>JASWHV010000017.1:23720398-33720398 GCA_030760725.1 Neostapfia colusana | reverse complement strand
CTTGGCTGTCCATCACAGCGTTTCCCGCCCTCATTTGGAGGCTGAGGTTTGCCTCCGCGGGGTTGTACCTTGGGCAACTCGGGTCTGTTGCCTCCAGGTACCTTTCTTCCCACACATGCTGAGCTCGTCCCTCCACCGGAACGAGTGCGTATGGAGTGCCCTCCATAGCCTGCACGTGTAGTTGGCAGAAACGTGACATAGTGTCACGGGCTGCCACTTGCCACATCCCTCCCGGTTGTCTTCCTCTCACCGTGACGGTGAATGGCACCCAACCGGGTGGCGTAGGTCCTGCGGGAATCTCGACATGGATCGTCCACGTCTTGTTCCCCTCTTCGCCTTCTGCCTTGGCGAAGTATTGCGGCATCTGGTTATACCCGAAATATTGGAGCATTTGCCATAATGCTTCCGGGTAGCCGCTACGGTCAGAGCAGTGGGAAACTACCCACCCGTTCTCCAACCGTTTATCTGCTGCCATCTGTAAAAATATATTTGAGAAATGTCAAATATTTATTTAAACAGTAAACCCCTGAGTTATAACATAAACATGTCATTGAACCCACAAAATTTGGAAACATAGTTCAAATTCTTAAACAAATTTGACTGCTGATCTGCTGTTACCATGACAGCCCTGACCAGTTTCCATATCAATCTAATTTAGGCCAGGTTAAAAGCAAAACCAGTCCTGGAGCTCAACATCAAAGTTAAAGTTAACTTCAATAGCTTTCCAGAAAGTATTTGGTTGGCCTAAGATCTGTCCTGGTTCAAAAGTTATGAGATGTCAAAGTTAACAGAATTTCTGGAAACAATTGGACAGCACCTCCCTGCCTTAGGAACTGATTTGATCCAAGAATCCCAGTTAATTCTGTTCCTAATCTGACAAAACTTTCTGTTACAAAGTTGTAACCCATCTCATAAGATTTCCAGAACTACCTCATTTCCTATTTTTGGATTTTTAAGCAGGAAGTTATGCTTAATTTACAGAGAGTTTACAGAGAGTCTTTGCTCTGTCCTGTTTTCTGGACAGTTTCAACTCTACTGCATTTTTCGAGTGGTTAAGGGATGAAACACCTCTGGACCTCAACAGAAGAGTTGTAAAGCTCTTCCAACGCTCTCCAGAATTGTATCATACGACCCCAACCTCGAAAGAACTCAACCTCTAGCCGCTGATTAACTTCAGCCTTGATTCAGCTGAAAACAGAGTGCTCTGTCCTTAACATCCTATAAGTTGCAAGCTTGTTAACTTTGAATATCCTGTTCAAGGGAAGGAGTTACATCAAGTCTTACTACTTTGGATTAAAACCTTCCAGTTTTTACAAATGAAGTTGTTTATTTAGTTGGGTGTGACGTCGATGCGTCACCAGATTTTGTCGGTACTACGTCCTCACAAAGAAAAACCTATACCGGACTTAGCCGGCTTCGTTATTTCAGTGGCACTAAACGTCACTCGCACACGGATGCTACACGTCTACCGTTTCGTGGTCAGGCTACCTGCAGAAACTCAAACAATCATCAGACTCGGCTGCACACCGAGCCCGGAATCCATACAGTTGGTACACCCGGCCGTCATCACTCGCCCGGATGTTCTCAAGCCAAACACGCCTTGAGCTACGTGTTCACGTTTCAGACCACGTGACGAGGTCTCCCATGTTGCACCATGCACGCCAGGGACAGACGTTGCTCGAATACCCCAAACGACATGAAGAGTCGTAGAGGATACTAAAGCGGGTCAGGTTACCTGCCACCCGTGGGGCTCCACCCTTCAGCTTGTGCGCACTGGTGGACAGCGCTTACGTGCACCCCACAAGACATGAACGTCCCGAGATGCACGATTTTCCGACATAACAAATAGGTTAATAAGCCACTTTCTATATACTAATAACATCCTTATACGGGCTACTAACTCGTTCCTCACTGGATTTTTGAAAAAGAAGACCTTTGTACTGTGTTAAACCTCAAGCGAGCTCTGATACCACGCTGACACGGGCCCACTGGTCCTGTCGAGCCAGGATCACGCTGAGGGGTGCTGCGTTGCACAGCACCGTATAACACACGTCAAAGGTGCAAAGCGGAAGCGGAAGTTTTAGTACATAAACCGTTTTATGACCTGTTTACATCAAAAGACGTTTAGTCCACACTCGCGGGCGTAGACTAAGCATCAAGTGCACGTTCAGCCCTCGAACGTGTCCTTGCTAGCACACACGCACACTAACTCTGCGGCGTGCACGACTCCCACTCGACGGGGTTCCCCTCCTGGGGTTCCGTCTCCTCTTCGGGAGTCCCTTCCTCATAGAACCCTGCAAAAAGCTTCAAACACAAGCAGTGAGCACGAAGGCTCAGCAAGTCTGACCCGTCTCACCTAAACATGGAACTTCTACATCAGGGTAATGGGTTGCATGAGGCAAAAATCATTTGCAAGGACTCGCCTAATTAGTAGAACCTTACTTTCAAGTTTTAGCAGCAGGTTGTGGAAACCTTACGCTAAGGTACATGAGAGAGCCGCAATCAAACAAGAAACGCATTTCTCTCATGTACTTTGCCCAAAGTTGAAAAGAACTTTAGTTAGCTCTAGGCTACAGCATGTCATTAACAATCAATGTCCAGCTCTCAATCAGCAACATTTTTAACATGTAACTAGCCTGTTCTTTCTACGTCACGGTACAGTGAACAAGTGGTACTCATTGACCGCGAGGGACGGCGATTATAATCGATTTACACCTGCAGGGTTACCCGAACAACCCGTCACGTACGCCCGTACTCGATGTTGCCTACAACAACCATCACGGACGCCGTACGCGACTACCTTTCACCCGTTAGCCAAATATTGAACCGGTCCCATCGTCCCGAGCAAGAGGTCTCTGCACGCGCATCTCTGTGCCGCCAGCCGATTTACACCTCGAGCTCTCAACCTACCCTCTGAACGACGGGCAATGCCTCAATACCCAGCTACCCGAGTTACATCAGTTTCCCGGTTCCCATATAGCCGGTAGGTCTTCGGTACTGTTCTAGCTTGTTCAACAGGCCCGCACACGGCTCGGTCCTCAATCGACACAAGCGGAGCTACAGCACACAGGTCCCAAAGTCCTGCTGCCCTTACTCTCCGCTCGGTCTCATTTTCTTGCCATGTGTATCATGTGCTATCTCTACCTGAGCAATGTGCCTCTAGCCTATTCTCGCGAGTAGTTCCAACTACTCGACTTGTCCGAATCCTACTCTATCCTAGCAATGCAGTGGCTAACGAGGTTTTCAATCCTAAACCCACCAATGGTTTTCTTGGCTATGCAGTTGGGTTTCCAATCAAGACTCTAATGCAAAGAACAATATTCAAAGATGTGCTCAAAACAATAAACATTTGTAAAAAGGTTAATGCAAACCGGGGCTTGCCTTGCTGCTCTTGGTCGTAGGCTAGCTGTTCCTCCGGAGTAACGAAGTCTAGGACTTCGGGTTCCTCCTCGACCTTAGCGACTACATGATAAGAGCAATGTATGTATTAATTTAAATGCATTTGTATTAACTTTGAAGTTGTGAAGTCTACAACCCTTGCTAGACAGACCTAATGACTGTGAAACTTTTACTGTGGCTTGGTTACAACCTAAACAGAGACTTGGTCAAGTTTTAGTTGCAGCAAAGCTCATTTGAGCCCTCCACAAATAATTATGTCCTTGACCTTAATTGGAACTCTTAGGGTGTTCTAGGAATTTTCATGAGACAAACTATGACTTTCTGAAAACTAGATTTTCATAGGGTTCTAATGGAGTTGGTCTCACTTAATTTGGAAGTCTCTAACTAAAGATATGAGCAAAACAATTTCAGAGAAAATTCTGAAAATGTTTCTGAACATTTTCTATTTTCTCTGGAACAGTTTCACTAATCACACCATTAGGTGGATTAAATGAGCTCAAATGGATCTGAAATTTTTATGGTAGTTCAAGGATATTTTGGTGAACATCTCAGCAAAATTTCAGGATTTTCCTCCAAAGTATTCTCCAGTTAAAATTCCTAACAGTTTAAATTTAAGGAATTAATTCTGGAGAATTAAGGAATTTCATGAAGTGAAACTTGATTTTCTGGAAAGTACTCAGAGAGCTGAATCCAGCAAAATTTGGTTCACTCAATTTGGAGCTTTCTAGCCAAAGTTGTAAGGATTTGAAGTTTGAAGGAAATCTGAAAATCGGGGAAAAGTTTAAACTCGCGCGTGGGCCCAGGGGACACGCGTCGCACGCCGAGGCGACGGCACACCGCGGCCCACAATGATTTTACGCGCCAGCACACCCGATCCCGGCCGCAGCCGGATCCCGATTAAAAATATCGGCCGCTGACAGCTGGGGTCCACCCCCTTCTTCAACCTCGCGACACCCGCGCTCCGCCGCCGAGGGACCTCGCCGGAGAGCTCGCCGCCGGCTGCTGTACAGCTCCAAACTTCTTGATTCTGGCCGCCCCTGCCTACTTTTACTTGGGGAACAGGATCCGAGGGTCAGCTGCTCATGACAACGGCCGGAGCATGGTCGGCGACGAGCCGCCATATCGGAATGACTTCGGCCATGTTGGCTGACTCCCCTGGTACCTCAGCTACTTGGGAAATCGGTCGGGGAGCATCAGTGGACCTCAGAGAAGGTCGACATGAGCTCGAGGCAGCTCGGGGAAGGCCCGAAATAGGTCCTCACCGTGCGCTCGATACCCCCCGTTCGTTCCGCCATTAGTAGACCTTAAATTACGCCGGGCACAGAGGTTCTCCGGCCCAGAGTTGTGAAGGCAACTTGTGCGTTACCGTGTCTAGCTCGTGTGGGAGTGGCCTGAGGCCCTCTAATCCTTTCTAGAGCACGAATTAAACAGAATCGTACCCGAAGGTCGTTCTGCACACAGAAAGGGGAAAAGTGGAAATTCGCCGCCGGTGAGCAACCACTCGAGCTGTGGCTCGGGGATGAGCAGCACCGGTCACCCCCGCGTCCAAGGGTGCCTTGGCTCGGGCGTGACAACGCCCAGGTTGGGCAGTCCACGAGAGCCCGAGGTGCGGCGGTTCCAAGTTCCGAGTTTGATCTTTCGGCACAGCCGATATCAATCGGTTTCAACCGAATTCTAGCAATGGGGAGGATGGAAGAAGGTCTCTAGTACCTTGCTGGGACTCTGGAGTGGAAGGAGGGAGCTGCGATCGGCGTTCTCCGATCAAGTCCGAGCTGCGGAAGTTCTCGGCCGGCGCTGAGTTCTTGCGGGAGAGAACTGTGGTGCCTCGGCCGAGGAGGGGGGCAGGTGCCTTAAGAAGGCTCTGCACCACCTCATGCCCGCGCGTGGGCAAGCAGCTGGTGGCGCGGTGGCTGGCCTCGGTGGCGATCACCGCTGCGGCTCGGCGACCCGAGTGAAAAGTCTCAGTCGGTTTGTGTTGAAGTAGAGGCTGACATGTGGGTCCCACCCTTCCTTTTAACCTCTGAAATTTACTTCTAATCACTGTTGTAAACAGTGAACCCCATACTACCCTTGGCAATTCAAATTATTCCCCCATGAGCCATTTGAATTGATCAAAGTTCAAATGAGGTTTGGTTTGAATGAATTTCAGCACAAGTTCAGTTTGAAATTCAAATAAAGTTTGAATTTCTCCCCCCTTAGCTCATGTCAAGATCAACTCCAAATGGAGTGAAAATTGGTGTGTGAGCTCACAAAAATGTGCTGAGTAAGAATATGCCTTCCACTTTTAAATTTATGGGATAAAAACAGTTTGAATTTGAATATGGTTTCAAACTGCCCTCTTCCTGTCTTTACCCAAAATGACCTCAAAAAGGTTTTGAATTTGGGTGAAACTTGGCATGGACATCCTTAGTAAAGTGTAGGAGTTTTCATATGTCCAGCCCATCTATATCACATGTGGGAAATACCACTTTTGCAATGTGTAAGTTTGTTCCCTAATGAGCATGTTGATAATTGTTACTTGCTCTTCATTTGTGTTCATCATTCTTCCTCAAATGAGGTGTGTGTGGTGTGGGGATGAACACTACAAATGGGTGTCAAAAACTGAGGCCCTTACACCTGATTGTTTGTGAATTGAGCGAATGAGATGTTCAACTTTTTTGTCCGGGTTGATAGGATGGGTAGCTTTGTCTTTGTTAGAATACTATGTGTTAAGGAGGCAGGGGTATTCTAGTCTTTTTGGTGTGTAAGACCTATATATGTACCCCTTTCAGCCCATCAGGGCAAGATTGAATAAACAAATCTTCCAATTTGGTATCAGACAGCCGCCGCACCCGATGCATGGCGCCACCGGTGGGTCACCGAGCTTCCCCGCCTCCCCGGCCGCCAGCGCACCTGCCCTGGCTGGCGTCGCGCTTCTCTTGGCTGCCACCGTCGTGCCCCCTTCCCTGGCTGCCACCGCCGCGCCCCCTTCCCTGGCCGCCGCCGCCACACCTCCTCCTGTCGCCGCCGTCGCCGCGCCTCCATCCATAGCTGCCGCGCCCCCTTCCTTCGATGCTGCTGCTGCGCCTCCTCCTGAGGTCACCGCCACCGCGCCTCCTTCCCTGGCCGCTCCGCCTTCACGCCTCATTCCATGGCCGCCGCCGCCACGCCTCCACCAATGGCCGCTGCCACACCTCCTACCATGGCCGCCGCCGTGTCTCCTTCCATGGCCGCCGCCGCCGCGCCTCCTTCCATGGCCACCGCCATGCCTCCTCCCATGGCCGCTGCTGCCGCGCCTCCTCCCATGGCCGTCGCTGCCGCGCCTCCTTCCATGGCCTCCGCCGCGGCCCCTCCTCCCATGGCCGCCGCCACGCCCCCTCTGACCGCCACGCCCCTGTTCCACCCCATGGCCGATGCGGCGTTTTCACCCCTCCCCATGGCCACTGCCGTGCCTCCCCCTATGGTCGCTACTGCGTCCTCTCCGTTCATCGTTATGGACGATTTGGGGGATCCTAATAGTGGTGGTTGAGACCCCTCTGCGACTGTTGTAACCATGGCCCTCGTCGCCTCCTGTGAGCGAGAGCGCACTCTCATTCTCGCCTTGGAGCAGGAATGGGCGTCCATGGCGGCCCTCACCCACCAGTTCGAGGAATCCCCGCGCCAGCAGTGGAGTGCTACCTACGATCTCCATGCGGGCGCTGGCGCTCCTTATAGCACCTACGCAACTTCCCTCGTCGCCGCCCTCCACGCTCAGGCTTCTGGTATCCAGAGCATACAGACTCTTGTTCCGGTTGTTCTCAGCTTCGACTCCACCATCTACAGCAGATGGCGCAGCCTACTTCTCCTAACGTTGAGGCGGTTTCGTCTTTACAACCACGTCCTACGGGATGATTTCCCGTTGGACGACTCCTGGATCATCATGGATAGTCTAGTTCTTGCTTGGATCCTCGAGTCTCTCTCTGAGGAGCTGCAGGACATAGTCGGCCAGCGCAGTGGCGGCACTGCTCGTCAGGCGTGGCTGATCCTCGAGCAGCGCTTCCAGGGGAACCGTGCGACTCGAGTTCCTCACATCTGAGCTCGTTTTGGCACCACCGTCCAGGGCGACCTCTCCATCTCTGCCTACTGTCACCAGATGAAGGGTATGGCGAATGCCCTTCGCGACCTTGGAGAGCCCGTACCAGACAGCTCCCTCGTTCTCCAGGTCCTTCAGGGCTTGAATGAGCTCTACACTCACCTTCGCTCGTGGCCTCTTCGCGCGACGCCGTTATCAAACTTCGAGAAGGTCTGGTTGGATCTCGAAGTTGAGAAGATTACCTCTTGCAGCTCCGTCGCTTCCTCTCCTGCCACGGCCATGTACGGCTTTGGGTCATCCTCGCGCCCTCCTCCATCAACCGCTCCTTCTGGGAGACACTCTACGCGTCCACCTACCACACCAGGGGCTCCTTCTACCTCTAGTGGTAGTAATCGTCATCGCGGCAAGCGCACCGGTCATGGTGGTTGGTGGTGGTGGCGGTAATGGTGGAGGCACTACTGGTGGCAGTAGCGGTGGTACAGGTCAGGGTGGTGTGACCTGGCCCACACGCTACAACCCGTGGACTGGCCATATCTCTATGTGGCCTGGGCCGTCTCCGGGTCATACTCCACCATGTTCGTCGCGTCCTCAGCCGGCCTACATTGTCACTCCGGCTTACGGCGGATCTGCCTAAACAGCTGGTGGACAGTGGACTCTGACCACTGGCGGGCTGAGCTACCCTACAGCCAGGTCATCTGCTCTGACCCATTGGGCTTCGGGGAACCTAGTCGGCCAGCCTGAGTCCTCGGTACAGCACCACGACTCACCTCAGGCCTGGGACCGGCAGTCGCTCGCATCTTCCTTCAGCATGCTGAGCCTCACACCACCTGGTTCTGAATGGGTCGTGGACTCCGGAGCTTCGTACCACACCACCCTGACACTGGTATACTCTCTTCTACCCACCCTTCCCACCCTTCTCTTCCTTCATCTATCGTTATTGGGAATGGGTCTGTTCTTCCGGTCACCTTAGTAGGTGATGCGGGTTCGCCGCGTTCTTTACAGCTCCATGATGTTCTTGTTGCTCTTAACATTATCCAGCACCTTCTTTCTGTTTGTCAATTTACTACTGACAACCATGTTTCCATTGAGTTTGATCCTTCTGGTTTATCTGTGAAGCATCTTACTACCGACGTCTTCTTCTCCACTGTGAGAGTTCGGGACCCCTGTACACGCTTCGTCTTCCTGCTTCCGCTCCACCTACGCCTTTTTGTCTTGCTACGACAGCTTCTTCGACTACCTAGCATCGTCGGCTTGGGCACCCCGGTGTTGAAGTCATGTCAAAGTTGTCTAGTAGCTCAGTGATTTCGTGTACTAGGGTTACTCATGAGTCTTTGTGCCATCCTTGTCAGTGAGGCCGCCATGTTCGACTTCCTTTCCCGCACTCTATAACTCATGTTGAGCGTATTTTTAATCTGATTCAATGTAATCTTTGGACATCACCTATTCTCAGTGTTCATGGCTATAAATACTATATAGTGACCGTTGATGATTTTTCAATACGTGCACGTTTCCCTTCCGACAAAGTCTGGTACGTTCACCACTCTTTCTCACTTCTTCGCTTGGGTGTCCACCCAGTTTTGCTGCACGATCAGGGTGGTCCAGTGTGACAATGGACGCAAGTTTGATAACTGAGTGTTCCGTGACTTCCTACTCTCTAATGGGGTTCAGTTGGGTATGTCTTGCCCTTACACTTCCTCCCGAAACGGCTAGGCTCAGCGCATGATTCGGACCACCAACAATGTCATGCGCTCTCGGATGTTCCAGGCGTCCACCCCTGCTCGTTACTGGGCAGAGGCTCTTCACACTGCCACTTTCCTCATTAGTCGCCTTCCTACTAAGGCGATTAGTGCTTCCACTCCTCACTTTGCTCTGTTCGGTACACCACCCCTTTATGACCACCTCTGAGTCTTTGGGTGCGCTTGCTACCCTAACCTCTCTGCCACAGCTCCCCATAAGCTTGCGCCTCGCTCGACTCGGTGTCTTTCTTGGGTACTCCCCTGACCATAAGAGGTACCGGTGCCTCGACCTTACTACCCGTCGTATCTTGGTCTCTTGACACGCCATCTTTGATGAGTCTTCATTTCCCTTCTCTGCTTTGTTCTCTGACTCGGTCGCCGAGTTGGATTCCTTTTTCTCTTCTGACCCTGAGGCCGCTCCTGTACAGTGACTGATAGACCTGGAGTGTCTGATCTTTCGGTGAGGTGGATAATTTAGATTGGTGGAGGAGGTGACTCTTGCGATCTGACTATGAACGAACAGGTCGTGGCGCCTTAGCAATCGCTGAACCAACTCCAAACGGTTATTGACCATGCAGGTGGCAAGATCAACCTGAACACAAGGTTCTATTCCTGCGAGCAATCGAAGAAACAAGCAAGAACAAGATGTAGGCAAAATTGAATATCAATTACTCACGAATTAGGGTTCACTATAGCTGTCCACAGGTGGCCGTTGAGCACAACTGCAGAACGGGATGTTTGCACGAGGGCTAAACCTATCAATATAAAACCCAACCAAAAGAGGGGGCGCAACCCCTAGCTAAATAGGGGGAGGAGGTGAGCGTCCAGCCTGCCCACAAGGCAGGGAACATGCGCCCAATCAGCCACGCCATCTCCTTGATCCCTTTTGTAATTTAGGTGGTGCAGCACCTTCCTGGTTATTTCTTCACAAACTAAAAATAGATAGTTGGCGCAGCACATAAGCTTTATTCTGTAACACCCCAAAACCTGCTAAAAAGAAGAATTTAAAATTTTTTGGACGTATTGCATATGGTGTAGCAATTCAAATTCAAACTGGAATTTAGATTTGAATCAAACCAGGAAAAGGAAAAAGAAAAAGGAAAAACCGGCCAGTGGGCCGAAACCCACCCAGCCGGCCCAAAACCCGAGCCCCCTCCCTCTCTCCCTCTCTCTGACGCACGGGGCCCGCATGTCATCTCTTTCCCCGCGCGCCCCAACCGCTCCGGCTCTCTCTCGCGCCCGATCACAACCGCCCCTCCGGAACCCGCGCTCCCAGCCCCGATTCTCGGTCCCGGGCACCCCAGCACTACAGGAAAAACGATCATTGACGACGGCCAGTTTTATTGTCGACGGGGCCGTCGTCTTTAATTTTATTGACGACGGCTAGAAAAAGCCGTCGTCAATAACACAGTTATTGACGACAGCTGAGCGAGTACCGTCGTCAATAAATAATTGACGACGGTGCCCGTCGTCTTTAACTTAATTCGGGCCCACCCGAGGAGTTATTGATGACGGTGACCTAGCACCGTCGTCAATAACACAGTTATTGACGACGGCTGAACGAGCACCGTCGTCAATAAATTATTGACGACGGTGCCCGTCGTCTTTAACTTAATTCGGGCCCACCCGAGGAGTTATTGACGACGGTGACCAGGCACCGTCGTCAATAACGGGACATATAACCCGTACGCGAGCCGGGAGGCGGCCACTGCCGCCTCCCGACTCGCGCCGAGGTCTCGTCGCCGCCGCCCTCGGTCCCCGCCACCGCCACCGCCGGTCCCCGCCGCCACCGCCGAGGTAAGTCCCCCTCCTCCTCCCCCTCCGGCCTCTCCCCCGCTTTCCTCGCCCCCCGGCCGCGCCGCCAGCGACCGGCCGGCAGGCCTCGCCGTCCTCCCCCCGTCTGGCCTCTCCGGACCCTCCCCCGTCCCGGTGACCGCGACTTGCATGGAGAGCGACAGCGCCAAACACATCCGGGACTGATCTCCCATGCCCACCCTGCCCTCCGCATAAACCTGCTAATGGTTCGGTTTGGAACCGGTTTTGAAAACTCTGTACAACTTTATATCCCAGCCTCTGGATTTTCTTGCGCCTGTGTCAACTCTACTGCAACTACATTCCACCCTACATCCAATTTCAGCATTTTTTCATCTTCTGATCCTGAATCCTAATGGCTTCAGACCATCAGTGTAGATGCCAGCTTTAGGATCTAATTTTTTTGTTCTACCAAAGTTTTTGTTCAGTTTCTGGTGATTGCGCCATTTTTGCTCTTTTGTTGTGGCATTCAGGATTCACATTCTAGTTTTCCAAATTTCTAGCGTGCATTTTCATTTTGCTTCTTCCTGTAACACTTTTTTATAAACTGTAACTGATTTTCTTTTTCATAAAAAGTAGATGTGCTGAAATTCAAGTTTAGCAGGCATTTTCACAGACACTTTCTTAATTAATTAAATTGGCTTCACCTGATTTGCCCTCTTGGAAGTTTTGACTAGGCTACAATAGTTATGTAGTAATTCATCTGATGATGTAATCTAAATTGGCTTCATGAAAGCAGTGAAACAAAAGGCGGTAAAAGGTGGCCGCTTGGGCGCGCCTTAGCGCTCCGCGCAGCCCTCCCGCCTTGCCTCGGTGGGTAGGCGGTCGCGGCGACCGGTCAACCACCAAACAGGCTGAAATGAAACCAAGTGCCTAGTGGGCTGGGGCATGTGACAATTGGAAACGGGGAAAGAGAGAGAAAATAGAAGTGGGCTGTGGAAAATTAATCAACACAGCAGAAATATGTGCTACTATATTTTTTAAAAAATTATAAAACACCACTGCTACAGTATATAACACCTAGGCACACTTAGGCTCTAGGCGGAGGGTCACCGCCCGCCTAGCGCCTTTGGAACCTTGCATGAAAGCATGGCTTCCAGCATTTTTCCTACATAGTTGCTAAACATTAGTTACTCATGCCAACTAAGGCACTAGTGAATCATTTTCAGTTTGTAACACACAATGGAGCTTTAGTCCAGGCCGTGTTAACTAGAGAATTTCAGTAACTTTTCCATGTTACAGGTGGGGTTGGATGAACTTAAGGGCACATGTTTAGACTGTGTTTAGTTGTAAGACAATGTTGGATGGGATTGCATTATGTCCATGTTTTGTAGGATTGAGAAATCTAAATTGCTTGTTTGGTTGATCGGAGAGGACGAGTTGATTTCTTCTTTGGTTGGAGGAACAAAGATGGATGGGACAGTATTAATTAGCTAAATTTGCAGACTGAGTATCCCGCAAGAAAAACAGGCCGAAGTGAATAACGGGTTGGTTTAGACTGGTTTCACGCTAATAACAGTTCGGTTCAGTTTGGGTTGGGTCTGTACCGTCCGGACCTAGAGTGGGCTTAGAATCAGGTCTTGAACTGTGGGTACGGATTGGATCGAGATCTCGCTCTCCTATATCCCCCTCTGCAGCAGCAGTCCACCAGGCCGAACTCTGAAACGCGTGCAAGCGAATCCAGCTCACCACGGGGAGCGGCCGAATGTATGCGAGAGAATCCACAGGTCGATCGCTAGCTAGCCTGCTAGGCTGGGAACCTTTTTTGCTAATGGGCTCAGACCAGTTTCAAACTGTAGTGTGGGATGTGCATTGGTTTGGGTTGGGTTGCTTTTTTTTTACAGTCTGGTCTGGTTTGGTTTGAGCACATAAATTAATGGGCTGGTTTGGGTTAAATTAAATTTACACAGTCTATGGTTTGATCTGGATTTGGAGTTGGTTTTCGGCCCAGTGACAGGTTTACCTCCGCAGCCTTCTTTCTCTGCAGCATCATCCCTGCCTACTTGCCACGATGATCACCCCTTCCCGCTGCTGCAGTAGCTAGTTTGCGATGAGATGTTTTGAGCGAAGCGAGGCCACTCACTTATCGAAGAAGCGATGATGGGAGGATAGCTGGTGCTTGGAAGGGTCAGGTGGGGAGGCCGATCAAGATGAAACTGGTTCGCGCGCGGAATTGAAGTATTGAATGCTATACAGACGTCTGCATCCTCGAGTTGCATTCGTGGATTGTTGCGCTTATTTGTCTAACCTCCCCACTCACGCCGAGATCTCATCACCGCCGCCCTCCCCGCCGGTCCCCGCCCCCTCCCCCCTCTGTCCCCCGCCTCTGTCCCCCGCGGAAGGCGGGCTCGAGGTTGTAGGATGGACGGCGCCAGAGGGATTGGTGGTGGCGTTGCTAGTGGTTGAGCTGCTGCTGCAAGTGGTAGAATAATAAGATGAAGCACCACTATGAGGAGGATTATTTAATTCGTTAAGCTTCATTTTAATTAGGAACTTCAGCTCAGTGCACAGTTCACTCTTATTCTTGCAATTTTTATGTGGCCACTCATTGTTTAATTAGTATTGTAATTGATTATTGTTTAATTAATACTTTGATTGATTGTGTGATTAGTTACTATATGTAAATAAATGGGTTTCGGCCCGGTCCGGCCTGACACGACCCATTTAGGGTCTGTCACGGCTCATTTAGTGGTAATGTATTAGTCGAGACAGGCACGGAGGATGGGAAGCTCGCGCGCGTGGACGGCGGGCCCCAACGGTGGGGTTTCATCTTTGAACCACTTACAACGGGGTATAACGTACGACGGCTAACCCTAAAGGCGTCGTAAGATAATGGCAGGCCCCAACGGGGCATAACTTAGGACGGCTGACCCACTTCTTTGTCTCTCCTTTTTTCCTTCTCTCTCGTTCTTTCCTCTCTCTCTTTTAAATGACTCAAAAACGAAAGATTGACGTAAACCTATACAACATGCGTCACCCGTTTCGAACGGGCCCGTCTCACATGTGTTGCGCATGTGAGGCGTGTACGTAAGGAATTGTTTCTTTTTGGACAGCCTGGGAGTGACCGAGGGGGCGTGGCATGTGATGAAACGCGGGTTTAGATCTAGACGAGATTTCGACGGCATAACCCTGTTGTTCTCTGCTGCACCATTTTCGGGCGTGCAGTGGAGAACAGCGGGGTTATGCTGCCGAAATTTCGTTCGGATCCATACCACGCGTCTCGTCGTGAGCACGCTCCGCTCGATCACTCTTGGGTGGGTTTAGGACCTATCCTTTCCAATAGATGTAGGGCCGTGACATAAATAAATTATAAAGTAAATATAATTTCCTTGACATTAAACTGCAGATTCAAACATGGGTGAGGATCGTAGTTGGATGTATACCGGTTGGAAGAACAGTTCTGGTGGTCACTCGGATGAGTGGTTCGCAAAGACAGATGCTTTTGTAGATCGAGCGTTTTCATTGTCAAAGATCGATAAGGTGCGGTGCCCATGTACGAAATGTCAAGGTGCAAAGTGTTGGGACAAAGTGAATTTGGCGTTTCACTTATGTCGATACGGTTTCATGCAAGATTATGAGGTGTGGACCTTTCATGGTGAGACATCTTCTCAACCCTTACAAGTTTCAGATGAGGATGACAACACGGGGGTCGATAGGATGGACGAGATGCTTGATGCTATAAATCCTGAATTGATGGAGGATCCTCCTCCAACGGAGGTTGAAGCGTTTTTCACGCTTCTCAAAGCTTCAGAAGAGCCGTTGCATGAACACACCGAAGTGACGCTCCTTACTTTCATGACTAGATTTATGGCCATTAAGTCTAAGTATTTCTTCTCCAATAACTGCTACAACGATCTTATCAAATTGATCAGCGATATCCTTCCACAACCACATAAAGTGCCTAAAGATATGTATCAGTCTAAGAAGTTGATTTCTGGTCTAGGTATGAAATATGAGAAGATTGATATGTGTCTAGACAATTGCATGCTTTTTTGGAGAGAGCATGCCAACGAGAACAAGTGCTTAAAATGTGGTAAAGCGAGATTTGTCGAAGTTGTTAATGACGACGGTTCAAAAGTAATGACTCAAGTCGCACAGAAGCAGCTTCGCTACTTGCCTGTCACACCTAGGTTCAAGCGTTTGTTTCTATCTAAAAAAACAGCTAGACACATGAGGTGGCATAAAGAAGGTGTACGTGAGAACAACAGCATGATGGTGCACCCGTCGGACGGTGAGGCATGGAAGGCGCTTGACCACTTCGATCTAGATTTCGCCAATGACGCGAGAAATATTCGCTTTGGGTTGGCGACAGATGGCTTCTCACCGTTTAGTACAAACGCCACACCATACTCATGTTGGCCCGTGTTCGCTATTCCGTACAACTTACCACCATCGCTTTGTATGAAGTATGAGTTCATGTTCCTATGCCTTATTGTACCTGGACCGGATCATCCTGGTTCACGACTGAACGTGATGATGCAGCCATTGATTGAAGAGTTCAAAATGTTATGGACAGGAGTCGAAGCGTACGACTGTTATAGAAAACAGAAATTCAACCTTCGAGCTGCGTACTTGTGGTCTATTCATGATTTTCCAGCTTACGGCATGTTTTCTGGCTGGAGCACTCATGGTCGATTGACATGTCCAATATGTGCTTCGGACACGGATTGTTTTCGTCTAATTCATGGTGGCAAGATATGCTACTTTGATTGTCATAGACGTTGGTTACCGCCAAATCACGTGTTTAGGCAACAGAGAAATGCCTTCAGGAAGGGTACCATTGTAAAAAAGGGACCACCACAACGTCTGAACGGGTCGGAAATTGTTAAACAGCTCAATAATCTAGTGCCAGATGAAGGTCGTCCTGGATATTTTGTTGGTTACGGAGAGGATCACAATTGGACTCATATATGTGCACTATGGGAGTTACCGTATATGAAGTCTTTAATTCTAATGCATAACATTGACGTCATGCACCAGGAACGTAACATGGGCGAATGCATCATAAGCACGTGCTTGGATATGACGGGAAAAACAAAAGACAATATAAAAGCTCGGAAGGATTTGGCAGAGGTTTGTAACCGACCAAGTCTTGAGCTCTCCGAAGCTGGTGGCAAACCACGAGCTTGTTTCTGCCTTCGACCAAAAGAAAAGAAAGAAGTCTTCAAGTGGTTGAAACAGTTGAAGTTCCCAGACGGTTTTGCTGCTAGCCTGAGAAGAGCCGTTAATGTTAAGACTGGAAATCTTACTGGTTTGAAGAGCCATGATTATCACATAATCATGGAAAGACTTCTGCCGGTTATGTTTCGAGGCTATCTTGACGATGAGGTTTGGAAGGTGTTAGCCGAGCTTAGCTATTTTTATAGACAGCTTTGTGCTAAAGAAATCAAAAGGGAGATGATGGAGAAGTTGGAAAAAGAGATACCCGTGCTTTTATGTAAGATGGAAAAAGTATTTCCTCCAGGGTTCTTCAATCCAATGCAACACCTTCTAATCCATCTTCCATATGAAGCTAAAGTAGGTGGCCCTGTTCAATATAGGTGGATGTACCACATTGAAAGAGCACTCAGATGTCTAAAACCGATGGTTCGTAATAGGGCAAGGGTTGAAGGATGCATCGCCGAAGCATTTACACTTCAGGAGATAGGATACTTTTCAAGTGTCTACTTTGCAGAAGAACACAATGTTAATGCATCGGTGTTACGGTATAATATGGCTGAAGCAACCTCTTGTAGCGAACTCTCACTTTTTCAAACGAGAGGCACCACTGTTGGTAGTGGCACGAGCTATGATGCTTCAGCAGATGAAAAGACAGCTGCTTTGTTATACATGTACGCTAACATAGATGGGATGGACAATTTTTTTCAGTAAGTGGTTGTTCAACATCTATACTAATTTGTGTGGTGTGTTATACATCTACACCAATAATTCTTTTTTGTCCTGATTTAGTGAGTTCGATCGACAAAATTGGAAGTCTAAGCAGCAACCTACTAGCAAGCAAATACAAACAATGCGACACTATGGAGTAAATGGAGGACCTAACTTCCAAACGTGGTTTCGAAATCATGTAACGTTTTCCTTGTCTTGTTCCTCTTAGTAATTATGTTCATAGCATAAAATAGTCTTCTTACTTCATATGTTGGACAGTGCAAGACACAAGTCGGTGTTCATGAAGATTTGCGACAACTGTCCAATGGATCCATTAAAGTTAAAC
The DNA here is from genome assembly GCA_030760725.1 of Neostapfia colusana. NCBI lineage: Eukaryota > Viridiplantae > Streptophyta > Magnoliopsida > Poales > Poaceae > Neostapfia > Neostapfia colusana. The sequence goes on along the minus strand of JASWHV010000017.1, from coordinate 33,703,186 downwards.
TCTTCGGTCGATATGATGTCAATGGGTTCCGATTCCGTTCAACTCAATTTGAAGCTCAACGTCCTCTAAGGGCAACATCAAACACCGGAGTTGTGACAAGGGCCGCCGATGCCGAAGGACATGAAACTAATTTCTATGGGATCATAAAGAAAATCCTAGAATTTAGTTTTGCCGGGAATAAAGACCTTAAAGTAGTCTTCTTTGACTGTGATTGGTTTGATAATAACAATGGAACTCGACAAAACCAATTTGGCATGGTAGAAGTCAAACACAAGGACCGACTACGAGGCTACGACACCTTTGTCCTTGCACACCAAGTCGAACAAGTGTACTATCTACAATATCCATGCGAAAAACTTAGTGCATGGTGGGTTGTACAAAAGGTGAATCCTCGTGAGCGGTTATATACACCGGACAATACTGGTTACATTGAGGAGGCAGATGTTGTTTACCAAGAAGAAGAGTTGCCGGATTCTTTTGTCGTTGAGCCTGGTCTACGACTCGATGAATTAGTTGGAGATGCACAAGATGTACAGACTCATAATGTGAAAAAACGAAAACGGCGAACAACCATGACAAAAGATCGATGGTCCGGTTTACGAAGTAGAGTACATGATCGTGATACTGATGAATTTTGAAATTAAGTATAAGTATCGTTTCTTTCATCTCTTCTTTCGTCTTCTATATTTTCCTTTAAATTCATTATCAAATTTCCTTTCATCAGGATGTCATCGAGCAGTAGACGACGGGGGACGCGGGGCTTTCTGCCCCCGAGAGCAGACTCTGTTTTCCAGGGCTGTCAGTCTAGCAATGGTAGACTGTCTCAGCTGTTGGGCCTCGACAGAGGCCAGGGGTCACGAGAGCGGTCACGACAGGTAAAGAATAATTAATTACATAAATTATATAAATAACTTTCTTAAATCTATATTACCAATCTTCAAATTTTTAGGACGACTCTACGTCTGAGGAGACAGAGGCCAGGGGTCCTCTTCAGACACCACAGGTTTCGGAGCCTGTTACAGATCCTGCTTCGGATCCTCTTCAGGTTCCGGCACCGCAGGATTCAGACCCTGCTTCAGAGCCTTCCACAGAGCCTGATGTGGAGCCGGCTCCACAGCGGCGTTACAGGAGGAGCCACTACGTGGCTCCTCCTCCGGTTCCTGCACGGCCAGAAGATCGGGTCGTTATTCGTCCGGTTGGCGATAGGTAAGTAAATCTATAACAAATCAATTTAGATATTTTAACACTTATATATGTACTAATTGAGAGTCGTGTATTAGGTCTTGGGCCGATGACTCGTTCACGGGTCAAGGACGCCACCGCCAGGTCAACGCTGTCCTGGGCCAGCTCATCCGTTGTCACTACCCCGGTCTAGTGAACGGACGGGCTGCTACGTCTTGGGACGATTACGCTACGGCCCAGGACATTACCTACGGCAACCACCAGGAGCATGTGTGGCATGAATTCATGGTAAGCAAATCGTCTATTTGTTAAATGCGAACCTATTATATGTTAAGTACATTAACTTGTATATTTCTACTTGTAGAAATATTACCGTTTGGAGGACGAGGCCCAGCTGGATCACGCTCGCCTGGTCTTCAACAACAACGCTAGGAAGCTCCTGACGCAGTCGATTTCAACGGCTCGCATTCAGGCTACGAAGGCGTACTATAAGTTGCATCCGGACGAGGGTGAGCCGGGGCAGTTTAGGGATGTGGCGGACAAGTACTTGACGGAGGCACAGTACGCAGAGGTAAATTCTTTATTTTACTTTGCTTCATTATCCAATTTTCATCAATGTTTTCATCCAACAACAAATGTGTGCAAGTCAGCGTACCGTGGCTTGAGTCCTGTCCGGACGCCTACAGTTCCCTGTGTGCTCGTTGGGCGAGCCAGGGCTTCCAAGGCGTGTCGATGACCCGCCGACAGAGTCGAGGGACGGACGGGAAACACCGTCTTGGCGGGGACGGCTACGTACGCCTTGCTAAACGGATGGTAAGTGATACTCGAATTATATTCTAGTTAATTTCTATCGCTACCATTATGCTAACACGTATCGATAGGAGCGCGAGATCGGTCAGGAGCCGACCGCTATCCAGGTGTGGAGGAGGGGTCACATGGGAAGTGACCCCTCGCAGCCTGATCAGCTGTCTTCTCAGACAGCGACAGAGACGTTGGTGAGTTCTTTAGTTGACTTAATTGTATTATCTTTAAAACTTCTGATGACTTTAATTTTCTGTATTTTCAGGAAAAGTATGGGGAGGAGGTGCGGAGGCTTCGAGGCGACGATTACGATTGGCAGAACTCGCCGATCGTACCTGAAGCCGCCTATGCAAGCGGTGGCGGTAAACCTCACGGCCGGTGAGTTCTGTTGTTTTCATTTACTTTCATTAACTTCGAGATACGAAACTTTAATACTCTTACTTCGTTGTGTAGGTTGGCCATCTTCGATGGAGTAGTAGACTCGAGGGAGGCGCGGTCTTACTCGAGGGCCTCTTCATCGCAGGGTGGATCCAGCAGGCGTGGCAGCCGTGATCTGGAGCTCCAGAGTGTCCAGGAGGAGCTCCAGAGGACGCAGGAAGCGCTGAGGCTCGCGAACGAGAGGCAGGCAGCCGAGCTCCGGGCTAGGGACGAGTATCAACACTCGTACATGCTACAACTGCAAGCTGCCATGCAGGTAAGTTCAGATCAATGTACTCAACGTTTCTAATATATAAATGACATGTATAATAATTTACTTCATATTTGCAGGCTATGGCCACAGGACAACCCGTTGTCTTTCCTCAGTGGGCGCCGCCACCGATACAGCTACCACAGGGGCCGACGTCAGGAGCACAGGTACAAAATTTCTCATAATAGCTGCAACTAGTTAAATTTGCTCAAATTTAGTTGAATTTGATCAAACTTACTTAAACTTAGAGAAAACTAGTTAAACATCCTCAAACTGAGTAAAATATGGTACAACTTACTCAACTATAGTCAAATATGACCAAACTTACTCAAACATAGCCAAAACTTTTTGAACTAGCTCAAACACAAACACTACTAGTCCATACTTCTCAAACTTAGTAAAATATGAGCAAACTTACTCAAACATAGCCAAATCTAGCTAACTTGCTCAATTTTAATTTGTAATGAGTTTATTTAATCATATACACATTTGTGAACTTCTAATTTGTCTACCTATACATGTACATCATAGGGATCGGCGACACGGGCTCAGGAAACTCCATCCCCTCAGCAACCAGCGTTTGGACGAGCGCACGACGACTTCCTGGACTCCGGTGGCAGCGGTCGGGGTAGCGTAGGGTAGTGTGGCGTGCATATAGTGTTTTTGTGCCTGCCTGTGATGTATGTTTTGATTGCCTGTGATCTGGCCATCGAGCCAGGGCTGGCCTCGAAGCCAGGGCAGGATTTTCTGTTTTTTAAAAAAAATTGAAAAGCTTATTGACGACGGTTTCTGGTACTTGGCCGTCGTCAATAAGCCACTAGTATTGACGACGGCCAGGTACCAGAAACCGTCGTCAATAAGCAATTGTTATTGACGACGGCCTAGTGTAAACCGTCGTCAATAAGCCACGGTTACTGACGACGGTTTCCTGGCCGTCGTCAATAAGCTTATTGACGACAGCCTGATTTAGCTGTCGTCAATAAGTTTATTGACGACAGCTAGATTTAGCTGTTGTCAATAAATTTATTGACGACGGTTACCGTCGTCAATAAACTTATTGACGACTAATAATTGACGACAGCTGAAAACCGTCGTCTATAAGCTTTTACTGTCGTCAATAACTTATTGACGACGGTAGTGCCCTTATTGACGACGGTTTCCGGCCGTCGTCTATAGTCCCGATTCCTGTAGTGCAGCGCGATCTCAACAGACCCCGCCGCCCTCCCTCGCCATTTAAACGCCAAAAATCCGCCCCTTCCTCCCTGATCGGCCACACCCAACGCGAGGTGAGAACAGCCGCCGCTGCTGCCCTTTTTCCAGCTCCATCTTCCGTTTTTCACTGGACTAACGAGCTTGCCATGCTCCACCGCCTCTAGGGAGCCCTGCAGGTGAAGGAAGCGACAAGTTTCGCGCCCTAGCATCAGTACCGACGAGCACCGAGGAGCGGCTTCAACCAACGCCGTTGCAGAGTCGAATTCCGACCTACCCAAGCCGGAAAAACCCCTAGGTGAGCTTCCCCTACCCCTCCGCAGTCGATCAGTATGAAAAACTGCAAGTTTTAGCGTGTAGCGCAAGGAACCGAATCTGCGCCGGCGAGATCACCGCCCCCGCCGCCGCGCGCGCGGGCTGGCTCCGGGCAGGGCGACGTGGCCCCCTAAGGCCAGTCCATTTTAAATCGTGTGGTTCCCATTAGATCTACCCGTACCGCTTCGGCGATCTAATCTGAGCCGTCTGTTTTAAATCCAACGGCCCACATCAGCCCCGCGTTATAAAGGTCGGGAATCTTACGTGCTACCCCCTGGGGATCTCGGAAAACACAAGCTAGCCCTGGAAACTTCTGATCTAGCCCCTGGATCTTCAGAAATTCATGTAAATTTCTTTAAAAATCAGTTTTAGCCCCTGGACTTAATAAAAATTAGGAAAACCCCTCTGTTATGTGTAATTAGGCCCCTGAAAATTTAGGAAATAGTAAATTAAACCCTGCAGTAGTTTGGATTTGCCTTTTAGACCCTATAGGATATTAAATTCAGAAACTTGAACATGTGACTAGGATTTAAATTTAAATGGTGATGCAAACACATGTGCAAATATAAATTTAAACTCTCCTAGCACTTGGAAAACCTTTAGAATGAGTTAAAATTAATTTTAGGCTGAAATGAGATTTGCCTAAGTGTTGCTCATATTTATTAGTTCTAGAAACATATTTTTAGGCTAGGAAATAATTCTGAAAACTTATAAAATAAAATTTAAATTGGTTCACATAAGAAGAGAAGTTAAAAAATATATTATTTAATTTTAGATCAGAACATATTCTGTTTAGATGATATGTCTTACTATTTTAATATTAAAATTCACTTTTAGGCATAGAAAATAAATCTGAAAATATAGGAAAATAGGTATGCATAATTAGAAAATGATAAATGAGGTCTCCAAATCCAAAAACTTCAGTTTAGGATTTGGTAGAAGATCTGAAAACCTATTTGAAGTAGGAAATTATTTTTCACACACACTTGTGGCTAAAAAGTGTATTAATTAAATATAGAGAATTTGTTCAAATTGGAAATTCCTATATAGTGTACAAATGGAGATCTGAATACAAAAGTTAGAAATAATATATATATGTTTAAAAGTGTATGTAGGCCTAAAATCAACACATCTAGGGTAACCACAACACCTAAACATGTGAATGACTTTAGTATGTATGTATGTGTGGTTTGCGTGAGTGAAAGTGTGAACTATGGCTTATGGATTGTTGTTTTCTTTTGCTATGTGTATTGGCATGAGTAGAACCTGCCCCAGAGCAAGTTCTCCCCCTCTAAGACCAAGATTTTCCATTCCCAGAGCAGCAGGAAGAAGGCAAGTGTCCTTGACCACTTTGATCCTATAATAGGATGTGTAATTAGAATTTAAATTAATTGCATTGTCAATTTGGAATATGACACCCAAGGTAGGAAGTTTCCCTAGATTTTCATTATCTTACCTCCTTGTAGCCTGGGTTGGGATTTATTTTATTATGTCATTCATTCATATTACTTATGCTTAGCCATGCTTAGAATGGGATAAGTGGGATATGAGATCATCAACTTGTTTACCATACTCTTGAATGAGGTATTATGAGTTATGTAGAGGTAGGGATCGAGGCAAGTTGGATGATTTGGTTGGTGCTGTGTGCACGAGACTCGGGTTTGTGTTTAGTACTTGCCTGGATCCTAAGGACCGGTTCATGGAGCATGTAACCTGGCTTTACCGTGCCAACCACATGCTGAGATGGGGCAGCTTGGCCAATTAATTAGGTGTATCCACGGCGTAGTATGGGTGTTTTGGATGGTGCGGGGAATAGGTGTCAGTTGGACTACCATATGAACCGCAAGGCTCAAGAGGGGGCCACTGCAGCGGGGTTGGAGCCTCTTGTATGCTGTTAGGGGTGAAACCTCAGTGGGCCCATGCTCGTCGGGAACCCCTTTGTAAAGGCCTCGTAGTGATCTCCTGGATACACACCTGGGAAGTGTGAACGTGGTTCGCGGTCACTGGCATAATGGAGGTTCTTTTAGTCCACCCGGCAACGGGGGGTGAAATCACTACATGTGGGTACAGTGGTGCAAACTCTGCAGAGTCAAAACTGTCATGACAGCCGTGCTCACGGTCAAGAGCGGCTTGGACTTATTCATGATTAGAGGATGATGAATTGGGAAGTTAAGGATGTTAAGCGGGAAGCTTAACATTGGAGATGAGATTATGGTTACTTAATATTGATGATGGGTTGAGGGATTGGGACCATCTCACCTATGTAGTAATGTAGGTGCTTAATAAGCTAAGGTGATAGGTATTAATTGCGTAGTGCTTTTACCATGAGTTCAACCTCTCCTTGCTCTAGCCATGCATGACATTACTTTCCCACACTTGCTGAGTAGCAACGGTACTCAAACTTGCTTTTTTCTGTTGGTTTAAATTGTTGTTCAGGTCAAGGGGATGATGTGGTGTTCAATGACCAAGACTTTGGTCCCGAAGAAGGATTCTAGGTTCACGGAGTCCCCCGGGCAACGCCTGTGACGGAGCCCACAAGATTTATATTCCGCTGCTGCTTTATTTACATGTTATGAACATATTATCGTCCATCGAGACGTATGCGATGTAAGACTTATTTATATTCGAATACTTGGCTTGTAATAAATGATGCTTCACTATTTGTCATCACATGTATGAGAAAATGATCCTGGCATACATGTGATATTCACTCGGTTGTTCCTCGGAGAAACCGGGTGTGACAGAAGTGGTATGAGAGCCAAGGTTGCCCGTAGGAACGTGGACCTAGGTAGAAATGGACGTATTTAAGGACCCTATTTTCTTAAAAAACTATTTTTCAAAGGTGTGGGTTGAAAGTGTTATTTAATAGGGTCACTTTACTTGTTCATCTTGCCCCAACTTTTATTCAAAATACAATTTTTATTTAATTCTTATCTAACGTAATTTTAAATGCTTTATGTTTTAGATGGTTCGCATGATCCGCACCGCCCGCAAGTCCACCGGAGGGAGAGTTCCTGTAGTTGCCCTTGCCTTGAGAGAGGAGAACCGTCTGGTGACGTACCACTCCTACGGGTTGGCGGTAGGAGGCTTGTTGCGCTGTCTTCGGCGTATGCTCCACGCCGCCGGCAATGTGGGCAAGCTGATCATACACTACAGCTCCACCAGGACCATCCGTGAGAAGCGGGAAGAATGGAGCTTAGAGATGAGGATTATCCATGAAAATCAGCTGCTCAAGATCCACCGCTCTCTAGCTTGTCGGGCGACTCAGGCCGATGCTGAGAAGGATGTCACCTGGGAGGCCATCACCTGCCAGAGATACATCAATTGTCGCCACCTGAACAGGACTGAGTACATGTATGTCCTCCAGCGTGAGAGTGGCACCACGGAGTACAAGTACCCGCCAGTGCAGCAGGGGACTTCCCATGAGCACATGGACCTGTGCTTGGAGGATGCTGCTATGCTCAGCACTCGACTGCAGGAGTGTCAGCAGGAGCTTCAGGATGTTCGTGACACCCTGAAGGAGACTGAGGTGTTGCTTCGCGCCAGCTTGAGGGCGAGAGAAAAAGGAGATGGGAATGAACTGTGTGTCACCGTAAATGACACATGGACTCCTGACTCCCCGGACCGCCGGGCGAGCAAGCGTTGCCGCACTCCTACACCAGCAGCCTCCCCACCTAAAGCAGAATCAGAGGGCAGCCACAATAATGAGGAGGACCCTGCCGAGCCAGCTCAGTGAAGCGAGTTGTTTAGAGTCATTTCCCTTAATTCAGCAGGTTATCGAGTAGTCGAGTCAATCCCCTATTTATTTGTGTGTTAATGTTGGTGTGTGACGTGAGTTGTGGAAGCCATGGGCATTTGTCCACAACCTCGCCTTTAGGTTGCTTTGCTTTGGTGTGTGAACCCATATGAATGAATAGAGCATTTTATTCTCGCATGATACGTGACGCCCTAAAGATCTATGTGAAATCTTCCGAAATTGTTTAAATATTAAGGCCTCAAATGTTTAAGTTTAAACAAGCAATTTGGGAAGTTAACACGTAATGCTTTAAGTTAACACTTGGTTGATCATGATAGATGGCTGGAAGAGGAAAAGGTCGTGGTGCCAACCCCACCAACAACAACGATGAGGCCGGCAATCCTCACCTTTCTGGAGGACAAGATAGGGGTGGTCGCCGTGAAGGAGCTGATCCTATCCACCAAATGCTCGAAAATCAGACTCAGCTCATCCAGAGTTTAACTCAAGTGGTGGCTAACTTGCACCAAGCTCCACCCCCACAAGCTGCACCACGCCAACCAAGGTTGAGTGAGTTTCTCGGAACTCAACCCCCAAAGTTTGCAAGTGCTGCTGAACCTCTAGAGGCAGATGATTGGCTAAAGACCATTGAGAGCAAGATGAGGATCATATAATGCCAAGGGTATGAGAGGGTGCTGTTTGCCTCTCACCAATTGCATGGACCTGCTGCTGATTGGTGGACCGCTTACGTAGCAGCCCATCATGACCCCGAGAACATCACTTGGGAAGAGTTCAAGCGCAGTTTCCGCAACCACTACATACCAAGGGGTGAACTCAAAAACAAGAGAAAGGAGCTCTTGGGGCTGCAGCAAGGCAACATGACTGTGAGGGAATACCTCACCAAGTTCACCCAGCTATCCCGTTATGCACCACGGGACATCGAAACTGATGAGCAAAAACAGGACTGTTTTGTGGAAGGACTTACTATGAAATGCAATGTGCAATGTCCTCCAACGAGTATGAAAGCTTCTAAAAGATGGTAGACAGAGCATTTGTTGTGGAGAGGAAGCTGAAGGCCTTGGAGAATGAAAACAAGAGGAAGGCGGGATGGTTACACCAAGCCTCAAGTAGCAACACACGTCCACGTCTGATGCAGCAACCTGCAGGCAGACGAGCCGTGCTGTGGTACCCTACTCAGCACCGAGAGGGTACAACCCGAACTTCAGGCCTCCATCAGCACCCGCACAGCCGCAGCGTCAGTTTGTGCAGCAGCAACGCCCCACATATCAACCTCGACCAGCAGGACAAGGGCCACCGAACCAACCCCAAGATAACAAAGGCCAGGCACCCAAAGTTGGGGTGCAATGCTTCAACTGTGGTGAAGTGGGGCACTACGCCCATAAGTGCCCAAAGAAGAAGCCCATGCAGCCACAACAGCAGAATGTGATGCGAGGACGGGTGAACCACGTGACCATGGAGGAAGCGCAAGAGGCACCTGACGTGGTAATTGGTAAGTTTCCAGCAAATTTACACATTGCAACCCTATTGTTTGATTTTGGTGCTACCCACTCATTCATTGCTCAAGGGTTTCTTAAGAAGCATGATCTAGCAACAACACAAATGAACCATATGTTAGCAGTGAACTCAACAGGGGGAGAAATAAGGACAAGACAAGTGTGTCCCAAGGTGAATCTAGACATTAATGGGGTAGTATTTACTGCAAACCTCATAGTGATAGACTCACAAGGGATAGATATTATTTTGGGTATGGATTGGTTGACCAAACATAAAGGAATCATCCATTGTTCGACAAGAACGGTGGAACTAACTCACCCTAGCGGCACAAAAGTGAAGTTCATAGCCATACAAGAACCTAGGAGGGAACTTGAACTCAATCAAGTTGAGGTGGAAGTGGAAGAGATAAGGATTATCTGGGAGTATCCAGATATTTTTCCGGAGGAGCTGCCAGGTATGCCTCCCGATCGTGAAGTGGAATTCGCGATTGAACTAGTGCCTGGAACAGCCCCAATATACAAGAGGCCTTATCGAATGGACTACAAACAGCTGGAAGAGCTCAAGGAGCATATAAGAGAATTGACAGAGAAGGGGTATATTCGTCCTAGTTTCTCACCATGGGGAGCTCCAGTGATATTTGTGCCCAAGAAGGACGGAACCCAAAGGTTATGCGTAGACTACCGTGCGTTGAACGAAGTAACCATCAAGAACAAGTACCTATTGCCCCGCATTGAAGACTTGTTTGATCAGTTGAGGGGAGCGGGTGTATTCTCAACATTGATCTCAGGTCGGGATACCACCAACTGAAGATAAGGCAAACCGACATTCCAAAGACAACTTTCGTATCTCGGTACGAGCTGTATGAATACACCGTCATGCCGTTCGGGCTAACTAATGCCCCAACATATTTCATGTATCTCATGAACAAGGTATTCATGGAATATCTGGACAAATTTGTGGTGGTTTTCATTGATAACATTCTCGTCTTCTCCAAAGATGAAAAAGAACATGAGGGACATTTAAGATTGGTGTTGCAAAAGCTGAGAGAACACCAACTATATGCCAAGTTGAGCAAGTGCGAGTTTTGGCTGAAGAGAGTTCCCTTCTTAGGACATATAATCTCGGAGGGAGGAATCTCCGTAGATCCCACCAAGATCGAGGATGTGCAGAAGTGGAAGACCCCTGAGAATGTCGGGGAAGTTCGAAGCTTCTTAGGATTGGCTGGGTACTATCGACGGTTCATTGAGGGTTTCTCCAAGATCTCGAGACCCCTCACCAAATTGTTAGAGAAGGGAATCACATTCACATGGAAACTAGAGTGTGAGACAAGTTTTCAGGAATTGAAGAAAAGATTGACAACAGCCCCAGTGATAGTTATGTCGGATATGCAGAAGAATTTTTTGATGTACTGCGATGCATCTGGACACGGGTTGGGATGTGTTCTCATGCAAGAGGGGCATATCGTGGCCTACGCGTCCCGGCAGCTCCGAAAACACGAGAAGAACTATCCTACACATGACCTAGAGCTAGCCGCAGTGGTACACGCATTGAAGATTTGGCGGCATTACTTGATGGGAAAGAGGACAGAGATATATATGGATCATAAGATCTTAAAGTACATTTTCACACAGCCAGATCTCAACCACAGACAAAGGAGATGGTTAGAGCTAATCAACAACTTTGATGTAGGCATCAACTATCATCCTGGGAGAGCAAACGTCGTGGCTGATGCCTTAAGACGGAAGGTGCAGATCAATATGTTGAGCTTAAAGGACATGCCTACAGAATTGAAGGAAGAGGTTGTAAAACTCAATCTATGTCTGGTGAATAGTGGTGAGGCCATCGCCTTGGAAGTGGACTCCACATTAGAGCAAGACATACGCAACGGTCAGAAGAATGATGAGAAGATACAAGAAATCAGAGAACTCATCAAAGAGAATAAAGCTCCTGGGTTCAGAGAGGATGAACAAGGTACGGTGTGGCATGGGAAAAGGATTTGTGTGCCCGAGGTGAAGGAGATCCGTGAACTAATTTTGAAGGAGGCTCATGATTCCGACTACTCCATTCATCCTGGAAGTACGAAGATGTATCATGAACTCAAGAGCAGATATTGGTGGTATGGCATGAAGCGAGATGTCGCGGAACATGTTGCCCTATGTGACATATGTCAGTTGTTGAAAGCAGAACATCAACGACCCGCGGGACTATTGCAGCCACTCAAAGTGCCTGAATGGAAATGGGAAGAAATAGGCATGGACTTCATAGTGGGACTACCTAGGACCCAATCGGGATACGATTCGATATGGGTCATCATCGACAGGCTAACTAAGGTAGCTCATTTCATCCCTGTGAAAGAAAGCTACAGCGGATCCAAATTGGCGAAATTGTACATGTCAAGGATCGTGTGTTTTCATGGAGTGCCAAAGAGGATAGTGTCAGATCGAGGGACACAGTTCACCTCAAGGTTCTGGCAGAAGTTATATGAAACCATGGGAACTCATATGAATTTTAGTTCTGCCTATCACCCCAGACTGACGGGCAGACGGAAAGAACCAATCAGATCCTTGAGGATATGCTCAGAGCGTGTGCACTCAAGAACAATAGGAGTTGGGATAAGAACTTACTGTATGCGCATTCTCCTACAACAACAGCTATTAGGCTAGTATGAAGATGTCACCATTTGAGGGATTGTATGGGAGGAAGTGCATAACTCCACTATTTTGGAACCAAACAGGGGAAAGTAAGGTATTTGGACCCGAGGTACTACAAGAAGCATAGGCGAAAGTGAGGGAAATTCGCAACAACTTGAGGATAGCCTAGACCCGACAAAAGAGTTATGCCGATGTACGGAGAAGAGAACTTATTTTCAACGTGGGGGACTATGTCTATCCCAAGGTGTCCCCTATCCGAGGACTTCGTCGGTTCAAAGTGAAAGGGAAATTATCACCTCGATACATCAGACCCTTTCAGATTCTGGAAAGGAAAGGCGAAGTGGCATATCAACTAGAACTACCGGCTCGCCTATCAGATGTGCATGATGTATTCCATGTGTCACAGCTCAAGAAATGTCTAAGAACGCCCGAAGAAATGTTACCCATGAATGAGGTGGACGTACGAGAGGAGCTTTCTTATGTCGAGCAACTGGTCAAGATTTTGGAGACAATGGAACGCCTCACAAGAAATAAAAGAATCCGAATGTGCAAAGTGCAGTGGAAGCATCACTCGGAAGCAGAAGCCACATGGGAGCGAGAAGACGAGCTTAAGGCACAGTTTCCGGATTTGTTTTTCCTAGAATCACCAATCTCGAGGACGAGATTTCTTTTAAGGGGGGGTAGAGTTGTAACACCCCAAAACCTGCTAAAGAGGGAAATTTAAAAATTTTTGGACGTATTGCATGTGGTGTAGCAATTCAAATTCAAACTGGAATTTAGATTTGAATCAAACCAGAAAAAGGAAAAGGAAAAAGAAAAAAGAAAAAGGAAAAATCGGCCAGTGGGCCGAAACCCACCCAGCCGACCCAAAACCCGCGCCCCCTCCCTCTCTCCCTCTCTCTGACGCGTGGGGCCCGCATGTCATCCCTTTCCCTGCGCGCCCCAACTGCTCCGGCTCTCTCTCGCGCCTGATCACAACCGCCCCTCCGGAACCCGTGCCCCCAGCCCCGATTCTGAGTCCCGGGCACCCCAGCGCGATCTCAACAGACCCCGCCGCCCTCCCTCACCATTTAAACGCCGAAAATCCGCCCCTTCCTCCCTGATCGGCTACACCCGACGCGAGGTGAGAACCGCCGCCGCTACTGCCCTTTTTCCAGCTCCCTCTTCCGTTTTTCGCTGGACTAACGAGCTTGCCGTGCTCCACCGCCTCTAGGGAGCCCTGCAGGTGAAGTAAGTGACAAGTTTCACGCCCTAGCATCGGTACTGACGAGCACCGAGGAGCGGCTTCAACCATCGCCGTTGCAGAGCCGAATTCCGACCTCCACAAGCCAGAAAAACCCCTAGGTGAGCTTCCCCTACCCCTCCGCAGTCGATCAGTGTGAAAAACTGTCAATTTTAGCGTGTAGCGGCAAGGAACCGAAGCTGCGCCAGCGAGATCACCGCCCCCGCCACCGCGCGCCGCCGCGCGCGCGGGCTGGCTCCGGCCAGGGCGACGTGGCCCCCTGAGGCCCGTCCATTTTAAATCGTGCAGTTCCCATTAGATCTACCCGTACCGCTTCGGTGATCTAATTTGAGCCGTCTGTTTTAAATCCAACGGCCCATGTCAGCCCCGCGTTATAAAGGCCCGGAATCTTACGCGCTACCCCCTGGGATCTCGGAAAACACGAGCTAGCCCTGGAAACTTCTGATCTAGCCCCTGGACCTTCAGAAATTCATGTAATTTCATTTAAAAATCAGTTTTAGCCCCTGGACTTAATAAAAAATAGGAATACCCCTCTGTTATGTGTAATTAGGCCCCTGAAAATTTAGGAAATAGTAAATTAAACCCTGTAGTAGGGTGGATTTGCCTTTTAGACCCTATAGGATATTAAATTCAGAAATGTGAACGTGTGACTAGGATTTAAATTTAAATGGTGATGCAAACACATGTGCAAATATAAATTTAAACTCTCCTAGCACTTGGAAAACCTTTAGAATGAGTTAAAATTAATTTTAGGCTGAAATGAGATCTGCCTAAGTGTTGCTCATATTTATTAGTTCTAGAAACATATTTTTAGGCTAGGAAATAATTCTAAAAACTTATAAAATAAAATTTAAATTGGTTCACATCAGAGGAGAAGTTCAAAAATATATTATTTAATATTTTAGATCAGAACATATTCTGTTTAGATGATATGTCTTACTATTTTAATATTAAAATTCACTTTTAGGCATAGAAAATAAATCTGAAAATATAGGAAAATAGGCATGCATAATTATAAAATGATAAATGAGGTCTCCAAATCCAAAAACTTCAGTTTAGGATTTGGTAGAAGATCTGAAAACCTATTTGAAGTAGGAAATTATTTTTCATACAAACTTGTGGCTAAAAACTGTATTAATTAAATATAGAGAATTTGTTCAAATTGGAAATTCCTATATATTGTACAAATAGAGATCTGAATACAAAAGTTACAAATAATATATATATATATATATATATATATGTTTAAAAGTGTATGTAGGCCTAAAATCAACACATCTAGGGTAACCACAACACCTAAACATGTGAATGACTTTACTATGTATGTATGTGTGGTTTGCGTGAGTGAAAGTGTGAAGTATGGCTTATGGATTGTTGTTTTCTTTTGCTATGTGTATTGGCATGAGTAGAACCTGCCCCAGAGAAAGTTCTCCCCTTCCAAGACCAAGATTTTCCATTCCTCGAGCAGCAGGAAGAAGGCAAGTGTCCTTGACCACTTTGATCCTATAATAGGATGTGTAGTTAGAATTTAAATTAATTGCATTGCCAATTTAGAATATGATACCCAAGCTAGGAAGTTTCCCTAGATTTTCATTATCTTACCTCCTTGTAGCCTGGGTTGGGATTTATTTTATTATGTCATTCATTCATATTACTTATGCTTAGTCATGCTTAGAATGGGATAACTGGGGTATGAGATCATCAACTTGTTTACCATACTCTTGAATGAGATATTATGAGTTATGTAGAGGTATGGATCGAGGCAAGTTGGATGATTTGGTTGGTGCTGTGTGCACGAGACTCGGGTTTGTATTTAGTACTTGCCTGGATCCTAAGGACCGATTCATGGAGCATGTAACCTGGCTTTACCGTGCCAACCACATGCTGATATGGGGCAGCTTGGCCAATTAATTAGGTGTATCCCCGGCGTAGTATGGGTGTTTTGGATGGTGCGGGGAATAGGTGTCAGCTGGACTACCATATGAACCGCAAGGCTCAAGAGGGGGCCACTGCAGCGGGGTTGGAGCCTCTTGTATGCTGTTAGGGGTGAAACCTCAGTGGGCCCACGCTCGTCGGGAATCCCTTTATAAAGGCCTCGTAGTGATCTCCTGGCTACACACCTGGAAAGTGTGAACGTGGTTCGTGGTCACTGGCATAATGGAGGTTCTTTTAGTCCACCCAGCTACGGGGGATGAAATCACTACATGTGGGTACAGTGGTGCAAACTCTGCAAAGTCAAAACTATCATGACAGTCGTGCTCACGGTCAAGAGCGGCTTGGACTTATTCATGATTAGAGGATGATGAATTGGGAAGTTGAGGATGTTAAGTGGGAAGCTTAACATTGGAGATGAGATTATGGTTACTTAATATTGATGATTGGTTGAGGGATTGGGACCATCTCACCTGTGTAGTAATGTAGGTTCTTAATAAGCTAAGGTGATAGGTATTAATTGCGTAGTGCTTTGACCATGAGTTCAACCTCTCCTTGCTCTAGCCATGCATGACATTACTTTCCCACACTTGCTGAGTACCAACGGTACTCAAACTTGCTTTTTTTCTGTTGGTTTCAATTGCTGCTCAGGTCAAGGGGATGATGTGGTGTTCAATGACCAAGACTTTGGTCCTGAAGAAGGATTCTAGGTTCACGGAGTCCCCCAAGCAATGTCTGTGACGGAGCCCACAAGATTTATATTCCGCTGCTGCTTTATTTACATGTTATGAACATATTATCGTCCATCGAGATGTATGCGATGTAAGACTTATTTATATTCGAATACTTAGCTTGTAATAAATGATGCTTCACTATTTGTCATCACATGTATGAGAAAATGATCCTGGCATACATGTGATATTCACTCGGTTGTTTCTCGGAGAAACCGGGTGTGACAATTCTGGGCAGGTTCACCATGAGCATAGATGGCACATGCACTTAGGAAGCTTCTGGTTCTTCATTTTTCACAATCATTATGAAGTTCAATTCACGTGCACGAGCTCGAGTGAGTGATCCTGGTGGCGCCTGTGCTGGTTTAGTTGCAGTAGCCATTCCTTTGTCAGGGTTGATGTCCTCATCATCGACCATGTTTTTTACCTCCTGCAGGTTACCCACCCGCTGCGCCGCGCGCAGTCCCGGTGTCCTCGACACCGTTTGCCGTGGCCCCGGCGTCCTTGACGCCACCATCTGTGCCATGCTTGGCCCCGACGTCGTCCGCTGCGCATCGCGCGGCCTCGGTGTCCCCGATGTCGTCCGCTGCGCCTCGCGCGGCCCCAGTGTCTCCGACGTCGTTCGCTGCGCCACGCGCGGCCCCGACATCTCCGATGTCGTCGGCTGCGCCACGCGCGGCCCCGGCGTCATCCGCTATGCCACGCATGGCCCCAGCGTCAGTGACGTCGTCCGCTGCGCCACGCGCGGCCCTGGCGTCCCCGACGTCGTCCGCTGCGCCACTTGCGGCTCCGGTGTCACCCACTGCGCCGTGCACGGCCCCAGCGTCCCTGACGTCGCCTGACGCGCCACGCGTGGCCCCGGCGTCTCCGACGTCGACTACTGCAGTCCACATGGCTCCTGTGCCCCGGTATGCTGACCCTGCTCTCGTCTATCAGCGATGAGCGCGGGTTGGTACACAGGCTTCTTCCCACCCAGAGCCTCCGGTGTACCACCCCCTGCTCAAGCGGGACCCCGTCACGTTCACCCTATGGTGACCCGATAGGTCGCTGGGGTTTTCCGAGCGGTTGAGCGGTTCTCCGGGGTTGTCCTCTCCTCGACGACCTCGCCACCGCTTACCTCTTCACCCATATCGCCTATCCCCTCTTCTGTCCGTAGCGCCCTCGCTGATCCTCACTAGCCTCAGGCTATGGAAGAAGAGTATGCAGCCCTACTTGCCAACCGGACCTAGGACTTGGTTCCCCGTCTTGGTCG
Source organism: Neostapfia colusana (assembly GCA_030760725.1). Taxonomy (NCBI): domain Eukaryota; kingdom Viridiplantae; phylum Streptophyta; class Magnoliopsida; order Poales; family Poaceae; genus Neostapfia; species Neostapfia colusana. Next base: position 33,685,934 of record JASWHV010000017.1, on the reverse strand, counting down.
TGGCAATATTGCCACGGGCAAGTGGGTATTCACGCATAAGAAAAAGGCGGATGGGTATCTGGAGAGGTACAAGGTCTGGTAGGTTCTTTAGGGCTTCACTCAGCGCCCCGGAGTCGACTACGACGAGACCTTTAGCCCGGTGGTGAAGCCGGCGACAATTTGCACTGTTCTGTCGTTGGCTCTCTCACGCTCTTGGCCTGTGCACCAGTTGGATGTCAAGAACGCCTTCCTCCACGAGACGCTGACGGAGACAGTGTATTGCATTCAGCTGACAGGGTTCGTTGATTCAGCCCGTCCAGACATGGTCTGCCGGCTGAACAAGTCATTGTACGGGCTGAAGCAGGTGCCTCGGGCTTGGTACAGCTTGTTTTCCTCCTTCCTAGCCTCCCTTGGCTTCGTCGAGGCCAAGGCGGACACCTCACTCTTCGTCTACAGTCATGAGGGTGACACTGTCTACCTCCTCTTGTATGTTGACGACATCGTACTCACGACATCCAGCCCATCTCTCCTTCAGCGTATGATCTCTGCCCTGTAGAGGGAGTTCGCGATGAAGGACTTGGGAAGTTACACCACTTCCTGGGTGTTGCGGTCGAGCACCGACCGGGTGCCCTGTTCCTCCACCGGCGACAGTACTGCCTGGATATCATCCAGAGAGCGGGCATGGCTGATTGTAAGCCATGCTCCACTCCGGTGGATACCCAAGCAAAGGTCTCCTCTGCTGACGTTGCCCCTGTCACTGACCCCACTGCTTACAGGAGTGTTGCAGGTGCATTGCAGTACCTTACCTTCACCAGGACGGACACCTCCTACGTAGTTCAGTAGGTGTGCCTTCGCATGCATAATCCGCATCTCGCGGCGATGAAGCGGATCCTTTGATACCTGTGGGGCACCCACGACTACGGCCTTCTTCTTCGGCGTGACTCCGCCTCCGAGCTAGTTGTCTACACCGACGCCGACTGGGCGGGTTGCCCGGGTACCGGTCGGTCCACCTCCAGCTACGCCTTCTTCCTAGGTGGCAATACGTGGTATCCCGCTCGAGTGTTGAGGCGGAGTACCGCGCCGTTGCCAACAGTGTGGCTGAGTCCTCCTGGCTTCAGCAGCTCCTTCAGGAGCTTCACTCCCCCCTCGCCTGGAGTATGTTAGTCTACTGCGACAACGTCAGCACCGTCTACCTCTCCACCAACCTGGTACAGCACCAACGCACTAAGCATGTGGAGATCGATCTTCACTTTGTTCGTGAGCGGGTAGCTCTCGGGGAGGTTCGAGTGCTCCACGTTCTGACGTCGTCGTAGTTCGCTGATATCTTTTTGAAGGGTCTGCCTTTTTCGGTGTTTACGGAGTTTCGGTCCAGTCTCAACAAATGCCGTGGCCAAATGTTGGGACTGCGGGGGGTGTTAAAATACTATGTGTTAAGGAGGCAGGGGTATTCTAGTCTTTTTGGTGTAAGAACTATATATGTACCCCTTTCAGCCAATTAGGGCAAGATTGAATAAACATATCTTCCAATTGTCTTCAACAAGCGTCCATTCCACGTCCTCCAAAAGGCAAGCCGTTTTTCCCGGGGCCACTTTGCCTTTTGCAAAATTTTGTAATAGGCATATAGTTCTAGCACATCCCACCATGAGGAGCCTTTTGTTGTGGTGGCCTATGGTGCCCTCCCGTTGGGGTAATGCTTGTGTTGCATCAAATTGGCCCACAAAACACTTTCTCAATTGATGAATTTGTTTAGTTGTTTATGATCCTCAGGTTCTTCAGTCTCAAGCCACCTCTATCCTTTGGTGATGTTACTTTATCCTAGGCAACAAGGGATTTCCCTTTTTCATTGATGTTGCATCCTCTCCTTAGGCAGTTCCTTCTGGCCACGTCAATCCTTTTGAGCATGATTGTTGGCATTTTGATCATGTATATTAAATATATTGGTACCAAGGATAGCACGTTGTCTGCAAAGGTCATATGCCTGTCATTGAAAGCCATATCATTGCTGAAGAAGTTCCTTTCTCAAATCTCCCTATTAGGGATGCATAGTCCTCCTCTTTTGGCTTGCAGTTACCCATCGGTAGCCCCAAGTAACTAAGTGAATGAGTATGTTCCAACTTGACATCCAGACACACCAGCTATTGTTTTGCTGTTTTAGACAAAATGTTAAATGGTAATAGATAGGACTTACCAAGATTAACTTTCAGACCTGAGGACTGAATGAACGTGTTAAGTAGTCTTCTAGGGAGAAACAACTCACTCTATGTCACCTCTGCTTTCTGAATTCCTTTGCGATCGCTGGTTATAAGGTGGAACGCCGGAGGTTGAGGTCTTCCCCGCCGAGCTGCTCGCTTGGAAGGTGGCGCTGCCATGGTGGAATCGCCGACCCGCAAGGAGCAGAGATAAGTTTGACTCTCAAAAATTCGCATGCTTTATTGATAGGATCGGTGAATTTATATATCCACTTGATCAGAAATTTACATGCGGATTCTAACTCCTGACTGACTAAAACTCAGCTGATTTTTATCTCTAATTCTATCCCTAACTGACTCTGACTCCTAAGGACTCTTTCAGTCCGACTCTGAATTTTCTCTCTATGCTTATCTCCTAACCGACTCTATTACAAATATGATTTATTCTATTCTAACTGGTTTCTGCCGACACAAATCTCTCTTTCTACATTGGTATTGTATTCCATACATAACATCTCTTCCTCCCTCCGGAAAAAGCTCGTCCTCGAGTTTGAAAGTAGGATAATTTCTCTTAAATTCTGAAACATCTTCCCATGAGGCTTCTGAAGCTGTTTTTCCATTCCACTGAACCAGAATTTGCAACACGCCCCTGTTAAGTCTAGATCTCAGTACTGAAGCCGTAGTAGAAATTATAGGCCCATTTTGAAGTTCTGGTAGTGCTGGAGGAACATCTGGATGTGTTCCTACAAATGGTTTATGTAAACCTACATGAAAAACAGGATGAAGTCGAGCTTTGGGTGGTAATTCTAGCTTATAGGCAACTTGGCCTATTCTTTCTAAGATTTTGTAAGGCCCAAGAATCTTGCAGACAATTTTCCTTTAGGACCTCGTAATAAAGCACTGGCTGACCTATGATGTAACCTGAGCCATACCCATTGCCCAACATCAAACTCCAAGGGCTTATGCTTGCCATCATAATAATACATGTCATGCTGTTGTGCTTTCAATAAATTTTCTCGGACTTCCCGCAAAAATTCATCCCTTTCTACTAGAGTTTGGTCTACTGCCTGAATCTTAGAAAAATGGCCATTGTAACTAGTTAGAGATGGTGGATCACGCCCATATACCACACGAAAAGGAGTTGATTTTAGGGCTGTATGATAAGAAGTATTGTAGCAAAATTCAGCCCAGGGTAGCCACTGAACCCACTGTCTTGGTCTATCCCCTGTCATACATCTTAGGTACATAGCAATAATTTTATTAACAGATTCTGACTGTCATTCAGTTTGAGGATGGAATGCTTTGCTGAATAAAAAATGTACTCCTTGCAACTTAAATAATTCTTGCGAAAATTGACTTGTGAATACAGTATCCCTATCTGATACAATAGTAGCAGGAAGACCATGAAGCCTTACTATTTCTGTAGAAAATGCTCTTGCCACTGATTCTGTTGTATATGGATGTGCTAGAGGAATAAAGTGTGCATATTTAGAAAATCTGTCTACTACTGCTAGTATGACTGATTTTCCGTACACTTTTGGTAGTGCTTCAATAAAGTCCATAGCCACACCTTCCCACACATGCTTAGGTATCGGTAAAGATTGTAAGAGGCCTGCAGGATGTTGTGGGGGAATTTTATTTTGTTGACATGTTTCACAAGCTCTAACATATTCCTCAACTGTTTTTCTTATGCCCTTCCAAGTAAAATCTTGGTGAACACGATTTAATGTCTTTTCGATACCCTCATGCCTAGGTTCATGAGCAGAAGATAGAATTGATGGAATAGATGATGAGGTAGGAGAAATATGAATTTTTCAGTTGTATAGGATTAGATCATCACAAATGGTCCATTGTGCCCCCATCTCTCCTGCTTCAATTTTCTTCTGTAATTCAATGAGGTTGGGATCTGTTCTTGTTTCCTCCCTAATATTTTCCAACAATTCAAACCTAGGTCCAGAAATGATCATAAGCTTAGCTTCTGCACTGTCCCTTCTAGATAGTGCATCTGCCACTGTATTCAAGCGACCAGGCCTAAATTCGGCTGTAAAGTCATGGCCAAATAATTTACTGACCCAATAATGTTGAGGAATTGTTGATAGACGTTGATCAAGGAGGTATTTTAAACTTAGTGATTTGTTCTTACCAAGAATGATCTTTCCCATAAGTATGCTCTCCAATGTCTAACTGCATACACAAGTCCAATGGGTTCCCTCTCATATGCATCCAACTTTGTATGCCTTCGGAGCATAGGTTTACTGAAAAATGCCAATGGACCTGATCCTTAATGTAAAACTGCACCAAACCCAACTCCAGAAGCATCACATTCTATAATAAATCTGTTAAAGAAATCTGGAAGTTGTAGCACTGGGGCTGTAGTAAGGGCGGTTTTCAATTTGTGGAATGCTATTTTTGCTTCTTCTGTCCATAAAAACCCTTGTTTAGATAATAACTTGTTTAAAGGGGCAGCAATAGTTCCAAAATTTTTGATGAATTTTCTATAATATCCAGCAAGTCCTAAAAATATACATAAAGCCCGAAGTGTTTTTGGTTGTGGCCAATTATGGACAGCTCGAACTTTAGACTGATCCATTGCAACACCTTGTGTTTGAGATGATATGGCCTAAATAAGCCACTAATTCTTGTCCAAATGCACATTTAGACTTCTTGAGAAATAATTTATGATGATGTAATAGTAAAAGGACCATTCTTACATGACGAAAGTGTTCTGACCAGGATCTGCTATAGATTAGTATATCATCAAAAAATACTAATACAAACTGTCTCAAGTAAGGTTGGAGAATAGAGTTCATGAGAGACTGGAATGTTGCTGGTGCGTTTGTGAGGCCAAAAGGCATTACCACAAATTCAAAAAGACCTACATATGTTCTGAATGCTGTTTCTTCGATATCCCCTTCATACATGCGTACTTGATGGTATCCTGAATGTAGATCCAATTTAGTAAAATAGCAATTGCCTTTGAGTTCATCTAGTAGCTCACCCACTATTGGTATAGGGAATTTATCCTTAACTATTTTTTTCATTTAGAGCTCGATAGTCAATGCACAAAAGCCATGAGCCATCCTGTTTCTTTACCAATAGTACTGGGGAAGAATAAGCTGATGTGCTTCGACGAATAAATCCTTGGGCCAATAATTCTGCACATTGTCTTTCAAGCTCATTTTTTGCGTTGGGAGATAACGGTATGACCGCACCACCACTGTTCCCGGCAGCAATTTAATTCGGTGATCACAAGTGCGTGGTGGGGGTAATTCCTTGGGTTCTTCAAAAATATCCTCAAACTCTTCGAGTAACTCCTGTATAATAATCTGGGCTGAACAGAGGTGGGGTTTATTTTGATGAACTCTGTTTCAAGGCAATCCTTTTCAGATTACCTTTTTCCGTCCATGCCAAAAAGACATTGTCATATTTTCAAAGTCCCAAAAAATTGTAAAATTGGGCCTAATGTTCTCAGCCATTGTACTCCCAATATAATATCATGATCACCCAGAAATATAGCAAATAAGTCCACAGAAAAATTAGTGTTGTTGATTCTTAAAGTGATATTGCTGCATAACCCTGAGCTATCCACTTGGTCTCCATTAGCCACTGCTACTTGTAATCCTTGGCGATGAATTGGCTTTAAATTTTCTGCCTTAGCTGCTTGAACTGATATGAAATTATGTGTAGAGCCTAAGTCTATTAAGGAATTAAAACAGTACTCTCCTATCCGGACTGGGATACACATAGAATTATAGTGTCCTATTCCTGTAATTGCATACAAAGATATTTCAGGAACCTCTTCATAATCTTCAAGTCTGAGTATATTTTCACCCCCATCCTGGTCAAGGGCAATATAAAAAAGTTTAGGGCAGTCCTTTTTGTGTTCCAATGAAAATTTTTCATCACAATTATAGCATAATCTTTCTGCCCTTCCTTCAGCTATTTCCTCTCTGGATAAAAATTTCACAGCCCTTTTAGGTTGTGTTGTTGGTCCTGTAGCAGTTACTCCCTCTGTTTTATCCCTTGATATGGATGTTGATTTAAAAGGCCGAAATCTGGGTTTTGTAAGAGAGAAGCGACGCTCATAAGCTCTGGCTAAACTCATAGCTTCCTGAATGTTGCTGGTCTTTGGAATTCCTCATCCATTCTGAGGGGTTGGCGCAGGCCTTCTGTGAATTCATAGCATCACAGCGGCATAAAAGTTGTAAGAATTATTCCTGGTAATCTGCTACAGACCCGTTTGACTAAGTTTAGCAAGATCCCCCAATATGTTAGATCTCAGTGGTGGTCCAAAGCGTTGGTTAACCAAGGATACAAATTCTTGCCAATTTGGTTCTCCTTGATCCCGAGCGATACGGTAATACCAGATATCAGCTGCTCCTTCTAAATGCAATGTAGCATACCAAACTTTGTCTTCCTCCTGAATTTCCTGTCCTCTAAAAAATTGCTGACATTTGTTTAACCAGGGTAAAGGATCAGCTGCTCCATCATATATAGGAAAGCGTATCCGGTGAAGTTGCTGAGGATATCTGCGCCCCTGCCTGGGATCCTCATCAGGGAGTTCCCTGTTCCCTCTAGAATCTCTGTTTTCATGATTTTCATGGTCAGAATCTTATCGAAAGTCAATACCACTCTTTCCATGTTTTCTGGTTCTGTTTTGGACCTGAGGGGGATCCCTCTCTGAGTTGGTACTTGGGTCTGAATTATCACCAATCTTCCCATCTTCTCTAGAGCTGCTAGTATGCTCCAATCTGGATATTGCAATATTGTGCGCAGCCAACTGTTGTTTGACATCTTGGAGCTCTGCTTTGATCAATGGAACAGTAGCCAACTGAGTAGATTGTAGTTTAAGTTGTCCATTGATCTCGTTGATGGCTGTGGACAGCTTGGTCAGCTGTTCGCTAAGATTATCCATAGCAGATTTCTTTTCTCCCATAGGATCGTTGATGGAAACTGATACCAATTTATCACCTCTGCTTTCTGAATTCCTTTGCGATCGCAGGTTATAAGGGTGGAACGCCGGAGGTCGAGGTCTTTCCCGCCGAGCTGCTCGCTTGGAAGGTGGCACCGCCGTGGTGGAATCGCCGACCCGCAAGGAGCAGAGATAAGTTCAACTCTCAAAAATTCGCATGCTTTATTGATAGGATCGGTGGATTTATATATCCACTTGATCAGAAATTTACATACAGACTCTAACTCCTGACCGACTCAAACTCAACTGATTTTTATCTCTAATTCTATCCCTAACTGACTCTGACTCCTAAGGACTCTTTCAGTCCGACTCTGAATTTTCTCTCTAAACATATCTCATAACCGACTCTATTACAAATACGATTTATTCTATTCTAACTATGGTTTCTGCCGAAGCAAATCTCTCTTTCTACATTGGTATTATATTCCATACATAACACTCTATGACGCTTTCATAATCATGACGGTGTCATCCACATAATGCACAATTAAAATATCCTTTGCGATGTTTATGTTCAACGGTAGACTAAGTACTGCTCTAGAGCAGGCATTGTTAATGATATATTACAATGGGGATAGAGGATCCCTCTGTCGTACTCCTCTCTTGCAGTGGAAAATTTTCCCAAGATACCATTGAGAAAGATTGAGGAGGTAGATGTGCTAAGTATTTATGAGGTCCAGTCATTCCATTTCTCAAGAAAACCAAGACTTTCGAGCTTTCTTATATTTTTTTCTTGTTCAATGGTGTCAAATGCTTTCTCGAACTCGAGTTTGAGGACCACCAATTCATTCTTCGATTTGTGGCACTGGTGGATGTACTCATAGGCCCAAGCCAGACAATCATAGATCGTTCGGGTTTTGATGAAACTACATTGATTTTTATGGATGAGGTTGATTATAACTGCTTGGAGTCTTCTCGACATGATCTTTGTGATGAGCTTTAACTATGAGCTCATGAGGAAAATGTGCTTAAAGTCATTCACTGTTTCAGGGTTGTTGATCTTTGAAATAAGTGTGATGGGCGTTGTTTATTGCTTGTATGCTGGTTGTGCCATTATAGAAGTCTTTACAAAGATGATAGACGCCTTCATTGATGGTGGCCCAGTATCTTTTTAAGAACTTTGAATTGAAACCGTTTGGATCTGACACTTTCTCACTCGATATTTCTTTGAGCATTTAGTCTATTTCCACTTTTGTGAATAGTTCTAACAAGTGATCCAGATTTGCTGATGCCTATATCATCTCATCCAGATTAAAGAGCATTCGAGGACTACCCGAGGTATCCATCCTTTCCTTGAAGACACTTCAGAGTTTGCAGCTTTCTCCTTGCACTGTGTTAACTCTGTTCCATCTTTTTCACGTGTGGGGGTGGTGATGCTTCTGCGGTATCTGTGTATCTATTGTATGAAAGAACTTGGTGGGTTCATCCACCAACTTGACCAATCCAATCATGACCTACACCTCCAGTATTCATTTTCCTTTTGCAGCAAGCTTTTGATGTATCTCTTTAGAATGGATTTGAAGGTTGTCCTCCTGATGTCCATGCTAGGGTAGTGAAACACCAATCCAGCTGTTCTAAGAAAGGGCCAGCTTGCATGTTGCTCTGAGCATACTGTCTTCCTTTCAAGGGTATTCCTACTAGGCTCAATTAACAAATCACCGAGTTCAAACTATGCATATTATTATTGTTTGCACCCTGCCGAATTCAGTTCTCCGTGGATCTGTACATGTTGAAGTCTCCTAGTACCATTGAATTTCCATCCGAGTTAAACTACAAGTATCCTAACCACTTGATGAACTCTTGTCTTTGCTCCTCACGGCAAGATCCATAAACAATCGTGAGCAGGAAAGATTGACATTTTTACTGAGTAGTGAATTTAACTGTTACTGCATAGCTTGACATGAATGTGATCTCCCCTTTGAATTGGGAATCATTCCCCTTATTAAGATCCTTCCTGAAGCTCTATTTCATGGCACAAATGCAAACTTACTAAATCTTTTAGGTGCTAATTTCTTCATGAAGGCTGCTGCGATGAACTCCTTTTTTTGTCCCCTGCCTTCATAAGATGGCACAATTGCCTTCCTCGATCTTGGCCCTCATTGCTAGCTGCTTAATAGTACTTTTGAGTCTCCTAACATTCTACTTAAGAATGTTCCATTTTCTATTCTTTGTATCCATAGAGAACGTTGGTATCAATGTGTTTGGGCCAAGAACATCCCACAACCATTGCGATACAGATTGTAACTCGACAATCTGTCATGGAGACCATGAGGAATGTGGACGACTAAGACTAGAGCAATAGATGAGGGACATCTCCATAGATGTGAGTAGCAAATCGTTGTTACACATGATATTTGATCAATCAAGACAAGCATAAAAGCAACCAACTAGGGGCTACTCCATCTCACCCTATTCTATATATGACAGCTAAACATTGGGTGGGAAATCCTTGACCGAGAGTCCGAGAGTCCTCAGTCTTTGTCTCGAGCAGCGCTTGGTGTACACCTCCTAAGGATGTACTCTGCATCTGATCGTACTCACTTCCTAGATGACATTGACAACATTTTAGGGTAAGTGTCTGATGCGTCATTCAAGTCTTCTAATAAGAAAACTTGATGGGTACAAGGATAGAAAATGTGCTTGTACTTGGAGCATTTGGTGGCGCTGCAACAGCCACAAGCGATTTCCTCGGCGAAGCAAAAACTCTGGTGGCCGGAATCAGATGGCTGCTGTGGGCGAGGCAGGATTTCAGGTGAGGAACATGGTAGAGAATGTTGTCAATGATGAGTGTAGGTGGGTCTAGGATCGACCTGAAATTGTTGAGCAACAAACATTGTTTGATCGGAAACAAAGAAGATGTGTCTGGTTTTGAGCTTTTTTTTACCTGTGACCAACTGCCACTGACTCTGCTCCTCGGTTTCCCAGATCTTGCTCTGCCTGACCTAGTTAGGTCCCCTATCCCTCCAGAAGGAGTAGACATCGAAGGTCTCGATAGTTATCCTATCGAGAGAATGGATGAAAATACCGAACAACTTGGAAGCAACCAAGAAACAGTTGCGCTGATATTCTCAAAACGGATATGAAAACCTCGCAGAACCAAGTGTAACGCCTATCCCCAGATTCCTCCATCAACCTAAAGGAATAACTGAGGAAAACCGCAAGAAGAAATAAGAAACCAAAGGTCATGGAAGAGGGGTGGAGTACTGATGAACAAAAGCACCAGATGATTTCCATTTGAAGATTCCTCACTCCGCCAAAGATCCCAGGTGCTGTAGTTTGCACTTTGTCTGTCCCTGACCATCCGCATGATGTCCTGGCAAGCTTCTATTGGTGGGAGGAGGTGTCATGGGCCCGGCCCCAAGAGAACGGAGATCAGGATCATATATGTGACTTACCCCCGCCCGATCGCGCCGCCGTCGCCCGGCCCCGTGCCGCCGCCGCCCGGCCCCGCGCCGCCCCTGCTTGGCGTACGGGAAAGCACCTTGGAGATAGCGCCACGGGAAAGCAGCTGCGGCGGCGACGGCGATGGGCTCTCCGCCGCTTTTGCTGCGGTTTCATCCTCCTCTGCGTAAGGATTTGAAGAGGCAGGAGGAGGGCGTCTATCCGTTGCTCCGGCACCTCGTGTGCGCCTTGTTGCTTCTGGATTGGCAGGCTGCGTCGTCGAGCTCAAGCCGCACAGGGCGTCTGATGTGCGATGTGATCGGGAAAAGGTAAGATCTTGGTCTTCTAAGAATTGAAATCGGGATTTTCGACGATTGGAACTTTGACAGGATAAATTTGGTCAAGGTTTTGGAAGGTATGTTTTATTGTTTGTTTGTTATCCAATTTTCTTTAAATCATGTTGAATCGAAAGGCGGTTCGAAGATTAACTTTAGCCCCAGCTGCAAAGACACAAATAGGAATAAATGAGGAGGCAAAGAGGATCCTGGACTTGGAGAGAATATCCAGGGTAACTGAGGTAGCTATAACTGCAACAAAGAGTAGAAAGAAGAAGATGTATAATTGGAAAATTGAATCTGTCGGCAATAACAATGTGAAAGATTGGAAGGAGACGACTGATAAAGTGGTTCATCTTAGAACTCAGGACAGGCGCATTGTTGAACAATGTTCTTTGCAATGTCACTGACCGCAGCCAAATAAGAATATATAGATGCAGTTGGAGAAGAAAAATGGACATGATAAAGGTATTGAAATTATTGAATTGAAGTCAGGGTCATGGGAGTGTTCAAAAATAAAAACATACCTAAAAAAGTGGTGGCATGTCACACCCGGTTTATCCAAAGAACAACCAAGTGAATATCACATGTATGCCAGGATCATTCTCTCATACATGTGATGACAAATAGTGAAGCATCATTTATTACAGTCCAAGTGTTCGAATACAAAATAAGTCTTACATAGCATAATGTCTCGATTGACGATAATATGTTCATAACATTGAAATAAAACAACAGCGGAATATAAATCTTGTGGGCTCCGTCACAGGTGTTGCCCGGGGGACTCCGTGAACCTAGATTCCTTCTTCGAGTGAGAAGTCTTGATCATTGAACACCACGTCATCCCCTTGACCTGAGCAGCAATTTAAACCAACAGAAAAGCAAGCTTGAGTACCGTTGGTACTCAGCAAGTGTGGGAAAGTTATGTCATACATGGCTAAAGCAAGGAGAGGTTGAACTCATAGTTAAAGCACTACACAATTAATACCTATCACCTTAGCTTATTAAGCACCTACACTACTACACAGGTGAAATAGTCCCAATCCCTCAACCCATCATCAATATCAAGTAACCATAATCTCATCTCAAATGTTAAGCTTCCCGCTTAACATCCTCAACTTCCAAATTCATCATCCTCTAATCATGAATAAGTCCAAGCCGCTCTTGACCGTGAGCACGGCTGTCATGACAGTTTTTGACTCTGCAGAGTTTGCACCAGTGTACCCACATGTAGTGATTTCATCCCACGTTGCCTGGTGGACTAAAAGAACCTCCATTATGCCAGTGGTTGCGAACCACGTTCACACCCCGAGGTGCGTAGCCAGGAGATCACTACGAGGCCTTTACAAAGGGATTTCTGACGAGCGTGGGCCCACTGAGAATTCACCCCTAACAGCATACAAGAGGCTCCAACCCCGCTGTAGTGGCCCCCTCTTGAGCCTTGCGGTTCATATGGTAGTCCAGCTGACTCCTATTTTCCCGCACCATCCAAACACCCATACTACGCCGGAGATACACCTAATTAATTGGCCAAGCTGCCCCATCTCAGCATGTGGTTGGCACGGTAAAGCCAGGTTACATGCTCCATGAACCGGTCCTTAGGGTACAGGCAAACACTAAACACAAACCCGAGTCTCGTGCACACAGCACCAACCAAATCATCCAACTTGTCTTGATCCCTACCTCTACATAACTCATAATATCTCATTTCAAGAGTAAGGTAAACAAGTTGATGATCCCATATCTCACTTATTCCATTCTAAGCATGGCTAAGCATAAGTAATAGGAATGAATTACATAATAAAATAAATCCCAACCCAGGCTACAAGGAAGTAAGATAATAAAAATCTAGAGAAACTTCCTAGCTTGGGTATCATATTCTAAATTGACAATGCAATTAATTAAATTCTAACTACACATCCTAGTATAGGATCAAATTGTCAAGGACACTTGCCTTCTTTCTGCCGCTCTGGGAATGGAAAGTCTTGATCTTGAAAGGTGAGAACCTGCTCTGGGCCTGGCTCTACTCATGCCAATACACATAGCAAAAGAAAACAACACTCCATAAGCCATAGTCCACACTTCCACTCATGCAAACCACACATACATATATGAAAGTCATTCACATTTTTAAGTGTTTTGGTTACCCTAGATGTGTTGATTTTAGGCCTACATGCACTTTTAAACATATATATTATTTCTAACTTTTGTATTCAGATTTCTAAGTGCACACTATATATGAATTTTCAATTTGAACAAATTCTCTATATTTAAATAATACACTTCTTAGCCACAAAATTTGTATGAAAGATAATTTACTACTCCAAATAGGTTTTCAGATCTTCTACAAAATATTAATTTGAAGTTTTTGGATTTGGAGACCTCATTTAACATTTTCTAATTATGCATACCTATTTTTCTATATTTTCAAATTTATTTTCTATGCCTAAAAGTGAACTTTAATATTATAATAGCACAATATATCTCCTAAACAGAATGTATTCTGATCTAAATGTCCAATAAAGTATCTTTTGACTTCCTCCCTGATGAAGATCAATTTAAATTTATTTTTACCCATTTTCAGAATTATTTTCTAGTCTGAAACTGAATTTTCACCAATAAAACAGCAACCTAAATTCCTACAAAAATTTCTACTGTTCCAATTAGCCAAACAGAACCTTTATAAATTTTTCCTACCCCTTTTTGGTTACTTAGATTTATTTTCCCATATTTTAAATTTGTTTTATGCTTAAAAGGTATATTTCAGCGATAAACTACAAAACAGCAATCTCATTTAGTTTAAAAGTTTATTTCCCCTCCAAATTCAGACCTCAGATTGTTCTACCAATTTTTAAACAGGGTTAGGATAATTCAACTGAATCTACACCTATGTTTAAATTTAAATCCTATTCACAGATTCAATTTCCTGAAATTAATTCTTCCTAGGGGCTGAAGTGCAATTTCACACTGCAGTGGGACCCCATTTCTCATTTCCTAAATTTGCAGGGGTCTAAGTGTGCAAAATAGGGAGGTCTTCCTAATTCCTATTAAGTTCAGGGGCTAAAACTGATTTTTAATTGAATTTACATGAATTTCTGAGGGTCCAGGGGCAAGATCAAAAGTTTCCAGGGCTAGCTCGTGTTTTCCGAGATCCCCACGGGGTAGCGTGTAAGATTCCCGGCCTTTATAAAGCGGGGCGGACGTGGTCTGTTGGATTTTAAATGGAGGGCTGAGATTAGATCGCGAAGGGGTACGCGGGGGTTCTGTTTTCATCCGCCTGATTTAAAATGGACGGGCCATAGAGGAACACGTCGCCCTAGCCGTTTGCGGGCGGCGCGCGGCGGTGGGAGGCGGCGATCTCGCCGGAATTTCCCGAAATCTCATCTACCGGCCCTAGACTACCGTTTTCTCTGCAAAATTCGGAGGAGGGGGAGTAGGGGATCTCACCTCGGGGGTTTTCTTGAGCTCGGAGGCCCTGGAAGGCGGTCGGCGACGAGGTCCGAGGAGGAAACCCGGCGGTGCTCACCGGAGCAGTGTCTAGAGCGCAAAACACCGGATCTCCTTCACCTGCATGACTCCCCGACGGTGGCAGGACGCACTACACGTATTAGATCGGAGAGAACGGACGAAGATCAAAAGAAAACAGGGATGGGAGCTTCGGTTCTCACCGGGAACTGAGGCGGGTCGATCGGGGAGAAAGGGGGCGGATTTCGTCGCTTAAATGGGTGGGGGAGGGCGGCGGGGGTTGGTTTAGATGTGCAGCACGTGTGGGTTGGAGATCGCGGCTCTGGGGCAAGGAAATCGGGCGTGGCAACGACGATCGGCGCGGGAGTATCGGGGTGGTTGGGCGTGCGCGCGGGGAAGAAGATGACACGCGGGCCCCACGTGTCAGAGAGAGGGGGAGGAAAAAAACAGCCGTGGCGGTTGGGCCGGCTGGGGGGGTTTCGGCCCACTGGCCGTTTTTCTTTTTCTTTTTCCTTTTTCTTTTCTGTTTTGATTCAAATTTGAATTCCAGTTTGAGTTTGAATTGTTTCACGACATGCATTACGTCCAAAATTTTTTAAATTCCCCTCTTTAACAGATTTTGGGGTGTTACATGGCATATTCAAGGGCAATCACCCAAAAAGAATTTGGAAAGTGGTCCTAAATTGACACCTGTCTATCTAAATATGCCATATCGTCCTGCAACAGGGTTGGTGGCTCTATTTGATAGAACAGGGACGGCTAGGGCCTTCCTTCCAGCACCACGAGTGTCTATCCGCTGCATAGCTCGTTCATACGCTGAAGCACTTGGGGCGCAGATGGAGAAAGGAGGTTCATGGGGTGCCGGCCGCGGATCAGGCCAGAACCATGGTGCGAACAGTTTTGGTGAAGTAGGTCAAGGAAACTCGAGTGGTGTGGACATAAGATATCCCAGTCCCGGGGAATACAAAGCTCTTTGTAATGCAAGGTGGAATTTAAATCCAAGATTTCACCCTGGATATGGTGGGAATTCTTTTGAAGTTAGAGGGATGCGAAGAACATTTAACCAGAGAGGATTAGGGTATGGTGGAAGGGGAATTCTGTGTGGGTTCATCAAAATTACAGGGGAGGAGGTACGAGTGCTTTCAGGAGAGAGCAATTTTCTACTTCCAATGCTATGGGTCAAAATGATTCTGGTAATATGACGGAAGGAAATCAGGGGCAAGGGGGATTTTCAAACAATCAATTTCATGCTGGTA
The DNA here is from genome assembly GCA_030760725.1 of Neostapfia colusana. Classification (NCBI taxonomy): domain Eukaryota; kingdom Viridiplantae; phylum Streptophyta; class Magnoliopsida; order Poales; family Poaceae; genus Neostapfia; species Neostapfia colusana. The sequence continues at coordinate 33,670,357 of JASWHV010000017.1, read as the reverse complement.
GGAATGAACAGGTGCAGTTTTATGGTACTCAGGCTAATATTATTCATACTGGTGCTGGGATTCAAGGGAGGAAGGAGGATATGCAGGGAAGAAATAATGTTTTTAACAGAGAATCCAGAAAGGGTCCTGTGCAGGCACGAGTGGAGGCAGTAGATCAACATGTGAGTTTCTCTCTGAATTTGCCAGTGCAGGATGCTACTATATTACAACAGGCTTTTGCGGCTGTAGCAGGGATGACTGAAACTGAGGGGATGCACAAAGAAATAGAGAATAATGTTCAGTCTACCTCAAAGATGGAAGAAATAAAATCAGTGTCTAAGCCTGCTGCTCAGGAGATGGCAGAATCATCAAGGGAAGTAAAGGAAAACAGAGGAAAGGGGTCGTACTGTTATAGATGCTTTATGAAGGGGCATACAAAGACTGATTGTCCAGCAGAGATGTATTGTATCGTGTGTGAAAGTAGGGATCATGTGAAGGCAAGATGCCCAATTTATAGGGGTGTTAAGTATGGACCTGAAATATGTGGATATGCGATGGATGGTCTTGGTTTCTTCCACATTCCACATATCCTAGGTGTTAATCCTAAAAAGGGGGAGAAGACTGCAATTATCAAAGTAACTGAAGGTGTCCTAACTGTTTCTAATGTGGTGTCCGAGTTAGAGAGATTAATTGCTGGGAGATGGATTTTGAAAGTGTAGGATATGGGTAACAATATGTTTAGATCTGTTTTCCCTTCTAAAGCTGAACGATGGTTGAATGGGGACTGGTGCAATCGAAATTTGGGACAACAAAGATAAAAATTGAAGAGAGGGATGGAGGTGCACAAGCAAAGGCAATTCTCCCCAATGTTTGGGTGCAGTTCACTCGGCTACCGCAAGAATACAGGGAATTTCTCATCATATGGGCTATTGGAGCTTTATTGGGGGTATCCAAAGATATAGACATGATATTCACAAGAGAGCATGATAGTTGTAGATTACAGGTGATGCTGCTTGATCCAAATATTATCCCTCAATATGTGGATGTGGTTATCGGCAGTGTTTTCAAATCAGATGACTAATCGCGATTAGTCGTCCTTATCGCCAGGGGAAGTCCGATTAGGCCGCTCGACACGATTAGGTCGACTAGAAACTTAGTCGGTCGACTAATCGACCGATCAGCCCGACTAATCGGGCGACTAGATGCTTTAGGCGATCAGGATAATTTGTACAATTTTGGCCCGACTGTCCGGCCCACTAGGCTTCCTTTCTTCTCAACTCAAGCCAGTTCTTTTCCTCTCCTTCTGTTTTCTCGCACAGCTCGTACGCCCCTGCGCCGTCGCACAGCCGCCGCGTTCTGCTCTGCGCCGACCGCCCTCCCCTGCGCCGACCGCCGCGTTCTCGCCCCTGCGCCGGCCGCTCTCCCCTGCGCTGGCCGACGCGCTCTCTCAGTCTCTCCCCTACGCCGGCCCGCTCCCCTGCGCCGGCGGCCGCACTCCCTTGCGCCGGCGGCCGCACTCCCCTGCGCCGGCGGCCGTACTCTCTGTCTCCTGCGCCAGCCCGCTCCTCTGCGCCGGCCGCCGCTCTCTCTGTCTCCTGCGCCGGCCGCTGAGCCCTGTCTCCTGCGCCAGCCGCTGGAAAGTGGGGCACTCGGGCCTCTGTGCTCTGTTGAATTCTGATTGGGTCTCTGAAGTCTGAACTCTGAAGATGACTTCCTCCTCAGATGAAGGTATAGCACTTTAATTGTGGCATTGTTCTTCACGGTTAGACCTAGCTTCTATTTTGTGCTATACATAGCTCTAAATTTTTGTAGTATGTACTATCGTGTAGATGTGAGTTAGCAGCGACGTGCTTTGGTGGAAGTGAGTGTTCCCCAACAAGAAGGGGCTAAATCCGGTGGCGCTGCTAATGCCACAGGTGAATCAGTTGCGTCTGCTTCTTCTACTGCAGATTGTTCATCCATTGCAGAGAAGACAATAGATGCATTATCAAAAGAAATGGCAGAGATGGCTAAGGATCCTAAGAGGAATGCATGATCTTCGGATCCAGGATGGAAATATGGATTTTGGCCTGATTGTTCAAAGAAGGAGATGGTTCAATGCATTTTTTGTCTTAACGTTCTCCCTTCAGGAATCAAAAGGTTCAAACAATACTTGGCTGGAGGGTTTGGTGATGTCGGGAAGTGCCCTAAAGCACCTGAGGTGGTTAGGAAGGAAATGGCAAACTATTTGAAAAAGAATGCAAGAAATAAGATTGTACAATTGGAATGTGAAGAGGAATATGAAGGACAGGGGCAGCAAGAAGATGCACAGGAAGTTGCTGAAGAGGCAAACCCGGCACCAAGTTCTGGCACAAAAGGAAAGCAAATTAAGAAGAAAACTGCTCAAACTTCTATCAGTTCCTTCACGGTCTTTGCTCCTGTGAAACCACAAACTCAGAAACATTCAAAGTCCATTAGCTCTTTTGCTTTGCAAGACACTAGAAGAAGTTGTTGCAGAAAGGTTCAAGTCTAAGACGACTCAACCCACGTTTGAGCACCTCACAAAGAAAGATAAGGAGTCCAAAATGGTTGTTGATGACCATGTTGCTGATTTCTTAATCGAGAATGGAATACCATTCAATGTCATTAACTCGAGAAGTTGGCACATCATGCTTGAGTCCATTGGACAATATGGTCCTGGGTACCGGTCCCCTTCATACCATGAGTTGAGGGTGCCATTGCTTGATAGGGCCGTTGATAGGATAATGGAGTTGAGGAAAAGGCATGAGGAAGCTTGGAAGGAGTATGGCTGCACTATGATGTTCGATGGGTGGATCTCGATGAACCAACGTCATATTATTAATTTTTTTGCCAATAGTCCAGCAGGGACATTTTTCCTTGGGTCGGTGGATGCCTCAAACGAGGTAGCAAATGCAAGTATGCTAGATGACTTGTTGGAGAAGCAAATTGATAAGGTTAGCAAGGAATATGTGGTGCAGATAGTCACGGACAATGGATCCAACTTCAAGGCAGCAAGAAGAATTCTAATGGATAGGATCCCAACTCTCTTTTGGACACCTTGTGCAGCTCATTGCTTGGATTTGATGTTGGAGGATATTGGGAAGATAAAGGAGTTTAGTAGTTGCATCAATCATGCAAAGAAGGTGACTAAATTTATCTACAAGCATGGGAGATTGCTTGACACCATGAGGGAAAAAATAGGTGGAGATCTTGTGAGGCCCACCGTGACTTGCTTTGCTACTTCATTTCTCACATTGGCAAGCATGCAAAGGCACAAGCAAGGCCTAAGAAGCCTCTTTGTCAGTGATGACTGCACCAAAATAACTTATCTGCTACCAGGGAAGGGCAGCAAGTTGAAAGCATTGTCCTCTCTATTCCATTTTGGACAAAGGTGGAAAATTGTCTGAGAGCTTCACAACCACTTCTTATTGCCCTTAGGATAGCAGATGGGGATGAAACACCAACCATGCCTGAGATCATGGCAGCCATGAATGTTGCAAAGACCACCATCAAAGACGCTTTGAATGCAAAGCCACAACTGCTTAGGGAGGTCATGGATTGCTATGACAAGAGATGGGATGGCCAAATGAAGCAAAAATTATATGGGGCAGCCTTGTTCTTGAATCCATCTAAATTGTTTTCTTTAAGGGAAAAGGATAGGAGAAATGCATCAAGAGTAAGGTCCATGTTTAATGATGTTGTATGGAAGATGGTGCTTGATGAAGATGAGCAAAGCAAGATAAGTAAGCAAGCCGATGATTATGAGAGGTCTGAAGGAGAATGCTTCTCTAAGGCATTAGCAATAAGGGATAGAGATAAAAAAATCCTAGTGAGTTTTCTCCTCAATTCTTTAAAATTAATATTCTTTAAGGAATAGTTGTTCTTCTAATGAATTGTTCTTTAAAATGCAGTTCTTTGGTGGGGAGCGTATGGTGGTCTTGCATTCGAGCTTCAATCTCTAGCAAAAAGAATTGTGAGCCTTTGTTGTTCGGCATCGGGTTGTGAGCGCAATTGGAGCACATTTGCTCATGTATGTCCACCTTTTATTGTTACTAGTTTATTGTTAGGTTGTTGTCCTTTAATTGGTAGTGTTGTTAATTTGCTCATGTGTGTAGGTCCATACCAAAAAAAGGAACCGCTTAGAGCATAAAAGGTTGAATAAGTTGGTGTATGTTAGCTACAATCGAAAGATGGCAAATAGGTTTCAAACAATTAAAGAGCTCGGTTCAAAGGGAAAGAAAAGTAACCCCTTGTTGCTTGAAGAGTTTGAATGGGAGAATGAGTGGGTTGATGAAAGTTGTGAGGCGGGAGAGGGAACTGAACTTTGGAGTGCCGTTGATGAGGCTATTGGTGCAACTGAGCATCTAAGGGGGAGAAATCTGCCAAGGTCTGCTGCTGCCAGTGGTTCTTCTACCCAAACATACTCAAGGAAGCGTGCAAGGACACTGCCTAACACTATTTCAGAGCAGCCACAAGCTGATGAAGGATCTGATTCAGATGAAGAAATGGATAACCAAGGAGATGGAGATGGACAACACCCACCATCGACAACAGATCCAGCTGCATGAGATGGAGCCTTCCAACTTGATGATAACATGCTGTTTTAAACTTTTAATTAAGATGTTGTTGGAGTGCTGGACTGAAAGACTTCTTTTCTAGTTTAATGTTGAACTTAAGTACTGAACCTTAAATATTGTTGCTTGTTTATTTTATTTAACTACTGCAGTTTTTTATCTCTTCTAATGTTGACGATCTGATTTTATAAAAGTTTGTTGCTGAATGCTGAGCTGAGCTGAATTTGTAAGTACTTCTGCACTGAACTTCTCCCCTTTTTTAGTTAAATGTTAAACTGAAATATGTGTACATTTTATTTATCAGGTCTGAAATTTTAATCTGGTATGTGTACATCATTATTTCTAGACTTCAAAATTCAAATCTGGTATGTTTTCTATTTTCTAAGTATATTTTAAAGCTGCACTTAAAGGTTTGTTTGCTGGTATGTGTATTATTGCTACTGAAAATATATATATGTATATATATATATTATATGTCGATATATATAAGCATCGACTAGAAACTGCTATAAAAATTGTTGGACGACTAGGAACTCGACTAGAGGTCAACTAGGAGCGACTAGTCGCCCTAGTCGACGACTAGTCGTCCTAGTCGACCTAGTCGCCCCTAAGGCGACTAGGGTCGATTAGGCGACTTAAAAACATTGGTTATCGGGGAATGTTTGTATGAGTTAAAATTTCGGGTGAAAACAGAAGGGGATGATCTAAATCAAGAGCCAATGGAGTTGGAAGGAAACGATCAAGGAGGGGAACAGGAAAAGCGTCAAGAGGGGGAAGAGGGTGGAGATAGAGAGGGGAGGAATAAAGGAAAAACAGTTGAAAAACCTGCTGATGGCGAGGGGAATAGTAGGCATGACAATTCTGGTTACACTCAAAAACGACAAGTCTTCTATATTGCAATGCCTAATATTGAGAAGTATTTAGAGGGTATATCAGGTGACAGGAAATTAGATGTATTAATGAAGGGGCAGCAGAGTGATATTTTAAATGAGCATAGCACAGAGGAGTGGAAAGAAAAGTTGATGACTCCAAATCAGGGAGGACAGATGGGAGGATAGTGGAAACAGGGATTGAGCTGATCAAGAGGAAGATAGAGGGGCAGCAGTATGTGGTGGACATGTGTGGGGAAAATAATGAGATGGGAGATTCAGATGATGAGAGCAGGATCAAAATAGTACAAGAACTGGCAGCCATGTCAGGAGGAACACTCATAGATACTCTTCCTTCTCGATGGCACTCACTGTAAACAGAGAAGAACACAAGAAAATAGAGACTCGGGTAGTTTGTTGCAGGCACGAACTGTGTGCTGCGTTATTCCATTAAGCACTGGTTTATCTTGTGATACAGACTACATGCAATGGCCAGGAGCATTTTTCGTTGGCCGTTACAGATCGTGCTAACCCTCTGCTGAACTATTCTCACGCTCCTAACAGTTCAATGCTAAAATCTCTTTGACCAGATCATGAGCCTAATCGTTAACAAAATGTAGACTGAAACAACAAGCTCAACGTGGAGCACTAAGTTTATTCACCAACAATTCTCCCCCTAAACTTATGCTCTTACTCGTTCCATCCCTACTCTTTCACGAAGTGCTTGAAACCTTGCCTTCGGGAGTGCTTTGGTCATCAGGTCTGCAAGTTGATCTTCACTGCAGATAAATTCAGGCCTAATGTTTCCATCTTCCACAGCTTGCCTAATAAAGTGAAATCTTGTCTGAATATGCTTGCTTCGGTCATGAAAAACTGGCTTCTTCATTAAGGCCAAAGCTGACTTGTTGTCAATTTTCAGAGCAACACTCTTTGTATCTTCATTCTTTAGAAAACTCAACAGACGAGCAAGCCAAATTGCCTGACATGCCCCTGAAGCAGCAGCCATGTACTCTGCCTCACAGGTAAATAATGCCACTATCTTTTGTTTTTGAGATGTCCATGTGATCAAATTCTTGCCAAGGAAAAATGTTGTACCTGATGTGTTTTTTCTAGTGTCCACATCCCCAGCATAATCACTGTCAGTATACCCTGACAGTTCCCAGTTTTTGTTTTGGCCATAGCTGCATCCAAGGTCTGTTGTCCCTGCAACATACCTGATGATTTTCTTTACTGTTGCGAGATGCTCTTCAGTAGGCTTCTCCATAAACCTACTCACATAACCAACTGAAAAAGCTAAATCTGGTCTGGTATTTACTAAGTATCTCAAACTCCCAACAAGCCTTCTATATTCAGTTTTATCAACATCAGTAGCAGCCCTTTCCTTGCTCAACTTAATTCTGGGCTCCATAGGAATCAGACATGGATTACATCCCTTCAGACCTGCCTTTTCAACAATTCTCAAGGCATAAGCTGTTTGACTCAGCATAATTTCTCCCCTCCTCTGGTGAACTTCTATTCCCAGATAAAAGCTCAACATACCCAAGTCACTCATTCTGAATTCAGTTTTCATTTGTTCCTTGAACCTATTTATCACAGTGATATCTCCTCCAATATAATGATATCATCCACATATACTCCAGTAGTCTTCTCATTTTTTCACCCTTTGCATACAAGCCATGTTCCATGGGATTCTAAACAAAGCCCAACTTTTTCAGAGTAGTGTCAAGCTTGATGTTCCAAGCTCTTGGAGCTTGTCTTAGGCCATATAATGCTTTGTCTAGTCTGTATACCATTTCCTCCTTGCCTCCTACTATAAACCCAAGGGGCTGAGAAACATATACTTCTTCCTCCAATTCTCCATTTAAGAAGGCTGATTTCACATCCATGTGGTGTGCAAACCACCCTTCTTGTGCAGCCAAGGCAAGAAGAACTCTGACTGAATCCAATCTAGCAACTGGGGCAAATACTTCACTGAAATCAACACATTCTCTCTGAACATATCCTTTTCCCACAAGCCGAGCCTTGTGTTTCACAACAGCCCCTGTGGCATCTCTCTTCAGTTTATAAACCCACATGAGGCCTATTGGCTGATGTCCTGCAGGAAGCTTGACCAATCTCCATGTCTTGTTCTCTTCAATAGAAGTTCTCTCTTCAAGCATGGCATGCCTCCAAGCTGCATTTTGTTCTGCCTGACAGAAGCTTGCAGGTTCACCTTCTTCAGTGAGGAACAAGTCCTCAAGTATTTCCCTGTCAGCAAACCCAGGTGGACTCCCTGGCCCAAGTATTGCACTCACACGCCTAAAACGCGTTGGGTCACTACCATGATCAGCATCAAGATGATCTTGCAGATTTGTTGGAGGAGTGACAAACTGAACAGGTACTTGTGCATTTTCAGAAATTGGTGTTTCAGGAGGTGCAGGACTCATACCTTCTCCATTTTTTCCTGGAGAATCTTCTTGCTCTCCTTCCATCTCTGGATATTCCATAGTTGTGTACTCAATCGTGAAATCATCGTTGCTCAGCTGGGCCTGATCCTCCTTCCACTCCCACTGGGCTCCTTCATCAAAACATACATCCCTGCTGATGTGAACCCTTTTGCTGACAGGGTCGTAGCATCTATATGCAACTGACCTAGGCTCATATGCCACAAAGATCATGGGACGACTTTGATCTTCAAGCTTCTTTAAGTGAGGCTTTGTTTTCTTCACATGAGCCACAAACCCAAAAGTCCTCAGGTCATGAACACTTGGCATCTTCCCTGTCCAGAGTTCATAGGGTGTTTTACCCTCAGTACTCTTTGATGTCATTCGGTTGATCAGGTACACGGCGCAGTTAACTGCCTCACCCCAGAACATTCCTGGTAAACCTTTTCCCTTGAGCATACATCTTGCCATCGCAACAACGCTTTGATTTGTTCTCTCAATGACCCCATTCTGTTGAGATGAGTATCGGGCCGCCAGTTCACGTCGCACACCGAGCTCGGCACAATACTCGTTGAAGTGTGCAGCAGTGAATTCTCCCCCCCCCTCCGGTCCATTCTGAGTGCACCGAGGAAGTTCCCGCTCTTTCTTTCAGCAGCAGCTTGAATGTGCTTAATACATATATGGGCTATAATCATCAACAAGAAGCGCAAAAAATGCCGATTTCCACTCGGAGTGACAGGCGTGATCTTACATACAGAGATCGCCATGGACAAGTTCCAGCGTTCTTGTCGCGCGCGAGAAGCTTGCTGAGGAAATGGAGTTCGTTGATGCTTGCCTGCTAGACACGCTTCAAATACTTGATCAACGTGTTCCAGGACGGGGAGACCACGTACCAAATCCTCTTTTGCCATCTTGATCAGTTACTTGAACACCGAGTGCCCAAATCTCGCATGCCAGCGCCATGCGTCACTGCCGGCCTGAGTGGCCATGCACACTGTACTTGCCATATGCAGCTTGATCTTGTATATCTTTCCTGTGCTACGATCCACCTTGGTGACAAGGCTTCCATGATCATCCCGAATGCTCATGACACCGTCTCGTACAAGCACTACCCAACCTTCTTCATCGAGCTGTCCAACACTAATGATGTTGGTGTTGATGCGGGTAATGTAACACACATTACTGAGCGCTCGATGTTCTCCGTTCTTGCATTCATAGAGGACTGTCCCGCATCCTTCGATCTCGATGTCAGTCCCTTCCGCAAACTGAACGTTCCCGGTCGTCCGCCTGCCGATGGCTGAGAATGCCGCTCGTGACCCGGACATATGGTTTGAGGCGCCAGTGTCTAACACCCACCAGTCAGACATCCTCGTCTCTTTTCCTTTGATAGCCATGTTGATCATGATCTCTCCTCCCTGAGCTCTCTTATTGACCATGTTCTGGGCAGACTGCTTTGATTCAGTCTGAGTGATGGCTTCTATTGCCACTTCAGGTTCTGTCATGACCTCTGGCATGATGATTGGTGGTTCTCTACTACTCACAGTGTTGATGGCCTTGGCTTCGACACTGGCAATGAGAAGACTCTCCTCCTCTTCTCTCTGAGCAACGTATGCCTTCTGTTTCTTCTTCACCTTGCTGTAACAGTCCCTAGCCCAGTGTCCCGCCTTGCCACAGTGTTGACAATAGTCATTGCCATTCCCTCTTCCTAACTATGAGCCGACGCCATCACTTCGTCTACCGCATCCGCGCCCTCTGCGCCAGCCACGGCTCACACGGCGGCCCTTGCTGTTTCTCCCACCTTCATCAGCCTCCTTCTTCTTATAGCGTTCACGCCATTCTTCCTCCGTCAAGTATAGCTTCCCTTCTGCAGCTGGCTTCTGGTCGCCGTCTTCCTCGGCTACCTTGAGATGCCCCGTGACTTCGTCAATAGAGAGATGGGAAACATCAAGCAGGGTCTCAATCGCCAGCACCAGCTGCTTATATTTCATCCTTGCGATCCTCAGAAGCTTTTCAACCACCTTGTGCTCCGGCTCCGGATCGCCCAAGGTATTGAGTTGGCTGACGATGCCGTTCAGGCGCATGGTAAAGTCTTCAACCGCCTTCCCCTCCTTGAACGCAAGTAGCTCGTACTCGCGTCGCAACTTCTGGGTACTCGCCTTTCTGATGCGATCATCACCGAGACGCATCGTTTTGATGGTCTCCCAGGCCTCCTTCGCCGACTCCTTCGTTGCAAGGGTGGATATACTTTCAGTGGACGCGGCGCTGCACACTGCATCCAACGCCATTCTGTCCACTTGGAACTCGGCGTCGCCCGGATCGATCACTTTCCACAACCCGCGAGCCTCCAACTTGATCTTCATCAACAACGCCCAGTCGTTGTAGTTTGCCTTGGTGAGTACCGGGTAGTTCACAGGGCCTGCCAACGACACCTTCTCGACAACGTGCTCGATGACAACGCGCTGTCCGTGCCGCAGCGGCGGTGACCAGCCGCGCCTTCTGTCCAGAGTTGGTGATCTTGTGTCTGCCATAGCTTGCTCCGATAAACAACCTAGCTCTGAGGCCAAGTGTCAGGAGGAACACTCGTAGATCACTCTTCCTTCTCGATAGCACTCACTGTAAACAGAGAAGAACACAAGAAAATAGAGACTCGGGTAGTTTGTTGCAGGCACGAAGTGTGTGTTGCGTTATTCCATTAAGCACTGGTTTATCTTGTGATACATACTACATGCAATGGCCAGGAGCATTTTTCGTTGGCCGTTACAGATCATGCTAACCCTCTGCCGAACTATTCTCACGCTCCTAACAGTTCAACGCTAAAATCTCTCTGACCAGATCATGAGCCTAATCGTTAACAAAACGTAGACTGAAACAACAAGCTCACCATGGAGCACTAAGTTTATTCACTAACAGGCCATAGTGGAGGCATCGCCTTCCTTGTCTAGGTCGAGGCGAAGTAAGAAGAGGAGCTACTCGGTGGATGAACATTCACTGGAAAGAGCTGAGAAGCTAAAGACAAAGCTTAATGAAGGTACCCAAGAGATGTCATTTCTGAATTTTTCTACCCATGATATTCAGTCTGATTTAAATGAAATTGCTATCCTATTATGTAAAAGTAAGTCTAGCACTGTAGATTCTCAAACTGAACAGTCAGTGAATTTACTAAAAATAGTAGAAAAAGAGAGAATTTAGGAGAAAGAAGTAGATAAGAAAATGGATATTATTGATAATGAATATAAAGAGAAATGTGAGGAGGAAGAGATAGACCGTTTCATTCTTAGTCACTTGTGTAGTGACATTATGGATGAGGTGATGGACCCAATCGATGATAGCATTGTTGGGGCTCATAACGGTTCTGATGGATCAAGGTATAGAAGGTCAAAAAATAAAATATATCAAACCCAATATAAAAAATGAAAGGAATCTTGTGGAACAGTAACGGGTTAAAAATCTGAATAAATTTAGGTTTGTTTCAGACTTAACAAAGGAAAAGGATCTAAAATTCATAGGTATTTCCAAAACGGGGGTAAAGGATTTTACGTACCCTTTTCTTAAAAATCTATGTGCAGGGAAAGATTTTTTATGGCATTCAAAGGAACCTAGGGGTCGATCAGGGGGGATTTTGCTAGGTGTTGACCGTGTTTTCTTTGATGTTGGATCAATTGATGAAGGGGGTTATTTTATCAAATTCCACTTGTGCAATAAACATGATGGTTTCAAGTGGGCATTAGTGATAGTATATGGACCTGCACAACAACAATTTAAGGAAATTTTCCTAATGGAGTTAGTTAATTTGTGTAGGAAAGAAAGGTACCCTATGCTGGTTGGGGAATATTTTAATATTTTAAGAAGTGCACGAGAGAAAAATAAGAATATCTATAATAATAGGTGGCCTTTTCTATTTAATGCAGTTATAGATAGTTTAGATCTAAGGGAAATAGAAATGTCTGGTCAGAAATATACTTGGGCAAATGCATTGCCGACTCCCACGTAAGAAAAATTAGACAGAATTTTAGTGTCTACTGAATGGGAGCAGAAGTATCCTTTATCAAAGGTTGTGGCATTACCAAGGGTAATATCTGACCATACCCCTTTACTATTAAATTCTGGTGATAAACCTCCTAGGACCATAACCCCTTTATTCAAATTTGAATTAGGGTGGTTCCTTAGAGAAGGGTTCGCCGAAATGGTAACAAATGTATGGATACGTGAATGTAGTACTCAATCCCCTATGAACAAATGGCAAACTAAAATTAGGAGGTTGAGACAATATCTTAGAGGATGGGCCCAAAATATAAGTGAGAAATATAAGAAGGAGAAGAATGAAATTTTAGAGAGTATTGATTCATTAGATAAAAATGCTGAGTCAGCGGTCATTACGTTACAGGAGATAGATGCAAAAAATCAATTAAATGACCGCACTGCAAAGCTATTAAGGGAGGAAGAGGTGAAGTGGTATCAAAGAGCAAAAACCAAAGAACTACTTGAAGGAGACTCGAACACAAAATATTTCCATATGGTAGCAAATGGGAAATATAGGAAGAGAATGATTTATCAATTACATGATAATGATCGCCTCATTAGTGGAGATGTGGAGTTAATGAATTATATAACAAAGTATTATAAAAAACTATTTGGGCCACAAGTGGATAATTATTTCCATCTGGATGAGACCTTTAGTGAGGATATACCTGAGGTGTCAATGGAAGAAAATGAGATTTTAGCTGCACAGTTCACTGAAGAGGAGGTGAAAACAACCGTCTTTCAAATGGAACATAACAAAGCGTCTGGTCCGGATGGTTTCCCGGCTGAGTTTTATCAAAAAATCTAGGAGCTTATAAAAAACGATCTTATGGAGATGTTTTATGAATTCCACAAAGGTGAGTTACAATTATATAGGCTTAATTTTGGTACAATAATATTGTTACCGAAATGCGTGGATGCAAGTAAAATACAACAATATAGGCCAATTTGTCTTCTCAATGTTAGTTTCAAATTTTTTACTAAAGTGGTTACAAACAGGATTTTGTTGGTCGACGAAAAATGTAATTAGCCCTACACAAACACCTTTCTTACCCAGACGAAACATTATGGAAGGTGTGGTGAAACTACACGAGACCATCCATGAATTACATAAGAAAAAAAGAATGGGGTAATTCTAAAGATTGATTTCGAAAAGGCTTATGATAATGTGAAATGGCCATTTATAAGGCAGACATTAAAAATGAAAGGCTTTTCGTCGCTGTGGTGTAACGTGATAGATAATATTATAAAAGGAGGACATGTGAATATCAAAGTCAATGATCAATGTAGTCAAAATTTTATAACTAAGAAAGGTCTTAGGCAAGGGGATCCTTTATCTCCGGTGTTGTTTAATATAGTGGTTGATATGCTGGCCATTTTGATTAATAGGGCAAAGGAGGTAGGACTAATATCCGGAGTCATTCCACATTTAGTGGATAATGGTTTCTCCATACTATAATATGTGGATGATACTATTTTATTTGTGGATCATGATGTACAACAAGCTAGAAAATTGAAATTGATACTAAGTTCCTTTGAACAATTATCAGGTCTAAAAATAAATTTTCAAAAAGTGAGGTATATTGTTTTGGGGAGGCACATGAGTATGAGATTCAGTATGCGCAGTTATTTGGATGTCAAAGAGGGGATCATCCACATAAATATCTTGGAATTCCAATGCATTATAGGAAATTACAAAATAATGACCGAAAATTTTTAGAGGAACGTATTGGAAAAAACTTAGCAGATGGAAAGGTAAGCACTTATCTGGAGGCGAGAGATTGGTTCTGATTAATTCTGTTTTAACAAGCCTACCTATGTTCATGCTATCCTTTTTTGAGGTACCTAGAGGAGTTCTTGAAAAAATAGATTACTTTAGATCTAGGTTCTTTTGGCAAGCTAATAATCAACGTAAGAAATATAGGTTGACTAAGTGGAGTATAGTATGTCAGCCAAAGGAACAAGGAGGACTAGGGATAAAAAACTTGGATGTACAGAACCAATGTCTATTAGCCAAATGGTTATTTAAATTGGTAAATGAGGATGGTATGTGGCAAACATTGTTGATGAATAAATATTTATATAACCATAGTATAGGGCAGGTGCAAAAGAGATCGAGAGATTCACATTTCTGGTCCAGTTTAATGAAAGTGAAGGACAAATTTCTACATCAAGGTGAGTTCAAGGTACATGATGGTAAAAATACGAGATTTCGGGAAGACAAATGGCTAGGTAATTATTCGTTGAAGGAAAAAATTCAATCGTTGTATAACATAGTGAGGCATAAAAATGCAACTATTGTAGAGGTGTTTAGTTCTGTACCTTTGAATGTGTCTTTTAGACGAGGATTAGTTGATGCAAACTTGAGAAGGTGAAACAACCTGGTTGCGTTGATTGTTAACACTCACATTACAGATTTAGAGGACTCCTTTAGATGGGGTTACATCAAAGTGGAATCTTTTCTATACAGTCGATGTATACCTGTATGATAGCTAATGGCAACATTAGAAGTAATACTATATTGTGGAAATCTAAATTACCTTTAAAGGTAAATATATTTATGTGGTATTTGAGTAGGGAGGTGGTTCTGACTAAAGATAATTTAGAGAGGCGTAATTGGAAGGGAGATAAGAAATGTGTGTTTTGTGCGCATACTGAATCTATTCAACACCTGTTTTTTGAATGCCATTTTGCAAGGTTCATGTGGAGGGCCCTGGAGGTAACTTTTGGGATCCAATCTCCACAAAATGTGGATCATTTGTTTAATACTTGGTTACTAACCTTCGTTAAAAATATTAGACATTTCATGATAACAGGTGCAGCAGCATTTTGCTGGGCTATTTAGATATCTAGAAATGATATTGTGTTTGATCATTCCCCAATGAAAACTTATTTGCAGGTGTTCTTCAGAGGAACTCATTGGTGTAGAACATGGGCGTATTTACAAAAATGTGAAGGTCATACCAAACTTATCCGTGGTGCATGTCAGTCCTTGGAGGTGATGGTAATGAGAGTCTTCGCTTTTCATGGATGAGATTTACTTATAGACTTATGAGTTAATAAATAATGTAATCGCATTGTCTTGGTACAATTATTTCTAAACTTGTATTTCAAGCAGTTGGGGTATGATATAAACAATGGTTGATTGTATAAGTAGCCATATCCTCGCATGAGGTGAAGGCTGGGTAAATCCCATTATCGAAAAAAACTCGTGCAATAGACTATATTCACCGTTCATTTATCTAACGATTACAATAAACTCTATGTAAGACTCATTAGATATTGAATAGACGGTGGATGAACTCTACTGCTTGTCGGTTGCCTGGACGCGTCAAGAGCCTTGAGAAATTTATGGTAGACGCGAGACACATGTGCAAGCAAACGTTTATTAGATTTGTCTTAACTATTAAGACAAATAGTCACATAAAGCGTATTATATTCATTTCAACTAACAGCTGAACAAAATATATGGCAGATGTTTGCAGTAATGCTAGCAAATGATATGCATCCAGATAGTATATACAAGGAAGATAAAAAGAGCTTAGCGTTACCTAACATATAAAACAAAATGCAATGAACATTACCATGTATTAGGTGATGCTCTCGCATCAACTTTTTTTTTTGAAATGCCTCTCGCATCAACTTTTTGCTCGTTGAACACGACACCTGCAGTGAGCCAGTGAACGTCAGACCCACTTTATCCATGCGTGGTGGAAAAGAAATGTAGCAGTGTAGGTGCACCAGCTCCCAATGGGGATCTCTCAACGCACCCAAAATATTGACAACTCCTTACCAACAAACCCATAAATTGTACCACCTGATCAGTGATCCATAACCAAGGAATTGACCACACCCCCTGCTGCGCGGCACCATTACACAAATCCTCAAACACTCAGCAGCATCAATCACTCTATCATCGTCAACCATGGGTGACCTCCTCTCCTACATTTCCAAGATGCTGTGCATCAGGGCACCGTCAGAAGCAACAAAGGCCGGCGGCGATGGTACCGGACCAGTGGAAGAGTGCCGTGTGTGCCTGTCCAAGATCCGTGCCGGCGAGGCCACTCGGCGGCTGCCCTGCCGGCACTCATTCCACCGGGACTGCGTAGACCGATGGCTGCAGACGTCCTGCAAGCGGACGTGCCCGCTCTGCCGGGTTTACGTGGTCGACGGGGAAAGGCGGCCAGTGGCAGTGAAGCGCCCTGGTGAGACAACCCACGCCGACGACCTGGTGATTTGGTTCTCCACCATGATCGTCCCCGGATTCTGATGCCAAAACGTCTTGAGTTTTTTCTCTCTCAATGGAACTGATTTTCAGCATATAATACCACTTACTAGTATTGGTATGTACATCATCTTTGAGCAACGTGTGAAAGCTCGTTGGCATTTCATTGCATTTCGACCACGAGATTTGTATTTGGGAGATTCGGTTACCCAGTCGATGATAGTTTGTCAAAAAAAGGAAATCAAATTTGATATAGGGTACGTTTTTAGTGTTTGCTGTGGAAGCCATCCAGTCGGCTCCAGGCTCCAGGCTCCGGCATTGGCACCCACACCCTTTAAAAGACGAGGACAGTTGTTTAAAACGGCAACATGTACATTACAGGTGGTTTGGATTGCTATATACCCCAGTGTGCCGAAGTGAAATTTTGTCATGTTAGGTAACTAGACTAAGGCTTGGATATAGAAGTTTGTTCTCATAAAACTTTTGGCAATGCCAATAATGGAGAAAGCTGATTCGCATCAGCAAAGTCCATGTGAATTACATGATTTGTGGATGCACGAACATTGAATTTGTGTCCGGCATGGTGTTGTTGGTGCAACAAATCTCCCGATTCCACACCAAAATATGTAGCGAGTGTTGGAAAATTGGCGGTACGCTACTCTAGCCAGGAAACATGCGAGTACAAAGGTCATAGATCGTTACCACTAGACGCGCAGCGTAACAGAACGTAGACGCGCGTCGGAGTAGGGAAGTAGACGGCCATATTCGTCTCTTTCTCGTTCTCGTCACGGTAGCAGGTAGACGATCACGTACGTCGTAGCCAATCAGCGTAGCAGTAGCAGCAACACCTCGACGGAGTCCACACATAGGAGGAGGAACGCCGTGCGTCAGTGTGCTAGCACCGCGCGCGTGTCAAGGGTCTCTGCATGAGGCCTGCGATGGGTTGCGGCTAGGGCTGTCACGTGGTGGAGTCCTCAGCCCCTAACCCTACCCCTCGTATTATAGGCGTACTAATAGACTTTTAGGTCGTAGGCCCATTAGTACCCTAATTGCTTATAGATTAAATATCCAACATGCCTTAACCTGAATTGTTATGATTGCCTCTTGGGCATATCACCAACAACCTTCCACTTGCACTAGAGACAATCCTCTAGCCACGCTCTTCCGGGAACACTAAATGGGTTAGCTCCGTTCGTCTTTTCGATATTCCAACCCCTTAAGTGTGTGACCCGTTAGGTTCATGTGCAGTCAGTTGTGAATGGAAACCGTGTCCAACCACAAGTCAATAGAGGTACCTAGCAGGACATACTGACTCCCGAATATACATAAAGATCATATCGATTAAACCTAGATACATTCACATGCTAATCCCTTTACCTCACTATACCTGTCAAGCTCAAGGCGAGATGCGTGCTATCCTTGTGATATCTCGACCATTCACTCGATCGAATAGTCGATTCATTCCATCACTAACTTTTAGTCATTGTGATTAACTTTTAATCACCTTGGCATGGCCATGCACTTTTAAATCCAACTATCTCAAGGGGCCCAGAGATATCTCTTCTGTTATTTAGGAGGGGCAAATCCCATCTTGATCCGTGCACATCCCTATGTTTCATTATGTACCCGAAGACTACTTTTATGACTACCCAGTTACGGAGTAGCGTTTGGTAGTCTCAAAGTATACAACTACACACAGTGAGAAACAATGGTGATCTTAGGTCTAATGATCTAGCAGGTGTATCACTCAAGACCAACTGATGGCACATATGAAAATAACAATCCCACCAGCGTCTCGGATTGGGTCAATCCACCACCATGTTCACTAACATATGTTTACATTATTAATTTGATATCTCCATATCTATGACCTGTGAAACGTGATCATCAATTAGTACATGTGCTAGTCTGTATGACATCATTATCTCATATAATGATATAGAATAGGGATCATTTAGAGTAATATTATTATTAATAAAGAGTTTCACGAATAAATCACATACTTGATGAACAAAGTAAATAATGGTTACTCATGTAACAATTTATTTAATAGTACATAAACATAGTTATGACACAAGTCTCCCACTAATCACTATAATCACTGATGTAAGTATCTAATACCCATAGATCTCGTGTGTGCCTCATGCTTTGATTGTGGAAGAGGCTTTGTAAACGGATTTGCAACATTCAAATCCGTGTGCACTTGTCACGCCAGGTTTTATATAAAGTAAAACCGGCTGCAATCTACATGTATACCATGGTTGGTTTTAATCATACATGTAGGACAATTAATGATAAACAGTTCTATATCGAATATAAATATCATTTATACATTAACTGAGTTTTGAATATCAGCGAAAAAGGAAAAACTTGTAGGGCCGTCCACAAGGCAAATCGACTGGCAGCAACGTGACCTTCACACCGTCTCACTTGCTCTTCTTTTCACTGAGCAACATTTATAATAAAGAAAAATGAAAGCGCATGAGTACATAAAGTACTCAGCAAGTGTGGAAAATTGATGACATGCAGACATTTAACAAGGAAGGCTAGACACGGGTTTATGCACTAAGCAACCTATCCTTAGCTCATCTTAGCATCCCGTGTTACTAGGTGAATCATCCCAATATCCAATACTACATAAACATATACCGTCAGGTTAACCACCTGACCAACATAACCGTCCAGGTTCCATCCACCTGGGCACCACCTCACCGAGTTCCCACCACCCAGCTACCAAGGATCAACCACACCAACTAATCATGAGAGAGTACAAGCCTGCTCTTGATCGTGAGCACGACTGCCTAGACAGTTTAATACTATTCATAGTTTGTACCACTTTACCCACAAGTCGTGATTCCGTCCCCTATCACCAGCTGGACTAAATCCTCTCTTTTGCCCGTGATAGCAAGTCACATTTCACACTTCCTACTGTGTGCGGCCAGGAGATCACTATGAGGCCTTTACAAAGGGATTCCTGACGAGCATGAGCCCACGAAGGTGTCACCCCTAACAGCATCCAGGAGGATAAACCTCCGCTGCAATGGCCCCCTCTTGAGCCTTACGGTTCCCAAAGGTAGTCCAGCTGACTCCTATTCCCCGCACCGTCCAAACACCCACACTATGTCGGAAATACACCTAATTAATTGGCCAAACTATTCCATACCAGTCATGGTGGCAGGATGTAAGCTAGATCACAAGATCCCACGAATCGATTCTTAGAATCTACACGGGCACCAACACAAACCCGAGTCTCGTGCATGCCGCACCGACCAAAACAACCGGCCTGCTAGATTCCTAACTACATCACCATAGTTCAATACCATATAAGTAAATATTTAGTCTCACAATTAATTATACCAACCTTCCCACCCAACTACTAAGCATGGCTAAGCATAATAATACACCACAAACGCAAACATACCCTCCCAAACCCGGCTACAAGGAATGATCTAGAATTCTAGTAAACAACCTATCTCGGATTCAAATTTAAAGACATGCATGCAACTACTCTAGCTAAATTTCTAAAATAGGAGCAATGTGGTCAAGGGCACTTGCCTCTCGAGAAGTTCTGCTTCTCGGGGTTTTCGAAGTCTTGGGCTTGCAGGTCGAACGTCGGCTTGGGGACAACATAGCTGTGATGTACACTGACAGCTCATCAAAGAACGGCAAGAAAGAAGCTTTGAAAGTTTTAATCAAAGTGCCAAGGCACTCGCCAACCTGATCAAATACTTCCTCCTGTTCATTTTCTTCTTTAACTTGTCCTTCATCAGCATCAAAATCTGCTGCTTTAGTTCTCTCTTCACGATCCCTCTTCCTGGTTGCACTGGCTAGAATAACATTCTTAATGTTATCTGAAATAGCTCATACTTGGTTTTCATCAAGGAGACGGCTAGGAAGCTGCATACAATCATTTATTGAATCCAGCATGGATGATCACATTTCCGTTTCTAGCTCCTTGTGCAGTGCTTCAACAAGAGCAGGAACTATGTAGTCAGACTGTTGGTGATATGCCCAAGAGGCAATCATAACAATTCGGATAAAGGCCTGATGGATATTTGATCCATAAGAAATCAGGGTACTAATAGGCCTGTGACCTAAAAGCCCATTAGCGCGCCTATAAATATGAGGGGTAGGGTTAAGGGCAGATTACTCCACCACGTAACAGCCCTAGTCGCCGCCCCTCACAGGCCACACGCCGAAACTCCTGTCGCGCCCACGGTGCTAGCACACTGACGCACGGCATTCCTCCCTGTACGTGTGGACTCCGTGGAGGCGCTGCTGTTACTGCTGCGCTGATCGGCTATGGTGATGTGACGACGTTCCTGTGACGAGGATTTAGGAGGAGACGGACGTGATCGTCTACTTCTCCTACACCGACACGCATCTACGATCCGCTGCGCTGCGTGTCTAGTGGTAACGATCCATGACCTCCTTACTCACATGTTTCCTGGGTGATACGGTCGAATTGCTAGAGTAGCGCATCGCCTATTTCCCAACAGTGATATCAGAGCCGACTTGCGTAGTTTTTGGTCTGGATCTTAGATGTGATCTACTGCAGACAAGTTCATATGATGAATTTTTATTGTTCGGCTTTTAAGTTTGGAATTGGTTAGAGTAGATTGCCATCATATGACTAAAGGATTAGTTCGTGCTCCTTCTCTGCTGTGTGCGCAACCTGTCCCTACCGGCTGGAATCACCATCGAGACTAATAGTGTACATAGCTTACAGATTGAGCCAACAGATGACGGTCATGTGTCGCGATCTTCTCGTGGATAACCAGTCACAATGAAAATTGAGGCATTCTGGATGGGTCAGATTCGGGTTGATTTGATCAATTCGATGAGATTTTCATAGTGATTTCATAGATACTATCTATGTAATTCCGTTTGGTGTTTAGGGCGCTGCCCTGGAACCTACGGGGGGAGGCTCCCCCTCGACCCCCCGCTCGCTAAGAGGCTAGCGGGACCGCCATTGCTGTCTACTATAGTGACATCATTAAGTTGTTTCGTGATAGAAATCGTTGTATGCTTAACATGCTTTTGCAGAGAATGATATGAATGGTATGGCCTAAATGTGATGTGATGATCTGTGTGTAAAATTCGTGCAGCCTGCGTGTTGCAAATTTAACAAAACCGGGTTGAGGTTGTCACATAATTGTATAATGACCTGCGTGTCGCCCTGTGATGCCTGATCTCTCATGTAATTTATTTGATAGATATTAGATGTATTAGCTTCTTTTATATTTATTGAGAAACCTCAAGCATGATGGCGATGGTGATCACCATAAGAAGGGAGACATGGCGGTGTAGATCATGATGGAACCATGGTGATGAAGACCACTATGATCCTAAAGGCCATACTATTCATAGATATGATATGATCGTATGCCTGTGATGTTTTACTATTCTTTTCATGCTTTTCATATGGTGGATATTTTGTCATGATAAAATAGCTTCCCTCGGAAAAGTTGAGTATTTGATGCCGTTTACCTATAGCTGCACCTATGTTGTTTTGATCATTTTATGGTAGGTTTGCCAAAGCAAAATACCGTCATCTATCAAAATGAATAGGGTGAATGTTGTACATTTACATGCATAGTATTAGTTTATTCAACAAAGCTATCAAAACGGTTTTGGGCTTTATGGTGTAGTGTTGAGAGCCGGGGTATTGGATGTCATCCAACAAACAAGAATCATATAGACATATGATTAACAATGGTTGTTTACCTATGTCACTAATTCTCTAGCAGTGAAGCCAAAGCTCACTAGAAATTAGTGAATATGTATCTTGGACCACTATATGTCGTTAGAGGGAGGACGATGCTCATATAGTGGTGGTGTCTTTTATTAAACTGTTAATAAAAGATTGGTACATAACATAGTGCTAAAACCTTTCATATTTATTGTAGATCATGTCTGCTAGTAACAATTCTGGTTTTAATTTGCGATCTGTGCTTGAGAAAGAAAAGCTAAATGGAGCTAACTTTATTGATTGGTACCGCAACCTGACAATTGTTTTCAGGCAAGAGAAAACTGAGTATGTTCTTAAGCAACAATACCCCAATGACCTCCCCGATGATGCAAATGCCGCAACTTGCAGGACTTATGAGAAGCACTGTGATGATGCGCTTAATGCAAGCTGCCTCATGCTTGCCACAATATCCCCTGATCTACAGAAACAATATGAGCATACATATGCTTATTCTATAATTCAGGGACTACGTGGAATGTTTGAGAACCAAGCAAGGGCTGAGAGGTACAACATCTCAAAGTCCTTGTTCTCATGCAAGCTGGCAGAAGGTAGCCCGGTCAGTCCTCATGTAATCAAGATGATTGATTACATTGAGACTTTGGACAAACTTGGTTCTGAACTCAAGGATGACCTGGCTATTGACGTTATTCTCTAGTCACTCCCACCGAGCTATGAGCCATTTATATTGAATTATCAAATTAATGGCATGGAGAAAACGTTGGCTGAATTGCATGGGATGCTTAAAACAGCCGAGAAAAGCATTAAGGAAAACACCACTCATTTGATGATGGTTCAAAAGGATAATAAAAAGAGGAAGTGTGTGGCATCCTAAAGGCAAGGGAAAGGTTCCCAATGAGCCTTCAAGCTCAAAGCCAAGGGTAAATCATGCCCTTCTTCTAATGATGAATGCTTTCACTGTCATGCTAAGGGGCATTGGTCTAGGAACCGCAAGAAGTACTTGGAGGATAAGAAGAAATAAGGGAGTGAGACTTCCACTTCAGGTATAAATGTTATAGAAATTAATATTGCTACATCTTCTAGTGAATCATGGGTATTTGATACCGGATCAATAATTCACACTTGCAAATCGTTGCAGGGTCTAAGTGAGACTAGAAGATTTGCAAAAGGCGAGTTGGATGTTCGGGTCGGCAATGGAGCAAAGTTTGCTATCATAGCTATCGGAACTTATCACTTGTCATTACCCTCAGAGTTAGTTTTGGAATTAAATAATTGTTATTGCATTCCTTCTTTGAGCAAGAACATTAAATCTTCTTCATGTTTGGAAGAAGTTAATGATTTTGAGATTATAATAACGAACACATGTTGTTCTATTTATTATAATAATATTTTCTATGCTCAATGTACATTACTGAATGGATTATATGTTCTTGATCTTGAGGATAAAACAGTCTATAACATTAATACAAAAAGGGCTCGACGAAATGATCTAAATCCCACTTTTATTTGACATTGTCGTTTAGGTCATATAAATGAGAAACGCATTGAGAAACTCCATAAAGATGGTTTGTTAAGTTCATTTGATTTTGAATCACTTGACACATGCGAGTCTTGTTTGCTTGGGAAGATGACCAAAGCACCCTTCACTGGTCAAAGTGAGAGGGCAAGTGACTTGTTGGGACTTATACATACTGATGCATGTGGACCAATGAGTTCGGTAGCTAGAGGTGGTTTTCAGTATTTCATTACTTTTACCGATGACTTTAGTGGATATGGATATGTCTACCTAATGAGGCACAAGTCTGAATCTTTTGAAAAGTTTTTCAGAATGAAGTACAAAATCAGTTGGGCAAGACAATTAAACTTCTACGATCTGATCGTGGGGTGAATATTTGAGCCATGAATTTTATGATCATTTAAAACAATGTGGAATTGTTCCACAGTTGACTCCACCTGGAACGCCTCAATGGAATGGGGTGTCCGAGCAGAGGAATCGATCCTTGTTAGACATGGTTAGGTCGATGATGAGCCAGACTGATCTTCCACTATCCTTTTGGGGTTATGCTCTTGAAACTGCTGCATTTACACTAAATAGAGTCCCGACTAAGTCTGTTGAGAAGACATCATATGAGATGTGGACCGGGAAACTTCCCGGATTGTTTTTCCTCAAAGTTTGGGGATGTGATGCTTATGTCAAACGTTTGACATCATACAAACTTACTCCCAAATCAGACAAATGCTTCTTTGTGGGATATCCTAGGGAAACCAAAGGATATTATTTTTATAATAAAACGGAGGGTAAAGTGTTTACTGCTCGCAATGGTGTCTTCTTGGAGAAAGAGTTTCTCTCAAAAGGAGTTAGTGGGAGCAACGTGCATCTTGAAGAAATTCAAGAAATACCTGAAAATGTTTCGGCACCCTCTAATCCTATACAGGATGTACAAGATATTGTGCAACCACTTGATGAAACACCAGCCCCACGAAGGTCTACAAGGGTACGTCGTGCAACTAAAAAGTTGACACTCCTAACCACGGAACAACAGGACATGGTATTGTTGGATAATAATGAGCTTATGACCTACACTGAAGCAATAATGGGACCCGACTATGAGAAATGGCTTGGAGCCATGGAATCCGAAATAGAATCCATACATGAGAATCAAGTTTGGAACTTGGTTGATCCAATCGATGGCGTGAGACCGATCGATTGCAAATGGATTTTCAAAAAAAAAGACTGATATGGATGGAAAATTTCACATCTATGAAGCACGATTTGTGGCGAAAGGTTTCAAACAAATTCAAAATGTTGATTATGATGAAACATTTTCGCCCGTCGCTATGCTAAAGTCTGTTCGGATTCTCCTAGCAATTGCTGCATATTTTGATTATGAAATATGACAGATGGATGTCAAAACAACCTTTTCTTAATGGGAGTCTGACTGAGGATGTGTACATGACACAACCTGAGGGTTTTGTTGATCCTAAAAATGCTAGAAAAATATGCAAACTTCAAAAGTCTATCTATGGATTGAAGCAAGCATCTCGGAGTTGGAATCTACGTTTTTGATGAAGTGGTCAAAAGGTTTGGTTTCATCAAGAACGTAGAAGAACCTTGTATTTACAAGAAGGTTAGTGAGAGCGCACTTATATTTCTGGTGCTATATGTAGATGACATATTGTTGATCGGAAATGACATTCTAGTACTAGATGCTGTTAAATCCTCATTAAGGAAAAGTTTCTCAATGAAGGATTTAGGAGAGGCAGCGTACATTTTGGGCATAAAGATCTATAGAGATAGATCTAAAAGGCTAATTGGATTAAGCCAAGAGACATATATTGACAGATATTTAATCGGTTCAATATGCAGGATTCTAAGAAAGGTTTCTTGCCAATGTCACATGGCATCAGTCTAAGAAAAAGTCAGTGTCCTTCGACGCCTGATGAGCAAAAGAGGATGAGAGCGATTCCTTATGCTTCGACTATTGGATCTATCATGTATGCCATGTTGTGTACACGCCCAGATGTATCCTATGCTCTAAATGTTACGAGCAGGTAAATCAGATTATGGTGAGGCTCATTGGACAGTTGTCAAAAACATTCTTAAGTACTTGAGAAGAACTAAGGATGTGTTCATAGTGTTTGGAGGTGAAGAAGAGCTCATTGTAAGAGGTTACACCGATGCTAGCTTCCAAACAGACAAGGATGACTCTAGATCGCAATCCGGTTTTGTGTTCTGCCTCAATGGAGGGGCAGTGAGCTGGAAAAGTTCCAAGCAAGACACAGTAGCAGATTCAACGACGGAGGCGGAGTATATTGCAGCTTCTGAAGCTGCAAAGGAAGCTGTTTAGATTAGAAAATTTGTTTCTGAGTTGGGTGTTGTTCCTAGTGCATCCGGACCTGTGGATCTCTATTGCGACAATAATGGAGCCATTGCACAGGCAAAGGAGCCTAGATCACACAAAAGATCCAAACATATACTACGACACTATCACCTCATTCGAGAGATTATCAACCGAGGTGGTGTGAATATATGCGAGGTGCATACGGATTTGAATGTGGCAGATCCGTTGACAAAGCCTCTTCCATAATCAAGCATGAGGCGCACACGAGATCTACAGGTGTGGCATACCAGGATCCGCTCATCCAGGATCGCAGAGGGTGATGCCGCACGATGCGACACCCGACAGCACACGTCATAGGGACACAATATATTACATGGGAAAAACCAACTGAAATGTACAAAGTAGTACAATACTCAGTTACAAACTAGTATCTTTATTACACAGCGGAAGTCTAGTTTGTACAACTCACGCTCGCCTATCTAGAAAAAGTCGGTTGCCCAGCCCTAGGGCAACCCACACTAGCTGCACTCCTCAGCTCAGCACGCCGTGTACGGCTCCCACTCAGCCGTGGTCCCTGACGGAGGCTAACCCTCGCCGGTGGACTCGTACCCCGAGTCCGCGGGTGGCTCCTCACCTGAAAAACACTTAAGCAGCAACCATGAGCACGATGGCTCAACAAGACTTAACCGACTCACCTAAGCATGAAACTCTACATGTAGGGTACAATGAACATGGGATGGTAAAATTGCAGCAAATGGACACGCCTATAGTTGATCCTTAGTTCATCTTTTAGCCACAGTTAACAGTTCATGAATCTGAAATTTAATAAGCATTTTTTGGTGGCACACAGGTAACAATACAATTATGTCATACAGCAGAATTGAATCATAACATTACATAAATTATCTACGTTACGACGCAGTGAACAAGCGGTACTCGTCACCGCGAGGGACGGCGAATCGACTCGATATACACCTGCAGGGAGACCCAAAGAGCACGTCACGTACGCCCACCCGTGGAGCTGCACAACACGCTCACTCGATGTCGTACGGGACAACCTTTCACCCAACAGCCCAAATGTCGAACCGGTTGTACCGAAATGGACAGGAGGTTCCCTACATTGAGCATCTCTCTATGCCCGTTAGCGGATTTCCACCTTGCTGCCCTCAACCTACACCTATAAATCGGTGTGCTATGCCTCCACGCCCGGAGGTTTAGGTTACATCGTTTTATCGGGGCCCATATATCCGATATGCCTTCGGTACGTTCAATACTTGTTCAGCAGGGCCGCACATGGATTGGTCCTCAATTGACACGGACAGGGCTGCGCACACAAGACTTCCTCTTGCTGCTCCCTAGCACCTGCCTAGTCTTATTTTCATTACTAAAGTGATCTCAAATCACTCGAACAATTCCCGTTTGTCCCTAGCCTAAACTCGCGAGTAGATTCCAACTACTCGACTTGAACCGAAGTCCTATGAATCATTAAGCATAGCCTGTCTATTCGAGACCCTAGACACTACCCTCACTCTTGGGGAAAAATTCTGGTTATGCAGTTGGGTTTTCATCCATCCTACACCTAATGCACATACATCCTTCACACTACGTATGTAAACGAGTAAAACTTTATAAAAGGCTTAATGCAAACCGGGGCTTGCCTTGTTGCTGCTGGTCAGTGGTTAGATCTTGGTCCGAAAGAAGGAAGTCAAGTACTTCCGGAGTCTCCTCGCCTTCAGCGACTACATGTTCATGAGATACTACATGTCAATTCAATGCAATGTGTAAATTTGAATAAGTAACTACTAATAACTCTAGCTAACCCTCCCCTTTGGTTCTGAGATTTTTATGGTGGCTTGGTAGGGTCCTAACCAGAGTCTTTACCAAGTTTCATTTGAAACAAAGTTCATTTGAGCTTTGTACAAATAAAAGCCTATTTGGTCAATAATTGAGCCTCTACTTAATTCCAGGGGTTTTCATGGCTCCAACCATTACTTTCTGGAAACTAGAATTTATGATGGTTCTAATGGAATTGGTTTCATGTAATTTGAAGAATTCTAGATGAAGTTATGCCCTAAACAAGATTTGAGAAAATCTGAAAAATGTTTCTATACATTTTTCTATTTTCTCAGGGCAGTTCACTTAATCACCACATTAGGGGGACTAAATGAACTTCGATGAGTCTGAAAATATTACTGGGACTCAAGGATTTTCCAATGAACCTCTCAGCCAAATTTCGGAATTTTTCATGAAGTAATTCTCCAGATAAAATTCCCAACAGTTTAAAATTTAGGGAATTAATTCTGGAAAACTATTAAGTTTCATGAGCTGAAATTGGTATTGCTGGAAATTACTCAGAATCCTGAGTTCAGCAAAATTTGGTTCACTGAATTTGGAGTTTCCTAGCAAAAGTTCTATGCAGTTGAAGTTTAAACTAAAACTGGAAATTCCCAAAATGTTTAAACTCTGCGGGTGGGACCCACTCCTTAAACCGGCCCACTGAGAATGTGGCCACACCGCAGCCCACGGGGTTTTACCCGCGCTGCCGCACTGAATCCCGGCCGCAAACGGATCCCCGCGCGAGAACAGAGGCTGACCGGTGGACCCGGCCCCCCCTTCGTCTACCTCGCGCCTTCCCGCAGCTCCCGTGGTGGTGCCTCGCCGGAGTTCTCGCCGCCGGCCATTTCGCTGCACGACCTTCGATGGTTCTCGCCGCCTGGGCCTAACTTGACTCGGAGAACATGCTGGTGCCCTCACCGAAGCTCGGCGATGGCTGGAATCATGCCCGCGACGGTGACAGTGGTTCTCTCTACTCCGGCGATGTCGCGCGGGCTACTCATGGCCTCATTATTCCAACGGTTTGCTCCTACAGCTCTGCTGTGGCATGCTGAGCACGAATATGAGCTCGGTTGGCCATGGAAATGGCCGGAGCTACGTGCTCACCGTCGACCTAGGCCCGATATCGGCTGTGACCAGAAAAAACTCGATAACCAGGGTCTATACTCAACGGTTCTTCGTACTTCTTGATCCTAGATGGTCACGATAGGGTGTAGATCATGTGTATAGCTCGGTATACCCGGTGATGGGCTAATACCCGTGAATTTCCAGATTTGGTACGGCTCGGCCTTAAGAACACAGAAACATTCCCTGGGAAAATTCTCCCACGATGGTGCATGAAATGCTGAACGGTATGAACGAGAAGGACCAGCACCTTATGGCGGTTGTTTCTTGTGTTGATCGTCGGACACGAGGGAGCCTGTGCTGTCCGGGCACCGGCGATCAGAGGGCGGTGAACTCGGGGTGCACCGCTTCGGATGTGTGCGTGTGGAACAGGGAGAATGGGGAGGGGATTCACGCAGACCAGGGTGCAATCGAGTGTATTGTAGCCGGCGTCCTCATCTCCCGAGCACGAGGTGGCGCGGCGGCCGCGTTGGGATGGGGTCGATCCCGTGCACTGGCGCCCGCAGAGGTGTTCGACCGAGTGACTGAGTCGGTTTGATACCTGTGTGGCTGACCAGTGGGCCCTCTTCTCCCCTCTAATTCTTTCTCCCCCTTCTGCTGTAAATATCCCCAGCTACTAAACATTGAATGAGAGACTTAGCCCGCAAGTCTTGGTTTGAATTTGAGTTCTCAAATGTAAACTTTGTTTGGCTAAATTTGCTTCATGTTTGAACTGAAATTCAAATTCAGTTTTGAATTCTTGCAAATTTAGCTCCCGACAAGATGAACTCCAATGGGGATGAAAATTGGTGGGTTACTCAGAAATATGTGCTGAGTTTTAATATGAAGCTAACTTTTGAATCCAAGTGCTGAAAGTTGCTGTAATTTGAATTTACATTCAAATTGGCCTCTTTTGAATTGTCTCCAAAAGTGCCTCAAAAAGTATTGGATTTGCATGAAATTTGGCCTGAACCTTCCCAAGATTTTTTAAGTTCTAGGGGTGAGCTCAACCTCTCATGTTCATGTGTAGACATCCTACTTTGTGAAAGTTAGGGTTTTCCCCTCTAATCATCCTTTTGATGGAGGTTACTTGCTCTTCCTCATTCTTCACAAGATATCCACAACAAAAACTGTGGTGCTGTGAGGTGATGAAAAGTTTTTGCAAGTCCCTTTTCTTGGGTTTTTACATCCCTCTCCCCTTAAAAGAATCTCGTCCCAAGATTACAAAAGAAGAAACAGCGATGTAATAGGGACTTACCCGTGCTGAGACGCCATGAACTCCAGGTAATTTGAGCGAAGGAATTCCTCGCTCTCCCACATCGCTTCTTCGGCGGTGTGGTTGCTCCAGAGTATTTTGTAGAACCACAACGTTTGGCTACGCGTTGTCCGGGCTTTCTCATCAAGAATTGCCACCAGATATTCATCATATGTCAAATCCGGTTGCAATTCGCCGATGTCTTCGGTAGGAACAGCGGCTGTATGCTTCAGACATTTTCGCAGTTGCGAAATATGGAAAATGTCATGAACCCCAGAAAGAGATGCCGGTATCTCCAGTCTATACGCCGCTGGTCCGCACTTCTCGGTGATAGCATAGGGTCCAATAAAACGGGGAGCGAGTTTCCCCTTCACACCGAACCGGTGCACGCCTTTCATCGGAGACACACGGAGATACACGTGTTCCCCGACGTCGAAGTGCAGCGGTCTACGCCTCTTATCAGCGTAGCTTTTCTGCCGGGATTGAGCGGCCTTCAAGTTGGCTTGAATCATCCGAACGCGCTCTTCGGCGTCGCTCACCACATCAACCCCGAAGGTGACCCTTTCACCGGACTCGCACCAGTTTAATGGGGTGTGGCACTTGCGACCGTAGAGAGCTTCATAGGGTGCCATCTTGATACTCGCCTGATAGCCGTTATTGTACGAGAATTCCACCAACGGTAGGTGATCATCCCAGTTCCTACCGTGGTGGATGGCACATGCTCTCAACATGTCCTCTAGTACTTGATTCACCCTCTTTGTTTGGCCATCGGTCTGAGGGTGATAGGCGGAGCTCCTGATCAGCTTAGTACCCAATGCAGCATGTAGCTGCTCCCAAAAGCGAGATACAAATAACGCACCTCGATCCGAGACGATGGTCTTGGGTACCCCATATAAGCATAGAATCTTTGCTATGTACAGCTCCGCATATTTACCGGCATTGTAACGTGTATGCACCAGGACGAAGTGAGCCGTCTTGGTTAACCGGTCAACGATTACACAAATGGAATCATGCTTGTTGGAAGTCAGGGACAATCCCACAATGAAATCCATGCTCGCATCTTCCCATTTCTATGCCGGGATTTTCAGGGGTTGCAGCAGCCCTGATTTCTTCATATGATCAGCTTTCACTCGTCTACACGTATCGCACTTGGATACGTACTTAGCTACCTCCCGCTTCATCCGTGTCCACCAAAATTTCTTTTTCAAATCTTGGTAAATTTTGTTGCTGCCCGGATGAATGGAGTATTTATACAAGTGAGCTTCATCGAGGATCTTCTTCCTCAGTTCCATATCCCGGGGTACATCTATGCGGTCATTGAACCATAGCGTCCCCTCACCATCCTTCCAGAAATATTTGATCTCCCCGTTGTCTATCCGTCTCCAGAGATGTGCCATACCCTTATCAATCTTCTGAGCTGCAATGATGTCCTCCCTAATGGTAGGGATGAGGGCAAGGTTGTACAGCGATCCATAAGGAACCAAGTATAAACTCGGCTCTTCCTCCTCCACCGGGGTAATGGTGAGGTTATGAACATGTGACTTCCGACTCAGCACGTCGGCAACCACATTTGCCTTACCGGGGTGGTAATGGATCTCAATCTCATAGTCCTTGATTAATTCTAACCACCTCCTTTGCCTAATATTCAGCTCCTTCTGGGTTAAGATGTACTTCAAGCTCTCGTGGTCGGTCTAGAGATGCACCAAATTCCCCAGGAGATAGTGCCTCCACATTTTTAACGCCAAAACCACAGCAGCAAGCTCAAGATCATGAGTTGGATAATGCTGCTCATGGTTCCGAAGTTGGCATGAGCCATATGCGATCACACGTCCTTCCTGCATCAACACGCAGCCGAACCCGATACTGGACGCATCACAATACACGTCGAAGGGCTTGGTTGTATCCGGTTGAGCTAAGACCGGGGCTGTTGTGAGATGCTTCACTAATGCTTGGAACGCCCCTTCACACGGTGTGTTCCAAACATATTTTGTCCCCTTTTTCAGTAACTCTGTCATCGGCTTAGCAAGCTTGGAGAAGCTTGGAATGAATCTCCGATAGTATCCTTCTAAACCGAGGAAGCTTCTGACTTCATGGACTGAAGTGGGAGCTTTCCATTTCAGCACTTGTTCGATTTTTCTTGGGTCAACCGCAATGCCTTCCGCTGAGATGATATGTCCCAAAAATGGCACTTGGCTGATCCAAAACTCGCATTTGCTGAACTTGGCATAGAGTTTGTGGTCTCGCAATCGTTGAAGAACGATCCTCAAGTGTTCGGCATGTTCGGCTTCTGTCTTGGAGTAAACCAAGATATCATCGATGAACACCACAACGAACTTGTCCAGCTCCGGCATGAACACCGAGTTCATGAGATACATGAAATGTGCTGGAGCATTTGTGAGACCAAAAGACATGACGAGATATTCGTATAAGCCGTATCTCGTCAAGAATGCCGTCTTCGGGATATCCTCCGCCCGGATCTTTATCGGATGATATCCAGAGCGAAGGTCCATCTTGGAGAACACACTTGCACCCACAAGTTGATCGAACAATATGTCAATGCGGGGCAGTGGGTACTTATTCTTGATGGTGACGGCGTTGAGCGGCCGGTAGTCCACACATAGCCTCAAGGTTTCATCCTTCTTCTTCACGAACAGCGCCGAGCATACCCAAGTCGAGGAACTCGGCCTAATGAAACCCTTGCTCAACAGATCATTGAGCTGTTCTTTCAGTTCAGCCAGCTCATTCGGAGCCATTTTATATGGTCTCCCTGATATGGGCATAGTCCCGGGTGCAAGCTCGATCTTGAACTCGACATCCCGCTCAGGTGGCATGCCTGGAAGATCATCTGGGAACACGTCGCGGTACTCCCGGACTACGGGGATGTCCTCTAACTTGAGAGCTTCAGCATTATTAATTTCTGAAACTTCCCGGACTGGATTTTCTAACACCATGGAGTGTGGACGGTGGAATGGAGAATTCAGAAGAACCGTCCGTGACCGAGTGTTCAGGACAGCGCCATGGTAGTTTAGCCATGACATCCCTAAGATTGCATCAATCATTTGCCCTGTAAGGATTATCAAGGTGGTGGGATATAGTTTTCCACCTAAGCACAAAGGTGCCTTTGGGATCATCATATTTGCTGAAATCTTCCCTCCCGGTGAGCAGATCATATAGGTGCAGTCGGTTGGGAAGACTTGCATTTGATGCTTAGCCACATAGGATACACTTATAAAACTGTGGGTCGCACCTGAATCAAACAATATGATGATGGCTTGATTGTTGACAGTGAACGTACCCGCCAGCACGTTGTCCCCCTCTGGGGCGCCCTCATTGTCGAGGTTGCGAACGCCCCCAGTCCGCTGACCAACCTTCTTGACCGGAGGTCGGCCTCG
Organism: Neostapfia colusana; assembly: GCA_030760725.1. Classification (NCBI taxonomy): domain Eukaryota; kingdom Viridiplantae; phylum Streptophyta; class Magnoliopsida; order Poales; family Poaceae; genus Neostapfia; species Neostapfia colusana. The sequence continues at coordinate 33,637,131 of JASWHV010000017.1, read as the reverse complement.
AGCACCGCCCTGGAACTGGGCTTGCCCGCTGCTCTGCTGTCCCTTGGGACAGTCCTTCGCGAAATGACCCACCTGGTCACACGTGAAGCAAGTGAAGCGGGGCGGTCCTCCGCTGATCGGCGGACGGAAACCCAGGGCGCGTTGTGGTGGTGGGAACACCCGGGGTGTCATCTGCTGCTGCTGCTGCTATCGTGGTGGTGGCATCGGCGGGCGGAACGGGGGTGCCTGGAAAGAACGACACCCGAACCGCTGAGGTCGCGCCGGTGGATGCCACTGCTTTCCGGATGGTGTCCGATACACCATGCGGTACTTCTGGGGAGCGCCACCCCCACTGCTGGGTGGAGTGCTGCGCTTCTGCTGCTCAGCCGCCAACTCCCGCTGAGCATCTTCTTGCATTATCGCGGCATTGACGAGGTCGTTGAAGGTGCCGCGATTCCACTGAACGAGATGTGTCTTCATCTCGGGGTGTAACCCCCGATAGAATTGCTCCAGCTTCTTCTCCTCGGTGGAGATGTAGTCTGACGCATATTGCGCCAGATAGTTGAAGGCACAGGAGTAGTCATGGGCACTCCTCCCGCCCTGCTTCAGCTCCAAGAATTCTTGGAACTTCCTCTTCATTATCCCGGGAGGGATATGATAGGCGCGGAACGCCTCCCGGAATTCTTCCCACTCCACGGCATGGCCAGCCGGACGTGAGGCGACATAGTTCGCCCACCACGCACCAGCAGCACCGTGAAGCTGCTGTGCTGCGAACAGAGCCTTTTGCCGCTCCGTGCATTGGAGCAGCCCGAGCTTGGCCTCGATTGTCCGCAGCCAGTTGTCGGCCTCCAGTGGTTCTTCTGCTTCAGTGAACACTGGAGGGTGCGTACTCATGAAGTCCGAGTACGACACATCACGGGGCTCACGAGGCCCCCTCTCTTGACGCCCCCCCCCGCCTGGAATGTATTTTGCACGATCGTGCGGAGCAGGTCGGTCTGCTCCTCACGACCACCCACCAATGCCGCTATCACATCCGCTAGAGTAAGCGGAGGCGGCGGTGGTGGTTGCTGCTGCGGGGTGCTGTCGTAGGCAGGTGGCTGGGAGTCATCGCCTCCCTGTTGGCTAGAGCCACCAACCTCGTGCGTGGTCCTAGTGCGAACCATCTGCAACCATACGACAATAAACATCAGTCCCGCAACATATTTCATGCAGTCAAATGAAATAGGCGTAAAAACATAATGACAATAAAATCATGCGATACATCTCGTATACAGATAATGTAATAACTTTGCACAAGCTATACCATTACCAGACCAAATACAAGCTAGTTTACATCCAGATTGACGGACTTCCTCTTTGGAAGTTCATCACAACTAGGTTTGGTCACTACAAGACGTTACTATCGCTTTGTCATCACGTATACCACCCTTTTACCTTCAATACGACACAAACATGGTCTCTAGTAAAAGAAACTTGAGTGAAACCTATACTCAAATCTTTCACTAGTTGAAGCTAACCTCTCATGAGTATGTTTCTACCCCATTGGAAGTACTCAAACCCCCTCCAGGGTACAACAATCTCTCAAATAAGTTCAACTGTCATTCCTCTGTCAGAATGACCAGTTTCTACCTATCCAAGATTTTGATCTAGTTATGGGAATTTTCATGACTCAAGCTGAATACCAAAGTTAAAGTTAACTTCAGTATATTTCCAGCGAGTATTTATTTGACCTCAGATCAGCTCTGGTTAAAAAGTTATGGTAATTCCAAGTCAACAGAATTTCTGGAAGAATTTCAACAGCACCTCCCTTGGAAGTTGCTGTTTTTAACTCTGGCTTCCACTGAGTTCTGTACTGAAAATACAGAAACTTTGAGTTACAAAGATGTCACACATCTCCTTCCCTTTATAAAGACGGAGGATATGAAAATTTTAGATTTTTCTATGGTAAGTTATGCTTGAAAAACAGAACAGTCCATAGAGTGTTTCAAATCTGTCCTGGTTCTGGACCGTTTGCATTCCTCTGGGATTTAAGCCATCTTACGGCGTGATTCAGCTCTGGAAGTCTACAGCAAAGTTGTAGAGTACTTAAATACCTTCCCAGAACTATATACCACACCTCCCTGGTATAAAAGACCTGTGAGTTATGCTCTTTTGATGTTCAGCAAAGTTGCTGCCCAAAACAGGGCACTCTGTTTTTTTCAATCCCTGACTACCCTACTCAACTATCAAATTCTTCTATCCAACCAGGGTCCTAAATGTTGAAACTTAGTGGTTTAATTCCTTGTTCTCATTTTCATGCACATGCCTGCCATATGTCGGTACTACGTTCCTCACAAAAGAAAATCCTAACCGGATTATACCGGCATATACGTCTCAAATGTGGCACTAAACGGTCTCTCACACACGTGTACTACACGAAATGCATACGTGGTTAGCACCTGCAGAAGACCACACAATAGTGATGCACGCAATGGTTGTTCATTTCAGGCAGGACCATATTTGGAATTAAATACAAACGCCCGTATCATTGTCATACGGCCGTCCTTGAGTTAAGTCACGTCTCAAGGTACGTGATCGTGTTTCAACACCACACGACGGGGAACCCGAGTAGATCTTGAACGGGTCGTCACGGTTGGGAATGTTATCAACCCAACAGATACCACCTACTGCCCTGCAGGGCACGCCGATGGCAGTGCTGCGTATGTCCTCCTGAGCTATTTCCAGACGAACACACTCTCGCGTTACTGACCACGCGATGGGGTCTCCACTTACTTAACTAATGCACGCTAGGGATCAGCGTTTCATATGAACTCAGGAACATGAAGAGTCCAAGAGTTTCATATTGACGTCTCACACCAAGCTGTGAGACCTATCCCTGAACCACATTACTCGTCAGGGGAGCTAACCGAAATTGAACCGCTTTCGGTGGTGTTCCTTACCATTCTTACCTGAGGGTAGGTGCGTTGTTACGTAATTAAAATTCAGAATTATAACACATAGGTTAGTCTTTGCCACTTTAAGTAACTATGCTAATATAGTCCTTACTTGGGCAACTACCGAATCCTCACCGTAAACCTAAGCCTTCCCGTAATACAGTCCTTAAGTACTGTGCTATCCCCATTGCAGCTTTGATACCAGTCTGTGGCGGACCGGGATCCGCTCATCCAGGATCGCAGAGGGTGGTGCCGCACGAAGCGACACCCGACAGCACACGTCATAAAGATACAATATATTACATGGGAAAAACCAACTGAAATGTACAAAGTAGTACAATACTCAGTTATAAACTAGTATCTATATTACATAGCGGAAGTCTAATTTGTACAACTCACGCCCGCCTATCTAGCAAAAGTCGGTTGCCCAGCCCTAGGGCAACCCACACTAACTGCACTCCTCAGCTCAGCGCGGCGTGTACGGCTCCCACTCAGCCTTGGTCCCCGACGTAGGGTAACCCTCGCCGGTGGACTCGTACCCCGAGTCCGTGGATGGCTCCTCACCTGAAAAACACTTAAGCAGCAACCATGAGCACGATGGCTCAACAAGACTTAACCGACTCACCTAAGCATGAAACTCTACATGTAGGGTACAATGAACATGGGATGGTAAAATTGCAGCAAATGGACACGCCTATAGTTGATCCTTAGTTCAACTTTTAGCCACAGTTAACAGTTCATGAATCTGAAATTTAATAAGCAATTTTTGGTGGCACACAGGTAACAATACAATTATGTCATACAGCAGAATTGAATCATAACATTCCATAAATTATCTACGTTACGACACAGTGAACAAGCGGTACTCGTCACCGTGAGGGACGGCAAATCGACAAGATATACACCTGCAGGGAGACCCAAAGAGCACGTCACGTACGCCCACCCGTGGAGCTGCACAGCACGCTCACTCGATGTCGTACGGGACAACATTCCACCCAACAGCCCAAACGTCGAACCGGTCGCACCGAAACGGACAGGAGGTTCCCTACACGGAGCATCTCTCTATGCCCGTTAGCGGATTTCCACCTTGCTGCCCTCAACCTACACCTATAAATCGGTGTGCTATGCCTCGACACCCGGAGGTTTAGGTTACATCGGTTTATCGGGGCCCATATATCCGATATGCCTTCGGTACGTTCAATACTTGTTCAGCAGGGCCACACACGGATCAGTCCTCAATCGACACCGACAGGGCTGCGCACATAAGACTTCCTCTTGCTGCGCCCTAGCCCCTGCCTAGTCTTATTTTCGTTACTAAAGTGATCTCACATCACTCGAACCAATCCCGTGTGTCCCAAGCCTAAACTCGCGAGTAGATTCCAACTACTCGACTTGTACCGAAGTCCTATGAATCATTAAGCATAGCCTGTCTATTCGAGGCCCTAGACACTACCCTCACTCTTGGGGAAAAATTCTGGTTATGGAGTTGGGTTTTCATCCATCCTACACCTAATGCACATACATCCTTCACACTACGTATGTAAACGAGTAAAACTTTATAAAAGGCTTAATGCAAACCGGGGCTGCCTTGTTGCTGCTGGTCAGTGGTTAGATCTTCGTCCGGAAGAAGGAAGTCAAGTACTTCCGGAGTCTCCTCGCCTTCAACGACTACACGTTCATGAGATACTACATGTCAATTCAATGCAATGTGTAAATTTGAATAAGTAACTACTAATAACTCTAGCTAAACCTCCCCTTTGGTTCTGAGATTTTTATGGTGGCTTGGCAGGGTCCTAACCAGAGTCTTGACCAAGTTTCATTTGAAACAAAGTTCATTTGAGCTTTGTACAAATAAAAGCATATTTGGTCAATAATTGAGCCTCTACTAAATTCCAGGGGTTTTCATGGCTCCAACCATTACTTTCTGGAAACTAGAATTTATGATTGTTCTAATGGAATTGGTTTCATGTAATTTGAAGAATTCTAGATGAATTTATGCCCTAAACAAGATTTGAGAAAATCTGAAAAATGTTTCTATACATTTTTCTATTTTCTCAGAGCAGTTCACTTAATCACCCCATTATGGGGACTAAATAAACTTGGATGAGTCTGAAAATCTTACTGGGACTCAAGGATTTTCCAGTGAACCTCTCAGCTAAATTTTCAGATTTTTCATGAAGTAATTCTCCAGATAAAATTCCCAACAGTTTAAACTTTAGGGAATTAATTCTGGAATACTATTAAGTTTCATGAGCTGAAATTGGTATTAAAGTACTCAGAATCCTGAGTTCAGAGAAATTTGGTTCACTGAATTTGGAGTTCCTAGCAAAAGTTCTATGCATTTGAAGTTTGAACTAAAACTGGAAATTCCCAAAATGTTTAAACTCTGCGGGTGGGACCCACTCCTTAAACCGGCCCACTGAGAATGCGGCCACACCGCAGCCCACAGGGTTTTACCCGCGCTGCCGCACTGAATCCCGGCCGCAAACGGATCCCCGCGCGAGAACAGAGGATGACCGGTGGACCCAGCCCCCCCTTCGTCTACCTCGCGCCCTCCCGCAGCTCCCGCGGCGGTGCCTCGCCGGAGTTCTCCCCGCCGGCCGTTTCGCTGCACGACCTTTGACGGTTCTCGCCGCCTGGGCCTAACTTGGCTCGGAGAACACGCTGGTGCCCTCACCGAAGCTCGGCGATGGCCGGAACCATGCCCGCGACGGTGACAGTGGTTCTCTCTACTCCGGCAATGTCGCCCGGGCTACTCAGGGCCTCATTCTTCCAAAGGTTTGCTCCTACAGCTCTGCTGTGGCATGCTGAGCACGAATATGAGCTCGGTTGGCCATGGAAATGGCCTGAGCTACATGCTCACCGTCGACCTAGGCCCGATATCGGCTGTGACCAGAAAAAAACTCGATAACCAGGGTCTATACTCAACGGTTCTTCGTACTTCTTGATCCTAGATGGTCGTGATAGGGTGTATATCATGTGTGTAGCTCGGTATACCAGGTGATGAGCTAATACCCACGAATTTCCGGATTTGGTACGGCTCGGCCTTAAGAACATAGAAACATTCCCTGAGAAAATTCTCCCACGACGGTGCATGGAATGCTGAACGGTATGGATGAGCAGGACCAGCACCTTATGGCGGTTGTTTCTTGTGTTGATCGTCGGACACAAGGGAGCCTGTGCTGTTCGGGCGCCGGCGATCAGAGGGTGGTGAACTCGGGGCGCGCCGCTTCGGATGTGTGCGGGTGGAACAGGGAGAATGGGGAGGGGATTCACGCAGACCAGGGTGCAATCGAGTGTATTGTAGCTGGCGTCCTCATCCCCCGAGCAGGAGGTGGCGCGGCGGCCGCGTTGGGACGGGGTCGATCCCGTGCGCTGGCGCCCGCAGAGGTGTTCGACCGAGTGACTGATTCGGTTTGATCCCTGTGTGGCAGACCAGTGGGCCCTCTTCTCCCCTCTAATTCTTTCTGCCCTTCTGCTGTAAATATCCCCAGCTACTAAACATTGAATGATAGACTTAGCCCCCAAGTCTTGGTTAGAATTTGAGTTCTCAAATTTAAACTTTGTTTGGCTAAATTTGCTTCATGTTTGAACTGAAATTCAAATTCAGTTTTGAATTCTTGCAAATTTAGCTCCCAACAAGATGAACTCCAATGGGGATGAAAATTGGTGGGTTAACTCAGAAAAATGTGCTGAGTTTGAATATGAAGCTAACTTTTGAATCCAAGTGCTGAAAGTTGCTGCAATTTGAATCTACATTCAAATTGGCCTCTTTTGAATTGTCTCCAAAAGTGCCTCAAAAAGTATTGGATTTGCATGAAATTTGGCCTGAACCTTCCCAAGACTTTTTAAGTTATAGGGGTGAGCTCAACCTCTCATGTTCATGTGTAGACATCCTACTTTGTGAAAGTTAGGGCTTTCCCCTCTAATCATCCTTTTGATGGAGGTTACTTGCTCTTCCTCATTCTTCACAAGATATCCACAACAAAAACTGTGGTGTTGTGAGGTGATGAAAAGTTTTTGCAAGTCCCTTTTCTTGGGCTTTTACAATGGGTATTAGATACTTACATCATTGATCCTAGTGTGTACGTGGGAGACTTGTGTCATAGCTATGTTTATATACTATTGGAGTAACTATTATTCACATTGATCATCAAGTATGTGACTTGTTCATGAGACTCTTTGTTAATTATAATGTTACTTAAAATGATCCCTAGTCTACATTGTTATATGAGATAATGATAGTACGCAGACTAGCACATGTATTAATTGATGATCACGTTTCACGGATCATAGATATGGAGATATCAAATTAATAATGTGAACATATGTTAGTGAACATGGTGTTGGATAGACCCATTCTGAGACACTGTTGGGATTGTTATTTACATATGTGCCATCAGATGGTCTTGAGTGATATACCTGCTAGATTCTTAGACATGAGATCGCCATTGTTTCTCACTATGTGTAGTTGTGCACTTTGAAACTATCAAACACTACTCCGTAACTGGGTGGTCATAAAAATAGTCTTCAGGTACATGATGAAGCATGGAATGAGATGTGTGCGGATCAAAATGGTATTTGCCCCTCCTAAGTAACAGGAGAGATATCTCTGGGCCCCTCGAGATAGTTGGATTGGAAAGTGCATGGCCATGCCAAAGTGATTAAGAAGTTAATCATTATGACTAAAAGTTAGTCATAGATTGAATCCACTATTTGATTGAGTGAATGGTCGAGCTATCACAAGGATGACACGTATCTCGCCTTGAGCTTGACTGATATCGTGTGGCAAAGGAATTAGCATGTGAATGTATCTAGGTTCAGCCGATATGATCTTTATGTACATTCGGGAGTCAGTATGTCCTGTTAGGTACCTCTACTGACTTGTGTTTGAAAACGGTTTTCATTCATAACCGACTGTATATGAACATAACGGGTCACACACTTAAGGGGATGGAATATTGAAAAACTTGGCTATATGATTGTCTCTAGTGCAAGTGGGAGATTGTTGGTGATATGCCCAAGAGGGAATCATAACAATTTGGATAAAGGCATGATGGATATTTGATCCATAAGAAATTAGGGTACTAATGGGCCTGTGACCTGAAAGCCCATTAGTGCGTCTATAAATATGAGGGGTAGGGTTAGGGGTAGATTACTCCACCACGTAACAGCCCTAGCCGGGCCCCTCACAGGCTACACGCTGAAACCCCTGTTGTGCACGCGGTGCTAGCACATCGACGCACGGCATTCCTCCCTGTACGTGTGGACTCCGTGGAGGCGCTGCTGTTACTGTTGCGCTGATCGGCTACGGTGACGTGACGATGTTCCTGTGATGAGGATTTAGGAGGAGACGAACGCGGTCGTCTACCTCTCCTACACCGACGCGCATCTACGATCCGCTGTGCTGCGCGTCTAGTGGTAACGATTCATGACCTCCTTACTTGCATGTTTCCTGGGTGATACGGTCGAATTGCTAGAGTAACGCATCGCCTATTCCCCAACACAGACAACTGTTTAACATAAGATTCATCACGTCCTTGAGACTGCCCCTTCTCAACAGACAATTTTTCCGAGCGCAGAAGTTCCGGCATTGCTGCAACAGCGCTCCTCCTAACTTCTTCATGAAAGTAAAACTTAAGCAGAGGAACCCATTCAATATCATTGATACAACTTGTTCCAGATTTTTAAGCATAACCATTGTTCATCCTTCTGCAATCTGTGCAAGTGTGACGAGCGCAGCTTGGTGTTTCTGCCACTCAGGAGCAGAAAGGTATTGTGGAAGCAGCTCAGATGCAATGGGCACAATCACATTTCCCCCAGTGGCGGTGGCAAGTCGGTCAAGGCACTCCTGAGCAACTCCATAGTTGTTCCCTTCACCTGCATCCTCATGTTTAGTTTCAGCAGAGTGTCAAGCAGGGTCATCCTCCACATCTAGCAACATCTGCATGAGCACCACAAACAGCCCGCCAAGAAACTTCGGGAGACGTCTCATCATTCCCGGTGCACGCTCCCGTGTGAACTCAAAGTCATCTATCTTCCTGAACATCACATTCTTTAGCAGTATGTACAAGTCCCAAAACAAGTACATGAATAAAACTAAGGTTTGAATTAATATTTGTGGCAAAGGCATGAAAAATGGGACTTGCTAAAATTTTTCTTCATGCAAAGTGATACATGGATAATCATCCAAAATGAGACTCAAATTTTTATTTGAATGTGTTGAACCAATAAGGATTTAAATACCTCTTTGCATGTAAGTTTAAAAATCTGATTTTAAATTCAAAGTTCACACAAATGGTGGCCAAAAACTTTGAATAAATATGCAGCCATATAGTTGGAAATTGTGGAAAAAGTTTGAAGACAAACTTTTCATTTTTAGGGTGGGCTCCAAAAAGGAATTATGGAAGCATTTTCAAAACTCCAACCGAATTCAAATTTGCTATGCAAATTCAAACTGAATTTGGAGAATTCAAATTCTAACCCATCTTTCAAACTCAGACTTCTGGAATTTGGCAGGATTAACTTGAGGAGATCTTTTGGAGAGGAGAGAAGTAGGGGACCCACATGTCATTGGGCTGAGGATTTAGACTTGCACATGAAGCAAACAGATCACTGGGGCTCTGTTTTCAACTCAGCCGAGGACCTTCTCACCCAGGCGCCACCACAGACTCAATGGCGCCACCTCCTGCTCATTGCCCCCACGAGCTGGTGCCCAGAGGCGGTTCCCTCGGCATGATCTACTCCCCTGACCAAAGCAAATTCTGGATCGAGTGCCTCTCCCCTCCGCTGCCTCGGCCTCATCGGGAAACTGAAGAAAACTCGCGCCCCTCTCCTCCCCGAGCTGATAGACAGCACCACGAGCTCGGTACACACCTCCCCGGCCCGGAAATTAGCGAGCTACGGCCTCTTTTCTCGGTGATCACCATCACCCGCCATGACCTAGCTCAAGCCGATGATCGGGCGCTCGTGGACAGCTCTCCACAGGAGCTTTCACGGCCGAGCAAGAGCAGCAACGGAAGCGCACGACCACTGTGCTGCTCTCACCCAAATCTCAAGCCATGCCATGAAGCATAGACGGCGAATTTTGAGATTTTGCTCCGGCAGGTGCAAACCGAACGTCCGGTACGATTTCTTCAAATTTCCCCTCTGCAATCCTTCTTAGGTTATCAAACATGGCACATAGGTGCTGGACTAGCCGGCGATCAGAATCCCTTTAGCATCCATTGCATGAAACCAGCTAGGAACGACGAATTTTGAGCTCTATCAAGGGTGTTCATGGCGGACACGATCGGTCGCACGGTGATGACCGACTTGCGGCAGTTCCCGAGCCATTTTGAGGCCTTGTTGAGCTTCCTAGTCGTGCCCTGGTGCTGTAGAGCTAATTGGTCAAGATTTTGAAGGGCTAGAGACCTCGGCCGACGGCGCCGAACTTCAACCGAGGCCGCCGCACGTCGCCGAGGTATCTCCGGTCACTGGCAGCCCTAGCAGACCCCACAGTCATGTTCCCCGGCATAAATAATCCTCTGACGGCGAACCTCAGCTCAAGCAATGGCCGGCAGCGGCGATCTACAGCTCGCTCTGGTGATGTGGCGGCAGCGCGCACGCGAAACAGGGTGCGGGAGGTTGAAGAAAGGGCCAGGCCCGGCTGTCAGCGGCTGGGAGTTTAAATCTATGATCGGGTGTGGCCCGGATCCGGTGTTCTGGCACGCTGAAGATCTGTGGCCCGGTGTGGCCCATTTCTTATTGGCTGGGATTTAAATAGCGGGCCCAATCAAATTTCAGTAGGGAAAATAATTCTAGGGTTTGCCACAACTTTGGAAAATCATATCTCTTTGTAGAAACCTCCAAATCGAATGATTAAAATTGGATTGGATTCATTTTTCAGAGGTATATCTAAATATGAACTCAGATTTGTACGAAAGTCAATATATAATTCTGGAAAATTCTTTGAAGGTTTTCTGAAAAAGAATTATTGAGGGAGTTTGGTTTATCCGAAAATCCTCAAATATTGCCAGATTATTCTTTAGCATATTGTTGACCTTATAGAAAATTTTGAGCTCAATTGAAGATATTTGAGTAGGATTTTGCTAAATACAAACTGCTGTGTTCATAAGAGTCCAGAAATATTTTCAGAAAATGTTTCCCACTTGTAAAATCTATTGTGGGCAATCCATAGCTCCAAAAATCATAGGAAAATTTAGGAAAGCTCTATGGGACATACCTGATATTGTAGTTCACTTAATTGGGCATGAAAATGCACATTACTCCAGAATTAATTCTTTTTGTTTAGAAATACTTAAGGAATTGTTCTGGAGGAACTACTCAAGTAAAAGGTCTGAATTTTGGACAAAATTATATTCATGTGACCAGGAACTAACATATAAATTATCAGCTCAAGTTGATCAGTAGAACTCCCTGTTCTTGTTCTCCATGCTTATGTATGTGGGAAAATACATAAGAGCATTATGGGAACTATGGGGAACACATTTGTATTCCACATTAGCTGAAATTTGGCAAGCTAAATCCCTAGGTAGTATACTACCTGCTGTAAAAGTTTTGAGGCCATTGGAGTTCTTGTTCTTCAGTTGCATTCAATTCTTTTCAGCTCATCTCTTATGGTCATTAGGGAAAGTACTTAGTGTATAGCTAAAACATTAAGGCCAAGTTAGTCATTCCTGTTTCTTTGCACAACAGAGGCAAACCAAGCCATCTTTGGCCTTTCCACACAACCTCTGTTCCTAAAAACTCCATTCTATAGTTCTTTTCATTACATTCCATAAAAATTGTGCATATACATTTCATTAGGATTCACAACAAAGGGGATTCAAAGGAGCGATTCATTGAAGTGGATCATACTCCGGAGATCAAGGGTTGATCAGCAAGATCACTAACTCCTTTATACGACTACCCTGCAAAACAGGCAAGCTCTGGTTTGCATTTAACAGCCTTTAAGTTTTTACTTTGTATTCACTTTCGGTTAAGATATGAAATGTGCATTAGGTCTAGTTGGTTGATACTCCTCTTGCATGACAAAATGAACCCATGGAGTACTGGGTAGATGTATTTCATCGTGTAGAACTGCCATGCTTAAGTAAGGTTCGGTAGAAGTCGAGTGGTGAGATGCTACTCGCATGTTCAGGAACAACAGGGGCATACGGGATTGGTTCATAAATGAATTAGCAAGTTAAAGTTGAGACCGGAGGGTTGTAGGGGCAGCAGGACATAGGGGCCTGGGTGCTATAGAACTGTCCATGTCGGTCAAGGACCGATCCGTATGAGGCCCTGTTGAACAAGTTTGAGTTGTGTACCGGACTCATGCTGGATATATGGGACCTAGTAAACCGATGTACCTCGGGAAGCTTGCGTTGAGCCTGTTCGGGTCACCTCAGGCGAGACAGCCGGTGTGCAGTATGTGGGTAACATTCTCATGACATCTCATGTCGATAGGTGCACCATGAGAGTGGCTACTGTACGGGGCGACTTGATCGATTCAACGGGGGTGAAACAAGAGAAAGGCTGCCGCGTACGACGTCAGTGATGGTTGCTGTAGGCAACGTCGAGTACGGACGTACATGTTGTTAGTTCGGGTGTTATTTATTCGAATCACCGTCGCTCGCGGAATGGACCGAGCATACTTGTTCTCACAGTTGTGACGTAGTAAGAACTTGCATGAGAAAAGAACTAATCACATTGGTTTGAAGTTTCATACTAGCTTTGTATTGGATCTTGATGAATAGGCTAGTGCAAACTCGATTCTTTATGCCGTGAGCAAATTACATCGGGGGAAAGCGTTTCTTGTTTGATTGTGGACTCCCGATGTGGCGTGGCCAAGGTTACTTCAATTGCTGCAAATAATACCTGAGAGTAAGGATTCACTTTTATTCGAGTTTTATTATGCATTATACCATCCTACTTTATGTTCATAACCTCATGTAGAGTTTCATGACTAGGGTGACGGTTAAGTCTTGCTGAGCGTTATGCTCACGGATGCTATCCGAGTTATTTTGCAGAATTGACTTCATGCTTACGAGGGGATGCCGATGAGACTCGGGAACCTCCGAGTGGTTGCTCAAGAGCATCCTCGCCGCTGCAGATTGTTCTTCGTGTTGCTAGTAAGAAACGTCCGCGGGCTGGACTATTTCTTTGTTGCTAAGTTAGAATTGAGTCGTGAGAGTTATAGTTTTCCGCTGTAGCTTATTTTGAGATAAGTATTTGTAGAACACTTTTGTACGCTTCCGCAAATGATTTATGCAATGTGATGTGTTTCTTCACCTGTGTGCTGTTGGGTGCCACATATCACAGCACCACCCAACGAGGTCCTGGCGGGGTGTCGTCGTCTTGGCAGCGGGTCCCCGGCACAGTAGAACCTTACCAATAGCGAGGGGTGGGCAGGGGCCATTGTTGTTCTGTCATACGATGGGCGTGCGGCGGCCAAGGAAGACAACGACCCTCGTTCGGTGCATCACCTCGGCTGACTCGGCGTCCGGCGGCTTGAAGCAGGCCCTCCCCTTGTCCCCTGCTCCGGCGGTGGCGACGTGGTAGGGGCCGAGGCAGGTGTCGGCTGGAGAGGAAGGGTGCGGCGAGTCGGCGCTCGGGTGCCAGAACGGAGGCATACGGTTGCGGAGGATGGTGGCCAGGAGGAACGCGCTGGCCGGGGCACGAGGTGCTGCGGTGGGGAGGGCTCGAGTGGCAGCGTCACTGAGGAGTGGGATCGACGGGTGGAGGAAGGAGAGGGCGGGCGGTGGGGTGCAGGTTGGTAGAGCCGGGTCGGGGGAGAGGGGCGGCGCTCGGGGAGGAGGCGAGGCGGCAGGGGGGGCTAGAGTGGGTTAGGGTTAGATTTAGTATGGTGTTACAACACTAGCCCCCCTTAAATGGAATCTCGGCCTGAGATTCTAGTGACCTAGGTTTTGCGAGTTTCGTTGACGGGAGAAATTTCCCTTACGATTGATAACATAGAAAGACACGATTTTGCCGTGATGAAGTTTTATACGGAGTTATACGCGTGTATGATAATAGGCAAGTCAAACAATGAATTATATATGATTAAGAGACTTTAGGCTCTAATAACCTAGAATGCACCCTACACAAAGTCGTTGGCTTCAGGAAAATCCTCAAAGCTTAGTTGTTTCGTTGGTCGAGCATCTTCTTGGTAATTCTTCCTTCTTCACTGAATTTGCCGATGCTAGCTTGATAGCCATTGTTGTATGAAAACTCCGCCAACGGCAAATGATTGTCCCAATTTTTGCCGTGGTGGATGGCAAAAGCACGTAGCATGTCTTCCAGCACTTGGTTCACCCGTTCAGTTTGACCATCCATTTGCGGGTGATACGCGGAACTTCGGATCAGTTTGGTCCCCAATGATGCGTGCAGCTGTTACCAGAATCAAGCGACGAACAGCGCACCACGATCTGAAATAATGGAGCGGGGAACACCGTGCAAGCACAAGATTCTTGCAATATAAAGCTCCGCATATTTCTTGGCCACGTAGCCCGTATGTACGGGAATAAAATGTGCCGACTTGGTTAGTCGATCGACTATCACCCAAATCGAATCATGGTTGTGGGAGGTGAGAGGTAACCCGACTATAAAGTCCATGCTGATATCCTCCCATTTCCACGCCGGAATGTTCAATGGGTGCAGCTGTCCGGCTTTACGCATATGGTCGGCTTTCACTCGCCGACACGTATCACATTCAGATACGTACTTTGCGATTTCTCTTTTCATCCGTGTCCACCAAAACCTGGTTTTCAGATCTTGGTACATCTTATTGCTGCCCGGATGAATAGAGTACTTGGACAAATGCGCTTCTTCCAAGATTTTCTTCCGAAGCTTCATGTCACGAGGTACCACTATACGGTTTTTAAACCATAGTGTACCGTTATCATCTCTTCGGAAGCATTTAATTTCGCCATTCTTCATCCTTCTACGAATGTGCGACATTCCCACGTCTTTCTTCTGCGCTTCCATAATCTCCTCTCATATTGTAGGGATGAGAGCAAGATTATACAATGCCCCATATGCAATCAAGTACAGACTCGGCTCCTCCTCTTCAAGTGGGGTGATGGACAGACTGTTGACGTGGGATTTGCGGCTTAAGGCGTTGGCAACCACGTTTGCTTTACCGGGATGGTAGTGAATCTCGATCTCATAGTCTTTGATCAGTTCTAGCCATATCCGTTGCCGCATATTCAATTCCTTTTGAGTGAATATATACTTCAGACTCTTGTGGTCAGTGTAGAGGTGCACTAGGCTCCCAAGCAAATAGTGCCTCCACATTTTCAATGCCAACACCACAGCAGCGAGCTCAAGATCATGAGTTGGATAGTGCTGCTCGTGGTTACGGAGTTGACATGAGCCATAGGCGACCACTCTTCCTCCTTGCATCAATACACAGCCAAGCCCGATACAGGACGCATCACAATATACGTCGAAGGGATTGGTTGTATCCGGTTGAGCTAACACCTGGGCTGTAGTAAGATGCTTCACTAATGCTTGGAAAGCTTCTTCACAAGCTGAGTTCCAAACATATTTGATCCCCTTCTTCAACAGTTCAGTCATCGGCTTAGCAAGCTTGAATAAATTCGGTATGAACCTCTGATAATATCCTGCTAACCCGAGAAAACTCCGGACTTCATGGACTTATGTGGGGGACTTCCATTTCAGCACTTGCTCAATCTTGCTTGGATCAACTGCAATGCCTTCTGCCGAAACAATATGACCAATAAATGGCACTTGGTTGATCCAAAACTCGCACTTGCTGAACTTGGCATAAAGCTTATGGTCTCGCAATCGTTGAAGCACGATATGCAGGTGTTCGGCGTATTCTTCTTCAAACTTGGATAAACCAATATGTCATCTATGAACACCATCATGAACTTGTCCAACTCTGGCATGAACACCGAGTCCATGAGGTACATGAAATGTGCCGGGGCGTTGGTGAGACCAAAAGACATGACGAGGTATTCATACAACCCATATCTCACCGAGAAGGCCGTCTTCAGAATATCCTCCACTCGGATCTTGATTTGATGACATCCGGAGCGAAGATCCATCTTCAAAAATACACTCGCACCCACAAGTTGATCGAATAAGATATCGAAGCGGGGCAGTGGATATTTATTCTTGATGGTGACGGCGTTGAGAGGTTGGTAGTCCACACACAACCTCAAGGTTTTATCCTTTTTCTTCACAAACAGCGCCGAGCATCCACATGGCGAGGAACTCGGTCGAATGAAACCCTTCTTCATTAAGTCATTGAGCTGCTCCTTCAGTTCAGCCAGCTCATTCGGAGCCATCTTGTACGGTCTCCGTGAGATCGGTGTCGTCCCAGGTACAAGTTCAATCTTGAACTCGACATCTCTTTCGGGTGGCATGCCTGGAAGATCATCCGGAAAGACATCTGGGTATTCATGGACCACACGAATATCCTCATGTTTTATGGCTTCCATGTTATATGTGGCTGGAGCTTCTTGAACCGAACGGTCAAGAATAAGAACATGTGGTTCATGAAGTGGAGAGTTTAGACGAACCACACGTGGGATGATGTCAAGAACAGCACCAGGGCGATGTAGCCATGACATTCCTAAAATGAAATCAAGTTTCTGACTCTCTAACATGATTAGAGAAGTCGGATATAGATTCCCACCCAATTGTAATGGTGCTCTATAGACCATCCTATCAGCTGTTATTTTTCCACCCGGAGAGCATATCAAGTATGAACTATTTGTGGGAATGATAGGCAGTTGATATTTGATAACATAAGACTGACTTATGAAATTATGGGTGGCACCAGAGTCAAAAAGTATGACTACGGGATGATCTAAATAAGAAAACATACCCGTGAGGACGGGTTCGCCATCCATCACGTCTTCGATGGCTAAGTGGTGGACGTTGCCGGGTTTTGGTGCTGGTTTCTTGGGCTGGTTGCTGGGCTGATTTGCACCCTGATACGTTGCTGCAACCCTGCCCTGTCGCGGCTCGGGGCAGTCCCTCGAAATGTGCCCGACACGGCCACACGTGAAGCACGTGTAAGGTGTTGGGGTCCCTCCGACTTGAGGACGGAATCCCGGTGCACGCTGTTGAAACTGAGGCGCACACGGGACCATCCTTTGCTGCTGCTGTTGCTGTGGTCGATACGTTGGTCGGAAGCCTGGCGCATTATATTGTCGACCGCGGAACTGAGGCGGTCGCGCCGGTGGCTGCCATCTCTTACCGGATGGTGAGCGATACACCATGCAGTATTTTTTGGTGCCCCACCACTGCTGCTCGTCAGCGCGCTGCGTTTCCTCTTATCAGAACCATGCTCGCGATGAGCATTTTCTTGTAGAATCGCATCATTAACGAGGTCTTTGAAGGTGCCGCGATTACTTTGGGCGAGATGGACCTTCATTTTTGAATTCAGGCCCCGGAAGAACGCGTTGCGCTTGTCGTCTTCCGTTCCCACAAATCCTGGCGCATACTGCGCCAGTCGGTTGAAGAACCTAGAGTACTCATGAGCACTCCTCTTGCCTTGCTTCAGTGCCAGGAACTCCTGGAGCTACCTTTCCATAACACCGGGAGGTATGTGATAGGCGCGGAACGCCTCCCGGAACCCCATCCATGTGACGGCATGGCCAGACGGTAAGGAGGCGGTGTAGTTCTCCCATCAGGTACCGGCTTCTCCTTGAAGCTGTTGCGCTGCATACAGCGCCTTCTAGTGTTCGGTGCATCGTAGCAGCCCGAACTTCGCTTCCAGAGTGCGGATAAAGCTCTCCGCCTCCAAAGGCTCTTCGGCCTCTGTGAAGACCGGTGGATGGGTCGCCAGGAAGTCTAAATATGAACTTTGTTGGGGCTGGCATTGCCCATTGTCTTGGCGTCCTCCCTGATGGGATACATTTTGCTGGACTAGCATCCGCAGCAACTCGGTTTGCTCGTCGCGCGAGCCGAGCACTGAGGCGAGAACCTCCGCAAGATTTCTTGAAAGTTCGGGCTGTGGAGGAGGTGGTTGCTGCTGCGTCGTGGTTTGCTCCGGAGGTGGAGACTCATCACCACGAACCTGACTCAGACCTCCCTCCTCTTGTGTGGACCGTGTACGCACTATTCTGCATTCACATCATTCAAACGATCAGCACATGTTGGTTTATTTCATCCAGTCTATACAATAGTAGTGCGAGAATGGAATAAATAATATGCATTACAATCACACATATGGATAAAGTATAAACTTTATACAACACATACATCCCTTGAGTGTCACACGATCGAGTTCCAAAGTATTGAACTTTATGGGTTAAAAGTTCATTTCGACCATCGTGGGTTGCCACGGGATGTTAAGTGTGTTAGCATGCGTAATTCCTCGCCATTGTACTGGACCCAAACATGCACTAGCTCAAAGTGATACGTCGAATGCATAAATTTTTCGACTCCACTCGCTGTTTTACAACAGCCACTGGATATCGAAAGGTGAAACTAAATGTTTTGGGTTGAAAAACTTCAACATGGTGTTCTGTCCATTTTCTGGCCCAGCAGACCAGTTGGAAGAATTTTACTGTTTTGGCCACCTTGGAGGCAAAATCTGGACTAGAGTTCAACAACAAAATCGTAGTAGACTCAACAAGTAATCCAGATTGTATTTATTTGTCTCTATGGCCTTCCTAGTTTGTGAGTTGTGACTTCTAAAAGTTGACAGAATTTTCTTAGGAATTTTGACAGCACCTCCTTTGCAGGTGGCTGTTTTGTTCACAAAATTCCAACTAATTCTGTCATCAATCTTGGGAGACACTGAACTACAAAGTTGTAGCACATTTCCTATACTTTCTAATGATGTCTTGCTTGACCCTCAGAAATTTTTCTACAGAATGTTGTGGTCGAAATATAGAGAATTCCAGAGAGCATTTTGGTCTGCCCTGTTTCTTGATAGTACCTACTCATCTGAGATTTTCATCCCTTTGGAAGGATATTTTGTTCTGGAGATCTACAGAAAAGTTGTAGAGGACTTCAAAACCTTTCCAGAATGGTATCCAACACCTCCATTGGTTCAACCAATCCTAAGTTATGCCCTGTTTAAATTCAGCAAAGTTTCTGCCGAAACAGGGGAGGTTGTTCTTAAGTCTTAGAGATTTAATCTATACTCCCAATTGACTCTTAGCTCAATATGGGAGTTCAATAACCCCTAAATGTAATCCTAAACTTCATTTTAACTCTCTTTTTTTTCAAAAATATCCTTTTATGCACTCTCGGTACTACGTTTCCTCACCAAAGAAAAACCCTAAACCGGTATTCCGGCATATACGTGTCAAATGGTGGATCTAAAGACGTCACTCAAAAACGGTTTCTAACGTCATGCACTCAGCGTGAAATAGGAAAGCGTGCTCATCAATTTCTTGCACGTGAACCGGGATGTTTTCGCGTGGCAGCCCGCTGACATGCTAGGCATCCCCAGATTCGGCTAACCACTAGAACATTCAGGACTTAATTCAAATAAAATGAACTCTAACTAATGAACCTTGAACAAAATATGGATGAGAATGGAATGTAGGATAGCATACCTTCGGGTGTCGTGGATGATGTCGCCATGTCGATGTAGGTGTAGAGGATGTGGCAACGGTGATGGAGGCTCAGCCTTCCCCTCGCTCTTGCACCTCTAAGGATCAGAAAAACTGAATGTTGGGGTTGTTGAGGGGCACGTCGAACCTTGGGCATCATGCTCCCCCAGCTAACCCCTTTATTTATATGGTGCAAGATGAAGGAGGGCCACAACCGATAGGGTAGGTTGCGCCCCCGATCAGGGCACTAGGGGAGTTTAGACTCGGTATGGTTGTTGCCCATACCGATGAGATTGAAACTAATACACCACAATAACGTGAGCTGATTTGATAAGGCGATCTACAATGACCCAGATCGAGTCATGTTTGAGGAAAGTGATGTCCCGGGCTCCCCGCCTCGGGGTCGCACGCTCGCCCGGGAATCACATTGGGTGGTGCCATGCGATGCGGCACCCAGCAGCACACATAATAAAGCATCATATTACATAAACCTTGGCGGAAGCGTACAAAGTGTTGACTTTACAAATACTTCTTAAAATAAACTACAGCAGAAGACTAATACAACTCATGTCTCATATCTAAGATAGGCAACAGAGAAGATGTTTAGCCCGCGTACTCTTCTCACTAGCAACATGATGACATTAGCAGCGGCAGGAGTTTCTATGAGTTTACCACTCAGAGAGTTCCGATTCTCATCGGACAACCGTACTCATAAGCGTAGTGTTATTACCTGCAAAACAACTAGTATAGTATCTGCGAGCATAAAGATCAGCAAGACTTAACCATCGAACCTAATCATGAAACTCTACATGATGGTTAAGACATAACATAGGATAGTAAAATTCATATGGACTCGCCTAAATATGGATCCTTACTTTCAAGTATTATTAGCAGCAAATTAAGCATAACCTTGGGCACCTCACATCGGGAGTCCACAATCGAACAAGAAACACTTTCTCCCGATGTAACTTGCTCACGGTGGAAATGAATTGAATTGGCACTAACCTATTCATAGAAAATAATTACATTAATAGTATCAATTTCAAAACAATGGTGATTAATTTTATCTCAGTGCAAGTAATTTCTACGTCATGACACAGTGAACATGCGGTACTCATAACCGTGAGGGACGGCGAATCGACTCGATATACCCCTGCAGGGATACCCGAATAGCACGTCACGTACGCCCATACTCGGAGCAGGACACAGAATGCTCCACCGATGTCGTACAGGACAACCTTTCACCAAACAGCCCAAACGTCAAACCGGCTGCACCCAAACGAGCAGGACTTTCCCTACACGGAGCATCTCTCTATGCCTGTTAGCAGATTTCCACCTTGCTGCCCTCAACCTACAACTATAAATCGGTGCGTTATGCCTCAACGCCCGGAGGTATAGGTTACATCAGTTTATCGGCCTCCATATATCCGTTATGCCTTTGGTGCTGTTCAAACTTGTTCTGCGGGGCCGCACACGGATCGGTCCTCAATCGACATGGACAGGTATAATGCACCCAGGCCCCCATGTCCTGTTGCTCTACACCCTGCCCGGTCTCATTTCAACTTGCTAACAATTTCTTGGACCAATCCCCTGTGCTCCCAAGTTCCTATTCATGCGAGTAGAGTCCAACCACTTGACTTCTACTGAATCCTACTTAAGCATGGCAGTTCTACATGATAAAAAGACATCTACCCAAATACTACATCAGTTGTCTGGTCATGCAAGAGGAGTATCAAACATCTAGACTTAATGCACAATTCATTCCTAACCGACATAGTGTATACAAAGTAAAAACTTAATAGCGGTTAAATGCAAACCGGAGCTTGCCTGTTTTGCAGGGTCTAATAGTATATAATTCAGTTAGATTATTCTCTCCCTTGAGGCTTGATCAACTGATGCACTTCAAATGATTCACTCTGTCGAACTCCTCCGTTGATCGCCTTCGTCGTCAGTACTATCGACATGTATCTGCACAAGTTTCATAATGCAAATTAGATAATTTAAGACTTAAACTTGTTAAGAACAGACGATGGTGTGGGAGTTCTAAGAAGGAATGTGTTGCCTCTGTTGTGCAGAGAAATTAAGGAGAGAAACCATTAGGAGTTCAGTTCTAAAATATGATATGTTTCCTAGTGGACATATGAGATGGCTGAAATGATTTGGAAGAAACTAAAGATCATGAACTCTAATGGCTTTGAATTTTTTACATGACTTCCTATCTTACACAGGGACTTAGCCTGCCAAATTGCAGCTATAGTGGAAGGAAATTGTGTCCCACATAATTCCCACAAGATTCTTATGTTTTTCTCACTTACATAAGAATGGAAAACCAATACAGGGAGTTCTAATGCTGAACTTGAGCTGAAACTTTGCATGTGAGTTCCTGGTCACAAGAAAATATTTTGATCCAAAATTCAGGACTTTTCATTTAGTAGTTCCTCCAGAATAATTCCTTAAGCAGTTATGCTAAAAGATTTAATTCTGAAGAAAGGTGCATTTCATGCCCAAGCAAGTGAATTACAATTTAAATTAGAGATAATAGAGCATGCCTGCATTTTTCTATGATTTTTGGAGCTATGATTTGCCCAGAACTAATTTTACGAAATGGGATCATTTTCTGAAAAAGTTTCTGGACAACTTTGAGCACAGAAGATTGTTCTCAACAAATTCCTGCTCAAATCGACTCCAAATGAGTGGAAACTTTGCTAGCAGTTCAGTAATATCACAAAGAATATTCTGTCAATATTTGCGGATTTTTGGATGAACCAAACTCCCTCAATAATTATTTTTCAGAAAACATTCAAAGCATTTTCAAGAATTTATTATTGCCTTTCACACTAATGTAGTTGCAAATTTGGATATATAATTGAAAACTGAGTCTAACCAAATTTGAATCACCCAATTTGGAGTTTCCTAAACCAGGATATGAATTTACAAGTTTGGGTAAAAAGCTCATAAAGTTTCTGTTCATTTTTTCCTAATTTTTAGAGACCTACAAGATTGAATTATCATTTGGCCAGGCAAATTAGGTCCAATGACTCTGAAATTTTTACCGTAGTTCAAGTATATTTGGAGGAATGTCCTACCCAAGATTGGGAATTTTCCAAATAACATAACTCCTGGAATTAATTCTCTAAAATTAATTCCTCGTACATTTATATACCGACCACAAGAGCCTCAAGTACATATTCACTCAGAAGGAGCTGAACATGAGGCAGCGAAGATGGTTAGAGTTGATAAAGGATTACGAAATAGAGATCCATTATCACCCCGGTAAGGCAAACGTAGTGGCAGACGCGCTGAGCCGCAAGTCACACGTCAACAACCTGACCATCACACCGTTGGAAGAGAGCGAACCACCACTGCATGTGATTTCACATGGAGCTCTCTACAACTTAGCTTTAATCCCCACCATCCGTGAAGAGATAGCGGCTGCTCAGAAACATGAAAAGGGCATGTCGCATTTGTGGAGACGCATAGACAATGGGGAATTGAAATGTTTCCGGAAAGGGATTGGAGTTCACTTGCCTGTCTACGGTTCCCTTGCGTGTGCTCGGGCGGAGACGGCGTCCTATGGTTCAAGGACCTGATCGTCGTACCCCGTAACCTGGAGTTACGGAAGAAAATCTTTGATGAGGCTCACTTGTCAAAGTTTTCTATTCACCCCGGCAGCAACAAAATGTATCAAGAACTCAGAAGTAAGTTTTGGTGGACACGGATGAAGCGGGAAATCGCAAAGTACGTGTCCGAGTGTGATACATGTCGAAGGGTGAAGGCAGATCATATGTGGAAACCCGGACTGCTACAACCACTGGGCGTTCCTGCCTGGAAGTGGGAGGACGTGAGCATGGACTTCATCGTCGGTCTACCCACCACCTTTCAGAAACATGATTCTGTGTGGGTGATCGTCGACCGACTCACCAAAGTCGCCCATTTCATCCCGGTCAACACCAACTACAACGTCAAGAAGTATGCTGAACTGTACATCTCACGGATCCTATGCTTGTACGGCGTACCCCGTACCATCATATCGGATCGGGGCACTTTATTTGTGTCCCGTTTTTGGGAGCAGCTACACGCTGCGTTGGGGACGAAGCTGATCCGTAGTTCAGCGTACCACCCGCAGACGGATGGGCAAACCGAGCGGGTAAATCAGATTCTAGAAGATATGCTATGAGCTTGCGCTATCAACCACGGCAAGAATTGGGATGATCACTTGCCGTTAGCCGAGTTCTCGTACAACAATGGGTACCAAGCCAGCATCAATATGGCGCCTTACGAGGCGTTATACAGGAGGAAATGCCGCACACCACTGAATTGGTGTGAGTCTGGCGAAAGGGTTATCTTCGGGATTGACCTTGTCAATAACACGGAGGAAAAAGGTTCGGCTGATTCAAGCGAACCTAAAAGCCGCCCAATCCCGGCAAAAAGAGTATGCGGACCGGAGAAGACGCCCATTACAATTCGAAGTCGGGGATCACGTATACCTGCGTGTGTCTCCAATGAAGGGCGTGAACAGATTCGGGGTGAGAGGAAAGTTGGCACCCCGATTCATCTGTCCATTCCAGATTACCGAAAGATGTGGATTGGTAGCATACCGGTTGAAATTACCAGAAGCACTTTCTGGTGTGCACGACGTCTTTCACATCTCCCAGCTGGGGAAATGTCTCAAGCTATCAACTACCGTTCAGCTGGAGGATATTGAAGAACTGCAACCGGATCTCACGTATCGGGAGGAACCGGTTCAGGTTATTGATGAAAAGGCCCAAACCACACGCAACCGTACGTTGTGGTTCTACAAAGTTCTGTGGAGTAATCACTCCGTGGATGGAGCGACATGGGAAAGCGAAGGATTTCTTCGCGCTAACTACCCCGACTTTTTCACGTCGCGTATCCGGTAATGCCAGTTTTTGACACATAATCAAAGTGTTCATCACCACACACACATACCTCATTTGAAGAAAGTTGATGAAAACATTTGAAGAGCAAGTAACCACCATCAACATGCTTATTAGAGAATAAACTCACAAAATGCAAAAGTGGCATTTCCCACATACATCATATAGGGGCTGGACATTTGGAAAACTCCTACATCTTGCTAGGAATGTCCATGCCAAGTTTCACTCAAATTGAAAACCTTTTTGAAGTCCTTTTGGGTATAGCTAGAAAGAGGGTGGTTTGAACTCAAATTCAAATTCAAACTGTTTTCATACCAAGAATTCAAAAGTGGGAGGCATATTCCTATCCAGCACATTTTTGTGAGCTCACACACCAATTTTCACTCCATTTGGAGTTGATCTTGACATGAGCTAAGTTTAGCAAATTCAATCTTTATTTGAATTTCAAACTGAATATGTGCTGAAATCTAGTCAAACAAAACCCAATTTGAATTCTAACCAATTCAAATGGCTCAGGGGTAGATAATTTAAATCACCATGGGTATTGTGGGGATTACTGTTTACAACAGTAAGAGAGAGTTAAGTTCAGAGGTTAAAAAGGAAGTGGGACCCACATGTCAGCCACTAATGAAATTCAACCGACTGAGACCTCAGCACTGAGGTCCCCGAGCTGCCTCCGAGGGCGCCACCGAGGGGAGACCGCCGCGCCATCAGCTGCTTGCCGCTTTCAGCCACTGAACCGCCTCTCGGAGCCTTTATCTACGCGCCCGAGCTGTCTCCGGTGCTCCTCACCGCTGTCCCGACGCATTCTCGCCCAGCAAACTGAAAGACCTCGCCGCTCGGTGGAATCCTCGGTCCCTCGTCGCCCGGCCAATCCTGTGGCTTCCACGGCGACCTGAGACCACCACCGGGTGCGCCAAGTCTTCCTTGACACCCTCACGCCGGTTCCAGGCCCTGAGCAATCCTCCCCGAGCTCCACCGCGACGATCTTTCCTTTTCCGGTTCAGCTCGAGCCGCCGTCACGGGAACGATCCGTCCGGCCACCACAGCCTGCCGTTCACCGAGTCGTGAACAGCAAAAAGGTTCGCCTTCAGTCCCTCTTTCATTACCGCAAGCTCCGGCGGCGTGACATAGACTGCTCACGCTGGAATTTCATGATTTTGCGACGGTGTGCAAAAGGGGAGCCCGAACCGATCCACGAAATTCGAAGTCCATATCGCACCACTCATCCTCTCGTGGAGGGGATCACTTCTAGGTGCCTGTATGAGTCCATAGGAGCAGGAACAACGAAGAACCGTTGAGGGAAATCATTGTTCTTCGAGTTTAAGAAGAATTCCCGATTTCCGTCCTAGGTCGCACGGTGACAGCCCAACACAGCCCTTTCCGAGCTCCGTGGAGCTCAGGTCGACCTTCCCTAGGGTCCACTGGTGCTCGACGACCTTTTGTTCGATCGGATGAGGTGCTAGGAAGGCCGGCCGACATGGCCGAAGTTCTTCCGAAGCTACCGCTCGTCGCCGACCATGTACCGGCCACTTTCATGACAAGCTAAGCCCAAAATCATGTTCCCCAAGTGGATTTAGGCAGGGGCGGCCAGAATCATGAAGTTTGGAGCACCACAGAGGCCGCCGGCGAGCTCTCCGGCGAGGTGCCGCGGCGGCAGAGCGCGGGAGGCGAGAGGAAGACGAAGGGGTTGGGTCCCGGCTGTCAGCGACAGATATTTTAAAACCAGGATCTGCTGTGGCACGGATCGGGTGCGGCTGCGCGTGAAATAATCTGTGGCCGCGTGTGTCATCCGATGAGGAGCCGACACGTAGCCCCGGGTCCCACGCGCAGTGATTTGAATTTTTCCCGATTTTCAGATTTCATCCAAACTTCAAATCCTCATAACTTTTGCTAGGGACATCCAAATCGAGTGAACCAAATTTTGTTGGACTCAGCTCTTTGAGTACTTTCCAGCAAATCAAGTTTCACTTCATGAAAATCCTTATTTCTCCAGAATTAATTCTCCAAAATTTAAACTGTTTAGAATTTTAACTGGAGAACCCTTTGGAGGGAAATTCTGAATTTTGCTGGGATGTTCACCAAAATATCCTTGAGCTTCCATAAAAATTTCATATCCATTCGAGCTCATTTGATCCACCTAATGGTGTGATTAATCAAACTGTTCTAGAGAAAATAGAAAATGTCCAGAAACATTTTCAGAATTTCTCTGAAATTGTTTAGCTCATATCTCTAGCTAGGAACCTTCAAGTTAAGTGAAACTACATTAGAACCCTCTGAAAATCTAGTTTTCAGAAACTCATAGCTTGCTCCATGAAAATCCGTAGAACACCCTAAAGGCTCCAATTAAGGTCAAGTATATAATTATTTGTGGAGAGCTCAAAGGAGCTTTGCTGCAACTAAAACTTGGCCAAGTCTCTGTTTAGGTTGTATCCAAACCACAGTAAAAATTTCAGAGTCATTAGGTCTGTCTAGTAAGACTTATAATCTTCACAAGTTTAAATTCAATTAAAATGCATCTAAATTAATACATGTACTTGTTATCTCATGTAGTCGCTAAGGTCCAGGAGGAACCCGAAGTCTTAGACTTCGTTACTCCGGAAGAGCAGCTAGCCTACGACCAAGAGCAGCAAGGCAAGCTCCGGTTTGCATTAACCTTTTTACAAATTTTTATTGTTTTGAGAACTTACTTTGAGTACTATTACTTATTGCATTAGAGTCTTGTTTGAAAACCCAAATGCATAGCCAACAAAACCATGGGTTGGGATTAGGATTGAAAACCCCATTAGCTACTGCAATGCTAAGATAGTGTAGGATTCGGTACAAGTCGAGTAGTTGGAACTACTCGCGAGAATAGGCTAGAGGCACTTGACTCAGGTAGAAATAGCAAATGAAACACCTGGCAAGAAAATGAGACCGAGCGGAGAGTAAGGGCAGCAGGACTTTAGGGCCTGGGTGCTATAGCTCCGCTTGTGTCGATTGAGGACCGAGCCGTGTGCGGGCCTGTTGAACAAGCTAGAACAGTACCGAAGACCTACCGGCTATATGGGAACCGGGAAATCGATGTAACTCGGGTAGCTGGGTATTGAGGCATTGCCCGTCGTTCAGAGGGTAGGTTGAGAGCTTGAGGTGTAAATCGGCTGGCGGCACTGAGATGCGCATGCGGAGACCTCTTGCTCGGGACGATGGGACCGGTTCAATATTTGGCTAACGGGTGAAAGGTGGTTGCGTACGGCGTCCGTAATGGTTGCTGTAGGCAACATCGAGTACGGGCGTACGGGACGGGTTATTCGGGTAACCCTACAAGTGTAAATCGATTATAATCGCCATCCCTCGCGGTCAGTGAGTACCACTTGTTCACTGTACCGTGACGTAGAAAGAACAGGCTAGTTAAATGTTAAAATGTTGCTGATTGAAAGATGGACTTTGATTGTTAATGATTTGCGGTAGTTTAGAGCTAATTAAAGTTCCATTCAACTTTGGGAAAAGTACATGAGAGAAATGCATTTTTTGTTTGATTGCGGCTCTCTCATGTGCCTTAGCGTAAGGTTCTCCACAACCTGTTGCTAAAACTTGAAAGTAAGTTCCACTAATTAGACGAGTCCCTTTGCAACTTGTTTTATCTCATGTACCTATCACCCTCATGTAGAAATTTCATGTTTAAGAGAGACGGGTCTGTCTTGCTGAGCCTTCGTGCTCGCTGCTTGTGTTTGAAGCTTTTGCAGGGTTCTATGAGGAAGGGACTCCTGAGGAGGAGACAGAACCCCAGGAGGGGAACCCCGTCGAGTGGGAGTCATGCACGCCGCCGTGTTAGTGTGCATGCGTGCTAGCAAGGACACGTTCACGGGCTGAACGTGAACTTGATGTGTAGTCTACGCCCGTGAGTGTAGACTGAACATATTTTGTTATAAAAATGTTCATAAACCCGTTTATGTAATAAAACATTGCTTCCGATTTGTACCTTTGATGTGTGTTATTCGGTGTTGTGCAACGCAGCACCCCTCAGCGTGATCCTGGCTCGACAAGACCATGGGGTTGTGTCAATAAACAGCCGCCGTTATACGTTTTTTTGTGAAACCCCAACTTCGTGATTTTCAGATCACGTCTTCTACGTTCTTGCTCGTGTTCTCGGTTGCACCTGCAGGGATTAGCCTTCTTGGCGAGGTCAAGCGTGTGCTGCACGGTTGATAACCAACGGAGCAGTGGTGTTCTGATTGCAGGGGTGTTTGAACTGCTCGAGTGCCGCGGATCATCAACGTCGAGTTCTCCACCTCAATCGACCTACCTTTCGGAAGATCGGGCCTAAACTACTCATCATTTGGTATCAGATTTCAGGTTTCCCGTGAGGTACTTTGATTTCCCACTAGATTAGTTTTTGTTTTTTCATACCTAGAGTCCACAGAAAAAGCCAAAAAAAAACATATCGTGTTACCGATTCCTAGACTATAGTGTCTGCAAGTTTTCGTTTTTCAGTTTGCATTCGTGTGGTTGAGTCTTGTTGCTGGTTTAGCTTTGTGTTTTTGGATCGTAGCTATCGTTTTTCTTCCTTGTCTTTCTTGATGCTCACCTATTCCACAATCCCTAAACAACAAACTGAGACACCAAGATCATCGGTTTGCCCTATCTAGCCGCCTTGCGTGAACTCCCGCATCGCCAGCCCTAGAACATGTGACAAACCATTGTGACAGTCCTCCTTGATTCATCACACAACTTCCCATCATCCGTCGTTGCTAAATTCCGATTGTTTTTCACAACCTATTGCGAGATCTTTTTCAAAACCGAGTTTGAATCAACATAAAAAAAATAGTAACTCGGGTAGCCTACCCTAAAACGGCCAAAACTTTTGCATACGAACTCGAAATCAGGTGATTTTTTTTTCAAATTGATCTACTCAAAATTTTGCCACTTATTTTCCACCGCTTCGCCGTGATCAGCGAAATTTGTTTGGCCAAATTCTCCTCGGAAGATAGACTATCCAGCCTCCGAAGTTTCAGCACAAATTTTAAAGAATCTTCCTGATTTTCTATAGGCCACATCTTACATCCAATTGAGCTGCAAAGTTGTGTGCTTCCTATTTTTGTGCTCTCAAGTAAAAAAACCATAAAAATATTTTAAAAAAGAAAAAATAGTGAAGAGAGCACAGATATTAAAGCATTGACAACCCACACTTGAAAACAGTTGGCCTATACACTTGTGCTGTACTTGTTGCTTATATCTTCCTGATCTTCTATTTTCCTTTCTACTGCCTTGTGTTGTGCTAGGCCTAGAACACTTGTTAACCAGCAACAGTTCCTACATTGAATACTTATTCAACTTTGTTTTTGCTGTTAATGATTTTTGCTTATTAGCCACCATATTGTGCCATCCAAGCTCCACTTTTCCTCTTGAGCAGAACAGGTACCTTTGCAATCACTCCATGCTTCATTGATTCTCACCGTCCACCGTTTACCACTTGCTGTGTCGGTAAGAACACTTGTAAGCACGTGGTAAGACGCTTGAGAGAGAGAGAGATTGTTTGCTTCCTTCCACTTTTCACATTGCCACCATCCTTTGTAGTTGATAGGGATAACATATTTTTGTTGTATTTTGTTTACTGCTAACAATGGTAGAAGATAAAAGGGATGATGAATGTGTTGAACATGCTGAGTTGCGTGACATGATGAGGGAAATGACAGATATGTTCACCAAAACCCAAGCATCGACAGAGGCGTCATTGACGACCTTGAATCGCCAACTTGCTGATCTTGTTGTTCGGATGGATACTCTTGAGGCGCGGCTGCCTCTCGCTGAAGATCGTGAAGATGGTACTTATAATATGGAAGATCATAACAATCAACCACGACTTCCACGTTATCTACGAGGTATGGGAGGTAATAATCGTTATAATTACAATGATCATCATAACAATTTTAATCGCCCTCTTGATGATCCTTTTGCTAAAGTCAAATTTACTATACCCTCTTTTCTGGTGCTTATGATGCTGAGGCATATCTTGATTGGGAGATGACAGTAGAGCAGAAATTTAATGCCCACCTTGTTCCTGAACAACATAGAGTTCGTCAAGCCACTAGTGAGTTTAAGGATTTTGCTATCATATGGTGGATTGAACTTGTTAAAACTAGAACTGATCCTCCAACATGGGATAGATTAAAGGAAGCTATGTGTGTTCATTTTGTTTCTCCTTTTCAGCGGGACCTTCGCAAAAAATTGCAGCGCTTAGACCAAGGCAACATGTCCGTAGAGGAGTATTATCAAGAGTTACAAAAGGGTATGTTGCGCTGTAGGGTAGTAGAGGACATGGATGATAAAATAGCTCGTTTTTATGGGGGGTTGAGGCATGAAATTCAGGACATTGTAGATTATAAGGAATATGATACTGTTAACAGATTATTTCAGCTGGCTATGATGGCAGAAAAAGAATTGCAGGGCCGTCAACAGAAGCAGCACCAACGCACGAGGAGCACCTTCACACCGCGTTCGACATTTACACCATCCAAAACAGCACCATCTTCAAGTTTTCCTACTGCCACTACACCATCCAATGGTGGCCAACGAACTTCATCTACTGCTCCATTTCCTCGCGCGCCGGAGGGCAGCAAGACGACACCATTCAAGCCTACATCTTCCACTCCTTCCACGAGTCGAACTTCCAACATTAAGTGTCACCGCTGCCAGGGAGTTGGTCATGCGATGAAAGATTGCCCTAGCAAACGAGCATACATAGCACGAGATGATGGCGGGTATGATAGTACTTCGGATGTTGAAGATGAATATTCTCTTGCTACTAATGTTGCAGGACCAAAAGATGACCACTATAGCACAGATGAAGAGGTACTTGGTACTGCAGCAACGGAAAATTATAGAAGCATAATTCTGCAGCGTGCTTTGAGCTCCAAAGTTGAGGAGGATGAGAAGCTACAGCGACACAATCTTTTTCACATGTTTCTCATCGTCAAGGACTGCCATGTGCACACTATAATTGATGGAGGCAGTTGCAACAACTTGGTGAACACAAATGTGGTCAAGAAACCTGGGTTGACAACAAGAGCACACCCTCATCCATACCACATTCAGTGGTTCAACAACAGTGGTAAGGTTAGGGTAACACAAACAGCGAGGGTACATTTTTCGATTGGTTCTTACCATGACTTTGCCGATTTTGATGTCGTACCTATGGATGCTTGTTCTCTTTTGTTGGGACGTCCTTTGGAATTCGATACGGATGCTGTTCATCATGGTAGAACTAATAAATATACTCTGATGCATAAAGGAAAGAAAATCACTTTGCTTCCTATGACTCCTGCTGAAATTGTACATTTTGAGAAAAGTAAAACACGTGATGATAAGGCAACAAAATCACTAGACTCTGAAAAACAGCAAGTAATTGAGATAAAATCACCTTGGTTGCTTACAACTAAATCTGACCTTGCTGATTTATTTAATACCAAGGGGATGTACTACGCTTTAGTATGAAAAGAAGCCATGTTTCCAATTCATGAAGTGTCCATTGCATTGCCCCCTGCTGTTGCTAACCTTTTGCAGGATTTTGCGGATGTGTTTCCCCCCGAGATACCCCCTGGATTACCACCTATGAGGGGCATTGAACATAAGATCGACTTGATTCCAGGGGCAAGTTTGCCAAATCGTGCAGCGTACAGGGCGAATCCGGAAGAGACAAGGGAAATTCAACCACAAGTTCAAGATCTTTTGAACCGCGGGTATATTCGTGAAAGTCTTAGTCCTTGTTCTGTTCCTGTTCTTTTGGTTCCTAAGAAATATTGTAGCTGGCGCATGTGTGTTGATTGTAGAGCGATTAATAACATCACGATTCGATATCATTATCCTATTACTCGCTTAGATGACATGCTTGATGAATTGAGTGGTGCTATTATTTTCACAAAAATTGACTTGCGTAGTGGTTACTACCAAATTAGAATGGCACTAGGAGATGAATGGAAAACTGCATTTAAAACAAAGTTTGGACTTTATGAGTGGTTAGTCATGCCTTTTGGTTTAACTAATGCACCTAGCACTTTTATGCGATTAATGAATGAGGTTTTAAGTGCTTTTATTGGAAAATTTGTGGTGGTTTACTTCGATGATATCCTCATTTACAGCAAGTTATATGACAAACATCTTAATCATTTACGTGCTGTTTTCAGTGTCTTGAGAGATGCACGTTTGTTTGATAACCTCGAAAAGTGCGTCTTTTGCACCAATCGAGTTTCGTTTCTTGGATATGTCGTTTCATCGCAGGGAATTGAGATAGATGAGGCAAAAATTGTGGCGATCACTAGCTGGCCAACTCCATCGACCGTCACGCAGGTGCGTAGTTTTCTTGGTCTTGCATGTTTTTATCGACGCTTTGTGCGGGATTTCAGAACCATTGCAGCACTTCTCCATGAACTGACGAAGAAGGCAGTGCAGTTTCGATGGGGCGAACAGCAGCAACAAGATTTTGATGTTCTCAAGTAAAAAACTACACAAGCACCATTGCTACAACTTACTGATTTTGACAAGACATTTGAGCTAGAATGTGATGCAAGTGGCATTGGTATTGGAGGTGTTCTCATACAAGGAGGTAAACCCGTTGCATTCTTTAGTGAAAAATTGCATGGTCCTTCTCTGAATTATTCTACTTATAATAAGGAATTGTATGCCTTAGTGCGAGTTCTACAAACTTGGCAACATTACCTGTGGTCTAAGGAGTTCGTTATACATTCCGATCATGAATCTTTGAAGCATCTTAAGTGTCAAACCAATCTGAATAAACGACATGCTAAATGGATTGAGTTCATAGAATCATTTCCATACATCATTAAGCATAATAAAGGGAAGGAGAATGTTATTGCAGATGCATTATCTAGACGTTACACCATGCTCTCTGTGGCGGACCGGAATCCGCTCATCCAGGATCGCAGAGGGTGGTGCCACGCGATGCGACACCCGACAGCACACGTCATAAGAACATAATATATTACATGGGAACAACAACTGAAACTGTACAAACAGGTACAAACTTCAGTTACAACTATTGTTTATATTACACAGCGGAAGTCTACACTATACAACTCACGCCCGCCTATTTAGCAAAAGTTGGTTGCCCAGCCCTAGGGCAACCCACACTAGCTGCACTCCTCAGCTCAGCGCGGCGTGTACGGCTCCCACTCAGCCGTGGTCTCCGATGGAGGGTAACCCTCGCCGGTGGACTCGTACTCCGAGTCCGTGGGTGGCTCCTCACCTGAAAAACACTTAAACAGCAACCGTGAGCATGAAGGCTCAGCAAGGCTTAACCGACTCACCTAAGCATGAAACTCTACATGAGGGGTACCATGGACATAGTATAGTAACATTTCAGCAAAAGGACACGCCTACAAGTTCATCCTTAGTTCATCTTTTAGCAACAAGTTAACAGTTCCTGAAATCTGAAATTTAGTAAGCAGTATTTGGTGGCACCCAGGTAGCAATACAATTATATCAATCAGCAACATTGAATCAACATATTTCATCCATTAATCTACGTCACGACTCAGTGACCAAGTGGTACTCTTCACCGCGAGGGACGGCAAATCGACTCGATATACACCTGCAGGGAAACCCAAAGAGCACGTCCCGTACGCCCACCCATGGAGCTGCACAGCACGCTCACTCGATGTCGTACTGGACAACCTTTCACCCAACAGCCCAAACGTCGAACCGGTCGCCCCGAAACGAGCAGGAGGTTCCCCACACGGAGCATCTCTCTATGCCCGTTGGCAGATTTCCACCTTGCTGCCCTCAGCCTACACCTATAAATCGGTGCGTTATGCCTCGACGCCCGGAGGTTTAGGCTACATCGGTTTATCGGGGCCCATATATCCGATATGCCTTCGCTACGTTCAAACTTGATCAGCGTGGGCCGCACACGGCTCGGTCCTCAATCGACACGGACAGGGCTGCGCACACAAGACTCCCTCTTGCTGCGCCCTAGCACCTGTCTAGTCTCATTTTCATTACTAAGATGATCTCACATCACTCAACCGAACCCGTGTGTCCCAAGCCTATCTCGCGAGTAGATTCCAACTACTCGACTTGTACCGAAGTCCTATGAATCTTTAAGCATAGCCTATCTATTTGAGGTCTTAGACACTACCCTCACTCTTTTAGGAACCTTTGGTTATGCAAGTGGGGTTTCATTCATCCTATACCTAATGCACATACATACTACATATGACACATGTAAACAAAGGAAAAACTTATAAAAAGGTTAATGCTAACCGGGGCTTGCCTTGTTGCTGTTGGTCAGGGGTTAAGTCTTCGTCCGGAAGAAGGAAGTCCAGCACTTCCGGAGTCTCTTCTTCAACGGCTACACGTTAATGAAATACTACATGTTAATTTAGATGCAAATGTGAGTTCTAGGGTAAGACTTCTACTATTAGTTCTAATAACCAGCCTCTAACACCTGGAACTTTGTTTAAGAATTTAAATATGAACTGGTGTTGGTGGTTTGGCTTGGACTTAATCACATGGTTAAATGCTAAGTGGTTTTCCCCCTTTTCCATATTAATCCCTTAAGTGGTTAAACAGGACAGGGGTGATCTAGAGCTCCAATGGAGCTGAGTATTTTTGTGTGAGTTCCTTGTCACAAGAAAACTCTCTGGACCAAACATTAGCACTTTTCATGGAGTGGTTTGCTCAGAATAATTCTCTTGGCAAATCAGCAAGGAAGAATTTATTCTGAGGTAATACCCCTGTTCATGCTCAACTTAATGAACTACAATTTCAATTATAGCTCGTAGAGTTTGCATGAATTTTCCTAACATTTTTGGGGTTAAGATTTGCCCAGAACTGCATTTCCAAGTTTTGGAAATTCTCTGAAAATGTTTCTGTATTGAAATGAACACAGCACCTTCCAATTTGAATTGCTCCCACCAAATCAACTCCAAATGGTCTGAAACTTTTACAGGGGTTTACTAATGTCCTAAAGAACATTCTGGCAAAATTTGGGGATTTTTGGATAAACCAAATCCCCTCTAAAATTCCTTTGCTGAAAAGCTTTAAAGAATTTTCCAGAAACAATTAATGGGTTTCATACAAATTGGGTTGTATATCTGGACAGAGCTAGGCAAGATGAATCCAACCCAATTTGAATCACTAAATTTGGAGCTTTCTAGCAAAAGTTATGGAGCTCTAAAGTTTGGGGAATTTCTGGAATTCAAATTAACCGGGAAAAGTTCAAATTTCTGACAGCGGGCCCGGCTCCCACGTGTCATCACCTCGGCTGCACCACACGGGGCCACAGGATTATCTTCCGCGTGTTCACAGCCGATCCGGTGTAACAGAAGATCCCAACACTGTGCCGCGAGGGACTGACGAGCGGGCCCAGCCTGCTCATCTTCTTCCTCGCGCCCGCCCTTTTTCCCGCGCCGCCCCCTCGCCGGCACACCTCGGCAGCCCGCCGGAACTGGCTTCCCGACCGCCTCCCGGCCGGAAACTCGCCACCTGGGCCTATTTTCGCGCGCTGAACACGCTGGTACCACCTGCTCCGGTCGGCGGTGGCCCTAACCTAGCTGGCGACGGTGCAGCGGCTCGGACTCCCTTCAGTTATGGCGCCCGGCCATCGTAGCCCACCAAAACCTCGGTGGAAAGGCTCTACAGCACCGGGGGATCTCATGGAAGGTCGACAAGGCCATGCTAGGGCTCGGGGAGAGCTCTAACCTAGTCGTCACCGTGAGCCCGACCTTTCCCGCTATAACCGCGGCTGGAAAACCAGGAAATACGCCGGCTACAGCCAAAATTAAGCTAGGGTTGCGGAGCAAACTTGGGCGCCATCAAGTCTAGCTCCTATGTGTGCAGTTTGATAAACTCTAAGCAATCATACGTCGGGAATTTGTGGGTTTCTTACCCGAGGGTAGTTCTGTACCGGTTGGAGATGTTTTGCGAAATTCGCCGGCGATGATCGGTCCCTGGTTCTAGGCTTCGGGGGCAAGCAGCGTGGAGTCTAGGCCCGTCCAAAACTGCTCCTTCTTGGTCGTGACAAGTCTTCTGCCGAGCTGCCCACGGGAGCACCTTTGCTCGGTTCTTCCCGGTGGCCACGAAAATGTTGTTTTGCTCGGTTTGTAGTGGCTCAACTCGACCGGAAATGATGCGGGGAGTGCGTGGGAGGTCTGGGAATGCTGGCTTGCTGCGCTGCCGATGCTTTCGCGCGAGCTGCGATCGCTCCGAGCGAGTTTTTGCGATGGTGGCGGCGTCTCGGTTCTTTGACGATGAGAGGGAAGGGTCGGCGTCTCGCGATGCCGTGGCTCGCTGAGCACGGCTGGGAGTTAAGGCACCCCCACGAGGAGCTCGCCAGCGCATGAAATCCAGCAGGAGGTGGCGTCTGGCTCCCCACCAGCGGTGTCGCTCGGTGCTTCTCCCGGTGGAGTACAACTTGATCACATTGCTTAGGGATTAAGCCAACTAAGTCCTATGACATGTGGGCCCCACTGGCCAGTGCCCTACCACTTCTCAAAAGATCTCCAAAACTGGATAAATGATGAATTCAAATGTTGGAAATGTCAATCTGAGCTAAATTGGTATGGTTTGGCAAATCTCCCTCAAATTCAAATGTATATTTGAATTCTTGGCATATTTGGATCCTTTTGGGAAAAATGGTTAGCAAATCTTTTCAAAAATTATTGAAACTTTGTCTCCCCACTACATTGAACCCAAGGAATCCAATTATGCCCTTTGCTCCTCGTTTTAGCTGCTGCAATCATGAATTTGAATGCAACAGTTTGAAATTTCCCTCCCATGTGTGATCATATGTGTATAAACCCTACTTTGTGAAAGTGAAGACTTTCCCCTCTAATCACTCCTTTGATGGAGGTCACTTGCTCTTCACAATATTTCACAATCTATCCACAACAAAACTGTGGTGTTGTGAGGTGCAGAAAAGTTTTTTGCAAGTCCCTTTTCTTGGGCTTTTACATCCCTCCCCCCTTAAAAGAATCTCGTCCCGAGATTATAAAAGAAGAGATAGCGATGTAATAGGGACTTACCCGTGTTGAGAAGCCATGAACTCCGGGTAATTTGAGCGAAGGAACTCCTCGCTCTCCCATGTCGCTTCTTCGGCGGTGTGGTTGCTCCAGAGTATTTTGTAGAACCACAACGTTCTCTGCGTGTGGTCCTGGCTTTCTCATCAAGAATTCCCACCGGATACTCATCATATGTTAAATCCGGTTTCAGCTCGCCGATGTCTTCGGTAGGAACAGCAGCCGTATGCTTCAAACATTTTCGCAGCTGCGAAACATGAAAAACATCATGGACACCAGCAAGCGCTGCCGGTAACTCCAATCGATACGCCGCTGGTCCGCACTTCTCGGTGATAGCATAGGGTCCAATGAAACGCGGAGCGAGCTTCCCCTTCACACCGAACCGGTGCACGCCCTTCATCGGAGACACGCGTAGGTATACGTGTTCCCCAACGTCAAAGTGCAACGGCCTACGCCTCTTATCAGCGTAGCTCTTCTGCCGGGATTGAGCGGCTTTTAAATTGGCTTGAATTGTCCGAACGCGCTCTTCGGCATCGTTCACCACATCAACCCCGAATGTGACCCTTTCACCGGACTCGCACCAATTTAATGGGGTGCGGCACTTGTGACCGTAGAGAGCTTCGTAGGGTGCCATCTTGATACTCGCCTGATAGCCGTTGTTGTACGAGAATTCCGCCAATGGTAGGTGATTATCCCAGTTCCTACCATGGTGGATGGCACATGCTCTCAACATGTCCTCCAGAACTTGATTCACCCTCTCTGTCTGGCCATCTGTCTGAGGGTGGTAGGCGGAGCTCCTAATCAGTTTAGTACCCAAAGCAGCGTGCAACTGCTCCCAAAAG
Source organism: Neostapfia colusana (assembly GCA_030760725.1). NCBI lineage: Eukaryota > Viridiplantae > Streptophyta > Magnoliopsida > Poales > Poaceae > Neostapfia > Neostapfia colusana. Next base: position 33,598,940 of record JASWHV010000017.1, on the reverse strand, counting down.
TGAGATACAAACAATGCACCTCGGTCTGAGACTATGGTCTTGGGTACACCATGCAGGCATAGAATCCTGGCAATGTATAACTCCGCATATCGGTTGGCATGGAAATGTGTATGTACGGGGATGAAGTGAGCTGACTTAGTCAGTCGGTCAACAATCACCCAAATGGAATCATGTTTGTTGGATGTTAAGGGTAATCCCATGATGAAATCCATGCTCACATCTTCCCATTTCCATGCTGGAATCTTCAGGGGTTGCAGCAGCCCTGATTTCCTCATATGATCAGCCTTCACTCGTCTACACGTATCACACTCGGATACGTACTTCGCTACCTCCCGCTTCATCCGTGTCCACCAAAATTTCCGTTTCAAATCTTGGTACATCTTGTTGCTGCCCGGATGAATAGAGTATTTAGACAAGTGTGCTTCGTCGAGGATCTTCTTCCTCAGTTCCATGTCCCGGGGTACGACTATGCGGTCATTGAACCACAGCGTCCCCTCATCATCTTTCCGGAAACATTTGATCTCCCCATTGTCAATCCTTCTCCGGAGATGTTCCATGCCTTTATCATTTTTCTGAGCTGCAATGATGTCCTCCCTAATAGTAGGGACGAGGGCAAGGTTGTACAGCGATCCATAAGGAACCAAGTATAAACTTGGCTCTTCCTCCTCCACCGGTGTAATGGTGAGGTGATGGACATGTGATTTCTGACTCAGCGCGTCGGCAACCACATTCGCCTTGCCGGGGTGGTAATGGATCTCAATCTCATAATCTTTGATCAGTTCTAACCACCTCCTCTGCCTCATGTTCAGCTCCTTCTGGGTGAAAATATATTTCAAGCTCTTGTGGTCGGTGTAGAGATGCACCAGATTCCCAGGAGATAGTGCCTCCACATTTTCAGCGCCAAAACCACTGCAGCAAGCTCAAGATCATGAGTGGGATAATGCTGCTCATGGTTCCGAAGTTGGCGTGAGCCATAAGTGACCACACGTCCTTCCTGCATCAACACGCAGCCAAGCCCAATACCGGACGCGTCACAATACACGTCGAAGGGCTTTGTTGTATCCGGCTGAGCTAATACCGGGGCTGTTGTGAGATGCTTCACCAATGCTTGGAAGGCTCCTTCACACACCGTGTTCCAAACATACTTCGTCCCCTTCTTCAGCGATTCTGTCATCGGTTTAGCGAGCTTGGAGAAACTTGGAATAAATCTCCGATAGTATCCCGCTAACCCGAGGAAGCTTCTGACTTCATGAACTGAAGTGGGAGCTTTCCATTTCAGCACTTGCTCTATTTTACTTGGGTCAACCGCAATGCCTTCTGCGGAGATGATATGTCCCAAGAATGGCACTTGGCTGATCCAAAACTCGCATTTGCTGAACTTGGCGTAGAGCTTGTGGTCTCGTAATCGTTGAAGAACGATCCACAAATGTTTGTCATGTTCGGCTTCTGTCTTGGAGTAAACCAAGATATCGTCGATGAACACTACCACGAACTTGTCCAGCTCCGGCATGAACACCGAGTTCATGAGATACATGAAATGGGCTGGAGCATTTGTGAGACCAAAGGACATGACGAGATATTCATATAATCCATATCTCGTTGAGAAGGCCGTCTTCGGGATATCCTCCGCCCGGATCTTTATCTGGTGATATCCAGAGCGAAGGTCCATCTTGGAGAACACACTTGCACCCACAAGTTGATCAAACAATATGTCGATGCGGGGCAGTGGGTACTTATTCTTGATGGTGACGGCGTTGAGCGGCCGGTAATCCACACACAGCCTCAGGGTTTCATCTTTCATCTTCACGAACAACGCCGAGCATCCCCAAGGTGAGGAACTCGGCCTAATGAAACCCTTGCTCAACAGATCATTGAGCTGATCTTTCAGTTCCGCCAGCTCATTTGGAGCCATCTTGTATGGTCTCCGTGATATGGGCGTAGTCCCGGGTGCAAGTTCAATCTTGAACTCGACATCCCGCTCAGGTGGCATGCCCGGAAGATCATCCGGGAACACGTCAGGATACTCCCGGACTACGGGGATGTCTTCTAACTTGAGAGCCTCAGCACTATTGATTGCTGAAACCTCTCTGACTGGATTATCTAATAGGAGGGACTGCGGACGGTGTAATGGGGAGTTGAGGTGAACCGTCCGTGTTAAAGTTTCCAGGACAGCGCCATGGTAACTTAGCCATGACATCCCCAAGATTGCATCAATCTTCTGCCCCCCTAAGATAATCATAGTGGTGGGATATATCTTCCCACCTAAGCATAGTGGTGCTTTTGGAACCATCATAGTTGCTGAAATCTTTCCTCCTGGTGAGCAGATCATATAAGAACACTCGGTTGGAAAGGCTTCCAGCTGATGCTTAGCCACATATGATGCACTAATGAAGTTGTGGGTTGCACCAGAATCAAAAAGTATGATGATAGCTTGATGGTTGAGAGCGAACGTAGCCGCCAGCACGTTGTCTCCTTCTGGGGCGTCCTCATTGTCGAGGTTGCGGACGCCACCAGTCCGCTGACCAACCTTCTTCACCGGAGGTCGGCCTCGAGCACCGCCCTGGAGCTGGGCTTGCCCGCTGCTCTGCTGCCCCTGGGGACAGTCCTTCGCGAAGTGGCCCGCCTGGCCACACGTGAAGCAGGTGAAATGGGGCGGTCCCCCGCTGATCGGTGGACGGAATCCCGGGGCGCGTTGTGGCGGTGGAAACGCCCGGGGTACCGTCTGCTGCTGTTGCTGTCTTGGTGGTGGCATCGGCGGATGGAACGGGGGTTCTTGGAACGAACGTCCCCCGAACTGTTGAGGTCGCGCCGGTGGACGCCACTGCTGCCCGGATGGTGTCCGATACACCATACGGTACTTCTGAGGCGTGCCACCACCGCTGCTAGGTGGAGCGTTGCGCTTCCTCTGCTCAGCTGCCAACTCCCGCTGAGCGTCCTCTTGCATGATCGCGGCATTGACTAAGTCGTTGAATGTGCCGCGATTCCACTGAACGAGGTGTGTCTTCATTTCGGGGTGTAACCCCCGATAGAAATGCTCCCTCTTCTTCTCCTCCGTGGAGATATAGCCTGACGCATACTGCGCCAGATGGTTGAAGGCACGGGAGTAGTCGTGGGCACTCCTCCCGCCCTGCTTCAGTTCCAAAAATTCTTGGAACATCCTCTTCATTATTCCGGGAGGGGTGTGATAGGCGCGGAACGCCTCCCGGAACTCTTGCCATTCCACGGCATGGCCAGCCGGACGTGAGGCGACATAATTCGCCCACCACGCACCAGCGGCACCGTGGAGCTGCTGTGCTGCGAACAGGGTCTTCTGCCGCTCCGTACACTGGAGCAGCCCAAACTTGGACTCGATGGTCCGCAGCCAGTTGTCAGCCTCCAGTGGTTCTTCAGCTTCGGTGAACACTGGAGGGTGCGTACTCATGAAATCCGAGTACGACACTTCGCGGGGCTCACGAGGCCCTCGCTCTTGACGTCCCCCCGCCTGGGACGTATTCTGCACGATCGTGTGGAGCAGGTCAGTCTGCTCCTCACGACCTCCCACCAGTGCCGCTATCACATCCGCTAGAGTAAGCGGAGGCGGCGGTGGTGGCGGTGGTGGCTGCTGCTGCGGGGTGCTGTCGTAGGCCGGTGGCTGGGAGTCATCGCCTCCACCTTGGCTAGAGCCACCAACCTCGTGCGTGGTCCTAGTGCGAACCATCTGCAACCATTCGACAATAATCATCAGTCCCGCAACATTTTGCATGCAGTCCAAAGAGAATAGGCGTAAAACATAATGACAATAATTCATGCGATACATCTCATATGTAGATAATGTAATAACTTTGCACAAGCTACACCATTACCAGACCAAACACAAGCTAGTTTAATCCAACTTGATGAACCTCCTCTTTGGAAGCTCACCATAACTAGGTTTGGTCACTACGAGATATTACTATCGCTTTGTCATCACGTATACCACCCTTAGGGTACCACACCCTCTCCAATGAGTTCAACTGTCATTCTTCTGTCAGAATGACCAGTTTCTACCTATTCCAAGTTTTGATCTGGTTCTGGCATTTTCATGACTCAAGTTGAATACCAAAGTTAAAGTTAACTTCAGTATTTTTCCAACAAGTATTCAATTGCCCCAGATCAGCCTTGGTTAAAAAGTTATGCTAATTCAATGTCAGCAGAATTTCTGGAAGAATTTTTTTAACAGCACCTCCCTTGGAAGTTGCTGTTTTCCATTCGAGTTTCCACTGAAATCTCTGTTGAAACTTCAGAAACTTTGAATTGCAAAGATATTACACATCTTCTACTCTTTCTAAGGAGGTATCATATGAAATTTTTGGGTTTTGCTACTGGGAGTTATCACCGAAAGACAAAACAGTTCAGAGAATGTTCTACTCTGTCCTGATTCTGGACAGTTCACATTCCTCTGAGATTTTAGCCATCTTAAGGTGAGTTTCAGCTCTGGAAGTCTACAACAAAGTTGTAGAGTACTTAAATACCTTTCCAGAGCTATATAGCACACCCCTCTGGGCTAAAAGACCGGTGAGTTATGCCCTGTTGAAGATCAGCAATCTTGCTGTCCAAAACAGAGCACTCTGTTTTTCATCCCTTTAGCTATCCTGGCCCACTATCCCATTCTTATACCCAACCAGGGTCTTAATTGTTGAACCTAATGATTTTAGTTCCTTGTTTTCAATATTTTCATGCATATGCCTACAATGTCTCGGTACTACGTTCCTCACCAAAGAAAATCCTAACTGGATCATACCGGCATATACGTCTTAAGTGTGGCACTAAACGGTCTCTCGCACACGTCTTCTACATGGATACATACGTGGTTAGTACCTGCAGAAGACCACACAATAATGGTGCACTCAATGTTTATTCATTTCAGGTAGTTCCATATTTGGAAGTAAATACAAACGCCCGTATCATTATCATACGGCCGTCCTTGAGTTAGGTCACGTCTCAAGGTACGTGATCGTGTTTCAACACCACACGACGGGGAACCCGAGTATGTCATGAACGGGTCATCACGGTTGGGAATGTTATCAACCCAACAGATACCACCTACTGTCCTGCAGGGCACGCCGATGGCAAGCGCTGCGTATATCCTCCTGGGCTATTTCCAGACGAACACACTCTCGCGTTACTGACCACGCAATGGGGTCTCCACTTACTTGCCTAATGCACGCTAGGGATCAGCGTTTCATATGAACTCAGGGACATGAAGAGTCCAAGAGGTTCATATTGACGTCTCACACCAAGCTGTGAGACTCTATCCCTGAGCCACGTTCCTCGTCAGGGGGAGCTAACCGAAATTGATCCGCTTTCGGTGGCGTTCCTTACCATACTTACCAAAGCGTAGGCGCGTCGTTACATAATTGAAATTCAGAATTATAACACATAAGTTAGTCTTTGCCACTTTAAGTAACTATGCTAATATAGTCCTTACTTGGGCAACTACCGAATCCTCACCGTATACCTAAGTTTTTCCCATAATGCAGTCCTTTAGTACTGTGCTATCCCCACTGCAGCTCTGATACCAGGCTGTGGCGGACTAGAATCCGCTCATCCAGGATCGCAGAGGGTGGTGCCACGCGATGCGACACCCGACAGCACACGTCATAAGAACATAATATATTACATGGGAACAACAACTGAAACTGTACAAACAGGTACAAACTTCAGTTACAACTATTGTTTATATTACACAGCGGAAGTCTACACTATTAACTCACGCCCGCCTATTTAGCAAAAGTTGGTTGCCCAGCCCTAGGGCAACCCACACTAGCTGCACTCCTCAGCTCAGCGCGGCGTGTACGGCTCCCACTCAGCCGTGGTCCCCGACGGAGGGTAACCCTCGCCGGTGGACTCGTACTCCGAGTCCGTGGGTGGCTCCTCACCTGAAAAACACTTAAGCAGCAACCGTGAGCACGAAGGCTCAGCAAGGCTTAACCGACTCACCTAAGCATGAAACTCTACATGAGGGGTACCATGGACATAGTATAGTAACATTTCAGCAAAAGGACACGCCTACAAGTTCATCCTTAGTTCATCTTTTAGCAACAAGTTAACAGTTCCTGAAATCTGAAATTTAGTAAGCAGTATTTGGTGGCACCCAGGTAGCAATACAATTATATCAATCAGCAACATTGAATCAACATATTTCATCCATTAATCTACGTCACGACTCAGTGACCAAGTGGTACTCTTCACCGCGAGGGACGGCAAATCGACTCGATATACACCTGCAGGGAAACCCAAAGAGCACGTCCCGTACGCCCACCCATGGAGCTGCACAGCACGCTCACTCGATGTCGTACTGGACAACCTTTCACCCAACAGCCCAAACGTCGAACCGGTCGCCCCGAAACGAGCAGGAGGTTCCCCACACGGAGCATCTCTCTATGCCCGTTGGCAGATTTCCACCTTGCTGCCCTCAGCCTACACCTATAAATCGGTGCGTTATGCCTCGACGCCCGGAGGTTTAGGCTACATCGGTTTATCGGGGCCCATATATCCGATATGCCTTCGCTACGTTCAAACTTGATCAGCGTGGGCCGCACACGGCTCGGTCCTCAATCGACACGGACAGGGCTGCGCACACAAGACTCCCTCTTGCTGCGCCCTAGCACCTGTCTAGTCTCATTTTCATTACTAAGATGATCTCACATCACTCAACCGAACCCGTGTGTCCCAAGCCTATCTCGCGAGTAGATTCCAACTACTCGACTTGTACCGAAGTCCTATGAATCTTTAAGCATAGCCTATCTATTTGAGGTCTTAGACACTACCCTCACTCTTTTAGGAACCTTTGGTTATGCAAGTGGGGTTTCATTCATCCTATACCTAATGCACATACATACTACATATGACACATGTAAACAAAGGAAAAACTTATAAAAAGGTTAATGCTAACCGGGGCTTGCCTTGTTGCTGTTGGTCAGGGGTTAAGTCTTCGTCCGGAAGAAGGAAGTCCAGCACTTCCGGAGTCTCTTCTTCAACGGCTACACGTTAATGAAATACTACATGTTAATTTAGATGCAAATGTGAGTTCTAGGGTAAGACTTCTACTATTAGTTCTAATAACCAGCCTCTAACACCTGGAACTTTGTTTAAGAATTTAAATATGAACTGGTGTTGGTGGTTTGGCTTGGACTTAATCACATGGTTAAATGCTAAGTGGTTTTCCCCCTTTTCCATATTAATCCCTTAAGTGGTTAAACAGGACAGGGGTGATCTAGAGCTCCAATGGAGCTGAGAATTTTTGTGTGAGTTCCTTGTCACAAGAAAACTCTCTGGACCAAACATTAGCACTTTTCATGGAGTGGTTTGCTCAGAATAATTCTCTTGGCAAATCAGCAAGGAAGAATTTATTCTGAGGTAATACCCCTGTTCATGCTCAACTTAATGAACTACAATTTCAATTATAGCTCGTAGAGTTTGCATGAATTTTCCTAACATTTTTGGGGTTAAGATTTTCCCAGAACTGCATTTCCAAGTTTTCGAAATTCTCTGAAAAATGTTTCTGTATTGAAATGAACACAGCACCTTCCAATTTGAATTGCTCCGACCAAATCAACTCCAAATGGTCTGAAACTTTTACAGGGGTTTACTAATGTCCTAAAGAACATTCTGGCAAAATTTGGGGATTTTTGGATGAACCAAATCCCCTCTAAAATTCCTTTGCTGAAAAGCTTTAAAGAATTTTCCAGAATTAATTAATGGGTTTCATACAAATTGGGTTGTATATCTGAACAGAGCTAGGCAATATGAATCCAACCCAATTTGAATCACTAAATTTGGAGCTTCCTAGCAAAAGTTATGGAGCTCTAAAGTTTGGGGAATTTTTGGAATTCGAATTAACCGGGAAAAGTTCAAATTTCTGACAGCAGGCCCGGCTCCCACGTGTCATCACCTCGGCTGCACCACACGGGGCCACAGGATTATCTTCCGCGTGTTCACAGCCGATCCGGTGTAACAGAAGATCCCCACACTGTGCCGCGAGGGACTGACGAGCGGGCCCGGCCGGCTCGTCTTCTTCCTCGCGCCCGCCCTTTTTCCCGCGCCGCCCCCTCGCCGGCACACCTCGGCAGCTCGCCGGAACTGGCTTCCCGACCGCCTCCCGGCCGGAAACTCACCGCCTGGGCCTATTTTCGCGCGCTGAACACGCTGGTACTGCCTGCTCTGGTCGGCGGTGGCCCTAACCTAGCTGGCGACGGTGCAGCGGCTCGGACTCCCTTCAGTTATGACGCCCGGCCATCGTAGCCCACCAAAACCTCGGTGGAAAGGCTCTACAGCACCGGGGGATCTCATGGAAGGTCGACAAGGCCATGCTAGGGCTCGGGGAGAGCTCTAACCTAGTCGTCACCGTGAGCCCGACCTTTCCCGCTATAACCGCAGCTGGAAAACCGGGAAATACGCCGGCTACAGCCAAAATTAAGCTAGGGTTGCGGAGCAAACTTGGGCGCCATCAAGTCTAGCTCCTGTGTGTGCAGTTTGATAAACTCTAAGCAATCATACGTCGGGAATTTGTGGGTTTCTTACCCGAGGGTAGTTCTGCACCGGTTGGAGATGTTTTGCGAAATTCGCCGGCGATGATCGGTCCCTGGTTCTAGGCTTCGGGGGCGAGCAGCGTGGAGTCTAGGCGCATCCAAAACTGCTCCTTCTTGGTCGTGACAAGTCTTCTGCCGAGCTGCCCACGGGAGCACCTTTGCTCGGTTCTTCCCGGTGGCCACGAAAACGTTGTTTTGCTCGGTTTGTAGTGGCTCAACTCGACCGGAAATGATGCGGGGAGTGCGTGGGAGGTCTGGGAATGCTGGCTTGCTGCGCTGCCGATGCTTTCGCGCGAGCTGCGATCGCTCCGAGCGAGTTTTTGCGATGGCGGCGGCGTCTCGGTTCTTTGACGATGAGAGGGAAGGGTCGGCGTCTCGCGATGCCGTGGCTCGCTGAGCGCGGCTGGGAGTTAAGGCACCCCCACGAGGAGCTCGCCAGCGCATGAAATCCAGCAGGCAGTGGCGTCCGGCTCCCCCCCAGCGGTGTCGCTCGGTGCTTCTCCCGGTGGAGTACAACCCGATCACATTGCTTAGGGATTAAGCCAACTAAGTCCTATGACATGTGGGCCCCACTGGCCAGTGCCCTACCACTTCTCAAAAGATCTCCAAAACTCGATAAATGATGAATTCAAATGTTGGAAATGTCAATCTGAGCTAAATTGGTATGGTTTGGCAAATCTCCCTCAAATTCAAATGTATATTTGAATTCTTGGCATATTTGGATCCTTTTGGGAAAAATGGTTAGCAAATTTTTTCAAAAATTATTGAAACTTTGTCTCCCCACTACATTGAACCCAAGGAATCCAATTATGCCCTTTGCTCCTTGTTTTAGCTGCTGCAATCATGAATTTGAATGCAACAGTTTGAAATTTCCCTCCCATGTGTGATCATATGTGTATAAACCCTACTTTGTGAAAGTGAAGACTTTCCCCTCTAATCACTCCTTTGATGGAGGTCACTTGCTCTTCACAATATTTCACAATCTATCCAAAACAAAACTGTGGTGTTGTGAGGTGCAGAAAAGTTTTTTGCAAGTCCCTTTTCTTGGGCTTTTACACTCCCAACTTGATCATAAAATATTTGGTTTGGAAACAATAAAAGGATTATATCCTATTGATTTGGACTTCAAAGATGCCTTTGAAAATTGTAGAGAAGGAAGAACTTGGAATAAATATGTACTACGGGAGGGCCTCCTCTATCGTGCTAACAAGCTATGTGTTCCTGCTAGTTCCGTTCGCCTATTACTTTTGCAGGAAGCTCATGCAGGAGGTTTGATGGGACATTTTGGAGTGAAGAAAACGGAGGACGTGCTGGCCACACACTTCTTTTGGCCAAAGATGAGACGTGATGTCGAGCGCTACGTGTCACAATGCACTACTTGCAATAAAGCTAAGTCTCGACATAACCTACATGATCTTTATATGCCTCTTCCTGTTCCTAGTGTACCTTGGCAGGATATTTCAAGGGATTTTGTTTTGGGATTGCCTAGGACTAAGAGGGGGAGGGATAGTATTTTTGTGGTTGTTGATCTTTCTCCAAAATGGCACATTTTATACCTTGTCATAAGAATGATAATGCCTCACATATTGCTGATTTGTTTATGACGGAAATTATTCGTTTACATGGTGTACCTAATACCATTGTTTCTGATCGTGATGCAAAATTTTTAAGTCATTTTTGGAGAACTTTGTGGTATAAATTGGGAACCAAGCTGCTGTTTTCAATCACATATCACCCACAAACCGATGGACAAACTGAGGTAGTAAATCGTACTCTATCCACTATGTTGCGGGCTGTTTTAAAAACAAATTTAAAGGGTTGGGAGGATTGTTTACCACATATAGAGTTTGCTTACAACAGGTCAGTTCACTCTACTACAAAGGTAAGCCTATTCCAGGTAGTGTATGGTTTCAATCCCCGTGCTCCTATTGATTTATTACCTTTGCCTCCTTCTGAAACTATAAATTTGGATGCTACACAACGATCTGAATTCATTCTTAAGATGCATGAAACTACAAAGAAAAATATTGAAAGGATGAATGAGAAGTATAAAATTTCTGGTAGTAAAGGTAGAAAAGAAGTAAAACATGAACCAGAGGACTTGGTATGGCTACATTTGAGAAAAGAACGATTCCCGCACTTGAGAAAATCTAAACTTATGCCACGACCTGCTGGTCCTTTTAAGATTGTTGAAAAGATCAATGACAATGCATATAAGCTTGAGTTGCCTCCCGATTTCGGGGTTAGTCCCACATTTAACATTTCAGATTTACGACCATACATGGGGGAAGAAGATGATCTAGAGTCGAGGATGACTCCGATTCAATAGGGGGAGGATGATGAGGACATCACAACAGTGGATACTCACATTGATATACAAGGACCAATCACAAGAGCACGAGCACGGTTACTAAATCAGCAGGTGAACTCGTTCCTAACTTCCTACACATGTGATTTTGAGAATGGATTGCTATTGAATGATTTAATTGTCATTAGGAACCATGGACATGATCAACAAGTAAAGGGAGGAGGATTTGGGGACGTGGAGAACCAGATGGGACGTCCACAAGTTGATGGAAATAGTCACCAACTCGGACTCGAGTTCAACTCGGAGTCCAGGAGCAGTCCATCTTAAAACGGACGCCCAGGATGCATAAGGACTCCGTTTTTGACGTTCTACACATGCATGGAAAGATGCGAAGATAAACTTTCCAATGGTTCTGGTCCCACATTAGAATTCGCCAGGAGTCTTTGGGAGTTGTCAAAACAAGTCGAATTCAGAGTTCTGTCCGGTGTTGCACCACCGTATTGGGCTTTTGGGCCTTGTATCCCGTATGAGTCCATTAGGGACGCGTCTACGGGTTTTATGGATGAACCCTAGCCTTTAAATACTGCAGCCGCTGGCCATATTCGGTGGGTTTTGCTTAGATAAACAGCCGGCGTTCTACGGTTTTTTGTGAAACCCCAACTTCGTGATTTTCAGATCACGTCTTCTACGTTCTTGCTCGTGTTCTCGGTTGCACCTGCAGGGATTAGCCTTCTTGGCGAGGTCAAGCGTGTGCTGCATGGTTGATAACCAACGGAGCAGTGGTGTAGTGATTGCAGGGGTGTTCGAACTGCTCGAGTGCCGCGGATCATCAACGTCGAGTTCTCCACCTCAATCGACCTACCTTTTGGAAGATCGGGCCTAAACTACTCATCACATAAATCCTCTCGAGCCGGGCTGCCCACGGGAGCTGAAGCTCGTTTCTTCATTGTTCAGCTCGGCGCGTCGACAACTCTGGAATTCCGAGCGCAAATGGGCAGGGAAACCGGGGAGTAGTGTAAAAGTCTCAAAAAGTGTAACTGCAAAAGCTTGAATTATAAATATAGTTGGGTTTCAAATTCAAGAAATGGGACTTACTAAAAATTTCTAACACATGATGATACACATGGATGTCTAACCAACGAGGTCGAATACACATTTGAGATGTGTTATGCCAAGGTTGAATTAAACCCCATGTGTAAAGTTCCCATGTGCAAGAGAAGTTTTAAATTCAGATTATAACCTCACTCTATGCACTCAAAATTCAAATATGTTCATCCAAAAAAGAGGGACACAGCCTCGTCGAGCCAGGATCACGCTTAGGGGTGCTGCATTGCACAACACCGAATAACGCACATAAAAGATACAAAACGAAAGCAAAGTTTTATTACATAAAAGAGTTTCTAAACATTTTACAACAAAATATGTTCAGTCTACACTCACGGGCGTAAACTATGCACCGAGTTCACGTTCAACCCGTGAACGGGTCCCTGCTAGCACACACGTACACTAACACGGCGGCGTGCAGGACTCCCACTCGACAAGGTTTCCCTCTTGGGATTCCGTCCCCTCCTTGGGAGTCTATTGCTCATAATACCCTGCAAAAGCTTCCAACACAAGCAGTGAGCACGATGGCAAACCAAGTCTGACCCGTCTTTCCTATACATGAAACTTCTTCATGCTGGATTACAGGGTAAATGGGAAAGTAAGTTCCAAAGGACTCGCCTAAATAGTTGAACCTTAATTTCAAGTTTTAGCAGCAAGTTGTGAAAAACCTCACGCTAAGGCACTTAAGAGAGCCACAATCAAACAAGAAATGCATTTCTCTCATGTGCTTTGCCCAAGGTTAAAAAGAACTTTAATTAGCTCTAAACTATAGCACTCCATTAATAATCAAGGTACATCCTTCAAATCAGCAAACTTTTAACATGAATCTAGCCTGTTCTTTCATCGTCACGGTACAATGAACAAGTGATACTCACTGACTGCGAGGGACAGCGATTATAATCGATTTACACCTGCAGGGTTACCCGAATAACCCGTCACGTACGCCCATACTCGATGTTGCCTACAGCAACCATCACGGACATCGTATGCAACCACCTTTCATCCGTCAGCCAAATGTTGAACCGGTCCTATCGTCCCGAGCAAGAGGTCTCTGCGCGTGCATCCACACTGCCGCCAGCTGATTTACACCTCAAGCTTTTAACCTAACCTCTGGACGACAAGCAATGCCTCAACACCCAGCTACCCGAATTACATCCGTTTCCTGGTTCCCATATATCCGGTAGGTATTCAGTACTGTTCTAGCTTGTTCAGCAGGCCCGCACACAGCTCGGTCCTCAACCGACACAAGCAGATCTATGGCACCAAGGCCCCAACGTCCTGCTGCCCTTACTCTCCGCTCGGTCTCATTTTTATTGCCATGTGTTCCATTTGCTATCTTTACCCGAGTAGTGTGCCTCTAGCCTATTCTCGCGAGCAGTTCCAACTACTCGACTTGTACCGAATCCTACACTAAGTTAGCATTGCAGTGGCTAATCGAGGTTTACAAACCTAAGCCCAACCCAGGGTTTTCTTGGCTATGCATTTGGGTTTTCAAACAAGACTCTAATGCATAATTTAAGTGAGTGCTCAAAGTAAGTTCTCAAAACAGTAAAATTTATAAAAAGGCTAATGCAAATCGGAGCTTGCCTTGCTGCTGTTGGTCGTAGGCTAGCTGTTCCTCTGGAGTGATGAAGTCTAAGACTTCGGGCTCTTCCTCAACTTAGCGACTACATGACAAATAGATGTATGTATCAATTTAAATGCATGTGTGTTTGGAGTTAATCTTATTAAGACCACAGGTACTACTATACAGGCCCAATGACTCTGAAATTTTTACTGTGGTTTGGATAATTGTGTATTTAGCCAAATTTCATTTGCAGCAAAGCTCATTTGAGCTCTACAAATAATTGTGTATTTGGCCTTAATTGGAGCTCTTAGGGTGTTCTAGGGATTTTCATGGAGCAAGACATTACTTTATGAGAACTAGATTTTCAGGGGGTTCTAATGGAGTTGGTTTCACTTAAGTTGAAGACTTCTAGCCAAAGATTTGAGGTAAACAATTTCAGAGAAAATCTGAAAATGTTTCTGGACATTTTCCATTTTCTCTGGAACAGTTTTATTAATCACACCATTAGGTGGATCAAATGAGCTCAAATGGATCTGAAATTTTTATGGTAGCTCAGGGATATTATGATGAACATTCTGACAAATTTTCAGAATTTCCACCAAGGGATCCTCCAGTTAAAATTCTAAACATTTTAAATTTTGAAGAATTAATTCATAAAGTGAAACTTGATTTTTGGAAATTACTCAGAGAGATGAATCCAACAAAATTTGGTTCACTTAATTTGGAGTTTCCTAGCCAAAGTTATGTGGGTTTGAAGTTTGAACTAGAATCTGAAAATCAGGGAAAAGTTTAAACTTCTGCCGTGGGTTCCACGATGCAGATCTTCTTCAACCTCGCGCCAACAGAGTCCCCCGGTGGCGACCTCCAGCGAGGTTCGTCGGAACCGAGTTCCCAGCCACCCCTCGGGCCGAAACTCGCCGCCTCCCCATTTTCCGACCTCGTGAACTCATCTGCGGGCTCACCGACCACCGGCGATCACCGGAAACATGTGTGCACCGGTGACAGCGGAACCTAGGGTTCCGGTGAGGTCGGTCTCGCGGTAAATGGCACCAAATCGGTCGGAGCATCAATGGAGCATGAGGAACATGAAAGGAGACCTTTTGGAAGCTAGAAACGCCGGCAAACGTACTCTCGACGCTGAGCCGAGGTGTTTTGCATCGGCGGCGAGGAAAACAGCCATATCATGGCCGATCCTCAACGGTTTCCCTTGCTTCTTCCTCGAGCGTGTGCGCTAGCATGTGTAGAACCTACTGGCCAACAGGCTCAACTGAAAATAGTGCGTGGAATCCGAATTTCAGTCTAAGGTGAGCTCGGGCCATATGAACTAGCTTGGGGTATATTTGGAAATTCTCGTCCTATGATTAATCATATGCCAAACGGCTTTCGGATACACCTTATACACACAGTGACACACCTTTATTGTGTACAGAAGTGGAGGCGAGGATGGCTGTAGCATGCTGTCCTCGGCGAGCTGCTTCGGGTTCCGCCGGTTGGCTTTGGACGTGCGGCGCTGTTACTCAATTGGTGGCTAACAGCAGCTCACAACGTCGAGGTGGTGGTGATAGCACGGTAGAGCACGAGATGGCGATCATTTTTTCTGTGGAGGGCTCGCTCAACCGGAGTGTGGTGGCGGTGTGCGATCGGCGACACCGAGAGCGAGGTGGCGGTGACGTTTTTCACGGGAGCAGCACTGAGGGCAAGTGAACGCGTGAGAACAGAGGAGAACCCGGCTTTGAACTGCTCGGGTAAGGATATCAACGCCGAACGGCGGCTCCAGCGGGGCGTGGGCAAATCAGCTGCTGGCGCTGAAGCCTTGGTACGGTGGCGACCGCAGCTGCAGCCTGAGAACCCGAGTGGTTCTGTTCTTCAGTCGGTTGGCTCAATGAGGGACTGACAAGGGGGCCCCACCCCCTAGTTTAACCCCTGAAATTTAATTTTCCCCACTGCTCAAACAGTAGAGATACTAATACCCTTGGTGAGTTGATCAAACTTCAAAATGGCAAATTGAATTTGAATAATTCAAAGTGGAATTTGACTTGATCAAATTTGCAGCAAAGGTTTAGTTGAAATTCAAACATGATTTGAATTTAGCCAAAATAGCTCACATCAAGATTAACTCCAAATGGAGTGAAAATTGGTGTGTGAGCTCACAAAAATGTGCTGACTATGAATATGAATCCCACTTTTGAATTCATAGGATGAAAGGAGTTTGAATTTGAGTTCAAACTAGCCTCTTTCTAATTATACCCAAAAATACCTCAAAAAGGTTTTGGATTTGGGTGAAATTTGGCATGAGCCTTCCTAGCAATGTGTATGAGTTTTTCATGTGATCAGCCCCTATAAGATGCACGTGGGGAATGCTACTTTTGCATTTTGTGAGTTTACCCTCTAATGACCATGTTGATGGTGTTTACTTGCTCTTCAAAGGTGTTCATAAGCCTTCCTCAAATGAGGTGTGTGTGGTGTGATGAACACTTTGAATGTGTGCAAAAACTTAGGCCCTTACAAAGAGGATGTAAACTGTGGTTTCAAACCTCCTAATTGCAGCGGCCAAATTCAAAGTTGGGATCCATATTTGAATTCTTCAGGTTCAATTTAGTGGGATGGCAAAGTTTGAGAAAACTTGGAGGTACTTTGATATTCATGTCAAAGAGGCCTTTGAATTTCATTGGAATTTGAATTCCAATTTGAACCTGAATTAAACCTTGTCAATTCCCCATATGGATGTCAAATTTGAGCCCCTCATGACCGAATTTTACAACATGCCAAATTTGGAGATATTTTGGGAGAGAAAAGAAGTGGGGCATACTTGTCATTGAGATGACTAAACTTACAACCGAAGGCATCCTCTATTTTTCACTCGAGCTCACTGAACCGCATAGCGCGCCACCGAGGCAGCGCTGCTGCCACCTCCTGATCAGCCCCAGACTCGTTTCTTCGCCGCTATCGGCTCAAACCGTGATCTTTTCACCCCACAAACCGACTTCCACCGTCTGTTCGTCCTCCTCACCCGTGTTTTGAAGAGCTCATGGCCGTATACATGAAAACCTTTGGGTCTCCGGCACCCGGACATCACATTTGTTCTCACGCCCAACTGAGCTCGGTTCCAGCGTCGTCGAACCTCCCTCGACGTGCCCGAAGCAAGAAAATGACGCCACACCCACGGGAACTCCATCCCTGAGTTCGACTTTCCTCTCCGGCGCCGTCTAAAACCACCGCCACCAGAACTCGACGCTTGACCGCAAGGATCGTTGTCCCGCCGAGTTGAACACGCCTAAAGGTTCGCCTAGAACCCTTATACCATCCTCGCAACCCCGGCAGCTTGCCATCGCGTGTCTCGTGGGAATTTTGCCATTTTTCCACTGGCATGCCATATGCACCAAAGGTGCTCTCGCCAAATATTTGTGCCGCATGGTAAACCAATCCGCAGACAACGTAGAACACACCTCCTATCCATCCGTGCGAGCTCAGGGGATTAAAAAACCCTCGAGAACCGTCGAGCAGATCCACTATTCATTGAGTTTTCAGAATTCACCAGAATTTAGACCTAGCCCGACGGTGAGATCATATTTCCTGCAAGTTTTAGCAAGATTAGAAGGTAGTTCCATGTTCCTCTCGGTTCCGTGGTGCTCTACAAGCAAGCGGCGCAGTTTTTGGTGCATCACCGAGCCCTAGCGACGTCGCTGAAGTGTCACCGAAGCCGCCGCTCATCGCACCTAGGGTTCCAGCTATCCTCGGTCCAAGTGAAAGCCTGCAGCATGTTCCCCGCAGGAAAATACATAGAGGTGGTGAGTTTGTAGTGTTCGGTGCACCGAAACACCCTCCCGGTGTGGTCTCCGGCGAGCTAGGCGGCAGGCCGGCGCAGGATGCGGGAGGAAGAAGACGATGGGGATGGCCCACTCGTCAGCCTCTGTTTCTGGAAAACGGGATTGTCTGTGGCTTTGGATCAAATTATGACTGTGCGAGATTATCTCTGTGGCCCCGTGTGTCGGTGTCTCTGGTAGCGCCACGTCACCTAGGACCCGCTGTCAGAGTTTGAATTTTTCTCCGGATTAGTTGAATTGTAGATTTAGATCAATTTTGAACCTCATAACTTTTGCTAGGAAACTCCAAATTGGGTGTTCTAATTGGGTTAGACTCAGCTTGGACAGATATATCCCAATTTGCAACCAAATTTGAAAGAAAGTCAATAATAAATTCTGGAAAATTCTTTGAAGCTATTCAGTGAATGAATTTTTGAGGGAGTTTGGCTGATCCAAAACTTCCTAAATTTTTCCAGAGTATTCCTTAGGATATTATTGAACTCCTGCTAAATTTTCAGATCATTTGAAGTTAATTTGTGTATGAGAATTCAGAGTACAAAACACTGTGCTCAAATAAGTCCAGAAACATTGTTCAGAGATAATTTCCACTTTGAAAAATCAGCTATGGGCAATTCCTAGCTCCAAAATCCCTAGGAAAATTCAGGCATGCTCTATTAGATATGCTTGAAATTGTAATTCACTTAATTTTGCATGAAAGAGCAAATTACTACAGAATTAATTCCTTTCTTCCTAAATGCTTAGGGGATTGTTCTGGATGAACTACTCATTGAAAAGTTCTGAATTTTGGTCCAGAATGTTTTCTTGTGACAAGGAACTCACAGGAAAATTCTCAGATAAATTTGAGCTTTTGATCAGTATAGTTCTATATACATTTCTTAGGTGAAAAATGCAACCCTTAAGAAAAACACTTAGTGATTGATCCAATTTCCAAATTCATTCTTCATCAACTAGGATCCACTCCATTCCAGCTTCTAAACAG
This sequence comes from Neostapfia colusana, assembly GCA_030760725.1. Taxonomy (NCBI): domain Eukaryota; kingdom Viridiplantae; phylum Streptophyta; class Magnoliopsida; order Poales; family Poaceae; genus Neostapfia; species Neostapfia colusana. The sequence goes on along the minus strand of JASWHV010000017.1, from coordinate 33,580,609 downwards.
AGTTCTGTTCTCCACTTGTAGTTAGATCTTGATCACAAAGAATTTATAACTTAATACATATGCATGTTCATAATGTGTAGTTGTCAACGTGGAGAAGTGTGAAGGAAATAAAGCTTGGATCAAGGAGCAAGAAGAGCACGTGATTAAGCTTCAAGTCATCAGGAACTAACTGCATATTATATCTGACTTTAGTCACCTTCAAAACAAATGCAAGCTCAAGTTTGCATTTAAGTTATTTTATAAATTTTTTTACTTTGTTCACTACTATGGTTTAGAGTTTGTACGTGCAGTATGGTACGTGCACATTCTCAAATGGAGATTGGAGGTTCGAGTCGAGGTGGGAATGACTCGACTTCATCACAAGAGCCATCGCCAACCGGATTGGCAGAAATTATGGGCAAGATGAATGAGACTCTCCAAACTCTAGATCAGCATGGGATAAGTAGAAAAGTCCAACATCGCATGCCAAACCATAGTACTTATTTGGACTTCTTGGCAACACAACCACCGGTATTTGCCGAAGCAGCTGACCATTGTGAAGCAAATCATTGGTTACGTGTCATCGAGTCTAAGTTTGGGTTGATTCAATGTGACGATTTCCAGAAGACTCTATTTGCCGCACAGCAGCTTCACGGCTTTGCTGGAACCTGGTGGGCGGAATACCTTGCTATTCATCCGGAAGAGCATCGTGTCACATGGACGGAGTTCCAGGATGCATTTCGTGCTCGCTTCATTCCTGGTGGCATAATGCAAACAAGTCTTGACGAATTCTGGAATCTAAAACAAGGGAAAATGAGTGTTATTGAGTATGCGAAGGAATTTAATCGCTTAGCTCAATACGCACCTGATTATGTGAAATCACAATCCATGAAGAGTTATCATTTTTACCGAGGGCTGAATGTTAGGCTGCGATGTGAATTGGCTCAAGTTAGCCAAATGAATTTTGATGAGTTTGTTAGTAGTGCTATCACTCATGAATATTATTACACCCTCCTCCTTAGAGAAAAAAAGAGGGAGAGGGACTCATCAAAGGATGATTGCGATCATGTTCCTCAGGAGTACCGGTTGGTAATTCATTCACCTTCCGGTTGAGAGGTTCCACAAAAAGTGCAGTTATTCTTGGAGTATGACAACTCTTATACTCCGTAGAGATTTTATTTACCTTATCCGTAGCAACAAATTATTTCTCGTGCACCCCAGTACCAACATGTGCACCAGAATATTATTCCCATCAAGATATTGAAGACGATCAAGGTGATTTCTCATCTGAACCGAGTGGTACCCCACTTAAAACTGACAATGAACACAACGCCAATGAAGCAACTGAACCGAGCAGCAACATGATGCCTGCAGGTCCGGTTCTAAATCATGATCTTGGACAGCAAAGAAACGCCATGTCCAAAGTGGGATTTGTTAACTATATGTCCCAATGGAGCACTGGTTCTCACGGGCAGGTTCACCTTAAATGACAAGCCAGTTGTCATTTTATTTGATTCTGGTGCAACACATAATTTCATTAGAAAGGCGATGGTGATCAGAGATCAGATTCCCACAACTACCACAAAGGGTTCCTACCTCATTTATCCATCAGGAGGAGACATATCGGCTAATAAAATCATTTCTAAAGCACCACTGTGTTTGGGTGGAAAATTTTATCCTACTACCCTCATCTCGAAGGTCAAGGAATCGATGCCATATTGGGAATGTCATGGTCAAATTTCGATAGGGCTGTTCTGGACATCGAGAACCGGAGTGTTCCATTGGACTCTACACTTCATGGGTGTCATACTTTTTTTCTCGGCAAAGTTGTTGCCGATATTCCGGAACTAGGTAATGTCAAAGCTCGTAGGTTAGAAGACATTCCAGTAGTCTCTGAATATCTGGACGTGTTTCCTGAAGATCTTCCAAGCTTACCACCTAAGCGTGAGGTGGAATTCAAAATAGAATTGATACCGGGAACCACGTCGATATCTCGGCGACCATACAAAATGGCTCCGAATGAACTAGATGAATTGAAGGAGCGACTAAAAGATCTGATGGACAAGGGATTTATTCGTCCAAGTTCATCACCATGGGGTTGCGCTGCTTTATTTGTAAAGAATAAAGATGAGATGCTGAGGTTATGCGTCGATTATCGTCCGTGAAATGTTGTGACGATAAAGAACAAGTATCCACTACTAAGAATTGATATTCTCTTCGATCAATTAGTGGGTGCAAAGGTTTTCTCCAAGATGGACTTAAGGTTGAGATATCATCAAATCAAGATTTTAGCGGAGGATATTCCAAAAACAGGTTTATCGACAAGATATGGACTCTATGAGTATCTTTGCATGTCATTTGGATTGACCAATGGTCCAGTTCACTTTATGTATCTTATGAACTCAGTGTTCTTGCCGGTGTTGGATCAATTCGTCGTGGTATTCGATGATATCTTGGTCTATTCCAAATCAGAGGAGGAACACGCTAAACATTTACATATTGTGCTCCAACAATTTAGAGATCACAAACTCTATGCAAAGTTTAGTAAATGTTAATTTTGGATCAATCAAGTGTCGTTCCTTGGACGTATTATTTCAACGGAAGTCATTGCTGTTGATCCAAGCAAGATTGAAAAAGTGCTGAAATGGAAGTCTCCAACATCAGTCCATGAAGTTCATAGCTCCTTAGGTTTGGCGGGATATTATCGGAGGTTCATCCCGAGTTTCTCCAAAATTTATAAACCTATGATGGAGCTACTAAAAAACGGCATCAAATATGATTGGAGCAAGCCATGTGAGGAAGCTTTTCAAGCGCTGGTGAAACACCTCACAACAGCCCCGGTTTTAGCTCAGCCGGATACGACCAAGCCCTTTGATGTTTATTGTGACGCGTCCGTGAAAGTGGGCATTCTCTTGTTGGTTTTGGACGATTGATGACAAACGAATTGAGATCCTAATGAACTTGTTGAGATGAATGCAGATTAACTCGTGTAAGGTAGGATTGGTGCACTCGAAAAGTGAAAATGAAGTGATGAAGAAAAAGGAAAAGGACCGATCCATGAACAAAGCGCAATTTAGACTTACTTCTATAGGATGTGTGTGAGAGACACATACCAAGAGCTCAAAAGCTTTGCGTAGCAGTAAGGGCTTAAAACATATCCTAATCACTCACTGTGCACCGGACTAGTCCACTCAGAAACCGGACTAGTCCGTTCAACTTTCTGTTGCTTCACTCACTGTGCACCAGACTAGTCCGCTCAGAAACCGGACTAATCCATTCAACTATCTGTTGGTTCACAACACTGTGCACCAGACTAGTCCGCTCATGGACCGGACTAGTCCGTTCAACTCTCTGGAACCGGCCATTCACCTTGCACTGGACTAGTCTGTTCGTAGACCGGACTAGTTTGTTCAACTTTATGTAACCACTTTAAATTAGGGTTTCCACTGTGCCGCATGCCTCATGTGAATTGTACACAGCACACCGGACTAGTCCGGTCAACAGAGCGGACAAGTCCGGCCATCAGAAAACTTTAACTGTAACTTTTGGAAACTTCGTATAAATAGAGGTGCACGGCCACACATTTAAAGAGAGACAAACCCTAGCGCCGTCACACGTTCCAAGAGCACAAAAACACTTCTCTCCACTCATTCTAAGCCCAAAAAGATCAAATCTTTGAGGATTAGGGATTGGATCAAGGAGAGAATCGTTCTTCTCGACATTGAGCTCTTGGTTTGTTTCCTCTCACACAACTGCTGATCATTGTTGTCTGTGTGTGTGGGAGACAGTGTTACTCATTGTAATCTTGTGGGAGCACTCAAATTGTGAGAACGCCCCATGTACAATTATTTACCCTTGTATGTGGTTAGTGGATTCAAATCGGCCTTTGTGGCAATTCGACGAGGGAAGGGTTGGTGAAGATCCGGTCCTTGATGGACTCCTCAACGAGGATATAGATTCGTTGGTGGAATCGAACCTCGGGATAAAACCATATCACGTGTCTTCTTATTCTTCTTTCAATTATCAATTAGGGTTTGCTAGTACTCACTTGATTTACATCGATATCTTGTGTCAAACTTGATAGTTGTTGTTTCTTACTTTATTATCATATTACACTCGAGTTGTCATTTACTTTCCGCTGCATAAATACTTGAAGTAAGAATTAGTCTAAATTTAACTTTTTAATTACGCTCATAACGGACTAGTCCGCACCATACCGGACTAGTCCGGCCTACCTGGAATTGATCTGTTCGCTAAGTGTTTCAGGGGATTTTTAAAAATTCAAAGAGCCTATTCACCCCCCTCTAGGCCAGATTCAATTGGTATCAGAGCCTAACTCTTCAAAAGAGAATCACCGCTCGAAGAGACAATGTCAGAAATCAAGGGTGAATCCAAGGGCTTTAACCATGAAAATGATGGTGACGAAGAACCCAAAAGTTGGAGAAGCTCCTCAATGCCATTCAGGACTGCGAGGATGATGATGAGGAGATGCTCCAACTAAAAGCACCTATGTGGAAGAAGAAACTCTCCCCCAAAGGGAAGAAGATTGAAGACAAAAAGAAAAAAGGGGTAGTCACAAAGACTGCTCCCGATATCCTTTCAACTATGAGCGTTTAAATTTAAATTATCATTACTTGTCAATCCCATTAGGCAAACCACCTTACTTTGATGTAAATGATTATACGATGTGGAAACGAAACATGAAAATGCACCTTATATCTCTTAACCCAAGTCTTTGGCATGTAGTTGTAAAAGACCAAGAATTGACTTGCTAAAATGTTCATCACCTCACCACACCACAGCTCATTTGGTGGATAGCTCATGAACATTTGAGAAGAGCAAGTAAACACAATCAAGAGGGTGATTAGAGGGGAAACCCATAACACCAAAAAGTAGGATTTCATAAACATAAACATGAGAGGCTGAGCTCACCCCTAGACCTTAAATATTATTGGGAAGGCTCAGCCCAAGATTTATGCAAATCCAAGCCTTTTTGGGGCACTTTTGGAGACATGGGTAAAAAGGGCTATTTGAATGCAGATTCAAATTTCAGCTAGTTTTCCTCACTTGAATTCAAAAGTTGACTTCATATTAAAACTCAGCACATTTTTTGGAGTTAGTCCACAAATTTTCATTCTCATTGGAGTTCATCTTGTCGGGAGCTAAATTTGCAGTAATTCAAAAACTGAATTTGAATTTCAAATTCAAATGTGCAGCAAATTTAGCCAAACAAATTTCAAATTGAGGAACTCAAATTCAACTCATGACTTTGTGGCTAAGTCTACCATTTAAGTCTGAGTAGCTGGGATATTTGCAGCCAAAATTGGAAAAGAAGTAGAGTGGAGAGCTGGGACCCACTGGTCAGTGGCTGCACACAGAGGAAACCGACTCAAACCGAGCACAGCAGGGCGGGCGACCGATGCCGGCTCGCAGAGGCCGCCAGCACGCTCGATAGCTCCACCTCACGGTGAAACCTTCGGCTCAAAGTCCAGCACACCGAGTTGTTTCACCCTTCTCTCCGTTTCCAAGCAAAAACGAGCACGTCACGAGCTATTCTCCGGTTTCCGCGCATGCACTTGTCGCCGCTGTAGGGAACCCCTTCTGGGATCCAAACTCCAGGATCAACATTAGGTGGTGCCATGTGATGCGGCACCGAACAGCATACATGAAAAGAACCATAAAGTACAAAGTCTTTTATTTCTAAAGATAATGTCATTTACAAAATATTGTAGCACAGGGTACATGCAGCGGAATATACATACACACTTACTCTCGGTCCTAACTATGCAAAAGAGAAGAAGTCCAGCCTGCGGACGCTTCTTACTAGCTTCCATAAAGATTAGTGCAGCGGCAGGGTTTCCGGTGAGTCTCTGATGGCTCACCGAACAACCATCTTCATAGCAAATTTTATATCCTGCAAAACACTAATAATGCAACCATGAGCACGGTGGCACAGCAAGACATAACCGACACTCCTAACCATGAAACTCTACCTGCAGGGATTACTAACATAGGAAAAATATGATGCAACACGACACGCCTAAATGTTGATCCTTACTTTCAGGTTTATAGCAGCAGATTATTATGCCTTAGGCAGCCCTCACATCGAAAGTCCACAATCAAACAAGAAACGCTTTCCTCCGTTGTGGTGATGCCCAAAGAGGAAAATAAACTTAGTGAGCTCTACAACTATAGCACACATGGTTGGAAATACAATGAATTTAAGAACTTCACATCAGCAATGATTCATCTCACTTCATCTGAAAATAATTACTACGTCACAACTTAGTGAACAAGTGGTACTCATATAACCGCGAGGGACGGTGTCACACCTGGTTTCTCCGAAGAACAACTGAGTGAATACCACATGTATGCCACGATCATTCTCTCATACATGTGATGACAAATAGTGAAGCATCATTTATTACAAGCCAGGTGTTGAATATAAATAAGTCTTACATAGTATACGTCTCGATGGACGATAATAAGTTCATGACATGTAAATAAAACATCAGTGGAATATAAATCTTGTGGGCTCCGTCACATGCGTTGCCCGGGGTACTCCGTGAACCTAGAATCCTTCCTCAGGACCAAAGTCTTGGTCATTAAACACCACATCATTCTCTTGACCTGAGCAGCAATATAAACCAACAGAAAAGCAAGTTTGAGTACCGTGGGTACTCAGCAAGTGTGGGAAAGTTATGTCATGCATGGTTAGAGCAAGGACAGGTTGAACTCATGGTTTAAGCACTACGCAATTAATGCCTATCACCTTAGATTATTAAGCACCTACAGTACTACACATGTGAAATGGTCCCCAATCCCTCAATCCATCATCAATATCAAGTAAACATAGTCTCATCTTAAATGTTAAGCATCCCGCTTAACATCCTCAACATCCCAATTCATCAACCTCTAATTATGAATAAGTCCAAGCCGCTCTTGACCGTGAGCACGACTATCATGACAGTTTTGACTCTAACTAGTTTGCACCACTGTACCCACATGTAGTGATTTCATCCCCCGTTGTCGGGTGGACTAAAAGAACCTCCATTATGCCAGTGGCCGCGAACCACATTCACACTTCCCAGGTGTGTAGCCAGGAGATCACTACGAGGCCTTTACAAAGGGATTCCCGATGAGCATGGGCCCACTGAGGTTTCACCCCTAACAGCATACAAGAGGCTCCAACCCCGCTGCAGTGGCCCCCTCTTGAGCCTTGCGGTTCATATGGTAGTCCAGCTGACACCTACTCCCCGCACCATCCAACACACCCATACTACGCCGTGGATACATCTAATTAATTGGCCAAGCTGCCCCATCTCAGCATGTGGTTGGCACGGTAAAGCCAGGTTACATGCTCCATGAACCGGTCCTTAGGATCCAGGCAAGTACTAAACACAAACCCGAGTCTCGTGCACCCTTCACCAACCAAATCATCCAACTTGCCTCGATCCCTACCTCTACATAACTCATAATATCTCATTCAAGAGTAAGGTAAATAAATTGATGATCGCATATCCCAATTATCCCATTCTAAGCATGGCTAAGCATAAGCATATAAATAAATGACATGATAAAATAAATCCCAACCAAGCTACAAGGAAACAAGGTAATGCAATTCTAGGGAAACTTCCTAGCATGGGTTTCATATTTCAATTGACAATACAAATAATTCTATCTACACATCCTAGTATAGGATCAAAGTGGTCACGGACAGTTGCCTTCTTCCTACTGCTCTGAGAATGGAAAGTCTTGGTCTTGGAAGGGGAGAACTTGCTCTGGGGCAGGTTCTACTCATGCCAATACACATAGCAAAAGAAAACAACAATCCATAAGACATAGTTCACACTTTCACTTCATGCAAACCTCACATACATACCTATGAAAGTCATTCACATTTCTAAGTGTTGTGGTTACTCTACATGTGTTGATTTTTGGCCTACATGCACTTTTAAACATATGTATATGATTTCTAACTTTTGTATTCAGATTTCTGTTTGCACACTATATATGAATTTCCAATTTGAACAAATTCTTTACATTTAATTAATACACTTCTTAGCTACCAAGTTTGCATGAAAGGTAATTTCCTACTCCAAATAGGTTTTCAGATCTTCTAGAAAATCCTAAATGGAAGCTTTTGGATTTGGAGAACTCATTTATCCTTTTCTAATTATGCATACTTATTTTCCTATATTTTCAGATTTATTTTCTATGCGTAAAAGTGAACTTTATTATGAAAATAGTAAGACACATCATCTAAAGAGAATAGGTTCTGATCTAAAATATTCAATAATATATTTTTGAACTTCCTCTCTGATGTGGAACAAATTAAATTTATTTTACTAGTTTTTAGAATTATTTCCTAGCCTAAAATGTGTCTCTAGAGAAAATAAAAATGAGCAACACTTAGGCAGATTTCATTTCAGCCTAAAATCTATTTTTAACTCATTCTAAAGTTTTCCAAGTGCTAGAAGAGTTTAAATTTGAATTTGCACATGTGTTTGCCTTACCTTTTAAATTTAAATCCTAGTCACATATTCAATTTCTTAATTTAATATCATATAGGGTCAAAAAGGTAAATCCACCCTACTGCAGGGTCTAATTTACTATTTCCTAAATTTCCAGGGGTCTAACTACACATAACAGAGGGGGTTTCCTAATTTTTATTAAGTCCAGGGGCTAAAACTGATTTTTAAATGAATTTACACGAATTTCTGAAGGTCAAGGCGCTAGATTAGAAGTTTCCGGGGCTAGCTCGTGTTTTCCGAAATCCCCAGGGGGTAGCGCGTAAGAATCCTGGCCTTTATAACGCGGGGCTGTCGTGGACCGTCCGATTTAAAACAGACGGCTCAGATTAGACCGCCGAACCGGTACGCATCGGTTTTATTTCTACCGTGCGATTTAAAATAGACGGCCCCCAAGGGGCCACGTCGCCCTGGCCGGAGCCAGCCCGCGCGCGCGGCGGCGGGGGCGGCGATCTCACCGGCGCAGCTTCGGTTCCTTGCCGCTATACGTTAAAACTTGCAGTTTTTCACACGGATCGATTGCGGAGGGGTAGGGGAGCTCACCTAGGGGTTTCTCAGGCTTGGGGAGGTCGGAATTCGGCTCTGCGACGACGATGGTTGAAGCTGCGCCTCGGTGCTCGTCGGAACCGATGCTAGGGCGCGAAACTTGTCGCGTCCTTCACCTGCAGGACTCCCTGGAGGCGGTGGAGCACGGCGAGCTCGTTGGTCCAACGAAAAACGAAGAGATCCAAAGGTTTTTCGGTGGGGGACGATCGGTTCTCACCGGAGGAAAAGATGGAGCGGTGCTCGGGAATTCGGCGAGTTTTCTTGCGTGGAATGCACGAGGGGAGGTGGCGGCGGGTCGGTTTGGATAAGTAGCATCGCTCGGGGCCGAAGATCAGGGCTGTGAGCGCGGGGTTCGGGAGGGTGGTTGCGATCGGGCGCGAGAGAGAGAGAGACGAGGCCGTTGGGGCGCGCGGGGAGAGGGATGACACACGGGCCCCGCGTGTCAGTGAGAGGGAGAGAGGGGGGCGCAGGTTTGGGCTAGCGCGGGTGGGGGGTATTGGGCTGGCTGGCGGGTTTCGGCCCACTGGCCGGTTTGGATTTTCCTTTTCTTTTTCTTTTTCCTTTTCTTTTTCTGTTTTGATTTGAATTTAAATCCCAGTTTGAATTTGAATTGCTTTATCACATGCATTACGTCCAAAAATTTTTAAATTCCCCTCTTTAGCAGGTTTTGGGGTGTTACAGCTCTACCCCCCTTAAAAGAAATCTCGTCCTTGAGATTGGTGGTTCTAGGAAAACAATTCCGGAAACTGTGCCTTAAGCTCGTCTTCTCGCTCCCATGTGGCTTCCTCTTCCGAGTGATGCTTCCACTGCACCTTGCACATCCAGATTCTTTTATTTCTTGTGTGGCGTTCCATTGTCTCCAAAACCTTGACCGGTTGCTCGGCATAAGACAGATCCTCTCTTACGTCAACCTCATTCATGGGTAACATCTCTCCAGGCGTCCTTAGACATTTCTTGAGCTGAGACACATGGAATACATCGTGCACATCCGATAGGCGAGCCGGTAGTTCTACTTGATATGCCACTTCGCCTTTCCTCTCCAGAATCTGAAAGGGTCCGATGTATCGAGGTGATAACTTCCCTTTCACCATGAACCGACGAAGTCCTCGGATAGGGGACACCTTGAGATAGACATAGTCCCCCACGTTGAAAACCAGCTCTCTTCTTCGTACATCGACATAGCTCTTTTGTCGGGTCTGTGCTATCCTCAAGTTGTTGCGGATTTCCCTTACCTTCGCCTCGGCTTCTTGTAGTACTTCGGGACCAAACACTTTACTTTCCCTTGTTTGGTTCCAAAATAGTGGAGTTCTGCACTTCCTCCCATACAAAACCTCAAATGGTGACATCTTCATACTAGCCTGATAGTTGTTGTTATAGGAGAACTCCGCATATGGTAAGTTCTTATCCCAACTCCTATTGTTCTTGAGCGCACACGCTCTCAACATATCCTCAAGGATCTGATTGGTTCTTTCCGTCTGCCCGTCAGTCTGGGGGCGATAGGCAGAACTAAAATTTAGATGAGTTCCCATGGTTTCATGTAACTTCTGCCAGAACCTTGAGGTGAACTGTGTCCCTCGATCCGACACTATCTTCTTTGGCACTCCATGGAAACACACGATCCTTGACATGTACAATTCCGCCAATTTGGATCCGCTGTAGTTTTCTTTCACGGGGATGAAATGAGCTACCTTGGTTAGCCTGTCGATGATGACCCATATCGAATCATATCCCGATTGGGTCCTGGGTAGTCCTACTATGAAGTCCATACCTATTTCTTCCCATTTCCATTCTGGCACTTTGAGTGGTTGCAATAGTCCCGCGGGTCGTTGATGTTCTGCTTTCACCAACTGACATGTGTCACATAGGGCAACATGTTCCGCGACATCTCGCTTCATGCCATACCACCAATATCTGCTCTTGAGGTCATGATACGTCTTCGTACTTCTAGGATGAATGGAATAGTCGGAATCATGAGCCTACTTCAAAATCAATTCACGGATCTCCTTTACCTCAGGCACACAGATTCTTTTCCCATGCCACACCGTACCTTGTTCATCCTCTCTAAACCCAGGGGCTTTAGTTTCTTTGATGAGTTCTCTAATCTCTTGTATCTTCTCGTCATTCTTCTGACCGTTGCGTATGTCTTGCTCTAATGTGGAGTCCACTTCCATGGCGATGGCCTCACCACTATTCACCAGACATAGATTGAGTTTTACAACCTCTTCCTTCAATTCTGTAGGCATGTCCTTTAAGCTCAGCCTATTGACATGCACCTTCCGGCTTAAAGCATCTGCCACGACGTTCGCTTTCCTAGGATGATAGTTGATGCCCACATCAAAGTCGTTGATTAGCTCTAACCATCTCCTTTGTCTCAGGTTGTGATCTGGTTGTGTGAAAATATACTTTAAGCTCTTATGATCCGTATATATCCCTGTCCTCTTCCCCATCAAGTAATGCCGCCAGATCTTCAATGCGTGTACCACTGCGGCTAGCTCTAGGTCATGTGTAGGATAGTTCTTCTCGTGTTTTCGGAGCTGCCAGGACGCGTAGGCCATGACATGCCCCTCTTGCATGAGAACACATCCCAACCCGTGTCCAGATGCATCGCAGTACACCGAAAAATTCTTCTGCATATCCGGCATAACTAGCACTGGGGCTGTTGTCAATCTTTTCTTCAATTCTTGAAAACTCGTCTCGCACTGCGGTGTCCATGTGAATATGATTCCCTTCTCTAACAATTTGGTGAGGGGTCTCGAGATCTTGGAGAAACCCTCAATGAACAGTCGATAATACCCAGCCAATCCTAAAAAGCTTCGAACTTCCCCGATATTTTTAGGGGTCTTCCACTTCTGCACATCCTCGATCTTGGCGGGATCTACGGAGATTCCTCCCTCCGAGATTATATGTCCTAAGAAGGGAACTCTCTTCAGCCAAAACTCACACTTGCTCAACTTGGCATATAGTTGGTGTTCTCTCAGCTTTTGCAACACCAACCTTAAATGTCCCTCATGTTCTTCTTCATCTTTGGAGAAGACGAGAATGTCATCAATGAAAATCACCACAAATTTGTCCAGATATTCCATGAATACCTTGTTCATGAGATACATGAAGTATGCCGGGGCATTAGTTAGTCCGAACGGCATGACGGTGTATTCATACAGCCCGGACCGAGATACGAAAGCTGTTTTTGGAATATCGGTTTGTCTTATCTTAAGTTGGTGGTATCCCGACCTGAGATCAATTTTTGAGAACACAGAAGCTCCCCTCAGATGATCAAATAAGTCTTCAATGCGGGGTAATGGGTACTTGTTCTTGATGGTTACATCATTCAAACCACGGTAGTCTACGCATAACCTTTGGGTTCCGTCCTTTATGGGCACAAATATCACTGGAGCTCCCCATGGTGAGGAACTAGGATGAATATACCCCTTCTCCGTCAATTCCCTTATATGCTCCTTGAGCTCTTCCAGCTGTTTGGAGTCTATCCGATAAGTCCTCTTGTATATTGGAGCTGTTCCACTTCACGATCGGGGGGCATACCTGGCAACTCCTCCGGAAAAACGTATGGATATTCCCTGATGATCCTGATCTCTTCCACTTCCACCTCAACGTGATTGAGTTTAAGGTCCCTCCTAGGTTCTTGTACAGTTACGAATTTCACTCTTGTGCCACTAGGGTGAGTTAGTTCCACCGTTCTTGTCGAACAATGGATGATTCCCTTATATTTGGTCAACCAATCCATACCCAAAATAATATCTATGCCTTGTGAGTCTATCACTATGAGGTTTGCAGGAAATACTACCCCATTAATGTTTAGATTCGCCTTGGGACACACTTGTCTTGTCCTTATTTCTCCCACTGGAGAGTTTACTGCTAGCATATGGTTCATTTGTGTTGTTGCTAGATCATTCTTCTTAATAAACCCTTGAGCAATGAACGAGTGGGTGGCACCAGAATCGAACAACAGGGTTGCAATGTGTAAGTTGGCAGGAAACTTACCAATTACCACGTCAGGTGCCTCTTGCGCTTCCTCCATGGTCACGTGGTTCACCCGTCCTCGCGTCACATTCTGCTGTTGTGGCTGCATGGGCTTCTTCTTTGGGCACTTATGGGCGTAGTGCCCCACTTCACCACAGTTGAAGCATTGCACCCCAACCTTAGGTGCCTGGCCTTTGTTGTCTTGGGGTTGGTTCGGTGGTCCTTGTACTGCTGGTCAAGGTTGATATGTGGGGCGAGGCTTATGTACAAACTGACGTTGCGGCTGTGCTGATGCTGACGGAGGCCTGAAATTCGGGTTGTACCCTCTCGGTGCTGAGTAGGGTACCACAGCACGGCTCGTCTACCCTGCGGGTTGCTGCATCAGACGTGGGCGTGTGTTGCTACTTGAGGCTTGGTGTGACCATTCCACCTTCCTCTTGTTTTCATTTTCCAAGGCCTTCAGCTTCCTCTCCACGACAAATGCTCTGTCTACCATCTTTTGGAAGCTTTCATACTCGTTGGAGGACATCGCGCACTGCATTTTCATAGTAAGTACTTCCACAAAACAATCCTGTTTTTGCTCATTAGTTTCGATGTCCCGTGGTGCATAACGGGATAGTTGGGTAAACTTAGTGAGGTATTCCCTCACAGTCATGTTTCCTTGCTGCAGTCCCAAGAACTCCTTCCTCTTGTTTTTGAGTTCACCCCTTGGTATGTAATGGTTGCGGAAACTGCGCTTGAACTCTTCCCAAGTGATGTTCTCGGGGTCATGATGGGATGCCACGTAAGCGGTCCACCAATCAGCAGCAGGTCCATGCAATTGGTGAGAGGCAAACAGCACCCTCTCATACCCTTGGCACTGTATGATCCTCATCTTGCTCTCAATGGTCTTTAGCCAGTCATCTGCCTCCAGAGGTTCAGCAGCACTTGCAAACTTTGGAGGTTGAGTCCCCAGAAACTCACTCAACCTTGGTTGGCGTGGTGCAGCTGGTGGGGGTGGAGCTTGGTGCAAGTTGGCCACCACTTGAGTTAGGCTCTGGATGAGCTGATTCTGATTTTCAAGCATTTGGTGGATAGGATCAGCTCCTTCACGGCGACCACCCCTGTCTTGTCCTCGAGAAAGATGAGGGTTGCCGGCCTCATCGTTGTTGTTGGTGGGGTTGGCACCATGACCCTTTCCTCTTCCAGCCATCTATCATGATCAACCAAATGTTAACTTAAAGCATTACGTATTAACTTCCCAAATTGCTTGTTTAAACTTAAACTTTTGAGGCCTTAATATATTAAACATTTTCTGAGGGTTCCACGTAGATTTTTGAGGATCACGTCTCACGCGAAAACAAATGCACTCTTAATTCATAGGGGTTCACACATCAAAGCAAAGCAACCTAAAGACGAGGTTGTGGACAAATGCCCATGGCTTCCACAACTCACGTCACACACCAAACATTAATCACACAAATAACTAGGGTATTGACTCGACTACTCGATAACCTGTTGAAATAAGGGAAAGGACTCTACACGACTTGTATCACTGAGCTGGCTCCTCGGGGTCTTCCTCATTATTGCGGCTGCCCTCTGATTCCGCTTTGGGTGGGGAAGCTGCTGGTGGAGAAGTGCGGCGACGCTTGCTCGCCCGGCGGTCTGGGGAGTCAGGAGTCCATGTGTCATTTATGGTGACACACAGTTCATTCCATCTCCTCTTTCTCTCGCCTCAGTCTCCTTCAGGGTGTCACGAACATCCTGAAGCTCCTGCTGACACTCCTGCAGTCGAGTGCTGAGCATAGCAGCATCCTCCAAGCACAGATCCATGTGCTCAAGAGGAAGTCCCCTGCTGCACTGGCGGGTACTTGTACTCCGCGGTGCCACTCTCACGCTGGAGGACATACATGTACTCAGTCCTGTCCAAGTGGCGACGGTTCATGTAACTCTGGCAGGTGATGGCCTCCCAGGTGACATCCTTCTCGGTATCGACCTGTGTCGCCCGACAAGCTGGGGAGCAGTGGATCTTGAGCAGCTGATTTTCATGGATAATTCTTATCTCTGAGCTCCATTCTTCCCGCTTCTCACGGATGGTCCTGGTGGAGCTGTAGTGTATGATTAGCTTGCCCGTATTGCCGGCGGCGTGGAGCATACGCCAAAGACGGCGCAACAAGCCTCCTACTGCCAACCCGTAGGAGTGATACGTCACCGGACGGTTCTCCTCTCTCAAGGCAAGGGCAACTACCGGAACTCTCCCTCTGGTGGACTTGCCGGCGGTGCGGATCATGCGAACCATCTAAAACATAAAGCATTTAAAATTAAGTTAGATAAGAGTTAAACAAAATTTGTATTTTGAATAAAAGTTGGGGCAAGATGAATAAAGTGACCCCATTAAATAACACTTTCAACCCACACCTTTGTAAAATAGTTTTTTTTAGAAAATAGGGTCCTTAAATACGTCCATTTCTACCTAGGTCCACGTTCCTACGGGCAACCTTGACTCTGATACCACTTCTGTCACACCCGGTTTCTCCGAAGAACAACCGAGTGAATACCACATGTATGCCAGGATCATTCTCTCATACATGTGATGACAAATAGTGAAGCATCATTTATTATAAGCCAGGTGTTGAATATAAATAAGTCTTACATAGCATACGTCTCGATGGATGATAATAAGTTCATGACATGTAAATAAAACAGCAGCGGAATATAAATCTTGTGGGCTCCGTCACAGGCGTTGCCCGGGGGACTCCGTGAACCTAGAATCTTTCCTCGGGACCAAAGTCTTGGTCATTAAACACCACATCATTCTCTTGACCTGAGCAGCAATATAAACCAACAGAAAAGCAAGTTTGAGTACCGTGGGTACTTAGCAAGTGTGGGAAAGTTATGTCATGCATGGCTAGAGCAAGGAGAGGTTGAACTCATGGTTTAAGCACTACGCAATTAATGCCTATCACCTTAGCTTATTAAGCACCTACAGTACTACACAGGTGAAATGGTCCCCAATCCCTCAACCAATCATCAATATCAAGTAAACATAGTCTCATCTTAAATGTTAAGCTTCCCTCTTAACATACTCAACATCCCAATTCATCATCCTCTAATCATGAATAAGTCCAAGCCGCTCTTGACCGTGAGCACGGCTGTCATGACAGTTTTGACTCTGCAGAGTTTGCACCACTGTACCCACATGTTGTGATTTCATCCCCCGTTGCCGGGTGGACTAAAAGAACCTCCATTATCCCAGTGGCCGCGAACCACATTCACACTTCCCAGGTGTGTAGCCAGGAGATCACTACGAGGCCTTTACAAAGGGATTCCCGACGAGCGTGGGCCCACTGAGGTTTCACCCCTAACAGCATACAAGAGGCTCCAACCCCGCTGCAGTGGCCCCCTCTTGAGCCTTGCGGTTCATATGGTAGTCCAGCTGACACCTACTCTCCGCACCATCCAACACACCCATACTACGTCGTGGATACACCTAATTAATTGGCCAAGCTGCCCCATCTCAGCATGTGGTTGGCATGGTAAAGCCATGTTACATGCTCCATGAATTGGTCCTTAGGATCCAGGCAAGTACTAAACACAAATCCGAGTCTCGTGCTCCCAGCACCAACCAAATCATCCAACTTGCCTCGATCCCTACCTCTACATAACTCATAATATCTCATTCAAGAGTAAGGTAAATAAATTGATGATGTCATATCCCAATTATCCCATTCTAAGCATGGCTAAGCATAAGCATATAAATAAATGACATGATAAAATAAATCCCAACCCAAGCTACAAGGAAACAAGGTAATGCAATTCTAGGAAAACTTCCTAGCATGGGTTTCATATTTCAATTGACAATGCAAATAATTCTATCTACACATCCTAGTATAGGATCAAAGTGGTCAAGGACACTTGCCTTCTTCCTGCTGCTCTGAGAATAGAAGTCTTGGTCTTGGAAGGGGAGAACTTGCTCTGGGGCAGGTTCTACTCATGCCAATACACATAGCAAAAGAAAACAACAATCCATAAGACATAGTTCACACTTTCACTTCATGCAAACCTCACATACATATCTATGAAAGTCATTCACATTTCTAAGTGTTGTGGTTACTCTACATGTGTTGATTTTTGGCCTACATGCACTTTTAAACATATGTATATGATTTCTAACTTTCGTATTCAGATTTCTGTTTGCACACTATATATGAATTTCCAATTTGAACATATTCTTTACCTTTAATTAATACACTTCTTAGCTACCAAGTTTGCATGAAAGGTAATTTCCTACTCCAAATAGGTTTTCAGATCTTCTACAAAATCCTAAATGGAAGCTTTTGGATTTGGAGAACTCATTTATCCTTTTCTAATTATGCATACTTATTTTCCTATATTTTCAGATTTATTTTCTATGCCTAAAAGTGAACTTTATTATGAAAATAGTAAGACACATCATCTAAACAAAATAGGTTCTGATCTAAAATGTTCAATAATATATTTTTGAACTTCCTCTCTGATGTGGAACAAATTAAATTTATTTTACTAGTTTTTAGAATTATTTCCTAGCCTAAAATGTGTCTCTAGAGAAAATAAAAATGAGCAACACTTAGGCAGATTTCATTTCAGCCTAAAATCTATTTTTAACTCATTCTAAAGTTTTCCAAGTGCTAGGAGAGTTTAAATTTGAATTTGCACATGTGTTTGCCTTACCTTTTAAATTTAAATCCTAGTCACATATTCAATTTCTTAATTTAATATCATATAGGGTCAAAAAGGTAAATCCACCCTACTGCAGGGTCTAATTTACTATTTCCTAAATTTCCAGGGGTCTAACTACACATAACAGAGGGGGTTTCCTAATTTTTATTAAGTCCAGGGGCTAAAACTGATTTTTAAATGAATTTACACGAATTTCTGAAGGTCAAGGCGCTAGATCAGAAGTTTCCGGGGCTAGCTCGTGTTTTCCGAAATCCCCAGGGGGTAGCGCGTAAGAATCCTGGCCTTTATAACGCGGGGCTGTCGTGGACCGTCCGATTTAAAACAGAAGGCTCAGATTAGACCGCCGAACCGGTACGCATCGGTTTTATTTCTACCGTGCGATTTAAAATAGACGGCCCCCAAGGGGCCACGTCGCCCTGGCCGGAGCTAGCCCGCGCGCGCGGCGGCGGGGGCGGCGATCTCACCGGCGCAGCTTCGGTTCCTTGCCGCTATACGTTAAAACTTGCAGTTTTTCACACGGATCGATTGCGGAGGGGTAGGGGAGCTCACCTAGGGGTTTCTCAGGCTTGGGGAGGTCGGAATTCGGCTCTGCGACGACGATGGTTGAAGCTGCTCCTCGGTGCTTGTCGGAACCGATGCTAGGGCGCGAAACTTGTCGCTTCCTTCACCTGCAGGGCTCCCTGGAGGCGGTGGAGCACGGCGAGCTCGTTGGTGCAACAAAAAACGAAGAGATCCGAAGGTTTTTTGGTGGGGGACGATCGGTTCTCACCGGAGGAAAAGATGGAGCGGTGCTGTGGAATTCGGCGAGTTTTCTTGCGCGGAATGCACGAGGGTAGGCGGCGGTGGGTCGGTTTGGATAAGTAGCATCGCCCGGGGCCGAAGATCAGGGCTGCGAGCGCAGGTTTCGGGAGGGTGGTTGCGATCGGGCGAGAGAGAGAGAGAGAGAGAGAGACGGGGCCGTTGGGGGCGCGTGGGGAGAGGGATGACACGCGGGCCCCGCGTGTCAGTGAGAGGGAGAGAGGGGGCGCGGGTTTCGGCTGGCGCGGGGGGGGGTATTGGGCCGGCTGCTGGGTTTAAGCCCACTGGCCGGTTTGGGTTTTCTTTTTCTTTTTCCTTTTATTTTTCTGTTTTGATTTCAATTTAAATCCCAGTTTGAATTTGAATTGCTTTATCACATGCATTACGTCCAAAAAATTTTAAATTCCCCTCTTTAGCAGGTTTTGGGGTGTTACAGACGGTGATTGCAATCAGGACACACCCGGAATACACGACACATACACCCGCCTCGAAAGACTCATACAAGAGCTCTTTATTACGTTGTATGCAGCAACCTTTCACACGTCACTCTAATGCTGAACCAATTCCGCCGACCCATCAGAAGGGCCACTACACGGAACACGTCGAAGTTGCTTCGCTAGCGGGTTTACACCTCTGACACCAACCCCCAAAGGGCTGGCCAGCTAGCCCACTCAGGGGCGAAGCTTTTTGCTGTGGGGAGCTCGGGCAAAGGAAATTCCGTTGGTGGCTGTGATCGGGAGAAGCAGTGCAGCGCTGTTTTCTTCTCGAGTGGGAAACAGAGAGCTGAGTGAGCGAGAGAGAAGCAACCAGGGTTGAGCTCATACGTGGGATGGATAGGGGCAAAGCAAACCAGCCGAGAGCAGGAGGTGGCGCCCAAAAACTTCACCCCGAAGTCTTCTGCCGGTGTGCTGTCGGGAGCTCGAGCGAGGGAGGAAAACAGGGGCGGTAGAAACCTTGTGTGTATGACATGTGGGGTCCACTTCCCCCCTTATCCCCCCAATGCCGTTTAAAATAGCAAACGAGCTCCAAATTTGATCAAACTCGGAGGATAGGCCAAAAGAAATATGAGCACCACAACGGTGCACTCAAATTTGAATTTCTGTGAAGTTGGAATTTGAAACTGAGATTTAAATTCAAATTCAAAATTTGCCCTGTTTAATTCCAACGACTAGTAAATCCTTTTCAAATGCTCCGAAAATTTGCCGGACTATTATTGGATGTGTGGAGGACCAAATGATAGCTTTAGATCTCCGTGTTCGGGAATTTTTGCAAGTTCAAGTTTAGACTTGGAGCTCACACCGTTAAATTCAAAACTTTAAATTCCTTCACATTTTGTCTGTGTGAATTGTTGCTCCACTTGCTAGAATTTTGGGATTTCACATCCCTCACCCCTTAAAAAGAATCTCGTCCTGAGATTCATAAAGAAGAGACGAAGCGATAGAGAAGGAATTACTTTATATGAGCGGACAGCAAGTCCGGGTAGTTCGAACGGAGGTATTCTTCATTCTCCCATGTTGCTTCCTCTGAGTATGATTGCTCCATAATCCCTTATAGAATTGGAGCGTTTGATTCCTTGTCGAGTGAGACTTTTCATCAATAATCCAGATTGGATGCTCGGTATAGGAGAGATCCGGTTGCAATGTCTCGAGATCTTCATTACGGACCATTGTGGTATTATTGGGACATTTCCGAAGCTGAGAGACGTGAAATATATCATGCACCCCAGTGAGATTCGTTGGTAGATCAAGCCGGTAAGCTATGGGTCCACATTTCTCCGTGATAGCAAATGGACCAATAAAACAGGGAGCGAGCTTCCCTTTTACACCGAATCGGTGAACTCCCTTCGTTGGAGATACACGGAGATATACGTACTCTCCGACATTGAAGTTCAGCGGTCGACGTTGCTGGTCTGCATAACTCTTCCGTCGAGATTGAGAAGCCTTTAAATTTGCTTGTATGACCCGAACTCGTTCTTCGGCGTTATTGACAAGGTCAATCCCGAATGTCACTCTTTCACCGGATTCGCACCAATTCAGCGGTGTACGACATCTCTGGCCGTAGAGAGCCTCATACGGTGCCATCTTGATACTCGTTTGATAGCTGTTGTTGTACGAGAATTCCGCCAACTGTAGATAGGCATCCCAGTTATTACCGTGGTGGATGGCACACGCTCTCAACATATCTTCCAAGACTTGATTCGCCCTCTCGGTTTGTCCATCGGTTTGAGGGTGATATGCGGAGCTTCTAAGCAATTTGGTTCCCAAAGATGCATGCAGCTGTTCCCAGAAACGAGAAACAAACAGTGCACCACGATCTGAAACTATTGTTCTTGGAACTCCATGCTGGCATAATATCCGTTCAATGTATAACTCTGCATATTTCTTGGCGTTGAATCCCACATTCACCGGTATGAAGTGTGCTGACTTGGTTAATCGGTCAACGATTACCCAAACTGAATCATGCTTCCGAGATGTGAGTGGCAGTCCGACAATGAAATCCATACTCACATCTTCCCACTTCCATTCCGGAATATGCAGGGGCTGCAGCAAACCAGGCTTCTTCATGTGATCTGCTTTCACCCTTCGACACGTATCACACTCGGATACGTATTTATCTATTTCTCGCTTCATCTGTGTCCACCAAAACTTGTTTCTCAAATATTGGTACATCTTGTTGCTGCCCGGATGAATGGAAAATTTTGATAAATGGGATTTGTCTAATATTTTCTTCCGAAGCTTCATGTCACGGGGTACAACTATACAGCTTTTGAACCATAGCGTACCATTCTCATCTTTCCGGAAGCACTTAGCTTCTCCTTTGTCTATTCTCTTCCAGATATGGGCCATGCCCTTATCTTTCTTTTGAGCCTCTATAATTTCATCACGAATTGTAGGAATGAGGGCAAGGTTAAACAAAGACCCATAGGGAACCAAGCGCAGGCTCGGTTCTTCTTCTTCCATTGCAGCCATGGTTAGATTATGCACATGTGATTTCCGACTAAGTGCGTCGACAACCACATTTGCTTTTCCAGGAAGGTAATGAATCTCCAGTTCATAATCCTTGATTAACTCTAACTATCTTCGCTGCCTCATATTTAATTTCTTTTGTGTGAAGATGTACTTTAAACTCTTGTGGTCGGTGTAGAGATGGACTAAGTTTCCAAGCAAATAGTGCCTCCACATCCTTAGCACAAGAACCACAGCAGCTAGCTCGAGATCATGTGTCAGATAATTCTGCTCATGATTCCGAAGCTGTCTGGATCCATATGCGACCACTCGCCCTTCTTGCATAAGCACGCAGCCAAGGCCGATGCCGGATGCATCGCAATAAACATCAAAAGCCTTAGTTGTATCGGGCTGCGCCAAGACTGGGGCTGTTGTGAGGTGCTTTACCAACGCTTTGAACGCCTCCTCACATACTTCACTCCACACATATTTCTTGGCTTTCTTCAGAAGTTCTGTCATCGGTTTAGAGACCTTGGAGAAATTCGGAATGAATCTCCGGTAGTAACCCGCTAAACTGAGAAAGCTACGGACTTCGTGGACTGATTTTGGTGAACTCCAATTCAGCACTTGGAAGATCTTGCTCGGATCAACCGCAATGCCCTCCGCAGGACTAATGTGCCCAAGAAATGGCACTTGGTTGATCCAGAACTCTCACTTTATGAATTTTGCATACAATTTGTGATCCTGTAGGCGTTGGAGCACAATATGCAGATGTTCGGCGTGTTCTTCCTCCGACTTAGAATATACCAGAATATCATCGATGAAGACCACGATGAACTTGTCCAGCTCCGGCATGAAGACTAAATTCATCAAGTACATTAAATGGGCCGTATCATTAGTGAGCCCGTATGACATGACGAGATACTCATATAACCCGTATCTCGTCGAGAATGCCGTCTTGCGTATGTCTTCCGCCCGGATTTTTATCTAGTGATATCCGGACCGAAGATTCATCTTTGAGAAAACCTTAGCACCCACTAGTTGATCGAAAAGCATATCGATACGTGGTAGTGGATACTTGTTCTTGATAGTTACGGCATTAAGCGGACGATAGTCCACATGAAGCCTCAGAGTCTAGTCCTTTTTCTTGACGAACAGCGCGGAGCATCCACACTGTGATGAGCTGGGTCGAATGAAGCCTTTGCTTAGCAAATCATTCAGCTGCTCCTTCAGCTCCATGGGTTCCTTCGGTGCCATTTTATACAGCCTCTGAGAGATGGGTGTGGTTCCCGGTGCTAGTTCAATTTTCAACTCCACTTCACGTTCGGGCGGCATGCCCGGTAGATCATCAGGAAACACATCCAGATATTCCCGGACCATTGGAATGTCCTCCAGTTTCTTAGCTTCAACGGTGTGGATAGAAGTGGCTTCCAGTGCAACATTTCTCAGAATCAACTTGTGTTGCCCGTGCTTCTTTGAATTCAGCTGCAACGTTCGTGAACTAATATCAAAGATAGCTTGGTGATGTGTCAACCAAGCCATTCCCAAGATGATGTCAATCCGCAAGCCTTCCAGGATGATAAGAGTAGTAGGATATATTGTCCCATCAAAACATAGAGGTGCTCGAGCTACAATCCTGCCTGCTGTCCTACTACCTCCCGGTGAATTAATCTGATAAGATGCGGCCAAGGTGGTTGATGGTACTTGGTGCTTAACTACATAATGTTTGCTGATAAAATCATGTGTAGCACCCAAGTCGAACAACAGGAGTGTGGGATGATCACGTAGGCTGAACATGCCTGCCAACACGGGTTCTCCCATGGGAACGTCTTCAACTGCCATATAGTTTACGTTCCCCACTTTTAGTGTTGTCCTTCTTGGCTGACCATGAAATTTCTTTGCAGCTTGAGATGACATGTGACTGCTGCTTCGCTGGGTCACTTGACCCTCCTGAGGAATATGCTCTATATCGCTACGAGTGTCGTACGATGCGAGCTCAGGATCTTCACCATATGGAATTGGTTGATATTCTTGTGCACCTTGTTGAAGTGGGGGTGCACAACTACTCATTTGCTGCTGTTGCAGCAGTGGCTGAACCTCCATGTGAATATGGACAGTATTGCATCTGAGGTGGTCCGTCAAAGGACTGAATTTCCACCCCGGATGGTAAGCAATATATCACCGGTTGTTCTTGATGATAATCACCCGTACTTGCCAGTGATAATTTTATCTTCCTCTTACTTTGCTTATGCTCGAGTTCAGCTATGACCCTTGGACGTTAATCCAAGAATTTGACTATGAAAATGGCTGTTTCATGTCTCAAGTTACATACTAAAGTTATTAATAACTTCAATATCTTTCCAACGAGTATTTATTTGCCTTCATATCTTTTCTGGATCAGAAGTTATGATATTTCAAAGTTGAAAGAAATCTGGAACAATTTTGACAGCACCTCCTCTGAAAGGGTCTATTTTGTCCGCAAGATTTCATAAAATTAGTCTCCAAATCAGGAGAAACTTTGAACTACAAAGTAGTAGAAAATATCACAAAATTTCCAACGGTGTATTATGTGACCCTTAGAAATTTTTCTACAGGAAGTTATGTTCGAAATACAGAAAATTCCAGAGAGCATTTTTTGTCCGCCCTGTTTTTGGACACTTAACACTCATCTGAGATTTTCATTGATTTGGAGGGAATTTCTGTTCTGGAGTCCTACATAAAAGTTGTAGACGACTTCCAAACCTTTCCATAAATGTATCCCTCACTTCCATTGGTGTGGTGTCCCCATTCCCGCTCACGCGGACGGGGCACCTCGCCCGGGAATCGCATTGGGTGGTGCCGTGCGATGCGGCACCCAACAGCACACACAATAAAACATCATATTACATAAACCAAGAGGAAGATTACAAAGTGTAAGTTTTACAAATATTTCTCAAAATACTCTACAGCGGAAAACTAACACAACCCACATCTCATATCTGTGCTAAGCAACAGAGAAGACATCCAGCCCGCGGACCCTTCTCACTAGCATCACGATGACAACAGCAGCGGCAAGGGTTTCCATGAGTTTACCACTCGGAGAGTTCCGAGTCTCATCGGACAACCGTACTCAGTAGCATAGTGTTATTAGCTGCAAAACAACTTGTATAGTATCCGTGAGCATAACGCTCAGCAAGACATAACCGTCGGCCCTAAGCATGAAACTCTACATGATGGTAAAAACTTAACATAGGATAGTACATTGCATATGAACTCGCCTAGAAATGGGTCCTCACTTTCAAATGTTATTAGCAGCAAATTAAGCATAACCTTGGGCACCTCACATCGGGAGTCCACAATCAAACAAGAAACGCTTTCTCCCGATGTAACTTGTTCATGGTGGGAATGAATCGAAGTTGCACTAACCTATTCACAAATAATAACATTACGTTACTAGTATTAACTTCAAAACAATGATGATTAATTCTTATCTCAGTGCAAGTTACCTCTACGTCACGATGCAGTAAACAAGCGGTACTCATAACCGTGAGGGACGGCGAATCGACTCATTATACACCTGCAGGGATACCCGAATAGCACGTCATGTACGCCCATACTCAGAGCTGCACACAGCACGCTCCACTGATGTCGTATGGGACAACCTTTCACCCAACAGCCCAAACGTCGAACCGGTCACACCGAAACGGACAGGAGGTTCCCTACAAGGAGCATCTCTCTATGCCCGTTAGCAAATTTCCACCTTGCTGCCCTCAACCTGCACCTATAAATCGGTGTGCTATGCCTCAACGCCCGGAGGTCTAGGTTACATCGGTTTATCGGGTCCCATATATCCGATATGCCTTCGGTACGTTCAATACTTGTTCAGCAGGGCCGCATATGGATCGGTCCTCAATCGACACGGACAGGTCTAATAACCCAGGCCCCTATGTCCTGTTGCCCCTACACCCTGCCCGGTCTCATTTCAACTTACTAACAACTTTTTGAACCAATCCCCCTATGCTCCCAATTTCCAATACTCGCAAGTAGCGTCCAGCCACTCGACTTCTACCGAGTCCTACTTAAGCATGGCATATTCTACACGTTGGAAAGACACCTACCCAAAGACTCCATAGACTTTCTGGTCATGCAAGAGTAGTATCAAATATCTAGACTTAATGCACAATTCATCCTAACCGACGTATTGTATACAAAGTAAAAACTTAGTGGTAGTTAAATGCAAACCGGGGCTTGCCTGTTTTGCAGGGTCTGATAGTATATAGTTCAGTTAGATTCTTGTCTCCCATGAGGCTTGATCAACTGGTCCACTTCAATGGAACCACTCCGTCGAACTCCTTCATTGGTTGCCTCCGTCGTAAGTCCTATTGATATGTATATGCATCTGTTCTTATTATGCAATTTAAAGAAGTAAAGACTCAACTTGTTAATAACAGGGAACTGTGTGGGATTACTAAAAAATGAAGTTCTTGTCCCTGTTGTGCAGAGGAACTGGAGGAAAAACCACATGTCCATAAGAATTTCCATTAACATGTCTTATGGTTCCTAATGGACATGTGACATGAGTTGAAATGGGTTGAAAGGAACTAAAGGTCCTGATCTCCAATGACTTCAAAATTTTTACCTGAAGTCATACATTACACAGAGACTTAGCTTGCCAAATTGCAGCTAATGTAAGTGGAAATTGTGTCTTCCATAATTCCCACTATAATTATTCTCTGTGTTGCTCATATACATTAGCATGGAGAACAAGAACAGGTAGATCAAAAGTTCAATTTGAGCTGAAACTTTACAGGTGAGTTCCTGGTCACCTGAAAGTGTTCTGGACCAAAATTAAGGACTTTTCATTGTGTAGTTCCTCCAGAATAATTCTATAAGCAATTATGCTACAAGGATTTAATTCTGAAGTAAGGTGCATTTTCATGCCCAATAAGGTGAACTACCATTTCAAGTATGGCTCATAGAGCATGTCTGAATTTTCCTATGATTTTTGGAACTAAGGATCTCTCAGAACTGATTTTACAAAGGAAAATCATTTTCTGGAAAAGTTTCTGGATAATTTTTTAGTACAGCAGATTGTACTCTGGAAATTCCTACACAAATCATCTTCAATTGATCTGAAACTTTGATGAAAGTCCAATAATATCCTAAAGAATATTCTGGCAAAAATTGAGGATTTTTGGACAAACCAAACTCTCTCAATAATTCTTTTACAGAAAAACTTAAAAGAATTATCCAGAATTTAATATTGAATTTCATACAAATTGGGGTTCATATTTGGATAGATCTTTGCAAAAGGAATCCAACCCAATTTGAATCACCTAATTTGGAGTTTCCTACACAAAGTTATGAAATTTCAAAGTTGGAGCTGAAACTGGAATTGTTTTGCTATGGAAAATGAACTTGGGCCCACGTTTTAAATCCCAGCCACTGAAAACCGAGAACACACGGGGCTACACGGTTCCAGCGCACAGCCACAGTGGATCCCCAGCCACAGGAGATCAAATTTTTAGACCGCAGTCGCTGACGGCTGGGCCCGGCCCTTTCTTCTTCCTCCCGCCCGCGCTCTCGCGCGCGCCGCCGCCCCCTCGCCGGACTGAGGCGGTGCCTCATCGGAGGGGCGTTCCCGGCTGCCATCTGACCGGAATGTCGCCGCCGGTGGGTTTACAGTGACGGGAAATCGATTGGAGGGGTCGGCGTAGGCGGTAGACCACCGGAAATGTGCTGGCGTCGTGCGACCACCTCGGGAGAAGTCCGGCACCGTCCACCTGTGATCCTAGCCCACCAAACTTTCGAGGAATTGGCTCTACAGCATCCTTGGATGCTAGTGAAGCTCGGCATAGCCTTGGAATTGCTCGGCAACAGCGGCAAATGGGTATTCACCATGCACCCGAGACACCTTCCAAGTTTGAGCTCGGAAAACTCAGAATTTGGGCGGTCTACATGTGTTTCCGAGCTAGGGTTGTGAAGAACAATTGTTCACCGACTAGTTTCGGTCCTTTGTGCAATATTTGGAGAGCTAAGATCAAAAATTGAGATCGAATTTGAGGGTACCTTACTGGAAGGTCGATTTATGGCCGCCGGAGATCTTTTCTCGAATTCGTGCTCTGTCGTCCATGTCATGGCCTGAGCTTCGGAGGTGAGCATCACCGAGGACCAGCGCATCCGAAAATGCTCTTGCCCGGGCACGAGAAGCTCTCTGTGAGGCTGTCCATGGGAGCCCGATCGCCGGCTTGTTTTAGGTCGCCGCGCGAAGATCTGTGTTCTCGGTGCAGAGAGGCTCGGCTAGCCCGGTGGCGAGTGGAGAAGGTAGGGGATGGCCCCTCAGCGCTACTGGTGCAGCTCGGGGAGCTCGGGGGCCCGAGTTTGGCCGTCTCCCGATCGAGTTTCAGAGAGGGCGGCGAGTTGTGCTCGGTTCAGCGCGAGGAAGCCGTGAAGCATCGGTGTGGTGGTTTGTGAGCAACGAGAGCCACGTCTGGAGCTGCTGATCACGTCGAGCAAGCCACGGAGAAGCTCCAGCTTCTGAAGAGGTGTCTGACCACCCCTTGGTGTCGCCCGGAGCTCACTCGGCTCGGTTGCTTCGAGCGGTTCGCGAGCGAGGGGACCAGCATCCGGTTAGCTCGGCTGGGGTCGAGTGGATCGCACCGAGCGAGAGAGAGCGGTGAAGCTGGTCGCCAGCGTGAAGAGGAAACGAGGTGGTGGCCTCGGGGCTGCATGCGGTTGCGCCCTGAGAGGAGTCCCGACTGATTCGTTTCTGAATCGAGAACCCGGTTGCTTAGTGGGGAACAGAGAGAGGTGACTTAGGGTGCAAGTCACACTCTTTGCCCAATGACATGTGGGCCCACTGTCCCCCTTATCCCCTCCATTTTTATCAAAATTGGAAAATGACCCTCATCAATAGTGGGAAACCTTGAATCCTAACTTAATTTGATGATTTGGACAGGTTTCATCCACTTTCAAATTTGAATTCCCATGCAATTTAAGTCCATTTGACAAATGGGTAGCAAATAAAAAGAAAGGGCAGCCCGGTGCATGTACAAATGGATAGCAAATCATTTTAAAAATTTATGAAACTTTGTCTACCCACTTATTTAGACCTAAGGAATCCAATTATGAAATCTGCTTTTGGTTTTGGCTGCTGCAAATGAGGTTTTGTGCACAACAGTTTGCCTTCCTATTTGTTGCCCTCATTTGCAATTTGAATTGGATAATTTTGAGTTCCCACTCTGAATTTCATTTAACCTGGCATATGAGAGCTTACACGTGAGTTTTTACTTAACTTTGTCCCACAACCACTCTCTTGATATTAGACTAGAGTGGTGGGACACTCATGTGTGTCATCACATGTGGAAAAATTTAAACTAGTCCCTATTTTTATAAACTTGAAACCAAAGGGTGTTCCCACTTCAGTTCCTTTGTATTCAAAATTTTGGGACCTTTACATTTTCTGATACCATTTGTGATGGCTCTCTAGGATCATAGACTGGCCCCACATACCACCACTCGTCTTTTTCTCCGCACTTTGTCCTCACTCGTGCGCACCCGAGAAAACTTCTCGGTCGGTCACCCATCCCCAAATTCCTCCGGGCCAAGCATGCTCAACCCCGGAGTCCTTTGCAGGTGGGCTTCCGAAAAAGAAGGTATACCTTGGTGGTATGAGTACTCTATCAATCCTATTAAGCCGGGAGCCAGGATATCACAATTGGTTCAACCAATCAAAAGTTATGCCCTGTTCAAGTTCAGAAAAAATTCTGACACAAACAGGGGAGGTTGTTACTAAAGGTTTGATATGGAAACTATACTCCCAATTGACTCTTAGTTCAATATAGGAGTTTATTAACACCTAATGGAATCCTAGACTCCAAAATTACTCTTTTCTTTGAAACTTTCTTTTTCATGCAGTTAAGACCATTTCATGGTACTACGTTTCCTCACCAAATCAAAATCCTAACCGGCGTTATACCGGCATATACGTCTCTAGTGGTGGCACTAAAATGATCACTCACAAACGTTTTCTAAACGCAATGTTCTAACGTGGTTAAGGTACCTGCAGAAAAAACAATAAATAGTGATGCACACAAAGGTTTTCCATTTCAGGCAGGTCTATATCATAGTAAAAACATACGCCCCGTATCATTGCCATACGGGCCGTCCTTGAGTCAAATCACGTCTCAAGGTACATGGTCGTGTTTTAACACCACCCGACGGGGAACCTGAGTAGAGCGCGAACGGGTCGTCACGGTTGGGAATTTTATCAACCCAACAGATCCACCTACTGCCTCATGACCGTTGAGGCACGCCGAAGGCGAGCGCTGCGTATGGCCCTTTGAACATTGAACGTTCAAGAGTTGCATACTATCGTGTTGCTTACCACACGATGGGGTATTTTCACTTTTGCCTAAAGCACGCTAGAGTTCAGCGTTTTAATATGCTCTCAAAACCATAGAGAGGTTCAGAGACTCATATAAACTACCGTGCCAAGCCACGGTATACCATTCCATACTATTACTTGTATGGTGAGTTACTGCAATTGATCCGCCTGCGGTGACGTACCTTACCTCTTACCTCCACGTAGGTGCGTCGTTACAGAATTAAAATACTGAATATTAACACACTGTTAGCTTGCCACCTTAAGTAACTATGCTACTAATAGTCCTTATGTGGGCATACTATACGTTCCTTACTCGTATACTTCTAAGTTTTTGAAAATAAGCTCTTTTTATGCGTGCTATTCCCAATGCGGCTCTGATATCATGCCTGTGGGGATCCCCTTCCGGGATCCACACTCCATGATACACATTGGATGGTGTCGTGCGATGCGGCACCTAACAGCATACACGAGAAGAACCATAAAGTACAAAGTCTTTTATTTCTCAAGGTAATGTCATTTACAAAATATTGTACCACAGGGTACACGCAGCGGAATATAAATACACACTTACTCTCAGTCCTAACTCTGCAAAAGTGAAGACGTCCAGCCCGCGGACGCTTCTTACTAGCTTCCACAAAGATTAGTGCAGCGGCAGGGTTTCCGGTGAGTCTCTGATGGCTCACCGAACAACCATCTTCATAGCAAATTTTATAACCTGCAAAACACTAATAATGCAACCGTGACCACGATGGCTCAGCAAGACTTAACCGACACTCCTAACCATGAAACTCTACATGCAAGGATTACTAACATAGGAAAAATATGATGCAACAACGACACGCCTAAATGTTGATCCTTACTTTCAGGTTTATAGCAGCAGATTATTATGCCTTAGGCAGCCCTCACATCGGAAGCCCACAATCAAAAAAGAAACACTTTCCTCCGATGTGGTGATGCCCAAAGAGGAAAATAAACTTAGTGAGCTCTACAACTATAGCACACATGGTTGGCAATACAATGAATTTAAGAACTTCACATCAGCAATGATTCATGTCACTTCATCTAGAAATAATTACTACGTCACAACTCAGTGAACAAGTGGTACTCATATAACCGCGAAGGACGGTGATTGCAATCAGGACACACCCGGAATACACGACACATACACCCGCCTCGAAAGACTCATACAAGAGCTCTTTCTTACGTTGTATGCAGCAACCTTTCACACGTCACTCCAATGCCGAACCAGTTCCGCCGACCCATCAGAAGGGCCACTACACGGAACACGTCAAAGTTGCGCCGCTAACGGCTTTACACCTCTGACACCAACCCCCAAAGGACGGCTGTATAAGTCTCGACACGAGAGTACCCGAGTTACATCGGTTTCCTGGACCCCATAATTCCAGTATGCATCCGGTACTGTTCAAACTTGCTCAGCAGGGCGGCATACGCATCGGTCCTTAACCGACACAAACAGAGCTATAGCCACACAGGCCCAACGTCCTGCTGCTCCTACTCTCTGCTCGGTCTCATTTTACATTCCAGAACTTTCATTCTTTAGAATCAAACCCCGCTGAACCAACATCCTAAACTCGCGAGTAGCTTCCAACTACCCGACTTGTACCGGATACTATACAACTTAAGCCTAGCAGAATCTACACGAAGGTAACCTGTTCTACCCTGTACTCCAAGGGTTTGTGGGTCATGCATTTGGAATATCAATCACCTTGACCTAATGCACAATTCATACTAGACCAATAGAAGTGATACAAAGTAAAATGTAACTAAAAAGCTGTTAAATGCAAACCGTGGCTTGCCTTATGTTGCTGCAGGTTTATTTATACTTTATAGTCAATATCTTGGCGATGATTAAATCTTCAACTTGCTGATCCGAGTCGAGTTCCTCGTCGAACTCCTTCGTCGTATTTCCTACCGACATGAATATGCACAGTTTTATGTTGCAAGTAAAGACATTATAAAACAAAAATGTTTTATAACTTAAGAAAGGGTTCTAACTAACTAAGACTTGAGAATTTGGTTTGGCTATGTGCTGGAACAGGGACATGAACATTGTGAGCATTGGAGAATTTTGGAACTCAAGTTCAAAGAACTAGGTATAAGATATAAGGATGAAACTAAAAAGGATTAGCAGGATTTTGAGAAGATGATCTCAACTTGCTCTGAAATTTTTACAGTGGTCCATAGATCATACAGAGGTATGGATTGCAAAATTTCAGACAAAGTCGATGGAAGATGTGGCCTAGGGAATTTTCTTACTATTTGGCTTCTCTGAATTCCTATGGCAATTAGTGTCTTGGCATGCTCCAAATGTGGTTTTTCAGAAAATTAATAGTCTCATGAGTCCATAGGACTTGGTTTCACCATTTTTGGAGATTCCTACACAGAGATATGGAATCTAGAAGTTGGAGCTAAAAGCTGAAAATCTTTCTGCTATTTTTCCAAATTTTCAGAGACATACAAGATTGAATCAACATTTTGTCAAGCAAATGAAGTCCAATGCCTCTGAAAATTTTAATGGAGTTCTAGTAATTTTGGAAAAGTGTCCTGCCCAAATTTGGGAATTTTCCAATAAACAGAACTCCTGTAAAAAGTTATACAATATTTTCCTTAAATGAATTAATGAGCCAAATCAATGGATTTTCATAAATATTGGACTGCATCCCTCGATAGTACTCTTTGAGAGGAATCGATCAAAATTTATTTCACAATTTTTGGACACTTCTACACAAAGTTATGGCTCTCCAAAGTTTGAACTGAATTGGGAAAATCTGGAAAATGTTTAAATGCCGACAGTGGGTCCCACTCGTCATCCCTAACCTTCAGCCTCACGCCAAACAGAGCAGTGGCGGCTCCCTATGGCGAGGTCATCGGAAAGGCACTTTCCAGCCACCTCCGGACCCCCTGTTGGCCGCCCCCACATTTTCCCCCACGCTGAACACGTTGGTGAGGTCTCCGGCGGCTGAAACTCGCCAGAAAACAGGGTGCACCGGTAACAGCAAACCCTAGGGCTCCGACGAGGTCATGCATGGTGAATTCTCCACCAAATGGTCGGTTCTTGGGCTCTAAAGCACCAGGGGATCGTATATAAGACCGACATGAGGTCTAAACAAGCCCGGGAGAGCTCCAAACCTATCGGCACCGTGCGCCCGATATGGTCCAGCGGTATACCCTCAAAAAGAACTCGGATTCCTCGTTCTACACTCAATATGTTGGTCTAAAATCGATGGAGGAGGTGTGCTAGGAAATTAAGATTCTGTGTGTGAAGTTTGAAACACAACCAACATGAATTGAGGACGAATTTTGCAATTCCTTACCTCAAGGTCAGTTTCTGCCGTCCGGGAGAAAATCTTGAAATTCTCCCTCTGTGATCAATGGCTAGGGCTGAGCCTCGGAGGTGAGCAACTAGGCTTGTAGGTGCACCGATGGGGTGGCTTGCTTGGGCGTGGTCACTCCTGGTTTGGGCTGGCCACGGCGACCAGTTCGGTTTCTTCGGTGTTTCACACGGGAGCTGCAGCAACTTGCTATTTTCCGGTGCAAACGAGCTCGGGACAGGGGAGGAGAAGGGCTGGCCGGCTAGCCCACCCAGGGTCGAAGCTTTTTTCTGTGGGGAGCTCGGGCAAAGGAAATTCTGTTGGTGGCTGTGATCGGGAGAAGCAGTGCAGCGCTGTTTTCTTCTCGGGTAGGAAACAGAGAGCTGAGTGAGCGAGAGAGAAGCAACCAGGGTTGAGCTCGTACGTGGGATGGATAGGGGCAAAGCAAATCAGCTGAGAGCAGGAGGTGGCGCCCAAAAACTTCACCCCGAAGTCTTCTGCCGGTGTGCTGTCGGGAGCTCGAGCGAGGGAGGAAAACAGGGGCGGTAGAAACCTTGTGTGTATGACATGTGGGGTTCACTTCCCCCCTTATCCCCCCAATTCCGTTTAAAATAGCAAACGAGCTCCAAAATTGATCAAACTCGGAGGATAGGCCAAAAGATATGTGAGCAACACAACGGTGCACTCAAATTTGAATTTCGGTGAAGTCAGAATTCGAAACTGAGATTTAAATTCAAATTCGATTTTTGTCCTGTTTTAATTCCAACGACTAGTAAATCCTTTTCAAATGCTCCGAAAATTTTCCGGACTATTATTGGATGTGTGGAGAACCAAATGATAGCTTTAGATCTCTGTGTTCCGTAATTTTTGCAAGTTCAAGTTTAGACTTGGAGCTCACACCGTTAAATTCAAAAGTTTAAATTCCCTCACATTTTCTCTGTGTGAATTGTTGCTCCACTTGCTAGAATTTTGGGATTTCACAGCCACTCCCTTTGATCACCGGCGACCGGCCGATCCCAGCTGTTTCACGCACCGCCACCAGAGAAGAAAAGGTGTGCTTGCTTGTGTTGTATCTGTAGGAGGAAGCCGTATTCCATTTCATGCGGTGTAGAGCGAGAATTTCTAGTTTCCTTCCTCGGAGTGTGTTAGGGTTAGAATCCACTCGACGGCAAAATTCATTGCACAGAGGCAACCGCCGGTCGAGCTGCACCTCACACACGTTCTAGAACACCTAGCGCACCTCCTCGATCAAGTAGAAATCAGTTTCATGCACTAGGACCCTAGTTCCGCGAGAATTTGGTGCCGGCGGCTGAAAACAGGGCACCTCACTGGTGAGGTCATAGTTGCGGCGGTTTTCATCAGGATCAGTGCTCATATTCGTGATCAGCAAGTATCAGCGGAGATCTCTGAGCAAACCGCGTCGAAAAAGGTGTAGAGCACACTGAGTTCGACGTCGCCGATGAGCTCCCAGCCACTGTCACCATCACGAGCACTGTTCTGGCCATCGCCGAGCTCCGGTGAGTGCACCAATGTGTTCCTCGGACGAAGATGTGCACAGGCTGCGAGTTTCGTCAAAGGTCTAGCAGTAGAATGACCAGCGGCGAGCTCTCCGGCGAGGCACCGCCGCGGTTATCGCGGGTGGCGCGAGGTAGATGAAAGGGTGCGGGCCCCGCGTGGCACTGAGGGGAAAACGGGTCCAGGATCCGCTGTGGCACCGGGATCGCGTGCGGATACGCGGGAAATTAAGCGGACCCACGTGTGACTTTGTTGTAGAGCTGACACGTAGCCCTGGGGGCCCACTAGCCAGTTTAAACATTTCTTTGAATTTCAGAATTTGGTTCAAAGTATAACTAGCTATATCTTTTGCTAGGAAGCTCCAAATTTAGTGAACCAAATTTTGTTGAATTCTGCTCTTTGAGTACTATCCATCAAAACAAGTTTAAGATTATGAAACTTATTATTTTTTTTCAGAATTAATTCCCTAAAATTTAACTATTGGGAATTTTATCTGGAGAATTCTTTTATGTAAAATTTTGAAATTCGACTAGGAGTTCATTTGAAAATCCTTGAATCACAAGAATTCAGATCCATCCAAGTTTATTTAGTCCCTCTAATGGGGTAATTAAGTGAACTGCCCTTAGAAAATGGAAAAATGTACAGAAACATGTTTCAGATTTCCTCAAACCTTGTTTAGGGCATTACATCCGGTAGGATTCTTCGAATGATATGAAACCAATTCCATTAGAACCATCTCAAACTCTAGTATCCAGAAAGTAATGGTTTGAGCCATTAAAATCCTTGGAAATCCATAAAAGATTTAGTAGTGACCAAATAGACTTTTATTTGTATAGAGCTCAAATGAACTTTGTTTCAAATGAAACTTCGTCAAGTTTCTGGTTAGAACCCTATCAAGTCACCATAAAAATTTCAGAGCCAAAGGGTATGTCTTGTTAGAGTTATGGTCTTCACATATTCAATTTGACACGTTGCATTTAAATTGACATATTGAACATTGTTTACGTGTAGTCGCTGAAGGTGAAGAGACCCCGGAAGTTCTGGACTTCCTACTTCCGGACGAAGCACTAACATCCGACCAGCAGCAACAAGGCAAGCCCCGGTTTGCATTTAACAAAGTTATAAAGTTTTGCTTTATATACATACTTAGCTTGAGGTATTTATGTGCATTAGGGGTAGGATGTATGAAACCCAAATGCATAGCCAGAAAATTCCCACAAGAGTGCGGGTAGTAGTTAAGTCCTCGCGTAGCTCATGCTGTGCTTGAGGTTTATAGACTTCGGTACAAGTCGAGTAGTTGGAATCTACTCGCATGTATAGGCTCGGGACACACAGGATTGGTTCGAGTGATGTGAGATCACTTTAGTAAAAAAATGAGACTAGGCAGTGGCTAGGGCACAGCAAGAGGACGTCTTGTGGGCACAGCCCCTTTCTTGTCGATTGAGGACCGATCTGTGTGCGTCCCACGCTGATCAAGTTTGAACGTACCGAAGGCATATCGGATATATGGGCCCCGATAAACTGATGTAACCTATACCTCCGGGCGTCGAGGCATAACGCACTGATTTATAGATGTAGGTTGAGGGCAGGAATGTGGAAATTTGCTAACAGGCATAGAGAGATGATCCATGCAGGGGACCTCCTGTCTGTTTGGGTGTGACTGATTCGACGTTTGGGCTGTTTGGTGAAAGGTTGTCCCGTACGACATCGAGTGAGCATTC
Source organism: Neostapfia colusana (assembly GCA_030760725.1). NCBI lineage: Eukaryota > Viridiplantae > Streptophyta > Magnoliopsida > Poales > Poaceae > Neostapfia > Neostapfia colusana. The sequence continues at coordinate 33,544,201 of JASWHV010000017.1, read as the reverse complement.
TGTGCAGCTCCACGTGTGGGCGTACGTGACGTGCTTCGGGTATCCCTGCAGGTGTATATTGAGTCAATTCGCTGTCCCTCACGGTGATGAGTACCACTTGGTCAATGAGTCATGACGTAGGTTAATATACGAAATGATGTGATTCAGTAATGCTGTTATGATTAACTTGTATTGCTACTTGTGTGCCACCAAATATTGCTCACTAAATTTCAGATTCCTGAACCGTTAATTTGTGGCTAAAAGATGAACCAAGGATGAACTTGTAGGCGTGTTCGTTTGCTGCAATTTACCATCCCATCTTCGTTATGACCTGCATGTAGAGTTTCATGTGTAGGCGCATCGGTTAAGACTTGCTGAGCCATTGTGCTCACGGTTGCTGCTATTGAGTATTTGCAGGTGAGGAGTACCCCACGGATTCGGGGTACGACTCCACCGGCGAGGGCTACGCTCCATCGGGGACCATGGCTGAGTGGGAGCCGCACAAGCCGCGCTGAGCTGCGGAGTGGAGCTAATGTGGGTTGTCCATAGGGCTGGACGACCGACTTTTGGCTAGTTAGGTGGGCGTGAGTTGTATAAATTTAGCTTCCCACTGTTGTAAACTCTGTACTTAGTTGTAGACTGAAGGTTTGTACTACTTTGTACATATTAAGTTGGATTTCTATGTAATACAATGTTGGCCTTATGATGTGTGCTGTTGAGTGTCGCATCGTGCGGCACCACCCTCTGAGATCCTGGGCATACGGATTTCGGTCCGTCACAGGCTGGTATCAGAGCTGCTTAGGGGATAGCACACTAAATAAGGACAGTATTACGGGAAAACTTAGGATTATGGTGAGGAATCGCTAGTATGCCCAAATAAGGACTATAGTAGTATAGTAACTTAAAGTGGCATGACTAACATATGCGTTATAATTCTGAATTTTGATTATGTAATGACGCACCTACGCTCAGGTAAAAATGGTAAGGAACGCCAACAAAAGCGGTTCAATTTTTTTTAGCTCTCCTGACGAGGAAAGTGGTTTAGGGATAGGTCTCACAGATTGGTGTGAGATGTCAATATGAAACTCTTGAACTCTTCATGTTCCTGAGTTCATATGAAACGTTGGTCCCAAGCGTGCATCAGGCAAGAAAGTGGAAACCCCATCGTGTGGTCGGTAACATGATAGTGTGTTCTTCTAGAAATAGCCTAGGAGGACATACGCAGTAGTTGCCATTGGCGTGCTCTGCAGGGCAGTAGGTGGTATCTGTTGGGTTGATAAAATTCCCAACCGTGATGACCCATTCGCGTTCTACTTGGGTTCCGTGTCATGTGGTGTGAAAACACGATCACGTACATTGAGACCTGGCTTAACTCAAGGATGGCCGTATGGCAATGATACGGGCTTATGTATTTACTTTCAAATATGGACCTGGATTAAATGAAAATAATCTTTGAGTGCATCACTATTGAGTGTTCTTCTGCAAGTACTAACCACGTACGTATTCCATGTAGTACTCGTGTGCGAGAGGCCGTTTAATGCCACAATTGCGACATACATGCTGGTATAATCCGTTAGGATTTTCCTTTTGTGAGGAACATAGTAAGGACATGTAATAGGCATTTACATTAAATATAATGGTAACAAGGAACTAAAATAACCAAGTTTCAATATTTAGGACCCTGGTTGGGTAGGAAAATGCAACAAGTGATTAGTTTAGCTCAAAGGGATTGAAAAACAGAGTGCTCTGTTTTGGCAGCAAGGTTGCTGAACTTTAACAGAGCATAAATCACATATTATTTAGCCAATCAAGGTTTGGGATATAGTCCTGGAAAGAGGTTTAAGTGCTCTACAACTTTGTTGTAGACTTCCATAACAGTATCACAACTTAAACTGGTTGAAATTCCAGATGATTGGAAACTGTCCAGAACCAGGACAGATTCAAAAACTCTCTGCACTGTTCTGTTTTTCAAGCATAACTTCCTGTAGAAAAATCCAAAATTATCATATGATATATTTTAGAAAGGGTAGGAAATGTTTTAAATCTTTGTAATTCAGGATTTCTGCAATTGCATGGAATTTTGAGTTGAAAACAGCAACGTCCAAAGGAGGTGCTTTTGAAATTCTTCCAGAAATTCTGTTGATTTTAATTATCATAACTTTTTAACCAGAGCTGATCTGAGGGCAAATAAATACTCGTTGGAAAGCTACTGAAGTCAAATTTAACTTTCGTATTCAACATGAGTTATGAAAATGCAATGTACCAGGTCAAAATCTGGGATATGTAGAAACTGGTCATTCTGGGCAGAGGGATAGACAGTTGAACTCATTTGAGAGATTTTTGTACCCTAAGGGGGTTTGATTACTTCCAATGGGTTAAAACATACTCATGAGTTGTTATCTTAACTAGTGAAAGATTTGAGTATATTTCCTACTCAAGTTTCTTTTGCTAGAGATCATGTTTGTGCCGTATTGAAGATATAGGGTAGTATACGTGATGACAAAGCGATATTAACGTCTCGTAGTGACCAAATCTAATTGAGGTGAACTTCCAAAGTGGAAGTCCATCAAGTTGGATTTAACTAGTTTGTATTTGGTCTGGTAATGGTGTAGCTTGTGAAAAGTTATTACATTATCTATTTACGTGATGTATCGCATGTTTACTGTCATTATGTTTTTACGCCCATTTTATTGGACTGCATGAAGTATGTTGTGGGACTGATGTTATTGTCGTGTGGTTGCAGATGGTTCATACTCAGGCCACGCATGAGGTCGGTGGCTCTAGTCAGCAAGGGGGTGATGACTCCCAACCACCTGCCTACGACAGCACCCCGCAGCAACAACCACCACCGCCGCCTCCGCTTACACTAGCGGATGTGATCGCGGCGCTGGTGGGAAATCATGAGGAGCAGACCGATCTGCTCCACACGATCGTACAAAATACGTCCCAGGTGGGGGCATCAAGAGAGGGGACCTCGTGAGCCCCACACTATGACGTACTCGGATTTCATGAGTACTCATCATCCGGAGTTCACCAAAGCGGCGAAACCACTAGAGGCCGACAACTGGCTGTGGACGATTGAGTCCAAGTTCGGGCTGCTCCAATGCACGGAGCGGCAGAAGACTCTCTTCGCAGCGCAGCAGCTTCATAGTGCCGCCGGTGCATGGTGGGCGAACTATGTCGCCTCACTACCTGCTGGCCACGCCGTGGAATGAGAAGAATTCAGGAAGGCGTTCCGCGCCTATCATATCCCTCCCGGGATAATGAAGAGGAAGTTCCAAGAATTCTTGGAGCTGAAGCAGGGCGGGAGGAGTGACCACGACTACTCCTGTGCGTTCAACCATCTGGTGCAGTATGCATCGGATTACGTCTCCACCGAGGAGAGGATGCGAGAGCAGTTCTATCGGGGGTTAAATCTCGAGATGAAGATGCATCTCGTACAATGCAATCGCGGCACGTTCAATGACCTCATCAACGCCTCGATCATGTAAGAGGATCCTCAGCGAGAACTGGCGGCTGAGCAGTAAAAGCAAAGCGCTCCACCAAGCAGCAAGGGTGGAGCCCCTCAAAAATACCCCATGGTGTATCGGACACCATCTGGACAGCAGTGGCATCCACCGGTGCGACCTCAGCAGTTTGGGGGTCGTTCTTTTCAGCCACCCCCGTTCCGATCGTCGATGCCACCACCACGACCGCAACAGCAGCAGCAGATGGTACCCCGGGCATTTCCACCGCCACAACACGCGCCGGGTTTATGCCCGCCGATCAGCGGAGGACCGCCTCACTACACATGCTACACGTGTGGCCAGGCGGGTCATTTCTCGAAGGACTGTCCCCATGGGCAGCAGAGCAGCGGACAAGCCCACTATCAGGGCGGTGCTCGAGGCCAACCTCCGGTCAAGAAGGGAGGTCAGCAAACTGGGGGCGTTTGCAACCTCGACAATGAGGACGCCCTGGAGGGAGAAAACATGGTGGCGGGTACATTCACTCTCAACGATCAAGCCATCATCATTTTATTTGATTCTGGTGCAACCCACAACTCCATAAGTGCATCATATGTGGTTAAGCATCAACTGCAAGTCTTTCCAACCGAGTGCTCTTATATGATCTGCTCACCGGGAGGGAAGATTTCAGCAACTATGATGATTCCGAAAGCATCACTGTGCTTAGGTGGGAAGATACATCCCACTACTATGATTATTCTTGAGGGGCAGAAGATTGATGCAATCTTAGGGATGTCATGGTGTGAGACCTATGTGTGCTGAATACATTGGCAATTAGGATAAAAGTTAGCATTAACATTCAATGTTTTGAATATTCCAAAACATTCTTCTGTGGCAAGGTCCGCCAAGTGTTGGCAAGGTCCGGAGAGCTTCTGTGAGGTCCGGAGCTTGTTTTTAGGGAGCTCCCGTGAAGTTCAACTCGTAGAACTGCAGCGTCTTGTTTTTGCTTTTAACTCACAATGTTTCAAACTTGCTTTATGGGAAGGTTTGCTTAGTATTAATTTGCTAAGTTTTTGGTGTGTTTTGGTGGTTATGTCTGTTATCATTTGATATGGTTTGCAACATGCTTATGTGACGTGCTCATGTAAGGTGTTGTGGTTTTTGAACTAACGTGAGTCAAGTGGAGGACTTGTGCTCGGAAGAATTGGTTGTTTATTCATGTGCAGATGTTGCTTGAGTTCAAGACATGGCTGGTGACGGGATCCTTGGACTAGTCTCAGGGAGGATATGAGGTTCCAACAACCATTTTCGGGAGGAGCTGTGGTTGAGTTGATCGGGAGGTCACGCAGCATGTTTGGATCAAGGGCAGTGCATATGAAAGTTGCATGTACATCGTTGGAAGGTGTTTGCACGTGTGCAAGGAGTGCATGGACGTGGCAACATTGTTTCAAGGCGTGATGAAGAGAAGTGGACGTAAAGAATTGGTCGGAAAGGTCCAACCGGCTGGATTGCGTACTCAGACTGAGGCTGAGTCGGATATGGCTCAAATATGGATAATTTGAGTTGGTTATGATAGGATTTCGTGCTAGGCACGAAGTTGAGTTGTTTTAGTAATGTTTAGGACGTTCCTAAGGTGTTTGGAAGTCTCACGATTGCTTCTATCTGCGAATAGGAGAGTCCTGAGCAGTTATGGTAAGTTAGGATACGAGTCCAATTAGGAGTAGGAGTCCTAGATTGGATTGATTAGCCTGAGGGCTGGCTATAAAAGCAAGGGAGCCAAGAGCTCTCGTGGGTAGAGAACTTTGGGCTGTTCCTCTTGTGTTTCTATTGAATAAAGTTCATAGTTTCGAGGAGCTTTTGTGCCTTGTTCGTCCGACTTGTTTTTCGTCAAGTCTTTCTCGCCGAGTTTCTGGACAGACCGACGTTGCTTCGGTGTTTCGTTCATAACTCGAGTTTTACAGATCCGATTGACGTGATTCTTTTTGGGTTGTTTTCACAACTCAATTATCTATCATCTGTGAAGTTTTCACGAGCTTCGGATCTTTATTTTTTGAGATACATGAGTTTCTTTGCAGCGTTGCAGATCTGTTTTATATCGGGTAGAACAGATTGATCTTCGTTTAATATTTTGATCGTATCTCAAGTTTTACTCTGTGTTTTCAAGTGATTCTTGTGGCATTAGATCCGTGACTTGATTCTCTACCTCTCTACTTGATTTGTCACGGTTGAACATGTTTGAAAACACTTGCACACACGGTTTCTTTAACCGATTGATTTTTGCTGAAGGGTTTTTGTTGTTTCCGCTGCGAAAAGTTTTAATCTACCATTCACCCCCCTCTGGTAGCTTTTCACGTGCTCTTCGATCCTACAATTGGTATCAGAGCCAAGGTGCTCTAATCTTTGTGATTTGCACGTGTTTTGACTAACCATCATGGAGAAGTACTCCGCAAAACCTTGTGTGTTCAATGGCATCGATTTTCAGGTTTGGAAGGCGCGGATGGAGGCCTACATACAGGCGCAAGGCTTCGCCATATGGGAAAAGGTCTACCGGAACTTTGATGTACCACCCAACGATCAATTTACGGCTGCAAACATGAGAGATGTTGACAACAACAACAAGGCTCGCAACTTGATCATCCAAGGATTGACTCAAAGCGACTTCGACCGTGTTGCACACCTCCGATCTGCATATGATGTTTGGAAAGCTCTTTGTGACTACCATGAAGGATCCAATACGATCAAGGAGGTAAGGCAAGATATGTTCAAGAAAGAATACATGCTTTTTGAGATGCAACCCGGTGAGTCAATTGATGACCTTTTTGCCCGCTTTAATAAAATTCTCAGCAACTTGCGTAGTGTCAATGTTAACTTTTCAGATGCTGAAAATGCTAGACAATTGTTAGGAGCATTAGATATGTCAATTTGGGAGATGAAAGTTACATCTATTCGTGAACCTACTGTCATGAGTTCTCTTACTTTAGACGTGCTTTATTCTAAATTGAAAACTCATGAAATTGACATCATCTCACGTAAAAACCCCAACAAGTCTATTGCATTTGTTTCGCAACGTGACATGTCTAGTTCTAGTCAATCATCATCTAGTGGTGCACTCTCTTTGCTGTCCTCTCTAACCCTTGAACAGATTGAAGAGTTTCCAGAGGAGGAGCTTGCACTCATCTCTACTCGGTTCTCAAAAGCATTGCAAAATGTGAGAACTAGAAGGAGAGGAAGCTCCGGACCTCAACGATGTTTTGAATGTGGTAAGACAGGACATTTTCGTATGGAGTGCCCTAACCTTTCAGATCCGACTTCACGTGAAGAAAAGCAAACAAGGCCGAAGAAATCGTTTGCAAAGAATAAGAAGAAGAAAGATTTATCAATGCGCAACATAGTGCATAGTATGATCTCTGCACTTTAAGATACTCAAGTGATGTGGACACCGGTAGTGATGAAGATGAAGAAGCTATGGCAAATATGTGCTGTATGGCGAGCAAGTCAAGTTCAAGCTCCGAGGAGGCAGAACACAACAGCGACGATGAAGAGGTATGTCCCACTTGTGAAGAAATGTGTGATGCTATTTCTCGTGCCACTGTTATATTAAAGAAAAAGGATAAAAAACTTAGGAACAATGCTGTTAAAATTGAATCAATAGAATCTGAAATTAATTGTTTAAAAACTTTTATTCCTAGTGATGATTCTTGTTCCTCATGTGATTTGATTTATGAACAATTATCCTCTTTAAGAAGTGCACACGCATCTACACTTGATAAACTTGAACTTGAAATTGAAAAGAACAAAGAGCTTGTTGCACTTAATGATAAAAATTTGAAAGATGCTTGTTGTTCTACAATTGATTTGCATTGTTCTTCATGTGATGATCTGAATAAGAAACTAAATGATACTATGAATGAGATTTCTATTTTCAACAATGCTTTACGTGTGCATGAAGTTAAATATTGTTCAAATTGCAAACTAAAAGGAAAAACTTCATGTGAAAACTGCTTTGATCTGTCCAATAAACTTGATGACATGCATAGGACACTAGATCGGTTTTCTAATGCAAATAAGAACCTAAACTTGCTGCTGAATTCTTCCAAGTCTTGTAATGATAAAACTGGTTTAGGTTTTAATTCTCATGCTCATTCTAAGGCACACCTACCTAAAGTTGTAAAGTCATTAGGAAGCGGTTTGATTCAAACAGCTCCTAGAGAAAAAGAGGTGATTTTCAAATCTGCAGGAGTACTGTCCCATTCGGGTTCTAATAAACGTGTTGCTTGCTCATCTAGACATGATAATAAGGTTATTTTTCATTGTACCTACTGTGGTAGAGATGGTCATGTCATGGATTTTTGTTATAGACTAGCTAAACACGATAAGAAACAAAGAATACTTGCTAGATCACATAACAACCAAGCAAAATCTGCTAGACCGAATGTTCGGAGCTTGCAACCTGCTGTAATGAGTCAAAAACTTGCTCCCGGACCTACTGTTTTTTGTGCTACATATAACACATCTTCTAAGTCAGTAGTTGGGAACAAAAATTTTCGATGTTTGGCTCATAAACCTGTTGTACCTTCTCAGCTTTCGCGTGTTATTCCTGCTGGACGTCGTGTGACTCAGTACGGAATTCCTAAAAGTTTTTTAACTAACCCCAGTATTGAGTCATCGACGTATTGTGCTGCTGTGTAGGTTTCACGTTTGAGGAAGGAGAACATTTGGATTGTGGATTCAGGTTGCTCACGCCACATGACCGGTAACAAAGAATGGTTCTACTCTCTCTCTTTTGTGTCACGTGTAGAAAATGTTACTTTCACCGATAACTCTTCTACTCCCATAATTGCTAAAGGTTCGGTTAGAGTAAACAATCTCTACACTTTGAAAGATGTGGCACTTGTTAAAAATTTGAAATACAACTTGCTTTCGGTTTCACAATTGCTAGATGAAAACCTAGAGGTTAGCTTTGCTAAAAATTGCTGCAAGGTTGTATATTCAAAAGGTGAGCTTTTGTTTAACATGTCTAGGTTTGGAAGAGTTTTTAAAGCTGATTTTGATTTGTCAACTTCTAAGCATCGGTGTCTAGTTGCTAATGATACAAAGGATCTATATTTTTGGCATCGTAGACTTGGTCACATAGGCTTTGATCATCTCACTCGTGTTAGTGCTCTCGATCGCATACGTGGGTTGCCGAAGCTTAAAAAGGACAATGATATTGTGTGCTCTTCTTGTAGACATGCTAAGTTTGTTGCAGGTTCACATGCTCCTCTCACAATGACCATGACAGCTGATCCGGGACAACTTTTACATCTTGACACAGTAGGTCCAGCACGTGTTCAATCCTTCGGAGGTAAATGGTATGTGCTTGTGATTGTTGATGATTATTCCAGATACTCTTGGGTTTATTTTATGGCATCTAAGAATGAAGCTTTTAGTCATTTTAGAACTTTATTTCTTAGATTATCTATTGATCACCCAGGATCATTAAAAGCAATTAGAAGTGATAACGGAACTGAATTTAAAAACCAATCCTTTGATCACTTTTGTGCTGAAAATGGAATAGATCATCAATACTCTTCACCCTATGTACCACAACAAAATGGTGTCGTAGAAAGAAAGAACAGGACCTTAGATGAGATGGCTAGGACTATGCTTGATGAATATCAAACACCTAGGAAATTTTGGGCTGATGCAATTGCAACCGCTTGTTATGTCTCAAATCGTGTTTTCTTGCGTGCTAAGCTTGGAAAAACCCCATATGAGCTCCGGTTTGGACATAGGCCTAGTGTTACACACTTTAGGGTTTTTGGTTGCAAATGCTTTGTTAAGAAACATGGTAATCTTGATAAATTTGAAGCTAGATCTGTTGATGGCATGTTTCTTGGTTATCCATCTCATACTAGAGGCTACCGTGTGCTTTTACTTGACACTAACAAAATTGTGGAGACTTGCGAGGTTTCTTTTGATGAAGCTAGCCCAAGTACTAGCTCCGATATTGCAGGTCCGGATCCATATCCGCAGGGGGAGAGTATTTTTATTGAAGAAGATGAAGAAGTGGTGCTGCTGCCCGAAAACTCGGAAGTAAATAATGATCAAGCTGCTGAATTTGCACCACAACCAGCACCAACAGTCACTACTGCTGGTTCGGACCTTCCTCAATCAACAAGCTCTCCTAATCAAAGGTCCGAACATGAAGAAGAAGGTGCTTGTGAAGTGTCTACTCCCCTCCGAGTACTCAAAAGTCATCCTCCACAACAAATCATTGGAAGCTTGCATGAACGAGTCACTCGGTCCAGGTTTTGCGATACAAACTCTCATGCTCATTCTGATTTTGTTGCTTCTTTTGAACCCAAGGATATATCACACGCACTCACTAATGAATCTTGGATTAATGCCATGCAAGAAGAGTTAGAAAATTTTGAAAGAAATAATGTTTGGAAACTTGTACCTCCACCTCAAGGTCACACATTAATTGGAACTAAATGGGTCTTTAAAAATAAGCAAAGTGAGGATGAGGTTGTGGTTAGGAATAAAGCTAGGTTGCTTGCTCAAGGTTTCACTCAAATTGAAGGTCTAGATTTTGATGAAACATTTGCTCCTGTTGCTAGATTAGAAGCTATAAGAATTTTATTAGCATTTGCTGCATCTAAAGGTTTCAAGTTATATCAAATGGATGTCAAAAGTGCTTTTCTTAATGGCTACATAGAGGAGGAAGTTTATGTTAAGCAGCCACCGGGTTTTGAAAATCCAAATTTTCCTAATCATGTTTACAAACTGTCCAAAGCCTTGTACGGTCTAAAACAAGCCCCTAAAGCATGGTATGATAGGTTAAAAACATTCTTACTTGAAAAGGGGTTTACCATGGGCAAGATTGATAAAACTCTTTTTGTACATAAGCATGGCAATGACTCATTATTCGTTCAAGTGTATGTGGATGATATTATCTTTGGTTGTGCTTCTCATGATCTCGTGTCCAAGTTTTCAGCTATGATGAGTTCAGAATTTGAGATGAGTATGATGGGAGAACTCACATACTTTTTGGGGCTGCAAATCAAGCAAACAAAAGAAGGAACTTTTGTGCATCAAACTAAGTATACTAAGGACCTTCTTAAGCGCTTCAACATGGACAAATGCAAGACTCTTCGGACACCAATGGGAACAGCAACAACACTTGAACTTGACGAAGATGGTGATCCGATCGATAAAAAAGAATACAGAAGTATGATTGGATCACTTTTGTATCTCACGGTGTCAAGACCGGACATACAATTCAGCGTATGTCTTTGTGCACGTTTTCAAGCTTCTCCACGTGCTTCACATCGCCAAGCCATCAAAAGGATTCTCAGGTACCTACATGGAACTCAAGAATTTGGCATTTTTCTTCCTTCTTCCTCAACCGTTTCTTTGAAAGCTTTTTTGAATGCTGATTTTGGGGGTTGTAGGATTGATAGGAAAAGTACTTCGGGTGCTTGTCATTTTCTTGGTAATTCACTTGTTGCTTGGTCCTCTAGAAAATAAAGTTCAGTTGCACAATCCACGGCCGAATCTGAATATGTAGCTGCGGCTAGCGCTTGCTCACAAATTCTTTGGATTGTTCAAACACTTAAGTACTATGGGGTTGATTTAGATAGTGTTCCACTGTTTTGTGATAACACTAGTGCAATTTGTATTGCTAAAAACCCCGTGAAACACTCTAGAACTAAGCACATTGACATTAGATATCACTTTCTTCGTGATAATGTTGAAAAAGGAAACATTGTGCTTCACCATGTCGATACCGAACAACAATTGGCTGATATTTTTACAAAACCTTTGGATTTCACTCGTTTTTTGTTTCATTCATAGTGAAATAGGGATTATGCATCCTCATGGCTTAAATTGAGGGGGAGTTTTTGAAACTTTGAAAGTCTATGTGTGAATCTGAAACTAAAATAATATGAGCATAGTATTTCATATATATATGACTTTGTGATTCCTTTTACAGGCTGAAAGTTCTTACTACATTACTCATGTTATACATTTTGTAGTTTTTGCCATGACTAGTAATTGGAATAATTACTTACACTATATCTGGTCATGATCGAACTTTCTTGCTGTTTTGAACTTGTTGCATGCTCACAAGTGCTTTTAATCATAAAAAATTAATCAAGTGATCAGCTCACATGTTGAGTTTTCAAATAAAAAATTGAGAAAAGATCAAGAGAATATGCATGCATCGCACTTCTTCTTTTGAGATTGCTTATCATTGCACTAAGATATGAACTTGGAAGGAATTGTGTATGACTAAAACCATGTCCTTAAGCTTCTGATTGTCAAATGACATAGGCTTGGCTTGGTTGGTTAGAATAAGGCTGATGCGGCATATAATCTCTTGCAAATATCATATGATCAACTTTGTGCCTTAAATGATTATGAATAATAAAAATGCAGCAACAAGTGTCATGTTTTCAGGTTTTGAAATAGTTGAGTAAGGGAGATCATGACTTGCTTAAACTGGAAAATACATTTGATCTCTAGCATGGCTTACACTACTTTATGTATCTCATTGATGTGATAGTGTAAGTAACCTGATAGTATGACTTGGATGAGCTTTGTTTTGTATGTATATGTTATAACATGCTCATAACATTTAAAAATTTCTCTTTTGAACCTTGCTGAACACACTATCAAAGGGGGAGAAATATGTATAAGGAGAGATTTTTTTTACACTTTGCATATGTTATACACTTTCTTCCTTCTCTGATTTTAAAAATGGGGAGAAATTAATAAAGGGGGAGAAATGAGTTTTCAAATCTTTTCAAAACTTTTCATAAGCCAATGTTTGGATTTTAATTGGTGTTGCCAATGCATTCATCAAGGGGGAGATTGTGAGACCTATTGTGCTGAATACATTGGAAATTAGGATAAAAGTTAGCATTAACATTCAAAGTTTTGAATATTGCCAAAACATTCTTCTGTGGCAAGGTCCGCCAAGTGTTGGCAAGGTCCGGAGAGCTTCTGTGAGGTCCGGAGCTTGTTTTTAGGGAGCTCCCGTGAAGTTCAACTCGTAGAACTGCAGCGTCTTGTTTTTGCTTTTAACTCGCAATGTTTCAAACTTGCTTTATGGGAAGGTTTGCTTAGTATTAATTTGCTAAGTTTTTGGTGTGTTTTGGTGGTTATGGCTGTTATCATTTGATATGGTTTGCAACATGCTTATGTGACGTGCTCATGTAAGGTGTTGTGGTTTTCGAATTAACGTGAGTCAAGTCGAGGACTTGTGCTCGGAAGAATTGGTTGTTTATTCATGTGCAGGTGTTGCTTGAGTTCAAGACATGGCTGGTGACGGGATCCTTGGACTAGTCTCAGGGAGGAGATGAGGTTCCAACAACCAAGTTCGGGAGGAGCTGTGGTTGAGTTGATCGGGAGGTCGCGCAGCATGTTTGGATCAAGGGCAGTGCATATGAAGGTTGCGTGTACGTCGTTGGAAGGTGTTTGCACGTGTGCAAGAAGTGCATGGACGTGGCAACATTGTTCCAAGGCGTGATGAAGAGAAGTGGACGTAAAGAATTGGTCGGAAAGGTCCAACCGGCTGGATTGCGTACTCAGGCTGAAGCTGAGTCGGATATGGCTCAAATATGGAAGATTTGAGTTGGTTATGATAGGATTTCGTGCTAGGCATGAAGTTGAGTTGTTTTAGGAATGTTTAGGACGTTCCTAAGGTGTTTGGAAGTCTCACGATTGCTTCTATCTGCGAATAGGAGAGACCTAAGCAGTTATGGTAAGTTAGGATACGAGTCCAATTAGGAGTAGGAGTCCTAGATTGGATTGATTAGTCTGAGGGCTGGCTATAAAAGCCAGTGAGGCCAGAGCTCTCATGGGTAGAGAACTTTGGGCTGTTCCTCTTGTGTTTATATTAAATAAAGTTCATAGTTTCGAGGAGCTTTTGTGCCTTGTTCGTCCGACTTGTTTTTCGTCAAGTCTTTCTCGCCGAGTTTCTGGACAGACTAACGTTGCTTTGGTGTTTCATTCATAAATCGAGTTTTACAGATCCGATTGACGTGATTCTTTTTGGGTTGTCTTCACAACTCAATTATCTATCATCTGTGAAATTTTCAAGAGCTTCGGATCTGTAGTTTTTGAGATACACGAGTTTCTTTGCAGCGTTGCAGATCTGTTTTATATCGGGTAGAACAGATTGATCTTCGTTTAATGTTTTGAATCGTATCTCAAGTTTTACTTCGTGTTTTCAAGTGATTCTTGTTGCATTAGATCCGTGACTTGATTCTCTACCTCTCTACTTGATTTGTCACGGTTGAACACGTTTGAAAACACTTGCACACACGGTTTCTTTAACCGATTGATTTTTGCGGAGGGGTTTTTGTTGTTTCCGCTGCGAAAAGTTTTAATCTACCATTCACCCCCCCTCTGGTAGCTTTTCACGTGCTCTTCGATCCTACACACGGCTAAGTTGCCATGGTGTTGTCCTAGAAACGTTATCACGGATGGTTCACCTCAACTCCCACCACACCGTCCACAGTCCCTCATACTAGACAATCCAGTCCCGGAAGTTTCAGCTGCCTATAATACTGAATCTTCCAAGTTAGAGGACATCCCTGTAGTCCGAGAGTATCCCGACGTGTTCCAGGATGATCTTCCGGGATTGCCACCCGAATGGGATGTGGAGTTCAAGATAGAATTTGTAGCCGGTACTACACCAATATCGCGGAGGCCGTACAAAATGGCTCCGAACGAGCTGGCTGAGTTGAAAGAACAGCTCAATGATTTGTTGAGCAAGGGTTTCATTAGGCTGAGTTCCTCGCCTTGGTGATGCTCGGCGCTGTTAGTCAAGAAAAAGGATTAAACTTTGAGGCTGTGTGTGGATTACCGGCCGCTCAATGCCGTCACCATCAAGAACAAATATCCACTGCCCCGTATTGACATCCTGTTTGATCAGCTTGTGGATGCAAGTGTGTTCTCCAAGATGGACCTTCGCTCCGGATATCATCAAATAAAAATCCGGGCGGAGGATATCCTGAAGACAGCCTTCTCGATGAGATATGGCTTATACGAATATCTCGTCATGTATTTTGGTCTCACTAACGCTCCGGTACATTTTATGTATCTCATGAACTCGGTGTTCGTGCCGGAGTTGGACAAGTTCGTTGTGGTGTTCAGTGAAGTTATCTTGGTTTACTCCAAGTCAGAATCAGAACACGCCGAACACTTGAGAATCGTCCTTCAACGACTGCGAGACCATCAGCTTTATGCTAAGTTCAGCAAATGTGAGTTTTGGATCAGCCAGGTGCCATTTTTGGGACATATCATCTCAGCAGAAGGTGTTGCGGTTGACCCAAGCAAAATTGAGCAAGTGCTGAAATGGAAAGCCCCCACTTCTGTCCATGAAGTCAGAAGCTTCCTTGGGTTAGCGGGATATTACCGGAGATTCATTCCAAGCTTCTCCAAGCTTGCTAAGCCGATGACAGAATTATTGAAGAAAGGAACAAAATATGTTTGGAACTCAGCATGTGAAGGAGTGTTCCAAGCATTGGTGAAGCATCTCACAACAGCCCCGGTCTTAGCTCAACCGGATACGACCAAGCCCTTCGACATGTATTGTGATGCGTCCGGTATCGGGCTGTCACACCCGTTTTATCCGAAGAACCACCGAGTGAATATCACATGTATGCCAGGATCATTTTCTCATACATGTGATGACAAATAGTGAAGCATCATTTATTACAAGCCAGGTGTCAAATATAAGTAAGTCTTACATAGCAAATGTCTCGATGGACAATAATAAGTTCATCACAAGTAAATAAACTAGCAGCGGAATAATTATTCTCGTGGGCTCCGTCACAGGCGTTGCCCGTGGGACTCCATGAACCTAGAAACCTTCTTCGGGTCCAAAGTCTTGATAATTATACACCACCTCATTATGTTGACCTGAGCAGCAATATAAACAAACAAATATGCAAGGTTGAGTACCGATGGTACTCAGCAAGTGTGGGAAAGTTATGTCATGCATGGCTAGAGCAAGGAGAGGTTGAACTCATGCTTAAAGCACTACGCAATTAATACCTATCACCTTAGCTTATTAAGCACCTACACTACTACACAGGTGAAATGGTCCCAAACTCCCATCCCATCATCATAATCAAATAACCATAACATTATTTCCAATGTTAAGCTCTCCGCTTAACATTCTTAACTTCCAAAACCATCACTCCTCTAATCATGAATAAGTCCAAGCCGCTCTTGACCGTGAGCACGACTGTCATGACAGTTTTGACTCTGCAGAGTTTGCACCACTGTACCCACATGTAGTGATTTCATCCCCCGTTGCCGGGTGGACTAAAAGAACCTCCATTATGCCAGTGGCTACGAACCACACTCACACTTTCCAGGTGCGTAGCCAGGAGATCACTACGAAGCCTTTACAAAGGGATTCCCGATGAGTGTGGGCCCACTGAGGTTTCACCCCAAACAGCATACAAGAGGCTCCAACCCCGCTGCAGCGGCCCCCTCTTGAGCCTTGCGGTTCATATGATAGTCCAGCTGACACCTATTCCCCGCACCATTCAACACACCCATACTACGCCGGGGATACACCTAATTAATTGGCCAAGCTGCCCCATCTCAGCATGTGGTTGGCACGGTAAAGCCAGGTTACATGCTCCATGAACCGGTCCTTAGGATCCAGGCAAGTACTAAACACAAACCCGAGTCTCGTGCACCCAGCACCAACCAAAACATCCAACTTTCCTTGATCCCTACCTCTACATAACTCACAATATCTCATTCAAGAGTATGGTAAAATAAACTGATGATCTCATATCCCAAATATCCCATTCTAAGCATGGCTAAGCATAAGCATGTAATTAAATGACATGGCAAAATAAATCCCAACCCAAGCTACAAGGGAACAAGAGAATGCAATTCTAGGAAAACTTCCTAGCATGGGTTTCATATTTCATTTGACAATGCAAATAATTCTATCTACACACCCTAGCATAGGGTCAAAGTGGTCAAGGACACTTGCCTCCTTCCTGCTGCTCTTGGAATGGGTATTCCTGATCTTGGAGAGGAAGAACTTGCTCCGGAGCAGGTTCTACTCATACCATCACACATAGCAAAAGAAAACAACAAGTCATAAGACATAGTTCACACTTCCACTTCATACAAGCCACACATTCACATTTATGAAAGCCATTCTCATTTCTATGTGTTGTGGTTACTCTATGTGTGTTGATTTTGGCTTACATGCACTTTTAAACATGTACATATGATTTCTATTTTTGTATTCATATTCATGTTGGCATACTATATATAAATTTCTAATTTAAATGAATCTCTTATATTTAATTGATACACATTTTAGCTACCAAGTATGCATGAAAGGTATTTTCCTACTTCATATGTGTCTTCAAACCATCTACCAACCCTAAACTGAATTCTTTGGATTTTGGAAACTTCATTTATCATCTCCTAGTTATTTATACCTAGCTTGCTATATTTTCAGATTTCTTTCCTATGCCTAAATGTGCACTTTATTATGAAAAAAGTAAGACACCTCATCTAAACAGAATAGGTTTTGGGTCTAAAATATTAAATAATATATTTTTGAACTTCTCTTCTGATGTGAACTATTTTACATTTATTTTACTAATTTTCAGAATTATTCTCTACTTAAAAATGTGTCCCTATTACTAATAAATGTGAATAATCAATTAAACAGATTCATTTGAGCCAAAAATTTATTTTTATCTCACTCCAAAGTTTTCCAAATACTGGGAAAGTTTTTAATTTGAATTTACAATGTGTTTGTCCCATCTTTTAAATTTTAAACACTAAACACATATTCAAATTCCTAAATTTAATATCACATAGGGTTAAAAAGGTAAACTCACCCCACTACAGGGTCTATTATATTATTTTAAGAATTTCCAGGGGTCTAACTACACATAACAGAGGGGTTTTCCTAATTTTTATTAAGTCCAGGGGCTAAAACTGATTTTTAAATGAATTTACATGATTTTCTGAAGTTCCAGGGGCTAGATCAGAAGTTTCCGGGGCTAGCTCGTATTTTCCGAGAACCCCAGGGGGTAGCACGTAAGAATTCCGGCCTTTATAACGCGGGGCTGACGTGGACCGTCCGATTTAAAACAGACGGCTGAGATTATAACGTCGAACCGGTACGCGGGGATTTAAATTCTACCGTGCGATTTAAAATAGATGGCGCATAAGCGGCCACGTCGCTCTGATCGAGCGCGGGCTGCGCTGCCCGGCGGCGCACGGCGGCGGGAGGCGGCGATCTCGCCGGAGAGTTTCGGATCTTCGTCAATTCTTACTAAAACTGTGATTTTATGACATAGATCGGTGGAGGGGAGGTCGGGGATCTCACCTCGGGGGTTTTCTTGAGCTCGGAGGTCCTGGAAAGCGACCGGCGACGAGGTCCGAGGTGAATTCACGGTGAGGCTCGTCGGCGCTGTGTTTGAACCGCAAACCACTGAGTTTTCTGCACCTGCGAGGTTCCCCGGAGGCGGTGGATCAAGACCAGCGAGTTAGATCAGAATTCCCGAGCGAAGATTGAGCAGAATTCACCGGAGAAGCTCGGGTTCTCACCGGAGAGAAAAACGGCGGATTGTGGGAAAAAACGGGACGATGCCTGGGTTTTTATAGACGGGGGAGGGTGGCGTGTTAGTTTAGATCGAGTTGGAGTCCTCCGGAACCAGAATTCGGGCGGAAATCTGGTCGGTTAAGATCGCGCGCGCGCGGGGAAACAGTCCCGGGTTCAGACGAGCGGGAGGTCGGGGATGACAGGTGGGTCCCGCCTGTCTGTGAGAGGGGGCGCGGGCGCGTGGCTGCGGGCTGGCGCGGGGTTTGGGTGGGCCGGTTGGTGGGTTTCAGCCCACTGGCCGGGAAGGTTTGTTCTTTTCTTTTTCTTTTTCTTTTTCATTTCTGTTTTGAGTTTAATGTGAATTCCAGTTTGAATTTGAATTTTTGCAACACATGCAATACGTCCAAAAGTTTTTAAATTCCCCTCTTAACAGGATTTTGGGGTGTTACAGCTCTACCCCCCTTAAAAGAAATATCGTCTTCGAGATTGGTGTTTCTAAGAAAACAATTCCGGAAATTGTGCCCTAAGCTCATCCTCTCGCTCCCAGGTGGCTTCCTCTTCTGAGTGATGCTTCCACTGCACCTTGCACATCCGGATTCTTTTATTTCTTGTGAGGCGTTCCATTGTCTCCAAAATCTTGTATGGTTGCTCGGCATAAGACAGATCCTCAGCTACGTCAACCTCATTCATGGGTAACACCTCTTCAGGCGTTCTCAGACATTTCTTGAGCTGTGACACATGGAATACATCGTGCACATCCGATAGGCGAGCCGGTAATTCTAGTTGATATGCCACTTCGCCTTTCCTCTCCAGAACTTGAAAGGGTCCGATGTATCGAGGTGACAACTTCCCTTTCACTTTGAACCGACGAAGTCCTCAGATAGGGGACACCTTGAGATAGACATAGTCTCCCACGTTGAAAACAAGCTCTCTAATCCGTACATCGGCATAGCTCTTTTGTCGTGTCTGTGCTATCCTCAAGTTGTTGCGAATTTCCCTCACTTTCGCCTCAGCTTCTTGTAGTACTTCGGGACAAAACACTTTACTTTCCCCTGTTTGGTTCCAAAACAGGGGAGTTCTGCACTTCCTCCCATACAAAGCTTCAAACGGTGACATCTTCATACTAGCCTGATAGCTGTTGTTATAAGAAAACCCCGCATACGGTAAGTTCTTATCCCAACTCCGATTGTTTTTGAGTGCACATGCTCTCAGCATATCCTCAAGAATCTGATTTGTTCTTTCCGTCTGCCCGTCAGTTTGAGGATGATAGGCAGAACTAAAGTTCAGATCGGTTCCCATGGTTTCATGCAACTTCTGCCAGAACCTTGAGGTGAACTGTGTCCCTCGATCCGACACTATCTTCTTTGGCACCCCATGGTAACACACGATCCTTGACATGTACAACTCCGCCAATTTGGATCCGCTGTAGCTTTCTTTCGCGGGGTTGAAATGAGCTACCTTGGTTAGCCTGTCGATGATGACCCATATTGAATCATATCCTGATTGGGTCCTAGGCAATCCCACTATGAAATCCAGAACGATTTCTTCCCATTTCCATTCAGGCACTTTGAGTGGTTGCAATAATCCCGCGGATCGTTGATGTTCTGCTTTCACCAACTGACATGTGTCACATAGGGCAACATGTTCCGCGACATCTCGCTTCATGCCATACCACCAATACCTACTCTTGAGGTCCTGGTACATCTTCGTATTCCCAGGATGAATGGAATAGTCGAAATCGTGAGCCTCCTTCAAAATCAATTCACGGATCTCCTTTACTTCAGGCACACAGATTCTTTTCCCGTGCCACACCGTACCTTGTTCATCCTCTCTGAAAGCAGGAGCTTTATTTTCCTTGATGAGTTGTCTGATCTCTTGTATCTTCTCGTCATTCTTTTGACCCTCGCGTATGTCCCGCTCTAGTGCGGAGTCCACTTCCATGGCGATGGCTTCACCACTATTCACCAGGCATAGATTGAGTCTTATAACCTCGTCCTTCAATTCTGCAGGCATGTCCTTCAAGCTCAACTTATTGACCTGCACTTTCCGGCTTAAAGCATCTGCCACGACGTTTGCTTTCCCAGGATGATAGATGATGCCCACATCAAAGTCATTGATTAGCTCTAACCATCTCCTTTGTCTGAGGTTGAGATCTGGCTGTGTGAAAATGTACTTTAAACTCTTATGATCCGTATATATTTCTGTCCTCTTCCCCATCAAGTAGTACCGCCAAATTTTCAACGCGTGTACCACTGCGGCTAGTTCTAGGTCATGTGTAGGATAGTTCTTCTCGTGCTTCTGGAGCTGCCGGGATGCATAAGCCACGACATGCCCTTCTTGCATAAGAACACATCCCAGCCCATTTCCAGAGGAATCGCAATACACCGTAAAGTTCTTCTGCATGTGGCATAACTAGCACTGGGACTGTTGTCAATCTTTTCTTTAACTCCTGAAAACTCGTCTCGCATTGCGGCGTCCATGTGAATGTGATTCCCTTCTCCAACAGTTTGGTGAGGGGCCTCGAGATCTTAGACAATCCCTCAATAAACCGTCGGTAGTATCCTGCCAATCCCAAGAAGCTTCGAACTTCCCCGACATTTTCAGGGGTCTTCCACTTCTGTATATCCTCGATTTTGGCGGGATCCACAGAGATTCCTCCCTCCGAGATGATATGTCCTAAGAAGGGAACTCTCTTCAGACAAAACTTACACTTGCTCAACTTGGCATATAATTGGTGTTCTCTCAGCCTCTGCAACACCAACCTTAGATGTTTCTCATGTTCCTCTTCATCTTTGGAGAAAACGAGAATGTCATCTATGAAAACCACCACAAATTTGTCCAGATATTCCATGAATACCTTGTTCATGAGATACATGAAGTATGTCGGGGCATTCGTTAGCCCGAAAGGCATGACGGTGTATTCATACAATCCGTACCGAGATACGAAAGCTGTCTTTGGAATATCGGCTTGCCTCATCTTAAGTTGGTGGTATCCCGACCTGAGATCAATTTTCGAGAACACACAAGCTCCCCTCAACTGATCAAACAAGTCTTCAATGCGGGGTAATGGGTACTTGTTCTTGATGGTTACCTAATTCAAGGCACGGTAGTCCACACATAACCTTTGGGTTCCGTCCTTCTTGGGCACAAATATCACTAGAGATCCCCAAGGTGAGGAACTAGGACGAATATACCCCTTCTCCGTCAATTCTCTCAAATGATCCTTGAGTTCTCCCAGCTGTTTGGAGTCCATCCGATAAGGTCTCCTTTATATCGGGGCTGTTCCAGGCACTAGCACAATTGCGAATTCCACTTCACGATCAGGAGGCATTCCTGGCAACTCCTCCGGAAAAACATCTGGATATTCCCTGATGATCCTGATCTCCTCCACTTTCACCTCAACTTCATTTAATTTAATATCCCTCCTAGGCTCTTGTATTGTTATAAACTTTACTCTTGTGTCACTAGGGTGAGTTAGTTCCACCGTTCTGGTCGAACAATGGATGATTCCTTTATGTTTGGTCAACCAATCCATACCCAAAATAATATCTATCCCTTGTGAATCTATCACTATGAGGTTAGCAGTAAATACTACCCCATTAATGTCTAGGTTCACTTTGGGACACACTTGTCTTGTCCTTATTTCTCCACCTGGAGAGTTTACTGCTAGCATATGGTTCATTTGTGTTGTTGCTAGGTCATGCTTCTTAACAAACCCTTGAGCAATGAACGAGTGGGTAGCACCAGAATCAAACAGCAGGGTTGCAATGTGTAAATTGGCAGGAAACTTACCAACTACCACGTCTGGTGCCTCTTGCGCCTCCTCCATGGTGACGTGGTTCACCCGTCCTCGCATTACATTCTGCTGTTGCGGCTGTCCGGGCTTCTTCTTTGGGCACTTATGGGTGTAGTGCCCCACTTCACCACAGTTAAAACATTGCACCCCAACCTTAGGTGTCTGGCCTCTGTTGTCTTGGGGTTGGTTTGGGGGTCCTTGCACTGCTGGTCGAGGTTGATACGTAGGGCGAGGCTGCTGTACGAACTGACGTTGTGGCTGTATTGGTGCTGCCGGAGGCCTGTAGTTCAGATTGTACCCTCTTGGTGCTGAGTAGGGTACCGCAGCAAGGTTCGTCTGCCCTGCGGGTTCTGCATCAGACGTGGGCGGGTGTTGCTCCCTGAGGCTTGATGTGACCAACCGGCCTTCCTCTTGTTCTCATTTTCCAAGGCCTTCAGCTTCCTTTCTACCACAAACGCTCTGTCCACCATCTTTTGGAAGCTTTCATACACGTTGGAGGACATTGCACACTGCATTTCTGCGGTAAGTCCTTCCACGAAACAATCATGTTTCTGCTCATTAGTCTCTATGTCCCATGGGGCATAACGGGAGAGTTGATTAAATTTAGTGAGGTATTCCCTCACAGTCATTTTACCTTGCTGCAACCCCAAGAACTCCTTCCTCTTGTTTTTGAGTTCACCCCTTGGTATGTAATGGTTGCGGAAACTACGCTTGAACTCTTCCCAAGTGATGTTCTCAGGGTCATGACGGGCGGCCACGTAAGCGGTCCACCAATCAGCAGCAGGTCCATGCAATTGATGAGAGGCAAACAACACCCTCTCATACCCTTGGCACTGTATGATCCTCATCTTTCTCTCAATGGTCTTTAGCCAGTCATCTGCCTCCAGAGGTTCAGCAACACTTGCAAACTTCGGAGGTTGAATTCCCAGAAACTCACTCAACCTTGGTTGGCGTGGTGCAGCTTGTGGAGGTGGAACTTGATGCAAGTTGGTCACAACTTGAGTCAGGTTCTGGATGAGCTGATTTTGATTTTCAAGCATTTGGTGGATGGGATCAACTCCCTCACGGCGTCCACCCCTGTCTTGGCTCCCAGAAAGATGAGGGTTGCAGGCCTCATCGTTGTTGTTGGCGGGGTTGGCAGCACGACCCTTTCCTCTTCCGGCCATCTGGCATGATCAACCAATGTTTATTTAAAGCATTACGTATCATCTTACTACTTTCACTTGTTTTTACTTTACAGTGTTGAGGCTTTGTTATACTTTCTGGGGGTTCATGTCTCACAAAAATAAATGCACTATTATTTCATGTGGGTTCGCAAACCAAAGCAAAACAATCTGAAGACGAGGCTGTGGACAATTGCTCATGGCTTCCACAACTCACGTCACACACCAAGCATTAACACACCATTTACTAAGGTATTGACTCGACTACTCGATAACTTGCTGAACTAAGGGAAAAAACTCTACACGACTCGTATCACTGAGCTGGCTCCTCGGGATCTTCCTCATTATTGCGGCTGCCCTCTGACTCTGCTTTGGATGGGGAGGCTGCTGGTGGAGAAGTGCGACGACGCCTGATCGCCTGGCGATCTGGGGAGTCAGGAGTCCATGTATCATTCACGGTGACACACAGTTCATTCCCATCTCCTCTCTCTCTCGCCCTCAAGCAGGCTCGAAGCAACGCCTCGGTTTCCTTCAGGGTGTCCCAAACATCTTGAAGCTCCTGTTGACACTCCTGCAGTCGAGTGCTGAGAATAGCAGCATCCTCCAAGCACAGGTCCATGTGCTCATGGGAAGTCCCCTGCTGCACTGGCGGGTACTTATACTCTGTTGTACTGCTCTCGCGCTGGAGGACATACATGTACTCAGTCCTGTCCAGGTGTCGACGATAGATGTGACTCTGGCAGGTGATGGCCTCCCAGGTGACATCCTTCTCCGCATCGACCTGTGTTGCTCGACAAGCTGGAGAGCGGTGGATCTTGAGCAGCTAATTTTCGTGGATAATCCTCATCTCTGAACTCCATTCTTCCCTTTTCTCACGGATGGTCCTAGTGGAGATATAGTGTATGA
Source organism: Neostapfia colusana (assembly GCA_030760725.1). Classification (NCBI taxonomy): domain Eukaryota; kingdom Viridiplantae; phylum Streptophyta; class Magnoliopsida; order Poales; family Poaceae; genus Neostapfia; species Neostapfia colusana. Next base: position 33,520,324 of record JASWHV010000017.1, on the reverse strand, counting down.
TTAGCTTGCCCGTATTGCCGGCGGCTTGGAGCATACGTCGAAGACGGCGCAACAAGCCTCCTACTGCCAATCCGTAGGAAAGGTACGTCACCGGACGGCTCTCCTCTCTTTGGGCAAGGGCAACTACGGGAACTCTCCCTCCTGTGGACTTGCGAGCGGTGCGAATCATGCGAACCATCTAAAACAGAAAGCATTTAAACTTAGGTTAGATAAAATTTTAAACAAAAATCCTATTTTGAATGAAAGTTGGGGTAAGATGAAGAAATTGACTCCATTAAATAACACTTTTCAACACACACCTTGTAAAATAGTTTTTAAGAATTAGGGCCCTTAAATACGTCCATTTCTACCTAGGTCCACGTTCCTACGGGCAACCTTGGCTCTGATACCACTTCTGTCACACCCGGTTTATCCGAAGAACCACCGAGTGAGTATCACATGTATGCCAGGATCATTTTCTCATACATGTGATAACAAATAGTGAAGCATCATTTATTACAAGCTAGGTGTCAAATATAAATAAGTCTTACATAGCAAATGTCTCGATGGACAATAATAAGATCATCACAAGTAAATAAACTAGCAGCGGAATAATTATTCTCGTGGCCTCCGTCACAGGCGTTTCCTGGGGGACTCCATGAACCTAGAAACCTTCTTCGGGTCCAAAGTCTTGATCATTATACACCACCTCATTATCTTGACCAGAGCAGCAATATAAACCAACAAATATGCAAGGTTGAGTACCGATGGTACTCAGCAAGTGTGGGAAAGTTATGTCATGCATGGCTAGAGCAAGGAGAGGTTGAACTCTTGGTTAAAGCACTACGCAATTAATACCTATCACCTTAGCTTATTAAGCACCTACATTACTACACAGGTGAAATGGTCCCAAACTCTCATCCCATCATCATAATCAAATAACCATAACATCATTTCCAATGTTACGCTCCCTGCTTAACATTCTTAACTTCCAAAACCATCACTCCTCTAATCATGAATAAGTCCAAGCCGCTCTTGACCGTGAGCACGGCTGTCATGACAGTTTTGACTCTGCAGAGTTTGCACCACTGTACCCACATGTAGTGATTTCATCCCCCGTTGCCAGGTGGACTAAAAGAACCTCCATTATGCCAGTGGCTACGAACCACACTCACACTTCCCAGGTGTGTAGCCAGGAGATCACTACAAAGCCTTTACAAAGGGATTCCCGACGAGCGTGGGCCCACTGAGGTTTCACCCCTAACAGCATACAAGAGGCTCCAACCCCGCTGCAGTGGCCCCCTCTTGAGCCTTGCGGTTCATATGGTAGTCCAGCTGACACCTATTCCCCGCACCATCCAACACACCCATACTACGCCGAGGATACACCTAATTAATTGGCCAAGCTGCCCCATCTCAGCATGTGGTTGGCACGGTAAAGCCAGGTTACATGCTCCATGAACCGGTCCTTAGGATCCAGGCAAGTACTAAACACAAACCCGAGTCTCGTGCACCCAACACCAACCAAAACATCCAACTTGCCTTGATCCCTGCCTCTACATAACTCACAATATCTCATTCAAGAGTATGGTAAAATAAACTGATGATCTCATATCCCAAATATCCCATTCTAAGCATGGCTAAGCATAAGCATGTAATTAAATGACATGGCAAAATAAATCCCAACCCAAGCTACAAGGAAACAAGATAATGCAATTCTAGGAAAACTTCCTAGCATGGGTTTCATATTTCATTTGACAATGCAAATAATTCTATCTACACACCCTAGCATAGGATCAAAGTGGTCAAGGACACTTGCCTCCTTCCTGCTGCTCTTGAAATGGGTAGTCCTGATCTTGGAGAGGAAGAACTTGCTCTGGAGCAGGTTCTACTCATAGCATCACACATAGCAAAAGAAAACAACAAGTCATAAGACATAGTTCACACTTCCACTTCATACAAGCCACACATTCACATTTATGAAAGCCATTCTCATTTCTATGTGTTGTGGTTACTCTATGTGTGTTGATTTTGGCTTACATGCACTTTTAAACATGTACATATGATTTCTATTTTTGTATTCATATTCATGTTGGCATACTATATATAAATTTCTAATTTAAATAAATCCCTTATATTTAATTGATACACATTTTAGCTACCAAGTATGCATGAAAGATATTTTCCTACTTCATATGTGTCTTTAAACCTTCTACCAATCCTAAACTTAATTCTTTGGATTTTGGAAACTTCATTTATCATTTCCTAGTTATTTATACCTAGCTTGCTATATTTTCAGATTTATTTCGTATGCCTAAATGTGCACTTTATTATGAGAATAGTAAGACACCTCATCTAAACAGAATAGGTTTTGGGTCTAAAATATTAAATAATATATTTTTGAACTTCTCTTCTGATGTGAACTATTTTACATTTATTTTACTAATTTTCAGAATTATTCTCTACTTAAAAATGTGTCCCTATTACTAATAAATGTGAATAATCAATTAAATAGATTCATTTCAGCCAAAAATCTATTTTTATCTCACTCCAAAGTTTTCCAAGTACTAGGAAAGTTTTTAATTTGAATTTACAATGTGTTTGTCCCATCTTTTAAATTTTAAACACTAAACACATATTCAAATTCCTAAATTTAATATCACATAGGGTTAAAAAGGTAAACTCACCCCACTACAGGGTCTATTATATTATTTTAAGAATTTCCAGGGGTCTAACTACACATAACAGAGGGGTTTTCCTAATTTTTATTAAGTTCAGGGGCTAAAACTGATTTTTAAATGAATTTACATCATTTTCTGAAGTTCCAGGGGCTAGATCAGAAGTTTCCGGGGCTAGCTCGTATTTTCCGAGAACCCCAGGGGGTAGCACGTAAGAATCCTGGCCTTTATAACGCGGGGCTGACGTGGACCGTCCGATTTAAAACAGACGGCTGAGATTATAACGTCGAACCGGTACGCGGGGATTTAAATTCTACCGTGCGATTTAAAATAGACGGCGCACAAGCGGCCACGTCGCTCTGATCGAGCGCTGGCGGCGCTGCCCGGCGGCGCACGGCGGCGGGAGGCGGCGATCTCGCCGGAGAGTTTCGGATCTTCGTCAATTCTTCCTAAAACTGTGATTTTATGACATAGATCGGTGGAGGGGAGGTCGGGGATCTCACCTCGGGGGTTTTCTTGAGCTCGGAGGTCCTGGAAAGCGATTGACGACGAGGTCCGAGGTGAATTCACGGCGAGGCTCGTCGGCGCTGTGTTTGAACCGCAAACCACCGTGTTTTCTGCACCTGCGAGGTTCCCCGGAGGCGGTGGATCAAGACCAGCGAGTTAGATCAGAATTCCCGAGCGAAGATCGAGCAGAATTCGCCAGAGAAGCTCGGGTTCTCACCGGAGAGAAAAACGGCGGATCGTGGGGAAAAACGGGACGATGCCGGGGTTTTTATAGACGGGGGAGGGCGGCGTGTTAGTTTAGATCGAGTTGGAGTCCTCCGGAACCAGAATTCGGGCGGAAATCCGGTCGGTTAAGATCGCGCGCGCGCGGGGAAACAGTCCCGGGTTCAGACGAGCGGGAGGTCGGGGATGACAGGTGGGTCCCGCCTGTCTGTGAGAGGGGGCGCGGGCGCGCGGCTGCGGGCTGGCGCGGGGTTTGGGTGGGCCGGCTGGTGGGTTTCAGCCCACTTTCCGGGAAGGTTTGTTTTTTTCTTTTTCTTTTTCTTTTTCATTTCTGCTTTGAGTTTAATTTGAATTCCAGTTTGAATTTGAATTTTTGCAACACATGCAATACGTCCAAAAGTTTTTAAATTCCCCTCTTAACAGGATTTTGGGGTGTTACACGGGCTCGGCTGCGTGTTGATGCAGGAAGGACGTGTGGTCGCGTATGGCTCACGCCAACTTCGAAACCATGAGAAGCACTATCCAACTCATGATCTTGAGCTCGCTGCTGTGGTTTTGGCGCTGAAAATGTGGAGGCACTATCTCCTAGTGAATTTGGTGCATCTCTACACCGACCACAAGAGCTTAAAGTATATATTCACCCAGAAGGAGCTGAATATGAGGCAAAGGAGGTGGTTAGAACTAATCAAAGACTAAGAGATTGAGATTCATTACCACCCCAGCAAGGAAAATATGGTGGCCGACGCGTTGAGTCGGAAGTCACATGTCCATAACCTCACCATTACACCGGTGGAAGAGGAAGGGCCGAGTTTATACTTGGTTCCTTATGGATTACTCTATAACCTTGCTCTCATTCCTACCATTAGGGAGGATATCATTGCAGCTCAGAAAGTTTACAGGGACATGGCACATCTCCGGAGACGGATAGACAGCGGGGATATTAAATGTTTCCGGAAAGATGATGAGGGGATGCTGTGGTTCAAGGATCGCATAGTCGTACCCCAGAATATGGAGCTGAGGAAGAGGATCCTTGATGAGGCTCACTTATCTAAATTCTCCATTCATCCGGGCAGCAACAAAATGTACCAAGATTTGAAACAAAAATTTTGGTGGACACGGATGAAGCGGGAAGTGGCTAAATACGGATCCGAGTGTGATACGTGTAGACGAGTGAAAGCGGATCATATGAGGAAATCAGGGCTGCTGCAACCCCTGAAAATTCCAGCATGGAAGTGGGAAGATGTGAGCATGGATTTCATTGTGGGATTACCTCTGACTTCAAACAAGCATGATTTCATTTGGGTAATCGTTGACCGGTTAACCAAGTCGGCTCACTTCATTCCCGTACATACACATTTCCATGCCAGCCGGTATGCGGAGCTGTACATTGCAAGAATTTTATGCTTGCATGGAGTACCCAAGACCATAATCTCATACCGAGGGGCATTGTTTGTGGCTCATTTATGGGAGAAGTTGCACGCTGCTTCGGGTACTAACCTGATTAGAAGCTCCGCCTATCACCCTCAGACAAATGGACAAACTGAGATGGTGAACCAAGTATTAGAATACATGTTGAGAGCGTGTTGTAGGGACCACCCCGTAGTTCACCCACTCCAGGATCGCAGAGTGTGGTGCCGTGTGATGCGGCACCCAACAGCACACAAGAAAAGAATAAGAACAACATACAAACTTTTATTTGATATAAAACAGCGGAAGTCTTTTATAAACTTACTATACAGCATAAGTATTATACATAGTACACTCTAATCCTAACTAATCAAAAAGTGTAGCCGTCCAGCCCGGGGACGCTTGAGAGGGCCCGACCTCGATCACGAGGCTGTGCCGCCTCGCCCGAGGATCGCATTGGGTGGTGCTGTGTTATGCGGCACCCAACAGCACACATATAAGGAACAATGTATTACATAAATCAAAAGCGGAAGCTTACAATTGTTCTTTGTAAATAATTTACATAAAATAGCTACAGAGGAAGTCTATAACCAGCTCACGTCGAATATCTAAGAAGCACCCGAGAAGAAGTCCAGCCAGCGGGCTCCTCTCGCTAGCAACACAAAGACATAGCAGCGGCCAGGTTCTCCCAGTGTGACAGGACTCGGAAGTTCCCGAGTCTCACCGGACAACCTTCTTTATAGCGTCGAGGTTTACCTGCAAAACCACTTATATAGCAAAAGTGAGCACAAAGGCTCAGCAAGACTTAACCGTCTCTCCTAAGACATGAAACTCTACATGAAAGTAACCTGAGACTTAAGCCTGTCATTTGCGAAAAGACTCGCCTACGAGTTCATCCTTAACTTTCAGATTTTAGCCATAATAGTAGTGACCTTGCGCCCAGCAACATTGGAACTCCACAATCAAACAAGAAACGCTTCATTCCAATGTTACTTGTCCCAAGGTGTAAAATAAATTTAGTTTGCTCTATCTCTACTTCAAACAAGGTTCTCATGCAGTTTAACATAATCATAGCAGCAATTATACTTTTGCAAACTGTTCCCATACAACTTGCTTACTACGTCACAACACAGTGAGCAAGCGGTATTCATAACCGCGAGGGACGGTGATTCGAATCAAACACTACCAGGATAACTCGACACATACGCCCGCCTCTGAAGACCCAACTCTGGCGTCCTTCATTACGTCGTATGTGGCAACCTTTCTCAGGACACTAGACTGTAGAACCGGTCGCGCCGTCTCGCGCTCATAGGTCTAACGAGACGATGTGGTATGCCTCTACAATCCAGTGAACCTGGTTCATCAGTTTCCTGGTTCCCATATATCAGTAAGCATCCGGTACACAACTCAATACTTGCTCAGCGGGGCTGCACACGCTTCGGTCCTTAACCGACACAGGCAGAGCTATTCGACCAAGACCTCGTCTTGTCACTGCCTAACCTTCCTGCCCGGTCTCATCTTTAGAAATGTAAACTTTAGTTTGCCTCTTTTCTAACCCCACTGATGTAACCTGAACTATAGCTCGCGAGTAGATTCCAACTACTCGACTTCTACCGGATGTCCTAAGTCATTTAGCACGGCATTATCCTACAACGGTGATACATTTCTACCCTTGACCTCAGGGTTAATTTTGGGTTATGCAAGTGGAGTATAAAACATCCTTGACCTAATGCACATACAAACTTTGACCAATAGTAGTGAACAAAGGAAAACTTTAAAAACAACTTAAGTGCAGACCGGGGCTTGCCTTGGTTTTGCAGGTGACTAAAGTCAGATAATATGAAGTTAGTTGTTGATGACTTGAAGTTGAATCACTGCCTTCTTGCTTCTTGATTCAAGCCTCACTTCTCTTCCACTCTTCCACGTTTAATCACTACACGTTATGAACATGCACATATGTTTAATTATAAAACTTTTTGCTAACAAATGCTAAAGACAAGTTTAAAACTGGAACTCTGTTTAAGAATTTAAAATCACACTGGTGCTAGTGGTTTGGGTGTGTGTTTAAGCACTATCATCAAGTGAGAAGTGAGGTTCATCACTTGGGTGGTGATCACCTAATTGGTTGAACAGAACACTACTGATCCAGGGCTCTAATGGAGCAGGAAATTTTTCTTGTGAGTTACTTGTCACAAGAAAGTCCTCTGGACCAAAATTCAGAATGTTTCACTGATTAGATCACCAAGAACAATTCCCTAAGCATTTAGGCATAAAGGAATTAATCCTGATTAAACTTGCACTTTCATGTAAATCCAAGTGAACCATAATTTCATAACTAGCTCATGGAGCATGCATGAATTGTTCTAGGATTTTTGGAGCTAAGGAATACCCAGAACCGAATTTCCAAGTTTTGGAAATTCTCTGAAAATGTTTCTGTATTCCTTTGAATACAGAAACTTGTAATCAGAATTAACCTACCTAAATCAACTCTAAATGAGCTGAAAATTTTACAGGAGTCTCCTAATATCCTAAAGAATATTCTTGCAAAAGTTGGGGATTTTTGGATGAACCAAACGCCCTCTAAAATCCTTTTTCTGAAAAGATTTAAAGAATTTTCCAGAACTTTCTATTGGTTTTCATGCCAATTGGGTTGCATATTTGGATAGAGTTATTCATCCTGAATCCAACCCAATTTGAATCACTAAATTTGGAGTTTCCTAACAAAAGTTATGGGGTTCTAAAGTTTGAACCAAATCTGGAATTCAAATTAATTCGGGAAATGTTCAAACTCTGACAGTGGCCCCATCCTACACGTGTCAGCCACTGGGACTGAGCCACACGGGGCCACAGACCTTTCCCGTGCAGCCACACTGGATCCCGGGGCCGCAGCGGATCGACGATTTAAAACATCGCCACTGACATGCGGTGCCCTCGGTCGTCTTCCTCCTCCCGACGCCCGCGCGTCCCGCTGCCGGGCTCGCCGGAGTTCTCACCGGGAGGGGCTTCCGGTGCTTGGAACTTGCTGGTTCTCGCCGCTCCCACGTATTTTCGTGCGAGGAACACGTTGCCGGCCTTACCTCTGATCGACGATGGCCGGAACCCTAGGCGCGACGGTGACAGTGACCGCGGCAACTCCGGCGACGTCGCTAGGGCGCGGTGCTGCACAAAACGCTGCGCCATTTGCTCCTAAAGCACCAGTGAGTCGTGGGCATGCTTTACAGGGACTCGGTTTGGAGTGAAAATGGCTCTAAATAGGTCCCCACTGTGCGCCTGAGGTGGATTTTTCTGACGGCAGCGAAAAACACGGCGTTCTACGGCTAGGGTTGATAGAAACCAGCACCGGTTGGACGAGGAGGACCGTCGGAGTCTACAGAACATGCCCGAAGCTCATGACTGGAAACGCCTAACCATAGGGACCTAATTTTTGGATTTTTGGCATGGCGGCCCGAAAAACCCGCCGGTGAGAAACCTCAAATTCCGGCCAGGTGGTCCTATGAAATGATCCTAAACTCGGTGGACAGCAAGGGGAGGTAGTAACCAACCTTATTCGTGGCTTTGTTGGGCGTAAAACACCGGAGGGGCTTGATTTGAAGTGAAGTCATCGAGGTTGGTCCGCCGGGGAAGAACCGGCTCGCCGAGGCGATTGCAGCCCGCTGCACCCTCCGAACTTGCTTTGACGGCTTCAGGGAGAGTGGGCGACGCTGCTTCCGAGCTTGTACGGGCGTTCACGGCTCGGGGAGAGGGTTACCGACGGGAGCCCGAGCGTGTGGCCGCGGTGGCGGCAAAAGCCCCTGGAAACGGTGCTGTGGCGAGGAGGGGGGCGTGGCTCGGACGTGGGCTCGGTGCTGTGAGGTGTGCACTCAGTGGGAGACCGATAAGGGCGCGGGGGAACCGCCTCTGAAGCTGCACGGGAGCGGGCGCCGGGGTGCTGCTGCTGTCGCGCGCTCGGGAGAGGAGAAACGGAGTCCGGGTTCCCTCTCACAGACAACTGGGCCCCACTGAACAGAAGACTTAAGAAGCAAGTCTATATGGCTCAATGGCAAGTGGGTCCACCCCTGTTCCTCCCTAAAAGATCTTCTAAACTTTGGCACAAGCAAATTTACCTTCTGAATAGCTCAGATTCAAAAGCCATTTGACAATTTGACAAGTTGTGCCTCAGTTTCAAATTTGAATTCAAATTTAAAGGAAATTTACAAGCCCCCTTGATATACATATCAAAGCACCTCCGAATTTTCTCAAAATTTGTCTCCCTCATAATTTGGACCTGAGGAATTCAAATATGCCATGTGATCCTTAAGTTAGCCATTGCAAATACAAATTTTCAAACAACAGTTTGAATTTCCTTTTTGGAAAGGGCCTTCTTTGCCTTGAAGTAGACCATTTAATTTAAACTGGAATTTAAGTCCTCTTTGGTGATGACCCATCTGAATTTGGGTGAAACACTTTGGTTTGCTCCTAACCCATGCTTGATCAATCTTGGCCCCAAGCTGAACCGCACAAGTTCAGTTTGACCATGCCCCTCAAATTAGAATTTGAAGGTGATCTCAAACAATGCTTTGAACAAATGGTATATGAGCTTAAAATCCCTCCCATTTTGGAACTTAAGCTCTTCAATACCTGAGGACTGCAATGGTCATCTCATATATATGCTTTTGGACCATCTGAACATGAATGCTTTGCAAGGGTCAAATGGGGTTTAATCTTCCCTCCCCTCTACTCATAGAGAATGTGCATATGAGTTAGCTTTTTGGGAGTGGAATTCTTCCCTAGGTTAACATGTGTTCAGTATGAGCTAAAGAACATTTTAGCTCTCCCCACATGTCCATGTTTGAGTTTATCATTTCATGTGACATAACTCAAGTCATTTCCCTTGCCTTAACATGTTTTGAATTCAGCATGAACTCAACATGAGCATAATCCATTCCTTTTTAGCTTACCCTCAAATCAGAAAGTTGACACCATAATTCTCCTCTCCTTCAACGGTGTGAGGTTCCATGTGTGTTCAAAACTTTGGCAGCACTTTGAGGTGAGCATTTGGAGTCTAAAAGGTCTTATTTTTGTTCTTTCTCATACAAATGTATGACTACTCATGAGTTTAACCCCACCTTGGTCCAACACATTCAAATGAATGCTTGAACCCGTGTTGTTGAACCTCACGTAGACCATCTCATGTAAGAAAGTTTTTGTAAGTCCCATTTTTCATGAACCAGATACACGATGACATTCAATCACCCGTTTCTTTGCATTCACGTTTTTGGGACTTTTACAACGCTACACACTAGCAGCACTCAAACGGAGATCACTGCGGCGTGCAGGGCTCCAGCTCGGCCGTGTACCCCGACGGGGGCATCACCTCGTCCTCAGAACCTTTCTCATAACTCTCACCTGCAAACAGCTCAAATATTGCAACCGTGAGCATGATGGCTCAGCAAGGGTTAACCGACAACCCTAGTCATGGAACTCTACATGCAAGGATTAGTAAAATGGGATAAAGACGTTGCAATAAAACACGCCTAGATGTTAATCCTTACTTTCAGTTTTATAGCAGCAGTTTAATGAGCCTTAGGCAGCCCTCACATCGGAAGTCCACAATCAAACAAGAAACGCTTTCCTCCGATGTGGTGATGCCCAAAGTGTAAAAAAAACTTAGTTAGCTCTACAACTACAGCATACAAGGTTTCAAGACATTAATAATTCAATGCAGCATATTCAGTTGGCTTATTTCACTTCTTAGTACGTCACAGCACAGTGAACAAGCGGTACTGAAATAACCGCGAGGGACGGTGATTGCAATCAGGAGACACCCTGATAACACGTCACATACACCCACTTCCATAAGTGTGGTGCTTCACACCTTCCTACTCTGTTGTATGCAACAACCTTTCAAAGGCAACCCAAATGCCGAACCGGTCCATCCGTAACGGGCAGGTGGTCCCCGCGTGGAGCATGTCTGTGCCCACCGGCAAATTTACACCTTGCTACCCTCAACCCACTCCTATAAAACAGTTGGGTAAGCCTCGGCACCAAGGTTAACCAATTACATCGGTTTCCTGGCTCCCATATGCCAGTATGCATCCGGTACTGTTCGATACTTGTCAAGCAGGGCCACGCACGGCTCGGTCCTCAATCGACACCAATAGGGCTATGCACATGAGACCTCCGCTCACTGCATCCTATCCCCCCTGCTGGGTCTCAGTTTGACAATTTTAAGCCATTATCTACCTCTTTCCATACCGAGTGAACAAATACTAATCTGTCGAGTAGATTCCAACCACTCGACTTCTACCGAGATCCTAAGAAACATTAGCATGGCATTCTCTACTCGTCGAGTTTGTAAACTACCCAACCCTCCATAGGATTTAAAGGTTATGCAAGTGGGGTTTCAATCACGCTAACTCTAATGCAAGCAACTCACCCTAACATAAGTGATACAAATGAAAAATTTGCAAAAGTACTTAAATGCAAACCGGGGCTTGCCTGGTTGCGAGTTAAATGGAAAGTCAGCGTCGGGTGGGAGGACGTCCAACGGCTCCGGTGCGTCCTCAACTTCGGTCACTATATGAGATGTAGCAGAATATATGTATAAGTGCTAAGGAATTATAAGAAGTCAACTTCTATTCATAGATACTGCTATTTAGGCCCCTTAATTGGCTTTGGGATTTTTCTAGTGGATACTAGACTCTCTAAGGATGATCTGAGCAAAATTTGGAGAAATGTCATTGCACATTGTGGTCTCCAAAATTCCAACAAGTACAAGGCTTCTCTGAATTTTGAGCCCAAATCTGGAGTTTTAACATGTCATAACAGTGGAAGATCTAATTAGGGTAAGTCTCCATGGTTCTAATTTTTTTCACCATTTTTGGAGCTACCAACAGGGAGATATGAATTTTGGAAGTTGGACAGTCGTTCTGAAAAGTTTCTGTTTAAATTTTGAATTTCCAAATAAAGGATGAACTTTGGAGGGTAATTTAGTCTGGCACATTAACTCCAATGAAGCTCAAATTTTTACTGGAGATCAGTAACTATGAAAAGGATTAGCTTCCCAAATTTTGGAATGTTTCATAAAGAATTGCTCCTGGAATAAATCTCTAAATGATTCATTATAAACAATTCTACAGAAATTTCTGGGCATTTTCATAGCAAGCAATTTGTTCCTCTGCGAAGTACACCTTGTGAGGATTCTAAAAAAGTTGGTCCCACCCTTTTTGGAGTTCTCTATACAAAGTTATGGATTTTTCAAATCTGAATAACACTCTGTTTGAAATCTACACAGAGAACTCAACTGTGGGGCCCACGAGTCAGTCGTCTTCAACCTCTCGACAGACCCCACGCGCGCACACCAGAACCGATGATGGCGCGCCATGTTCTCGCCCATTTCTCGACCATTCTCCATGTGGTTTCGTTCTACATCACCCTAGGATCACGGCCTAGCAGCCGGGCAAGGTTTCGAGGTATGAAAACGCCGGGAAACCCATCGGCAACGGCGAGGCGGCGCGGCGCCGGCGAGGAACCGCTCGTCCCAAGCTTCAACCGGTGATCTAAGGGGCCGTACACCATCCCTATAGTATGTAGAACATGATGCTACCCCTAGCCCGAGCCGAAAACGCCCGCAAATGGGAGCTCCACGGTGAACGGTGAACCGAGGTGTTTTGGCCTGCGGCGACGAATTCTCATCACCCGGGGTGTAGAAGGGATGATTTGCTTCATGTTTCAGCATGAGAGGGTGCTAGGAGCTCTAGTAGCTTTGTCTAAGACCGGAGACCCGATGATCGAACGTGTGGGGAGAATTTCCCGAAGTTGTCTCGATCGGTCCTCCACGTGCACCATTGGTAATCCACAAATTCCAGCTAGCCGGTGGTGGTATAGCACAAAAGGACGTCGGTATGAGAAACTAGACCCCATGACACACCTATGGGTGGTTTTCCTTGCTCTGGGGAGGTCGGAGTTGGCCGGAAGACTTGGAACCAAGGGGGTGACGTCGTGCTCTGTTTTCCTCGGAGTAGAGCAGCTCGGCACCGGTGTAGATGGCCGGCCACGGCCTGGGAAAGGATGGAAAATGTCGAGGAGGCGTTGGCGGAGCTGGTGGGTTGCTCAGCTAGGCGCTGGTGTCGCCGGAAGATGATCAGCGATGGGAAACCGAGAAGAACAGCGTGGCCCAGTGGTTTTTGATCGTGCGCTAGAGCAGAGAGCTGAGAGGCACGTCGGTTGAAGGCTGAGAAGGCAAATGGAAGTGTGCTTCTGCTTTGGTGTGAATGGATGATCACGTAGCCGAGACAACAGGAGGTGGCGTGGTGCCTTCTCGGGAGAGGGTTGTAACCGGGAGCTGGCGTGCGCTCTCTGTTCGACCGATGTCCAGCAGAGGCGGTAAAGCATTTGGGTGGCTGACAAAGGGGTCCCACCCCCTCTATTTTTACTCCAATTTTCCACTGATATTTTTCCCACAGCTACTCAAAATTTAAGGCTATGCTTTGCCTCAAAGTTAAGGTTTGAAAAGGTTGAATTCAATGATTTGAATTCTGGTGTGTAGTTTGAATTGTGTTTGGTCATTTGAATTTGAAATGGAATTTCAATTCTCCCTTTTGCATTGTTCCAAAAACATATCAAACCAACTCCAATGTTTCTGAATTTTGGCATGGCTGCTAATTCAAATGTGGAGAACACATTTGTGGAACCAAATTTGCAAATTGAGGAAATTGGAATTTGAAACTGAATTTGAAATTCAGATTAGAGGGCTTCAAATGAGCTGAAATTTTGAAGGTTGAATATTTGAAATATGCAGACCCAAGTTATGAATTTAGATCTCCATGTTTGGAAGTTTTTGGGAAGTCTAAATCCTCACTTTGAACTTACACCGTTATAATTCAAAGTTTTAATTCTCCTCATTTTTCTTAAGTGTACATGAGCTGAATTTCTTTCTACCACTTTTTGGGGATTTTACATCCCTCCCCCCTTAAAAAGAATCTCGTCCCGAGATTCCAAAGAAAAGCAAAGGTGGGGAAACTTTACCGGGTATACGATGATAGCAAGTCTGGGTAATTTATTCGTAGATAGTCCTCGCTCTCCCATGTCGCCTCATCAGTGGTATGGTTACTCCACAAGACCTTGTAAAACCATAAGGTCCAGTTTCTTGTGGCGCGAGTCTTTTCATTGATAATCCGGATTGGATATTCTGCGTATGTGAGGTCCGGTTGAAGAACTTCTATGTCTACTGTGCGGATTTCATCCGAGGGTTTGAGGAACTTCCTCAGCTGAGATATATGGAAGACGTTGTTAATTCCTGCAAGCGATGCCGGTAACTCCAGGCGATAGGCCACGGGTACGCATTTTTCAATGACGGCAAACGGACAAATGAATCGTGGCGCAAGTTTGCCTTTCACTCCGAAACGATGAACTCCCTTCATCGGTGACACATGGACATAAACATGGTCCCTGATGTCGAAGCGAATAGGACAACGTCTTTTATCCGCATAGCTCTTCTGACGAGATTGAGCAGCGTTGAGATTGGCTTGTATTACTCGCACTCGTTCTTCAGCCTCATTCACAAGTTCAATGCCTTAGATACCTCGCTCGCCGGACTCGCACCAGTTGAGTGGTGTGTGGCATTTCCGGCCGTAGAGATCTTCATACGACGCCATCTTGATGCTAGCTTGATAGCCATTGTTGTAAGAAAACTCCACCATTGGCAAATGATCGTCCCAATTTTCGCCGTGATGGATGGCACAAGCGCGCAGCATATCTTCAAGCACTTGATTCACCCGTTCAGTTTGACCATCCATCTGTGGGTGATACGCGGCGCTGCGGATCAGTTTGGTCCCTAATGACGCGTGTAGCTGTTCCCAAAACAGAGCGATGAACAGCGTACCATGATCTGAAATTATGGAGCGGAGAACACCGTGCAATCACAATATCCTTGCGATATAAAACTTCGCATATTGCTTGGCCACGTACTTTGTATGTAGGGGGATAAAATAAGCCAACTTGGTTAGTCGATCGACTATTACCAAAATCGAGTCATGCTTGTGAGACGTGAGAGGTAACCCGACTATGAAGTCCATGCTGATATCCTCCCACTTCCACACCGGAATGTTCAACGGTCGCAGCTGTCCAGCTTTACGCATATGGTCGGCTTTCACCCGCCGACACGTATCACATTCGGATACGTACTTTGCGATTTCTCTTTTCATCCGCGTCCACCAAAACCTGGTTTTCAGATATTGGTACATCTTGTTGCTGCCCAGATGAATAGAATACTTGGACAAATGGGCTTCGTCCAAGATTTTCTTCCGAAGCTTCATGTCACGGGGTACCACTATACGGTCTTTAAACAATAGAGTGTCGTGTTCATCTCTTCGGAAGCATTTCATTTCGCCATTCTTCATCCTTCTCCAAATGTGTGACATTCCCACATCTTTCTTCTGAGCTTCCATAATCTCTTCTCGTATGGTAGGGATGAGAGCAAGATTATATAATGCCCCATATGGAACCAAGTACAAACTCGGCTCCTACTCTTCAAGTGGGGTGATGGACAGATTGTTGACATGAGATTTGCAGGTTAAGGCATCAGCAACCACATTTGCCTTACCGGGGTGGTAGTGAATCTAAATCTCATAGTATTTTATCAGCTCTAACCATCTCCGTTGCCGCATATTCAACTCCTTTTAAGTAAATAAATACTTCAGACTTTTGTGGTCGGTGTAAAGGTGCACTAAGTTCCTAAGCAAATAGTGCCTCCACATTTTCAATGCCAACACCACAGCAGCGAGCTCAAGATCATGAGTCGGATAGTGCTGCTCGTGGTTACGAAGTTGACGTGAGACATAGGCGACCACTCTTCCTCCTTGCATCAATACACAGCCAAGCCTGATGGCGGACGCATCACAATATATGTCAAAGGGCTTGGTTTTATCAAGTTGAGCTAAAACCGGGGCTGTTGTAGAAGCTTCAGCAATGCTTGGAAAGCTCCTTCACAAGTTGAGTTCCAAACATATTTGATCCCCTTCTTCAACAATTCCGTCATCAGCTTAGCAATCTTCGAGAGGTTTGGTATGAATCTTCGATAGTATCCAGCTAAACCGAGAAAACTCCTGACTTCATGGACTGATGTGAGGGACTTCCATTTCAGCACTTGCTCAATCTTGCTTGGATCAACTGCAATGCCTTCCACAGAAATAATATGACCAATAAATGGCACTTGGCTGATCCAAAACTCGCACTTGCTGAACTTGGCATAAATCTTATGGTCTCACAATCGTTGAAGCACGATATGCAAGTGTTTGGCGTGTTCTTCTTCAGACTTGGAGTAAACCAAGATGTCATCTATGAACACCACCACGAACTTGTACAACTCCGGCATGAACACTGAGTTCATGAGATACATGAAATGTGCCGGGGCGTTGGTGAGACCAAAGGACATGACGAGGTATTCATACAATCCGTATCTCGTCGAGAAGGCCGTCTTCGGAATATCCTCTGCTCGGATCTTGATTTGGTGATATCCGGAGCGAAGATCCATGTTTGAAAATACACTCGCACCCACAAGTTGATCGAAGAGTATATCGATGCGGGGCAGTGGATATTTATTCTTGATGGTGACGACGTTGAGAGGTCGGTAGTCCACACACAACCTCAAGTTTTCATCCTTCTTCTTCACAAACAGCGCCAAGCATCCCCATGGCGAGGAACTCGGTCAAATGAAACCCTTCTTCATTAAATCATTGAGCTGCTCCTTCAGTTCAGCTAGCTCATTCGGAACCATCTTATACGGTCTCTGTGATATCGTTGTCGTCCCAAGGACAAGTTCAATCTTGAACTCGACATATCTTTCGGGTGGCATGCCCAGGAGATCATCCGGAAAGACATACGGATATTCACGGACCACACAAATATCCTCAAGTTTTGTGGCTTCCGTGTTATATGTGGATGGAGCTTCTTGAACCGAATGGTCTAGAATGAGGACATGTGGTTCATGAAGTGGAGAGTTTAAACGAACCACACGTGGAATGATGTCAAGAACAGTACCGTGGCGATGTAGCCATGACATCCCTAAAATGACATCAAGTTTTTGACTCTCTAACATAATTAGAGAAGTCGGGTATAGATTCCCACCCAATTGTAATGGTGCTCTATAGACCATCCTATCAGATGTTATTTTCCCACCTGGAGAGCATATCAAGTATGAACTATTTGTGGGAATGATAGGCAATTGATATTTAATAACTTAAGACTGACTTATGAAATTATGGGTGGCACCGGAGTCAAAAAGTATGACTACGGGGTGATCTAAATAAGAAAACATACCCGTGAGGACGGGTTCGCCTTACGGCATGTCTTCGATGGCTAAGTGGTGGGTGTTGTCGAGTTTTTGTGCTAGTTTCTTGGGCTGATTGTGGGGCTAATTTGCACCCTGATACGGTGTTGCACCCCTGCCCTGTCGCTGCTCGGGGCAGTCCTTCGCAATATGCCCGGCATGGCCACACGTGAAGCACGTGTAAGGTGTCGGAGTCCCTCAAAATTGAGGACGGTATCCCGGTGCATGTGTTTGAAACTGAGGCGCACGTGGGACCATCCTTTGCTGCTGCTGTTGCTGTGGTGGATACAATGGTCGGAAGCTTGGCGCATTATACTGTCGACCGTGAAACTGAGGCGGTCGCGCCGGTGGCTGCCATCTCTGACCGGATGGTGAGCGATACACCACGCAGTATTTTTGTTGCGCCCCACCACTGCTGCTCGTCAGCGCGCTGCATTTCCTCTTATCAGAACCGCGCTCGCGCGGAGCATTTTCTTGTAAAATTGCGGCATTAACAAGGTCGTTGAATGTGCCGCGATTGCTTTGGGCGAGATGGACCTTCATCTTGGAATTCAGGCCCCGGAAGAACGCGTTTCGCTTATCTTCCTCTGTTCCCACAAATCCTGGCGCATACTGCACCAGCCGGTTGAATAACGAGGAGTACTCATGAGCACTCCTCTCACCTTGTATCAGCGCCAGGAATTCCTCGAGCTTCCTCTCCATAACACCGAGAGGTATGTGGTAGGCGCGGAACGCCTCCGGGAACTCCGTCCATGTGATGGCATGGCCAGCAGGTAAAGAGGCGGTGTAGTTCGCCCACCAGGTACCGGCTTCCCCTTGAAGCTGATGCGCTGCATACATCGCCTTCTGGTGTTCGGGGCACCGTAGTAAACCAAACTTCGCCTCAAGAGTGCGGATGAAACTGTCCGCCTCCAAAGGCTCTTCGCCCTCCGTAAAGACCGGTGGATGGGTCGCCAGGAATTCTGAATAGGAACTTTGTTGGGGCTGGCGTTGCCCATTGTCTTGGCGTCCTCCTGGATGGGACACATTCTGCTGCACCAGCATCCGCACCAACTCGTTTTGCTCGTCGCGCAAGCCGAGCACTGCAGCGAGAACCTCCGCAAGATTTCTTGGAAGTTCTGGCGGTGGAGGAGGTGGTTGCTGCTGCGTCGTGGTTTGCTCCGGAGGTGGAGACTCATCACCATGAAGCTGACTTGGACCTCCCTCCTCTTGCATTGAACGTGTATGCACCATTCTGCATTCATACGATTCAAACGATCAGCACATGTTGGTTTATTTCATCCAGTCTATACAATAGTAGTGCAGGAATAGAATAAATAATACACATAACAATCACACATATGGATAAAGTATAAACTTTATACAACATATACATACCTGGACCATGTCACATGATCGAGTTCCAAAGTATTGAACTTTATGGGTTCAAAGTTCATTTCGACCATCGTAGGTCGCCACGGGATGTTAAGTGTGTTAGCATGCGTAGTTCCTCGCTGTTGTACTGACCCAAACATGGACCCGCTTGAAGTGATATGTCAAACGAATAAACTTTTCGACCCAAATCGCTGTTTTACAACAGCCGCTGGATATCGAAATGTGAAACTAAGTGTCTTGGTTGAAACACTTCAACATGGTGTTCACTGTCCAGCTTCTGGTCCAGCAGACCAGTTGGAAGAATCTAACTATTTTGGCCACATTGGAGGCAAAACCTGGACTGGAGTTCAGCTGCAAAGTTGTAGTAGACTCAAATAGGAATCCAGATTGTATTTATTTGCCTCCATACCATTTCTAGTTTATGAGTTATGATTTTTACAAGTTGATAGAATGTTCTCAGGAATTTTGACAGCACCTCTTTTGCAAGTGGCTGTTTTGTTCACAAAATTACATCATATTCTGCCCTAAATATAGGAAAACAATGAACTACAAAGTTGTAGCACATTTCCTACACTTTCCAACGGTATCTTACTTGACTCTTAGAAATTTTTCTACAGAAAGTTGTGGTCAAAATACAGAAAATTCCAGAGAGCATTTTTGGTCTGTCCTATTTCTGGACAGTTCATACTCCTCTGATATTTTCATCCATTTGGAGGGAGATTCTGTTCTGGAGCTCTACAGAAAAGTTGTAGAGGACTTCAAAATCTATCTAGAATAGTATAACACACCTCCATTGGTTCAACCAATCCTATGTTATACCCTGTTAATGTTCAGCAAAATTTCTGCCAAAAACAGTGGAGGTTGTTCCTAAGACTTTGGAAATGAATCTACACTCCCAATTGACTCGTAGTTCAATATGGGAGTCAATACCCCTAAATGGAATCCAAAACTTCCTTTAGACTCTTTTCTTTGAAAATATACTTTTACACAACTAATACTCATCTCGGTACTATGTTTCCTCACATAAGAAAAATCCTAAGCCGGTATTCTGGCATATGCCTGTCAAACGGTGGAACTAAGAACGTCACTCACAAACGATTTCTAAGTGTCATGCTCTAACATGGTTAATTTACCTGCAGAAGAACATACAGTAATGGTGCACACAAAGGTTTTTGACATTTCAGGCAGTTCCATATCGTAAAAAAAAACATACGCTCCGTATCATTGCCATATGGATCGTCCTTGAGTCAAGCCACATCTCAAGGTACATGGTCGTGTTTTCACACCACACGACTGGGAACCCGAGTAGAGCGCGAACGGGTCATCACGGTTGGGAATTTTATCAACCAACGGATACCACCTACTGCCTCCTGACCGTTGAGGCACGCCGATGGCGAGTGCTGCGTATGGCCGTTTGAACATTGAACGTTCAAGAGTTGGATACTATCGTGTTGCTTACCACACGATGGGGTATTCTCACTTTTGCCTAAAGCACACTGGAGATCAGCCTTTTCATATGCTCTCAGAACCATGGAGAGGTTCAGAGACTCATATTAACTACCGTGCCAAGCCACGGTATACCATTCCATAGTATTGCTCGTATGGCGAGCTTACCACAACTGATCCGCCTGCGGTGGCGTACCTTACCTCTTACCTGACGTCTCTGTTTCAAATCTACACAGAGAACTCAACCGTGGGGCGCACGAGTCAGTCGTCTTCAACCTCTCGACAGACCCCACGCGCGCACGCCAGAACTGACGATGGTGCACCATGTTCTCGCCCGTTTTTCGACCATTCTCCGTGCGGTTTCGTTCTACATCACCCTAGGATCACGGCCTAGCAGCCGGGCAAGGTTTCGAGGTATGAAAACGCCGGGAAACCCATCGGCAACGGTGAGGTGGCTCGGCGGCCCGGCGCTGGCGAGGAACAGCTCGTCCCAAGCTTCAACCAGTGATCTAAGGGGCCGTACACCATCCCTAGAGTACGTAGAAGATGATGCTACCCCTAGCCCGAGCCAAAAATGCCCGCAAATGGGAGCTCCACGGTGAACCGAGGTGTTTTGGTCGGCGGCGACGGATTCTCGTCACCCGGGGTGTAGAAGGGATGATTTGCTTCATGTTTCAGCATGGGAGGGCGCTAGGAGCTCTTGTAGCTGTGTCTAGACCGGAGACCTGATGATCGAACATGTGGGGACAATTTTCCAAAGTTGTCTCGATTGGTCCTCCACGTGCACCATCGGTAATCCACAAATTCCGGCTAGCCGGCGGTGGTAAAGCACAAAAGGATGTCGGTATGAGAAACCAGACCCCATGACGCACCTCTGGGTGGTTTTCCTCGCGCTGGGGAGGTCAGAGTTGGCTGGAAGACGTGGAACCGAGGCGGTGACGTTGTGCTCTGTTTTCCTCGGAGTAGAGCAGCTTGGCACCGGGTTAGATGGCTGGCCACAGCCTGGGAAAGGATGGAAAATGTCGAGGAGGCGTCAGCGGAGCTGGTGGGTGGCTCAGCTAGGCGCTGGTGTCGCCGGAAGATGATCAGCGATGGGAAACCCAGAAGAACAGCGTGGCTCGGTGGTTTTTGATCTTGCGCTGGAGCAGATAGCTGAGAGGCACGTCGGTTGAAGGCTGAGAGGGCAAATGGAAGCGTGCTGCTACTGTGGTGTGAATGGATGATCACGTAGCCGAGACAACAGGAGGTGGTGCGGTGCCTTCTCGGTAGCGGGTTGCAACCAGGAGCTGCCGTGCGCTCGCTGTTCCACCGAAGGCCAGCAGAGGCGGTAAAGCATTTGGGTGGATGACAAAGGGGTCTCACCCCCTCTATTTGTAATCTAATTTTCCACTGATATTTTTCCCACAGCTACTCAAAATTTAAGGCTATGCTTTGCCTCAAAGTTAAGGTTTGAAAAGGTTAAATTCATTGATTTGAATTTTGGTGTGGAGTTTGAATTGTGTTTGGTCATTTGAATTTGAAATGGAATTTAAATTCTCCCTTTTGCATTGTTCCAAAAACATAGCAAACCAACTCCAATGTTTCTGAATTTTGGCATGGCTGCTAATTCAAATGTGGAAAACACATTTGTGGAACCAAATTTGCAAATTGAGGAAATTGGAATTTGAAACTGAATTTGAAATTCAGATTAGAGGGCTTCCTCTTTTTATCCCAAACAAATACTAAAACCCCTCAAAATGAGCTGAAATTTGGAAGGTTGAATATTTGAAATACGCAGACCCAAGTTATGAATTTAGATCTCCATGTTTGGAAGTTTTTGGGAAGTTTAAATCCTCACTTTGAACTTACACCGTTATAATTCAATGTTTTAATTCCCCTCATTTTTCCTAAGTGTACATGAGCTGAATTTCTTGCTACCACTTTTTGGGGATTTTACATGTGTGCCATCCACCACGGTTGAAACTGGTATAATCATCTACCGTTGGTGGAATTCTCCTACAATAATGGCTGTCAGGCGAGTATCAAGATGGCACCATATGAGGCTCTCTATGGTCGCAAATGCCGCACCCATTGAACTGGTGCGAGTCCGGTGAAAGGGTCACATTCGGGGTTGATGTGGTGAATGACACAGAAGAGCGAGTTCGGATTATTCAAGCCAACTTGAAGGCCGCTCAATCCCGGCAGAAAAGCTATGCTGATAATAGGCGTAGGCCGCTGCACTTCAACGTCGGGGAACACATGTACCTCCGTGTATCTCAGATGTAAGACGTGCACCGATTCGGCGTGAAGGGGCAACTCTCTACCCAATTTATTGGACCCTATGCTATCACCGAGAAGTGTGGACCAGTGGCGTATAGACTGTAGCTACCGGCATCTCTCGCTGGTGTTCACGATGTTTTTCATGTTTCACAATTACAAAAATGTCTGAAGTATACGGCTGCTGTTCCCACCGAAGACATTGGTGAGTTGCAGCCGGATTTGACATGTGCTGAATATCCGGTGGCGATTATTGATGAGAAGGCTCAGACCACGGTAAACCGAACGCTGTGGTTCTATAAAATATTGTGGATCAACCACACCGCTGAGGAAGCGACGTGGGAGAGCGAGGAGTTCCTTCGCTCAAACTACCCGGATTTCATGGCATAATCTCTCTCACATCTTCGTCTCTTCTTTTATAATCTCGGAACGAGATTCTTTTAAGGGGGGGGGATGTAATATCCCAAGAATTGACTTGCTAAAATGTTCATCACCTCACCACACCACAGCTCATTTTGTGGATAGCTCATGAACATTTGAGAAGAACAAGTAAACACAATCAAGAGAGTGATTAGAGGGGAAACTCATAACTTTAAAAAGTAGGAGATCATACACATAAACATGAGAGGATGAGCTCACCCCTAGATCTTAAATATTCTTGGGAAGGCTCAGGCCATGTTTCATGCAAATCCAAGCCTTTTTGAGGAACTTTTGGCGACATGGGTAAAAAGGGCTATTTGAATGCAAATTCAAATTTCAGCTAGTTTTCCTCACTTGAATTCAAAAGTTGAATTCATATTCAAAATCAGAATATTTTTCTGAGTTAGTCCACAAATTTTCATTCTCGTTGGAGTTCATCTTGTCGGGAGCTAAATTTGCATTAATTCAAAAACTGAATTTGGATTTCAAATTCAAATGTGCAGCAAATTTAGCCAAACCAATTTCAAATTGAGGAACTCAAATTCAACTCATGACTTTGTGGCTAAGTCTACCATTTAAGTGTGAGTAGCTGGGATATTTGCAGCCAAAATTGGAAATGAAGTAGAGGTGAGAGCTGGGACCCACTGGTCAGTAGCTGCACACAGAGGAAACCGACTCAAACCGAGCACAGCAGAGCGGGCGACCGACGCCGGCTCACAGAGGTTGCCAGCATGCTCATTAGCTCCACCTCACGGTGAAAACTTCGGCTCAAAGTCCAGCACACCGAGTTGTTTCACCCTTCTCTCCGTTTCCGAGCAAAAACGAGCACGTCACGAGCTGTTCTCCGGTTTACGCGCACGCACTCGTCACCGCTCCCTCTGATCACCGGCGACCGGCCGATCCCGGCTGTTTCACGCACCGCCACTACGGAAGAAAAGGTGCGCTTGCTTGTGCTGAAGCTGTAGGAGGAAGCCGTATTCCATTTCATGCGGTGTAGAGCGAGAATTTCTAGTTTCCTTTCTTAGATTGTGTTAGGGTTAGAATCTGGTTGACGGCAAAATTCGTTGCACGGAGGCAACCGCCTGTCGAGCTGTCACACCCGGTTTTCCATAAGGAACAACTGAGCGTATTCTCACATGTATGCCAGGATCAGTTGACTCGTCACTCATACATGTGCCGACAAGAGTGTAATATCATTATATTACAAGCCAAGTTCAACGTACAACATATTATTACATCATAAGACATAAAATACTAAATAAGAGTACTAATACACTAATAACATAACAATGGAAGACTATAGCTTGGATGCTCCATTTCCACAGGCGTTGCCCCGGGGTTTCGCCAACCTAGAACAACTCCTCGGGATCGAAGTCCTCCACATCGAAGTCTATATCTTCATTTGCACCTGAGCAGCATATGATATCCAACAAAAGCATGTTTGAGTACCAAAGGTACTCAACAAGTGTAGAAAAGAATGTTATGGAGGCTAATAGCAAGGAAAGGCTAACATGGTTAAGCACTATGCAATAATCCTAAGCCTTAGCTTTGATTAGCAACCTATCTTACTAAGTGATAATCCCACCAACCTCATAATTAAGCCATTAATGTTAGGTTACACCACCCAACAACCTCTTTCAACTCACATCCATGTTTCTCTAATCATGGACAAGTCCAAGCCGCTCTTGACCGTGAGCACGGCTGTCATGACAGTTTGGTTCTTTGCAGAGATTGTACCACTTTACCCACAAGTAGTGATTTCATCCCCTGTTGCCAGGTGGACTAAGAACCTCTCTGATATCCGTGGTTGCAAGCCACATTACACACTTCATTTGGTGTGCGATCAGGAGATCACTACATGGCCTTTACAAAGGGTGTACCGGCAAGTACAAGCCCACTGAGGTTTCACCGCTGCAGTTCCTAGGAGTAAACCCTCACCTGCAGAAGCCCCCTCTTGAGCCTTGTAGTTCCCAGGGTAGTCAAAAATGGACTCCCATTCCCCGCACCATCCAAACACTCATACTATATCGGCTAACTCCATCTCAGTCTTGGGGTGGCACTGTAAAGCCGGGTTAACTGTTCCATGAACCAGTCCATAGAATCTAAGACAGGCACTATCACTAACCCGAGTCTCGTGCACAAAGCACCATCCATAACAACCAGCCTGTCTAAATTCATAACACCATGACACACACTTGTGTCTTTCATATAATCCACAAGACTTGCATCAACTATGTTTCATTCATTTTCTACATTCCAAACATGGCTAAGCACATAGAATAATAACCAACAAATCCTATCTAAATCCCTCCATGGTTTTGCAAGGAATGATAAGGAATAAAAACTAGTGAAACATCCTACATTAGGTTTCATATTGAAGACATCATGCAAATAGTCTAACTATTCATCCTAGAATAGGAAGAAAGTGGTCAAGGAACACTTGCCTTTGAATGGATGTTGATTCACCTCAAATTCTTGCTTTTGAAGATTATGAAGTAGTTCTTGGGTTGGTTCTATCCATGCATATGCACACAAAACAATGCAAAACATGCCATAAGAACCTTAACAATATATTTCAATCATATTTATGTTTGATTACACACATATACTATTGATTTCATGTCATTTCATGTGGTTTGAAATTAAAATAAGTTTCAAATGAACATCCATATCTTTTACTTTATCTTTGTTATAGAAAAATACTCATTTTCTAAGTCTTTAGTGATATTTAATAATTTCTAGAATTTTTTATATGTATATATGTTAATTTTATAATTAATTCAGTACCAAAAATCATTTAAATTGTTACTATAATCATTTTCAGAACTCATATTACCATTTTCTACATTTCAGAACCTATTTATGTATTTGGAACAGTTTCCATAATTTTCCTTCATTGTATAATATTTTTATTTATATTTCAGCATTTATTTAATACTTAAAATTACATTTTCAAAAAATATATAATTATTCTGGACTGCAGAAACTTTAAATATATAAAAATATACAAACAGAATAATCTTATACTTTTTAATAAATTCCTACAATTCTCCTGAGACCTAAATTGTTTTTATTTAAATTTTCAGAATTAATTTGTCACTATATAATTAATTTCAGCTTCGGAAAATTATTGTTCTAATTTCAGAGTTGATATACTGATCAAAATGTTTAAATGGAATTTTTGATAAGTTTCTATAAATTTTTAGAAGCTATTTAGGCTAATTTCATCATTAACAGAATCAAAATTTGAAAATTCTAAATGATTCTGGATCAAAATGAAATGATTATAATCTTTCTGGGGTCAAAAATGTGATTATAGAACTGATATAGTAATTTACATAGTGTACAGGGGCTGTTTAGTTAGTTTACTGTGAATTCCTTAATTTTTATAAAGCCTAGGGTCGATTCTGTAAAGAACATGGGCTATTTGCTAGTTATTTAAATCTCCAGGGACCTAACCAGAAAATTTCTAACGTATATAACTGCTTTGAATGTGGGTCGTCGGATCTGAGATCAATGGCCCGGATTTAAATAACCGAATCGGTACGCTCTTCCTAATCTGAGCCGTTGGCTCAAATCCGACGCACCAGAAGCGGCCACGTCGCCCTAACCCGTCTCCCTCGCATCCGGCAGCCGCACGATCGCCAGCGAGCGGCGGCGGTGGCCGGAAACTCTCGGGTTTTGCCGATTCTTCACCGTTTCTTGATCTCTTTGCATCAGAAGACAGAGGAGAGGATGGGGAACTCACCTAGGGGGTTTTCAGGGACCGGAACTGGCCAGAGAAGGGTGGTCGACGGAGGCAGTGAAGAATTACGGTGATCTTCGTCGGCAGCGCTTCCCAGTCGCTGACCTTCGATGATTCTTGTCGAAATTTCGTCCTTGAGGCCGAGGGAGTGTGTAGGAGTCGCTAGAACTGAAGATCAACATAGGTTTTCGAAGAATTGAGAAATGGGGCAGTTTTTCTTATTCGGGAGAGTTGAGCGGTTTTCAGTGGAGAAATGGCCGTCGCGGGGGGGGGGGGGGGGGGGGTATTTGTAGAGGGGAGGGAGGCGGCGGTTGCTGGGACGTCGGTTGGTGAAGGGGCGCGCAAAATTGGCCATGTGCCAATTGTTTCTCTCACATGCGATAATAGAGCGAGGAGATGGAGGGAGAGAGAGGGGCGGCAGTTTTGGAGGGGAAAGAACTGACGGACGGGCCCCGGTTGGCAGGGAGAGTAGTGAGGGAGAGGGGTTTTTGCTCCTTTGTGAAGAATTCGGGTGTCACAAACTCTACCCCCCTTAAGAAAAATCTCGTCCTCGAGATTAGGGTTTACAAAGGGAATAGATTAGGGAATTGTGACTTTAATTCATCTTCTCTTTCCCATGTAGCTTCTGCCTCTGAATGATGCTTCCATTGAACCTTGCACATATGAACTATTTTGTTTCTTGTAACCTTTTCCATTGTGTCAAGAATTTTGACGGCGTACTCGGTATATGAAAGATCTTCTTGTACATCCAACTCATCCATTGGTAGTTGCTCTTCTGGTGTTCTCAAACACTTCTTGAGCTGTGACACATGGAACACATCATGTACATCCGATAGCCGAGAGGGTAACTCCAACTGATATGCTACCTCTCCTTTGCGTTCTAGTATCTTGAATGGTCCGATATACCGAGGTGCTAGCTTTCCTCTTACTTTAAATCTCTTAAGTCCACGCATGGGTGACACTTTGAGATACACATAGTCTCCCACTTCGAAAACTAGTTCCCTTCGCCTTGTGTTCGCATAACTCTTTTGCCTTGTTTGAGCTATCTTTAGATTATTACGAATTTCTCTTACTTTCTTTTCTGCATCTCTTAATAACTCTGGCCCAAACACTTCATTCTCACTTATTTGATCCCAAAACAAAGGAGTTCTGCATTTTCTTCCATATAACGCCTCAAATGGAGACATCCTCATACTTGCTTGGTAACTATTATTGTAGGAGAATTTTGCATATGGTAAATTCTTATCCCAACTCCTACTATTTTTGAGTGCACAAGCTCTAAGCATATCTTCAAGAATTTGGTTGGTCCTTTCGGTCTGCCATCAGTTTGTGGATGATATGCAGAACTGAAATTTAATCGAGTTCCCATAGACTCATGTAATTTCTGCCAAAATCTTGAGGTGAACTGTGTACCTCTATCTGATACTATCTTTTTGGGTACACCATTTAGACAGACTATTCTCGACATATACAGTTCTGCTAATTTGGAACCGTTATAATTTTCCTTCACTGGAATGAAATGAGCAACTTTGGTCAATCTATCTACTATCAACCATATTGAATCATACCCTGTTTGTGTCCTGGGCAAACCCACTATGAAGTCCATCCCAATTTCTTCCCACTTCCATTCAGGTATCTTTAGTGGTTGTAATAATCCTGCAGGCCTTTGGTGTTCTGCTTAGACTAATTGACATGTGTTACACAATGCCACATGCTCTACAACATCTCTTTTCATCCCGTACCACCAATACCTAGTCTTAAGATCATGATACATCTTTGTACTTCCAGGATGGATAGAGTAATCTGAATCATGAGCCTCTTTCAAAATTAGCTTCTTTATTACTTTTATGTCTGGCACACATAGTCTTTTACCATGCCACACGATACCATGCTCATCTTCTCTAAATCCTGGGGCTTTGTTTTTATTGATCAACTTTTTTATTTCTTTGATCTTTTCATCATTCTTTTGACCATTGCTAATATCTTGTTCTAGAGTTGAGTCGATTTCCATTGCTATAGCTTCTGTGTGGTTCACCAAGCATAAGTTGAGTTTTGCGAACTCTTCACAAAGTTGGGGTTGTAGATCTCTCATTGTTAACATGTTAACATGTGTCTTTCTGCTCAAGGCATCTGCAACCATATTAACTTTTCCAGGATGGTAATTGATTCCCACATCAAAATCGTTAATGAACTCCAACCATCTTCTTTTCCGAAGGTTGAGATCTGGCTGAGTGAAGATATACTTCAAGCTCTTATGATCAGTATAGATCTCGGTTCTCTTACCCATCAAGTAATGTCTCCATAACTTCAATGCATGTACAACTGCTGCTAACTCTAGATCATGGGTAGGGTAGTTCTTCTCATGCTTCCGAAGTTGTCGGGAAGCATAGGCAATAACATGCCCTTTTTGCATAAGCACACACCCTAACCCTTTACCTGAAGCATCACAATAGACGGAAAATGCTTTCTCCATATCGGGCATAACTAATACTGGGGCAGTTGTTAACTTCTTCTTTAATTCTTGAAAGCTCGATTCACATTCTCGAGACCACACAAAAGAAGCTTATTTTTCCAACGTCTTTGTGAGTGGTTTGGCTATTTTTGAAAACCCTTCAATGAACCTTCGGTAATAGCCAGCCAATCCTAAGAAGCTTCGAATTTCTCCAACATTCTCTGGTGTTTTCCACTTTTGAACACCAGCTATCTTTTCTGGATCAACAGATATTCCCCCTTCAGAGATAATATGCCCCAGAAAAGCAATTTTCTTAAGCCAAAATTCACACTTACTGAGTTTGGCATAAAGTTGGTTTTCTCTTAGCTTTTGTAACACTATTCTCAGATGCTCTTCATGTTCTTTCTCATTCTTTGAGTATATGAGGATATCATCAATGAACACTACTACAAACTTGTCCAAATATTTCATGAATACCTTATTCATAAGATACATGAAATATGCCAGAGCATTTGTTAGTACAAAAGGCATAACTGCATATTCATACAGTCCATACCTAGAAACAAATACTGTGTTTGGAATATCCGATTCTCTTATCCTTAGTTGATGATATCCAGAACGGAGGTCAATCTTGGAGAATACAGATGCACCTCTTAATTGATCAAATAAGTCCTCAATACGAGGTAAAGGGTACTTGTTTTTGATTGTCACTTCATTGAGGGCACGGTAATCTACACACAACCTCTTAGTCCCATCTTTCTTTGGTACAAATATCACCGGAGCTCCCCATGGTGAGGAACTAGGACGGATATACCCTTTCTCCGATAACTCTCGGATATGATCCTTGAGTTCTGCTAGCTGTTGGGGATCCATCCTATATGGCCTTTTATAAATGGGAGCAGTACCAGGTACTAATTCTATAATGAATTCTACTTCTCGATCCAGTGGCATACCTGGTAATTCTTCGGGAAACACATCTGGAAATTTATTGACAACCTTTATATCTTCAATAACTACTTCGGTCTTGTTGAGTTGAATATTTCCAGATGGTACTTGAATAAATGTGAACTCAACCTTTGTTCCATCTGTATGTGTTAGTTCCACCGTTCTCGTTGAACAATGTATAACTCCTTTATACTTGGTTAACCAGTCCATCACCAAGATGATATCTATCCCTTGTGATTCCATCACAATGAGATTTGCAAGGAATTCTACTCCATTAACTCCTAGCTTTACCTTGGGACATATTTGTTTTGTCTTTATTTCTCCTCCAGGAGAATTCACTACTAACACTCGATTCATAGATGCAATTGGTAATTTGTGCTTGGTTATGAATTCCTTGGCTATGAATGAGTGTGTTGCACCAGAGTCAAACAAAATCGTAGCAGGATAATTATTGGCAGAGAACATACCAATAACCACATCTGGTGCCTCTTGTGCTTCCTCCATGGTCACATGGTTCACCTTGCCACGCACAAGATTCTGTTGTTGAGGTGGCTTCTTGTTTGGGCACCGGTGGCATAGTGTCCCGTTTCTCCACAGTTGTAGCATTGCCCTGTAACCTTGTTTAGTGGTGCTTTATTGCCTTGTTGTGCATTTGGAGGGTTTGATCCGGCACGACGAGGTTGGAAAGCAGGACGTTGTTGCTGCACTTGTTGTCGCTGTTGTTGTGGTTGAAAAGTTTGATTCCTAGCAGCAGGGTTGTAGTTCCTCTGAAACTGATTAGGAGCCATAGGTCGGTTCATTGCTCCTGTCGGCGGTGATGAGAAACGAGGCCGACTGTTGCAGCTAGAAGACTATTCTTGGCAATTCATTTTCCTCTTTCGCTCTTCAACTAACTTCTGTCTCTTTCTTTCCACTATGAAAGCCTTGTTGATAAGCTTCTGAAAGCTTTCATAGTCACTAGAGGACATGGCATACTGTACTTCTGAGTTCAAACCTTCTATAAAGCAGTCTTGCTTCTTTTCATCAGTGTCAAAATCCCCCGGAGCATAGCGAGACAAATGAGTGAATTTAGTGAGATATTCTCGTACTGACATGCTTCCTTGTTTCAGACTGAGAAACTCCTTCCGCTTGTTCTTTATTTCTCCTGCTGGAACATAGTGGTTGCGGAAGGCAAGTTTGAACTCATTCCATGAGATACTCTCTGGATCCTCATGAGCTTCCTTGTATGTCGTCCACCAATCTGCTGCAGATCCATATAGTTGATGAGAGGCAAAGAGTACCCTCTCACGTCCTTGGCATTGTATGATCTGCAACTTGTTCTCAATATTCTTGAGCCAATCATCAGCTTCTAATGGCTCTA
Organism: Neostapfia colusana; assembly: GCA_030760725.1. Classification (NCBI taxonomy): domain Eukaryota; kingdom Viridiplantae; phylum Streptophyta; class Magnoliopsida; order Poales; family Poaceae; genus Neostapfia; species Neostapfia colusana. Next base: position 33,489,226 of record JASWHV010000017.1, on the reverse strand, counting down.
TAGCATTGTCAAACCTTGGTGGTTGGGTGCTCAGGAACTCACTTAACCTTGGTTGACGTGGTGCATTTTGAATTTGTGGTTGAGGTTGTTGCATATTGGCCACCACTTGTGTCAAGTTTTGAATGAGTTGATTCTGCATGTTCATCATTTGTTGTATAACCTCTCCATCAGCTCTTCGTGCAACTCTTGGCTGCCTTTCAGGTAAAGGAAACCCTGCGGCCTCATTGTTGTTGTTCCCTTCATTGCGTCTCCTTCTTCCTGCCATCTATTGTGGAAGTCTATGTTTAGTTTCATCTTACACATACCTTTATAGTTGGCGTCATATGGTGTATATATCCTTATTAGTTCCATATAACAGTTAAAAAAAATCTTTAATTTGTTCATTTAACAATCACGTTTAAAACAAACCTAGCATTTATATTCATTAGTAGTTATGTACATACACTAACGAGGTTGTGAACATAAGCCTATGGCTTTCACAACTCACGTTTACACACTAACAATACGGTACATTATCAAACCTAAACAATTACTTAAACAACTATTACACACCAAGCATTACAATATAACACACATACGTACTACACGAGTTATTACATGAGTAGGGACACCTATCCTAGTTATCCCCTGGGTTCTGTGCATTCTCCTGTGGGTCCTCGCCATCACCATCAGGAGAGCTAGCCTCTGACTCAGTTGTGGAGGCCTCAGGTGGTGGTGAAGTATGAGGGCGTTTGGCTGCCCTACGGTCTGGAGAATCCGGAGTCCAAGTGTCTCCATCTGAAACATAGAGATCACTGATTTCTCCATCCCTCATCCTTATCAGTCCATGCATTATGGCCTCCGTCTTCTTCAAAAGGTCACGTACGTCCTGAAGCTCCTACTGGTAGTTCTGTAGTCTGGTGCTGACGACAACTCCTACTTCAAGGCTCACATCCATCTGCACTATGTTGCAACCTTCATTGATTGGTTCATAGTTGAACACTGCACTTCCACTTTGTCGCCGAGGGGTGTACATGTATTGAGTCCCCTCAAGGCGGCCACGGTTGGTGTAGCTCTGGCAAGTGATCGCCTCCCAAGTGGCATCCTTCTCAGCCTCTACCATGGTAGACCTCCATGCTGGTGAATTATGGATCTTGAGCAGCTTGTTCTCATAGTAGATCCTCGCCTGTGACTTCCATTCCTCGCGTTCTGCGCGAGAAACTCGAGTGGTGTCGTACTGCACCTCTAGCTTGCCGGTGTAACCAGCATAGCGAAGGAGGTGTCTAAGGCGATCCACCATGCCTTTAGTGGACTCCCCATGAGTCTGGTAGGTGGCGGGGTTGTCCACATCCTCAACGGTGCGTGCAGCTAGCTGGTGTCGAGGAACTCGTCCTCCGGTGGACATACGAGCCGTGAGACGTGTACGTGCCATTTGTTTCATGAAAAATTTAAAATGAGTTAGAAAAATAAACAATAATATACTTTTGAGTATAGATGAGGTTAGACAACATATATATGATCTAAATAATCCTTCTTCTACATAAAATAGTTTTTACTAAAATAATGTTGCTCATCCCATCCATTTCTAACTAGGTTTGCGTCCTACGGGCAACCTTGGATCTGATACCACTTTGTCACAGCCGGTTTTCCATAAGGAACAACCGAGCGTATTCTCACATGTATGCCAGGATCAGTTGACTCATACATGTGCCGACAAGAGTGTAATATCATTATATTACAAGCCAAGTTCAACGTACAACATATTATTACATCATAAGACATAAAATACTAAATAAGAGTACTAATACACTAATAACATAACAGCGGAAGACTATAGCGTGGATGCTCCATTTTCACAGGCATTGCCCGGGGGTTTCACCAACCTAGAACAACTCCTCGGGATCGAAGTCCTCCTCATCGAAGTCTATATCTTCATTTGCACCTGAGCAGCATATAATATCCAACAAAAGCAAGTTTGAGTACCAAAGGTACTCAGCAAGTGTAGAAAAGAATGTTATGGAGGCTAATAGCAAGGAAAGGCTAACATGGTTAAGCACTATGCATTAATCCTAAGCCTTAGCTTTGATTAGCAACCTATCTTACTAAGTGATAATCCCTCCAACCTCATAATTAAGTCATTAATGTTAGGTTACACCACCCAACAACCTCTTTCAACTCACATCCATGTTTCTCTAATCATGGACAAGTCCAAGCCGCTCTTGACAGTTTGGTTCTCTGCAGAGATTGTACCACTTTACCCACAAGTACTGATTTCATCCCCTGTTGCCAGGTGGACTAAGAACCTCCCTGATATCCGTGGTTGCAAGCCAGATTACACACTTTCTTTGGTGTGCGATCAGGAGATCACTACATGGCCTTTACAAAGGGTCTACCGGCAAGTACAAGCCCACTGAGGTTTCACCGCAGCAGTTCCTAGGAGTAAACCCTCACCTACAGAAGCCCCCTCTTGAGCCTTGCAGTTCCTAGGGTAGTCAAAAATGGACTCCCATTCCCCGCACCATCCAAACACTCATACTATACCGGCAAACTCCTAATTAATTGGCCAAGCGGCCCCATCTCAGTCTTGTGGTGGCACTGTAAAGCAGGGTTAACTGTTCCATGAACCGGTCCTTAGAATCTAACACAGACACTATCACTAACCCGAGTCGCATGCACGAAGCACCATCCAAAACAACAAGCCTGTCTAGATTCTTAACACCATGACACACACTTGTGTCTTTCATATAATCCACAAGACTTGCATCAACTATGTTTCATTCATTTTCTACATTCCAAACATGGCTAAGCACATAGAATAATAACCAACAAATCCTATCTAAATCCCTCCATGGTTTTGCAAGGAATGATAAGGAATAAAAACTAGTGAAACATCCTACATTATTTTTCATATTGAAGACATCATGCAAATAGTCTAACTATTCATCCTAGAATAGGAACAAAATGGTCAAGGAACACTGCCTTTGAATGGATGTTGATTCACTTCAAATTCTTGCTCTTGAAGATTATGAAGTAGTTCTTGGGTCGGTTCTATCCATGCATATGCACACAAAACAATGCAAAACATGCCATAAGATCCTTAACAATATATTTCAATCATATTTATGTTTGATTACACACATATACTATTGATTTCATGTCATTTCATGTGGTTTCAAATTAAAATAAGTTTCAAATGAACATCCATATCTTTTACTTTATCTTTGTTATAGCAAAATACTCATTTTCTAAGTCTTTAGTGATATTTAATAATTTCTAGAATTTTTTATATGTATATATGTTAATTTTATAATTAATTCAGTTCTAAAAATCATTTAAATTATTACTATAATCATTTTCAGAACTCATATTACCATTTTCTACATTTCAGAACCTATTTATGTATTTTGAACAGTTTCCATAATTTTCCTTCATTGTATAATATTTTTATTTATATTTCAACATTTATTTAATACTTAAAATTACATTTTCGGACAAATATATAATTATTCTGGACTGCAGAAACTTTAAATATATAAAAATATACAAACAGAATAATCTTATACTTTTTAATAAATTCCTACAATTTTCCTGAGACCTAAATTGTTTTTATTTAAATTTTCAGAATTAATTTGTCACTATATAATTAATTTCAGCTTCTGAAAATTATTATTCTAATTTCAGAGTTGATATACTGATCAAAATGTTTAAATGGAATTTTTGATAAGTTTCTATAAATTTTTAGAAGCTATTTAGGCTAATTTCATCATTAATAGAGTCAAAATTCGAAAATTCTAAATGATTCTGGATCAAAATAAAATGATTATAATTTTCTGGGGTCTAAAATGTGATTATAGAACTGATATAGTAATTTACATAGTGTACAGGGGCTGTTTAGTTAGTTTACAGTGAATTCCTTAATTTTTATAAAGCCTAGGGTCGATTCTGTAAAGAACATGGGCTATTTGCTAGTTATTTAAATCTCCAGGGACCTAACCAGAAAATTTCTAACGTATATAACTGCTTTGAATGTGGGTCGTCGGATCTGAGATCAATGGCCCGGATTTAAATAACCGAATCGGTACGCTCTTCCCAATCTGAGCCGTTGGCTCAAATCCGACGCACCAGAAGCGGCCACGTCGCCCTAACCCGTCTCCCTCGCGTCCGGCGGCCGCGCGATCGCCTGCGAGCGGCGGCGGTGGCCGGAAACTCTCGGGTTTTGCCGTTTCTTCACCGTTTCTTGATCTCTTTGCATCAGAAGAAAGAGGAGAGGATGGGGAACTCACCTAGGGGGTTTTCGGGGACCGGAACTGGCCGGAGAAGGGTGGTCGACGGCGGCAGTGAAGAATTCTGGCGATCTTCGTCGGCAACGCTTCCTAGTCGCTGACCTTCGATGATTCTTGTTGAAATTTCGTCCTTGAGGCCGAGGGAGTGTGTAGGAGTCGCTAGAACTGAAGATCAACGTAGGTTTTCGAAGAATTGAGAAATGGGGCGGTTTTTCTTATTCGGGAGAGTTAAGCGGTTTTCAGTGGGGAAATGGCCGGCGCCGGGGGGGGGGGGGTATTGTAGAGGGGAGTGAGGCGGCGGTCGCTGGGACGTCGATTGGTGAAGGGGCGCGCGAAATTGGCCATGTGCCAACTGTTTCCCTCAAATGCGATAATAGAGTGAGGAGAGGGAGGGAGAGAGAGGGGCGGCAGTTTTGGAGGGGAAAGAACTGACGACCGGGCCCCGGTTGGCAGGGAGAGCAGTGAGGGAGAGGGGTTTTTGCTCCTTTGTGAAGAATTCGGGTGTTACACGAGCTGTAGCTCACACACGTTCTAGAACACCTAGCGCACCTCCTCGATCAAGTAGAAACCAGTTTCATGCACTAGGACCCTAGTTCCGCGAGAATTTGGTGCCGGCAGCCGAAAACAGGGCACCTCGCCGGTGAGGTCCTAGTTGTGGCCGTTTTCACGAGGATCAGTGCTCATATTCGTGATCAGCAAGTCTCAGCGGAGCTCTCCGAGCAAACCGCGTCGAAAAAGGTGTAGAGCACACCGAGTTCGACGTTGCCGATGAGCTCTCAGCCGCTGTCACCGTCGCGAGCACTGTTCCAGCCATCGCCGAGCTCTGGTGAGTGAACCAACGTGTTCCTCGGATGAAGATGTGCACAGGCGGCGAGTTTCAGCGAAGGTATGGCAGTAGAACGAACGGTGGAGCTCTCCGGTGCGGCACCACCTCGGTTATCGCGGGTGGCGTCAGGTAGACGAAAGGGGGCGGGCCCCGCGTGGCAGTGAGGGGAAAACAGGCCTGGGATCCGCTGTGGTTCCGGGATCGCGTGCGGCTCTGCGGGAAATTAAGCGGACCCACGTGTGGCTTCGTTGTAGAGCTGACACGTAGCCATGGGCCCACCAGACGGTTTAAACATTTCTTTGAATTTCAGAATTTGGTTCAAACTTCAACTAGCTATAACTTTTGCTAGGAAGCTCCAAATTTAGTGAACCAAATTTTTTTGGATTCAGCTCTTCGAGTACTATCCAGAAAAACAAGTTTCATCTTATGAAACTTAACCTTTTTCCAGAATTAATTCCCTAAAATTTAAACTGTTGGGAATTTTATCTGGACAATTATTTTATGGAAAATTCTGAAATTTGACTAGGATGTTCATTTGAAAATCCTTGACTCACAGGAAAAATTTCAGATCCAACCAAGTTCATTTATTGCCCCTAATGGTGTGATTAAGTGAACTGCCCTGAGAAAATTGAAAAATGTACAGAAACTTTTTCAGATTTTCTCAAACCTTATTTACGGCAGAACTTCATCTAGGATTCTTCAAATGACATGGAACCAATTCTATTAGAACCATATCAAACTCTAGTTTCCAGAAAGAAATGGTTTGAGCTATGAAAATGTAACACCCCAAAATCCTGTTAAGAGGGGAATTTAAAATTTTTTGGACGTGTTGCATGTGGTGCAGAAATTCAAATTCAAATTGGAATTCAAATTCAAATCAAAACAGAAAATAAAAAGAAAAAGAAAAAGAAAAAAACAAAACCCCGGCCAGTGGGCCGAAACCCACCAGCCAGCCCTCCCGCCCCCGCGCCAGCCCGCAGCCGCGCGCTCCCCTCTCTCTCTCACTGACACACGGGACCCGCTTGTCATCCCTGACCTCCCGCTCGCGCCAACTACCCGGACTCCTCCGCGCGCGCCTGATCGCAACTAACCCAGAAAACCGCGTTCCCCCGCCGAGATTCTAGTCCCCGGACGACTCCAGCTCGATCCCAACCGACCGCCGCCCTCCCTCGTCTATATAGGCGCCGGCATCACCCGTTTTTTTCATCCCGATCGCCTGTTTTTCCTCCCGGTGAGAACCAGAGCTTCTCCGGCCGTTTTCACTCGATCTTTGCTCGGGTTCTCTGATCTAACGCGTCGATCGTGTTCCACCGCCTCCGGGGAATCACGCAGGTGCAGAAGACTCGGTGGTTTGCGCTCTAGGCACAGCTCTGACGAGCACCACAGCGATTCCATCTCGGACCTCGTCGCCGACCGCCTTCCAGGACCTCCGAGCTCAAGAAAAACCCCGAGGTGAGATCCCTGACCTCCCCTCTACCGATCTATGCCATGAAATCCTAGTTTTAGGAAGAATAGACGAAGATCCGAAGTTTTCCTGCGAGATCGCCGCCTCCCGCCGCCGCGCGCCGCCGGGCAGCGCTGCCCGCGCACGGTCAGGGCGACGTGGCTGCTTGTGCGCCGTCCATTTAAAATCGCACGGTAGAATTAAAACCCGCGCGTACCGGTTCGGCGATCTAATCTGAGCCGTCTGTTTTAAATCGGACGGTCCACATCAGCCCCGCGTTATAAAGGCCGGGATTCTAACGCGCTACCCCCTGGGGATCTCGGAAAATACGAGCTAGCCCCGGAAACTTCTGATCTAGCACCTGGAACTTCAGAAATTCGTGTAAATTCATTTAAAATTAGTTTTAGCCCCTGGATTTAATAAAAATTAGGAAAACCTCTCTGTTATGTGTAGCTAGACCCCTGGAAATTTATGAAATAATATAATAGACCCTGTAGTGGGGTAAGTTTACCTTTTTAACCCTATATGATATTAAATTTAGGAATTTGAATATGTGATTAGGATTTAAAATTTAAAAAGTGAGACAAACACAATGTAAATTCAAATTTAAACTCTACTAGCACTTGGAAAACTTTATAATGAGTTACAAGTAGATTTTAAGCTGAAATGAATCTGTTTAATTGATTGTTCACATTTATTAGTTATAGGGATACATTTTTAGGTTAGGAAATAATTCTAAAAATTGGTAAAATAAATTTAAATTAGTTCACATCAGAGGAGAAGTTCCAAAAATATATTATTTAATATTTTAGATCAGAACCTATTCTGTTTAGATGATAGGCCCTACTATTTACTATTTAAAAAACTCACTTTTAGGCATAGGAAATAAATCTGGAAAATATAGGAAAATAGGTATGCATAACTAGAAAATGATAAATAAAGTCTCCAAATCCAAAGACTTCAGTTTAGGATTTTGTAGAAGATCTGAAAACCTATTTGGAGTAGGAAAACACGTTTTATATAAACTATGTAGCTAGGAAATGTAATAATTAAATATAAAGAATTTGTTCAAATTGGAACTTCATATATAGTGTGCAAATAGAAATCTGAACATAGAAGTTAGAAATAATATACATAGGTTTAAAGGTGAATGTAGGCCAAAAATCAACACATGTGGAGTAACCCCTACACTTAGAAATGTGAATGACTATCATATGTATGTATGTGTGGAGTGGAAGTGTGAACTATGTCTTATGGATTGTTGTTTTCTTTTGCTATGTGTGTTGGCATGAATAGAACCTGCCCCAGAGCAAGTTCTTCACTTCCAAGACCAAGACTTTCCATTCCCAGAGCAGCAAGAAGAAGGCAAGTGTCCTTGACCACTTTGTTCCTATGCTAGGATGTGTAGATAGAATTTATTGCATTGTCAATTGAAATATGAAACCCATGCTAGGAAGTTACCCTAGAATTGCATTACCTTGTTTCCTTGTAGCTTGGGTTGGGATTTGCTTTATTATGTCATTCATTCATATTACTTATGCTTAGCCATGCTTAGAATGGTATAAGTGGGATATGATATCATCAACTTGTTTACCTTACTCTTGAATGAGATATTATGAGTTGTGTAAAGGTAGGGATCGAGGCAAGTTGGATGATTTGGTTGGTGCTGGGTGCACGAGACTCAGGTTTGTGTTTAGTACTTGCCTGGATCCTAAGGACCGGTTCATGGAGCATGTAACCTGGCTTTACCGTGCCAACCACATGCTGAGATGGGGCAGCTTGGCCAATTAATTAGGTGTATCCTCGGTGTAGTATGGGTGTGTTGGATGGTGCGGGGAATAGGTGTCAGCTGGATTACCATATGAACCGCAAGGCTCAAGAGGGGGCCACTGCAGCGAGGTTGGAGCCCCTTGTATGCTGTTAGGGGTGAAACCTCAGTGGGCCCACGCTCGTCGGGAATCCCTTTGTAAAGGCTTCGTAGTGATCTCCTGGCTACACACCTGGGAAGTGTGAATGTGGTTCGTGGCAACTGGCATAATGGAGGTTCTTTTAGTCCATCCAGCAACGGGGGATGAAATCACTACATGTGGGTACAGTGGTACAAACTCTGCAGAGTCAAAACTGTCATGACAGCCATGCTCACGGTCAAGAGCGGCTTGGACTTATTCATGATTAGAGGATTGATGGCTTTGGAAGTTGAGGATGTTAAGCGGGGAGCTTAACATTGGAAATGATGTTAAGGTTATTTGATTATGATGATGGGTTGGGAAATTGGGACCATTTCACCTATGTAGTAATGTAGGTGCTTAATAAGCTAAGGTGACAGGTATTAATTGCGTAGTGCTATAACCATGAGTTCAACCTCTCCTTGCTATAGCCATGCATGACAAAATTTTCCCACACTTGCTGAGTTCCATCGGTACTCGACCTTGCATATTTGTTGGTTTATATTGCTGCTCAGGTCAAGAGAATGATGTGGTGTTTAATGATCAAGACTTTGGACCCGAAGAAGGTTTCTAGATTCATGGATTCCCCCGGGCAACACCTGTGACGGAGCCCACAAGAATAATATTCCGTTGCTAGTTTATGTACTTGTGATGAACTTATTATCGTCCATCGAGACATATGCTATGTAAGACTTATTTATATTCGACACCTGGCTTGTACTAAATGATGCTTCACTATTTGTCATCACATGCATGAGAAAATGATCCTAACATACATGTGATATTCACTCGGTTGTTCTTCGGAGAAACCGGGTGTGACAGAAAATCCCTGGAAATCCATAAGAGCTCTAGTAATGACCAAATATACTTTTATTTGTACAGAGCTCAAATGAACTTTGTTTCAAATGAAGCTTGGTCAAGTTTCTGGTTACATCCCTACCAAGCCACCATAAAAATTTCAGAGCCAAAGGGGATGTCTAGATAGAGTTATGGTCTTTACATATTCAATTTAACACGTTGCATTTAAATGACATATCGAACATTGCTTACGTGTAGTCGCTGAAGGCGAAGAGACCCTGGAAGTTCTGGACTTCCTACTTCTGGACGAAGCACTAACATCCGACCATCAGCAACAAGGCAAGCTCCGATTTGCATTTAACAAAGTTACAAAGTTTTGCTTTATATACATACTTAGCTTGAGGTATTTATGTGCATTAGGTGTAGGATGTATGAAACCCAAATGCATAGCCAGAAAATTACCAAAAGAGTGAGGGTAGTATTTAAGTCCTCACGTAGCTCATGGTGTGCTTGATGTTTAGAGACTTCGGTACAAGTCGAGTAGTTGGAATCTACTCGCAAGTATAGGCTTGGGACACACGGGATTGGTTCGTGTGATGTGAGATCACTTCAGTAAGAAAATGAGACTAGGCAGGGGCTAGGGAGCAGCAAGAGAAAGTCTTGTGGGCGCATCCCTGTCCGTGTTGATTGAGGACCAATCTGGGTGCATCCCACGCTGATCAAGTTTGAACGTACTGAAGGCATATCGGATATATGGGCCCCGATAAACCGATGTAACCTATACCTCCGGGCATCGAGGCATAACGCACCGATTTATAGGTGTAGGTTGAGGGCAGCAAGGTGGAAATCCGCTAACGGGCATAGAGAGATGCTCCGTGTAGGGAACCTCCTGTCTGTTTGGGTGCGACCGGTTCAACGTTTGGGCTGTTTGGTGAAAGGTTGTCCCGTACAACATCGAGTGAGCGTGCTGTGCAGCTCCACGGGTGGGCGTACCTGACGTGCTCTTCGGTTATCCCTGCAGGTGTCTATCGAGTCAATTTGCCGTCCCTCACGGTGATGAGTACCGGTTGGTCACTGAGTCGTGACATAGGTTAATATATGAAATGATGTGATTCAGCATTGCTGTTATAATTAACTTGTATTGCTACTTGTGTGCCACCAAATATTGCTCACTAAATTTCAGATTCCTGAACCGTTAATTTGAGGCTAAAAGATGACGTGGCCCCACGGCCTCGTCGAGCCAGGATCACGCTGAGGGGTGCTGCGTTGCACAGCACCGGATAACGCACATCAAAGATACAAATCGGAAGCAAAGTTTTATTAAATAAACCAGTTTATGAACAATTTTACAACAAATTAGTTCAATCTACACTCACGGGCGTAGACTACGCATCGAGTTCACGTTCAGCCTGTGAACGTGTTCCCGCTAGCACGCACACACACTAAAACGACAGCGTGCACGACTCCTACTCGACGGGGTTTCCATCTTGGGGTTCCGTCTCCTCCTCGGGAGTCCCTTCCTCATAAACCCCTGCAAAAGCTTCAAACACAAGCAGTGAGCATGATGGCTCAGCAAGTCTGACCCATCTCTCCTACACATGAAACTTCTACATGAAGGGTTTCAGGGTACATGAGGTAAATAAGTTGCAAAGGACTCGCCTATTTATTTGAACCTTACTTTAAAGTTTTAGCAGCAAGTTGTGGAGAACCTCACGCTAAGGCACATGAGAGAGACACAACCAAACAAGAAACACATTTCTCTCATGTACTTTTCCCAAGGTCGAAAAGAACTTCAATTAGCTTTAAACTACAGCAAGTCATTATCAAGCAAGGTATAGCTTTCAATCAGAAACTTTTACATGACTCTAGCTTGTTCTTTCTACGTCACGGTACAGTGAACAAGTGGTACTCACTGACCGCGAGGGACGGCGATTATAATAGATTTACACATGCAGGGTTACCCGAATAACCCGTCACGTACGCTCATACTCGATGTTGCCTATAGCAACCATCACGGACGTCGTACGCAACCTCCTTTCACCCGTCAGCCAAATGTTGAACCGGTCCTATCATCCCGAGCAAGAGGTCTCTACGTGCGCATCTGCAGTGCCGCCAGCCGATTTACACCTCAAGCTCTCAACCTACCTTCTGGACGACAAGCAATGCCTCAACACCCAGCTACCCGAGTTACATGGGTTTCCCGGTTCTCATATATCCGGTAGGTCTTTGGTACAGTTCTAGCTTGTTCAACAGGCCTGCACACGGCTCGGTCCTCAACCGACACAAGCGGAGCTATGGAACCAAGGCCCCAACGTCCTGCTGCCCTTACTCTCCGCTCGGTCTCATTTTTCTTGCCATGTGTTTCATTTGCTACCTTTACCCGAGTAGTGTGCCTCTAGCCTATTCTCGCGAGTAGTTCCAACTACTCCACTTGTACCGAATCCTACACTATCTTAGCATTGCAGTAGATAAACGAGGTTTGAACACCTAAGCCCAAACCAGGGTTTTCTTGGCTATGCATTTGGGTTTTCAAACAAGACTCTAATGCAGAATTGAACTGATTGCTCAAAGTAAGTTTTCGAAACAGTAAAATTTATAAAAAGGCTAATGCAAACCAGAGCTTGCCTTGCTGCTGTTGGTCGAAAGGCTATCTGCTCCTCTGGAGCGATGAAGTCTAAGACTTCGGGCTCTGCCTCAACCTTAGCAACTACATGTGATAAATACATATATGTGTCAATTTAAATGCATTTGAATTGAAGTTGAATTTGTGAAGACTATAAGTCTTGCTAGACAGGCCCAATGACTCTGAAATTTTTACTGTTGTTTGGATACAACCTAAACAGAGACTTGGCCAAGTTTTATTTGCAGCAAAGCTCATTTGAGCTCTCCACAAATAATTATGTACTTGGCCTTGATTGGAGTTCTTAGGGTGTCCTTGGGATTTTCATGGAGCAAGCCATGACTTTCTGAAAACTAGATTTTCAGAGTGTTCTAATGGAGGTTGGTTTTTACTTAATTTGAAGGTTCCTAGCTAAAGATATGAGCTAAACAATTTCAGGGAAAAATCTGAAAATGTTTCTGGACATTTTCCATTTTCTCTGGAACAGTTTTATTAATCACACCATTAGTTGGATCAAATGAGCTCAAATTGATCTGAAATTGTTATGGTAGCTCAGGGATATTTTGGTGAACAACCTGGCGAAATTTCAGAATTTTCCTCCAAAGGGTTCTCCAGTTAAAATTCCAAACAGTTTAAAATTTGAAGAATTTTTTCTAGCAAAATAAAGATTTTCAATAAAGTGAAACTTAATTTGTTGGAAAATACTCAGAGAGCTGAATCCAACAGAATTTGGTTCACTCGGTTTGGAGTTTTCTAGCAAAAGTTATGCTCTTCTAAAGTTTGGGGCAAATCTGGAATTTGAATTAATCGTGAGAAATTCAAAACACTGACGGTGGGTCCAGGGGACACGTGTCTAGTGTCCGGACAGCGCCACATGGGGCCACAGATTTAATTCCCACGCTGTCACAGCTGATCCGAGTCCACAGACGATCCGGCCTCCCCCTCCAGGGCCCCTGACACGCGGGCCCGACGACTCCTTCGTCTACCTCTCGCCCCCGCGCGATAGCGCCGCCGGAGCTCGCCGGAGCTCACCGGTTTCCGACTTCCCGGCCCTCTCCCTAGCTTCCACTCACCGCTAGACCCAAGAAACATGCGAGGAACACGTTGGTGTGGTCTACCCGAGCCGGCAGAGCCTCCAACGTAGCTCGCGACGTGCGGCGGCACTCATCCAACTCCGGTGACGACGCCTCGCGGTGTTAGCCCGCCAAAAAGCTCTCTGGAAGGACCCTACAGCACAAGTGAGGGCTGGATAATCTCAGCATGGTGGCAAAAGAGACCGGGAATAGCTCTAACTGTACTCTCACCGTGCGCCCGAAGCTGCACGATATTTCCGCCGTCGGGAAAGGCTCAAAATACACCGGCTACACGTAGTTCCATGCTAGGTTCGCAAAGCAAACTGGTGTGCCCTCAAGTATAGCTCTCGTGTGTGAAGTTTTGTGGCCTCTAAACAAGAATCAATCGGGAATTTCATGAATTCATACCCGAAGGTCAGTTTGCACCGATTGGAAGAGAATCTCAAAATTCGCCGTCGACAATCCGCGGTCGGACCTGAGCTTTGGAGGTGAGCTGTGTGGATGACGGGCACGTCCAGAGGAGGCTTTGCTTGGCCGTGACAAGCCCTGGGTAAGGCTGTCCACGAGAGCACCTCCTCTCGGTTTTGTGTCGGCCGCCGCAGGAGAGATTGTTTCTCGGTGTAGGGAGAACGAGCTCACTCGGTGATGGTTTTAGGAGGTTGTGGGGAGTCCTGTGGATCCCATCGCGAATGGGCCCGATGCAGGGTATCGATGTGCTAGCGCTAGAACAATCGGAATACCAGGATGTCACCCACAGATTTTCTATACGCAGCCTGTGGAATAAGACTCTTCAGATGCACTTCCCAGATTTCTTCTCCCTCTGCAGTCCATGCTGCTATTTCCAAACCATCTCGCGGATTGCAATGGCACCTTAGTAGGAAAATCAAAGTTCACGCCTTGCCTGGGACCTAGACGATGCCAACCATCCTAGGTGGATGAGGTCTTCGACTCGTGCAGGACTTTCAAGACAGTCATTCGTCAAGGTTAACCTATCAGGCCAGGGGGCCTTCTCAAGTAGGTTTGGTTGGTTGGCATAGTCCATTGCTTAGGAATCGAATCCACAACGTCGTTTCCCTTTCGAAGGAGGATCCTACTCTCCAGGGTGGCCTTTAGCTGTTCCGCAGAAAGACTCACACCCGGTGACCGCCCATCCCTTGCTTGTTGACCCGAGGGATCCCTTCGTGACGGCCTCTAGATTGAACTAGGGCTATAAGCTTTTGATATCTGCTCTGTCAACAAGTCCTGGTTCAATCCCTTCTTCTTCCAGGCCTTATCCCGAAAGAGGTCAACAATTCTTTTGTGTAAATCCTTTTGTTCACTGGTCTTCAAATCAAGCAATTCTATTAGTCCAAGTCTGCTGCAATCGGATAATCAATAGGGAAAAAGGAAGGGATTACTGTAAGATGGAATGCTCACGTCGGAATTCATTCTTATCGTTACAGTAGCCTAAGAGCATTCAAGGAACCTCTGGGCAAAGACCGCTGCACCTCTCGAACCGGACCGCTCTTTTTCTACACAAATCGGATGGCGGGTTTACTGAGGGTGGTATCAAAGGCATAAAAGGGTTCGATTCGGACTTCGTAGAGCCGGTGCTGCTGCTGTCTGCGTAGGGTGCTGCTCGGCCAAAGCTCGCATGCAAGTTTGGTGGGTGGCTGAGGGATCGGATAAGCAGTGGCGGCTACGGTCGGTTTCTTCCGCGAGGGAGCAAAGAACTGATCGGCTCTGCCTCTGGCCGGCTCGTCTGCGGGGATAAGAGGGAGCAATGTCGGTTGAACAAGGCTCAGGCCGAGCAGGAGCTGGCACCTGCGATCAGCTCGATGGCGACCGCAGCCCTGGCCCGAGAAACCGAGTGCCCTGTTCTTCAGTCGGTTAAACAACTAGTGCGACTTACAGGTGGGACCCACCTCAATTTTAATCTCTGAAATTAACTTTCTTCTACTGCTCTAAACAGTAGTCCCAATACTACCCACTGAAATTTGAATTATCTACCAAATGCCCATTTAAACTTGATAGAATTCAAATTGTCAAGTGTTTGAATATAATTTCAGCACATATGCAGTTTGAAATTCAAATTGAATTTGAATTTGCTAAAATTAGCTCATGTCAAGATCAACTCCAAATGGAGTGAAAAATGGTGGGTGAGCTCACAAAAATGTGCTGAGTATGAATATGCCTCCCACTTTTGAATTCATGGGATAACAGTAGTTTGAATTTGAATTTGAGTTCAAACTAGCCTCTTTCTAGTTATACCCAAAAATACCTCAAAAAGATTTGGGATTTGGGTGAATTTTGGCATGAGCATTCCTAGCAAGGTGTTGGAGTTTTCCAAATGCTCAGCCCTTATATGATGCATGTGGGAAATGCCCTTTTGCATCTTGTCAGTTTATCCTCTAATGACCATGTTGATGGTGTTTACTTGCTCTTCAAAGATGTTCATAAGTTTTCCTCATATGAGGTGTGTGTGTGGGGTGATGAACACTTTGGATGTGTGCAAAAACTTAGGCCCTTCCAAAAGATGAACTAAGGATGAACTTGTAGGCGTGTCCGTTTGCTGTAATTTACCATCCTATCTTCGTTATGACCTGCACGTAGAGTTTCATGTGTAGGCGCGTCGGTTAAGACTTGCTAAGCCATCATGCTCACAGTTGCTGCTATTGAGTGTTTGCAGGTGAGGAGTACCCCATGGACTCAGGGTACGAGTCCACCGGCGAGGGATACCCTCCGTCAGGGACCACGGCTGAGTGGGAGCCATACACGCCGCGCTGAGCTGCGGAGTGGAGTTAGTGTGGGTTGTCCATAGGGCTGGACAACCGACTTTTGGCTAGTTAGGTGGGCGTGAGTTGTAGAAATTTAGCTTCCTCTGTTGTAAACTCGGTACTTAGTTGTAAACTGAAGGTTTCTACTACTTTGTACATTCAGTTGTTTTTCTATGTAATACAATGTTTGCCTTATGATGTGTGCTGTTGGGTGTCGCATCGTGCGGCACCACCCTCTGAGATCCTGGGCGTATGGATTTCGGTCCGTCACAATAGTGTGTACAGGTCTAGATATACCTGATGATGATGAAGAGCTAACCCTGGATCAAGAACAAGATATTCATCAGAATGCTCAAGCCGCAGCAGTAATCACCTCATCATTGAGCCGAGACGAGTTCACAAAGGTGGATGGACTCGAAATTGCTAAGGAAATCTGGGACACTCTCAAAACCGCACATGAAGGTGATCGTCATGTGTGTGAAGCTAAGATTGAAATGATAGAAGGAGAATTTGGAAGGTTTGCTATTGAAGAAGGTGAATCACCCCAAGAGATGTACAATCGACTAAAATCTCTCAACAATAAGGTCCAGCCTATGGTAGCAAGAAGTGGACGGATCATGAAGTGGTCAAATTGATTCTTAGAGCATTTATGCCTCTTAACATGACACTCTGCTCCATGATTAGAGAAAATCCCGAGTTTCACAAAATGACCCCGGACGAGATTCTTGGCAAGATCATCAACTTTGAAATGATGGAGAAGGAAGCCAAGCATGTCAAGGACCTTTGCCGACCTTACCTCGGCAAAGAAGAGAGGAGTTGCACTAAAGGCAACATACAAGCCAGCAACAAAAGAAACTTGAGAAGCTCCTGAGGATGATGATGGTGATTGTCGAAGTGTTCGGTCGACACTTCCCCCGGGCCTGCACTGGGCAGCCCGCGGAGGTTCTTTTTTCGGTGGGGCTAGACCCTTGCGGAGAGCTTGCGCGGATGGACGAGTTAGTAAGAGCTTGACACTGTGAGTTTTACGTGGTTCAGGCCGCCGGAGCGTAAAACCCTACGTCCACGGCGAGCTATGGAGCTCGCTGTATTGCTTGCTGCTCAGGGCCGGAGTCCTGAGCTTGGGGGTGAGTTACAGCTTGGGTGTGAATGGCTAGCGTATGAGTTGCAGAGGTGCGAACCCTCGCTAACGTCGCCTACCCGAGTCTTTTATAGTACAAGACTCGGGTGGCTTACAAGGGGGGCCCGGGACCCGACAGGTGGTCCCGGGGAGATTGTCTGTCATCTACCATATCTGTAGTTATGCCGATAGTTGTCTCTGGCGAAGGCTTCTGAGTCTTCATCTTGCAGCCCTGCCCATGCCGCATGCTAGTCGTAGTGGATTATGACGGCGGGGGCGGCATGGGATGTCTTGTCGCTGTGTTTATTGGCTGGCAGGTTCTGACACCGCACGCCAGTCTGTGATGCGACTGGGCGCAACGGCACCTGACAGAGGCGTGCTCCGCGTCTCCGCGTCTTGGGAAGACGCGGGCCTTGAATACCTTGTACTGGCAAGGTATGGGGCGTCTTTACGCCCGCTGCCTATCGCTCGGGGGCAGGCAGCGTTCTTCTGCTGGCCACGTGGCGGGCCCGGAGCCCTCCTCAGAGGAGAGGAGGGGTCCGACTCCGCAGGACACGTGGAGCCTTCGGACCTCTGCCCGTGGAGGGGGAGGTTCTGCTTCTGTCGGCCACGTGGCGGGCCCGGAGCTCCTCTCTGAGGAGAGGGAGGTCCGGCCCTGCCTGATACGTGGCACCTTCGGACCTCTCTCCCGCGGAGGGGGAGGTCCGGCCTCTGTATGCCACGTGGCAGACCCAGAGCTCTCCTCTGAGGAGAGGGAGGTCCGGCCCCGCCGGACGCGTGGCGCCTTCGGAGCTATCCCTGCGGAGAAGGGCGAGTTCCTCAGGCATTTTCCCCTGTGCGCGGGGGTACCCCATATCGAAGGTACCGACAGTGGCCCCCGGGCCCATCTCGGGGGAGATAGCGAGCCCGAGGTGGGACCTCCGTCTCTTCTGATCCGCGCACTTTCTCTAAGTCCCGCATTGACCACTGCCGGAGCACTAACGGTCGCGGGATCGTGGGAGCGTGCGCCCACTTGATGGTTGCTTTTACTGCAGCGGTTCCCAAGACTGCCACTTCTGCACGTTGCGGCACTTTCTTAGGGAACCGCCGAAGTGCCTTGCCGGTTTGTCTTCTTAGGAGACTGACCCACCACTTCAGTCGGGCGACTTGGGTCCACCTGTCATCGGCGCTCGGCCTAGGAGCCGAAGCGATTGCCGACGCGGCGTATTCGAAGAGTTCCGAATCACTTTGACTCGTACCTGGGAGGTGTGGAAAGAACCCGCCACGTGGGTGCGCTCCCCTTATAAGGCTTCCAGCCCTTGCACCTCCCTCGAGTCTCTGCGGTCTTGTCTTCTTCCATGGCTTCTAACCCGCTTTTTGGGAGGGGAATCGCTCTCGATTTCCTCCGGCGACGGCGTCTGCACCAAATCTGGGACCCGGGGAACCTGCCTGCCTTGCCTCTGGAGGTGGCGCCTCCAAGGGGTCTCAGGTTTGTCCTCCCGACGGGGCCCTTCCTCGGTGATGGCAGGCAGAAAGCTCCCTGGCGTTGCGTCCCTTCTCAGATGGTGGAGTCTTCAATAAGACCGCTGAAGCAGAGGAGGGGGCCTCAGGAGCACCCTTGATGACACCGGCTTTTGCGCCGGTGATGAGAGAACTTCAGGGGAAGGAAAATGTCGATGCACCAAGGAGAATTCCAGGCGGCTGAGTCTCCAAGAAGACCGCTGAAACTGTGGAGGGGGCCTCAGGAGCACCCCTGATGACACCGGCTTTTGCGCTGGTGATGAGGGAGGCGATTCCTGTGCTCGGGTCATGGAGCGGGAAGACGCCGCCAGGGCTGAAGCCTGGTGACGCGGCCGTTCTTGCAACTTCTGGACCCTAGTTGCGTTAGGGGAACCTCGGGGCTTGTTTCTTTCTTTTTCATCGAGTTTGTAGCCCAGCTCATGGAGCCATGAATATATGAACTCTTATGACCCTTCGTGCCTGCGATGTTTTCCGTCTTTTTCTTGGTTTTGCCTGGCCGAGCCCTTAGCTCCGCAAGGTGCTCAGAGGCCTTCACCAATCTCGATGTTCTGCTCCGGCACCTTCCCCGGGTCCTTATTATGTTAAGGGCCCCGGAGGTCCTTAGGGCCCGCCTCATGAGGATAGGGAGGCACGGATCAGCCGGCCACGTGTCGGGCCCGGAGCTCTCCTTTGAGGAGATGGAGGTCCGGACCTGTGGGGCCTTCGGACCCCTCCCTTTAGAGACGGGGGGGGGGGGTCCGGTCCTGCTGGACCCGTGGATCCTTCGGTCTTGCCTTGAAGTTCCGGTCTTGTGTAATCTCGTAGTGGCCCCCTGGCAGGGGCGTCCCATTGGTCAGGCGCTCCTACCACATTCCTGCAGGGATTTGAGGCCGAGAGGTCCTGCACACAAGTAGGGAAAACGTAATTCTCCTTGGGGTCTCCCTCTCCCTTATCTCATAGTCTTATTTGACTTACGGTTCCTAACCATACGCACGGTGCCCGGGGTCTGTAGTGCGCTATGTGCCGGGGGCTTGGGGCTCCTTCGACTATCGGCAGGTACCTCCGGTGCAATCGCCTCTGGTAGGGCAGCAAATGCTGACTAGTGGTGAGAATGAGAAGAGGGAGCTGAGCACATGGCAGCCATGCGCCGCAAGGGTAGTCATAAATAAACTTAGTACACAATTTAAATAAGTACGAGGAAAGAGCAAAGTAGAACAGGTTTCTTTTCGTATAACTTTCCATAGGAGGAAGGCAGGCTATACATGGAGGCCACGACCCGCCCCATTAAGAACGGAAGCAAGACTCTACGCGCTTGGAGTCGGAACCAGGCAAAGCTGAACATAGTCCTGTACCGTCCCCTGGGGCTTAGTTGCTCCGAGCGCTGTTCCTGGACTCTATGGAGTTTATTACGAAAATAAATGACTGCCCTATCTTTGCTCTAGGGGTAGAACTTACGGAGGTGTTCTATGTTCCAAGGGTTTGGGAGCAGGTCCCCATCCTCGGTGGACAGGCGCACACACCCGGGGCAGCATACTCTCGCGACTCGGAAAGGGCCTTCCCAACTAGGGGAGAGTTTGTGGGTCCCTTCACGATAAAGTATGTGCCGCAGCACCAGGTCACCTTCCTGCAGCTCCCGGGCACGCACAGATCTCTGGTGGTAGCGACGAAGCGCTTGTCTGTACCGTGCGTTACGGAGTGCTGCATGCAGTCGGACCTCGTCGACGAGGTCGATTTCTCCACGCCGGAGGTTGTCCTGCGCGGCTTCGTCGTAAGCCCGGACACGGTGAGACTTCATGGTGATTTCTAGGGGAAGTACGGCTTCGGCCCCATACACCATGAAGAAGGGTGTCTCTCCGGTGGCCCGGCTCTGGGATGTCCGGTTAGCCCATAGCGTGCTCGGAAGCTCATCTACCAAATTGGCACCATGTTTCTTCAGACTGGCGTAGGTGCGAGTCCTAAGGCCCCGGAGAATCTCCGTGTTGGCCCTCTCGACTTGCCCATTGCTCTTTGGATGGGTGACAGAGGCGTAGCACACCTGAATGCCGAGGTCTTCGCAGTAGTCTTGGAAGGCTGCGCTGGTGAACTGGGTCCCGTTGTCGGTGATGATTCTGTTCGGGACACCGAACCGGCAGACAATAGACTTGATGAACTTTACTGCAGATTGCTTGTTGATGGTGACAACTGGCGTGGCTTCCGGCCACTTGGTGAACTTGTCGATGGCGACATAGAGGTACTGGAATCCCCCGACGGTTCTGGGAAACGGTCCCAAGATGTCCAGCCCCCATACGGCAAATGGCCACGAGGGCGGGATCATCTGTACCGCCTGAGCCGGTGTATGGATCTGCTTGCCGTGGAACTGGCATGCCTTGCAGCTCTAGACCATCTTGACGGCATCCTGGAGTGCTGTCGGCAAGTAGAAGCCATGCCGGAAGGCTTTACCGACAAGCGTGCGTGAGGAAGAGTGACTTCCACATTCGCCTCCATGGATCTCAGCGAGCAAGTCGCAGCCTTCCCCTTGGGTTATGCACCGCAATAGGATGTGGTTGGCGCCACGCCGGTAGAGATCCTCCTCTACCAGCGCGTATCTCTTAGCCATACGCACAATCCGTTCAGCGGTTGCATGTTCATCAGGGAGGATGTTGTCCTTCAAGTAGTCCCGGATCTCCGGGATCTATGCATCGGGTCTGACTTGAGCTTCTGGATCTTGAGCGCTGGGTTGCACGGAGTCCCCAGTGACGCTTACGATCCTTGGCGGCATCCATGGCTGTAGGGCCGCCGGGACCGCCAGCTTCGAGGTGCTGGTCAAGCCCCCTTCGCCCGGCTCGGCGAGCCGGGCTGTGGGCCGCAGCAACGTCCTCTCGAAGACTCCCTCGGGCGCGGGGGCTCCGGTGGAAGCCTTCGTTGAAAGGTTGTCAGCTGCGGCATTGCCAGCGCGCGGTACGTGGCGCAGGTCCAAGGCGAGGAATTCTTTCTCCAACATCTGCACGTGGAGCAGATACGCAGCTAGCTGTGGGTCATTGCAGGAGCATTCGCCCTTGACTTATTTGATGACCAGCTGGGAGTCGCCCTGTGCCAACAACTGGCGAGCGCCTAAAGACAGGGCTGTCTGCAGGCCAAAGATGAGCGCTTCATACTCTGCCATGTTGTTGGTTGCCTTGAAATTGAGACGCACCATGTACCCAAACTGTTCCCCCGATGGCATGAGGAGCAGTACGCCGGCACCGGCCCCCTGCTTTCGCGAGGAGCCGTCGAAGAAAAGTGTCCAGTGGGGCTCGGTGAAGACCGGAGCTTAGTGCTCTGGTTCACCGTCTTCATGGCCCCCTGGGTCAGTCTTCGTTGGTGTCCACTCCGCCACAAAGTCAGCCAGAGCTTGGCTTTTGACTGCATGGCGTGGAATGAAGTCCAGCTCAAACTCCGCCAGCTCCGAGCCCATTTAGCAACGTTGCCAGTCGTGTGGGGGCTGTGAAGAATTGCCTTCAGCGGATACAAGGTGACTACCGAGACCCGGTGGGCCTGGAAGTAATGGCGGCGCTTCCTGGAGGCCACGAGCACCGCATACAGCAACTTGTGGACTTCTAGGTACCTTGTCTTGGCATCATGAAGTACTTCGCTGATGTAGTAGACAGGCCTCTGGATGGTTCCAACCCTCTCTCTTAGGCCTAGGAGGTCTTCGTCCACTGGCCCTGGCCCGCTGGAGGGGAGTGGACCGACGGGGGCCTCCGGGAGCTGGGACCCGGAGGCCCTTAAGCTATCTTGGTTATCCGGGAGCTCCGGGGGGTCTTGAGGGACCTCCGGGAGGTCCCATTTGGCCCCCGGGGGGTCCCACAGGACCCCCGGGGGTTTGTCTTGGGGGTCCGGGAGACCGCCCTGGACCTCCGGGAGGCCGACCTGGACCTCCGGGAGGTTGCCTTGGAGGTCCTGGAGACCGCTTTGGTCCTGCGGAGCCTTCTAGCGTCTGTCTTCTGCTACCGGAGCAGGTTGTGAAGAGGAGGGGTCCGGCCGCTCTGCGACGAGGACCATACTCACCACTTCAGTTGTCGCCGCGATGTAGAGCAGCAGGTGCTCTCCGGGCTCAGGGGCTACCATGATAGGTAGGGTCGTCCGGAGTCGCTTCAACTCCTGGAAAGCCTCGTCTGCTTCGTCAGTCCAGGCAAATGGGTCTGACTTGCGCAGGAGCTTAAAGAAAGGGAGTGCCCGCTCTGCTAGCCTCGGTATAAACCGACTCAGCGCGGCTAGGCATCCCGTGAGTTTCTGGACATCTTTGACGCGGGCAGGGGGCCGCATCAAGTCGATGGCCTTGATCTTCTCTGGGTTGGCCTCAATCCCTCGATGCGAGACCAGGAATCCTAAGAGCTTCCCAGAGGACACACCGAACACACATTTGTCGGGGTTCAGCTTGGTGCGCGTAGAGCGCAACTTGTCAAAAACTAAGGCTAGGTTATCTAACAAAGATGAACCCTGCCTGACCTTGACAACTATGTCATCGACGTACACCTCAACTAGGTCTCTTATTAACTCCCCAAAGGTTTTGTGCATTGCTCGCACAAAGGTGGGGAGTGCATTCTTTAGGCCGTAAGGCATAGACACATAACAATAAAGGCCATCTACTGTGATGAAGGAGGTGTGCTCCTCATCCTCCCTAGACATGGGGATCTGATGGAAACCCGACTAGGCGTCTAGGAAGCACAGCATGTCACAGCCTGATGTTGAGTCTACTATTTGATCTATTCTAGGGAGAGGGAATCGATCTTTGGGACATGCTTTATTGAGACTGGTGTAGTCGATGCACATCCGGAGCTTCCCGCCTGCCTTCGGGACAACGACGGGGTTCGCCAACCACCGGGGGTGGTGGACCTCCCGTATGAAGCCAGCGTCCAGCAGCTTCTTGACTTCTTCACGAATGAAGTTTTGCCGCTTGATGGACTGCTTGCGGGGCTTCTGTTGAACCGGCCGGGCGTCGGGGAAGACCTTTAAGTGGTGCTGGATCACCTCCCTGGGGATCCCCGGCATCTGTGACGGCTGCCATGCAAACACGTCAACGTTGTGCCGGAGGAAGGTGACGAGCGCGCCTTCCTATTTGCTATCCAGGCCCCCGGCTACCCGGGTGGTCTGGGTGGCTTCGGCGCCGACTTGGACGACCTTTAAGGGGACGCCGCCCTCGTCGAGAGGTTGCACCCAGGGTGCTGTGGCGGAGGCACGGTGGCGTGCGCTCGGGCGAAGCTGGTCCGGCTCTGCACTGCCGGGGGCTGATGCCCCAGCTGCTGCGAGCGCTTGGAGTTTCTCTAAGGCCGACACTGCAGCAGTGCGGTCTCCACGAATCCTGAGGACGTCTGTAGGTGTTGGCATATTCAGGACGAGGTAGCCGTAGTGGGCTACTGCCATGAATCGATACAGGGCTGGCCTGTCGATTATGGCGTTGAAGGGGAGGTCTATCTCCGCTACGTCAAACAGAATGTACTCTGTCCGATAGCTGTCCGGAGCTCTGAAGGTCACAGGGAGGCTAATCTTGCCGTAGGGAATGACCTGTCCCGGCCCTACCCCTAAGAACAGGCTCGATGGGGTGAGCTTGGCCATCGGGATCTGCAGCTTCTGGAACGCTGCACGGCTGATGAGGTTCAGCCCAGCTCCACCATCTACCAAAACGTGGTACATTCTCATGTTGGCGATGGTCGGAGCTACCAAGAGCGGTAGTTGGCCGGCCCCAGCCTGTTCCTGGGGCAGTCGGTGGCGTCAAAGCTGATGGGGTCCCCATCCACTAAAGGTGCGGCGCGGCACTTGGGAGTGGCGCCACCGACGCTACCGCTCGGCGCAGAGTCTTGACTGCGTTTCGGGACGAGGGGTCGGCGGACCCGCCGTATATGACGTAGAGCTTCTTTCGACGCTCATCGTCGCTGGAGCTGGAGTCCTCATGACTGTGTGCCGCCTTCACGGCGCGCTGAGGCTCCTGGACCTCCTCTGGGTGGTCGATGGTGTCTGGGACATCGGCCCTCTGTTTGCCCTCCTTTGGATGGAAAGGTGGGGCATCAGCCCGCTGCTGCTTCCCTTTGCGGAAGTGCTCTGCGAGCTTTCGGATCTCCCGGCACTCGGCAGTGGTGTGGCGACAGCTGCCGTGCACGGGGCATATATTGCCTTGATCACCTTCTGGGATTGATGATCTTCGCTGTCTCTTGTCAGGGCGCGGCCCCCGTGCCCCACTGATCGTCGCTGCAGTGACGACTGGAGCTGCGGTCGGTGATTCTATCTTGCCTCTGCCTCGGTTCTTGGCCTTCCTGCTGCCTCCATAGGGAGTAGGACCGGATCCGGGCTGTCCTCCTGACGCGGAGGGCGGTAGTGAGTGCCAGTTTCGCCCTTCGGCTGCCCTGGCGCACTTATCTGCCAGGCTGAAGAGCTCGGAGACATCGCGGACCTCTCTGGTCGCGAGCTTCTCGAGCATCTTCTTGTCCCGGATGCCTTACCGGAACGCCACCACCACAGAAGCATTTTGAATGTGTGGGATGGTGTTCCGCACCTGGGAGAACCGCTGGATGAAGGAGCGCAACGAATCCCTAGGTTGTTGCTGGATGGCGTGGAGGTCGTGCTCCGTGCCAGGCCGGGTGTAGGAACTGCCGAAGTTGGCGACGAACTGCTGGCAGAGCTCTCCCTAGGAAGTTATGGATCCCTGAGGGAGGTTCATGAACCAAGACCGGGCTGGACCGGTCAAGGCGACAGGGAAGTAATTGGCCATGACGGCTTTATTCCCTCCTGCGGCCAGTACGGCGGTGGAGTAGATCTGGAGGAACTCCGCCGAGTTGACGCTGCCGTCGTACTTCTCGGACAGGTGCGGCCGAAACTTGCGCGGCCACTCCGCGAAGCGAAGGTGGGGCGCGAGGGCCGCACACCCTGCTTCTGTCGCCGCAGGTTCTGGTGCCGCGGACGCTCGGTTCGCACTGGGCACAGCGTACCCCGGTATGGGCAAGGCTGCGCCATAGGCCGGGGGCGCCATCTGCAGAACATACGACTGTGGCATATTCTGCCTGGCGTAGGCCTGGGGCAGAGATCGCGTGGCGAAGGTCTGCCCTTCAGGCTGGGTCGATGCTGACATCATGCCGTCGTCAGCCTCTTGGTTGCGACGCCTTTCTCGGCGTTGCTCGAGGTACACCCGGGCATCTTGACCCAGGCGACACCGCTCCAGCTCAGTCCTCAGATCTGTCGACTGGGGCCTGGTTGAGCTGGAATCTGCCGTCTGCTTGTCAACCAATGGTGCGCGCATCAGCGACACGGCCGGTTGGCCAGAGCGTCGTCCCCGCCGAAGTCGAGGGTTTGCGGCGGCGACGACGAGACGGTCTACCTCGTGAATCCACTGCTGGGTCGCTGCCTGAGGCGCGTCCCCAGCGGGCGGATTGTACAGTAGCGCTCTTGCTGCAGCTAGCGCACCCCCACCGGGTACGCCCAGCGCTACTGAAGACCTGATGCTGGTTGGAGCCTGCATTTCCGGGGTCGGCGCTGCCAGAGCCGGTTGCTGGCTCCCAGCTTGTACCGACACACTCCGTCCTGAGTGTGTTGACATGTACTCCCCCCTGGTCGCGGTTTGCCGCAGAGGCGAGGGAGGAGAGTTCGCCGCTGAAGGAAGCTTGGTCATCTTCGTCGGCGGAAACTCGTCGCGCTAGGGGAAAAGCCCCTTCCTGGCGCGCCAAATATCGAAGTGTTCGGTCGACACTTCCCCCGGGCCTGCACTGGGCAGCCCGCGGAGGTTCTTTTTTCGGTGGGGCTAGACCCTTGCGGAGAGCTTGCATGGATGGACGAGTTAGTAAGAGCTTGACACTGTGAGTTTTACGTGGTTCAGGCCGCCGGAGCGTAAAACCCTACGTCCACGGCGAGCTATGGAGCTCGCTGTATTGCTTGCTGCTCAGGGCCGGAGTCCTGAGCTTGGGGGTGAGTTACAGCTTGGGTGTGAATGGCTAGCGTATGAGTTGCGGAGGTGCGAACCCTCGCTAACGTCGCCTACCCGAGTCTTTTATAGTCCAAGACTCGGGTGGCTTACAAGGGGGGCCCGGGACCCGACAGGTGGTCCCGGGGAGATTGTCTATCATCTACCGTATCTGCAGTTATGCCGATAGTTGTCTCTGGCGAAGGCTTCTGAGTCTTCATCTTGCAGCCCTGCCCATGCCGCATGCTAGTCGTAGTGGATGATGACGGCGGGGGCGGCATGGGATGTCTTGTCGCTGTGTTTATTGGCTGGCAGGTTCTGACACCGCGCGCCAGTCTGTAATGCGACTGGGCGCCACGGCACCTGACAGAGGCGTGCTCCGCGTCTCCGCGTCTTGGGAAGACGCGGGCCTTGAATACCTTGTACGGGCAAGGTATGGGGCGTCTTTACGCCCGCTGCCTATCGCTCAGGGGCAGGCAGCGTTCTTCTGCTGGCCACGTGGCGGGCCCGGAGCCCTCCTCAGAGGAGAGGAGGGGTTCGACTCCACGGGACACGTGGAGCCTTTGGACCTCTCCCCGCAGAGGGGGAGGTTCGGCTTCTGTCGGCCACGTGGCGGGCCCGGAGCTCCTCTCTGAGGAGAGGGTGGTCCGACCCTGCCGGATACTCCCGCGGAGGGGGAGGTCCGGCCTCTGTATGCCATGTGGCGGACCCGGAGCTCTCCTCTAAGGAGAGGGAGGTCCGGCCCCGCCGGACGCGTGGCGCCTTCGGAGCTCTCCCTGCGGAGAAGGGCGAGTTCCTCAGGCATTTTCCCCTGTGCGCGGGGGTACCCCATATCGCAGGTACCGACAGTGATGATGAAAGCACTGATATCGATGATGAAGACATGATCCTGTTCATCAAAAACTTCAAGAAAATGATGACAAGAAGAAAGGGTGGCAACTCAAATGAAGGAAGATATAAGGACAGACAAAGATCCAAGACGAGGCGCGCATGCTACAATTGTGGAGAATATGATCATTTCATGGTGGATTGTCCACATGAAGACAATAAGAGGAAGAGTAAAGACAACAAGCCTCAACAAAAGAAAATATTCAAGAAAAGGAAGCAATATGGCCAAGCACATCTAGGGAAGGAATGGGACTGCAATGATGAGTCTTCATCTGAAAAGAAGAGGAGATGGACACTATAGCTATCAAGAAGCCTATCATGAAGTCCACTCTCTTCCCAATCATGGGAGCATGGAAGGACACCAACCACACATGCCTAATGGACAAGGAAGGAAAAACAAAGGTTAAAACTAAATCTTCCTCCTTGCATTCCTTTACTAGTGATATTGATAATTCTAGTGATGATGAAGACATGCTTAGGGGTTTAGATAAAAATACTATAGCTAAAATGAAAATTCTAATGGATGAGATTGTTGATAAGGAGGAGCTAGTCAATCGCCAAGAAGATATGATCATTCTCCAAAAGAAGAAATATCTTGAGATTGAAGGGCTTCTTGAGATTGAAAAGGAGTGAAGCAAATCACTTGAGCTTGAGTTATCTTCAAGCAAGGAGACTTGTTTGAAGCTAAAAGACTCAAACATTGCACTCAAGGATGAGCTTGCTAACTTAACCAAGGTTAACAAGATTCTTGAGGCGCAAGTTGAGTCACTCAAGCAAGTGGTTCTCCATCCTTTTTAATCTCACCTTCTCAACATGTTGAATACAAAACTCTCATAACTTGTACATATGCTAAAAATGACACCAACTTGAAAGAAAAGTCAAACATGACAAAAGACAAGCATACCTCCCAAAGTGGCATGTTTGACAAGGAGAAGGTCAAGTATGCACGTAATGCATACTTTGTCACAAGACCTCCTAATGTTGAATATGGCATTGGGTATTCTTATGGTGAAAGGAAAAGGGCTAGAAGCCACAAGAATGACAAGAAACGTATTGTCTTTGTCAAGGGAAACTCTTCCCAAGTTGGAAAACATAATAATGTTGATAAAATTATCATTGAAAACTCATATGAACAACAAATCTTGTTTAGAACCTTTGATGCTTCATATGTTCTTATGAAATATAGTCTCGGAAAAGTTCATGCCAAATATATTGGGCCACGCCATGAGAATACCAAGTCTTGTGTGTGGGTGCCCAAGTCACTTGTCACTAACCTCAAAGGACCCAAGCAAGCTTGGGTACCTAAGACCAAAGCATAGTTTCTTTCTTGTAGGCATATGCATTCGGTGGAGCAAAATGGTTGCTAGATAGTGGATGCACCAATCACATGACCAGAGAAAGAAAAATGTTTGTGGAGTACGAACAAAATGAAGACTCAAGCGAAGGCATCTGTTTTGGTGATAATAGTCAAGGAAAGGTTCTAGGTATCGGTAAAATAGCTATTTCATAACAACACACACTTTCTCATGTTTTACATGTTGATTCCTTAGATTATAACCTCTTGTCCATATCTCAACTATGTGACAAAGGTTACAATTATTTATTCACTAATGAGGGTGTGACCATCTCTAGAAGGAGTGATAACTCTATTGCATTCAAGGGTGTATTAAAGGGAAAACTTTATCTAGTTGATTTCAACAAAGATAAAGCCAAACTTGACACATGCTTCATTGCAAAGATCAACATGGGTTGGCTGTGGCATAGATGGCTAGCACATATTGGTATGAGGAATCCACAAAAACTTCTTAAGGGCGATCACATCCGAGGTTTGAAGGATGTTGTTTTTGAGAAAGACAGGCCGTGTAACGTGTTCCAAGCCGGGAAGCAAGTAGGAGCACCCCATCCCGCCAAGAATGTCATGACTACAACAAGACCGCTCGAGCTCCTCCACATGGACCTATTTGGTCCAATTGCTTATATAAGCATCGGCGGTAATAAATATTGTTTTAGTCATTGTCGATCATTTTTCAAGCGTCACATGGGTTTTCTTTCTGCATAATAAGTCAGGAACTAAAGGAACACTCAAGAAGTTTCTCAGGTGAGCCCAAAATAAATTCTCATTGACAATCAAGAACATAAGAAGTGACAATGGAACAGAATTCAAGAATACACAAGTCGATAATATCTAGATGAAGAAGGAATAAAGCATTAACTTTTGGCACCCTACTCCCCAAAACAAAACGGGGTAGCCGAAAGGAAGAACCGAACGCTCATTGAGATGGCAAGGACAAAGCTTGACGAATACAGGACCTCTGACCGATTTTGGGCTGAAGCTATCAACACCGCTTGTCATGCAACAAACTGACTGTACCTTCATCGCCTACTCGAGAAAACCTGATATGAACTACTCACCGGCAACAAACCAAATATTTCATACTTTCGAGTTTTTGGTTCAAAATGTTATATTCTAAACAAGAAGCCTAGGACCTCGAAGGTCGCCTCAAAGTCCGATGAGGGTTTCTTGCTTGGTTATGATTCGAACTCCTATGCTTATTGTGTCTTCAACAAGGTCTCCGGACTTGTTGAAGTAGCACGTGACGTAGTGTTCGATGAAACTAATGGCTCCCAAGCGGAGAAAGTTGATAAGTGTGTGCTAGATCAATAAGAATCCCCATGTCAAGCATTGAGGAGAATGACACTTGGTGATATTCGACCTCAAGAATAATCACAAGAATCAAGTGCTCAAGATAAACCTCAACAAGAGAGCTATGATCAAGGGGGAGCTCAAGCACAAAATCAAGATCATGAAGATCAACAAGATAATCAAAGCATTAATGACGGCAATGATCCAGGGTTGCCGAAGAAGATGATGATCATGAGAATTCAACACAACAAGTTCCACATCCAGGAGTATACCGAAGCGTACAAAGAGATCACGCCGTCGACAACATAATTGGTGATATCCGAAAGGGAGTGACAACTCGATCTCGTATAGCTAATTTTTGTGAATACTATTCCTTTGTATCCTCTTTAGAACCATACAGGGTTGAAGATGCACTAAGAGATCCGGACTGGGTGATGGCAATGCAAGAAGAATTGAACAACTTCAAGAGGAACAAAGTATTGGAACTTGTTGAAAGACCAAAGGCCAACATCGTCGGCACTAAATGGGTCTTCCACAACAAGCAAGATGAACACGGAGTGGTAACAAGAAACAAGGCACGAATTGTGGCTAAAGGTTACTCACAAGTCAAAGGTTTGGATTTCGACAAAACTTTTGCTCCCGTAGCTAGGCTTGAATCAATTTGTATATTACTTGCATATGCTACTCACCATGATTTCAAGATGTATCAAATGGATGTCAAAAGCGCCTTCCTCAACGGACCAATCAAGGAGGAGGTGTACGTGGAGCAACTCCCATGGGTTTGAGGACCAAGAGTACCCTGACCATGTGTTCAAACTGCGTAAGGCTCCCTATGGCCTCAAACAAGCTCCTAGAGCTTGGTATGAGTGCCTTAGAGATTTTTTAATTGAAAATGGCTTTGAAATTGGTAAAGCTGATTACACCTTGTTTACCAAGCACTTTAATGATGATCTATTCATTTGTCAAATCTATGTTGATGATATCATATTCGGTTCAACTAACAAATCTTTTTGTCAAGAGTTTAGTAAAATCATCACAGATAGAGTTGAGATGTCCATGATGGGAGAGTTGAGATACTTTTTGGGATTCCAAGTGAAACAACTAAAGGAAGGAACGTTCATAAGCCAAACAAAGTACACCCAAGACATTCTTAAGAAATTTGGCATGGACAAAGCAAAGCCCATAAAGACTCCCATGGCAACAAATGGACATTTAGACCTTAATGAAGATAGACATAACGTGGATCAAAAGGTATACCGTTCCATGCTTGGCTCTCTACTTTATCTTTATGCATCTAGGACTGATATTATGTTGAGTGTTTGTATGTGTGCAAGGTTTCAAGCCAATCCCAAGGAATGTCATTCTACATCCGTAAAGAGGATCTTGCGATGTTTAGTTCATACACCCTACCAAGGCCTTTGGTATCCTAAAGGTTCAAAGTTCAATCTCATTGGATACTCAGATGCGGATTATGCCGGATGCAAAGTGGATAGAGAAAGTACCTCCGAGACTTGCCAATTCATGGGTAGGTCCCTAGTTTCTTGGTCCTCCAAGAAGCAAAACTCCATTGCCTTGTCCACAGCCGAAGCGGAGTATGTTGCAGCCGGAAGTTGTTGTGCATAGCTCCTTTGGATGCGACAAACTATAAGGGACTACGGTTACAATATTAACCGTATTCTGCTCCTTTGTGACAATGAGAGTGTTATTAAGATTGCACATAACCCTATTGAGCACTCTAGGACCAAACATATTGATAGTCGACATCATTTTTTGAGAGACCATTCAATCAAAGGAGACATAGCCATTTCCCATGTCAAAACCAAGAAACAACTAGCCAATATCTTCACCAAGCCACTTGATGAAAAATGCTTTTGTGAGATTAGGTATGAACTAAATATACTTGACTCTTGAAACATGGCTTGAAACACTGCATACCTGCTTGAATCCTCAAAATCTTACTTACATTGTGAAAAACTATCCCTTATCTTGTTTTTCTCTTGAAAACTATTTAAATTAGTGAATCTTGATGAATAATGACCATTGTCTGATTGTTGATTGCTTACTGGTCATGTACATCAAGATTATTTGTGAAATTATGTCCTTAGATCACTATTAGATTAAATTCCCAATATTACCCTAATTTCTACTCTTATCCGTATAGTTGACCCAGACTAGTCTGGTGTCAACACCGGACTAGTCCGCTCCCTTAGACTAGTCGGGACAGATCTGCCATACCAGACTTGTTCGGTCCTACACCGGACTAGTCCGTATGTCCAAGTTTAAAAGTCTATATCCGCGCCAACCAAAGCTCTCTTCCCATCACAAGCACTTTTGGCTTCTCACTCCTCAAACCCTAGCCCCTAAGGTGATTTTCAATTTTGGCCAACAAAATCGTTGTTCTCTCCACGGGAAATCTTCTCTTCGACGCGTGGATTCCTCTCTCTGGACTCATCATGATCAAAATTCGCGTTTCGACTCAAATCTTCACTTTTTCTGTAAAATCTCTCTCAACTCGAGTTCTCATCTTTCCTCTACTTTTGCTCAATTTTCCTGATTCCTAGGGCATACATTACCTTTCTTGATGCATTACTAGTGTATCCCTCCTTGTTTTGCATCATTTTGCGCTAGATTTATTGAAAATAGGAAATTAGTGTTCTTCAGCAGGTCCGGACTAGTCCGGTATCGGGTGCGGACAAGTCCAGTATTCTGGACAAGTTCGCAGTCTAAAAACGGACAAGTCCAGTTACCTGTCAATTGAACCTCTAACTTCTTATTTCCACAAAATCTACAATCCATCTCATCACTCAATCCTTGATTTCCCTGTCAGGCACGATGTCGTCAGCCTCTGAGGTCATGAAGAAGAGACATGACCACATTGCCCAATCCTCTCCTCCCGATGATTCTCTTCCTAAAAGGAGGAGAGTGGTTGTTAAGACAGCACAAAGAAAGATATTGTTGGAAGCTCATGGAAAAGGACTTGCTAGTGGTCCTATTGGTCCATTGAAGAAGAAGGCCCCCATTCACCACAACAGGCAGCCATCAAGTGATGACTTTACTGGAAGAGGAAGTGAACATGCTGACAAGTTCAGAAAAATTCAAGTTTATGAGCAGCCAAAGCAATGTGCTGACCAAAGATTTTGGAGCAACTTCCATGCTGACTACTATGAGCATGTATACATGAAGATTAAGAATCCTGTTGTTGAGAGTCAGTGGCTCAACATTGTTTACTTGCAGTCTAAGAGATGGCAGGCCTATCATGAGGTACTAGAGGCATTAGAGAGGCATGGCTTGAAGAATCTTCTATCCTTTCAATATGACTGTGTAACACTCTCAAATCTATTACCATGCATTGCATACATATTTCATGTAGAGAAGCATTTGAAAAGAAGTAGAAATGGAGAAAGAACCCTAGAAATGGAGAAAGAACCATAGAAATGGAGAAAGAACCATAGAAATGGGGAAAGAACCATAGAAATGGAGAAGGGAATATAGAAATGGAGAAAGGGACATAGAAATGGAGAGGGGAATATAGAAATGGAAAAAGGGAAATAGAAATGGAGAGAAATGGAAATAAGATAGCTGAAATGAGCCATTCCCAAATTTCCCAATTCCCTAAGGGGGAATTTTCTCAACATTGGGGGGAATTTTCGCCAATGTAGCCGCAGCCCTAGGGGAGAGAAAAACCTCTAGGACTCTTTGGTTGAGTCCCAATTGGACTGGTACTCTTTGGTTGAGTTCCAACTGGACTAGGACTCTTCTTTTCTCCCCCTTATAAATACAACCTCCAGCCCCCCCCCCCCCCCCAACTCGCCAAGTTGGCCATCACCCCCCTGCCGGAGTTTGGTCGCCTGTGAGCTCCGCCGGTGAGCCCCGCCCGTGAACCCTGCCGACGAGTCCCTCCATCGAGACCTGTCGTCGAGCCCCGCCGTCGAGACCCGCTGACGAGCCCCATCACACCTCGCCGTCGCCGGAGAAGAAGCCCGATGACCTGTCCTACCATAATTTTTCATAGAAACATCCCCCGCTGCTGCCGTTGCTAGGAGAAAGGCCCTTCCACAAGGAGGAAGTGAGGTTGGTCTTCATTACCTATCTTACGACGTCGCTGCTGTTTCTAAGCATCCGTTTTCTTGGCCCCCTTCGAGCAGAAACTTTTGATCGATTTTTGATGGTGGAATTGATCTAGATCTTAAGTCAAGATCATCACCACGTCCACACTTGATCCCTACACCCTTGTTCATCATAAAACCCTATGAAATCCCATTAAAACATGCAAGAACATGTACAAACTGGTTTAATAAAACTGCACTATAGGATTTGCATTCATCTACCCCATTGCATCTTAAGTAAAGTTTGTGCATGATGATTGATTGCTGTAAATCTTGTATGTGTGTGGTCATGAATAGAAGGACAAGCTGAAGAGGCCGTCTACGAGGAACTACAGCACCAAGATTTCGAGACGCTTGAGCAACACGAACCACCGGAGCAAGGCAAGTGCCCCTTGACCATATTGATCCCATGTTTTCGAAACTGTTTTGCTTGCAAAAACTCGTATGCTTGAGTCAACTTTATGAGACACCCTTTTATAGGAGTTTACTAGTTTTTTTAACCATCCTTGTCGCTGGGAAAGTTATTGATTCGGGTACGTTCATTTTTCCTTTTTGCTTCGCTAAATTTACGGGATACGGGAAGCTGAATTAAAACATGGTTAGCTACTGCACTCATATGAATAATGATAATGATAACTTGATGATGCTAATGAGCATGGAATCAGGGAGATCTAGGCAAGATTGGTTCGTGAATGTTGCTGAATGATATGGCGGTTTACTTGCCGTAGATCTAAGGACCGGTTCATGCGAGCACATGCCAGGAAAACAGTGCCACCACAAGGCCAAATATGGGTACGGCTTAGGTGATTAATTAGGTGTGTTTCTAGCTTGTTATGGACCGTTGGATGGCATGGGGAATGGGAGTCGAGAGGGACTGCCCTGGGAACTGCATGGCACAAGAGGGGACCCGTGGGTGGGAGAATGGAGATTCGAGCCTGCCAGTGAAACCTCAGTGGGTCCGTACATCCTAGTAGCCCCTTTGTAAAGGCTATTTTGTGATCTCTTGGCCATCACCGACGGTTGCGTACTGGTATAATGGAGGTTCTCTAGTCGCCGACGGGTGACGAAATCATGAACTTACGGGTAAAGTGGTGCCACATCTGCAGAGTGTAAAACTATCATGATAGCCGTGCTTCCGGTCACAAGAACCTGGCCAACTTCCATGATTAGAGGCAAAACTTGGGAATGGTTATGGTATAGTCATTGGGATTGGTTTTGGGATTGTTTTGAGTAATGAAAATGAGTTTGATTTCAGTTATATGAATATGATATGGTTATGAATATTTATGAGTATGAGATGAACTTGAGAAAGATTAATGACTGGATGAGACTTGATTAGTGGTGAACTATGATGAGAGAATGTTGCTGAATTACTTGATTATGATGGGATAAATTTCACCTAGAAATAGTTGCTGTTTTTATCATGTTTGTGAAATAAAATTTGCTTGCTGCAATGAGCCTTTTTGTTCCCTACCTTGTTGTAAGCTACATGTCATACTTTTCCCGCACTTGCTGAGTACGACATGTACTCACCCTTGCATTACCACATATACATCAGCTACAGGAGAAGAGTACTTTGAGGAACATGTGGAGTACTAGCCATGCGCACTACCGTAAACATGCCTGTGGAGTTGAAGTTGGAATCTGCTGTCTTAGACATTTTTTCGCTGTCGTTTAGAGTCTTCCGCTGCAAGAATAAGTTAAATATTCATGAGTGAGACATTAAGTCATTGTAATAAAGTACTTAAACTCTATTTATTCATGGTTATATTCTGAATTCAGTTTGTGGATTACATGTGCATGTGTGATGAACATCTTGGGCACACATATGCATTCACTTGGTTCTATTTTCGGAACCGGGTGTCACAAATTGGTACCAGAGCCACGTTGACTATAGGACGCAAGCCTAGGTAGAACGGACACTCTAAAATACATAGGAACACCCCTCTAAACTGCTATTTTCGAAAATTGCTTGCTGCTGCACTTTACTTGTCAATTCAGCCGCCGCAAAGTGCTATTTTCAGCCCCTCTTTTTCTTTTCTTTTGGACAGCAACACTTTTGCTTTCTTGCTTTATAGCTTCTGAAGTTTCGTAGTATTTTTTTCTTCTCTAAAGATTATCATGTCCTATTTATAGATGCCGGTGATCAGGAGCACATCACGCATAAGGACTTGTCCACCACCACGTGGGAGTGCACTGAACCCCATTGAGTTGTCCGATGGACCATATTGGGAGGAGTTGAAGATGGAACCTCATTATGAAGAGGAAGTCAATAGCTCTATGCATGAGGAAGAAGATTCAGAAGAGGTGGAACCATTCGAAGATGACATGGAGGATGATCCACAAGAACGGCATTGGTACGCACCTCAGTAGGAATTTCATGTGGGCTTACACCCTGTGGAGCCTCATGAAGCTATGTCGGGAGGAGATGAATCCGAAGAGGAGCCACCCCTTGCTGAGACCAATAATGAAGGTGATGAACAGGCCAACCATTCAGTTCAAGAGTTTCGGTCCAACGGAATGGAAGGAGGACACATATCCAAGGAGCTCAAATAATTTCTGGATTGCTGCAGCTTATACCCGGAATATCTTCTCAAGAAAGTCCCTCGTCTCGGACATGAAGAGTGGAAGGCTGAAGTAACCATCCTATCTAACGGTAGGGTTGTCACCCGGCACTTCGCACCCACATGGAGAGCTACAAGGGCAGAAGCTATCGATGATGCTGCATGGGATGCACTCAGCGGACTGTGCTACGCCTTCCGTCAGCAGCTTGAGGACACCACTTTTGAGCTGCACCGTATCGGAAGAGTGGTACATGGGAGATCATTGGACCCCATGTAGGAGCTCTTTCCAACCCACAAGCTGCTGACAAGTCTCATATGTTGCTCGTGGAGTTCGGAAACCTCTATGCAAGCGATCAATAAGAGATCCGTTACCTCCGCAAGAAGCTGTATTTGCTGGAGAAACAAGAGGAGACTCGTGCCAACGCGGGAACAAACGGAGAACCAGCATCATCTATCCCTACATGGACAGCCGACTCACCATGGCGTGCGCCCATGTATAGACCACCCCCATCAGATGGCGAGAACAGCACCGGTTCTCATGATTATGTTTAGGTTTCCATTGAATAAATCTGTAATAGGAACGTTTAGATCGCCGTGAGTCAAATAAGAATAGTGTGCTGAAATTTTTGTGATGATTGCTTGGTTTGAGTGCTGATGTGAGTTGTGGGACGCTTCGGCGAATGTCCACATCCACAATAGTGGGGAGATGTGAGATGCTTCGGCACGTGTTCGCATCCTCATATAGGCTTAAATTAATAAAAGAAGATACTTAGTTCATACACTTTGATGCATATAGTTGGGGGGATCAATCTAAACTTCTATTTTCTATTCTACTTTAATCTCTCCCACAGATGGTGAGGGAAACCTCCAACCGTCAAAGGAGGAACGCTCGTGGCAGCAATGAACCAGAAGAGGATGGCAATGTTGAAGTTCCTGAAAATGCTAACCCCGGGGCTGATGCAAGCAACCTTGAACAGTTGATGGCTATGCAGAACCAGCTCATGCAAACAATTATACAAAAGTTGGGTCAGCTACAGGCCAACAACAACAATCCTAACCTCATTCCTGCACCGCCACCACCGCCGGCTCACAACAGATTGGGAGAGTTCATGAGAACTAGGCCCCTCCTTTGCACAAGCCAATGATCCTATGGAGGCTGATTATTGGCTGAAGTCTATGGAAAAGAAGCTTGCTATTGTTCAGTGAAATGATCGGGAGAAAGTTCTCTTCACATCGCACCAACTTATGGGAGCAGCCGCTGACTGGTGGGACGCTCTTTGCAATGCTCATGTCAACCAGGAGACTATCACATGGGCAGAATTCAAGGAGAGTTTCCACTCTCATTACGTCCCTGCAGGAGTCATGATGCTTAAAAGCCAAGAGTTTGAAGGTCTCCGCCAAGGAAGGAAGAGCGTGAATGAGTACCTCAACAAGTTCACGCATCTGTCAAGGTATGCTCCAGAAGATGTCAACTTGGATCAAAGGAAGCAATACTTGTTCATGAGAGTATTGAACAATGCGATCCAAGTTCATCTGCTCAACAATGGTTACGCAAACTTCCAGAAGCTCGTTGACAAAGCTATTGTGGTTGAGATCAAGATCCTTGAGATTGAGCAAGAGGGCAAGAGGAAAATGCCATATCAAGGACAGCCACAAGGGAGCAATGTGCGTCACGTTTTATGCCACCAGCTGCACCACATTATGGCTCGTCCGCTTCTACTTTCCGCCCTGCAAATTCACCTCACCCTAATCAGCCACCGCAGAAATGTCCTGTTATGCAGGCACCTCGTATGCCTTTGCCTCCTGCGCC
Source organism: Neostapfia colusana (assembly GCA_030760725.1). NCBI lineage: Eukaryota > Viridiplantae > Streptophyta > Magnoliopsida > Poales > Poaceae > Neostapfia > Neostapfia colusana. The sequence continues at coordinate 33,450,987 of JASWHV010000017.1, read as the reverse complement.
CCGTCCCAACATGGGCGCCTATGCTCAATACCAGCTTCAACCCAACATTCCTGCTGTTGTGGGCAACAAAGCATGTTTTTCATGCGGAGAGGCAGGACACTTTGCATGTCAGTGCCCGAAGAAAGGCTTTGGACAGCTGAGCAACGCACCTAAGCAGAACCCACGGCCGAATGGAGGAGCTAATCAAGGTTACCATGGACAGCAGAACTATGCTCATGGCAATGTGAATCACGTCTCCGCCGAGGAAGCACAACAAGATGAGGACGTCGTGACTGGTATGTTTCTTGCCAACTCCAACCCAGCCACTGTTTTATTTGATTCTGGAGCATTGCATTCATTCATACCATTGAAGTATGTTTCCAAGTATAACCTTGACACGACCCCACCGGTCTTGTCCAGCCAGGATCACGCTGAGGGGTGCTGCGTTGCACAGCACCGTATAACACACGTCAAAGGTACAAAGCGGAAGCGGAAATTTTATTACATAAACAAGTTTTTGAACATGTTTACATCAAAATACGTTCAGTCCACACTCGCGGGCGTAGACTAAGCATCAAGTGCACGTTCAGCCCTCGAACGTATCCTTGCTAGCACACACGCACACTAACTCTGCGGCGTGCACGACTCCCACTCGACGGGGTTCCCCTCCTGGGGTTCCGTCTCCTCTTCGGGAGTCCCTTCCTCATAGAACCCTGCAAAAGCTTCGAACACAAGCAGTGAGCACGAAGGCTCAGCAAGTCTGACCCGTCTCACCTAAACATGGAACTTCTACATGAGGGTAATGGGTTACATGAGGTAAAAATCAGTTGCAAGGACTCGCTTAATTAGTAGAACCTTACTTTCATGTTTTAGCAGCAGGTTGTGGAGAACCTTACGCTAAGGTACATGAGAGAGCCGCAATCAAACAAGAAACGCATTTCTCTCATGTACGTTGCCCAAAGTTGAAAAGAACTTTAATTAGCTCTAAGCTACAGCATATCATTAACAATCAATGTCCAGCTTTCAATCAGCAACATTTTAACATGTAACTAGCCTGTTCTTTCTACGTCACGGTACAGTGAACAAGTGGTACTCACTGACCGCGAGGGACGGCGATTATAATCGATTTACACCTGCAGGGTTACCCGAACAACCCGTCACATATGCCCGTACTCGATGTTGCCTACAACAACCATCACGGACGCCGTACGCGACTACCTTTCACCCGTTAGCCAAATGTTGAACCGGTCCAATCGTCCCGAACAAGAGGTCTCTGCACGCGCATCTCAGTGCCGCCAGCCGATTTACACCTCGAGCTCTCAACCTACCCTCTGAACGACCAGCTATGCCTCAACACCCAGCTACCCGAGTTACATCAGTTTCCCGGTTCCCATATAGCCGGTAGGTCTTCGGTACTGTTCTAGCTTGTTCAACAGGCCCGCACATAGCTCGGTCGACATCGACACAAGCGGAGCTACAGCACACAGGCCCCAAAGTCCTGCTGCCCTTACTCTCCGCTTGGTCTCATTTTCTTGCCATGTGTTTCATGTGCTAACACTACCCGAGTCGAGTGCCTCTAGCCTATGCTCGCGAGTAGTTCCAACTACTCGACTTGTACCAAATCCTACATTATCTTAGCATTGCAGTAGCTAACGGGGTTTGCAATCCTAAACCCAACACATGGTTCTCTTGGCTATGCAGTGGGGCTTCCAAACAAGACTCTAATGCAAAGAATACAGTAAACAAGTATGTTCTCAAAACAATAAAAATTTTATAAAAAGGTTAATGCAAACCGGAGCTTGCCTTGCTGCTCTTGGTCGTAGGCTAGCTGTTCCTCCGGAGTAACGAAGTCTAGGACTTCGGGTTCCTCCTCGACCTTAGCGACTACATGATAGAAACAATACATGTATTAATTTAATGCATTTGTATTAAGTTTGAAGTTGTGAAGTCTATAACCTTTGCTAGACAGACCTAATGACTGTGAAACTTTTATTGTGGCTTGGTTACAACCTAAACAGAGAATTGGTCAAGTTTTAGTTGCAGCAAAGCTCATTTGAGCCCTCCACAATTAATTATGTCCTTGACCTTAATTGGAACTCTTAGGGTGTTCTAGGAATTTTCATGAAGCAAACTATGACTTTCTGAAAACTAGATTTTCAGAGGGTTCTAATGGAGTTGGTCTCACTTAATTCGAAGGTTCCTAGCTAAAGTTATGAGCTAAACAAGTTCAGAGAAAATTCTGAAAATGTTTCTAAACATTTTCTATTTTCTCTGGAACAGTTTCACTAATCACACCATTAGGTGGATCAGATGAGCTCCAATGGGTCTGAAATTTTTATGGTAGTTCAGGGATATTTTGGTGAACATCCTAGCAAAATTTCAGGATTTTCCTCCAAAGGATTCTACAGTTAAAATTCCTAACAATTTAAAATTTGAGGAATTAATTCTGGAGAATTAAGGGTTTTCATGAAGTGAAACTTGATTTTCTGGAAAGTACTCAGAGAGCTGAATCCAACAAAATTTGGTTCACTCGATTTGGAGATTTCTAGCCAAAGTTATAAGATTTTGAAGTTTGAAGGAAATCTGAAAATCGGGAAAAAGTTTAAACCCGCGCGTGGGCCCAGGGGACACGCGTCGCACGCCGAGGCGACAGCACACCGCGGCCCACAATGATTTTGCGCGCCAGCACACCCGATCCCGGCCGCAGCCGGATCCCGATTCAAAATATCTCCCGCTGACAGCTGGGGTCCACCCCCCTTCTTCAACCTCGCGACGCCCCATTCCGCCGCCGAGGGACCTCGCCGGAGAGCTCGCCGCCGGCTTCTGTACAGCTCCAAACTTCTCGATTCTGGCCGACCCTGCCTACTTTTACTCGGGGAACAGGATTCTAGGGTCAGCTGCTCATGACAATGGCCGGAGCATGGTCGGCGACGAGCCGCCACCTCGGAACGACTTCGGCCATGTCGGCTGAGTTCCCTAGCACCTCAACTACTTGGGAAATCGGTCGGGGAGCATCAGTGGACCTCAGAGAAGGTCGACATGAGCTCGAGGCAGCTCGGGGAAGGCCCGAAATAGGTCCTCACCGTGCGCGCGATGCCGCCCGTTCATCCCGCCATTGATAGACATCAAATTACGCCGGGTACAGAGGTTCTCCGGCCCAGAGTTGTGAAGGCAACTTGTGCGTTACCGTGTCTAGCTTGTGTGAGAGCAGCTTGAGGCCCTCTAATCCTTTCTAGAGCACGAATTAAACAGAATCGTACCCGAAGGTCGTTCTGCACACAGAAAGGGGAAAAGTGGAAATTCGCCGCCGGTGAGCAACCACTCGAGCTGTGGCTCGGGGATGAGCAACACCGGTCACCAGCGCGTCCACGAGTGCCTTGGCTCAGGCGTGACAACGCCATGGTTGGGCTGTCCACGAGAGCCCGAGGTGCGGCGGTTCCAAGTCCCGAATTTGATCTTTCGGCACAGCTGATTTCAATCGGTTTCAACCGAATTCTAGCAACGGGGAGGACGGAGGAAGGTCTCTAGTACCTTGCTGGGGCTCTGGAGTGGACGGAGGGAGCTGCGATCGGCGTTCTCCGATCGATTCCGAGCTGCAGAAATTTTCGGCCGGCGCTGAGTTCTTGCGGGGAAGAACGGCGGTGCCTCGGCCGAGGAGGGGGGCAGGCGCCTTAAGAAGGCTCTGCACCGCCTCACGCCCGCGCGTGGGCAAGCAGCTGCTGGCGCGGCGGCTGCCCTCGGTGGCGATCACCGCTGCGGCTCGGCGACCCGAGTGAAAAAGTCTCAGTCGGTTTGATCTGAGCAGTGGCTGACATGTGGGTCCCACTTCCAGTTTTAACCTCTGAAATTTACTCCTAATCACTGTTGTAAACAGTGAACCCCATACTACCCTTGGCAATTCAAATTATTCACCCATGATCCATTTGAATTGATCAAAGTTCAAATGAGGTTTGGTTTGAATGAATATAAGCACAAGTTCAGTTTGAAATTCAAATAAAGTTTGAATTTCTCCCACTTAGCTCATGTCAAGATCAACTCCAAATGGAGTGAAAATTGGTGTGTGAGCTCACAAAAATGTGCTGAGTAAGAATATGCCTCCCACTTTTAAATTCATGGGATAAAAACAGTTTGAATTTGAATATGGTTTCGAACTGCCCTCTTCCTAACTATACCCAAAATGACCTCAAAAAGGTTTTGAATTTGGGTGAAACTTGGCATGGGCATCCTAAGTAAAGTGTAGGAGTTTTCATATGTCCAGCCCATCTATATCACATGTGGGAAATACCACTTTTGCAATGTGTGAGTTTGTTCTCTAATGAGCATGTTGATAATTGTTACTCGCTCTTCATTTGTGTTCATCATCCTTCCTCAAATGAGGTGTGTGGTGTGGTGATGAACACTGCAAATGTGTGTCAAAAACTGAGGCCCTTACAAACCTGCCCATATCACACATGAAACAAACTATGTGCTGAAAGGATCGTGCAATTGACAAGTGAGCACGGTACTCGTATTGAGTTCGAGAACCACGTCGTAGAATCGACATTGGAAAGCATTCCGGTGGTACAAGAATATTCAGATGTGTTCCTGGAAGAACTTCTAGGTATGCCACCTGACGGGGACATTGAATTTGCCATTGATTTAGTACCCGGAACTGCACCTATAGTGAAGAGGCTGTATAGGATGCCCGCTAATGAACTAGTGGAGCTCAAGAAGCAAATTCAGTAGCAGCTAGAAAAGGGTTTTATACGCCCAAGCTCGTCACTATGGGGAGCCCCCGTGCTCTTCGTAGACAAGAAGGATGGGACCCAAAGGATGTGTGTGTATTATAGGTCTCTCAATGAGGTGATGATCAAGAATAAATAACTGCTGCCCCATATAGAGGACCTAATCGACCAAATGAATGGTGCCTGAATTTTCTCCAAGATTTATCTTCGGTCGGGATACTTCCAGCTGAAGATTAAGCCCTCTGACATACCCAAGACTGCATTTCAAACATGGTATGGTTTGTATGAGTATACCGTTATGTCTTTTGGGTTAACGAATGCACCCGCATACTTTATGTACGTCATGAATAATGTCTTCATGGAGTACTTGGACAAGTCATCGTGGTTTTCATCGATGATATCATGGTGTATTCAAAGAGCGAGGAAGAACACGAAGAACACTTGAGGTTAACATTGCAGAAACTGTGAGAGCATCAATTGTATGCTAAGTTTGGCAAGTGTCAATTTTGGCTAAAGGAGATATTGTTCCTAGGCCACATCATCTCCGAGGGAGGAGTATCGGTTGATCCCGGAAAAGTGGGAGATGTTCTGAAGTGGAACCAACCGTAGAATGTGAGAGATATTCTGAGTTTCCTTGGGATGGCTGAATACTACCACCGGTTCATCAAGGATTTCTCCAAAATAGTGAAGCCTATGACTGAATTGCTAATGAAGGGGAAAGCATTTCAGTGGACACCAGCGTATCAAGAAAGCTCTGAGGAGCTAAAGAATAGATTAACCACAGCGCCAGTTTTGGTATTGCCGGACGTGAGCAAGAGTTTTGATATATATTGTGACGCATCAAGACAAGGGCTTGGATGTGTGCTCATTCAAGGAGGACAAGTGGTAGCCTATGCATCGAGAAAACTAAAGAAACATGAGCTGAATTACCCCACACATGACTTGGAACTCGCAGCCATGGTACATATCTTGAAGATTTGGAGGCATTATATCCTTGGCCACCGATGTGACATCTATACGGATCACAAAAGCCTCAAGTATATAATCATGCAAACGGATCTGAATTTGAGGCAATGTCGATGGTTAGAACTCATCAAGGATTATGATGTTGGAATCAACTATCACCCGGAAAGGCCAATGTAGTAGCTGATGCGTTGAGCCGAAAAAAGCATGCCACCAACTCACGGTCAATGAGCTGCCACCCGAGCTGTGCAAGGAGTTCGAACGGTTACATCTAGGGTTCTTGAACGAGATGGAGGTGATAGAACTGAACTCCTCGCCGGAAAAAGAGATACGAGATGGCCAAGCAACGGATAATGAAATAAAGGAAATCAAGAAAATAATCCTACAAGGCATAAAAAAGGATTTCAAGGAAGACGAGAAAGGCACGCTTTGGTTAGGGAAAAGTATTTGTATGTCTAACATGAAGCACATCTGTGACACGATATTAAAGGAGGTACATGACTCACCTTATTCCATACATCCCGGCTGTACAAAGATGTACAAGGACCTGAAAACTTGCTATTGGTGGGATGGTATGAAAAGGGACATAGCTGAATATGTTGCCTCATGCGAAACATGCCAACGAGTGAAGGCCGAACATCAAAGACCCGCTGGATTGTTGCAGCCATTGAAAGTACCCAAGTGGAAGTGGGAAGACATCAGCATGGATTTCATAGTTGGATTGCCACGTACTTAGTCGGGTTACGACTCTATTTGGGTTATTGTGGACCTATTGACGAAAACAGTCCACTTCCTTCCTGTTAGAACCAAGTACACCGTCGCCCAACTAGCCGAGCTGTATATGGAGCAAATCGTGTGTCGCCATGGAGTTCCGAAGAGGATAGCTTCAGATCGAGGTTCTCAATTTACCTCTAGGTTCTGGAAGAAGCTGCATGAAGCAATGGATACACAGCTGAATTTCAGCTCCACATATCACCCGCAAACTGAGGGGACAAATCAGATTTTGAAAGACATGTTGAGAGCTTGTGTCTAGAAACATGGGCGTAGTTGGGATAGGAGCTTGCCGTATGCTGAATTCTCATACAACAACAGCTACCAATCCAGCTTGAAGATGTCACCTTTCAAAGCATTGTATGGTAGACGATGTAGAACACCGCTGTTATGGAATGAGACCGTAGAAAGCCAAGTATTCGTACTCGAAGTGCTGCAAGGCGCTGAAAAGCAAGTCCAAACGATACGTTAAAACTTGAAGGCTGCTAAGTCACGACAAAACGGTTATGTGGACAATAGGCGAAGAAGATTGACCTTCGAAGTAGGAGACTCCGTGTATCTTAAAGTATCGCCTATCTGAGGCCAACGACGGTTCAAAGTCAAAGGCAAATTAGCACCTCGCTACATCGGGCCATTCAAGATTTTGGGCAAGCGAGGAGAAGTAGCCTATCAACTAGAGCTGCCAATGCACCTCTCCGATGTGTACGACGTGTTTCACGTATCCCAACTCAAGGAGTGCTTAAGAGTACCGTAAGAACAAGTACCGATGGATGAGCTTGAACTTCAAGAGGATCTGACCTACGCGGAAAGCCCCGTCAAAATCCTTGACGTGAAGGAAAGGGACACGAGGAACACAGTGACCCGTTAGTGCAAGATACAATGGATCCATCACACGGAAGCCGAATGTACATGGGAGCGTGAGAAAGATCTCAAGGCACAATTCCCCCATCTATTCTCCACTCTATCGAATCTCGAGGGCGAGACCCATTTTAAGGGGGGTAGGTTTGTAACACCCTCAAATCTATTACCATGCATTGCATACATTTTTCATGTAGAGAAGGATTTGAAAAGAAGTAGAAATGGAGAAAGAACCCTAGAAATGGAGAAAGAACCATAGAAATGGAGAAAGAACCATAGAAATGGGGAAAGAACCATATAAATAGAGAAGGGAATATAGAAATGGAGAAAGGGACATAAAAATGGAGAGGGGAATATAGAAATGGAAAAATGGACATAGAAATGGAGAGCAATGGAAATAAGATGGCTGAAATGAGCCATTCTAAAATTTCCCCCAAATTTCCCAAATTCCCCAATCCCCCAAGGGGGAATTTTCCCCACATTGGGGGGATTTTTTCCCCAATGTAGCCGCAGCCCTAGAGGGGGAAAAACCCCTACGACTCTTTGGTTGAGTCCCAATTGGACTGGGACTCTTTGGTTGAGTTTCAATTGGACTAGGACTCTTCTTTTCTCCCCCTTATAAATACAACCCCAAAGTCGCCGAGTTGGCCATGCCCCCAACTCACCGAGTTGACCACCACCCCCTGCTGGAGTTTGGTCACGGGTGAGCCCCGCCGGTGAGACCTGCCGACGAGACCCGTCATCGAGCCCCGTCGTCGAGCCCCGCCGTCGAGCCCCGTCATCGAGCCCCACCGTCGAGACCCGTCGACGAGCCCCGTCATGCCTCGCCGTCGCTGGAGAAGAAGCCCGACGATCTGTCAAAGTGCTACGTGAATGTTCATCGAAAATGAGGCTCACATTTTCAATTGAATGTGTTGAACCAATATGGACTTGAACATTTATGTGCATGAAGGATTAAAAATCAGATTTCAAATTTAATGTTCACACCAATTTGTGGCCCAAAACATTGAATACTTATACAACCCTATATTTTGGAAGTGTGGAAGTTTAGGGTGGCAAACTTGTCATTTGAGGGTGGTGTCACACCCGGTTTCTCCGAGGAACAACCGAGTGAATACCACATGTATGCCAGGATCATTCTCTCATACATGTGATGACAAATAGTGAAGCATCATTTATTATAAGCCAGGTGTTAAATATAAATAAGTCTTACATAGCATACGTCCCGATGGACGATAATAAGTTCATGACATGTAAATAAAACAGCAGCGGAATATAAATCTTGTGGGCTCCGTCACAGGCGTTGCCCGGGGGACTCCATGAACCTAGAATTCTTCCTCGGGACCAAAGTCTTGGTCATTAAACACCACATCATTCTCTTGACCTGAGCAGCAATATAAACCAACAGAAAAGCAAGTTTTGAGTACCGTGGGTACTCAGCAAGTGTGGGAAAGTTATGTCATGCATGGCTAGAGCAAGGAGAGGTTGAACTCATGGTTTAAGCACTACACAATTAATGCCTATCACCTTAGCTTATTAAGCACCTACAGTACTACACAGGTGAAATGGTCCCCAATCCCTCAACCCATCATCAATATTAAGTAAACATAGTCTCATCTTAAATGTTAAGCTTCCCGCTTAACATCCTCAACATCCCAATTAATCATCCTCTAATCATGAATAAGTCCAAGCCGCTCTTGACCATGAGCATGGCTATCATGACAGTTTTGACTCTGCAGAGTTTGCACCACTGTACCCACATGTAGTGATTTCATCCCCCGTTGCCGGGTGGACTAAAAGAACCTCCATTATGCCAGTTGCCGCGAACCACATTCACACTTCCCAGGTGTGTAGCCAGGAGATCACTACGAGGCCTTTACAAAGGGATTCCCGACGAGCGTGGGTCCACTGAGGTTTCACCCCTAACAGCATACAAGAGGCTCCAACCCCGCTGCAGTGGCCCCCTCTTGAGCCTTGCGGTTCATATGGTAGTCCAGCTGACACCTACTCCCCGCACCATCCAACACACCCATACTACGCCGGGGATACACCTAATTAATTGGCCAAGCTTCCCCATCTCAGCATGTGGTTGGCACAGTAGAGCCAGGTTACATGCTCCATGAACCGGTCCTTAGGATCCAGGCAAGTACTAAAAACTAACCCGAGTCTCGTGCACCCAGCACCAAACAAATCATCCAACTTGCCGCGATCCCTACCTCTACATAACTCATAATATCTCATTCAAGAGTAAGGTAAATAAATTGATGATCTCATATCCCAATTATGCCATTCTAAGCATGGCTAAGCATAAGCATATAAATAAATGACATGATAAAATAAATCCCAACCCAAGCTACAAGGAAACAAGGTAATGCAATTCTAGGGAAACTTCCTAGCATGAGTTTCATATTTCAATTGACAATGCAAATAATTCTATCTACACATCCTAGTATAGGATCAAAGTGGTCAAGGACACTTGCCTTCTTCCTGCTGCTCTGAGAATGGAAAGTCTTGGTCTTGGAAGGGGAGAACTTGCTCTGGGGCAGGTTCTACTCATGCCAATACACATAGCAAAAGAAAACAACAATCCATAAGACATAGTTCACACTTTCACTTCATGCAAACCTCACATACATACCTATGAAAGTCATTCACATTTCTAAGTGTTGTGGTTACTCTACATGTGTTGATTTTTGGCCTACATGCACTTTTAAACATATGTATATGATTTCTAACTTTTGTATTCAGATTTCTGTTTGCACACTATATATGAATTTCCAATTTGAACAAATTCTTTACGTTTAATTAATACACTTCTTAGCTACCAAGTTTGCATGAAAGGTAATTTCCTACTCCAAATAGGTTTTCAGATCTTCTACAAAATCCTAAATGGAAGCTTTTGGATTTGGAGAATTCATTTATCCTTTTCTAATTATGCATACTTATTTTCCTATATTTTCAGATTTATTTTCTACCTAAAAGTGAACTTTATTATGAAAATAGTAAGACACATCATCTAAACAGAATAGGTTCTGATCTAAAATGTTCAATAATATATTTTTGAACTTCCTCTCTGATGTGGAACAAATTAAATTTATTTTAATAGTTTTTAGAATTATTTCCTAGCCTAAAATGTGTCTCTAGAGAAAATAAAAATGAGCAACACTTAGGCAGATTTCATTTCAGCCTAAAATCTATTTTTAACTCATTCTAAAGTTTTCCAAGTGCTAGTAGAGTTTAATTTTGAATTTGCAAATGTCTTTGCCTTACCTTTTAAATTTAAATCCTAGTCACATATTCAAATTTCTGAATTTAATATCATATAGGGTCAAAAGGTAAATCCACCCTACTGCAGGGTCTAATTTACTATTTCCTAAATTTCCAGGGGTCTAACTACACATAACAGAGGGGGTTTCCTAATTTTTATTAAGTCCAGGGGCTATAACTGGTTTTTAAATGAATTTACACGAATTTCTGAAGGTCCAGGGGCTAGATCAGAAGTTTCCGGGGCTAGCTCGTGTTTTTCGAAATCCCCAGGGGGTAGCACGTAACAATCCCGGCCTTTATAACGCGGGGCTGTCGTGGACCGTCCGATTTAAAACATACGGCTCAGATTAGATCGCTGAACCGGTACGCGTCGATTTTATTTCCACCGTGCGATTTAAAATAGACGGCCCCAAGGGACGTCGCCCTGGCTGGAGCCAGCCTGAGCGCGCGGCAGCGGGGGCGGCGATCCCGCCGGCGCAGCTTCGGTTCCTTGCCGCTATACGTTAAAACTTGCAGTTTTTCACACGGATCGACTGCGGAGGGGTAGGGGAGCTCACCTAGGGGTTTCTCGGGCTTGGGGAGGTTGGAATTCCGCTCTGCGACAACGATGGTTGATGCTGCTCCTCGGTGCTCGTCGGAACCGATGCTAGGGCGCGAAACTTGTCGCTTCCTTCACCTGCAGGGCTCCCTGGAGGCGATGGAGCACGGCAAGCTCGTTGGTCCAACGAAAAACGAAGAGATCCGAAGGTTTTTTGGTGGGGGACGATCGGTTCTCACCGGAGGAAAGATGGAGCGGTTTTGGGGAATTCGGCGAGTTTTCTTGCGTGGAATGCACGAGGGGAGGCGGCGGCGGGTCGGTTTGGATAAGTAGCATCGCCCGGGGCCAAAGATCAAGGCTGCGAGCGCGGGGTTCGGGAGGGTGGTTGCGATCGGGCGCGAGAGAGAGAGACGGGGCCGTTGGGGGCGCGCGGGGAGAGGGATGACACGCGGGCCCCGCGTGTCAGTGAGAGGGAGAGAGGGGGCACGGGTTTGGGCTGGCGCGGGGGGGGGGGGGGTATTGGGCCGGCTGGCGGGTTTCGGCCCACTGGCCGGTCTGGGTTTTCTTTTTCTTTTTCTTTTTCCTTTTCTTTTTCTGTTTTGATTTGAATTTAAATCCTTGTTTGAATTTGAATTGCTTTATCACATGCATTACGTCTAAAAATTTTTAAATTCCCCTCTTTAGTAGGTTTTATGGTGTTACACCTCTACCCCCCTTAAAAGAAATCTCGTCCTCGAGATTGGTGGTTCTAGGAAAACAATTCCGGAAACTATGCCTTAAGCTCGTCTTCTCGCTCCCATGTGGCTTCCTCTTCCGAGTGATGCTTCCACTGCACCTTGCACATCCAGATTCTTTTATTTCTTGTGTGGCGTTCCATTGTCTACAAAACCTTGACCGGTTGCTCGGCATAAGACAGATCCTCTCTTACGTCAACCTCATTCATGGGTAACATCTCTCCAGGCGTCCTTAGACAGTTCTTGAGCTGAGACACATGGAATACATCGTGCACATCCGATAGGCGAGCCGGTAGTTCTAGTTGATTTGCCACTTCGCCTTTCCTCTCCAGAATCTGAAAGGGTCCGATGTATCGAGGTGATAACTTCCCTTTCACCTTGAACCGACGAAGTCCTCGGATAGGGGACACCTTGAGATAGACATAGTCCCCCACGTTGAAAACGAGCTCTCTTCTCCGTACGTCGGCATAGCTCTTTTGTCGGGTTTGTTCTATCCACAAGTTGTTGTGGATTTCCCTTACCTTCGCATCGGCTTCTTGTAGTACTTCGGGCCCAAACACTTTACTTTCCCTTGTTTGGTTCCAAAATAGTGGAGTTCTGCACTTCCTCCCATACAAAGCCTCAAATGGTGACATCTTCATACTAGCCTGATAGTTGTTGTTATAGGAGAACTCTGCATACAGTAAGTTCTTATCCCAACTCCTATTGTTCTTGAGCGCACACGCTCTCAGCATATCCTCAAGGATCTGATTGGTTCTTTCCGTCTGCCCATTAGTCTGGGGGTGATAGGAAAAACTAAAATTTAGATGAGTTCCCATGGTTTCATGTAACTTCTGCCAGAACCTTGAGGTGAACTGTGTCCCTCGATCCGACACTATCTTCTTTGGCACTCCATGGAAACACACGATCCTTGACATGTACAATTCTGGCAATTTGGATCCGCTGTAGTTTTCTTTCACGGGGATGAAATGAGCTACCTTGGTTAGCATGTCGATGATGACCCATATCGAATCATATCCCGATTGGGTCCTGGGTAGTCCCACTATGAGGTCCATACCTATTTCTTCCCATTTCCATTCAGGCACTTTGAGTGGTTGCAATAGTCCCGCGGGTCATTGATGTTCTGCTTTCACCAACTGACATGTGTCACATTGGGCAACATGTTCTGCGACATCTCGCTTCATGCCATACCACCAATATCTGCTCTTGAGGTCATGATACATCTTCGTACTTCCAGGATGAATGGAATAGTCGGAATCAAGAGCCTCCTTCAAAATCAATTCACGGATCTCCTTTACCTCAGGCACACAGATTATTTTCCCATGCCACACCGTACCTTGTTCATCCTCTCTGAACCCAGGGGCTTTATTTTTCTTGATGAGTTCTGTGATTTCTTGTATCTTCTCATCATTCTTCTGACCATTGCGTATGTCTTGCTCTAATGTGGAGTCCACTTCCATGGCGATGGCCTCACCACTATTCACCAGACATAGATTGAGTTTTACAACCTCTTCCTTCAATTCTGTAGGCATGTCCTTTAAGCTCAACCTATTGACCTGCACCTTCCGGCTTAAAGCATGTAACACGACGTTCGCTTTCCCAGGATGATAGTTGATGCCCACATCAAAGTCGTTGATTAGCTCTAACCATCTCCTTTGTCTAAGGTTGAGATATGGCTGCGTGAAAATGTACTTTAAGCTCTTATGATCCGTATATATCTCTGTCCTCTTTCCCATCAAGTAATGCCGCCAAATCTTCAACGTGTGTACCACTGCGGCTAGCTCTAGGTCATGCGTATGATAGTTCTTCTTGTGTTTCCTGAGCTGCCGGGACGCATAAGCCACGACATGCCCCTATTGCATGAGTACACATCCCAACCCGTTTCCAGAGGCATCGCAGTACACCGAAAAGTTCTTCTGCATATCTGGCATAACTAGCACTGGGGCTGTTGTCAATCTTTTCTTCAGTTCTTGAAAACTCGTCTCGCACTGTAGTGTCCATGTGAATGTGTTTCCCTTCTCTAACAATTTGGTGAGGGGTCTCGAGATCTTGGAGAAACCCTCAATAAACCGTCGATAATACCCAGCCAATCCTAAGAAGCTTCGAACTTCCCCGACATTTTCAGGGGTCTTCCACTTCTGCACATCCTCGATCTTGGCGGGATCTACAGAGATTCCTCCCTCCGAAATTATATGTCCCAAGAAGGGAACTCTCTTCAGCCAAAACTCACACTTGCTCAACTTGGCATATAGTTAGTGTTCTCCCAGCTTTTGCAACACCAACCTTAAATGTCCCTCATGTTCTTCTTCATCTTTCGAGAAGACGAGAATGTCATCAATGAAAACCACCACAAATTTGTCCAGAAATTCCATGAATACCTTGTTCATGAGATACATGAATTATGCCAGGGCATTAATTAGTCCGAACGGCATGATGGTGTATTCATACAGCCCATACCGAGATACGAAAGTTGTCTTTGGAATATCGGTTTGTCTTATCTTAAGTTGGTTGTATCCCGACCTGAGATCAATTTTTGAGAACACACAAGCTCCCCTCAGCTGATCAAATAAGTCTTCAATGCGGGATAATGGGTACTTGTTCTTGATGGTTACTTCATTCAAAGCACGGTAGTCTACGCATAACCTTTGGGTTCCGTCATTCTTGGGCACAAATATCACTGGAGCTCCCCATGGTAAGGAACTAGGACGAATATACCCCTTCTCCGTCAATTCCCTTATATGCTCCTTGAGCTCTTCCAGCTGTTTGGAGTCCATCCGATAAGGCCTCTTGTATATTGGAGCTGTTCCAGGCACTAGCTCAATCGCAAATTCCACTTCACGATCGGGGGGCATACCTGGCAACTCCTCCGAAAAAACGTCTGGATATTCCCTAATGATCCTGATCTCTTCCACTTCCACCTCAACGTGATTGAGTTTAAGGTCCCTCCTAGGTTCTTGTACAGTTACGACCTTCACTCTTGTGCCACTAGGGTGAGTTAGTTCCACCGTTCTTGTCGAACAATGGATGATTCCCTTATGTTGTTCAACCAATCCATACCCAAAATAATATCTATGCCTTGTGAGTCTATCACTATGAGGTTTGCAGGAAATACTACCCCATTAATGTCTAGATTCACCTTGGGACACACTTGTCTGTCCTTATTTCTCCCCCTGGAGAGTTTACTGCTAGCATATGGTTCATTTGTGTTGTTGCTAGATCATGCTTCTTAACAAACCCTTGAGCAATGAACGAGTGGGTAGCACCAGAATCGAACAACAGGGTTGCAATGTGTAAATTGGCAGGAAACTTACCAATTACCACGTCAGGTGCCTCTTGCGCTTCCTCCATGGTTACGTGGTTCACCCGTCCTCGCATCACATTCTGCTGTTGTGGCTGCATGGGCTTCTTCTTTGGGCACTTATGGGCGTTGTGCCCCACTTCACCACAGTTGAAGCATTGCACCCCAACCTTAGTTGCCTGGCCTTTGTTGTCTTGGGGTTGGTTCGGTGGTCCTTGTACTGCTGGTCGAGGTTGATATGTGGGGCGAGGCTGCTGTACAAACTGACGTTGTGGCTGTGCTGGTGCTGACGGAGGCCTGAAATTCAGGTTGTACCCTCTGGGTGCTTAGTAGGGTACCACAGCACGGCTCGTCTGCCCTGCGGGTTGCTGCATCAGACGTGGGCGTGTGTTGCTACTTGAGGCTTGGTGTGACCATCCCACCTTCCTCTTGTTTTCATTTTCCAAGGCCTTCAGCTTCCTCTCCATGACAAATGCTCTGTCTACCATCTTTTGGAAGCTTTCATACTCGTTGGAGGACATCGCACACTGCATTTCCATAGTAAGTCCTTCCACAAAACAGTCCTGTTTTTGCTCATCAGTTTCGATGTCCCGTGGTGCATAACGGGATAGTTGGGTGAACTTAGTGAGGTATTCCCTCACAGTCATGTTTCCTTGCTGCAGTCCCAAGAACTCCTTCCTCTTGTTTTTGAGTTCACCCCTTGGTATGTAATGGTTGCGGAAACTGCGCTTGAACTCTTCCCAAGTGATGTTCTCGGGGTCACGATGGACTGCCACATAAGCGGTCCACCAATCAGCAGCAGGTCCATGCAATTGGTGAGAGGCAAACAGCACCCTCTCATACCCTTGGCATTGTATAATCCTCATCTTGCTCTCAATGGTCTTTAGCCAGTCATCTGCCTCCAGAGGTTCAGCAGCACTTGCAAACTTTGGAGGTTGAGTCCCCAGAAACTCACTCAACCTTGGTTGGCGTGGTGCAGCTGATGGGGGTGGAACTTGGTGCAAGTTGGCCACCACTTGAGTTAGGCTCTGGATGAGCTGATTCTGATTTTCAAGCATTTGGTGGATAGGATCAGCTCCTTCACGGCGACCACCCCTGTCTTGTCCTCCAGAAAGATGATGGTTGCCGGCCTCATCGTTGTTGTTGGTGGGGTTGGCACCACGACCCTTTCCTCTTCCAGCCATCTATCATGATCAACCAAATGTTAACTTAAAGCATTACGTATTAACTTCCCAATTTGCTTGTTTAAAATTAAACTTTTGAGGCCTTAATATATTAAATATTTTCTGAGGGTTCCACGTAGATTTTTGGGAATCACGTCTCACGCGAAAACAAATGCACTCTTAATTCATAGGTGTTCAAACATCAAAGCAAAGCAACCTAAAGACGAGGTTGTGGACAAATGCCCATGGCTTCCACAACTCACGTCACACACCAAACATTAATCACACAAATAACTAGGGTATTGACTCGACTACTCGATAACCTATTGAAATAAGGGAAAGGACTCTACACGACTCGTATCACTGAGCTGGCTCCTCGGGGTCTTCCTCATTATTGCGGCTGCCCTCTGATTCCACTTTGGGTGGGGAAGCTGCGGGTGGAGAAGTGCGGCAACGCCTGCTCGCCCGGCGGTCTGGGGAGTCAAGAGTCCATGTGTCATTCACGGTGACACACAGTTCATTCCCATCTCCTCTTTCTCTTGCCCTCAAGCTGGCTTGAAGCAACGCCTCAGTCTCCTTCAGGGTGTCACGAACATCCTGAAGCTCCTGCTGACACTCCTGCAGTCGAGTGCTGAGCATAGCAGCATCCTCCAAGCACAGGTCCATGTGCTCATGGGAAGTCCCCTGCTGCACTGGCGGGTACTTGTACTCCGCGGTGGCACTCTCACGCTGGAGGACATACATGTACTCAGTCCTGTCCAGGTGGCGACGGTTGATGTAACTCTGGCAGGTGATGGCCTCCCAGGTGACATCCTTCTCAGCATCGACCTGTGTCGCCCGACAAGCTGGGGAGCGGTGGATCTTGAGCAGCTGATTTTCATGGATAATCCTCATCTCTGAGCTCCATTCTTCCCGCTTCTCACGGATGGTCCTGGTGGAGCTGTAGTGTATGATTAGCTTGCACGTATTGCCGGCGGTGTGGAGCATACGCCGAAGACGGCGCAACAAGCCTCCTACTGCCAACCTCAGGACGATTCTCCTCTCTCAAGGCAAGGGCAACCACAGGAACTCTCCCTCCGGTGGACTTGCGGGCGGTGCGGATCATGCGAACCATCTAAAACATAAAGCATTTAAAATTTAGTTAGATAAAAATTAAATAAAAATTGTATTTTGAATAAAAGTTGGGGCAAGATGAATAAAGTGACCCCATTAAATAACACTTTCAACCCACACCTTTGTAAAATAGTTTTTTTTTTTTAAAATAGGGTCCTTAAATACGTCCATTTCTACCTAGATCCACGTTCCTACGGGCAACCTTGGCTCTGATACCACTTCTGTCACACCCGGTTTCTCCGAGGAACAACAAGTGAATACCACATGTATGCTAGGATCATTCTCTCATACATGTGATGAAAAATAGTGAAGCATCAGTTATTAGAAGCCAGGTGTTGAATATAAATAAGTCTTACATAGCATACGTCTCGATGGACGATAATAAGTTCATGACATGTAAATAAAACAGCAGCTGAATATAAATCTTGTGGGCTCTGTCACAGGCATTGCCCGAGGGACTCCGTGAACCTAGAATCCTTCCTTGGGACCAAAGTCTTGGTCATTAAACACCACATCATTCTCTTGACCTGAGCAACAATATAAACCAACAGAAAAGCAAGTTGGATACCGTGGGTACTCAGCAAGTGTGGGAAAGTTATGTCATGCATGGCAAGAGCAAGGAGAGGTTGAACTCATGGTTTAAGCACTACGCAATTAATGCCTATCACCTTAGCTTATTAAGCACCTACAGTACTACACAGGTGAAATGGTCTCCAATCCCTCAACCCGTCATCAATATCAAGTAAACATAGTCTCATCTTAAATGTTAAGCTTCCGGCTTAACATCCTCAACATCCCAATTCATCATCCTCTAATCATGAATAAGTCCAAGCCGCTCTTGACCGTGAGCACGACTGTACCCACATGTAGTGATTTCATCCCCCGTTGTCGGGTGGACTAAAAGAACCTCCATTATGCCAGTGGCCGCGAACCACATTCACACTTCCTAGGTGTGTAGCCAGGAGATCACTACGAGGCCATTACAAAGGGATTCCGGACAAACGTGGGCCCACTGAGGTTTCACCCCTAACAGCATACAAGAGGCTCCAACCCCGCTGCAGTGGCCCCCTCTTGAGCCTTGCGGTTCATATGGTAGTCCAGCTGACACCTACTCCCCGCACCATCCAACACACCCATACTACGCCGGGGATACACCTAATTAATTGGCCTAGATGCCCCATCTCAGCATGTGGTTGGCACGGTAAAGCCAGGTTACATGCTCCATGAACTGGTTCTTAGGATCCAGGCATGTACTAAACACAAACCCGAGTCTCGTGCACCCAACACCAACCAAATCATCCAACTTGCCTCGATCCCTACCTCTACATAACTCATAATATCTCATTCAAGAGTAAGGTAAATAAATTGATGATCTCATATCCCAATTATGCCATTCTAAGCATGGCTAAGCATAAGCATATAAATAAATGACATGATAAAATAAATCCCAACCCAAGCTACAAGGAAACAAGGTAATGCAATTCTAGGGAAACTTCCTAGCATGGGTTTCATATTTCAATTGACAATGCAAATAATTCTATCTACACATCCTAGTATAGGATCAAAGTGGTCAAGGACACTTGCCTTCTTCCTGCTGCTCTGAGAATGGAAAGTCTTGGTCTTGGAAGGGGAGAACTTGCTCTGGGGCAGGTTCTACTCATGCCAATACACATAGCAAAAGAAAACAACAATCCATAAGACATAGTTCACACTTTCACTTCATGCAAACCTCACATACATACCTATGAAAGTCATTCACATTTCTAAGTGTTGTGGTTACTCTACATGTGTTGATTTTTGGCCTACATGCACTTTTAAACATATGTATATGATTTCTAACTTTTGTATTCAGATTTCTGTTTGCACACTATATATGAATTTCCAATTTGAACAAATTCTTTACGTTTAATTAATACACTTCTTAGCTACCAAGTTTGCATGAAAGGTAATTTCCTACTCCAAATAGGTTTTCAGATCTTCTACAAAATCCTAAATGGAAGCTTTTGGATTTGGAGAACTCATTTATCCTTTTCTAATTATGCATACTTATTTTCCTATATTTTCATATTTATTTTCTATGCCTAAAAGTGAACTTTATTATGAAAATAGTAAGACACATCATCTAAACAGAATAGGTTCTGATCTAAAATGTTCAATAATATATTTTTGAACTTCCTCTCTGATAAGGAACAAATTAAAATTATTTTACTAGTTTTTAGAATTATTTCCTAGCCTAAAATGTGTCTCTAGGGAAAATAAATATGAGCAACACTTAGGCAGATTTTATTTCAGCCTAAAATCTATTTTTAGCTCATTCTAAAGTTTTCAAAGTGCTAGGAGAGTTTAAATTTGAATTTGCACATGTGTTTGCCTTACCTTTTAAATTTAAATCCTAGTCACATATTCAAATTTCTGAATTTAATATCATATAGGGTCAAAAAGGTAAATCCACCCTACTGCAGGGTCTAATTTACTATTTCCTATATTTCTAGGGGTCTAACTACACATAACAGAGGGGGTTTCCTAATTTTTTATAAGTCCAGGGGCTAAAACTGATTTTTAAATGAATTTACACGAATTTCTGAAGGTCCAGGGGCTAGATCAGAAGTTTCCGGGGCTCGCTCTGTTTTCCGAAATCCCCAGGGGGTAGCGCGTAAGAATCCCGGCATTTATAACGCGGGGCTGTCGTGGACCGTCCGATTTAAAACAGACGGCTCAGATTAGATCGCCGAACTGGTACGCGTCGGTTTTATTTCTACCGTGCGATTTAAAATAGACGGCCCCCAAGGGGCCACGTCGCCCTGGCCGGAGCAAGCCCGCGCGCACGGCGGCGCGCGGCGGCGGGGGCGCTGATCTCGCCGGTGCAGCTTCGGTTCCTTGCCGCTATACGTTAAAACTTGCAGTTTTTCACACGGATCGGCTGCGGAGGGGTAGGGGAGCTCACCTAGGGGTTTCTCGGGCTTGGGGAGGTCGGAATTCGGCTCTGCGATGACGATGGTTGAAGCTGCTCCTCGGTGCTCATCGGAACCGATGCTAGGGCGTGGAACTTGTCGCTTCCTTCACCTGCAGGGCTCCCTGGAGGCGGTGGAGCACGGCGAGCTCGTTGGTCCAACGAAAAACGAAGAGATCCGAAGGTTTTTCGGTGGGGGACGATCGGTTCTCACCGGAGGAAAAGATGGAGCGGTGCTGGGGAATTCGGGGAGTTTTCTTGCGTGGAATGCACGAGGGGAGGCAGCGGCGGGTCGGTTTGGATAAGTAGCATCGCCCGGGGCCGGAGATCAGGGCTGCGAGCGCGGGGTTCGGGAGGGTGGTTGCGATTGGGCGCGAGAGAGAGAGAGACGGGGCCGTTGGGGGCGCGCGGGGAGAGGGATGACACATGGGCCCGCGTGTCAGTGAGAGGGAGAGAGGGGGGCGCGGGTTTGGGCTGGCGCGGGGGGGGTATTGGGCCGGCTGGCGGGTTTCGGCCCACTGGCCGGTTTGGGTTTTCTTTTTCCTTTTCTTTTTCTGTTTTGATTTGAATTTATCCCAGTTTGAATTTGAATTGCTTTATCACATGCATTACGTCCAAAAAATTTTAAATTCCCCTCTTTAGTAGGTTTTGAGGTGTTACAGCTGGGCTCAAAAAAGGAGTTAAATAGAAGCATTTTCAAGTTCCAACCAAATTAAAATTTGCTATGCAAATTCAAACTGAATTTGACGAATTCAAATGCTAGCCCACTTTTCAAATTCAAAACCTTTTAATGGAATAGATTGATATGGGGATATCTTTTTGAGTGGAGGGAAGTGGAGCCCACATGTCATTGAGCTAAATTCGTGACTTGCACACAAATCAAACAAAGTCTCTGTTTTTTGTTTTTACTCCACCGAGTGACTGCACCCGGGCGCCACCGAGAGAACGGCTGCGCCACCTCCTGCTCCCTTCTCTCACATGCTGGCACCGGTGTGGGCTTCTTTTCAACTCAACGTGATCCTCCTCTTCACATCACCGAGCAAAGCGTGCTTTGTCTTTCTCCTCACAAACAGCACACGATTAGAGCCTTCTCTCACCGCCGTGCCTCGGTAGCAACCGGGAAACCGGGAAACAATCACGCCCACTGCCTCCGAGATGCAAAACAGCACGGCGCACCCGTTGCTCACCTCACCGACCCAAAAGCTAGCGAGCTCCGGCCTCCCTTGCCCTAAAATCAACTCATCCACGGCGACCTAAAGGAAAGAAGCGATCGGCTTCACGTGGACAGCGCTCCACAGAAGCTTTCACACCCGATCAAGCACGGCCACGGGAGCGTGCTACCTTGGTGCTGCTCTCCTCCAAAGCATGGAGCAAACCGTGGATCATCGCCGGCTAATTTGAAGATTTTGTTCCGGCGGGTTCAAACTGAGCGTCCGGTACTAGACTTCAAAATTCTCACTCTAATCCTCCATAGATCATCAAATTTTGCACACATGAGCCGGACTAGCAGGCGGTCATTTTTCTTTTAGCAACCATAGCGTGAAATCACCTCGGAGCGGCAGATTTTGAGCTTTTCAGAGGGTGTTCATGGCGGACCCGATCGGGCGCACGGTGCCGACCCAGTTGCAGCCATCTTCGAGCACTTTTAAGGCCATGTCGGTTTTCCTCATGCTCCAAGGGTGCTGTAGCATAGGTTGGTCGATGTTTGGTGGTCTAGGAAGGTCGGCCGATGGCGCTGAACTCATCCCATAGCCGCCGCACGTCGCCGACCGTTTTCCGATCACCGGCAGCCCGAGCTAGTGTCACAGTTGTGTTCCTCGACGTCCTAAACTCACTTGCGGCGAGCCTCAGCACGGGCGGCGGCCGGAAACGGCGAGCCGGTGAACTCCGGCGTCGGGCCGGCGAGCTGGGCGGTGCGCGCGTGAAATAGACGGCGGGAGGAGGAAGAAGAGGCGGGCCCCAGCCGTCAGCGGCTAAAATTTAAATTCTGGATCTCCTTTGGCTATCGGATCTGCTGTGAACGTGCGCTGGAACCCTGTCTCAGTTCTGATTGGCTGGGTTTAAAACAGTGGGTCCAGCAGACTTTTTCAATAGCAAAACAATTTCAGAGATTGTTCCAACTTTAGAAAAAAAATATGTCTGTGTAGAAACCTCCAATTTTACTGAGTCCAATTTGGTTGGATTCATTTTGCAAAGATCTATCCAAATATGAACTCCAATTTGTATGAAAGTCAATATTAAATTCTGGAAAATTCTTTAAAGGTTTTGTAAAAAAGAATTATTGAGGGAGTTTGGTCTATCCAAAAATCCTCTAATTTTTCCAGTATATTGTTTAGCATATTGTTGACCTTCTAGCAAATGTTCAGATCATTTGAAGATAATTTGAGTAGGAATTTGCTAAATACAAACTGATGTGTTCATAAGAGTCCAGAAACATTTTCAGAAAATGTTGCCCACTTGTAAAATCTATTCTAGGCAATTCATAGCTCCAAAAATCATAGGAAAATTCAGACATACTCTAGGAGACCTACTTGAAATTTAGTTCACTTAATTGGGCATGAAAATGCACATTACTCTAGAATTCATTCTTCTTTGTAGAAATGCTTAAGGAATTGTTCTGGAGGAACTACTCAAGTAAAAGGTCTGAATTTTGGACCAAATTACTTTCATGTGACCAGGAACTCACATGTCAATTATCAGCTCAAGTTGATCATTAGAACTCCCTGTTCTGGTTCTCCATACTTATGTATATGGGGAAATACATAAGAGACATTGTAGGAATTATGGAGAACACAATTTTACTCCACATTAGCTGCAATTTGGCAAGCTAAATCCCTAGTTAGTATAGAACATGCTGTAAGAGTTTTGAAGTCATTGGAGTACTTGTTCTTCAGTTGCATTCGAATCTTTTCAGCTCATCTCTTATGGTCATTAGGACACTTAGATAGTTAGAAACTAAAACAATAAGACACATTTAGTTCATTCAATCTTCTTTGCACAACAGAGGCAAACCAAGCCCTTGATGGCATTTCCACACCGTCTCTGTTCTTAAGAAAATCCAGTCTTTAATTCTTTCCATTGCATTCTATAAAAATTGTGCATATACATTTCAATAAGAATCACCGCGATGGGGATTCGAAGGAGCGATTCATTGAAGTGGATCAAACTCCGTAGAATCATGTAAGGGCCTCAGTTTTTGACACCCAATTGTAGTGTTCATCACCACACCACACCCCTCATTTGAGCAAGAATGATGAACACAAATGAAGAGCAAGTAACAATTATCAACATGCTCATTAGAGAACAAACTTACACATTGCAAAAGTGGTATTTCCCACATGTGATATGGATGGGCTGGACATATGAAAACTCCTACACTTTGCTAAGGATGTCCATGCCAAGTTTCACCCAAATTCAAAACCTTTTTGAGGTCATCTTGGGTATAGATAGAAAAGGGGCAGTTTGAAAACATATTCAAATTCAAACTGTTTTCATACCATGAATTTGAAAGTGGAAGGCATATTCTTGCTCAGCACATTTTTGTGAGCTCACACACCAATTTTCACTCCATTTGGGGTTGATCTTGACATGAGCTAAGGGGGAGAAATTCAAACTTTATTTGAATTTCAAACTGAACTTGTGCTGAAATTCATTCAAACCAAACCTCATTTGAACTTTGATCAATTCAAATGGCTCTTGGGTGAATAATTTGAATTGCCAAGGGTAGAATAGGGTTCACTGTTTACCACAGCTGTTAGGAGTAAATTTCAGAGGTTAAAAGAGGGGTGGGACCCACATGTCAGCCTCTGCCTCAAAACAAACCGACTGAAACACAGTTCAGTCGGTTCCCGGCTGCTGTGCGCGCGCGCCACCGAAGGGGGGCAGCCGGCGCCAGCTCCTGCTGCGCGCCCCAAGCCGGAGGCCAGCCGCCGGGCTATTTATTCCCTCCCCGGCGTGCTTCAGTCGCCATTCCCCGAGCTGCCGACGTGCACGACCTGTTTTTCCACTGCCATCGCCGCCGCTTGAGCTCCCGCTTGATCAAGCCGATCGCTCGCAAAGCACAGCCTCCTCCACAGCAAAACGGCACCAAGGGAGCGTGAGCAACCTCCCACGCTCCGTGTTGGCCAGTGAGCAAGCTTCCTCGAGCTGTACGAGCCATTTCTCCGGCGAGCCGAACATCGCCGCCGATCGGGCTCCCGTGGACAGCACGGCACAGCCGTTGTCACGTCCTCTTCTCTACACAAGAAAGGTGCGTGATTGTATGTAGATGGAGTAGCCGAAAGCCGTTTGGCGATCGATCAACCCTCGGCCGAGAATTTCCAGATTTACTCTTGATCAGTTCATAAGAACCGAGCTCACCTTCGGGTGAAATTCGTGCTCTATGCACGAAGGTTGGACGAGCTCGTTGCCTAGTGGCTTCTACGCACGATAGCGCCCACGCTCAAACTGGAATTAGAGAAAACCATCGAGAATCGGCCATGATATGGCCGTTTTCCCCGCCGCCATGGCTGAACACCTCGGCTCACCGTCGAGAGCCTAGTTGCCGGTATTTCTAGCTTCCACCCAGCCCTAGTTCGTGTTTCCCATGCCCTACTGATGCTCTCCGACCGATTCCCGGTGGATTTGGTGCACGGGAGAGCGGGACCGACCTCACCGGAACCCTAGCAGGTGCTGTCACCGGTGCGCACGGGTTTCCGGTCATCGCCGGCGGCCGGCGACCCTACCATCGAGTCCAGGGGGTCGGGAAAGGGGCAGGCGGCAAGTTTCGGGCCAGGGGGTGGCCGGGAACTCAGTTCCGGTGAGGGTCGCCGGAGAACGCCGCCGCTGCGCAGTTGGCGCGAGGAGGAAGACGACGCACTGTGTGCGGGGCCCACAAGCCAGAGTTTAAACTTTTCCCCGAATTTCAGTTTTAGTTCAAACTTCAAATCCTTATAACTTTGGCTAGAAAGCTCCAAATTGAGTGAACCAAATTTTGCTGGATTCAGCTCTCTGAGTACTTTCCAGAAAATCAAGTTTCACTCCATGAAATTCCTTAATTCTCCAGAATTAATTCCTCAAAGTTTAAACTGTTAGGAATTTTAACTGGAGAATCCTTTGGAGGAAAATCCTGAAATTTTGCTGAGATGTTCACCAAAATATCCTTGAACTACCATAAAAATTTCAGATCCATTTGAGCTCATTTAATCCACCTAATGGTGTGATTAGCAAAACTGTCCCAGAGAAAATAGAAAATGTTCAGAAACATTTTCAGAATTTTCTCTGAAATTGTTTAGCTCATATCTTTAGTTAGAGACTTCCAAATTAAGTGAAACCAACTCCATTAGAACCCTCTGAAAATCTAGTTTTCAGAAAGTCATACTTTGTCTCATGAAAATTCCTAGAACACCCTAAGACTTTCAATTAAGGTCAAGGACATAATTAATTGTGGAGGGCTCAAATGAGCTTTGCTGCAACTAAAACTTGACCAAGTCTCGGTTTAGGTTGTAACCAAGCCACAGTAAAAGTTTCACAGTCTTTAGGTCTGTCTAGCAAAGGTTGTAGACTTCACAACTTCAAAGTTAATACAAATGCATTTAAATTAATACATACATTGTTCTTATCATGTAGTCGCTAAGGTCGAGGAGGAACCCGAAGTCCTAGACTTCGTTACTCCGGAGGAACAGCTAGCCTACGACCAAGAGCAGCAAGGCAAGCCCCGGTTTGCATTAACCTTTTTACAAATTTTTATTGTTTTGAGCACATACTTGTTTCCTTTGTTCTTTGCATTAGAGTCTTGATTGGAAACCCAACTGCACAGCCAAGAAAACCATGGGTTGGGTTTAGGATGGAAAACCTCGTTAGCCACTGCATTGCTAGGATAGAGTAGGATTCGGTACAAGTCGAGTAGTTGGAACTACTCGCGAGAATAGGCTAGAGGCACATTGCTCGGGTAGAGATAGCACATGAAACACATGGCAAGAAAATGAGACCGAGCGGAGAGTAAGGGCAGCAGGACTTTGGGGCCTGTGTGCTGTAGCTCCGCTCGTGTCGATTGAGGACCGAGCCGTGTGCGGGCCTGTTGAACAAGCTAGAACAGTACCGAAGACCTACCGGCTATATGGGAACCGGGAAACTGATGTAACTCGGGTAGCTGGGTATTGAGGCATTCACTGTCGTTCAGAGGGTAGGTTGAGAGCTCGAGGTGTAAATCAGCTGGCGGCACAGAGATGCGCGTGCAGGGACCTCTTGCTCGGGACGATGGGATCGGTTCAATATTTGGCTAACGGGTGAAAGGTAGTCGCGTACGACGTCAGTGATGGTTGTTGTAGGCAACATAGAGTACGGGCGTACGTGACGGGTTGTTCGGGTAACCCTGCAGGTGTAAATCGATTATAATCGCCGTCCCTCGCGGTCAGTGAGTACCACTTGTTCACTGTACCGTGACGTAGAAAGAACAGGCTAGTTACATGTTAAAATGTTGCTGATTGAAAGCTGGACATTGATTGTTAATGATATGCTGTAGCTTAGTGCTAACTAAAGTTCTTTTCAACTTTGGGCAAAATACATGAGAGAAATGCGTTTCTTGTTTGATTGCGGCTCTCTCATGTACCTTAGCGTAAGGTTTTCCACAACCTGCTGCTAAAACTTGAAAGTAAGGCTCTACTAATTAGGCGAGTCCTTGCAAATGATTTTTACCTCATGCAACCCATTACCCCCATGTAGAAGTTCCATGTTTAGGTGAGACGGGTCAGACTTGCTGAGCCTTCGTGCTCACTGCTTGTGTTTGAAGCTTTTGCAGGGTTCTATGAGGAAGGGACTCCCGAAGAGGAGACGGAACCCCAGGAGGGGAACCCCGTCGAGTGGGAGTCGTGCACGCCGCAGAGTTAGTGTGCGTGTGTGCTAGCAAGGACACGTTCGAGGGCTGAACGTGCACTTGATGCTTAGTCTACGCCCGCGAGTGTGGACTAAACTTATTTTGATGTAAACATGTTAATAAACTTGTTTATGTAATAAAGCTTCCGCTTCTGCTTGGTACCTTTGACGTGTGTTATACGGTGCTGTGCAACGCAGCACCCCTCAGCGTGATCCTGGCTCGACAGGACCAGTTGGGTCGTGTCAGCGTGGTATCCGAGCTCGCTTGAGGTTTAACACAGTACAAAAGTCTTCTTTTTCAAAAATCCAGTGAGGAACGAGTTAGTAGCCCGTATAAGGATGTTATTAGCATATAGAAAGTGGCTTATTAACCTATTTGTTATGTCGGAAAATCGTGCATCTCAGGACGTTCATGTCTTGGGGGGTGCATGTAAGCGCTGTCCACCAGTGCGCACAAGCTGAAGGGTGGAGCCCCACGGGTGGCAGGTAACCCGACACGCTTTGATATCCTCTACGACTCTTCATGTCGTTTGGGGTATTCAAGCAACGTCTGTCCCTGGCGTGCGTGGTGCAACATGGGAGACCCCGTCACGTGGTCTAAAAACGTGAACACGTAACTCAAGGCGTGTTTGTCTTGAGGACATCCGGGCGAGTGATGACGGCCGGATGTACCAACTGTATGGATTCCGGGCTCGGTGTGCAGCCGAGTCTGATGATTGGTTGAATTTCTGCAGGTAGCCTTACCCCGAAACGGTAGACGTGTAGCATCCGTGTGCGAGTGACGAGTAGTGCCACTGAACTAACGAAGCCGGCTAAGTCCGGTATAGGTTTTTCCTTTGTGAGGACGCAGTACCGACATAATCTGGTGACGCATCGACGTCACACCCAACTAAATGAACAACTTCATTTAAAAACTTGAAGGTTTTGATCCAAAGTAGTAAAACTTGATGTAACTTCTTCCCTTGAACAGGACATTCAAAGTTAACAAGCTTTCAACTTATAGGATGTTAAGGACAGAGCAAAGACTCTCTGTAAACTCTCTGTAAATTAAGCATAACTTCCTGCTTAAAAATCCAAAAATAGAAAATGAGGTAGTTCTGGAAAGCTTATGAGATGGGTTACAACTTTGTAACAGAAAGTTTTGTCAGATTAGGAACAGAATTAACTGGGATTCTTGGATCAAATCAGTACCTAAGGCAGGGAGGTGCTGTCCAATTGTTTCCAGAAATTCTGTTAACTTTGACATCTCATAACTTTTGAACCAGGACAGATCTTAGGCCAACCAAATACTTTCTGGAAAGCTATTGAAGTTAACTTTAACTTTGATGTTGAGCTCCAGAATTAGTTTTGCTTTAACCTGGCCTAAATCAGGTTGATATGGAAACTGGTCAGGGCTGTCATGGTAACAGCAGATCAGCAGTCAAATTTGTTTAAAAATTTGAACTATGTTTCCAAGTGTTATGGGTTCAATGACATATCTTATGTTATAACTCAATGGTTTACTGTTTAAATAAATATTTGACATTTCTCAAATATATTTTTACAGATGGCAGCAGATAAACGGTTGGAAAACGGGTGGGTAGTTTCCCACTGCTCTGACCGTAGCGGCTACCCGGAAGCATTGCGGCAAATGCTCCAATATTTCGGGTACAATCAGATGCCGCAATACTTCACCAAGGAAGAAGGCGAAGAGGGGAACAAGACATGGACGATCCATGTCGAGGTTCCTGCAGGGCCTACGCCACCCGGTTGGGTGCCATTCACCGTCACGGTGAGAGGAAGACAACCGGAAGGGATGTGGCAAGTGGCAGCCCGTGACACTATGTCACGTTTCTGCCAACTACACGTACAGGCTATGGAGGGAACTCCATACGCACTCGTTCCGGTGGAGGGATGAGCTCAGCATGTGTGGGAAGAGAGGTACCTGGAGGCAACAGACCCGACTTGCCCAAGGTACAACCCCGCGGAGGCAAACCTCAGCCTCCAAATGAGGGCGGGAAACGCTGTGATGGACAGCCAAGCTGTTCATACGGAGCATCTCGCCACCAAGCTCAAGGAGAGCGCAAGCCGTGGAGATCATTTCGAGGGTGCTCACAGTGCACTCCGTAATGTGCTCCTTCCGACGATTAAGCGACTGAATGAACAACACAATCAGTTGCGTCGTCTGAAGAAGGCAAAGAAGAAGAGCCGTGTTGACATCGCGGCGTTGCAAGAGCTGGTGCAGACCCTGACCCAGCAGAATGAGGACCTTGCTCAAGAGCGGGACGACGCTATTGAGGAAGGACAAGGCTGGGAAGAGGACTACAACCAGGCTATGGACGAGGTGCATGCATTGCAGGACCTCGTGCCCCCAGTATTGGGCGTACCGGTAGTTTTGGGTCTTCCAGCCATGGGAGAACCCGAAATGGGAGAAGAGGTGGTAGACCCCGAACCACCAGCTGAGGTACCGGAGGAGGACGACCCACAGGAGGTCGAGTTCTACTCCGAGTAGGGGGTTACGGTTGCCAAGTAGGGCAGCTAGGGTAGCGTAACCCAACTTTTATAATCG
Source organism: Neostapfia colusana (assembly GCA_030760725.1). Lineage (NCBI taxonomy): Eukaryota > Viridiplantae > Streptophyta > Magnoliopsida > Poales > Poaceae > Neostapfia > Neostapfia colusana. The sequence continues at coordinate 33,421,229 of JASWHV010000017.1, read as the reverse complement.
GTGACATGTCGTGTAGACAGTAGCGTATGTATAGGTAGTGACGACATGAGCACGACTTCTCGGAGATCCGAGAATAATGTATCTTGTATAAAGTTTATGCTTTATCAATATATGTGAATGTTGTGCAAGTTAATCATGCGTCGCTTCAATACCTACTGCTGTTTATGGAATTTTGAGTGAGACATGCGCTAATTGCTGCTGTGTTGAATTTCAGAATGACGCGTACTCGTGCCAACCCTGATGTTGGAGGTACTAGCCAAGGGGGAGAGACCTCCCAACCGCCTCCCGAGGACTCCTCGGGACAGCAGCAGCAACAGCGACAGCAAACACCGCCACCGCCACTGCCAACGGTTACATTGGCCGACATTGTCGCGGCAATGGCGGGTTCACATCAGCAGCACACAGAGCTGCTGCAAACGTTAATTGCGAATACGTCTCGCCCAGAGAGACGTCAAGACCGTGAGGAGCGCCAACAGAGCTCCTACTCTGACTTCCTGGCGACTCATCCCCCTGTATTCTCAAGGGCGGATGAACCACTTGACGCGGACAACTGGCTCCGCGCCATAGAAATGAAGTTCGGGCTGCTCCAAATCAGCGAGCAGCGCAAGACTCAGTTCGCGGTCCAGCAGCTCCAAGGATCCGCGAGCGCGTGGTGGGCCAACTTCTGTGCTTCACAGCCCACCGATCGGGTGATGACCTGGGCGGAGTTCCGGACGGCCTTCAGGGCCTATCATATACCGCCCGGTTTGATGAAGAGGAAGACGCAGGAATTCCTACACCTGCAACAAGGGAGCCGAAACGCGCTGGAATATTCCAGGGCGTTCAACGACCTCGCGCTCTACGCGTCGTATCACGCAGATACGGACGGGAAGCGGCGGGACCACTTTTACCAGGGGCTTAACCCGCTCCTGAAGGACAAGTTGGCGATGTTCAATCACGGCAGCCTCAACGACATCATTGATGCTGCGATTGTTCAGGAGGACTCCGGCAAGGAGTTGGCGGCGGCAGAGCGAAAGCGAAGCGCGCCGCAGAGCAGCGGAGAAGGAGGCGGTCCTTCTCAGAAGTTTCGGATGGTGAATCGCCCACCATCAGGTCCACGCTGGCAGCCACCACAGCGGTCGATGCCATTCCGCAGTCGGCCGTACTCTTCACCGGCCTTCCGGCCGGCACTGCCAGCACCACCGCCACAACATCAGCAGCAGCGGGCGATGCCGCGTGCGTTTGCACCTCCGCAACGCATGCCGGGCTTTCGTCCACCAAGTACTCCACCAGCAGCGGCCACATGTTACAAGTGTGGTCGTCCAGGACACTTCGCGAGCGGTTGCCCGGAGAGGCAAGGCGGCGGAGTGGCACCACAGTTTCCGGGGAGGAATCAACCCCGGAACCCTACTAATGCGCGGCGGGCAAACCCTAGGTCCGGCACTGTCCACCAGCTTGCCATTGAGGACGTGCCGGAGGGCGAGCCAATCCTTGCGGGTATGTTCCAAGTCCACCAGCATCCCGCTATAGTACTATTTGATTCAGGCGCCACGCATAATTTTATTAGCCAAGCTTTCATTGCTAAACACAGCTTGCCAATACTACCCACCGATAGTCCATATTTAATTTGTTCACCGGGTGGGAAGATTTCAGCAAGCGTAATGGTCTCCAAAGCACCATTATGCTTAGCGGGTAGAGTGTACCCCACGTCTCTCATTATCTTAGAGGGGCAGAAGGTCGATGTCATCCTAGGGATGTCGTGGTTAACCCGCCACGGCGCTGTTTTAGACACCGTCCTTCGAGTCGTGCACTTAAACTCAGAGGTGCACGGTTCTCACTCATTATTTCTGGACAGTCCAGAAATAAAACTTCCAAGTGTCTACCAAGCCACAACCATCAGATTGGAAGACATTCCAGTGGTCCGAGAGTTCCCTGATGTATTCCCAGACGATTTGCCGGGAATGCCACCCGATAGAGAGGTGGAGTTCAAGATTGAACTTGCACCGGGAACCATGCCAATATCCCGAAGGCCGTACAAGATGGCACCCAAGGAGTTGGCTGAACTGAAGACTCAGCTCACGGACCTTCTGGAGAAGGGTTTTATTAGGCCGAGCTCCTCGCCATGGGGCTGTTCGGCATTATTTGTCAAGAAAAAGGATGAAACGTTGCGGCTTTGCGTGGACTACCGTCCATTAAATGCCGTAACCATCAAGAACAAGTACCCGTTACCACGGATCGACATGTTGTTTGATCAGTTGGTCGAAGCGAAGATCTTTTCCAAGATGGATTTAAGATCCGGGTACCACCAGATTAAGATAAGGGCGGAGGACATTCCGAAGACAGCTTTCTCAACAAGGTACGGACTTTATGAGTACCTGGTCATGTCCTTCGGCCTCACCAATGCTCCAGCTCACTTCATGTACTTAATGAACTCGGTGTTCATGCCGGAGCTGGACAAGTTTGTCATGGTCTTCATCGACGACATCCTGGTATACTCCAAGTCGGAGGAAGATCACAAGAAACATCTGCGTATAGTCTTGCAACGGCTGCGGGATCACAAGTTATACGCAAAGTTCAGCAAATGCGAGTTTTGGATATCGCAAGTGCCTTTCCTCGGGCATATCATCTCAGCGGAAGGTATCGCTGTGGACCCGAGCAAGATCACGCAAGTGCTGAATTGGAAATCCCCGAGAACTGTTCATGAGGTACGGAGTTTCCTCGGACTCGCGGGATATTATCGGAGGTTCATTCCGAACTTCTCGAAGATTGCCAAGCCAATGACAGAGCTGCTGAAGAAGGCTACCAAATATGTTTGGAGTCCAGCATGTGAAGCAGCATTCAAGGCTTTAGTCAAGCACCTGACATCAGCACCGGTTTTGGCGCAGCCAGACACAACAAAACCGTTCGATGTGTACTGCGATGCATCCGGCATTGGGCTCGGATGTGTGCTGATGCAAGACCGAAGAGTGGTCGCGTATGGATCACGGCAGCTTAGGAACCATGAGCAAAATTATCCAACTCACGACTTGGAGCTCGCTGCCGTGGTACTTGCACTGAAGATGTGGAGGCACTACCTACTCGGTAACCTCGTACATTTATATACCGACCACAAAAGCCTCAAGTACATATTCACTCAGAAGGAGCTGAACATGAGGCAACGAAGATGGTTAGAACTGATAAAGGATTATGAGATAGAGATCCATTATCATCCGGGCAAGGCAAACGTAGTGGCGGAGGCGCTGAGCCGCAAGTCACACGTCAATAATCTGACCATCACACCGTTGGAAGGGAGCGAACCACCACTACATGTGATTCCACATGGAGCTGTCTACAACCTAGCTTTGATCCCTACCATCCGTGAAGAGATAGCGGCAGCCCAGAAGAATGACAAGGGCATGTCACATTTGCGGAGACGTGTAGACAGTGGGGAGTTAAAATGTTTCCGGAAGGGCGGAGACGGCGTCCTATGGTTCAAGAACCGGATTGTCGTACCCCGAAACCCGGAGTTAAGGAAGAAAATCTTTGATGAGGCTCACTTATCAAAATTTTCTATTCACCCCGGCAGCAACAAAATGTATCAAGAACTCAGAAGCAAGTTTTGGTGGACACGGATGAAGCGGGAGACTGCAAAATACGTGTCCGAGTGTGATACATGTCGAAGGGTGAAGGCGGATCATATGCGGAAGCCGGGACTGCTGCAACCACTAGGCATTCCTGCCTGGAAGTGGGAGGACGTGAGCATGGATTTCGTCGTCGGTTTACCCACCACCTTACAGAAACATGATTCTGTGTGGGTGATCGTCGATCGGCTCACCAAAGTTGCCCATTTCATCCCGGTCAACACCAACTACAACGCCAAGAAGTACGCTGAACTGTACATCTCACGGATCCTATGCTTGTACGGCGTGCCCCGTACTATCATTTCGGATCGGGGCACTTTATTTGTGTCCCGTTTTTGGGAGCAGCTACACGCTGCCTTGGGAACGAAGCTGATCCGTAGTTCAGCCTACCGCCCGCAGACGGATGGGCAAACTGAGCGGGTAAATCAAATCCTAGAAGACATGCTACGAGCTTGCGCTATCGACCACGGCAAGAATTGGGATGATCACTTGCCGTTAGCCGAGTTCTCGTACAACAATGGGTACCAAGCCAGCATCAAGATGGCGCCCTACGAGGCGCTATACGGGAGAAAATGCCGCACACCATTGAACTGGTGTGAGTCTGGCGAAAGGGTTACCTTCGGGATTGACCTTGTCAACAACGCGGAAGAAAAGGTTCGACTAATTCAAGCGAACCTAAAAGCCGCTCAATCCCGACAGAAACAGTATGCGGACCGGAGAAGGCGCCCATTACAATTCGAAGTTGGAGATCACGTATACCTACGAGTGTCTCCAATGAAGGGCATAAACAGATTTGGGGTGAGAGGAAAGTTGGCACCCCGATTCATCGGTCCATTCCAGATTACCGAAAGATGTGGATCGGTGGCATACCGGCTGAACTTACCAGAAGCACTTTCCGGTGTGCACGACGTCTTTCACATTTCCCAGCTGAGGAAGTGTCTCAAGCTATCAACTACCGTGCAGCTGGAAGACATTGAAGAACTGCAACCGGATCTCACCTATCGGGAGGAACCGGTGCAGATTATTGATGGAAAGGCCCGAACCACACGCAACCGTACGTTGTGGTTCTACCAGGTTTTATGGAGTAATCACTCCATGGACGAGGCGACATGGGAGAGCGAAGAATTCCTTCGCACTAACTACCCCGACTTTTTCACGTCGCATATCCGGTAATTTTCCACCGTCCTCTCTCTGATTTTCACCTTATAATCTCGGGACGAGATTCTTTTAAGGTGGGAGGAATGTAAGGGCCTCAGTTTTTGACATCCAATTGTAGTGTTCATCACCACACCACACCCCTCATTTGAGCAAAATGATGAACACAAATGAAGAGCAAGTAACAATTATCAACATGCTCATTAGAGAACAAACTTACACATTGCAAAAGTGGTATTTCCCACATGTGATATGGATGGGCTGGACATATGAAAACTCCTACACTTTGCTAAGGATGTCCATGCCAAGTTTCACCCAAATTCAAAACCTTTTTGAGGTCATCTTGGGTATAGATAGAAAAGGGGCAGTTTGAAAACATATTCAAATTCAAACTGTTTTCATACCATGAATTTGAAAGTGGAAGGCATATTCTTGCTCAGCACATTTTTGTGAGCTCACACACCAATTTTCACTCCATTTGGGGTTGATCTTGACATGAGCTAAGGGGGAGAAATTCAAACTTTATTTGAATTTCAAACTGAACTTGTGCTGAAATTCATTCAAACCAAACCTCATTTGAACTTTGATCAATTCAAATGGCTCTTGGGTGAATAATTTGAATTGCCAAGGGTAGAATAGGGTTCACTGTTTACCACAGCTGTTAGGAGTAAATTTCAGAGGTTAAAAGAGGGGTGGGACCCACATGTCAGCCTCTGCCTCAAAACAAACCGACTGAAACACAGTTCAGTCGGTTCCCGGCTGCTGTGCGCGCGCGCCACCGAAGGGGGGCAGCCGGCGCCAGCTCCTGCTGCGCGCCCCAAGCCGGAGGCCAGCCGCCGGGCTATTTATTCCCTCCCCGGCGTGCTTCAGTCGCCATTCCCCGAGCTGCCGACGTGCACGACCTGTTTTTCCACTGCCATCGCCGCCGCTTGAGCTCCCGCTTGATCAAGCCGATCGCTCGCAAAGCACAGCCTCCTCCACAGCAAAACGGCACCAAGGGAGCGTGAGCAACCTCCCACGCTCTGTGTTGGCCAGTGAGCAAGCTTCCTCGAGCTGTACGAGCCATTTCTCCGGCGAGCCGAACATCGCCGCCGATCGGGCTCCCGTGGACAGCACGGCACAGCCGTTGTCACGTCCTCTTCTCTACACAAGAAAGGTGCGTGATTGTATGTAGATGGAGTAGCCGAAAGCCGTTTGGCGATCGATCAACCCTCGGCCGAGAATTTCCAGATTTACTCTTGATCAGTTCATAAGAACCGAGCTCACCTTCGGGTGAAATTCGTGCTCTATGCACGAAGGTTGGACGAGCTCGTTGCCTAGTGGCTTCTACGCACGATAGCGCCCACGCTCGAACTGGAATTAGAGAAAACCATCGAGAATCGGCCATGATATGGCCGTTTTCCCCGCCGCCATGGCTGAACACCTCGGCTCACCGTCGAGAGCCTAGTTGCCGGTATTTCTAGCTTCCACCCAGCCCTAGTTCGTGTTTCCCATGCCCTACTGATGCTCTCCGACCGATTCCCGGTCGATTTGGTGCACGGGAGAGCGGGACCGACCTCACCGGAACCCTAGCAGGTGCTGTCACCGGTGCGCACGGGTTTCCGGTCATCGCCGGCGGCCGGCGACCCTACCATCGAGTCCAGGGGGTCGGGAAAGGGGCAGGCGGCAAGTTTCGGGCCAGGGGGTGGCCGGGAACTCAGTTCCGGCGAGGGTCGCCGGAGAACGCCGCCGCTGCGCAGTTGGCGCGAGGAGGAAGACGACGCACTGTGTGCGGGGCCCACAAGCCAGAGTTTAAACTTTTCCCCGAATTTCAGTTTTAGTTCAAACTTCAAATCCTTATAACTTTGGCTAGAAAGCTCCAAATTGAGTGAACCAAATTTTTCTGGATTCAGCTCTCTGAATACTTTCCATAAAATCAAGTTTCACTCCATGAAATTCCTTAATTCTCCAGAATTAATTCCCCAAAGTTTAAACTGTTAGGAATTTTAACTGGAGAATCCTTTGGGGGAAAATCCTGAAATTTTGCTGAGATGTTCACCAAAATATCCTTGAACTACCATAAAAATTTCAGATCCATTTGAGCTCATTTATTCCACCTAATGGTGTGATTAGCAAAACTGTCCCAGAGAAAATAGAAAATGTTCAGAAACATTTTCAGAATTTTCTCTGAAATTGTTTAGCTCATATCTTTAGTTAGAGACTTCCAAATTAAGTGAAACCAACTCCATTAGAACCCTCTGAAAATCTAGTTTTCAGAAAGTCATAGTTTGTCTCATGAAAATTCCTAGAACACCCTAAGACTTCCAATTAAGGTCAAGGACATAATTAATTGTGGAGGGCTCAAATGAGCTTTGCTGCAACTAAAACTTGACCAAGTCTCGGTTTAGGTTGTAACCAAGCCACAGTAAAAGTTTCACAGTCTTTAGGTCTGTCTAGCAAAGGTTGTAGACTTCACAACTTCAAAGTTAATACAAATGCATTTAAATTAATACATACATTGTTCTTATCATGTAGTCGCTAAGGTCGAGGAGGAACCCGAAGTCCTAGACTTCGTTACTCCAGAGGAACAGCTAGCCTACGACCAAGAGCAGCAAGGCAAGCCCCGGTTTGCATTAACCTTTTTACAAATTTTTATTGTTTTGAGCACATACTTGTTTCCTTTGTTCTTTGCATTAGAGTCTTGATTGGAAACCCAACTGCACAGCCAAGAAAACCATGGGATGGGTTTAGGATGGAAAACCTCGTTAGCCACTGCATTGCTAGGATAGAGTAGGATTCGGTACAAGTCGAGTAGTTGGAACTACTCGCGAGAATAGGCTAGAGGCACATTGCTCGAGTAGAGATAGCACATGAAACACATGGCAAGAAAATGAGACCGAGCGGAGAGTAAGGGCAGCAGGACTTTGGGGCCTGTGTGCTGTAGCTCCGCTCGTGTCGATTGAGGACCGAGCCGTGTGCGGGCCTGTTGAACAAGCTAGAACAGTACCGAAGACCTACCGGCTATATGGGAACCGGGAAACTGATGTAACTCGGGTAGCTGGGTATTGAGGCATTGCCCATCGTTCAGAGGGTAGGTTGAGAGCTCGAGGTGTAAATCAGCTGGCGGCACAGAGATGCGCGTGCAGGGACCTCTTGCTCGGGAAGATGGGACCGGTTCAATATTTGGCTAACGGGTGAAAGGTAGTCGCGTACGACGTCAGTGATGGTTGTTGTAGGCAACATCAAGTACGGGCGTACGTGACGGGTTGTTCGGGTAACCCTGCAGGTGTAAATCGATTATAATCGCCGTCCCTCGCGGTCAGTGAGTACCACTTGTTCACTGTACCGTGACGTAGAAAGAACAGGCTAGTTACATGTTAAAATGTTGCTGATTGAAAGCTGGACATTGATTGTTAATGATATGCTGTAGCTTAGTGCTAACTAAAGTTCTTTTCAACTTTGGGCAAAGTACATGAGAGAAATGCGTTTCTTGTTTGATTGCGGCTCTCTCATGTACCTTAGCGTAAGGTTCTCCACAACCTGCTGCTAAAACTTGAAAGTAAGGCTCTACTAATTAGGCGAGTCCTTGCAAATGATTTTTACCTCATGCAACCCATTACCCCCATGTAGAAGTTCCATGTTTAGGTGAGACGGGTCAGACTTGCTGAGCCTTCGTGCTCACTGCTTGTGTTTGAAGCTTTTGCAGGGTTCTATGAGGAAGGGACTCCCGAAGAGGAGACGGAACCCCAGGAGGGGAACCCCGTCGAGTGGGAGTCGTGCACGCCGCATAGTGTGCGTGTGTGCTAGCAAGGACACGTTCGAGGGCTGAACGTGCACTTGATGCTTAGTCTACGCCCGCGAGTGTGGACTAAACTTATTTTGATGTAAACATGTTAATAAACTTGTTTATATAATAAAGCTTCCGCTTCTGCTTGGTACCTTTGACGTGTGTTATACGGTGCTGTGCAACGCAGCACCCCTCAGCGTGATCCTGGCTCGACAGGACCAGTGGGGTCGTGTCAAATCAATGGTTGATCAGCAAGGATCACTAAATGCTTATATACTACTACCCTGCAAAACAGGCAAGCTCCGGTTTGCATTTAACAGCTTTTAAGTTTTTACTTTGTATTCCCTTTCGGTTAAGATATGAAATGTGCATTAGGTCTAGTTGTTTGATACTCCTCTTGCATGACCAAATAAACCCATTAAGTATTGGGTAGGTGTCTTTACATCGTGTAGAACTGCCATGCTTAAGTAAGGTTCGGTAGAAGTCGAGTGGTGAGACACTACTCGCATGATCAGGACAACAGGGGCATACGGGATTGGTTCAGAAAATGTGTAGCAAGTTAAAGTTGAAACCGGAAGGTTGTAGGGGCAGCTGGACATAGGAGCCTGGGTGCTATAGACCTGTCCGTGTTGGTCAAGGATCGATCCGTATGCAGCCCTGTTGAACAAGTTTGAGTTGAGTACCGGACTCATGCTGGCTATATGGGACCTAGTAAACCGATGTACCTCGGGAAGCTTGGGTTGAGCTTTTTTGGGTCGCCTCAGGCGAGACGGATGGTGTGCAGTAGGTGGGTAACATTCTCATGACATCTCATGTCGGTAGGTGCACCATGAGAGTGGCTACTGTACGGGGTGATTTGATCGATTCAACGGGGGTGAAACGGGGCAAAGGCTGCCACGTACAAAGTCAGTGATGGTTGCTGTAGGCAACGTCGAGTATGGGCGTATGTGTCGTGTAGTCCGGGTGTTATTGATTTGAATCACTGTTGATCGCGGAAAAGGACCGAGCATACTTGTTCTCATAGTCGTGACGTAGTAAGAACTTGCATGAGAAAGGAACTAATCATTATGGTTTGAAGTTTCATACTAGCTTTGTGATGAATCTTTTATGTATAGTTAGAGCAAACTCGATTCATTTCCACCGTGAGCAAATTACATCGGAAGAAAGCGTTTCTTGTTTGATTGTGGACTCCCGATGTGGCGTGCCCAAGGTTATTCTTAAATTGCTGCAATTAACATCTGAAAGTAAGGATTCACTTTTAGGCGAGTTCTTTATGCATTATGCTACCCCACTGTATGTTATACCCTCATGTAGAGTTTCATGTCTAGGATTGACGGTTAAGTCTTGCTGAGCGTTATGCTCATGGATGCTATCCGAGTTTTTTTGCAGGTAATGACTTCATGCTTATGAGAAGGGATGCCGATGAGACTCGGAAACCTCCGAGTGGTTACTTAAGAGCATCCTCGCCGCTGCAGTTTGTTCTTCGTGTTGCTAGTAAGAAACATCCACGGGCTGGAATGTTTCTTTGTTGCTAAGTTAGAAATGAGTCATGAGAGTTATAATCTTCCGTTGTAGTTTATTTTGAGATATGTATTTGTAAAATAATCTTGTATGCTTCCGCAAAACAGATTTGTATGTAATATGATGTCTCCTCGACCCGTATGCTGTTGGGTGCCGCATCGCACGGCACCACCCGACGCGGTCCTCGGGCGAGCGGCATGGCCCCGTGAATGATCGGGTCCGGGCCCTCACAGCATGGTATCAGAGCTGCGTTGGGAATAGCACACGGATTGAGGATTATATTACGATAAAAACTTAGGATACGGTGAGATAACGGTACTAGGCCAACATAAGGACCATTATAGTAGCATATTATGAAAGTTGCAATATAACCTATTTGCTATGTTGGAAAATCGTGCATATTGGGACGTTCTATGTCTTGGGGGTGCACGTAAGCGCTGTCTACCAGTGCGCACAAACTGAAGGGTGGAGCCTCACGGGTGGCAGGTAATCCGGCCCGCTTTAGTATTCTCTACGACTCTTCATATCGTTTGAGGTATTCGAGCAACGCCCTTCCCTGGCGTGCTACGGGCAAGTATGGGAGACCCCGTCACGTGGTTAGTAACATGAACACATAGCTCAAGGCGTGTTTGTCTTGAGAACACTCGTGCGAGTGATGACGGACGGGTGTACGAACTGTATTGAGACCGGGTTCGGTGTGCAGCCGAACCTGATGATTGTTTGAGATTTATGAAGGTACTAACCATGAAAACCGTAGTACGCTTATAATACTTTTACGACTGACCGTTTTAGTGCCACCTAAGGATACATATATGCCGATGTAATCCGGTTAGGTTTTTCTTTTGTGAGGCAACATAATACCCTTATATGTCTTACGGTGCATCGCCACCGTACTACACTTGATAGTCTTATTTCCTATGAAGAAATCATTCATGAATAGCTTTCAACTAAAAATGGAGGTCTGAAAACACATATTAGTTACTGAGCTCTTCATTTGAACTAAGTTTCAGAGGAGAGAATTGATAGGACTCTAAGTTTCTCAAAAACAGAATTTTTTTCTGGACTTTTTTCCAATGGATGTGTATGATGCAGTTATGTAAAGTTTTTTAAGTGCTCTACAACTTCTCTGTAGACCTCCAGAGCAAAATCACAAGCCAAATTGGTGCAATGTTCAGTAGAATGCAATCTGTCCAGAAACAGGGCAGATGCAAACTTCTGTGGCGGCCCCACAGGACCTCGTCGGGTGGTGCCGTGTTATGCGGCATCCAACAGCACACGGGTCGATGAACACACACCATATTACGTAAATAGTTTAGCGGAAGCGTACAAGAATGTTTTACAAATAGTTATATCAGAGTAAACTATAGCGGAAGACTATCACTCTCACGACTCATATCTAAACTAGCAACAAAGAAACGGTCCAGCCCACGGACGTTTCTTACTAGCAACACGAAGACAATCTGCAGCGGCGAGGATGCTCTTTGAGTAAGCACTCGGAGGTTCCCGAGTCTCATCGGCACCCCTTCTCATAAGCATCGAGTCAATTACCTGCAAAACAACTCGGATAGCATCCGTGAGCATAACGCTCAGCAAGACTTAACCGTCACCCTAAACATGAAACTCTAAGTGAGGTTATGAACCTAACATAGGATGGCATAAGCACAATTAACTCGCCTAAAAGTGAATCCTTACTTTCAGTTATTAATTGCAGCATTTTAAGTAACCCTGGGCACGCTACATCGGGAGTCCACAATCAAACAAGAAACGCTTTCCCCCGATGTAAATTGCTCATGGCATAAAAGAATCGAGTTTGAACTAGCCTATTCATCGAGATCCAATACAACACTAGTATAATACTTCACATCAATATGATTAGTTCCTTTCTCATGCAAGTTCTTACTACGTCACGACTGTGAGAACAAGTATGCTCGGTCCATTCCGCGAGCGACGGTGATTCGAATCAATAACACCCGGACTACACGACACGTACGCCCGTACTCGACGTTGCCTACAACAACCATCACTGACGTCGTATGTGGCAGCCTTTCCCCCGTTTCACCCCCGCTGAATCGATCAAGTCGCCCCGTACAGTAGCTACTCTCATGGTGCACCTTCCGACGTGAGATGTCATGAGAATATTCCCCACATACTGCACACCGGCCGTCCGCCTGAGGCGACCCGAAAAGTCCCAACGACAGCTTCCCGAGGTACATCGGTTTACTGGGTCCCATATAGCCAGCATGAGTCCGGTACACAACTCAAACTTGTTCAACAGGGCCGCATACGGATTGGTCCTTGACCGGCACGGACAGGTCTACAGCACCCAGGCCCCTATGTCCTGCTGCTCCTACAACCTTCCGGTCTCAATTTTAACTTGCTAATTCAATTACGAACCAATCCCGTATGCCCCTGTTGTTCCTAAATCTGCGAGTATCATCTCACCACTCGACTTCTACCGAACCGTACTTAAGCATGGCAGTTCTACACGGTGAAAGACACCTACCCAATACTCCATGGGTCATTTGGCTATGCAAGAGGAGTATCAATCACTAGACCTAATGCACAGTTCATATCTTGACCGAAAGTGAGTACAAAATAAAAACTTAACAGCTGTTAAATGCAAACCGGAGCTTGCCTGTTTTGCAGGGTAGTCGTATATAAGCAGTTAGTATCCTTGCAGATCCACCCTTGACTCTCCGGAGCTTGATCCACTTTGATGAATCACTCCTTTGAGTCCCCTTCGTTGTGGTTCCTATTGAAATGGATATGCATATGTTTCATGGAATGTAATGGAAAGAAGTTATAGAATTACTTTCTTAAGAACAGAGGTTGTGTGGAAAAGCCAAGCATGGCTTGGTTTGCCTCTGTTGTGCAAAGAACAGAATTAAACTAAATTGGCCTTAAGGCCTTAGCTATACACTAATCATTTTTCCTAATGATCCTAAGAGACAAACTGAAAGGATTTGAGTGCAACTGAAGAACAAGAACTCCAATGGCCTCAAAACTTTTACAGCAGGTTCTATACTACCTAAGGATTTAGCTTGCCAAAATTTCAGCTAATGTGGGGTCATATTGTGTCCTCCATAATTCTCACAATGTCTCTTATGTATTTTTCCCTTGTACATAAGTATGGAGAATAAGAACAGGGAGTTCCAGGACTCATCTTGGGCTGATAATTTACATGTGAGTTCTTTATCACATGAGAGTCATCTGGTCCAAAATTCAGCCATTTTACTTGGGTAGTTCTCCCAGAACAATTCTTTAAGCATTTGTACTCAATAGAATTAATTCTGTAGTAATGTGCATTTTCATGCCCAACTAGGTGAACTACAATTCCAAGTATGTTCCAGAGAGTTTTCCTAAATTTTCCTATGATTTTTGGAGCTATGGATTGCTCAGAACAGATTTTTGAAGTGGGAAACATTTTCTGAAAATGTTTCTGGACTCTTATGAACACAGCAGATTGTTTTTAGCAAATTCTTATTCAAATGATCTGCAAATGAGCTGAAAATTTGCTAGTAGGTCAAAAATATGCTAAAGAATATTATGGAAAAATTTGGGGATTTTTGGATAAACCAAACTCCCTCAATAATTCTTTTTCAGAAAGCCTTCAAAGAATTTTCCAGAATATAATATTGACTTTCATAGAAATCTGGGTTCATATTTGGATAGAACTCAGAGAGATGAATCCAACCCAATTGGAATCACTCAAATTGGAGTTTTCTACAGGGAGATATGAATTTCTAAAGATTGAGCTAAGTCAGGGATTATTTTCCTATTGCAAATCCCATTGGGCCCGCTTATTTGAATTCCAACCAATCAGAACTGGGCCACACCGGGGCCACGGGGTTTTTCGCGCCAGCACACGGGATCCCGGCCACACCCGATCCCGGATTTGAATTCTGAGCTGCTGACAGGCGGGGCCCACGCTCCGTCTTCTACCTCTGGCTTCCTCTCTCGCGCCCGCGCGCTCCCCCTCGCCGGAGTAACCGGAAGTTCGCCGGAACGGCCTTCCCGGCCACCGCCGGAGCTACAACTCGCCGCCAGGGGGTTTAGGGCCTCGAGGAACAGGGCTGTGGGGTTGGCTAGGGCCGCCGACGACCGGAACATGGCCGGCGACGTGTAACTGCCTCTGTGGAAGTCCGGCAGCGTCGCCTGGGGTCTCCAGCCCTCAAAAGCTTCTGCCGACGAGCCCTAAAGCACCAGCGCAGCTCTAGAAAGATCGGCACGACCTCCAAATGGCTCGGGAGCGGCTGTAAATAGGTTGTCGCCATGCGACCGAATGGGTCCGCCATGAACACCTCTAGTCGAGCTCGAATTCCGTCGTGCTGAGGTGTTTTCATGCGCTGGATCCTAAAGGAGAAATGACCGCCGTCTAATCCCGCGTCTATGTGCCAAATTTGATGACTTAAGGAGGATCAGAAGGCAAGAATTTGAAAGAGTCATACCGGAAGCTCGGAATGGGGTCGCCGGAGCAAAACTTCGAAATTCGCCGGCGATGCTTCACGGTATGGCCTGAGCTTGGGCTGAGAGCAGCACCGCACCCGTGCGCGTCCGTAGGCGTGATTGCTCGGCCGTGAAACCCGTTGTGGAGGGCTGTCCACGAGCGCCCGATCACTTCCTTGGCTTAGGTCGCCGCGGCGGCCGTTGTTCTCGGGCACTGGAGGCCGCAGCTCGCTGGCTTGCGGGTCAGGGAGGTGGAGGCCGAGCTCGCGGTGCTGTTTAGCAGGTCAGGGGAGGAAAGAGCGTGGTGGTTTCGCCGTTCTTCCGCTCGGACCGAGAGGCGGCGGGGAAGACGGTCGCTGGCCGTGCGCTCGCGAGGAGAGAAGAAGGGACAGCCTTTGCTTCGTCCAGGGGGGGTTTATCAGGTCGCAGAACCGCCTCTGGGCGCCGTGTGTGGGGAAATGCAGCAGCTGGTGGCGCTGCCGAGCGCCCCCGTGGCTCCACGGAGGGAGCAGCTATTGGCCCACGTGCTGCTCGACGATTTTCCCCACTGGGGCTGAGACTTAAGGTGCAAGGCTCCTCTTTTAGCTCTATGACATGCGGGTCCCACTCCACAGTTCCTCCCCAAATATCTTCTCAAGCTGATCCTCTTGATTCTCACAATTCTGAGTTTTAAAATGGGGGTTAGAATTTGAATCCTTCCAATTCAGTTTGAATTTGCTTGCCAAATTTGAATTTGGTTGAAGTTTGCAAATTCTCCTCTTTAACTCCTTTTTGAGCCCCCTACAATTGAAAAGTTTGAGAGCAAACTTTTCCCTATAATCCCAACTATAGGGTTGCATGTTTATTCAAAGTTTTTGCTTACCCTATGTGTGAACTTTGAATTTCAAATCTGAATTTTAAACTTACATGCAAAGAGGTATTTACTCCTTATTGGTTCAACACTTTTAAATAAAAAGGTGAACCTCATGTTTGATGTTCATCCATGTATTACCTTGCATGAAGAAAAGTTTTAGCAAATCCCATTTTTCCTGTCATTGCCACACATATGAACTCAAACCATAGTTTTTTATTCATACACATTTTTTTTGGGACTTTTACATTCCTCCCCCCTTAAAAGAATCTCGTCCCGAGATTACAAAACAGGAACGAGACAGGAGAGGTAATTACAAACTGTACAAAGCTAAAAATTCCGGATAGTTGGTTCGGAGGTAATCTTCACTTTCCCACGTCGCCTCTTCCGTGGTGTGATTACTCCACAGTACCTTGAAGAATCTGATCGTCCGGTTCCGGGTTACTCGGGTCTTTTCATCCAAAATCTGAACCGGTCGCTCGGTGTAGGTCAGGTCCGGTTTCAATTCGTTGATGTCCTCAGTGCGAACAGCAGCGGTGAATTTGAGGCACTTCCGCAGCTGTGAAACATGAAATACATCATGAACACCCGCTAGACTTGCCGGTAATTCCAGCCGGTAGGCTACGGGTCCGCACTTCTCCGTGATAGCAAAAGGACCAATAAAACGGGGAGCGAGCTTCCCCTTTACACCGAACCGGTGAATTCCCTTCATCGGAGATACACGAAGATAAACGTGTTCCCCGATGTCAAAATGTAATGGCCTACGCCTTTGATCAGCGTAGCTCTTCTGTCGGGATTGTGCAGCCTTTAAGTTCTCCTGTATCAACCGAACTCGGTCTTCGGCTTCGTTGACAAGATCAATCCCAAACAGAACTCTTTCGCCGGACTCACACCAATTTAGTGGTGTGCGACATTTCTGGCCGTATAGAGCTTCATACGGTGCCATTTTAATACTCGCTTGATAACCGTTGTTGTATGAAAACTCCGCCAGCGGTAGGTGATCGTCCCAATTCCTACCGTGGTGGATGGCACACGCTCTCAACATATCCTCAAGTACTTGATTCACCCTCTCAGTTTGTCCATCGGTTTGAGGGTGGTATGCGGAGCTTCTAATTAGCTTGGTGCCCAACGAGGCATGCAGCTGCTCCCAAAACCGAGCAACGAACAACGCACCTCGATCTGAGATGATGGTCTTCGGGACACCATGTGAACATACAATTCTGGAGATGAATAACTCCGCATATTGCCTTGCTCGATAATGAGTGTTTACCGGTATGAAATGAGCTGATTTCGTCAACCGGTCGACGATCACCCATATCGAGTCATGCTTCTTGGATGTGAGTGGTAATCCGATGATGAAGTCCATACTCACATCCTCCCATTTCCACGCCAGAATCTTCAAAGGTTGTAGCGGCCCGGCTTTCCGCATATGATCAGCCTTGACCCGTCTACACGTATCGCATTCGGATACGTATTTAGCAATCTCCCTCTTCATCCTCGTCCACAAAAATTTCTGTTTCAAATCTTGGTACATCTTGTTACTTCCGGGATGAATGGAAAACTTTGACAGGTGGGCTTCATCCAAGATCTTCTTCCGGAGTTTCATATTGCGCGGTACCACTATACGGTTGTTAAACCATATTGTACCGTTCTCATCCTTCCGGAAACATTTCACCTCTCCGTTGTCTAGTCTTCTCCGTATGTGAGACGTACCTCTGTCTCTTCTTTGAGCCTCAACAATCTCTTCACGGATTGTTGGAATGAGCGCGAGATTATAAAGCGCGCCATACGGAATGACACGGAGGCTGGGTTCTTCATCTTCCAACTCAGCAACCGCTAAGTTGTGAACGTGGGCTTTCCGACTAAGCGCGTCGGCAACCACGTTGGCTTTTCCCGGGTGATAGTGGATCTCCATTTCATAATCTTTTATGAGCTCCAACCATCTCCGTTGTCTCATATTCAGCTCCTTCTGCGTGAAGATATACTTCAGGCTTTTATGGTCGGTGTAGAGGTGAACAAGATTACCAAGTAGGTAATGCCTCCACATCTTTAACGCCAACACCACCGCAGCAAGCACAAGATCGTGAGTTGGATAATGCTGCTCGTGGTTTCGCAGTTGACGAGACCCATAGGCGATTACACGCCCTTCTTGCATCAGAATGCAGCCGAGACCGATGCCGGATGCATCACAGTATACATCGAATGGCTTCGTCGTGTCCGGCTGAGCAAGAACTGGAGCCGTTGTGAGATGTTTCACCAAAGTTTTGAATGCGGCTTCACATGCTGCATTCCACATGTATTTAGTGCCCTTCTTCAGCAGCACCGTCATTGGTTTAGCAATTTTTGAAAAGCTCGGAATAAACCTCCGATAATACCCCGCTAAACCTAGGAAACTTCGGACCTCGTGGACTGATTTGGGAGATTCCCACTTCAGCACTTGTTCAATATTGCTGGGGTCCACGGCGATACCTTCTGCTGAAATAATATGGCCTAGGAAAGGCACTTGATCAATCCAGAACTCGCACTTGCTGAACTTGGCATACAATTGGTGCTCCCGTAACCGTTGTAGCACAATACGCAGATGTTCAGCGTGCTCTTCTTCCGATTTGGAGTAAACCAATATGTCGTCGATGAATACCACGACGAACTTGTCTAACTCCGGCATGAACACAGAATTCATCAAATACATGAAGTGTGCCGGAGCATTGGTTAATCCGAATGACATGACGAGATACTCGTAGAGTCCGTATCTCGTTGAGAAAGCTGTCTTCGGTATGTCCTCCGGTCGGATCTTGATTTGATGATAGCCCGACCGAAGATCCATCTTCGAAAATACCTTTGCACCCACAAGTTGATCAAACAGGATGTCAATGCGGGGCAACGGATACTTGTTCTTTATTGTGACAGCATTGAGAGGACGGTAATCAACACATAGCCGTAGTGTTTCGTCCTTCTTCTTAACGAACAGCGCTGAGCAACCCCAAGGTGAAGAACTTGGTCGTATGAAACCCTTGCTCATGAGTTCATTCAGTTGCTCTTTCAACTCCGCTAGCTCGTTAGGTGCCATCTTGTAAGGCCTTCGTGAAATAGGCGTCGTTCCCGGCGCCAGTTCAATTTTGAACTCAACGTCCCGCTCGGGTGGCATGCCCGGTAAGTCATCGGGAAATACGTCGGGATAATCACGTACCACCGGAATATCTTCAAGCTTCAGCGCTTCCGTGTGGTAGGCCTCTACCATATCTGGACCTTCGCTGTCTAAAAACAGCGTGTGCTGTCCTTGAATCGGCGAGTCAATCTGAACAGTCCGGTTACCGATATTGAGAACGGCACCGTGACGATTTAACCAAGACATCCCCAATATAATGTCTATCTTCTGCCTATCCAACATAATCAGCGATGTTGGGTATATTTTTCCGTCCAAACACAAAGCTGCTCGGGACACAATCTGATTGGCAGAGATATTTCCTCCCGGTGAACGTATGAGAAAACTCGTTGTGGGAGTATTGGTGGATAATTGGTGCTGATCCACGCATGTTTTGCTGATAAAATTGTGGGTTGCACCTGAATCAAAAAGTACCAATACGGGCACGTCTTTGAGAGTAAACATGCCCGCTAACACCGGTGCTCCCTCCGGGACATCCTCAATCGCAAGATGTTGCACACTCCCGGATTGCAATGCTGTTATGTTGACTGGAGCAGGTGGCGGCATACCACCTGATGATGATGGCTGTCTGGTGTTTACCAACTTCTCCCGGCATTTCTGCCTAAAATGCCCAAAACGGTGGCAATAAGAACACGGAGGTTTCCCCGGTTCTTCGTTGACTTGTGGTTGAGAAGTTGAGGCACTTGGCTGCAGCAATGATGCGACAGATGTCATTCGTTGCTGAGGCAAAGTTGTTGCTTCAATACATGACTCTTGAGCAGGAAATCTGTACGGAGTTGATCTCCCTGGTGCTTGCCCTATCTCATCGGATGGTGTGTGATACACCACACGGTATTTACGAGGAACGATTGGTGTGTCTTCTTGCACATCCTCCCGGTCCCTCTTCTCTGCTTGACACTCAAGTGTCGCTTGTTCTTGCAGCAGAGCAGCACTGATCAACTCGGTGTAACTGCCTTGATTGAACAAAGCTAACTTCTCTTTTAGTATGGCACTCAAGCCATAGAAAAAGTAGTCACACCTTGCAGCTTCGCTCGTCGCATAAGCAGGAGCATATTGTGCCAGAAGGTTGAATCGTCTGACATAATCGGGGACACTCATGATCCCCTGCTTCAAGTTTCTGAATTCTTGCTGCTGGGACTTGATAAAACCCATAGGAATGTGACGAGCCCGGAATGCTTCACGAAATTCCGTCCATTCCACTTGATGGCCTTCCGGAACGGTGGCGAGATACGCAAACCACCAATTTCCGGCGGCTCCATGGAGCTGTTGAGCTGCAAATGATGCCTTCTGATATTCGTCGCACTCAAACACCCCAAACTTGGACTCCATAACTCGAAGCCACTGATCCGCTTCCACTGGTTCATGGGCTTCCGTGAAGATTGGCGGTTGTGTCGCCAAGAAATCCAAGTAGGCGTTCCGAGGTGGAGCGCCCTGTTGTGCACGCTGGAGTACGCCCTGTTGTACCAAGGCTTGGAGTAGTCTTGTGTTCTCTTGACTTGACTCGACCATCTGAGCCATGACATCCGCCCATACCGTTGATGGTGGTGCCCGTGGTGGAGTCGGTTCATCATTGTCTTGCCGAGAACTATCAACCCTACTCGGAGAATGAGTACGCACCATACTGCACAAAGATAATTTGTGAGGGAAGTCACAACTTGATCTAGCAGTACGTGAAAGTATGTAAAACATGAACATGCTAAAACTTTATGAAAGCATAACAAAATTTCATGTTTACACATCTTTCTAAAGCCAACATATTCAGTCCCTCATTCTGTACAGAACAGACCTTTATGTACTTAACCCAGAATTTGATCCAGTTCCTAGCATTTTCATAACTCAAGTTGAATACCAAAGTTAAAGTTAACTTCAGTATATTTTCAACGAGTACTCATATGCCCCTAATTCATTTCTGGAACAAAGGTTAGGATTGTTCAAAGTTGACAGAATTTCTGGCTAAAATTTGCCAGCACCTCCTTTGTATGTGGCTGTTTTCATCACAGTTTTACATACAACTGGGGTACAATTATGAACAAACTATGAACTACAAAATCGTTGCAAATTTCCTAACCTTTCCAACAGTGTATCATATGACCCTTAGAAATTTTTCTACAGACTGTGACGGCTAATTTACAGCAACATCCAGAGAATTCTGCAGCTGCTCTGTTTTCTGAATAGTTTGCATTCATCTGGACGATCAACCAAGTTGGTGTCGGATTTGGCTCTGGAGTTCTACAGAAAAGTTGTAGAGCACTTAATAAACTTTCCAGAACCGTATCAAACACCTCCATTGGGTCAACTAATCAGAGTTATGCTCTGTTAAAGTTCGGCAAAACTTCTGCCAGAACAGAGCACTCTGTTTTTGAGATCAAAATAAGCCTAACAAGTCTCTTCTTTGAAACTTAGTTCAAATGAAGAGCTCAGTAACTAATATGTGCTTTATCACATCCATTTTTAGTTTGGAAGTTAGTCATGAATGATTTCTTCTAGGTAAGAATACTATCCAGTGTAGTACGGTGGCGATGCACCGTAAGACATATGCCGGTACTACGTTACCCCACCAAAGAAAAACCTAACCGGATTACACCGGCATATACGTATCCTTAGGTGGCACTAAAATGGTCACTCGCAAACGTGTTCTACACGCACTAAGGTTTTCGTGGTTAGTACCTACATAAGCCACACTCAATCATCAGGTCCGGCTGCACACCGAACCCGGTATCCATAACAGTTTGTACACCCGGCCGTCATCACTCGCCCAGGTGTTCTCAAGCCAAACACGCCTTGAGCTACGTGTTCACGTTACTGACCACATGACGGGGTCTCCCAAATTGCACCACGCACGCCAGGGAAGACGTTGCTCGAATACCCCAAACGACATGAAGAGTCGTAGAGGATACTAAAGCGGGTTGCGTTACCTGCCACCCGTGAGGCTCCACCCTTCAGCTTGTGCGCACTGGTGGACAGCGCATACGTGCACCCCCCAAGACATAAACCGTCCTGAGATGCACGATTTTCCGACATAAAAAATAAGTTAGGTTGCCACCTTCATAATATGCTAATTGTAGTCCTTATGTGGGCCTAGTACCGATATCTCACCGTACCCTAAGTTTGTGACATAATATGATGCTCAATCGGTGCTCTGTTACCAACGCAGCTCTGATACCACGCTGTGGCGGCCCCACGGGACCTCGTCGAGTGGTGCCGTGTTATGCGGCACCCAACAGCACACGGGTCGATGAACACACACCATATTACGTAAATAGTTTAGCGGAAGCGTACAAGAATGTTTTACAAATAGTTATATCAGAGTAAACTATAGCGGAAGACTATCACTCTCACGACTCATATCTAAACTAGCAACAAAGAAACGGTCCAGCCCACGGACGTTTCTTACTAGCAACACGAAGACAATCTGCAGCGGCGAGGATGCTCTTTGAGTAAGCACTCGGAGGTTCCCGAGTCTCATCGGCACCCCTTCTCATAAGCATCGAGTCAATTACCTGCAAAACAACTCGGATAGCATCCGTGAGCATAACGCTCAGCAAGACTTAACCGTCACCCTAAACATGAAACTCTAAGTGAGGTTATGAACCTAACATAGGATGGCATAAGCACAATTAACTCGCCTAAAAGTGAATCCTTACTTTCAGTTATTAATTGCAGCATTTTAAGTAACCCTGGGCACGCTACATCGGGAGTCCACAATCAAACAAGAAACGCTTTCCCCCGATGTAAATTGCTCATGGCATAAAAGAATCGAGTTTGCACTAGCCTATTCATCGAGATCCAATACAACACTAGTATAATACTTCACATCAATATGATTAGTTCCTTTCTCATGCAAGTTCTTACTATGTCACGACTGTGAGAACAAGTATGCTCAGTCCATTCCGCGAGCGACGGTGATTCGAATCAATAACACCCGGACTACACGACACGTACGCCCGTACTCGACGTTGCCTACAACAACCATCACTGACGTCGTACGTGGCAGCCTTTCCCCCGTTTCACCCCCGCTGAATCGATCAAGTCGCCCCGTACAGTAGCTACTCTCATGGTGCACCTTCCGACGTGAGATGTCATGAGAATATTCCCCACATACTGCACACCGGCCGTCCGCCTGAGGCGACCCGAAAAGACCCAACGACAGCTTCCCGAGGTACATCGGTTTACTGGGTCCCATATAGCCAGCATGAGTCCGGTACACAACTCAAACTTGTTCAACAGGGCCGCATACGGATCGGTCCTTAACCGACACGGACAGGTCTACAGCACCCAGGCCCCTATGTCCTGCTGCTCCTACAACCTTCCGGTCTCAATTTTAACTTGCTAATTCAATTACGAACCAATCCTGTATGCCCCTGTTGTTCCTAAATCTGCGAGTAGCATCTCACCACTCGACTTCTACCGAACCGTACTTAAGCATGGCAGTTCTACACGGTGAAAGACACCTACCCAATACTCCATGGGTCATTTGGCTATGCAAGAGGAGTATCAATCACTAGACCTAATGCACAGTTCATATCTTCACCGAAAGTGAGTACAAAATAAAAACTTAACAGCTGTTAAATGCAAACCGGAGCTTGCCTGTTTTGCAGGGTAGTTGTATATAAGCAGTTAGTATCCTTGCAGATCCACCCTTGACTCTCCGGAGCTTGATCCACTTTGATGAATCACTCCTTTGAGTCCCCTTCGTTGTGGTTCCTATTGAAATGCATATGCATATGTTTCATGGAATGTAATGGAAAGAAGTTATAGAATTACTTTCTTAAGAACAGAGGTTGTGTGGAAAAGCCAAGCATGGCTTGGTTTGCCTCTGTTGTGCAAAGAACAGAATTAAACTAAATTGGCCTTAAGGCCTTAGCTATACACTAATCATTTTTCCTAATGATCCTAAGAGACAAACTGAAAAGATTTGAGTGCAACTGAAGAACAAGAACTCCAATGGCCTCAAAACTTTTACAGCAGGTTCTATACTACCTAAGGATTTAGCTTGCCAAAATCTCAGCTAATGTGGGGTCATATTGTGTCCTCCATAATTCTCACAATATCTCTTATGTATTTTTCCCTTGTACATAAGTATGGAGAATAAGAACAGGGAGTTCCAGGACTCATCTTGGGCTGATAATTTACATGTGAGTTCTTGATCACATGAGAGTCATCTGGTCCAAAATTCAGCCATTTTACTTGGGTAGTTCTCCCAGAACAATTCTTTAAGCATTTGTACTCAATAGAATTAATTCTGTAGTAATGTGCATTTTCATGCCCAACTATGTGAACTACAATTCCAAGTATGTTCCAGAGAGTTTTCCTAAATTTTCCTATGATTTTTGGAGCTATGGATTGCTCAGAACAGATTTTTGAAGTGGGAAACATTTTCTGAAAATGTTTCTGGACTCTTATGAAAACAGCAGATTGTTTTTAGCAAATTCTTATTCAAATGATCTTCAAATGAGCTGAAAATTTGCTAGTAGGTCAACAATATGCTAAAGAATATTATGGCAAAATTTGGGGATTTTTGGATAAACCAAACTCCCTCAATAATTCTTTTTCAGAAAGCCTTCAAAGAATTTTTCAGAATATAATATTGACTTTCATAGAAATCTGGGTTCATATTTGGATAGAACTCAGAGAGATGAATCCAACCCAATTGGAATCACTCAAATTGGAGTTTTCTACAGGGAGATATGAATTTCTAAAGATTGAGCTAAGTCAGGGATTATTTTCCTATTGCAAATCCCATTGGGCCCGCTTATTTGAATTCCAACCAATCAGAACTGGGCCACACCGGGGCCACGGGGTTTTCGCGCCAGCACACGGGATCCCGGCCACACCCGATCCCGGATTTGAATTCTGAGCTGCTGACAGGCGGGGCCCACGCTCCGTCTTCTACCTCTGGCTTCCTCTCTTGCGCCCGCGCGCTCCCCCTCGCCGGAGTAACCGGAAGTTCGCCGGAACGGCCTTCCCGGCCACCGCCGGAGCTACAACTCGCCGCCAGGGGGTTTAGGGCCTCGAGGAACAGGGCTGTGGGGTTGGCTAGGGCCGCCGACGACCGGAACATGGCCGGCGACGTGTAACTGCCTCTGTGGAAGTCCGGCAGCGTCGCCCGGGGTCTCCAGCCCTCAAAAGCTTGTGCCGACGAGCCCTAAAGCACCAGCACAGCTCTAGAAAGATCGGCACGACCTCAAAATGGCTCGGGAGCGGCTGTAAATAGGTTGTCACCGTGCGACCGAATGGGTCCGCCATGAACACCTCTAGTCGAGCTCGAATTCCGTCGTGCTGAGGTGTTTTCATGCGCTGGATCCTAAAGGAGAAATGACCGCCGTCTAATCCCGCGTCTATGTGCCAAATTTGATGACTTAAGGAGGATCAGAGGGCAAGAATTTGAAAGAGTCATACCGGAAGCTCGGAATGGGGTCGCCGGAGCAAAACTTCAAAATTCGCCGGCGATGCTTCACGGTATGGCCTGAGCTTGGGCTGAGACCAGCACCGCACCCGTGCGCGTCCGTAGGCGTGATCGCTCGGCCGTGAAACCCGTTGTGGAGGGCTGTCCACGAGCGCCCGATCACTTCCTTGGCTTAGGTCGCCGCGGCGGCGGTTGTTCTCGGGCACTGGAGGCCGCAGCTCGCTGGCTTGCGGGTCAGGGAGGTGGAGGCCGAGCTCGCGGTGCTGTTTAGCAGGTCAGGGGAGGAAAGAGCATGGTGGTTTCGCCGTTCTTCCGCTCGGACCGAGAGGCGGCGGGGAAGACGGTTGCTGGCCGTGCGCTCGCGAGGAGAGAAGAAGGGACGGCCTTTGCTTCGTCCAGGGGGGGTTTATCAGGTCGCAGAACCGCCTCTGGGCGCCGTGTGTGGGGAAATGCAGCAGCTGGTGGCGCTGCCGAGCGCCCCCGTGGCTCCACAGTGGGAGCAGCTCTTGGCCCACGTGCTGCTCGACGATTTTCCCCACTGGGGCTGAGACTTAAGGTGCAAGGCTCATCTTTTAGCTCTATGACATGTGGGCCCCACTCCACAGTTCCTCCCCAAATATCTTCTCAAGCTGATCCTCTTGATTCCCACAATTCTGAGTTTTAAAACGGGGGTTAGAATTTGAATCGTTCCAATTCAGTTTGAATTTGCTTGCCAAATTTGAATTTGGTTGAAGTTTGCAAATTCTCCTCTTTAACTCCTTTTTGAGCCCCCTACAATTGAAAAGTTTGAGAGCAAACTTTTCCCTATAATCCCAACTATAGGGTTGCATGTTTATTCAAAGTTTTTGCTTACCCTATGTGTGAACTTTGAATTTCAAATCTGAATTTTAAACTTACATTCAAAGAGGTATTTACTCCTTATTGGTTCAACACTTTTAAATAAAAAGGTGAACCTCATGTTGGATGTTCATCCATGTATTACCTTGCATGAAGAAAAGTTTTAGCAAATCCCATTTTTCCTGTCATTGCCACACATATGAACTCAAACCATAGTTTTTTATTCATACACATTTTTTGGGACTTTTACAACTTCTCTGGATGTTTCTGTAAATTAGCCATAACTTTCTGTAGAAAAATCCCTAAGGGTCATATGATACACCGTTGGAAAGTTTATGAAATTTGCAATGATTTTGTAGTTCATAGTTTGTTAAGAATTGTAATCCATTTTTATGTACAACTGTGATAAAAACAGCCACATACAAAAGAGATGCTGGCAAATTTTATCCAGAAATTCTGTTAACTTTGAGCAATCATAACTTTTGATCAAAAATAATCTAGGGGCATATGAATACTCGTTGTAAAGATACTGAAGTTAAATTTAACTTTGGTATTTAACTTGAGTTATGAAAATGCTGGTAACCGGATCAAAATCTGGGTTAAGTGCAGAAAGGTCTGTTCTGAACAGACTAGGGGACTGATTATGTTCGCTTTACGAAGATTTATAAACATGAATTTTTATTATGCTTTCATAAAGTTTTAGCATGTTCATGTTCTACATACTTTCACATACATCCAATATCAAGTTTTGACTCCCCTAAAAATTATCTTTTTGCAGTATGGTGCATATTCGTTCTCCGAGTAGGGCTGAAGGTTCTCGCCGAGACGGCGATGACTCGACTCCACCCCGGGCACCGTCATCAATGTTATGGGCGGATGTCATGGCTCAGATGGTCAAGTCAAGTCAAGGGAACACAAGACTACTCCAAGCCTTGGTACAACAGGGGTTACTCCAACATACACAACAGGTCGTTTCACCTCGGAACGCCTGTTTGGACTTCTTGGCGACACAACCGCCAATTTTCACAGAAGCCAATGAACCAGTGGAAGCTGATCAGTGGCTTCGGGTTATGGTGTCCAAGTTTGGAGTGTTTGAGTGTGATGAATATCAGAAGACGTTATTTGCAGCTCAACAGCTCCATGGAGCCGCCGGAAATTGGTGGTCTGCTTATCTCGCCACCATTCCGGAAGACCATCAAGTGGAATGGATAGAATTTCGTGAAGCATTTCGTGCTCGTCACATTCCTATGGGTTTTTATCAAGGCCCAGCAGCAGGAATTCAGGAACTTGAAGCAGGGGGACATGAGTGTCCTCGATTATGTCAAACGGTTTAACCATTTGGCACAATATGCTCCTGACTATGGGACGAGCGAAGCTGCAAGGTGTGACTACTTCTTCCATGGCCTGAGTGCGTTATTAAAATATAGGCTGGCTTTGTTCAATCAAGGCAATTACAGCGAGTTGATCAGTGCTTCCCTGCTGCAAGAACAAGCGACACTTCAGTGTCAAGCAGAGAAGAGGGACCGGGATGATGTGCAAGAATACACACCAGTTGTTCCTCATAAATACCGTGTGGTGTATCACACACGATCCGTTGAACTATGGCAAGCACTAGTAAGCTCAACTCAGTACAGATTTCCTGCTCAAGAATCACCTCTTGAAGCACCACCCGGCCGCAGCAACGATTGAATTCTGGTGCATCATTGCTGCAGCCAAATACATCAACTTCTCAACCACAAGTCAACAAAGACCCGGAGAAACATCTGTGTTCTTATTGCCACCGTTTTGTGCATTTTATGTGAGAATGCCGGGAGAAGTTGTTGAATAGCAGACAACCATTATCATTAGGTGGTATGCCGCCACATGCTCAAGTCAATATAACAGCATTGCAATCCGGGAGTGTGCAACATCTTGCTATTGAGGACGTCCCGGAGGGAGCACCGGTGTTAGCAGGCATGTTCACTCTGAATGATGTACCCGTGCTCATACTTTTTGATTCAGGTGCAACCCACAATTTTATCAGCAAAACATGTGTGGATCATCACAAATTATCCACCAATACTCCCACAACGAGTTATCTTATACGTTCACCGGGAGGGAATATCTCTGCTAACCAGATTGTGTCCCGAGCAGCTTTATGTTTTGGAGGAAAATTTACCCAACATCGCTGATTATGTTGTATGGGCAGAAGATAGACATTATATTGGGGATGTCTTGGTTAAATCGTCACGGTGCCATTCTCAATATCGGTAACCGAACTGTACAGATTGACTCGCCGATTCATCGACAGCACACACTGTTTTTAGACAGCGAAGACCCAGATATGGCAGAGGCCTACCACATGGAAGCGCTTAAACTTGAAGATATTCCTGTGGTACATGATTATCCCGAGGATTTACCATGCATGCCGCCCGAACGGGACATCAATTTCAAGAATAAACTGGCGCTGGGAACAACACATATCTCACGAAGGCCTTACAAGATGGCACCTAATGAGCTAGTGCAGTTGAAGGAGCAACTAAATGAACTCATGAGTAAGGGTTTCATACGACTAAGTTCTTCACCTTGGGGTTGCTCTGCGCTGTTCATTGAGAAGAACGACGAAACACTGAGGCTATGTGTTGACTATCGTCCTCTAAATGCTGTCACTATAAAGAACAAGTATCCTTTGCCCCGCATCGACATTTTATTCGATCAACTTGTGGGTGCAAAGGTATTTTCGAAGATGGATCTTCGGTCGGGCTATCATCAAATCAAGATCCGACCGGAGGACATACCAAAGACAGCTTTCTCAACGAGATATGGACTCTATGAGTACCGCGTCATGTCATTTGGGTTAACCAACGCTCCGGCACACTTCATGTACTTAATGAATTCTCTGTTCATGCCATTGTAGACAAGTTCATCATGGTAATCATCGACGACATTTTGGTTTACTCCATATCTGAAGAAGAGCAAGCTGAACATCTGCGTATCGTGCTACAACGGTTGAGGGAGCACAAATTATATGCCAAGTTTAGCAAGTGCGAGTTCTGGATTGATCAGGTGCCTTTCCTAGGCCATATTATTTCAGCAGAGGGCATTGCCGTGGACCACAGCAAAATTGAACAAGTGCTGAAGTGGGAATCTCCCAAATCAGTCCACGAGGTCAGAAGTTTCCTAGGTTTAGCAGGGTATTATTGGAGGTTCATTCTGAGCTTCTCAAAAATTGCTAAACCAATGACGGAGCTGCTGAAGAAGGGCATGAAATACCTGTGGAATGCAGCATGTGAAGACACATTCAAGATTGTGGTGAAACATCTCACCACAGCTCCAGTTCTTGCCCAGCCGGACACGATGAAGCCATTTGATGTCTATTGTGATGCATCCGGCATCGGTCTCGGCTGTGTTCTTATAGAAGAAGGGCGTGTAGTCGCCTATGGGTCTCGTCAACTGCGAAACCACGAGCAGCATTATCCAACTCACGATCTCGAGCTTGCTGCAGTGGTGTTGGCGTTAAAGATGTGGAGGAATTATCTACTTGGCAATCTTGTCCACCTCTACACTGACCATAAAAGATTGAAGTATATCTTCACGCAGAAGGAGCTGAATATGAGACAATGGAGGTGGTTGGAGCTCATAAAAGATTATGAAATCGAGATCCACTACCATCCAGGAAAAGCAAACGTTGTTGCCAACCCGCTTAGTCGAAAAGCCCGTGTTCACAACTTGGCGATTGCTGAGTAGGAAGATGAAGAACCGAGTCTCCGTATCATTCCGTATGGAGCACTTTACAATATTGCTCTTATTCCAACAATCCGTGAAGATATTGGTGAGGCTCAAAGAAGGGACAGGGATATGTCTCACATACGGAGAATACTAAACAGCACAGAGGTGAAGTGTTTCTAGAAGGATAATGACGGTACGATATGGTTTAACGACCGTATAGTGGTACCGCGTAATATGAAACTCCGGAAGAAGATCTTGGATGAAGCCCACCTGTCGAAGTTTTCAATTCATCCCGGCAGTAACAAGATGTACCAAGATTTAAAACAGAAATTTTGGTGGACGAGGATGAAGATGGAAATTGCTAAGTACGTATCTGAGTGTGATACGTGTAGACGGGTCAAGGCTGATCATATGCGGAAAGCCAGACCGCTACAACCGCTGAAAATACCGGCATGGAAATGGGAGGATGTGATATGGATTTCATCGTCGGATTACCACTCACATCCCGGAAGCATGACTCGATATGGGTGATCATCGACCGGTTGACAAAATCAGCTCATTTCATACCGGTGAACACTCATTATCGAGCAAGGCAATATGCGGAGTTATACATCTCAAGGATTATATGCTCGCATAGTGTTCCGAAGACTATCATTTCAGATCTGGGTGCGATGTTTGTTGCTCGGTTTTGGGAGCAGCTGCACCCCTCGTTGGGCAACAAGCTGATTAGGAGCTCTGCATATCACCCTCAGACCGATGGACAAACGGAGAGGGTGAACCAAGTATTGGAAGATATGTTAAGAGTGTGTGCCATCCACCACGGTAAGAATTTGGATGATCACTTACCGTTGGTGGAGTTTTCATACCACAACGGATATCAAGCGAGTATTAAAATGGCATCGTATGAAGCTCTCTACGGCCGGAACGGTTGCACACCGCTGAACTGGTGTGAGTCCGGCGAAAGAGTACTGTTCGGGGTTGATCTTGTGAGCAAAGTCGAAGACCGAGTTTGGTTGATACAAGAAAATTTGAAGGCTGCACAATCCGAACAGAAGATCTACGCTGATCAAAGGCGTAGGCCATTGCATTTTGACGTTGGAGAGCACATTTATCTGCGTGTGTCTCCGATGAAGGGAATTCACTGGTTCGGTGTAAAGGGGAAACTCACTCCCCGCTTTATAGGTCCTTTTACTATCACGGAGAAGTGTGGACCCGTAGCCTACCGGCTGGAATTACCGGCAAGTCTGGCGGGTATCCATGATGTGTTTCATGTGTAAGAGCTGCGGATGTGCCTCAAATTTTCTGCTGCTGTCCGCATAGAAGAAATCGAAAATTGAAACCGGACCTTACCTACACCGAGCGACCGGTTCAGATTTTGGATGAAAAGACCCGGGTAACCTGGAACCGGACGATCAATTTTTACAAGGTGATGTGGAGTAATCATACCACGGGAAAGTGAAGATTATCTCCACACCAACTATCCGGAACTTTTATCGTTGTACAGTTTGTAATTACCTCTCCCGTCTCATTCTTCTTTTTTAATCTCGGGATGAGATTCTTTTAAGTGGGGAGGAATGTAAAAGTCCCAAAAATGTATATGAATAAACCGAGGTTTGAAATCATATGTGTGACAAAGTCATGAAAAAGGGGACTTGCTAAATCTTTTATTCATGCAAAGTGCTACGTGGATGTTCATCCAAAATGAGGCTCACATTTTCATTTGAATGTGTTGAACCAATATGGACTTGAACATTTATGTGCATGAAGGATAAAAAATCAGATTTCAAATTCACAGTTCACACCAATTTGTGGCCCAAAACTTTGAATACTTATACATCCCTGTATTTTGGAAGTGTGGAAGTTTAGGGTGGCAAACTTGTCATTTGAGGGTGGGCTCAAAAAAAAGGAGTTAAATAGAAGCATTTTCAAGTTCTTTTGCTATGCAAATTCAAACTGAATTTGATGAATTCAAATGCTAGCCCACTTTTCAAATTCAAAACCTTTGAATGGAATAGATTGACATGGGGAGATCGTTTTGAGTGGAGGGAAGTGGAGTCCACATTTCATTGACCTAAATTAGTGACTTGCACACAAAGCAAACAAAG
Source organism: Neostapfia colusana (assembly GCA_030760725.1). Taxonomy (NCBI): domain Eukaryota; kingdom Viridiplantae; phylum Streptophyta; class Magnoliopsida; order Poales; family Poaceae; genus Neostapfia; species Neostapfia colusana. Next base: position 33,389,673 of record JASWHV010000017.1, on the reverse strand, counting down.
TCTCTGTTCTATGTTTTCACTCCACCGAGGGGCTGCATCCGGGCGCCACCGAGAGAACGGCTGCACCACCTCCTGCTGCCTTCTCTCACGCGCTGGCACCGGTGTGGGCTTCTTTTCAACTCAAAGTGATCCTCCTCTTGAGATCCTCCTCTTCACAACACTGAGCAAACTGTGCTTTGACTTTCTCCTTACGAACAGCACACGAACAGAGCCTTCTCTCACCGCCGTGCTACGGGAGCAACCGGGAAACCCTCACGCCCACTGCCTTCGAGCTGCAAAACAGCACGGCGCACTCGTTGCTCACCTCCCCAAGCCAAAAGCTAGCGAGCTCCGGCCTCCCTTGCCCTAAAAACAACTCATCCGGGGCGACCTAAAGGAAAGCGGCGATCAGCTTCACGTGGACAGTGCTCCACAGAAGCTTTCATGCCCGATCAAGCACGACTATGGGAGCACGCTACCTTGGTGCTTCTCTCTTCCAAAGCTTGGAGCAAACCGTGGATCATCGCCGGCTAGTTTGAAGATTTTGTTCCGGCGGATTCAAGCCAAGCATCCAGTACTAGACTTCAAAATTCTCACTCTCTAATCCTCCATAGATCATCAAACATTGCACACACGAGCCGGACTAGCCGGCGGTCATTTTTCTTTTAGCAACCATAGCGTGAAATCACCTCGGAGCGGCATATTTTGAGCTTTTCCGAGGGTGTTCAGGGCGGACCCGATCGGGCGCACGGTGCCGACCCAGTTACAGCCGTCTTCGAGCACTTTTGAGGCCATGTCGGTCTTCCTCAAGCTCCAAGGATGCTGTAGCATGGGTTGGTCGATATTTTGGCGGTCTAGGAAGGTCGGCCGACGGCGCCGAACTCATCCAGTAGCCGCCACACGTCGCCGGCCATTTTCCGATCACCGGCAGCCCGAGCTAGTGTGACAGTTGTGTTCCTCGACGTCCCAAACTTACTGGCGGAGAGCCTCAGCCCGGGCGGCGGCTGGAAATGGCGCGCCGGTGAACTCCGGCGTCGGGCCGGCGAGCTGGGCGGCGCGCGCGCGAAACAGGTGGCGGGACGAGGATGAAGGGGCAGGCCCCAGCCGTCAGCGGCTTAAATTTAAATTCTGAATCTCCTATGTCTATCGGATCCGCTTTGAGCGCGCGCTGGAACCATGTGAGCCGGTGTGGCTCAGTTCTGATTGGCTGGGTTTAAAACAGTGGATCCAGCAGACTTTTTCAATAGCAAAGCAATTCCAGAGATTTTTCCAACTTTGGAAAATCATATCTCTGTGTAGAAACCTCCAATTCGAGTGAGTCCAACAGGGTTGGATTCATTTTACAATGATCTATCCAAATATTAACTTCAATTTGTATGAAAGTCAATATTAAATTCTGGAAAATTCTTTGAAGGTTTTCTGAAAAAAAATTATTGAGGGAGTTTGGTCTATCCAAAAATCCTCAAATTTTGCCATAATATTGTTTTGAATATTGTCGAACTTCTAGCAAATGTTCAGCTAATTTGAAGATCATTTGTATAGGAATTTGCTAAATACAAACTGCTGTCTTCATAAGAGTCCAGAAACATTTTCAGAAAATGTTGCCCACTTGTAAAATCTATTCTAGGCAATTCATAGCTTCAAAAATCATAGGAAAATTCAGACATACTATAGGAGACCTACTTGAAATTGTAGTTCACTTAATTGGGCATGAAAATGCAAATTACTCCAGAATTAATTCTTCTTAGTAGAAATGCTTAAGGAATTGTTCTGGAGGAACTGCTCAAGTAAAAGGTCTAAATTTTGACCCAAATTACTTTCATGGGACCAGGAACTCAAATGTAAATTTTCAGCTCATGTTGATCATTATAACTCCCTGTTCTGGTTCTCCATACTTATGTATATGGGGAAATACATAAGAAACATTGTAGGAATTATGGAGAACACAATTTTACTCCACATTAGCTGCAATTTGGCAAGCTAAATCCCTAGTTAGTATAGAACATGATGTAAGAATTTTGAAGTCACTGGAGTTCTTGTTCTTCAGATGCATTCAAATCTTTTCTGCTCATCTCTTATGGTCATTAGGAAACTTAGATAGTTAGAAACTAAAACACTAAGACAAATTTAGTTCATTCAAACTTCTTTGCACAAAAGAGTCAAACCAAGCCATTCATGGCATTTCCACACTGCATCTGTTCTTAAGAAAATCCAGTCTTTAATTCTATCCACTGCATTCTATAAAAATTTTGCATATACATTTCAATAGGGATCACAACAAAGGGGATTCGAAGGAGCGATTCATTGAAGTGGATCAAACTCCGTAGAATCAAGGGTTGATCAGCAAGTATCACTAACTGCTTATATACTACTACCCTGCAAAACAGGCAAGCTCTGGTTTGCATTTAACAGCTTTTAAGTTTTTACTTTGTATTCACTTTCGGTTAAGATATGAAATGTGCATTAGGTCTAGTTGTTTGATACTCCTCTTGCATGACCAAATAAACCCATAAAGTATTGGGTAGGTGTCTTTACATCATGTAGAACTGCCATGCCTAAGTAAGGTTCGGTAGAAGTCGAGTGGTGAGACACTACTCGCATGATCAGGACAACAGGGGCATACGGGATTGGTTCAGAAAATGTGTAGGAAGTTAAAGTTGAGACCGGAAGGTTGTAGGGGCAGCAGGACATAAGGGCGTGGGTGCTATAGACCTGTCCGTGTCGGTCAAGGACCGATCCGTATGCAGCCCTGTTGAACAAGTTTGAGTTGTGTACCGGACTCATGCTGGCTATATGGGACCCAGTAAATCGATGTACCTCGGGAAGCTTGTGTTGAGCCTTTTCGGGTTGCCTCAGGCGAGACGCCTGGTGTGCAGTGTGTTGGTAACATTCTCATGACATCTCATGTTAGTAGGTGCACCATGAGAGTGGCTACTGTACAGGGCAATTTGATCGATTCAACGGGGGTGAAACGGGGGAAAGGCTGCCACGAATGACGTCAGTGAGGGTTGCTCTAGGCAACGTCGAGTACGGGGGTACGTCCGGGTGTTATTGATTCGAATCACCGTCGCTCGCGGAAAAGGACCGAGCATACATGTTCTCACAGTCATGACATAGTAAGAACTTGCATGAGAAAGGAACTAATCATGATGGTTTGAAGTTTCATACTAGCTTTGTGATGAATCTTTTATGTATAGTTAGAGCAAACTCGATTCATTTCCACCCTGAGAAAATTACATCGGGGTAAAGCGTTTCTTGTTTGATTGTGGACTCCCGATGTGGCGTGCCCAAGGTTATTCTTAAATTGCTGCAATTAACATCTGAAAGTAAGGATTCACTTTTAGGCGAGTTCTTTATTCATTATGATATCCCACTGTATGTTATACCCTCATGTAGAGTTTCATGTCTAGGGTTGACGGTTAAGTCTTGCTGAGCGTTATGCTCACGGATGCTAGCCGAGTTTTTTTGCAGGTAATGACTTCATGCTTATGAGAAGGGATGCTGATGAGACTCGGAAACCTCCGAGTGGTTACTCAAGAGCATCCTTGCCGCTGCTGTTTGTTCTTCATGTTGCTAGTAAGAAACGTCCGCGGCATGGACTGTTTCTTTGTTGCTGAATTAGAAATGAGTCATGAGAGTTATAGTCTTCTGCTTTAGTTTATTTTGAGATATGTATTTGTAAAATAATCTTGTATGCTTCCGAAAAACAGATTTGTATGTAATATGATGTCTCCTTACCCGTATGCTGTTGGGTGCCGCATCGCACGGCACCACCCGACGCGGTCCTCGGCCGAGCGGCACGGCCCCGTGAATGATCGGGTCTGGGCTCTCACACAGATCGTGTTTTGATCGATTTTTGACGGTGGAATTGATCTAGATCTTGGGTCAAGATCATCACCACATTCAAACTTGATCCCTACACCCTTCTACCGAAGTCGAGTGGTGAGACACTACTCGCATGATCAGGACAACAGGGGCATACGGGATTGGTTCAGAAAATGTGTAGGAAGTTAAAGTTGAGACCGGAAGGTTGTAGGGGCAGCAGGACATAAGGGCGTGGGTGCTATAGACCTGTCCGTGTCGGTCAAGGACCGATCCGTATGCAGCCCTGTTGAACAAGTTTGAGTTGTGTACCGGACTCATGCTGGCTATATGGGACCCAGTAAATCGATGTACCTCGGGAAGCTTGTGTTGAGCCTTTTCGGGTTGCCTCAGGCGAGACGCCTGGTGTGCAGTGTGTTGGTAACATTCTCATGACATCTCATGTTAGTAGGTGCACCATGAGAGTGGCTACTGTACAGGGCAATTTGATCGATTCAACGGGGGTGAAACGGGGGAAAGGCTGCCACGAATGACGTCAGTGAGGGTTGCTCTAGGCAACGTCGAGTACGGGGGTACGTCCGGGTGTTATTGATTCGAATCACCGTCGCTCGCGGAAAAGGACCGAGCATACATGTTCTCACAGTCATGACATAGTAAGAACTTGCATGAGAAAGGAACTAATCATTATGGTTTGAAGTTTCATACTAGCTTTGTGATGAAACTTTTATGTATAGTTAGAGCAAACTCGATTCATTTCCACCCTGAGAAAATTACATCGGGGTAAAGCGTTTCTTGTTTGATTGTGGACTCCCAATGTGGCGTGCCCAAGGTTATTCTTAAATTGCTGCAATTAACATCTGAAAGTAAGGATTCACTTTTAGGCGAGTTCTTTATTCATTATGATATCCCACTGTATGTTATACCCTCATGTAGAGTTTCATGTCTAGGGTTGACGGTTAAGTCTTGCTGAGCGTTATGCTCACGGATACTATCCGAGTTCTTTTGCAGGTAATGACTTCATGCTTATGAGAAGGGATGCCGATGAGACTCGGAAACCTCCGAGTGGTTACTCAAGAGCATCCTTGCCGCTGCTGTTTGTTCTTCATGTTGCTAGTAAGAAACGTCCGCGGCCTGGACTGTTTCTTTGTTGCTGAATTAGAAATGAGTCATGAGAGTTATAGTCTTCTGCTTTAGTTTATTTTGAGATATGTATTTGTAAAATAATCTTGTATGCTTCCTAAAAACAGATTTGTATGTAATATGATGTCTCCTTACCCGTATGCTGTTGGGTGCCGCATCGCACGGCACCACCCGACGCGGTCCTCGGCCGAGCGGCACGGCCCCGTGAATGATCGGGTCTGGGCCCTCACACAGATCGTGTTTTGATCGATTTTTGACGGTGGAATTGATCTAGATCTTGGGTCAAGATCATCACCACATTTAAACTTGATCCCTACACCCTTCTTCATCATAAAATCCTATGAAAGCCCATTAAAACATGCAAGAACACGTACAAACTTGTTTAATAACACTGCACTATAGGATTTGCATTCATCTACCCCATTGCATCTTGAGTAAAATTTGTGCATGATGATTAATTGCTGTAAATCTTGTATGTGCGTGGTCGTGAGTAGAAGGACAAGCTCAAGAGGCCGTCTACGAGGAACTACAGCATTAAGATTTCGAGACGCTTGAGCAATACGAACCACGCGAGCAAGGCAAGTGCCTCTTGACCATATTGATCCCATGTTTTCTAAACTGTTTTGCTTGCGAAAACTCATATGCTTGAGTTAACTTGATGGGACACTCTTTTATTGGAGTTTACTAGTTTTGTTAACCATCCTTGTCGCTAGGAAAGTAAATGAGTTGGGTATGGTCGTTTTTCCTTTTTGCTTCGCTAAATTTACGGGATACGGGAAGCTGAATTAAAACATGGTTAGCTACTGCACTCATCTGAATAATGATGATGAGAACTTGATGATGTTAATGAGCATGGAATCGGGAAGATCTAGGCAAGATTGGTTCGTGGATGTTGCTGAATGAGATGGTGGTTTACTTGCCATAGATCTAATGACCGGTTCATGAGAGCACATGCCAGGAAAACAATGCCACCACAAGGCCAAATATGGATGCGGCTTAACTGACTAATTAGGTGTGTTGCTAGCTTGTTATGGACCGTTGGATGGAGCGGGGAATGGGAGTCGAGAGGGACTGCCCTGGGAACTGCATGGCACAAGAGGGGATCCGTGGGTGGGAGAATGGAGATTCGAGCCTGCCGGTGAAAACTCAGTGGGTCCGTACATCCTAGTAGCCCCTTTGTAAAGGCTATTTTGTAATCTCTTGGCCATACACCGACAATTGTGTAGTGGTATAATGAAGGTTCTCTAGTCGCTGACGGGTGACGAAATCACGAACTTGTGGGTAAAGTGGTGCCACCTCTGTAGAGTGTAAAACTATCATTATAGCCGTGCTTCCGGTCACAAGAACCTGGCCAATTTCCATGATTAGAGGCAACACATGGGAATGGTTATGGTATGGTCATTGGTATTGGTTTTGGGACTGTTTTGAGTCATGAAAATGAGATTGGTTTCAGTTATATGAATATGAGATGGTTTTGAATATTTATGAGTATGAGATGAACTTGAGAAAGATTAATTGCTGGATGAGACTTGATAAGTGATGAATTATGATGAGGGAATGTTGCTGAATTACTTGATTACGATGAGATAAATTTCACCTAGAAATAGTTGCTGTTTTTTATCATGTTTGTGAAATAAAATTTGTTTGCTGCAATGAGCCTTTTTGTTCCCTACCTTGTTGTAAGCTACATGTCATACTTTTCCCGCACTTGCTGAGGACGACATGTACTCACCCTTGCATTACCACATATACATCAGCTACAGGAGAAGAGTACTTTGAGGAACATGTGGAGTACTAGGTGTGCGCACTACCGTCAACATGCCTGTGGAGTTGAAGATGGCGCCTGCTGTCTTAGCCATTTTTCCGCTGTCGTTTAGAGTCTCCCGCTGCAAGAATAAGTTAGATATTCATGAGTGAGACATTGCGTCATTGTAATAAAGTACTTAAACTCTATTTATTTGTGGTTATATTCTGAATTCAGTTTGTGGATTACATGTGTATGTGTGATGAACATCCTGGGCACACATATGCATTCACTTGGTTCTATTTTTGGAACCGGGTGTCACAGACTGGAACAATGAGGTCATCACAAAATTCTACTCAACTCTTTACTTTGCCCACGATGATGGGGATGAGATGACTTGGATGACACATGGATCCAAATACAGTGTCACTTATGAGGATTTTACCAAGATACTTCACCTTGAAAATACCTTGGAAAATGAGCTTGTCATTCGCAACTTGAAGCCTTTGGAGAAGAATGAGCTGGAATTCTTGTATGATACAAGAATGCCATATGTACCTCCTACTGCCAAGTACTTGAAGCCATCCTTTGACGTGCTCAACAGGATTTTGAGAAAGACCATAGTTCCAAAGGATGGAGATGCAGGGACAATCCAAGGGACCCTAAGGACCTTTGTGAAAGTGATAAGCAAGAAAAGGACCTTCAATGTCTTTGAGTACATCTACAATGACATTGTGAACATCTCTATTGCTCCCAATAGGTCCTGTGGCTATGCACCTTATATCATGTACATGATTGAGAAGGTGATAGGACTTGAGTTTGTCAAAGATGTCTCTCACACGGGTCTCAAGCCCTAGAAGCCTACAGTCTACACTGTTCCCTCTGCTCATGAAGGCTCAAGGGCGTCGGATGCTACACCTACTCCTGTTCCTCCACCCTCTAGAGAGTCCTCCAGTGGTGTGCTCAAGATGCTCTCCTCTATCTTTTGCTGCTGTCGCAAAATTGAAGTTAAGCAAGACAAGGAGAGCTCGGCATGGAAGAGACATCAAAGATATATGAAGGCCAACATCAAAGCCATCTGTGAGAAGCTATATATTTTGCTAGTTGGATCACCACAAATTTCGGAAGACTTTGAAGAAAACTTCACTGAGATGTCTCTACTCACTGAACAAGAGTTTAGTTCTTTTGGGCTTGCAGGTGTCTCCGCTCCTCCTCCTCAGCATGGTCATGAAGAGGAAGATGAAGATAAAGATAGGACCGAGAGTGAGGGAGGGAGCAGCGATGAGTGATTCCACTCAATTTTTTCCCTTTTTGGTGCCTTGATGCCAAAGGGGGGGAGATTGAAATTAGTCTTATTTGCTTTATCTTCTTGTGAGCCTTAAGGACTAGTGATCATGGACATGTATTTTAAGTTTCATGTACTTTTTATTTCAAACTCCTTTGGATGTGTGATGCTTAATCGATATTGATGTGATGATTACCTTTATTATTGATATGTTCTTATCTTGTGGCATGTCACATTCTTTTATCACACACCCTTATGGCATCCCACCATAAAGGGTGCATATATGTGAGATGTTCATGTTACTCATTTGTCATTCTCATATATGCACACTTTATGAAAATCAAATTTTATTATTAATTATGTAATCTCAGTTGTTTGTCATCAGTCACCAGAAGGAGGGATATTGAAAGTGCATCTAGGAATTCCCTTGTGGGTTTTGGACGATTGATGACAAACAAATTGAGATCCTAACGAACTTGTTGAGAGGAATGCAGATTAACTTGTGCAAGGTAGGATTGGTGCACTAAAAAAGTGAAAAATGAAGTGATGAAGAAAAAGGAAAAGGACCGATCCATGAACAAAGCACAATGTAGACTTATATAGGATGTGTGTGAGAGACACATCCCAAGAGCTCAAAATCTTTGCGTAGGGGTAAGGGCTTAAAACATATCATAATCACTCACTGTGCACCGGACTAGTCCATTCAACCCTCTGTTGCTTCACTCACTGTGCACCGGACTAGTCCGCTCAGAAATTGGACTAGTGCGTTCAACTCTCTGTTGCTTCACAACACTATGCACCAGACTAGTCCGCTCGTGGACCGGACTAGTCCGTTCAACTCTCCGGAACTGACCATTCACCTTGCACCGGACTAGTCCGCTCATGGACCAGACTAGTCCGTTCAACTTTCTGTAACCACTTTAAATTTGGGATTCCACTGTGCCGCATGCCTCACGTGAATTGTACACAGCACACCGGACTAGTCCGGTCAATAGAGCGGACTAGTTTGGCCGCCAAGAAACTTTAACGGTAACTTTTGGAAACATTGTATAAATAGAGGTGCACGGCCACACATTTAAAGAGAGATGAACCCTTGCGCCATCACACGTTCCAGGAGCACAAAAATACTTCTCTCTACTCATTCTAATCCCAAAAAGATCAAATCTTTGAGGATTAGGGATTGGATCAAGGTGAGAATCGTTCTTCTTGATATTGAGCTCTTGGATTGTTTTCTCTCACACAACTTCTGATCATTGTTCTCTCTGTGTGTGTGGGAGACAATTATACTCATTGTAATCTCGTGGGAGCACTCAAATTGTGAGAAGGCCCCACGTACGATTATTTACCCCTGTGTGTGGTTAGTGGATTCGAATCAGCCTTTGTGGCGATTCAACGAGGGAAGGGTTGGTGAAGACCCGGTTCTTGGTGGACTCCTCAACGAGGACGTAGATTCCTAGGTGGAATCAAACCTTGAGATAAAAACCTGATCTCGTGTCTTCTTATTGTTCTTTCAATTATCAATTAGGGTTTGCTAGTACTCACTTGATTTACATTGATATCTTGTGTTAAACTTGATAGTTGCTGTTTCTTACTTCATTATCATATTACACTCAGTTGTCATTTACTTTCCGCTGCATAAATACTTGAAGTAAGAATAAGTCTAAATTTAACTTTTTAATTACGCTCATACGGGACTAGTCCGCACCATACCAGACTAGTCCGGCCTACCTGGAATTGATCTGTTCGCTAAGTGTTTCAGGGAACGTTAAAAATTCAACGAGCCTATTTACCCCAATCTAGGCTACATTCAGTACGGCATCGGACTTGGTTGCGTACTTATGCAAGGAGGATGTGTGGTCGCATATGGGTCACGGCAATTACGAAATCATGAACGACATTATCCAACTCATGATCTCGAGCTTGCTGCCGTGGTACTGGCTTTGAATATGTGTAGACATGACCTATTGGGAAATCTAGTTCATCTCTACACCGACCACAAAAGATTGAAGTACATATTCACTAAAGAACGGTTGAATATGCAACAACAGAGATGGTTAGAGCTGATCAAATACTATGAGATTGAGATTCATCGTAATCCAGGCAAGGCAAATGTGGTTGCCGATGTACTCAGCCGGAAATCCTATATTCACAATCTGACCAGTACGCCAATAGAAGAGGAAGAACCAAGTCTCTACTTGGTTCCATATGGAGCTCTACATAATCTAGCTCTCATACCCACATTAAAAGAGGAGATTATGAAAGCTGAAAAGCAAGACAAGGGCATGTCTCATATTAGGAGAAGGTTGAAGAACGGGGAAATAAAATGTTTTCGGTTAGATGGTGAAGGAACCTTATGGTTCAATGACCGGATAGTGGTGCCCCGTGATTTGAGACTACAGAAGAAAATTCTGGATTAGGCTCACTTGTCCAAATTTTCTATTCATCCGGGCAGCAACAAGATGTACAAGGGATTGAAAACTAAATTTTGGTGGACACGGATGAAACGTGAGATTGCCAAATACGTATCATAATGTGATACTTGTCAGCGAGTTAAGGCCAACCACATGAAGAAAGCGGGAACTTTGCAACCACTAAGCGTTCCAGCATGGAAATGGGAGGATATTAGTATGGACTTCATTGTTGGATTACCTCTCACAGCTAAAAAGCATGACTAAATTGGGTGATCATTGATCGATTAACCAAATCAGCACATTTTATCCCGGTACATACAGGATTCTATGCCAAGAAGTATGCGGAGCTGTATATTGCAAGAATATTATGCTTACATGGAGTTCCCCGTACAATCATCTTCGATCGAGGCGCTTTGTGTGTTGCTTGTTTCTGGAAGGAACTAAATGCCTCGCTGGGAACCAAATTTATTAGAAGCTCCGCATATCATCCTCAAACCGATGGGCAAACGAAGAGGGTAACCCAAGTTCTCAAAGATATGCTTCGAGCATGTGCCATACACCACAAAAAAGGATGGGACGATCATCTACCATTGGCAGAATTCACTTATAACAATGGTTATCAAGCGAGCATCAAGACGGCACCTTATGAAGCTTTCTATGGCCGGAAGTGTCGCACACTCGTGAACTGGTGTGAATCTGGCGAGAGAGTTATTTACGGGATTGATATCGTAAATGAAACTGAAGAGCGAGTAAGGCTTATTCAAGCAAATCTTAAAGCTGCTCAGTCTAGACAAAAGAGCTATGCGGATATAGAGACATCGTCCTCTGAACATCCAAGTTGGAGACTACGTATATCTCCATGTATCTCCTATGAAAAGAATTCACCGATTTGGAGTGAAAGGAAAATTAGCTCCGCATTTTATCGGTCCATTTGCCGTCATCGAAAGATGTGGACCCATGGCATATAGTTTGGAGTTACCGGCAGCCTTAGCCGGAGTTCATAACATCTTCCACATATCTCAGTTGCTGAAGTGCATGAAAGTTCCAACGGTAGTTCTCGCGGGAGGCATAGCATATTTGAAGCCGGACCTCACTTATGTTGAGTATCCAACCAAGATAATTGATGAAAAGACTCGTGAGACCAGAAACCGAACGTTGGAGTTTTTCAAGGTGCTATGGGAGAATCACATGTCCGACGAAGCTACATGGGAAAGCGAGGAGTATTTACAGTTCAATCATCCAGAGCTTCCTAGCCAAAGTTATGTGGGTTTGAAGTTTCAACTTGAAACTGAAAATCATGAAATGTTTAAATCTCTGCCGGTGGGTCAGGGGCTACATGTCACGCTCTGGTGCGTTGGCACATGGGTCACACAATTAAATGTGCGTAGCCGCACTCGATCCCGAGCCACAAAGAATCCGGTGCCGGGTTAACTAAGGCTGGCACGTGGGGCCCACGGGTTGTCTTCAATCTCGTGCTCCCGCGTTCGGCCGCCGCCCCCCTTGCCGGAGTGCTCGCCGAGGGGCTCTGCAGTGCGCCAAGCTTCGAGATTTTTGCCGCCTGTTCCTAATGCCGCACGGGGAACACGGTGCTGACCTTAGCTCGACATAAAAACAACCGGAACACGGCCGGCGACGAGCGGCGGCTTCGGAAGCATTTCGTCCCTGTCGGCCACTAGCACCCCAAATGCTCGAGCAAAAGGTCGTACAGCATCAGTGCACCCTAGGAAAGGTCATCATGAACTCAAATGAGCTCAGGAATGGCTCCAACTAGTATGTCACCATGCGACCTAGGTCGAAAATCGGAAAAACTAGCAAAACTCGGAGAACAGTCGCTATACCTGATGGTTCTCCAATGTTTCTGATCCTATGGACTCGCACGGGCGTCTAGAAGTAGGTTACTAAGTTCGGTGATGAGTGGTGCGGTGTGTAGCACAAATTTTGCGAAGTGGTCCGGCAGTCTCTTTTGTACACCAGAGCAAAACGTTGAAATTCCGGCGACGGCAGCTCATGTCATGCCACAAGAGCTTGCGGTGAGGGAAGAGAAGACTTTGATGAACCACTTTACTGTTCACAGCTCGGGGAAAGGCGGGCTGTGTGGCCGGACAAGGTGTTCCCGTGGCGGCGGCTCGGTCTGAACCGAGGAAGAAGAAACGGTGCGGTGCCGGCCGGAGGAAGGTGTTCACAAGCTGCCGACGGTTCGAGGACGTTGAGGGAGGGTCAGTGCAGCTTTTAGCTGCTCAACTGGACGTCCAAGGCACCGGAGTGTGTGATCGCCAATGGAGGGAAGGAGGCGGCAGCTCAGGTGATATTTCAGACGCACGAGCGAGTGGCGTGTCTGAGCAGAGAGCAAAGCCGTTTATGCGTCGCTGGGGCGTGTTGATCAGCACAAAATGGGATTGAACCGCCTCTGGGGCGAGCAGGGACGCAGGAAGCTGATGTCCCGCCGTTTCCTCGCCGTGGTGTCTGCTCGGCGGCATGCAAGAAACTGAGCTCGGTGTGTTCAGTCGGTTGATCAAGTGAGTGACTTACAAGAGGGCCCCACTTCCAAATTTTAACCTCCAAACTTGTATTCGTACTGCTCTGAATTTTGGGGACCCTAATGCCCTTTTCCATTTTAATAATTTACCAAATGTCCAGTTGGATTTGAATGATTCAAAGTGTGAATTGTTTGGAGTGAATTCACAGCACAGATGAAGTTTGAAATTCAAACTTGGTTTGAATTTGCTTAAATTAGCTCATGTCAATATCAACTCCAAATGGAGTGAAAATTGGTGTCTGAGCTCACAAAAATGTGCTGAGTATGAATACGAATCCCACTTTTGAATTCGTGTGGAGAAAGGAGTTTTAAATTGAATTTAAGTTTGAACTAGCCCTTTTATAATTGTACCCAAAACACCTCAAAAGGTTTTGGATTTGAGGAAAATTTCGCATGAGCATTCCTAAAAAAGTTTAGAAGTTTTCATATGCTCAGCCCCTATGTGATGCATGTGGGAAATACCAATTTTGCATTTTGTGAGTTTATCTTCTAACGACTTTCTTGATGCTGTTTACTTGCTCTTCAAATGTGTTCATATTATCTCCTCAAATGAGGTGAGTGTGCTGTGATGAACACTTTTTAGCAATTGGAAAACTTGTGCCTCTACATTCCTCCCCCCTTAAAGAATCTCGTACCGAGATTATAAGGTAAAAATGAGAGAGGACGGTGGAAAATTACCGGATGTGCGACGTTAAAAAGTCGGGTAGTTAGTGCAAACAAAGCCTTCGCTCTCCCATGTCGCTTCCTCCAGAGTGATTACTCCATAGTACTTTGTAGAACCACAACGTACGGTTGCGTGTGGTTCGGGCCTTTTCGTCAATAATCTGAACCGGTTCCCCCGATAAGTGAGATCCGGTTTCAGTTCTTCGATATCTCCCAGCTGAATGGTGGTTGAAAGCTTGAGGCACTTCCTCAGCTGAGAAATGTGAAAGACGTCATGTACACCGGAGAGTGTCACTGGTAATTCCAACCGGTATGCAACTGATCCACATCTTTCCACAATCCGGAATGGACCGATGAATCGGGGTGCCAACTTTCCTCTCACCCCGAATCTGTTCACGTCCTTCATTGGAGACACATGTAGATACACGTGATCCCCAACTTCGAATTGTAAAGGACGTCTTCTCCGTTCCGCACACTGTCGTTATTGGGATTGGGAGGCTTTTAAGTTCACTTGAATCAGCCGAACATTTTCTTCCACGTTATTGACAAGATCAATCCCGAAGATGACCCTTTCGCCAGACTCACACCAATTCAGTGGTGTGCGGCATTTTCTCCCGTATAGCACCTCGTAAGGCGCCATCTTGATGCTGGATTGGTACCAATTGTTGTGCGAAAACTCGGCTAACGGTAAGTCATCATCCCAATTCTTACCGTGGTTGATAGCCCAAGCTCGTAACATGTCTTCTTATATTTGATTTACCCGCTTTGTTTGCCCATCCATCTGCGGGTGGTACGCTGAACTACAGATCAGCTTCGTCCCCAATGCAGCATGTAGCTGCTCCCAAAAACGAGACACAAATAAAGTGCCCCGATCCGAGATGATAGTACGGGTATGCCATATAAGCACAAGATCCGTGAGATGTACAATTCAGCATACTTTTTGGCGTTGTAATTGGTGTTGACCAGGATGAAATGGGCAACATTGGTGAGCCGGTCGATGATCACCCACACTGAATCATGTTTCTAGAATGTGGTGGGTAAACCAACGATGAAGTCCATGCTCACATCCTCCCACTTCCAGGCAGGAATGCCCAGCAGTTGTAGTAGTCCCGGTTTCCTCATATGGTCCGCCTTCACCCTACAGCATGTAACACACTCGGACACGTATTTGGAAATCTCCCGCTTCATCTGTGTCCACCAAAATTTGCTTCCACTAAAATTTGCTTCGGAGTTTTTGATACATCTTGTTTCTGCCAGGGTGAATAGAAAACTTTTACAAGTGAGCCTCTGCAAAAGTTTTCTTCCGTAACTCTGGTTTACGTGGTACGAAGATCCTGTCCTTGAACCACAGAACTCCGTCTCCGTCTTTCCGGAAACGCTTCAACTCCCCAATGTCTACACGTCTCCGCAAATGTGACATGCCCTGGTCATGTTTCTGATCTGCCGCTATCTCTTCACGGATGGTGGGGATAAGAGCTAAGTTGTAGAGAGCTCCATGTGGAATCACATGTAATGGTGGCTCGCTCCCTTCCAACGGAGTGATGGTCAGATTATGAATGTGTGACTTGCGACTCGGCGCATCCGCCGCTACGTTTGCCTTGCTGGGGTGATAATGGATCTCTATTTCGTAATCATTTATAAACTCCAACCATCTTTGCTGCCTCATGTTCAACTCCTTCTGAGTGAATATGTACATGAGGCTCTTGTGGTCGGTATACAAATGTACGAGGTTACTGAGTAGGTAGTGCCTCCACATCTTGAGTGCGAGTACCACGGAAGCGAGCTCTAAGTCATGAGTTGGATAATTTTTCTCATGGTTCCTGAGCTGCCGTGATCCATACGCGACCACCCTTTGGTCTTGCATCAGCACACATCCGAGCCCAATACTGGATGCATCGCAATACACATCGAACGGTTTTGTTGTGTCTGGCTGCACCGAAACCAGTGCTGATGTTAGGTGCTTCACTAATGTCTTCAACGCTGCATCACATGCTGGACTCCAAACATATTTGGTAGCCTTCTTCAACAGCTCTTCATAGGCTTGGCAATCTTTGAGAAGTTCGGAATGAACTTCCAATAATATCCCGCGAGTCCAAGGAAACTTTGTACCTCGTGAGCAGACCTCGGGGACTTCCAATTCAGC
Organism: Neostapfia colusana; assembly: GCA_030760725.1. Lineage (NCBI taxonomy): Eukaryota > Viridiplantae > Streptophyta > Magnoliopsida > Poales > Poaceae > Neostapfia > Neostapfia colusana. The sequence goes on along the minus strand of JASWHV010000017.1, from coordinate 33,373,950 downwards.
ACTTGTGTGATCTTACTCGGGTCTACAGCTATGCCCTCTGTGAAATAATATGCCCGAGAAAAGGTACTTGGGATATCCAGAATTCGCACTTGCTGAATTTTGTGTATAGTTTGTGATGCCGCAACCGTTGCAAGACTATACGCAGGTGCTTCGCGTGTTCCTCCTCCGACTTGGAATATACAATATGTCGTCGATGAAGACCACGACAAACATGTCCAGCTCCGGCATGAATACCGAGTTCATCAAGTACATGAAGTGAGCTGGAGCGTTGGTGAGGCTGAAGGACATGACCAGGTACTCATAAAGCCCGTACCTCGTTGAGAAAGCCGTATTCGGGATGTCCTCAGCCCGTATCTTAATCTGATGGTACCCAGATCTTATGTCCATCTTGGAAAAGATCTTTTCTTCAACCAACTGATCAAACAACGTGTCGATTTGTGGCAACAGGTACTTGTTCTTGATAGTCACAGTGTTTAGTGGACGATAGTCCATGCAAAGCCATAATGTCTCATCCTTCTTCTTCACATGAAATGCCGTACAGCCCCATGGCGAGGAGCTCGGCCTAATAAATCCCTTCTCCAGCAGGTCCATCAATTGTATTTTCAATTCTGCCAACTCCTTTGGCGCCATCTTGTACGGCCTTCGGGATATTGGCATAGTTCTCGGTGCAAGTTCAATCTTGAACTCCACCTCTCGGTCGGGCGGCATCCCTGGTAAATCATCCGGGAACACGTCTGGAAACTCATGGACTACTGGAATGTCTTCCAAACTGATAGTAGTGGATTGGTATACACTTGGAAGCTTTATTTCTGGACTGTACAGAAATAATGAATGAGACTCGTGCATTTCTGGGTGTAGATGCACGACTCGGAGGATGGTGTCTAAAACAGCGCCATGGCGGTTTAACCATGACATCCCTAAGATGACATCTGTGGGGACCACCCCGTGGTTCGCCCACTCAGGGATCGCAGAGTGTGATGCCGTGCGATGCGGCACCCAACAGCACACAAGAAAAGAATATGAAGAACATACAAACTTTTATTTTACATAAAAACAGCAGAAGTATTGTTCATAACTATTCTCTCATCCTGACTAAGCAAAAGTGCAGCCGTCCAGCCCGGGGACGCTACACACGAGCAACACTCACACAACAATCACGGCGGCATGCAGGGATCCAGCTCGGCCGTGTACCCTGACGGGGGCATCGACTCGTCCTTGGACCCTTCCTCATAACTCTCACCTGCACACAGCTCAAATATTGCAACCGTGAGCACAATGGCTCAACAAGGCTTAACCGACACTCCTAATCATGAAACTCTACATGCATGGATTCGTAATATAGGAAAAAGATGTTGCAATAAAGACACGCCTACATGTTAATCCTTACTTTCAGTTTTATAGCAGCAGTTTAATGTGCCTTAGGCAGCCCTCACATCGGTAGTCCACAATAAAACAAGAAACGCTTTCCTCCGATGTGGTTACTCACAAAGTGGAAGATAAACTTAACGAGCTCTACGTCTACAGCAGACATGGTTTCAAGAAATTAATAGTTCAATGCATCATATTCATCTGGCTTCTTTCACTTCTTACTATGTCACAGCACTGTGAACAATTCGTACTCAAATAACCGCGAGGGATGGTGATTGCGATCAGGAGACACCCGGATAACACGTCACATACACTCACTTTCAGAAGTGTGGTGCTTCACACCTTCCTACTCTGTTGTATGCAACAACCTTTCAAAGGAAACCCAAATGCTGAACCGGTCCATCCGTAATGGGCAGGAGGTTCCCGCATGGAGCGTGTCTGTGCCCGCCAGCAGATTTACACCTTGCTACCCTCAACCCACTCCTATAAAACTGTTGGATAAGCCTCGGCACCCAGGTTAGCCAATTACATCGGTTTCCTTCTTATGTCAGTATGCCATCCGGTGCTGTTCAAAACTTTTCCAGCAGGTCTGCACACGACTTGGTCCTCAATCGACACCAACAGATCTACGCACGTGAGACCTCCGCTCACTGCATCCTATCCCCCTGCTGGGTCTCAGTTTCACATTCTTAAGCCATTCTCTACTCTTTTCCGTCCCGTGTGATACAATCTTACCTCGCCAGTAGATTCCAACTACTCGACTTCTACCGGGATCTTAAGAAAATTAGCATGGCATTCTCTGCTAGTTGAGTGGTAAACTAATCAACCCTCCATAGGATTTAAAGGTCATGCAACTGGGGTTTCAATCACGTTAACTCTAATACAAACATTACACCCTAGACATAAGTGATACAAATGAAAACTTTACAAAACGTAATTAAATGCAAACCGGGGCTTGCCTGGTTGCGAATCAAAGGGGAAGTTAGCATCTGGTGGGAGGACTTCCAACAGCTCTGCAGTGTCCTCAACTTCAGTCACTATATGATATGCAACAAAATATGTGTATAAGTACTAATGAATTATAAGAAGTAAACTTCTATTCATAGCTACTGCTATTTAGGTTGCTTAATTGGCTTTGAGATTTTTCCAGTGAACACTAGACTCTATAAGGATGACCTGAGCAAAATTTGGAGAAGTTTTATGGAAACTTGTGGTCTCCAAAATTCCCACAAATACAAGGCTTCTCTGAATTTTGATCCCAAATCTGAAGTTCTGACATGGCTAACAGTGGACGATCTAATTATAGCAGGTCTCTAGAGTTCTAACAAAACTTGTTTCACAATTTTTGGAGCTACCTACAGGGAAAAATGGAATTTTGAAGTTGATATGAAATGCTGAAAAGTTTCTGTTTAGAATTGGAGAATTCCAAATGAAAGCTGATCTTTGGATCAGAGTTTAGCCTAGCAAATATATTCCAATGAAGCTAAAATTTTTACAGGAGATCACTAATGTTATGAAGAATCTTCTGGCCAAATTTGAGGAAATTCCATAAGAGGGATCTTCTGGAATTAATTCCCAAATATTTAATTTTGATGAAATTTGGAGATAATTCCAGAGATCTCCAGACCAAATTCTCTGCATTTATGCAAATTACAGACTGAGAGGAATCTAACAAAATTTGTTTCACAAATTTTGGATGTTCCTACTGAAAGTTATGGAGGTTTGAAGTTTGAAATATTTTTCTGGAAATTAACTCTATGATTTTTAGCTAATTTATTTAACCCTGAGATAACCTCCTGATTAAGCCACGTAAATCACCTCCACAAATCCTACGATTTTTACTGGAGATCAGGAACTAGGATAAGAGTTTTCTGACCAAAAATGGGAATATTTCATAAAGGAATATTCCTGGAATTACTCACTAATGGATTATCTAAAAAGAATTTTACAGAACATCCTAGGCATTTTCATAGCAAGAATTTTGTTTCTATGCAAAGTACTCTTCCTAAGGATTCTAGCAAAATTTGTTTCACTATTTTTGGAGCTAAGGATTGCCTAGAATGAATTTTACAACCTAGAAACTTTTTCTGAAAAGTTTCTGGACACTTTTGAACACAACAGCTTGGGATCTGAAAAATCCTACTCAAATCAACTCCAAATGAGCTGTAACTTTGCTGGAAGTTCAATAATACCCTAAAGAATATTCTGGCAAAATTTGGGGATTTTTGGCTTAACCAAACTCCCTCCATAATTCTTTTACAGAAAATTTTAAAAGAATTATCCAGAATTTATTATTGACTTTCATACAAATTGGGGTAAAAATTTGAATAGATCTTTGCAAACGGAATCTAACCCAATTTTAATCACCAAATTTGGAGTCTCCTACACAAAGTTATGAATTTCAAAGTTTGAACATTTTCTGGAACATAATACTGGCTGACAGTGGGGTCCACAGGTCAGACCCTTCTTCTACCTCGGGATAGAGCCCGCGCGCACGCCGGAACAGGGGGATGGCGCACCCTGTTCTCCCTCATTTCGCCACCGGTTTTGCTCTGGTTTCTCCCTACAGAACCGTTGAAACATGGCGAAGCTGCCGGGCAAGGGCTCACCACTTGAAAACGGCCGGAAACGGGTCGGCACCGACGACAGCGCTCGGCGGCGCGGCATCGACGTGTTCTAGCGTGTCCCAAGCCGATTTTAACAACCCAAGCTGCCATACAGCATCCCTAGAGCATGTGGAACATGGAACGCACGCCAATTCTTGCAGCAAACGGCAGGAGAAGGGGGGGGGGGTTCACCAGAGGACCGACCCGTTTTTGCCGCTGGCGGCGAATTCTCGTTGACCGGGGCGTGTGGTGGATGGTTTGCTTTGGAATTCGGCGTGGGAGGGTGCTAGGGTCCGAGGTTGCTATGGTTTGATGGAAGAACGATCAACCCATTTGGATGAATTTCCTGATTTGTTCATGCTCGGTTCTTCACGTTCGCCGGCGCCAAAACGTAAATTCTGGCAAGCCGGCAGTGGGGACGAGCAAGGAGAAGTTGGGAGAATGATCTACACACCATGGCGCACCATAGGGGGTGTTGGTCGTGCGGGAGAGTGTAAAAGTCCCAAAAACGTTAATGCAAAGAAACGGATGATTGAACATCATTGTGTTTTCTGTTCATAGAAAATGGGACTTACAAAAACTTTCTTACATGGGATGGTATACGTGGGGTTCAACAACACGGGTTCAATCATTCATTTGAATGTGTTGGACCAAGGTGAAATTAAACTCATGCGTAATCATACATGTGTTTGAGAAAGAATAAAAAGAAGATATTTAGACTCAAATGCTCACCTCAAAGTGTTGCCAAATTTTTGAACATACATGGAACATCAGACAGTTGAAGGTGAGGAGAATTATGGTAGCAACTTTCTGCTTTTAGGGTGAGCTAAATAGGAGTGAATTATGCTCATGTTTGAATTTGTGCTGAATTCAAATTTGAGGGGCAAATTCAAACTGAACTTGTGAGGTTCAGATTGGGACCAAGAGTGATCAAGCATGGGTTAGGAGCAAATGAAAGTTTTTCACCCAAATTCAAATGGGTCAATACAACAGAGGCTTTCAAACTGTGGGTTGAAAGTTTATAATTGCAGCAACCAAATTTGAATGTTGAGTCCATATTTGAAATCCTCGGCTCCAAATTTGTGGGAATACAAATTTTTACAACATTTGGAAGTGTGGTGGCTAAGCTTTTGCAATAGGACATAAAAGGGTAATTGAATTCAAATTCAAATTTGAACTTGGAGTAAACGTTGCCCATGTCCAAATGAATTCCTAAATTTGAGTTCTACATGTTGGAGTCTATTACCTGCCAAATTTGGGAGATATTTGTGAGAATTTTGGGGGGAGGGATAAGAAAAGGGAAAAGAGGGGTGGACCCACTGGTCAGTGAGCTACTGAAAACTTGCACTCGAAGTCATTAATTCTGTTCAGACTCGAACACACCGTGGCTGCCTCACGCATGACACCGAGGGCTGCTCCCGAGCCACCTCCTCACTGAATTGCCCGTGCTGGAGAGCAGCTCGTGGGCTGCCTTACCGTTCGGCGTGATCCTTTCCTGACTGCACCGAGCTACTTCCATTTCCCTACCTCCTCGCGAGTAACCATCGAGAACACATCGCCTCCACTCGGTCGATCACAGGGAGCCAACCAAATCTCGCGCAACCACCCCACTGACCTGAAAAAGGGTCCTGAGGGAGCTCCTCATACTTCCTCGGTGTAAAAACAGCCGAGTTCCGGCCTCCCTAAGCCTAGAATCGTTCTCTTCTGTGGCGACCTAACGGCATGGGGACTTGGTGTGCATGTGGACAGCCAACACCGGGGACTTTCACGCCCGAGCAAGGACACGCCCGGACGCGCTGTTGACCCGTGCTGCTCACCCCCAAACCTCAAATCGAGCCGTGGATCACCGAGAGCCAATTCGGAAATTTTCTTTCGGAGGGCGCAATTCGACCTTATGGTACGGGATGATCAAATTCAGTTGCAATTCATGTTTTTAGCTCACCAAATCTTGCACACGGGAGGTAGACTAGCTAGCGACTCCATTTCCTTCGTATACTTAGCTTAGAACCGAGTAGTTGCAACTAATTTCAAGTTTTCCGAGCGGCGGTCATGGCGGGAACTGCCGGACACACGGTGAGACCTCATTTCAAGCCGTTGCTGATCATGTTTGAACCAATGTCGAGCACCCCCATGACCCACTGATGGTGTAGAACAAAAGCCCCGTTGATTTGGGGGTCTAGAGAGAGCGCACAACGTCGCCGGAGCAAGAACCGAGTCGCCGCACGTTGCCCGGTTGTTTAGAGCCATCGCCGGCCTTTGGTGAGCACGGGGACGAGTTTCTCATGGTCGAATTGGGGCTAGCGGTGAGTTTCCGGCCGTGATTCCACCGGAGAAACGAAGGTCAGTGGCACACCGCCGCTGCTGGCTAGGGGGACGAAGCACGCGCGGGAAAGAGGGTGGGGGGAAGAAGAACCCATTGGCCCCACCTGTCAGCGGCAGTAGTTTAAACCAGGATCGGCTGTGGCTATCTAATTCTTTGTGCTACATCCAAAATATCTGTGAACCCTGGTATGGCTGCACCGAAGAGCTGACACGTCAGCCCCGGCCCGCGGTCAGAATTTAAATGTTTCCCGGGTTATTTGAATTCCCCAAATTCAGTTCAAACTTTAGAACCTCATAACTTTTGCTAGGAAGCTCGAAATTTAGTGATTACAATTGGGTTGGATTCAGATTGAAAAACTATATCCAAATATGAAACCCAATTTGTATGAAAATCATTATTAATTTCTGGAAAATTCTCTAAATCTTTTCAGAAATTTTTTTTGAGGGAGTTTGGTTCATCCAAAAATGTTAAAATTATGCCAGAATATTCTTTAGGGTGTTAGTGAACTTCTGTAAAAGTTTCAGCTAATTTGGAGTTGATTTAATTAGGATAATTCTTATTTCAAGTTTCTGTGTTCAAATGAATACAGAAACAGTTTCAGAGAATTTCCAAAACATGGAAATTCAGTTCTGGGCAATTCTTAGTTCCAAACATCCTAGGAAAATTCAGGCAGGCTCCCTGAGCTATGTTTGAAAATGTGGTTCAATTGTATTTCCATAAAAATGCAAATTTCTTCAGATTTAGTTCCTTTTTGCCTAAATCCTTAGGGAATTGTTCTGAGTGATCTACTCATTGAAAAATTCTAAATTTTGTTCCAGATTACTTTCTTGTGACAAGGAACTCACAAGAAAATTTTAAGCTCCATTGGAGCTTTGGATCATTACTGTCCTGTTCAACCTCATTAAGTGATCAACACACACAAGTGATGAAACACACTTATCACTTGATCATAGTTCTTAAACCCAAACCCAAACCATTAGCACCAGTGTCATTTTAAATTCTTAAACAGAGTTCCAGTTTTAAACTTGTCTTTAGAACTTGTTAGCAAAAGTTTTACAATTAAACATATTTGCATATTCATAACGTGTAGTGATTAAACGTGGAAAGGTGGAGGAGAAGTGAAGCTTGGATCAAGGAGCAAGAAGGGCAGTGATTAAACTTCAAGTCATCAGCAACTAACCTCATAATTATCTGACTTTAGTCACCTGCAAACCAAGGCAAGCTCCTGTTTGGATTTAAGTTATTTATAAAGTTTTTACTTTGTTCACAATTATGGTTTAGAGTTTTTATGCATTAGGTCAAGGATGTTTTATACTCCAAATGCATGACCAAATGAACCCTTGAGTCAAGGGTAGAATATAGTTTCCTGCTGTAGAAGGTTGCCGTGCTAAATAGGTTATGACATCCGGTAAAAGTCGAGTAGTTGGAATCTACTCGCGAGCTATAGTCGGGATTACATGGGTGTAGTTGAAAAAGGCAAACTAAAATTTATATTTCTAAAGATGAGACCAGGCAGGAGGGTTAGGCAGCAACAAGACGAGGTCTTCGTCGTTAGTTCTGGCTGTGTCGGTTAAGGACCGTTCTCGTGTGCGGCCCTGGGAGCAAGTATTGAATTGTGTACCGGATGCTTACTGCTATATGGCACCAAGGAAACCGATGTACCAGGTTAACTGGATTGTAGAGGCATACCACATCGTCTCGTTAGACCTATGAGACCGAGACGGCGCGACCAGTTCTACAGTTGAGTGTCCTGTGAAAGGTTGCCACAAACGACATAATGAAGGACACCAGATTTGGCTCTTCAGAGGCGGGCGTATGTGTCGAGTTATCCGGGCAGTGTTTGATTCGAATCACCGTCCCTCGCGGTTATGAGTACCACTTGCTCACTTCGCTGTGACGTAGTAATCAAGTTGTTTGAGAACAGTTTGCAAAGTTTTAATTGCTGCTATGATTATTGGAATTGCATGAAAACCTTGTTTGAAGTTGAGATAGAGCAAACTAAAGTTAATTTCCACCTTGGGACAAGTAACATTGGAACAAAGCATTTCTTGTTTGATTGTGGAGTTCCAGTGTTGCTGGGCGCAAGGTCACTACAGTGATGGCTAAAATCTGAAAGTTAAGGATGAACTTGTAGGCGAGTCTCTTTGCAAATTACATGTTTAAGTCTTAAGTTACAATCACGTAGAGTTGCATGCTTTAGAAGAGACGGTTAAGTCTTGCTGAGCCTTTGTGCTCACTCTTGCTATATGAGTGGTTTTGAAGGTTAATATCGACACATATGAAGAAGGTTGTCCGGTGAGACTCGGAGGCTTCCGAGTCATGTTACACATGGAGAACCTAGCCGCTGCCATGTCTTCATGTTGCTAGCGAGAGGAGTCCGCAGGCTGGACCTCTTCTCGGATGCTCATTAGTTACTCGACGTGAGCTGTTTATAGACTTCCGCTGTAGCTAATTTATGTAAATTATTTACAAAGAACATTTTTAAGCTTCCGCTTTTGATTTATGTAATACAACTTTACCTTATATGTGTTCTGTTGGGTGCCGTATAACACGGCACCACCCAATGCGACTCCCGGGCGAGTGGCTCGGTCCCGTGACACGGGCCGGGGTCCCCCACAGCGTGGTATCAGAGCTGCATTGGTAATAGAACACGGAATAAGGATCGTATTACGTCAAAAACTTAACGGTGAGGAAACGGTATTAAGCCCACATAAGGACTATAGTAGTATAGTTACTTAAAGTGGCATGACTAACTTACTTGTTATAATTCTGAATTTTGATTATGTAACGACGCACCTACGCTCAGGTAAGCATGGTAAGGAATGCCACCGGAAGCGGTTCAATTTCGGTTAGCTCCCCCGACGAGGAATGTGGTTCAGGGATAGGTCTCACAGCTTGGTGTGAGACGTCAATATGAAACTCTTGGACTCTTCATATTCCTGAGTTCATATGAAATGCTGATCCCTAGCGTGCAGTAGGCAAGAAAGTGGAGACCCCATCGTGTGGTCAGTAACGCGATAGTGTGTTCTTCTGGAAATAGCCCATGAGGACATACGCAGCGCTTGCCATCGGCGTGCCCTGCAGGGCAGTAGGTGGTATCTGTTGGGGTGATAAAATTCCCAACCGTGGCGACCCGTTCACGCTCTACTTGGGTTCCCTGTCGTGTGGTGTAAAAACACGATCACATACCTTGAGACGTGGCTTAACTCAAGGATGGCCATATGGCAATGATATGGGCGTATGTATCTACTTTCAAATATGGATCTGCCTGAAATGAAAATAACCCTTGAGTGCATCACTATTGAGTGTTCTTCTGCAGGTACTAACCACGTACGTATTCCGTGTAGTACACGTGTGCGAGAGACCGTCTTAGTGCCACTGATGAAACGATATGCCGGTATAATCTGGTTTAGGATTTTCTTTGGTGAGGCTACGTAGGACCGACATGTTTCTTACGGTGCATCGACACTGTACTACACTTAATAACCTCTTCCCTATGAAGAAATGATTCATTAACTATCTTTCAACTAAAAATGGAAGTTTGAAACAAATATTAGTCATTGAACTCTTATTTTGAGCTAAGATTCAAATGAGCGCATGACTAGGCGTCAAAGTTTTCAAAAACAGAGTGCTCGGTTTCTGGCAGGAATTCTTTCTGGACATTGACAGATCATAACTCTGAGTAGCTTTGACCAATTAAGGTTTATGATACAGTTCTGGAAATATTTTCAAGTTCTCTACAACTTCTTTGTAGATCTCCAGAGCAAAATCACACATTAAGTTGGTGAAAAGTCCAGTTGATGGCAAACTTTTCTGAACCAGGACAGCAGCAAAAACCTCTCTGGACTTTTCTGTTTTTAAGCCATAATTTTTGTTAGAAAAATCCCTATGGATCCTATGATACACCATTGGAAAGGTTATGAAATATGCAACATTGTTATAGTTCAAAGCTTGTTCAGATTCTTATTGTATTTGCATATACAACTGTGATAATTAGCCACATACAAAGGAGATGCTGGCAATATTTTATCCAGGAATTCTGTCAACTTTGGAAAATCATAAATTTTGATCCAGAGATGATCTGACCGAATATGAATACTCGTTGGAAATATACTGAAGTTAACTTTAACTTTTGTATTCAACTTGAGTTATGAAAATGCTTTTACACGGATCAAAAGCTGGGTTAGGACAGAAGAGTCTGTTCTGTACAAACATAGAGCACAGGTTAGGCCTACCACACAGAAGTGATTAAACTCGAGGAAATTCCGGTGGGACGTGAATATCCGATGTGTTCCTGTGAGTTACCAGGCATGCCGGTTAACAGGACGTCAAGTTCCAGATTGAACTGACGCCGGAAACAACACCGATTTCACGAAGGCCGTACAAGATGGCACCCAATGAACTAGCGGAGTTGAAGGAGCAACTAAGTGAACTCGTGAGCGAAGGTTTTATAAGACCAAGCTCATCACCTTGGGATCGCTCTGCGCTGTTTCTTAAGAAGAACAACGAGACACTACGATTAAGTGTTGATTATCGTTCCCTCGATGCCGTCACCATAAAGACCAAGTACCCAGCCCCGCATCAATAGTTTATTCGATCAACTAGTTGGTGCCAGGGTATTCTCGAAGATGGTTGGAGCTCAGAAAAAATTAGGAAATAGCGATCCACTACCATCCGGGAAAAGTGAACACGGTCGCCGACACGTTTAGTCGGAAAGCCCACGTTCACAACTTGGCGATTGCTGAGTTGGAAGAGGAGGAACCAAGTCTCCGTGTCATTCCGTATGGAGCACTCTATAACATTGCTCCCATTCCAACAATCTGAGGAGAGATTGCTGAGGTTCAAAGGAGAGACAAGGGTATGTCTCACATACAGAGAAGAATAGACAACGGAGAGATGAGGTGGTTCAGGAAGGGCAATGAGGGTACTCTATGGTTTAAAGACCGTATAGTTACCTCGTAAGAGGAAGCTCTACGGCCGGATATGTCGCACACCGCTGAAGTGGTGTGAGTACGGCGAAAGATTACTGTTCGGGGTGATTAGTCAACCAAGCCGAGGACCGAGTTCAGACAGTAGAAGCGAACTAGGAGGCTGTACAATCCTGACAGAGAAGATACGATGGTCAAAGGCATAGACCGTTGCATTTTGACGGTGGAGAACACGTTGTCTTTGCGTGTCTCCGATGAAAGGAATTCACCGGTTCGATGTAAAAGGGAGATTTTGCTCCCCGAGCTTTAGATCCATTTGCTATCACGGAAAAGTGCGGACCATAGTGTAAAAGTCCCAAAAATGTGTATGAATAAAAACTATGGTTTGAGTTCATATGTGTGGCAATGACAGGAAAAATGGGACTTGCTAAAACTTTTCTTCATGCAAGGTAATACATGGATGAACATCCAACATGAGGTTCACCTTTTTATTTAAAAGTGTTGGACCAATAAGGAGTTCAATACCTCTTTGCATGAAAGTTTAAAAATTCAGATTTGAAATTCAAAGTTCACACATAGGGTGAGCAAAAACTTTGAATAAACATGCAGCCCTATAGTTGGGATTATAGGGAAAAGTTTGCTCACAAACTTTTCATTTATAGGGTGGGCTCAAAAAGGAGATAAAGAGAAGAATTTGCAAACTTCAACCAAATTCAAATTTGGCAAGCAAATTCAAACTGAATTGGAAGGATTCAAATTCTAACACACATTTTTAAACTCAGAATGGTGGGAATTAAGAGGATCAGCTTGAGAAGATATTTGGGGAGGAAATGTGGAGTGGGACCCACCTGTCATAGAGCTAAAGGGGGAGCCTTGCACCCTAAGTCTTAGCCTCAGTGGGAGATTTCCCCGAACAGCTCACGGGAGCCACCGAGGTGCTTAGCGGCGCCACCTCCTGCTGCCTTCCCCCATGCGCTGACCACCGAGGCGATGCCCTCGTGCTAATCCCTGTGCTCACGTCCCCTCAGCCGGGCAAAAGGCTCAGTTGTGCTTCCCCCCTCGCGAGCGCACGAACGGCAGCCGTTCTTCCCCTCCGCTCTCGGTCCGATCGGAAGATCGGCAAAACCACCGCGCCTTTCCCCCCCCTGAGCTGCTAAACATCACCTCGAGCTCGGCCTCCACCTCCCTGACCCGCAAGCCAGCGAGCTGCAGCCTCCAGTGCCCGAGAACAACCGCCACGGCAGCGACCTAAGCCGAGAAAGTGATCGGGCGCTCGTGGACAGCCCTCCACAACGGGTTTCACGGCCGAGCGATCACACCTTCGGACGCGCACGGGTGCGGTGCTGCTCTCAGCCCAAGCTCAGGCCATACCGTGAAGCATCGCCGGCGAATTTCAAAGTTTTGCTCCGGCGACGTCAACCCGAGCATCTGGTATGGAAATCCAAAATTCTCCACTTCTATTCGTTCTTAGCTCGTCAAACTTTGCACGTAGGAGCTGGACTAGCCGGCGATGATATTCTCTTAAGCATTCGTCGCATGAAAACCCTTTGGGGCGACGTATTTTGAGGTCTACAGATCACTTTTCCGGCGGACCCATTTGGTCGCACGGCGACAACCCATTTCCAGCCATTCCCGAGGCACTTTGAGGTCGTGTCGACCCTCCTAGAGGTATGCTGGTGCTGTAGGGCTCATCGGCACAAGCTTTTGAGGGCTGGAGACCCCGGGCGACGCTGCCGGACTTCCACAGAGGCAGTTACACGTCGCCGGCCATGTTCCGGTCGTCGGCAGCCCTAGCAAACCCCACAGCCATGTTCCTCTAGGCCCTAAACCTCCTGGCGGCGAGTTGTAGCTCCGGCGGTGGCCGGGAAGGCCGGTCCGGCGAGCTTCCGGTTACTCCGGCGAGGGGGAGCGCGCGGGCGCGAGCGAGAAGCGGGAGGTAGAAGAAAGCCGTGGGCCCCGCCTATCAGCAGCTCAGAATTCAAATCTGGGATCAGGTGTGGACGGGATCCCGTGTGCTGGCGCAAAAAACCCCGTGGCCCCGGTGTGGCCCAGTTCTGATTGGTTGGAATTCACATAAGCTGGCCCAGTGGGATTTTCAATAGGAAAATAATTCCAGACTTAGCTCAATCTTTAGAAATTCATATCTCCCTGTGGAAAACTCCAATTTGAATGATTCCAATTGGATTGGATTCATCTCTCTGAGTTCTTTCCAAATATGAACTAAGATTTCTATGAAATTCAATATTATATTATGGAAAATTCTTTAAAGGTTTTCTGAAAAAGAATTATTGAGGGAGTTTGGGTTATCTAAAAATCCCCAAATTTTGCCAGAATATTCTTTAGCATAGTATTGACCTACTAGCAAAGTTTCAGCTCAGTTGAAGATCATTTGGGTAGGAATTTGCTAAATGCAATCTACTATGTTCAAAAGAGTCCAGAAACATTTTCAGAAAATGTTTCCCACTTCAAAAATCTGTTCTGAGCAATCCATAACTCCAAAAATCATAGGAAAATTTAGGTAAGCTCTCTGGGGCATACTTGGAATTGTAATTCACTTAGTTGGGCATGAAAATGCACATTACTACAGAATTAATTCTATTGATTACAAATGCTTAAAGAATTGTTTTGGGGGAACTACCCAAGTAAAAGGGCTGAATTTTGGACCAGATGACTCTCATGTGATCAAGAACTCACATGTAAATTATCAGCCCAAGATGAGTCCTTGAACTCCCTGTTCTTATTCTCCATACTTATGTATAAGGGAAAAATACATAAGAGATGTTGTGAGAATTATGGGGGACACAATATGACTCCACATTAGCTGCAATTTGGCAAGCTAAATCCTTAGGTAGTATAGAACCTGCTGTAAACGTGCTTAGGCCATTGGAGTTCTTGTTCTTCAGTTGCACTCAAAGCTTTTCAGCTTACCTATTATGTTCATTAGAGAAATGGGTTAGTGTATAGATAAGGCCTTAAGATCAATTTAGTTTAATTCTGTTCTTTGCACAACAGAGGCAAACCAAGCCATGCTTGGCTTTTCCACACAACCTCTGTCCTAAGAAATTAATTCCATAACTTCTTTCTATTACATTCTATAAAATATGTGCATATACATTTCAATAGGAACCACAACGAAGGGGACTCAAAGGAGTGATTCATCGAAGTGGATCAAGCTCCGGAGAGTCAAGGGTGGATCTGCAAGGACACTAACTATTATATACGACTACCCTGCAAAACAGGCAAGCTCCGGTTTGCATTTAACAGCTGTTAAGTTTTTATTTTGTATTCACCTTTGGTTAAGATTTGAACTGTGCATTAGGTCTAGTGTTTGATACTCCTCTTGCATAGCCAAATGACCCATGGAGTATTGGGTAGGTGTCTTTCATCGTGTAGAACTGCCATGCTTAAGTACGGTTCGGTAGAAGTCGAGTGGTGAGATGCTACTCGCAGATTTAGGAACAACAGGGGCATACGGGATTGGTTCGTAATTGAATTAGCAAGTTAAACTTGAGACCGGAAGGTTGTAGGAGCAGCAGGACATAGGGGCCTGGGTGCTTTAGACCTGTCCATGTCGGTCAAGGACCGATCCGTATGCGGCCCTGTTGAACAAGTTTGAGTTGTGTACCGGACTCATGCTGGCTATATGGGACCCAGTAAACCGATGTACCTTGGGAAGCTGTCGTTGGGACTTTTCGGGTCGCCTCAGGCGGACGGCCGGTGTGCAGTATGTGGGGAATATTCTCATGACATCTCACGTCGGAAGGTGCACCATGAGAGTAGCTACTGTACGGGGCGACTTGATCGATTCAGCGGGGGTGAAACGGGGGAAAGGCTGCCACGTACGACGTCAGTGATGGTTGTTGTAGGCAACGTCGAGTACGGGCGTACGTGTCGTGTAGTCCGGGTGTTATTGATTCGAATCACCGTCGCTCGTGGAATGGACTGAGCATACTTGTTCTCACAGTCGTGACGTAGTAAGAACTTGCATGAGAAAGGAACTAATCATTTTGATGTGAAGTATTCTTCTACCTTGTATTGAAGCTTGATGAATAGGCTAGTACAAACTCGATTCTTTTATGCCATGAGCAATTTACATTGGGGGAAAGCGTTTCTTGTTTGATTGTGGACTCCCGATGTGGCGTGCCCAGGGTTACTTAAAATGCCGCAATTAATACCTGAAAGTAAGGATTCACTGTTAGGCGAGTTTAATTATGCTTATGCCATCCTATGTTAGGTTCATAACCTCACTTAGAGTTTCATGTTTAGGGTGACGGTTAAGTCTTGCTGAACGTTATGCTCACGGATGCTATCCGAGTTGTTTTGCAGGTAATTGACTCGATGCTTATGAGAAGGGGTGCCGATGAGACTCGGGAACCTCCGAGTGCTTACTCAAAGAGCATCCTCGCCGCTGCAGATTGTCTTCGTGTTGCTAGTAAGAAACGTCCACGGGCTGGACCATTTCTTTGTTGCTAGTTTAGATATGAGTCGTGAGAGTGATAGTCTTCCGCTGTAGTTTACTCTGATATAACTATTTGTAAAACATTCTTGTACGCTTCCGCTAAACTATTTATGTAATATGATGTGTGTTCATCGACCCGTGTGCTGTTGGGTGCCGCATAACACGGCACCACCCAACGAGGTCCCGTGGGGCCATCTCAGCGTGGTATCTGAGCTGTTACACATGGTATCAGAGCTGCGTTGGGAACAGAGCACGGATTGAGCATCATATTATGTCACAAACTTAGGGTACGGTGAGATAACGGTACTAGGCCCACATAAGGACTACTATTAGCATATTATGAAGGTGGCAACCTAACCTAATTGTTATGTCGGAAAATCGTGCATCTCGGGATGGTTTATGTATTGGGGGGTGCACGTATGCGCTGTCCAGCAGTGCGCACAAGCTAAAGGGTGGAGCCTCACGGGTGGCAGGTAACCCGACCCGCTTTAGTATCCTCTACGACTCCTCATGTCGTTTGGGGTATTCGAGCAGCGTCTATCCCAGGCGTGCATGGTGTAATTTGGGAGACCCCGTCACGTGGTCAGTAACGTGAACACGTAGCTCAAGGCGTGTTTGGCTTGAAAACACCTGGGCGAGTGATGACAGCCGGGTGTACCAACTGTCATGGATACCGGGTTCGGTGTGCAACCGAACCTGATGATTGAGTGTGTTTTATGTAGGTACTAAGCATGAAAATCTTAGTACGTGTAGAACAGTTTGCGAGTGATCGTTTTAGTGCCACCTAATGATACGTATATGCCGGTGTAATCTGGTTAGGTTTTTCTTTGGTGAGGCAACGTAGTACCGTCATATGTCTTACGGTGCATCGCCACCGTACTACACTGGATAATATTCTTTCCTATGGAGAAATCATTCATGACTAACTTCCAAACTAAAAATGGATGTGATAAAGCACATATTATTTACTGAACTCTTCAGTTGAACTAAGTTTCAAAGAAGAGAATTACTAGGCTTCTTTTGATCTCAAAAACAGAGTGCTCTGTTCTGGCAGAAGTTTTGCCGAATTTTAACAGAGTGTAATTCTGATTAGCTTGATCCAATGGAGGTGTTTGATACAGTTCTGGAAAGGTTATTAAGTGCTCTACAACTTTTATGTAGAACTCCAGAGCCAAATCCGACACCAACTTGGTTGAACGTCCAGATGAATGCAAACTGTTCAGAAAACAGAGCAGCTGCAGACTTCTCTGGATGTTGCTGTAAATTAGCCGTCACAGTCTGTAGAAAAATTTCTAAGGGTCATATGATACACCGTTGGAAAGGTTAGGAAATTTGCAACAATTTTGTAGTTCATAGTGTGTTCAGAATTGTATTCCATTTGTATGTAAAACTGTGATGAAAACAGCCACGTACAAAGGAGGTGGTGGCAAAATTTACCTAGAAATTCTGTCAACTTTGAACAGTCATAGCTAGTGATCCAGAGATGATCTAGGGTCATATGAGTACTCGTTGGAAAGATACAGAAGTTAAATTTAACTTTTGTGTTCAACTTGAGTTATGAAAATGCCGTTAACTGGATCCAAATCTGGATTAAGTAGAGAAAGGTCGGTTCTGTACAGTAAATGGGGATTATTTTTGTCGGCTTTAGAAAGATATGTAAACATGAAGTATTGTTATGCTTTCATAAAGTTTTAGCATGTTCATGTTTTACATACTTTCACATACTGCTAGATCAAGTTGTGACTCCCCTCAAAATTATGCTTTTGCAGTATGGTGCGTACTCAGTCACCGAGTAGGGCTGAAGGTTCTCGCCGAGACGGTGATGACTCGACTCCACCACGGGTACCGCCATCAATGGTATGGGCGGATGTCATGGCTCAGATGGTCGAGTAAAGTCAAGAGAACACAAGACTACTCCAAGCCTTGGTACAACAGGGCTTACTCCAGCGTGCACAACAGGACGTTCCACCTCGGAACGCCTATTTGGATTTCTTGGCGACACAACCGCCAATCTTCACGGAAGCCCATGAACCAGTGGAAGCTGATCAGTGGCTTCGAGTTATGGAGTCCAAGTTTGGAGTGTTTGAGTGCGACGAGTATCAGAAGACATCATTTGCAGCTCAACAGCTCCATGGAGCCGCCGGAAATTGGTGGTTTGCGTATCTCGCCACCGTTCCGGAAGGCCATCAGGTGGAATGGACGGAATTTCGTGAAGCATTCCGGGATCGTCACATTCCTATGGGTTTTATCAAGGCCCATCAGCAGGAATTCAGAAACTTGAAGCAGGGGGACATGAGTGTCCTCGATTATGTCAGACGATTCAATCTTCTGGCACAATATGCTCCTGCTTATGCAACGAGCGAAGCTGCCATGTGTGACTACTTTTTCTATGGCTTGAGTGCCATACTAAAAGAGAAGTTAGCTTTATTCAATCAAGGCAGTTACACCGAGTTGATCAGTGCTGCTCTGCTACAAGAACAAGCGACACTTGAGTGTGAAGCAGAAAAGAGGGACCGGGAGGATGTGCTAGAAGACACACCAGTTGTTCCTCGCAAATACCGTATGGTGTATCACACACCATCCGATGAAAGATGGCAAGCGCCAGTGAGATCAACTCCGTACAGATTTCCTGCTCAAGAATCTTGTCTTGAAGCAACACCTTTGCCGCAGCAACGAATGACACCTGTGGCATCATTGCTGCAGCCAAGTACATGAACTCCTCCACCACAAGTCAACGAAGAACCGGGGAAACCTCCGTGTTCTTATTGCCACCGTTCTGGGCATTTTAGGCAGGAATGCCGGGAGAAGTTGGTGAACACCAGACAGCCATCATCGTCAGGTGGTATGCCGCCACCTGTTCAGGTCAACATAACAACATTGCAATCCGGGAGTGTGCAACATCTTGCTATTGAGGATGTCCCGGAGGGAGCACCGGTGTTAGCAGGCATGTTTGCGCTCAAAAACATGCCCGTGCTGGTACTTTTTGATTCAGGTGCAACCCACAATTTTATCAGCAAAACATGCGTGGATCAGCACCAACTATCCACCAATACTCCCATAACGAGTTTTCTTATACGATCACCGGGAGGAAATATCTCTGCCAATCAGATTGTGTCCCGAGCAGCTTTGTGTTTGGGTGGAAAAATATACCCAACATCGCTGATTATGTTGGATAGGCAGAAGATAGACATTATATTGGGGATGTCTTGGTTAAATCGTCACGGTGCCGTTCTCAATATCGGTAACCAGACTGTCCAGATTGACTCGCCAATTCACGGACAGCACACGCTGTTTTTAGACAGCGAAGATCCAGATATGGTAGAGGCCTACCACACGGAAGCGTTGAAGCTTGAAGATATTCCGGTGGTACGTGATTATCCCGATGTTTTTCCCGATGACTTACCGGGCATGCCACCCAAACGGGACGTCGAGTTCAAGATTGAACTGGCGCCAGGAACGACGCCTATCTCACGAAGGCCTTACAAGATGGCACCTAACGAGCTAGCGGAGTTGAAAGAGCAACTGAATGAACTTATGAGCAAGGGTTTCATACGACCAAGTTCTTCACCTTGGGGTTGCTCAGCGCTGTTCGTTAAGAAGAAGGACGAAACACTACGGCTATGTGTTGATTACCGTCCTTTAAATGCTGTCACAATGAAGAACAAGTATCCTTTGCCCCGCATCGACATCCTGTTCGATCAATTTGTGGGTGCAAAGGTATTTTCGAAGATGGATCTTCGGTCGGGCTATCATCAAATCAAGATCCGACCGGAGGACATACCGAAGACAGCTTTCTCGACGAGATACGGACTCTACGAGTACCTCTTCATGTCATTTGGGCTAACCAACGCTCCGGCACACTTCATGTATTTGATGAATTCTGTATTCTTGCCGGAGCTAGACAAGTTCGTCGTGGTATTCATCGACGACATATTGGTTTACTCCAAATCTAAAGAAGAACACGCTGAACATCTGCGCATTGTGCTACAACGGTTGAGGGAGCACCAGTTATATGCCAAGTTCAGTAAGTGCGAGTTCTGGATTGATCAAGTGCCTTTTCTAGGCCATATTATTTCAGCAGAAGGTATCGCCGTGGACCCCAGCAAGATTGAACAAGTGCTGAAGTGGGAATCTCCCAAATCAGTCCACGAGGTCCGAAGTTTCCTAGGTTTAGCAGGGTATTATCGGAGGTTTATTCCGAGCTACTCAAAGATTGCTAAACCAATGACGGAGCTACTGAAGAAGGGCACTAAATACATGTGGAATACAGCATGTGAATCTGCATTCAAGACTTTGGTGAAACATCTCACCACAGCTCCAGTTCTTGCTCAGCCAGATACGACGAAGCCATTTGATGTATACTGTGATGCATCCGGCATCGGTCTCGGCTGTGTTCTAATGCAAGAAGGGCGTGTAGTCGCCTATGGGTCTCGTCAACTGCGAAACCACGAGCAGCATTATCCAACTCACGATCTTGAGCTTGCTGCAGTGGTGTTGGCATTGAAGATGTGGAGGCATTACCTACTGGGTAATCTTGTTCACCTCTACACCGACCATAAGAGCCTGAAGTATATCTTCACGCAGAAGGAACTGAATATGAGACAGCGGAGATGGTTGGAGCTCATCAAAGATTATGAAATTGAGATCCACTATCATCCAGGAAAAGCAAACGTGGTTGCCGACGCGCTTAGTCGGAAGGCCCACGTTCACAACTTAGCGACTGCTGAGTTAGAAGACGAAGAACCAAGCCTCCGTGTCATTCCGTATGGCGCGCTTTATAATCTCGTGCTCATTCCAACAATCCGTGAAGAGATTGTTGAGGCTCAAAGAAGAGACAGAGGTATGTCTCACATACGGAGAAGACTAGACAACGGAGAGGTGAAATGTTTCCGGAAGGATGAAAACGGTACAATATGGTTCAACGACCGTATAGTGGTACCGCGTAATATGAAACTCCGGAAGAAAATATTGGATGAAGCCCACCTATCGAAGTTTTCCATTCATCCCGGAAGTAACAAGATGTACCAAGATTTGAAACAGAAATTTTGGTGGACTAGGATGAAGAGGGAGATTGTTAAATACGTATCCGAATGCGATACGTGTAGACGGGTCAAGGCTCATCATATGCGGAAAGCCGAACCGCTACAACCTTTGAAGATACCGGCATGGAAGTGGGAGGATGTGAGTATGGATTTCATCGTCGGATTACCGCTCACATCCCGGAAGCATGACTCGATATGGGTGATCGTCGACCGGTTGACAAAGTCGGCTCATTTTATACCGGTGAACACTCATTATCGAGCAAGACAATATGCGGAGTTATTCATCTCCAGAATTATATGCTCACATGGTGTCCCGAAGACCATCATTTCAGATCGAGGTGCGCTGTTTGTTGCTCGATTTTGGGAGCAACTGCATGCCTCGTTGGGTACCAAGCTAATTAGAAGCTCCGCATATCACCCTCAAACCGATGGACAAACTGAGAGGGTGAATCAAGTGCTCGAGGATATGTTGAGAGCGTGTGCCATCCACCACGGTAGGAATTGGGATGATCACCTACCGCTGGCGGAGTTTTCATACAACAACGGTTATCAAGCGAGTATTAAAATGGCACCGTATGAAGCTCTCTACGGCCGGAGGTGTCGCACACCACTGAATTGGTGTGAGTCCGGCGAAAGAGTTCTGTTTGGGATTGATCTTGTCAACGAAGCCGAAGACCGAGTTCGGTTGATACAAGAGAACTTAAAGGCTGCCCAATCCCGACAGAAGAGCTACGCCGATCAAAGGCGTAGGCCGTTACATTTTGACGTCGGAGAGCACGTATATCTTCGGGTATCTCCGATGAAGGGAATTCACCGGTTCGGTGTAAAGGGGAAACTCGCTCCCCGTTTTATTGGTCCTTTTGCTATCATGGAGAAGTGCGGACCCGTAGCCTACCGGCTGGAATTACCGGCAAGTCTAGCGGGTGTTCATGATGTATTTCATGTTTCACAGCTGCGGAAGTGCCTCAAATTCACCGCTGCTGTTCGCACTGAGGACATCGACGAATTGAAACCGGACCTGACCTACACCGAGCGACCGGTTCAGATTTTGGATGAAAAGACCCGGGTAACCCGGAACCGGACGATCAAATTTTTCAAGGTGCTGTGGAGTAATCACACCGCGGAAGAGGCGACGTGGGAAAGTGAAGATTATCTCCGCACCAACTACCCGGAACTTTTATCTTTGTACAGTTTGTAATTACCTCTCCCGTTTCATTCCTCTTTTGTAATCTCGGGACGAGATTCTTATATGGGGGGAGGAATGTAAAAGTCCCAAAAATGTGTAGGAATAAAAACTATGGTTTGAGTTCATATGTGTGGCAATGACAGGAAAAATGGGACTTGCTAAAACTTTTCTTCATGCAAGGTAATACATGGATGAACATCCAACATGAGGTTCACCTTTTTATTTAAAAGTGTTGAACCAATAAGGAGTTCAATACCTCTTTGCATGAAAGTTTAAAAATTCAGATTTGAAATTCAAAGTTCACACATAGGGTGAGCAAAAACTTTGAATAAACATGCAGCCCTATAGTTGGGATTATAGGGAAAAGTTTGCTCACAAACTTTTCATTTATAGGGTGGGCTCAAAAAGGAGTTAAAGAGAAGAATTTGCAAACTTCAACCAAATTCAAATTTGGCCAGCAAATTCAAACTGAATTGGAAGGATTCAAATTCTAACACACATTTTTAAACTCAGAATGGTGGGAATTAAGAGGATCAGCTTGAGAAGATATTTGGGGAGGAAATGTGGAGTGGGACCCACCTGTCATAGAGCTAAAGGGGAAGCCTTGCACCCTAAGTCTTAGCCTCAGTGGGAGATTTCCCCGAACAGCTCACGGGAGCCACCGAGGTGCTTAGCGGCGCCACCTCCTGCTGCCTTCCCCCATGCGCTGACCACCGAGGCGGTGCCCTCGTGCTAATCCCTGTGCTCACATCCCCTCAGCCGGGCAAAAGGCTCAGTTGTGCTTCCCCCCTCGCGAGCGCACGAACGGCAGCCGTTCTTCCCCTCCGCTCTCGGTCCGATCGGAAGATCGGCAAAACCACCGCGCCTTTTCCCCCCCTGAGCTGCTAAACATCACCGCGAGCTCGGCCTCCACCTCCCTGACCCGCAAGCCAGCGAGCTGCGGCCTCCAGTGCCCGAGAACAACCGCCACGGCGGCGACCTAAGCCGAGAAAGTGATCGGGCGCTCGTGGACAGCCCTCCACAACGGGTTTCACGGCCGAGCGATCACACCTTCGGACGCGCACGGGTGCGGTGCTGCTCTCAGCCCAAGCTCAGGCCATACCGTGAAGCATCACCGGCGAATTTCAAAGTTTTGCTCCAGCGACGTCAACCCGAGCATCCGGTATTGAAATCCAAAATTCTCCACTTCTATTCGTTCTTAGCTCGTCAAACTTTGCACGTAGGAGCTGGACTAGCCGGCGATGATATTCTCTTAAGCATTCGTCGCATGAAAACCCTTTGGGGCGACGTATTTTGAGGTCTACCGATCACTTTTCCGGCGGACCCATTTGGTCGCACGGCGACAACCCATTTCCAGCCATTCCGGAGGCACTTTGAGGTCGTGTCGACCCTCCTAGAGGTACGCTGGTGCTGTAGGGCTCGTCGGCACAAGCTTTTGAGGGCTGGAGACCCCGGGCGACGCTGCCGGACTTCCACAGAGGCAGTTACACGTCGCCGGCCATGTTCCGGTCGTCGGCAGCCCTAGCAAACCCCACAGCCATGTTTCTCGAGGCCCTAAACCTCCTGGCGGCGAGTTGTAGCTCCGGCGGTGGCCGGGAAGGCCGGTCCGGCGAGCTTCCTGTTACTCCGGCGAGGGGGAGCGCGCGGGCGCGAGCGAGAAGCGGGAGGTAGAAGAAAGCCATGGGTCCCGCCTGTCAGCAGCTCAGAATTCAAATCCGGGATCAGGTGTGGCCGGGATCCCGTGTGCTGGCGCGAAAAACCCCGTGGCCCTGGTGTGGCCCAGTTCTGATTGGTTGGAATTCAAATAAGCTGGCCCAGTGGGATTTTCAATAGGAAAATAATTCCAGACTTAGCTCAATCTTTAGAAATTCATATCTCCCTGTGGAAAACTCCAATTTGAGTGATTCCAATTGGATTGGATTCATCTCTCTGAGTTCTATCCAAATATGAACTCAGATTTCTATGAAAGTCAATATTATATTCTGGAAAATTCTTTGAAGGTTTTCTGAAAAAGAATTATTGAGGGAGTTTGGGTTATCCAAAAATCCCCAAATTTTGCCAGAATATTCTTTAGCATAGTATTGACCTACTAGCAAAGTTTCAGCTCATTTGAAGATCATTTGTGTAGGAATTTGCTAAATGCAAACTACTGTGTTCAAAAGAGTCCAGAAACATTTTCAGAAAATGTTTCCCACTTCAAAAATCTGTTCTGAGCAATCCATAGCTCCAAAAATCATAGGAAAATTTAGGTAAGCTCTCTGGGGCATACTTGGAATTGTAGTTCACTTAGTTGGGCATGAAAATGCACATTACTACAGAATTAATTCAATTGAGTACAAATGCTTAAAGAATTGTTTTGGGGGAACTACCCAAGTAAAAGGGCTGAATTTTGGATCAGATGACTCTCATGTGATCAAGAACTCACATTTAAATTATCGGCCCAAGATTGGTCCTTGAACTCCCTGTTCTTATTCTCCATACTTATGTATAAGGGAAAAATACATAAGAGATGTTGTGAGAATTATGGGGGACACAATATGACTCCACATTAGCTGCAATTTGGCAAGCTAAATCCTTAGGTAGTATAGAACCTGCTGTAAATGTGTGGAGTCCATTGGAGTTCTTGTTCTTCAGTTGCACTCAAAGCTTTTCAGCTTACCTATTATGTTCATTAGAGAAATGGGTTAGTGTATAGATAAGGCCTTAAGGTCAATTTAGTTTAATTCTGTTCTTTCCACAACAGAGGCAAACCAAGCCATGCTTGGCTTTTCCACACAACCTCTGTCCTAAGAAATTAATTCCATAACTTCTTTCTATTACATTCTATAAAATATGTGCATATACATTTCAATAGGAACACAACGAAGGGGACTCAAAGGAGTGATTCATCGAAGTGGATCAAGCTCCGGAGAGTCAAGGGTGGATCTGCAAGGACACTAACTATTATATACGACTACCCTGCAAAACAGGCAAGCTCCGGTTTGCATTTAACAGCTGTTAAGTTTTTATTTTGTATTCACCTTTGGTTAAGATTTGAACTGTGCATTAGGTCTAGTGTTTGATACTCCTCTTGCATAGCCAAATTACCCATGGAGTATTGGGTAGGTGTCTTTCATCGTGTAGAACTGCCATGCTTAAGTACGGTTCGGTAGAAGTCGAGTGGTGAGATGCTACTCGCAGATTTAGGAACAACAGGGGCATACGGGATTGGTTCGTAATTGAATTAGCAAGATAAAGTTGAGACCGGAAGGTTGTAGGAGCAGCAGGACATAGGGGCCTGGGTGCTGTAGACCTGTCCGTGTTGGTCAAGGACCGATCCGTATGCGGCCCTGTTGAACAAGTTTGAGTTGTGTACCGGACTCATGCTGGCTATATGGGACCCAGTAAACCGATGTACCTCGGGAAGCTGTCGTTGGGACTTTTCGGGTCCCCTCAGGCGGACGGCCGGTGTGCAGTATGTAGGGAATATTCTCATGACATATCACGTCCGAAGGTGCACCATGAGAGTAGCTACTGTACGGGGTGACTTGATCGATTCAGCGGGGGTGAAACGGGGGAAAGGCTGCCACGTACGACGTCAGTGATGGTTGTTGTAGGCAACGTCGAGTACGGGCGTTCGTGTCGTGTAGTCCGGGTGTTATTGATTCGAATCACCGTCGCTCGCGGAATGGACCGAGCATACTTGTTCTCACAGTCGTGACGTAGTAAGAACTTGCATGAGAAAGGAACTAATCATTTTGATGTGAAGTATTCTTCTACCTTGTATTGAAGCTTGATGAATAGGCTAGTGCAAACTCGATTCTTTTATGCCATGAGCAATTTACATCGGGGGGAAGCGTTTCTTGTTTGATTGTGCACTCCCGATGTGGCGTGCCCAGGGTTACTTAAAATGCCGCAATTAATACCTGAAAGTAAGGATTCACTGTTAGGCGAGTTTAATTATGCTTATGCCATCCTATGTTAGGTTCATAACCTCACTTAGAGTTTCATGTTTAGGGTGACGTTAAGTCTTGCTGAGCGTTATGCTCACGGATGCTATCCGAGTTGTTTTGCAGGTAATTGACTCGATGCTTATGAGAAGGGGTGCCGATGAGACTCGGGAACCTCCGAGTGCTTACTCAAAAAGCATCCTCGCCGCTGCAGATTGTCTTCGTGTTGCTAGTAAGAAACGTCCACGGGCTGGACCATTTCTTTGTTGCTAGTTTAGATATGAGTCGTGAGAGTGATAGTCTTCCGCTGTAGTTTACTCTGATATAACTATTTGTAAAACATTCTTGTACGCTTCCGCTAAACTATTTATGTAATATGATGTTTGTTCATCGACCCGTGTACTGTTGGGTGCCGCATAACACGGCACCACCCAACGAGGTCCCGTGGGGCCGTCTCAGCATGGTATCTGAGCTGTTACACATAGCCTACCGGCTGGAGCTACCGGCAAAACTTGCTGGTGTTAACGACATATTTCATGTGTCACGGCTACGGTAGAGCATCACATTTACCCCTGCTGTCAGCACCAAAGAAATCGACTAGTTGAAGCCGGATCGTGATTACAGCGAGTGACTGGTTAAGACTATCGATTAAAAGAATCCGGAACGCCTGGAATCGGACATTAAGGTGTTACAAGGTGCTGTGGAGTAATCATACCATGGAAGAAACAACATGGAGAGCAAATATTACCTCCGCATGAACTATCCGGAACCTTTATCGTCGAACAGCTTGGAATTACCTCTCCTGTCCCGTTCTTCTTTTGGAATCTCGGGACGAGATTCTTTTAAGGGGGGATGAATGTAAAAGTCCCAAAAACGTGAATGCAAAGAAACGGATGATTGAACGTCATTTTGTTTCTGGTCCATGGAAAATGGGACTTACAAAAACTTTCTTACATGGGATGGTATACGTGGAGCTCAAAAACAGGTTCAAGCATTCATTTGAATGTGTTGAACCAAGGTGGAGTTAAAATCATGTGTAATCATACATGTGTTTGAGAAAGAATAAAAAGAAGATCTTTAGACTCAAATGCTCAGCTCAAAGTGCTGCCAAATTTTTGAACATACATGGAACCTCACACAGTTGAAGTTGAGGAGAATTATGGTGGCAACTTTCTACTTTTAGGGTGAGCTAAATAGGAGTGAATTATGCTCATGTTTGAATTTGCGCTGAATTCAAATTTGAGGGGCAAATTCAAACTGAACTTGTGAGGTTTAGATTGGGACCAAGAGTGATCAAGCATGGGTTAGGAGCAAATGAAAGTTTTTCACTCAAATTCAAATGGGTCATTAAAACAGAGGCTTTCAAACTGTGGGTTCAAAGTTTATAATTCCAGCAACCGAATTTGAAAGTTGAGTCCATATTTGAAATCCCACATGTCAGCCACAGGGATGATTCAACCGACTGAGACTTTCTCACTCGGGTCGCCGAGCTGCAGCTGCGATCTCCACCGAGGGAGGCCGCCGCGCCAGCAGCTGCTTGGCCACGCGCGGGCACGAGTCGGTTCAGAGCCTTCTTAAGGCGTTCTCCCCCCTCCTCGGCCGAAGCCTCGCCATTTTCTCCCCGCAAGAACACAGCACCGGGAAACTTTCTTCCGCCGCCCAGAACCGATCGGAAAGCTCCGATCACAGCCTCCACGTCTCCTTCAGAGCTACGGCAAGGTACTAGGAACCCTCCTCGTTCTTCCCTGTTGCTAGAACTCAGCTAAAACCTGTCGATCTCGGCTATACCGAAAGTTTAGTTCGGTGACCTAAAACCGCCGCACTTCGGGCTCCTGTGGACAGCCCAACCGGGAGGTTGACACACCTGAGCCACGGCACCCTTGGACGCGCTGGTGATTGGTGCTGCTCACCCCCGAGCCACAGCCCGAGCGCTTGCTCACCGGCGGCGAATTTCCAGTTTTCCCTTTTCTGGGTACAGACCGACCTTCGGGTATGGTTCTGTCGAATTCATACTCTAGAAAGGATTAGAGGGCCTCAATCTGCTCCCACACAAACTAGAACCGGTAGCGCACAAGTTGCCTTCACAACCTTTGGCCTAAAAACCCCTGTACCCGGTGTATTTCGAGGATTGCCGACGGCGGAGCTTGTGGGAGGCATCGGGAACACGGTGAGAGCCTACTTCGGGCCTCCCCTGAGCTGCTTCAAGCTCATGTCGACCTTCCCTAAGGTCCAAGGATGCTCCCTGACCGGTTGCTCGAGTGATCGAGGTTCTAGGGAAGTCGGCCGACATGGCCGAAGTCTTTCCGAAGCCGCCGCTCGTCGCAGACCATGTGCCGCCCGTTTTCATGGCGAGTTGACCCCAGAATCCTGTTATCCGAGGGAAAGTAGGCAGGGGCAGCCAGAATCGTGATGTTTGGAGCTCCACAGAGGCTGCCGGCGAGCTCTCCGGCGAGGTACCCCGGCGGCAGAGCGGGGGCGGCGAGAGGTAGACGAAGGGGGTGGACCCCAGCTGCCAGCGGAAGATATTTTAAATCGGGATCGGGCTGCGGCTGGGATCTGATGTGCTGGCACGCAAAAACCCTGTGGGCCTCAGTGTGCTGACGCCTCCACGCCCAACACGTGTCCCCGCTGGCCCGGCAGATTTAAACTTTTCCCCCGATTTTCAGATTTCATTCAAACTTCAAATCCTCATAACTTTGGCTAGAAAGCTCCAAATTGTGTGAACCAAATTTTGTTGGATTCATCTCTCCGAGCACTTTCCAGAAAATCAAGTTTAGCTTCATGAAAATCTTTAATTCTCCATAATTAATTCCTCAAAATTTAAATTTTTTGGAATTTTAACTGGAGAATCCCTTGGAGGAAAATTCTGAAATTTTGCTGGGATGTTCTCCAAAATATCCCTGAACTACCATATAAATTTCAGATCCATTTGAGCTAATTTGTTCCATATAATGGTGTGATTAGTGAAACTGTTCCAGAGAAAATAGAAAATGTTCAGAAACATTTTCAGAATTTTCTGTGAAATTGTTTAGCTCATATATTTAGTTAGGAACCTTCAAATTAAGTGAGACCAACTCCATTAGAACCCTCTGAAAATCTAGTTTTCATAAAGTCATGGCTTGTTCCATGAAAATCCCTAGAGCACCCTAAGAGTTCCAATTAAGTTCAAGGACATAATTAATTGTGGAGGGCTCAAATGAGCTTTGCTGCAACTAAAACTTGACCAAGTCTCTGTTTAGGTTGTAACCAAGCCACTGTAAAAGTTTCACAGTCTTTGAGTCTGTCTAGTGAGACTTAGAAGCTTCACAAAGTAAAACTCAATTCAAATGCATTTAATTAATACATGTACTTCTTATATCATGTAGTCGCTAAGGTCGAGGAGGAACCCGAAGTCCTAAACTTTGTTACTGCAGAGGAGCAGCTAGCCTACGTCCAAGAGCAGCAAGGCAAGCTCTGGTTTGCATTAACCTTCTTACAATTTTTTATTGTTTTGAGCACTTATTTGAGTATAATGATTCCTTGCATTAGAGTCTTGTTTGGAAACCCACTTGCATAGCCAAGAAAACCATGGGTTGGGTTTAGAATTGCAAACCCTGTTAGCTACTGCAAAGCTAAGTTAGGGTAGGATTCAGTACAAGTCGAGTAGTTGGAACTACTCGCGAGCATATACTAGAGGCACTCGACTCAGGTAGAGATAGCACATGATACACATGGCAAGAAAGATGAGACCGAGCGGAGAGTAAGGGCAGCAGGACTTTGGGGCCTGTGTGCTGTAGCTCCGCTTGTGTCGATTGAGGGCCGAGCCGTGTGCGGGCCTGTTGATCAAGCTAGAACAGTACCGAAGACCTACCGGCTATATGGGAACCGGGAAACCGATGTAACTCGGGTAGCTGGGTGTTGAGGCATAGCTGGTCGTTCAGAGGGTAGGTTGAGAGCTCGAGGTGTAAATCGGCTGGCGGCACTGAGATGCGCGTGCAGAGACCTCTTGCTCGGGACGATTGAACCAGTTCAACATTTGGCTAACGGGTGAAAGGTAGTTGCGTACGACGTCCGTGATGGTTGTTGTAGGCAACATCGAGTACGGGCGTACGTGACGGGTTGTTCGGGTAATCCTGCAGGTGAAAATCGATTATAATCGCCGTCCCTCACAGTCAGTGAGTACCACTTGTTCACTGTACCGTGACGTAGAAAGAACGGGCTAGTTACATGTTAAAATGTTGCTGATTGAATGACGGACATTGATTGTTAATGATATGCTGTAGTGTAGAGCTAATTAAAGTTTCTTTCAACTTTGGGCAATATACATGAGAGAAATGCGTTTCTTTTTTGATTGCGGCTCTCTCATGTGCCTTAGCGTAAGGTTCTCCACAACCTGCTGCTAAAATTTGAATGTAAGGTTCCACTAATTAGGCGAGTCCTTGCAACTGCTTTTTATCTCCTGTACCTATCACCCCTCATGTAGAAGTTCCACGTTTAGGAGAGACGGGTCAGTCTTGCTGAGCCTTCGTGCTGACTGATTGTGTTTGAAGCTTTTGCAGGGTTCTATGAGGAAGGGACTCCCGAAGAGGAGGCGGAACCCCAGGAGGGGAATCCCGTCGAATGGGAGTCGTGCACGCCGCCGTGTTAGTGTGCGTGCGTGCTAGCAAGGACACGTTCACGGGCTGAATGTGAACTTGATGCGTAGTATACGCCCGTGAGTGTAGACTGGACCTATTTTGATGTAAAAATGTTCATAAACCACTTTATGTAATAAAAGTTTTGTTTCTGCTTTGTACCTTTAATGTGTGTTATTTGGTGCTGTGCAACGCAGCACCCCTCAGCGTGATCCTGTCTCGACAAGACCGTGGGGTCGTGTCATTGGAGTTGATTTAGTTAGGATAATTCTGATTTAAAGTTTCTGTGTTCAAATGAATACAGAAACAGTTTCAGAGAATTTCCGAAACTTGGAAATTCAGTTCTCGGCAATTCTTAGCTCCACAAATCCTAGGAAAATTCATGCAGGCTCCCTGAGCTATGTTTGAAATTGTGGTTCAATTGTATTTGCATAAAAATGCAAATTTATTCAGAATTAATTCCTTTTGCCTAAATCCTTAGGGAATTGTTTTGAGTGATCTACTGATTGAAAAATTCTAAATTTTGGTCCAGATTATTTTCTTGTGACAAGTAACTCACAAGAAAATTTTCAGCTCCATTAGATCTTTGGATCATCACTGTCCTGTTCAACCTCATTAAGTGATCAACACACACAAGTGATGAAACACATTTATCACTTGATCATAGTACTTAAACCCAAACCAAAACCATTAGCACCAGTGCCATTTTAAATTCTTAAACAGAGTTCCAGTTTTAAAATTGTTTTTATAACTTGTTAGCAATTGTTTTACAATTAAACATATATGCATATTCATAACGTTTAGTGATTAAATGTGGAAAGGTGGAGGAGAAGTGAAGCTTGGATCAAGGAGCAAGAAGGGCAGTGATTAAGCTTCAAGTCATCATAAACTAACCTCATAATTATCTGACTTTAGTCACCTGCAAAACCAAGGCAAGCTCCGGTTTGCATTTATGTTATTTATAAAGTTCTTACTTTGTTCACAATTATGGTTTAGAGTTTGTATGTGCATTAGTTCAAGGATGTTTTATACTCCAAATGCATGACCAAATGAACCCTGGAGTCAAGGGTAGAATATAGTTTCCCGCTGTAGAAGGTTGCCGTGCCCCGGCCCGTGTCATGGGGCCGAGCCACTCGCCCAGGAATCTCATTGGGTGGTGCCATGTTATGCGGCACCCAACATCACATATATAAGGAAAAGTTGTATTACATAATTCAAAAGCGGAATCTTACAAATGTTCTTTGTAAATAATTTACATAAATTAGCTACAACAGAAGTCTATAAACAGCTCACGTCGAATAACTAATGAGCATCCGAGAAGAAGTCCAGCCCACGGACTCCTCTCGCTAGCAACACGAAGACATGGCAGCGGATAGATTCTCCATGTGTAACATGACTCGGAAGCCTCCGATTCTCACCGGACAACCTTCTTTATATGCGTCGATATTAACCTGCAAAACCACTCATATAGCAAGAGTGAGAACAAGCAAGACTTAACCGTCTCTTCTAAAGCATGCAACTCTACATGATTGTAACATAAGAATTAAATATGTAATTTGCAAAGAGACTCGCCTACAAGTTCATCCTTAACTTTCAGACTTTAGCCATCACAGTAGTTACCTTGCGCCCAGCAACATTGGAACTCCACAATCAAACAAGAAACGCTTCATTCCAGTGTTACTTGTCCCAAGGTGGAAATTAACTTTAGTTTGCTCTATCTCTACTTCAAACAAGGTTTTCATGCAATTCCAATAATCATAGCAGCAATTAAAACTTTGCAAACTGTTCTCACACAACTTGATTACTACGTCACAGTGCAGTGAGCAAGCGGTACTCATAACCGCGAGTGATGGTGATTCGAATCAAACACTGCCCGGATAACTCGACACTTGCGCCCGCCTCTGAAGACCCAAATCTGGTGTCCTTCATTACGTCGTATGTGGCAAACTTTCGCAGGACACTCGATGGTAGAACCGGTCGCGCCGTCTCGGGCTCATAGGTCTAACGAGACGATGTGGTATGCCTCTACAATCTAGTTAACCTGGTACATCGGTTTCCTGGGTCCCAAATAGCAGTAAGCATCCAGTACACAACTCAATACTTGCTCCCAGGGCCGCACACGAGAACGGTCCTTAACCGACACAGGCAGAGCTACTCGACCAAGACATCGTCTTGTCGCTGCCTATCCCTCCTGCCTGGTCTCATCTTTAGAAATATAAACTTTAGTTTGCCTCTTTCAACTACACCCATGTAATCCCGACTATAGCTCGCGAGTAGATTCCAACTACTCGACTTCTACCCGATGTCATAACCTATTTTCCCCCACAAAGAGATGCTGGACCGGCTGGAAGAGAGGAGCAGTGAGGGCGATGTCGTGTGGCACCGAGGAAAAGAAGTTGGCTCGGCACCGGCCGGAGGACGACGGACACGAGCTGTGGAGGTGCGAATAATGTCCAGTGGAGTCCGGCGCTTCTCCTAGTCGACTCACCTTGGAACCACAGTCCTCAGATGGTGAACGGCGATGTGAGCAGAGAGGAGGCGGCGCCATTTTCCATCGAGTGCGCGTGTACGAGCGCTGTTCTGTGGAGTATCGAGCAGGGAAAATGAACTTCATTTGTGCCCTGATATTTACCGAGCAGCTGAGGCCAAGGAGCGAACCGCCTCGGAAGCAAGGACACAGGGAGCTCTGTGGTTGCCTCGGTGGTGCATGCCTCCCCCAGTGTCTCTGTTTCATTGCCATGCGGGTCCCACTGAAGTCTCTCCCTCCAAACGACAGTGGATCCTCAATTCAAATTCAAAATTTGCAGCAATTTTCCGCAAACTGAATTTGGATTACCGGGAGGTAACCTTCTGTTGGGTTCAAATTTTTAATTTCCATGCTCTGGATTAAGTTCTTGTGTGGAGTAAATAACGCCCGGGGTTGCTGTTTTTGTGAGCAAAAGATCACGCCGGAAGCTATTCAATCCCACGAGCTGGTCGCCAGCGCGATTAAAAACAGCGAGGAGGTGGCCTTCGCTTGGTGCTCGGTTGGTGAGTGAGAGGATCACGCCGTGAGGTGTTCAAGCCACGAGCAGGTCGCCAGCTTGATGCAAGAAGCTGGAGGTGGCTGCCCTCTTTGGCGCCCTAAGGAGCCTCGGGTGGTATTCGACACCGAACAGAGGAAATCTTCAGGAGCAAGTTAAAGCAGCCCAATGACATGTGGGGTCTACCCCCTTTACTCCTCTTCTTATCCTCCAAATGTTTCCAAAAGGTCTTCATTCATGTAAATCCCCTCAATCTGACATTTCAGGAGTTTAAACGTGAGCGGAAATTTGAATAAACCAAATCCAGTGTGAAGTTCACTTTTAAATCTGAATTCAGCTCACAATTGGAAATCATCATGTTTAACTCATTTTTAGCCCACTCTGAAATTAGGATGTGGCCACCATGAATTTCCTTGAATTCAAAGATATGAGGATACATGTGTGCTCCAAATTTTTTGTAGCAACTTGAGGGAAACAATTGAGTTCAAATCTGAATTTGAACTCCCCCTTACACATGAGAACTTTAAACATGGTGTTTAATTTAACCATGGCTAAACACCATCAAATGAATGTGAGGGCTCGTTTGGTTGGACACCCATATGCATCATCACGTGTACAAAATTTTTTGCAAGTCCCATTTTCATGCATTCCAACACAAATGGGAATCGTGGTTAGACTACCTGCAAATAAACCACACAATCATCAGGCTTGGTTGCAAACTGAACCCAGTCACAATAAAGTTCATACAATCGTCTGTCATGACTCGCACGGTTGTTCTAAAGCCCATCACACCTTGAGCTACGTGTTCAAGTTACTAACCACGTGACGGGGTCTCCCATACTTGCCCGTAGCATGCCAGGGAAGGGCGTTGCTCGAATACCCTCAAACGACATGAAGAGTGATAGAGGATACTAAAGCTTACCGGGTTACCTGCCACCCGTGAGGCTCCACCCTTTAGCTTGTGCACACTGTTGGACTGTGCTAACATGCACCCCCAAGACATATGACGTCCCGAGATGCATGATTTTCTGACATAAGCAATTAGGTTAGTGTTTTCCACTTGCTATACACTAATAACATCCTTATATGGACTACTAACTCGTTCCTCACAGAGTTTTTTAAAAGATAACGTTTTTAAGTGTGCTAAACCTCAAGCGAGCTCTGATACCACGCTGCGACGACCCGACGGTCTCGACTGGCCCGGATCACGCTGAGGGGTGCTGCGTTGCACAACACCGGATAACACACAGGAAGGTACAAAGCGAAAGCAAAAGTTTTATTACAATAAACAATTTTTGAACATGTTTACAACATAATACGTCAAGTCTACACTCACGGGCGTAGACTAAGCAAAAGAGTTCACGTTAAGCCCGTGAGCATGTTCCCACTAGCACGCACACACACTAACACGGCGGCGCGCATGGCTCCCACTCGACGGTGTTGCCCTCTTGGGGGTATGTCTCCTCCTTTGGAGCCTCCTCCTCATAGCACCATGCAAACGCTTCAAACACAAGCAGTGAGCACGATGGCTCAGCAAGACTCACCCGTCTTCCCTATACATGAAACTCTAAATGCTGGGTTTGCAGGGTGTAATGGAATGAAAGTTGCAAAGGACACACCTAAATAGTTGAACCTTATTTTCAAGTTTTTAGCACAAGATGTGGCAGAACCTTGTGCTAAGGCACATAAGGGAGCTGCAATCAAACAAGAAACACATTTCTCTCATGAACTTTGCCAAAATTTGAAAAGAACTTTAATTAGCTCTAAACCGCAACAAATCATTAGCAATCAATGTACATCTTTCGATCAGCAATCTTTTAACATGACTCTAGCCTGTTCTTTCTACGTCACGGTACAGTGAACAAGTGGTACTCACTGACCGTGTGGGATGGTGATCATAATAGATTTACACCTGCAGGGTTACCCGAATAACCCGTCACGTATTCCCGTACTCGATGTTGCCTACAACAACCATCACGGACGTCGTACGCAACCACCGTTCATCCATCAGCCAAATGTTGAACCGGTCCTATCGTCCCGAGCAAGAGGTCCGTGCGCGCGCATCTTAATGCCGCCAGCCGATTTACACCTCAAGCTCTCAACCTACCCTTCTAGACGACAAGCAATGCCTCAACAATTAGCTACCCGAATTACATCGGTTTCCCGGTTCCCATATATCCGGTAGGTCTTCGGTACTGTTCTAGCTTGTTCAACAGGCCCACACACGGCTCGGTCCTCAATCGACACAAGCGGAGCTATGGCAACCAGGCCCCAACATCCTGCTGCCCTTACTCTCTGCTCGGTCTCATTTTTCGTGCCATGTGTTCCATAACCTACTTTTAACCGAGTTGTGTGCCTCTAGTCTATTCTCGCGGGCAGTTCCAACTACTCAACTTGTACTGAATCCTACATGAGTTTAGCATTGCAGTGGCTACTCGAGGTTTAAAAACCTAAGCCCAAAACCATGGTTCTCTTGGCTATGCAATTGGGTTTTCAAACAAGACTCTAATGCACAATTGAAGTGGATACTCAATGTAAGTTCTCAAAACAATAAAGTTTATAAAATGTCTAATTTGAACCAGAGCTTGCCTTGCTGCTGGTCGTATGCTAGATGTTAACCCAGGGTGAAGAAATCCAACACCTCCGGCTCCTCTTCAACCTTAGCAACTACACATTATAAATATGCATGCGTGTCAATTTAAATGCATTCAAATTTGAAGTTTATATTATTAAGACTATAAGTACATCTAGACAGGCCCAATGACTCTGAATTTTTTACTGTGGTTTGGATACAACCTAAACAGAGACTTGGCCTTAAGTACATCTGAAGCAAAGCTCATTTGATCCCTACACAAATAAATGTGTATTTGGCCTTAATTGGAGCTCTTAGGGTGTTCTATGGATTCTCATGGAGCAAGCCATGTCTTTCTGGAAACTAGATTTTCCGAGGGTTCTAATGTAATTGGTTTCACCTAATTTTAAGATTCCTGGAAAAATATATGATCTAACCAAGTTCAGAAAAATTCTGAAAAATGCTTCTAGACTTTTTTCATTTTCTCTGGAACAGTTTTATTAATCACACAATTAGATGGATCAAATGAGCTCAAATGGATCTAAAATTTTTATGGTAACTTAGGGATATTATAAGGAACATCCTTGCCAAATTTCAGAATTTTTCATTAAAGAGTTCTCCAGTTAAAATTCAAAACACTTTAAAATTTGAATAATTAATTGTGGAGAAATTATAAAAGTTTTCATGAAGTGAATCTTGATTTGATGGAAAGTACACAGAGAGCTGAATCCAACAAAATTTGGTTCACTCGATTTGGAGTTTCGTAGCCAAAGTTATGTGGGTTTGAAGTTTGAACTAGAAACTGAAAATCGGAAAATGTTTAAATCTCTGCCGGTGGGTCAGGGGCTACGCATCATGCTCCGGTGCGTTGGCACATGGGGTCACACAATTAAATGCGCGTAGCCGCACTCGATTCCATCCCACAGAGAATCCGGTGCCCGGTTAATTGAGGCTGACACGTGGGGCCCGCGGGTTGTCTTCATCCTCGCGCTCCCACGCTCGGCCGCCACCCCCCAGTGCCGGAGTGCTCTCCGGAGGGGCTTGTAAAGGTCCAAAAATTTTGAATGCAAATGAACTGAAGTTTGAACACCATTTGGCTTGAAGTTTGTAAAAATTGGGACTTGTTTAAATTTTTCCACATGTGATGACACACATGAGTGTTCCACCACTCTAGCCTAGGATCAATTGAGTGTTTGGGGGACAAAGTTAAGTTAAAACCCATGTGTAAGCTCTCATGTGCAAGGGGGAATAAAATTCAGAGTTTGAACTCAAAATTTTCAACTCAAATTTCAAATGAGGGCAACAAATAGGAATGCAAACTGTTGCGCTTAAAACCTCATTTGCAGCAGCCAAAACAAAAATCAGATTTCATATTTGGAGTCCTTAGGTCCAAATTAGTGGGTATGCAAAGTTTCATGAATTTTTGAAATGTTTTTCTACCCATTTTGCAAATGGACTTCAAATTGCTTAGGAATTCAATTACAAATTTAAATTTGGCTATAACTTGCTCAAGTATCCGAATTGAGTTCAGATTGTAGCCCCACACAATTGAATTTGGTAATTTGCCAATTTTGAGAAAAGTTGACGGGATTAGGGGGACAGTGGGGCCCACATGTCATAGAGCCGGTTAGAATTGCACCCTAAGTCTCCAGGCTCTGTTCCACTCGAACCCACAGAGGATCCTCCTCGGAGCGCCACCGAGGGCAGCCACATCCAGCTTCTTGCATCGAGCTGGTGACCTACTCATCGTTGCAACACCTCACGCCGTGATCCTCCACCTCACCAACCGAGCTGCAAGCAGAGGCCACCTCCTCGCTTCTTCCATCACATTGGCGACCAGCTCGTGATATTGAGTAGTCCCAGGATGATCTCTTGCTCATAAAACCGCAACCCCGAGCACTAATTCTCTCTCTCACAAGAAACCTCATACCTTTGAAATTTAGGAAAAAATGTGAATGGCAACCATTTAAGTTTAGGGTGGGCTAAAAGGGACTAAATATGAGCATTTTCAAATTCAAACTGAATTAAAATTTGCAATGCAAATTTAAACTGAATTTGGCGAATTCAAATTCTAGCCCACTTTTGAAATTCAGAGCTTTTTAATTGAAGGGATGGACATGGAGATCTTTTGAGGAGATGAGGGTCAGCCAGCAGTACAGAGAGGTGAGAACCTAAGTGGGGCCTACATGTCAGCTGCACACAGGAGCTCTGTCAGTCAGTTCACTGCTTCACGAGTAAGTCACCCTGAGACCCGGCGTTGGTCACCGAGCGGCAAACCGAGCCATGCACTCGTGAACCCCTCTGTGCTGGAAAGAAGCTTGTGTGCTATCTTACCTCGCGGCGTGATCCACTTCCTCATTGACCGTGCCCCTGTTCGTTGCTTCCCCCTCGCACAAGAACAGAAACCAGCCGCTCGCCGCAATCTCTTAAATTCAATCGGGAGCCGGCAAACGCATGCGCACAATGCCTCTCCGAACCACAAAATGGTACCGAGTGATTATCCTCCATAACCTCGGCACGAAAACGCGCAAGTTTCGGGCTCCCAGACCCTACTCCGGTTGTTCTTCACAGCGGCCAAGCTATATCACCACTAGGTGCTCACGTGGACAGGGCAACCGAAGGGCTTTCACGCCCGAGCAAGGGCACCCAAGGACGCACCGTCGATCCGTGCTGCTCATCCCAAACCCTCAAGTTGAGCCATGGACCACTGAGCGCCAATTTGGGAGTTTTCCGTCGGAGGGCGCAACTCGACCTCCCGGTACGAAACCAAGAAATTCTCCCCCTTTATTCATTCTTAGGTCACCAAATTAAGCACGAAGGAGCTAGGCTAGATGGTGGTGATTTCCTCTTTTCAAACCTAGCTTGGAACCGATGAGAGGCGGCGGATTTTGAAGTTTCCCGAGCGCAAAACCGACAACATCATTCGGGCGCACGGTGAACCCCATTAGAAGCCATGCCCGAGAGTATTTGCTTACTTGCCGATCTTCCCTAGCATCCAAGGATGCTCTATAGCCAATCACTCGATATTTTGGCGGCTAGGACCACCGGCCGACGGCACCGATCCTCTCCCGAGGCCGCCGCACGTCGCTGGCAAATTTCCGGTCCCCCAGCGCCCACACAGACCCCACAACCGAGTTCCCCGACCCCGAAAACCCCCGGGCGGCGAGTCTCCGGCTGGGAGACTGCCGGGAACGCGCGGCCGGCGAGGCGCCGCCTCGGTACGGCGAGGGGGGCGCGCGCAGGAAGGAAATCGCTGGATGTTGGAGAAGAGTGGGGCTGGCCCACCTGTCAGCAGGTTTATTTCAAAACTGGGATTGGCTGTGGCTCAGGATCCGGTGTGGCTCCGCAGCCGAAAACCCCGTAGCCTCGTGTGTCCTCCAATCTGATTGGTTGCAGTTTAAACCATGGGCCCAGCTCGAGTTTGCAATAGAAAAACAATTCCAGTTTTAGCTCCAACTTTCAAAATTCATAACTTTGTGTAGGAAAACTCCAAATTGAGTGATTCAAATTGGGTTGGATTCATATTTCAAGATCTATCCAAATATGAACCTCAATTTGTATGAAAGTCAATAATAAATTCTGGATAATTCTTTTAGTATTTTCTGTAAAAGAATTATGGAGGGAGTTTGGTTAAGCCAAAAATCCCCAAATTTTGCCGGAATATTCTTTAGGATATTATTGACCTTCTAGCAAAGTTTCAGCTCATTTGGAGTTGAATTGGGTAAGAATTTCCATAGTACAATCTGCTGTACTCAAAATTGTCCAGAAACTTTTTCAGAAAATGATCTTCCTTCGTAAAATCAGTTCTGGGCAATCCTTAGCTCCACAAATCATAGGAAAGTTCATACCTGCTCTATGAGCCATACTTGAAATGTTAGTTCACTTGATTGGGCATGAAAATGCACATTACTTCAGAATTAATTTCTTGTAGCATAACTGCTGATAGAATTATTCTGGAGGAACTACTCAAGTAAAAGGTCTGAATTTTGTACCAAAGTACTTTATTGTGACTAGGAACTCACATGTAAAGTTTCAGCAAAATTTGAGCCTTATAACTCCATGTATTATGTTTCCATTCTTATGTATATGAGAAATACATAGGAAATCTTGAGGGAAATTATGAGGGGCACAATTTCCATTCACTTTAGCTACAATTTGGCGAGCTAAGTCACTGGGTAGTGTATGACTTGCTGCAAAAGTTTTGAAGTCAGTAGATTTCCTAATCTTCAGTTTCATTCAAAGCTTTTCAGCCATCTCATATATCTATTATGCAACATAGATCATTAGGACTTAAGTTCCTATAGGCATAAGGGTTTCTCTCTTTAATTTCTCTGCACAACAGAGGAAAACATCCCTTCTTAGCACTCCCACACCATCCAATGTTCTTAACAAAGTTAAGTTTCAAATTATCTAGTTTGCATTATGAAAATTATACATATACATGTCGATAGTGCTTACAACGAAGGCGGTCGACGACGGAGCTCGACGGAGTGTGGTCATTGAAGGGAATCAGTTGATCAAGCCTCTAGGAAGAGAAGACTCTAACTGAATTATATACTATTATACCAGCAGAAACAAGGGAAGCCTGGTTTGCATTTAACAAGTTTTATAAAGTTTTGCTTTATACTCAATTAGTGTGAAGTATGTGTGTGCATTAGGTGTAGGATTGATGAAACCCCACATGCATAACCAGATCATGTCAACAAGAGTGAGGTTAGTGTCTAAGTCCTCGAGTAGTTATGCTCTGCTTAATGTGTATAGACTTCGGTACAAGTCGAGTAGTTGGAATCTACTCGCGAGTATAGGATTCGGGACACACGGGATTGGTTTGAGTTGTGAGGAAATTTTAGTAAGAATAAATGGAGACTACACAGAGGCTAGGACACAGCAATAGGAAATCTTGTGTGTGTAGCCCTGTCCG
This sequence comes from Neostapfia colusana, assembly GCA_030760725.1. NCBI lineage: Eukaryota > Viridiplantae > Streptophyta > Magnoliopsida > Poales > Poaceae > Neostapfia > Neostapfia colusana. The sequence goes on along the minus strand of JASWHV010000017.1, from coordinate 33,332,980 downwards.
TGTCGATTGAGGACCAATCCGTATGGCCCTGCTGAACAAGTTTTGAATGTACCGAAGGTATATCGGATATATGGGCCCCGCTAAACCGATGTAGCCTATACCTCCGGGCATCGAGGCATAACACACCGATTTATAGGTGTAGGTTGAGGGCAGCAAGGTGGAAATCCGCTAACGGGCATAGAAAGATACTCGGTGTAGGGAACCTTCTATCCGTTTGGGTGAGACCGGTTCGACGTTTGGGCTGTTTGGTGAAAGGTTGTCCCGTACGACATCGAGTCAACGTGCTGTGCAGCTCCACGGTTGGGCGTACGTGACGTGCTATTCGGGTATCCCTGCAGGTGTATATCTAGTTGATTCACCATCCCTCACGGTTATGAGTACCGCTTGTTCACTGTGTCGTGACGTAGATAAATTATGGAATATTGTAATTCAATTCTGCTGATATGTATAAATTGTATTGCTACATGTGTGCCACCAAATATTGCTCACTAAATTTCAGATTCATGAACCGTTAAAATTGTGGCTAAAAGATGAATTATGGGTGAACTTGTAGGCGTGTCCTTTGCTGCAATGTGCCATCCTATGTTGGTTATGTCCTGCATGTAGAGTTTCATGTGTAGGAGCGTCGGTTAAGACTTGCTGAGCCATCGTGCTCATGGTTGCTGCTATGAGTGTTTGCAGGTGCGGACTACCCCACGGACTCGGGGTACGAGTCCACTAGCGGGGGCTACCCTCCGTCGGGGACCATGGCTGAGTGGGAGCCGTACACGCCGCGCTGAAGATGAATGCAGCTAGTGTGGGTTGTCCGTAGGGCTGGACAACCGACTTTTGCTAGTTAGGCGGCGTGAGTTGTATAAATTATCTTCCGCTGTAGTAACTCTGTAATTAGTTGTAAACTGAAGGTTTGTACTACCTTTTGTACAAATTCAGTTTGTTTCCAATGTAATACAATGGTTTCCTTATGATGTGTGCTGTCGGATGTCGCATCGTGCGGCACCACCCTCTGAGATCCTGGGCGTACGGATTTCGGTTCGTCACAGGCTGGTATCAGAGCTGCTTAGGGATAGCACACTAAATAAGGACAGTATTACGGGAAAACTTAGGATTATGGTGAGGATTCGCTAGTATACCAAATTAAGGACTAATATATTAGCCTAATATGAAGGTGGCAATCTGACTTATGTGTTATGTCGGAAAATCGTGCATCTCGAGACTTCATATGTCTCGTGGGGTGCACGTAAGCGATGTCCACCAGTGCACACAAGCTGAAGGGTGGAGCCTCACGGGTGGCAGGTAACCCGGCCAGCTTTAGTATCTTCTATGACTCTTCATGTCGTTTGAGATATTCGAGCAACGCCCTTCCCTGGCATGCTATGGGCAAGTATGGGAGACCCGGTCACGTGGTTAGTAATGTGAACATGTAGCTCAAGGCGTGTTTGGCTTGAGAACTCCCAGGCGAGTGATGACGGACAGGTGTATGAAACTGTATTGGGACCGGGTTCGGTGTGCAGCTGGACCTGACGATTGTGTGAATTTATGCAGGTACTAACCACGAAACTGTAGTCCGAGTAGTACACATTTGCGAGTGACCGTTTTAGTGCCACCGATGGATACGTATATGCCGGTGTAAGCCGGTTAGGATTTTTCATTTTGTGAGGAACGTAGTACCGACATGTTATAATCATGATTGCATTAAAAACAATGTTAAAAAGTAACTAATATAACTAAGTGTTAATCTTAGGACTCTGGTTTTGTAGCCAAATTCAAAAGTTGATTACTTCAGTTTAAAATACTTGAAAAACAGGGTGCTCTGTTTTGGCAGCAAGGTTGCTGTACTTTAACAGAGCATAACCGACACATTACATAGCCATTGGAGGTGTGGGATAATGTTATGGAAAGAGGTTTAAGTGCTCTACAACTTTGTTGTAGACTTCCAGAACAGAATCACATATCAAATTGGTTGAAATTCCAGATGATTGGAAACTGTCCAGAACCAGGACAGAGTTAAAATACTCTCTGGACTGTTCTGTTTTCAAGCATAACTTCCTGTAGAAAAATCTAAAATTATCATATGGTACATTTTTGGAAATTTAGGAGATGCGTTACATCTTTGCAGTTCAACATTTCTGCAGTTGCAGCACGAAATTCAGTGGATATTAGAGTTGAAAACCGCAACTTCCAAAAGAGGTGCTGTTGAAATTCTTCCAGAAATTCTGTTGACTTTGAATTATCATAACTTTTTAACCAAATCTGATATGGGGGCAAATAAATACTTGTTGGAAAGATACTGAAGTTAAATTTAACTTTGGTATTCAACTTGAGTTGTGAAATGCCAGGTATCAGGTCCAAATCTGGGATAAGTAGAAACTGCTCATTGAGGGCAGATGAATGAACAGTGAACTCATTTGAGAGATTGTTGTACCTAGTGGGATTTTATTGCTTCCATTGCGGTAGAACATACTCATGAGTTGTTATCTTCAACTAGTGAAAGATTTGAGTATATTTTATACTCAAGCTCTTTTGCTAGAGACCATGTTTGTGTCGTATTGAGGATAAAGGGTAGTATACGTAATAACCCCGCGATACTAACGTCTCGTAGTGACCAAATCTAGTTGAGATGAACTTCCAAATAGGAAGTCCATCAATTTGGAATTCACTAGTTTATATTTGGTCTGGTAATGGTGTATCTTGTGCAAAGTTATTACATTATCCATGTATGAGACATGTCGCATGTTTACCGTCATTATGTTTTACTCCTATTTTACGGACTTCATGGCGTATGCTGTGGGACGTGAATAACCGATATGTTTCCAATGAGTTACCGGGCATGCCGGACAATGGGACGTAGAGTTCAAGATTGAACTGGTGCCAGAAACAACACCGATTCTACGGAGGCCGTACACGATGGCATCCAATGAACTAGCGGAGTTGAAGGAGCAACTATGGGAACTCATGAGCACAGGTTTTATCCAACCAAGCTCATCACCTTGGGATTGCTCTTTGCTGTTCGTTAAGAAGAATTACGAGACACTGAGATTAGGTGTTGATTATCGTTTGCTCAATGCCATCATGATGAACAACAAGTACCCTGCCCCGCATCGATATTTTAGTCGCTCAACTGGTTGGTGCAAGGGTATTCTCGAAGATGGTTGGAGCTCATAAAAAATTATGACATCAAGATACACTACCATCCAGGAAAAGTGAAAGTGGATGCCGACGTGTTAGTCAGAATAACCCACGGTCACAACTTGGTGATTGCTGTGTTAGAAGAAGAGGAACCAAGTCTCCGTGTCATTCCATATGGAGCACTCTATAATATTGCTCTCATTCCAACAATCTGATGATAGATTGCTGAGGTTCAAATGAGAGACAAGGGTATGTCTCACATACGGAGAAGAATAGACAACAAAGGGATGAGGTGTTTCAGAAAGGACAAGGAGGGTACACTATGGTTTAAAGACCGTATAGTTATACCTCATAACATGAAGCTCTCTACGGCCAGAGATGTCGCACGGCAAAAGAGTACTGTTTGGGGTTGATTTAGTAAACAAAGTCGGCGGCCGAGTTTGGCTAATACAAGCGAACTTGAAGGCTGCACAATCCCGGTAGAAAAAGCTACGACCGTTGCATTTCGACGCCGGAGAACACACTTATCTTCGTGTGTCTCTGATGAAAGGAATTCACCAGTTCGATGTAAAAGGTGAAATTTGCTTCCCGAACTTTAGGTCCAATTGCTATCACGGAGAAGTGCGGACCCGTAGCGTACTGGCTGGAACTACCGGCAAGCCTTGCTGGTGTTCACGACATATTTCATGTGTCACAGCGGCGGAAGTGCCTTAAATTACCACTGCTGTCCGCACTGAAGAAATCAATGAGTTGAAGCCGGATCGTGCCTACACCGAGTGACCTGTTCAGACTATCGATGAAATGATCCGGAACACCTGGAACCGGACATTAAGATTTTACAAGGTGCTGTGGAGTAATCATACCACGGAAGAAACAATGTGGAAAGCAAAGATTACCTCCGCATAAACGATCCGGAACTTTTATCGTCGTACAGCTTGGCATTACCTCTCCTGTCTCGTTCTTCTTTTGGAATCTCGGGATGAGATTCTTTTAAGGGGGGAGGAATGTAAATGTCCAAAAATTTTGAATGCAAATGAACTGAAGTTTGAACACCATTTGGCTTCAAGTTTGTAAAAATCTGAACTTGTTTAAATTTTTCCACATGTGATGACACACATGAGTGTCCCACCACTCTAGCCTATGATCAATTTGTTTGGGGGACAAAGCTAAGTTAAAACCCATGTGTAAAATCTCATGTGCAAGGGGGAATAAAATTCAGAGTTTGAACTCAAAATTTTCAACTCAAATTTCAAATGAGGGCAAAAAATAGGAATGCAAACTGTTGTGCTTAAAACCTCATTTGCCGCAGCCAAAACAAAAATCATATTTCATATTTGGAGTCCTTAGGTCCAAATTAGTGAATATGCAAAGTTTCATGAATTTTTTAAATGTTTTGCTACCCATTTTGCAAATGGACTTTAAATTGCATTGGAATTCAATTACAAATTTAAATTTGGATGAAACATGGTCAGGTATCCAAATTGAGTTTAGATTGTAGCCCCACACAACTGAATTTGGTAATCTGCCAATTTTGAGAAAAGTTGAGGGGATAAGGGGTACAGTGGGGCTGACATGTCATAGAGCCTGTTAGACTTGCACCTAAGTCTTCATGCTCTGTTCCACTCGAACCCACAGAGGAGCCTCCTCGGAGCACCACCGAGGGCAGCCACATCCAGCTTCTTGCATCGGGCTGGCGCACTACTCATGGTTTCAACACCTCACGCCATGATCCTCCCACTCACCAACCGAGCTGCAAGCAGAGGTCACCTCCTCGCTGCTTCCATCGCGTTGGCGACCAGCTCGTGATATTGAGTAGTCCCGGGATGATCTCTTGCTCATAAAACCGCAACCCCGAGCGCAAATTCTCTCTCTCTCTCTCACATGAAACCTCATACCTTTGACAATTAGGAAAAATGTGAATGGCAACCTTTTAAGTTTAGGGTGGGCTAAAAAGGGATTAAATATGAGCATTTTCAAATTCAAACTGAATTCAAATTTGCAATGCAAATTTAAACTGAATTTGGCGAATTCAAATTCTAGCCCACTTTTGAAATTCAGAGCTTTTGAATTGAAGAGATGGACATGGAGGAGATCTTTTGAGGAGATGAGGGTCAGCCAGCAGTACAGAGAGGTGAGAACCTAAGTGGGGCCTACATGTCAGCTGCACACAGGAATTCTCTCAGTCGGTTAACTGCTTCACGAGCAAGTCACCCTGAGACCCGGAGTTGGCCACCGAGCGGAAAACGAGCCACGCACTCGTGAACCCCTCTGTGCTGGAGAGCAGCTCGTGTGCTGCCTTACCTCGCGGCGTGATCCACTTCCTCATCGACCGAGCCCCTGTTCATTGCTTCCCCCTCGCACAAGAGCCAATCTTCCCCGATATTCCCTATCATCCAAAGATGCTCTAGAGCCAATCACTCGAGCTTTTGGCGGGCTAGGACCACCGGCCGACAGCGCCTAACCTCTCCCGAGGCCGCCGCACGTCGCCGGCACATTTCCGGTCCCCCAGCGCCCATACAGACCCCACAACCGAGTTCCCCGACCCCAGAAACCACCGGGCAGCGAGTCTCCGGCTGGGAGACTGTGAAATCCCAAAAAGTTTAGTAAATGGAGCTGGAAATGTACACCAAGGAAATGAAAGTTTAAACTTTTGAATTGGAAGATGTGAGCTCCAAGTACTATAGTAACGGGTCACAATGTCCAAACACGAAGACCTAAACGTACCACATGGTTCTTCACACATCCACGGGTAGCCCGGCAAATTTTCAGCTCATTGGGGAAAAATTCCCTATTTGTTGGAATTTTTAACGGGAGACAATTCAAATCTGAATTTGAACTTCAGTTTCAAATTCCGAGTTCGCTGAAATTCAAGTTTGAGAGCACCATGGTGTTCCTCATTTTCCTATTGGCTGGTTCTCCAAGTTTAATCAAATTTGGGGTTCGTTTGCTAGCCCGAACAAAAATGGAAAGAAAAAGAAGAGGGAAAGGAGGCCCACTGGTCAGAAGACTTAGACCCGAAGTCAATTCGTGCGAGTCACTCGGCAGCCGACGTTCACCGCGCGCCACCTCCTGCTCCCGCGCCAGAGCGAGGGAGACACCGCACTCCTGTGCTGCGCCTGGATGTACCGGTTGCTGTGATCACTACGCACTCAGGCCACGTGAACTCGTCCCCTCGATCCCATCCCGTTCACTCACCGAAGCTAGCAACCTCTGGTCGACCTCTCTGATCACCGGTGCCCGGGTGGCACAGGCACTTTCGTGCCCGACGAGCTACACGAAAAAGGTCCGCCCTGAGGTGCTGATCACAAGCGTGCCGACCTCGCTTTCTTTCTCGCACGATCGGCAGAGAATTTGGTTGATTAGTGCATCGTTGTGTTTAGAACCGAGCCACATGAAATCCGGAAATTCATAGCAATCAAGCCACTATCCCCTGGACCGAGCTATAGACATGATCTAGACTCACCCACGCGTCCCTAGGATCAAAAACCATCGAGTTTCATTGAGTCTTGGTGGTGTTCTTCGAGATTTTTGCATCGGCGCCAATTTTCACCCTAGGTCGCCGATGAGCTCGTAGTTGCAGCCTTGGTTGAGCTAGTTTGAGCTCATGCCGGTGCTTAGGATTCCACCACGGTGCTCTAGGAAGAAAGACCGAAGAATTTGAGCTCTCCTAGCATGAGTGCGATGCTGCCAAACTTCAACCGCCGCTGCCGCCCGTCGCCAATGGGTTTCTGTGACCGGGGTCCCCGGCCAACCACAGGGAGGAGTTGCCCGTGGTCCAAATGAGGGAGGCGGCAAGTTTCTGGACTGGAGGAGGTTGGAAAGGTGGGTTCCAAGGAGCTCGCGGGAGAACACCACCCCAGCCGGCCGTTGGCGCGAGGAGGAAGACGGCACTGTACTGTGGGCCCCGCACACAGAGTTTGAACTTTTCTGGGATTTTCCAGTTTTAGTTCAAAATTCAAATGCACACAACTTTTGCTAGGAAGCTCCAAATTTAGTGAACTAAAATTTGCTGAGTTCATCTTTTTGAGTACTTTCCAGCAACACAAATTTCAGCTCACGAAACTTAATGGTTTTCCAGAATTAATTCCCTAAACTTTAAAATTTTAGATATTTTATCTGGAGAATCACTTTATGAAAAATTCTTAAATTTGGCTGGGAGGTTTACTGAAAAATACTTGAGTCACAGTAAAATTTTCAGACCAATCCAAGTTTATTTAGTCCCCCTAATGGTGCGATTAAGTGAACTGCCCTGAGAAAATAGAAAAATGTACATAAACATTTTCAGATTTTCTCAAATCTTGTTAGGGCAAAACTTTATCTAGAATTCTTCAAATGTCATGAAACCAATTCCATTAGAACTATCTCAAATTCTAGTTTCCATAAAGTAAGCGTTGGGGCCATGAAAACCCATGGAAATCCTTAGAGGCTCTAATATTGACCAAATTGGCTTTTATTTGTACAAAGCTCAACTGAACTTTGTTTCAAATGAAACTTGGTCAAGTCTCTTGTTAGGACCCTACCAAGACACCATAAAAATTTCAGAGCAAAAGGGGAGGGCTAGCTAGAGTTATGGTAATTACATATTCAATTTCAAACATTGCATTTAGATTAACATATAGCATACTGCTTACGTTAGTAGCTGAAGGCGAGGAAACTCCGGAGGTGCTCGATTTCCTTCTTCCGGAAGAAGCCCTAACCACTGACCAGCAGCAACAAGGCAAGCTCCGGTTTACATTAAAACATTTTATAATGTTTTGCTTTGTTACATACTTAGTATGAGGTATATGAATGTGCATTAGGTGTAGGGTGGATGAAACCCAAGTGCATAAACAGATTTTCCTATAAGAGTGAGGGTAGTGTCTAAGTCCTCGAGTAGACATGCTATGCTTAATGATTCTATGAACTTCGGTACAAGTCGAGTTGTTAGAATCTACTCACGAGTTGGCTTGGGACACACGGGATTGGTTCGAGTGATGTGAGATTACTTTAGTAATGAAAATGAGACTAGGCAGGGGGTAGGGCGCAGCAAGAGGAAGTCTTGTGTGCGCAGCCCTGTCCGTGTCGATTGAGGACTGATCTGTGTGCGGCCCTGCTGAACAAGTATTGAATGTACCGAAGGCATATCGGATATATGGGCCCCGATAAACCGATGTAACATATACCTCCGGGCGTCGAGGCATAACGCGCCAATTTATAGGTGTAGGCTGACGGCAGCAAGGTGGAAATCTGCTAACGGGCATAAAGAGTTGCTCCGAGTATGGAACCTCCTGCTCGTTTCGGTGCGACCGGTTCGACGTTTGGGCTGTTGGGTGAAAGGTTGTCCTGTACGACATCGAGTGAGCGTGCTGTGCAGCTCCAAGGGTGGGCGTATGTGACGTGCTCTTTGGGTATCCCTGCAGGTGTATATCAAGTCGTTTCGCCATCCCTCGCGGTGACGAGTACCGCTTGTTCACTGCATCATAACGTAGATAAACTATGGAATGTTATGATTCAATTCTGCTGATATGTATAATTGTATTGCTACATGTCTGCCACCAAATATTGCTTACTAAATTTCAAATTCATGGACTGTTAACTTGTGGATAAAAGATGAAATAAGGATGAACTTGTAGGCGTGTCCATTTTCTGCTAATTACCATCCCATGTTCGTTGTACACTACATGTAGAGATTCATGCCTAGCTGAGTTGGTTAAGTCTTGTTGAGCCATCGTGGTCACGGTTGCTGCTATAAGTGTTTTTTAGGTGAGGAGCATCCCACGGACTCGGGTTACGAGTCCACCGGCGAGGGCTACCCTCTTTGGGGACCACGGCTGAGTGGGAGCCATACACGCCGCGTTGAGCTGAGATGTGCAGCTAGTGTGGGTTGCTCTAGGGCTGGGCAACCGACTTTTGCTAGATAGATGGGCGTGAGTTGTACAAATTTAGTTTCCGCTGTGTAATATAAACACTAGTTTGTAACTGAAGTATTATACTACTTTGTACATTTCAGTTGGTTTTCTATGTAATATAATGTTTCCTTATGATGTGTGCTGTCAGGTAATCGCATCGTGCGGCACCACCCTCTGTGATCCTGGATGAGCGGATCCTGGTCCGCCACAGGCTGGTATCAGATCCGCATTGGGGATAGCACAATAATTAAGGACCGTATTACGGGAAAACTTAGGTTTACGTTGAGGATTCGCTAGTTTGCCCATCTAAGGACTATATTAGCATAGTTACTTAAAGTGGCAAGACTAACATATGTGTTATAATTCTAAATTTTGATTCGGTAACGACGCACCTACGCTCAGGTAAGATTGGTAAGACACGCCACCAAATGCGGTTCAATTTCGGTTAGCTCCCTTGACGAGGAATGTGGTTCAGGGATAGGTCTCACAGCTTGGTGTGAGACGTCAATATGAAACTCTTGGACTCTTCATGTTCCTGAGTTCATATGAAACGCTGATCCCTAGCGTGCATTAGGGAAGTAAGCGGAGACCCCATCGTGTGGTCAGTAACGCGATAGTGTGTTCGTCTGGAAATAGCCCAGGAGGACATACGCCGCGCTTGCCATCAGCGTGCCCTGCAGGGCAGTAGGTGGTATCTGTTGGGTTGATAAAATTCCCAACCGTGATAACCCGTTCGTGCTCTACTCGGGTTCCCCGTCGTGTGGTGTTAAAACACAATCACATACCTTGAGACGTGGCTTAACTCAAGGACGGCCGTATGGCAACGATACGGGCGTTTGTATTTACTTTCAAATATGGACCTGCCTGAAATGAGAATAACCTTTGAGTGCATCATTATTGGGTGTTCTTCTGCAGGTACTAACCACGTATGTATCCCGTGTCGTATACGTGTGCGAGAGCCCGTCTAGTGCCACAATTGAGACATATATGCCGGTATAATCCGGTTATGATTTTCTTTTTATGAGGAACATAGTACCGACATATCATAGGCATGTGCATGAAATATAATGATAATAAGGAACTAAAATCACCAAATTTCAACATTTAGGGCCCTGGTTGGGTAGAAAAATGCTATAGTTGATCAGCATAGCTCCAAGGCACTGAAAAACAGAGTGCTCCGTTTTGGGCAGCAAGTTTGCTGAACCTTTACAGGGCATAACTAACAGATCATTTATCCAATGGAGTTGTGGGATATAGTTCTGGAAAGGTGTTTAAGTGCTCTACAACCTTATTGTAGACTCCCAGAGCTGAATCACAACTTAAACTGGCTGAAATTCCAGATGATTGTAAACTGTCTAGAACCAGGATAGATTTAAAATACTCTCTGGACTGTTCTGTTTTTCAAGTATAACTTCTTGTAGAAAAATCTAAAATTGTCATATGATACATTTTCGTAAAGGGTAGGAGATGTGTTACATCTTTTTAATTCAAAGTTTCTGCAATTGCAGCACGGAATTGAGCTGAAATTAGAGTTGAAAACAGCAACTTCCAAAGGAGCTGCTGTTGAAATTCTTCCAGAAATTCTGTTGACTTTGAGTTATCATAACTTTTTAACCAGAGCTGATCTGAGGACAAATAAATACTCGTTGGAAATAAACTGAAGTTAAATTTAAATTTGGTATGCAGCTTGATTCAAGAAAATGCTTAGCACCAGATCAAAATCTGGAATATGTAGAAACTGGTCATTCTAGCAGAGGGATGACAGTTGAACTCATTTGAGAGATTGTTGTACCCTAGGGGGTTTAAGTACTTCTAATGGGGTAGAACATACTCATGAGTGGTTATCTTCAACTAGTGAAAGATTTGATTATATGTCTTACTCAAGTTTCTTTTGCTAGAGACCATGTTTGTGTCGTATTGAAGATAAAAGGGTAGTATACGTGATGACAAAGCGATGTAACGTCTCATAGTAACCAAATCTAGTTGTGATGAACTTCCAAAGAGGAAATCCGTCAAGTTGGATTTAACTAGCTTGTATTTGGTCTGATGGTTTGCACTCGGACCACACATGAGATTGGTGGCTCTAGCCAGCAGGGGGGTGATGACTCCCAGCCTCCTGCCTACGACAGCACCCCGCAGCAACAACCACCACCACTGCCTCCGCTTACGCTAGCGGATGTGATCGCGGCCCTGGTGTGTAATCGTGAGGAGCAGACCGACCTGCTCCACACGATCATGCATAATACGTCCCAGGTGGGGGGGGTCAAGAGAGGGGTCCTCATAAGCCCCGTGATGTGACATACTCGGACTTCATGAGTGCGCATGTCACACCCGGTTTTCCATAAGGAACACCTGAGTGTATTCTCACATGTATGCCAGGATCAGTTGAGTCATACATGTGCCGACAATAGAGAAATATCATTATATTACATGCTAGGGTCAACAGTAACATTATATTACATCATAAGTAATAATAGAATAATAAAAGTACTATCACACTAAATATTTACAACAGCGGAAGTCTAATAAAGGGTCCTCCAATCCACAAGGGTTGCCCAGGGGTTTCGCCAACCTGGAACAACTCTTTGGGATCGAAGTCCTCCTCATCGATGTCTATATCTTCATTTGCACCTGAGCATCATATGATATCCAACAAAAGCAAGTTTGAGTAGCAAAGGTACTCAGCAAGTGCAGGAAAGAATGTTATGAAGGCTAATAGCAAGGAAAGGCTAACATGGTTAAGCACTATGCATTAATCCTAAGCCTTAGCTTTGATTAGCAACCTATCTTACTAAGTGATAATCTCACCAAATTCATAATTAAGTCATTAATGTTAGGTTACACCACCCAACAACCTCTTTCAACTCATATCCATGTTCCTCTAATCATGGACAAGTCCAAGCCGCTCTTGACCGTGAGCACGGCTGTCATGACAGTTTGGTTCTCTGCAGAGATTGTACCACTTTACCCACAAGTAGTGATTGCATCCCCTGTTGCCAGGTGGACTAAGAACCTCCCCGATATCCGTGGTTGCAAGCCACACTACACACTTCCTTTGGTGTGCGATCAGGAGATCACTACATGGCCTTTACAATGGGTCTACCGGCAAGTACAAGCCCACTGAGGTTTCACCGCTACAGTTCCTAGGAGTAAACCCTCCCCTGCAGAAGCCCCCTCTTGAGCCTTGCAGTTCCCAGGGCAGTCAGAAATGGACTCCCATTCCCCGCACCATCCAAACACTCATACTATACGGGCAAACTCCTAATTAATTGGCCAAGCTGCCCCATCTCAGTGTTGTGGGGGCACTATAAAGCCGGGTTAACTGTTCCATGAACCGGTCCTTAGAATCTGAGACAGGCACTAACTCATTCCCAAGTCTCGTGCACGAAGCACCAACCAAAACAACCAGCCTGTCTAGATTCATAATAACATGACACACACTTGTTTCTTTCATATAATCCACAAGACTAGTATCAACTATGTTTTATTCATTTCTAAAGATCTAAGCATGACTAAGCACATAAAATGATAACCATCAAATCCTATCTAATTCCCTCCATGGTTTTACAAGGAATGATAAAGGAATGAAACTAGGGAAACATCCTACACTGGGTTTCATATTGAAAACATCATGCAAATAATCTAACTATTCATCCTAGAATAGGAACAAAGTGGTCAAGGAACACTTGCCTTTGAATGGATGTTGATTCACTTCGAAATCTTGCTCTTGAAGATTAGAAAGTGGTTCTTGGATTGGTTCTATCCATGTATATGCACACAAAACAATGCCAAACATGCCATAAGAAACTTAACAATGCATTTCAATCATATAGATGTTTGATTACACACATATAATACTTATTTTCTCCATATATTATTGGTTTCATGTCATTTCATGTTGTTTGAACTGAAAATAAGTTTCAAATGGACATCTATATCTTTTACTTTATCTTTGTTATAGCAAAATGCTCATTTTCAAATTTTGTGGTGATTTTGAATAATTTCTATAATTTTTATATGTATATATGTTAATTTTATAATTAATTCAGTTCTAAGAATTATTTAAATTATTACTATAATCATTTTCAGAACCCATATTGCTATTTTCTATATTTCAGAACCTATTTATGTATTTGGGACAGTTTCCATAATTTTTCTTTATTATATAATATTTTTATCTATATTTCTGCATTTATTTAATACTTAAAAATGCATTTTCAGCCATTTATATAATTATTCTGGGCTATAGAAATTATACATGTATAAAAATATGGAAACATAATAATCTTACACCTTTTAATAAATTTCGACAATTTTTCTGGAACATATATGATTTTTATTTGGATTTTCAGAATTAATTTGTCACTATATAAATAATTTCAGCCCTTGGAAGTCATATTTTTTTTGAATTTCAGAATTCATATTCTGACCAAAATGTTTAAACAGGGCTTTTAATAAGTTCCTAACATTTTTCAAAAGTCATTTAGCCTATTTTGATTAATTACAGAATTAAAATCAACTTTTTAAACTGATTTGGGTCAAAATGTAATACCTAAAATTTTTCTAGGGTTCAAAATGCATTTACAGAACTGGTATATTAATTTTCATACTGTTCAGGGGCTGTTTGGCTATTTTCCAATGATTTTTCTAATTTCTGTTAAGCCTAGGGTCAATTCTGTAAAGAACAGGGACTATTTCCTATTTATTCAAATCTCCAGGGACCCTTCTGTGAAATTTTCAACGTTTATAGCTACTTTGAATGTGGGCCGTCGGATCTGAGATCAATGGCCCGGATTTTAAATAACCGAACCGGTACGGGGTTTCTAATCCTAGCCGTTCACGCAAACTGGGCGTCCCAGATCGTGCCACGTCGCCCCCTAGCCTTCTCCTTCGCGGTCGGCGGCTACGCGCGCCGGCGAGCGGCGGCGGCCTCGCCGGAAACTTTCGATTTTTGCCATTTCTACACCATTCTTTGATTTTTCTACTCCAAAATAAAGAGGAGAGAACGGAGAACTCACCTAGGATGTCCCTTTTGTCTTGAAACGACCAGAAAGACGTCGGTGACCGTGCTCGGCGGAAAACTCCGGCGATCTTCGTCGGTAGAGTGTCCCGAGCACGTTTCCTCGTAGCTTCTCGTCGGGAAATCTTCCTCTCGGCCTTGTGGCGACGTAGGAGGCCTCAGAACCGAAGATCCGAGTGTGTTTTTGAAGAATTGGAAAAGGCGGTGGTTTTTCCGATCGGGAGAATTGAGGGCGACTTCGGTGGGGAAAATGATCGGCGCCGGTTTGGTTTTATAGAGGGGAGTGAGGCGGCGGTTATGGGAATGCCGGTTGGGGAAGAGGTGCCACGTTTTTCTTGTGGCCGGAGGATTTTTGCCACATGCGATAATAGAGGGAGATGGGGCGGTTGCTGCCATGGAGAAGGTGGAACCGACGGCTGGACCTCGATTGGCGGTGGGGGAAAAGAGGGAGGAGGGTTTGAGCACGTTTGATCAATTTTTCGGACGTTACAATTCTACCCCCTTAAGAAAAATCTCGTCCTCGAGATTGGGGTTTACAAAGGGAATAGATTAGGGAATTGTGACTTTAATTCATCTTCCCTTTCCCATGTAGCTGCTGCCTCTGAATGATGTTTCCATTGTACTTTGCACATACGAATCGTTTTGTTTCTTGTAATCTTTTCCATTGTGTCAAGGATTTTGACAGGGTACTCGATATATGAAAGATCTTCTTGTACATCCAACTCATCCATTGGTAGTTGCTCTTCTGGTGTTCTCAAACACTTCTTGAGCTGTGATATATGGAACACATCGTGTACATCCGACAATCGAGAGGGTAACTCTAACTGATAAGCTACCTCTCCCTTGCGTTCTAATATCTTGAATTGTCCGATATATCTAGGTGCTAGCTTTCCTCTTACTTTAAATCTTCGTAGTCCTCACATGGGTGACACTTTGAGATACACATAGTCTCCTACCTCGAAAACTAGTTCTCTTCGCCTTATGTCCGCATAACTCTTTTGTCTTGTTTGAGCTATCTTTAGATTATTGCGGATTTCCTTCACGTGCTCTTCGGCATCTCTTAATACCTCTGGTCCCAACACTTTATTTTCACCTATTTGATCCCAAAACAGTGGAGTTCTACATTTTCTTCCATATAAAGCCTTAAATGGAGACATCTTCATACTAGCCTGGTAACTGTTATTATAGAAGAATTCCGCATTGGGTAAATTCTTATCCCAACTCCTACTATTTTTGAGTGCACAAGCTCTAAGCATATCTTCAAGAATTTGGTTGGTCCTTTCGGTCTGCCCATCAGTTTGTGGATGATATGCAGAACTGAAATTCAATCTGAGTTCCCATAGATTCATGTAGTTTCTGCCAGAATCTTGAAGTAAACTGTGTACCTCTATCTGACACTATCTTTTCGGGTACACCATGTTAGCAGACTATTCTCGATATATACAATTCTGCTAATTTGGAACCGTTATAATTTTCCTTCACTGGAATGAAATGAGCAACTTTGGTCAATCTATCCATGATCACCCATATTGAGTCATACCCTGTTTGTGTCCTGGGCAAACCCACTATAAAGTCCATCCCAATTTCTTCCCACTTCCATTAAGGTATCTTTAGTGGTTGTAATAATCCTGCAGGCCTCTGATATTCTGCTTTGACTAATTGACATGTGTCACACAATGCCACATGTTCTGCAACATCTCTTTTCATCTCGTACCACCAATACCTAGTCTTAAGATCATGATACATCTTTGTACTTCCAGGATGGATAGAGTAATTAGAATCATGAGCCTCTTTTAAAATCAACTTCTTTATTTCCTTGATATCTAGCACACATATTCTTTTACCATGCCACATTATACCATGCTCATCTTCTCTAAACCCTGGGGCTTTGTTTTCTTTGATCAACTTCTTGATTTCTTTGATATTTTCATCATTCTTTTGACCATTTCTAATATCTTGTTCTAAAGTTGAGTCAACTTCCATTGCTATGGCTTCTGTGTGATTCACCAAGCATAAGTTGAGTCTTGCGAACTCTTCACAAAGTTGAGGTTGTAGATCTCTCATCGTTAACAAGTTAACATGTGTCTTTCTGCTCAAAGCATGTGCAACCACATTAGGTTTTCTAGGGTGCTAATTGATTCCCACATCAAAATTGTTAATAAACTCCAACCATCTTCTTTGCCGAAGGTTGAGATCTGGTTGAGTGAAGATTTATTTCAAACTCTTGTGATCCGTATAGATCTCAGTTCTCTTACCCGTTAGGTAATGTCTCCATAACTTCTATGCATGTACAACTGCTGCCAACTCTAGATCATGAGTACGATAGTTCTTCTCATGCTTCCGAAGTTGTCGGGAAGCATAGGCAATGACGTGTCCTTCTTGCATAAGCACACATCCTAACCCTTGTCCTGAAGCATCACAATAGATAGAAAATGATTTCTCCATATCGGGCGTAACCAAGACTGGGCAGTTGTTAACTTCTTCTTTAATTCTTGAAAGCTTGATTCACATTCTTGAGTCCATATAAAAGCAACTCCTTTTTCCAACATCTTTGTGAGTGGTTTGGCTATTTTTTAAAATCCTTCAATGAACCTTCGGTAATAACCAGCCAACCCTAAGAAACTTCGGATTTCTTTGACATTCTCTGGTGTTTTCGACTTTTGAACACCAGATATCTTCTCTGGATCCACAGATATTCCTCCTTCAGAGATAATATGTCCCAGAAAAACAACTTTCTTAAGCCAAAATTCACACTTACTCAATTTGGCATAGAGTTGGTTTTCTCTTAGCTCTTGTAACACTATTCTCAGGTGTTCTTCATGTTCTTGCTCATTCTTTGAGTATATGAGGATGTCATCAATGAATACCACTACAAACTTGTCCAAAACTTTCATGAATACCTTATTCATAAGATACATGAAATATGCCGAACATTTGTTAATCCAAAAGGCATAACTGTATATTCATACAGTCCATATCTAGAAACAAATGTTGTCTTTGGAATATCTGATTCTCTTATCCTTAGTTGATGATATCCTGAACGGAGGTCAATCTTGGAGAATACACATGCACCTCTTAATTGGTCAAACAACTCCTCAATACGAGGTAAAGGGTACTTGTTTCTGATTGTCACTTTATTGAGGGCACGGTAATCTACACACAACCTCTTAGTTCCATCCTTTTTCCGTACAAATATGACCGGAGCTCCCCATGGTGAGGAACTAGGACGGATATATCCCTTTTCTGATAACTCTCGGATATGATCCTTGAGTTCTGCTAATTGTTGTGTATCCATTCTATACGGTCTTTTATATATGGGAGCAGTACCAGGTACTAATTCAATAATGAACTCCACTTCTTGATCCGGTGGCATACCTGGTATGTCTTCAGGAAATACATCTAGAAATTCATTGACAACTTTTATGTCTTCAATAACTACTTAGGTCTTGTTGAGTTGGATATTTCCAGATGGTACTTGAATATGTGAACTCAACCTTCATTCCATCCGTATGTGTTAGTTCCACAGTTCTCGTTGAACAATGTATAACCCCTTTATACTTTGTCAACCAGTCCATTCCCAAGATGATATCTATCCCTTGTGATTCTATCACAATGAGATTTGCAAGGAATTCTACTCCATTAACTCCTAACTTTACCTTGGGACATATTTGTTTTGTCTTTATTTCTCCTCCAGGAGAATTCACTACTAACACTCGATTCATTGATGTAATTGGTAATTTGTGCTTGGTTATGAACTCCTTGGCTATGAATGAGTGTGTTGCACCAGAGTCAAACAAAATTGTAGCAGGATAAGTATTGGCAGAGAACATACCAATAACCACATTTGGTGCCTCTTGTGCTTCTTCCATGGTCACATGATTCACCTTGCCACGTACAAGATTCTGTTATTGAGGCGGCTTTTTATTTGGGCACCGGTTGGCATAGTGTCCCGTTTCTCCACAGTTGTAGCATTGTCCAGTGACTTTGTTTAGTGGTGCTTTGTTGCCTTGCTATGTATTTGGAGGATTTGATCCTGCAGGACGAGGTTGAAAGGCAGGACGTTATTGCTGCACTTGTTGTCGCTGTTGTTGTTGTTGAAAAGTTGGATTCCTTGCAGCAGGATTGTATTTCCTCTGGAACTGATTAGGAGCCATTGGTCGATTCATCGCTCCAGCTGGTGGTGATGAGAAGCGAGGACGACTGTTGCTGCTATAAGATTGTCCTTGCCAATTCATCTTCCTTTTTCGATCTTCAACTAACTTTTGTCTTTTTTTCCACTATGAAAGCCTTGTTGATAAGCTTCTGAAAACTTTCATAGTCACTAGAAGACATGGCATATTGTATTTCTGAGTTCAAACCTTCTATAAAGCAGTCCTGCTTCTTTTCATCAATATCAATATCCCCTGGAGCATAGCGAGATAACTGAGTGAACTTGGTAAGATACTCTCGCACGGACATGCTTCCTTGTTTCAGGTTGAGAAACTCCTTCCGCTTGTTCTTTATTTCTCCTGCTGGAACGTAGTGGTTGCGGAAGGCAAGTTTGAACTGATTCCATGAAATACTTTCTGGATCCTCATGAGCTTCCTTATATGTCGTCCACCAGTCTGCTGCGGATCCATATAATTGATGAGAGGCAAAGAGTACCCTCTCACGCCCTTGGCATTGTATGATCTGCAACTTGTTCTCAATATTCTTGAGCTGATCATCAGCTTCTAATGGCTCTATAGCATTGTCAAACCTTGGTGGTTGTGTGCTCAGGAACTCACTTAACCTTGGTTGACGTGGTGCATTTTGAATCTGTTGTTGGGGTTGTTGCAGATTGGCCACCACTTGTGTCATGTTTTGTATGAGTTGATTCTCCATGTTCATCATTTGTTGTATCACTTCCCCATCAGCTCTTCGTGCAACTCTTGGCTGCCATTCAGGTAAAGGAAACCTTGCAGCCTCATTGTTGTGGTTCCCTTCATTGTGTCTTATTCTTCCTGCCATCTATTGTGGAAGACTATGTTTAGATTCATCTATGCATACCTTTCTAGTTTGCATCATATTGTGTATATATCCTTATTAGTTCCATATAAAAGTTATAAAAATCTTTATTTTGTTCATTTAACAATCACGTTTGAAACAAACCTAGCATTTATATTCATTAGTAGTTATGTACATACACTAACGAGGTTGTGAACATAAGCCTATGGCTTTCACAACTCACGTTTACACACTAACAATTCATTACATTACCAAACCTAAACACCAATCTAAACAACTATTACACATTAATCATTACAATACAATACCATACGTACTACACGAGTTATTACATAAGTAGGGACACCTATCCTAGTTATCCCTTGGGCCCTGTGCATTCTCCTGTGGGTCCTCATCATCACCATCAGGAGAGCTAGCCTCTGACTCAGCTGTGGAGGCCTCAGGTGGTGGTGAAGTACGAGGGTATTTGGCTGCCCTACGGTCTGGAGAGTCCGGAGTCCAAGAGTCTCCATCTGAAACATAGAGATCACTGATTTCTCCGTCCCTCATCCTTATGAGTCCATGCATTATGGCCTCCGTCTTCTTTAGAAGGTCACATACATCCTGAAGCTCCTGTTGGCAGTTCTATAGCCTGGTGCTGACGTCAACTCCCACCTTGAGGCTCACGTCCATCTGCACTATGTTGCAACCTTCATGGATTGGTTCGTAGTTGAACACTGCACTTCCACTTTGTTGCCGAGGGGTGTACATGTATTGATTCCCCTCAAGGCGGCCACGGTTGATGTAGCTCTCGCACGTGATTGCCTCCCAAGTGGCATCCTTCTCAACCTCTGCCATGGTGGACCTCCATGCTGGTGAATTGTGGATCTTGAGCAGCTTGTTCTCATGGTAGATCCTCGCCTGTGACCTCCATTCCTCGCGTTCTGCGCGAGAAACTCGAGTGGTGTCGTACTGCACCTCTAGCTTGCCGGTATAACCAGCACGGCGAAGGAGGTGTCTAAGGCGATCCACAATGCCTTGAGTGGACTCCCCATGAGTCTGGTATGTGGCGGGGTTGTCCACATCCTCAAGGGTGCGTGCAGCCAACTGGTGTCGAGGAACTCGTCCTCCGATGGACTTACGGGCCGTGAGACGTGTGCGTGCCATCTGTTTCCATAAAATTTAAAGTGAGTTAGAAAAATAAACAATAATATACTTTTGAGTATAGATGAGCTTAGACAACATATATATAATTTAAATAATCCTTCTTCTACCAAAATCTTTGGTAAAATAGTTTTTACTAAAATAATAATGCTCATCCCGTCCATTTTTAACTAGGTTTGCGTCCAACGGGCAACCTTGGCTCTGATATCACTTTGTCACACCCGGTTTTCCATAAGGAACACCCGAGCGTATTCTCACATGTATGCCAGGATCAGATGAGTCATACATGTGCTGACAATAGTGAAATATCATTATATTACATGCCAGGGTCAACGGTAACATTATATTACATCATAAGTCATAATAGAATAATAAAAGTACTATCACACTAAATATTTACAACAGCGGAAGTCTAATAAAGGGTCCTCCAATCCACAGGCGTTGCCCGGGGGTTTCGCCAACCTAGAACAACTCTTCGCGATCGAAGTCCTCCTCATCGAAGTCTATATCTTCATTTGCACCTGAGCATCATATGATATCCAACAAAAGCAAGTTTGAGTACCAAAGGTACTCAGCAAGTGTAGGAAAGAATGTTATGAAGGCTAATAGCAAGGAAAGGCTAACATGGTTAAGAACTATGCATTAATCCAAAGCCTTAGCTTTGATTAGCAACCTATCTTACTAAGTGATAATCCCACCAAATTCATAATTAAGTCATTAATGTTAGGTTACACCACCCAACAACCGCTTTCAACTCACATCCATGTTCCTCTAATGATGGACAAGTCCAAGCCGCTCTTGACCGTGTGCACGGCTGTCATGACAGTTTGGTTCTCTGTAGAGATTGTACCACTTTACCCACATGTAGTTATTTCATCCCCTGTTGCCAGGTGGACTAAGAACCTCCCTGATATCCATGGTTGCAAGCCACACTACACACTTCCTTTGGTGTGCGATCAGGAGATCACTACATGGCGTTTACAAAGGGTCTCCCGGCAAGTACAATCCCACTGAGGTTTCACCGCTGCAGTTCCTGGGAGTAAACCCTCCCCTGCAGAAGCCCCCTCTTGAACCTTGCAGTTCCCAGGGCAGTCAAAAATGGACTCCCATTCCCTGCACCATCCAAACACTCATACTATACGGGCAAACTCCTAATTAATTGGCCAAGCTGCCCCATCTCAGTCTTGTGGTGGCCATGTAAAGCCGGGTTAACTGTTCCATGAACCGGTCCATAGAATCTGAGACAGGCACTAACTCATTCCCGACTCTCGTGCACGAAGCACCAACCAAAACAACCAGCCTGTCTAGATTCATAATAACATGACACACACTTGTGTCTTTCATATAATCCACAAGACTAGTATCAACTATGTTTTATTCATTTCTAAAGTTCTAAGTATGACTAAGCACATAAAATGATAACCATCAAATCCTATCTAATTCCCTCCATAGTTTTGCAAGGAATGATAAATGAATGAAACTAGGGAAACATCCTACACTGGGTTTCATATTGAAAACATCATGCAAATAATCTAACTATTCATCCTAGAATACGAACAAAGTGGTCAAGGAACACTTGCCTTTGAATGGATGTTGATTCACTTCGAAATCTTGCTCTTGAAGATTAGAAATTGGTTCTTGGATTGGTTCTATCCATGTATATGCACATAAAACAATGCCAAACATGCCATAAGAAACTTAACAATGCATTTCAATCATATAGATGTTTGATTACACACATATAATACTTATTTTCTCCATATACTATTGATTTCATGTCATTTCACGTGGTTTGAACTGAAAATAAGTTTCAAATGGACATCTATATCTTTTATTCTATCTTTGTTATAGCAAAATGCTCATTTTCAAATTTTGTGGTGGTTTTGAATAATTTCTATAATTTTTATATGTATATATGTTAATTTTATAATTAATTCAGTTCTAAAAATTATTTAAATTATTACTATAATCATTTTCTACATTTCAGAACCTATTTATGTATTTGGGACAGTTTCCATAATTTTTCTTTATTATATAATATTTTTATCTATATTTCAGCATTTATTTAATACTTAAAAATGCATTTTCAGCCATTTATATAATTATTCTGGGCTACAGAAATTATACATGTATAAAAATATGGAAACAGAATAATCTACACCTTTTAATAAATTTCTACAATTTTTGTGGAACATATATGGTTTTTATTTTGATTTTCAGAATTAATTTGTTACTATATAAATAATTTCAGCCCTTGGAAGTCATTTTTTTAATTTCAGAATTTATATTCTGACCAAAATGTTTGAACAGGGCTTTTAATAAGTTCCTAACATTTTTAAAAGTCATTTAGCCTATTTTGATTAATTACAGAATTAAAATCAACTTTTTAAACTGATTTGGGTCAAAATGTAATACCTAAAAATTTTCTAGGGTTCAAAATGCATTTACAGAACTGGTACATTAATTTTCATACTGTTCAAGGGCTGTTTGGCTATTTTTCAATGATTTTCCTAATTTCTGTTAAGCCTAGGGTCAATTCTGTAAAGAACAGGGACTATTTCCTATTTATTCAAATCTCCAGGGACTCTTCTATGAAATTTTCAATGTTTATAGCTACTTTGAATGTGGGCTGTCAGATCTGAGTTCAACGGACTGGATTTAAAATAACCGAACCGGTACGGGGTTTCTAATCCTAGCCGTTCACGCAAACTGGTCGTCCCAGATCGTGCCAAGTCGCCCCCTAGCCTTCTCCTTCGCGGCTGGCGGCTGCGCGCGCCGGCGAGCGGCGGCGGCCTCGCCGGAAACTTTTGTTTTTTGCCATTTCTACACTATTCTTTGATTTTTCTACTCCAAAATGAAGAGGAGAGGACGGGGAACTCACCTAGGGTGTCCCTTTTGTCTTGAAACGGCCGGAAAGACATCGGTGACGGTGCTCGGCGGAAAACTTCGGCGATCTTTGCCGGTAGAGTGTCCCGAGCACGTTTCCTCGTAGCTTCTCGTCGGGAAATCTTCCTCTCGGCCTTGTGGCAATGTAGGAGGCCTCAGAACCGAAGATCCGATTGTGTTTTTGAAGAATTGGAAAAGTGGGTGGTTTTTCCGATCGGGAGAATTGAGGGCGACATCGGTTGGGAAAATGATCAGCGCCGGTTTGGTTTTATAGAGGGGAGTGACGCGGCGGTTATGGGAACGCCGGTTGGAGAAGAGGCGCCACGTTTTGCTTGTGGCCGGAGTATTTTTGCCACATGCGATAATAGAGGGGGATGGGGCGGTTGCTGCCATGGAGAAGGTGGAACCAACGGCTGGGCCTCGGTTGGCGGTGGGGGAAAAGAGGGAGGAGGGTTTGAGCACGTGTGTTCAATTTTTCGGACGTTACAACGCACCCTCCGGTGTTCACTGAAGCAGCAGAACCCGTGGAGGCCAATAACTGGCTGTGGACAATTGAGTCCAAGTTTGGGCTGCTCCAATGTACGGAGCGGCAGAAGACTCTGTTCGCGGCGCAGCAGCTTCACGGTGCCGCTGGTGCGTGGTGGGCGAACTATGTCGCCTCACTGCCGGCTGGCCATGTCGTGGAGTGGGAAGAATTCCGGTAGGCGTTCCGCGCCTACCATATCCCTCCCGGGATAATGAAGCGGAAGTTCCAAGAGTTCTTGGAGCTGAAGCAGGGCGGGAGGAGTGCCCATGACTACTCCCGTGCCTTCAACCATCTGGCGCAATATGCGTCGGATTACGTCTCCACCGAGGAGAAGCGAGAGCACTGCTATCGGAGGTTACACCCGGAGATGAAGACGCATCTCGTCCAATGCAATCGTGGCACGTTCAATGATCTAGTCAACGCCAGGATCATGCAAGAAGATGCTCAGCGGGAGTTGGCGGCTGAGCAGCGGAAGCGCAGCACTCCACCCAGCAGTGGGGGTGGAGCTCCCCAGAAATACCGCATGGTGTATCAGACACCATCCGGTCAGCAGTGGCATCCACCGGCGCGACCTCAGCAGTTCGGGGGTCGTTCTTTTTGGCCACCCCGGTTCGGACCGCCGATGCTACCACCGCGACCGCAACAGCAGCAGCAGATGGTACCCTGGACATTTCCACCGCCACAACGTGCCCCGGGTTTCCATGCGCCGATTAGCAGAGGACCGCCTCGCTACACTTGTTTTACGTGTGGCCAGGCGGGCCATTTCTCGAAGGACTGTCACCAGGGGCAGCAGAGCAGCGGGCAAGCCCAGTTCCAGGGCGGTGCTCGAGACCGACCGCCGGTCAAGAAGGTTGGTCAGCGAACTGGGGGCGTTCGCAACCTCGAAAATGAGGACGCCCCAGAGAGAGCCAACGTGCTGGCGGGTACGTTCACTCTCAATGATCAAGCAATCATCATATTATTTGTTTCGGGTGCAACCCACAACTTCATAAGTGCATCATATGTGGTTAAGAATCAGCTGGAAGCCTTTCCCACCGAGTGCTCTTATATGATCTGCTCACCGAGAGGAAAGATTTCAGCAACTATGATGATTCCGAAAGCACCACTGTGCTTAGGTGGGAAGATATATCCCACCACTATGATTATTCTTGAGGGACAAAAGATTGATGCAATCTTAGGGATGTCATGGCTAAGCTACCATGGCGCTGTCCTGGAAACATTATCACGGACGGTTCACCTCAATTCCCCACTACACCGTCTGCAGTCCCTCATATTAGACAATCCAGTCCGGGAAGTTTCAGCAATTAATAATACTGACGCTCTCAAGTTAGAGGACATCCCCGTAGTCCGAGAATATCCCGACGTGTTTCTGGATGATCTTCCAGGCATGCCACATGAGCGGGATGTCGAGTTCAAGATTGAGCTTGCGCCCAGGACTACTCCTATCTCACGGAGACCATACAAAATGGCCCAGAACGAGCTGGCTGAATTGAAAAAACAGCTCAATGATCTGTTGAGCAAAGGTTTCATTAGGACGAGTTCCTCGCCTTGGGGATGCTCGGCGCTGTTCGTAAAGAAGAAGGATGAAACCTTGAGGCTGTGTGTGGATTACCGGCCGCTAAATGTCGTCACCATCAAGAACAAATACCCACTGCCCCGCATTGACATCCTGTTTGATCAGCTTGCAGGTGCAAGTGTGTTCTCCAAGATGGACCTTCGCTCTGGATATCATCAAATAAAAATCCGGGCGGAGGATATCCCGAATACAGCCTTCTCGACGAGATATGGCTTATATGAGTATCTCGTCATGTCTTTTGGTCTCATTAATGCTCTGGTACATTTCATGTATCTCATGAACTCGGTGTTCATGCCAGAGCTGGACAAGTTCGTGGTGGTGTTCATTGATGATATCTTGTTTTACTCCAAGACAAAAGCAGAACACGCCGAACACTTGAGGATCGTTCTTCAACGACTGCGGGACCATAAGTTATATGCCATGTTCAGCAAATGTGAGTTTTGGATCAGCCAAGTGCCATTTTTGGGACATATCATCTCAGCGGAAGGCATTGTGGTTGATCCAAGCAAAATTGAACAAGTGCTAAAGTGGAGAGCCCCTACTTCTGTCCACGAAGTCAGAAGCTTCCTCGGCTTAGCGGGATATTACCGGAGATTCATTCCAAGCTTCTCCAAGCTTGCTAAGCCGATGACAGAATTGTTGAAAAAGGGAACAAAGTATGTTTGGAACTCAGGATGTGAAGGAGCGTTCCAAGCATTAGTGAAGCATCTCACAACCGCCCCGGTCTTAGCTCAACCGGATACAACTAAGCCCTTCGATGTGTATTGTGATGCATCCGGTATCGGGCTCGGCTGCGTGTTGATGCAGGAAGGACGTGTGGTCGCGTATGGCTCACGCCAACTTCGAAACCATGAGCAGCATTATCCGACTCATGATCTTGAGCTCGCTGCTGTTGTTTTGGCGCTGAAAATGTGGAGGCACTATCTCCTGGGAAATTTGGTGCATCTCTACACCGACCACAAGAGCTTGAAGTATATTTTTACCCAGAAGGAGCTAAATATGAGGAAAAGGAGGTGGTTGGAACTAATCAAAGACTATGAGATTGAGATTCATTACCACCCCGGCAAGGCGATTGTGGTTGCCGACGCGCTGAGTCAGAAATCACATGTCCATAACCTCACCATTGCACCGGTGGAGGTGGAAGAGCCGAGTTTATACTTGGTTCCTTATGGATTGCTCTACAACCTTGCCCTCATGCCTAACATTAGGCAGAAGATCATTGCATCTCAGAAAGTTGACAAGGGTATGGCACATCTCCGGAGACGGATAGACAATGGTGAAATCAAATGTTTCTGGAAAGATAATGAGGGGACGCTGTGGTTTAATGACCACATATTCGTACCCCGGAATATGGAGCTGAGGAAGAAGATTCTTGGGGAAGCTCACTTCTCTAAATACTCCATTCATCCGGGCAGCAACAAAATATACCAAGATTTGAAAAAGAAATTTTGGTGGACACGGTGAAGCGGGAAGTGGCTAAATACGTATCCGAGTGTGATACGTGTAGACGAGTGAAAGCGGATCATATGAGGAAATCAGGGCTGCTGCAACCCCCAAAAATCCCGCCATGGAAATGGGAAGATGTGAGAATGGATTTCATTGTGGGATTACCCCTGACTTCCAACAAGCATGATTCCATTTGGGTAATCATTGACCGATTAACCAAGTCGGCTCACTTCATTCCTGTGCATACACGTTACAAGCCGGCAAGTATGCGGAGCTGTACATAGCGAGAATTCTATGCTTATATGGGGTACCCAAGACCATAGTCTCAGACTGAGGTGCATTATTCGTGTCTCGATTTTGGGAGCAGTTGCATGCTGCATTGGGTACTAAGCTGATTAGAAGCTCCGCCTATCATCCTAAGACAGATGGCCAAACAGAGAGGGTGAACCAAGTACTAGAAGACATGTTGAGAGCATGTGCCATCCATCACGGTAGGAATTGGGATGATCATCTACCGTTGGCGGAATTATCGTACAATAACGGCTATCAGGCGAGTATCAAGATGGCACCATATGAGGCTCTCTATGGTCGTAAATGCCGCACCCCACTGAACTGGTGTGAGTCCGGTGAAAGGGTCACATTCGGGGTTGATGTGGTGAACGACGCCGAAGAGCGCGTTCGGATGATTCAAGCCAACTTGAAGGCCGCTCAATCCCTGCAGAAAAGCTACGCTGATAAGAGGCGTAGGCCGCTGCACTTTGACGTCGGGGAGCACGTGTACCTCCGTGTATCTCCGATGAAAGGCGTGCACCGGTTCAGCGTGAAGGGGAAACTCGCTCCCCGATTCATTGGACCCTATGCCATCACCGAGAAGTGTGGACCAGTGGCGTATAGATTGGGACTACAGGCATCTCTTGCTGGTGTTCATGACGTTTTCTATGTTTCACTACTGCGAAAATGTCTGAAGTATACGACTGCTGTTCCCACCGAAGACATTGGCGAGCTACAACCGGATTTGACGTATGATGAATATCCGATGGCAATTCTTGATGAGAAGGCTCAGACCACAGTAGCCAGATGCTGTGGTTCTACAAAATACTGTGGAGCAACCACACCGCCGGAGAAGCGACATGGGAGAGCGAGGACTTCCTCTGCTCAAACTACCCGAATTTCATAGCGTCTCATCACGGGTGAGTTCCAAATACATCGCTGTCTCCTCATTTATAATCTCGGGACGAGATTCTTTTAAGGGGGGAGGGATGTGAAATCCCAAAAAGTTTAGTATATGGAGCTGGAAATGTACACCAAGGGAATGAGAAAAAGTCGAAACTTTTGAATTAGAAGGTGTGAGCTCCAAGTACTGTAGTAATGGGTCACAATGTCCAAACACGAAGACCTAAACATACCACATGGTTCTTCACACATCCACGGGTAGCCCGGCAAATTTTCAGCTCATTGGGGAAAAATTTCCCTATCTGTTGGAATTTTTAACGGGAGACAATTCGAATTTGAATTTGAACTTCAGTTTCAAATTCTGACTCCACTGAAATTCAAGTTTAAGAGCACCATAGTGTTCCTCATATTCCTATTGGCTGGTTCTCCAAGTTTGATCAAATTTGGGGTTCATTTGCTAGCCCTAACAAAAATGGAAAGAAAAAGAAG
The DNA here is from genome assembly GCA_030760725.1 of Neostapfia colusana. Taxonomy (NCBI): domain Eukaryota; kingdom Viridiplantae; phylum Streptophyta; class Magnoliopsida; order Poales; family Poaceae; genus Neostapfia; species Neostapfia colusana. The sequence continues at coordinate 33,304,721 of JASWHV010000017.1, read as the reverse complement.
AGGGAAAGGGGGCCCACTGGTCAGAAGACTTAGACCCGAAGTCAATTCGTGCGAGTCACTCGGAAGCCGACGTTCACCGCACGCCACCTCCTGCTCCCGCGCCCGAGCGAGGGAGAAACCACACTCCTGTGCTGCGCCTGGAAGTACCGGTTGCTGTGATCACTACGCACTCAGGCAACGTGAACTCGTCCCCTCGATCCCATACCGTTCACTCACCGAAGCAAGCAACCTCCGGTCGACCTCTCTTATCACCGGCGCCCGGGCGGCACAGGCACTTTTGTGTCCGACGAGCTACATGAAAATGGTCCGCCCCGAGGTGCTGATCACAACCGTGCCAACCTCGCTCTCTCTCTCTCTCTCTCTCTCTCTCTCTCTCTCTCACTCGCATGATCGGCAGAGAATTTGGTTGATTAGTGCGTCGGTGTGTTTAGAACTGAGCCACACGAAATCCGGAAATTCGTAGAAATCAAGCCACTATCCCCTGGACCGAGCTATATACATGATCTAGACTCATCCACGCGTCTTTAGGATCAAAAACCATCGAGTTTCATCGAGTCTTGGTGATGTTCTTCGAGATTTTTGCATCGGCGCCGATTTTCACCCTAGGTCGCCGATGAGTTCGTAGTTGCAGCCTCAGTTGAGCTAGTTTGAGATCATGCCGGTGCTTAGGATGCCACCACGGTGCTCTAGGAAGATAGACCGAAGGGTTTGAGCCCTCCTAGCACGAGTGCGATGCTGCCGAACTTCAATCACCGCTGCCGCCCGTTGCCAATGGGTTTCCGGTGACCTGGGTCCCCGGCTGACCACGGGGAGAAGTTGCCCGTGGTCCAAAAGGGGGAGGTGGCAAGTTTCCGGGCTATAGGAGGTCGGAAAGGAGGGTTCCGAGGAGCCGCCGGAGAACACCGCCGCAGCCGGCCGTTGGTGCGAGGAGGATGACGGCACTGTATTGTGGGGCCTGCACGCAGAGTTTGAACTTTTCTGGGATTTTCCAGTTTTAGTTCAAACTTCAAATGCACACAACTTTTGATAGGAAGCTCCAAATTTAGTGAACTAAATTTTGCTAAATTCATCTTTTTTAGTACTTTTTAGCAACACAAATTTCAGCTCATTAAACATAATGGTTTTCCAGAATTAATTCCCTAAATTTAAACTGTTAGGAATTTTATCTGGAGAATTACTTTATGAAACATTATGAAATTTGGCTGGAGGTTGATTGAAAAATCCTTGAGTCACAGTAAAATTTTCAGACCCATCCAAGTTAATTTAGTCCCCCTAATTGTGTGATTAAATGAACTGCCCTGAGAAAATAGAAAAATGTACAGAAACATTTTTCAGATTTTTTCAAATCTTGTTAGGGCAAAACTTCATCTAGAATTCTTCAAATGACATGAAACCAATTCCATTAGAACTATCTCAAATTCTAGTTTCCAGAAAGTAAGGGTTGGGTCCATGAAAACCCCTGGAATTCCTTAGAGGCTCTAATATTGACCAAATGGGCCTTTATTTGTACAAAGCTCAAATGAACTTTGTTTCAAATGAAACTTGGTCAAGTCTCTGGCTAGGACCCTACCAAGCCACCATAAAAAAATTTCAGATCCAAAGGGGAGGGCTAGCTAGAGTTATGGTAATTACATATTCAATTTCAAACATTGCATTTAGATTAACATATAGCAAACTGCTTACGTGTAGCCGCTGAAGGCGAGAAACTCCGGAGGTGCTCGATTTCCTTCTTCCGGAAGAAGCCCTAACCGCTGACCAGCAGCAACAAGGCAAGCTCCAGTTTACATTAAACCATTTTATAAAGTTTTGCTTTGTTATATACTTAGTATGAGGTATATGAATGTGCATTAGGTGTAGGGTGGATGAAACCCAAGTGCATAAACAGATTTTCCTATAACAGTGAGGGTAGTGTCTAAGTACTTGAGTAGACATGCTATGCTTAATGATTCTTAGAACTTCGGTACATGTCGAGTAGTTGGAATATACTCGCGAGTTAGACTTGGGACACACAGGATTGGTTCGAGTGATATGAGATCACTTCAGTAATGAAAATGAGACTTGACAGGGGGTAGGGCGCAGCAAGAGGAAGTCTTGTGTGCGCAGCCCTGTCCGTGTCGATTGAGAACTGATCCTTGTGCGGCCCTGCTGAACAAGTATTGAACGTACCGAAGGCATATCGGATATATGGGCCCCGATAAACTGATGTAACCTATACCTCCGGGCGTCGATGCATAACGCACCGATTTATAGGTGTACGCTGAGGGCAGCAAGGTGGAAATTTGCTAATGGGCATAGAGAGATGCTCCTGTAGGGAACCTCATGCTCGTTTCGGTGCGACCGGTTCCACGTTTGGGATGTTGGTTGAAAGGTTGTCCCGCACGACATCGAGTGAGCGTGCTGTGCAGCTCCACGGGTGGGCGTACGTGGCGTGCTCTTTGGCTATCGCTGCAGGTGTATATCGAGTCGTTTCGCCGTCCCTCGCGGTGACGAGTACCGCTTGTTCACTGCGTCGTAATGTAGAGAAACTATGGAATGTTATGATTCAATTCTTCTGATATGTATAATTGTATTGCTACATGTCTGCCACCAAATATTGCTTACTAAATTTCAAATTCATGAACTGTTAACTTGTGGCTAAAAGATGAAATAAGGATGAACTTGTAGGCGTGTCCATTTGCTGCTAATTACCATCCCATGTTCGTTGTACACTACATGTAGAGTTTCATGCCTAGGTGAGTCGGTTAAAGTCTTGTTGAGCCATCGTGCTCACAGTTGCTGCTATAAGTGTTTTTCAGGTGAGGAGCATCCCACGGACTCGGGTTATGAGTCAACCGGCGAGGGCTACCCTCCGTCAGGGACCACAGCTGAGTGGGAGCCGTACACGCCGCGTTGAGCTGAGATGTGCAGCTAGTGTGGGTTACTCTAGGGCTGGGCAACCGACTTTTTCTAGATATATGGGCGTGAGTTGTACAAATTTAGTTTCCGCTGTGTAATATAAACACTAGTTTGTAACTGAAGTATTGTACTACTTTATACATTTCAGTTGGTTTTCTATGTAATATAATGTTTCCTTATGATGTGTGCTGTCGGGTGTCGCATCGTGCGGCACCACCCTCTGTGATCCTGGATGAACGGATCCCGGTCCGCCACAGAGACGGCCGGGAACGCGCGGCCGGCGAGGGGGGCGCGCGCGGGAAGGAAATCGCTGGAGGTTGAAGATAGGTGGGGCTGGCCCACCTGTCAGCGGGTTTATTTCAAAACTGGGATTGGCTGTGGCTCAGGATCCAGTGTGGCTCCACAGACGAAAACCCCGTAGCCCTGTGTGTCCTCCAATCCGATTGGTTGCAGTTTAAACTGTGGGCCCAGCTCGAGTTTGCAATAGAAAAACAATTCCAGTTTTAGCTCCAACTTTCAAAATTCATAACTTTCTGTAGGAAACTCCAAATTGAGTAATTCAAAATGGGTTGGATTCATATTGCAAAGATATATCCAAATATGAAACTCAATTTTTATGAAAGTCAAAAATAAATTCTTGATAATTCTTTTAAGATTTTCAGTAAACAAATTATGGAGGGAGTTTGGGTAAGCCAAAAATCCCCAAAATTTTGCCAGAATATTCTTTAGGATATTATTAAGATTCTAGCAAAATTTTCAGCTCATTTGTAGTTGAATTGATTAAGAATTTCCAGAGTACAATCTGCTGTACTCAAAATTGCCCAGAAACTTTTTCAGAAAATGATCTTCCTTTGTAAAATCAGTTCTGGGCAATCCTTAGCTCCAAAAATCATAGCAAAATTCAGACATGCTCTATGGGCCATACTTGATATGGTAGTTCACTTTATTGGGCATGAAAATGCACATTACTTAAGAATTAATTCCTTGTAGCATAACTGCTGATAGAATTATTCTGGAGGAACTACTCAAGTAAAAGGTCTGAATTTTGTACCAAAGTACTTTCTTGTGACCAGGAACTCACATGTAAAGTTTCAGCTCATGTTGAGCCTTAGAACTCCCTGACTTAGGTTTCCATTCTTATGTATATGAGAAATACATAGGAAATCTTGAGGGAAATTATGAGGGGCACAATTTCCATGCACTTTAGCTACAATTTTGCGAGCTAAGTCACTGGGTAGTGTATGACCTGCTGCAAAAGCTTTGAAGTCAGTAGAGTTCCTAATCTTCAGTTTCATTCAAAGCTTGTCGGCCATCTCATATATCTATTATGCAACATAGATCATTAGGACTTAAGTTCCTATAGGTAGAAGGGTTTCTCTCTTTAATTTCACTGCACAACAGAGGAAAACATCCGTTCTTAGCACTCCCACACCATCCTCTGTTCTTAACAAAGTTAAGTTTCAAATTATCTAGTTTGCATTATGAAAACTATACATATACATGTCGATAATGCTTACAACGAAGGCGGTCGACGACGGAGCTCCACAGAGTGTGGTCATTGAAAGGAATCAGTTGATCAAGCCCAAAGGAAGAGAAGTCTATAACTGGGTTATATACTATTAGACCAGCAGCAACAAGGCAAGCCCCAGTTTGCATTTAACAAGTTTTATAAATTTTTGCTTTATACTCAATTAGTGTGAAGTATGTGTGTGCATTAGTTGTAGGATGGATGAAACCCCACATGCATAACCGGATCATGCCAAAAAGAGTGAGGTTAGTGTCTAAGTCCTCATGTAGTTATGCTCTGCTTAATGTGTATAGACTTTGGTACAAGTAGAGTAGTTGGAATCTATTCGCGAGTATAGGACTCGGGACACATGGTATTGGTTCGAGTTGTGAGGAAATTTTAGTAAGAATAAATGGAGACTAGACAGGGGCTAGGAAGCAGCAGGAAGTCTTGTGTGCGTATCCCTGTCCGTGTCGATTGAGGACCGATCCGTGTGCGGCCCCGCTGAACAAGTTTTGAATGTACCGAAGGCATATCGGATATATGGGACCCGATAAACCGATGTAGCCTATACCTCCGAGCGTCGAGGCATAACGCACTGATTTATAGGTGTAGGCTGAGGGCAGAAAGGTGGAAATCCGTGAATGGGCATAGAGAGATGCTCCGTGTAGGGAACCTCCTGTCCATTTGGGTGCGACCGGTTCGACGTTTGGGCTGTTTGGTGAAAGGTTGCCCCGTACGACATCGAGTGAGCGTGCTGTGCAGCTCCACGGGTGGGCATACGTTACGTGCTATTTGGGTATCCCTGCAGGTGTATATCGACTCGATTCGCCGTCCCTCGCGGTTATGAGTACCGCTTGTTCACTGTGTCGTGACGTAGATAAATTATGGAATATTGTAATTCAATTATGCTGATATGTATAAATTGTATTGCTACATGTATGCCACCAAATATTGCTCACTAAATTTCAGATTCATGAACCGTTAATTTGTGGCTAAAAGATGAATTAAGGATGAACTTGTAGGCATGTACTTTGCTGCAATGTGCCATCCTATGTTGGTTGTGTCCCCTGCATGTAGAGTTTCATGTGTAGGAGCGTCGGTTAAGACTTGCTGAGCCATCGTGCTCACGGTTGCTGCTATGAGTGGTTGCAGGTGAGGACTACCCCATGGACTCGGGGTACGAGTCCACCAGCGAGGGCTACCCTCCGTCGGGGACCACGGCTGAGTGGGAGCCTGTAAAAGTCCCAAAAACGTGAATGCAAAGAAACGGATGCTTGAATGTCATGGTGTTTCTGGTTCATGAAAAATGGGACTTACAAAAACTTTCTTACACAAGATGGGGTACATGGGGTGCAACCACATGGGTTCAAGCATTCCTTTGAATGTGTTGGACCAAGGTGGAGTTAAACCCATGTGTAAATCATACATGCGCATGAGAAAGAATTAAAAGTAGTTCTTTAGACTCAAAATGCTCACCTCAAATTGCCGATAAATTTTTGAATACACATGGAACCTCATACATTTGAAATTGGGGAGATTTGTGGTGGCAACCTTCTGACTTGAGGGTGAGCTAAAAAGGAGTGAATTATGATCATGTTTGAATTTGTGCTGAATTCAAAATGTTAAGGCAAATTCAAATGGAACTTGTGAGGTTATGAGCAAATTCAAGCATGGGCTATGAGCAAACCAAATGTTTTACTCAAATTCAAATGGGTCATCACAAAGGAGGTTTTCAAACTGTTTGTTCAAAGTTTATATTTGCAGCGACCAAATTTAAAAGTTGATTCCATATTTGAAATCCTCAGCTCCAAAATTGTTGGAATACAAGTTTTTACCACATTTGGAAGTGTTTTGGCTAGGCTTTTACAATAGCACATAAGAAGGTATTTGAATTCAAATTCACATTTGAACTTGGATGAAACCTGATCAAGTGTCCAAAGTGAGTTCAGATTGTAGCCCCGTACAACTGAATTTTTGTCATTTTCCAATTTTGGAGATAGTTTAGAAGATAATAGGGAGTGAAGGGTGGGCTACAAAGAACAAAATATATTCCTTTGTGAATTTGAGCTGAATTCAAATTGGACAAGCAAAATTCACACTGAATTTGGGTAATACAAACTCCAGCACATGTTTGAATTCAAGGATTATCAGAATGAGTGGATTTACATGATTGAGGAATTTGGGGAGATATTTGAGAGGATGAACAGGGATGGACCCACATGTCATTGGAAGGAAGACTTACCACCGAAGGAATTCTCCTCTCCTCTGTTTCCACTCGAACAGTCCGAGGACTCACAGCGCGCCACCGAGGGGGAACTGCCACCACCTCCCACCTGCTTGAGCAGCGCTGGAGAGCAGCTCGGATGTTCACTCACCCCTCAACACGACGCTTTTTACCCACTCAACCGAAGCCTTGGTACCGTGTTTTTCTTTCCTCGTGCGAATACTGAACAGAGCGCGTCGCTGCCTCGGTCTTGATCGGAAGCCGGCGAACTTCTGCGTGCAGAGGCCGGCTGAGCTGCAAAAATGCACTGCGGACTCGTCCTACATCTCCTCCCTGCAAAACCTAGCTAGTTACGGCCTTCCTGACCCGGGAACATCTCGTCCTCCGCTGCGACCTAACTCCATGGCGATCGGTGTTCACGTGGACAGCCTTAACCACAGCTTCTCACGCCCGAGCAAGCCCACCTTTGGACGCGCTAAGGTCTCGCGCTGGTCACCTCCAAAGCGTGGCTCAAGTGGGGGATCACCGCCGATGAATTTCTGATTCTTCGTCCGGCCGGCGCAACACGACCCATAAGTAAGAATTGGTTAAATTCGGCATCAACTTTCGGTTTTGATGCACCAAACTTAGCACACATGAGCTAGACTTGCTTAGCATCCATTTCGCTTTAGAACCCTACCATGGAATCATGTGTAGCCGACGTATTCCGAGGTTTTCCGACGGTGCACCACCATTTTCATCTCGGACGCACGATGAAAGCCATCTTAGAGACCTTTCCAAGCCCTTATACATCCATGTCGAGCACCACCATCGCTGACTAGGGCTGTAGGACCGATGTTCATCGACTTTGAGGGGCTAGAATGTCGGAGCGACATCGCCGGAGTCGGTTAATTTCCGCCACACGTCATGAGCTAGTTTGAAGGCTTTACCGGCTCGGGTAGACCACACCAGGGGGTTCCTCAAGTGGTATTAGGGCCTAGCGGCGAGTTTGGGCTTGGGGGATGGCCGGGAGGCCGCAATCCGGCGAGCTCCGGCGAGCCCGGCAGCGCGTCAATGAGAAGGATTTGAAACTCGGATCCTCTGTGGCACCGGATTCCACTGTGGCTGCATGAGGGGATCTCTGTAGGCCCGTGTGTCGACGCATAAGAAGGCGCCACATCATCCCCGGACCCGTTGTCAGGGGTTCAAACTTTTCCCGGTTTATTTCAAATGCCAGATTTGATTCAAACTTTGGAAGAGCATAACTTTTCTAGTAAGCTCCAAATTTAGTGATTCAAATTGGTTTGGATTCAGATTGAAAAACTCTATCAAATATGCAAACCAAATTGTATGAAAGTCATTATTAATTCTGGAAAATTCTTTAAAACTCTTCAGGAAAAGAATTTTAGAGGAAGTTTGGTTCGTACAAAAATCCTCAAATTTTGCCAGAATATTATCTAGGATGTTATTTAGCTCCTGTAAAAATTTCAGCGCATTTTAAGTTGATTTGGTTTGGAGAATTCATATTTTAAGTTGCTGTGTTCAAATGAATACAGAAACTTTTTCAGAGAATTTCCAAAACTTGGAAATTCCGCTCTGGGCAATTTATAGTTCCAAAATTCCTTGGAAAATTCATGCATGCTCCCTGAGCTATGTTTGAAATTGTGGTTCACTTGAATTTGCATGAAAGTGCATATTTATTCAGAATTAATTCCTTTTTGCCAAAATGCTTAGGGAATTGTTCTGAGTGAACTACTCATTGCAAAATTCTCAATTTTAGTCCAGATGAATTTCTTGTGACAAGGAACTCACATGAAAATTTTCAGCTCCATTGGATCTTTGGATCATCACTGTCCTGTTTAACCTCTTAGATGAGTAACAAACAAGTGATGAAATGCACTTATCACTTGATCATGTTGCTTAAATCAAACCCAAACCACTAGCACCAGTGTCATTTTAAAATCTTAAACAGAGTTACAGTTTTAAATTTGTCTTTAGAACTTGTTAGCAAAAGCCTTACAATTAAATACATATGCATATTCATAACATGTAGCATCTACGTGAAGATTGTGAGGCAATCGAAGTGGAGATCAAAGAGGGGGGAAAGCGAGTGATCAAACCTCAAGTGGTATTCACTAAATGAACATTTTATATTTAGTCACCTGCAAAACAAAGGCAAGCTCCGGTTTGCATTTATGTTGTTTTATAAAGTTTTACTTTGTTCACTACTATGGTAAAGTTTGTGCATTAGGTTAGGAATGGTTTATACTCCAAATGCATGACCAAAGAAACCCTCGAGTCAAGGGTAGAAGACGTATCCCTGCTGTAGAATAATGCCATGCTAATTAGGTTACGACATCTGATAGAAGTCAAGTAGTTGGAATCTACTCGCGAGCTATAGTTTGGGATCACACGGGTATGGTTGAAGGAGGCAAACTAAAGTTTATGTTTCCAAAGATGAGACCGGGCAGGAGGGTTAGGCAGCGACAATACGAGGTCTTGGTCGAATAGCTCTGCCTGTGTCGGTTAAGGACCGAGCCGTGTGCGGCCCTGTGAGCAAGTATTGAGTTGTGTACCAGATGCTTACTGCTATATGGGACCCAGGAAACCGATGTACCAGGTTAACTGGATTGTAGAGGCATACCACATCGTCTCATTAGACCTATGAGCCCGAGACGGGGTGAACGGTTCTACAGTCGGGTGTCCTGCGAAAGTTTGCCACATACGGCGTAATGAAGGACGCCAGATTTGGGTCTTCAGAGGCGGGCGTATGTGTCGAGTTATCTAGGCAGTGTTTACTTCGAATCACCGTCCCTCGCGGATATGAGTACCGCTTGTTCGCTGCGCTGTGACGTAATAATCAAGTTTTGTGAGAACAGCTTGCAAGTTTAAATTGCTGCTATGATAATTGGAATTGCATGAAAACCATGTATGAATTAGTGATAGAGCAAATTAAAGTTAATTTCCACCTTGGGACAAGTAACATTGGAATGAAGTGTTTCTTGTTTGATTGTGGAGTTCCAATGTTGCTCGGCGCAAGGTCACTACTGTGATGGCTAAAATCTGAAAGTTAAGGATGAACGTGTAGGCGAGTCTTTATGCAACTTAATTTCTTACGGTCTTAAGTTACCTTCATGTAATGTTGCATGCTTTAGGAGAGACGGTTAAGTTTTGCTGAGCCTTTGTGCAAACTCTTGCTATATGAGTGGTTTTGCAGGTTAACATTGATGCTTATGAAGAAGGTTGTCCGGTGAGACTCGGAGACTCCGAGTCATGTAACACTTGGAGAACCCAGCCGCTGCCAGGCTTCGTGTTGCTAGCGAAAGGAGTCCGCGGGCTGGACCTCCTCTCGAGTGCTCATTAGTTACTGGACGTCAGTTGATTGTAGTATTCCGCTGTAGCTACTTGATGTAAATTATTTACAAAGAACATTTGTATGCTTCCGCTTTTGATTTATGTAATACAGTTTCATAATATGTGTGCTGTTGGGTGTCGCATAACACGGCACCACCCAATGCGATTCCCGTGTGAGCGGCACAGCCACGTGACATGGGCTGGGTCCCCCTCTGCGTGGTATCAGAGCCGCATTGGTAATAGCACACGGAATAAGGATCGTATTACGAAAAAAACTTAGGATACGGTGACGAAACAGTATTAGGCCCACATAAGGACTACTATATTAGCCTAATATGAAGGTGGCAACCTAACTTATGTGCTATGTCAGAAAATCATGTATCTCGGGATGTTCTATGTCTTGGGGGTGCATGTAAGAACTGTCCACCAGTGCGCACAAGCTGAAGGATGGAGCCTCATGGGTGGCAGGTAAACTGGAGAGCTTTGGTATCCTCTATGACTCTTCATGTCGTTTGGGGTATTCGAGCAACGCACTTCCCTGGCATGCTATGGGCAAGTATGGGAGACCCTGTCACGTGTTTAGTAACGTGAACACATAGCTCAAGGCGTGTTTGGCTTGAGAACACCTGTGCGAGTGATGACAGAAGGGTGTACGAGCTGTATTGGGACCGGGTTTAGTTTGCAGCCGAACCTGACGATTGTGTGTGAATTATGCAGGTTTAACCATGAAACCGTAGTACGAGTAGCACACATTTGCGAGTGACCGTCTTAGTGCCACCAATAATACGGATATGCCGGTATAATCTGGTTAGGATTTTCTTTGATGAGGCTACGTAGTACCGACATGATTCTTACGGTGCATCGACACCGTACTACACTTAATAATCTCTTCCCTATAACGAAATGATCCATGAACTAACTTTCAACTACAAATGGAAGTCTGAAACAACTATTACTTACTGAACTCTTATTTTGAGCTAAGATTCAAATGAGAGAATGATTAGGCTTCAAGGATTTCAAAAACAGAGTGCTCTGTTTTCTGGCAGGAATTTTTGATGGACTTTGACAGAGCATAACTATGAGTAGATTTAACCAATTAAGGTGTATTACACAGTTCTGGAAATATTTTTAAGTGCTCTACAACCTATATGTATACCTCCAGAGAAAATCACAAGTTAAGTTGGTGAAAAGTCCAGTTAAGACAAACTGTCCAGAACCAGGACAGCCGAAAAACCTCTCTGGACCTTTCTGTTTTTAAGCCATAACTTTCTGTAGAAATCGCTAAGGAGCCTATGATACACCTTTGGAAAGGTGATGAAATGTGCAACATTTTTGTAGTTCAAAGCTTGTTCAGATTCTTATTGTATTTGCATATACAACTGTGATAATATTAGCCACATACAAAGGAGATGCTGGCAAATTTTATCCAGGAATTCTGTCAATTTTGGAAAATCATAACTTTTGATCCAGAAATGATCTAGAGGCATGAGTACTAGTTGGAAATATACTTAAGTTAACTTTAACTTTTGTATTCAACTTGAGTTATGAAAATGCTGTTAAACAAATCAAAAGCTGGGTTAGGACAGAAGAGTCTGTTCTGTACAGCAAAGAGAACGGGTTAGGCCTACCACACACAAGTAATTAAACTCGAGGATATTCCGATGGTACACGCATAACCTATGTGTTTCCAATAAGTTCCCAGGCATGCCAGCTAATGGGATATCAAGTTCAAGATTGATCTGACGCTGAAAACAACACCGATTTCACGGAGGTCGTATAAGATGGCACCCAATGAACTAGCGGAGTTGAAGGAGCAACTAAGTAAACCCATGAGCAAAGCTTTTATACGACCAAGCTCATCAGCTTGGGGTTGTTCTGCACTGTCCATTAAGAAGAATGACGAGACACTAAAATTAAGTGTTGATTATCGTTCGCTAAATGCTGTCACTATAAAGAACAAGTACCCTGTCCCGCATCGATAGATTACCCGATCAACTAGTTGGTGCAAGGGTATTCTGGAAGATGGTTGTAGCTCATAAAAGATTATGAAATCGAGACCCATTAGCATCTGGGGAAAGTGAAAGTGGTTGCCGACACATTAGTCGGAAGAACCCACGTTCACAACTTGGCGATTGCTGAGTTGGACGAAGAGGAACCAAGTCTCTGTTTCATTCTGTATGGAACACTCTATAACATTGCTCCCATTCCAACAATCTGAGGAGAGATTGCTGAGGTTCAAAAGAGAGACAAGGGTATGTCGCACATAAGAAGAATAGACAATGGAGAGATGAGGTGGTTCAGGAAGGACAATGAGGGTACTCTATGGTTTAAAGACCGTATAGTTATACCTCGTAAGATGAAGCTCTACGGCCGGAAATGTCACACACCGCTGAAGTGGTGTGGGTACGGCAAAAGAGTACTGTTTAGGGTTGATTATTCAACAAAGCTAGTGACTGAATTCGGACAATAGAAGCGAACTTGAAGGCTGTACAATCCCGACAGAAAAGCTACGATGATCAAAGGCGTAGACCGTTGCATTTCAACGTTGGAGAACACGTTTATCTTCGCGTGTCTCCGATGAAAGGAATTCACCGGTCCGATGTGAAGGGGAGATTTCACTCCCCGAGCTTTAGATCCATTTGCTATCACGGAGACGTGCGGACCCGTAGCCTACCGGCTGGAACTACCGGCAAGCCTTGCTGGTGTTCACGACATATTTCATGTGTCACAGCTACTGAAGTGCCTTAAAGGTACCATTGCTGTCCGCACCTAACAGTTCGACGAATGGAGACCAGACCTTACATACGTCGAGCGACCGGTTCAGACTATCGATGAAAGGATCTGGAACACCTGGAACTGGACATCAAGATTTTACTAGGTGCTGTGGAGTAATCATACCACGGAAGGAACAACGTGGAAAGAAAAGATTACCTCCGCATGAACGATCTGGAACTTTTATCGCCGTACAGTTTGGAAGTACCTCTCCCGTCTCGTTCTTCATTTGGAATCTTGGGACAAGATTCTTTTTAAGGGGGGGGAATGTAGAAGTCACAAAAATGTGAATGCAAAGAAACAGATGCTTGAACGTCATGGTGTTTCTGGTTCATGAAAAATGGGACTTACAGAAACTTTCTTACAAAGGATGGGGTACATGGGGTGCAACCACAAGGGTTCAAGCATTCCTTTGAATGTGTTGGACCAAGGTGGAGTTAAACCCATGTGTAAATCATACATGTGCTTGAGAAAGAAATAAAAGTAGTTCTTTAGACTCAAATGCTCACCTAAAATTGCCGCCAAATTTTTGAATACACATGGAACCTCATACATTTGAAATTGGGGAGATTTATGGTGGCATCCTTTTGATTTGAGGGTGAGCTAAAAAGGAGTAAATTATGATCATGTTTGAATTCGTGCTGAATTCAAAATGTTAAAGCAAATTCAAACTGAACTTGTGAGGTTCAGATTAGGACCAAGAGGGATTCAAGCATGGGCTACGAGCAAACCAAGTGTTTCACTAAAATTCAAATGGGTCATCACAAAGGAGGTTTTCAAACTGTTGGTTCAAAGTTTATATTTGCAGCAACCAAATTTAAAACTTGATTCCATATTTGAAATCCTCAGATCCAAATTTGTGGGAATACAAATTTTTAATACATTTGGAAGTGTTTTGGCTAAGCTTTTGCAATAGGACATAAGAGGGTATTTGAATTCAAATTCAAATTTGAACTTGGATGGAACTTGATCAAGTGTCCAAAGTGAGTTCAGATTGTTGCCCATACAACTGAATTTTATCATTTGCCAATTTTGAAGATATTAGAAGATAAGAGGGAGTGAAGGGTGGGCTATAAAGAAGTACTTATATTCCTTTTTAAATTTGAGCTGAATTCAAATTGGACAAGCAAAATTCACACTGAATTTGGTTAATTCAAACTCCAGCATATGTTTGAATTCAAGGATTATCAGAATGAGTGGATTTACATGATTGAGGAATTTGGGGAGATATTTGAGAGGAGGAACTAGGATGGACCCACATGTCATTGGAAGCAAGACTTACCACCGAAGGAATTCTTCTCTCCTCTGTTTCCACTCGAACAGTCCGAGGACACACAGCGCGCCACCGAGGGGGAACTGCCGCCACCTCCCAGCTGCTTGAGCAGCGCTGGAGAGCAGCTCGGCTGTTCACTGACCCCTCAATGTGATGCTTTTACCCACTCAACCGAAGCGTCGGTACCGAGCTTTTCTTTCCTCGTGCGGAAACCGAAGAGAGCACACCGCTGCTTCGGTCTTGATCGGATGCCGGTGAACTCGTGCGTGCAGAGGCCGGCTGAGCTGCAAAAACTCACCGCGGACTCGTCCTAACTCCCCTCCGTGCAAAACCTAGCGAGTTCAGTCTTCCCGACCCGGGAACAGCTCGTCCTCCGTGGCGACCTAACTCCATGGTGATCGGTGTTCATGTGGACAGCCTTATCCACGGCTTCTCACACCCGAGCAAGCCCACCTTTGGACACGCTAGGGTCTTGCGCTGCTCACCTCCAAAGCGTTGCTCAAGTGGGGGATCACCGCCGACGAATTTCCGATTCTTCGTCTGGCCAGCGCAACACGATTAGTAAGTACGAATTGGTTAAATTTGCCATCAACTTTCGGTTTTGATGCACCAAACTTAGCACACATGAGATAGACTTGCTTAGCAACAATTCCTCTTTAGAATCCTATCATGGAATCACGTGTAGACGGCTTATTCTGAGGTTTTCCGATGGCGCACCTCCATTTTCATCTCGGGCGCATGATGAAAGCCATCTTAGAGCCCTTCCCAAGCACTTATACGTCCATGTCGGGCACCTCCGTCGCCCACTGGTTCTGTGGGACTGATGTTCATCGACTTTGAGGGGCTAGAATGTCGGAGCGATGTCGCCGGAGTCGGTTAATTGCCGCCACACGACGCGAGCTAGTTTGAAGGCTTTGCCGGCTCGGGTAGACCACACCAGGGGGTTCCACAAGTGGTATTATGGCCTAGCAGCGAGTTTGGGCGTGGGGGATGGCCAGGAGGCGGAAATCCAGCGAGCTCCGGCGAGCCCGGCGGCGCGCGGGCGCGGGAGTCTGGAGAGTGAAGAAGCGTACCCCGGGCCTAGTCGTCAGTGAGAAGGATTTGAAACTCGGATCCTCTGTGGCACCGGATTCCACTGTGGCTGCGTGAGGTGGTCTCTGTAGCCCCGTGTGTCGACGCATGAGAAGGTGCCACGTCACCCCCTGACCCGCTGTCAGGGATTTAAACTTTTCCTGGTTTATTTCAAATGCCAGATTTTATTCGAACTTTGGAGGAGCATAACTTTTGCTAGGAAGCTCCAAATTTAGTGATTCAAATTGGGCATTTATATTCAAAAACTATATCCAAATATGCAAACCAATTTGTATGAAAGTCATAATTTGGTTCTGGAAAATTCTTTAAAACTTTTCAGAAAAAAGAATTTTAAAGGGAGTTTGGTTCATCCAAAAATCTTCAAATTTTGCCAGAATATTCTTTAGGATTTTATTGAACTCCTGTATACATTTAAGCTCATTTGAAGTTGATTTGATGAGGAGAATTCAGATTTTAAATTCCTGTATTCAAATGAATACAGAAACTTTTTCAGAGAATTTCCAAAACTTGGAAATTCATCTCTGGGCAATTCCTAGATCAAAAATTCCTAGGAAAATTCATGCATGCTCCCTGAGCTATGTTTGAAATTGTGGTTCGCTTGAATTTGCATGAAAGTGCATATTTATTCAAAATTAATTCCTTTTTGCCTAAATGCTTAGGGAATTGTTCTGAGTGAACTACTAATTGCAAAATTCCAAATTTTAGTCCAGATGACTTTCTCGTGACAAGGAACTCACATGAAAATTTTCAGCTCCACTGGATCTTTGGATCATCACTGTCCTGTTTAACCTCTTAAATGAGTAACACACAAGTGATGAAATGCACTTATCACTTGATCATGTTTGTAAGGGCCTCAGTTTTTGACACATGATTGAAGTGTTCATCACCACACCACACACCTCATTTGAGGAAAGATGATGAACACAAATGAAGAGCAAGTAACCACCATCAACATGTTCATTAGAGAACAAACTCACATATTGCAAAAGTGGTATTTCCCACATGTGATGTAGGTGGGCTGGACATATGAAAACTCCTACACATTGCTAAGGATGTCCATGCCAAGTTTCACCCAAATTCAAAACCTTTTTGAGGTCATTTTGGGTATAGCTAGGAAGAGGGCAGTTTGAAACCATATTCACATTCAAACTGTTTTATCCCATGAATTTAAAAGTGGGAGGCATATTCTTATTCAGCACATTTTTGTGAGCTCACACACCAATTTTCACTCCATTTGGAGTTGATCTTGACATGAGCTAAGTGGGACAAATTCAAACTTTATTTGAATTCAAAACTGAACTTGTGCTGAAATTCATTCGAACCAAACCCAATTTGAATTCTACTCAATTCAAATGGCTCATGGGTGAATAATTTGAATCACCATGGGTATTTTGGGGCTCACTGTTTACAACAGTGATTAGGAGTGAATTTCAGAGGTTAAAACCCCGGGTGGGACCCACATGTCAGCCACTGAAGCAAAAGAAACCGACTGAGGACTCAGCTCGGTTAACCGCGCGCGCTGCATCTGCCGCCACGGCGAAGAAACGGTGAAGCCACCAGCTGCTTGCCGATCTCAGCCGCGGAACCGACTCCCTGGGTCTTTATCTACCCGCCCGAGCGGTCACCGGTGCCTTCCATCGCTGCCTCGTCGCACTTCCACCCACAACGCCGAAACACCTCGCCGCCCGAGTGAAACTTCGGTTCCTCATCGCCCGGCCGATCCAGTGACCCTCTCGGTGATCTGAGACCAGCACCGGGTGCGCCAAGCCATCTTCGACACCTTCGCATCGGTTCCAGACCCTGCGCAGCCTTCCCCGAGCTCCACACTGCATCACTCATCCTCTCATAGAGAGGATCACTTCTAGTAGCCCGTGCGGATCCATAGGATCAAGAACCACGAAGAACCGTGGAGGGAAACCGCTATTCTTCGAGTTTTAGTAGAAATCCCGATTTCCGGCCTAGGTCGCACGGTGACAGCCCAACACAGCCCTTCCCGAGCTCCGTAGAGCTCTTGTCGACCTTTCCTATGGTCCACTGATGCTCGATGACCCTTAGCTTGATCGGGGGAGGTGCTAGGGAGGGTGGACAACGCGACCGAAGTTCTTCCGAGGTTGCGGCTCGTCACCGACCAGGTGGCGGCCGTTGTCATGACGAGCTGACCATAGAATCCTGTTCCCCGAGTGGAAATAGGCAGGGGCGGCCAGAATCGTGAAGTTTGGAGCCTTACAGAAGCCGGCGGCGAGCTCTCCGGCGAGGCTCCTCGGCGGCAGAGCGCGGGCGTCGGGAGGTTGACGAAGGGGTGGACCCCAGCTGTCAGCAGGAGATATTTTAAATCAGGATCGAGCTGTGGCCAGGATCTGGTGTGCTGGCACGCAAATACCCTGTGAGCCCCGGTGTGCCGGACACCGCCGCGCTCGACACGTGTCCTCGCGGGCCCCCGCGAGATTTAAACTTTTCCCCGATTTTCAGAATTCTTCCAAACTTCAAATCCTCATAACTTTGGCTAGAAAGCTCCAAATCGAGTGAACAAAATTTTGTTGGATTCAGCTCTCTGAGCACTTTCCAGCAATTCAAGTTTCAACTCATGAAAACCCTTAATTCTCCATAATTAATTCCTCAAAATTTAAATTGTTAGGAATTTTAACTGGAGAATCCTTTGGAGGAAAATCCTGACATCTTGCTGGGATGTTCACCAAAATATCCTTGAATTACCATAACAATTTCAGATCTATTTGACCTCATTTGATCCACCTAATGGTGTGATTAGTGAAACTGTTCCAGAGAAAATAGAAAATGTTCAGAAACTTTTTCAGAATTTTCTCTGAAATTATTTAGCTCATATCTTTAGCTAGAAACATTCAAATTAAGTGAGACCAACTCCATTGGAACCCTCTGAAAATCTAGTTTTCAGAAAGTCATAGTTTGTTTCATGAAAATCCTTACAACACCCTAAAAGCCTTCAATTAAGGTCAAGTACATAATTAATTGTGGAGGGCTCAAATGAGATTGACTGCAACTAAAACTTGACCAAGTTTCTATTTAGGTTGTAACCAAGCCACAGTAAAAGTTTCACAGTCATTAGGTTTGTCTAGTAAGAGTTATAGACTTCACAAGATTAAAAGTAAATACAACTGCATTTAAATTAATACATGTATTGCTTCTATCATGTAGTCGCTAAGGTCGAGGAGGAACCCGAAGTCCTAGACTTCGTTACTCCGGAGGAGCAGCTAGCCTACGACCAAGAGCAGCAAGGCAAGCTATGGTTTGCATTAACCTTTTTACAAGTTTTTATTGTTTTGAGCACATACTTGAATACCTTATTCTTCGCATTAGAGTATTGTTTGGAAACCCAATTGCATAGCCAAGAAAACCATGGGTTGGGTTTAGGATTGCAAACCCCGTTAGCTACTGCAATGCTAAGATAGAGTAGGACTCGGTACAAGTCGAGTAGTTGGAACTACTCGCGAGAATAGGCTAGAGGCACATCGCTCGGGTAGAGATAGCACATGATACACATGGCAAGAGGAAATGAGACTGAGCAGAGAGTAAGGGCAGCAGGACTTTGGGGCCTGTGTGCTATAGCTCCGCTTGTGTCGATTGAGGACCGAGCCTGTGCGGGCCTGTTGAACAGGCTAGAACAGTACCGAAGACCTACCGGCTATATGGGAACCGGGAAACTGATGTAACTCGGGTAGCTGGGTATTGAGGCATTGCCCGTCGTTCAGAGGGTAGGTTGAGAGCTTGAGGTGTAAATCAGCTGGCGGCACGGAGATGCGCGTGCAGAGACCTCTTGCTCGGGACGATGGGACCGGTTCAATATTTGGCTGACGGGCGAAAGGTGGTTGCATACGGCGTCCGTGATGGTTGTTGTAGGCAACATCGAATACGGGCGTACGTGACGGGTTGTTCGGGTAACCCTGCAGGTGTAAATCGATTATAATCGCCGTCCCTCACAGTCAGTGAGTACCACTTGTTCACTGTACCGTGACGTAGAAAGAACAGGCTAGTTACATGTTAAAATGTTGTTGATTGAAAGATGGACTTGATTGCTAATGAATTGCTGTAGTTTAGAGCTAACTAAAGTTCATTTCAACTTTGGGCAAAGTACATGAGAGAAATGCATTTCTTGTTTGATTGCGGCTCTCTCATGTGCCTTAGCGTAAGGTTCTCCACAACCTACTGCTATAACTTGAAAGTAAGGTTCTACTAATTAGGCGAGTCCTTGCAAATGATTTTTACCTCATGTAACCCATCACCCCTCATGTAGAAGTTCCATGTTTAGGTGAGACGGGTCAGACTTGCTGAGCCTTCGTGCTCACTGCTTGTGTTTGAAGCTTTTGCAGGGTTCTATGAGGAAGGGACTCCCGAAGAGGAGACGGAACCCCAGGAGGGGAACCCCGTCGAGTGGGAGTCGTGCACACCACAGAGTTAGTGTGTGTGTGTGTGCTAGCAAGGACACTTTCAAGGGCTGAACGTGGACTTGACGCGTAGTCTACGCCCGCGAGTGTAGACTGGACTTATTTTGTTGTAAACATGTTCATAAACTTGTTTATGTAATAAAATTTCGCTTCCACTTTGTACCTTTGACGGGTGTTATACGGTGCTGTGCAATGCAGCACCCCTCAGCGTGATCCTGGCTCGACAAGACCGTGGGTTCGTGTCAGCGTTGGTATCATAGCTCGCTTGAGGTTTAACGCACTACAAAGGTCATCTTTTTTAAAAATCCAGTGAGGAACGAGTTAGTAGCCCGTATAAGGATGTTATTAGCATATAGAAAGTGGCATAATAACCTATTTGTTTATGTCGGAAAATCGTGTATCTCGGGACGGTTATGTCTTGGGGGGGTACACGTAAGCACTGTCCACCAGTGCACACAAGCTGAAGGGTGGAGCCCCACGGGTGGCAGGCAACCCGACTCGCTTAAATATCCTCTACGACTCTTCATGTCGTTTGGGGTATTCGAGCAACGTCTATCCCTGGCGTGCGTGGTGCAACTTGGGAGACCCCGTCACGTGGTCTGAAACGTGAACACGTAACTCAAGGTGTGTTTGGCTTGAGAACATCTGGGCGAGTGATGACGGCCGGGTGTACGAACTGTATGGATTCCGGGCTCGGTGTGCAGCCGAGTCTGGTGATTGATTGAGTTTCTGCAGGTAGCCTGACCACGAAACGGTAGACGTGTAGCATCCGTGTGCGAGTGACGTTTAGTGCCACTGACATAGCGAAGCCGGCTAAGTCCGGTATAGGTTTTTCTTTGTGAAGACGTAGTACCGACATAATCTAGTGACGCGTCGACGTCACACCCAACTAAATGAACAACCTCATTTAAAACTTGAAGGTTTTGATCTAAAGTAGTAAAACTTGATGTAACTCCTTCCTTTGAACAGGATATTCAAAGTTAACAAGTTTTCAACTTATAGGTTGCTAAGGACAGAGCACTCTGTTTTCAGCTGAATCAAGGTTGAAGTTAATAACAGGTTAGAGGTTGAGTTCTTTTGAAGTTGGGGTAATATGATACATTTATGGAAAGCTTTGGAAGATCTTTACAACTTTTCTGTTGAGGTCCAGAGGTGTTTCATCCCTTAACCAATCGAAAAATGCATAGAGTTGAACTGTCCAGAAAACAGGGCAGAGTAAAGACTCTCTGTAAACTCTCTGTAAATTGAGCATAACTTCTTGCATAAAAATCCAAAAATAGAAAATGAGGTAGTTCTGGAAATCTTATGAGATGGGTTACAACTTTGTAACAGAAAGTTTTGTCAGATTAGGAACAGAATTAACTGGGATTCTTGGATCAAATCAGCACCTAAAGCAGGGAGGTGCTGTCCAATTTTCTCCAGAAATTCTGTTAATTTTGACATCT
This sequence comes from Neostapfia colusana, assembly GCA_030760725.1. Classification (NCBI taxonomy): domain Eukaryota; kingdom Viridiplantae; phylum Streptophyta; class Magnoliopsida; order Poales; family Poaceae; genus Neostapfia; species Neostapfia colusana. The sequence goes on along the minus strand of JASWHV010000017.1, from coordinate 33,283,759 downwards.
CATAACTTTTGAACCAGGACAGATCTTAGGCCAATCAAATACTTTCTGGGAAGCTATTGAAGTTAGCTTTAACTATGATGTTAAGCCCCAGAACTGGGTTTGCCTTTAGCGTGGCCTAAATCAGGTTTATATGGAAACTGGTCAGGGCTGTCATGTTGAACAGCAGATCAGCAGTCAAATTTGCTTAAAATTCGAACTATGATTCCAAGTTTTATGGGTTCAATGACATGTTTTATGTTATAACTCCATAGTTCACTGTTTAAATAAATATTTGACATTTCTCAAATATATTTTTACAGATGACAGCAGATATGCAGTTGGAGAACGGGTGGGTGGAGTCCCACTGTTCTCACCGCAGCGGATATCCGGAAACATTGAGGCAGATGCTTCAATATTTCGGATATCACCAGATGCCACAGTACTTCGCCAAGGAAGAAGGCGAAGAGGGGAAAAAGACGTGGACGATCCATGTCGAAGTCCCCGCAGGACCTACGCCACCCGGTTGGGTGCCGTTCACCGTCACGGTGAGAGGTAGGCAACCGGAGGAGATATGGCAAGTGGCAGCCCGTGACACCATGTCACGTTTCTGCCAACTACACGTGCAGGCTATGGAGGGCACTCCATACACGCTCGTTCTGGTGGAGGGACGGGCTCAGCATGTGTGGGAAGAGAGGTACCTGGAGGCAACGGACCCGAGTTGCCCAAGCTACAACCACGCGGAGGCAAATCTCAGCCTCCAGATGAGGGCGGGAAACGCCGTGATGGACAGCCAAGCTGTTCATACGGAGCATCTCTCCGCAAAGCTCAAGGAGAGCACGAGCCGTGGAGACCATTTCGAGAGTGCTCACAGCGCACCCGCAATGTGCTCCTTCCGACGATCAAGCGACTGAATGAACAGCACAATCAGTTGCATCGTCTGAAGAAGGCAAGGAAAAAGAGCCGTGGTGACATCACGGCATTGCAAGAACTGGTACAGAATCTGACCCAGCAGAACAAGGACCTTGCTCAAGAGCGAGACGACGCTATTGAGGAAGGGCAAGGCTGGGAGGAAGATTACAACCAGGCCATGGACGAGGTGCATGCTTTGCAGGACCTCGTACCTCCGGTATTGGGCATACCGGTGGTCTTGGGTCTTCCAGCAATGGGAGAACCCGGGATGGGAGAAGGGGTGGTAGATCCGGAGCCACCAGCAGAGGTACCGGAGGAGGACGACCCACAGGAGGTCGAGTTCTACTCCGAGTAGGGGGTTACAGTTGCCATGTAGGGCAGCCAGGGTAGTGTAGCCCAAATTTTGTAATCGGTGACATGTCGTATAGGCAGTAGAGTATGTATAGGTAGTGACGACATGAGCAGCGCAAGACTCAGTTCGCGGTCCAGCAGCTCCAAGGATCCGCGAGCGCGTGGTGGGCCAACTTCTGTGCTTCACAGCCCACCGACCGAGTGATGACCTGGACGGAGTTCCGGACGGCCTTCAGGGCCTATCATACACCGCCGGGTCTGATGAAGAGGAAGACACAGGAGTTTCTGCACCTGCAGCAAGGGAGCCGGAACACACTGGAATACTCCAGGGCGTTCAACGATCTCGCGCTCTACGCGTCGTATCACGCAGATACGGACGAGAAGCGGCAGGACCACTTTTACCAGGGGCTTAACCTGCTCCTGAAGGACAAGTTGGCGATGTTCAATCGTGGCAGCCTCAACGACATCATTGATGCTGCGATTGTTCAGGAGGACTCTGGCAAGGAGTTAGCGACGGCGGAGCGAAAGCGAAGCGCGCCGCAGAGCAGCGGAGAAGGAAGCAGTCCTTCTCAGAAGTTTCGGATGGTGAATCGCCCACCATCAGGTCCACGCTGGCAGCCACCACAGCGGTCGATGCCATTCCGCAGTCGGCCGTACTCTTCACCGGCATTCAGGCCGGCACTGCCAGTACCACCACCGCAACAACAACAGCAGCAGCGGGCGATGCCGCCGGGCTTTCGTCCCCTGAGCTCTACACCAGCAGCGGCCACATGTTACAAGTGTGGTCGTCCAGGACACTTCGCGAGCAGTTGCCCAGAGAGGCAAGGCGGCGGAGTGGCACCACAGTTTCCGGGGAGGAATCAACCCCGGAACCCTACTAATGCGCGGCGGGCAAACCCTAGGCCTGGCACCGTCCACCAGCTTGCTTAGAGGACGTGCCGGAGGCCGAGCCAATCCTTGCGGGTATGTTCCAACTCCACCAGCATCCCGCTATAGTACTGTTTGATTCAGGCGCCACGCATAATTTTATTAGCCAAGCTTTCATTGCTAAACACAGCTTGCCAATACTACCCACCGATAGTCCATATTTAATTTGTTCACCGGGTGGGAAGATTTCAGCAAGCGTAATGGTTTCCAAAGCACCATTATGCTTAGCGGGTAGAGTGTACCACACGTCTCTCATTATCTTAGAGGGACAGAAGGTCGATGTCATCCTAGGGATGTCGTGGCTAAACCGCCACGGCGCTGTTTTAGACACCATCCTTCGAGTCGTGCACTTAAACTCAGAAGTGCACGGGTCTCACTCCTTATTTCTGGACAGTCCAGAAATAAAACTTCCAAGTGTCTATCAAGCCACAACCATCAGATTGGAAGATATTCCAGTGGTCCGAGAGTTCCCTGATGTATTTCCGGACGATTTGCCGGGAATGCCGCCCGATAGAGAGGTGGAGTTCAAGATTGAACTTGCACCGGGGACCATGCCAATATCCCGAAGGCCGTACAAGATGGCGCCCAAGGAGTTGGCTGAACTGAAGACTCAGCTCACGGACCTTCTGGAGAAGGGTTTTATTAGGCCGAGCTCCTCGCCATGGGGCTGTTCGGCATTATTTGTCAAGAAGAAGGATGAGACGTTGCGGCTTTGCGTGGACTATCGTCCATTAAATACCGTAACCATCAAGAACAAGTACCCGTTGCCACGGATCGACATGTTGTTTGATCAGTTGGCCGAAGCCAAGATCTTTTCCAAAATGGACTTAAGATCCGGGTACCATCAGATTAAGATAAGGGCTGAGGACATTCCAAAGACAGCTTTCTCGACAAGGTACGGACTTTATGAGTACCTGGTCATGTCCTTCGGCCTCACCAATGCTCCAGCTCACTTCATGTACTTGATGAACTTGGTATTCATGCCAGAGCTGGACAAGTTTGTCGTGGTCTTCATCGACGACATCCTGGTATATTCCAAGTCGAAGGAAGATCACAAGAAACATCTGCGTATAGTCTTGCAACGGCTGCGGGACCACAAGTTATACACGAAATTCAGCAAATGCTAGTTTTGGATATCGCAAGTGCCTTTTCTCGAGCATATCATCTCAGCGGAGGGTATCGCTGTGGACCCGAGCAAGATCACTCAAGTGCTGAATTGGAAATCCCCGAGAACTGTTCACGAGGTACGGAGTTTCCTCGGACTCGCGGGATATTATTGGAGGTTCATTCCGAACTTCTCGAAGATTGCCAAGCCAATGACAGAGCTGCTGATGAAGGCTACCAAATATGTTTGGAGTCCAGCATGTGAAGCAGCATTCAAGGCTTTAGTCAAGCACCTGACATCAGCACCGGTTTTGGCGCATACAGACATAACAAAACCGTTCGATGTGTACTGCGATGCATCTGGCATTGGGCTCGGATGTGTGCTGATGCCAGACCGAAGGGTGGTCGCGTATGGATCACGGCAGCTTAGAAACCATGAGCAGAATTATCCAACTCACGATTTGGAGCTCGCTGCCGTGGTACTTGCACTAAAAATGTGGAGGCACTACCTACTCGGTAACCTCGTACATTTATATACCGACCACAAAAGCCTCAAGTACATATTCACTCAGAAGGAGCTGAACATGAGGCAACGAAGATGGTTAGAACTGATAAAGGATTACGAAATAGAGATCCATTATCATCCGGGCAAGGCAAACATAGTGGCAGATGCGCTGAGCTGCAAGTCACACATCAACAATCTGACCATCACACCGTTGGAAGAGAGCGAACCACCACTACATGTGATTCCACACGGAGCTCTCTACAACCTAGCTTTGATCCCCATCATCCGTGAAGAGATAGCGGTAGCCCAGAAGAATGACAAGGGCATGTCACATTTGTGGAGACGTGTAGACAGTGGGGAGCTGAAGTGTTTCCAGAAGGACGGAGACGGCGTCCTATGGTTCAAGGACCGGATCGTCGTACCCCGTAACCCGGAATTACGGAAGAAGATCTTTGATGAGGATCACTTGTCAAATTTTTCTATTCACCCCGGCAGCAACAAAATGTATCAAGAACTCAGAAGCAAGTTTTGGTGGACACGGATGAAGCGTGAGACTGTAAAATATGTGTCCGAGTGTGATACATGTCGAAGGGTGAAGGCAGACCACATGCGGAAACCGGGACTGCTGCAACCACTGGGCACTCCTGCCTGGAAATGGGAGGATGTGAGCATGGATTTCATCGTCGGTTTACCCACCACCTTGCAAAAACATAATTCTGTGTGGGTGATCGTCGATCGGCTCACCAAAGTTGCCCATTTCATCCCGGTCAACACCAACTACAACGCCAAGAAGTACGCTGAACTGTACATCTCACGGATCCTATGCTTGTACGGCGTACCCCGTACCATCATATCGGATCGGGGCACTTTATTTGTGTCCCGTTTTTGGGAGCAGCTACACACTGCCTTGGGGACGAAGTTGATCCGTAGTTCAGCATACCACCCGCAGACAGATGGACAAACCGAGCGGGTAAATCAGATCCTAGAAGACATGCTACGAGTTTGCGCTATCAACCACGGCAAGAATTGGGATGATCACTTGCCGTTAGCCGAGTTCTCGTACAACAATGGGTACCAAGCCAGTATAAAGATGGCGCCCTACGAGGCGCTATACGGTAGGAAATGCCGCACACCATTGAACTGGTGTGAGTCTGGCGAAAGGGTTACCTTCGGGATTGACCTTGTCAACAACGCGGAAGAGAAGGTTCGACTGATTCAAGCAAACCTAAAAGCCGCCCAATCCCATCAGAAACAGTATGCAGACCGGAGAAGACGCCCACTACAATTTGAAGTCGGGGATCACGTATATCTACGTGTGTCTCCAATGAAGGGCGTAAACAGATTCGGGGTGATAGGAAAGTTGGCACCCCGATTCATCGGTCCATTCCAGATTACCGAAAGATGTGGATCAGTGGCATACCGGCTGGAATTACCAGAAGCACTTTCTGGTGTGCACAACATCTTTCTCATTTCCCAGCTGAGGAAGTGTCTCAAGCTATCAACTACCGTTCAGCTGGAAGATATTGAAGAACTGCAACCGGATCTCACCTATCGGGAAGAACCGGTGCAGATTATTGATGAAAAGGCCCGAACCACACGCAACCGTACGTTGTGGTTCTACAAGGTTATATGGAGTAATCACTCCATGGACGAAGCGACATGGGAGAGCGAAGAATCTCTTCGCGCCAACTACCCCGACTTTTTCACATCGCATATCCGGTAATTTTCCACCGCCCTCTCTCTCATTTTCACCTTATAATCTCGGGACGAGATTCTTTTAAGGGGGGGGGGGAATGTAAGGGCCTCAGTTTTTTACACATGATTGAAGTGTTCATCACCACACCACACACCTCATTTGAGGAAAGATGATGAACACAAATGAAGAGCAAGTAACCACCATCAACCTGTTCATTAGAGAACAAACTCACATATTGCAAAAGTGGTATTTCCCACATGTGATATAGGTGGGCTGGACATATGAAAACTCCTACACATTGCTAAGGATGTCCATGCCAAGTTTCACCCAAATTCAAAACCTTTTTGAGGTCATTTTGGGTATAACTAAGAAGAGGGCAGTTTGAAACCATATTCAAATTCAAACTGATTTATCCCATGAATTTAAAAGTGGCAGGCATATTCTTATTCAGCACATTTTTGTGAGCTCACACACCAATTTTCACTCCATTTGGAGTTGATCTTGACATGAGCTAAGTGGGACAAATTCAAACTTTATTTGAATTCAAAACTGAACTTATGCTGAAATTCATTCAAACCAAACCCGATTTGAATTCTACTCAATTCAAATGGCTCATGGATGAATAATTTGAATCACCATGGGTATTTTGGGGCTCACTGTTTACAACAGTGATTAGGAGTGATTTCAGGGGTTAAAACCCCGGGTGGGACCCACATGTCAGCCACTGAAGCAAAAGAAACCGACTGAGGACTCAGGTCGGTTAACCGCGCGCGCTGCAGCTGCCGCCACGGCGAAGAAACGGCGAAGCCACCAGCTGCTTGCCGATCTCAGCCGTGGAACCGACTCCCTGGGTCTTTATCTACCCTCCCGAGCGGTCACCGGCGCCTTCCATCGCTGCCTCGTCGCACTTCCACCCAAAACGCCGAAACACCTCGCCGCCTGAGTGAAACTTTGGTTCCTCATCGCCCAGCCGATCCAGTGACCCTCTCGGCGATCTGAGACCAGCACCGGGTGCGCCAAGCCATCTTCGACACCTTCGCATCGGTTCCAGACCCTGTGCAGCCTTCCCCGAGCTCCACCGCGGCGATCTTTGCCCTGCCGGTGCAGCTCGAGCCGCCGCTGTGGGAACCGCCTTTCTGGCCACCACAGCCCACCGTTCACGGAGCTGTAAACAGCAAAGAGGTTTGCCTTCAACCCCTCTTTCTTTTCCTCAAGCTCCGGCGGCGTGACAAGCACTGCTCCGGCCGGAATTTCATATTTTCGCGACGGTGTGCAAAAGTGAGGTCGGTACTGATCCGAGAAATTCGTAAACCACACTGCATCACTCATCGTATCATGGAGAGGATCACTTCTAGTAGCCCGTATGGATCCATAGGATCAAGAACCACGAAGAACCGTGGAGGGAAACCGCTGTTCTTCGAGTTTTAGTAGAAATCCCGATTTCCGGCCTAGGTCGCACGGTGACAGCCCAACACAGCCCTTCCCGAGCTCCGTAGATCTCATGTCGACCTTTCCTATGGTCCACTTATTCTCGACGACCCATAGCTTGATAGAGGGAGGTGCTAGGGAGGGTGGACAACGCGACCGAAGTTCTTCCGAGGTTGCGGCTCATCGCCGACCAGGTGGCGGCCGTTGTCATGACGAGCTGACCCAAGAATCCTGTTCCCCGAGTGGAAATAGGCAGGGGCAGCCAGAATCATGAAGTTTGGAGCTTTACAGACCCGGCGGCGAGCTCTCCGGCGAGGCTCCTCAGCGGCAGAGCGTGGGCGTCGGGAGGTTGACGAAGGGGTGGACCCCAGCTACCAGCGGGAGATATTTTAAATCGGGATGCGGCTGCGGCCGGGATCTGGTGTGCTGGCGCGCAAATACCCTGTGAGCCCCGGTGTGCCGGACACCGCCGCGCTCGACACGTGTCCTCGCGGGCCCCCGCGAGATTTAAACTTTTCCCCGATTTTCAGAATTCTTCCAAACTTCAAATCCTCATAACTTTGGCTATAAAGCTCCAAATCGAGTGAACCAAATTTTGTTGGATTCATCTCTCTGAGCACTTTCCAGAAAATCAAGTTTCAACTCATCAAAACCTTCAATTCTCCAGAATTAATTCCTCAAAATCTAAACTGTTAGGAATTTTAACTGGAGAATCCTTTGGAGGAAAATCCTGAAATTTTGCTGGGATGTTCACCAAAATATCCTTGAACTACCATAAAAATTTCAGATCCATTTGAGCTCATTTTATCCACCTAATGGTGTGATTAGTGAAACTGTTCCAGAGAAATTAGAAAATGTTCAGAAACATTTTCAGAATTTTCTCTGAAATTGTTTAGCTCATATCTTTAGCTAGAGACATTCAAATTAAGTGAGACCAACTCCATTGGAACCCTCTGAAAATCTAGTTTTCATAAAGTCATAGTTTGTTTCATGAAAATCCTTAGAACACCCTAGAAGCCTTCAATTAAGGTCAAGTACATAATTAATTGTGGAGGGCTCAAATGAGCTTGACTGCAACTAAAACTTGACCAAGTTTCTATTTAGGTCGTAACCAAGCCACAGTAAAAGTTTCACAGTCATTAGGTTTGTCTAGTAAGAGTTATAGACTTCACAAGATTAAAAGTAAATACAACTGCATTTAAATTAATACATGTATTGCTTCTATCATGTAGTCGCTAAGGTCGAGGAGGAACCCGAAGTCCTAGACTTCGTTACTCCGGAGGAGCAGCTAGCCTACGACCAAGAGCAGCAAGGCAAGCTCCGGTTTGCATTAACCTTTTTACAAGTTTTTATTGTTTTGAGCACATACTTGAATACCTTATTCTTCGCATTAGAGTTTTGTTTGGAAACCCAATTGCATAGCCAAGAAAACCATGGGTTGGGTTTAGGATTGCAAACCCCGTTAGCTACTGCAATGCTAAGATAGAGTAGGATTCGGTACAAGTCGAGTAGTTGGAACTACTCGCGAGAATAGGCTAGAGGCACATCGCTCGGGTAGATATAGCACATGATACACATGGCAAGAGGAAATGAGACTGAGCGGAGAGTAAGGGCAGCAGGACTTTGGGGCCTGTGTGCTATAGCTCCGCTTGTGTCGATTGAGGACCGAGCCGTGTGCGGGCCTGTTGAACAAGCTAGAACAGTACCGAAGACCTACCGGCTATATGGGAACCGGGAAACTGATGTATCTCGGGTAGCTGGTTATTGAGGCATTGCCCGTCGTTCAGAGGGTAGGTTGAGAGCTTGAGGTGTAAATCGGCTGGCGGCACGGAGATGCGCGTGCAGAGACCTCTTGCTCGGGATGATGGGACCGGTTCAATATTTGGCTGACGGGCGAAAGGTGGTTGCGTACGGCGTCCGTGATGGTTGTTGTAGGCAACATCGAGTACGGGCGTATGTGACGGGTTGTTCGGGTAACCCTGCAGGTGTAAATCGATTATAATCGCCGTCCCTCGCGGTCAGTGAGTGAGTACCACTTGTTCACTGTACCATGACGTAGAAAGAACAGGCTAGTTACATGTTAAAATGTTGCTGATTGAAAGATGGACTTGATTGCTAATGAATTGCTGTAGTTTAGAGCTAACTAAAGTTCGTTTCAACTTTGGGCAAATTACATGAGAGAAATGCGTTTCTTGTTTGATTGCGGCTCTCTCATGTGCCTTAGCGTAAGGTTCTCCACAACCTACTGCTAAAACTTGAAAGTAAGGTTCTACTAATTAGGCGAGTCCTTGCAAATGATTTTTACCTCATGTAAACCCATCACCCCTCATGTAGAAGTTCCATGTTTAGGTGAGATGGGTCAGACTTGCTGAGCCTTCGTGCTCACTGCTTGTGTTTGAAGCTTTTTCAGGGTTCTATGAGGAAGGGACTCCCGAAGAGGAGACGGAATCCCAGGAGGGGAACCCCGTCGAGTGGGAGTCGTGTACGCCGCAGAGTTAGTGTGTGTGTGTGCTAGCAAGGATACGTTCAAGGGCTGAACGTGGACTTGACGCATAGTCTATGCCCACGAGTGTAGACTGGACTTATTTTGTTGTAAACATGTTCATAAACTTGTTTATGTAATAAAATTTCGCTTCCGCTTTGTACCTTTGATGTGTGTTATACGGTGCTGTGCAACGCAGCACCCCTCAGCGTGATCCTGGCTCGATAAGACCGTGGGGTCGTGTCAATGTTGCTTAAATCAAACCCAAACCACTAGCACCAGTGTCATTTTAAATTCTTAAACAGAGTTCCAGTTTTAAACTTGTCATTAGAACTTGTTCAAAAAAGCTTTACAATTAAATACATATGCATATTCATAACGTGTAGCATCTACGTGAAGATTGTGAAGCAATCGAAGTGGAGATCAAAGAGGGTGGAAAGAGAGTGATCAAACCTCAAGTGGTCTTCACTAAATGAACAATTTATATTTAGTCACCTGCAAAACAAAGGCAAGCTCCAGTTTGCATTTAAGTTGTTTTATAAAGTTTTACTTTGTTCACTACAATGGTAAAGTTTGTATGTGCATTAGGTTAGGAATGGTTTATACTCCAAATGCATGACAAAAGAAACCCTCGAGTCAAGGGTAGAAGACATATCCCCGCTGTAGAATAATGCCATGCTAATTAGGTTATGACATCCAGTAGAAGTCTAGTAGTGGGAATCTACTCGCGAGCTATAGTTCGGGATCACACGGGTATGGTTGAAGGAGGCAAACTAAATTTTATGTTTCCAAAGATGAGACCGGGCAGGACGGTTATGCAGCGACAAGACGAGGTCTTGGTTGAATAGCCCTGCCTGTGTCGGTTAAGGACCGAGCCGTGCGGCCCTATGAGCAAGTATTGAGTTGTGTACCGGATGCTTACTGCTATATGGGACCCAGGAAACCGATGTACCAGGTTAACTGAATTGTAGAGGCATACCACATCGTCTCGTTAGACATATGAGCCCGAGACGGCGCGACCGGTTCTACAGTCAGGTGTCCTATGAAAGGTTGCCACATACGTTGTAATGAAGGACGCCAGATTTGGATCTTCAGAGGCGGGCGTATGTGTCGAGTTATCCGGGCAGTGTTTGATTCGAATCACCACCCCTCGTGGATATGAGTACCGCTTGCTCTCTGCGCTGTGACGTAATAATCAAGTTGTGTGAGAACAGTTTGCAAGTTTAAATTGCTGCTATGATAATTGGAATTGCATGAAAACCATGTATGAAGTAGTGATAGAGCAAATTAAAGTTAATTTACACCTTGGGACAAGTAACATTGGAATGAAGCATTTCTTGTTTGATTATAGAGTTTCAATATTGCTCGGCGCAAGGTCACTACTGTGTAGGGATGAAAACGGACGGATATGGACGGATAAATTGTTTTTCCATATCCATATCCATATTAAAAATTTCGGAAACGGATTGGATCGGATGTTGTCGGAAACGGATATGGTATCGGATATGTCAGATGTATCGGAAACGGATTCATCGGATCATAAAATTATTGATATCAGACGGAATTTGGATATTTGTTTCGAAAAAACAATTCACAAGTAACATATAATTCATAGTTCATACATATAATTCAAAACACATCCACATCAAATTCATACATGGTTCATACATGAAACTTGAAACACATAAATAGTTCATACATAATGCATATATGGTTCATGCATTTCATTATCACACATCGACAACAACATTACAATAATATTTTCCAACCTTCATCGCCGATAGATGAAAAAATCAGCAACATCATTCATCTCATCGGGATCACTTTCTATGTTCTCATCCTATGAAATAATGAAGCAATAAGGAAAATACGCTTTCAGCCAGAAAAAGGGTGGATATTTAACATTTTGGATATTTTGTGTTTCCACAATGAACTAGTATATCGTCGAATTCACATCAGAGATTGCATCAATTCAACATGTGGAATAAATATGTTACACGACTTCCGGCGACGACCGAGGACTCGGGACAGGGTGGCGGGGTGACGGGACGGCGGCCAGCAGAGCGTCGGGGGCGACGGGCCGTCGACTCGGGGAGGCCGGGCGTTGGGGGGCAGTTTGCTGGGCATTGGGGGCGGCGGGCTGTCGACTTGGGGAGGTCTGGCGTCGGGGGCGGCGGCCGGCGGAGCGTCTACTCGGGGCGGCGTGAGCTCGGGGCAACGGCGGCGGCGGGGTGGTGGGGCGACGGGGCGGCCGCTGTTGACCGGTGAGGCGACGGGGGCGGTGCCGGCAAGGACCGAGGAGGCGAAGGCAATGACCGGGGAGGGCGGCGGCGTTGGGCGTCGAGGTGAGGGAGCGGGGAGCCGGGAAGGAATCGAGACTCGGGGTCGGGGAGGTGGCTGCAGGGTGGGGCCGTGAGGGTCTGGGTTAGTTAGAGTTTTTGTTGGGTCAGATTTTTTTTGGATATTGTTCGGATATATCTGACCCAATATGGATATCTTACAAAACGTACGAATTTTGATTAACCATATCCAATCCGATATCCGATTTCAAATATCCGAATCCGTATCCGAATCTGAAAATATCCGACAAAAATTGATATGGATCAGATATTTCCAAAAACGGTTGCGGACGGATTGGGAAATATCCAATCTGTTTTCATACCTATACTGTGATGGCTAGAATCTGAATGTTAAGGATGAACGTGTAGGCGAGTCTTTATGCAACTTAATTGTTTATGGTCTTACATTACCTTCATGTAGAGTTGCATGCTTTAGAAGAGACGGTTAAGTCTTGCTGAGCCTTTGTGCTCGCTCTTGTTATATGAGTGGTTTTGCAGGTTAACATCAATGCTTATGAAGAAGGTTGTCCGGTGAGACTCGGAGACTCCGAGTTATGTAACACTTGGAGAACCAAGCCGCTGCCATGTCTTCGTGTTGCTAGCGAGAGGAGTCCATGGGCTGGACCTCCTCTCGAATGCTCATTAGTTAGTTGAGTTGATTGTAGTCTTCCGCTGTAGCTATTTGATGTAAATTATTTACAAAGAACATTTGTAAGCTTCCGCTTTTGATTTATGTAATACAGTATCCTTATATGTGTGCTGTTGGGTGCTGCATAACACGGCACCACCCAATGCGATTCCCGGGCTAGCGGCACGTCACCGTGAGACAGGCCGGGTCCCCCTCAGAGCCGTACACGCCACGCTGAAGATGAGTGCAGCTAGTGTGGGTTGTCTGTCGGGCTGGACAACCGACTTTTGCTAGTTAGGCGGCGTGAGTTGTATAAATAATCGTCTGCTGTAGTAACTCTGTAATTAGTTGTAAACTGAAGGTTTGTACAACCTTTTGTACATATTCAGCTTGTTTCCAATGTAATGCAATTGTTTCCTTGTGATGTGTGCTGTCGGGTGTCGCATCGTGCGGCACCACCCTCCGAGATCCTGGGCGTACGGATTTCGGTCCGTCACAGGGCTCTTCCGTGCGCCAAGCTTTGAGATTTTTGCCGCCTCTGCCTAATCCAGCACGGGGAACAAGGTGCTGACCTTAGCTCGACATGAAAACAACCGGAACATGGCCAGCGACGAGCGGCGGCTTCGGAAGCACTTCGGCCGTGTCGGCCGGGCTCCCTAGCACCCCAAATGCTCAAGCAAAAGGTCGTACAGCATCAGTGCACCCTAGGAAAGGTCGTCATAAACTCAAATGAGCTCGGGAACGGCTCCAACTAGTATTTCACTGTAAAAGTCCCAAAAGTGTATATGAACAAAATTAAAGTTTGAATTCTATGTGTTGCAAATTCATGAAAAATGGGACTTGCTAAAACTTTTCTACACGCAAAGTTGTACGGGAGGATGCTCATCAAAAAGAGGCTCACATGTTCATTTGAATGTGATGAACCAATATGGACTTAAACACTCATGTGCATGAGAGCTTAAAAATCTGATTTCCAAATACAAAAGTCACCACCAATTGTGGCCAAACTTTTGAATACTCTTGCAGCCTATACACTTGACTTGGAGAAAACTAGGAGGCAAACTTTTCATTTTTAGATGGGCTAAAAAGGAATTTAAGAGAAGCATTTTCATATTCAAATTGAATTCAGTTTGCAAGTCAAATTTAAACTTAATTCAGAGAATTCAAATTGTAGCCCACTTTTCAAACTCAGAACTTTTGAATTTGAGGGAGTAACATGAAGGAGATCTTTTGGGGAGGAAATGATGGGTGGACCCCACATGTCATTGAGCAAAATGACTTGCAAAGGAAGCAATTGGTCTCTGTTTTTCCACTCCACCGAGGAGCACTCCCCGGATGGCACTGAGAGAGCGGCTGCCGAGACACCTCCTGCTCCCCTCTCAAGCGCTGGCACCAGCGTGGCTGCTTCACTCCTTCCTCATCATGATTATCCTCTTCACAGACCGAGAAAAGCACTTTTTGCTACCTCCTCACGAGCAACACACGAACAGAGCTCCCTCACACTGCTGCACCTCGGAATCAACCGGGAAACTGGGAACACTCGCGTGCAACTCCCCTCCAAGCTGCTAAACCACACCGCGTGCCTGTTGCCCACGTCCTCAACACAAAAACATCCAAGTTCTGGCGTATTCCGAGTCCTTGAACACTCCTCCGCGGCGACCGAACACAAGCCGGCGATCTGCTTCACGTGCACAGCTCTCCACAGGGGGCTTTCACGGCCGAGCAAGGACGGCAACGGAAGCGCACGGGCACCACGCTGCTTCCACCCGAAGCTCAAGCCAAGCCGTGAGCTCTCGCCGGCGAATTTGGGAAATTGGCTCCGGCGGGTACAACCCGAGCGTCCGGTACTAAACTCCAAAATTCTCACTCTTTAATCCTCCTTAGATCATCAAACTTTGCACATAGGGGCTGGACTATCTGGCGAGCATCTTCTTTCTAGCAACCATAGCTTGAAACCTACTCGGAGTGGTGGATTTTGAGGTTTTCCGAGTGCTTCTTCGGCGGAACTGATCGGGCGCACGGTGCCAACCTACTTGGAGCCGTTCCCGAGCCATTTGGAGGCCATGCCGAGCTAGCCCATTACTCACTGGTGCTGTAGAGTGGCTTGGTCGCTTGTTTGGTGAGTAGGTCGGCCGACCGATGGTGCTGAACGTTTTCCATAGCCGCCGCACGTCGCCGAGCTACTTCCGGCCACCGGCAGCCCTAGCAAACGCTACCGGCGTGTTCCTCGACGTCCAAAACCCCCTAGCGGCGAGCCTCATGCTGGGAGGCGGCTGGAAATACCGGTCCGACAAGGAACAGTTCGCTCTGGCGAGGGGGGGGGGCGGCGCGCGCGAAGGGGAAGGAGGGAGGAAGAAGAACCGGGCGGCCCCACGCGTCAGCGACTGATTTTTAAATCTGTGATCAGCTGTAGCTCGGGATCTCATGTGGCTGCGCACTGGAACCGTGTAGCCCCCATGTGTTCCCGGATTCTATTGGCTGAGGTTTAATCACGTGGGCCCAATTCATTTTCAATAGCAAATCAATTCCAGATTATGTTCCAACCTTGGAAAATCATATCTTTATGTAAAACTCTCCAAATTGAGTAATTCAAACTGGGTTGGATTCATTTTGCAAAGATCTATCCAAATATGAACTCCAATTTGTATGAAAGTCAATATTAAATTCTGGAAAATTCTTTGAATTGTTTTAAAAAAGAATTATTGAGGGAGTTTGGTTCATCCAAAAATCCTCAAATTTTGCCAGAATATTCTTTAGCATATTGTTGACCTTCTAGCAAATTTGCCGCTCAAAGGGGTCCAGAAACATTTTCAGAAAATGACCCCAACTTGAAAATATATTCTAGGCAATTCATAGCTCCAAAAATCATGAGAAAAATCAGGCATTGCTACATAAGTCATAATTGAAACTGTTGTTCACTTGATTGGGCATGAAAATGCACATTACTGCCGAATTAATTCTTTTGAGTAGAAATGCTTAAGGAAATGTTCTGGAGGAACTACTCAAGTAAAAGGTCTGAATTTTGGATCATATTACTTTCATGTGACCAGGAACTCACATGTAAATTATCAGCTCAAGTTGAGCTTTATAACTCTCTGTTCTTGTCTACCATGCTTATGTATGTGAAAAAATACATAAGACTCTTGTGGGAATTATGGGAGACACATATTCTTCCCACTTTAGCTGCAATTTGGCAAGCTAAATCCCTAGGTAGTATAGAACATTCTGTAAAAGTTTTGAAGCCATTGGAGTTCTTGATCTTCAGTTGCATTAAAAAATTTTCAGCTCATCTCTTATGTACATTAGGAAAGTTAGTTAGTGTATAACTAAAACACTAAGACAAATTCAGTTCATTCATATTTCTTTGCACAACAGAGGCAAACAAAGCCATTCTTGGCATTTCCACACAGCCTCTGTTCTTAAGAAATCAAGTCTTTAATTCTCCCAATTGCATTATAAAATTTGTGCATATACATTTCAATTGGATTCACAACGAATGAGATTCAAAGTAGTGATTCATTGAAGTGGATCAGACACCGGAGGATCAAGGGGTTGATCAGAAAGGATCACTAACTGCTTATATATACTAGTACCCTGCAAAGCAGGCAAGCTCCAGTTTGCATTTAACATCATTTAAGTTTTTACTTTGTATTCATTCTTTCGGTTAGAATATGAATTGTGCATTAGGTCTAGTGTTTTGATACTCCTCTTGCATGACCAAATAAAACCCTGGAGTATTGGGTAGATGTCTATTCACCATGTAGAACTGCCGTGCTTAAGTAGGGTTCGGTAGAAGTCGAGTGGTGAGATGCTACTCGCATGATCAGGAAAACAGGGGCATACGGGATTGGTTCATAATATTGTTAGCAAGTTGAAGTTGTGATAGGGCAGGTTGTAGGAGCAGCAGGACATAGGGGTCTGGGTGCGTTAGACCTGTCCGTGTCGGTCAAGGACCGATCCGTATGCGGCCCTGTTTAGCAAGTTTGAGTTGTGTACCGGACTCATGCTGGCTCTATGGGACCAAGTAAACCGATGTACCTCGGGAAGCTTACGTTGAGCCTTTTTGAGTCGCCTCAGGTGAGAGGGCTGGTGTACAGTATGTGGGTAACACTCTCATGACATCTCATATCGGTAGGTGCACCATGAGAGTGGCTACTGTACAGGGCAATTTGATCGATTCAACGTGGGTGAAACAGGGGAAAGGCTGCCGCATACGACGTCAGTGATGGTTGCTGTAGGCAACGTCGAGTACAGGCGTACGTGTCGTGTAGTCCGGGTGTTATTGATTCAAATCACCATTGCTCGCGGAAAAGGACCGAGTATACATGTTCTCATAGTCGTGACGTAGTAAGAACTTGCATAAGAAAGGAACTAATCATTATGGTTTGAAGGTCATACTATCTTTGTAATGTATCTTTGATGAATAGATAGAGCAAACTCGATTCATTTCCACCGTGAGCAAATTACATCGGCGGAAAGCGTTTCTTGTTTAATTGTGGACTCCCGATGTGGCATGCCCAATGTTACTTTTAAATTGCTGCAAGTAAGACCTAAAGTAAGGATTCACTTTTAGGCGAGTTAATTATGCCTATTGCTATCCCACTTTATGTCTATTACCCTCATGTAGAGTTTCATGGCTAGGTTTGACGGTTAAGTCTTGCTGAGCTTTATGCTCACGGATGCTATACGAGCTGTTTTGCAGGTATTACTTCATGCTTATGAGAAAGGGTGCGATGAGACTCGGAAACCTCCGAGTGGTTACTCATGAGCATCCTCACTGCTGCAGTTTGTTCTTCGTGTTGCTAGTAAGAAACGTCCGCGGGCTGGACTGTTTCTTTGATGCTAAGTTAGAAATGAGTTGTGAGAGTTGTAGTCTTCCGCTGTAGATTATTTTGAGCTAAGTATTTGTAAAGTACTCTTGTACGCTTCCGCAACGTTTTGTGTAATATGATGGTTCCTCAACCCGTATGCTGTTGGGTGCCGCATCGCACAGCACCACCCGATGCGGTCATCGGGCGAGCGGCATGGCCCCGTGATTGAGCGGGTGCCCGGCGCCATCCACAGTGTGGTATCAGAGCTGCATTGGAAATAGCGCATGAATTGAGGGTCATATTACGATAAAAACTTAGGATGCGGTGAGATAACTGTACTAGGCCCACATAAGGACTACGATATTAGCAGATTATGAAGGTGGCAACTTAACTTACTTGTTTATGTCGGAAAATCATGCATCTCAGGACTTTTCATGTCTTGGGGGGGTGCATGTAAGCGCTGTCCACTCATGCGCACATGCTGAAGGGTTGAGCCTCACAGGTGGCAGGTAACCCGGCCAGTTTGGGTATCCTCTACGACTCTTCATGTCGTTTGGGGTATTCGATCAACGCCCTTCCCTGGCGTGCTACGGTCAAGTATGGGAGACCCTGTCACGTGGTTAATAATGTGAACACGTAACTCAAGGCGTGTTTGGCTTGAGAACACCGTGCGAGTGATGACGGACGGGTGTATGAACTGTATTGGGACCAGGTTCAGTGTGCAGCCGAACCTGATGATTGAGTGAGATTTATGCAGGTACTAACCACAAAAAACATAGTTCGGGTAGAACATGTTTGTGAGTGACCTCTCTTAGTGCCACCTAAGAATACGTATATGCCTGTGTAAACCGGTTAGGATTTTCTTTTGTGAGGCAACGTAGTACCGTTATATGTCTTATGGTGCATCGCCACCATACTACACTTGCTAGTTTTCTTTCCTATGAATAAATCATTCATGACTAACTTTCAACTAAAAATTGAAGTTGGAAAACACATATTAGTTACTGAGCTCTTCATTTGAACTAAGTTTCAAAGGAGAGAATTGATAGGACTCTAAGTTTCTCAAAACAGAGTGCTCTGTTCTGGCAGAAATTTTTGATGGATTTTAACCAAGCATAACTCTTGGTAGCTTGACCCAATGGTAGTGTATGATAAAGTTCTGGAAAGTTTTTTAAGTTCTCTACAACTTCTCTGGTTGAATGTCCAGTTGAATGCAAACTGTTCAGAAAACAGGACAGCTGCAAACCCCTCTGGATGTTTCTGTAAATTAGCCATAACATTCTGTAGAAAAATCCCTAAGGGTCATATGATACACCGTAGGAAAGGTTATTAAATTTTCAACAATTTTGTAGTTCAGAGTTTGTTCAGAATTCTATTGTATTTTTATGTACATCTGTGATAAAAACAGCCACATTCAGAGGAGATACTGGCAAATTTTATCCAGAAATTCTGTCAAATTTGAGCAATCACAACTTTTGATCCAGAAATGATCTAGGGGCATTTGAGTCCTCTTTGAAAAGATACTGAAGTTAAATTTAACTTTGGTATTCGACTTGAGTTAAGAAAATACTTCTAACCGGATCAAAATGTGGGTTAACTATAGAAAGGTCTGTTCTGTACAGGATTGGGGACTCACTATGTTTGCTTTAGGAAGATGTGTAAACATGAATTTTTGTTATGCTTTCATAAAGTTTTAGCATGTTCATGTTTTACATACTTTCACATACTGCTAAGATCATGTTTTGACTCCCCTCAAAATTATATTTTTGCAGTATGGTGCGTACTCGTTCTCCGAGTAGGTCTGAAGGTTCTCGCCGAGACGGCGATGACTCGACTCCACCGCAGGCACGGCCATCAACGGTATGGGCAGATGTCGTGGCTCAGATGGTTGAGTCGAATCAGGAGAACACAAGGCTACTCCAAGCCTTGGTACAGCAAGGCATACTCCAACATACACAACAGGTCGTTTCACCTCGGAACGCCTATTTGGACTTCTTGGCGACTCAACCACCAATTTTCACGGAAGCTAACGAACCAGTGGAAGATGATCAGTGGCTTCGGGTTATGGAGTCAAAGTTTGGAGTGTTCGGGTGCGATGAGTACCGGAAGACGTTATTTGCAGCTCAACAACTTCATAGAACCGCCGGAAATTGGTGGTTCGCTTATCTTGCCACCATTCCAGAAGGCCATCAAGTGGAATGGACGGATTTTTGTGAAGTATTCCATTCCCGTCACATTCCTATGGGTTTTATCAAGGCCCAGCAGCAAGAATTTAGGAAGTTGAAGCAGGGGGGCATGAGTGTCCTTGATTATGTCAAATGGTTTAACCATTTGGCACAATATGCTCCCGACTATGCGACGAGCGAAGCTGCAAGGTGTGATTACTTTTTCCATGGCCTGAGTGCCATATTAAAGGATATGTTGGCTTTGTTCAATCAAGGCAATTAAACAGAGTTTGTAAAAGTCCCAAAAACGTGAATGCAAAGAAACGGATGTTTGAGCATCATTGTGTTTCGGGTTCATAAAAATTGGGACTTGTTTAAATTTTTCCACATGTGATGACACACATGACTGTCCCACCACTCTTGCCTAGGATCAATTGAGTGTTTGGGGGACAAATTTAATTTAAAACCCATGTGTAAGCTCTCATGTGCAAGGGGGAATGAAATTCAGAGTCTGAACTCAAATTGTTCAACTCAAATTTCAAATGAGGGCAACCAATAGGAATGCAAACTGTTGTGTTGAAAACCTCATTTGCAGCAGTCAAACAAGAGATCAAGTTTTATATTTGAATTCCTTGGGTCCAAATTAGTAGGGGGGCAAAGTCTCAAGAAGTTTCGAGATTGTTTTGCTATCCATTTTTCAAATGGACTTTAAATGGCATAGGAATTCAATGACAAATTTAAATGTGGATGAAACTTGCTCTAGTATCCAAATTGAGTTCATATTGTAGCCCCACACAACTGAATTTGGTAATTTGCCAATTTTGAGAAAATTTGAGGGGATAAGGGGGACAGTGGGGCCCACATGTCATAGAGCCAACTATACTTGCCCCCTAAGTCTCCATTCCCTGTTTTCCACTGAAGCAAATAAGTCGGTTCTCGGATACCGAGTCAACCAGTGTGCGCCACCGAGGGCAGAGTTACCGCCACCTCCCGAGCGAACCCCGGCTTGTTTTCTTTGCCCTTATCGGCTCACGCCGGGAGCTCGTTGTGGCGGAACGGGATCCGCTCATCCAGGATTGCAGAGGGTGGTGCCGCACGATGCGACACCCGACAGCACACGTCATAAGGACACATTTTATTACATGGAAAACTACCTGAAATGTACAAAGTAGTACACTACTCAGTTACAACTAGTGTCTTTATTACACAGCGGAAGTCTAATTTGTACAACTCACGCCCGCCTATCTAGCAAAAGTCGGTTGCCCCGCCCTAGGGCAACCCACACTAGTAGCACTCCTCAGCTCAGCGCGGCGAGTACGGTTCCCACTCAACCGTGGTCCCCGACAGAGAGTAACCCTCGCCGGTGGACTCGTAACCTGAGTCCATGGCTGGCTCCTCACCTGAAAAACACTTAAGCAGCAACCATAAGCACGATGACTCAACAAGACTTAACCAACTCACCTAGGCATGAAACTCTACATGTAGGGTACAATGAACATGGGACGGTAACATTGCAGCAAACGGACACGCCTACGAGTTCATATTTAGTTCACCTTTTAGCCACAAGTTAACAGTTCGGAAATATGAAATTTAGTAAGCAAGATTTGGTGGCACACATGTAACAATACAATTATATCATGACAGCATTATTGAATCATCACATTTCATACATTAGCCTACGTCACAACTCAGTGAACAAGCGGTACTCGTCACCGCGAGGGATGGCGAATCGACTCGATATACACCTGCAGGGATACCCAAAGAGCACGTCACGTACGCCCACCCGTGGAGCTGCACAGCACGCTCACTCGATGTCGTACGGGACAACCTTTCACCCAACAGCCCAAACGTCGAACCGGTCGCACCGAAACGGACAAGAGGTTCCCTACACGGAGCATCTCTCTATGCCCGTTAGCAGATTTCCACCTTGCTGCCCTCAACCTACACCTATAAATTGGTGTGCTATGCCTCGACGCCCAGAGGTTTATGTTACATCGGTTTATCGGGGCCCATATATCCGATATGCCTTCGGTACGTTCAATACTTGTTCAGCAGGGCCGCACACGGATCGGTCCTCAACCGACACGGACAGGGCTGCGCACACAAGACTTCCTCTTGCTGCGCCCTAGCCCCTGCCTAGTCTCATTTTCATTACTGAAGCGATCTCACATTACTCGAACCAAACCCGTGTGTCCCAAGCCTAACTCGCGAGTAGATTCCAACTACTCGACTTGTACCGAAATCCTATGAATCAGTAAGCATAGCATGCCTACTCGAGGCCTTAGATACTACCCTCACTCTTATGGGCAACATCTGGTTATGCATTTGGGTTTTCATCCATCCTACACCTAATGCACATTCATACTTCACACTAGACATGTAAACAAAGCAAAACTTTATAAAAAAATAATGCAAATCGGGGCTTGCCTTGTTGCTGCTGGTCAGTGGTTAAAGCTTCGTCAGGAAGAAGGAAGTCGAGCACTTCCGGAGTCTCCTCGCCTTCAGCGACTACACGTTAAGGAGATACTAAATGTCAATTTAAATGCAATGTGTAAACTTGAATAAGTAATTATTATAACTCTAGATAGCCCTCCCCTTTGGTTCTGAAATTTTTATGGTGGCTTGGTAGGGTCCTAACCAGAGTCTTGACCAAGTTTCATCTGAAACAAAGTTCAGTTGAGCTTTGTACAAATAAAAGCCTATTTGGTCAATATTAGAGCCTGTAAAGAATTCTAGGGGTTTTCTTGGCTCCAACCATTACTTTCTGGAAACTAGAATTTGAGATGGTTCTAATGGAAATGGGTTTCATGTCATTTGAAGAATCCTAGAGAAAGTTATGCCCTAAACAAGATTTGAGAAAATCTGAAAAATGTTTCTGCACATTTTTCTATTTTCTCATGGCAGTTCATTTAATCACACCATTAGGGCGACTAAATGAACTTGGATGAGTCTGAAAATTTTACTGTGACTCAAGGATTTTCCATTGGACCTCTCAGCCAAATTTGAGCATTTTTCATACAGTAGTCCTCCGGATAAAATTCTTAACAGTTTAAACTTTAGGGAATTAATTCTGGAGAACTATTTAGTTTCATGAGCTGAAATTGGTATTGCAGGAAAGTACTCAAAATTATGAGTTCAGAAAAATTTGGTTCACTGAATTTGGAGCTTCCTAGCAAAAGTTCTATGCATTTGAAGTTTGAACCAAATCTGAAAATTTAAATAAAGTTTAAACTGTCGGGTGGGGTCCCCGGGCTACGTGTCAGCCTCCCAGCTAACCCACACCGGGGTCCACAGAGTTACCCGTGCAGTCGCATGGATCCCGGTGCCACAGCAGATCCGGGGCGGTTTCAGCAGAGACCGACATGTGGGGCCCGCGGGGTCTTCAACCTCGAGCTCCCGCGGCTCCCCGCCACCCACCTCGCCGCAGTACTCGCTGCCGGGCGCTCTGCTGCCCGACCTCCGACGAAACTCAACGCCTATGCATATCTTGGCCTGGGGAACACTGTGGTGCCCTCAACGGAGCTCGACAACGGCCGCAATAGTGCTCCCGACGGTAACAGCGGCCGGGAGCTCATCAGCGACGTCGAACTCGGTATTCTTTGCACCTTTTTCGACGCGGTTTGCTCGGGGAGCTCCGCTGACACCTGCTGATCACGGACATGGGCACCGATCCCCGTGAAAACGGCCGCAACTACGACCTCACCGGTGAGGTGCCATGTTCTCAGCCGCCGGTCCAAAATTTTCACAGAACTAAGGCCCTAGTGCATGGAACTGGTTGCTACTTGATCGAGGAGGTGTGCTAGGTGTTCTACAGCCTGTGTAAGCTATATCTTAATCGGCGGTTATTTCTGTGCAACAAATTTTGCCGTAGACCGGACTCTAACCCTAACATGCTCCGAGGAGGAAAACCAGGAATTCTTGCTCTACATCGCCGGAACTGGCGCACGGTTTCCTTCTACGGCTTCAGCACAAGTAGGCGCACCTTTTCTGCTCTGTTGACGGTGCGTGAAACCGTCGGTATCGGCCGGTCGCCGGTGATCAGAGGAGGAGGCGTCGAGTTCTTGCGCGGACACGGGAGAGTAGCTCGGGTTATGCTCATTTTCGCTCGGGAAACAGAAGGAGGGGCAAAGCAGCTTGTGCGCTGTCCTTTGAGCCGCAATTTTTTACCGTGAGGTGGACGTCCGAGCGCTGCTGGCGGTCGGGGCGCGGTCGCGCTGGCATGCGCGCGGCTTCGGCTGAAGAAAAGATCATCCGAGGAAACTTCTGTGTGAAGGCTTCTGACATGTGGGCCTCCCCTCTAATTCCTTTTCCAATCTTTCATTTCTGTTTGTGCTAAAATATCCCCAGCTACTCACAATTGGATGTGAGACTTAATCACCAAGTCATAGTTTGAATTTGGTTTCCAAATTTGAAATCTGTTTGGCTAAATTTGCTTCACATTTGAACTGAAATTCAAATTCAGTTTTGAATTCTCGCAAATTTAGCTCCCAACAAGATGAACTCCAATGGGGATGAAAATTAGTGGACTAACTCAGAAAAATGTGCTGAATTTGAATATGAAGCCAACTTTTGAATTTAAATGATGAATGTTGCTGCAATTTGAATTTACATTCAAATTGGCCTCTTTTTTCAATTGCCTTCAAAAGTGCCTCAAACAGTGTTGGATTTGCATGAAATTTGGCCTGAACCTTCCCAAGACTTTTTATGTTCTAGGGGTGAGTTCAACCTCTCATGTTCATGTGTAGAAATCCTACTTTGTGAAAGTTAGGGCTTTCCCCTTTAATCACCCTTTTGATGCAGGTTACTTGCTCTTCACAAATCTTTACAAGATATCCACAACAAAAGCTGTGGTGTTGTTAGGTGATGAAAATTTTTTGCAAGTCCCTTTTCTTGGGCATTTACACTCATCACGTCACAAACCGCCTCACCGTAGCCGCTCGTCCATTATCACGTGTTCCTCGACGAAAACTCGTCCGCACACAAAGTAAACTTTACCAAGTGAATGGGACCACCTGCCAAATATGGGAGGAATTTGGGAGCAACCAAGAGGGATAAGAAGGAGAGTCTAAAGGTGGGACCCACATGCCATTGGAAGGGAGACTTACAACGGAAGGCATTCTTTTCTCCTCTGTTCAGACTCGATGCAACCGACTCTTTTCCCCGGCGCCACCGCATGCAACCCAGAGGCCACCTCCTGCTGCTGTGACATGCTGGCGACCAGCTCGTGCCCCATCCACGAGCGAGGTGACCCGTTTTCTCATGAAACAGAGACAACGTAGCCAGTTCTCCTCGCACGGCCAAAGAACAGAGGCGTAGCTGCCGCCTCGGGCAGTCGATCGGGAGCCGCCCGAACTCGTGCCCACAGAGCTCCCCGAGCCACAAAATGCCACAGAGCTACAAAATGCCACTCTCGACGCGTGCAAAGTGACCCCCGGTGAGAATTCATCAAAATTCGATTGCATTTCTTGAGATTTAGGCCACCAAATCATGCACACGTGAACTAGATTGACTAGCGGTTGATTTTCCTTCACAACCCTAGCTAGAAATCGATTGTGAGTGAGCTATTTCATGTTTTCCCGAGCTCGGACGTCATAACACCTCTCGGGCGCACAGTGAAAGCATGGTAGCCGCCGTTCCCGGGCTTGTTTGCATCCTTGCCGAGTTTCTCTATCCTCCAAGGATGCTTTAGAGCCAATCATCCGAGAGTTTGGCGGGCTAGATGTGGCGGACCGGGATCCGCTCATCCAGGATCGCAGAGGGTGGTGCCGCACGATGCGACATCCAACAGCACACGTCATAAGGACACATTATATTACATGGGAAAACAAACTGAATGTACAAACCGGTACAAACTTCAGTTACAAACTATTGTTTATATTACACAGAGGAAGTCTAAATTATACAACTCACGCCGGCCTATCTAGCAAAAGTCGGTTGCCCAGCCCTAGGGCAACCCACACTAGCTGCACATCTCAGCTCAGCGCGGCGTGTACGGCTCCCACTCAGCCGTGGTCCCTGACGGAGGGTAACCCTCGCCGGTGGACTCGTAACCCGAGTCCGTGGGTGGCTTCTCACCTGAAAAACACTTAAGCAGCAACCGTGAGCACGAGGGCTCAACAAGACTTAACCGACTCATCTAGGCATGAAACTCTACATGAGGGGTACAATGAACATAGGATAGTAACATTGCAGCAAATGGACACGCCTACAAGTTCATCCTTAATTCATCTTTTAGCAACAAGTTAACAGTTCAGGAATCTGAAATTTAGTAAGCAATATTTGGTGGCACACATGTAGCAATACAATTATATCATAACAGCAATATTGAATCATCACATTTCATACATTAGCCTATGTCACGACTCAGTGACCAAGTGGTACTCGTCACCGCGAGGGACGGCGAATCGACTCGATATACACCTGCAGGGACACCCAAAGAGCACGTCACGTACGCCCACCCGTGGAGCTGCACAGTATGCTCACTCGATGTCGTACGGGACAACCTTTCGCCCAACAGCCCAAACGTTGAACCGGTCGCACCGAGACGAGCAGGAGGTTCCCTACATGGAGCATCTCTCTATGCCCGTTAGCAGATTTCCACCTTGCTGCCCTCAGCCTACACCCATAAATCGGTGTGTTATGCCTCGACGTACGGAGGTTTCGGTTACATCGCTTTATCGGGGCCCATATATCCGATATGCCTTCGGTACGTTAAAACTTGATCAGCGTGGGACGCACGCAGATCGGTCCTCAATCGACACGGACAGGGCTGCGCACACAAGACTCCCTCTTGCTGCGCCCTAGCCCCTGCCAAGTCTCATTTTCATTACTAAGGTGATCTCACATCACTCGATCCAATACCGTGTGTCCCAAGCCTAACTCGCGAGTAGATTCCAACTATTCGACTTGTACCGAATTCCTATGAATCATTAGCGTAGCCTGTCTGTTCGAGGCCCTAGACACTACCCTCACTCTTGGGAAAAATTCTGGTTATGCAGTTGGGTATTCATCCATCCTACACCTAATGCACATACACACTTCACACTACGTATGTAAGCGAAGTAAAACTTTATAACAAGCTTAATGCAAACCGGGGCTTGCCTTGTTGCTGCTGGTCAATAGTTAGGTCTTCTTCCGGAAGGAGGAAGTCGAGCACTTCCGGAGTCTCCTCGCCTTCAGCGACTACACGTTAATGAAATACTACATGTTAATGAATATGGACATGAGTTTACTGTAATGCTTCTGATACAAGTTCGAATAACAAGTTTTTAACAGCTGGAACTCTGTTTAAGAATTTAAAATGAAACTGGGGCTAGTGGTTTGGGTTTGGACCTAAGCACATGATTAAGTGCTAAGTGATTTTCCCCCTCTTCTATATTGATCACCTCAAGTGGTTAAACAGAACATGGGTGATCCAGAGCTCCAATTGAACTGAGAATTTTTGTGTGAGTTCCTTGTCACAATAAAACCATCTGGACCAAAAATTAGCACTTTTCATTGAGTGGTTTGTCCAGAATAATTTTCTTAGCAAATAAGCAAAGAAGAATTAATTCTGAGATAACACCCCTGTTCATGCTAAACTTAGTGAACTACAATCTCAATTATAGCTCATAGAGTTTGCATGAATTTTCTAGCATTTTTGGAGCTAAGGTTTGTCCAGAACTGAATTTCCAAGTTTTTGAAATTCTCTGAAAATGTTTCTGTATCCAATTGAACACAGCACATTCAAATCTGAATTGCCCTGATCTATTCAACTCCAAATGGTCTGAAACTTTTACAGGGGTTCACTACCGGCCTAAAGAATATTATGGCAAAATTTGAGGATTTTTTGATGAACCAAACCCCCTCTAAAATTCTTTTGCTGAAAAGCTTTAAAGAATTTTACAGAATTAAATAATGGGTTTCATACAAATTGGGTTGCATATTTGGATGGAGATATGCAAGATGAGTCCAATCCAATTTGAATCAATAAATTTGGAGCTTCCTAGCAAAAGTTATGAGGTTCTAAAGTTTGGGTAAATTCTGGAATTTGAATTAACCGGGAAAAGTTCAAATCCCTGACAGCGGGCCCGGCCCCCACGTGTCACCCTCGGCTACACCACACGGGGCCACAGGACTGTTTTCCACGTTGTCACAGAGGATCCGGTGCAACAGAAAATCCCCACACTGTTTACTGAGCGACTGATGAGCGGGCCCGGCCGACTCGTCTTCTTCCTTGCGCTCCCGCGCCCGTGCGCCGCCGGGCTCGCCGAAGCCGCGCTGATACTTGTCGTCCGGCAAGCTCCTGCGCTCTCCCTCGCCGTCAGGGCCTAAATTCGTGCGCTGAACACGATGGCACCATCTTCCCCGGCCGGCGGTGTCCCTAACCTAGCCGGCGACGATGTAGCGGCTCGGGGTCACTTCGGCTATGTCACCCGGCGCTTCTAGCCCGTCAAAACCTTGGTGAAAGGGCTCTACAGAACCGGGGGATCCCTGGGAAGGTCGACAGGGCCATGCAAAGGCTCGGGGGAAAGCTCTAACCTAGCTGTCACCATGAGCGCGATCCTTCCCGCCATAACCGCGGTTGGAAAAACGGTAAATACGCCGGCTACAGCCATAATCAAGCTAGGGTTGCGAAGTAAACTTGGGCGCCGTCAAGTCTAGCTCCTGTGAGTGCAGTTTGATGGGCTCTAAGCAACTAGAAGTCGGGAATTTGCGGGTTTCGTACCAGAAGGTGGTTCTGCACCGGCTGAAAGTATTTTGCGAAATACGACGGCGATGATCAGTCACTTGGTCCAGGCTTTGGGGTCGAGCAGCGTGGAGTCTTGGCGCGTCCAAAACCGCTCTTGCTCGGCCGTGACAAGCCCTCTGCCGAGCTGTCCACAGGAGCACCTTTGCTCGGTTCTTCCCGGCCGCCGCGATGAACACCGTTTTATCGGGTTGTGGTGGCTTGGCTCGACTGAAACTGGTGCGGGGAGGTCGTGGGATGTCTGGGAATGCTGTTTTGCTGGGTTGCCGACGCTTGCACGCGAGAGGAGATCGCTCCCGAGCGAATTGATCACGGCGGCTGCTCCTCGGTGTTCTGTCGTGCGAGAGGACGGGGCTGGGGTCGTCGCGGTGCTGTGGCGAGAGGGTGCACGGCTGAGAGTTATTACTCCCCACGAGGAGCTCGCCAGCGCGAGGGGGAGGAGCAGGAGCTGTCGCCCGGTGCTTCTCGGTGGCTCACGGTGGAAACCTCGGCTCTGTTTCGATTGCAAGACTTAACCCCGAAGGCTGCTGATCTTTATGCATTTTTAGCCTCCCCAATGACATATGGGTCCCACCAGTCAGTGCTCCCCTATCCCTCAAAAGATCTCCAAAAACTTGGCAAGTGACCAATTCAAATGTTTGGAGCTAAAACTGAGCTACATTTGTATAGTTGGGTAAATTGCCCCCAAATTCAAATGTATATTTGAATTCTTTGCACATTTGAATCCTTTTTGGAAAAATGGGTAGCAAACCTTTTCAAAAATTACTGAAACTTTTGCCTACCCACTAATTTGGACCTAAGGAATCCAAATATGCAATTTAATTCTTGTGTTAGCTGCTGCAACCAAGAGTTTGAATACAACAGTTTTCAATCACCATTATGTCCTCCCGTCATTTGAATTTTGAGTTGGACATTAGTTCAAATTCTGATTTTCAAACCCTCCCATTGCACTTGAGTACTTCCACTCAGTGGTCTTAATCCAACTAGGGTCCAAACATGTAAATAACTCTAAGTTGGTTTTAAACAACCTCTCATGTGTTATCATATGTGTAGAAAGTTTGAACCAATACCCTTTTGATGGAGGTTACTTGCTCTTCACAATTCTTCACAAGATATTCACCACAAAACTGTGGTGTTGTGAGGTGATGAAAAGTTTTTGCAAGTCCCTTTTCTTGGGCTTTTACATCCCTCCCCCCTTAAAAGAATCTCGTCCTGAGATTATAAAAGAAGAGACAGCGATGTAATAAGAACTTACCCGTGCTAAGGTGCCATGAACTCTGGGTAATTTGAGCGAAGGAATTCTTCGCTCTCCCACGTCGCTTCTTCGGCGGTGTGGTTGCTCCAGAGTATCTTGTAGAACCACAACGTTTGGCTACGCGTGGTTTGGGCATTCTCATCAATAATCGCCACCGGATATTCATCATACATTAAATCCGGTTGCAGCTCGCCGTTGTCTTCGGTAGGATTAGCAGCGGTATGCTTCAGACATTTTCTCAGTTGTGAGACATGGAAAACGTCATGGACACCAGCAAGTGATGCCGGTAGTTCCAGTCTATACGCCGCTGGTCCACACTTCTCGGTGATAGCATAGGGCCCAATGAAACGGGGAGCGAGCTTCCCCTTCACGCCGAACCGGTGCACGCCCTTCATCGGAGACACACGGAGGTACACTGTTCCCCGACGTCAAAGTGCAGCGGTCTACGCCTCTTATCAGCGTAGCTCTTTTGCCAGGATTGAGCAGCCTTCAAGTTGGCTTGAATCGTCCGAACATGCTCCTCGGCGTCGTTCACCACATCAACCCCGAATGTGACCCTTTCACCGGACTCGCACCAGTTTAATGGGGTGCGGCATTTGCGACCGTAGAGAGCTTCATAGGGTGCCATCTTGATACTCACCTGATAGCCGTTGTTGTACGAGAATTCCGCCAACGGTAGATGATCATCCCAGTTCCTACCATGGTGGATGGCACATGCTCTCAACATGTCTTCCATAACTTGATTCACCCTCTCTATTTGGCCATCTGTCTGAGGGTGGTAAGCGGAGCTTCTAATTAGTTTAGTACCCAAAGCAGCGTGCAACTGCTCCCAAAAGCGAGACACAAACAATGCATCTCGGTCTGAGACTATGGTCTTGGGTACGCCATGCAAGCATAGGATCCTGGCAATATATAACTCAGCATATCTGTTGGCATGGAAATGTGTATGCACGGGAATGAAGTGTGCCGACTTGGTTAGTCGGTCAATGATTACCCAAATGGAATCATGCTTGTTGGATGTTAGGGGTAATCCCACAATGAAATCCATGCTCACATCCTCCCATTTCCATGCTGGAATTTTCAGGGGTTGCAACAGCCCTGATTTCCTCATATGATCAGCCTTCACTCGTCTACACGTATCGCACTCAGATACGTACTTCGCTACCTCCCGCTTCATCCAGGTCCACCAAAATTTCTTTTTCAAATCCTGGTACATTTTGTTGCTGCCCGGATGAATGGAGTACTTAGACAAGTGAGCTTCATCGATGATCTTTTTCCTCAACTCCATATCCCGGGGTACGACTATGCGGTCATTGTACCATAGCGTCCCCTCATCATCTTTCCGGAAACACTTGATCTCCCCATCATCTATCCGTCTCCGGAGATGTGCCATTCCCTTATCAATCTTCTGAGCTGCAATGATGTCCTCCCTAATAGTAGGGATGAGGGCAAGGTTGTAGAGTGACCCATAAGGAACCAAGTATAAACTTGGCTCTTCATCCTCCACCGGTGTAATGGTGAGGTTATGGACATGTGATTTCTGACTCAGCGCGTCGGCGACCACATTCGCCTTGCGGGGGTTGTAGTGAATCTCAATCTCATAATCTTTGATCAGTTCTAACTACCTCCTTTGCCTCATGTTCAGCTCCTTCTGGGTGAAAATGTACTTCAAGCTCTTGTGGTCGGTGTAGAGATGCACCAAATTCCCGAGGAGATAGTGCCTCCACATTTTCAGCGCCAAAACCACTGCAGCAAGCTCAAGATCATGAGTCGGATAGTGCTGCTCATGGTTCCTAAGTTGGCGTGAGCCATATGCGACCACACGTCCTTCCTGCATCAACACGCAGCCGAGCCCAATACCGTACGCATCACAGTACACGTCGAAGGGCTTGGTTGTATCCAGTTGAGCTAAGACCGGGGCTGTTGTGAGATGCTTCACTAATGCTTGGAATGCTCCTTCACACTCCGAGTTCCAAACATATTATGTTCCCTTCTTCAGCAATTCTTTCATCGGCTTAGCGAGCATGGAGAAGCATGGAATGAATCTCCGATAGTATCCCGCTAACCCGAGAAAGCTTCTGACTTCATGAACTGAAGTGGGAGCTTTCCATTTCAGCACTTGCTCTATTTTACTTGGGTCAACCGCAATGCCTTCTGCTGAGATGATATGTCACAAGAATGGCACTTGGCTGATCCAAAACTCGCATTTGCTGAACTTGGCGTAGAGCTTGTGGTCTCGCAATCATTGAAGAACGATCCTAAAGTGTTCGGCATGTTCGGCTTCTGTCTTGGAGTAAACCAAGATATCATCGATGAACACAACCACGAACTTGTCCAGCTCCGGCATGAACACCGAGTTCATGAGATACATGAAATGGGCCGGAGCGTTTGTGAGACCAAAGGACATGACGAGATATTCATATAATCCATATCTCATCAAGAAGGCCGTCTTCGAGATATCCTCTGCCCGGATATTTATCTGATGATATCCAGAGCAAAGGTCCATCTTGGAGAATACACTTGCACCCACAAGTTGATCAAACAATATGTCAATCCGGGGCAGTGGGTACTTATTCTTGATGGTGACGGCGTTGAGCGGCCGGTAGTCCACACACAGCCTCAAGGTTTCATCCTTCTTCTTCACAAACAGCGCCGAGCATCCCCAAGGCGAGGAACTCGGCCTAATGAAACCCTTGCTCAACAGATCATTGAGCTGTTCTTTCAGTTCAGCCAGCTCATTTGGAGCCATTTTGTAGGGTCTCCGTGATATGGGCGTAGTCCCGGGTGCAAGTTCAATCTTGAACTCGACATCCCGCTCAGGTGGCATGCCTGGAAGATCATCCGGAAACACGTCGGGGTACTCCCGGACTACGGGGATGTCCTCTAACTTGAGAGCTTCAGTATTATTGATCGCTGAAACCTCCCGGACTGGATTATCTAATAAGACGGACTGCGGACGGTGTATTGGGGATTTGAGGTGAACCGTCCGTGTTAAAGTTTCCAGGACAGCGTCATGGTAGCTTATCCATGACATTCCTAAGATTGCATCAATCTTCTGCCCCCCAAGAATAATCAAAGTGGTGGGATATATATTCCCACCTAAGGACAGTGGTGCTTTCGGAACCATCATAGTTGCTGAAATCTTTCCTCCCGGTAAGCAGATCATATAAGAACATTCGGTTGGAAAGGCTTCCAGCTGATGCTTAACCATATATGACGCACTTATGAAGTTGTGGGTTGCACCAGAATCAAACAATATGACGATGGCTTGGTCGTTGAGAGTAAACATACCCCCCTAGCACGTTGTCTCCCTCTGGGGCATCCTCATTGTCGACGTGGCGAACGCCCCCAGTCCGCTGACCAACCTTCTTGACCGGAGGTCGGTCTCTAGCACCGCCCTGAAACTGGGCTTGCCCGCTGCTCTGCTGCCCCTGGGGACAGTCTATCGCGAAGTGGCCCGCCTGGCCACACGTGAAGCAAGTGAAACGGGGCGGTCCCCGCTGATCGGTGGACGGAAACCCGGTGTGCGTTGTGGCGGTGGAAACGCCCAGGGTGCCATCTGCTGCTGCTGCTGTCTCGGTGGTGGCATCGGCGTTCGGAATGGGGGTGCTTGAAAAGAACGCCCCCCGAACTGCTGAGGTCACGCCGGTGGACGCCACTGCTGTCCGGATGGTGTCCGATACACCATGCGGTACTTTTGAGGAGCGCCACCCCCACTGCTGGGTGGAGCACTGTGCTTCCGCTGCTCAGCTGCCAACTCCTGCTGAGCGTTTTCTTGCATGATCGCGGCATTGACGAGGTCGTTGAAGGTGCCGCGATTCAATTGCACGAGATGCGTCTTCATTTCGGGGTGTAACCCCCGATAGAAGTGCTCCCGCTTCTTCTCCTCGTTAGAGATGTAGTCTGACGCATATTGCGCCAGGTGGTTGAAGGCACGGGAGTAGTAATGGGCACTCCTCCTGCCCTGCTTCAGTTCCAAGAATTCTTGGAGCTTCCTCTTCATTATCCCGGGAGGGATATGATAGGCGCGGAACGCCTCCCGGAACTCTTCCCATTCCACGGCATGGCCAGCCGGACGTGAGGCGACATAGTTCGCCCACCATGCACCAGCGGCACCGTGAAGCTGCTGCGCTGCGAACAGAATCTTCTGCCGCTCCGTACATTGGAGCAGCCCGAACTTGGACTCGATGGTCCGCAGCCAGTTGTCGGCCTCCAGTGGTTCTTCAGCTTCTGTGAACACTGGAGGGTGCGTACTCATGAAGTCCAAGTATGACACCTCACGGGGCCCCCTCTCTTGACGCCCCCCCCCCCCCCGCCTGGGACGTATTCTGCACGATCGTGCGGAGCAGGTCGGTCTGCTCCTCATGACCCCCCACCAGTGCCGCTATCACATCCACTAGGGTAAGCGGAGGCGGCGGTGGTGGTTTCAGCTGCGGGGTGCTGTCGTAGGCAGGTGGCTGGGAGTCATTGCCTCCCTGTTGGCTAGAGCCATCAACCTCGTGCGTGGTCCTAGTGCGAACCATCTGCAACCATACGACATTAAACATCAGTCCCGCAACATATTTCATGCAGTCAAATGAAATAGGCGTAAAAACATAATGACAATAAATCATGCAATACATCTCGTATGTAGATAATGTAATAACTTTGCACAAGCTACACCATTACCAGACCAAATACACGCTAGTTTAATCCAACTTGATGAACCTCCTCTTTGGAAGCTCATCACAACTAGGTTTGGTCACGACGAGACGTTACTATCGCTTTGTCATCACGTATACCCCCATTTTACCTTCAATACGACACAAACATGGTCTCTAGTAAAAGAAACTTGAGTGAGACCTATACTCAAATCTTTCACTAGTTGAAGATAACCTCTCATGAGTATGTTCTACCACATTGTAAGTACTCAAACCCCCTCTAGGGTACAACCATTTCTCAAATGAATTCAACTGTCATTCCTCTGTCAGAATGACCAGTTTCTACATATCCAAGATTTTGATCTTGTTCTGGGCATTTTCATGACTCAAGCTGAAAACCAAAGTTAAAGTTAACTTCAGTATCTTTCCAACGAGTATTTAATTGCCCACATATCAGCTCTGGTTAAAAATTTATGGTAATTCAAAGTCAGCAGAATTTCTGGAAGAATTTTAACAGCACCTCCCTTGGGAAGTTGCTGTTTTCAACTCTGGTTTCCACTGAAATCTGTGCTGAAATTTCAGAAACTTTGAATTGCAAAGATGTAACACATCTTATACCCTTTCTAAAGACGTATCATATGACAGTTTTAGATTTTTCTACTGGGTGTTATGTTTGAAAAACAGAAAAGTCCAGAGAGTGTTTAAACTCTGTCCTGGTTCTGGACAGTTTACATTCCTCTGGGATTTAAGCCATCTTAAGGTGTGTTTAAGCTCTTGAAGTCTACAATAAAGTTGTAGAGTACTCAAATACCTTTCCAGAACTATATACCACACCTCCCTGGGCTAAAACACCTGTGAGTTATGCCGTGTTGAAGATCTGCAATCTTGCTGCCCAAAACAGAGCACTCTGTTTTTCAGTCTTTTGGAACTACACTCATCACCCTCAAATTTTTCTACCCAACCAGGGTCCTAAATGTTGAACCTAGTAATTTTAATTCCTTGTTATCATTATTTTTCATGCATATGCCTATGGTATCTCGGTACTACGTTCCTCACAAAAGAAAATCCTAACCGGATTATACCGGCATATACGTCTCAAGCGTGGCACTAAACGGTCTCTCGCACACGTTTACTACACGGATACATACGTGGTTAGTACCTGCAGAAGACCACACAATGTTGATGCACTCAAGGGTTGTTTCATTTCAGGCAGTTCCATATTTAAAAGTAAATACAAACGCCTGTATCATTGCCATACGGCCGTCCTTGAGTTAAGTCACGTCTCAAGGTACATGATCGTGTTTCAACACCACACGACATGGAACCCGAGTATGTCATGAACAGGTCATCACGGTTGGGAATGTTATCAACCCAACATATAGCACCTACTGCCCTGCAGGGCACGCTGATGGAAAGCGCTGCGTATGTCCTCCTGGGCTATTTCCAGACGAACACACTCTCGCGTCTGACCACGCGATGGGGTCTCCACTTACTTGCCTAATGCACGCTAGGGATCAGCGTTTCATATGAACTCAGGAACATGAAGAGTCCAAGAGTTTCATATTGACGTCTCACACCAAGCTGTGAGACCTATCCCTGAACCACATTCCTCATCAGGGGAGCTAACCGAAATTGAACCCTTTGGGTGGCGTTCCTTACCATTCTTACCAAAGCGTAGGTCTTAGCCATTCTTACCAAAGCTGGCACCCGACATAGAGGAGCCGGTATCCCCCGACGGCTCTGGGTGCAGCGTCTGCACCGGTGTGTGGATCTGCTTGGCATGGATCTAGCACACCTTACATCTCCTAACCGGCTTGACGGCGTCGAGGTGGCTGTCGGCCAGTAGAAGCAATGCCGGAAGGCTTTACCGACCAGCGTGCGGGACGACGCGTGGCTCCCGCACTCGCCTCCCTGGATTGCTGCGAGCAGGTTGCAGCCTTCCTCCTGGGTTATGCACCGCAATAGGATGTCATTGGCGCCACGCTGGTAAAGATACCAAAGCGTAGCTCTTAGCCATCTGCACAATCTATTTAGCGGATGCACGTTCATCAGGAATGATGTTGTCTTTCAGGTTGTCCCGGACCTCCGTGGTACATGCATCGGGGCTACTTGAGCTTCTGGATCTTGGGTGCTGGGTAGCACGGAGTCCCCATGGCACATGCGATCCTTGGCGGGCACCATGGCTGAAGGGCCGCCGGGACTGCCAGCTTCGAGGTGCTGGTCTCGCCCCCTTCGCCCGGTTCGGCAGGCCGGGCTATGGGTCGCGGCAACGTCCCTTCGAAGACTCCTTTGGGCTCTGGGGCTCTGGTGGAGGCCTTCGTTGACAGGTCGTTGGCGACGGTGTTGTCGGCGCGTGGTACACAGCACAGGTCCAAGGTCATGTTGTTCATTGCCTTGGAGTTGAGGCGCACCATGTACCCGAACTGCTCCCCCGTTGGCATGAGGAGCAGAACGCCGGCTCCAGCCCCCAGCATCCGTGAAGGGCCGTCAGAGTAGAACGACCAGTGAGACTTGGTGAAGGCTGGTGATCGGAGCTTCGGTTCTCCACCTTCAGGGCCCCCTGGGTTGCTTGGTGATGGCGTCCACCCGGCCATGAAGCCAGCCAGTGCTTGGCTCTTGACTGCATGGCATGGAAGGAAGTTCAGCTTGAACTCCGCCATCTCCGGGCTGCCCTCCTGCTTCGGAGGCTGGCTGTGAGTGTCAGTTACGCCCTTCTGCTGCTCTGGCGCACTTGTCCGCCAGGCTGAAGAGCTCCGAGACGTCTCGCATCTCCTTGGTGGC
This sequence comes from Neostapfia colusana, assembly GCA_030760725.1. Lineage (NCBI taxonomy): Eukaryota > Viridiplantae > Streptophyta > Magnoliopsida > Poales > Poaceae > Neostapfia > Neostapfia colusana. Next base: position 33,247,031 of record JASWHV010000017.1, on the reverse strand, counting down.
CAACTTCTCGAGCATCTTCTTGTCCCTCACACCCTATCGGAATGCAACCACGATGGAGGCATTCTGGATGTGGGCGATGGTGTTCCGCACCTGGGAGAATCACTAGATGAATGAGCGCAGTGATTCCCCCGGTTGCTGTCACACGGCGTGGAGGTCCAGCTCCGTGCCGGGATGCGTGTAGGAGCTGCTGAAGTTCGCCGTAAACTGTCGGCATAGCTCCCCTGAGGAGGTTATTGAACCCTGGGGCAGGTTCATGAACCATGACCGCACCGGGCCGGTCAAGACGACGGGGAAGTAGTTGGCCATGATGGCCTCATATCCTCCTGCCGCGAGGACGGCAGTAGAGTAGACCTGCAGGAACTCTGCCGGGTTGACGCTTCCGTCGTACTTCTCCGACAGGTGTGGCCGGAACTTGTGTGGCCACACTGTGAAGCGGAGGTGTGGCACCAGGGCCGCACACCCCGTCGCTGCTGCTGCTGCAGATCTTGGTGCCACGAACGCTTGGCCTGCTGCTGGCACTGTGTACCCCGGCATGGGCAATGGTGCACCATACGCCAGGGGCGCCGACTGTAGGGCATATGGCTGCTGCATATGCTGCATGGCGTATGCCTGGGGCAGAGGTCGCATGGCGAACGTCTGAGGCCCAGGCTGAGTCGAGGCAGTCGACATGCTGTAGTTGGCCTCGTGGATGTGACGCCTTTGCCACTGTCGCTCGATGGTTACATGAGCATCTTCTCGCAAGCGATGTCGCTCCAGCTCTATCCTCAGGTCTGCCGTTGAGAGCCTGGTAGAACGGGAGTCTGCCGTCTAACTGTCAACCGTTGGCGTGCGCGACAGCGACACATCTGGTTGACTGGGGCGTCGTCCCCGCCGCAGCGGAGGGCTGACGGCAGCAGCGACGAGGTGGTTGACGTCGTGGATCCACTGCTGGGCGGCCCCCTGGGGAGCGTCTTCAGCAGGTGGATTGTCCAGGAGCGCTTTTGCGGCGGCTAGTGTGCTTGCTTGAGTGGCACTCTGCGCCACAGTGGATCTTGAAGTTGTTGTTCGCCGGGAACGATGTTGAGAAGAGCTTGCCTCTGAAGGAAGCTTGGACATCTTCGTTGGCGCAGAACCGTCTTGAGAGAGAAAAGCCCCCTACCTGGCGTGCCAAATGTCGAAGTGTTTGTGGTCGACAATTCCCCCGGGCCTGCTCAGGGGCAGCCCGTGGAGGTTCTTTTATGGAGGGGCTAGTTCTCTCAGAGGGTCGCGTGAGTTGGAGAGGATTGACACAAGGATTTTTATGTGGTTCGGGCTGCCGGAGCATAAAATCCTACGTCCATGGGAGCTGTGTTGCTTGGGGCTTAGAACCTGGGTTCTAAGCTTGGTGGTGATATGAGTTGGCTGGGTGGCGAACTGCCGAACCCCTTGTAACGTTGCCTACCCGAGCATTTTATACTCCAAGGCTTGGGCGGCTTACATGGTGGGCCCCGGGGCTTGACAGGTGGCCCCGCGGTGATTTTCTACCATCTACCATGTCATCTAGTGAATGCTAGTAGCTGTCTTCTGGCGATGGTTTCCTGGTTGTCGTCCTGCCGTCCGGCCCATGCCGCTAGCTAGGCATAGCGGTTGGCGATGGCAGGGATGGCAGGTCATGTCTTGTTGCTGTATTTATTGGTCTGCAGCTCCTGACATGGTGCGCCTGTATTGACTGTGACCGGTCACAGTGCCTCCTGACAGGCGTGCACCGCGCCTCCGCGTCTTGGGAAGGTGCGGGTCTTGAATGTCTTGTACGGACAAGGCATGGCGTGCCTTTACTCCTGCTGCCTACCACGCCGGGGCCGGCAGCACTGCACGTGGCCACGTGGGAGGCCCGGGGTTCGCCTCCGAGGAGAGGGGAGGCCCGGACCCGCCAAACACGTGCACCCTCGGAGCTCACGCCTGCGGGGGGTGAGCTCCGGCTCTTCCTGCCATGTGGCAGGCCCGGAGCACTCCTCTGAGGAGAGGGGAGCCCTAGCCCTACTAGACACGGGGCGCCTTCGGAGCTGGCCCCTGTGGAGGGGGCGAGGTCCGGCTCTTCTGGCCATGTGGCAGGCCCAGAGCTCTCCTCTGAGGAGAGGGGAGCCCCGGCCCTACTGGGCATGTGGCACCATCGGAGCTCGCCCCTGCGGAGGGGGCGAGGTCCGGCTCCTCTGGCCATTTGGCAGGCCCGAAGCTCTCCTCTGAGGAGAGGGGAGCCCCAGCCCTATTGGACACGTGGCGCCTTCGAAGCTAGCCCCTGCAGAGGGTGTAAAAGTCCCAAAAATGTGGATGAATAAAAACTAAGGTTTGAGTTGATATGTGTGGAAAAGACATGAAAAATGGGACTTGCTAAAACTTTTCTTCATGCAAAGTAATACATGGATGAGCATCCAAAATGAGGTTCACATTTTATTTGAAAGGGTTGAACCACTAAAGAGTTAAATACCTCTTTGCATGTAAGTTTAAAAATCAGATTTGAAATTCAAAGTTCACACAAGTGGTGACCAAAAACTTTGAATAAACATGCAGCCATATAATTGGAATTATAGGGAAAAGTTGGATCACAAACTTTGCATTTGTAGGGTGGGCTCAAATAGGAGTTAAAGAGAACCATTTGCAAATTCTAGCCAAGTTCAAATTTGTTATACATATTCAAACTGGATTTGGAGAATTCAAATTCTAGCCACCTTTTTAAACTCAGCATTCTGGGAATTGTGAAGATCAGCTTTAGAAGATATTTGGGAGGAAAAGGTGGACTGGGACCCACATGTTATAGAGGTAAAGAGGCTGCCTCGCACACTAAGTTTAAGCCTCATTGGGAGATTTCCCCAAACAGCTCGCGTGAGCAACGAGCAGCTCCCACCGTGGAGGCACTGGGGGACTCGGCAGCACCACCAGCTGCTCCATTCCCACACGCAGGCATCCACAGGCGGTTCTCTCGGCGTGTTAATCCCCTCTGAGCAGAACAAAGACCCAGCTGCCTTCTCCTCCTTGCAAACAAACCGAGAACCGGGTGCCTCACCTCCGCTGCCGCGGCTTGCCTGAGAAACAACAGAAACATCGCGCCCCCTTCTCCCCTGAACTGCTAAACATCGCCCGCGAGCTCAGCCTCCACCTCCCTGAACCAAAAGCAAGCAAGCTCCGGCCTCCGGTGCCCGAGAACAACCGCCGCCGCGGCGACCTAGATCAAGAAAGTGATCGGGCGCACATGGGCAGCTCGCCACAGCGGTCTTCACGGCCAAGCGAGGGCGGCAAAGGGAGCGCACGGCAACCGCGCTGCTCTCACCCAAAGCTCATGTAAAAGCCCAAGAAAAGGGACTTGCAAAAACTTTTCTGCACCTCACAACACCACAGTTTTGTTGTGGATAGATTGTGAAATATTGTGAAGAGCATGTGACCTCCATCAAAGGAGTGATTAGAGGGGAAAGTCTTGACTTTCACAAAGTAGGGTTTATACACATATGATCACACATGGGAGGGAAATTTCAAACTGTTGCATTCAAATTCATGATTGCAGCAGCTAAAACAAGGAGCAAAGGGCATAATTGGATTCCTTGGGTTCAATTTAGTGGGGAGACAAAGTTTCAATAATTTTTGAAAAGATTTGCTAACCATTTTTTCCAAAAGAATCCAAATATGCCAAGAATTGAAATATACATTTGAATTTGAGGGAGATTTGCCAAACCATACAAATTTAGCTCAGATTGACATTTCCAACATTTGAATTCATCATTTATCCAGTTTTGGAGATCTTTTGAGAAGTGGTAGGGCACTGGGCAGTGGGGCCCACATGTCATAGGACTTAGTTGGCTTAATCCCTAAGCAATGTGATCGGGTTGTACTCCACCGGGAGAAGCACCGAGCGACACCGCTGGGGGGGAGCCGGACGCCACCTCCTGCTGGATTTCATGCGCTGGCGAGCTCCTCGTGGGGGTGCCTTAACTCCCAGCCGCGCTCAGCGAGCCACGGCATCGCGAGACGCTGACCCTTCCCTCTCATCGTCAAAGAACCGAGACGCCGCCGCCATCGCAAAAACTCGCTCGGAGCGATCGCAGCTCGCGCGAAAGCATCGGCAGCGCAGCAAGCCAGCATTCCCAGACCTCCCACGCACTCCCCGCATCATTTCCGGTCGAGTTGAGCCACTACAAACCGAGCAAAACAACGTTTTCGTGGCCACTGGGAAGAACCGAGCAAAGGTGCTCCCGTGGGCAGCTCGGCAGAAGACTTGTCACGACCAAGAAGGAGCAGTTTTGGACGCGCCTAGACTCCACGCTGCTCGCCCCCGAGGCCTAGAACCAGGGACCGATCATCGCCGGCGAATTTCGCAAAACATCTCCAACCGGTGCAGAACTACCCTCGGGTAAGAAACCCACAAATTCCCGACGTATGATTGCTTAGAGTTTATCAAACTGCACACACAGGAGCTAGACTTGATGGCGCCCAAGTTTGCTCCGCAACCCTAGCTTAATTTTGGCTGTAGCCGGCGTATTTCCCGGTTTTCCAGCCGCGGTTATAGCGGGAAAGGTCGGGCTCACGGTGACGACTAGGTTAGAGCTCTCCCCGAGCCCTAGCATGGCCTTGTCGGCCTTGTCGACCTTCCATGAGATCCCCCGGTGCTGTAGAGCCTTTCCACCGAGGTTTTGGTGGGCTACGATGGCCGGGCGCCATAACTGAAGGGAGTCCGAGCCGCTGCACCGTCGCCAGCTAGGTTAGGGCCACCGCCGACCGGAGCAGGCGGTACCAGCGTGTTCAGCGCGCGAAAATAAGCCCAGGCGGAGAGTTTCCGGCCGGGAGGCGGTCGGGAAGCCAGTTCCGGTGAGCTGCCGAGGTGTGCCGGCGAGGGGGCGGCGCGGGAAAAAGGGCGGGCGCGAAGAAGAAGACGAGCCGGCCGGGCCCGCTTGTCAGTCCCTCGCGGCACAGTGTGGGGATCTTCTGCTACACCGGATCGGCTGTGAACACGTGGGAGATAATCCTGTGGCCCCGTGTGGTGCAGCCGAGGTGATGACACGTGGGAGCCGGGCCCGCTGTCAGAAATTTGAACTTTTCCCGGTTAATTCGAATTCCAGAAATTCCCCAAACTTTAGAGCTCCATAACTTTTGCTAGGAAGCTCCAAATTTAGTGATTCAAATTGGGTTGGATTCATCTTGCCTAGCTCTGTCCAGATATACAACCCAATTTGTATGAAACCCATTAATTAATTCTGGAAAATTCTTTAAAGCTTTTCAGCAAAGGAATTTTAGAGGGGATTTGGTTCATCCAAAAATCTCCAAATTTTGCCAGAATGTTGTTTAGGACATTAGTAAAACCCTGTAAAAGTTTCAGACCATTTGGAGTTGATTTGGTCAGAGCAATTCAAATTGGAAGGTACTGTGTTCATTTCAATACAGAAACATTTTCAGAGAATTTCCAAAACTTGGAAATGCAGTTCTGGGCAAATCTTAACCCCAAAAATGTTAGGAAAATTCATGCAAACTCTACGAGCTATAATTGAAATTGTAGTTCATTAAGTTGAGCATGAACAGGGGTATTACCTCAGAATAAATTCTTCCTTGCTGATTTGCCAAAAGAATTATTCTGAGCAAACCACTCCATGAAAAGTGCTAATGTTTGGTCCAGAGAGTTTTCTTGTGACAAGGAACTCACACAAAAATTCTCAGCTCCATTGGAGCTCTAGATCACCCCTGTCCTGTTTAACCACTTAAGGGATTAATATGGAAAAGGGGGAAAACCACATAGCATTTAACCATGTCATTAAGTCCAAGCCAAACCACCAACACCAGTTCATATTTAAATTCTTAAACAAAGTTCCAGGTGTTAGAGGCTGGTTATTAGAACTAATAGTAGAAGTCTTACCCTAGAACTCACATTTGCATCTAAATTAACATGTAGTATTTCATTAACATTTAGCCGTTGAAGAAGAGACTTCGGAAGTGCTGGACTTCCTTCTTCCGGACGAAGACTTAACCCCTGACCAACAGCAACAAGGCAAGCCCCGGTTTGCATTAACCTTTTTATAAGTTTTTCCTTTGTTTACATGTGTCATATGTAGTATGTATGTGCATTAGGTATAGGATGAATGAAACCCCACTTGCATAACCAAAGGTTCCTAAAAGAGTGAGGGTAGTGTCTAAGACCTCGAATAGATAGGCTATGCTTAAGGATTCATAGGACTTCGGTACAAGTCGAGTAGTTGGAATCTACTCGCGAAATAGGCTTGGGACACACGGGTTCGGTTGAGTGATGTGAGATCATCTTAGTAATGAAAATGAGACTAGACAGGTGCTAGGGCGCAGCAAGAGGGAGTCTTGTGTGCGCAGCCCTGTCCGTGTCGATTGAGGACCGAGCCGTGTGCGGCCCACGCTGATCAAGTTTGAACGTACCGAAGGCATATCGGATATATGGTCCCCGATAAACCGATGTAGCCTAAACCTCCGGGCGTCGAGGCATAACGCACCGATTTATAGGTGTAGGCTGAGGGCAGCAAGGTGGAAATCTGCCAACGGGCATAGAGAGATGCTCCGTGTGGGGAACCTCCTGCTCGTTTCGGTGCGACCGGTTCGACGTTTGGGCTGTTGGGTGAAAGGTTGTCCAGTACGACAACGAGTGAGCGTGCTGTGCAGCTCCATGGGTGGGCGTACGGGACGTGCTCTTTGGGTTTCCCTGCAGGTGTATATCGAGTCGGTTCGCCGTCCCTCGCGGTGAAGAGTACCACTTGGTCACTGAGTCATGACGTAGATTAATGGATGAAATATGTTGATTCAATGTTGCTGATTGATATAATTGTATTGCTACCTGGGTGCCACCAAATACTGCTTACTAAATTTCAGATTTCAGGAACTGTTAACTTATTGCTAAAAGATGAACTAAGGATGAACTTGTAGGCGTGTCCTTTTGCTGAAATGTTACTATCCTATGTCCATGGTACCCCTCATGTAGAGTTTCATGCTTAGGTGAGTCGGTTAAGCCTTGCTGAGCATTCGTGCTCACGGTTGCTGCTTAAGTGTTTTTCAGGTGAGGAGCCACCCACGGACTCGGAGTACGAGTCCACCGGCGAGGGTTACCCTCCGTCGGGGACCACGGCTGAGTGGGAGCCGTACACGCCGCGCTGAGATGAGGAGTGCAGCTAGTGTGGGTTGCCCTAGGGCTGGGCAACCAACTTTTGCTAAATAGGCGGGCGTGAGTTGTATAGTGTAGACTTCCGCTGTGTAATATAAACAATAGTTGTAACTGAAGTTTGTACATGTTTGTACAGTTTCAGTTGTTGTTCCCATGTAATATATTATGTTCTTATGACGTGTGCTGTCAGGTGTCGCATCGCGTGGCACCACCCTCTGCAATCCTGGATGAGCGGATTCCGGTCCGCCACAGCTCAGGCCATGCCGTGAGCTATTGACGGTGAATTTCGAAGTTTTGCTCCGGCGACCTCATTCCGAGCTTCCGGTACGATTCCTTCGAATTCTTGCCCTCTGATCCTCCTTAAGTCATTAAATTTGGCACATAGACGCTGGATTAGCCGGCGGTCATTTCTCCTTTAGGATCCAGCGCATGAAAACGCCTCAGCGAGACGGAATTCGTGCTCGACTAGAGGTGTTCATGACGGACCCATTCGGTCGCACGATGACAGCTCACTTGCGGCCATTTCCGAGCAAGCTTGCCACCATGTCAGTTCTTCCTAAGACCCACTGGTGCTGTAGAGCTCGTCAGTACAAGTGTTGGCGGGCTAGAGACCTTGGGCGACGCTGCCGAACCTCCACAGTAGCTTCCGCACGTCGCCAGCCATTTTTCGGCCGCCGGCAGCCTAAACCGACCCCACAGCCATGTTCCTCGGTGCCCTAAACCCCCTGGTGGCGAGTTCCAGTTTGGATGGTGGCTGGAAACGGCCGGCCGGCGAGCAGCCGGTTGCTCCGGCGAGGGGGGGAGCGCGCGGGCGCAAGAGAGCCGGCGGGAGGTTGAAGAAAGGAGTGGGCCCCATCTGTCAGCAACTCAGAATTCAAATCCGTGATCGGGTGTGGCCGGGATCCCGTGTGCTGGCGCGCAAAACCCCGTGGTCCCGGTGTGGCTTCAATTCTAGTGGCTGGAATTCAAATAAGCGGGCCCAGTAGGATTTTCAGTAGGAAAACAATTCCAGAGTTGGCTCAAACTTTGGAAATTCATAACTCTCTGTAGAAACCTCCAAATTGAGTGATTCCAATTGGGTTGGATTCATATTGCAGAGTTCTATCCAAATACGAACTCAGATTTTTATGAAAGTCAATATTATATTCTGGAGAATTCTTTGAAAGTATTCTGAAAAAGAATTATTGAGGGAGTTTGGTTTATCCAAAAATCCCCAAATTTTACCAGACTACTCTTTCGCATATTGTTGACCTTCTAGCAGATTTTAATCTCATTTGAGGATCATTTGAGTAGGAATTTGCTAAATGCAAACTGCTGTGTTCAAAATAGTCCAGAAATATTTTCAGAAAATGTTTCCCACTTCTAAAATCTATCCTGAGCAATCCATAGCTCCAAAAATCATAGGAAACTTTAGGCAAGCTCTCTGAGACATACTTGGAATTGTAGTTCACTTAATTGGGCATGAAAATGCACATTACTTCAGAATTAATTCTTTTGAGTACAAATGCTTAAAGAATTGTTCTGGGAGAACTACTCAAGTAAAAGGGCTGAATTTTGGACTAGATTACTTTCATGTGATCAAGAACTCACATGTAAATTATCAGCCCAAGATGAGTCCTTGAACTCCCTGTTATTATTCTCCATACTTATGTATAGGTGGAAATACATAAGAGACATTGTGAGAATTATGGAGAACACAATTTGACTCCACATTAGCTGCAGTTTGGCAAGATAAATCCTTAAGTAGTATAGAACCTGCTGTAAAAGTTTTGAGGCCATTGAAGTAATTGTTCTTCAGTTGCACTCAAATCTTTTCAGCTTATCTATTATGTTCATTAGGGAAAATGGTTAGTGTATAGCTAAGGCATTAAGATCAATTTAGTTCAATTCTGTTTTCTTTGCACGACAGAGGCAAACCAAGCCATTCTTGGCTTTTCCACACAATCTCTGTTCCTAAGAGATTAATTCTATAACTTCTTTCCATTACATTCTATAAAACATGTGCATATGCATGTCAATAGGAACCACAACGAAGGGGATTCAAAGGAGTGATTCATCGAAGTGGATCAAGCTCCGGAGAATCAAGGGTGGATCAACAAGGACACTAACTGTTTATATACGACAACCCTGCAAAACAGGGAAGCTCCGGTTTGCATTTAACAGCTTTAAATTTTTACTTTGTATTCACTTTCGGTTAAGATATGAACTGTGCATTAGGTCTAGTGTTTGATACTCCTCTTGCATAACCAAACGACCCATGGAGTATTGGGTAGGTGTCTTTCACCATGTAGAACTGCCATGCTTAAGTACGGTTCGGTAGAAGTCGAGTGGTGAGATGCTACTCGCATGTTCAGGAACAACATGGGCATACGAGATTGGTTCATAAATGAATTAGCAAGTTAAAGTTGAGACCAGAAGGTTGTAGGAGCAGCAGGACATAGGGGTCTGGGTGCTATAGACCTGTCCGTGTCGGTCAAGGACCGATCCGTATGCGGCCCTGTTGAACAAGTTTGAGTTGTGTACCGGACTCATGCTGGCTATATGGGACCCAGTAAACCGATGTACCTCGGGAAGCTGTCGTTGGGACTTTTCGGGTCGCCTCAGGCGGACGGCCGGTGTGCAGTATGTGGGGAACATTCTCATGACATTTCACATCGGCAGGTGCACCATGAGTGTGGCTACTGTACGGGGCGACTTGATCGATTCAGCGGGTGTGAAATGGGGGAAAGGCTGCCACGTACGATGTCCATGATGGTTGTTGTAGGCAACGTCGAGTACGGGCGTACGTGTCGTGTAGTCCGGGTGTTATTGATTTGAATCACCATCGCTCGCGGAATGGACCGAGCATACTTGTTCTCACAGTCGTGACGTAGTAAGAACTTGCATGAGAAAGGAACTAATCATATTGATGTGAAGTATCATACTAGCGTTGTATTGGATCTTGATGAATAGGCTAGTGCAAACTCAATTCTTTTATGCCATGAGCAATTTACATCGAGGGAAGCGTTTCTTGTTTGATTGTGGACTCCCGATGTGGCGTGCCCAGGGTTAGTTAAAATGCTGCAACTAATACCTGAAAGTAAGGATTCACTTTTAGGCGAGTTTAATTATGCTTATGCTATCCTATTTTAGGTTTATCACCTCACCTAGAGTTCCATGTTTAGGGTGACGGTTAAGTCCTGCTGGGCGTTATGCTCACGGATGCTATCCGAGTTGTTTTGCAGGTATTCTGACTTCGTGCTTATGAGAAGGGATGCCGATGAGACTCGGGAACCTCCGAGTGCTTACTCAAAGAGCATCCTCGCCGCTGCAGATTGTCTTCGTGTTGCTAGTAGGAGACAGTCCGCGGGCTGGACTGTTTCTTTGTTGCTAAGATAGAGATGAATCGTGAGAGAGATAGTCTTCCGCTGTAGCTTACTCTGATATACTTATTTGTAAAACATTCTTGTACGCTTCCGCTAAACTATTTATGTAATATGGTGTGTTTGTCGATCCGTGTGCTGTTGGGTGCCGCATATCACGGCACCACCAAACGAGGTCCTGTGTCCCTCACAGAGGGGGCGAGGTACGGCTCCTCTGGCCACGTGGCAGGCCTAGAGCTCTCCTCTGAGGAGAGGGGAACCCCTCCCTACTGGACACGTGGCGCCATCGAAGCTCGCCCTTGCGGAGGGGGCGAGGTCCTTCGGCGGTTTTCTCCTGTGCACGGGGGTACCCGGTATTAAAGGTACCGACACCATGTACAAGATGTAGCGCATGTTTACTGTCATTATATTTTACGCCTATTTTATTGGACTGCACGGGTATGTTTTAGGACGTGAATAACCGATGTGTTTCCGATGAGTTACCGGGCATGCAGGCTAACAGGACGTCGAGTTCAAGATTGAAATGGCACCGGAAACAACACCGATTTCACGGAGGCCATACGGGATGGCATCCAGTGAACTAGCGAAGTTAAGGGACCACCTAAGTGAACTCATGAGCAAAGGTTTATACGACCAAGCTCATCACTGTGAGATTGCTCTGCACTGTTAGTTAAGAACAACGAAGAGACAATAAGATTAAGTGTTGATTATCGTTCACTCAAAGCCGTCACTATAAAGGACAATGTGGGCACTCTATGGTTTAAAGACCATACAGTTATACCTCGTAATATGAAGCTCTACAGCCGGAAATGTCGCACACCGCTGAAGTGGTGTGAGTACGGCGAAAGAGTACTGTCCGGGGTTGATGTAGTCAACAAAGCCGGTGACCGAGTTCGGTTAATGCAAGCGAACCTGAAGGCCGCGAAATCCCGACAGAAAAAGCTTTGCTGATCAAAGGCGTAGACCGTTGCATTTCAACGTCAGAGAACACATTTATCTTCTTGTGTCTCCGATAAAAGGAATTCACCGGTTCGATGTAAAGGGAGGATTATGATCCCCGAGCTTGAGATTCATTTGCTATCACGGAGAAGTGCGGACCCGTAGCCTACCGGCTGGAACTACCAGCAAACCTTGCTGGTGTTCACGACATATTTCATGTGTCACGGCTGAGGAAATGCCTCAAATTTTCCATTGCTGTCCGCACCGAAGAAATCGACGAGTTGAAGCCGGATCGTGCCTACACTGAGCGACAGGTTCAGACTATCGATGAAAGGATCCGGAGCACCTGGAACCGGACATTAAGATATTACAAGGTGCGGTGGAGTAATCATACCACGGAAGAAACAACGTGGAAAGCAAAAATGACCTCCGCATGAACTATCAGGAACTTTTATCGTCGTACAGCTTGGAATTACCTCTTCCGTCTCGTTCTTCTTTTGGAATCTAGGGATGAAATTCTTTTTAAGGGGGAGGAATGTAAAAGTCCCAAAAACATGAATGAAAAGAAATGGATGTTTGAGCATCATTGAATTTCAGGTTTATAAAAATTGGGACCTGTTTAAATTTTTCCACATGTGATGACACACATGAGTGTCCCACCACTCTAGCCTAGGATAAATTGAGTTTTGGGGGGACAAGTTAATTTAAAACCCATGTGTAATCTCTCATGTGGAAGGGGGAATGAAATTCAAAGTTTGAACTCAAATTCTTCAACTCAAATTTCAAATGACGGCAACCAATAGGAATGCAAACTGTTATACTCAAAACCTCATTTGCAGCAGTCAATCCAGAAATCAAGTTTCATATTTGAATTCCTTGGGTCAAAATTAGTGGGGAGGCAAAGTATCATGAATTTTGGAGATTGTTTTGCTACCCATTTTTCATATGGACTTTAAATGGCATAGGAATTCAATTACAAATTTAAATGTGGATGAAACTTGCTCTAGTATCCAAATTGAGTTCAGATTGTAGCCCCACACAACTGAATTTGGTAATTTGCCAATTTTGAGAAAATTTGAGGGGATAAGGGGGACAGTGGGGCCAACATGTCATAGAGCCAACTGGACTTGCCCCGTAAGTCGTCATTTCCCTGTTTTCAACTGAAGCAAATAAGTCGGTTCTCGGACACCGAGCAAACCAGCGTGCGCCACTGAGGGCAGAGTTACCGCCACCTCCTGAGCAAACCATTGCTTCTTTTCCTTGCCCTTATCGTCTCATGCCGGGAGCTCATCACCTCAAAAACCGCCTCACCCTAGCCGCTCGTCCATTATCATGTTTCCCTCGACGAAAACTCGTCCGCACGCGAAGTGAACTTTACCAAGTGAATGGGACCACCTGCCAAATATGGGAGGAATTCAGGAGCAACCAAGAGGGATAAGAAGGAGAGTCTAAATGTGGGACCCACATGTCAATGGAAGGGAGACTTACAACGGAAGGCATTCTTTTCTCCTCTGTTCGGACTCGAAGCAACCGACTCTTTTCCCCGGCGCCACCGCATGCAACCCAGAGGCCACCTCCTGCTGCTGTGACGTTCTGGTGACCAGATCGTGCCCCCATCCGCGAGCGAGGTGACCCGTTTGCTCACAAAACAGAGACACCATAGCCAGTTCGACTCGCACGGCCAAAGAACAGAGCAGTAGCTGCCGCCTGGGGCAGTTGATCGGGAGCCGCCCGAACTCGTGCCCACAGAGCTACCCGAGCTACAAAACGCCACAGAGGGATCCGCTTCTACCTCCTCGGCACTCAACCGAGAGAATTCCGGCTGCCCTGACTAAGAACGGTGTCGGCTTGCGGTGACCCAAGAACTAACCACGAACGGACTCACATGGACAGCGCAACTGAGGGGCTTTCACGCCAAAGCAAGGAGGCCCAGAGGAGCGTCGGAGATCCCTTCTACTCCTCGCAAAACATCAACTCAAGCCGTGATCTCCCTACTGAGAATTTGGCGATTTACTATTGGCGCGTGCAAAGTGACCTCGGGTAAGAATTCCTCAAAATTCTATCGCATTTCTTGTTTTTAGGCCACCAAATCGTGCACACATGAACTAGGTTGATTAGCGGTTGATTTTCCTTCACAACCCTAGCTAGAAATCGATTGTGAGTCAGCTATTTCATGTTTTCTCGAGCTCGGACATCGCAACACTTCTCGGGCGCACGGTGAAAGCATGGTAGCCGCCGTTCCCCGGCTTGTTTGCATCCTTGCCGAGTTTCCCCGATCCTCTCCCGAGGCCGCCACACGTCGCTGGCACATTTCCGGTTCCCTAGCGCCCACGCCGACCTCACCAAACGATTCCCCGTAGCTGAAAACCTACAGGCACTGATCCTCCGGCTGGTTAGCGGCTGGGAACCTCCCTCCGGCGAGGCACCGCCTCAGTCCGGCGAGGGGGGAGGACACACGCAGGAAGAGAGCGAGAGGAAGAAGAAAGGTGGGGGCGGGCCCTCCTGTCGGCGAGTGAATTTTAAAACTGGGAACGGTTTTGGCCAGGGATCTTGTGTGACTGCACAGCTGGGAACCCTGTGGCCCATGTGTCCTCAAATCCTATTGGCTGCAGTTAAACCGTGGGCCCAGCTCGAATTTGCAATAGAAAAACAATTCCAGATTTAGCTCCAACTTTATAAATTCCTATCTTGGTGTAGGAAAATCCAAATTTAGTGTTATGTTGGATTCATTTTGCAAAGATCTATCCAAATATGAACTCCAATTTGTATGAAACTTAATAATAAATTCTGTAAAATTCTTTGAAGGTTTTATGAAAAAATTATGGAGGGAGTTTCGTTAAGCCAAAAATTCCCAATTTTCGCCATAATATTCCTTAGGATGTTATTGAACTTCTAGCAAAATTTCAGATCATTTGGAGTTAATATGAGTAGGAATTTCCTGAGTACAATCTGCTGTGGTCAAAATTGTTCAGAAACTTTTTCAGAAAATGGTTTCCCTTCGTAAAATCAGTTCTGGACAATACTTAGCTCCAAAAATCATAGGAAAATTCAGACATGCTCTATGATCCATGCTTGAATGGGTAGTTCATTTTATTGGGCATGGAAATGGACATTACTCTAGAATTAATTCCTTGTAGCATAACAGCTTATAGAATTATTCTGGAGGAACTACTCAATGAAAAGTCCTGAATTTTGGACCAAGGTTCTTTCTTGTGACTAGGAACTCACATGTAGAGTTTCATCAAAATTTGAGCCTTAGAACTTCCTGTATGGATTTTCCATTCTTTTGTATATGAGAATTACATATGAAATCTTGAGGGAATTATGAGGGGCACAATGTCCATTCACTTCAGCTGCAATTTGGCAAGCTAAGTCACTGAGTAGTGTATGACTTGCTGTAAATGTTTTGAAATAAGTGGAGTTTCTAACCTTCAGTTTCATTCAAATCTTATCAGCCATCTTATATATCTATTATACAACATAACCCATTAGTTCTTAAGTTCCTATAGGCAGAAGGGTTTCTCTCTTTAAATTCTCAGCATAAAAGAGGCAAAACATCCCTTCTTAGCACTTCCACACAATCCTCTGTTCTTAACAAGTTTAGGTTTTAAATTATCTAGTTGCATTATGAAACTTATACATATACATGTCGATAGTGCTTACAACGAAGGCGGTCGACGACGGAGTTCGACGGAGTGTATTCACTGAAGTGAATCAGTTGATCAAGCCTCAAGGGAGAGAAGACTCTAACTAAATGATATACTACTGACCAGCAGCAACAAGGCAAGCTCCGGTTTGCATTGAATAAGTTTTAAAGTTTTGCTTTATATACATATTTAGCTTGAGGTATGTTTGTGCATTAGGTGTAGGATGGATGAACCCCAAGTGCATAACCAGATTATTCCTACAAGATTGAGGGTAGTGTCTAAGTCCTCGAGTAGTCAGGCTGTGCTTAATATTCATAGAACTTTGGTACAAGTCGAGTAGTTGGAATCTACTCACGAGTATAGGGTTTGTCACACGGGAATTGGTTCGAGTTGTGAGAAAGCTTTAGTAAGAAAATGAGACTAGGCAGGGGCTAGGGCACAGCAAGAGGAAGTCCTGTGGGTGCAGCCCTGTCCGTGTCGATTGAGGACCGATCCGTGTGCGGCCCACGCTGCTCATGTTTGAACGTACCAAAGGCATATCGGATATATGGGCCCCGATAAACTGATGTAACCTATACCTCCGGGTGTCGAGGCATAACGCACTGATTTATAGGTGTAGGTTGAGGGCTGCAAGGTGGAAATCCACTAACGGGCATAGAGAGATGCTCCGTGTAGGGAACCTCCTGTCCGTTTGGGTGCAACCGGTTTGACGTTTGGGCTGTTTGGTGAAAGGTTGTCCCATATGACATCGAGTGAGTGTGCTGTGCAGCTCCACGGGTGGGCGTACGTGACGCGCTCTTCGGGTATCCCAGCAGGTGTATCTCGAGTCGATTTGCCATCGCTCGCGGTGATGAGTACCACTTGGTCACTGAGTCGTGACGTAGGTTAATATATGAAATGATGAGATTCAATATTGCTGTTATGAATAACTTGTATTGCTACATGTGTGCCGCCAAATAATGCTCAATAAATTTCAGATTCCTGAACTGTTAATTTGTGGCTAAAAGATGAACTAAGGATGAACTTGTAGGCGTGTCTGTTTGCTGCAATTTACCATCCTATCTTCGTTATGACCTGCATGTAGAGTTTCATGTGT
Organism: Neostapfia colusana; assembly: GCA_030760725.1. Classification (NCBI taxonomy): domain Eukaryota; kingdom Viridiplantae; phylum Streptophyta; class Magnoliopsida; order Poales; family Poaceae; genus Neostapfia; species Neostapfia colusana. The sequence goes on along the minus strand of JASWHV010000017.1, from coordinate 33,230,873 downwards.
ACGCGCGTCGGTTAAGTCTTGCTGAGCCATCGTGCTCACGGTTTCTGCTATGAGTGTATGCAGGTGAGGACTACCACATGAACTCGGGGTACGAGTCCACCGGCGAGAGCTACCCTCCGTCGGGGACCACGGCTGAGTGCGAGCCGTACACGCCGCGCTGAGCTGAGGAGTGGAGCTAGTGTGGGTTGTCCATAGGGCTGGACAACCGACTTTGCTAGTTAGGTGGGCGTGAGTTGTACAAATTTAGCTTCCGCTGTTGTAGACTCTGGAATTAGTTATAAACTGAAGGTTTGTACTACTTTGTACATATTCAGTTTGTTTTCAATGTAATACAATGTTTTCCTTATGGTGTGTGCTGTCGGGGGTTGCATCGTGCGGCACCACCCTCTGAGATCCTGGGCGAGTTGATTTCGGTCCATCACAGAGAGTATTAGTGCTTCCCTGCTGCAAAAATAGGCGACACTTGAGTGTCAAGCAGAGAAGAGGCACCGGGACGATGTGCAAGAAGACAAACCAGTTGTTCCTCATAAATACGGTTTGGTGTATCACACACCATCCGATGAAATATGGAAGCCACCAGTAAGATCAACATATCCCATATTTCCTGCTTAAAATCATGTCTTGAAGAAACACCATTGCCGCAGCAACGTATGACTTCTGGTGCATCATTGCTGCAGCCAAGTACATCAATTTGTCAACCACAAGTCAGTGAAGAACCGGGGAAATATCCGTGTTCTTATTGCCACCGTTTTGGGCATTTTGTGCGGGAATGCCGGAAAAAGTTGTTGAACAGTGGACAACCATCATCATCAGGTGGTATGTCGCCACATGCTCAAGTAAGCATAACAGCATTGCAATCAGGGAGTGTGCAACATCTTGCTATTGAGGATGTCCCGGAGGGAGCACCGGTGTTAGCGAGCATGTTCACTCTTAAAGACGTACCTGTGCTCATACTTTTTGATTCCGGTGCAACCCACAATTTTATCACCAAATCATATGTGGTCAGAACCAATTATCCACCAATACTCCCACAACGAGTTATCTTATACGTTCATTGGGAGGAATTATCTCTGCTAGTCAGATTGTGTCCCGAGCAGCTTTGTGTTTGGGAGGCAAAATATACCCAACATCGCTGATTATGTCGGATGGGAAGAAGATAGACGTAATATTGGGGATGTCTTGGTTAAACCATCACGGTGCTGTTCTTAATACCGGTAACCGAACTGTCCAGATTGACTCGCCGATTCACGGACAACACACGCTGTTTTTAGACAGCGAAGATCAAGAAATGGCAGAGACCTACCACACAGAAGCTATTAAACTTGAAGGTATTCCGGTGGTACGTGATTATCCCGACGTGTTTCCCGAGAATTTAACGGGCATGCCGCCCGAACGGGACGTCGAGTTCAAGATTAAACTGGCGCCGGGAACAACACCTATCTCATGAAGGCCTTACAAGATGGCACCTAACGAGCTAGCAGAGTTGAAGGAGCAGCTAAATGAACTCATGGGCAAGGGATTCATATGACCAAGTTCTTCACCTTGGGGTTGCTCTGTGCTGTTCGTTAAGAAGAACGACGAAACACTGAGGCTATGTGTTGACTATCGTCCTCTAAATGCTGTCACTATAAAGAACAAGTATCCTTTGCCCCGCGTTGACATTTTATTTGATCAACTTGTGGGTGCAAAGGTATTTTCGAAGATGGATCTTCGGTCAGGATATCATCAAATCAAGATCCGACCAGAGGACATACCAAAGACAGCTTTCTCAATGAGATATGGACTCTATGAGTACCTCGTCATGTCATTTGGGTTAACCAATGCTCCGGCACACTTCATGTACTTAATGAATTCTCTGTTCATGCCGGAGTTAGACAAGTTCGTCATGGTATGCATTGACGACATTTTGGTTTACTCCATATCTGAAGAAGAGCAAGCTGAACATCTGCGTATTGTGCTACAACGGTTGAGGGAGCACAAATTATATGCCAAGTTCAGCAAGTGCGAGTTCTGGATTGATCAAGTACCTTTTCTAGGCCATATTATTTCAGCAGAGCACATTGCCGTGCACCCTAGCAAAATTGAACAAGTGCTGAAGTGGGAATCTCCCAAATCAGTCCACGAGGTCCGAAGTTTCCTAGGTTTAGCGGAGTATTATCGGAGGTTTATTCTGAGCTTCTCAAAAATTGCTAAACCAATGATGGAGCTGCTGAAGAAGGGCACAAAATACATGTCGAATGCAGCATGTGAAGCCGCATTCATGACTTTGGTTAAACATCTCAAAACAGCTCCAGTTCTTGCTCAGCCGGGCACGATGAAGCCATTTGATGTATATTGTGATGCATCCGGCATCGGTCTCGGCTGCGTTCTTATGCAAGAAAGGCGTGTGGTCGCCTATGGGTCTCGTCAACTGCGAAACCACGAGCAGCATTATCCAACTCACGATCTCAAGCTTGCTGCTGTGGTGTTGGCGTTAAAGATGTGGAGACATTGTCTACTTGGCAATCTTGTCCACCTCTACACCGATCACAAAATCTTTAAGTATATCTTCACGCAGAAGGAGCTTTATATGAGACAACGGAGATGGTTGGAGCTCATAAAAGATTATGAAATCAAGATCCACTACCATCTGGGAATAGCAAACATGGTTGCCGACGCGCTTAGTCATAAATTCCATGTTCACAACTTGGCGATTGCTGAGTTGAAAGATGAAGAACCGAGCCACCATGTCATTCTGTATGGAGCGCTTTATAATCTTGCTCTCATTCCAACGATCCTTGAAGATATTGTTGGGGCTCAAAGAAGAGACAGGGGTATGTCTCATAAACGTAGAAGACTAGACAACGGAGAGATGAAGTGCTTCCGGAAGGATGAAACCGGTACGTTATGGTTCAACGACCGTATAGTGGTACAGCGCCATATGAAACTCTGGAAGAAGATTTTGGATGAAGTCCACCTGTTGAAGTTTTCCATTCATCCCGGCAGTAACAAAATGTACCATGATTTGAAACAGAAATTTTGGTCGACGAGGATGAAGCGGGAAATTGCCAAGTACGTATCCGAGTGTGATACGTGTAGACGGGTCAAGGCTGATCATATGCGGAAAGCCGGACCGCTACAACCGCTGAAAATACCAGCATGGAAATGGGAGGGTGTGAGTATGGATTTCATCGTCGGATTACCGCTAACGTCCCGGAAGCATGACTCAATTTGGGTGATCGTCGACCAGTTGACGAAATCAGCTCATTTCATACCGGTGAACACTCATTATTGAGCCAAGCAATATGCGGAGTTGTATATCTCATGAATTATATGCTCACATGGTGTCCCAAAGACCATCATTTCAGATCGAGGTGCGCTGTTTGTTGCTCGGTTTTGGGAGCAGTTGCACACCTCGTTGGGCACCAAGCTGGTTAGAAGCTCCGCATATCACCCTCAAACCGACAGGCAGACAAAGAGGGTGAATCAAGTGCTAGAAGATATGTTGAGAGCATGTTCCATCCACCACGGTAAGAATTGGGATGATCACTTACCGTTGGCGGAGTTTTCATACAACAACGGTATCAAGCGAGTATAAAAATGGCACCGTACGAAGCTCTCTACGTCCGGAAGTGTCGCACACCGTTGAATTGGTGTGAGTCCGGCAAAAGAGTACTATTCGGGGTTGATCTTGTCAACAAAGCTAAAGACCGAGTTCGGTTGATACAAGGGAATTTAAAGACTGCACAATCCCGACAGAAGAGCTACGCTGATCAAAGGCGTAGGCCATTGCAGTTTGACGTCGGAGAGCACGTTTATCTTTGTGTATCTCTGATGAAGGGAATTCACCGGTTCGGCGTAAAGGGGAAACTCGCTCCCCGCTTTATAGGTCCTTTTACTATCACGGAGAAGTGCATACCCATAGGCTATCGTCTGGAACTGCCGGCAAGTCTTGCAGGTGTTCATGATGTATTTCATGTGTCACAGCTGTGGAAATGCCTCAAATTCACCACGGCTGTCCGCACCGAAGAAATCGACGAGTTGAAATCGGATCTTACCTACACCGAGCGACCGGTTCAGATTATGGATGAAAAGACCAGGATAACCCGGAACCGGACAATAAAATTATACAAGGTGCTGTGAAGTAATCATACCGTGGAAGAGGTGACATGGGAAAGTGAAGATTATCTCCGCACCAACTATACGGAACTTTTATCTTTGTACAGTTTATAATTACCTCACCCGTCTCGTTCTTCTTTTGTAATCTCGGGACGAGATTCTTTTAAGGGGGGAGGAATGTAAAAGTCCCAAAAGTGTATATGAACTAAATAGAAGTTTGAATCCTATGTGTTGCAAATTCATGAAAAATGGGACTTGCTAAAACTTTTCTACACGCAAAGTTGTACGAGAGGATGCTCATCAAAAAGAGGCTCACATGTTCATTTGAATGTGATGAACCAATATGGACTTAAACACTCATGTGCATGAGAGATTAAAAATCAGATTTCCAAATACAAAAGTCACCACCAATTGTGGCCAAACCATTGAATACTCTTGCAGCCTATACTCTTGACTTGGAGGAAATTAGGTGGCAAACTTCTCACTTTTGGATGGGCTAAAAAGGAATTTAAGAGAAGCATTTTCAAATTCTAGCAAAATTCAATTTGCAAGTTAAATTTAAACTGAAATCAGAGAATTTAAATTCTAGCCCACCTTTCAAAATCAGAACTTTTGAATTTGAGGGAGTAACTTGAAGGAGATCTTTTGGGGAGGAAATGTTGGCTGGAGCCCAAATGTCTTTGAGCAAAGTGACTTGCAAAGGAAGCAATTGGTCTCTGTTTTTCCATCCACCGTGGAGCAATCCCCAGACGCCAGCGAGAGCGCGGCTGCCGAGCCACCTCCTGCTCCCCTCTCAAGCTCTGGCACCAGGGTGGCTGTTTCACTCCTTCCTCGGAGTGATCATCCTCTTCACAGACTGAGCAAAGCGCTTTTCGCTACCCCCTCGCGAGCAACACATGAACAGAGCCCCCCTCACACTGCCGCACCTCGGAATCAACAGCGAAACCGGGAAAACTCGCGTGCAACTCCCCTCCGAGCTGCTAAACTGCACCGCGTGCCTGTTGCCCACGTCCTCGACAAAAAACCATCCGAGTTCTGGCATTTCCCGAGCCATAGAACACTCCTCTGTGGCCACCGAACACAAGCCGGTGATCGGCTTCACGTGAACAGCTCTCCACAGGGGCTTTCATGGGCGATCAAGGACGGCAACGGAAGCGCACGGGCACCACGCTGCTTCCACCTGAAGCTCAAGCCAAGCCGTGAGCTCTCGCCGGTGAATTTGGGAAATTGGTTTTCTGAGCGCTTCTTCGGCGGAACCGATCGGGCGCACGGTGCCGACCTACTTGGAGCCGTTCCCGAGCCATTTGGAGGCCATGCCGAGCTAGCCCATTACTCACAGGTTCTGTAGAGCGGTTTGGTCACTTGTTTAGCGGGTTAGGTCGGTCGGCCAACGGTGCCGAACGTTTTCCGTAGCCGCTGCACGTCGCCGAGCTACTTCCGGCCACCGGCAGCACAAGCAAACCCCACCGGCTTGTTCCTTGATGTCCAAAACCCCCTAGCGGCGAGCCTCAGGCTGGGCGGCGGACGGAAACGTCGGTCCGGTGAGGAACAGTTCGGTCCGGCGAGGAGGGGGGCGGCGCGCGCGAAGGGGATGGCGGGAGGAAGAAGAACCGGGCTGTCCCACGCGTCAGCGACTGATTTTTAAATATGTGATCAGCTGTGGCTCGGGATCTCGTGTGGCTGCACGCTGGAACCGTATAGCCCCCTTGTGTTCCCGGATTCTATTGGCTGATGTTTAAACACGTGGGCCCAATTCATTTCCAATAGCAAAACAATTCCAGATTTTGTTCCAGCTTTGGAAAATCATATCTGTGTAGAAACCTCCAAATTGAGTGATTCAAATTGGGTTGGATTTATTTTGCAATGAAAGTCAATATTAAATTTTGGAAAATTCTTTGAATATTTTCTGAAAAATAATTACTGAGGGAGTTTGGTTCATCCAAAAATCCTAAAATTTTATCAGAGTATTCTTTAGCATATTTTTGACCTTCTAGCAAATTTACAGCTCATTTGAATATTATTTGAGTAGGAATTTGCTAAATACAAACTGCTGTGTTCAAAGGGGTCCAGAAACAATTTCAGAAAATGACCCCAACTAGAAAATTCTATTCTAGGCAATTCATAGCTCCAAAAATCATGAGAAAATTTATGCATTGCTCCAGAAGTCATACTTGAAACTTTAGTTCACTTGATTGGGCATGAAAATGCACATTACTCCAGAATTAATTCTTTTGAGTAGAAATGCTTAAGGAATTGTTCTGGAGGAACTACTCAAGTAAAAAAGTCTGAATTTTGGATCAAATTACTTTCATGTGACCAGGAACTCACATGTAAATTATCAGTTCAAGTTGAGCTTTAGATCTCTCTGTTCTTGTCTACCATACTTATGTTACATAAGACTCGTGTGGGAATAATGGGAGAGACATATTCTTCCCACTTTAGGTGCAATTTGGCAAGCTAAATCTCTAGGTAGTATAGAACATGCTGTAAAAGTTTTGAAGCCATTGGAGTTCTTGATATTCAGTTGCATTCGAATATTTTCAGCTCATCTCTTATGTTCATTAGGAATGTTAGTTAGTTCATAACTAAAACACTAAGACAAATTCAGTTCATCCATATTTCTTTGCACAACAGAGGCAAACAAAGCCATTTTTGGCATTTCCACACAGCCTCTGTTCTTAAGAAATAAAGTATTTAATTCTCCGAATTGCATTCTAAAATTTGTGCATATACATTTCAATAGGATTCACAATGAAGGGGATTCGAAGGAGTGATTCATTGAAGTGGATCAGACTCCGGAGGATCAAGGGGTTGATCAGCAAGGATCACTAACTACTTATATATACTACTACCTTGAAAAACAGACAAGCTCCGGTTTGCATTTAATAGATTTTAAGTTTTACTTTGTATTCATTCTTTTGGTTAGGATATGAATTGTGCATTAGGTCTAGTGTTTTGATACTCCTCTTGCATGACCAAATAGAGCCCTGGAGTATTGGGTAGATGTTTGTTCACCGTGTAGAACTGCCATGCTTAAGTAGGGTTCGGTAGAAATTGAGTGGTGAGATGCTACTCGGATGATCAGGAAAACAGGGGCATACGGGATTGGTTCATAATATTGTTAGCAAGTTGAAGTTGAGATCGGGCAGGTTGTAGGAGCAGCAGGAAATAGGGGCCTGGGTGCGTTAGACCTGTCTGTGTCGGTCAAGAACCGATCCATATGCGGCCCTGTTTAGCAAGTTTGATTTATGTACCGGACTCATGCTGGCTATATGGGACCCAGTAAACTGATGTACCTCAGGAAGCTTGCGTTGATCCTTTTCGGGTCACCTCAGGCGAGAGGGCCAGTGTGCAGTATGTGGGTAACACTCTCATGACATCTCATGTCGGTAGGTGCACCATGATAGTGGCTACTGTACGAGACGATTTGATTGGTTCAACGTGGGTGAAACAGGGGAAAGGCTACCGCGTATGACGTCAGTGATGGTTTCTGTAGGCAACGTCGAGTACGAGCGTACGTGTCATTTAGTCCGGGTGTTATTAATTTGAATCACCGTCGCTCACGGAAAAGGACCGAGCATACTTGTTCTCATAGTGGTGACGTAGTAAGAACTTGCATGAGAAAGGAACTAATCATTATGGTTTGAAGTTCATACTATCTTTGTGATGTATCTTTGATGAATAGTTAGAGCAAACTCGATTCATTTCCACCGTGAGCAAATTACATCGGGGGAAAGCATTTCTTGTTTGATTGTGGACTCCCAATGTGGCGTGCCCAAGGTTACTTTTAAATTGCTGCAAGTAATACCTGAAAGTAAGAATTCACTTTTAGGTGAGTAAATTATGCCTATTGCTATCCCACTTTATGTCTATTACCCTCATGTAGAGTTTCATGGCTAGGTTTGACGGTTAAGTCTTGCTGAGCTTTATGATTACAGATGCTATCCAAGTTGTTTTGCAGGTATTGACTTCATGCTTATGAGAAGGGGTGCCGATGAGACTCGGAAACCTCTGAGTGGTTACTCATGGGCATCCTCGCTGCTGCAGTTTGTTCTTCGTGTTGCTAGTAAGAAACGTCCGCGGGCTGGACTGTTTCTTTGATGATAAGTTAGAAATGAGTCGTGAGAGTTGTAGTCTTCCCCTGTAGATTATTTTGAGCTATGTGTTTGTAAAGTACTCTTGTACATTTCTGCAACATTTTGTGTAATATGATGGTTCCTCGACCCGTATGCTGTTGGGTGCCGCATCGCACGGCACCACCCGACACAGTCCTCGGGCAAGCGGCACGGCCCCGTGATTGAGCGGGTGCCCGGCGCCCTCGACCGTCACCGTGCGACCTAGGTCAAAAATCGGGAAAACTAGCAAAACTCGGAGAACAGTGGCTATACCCAATGGTTCTCCAAAGTTTCTGATCCTATGGACTCGCACGGGAGTCTAGAAGTAGGTTACTAAGTTCAGTGATGAGTGGTGCAGTGTGTAGCACGTATTTTGTGAAGTGGTCCGGCGGTCTCTTTTGTACACCGGCGCAAAACCGTGAAATTCCGCCGACGGCAGCTCATGGCATGCCACCGGAGCTTGCAGTGAGGGAAGAGAAGACTTTGACCAACCTCTTTGCTGTTCATAGCTTGGGGAAAGGCGGGCTGTGGTGGCCGGATGAGGTGTTCCCGTGGCGGCGGCTCGTCTGAACAGAGGAAGAAGAAACGGTGCGGTGCCGGCCAGAGGAAGGTGGTCACAAGCTGCCGACGGTTCGAGTACGTCGAGGGAGGGTCAGCGCAGCTTCTGAGCTGCTCAACCGGACGTCCAAGGCACCGGAGTGTGTGATCGCCAAGGGAGGGAAGGAGGCGGCAGCTCGGGCGATATTTCGGACGCACAAGCGAGTGGCGTGTCTGAGCAGAGAGCAAATCCGTTTGTGCGTCGCCGGGTCGCGTCGATCAGCACAAAACGTGATTGAACCGCCTCTGGAACAAGCAGGGACGCAGGAAGCCGCTGTCCCGCTGTTTCCTCGCTGTGGCATCCGCTCGGCTGCACGCAAGAAACCGAGCTCGGTGTGTTCAGTCTGTTGATCAAGTGAGTGACTGACAAGAGGGCCCCACTTCCAGACTTTAACCTCCAAACTTGAATGCCTACTGCTCTGAATTTTGGGGACCCTAATGCCCTTGTCCATTTGAATAATTCACCAAATGTCCAGTTGGATTTGAATGATTCAAAGTGTGAATTGTTTGGAGTGAATTTACAGCACATATGAAGTTTGAAATCCAAACATGGTTTGAATTTGCTTAAATTAGATCATGTCAAGATGAACTCCAAATGGAGTGAAAATTGGTTTGTAAGCTCACAAAAATGTGCTGAGCGTGAATATGAATCCCACTTTTGAATTCATGTGAAGAAAGGACTTTGAATTTGAATTTAAGTTCAAACTAGCCTTTTTTCTATTTGTACCCAAAGACACTTCAAAAGGTTTTGTATTTGGGGAAATTTGGCATGAGCATTACTAACAAGGTTTAGGAGTTTTTCACATGCTCAGCCCCTATGTGATGCATGTGGGAAATAACACATTTGCATTTTGTGAGTTTATCTTCTGATGACTTTCTTGATGGTGTTTACTTGCTCTTCAAATGTGTTCATATTATCTCCTCAAATGAGGTGAGTGTGGTGTGATGAACACTTTTTAGCAATTGGAAAACTTGGGCCCTTACAGCAAACTTGCATAAGGAAATGTTAGGGAGGGAGGGAGATCCAAGTGGTGCAGCACCCAATGAGGGGTGTGAGTCTCATTTGGAACCCTGCATGATACCGTATTTGGGTGTAATGCTAGTATGGAGCATCCGCAGGCAGGATGACTTCCTTTTGATTAGCGTAGGCTATAGTTTGTGAGTTGTATTCTTATCATCCGCTGCAGATGTACATCTGTGCATTCTTTGTAAAATGTGACGGTATTATGTATTAAAGACATATATTGTTGTGTATGTGCGTTTTTCGGTAACGTGCTGTTAGGTGCCGCATCGCACGGCACCAACCAATTGATTCCTGGACTATCAGGGCGGTGGTCTCCACAGGCGCTGTAAAGGTCCCAAAAATATGAATACAAAGAAACTCAAGTTTGATCAAGCATTTGGTTTCATGTGTATGAGAAATGGGACTTGTTTAAACTTTCACACGTGATAATGCACATGAGAGCTCTCTCTACACAAGCTTACGTTTACTTACATGTTTGGACCCAAGGTGGATTAAAACCACATATTTGAAGTCTCATGTGCAATAGAATGTTTAAAAATCAGATTTTGAACACCGGTTGTTCAATACCAATTTCAAATTAGGGCAACACAATGGAAATTCAAACTGTTGTGTTTAAACTCTCATTTCAGCAGCTAACACTAAAATCAGATTTCATATTTGAATTCCTTAGTTCCAAATTAGTGGGGATGCAAAGTTTCATGAATTTTTGAAATGTTTTGCTATCCATTTTCCTATTGGACTTATATTTGCAATGAATTTAAATACACATTTGAATTGGATGAAACTTGCCCAATTATCCAAATGCAGTTCAGATTTTAACTTCGAAACCACGAGCAACATTACCCAACTCATGATCTTGAGTTAGCTGCCGTGGTTATTTCTTTGAAGATGTGGAGGCATTACTTGGTCGGAAATCTTGTACACCTCTACCGCGACTACAAGAGCTTGAAATATATCTTCACTCAGAAAGAACTGAACATGAGACAACGAAGATGGCTAGAGCTCATTAAAAATTATGAACTTGAGATTCATTATCATCCGGGAAAGGCAAATGTGGTCGACGATGCGCTCAGTCGTAAGGCGCATGTCCATCACTTAGCTATTGCTGAAATGGATGATGAAGAACCAAGTCTACGTGTCATCCCGTATGGAGCACTCTATAATCTTGCTGTCATCCCTACCATCCGAGAGGAGATCATTGAATCTCAAAGAAAATACAAGGGTATGTCTCACATACGGCAGAGAATAGACAACGGAGAAATGAAATGCTTCCGGAAAGACAAAGAAGGTACGTTGTGGTTCAACGACCGAATAGTAGTACCCCAGGATATGGGACTATGGAAGAAAATTTTGGATGAAGCCCATTTGTCCAAATTTTCCGTTCATCCGGGCAGCAATAAAATGTACCATGATCTCCGGAAGAAATTTTTGTTGACACGTATGAAGCGTGAAGTTGCAAAGTACATTTCGGAATGTGATACGTGCCGAAGAGTCAAGGCCGACCATGTGAAGAAGTCGGGCCTGCTGCAACAACTGCAAATACCATCCTGGAAGTGGGAAGACTTGAGTATGGATTTCATCATCGGGTTGCCGATGACCTCCCACCAACATGATTCGATTTGGGTAATCGTTAACCGGTAAACCAAATCAGCACACTTCATCCCTGTGCATACCAGATATAATGCAATGCAGTATGTGGAGTTGTACATAGCACGGATCTTATGCCTACATGGAGTGCCCCGTACCATTGTGACCGACAGAGGATCGCTGTTCGTAGCCCGTTTCTGAGAGCAGCTACACGCATCCTTGGGAACCAAATTGATTCGAAGCTCCATGTATCACCCTCAAACAGATGGGCAAACTGAGAGGGTGAATCAAATACTTGAAGATATGCTAAGAGATTGTGCCATCCACCACGGTGAGAACTGGGATGATCACTTACCATTGGCGGAGTTCTCGTACAACAGCGGTTATCAAACGAGCATCAAAATAGCACCATATGAAGCTCTAAGGAAGTGCCGTACACCATTGAATTGGTGCGAGTCCGGTGAACGAGTAACGTTTGGGGTTAATCTTGTTAATGAAGCCGAAGAGAAAGTTCAGATAATACAAGAGAACCTCAAAGCTGCCCAATCTCGTCAAAAAAGCTACACGGATCAGATGTGCCGACCGCTGAATTTCGACATCAGAGAGCACATGTATCTTCATGTATCTCCGATGATAGGAATTCATCAGTTCGGTGTCAAGGGGAAACTTGCTCCCTGATTCATCGATCCGTTTGCCATCACAGACATGTGCAGAACCATAGCCTAACGGCTGGAACTACCGGCAAGCCTTGCTGGTATTCATGAAATATTTCACGTGTCCCAGCTGTGGAAGTGTCTTAAGTTTACCGCTGCTGTCCGCACCGAAGACATCGACGAGCTAAAGCCGGATCTCACCTACACCGAACGACCCGTGCAGATTATCGACGAAAAGACCCGGATCACCTAGAATCGGACTTTGAAATTTTACAAAGTCCTGTGGAGTAATCATATCCCAGTAGAGGCGACGTGGGAAAGCGAGGATTACATCCACAAGCATTATCCAGAACTTTTGTCATATCCTTTGTAAATTACCCTGCCGTCTTGGTCTTCTTTTGTAATATCGGGATGAGATTCCATTTAAGGGGGGAGGAATGTAAAGGTCCAGAAAATATGAATACAAATAAACTCAAGTTTTATCAAGCATTTGGTTTCATGTGTATGAAAATGGGACTTGTTTAACTTTCACATGTCATAATGCACATGAGAGCTCTCTCTACACAAGCTTATGTTTACTTACATGTTTGGACCCAAGGTGGATTAAAACCACATATTTGAAGTCTCATGTGCAATAGAAAGTTTAAAAATCAGATTTTGAACACCGTTTGTTCAATGCAAATTTCAAATAAGGGCAACATAATGGAAATGTAAACTGTTGTGTTCAAACTCTCATTTGCAGCAGCTAACACTAAAATCATATTTCATATTTCAATTCCTTAGGTCCAAATTAGTGGGGATGCAAAGTTTCATAAATTTTTGAAATGTTTTGCTATCCATTTTCTTAATGGACTTATATTTGCAATGAATTCAAATACACAATTGAATTTGGATGAAACTTGCCCAATTATCCAAATGCAGTTCAGATTTCAACTCCAAACAATTGAATTTCATCATTTGCAAATCTTGGATATATTTTAGAGGATAAGAGTGGCTGACTTGTGGGACACACATGTCATTGGGGCAGTGACTTGTAAGTGAAGTGTTCAGTCTCTGTTTTGCTTCTCCACCCGAAAGCCACCGAGACAGAGGCGAGGGCTCACCAGATGTCACCGAGCGGCACCGAGGACACCTCATCTCTGCTGTTTCCTCACGCTGGAGAGCTGTGCCTGTGGTTCATCACTCGTTGCCGTGCTCCTTTTGCCCAACACCAAAGCTTGGTTCTGTTTCTTTCTCTCTTGCGCTCAAGAACAGAGAAGCCGCCTCCACACCTCAGTAGCTCGGCAGCCAGCATTTTCTCGCGTGCAAAGCCTATGGCAGTAGCAAAACAGCACCACGGTACCCTCCACAACCTCCTCGGACAACAGCCGACCAGTTCTCGGCCTTCCTCACGCGGGAACAACTTCTTCTGCGGCGGCCGAACCACAACCGAAGGACGGTGCTCTCGTGGACAGCTTCAACCGCAGCTTCTCAAGCCCAAGCAAGACCACCTTTGGATGCACCAAGACTTCACTCTGCTCAGCACTGAAGCTCAAGCCGAGTCATTGATCGTCAACGGCAGAATTTCCATTTTCTTTCCATTCGGTGCAAACCGACCTGCGGGTAAGGAATTGCCAAATTTGCACTCAACTTTCAGTTTTGATGTACCAAACTTATCACACATGAGCTATACTCGTTAGGCAACAATTTCTCTTTGGAACCCTAGCATGAAACCCACTGTAGATGTCCTATTCCGAGCTTTCCTAATGGCGCAAATGGTGGAAGCCATCGGGTGCACGGTGCCACCCTAGGTAAAGCTGCTACCGATCAAATTTGCATGCACGTCGATGATCTACACACCCCACATGTTCTGTAGGGCCGATGTTCATTGATTTTGAGGTGCTAGAACGTCGGGGTGACGTTGCCGGAGTCGGGTTCTAGCCGCCGCACACCGTGAGCTAGGGTAGAGACCCCACCGGCTCGGGAAAACCTCACCGGAGTGTTCCTCATATCAGTATAGGGCCTAGCGGCAACGTTGGGCATGGGAGATGGCCGAAGAGTCGGTTTCCGAGTAGCTCCGCCGAGCTCGGGCGGCACGGGCGCGCAGGAGTCGAAGGTTGAGACGAAGGTGCCCGGGCCCGCTGTCAGTGAGAGGAGAATTTTATTTGGGATCCTCTGCGGCCTCGGATCAGTTTGTGACTGTGCACCGATGTCTCTGTGGTCCCGTGTGTCTTTGTCTCAGCAAGTAACACGTAGCCCCTTGTTACACCCTCAATTTCACTAATATGCATTGCATACATTTTTCATTTAGAAAAGCATTTAGAAAGAGGAAGAAATAGAGGAATCTAGAAGCAAATAAAATAACTAAAATAGCCAAATTGGGCCACCCCAATTTTTCCCAAATTTCCCCCTTCCCCAATCTTTCCAAATTTTTCCCGATTTTCCTGATTTTCTCCAAATTCCCCAAAATTCTCCTAGAGGGAATTTTCCCCCAGATTGGCCGCCCCAAAATAGGGGAGGAAACCCTAATTGGGCCCCACCCCCCTTGGCCGCAGCCCATTAGGGGGGGAACCCTAGTCCCCCACCTCTAGAAATCTTTGGTTAGTCCCCCACCTCTAGGACTCTTTGGTTAGTCCCCCACCTATAGGACTCTTTGGTTAGTCTTCCACCTCTAGGACTCTTTGGTTAGTCCCCCACCTTTAGGACTCTTTGGTTAGTCCTCCACCTTTAGGACTCTTTTGTTCCCCACCCCTACGACTCTTTTTCCTCTTATAAATATAACTCCCCCATAGCCGCACACCAATTTTTTTCCTTTTGGCCGCCGCCCCCCTGCTTCTAAATGCCCTCTTGCTGCCAAGTCGCCGAGTTCCCCCCTTGCCGGAATTTGGCCGCCGTCGAGCTCCGTCACGCCTCGCCATTGCTAGAGAAGAAGCCCCGACGTTCTGCCCTAGTCGCAGCCCCATAATTCTTCCTAGAAAATATCCCGCTGCTGCAATTGCAAGGAGGGAGGCCTTCCCGCAAAGA
This sequence comes from Neostapfia colusana, assembly GCA_030760725.1. Taxonomy (NCBI): domain Eukaryota; kingdom Viridiplantae; phylum Streptophyta; class Magnoliopsida; order Poales; family Poaceae; genus Neostapfia; species Neostapfia colusana. The sequence continues at coordinate 33,215,796 of JASWHV010000017.1, read as the reverse complement.
AGAAGTGAGGTAGGTATTCGTTACCCCTCTTACAACGTCGCCGCTGTTTCTACACACCGTTTTCTTCACCCCCTGCGAGCAGAAAAATTCTGTGTGTGGACAGACCATGTTTTGGTCAATTTTTGATGGTGGGATTGATCTACAAAGTGGGTCAAGATCATCACCACGTCCACACTTGATCCCAGAAACCTTGATCATCGTAAAACCCCATGAAAGCCTACTAAAACATGCAAGAACACGTACAAATTGGTTTTATAAAACTGCACCATAGGAATTGCATTCAATCACCTCATTGCATCTTGAGTAAAGTTTGTGCATGATAATTGATTGCTGTAAATTTTGTATGTGCGTGGTTGTGAGTAGAAGGACAAGCTCAAGAGGCCGTCTACGAGGAGCTACAGCACCAAGACTTCGAGACACTTGAGCAACACGATCCAAGGGAGCAAGGCAAGTGCCCCTTGACCATATTGATCCTATGTTTTTGAAACTGTTTTGCTTGCGAAAACCTGTATGCTTGAGTGAACTTGATGGGACACCCTTTCTATAGGGGTTTTGTTAACTATCCTTGTCGCTAGGAAAGTTGATGAGTCGGATATGGTCGATTTTCCTTTTTGCTTCGCTCAACTTACAGGATACAGGAAGCTGAAATAATACTTATTTAGCTTTTGCACTCATATGAATAATGATGATGAGAACTTGATGATGTTGACTATCCTTGTTGCTAGGAAAGTTGATGAGTCGGATATGGTCGATTTTCCTTTTTGCTTCGCTCAACATACAGGATACAGGAAGCTGAAATAATACTTATTTAGCTTTTGCACTCATATGAATAATGATGATGAGAACTTGATGATGTTAATGAGCATGGAATCGGGGAGATCTAGGAGAGCTTGGTTCGTGCATGTTGCTGAATGAGATGGTGGTTTGCTTGCCGTAGATCTAAGGACCGGTTCATGCGAGCACATGCCCGTAAAACAGTGCCACCACAAGGCCAAATATGGGTGTGGCTTAGCTGACTAATTAGGTGTGTTTCTAGCTCGTTATGGACCGTTGGATGGCGCGGGGAATGGGAGTCGATGAGGACTGCCCTGGGAACGGCATGGCACAAGAAGTGGCCCGTGGGTGGGAGAATGGAGATTCGAGCTTGCCGGTGAAACCTCAGTGGGTCCGTACATCCTAGTAGCCCCTTTGTAAAGGCTATTTTCTGATCTCTTGGTCATACACCCATGGTTGTGTACTGGTATAATGGAGGTTCTCTCTAGTCGCCGACGGGTGACGAAATCACGAACTTGTGGGTAAAGTGGTGCCACCTCTGTAGAGCGTAAATCTATCATGATAGCCATGCTTCCGGTTACAAGCACCTGGACAACTTCCATGATTAGAGGCAAAATTTGGGATGGTTATTCGGGTATGGTTATGGTATGGTCATTGGGATTCGTTTTGGGACTATTTTGGGTCATGACAATAAATTTGGTTTCTGTTCTATAAAAATGAGATGGATATGAATATTTATGAGTATGAGATGAACTTGAGAAAGATTATTGGCTGGTTGAAGCATGATAAATGGTGAATTATGATGAAAGCATGTTGCTGAATTGCTTGGTTATGATGGGATTGAACTCACCTAGAAATAGTTGCTGTTTTTACCATGTTTGTGAAATAAAATTTGCTTGCTGCAATGAGCCTCTTTATCCCCTACCTTGTTGTAAGCTACATGTCATACTTTTCCCGCACTTGCTGAGTACGACATGTACTCACCCTTGCATTTCCACATATACATCAGCTACAGGAGAAGAGTACTTCAACGAACATGAGGAGTACTAGGCGTGGCGCACTACCGTCAACATGCCTGTGGAGTTGAAGTTGGAGCCTGCTGTTTTAGTCATTTTCCGCTGTCTTTTAGAGTCTTCCACTCCTAAATAAGTTGGATATTCATGAGTGAGACATTGAGTCATTGTAATAAAGTACTTAAACACTATTTGTACGTGGTTATATTTTGAATTCAGTTTGTGGAATACATGTGTGTGTGATGAACATCCTGGGCACACATATGCATTCACTTGGTTCATTTTCGGAATCGGGTGTCACAAATTGGTATCAGAGCCATGGTGACCGTAGGGCGCAATCCTAGGTAGAATGGACACTCTAAAACACATAGGAACACCCCTCTAAACTGTTATTTTCAGAAATTGCTTGCTGCTGCACTTTTTTTGTCAACTCAGCCACCGCAAGTGCTATTTTCAGCCCCTCTTTTTCTCTTCTTTTGGACAGCAACACTTTTGCTTTCTTACTTCATAGCTTCTGAAGTTTTGGAGTTATTTACTTCTTTTCTAAAGTTTCTAATGTCTTATTTATAGATGCCGGTGACTAGGAGCACAGCATGCATAAGGACCCGTCCACCACCACATGGGAGTGCACTTAACCCAATTGAGGTGTCCGATGGACCATATTGAAAGGAGGTGAATATGGAACCTCATGATGAAGATAAAGTCAATAGCTCTATGCATGAGGAAGAGGATCCAGAAGAGGTGAAACCAATCAAAGAAGATATTGAAGATGATCCATAAGAACAGATTTGGTACGCACCTCGTGCGGGCTTACAACCAGCGGACCCTCATGAAGCTATGTCGGAAGGAGATGGATCCAAAGAGGAGCCACCCCCTGCTGATACCGAAAATGAAGGTGATGAACGGGCCAACCGTTCAGTTCAAGAATTCAGGTCCAACAGGATGGAAGGAGGACACATATCCAAGGAGCTTAAAGAGTTCCTAGATTTCTGCAACCTATACCCGGAATACCTTCATAAGAAAGTCCCTCGTGTCGGACATGAAGAGTGGAAGGCTGAGATAACCATCCTATATAACGGTAGGGTTGTCACCCGGCACTTCGCACCCACATGGGGAGCTACATGGGCAGAAGCTATTGATGATGCTGCATGGGATGCACTCACAAGACTGTGCTACACCTTCCGTGAGCAGCTTGAGAACACTACTTTTGGGCTGCACCCGTATCGGAAGAGTGGTACAAGGTAGATCATTGACCCCATGGAGGAGCTCTTTGTAACCCACAAGCTGCTGATAAGTGTCAGAGGTTGCTCTTGGAGTTAGTAACCGCTATGCAAGTGCACAAGAAAAGATTTGTTACCTCTGAAAGAAGTTGTACTTGCTGGAGAAACAAGAGGATACTCATGCTAACGCGGGAGCAAATGGAGCACCAGTGTCATCTATCCCTACATAGACTGCCGACTCACTATGGCGTGCGGCCATGTAATGACCACCCCCATCACACGGGGAGAGCAGCACTGGTTCTCATGATTGATTTTAGGTTTCCCATTGAATAAGCTGTAATAGGAACATTTAGATCGCAGTAAGTCAAATAAGAGTGGTGTGCAGAAATTTTTGTGATGATTGCTTATGTTTGTGTGCTTGGGTGTGAGTTGTGGGACGCTTCGGCGAATGTCCACATCCACATGTTGTAGAGAGATGTGAGATGCTTCGGCACTTGTTCACATCCTCATATAGGCTGATATTAATAAAAGGAGTTGCTTAGTCTCATATACCTTGATGCATATAGATGGGAAATCTATTCTTTCAATTCTGAATTTTATTCCGAGAGTAAGCATTAAAATAAGGAGGGTAGATTTTCTCGCCAACATTATTGTTTTGGATTCCCAAGGGACTGATATAATACTTGGAATGGACTGGTTAAGCAAGTACAACGGAGTGATTCAATGTGCTCAGAGGATCATGCAGTTGGCGAGTGAGCATGGTACTCGTATTGAGTTTGAGGTAGCCCAACCTGCAACGGAGAAGGCAATGCTGAATCACATCAAAGAAGCGACATTGGAAAGCATTTCGGTGGTTCAAGAATATTCAGATGTGTTCCTGGAAGAACTTCCAGGTATGCCATCTGACCGGGACATTGAATTTGAAATTGATTTAGTACCCGGAACTGCACCTATAGTGAAGAGACCGTATAGGAGGCCTGCTATTGAATTAGTGGAGCTCAAGAAGCAAATTCAGGAGCAGATAGAAAGGGTTTTATATGCCCAAGCTCATCACCGTGGGGAGCCCCCATGCTCTTCGTGTACAAGAAAGATGGGACCCAAAGGATGTGTGTGGACTATAGGTGTAAAAGGCCCAAGTTCAGCCTGTTAGCTCCTTAGTAGAATTTAAATTCACGGGGTCAAATCGAATTCTAACTAGGGTTTCAAATTCAAAATTCCAGCTACATGCAATAAAGGAAACGTAGCAGTAAAGGAACTTATCACGACATTTCAAATTTGAGCCCAAGCGAGTTTAACTCCCCGCTATTAAAATTCAGTGTGTAGAACGTGCTACAAAATTTAAATTTGAAAATTTGGGAGCTATGTTTTTGTGGGGAGGAGACCTCGGTAGGACCCACAAGTCAGTGAACAGAGACAACTCCTGAGTTTGCCTCTGTATCAGATCGACACCCAGGCGCCTGAAACTTTCCACCGAGCAGTACGTGGCTCTGCTTCCCCCGTCGGTTCCTTCCACTGCCGGTAACTCCAGTGCCCAAACCGAAGTTCCTTTCCTATGCTCACACAATCAAAGACACAGACTTTTCTCTCTCGCACGCGCTCAACCGAGAAAAACCGTCCCACAGCGCCTCCGCTCTCGGCTACCCTCGCCGATCACTCTCCAGCCGAGTTAGCGCCCGGTTAAACCTCCTAGGAACTGCGTCGGCGACTCCCCGACATTTTTCACCGCTCCTCAGCCCGTGGATGGCTTCTACGACCAGTGCCGAGCCGTTCTAACCCGGGAAAACAGAGCACGACCTCGCCCTCACGGTGCAACGTCGCCCGGCTGTCTCCGAGCCTCCTAGGCGCGAGCAAAACTACACAAAGGTGCGCCACAAAGTCTAGCTACTCCTCTCGTGGTCCTTTTGCTCTTCACCGTCACCGGCTAGCCGGAATTCGGGCTTTACCGCCGCCGCACGAGTAGAGCCGACCCTAGATAAATCTTGAAATTAGCCCAAACCGCTTGATGATCAATTCTACAATTCAAACCACAGCAAATAGCTGCCCTATCACCCTCCCACACCGAAACCCGAAGAAAACCGGCCGCTACACGACCTGGGCAACGACAAATCGCCACCCGCAGCTAAAACCGCCGCGGTCCACGGTAACAACTAGTTTGCCGCCGTTTGCTGCAAGAGTTGAGCTCCGTTCCATGTTACCCGACCACTAGGGATGCTTTAGGGCAATCTAGCTCACAGGGAGAAGCTTGGGACACGCCGGAAAGCATCGATGCCGAGCTACCGAGCCGCCCCACCGATGCCGACCCACCTCTGGCCGTTTTCATGCGGGGAAACTTTGTCGGCTGCTAGTCTGTGGTTCGAGGGTGGTTTAGGGCGAAACCGGAGCTAAAACGGTGCAGAAACGAGAGAGAACGAGCCGTGCCACCTCTCTGTCCGGCGTGCGTGCGCGTGCTCTGGCGAGAGGTTGAAGTAACACCTGACCCGTAGGCCCCACATTTGAGTGTTCTGTGTAAAATTCAAACAGAAAGTTGTTCAAACTTGAAAAACCCATAACTCTGGGTAGAAAGCTCCAAAATTAGTGATACAAATTTTGTTGAATTCCTCATAAGAAGTAATTTGCAGAGAAACAGAGTGCTTGCTATGAAAATTCTTAGGAATTTCTGTAGAATTCTTTTTACTTATACCTTTAGGGATTAATTCCAGGAATATGGCTTGATAAAATAATCCCATTATTGGTCAGAAGCTCTTTTTCATAGTTCCTGAGCTCCAGTAAATATTTCAGCATTTTTGGAGATGATTAAGAGGGCTTAATCAGTAGGTTTTCTCAGGTTCATTTAAAAGGGCTGAAAAATCACACAATCAAATTAAAGAAAATAGAATTTAACTTCAATCCTCCATTCCGGCCAGCATAAAGGGTTTTTGGAACATTTTTTCCTAGGAACCTTAGGTCCAAACCTATTAGGATATCAAATTTCTCCGTATGACCAAGTCTAATTAAATTACTATAAAACATTGAAGGATAAAGGTTCCAAGAATTCTTGTGGCCATCTCCTTCCTCAAAAGCTTCTGAAAATTTTACCATAACCCTATCATGATATTAGGAAGCTTCTGTAAAAATTTCAACCCTAGAATCCTCTGTTTGCATATAGTTTGTTTCTGTAGTTTGTATATAGCACATTATTTCATAATGTGACACATCCTTTATATTGATCATATCGGTAGAGGGAATTCACGCGAAGACTTCAGAGGTCGCTAACTTTCTCTTATTGACAGAAACATTAGTCGGGATCAACACCAAAGCAAGCCCCAGTTTGCATCCAAATTTACAAGCTTCTATTTGTATTCACTTTATAATGTCTTGCATTTTTATAATTGCACTAAGTCTAGTTTGTATCACACTCCACATGCATGACCCAATAAATCCCTGAAGTTTTATTTAGATTTGGTTTTTACCTAATTATAACTGCTGTGATCAAGTTAACAAAAATGGATTAAAAGAGGCATAACTCGAGTAGGCCGTTTCCTACTCGTGAACTGGGATTAAGGGGGATCAATCGGAAGAGTTGGGAATTGATCCTCTTAGTTGGGAATGGAGACCGGACAGTATGGATGGAAGGCTCAAGGACGTGATCCAGTGAACCTAGTCTCTGTATCAGTCGATTAAGGCCCGTTCTCGTGTGCAGCCCCGCAGGACAAGTTTGAGTTGTGTACCGGATGCATACTAGCAATATGGGACCCAGGAATCCGATGTAACATGTTAACCTGGGTGTTGAGGCAATCCCCACCGTCTTATGCAGATGCTGAAAGGATAGAGAAGTCGGCTCTACGAGGGTTTGCCATAGTGCGACTTAATCCAAGTCGGTGGGACCAGTTCGATATTTGGGTGTCGTGTGAAAGGTTGCCACATATGACTTTGAGGGGATCGGTTGATCACCGGTCTTAGACGGGCGCATGTGTCGTGCCAGCCGGGTGTTTTTGATTCGAATCACCGTCTCTCATGGTAGTGAGCATACTTGTACACTGAGTCATGGCGTAGTAAGAAACTGGGGAAAAGTTAATATGCTTCATGGTTAATCCTCATATTGGAGATGAGGAATGATAACTACTTTCACTAAATTTACTTTCTACTTTGGACTAGTGGTGTCGAGACAAAGCGTTTCTTGTTTTATTGTGGATTCTCGATGTTGATGGCACAAGGTATGTATGAGTCTAGAATAGCTCACTAAATTTACTTTCTCCTCGGGCAAGTGGCATCGAGATGAAGCGTTTCTTGTTTGATTGTGGAGTCTCGATGTAAATTGTGTGAGGATTATAAAAGTTGATGAAAACTAGAAGTAAGGACTCTCTTATAGATCAAGTTCATCTTTTATGCAAACTTCTCTATTCAGCCCTCTATTTTCAGCATGTAGAGTTCCATGTGTAGGTTTTTGGTTGTCTTACTTAGCATAAGCTCACAGTTTGTTGATCCATTGTTTTGCAGGTAACAATGCATAAGGCAACGTTAGGGAGGAAGGGAGATCTGAGCGGGACAGCACCCAATGAGGAGTGTGAGCCTCACTTTGGAACCTTGCACGCCGCTGGCTTTTTGATGTGGTGCTAGTTTGAAGCATCCTCTGGCAGGATGGCTTCATTTTGCTTAGCGTAGGCTATAGTCCGTGAGTTTATTCGTATCTTCCGCTGCAATGTACACTTGTACATTATTTGTTAAATGAGACAATAATATGTATGACAAACATATATTGTTGTGTATTCGTGTTTTTTCAGATGTGTGCTGTTGGTTGCCGCATCACACCGCACCACCAAATGAGATTTCTGGACTGTCGAGGCGGTGGTCCCCACAATAGGTCTCTCAACGAAGTGACGATCAAGAATAAATACCCGCTGCCCCACATAGAGGACCTATTCGATCACATGAAAGGTGCTCAAATTTTCTCCAAGATTGATCTTCGGTCGGGATACATCCAGCTGAAGATTAAACCCTCCGACATACCCAAAACTGCATTTCGAACACGGTATGGTTCATATGAATATACCGTTATGTCATTTGGGTTGACGAATGCACCTGCATACTTTATGTACCTCATAAATAAGGTCTTCATGGAGTACTAGGACAAGTTCGTTGTGGTTTTCATCGACGATATCATGGTGTATTCAAAAAGTGAGGAAGAACCCAAAGGACACTTGAGATTGACATTGCAGAAACTGCAAGAGCATCAATTGTATGCTAAGTTCAGCAAGTGTCAATTTTAGCTAAAGGAGATATCATTCTTAGGCCACATCATCTCCGATGGAGGAGTATCGATTGATCCTGGAAAAGTGAGGGATGTTTTGAACTGGAACCAACTGCAGAATTTGAGGGATATTTGGAGTGTCCTCGGGATGGCTGGATACTACCGCCGGTTCATCAAGGATTTTTCCAAAATAGCGAAGCCTATGACTGAATTGCTGATGAAAGGGAAAGCATTTAAGTGGACACAAGTTAGTCATAACAGCTTTGAGGAGTTAAAGAAAATATTGACAATAGCACCGGATTTGGTATTCCCAGACTGTAAATGTCTCAAAACATGTAAATGAAAAACTTGAGTTGTGAATAAAGTTGGCTTCAAATTCAAGAAAATGGGACTTACAAAAACTTTTTAACACATAATGAGACACATGGATGTTTAATCAACCGAGCTCGAATACTCCTTTGAGATGTTTTCAGCCAAGGTTGACTTAAAGCCCCATGTGAATGTTAGTCATGTGCAAGAATATAATTTAATGTCCACTTTTGAATTCAAATGTTCATTTAAATGCAAAGGTGGCCATTTCAAAAGAAGGATGCAAACTGTGGTTGTAAACCTCCCCTTTGTAGCTGCCAAATTAAAAGTTTGAATCCATATTTGAATTATTCAGGTCCAAATCATGAGGAAGGCAAATTTTGAGAAGATTTGGACGTACTTTGATATTCATGTCAAAGAGGCTTGCTGTTTCATCGGAATTTGAATTCAAATTTGAAACTGATGTAAACACTGTGGATTCTCCAAATGGATGTTCAATTTGGGCTCCATATAGTTGAATTACGAAACCTGCCAAATTGGAGATATTTTGAGAGAGAAAAGAAATGGGGCCCACTTCTCAGGGAGATGTTTAAACTTGCTGCCGAAGTCACTTCTGTTTTCCACTCGAACCAGCCGCTGCCTCATGCACGCCACCGAGGCTTGACGCCGAGGACACCTCCTCGCTCTCTCCTCGCGCTGGCAACCAGCTTCGGCATTTGCCTAACGTTCGGTGTGTTCCTTTATCTCACACACGGAAGCAACCCCGGCTTTGCTCTTTCTCTCACACAGAAACTGAACAGAACACCGCCGCCGCCTCGGTTGCCACCGGAAAACCATGAAAACGTGCGTGCAACGCCTGCCTGAGCTGCAAAACGGCAAGGCTTGATCGTCCTTCAACTCCTCAGCGCAAAAACCAGCAGCTCCCGGCGTCCTAGGGTTGGCGCACTAAGATTTTTCTTCTCCTCGGTTCCATACAACGTCACCCTCACTGTTCCTCATCTTCCGGCTGCTCCAGTGCCTCTCCGGCGCAACAAAATTCACCCTAAGGTGTGCCACGACATGTAGCTAGTCCTCCCAAACCCTCCCTGCTCGTCCCCACTGCCGGCTTGCCGCAATTTATGTTTTGGCACCGGCGAACATGAAGAACCGAGCGTGAGTAAATCGGGAAATTCATTCAAACAGGTTGATCAGCTCATGCAGTTCAAACCACAGCAACCCACAACCCTAGCAACCTCCCATGCCAAGGCACACATCAAACCGGCCATCCCACGCCCCGGGCAACGAGAATTCGCCACCGGCGGCAAACACGGGTCGGTCCTCCGGTGACCGCCCTCTTCCCGCCGTTTGCTGCAAGAATTGGTTTGCGTTCCATGTTCTACAACATCTAGGGATGCTGCACGGCAGCTTGGACGGTTGAAATCGGCTTGGGACATGCCGGAACGCGTCGATGCTGCGCCGCCGAGCGCCGCCGTCATTGCCGACCTGTTTCCAGCCGTTTTCAAGCGGTGGGACCTTGCCCAGGAGCTGCGCCACGTTCCAACGGTCGTGTAGGGTAATATCAGAGCAAAAATGATGGAGAAATGAGAGAGAACGGGGCGTGCCATACCCCTGCTTCGGTGTGCGCGCGGTATCTGTCCCGAGGTAGAAGAAGGGTCTGACCTGTGGACCCCACTTTGAAAATTCATAACTTTGTGTAGGAAACTCCAAATTGGGTTAGATTCAGATTGGAAAGATCAATCCAAATGTACAACCCAATTTGTATGAAAGTCAATAAAAAATTCTGGAAAAAATCTTTGAATCTTTTCAGTAAAAGAATTTTGGAGGGAGTTTGGTTCATTAAAAAATCCCCAAATTTTGCCAGAATATTCTTTAGGATATTATTTAGATTCTGCTAAATTTTGAACTCATTTGGAATTGATTTGAGAATGAAAATTCAGAGTACAACTTCCTGTGTTCAAAAAGTCCAGAAACTTTTTCAGAGAAAATCCCCACTTTGAAAAAATCAGTGCTGGGCGATTCCTAGGAAAATTTATGCATGCTTCCTGAGCTCTGTTTTAAATTGTGGTTCACTTGAAATTTCATGAAAGTGCAAATTTATTCAGAATTAATTCCTTTTTGCCTAAGTTCTTAGGGAATTGTTTTGGATGAACTACTCATTGAACAATTCTGAATTTTTGTCCGGAGTGTTCTCTTGTGACAGCGAACTCACAGAAAAATTCTCAGATTAATTGGAGCCATGGATCAGTATGTGTCTCTATACCTTTCTTAGGGGGAAATGCAACAATTAAGAAGAACCCTTAGCACTTGATCTCACTTTGCTAAATATAGCTTCATCAACTAGGATCCTCTCAATTCTAGCTCCTAACCAGAATTCTAGTCTCAACCTTGTAACTAAACTTTGATACAAAGTCAGATAATTAAGTGCATATACATTACATAACGTGTAGCGATTTACGTGGAGCATTGGGAAGCATATAGAGTTGTGATCAAGGAGCAAGAAGAACACGGGTTTAAGATTCAAGTCACCAGCAACTAACTGCATATTACTTTTGACTTTAGTCACCTGCAAAACAAAGGCAAGCTCCGGTTTGCATTTAAGTTGTTTATAATGTTTACTTTGTTCACTACTATGGTTTAGAGTTTGTATGTGCATTAGGTCAGGAATGTTTTATACTCCAAATGCATGACCAAAATAAACCCTGGAGTCAAGGGTAGAATAGTTTTCCCCACTGTAGAATATTGCCATGCTAACTAGGTTATGACATCCGGTAGAAGTCGAGTAGTTGGAATCTACATGCGAGCTATAGTTGGGATTACACGGGTTATGGTTTAAGAAGCAAACTAAAGTTTATGTTTCCAAAGATGAGACTGGGCAGAGGGGTAGGCAGTGACAAGGCGAGGTCTTGGTCGAGTAGCTCTGCCTGTGTCTGTTAAGGACCGTTCTCATGTGCGGCCCCTCTGAGAAAGTATTGATTTGTGTACCGGATGCTTACTGCTATATGGGACCCAGGAAACCGATGTACCAGGTTAACTGGATTGTAGAGGCATACCACATCATCTCGTTAGACCTATGAGCCCGAGACGGCGGGACCGATTCTACAGTCGGGTGTCCTGCAAAAGGTTGCCACATACGACATAATGAAGGACGCCAGATTTGTGTCTTCAGAGGCGGGCGTATGTGTCGAGTAAGCCTGGCAGTATTTGATTCGAATCACCGTCCCTCGCGGATATGAGTACCGCTTGCTCACTGTGTTGTGACATAGGAATCAAAGTTGTGTGACAACAGTTTGCAAATTCTATATGCTATTATGATAATTTAAATTGTATGAAAACTATGTATGAAGTAGAGATAGAGCAAATTAAAGTTATTTTCCACCTTGAGAGAAGTAACATTGGAATGAAGCATTTCTTGTTTGATTGTTGAGGTTCAATGTTGCTCGGCGCAAGGTCATTACTATGATGGCTGAAATCTAAAAATTAAGGATGAACGTGTAGGCGAGTCTTTATGCAACTTACTTGTTTATGTCTTAAGTTCCCTTCATGTAGAGTTGCATGCCTTAGGAGAGACGGTCAAGTCTTGCCGAGCCTTTGTGCTCACTCTTGCAGAGTTGTTGTTTTGCAGTTAATCAGCCGTATACCGTGAAGGGTTAAGCATGACAGCACCATTCTTGGCTGCATGGTCACAAGAAACCCTGCTCGCCTCGGAATACATTTCTTGCTGCTAGAAAGTTGTATCCTCGGGCAGGATATCTCCTTTGCTGCTTAGCTAGGTTCGTGAGAGTGATCACAGTTGTAATTCCTCTGCAACTCTGATTTTATATTCCGCCGCTGTACATAAGAATGTACATTACTATTTATAAAACAACTCTCTTGTTTAATATACACTTGTTTAATATACACTCGTTGATCGGTTAACCAAATCAACACACTTTATCCCTGTACATACGGGATTCTATGCCAAGAAGTATGGGGGAGCTGTATATTGCAAGAATATTGTGCCTACATGGAGTTCCCAGTACGATCATCTCTGATCAAGGAGCGTTGTTCGTTGCTCGTTTCTAGGAGCAGCTACATGCCTCACTGGGAACCAAATTAACTAGAAGCTCTGCATATCACCCTCAAACCGATGGGCAAACGGAGAGGGTGAACCAAGTTCTCGAGGATATGCTTTGAGCATGTGCCATTCACCACGGTAAAGGATGGGATGACCATCTACCATTGGCGGAATTCGCTTATAAAAATGGTTATCAAATGAGCATCAAGATGGCACCTTATGAAGCTCTCTACGGCCGGAAGTGCTGCACACCCTTGAACTGGTGTGAATCTGGCGAGAGAGTTATTTACGTGATTGATCTCGTAAATGAGGCTGAAGTGCGGGTAAGGCTTATTCAAGCAGATCTTAAAGCCGCTTAGTCGAGACAAGAGCTATGTGGATAAAAGACGTCGTCCTTTGAACTTTCAAGTTGGAGACCACGTATATCTCCACGTATCTCCTATGAAAGGGATTCACCGATTCAAAGTGAAAGGAAAATTAGCTCCGTGTTTTACCGGTCCCTTTGCCATCATCGAAAGATGTGGATCCGTGGCATACCGTTTGGAGTTACTGGCAGCCTTAGCCGGAGTTCATAACGTCTTCCACATATCTCAGTTGCGGAAGTGCATAAAAGTTCCAACGGGAATTCTCACGGAACGCATAGCATATTTGAAGCCGGACCTCACTTATGTTGAGTGTCCAACCCGGATAATTGATGAAAAGACTCACGAGACAAGGAACCGGACACTGCGATTCTTCAAAGTGCTATGGGAGAATCACACGCCCGACGAAGCTACATGGGAAAGCAAGGAGTATTTACGTTCCAATCATCCGGAGCTATTAGAGGCATATGTCCGATAGTCGTCCTTCCCACATTGTTCTTGAATGTGAATCTTGGGACGAGATTCTTTCTAATGGGGGAGGAATGTAAAAGTCCCAAAACATGTAAATGAAAAACTTGAGTTGTGAATAAAGTTGGGTTCAAATTCAAGAAAATGGGACTTACAAAAACTTTTTAACACATAATGGTACACATGGATGTTTAATCAACCGAGCTCGAATACTCCTTTGAGATGTTTTCAGCCAAGGTTGACTTAAACCCCCATGTGAATGTTGTCATGTGCAAGAATATAATTAAAGTCCACTTTTGAATTCAAATGTTCATTTAAATGCAAAGGTGGCCATTTCAAAAGAAGGATGCAAACTGTGGTTGTAAACCTCCCCTTGGCAGCCGCCAAATTAAAAGTTTGAATCCATATTTGAATTCTTCAGGTCCAAATTATGAGGAAGGCAAATTTTGAGATGATTTGGACGTACTTTGATATTCATGTCAAAGAGGTTTGTGAATTTCATCGGAATTTGAATTCAAATTTGAAACTGATGTAAACACTGTGGATTCTCCAAGTGGATGTTCAATTTGGGCTCCATATAGTTGAAATATGAAACCTGCCATATTGGAGATATTTTGAGAGAGAAAATATTTGGGGCCCACTTGTCAGGGTGATGTTTAAACTTGCTGCCAAAGTCAGTCTCTGTTTTCCACTCGAACCAGCTGCTGCCTCACGCACGCCATCGAGGCTTGACGCAGAGGACACCTCCTCGCTCTCTCCTCGCTCTGGCAACCAGCTTGGGCGTTTGCCTAACGTTCGGCGTGATCCTTTAGCTCACACACGGAAGCAACCCCGGCGTTGCTCTCTCTCTCACGCATAAACTGAACAGAACACCGCCACGGCCTCGGTTGCCACCGGGAAACCACGAAAACATGCGTGCAACGCCTTTCCGAGCTGCAAAATGGCAAGGCTTGATCGTCCTTAAACTCGTCAGTGCAAAAACCAGCAGCTCCCCGCGTCCTAGGGTTGGCGCATGAAGATTTTTCTTCTCCTCCTTTCCATACAATGTAGCCCTCACTGTTCCTCATCTTCCAGCCGCTTCAGTGCCTCTCCAGCACAAAAACCTTCGTCCTAAGGGGCGCCACGACATGTAGATACTCCTCCCGAACCCTCCTTGCTCGTCCTCACTGACGGCTTGCCGGAATTTATGTTTTGGCGGCGGCGAACGTGAAGAACCGAGCGTGAGTAAATAGGGAAATTCATCCAAACGGGTTGATCATCTCTCATGTGGTTCAAACCACAGCAACCCACAACCCTAGAGACCTCCCATGCCAAGGCACGCATCAAACCGGCTATCCAACGCCCCGGGCAACGAGAATTCACCGCCGGCGGCAAAATGGGTTGGCCCTCCGGTGACTGCCCTCTTCCTGCTGTTTGCTGCAAGAATTGGTTTGCGTTCCATATTCTACGACGTCTAGGGGTTCTGTCTGGCAGCTTGGATGGTTGAAATCAGCTTGGGACACGCCGGAATGCGTCGATGTCGCGCCACCGAGCGCCGCCGTCGGTGCCAACCCGTTTCCGGCCGTTTTCAAGCGGTGGGACCTTGCCCGGCAGCTGTGCCACGTTCCAACGGTTGTGTAGGGCGAAACCAGAGCAAAAATGGTGAAGAAATGAGAGAGAATAAGGCGTGCCATCCCCCTGTTTCGGCGTGCGCAGGATCTGTCCCGAGGTAGAAGAAGGGTCTGACCTGTGGACCCCACTGTCATCCAGTATTAGGATCCAGAAAATGTTCAAATTTTGAAAATTCATAACTTTGTATAGGAAACTCCAATGGTGTGATTCGAATTGGGTTAGATTCAGATTGGAAAGATCTATCTAAATGTGCAACCCAATTTGTATGGAAGTCAACAATAAATTCTGGAAAATTCTTTGAATCCTTTCAGTAAAAGAATTTTGGAGGGAGTTTGATTCATTAAAAATCCCCAAATTTTACCAGAATGTTTTTTAGGATATTATAGAGCTCCTGCTAAATTTTCAACTCATTTGTAATTGATTTGTTTATGAAAATTCAGAGTACAACTTGCTGTGTTGAAAAAGTCCAGAAAATTTTTCAGAGAAAATCCCCACTTTAAAAAATCAGTGCTGGGAAATTCCTATATCCAAAATTCCTAGGACAATTTGTGCATGCTACCTGAGCTATGTTTGAAATTCTGGTTCACTTGAATTTGCATGAAAGTGCAAATTTATTCATAATTAATTCCTTTTTGCCTAAATGCTTAGGGAATTTTTTTGGATGAACTACTCATTGAACAATTCTGTATTTTGGTACAGAGTGTTTTCTTGTGACAGCGAACTCACAGAAAAATTCTCAGATCAATTTGAGCCTTGGATCAGTACGTGTATATATACCTTTCTTAGGGGGAAATGCAACAATTAAGAAGAACCCTTGGCACTTGATCTCACTTTGCTAAATCTAGCTTCATCAACTAGGATCCTCTCAATTCTAGCTCCTAACCAGAATTCTAGTTTCAACCTTGTAACAAAACTTTGATACAAAGTCAGATAATTAAGTGCATATACATTACATAACGTGTAGGGATTTACGTGGAGCATTGGGAAGCAAATAGAGTTGTGATCAAGGAGCAAGAAGAACACGGGTTTAAGCTTCAAGTCACCAGCAACTAACTGCATATTATTTTTGACTTTAGTCACCTGCAAAACAAAGGCAAGCTCTTGTTTGCATTTAAGTTTTTTATAAAGTTTTTACTTTGTTCACTACTATGGTTTAGAGTTTGTATGTGCATTAGGTCAGGAATGATTTATACTCCAAATGCATGACCAAAATAAACCCTGGAGTCAAGGGTAGAATAGTTTTCCCCGCTGTAGAATATTGCCATGCTAACTAGGTTATGACATCCAGTAGAAGTCGAGTAGTTAGAATCTACTCGCGAGCTATAGTTGGGATTACACGGGTTATGGTTTAAGAAGCAAACTAAAGTTTATGTTTCCAAAGATGAGACTGGCCAGAGGGGTAGGCAGCGACAAGATGAGGTCTTGGTTGAGTATCTCTGCCTGTGTCGGTTAAGGACCGTTCTCGTGTGCGGCCCCGCTGAGCAAGTATTGAGTTGTGTACCGGATGCTTACTGCTATATGGGACCCAGGAAACCGATGTACCAGGTTAACTGGATTGTAGAGGCATAGCACATCGTCTTGTTGGACCTATGAGCCCAAGATGGCGCGACCGATTATACAGTCGGGTGTCCTGCGAAAGGTTGCCACATACGACGTAATGAAGGAAGCCAGATTTGGGTCTTCAGAGGCGGGTGTATGTGTCGAGTAAGCCGGGCAGTGTTTGATTCGAATCACCGTCCCTCACGGATATGAGTACCGCTTGCTCACTGGGTTGTGACGTAGTAATCAAAGTTGTGTGACAACAGTTTGCATGTTCTATATGATGTTATGATAATTTAAATTGCATGAAAACCATGTATGAAGTAGAGATAGAGCAAATTAAAGTTATTTTTCACCTTGAGACAAGTAACATTGGAATGAAGCATTTCTTGTTTGATTGTGGAGTTCCAATGTTGCTCGGCGCAAGGTCATTACTATGATGGCTAAAATCTGAAAAATTAAGGATGAACGTGTAGGTGAGTCTTTATGCAACTTACTTGTTTATGCCTTAAGTTACCTTCATGTAGAGTTGCATGACTTAGGAGAGACGGTTTAGTCTTGCTGAGCCTTTGTGCTCACTCTTGCAGAGTTATTGTTTTGCAGGTAATCAGCCGTATACCGTGAAGGGTTAAGCATGACAGCGACATTCTTGGCTGCATGGTCACAAGAAACCCTGCTCGCCGCGGAATACATTTCCTGCTGCTAGAAAGTTGTATCCTCGGGCAGGATATCTCCTTTGCTGCTTAGCTAGGTTCGTGAGAGTGATCACAGTTGTAGTTCTGCTGCAACTCTGATTTTATATTCCGCTGCTGTACATTAGAATGTACATTACTATTTGTAAAACAACTCTCTTGTTTAATACACCCTTGTGTATGTCTGGATTCATTTCTGTGTGTGCTAGTCTGTGTTGCCTAACACGGCACCACCCAATGCGATTCCTGGATTGTCGGGGCGGCCGGCCCTCACACAGACGTGAGCAAAGAGCTTTGATATATATTGTGACACCTCAAGACAAGGACTCGGATGTGTCCTTATGCAAAAAGGCCAAGCGGTAGCCTATGCATCGGGGCAACTAAAGAAACATGATATTAATTACCCTACACATGACTTGGAACTTGCAGCCGTACTACACGCATTGAAGATTTGGAGGCATTACATCCTCGGTCACCGATATGAGATGTATACGGATCACAAAGGCCTCAAGTATATATTCACGCAAACAGATCTGAATTTGAGGCAATGTCGATGGTTGGAACTCATCAAGAATTATGATGTTGGAATCAACTATCACCCTGGAAAGGCCAATGTAGTAGCTGATGTGTTGAGCCGAAAGGGAGCATGTCACCAACTCACGGTTACAGAGCTGCCACCCGAGCTGCATAAGGAGTTTGAACAGTTACATCTTAGGTTCTTGAACGAGATGGAGGTGATCGAACTGAACTCAACGCTGGAACAAGAGATACGAGATGGCCAAGCAACGGATGATGAAATCAAGGAAATCAAGGAAAGAATCCGACAAGGCATAGAGAAGGATTTGAAGGAAGACGAGAAAGGCACGCTTTGGTTAGGGAAAAAGATTTGTGTGCCTAACATGAAGCACATCCATGACATGATACTAAAGTAGGCACATGACTCACCTTATTCCATACACCCCGGCTGTACAAAGATGTATAAGGACCTGAAAACATGCTATTGGTGGGATGGCATGAAAAGGAACATTGCTATGACTCACCTTATTCCGTACACCCCGGCTGTACAAAGATGTACAAGGACCTGAAAACATGCTATTGGTGGGATGGCATGAAAAGGGATATTTCTGAATATGTTGCCCTATGCGACACGTGCCAATGAGTGAAGGCCAAACATCAAAGACCCACTGGATTGTTGGAGCCATTAAAAGTACCTGAGTGGAAGTGGGAAGACATTAGCATGGATTTCATAGTCGGATTGCCGTGTACTCAGTCCGGCTACGACTCCGTTTGGGTTATCGTGGACTGATTGACGAAAACAGCCCGCTTCCTTCCTGTTACAACCAAGTACACCGTCACACAACTAGCCAAGCTGTATGTGGATCAAATCGGTTGTCATCATGGAGTTCCGAAGAGGATAGTTTCAGATCGAGGTTCTCAATTTACCTCTAGGTTCTGGAAGAAGCTGCATGAAGCCATGGGTACATGATTGAATTTTAGCTCCGCATATCACCCGCAAACCGACAGGCAAACCGAGAGGACAAATCAGATTTTGGAAGACATGTTGAGAGCTTGCGCCTTGAAATATGGGCATAGTTAGGATAAGAGCTTGCCGTATGCTGAATTCTCTTTCAACAACAGTTACCAAGCCAGCTTGAAGATGTCACCTTTTGAAGCATTGTATGGTAGATGGTGTAGAACGCCACTTTTCTGGATTGAGACTGGAGAAAGCCAAGTATTTAGACCCGAAGTGCTATAAGACGCTGAAAAGCAAGTCCAAACGATACGTGAAAACTTGAAGGCCGCTCAGTCACGACAAAAGGGTTATGCGGAATATAGGCGAAGAAGATTGACCTCCGAAGTTGGAGACTTCGTGTACCTTAAAGTGTCGCCTATTCGAGGCCAACGGCGGTTCAACGTCAAAGGCAAATTAGCACCTTGCTACATCGGGCCATTCAAGATTTTGGGCAAGTGAGGAGAGGTAGCCTATCAACTAGAGCTACCAACGCACCTCTTCGACGTGCTCGACGTGTTTCACATATCTTAAGAAATGCCTAAGAGTACCGTAGGAACAAGTACAGATGGATGAGCTAGAGCTTCAAGAGGATCTGACCTACGCGGAACACCCCGTCAAAATCTTGGACGTGAAGGAAAGGGTCACGAGGAACAAAGTAATCCGTTGGTTCAAGGTACAATAGAGCCATCAAACGGAAGCCGAAATTACATGGGAACGTGAGGAAGATCTCAAGGCGGAATTGCCTCATCTCTTCTCCACTCTATCGAATCTCGAGGGCGAGATTCAATTTTAGGGAGGTAGGTTTGTAACACCCTCAATTTCACTACCTGCATTGCATACATTTTTCATATAGAAAAACATTTAGAAATAGGAAGAAATATAGAGAGGAATATAGAAGCAAATAAATAACTAAAATAGCCAAATTGGGCCATCCCAATTTTTCCAAAAATTTCCCCCTTCCCCAATCTTTCCAAATTTTTCTAATTTTCCTGATTTTCCCCAAATTCCCTAAAATTCCCCTAGGGGGAATTTCCCCCACATCTGGGGAGAATATTCCCCCAAATTGGCCGCACCAAATTAGGTGGAGGGAAACCCTAATTGGGCCTCACCCCCTTGGCCGCAGCCTATTAGGGGGGGGGGGGGGTAGGAACTAGTCCCCCACCTCTAGGACTCTTTGATTAGTACCCCACCTCTAAGACTCTTTGGTTAGTCCCCCACCTCTAGGACTCTTTGGTTAGTCCCCCACCTTTAGGACTCTTTTGTTCCCCACCCCTAGGACTCTTTTTCCCCCTTATAAATATAACTCCCCCCTAGCCGCACACCTCTTTTTTTTCCTTTTGGCCGCCGCCCCCCCTGGTGCCAAATGCCCCCTTGCTGTGAAGTCGCCGAGTTCCCCCCTTGCCGGAATTTGGTCGCCGTCTAGCCCCATCACGCCTCACCGTCGCTGGAGAAGAAGCCCTGACATTCTGCCCTAGCCGCAGTCCCATAATTCTTCCTAGAAAATATCCCGCTGCTGCCATTGCAAGGAGGGAGGCCCTGCCGCAAGGAATAAGTGAGGTAGGTCTTCGTTACCCCTCTTACAACGTTTCCGCTGTTTCTACGCACCGTTTTCTTCACCCCCTGCAAGCAGAAAAATTCTGCATGGGGACAGACCATGTTTTGGTCGATTTTGGACGGTGGGATTGATCTACAAAGTGGGTCAAGATCATCACCACGTCCACACATGATCCCAGCAACCTTGATCATCGTAAAACCCCATGAAAGGCTACTAAAACATGCAAGAACACGTAATAACTGATTTTATAAAACTTCACCATAGGAATTGCATTCATTCACCTCATTGCATCTTGAGTAAAGTTTGTGCATGATAATTGATTGTTGTAAATTTTTTATGTCCATGGTCATGAGTAGAAGGACAAGCTCAAGAGGCCGTCTATGAGGAGCTACAGCACCAGGACTTTAATATGCTTGAGCAACACGAACCACGGGAGCAAGGCAAGTGCCCGTTGACCATATTGATCCTATGTTTTTGAAACTGTTTTGCTTGAAAAAACCCGTATGATTGATTCAACTTGATGGGACACCCTTTTTATAGGAGTTTATTAGTTTTGTTAACCATCCTTGTCACCGGGAAAGTTGGTGAGTCGGGTATGGTCATTTTTCCTTTTTGCTTCGCTCAACTTACGGGATACAGGAAGCTGAAATAATAGTTATTTAGCTACTGCACTCATATGAATAATGATGATGAGAACTTGATGATGTTAATGAGCATGGAATCGGGGAGATCTAGGCGACCTTGGTTCGTGGATGTTGCTGAATGAGATAGTGGTTTGCTTGCCGTAGATCTAAGGACCGGTTGATGCGAGCACATGCCAGGAAAACAGTGTCACCACAAGGCCAAATATGTGTGCGGTTTGGCTGACTAATTAGGTGTGTTGCTAGCTTGTTATGGACCTTTGGATGGCGCGGGGAATGGGAGTCGATTGGACTGTCCTGGGAACTGCATGGCACAAGAGGAGGCCCATGGGTGGGAGAATGGAGAGTCGAGCCTGCCGGTTAAACCTCAGTGGGTCTGTACAACCTAGTAGACCCTTTTAAAGGCTATTTTGTGATCTCTTGGCCATACACCGACGGTTGTGTTTTGGTATAATGGAGGTTTCTCTAGTCGCCGATGGGTGACAAAATCACGAACTTGTGGGTAAAGTCATGCCACCTCTGCAGAGTGTAAAATTATCATGATAGCCGTGCTTCCAGTTACAAGCACCTGGCCAACTTCCATGATTAGAGGCAAAACATGGGATGGTTATTCGTGTATGGTTATGGTATGGTCATTGGGATTGGTTTTGGCACTGTTTTGGGTCATGACAATGAATTTGGTTTCGATTCTATGAAAATGAGATGGATATGAATATTTATGAGTCTGATATGAACATGAGAAAGATATTGGCTGGTTGAAGCATGATAAATGCTGAATTATGATGAAAGGATGTTGCTGAATTACTTGGTTATGATGGGATTTTACCATGTTTGTGAAATAAAATTGCTTGCTGCAATAAGCCTCTTTATTCCCTAACTTGTTGTAAGCTACATGTCATACTTTTTCCGCACTTGTTGAGTACGACATGTACTCACCCTTGCATTCCCACATATACATCAGCTACAGGAGAAGAGTACTTCCAGGATCATGAGGAGTACTAGGTGTGCGCACTACCATTAACATGTCTGTGGAGTTGAAGTTGGAGCCTGCTGTTTTAGTCATTTTCCGCTGTCGTTTAGAGTCTTCCACTGCTAAATAAGTTGGATATTCATGGGTGAGACATTGAGTTATTGTAATAAAGTACTTAATCACTATTTGTACGTGGTTATATTCTGAACTCAATTTGTGGAATACATGTGTATGTGTGATGAACATCCTGGGCACACATATGCATTCACTTGATCCATTTTCGGAACCGGGTGCACACCCCTGGACCCACAGTCAGAATTTGAACTTTTTCTGATTTAATTCAAATTACAGATTTCCTCCAAACTTTAGAAGGCCATATCTTTAGCTAGGAAACTCAAAAATTAGTGATTCAAAATGGGTTAGATTCAGCTTGGAATAATCTATCCAAATATGCAACCTAATTTGTATGAAAGACAATAATTAATTCTAGGAAATTCTTTGAAGCTTTTCAGTAAAAGAATTTTTGAGGGAGTTTGGTTCATCAAAAAATCCTCAAATTTTGCCAGAAAACATGTGAGTTACTTGAGAATTAATTTCTTTTTGCTTAATTGCTTAGGGATTTGTTCTGAATAAAAAAATCAATTAAAAAAATGCTAATTTATGGTCCAGAGCACTTTCTTGTGAGAAGGAACTCACATGAAAATTTTCAGCTCCATTGGAGCTTTGGATCATCACTAACTAAAAATTATATACATTCTAAGTCACCTGCAAAACAGTCAAGCCCCAGTTTGCATTCAAGCAATTTTATAAAGTCTTTTCATTTCTAGAGATCATAGAATGAAATATTGATTGCATCAGGTCTAGATGATATTGAGAACCCACTTGCATGACCAGATTAACCCAAGAGACAATGGGTAGAGTAGCACCTCCTCGAGTGGATTTGGCTACGCTAAATGTTAGTAGGAATGGACCGGGAAGTCAAGTAGTTGGAATCTACATGCGAGTTTAGGGCTTGATTTCTTCAGAGCGGGTCGTGAATAGAATCATTGAGGAAAATTCACAAGTAAGAAATGGAGACCGGGCAGAGAGATTTAGATGCAGAGGGCTGAGGACCGTGCGTGCATAGCCCTGCCTGTGTTGGTTAAGGCCCGTCCGTACATGGCCCTGTTGGCCAAGTTTGAGTTGTGTACCAGGCGTATACTGGCTATATGGGACCTAGCAAACCGATGTACCTTCTGAGATTCGCATTGGAACTTTTCTAATCGGCTTAGGCTTTCAGCGTCAGTACAGCAGGAGGTAACTCGCTCAAGAACATATCACTGCGGTTTGTACCTTGAGGGAGCTTGCTGTGCGGGGTGATTGGACTGCGTCCTGTGTGGAAGAACTTGGGAAAGGTGGCTGCGTACAACATCAGTCGATGTTGCTGCCGGCAACTCGTTGTATGAGTGTACATGTCATTTAGTCCGGGCGTGTACTGACTCGAATCACCGTTGCTCGCGGTCATATGATCATACTTGCCCACTGCAACTTGACGTAGTATGAACTGAAGTTATTTCATTTGAATTTGATAAGCCTTATGATTTAACTTGTATTGTAGCCATGCTTGAATTAGAGATGGTGCTAATTAAACTTTACTTCAATTTGTGCAAGAAGCATCGCAACAAAGCGTTTCTTGTTTGATTGTGGAGTTACGATTCTGTTCGGCTCAAGGTCTTAAAAATGAGGCTTAAAACCTGAAAGTTAAGGATCAACTGTAGGCAAGTCCTTTATGCAAATTCAGCTACCCTTTTCAATCCGTCGTGCATGTAGAGTTTCTTGTTTAGGAGAGAAGGATCAGTCTTGCTGAGCCTATGTGCTCACGCTTGCTATATGCGTGGTTTTGCAGGTTAACATCGATGCTAAGAAGAGGTTGTACGGTGAGACTCGGAGACTTCCGAGTCGCTTAACACATGGAGAACCAGCCGCTGCAGTTGTCTTCGTGTTGCTAGCGAGAAGAGTCCACAGGCTGGACATCTTCTCGAGTGCTTAGTAGTTATTCAACAAAAGATGATTATTAGTATTCCGCTATAGTTATTTTATGTAAATTACTTACAAAGAACACTTGTATGCTTCCGCTTTTGGTTTATGTAATACATTTTTCTTATATGTATGCTGTTGGGTGCCACATATCACGGCACCACCCAACGCGATTCCTGGGCGAGCGGTACAGCCCCGTGATAGCGTCCGGGCCCTCTCAGCGTTATATTAGAGCTGCACTGGGAATAGCGCATTGAATAAGGATCGTATTACGACAAAAACTTAGGATACGGTGAGAAAACGGTACTAGGCCCACATAAGCACTACTATATTAGCCTAATATGAAGGTGGCAACCTAACTTATGTGCTATGTCAAAAAATCATGCATCTTGGGACGTTCTATGTATTGTGGGGTGCATGTAAGCGCTGTCCACCAGGGCGCACAACCTTAAGGGTGGAGCCTCATGGATGGCAGGTAACCCGGCCAGCTTTAGTATCCTCTACGACTCTTCATGTCGTTTGGGGTATTCGAGCAACGCCCTTCCCTAGCATGCTACGGGAAAGTATGGGAGACCCACATCACATGGTTAGTCACATGAACACGTAACTCAAGGCGTGTTTGGCTTGAGAACACCCGTGCGAGTGATGACGGACGGGTGTATGAAACTGTATTGAGACCGGGTTCGGTGTGCAGTCGAACCTGATGATTGTGTGTGACTTATGCAGGTGTTCTAACCATGAAACCGTAGTACGAGTAGCACACTTTTGCAAGTGACCGTTTTAGTGCCAGCTATTATAAAAATGCCGGTATAATCAGGTTAAGTTTTTCTTTTGTGAGGCAACGTAGTACCGACATGATTCTTATGGTGCATCGACACTGTACTAAACTTAATAACCTCTTCCCTATGAAGAAATGACTCATGAACTAACATTCAACTAAAAATGGAAGTTTGAAACAAATATTAGTTACTGAACTTTTATTTTGAACTAAGATTCAAATGAGAGAATGATTAGGCTTCAAAAGTTTCAAAAACAGAGTGCTCTGTTTCTCGCAGGAATTCTTGCTGGACTTTGACAGAGCATAACTCTGAGTATCTTTAACTAATTAGGGTGTATGATACAGTTCTCGAAAATGTTTTAAGTGCTCTAAAACTTATATGTAGACCTCCAGAGAAAAATTACATGCTAAATTGGTGGAAAGTTCAGTTGACGGTAAACTGTCCAGAACCAGGACAGCAGCAAAACCTCTCTGGATATTTCGGTTTTTAAGCCATAACTTTCTGTAGAAAAATCCCTAAGGATCCTATGATATACCGTTGGAATGTTTATGAAATGTTCAAAATTGTTGTAGTTCAAAGTTTGTTCAGATTCTTATTGTATTTGCATATACAACTGTGATAAAAATAGCCACATTCAAAGGAGATGCTGGCAAATTTTATCCAGGAATTCTGTCAAACTTGGAAAATCATAACTTTTGATCCAGAGATGATCTGAAGGCATATGGATATTCGTTGGAAATATATTGAAGTTAACTTTACCGAAACATGGATTTTGTTACTGCTTTCACAAAGTTTTGACATATTCATATTTTAGTTAGCTTCACATACTGCTGAGTTCATGTTTAACTCATCTCGAAATGTATTTTTGCAGTATGGTTCGTACTCGCTCTTCGAGTAAGGCCGGGAGTTCTTGCCGAGGCGGTGATGAGTCTATTCCACCGTCGGAATCACCATCCACGGGATGGATGGATCTTATGACTCGAGTTGTCGAGTCTAATCAAGAGAGCACCAGACTACTCCAAGAAGCAACTTAAGGGAACACACGCTTACTCCAAGCTTTGGTACAGCAAGGCGTACTCCAGAACACGCAACAAGTCGTTCTACCTCGGAACGCTTATCTGGATTTCTTGGCAACTCAACCGCCAATCTTTACGGAAGCTACCGAACCTGTGGAAGCAGATCAGTGGCTTCGTGTCATGGAGTCTAAATTTGGAGTATTCAAGTGTGATGAAGATCAGAAGACAATGTTTGCTGCTCAACAACTTCATGGAGCTGTCGGAAACTGGTGGGTGGAACATCTCACCACCATTCAGGAAGGCCATCAAGTAACATGGAGTGAATTCTGTGAAGCCTTTCGTACTTGTCACGTACCAATAGGTATTATCAAGACAAAGCGGGAGGAATTGATGATGTTGAAGCAAGGGGACATGAGTGTCCTTGAGTATGTGAAAAGGCTTAACCATTTGGCTCAATATGTTCCCGAATATGTGGCTGAAGAGGCACAATGTGATTTATTCTTCCAAGGCCTGAGTGCCATATTACAGGAGAAGTTGTCTGCGTTCAACAAAGGCAATTGCACCAACATGGTCGATGCGGCTCTCATCCAAGAAAAGCTGACACCCGAGTGGCAAGCTGAGAAAACAAAAATGAGTGAGATCGAGCAGGCCAGCACAAGTTATGTGCTTCAAAAATACCGTTTGGTGTACCGAACACCATCCGATGAAATATGGAGGCCACCTGTACGATCAACTCCTCAGAGGTTGATTGCTGGTCAAGTACCACAACTTGCACCACCTTTACAGCAGCAGCATTAGACGATGGTTTGTGCTTCGTCGCTGCAGCCATGTGTAGCTAGTATCCAACCGCAAGTCAGTGAAGAACTGGAGAGATATCCGTATTTCACTTGTCGGCGTATGGGCCATTATGCTAGGTATTGTCCGGAGGGAATTCAATGCTGCGGGTCATCATATTTGCAATATTCAGATTCGTACCAATATCTGCAGAAAAGAGGGCAGACAAGGGGCAGCATTAATTATACAGTGATTGATGATGTTCCGGAAGGAGAAGCCGCATTAGCAGGGATGTTTTCTCTGAATCAGCTACCGGTATTAATTCTCTTCGATTCTGGTGCCACACACAACTTCATTAGCCAATCTTTTGTGGCTCAACATCAGCTCCAAACCACTTTTACAAAGAGCCAATATCTCATATCTTCACCCGGGGGCAGCAGTACCACAAGCAAGGTTGTCTCCGGAGTACCTCTTTGTTTGGGGGTTAGAGTATACCCCACAACTCTCATTATTCTTGAGGGTCTGAAGATCGACATCATTTTGGGGATGTCGTGGTTGAATTACCACAATGCGGTTCGTAACATCAGCTCTAGGACCGTTGAGCTCAACTCCCCACAGCAAGGTCTTCATATATTATTTCTAGGCGCCAGTCGGCAACAAATTGCAACATTGAACCACATGGAAACTGTGAAGATAGAGGACATTCCGGTGGTACGTGAATACCCGGATGTGTTCCCCGATGATTTACTGGGCATGCCGCCCGAGCGGGACGTAGAGTTCAAGATTAAACTTACGATGGGAACAAAGCCGATATCACGAAGGCCGTACAAGATGGCACCCAACGAACTGGCAGAATTGAAGACACAGCTGAATGACCTAATGAGCAAGGGTTTTATATGACCGAGTTCGTCACCTTGGGGCTGTTCAACGTTGTTTGTCAAGAAGAAGGACGAAACACTATGGCTTTGTGTTGATTATCGTCCTCTTAACGTCGTGACCATCAAGAAAAAGTATCCACTACCTCGCATTGATATGCTCTTCGATCAATTAGTCGGTGCGGAAGTATTCTCAAATATGGATCTTTGGTCCGGATATCATCATATTAAAATCCGGGCAGAAGATATTCCGAAGATGGCATTTGTAAGGGCCTCAGTTTTTGACACATATTTGAAGTGTTCATCACCACACCACACACCTCATTTGAGGTAAGTTGATGAACACAAATGAAGAGCAAGTAACCACCATCAACATGCTCATTAGAGAACAAACTCACATATTGCAAAAGTGGTATTTCCCACATGTGATATAGGTGGGCTGGACATGTGAAAACTCCTACACATTGCTAAGGATGTCCATGCCAAGTTTCACCCAAATTCAAAACCTTTTTGAGGTCATTTTGGGTATAGCTAGAAAGAGGGCAGTTTGAAACCATATTCAAATTCAGACTGTTTTTATCCCATGAATTTAAAAGTGGGAGGCATATTCTTATTCAGCACATTTTTGTGAAATCACAAACCAATTTTCACTCCATTTGGAGTTGATCTTGACATGAGCTAAGTGGGACAAATCCAAACTTTATTTGAATTCAAAACTGAACTTGTGCTGAAATTCATTCAAACCAAATCCAATTTGAATTCTACTCAATTCAAATGGCTCATGGGTGAATAATTTGAATCACCAGGGGTATTTTGGGGCTCACTGTTTACAACAGTGATTAGGAGTAAATTTCAGAGGTTAAAACCCCGGGTGGGACCCACATGTCATAGAGAGAAGGAGGCAAAACTTGCACAAAAAGTCACAGCCTCGGTGGGAAATTCCACCGAGCAGCTGTCGGCTGTGCCACCGAGCAGCTGCCGGCGCCACCAGCTGCTTCCCCTCTCCACGCGCTGGCGCCCAGGGCGGCTTGCTCGCGCCCCCACGCGACCGTCACCGCCTCAACGGGGTGATGACCGGGTGCCTTCTTATCCCCGTGAGCGACACTGGGCGGCGCCATTCCTTTTCTTCCCGAGCTCTCGGTCGATCGGGAAAAACACAGCAAACAATCGTGTCCTCGCCTCTCCGAGTTGCCAGGCAACATCCTGAGCTCGAGCACCACCCTCCCAACGCCCGAACCACCGGGTTTCGGCCCCTGTTCCCGTGATCAACGACGACCGCCGCAGTTTAGCTGAAGGACGGTGATCGGTCTCACGTGGGAAGCACACTACAGCCACTTCCACGGCCAAGCAAGGACGGCAACAGGAGCGCACGGACTCCACGCTGCTTCCACCTGAAGCTCAAGCCACGCCGCGAACTCTCGCCGGTGAATTCTCAGTTTTTGCTCCGGCGACCGTAAACCGAGCTTCCGGTATGGTTTCTTTAAATTCTCGCTCTATGATCTTTCGGAGGTCATCAAATATTGCACATAGACGCTGGACTAGCCGGCGATCAAGTTCTTTTCTGCACCCGTAGCGTGAAACTGTCTAGGAGTAACGAATTTCGAGCTCGATCGAGGGCGGTCATGGCGGGCACGATCAGTCACACGGTGCCGACCGACTTGCCGCCATCCCTGAACCCTTTTGACACCTTGTCGAGCTTCCTAGAGGTACACTGATGCTGTAGGACTGTTTGTTCGTGGTGTTGGCGGGTTAGAACCCACGATCGACGGCGCCGAACCTCAACCGAGGCCGCGGCATGTCGCCGGGCTGTTTCCGGTCACCCCCAGCCCGACCTGACACCACCGACGTGTTCCTCGACGTCGATAACCCCCTGGCGGCGAGTTTCAGACCATGGGAGGTCTGGCAGCGGCGAGCCGGCGAGCTCCGGGTCTGCTCCGGCATGGTCGGCGGCGCGGGCGCGAGAGAACGGCGGGAGGAAGACGAAGCCGGCTGGCCCACGTGTCAGCGGCTGACGAATTTAAATCGGGATCGGGTGTGGCCGGGGATCAGCTGTGCTGGCGCGCAAATACCCTGTGAGCTCCGGTGTGCCGGACACCTCCGCGCCCGACACGTGTCCCCGCAGACCCCGTGAGATTTAAACTTTTCCCCGATTTTCAGAATTCTTCCAAACTTCAAATCCTCATAACTTTGGCTAAAAAGCTCCAAATTAAGTGAACCAAATTTTTCTGGATTCAGCTCTCTAAGCATTTCCAGCAAATCAAGTTTCACTTCATGAAAACCCTTGTTTCGTCAGAATTAATTCCTCAAAGTTTAAATTGTTAGGAATTTTAACTGGAGAATCCTGTGTAGGAAAATCCTGAAATTTTGCTGGGATATTCAAAAAAATATCCCTGAACTACCATAAAAATTTCAGACCCATTTGAGCTCATTTAATCCACCGAATGGTGTGATTAGTGAAACTGTTCCAGAGAAAATAGAAAATGTTCAGAAACATTTTCAGAATTTTCTCTGAAATTGTTTAGCTCATATCCTTAGCTAGGCACCTTCAAATTAAGTGAGACCAACTTCATTAGAACCCTCTGAAAATCTAGTTTTCAGAAAGTCATAGTTTGTTTCATGAAAATCATTAGAACACCCTAAAAGCCTTCAATTAAGGTCAAGTACATAATTAGTTGTGGAGGGCTCAAATGAGCTTTGCTGCAACTAAAACTTGACCAAATCTCTGTTTAGGTTGTAACCAAGCCTCAGTAAAAGTTTCACAGTCATTAAGTCTGTCTAGAGGGACTTATAAGCTTCACAAGTTTAAAAGTGAATACAAATGCATTTAAATTATTACATGTACTGCTTCTATCATGTAGTCGCTAAGGTCGAGGAGGAACCCGAAGTCCTAGACTTCGTTACTCCAGAGGAACAGCTAGCCTACGACCAAGAGCAGCAAGGCAAGCTCCGGTTTGCATTAACCTTTTTACAAGTTTTTATTGTTTTGAGCTCATACTTGATTTCTTTCTTCTTTGCATTAGAGTCTTGTTTGGAAACCCAACTGCATAGCCAAGAAAACCATGGGTTGGGTTTAGTATTGCAAACCCCGTTAGCTACTGCAATGCTAAGATAGAGTAGGATTCGGTACAAGTCGAGTAGTTGGAACTACTCGCGAGCATAGGCTAGAGGCACTCGACTCGGGTAGTGATAGCACATGAAACACATGGCAAGAAAATGAGACCAAGTGGAGGGTAAGGGCAACAGGACTTTTGGGCCTGTGTGCTGTAGCTCCGCTTGTGTCGATTGAGGACCGAGCCGTGTGCGGGCCTGTTGAACAAGCTAGAACAGTACCGAAGACCTACCGGCTATATGGGAACCGGGAAACTAATGTAACTCGGGTAGCTGGGTGTTGAGGCATAGCTGGTCGTTCAGAGGGTAGGTTGAGAGCTCGAAGTGTAAATCGGCTGGCGGCACTGAGATGCGCGTGCAGAGACCTCTTGCTCGGGACGATTGGACCGGTTCAACATTGGCTAACGGGTGAAAGGTAGTCGTGTACGGCGTCCGTGATGGTTGTTGTAGGCAACATCGAGTACGGACGTACGTGACGGGTTATTCGGGTAACCCTGCAGGTGTAAATCGATTATAATCGCCGTCCCTCGCGGTCAGTGAGTACCACTTGTTCACTGTACCGTGATGTAGAAAGAACCGGCTAGTTGCATGTTAAAATGTTGCTGATTGAAAGATGGACTTGATTGCTAATGATTTGCTGTAGTCTAGAGCTAACTAAAGTTCTTTTCAACTTTAGGCAAAGTACATGAGAGAAATGCGTTTGTTTGATTGCGGCTCTCTCATGTGCCTTAGCGTAAGGTTCTCCACAACCTGCTGCTAAAACCTGAAAAAAATGTTCTACTAATTAGGCAAGTCCTTGCAAATGATTTTTACCTCATGTAACCCATTACCCCTCATTTAGAAGTTCCATGTTTAGGTGAGACGGGTCAGACTTGCTGAGCCTTCGTGCTCACTGCATGTGTTTGAAGCTTTTGCAGGGTTCTATGAGGAAGGGGCTCCCGAGGAGGAGACGGAACGCCAGGAGGGGAACCCCGTCGAGTGGGAGTCGTGCACGCCACAGAGTTAGTGTGCGTGTGTGCTAGCAAGGACACGTTCAAGGGCTGAATGTGGACTTGATGCGTAGTCTACGCCCGTGAGTGTAGACTGGAACTATTTTGATGTAAACATGTTCATAAACTTGTTTATGTAATAAAAATTTCGCTTCCGCTTTGTACCTTTGACGTGTGTTATACGGTGCTGTGCAACGCAGCACCCCTCAGCGTGATCCTGGCTCGACAAGACCGTTGGGGTCATGTCAGAGTTGGTATCAGAGCTCGCTTGAGGTTTAACGCACTACAAAGGTCGTCTTTTTCAAAAATCCAGTGAGGAACGAGTTAGTAGCCCGTATAAGGATGTTATTAGCATATAGAAAGTGGCATACTAACCTATTTGCTTATGTCGGAAAATCGTGTATCTCGGGACGTTTATGTCTTGGGGGGTGCACGTAAGCGTTGTCCACCAGTGCGCACAAGCTGAAGGGTGGAGCCCCACGGGTGGCAGGTAACCCGACCCGCTTTAATATCCTCTACGACTCTTCATGTCGTTTGGGGTATTCGAGCAACGTCTGTCCCTGTCGTGCGTGGTGCAACTTGGGAGACCCCGTCACATGGTCTGAAACATGAACACGTAACTCAAGGCGTGTTTGGCTTGAGAACATCCAGGCGAGTGATGACGGCCGGTTGTACGAACTGTATGGATTCCGGGCTCGGTGTGCAGCCGAGTCTGACGATTGCTTGAGTTTCTGCAGGTAGCCTGACCACGAAACGGTAGACGTGTAGCATCCGTGTGCGAGTGACGTTTAGTGCCACTGAATTAACGAAGCCGGCTAAGTCCGGTATAGGTTTTCTTTGTGAGGACGTAGTACCGACATAATTTGGTGACGCATCAACGTCACACCCCATTAAATGAACAACTTCATTTAAAACTTGAAGGTTTTGATCTAAAGTAGTAAAACTTGATGTAACTCCTTCCCCTTGAACAAGATATTCAAAGTTAACAAGTTTTCAACTTATAGGTTGTTAAGGACAGAGCACTCTGTTTTCAGCTGAATTAAGGCTGAAGTTAATCAGAGGTTATAGGTTGAGTTCTTTCGAGGTTGGTGTCATATGATACATTTCTGGAAAGCTTTGGAAGAGCTTTACAACTTTTCTGTTGAGGTCCAGAGGTGTTTCATCACTTAACCAATCGAAAAATGCAGTAGAGTTGAAACTGTCAGAAAACAGGACAGAGTAAAGACTCTCTGTAAACTCTCTGTAAATTAAGCATAACTTCCTGCTTAAAAATCCAGAAATAGAAAATAAAGTAGTTCTGGAGAGCTTATGAGATGGGTTTCAACTTTGTAACAGAAAGTTTTGTCAGATTAGGAACAGAATTAACTGAAATTCTTGGATCAAATCAGTACCTATGGCAGGAAGGTGCTGTCCAAATGTTTTCAGAAATTCTGTTAACTTTGACATCTCATAAATTTTGAACCAGGACAGATATTAGGCCAAGAAAATACTTTCTGGAAATCTATTGAAGTTAGCTTTAACTTTGATGATGAGCTCCAGAATTGGTTTTGCCTCTAACATGGCCTAAATCAGGTTGAAATGGAAACTGGTCAGGGCTGTCATGGGAACAGCAGATCAGCAGACAAATTTGTTTAAAATTTGAACTGGGTTTCCAAGTTTTATGAGTTCAATGACATGTCTTATGTTATAACTCAATGGCTTACTTTTTAAATAAATATTTGACATTTCTCAAATATATTTTTACAGATGACAGCAGATAAACAGTTGGAGAACGGGTGGGTGGTTTCCCACTGTTCTCACCATAGCGGCTACCTGGAAGCATTGTGGCAAATGCTCCAATATTTCGGGTACAACCAGATGCCGCAGTACTTCGCCAAGGAAGAAGGCGAAGAGGGGAACAAGACGTGGACAATCCATGTCGAGGTCCCCGCAGGACCTATGCCACCCGGTTGGGTGCCGTTCACCATCACGGTGAGAGTAAGACAACCGAAGGGATGTGGCAAGTGGCAGCCCGTGACACCATTTCACGTTTCTTCCAACTACACGTGCAGGCTATGGAGGGCACTCCATACGCGCTCGTTCCGGTGGAGGGACGGGCTCAGCATGTGTGGGAAGAGAGGTACCTGGAGGCAACGGACCCGAGTTGCCCAAGGTACAACCCCGCGGAGGCAAATCTCAGCCTCCAGATGAGGGCGGGAAATGCCGTGATGGACAGCCAAGCTGTTCATACGGAGCATCTCGCCACAAAGCTCAAGGAGAGCACGAGCCGTGGAGACCATTTCGAGAGTGCTCACAGCGCACTCCGCAATGTGCTCCTTCCGACGATCAAGCGACTGAATGAACAACACAATCAGTTGCATCGTCTGAAGAAGGCGAAGAGGAAAAGCTGTGTCGACATCGCGGCGTTGCAAGAATTGGTACAGAATCTGACCCAGCAAAACGAGGAACTTACTCAAGAGCGGGACGACGCTATTGAGGAAGGGCAAGGCTGGGAAGAAGATTACAACCAAGCCATGGACGAGGTGCATGCATTGCAGGACCTCGTACCTCCGGTATTGGGCGTACCGGTGGTCTTGGGCCTTCCAGCAATGGGAGAACCCGAGATGGGCAAAGAGGTGGTAGATCCAGAGCCACCAGCAGAGGTACCGGAGGAGGACGACCCACAGGAGGTCGATTTCTACTCCGAGTAGGGGGTTACAGTTGCCCAATAGGGCAGATAGGGTAGAGTAGACCCTACGTCTCTCATAATTTTAGAGGGACAAAAGGTCGATGTCATCCTAGGGATGTCGTGGTTAACACGCCACGGCGCTGTTTTAGACACCGTCCTTCGAGTCGTGCACTTAAACTCAGAAGTGCACGGGTCTCACTCATTATTTCTGGACAGTCCAGAAATAAAACTTCCTAGTGTCTATCAGTCCACAACTATCAGATTGGAAGATATTCCAGTGGTCCGAGAGTTCCCTGACGTATTCCCGGATGATTTACCGGGAATGCCGCCCGATAGAGAGGTGGAGTTCAAGATTGAACTTGCACCGGGAACCATGCCAATATCCCGAAGGCCGTACAAGATGGCGCCCAAGGAATTGGCTGAACTGAAGACTCAGCTCACGGACCATCTGGAGAAGGGTTTTATTAGGCCGAGCTCCTCGCCATGGGGCTGTTCGGCATTATTTGTCAAGAAGAAGGATGAGACGTTGTGGCTTTGCGTGGACTATCGTCCATTAAATACCATAACCGTCAAGAACAAGTACCCGTTGCCACGGATCGACATGTTGTTTGATCAGTTGGTCGAAGCAAAGATCTTTTCCAAGATGGATTTAAGATCCGGGTGCCATCAGATTAAGATAAGGGCTGAGGATATTCCAAAGACAGCTTTCTCGACAAGGTACGGACTTTATGAGTACCTGGTCATGTCCTTCGGCCTCACCAATGCTCCAGCTCACTTCATGTACTTAATGAACTCGGTATTCATTCCGGAGCTGGACAAGTTTGTCGTGGTCTTCATCGACGACATCCTGGTATATTCCAAGTCGGAGGAAGATCACAAGAAGCATCTGCGTATAGTCTTGCAACGGCTGCGGGATCACAAGCTATACGCGAAATTCAGCAAATGCGAGTTCTGGATATCGCAAGTGCCTTTCCTCAGGCATATCATTTCAGCAGAGGGTATCGCTTTAGACCCGAGCAAGATCACTCAAGTGCTGAATTGGAAATCCCCGAGAACTGTTCACGAGGTACGGAGTTTCCTCGGACTCGCGGGATATTATCGGAGGTTCATTCCGAACTTCTCGAAGATTGCCAAGCCAATGACAGAGCTGCTGAAGAAGGCTACCAAATATGTTTGGAGTCCAGCGTGTGAAGCAGCATTCAAGGCTTTAGTCAAGCACCTGACATCAGCACCGGTTTTGGAGCAGCCAGACACAACAAAACCGTTCGATGTGTACTGCGATGCATCCGGCATTGGGCTCGGATATGTGCTGATGCAAGACCGAAGGGTGGTCGCGTATGGATCACGGCAGCTTAAAAACCATGAGCAGAATTATCCAACCCACGATTTGGAGCTCGCTGCCGTGGTACTTGCACTGAAAATGTGGAGGCACTACCTACTCGGTAACCTCGTACATTTATATACCGACCACAAAAGCCTCAAGTACATAATCACTCAGAAGGAGCTGAACATGAGGCAACAAAGATGGTTAGAATTGATAAAGGATTACGAAATAGAGATCCATTATCATCCAGGCAAGGCAAACATAGTGGCAGATGCGCTGAGCCGCAAGTCGCACGTCAACAATCTGACCATCACACCGTTGGAAGAGAGCGAACCACCACTACATGTAATTCCACATGGAGCTCTCTACAACCTAGCTTTGATCCCCACCATCCATGAAGAGATAGCGGCTGCTCAGAAACATGACAAGGGCATGTCACATTTGCGGAGACGTGCAGACAGTGGGGAGCTGAAATATTTCCGGAAGGACGGAGACGACGTCCTATGGTTCAAGGACCGGATCGTCGTACCCCAAAACCCGGAGTTACGGAAGAAAATTTTTGATGAGGCTCACTTATCAAAATTTTCTATTCACCCCGGCAGCAACAAGATGTATCAAGAACTCAGAAGCAAGTTTTGGTGGACACTTATGAAGCGTGAGACTGCAAAATACGTGTCCGAGTGTGATACATGTCGAAGGGTGAAGGCAGACCATATGCGGAAACCGGGACTGCTGCAACCACTGGGCATTCCTGCCTGGAAGTGGGAGGATGTGAGCATGGACTTCATCGTCAGTTTACCCACAACTCTTCAAAAGCATGATTCTGTGTGGGTGATCGTCGATCGGCTCAACAAAGTTGCCCATTTCATCCAGGTCAACACCAACTACAACGCCAAGAAGTACGCTGAACTGTACATCTCACGGATCCTATGCTTGTACGGCGTACCCCGTACCATCATATCGGATCAGGGCACTTTATTTGTGTCCCATTTTTGGGAGCAGCTGCATGCTGCCTTGGGGACGAAGCTGATCCGTAGTTCAGCATACCACCCGCAGACGGATGGGCAAACGGAGCGGGTAAATCAGATCTTAGAAGACATGCTATGAGCTTGCGCTATCAACCACGGCAAGAATTGGGATGATCACTTGCCGTTAGCCGAGTTCTCGTACAACAATGGGTACCAAGCCAGTATAAAGATGGCGCCCTACGAGGCACTATACGGTAGGAAATGCCGCACACCATTGAACTGGTGTGAGTCTGGCGAAAGGGTTATCTTCGGGATTGACCTTGTCAACAACGCGGAAGAAAAGGTTCGACTGATTCAAGCGAACCTAAAAGCCGCCCAATCCCGGCAGAAACAGTATGCGGACCGTAGAAGGCGCCCATTACAATTCGAAGTTGGAGATTACGTATATCTACGGGTATGTCCAATGAAGGGCGTAAGCAGATTTGGGGTGAGAGGAAAGTTGGCACCCCGATTCATCGGTCCATTCCAGATTACCGAAAGATGTGGATCAGTGGCATACCGGATGAAATTACCAGAAGCACTTTCCGGTGTGCACGCCGTCATTCACATTTCCCAGCTGAGGAAGTGTCTTAAGCTATCAACTACCGTTCATCTGGAAGATATTGAAGAACTGCAACCGGATCTCACCTATCGGGAGGAACCGGTGCAGTTATTGATGAAAGGCCCGAACCACACGCAACCATACATTGTGGTTCTATAAGGTTCTATGGAGTAATCACTCCATGGATGAAGCGACATGGGAGAGCAAAGAATTCCTTCGCACTAACTACCCCGACTTTTTCACGTCGCATATCCGGTAATTTTCCACCGTCCTCTCTCTCATTTTCACCTTATAATCTCGGGACGAGATTCTTTTAAGGGGGGAGGAATGTAAGGGCCTCAGTTTTTGACACATATTTGAAGTGTTCATCACCACACCACACACCTCATTTGAGGTAAGTTGATGAACACAAATGAAGAGCAAGTAACCACCATCAACATGCTCATTAGAGAACAAACTCACATATTGCAAAAGTGGTATTTCCCACATGTGACATAGGTGGGCTGGACATGTGAAAACTCCTACACATTGCTAAGGATGTCCATGCCAAGTTTCACCCAAATTCAAAACCTTTTTGAGGTCATTTTGGGTATAGCTAGAAAGAGGGCAGTTTGAAACCATATTCAAATTCAAACTATTTTTATCCCATGAATTTAAAAGTGGGAGGCATATTCTTATTCAGCACATTTTTGTGAGCTCACACACCAATTTTCACTCCATTTGGATTTGATCTTGACATGATCTAAGTGGGACAAATTCAAACTTTATTTGAATTCAAAACTGAACTTGTGCTGAAATTCATTCAAACCAAACCCATTTGAATTCTACTCAATTCAAATGGCTCATGGGTGAATAATTTGAATCACCAGGGGTATTTTGGGGCTCACTGTTTACAACAGTGATTAGGAGTAAATTTCAGAGGTTAAAACCCCAGGTGGGACCAACATGTCATAGAGAGAAGGACGCAAAACTTGCACACAAAGTCACAGCCTCGGTGGGAAATTCCACCGAGCAGCTGTCGGCTGTGCCACCGAGCAGCTGCCGGCGCCACCAGCTGCTTCCCCTCTCCGCGCGCTGGCGCCCAGGGCGGCTTGCTCGCGCCCCCACGCGACCGTCACCGCCTCAACGGGGTGAAGACCGTGTGCCTTCTTATCCACATGAGCGACACTGGGCGGCGCCATTCCTTTTCTTCCCGAGCTCTCGGTCGAGCGGGAAAAAGACAGCAAACAATCATGTCCTCGCCTCTCCGAGTTGCCAGGCAACATCCTGAGCTCGAGAACCACCCTCCCAACGCCCGAACCACCGTGTTTCGGCCCCTGTTCCCGTGATCAACGATGACCGCTGCAGTTTAGCTGAAGGACGGCGATCCGTCTCACGTGAGCAGCACACTACAGCCACTTCCACGGCCGAGCAAGGACGGCAACAGGAGCGCACGGACTCCACGCTGCTTCCACCTGAAGCTCAAGCCACGCCGTGAACTCTCGCCGGTGAACTCTCAGTTTTTGCTCCGGCGACCGTAAACCAAGCTTCCGGTATGGTTTCTTTAAATTCTCGCTCTATGATCTTTCGGAGGTCATCAAATCTTGCACATAGACGCTGGACTAGCCGGCGATCAAGTTCTTTTCTGCACCCGTAGCGTGAAACTGTCTAGGAGTGACGAATTTCGAGCTCGATCGAGGGCGGTCATGGCGGGCACGATCAGTCACACGGTGCCGACCGACTTGCCGCCATCCCTGAACCCTTTTGACACCTTGTCAAGCTTCCTAGAGGTACACTGATGCTGTAGGACCGTTTGTTCGAGGTGTTGGTGGGTTAGAACCCACGGTCGATGGCGCCGAACCTCAACCGAGGCCGCGGCATGTCGCCGGGCTATTTCCGGTCACCCCCAGCCCGACCTGACACCACCGACGTGTTCCTCGACGTCGACAACCCCCTGGCGGCGAGTTTCAGTCCATGGGAGGTCCGGCAGCGGCGAGCTGGCGAGCTCCGGGTCTGCTCCGGCAAGGTCGGCGGCGCGGGCGCGAGAGAACAGCGGGAGGAAGACGAAGCCGGCTGGCCCACGTGTCAGCGGCTGACGAATTTAAATCGGGATCGGTTGTGGCATGGATCAGCTGTGCTGGCGCGCAAATACCCTGTGAGCTCCGGTGTGCCGGACACCACCGGGCCCGACACGTGTCCCCGCGGGCCCCCGCGAGATTTAAACTTTTTCCCGATTTTCAGAATTCTTCCAAACTTCAAATCCTCATAACTTTGGCTAGAAAGCTCCAAATCAAGTGAACCAAATTTTGCTGGATTCAGCTCTCTAAGCACTTTCCAGCAAATCAAGTTTCACTTCATGAAAACCCTTGTTTCTTCATAATTAATTCCTCAAATTTTAAATTGTTAGGAATTTTAACTGGAGAATCCTGTGTAGGAAAATCCTGAAATTTTGCTGGGATATTCACCAAAATATCCCTGAACTACCATAAAAATTTCAGACCCATTTGAGCTCATTTGATTCACCTAATGGTGTGATTAGTGAAACTGTTCCAGAGAAAATAGAAAATGTTCAGAAACATTTTCAGAATTTCTCTGAAATTGTTTAGCTCATATCCTTAGCTAGGCACCTTCAAATTAAGTGAGACCAACTTCATTATAACCCTCTGAAAATCTAGTTTTCAGAAAGTCATAGTTTATTTCATGAAAATCATTAGAACACCCTAAAAGCCTTCAATTAAGGTCAAGTACATAATTAGTTGTGGAGGGCTCAAATGAGCTTTGCTGCAACTAAAACTTGACCAAATCTCTGTTTAGGTTGTAACCAAGCCCCAGTAAAAGTTTCACAGTCAATAAGTCTGTCTAGAGGGACTTATAAGCTTCACAAGTTTAAAAGTGAATACAAATGCATTTAAATTAATACATGTACTGCTTCTATCATGTAGTCGCTAAGGTCGAGGAGGAACCCGACGTCCTAGACTTCATTACTCCGGAGGAACAGCTAACCTACGACCAAGAGCAGCAAGGCAAACTCCGGTTTGCATTAACCTTTTTACAAGTTTTTATTGTTTTGAGCACATACTTGATTTCTTTCTTCTTTGCATTAGAGTCTTGTTTGGAAACCCAACTGCATAGCCAAGAAAACCATGGGTTGGGTTTAGGATTGCAAACCCCGTTAGCTACTGCAATGCTAAGATAGAGTAGGATTCAGTACAAGTCGAGTAGTTGGAATTACTCGCGAGCATAGGCTAGAGGCACTCGACTCGGGTAGTGATAGCACATGAAACACATGGCAAGAAAATGAGACCAAGCGGAGGGTAAGGGCAACAGGACTTTGGGGCCTGTGTGCTGTAGCTCCGCTTGTGTCGATTGAGGACCGAGCCGTGTGTGGGCCTGTTGAACAAGCTAGAACAGTACCGAAGACCTACCGGCTATATGGGAACCGGGAAACTGATGTAACTCGGGTAGCTGGGTGTTGAGGCATAGCTGGTCGTTCAGAGGGTAGGTTGAGAGCTCGAGGTGTAAATCGGCAGGCGGCACTGAGATGCGCGTGCAGAGACCTCTTGCTCGGGACGATTGGACCGGTTCAACATTTGGCTAACGGGTGAAAGGTAGTCGCGTACGGCGTCCGTGATGGTTGTTGTAGGCAACATCGAGTACGGGCGTACGTGACAGGTTATACGGGTAACCCTGCAGGTGTAAATCGATTATAATCGCCGTCCCTCGCGGTCAGTGAGTACAACTTGTTCACCGTACCGTGACGTAGAAAGAAAAGGCTAGTTGCATGTTAAAATGTTGCTGATTGAAAGATGGACTTGATTGCTAATGATTTGTTATAGTCTAGAGCTAACTAAAGTTCTTTTCAACTTTAGGCAAAGTACATGAGAGAAATGCGTTTCTTGTTTGATTGCGGCTCTCTCATGTGCCTTAGCGTAAGGTTCTCCACAACCTGCTGCTAAAACCTGAAAATAAGGTTCTACTAATTAGGCGAGTCCTTGGAAATGATTTTTACCTCATGTAACCCATTACCCCTCATGTAGAAGTTCCATGTTTAGGTGAGGCGGGTCAGACTTGCTGAGCCTTCGTGCTCACTGCTTGTGTTTGAAGCTTTTGCAGGGTTCTATGAGGAAGGGACTCCCGAGGAGGAGACGGAACCCCAGGAGGGGAACCCCGTCGAGTGAGAGTCGTGCACGCCGCAGAGTTAGTGTGCGTGTGTGCTAGCAAGGACACGTTCAAGGGCTGAACGTGGACTTGATGCGTAGTCAACACCCGTGAGTGTAGACTGGAACTATTTTGATGTAAACATGTTCATAAACTTGTTTATGTAATAAAAAAATTCGCTTCCGCTTTGTACCTTTGACGTGTGTTATACGGTGCTTTGCAACGCAGCACCCCTCAGCGTGATCCTGGCTCGACAAGACTGTTGGGGTCGTGTCAGCATTCTCGACGAGATACGGGTTATACGATATCTCGTCATGTCTTTTGGGTTGACCAATGCCCAGGCACATTTTATACGAATATCTCGTCATGTCTTTTGGGTTGACCAATGCCCCGGAGATGGATAAATTTGTCGTTCTCTTCATCGACGATATCTTGGTGTACTCCAAGTCAGAGGAAGAACATGCTGAGCATCTGCATATTGTGCTACAAAGATTGCGAGATCACCAGCTCTATGCAAAATTCAGCAAATGTGAATTCTGGATTAATCAAGTACCTTTTCTCAGACACACTATTTCAGCGGAGGACATCGCTGTTGATCCGAGTAAGATTATCCAAGTGCAGAAATGGGAGTCACCAAAGTCTGTGCTTGAAATCCAAAGATTCCTCGGTTTAACGGGTTATTACCGGAGGTTCATTCCGGGCTTCTCCAAGATTACTAAACCGATGATGG
Organism: Neostapfia colusana; assembly: GCA_030760725.1. NCBI lineage: Eukaryota > Viridiplantae > Streptophyta > Magnoliopsida > Poales > Poaceae > Neostapfia > Neostapfia colusana. The sequence goes on along the minus strand of JASWHV010000017.1, from coordinate 33,173,863 downwards.
AATTATGGAAAAAGAGTACCGGATTTGTGTGGAGTGCTGCATGTGAACAAGCTTTCAAGACTCTAGTGAAGCATCTCACAACAGCCCTAGTTCTTGATCAGCCGGATACGACGAAGTTATTCGACGTTTATTGCGATGCATCTGGCATCGGTCTTGGCTGCATGCTGATGCAATAAGGATGATTGGTCGCTTATGGATCTCGTCAACTTCAAAACCACGAGCAACATTATCCAACTCATGATCTTGAGTTAGCTGCCGTGGTCCTTGCTTTGAAAATTTGGAGGCATTACTTGCTCGTAAATCTTGACACCTCTACACCGACATCAAGAGCTTGAATAAATCTTCGCTCAGAAAGAACTGAACATGAGACAATGAAGATGGCTAGAGCTCATTAAAGATTACAAACTTGAGACTCATTATCATCCGGGAGAGGCGAATGTGGTCGCCGATGCGCTCAGTCGTAAGGCGCATGTCCATAACTTAGCTATTGCTGAAATGTATGATGAAGAACCAAGTCTTCATGTCATCCTGTATGGAGCACTCTATAATCTCGCTCTCATCCCTACCATCCGAGAGGAGGTCATTGAATCTCAAAGAAAAGACAAGGGTATGTCTCACATAAGGCGGAGAATAGACAACAGAGAAATGAAATGCTTCTGGAAAGGCAAAGAAGGTACATTGTGGTTCAACGACCAGATAGTAGTACCCCGGGGTATGGGACTATGGAAGAAAATTTTGGATGAAGCCTATTTGTCCAAATTTTCCATTCATCCGAGCAGCAATAAAATGTACCAAGATCTTCGCAAGAAATTTTGGTGGACACGTATGAAGCGTGAAGTTGCAAAGTATGTTTCGGAATGTTATACGTGCCGAAGAGTCAAGGCCGACCATGTGAAGAAGTCGGGCCTGCTGAAACAACTGCAAATACCAGAATGGAAGCGGGAATACATGAGTATGTATTTCATCGTCGGGTTGCCGATGACCTCCCACCAACATGATTCGATTTGGGTAATCATTGACCGATTAACCAAATAAGCACACTTCATCCCTGTGCATACCAGATATAATGCAAAGAAGTATGCGGAGTTGTACATAGCATCTTGTGCTTACATGGATTTCCCCGTACCATTGTGACAGACAGAGGATCGCTGTTCGTAGCCCGTTTCTGGGAGCAGCTACACGCATCCTTGGGAACCAAATTGATTCAAAACTCCACGTATCACCCTTAAACCAATGGGCAAACTGAGAGGGTGAATCAAATACTTGAAGATATGCTAAGAGCGTGTGCCATCCACCATGGTATGATCTGGGATGATCACTTACCATTGGCGGAGCTCTCGTACAACAACGGTTATCAAACGAGCATCAAAATGGCACCATATGAAGCTCTATACGGGCAGAAGTGCCATACACCATTGAATTGGTGTGAGTACGGTGAAAGAGTAACGTTTGGGGTTGATCTTGTCAATGAAACCGAAGAGAGAGTTCGGATAATACAAGAGGACCTGAAAGCTGCCCAATCTCATTAGAAAAGCTACGTGGATTAGAGGCATCGACCGCTGCATTTCGACGTTTGAGAGCATGTGTATCTTTGTGTATCTCCGATGAAAGAAATTCATCGGTTCGGTGTCAAGGAGAAACTTGCTCCCTGATTCATCGGTCCGTTTGCCATCACAGAGAAGTGTGGAACCATAGCCTACCGGCTGGAACTACCGGCAAGCCTTGCTGGTATTCATGACATATTTCACGTGTCCCAGCTGCGGAAGTATCTGAAGTTTACCGCTGCTGTCCGCACCGATGACATCGACGAGCTAAAGCCAGATCTCGCCTACACCGAACGAGCCGTGCAGATTATCAACGAAAATAAGCGGATCACCCGGAATCAGACTTTGATATTTTACAAAGTCTTGTGGAGTAATCATACCCCGGAAGAGGCGACGTGGGAAAGCGAGGATTACATCCACAAGCATTATCCGGAACTTTTGTCATATCTATTTAAATTACCCTCCTGTGTCACTCTTCTTTTGTATCTCGGGACAATATTCCTTTTAAGGGGGAGGAATGTAAAGGTCCAAAAAATATGAATACAAAGAAACTAAAGTTTGATCAAGCATTTGGTTTCATGTATATGAAAAATGGGACTTGTTTAAACTTCCACATGTGGTAATGCACACGAGAGCTCTCTCTCTCTACACAAGCTTATGTTTACTTACATGTTTGGACCCAAGGTAGATTAAAACCACATATTTGAAGTCTCATGTGCAATAGAATGTTTAAAAATCAGATTTTGAACACCATTTGTTCAATGCAAATTTCAAATATGGGCAACACATGGGAAATGCAAACTGTGTGAAACTCTCATTTGCAGCAGCTAACACAAAAATCGGATTTCATATTTGAATTCCTTAGGTCCAAATTAGTGGGGATGCAAAGTTTCATGAATTTTTGAAATGTTTTGCTATCAATTTTCTTAATGGACTTATATTTGCAATGAATTCAAATACACATTTGAATTTGGATGTAACTTGCCCACTTATCCAAATGCAGTTCTGATTTCAACTCCAAAAAATTGAATTTCATAATTTGCAAATTTTGGAGATATTTTAGAGGATAAGAGGGGCTTACTTGTGGGACCCACATGTCATTGGGGCAGTGACATGCAAATGAAGTGTTCAGTCTGTGTTTTGGTTCTCCACCCGAAAGCCACCGAGACAGAGGCGAGGGCTCACCAGCAGCACCGAGGACACCTCCTCTCTGCTGTTTCATCGTGCCGGAGAGCTGTGCCCGTGGTTCATCACTCATTGCCGTGCTCCTTTTGCCCAACACCGAAGCTTCGCTCTGTTTCTTTCTCTCTCGCGCTCAAGAACAGAGAAGCCGCCACCACACCTCAGTAGCTCGGCAGCTGGTGTTTTCTTGCGAGCAAAGCCTCAGGCAGTAGCAAAACAGCGCGCACCATGGTACCCTCTACGACCTCCTCGGACCACAGCCAACCGGTTCTTGGCCTTCCTCACGCGGGAACAACTTCTTCCGCAGCGGCCAAACCACAACCGAAGGACGGTGCTCCCGTGGACAGCCTCAACCACAGCTTCTCATGCCCGAGCAAGACCACCTTTGGACGTGCCAAGACTTCACTCTGCTCACCTCCTAAGCTCAAGCCGAGTGGTTCATCATCGATGGCGGAATTTCCATTTTCCTTCCATTCGGTGCAAACTGACCCGCAGGTAAGAAATTGCAAAATTCGCACTCAACTTTCAGTTTTGATGCACCAAACTTAGCACAAACGAGCTATATTAGTTTGGCAACAATTTCTCTTTGGAACCCTAGCATGAAACCCATGGTAGACGGCCTATTCCAAGCTTTCCTAACGGCACAAATGGCGGAAGCCGTCGGGTGCACGGTGCCACCGTAGGTAGAGCTGCTACCGATCAAATTTGCATGCACGTCCATGATCTACACACTCCACTGGTGCTTTAGGGCCGATGTTCATCGCTTTTGAGGGGCTAGAACGTCAGGACGACGTCGCTGGAGTCGGATTCTAGCCGCCGCACGCCGTGAGCTAGGGTAGAGACCCCGCCGGCTAGGGAAAACCTCACCGGAGTGTTCCTTACGTCGGTATAGAGCCTAGCGGTGACGTTGGGCATGGGAGATGGACGGAGAGGCGGTTTCCGAGGAGCTCCGGCGAGCTTGGGCGGCGCAGGCGCGAGGGAGTTGAAGGTTGAAGACGAAGGCGCCCAGGCCCGCTGTCAGTGGGAGGAGAATTTTATTTGGTATCCTCTGCGGCCTCGGATCAGTTTGTGACTGTGCACCGATGTCTCTGTGGTCCCATGTGTCTTCGTCTCAGCATGTGGCACGTAGCCCCTGGACCCACAGTCAGAATTTGAACTTTTTCCGATTTAGTTCAAATTACATTTTCCTCCAAACTTTAGAAGGCCATATCTTTTGCTAGGAAACTCCAAAATTAGTGATTCAAATTGGGTTAGATTCAGGTTGAAAAACCATATCAAAATATGCAATCCAATTTGTAGGAATGTCAATAATTAGTTCTGGAAAATTCTTTGAATATTTTCAGTAAAAGAATTTTTTGGGGAGTTTGGTTAATCAAAAAATCCTAAGATTTTGCCAGAATAATCCTTAGGATATTATGGAACTGCTGTAAAATTCTCAGCTCATTTAGAGTTGATTTGAATGGGAGAATTCAGATTTCAAGTTGCTGTGTTCAAATGAATACAGATACTTTTTCAGAGAATTCCCAAAACTTGAAAATTCAGTTCTGGGCAATTCTTAGCTCAAAAACTCTAGAAAATTTCATGCAGGCTCTATGAACTATAATTGAAATTATAGTTCACTAAGTTTGACGTGAACATGTGAGTTACTTCGAATTTCATTTTTCTTAATTGCTTGGAATTTGTTCTGAGTAAACCACTCAATAAAAAGTGCTAATTTATGGTCCAGAACACTTTCTTGTGACAAAGAACTCACATGAAAATTTTCAGCTCCATTGGAGTTCTGGATAATCACTTTTCTGTCTATCCTCTTTAGGTGATCAAAACACAAGTGAGGAATGCACTTATCAGTTGATCACTTTGCTTAACCCAAACCTAACCACTAGCACCAGTGTCATTTTAAATTCTTAAACAGAGTTCCAGTTTCTAACTTGTCATTAGACCTTGTTAGAAAAAGCTTTACAATTAAATACTTGTGCATATTCATAACGTGTATCATCGACGTGAAGATTGTGAAGTAATTGAAGTGGAGGTCAAATAGGGAGGAAACCAAGTGATCATCCTAACTGAAAATTATATACATTCTTTGTCACCCGCAAAACAGGTAAGCCCCGGTTTGCATTGAAGCAGTTTTATATCTTTTTATTTTTAGACATTATAGTATGAAATACTGATTGCATTAGGTCTAGATGATATTGAAAACCCACTTGCACTACCAGATTAACCCAAGAGAGAATGGGTAGTAGCACCTCCTCGAGTGGATTTGGCTACACTAAATGTTAGTTGGAAAGGACCGGTAGAAGTCGAGTAGTTGGAATCTACTCGCGAGTTTAGGGGTTGGTTTCTTCGGAGCGGGTCGTGAATAGAAGCATTGAGGAAAGTTCACAAGTAAGAAATGGAGACCGGGCAGGGAGATTTAGATGCAGCAGGCTACGGACCATGCATGCATAGCCCTGCCTGTGTCGGTTAAGGCCCGTCCGTATTTGGCCCTGTTGGACAAGTTTGAGTTGTGTACCAGGCGCATACTGGCTATATGGGACATAGAAAACCGATGTACCTTGAGAGATCCACATTGGAAGTTTCCTAATCGGCTTAGGCTTTCGGTGTCAGTACAACAAGAGGTAAGTCGCTCAAGACATATCACTGCAGGTATGTACCTTGAGGGAGCTTGCTGTTCGGGGCGATTGGATTGTGTCCTGTGTGGAAGAACTTCAGAAAGTTGGCTGCATACAACATCAATCGAGGTTGCTGCCGGCAACTCGGCGTATGGGTGTACGTGTCGTGTAGGCTGGGTGTGTACTGATTCGAATCACCGTCGCTTGAGGTCATATGAGCATACTTGCTCACTGTGTCTTGACGTAGTAACAACTGAAGTGATTTTCTTTCAATTTGATAAGGCTTATGATTTAACTTGTATTGTAACCATGCTTGAATTAGAGATAGTGGTAATTAAACTTTACTTCACTTTGTGCAAGAAGCATAGCAACAAAGCGTTTCTTATTTGATTGTGGAGTTGCGATGCTATTCGGCTCAAGGTCTTAAAATGAGGCTTAAAATATGAAAGTTAAGGATCAACTGTAGGCGAGTCCTTTTTTGCAAATTCAGCTACCCTTTTCAATCCGTCGTGCATGTAGAGTTTCTTGTTTAGGAGAGACGGATCTTTCTTGCTGAGCCTATGTGCTCACGCTTGCTATATGAGTGTTTTTGTAGGTTAACATCAATGCTAAGAAGAGGTTGTCCGATGAGACTCGGAGACTTCCGAGTCGCTTAACACATGGAGAACCAGCCGCTGCAGTTGTCTTCGTGTTGCTAGCGAGATGATTCCGCGGGCCGGACATCTTCTTGAGTGCTTAGTAGTTATTCAACACGAGATGATTATTAGTCTTCCGCTGTACTTATTTGATGTAAATTATTTTACAAAGAACACTTGTAAGCTTCCGCTTTTGATTTATGTAATACATTTTCCTTATATGTGTCCTGTTGGGTGCCGCATATCACGGCACCACCCAATGTGATTCGCGGGCGAGCGACTTGGCCCAGTGATCAGGTCTGGGCCCTCTCGGGCGTGGTATCAGAGCCGTGTTGGGAATAGAGCACTTGAAAAGACACGTATTTTAAAAAACTTAGAGTCTATGAGTGAGGGATCGGTACTAGGTGCACATAAGATCTATTAGTAGCATAAGTGATGTATGGTGGCAAACTAACATACTTGTTACTCTATTCTGTAACAACGCACCGCCGACCAGGTAAGAGGTAAGGTACACCATCGAAAGCAGATCAATTTCAGTTAGCTCTCCTGACGAGGAAAGTGGTTCAGGGCAGAGATCTCATGGCCTGGTGTGAGACGTCAATATGAAACTCTTGAACTCTTCATGTTCCTGAGCTCATATGAAATGTTCGTCCCTAGCATGCATTAGTTATGAAAGTGGAAACCCCATCGTGTGGTCGGTAACACGATAGTGTGTTCTTCTAGAAATATCCTAGGAGGACATAAGCAGCGGTCGCCATCAGCGTGCCCTGCAGGGCAGTAGGTGGTATCCGTTGGGTTGATAAAATTCCCAACGAACCATTCACACTCTACTCGGGTTCACTGTCGTGTGGTGTGAAAACACGACCATGTACCATGAGACGTGACTTGACTCAAGGACATCCCGTATGGAAATGATATGGGGCGTATGTTTTTAGTATGATATGAACCTGCCTGGAATGACAACCCTATGTGTGCATCATTATTTAGTGGTTTTCTGCAGGTACACTAACCACGTATCTGTATTACGAGTAGAATATGTTTTCAAGTGAACGATTTTAGTGCCACTAATAGAACGTATACGCCGAATGTAAAACGGTTTGGATTTTCTACTTTTGTCAGGAATGTAGTACCGGTATTATCATGAAAATTGCATCAACACCTCACTCACCTCATAAATTTGAAGATTCTGTAGCCCTTGAATGAATACAGTTCAAATGAAGTAGTTAAAACGTGTTTAAAAACCAACTCAAGGATATATGAGTATAGAGAGGCCCAAAATAGAGTCCCCTGTTTTGGCAGTGTTTCTGCTGAAACTTGCATAGGGTGTTACTCATTGTATAAAAGGCCAATGCTAGTGTGTGATACAGTCTTGGAAATGTGGAGAAGTTCTCTAAAACTTTTCCATAAACCTCCAGGACATAATCACACGTAAAGTTGGTCAAAACCCTTAGAAACCAAAACTGCTACACTTGGGTAGAACCTGATACATAGTCACTGTAATTCCACCATAAAAAAATCTCTAAGGGTATTGTGATACATTTCTGGAAAGGGCATGAGATGTTATACAAATTTGTAATTCAAATATTTGCCAGAACTGGAGCAGAATTAAGTGGAATTGTTGATTGAAACTAGTTACCTCTGGGGAGGTGCTGTCAAAATCCTGCCAGAAATTCTGTTAACTTTGAACCATCATATCTTTTGATCCAGGAATGCAAATAGGTCATATAAATACATTTTAAAATATTGGGGCAGGCCTGGCGCAGTGGTAGAGTCTCTCCACTTGTGTCCTGGAGGTCCTGGGTTCGAATCAGCCTCCTTGCACAATAAGCAAGGGGAAGGCTGCCTAGAAATTCCCTTCCCCAGACCCCACAACGTGTGGGAGCTTTCAGCACTGGGTATGCCCTTTTTTTTTCTTTACAATGTTTCTGTTCAACCTCAGGGCATAATCCTCCTGTAAAGAATAAAAATTCGCAGCACAAGAGAAACTGTCCAGACTAGCCAAAGGCTGTGTATAGTTTCAGTACTGATGTGGATTTTGCTTATAACTTCCTGTATAAGAATTGTAAATGGGAAATATTACAATTCTAGAAAGCTTATGAATTGTTCTTCAACTTTTTAATTATTAGTTTGGTCCACATACATTTCTAACTGTATGGAAAGGTTGACCCAAAGTGAGCGCTTAAAGGGGAGGTGCTGCTGAAATTCCTTCAGAATTTCTGTCAACTTTATAAGCTCGTAACTTCTGATATAGAACTTAGTTAGAGGAAAATAACTATTTTCTGGGAAGTTACTGAGGTTATATAAAACTTTAGTATGTAACCCAAGCCATGAAATTGTTGTTTTGACAACAGAAATCTGGTTTGTTTGAGGACCAGTCAATCTGAGACAGAATGACCATAACTGTGATTATTCCAGTTATTCCTGAAACCATTGTTGTTAGTTATACCAAGTTTGTGCATAAATCATGTTTTTACATGTTAATACTTCATTATCAGTATTGCATTACTTTGTTCATGGGATAAATCAAGTGATAGTGTTAAGCTGATAATGAACTCTTGCAATGCAGAATGGTGCGAACTCATTCCATGGGTGAAGTGGGTGGTTCCAGTGGTGGTGGTGATAACTCTCCACAGCCTTTGCAGCAAGCTCCGCAACAGCAGCAGTCACCGGGACCTTCACCTACGGTCACAATGGCAGACATTCTGGCTGCCATGATGGGTGCAAGTGATGAGCGAACTGACTTGCTCCGCGCCCTTGTGATGAATACATCCCGTCAAGGGGGATGTCAAGATGAAGACTTTCGCCAACCTCAAACGAGTTCCTACATTGAGTTCTTGGTGACTCAACCACCAGTTTTCATTCAAGCCGAGGCTCCTCTTGTGGCGGATAGCTGGATCCCTACCATCGAGTCGAAGTTTGGGTTGCTCCAATGCACCGAACATCAGAAAGTTTTGTACGCGGTGCAACAACTTCACAGGTCCGCCAGTGCATGGTGGGCAAATCAACTCGCCTCCCTACCAGCTGAACATCAGTTCACATGGGTGGAATTCCGGAAGGCACTTCTTGCTTATCATGTTCCTTCCAGAATAATTCAGTTGAAACTCGAGGAGTTTCTACTGTTAAAACAAGGAGGGAGGGTTGCATATGAGCATTCGCGTGTGTTCAACAATTTGGCACAGTATGTGCCTGACTATGTGAACACTGAGGCATAAAAATGCGAATGGTTCTTTCGCAGCCTCAATCCCAAGATAGAGGAAAGGCTGGTCTTAGCAGATTAATGTAACTTCAACAAATTGATGAGTGTTGCCATCATGGTTGAAGATGCTCAGCCAGAAGTTCAGGCTGAGAAAAGAAATAACAGTATACCACCGGATAGTAGCAATATTGCTCCTCAGAAATACTGGGTGGTAGACAGTACTTTGAACTGTCAGCTGATGCAGCCGGCTAGATGACTCCCATAATATTCGAGTCGTTCATCTTCATATTCTGAATTCAGACAGCTGCAACAACGGTATATGCAGCCGCAATATTCTATTCCTCACGCGTTCATGCCGCAACAGAATGCACCCAGTATCCGTACTCAGAGTAACATAGAACCGACTAACAAACCATGCTTCACATGCGGTTATTTGGGTCACATAAGCAGGAGGTGTCTAGAAAGGATACGGCACAGAGGAAATACACCAGAGCAGGGTATAAATCAATCCCGCGCTCAGCTCCAAGGAACAGCACCAAAGTCCGGGTGCATCTATCATACAGCTCTAGACGATGTGCCGGAAGGTGCACCTGTGCTAGCGGGAACGTTCACACTCAATGAACTACCCATAGTGATTTTATTTGACTCTGGAGCCACACACAATTTCATCAGAAGATTATTTGTGTGCAAAGCTGAGCTATCCACCACTACACCAAAAGATCACTACCTTATCAGCTCACCCGGTGGAAACATAGCTGCTAACGAAGTAGTGATCAAAGTACCCCTGTGCTTAGGTTAGAAATTATACCCCACAACCCTCATTGTGTTATAGGGGCAGAAGATCGATGTGATCTTAGGAATGGCATGGATGAACTACCACGGGGCTGTTCTTGACATCGGTCCACAGATTGTTCGATTGGACTCTCCATTATACGGTCTTCAAACACTCATACATGAAGACGTGGAGTCTGAAATTTCAGTTGCGTACCACAGTGTTACCATGGAACTGGAGGATATTCCAGTAATCTGTGAGTACCCAGATGTGTTTTTCGACGATCTTCCAGGGATGCCGCCTGAAAGAGACGTGGAATTCAAGATTGAGTTAGCACCGGGAACCACACCGATATCTCGGAGGCCATACAAAATGTCTCCGAAGGAATTAGCTGAACTGAAAAAGCAGCTAAAGGACATAATGGACAAAGGGTTCATCAGGCCATGCTCATCACCATGGGGCTGTTCTGCCCTCTTTGTGAAGAAAAATGATGAATCACTGCGGTTATGTGTGGATTATCGGCCGCTGAATGCAGTGACGATCAAAAACAGATATCCACTACCGCGGATCGATATATTATTTGATCAACTGATGGGTGCCAAAGAATTCTCCAAGATGGACTTCAGGTCCGGCTATCATCAAACAAAGATCAGAGCGGAGGATATACCAAAGACTGCATTCTCAACGAGATACGGGCTCTATGAGTATCTAGTCATGTCTTTCGGTCTGACAAATGCAACCACACATTTCATGTACCTCATGAATTCTGTATTCATGCCAGAGTTGGATCAGTTTGTCTTTGTATTCATCAACGACATTCTCATATACTCCAAATCGGAGGAAGAGCATGCTAAACATCTCCACATTGTGCTCCAACGATTGAGAGAACATAAGCTGTATGCCAAATTCAGCAAGTGGGAATTTTGGATCAGCAAGGTACTATTCTTAGGCCACATTATTTCAGCGGAGGGGTGTGGCTGTAGATCCAACCAAAGTTGAGCAAGTCTTGAAGTGGGAGTCTCCGACATCCGTTCATCAAATCCGCAGTTTAGGACTAGCGGAGTATTACCGGAGATTTATTCCTAGCTTCTCGACGGTGGCTAAGCCAATGACAGAATTACTGAAGAAGAGCAGCAAGTATGTTGACGGAGGCCTGTGAAGAGGCATTTCAAACTCTAAAGAAACATCTCAAAACAGCACTGGTTCTAGCCCAACCGGATACGACAAAGCCGTTTGATGTTTATTGTGATGCCTCAGTCATTGGACCTGGCTGCGTATTAATGCAATATAGATGCGTGATCACGTATGGATCTCGTCAACTCTGCTACCACTAGCAGCACTACCCCACTCATGACCTAGAGCTCGCTGCAGTGGTGCTCGCGTTGAAAATGTGGAGGCACTACTTACATGGAAATTTAGTGCACCTCTACACCGACCATAAGAGCCTCAATTATATATTCACTCAGAAGGATATCAATATGAGGCAGCGGAGATGGTTGGAATTAATCAAAGATTATGAACTCGAGATCCATTGCCATTCGGGAAAAGCCAACGTGGTGGCTGATGCGCTCAGTCGCAAGTCCCACGTAAATAACTTGTCAATTATTCCGGATGAGGAAGAAGAACCCAGTCTGAGAGTGATTCCGTATGGGGCGTTGCACAATCTTGCGCTCGTGCCTACCATTAGGGAGGAGATTGTACCAGCTCAAAAGAGAGGTAAAGGAATGTGGAATATTCAGGCAAGAATCAAAGAGGATAAAATGAAATGTTTCCGGGAACATGATCAAGGTGTGTTATGGTTTAACAATCAAATTGTGGTACCCCGGAACATGAAGCTAAGAAAGAAAGTCTTGGATGAAGCTCATATGTCCAAGTAGTCGATGAATCCAAGAAGCAATAAGATGTATCAAGACCTCAAAACAAAATTTTGGTGGACTCGGATGAAGCGAGAAATGGCCAAGTATGTATCGGAGTGTGATACATGTCGGCAAGTCAAGGCTGATCACATAAAGAAAGTGGGAATGCTGCAACCATTAAGTATTCTGGCATGGAAGCGGGAGGACATCAGAATGGACTTTATTGTCGAACTGCCTCTCACGTTTAGAAAGCATGACTCCATTTGGGTGATTGTTGATCGGTTAAAAAAATAAGCCCACTTCATCCTAGTGAATACGAAATTTCTGACTAAGCAATATGCAGGGTTGTATCTCTCCAGAATTGTGTGCTTACACGGAGTCCCCAAAATCATCATATCCGATCGAGGGTCTATATTCATTGCTTGTTTTTGGGAGCAACTACATGAGTCTCTAGGAACAAGGTTACTTTGAAGCTCAGCATACCATCCTCAGACCGACGGTCAGATGGAAACGGTGAATCAGATTCTAGAAGATATGCTGAGAGCATTTGCCAAAGATCATGGAAAGAATTGGGATGACCATTTGCCATTAGCGGAATTATCCTACAATAATGGTTATCAATCCAGCATTAAAATGACACCATATGAAGCACTATATGGCAGGAGGTGCCGCACACCACTCAATTGGTGTGAATCCGGCGAGAGGGTGATTTTCGGCATTGATCTTGTGAAAGACGCTGAAGAGCGGGTCCAGCTTATTCAAGCAAATCTCAAACCCGCTCAATCTCGCCAAAAAAGTTATGCGGACAAGCGACGCCGACCCTTGTATTTTGAAGTCGGAGATCACGTCTATCTCCGAGTATCCCCGATGAAAGGAATTCATCGATTCGGGGTCAAGGGAAAGCTAGCTCCTCGTTTTGTTGGTCCTTTCCTTATTACGGAACTGTGTGGACCGGTAGCCTACCATTTAAGGCTGCCAACATCATTGTCAGGCATACATGACATTTTCATGTCTCACAACTGAGGAAATGTTTGAAGGAGCCGACGGAGGTTCTTTCGGGAGACATGGAGACATTAAAACCGGATCTCACCTACATCGAGAAGCCGGTACAAATCCTTGATGAAAAGACTCGTGAAACAAGGTGTCGATCGTTGTGGTTTTACAAAGTGTTATGGAGTAACCACACCAAACGAAGAGGCTATATGGGAAAGAAAGTATTTCCTCCGAATTCATTACCCGGAACTATTATCGACCTATAACTGGTAACCTTCTTTCCATCTCGTTCTTTTACTAATCTCGGGACGAGATTCTTTTAAGGAAGGATGATTGTAAAATCCCAAATTTCAGGATGCATAGCTTCTTAGTAGAATTTAAATCTGCAGGGTCAAATCTAATTCTAATTAGGGTTTCAAATTCTAAATTCCGGCTACATGCAATAAAGGAAACCTAGCCACAAAGGAATTAAACCACAACATGTCAAATTTGAGCACAAGAAAGAGAGTAATCCACTGATTTCAAATTCAAATTTCGGAATTTGCTGAGATTTCAGAATTCGAAATTGGAAGCTACTATTATTCGGGGGGAGACTTCGGCAGGACTCGCAGGTCAGTGTAACAGAGGCCACAATGGAGTTTGCTGTTGCTGTGTGATCAACACCGAGGCCATGCAGTCTCCACCGAGCTGGCTGTGTGCCTGTTGCTCCCCAAGGCAGTTCAATCTTCTCCTTCAGCTGCCGGTGAACCTCAGTGCACCAACGGATCACTTCTTCCTCTACTCGCACGAACACAGCCACAACACAACCCACTAGCGCTCGCATACAAAGCAAAACGGCACCGCCTCTCGGCTGCTCATCGCCGATCACCTTCCGGCGGGTTTGATGCCTGGTTGAGCCACCCACGAGCTGTACATCGGTTCCCAACATACTCGACACGTTCCCAGCTCACCCCCGGCCTTCTCCGATCAGCGCCATCCGTTTTCTTCTGCCAAAAAAACAGAGCGAAGCAGCTTCACTGCTACTCGACATCCGGCCGGCTCTGACCATCCCCGGCGTGAGCAAAACCCCATAAAGGTTCATCATGAAGCCTAGATACTTCTCAAAAACTCCTTTTGCTTCTTCCCGACACCGGTGAGCCGGAATTGGAAGTTTTGCACCGGCGTGCGTGAAGAGCCAACGCTGTCCAATTCTTTAAATTCACTCAAACCATTTGATCATCGTTCATGCAATTCAAACCACAGCTATTAGAAACTCTAGCGCACCCCACGGACAAATCCCAAAGGAAACCGTCCACCCTATTCTCGGGGCGACGAGAAATCGCCGCCGCCGGTGAAAATGGGTTGGTCCACCGTGGACACCCCTCTTCCCGATGGTTTCTGCTCGGTTAGGGCACGGGTTCACGTTCCACGAGCTCTAGGGGTGCTGTACGACAACTTATCTCGTCGGGAGAGGCTCGGGAAGGCTGTGTTCCTCGTTGGCCCCGTGCCTCCGACTGCCGGCGCCAGTGCCGACTACTTTCCTGCTGTTTTCATGCGGGGAAAGCTTGCCCGGAAGCTGCGCTGTGGCACGAGGATGGTGTAGCTTGAAACCTCAGCAAATTTGGTGGAGAAATGGAGGAGAACTGTGTGCACCATCCTCTTTTCCGGCGCGAGCACGAGTTCCTGTCGAGAGGTTGAAGAAGACTGACCCGAGGGCCCAACTGTCAGCCGGTGAAGGATTTTTGTGTGGCAATGTACTTCCAGAAAATGGTGCAATTTTGAAAGCCAATAACTCTGTGTAGGAAACTCCAAAAAGGGTGAGACAAATTTTGTTGGAATCCTTATGAAGAGTACTTTGCAGAGAAATAAATTGTCAGCTACGAAAATGACTAGAAATTTCTGTAGAATTATTTTAGTTATGCCTTTGGAGATTAATTCCAGGAATATGGCTTTATGGAATATTCTCATATTTTGTCACAAAATTCTTCTCCTAGTTCCTGAACTCCAGTAAAAATATTAGGATTTTTGGAGATGATTAAGAGGGCTTAATCAGTAGGTTTTCTCAGGTTCATTTATATGGGCCAAAAAAATCACAGAATCAAATTCAAAAAAAAAATAGAATTGAACTTCAATCGTCCATTATGGCCAGCAGAAGACTTAGAAATATTTGAAACAAAATTTCCTAGGAAATTTTTATAGTCATTGGGTCTGTCTAATAAGACTTATAGTCTTCACAAGTTTAAATTCAATGCAAATGCATTTAAATTGATGCATATACATGTTATATCGTGTAGTCGCTAAGGTTGAGGAGGAACCCGAAGTCTTAGACTTCGTCACTCCGGAAGAGCAGCTAGCCTACGACCAAGAGCAGCAAGGCAAGCTCCAGTTTCATTATCCTTTTAACAAATTTTTACTGTTTGGAGAACTTACTTTGAGCACCCACGTACTTCTTGCATTAGAGTATTGTTTGAAAACCAAATGCATAGCCAAGAAAACCATGGGTTGGGATTATGATTAAAAACCTCTTTTAGCTGCTGCAATGCTATGATAGTGTAGAATTCGGTACAAGTCGAGTAGTTGGAACTACTCGCGAGAATAGGCTAGAGGCACATTGCTCGGGTAAAGATAGCAAATGGAACACATGGCAAGAAAAAATGAGACCGAGCGGAGAGTAAGGGCAGCAGGACTTTGGGGCCTGGGTGCTATAGCTCCGCTTGTGTCGATTGAGGACCTAGCCATGTGCGGGCCTGTTGAACAAGCTAGAACAGTACCGAAGACCTACCGGCTATATGGGAACCGGGAAACTGATATAATTCGGGTAGCTGGGTATTGGGGCATTGCTTGTCGTCCAGAGGGTAGGTTGAGAGCTCGAGGTGTAAATCGGCTGGCGGCACTGCGGATGCGCGCGCAGAGACCTCTTGCTCGGGACGATTGGACCAGTTGAATATTTGGCTGACGGGTGAAAGGTGGTTGTGTACGACGTCCGTGATGGTTGCTGTAGGTAACATCGAGTATGGGCGTACGTGACGGGTTATTCGGGTAACCCTGCAGGTGTAAATCGATTATAATCGCCACCACTCGTGGTCAGTGAGTACCACTTGTTCACTGTACCGTGACGTAGAAAGAACAGGCTAGATACATGTTAAAAGTTTGCTGATTTGAAAGACGTACTTTGCTTGTTAATGTCTTGTGATAGTTTAGAGCTAATTAAAGTCTTTTTTAACTCTGGGCAAAGTACATGAGAGAAATGTGTCTCTTGTTTGATTGCGGCTCTCTCATGTGCCTTAGCGTAAGGTTCTCCACAACCTGGTGCTAAAACTTGAAAGTAAGGTTCAAATAATTAGGTGAGTCCTTTGCAACTTATTTTACCTCATGTACCCTAAAACCATCCATGTAGAAGTTTCATGTATAGGAGGGACGGGTCAGTCTTCCTGAGCCATCGTGCTCACTGCTTGTGTTTGAAGCTTTTGCAGGAGTTTATGAAAAAGGGACTCCCGAGGAGGAGGCGGAACCCCAGGAGGGGAACCCCATCGATTAGTCGTGCACGTCGCCATTTTAGTGTGTGTGCGTGCTAGCGGGAACACATTCACGGGCTGAACGTAAACTCGATGCGTAGTCTACGCCCGTGAGTGTAGACTGAACATATTTTGTTGTAAAAATGTTCATAAACCTGTTTATGTAATAAAATTTTGCTTCCGCTCTGTATCTTTGATGTGCGTTATCAGGTGTTGTGCAACGCAGCACCCCTCAGCGTGATCCTGGCTCGACAAGACCATGGGTTCATGTCAGCGTGGTATCAGAGCTCGCTTGAGGTTTAACGCACTACAAAGGTCATCTTTTTCAAAAATTCGGTGAGGAATGAGTTAGTAGCCCATATAAGGATGTTATTAGTGTATAGAAAGTGGCATACTAACCTAATTGCTTATGTCAGAAAATCATGCATCTCGGGACGTTTATGTCTTGGGGGGTGCACATAAGCGCTGTCCACCAGTGCGCACAAGCTGAAGGGTGGAGCTCCACGGGTGGCAGGTAACCCGACCCGCTTTAATATCCTCTACGGCTCTTCATGTCGTTTGGGGTATTTGAGCAACGTCTGTCCCTGGCATGCTTTCGGCAATTTGGAAGACCCTGTCACGTGGTCAGTAACGTGAACACGTAGCTCAAGGCGTGTTTGGCTTGAGAACATCCGGGTGAGTGATGACGGCTGGGTGTACGAACTGTATGGATACCGGGCTCGGTGTGCAGCCGAGTGTGACGATTGTATGAGTTATTTGCAGGTAGTCTAACCACGAAACAGTAGATTTGTAGCATCCATGTGCGAGTTACATTTAGTGCCACTGGACTAACGAAGCCGGCTAAGTCCGGTATGGGTTTTTCTTTGTGAGGACGTAGAACCGACATGATCTGGTGACGCATCGACGTCACACCCCACTAAATGAGCAACTGCATTGTAAAACTTGAAAGTTTTGATCCAGAGCACTAAAACTTGATGTAACTCCTTCCCTTAATCAGGATATTCAAAGTTAACAAATTTTTAACTTATAGGGTACTAAGGACAGAGTCCCCTGTCTTCAGCTGAATTAAGGCTGAAGTTAATCAGAGTTTAGAGGTTGAGTTATTCCGAGGTTAGGGTCATATGATACATTTCTGGAAATCTTTAGAAAAACTTTACAACTTTTCTGTTGATGTCCAGAGATGTTTCATCACTTAACCAATCGAAAAATGCAGTAGAGTAGAAACTGTCCAGAAAACAGGGCAGAGCAAACACTCTCTGTAACTCTCTGTAAATTGAGCATAACTTCCTGCATAAAAATCCAAAAATAGAAAATGAGGTAGTTCTGAATATTTCATGAGATGGGTTACAACTTTGTAACAGGAAGTTTTGTCATATTTGGTTTAGAATTGTCTGGAATTCTTGGATCAAATCAGTACCTCAAGCAGGGAGGTGCTGTCCAACTTCCTCCAGAAATTCTGTTAACTTTGACATCTCATAACTTTTGAACCAAGACAGATCATAGGCCAAGCAAATACTTTCTGGAAGGCTATTGAAGTTAGCTTTAACTTTTATGTTGAGATCCAGAGTTGGTTTTGCCTTTAGTATGGTCTAAATCAGGTTGAAATGGAAACTGGTCACGGCTGTCATCTGGGACAGCAGATCAGCAGTCAAATTTGTTTAAGTTTGAACTATGTTTCCACGTTTTATGAGTTCAATGACATGTCTTATGTTATAACTCAAAGCCTTACTGTTAAAATAAATATTTTACATTTCTCAAATATGTTTCTACAGATGACAGTGGATAAACAGTTGGAGAACGGGTGGGTGGTGTCCCACTGTTCTCACCGCAGCGGCTATCCGGAAGCATTGAGGCTAATGCTTCAGTATTTTGGGTACAGCAGGATGACGCAGCACTTCGCCAAGGAAGAAGGCGAGGAGGGGAACAAGATGTGGATGATCCATGTCGAAGTTCCTACAGGACCTACGCCACCCGGTTGGGCGCCCTTCACCGTCATGGTGAGAGGTAGACAGCCGGAACAAATGTGGCAAGTGGCAGCCCGCGACACCATGTTCCGTTTCTGCCAACTACACGTGAGAGCTATGAAGGGCACTCCATACACGCTCGTTCCGGTGGAGGGATGGGCTAATCATGTGTGGGAAGGGAGGTCCATAGAGGCAACAGATGCGGGTTGCCCAAGGTACAATCCCGCGGAGGCGAACCTCAGCCTCCAATTGAAAGCAGGAAAGGCCGTGATGGACAACCAAGCTGTCCATATGGAGGGTCTTGCTGCAAGGCTTAAAGAAAGCACCAGCCGTGGAGACCACTTCGAGAGTGCTCACAGCACACTCCGCAATGTTGTCCTTCCGACAATTAAGCGACTGAACGAACAGCATAATCAGTTGCATCATCTGAAAAAGGCGAAGAGGAAAAGCCGTGTCAACATCACAGCTTTGCAAGAACAGGTGCAGGCTCTGAGCCAGCAGAATGAGGTCCTTAATCAAGAGCGGGACGACGCCATTGAGGAGGGGCAAGGCTGTGAAGAGGACTACAACCAAGCCATGGACGAGGTGCACGCATTGCAGGACCTCATACCTCCGGTAATGGGCATACCGGTGGTAGGTGCGGTACCCGTGGTCTTGGGTCTTCCGGCAATGGGGGAACCCGAGCAGGAAGAGGAGGTCGTGGACCCAGAGCCACCAGTAGAGGTAGCGGAGGAGGACGACCCGCAGGAGGTCGAGTTCGAGTAGGGGGTTAATGTTGCCAAGTAGGGCAGCTAGAGTGATGTAACCCAAACTTTGTAACCAGTGACATGTCGTGTAGACGTAGCATATGAATAGATAGTGACGACATGAGCACGACTTCTCGGAGACCCAAGACTAATGATCTTGTATAAAGTTTACACTTTATCAATATATGTGAATGTTGTGCAAATTATTCATGCGTCACTTCAATACCTACTGTTGCATATGGAATTTTTAAGTATGACATGTGCTGATCGCTGCTGTCTTGAATTTCAGAATGACTCGTACTCGTTCCAACCCGGACGTTGGGGGTTCCAGTCAGGGGGGAGAGATCTCCCAACTGCCTCCCGAGGACTCCTCGGGACAGCAACAGCAGCAACAGCAACAACCGCCACCGCCACCGCCAACGGTTACTTTGGCTGATATTGTGGCAGCGACGGCGGGCTCTCATCAGCAGCACACAGAGTTGCTGCAAACCCTCATTGCAAATACGTCTAGACCAGAGAGGCGTCAAGACCGTGAGGAGCGTCAACAGAGCTCCTACTCCGATTTTCTGGCTACTCATCCCCCGGTATTCTCAAGGGCGGATTAACCCCTCGATGCGGACAATTGGCTCCACACGATGGAAATGAAGTTCGGGCTGCTCCAAGTGAGTGAGCAGCGCAAGACTCAGTTCGCGGTCCAACAGATCCAGGGATCCACGAGCGCGTGGTGGGCAAACTACTGTGCTTCATAGCCCACCGAGCGAGTAATGACCTGTACGGAATTCCGGACGGCTTTCAGGGCCTATCACATACCGCCGGGTCTCATGAAGAGGAAGACGCTGGAGTTCTTACGCCTGCAGCAAGGAAGCCGGAACGCGCTGGAATACTCCAGGGCGTTTAATGATCTTGCGCTCTACGCTTCATATCACGCCGATACTGACAAGAAGTGGCGGGATCATTTCTACCAGGGGCTTAACCCGCTCCTGAAGGACAAACTGGCGATGTTCAATTGCGGCAGCCTCAACGATATAATTGATGCTGCGATTGTTCAGGAGGACTCCGGCAAGGAGTTAGCGGCGGAGGAGAGGAAGCGAAGCGCGCCGCAAAGCAGTGGAGAGGGAGGTGGTCCTTCTCAAAAATACCGGATGGTGAATCACCCACCATAGGGTCCACACTGGCAGCCACCCCAGAGGCCGATGCCATTCCGCAGTCGGTCATACTCTCCACCGGCACTCAGGCCGGCACTGCCAGCACCACCTCCGCAACAACAACAGCAGCAGCGGGCGATGCCGCGTGCGTATGCACCTCAGCAGCGCATGCCGGGCTTTCGTCCCCCGAGCACCGGCCAAGCAGCAGCCACATGCTACAAATGTGGTCGTCCAGGACACTTCGCCAGCAGTTGTCAGGAGAGGCAAAGCGGTGGAGTTGCACTGCAACTTCTGGGGAGGAATCAGCCCCGGAACCCCACTAATGCGCGGCGGGCAAACCCTAGGTCCGGCACTGTCCACCAACTTGCCATAGAGGATGTGCCGGAGGGAGAGCCAATCCTTGCGGGTAAGTTCCAACTCCACCAGCATCCCACCATAGTATTATTTGACTCAGGCGCCACGCACAATTTTATTAGCCAAGCTTTCATTGCTAAACACAGCTTGCAAATGCTGCCCACCGAAAGTTCATATTGGATTTGTTCACCGGGTGGGAAGATTTCAGCAAGCATGATGGTTTCCAAAATACCATTATGATTAGCGGGTAAAGTGTACCCCACGTCTCTCATAGTCTTAGAGGGACAAAAGGTCGATGTCATCTTAGGGATGTCGTGGTCAACCCGCCATGGCGCTGTTTTAGACACCATCCTCCAAATCGTGCACTTGAACTCAGAAGTGCACGGATCTCATTCCTTATTTCTGGACAGTCCAGAAATAAAACTTCCAAGTGTGTATCAATCCACAACCATTAGATTGAAAGACATTCCAGTGGTCCGAGAGTTCCCTGACGTGTTCCCGGATGATTTACAGGTGATGCCGCCAGACAGAGAGGTAGAGTTCAAGATTGAACTTGCACCAGGAACCATGCCAATATCCTGAAGGCCGTACAAAATGGCGCCCAAGGAATTGGCCGAACTGAAGACTCAGCTAACGGACCTGCTGGAGAAGGGTTTTATTAGGCCGAGCTCCTCGCCATGGGGCCGTTCGGCATTATTTGTAAAGAAGAAAGATGAGATGCTGCGGCTTTGCGTGGACTATCATCCACTAAACGCCGTAACCATCAAGAACAAGTACCCGTTGCCACGGATCGACATGTTGTTTGATCAGTTGGTCGAAGCAAAGATCTTTTCCAAGATAGACTTAAGATCCGGGTACCACCAGATTAAAATACGGGCTGAGGATATTCCGAAGACGGCTTTCTCGACAAGGTACGGACTGTATGAGTACCTGGTCATGTCCTTCGGCCTCACCAACGCTCCAGATCACTTCATGTATTTGATGAACTCGGTATTCATGCCGGAGCTGGACAAGTTTGTCATGGTCTTCATCGACGATATATTGGTATATTCCAAGTCGGAGGAAGAACACAAGAAGCATCTGCGTATAGTCTTGCAACGGCTGCGGGATCACAAGCTATATGCGAAATTCAGCAAGTGCGAATTCTGGATATCGCAAGTGCCTTTTCTCGGGCATATTATCTCAGCGGAGGGCATCGCTGTATACCCGAGTAAGATCACCCAAGTGCTGAATTGGAAGTCCCCGAGAACTGTTCATGAGGTACGGAGTTTCCTCGGACTCGCGGGATATTATCGGAGGTTCATTCCGAACTTCTCGAAGATTGCCAAACCTATGACAGAGCTGCTGAAGAAGGCTACCAGATATGTTTGGAGTCCAGCATGTGAAGCAGAATTCAAGGCATTAGTGAAGCACCTAACATCAGCACTGGTTTTGGCGCAGCCAGACACAACAAAACCGTTCGATGTGTACTGCGATGCATCTGGCATTGGGCTCGGATGTGTGCTGATGCAAGACCGAAGAGTGGTCGCGTATGGAGCATGGCAGCTCAGAAACCATGAGCAGCATTATCCAACTCATGACTTGGAGCTCGCTGCCGTGGTGCTCGCACTTAAAATGTGGAGGCACTACCTACTCGGTAACCTTGTGCATTTATGTACCGACCACAAAAGCCTCAAGTACATATTCACTCAGAAGGAGCTGAACATGAGGCAGCGAAGATGGCTAGAATTGATAAAGGATTATGAAATAGAGATCCATTGTCACCCCGGCAAGGCAAATGTAGTGGCGGATGCACTGAGGCGCAAGTCACACGTCAATAATCTGACCATCCATTGGAAGAGAGCAAGCCACCATTGCATGTGATTCCACATGGAGCTCTCTACAACTTAGCGTTGATCCCCACCATCCGTGAAGAGATAGCGGCAGCTCAGAAACATGACAAGGGCATGTCACATTTTCGGAGATGAGTAGACAGTGGGGAGTTAAAATGTTTCCGGAAAGACAGAGACGGCGTCCTATGATTCAAGGACCAGATCGTCGTACACCGTAATCCAGAGTTACGGAAGAAAATCATTGATGTGGTTCACTTGTGAAAGTTTTCTATTCATCCCGGCAGCAACAAAATGTATCAAAAACTCAGAAACAAGTTTTGGTGGACATGGATGAAGCGGGAGATCGCCAAGTACGTGTCCGAGTGTGATACATGTTGAAGGGTGAAGGCATATCATATGCGGAAACAAGGACTGCTACAACCACTGGGCATTCCTGCCTGGAAGTGGGAGGATGTGAGCATGGACTTCATCGTCGGTTTACCCACCACTTTTCAGAAGCATTATTCTGTGTGGGTAATCATCGACCGGCTCACCAAAGTTGCCAATTTTATCCCGGTCAACACCAACTACAATGCCAAGAAGTATGCTGAACTGTAAATCTCAAGGATCCTATGCTTATACGGCGTACCCCGCACCATCATATCGGATCGGGGCACTTTATTGGGTCCCATTTTTGGGAGCAGCTACATGCTGCATTGGGGACGAAGCTGATCCGTAGTTCAGCATACCACCCGCAGACGGATGGGCAAACCGAGCGGGTAAACCAAATTTTAGAAGATATGCTACGAGCTTGTGCTATCAACCACGGTAAGAATTTGGATGATCACTTACCATTGGCCGAGTTCTCGTACAACAATGGGTACCAAGCCAGCATCAATATGGCGCCTTACGAAGCGCTATACGGAAGAAAGTGCCGCACACCACTGAATTGGTATAAGTCTGGCGAAAGGGTCACCTTCAGGATTTATATTGTCAACAACGCGGAGGCAAAGGTTCAGCTGATTCAAGCGAACCTAAAAGCCGCCCGATCCCGACAGAAACAATATGCGGACCGGAGAATACGCCCATTACAGTTCGAAGTCAGGGATCACGTATACCTACGTGTGTCTCCAATGAAGGGCGTAAATAGATTCGGGGTGAGGGGAAAGTTGGCACCCCGATTCATCGGTCCATTTCAGATTACAGAAAGATGTGGATCAGTATCATACCTGCTGAAATTACCAGAAGCACTCTCCGGTGTGCACGACGTCTTTCACATCTCCCAGCTGAGGAAGTGTCTTAACCTATCAACTACCATTTAGCTGGAGGATATAGAAGAACTGAAACCGGATCTCACGTATAGGGAGGAACCGGTTAAGATCATTGATGAAAAGACCCGAACCACACGCAACCGTATGTTGTGGTTCTACAAGGTTCTATGGAGTAATCACTCCGTGGACGAAGCGACACGGGAGAGCGATGGATTTCTTCGCGAACTACCCCGACTTTTTCACGTCGCATATACTGTATTTTTTCCACCGTCCTCTCTCTCATTTTCACCTTATAATCTCGGGACGAGATTCTTTTAAGGGGGGAGGAATGTTAGGGCCTAAGTTTTTAGTACATAATCAAGTTGTTCATCACCACACACACACACACTTCATTTGAAGAAACTTGATGAATACATTTGAAGAGCAAGTAAACACCATCAACATGCTCATTAGGGAAGAAACTCACAAAATGCAAAAGTGGCATTACCCACATGCATCATATAGGGGCTGGGCATATGAAAAACTCCTACACGTTGCTAGGAATGTCCATGCCAAATTTCACCCAAATCCAAATCCTATTTGAGGTCTTTATGGTATATCTAGAAAGAGGGTGGTTTGAACTAAAATTCAAATTCAAACTATTTCCATTCCATGAATTCAAAATTGGGAGGCATATTCTTACTCAGAACATTTTTTTGAGCTCACACACCAATTTTCACTTCATTTGGAGCAGATCTCGACATGAGCTAAGTGTAGCAAATTCAAACTTTATTTGAATTTCAAACTGCATATGTGCTGAAAATAAATTCAAACCAAACCCAATTTGAATTCTATCCAATTCAAATGACCAAGGTTAATTGGGTCTCTACTGTTTAGAGCAGTGGGGAAAATTTAATTTCAGAGGTTAAACCCCGGGTGGGACCCACATGTCAGCCTCTATAGCAATTCAACCGAACAAAGTCACCGCAGCTCGGTTCCTGCACGCGACCATGTGGGCGCCACGGCGATTGCTGACCGCTGCAACCTCCTGGTCGCCAATCACCTCCCCAAACCGACGTCCCCAGCTATTTAGCTGCGAGCTTCCACCGGCAGCAGCTCACCTTCCCACTGCCTCGACGTTTCCAGCTCTGAAAACACCGAGCTGGTCACCGCACAGCCCACCGCATCACCTCGCCGTCGACCGGCCAAAGCAGTGCCTTCCACCACGAGCTGAGGCCACAAAAGGCACCGCCAACCCTTGCTCGACATGTTACATCCCTCAGCTGCTCGTGATCAGCTTCGGTAAAGCTTGTCCGAGCCGATCTTACATCGCTCTGTCAACCCGAGAGCTCCTCCGACTCGACGCCATCGCCCGAGCAGCGCAAAGCTTCTCTGGCGTGACCAACGTGTCTCTGAGGTTAGAATCCAAGTCTAGTAGCTCTCCCCGATCTCCCTAGGTCCCTCTTAGCACAGGTTAGCCGGAATTTCAACTTTTCCGATGATCGCCGAAAAGAACACTGAGAACCAAAACTCGAAATTCACCCCGATCACTTGATCCCCGGAGATCCAGGTCGAGCTGAAGCTAGAATAGCACCTCACGGTCAACTCAATCAAATCCTAGCGGTGATGATCAACCCACAGAGCAGAGCACCGGAATTTGGCCATCGCCGGTAAAAACGGCTCGGGTCGCCGGTGAAGTCTACTTTCCCGGCGATCTCCGGTCAAGAGGGGGGCAGGGTTAGCTTCCTCGTGCCCCAGTGGTACTTTGTGACCCATTGGTAGATCGTGTTCACCGCCGAGAATAGCTATCGCCGTCGGACCCAAACTCATCTTCCGCCCCCGCCGTCGCCGACTAGGTTTCCGGCGATGTCGAGGTCCGCGAAGGTGCCCGGCGTGTGCGCCGTGCTCCAAGGATCATGTAGGAAGAAACCACGTAGCAAATTAGGCAGTAGCAGCCGAGAACGAACCGCGCTACCAGCGCTGGATGTCACGCGCTCGGGCGCTGGCGGGAGGTAGATGATTACACTGTGCATGGGACCCACGTGCAGTGTTTTAAACATTTCCCGATTTTCAGTTTTAGTTCAAACTTCAAAACCAAATAACTTCGGCTAGAAAGCTCCAAATTGAGTGAAACAAATTTTGTTGGATTCAGCTCTCTGAGTAATGTCCTGCAAATATAGTTTCACTTAATTAAAATCCTTAGTTCTCCAGAATTAATTCTTCAAAATTTGAACTGTTTAGATTTTTAACTGGAGAACCCTGTAGAGGAAAATTCTGAAATTTTACTGGGATGTTCACCAAAATATCCTTGAGCTACATAAAAATTTCAGATCCATTTGAGCTCATTTGATCGACCTAATGGTGTGATTAATAAAACTGTCCAGAGAAAATAGAAAATGTCCAGAAACATTTTCAGAATTTCTCTGAAATTGTTTAGCTCATATATTTAGCTAGGAACCTTCAAATTAAGTGAAACCAACTCCATTAGAACCCACTAAAAATCTAGTTTTCAGAATGTCATGGCTGGCTCCATGAAAATACCTAGAACACCCTAGGAGCTCCAATTAAGTCAAGTACATAATTAATTGTGGAGAGCTCAAATGAGCTTTGCTGCAAATAAAACTTGGCCAAGTCTCTGTTTAGGTTGTAACCAAACCACCGTAAAATTTTCAGAGTCATTGGGTCTGTCTAATAAGACTTATAGTGTTCACAAGTTTAAAGTCAATGCAAATGCATTTAAATTGATGCATATACATGTTATCTCATGTAGTCGCTAAGGTTGAGGAGGGACCTGAAGTCTTAGACTTCGTCACTCCGGAAGAGCAGCTAGCCTACGACTAAGAGCAGCAAGGCAAGCTCCGGTTTTCATTATCCTTTTTACAAATTTTTACTGTTTTGAGAACTTACTTTGAGCACCCACATACTTCTTGCATTAGAGTCTTGTTTGAAACCCAAATGCATAGACAAGAAAACCATGGGTTGGGATTAGGATTGAAAACCCCATTTAGCTACTACAATGCTAAGATAGTGTAGGATTTGGTACAAGTCGAGTCGTTGGAACTACTCACGATAATAGGCTAGAGGCACATTGCTCGGGTAAATATAGCAATTGGAACACGTGGCAAGAAAAAATGAGACCGAACGGAGAGTAAGGGCAGCAGGACTTTGGGGCCTGGGTGCTATAGCTTCGCTTGTGTCGATTGAGGACTGAGCCGTGTGCGGGCCTGTTGAACAAGCTGGAACAGTACCGAAGACCTACCGGCTATATGCGAACCGGGAGACCGTGGTAACTCGGGTAGCTGGGTATTGAGGCATTGCTTGTCGTCCAGAGGGTAGTTTGAGAGCTCAAGGTGTAAATCAGCTGGCGGCACTGCGGATGCGCGCGCAGAGACCTCTTGCTCGGGACGATAGGACCGGTTCAATATTTGGCTGACGGGTGAATGGTGGTTCCGTATGACGTCCGTGATGGTTGCTGTAGGTAACATCGAGTACGGGCGTATGTCACGGGTTATTCGGGTAATCCTGCAGGTGTAAATCGATTATAATCACCGTCCCTTGCGGTCAGTGAGTACCAATTGTTCACTGTACCATGACGTAGAAAGAATAGGCTAGATACATGTTAAAAGTTTGCTTATTTGAAAGACATACTTTACTTGTTAATGTCTTGTGATAGTTTAGAGCTAATTAAAGTATTTTTTTAACTTTGTGTAAGGGCCTCAGTTTTTGACACACATTTGCAGTGTTCATCACCACACCACATTTGAGGAAGGATGATGAACACAAATGAAGAGCAAGTAACAATTATCAATCAACATGCTCATTAGAGAACAAACTCACACATTGCAAAAGTGGTATTTCCCACATGTGATATAGATGGGCTGGACATATGAAAACTCCTACACTTTACTAAGGATGCCCATGCCAAGTTTCACCCAAATTCAAAACCTTTTTGAGGTCATTTTGGGTATAGTTAGGAAGAGGGCAGTTTGAAACCATATTCAAATTCAAACTGTTTTTATCCCATGAATTTAAAAGTGGGAGGCATATTCTTACTCAGCACATTTTTGTGAGCTCACACACCAATTTTCACTCCATTTGGAGTTGATCTTGACATGAGCTAAGTGGGAGAAATTCAAACTTTATTTGAATTTCAAACTGAACTTGTGCTGAAATTCATTCAAACCAAACCTCATTTGAACTTTGATCAATTCAAATGGCTCATGGGTGAATAATTTGAATTGCCAAGGGTAGTATGGGGTTCACTGTTTACAACAATGATTAGGAGTAAATTTCAGAGGTTAAAACTGGAAGTGGGACCCACATGTCAGCCACTGCTCAGATCAAACCGACTGAGACTTTTTCACTCGGGTCGCCGAGCCGCAGCGGTGATCGCCACCGAGGGCAGCCGCCGCGCCAGCAGCTGCTTGCCCACGCGCGGGCGTGAGGCGGTGCAGAGCCTTCTTAAGGCGCCTGCCCCCCTCCTCGGCCGAGGCACCGCCGTTCTTCCCCGCAAGAACTCAGCGCCGGCCGAAAATTTCCGCAGCTCGGAATCGATTGTAGAACGCCGATCGCAGCTCCCTCCGTCCACTCCAGAGCCCCAGCAAGGTACTAGAGACCTTCCTCCGTCCTCCCCGTTGCTAGAATTCGGTTAAAACCGATTGATATCGGCTGTGCCGAAAGATCAAATTCGGGACTTGGAACTGCCGCACCTCGGGCTCTCGTGGACAGCCCAACCATGGCGTTGTCACGCCCGAGCCAAGGCACTCGTGGACCCGCTGGTGACCG
Source organism: Neostapfia colusana (assembly GCA_030760725.1). Lineage (NCBI taxonomy): Eukaryota > Viridiplantae > Streptophyta > Magnoliopsida > Poales > Poaceae > Neostapfia > Neostapfia colusana. The sequence continues at coordinate 33,145,524 of JASWHV010000017.1, read as the reverse complement.
GTGTTGCTCATCCCCGAGCCACAGCTCGAGTGGTTGCTCACCGGCGGCGAATTTTCACTTTTCCCCTTTCTGTGTGCAGAACGACCTTCGGGTACGATTCTGTTTAATTCGTGCTCTAGAAAGGATTAGAGGGCCTCAAGCCGCTCTCACAAGTTAGACACGCTAACGCACAAGTTGCCTTCACGACTCTAGGCTGGAGAGCCTCTGTACCCGGCGTAATTTGATGTCTATCAATGGCGGGATGAACGGGCGGCATCGGGCGCATGGTGAGGACCTATGTCAGGCCTTCCCGGAGCTGCCTCGAGCTCATGTCGACCTTCTCTGAGGTCCACAGATGCTCCCCGACCGATTTCCCAAGAAGTTGAGGTGCTAGGGAACTCAGCCGACATGGCCGAAGTCGTTCCGAGGTGGCGGCTCGTCGCCGACCATGCTCCGGCCATTGTCATGAGCAGCTGACCCTAGAATCCTGTTCCCCGAGTAAAAGTAGGCAGGGGCGGCCAGAATCGAGAAGTTTGGAGCTGTACAGAAGCCGGCGGCGAGCTCTCCGGTGAGGTCCCTCGGCGGCGGAGCGCGGGCGTCGCGAGGTTGAAGAAGGGGGGTGGACCCCAGCTGTCAGCGGGAGATATTTTGAATCGGGATCTGGCTGTGGCCGGGATCAGGTGTGCTGGCGCGCAAAATCATTGTGGGCCGCGGTGTGCTGTCGCCTCGGCGTGCGACGCGTGTCCCCTTGGCCCACACGCGGGTTTAAACTTTTTCCCGATTTTCAGATTTCCTTCAAACTTCAAAACCTTATAACTTTGGCTAGAAAGCTCCAAATCGAGTGAACCAAATTTTGTTGGATTCATCTCTCTGAGTAGTTTCCGTCAAATCAAGTTTCACTTCATGAAAGCCCTTAATTCTCCAGAATTAATTCCTCAAAGTTTAAACTGTTAGGAATTTTAACTGGAGAATCCTTTGGAGGAAAATCCTGAAATTTTGCTAGGATGTTCACCAAAGTATCCCTGAACTACCATAAAATTTTCAGACCCATTGGAGCTCATCTGATCCAACTAATGGTGTGATTAGTGAAACTGTTCCAGAGAAAATAGAAAATGTTTAGAAACATTTTCAGAATTTTCTCTGAAATTGTTTAGCTCATAACTTTAGGTAGGAACCTTCGAATTAAGTGATACCAACTCCATTAGAACCCTCTGAAAATCTAGTTTTCAGAAAGTCATAGTTTGCTTCATGAAAATTCCTAGAACACCCTAAGAGTTCCAATTAAGTTCAAGGACATAATTAATTGTGGAGCGCTCAAATGAGCTTTGCTGCAACTAAAACTTGACCAATTCTCTGTTTAGGTTGTAACCAAGCCACAATAAAAGTTTCACAGTCATTAGGTCTGTCTAGCAAAGGTTATAGACTTCACAACTTCATACTTAATACAAATGCATTAAATTAATACATGTATTGTTTCTATCATGTAGTCGCTAAGGTCGAGGAGGAACCCGAAGTCCTAGACTTCGTTACTCCGGAGGAACAGCTAGCCTACGACCAAGAGCAGCAAGGCAAGCTCCGGTTTGCATTAACCTTTTTATAAAATTTTTATTGTTTTGAGCACATACTTGTTTACTGTATTCTTTGCATTAGAGTCTTGTTTGGAAGCCCCACTTCATAGCCAAGAGAACCATGGGTTGGGTTTAGGATTGCAAACCCGGTTAGCTACTGCAATGCTAAGATAGTGTAGGATTTGGTACAAGTCGAGTAGTTGGAACTACTCGCGAGCATAGGCTAGAGGCACTCGACTCGGGTAGTGTTAGCACATGAAACACATGGCAAGAAAATGAGACCAAGCGGAGAGTAAGGGCAGCAGGACTTTGGGGCCTGTGTGCTGTAGCTCCGCTTGTGTCGATTGAGGACCGAGCCGTGTGCGGGCCTGTTGAACAAGCTAGAACAGTACCGAAGACCTACCGGCTATATGGGAACCGGGAAACTGATGTAACTCGGGTAGCTGGGTGTTGAGGCATAGCTGGTCGTTCAGAGGGTAGGTTGAGAGCTCGAGGTGTAAATCGGCTGGCGGCACTGAGATGCGCGTGCAGAGACCTCTTGCTCGGGACGATTGGACCGGTTCAACATTTGGCTAACGGGTGAAAGGTAGTCGCGTACGGCGTCCGTGATGGTTGTTGTAGGCAACATCGAGTACGGGCGTACGTGACGGGTTGTTCGGGTAACCCTCCAGGTGTAAATCGATTATAATCGCCGTCCCTCGCGGTCAGTGAGTACCATTTGTTCACTGTACCGTGACGTAGAAAGAACAGGCCAGTTACATGTTAAAATGTTGCTGATTGAAAGCTGGACATTGATTGTTAATGATATGCTGTAGCTTAGAGCTAATTAAAGTTCTTTTCAACTTTGGGCAACGTACATGAGAGAAATGTGTTTCTTGTTTGATTGCGGCTCTCTCATGTACCTTAGTGTAAGGTTCTCCACAACCTGCTGCTAAAACTTGAAAGTAAGGTTCTACTAATTAGGCGAGTCCTTGCAACTGATTTTTACATCATGTAACCCATTACCCTCATGTAGAAGTTCCATGTTTAGGTGAGACGGGTCAGACTTGCTGAGCCTTCGTGCTCACTGCTTGTGTTTGAAGCTTTTGCAGGGTTCTATGAGGAAGGGACTCCCGAAGAGGAGACGGAACCCCAGGAGGGGAACCCCGTCGAGTGGGAGTCGTGCACGCCGCAGAGTTAGTGTGCGTGTGTGCTAGCAAGGACACGTTCGAGGGCTGAACGTGCACTTGATGCTTAGTCTACACCCGCGAGTGTGGACTGAACGTATTTTGATGTAAACATGTTCATAAACTTGTTTATGTAATAAAATTTCCGCTTTCGCTTTGTACCTTTGACGTGTGTTATACGGTGCTGTGCAACGCAGCACCCCTCAGCGTGATCCTGGCTCGACAAGACCGGTGGGGTCGTGTCACTTTGGGCAAAGTACATGAGAGAAATGCGTTTCTTGTTTGATTGCGGCTCTCTCATGTGCCTTAACGTAAAGTTCTCCACAACCTGCTGCTAAAACTTGAAAGTAAGATTCAAATAATTAGGCGAGTCCTTTGCAACTTATTTTACCTCATGTACCTTAAAACCATCCATGTAGAAGTTTCATGTATAGGGGAGACGGGTCAGTCTTGCTGAGCCATCGTGCTCACTGCTTGTGTTTGAAGCTTTTGCAGGAGTTTATGAGGAAGGGACTCCCGAGGATGAGGTGGAACCCTAGGAGGGGAACCCCGTCGATTGGGAGTTGTGCACGCCGCCGTGTTAGTGTGTGTGCGTGCTAGCGGGGACACGTTCACGGGCTGAACGTGAACTCGATGCGTAGTCTATGCCCGTTAGTGTAGACTGAACATATTTTGTTGTAAAAATGTTCATAAACCTGTTTATGTAATAAAATTTTGCTTCCGCTTTGTATCTTTGATGTGTGTTATCCGGCGCTGTGCAACGCAGCACCCCTCAGCGTGATCCTGGCGCAACAAGACCGTGGGGTCATGTCAGTTATCCGGGCAGCCCAATATTTATGAAAATCTCTGGATTTGGCTCATTAATTCATATAAGGAAAATCATGTAGAAAATTTTCCAGGAGTTCTATGTATTGGAAAATTCCCAAATTTGGGCAGGAGATTCTTTCAAAAACACTTGAGCTCCAGTAAAAATTTCAGAGGCATTGTACCTTATTTGCTTGACCAAATGTGGGGTTAATTCTTTATGTCTATGAAAATTGGAAAATAGAACAGAGCTCATTTTCAGATTTTCCCCAATTCTTGTAAAGATCATATCTTTGTGTAGGAACCTCCACATTTAGTGATTCAAATTGGGTTAGAATCAGATTGAAATACTCTATCCAAATATGCAACCTGATGTGTATGAAAGTCAATAATCAATTCTGGAAAATTCTTTGAATCTTATCAGTAAAGGAATTTTAGAGGGAGTTTGGTTTATCCAAAACTCCTCATATTTTGCCAGAAGAATCCTTAGGATGTTACTGAACTCCTGTAAAACGTTCAGCTCATTTGGAGTTGAATTGTGGGAGAGTTCAGATTTCAAAATACTGTGTTCAAATGAATACAGAGACTTTTCAGAAAATGTCCCAGAGTTGGAAAAATCATTTCTGGGCAATTCTTAGCTCTAAAAATCATAGGAAAATTCATGCAGACTCTATGAACTATAATTGAAATTGTAGTTCACTAAGTTGGGCATGAACATGTGAGTTACTTCAGAATTAATATATTTTTGCTTAATTGCTTAGGGAACTGTTCTGAATAAAATACTCAATAAAAAGTGTTCATTTTTGGTCCAGAATACTTTCATGTGACCAGGAATTCACATGCAAATTTTCAGCGCATGTTGAGCCTTGGATCTTCCTGTCCTTGTTCTCCACTCTATTGGATGTGAGAACAACATTGGGGTTAGTGTGGGAATTATAGAGGATCCAATTTCCTTCCACTCTAGCTGCAATTTGGCAAGCTAAGTCCCTGTGTAGTGTATGACTTCCTGTAAAAAGTCGAAGTCATTGAAGATAAGGATCTTTAGTTATGTCCAAATACTTAGAGCTCATCTTATATGTCATTAGAAACTTAGCCAGGGATGTAATGAGACATCGAAGGCAGATTTAGTTAATTTGAGTTCTTTGCACAACAGAGGCAACAACATCATTATAGGATCCCCACACAGCCTATGTTCTTTGAAAGTTTTTATCTCTAAAGTCTTTGAATTGCATTATAAAAGATTATGCATATACATGTCGATAGGGTTCACGACGGAGGCGTTCGACGGAGTCATCCCTTGACGTGTGGACCAGTTGAGGAACTTCAGAAATATCAAGGGATTGAAGATCACTAACTTCTATAATATACTACTACCCTGCAAAACAGGCAAGCTCTGGTTTGTATTAGCCTTTTTATAATTTTACTGTTTTGAGAACTTACTTTGAGCACCCACATAAATTTTGCATTAGAGTCTTGTTTGAAAACCCAAATGCATAGCCAAGAAAACCCTGGGTTGGGCTTAGGTTTGTAAACATTGATTAGCTACTGCAATGCTAAGATAGTGTAGGATTTGGTACAAGTCGAGTAGTTGGAACTGCTCATGAGAATAGGCTAGAGGCACACTATTCAGGTAAAGGTAGCAAATGAAACACATGGCAAGAAAAATGAGACCGAACGGAGAGTAAGGGCAGCAGGACTTTGGGGCCTGGGTGCTATAGCTCCGCTTGTGTCGATTGAGGACCGAGCCGTGTGCGGGCCTGTTGAACAAGCTAGAACAGTACCGAAGACCTACCGGCTATATGGGAACCGGGAAACCGATGTAACTCGGGTAGCTGGGTATTGAGGCATTGCTTGTCGTCCAGAGGGTAGGTTGAGTGCTCCAGGTGTAAATCGGCTGGCGGCACTGCAGATGCGCGCGCAGAGACCTCTTGCTCGGGATGATAGGACCGGTTCAATATTTGGCTGACGGGTGAAAGGTGGTTCCGTACGACGTCCGTGATGGTTGCTGTAGGAAACATCGAGTACGGACGTACATGACGGGTTATTCGGGTAACCCTGCAGGTGTCAATCGATTATAATCGCCGTCCCTCGCGGTCAGTGAGTACCATTTGTTCACTGTACCGTGACGTAGAAAGAACAGGCTAGATACTTGTTAAAAGTTTGCTGATATGAAGAATGGACTTTGATTGTTAATTCTTGTTTGATTGCGGCTCTCTAATGTGCCTTGGCGTGAGGTTCTCCACAAATGGCTGCTAAAATTTGAAAGTAAGAGCCAACTAAATAGGCGTGCCTTTTGCAAATTACCTTCCTATTACACATTGCAATTCGAGCATGTAGAGTTACATGTTTAGGTGAGACAGGTCAGACTTGCTAAGCCTATATATGTGCTCACGCTTGCTATATGAGTGGTTTTGCAGGTTAACTTCGGTGCTTATGAGAAGGCTGTCCGGTGAGACTCGGAGACTTCCGAGTCGTTTTACACATGGAGGACCCAGCCGCTTCTGTATTACTTCGTGTTGCTAGCGAGAAGAGTCTTCCCATTGCTCGTCGGTGTGACGCCCGGGCGGTTGGCCCCCGGGTCACGTGTCTCCACTGGAGCTATCTTGCAGAGTAGCGGGTGGTCCGGTGTTGTTGGGCACGTTGCAGCTCCGGAGCCCTGCCATACTGGAGGGTGGGTCTGGGCTGCATGTCACGTGGCACATCTGGAGCCTTCCTCGGGGGAAGGTATTCTCAGAGCTGTTGCCCACACGGCCGCTCCAGAGCCCTCCCATGCTGGAGGTCGGACCCGGAGCGGCAAGACATGTGGCACCTCTAGAGCTCTCTCTGCCGGAGGGTATGGCTTGGAGACTCCGGGCACGTGGCAGTGCCGTAGCCCTTATTGACAGAAGGTGGAGTCCGGTACCACCAGATACGTGGCGGTTCCCAAACCACCCTCGACCAGTCTTCAGGCTCACAGCCTGAAGACACGCGGCAATACCGTGTTTGCCCATCAGGCCCAAGGCACGTGGCTTACGCTGGGGCCCGTCTAAGCCAGGAAGGCGGGGCCTAGGTGCTTTCTATCCACTACGTGGGGGTACCCGGTTCACAGGGTACCGACAGTGGCCCCCCGGGCCCATCTCGGGGGAGGTATTGAGCTTGCAGGTGGGCCCCTATCTCTCCCGCGTGGTGGCTTTGAACTTGCGATTTGGGAGTCAAAGTGGTGGCGAGATTTTTCGTGAAGTGAACAAGTGGACATACTTGGGAGACGAAGAGGCTGCTCGTCCTCGGTATAGTGGGTGCACTCAGTAAAAGTGGCAGCGCTTCATCGTGTCCACTTTGACTTGATCGGTCACGGCATGGCTGCCTAGGGGCTGCCTCGGGACAATTACTGTGACCGCACATGAACCGTCGGGGTGCCACTCCACTACACTTGGGAACAGCCGGACGTTCCCGAGTTCATACTCGCCTGTCCCTCCAGTGCCTGAATGGTAGGCATGGGCCCTACCTGTCATTGGCGAGTGCTAGAGCGACATGCTCAAGAGGTCGCCCCGGGTTATTTACTGCGGCAGTTGATGAGTTGGTCGGACCACTCTCCTCGGGAACCACCGAACGTTCCTGAGGGGTTATCCTCCTGACCCCCAGTGGCTGACGGGTGGATATGTGTTCAGCCCATCGCTGGGGGAGGCAAATAGCCCACGGCGTGCAGTGGTGGCGACCCAATCGCGGCACCTGTTGTGCTGCCTGAGGTCATGGACGGGTATAAATGGAGGCCTTGCAGTGTAGGTCGGCATCCTTCCTCAGCATGTGGCCTTTATTCTCCTCTTGTGCGTTGGAAGTCGCTGCATCCAGAGGCTCTCGTCCACCAGATGACTCCTCACCGGTAGCCGTCTTCATCCACTTCTGCGAGATGTTCTTGTGTGTGCGGCCTCTAGTGAGGGTCTCTGATGGATCCCTCTCCTTGACGGTCTTGGATAGAGGCACAAGCCATCCTGATGGTGTGCCGATGGTAGGGGAGGCCATCGGGGACAGGGTCTTCAACCCGCAGTGAGCCCCAACATCAGTGTCGGGTGGAGCACGTCCTCTAGGTGCTCTGCCGCAGGAGGACTGCCTGCCGGTACAGGAGGAAGGCTAGGTCCAGAGTGATCAAGCCTTCCTCCTGGTACTGTGGTAGACAACAAAATCTGCCACAGATGGCAATTTTGCCCACCCGGTACTGGATGTTATTGTTGCCTTGGTCCAGGATGCATCGCTGTCGACCTGTTGGCGTTTGACCCCCGCGACACGGGATGTCACCGTTGCCTCGGTCCATCATGCATTGCTGCCGCCCTTAGTCTAACAGCATGTGACCGTCTCACTATACAGAGATCAGGTCAGGGGAGAACCAAGCAGGCCTCGGAGCAGAAGACTACTCGATCTGCAGTTGCTGAGTTCCCTTAGTTGTCTTGTATCCCCTTTTGTATGCTAGACTCTATAATCAATGAAAGTAACTCTGTTTCAATCCCTCTATTGTATTTTTGTGTTGATGAATGAAAAAGTCGTTATGTTGATCTTTCCATCCATCAATCGCTCAGTGCTGGGTTTGGTAGGCAGAACAATTTTTAGCTTTCGTGAGGACCCCTGATCCTGATGCCGCAAGGACCGGAGGGTCTCTTCGATTGCCAAAGCAGCTGACGTTTCCTTGTTGCTTACTGTATATGTGTACTCGCTCCCTTTTACGAGTTGCCAGGGTCCGGGCGACATGCTTAGTTTGACCAGTCACGATGACCCCCCTAGCATATGGGTGCCATTGCAAGACACAATCTCCTTAGCCTTCGGGAGGCGCCAGCTTTTGGGGGTCCGAGAGTGGCCCCTTGGGAGAGTTGGGGTTACGGCCCCATGGACTGGAGCCCTGTGGCTTGGACACACACTAAAAGAAAAGGATAACCATGCCGTGTAGTTGCATTTTCTCTGCTCGATGGCCCCATTATGTCTTATGGTTCTCTGCTAAGCTATGGGGCCTGGGCAATTTGATGTAATAGCGTCTGGACCCAGGTTACCACCATTCCCGGGGTGGTGTGCCGTCCGGGCCCCCCGCACTTGGGTGTTGTGCTGACAGAGGCAGGACGTGCACGCTTAGGGCGCAGGACCAGTCTAAGCAGGCTACACACCCTGGACCCCCCGCTGACTAGACACTCCTAAGAGGGGAGGCGTCCTTCTGGCGTCACCGGAACTAGGCAGGAAGGTAGCCAGGGGAGTCCAGAGACAATACAGGTGCCTCAGGCTTTTCCGCCTTGTAGCAGGACTTTGGTAAAGGGTGAGACATATAAACACAACTATGTACACGTCGAGGGGTACGCAAAAATATATGCAAGCTTGAAAAGGAAAACTGTTTTGGTAAGGGAGCGCAAAGGTCCAGAATGACTTAGCTGACGCGGGCAGTACTTCGCCAATGTCCCAAGCTTGTTCCTCCAGGCTCTTAGTGGCGTAACGACCCAGGGCTAAAGGTGTAAGTGGGCTGAAAACTAAACTAAAATACGGACCAAACCATATACTATATAAATTTGAACCAACTCAAACCAGCCCACTAATTTACATGTTCAAACCAAATCAAACTGACAGGGACCACACCACCCGATCACTCACGGGTCATGCCACTCGTCTGGGAATCGCATTGGGTGGTGCCGTGATACGCGGCACCCAACAGCACACATACAAGGAAACATGTATTACATAAATCAAAAGCGGAAGCTTACAAATGTTATTTGTAAATAATTTGCATCAAATAACTACAGTGGAAGACTAATTATTTTCACGTTTCATATCTACTAAGCACTCGAGAAGATATCCAGCCCGGCAGAGCATTCAAGGCTCGAGCCTTGCCCAAAAGCATGGCGCATGGCGCACGCTCCTGTTCCCCGTTTCCACATCATTATGGTGAAATACAGGGCGGCAAGGCGTGACGGCACGACAGTGCTGCCCAACGGCACAGAGCCGCCTAGCAGAGCGAGGAGATGCGGCGACAAGACGGCAATTACATCATCACTTGCTACCCGGTCAGAGGTGCCCGGCGGGACAGGCGGCGCGCCTTAACTCCATTGATAGTGACAATGCATATAGCAGTGAAGACCATAGCTCATGTATAGGACACAGATAGCCATGGGGCCACCTTTCGGGCCCTGGGCCACATTGTAACTGCCTCGGCCTTGGGCTACAAAAAACCCTGGGTAGCCACCGTAGAAGGGGTTCGCACTCAGACCCCTCTAGCACCAAAAAGGCTCAATCTCTGACACACGCAAGCAATACAACAAGCACTCCTATGGACTTAGGGTATTACGCTTTGGCGGCCCAAACCACGTAAATCCTCGTGTTCCTATGCTCCGACCTTCGAGATCCACTAGCTTCTCTGAAAAAAGAACCTCCGTGGGCTGTTTCCGAGCATACCGGGGGAAGTGTCATAGCTAACTCTTCGACAGCTGTAAATTTCATATGTGTGTGGTCATGAGTAGAGGGACAAGCTCAAGAGGCCGTCTAGGAGGAGCTACAGCACCAAGACTTCGAGACGCTTGAGCAACACGATCAACGGGAGCAAGGCAAGTGCCCCTTGAACATATTGATCCCATGTTTTTAAACTGTTTTGCTTGCAAAAACTCGTATGCTTGTGTCAACTTGATGGGACACCCTTTTTATAGGAGTTTACTAGTTTTGTTAACCATCCTTGTCTCTGAGAAAGTTAATGAGTCGGGTATGGTCGTTTTTCCTTTTTGCTTCACTTAACTTATGGGATACGGGAAGCTGAAATAAAACTTGTTGGCTACTGCACTCATGATATTAAAGATGATGAGAACTTGATGATGTCAACGAGCATGGAATCGGGGAGATCTAGGCAAGCTTTGTTTGTGGATGTTGCTGAATGTGATGGTGGTTTACTTGCCGTAGATCTAAGGACCGGTTCATGCGAGCACATGCCAGGAAACCTGTGCCACCACAAGGCCAAATATGGGTGCCGATTAGCTGACTAATTAGGTGTGTTGCTAGCTTGTTATGTACCGTTGGATGGTGCGGGGAATGGGAGTCGAGAGGGACTGCCCTGGGAACTGCATGGCACATAGGGGGCTGCTGATGAAATCTTAGTGGGTCCGTACATCCTAGTAGCCCCTTTGTAAAGGCTATTTTGTGATCTCTTGGCCGTACACCGATAGTTGTGTATTGGTATAATGGAGGTTTCTCTAGTCGCCGACGGGTGACGAAATCACAAACTTGTGGGTAAAGTGGTGCCACCCCTGCAGAGTGTAAAACTATCATGGTAGCTGTGCTTCTGGTCACAAGAACCTGCCCAACTTTCATGATTAGAGGAAAAACTTAGGATGGTTATTCGGGTATGGTCATTGGGACTGGTTTTTGGGACTGTTTTGGGTCATGACAATGAGTTTGGTTTCAGTTATATGAAAATGAGATGGTTATGAATATTTATGAGTATGAGATGAACTTGAGAAATACTATTGGCTGGTGGAGGCTTGATAAATGTTGAATTATGATGAAGGAATATTGATGAATTACTTGGTTATGATGGGATTTAACTCACCTAGAAATAGTTTCTGTTTTTACCATGTTTGTGAAATAAAATTTGCTTGATGCAATGAACCTTTTTATTGCCTAACTTGTTGTAAGCTACATGTCATACTTTTTCTGCACTTGCTGAGTACGACATGTACTCACCCTTGCATTCCCACATATACATCAGCTACAGGAGAAGAGTACTTCGAGGAACATGTGGAGTACTAGGCGTGCGCACTACTGTCAACATGCCTGTGGAGTTGAAGTTGGAGCCTGCTATTTTAGTCATTTTCCTCTGTCGTTTAGAGTCTTCCGCTGGTAAATAAGTTGGATATTCATGAGTGAGACATTGAGTCATTGTAATAAAGTACTTAAACACTATTCGTACGTGGTTATATTCTGAATTTCAGTTTGTGGAATACATGTGTATGTGTGATGAACATCCTGGGCACACATATGCATTCACTTGGTTCATTTTCGGAACCGGGTGTCACAAATTGGTACCCGAGCCACATTGACCGTAGGACGCAAGACTAGGTAGAATTGACACTCTAAAACACATAGGAACACCCCTCTAAACTGTTATTTTCGAAAATTGCTTGCTGCTGCACTTTACTTGTCAATTCAGCCACCGAAAAGTGCTATTTTCAGCCCTCTTTTTCTCTTTTCTTATGAACAGCTACACTTCTGTTTTCTTGCTTCATAGCTTCTGAGTTTTGGAGTTATTTTCTTCTTCTCTAAAAATTTCTCATGTCTTATTTATAGATGACGGTGACTAGGAGCACAACACACATAAGGACTCGTCCACCACCACTTGGGAGTGCACTTAACCCCATTGAGGTATCCGATGGACCGTATTGGGAGGAGGTGAAGATGCAACCTCATAAGGAAGATGAAGTAAGTAGCTCTATGCATGAGGAAGAGGATACCAAAGAGGTGGAACCAATCAAAGAAGACATGGAAGATGATCCACAAGAACATCAGTATTGGTACGCACCTCAGGAGAAGTTTCGTGCGGGCTTACACCCAACGGAGCCTCATGAAGCTATGTCGGAAGGAGATGAATCCGAAGAGGAGCCACCCCCTGCTGAGGCTGAAAATGAAGGTGATGAATGGGCCAACCATTAAGTTCAAGAATTCCGGTCCGACGGGATGGAAGGAGGTCACAAATCCAAGTAGCTTAAAGAGTTCCTGGATTGCTGCAGCATATACCCGAAGTATCTCCTCAAGAAAGTCCTTCATCTTGGACATGAAGAGTGGAAGGCTGAGGTAACCATTTATCTATAGGGTTGTCACACGGCACTACGCACAAACATGGAGAGCTACAAGGGCAGAAGCTATTGATGATGGTGCATGGGATGCACTCACCGGACTGTGCGACGCTTTCCGTGAGAAGCATGAGAACACTACTTTTGGGCTGCACCCGTATCAGAACAGTGGTACAAGGGAGATCATTGGACCCCATGGAGGAGCTCTTTCCAACCCACAAGCTGCTGATAAGTCTCAGAGGTTCCTCGTGGAGTTAGGAAACCGCTATGCAAGCGTACAAGAAGAGATCCGTAACCTCCGCAGGAAGCTGTACTTATTGGAAAAACAAGAGGAGACTCGTGCCAACGCGGGAGCAAATGGAGCACCAGCATCATATATCCCTACATGGACTGCCGACTCATCTTGGCGTGTGCCCATGTATGGACCACCCCCGTCACATGGCGAGAACAGCACTGGTTCACATGATTAAGTTTAGGTTTCCCATTGAATAGGATGTAATAGGAATGTTTAGATTGTAGTAGGATGAAATAAGAGTGGTGTGCAGAATTTAATGATGATTGCTTGTGTTTGTGTGCTGGTGTGAGTTGTGGGACACTTCAGCGAATGTCCACATCCAAACATAGTGGAGAGATGTGAGATGCTTCGGCACGTGTTCGCATCCTCATATAGGCTGAAATTAATAAAAGAACTCTACTCTCTCTCAAAGATGGTGAGGGAAAACCCCAACGGTCAACTAAGGAATGCTGAACCACAGAGGATGGCAATGTTGAAGTTTCTGAAAATACAAACCCCGGGGCTGATGCAAGCAACCTTGAACGGTTGATGGCTATGCAGAACCTGCTCATGCAAACTATGATACAAACGTTGGGACATCTGCAGGCCAACAACAACAACAATCCTAACCCCGTTCCTGCACCCCCACCGCCACAACCGCCACCACCGCCGGCTCACAACAGATTGGGAGAGTTCATGAGGACTAGGCCGCCTACTTTTGCACAAGCCAATGATCTTATGGAGGCTGATGATTGGCCAAAGTTATGGAAAAGAAGCTTGCTATTGTTCAGGCAATGATCGGGAGAAAGTCCTCTTCACGTTGCACTAAATTATGGGAGCAGCCGCTGATTGGTGGGGCACTCTTTGCAGTGCCCATGTCAACCAGGAGACTATCACTTTGGCTGAATTCAAAGAGTGTTTCCGCTCTCACTATGGCCCTGCAGGAGTCATGATGCTTAAAAGGCAAGAGTTTGAAGGTCTCCGTCAAGGATGGAAGAGCGTGAATGAGTACTTCAACAAGTTCACGCAGCTATCGAGGTATGCTCCAGAAGATGTCAACTCGGATCAAAGTAAGCAGTACTTGTTCATGAGAGGATTGAACAACGAAATCCAAGTTCAGCTGCTCAACAATGACTATACAAACTTCCAAAAGATCGTAGACAAAGATAGCATGGTGGAAAGCAAGATCGGCGAGATTGAGCAATAGGGCAAGAGGAAGATGCCATATCAGCGACAGCCACAAGGGAGCAATGTACGTTCCCATTTCATGCCACCAGCTGCACCACACTATGGCTCGTCCACTTCTACTTTCTGCCCTGCAAATCCACCTCGTCCTAATCAGCCACCGCAGCAACGTCCTGTTATGCAAGTACCTCGTATGCCTATGTCTCCTGCGCCCTGTCCCAACATGGACGCCTATGCTCAAAACCAGCCTCGCCCCAACATTGCTGCTGTTATGGGCAACAAGCCATGTTTTTCATGCGGAGAAGCAGGACACTTTGCAAGTCAGTGCCTGAAGAAAGGTTTTGGACAGCCGAGCAACGCACCTAAACAAAACCCACGGCCAAATGGAGGAGCTATGCAAGGTAATCATGGATAGCAGAACTATACTCGTGGCAATGTGAATCACGTCTCCGCTGAGGAAGCACAACAAGCTGAGGACGTCGTGATTGGTATGTTTCTCGCCAACTCCAACCCAGCCACTGTTTTATTTGATTTCGGAGCATCGCATTCATTCATCTCATCCATGTATGTTGCCAAGTATAACCTGCCCATATCCCACATGAAACAAACTATGTTGGTTAATTCTCCCGGTGGAGAAATGAAGACTAATATAGTATGTCCGAAAGTAAGCCTTAAAATAAGCGGGGTAGACTTTCTTGCCAAACTTATTGTCTTGGATCCCCAGGGGATTGACATAATACTTGGAATGGACTGGTTAAGCAAGCACAACGGAGTGATTCAATGTGCTCAGAGGATCATGCAGTTGACAAGTGAGCAAGGTACTCGTATTGAGTTCGAGGCAGCCCAACCTGCAACCGAGAATACAGTGCTGAACCACATCGCAGAAGCGACATTGGAAATCATTCCAGTGGTTTGAGAATATTCAGATGTGTTCCCGGAAGAACTTTCAGGTATGCCACCTGACCGGGACATTAAATTTGCCATTGATTTAGTACCGGGAACTGCACCTATAGCTAAGAGGCCATATAGGATGCCTGCTAATGAATTAGTGGAGCTCAAGAAACAAATCCAGGAGCAGCTAGATAAGGTTTTTATACGCCCAAGCTCATCACCGTGGGGAGCCTCTTTGCTCCACGTGGACAAGAAAGATGGGACACAAAGGATGTGTGTGGACTATAGGTCTCTGAACGAAGTGACGATCAATAATAAATGCCCGGTGCCCTGCATAGAGGACTTATTCGATCAAATGAAAGGCGCCCGGATTTTCTCCAAGATTGATCTTCGGTCGGGATACTTCCAGGTGAAGATTAAGACCTCCAACATACCCAAAACTGCATTTTGAACAAGGTATGGTTTGTATGAATATACCGTTATGTCTTTTGGGTTGACAAATGCACCTGCATACTTTATGTACCTCATGAATAAGGTCTTCATGGAGTATTTTGACAAGTTCGTCATGCTTTTCAGTGACGATATCATGGTGTATTTGAAAAGCAAGGAAGAACATGAAAAACACTTGAGGTTAACGTTGCAGAAACTGCGAGAGCA
This sequence comes from Neostapfia colusana, assembly GCA_030760725.1. NCBI lineage: Eukaryota > Viridiplantae > Streptophyta > Magnoliopsida > Poales > Poaceae > Neostapfia > Neostapfia colusana. The sequence goes on along the minus strand of JASWHV010000017.1, from coordinate 33,130,220 downwards.
TCAACTGTATGCTAAATTCAGCAAGTGTAAATTTTGGCTAAAGGAGATATCGTTTCTAGGTCACATCATATCCGAAGGAGGAGTATCGGTTGATCCCGGAAAAATGAGAGATGTTTTGAAGTGGAACCAACCGCAGAATGTGAGGGATATTTGGGGTTTCCTTAGGATGGCTGGATACTACCGCCGGTTCATCAAGGATTTCTCCAAAATAGCGAAGCCTATGACGGAATTGCTGATGAAGGGGAAAGCATTTTAGTGCACACAAGCATGTCGAAACAGCTTTAAGGATCTAAAGAAGAGATTAACAACAGCGCCAGTTTTGGTATTGCCAGACATGAGCAAGAGTTTCGATATATATTGTGACGCATCAAGACAAGGGCTTGGATGTGTGCTTATGCAAGGAGGACAAGTGGTTGCCTCTGCATCGAGGCAATTAAAGAAACATGAGCTGAATTACCCCACACATGACTTGGAACTTGCAGCCGTGGTACATGCCTTGAAGATTTGGAAGCATTACATCCTTGGTCATCGATGTGAGATCTACACGGATCACAAGAGCCTCAAGTATATATTCACGCAAACGGATCTGAATTTGAGGCAACGTCGATGGTTGGAACTCATCAAGGATTATGACGTTGGTGACAGGGACCCGACCACCCGATCACGGGGCCGTGCCGCTCTCCCAGGAATCGCATTGGGTGGTGCCGTGATATGCGGCACCCAACAGCACACATATAAGGAAACATGTATTACATAAATCAAAAGAGGGAAGCTTACAAATGTTCTTTGCAAATAATTTACATCAAATAACTACTTTGGAAGACTAGTTTATATCACGGTTCATATTTACTAAGCACTCGAAAAGAGGTCCAGCCCGCCCACTCTTCTCGCTAGCAACACGAAGTCATACGGCAGCGGCGGGTTCTCCACGTGTTAAACGACTCGGAAATCTCCGAGTCTCACCGGACAACCTTCTCATTAGCACCGAGGTTAACCTGCAAAACCACTCATATAGCAAGCTTGAGCACATAGGCTCAGCAAGACTGACCCATCTCACCTAAACATGTAACTATATATGCTAGAATTGCAATGTGAAATAGGAAGATAAGTTGCAAAAGACCAGCCTAATTAGTTTGCTCTTACTTTCAAGTTTTAGCAGCAAGTGTGGGGAAAACCTCACGCTAAGACACATAAGAGGGCCGCAATCAAACAAGAAATGCATTTCTCTCATGTGATTTGCCTGAGGTTGAAAGTAACTTTAATTAGCTCTAAATTACAGCAAATCATTAACAAACAAATTCCATCTTTCAATCAGCAACATTTTAACATGGAACTATCCTGTTCTTTCTACGTCATGGTACAGTGAACAAGTAGTACTCACTGACCGCAAGGGACGGTGATTATAATCGATTTACACCTGTACGGTTATCCGAATAACCCGTCACGTACGCCCGTACTCGATGTTGCCTACAGCAACCATCACGGACGTCGTACGCAACCACCTTTCATCCATCACCCAAATGTTGAACCAGTCCTATCGCCCCGAGCAAGAGGTCTCTGCGCGCGCATCCACAGTGCCGCCAGCCGATTTACACCTTAAGCTCTCAACCTACCCTCTGGACGACAAGCAATGCCTCAACACCCAGCGACCCGAGTTACATCGATTTCCCGTTTCCCATATATCCGGTAGGTCTTCGGTACTGTTCTAGCTTGTTCAACAGGCCCGCACATGGCTCGGTCCTCAATCGACACAAGCGGAGCTATGGCACCCAGGCCCCAACGTCCTGCTGCCCTTACTCTCCGCTAGGTCTCATTTTTCTCGTCATGTGTTTCATTTGCTACCTTTATCCACTACAGCAAATAGGTCAACATACGACGGCCAATTTAACATACGACGGCCAGCCGTCGTATATAACCTTATATACGACGGCCCGAAGAGGACGTCGTATATAAGTTTATATACGATGGTACAGCCGTTGTTTGTGACATGGCTGTCGTAAATTGAACTAATATATGACAGCCAGCTCTGGGCCGTCGTATGTTAGTCTGCCGTGTATATAATCCCTATATACAGCCCGTCAGGGCCAACCCTAACTTGTTTCCTCACACGCCGCCGCCTCGCCTCAACCCACGCTGCCGCCCTCAATGCGCCGCCGCCCTCCCCGCGCCACTGCCCCCACGCTGCCGCCAGCCCCCACGCCTGGCTCCCCGAGCTGCTGCCGCGGCCGTCTGTCGCCGCTTGTCGCCCTCGCCGACCGTCGCACTCGCCGCAAGTAATTTTTCAGCTATTTCAATTACTTGATAATTACACTAATTAGTTGGTAATTATGCTCATGTAGTCAGAATAGTAGTTCATAATTTTGCTAATTAGTTGTCCGTTACAAATTACTTGTTATTATATATGCTTAGGTTTAGGTTAATAATGTTTAGGATTTATTGTTGTTATGTTAGTCATGCTTAATAATGCTTAATCATGTTTATTGTTGTGATGTTAATCATGCTTAATCATGTTACATAGTGCTTAGGTTTAGGTTAATAAAGCATGGTCGTATATTCTTATGTTAAGAAATTTGTTATGTTTAGAAGATGCATAGATTTGTTTATGTTAAAACCGGCACAACTCGATTAGGGCACGTCAATGCCCATTTAGTGTGTCGTGTTGTGAGTTGGTCGACTAACCGTAAAGCCGTCGTAAGTTAACGGCAGGCCCCAGCAGGGCATAACCAAGGTTCACAAGTTGCCTAATCGACCCTAGTCTCCTAGGGACCGATAAGGTCGACTAGGACGATTAGTCATCAATTAGGGCGACTAATCGATGCCTAGTCATCCTCTGTGTTCTCATGTCAATACCAAGTCGATACAGAGGGCAAGGAGCGCAGAAGGGGCCAGAGGTGACGGACACAGGACCGAGGGTGGCCATACGGCGGCGGTAGGCTGCGGCGGGAAGCGAGCTGTGGCGGTGGCTGGAGCCTGGACTCAGGCAGCGGCGCAATCGGGACTCGCGCGGCGGTGGCTGAGCAACCGGTACACGAACGGTGGCAGCTGAGCAATCGGGACTCGGACGGTTGCGGCTGAGTGGGTGCTTGGGCGGATTGGAGTCGAGTTGGGCTAGGCCAGGCCATGGAAGTCCACTGGATCTAAACCGTCAGATGATATATGACAGTCCTGATTTCATATTGTGTTATATTAAAAAAGCCTCCATCCTAACCCTAACCCATTCCTCCATCCTAAACCTAAGTCACCAGTGACGGCGGCAGACAAATGATGGCGGTGGCCAGGTGATGGTGGATGTTGCGGAGGCGTCAGCGGCCGGGTGACGGCGACTATAGGGGCACCGATGGCTGCAGAGGCGATGGCGGTTGCAGGGGTGTCGGCGGCTGGCTGGTGGCGGGAGTGGGGGCACCGGCGGTCGAGCGATAGCAGCCGGCAGCATCATTCAGTAAGTCGTCCGATCGCCGGAGCCTTCTAGTCGGACGACTAGGTTTCTAGTTGCCCTGATCGGGTCAACGGAGCTAATCGTGCTCACATGGGCGATAAGGATGACTAATCACGATTAGTCAGACGACTTATGAACACTGTGCATAACTTAGGATAGGGTTGTCAGTTTGCAGCGTACAGAGGTAATTTTTTCTACAATGGACAAACATCTTAGAATCACTTTTTCAATTTAACTTACTTACTTTACCATTGTAGTCTGATTCGTACTATGAGTCCTAGGCCAAAGCGGCACCTCAGGAGACAGGTACGCAGCGCAGCGTGCCCTCGGAGAGCGAGCCCTTAGGAAGCCATCCTGACGGCACGCCCGGTGACCAGCCTTCTGGGTCACCAGTTGTGGTGCCGCAGCGGAGGAGACGTACGAGGAGGAGTAACTTTGTTGGTCCTCCACTGATTCCTAGAGAGCTGGTAATTATTCGTCCGGTTGGAGACAGGTAACACATTAATAAATTATTCATTTCTATTTGTTCTCAAAGACTATAGTCTTACTTAATGACTTAACAAATGTCTTTTTAGTTCTTGGGAGGACCTTTCGTACGATGGGCAGAAACACAACAGGACGGTGAACGGTTGCATCGGGAACTTAGTGTGTCTGCACTACTCCGGTGCGATCGATGGACGTGCAGCTACGTCCTGGGACGACTACGCGCACGTTCCTCACCAGCAGAACGACAACCTACAGGGAGTCATGTGGGCAGATTTTTGGGTAAGTAACTTTCATAAATATTTGAAGTTTCAATTCCTTATGTCCCATTAAATATTAATGTGTGCATGTCGAACTGTGTTGGCTTCCTACAACTCAGGTACCGCCTTGAAGACCCGGCCGAGCAGATGGATCACGTCCGCTCCGTGTTCGAAGTGAATGCTTAGAAGCTTGTTATGCAAATGCTTTCGAACGCTCGGAGTCAAGTAGTTAACGACTACTTGAAGCTCCACGACCACGAGGTTGGTTTGTTTAGAGACGCCTCCGACACGTACTTGACGGAGGAGCAGTACGCAGAGGTAAGTTGCGTATTCTTTAAATTATTCACATTACTTTTGGTAAGTAACATCTAATGAACTACGCATGTGTGCAGGTTAGTGTCCCTTGGTTACAAGGACGAACTGAAGATTACCGAGCCCTTTGCAACTATTGGGCTAGCGAGGAGTTCATCGCTAAGTCCAAGAAGGCTCGAGATGCCAAAGGGAGCTCGGGGAAGCACGGTATGGGCGTACAGGGTTTCGTGCAGATGGCTAAACGAATGGTAAGTTTCTTGGTGGTTTTTTATATTAATAATGTAGTATTGTCCGTACTAACATATGTTCACAGGAAAAGGAGACCGGCGTGTGACCGAGCGCTACTGCGGTCTATAGAAGAGGTCAAGCTGACCCTTCTCAGCCGGAGCAGTGCAGTCAGTACGCAGCGGAGAGGCTGGTAAGTTTCATGACCTCTCAAATTAGTTGACACTATAAATGTTGTTGAACTTACACAATTTCATTATTTTTCAGACTAGGTATGGGCGAGAGGCTGTGAGGATACACAGCGAAGGGTTCGATTGGGAAAAGTCTCCCAACATCGACCCTCAAGCCTCGTATGCAAGCGGAGGTGGAAAAGGCACACGGAAGGTGAGTTCATTTACTTTCATTGTTTTCAATTCAAGTTTATTTGATTTTACCATGAATTGATTCATTTTTTTGTAGGCTTGCCATATTCTCTGGAGTCGTCGACTCCAGGGTGGCACGACCTGCGAGAGGCGGCTCCTCGCAGTCTTCAGCTACTGGCGCAGGCTCCTCCAACGCCGTGTCACCGAGAGAGATCTCGAGGTGATGGCGCTTCGGGAGAGCTTGGCCCAGCAGGAGCAGGCCTTGGAGAGGGAGCGAGAGAGCAACAGGGCCGCCATGGTGTACCATGCGTCCTATATGGCACAGATGCAAGCGGCAATATGAATTATATATGACGGCCTGTATGAATTATATACGACGGTGTCTATACAGGGCCATCGTATATAATCCTAAATAATATACGACGGCTAGGACCAGACCGTCGTATATAAGAGCTTATATACGACGACGAGGGCCCAGAACCGTCGTATATAACCGCCCAGCCCACTGGTCCTTTTATACGAAACGGGCTGTCGTAAATTAGAGATCGTCGTATATATAAACATATATATGACGGTGTCGTCGTATATAAGATTATATATGACAAGGTATATACGACGGCCACAAACCATCGTATATAACCTCCAGCCGTCGTATATAGATTATATACGACAGCTTTGGACATATATACGACGGTTTCAGCTGTCGTATGCTGACGGGAATCCTGTAGTGACCTAAGAAGTGTGCCTTTAGCCTATTCTCGCAAGCAGTGTCAACTACTCGACTTGTACAGAATCCTACATTATCTTAGCATTGCAGTAGCTAATCAAGGTTTAAAAACCTAAGCCCAAACCAGGGTTTTCTTGGCTATGCAATTGGGTTTTCAAACAAGACTGTAATGCATAATTGAAGTGGATACATAAAATAAGTTCTCAAAGCAAAAGACTTTATAATATGGCTAATGCAAACCAGAGCTTGCCTGTTTTGCAGGGTTAGTATATAATATAAGTTAGTGATCTTCGATCCCTTGATCGTTCTGAATTTCCTTAACTGAACAACACGTCAAGGGATGACTCAAGTCGAAGTCCTTCGTCGTGAACCCTATCGACATGTATATGCATAATATTTTATAATGCAATTTAAGGACTTAAGAGATTAAAACTTCTTAAGAACAGAGGCTGTGTGGAGATTCTAGGATGATGTTGTTGCCTCTGCTGTGCAAAGAACTCAAAGGAACTAAATCTACCTTAGATGTTTCATTACATCCCTACCTAATTTTCTAATGACATATAGGATGAGCTCTAGTGATTTGGATATAACTAAAGATCCTGATCGCCAATGACTTCAAAATTTTTACAGGAAGTCATATACTACATAGGACTTATTTTGCCAAATTGCAGCTAAAGAGGAAAGAAATTGTGTCTCCCACAATTCCCACATTAATCCCTAGGTTTTTCTCACATACATAAGATTGGAGAACAAGGACGGCGAAAGCTAAGGCTCAACTTGATCTGAAAATTTACATTTGAGTTCCTGGTCACATGAAAGTGTTCTGAACAAAAAATGAACACTTTTTGTTGAGTGTTTTATTCAGAACAATTCCCTAAGCAATTACGCAAAAAGAAATTAATTCTGAATTAACTCACATGTTCATGCCCAACTTAGTGAACTAAAATTTCCATTATAGTTCATAGAGTCTGCATGAATTTTCCTAGGATTTTTGGAGCTAAGAATTGCCCAGAACTGATTTTTCCAACTCTGGGACGATTTCTAAAAAGTCTCTGTATTCAATTGAATACAGTACATTGAAATATGAATTCTCCCACACAATTCAACTCCAAATTTGCTGAAAATTTTACAGGAGTTACATAACATAATAAGTATTAGTCTGGCAAAATTTGAGTATTTTTGGATAAACCGAACTCCCTCAAAAAAATTTTACTCATAAGTTTCAAAGAATTTTCCAGAATTAATTATTGACTTCCATACAAATTGGGTTGCATATTTGGATAGATTATTTAAATCTTAATCTAACCCAATTTGAATCACTAAATCTGGAGGTTCCTACACAAAGATATGATTTTTACAAGAATTGGAGAAAATCTGAAAATGAGCTCTGTTCTATTTTCCAATTTTCAGAGACATAAGGAATTAACACCACATTTGGCCAAGCAAATAAGGTCCAATGCCTCTGAAACTTTTACTGGAGTTCAAGTATTTTTTGAAGAATGTCCTACCCAAAATTTGGAATTTTCCGATACCTAGAACTCCTGGAATAAATCCTACAATTTTTTTATATGAATTAATGAGCCAAATCCAGGGATTTTCATAAATATTAGGCTGCACCCGTGGATAGTACTCTCTTAGATGAATCCAACAAAATTTATTTGACATTTTTTGGACACTCCTACACAAAGTTGTGGCTCTCCAAAGTTTAAACTGAAAACTGGAAATTCTGAAAATGTTTAAACACGTACTGTGGGCACCACCCGACGGTGTGCTTCATCAACCTCGTGCCAGAGACCCGAGCGGCGGCGCCCTCCGGCGAGGGTCGCCGGAACCCACTTTCTGGCCACCTCCCGACCTCACACTCGCCCCCCCCCCCCAAATTTGCGGTACTGAACTCAGCTAGAGGGTCGCCGGCGGCCGAGGTTCACCGGAAAATAGCACGCACCGGCCACAGCGAGAGTTAGGACTCCGGCGAGGTCGGGTTCCTTCATTTCTCAACCAATTGATCGGCTCTCGGACTCTAGAGAACCAGGGAAACTTGTAGAAGCTAGACATGGACTCTAACACCGGTGAAACGGCCGGCAACCTAGGGCTCCAGGGTGACCCGAGGTGCTTTTCCATGGCGGCCCGAAAAACAGCAGAAACTCGATCGTTTCTGGATCATTTTGCTCGATTCTTCATTGAGGAGGAGCGCTAGGATGTGAGGAAGGTCCTTGCAAGCTTGCTCTGGCATTAGTTACCCGAGTAACTCGAATTTCGGGATAGACTGAGCCCTACCCAAATACACTAGGTTTCAGGAATTTGGAAATTCTCCTCACCCGATTGATCAATTGCTATTCGGATTGCAGCTACATGAGCTAGGCAGTATGGCACACCTTTCTTGTGCAGCGAGTTTGACGCAAAGACGGCCGTGGCGTGCTGCCCACGGTGAACCGAATGGAACTTCCACCGGTGAGCTTTGGTTCTCAGCGCTGATCATTGTTTTGTGGGCACCACGAGCTAGGAACGTCAGTGTTGTGTGTATGGCATGGTAGAGCACAAGTGGGCGCTGCTTTTTTGTGTGGACAGCTCGAGTATCCGGTGCTCGGGTGGTCTGTGGTGATCAGAACACGGCGAGCGGCGCCGGCTGTTACTCACGCGCGAGAGAAAACACAGAGAGCTGATCTACGATTGAGGAGAAGAACTTCGGTTGTGCTATCCGTGTGGGAGGTAAGCGCAGCGGTGAGTCTCGGGAGAGCAGGAGCTGGCATCGGTGAGCCACCGAGCAGGGTCCGACCAGCTGCTGTCGAGCGCGCGCGTGCCCGGGAGAAAACAGAGTCGGCTGTTGGATTGTGGGTGTATGACATGTGGGTCCAGCCCTCTTATTTTATTTCCCTCACTGTGCTTCAAGACTCCCACGCAAATGTTGTCCAAATCTCACCAAATTTGGAGGATAGGCCAAACATTATGTGAGGAATTTGAATACGAAATCAAATTTCAAAATTTAGTACCTTTGGTTCAGATTCCAAATTCAAATTTGAATGTGCTCTCAAATATTCCTTCGAATAATTGGTATATGAGCTCAAGATTTCTCCAAATTTGGAACTTAAGCTCTTGAATACATAAGGAATGCATCAGTGAATTCACTGGGATGCATTTAGATAATCTGAATATGAATCCTTCGAAAAGATTCAAACTTGTGTTTAACATTCCTTCATCTTCTACTCACAAAGTATGTGCATATGAGTGAGATTGGTGGAGTGAATTTCTTTCCTCATGTCAACCTGTGTTAAGCATGGGCTAAAGAAAATTTGTAACTCCCTCACATGACCATTTTTGGGTTCATTATTTCATGTGACACATGATCAAGCAATTCCTTTGCCTTAACTTTTGTTTTGTAAGTTGAAATCAAACTGTAAAAAAGTCAGGGCTGTTACATTCCTCCCTCCTTAAAAGAATCTCATCCATAGATTATAAGGTAAAAATGAGAGGGAGGATAGTGGAAAATTACCGGATGTGCGACGTCAAAAGTCGGGATAGTTGGCGTGAAGAAATCATTCGCTCTCCCATATTGCTTCATCCTTGGAATGATTATTCCATGAAACTTTATAGAACCACAACGTACGGTCGCGTGTGGTTCGGTCCTTTATGTCGATGATCTGAACGGTCCCTCCTGATACTTGAGATCCGGTTTTAGTCCCTCGATATTCCCCAGCTGAATGGTGGTTGAACACTTGAGTCACTTCCTCAGCTGAGAAATGTGGAAGATGTCATACACACCGGTGAATGTCGCTGGTAATTCCAGCCAGGGTGCAACTGATCCTCATCTTTCCATAATCTGGAATGGACCGACGAATTGGGGCGAATAGAAACTTTGACAAGTGAACCTCATCAAAAAATTTCTTCCTCAATTCCGGGTTACGGGGTACGACGACTCTGTGCTTAAACCATAGGACGCCGTCTCCGTCTTACCGGAAACATCTCAGTTCCCCACTGTCTATACGTCTCCGCAAAGGTGACATGCCCTTGTCACGTTTCTGGGCTGCCACTCTCTCTTCACGGATGGTGGAAATAAAAGCTAAATTGTAGAGAACTCCAAGTGGAACCAAATGCAATGGTGGCTCGCTCTCTTCCAACGTGGTGATGGTCAGATTATGAGCGTGTGACTTGCGACTCAGCGCATCCGCCACTACGTTTGCGTTGCCATGGTGATAATGGATCTCTATTTCATAATCCTTTATGAACTCCAACCATCTTCGCTGCCTCATGTTCAGCTCCTTCTGAGTGAATATGTACTTGAGGCTTTTGTAGTCGGTATATAAATGCACGAGGTTACAGAGTAGGTAGTGCCTCCACATCTCGAGTGCGAGTACCACAGCAGCGAGGTCTAAGTCATGAATCAGATAATCTTGCTCATGATCCCTGAGCTGCCGTGATCTATACGCAACCACCCTTCGGTCTTGCATCAGCACACATCCGAGCTCAATGCCGAATGCATCGCAGTACACATCGAACGGTTTTGCTGTATCTGGCTGCGCCAAAACCGGTGCTGATGTTAGGTGCTTTACTAATGCCTTGAATGCTGCTTCGTATGTTGTACTCCAAACATATTTGGTAGTCTTCTTCAGCAGCTCTGTCATAGGCTTGGCAATCTTCGAGAAGTTTGGAATGAACCTCCGATAACATCCCACGAGTCCGAGAAAACTCCGTACCTTGTGAACAGTTCTCGGGGACTTCCAATGCAGCACTTGTGCGATCTTAATCGGGTCTACAGCGATGCCCTCCGCCGAGATGATATGCCCGAGAAAAAGTACATGCGATATATAGAATTCGCACTTGCTAAATTTCGCGTATAGCTTATGATCCCGCAGCCGTTGCAAGAGTACGCAGATGCTTCTCGTGTTCTTCCTCCGACTTGGACTAAACCAGTAGGTCGTCGATGAAGACCACGGCAAACTTGTCCAGCTCCGGCATGAATACCTAGTTCATCAAGTACATGAACCGAGCTGGAGCATTGGTGAGGCAAGGAACATGACAAGGTACTCGTAAAGCCCGTACCTCGTCGAAAAGCTGTATTCGGAATATCCTCAACCCGCATCTTAATCTGATGATACCCTGATATTAAGTCTATTTTGGAAAAGATCTTTACTTCGACCAACTGATCAAACAACATGTCGATCCGTGGTAACGGATACTTGTTCTTGATTGTCACAGTGTTAAGAAGACGAACACCACACAAAGTTGTAGTGTTTCGTGCTTCTCCTTTGCAAACAATGCTGAATAACCCCAAGGTGACGACTCAGTCATATAAAACCTTTGCTCATAAGGTCATTCAGCGGTGTCTTCCACTCTGCCCATTCATTGGGTGCCATTTGGCACGGCCTTCGTGAACTCAGTGGTGTTCCCGGCGTAAGTTCAATCTTGAACTCTACATCCCGTTCGGGCGGCATGCCCGGTAATCAATTAGGAAACATATCCTAAAACCCACGTACCACCAGCCTGTCCTCTATCTTAACAGTTCCTGAGTGGTTCAATATTGCAATCTGTTGCCCATGGTGACCAGAACTAACGTATGAAGACCGTGCTGTGGGGTGTTGAGCTTAACGGTTTCAAAACTGATGTTGTGAACCGCTTTGTGGTAATTCAACCACGACATCCGCAAAATAATGTCGATCTTCAGACCTCGAGAATAAGGAGGGTCATGGGTTATAGTCTAACCCGCAAACAAAGAGGTTCTCGAAATACAACATCACTTGTTATAATGCTGCCCCGGCGAAGATATGAGGTATTGCCTCTTTGTAAAAGTAGTTTGGAGCTGATGTTGAGCCACAAAAGATTGACTAACAAATCTAGGTGTGGCACCGGAGTCGAAGAGAATTAATACTGGTAGCTAATTCAGAGAAAACATCTCTGCTAACGCGGCTTCTCCTTCCGGAACATCATCACTCACTGCATAGTGAATGTTGCCCCTTGTCTGCCCTCTTTTCTGCAGATATAGGTACGGGTCTGAACATTGAAAGTATGATGACCCGCAGCCTTGAATTCCCTCCATACAATACCTAGCATAATGGCCCGTCTGACCACAAATGGAGCACGGATGTCTCTGTCTCTTCGCTAACTTGTGGTTGGAAGATAGATACATATAGCTGCAGCGATGGAGCACAAACAACCGTCTGATGCTGCTGCTTTAGAGGTGGTGCAAGTTGTGGTACTTGACCAGCAATCAACCTCTGAGGAGTTAATCGTACAGGGGCCTCCATTTCACCAAATGGTGTTCAAAAAACCAACCGGTACTTTTGGGGCACATAACTTGTGCTAGCCTGCACGATATCACTCATTTTCCTTTTCTCTGTACAGAACAGACCTTGATGCATTAAATCCATATATTGATCCAGTTAGTAGCATTTTTATAACTCAAGTTGAATACCAAAGTTAAAGTTAACTTCCATATCTTTCCAACGAGTATTCATATGCCTCTATATCGCTTCTGGTTCAAAAGTTTTTATTTTACAAAGTTGATAGAATTCCTGGATAAAATTTGCCAGCACCTCCTTTGTATGTGGCTGTATTTATCACCGTTGTATATGCAAATACATTAAGAATCTGAACAAACTTTGAACCACAATAATGTTGCACATTTCATAACATTTCCAATGGTATATCATAGGCTACTTAGGGATTTTTCTACAGAAAGTTATAAGTGTTATACATACACATCCAGGAAGGTTTGCATCTGTCCTGTTTTCTGAACAGTTTGCATTCAACTGGACATTCAATAAATTTGGCGTGTGATTTTGCTCTGGAGATCTACAAATAAGTTATAGAGCACTTAAAAAACTTTCCAGAACTGTATCATACACCTCAATTGGGTCAATCTTCTCAGATTTATGCTCTGTCAAAATGCAGCAAAAAGTTCTGCCAGAATAGAGCACTCTGTTTTTGAGAAACAAAGAAACCTATCAATTCTCCCATTTGAAGCTTAGTTCAAATGAAGAGTTCATTAACTAATATGTGTTTTGCAACTTCCATTTTTAGTTTAAAGTTAGTTCATGAGTCATTTCTTTATAGGAAAGAAGTTATAAAGTGTAGTACGGTGGCGATGCACCGTAAGACATATGACGGTACTACGTTGCCTCACCAAAAGAAAATCCTATCCGGATCATACTGGCAGGTCATCCTTAGGGGGCACTAAAACGGTCACTCCCAAACGTGTTCTACCTGGACTATGGTTTCGTTGTTAACACCTGCATAAAACACACACAATCGTCAGGCTCAGCTGCACACCAAACCTGGTCCCAATGCACTTCGTACAACCGTCCGTCATCACTCGCACGGTCGTTCTCAAGCCAATCACGCCTTGAGCTATGTGTTCACGTTACTAAACACGTGATGGGGTCTCCCATACTCGCCCGTAGCATGCTACGGAAGGGCGTTGCTCGAGTATACCAAACGACATGAAGAGTCGTAGAGGACATTAAAGCTGGCCGGGTTACCTGCCACCCGTGGGGCTCCACCCTTCAGCTTGTGTGCACTGGTGGACAGCGCTTACGTGCACCCCCAAGACATATAACATCCCGAGATGCACGATTTTCTGAAATAGAAAATAAGTTAAGTTGCCACCTTCATATTAGGCTAATAGTAGTTCTTATGTGGGCCTAGAACCGTATCCTCACCGTAACCTAAGTTTTTGTCGTAATACAATATTTGTTCCATGCGCTATTACCAATGCGGCTCTGATACCACGCTTACAGGGACCCGACCTCCCAATCACGGGGCCGTGCCGCTCGCCCGGGAATCGCATTGGGTGGTGCCGTGATACACTGCACCCAACAGCACACATATAAGGAAACAGGTATTACATAAATCAAAAGTGGAAGCTTACAAATGTTCTTTGCAAATAATTTACATCAAATAACTACTTTAGAAGACTAGTTTATCTCACGGTTCATATTTACTAAGCACTCGAGAAGAGGTCCAGCCCGCAGACTCTTCTCGCTAGTAACACGAAGTCATACGGCAGCGGCCGGGTTCTCCACGTGTTAAACGACTCGGAAGTCTCCGAGTCTCACCGGACAACCTTCTCATTAGCACCGAGGTTAACCTGCAAAACCACTCATATAGCAAGCGTGAGCACATAGGCTCAGCAAGACTGACCCGTCTCACCTAAACATGTAATTCTATATGCTAGAATTGCAATGTGAAATCGGAAGATAAGTTGCAAAAGACCCGCTGTGACACACGGTTCCGAAAATAGAACCAAGTGAATGCATATGTGAGCCCAGGATGTTCATCACACATACACATGTAATCACAAACTGAATTCAGAATATAACCACAAATAAATAGTGTTTAAGTACTTTGTTACAATTTCTCGATGTATCAATCATGAATATCTAACTTATTCTTGCAGCGGAAGTCTCTAAACGACAGCGGAAATAACTAAACAGCAGTCTCCATCTTCAACTCCACAGGCATGTTGATGGTAGTGTGCACGCCTAGTACTCCACATGTTCCCCGAAATACTCTTCTCCTGTAGCTGTTGTATATGTGGGAATGCAAGGGTGAGTACATGTCATACTCTGCAAGTGCGGAAAAAGTATGACATGTAGCTTTCAACAAGGTGTGGAATAAAAAGGCTCATTGCAGCAAGCAAATTTTATTTCACAAACAGCATCTAGGTCTAGATGAATTTAGTCCCAATATAACCAAGTAAATCAGCAACATTCTTTCATCATAAATCACCTTTTCTCAAGTCTCAACCAGCCACTAATCTTTCTCAAGTTCATCTCATACTCATAAATATTCATATCCATCTCATATTCACATAACCAAAACCAAACGCATTTTCATGACTCAAAACAGTCCCAAAACCAGTCCCAATGACCATACCGAATAACCATCCCAAATTTTCCCTCTAATCATGGAAGTTGGCCAGGTGCTTGTGACGGGAAGCATGGCTATCATGATAGTTTTACACTCTGCAGAGGTGGCACCACTTTACCTACAAGTTCATGATTTTTTTCACCCGTCGGCGACTGCAGAACCTCCATTATACCAGTACACAACCATCGGTGTATGGCCAAGAGATCACAAAATAGCCTTTACAAAGGGGCTACTAGATGTATGGACTCACTGAGGTTTCACCGGCAGGCTCGAATCACCATTCTCCCACCCACGGGCCCCCTCTTGTGCCATGTAGTTCCCAGGGCAGTCCTCCTCGACTCCTATTCCCCGCGTCATCCATGGTCCATAACAAGCAAGCAACACACCTAATTAATCAGCTAAGACACACCCATACTTGGCCTTGTTGTGGCACTGTTTTCCTGGCATATTCTCGCATGAACCGGTCCTTAGATCTACGGCAAGTACCACCATCTCATCCAGCAACATTCACGAACCAAGCTTGCCTAGATCTCCCCAATTCCATGCCCATTAACATCATCAAGATCTCATCATCATTATTCATATCAGTGCAGTAGCTAGACATGTTTTATTTCAGCTTCCCGTATCCCGTGAATTAAGCGAAGCGAAAAGGAAAAACGACCATATCCGACTCATCAACTCTCCCGACGAAAAGGATGGTTAGAAAAACTAGTAAACTCCTATAAAAGGGTGTCCCATAAAGTTGACTCAAGCGTACGAGTTTTTGCAAACAAAACAGTTTCAAAACATGGGATCAATATGGTCAAGGGGCACTTGCCTTGCTCCCGTGGCTCTTGTTGTTCGAGTATCTCAAAGTCTTGGTGCTGTAGATCCTCGTAGATGGCCTCTTGAGCTTGTCCTTCTACTAACGACCATGCATATACAAAATTCACAGCAATCAATCATCATGCACAAACTTTACTCAAGATGCAACGGGGTAGATGAATGTAAATCCTATAGTGCTGTTTTATTAAACCAGTTTGTACGTGTTCTTGCATGTTTTAACGGGCTCTCATGGGGTTTTATGATGAACAACGGTGTTGGGATCAAATGTGTACGTGGTGATGATCTTGACTCAAGATCTAGATCAATTCACTGTCAAAACCGATCAAAACACGATCTGTTCACATGCAAAAGTTTCTGCTCAAAGGGGGCGAAGAGAACGGGCGCGTAGAAACAGCGGCAATGCCGTAAGATGGGTAATGGGGACCTACCTCACTTCCTCCTTGTGGCAGGGCCTTTCTCCTAGAAATGGCAGCAGCGGGGGATTTTTGTATTGAAGATTAGGGCAGGACAGATCGTCGGGCTTCTTCTCCGGCGACGGCAAGGCATAACGGGGCTCGACGGCGGCCAAATTCTGGCAAAGGGGGGAACTTGGCGACTTGGCAGCAAGGAAGGGGTCTTGGCAGCAGGGGGGACGTCCAAAATAGAGAGGATTTCGGCCAGGGGGTGGGGGTTATATTTATAAGGGGAGAAAAAGGAGAGTCCTACTCCAATTGGAGCTCAAATAAGAGTCCTATTCAATTTTTTTGGATCTTAACAAACTTATCTCTTGTGGTGCGGCAGCCTTGGTGATTTTATCCCCAAAATGTGGGGAAAATTCCCCTTTTTGGGAATTGGGAATTTAGAAATTTTGGGGGAAATTTGGGAAAATTTGGGAATGGCTCATTTCATCTATCTTTTTCCCATTGCTCACCATTTCTATGTCACTTGCTTCATTTCTACATTCCCCTCTCCATTTCTATGTCCCATTCTCCATTTCTACATTCCCTTCTCAATTTCTATGTCCCATTCTCCATTTCTACATTCCCCTCTCCATTTCTATGTCCCATTCTCCATTTCTACATTGCCCTTCTCCATTTCGATATTACCTTCTCCATTTCTGTGTTTTTTCCTCCATTTCTATGGTTCCTTCGTCCATTTGTATGGTTCTTTCTACATTTCTATGGTTCCTCCATTTCTATGGTTCTTTTCTCCACTCCTATGGTTCTTTCTCCATTTCTATAGTTCTTTCTCCATTTCTGTAGTTCTTTCTCCATTTCTACTTCTTTTATAATGTTTCTCTACATGAAAAATGTATGCAATGCATGGAAATGAATTTGAGGGTGTTACAAACCTACCCCCCTTAAACTGAATCTCGCCCTCGAGATTCGATAGAGTGGAGAATAGATGAAAGAATTCTGCCTTGAGTTCTTCCTCACGCTCCCATGTAGTTTTGGCTTCCGTGTGATGGCTCCACTGTACCTTGCACCAACGGATTACTTTGTTCCTCGTGACCCTTTCCTTCACATCCAAGATTTTGACGGGGTGTTTCACGTAGGTCAGATCCTCTTGAATCTCGAGCTCATCCATCGGTACTTGTTCTTCCGGTACTCTTAAACACTTCTTGAGTTGGGATACGTGAAATACGTCATGCACGTCGGAGAGGTGCGTTTGCAGCTCTAGTTGATAGGCTACTTCTTCTTGTTTGCCCAAAATCTTGAATGGCCCGATGTAGCGAGGTGCTAACTTGCCTTTGACGTTGAACCGTTGTTGGCCTCGGATAGGCGATACTTTAAGATACACGAAGTCTCCCACTATGAAGGTCAATCTTCTTTGCCTATTGTCCGCATAACCTTTTTGTCGTGACTGAGCAGCCTTCAAATTTTCTCGTATTGTTTGGACTTTCTTCTCGGTGTCTTGCAGCACTTCGGGTCCAAAACTTGGCTCTCTCCGGTCTCATTCCAGAATAGCGGTGTTCTACACCTTCTACCATACAATGCTTCGAAAGGTGACATCTTAAAGGTGGCTTGGTAGCTGTTATTGTATGAGAGTTCAGTGTACGGCAAGCTCCTATCCCAACTATGCCCATGTTTCAAGGCGCAAGCTCTCAACATGTCTTCCAAAATTTGATTTGTCCTCTCAGTTTGCCTGTCGGTTTGTGGGTGATAAGCGGAGCTGAAATTCAGTCTTGTACCCATGGCTTCATGCATCTTCTTCCAGAACCTAGAGGTAAATTAAGAACCCCGATCTGAAACTATCCTCTATGGAACTCCTTGGCGACACATGATTTGCTCCATATACAGCTCGGCTAGTTGTGCAACGCGGTACGTGGTTCTAACAGGAAGGAAATGGGCTGTTTTCGTCAACCGGTCTACAATAACCCAAATGGAGTCGTAGCCAGACCGAGTATGTGGAAACCCGACAATGAAATCCATGCTGATGTCTTCCCACTTCCACTCGGGTACTTTCAATGGCTGCAACAATCCAGCGGGTCTTTGTTGTTCGGCCTTCACTCCTTGGCATGTGTCGCATAAGGCAACATATTCAGCTATGTCCCTTTTATACCATCCCACCAATAGCAAGTTTTCAGGTCCTTGTACATCTTTGTACAGCCGGAATATATGGAATAAGGTGAGTCATGTGCCTCCTTTAATATAGTGTCGCGGATGTGCTTCACGTTAGGCACACAAATCCTTTTCCCTAACCAAAGCGTGCCTTTCTTGTCTTCCTTGAAATCCTTTTCTATGCCTTGTAGGATTCATTCCTTGATTTCCTTGATTTCCTCATCCGTTGCTTGGCCATCTCGTATCTCTTGTTCCAGCGAGGAGTTCAGTTCTATCACCTCCATCTCGTTCAAGAACCCGAGATGTAATCGTTCAAACTCCTTGCACAGCTAGGTGGCAGACCCCGAACCGTGAGTTGGTGACATGCTCCCTTTCGGCTCAACGCATCAGCTACTATATTGGCCTTTCTGGGGTCATAGTTGATTCCAACATCATAATCCTTGATGAGTTCCAACCATCGATGTTGCCTCAAATTCAGATCCGTTTGCTTGAATATATACTTGAGGCTTTTGTGATCCGTATAGATCTCACATTGATGACCGTGGATATAATGCCTCGAAATCTTCAAGGCATGTACCATGGCTGCAAGTTCCAGGTCGTTTTTGGGGTAATTCTGTAAAATCCCAAGAATGGACTTGCAAAAATGTTCATCACATCACCACACCACAGACAACCCAGTGGTTAGCTCATGAACATTTGTGAAGATCAAGTAAACTCAATCAAGAGGGTGATTAGAGGGGAAACCCATAACTCCAAAAAGTATGAGTTCATACACATAAACATGAGAGGCCGAGCTCACCCCTAGACCTTAAATATTCTTGGGAAGGCTCAGGACAAGTTTCATGGAAATCCAAACTGTTTGAGCCACTTTTGGGAGACATTTGTAAAAAAGGCTATTTGAATGCAAATTCAAATTTCAACTAGTTTTCATCACTTGAATTCAAAAGTTGACTCCATATTCAAACTCAGCACATTTTTCTGAGTTAGTCCACAAATTTTCATCCCCATTGGAGTTCATCTTGTCGGGAGCTAAATTTGCATTAATTCAAAACTGATTTTGAATTTCAAATTCAAATGTGAAGAAAATTCAGCCAAACCAATTTCATTTTGGTGAATTCAAATTTTCTCACTGACTTGGTGGCTAAGGTTACCATTTAAGTGTGAGTATATGGGATATTTGCAACAAAAATTGGAAAAGAATTAGAGGGGAGAAGGGGACCCACATGTCAGTCAAGCAACTGAGGGAAGCAACATACACGCGCGAGCTCTATTTTTCTGGGTCTCCGCAGCGGTCGATACCAAGCTGTTTGGGCTGCCACCTCCTCAGCGCACGACCGGCTGGTGCACCGCGTGGCTGCTTGCTCACGAAGGCTCCCCGAAAGCTGGAAACTACGGACCCGTGCGTTGTTTCGCCGCTCAACAATAAACACAGCCGCTCGCCGCCCTCTCTGAAATTCAATCGGAAGACAACCAAACTCGTGCCCCCGAGCTTCCCGAGCCGCATAAACAGCACTAAGGGGTCCTCCCCTACCTTCTCCACACACTACCGGGCTAGCCAAGCTTCCCTACACCGAGAACACAACGTCCTCCGCGGCGACCTAAACAAACCGGCGACTGGACGTCCGTGGACAGCTCTTCACAGAGGTTTTCACGCCTGAGCCAGCACGGCCACGGGAGCGTCCTGCCTTGGTGCTGCTTCCATCCAAAACTTGGAGCAAACCGTGAACCCTAGCGGCTGAATTTGCCGTTCTTCTCCCAGAGCATCTCCACGGACCTTTCGGTATGAAATTCCAAAATTCGCACCCAATTCTCACTTAGAGTTTGTCAAATAGTGCACAAAGGAGCTAGAATAGTTAGCGACCAACTTTTCTTCACAGCCCTAGCTGTAAACGCCATGTAGACCGATCAATTTCCATTTTTCCGAGCTCAACCATGGCGGCATCGGTCGGGCGCATGGTGAGGACCTATTTCGAGCTATTTTCACGTGCCAGTTCTTGCTTGCAGAGCTTCCCTAGCATCCAAGGGTGCTCTAGAGCTGATCAATCGAGCTTTTTGTGGGCTAGGACCACCAGCCGACGGCGCTGAACCTCTCCCGAGGCCGCCGCACGACGCCGGCACGTTTCTGGTACTCTAGCACCCGTACTGACCCCACCAATGAACTCCCCGACCCTGAAAACACCCGGGCAGCGAGTCTCCGGCCGGGAGATGGCCGGGAGAGTGCGGCCGGCGAGGTGCCGCCTCTGTCCGGCAAGGAGAGCGCGCGCGCGGGAAGAAAAAGCTGGAGGAGGAAGGGGGCTGGCCCACCTGTCAGCGAGGGAATTTTAAACCCGGGATCAGTTGTGGCCAGCGATCGAGTGTGGCTACACAGTTAAAACCATGCGGTCCCGTGTGTCCTCAAATCCTATTGGCTGCAACTTAAACCGTTGGCCCAGCTCGAATTTGCAATAGAAAAACAATTCCAGTTTTAGCTCCAACTTAGGAAATTCATAACTTGGTGTAACAAGCTCCAAATTTATTGAACCAAATTTTGTTGGATTCATCTTTTCGAGTACTTTCCAGAAAAACAAATTTCAGCTCATGAAACTTATTATTTTTCCAGAATTAATTTCCCAAAATGTAAACTGTTGGGAATTTTATCTGGAGAATTCTTTTATGGAAATTTTGAAATTTGGCTGGTATGTTCATTTAAAAATCCTTGAGTCACAGGAAAAATTTCATATCCATCCAAGTTCATTTAGCCCCCTTAATGGTGTGATTAAGTGAACTGCCCTGAGAAAATGAAAAAATGTACAGAAACATTTTTCAGATTTTCTCAAATCTTGTTTAGGACATAACTTCATCTAGGATTCTTGAAATGACATGAAACCAATTCCATTAGAATCATCTCAAACTCTAGTTTCCAGAAAGTAATAGTTTGAGCCATGAAATCCCTGGAAATCCTTAGAGGCTCTACCAATGACCAAATAGGCTGTTATTTGTACAGAGCTCAAATTAACTTTGTTTCAAATAAAACTTGGTCAAGACCCTGGTTAGGACCCTACCAAGCCACCATAAAAATTTCAGAGCCAAAGGGGAGTGCTAGCTAGAGTTATGGTCTTTACATATTCAATTTAACACATTGCATTTAAATTGACATATAGTATATTGCTTACGTGTAGTCGCTGCAGGCGAGGAAACCCTGGAAGTCCTGGACTTTCTCCTTCCGGATGAAGCACTAACCTCTGACCAGCAGCAACAAGGAAAGCCCCGGTTCGCATTAACAAATTTTACAAAGTTTTTCTTTATGAATACTTAGCATGTGATATGTGTGTGCATTAGGTGTAAGATGGATGAACCGCAAGTGCATAACCAGATTTTTCCTACAAGAGTGAGGGTATTGTCTAAGTCCTCAAGTAGACAGGCTATGCTTAATGTTCATAGAACTTCGGTACAAGTCGAGTAGTTGGAATCTACTCGCGAGTTTAGGCTGTGGGACACACGGGATTGGTTCGAGTGATGCGAGATCACTTTAGTAAGAAAATGAGACTAGGCAGGGGCTAGGGCGCAGCAAGAGGAAAGTCTTGTGGGCGCAACCCTGTCCGTGTCGATTGATGACCGATCCGTGTGCTGCCCACGCTGATCAAGTTTGAACGTACCGAAGGCATATCGGATATATGGGCCCCGATAAACCGATGTAACCTATACCTCTGGGTGTCGAGGCATAACGCACCGATTTATAGGTGTAGGTTGAGGGCAGCAAGGTGGAAATCCGCTAACGGGCATAGAGAGATGCTCCGTGTAGGGAACCTCCTGTCCGTTTGGGTGCAACCGGTTCGACGTTTGGGCTGTTTGGTGAAAGGTTATCCCGTACGACATCGAGTGAGCGTGCAGTGCAGCTACATGGGTGGGCGTACGTGAGGTGCTCTTCGGGTATCTCTGCAGGTGTATATCGAGTCGATTCGCCGTCCCTCGCAGTGATGAGTACCACTTGGTCACTGAGTCATGACGTAGGGTAATATATGAAATGATATGATATGATTCGAAATTGCTGTTATGATTAATTTGTATTGCTACATGTGTGCCACCAAATATAGCTCACTAAATTTCAGATTCGTGAACTGTTAATTTGTGGCTAAAAGATAAAGTAAGGATGAACTTGTAGGCGTGTCCTTTGCTGCAATGCGCCATCCTATATTTGTTATGACCTGCATATAAAGTTTCATGTGT
Organism: Neostapfia colusana; assembly: GCA_030760725.1. Classification (NCBI taxonomy): domain Eukaryota; kingdom Viridiplantae; phylum Streptophyta; class Magnoliopsida; order Poales; family Poaceae; genus Neostapfia; species Neostapfia colusana. The sequence continues at coordinate 33,107,982 of JASWHV010000017.1, read as the reverse complement.
AGGTGAGTCGGTTAAGTCTTGCTGAGCCATCGTGCTCACGGTTGCTGCTATAAGTGTTTTTCAGGTGAGGATTACCCCACGGACTCGGGGTACGAGTCCACCGGTGAAAGATACCCTCCATCAAGGACCACGGCTGAGTGGGAGCCGTACACGCCATGCTGATATGATGAGTGCAGCTAGTGTGGGTTGTCCATAGGGCTGGGCAACCGACTTTTGCTAGATAGATGGGCGTGAGTTGTATAAACTTAGCTTCCGCTGTTGTATTGTAAATACTAGTTTGTAACTGAAGTCTTGTACTATGTTGTACATATTCAGTTGGTTTTCTATGTAATACAATGTGTTCCTTATGACGTGTGCTGTCGGGTGTCGTACCGAGCGGCACCACCCTCTGAGATCCTGGGAGAGCGGATTCCAGTCCGTCACAGGCTGGTATCTGAGATGCTTAGGTGATAGCCCACTAATTAAGGACTGTATTACGGGAAAACTTAGGTTTACGGTGAGGATTCGCTAGTATGCCCAAGTAAGGACTATATTAGCATAGTTACTTAAAGTGGCATGACTAACATATGTGTTATAACTCTGAATTTTGATTATGTAACGACGCACCTACGCTCTGGTAGAAATGGTAAGGAACGCCACCGAAAGCGGTTCAATTTCGGTTAGCTCCTTTGACGAGGAATGTGGTTCAGGGATAGTTCTCACAGCTTGGTGTGAGACGTTAATATGAAACTCTTGGACTCTTCACGTTCCTGAGTTCATATGAAACGCTGATCTCTAGCTTGCATTAGGCAAGAAAGTGGATACCCCATCGTGTGGTCAGTAACACGATAGTGTGTGGTTCTGGAAATATCCTAGGAGGACATACACAGCGCTTGCCATCGGCGTGCCCTGCAGGGCAGTAGGTGGTATCTGTTGGGGTGATAAAATTCCAAACCGTGATGACCCGTTCACGCTCTACTCAGGTTCCCCGTCGTGTTGTGTGAAAACACGATCATGTACCTTGAGACGTGGCTTAACTCTAGGACGGCCTTATGGCAATGATACGGGCATATGTATTTACTTTCAAATATGGACCTGCCTGAAATGAAAACAACCATTGAGTGAATCATTATTGAGTGTTCTTCTGCAGGTACTAACTACGTATGTATCCCGTGTAGTATACATGTGCGAGAGACCGTTTAGTGCTACAATTGAGACGTATATGCCGGTATAATCCGGTTAGGATTTTTCTTTTTGTGAGGAACGTAGTACCGACATATATTAGGCATTTTCATTAACGATAATGGTAACAAGGAACTAAAATAACCATGTTTCAATATTTAGGACCCTGGTTGGGTAGGAAAATTCAACAAGTGATTAATTTAGCTCAAAGTAATTGAAAAACAGAGTGCTCTGTTTTGGCAGCATGTTTTCCTGAACTTTAACAGAGCATAACTCACAGGTTATTTGGCCAATGGAGATGTGGGATAGAGTTATGGAAAGGAGTTTAAGTGATCTACAACTTTGTTGTAGACTTACAGAGCAGAACCACACCTTAAATTGGTTCAAATTCCAGAGGATTGTAAACTTTCCAGAACCAGGACAGGTTCAAAAACTCTATGGATTGTTCTGTTTTTCAAGCATAACTTCCTGTAGAAAAATCTAAAATTATCATATGATACATTTTTTGAAAGGGTAGGAGATGTGTCACATCTTTGTAATTCCGAGTTTCTGCAATTGCATCATGGAATTCTGTGGAAATTAGAGTTGAAGACAGCAACTTCCAAAGGAGGTGCTGTTGAAGTTCATCCAGAAATTCTGTTGACTTTGAATTATCATAACTTTTTAACCAGAGCTGATATGAGGGCAAAAATACTCGTTGGAAAGCTACTGAAGTTAACGTTAACTTTGCTATTCAACTTGAGTTATAAAAATGCTATGTACCAGGTCAAAATCTGGAATATGTAGAAACTGGTCATTCTGGCAGAGGGATGACACAATTGAGAGATTGTTGTACCCTAGGGTGTTTGAGTACATCCAATGGGGTAGAACATGCTCATAAGTGGTTATCCTCAACTAGTGAAAGATTTGAGTATGTTTCTTACTCAAGTTTTTTTTGCTAGAGGCCATGTTTGTGTTGTATTGAAGATAAAAGGGTAGTTTACGTGATGACAAAGCGATATTAACATCTCGTAGTGACCAAACCTAGTTGAGATTAACTTTGAAAGAGGAAGTCCGTCAATTTGGATTTAACTAGCTGATATTTGGTCGGGTAATGGTGTAGCTTGTGCAAAGTTATTACATTATCTATATACGAGATGTATCGCATGTTTTACTGTCATTATGTTTTACGCCTATTTTATTGGACTGCATGAAGTATGTTGCGGGACTGATTTTTATTGTCGTATGGTTGCATATGGTTCATACACAGGCCACGCATTAGGTCGGTGGCTCTAGCCGGCAGGGTGGTGGTGACTCACAGCCACCTGCCGACGACAGCACCCCGCAGCAACAACCACCACCCGCCTCCGCTTACACTAGCGGATGTGATTGCGGCACTGGTGGGTAATCTTGAGGAGCAGACCGATCTGCTCCGCACGATCGTGCAGAATATGTCCCAGGCGGGGGGGGCGTCAAGAGAGGGGGCCTCTGTCAAAGCCCAAGAAAGTGACTTGCAAAAAATGTCCACCACCTCACAACACCACAAGTGTATATCTCATGAACACTTGTGAAGAGCAAGTAAACACCATCAAGAGGATGATTAGAGGAAAAACCCATAACTCCAATAAGTGGGAGCTCACACACATGAACATGAAAGTTTGAGCTCACCCTAGACCTTAAATAGTCTTGGGAAGGCTCAGGCCAAATTTCATACAAATCCAAGACTTCTTGAGGCATTTTTGGAGACATTTGAAAAAGAGGCCAATTTGAATGCAAATTCAAATTGCAGCCACTTTCATCTCATGATTTCAAAACTTGAGTTCATATTCAAACTCAGCACATTTTTCTGAGTTAGTCCACCAATTTTCATCCTCATTGGAGTTCATCTTGTCAGGAGCTAATTTGAGCAAATTCAAACAGAATTTGAATTTCAGCCTCACATATGCTCAAATTCCTTCAAACTAATGTCAATTTGAAACATTCAAATTCACAGACCCAAACCTGTTGTTTTATCAAATTACCAGGGACAAGGGGGTCACACTATTTAAGAGCAGTAAGAATTTAATTTTGGAGGACAATTTTGGAGCCTGTGGGGCCCTCCTGTCAGCCACACTGGAGTGCAAACCGACTGAACTCAGTGTACTCGGTTCCCACGCGCGCAGTGAGAGGCGACGCTGTGACTTCACGCCGAAGGCCACCGAGCAGCGCCGGCCAGCTCCTGCTTCGGTGTGGGAGGTGGCTCAACACATGTTGCGCCCTCCTGCCTTCGGTTGGCTATAAAAGGCACGAGATTGGCCGGCGAGCTCCTTTTTGTGCACCTCCATAAACGGCCGCCTAGCTGCCCGAGTTCTGATCCCGTGCAAACCGAGCTACGATCGTCCTCTGCCCTCGACGTCCATAGCAAAGCGGAGCGCTAGCTTGTCCGCGAGCTCACCATGCAGACCGTTTCAAGGTTCGACCCTCGTCCGTAATGGGCAGGAGGTCCCCGCGTGGAGCGTGACTGTGACCACCGGCAGATTTACACCTTGCTACCCTCAACCCACTCCTATTTACAGTTGGGTAAGCCTCGGCACCCAGGTTAAATAATTACATCGGTTTCCTGCTTATGTCAGTATGCCGTCCTGTACTGTTCGATACTTGTTCATCAGGGCCGCACACAACTCGGTCGTCAATCGACACCAACAGGGCTATGCACGTGAGACCTCGGCTCACTGCTTCCTATCCCCCTGCTGGGTCTCATTTTCTCCACTTTTAAGCCATTTTCTATTCTGACCAAACCGTGTGATAAACCTTGCCTCGTGAGTAGATTCCAACTACTCGACTTCTACCGAGATCCTAAGCATATTAGCAGGGCCTTGTCTACTCGTCAGGTCTGTAAGCTACCCAACCCTTCATAGGATTTAGAAGGTTATGCAAGTGGGATTTCAATGACCCTAACTCTAATGCAAGCATTCACCCTAGACATAAGTGATACAAATAAAGAATTTGCAAAAGTACTTAAATGCAAACCGGGGCTTGCCTGGTTACGAGTCAGAGAAGAAGTTAGCTTCAGGTGGCAGGACGTCCAAGGGCTCCGGCGTATCCTCAACTTCGGTCACTATTATGAAATGTAACAAAATATATGTGTACTATTAAGGACTTATAAGAAGTAAACTTCTATTCATAACTAATGCTATTTAGGTTCCTTAATTGGCCTTGGGATTTTTACAGTGGAGACTAGACTCTCTAAGGATGATTTGAGCAAAATTTGGAGAAATGTCATTGCACGATGTAGTCTTCAAAATTCCTACAAGTACAATGATTCTCTGAATTCTGATCCCAAATCAGAAGTTTTGACATAGCTAACAGTGGGAGATCTGATTAGGGTAAGTCTCCATGGTTCTAACAGATTCATATGCCTTAGGCAGCCCCGTGAACTCATCTAGCGTGGAGCTACCCGGAGCACGACGAATTTCCTCGAAGAGTCATCGGGTTTCTAAAGAACTGCCGGCGCCAAACATCCAAATACTCGGTGCTGAAGCTAAGAAGGCAGGAACTGGTTGGAGGGAAAGAAGAAGGGTTCCTCACGCACCTCAGGGACCTTTTCTTTGATCAGAAGAGGCCGTAAATCCATCGGGTGACGGTGCGGCGCAGAGATGATAAACACCGGGGCTCCGAAGGAAATTCCAGCTCGTAGGAGCCAACCACAGGTGCTGGTGTCTACTTGAGGCTTTGGAGAGTAGGAGAGGGACCTGGCGCAATGTTCCCATGGCTCAGTCGTGCGAGAGGCACGCGAAGCTCGCCGGCCATCGATGAGCCGCACGGTTCTTCCGCCGGGGGGTTTGTGTCTGGGATCATGCGAGCAGAGCGTGGATAAGCTGCGGTGTAACGTGGAGAAGAGGAAACCGGCACTCGGCTGCCGCTTTGAACGCCCACGCGCGTGGAACCGACGTCGGACTCAGCGCATGAAGCAGCTCGGTGGACGTAGGCCGGCGGCTTAATCAGGAGCTGGCGCCCGCGCGTGAACAGCCGAGTGAAAACAGAGATTTTTGCCTCTGTGGTGACTGACCAGTGGGCCCCCTCCACCTAATGCTCCTTTGCTATTTTCTCATTTATCCCAAAATTAACTCCTTTGCTTCCTCCCAAAGTAATGTTTGAAAAGTTGAGTTCAAAATAATTTGAATTCTGGTGTGAAGTTTGAATGGTGTTTGGTCATTTGAATTTGAAATGGAATTTGAATTCTCCATTTTGTATTTTCCCAAAAACATAGCAAACCAACTCCAAAGTTTCCAATTTTTGGCATGACTGCTAATTCAAATGTGGAGAACACATTTGTGGAACCAAATTTGGAAATTGAGGAGATTGGAATTTGAAACTGAATTTGAAATTCAGATTAGAGGGCTTCCTCTTTTAATCCCAAACAAATACTAAAACCCCTCCAAATGAGCTGAAATTTGGAAGGTTGAATTTTGAAATATGAAGACCCAAGTTATGAATTTAGATCTCCATGTTTGGGAGTTTTGGGAAGTTTGAATCCTCACTTTGAACCTACACCGTTATAATTCAAAGTTTTAATTCCCCTCATTTTTCCTAAGTGTACATGAGTTGAAAATTCTTGCTACCACTTTTTAGGGATTTTACATCCCTCCTCCCTTAAAAAGAATCCCGTCCCGAGATTCCAAAAGAAAAGTAAAGTGGGGGAAACTTTAGCGGGTATACGTTGATAGCAAGTCTAGATAATATGTTCGTAGATAGTCCTCGCTTTCCCATGTCGCCTCATCAGCGGTATGGTTGCTCCACAAGACCTTGTAGAACCATAAGGTCCGATTTGTTGTGGCGCGAGTCTTTTCATCGATAATCCGGATTGAATACTCCGTGTACGTGAGGTCCGGTTGAAGAACTTCTATGTCTTCTGTGCGGATTTCAGCGGAGGGTTTGAGGCACTTCCTCAGCTGAGAGATGTGAAAGACATTGTGAATTCCTGCGAGCGACGCCGGTAAGTGCAAGTGATAGGCCACAGGTCCGCATTTTTCAATGACGCAGAACGGAACAATGAACCGCGGCTCAAGTTTACTGTGGCGGACCGGAATCCGCTCATCCAGGATCGCAGAGGGTGGTGCCGCGCGATGCGACACCCGACAGCACACGTCATAAGAACACATTATATTACAAGGGAAAACAAACTGAAGGTACAAAGTAGTACACTTCTCAGTTACAAACTATTGTTTATGTTACACAGCGGAAGTCTACACTATACAACTCACGCCCGCCTATCTAGCAAAAGTGGTTGCCCAGCCCTAGGGCAACCCACACTAGCTGCACTCCTCAGCTCAGCGTGGCGTGTACGGCTCCCACTCAGCCGTGGTCCCCGACGGAGGGTAACCTTCGCCGGTGGACTCGTACTCCGAGTCCGTGGGTGGCTCCTCACCTGAAAAACACTTAAGCAGCAATCGTGAGCACGAAGGCTCAGTAAGGCTTAACCGACTCACCTAAGCATGAAACTCTACATGAGGGTACACTGACATAGGATAGTAACATTTCAGCAAAAGGACACGCCTACAAGTTCATCCTTAGTTCATCTTTTAGCAACAAGTTAACAGTCCATGAAATCTGAAATTTAGTAAGCAGTATTTGGTGGCACACAGGTAGCAATACAATTATATCAACCAGCAATATTGCATCAACATGTTTCATCCATTAATCTACGTCACGACTCAGTGACCAAGTGGTACTCTTCACCGCGAGGGACGGCGAATCGACTCGATATACACCTGCAGGGAAACCCAAAGAGCACGTCACGTACGCCCACCCGTGGAGCTGCACAGCACGCTCACTCGATGTCGTACGGGACAACCTTTCACCCAACAGCCCAAACGTCGAACCGGTCGCACCGAAACGAGCAGGAGGTTCCCTACACGGAGCATCTCTCTATGCCCGTTGGCAGATTTCCACCTTGCTGCCCTCAGCCTACACCTATAAATCGGTGCGTTATGCCTCGACACCCGGAGGTTTAGGCTACATCGGTTTATCGGGGCCCATATATCCGACATGCCTTCGGTATGTTCAAACTTGATCAGCGTGGGCCGCACACGGATCGGTCCTCAATCGACACGGACAGGGCTGCGCACACAAGACTCCCTCTTGCTGCGCCCTAGCCCCTGCCTAGCCTCATTTTCATTACTAATGTGATGTCACATCGCTCAACCGAACCCGTGCGTCCCAAGCCTATCTCACGAGTAGATTCCAACTACTCGACTTGTACCAAAGCCCTATGACTCATTAAGCATAGCCTGTCTACTCGTGGTCCTTGACACTACCCTCACTCTTTTAGGAATTTTTGGTTATGCAAGTGGGGTTTCATTCATCCTATACCTAATGCACATACATACTTCATATGACACATGTAAACAAAGGAAAAACTTATAAAAAGGTTAATGCAAACCGGGGCTTGCCTTGTTGCTGCTGGTCAGTAGTTAGTTCCTCGTCCGGAAGAAGGAAGTCCAGCACTTCCGGGGTTTCTTCTTCAATGGCTACACGTTAATGAAACACTATGTTAATTTAGATGCACATGTGAGTTTAGGGTAAGACTTCTACTATTAGTTCTAATAACCAGCCTCTAACACCTGGAACTTTGTTTAAGAATTTAAAGATGAACTGGTGTTGGTGGTTTGGCTTGGACTTAATCACATGGTTAAATGCTAAGTGGTTTCCCCCCTTTTCCATATTAATCCCTTAAGTGGTTAAACATGACAGGGGTGATTCACAGCTCCAATGGAGCTGAGAATTTTTGCGTGAGTTCCTTGTCACAAGGAAACCCTTTGGACCAAATATTAGCACTTTTCACTGAGTGGTTTGCTCAGAATAATTCTTTTAGCAAATAAGCAAAGAAGAATTAATTCTGAGGTAACACCCCTGTTCATGCCCAACTTAGTGAACTACAATTTAAATTATAGCTCATAGAGTTTGCATGACTTTTCCCAGCATTTTTGGAGCTAAGATTTGCCCAGAACTGAATTTCCAAGTTTTGGAAATTCTCTGAAATGTTTCTGTATTCAAATGAACACGGTATCATCAAATTTGAATTGCTCTGACTAAATCGACTCCAAATGGTCTGAAACTTTTACAGGGATTCACTAATGTCCTAAAGAACATTCTGGCAAAATTTGGGGATTTTTGGATGAACCAAACTCCCTCTAAAATTCTTTTGCTGAAAAGCTTTAAAGAATTTTCCAGAATTAATTAATGGGTTTCATAAAAATTGGGTTTCAGATTTGGATTGTACTCTGTTAGAGGAATCCAACAAAATTTGTTTCATAATTTTTGGATTCTTCTAACCCAAGTTGTGGTCCTCCAAAGTTTGAACTACAAACTGGACATTTCAAAATGTTTAAATGTCTGCCGGTGGGTCCCACCCGGCAGTCTTCTCCTTACTCGCGCCAAAAAGGGGCCCGCGGCGGCGCACTCTGGCGAGCGTCGCCGGAACTGCCTTCCCGGCCATCTCCCGGCCCCAAACTTGCCGCCCCGCCCTAACTCACGACGCTGAACTCGTCGGTGGTGTCGCCGGCGGCCGTAGCTCACTGGAACAGGGCTCCCGACGGTGACAGCGGCGGTTAGGGTTCCTCCGTGGTCGGGAATGCGTTACAACACATCAAAATGATCGGAAAAGGGTCGGAGAGCACCACGGGAGCTCGAGGGTGATGGAAATGGCCGCCAAACCCCATGAAAAGGTCGGCAACCTAGAGCTCCACGGTGAACCGAGCTGTTATTCTATGGCGGCCCGAAAAACAACCTAAACCCGGCCATTTCTGGGTCATTTCCCTTGATTCTTGGTCGAGGAGGGCCGCTAGGGAGTGAGGAAGGTGTGTGTAGGCTCACCCGAGCTGGATTGGACGGTGCAGCTAGAATTTCGGGGTAGACCGACCCTTACCCGGTTGCACTAGTTCTCGGAATTCTTAAGAATTCTCAGTGCACAGTCTATCAATGGTTAGAAGGGTTGCAGCTACACGATCTGGAGACTGAGGCGCACCTTTTCCGTGTAGAAGTCTGGCGGTGAAACTGGCCGTGGCGTGCTGTCCACGGGGAGCAGTTCGCGGCTTTCCGCCGGTGCTCTGTTCCTCGGCGATCGTTGCCGAATTGCACGCGCCACAGGCTAGGAGTCTCAGATTTGCGGGGCTGTCGTGGTAGAGCACGCACGGGCGCTGCTTTTCAGTGCTGCTGGCACGAGCAACCGGGGCTCGGTTGCTGCCGGCGATCGGGAAAAGAGAGCGCGGGGTGAGCTCCGGTTTAGTGCGGGGGTGAGAGAAACAGCGAGCGTGCGATCAATGAAGAAGGCAACGTGCTGCTGTTTGCTCGGTCGGGTTGAGGCGGCGGAGCCGGCAAGCTGGTCGCCAGCGCGTGCGGAGGTGGGGTGAGGTGGCTGCTCGGTCGACTCGGTGTCGAGCTCTGCCGAGGCCCGGTAAACCGAGTTCGCTCGGTGTTGACTTAGGGCCGAAGTCTAGCTGACTGGTGGGCCCTCTTCTCCCCCCTAATCTTCTCTGTTGTGCAAATATCCCACCTACTCAGACTTGAAAAGGGAACTTAGCAACCAACTCAGAGGTAGAATTTGAAATCATCAACTTCAAACTGGTTTGGCCACATTCCCTTCATATTTGAATTTGAAAATTCAAACTCAGTTTGAATTGTTACAAATTCGGCTCCCGACGAGATGAAGTCCAATGGGACTGAAAATTGGTGGGATTACTCAGGAAAATATGCTGAGTTTGAATATGAAACTACTTTTTGAATTCGAGTGATGAAAGTTGCTGCAATTTGAATTTACATTCAAATTGGCCTCTTTTTCAAATACCCCCAAAAGTGCCTCAAAAGTGTTGGATTTTTCATGAAACTTGGACTGAACCTTTCCAAGACTTTTAAAGTTCTAGGGGAGCTCAATCTCTCATGTTCATGTGTCCAAATCCCACATTGTGCAAATGAAGGCTTTCCCCTCTAATCACTCTTTTGATGGAGGTTACTTGCTCTTCACAATATTTCCTAAGGTGTCCGCAATAAAACTGTGGTGTTGTGAGGTGAAAAAAAATTTTTGCAAGTCCCTTTTCTTGGGCTTTTACATCCCTCCCCCCTTAAAAGAATCTCGTCCCGAGATTATAAAAGAAGAGATAGCGATGTAATAGGGACTTACCCGTGTTGAGAAGCCATGAACTCCGGGTAATTTGAGCGAAGGAACTCCTCGCTCTCCCACGTCGCTTCTTCGGCGGTGTGGTTGCTCCAGAGTATTTTGTAGAACCACAACGTTCTGCTGCGTGTGGTCCTGGCTTTCTCATCAAGAATTCCCACTGGATACTCATCATATGTTAAATCCGGTTTCAGCTCGCCGATGTCTTCGGTAGGAACAGCAGCTGTATGCTTCAAGCATTTTCGCTGTTGCGAAACATGGAAAACATCATGGACACCCGCCAGAGATGTCGGTAGTTCCAATCGATACACCGCTGGTCCACATTTCTCGGTGATAGCGTAGGGTCCAATGAAACGGGGAGCGAGCTTCCCCTTCACACCGAACCGGTGCACGCCCTTCATCGGAGACACGCGTAGGTACACGTGTTCCCCAACGTCAAAGTGCAACGGCCTACGCCTCTTATCAGCGTAGATCTTCTGTCGGGATTGAGCGGCCTTCAAATTGGCTTGAATTGTCCGAACGCGCTCTTCGGCGTCGTTCACCACATCAACCCCGAATGTGACCCTTTCACCGGATTCGCACCAATTTAATGGGGTGCGGCATTTACGACCGTAGAGAGCTTCGTAGGGTGCCATCTTGATACTCGCCTGATAGCCGTTGTTGTACGAGAATTCCGCCAATGGTAGGTGATCATCCCAGTTCCTACCATGGTGGATGGCACATGCTCTCAACATGTCTTCCAGAACTTGATTCACCCTCTCTGTCTGGCCATCTGTCTGAGGGTGGTAGGCGGAGCTCCTAATTAGTTTAGTACCCAAAGCAGCGTGCAACTGCTCCCAAAAGCGAGATACAAACAATGCACCTCGGTCTGAGACTATGGTCTTGGGTACACCATGCAGGCATAGAATCCTGGCAATGTATAACTCCGCATATCGGTTGGCATGGAAATGTGTATGCACGGGAATGAAGTGAGCTGACTTGGTCAATCGGTCAACGATCACCCATATGGAATCATGCTTGTTGGCTGTTATGGGTAATCCCACAATGAAATCCATGCTCACATCTTCCCATTTCCATGCCGGGATCTTCAGGGGTTGCAGTAGCCCTGATTTCTTCATGTGATCAGCTTTCACTCGTCGGCACGTATCGCACTCGGATACGTACTTAGCTACCTCCCGCTTCTTCCGTGTCCACCAAAATTTCTTTTTCAAATCTTGGTACATCTTGTTGCTGCCCGGATTAATGGAGTATTTAGACAAGTGAGCTTCATCGAGGATCTTTTTCCTCAACTCCATATCTCGGGGCACGACTATGCGGTCAGTAAACCATAGCGTCCCCTCCTCATCTTTCCGGAAACACTTGATCTCCCCGTTGTCTATCCGCCTCCGGAGATGTGCCATGCCTTTATCCGTCTTCTGAGCTGCAATGATGTCCTCCCTAATGGTAGGGATGAGGGCAAGGTTGTACAGTGATTCATAAGGAACCAAGTATAAACTTGGCTCTTCCTCCTCCACCGGGGTAATGGTGAGGTGATGGACATGTGATTTCCGACTCAGCGCGTCGGCAACCACATTCGCCTTGCCAGGGTGGTAATGAATCTCAATTTCATAATCTTTGATCAATTCTAACCACCTCCTTTGCCTCATGTTCAGCTCCTTCTAGGTGAAAATGTATTTCAAGCTCTTGTGGTCAGTGTAGAGATGCACCAAGTTCCCCAGGAGATAGTGCCTCCACATTTTCAGCGCCAACACCACGGCAGCAAGCTCCAGATCATGAGTAGGGTAATGCTGCTCATGGTTCCGAAGTTGGCGTGATCCATAAGCGACCACACGTCCTTCCTGCATCAACACGCCGCCAAGCCCAATACCGGACGCGTCACAATACACGTCGAAGGGCTTTGTTGTATCCGGCTGAGCTAAGACCGGGGCTGTTGTGAGATGCTTCACCAATGCTTGGAAGGCTCCTTCACACGCCGGGTTCCAAACATACTTCGTCCCCTTCTTCAGCAATTCTGTCATCGGTTTAGCGAGCTTGGAGAAACTTGGAATGAACCTCCGATAGTATCCCGCTAACCCGAGGAAGCTTCTGACTTCATGGACTGAAGTGGGAGCTTTCCATTTCAGCACTTGCTCTATTTTGCTTGGGTCAACCGCAATGCCTTCAGCTGAGATGATATGTCCCAAGAATGTCACTTGGCTGATCAAAAATTCGCATTTACTGAACTTGGCGTAGAGTTTATGGTCTCGCAATCGTTGAAGAACGATCCACAAGTGTTCGGCATGTTCGGCTTCCGTCTTGGAGTAAACCAAGATATCGTCGATGAACACTACCACGAACTTGTCCAGCTCCGGCATGAACACCGAGTTCATGAGATACATGAAATGGGCTGGAGCATTTGTGAGACCAAATGACATGATGAGATATTCATATAGTCCATATCTCGTCGAGAATGCCGTCTTCGGAATATCCTCCGCCCGGATTTTTATCTGGTGATATCCAGAGCGAAGGTCCATCTTGGAGAACACACTGGCACCCACAAGTTGATCAAACAATATGTCGATGCGGGGCAGTGGGTACTTATTCTTGATGGTGATGGCGTTAAGCGGCCGGTAATCCACACACAGCCTCAGGGTCTCATCCTTCTTCTTCACCAATAGCGCCGAGCATCCCCAAGGCGAGGAACTCGGCCTAATGAAACCCTTGCTCAACAGGTCATTGAGCTGTTCTTTCAGTTCAGCCAGCTCTTTTGGAGCCATCTTGTATGGTCTCCGTGAGATGGGTATAGTCCCGGGTGCGAGCTCGATCTTGAACTCGACATCCCGCTCAGGTGGCATGCCCGGTAGATCATCCGGGAACACGTCGGGATACTCCCGGACTACGGGGATGTCTTCTAACTTGAGAGCCTCAGCACTATTGATCGCTGAAACCTCTCTGACTGGATTATCTAATAGGAGGGACTGTGGACGGTGTAATGGGGAGTTGAGGTGAACCGTCCGTGATAGTGTTTCCAGGACAGCTCCATGGTAGCTTAGCCATGACATTCCCAAGATTGCATCAATCTTCTGCCCCCCTAGGATAATCATAGTGGTGGGATATATCTTCCCACCTAAGCACAGTGGTGCTTTTGGAACCATCATTGTTGCTGAAATCTTTCCTCCCGGTGAGCAGATCATATACGAACACTCGGTGGGAAAGGCTTCCAGCTGATGCTTAGCCACATATGAGGCACTCATGAAGTTGTGGGTTGCACCAGAATCAAAAAGTATGATGATGGCTTGATGGTTGAGAGTGAACGTACCCGCCAGCACGTTGTCTCCTTCTGGGGCGTCCTCATTGTCGAGGTTGCGGATGCCTCCAGTCCGCTGACCAACCTTCTTCACCGGAGGTCGGCCTCGAGCACCGCCCTGGAGCTGGGCTTGCCTGCTGCTCTGCTGCCCCTGGGGACAGTCCTTCGCGAAGTGGCCCGCCTGGCCACACGTGAAGCAGGTGAAACGGGGCGGTCCCCCGCTGATCGGTGGACGGAATCCCGGGGCGCGTTGTGGCGGTGGAAACGCCCGGGGTACCGTCTGCTGCTGCTGCTGCTGCTGTTGCTATCTTGGTGGTGGCATCGGCGGACGGAACAGAGGTGCCTGAAAGGGACGTCCCCCGAACCGTTGCGGTCGCGCCGGTGGTTGCCACTGCTGCCTGGATGGTGTCCGATACACCATACGGTACTTCTGGGGAGCGCCACACCCACCGCTGGGTGGAGCGCTGCGCTTCCGCTGCTCAGCTGCCAACTCCCGCTGAGCATCCTCTTGCATGATCGTGGCATTGACTAAGTCGTTGAAGGTGCCGTGGTTCCACTGTACGAGATGGGTCTTCATTTCGGGGTGTAACTTCCGATAGAAGTGCTCCCTCTTCTTCTCCTCCGTGGAGATGTAGTCTGACGCATACTGCGCCAGATGGTTGAAGGCACGGGAGTAGTCGTGGGCACTCCTCCCGCCCTGCTTCAGCTCCAAGAATTCTTGGAACTTCCTCTTCATTATTCCGGGAGGAATGTGGTAGGCGCGGAACGCCTCCCGGAACTCTTGCCATTCCACGGCATGGCCAGCCGGACGTGAGGCGACATAGTTCGCCCACCACGCACCAGCGGCACCGTGGAGCTGTTGTGCTGCGAACAGGGTCTTCTGTCGCTCCGTACATTGGAGCAGCCTGAACTTGGACTCGATAGTCCGCAGCCAGTTGTCCGCCTCCAGTGGTTCTTCGGCTTCGGTGAACACTGGAGGGTGCGTACTCATGAAATCCGAGTACGACACTTCACGGGGCTCACGAGGCCCTCGCTCTTGACGTCCCCCCGCCTGGGACGTATTCTGCACGATAGTGCGGAGCAGGTCAGTCTGCTCCTCACGACCTCACACCAGTGCCGCTATCACATCCGCTAGAGTAAGCAGAGGCGGCGGTGGTGGCTGCTGCTGCGGGGTGCTGTCGTAGGCCGGTGGCTGGGAGTCATCACCTCCCTGTTGGCTAGAGCCACCAACCTCGTGCGTGGTCCTAGTACGAACCATCTGCAACCACACGACATTAAACATCAGTCCCGCAACATTTTGCATGTAGTCCAATAGAAATGGGCGTAAAAACATTATGACAACAAAAACATGCGATATATCTCGTAAGCAGATAATGTAATAACTTTGCACAAGCTACACCATTACCAGACCAAACACAAGCTAGTTTAATCCAACTTAATGAACCTCCACTTTGGAACCTCACCATAACTGGGTTTGGTCTCTACGAGACATTATTATCGCGTTGTCATCACGTATAACACCCTTAGGGTACAACACCCTTTTCAATGAGTTCAACTGTCATTCTTCTGTCAGAATGACCAGTTTCTACCTATTCCAAGTTTTGATCTGGTTCTGGGCATTTTTATGACAAAAGTTGAATACCAAAGTTAAAGTCAACTTCGGTATCCTTCCAAAGAGTACTCATTTGCCCCCATATTAGCTTTGGTTAAAAAGTTATGCCAATTGAAAGTCAGCAGAATTTCTGGAAGACGTTTAACAGCACCTCCCTTGGAAGTGGCTGTTTTCAACCCTGATTTCCATTACATTCTGTGCTGAAATTTCAGAATCTTTGAATTGCAAAGATGTCACACATCTTATAATCTTTCTAAGGATGTATTATATGACAATTTTAGATTTTTCTACTGGGAGTTATGTTTGAAAATAGAACAGTCCAGAGAATGTTTTACTCTGTCCTGGTTCTGGACAGTTTACATTCCTCTAGGATTTAAGCCATCTTAAGGTGAGTTTCAGCTCTGGAAGCCTACAACAAAGTTGTAGAGTACTTCAATACCTTTCCTGAACTATATAGCACACCTCTCTCGGCTAAAAGACTTGTGAGTTATGCCCTGTTGAAGATCAGCAACCTTGCTGTCCGAAAACAGAGCACTCTGTTTTTCAGTCTTTTTGGAACTACACTCATCATTATCCCATTCTTATACCCAACCAGGGTCCTAAATGTGGAACCTATAGATTTTAATTCCTTGTTATCATTATTTTCATGCATATGCCTACAATATCTCTGTACTACGTTCCTCACAAAAGAAAATCCTAACCGGATCATACCGGCATATACGTCTCAAGTGTGGCACCAAACGGTCTCTCGCACACGTTTTCTATACGGATACATACGTGGTTAGTACCTGCAGGAAACCACACAATAGTGGTGCACTCAAAGGTTGTTCAATCCAGGCAGTTCCATATTTAAAAGTAAATACGAACGCTCGTATCATTTCCATACGGCCGTCCTTGAGTTAGGTCACGTCTCAAGGTACGTGATCGTGTTTCAACACCACACGACGGGGAACCTGAGTAGGTCATGAACGGGTCGTCACGGTTGGGAATGTTATCAACCCAACAGATACCACCTACTGCTCTGCAGGGCACGCCGATGGCAAGCGCTGCGTATGTCCTCCTGGGGTATTTCCAGATGAACACACTCTCGCGTTACTGACCACGAGATGGGGTCTCCACTTACTTGCTTAATGCACGCTAGGGATCAGCGTTTCATATGAACTCAGGAACATGAAGAGTCCAAGAGTTTCATATTGACGTCTCACACCAAGCTGTGAGACTTATCCCTGAACCACGTTCCTCGTCAGGGAGAGCTAACCGAAATTGAACCGCTTTCGGTGGCATTCCTTACCATACTTACCACAGCGTAGGTGCGTCGTTACATAATTGAAATTCAGAATTATAACACATAGGTTAGTCTTTGCCACTTTAAGTAACTATGCTAATATAGTCCTTACTTGGGCAACTACCGAATCCTCACCGTATACCTAAGTTTTCCCCATAATGCAGTCCTTAAGTACTGTGCTATCCCCACTGCAGCTCTGATACCAGGCTGTGGCGGACCGGAATCCGCTCATCCAGGATCGCAGAGGGTGGTGCCGCGCGATGCGACACCTGACAGCACACGTCATAAGAACACATTATATTACAAGGGAAAACAAACTGAAGGTACAAAGTAGTACACTTCTCAGTTACAAACTATTGTTTATGTTACACAGCGGAAGTCTACACTATACAACTCACGCCCGCCTATCTAGCAAAAGTGGTTGCCCAGCCCTAGGGCAACCCACACTAGCTGCACTCCTCAGCTCAGCGCGGCGTGTACGGCTCCCACTCAGCCGTGGTCCCTGACGGAGGGTAACCTTCGCCGGTGGACTCGTACTCCGAGTCCGTGGGTGGCTCCTCACCTGAATAACACTTAAGCAGCAACCGTGAGCACGAAGGCTCAGCAAGGCTTAACCGACTCACCTAAGCATGAAACTCTACATGAGGGTACACTGACCTAGGATAGTAACATTTCAGCAAAAGGACACGCCTACAAGTTCATCCTTAGTTCATCTTTTAGCAACAAGTTAACAGTCCATGAAATCTGAAATTTAGTAAGCAGTATTTGGTGGCACACAGGTAGTAATACAATTATATCAACCAGCAATATTGCATCAACATGTTTCATCCATTAATCTACGTCACGACTCAGTGACCAAGTGGTACACTTCACCGCGAGGGACGGTGAATCGACTCGATATACACCTGCAGGGAAACCCAAAGAGCACGTCACATACGCCCACCCGTGGAGCTGCACAGCACGCTCACTCGATGTCGTACGGGACAACCTTTCACCCAACAGCCCGAACATCGAACCGGTCGCACCGAAACGAGCAGGAGGTTCCCCACACGGAGCATCTCTCTATGCCCGTTGGCAGATTGCCACCTTGCTGCCCTCAGCCTACACCTATAAATCGGTGTGTTATGCCTCGACGCCCGGAGGTTTAGGCTACATCGGTTTATCGGGGCCCATATATCCGACATGCCTTCGGTACGTTCAAACTTGATCAGCGTGGGCCGCACACGGATCGGTCCTCAATCGACACGGACAGGGCTGCGCACACAAGACTCCCTCTTGCTGCGCCCTAGCCCCTGCCTAGCCTCATTTTCATTACTAATGTGATCTCACATCGCTCAACCGAACCCGTGCGTCCCAAGCCTATCTCGCGAGTAGATTCCAACTACTCGACTTGTACCGAAGCCCTATGACTCATTAAGCATAGCCTGTCTACTCGTGGTCCTTGACACTACCCTCACTCTTTTAGGAATCTTTGGTTATGCAAGTGGGGTTTCATTCATCCTATACCTAATGCACATACATACTTCATATGACACATGTAAACAAAGGGAAAACTTATAAAAAGGTTAATGCAAACCGGGGCTTGCCTTGTTGCTGCTGGTCAGTAGTTAGTTCCTCGTCCGGAAGAAGGAAGTCCAGAACTTCCGGGGTTTCTTCTTCAATGGCTACACGTTAATGAAGCACTACATGTTAATTTAGATGCACATGTGAGTTTAGGTTAAGACTTCTACTATTAGTTATAATAACCAGCCTCTAACATCTGGAACTTTGTTTAAGAATTTAAAGATGAACTGGTGTTGGTGGTTTGGCTTGGACTTAATCACATGGTTAAATGCTAAGTGGTTTTCCCTCTTTTCCATATTAATCCCTTAAGTGGTTAAACAGTACAGGGGTGATTCACAGCTCCAATGGAGCTGAGAATTTTTGCGTGAGTTCCTTGTCACAAGGAAACCCTTTGGACCAAATATTAGCACTTTTCACTGAGTGGTTTTCTCAGAATAATTCTTTTAGCAAATAAGCAAAGAAGAATTAATTCTGACGTAACACCCCTGTTCATGCCCAACTTAGTGAACTACAATTTCAATTATAGCTCATAGAGTTTGAATGAATTTTCCCAGCATTTTTGGAGCTAAGATTTGCCCAGAACTGAATTTCCAAGTTTTGGAAATTCTCTGAAATGTTTCTGTATTCAAATGAACACAGTATCATCAAATTTGAATTGCTCTGACTAAATCAACTCCAAATGGTCTGAAACTTTTACAGGGGTTCACTAATGTCCTAAAGAACATTCTGGCAAAATTTGGGGATTTTTGGATGAACCAAACTCCCTCTAAAATTCGTTTGCTGAAAAGTTTTAAAGAATTTTCCAGAATTAATTAATGGGTTTCATAAAAATTGGGTTTCAGATTTGGATTGTACTCTGTTAGAGGAATCCAGTAAAATGTGTTTCATAATTTTTGGATTCTCCTAACCCATGTTGTGGTACTCCAAAGTTTGAACTACAAACTGGACATTTCAAAATGTTTAAATGTCTGCCGGTGGGTCCCACCCAGCAGTCTTCTCCTTCCTCGCGCCAAACAGGGGCCCGTGGCGGCGCTCTCCGGCGAGCGTCGCCGGAACTGCCTCCCCGGCCGTCTCCCGGCCCCAAACTTGCCGCCCCGCCCTAACTCACGACGCTGAACTCGTCGGTGGTGTCGCCGGCGGCCGTAGCTCACCGAACAGGGCTCCCGACGGTGACAGCGGCGGTTAGGGTTCCGGCGTGGTCGGGAATGCGTTACAACGCATCAAAATGATCGGAAAAGGGTCGGAGAGCACCACGGGAGCTCGAGGGTGATGGAAATGGCCGCCAAACCCCATGAAAAGGTTGGCAACCTAGAGCTCCACGGTGAACCGAGCTGTTATTCTATTGCGGCCCGAAAAACAACCTAAACCTTGCCATTTCTGGGTCATTTCCCTTGATTCTTGGTCGAGGAGGGCCGCTAGGGAGTGAGGAAGGTGTGTGTAGGCTCACCCGAGCTGGATTGGACGGTGCAGCTAGAATTTCGGGGTAGACCGACCCTTACCCGGTTGCACTAGTTCTCGGGATTCTTAGGAATTCTCAGTGCACAGTCTATCAATGGTTAGAAGGGTTGCAGATACACGATCTGGAGACTGAGGCGCACCTTTTCCGCGTAGAAGTCCGGCGGTGAAACTGGCCGTGGCGTGCTGTCCACGGGGAGCAGTTCGCGGCTTTCCGCCGGTGCTCTGTTCCTCTGCGATCGTTGCCGAATTGCACGCGCCACAGGCTAGGAGTCTCAGATTTGCGGGGCTGTCGTGGTAGAGCACGCACGGGCGCTGCTTTTCGGTGCTGCTGTCACGAGCAACCGGGGCTCGGTTGCTGCCGGCGATCGGGAAAAGAGAGCGCGGGGTGAGCTCCGGTTTAGTGCGGGGGTGAGGGAAACAGCGAGCGTGCGATCAATGAAGAAGGCAACGTGCTGCTGTTTGCTCCTGGGTTAACGATCGGGTTGAGGCGGTGGAGCCGGCAAGCTGGTCGCCAGCGCGTGCGGAAGGGGGGCGAGGTGGCTGCTCGGTCGGCTCGGTGTCGAGCTCTGCCGAGGCCCGGTAAACTGAGTTCGCTCGGTGTTGACTTAGGGCCGAAGTCTAGCTGACTGGTGGGCCCTCTTCTCCCCCCTAATCTTCTCTGTTGTGCAAATATCCCACCTACTCAGACTTGAAAAGGGAACTTAGCAACCAACTCAGAGGTAGAATTTGAAATCATCAACTTCAAACTGGTTTGGCCACATTCCCTTCATATTTGAATTTGAAAATTCAAACTCAGTTTGAATTGTTACAAATTCGGCTCCCGACGAGATGAAGTCCAATGGGACTAAAAATTGGTGGGATTACTCAGGAAAATATGCTGAGTTTGAATATGAAACTACTTTTTGAATTTGAGTGATGAAAGTTGCTGCAATTTGAATTTACATTCAAATTGGCCTCTTTTTCAAATACCCCCAAAAGTGCCTCAAAAGTGTTGGATTTTTCATGAAACTTGGACTGAACCTTTCCAAGACTTTTAAAGTTCTAGGGTGAGCTCAATCTCTCATGTTCATGTGTCCAAATCCCACATTGTGCAAATGAAGGCTTTCCCCTGTAATCACTCTTTTGATGGAGGTTACTTGCTCTTCACAATATTTCCTAAGGTGTCCACAATAAAACTGTGGTGTTGTGAGGTGAAGAAAAGTTTTTGCAAGTCCCTTTTTTTGGGCTTTTACATTTACCCTTCACTCCGAAAAGATGGACTCCCTTCATCAGAGACACACGGACATAAACATGGTCCCTGATGTCGAAGTGGAGAGGGCGGCGTCTTTTATCCGCATAGCTCTTCTGACGAGATTGAGCAGCCTTGAGATTGGCTTGTATTACTTGCACTCGTTCTTCAGCCTCATTCACAAGTTCAATGCCGTAGATAACTCGCTCGCCGGACTCGCACCAGTTGAGGGGTGTGCGACATTTCTGGCCGTAGAGAGCTTCATACGGCACCATCTTGATGCTAGCTTGACAGCCGTTGTTGCATGAAAACTCTGCCAACGGCAAATGATCGTCCCAATTCTTGCCGTGGTGGATGGCACAAGCGCGTAGCATGTCTTCAAGAACTTGGTTCACCGTTCAGTTTGACCATCCGTCTGCAGGTGATACGCGGAACTTCAGATCAGTTTGGTCCCCAACGACGCGTGCAGCTGTTCCCAAAATCGAGCGACGAATAGCGCACCGTGATCTGAAATGATAGAGCGGGGAACACCATGCAAGCACAAGATTCCTGCAATATAAAGCTCCGCATATTTATTGGCCACGTAGCCCGTATGTACGGGAATAAAATGTGCCGACTTAGTTAGTCGATCGACTATCACCCAAATCGAATCATGGTTGTGGGAGGTGAGAGGTAACCCGACTATGAAGTTCATGCTGATATCCTCCCATTTCCACGCCGGAATGTTCAATGGCTGCAGCTGCCCGGCTTTACACATATGGTCGGCTTTCACTCGCCGACACGTATCACATTCGGATACGTACTTTGCGATTTCTCTTTTCATCCGTGTCCACCAAAACCTGGTTTTCAGATCATGGTACATCTTGTTGCTGCCCGGATGAATGGAATACCTGGACAAATGCGTTTCGTCCAAGATTTTCTTCCGAAGCTTAATGTCACGGGGTACCGCTATATGGTCTTTAAACCATAGTGTACCGTTATCATCTCTTCGGAAGCATTTCATTTCGCTATTCTTCATCCTTCTCCGAATGTTCGACATTCCCATGTCTTTATTCTGAGCTTCCATAATCTCCCCTGGTATCGTAGGGACGAGTGCAAGATTATACAATGCCCCATATGGAACCAAGTACAGACTCGGCTCCTCCTCTTCAAGTGGGGTGATGGACAGATTGTTGACATGGGATTTGCGGCTTAAGGCATCGGCAACCATGTTTGCTTTACCGGGATGGTAGTGAATCTCGATCTCATAGTCTTTGATCAGTTCTAGCCATCTCCGTTGCCGCATATTCAACTCCTTTTGAGTGAATATATACTTCAGACTCTTGTGGTCGGTGTAGAGGTGCACTAAGTTCCCAAGCAAATAGTGCCTCCACATTTTCAATACCAACACCACAGCAGCGAGCTCAAGATCATGAGTTGGATAGTGCTGCTCATGGTTACGGAGTTGATGTGAGCCATAGGCGACCACTCTTCCTCCTTGCATCAATACACAGCCAAGCCCGATACCAGACGCATCACAATATACGTCGAAGGGTTTGGTTGTATCCGGTTGAGCTAACACCGGGGCTGTTGTAAGATGCTTCACTAATGCTTGGAAAGCTTCTTTACAAGCTGAGCTCCAAACATATTTGGTCCCCTTCTTCAACAGTTCAGTCATTGGCTTAGCAAGCTTGGAGAAGTTCTGTATGGATCTCCGGTAATATCCTGCTAACCCAAGGAAACTCCTGACTTCGTGGACTGATGTGGGGGACTTCCATTTCAGCACTTGTTCGATTTTGCTTGGATCAACTGCAATGACTTCTGCAGAAATAATATGACCCAGAAATGGCACTTGGCTGATCCAAAACTCGCACTTGCTGAACTTGGCATAAAGCTTATGGTCTCGCAATCGTTGAAGCACGATATGCAAGTGTTTGGCGTGTTCTTCTTCAGACTTGGAGTAAACCAAGATGTCGTCTATGAACACCACCACAAACTTGTCCAACTCCGGCATGAACACTGATTTCATGAGATACATGAAATGTGCCGGGGAGTTGGTGAGACCAAAGGACATGACGAGGTATTCATACAACCCATATCTCGTCGAGAAGGTCGTCTTCAGAATATCTTCCGCTCGGATCTTGATTTGATTATATCCAGAGCGAAGATTCATCTTTGAAAAAACACTCGCACCCACAAGTTGATCGAATAGATTATTGATGCGGGGCAGTGGATATTTATTCTTGATGGTGACGGCGTTGAGAGGTCGGTAGTCCACACACAACCTCAAGGTTTCATCCTTCTTCTTCACAAACAGCGCCGAGCATCCCCATGGCGAGGAACTCGGTCGAATGAAACCCTTCTTCATTAAATCATTGAGCTGCTCCTTTAATTCAGCTAGCTCATTCGGAGCCATCTTTTATGGTCTCTGCGATATCGGCGTCGTTCCGGGTACGAGTTCAATCTTGAACTCAACATCTCTTTTGGGTGGCATGCCCGGAAGATCATCCGGAAAGACATCCGGTATTTACGGACCACACGAATATCCTCAAGTTTTGTGGCTTCCGTGTTATAGGAGGCTGGAGCTTCTTGAACCGAACGGTCAAGAATAAGAACATGTGGTTCATGAAGTGGAGAGTTTAGATGAACCACACGTGGAATGATGTCAAGAACAGCACCATGGCGATGCAGCCATGACATTCCTAGAATGACATCAAGTTTCTGACTCTCTAACATGATTAGAGAAGTCGGATATAGATTCCCACCCAATTGTAATGGTGCTCTATAGACCATCCTATCAGCTGTTATTTTCCCACCCGGAGAGCATATCAAGTATGAACTATTTGTGGGAATGATAGGCAATTGATATTTAATAACATAAGACTGACTTATGAAATTATGGGTGGCACCGGAGTCAAAAAGTATGACTATGGGATGATCTAAGTAAGAAAACGTACCCGCGAGGACGGGTTCGCCTTCCGGCACGTCTTCGATGGCTAAATGGTGAATGTTGCCAGGTTTTGGTTCTGGTTTCTTGGGCTGATTACGGGTCTGATTAGCACCCTGATACGGTGCTGCACCCCTGCACTGTCACGGCTCGGTGCAGTCCCTTGAAATATGCCCGACACAGCCACACGTGAAGCACGTGTAAGGTGTCGGGGTCCCGCCGACTTCAGGACGGAATCCCGGTGAACGCTGTTGAAACTGAGGCGCACGCGGGACCATCCTTTGCTGCAGCTGTTGCTGTGGTGGATATGTTGGTCGGAATCCCGCCGCATTATATTATCGACCGCGGAACTGAGGCGGTCGCGCCGGTGGCTGCCATCTCTGACCGGATGGTGAGCGATACACCACACGGTATTATTGTGGTGTCCCACCACTGCTGCTCGTCAGCATGCTGCGTTTCCTCTTATCAGAACCGCGCTCGCGCTGAGCATTCTCTTGTAGAATCACGGCATTAACCAGGTCGTTGAAGGTGCCGTGATTACTTTGGGCGAGATGGACCTTCATTTTTGAATTCAGGCCCCGGAAGAACGTGTTGCGCTTGTCGTCTTCCGTCCCCACAAATCCTGGCGCATATTGCACCAGTCGGTTGAATAACCTGGAGTACTCATGAGCACTCCTCTCGCCTTGTCGTAGCGCCAGGAACTCCTGGAGCTTCCTCTCCATAACCCCGGAAGGTATGTGATAGGCACGGAACGCCTCCCGGAACTCCGTCCATGTGATGGCATGGCCAGCCGGTAAGGAAGCGGTGTAGTTTGCCCACCAGGTACCGGCTTCTCCTTGAAGCTGTTGCGCTGCATACAGCGCCTTCTGGTGTTCGGTGCATCGTAGCAGACCGAAGTTCACCTCCAGAGTGCGGATAAAGCTGTCCACCTCTAAAGTCTCTTCGGCCTCCGTGAAGACCAGTGGATGGGTCGCCAGGTATTCTGAATAAGAACTTTGTTGGGGCTGGCGTTGCCCATTGTCTAGGCGCCCACCTGGATGGGACGCATTCTGCTGCACCAGCATACGCAGCAACTCGGTTTGCTCGTCACGCGAGCCGAGCACTGCGGCGAGAACCTACGCAAGATCTCTAGGAAGTTCTGGCGGTGGAGGAGATGGTTGCTGCTGTGTCGTGGTTTGCTCCAGAGGTGGATACTCATCACCACGAACCTGACTCGGACCTCCCTCCTCTTGTGTGGACCGTGTACGCACCATTCTGCATCCACATCATTCAAACGATCAGTACATGTTGGTTTATGGCATCCAGTTTATACAATAGTAGTGCGAGAATGGAATAAATAATGCGCATAACAATCACACATATGGATAAAGTATAAACTTCATACAACATATACATCCCTGGACCATGTTCCAAGATCAGGTTCCAAAGTAATGAACTTTAGGGATTAAAAAGTTCATTTCGACCATCGGGGTTGCCACGGGATGTTAAGTGTGTTAGCATGCGTAATCCTCGCTATTGTACTGGACCCAAACATGTCCTAGCTCGAAGTGATATGTCAAATGCATAAACTTTTCAATTCCAACTCGCTGTTTTACAACAGCCACTGGACGTCGAATTGTGAAACTAAGTGTTTTTGTTGAAACACTTGAACATGGTGTTCACTGTCCAGCTTCTGATCCAGCTGACCAGTCTGGATAATTCAACTGTTTTGGCCACCTTGAAGGCAAAATCTGGACTAGAGTTCAACAACAAAGTTGTAGTAATCTCAAAAAGGAATCCAGAATGTATTTTTTTGCCCCCGTAGCCTTCCTAGTTTGTGAGTTATGATATCTACAAGTTGACAGAATTTTCTCAGGAATTTTGACAGCACCACCTTTGCATATGGCTGTTTTGTTCACAAAATTCCATCCTATTCTGTCCTTAATTTAGGAAAACACTGAAATATAAAGTTGCAGCACATGTCCTATACTTACCAACGATGTCTTACTTGACTCTTAGAAATTTTTCTACAGAAAGTTGTGGATGAAATTCAGAAAATTCCATAGAGAATTTTGGGTCTGTCCTGTTTCTGGACAGTGTATACTCATCTGAGATTTCTATCCATTTGGAGGGATATTTTATTCTGGAACTCTACAGAAAAATTGTAGAGGACTTCGTAACCTTTCCAGAATCGTATCCCACACCTCCATTGGTTCAACCAATCCTCAGTTATGCCCTGTTTATGTTCAGCAAGGTTTCTGCCAAAAACAGGGGAGGTTGTTCTTCAGTTTTTGAGATTGAATCTATACTTCCAATTGACTCTTAGTTCAATATGGAAGTTCAATAACCCTCAAATGGAATCCTAAACTTCATTTTGACTCTTTTATTTGAAAAATATCCTTTTATGCAGTCTCGGTACTACGTTTCCTCACCAAAGAAAAAAATCCTAAACCGGTATTCCGGCATATACGTGTCAACTGATGGAACTAAAGATGTCACTGACAAATGGTTTCTAACGTCATGCACTAACATGGTTAATGTACCTGCAGAAGAACACACAATAATGGTGCACACAATGGTTTTTGGCATTTCAGGCAGTTCCATATTATAGTAAAAACATACGGTCCGTATCATTGCCATACGGATCGTCCTTGAGTCAATCCACGTCTCAAGGTACATGGTCGTGTTTTCACACCACACGACGGGGAACCCGAGTAGAGCGCGAACGGGTCGTCATTATTGGGAATTTTATCAACCCAACAGATACCACCTACTGCCTCATGACCGTTGAGGCACGCCGATGGCGAGCGCTGCGTATGACCCTTTGAACATCGAACGTTCAAGAGTTGCATACTATCGTGTTGCTTACCACACGATGGGGTATTCTCACTTTTGCCTAAAGCACGCTGGAGATCAGTGTTTTCATATGCTCTCAGAACCATTGAGAGGTTCAGAGACTCATATTAACTACCATGCCAAGCCACGGTATACCATTCCATACTATTACTCGTATGGTGAGTTACCGCAATTGATCCGCCTGCGGTGGCGTACCTTACCTCTTACCTGACGCCGGAGCGTCATTACAGAATGTATAACAAATATGTTAGCATTTCCACCATAATATATACTACTATCATAGACCTTATGTGGGCATAGTGACTAATCCTTACTCGACTACTTCTATGTTTTCAAAATAGACTCTTTTCGAGCGTGCTATTCCCAATGCAGCTCTGATACCGCGCCTGTGGGAGACCACCCCGTGGTTCACCCACTCCAGGATTGCATAGGGTGGTGCCGTGCGATGCGGTACCCAACAGCACACACGAAAAGAATTAAGAACAACATACAAACTTTTATTTGATATAAAAATAGCGGAAGTCTTTTTACAAAACTTAATTCTATAGCGGAAGTCTTATTAACAGCTAAACTCTCATTCTAGCTATGCAAAAGTGCAGCCGTCCAGCCCGGGGACGCTACACACTAGCAGCACTCCAACGAAGATCACGGCTGTGTGCAGGGCTCCATCTTGGCCGTGTACCCTGCCAGGGGCATCACCTCATCCTCGGAACCCTCCTCATAACTCTCACCTGCATACAGCTCAAATATTGCAACCATGAGCACGAGGGCTCAGCAAGGCTTAACCGACTAGCCTAAGCATGGAACTCTACAGGCAGGAATGATATAAGATAGGAAAAAGGGACATTGCAACAAAGACACGCCTATACGTGGATCCTTACTTTCAGTTTTATAGCAACAGATTCATGTTCCTTAGGCAGCCCTCACATCAGAAGTCCACAATCAAACAAGAAACGCTTTCCTCCGATGTGGTGATGCCCAAAGCGGAAAATAAACTTAATTAGCTCTACATCTAAAGCAGACATGGTTTCCAAAACATTAATATTTCATCACAGCATATTGTTATTCATCTGGCTTATTGCTCTTCTTACTACGTCACAGAACAGTGAACAAGCGGTACTCAAATAACCGCGGGGGACGGTGAGTGCAATTAGGAGACACTCGGACAACACGTTGCATACACCCACTTTCAGAAGCGTGATTCCACACCCCTTCCTACTCTGTTGTATGCAACAACCTTTCAAAGGCAATCCAAATACCAAACCGGTCCATCCGTAACGGGCAGAAGGTCCCCGCGTGGAGCTTGACTGTGCCCACGGGCAGATTTATACCATGCTACCCTCTATCCACTCCTATTTACGGTTGGGTAAGCCTCGCCACCCAGGTTAACCAATTACATCTGTTTCCTGCTTATGTCAGTATGCCGTCCGGTACTGTTCGATACTTGTTCATCAGGCCCGCACACGACTCGGTCCTCAATCGACACCAACAGGGCTACACACGTGAGACCTCCGCTCACTGCTTCCTATACCCCCTGCTGGGTCTCATTTTCTCCACTTTTAAGCCATTTTCTATTCTGACCAAACCCTGTGATAAACCTTACCTCGCGAGTAGATTCAAACTACTCGACTTCTACCGAGATCCTAAGCATATTAGCAGGGCCTTGTCTACTCGTCGGGTCTGTAAGCTACCCAACCCTTCATAGGATTTAAAAGGTTATGCATGTGGGGTTTCAATCACCCTAACTCTAATGCAAGCATTCACCCTAGACATAAGTGATACAAACAAAGAATTTGCAAAAGTACTTAAATGAAAAATGGGGCTTGCCTGGTTGTGAGTCAGAGAAGAAGTTAGCTTCAGGTGGCAGGACGTCCAAGGGCTCCGGCGTATCCTCAACTTCGGTCACTATTATGAAATGTAACAAAATATATGTGTAAGTATTAAGGACTTATAAGAAGTAAACTTCTATTCATAACTAACGCTATTTAGGATCCTTAATTGGCTTTGGGATTTTTACAGTGGAGACTAGACTATCTAAGGATGATTTGAGCAAAATTTGGGGAAATGTCATTTCACAATGTAGTCTTCAAAATTCCTACAAATACAATGTTTCTCTGAATTTTGATCCCAAATCAGAAGTTTTGACAAAGCTAACAGTGGAACATCTGATTAGGGTAAGTCTCCATAGTTCTAACAAAATTTGTTTCACCATTTTTGGAGCTACCAACAGAGAGATATGAATTTTTGAAGTTGGATAGAAGTTCTGAAAAAGTTCCTGTTTAAAATTGAATTTCCAAACAAGGGCTGAACTTTGGAAGGCAATTTAGCCTAGCAAATGAACTCCAATGAAGCCCAAATTTTTACTGGATATCAGTAACTATGGAAAGGATTAGGTGCCCAAATTTAGGAATGTTTCATAAAGAATTGCTCCTGTAATAAATCTCTAAAAGATTTACTAAAAACAATTATAGAGAAATTCCTGGGCATTTTCATAGTAAGAAATTTGTTTCTCTGTGAAGTACTCCTCATGAGGATTCCAACAAAACTGGTCTCACCCTTTTTGGAGTTTTCTACACAAAGTTATGGGTCTCCAAAGTTTGAATTGCATTAGGAAAATATGGAAATGTTTAAATCCTGGCTGTGGGCCCCACCCATGGCGCTATCCACTCAGATGACAGCAACACCGAGGCCACGGGGTTATTTCCCGCGCAGCCGCACCGGATCCGGTGCCACAGACCGAACCCCGCGCGTATACAGAGGCTGACCGGTGGGACCCGGTCCTCCTTCTTCTTCCTCGCACTGCCCGCGCCTCCCGCAGCGGCGCATGCCGGCGAGGCTCGCCGGGACAGGGTTCCCGTGGTCCGAACTTCCTCGAACTTGCTGCCTGTGAGTTCTACACCGTGCTGAACACGATGGGGGGTCGGGAGCGGATGACAACGGCCGGAACGGTGCTCGCACCGGCGACCATGTCGAACCTCACTTCGGCGACCTCGTTCTCCCTCGACAGTGGGTCTTTCGGTCTAGGGTTTTCTCTAAAAGCACCAGTGTCTCATGGACACGTCGACCCATAGCCTGCTCTCAATGAAAACCACTGGAGAGGGGACCTCAGCGGCGACCCGAGCCCGCAAAACGACGTGGCGACAAAAACTCGGTGTCCTGTATCTCTACTTGATCATTTGAGCTGTTAGGACTTCGGAGAGATGCGCAAGCGTGTGCTGGAGATACTCTAAACTCATCTAACGTGGAGCTACCCGGAGCACGACGAATTTCCTCGAAGAGTACTCGGGTTTCTAAAGAACCGCCGGCGCAAAACTTCCAAATACTCGGTGCTGAAGCTAAGAAGGCAGGAACTGGTTGGAGGGAAAGAAGAAGGATTCCTCACACACCTCAGGTACCTTTTGTTTGATCAGAAGAGGCCGTAAATCCATCGGGCGATGGTGCGGCACAGAGATGATCAACACCGGGGCTCCAAAGAAAATTCCAGCTCGTAGGAGCCAACCACCGGTGCTGGCGTCTACTTGAGGCTTCGGAGAGCAGGAGAGGGACCTGGCACAACGTTCCCATGGCTCAGTCGCGTGAGAGGCACACCAAGCTCGCCGGCCATCGATGAGCCGCACGGTTCTTCCGCCGGGTGGTTTGTGTCCGCGAGCGTGCGAGCAGAGCGTGGACAAGCTGCGGTGTAACGTGGAGAAGAGGAAACCGGCACTCGGCTGCCGCTTTGAATGCCCACACGCGTGTAACCGACGTCGGACTCAGCGCGTGAAGCAGCTCGGTGGACGTCGGCCGGCGGCTTAATCAGGATCTGGCGCCCGCGCGTGAACACCCGAGTGAAAACAGAGATTTTTGCCTCCGTGGTGACTGACCAGTGGGCCCCCTCCCACCTAATGCTCCTTTGATATTTTCTCATTTGTCTCCAAATTAACTCCTTTGCTTCTTCCAAAAGTAATGTTTGAAATGTTGAATTCAAAATAATTTGAATTCTGGTGTGAAGTTTGAATGGTGTTTGGTCATTTGAATTTGAAATGGAATTTGAATTCTCCATTTTTTATTGTCCCAAAAACATAGCAAACCAACTCCAAAGTTTCCAATTTTTGGCATGGCTGCTAATTCAAATGTGGAGAACAGAATTGTGGATCCAAATTTGCAAATTGAGGAGTTTGGAATTTGAAACTGAATTTGAAATTCAGATTAAAGGGCTTCCTCTTTTAATCCCAAACAAATACTAAAACCCCTCCAAATGAGCTGAAATTTGGAAGGTTGAATATTTGAAATAAGAAGACCCAAGTTATGAATTTAGATCTCCATGTTTGGGAGTTTTGGGACGTTTGAATCCTCACTTTGAACCTACACTGTTATAATTCAAAGTTTTAATTCCCCTTATTTTTCCTAAGTGTACATGAGCTGAAAATTCTTGCTACCACTTTTTAGGAATTTACATGCGGGTCCCACGTGTCAGCCGGTAAGCTAAGCGCGCGTGTGGTTAGTTTAGTTTAAATGGGCGGGCCCCGCTGTCAGTCGCCGGTTTAGCGCGGGAGGCAATTTTTGTAGGAAAATAATTCAGGGATCAGCCCAAACTTTAGAAATTCATAACTTTTGTTAGGATTGTCCGAATCCAGTGAACTAAATTTTGTTGGATTCATCTCTTCGAGTACTATTCAGCAAAACAAGTTTCAGCTTACGAAACTTACTAATTTCCAAGAGTTAATTCCCTAAAATTAAAACTGTTAGGAATTTTATCTGGAGCATTACTTTATGAACAATTCTGAAATTTGGCTGGAAGGTTCATTGGAAAATACTTGAGTCACAGGAAATATTTCAGACCCATCCATGTTCATTTAGTCCCCCCTAATGGTGTGATTAAGTGAACTGCCCTGAGAAAATAGAAAAATGTACAGAAACATTTTTCAGATTTTCTCAAATCTTAAGTAGGGCATAACTTCATCTAGAATGCTTCAAATGACATGAAACCAATTCCATTAGAACCATCTCAAACTCTAGTTTCCAGAAAGTAATGGTCGGAGTCATGAAAATCCCTGGAATTCCATAGAGGCTCTACTAATGAACAAATAGGTTTTCATTGGTACAGAGCTCAAATGAACTTTGTTTCAAATGAAACTTGGTCAAGTCTCTGGTTATGACCTTACCAAGCCACCATAAAAATTTCAGAGCCAAAGGAGAGAGCTAGATAGAGTTATGGTCTTTACATATTCAATTTAACACATTGCATGTAAATTGGCATATAGCATATTGCTTACGTGTAGTCGCTGAAGGCGAGGAAACTCCGGAAGTGCTCGACTTTCTTCTTCCAGACGAAGCCCTAACCACTGACCAGCAGCAACAAGGCAAGCCCCGGTTTACATTAACCAATTTTACAAAATTTTGCATTATGAATACTTAGTATGAAGTATGGGTGTGCATTAGGTGTAGAATGGATGAAACCCCAATTGCATAACCAGAATTTTCCTACAAGAGTGAGGGTAGTGTCTAAGACCTCGAGTAGACAGGCTATGCTTAATGATTCATAGAACTTCGGTACAAGTCGAGTAATTGGAATCTACTCGCGAGTTTAGGCTTTGGGACACAAGGGATTGGTTCGAGTAACGTGAGATCACTTTAGTAAGAAAATGAGACTAGGCAGGGGCTAGGGTGCAGCGAGAGGAAGTCTTGTGTGCGCAGCCCTGTCCATGTCGATTGAGGACCGATCCGTGTGTGGCCCACGCTGAGCAAGTTTGAACGTACCGAAGGCATATCGGATATATGGGCCCTGGTAAACCGATGTAACATAAACATGTGGGCGTCGAGGCATAGCACACCAATTTATAGGTATAGGTTGAGGGCAGCAAGGTGGAAATCTGCTAACGGGCATAGAGAGATGCCCCGTGTAGGGAACCTCCTGTCTGATTCGGTGAGACCGGTTCGACGTTTGGGCTGTTTGGTGAAAGGTTGTCCCGTGCGACATCTAGTGAGCGTGCTGTGCAGCGCCACGGGTGGGCGTACTTGGCGTGCTTCTAACACCCTCAATTTCATAATCATGCATGCATATGCATTTCATGTAGAGAAACATTTTTAAAGAAGTAGAAACAAAGAAAGAATCAGGAAGATAGCTAAAAAGAGCCAGTTCCAGTTCGCCGAGAAGCGCTGTAGACACTTCCCGCGGCCTGCTGGCCACGTGGCGCTTTCGGAGCACATCCCATCGAAAAGGGGTGAGGTCTGGCATCACCAGACACGTGGCAGGCTCGGAGCCTGCCTCTGTGGAACGGGCGAGGTCAGACCCTCTGAACACGTGTTGCCTCCGAGGCTTGTCTCTGCGGAGAAGCGAAGTCCAGCCCTGCAGAACACGTGTCGCCACCGGAGCTAGTCGCTGCGGAAAAGCAAGGCCAACCCCGCGGGACACGTGTCGCTCTCGGAGCTCACCTCCGAGAGGTCCGACACTACGGGACACGTGTCACCTCCGGAGCCTGCCTCCGGGAGGTCCGACACTACTGGACATGTGTCACTTCCGAAGCTCGTCTCCGGGAGGTCCAACGCTATTGGACACGTGTCGACCTCGGAGCTTGTCTCTGAGGAGAAAGGAAGGTTCGGCGCTGCTTGACACGTAGCACTCTTGGAGCTCACCTCCGAAGAGAGGGAGGTTCGGAACTGACACGTGGCACTCTCGGAGTTCACCTCCGAAGAGAGGGGAGGACCGGCACTGACACGTGGCGTACGTGAAACTCGCCTCTAGATAGAGGGGAGGTCCCGAACCGACAAGACACGTGGCGCACGCAGAGCTCGCCTTTGAGGAGAGGGGACGTCCCACCTGCCTGACACGCGACACAACCGGAGCCCGCCTCTGCGGAAAAGGGAGGCCCGACCTCTGCTGGACACGTGGAGCCTCCGGAGCTCATCACCGCGGAGGTGACGAAATCTTAAGCAGTTTTTCTTCTGTACGGGAGTACCCGGTACTGAGGAAACCGACATGAATTCTTTCACGTTGATACTGCAACTAAAACAATTAGAGATAAGTTGTTAAGATCTAAAACACATTGAATAGGACTCTTATTTGAAACCCAATTGGAGTAGGACTCTTCTTTCACCCATTATAAATAGAACCCGGAACCCTTGGCCGCAACCACGTACTTCTTTTCCACCTCCCGAGTCGACGACTTGGAGCCCTAGCCCCAGCTCACCGAGTTGAGCCCTACATCGGAATTCAATCGCCGAAGAGCTGCGGACGAGCCTCGCCGAGCTAGCCGTCGCCGGAAGAGAGCCAACAAACTGTCTGCTGCCATTGCTAGGAGGAAGGCCCGAAGGAAGTAAGGTAGGTCTCCATTATCAACTTACGACGTCATCATAGTTTTCTTCGCATCTGCTTCTTCGATCCCTTCGAACACAAGCTTTTTTGTGGACAGATCACGTGTTGATCGGTTTGATCTACATCATGAGACAAGATCATCACCACCTCCACACTTGATCGTTACACCTTTGTTCATCGTAAAACCCCATGCAAAGCCATTAAAACATGCAAGAACACGTACAAACTTAAACTGCACCATAGAATGAACATGCATATGCATCATTGCATCTTGAGTAAAGATTGTGCATGATGATTGATTGCTGTAAATCTTGTATGTGCATGATTATAAATAGAAGGACAAGCTCAGGAAGCTATCTACGAAGGAACACAGAACCAAGACTTCAAGATCAGTGAACAACAGAAGCCACAGGAACAAGGCAAATGCCCCTTGACCATATTGATCCCTTGTTTTGAAAATATTTTGTTCGTGAAAACTGTGTATGCTGAGTCGACTTGATGGGAACCCTTTTATAGAAGTTTACTATTTTTGTTAACCACCCTTGTCGCCGGGAAAGTTAATGAGTCGGGTATGGTCGTTTTTGCTTTTGCTTCGCTGAGTCCATGGGATATGGGAAGCGATAGAATGTGTCTAGCTACTGCACTCATAATGATAATGAAAACTTGAATGATGATAATGAACATGAATCGGGGGAGATCTAGGCAAGCTTGGTTGGTGGATGTGGTAGAATGAGATGGTGGTTTACTTGCCGTAGATCTAAGGACCTGTTCATGCGAGCACATGCTAGGAAAACAGTGCCACCACAAGGCCACGTATGGGTGCGGCTTAGCTGACTAATTAGGCAAGTTACTAGATTGTTATGGACCGTGGAAGGCGCGGGGAATGGGAGTCGAGTGAGGAATTCCCTGGGAACTGCATGGCACAAGAGGGGGCCCGTAGGTGGGAGAATGGTGATTCGAGCCTGCTGGTGAAACCTTAGTGAGTCCATACATCTAGTAGCCCCTTTGTAAAGGCTATTTTGTGATCTCTTGACCATACACCGAAGGTTGTGTACTAGTATAAAGGAGGCTCGGCAGTCGCCGATGGGTGACGAAATCACAAACTTGTTGGTAAAGTGGTGCCACCTCTGTAGAGTGTAAAACTATCATGATAACCGTGCTTCCGGTCACAAGCGCCTGGTCAACTTCCATGATTAGATGGGATGGTTCGGTTTTGGTTATTGGGATGTCATTGGTTTGGTTTGGTTTGGTCATTGAGGTTTGGTTTCGAGACTGTTGAGTCTTGGTAATGAGATTGGACTGTTGAGTCGTGATAATAAGCGTTGATCTCGGTTATGAGATGGAATTGAATATGAGATGAGATGGTAATTAATACAAGATGGTATTCATGAGCATAAGAAAAAGTTGAGAAAGATAAATGTTCGAATGAGATATGAAAAGTGGTGAATCATGATGGAGGTATGTTGATGTTTAAATACATGTTGGGATTACATTCACTTAAAGCTAGTTGCTGTTTTTACCATGTTTTGTGAAATAAACTTGCTTTCTGCAATGACCCTTTTTATACCTACATTGCTGTAAGCTACATGTAATACTTCCCGCACTTGCTGAGAACGACATGTACTCACCCTTGCATTATCATACAATCATCAGCAATAGGAGATGAGTACTTTGAAGACCATGTGGAGTATTAGGCGTGTGATCTACCGTCAACTTGCCTGTGGAGTAGGAGATGGAGCCACTGCTGCTGTTTAGTTTGCTTCCGCAATAATTTAGAAGACTTCTGCTGCTAGAATAAGACTTCCGCTGCTAGAATGAGTTAGAGACTCATGATACATTGTAATGAAATCATATTATTCGTGGTTATATTCTGAATTCAGTTGGATTACATCTATATGTGTGATGAACATCCTGGGCACACATATGCATCCAGCTCGGTTCCGACGTTTTCTCGGAACAGGGGCGTCACAGTGCTCTTCAGGTATCTCTGCAGGTGCATATCGAGTCGATTCGCCGTCCCTCGTGGTGATGAGTATCACTTGGTCACTGAGTCGTGACGTAGGTTAATATATGAAATGGTATGATTCAATATTTCTGTTATGATTAATTTGTGTTGCCACATGTGTGCCACAGAATATTGCTCACTAAGTTTCAGATTCATGATAACTTGTGGCTAAAAGATGAAATAAGGATGAACTTGTAGGCGTGTCCATTATTGCAAATTACTTTCCCATTGTCGTTGTGAACTGCATGTAGAGTTTCATGCATAGGTGAGTCGATTAAGTCTTGTTGAGCCATCGTGCTCACGGTTGCTGTTATAAGTGTTTTTCAGGTGAGGAGTATCCAACGGACTCGGGGTACAAATCCACCGGCGAGGGCTACGAGCGAGAGCCGTACACGCCGCGCTGAGCTGTGGAGTGCAGCTAGTGTGGGTTGCCGTAGGGCTGGGCAACCAACTTTTGCTAGGTAGATGGGCGTGAGATGTATAAACTTAGCTTCCGCTATTGTAATCTAAACACTAGTTTGTAACTGAAGTCTTGTACTACTTTGTACATTTCAGTTGGTTTTCTATGCAATACAATATCGTTCTTATGATGTGTCCGGTCGGGTGTCGCATCGTGCGGCACCACCCTCTGCCATCCTGAACGAGCGGATTCTGGTCCGCCACAGTCTGGTATCAGAGCAGCATTGCGGATAGCACACTAATTAAGGACTGTATTACGGGAAAACTTAGATTTACGGTGAGAATTCGCTAGTTTGCCCAAGTAAGGACTATATTAGCATAGTTACTTAAAGTGGCAAGACTAACCTATGTGTTATAATTGTGAATTTTGATTATTTAACTACGCACCTATGCTCAGGTAAGAATGGTAAGGAATGCCACTGAAAGCGGTTCAATTTCGGTTAGCTCCCTTGACGAGGAAGGTGGTTCATGGATAGGTCTCACAGCTTGGTGTGAGACGTTAATATGAAACTCTTGAACTCTTCATGTTCCTGAGTTCATACGAAACACTGATCCCTAGCGTGCAATAGGCAAGCAAGTGGAGACCCCATCGTGTGGTAAGTAACGCGATAGTGTGTTTGTCTAGAAATAGCCCAGGAGGACATACGCAGCGCTTGCCATCAGCGTGCCCTACAGGGCAGTAGGTGGTATCTATTGGGGTGATAAAATTCCCAACCGTGACAACCCGTTCGCGCTCTACTCGGGTTCCCTGTCGTGTGGTGTAAAAACACGATCACGTACCTTGAGACGTGGCATAACTCAAGGACGGCCGTATGGCAATGATACGGCCATCTGTATTTACATTTAAATATGGACCTGCCTGAAATGAAAACAAACTTTGAGTGCACCACTATTGAGTGTTCTTCTGCAGGTACCAACCACGTATGTAAACCATGTAGTATACGTGTGCGAGAGACCGTTTAGTGCCACAATTGAGACGTATATGCCGGTATAATCCGGTTAGGATTTTCTTTTTGTGAGGAACATAGTACCGACATATCATAGGCATGTGCATGAAAGATAATGATAACAAGGAACTAAAATCACCAAGTTTCAACATGTAGGAACCTGGTTGGGTAGGAAAATTCAATAGTTGATCAGTTAAGCTCAAAGGGATTGAAAAACAGTGTTCTGTTTTGGGCAGCAAGATTCCTGAACTTTGACAGAGCATAACTCACATATTTTTTAGCCAATGGAGGTGTGGGATATAGTTCTGGAAATTTGTTTAAGTACTTTACAACTTTGTTGTAGACTTCCAGAGCTGAATCATATCTTAAACTGGCTGAAATCCCAGATGAGTGTAAACTGTCAGAACCAGGACAGATTAAAAACACTCTTTGGACTGTTCTGTTTTTCAAGCATAACTTACTGTAGAAAAATAAAAAATTATCATATGATACATCTTTGGAAAGGGAAGGAGATGTGTTACATCTTTTTAATTCAAAGTTTCTTCAATTGCAGCACGGAATTCAGTTGAAATTAGAGTTGAAAACAGCAACTTCAAAAGGAGGTGCTGTTGAAATTCTTCCAGAAATTCTGTTGACTTTGAATTACCATAACTTTTTAACAAGAGCTGATCTGAGGGCAAATAATTACTCGTTGGAAAGCTAGTGAAGTTAACTTTAACTTTGGTATGCAGCTTCAGTCATGAAAATGACAGCACCAGATTAAAATCTGGAATATGTATAAACTGGTCATTCTGGCAGATGGATGACAGTTGAACTCATTTGAGAGATTGCTGTGCCCAAGGGGGTTTATGTACTTCCACTGGGGTAGAACATACTCATGAGTGGTAATCTTCAACTAGTGAAAGATTTGAGTGTATGTCCTGCTCAAGTTTCTTTTGCTAGAGACCATGTTTGTGCCATATTAAAGATAAAAGGGTAGTATACGTGATGACAAAGCGATACTAACGTCTCGTAGTGACCAAACCAAGTTGAGATGAACTTCCAAAGAGGAAGTCCGTCAAGTTGGAATTAACTAGCTTGTATTTGGTCTGGTAATGGTGTAGCTTGTGCTAAGTTATTACATTATCTGCATACGAGATGTATCGCATGTTTTACTGTCATTATGTTTTACGCCTATTTTATTGGACTGCATGAAGTATGTTGCGGGACTGATTTTTATTGTCGTATGGTTGCAGATGGTTTGCACTCGGGCCACGCATGAGGTCGGTGGCTCTAGCCAGCAGGGGGGTGATGACTCCCATCCACCTGCCTACGACAGCACCCCGCAGCAACAACCACCACCGCCGCCTCCGCTTACACTAGCGGATGTGATCGCGGCCCTGGTGGGTAATCATGAGGAGCAGACTGATCTGCTCCACACGATCGTGCAAAATATGTCCCAGGCAGGGGTGGGGGGGGGGGGCGTCAAGAGAGGGGGCCTCGTGAGCCCCATGTTGTGACGTACTCAGACTTCATGAGTACGCACCCTCCGGTGTTCACAGAAGCAGCAGAACCCCTGGAGGCCAACAACTGGCTGCGGACAATTGAGTCCAAGTTCGGGCTGCTCCAATGTACGGAGCAGCAGAAGACTCTGTTCACGGCACAGCAGCTTCACAGTGCCACTGGTGCATGGTGGGTGAACTATGTCGCCTCACTGCCGGCTGGCAACGCCGTGGAGTGGGAAAAATTCCGGGAGTCGTTCCGTGCCTACCATATCCCTCCCAGGATAATGAAGAGAAAGTTCCAAGAGTTCTTGGAGCTGAAGCAGGGCGGGAGGAGTGCCCACGACTACTCCCGTGCCTTCAACCATCTAGCGCAGTATGCGTCGGACTATGTCTCCACTGAGGAGAAGAAGTGAGAGTACTTCTATCGGGGATTAAATCCCGAGATGAAGACCCATCTCGTTCAATGCAATCGCGGCACGTTCAATGATCTCGTTAACGCCGCGATCATGCAAGAAGATGCTCAACGTGAATTGGCGGCAGAGCAGCAAAAGTGCAGCACTCCACCCAGCAGTGGGGGTGGAGCTCCCCAAAAATACCGCATGGTGTATCGGACACCATCCGGTCAGCAGTGGCATCCACCGGCGCGACCTCAGAAGTTCGGGGGTCGTTCTTTCCAGCCACCCCTGTTCCGACCGCCGATGCCACCACCATGATCACAAGAGTAGCAGCAGATGATACCCCGGGCATTTCTGTGACAGCTCTCTAGGATCATAGACTGGCCCCACATACCACCACTCTTCTTTTCTGCCGCATTTTATCCTCACTCGTGCGCACGCGGGAAGACTTCCCAGTCGGTCATCCATCGCCAAATTCCTCCGGGCCAAGCACGCTTAACCCCGGAGTCCTTTGCAGGTGGGCTTCTGGAAAAGAAGGTATACCTTGATGGTACTCTATCAATCCTATTAAGCCGGGAGTCAGGATATCACATAATCCACCCCCTTAGAAGACCGACGTCCTCGTCGGTCGACGCCAAGACAGGAACGTCCCCTCTTAGCCACGTCCATACATTCAGTACTGGCATACGCATACCGTATGTCCGGTTAGCAGCATACGTACCATACCGTGTCCCACACAGAGGACCCACACGTCATGCGTAGGTACCCACGTCCCTGACCCGTATGTTACCGTATCCTTCTCACTGACCCGTACGCACCCGTGAAACTGCGAGGGTCGACCACTTATCCAAATTTTCTATTCATCCGGGCAGCAATAAAATATAGCAAGACCTCCGGAAGAAGTTTTGGTGGACACGTATGAAACGTGAAGTTGCAAAGTACGTTTCAGAATGTGATCCGTGTCGCAGAGTTAAGGCCGACCACGTGAAGAAGTCGGGCCTGCTGCAACCACTACAAATACCGGCATGGAAGTGAGAAGACATGAGTATGGATTTCATCGTCGGATTGCCGATGACCTCCCACCACCATGATTCGATTTGGGTAATCGTGGACCGGTTAACCAAATCAACACGCTTCATCCCCGTGCATACTAGATACACTGCCAAGCAGTATGAGGAGTTGTACATAGCACGGATCTTGTGCTTACATGGAGTTCCCCGGACGATCATCTCTGATCGAGGCGCGGTTTTCGTTGCTCGTTTCTGGGAGCAGCTACACGCATCCTTGGGAACCAAATCGATTCGATGCTCTGCGTATCACCCTCAAACCGATGGGCAAACTGAGAGGGTATATCAAATACTTGAAGATATGCTAAGAGCATGTGCCATCCACCACGGTAAGAGCTGGGATGATCACTTACCGTTGGCGGAGTTCTCGTATAACAACGGTTATCAATCGAGCATAAAAATTGCATCTTATGAAGCTCTCTACGGCCGGAAGTGCCTCACACCATTGAACTGGTGTGAATCCGGCGATAGAGTTGTTTACGGGATTGATCTCGTAAATGAAGCAGAAGAGCGGGTAAGGCTTATTCAAGCAAACCTTAAAGCCGCTCAGTCCAGACAAAAGAGCTATGCGGATAAGAGACGTCGTCCTATGGAATTCCATGTTGGGGACCATGTATACCTCCGTGTATCTCCTATGAAGGGCGTTCACCGATTCGGAGTGAAAGGAAAATTAGCTCTGTGTTTTATCGATCCCTTCGTCATCTTTGAAAGATGTGGACCCATGGCATACCGTTTGGAGTTACCGGCAGCCTTAGCCGGAGTTCATAACGTCTTCCACATATCTCAGTTGCGGAAGAGTTTGAAAGTTCCAACGGAGATTCTCACGGAAGTCATAGCAGATTTGAAGCCGCACCTCACTTATGTTGAGCATCCAACCAGGATAATTGATGAAAAGACTCGCGAGACCAGAAACCGGACGCTGCGATTTTTCAAGGTGCTATGGGAAAATCACACGTCTGACGAAGCTACATGTGAAAGCGAGGAATATTTACAACGCAATCATCCAGAGTTATTAGAGGCTTATGTTTGATAGTTGTCCTCCACACATTATTCTTAATTGTGAATCTCGGGACGAGATTCTTTTTAGGGGGGAGGAATGTAAAAGTCCCAAAACTTGTACATGGAAAACTTTAGTAATGAATAAAGTTGAGTTTAAATCCAACAAATGAGACTTGCAAAAACTTTTCTAAACATGTGAAGATGGTCATGAGCAAGCACATGAATTCAAGTCCCCTTTGAATTCAAATGATCATGTAAATGCAAAGGTGGTTATTTTTAAATGAAGGATGCAAACTGTGGTTGTAAACCTCCCCTTTGTAGCCACCAAATTAAAAGTTTGAATCCATATTTGAATTCTTCATGTCCAAATTATGAGGAAGGCAAAATTTGAGAAAATTTGGAGGTGCTTTGATAGGTATATCAAAGAGACTTATGTATTTCCTTGAAATTTGGATTCAAATTTGAAACTGAGGTAAAACTTACAATTTGCCAAATGGCTTTTGAATTTGAATTCCTCATGGTTGAAGTTTGCGCTGTGC
Organism: Neostapfia colusana; assembly: GCA_030760725.1. Taxonomy (NCBI): domain Eukaryota; kingdom Viridiplantae; phylum Streptophyta; class Magnoliopsida; order Poales; family Poaceae; genus Neostapfia; species Neostapfia colusana. Next base: position 33,066,309 of record JASWHV010000017.1, on the reverse strand, counting down.
CAGAAATTGGAGATATTTGGAGAGGGAAGAGCAGTGGGGCCCAATTGGCATTGAAAGGAGGAAACTTGCACCCAAAGTATTTGTTGATCGGTTGCACTCAAACCCACCGAAGTGGCTGCGGGCGCCGCCCAGCTGCAGCGAGACCCCGTGGACGCCACCTCCTGTTCTGGCGTGGTTTGCCCGGCTCTTATCCTTCCCACCGAAGCAACAACGGAGTTGCTCACTCTCAGCTGCTCGTGCTACCTCTCTTTCTCGTGATTGTCTCCCATGCGCACAGTTTCTTCCTCCGCTACTTCGCACTCATCGGAGCAATGACGCCCGGATGCCTCGGTGACTTTCACGTTGAACTGAGCCTCCCCACGGCGTCGCCGTGTCCCTCTCGAGGTGTCTGGCACAAGAGCCCGATGTTTCTTCCACTGGAACTCGGCACTGAGCTCGGGTTGTCCACTGATGCCACCGTGAGCCGCCGGCCACAAGATCATGTCGCCCGCTCGATACAGAGCGTTTCACACCGAGTGTTGAACAGAAAAAAGGTGCGCCAGTCCCTTCTCTTCACGCTGCCGAAAACCCTAGTCCATTCCTCCACGGGAGCCACAGGAATTTCTAAAATACCGACGACATGTTCATAGGCCGTGGGTGTAGAATTTCCCAAAATTTGTGATCAGTAGCGCTTCGTTGCTCATCCGGATCATGGAATAGGTTAGAGACCTCTTTGTGAGTCACAGAGATCAAAAACCAAGGAGAATCATCGAGCCTCAACGATGTTCTTCGAGTTTTAACTTTTGCTATCGGTTTTTGAGCTAGAGCACGCGGTGACTTAGTATTTGGGGGTGTTTCCAAGCCCTTTTGCTTGCATGACGACCGATGCCATAAGTCACTGATGCTCTAGAGCAAAACAACCGCGAGTTTGGGTTGGTAGGGAAGCCGCCCGACGTAGCCGGACATCGACAGAAGCTGTCGCCCGTCGCTCGACCCCTTGCAGCCCTCTATAGCCCACAGCGACTCCAAAATTTGTTTCTCCGACCTCCAAAACCCCTGAGCGGCAAATTGTGGGCCAGGGTACGACCGGGGAGCGAGGGGCCGAGCGGAGGAAAATTCTGCCGGCGAGGTGGAGAGCGCGTGGGAAAGAGGGAAGCCGGAGGTTGAAGAAGGTGTTGGTCCCACCTGTCAGCCGCCGTGAGTTTAAACGGGGATCCTCTGTGGCTATCTGATTTTCTGTGGCTACATCCGAAATACCTGTGAACCCCGGTGTGGCTGCACCGAGGAGCTGACACGTCAACCTGGGCCCGTGGTCAGAATTTAAATGTTTCCCGGGTTAATTGAATTCTTCAAATTTAGTTCAAATTTTAGAACCTCATAACTTTTGCTAGGAAGCTCCAAATTTAGTGATTAAAATTGGGTTGGATTCAGATTTAAAAGCTCTATCCAAATAGGCAACATAATTTGTATTAAAACCACTATTAAATTCTGGAAAAAAATTTAAATCTTTTCAGCAAAATAATTTTAGAGGGAGTTTTGTTCATCCAAAAATTCTCAAATTTTGCCACAATATTATTTAAGATGTTAGGGAACTCCTATAAAAGTTTCATCTCATTTGGAGTTGATTTAGTTAGAATAATTCTGATTTCAATTTTCTGTGTTCAAATGAATACAGAAACATTTTCTGAGAATTTTGAAAACTTGGAAATTCAGTTCTGGGCAATTCCTAGTTCCAAAAATCCTAGGAAAATTCATGCATGCTCCCAGAGTTATGTTTGAAATTGTAGTTCACTTGGATTTGCATGAAAGTGCAGATTTATTCAGAATTAATTTTTTTGCCTAAATGCTTAAGGAATTGTTCTAAGTGATCTACTCATTGAAAAATTCTAAATTTTGGTCCAGATTACTTTCTTGTGACAAGAAACTCACAAGAAAAGTTTCAGCTCCATTGGAGCTGTGGATCACCACTGTCTGTTCAACCTATTTAGATGAGTGGCACACAAGTGATGAAATGCAATTATCACTTGATCATGTTGCTTCACCCAAACCCAAACCACTAGCACCAGTGTCATTTTAAATTCTTAAACAGAGTTCCAGTTTTAAACTTGTTTTTAGAACCTGTTAGCAAAAGCTTTACAATTAAACATATATGCATATTCATAACGTGTACTGATTAAACGTGGAAAAGTGGAGAAGTGAAGCTTGGATCAAGGAGCAAGAAGGGCAGTGATTAAGCTTCATGTCATCAGCAACTAACTTCATAATTATCTGACTTTAGTCACTTGCAAAACCAAGGCAAGCTCCGGTTTGCATTTAAGTTGTTTTATAAAGTTTTTCCTTTGTTCACTACTATGGGTCAAAGTTTGTATGTGCATTAGGTCAGGAATGTTTTATACTCCAAATGCATGACCATGAACCCTGGAGTTAAGGGTAGAAAAGGGTCACCGCTGTAGAATAATGCCATGCTAAATAGCTTAGGACATCCGGTAGAAGTCGAGTAGTTGGAATCTACTCGTAGTGATAGTCGGGATTACATGGGTGTAGTTGAAAAAGAGGCAAACTAAAGTTTATATTTCTAAAGATGAGACCGGGCAGGATGGTTAGGCAGCGAAAAAACGAGGTCTTGGTCGAGAAGCTCTGCCTGTGTCGGTTAAGGACCGATACGTGTGCGGCGCCCATGAGCAAGTATTGAGTTGTGTACCTTACTGCTATATGGGAACCAGGAAACCGATGTACCAGGTTCACTGGATTCTAGAGGCATACCACATCGTCTCGTTAGACCTATGAGCCCGAGACGGCGCAACCAGTTCTACAGTCGAGTGTCCTGCAAAAAGTTGCCACATACGACATAATGAAGGACGCCAGAATTGGGTCTTCAGAGGCAGGCGTATGTGTCGAGTTATCCAGGTAGGGTTTGATTTGAATTACCATCCCTCGCGGTTATTGAGTACCGCTTGCTCACTGTGTTGTAAAATAGTAACCAAGTTGTGTGGGAACAGTTTGCAAAGTTTTAATTGCTGCTATGATTATCGTAAATTGCATGAAAACCCTGTTTGAAATAGAGATAGAGCAAACTAAAGTTAATTTCCACCTTGGGACAAGTAACATTGGAATGAAGCATTTCTTGTTTGATTGTGGAGTTCCAATGTTGCTGGGTGCAAGGTCACTACTGTGATGGCTAAAATCTGAAATTAAGGATGAACTTGTAGGCGAGTCTTTTTGCAACTTACATGTTTAAGTCTTAGGTTACTTTCATGTAGAGTTGCATGCTTAGAAGAGACGGTTAAGTCTTGCTGGGCCTTTGTGCTCACTCTTGCTATATGAGTGGTTTTGCTGGTTAACACGACGCTATAAAGAAGGTTGTCCGGTGAAATTCGGAAACTTCCGAGTCAGTAACACATGAAGAACCTAGCCGCTGCAATGTCCTCGTGTTGCTAGCCAGAGGAGTCCACGGGCTGGACCTCTTCTCGAGTGCTTCTTAGTTATTCGACGTGAGTTGTTTATAGACTTCTGCTATAGTTAATTTATGTAAATTATTTACAAAGAACATTTGTAAGCTTCCGCTTTGGATTCATGTAATACAGTTTTCCTTATATGTGTGCTGTTGGTGCCGCATAACACGGCACCACCCAATGCGATTCCCGGGCGAGATGCCCCGTCCGCGTGACTGAACGGGCGGCGTCAGGCCCCTCACAGCGTGGTATCCACGCCTGTGGGGAACCCCTTCCGGGATCCACACTCCAGGACACACATTTGGTGGTGCCGTGCGATGCGGCACCGAACAGCATAAATGAAAAGAACCATAAAGTACAAAGTCTTTTATTACTCAAGATAATGTCATTTACAAAATATTTGTAACACCCCAAAAACCTGTTAAGAGGGGAATTTAAAAATTTTTGGACGTATTGCATGTGGTGCAGAAATTTAAATTCAAATTCAAATCAAAACAGAAAAGAAAAAGAAAAAAGAAAACCCAACCGGCCAGTAGGCCGAAACCCACCAGCCGGCCCAACATTTCCCGCGCCAGCCCACAGCCGCGCGCTCCCCTCTTTTTCTCACTGACACGCGGGGCCCGCCGTCATCTTCTTCCTCGCGCGATCGGCCGACCCCGGGACTCCTCCGCGCGCTCGAATCCAAACCACACCGGAAACCCGCGTTCCCCCAGCCGAATTTTGGTTCCAGACGACTCCAGCTCGATCCCAACCGACCGCCGCCCTCCCTCGTCTATATAAGCGCAGGCATCGCCCGTTTTTTTCATCCCGATCGCCTGTTTTTCCTCCCGGTGAGAACCAGAGCTTCTCCGGCCGTTTTCTCTCGATCTTTGCTCGGGTTCTCTGATCTAACGCTTCGATCGTGTCCCACCGCCTCCGGGGAGTCACGTAGGTGCATAAAACTTGGTGGTTTGCGCTCTAGGCACAGCTCCGACGAGCACCGCAGCGGTTCCACTTCGGACCTCGTTGCCGACCGCCTTCCAGGGCCTCCGAGCTCAAGAAAAATCCCGAGGTGAGATCCCCGACCGCCGGGCAGCGCGGGCTGGCTCCGACCAGGGCGACGTGGTCGCTTGTGCGCCGTCTATTTTAAATCCACGGTAGAATTAAAACCCGCGTGTACTGGTTCGGCGATCTAATCTGAGCCATCTGTTTTAAATCGGACGGTCCACATCAGCCCCACGTTATAAAGGCCGGGTTTCTTACGCGCTACCCCCTGGGGATCTCGGGAAACACGAGCTAGCCCCAGAAACTTCTGATCTAGCCCCTGGAACATCAGAAATTCATGTAAATTCATTTAAAAATCAGTTTTAGCCCCTAGACTTAATAAAAATTAGGAAAACCCCTCTGTTATGTGTAGCTAGACCCCTGGAAATTTATGAAATAATAAATTAGACCCTGTAGTACGGTGGATTTACCTTTTTAACCCTATATGATATTAAATTCAGAAAATTGAATATGTGATTAGGATTTAAATTTAAAAAGGTGAGGCAAACACATTGTAAATTCAAATTTAAACTCTCCTAGCACTTGGAAAACTTTAGAATGAGTTAAAAGTAGATTTTAAGCTGAAATGAATCTGTCTAATTGATTGTTCACATTTATTAGTTATAGGGACACATTTTTAGGTTAGGAGATAATTCTGAAAATTGGTAAAATAAATTTAAATTAGTTCAAATCAGAGGAGAAGTTCAAAAGTATATTATTTAATATTTTAGATCAGAATCTATTCTGTTTAGATGATGTGTCTTACTATTTTCATAATAAAGTTCACATTTAGGCATAGAAAATAAATCTGAACATATAGGAAAAATAGGTATGCATAACTAGAAAATGATAAATGAAGTTTCCAAATCCAAAGATTTCAGTTTAGGATTTGGTAGAAGATCTGAAAGCCCATTTGGAGTAGGAAAATACCTTCTATGCAAACTTGGTAGTTAAGAAGTATATTAATTAAATATAAAGAATTTATTCAAATTGAAAATTCATATATAGTGTGCAAACATAAATCTGAAATACAAAAGTTAGAAATCATATACATATGTTTAAAAGTGCATGAAGGCTAAAAATCAACACAGCTAGAGTAAACACAACACTTAGAAATGTGAATGACTATCATATGTATGTATGTGTGGAGTGAAAGTGTGAACTATGTCTTATGGATTGTTGTTTTCTTTTGCTATGTGTGTTGGCATGAGTAGAACCTGCCCCAGAGCAAGTTTATCCCTTCCAAGATCAGGACTATCCATTCCCAGAGCAGCAGGAAGAAGGCAAGTGTCCTTGACCACTTTGATCCTATGCTAGGATATGTAGATAGAATTATTTGCATTTTCAATTGAAATATGAAACCCATGCTAGGAAGTTTCCCTAGAATTGCATTATCTTGTTTCCTTGTAGCTTGGGTTGGGATTTATTTTATCATATCATTTATTATTATGCTTAGCCATGCTTAGAATGGGATAATTGGGATATGAGATCATCAATTTATTTACCTTATTTTTGAATGAGATGTTATGAGTTATGTAGAGGTAGGGATCAAGGAAAGTTGGATGATTTTGTTGGTGCTGGGTGCACGAGACTCGGGTTTATGTTTAGTACTTGCCTGGATCCTAAGGACCGGTTCATGGAGCATGTAACCTGGCTTTACCGTGCCAACCACATGCTGAGATGGGGCAGCTTGGCCAATTAATTAGGTGTATCCCCGACGTAGTATGGGTGTTTTGGATGGTGCGGGGAATAGGTGTTAGCTGGACTACCATATGAACCGCAAGGCTCAAGAGGGGGCCATTACAGTGGGGTTGGAGCCTCTTTTATGCTGTTAGGGGTGAAACCTCAGTGGGCCCACGCTCGTCGGGAATCCCTTTGTAAAGGCTTCGTAGTGATCTCCTGGCTACACACCTGGGAAGTGTGAATGTGGTTCGTGGCCACTGGCATAATGGAGGTTCTTTTAGTCCACCCGGCAACGGGGGATGAAATCACTACAGGTGGGTACAGTGGTGCAAACTCTGCAGAGTCAAAACTGTCATGACAGTCGTGCTCACGGTCAAGAGCGGCTTGGACTTATTCATGATTAGGGGAATGGTGACTTTGGAAGTTGTGGATGTTAAGCGGGGAGCTTAACATTGGAAATGATGTATGGTTATTTGATTATGATGATGGGTTGGGAGATTGGGATCATTTCACCTATGTAGTAATGTAGGAGCTTAATAAGCTAAGGTCATAGGTATAAATTGCGTAGTGCTTCAGCCATGAGTTCAACCTCTCCTTGTTCTAGCCATGCATGGCATAACTTTCCCACACTTGCTGAGTACCAATGGTACTCAAACTTGCTTTTCTGTTGGTTTAAATTTCTGCTCAGGTCAAGGGGATGATGTGGTGTTCAATGACCATGACTTTGGACCAGAAGAAGGATTCTAGGTTCATGGAGACCCCCGGGCAACGCCTGTGACGGAGCCCACAAGAATAATATTCCGCTGCTAGTTTATTTACATGTCATGAACTTATTATCGTCCATCGAGACGTATGCTTTGTAAGACATATTTATATTCGACACCTGGCTTGTAATAAATGATGCTTCACTATTTGTCATCACATGTATGAGAAAATGATCCTAGCATACATGTGATATTCGCTCGGCTGTTCTTCGGAGAAACCGGGTGTGACAGAAGTGGTATCAGAGCCAAGGTTGCCCGTAGGAACGTGGACCTAGATAGAAATGGACGTATTTAAGGACCCTATTTTCTTAAAAACTATTTTACAAAGGTGTGGGTTGAAAAGTGTTATTTAATGGGGTCACTTTATTCATCTTACCCCAACTTTTATTCAAAATAGGATTTTTGTTTAAAATCTTATCTAACTTAATTTTAAATTCTTTGTCTTAGATGGTTTGCATGATCCGCACCGCCCGCAAGTCCACCGGAGGGAGAGTTCCCGTAGTTGCCCTTGCCCTGAGAGAGGAGAACCGTCTGATGACGTACCTCTCCTACGGATTGGCAGTAGGAGGCTTGTTGCACCGTCTACGGCGTATGCTCCACGCTGCCGGCAATACAGGCAAGCTAATCATACACTACAGCTCCACCCGGACCATCCGTGAGAAGCGGGAAGAATGGAGTTCAGAAATGAGGATTATCCATGAAAATCAGCTGCTCAAGATCCACCGCTCTCCAGCTTGTCGAGCGACACAGGTCGATGCCAAGAAGGATGTCACCTGGGAGGCTATCACCTGCCAGAGTTACATTTACCGTCGCCACCTGGACAGGACTGAGTACATGTATGTACTCCAGCGTGAGAGTGGTACCACGGAGTACATGTACCCGCCAATGCAGCAGGGGACTTCCCATGGGCACATGGACCGGTGCTTGGAGGATGCTGCAATGCTCAGCACTCGACTGCAGGAGTGCCAGCAGGAGCTTCAGGATGTTCGTGACACCCTGAAGGAGACTGAGGCGTTGCTTCGAGCCAGCTTGAGGGAGAGAGAAAGAGGAGATGGGAATGAACTCCGTGTCACCGTGAATGACACATGGACTCCTGACTCCCCAGATCGTCGGGCGAGCAGGCGTCGCCGCACTTCTCCACCAGCGGCTTCCTCACCCAAAGCGGAGTCAGAGGGCAGCCGCAATAATGAGGAAGATCCCGAGGAGCCAGCTCAGTGATACGAGTCGTGTAGAGTCCTTTCCCATAGTTCAGCAGGTTATCGAGTAGGCGAATCAATACCTTAGTTAATGGTGTGTTAATGTTTGGTGTGTGACGTGAGTTGTGGAAGCCATGGGCATTTGTCCACAACCTCGCCTTCAGGTTGTTTTGCTTTGATGTGTGAACCCCTATGAATTTAGAGTGCATTTATGTTCGTGTAAGACGTGAAACCCTCAGAAAATGTTAATATAATAAGACCCCATGAATTTTAAGTTTAAACAAGCAAATTGGGAAGTTAACACGTAATGCTTTACATTGACATTTGGTTGATCATGATAGATGGCCAGAAGAGGAAAGGGTCGTGGTGCCAACCCCGCCAACAACAACGATGAGGCCGGCAACCCTCATCTTTCTGGAGGACAAGACAGGGGTGGTCGCCGTGGAGGAGTTGATCCCATCCAACAAATGCTTGAAAATCAGAATCAGCTCATCCAGAGCCTAACTCAAGTGGTGGCCAACTTGCATCAAGTTCCACCTCCACAAGCTGCACCACGCCAACAAGGTTAAGTGAGTTTCTAGGGACTATACCTCCAAAGTTTGCAAGTGCTGCAGAGCCTCTGGAGGAAGACGATTGGCTAAAGACCATTGAGAGCAAGACGAGGATCATACAATGCCAAGGGTATGAGAGGGTGCTGTTTGCCTCTCACCAATTGCATGGACCTGCTGCTGATTGGTGGATCGCTTACGTGGCCGCCCATCATGACCCTGAGAACATCACTTCGGAAGAGTTCAAGCGTAGCTTCCGCAACCATTACATACCAAGGGGTGAACTTAAAAACAAGAGAAAGGAGTTCTTGAGGCTGCAGCAAGGAAACATGACGGTGAGGGAATATCTCACTAAATTCACCCAACTATCCCGTTATGCACCACGGGACATAGAGACTGATGAGCAGAAACATGATTGCTTTGTGGAAGGACTTACAGCGGAAATGCAGTGTGCAATGTCCTCCAACGAGTATGAAAGCTTCCAAAAGATGGTGGACAGAGCATTTGTTGTGGAAAGGAAGCTGAAGGCCTTGGAAAATGAAAACAAGAGGAAGGCGGGATGGTCACACCAAGCCTCGGGTAGCAACACACGCCCACGTCTGATGCAACAACCCGCAGGGCAGACGAGCCGTGCTGCGGTACCCTACTCAGCACCGAGAGGGTACAACCCGAACTTCAGGCCTCCGTCAGCACCAGCACAGCCACAATGTCAGTTTGTACAGCAGCCTCGTCCCACATATCAACCTCGATCAGCAGTACAAGGACCTTCAAACCAACCCCAAGGCAACAAGGGTCAGGCACCTAAGGTTGGAGTGCAATGCTTTAACTGTGGTGAAGTGGGGCACTATGCCCATAAGTTCCCAAAGAAGAAGCCCGTGCAGCCGCAACAGCAGAATGTGATGCGAGGACGGGTGAACCACGTGACCATGGACGAGGTGCAAGAAGCACCCGACGTGGTAGTTGGTAAGTTTCCTGCCAATTTACACATTGCAACCATATTGTTTGATTCTGGTGCTACCCACTCGTTCATTGCTCAAGGGTTTGTTAAGAAGCATGATCTAGCAACCACACAAATGAACCATACGCTAGCAGTGAATTCTCCAGGCGGGGAAATAAGGACAAGACAAGTGTGTCCCAAGGTGAATCTAGACATTAATGGGGTAGTATTTACTGCCAACCTCATAGTGATAGATTCTCAAGGGATAGATATTATTTTGGGTATGGATTGGTTGACCAAACATAAAGGAATCATCCATTGTTCAACAAGAACGGTGGAACTAACTCACCATAGTGGCACAAGAGTAAAGTTCATAACTATACAAGAGCCTAGGAGGGACAATTAAACTCAATCAAGTTGAGGTGGAAGTGGAGGAGATCAGGATCATCAGGCAATATCCAGATGTTTTTCTGGAGGAGTTGCCAGGTATGCCCCCCCCCCCCCGATCGTGAAGTGGAATTCGCGATTGAGCTAGTGCCTGGAACAGCTCCGATATACAAGGGACCATATCGGATGGACTCCAAACAGCTGGAAGAACTCAAGGAACATTTAAGAGAATTGACAGAAAAGGGGTACATTCTTCCTATTTCCTCACCATGGGGAGCTCCAGTGATATTTGTGCCTAAGAAGGACGGGACCCAAAGGCTATGCGTGGACTACCGTGCGTTGAATGAGGTAACCATCAAGAACAAGTACCCATTACCCCGCATTGAAGACTTGTTTGATCAGTTGAGGGGAGCTTGTGTGTTCTCGAAAATTGATCTCAGGTCGGGATACCACCAACTTAAGATAAGGCAAACTGATATTCCAAAGACAACTTTCGTATCTCGGTACGGACTGTATGAATACACTGTCATGCCTTTCGGGCTAACTAATGCCCCGGCATACTTCATGTACCTCATGAGCAAGGTATTCATGGAATATCTGGACAAATTTGTGGTGGTTTTCATTGATGACATTCTCGTCTTCTCCAAATATGAAGAAGAACATGAGGAACATCTAAGGTTGGTGTTGCAAAAGCTGAGAGAACATCAACTGTATGTCAAGTTGAGCAAGTGTGAGTTTTGGCTGAAGAGAGTTCCCTTCTTAGGACATATAATCTCGGAGGGAGGAATCTCCGTAGATCCCGCCAAGATCGAGGATGTACAGAAGTGGAAGACCCCTGAGAATGTCGGGGAAGTTCGAAGCTTCTTAGGATTGGCTGGATACTATCGACGGTTTATCGAGGGTTTCTCCAAGATTTCGAGACCCCTCACCAAACTGTTGGAGAAAGGAATCACATTCTCATGGACACCGCAGTACGAGATGAGTTTTCAGGAACTGAAGAAAAGATTGACAATAGCCCCAGTGCTAGTTATGCCAGATATGCAGAAGAACTTTTCGGTGTACTGTGACGCCTCTGGAAACGGGTTGGGATGTGTTCTCATGCAAGAGGGGCATGTCGTGGCTTATGCGTCTCGGCAGCTCCGGAAACACGAGAAGAACTATCCTACGCATGACCTAGAGCTAGCCGCAGTGGTACACGCGTTGAAAATTTGGCGGCATTACTTGATGGGGAAAAGGACAGAGATATATACGGACCATAAGAGCTTAAAGTACATTTTCACACAGCCAGATCGCAACCTCAGACAAAGGAGATGGTTAGTGCTGATCAACGACTTTGATGTGGGCATCAACTATCATCCTGGGAAAGCGAACATCATGGCAGATGCTTTAAGACGGAAGGTGCAGGTCAATGGGTTGAGCTTGAAGGACATGCCTACAGAATTGAATGAAGAGGTTATGAAACTCAATCTATGTCTGGTGAATAGTGGTGAGGCCATCGCCATGGAAGTGGACTCCACATTAGAGCGAGATATACGCAACGGTCAAAAGACTGATGAGAAGATACAAGAAATCAAAGAACTTATCAAGGATAATAAAGCCCCTGGTTTCAGAGAGGATGAACAAGGTATGGTGTGGCACGGGAAAAGAATTTGTGTTCCTGAAGTGAAGGAGATCCATGAATTGATTTTAAAGGAGGCTCATGATTCCAACTATTCCATTCATCCTGGGAGTATGAAGATGTACCATGACCTCAAGAGCAGGTATTGGTGGTATGGCATGAAGCGAGATGTCACGAAACATGTTGCCTTATGTGACACATGTCAGTTGGTGAAAGCATAACATCAACGATCCGCGGGATTATTGCAACCACTCAAAGTGCCTGAATGGAAATGGGAAGAAATCGGTATGGATTTCATAGTGGGACTACCCAGGACCCAATCAGGGTATGATTCGATATGGGTCATCATCGACAGACTAACCAAGGTAGCTCATTTCATTCCCGTGAAAGAAATCTACAGCAGATCCAAATTGGCAGAGATGTACATGTCTAGGATCGTGTGTTACCATGGAGTGCCAAAGAAGATAGTGTCAGATCGAGGGACACAATTCACCTCAAGATTCTGGCAGAAGTTACATGAAACCATGGGAACTCATCTGAATTTTAGTTCGGCCTATCATCCCCAGACTGACGGACAGACGAAAAGAACCAATCAGATCCTTGAGGATATGTTGAGAGCGTGTGCGCTCAAGAACAACAGGAGTTGGAATAAGAACTTACCGTATGCGGAGTTCTCCTATAACAACAACTATCAGGCTAGTATGAAGATGTCACCATTCGAGGCTTTGTATGGGAGGAAGTGCAGAACTCCCCTATTTTGGAACCAAACGGGGGAAAGTAAAGTGTTTGGGCCCGAAGTACTACAAGAAGTCGAGGCGAAAGTGAGGGAAATTCGCAACAACTTGAGGATAGCACAGACACGACAAAAGAGCTATGCCGATGTATGGAGAAGAGAGCTCGTTTTCAACGTGGGGGACTATGTCTACCTCAAGGTGTCCCCTATTCGAGGACTTCGTCGGTTCAAGGTGAAAGGGAAGTTATCACCTCGATACATCGGACCCTTTCAAGTTCTGGAGAGGAAAGGCGAAGTGGCATATCAACTAGAACTGCCGGCTCGCCTATCAGATGTGCATGACATATTCCATGTGTCACAGCTCAAGAAATGTCTGAGGACGCCTGAAGAGATGTTACCCATGAATGAGGTTGACGTAGCCGAGGATCTGTCTTATGCCGAGCAACTGTTCAAGATTTTAGAGACAATGGAACGCCTCACAAGAAATAAAAGAATCCGGATGTGCAAGGTGCAGTGGAAGCATCACTCGGAAGAGGAAGCCACATGGGAGCGAGAAGACGAGCTTAAGGCACAGTTTCCGGAATTGTTTTCCTAGAACCACCAATCTCGAGGACGAGATTTCTTTTAAGGGGGGTAGAGCTGTAACACCCCAAAAACCTGTTAACAGGGGAATTTAAAATTTTTTGGAAGTATTGCATGTGGTGCAGAAATTCAAATTCAAATTGGAATTCAAATTCAAATCAAAACAGAAAAGAAAAAGAAAAAGAAAAATAAAACCCAACAGGCCAGTGGGCCGAAACCCACCAGCCGACCCAACATTTCTCGCGCAAGCCCACAGCCACGCGCTCCCCTCTTTTCTCACTGACACCCGGGGCCCGCCGTCATCTTCTTCCAAGCGCGATCGGCCGACCCCGGGACTCCTCCGCGCGCCCGAATCCAAACCACCCCGGGAAGCCGCGTTCCCCCAGCCGAATTTCGGTTACGGACGACTCCAGCTCGATCCCAACCGACCGCCGCCCTCCCTCATCTATATAAGCGCCGGCATCGCCCGTTTTTTTCATCCCGATCGCCTGTTTTTCCTCCCGGTGAGAACCAGAGCTTCTCCGCCCGTTTTCTCTTGATCTTTGCTCGGGTTCTCTGATCTAACGCGTCAATCGTGTCCCACCGCCTCCGGGGAGTCACGCAGGTGCAGAAAACTCGGTGGTTTGCGCTCTAGGCACAGCTCCGACGAGCACCGCAGCGACTCCACCTTGGACCTCGTCGCCGACCGCCTTCCAGGGCCTCCGAGCTCAAGAAAAACCCCGAGGTGAGATCCCCGACCTCTCCTCTACCGATCTATGCCATGAAATCCCAGTTTTAGGAGGTATAGACGAAGATCCGAAGTTCTCCGGCGAGATCGCCCCCCACCCCCCGCCGCCGCGCGCCGCCGGGCAGCACGGGCTGGCTCTGGCCAGGGCGACGTGGCCGCTTGTGCGCCGTCTATTTTAAATCGCACGGTAGAATTAAAACCCGCGCGTACCGGCTCGGCGATCTAATCTGAGTCGTCTGTTTTAAATCGGACAGTCTACATCAGCCCCACGTTATAAAGGTCGGGATTCTTACGCGCTACCCCCTGGGGATCTCGGAAAACACGAGCTAGCCCCGGAAACATCTGATCTAGCCCCTGGAACTTCAGAAATTCATGTAAATTCATTTACAAATCAGTTTTAGCCCCTGGACTTAATAAAAATTAGGAAAACCCCTCTGTTATGTGTAGCTAGACCCCTGGAAATTTATGAAATAATAAATTAGACCCTGTAGTAGGGTGGATTTACCTTTTTAACCCTATATGATATTAAATTCAGAAAATTGAATATGTGATTAGGATTTAAATTTAAAAAGGTGAGGCAAACACATTGTAAATTCAAATTTAAACTCTCCTAGCACTTGGAAAACTTTAGAATGAGTTAAAAGTAGATTTTAAGCTGAAATGAATTTGTCTAATTAATTGTTCACATTTATTAGTTATAGGGACACATTTTTAGGTTAGGAAATAATTCTGAAAATTGATAAAATAAATTTAAATTAGTTCACATAAGAGGAGAAGTTCAAAAATATATTATTTAATATTTTAGATCAGAACCTATTCTGTTTAGATGATGTGTCTTATTATTTTCATAATAAAGTTCATATTTTAGGCATAGAAAATAAATCTGAAAATATAGGAAAATAGGTATGCATAACTAGAAAATGATAAATGGAGTTTCCAAATCCAAAGATTTCAGTTTAGGATTTGGTAGAAGATCTGAAAGCCCATTTGGAGTAGGAAAATACCTTCCATGCAAACTTGGTAGTTAAGAAGTATATTAATTAAATATAAAGAATTTATTCAAATTGAAAATTCATATATAGTGTGCAAACAGAAATCTGAAATTCAAAAGTTAGAAATCATATACATATGTTTAAAAGTGCATGAAGGCTAAAAATCAACACAGCTAGAGTAAACACAACACTTAGAAATGTGAATGACTATCATATGTATGTATGTGTGGAGTGAAAGTGTGAACTATGTCTTATGGATTGTTGTTTTCTTTTGCTATGTGTGTTGGCATAAGTAGAACCTGTCCCAGAGCAAGTTCTTCCCTTCCAAGATCAGGACTATCCATTCCCAGAGCAGCAGGAAGAAGGCAAGTGTCCTTGACCACTTTGATCCTATGTTAGGATATGTAGATAGAATTATTTGCATTGTCAATTGAAATATGAATCCCATGCTAGGAAGTTTCCCTAGAATTGCATTATCTTGTTTCCTTGTAGCTTGGGTTGGGATTTATTTTATCATATCATTTATTATTATGCTTAGCCATGCTTAGAATGGATAATTGGGATATGAGATCATCAATTTATTTACCTTATTTTTGAATGAGAAGTTATGAGTTATGTAGAGGTAGAGATCAAGGCAAGTTGGATGATTTTGTTGGTGCTGGCTGCATGAGACTCGGGTTTGTGTTTAGTACTTGCCTGGATCCTAATGACCGGTTCATGGAGCATGTAACCTGGCTTTATCGTGCCAACCACATGCTGAGATGGGGCAGCTTGGCCAATTAATTAGGTGTATCCCCGGCGTAGTATGGGTGTTTTGGATGGTGCGGGGAATAGGTGTCAGCTGGACTACCATATGAACCGCAAGGCTCAAGAGGGGGCCACTGCAGCGGGGTTGGAGCCACTTGTACGCTGTTAGGGGTGAAACTTCAGTGGGCCCATGCTCGACGGGAATCCCTTTGTAAAGGCTTCGTAGTGATCTCCTGGCTACACACCTGGGAAGTGTGAATGTGGTTCGTGGCCACTGGCATAACGGAGGTTCTTTTAGTCCACCCGGCAACGGGGGATGAAATCACTACATGTGGGTACAGTGGTGCAAACTCTGCAGAGTCAAAACTGTCATGACAGCCGTGCTCACGGTCAAGAGCGGCTTGGACTTATTCATGATTAGAGGAATGGTGACTTTGGAAGTTGTGGATGTTAAGCGGGGAGCTTAACATTGGAAATGATGTATGGTTATTTGATTATGATGATGGGTTGGGAGATTGGGATCATTTCACCTATGTAGTAATGTAGGAGCTTAATAAGCTAAGGTGATAGGTATAAATTGCGTAGTGCTTCAGCCATGAGTTCAACCTCTCCTTGTTCTAGCCATGCATGACATAACTTTCCCACACTTGCTGAGTACCAACGGTACTCAAACTTGCATATTTGTTGGTTTAAATTGCTGCTCAGGTCAAGGGGATGATGTGGTGTTCAATGACCAAGACTTTGGACCCGAAGAAGGATTCTAGGTTCATGGAGACCCCCGGGCAACACCTGTGACGGAGCCCACAAGAATAATATTCCGCTGCTAGTTTATTTACATGTTATGAACTTATTATCGTCCATCGAGACGTATGCGTTGTAAGACATATTTATATTCGACACCTGGCTTGTAATAAATGATGCTTCACTATTTGTCATCACATGTATGAGAAAATGATCCTGGCATACATGTGATATTCACTCAGTTGTTCTTCGGAGAAACCGGGTGTGACAATATTGTACCATAGGATACATGGAGCAGAATATACATACACACTTACTATCGGTCCTTACTATGCAAAAGGGAAGACGTCCAGCCCGCGGACGCTTCTTACTAGCTTCCACAAAGATGAGTGTAGCGGCAGGGTTCCCGGTGAGTCTCTCATGGCTCACTGAACAACCATCTTCATAGCAAATTTTATAACCTGCAAAACACTAATAATGCAACCGTGAGCACAATGGCTCAGCAAGACTTAACCGACACTCCTAACCATGAAACTCTACATGTAGGGATTCTTAACATAGGAAAAATATGATGCGATAAAGACACGCCTACATGTTAATCCTTACTTTCAGTTTAATAGCAGCAGATTATTATGCCTTAGGCAGCCCTCACATCGGAAGTCCACAATCAAAAACAAGAAACACTTTCCTCTGATGTGTTGATGCCCAAAGTGGAATATAAACTTATTGAGCTCTACAACTATAGCATACATGGTTGGCAATAAAATGAATTTAAGAACTTCACATAAGCAATGATTCATCTCACTTCATCTGGAAATTATTACTACGTCACAACACAGTGAGCAAATGGTACTCATATAACCGCGAGGGACGGTGATTCGAATCAGGACACACCCGGAATACACGACACATACACCCGCCTTGAAAGACTCACGCGAGCTCTTTCTTACGTTGTATGCAGCAACCTTTCACCCGTCACTCCAATGCCGAACCAATTCTGCCGACCCATCAGAAGGGCCACTACCTGGAACACATCGAAGTTGCTCCGCTAGTGGGTTTACACCTCTGACACCAACTACCAAAGGACCGCCGTATAAGTTTCGACATGGGAGTACCCAAGTTACATCGGTTTCCTGGACCCCATAATTCCAGTATGCATCCGGTACTGTTCAAACTTGCTCAGCAGGGCAGCATACGCATCGGTCCGTAACGAACACAAACAGAGCTACAGCCACACAGGCCCAACTTCCTGCTGCTCCTACTCTCTGCTCAGTCTCATTTTATTTTCCAGAACTTTCATTCTCTAGAACCATACCCCGCTGAACCAACAACCTATCCTCGCGAGTAGCTTCCAACTACCCAACTTGTACTGGATCCAATACAACTTAAGCCTAGCAGAAAACTACACGAAGGTAACCTGTTCTACCATGTAAGTCCAAGGGTTTGTGGGTCATGCATTTGGAGTATCAATCACCTTGACCTAATGCACAATACATACTAGACCCATAAAAGTGATACAAAGTAAAATATAAATAAAAAGCTGTTAAATGCAAACCGGGGCTTGCCTTATGTTCCTGCAGGTTTATTTCTAACTTAAAGTCAGTAGCTTTGCGATGAGTAAAGCTTTAAGATTCTGTTCTGAGTCGAATGCCTCGTAGAGCTCCTTCGTCGTTTTTCCTACCGATATGAACATGCACAGTTTTTTGTTGCAGGTAAAGACATTATAAAACAAAAGTGCTTTATGACTTAAAAAGAGTTCAGATCAACTATGGATCGAGATTTGGGTTTGTCTATGTGCTGGAACAGAGAAAAGAACATTTTAGCATTGGAGGTTTTAAAATAAAGTTCAAAGGACCATATAATGGACATAAGTATGAAGCTGGACATAATTGGCAGAAAAATGGAGAAGATGATCTCAACTTGCTCTGGAATTTTTACAGTGGTCCATAGATCATACAGAGGTATGACTTGCAAAATTTCAGACAAAGTTGATGTAAGATGTGGCCTTGGGAATTTTCTTCACTATTTGACTTCTCTGAATTCCTATGGAAATTATAATGTCTTGTAATGCTCCAAATTTGGTTTTTCAGAAACTTGGGAGTCTCTTGAGTCCATAGGACTTGGTTTCACCATTTTTGGAGCTTCCTACAAAGATATATGGAATTTAGAAGTTGGAGCTAAAAGCTGAAAAATCTTTCTGTTATTTTTCCTAATTTTCAGAGACATACAAGATTGAATCAACATTTGGCCAAGAAATTATGTCCAATGCCATTGAAATTTTTACTGTAGTTCAAGGATTGTTGGAAGAATATCCTTCCCAAATTCGGGAATTTTCCAATAAACAGAACTCCTGTAAAAAAAATTACAATGTTTTACTTAAATGAATTAATGAGTCAAATCCATGAATTTTCATAAATATTGGGCCGCACCCCTTGACAGTACTCTTTGAGAGGAATCCAAAAGAATTTATTTCACAATATTTGGAGGTTCCTATACAAAGTTATGGCTCTCCAAAGTTTGAACCGAATTAGAAAAATCTGGAAAAGTTTAAACACTGCCTGTGGGTCCCACCTGTCATCCCTCATCTTCAACCTCGCGCCAGACAGGCCAGTGGTGGCTCCCTCCAGCAAGTGTCGCTGGAAGGCCCTTCACGGTCATCTCCCGGCCCCATACTGGCCGCCTGGGGTTTTGAGGGATGGGAACCCTGATGGTGGGGTCAAATCCGGCCGGTGGTGACTAGAATGGCGCCCCCACGGCAGCAGCGGCGGCCATAACTCCGGCGACCTCTAGCTCCCACAAAAATAGCTCAAACAACTTGGTTTTTCTTCCTACAGCACCGTTGTGGAACCCTAAGCCTCGTCATGCACTCAAATCATCTCAAAAATGGCTGCAAACCAGAGTTCATCGGCGACCTAGGGCCAAAACCGGCGGTGGCTCAAATTTCTCGAAGAACAGCGCCAAATATTGGTGATTTTCGATTGTTTTTTATCCTAGAGGAGCGTGGGAGTGTATAGATCATGTTTGTAGCTCGGCACACGTGATGGTGGATTGATTACGACGAATTTTTAAGATTGGTGAGGCTCGGTCCTAGGTATACCAAAGCAAAGAACGGGGAAATTCATCCCCGGTGATGCATGTGGAGAGGAACGGTTTGCACGGTCGGTTTGCACACCTGAGGGCTCTCCTTTTTCGTGTAGACCGTCGGGCACGAGAAGACCGTAGCAGCCGAGCGCCGGTGAGCAGAGAGTCGGCCGACGAGAGGTGTTTTGGCTGTGCAAGGCAGATGACTGTGAGCCGTGGAAGAGGAGAAACAGTTCATGGGGCTGGGAGCTACGTGCTTATCGTTCGGCAGATCATCCCGAGAAGGAGGTGGAACTGTACTGAGTCGGTTGGCGCTGGATGTCGGAAGTGGCGCGCGCGTGCGGTCTGAGCGAAAAACAGAAGACTTGGGGGTTAAGTCTACTGACATGTGGGCCCCATTTCTCCCCTCTTATCCTCCGATTCCAGTTTAAATAGCAAATGAGCTCCAAATTTGATCAAACTTGGACGATAGGTCAAAAGAATTATGAGGAACTCAAATCTGAAATCAGATTTTTGAAATTGAGTTTGTTTGGTTCAAAATTCAAATTCAAGTTTGAATTTGAACGTACCCTCATTTAATCCTCGGAATAAATAGTATATGAAACCTAAACTTCTCCAAATTGGAAACTTAAGCTCTTGAATACATGAGAAGTGCATCGGTGATCTCACCTATAGGCCTTTGGACAATCTGAATAGGAGTCCTTTTAAAAGATTCAAAATGGTGTTTAAATTTCCGGCCATCCTCTCCATAGTGGGGGTTAACATGATTTCAACTTAGGAAGTGAAGTTCCCTGCTCAGGTTAACATGTGCTAATCCTGAGTCGAAGAAAACTTTTAACTCCCTCACATGCCCTTTTTTGTGTTCATCATTTCATGTGATATGATTATAGTCTTTCTTTGCCTCACTTTGTTTCACAATGTGAAATAAAACTTTACAAAAGTTAGGGCTGTTACATTCCTCCACCCTTAAAAGAATCTCGTCCCAGGATTATAAAAAGAAAGAGGAAGGAAGAAAAACTACTGGACATATGGTACAAATAAGTCTGGAAATTTTAAATGGAGAAAATTCTCGCTTTCCCACGTGGCCTCATCAGAGGTGTGGTTGCTCCACAAGACTTTGTAAAATCGCAATGTCTGATTTCTTGCGGCGTGAGTCTTCTCATCGATAATCTGTATCGGGTGCTCAGAATAAGTGAGATCCGGTTGAAGATCCTCAATGTTCTCCATATGAACTGTGGTTGGGTACTTAAGACATTTCCGCAGCTGCGAGACGTGGAAAACATTGTGAATACCCGAAAGTGACGTCGGTAGCTCCAGGCGATAGGCCACGGGTCCGCATATTTCAGTGATAGCAAACGGCCCGATGAATCGCGGAGCAAGTTTTCCCTTCACCATGAAATGATGAATCCCTTTCATCAGAGAGACACGGAGGTACACATGGTCCCCGATGTTAAATTGAAGAGTTCAACGTCAATTATCTGCATAAATCTTCTGCCGAGATTGAGCAGCCTTTAAGTTGGCCTGAATCACTCGCACTCGTTCCTCGGCTTCATTCACAAGATCAATCCCGTAGACTACCCTTTCACCAGGCTCACACCAATTCAGTGGTGTGCGGCACTTCCGTCCATAAAGAGCTTCATACGGGGCCATCTCGATGCTGGATTGATAACCATTATTATATGAGAATTCTGCTAACGGTAGATAGTCATCCCAATTCTTCCCATGATTGATGACACATGCCCGTAGCATATCCTCCAGAATCTTATTTACCCTGTCCTTTTGACCATCAGTTTGTGGATGATACGCTGAACTCCGAATTAGTTTGGTTCCCAAGGAAGCATGCAGTTGCTCCCAAAATCTGGATATGAATAACGCACCTCGATCAGAAACGATGGTGCGGGGAACCCCGTGTAAACGCACGATTCTTGAGATGAACAGCTCCGCATACTTCTTTGCCACATATTTAGTATAGACTGGAATAAAATGAGCTGTCTTGGTCAAACGATCGATGATTATCCAAATAGAATCATGCTTTGTTCTGGTCATGGGTAAACCGACGATGAAGTCCATACTTATGTCTTCCCACTTCCATGCTAGAACCTTGAGCGGTTGAAGTGGTCTGGCTTTCCTCATATGGTCGGCTTTAACCCGCCGACACATATCACACTCGGATACGTACTTTGCAATCTTTCCTTTCATCCACGTCCACCAGAACTTAGATTTCATGTCCTGGTACATCTTGTTGCTACCCGGATGAATGGAAAATTTTGATAAATGAGATTTGTCCAATATCTTCTTATGAAGCTTCATGTCCCGCGGTACGACTATACGGTTCTTGAACCATAACGTATTGTTCTCATCTTTTCGGAAGCACTTTACCTCTCCTTTGTCTATTCTCTTCCGGATATGGGTCATGCCCTTATCTTCCTTTAAGCCTCTACAATTTCATCTCGAATTGTAGGAATGAGGGCAAGATTAAATAGCGACCCATAAGGAACCAATCGCAGGCTCGGTTCTTCTTCTTCCGTTGCAGCGATGGTTAGGTTATGAACATGTGATTTCCGACTAAGTGCGTCGGCAACCACATTCGCTTTTCCAGGATGGTAATGTATCTCTATCTCATAATCTTTGATTAACTCTAACCATCTTCACTGCCTCATATTTAATTCCTTTTGTGTGAATATGTACTTTAAACTCTTGTGGTCGGTGTAGAGGTGGACTAAGTTTCCAAATAAATAGTGCCTCCACAATTTTAGAGCAAGAACCACAGCAGCTAACTTGAGATCATGTGTCAGATAATTCTGCTCATGATTCTGAAGCTGCCTGGATCCATATGAGACCACTCGCCCTTCTTGCATGAGCACGCAGCCAAGGCCGATGTCGGATGCATCACTATACACATCAAAAGCTTTTGTCGTATCGGGCTGCGCCAACACGGGGGCTGTTGTGAGGTGCTTTACCAATGCTTTGAACACCTCCTCACATGCTTCACTCCACACATATTTCTTGCCTTTCTTCAGAAGTTCCGTCATCGGTTTACAGACATTGGAGAAATTCGGAATGAATCTCCGGTAGTAACCCTCTAAACCGAGAAAACTACGGACTTTATGGAATGATTTCAGCGAACTCCAATTCAGCACTTGGACAATCTTGCTCGGATCAACTGCAATGCCCTCCACAGGAATAATGTGCCCAAGAAATGGCACTTGGTTGATCCAGAACTCACACTTGCTGAATTTTGCATACAGTTTGTGATCCGGTAGGCGTTGGAGCACAATATGCAGATGTTCGGCGTGTTCTTCCTCCGACTTAGAATGTACCAAGATATCGTCGATGAAGACCACGACGAACTTGTCTAGCTCCGGTATGAAGACTGAATTCATCAAGTACATAAAATGGGCCGGAGCATTAGTGAGTCCAAATGACATGACGAGATACTCATATAACCCGTATCCTGTCGAGAATGCTGTCTTGGGTATGTCTTCCGCCCGGATTTTTATCTGGTGATATCCGGACCGAAGATCCATCTTCGAGAAAACCTTAGCACCCACTAGTTGATCGAAAAGCATATCGATACGTGGTAGTGGATACTTGTTCTTGATAGTTACGGCATTGAGCGGACGATAGTCCACACAGAGCCTCAGAGTCTCGTCCTTTTTCTTGACAAACAGCGCAGAGCATCCCCATGGTGATGAACTGGGTCGAATGAAGCCTTTGCTTAACAAATCATTCAGCTGCTCCTTCAGCTCCCCGAGTTCCTTCGGTGCCATTTTATACGGCCTCCGAGAGATGGGTGTGGTTCCTGGTGCTAGTTCAACTTTGAACTCCACTTCACGTTCGGGCGGCATGCCCTAGATCATCGGGAAACACGTCCGGATATTCCCGGACCACTGGAATGTCCTCCAGTTTCTTAGCTTCGACGGTGTGGACAGCAGTGACTTCCGGTGCAAAATTTCTCAGAATCAACATGTGTTGCCCGTGCTTCTTTGAATTCAGCTGCACCGTTCGTGAACTAATATCAAAGATAGCTTGGTGATGTGTCAACCAAGCCATTCCCAAGATAATGTCAATCCGCAAGCCTTCCAGGATGATAAGAGTAGTAGGATATATCCGCCCATCCAAACATATAGGCGCTCAAGCAATAATCCTTCCCGCTGTCCTACTACCTCCCGGTGAATTAATTTGATATGATTCGGCCAAGGTAGTTGAGGGTATTTGGTGCTTAACCACATAATTTTTGCTGATAAAATCATGTGTGGCACCCGAGTCGAACAACACGAACTTGGGCTGATCACGTAGGCTGAACATACCCGCGAACACGGGTTCTCCTACGGGAACGTCTTCAACTGCCATATAGTTTGTATTTCCCACTTTCAGTGCTATCCTCCTTGGCTGACCATGGAATTTCTTTGCAGCTTGCGATGATATTTTACTGCTGCTCGGCTTGGTCACAGGAAACTCCTGAGGAATATGCTCTACATCGCTACAAGTACCGTACGATGCGAGCTCTGGATCTTCATAATATGGAGGTGGTTGATATTCTTGTGCACTTCGCTGAGGTGGGGGTGCACAAATACTCATTTTCTGCTATTGCAGCAGTGGCTGAACATCCATTGGTGAATATGGACAGTATTGGATCTGAGGTGGCACGTCAAAGGACTGAATTTCCACCCCGGATGGTAAGCAATATATCACCGGTTGTTCCTGATGATAATCACCCGTACTTGCCAGTGATAATTTTCTCGTCCTCTTACTTTCCTTATGCTCGAGTTCAGCTATTTCTTGAATTATAGCGGCATTGACTGACTCGCTATAATTCCCTTTGTTGCGTTGTGCCACTTTTGTCCGAAGCTCCACATTGAGGCCTCGGAAGAAGTAATGACACTTCATCGTCTCCTTATGTACCTAAGTAGGTGCATATTATACTAAACTGTTAAATTCCGTAAAGTACTCCATAACTCAGGCTTCCTTGCTTGAGTGCATAGAACTCTTCAATTCTGGTTTTGACGATGCCCTCACAGATATGACGTGCACGGAAAGCATCACGAAACTCCATCCACGTCACACGATGGCCTTCAGCGATCTTAGCAAGATATTCAGACCACCAAGCCCCAGCGGATCCATGAAGTTGCTGAGCGGCAAATAAGCCTTCTCATATTCATCACACTGGAGCATTCCCAATTTAGTTTCAATAACCCGGAGCCAATGATCTGCTTCCAAGGCTTCTTTAGCTTCCGAGAATACCGGTGGTTGTCTTGCTAGAAAATCCAGATACGTATTCAGTGTGGGGTTTTCCTGTGAGATCTCTTGTCGGATGCCTTGCTGCACCAACATCTCAAGAGACTCAGCCATTCTTCCCAACACCTCCACCAGTCCGGTTGGTGATGGCGGTGATCGTCGCTGTGACGAATCATCTCCATCCCGACTGAAATCACCAACTTCATACCCGGAATGAGTATGATCCATACTGCAAGAGCGAGCAATTTACGGTTAATATCCAAGAGTGTACTCAGCTTTCACTGGAAATTATTAACCGCAAAAGCATCACATCAACAGTGCAGCATACATGAAGGAAACAAGGTTTTTGACAACTCCGAAATATAACCAATGATGGTTGAAGTTTGTCAAACTATTAAACCAACAGCAAGGAATAATGAAAGATAGCTAAAGAATATGTTATGGAACTTTGAGAAGTATAAAAACCTTCATGTCCACAACAAGTCTCAAGTTACATGGCAATGAGCAATGCTCTATTCAGAATGACCATTTGGCCTTAATCCCAGACTTTGATTATGAAAATTGCAGTTTCATGTCTCAAGTTGAATATCAAAGTTATATATAACTTCAATATCTTTCTAACGATTATTTATTTGCCTTCATATCAGTTCTGGATCAGGAGTATATTTCAAAGTTGACAGAAATCTGGAACAATTTTGACAGCACCTCCTCTGAAAGTGTCTGATCTGTCCGCAAGATTTCATAAAGTTCTACCCCAAATATGTAGAAACTTTGAACTACAAAGTCGTAGAACATATAAAAAACTTTACAACGATGTCTAACATGATCCTTAAAGATTTTTCTACAAGAAGTTATGGCCAAAATACAGAAAATTCCAGAGAGCATTTTTGGTCTGCCCTGTTATTGGACAGTTAACACTCATCTGAGATTTTCAGCCATTTGAAGGGAGATTCTGTTCTGGAGTTCTACAGAAAAATTGTAGAAGACTTCAAAAACTTTCCAGAAATTTATCACTCACCTCCATTGATTCAACCAAAAAAAAGTTATGCCCTGTTCAAATTCAGCAAAGATTCTGCCCAAAACAGGGGAGATGGTTTCTAAATATTTGAGATGGAAACTATACTCCCAATTGACTCTTAGTTCAATATAGGAGTTCATTAACCCCTAATGGAATCCTATACTCAAAAATTACTCTTTTGATTTGAAAACTTCATTTTTCATGCAGTTAAGAACATATTACGGTAATACGTTTCCACACCAAATCAAAATCCTATCCGGCGTTACACCAGCATATACGTCTCAAGGGGTGGCACTAAAACGATCACACACACACACACGTTTTCTAAATGCAATGTTCTACTCGTGGTTAGGGTACCTGCAGAAAAACAATCAATAATGATGCACACAAGAGGTTTTCCATTACAGGCAGGTCCATATCATAGTTAAAACATACGCCCCGTACCATTGCCATACGGGCCGTCCTTGAGTCAAGTCACGTCTCAAGGTACATGGTTGCGTTTTCACACCACACGACGTGGAACCCGAGTAGAGCGCGAACGAGTCGTCACGGTTGGGAATGATATCAACCCAACAGATACAACCTACTGCCCTGCAGGCACGCCGATGGCAAGCGCTGTGTATGTCCTCCTAAGCTATTTCTAGAAGAACACACTCTCGTGTTACGGACCACACGATGGGGTTTCCACTTTCTTTCCTAATGCACGCCAGGGACCAGCGTTTCATATGAACTCAGGAACATGAAGAGTTCAAGAGTTTCGTATTTACGTCTCAGACCACACTGTAAGACCTATACCCTGAACCACTTTCCTCATCTGTGGATCTAACCGAAGTTGATCCGCTTTCAGTGGCGTTCCTTACCATTCTTACCTCCACGTAGGTGCGTCGTTACAGAATTGAAATACTGAATAATAACACACTGTTAGCTTGTCACCTTAAGTAACTATGCTACCAATAGTCCTTATGTGGGCAAAGCATACGCTCCTCACTCGTATACTTCTAAGTTTTCGAAAATAAGCTCTTTTCATCCGTGCCCTGGGTTTCCATCCGCCGATCAGCGGAGGACCACCTCGTTACACATGCTTTACTGTGGCCAGGCGGGCCATTTCTCGAAGGACTGTCCCCAGGGGCAGCAGGGCAGCGGGCAAGCCCAGTAACAGGGCGGTGCTCGTGGCCGACCTCCGGTCAAGAAGGTTGGTCAGCGAACTGGGGGCGTTCACAACCTCGATAATGAGGACGCCCCGGAGGGAGAAAACGTGCTGGCGGGTATGTTCACTCTCAACTACCAAGCAATCATTATTTTATTCGATTTGGGTGCAACCCACAGTTTCATAAGTGCATCCTATGTGGCTAAGCATTAAATGCAAGTCTTTCCCATCCGACTGCTCATATATGATCTGCTCACCGGGAGAGAAGATTTCAGCAAATATGATGTTTCCAAAAGCACCTCTGTGCTTATGTGGGAAGATATATCCTACCATCTTGATAATCCTTACGGGACAAAAGATTGATGCAATCTTAGGGATGTCATGGTTACGCTACCATGGCGCTGTCCTAGACACTCTGACACGGATGATTCATTTGAGTTCTCCATTCCACCGTCCGCATTCCATGGTGTTAGACAATCCTGTCCAGGAAGTTTCAGCAACTAATAATACTGAAGCTCTCAAGTTAGAGGACATCCCCGTAGTCCGGGAATACCTCGATGTGTTTCCGGATGATCTTACGGGCACGCCACCTGAGCGGGATGTGGAGTTCAAGATTGAGCTTGCACCCGGGACAACTCCTATCTCACGGAGACCCTACAAAATGGCTCCGAACGAGCTGGCTAAATTAAAAGAACAGCTCAATGATCTGTTGAGCAAAGGTTTCATTAGGCCGAGTTCCTCATCTTGGGGATGCTCGGCGCTATTCGTAAAAAAATAAGGATAAAACCTTGAGTCTGTGTATGGATTACCGGCCGCTCAACGCCGTCACCATCAAGAACAAATACCCACTGCCCCGCATTGACATCCTGTTTGACAAGCTTGTGGGTGCAAGTGTGTTCTCAAAGATGGACCTTCGCTCCGGTTATCATCAAATAAAAATCCGGACGGAGGATATCCCGAAGACGGCCTTCTCGACGAGATATGGCTTACATGAATATCTCGTCATGTCTTTTGGTCTCACTAATGCTCCAGCAAATTTCATGTATCTCATGAACTCGGTGTTCATGCCGGAGCTAGACAAGTTTGTTGTGGTATTCATTGATGATATCTTGGTTTACTCCAAGACAGAAGCAGAACACGCCGGACACTTGAGAATCGTTCTTCAATGATTGTGGGACCACAAGCTCTACGCCAAGTTCAGCAAATGTGGGTTCTGGATCAGCCAAGTGCCATTTTTGGGACATATCATCTCAGCGGAAGTCATTGCGGTTGATCCAAGCAAAATTGAACAAGTGCTGAAATGGAAAGCCCCTACTTCTGTCCATGAAGTCAGAAGCTTCCGCAGCTTAGCAGCATATTACCGGAGATTCATTCAAAGCTTCTCCAAGCTTGCTAAGACGATGACAGAATTATTAAAGAAGGGGACGAAATATGTTTGGAATTCAGCGTGTGAAGGAGCGTTCCAAGCAGTAGTGAAGCATCTCACCACAGCCCCGTTCTTAGCTCAACCGGATACGACCAAGCCCTTTGACGTGTATTGTGATGCGTCCGGCGTCAGTCTTGGCTGCGTGTTGATGCAGGAAGGACGTTTGGTCGCATATGGCTCACACCAACTTCGAAACCACGAGGAGCACTATCCAACTCATGATCTTGAGCTTGCTGCTGTGGTTTTGGCGCTGAAAATGTGGATGCACTATCTCTTGGGGAATTTGGTGCATGTCTATACCGACCATAAGAGCTTGAAGTATATCTTCACCCAGAAGGAGCTGAATATGAGGCAAAGGAGGTGGTTAGAACTAATCAAAGATTATGAGATTGAGATTCATTAGCACCCCAGCAAGGCGAATGTGGTTGCCGACGCACTGAGTCAGAAATCACATGTCATAACCTCACCGTTACACCAGTGGAGGAGGAAGAGCCGAGTTTATACTTGGTTCCTTGTGGATCACTCTACAACCTCGCCCTCATCCCTACCATTATGGAGGATATTATTTCAGCTCAAAAAGTTGACAAGGGCAGGGCACGTCTCGGGAGATGGACAGACAATGGGGAAATCAAATGTTTCCGGAAAGATGAAGAGGGGACGCTGTGGTTCAATGACCACATAGTGGTACCCCAAAACATGGAGCTGAGAAAGAAGATTCCTGATGAAGCTCACTTGTCTAAATTCTCCATTTATCCGGGCAGCAAGAAAATGTACCAAGATTTGAAAAAAAAAAGATTTTGGTGGACACAGACGAAGCGGGAAGTGGCTAAATACGTATCCGAGTGTGATACATGTAGACAAGTGAAAGCGGATCATATGAGGAAATCAGGGTTGTTGCAACCCCTGAACATTCCAGCATGGAAGTGGGAAGATGTGAGCATGGATTTCATTGTGGGGTTACCCCAGACTTCCAACAAACATGATTCCATTTGGGTAATCGTTGACCGGTTAACCAAGTCGGCTCACTTCATTCCCGTGCATACACATTTCCATGCCAGCAGATATGTGAAGTTGTATATTGCAAGAATCCTATACTTGCATGGAGTACCCAAGACCATAATTTCAGACCAAGGGGCACTATTTGTATCTCGTTTCTGGGAGCAGTTGCACGCTGCATTGGGTACTAAGCTGATTATAAGCTTCGCCTATCACCCTCAGACAGATGGACAAAAAGAGAGGGTGAACCAGGTACTAGAAGACATGTTGAGAGCGTGTGCCATCCACCATGGTAGAAACTGGGATGATCATCTACCGTTGGCATAATTCTCTTACAACAATGGCTATCAAGCGAGTATCAAGATGGCACCATATGAGGCTCTCTACGGTCGTAAATGCCGCACCCCATTAAACTGGTGCGGGTCCGGTGAAAGGGTCACATTTGGGGTTGATGTGGTGAACGACGCCGAAGAGCGCGTTTTGGATGATTCAAGCCAACTTGAAGGCCGCTCAATCCCGGCAGAAAAGCTACGCTGATAAGAGGCGTAGGCGGCTGCACTTTGACGTCGGGGAACACATGTATCTCTGATGAAAGCCGTGCACCGGTTCGGCGTGAAGGGGAAACTCGCTCCCCGATTCATTGGACCCTATGCTATCACCGAGAAGTGTGGACCAGTGGCGTATAGACTGGAGCTACCGGCATCTCTCGCTGGTGTTCACAACATTTTCCCTGTTTCACAACTGTGAAAATGTCTGAAGTATGCGGCTGCAACCGGATTTGACGTATGCTGAATACCCGGTGACAATTATTGATGAGAAGGCTCGGACCACACATAGCCGAATGATGTGGTTCTACAAGATACCGTGGAGTAACCACACCGCCGAAGAAGTAACGTGGGAGAGCGAGGAATTCCTTCGCTCAAACTACCCGGCATTCATGGCGTCTCATAACGGGTAATCTCTTCTTACATCGTCGTCTCTTCTTTTATAATCTCGGGATGAGATTCTTTTAAGGGGGGAGGGATGTAAAAGCTCAAGAAAGTGACATGTAAAAAAATGCGCATCACCTCACAACACCACAAGAGGATATCTCATGAACACTTGTGAAGAGCAAGTAAACACCATCAAGAGGATGATTAGAGGAAAAACCCATAACTCCAAAAAGTGGGAGCTCACACACGTGACCATGAAAGTTTGAGCTCACCCCTAGACCTTAAATAGTCTTGGGAAGGCTCAGGGAAAATTTCATGCAAATCCAAGACTTATTGAGGCATTTTTGGAGACATTTGAAAAGGGGGCCAATTTGAATGCAAATTCAAATTGCATCCACTTTCATCTTTTGAATTCAAAACTTGACTTCATATTCAAACTCAGCACATTTTTATGAGTTACTACACAAATTTTCATCCTCATTGGAGTTCATCTTGTCAGGAGCTAAGTTTAGCAAATTCAAACCAAATTTGAATTTCAGCCTCACATATGCTCAAATTCCTTCAAACCCAATGTCAATCTGAAACATTCGAATTCAGAGACCCAAACCTGTTGTTTGATCAAATTACCAAGGACAAGGGGGTCACACTATTTAAGAGCAGTAAAATTTAATTTTGGCGGACCATTTTGGAGCCTGTGGGGCCCTCCTGTCAGCCACACTGGGGTGCAAACCGACTGAACTCAGTGTACTCGGTTCCCACGTGCGCAGTGAGAGGGGGGCGCTGTGATTTCACGCCGAAGGCCCCCGAGCGGCGCTGCCCAGCTCCTGCTTTGGTGTGGGAGATGGCTCAATAGGTGTTTCGCCCTCCACTTCCTTCTGTTGGCTATAAAAGGCACGAGATCGGCCGGCGAGCTCCTTTTCACGCACCTCCGTAAACGGCCGCCTAGCCGCCCGAGTTCTGATCCCGTGCAAACCGAGCTACAATCGTCCTCTGCCCTCGTCGTCCATAGCAAAGCGGAGCGCTAGCTTGTCCGCGAGCTCAGTGAGCAGACCATTTCAAGGTTCGACCCTCGTGCGTAGAGAATTTTCCAGTTTAGGATTGGGAGCTCATTTCGGGACCTGATTAGGTTTAGGATAAATTCGGGAGGATCGTTGTGTGGGAGGGCAAACGAAGCTTAGAAAGGGCATCTAGAGGTTCTTGTGCCCCTCCTCGATTGAGAACCGGAAAGAAACTTTGGGGACCACTCCATGATTCACCCACTCCAGGATCCCAGAGGGTGGTGCCGTGCGATGCGGCACCCAACAGCACATACGAAAAGATATAAGAACAACATACAAACTTTTATTGGATATAAAACATCGGAAGTCTTTTTGCAAAAGATTAACTATACAGCGAAAGTATATACATATCTACTCTCTACTCCTATCTACGCAAAAGTGCAGCCGTCCAGCCCGGGGACGCTACACACTAGCAGCATGGAACCGGAGATCACGGCAGCGTGCAGGGCTCCAGCTCGGCCGTGTACCCCGACGGGGGGCATCGCCTCGTCTTCGGACCCCTCCTCATAGATCTCACTGGCATACAGCTCAAATATTGCAACCGTGAGCACGATGGCTCAGCAAGACTTAACCGACACACTAGTCATGGAACTCTACATGCCAGGAGGTATAATATAGGACAAGTACTTTGCAATAAAGACACACCTACATGTTAATCCTTAATTTCAGTTTTATAGCAACAGTTTCATGTGCCTTAGGCAGCCCTCACATCGGAAGTACACAATCAAACAAGAAACGCTTCCATCCGATGTGGTGATGCCCAAAGTGGAAAATAAACTTAATTAGCTCTACATCTACAGCAGACATGGTTTCCAAACAGTAATACTTCATCACAGCATATTATCATTCATCTGGCTTATTTCTCTTCTTACTAAGTCATAGAACAGTGAATAAGAGGTACTCAAATAACCGCGAGGGATGGTGATTGCAATCAGGAGACAACCGGACAACACGTTGCATACAGCCATTTTCAGAAGCGTGATTCCACACCCCTTCCTACTCTGTTGTATGCAACAACCTTTCAAAGGCAACCCAAATGTCGAACCGGTCCATACGTAACGGGCAGGAGGTCCCCGCGTGGAGTGTGACTGTGCCCACCGCAGATTTACACCTTGCTACCCTCAAACCACTCCTATTTACAGTTGGGTAAGCCTCGACACCCAGGTTAACCAATTACATCGGTTTCCTGCTTATGTCAGTATGCCATCCGGTACTGTTCGATACTTGTTCAGCAGGCCCGCACACGACTCGGTCCTCAATTGACACCAACAGGGCTATGCATGTGAGACCTCCACTCACTGCTTCCTATCCCCCCTGCTGGGTCTAATTTTCTCCACTCTTAAGCTATTTTCTATTCTGACCAAACCGTGTGATAAAACCTTACCTCGTGAGTAGATTCCAACTCTCGACATCTACTGAGATCCTAAGCATATTAGCACGGCATTCTCTACTCATCGAGTCTGTAAACTACCCAACCCTCCATAGGATTTAAAAGATTATGCAAGTGGGGTTTCAATCACCCTAACTCTAATGCAAGCATTCACCCTAGACATAAGTGATACAAATAAAGAATTTGCAAAAGTACTGAAATGCAAACCAGGGCTTGCCTGGTTGCAAGTTAGATGGGAAGTCAACTTCTGGTTGGAGGACGTCCAATGACTCCGGTGCGTCCTCAACTTCGGTCACTATATGAGATGTAGCAAAATATATGTACAAGTGTTAATAAAATATAAGAACTAACTTCTATTCATACCTACTGCTATTTAGGATCCTTAATTGGCTTTGGGATTTTTACAGTGGATACTAGAATCTCTAAGGATGATCTGAGCAAAATTTAGAGAAATGTCATTGCACAATGTAGTCTCCAAAATTCCTACAAGTACAAGGATTCTCTGAATTTTGAGCCCAAATCAGGAGCTTTGACATGACTAACAGTTGAAGATCTGATTAGGGTACGTTTCCATTGTTCTAATAAAATTTGTTTCACCATTTTTGGAGCTAACAACAGAGAGGTATGAATTTTTGAAGTTGGATAGGAGTTCTGAAAAAGTTTCTGTTTAAATTTGAATTTCCAAATAAGGGCTGAGCTTTGGAAGGCAATTTAGCCTAGCAAATGAACTCCAATGGAGCTCAAATTTTTACTGGAGATCAGTAACTATGAAAAGGATTTGCTTCCCAAATTTGGGAATGTTTCATAAAGAATTGGTCCTGAAATAAATCTCCAAAGGATTTACAAAAACAATTCTACAGAAATTC
Source organism: Neostapfia colusana (assembly GCA_030760725.1). NCBI lineage: Eukaryota > Viridiplantae > Streptophyta > Magnoliopsida > Poales > Poaceae > Neostapfia > Neostapfia colusana. Next base: position 33,033,048 of record JASWHV010000017.1, on the reverse strand, counting down.
CTGGGCATTTTCGTAGCAAGCAATTTGTTTCCCGGTGAAGTACTCCTCATGGGGATTCCAACAAAATTGGTTTCACAATTTTTGGAGTTTTCTACACAAAGTTATGGATTTTTCAAATTGGAATAACTTTCTATTTGAAATTTACACAGAGACTCAAAGGGGGGCCCAGTGGTCAGATGCTTCTTCCACCTCTCGACAGGGAACGCGCGTGACACCAGCACAGATCATGGCGTGGCTCGTTCTCCCTCAATTCAGCACCAAATTAGCTCCGGTTCCGCCCAACACGATCCTTGGAACATGGCACTGCTGCCGGGCAAGGTTTCCCCACATGAAAACAGCCGGAGATTGGTCGGCATCGGCAGGGCGGCTCAGGAGCATGGCATAGAAACGTTCCGGCATGTCCCAAGCTTGTACCGACAAGATAAGTTTCCCTAAAGCATCCCTAGTGGTCGGGGAACATGGAATGCAAGCCAATCCTTGCAGCAAACGGTGGGAAAAGGGGGTTCACCGGAGGACCGACCCGTTTTTGCCGCCGCCGGCGATTTCTTGTCACCCGTGGCATGTGGTGGACGGTTTGCTGCGGCATTTGGCATGGGAGATCACTAGGGTTACTAGTTTCTGTGGCTTGAATTGTAGAACCGATGATCAACCACGTTGGATGAATTTCCAGATTTGGCTCACGTCGGCTCAACACGTACTCCAGCGGTAAAACCCGAATTCCGGCTAGCTAGCGACGGGGAAGAGCAAGGGGACTACGGAAGCATTATCTACACACCTTGGCGCACCTTAGGGAGGTGTTGGTCGTGTGGGAGAGGCGTTGAAGCATCCGGAAGACGTGGAGCTGCGAGGTGCGGCAGTGCTCTGTTTTCTCCCGGTGAAGAACAGCTCAGGCACTGCAAGGGGAAGCCGGGGACGAGCTGAGGATTGGTGGAACACGTCGAGGAGTCCCCGGTGCACCTCCTAGGGCGATCAACCGGTGCTAGGGGGGCTGGAGGCTGCTGAACGATAAGCACAGAGGTGGGCGCGGTGTTTTTCCTTCGGTGGACGCTCGAGCAGCTGAGGGAAACTGGTTGGAGGCAGAGAATAGAAATTGGTTTGGGCAGCTGCTTTGGATAGCAATCACCACGCACAAATTCTGCCTTAGGGAGCAAGTCTGTGCAAGCATCTCGGTGGAGGGAAGCACAGCTCGGTGGCAGCTCGGTGATCAACCGAAGGGAAAACAGAGAGGAAAAAGGAAACTGTGTGGCTGACATGTGGGTCCCACCACCTCAGATTTTTATCCAATTACTACTGATATTTTTACCCCAGCTACTCAGAATTAAAGTCCATACATCCACCCCAAGTCATGGATTAAATTTGTTGAATTCAAATGGTTTGAATTCTGGTGTGGAGTTTGAATTATGTTTGATCATTTGAATTTGAATTCTCCTTTTTGCCTTGTTCCAAAAGCATAGCAAACCAACTCCAAAGTTTCTCATTTTTTGGCATGGCTGCTAATTAAAATGTGGAGAACACATTTGTGGAACTAAATTTGCAAATTAAGGAAGTTGAAATTTGAAACTGAATTTGAAATTCAGATTAGAGGGCTTCCTCTTTTAATCCCAAACAAATATTAAAACCCCTCCAAATGAGCTGAAACTCGAAAGGTTAAATATTTGAAATATGAAGACCCATGTTTTGAATTTAGATCTCCATGTTTTGAAGTTTTGGGAAGTTTGAATCACCACTTTGAACTCACACCGATATAATTCAAAGTTTTAATTCCCCTCATTTTTCCTAAGTGTACATGAACTGAATTTTTCTTGCTACCACTTTTTGGGTATTTTACATCCCTCCCCCCTTAAAAGAATCTCGTCCCAAGATTCCAAAAGAATAGCAAAGTGGGGAAACTTTACCGGGTATATGATGATAGCAAGTCCGGATAATTGGTTCATAGATATTCCTCGCTTTCCCATGTCGCTTCATCAGCGGTATGGTTACTCCACAAGACCTTGTAGAACCATAAGGTCCGGTTTCTTGTGGCGCGAGTCTTTATCGATAGTCCGGATTAGATACTCCGTGTACGTGAGATCCAGTTGAAGAACGTCTATGTCTTCTATGCGGATTTCAGCCGACGGTTTGAGGCACTTACTCAGCTGAGAGATATGGAAGACGTTGTGAATTCCTGCGAGCGACGCCGGTAAATCCAAGCGATAGGCTACGGATCCACATCTTTCAATGACGGCGAACGGAACAATGAACTGCAGCGCAAGTTTTCCCTTCACTCCGAAATGATGAACTCCCTTCATTGGAGATACACGGACATAAACATGGTCCCCGATGTCGAAGTAGAGAGGGCGGCGTCTTTTGTCCGCATAGCTCTTCTGACGAGATTGAGCAGCCTTGAGATTGGCTTGTATTACTCGCACTCGTTCTTCAGCCTCATTCACAAGTTCAATGTCGTAGATAACTCGCTCCGGACTCGCACCAGTTGAGTGGTGTGCGACATTTCCGGTCGTAGAGAGCTTCATACGGCGCCATCTTGAATAGAATCCAATCCGAACGGAGGTTTAAAGTGATGTGTTACCCCCCCCCCCCTTAAATAGAAAAAGGATATCATTTTTTAACAACGTGTTTCTAATTCGTTATGAGCCAAGGCATGAGCTTCACTCGCTGAACAATTCTGAAACCTAAGCGAGTGTCATATACTAATCCTTAAGCAATCTTCTTCTTGCGTCGAGTTCTCTTCACACGTTGATCTCGAAGCTCCTGTCGGTTGAGTTGAGTATTCGTGTTCATAAGCGAGGTCAAGAGGAAGTCTTACGAGTCCGTCCTAACTATGGTCACATGCCTAGAGTCGATATATAGCTCTGATACCACTCTGTCACACTAGATTTTATATAAAGTAAAACCGGCCACAATCTACATGTATGCCAGGATCGGTTTAATCATACATGTAGGACAATTAGTGATAAACAGTTCTATATCGAGTATAAATGCCATTTATACCTTAAATTAGTTTCAAATATCAGCGGAAGAGGAAAAAATTGTAGTGCCGTCCACAGGGAAAATCGACTGGCAGCAACGTGACCTTCACACCGTCTTCATTTGATCTTCTTTTCACTGAGCAACATTTATTATAAAGGAAAAAGGAAAGCGCACTAGTACATAAAGTACTCAACAAGTGTGGGAAATTGATGACATGCATGCATTTAACAAGGAAGGCTGGCTAGACATGGGTTTAAGCACTAAGCAACCTATCCTTAGTTCCTCCTAGCATCCTGTGTTACTAGGTGAATCGTCCCAATATCCAATACTACATAAACATATACCGTCTGGTTGACCACCTGACCAACATTATTGTCCAGGTTCCATCCACCTGGGCACAACCTCACCGGGTTCCCACGACCTGGTGAATGTGGCCTAGAGGGGGGTGAATAGGCCTTATAGTGTTTCCTGCACCCTTAAAGTAATTGTCAAAAGCTTGCTTGACCGGACTAGTCCGGTTGTGTGAGCGGACTAGTCCGGTGTGCCTGAAGTGTGTAGATTGTATTAAGTGTTGTGCAGGAGAATTAACATGTTTAGCAGCGGAAATAAGAACAACAATTGTTTCATTTTGAGTTTACAATGTGAGGTGTGATTATGCCCGTGAATGAGACTTAGCAATTTAAAATATGAAATTTAGCAACTAGATGTTCTAATCTACAAAAACAAGGAGGCATGCGAGACACAAATTTTACCGAGGTTCGATCTCACCAAGAGATCTACGTCCTCGTTGAGGAAGCTCACACAGAGCCGGGTCTCTAACCCTTTCCTTCTTCAAGTCACCACACAAGGCCGACTTGACTCTACTACCACGGGTAATCACCGAGTTTGTGGGGGCAACCTCACACGTTGAGGGCTCCCACAAAAATTACAATGAGAAAGTGATCAAATACACTCAAAAAGATTACAATGCAGAATATGAGTGTAGAGAAATCAAACCCCAAGAGCTCACAACGAAGCAATGACGATCTGCCAATCCCAAATCCAAGTGTTTGATTGATCTTCACCTTATTCGCACCTTAGATGTGTGGGGAGATGTGTTTTTGGCTCTTGAGATAGGTGGCGGCGCTAGGATTTTTGTTTCTAGCAGTATGAGTCGTGTCTCTATATTGGAAGGCCGTGGATCACCAATTTATATGGTTTCCAAAAAGTTATCGTTGTAAAACCTAATACCGGACTAGTCCGGTATATGATCGGACTTGTCCGGTCTACTTCCAGTGGGCAAAGCGGACTAGTCCGGTCTAGAACTGGACTTTTCCGGTACTATGTGAATTGGGGTTCCAGAAAGTTCAGCGGACTAGTCCTGTCACATGGATGGACTAGTCCGCAGTCCTCTAAAGAGGACAACAGAAACATGAGCGGACTAGTCCTGTCTAAAACCGGACTTGTCCGGTTGCATTCCAGTAAGCTGACCGGACTAGTCCGGTCCATGAACGGACTAGTCCGGTGTCCAGTGGATTTTAGTTGATTTCTAAACCCCTTTCCCTTATGCAAAGTCATGAGCTCTTGGGATGTGTCTCACACACATACCCTATACATTTAAATCTACTTTGTTCTTCTAAATTCCACTAAAGTCTTCCTTTTCGGGCACCACTCTATTTTTCACCTTTTTGTGCGCACCGAGATAGTTCACTTTGTTTGTCCTGCAATCATTTCATTAGGATCTCATATGCTTGTCATCAATTCTCCAAAACCCACAAGGGATACCCTAGATGCACTTTCAATCTCCCCCTTTTTGGTGATTGATGACAACCATTTGAGATATCACAATTTAGAAGAAAAAATTGATTTTTCATAAAGTGTGCATATATGAGAGTAATGATTAACTAACAAGAAAAACTTCTCTCATATACGCACACCTTATGGTGGGATGCCTAACAAAGTGTGTGATCAACAAAAATGTGATGAACGAGGATAAAAGATAACAACGCATCACAATACTATGAAGCATTACAGATAAGGTAAATAGTCAAATTACAATAGTTTTAAAAATAAGTACGAGTCCTCGATCACAAGTCCTTAATGACTTATCCTAGATAATCTCTCCCCCTTTGGCATCAATGCACCAAAAAGGGAAAAATTGAGTGGAATCACTCATCGCCGTTCCCACTTTCACTCTCAGTCCTATCTTCATCTTCCTCTTCACCTTGATCTTCATCATCTCGACCATGTAGAGGGTTAGCAGCTGAACCACCACCAAACCCAAGGGAGCTCAACTCTTGGTCAGTGAAGGTTGGCATTTCAATGAAGTCTTCAACTGAGTCCTCAGAAACCTTAAGTGATCCTTGTGGCTCAATTTCCAGTTTGGCAGAGATGGCTTGGATGTTGGCTTTTACATATATTTGATGCTTCTTCCTGGCCAATCTCTCTTCATGTTGCTTAACTTCAACTTTGCGGCAAGAGGCAAAGATAGAAGATAGCATCTTGAAGATGCCACTAGAGGATTCCCGAGTAGAGGAGGTTGCATGAGTGGTAGCTGCAGCCTCAGATCTTGTCTCCTCTTGAGCTCTCTTGGACCTTCTTTCTTCTCCGGGTGAGGCAGGAGCAGAAGGAGCAGGATATATAGTGGGCTTTTGGGGCCTATGTCTAGTGTGAGGCACATCCTTTACGAACTCCAGTCCTGTCACTTTCTCAATCATGAACATTATGTAGGGTGCATAGCCGCAAGACCGGATGGGATTGATAGAGATATTGACAATGTCATTGTAGATGTACTCAAACACATTGAATTTCCTCTTCTTTCTTATGACCTTCATTAAGGTTCTGAGGGTGCCCTGAACAGTCCCTTCATCTCCCTCTTTGGGAGCTATAGTCTTCCTCAATATCCGATTGAGGACTACAAAGAATGGCTTTATGTATTTAGTGGTGGGAGGCTTGAATGGCATTCGTGTATCATAGAGAAAGTCCAGCTGATCTTTCTCCAGTGGTTTCAGGTTGTGAATCACAAGTTCATTGTCCAAGGTATGCTCAAGATGAAGGATCCTTCAAATTCTTCATATGTGACACTGTACTGAGACCCATGTGTCATCCAAATCTTCCTGTCGTTGTCATCACGAGCAAAGTAGAGAGTGGAGTAGAATTGCATGATGACTTCATCATTCCAGTCACACTGGAAAGAGAATAGTTCTTTTAGCCATGAAGCTCGAGGGCTGTCACAACCTCCTGATAAGCTTGACATCTCTTTGAATGAAGATAATCAATATCAACCCACTGACTCTCAACAACTGGATGCTTCATCTTCCGATACACATGTTCATAGTATTCAGCATGAAAATTACTCCAAAATCTGGGGTCAGCTGACTCTCTGGGCTGATTATACACTTCTACTTTTCCGAACTTGTCAGCTAGTTCACCCCCTTTTCCAGTGTAATCATTGTCTGAAGATTGCCTGTTGCGATGGATGGGATTTTTCATCTTCAGAGGCCCAATGGGGCCACTAGCAAGCCCCTTACCTTTATTGAGAGCCCTCTTAGGTCCCGAGGAGCTCTCGGCAATAGCCTTTCCTCGAGGCTTCTTCACAATCACCTTCCTCTTCTTAGGTAAATTTTCATCGGAAGATGGAGAGTGGACATTGACATCATGTCTTTTCTTCATCACTCCCTCCTTGGCTCTCCTCACTCTTTCACGTTGAACCTCTTCATCAAGGTGAAAGGAGCCGTCATCTGAGCCTGAAGACATGCTGCCTGATAAGGAGTTCAAGGATTAGATACGAATTGACTCATTATCGACTTCAAATAGGAATGTAGGGGTTCAACTGTCAGAGACCGGACTTGTCCGGTTTCAGAGTGCGGACTTGTCCGGTTTCAGAGTGCGGACTTGTCCGGTGTACCGGACTTGTCCGCATCTGTGCGCCGGACTAGTCCGGCCTAGCATAAGAACCCTAATATTTCCATTTGAATTAAATCTCCTATCTAAAGACGCAAAGGAAGCAAAGTGGTAGGAATGCATCTATAGAGGCAATGTACATCCTTTTGAAATCAAGGGAAACGAGCTAGAACTAGAAAAGTATGGAGTTAGGTTTTAGGGGGGGGGGAATTTACCAAGAATTGAAGATTTGCGTTGAAGGAGCAAGAATCTATCCAGATGAGTCCGGAGAGTATAATCCACTCGTCGAGGAGAGGCTTTTCCACGGAGAAAACTTTGAGTTTGAGGGCTCAACTCAAAAATCACTTTGGGAGCTAGGGTTTAGGAGAGGGGGGTGAGACAAAGTGCTTATGAGTGGATAAGGAGGGGTTTGGGTCGGCCAACTCCTTCTATATGCGACTGACCGGACTAGTCCGGTCATGGTAGCGGACTAGTTCGGTGCCCCTGAGTTAACCTAGCTATATCGTCTATCCGGACTAGTCCGGTCGACAACCGGACAAGTCCGGTTCCAACAGACTTGATGTAGATAGTAGAGTTTAGAAGTGATCCAAGGACACTAATTTTTGCAAATAATCTTGGTAATTACGACCAGTAGGCAAGCAACAATCAAACGTTGACCATATTTCGCAAGATTTATTCATTAAAATAGTTTTCTTAGAAGAAAAAGAGATGAGGAGCAATTTTTACAATAAAATGTAACATTTTGAGGTTGCAACCAGGTATGCAACATTTCAAGCCACATTTCGAGGATCAAGAATATTAAGTTCATTTCTTAGCTCACAAAACCTTTTCTCATCTAATGGTTTGGTAAAGATATCTGCTAGTTGTTTTCATTTCTAACATATGAAATTTCAATGTCACCTTTTAATGAATGATCTCTAAGAAAGTGATGATGAATATCTATGTGCTTAGTTCTTGAGTGCTCTACTGGGTTGTGTACAATTTTTATAGCGTTTTCATTATCACATAGAAGCGGAATATGATTTAGATTGTAGCCGTAGTCTCTAAGAGTCTGTCGCATCCAAAGTAGTTGTGCACAACAACTACCAGCTGCAACATACTCTGCTTCTGCTGTTGAAAGAGCAATAGAGTTTTGCTTTTTAGATGAGCAAGATACTAGGGATCTACCAAGAAATTGACAAGTCCCTGAAGTGCTCTTTCTATCGACTTTGCATCCTGCATAGTCGGCATCAGAATAACCTATCAAGCTAAACTTGGATCCTTTGGGATACCAAAGGCCCAAGTTTGGTGTGTGCACAAGATACCTTAGGATTCTTTTTACAGCAATTAAGTGACACTCTTTGGGTGCGGCTTGAAACCTTTCACACATGCATACGCTAAGCATAATATCTGGCCTGGATGCACATAAGTAAAGTAAGGAGCCTATCATTGACCTATATACCTTTTGGTCCACATTTGGACCTTCTTCATTGAGGTCGAGATGTCCGTTGATTGCCATGGGTGTCTTGATGGGATTGGCTTTGTCCATATTGAATTTCTTGAGGATGTCTTGTGTGTATTTTGTTTAGCTTATAAATGTGCCTTCTCTCAGTTGCTTCACTTGGAATCCCAAGAAGAACTTCAATTCGCCCATCATCGACATCTCGAACCTATCTGTCATAATTTTGCTAAATTCCTCACAGAAAGACTTGTTAGTGGATCCAAAGATAATATCATCAACGTAAATTTGACATACAAATAGATGATCATCAAAATGTTTACTGAAGAGTGTATAGTCAGCTTTACCAATTTTGAATCCATTTTGAGTTACAAAATCTCTAAGGCACTCATACCAAGCTCGAGGAGCTTGTTTGAGGCCATAGAGAGCCTTACGCAGTTTATAGACGTGGTTAGGATACTCTTGGTCTTCGAATCCTGGTGGCTGCTCCACATAAACTTCCTCTTTATCGGACCGTTGAGGAAGGCACTTTTGACGTCCATTTGATACAACATAAAATTATGGTGAGTAGCATATGCCAATAAAATACGAATGGACTCAAGTCTAGCTACGGGAGCGAAAGTTTTGTCGAAGTCCAAACCTTCGACCTGAGAATAACCCTTGGCCACCAGCCTCGCTTTATTTCTTGTTACTACTCCATGTTCATCTTGCTTGTTCCGAAAGACCCATTTGGTTCCAACGATGTTCGCCCTTGGTCTTTCCACCAGCTCCCACACTTCATTTCTTTTGAAGTTGTTCAATTCTTATTGCATTCCCATCACCCAGTCTGGATCCCTTAAGGCTTCGTCTACCCTGTACGGTTCCAGAAAAGAGACAAAAGAATAGTATTCACAAAAATTTGCAACGCGAGATCTAGTAGTTACTCCCTTAGCAATATCATCAATGATATTGTTGACAGGATGGTCTATTTGTACACTCTGATGTACTCTTGGGTGAGGAACTTGTGTAGCTGCTTGTTCTTCATCATCTTCATGTTCATTGTCTCCCCCTATATCATTGCTTCCATGATTATCTTGATCTTCTTGATCTTCCTCCACTTGATCTTGTGTGAAAGCTCCCCCTTGATCATTGCTTCCTTGTTGAGGTTCACCTTGTGCATTTGAGTCTTGCGTTTGCTCTTGTGGTAGAATATCACCAAGTGCAATTTTTTTCAGCGCTTCACATGGAGCTTCCTCTTTATCTAGCATACACTTATCGACTTGCTCCACTTGTGAGCCGTTAGTTTCATCGAACACTACGTCACGTGCTACTTCAACAAGGCCGGACACCTTGTTGAAGACACGATAGGTGTAGGCATTCGATTCATAGCCGAGCAAGAACCCTTCATCGGACTTCGAAGCAAACTTCAAAGCCCTCGGTTTCTTGTTCAGAATAAAACATTTACAACCAAAAACTTTGAAATAAGAAACATTAGGCTTTTACCGGTAAGGAGCTCATATGGAGTTTTCTTTAGTAGTCGGTGAAGGTACAGCCGATTTGTGGCATGACAAACAGTGTTCACCGCTTCTACCCAAAATCGATCTGATGTCTTGTATTCATCCAACATTGTTCTTGCCATTTCAATCAATGTTATGTTCTTCCTTTCGGCCACCCCATTTTGTTGAGGAGAGTAGGGTGCCGAGAACTCATGCTTTATCCCTTCTTCATCGAGATACTCTTCAACTTGTATATTCTTGAATTCTGTCCCGTTGTCACTTCTAATGTTCTTCACGGTTGATGAAAATTCGTTCTGGGCTCTTTTCAGGAACTTCTTGAGGATTCCCTGAGTTTCTGATTTATCATACAAGAAAAACACCCAGGTAAATATTGAAAAATCATCAACAATTACTAAACCGTATTTGTTACCGTCGATACTTATGTAAGCAATTGGACCAAATAGATCCATATGAAGAAGTTCCAGTTGTCTCGTAGTGGTCATTATGTTCTTGGCGGGGTGTGGTGCTCCGACTTGTTTTCCCGCCTGGCAAGCGCTGCACGGCCTGTCTTTCACAAAAACCACATCCTTTAGACCTCGGATGTGACCACCTTTTAAAAGTTTCTGCAGATTTCTCATCCCAACATGGGCTAGCAGTCTATGCCACAGCCATCCCATGTTGGTTTTAGCAACCAAGCAAGTATTGAGTTCGGCTTTATCTTTGTTGAAATCAACAAGATAAAGCTTTCCCTTCAACATTCCCTTGAATGCAATCGAGCCATCGCTTCTTCTAAAAACGGTCACACCCTCATTAGTGAATAAACAGTTATAACCTTTGTCGCATAGTTGAGATACTGACAAAAGGTTATAATCTAGGGAGTCTACATGTAAAACATTAGATAAAGTGTGTTGAGGAGATATTTCAATGTTACCGCACCAAGGACCTTTCCTTGGCTGTTGTCTCCAAAATATATGCCTTCACTTGGATCCTCGTTGTACTCGTACTCCACAAACATATCTCTCTCTCCGGTCATGTGATTTGTGCATCTGCTATCTAGCACCCACTTAGATCCACCGGAGGAGTAAGCCTGCAAAACAGAATAATTCCTTGGTTTTAGGTACCCAAGCTTGCTTGGGTCCTCTCAGGTTAGTCACAAGAGTTTTGGGCACCCACACACAAGTTTTCGAGTTCCTGTGGTGTGGCCCTGTGTATTTAGCAATAACTTTTCCATATTTGTTTCTCATAAGAACATAGGAAGCATCAAATGTACGAAACAATATTTGTAAATCAGATTCATGTGATTTTACTTAACAAAGGTGATTCTTTTCTTTGCATGATTAAGAGTGGACATGTGTTTGTTCCTGTCAAACCCAAGACCATCTTTGACGTTGGGAGGTCTAGTGATCATATATGCACTACGTGCATATTTGATCTTCTCCTTATCAAAGATGTCGTTTTGGGAAGGATGCATATCATGAGAAGTTGAAGTATTAGAAATGATATTTTTCTACTAGAGCATATGCAGGTCCCAATTGTTGTCGAACTCATATCTTTGGAGGAAGAGCTCTTGGAGGAAGATGAGTCACCTTGCTTGAGCGACTCAACTTGCACCTCAAGGATCTTGTTAACTCTTGACAAGTTAGCAAGCTCATCCCTGATTGCAATATGTGATTCCTCTAGCTTTGAGTAAGTCTCCTTACTCAAGGCTAGCTCAAACTCAAGTGACTTGTTCTTCTCTCTTTCAAGCTCAAGAAGTTTTTCAACTTCTTGATATCTCTTCCTTTCACGGATGAGCATATCTTCTTGTCGGTTGACAAGTTCCTCCTTTTCAAAGATTTCGTTTGACAACATTTCCATTTTCTTTAAAGCAATTTTACTTAATCCTCTAAACATTTCTTCATTATCACTAGAGCTATCAAAGTCATCAATAGAGGTATTTAATGCAGGAGGAGTAAGTCGAACCTTTTTCTTGCCTTCTTTAGCCATAAGGCAAGTATGGTTGTTCATATCCCATCCTCCCATGTTTGTGAAGAGTGTAGCTCTCATGGTGGGTTTCTTAACGGCAAAGGTGGCCATCTCCTCTTCTTCATCGGAGGAGGACTCATCGTTTGAGTCCCACTCCTTGCCAATGTGAGCTTGATGAGCTTGTCTCCTTTTTCTGAAATTTTTCTTCTCATGTGCTTTTGCTTCCTTCTTCTTCTTGTTTTCTTCATAAGTACAGTCCACCATGAAGTGACCGTACTCTCCACAATTATAGCAAGTACGTCGAGCCTTGGATTTCCCTTTATCCTTGCTTTTTCCTTCATTTGAATTGTTGCCATGTCTTCTCCTCATCATGCGCTTGAACTTTTTGATAAAGAGTATCATTTCCTCATCATCTAGATCGGTACTCACGTCGCTTGTATCTCTGTCATCTTGGTCTTCACGGGTTTCATTGAGTTTGGGTTTGCACGTTGCATTGAGAGCAACTTCTTTCTTTTTGGAAGAGGTAAGCTCGGCTAAGTCTTTGACGTATTGAGCCTCCTTCTTCATCAATTCATGATTTATGATCTTCCCCAATAACTCATCGGGAGTCATTTTGTGAAACCCGGGGTTTCTCTAATCATTGAGCAAAGTGTGACGTTTCTTGGCATGAAGGCTCTAATCATCCTTCTGACCACCTCGTGATCAGTCCATTTCTTACTTCCATAGACACGGATTTTGTTGATGAGTGCCTTCATCCGGTTGTACATGTCTTGAGGTGATTCGCCTTCTTCAATAGCAAATCTCCCCAACTCTCCTTCAAGCATCTCAATTTTGGCTTCACGTACAGACCTATTTCCTTCATGAGCTGTTTTGAGTGTATCCCACATTTCTTTTGCACTCTCTAGTCCATCGATCTTGGTGAATTCTTCCCTGCTCAATGACGATGTGATTACTGCAACGGCTTGTGCATTTCTGTGAATCTCTTGTTCTTGTTCCGGAGTGAGTTCTTCATCCGTGTCTGGGATATCTATACCTGTGCAGACAATATGCCAAAGGCTAGGATTCAAGGATATTAGATGCATTTTCATGTTGTACTTCCACATGGTATAGTCACTTTTGTCAAACTGCGGGGGCCTTCCCATAGGGATGGAGAGATAGTGATTATTTGAATTGAGACGGTTGTAGTTGTAAGGATATCGGGAGTAGTCGTGATGACCACTCCGCATCGTCTTTTCTTCCTCTTTTCCCTTTTGTTCCATTAATTTCTTTCTCAGTAGTGCCTTTAGCTGTCTCACTTCTTCATCGTCATGTGGACTTTCTTTCAGCACATCGAAGGCTTTGGCTTCTTCCTCCTCATTGTTGATGTTCGTCATCGGGATATCGTTGTTCATCTCAGAGGCCATTGATCTCTCCGAGATGTGAGTCTCGTTGATGGAGAACTTGGCTCTGATACCAATTGAATGTGGCCTAGAGGGGGGTGAATAGGCTTTATAGAGTTTCCTGCACACTTCAAGTAATTGTCAAAAGCTTGCTTGACCGGACTAGTCCGGTTGTGTGAGCGGACTAGTCTGGTGTGCCTGAAGTGTGTAGATTGTATTAAGTGTTGTGCAGGAGAATTAACGTGTTTAGCAGCGGAAATAAGAACAACAGTTGTTTTATTTTGAGTTTACAATGTGAGGTGTGATTATGCCCGTGAATGAGACTTAGCAATTTAAAATATGAAATTTAGCAACTAGATGTTCTAATCAACAAAAACAAGGAGGCATGCGAGACACATATTTTACCGAGGTTCGATCTCACCAAGAGGTCTACGTCCTCATTGAGGAAGCCCACACAGAGCCGGGTCTCTAACCCTTTCCCTCTTCAAGTCACCACACAAGGCCGACTTGACTCCACTAGCACGGGTAATCACCAAGTTTGTGGGGCAACCTCACACGTTGAGGGCTCCCACAAGAATTACAATGAGAAAGTGATCAAATACACTCAAAAAAGATTACAATGCAGAATATGAGTGTAGAGAAATCAAACCCCAAGAGCTCACAACGAAGGAACGACGATCTCCCAATCCCAAATCCAAGTGTTTGATTAATTTTCACCTTTTTCGCACCTTAGATGTGTGGGAGATGTGTTTTTGGGCTCTTGAGACAGGTGGCAGCGCTAGGGTTTTTGTTTCTAGCAGTATGAGTCGTGTCTCTTTATTGGAAGGCCGTGGATCACCAATTTATATGGTTTTCAAAAAGTTATCGTTGTAAAACCTAATACCGGACTAGTCCGGTATATGATCGGACTTGTCCGGTCTACTTGCAGTGGGAAAAGCGGACTAGTCCGGTCTAAAACCGAACTTGTCCGGTGCTATGTGAAGTGGGATTCCAGAAAGTTCAGCGGACTAGTCCTGTCGCATGGATGGACTAGTCCGCAGTCCTCTAAAGAGGACAACAGAAACATGAGCGGACTAGTCCGGTCTAAAACTGGACTTGTCCGGTTGCATTCCAGTAAGCTGACCGGACTATTCCGGTCCATGGACGGACTAGTCCAGTGTCCAGTGGATTTTAGTTGATTTTTAAACCCCTTTCCCTTACGCAAAGTCATGAGCTCTTGGGATGTGTCTCTCACACACACCCTATACATTTAAATCTACTTTGCTCTTCTAAATTCCACTAAATTCTTCCTTTTCGGGCACCACTCTATTTTTCACCATTTTGTGCGCACCAAGATAGTTCACTTTGTTTGTCTTGCAATCATTTCATTAGGATCTCATATGCTTGTCATCAATTCTCCAAAACCCACAAGGGATACCCTAGATGCACTTTCACCTGGCTACCAAGGACCAACCACACCAACTAATCATGAGAGAGTACTAGCCCGCTCTTGACCGTGAGCACAACTATCTAGACAGTTTAATACTCTGCAGAGTTTGTACCACTTTACCCACAAGTTGTGATTCCGTACCTTGTCGCCACGTGGACTAAATCCTCTTTTTTGCCCGTGATAGCCAGTCATATTTCACACTTTCTATGGTGTGCAGCCAGGAGATCACTAGGAGCCCTTTACAAAGGGATTTCGCACGAGCATGAGTCCACTGAGATTTTACCCCTAACAGCATCCAGGAGGCTCCAACCTCCGCTGCAGTAGCCCCCTCATGAGCCTTGCGGTTCCCAAAGGTAGTCCAGCTAACTCCTATTCCCCGCACCTTCCAAACAACAACACTACGTCGGAAATACACCTAATTAATTGGCCCAACTGTTCCATACCAGTCTTGTGGTGGCATAGTGTAAGCTAGATCACAAGATCCCATGAACCGGTCCTTAGAATCTACACAGGAACCAACACAAACCTGAGTCTCGTGCATGCCGCACCCACAAAAACAACCGGCCTTCTAGATTCCTAACTACATCACCATAGTCCAATACAATATATGTAAATATTTAGTCTCACAACTAATTGTACCAACCTTCCCACCCAATTACTAAGCATGCTAAGCATAATAATACACCACAAACGCAAACATAGCCTCCCAAACCCGGCTACAAAGAATGATCTGGAATTCTAGTAAACAACCTATCTGGGATTCAAATTTAAAGACATGCATGCAACTACTCTAGCTAAATTCCTAAAATAGGAGCAATGTGGTCAAGGGCACTTGCCTCTTGAGAAGTGCTGTTGCTTGGGGTTTTCGAAGTCTTGGGCTTGCAGGTCGAACGTCGGCTTGGTGAAAACATAGCTGTGATGTACACTGAGAGCTCATCAAAGAATGGCAAGAAAGAAGCTTTCAAAGTTTTAATCAATGTGCCAAGGCACTCACCAACCTGATCAAATACTTTCTCCTGTTTATTTTATTCTTTAAGTCTCCTTCATCAGCATCAAAATCTGCTGCTTTAGTTCTATCTTCACGATCCCTCTTCCTGGTTGCACTGGCTAGAATAACATTCTTAATCTTATCTGAAATAGCTCGTACTTGCATTTTATCAAGGAGACGGCCAGGAAGCTGCATACACTCATTTATTGAAGCCAGTATGGATGATCACATTTCCGTTTCCAGCTCCTTGTGCAGTGATTCAACAAGAGCAGGAACTATGTAGTCAAACAACTGTTTAACATAAGATTCATCACGTCCTTGAGACTGCCCCTTCTCAACAGCCAATTTTGCCGAGTGCATAAGTTCCGGCATTGCTGCAACAGCGCTCCTCGTAACTTCTTCATGAAAGTAAAACTTAAGCAGAGGAATCCATTCAATATCATTGAGACAACTTGTTCCAGATTTTTAATCATAACCTTTGCGCATCCTTCTGCAATCTGTGCAAGTGTGACGAGCGCAGCTTGGTGCTTCTGCCATTCAGGAGCAGAAAGGTATTGTGGAAGCAGCTCAGATGCAATGGGCACAATCGCTTTTCCTCCAATGGCAATGTCATGTTGGTCAAGGCACTCCTGAGCAACTCCATAGTTGTTCCCTTCACCTGCATCCTCATGTTTAGTTTCAGCAGAGTGCCAAGCAGGGTTATCCTGCACATCTAGCAACATCTGCATGAGAACCACAAACAGCCTGCCAACAAACTGCGGGAGACATCTCATCATTCCCGGTGCACGCTCCCGTGTGAACTCAAAGTCATCAATCTTCCTGAACATCACATTCTTCAGCAGTAGAACCTTACCAATGGCGAGGAGTGGGCAGGGGCCATTGTCATTCTGGTAGACGATGGGTGTGCAGTGGCCGAGGAAGACGACATCCCTTGTTCGGTGCATCACCTCGACTGACTTGGCGTCCGGCGGCTTGAAGCAGGCCCTCCCCCTGTCCTCTACTCTGGCGGCAGCGGCGTGGTAGGGGACGAGGTAGGCGGCGGCTGGAGAGGAAGGGCGCGGCGAGTCAGCGCTCAGGTGCTGGAACGGAGGCCGACGGTTGCGGATGATGGCGGCCGGGAGGAACGCGCTGGCCGGGGCACGGGGCGCGGTGGTGGCGAGGGCTCGAGTGGCAGTGGCGCTGAGGAGCGGGGTCAGCGGATGGAGGAAGGAGAGCGCGGGGGGCAGGGTGGAGGTCGGTGGAGCCAATTCAGGGGAGAGGGGCGGCGCTTTGGGAGGAGGCGAGGCGGCAGGGGGGGGGCTGGGGTGGATTAGAGTTAGATTAGTAGGGTGTTACAGCACCTTGCATATCTTCACATCACCTCGGTCGATGATCTCTCACATGAGGCGATAGTGTCGTAGTATGTGTTTGAATTTTTTGTCTGATCTAGGATCCTTTGCCTGTGCGATGGTTCCTTTATTGTCACAATAGAGATCCACAGGACCGGACACACTAGGAACAACACCCAAATCAGAAATAAATTTTCTGATTCAAACAGCTTCCTTTGCAGCTTCAGAAGCTGCAATATACTCCGCCTCTGTCGTTGAATCTACTACTGTATCTTGCTTGGAACTTTTCCAGCTCATTGCCCCTCCATTGAGGCAAAATACAAAACCGGATTGTGATATAGAATCATCCTTATTAGTTTCGAAGCTAGCATCGGGGTATCCTTTTACAACGAGCTCTTCCTCACCTCCAAACACTAAGATCTTATCCTTAGTTCTCCTTAAGTACTTAAGGATGTTTTTGACAACGGTCCAATGAGTCTCACCATAATCTGATTGATATCTGCTTGTGATGTTAGAGCATAGGATACATCCAGGTGTGTACATAGCATGTCATACATGATGGATCCAATAGCCCAAGCATAAGGAATCGCTCTAATCCTTTTTTGCTCATCAAGTGTCGAAGGACACTGACTCTTGCTTAGAGTAATGTCATGTGACATTGGCAAGAAATCTTTTTTGGAATCTTTCATATTGAACTGATTCAATATCTTGTCAACATATGTATCTTGGCTTAATCCAATTAGCCTTTTAGATCTATCTCTATAGATCTTTGTGCCCAAAATGTACGTTGCCTCTCCTAAATCCTTCATTGAGAAACTTTTTCTTAATGAGAATTTAACATCATCAAGCATTGGAATGTCATTTACGATCAATAACCAAATAGGGCCAGAAATACAAGTGCGCTCCCACTAAACTTCTTGTAAATACAAGGTTCTTCTATATTCTTGATAAAACCAAACCCTTTGACAACTTCATCAAAACGTAGATTCCAACTCCGAGATGCTTTCTTCAATCCATAGATGGACTTTTGAAGTTTGCATATTTTACTAGCATTTTTAGGATCGACAGAACCTCAGGTTGTGTCATGTATACATCCTCAGTTAGTCTTCCATTATGAAAGGTTGTTTTGACATCCATTTGCCATACTCATAATCAAAATATGCAGCAATTGCTAGGAGAATCCGAACAGACTTTAGCATTGCGACGGGTGAGAAAGTTTCATCATAATAAACACCTTGAATTTGTTTCAAACCTTTCGCCACCAATCGCGCTTTATATATGTGAACATTTCCATCCATGTTAGTATTTTTCTTGAAAATCCATTTACAATCGATAGGTCTCATACCTTCGATTGGATCAACCAAGTTCCAAACTTGATTTTCATGCATGGATTCAATTTCGGATTCCATGGCTCCAAGCCATTTCTCAAAATCGGGTCCCTTTATTGCTTCGTAATAAGTAATAGGCGCATTATTGTCCAACAATACCTTGTCATGCTGCTCTGCGGTTAGAAGCGTTAATTTTTCAATCACACGACGTGCCCTTGTAGACCTTCGTGGGAGTGGTGTTTAATCAACTGGTTGCACAACATCTTGTACATCCTTTATAGGATTAGAGGGCGCTCAAACATTTTCAGGTATTTCTTGAATTTTTTCAAGATGCACCTTGCTCCCACTAACTCTTTTTGAGAGAAACTCTTTCTCCAAGAAGACACCATTGCGGGCGGTAAATATTTTACCCTCTGTTATATTTTAAAAATAATATCCTTTGGTTTCCCTAGGATATCCCCCAAAGAAGCATTTGTGGGAGTGAGTTTGTCTGATGTGAAACATTTGACATAAGCATCACATCTCCAAACTTCGAGGAAAGACAATCCGGGACGTTTCCCGATCCACATTTCGTATGGTGTCTTCTCAACAGACTTAGTTGGGACACCGTTTAGTGTAAACGCAGCAGTTTCAAGAGCATAACCCCAAAAGGACATTGAAAGATCTGCTTGGCCCATCATCGACCTAACCATGTCTAACAAGGTTTGGTTCCTCCGCTCGAACAACCCATTCCATTGAGGCGTTCCAGGTGGAGTCAATTGTGGAACAATTCCATATTGTTTTAAATGGTCATAAAATTCATGGCTCAAATATTCACCCCCACGATCAGATCGTCGAAGTTTAATTGTCTTGCCCAAATGATTATGTACTTCATTATGAAATTCTTTGTACTTTTCAAAGGATTTAGACTTGTATCTTATTAGATAGACATATCCATATCTACTAAAGTAATCGGTAAACGTGATGAAGTACTAAAAACCACCTATGGGTATTGAACTCATTTCTCCACATATATTGGTATGTATAAGTCCTAACAAGTCACTCGCCCTCTCACTCTGACCAGTAAAGAGTGCTTTGGTCATCTTCCCAAGCAAACATGACTCGCATGTGTCAAGTGATTCAAAATCAAATGAGCTTAGTAAACCATCTTTATGGAGTTTTTCAATGCGTTTCTCATTTATATGACCTAAGCGACAATGCCAAATAAAAGTGGGATTTAGATCATTTCATCGAGTCCTTTTGGTATTAATGTTACAGACAGTTTTATCCTCAAGATCAAGAACATATAATCCATTCACCAATGGACATTGGGTGTAGAAAATATTATTATAATAAATAGAATAACATTTGTTCTTTATTACAATCTCATAGCCATCAACTTCTTCTAAACATGTGGTAGGTCCCGACAGCTATGACCGCAACCTTAGCTCCATTGCCAACACAAACATGTAAATCACATATTGCAAATCTTCTAGTCTCACTTAGACTCTGCAACGATTTACATGTGTGAATCATCGATTCAGTATCAAATACCCATGATTCACTAGAATATAATGCAATATTAATTTCTATAAACTTTATACCAGAAGCGGAAGTCTCACCTCCCTTATTCTTCTTCAGATCCTCCAAGTACTTCTTGCAGTTCCTAGACCAATGCCCTTAGCATGACAGTGAAAGCATTTGAAAGCATTCATCATCAGAAGAAGGGCCAGATTTGCCCTTTTGCTTAGACTTTGAGCTTGAGGGCTCATTAGGAACCTTTCCCTTGCCTTTGCCTTTAGGATGTGTCACACGCTTCCTCTTTTTATTCTCCTTTTGAACCATCATCACATGAGTGGCATTTTTCTTAATGCTTTCCACTACAGGAAAATCAACATTTTACGACGTCTGCATTTATTTACGTGGGTCAGCCGTCGTAAATTAACGTACTTACGACGGCCCATGGTAGCCGTCGTAAGTTTGCTAACTTACGACGGTCTTTGGCTCTCAGCCGTCGTAAATAATAAGAACGACGGAATGTAATGTATAACTTACGACGGTCAGAACCTTGGCCGTCGTAAGTAAGTAAACCGTCTGAATTTAATCACTATTTATGACAGCTAAAACCTAAACTGTCATAAGTTAAAAAGTCGTCGTAAATAAAGAACATAACCCTACATCTCGCGCACCACGCGCGCTGCCCACTCACGTGTGCGACCCGCCGACTGCCGCCGCCACTGCTTTGCCTCGCCCTCGCCGAGCCGTGCCGCCTCCACAGCCACGCCGCACCCTGCCGCCGCCCCGCCGCGCAGCGCCGTCCCGCGCCCCGCCCCGCGCCCTACCATGGCCGCTGCAGTTCCGCCCCGCGCCGCTGCCACAGTGCCGCCCCTGCCGCCCCCGGCCCGCAGCGCTGCCCCACGCTGCCTAGCCCCACCGCACTCCCACGTTGCCGCATTGCCCGGCCCTGCCGCCCGTCGCGCTGCGTGCCGCTGCGCCGTGCCGGTCCGCCTCCACGCCGTGCGCCGCCCGCCTCACCGTGTGCCGCTCGCCGCGCCGCCTCCACCGTGAGGTAAGCCGCCCACCTCCCTCCCCCCTCGGCTGGCAACCCCCATGGCCGGCCGCCGGTGCCCCCCACGCCGACCTCCATTACCGGCCATGGAGGCAACCGAGGAAGCTCGGTTTTTTTAATTACCAATTGTTTAGTGGCTAATTGTTTACATTATGCTTTTTTGTGTTTGATTGTTTAGTGGCTATTTGTTTAGATTTAGATGAATTGATATGCTTAGGTTTTATTATTGCCTAGGTTTATTTGAATTGCTAGCTAGGTGTAATTTTTTAATTCCTTAGAATTGATATGCTTGTTAACTATGGTAATTATTCTTGTCTATATGAATTGTTAATTGCTTAGATGATTAATTCATATGAGTTAATAGTTTAATTAATTATTGTTTAATTATTATTTTGATTGTTTGAGTGTTTAAGTACTATATGTACATAAATGTGCTTCGGACCGGTTTGGCCCGACACAGCCCATTTAGGGCCCGACACGACTCATTTAGTGGTAACGTAAGCGCCTACACAAGCACGGGATGAACAACCTAGGCCGCCTCGCCCTGCCACCGCGCCTCCCCGCCGCCACGCCCCGCCCTGCCACCACGCCGCCTCTTCGGGCATAACTTAGGACGGCTGACCCAATTCTCTGTCTCTCTCTCGTTCTTTCCTTCTCTATCTCGTTCTTTCCTTCTCTCTATCGTTCTTTCCTCTCTCTCTCTTTCAAATGACTCAAAAATGAAAGATTGACGTAAACCTATACAATATGCATCACCCAGCCGGCCTGTCTCACATGTGTTACGCATGTGAGGCGTGTAGGTTCGGAATTGTCCCTTTTCGGACAGCCTGGAAGTGACCGAGAGGGCGTGCTTATGATAAGACGCGGGGTATGGATTTGGACGTAGTTTCGACCGCATAACACTAATGTTCTCTGCTGCACCATTTCCAGGCGTGCAGTTGCAGAACAGCGAGGTTATGCCGCCGAAATTTCGTCTGAATCTAGACCCCGTGTCTTGTCATAAGCATGTTCCTCTCGGTCACTCTTGGGTGGGTTTAGGACCTATACTTTCCAATAGATGTAGGGCCGTGACATAAATAAATTATAAAGTAACTATACTTCCTTGACATTAAACTGCAGATTCAAACATGGGTGAGGACCGTAGTCGGATGTATACTGGTTGGACGAACAGTTCTGGTAGTCACTCGGATGAGTGGTTCGCCAATATAGATGCTTTTGTAGATCGAGCTTTTTCATTGTCAATGATCGGTAAGGTGCGGTGCCCATGTACGAAATACCAGAATACCAAGTTTTTGGACAAAATGACGGTCTCGATTCACTTGTGTCAAAACGGTTATATGCCACATTATGAGTTGTGGACCTTCCACAACGAGCCAGAACCAAGTTTGCCCAAAGTCTCAATGTAACTAATCATTTTGATTACATGAGGTCTGACCGGGCTACCCTCTGCTGTAACACCCCAAAACCTGCTAAAGAGGGGGATTTAAAAGTTTTTGGACGTATTGCATGTGGTGCAGAAATTCAAATTTAAACTGGAATTCAAATTCAAATCAAAACAGAAAAAGAAAAGGAAAAAGAAAAAGAAAAAGAAAACCCCAACCGGCCAGTGGGCTGAAACCCACCAGCCGGCCCAATACCCCTGTGTCATCCCTCTCCCCCCGCGCCCCCAACGGCCCCGTCTCTCTCTCTCTCTCACGCCCGATCGCAACCACCCTCTAGAAACCCGCGCCCGCAGCCCGATCTTCGGCCCCGGACGCTGCTACTTATCCAAACCGACCCTCCGCCGCCTCCCCTCATGCATTCCACACAAGAAAACTCGCCAAATTCCCCAGCACCGCTCCATCTTTCACTCCGGTGAGAACCGATCATCCCCCACCGAAAAACCTACGGATCTCTTCGTTTTTCGTTGGACTAATGAGCTCGCCGTGCTCCACCGCCTCCAGGCAGCCCTGCAGGTGAAGGAAGCAACAAATTTCGCGCCTTAGCGTTGGTTCCGACGAGCACCGAGGAACAGCTTCAACCATCGTCGTCGCAGAGCCGAATTCCGACCTCCCCAAGCCCGAGAAACCCCTAGGTGAGCTCCCCTACCCCTCCGCAGTCGATCCGTGTGAAAAACTACAAGTTTTAACGTATAGCGGCAAGGAACCGAAGCTGCGCCGGCGAGATCACTGACCCCGCTGCCGCACGCCGCCGCGCGCACGGGCTGGCTCCGACCATGGCGACGTGGCCCCTTGGGGGCCGTCTATTTTAAATCGCACGGTAGAAATAAAACCGACGCGTACCGGTTCGGCGATCTAATTTGAGCCGTCTGTTTTAAATCGGACGGTCCACGTCAGCACCGCGTTATAAATGCCAGGATTCTTATGCGCTACCCCCTGGGGATTTCGGAAAACACGAGCTAGCCCCAGAAATTTCTGATCTAGCCCCTGGACCTTCAGAAATTCGTGTAAATTCATTTAAAAATCAGTTTTAGCCCCTGGACTTAATAAAAATTAGGAAACACCCTCTGTTATGTGTAGTTAGACCCCTGGAAATTTAGGAAATAGTAAATTAGACCCTGTAGTAGGGTGGATTTACCTTTTTGACCCTATATGATATTAAATTCAGAAATTTGAATATGTGACTAGAATTTAAATTTAAAAGGTAAGGCAAACACATGTGCAAATTCAAATTTAAACTCTCCTAGCACTTGGAAAACTTTATAATGAGTTAAAAATAGATTTTAGGCTGAAATGAAATCTGCCTAAGTGTTTCTCATTTTTATTTTCTCTAGAGACACATTTTAGGCTAGGAAATAATTCTAAAAACTAGTAAAATAAATTTAATTTGTTCCACATCAGAGAGGAAGTTCAAAAATATATTATTGAACATTTTAGATCAGAACCTATTCTGTTTAGATGATGTGTCTTACTATTTCCATAATAAAGTTCACTTTTAGGCATAGAAAATAAATCTGAAAATATAGGAAAATAAGTATGCATAATTAGAAAAGGGTAAATGAGTTCTCCAAATCCAAAAGCTTCAATTTAGGATTTTATAGAAGATCTGAAAACCTATTTGGAGTAGGAAATTACCTTTCATTGCAAACTTGGTAGCTAAGAAGTGTATTAATTAAATATAAAGAATTTGTTCAAATTGGAAATTCATATATAGTGTGCAAACAGAAATCTGAATACAAAAGTTAGAAATCATATGCATATGTTTAAAAGTGCATGTAGGCCAAAAATCAACACATGTAGAGTAACCACAACACTTAGAAATGTGAATAACTTTCATAGGTATGTATGTGTGGTTTGCATGAAGTGAAAGTGTGAAATATGTCTTATGGATTGTTGTTTTCTTTTGCTATGTGTATTGGCATGAGTAGAACCTGCCCCAGAGCAAGTTCTCCCCTTCCAAGACCAAGACTTTCCATTCTCAGAGCAGCAGGAAGAAGGCAAGTGTCCTTGACCACTTTGATCCTATACTAGGATGTGTAGATAGAATTATTTGCATTGTCAATTGAAATATGAAACCCATGCTAGAAAGTTTCCCTAGAATTGCATTACCTTGTTTCCTTGTAGCTTGGGTTGGGATTTATTTTATCATGTCATTTATTTATATGCTTAGCCATGCTTAGAATGGGATAATGGGGATATGAGATCATCAATTTATTTACCTTACTCTTGAATGAGATATTATGAGTTATGTAGAGGTAGGGATCGAAGCAAGTTGGATGATTTGGTTGGTGCTGGGTGCACGAGACTCGGCTTTGTGTTTAGTACTTGCCTGGATCCTAAGGACCGGTTTATGGAGCATGTAACCTGGCATTACCGTGCCAACCACATGCTGAGATGGGGCAGCTTGGCCAATTAATTAGGTGTATCCCCGACGTAGTATGGGTGTTTTGGATGGTGCGGGGAATAGGTGTCAGCTGGACTACCATATTGAATGTGGCCTAGAGGGGGTGGGTGAATAGGCCTTTAAAAGATTCCTGCACACTTAATAGAGTTATCAGAAACTTGATTGACCGGACTAGTCTGGTTGTGTGGGTGGACTAGTCCGGTGTGCTGAATTATGTGAGTTAATTAAGTGTGTTTCAGAAATTGAATCTTTCAGCAGTGGAATGAGAACAACAGTTTTTATAAATTAAGTTTATTGTATGAATGCACGTGCAAACTTATAAGAAACTCAAATGATTATTAGCAAACTAGTGATCTAATGTATCAAAATGTAAAGTAAATGAGAGACAAAAGACACGAATTTTTACCGAGGTTCGATCTCACCAAGAGATCTACGTCCTCATTGAGAAAGCTCACATAGAGCCGGGTTCCTAACCCTTTCCCTCTTCAAGTCACCACAAAGGCCGACTTGAATCCACTATCATGGGCAATCACTGAGTTTGTGGGGCTACCTCACAAGTTGAGGGCTCCCACGAGAATTACAATAAGAACGTGATCAAATACACTCGAAAATAGTACAATGCAGAATATGAGTGTAGAAAGATCAAACCCCAAGAGCTCACAACGAAAGAACGACGATCTCCCAATCCCGAATCCAAGTGTTCAATTGATTTTGATCTTTTTGCACTTTAGATGTGTGGGGAGATGTGTTTTGGGCTCTTGGGACAAGGTGGCGGCGCTAGGGTTTGTGTTTGCTGCAGTATTAGTCGTGTATTTTTTGAGAAAAAACGAAGGACCTCTTTTTATAGGGTTTCCAAAAAAATTACCGTTGTTAAACCTAATACCGGACTAGTCCGGTGCTGGTCCGGACTTGTCCGGTCATAGTGAATCATGATGTCTAGAAAGTCTGGCGGACTAGTCTGGTGTGCACAAGGACTAGTCCGTTTTGGGAACAGAGAGTTTCGCAGACTAGTCCGGTCCATGATCGGACTAGTCCGGCCTCCAGTGATAGGAGGTTCCAGAAAGTCTTGCGGACTAGTCCGGTGTGCACGCGGACTAGTCCGTTTAGCGAACAGAGAGTTTGGCGGACTAGGTTGGTCCAAGATCGGACTAGTCCGGTGCACTGTGAAGAGTTTGGATAATTTTAAAACCCTTTCCCATGCGCAAAGTCGTGAGCTCTTGGAGTGTGTCTTTCATACACACCCTATACACTTAAATTCTAATTAATTCTTCTAAATTTCCATCAAGGTATTCTTCTTTTGGACACCACTTCATTATTCACCTTTTTGTGTGCACCGAGCTGTTTCACTTTGTTTATCCTGCAATCATCCCAATAGTTTCATTGGGATCTCATATGTTCGTCATCAATTAGCCAAAACCCATAAGGGATATCCTAGATGCACTTACAATCTCCCCCTTTTGGTGATTGATGAGAACTATTTGAGATATCACAATTGAGAATAAAAAGTTGATTTTCATAAGGTGTGCACATATGAGAATAATAAAGAATTTACAAAAAGCTTCTCACATATGCACACACCTTATGGTGGGATGCCAAACAGGTGTGTGATAAACAAAATGTGATAAATTAAAGACAAACAATAGTGAACATATAAGTAGGCATTAGAGCATAGTGCATCACACATAAGAAAAGAAATAGTGCATTACAAGATTTTAAAATAGGTACATGTCCTTGATCACAAAAGAGCTTAATAACTAATACTATATACTTCGAGTCCAAATCTAATCTCAATCTCTCCCCCTCTGCCATCAAGGCACCAAAAAGGGAAAAATTGAGGAGAATCACTCATCGCTGCTTCCTCCTTCAGTCTCAGTCTGATCTTCATCTTCACCAACTTCGGCATCCACGGGAGCAGGATCTTCCTCTGAGTCCTCGGAGGCGGGCGGTGATCCAACGGGCTCAATCTAAAGCTTTGCACAGATAGACTTGATATTGGCATTGACATACTGTTGATGTTTCTTCCTTGCAAGCTTTTCCTTGCGCTGCCTGTCTTCGATCTTGCGGCAGCAGGCAAAGATGGAGGAAAGCACCTTGAGGATGCCACTGGATGATTCTTGGGCAGGTGGAGACCCAGGAGGAGCAGCTGCAGATCTAGTGACATCATGAGCTTGCTTTGATCTCCTCTCCACTGGTGGAGAGGACGAGGCAGTTGGAGCCGGGGGGAGAGTGTACTCAGTGGGTTTTTGCGGCTTCAACCCTGCATGCTTGACATCCTTGACGAACTCGAGTCCCGTCACTTTCTCAATCATGTACATGATATACGGTGCATATCCACAGGACCTATTGGGGGTGATTGAGATGTTCACGATGTCGTTGTAGATATACTCAAAAACATTGAATGGTCTCCTTCCACTAATGACCTTCATGAGAGTCCTCAAGGTACCTTGTATAGTTCCCGCATCTCCATCCTTCGGAGCTATAGTCTTTCTCAAGACTCTATTGAGGACCACAAAGAAGGGCTTCAGATATTTGATGGTGGGAGGAACATATGGCATTCTTGTGTCATAGAGAAACTCAAGCTCTTCCTTCTCCAGGGGTTTCAGATTATGGATGACCAGTTCATGATCCAAAGTGTGTTGGAGGTGAAGAATCCTAGCAAATTCATCATAAGTGACACTATACTTTGAACCATGAGTCATCCAAGTAAGACTGTCTCCATCACCACGAGCAAAGTAGAGAGTGGAGTAAAACTGGGTAATGACTTCATTGTTCCAGTCATACTCAAAGGATAGAAGGTCCGTCAGACCGTGCCTCTCTAAGGCCTCCACCATCTCACGAAAGGCAGGATACCTCTTCGACTTCAGGTATCCAACATTTAGCCATTGACTCTCTACTATAGGATTCTTCATCTTCATGTACACATGCTCGTAGTAGTCTGCATGGAAGTTGCTCCAGAACCTTGGATCAGAACATTGTTTAGGTTGGTCATACACTTCAATCTTCCTGAAGTTATCAGCTAGCTCACCCCCTTTTCCAGTGAAATCCTCACTTGAAGGCTGCCTGTTGCGGTGAATAGGGTTTTTCATCTTCAAGGGCCCAAGGGGACCACTAGCAAGTCCCTTCCCTTTATTGAGAACTCTTTTTGGCCCTGACGAGCCCTCAGCAGCATCTTTCCTTTGAGGCTTTTTGACAATGACTTTCCTCTTCTTAGGTAGATTGTCGTCGGAGGGTGGAGAGTGAGCATTGACATCATGTCTCTTCTTCATAACTCTCTCCTTGGCCCTCCTCAGTTTCTCGCGTTGAACGTCTTCATCAATGTGAAAAGAGCTGTCATCCGAGCCTGAAGACATTGTGCCTGATAAGGAGTTCATGGATTAGATAAGAATGAATCAAGGATTCAAGGTAATGTAGGGATTCAGATGACAGGGACCGGACTAGTCCGCACCTGAGAACCGTACTAGTCCGCCCTGGCATAAGAACCCTAGCATTTTGATCAAAAAATCTATCTAAGGATGCAAAAGAGTAGAAAAGTGGTGGGAATACATCTCTAAGGCCAATGTATACCCTTGGAATCAAAGGAAACAAGCTAGAACGAGGAAAGTTGAGAATTTGGTTTTGGGGAGAAATTTACCAAAGATTTGAAGATCCGCGTCGAAGAAGTAGAAATCAGTCCGGATGAATCCGAAGGAGGGAATCCACTCGTCAAGGGGAGGATTTCCCACGGAGAAATCTCAATTTTGAGGGTTCAACCCGAAAATCACTTTGGGGGCTAGGGTTTGGAAGAGGAGAGGGAGAGCAAGTCTAATGAGTGGTGAGGGAGAGGTCTGGGCCGGCCAAGGGCTTATATATGCGATGGACCGGACTAGTCCGGTCTATGTGGCGGACTAGTCCGAGCCCCTTGAAATGACCTAACCAGTTTCGTCTGTCCGGACTAGTCCGGTTGAAAATCGGACTAGTCCGTTTCCAACAGACCTGATACATATATAGATGATTAATAGTGATCCAAGGACAATAATTTTGCAAATAGTCTTGGTGATTACGACCAGTAGGCAATCAGCAATCAAACAATGGTCATAATCCACAAGATTTCTTCATTAAAATAGTTTTCTGAGTAGAAAAGAAGAAGAGGAGCATTTTTAACAATACAAAGGAACATTTTAAGTTGCAACCAGGTATGCAATGTTTCAAGCCACATTTCGAGAG
Organism: Neostapfia colusana; assembly: GCA_030760725.1. Taxonomy (NCBI): domain Eukaryota; kingdom Viridiplantae; phylum Streptophyta; class Magnoliopsida; order Poales; family Poaceae; genus Neostapfia; species Neostapfia colusana. Next base: position 33,004,275 of record JASWHV010000017.1, on the reverse strand, counting down.
TCAAGAATGTTTAGCTCATTTCTTAGTTCACAAAACCTTTTCTCATCTAATGGTTTGGTAAAAATATCCGCAAGTTGTTTTTCAGTCCTAACATGTAAAATAGCAATGTTACCTTTTAATGAATGATCTCTAAGAAAGTGATGACGGATATCTATGTGCTTAGTTCTTGAGTGCTCTACAGGGTTGTGTGCAATTTTTATAGCACTTTCATTATCGCATAGAAGCGGGATACGACTTAGATTGTAGCCGTAGTCCCTAAGAGTCTGTCGCATCCAAAGTAGTTGCACACAACAACTACCGGCTGCAACATACTCCGCTTCCGCTGTGGAAAGAGCAATGGAGTTCTGCTTTTTAGATGACCAAGAAACTAGGGACCTACCAAGAAATTGACAAGTCCCTGACGTTCTCTTTCTATCGACTTTGCATCCTGCATAGTCGGCGTCGGAATACCCTATCAAGTTAAACTTGGATCCTTTGGGATACCAAAGGCCCAAGTTGGGTGTGTGCACAAGGTACCTTAGGATTCTTTTTACAGCAATTAAGTGACACTCTTTAGGTGCGGCTTGAAACCTTGCACACATGCAAACACCAAGCATAATATCTGGCCTAGATGCACATAAATAAAGTAAGGAGCTAATCATGGACCGATATACCTTTTGGTCCACATTTGGACCGTCTTCATTGAGGTCGAGATGTCCGTTGATGGCCATGGGTGTCTTGATGGGCTTGCCTTTGTCCATATTGAATTTCTTGAGAATGTCTTGTGTATATTTAGTTTGGCTTATAAATGTACCTTCTCTCAGTTGCTTCACTTGATCCCAAGAAGAACTTCAATTCACCCATCATTGACATCTCGAACCTGTCTGTCATTATTTTGCTAAATTCTTCACAGAAGGACTTGTTAGTGGATCCAAAGATAATGTCATCAACATAAATTTGACATACGAATAAATGATCATCAAAATGTTTAGTAAAGAGTGTATAGTCAGCTTTACCAATTTTGGATCCATCTTGAGTCAGAAAATCTCTAAGGCACTCATACCAGGCTCGAGGAGTCTGTTTGAGGCCATAGAGAGCCTTACGCAGTTTATAGACATGGTTGGGATACTCCTGATCTTCGAACCCCGGTGGCTGCTCCACATAGACTTCCTCCTTTATTGGACCATTGAGGAAGGCACTCTTGACGTCCATTTGATACAACTTAAAATTATGGTGAGTAGCATATGCCAATAAAATGCGAATGGACTCAAGTCTAGCTACAGGAGCGAAAGTTTCATCGAAGTCCAAACCTTCCACCTGAGAATAAACTTTGGCCACCAACCTTGCTTTATTTCTTGTCACTACTACATGTTCATCTTGCTAGTTCCGAAAGACCCATTTGGTTCCAACGATGTTCGCCCTTGGTCTTTCCACCAGCTCCCACACTTCATTTCTTTTGAAGTTGTTCAGCTCCTCTTGCAACGCAATCACCCAGTCTGGATCCCTTAAGGCTTCTTCTACCCTGTATGGCTCCAGAAAAGACACAAAAGAATAGTGTTCACAAAAATTTGCAATTTGAGATCTAGTAGTTACTCCCTTAGCAACATCTCCAATGATATTGTTGACAGGATGGTCTCTTTGCACACACTGATGTACTCTTGGGTGTGGAATTTGTATAGTTGCTTGTTCTTCATTGTCTTCATGTGTCATGTCTCCCCCTAGATCATTGCTTCCATGATCATCTTGATCTTCTTGACCTTCCTCAACCTGATCTTGTGTAGGAGCTCCCCCTTGATCATTGCTTCCTTGTTGAAATTCGTCTTGTGTTTCCTCTCGTGGTAGGATATCACCAAGTGCCATTTTCTTCAGCACTTCACATGGAGCTTCCTCCTTATGTAGCATAAACTTATCGACTTGCTCCACTTGTGAGCCGTTAGTTTCATCGAACACTACGCCATGTGCTACTTCAACAAGGCCGGACACCTTGTTGAAGACACGATAGGCGTAGGCATTCGATTCATATCCGAGCAAGAATCCTTCATCGGACTTCGAAGAGAACTTCGAGGCCCTTGGTTTCTTGTTCATAATAAAACATTTGCAACCAAAAACATTGAAATAAGAAACATTAGGCTTTTTACCCGTGAGAAGCTCATATGGAGTTTTCTTCAGTAGTCGATGAAGGTACAACCGATTTGTGGCATGACAAGCGGTGTTCACCGCTTCTGCCCAAAATCGGTCTGACGTCTTGTATTCATCCAACATTGTTCTCGCCATTTCGATCAATGTTCTGTTCTTCCTTTCGACCACCCCGTTCTGTTGAGGAGAGTAGGATGCCGAGAATTCATGCTTTATACCTTCTTCATTGAGATATTCTTCAACTTGGGTGTTCTTGAATTATGTCCCATTGTCACTTCTGATATTCTTTACGGTTGATGAGAATTCATTCTGAGCTCTTTTCAAGAACTTCTTGAGGATTCCCTGAGTTTCTGATTTATCATAGAAGAAACATACCCAGGTAAATCTTGAAAAATCATCAACAATTACTAAACCGTATTTGTTACCGCTGATGCTGATGTACGCAATTGGACCAAAGAGATCCATGTGGAGAAGTTCCAGCGGTCTAGCGGTGGTCATCACATTCTTGGCGGGGTGTGGTGCTCCGACCTGTTTTCCTGCTTGATAAGCGCTGCACGGCCTGTCTTTTTTAAAAACCACATCCTTAAGACCACGGATGTGACCACCTTTTAGAAGTTTCGGCAGATTTCTCATTCCAACATGGGCTAGCCGTCTATGCCACAGCCATCCCATGTTGGTCTTAGCAACCAAGCAAGTGTTGAGTTCGGCTTTATCTTTATTGAAGTCAACAAGATAAAGCTTTCCCTTCAACAATCCCTTGAATGCAATCGAGCCATCGCTTCTTCTAAAGACGGTCACACCCTCATTAGTGAATAAACAGTTGTAACCTTTGTCGCATAGTTGAGATATTGATAAAAGATTATAATCTAGAGAGTCTACGTGTAAAACATTAGATAAGGTGTGTTGAGAGGATATTTTAATGTTACCACTACCAAGGACCTTTCCTTGGCTGTTGTCTCCAAAGTATATACCTTCACTTGGATCCTTGTTGCACTCGTACTCCACAAACATACCTCTCTCTCAGGTCATATGATTTGTGCATCCGCTATCTAGCACCCACTTAGATCCGCCGGAGGAGTAAGCCTGCAAAATAGAATTATTCCTTGGTTTTAGGTACCCAAGCTTGCTTGGGTCCTCTCAGGTTAGTCACAAGAGTCTTGGGCACCCACACATAAGTTTTTAAGTTCTTGTGGCGTGGCCCTGTATATTTAGCAATGACTTTTCCATACTTGTTTTTCATGAGAACATAAGAAGCATCAAATGTACGGTACAGTGTTTGTAACTCAGATTCATGGGATTTTTCTTTAACAAAAGTGATTCTATTCTTAGCATGATTAGGAGTAGACATGTGTTTGTTCCTGTCAAAACCAAGACCATCTTTGACATTGGGAGGTCTAGTGATCATATATGCACTTCGTGCATATTTGATCTTCTCCTTATCAAAGATGCCGTTTTGAGAAGAATGCATGTCATGAGAGGTTGAAGCATTAGAAATTACATTCTTCTTACTAGAGCAAGTGCATGTTCTTATTGTTGTCGAACTCATGTCTTTGGAGGAAGAGCTCTTGGAGGAAGAGGAGTCACTTTGTTTGAGCGACTCAACTTGCACCTCAAGGATTTTGTTAACTTTTGACAAGTTAGCAAGTTCTTCCTTGATTGCAATGTGCGAGTCCTCTAACTTTGAGTAAGTTTCCTTACTCAAGGCTAGCTCTAACTCAAGGGACTCATTCTTCTCTCTTTCAAGCTCAAGAAGATTTTCAACTTCTTGATATCTCTTCCTCTCACGGATGAGCATATCTTCTTGTCGGTTGACAAGTTCCTCCTTTTCAAAGATTTCGTTCGACAACATTTCCATTTTCTTTAAAGCAATTTTACTTAGCCCTCTAAACATTTCTTCATTATCACTAGAGCTATCAAAGTCATCAATGGAGGAATTTAGTACAGGAGGAGTAAGTCGAACCTTTTTCTTGCCTTCCTTAGCCATAAGACAAGTGTGGTTGTTCATGTCCCGTCCTCCCATGTTCGGAAAGAGTGTGGCTCTCATAGTTGGTTTCTTGACTGCAATAGTGGCCATCTCTTCTTCTTCATCGGAGGAGGACTCGTCGTTTGAGTCCCACTCCTTCCCAATGTGAGCTTGATGGACTTGTCTTCTTTTTCTGAAATTTTTCTTTTCTTGAGATCTTGTTTCCTTCTTCTTTTTGTTTTCTTCATAAGTACAGTCCACCATGAAGTGACCATACTCTCCGCAGTTGTAGCAAGTGCGTCAAGCCTTCGATTTTCCTTTATCCTTGCTTTTGCCTTCATGTGAATTGTTGCCGTGTCTTCTCTTCATCATGCGTTTGAACTTTTTGATGAAGAGTACCATTTCTTCGTCATCAATATCGATGCTCTCGTCGCTTGTATCTCCATCGTCTTGGTCTTCACGAGTTTCTTTGAGTTTGGGTCTGCACGTTGCTTTGAGAGCAACTTCTTTCTATTTGGATGAGGTGAGTTCGGCTAAGTCTTTGACGTATTGGGCTTCTTTCTCCATCATTTCATGATTTATGATCTTCCCTAGTAATTCATCGGGAGTCATTTTGTGAAAACCGGGGCTCTCTCTGATCATTGAGCAAAGTGTGACATTTCTTGGCATAAAGGCTCTAATCATTCTTTTGACCACTTCGTGATCTGTCCATTTCTTACTTCCATAAGCACGAATTTTGTTGATGAGTGCTTTCATCCGGTTGTACATGTCTTGAGGTGATTCGCCTTCTTCAATAGCAAATCTCCCCAACTCTCCTTCAAGCATTTCGATTTTGGCTTCACGAACTGACCTATTTCCTTCGTGAGTTGTCTTGAGGGTATCCCAGATTTCTTTTGCACTTTCTAACCCATCGATCTTGGTGAATTCCTCTCTGCTTAGTGATGATGTGATCACGGCGACGGCTTGTGCGTTTCTGTGAATCTCTTGTTCTTGTTCTGGAGTGAGTTCATCATCCGTGTCCGGAATATCTATGCCTGTGCAAACAATGTGCCACAGACTAGGGTTCAGAGATATCAGATGCATCTTCATGTTGTACTTCCACATGGTATAGTCACTTCCGTCAAACTGTGGAGGCCTTCCCATAGAAATCGAAAGATAGTGATTGTTTGAATTGAGACGGTTGTAGTTGTAAGGATACCGGGAGTAGTCGTCATGACCACTCTCAGTCGTCTTCTCTTCTTCTTTTCCCTTTTGTGCTAGCAGTTTCTTTCTCAGGAGTGCTTTTAGCTGCCTCACTTCTTCATCATCATGTGGGCTGTCTTTCAGCACATCGAAGGCTTTAGCTTCTTGCTCCTCCTCATTGATGTTCATCTTTGGGATGTCGTTGTTCTTCTCAGAGGCCATGATCTCTCCGAGATGTGAGTCTCTTTGATAGAGAACCTTGCTCTGATACCAATTGAATGTGGCCTAGAGGGGGGGGGTGAATAGGCCTTTAAAAGATTCCTGCACACTTAATAGAGTTATCAGAAACTTGATTGACCGGACTAGTCCGGTTGTGTGGGCGGACTAGTCCGGTGTGCTGAATTATGTGAGTTAATTAAGTGTGTTTCAAAAATTGAATCTTTCAGCAGCGGAATGAGAACAACGGTTTTTATAAATTAAGTTTATTATATGAATGCACGTGCAAACTTATAAGAAACTCAAATGATGATTAGCAAACTAGTGATCTAATGTATCAAAATGTAAAGTAAATGAGAGACAAAAGACACGAATTTTTACCGAGGTTCGATCTCACCAAGAGATCTACGTCCTCGTTGAGGAAGCTCACACAGAGCCGGGTTCCTAACCCTTTCCCTCTTCAAGTCACCACAAAGGCCGACTTGACTCCACTATCACGGGCAATCACTGAGTTTGTGGGGCTACCTCACAAGTTGAGGGCTCCCACGAGAATTACAATAAGAACGTGATCAAATACACTCAAAAATAGTACAATGCAGAATATGAGTGTAGAAAGATCAAACCCCAAGAGCTCACAACGAAAGAACGACGATCTCCCAATCCTGAATCCAAGTGTTCAATTGATTTTGATCTTTTTGCACTTTAGATGCGTGGGGAGATGTGTTTTTGGCTCTTGGGACAAGGTGGCAGCGCTAGGGTTTGTGTTTGCTGCAGTATTAGTCGTGTATTTTTTGAGAAAAAACGAAGGACCTCTTTTTATAGGGTTTCCAAAAAAAATTACCACTGTTAAACCTAATACCGGACTAGTCCGATGCTGGTCCGGACTTGTCCGGTCACAGTGAATCATGATGTCCAGAAAGTCTAGCGGACTAGTCTAGTGTGCACAAGAACTAGTCCGTTTTGGGAACAGAGAGTTTGGCGGACTAGTCCGGTCCATGATCGGACTAGTCCGTCCTCCAGTGATAGGAGGTTCCAGAATGTCTTATGGACTAGTCCAGTGTGCACGCGGACTAGTCCGTTTAGCGAACAGAGAGTTTGGCGGACTAGTCCGGTCCAAGATCGGACAAGTCCGGTGCACTGTGAAGAGTTTGGATAATTTTAAAACCCTTTCCCATGCGCAAAGTCGTGAGCTCTTGGAGTGTGTCTTTCATACACACCCTATACACTTAAATTCTAATTAATTCTTCTAAATTTGCATCAAGGTATTCTTCTTTTGGACACCACTTCATTTTTCACCTTTTTGTGTGCACCGAGCTATTTCACTTTGTTTATCCTGCAATCATCTCAATAGTTTTATTGGGATCTCATATGTTCGTCATCAATTAGCCAAAACCCACAAGGGATATACTAGATGCACTTACACATATGAGGCCACTGCAGAGGGGTTGGAGCCTCTTGTATGCTGTTAGGGGTGAAACCTCAGTGGGCATACGCTCGTCGGGAATCCCTTTGTAAAGGCCTCGTAGTGATCTCCTGGCTACACACCTGGGAAGTGTGAATGTGGTTCGCGGCCACTGGCATAATGGAGTTTCTTCTAGTCCACCCGGCAACGGGGGATGAAATCACTACATGTGGGTATGGTGGTGCAAACTCTGCAGAGTCAAAACTGTCATGACAGCCGTGCTCATGGTCAAAAGCGGCTTGGACTTATTCATGATTAGAGGATGATGAATTGGGAAGTTGTGGATGTTAAGCGGGAAGCTTAACATCGGGGTCGAGACTATGTTTACTTGATAATGATGATGGGTTGAGGGATTGGGATCCATTTCACCTGTGTAGTAATGTAGGTGCTTAATAAGCTAAGGTGATAGGTAAAAATTGCGTAGTGCTTTAACCATGAGTTCAACCTCTCCTTGCTTTAGCCATGCATGACATAACTTTCCCACACTTGCTGAGTACCCACGGTACTCAAACTTGCTTTTCTGTTGGTTTATATTGCTGCTCAGGTCAAGAGAATGATGTGGTGTTTAATGACCAAGACTTTGGTCCCGAGGAAGGATTCTAGGTTCACGAAGTCCCCCGGGCAACGCCTGTGACAGAGCCCACAAGATTTATATTCCGCTGCTGTTTTATTTACATGTCATGAACTTATTATCGTCCATCGAGACGTATGGTATGTAAGACTTATTTATATTCAACACCTGGGTTGTAATAAATGATGCTTCACTATTTGTCATCACATGTATGAGAGAATGAGCCTGGCATACATGTGGTATTCACTCGGTTGTTCTTCGGAGAAACCGGGTGTGACATCCGCTAGCTTGCATGAGAACATGGAGTTTCAGATGTTGTATATTTCAGCCCAAGCTTGGTTCTTGTTGGTACCTTGCAAACCGGGTACCCCCGCATAGAGGGTAAAAGACAGCCTATCCCTCGCCTCCCTGCTGAGGCGGGCACCGGCGGCTACGTGTACTTGGCCCCGAGGTCAGCCCTGGGGCTGCCACGTGCGCATGAGTTCCAGAGCCGACACATGCCATGGGCTCTGGGCCGAGCCTCCCCGCCCAGGTGAGGTCCAGAGCTGCCATGTGTCAGTTGGCTCAGAACCCCCTCCCTGCCGAGGAGGTTCTCTGAAGCTAACACATGCCCTAGATCCAGTTCGAGCCTCCCTGCTGAGGTGAGGTCCGGAGATGCCACGTGTATCTGGGCTCCAACACTCCTCCCTGCTGAGGAGAGCTCCGGAGCCGACACGTGCCCTAAGCTCCGATCCAAGCCTCCCTTCTGAGGTGAGGTCCGGAGCTGCCACGTGTCTCTAGGCTCACAACCTCTTCCCTGCCGAGGAGAGCTCCGGGGCCGACACGTGCCATGTGCTCCTGAAAGTGCATCTAGGCATTCCCTTTTGGGTTTTGGACGACTGATGACAAATGAATTGAGATCCAAATGAACTTGTTGAGATGAATGCAAATTAACTCATGTAAGGTATAAGTGGTGCACTCAAAAAGGTGAAAAATCAAGTGATGAAGAAAAAAGGGAAAGAATAGATTCATGAGCCAAGAAAAATGTATACAACATGTATAGGATGTGTGTGAGAGACACATCTCAAGAGCTCAATATCCTTGCGTAGGGGTAAGAGATTAAAACATATCCCAATCACTCACAACACGTGCACCGGACTAGTCGGCCCAGAAACCGGACTAGTCCGTTAAACTCTCTGTTGCCTCACAACACGTGCTCCAGACTAGTCCCCTCAGAAACCGGACTAGTCCGTTCAACTCTCAGGAACCAATATCCACCTTGTACTGTACTAGTCCGCTCAGAAACCGGACTAGTCCGTTCAACTCTCTGGAACCAACATTCACCTTGCACTAGACTAGTCTGCTCAGAATCCGGACTAGTCCGTTCAACTCCCTGGAACCAACATTCACCTTGCACTGGACTAGTCCACCAGAAACCGGACTAGTCCGTTCAACTCTCTGGAACCAGCATTCCTTTTACACCGGACTAGTCCGCTCTTGGACTGGACTAATCCGTTCAACTTTCTGTAAACACATCAAATTAGGGTTTCAACTGTGCGGCGTATAACACGAAAATTGTACACGGCACACCGGACTAGTCCGATGAACATAGTGAACTAGTCCGGCCGCCAGGGTTTTTGGAAACCTTATATTTAGAGGTGCACTGCCACACAAAAACAAGACATGATTCCCAACGCCGCCGCACGCCCCAAGAGCACAAAAACTGCTTCTCTCCACTCATTCTAAGCCTCGAAAGATTAAGTCTTTGAGGATTACAGATTGGATCAAGGAGAGAGTCATTCTTCTCGACATTGAGCTCTTGGTTTGTCTTCTCCCACACATTAGCTGATAGTTGTTCTTTGTTTGTGTGTGTGGGAGAAAGAATCATTCGCTGTAATCTTGTGGGAGCTCTCAGATTTTGAGAACGACCCACGTACAATTGTTTACCCCTGTGTGTGGATAGAGGAATTGAATCGGTCTTTGTGGCAATTCAACGAGGGAAGGGTTGGTGAAGACCCGGTCCTTGGTGCACTTCTCAACAGGGACGTAGATTCCTGGATGGAATCGAACCTCGGGATAAAGCCTTGTCTTGTGTCTTCTTGATCGTCCTTCAATCGCTAATTAAGGGTATTAGTCATCATTTGGTTTACATCAACACCTAGCGTTAAAATTGAGAGTTATTGTATCTTACTTCACTATAGTTAAATAAGCATTTATTTTCCGTTGCACAAATACCTGAAGTAGGAACAAGTCTCACTTTGATCTATTAATTACGATCATATCGGACTAGTCCGCACCATACTGGACTAGTCCAACCCACCTAGAATTAATCAGTCTGCTAAGTGTTTCAGGAAACCGCCTAAAAATTCAAAGAGCCTATTCACCCTCTTCTAGCCTATATTCAATTGGTATTAGAGCCAAACTCTTCATAAGAGAATCACCTTTCAAAGAGATGATGTTAGAAATAAAGGGTGAATCCAAGGGCTTCCATTATGAAAATGGTGGTGACGAAGGGAACCAAAAGTTGGAGAAGCTCCTCAATGCAATCCAGGACTATGAGGATGATGATGAGGAGATGCTCCAACTAAAGGCGCTTATGCGGAAGAAGGCACTCAACCCCAACGGGAAGAAAATCGAAGACAAGAAGCAAAAAGGGGGTAGTCACAAAGACTACTCCCGATATCCTTTTAATTATGAGCATTTAAATTCAAATAATCATTGTTTGTCAATTCCATTAGGCAAACCACCTCACTTTGATGGAACTAATTATACAATGTGGAAACGAAACTCATGGTTCTATTAAGCTCAGCATGCAGGTTCAATGAAGACAAGGTGAGGGTGCACCCCTTAGCGTGATCCTGGCTCGACAAGACCGTGGGGTCGTGTCAGTGTTGGTATCAGAGCTCGCTTGAGGTTTAACGCACTAAAAAGGTCATCTTTTTCAAAAAAATCCAGTGAGGAACGAGTTAGTAGCCCATATAAGGATGTTATTAGTGTACAGAAAGTGACATACTAACCTATTTGATTATGTCAGAAAATCATGCATCTCGGGATGTTTATGTTTTGGGGCGTGCACGTAAGCGCTGTCCACCAGTGCGCACAAGCTGAAGGGTGGACCCCCACGGGTGGCAGGTAACCCGACCCGCTTTAATATCCTCTATGACTCTTCATGTCGTTTGGGGTATTCGAGCAACGTCTGTCCCAGGCGTGCTTGGGGCAATTTGGGAGACCCCGTCACGTGGTCAGTAACATCAGCACGTAGCTCAAGGCGTGTTTGGCTTGAGAACATCGGGGCAAGTGATGAAGGCCGGGTGTACGAACTGTATGAATACCGGGCTCGGTGTGCATCCAAGTCTGACGATTGTGCGATGTATCTGTAGGTAGTCTAACCACGAAACAGTAGACGTGTAGTATCCGTGTGCGAGAGACGTTTAGTGCCACTGAACTAACGAAGCCGGCTAAGTCCGGTATAGGTTTTTCTTTGTGAGGACGTAGTACCGACATGATCTGGTGACGCATCGACGTCACACCCCACTAAATGGACAACTTCATGGTAAAACTTGAAAGTTTTAATCCATAGCACTAAAACTTTGACGTAACTCCTTCCCTTAATGAGGATATTCAAAGTTAACAAGTTTTCAACTTATAGGTTGCTAAGGACAGAACACCCTGTTTTCAGCTAAATTAAGATTGAAGTTAATCAGAGGTTAGAGGTTAAGTCCTTTCGAGGTTGGGGTCATATGATACATTTATAGAAAGCTTTGGAAGAGCTTTACAACTTTTCGGTTGAGATCCAGAGGTGTTTCATCTCTTAACCAATCGAAAAATGCAATTGAGTGGAAACTGTCCAGAAAACAGGGCAGAGCGAACACTCTCTGTAAACTCTCTGTAATTTGAGCATAACTTCCTGCATAAAAATCTAAAAATACAAAATGAGGTAGTTCTGGAAAGCTTATGATATGGGTTACAACTTTGTAACAGAATGTTTTGTCAGATTGGGAGCAGAATTAACTGGAATTCTTGGATCAAAGCAGTACCTAAAGCAGGGAGGTGCTGTCCAATTTTCTCCAGAAATTCTGTTAACTTTGGCATCTCATAACTTTTGAACCAGGATAGATATTAGGCCAAGCAAATACTTTCTGGAAAGATATTGAAGTTAGCTTTAATTTTGATGTTTAGCTCCAGAATTGGTTTTGCATTTAGCATGGCCTAAATCAGGTTGAAATGGAAACTGGTCAGGGCTGTCATGTTGGACAGCAGATCAGCAGTCAAATTTGTTTAAATTTGAACTATATTTCCAAGTTTTATGGGTTCAATGACATGTTTTGTGTTATAACTCATGGTTTACTGTTTAAATAAATATTTGACATTTCTCAAATATATTTTTACAGATGGCAGCGGATAAACAGTTCGAGAACGGGTGGGTGGAATCTCACTGTTCTCACCACAGCGGCTATCCGGAAGCATTGAGGCAGATGCTTCAATATTTCGGGTACAACCAGGTGCCGCAATACTTCACCAAGGAAGAAGGCGAGGAGGGGAACAGGACGTGGACAATCCATGTCGAGGTTCCTGCAGGGCCTACGCCACCCGGTTGGGCGCCGTTCACCGTCACGGTGAGAGGTAGACAACTGGAGGGGAAGTGGCAAGTGGCAGCTCGCGACACCATGTCGCGTTTCTACCAGCTACACGTGAGAGCTATGGAGGATACTCCATATGCGCTCGTTCCGGTGGAGGGATGGGCTCATCATGTGTAGGAAGAGAGGTATCTGGAGGCAACAGATCTGGGTTGCCCAAGGTACAGCCCCGCGGAGGCGAACCTCAGCCTCCAAATGAGAGCGGGAAAGGACGTGATGGACAGCCAAGCTGTTCATACGGAGCATCTCGCCACAAAGCTCAAGGAGAGCACAAGCCGTGGAGACCATTTCGAGAGTGCTCACAGTGCACTCCGCAATGTGCTCCTTCCGAAGATTAAGCGACTGAATGAACAACATAATCAGTTGCATCGTCTGAAGAAGGCGAAGAAGAAGAGCCGTGTCGATATTGCGGCGTTGCAAGAACTGGTGCAGACTCTAACCCAGCAGAACAAGGACCTTACTCAAGAGTGAGACGATGCTATTGAGGAGGGGCAAGGCTGGGAAGAAGACTACAACCAAGCCATGGACGAGGTGCATGCATTGCAGGACCTCGTACCTCCAGTATTGGGCATACCGGTGGTCTTGGGTCTTCCGGCAATGGGAGAACCTGGGATGGGAGAAGAGGTGGTAGATCCGGAGCCACCAGCAGAGGTACCGGAGGAGGACGACCCACAGGAGGTCGAGTTCTACTCCGAGTAGGGGGTTACGGTTGCCAAGTAGGGCAACTAGAGTAGTGTAACCCAAACTTTTGTAACCGGTGACATGTCGCGTAGGCAGTAGCGTATGTATAGATAGTGACGACATGAGAACGACTTCTCGGAGGCCCGAGAATAATTTATCTTGTATAAAGTTTATGCTTTATCAATATATGTGAATGTTGTGCAAATTATTTATGCGTCACTTCAATACCTACTGTTGCATATGGAATTTTAAGTATGACATGTACTGATCGCTGCTGTTTTGAATTTCAGAATGACTCGTACACGTGCCAACTCAGACGTTGGGGGTTCTAGTCAAGGGGGAGAAACCTCCCAACAGCCTCCCGAGGATTCCTCGGGACAGCAGCAGCAACCACAGCAACAACCGCCACCGCCAACGGTCACTTTGGCGGATATTGTAGCAGCAATGGCGGGCTCTCATCAGCAGCATACGGAGTTGCTGCAGACCCTTATTGCAAATACGTCTCGACCAGAGAGACGTCAAGATCGTGAGGAGCGTCAACAGAGCTCCTCCGACTTCCTAGCGACTCATCCCCCGGTATTCGCAAGGGCGGATGAACCCCTCGATGCGGACAACTGGTTCCGCACGATAGAGGTGAAGTTCGGGCTGCTCCAAATAAGTGAGCAGCGCAAGACTCAGTTCGTGGTTCAGCAGCTCCAGGGATCCGCGAGCGCGTGGTGGGCAAACTTCTGTGTTTCACAGCCCACCGACCGAGTTATGACCTGGGCTGAGTTCCGGACGGCCTTCAGGGCCTATTACATACCGCCAGGTCTGATGAAGAGGAAGACGCAGGAGTTTCTACACCTGCAGAAAGGGAGCTGGAACGTGCTGCAATACTGCAGGGCGTTCAACGATCTCGCGCTCTACGCGTCATATCACGCCGATACTGACGAGAAGCAGCGGGACCACTTCTACCAGGGGCTTAACCCGCTCCTGAAGGACAAACTGGCGATGTTCAATCGTGGCAGCCTCAACGACATCATTGATGCTGTGATTGTCCAGGAGGACTCCGGCAAGGAGTTAGCGGCGGCGGAGAGAAAGCGAAGCGCGCCGCAAAGCAGTGGAGAAGGAGGCGGTCCTTCTCAGAAATTTTGTATGGTGAATCGCCCACCATCAGGTTCATGCTGGCAGCCACCACAGAGGTCGATGCCATTCCGCAGTCGGCCGTACTCTTCACCGGCATTCAGGCCGGCACTGCCAGCACCACCTCCACCACAACAACAGCAGCAGCGGGCGATGCCGCGTGCGTATGCACCTCAGCAGCGCATGCCAGGCATTCGTCCCCCAAGCACCGGACAAGCAGCGGTCACGTGCTACAAATGTGGTCGCCCAGGACACTTCGCCAGCAGTTGTCCGGAGAGACAAGGCGGCGGAGTTGCGCCGCAACTTACGGGGAGGAATCAATCCCGGAACCCTACTAATGCGCGGCGGGTAAACCCGAGGCCCGGCACTGTCCACAAACTTGCCGTAGAGGACGTGCCGGAGGGTGAGCCAATCCTTGCGGGTATGTTCCAACTACACCAGCATCCCACCATAGTGTTATTTGATTCAGGCGCCACGCATAATTTTATTTGCCAAGCTTTCATTGCTAAACACAGCTTGCCAATCCTACCCGCCGATAGTCCATATTTGGTTTGTTCACCGGGTGGGCAGATTTCAGCAAGCGTAATGGTTTCCAAAGCACCATTATGCTTAGCGGATAGAGTGTACCCTACATCTCTCATAATCTTAGAAGGACAGAAGGTCGATGTCATTCTAGGGATGTCGTGGTTAACCCGCCACGGTGCTGTTTTAGACACCGTCCTTCTAATCGTGCACTTGAACTCCGAAGTGCACGGATCTCACTCCTTATTTCTGGACAGTCTAGAAATAAAACTTCCAAGTGTCTAGCAATCCACAACTATCAGATTGGAAGATATTACAGTGGTCCGAGAGTTCCCTGACGTATACCCGGATGATTTACCAGGGATGCTGCCAGATAGAGAGGTGGAGTTCAAGATTGAACTTGCACCGGGAACCATGCCAATATCCCGAAGGCCGTACAAGATGGCGCCCAAGGAATTGGCTGAACTGAAGACCCAGTTAACGGACCTGCTGGAAAAGGGTTTTATTAGGCCGAGCTCCTCACAATTGGGCTGTTCGGCATTATTTGTGAAGAAGAAGAAGGATGAGACGTTACGGCTTTGCGTGGACTATCGTCCATTAAACGCCGTAACCATCAAGAACAAGTACCCGTTGCCACGGATTGACATGTTGTTTGATCAGTTGGTCGAAGCAAAGATCTTTTCCAAGATGGACTTAAGATCAGGGTACCATCAGATTAAGATACGGGCTGAGGATATTCCAAAGACGGCTTTCTCGACGAGGTACAGACTTTATGAGTACCTGGTCATGTCCTTCGGCCTCACCAATGCTCCAGCTCACTTCATGTATTTGATGAACTCGATATTCATGCCGGAGCTGGGCAAGTTTATCGTGCTCTTCATCGACGACATCCTGGTATATTCCAAGTCGGAGGAAGATCACAAGAAGCATCTGCGTATAGTCTTGCAACGGTTGCGGGATCACAAGCTATACGCGAAATTCAGCAAGTGCGAATTCTGGATATCGCAAGTGCCTTTTCTCGGGCATATCATCTCAGCGGAGTGCATCGCTGTAGACCCGAGTAAGATCACACAAGTGCTGAATTGGAAATCCCCGAGAACTGTTCACGAGGTACGAAGTTTCCTCGGACTCGCGGGATATTATCGGAGGTTCATTCCGAACTTCTCGAAGATTGCCAAGCCTATGACGGAGCTGCTTAAGAAGGCTACCGAATATGTTTGGAGTCCAGCGTGTGAAGCAGCATTCAAGGCTTTAGTCAAGCACCTAACATCAGCACCGGTTTTGGCGCAGCCAGACACAACAAAACTGTTCGATGTGTACTGCGATGCATCCGGCATCGGGCTCGGATGTGTGCTGATGCAAGACCGAAGGGTGGTCGCGTATGGATCACGGCAGCATAGAAACCATGAGCAGAATTATCCAACTCACGACTTGGAGCTCGCTGCCGTGGTACTTGCACTGAAAATGTGGAGGCATTACCTACTCGGTAACCTCGTACATTTATATACCGACCACAAGAGACTCAAGTACATATTCACTCAGAAGGAGCTGAACATGAGGCAGCGAAGATGGTTAGAACTGATAAAGGATTACGAAATAGAGATCCATTATCACCCCGGCAAGGCAAACGTGGTGGCAGATGCGCTGAGTCGCAAGTCACACGCCAATAATCTGACCATCACCCTGTTGAAAGAGAGCGAACCACCACTACATGTGATTCCACATGGAGCTCTCTACAACCTAGCTTTGATCCCCACCATCCGTCAAGAGATAGCGGCAGCTCAGAAACATGACAAGGGCATGTAGCATTTGCGGAGACGTGTAGACAGTGGGGAGTTGAAATGTTTCCGGAAGGACGGAGACGGCGTCCTATGGTTCAAGTACCAGATCGTCGTACCCCGTAACCCGGAGTTACGGAAGAAAATTTTTTATGAGGCTCACTTATCAAAATTTTCTATTCACCCCGGCAGCAACAAAATGTATCAAGAAATCAGAAGCAAGTTTTGGTGGACACGTATGAAGCGGGAGATCGCCAAGTACGTGTCCGAGTGTGATACATGTCGAAGGGTGAAGGCAGATCATATGCGGAAACCGGGACTGCTACAACCACTGGGCGTTCCTGCCTGGAAGTGGGAGGATGTGAGCATGGACTTCATTGTCGGTTTACCCACCACCTTACAGAAACATGATTCTGTGTGGGTGATCGTCGACCGGCTCACCAAGGTTTCCCATTTCATCCCGATCAACACCAACTACAACGCCAAGAAGTTCGCTGGACTGTACATCTCACGGATCCTATGCTTGTACAGCGTACCCCGTACCATCATATCGGACCGGGGCACTTTATTTGTGTCCCGCTTTTGGGAGCAGCTACACGCTGCATTGGGGATGAAGCTGATCCGTAGTTCAGCATACCACCCGCAGACGGATGGGCAACCCGAGCGGGTAAATCAGATTCTAGAAGACATGCTACGAGCTTGCGCTATCAACCACGGCAAGAATTGGGATGATCACTTGCCGTTAGCCGAGTTCTCGTACAATAATGGGTACCAAGCCAGCATCAATATGGCGCCTTACGAGGCGCTATACGGAAGAAAATGCTGCACACCATTGAATTGGTGTGAGTCTGGCGAAAGGGTTACCTTCGGGATTGACCTTGTCAACAACGCGGAAGAAAAGGTTCGGCTGATTCAAGCGAACCTAAAAGCCGCCCAATCCCGGAAGAAACAGTATGCGGACCGGAGAAGACGGCCATTACAATTTCAAGTCGGGGATCACGTATATCTACGTGTGTCTCCAATGAAAGGCGTAAACAAATTCGGGGTGAGAGGAAAGTTGGCACCCCGGTTCATCGGTCCATTCCAGATTACCGAAAGATGTGGATCAATAGCATACCGGCTAAAATTACCAGAAGCACTTTCCGGTGTGCACAACGTCCTTCATATTTCCCAGCTGAGGAAGTGTCTCAAGATATCAACTACCGTTCAGCTGGAGGACATTGAAGAACTGAAATCGGATCTCACCTATCGGGAGGAACCGGTTCAGGTTATTGATGCGAAGGCCCGAACCACACGCAACCGTACGTTGTGGTTCTACAAAGTTCTATGGAGTAATCACTCCGTGGATGAAGCGACATGGGAGAGCGATGGATTTCTTCGCGCTAACTACCCCGACTTTTTCACGTCGCATATCCGGTAATTTTCCACCGTCCTCTCTCTCATTTTCACCTTATAATCTCGGGACGAGATTCTTTTAAGGGGGGAGGAATGTAAATGCCTCAGTTTTTGACACATTCAAAGTGTTCATCACCACACACACACACCCCTCATTTAAAGATAGTTGATGAACACATTTAAAGAGCAAGTAACCATTATCAACATGCTCATTAGACAATAAACTCACAAAATGCAAAAATGGTATTCCCCACATGCAGCATCTAGGGGTTGGACATATAAAAACTCCTACACCTTGCTAGGGATGTCCATGCCAAGTTTCACCCAAATTCAAAACCTTTTTGAGGTATTTTTGGGTATAGCTAGAAAGAGGGTGCTTTGAACTCCAATTCATATTCAAACGGTTTTTAACCCATGAATTCAAAAGTGGGAAACATATTTATACTCAGCACATTTTTGTGAGCTCACACACCAATTTTCACTCCATTTGGAGTTGATCTTGACAAGAGCTAAGTGTAGCAAATTCAAACTTTATTTGAATTTCAAACTGAACATGTGCTGAAATTTAGTAAGACAAACCCAATTTGAATTCTAATCAGTTCAAATGGCTCAGGGGTGAATAATTCAAATCACCATGGGCATTTTAGGGCTTACTGTTTACAACAGTGATATAGAGTTAATTTCAGAGGTTAAAAGGAAAATGGGACCCACATGTCAGCCACTAGAGAGAATTCTACCGACTGAAGGCTGAACCCGGTTACTCGTGCAGACTGAGCTGCCGCCACGGCAAAGAAAAGGCGAGGACAGCAGCTGCTTGCCGCCCCCGGCCGATGAACCGCCTCTCAGGGCCCTTATCTACGCGCCCAAGCGGTCGCAGGGGGTTTTCACCGCTGCCCCGACGCGTCCCCGTCCAGAAAACTAAAGTTCCTCGCCGCCCGGGTGAACTCTCGGTTCCTCATCGCCCGGCCGATCCAGTGATCCTCCCGGCGATCTGATACCAGCACCAGGTGTGCCAAGCCATATTCGACACCCTCGCGTCAGTTCCAGGCTCGGAGCAGTCCTTCCCGAGCTCCACCGCGATGATCTTTCCTCTGCCGGTTCAGCTCGAGCCGCCACCGCGGGAACGATCCGTCCGGTCACCACAGCCCACCGTTCACCGAGCTGTGAACAGCAAAGAGGTTCGCCTTCAGTCCCTCTTTCATTCCCGCAAGCTCCGGCGGCGTGACAGAGACTGCTCATGCTGGAATTTCATATTTTCGCGACGGTGTGCAAAAGTGGAGTCAGAACCGATCCGCGAAATTCGTAATCCACACTGCACCACTCATCCTCTCGTGGAGGGGATCACTTCTAGGTGCCCGTACGAGTCCATAGGAGCAGGAACCACGAAGAACCGTCGAGGGAAACCGCTGTTCTTCGAGTTTTAGTAGAAGTCCCGATTTCTGGCCTAGGTCGCACGGTGACAGCCCAACACAACACTTCCCGAGCTCCGTGGAGCTCATGTCGACTTTTCCTAAGGTCCACTGATGCTTCTCGACCGTTTGCTCGATCGATTGGGGTGCTAGGGAGGTCGGCCGACACGACCGAAGTTCTCCCGAGGCTGCTGCTCGTCGCCGACCAGGTGCCGGCCATTTTCATGACGATCTGAGCCCGAAATCATGTTCCCCGAGTGAAAGTAGGCAGGGGCGACCAGAATCATGAAGTTTGGAGCTCCACAGAAGCTGTCGGCGAGCTCTCCGGCGAGGTACCGTGGCGGCAGAACGCGGGCGGCGGGAGGTAGACGAAGGGGGTGGACCCCGGCTGTCAGCGGCAGATATTTTAAAACCGAGATCTGCTGTGGCACGGATCGGGTGCGGCTGCGCGCGAAGGAATCTGTAGCCGCGTGTGTCATCCGATGAGGAGCCGACACGTAGCCCCGGTCCCACGCGCAGAGATTTAAACTTTTCCCGGATTTTCAGGTTTCATTCAAACTTCAAATCCTCATAACTTTGGCTAGGAAGTTCCAAATCGAGTGAACCAAATTTTGTTGGATTCAGCTCTCTGAGTACTTTCCAGCAAATCAAGTTTCACTTCATGAAAATCCTTATTTCTCTAGAATTAATTCCTCAAAATTTAAACTGTTTGGAATTTTAACTGGAGAATCCTTTGGAGGAAAATTCTGAAATTTTGCTGGGATGTTCACCAAAATATCCCTGAACTATCATAAAAATTTCAGATCCATTTGAGCTCAATTGATCCACCTAATGGTGTGATTAATAAAACTGTTCCAGAGAAAATAGAAAATGTTCAGAAACATTTTCAGAATTCCTCTGAAATTGTTTAGCTCATATCTTTAGCTAGGAACCTTCAAATTAAGTGAGACCAACTCCATTAGAACCCTCTGAAAACTTAGTTTTCAGAAAGTCATGGCTTGATCCATGAAAATCCCTAGAACACCCTAAGAGTTCCAATTAAGGTCAAGGACATAATTAATTGTGGAGGGCTCAAATGAGCTTTGCTGCAACTAAAACTTGGCCAAGTCTCTGTTTAGGTTGTAACCAAGCCACAGTAGAAATTTCAGGGTCAGTGGGTCTGTCTAGTGAGACTTATAAGGTTCACAAGTTTAATTCAAATCAAATGCATTTAAATTAATACATATACTTGTATCTCATGTAGTCGCTAAGGTCGAGGAGGAACCCGAAGTCTTAGACTTCGTTACTCCGGAGGAGCAGCTAGCCTACAACCAAGAGCAGCAAGGCAAGCCCCGGTTTGCATTAACCTTTTTACAAAGTTTTATTGTTTTGACCACTTACTTAAGTATGATTACTTCTTGCATTGGATTCTTGTTTGAAACCCCAATTCAATAGCCAAGAGAACCATGGATTTGGGATTAGGATTGAAAACCCCGTTAGCTACTGCCATGCTAAGATAGTGTAGGATTCGGTACAAGTCGAGTAGTCGGAACTACTCGCGAGCATAGGCTAGAGGAACTCGACTCGGGTAGAGATAGCACAGGATACACATGGCAAGAAAAATGAGACCGAGCGGAGAGTAAGGGCAGCAGGACTTTGGGGCCTGTGTGCTATAGCTCAGCTTGTGTCGATTGAGGACCGAGTCGTGTGCGGGGCTGTTGAACAAGCTAGAACTGTACTGAAGACCTACCGAATATATGGGAACCGGGAAACCGATGTAACTCGGGTAGCTGGGTATTGAGGCATTGCCCATCGTTCAGAGGGTAGGTTGAGAGCTTGAGGTGTAAATTGGCTGGCGGCACTGAGATGCGCGTGCAGAGACCTCTTGCTCGGGACGATGGGACAGGTTCAATATTTGGCTGACGGGCGAAAGGTGGTTGCGTACGACGTCCGTGATGGTTGCTGTAGGCAACATCGAGTACGGGCGTACGTGACGGGTTATTCGGGTAACCCTGCAGGTGTAAATCGATTATAATCGCCATCCCTCACGGTCAATGAGTACCACTTGTTCATTGTACCGTGACGTAGAAAGAAAATGCTAGTTACATGTTAAAATGTTGCTGATTGAAAGATGTACGTTGATTGTTAATGGTTTGTTTTAGTTTAGAGCTAACTAAAGTTATTTTCATCTATGGGCAAAGTACATGAGAGAAATGCGTTTCTTGTTTGATTGCGGCTCTCTCATGTACCTTAGCGTAAGGTTCTCCACAACCTGCTGCTAAAACTTGAAAGTAAGGTCCCACTAATTAGGCGAGTCCTTTGCAACTTGTTTTACCTCATGTACCTATCATCCCTCATGTAGAAGTTTCATTAGGAGAGACGGGTCAGTTTTGCTGAGCCTTCGTGCTCACTACTTGTGTTTGAACCTTTTGCAGGGTTCTATGAGGAAGGGACTCCCGAGGAGGAGACGGAACCCCAGGAGGGGAATCCCGTCGAGTGGGAGTCGTGCACGCCGCCGTGTTAGTGTGTGTGTGTCCTAGCAAGGACATGTTCACAGGCTTAACATGAACTTGATGTGTAGTCTACGACCGTGAGTGTATACTGAACGTATTTTGATGTAAAAATGTTCATAAACCTGTTTCTGTAATAAAACTTTGCTTCCGCTTTGTACCTTTGATATGTGTTATCCGGTGCTGTGCAACGCAGCACCCCTCAGCGTGATCCTGGCTCGACAAGACCGTGGGGTCGTGTCATTGAAGATCATTTGAGTAGGAATTTGGTAAATACAAACTGCTGTGTTCATAAGAGTCTAGAAACATTTTCAGAAAATGTTGCCCACTTGTAAAATCTATTTTAGGCAATTCATAGCTCCAAGAATCGTAGGAAAAATTAGGCAAGCTATCTGAGACATACTTGAAATTGCAGTTCACTTAATTGGGCATGAAAATGCACATTACACCAGAAATAATTCTCTTGATTAAAAATGCTTAAGGAATTATTCTGGATGAAATACTCAAGTTAAAGGTCTGAATTTTCGACCAAATGACTTTCATGGGACCAGGAACTCACATGTAAATTATCAGCTCAAGTTGAGCTTTAGAACTCCCTGTTCTTGTTCTCCCTACTTATGTATATGGGGAAATACATAAGAGACATTGTGAGAATTATGGTAGACATAATTTGACTCCACATTAGCTGCAATTTGGCAAGCTAAATCCCTAAGTAGTATAGAACCTGCTGTAAAAGTTTTGAAGCCATTGGAGTTATTGTTCTTCAGTTGCATTGAAATCTTTTCAGCAAATCTCTTATGGTCATTAGGAAAGTTAGTTAATGTATAGCTAAAACACTAAGACCAATTTAGTTCTTTCATAATTCTTTGCACAACAGAGGCAAAACAAGCCATTCTTGGCATTTCCACACAACCTCTGTTCCTAAGAAATCCAGTCTTTAAATTCTTGCCATTGCATTCTATAAAACTTGTGCATATACATTTCAATAGGATTTACGACAACGGGGATTCAAAGGAGTGATTCATTGAAGTGGATCAGACTCCGGAGAATCAAGGGATGATCAGCAAGGATCACTAACTGCTTATATACTACTACCCTACAAAACAGGCAAGCTCCGGTTTGCATTAACAGCTTTTAAGTTTTTACTTTGTATTCACTTTTGGTTAAGATATGAAATGTGCATTAGGTCTAGTTGTTTGATACTCCTCTTGCATGACCAAATAAACCCATGGAGTATTGGGTAGGTGTCTTTACATCGTGTAGAACTGCCATGCTTAAGTAAGGTTCGGTAGAAGTCGAGTGGTAAGATGCTACTCGCATGATCAGGAACAACAGGGGCATACGGGATTGGTTCAGAAAATATGTAGCAAGTTAAAGTTGAGACCGGAAGGTTGTAGGGCAGCAGGACATAGGGGCCTGGGTGCTTTAGACCTGTCCGTGTCGGTCAAGGACCAATCCGTATGCGGCCCTGTTGAACAAGTTTGAGTTGTGTCCCGGACTCATGCTGGCTACATGGGACCCAGTAAACCGATGTACCTCGGGAAGCTTGCGTTGAGCCTTTTCGGTTCGCCTCAGGCGAGACGGCCGTCGTGTATTATGTGGGTAACATTCTCATGACATCTCATATCGGTAGGTGCACCATTAGAGTGGCTACTGTACTAGGCGACTTGATCGATTCTACGGGGGTGAAACGGGGGAAAGGATGTCAGGTACGATGTCAGTGATGGTTGCTGTAGGCAACGTCGAGTACGGGCGTACATGTCATGTAGTCTGGGTGTCATTGATTCGAATCATCGTCGCTCGCGGAATGGACCGAGCATACTTGTTCTCACAGTCGTGACGTAGTAAGAACTTGCATGAGAAAGGAACTAATCATATTGGTTTGAAGTTAATACTAGCATTGTGATGATATTTCGTATGAATAGGCTAGTGCATACTCGATTCTTTTACACCATGAGCAAATTGGGAAAGCGTTTCTTATTTGATTGTGGACTCCTGATGTGGCATGCCCAAGGTTATTCTTAAATTGTTGCTATTAACACTTGAAAGTAAGGATTCACATTTAGGCGAGTTTATTATGCATTATGCCATCCTACTTTATGTTCATAACCTCATGTAGAGTTTCATGACTAGGGTGACGGTTAAGTCTTGCTGAGGGTTATGCTCACGGATGCTATCCGAGTTGTTTTGCAGGATTGATTTCATGCTTATGAAGGGATGCCGAGGAGACTCGGGAACCTCCGAGTGGTTACTCAAGAGCATCCTCGCCGCTGCAGATTATTCTTTTTGTTGCTAGTAAGAAACGTCCGCGGGCTGGACTGTTTCTTTGTTGCTAAGTTAGAAATGAGTCGTGAGAGTTATAGTTTTCCGCTGTAGCTTATTTTGAGATAAGTATTTGTAAAACACTTTTGTGCGCTTCCCCAAATGATTTATATAATGTGATGTGTTTCATCGACCCATGTGCTGTTGGGTGCCGCATATCACGGCACCACCCGACGAGGTCCTGGCGGGGCCATGTTGGCGGTGCCCTCACAGCGTGGTATCAGAGCTGCGTTGGGAATAGCACACGGATTGAGCACTCTGTTTTTGATATCTTTGAAGCCTAGTCATCCTCTCATTTGAATCTTAGCTCAAAATAAGAGTTCAGTAACTATTATTTGTTTCGAACTTCCATTTTTAGTTGAAAGTTAGTTCATGAGTTTTTTATTCATAGGGAAGAGGTTATTGAGTTCAGTACGGCGTCGATGCACCGTAAGAAGCATGTCGGTACTACGTAGCCTCACAAAAGAAAAATCCTAACCGAATTATACCAGCATAAAATATCATAGGTGGCACTAAAACGGTCACTTGCAAACGTGTTCTACTCGCACTACGGTTTCGCGGTTAAACCTGCATAAGTCACACTCAATTGTCAGCTCCGGCTGCACGCCGAACCCGGTCCCAATACAGTTCGTACACCCGTCCGTCATCACTCGCACGGGTGTTCTCAAGCCAAACACGCCTTGAGCTACGTGTTCACGTTACTAACCACGTGACGGGGTCTCCCATACTTGCCCGTAGCACGCCGGGGAAAGGCGTTGCTCGAGTACCCCAAATGACATGAGGAGTCGTAAAGGATACTAAAGCGGGCCGGGTTACCTGCCACCCGTGGGGCTCCACCCTTCAGATTGTGCGCACTAGTGGACAGCGCTTATGTGCACCACCCAAGACATAGAACGTCCCGAGATGCACGATTTTCCGATATAGCAAATAAGTTAGGTTGCCACCTTCATATTAGGCTAATAGTAATCCTTATGTGGGCCTAGTACCGTATCCTCACCGTAACCTAAATTTTTGTCGTAATACAATCCTTATTCCGTGCGCTATTACCAATGTGGCTCTGATACCATGCTGATAGGGTCCATGCCGCCTGTTCAATCACCGGGACGTGCCACTCGCCCGGGAATCGCATTGGGTGGTGCCGTGTTGAGCGGCACCCAAGAGCACACATATAAGGAACAATGTATTACATAAAACAATAGCAGAAGCTTACAAATTTTTCTTTGCAACTAGTTTACATCAAGTAACTACAGCAGAAGTCTATAAACAGCTCACGTCGAATAACTAAAGAGCACTCGAGAAGAGGTCCAGCCCGCAGACTCCTCTCGCTTGCAACACGAAGACAACAGCAGCAGCTGGGTTCTCCATGTGTTAAACGACTCGGAAGTCTCCGAGTCTTACCGGACAACCTTCTTCTTAGCATCGATGTTAACCTGCAAAACAACTCATATAGCAAGCGTGAGCACATAGGCTCAGCAAGACTGATTCGTCTCTCCTAAATAAGAAACTCTACATGCACGACGGTTGCAAGTGGTTTAGCTAGATTTGCATAAAGGACTCGCCTAATGTAGATCCTTAACTTTCAGACAGGAAGCCTCATTGAATAGACCTTAAGCCGAACAGCATCGCAACTCCACAATCAAACAAGAAACGCTTTGTTGTGATGCTTCTTGCACAAAGTGAAAGTAAAGTTTAATGAGCCTATCTATAATGCAAGCATGGTTCCAATACAACTTAAATCACAGCCTTATCAAGTTCAAAAGAAACCATTCAGTTGTTACTACGTCAAGACGCAGTGGGCAAATGTGCTCATATGACCGCGAGCGACAGTGATTCGAATCAGTGCATGCCTGGACTACACGACACGCACACCCGTACTCCGAGTTGCTGGCATCAACCTCGACTGACGTTGTACACGGCCACCTTTCCCAATATCTTCCACACAGGATGCAGTCTAACTGCCCCGAGTCCGCAAGCTCCCTCAAGGTACATACCCGCAGTAGTATGTTCTTGAGCGAGTTACCTCCTGCTACCCTGACGCCGAAAGCCTAAGAGAGTTAGAAAAGTTCCAATGTGGATCTCCCGAGGTACATCGGTTTCCTGGGTCCCATATAGCCAGTATGTGCCCGGTACACAACTCAAACTTGTCCAATAGGGCCAAGCACGGACGGGCCTTAACCGACACAGGCAGGGCTATGCACGCACGGTCCGCAGCCTGCTGCATCTAAACCTCCGTGCCCGGTCTCCATTTCTTATGTGTGAACTTTCCTCATTGTTTCTATTCTTGACCCGCTCCGAATAAACCAGCCCTAAACTCGCGAGTAGATTCCAACTACTCGACTTCTACCGGACCTTTCCTACTAACATTTAGCGTAGCCAAATACACTCGAGGAGGTACTATTCTACCCTTCTCTCTTAGGTATTTCTAGTCATGCAACTGGGGTTTTCAATATCAACTAGACTTAATGCACTCAAACAATTCAAGCTATGATCTCTAGAAATGGAAATGCTTTATAAAACTGTTCAAATGCAAGCTGGGGTTGCCTGTTTTGCAGGTGACTAAGATTACAATCAGTTAGTGAAGATCACTTGGGGCTTGATCACTCGCTTTCCTCCTTCCTTGATCTTCACTTCAAATCCTTCTCACGTTCTCACGTAGATGCTACACGATATGAATGTGCATATGTATTTAATTGTAAAGCTTTTGCCAATAAGTTCTAATGGTTAAAAACTGGATCTCTATTTATTAATTTAAAATGACATTGGTGCTAGTGGTTTTGGTTTGGTTTAAGCACTATGATCAAGTGTTGTGTGCTATCTCCACTTGTGTGTTGATCACCTCAAGAGGTTACACAGGACAGTAGTTATCCAGGGCTCCAATGGAGCTGAAAATTTTCATGTGAGTTAGTTGTCAAAGAAAGTTATATGGACCAAAATTAGCACATTTTATTGAGTGGTTTATTCAGAACAATTCTCTAAGCAATTAAGCAAAAAGGAATTAATTCTGAGGTAACACCCATGTTCATGTCAAACTTAGTGAACTAAAATTTCAATTACAGTTCATAGAGCCTGCATGAATTTTCCTAGGATTTTTGGAGCTAAGAATTGCCCAGAACTGAATTTCCAAGTTTTGGAAATTCTCTAAAAATATTTCTGTATTCATTTGAACACAGCAACTTAAAACCTGAATTCTCCTAAGCAAATTAACTTCAAATGAGCTGAAATTTATACAGGAGTTCAATAACACCCTAGAGGATATTCTGGAAACATTCGAGGACTTTGGATAAACCAAACTCCCTCTAAAATTCTTTTGCTGAAAAGTTTTGAAGAATTTTCCAAATTTAAATAATGACTTCCATACAAATTGAGTTGCATATTTGGATAGAGTATTTAAATCTGAAACTAACCCAATTTGAATCACTAAATCTGGAGTTTCCTAGCAAAAGTTATGCTCTTCGAAAGTTTGGGGAAAAATCTGGGATTTGAATAAATCGTGGAAAAAAATCAAACACTGACGGTGGGTCCAGGGGACACGTGTCTAGTGCCGGGACAGCGCCACATGGGGCCACAGGTTTAATTCCCGCGCTGTCACAGCTTATCCGAGTCCACAGACGATCCGGCCTCCCCCTCCAGAGCCACTGACACGCGGGCCCAGCGAGGCTTCTTCAACCTCGCGACTCCCGCGCCCCGCGCCACCGGAGCTTACCGGCGTGCCTCTGAAATCGGTCGTACGGCCAACTCTAATGCTCAAAATTGCCGGTAGGCCCTAATTACGTGCGAGGAACACGCTGGTGTGGTCTACCCGAGCCGGCAGAGCTCCCAACGTAGCTCGCGACGTGCAGCGGCACTCATCCGACTCCGGTGATGTCGCCTCACTGTGTTAGCCTGCCAAAAGCTCCCTGGAAAGGCCCTAAAGAACAGTGAGAGCTGGAGAAGCTCGGCATGGTGGCAAAAGAGATCAGGAATAGCTCTAATTATACTCTCACCGTGCGCCTGAAGCTGCCCGACATTGCCGCCGTCGGACAAGCTCAAACTACACCGGCTACACGTAGTTTCATGCTAGGTTCGCAAAGCAAACTGGTGCGCCCTCAAGTCTAGCTCTCGTTTGTGAAGTTTGTGACCTCTAAACAAGAATTAATCGGGAATTTCATGAATTCATACCCGAGAGTCGGTTTGCACCGATCGGAAGGGAATCTCAAAATTCGCCGTCGACGCTCAACCTTTCGCCTCAAGCTTCGGAGGTGAGCTGTAGGGGGTTCTTGCGCGTCCAGAGGAGGCTTTGCTTGGCCGTGACAAGCCCTGGGTGAGGCTGTCCACGAGAGCACCTCCTTTCAGTTTTGTGTCGGCCGCCGTGGGAGAGATTGTTTCTCGGTGTAGGGTGTGGCGGACCGGAATCTGCACGCCCAGGATCTCAGAGGGTGGTGCCGCACGATGCGACACCTGACAGCACACATCATAAGGGAAACATTGCATTACATAGAAAACCAACTGAATATGTACAAAATAGTACAAGCCTTCAGTTACAAACTAAGTACTGAAGTTACAACAGCGGAAGCTAAGTTTATACAACTCACACCCATCTATCTAGCAAAAGTCGGTTGCCCAGCCCTATGTACAACCCACACTAGCTGCACTCCTCAGCTCAGCGCGGTGTGTACGGCTCCCACCCGGCCGTGGTCCCCAACGGAGGGTAGCCCTCGCTGGTGGACTTGTAACCCGAGTCCGTGGGGTAGTCATCACCTGAAAAACACTTATAGCAGCAACCATGAGCATGATGGCTCAACAAGACTTAACCGACTCACCTACACATGAAACTCTACATGCAGATTATACAAATATAGGAGGGCACATTGCAGCAAAGGACACGCCTACCAGTTCATCCTTAATTCATCTTTTAGCCCCAAGTTAACAGTTCATGAAATCTGAAATTTAGTGAGCAATATTTGGTGGCACACATGTAGCAATACAATTTAATCATAACAGCAATACTGAATCATATCATTTCATATATTAACCTACGTCACGACTCAGTGACCAAGTGGTACTCATCACCGTGAGGGACGGCGAATCGACTCGATATATGCCTGCAGGGATACCCGAAGAGCACGTCACGTACGCCCACCCGTGGAGCTGCACAGCACGCTCACTCGATGTCGTACGGGACAACCTTTTACCCAACATCCCAAACGTTGAACCGGTCACACCGAAACGGACAGGAGGCTCCCTACACGGAGCATCTCTCTATGCCCGTTAGCGGATTTCCACCTTTCTGCCCTCAACCTACACCTATAAATCGGTGTGCTATGCCTCGACGCCGTGAGGTTTAGGTTACATCGGTTTACCGGGGCCCATATATCCAATATGCCTTTGGTACATTCAAACTTGATCAGTGTGGGCCGCACACGGATCGGTTCTCAATCGACACAGACAGGGATGCACCCACAAGACTTCCTCTTGCTACGCCCTAGCCCCTGCCTAGTCTCATTTTCTTACTAAAGTGATCTCACATCACTTGAACCAATCCCATGTCTCCCAAAGCCTAAACTCGCGAATAGATTCCAACTACTCGACTTGTACCGAAGTTCTATGAACATTAAGCATAGCTTGTCTATTCGAGGACTTAGACACTACCCTCACTCTTGTAGGGAAAATTCTGGTTATGCACCTGGGGTTCCATCCATCCTACACCTAATACACACACATACCTCATGCTAAGTATTCATAAAGTAAAACTTGTAAAATTTGTTAATGCAAACCGGGGCTTGCCTTGTTGCTTCTGGTAAGTGGTTAGGGCTTCGCCCGGAAGAAGAAAATCCAGGACTTCCGGGGTTTCCTCGCTTTCAGCGACTACACGTAAGCAATATACTATATGCCAATTTAAATGCAATGTGTCCAGTTGACTATGTAAAGACTATAACTTTAGCTATCCCTCCCCCTTGGCTCTAAAATTTTATGGTGGCTTGGTAGGATCTTAACCAGATACTTTACCAAGTTTCACTTGAAACAAAGTTCATTTGAGCTCTGCAAAAATAAAAACCCAATTAGTCATTACTAGATATTCTATGGATTTCTAGGGATTTTCATGGCTCTAACCATTACTTTCTGGAAACTAGAAGTTGAAATGGTTCTAACAGAATTGGTTTCATTTCATTTGAAGACTCCTAGAGAAAGTTGTGCCCTACACAAGATTTGAGAAAATCTGAAAAATGTTTCTGTACATTTTTCCATTTTCTCAGGGCAGTTCACTTAATCACACAATTAGGGGGAGTAAATGAACTTGGATGGGTCTGAAATTTTTCCTGTGACTCAAGGATTTTCAAATGAACTTCCCAGCTAAATTTCAGAATTTTGACAAAGGAATTCTCCAGATAAAATTCCCCACAGTTTAAATTTTTGGGAATTAATTCTGGAAAACTAATAAGTTTCATGCACTGAAATTTGTTTTGATGGAAAGTACTCAAAAACCTGAATTCAGCAAAATTTAGTTCACTAAATTTGGAGCTTCCTAGCAAAAGTTATAGCTAGTTGAAGTTTGAACTAAAACTGGAAAATCCCAGAAATGTTTAACCTCTGCATGCGGGCCCACCACCCGCCTTCTTCCTCCTCACGCGCGACCGAGCATTCGACAGTGGCGCACTGCGGCAAGGTTCACCAGAAGTGACTTCTCGGCCGCCCGCAGCGCTGGAACTGGCCGCTTAGCCCTATCTCGCCACGTGGAACCTGCCTCGGAGGTTGGAGCTCGCCGGCGGTAACCGGAAATGGCTGTGCGACGTCAACCGTAGAGGCTAGGGCTCCAGAGAGGTAGTCCTTGCTCTCTGAGGCATAAAAAGGTCCACGGTTTGCTTGTGGAGCACCAGTGGATCGCGAGGATCCTGTCGGGAGCAGCCTTGGAATATAAAAGTGCTTGCAACTCCACTCTCGACGGCGACCCGAGCCGTGTATGCACCGGCGGCTATGGAAATGGCTATAACTCGGGCACTTCTGGACGGTTGTACTCAGTTCTTCCTCGAGGAGGGATGCTAGGAGGTGTAGAAGCTACTTGTGAGCTAGCGTGACCATTGATTCAACGTGTAAGCCGAATTTTTGGTTTTTTGCCGAACTCGGTCCGTTGCACTAGGGTTCGGGACTTTCTAAAATTCTTGCTAACCGATGGATCATTTGCCAAATGCTTTGCGAGTACACCATCTAGGGATCCCCACGCACCTTTCTTGTGTAGCACGTGGATGGAGAAGATGGCCAGCTTGGGCTGTCGACGGTGAGCCGAAGCACCACTCTGCCGGTCCCTTCTTGGTTCTTGACTTCGACGGCTTAAACAGCACGTAACCGAGCGCAACTCGCCGGTGTAGCATGGGGAGCCGCTAGAGAACACCTTGGCACTCCTTTTTGCTGTAGAGACCACGAGCAACTGATGAACGGCACTGGTGTGTGCCAAAGGATCCAAGGTGTGGTCGCCGCTGCTGTTTTCTCGCGCGCGAGAGCTGAGCAGAGCGGCGCTAGCTGGGGAGGAAGCCGAATTTCGTTTGTGCCGCGTACGTGGTAATCGGGAGTAGCGCGAGCTGATCAGGACGAGTGCTGGCGCGCGCGAGATCAACGCAGAGAGGCGGCAACAGCCCCGGCGGCCGACCGACGGCAACAGAGTCGGTTCTTCCCTCTTTCAGCCTCTGACCAGTGGGTCCCTCTCCCCTCTAATTCCTTTTCTGTTTTTCATTTTTTGTTTTCACTGAAAAGATCTCAGCTACTCACAATTGATTGAGAGACTTAGCCACAAAGTCATGGTTTGAATTTGATTTCCTCAATTTGAAATTGGTTTGGCTAAATTTTCTGCCCATTTGAATTTGAAATTCAAATTCAGTTTGAATTCATGCCAATTTAGCTCCCGGCAAGATGAACTCCAATGAGGATGAGAATTTGTGGACTAACTCAGAAAAATGTTCTGAGTTTGAATATGAAGTAAACTTTTGAATTCAAGTGGCGAAAGTGGCTGAAATTTGAATTTGCATTCAAATTAGCCCTTTTTACCAATGTCTCCAAAAGTGGCTCAAAAGAATTTGGATTTACATGAAACTTGGCCTGAGCCTTCCCAAGACTATTTAAGGTCTAGGGGTGAGCTAAACCTCTCATGTTTATGTGTATGACTCCTATTTTTTAAAGTTATGGCTTTCCCCTCTAATTACCCTCTTGATGGTGTTTACTTGCTCTTCTCATATGTTCAAGAGCTATCCACCAAATGAACTGTGGTGGGGTGAGGTGATGAATGAAAACTTTTGCAAGTCCATTCTTGGGCTTTTACATAGGGAGCACGAGCTCAATTGGTGATGGTTTGAGGAGGTTGTGGGAAGTCCTGTGGTGTCGTTTTGCTACTCAGCCGAGGCTCACATGCAAGTCTCTTGTGTGGCCGAGTGATCGACAGAACAGCGGCAGCGGCTCGGTTGTTTTCTGCGGGAGGAAGAAAGAACAGTGAGGGTCTCGGTGCTGTGTGTGCTCTGAGGTGATGAGGACGGGAAAAGCAGCTCGCCAGCGCAAACCGATCAAGGAGGAGGTGGCTTTGGCGCTGCTCGGTGTCGCACGGCGAGGAGCCTCGGTGGCTCGGTTGCTTCGCATGGAGGATGAAAAACAGAGACCGTGCACTGCAAAAATGAAGATCTTTTGCACACTAAACTTCCCCACTGACATGTGGGTCCCAGCCCCCCTTCTTATCCCTCTCCAAAATATCTCCCAAAGTTTGAATATAATGGAATTCAATTGTGGAAATTCAAATCTGATGTGCATTTGGAAAATTGGGCAAGTTTCATCCAAATTCAAATGGGCATTTGAATTATTTGCACTTTAAAGTCCATTTTGGAAAAAATGAGTTGCAAACCATTTCAACAATTCATGAAACTTTGTATACCCACTAATTTGGACCTAAGGAATTCAAATCTGAAATCTGATTTTAAATTTGGCTGCTGCAAATGAGATTTTTAGCACAACAGTTTGAATTCATTGTGTTGCTCTCATTTGAATTTTAAATTGAACAATTTTTTCCAAAACTGACTTTAGCTTTCTCACACCTATGGGAACTTCCCACCTTGGTTTTAGATCCTTCTTGGGTTCCAAGTCTTCAAATAAATATTTGAACTTGTGTGAAGAAAGCTCTCATGCGTGTTATCACATGTAGAAAAGGTTTTAACAAGTCCCATTTTTCATACATATGAAACCAATTTTTGCAAACAAGAGTTTCTTTGTATTCACATTTTGGTACCTTTACAAATGTGTTATACCAATACTCGGCAAGTGGCAACCACTGCTTCAACTGAGAAGTTTCTTGCATAGCACACCTCAGATAAGTTTCTAAACATTGGTTTACTCTTTCAGATTGCCCATCTATTTGAGGATGGTAAGAAGTAGAAAGCAGTAGCTTCACTTTCATGACAACAACAACAACCAAGCCTTTTTCCCAAGCATGTTGGGGTCGGCTAATAAACAATTGCTTCCATAGAGCATTAGTAAAAATTCTATCTCTATCAGTGAGCATAGATTTAGGAAGGCCATGTACCTTTATAACATTGTCCAGCAGAGCAGAAGCTACCTGAGCAGCTGTGTATGGATGTTTAAGGGGCAAAAAGTGAGCATATTTAGAAAACTGTCCACCACCACTAATATGGTGTTATAGCCCTCAGACTTAGGAAGACCTTCAATAGAATCCATGATAATTTCCTGTCAAACCCCATCAGGAATTGGAAGTGGCTGCAAAAGACCTGCTGGCTGAGTTCTTGCAGTCTTGGCTTGTCGGCAGATCGAGCACTGTTTGATAAAGTCCTTCACGTCCCCTCAGAGCCCTTTCCCAAAGAACATTCTTTTAACTCGATGATAGGTAGCATGAATTTCAGAATGGCCTTCGATAGCACTATCATGGCAAGCTGCTATGAGTTTATTTCGAAGAGCTGAATTCTCTCCAACCCAGATTAAACCATCTTTTCGGATAATACCTTGTTGAAGGGAAAATCCATTCTCATCAGGGCTCAATATAGCCAACCTAGCCAACAGCTGCTGGGCATCAGCTTCTGTAACATAAGAATTCACTACTTCTTGTATCCATTGCGGTTGGATCTCATAGAGCACAGTTCCCTGCATCAATTGACCAACTCTAGACAATGCATATGCTGCCATGTTATCTTTACATTAACGATAAAGAATCTTGAAATTCAGCCCCATCATCTTAGCCATGGCCTTTTTCTGAAGGTCTGAGTGTAACTTCTGATCCTCTAGAAAACTCAGACTCTTGTGGTCTGTTCTAATAATTAATTCTGCCCTTTACAAATACGGCCTCCATTTACCCACTGTCAGAAGTAAAGCTAGAAACTTCTTTTCATAAATGGACCACTACTTGTGCTTCTGTGACAATGTCTTGCTCAGAAATGCCAGTGGTCTCTCCTTCTGCATTAGCACAGCCCCCAAACAAGAATCACATGCATCGGTCTCCACCACAATAACATCCTGAAATCCGGGAGAGACAATACTGGAGTATATGCCATAGCCAATTTCAGCTTACGAAAAGCTGTTTCAGCTTCAGATGTCCAGATGAATAACTTATGCTTCCGTAACTTTGTCAAAGGGTTGGCGATTCCTCCATACCCTTTGACAAATTTACGATAATAGCCGGTGAGCCCTAAAAAAGCTCGCAACTCAGTAAATGAATTAGGAGTGGGCCATCTCTCCATCACCTCCGTCTTCTTTGGGTCAGTCTTGGCACCATCTTCAGAAATAATATGGTCTAGATATTCCAGCTCCCTTTTTACAAAGTTACACTTAGACAACTTGATATAGAACTGATGCTTGCGAAGGGCCTCTAACACCATTCTCAAATGGTTAGTATGAAGGGCCAAAGAAGTGTTATAGATCAAAATGTTATCAATAAAGACTAAAACAAATTTGCGCAAAAATGGGGATAAAAAAGAATTCATAGGACATTGAAATGAGGAAGGGGCATTAGTTAGACCAAATGGCATAACCTTAAATTGGTAATGGCCACAATGGATCTTAAAAACAGTTCTGTATTCTTCACCTTCCTTCATTCTGATTTGGTGATAACCAGCTCTCAAATCAAGACTGCTGAAATATTTAGCCCCTGCTAACTCATCCAGTATTTCATCAACCAAAGGCATAGGAAATTTGTTCTTGGTCGTCAAATCGTTCAATTTTCTGTAATGAATGCAAAATCTCCAGGTTCCATCCTTCTTCTGCACCAATAATACTGGAGAAGCAAAAGGGCTAACACTATGTTCAATCAATCCTCCATGAAATAATTCCGCCACTTGTCTCTCAATCTCATTTTTTTAGAGGAGAGTACCTGTAGGGTCTTGAGTTGAACGGAATGGCTCCTAGAACCAGGGGAATAACATGGTCAAAGGGCTGAGCTGGAGGAAGTGATGATGGCTCATGAAAGACATCTTCAAAGTCTATCAATAATTTTTGCACTTCTTCTTCCACCTTAACAGAGTTATCCTTAACTTCCTTGTTATCATCCAAAGCCACCACTGCCATGGCCCAAACATCATTTCCTCAAATCAGCTTGCGCAGTTGCAGTGCAGATAGAGACTGCAAGGTCTTTTGATCCACAAGCTGGTCACCCTGCAACCTGACTTTCTGTCCTTTGTAACAGAATTCCACATATTTGTTGGTCCAGTCATATTGCATCAGATTGTGTAAAGACAACCAATCATACCTCAGAATTCTATCATAAGGTCCCAAGGGTAAAATTCTCATATCAGTCATAAACGTGCTTCCACCACACCACCACTCCAATTTTTCGACCATACATTCACTTCTCAGCTGATCACCACTTGCCACTTGCACTCTGACTGATGCGCATCTTTTCTCAGGCAACCCTAATCTATCCACAAAGGCTTTGTTGATGAAAGATTGGGATCTCCCCGAATCCACTAGCAATAGGAACACTTGATTTTTTACTAAGGCCTGAGCCTGATACAGTCACCACCTTTAATGCCTGACACAGCATGTTTGGATAACTGATAACATCCTTCCACCTCCTGATCTTCTCTCTCCAATTGCAGTAGAACTTCTTCATACAAAGGAATTTCCAGATCCTCTGTAGACAAAGTGTTGAGCTGCACCTGACTCCTTTTAGGGCATTTCAACACGTGTTCTGGTTCAAAATTTTCTCCACAAGTATAACACAAACCGTGCAGTCTTCTATAATCCCTCAATTGTCTTTCCTTACTCAGCTCCGAAGGTGGGATCACCACTCTGTTGTCTGACCTTGTATAGTTCCCTTGTTTGGTCGGAAACTGAGATATATACCCCTTGCTTTTGCTCCTCTCCAGAATGTCCCTTTGCACCTTGGCCAATATTGCCGCTCTAGTGATAGTGGTAGGCACTTGATACCAGACCGGCCCTTGGATTTCACTCTTTAGACCCTTAAGGAATTGTGTGACAAAAAGAAAGTTTCAACCAGATCATGATTATGCATCGAAGTTTCATATCAACAATTTTCAAACTCCGCAATATACTCCTCAAAACCTCAGTTTGTCTCAGATTAAGCAGGTCATACATTGCCTGAAGGTACTCATATGCTCCGAACTTCTCCTTCACATCTTCCACAAACCTACTCCATGTGCTCAACCCCTCATTTCATCTTGTATACTTGGACCTATTTCGAAGCATTGCCTTCCATATGAATGGATGCAGCCCGGGCCTAGAAGGATTAAGCCACATTGTAGATTGTAAAATAGTCCTCACACTTGTCAACCCAGATAGTTGGATGTTCACCAGAAAACCGAGGGATGGCAGTTTGATCAGACTCTGATCTCCAGCTCCCCTACTTCCTTGCTAGTAGCTTGACTCCCCAACTACTTCTCTCGGTTGATCAGGACGTTGTTGTTAACAAATGATGCGTAAATAAGATCGAACACGAGACACGGATTTTACGTGAAAAACCCTTAGGGGAATAAAACCACAGGCGCCGACCGGCGATCTTCACTATGTTATGAGAGCTACAATAGGGATTACAATGAGGGCCTCTTTTCTTTTTCTCTCCCTGAACAACCTACAAGATGTATTTATAGTCATGGCTAATAGAGGAAATAAACCACTCAAAATAAATAGAATCCATAACGCGGGAGGACTCCACCTCACATCTCCTAGGCGTCCCCAGTGAGATCAGAATTTGGATCATATTCCAACAAACTCCACCTTGAGACAAATTCCATCTTGTGGCCAATGAAAGGATCCTCAATCAATTCCCTTCAACAATAAATAACACCGTGCGCCAATAGGTCACTAGGACTCAAACTGTAATACCAACCAAGCTCGAGCATAGCTCAAACTTGTAAGTAGGAACTGGCTTTGTCATCATATGAGCGGGATTATAATGAGTACTGATATTGTACACTTTAATATCACCATGAGCCATGACATCTCAAATAAACTGATACCTCACATCAATATGTTTCATTCTCTCATGCAACATTTGATCTTTTTTAAGGTGAATAGCACTCTGACTATCACAAAATATAGTAGTGCAAGAATCATCTCCACAAAGCTCAACATATAAACAGGTCTAAGCCAAATAGCTTCTTTACAAGATTCAGAAATAGTCATATATTCAGCTTCAGTAGTTGATAAAGCAACAGTAGACTGCAAACAAGTTTTCCAACTCACAGCACAACAACCAATAGTGAAAACATAACCCGTGAGAGACCTCCATTTGTCGAAATCACCAGCATAATCCGAGTCAACATAACCAGCAAGTCCATCTCCAGATTCCCAAACTATAAACAAGCATTGGAAGTACCGCGCGCGTATCTCAAAATCCATTGAACTACTTTCCAATGCTCTCTACCAGGATTAGCCATGTATCTACTGACAACACTTAATGCATATGACAAATCAGGACGAGAGCAAACCATAGCATACATAAGAGATCCAACTGCGCTAGTATAAGGAACTCTAGACATGTACTCAATATCATAATCTGACTCTGAACATAAAGCTGAAGGTAATCTGAAATGTGGGGCTAAAGGAGTACTCACTGGTTTAGCATCATGCATACTGAAATGATGAAGGACCTTTTTAATATAACCTTACTGACTAAGATATAACTTGCCAGCTTGTATCTCTCTAATAATCTCCATGCAAAGAATTTTCTTCGTTGCACCCAAGTCCATCATCTCAAATTCATTACTCAACTGTGTCTTTAATTTAGCTATTTCTGACTTATCTTTTGCAGCAATCAATATATCATCGCCATAGATAAGTAAATAAATAGCTGAATTATCAACAATCTTCAAAAAACACAGGTATCATAGGAAGACCACTTAAAATTTTGAGAGAGTATACATGAGTCAAATCTCTTATACCACAGTCTATGAGATTGTTTCAACACATAAAGAGACTTCTTTAACTTACAAACAAGGTGTTCTGAGCCTGGAATAATAATGTCTTCAAGGTTGATCCATATAAATGTCTTCATCTAATTCTCCATGTAAAAATGCAGTTTTAACATCCAGTTGCTCCAACTCATAATCATGCATAGCAACAATACTGAGAAACTGCGAATAGAGCTATACTTCACAATAGGAGAAACAAGATCATTCGCCTCTCCTCCTTTCCTTGTCTCCATTCTGATTGATTCGCTTCTTCGCGCAAGCACTTGGTTCGCCCCTTACTATAACCATCCCACTCAATCTTTTACACCGATGGTACATCCAGAAAATAAAAGTCAACCCAGAAAAGACAAGTCAACGAGGGAGCCCTTTTCCTAGCCTAGAAAAGCCTTTGCTCTAGAAAGGTAGGGGCTCCCTCGCCCCGCAGGCGCTGGGGCAAGGTCTCCTCCAGGACAACAGACTCTGGTTCCCGGTAATACGAAGGCCGTCCTTCCTCCTTCTTCCCTCCCTTTTTGAGTACGGGAAGAACTCGGGGCCGATAGTCAATACCTACAATCTGACTATAACCTTTAGAAACCAACCTTGCTTTATATCTTACAGTCTCATTATTAGAAATAGGCTCTTTCTTCTTGAAAATCCACTTACAACGAATTGTCTTCTTCCCTTTAGGCAATGGCACTAGGTCCGAAGGGTCATTCTTTTCAAGTGACTTCATTTCATCTTGCATAGAGGTAACCCAATTATTGCAGTCCGCAGAAGTAATAGACTTAAAATAATTAGAAGGCTCTACACTACCTTCAACATCTTCTGCGCAACTCAAAGCATAAGCAACAATGTTGCATTCCTCAATTAACCTCTTGGGTTGAATGTGAGGCCTTCTAGACCTGTCAACTGCAACAGAATGTTGTGGAGGCTGCACAATATAAGAAGAATGTGGGATAATAGATGAATCATTATCAATAAGTGCATTTGAATCATCATTATCTAATGTATGTGCTAAATCAGTTAAATGCTCCACCTGCACACTAGAGGTCTAAGAACTCCGAACAGGAGCATTAGTAGCCATAGCATTAGTAGTCATAGTAGATTCACTAAAGACAACACTTCTGCTAGTTATAACCTTTTTTGATTCTGGATCCCACAATTTATAACCTTTAACACCAGGACCATAACTAATGAAAAATGCACTTAATTGCTCTAGGCTCCAATTTTCTCTTATCAACATGAGCATAAGGAGGACAACCAAAAATTCTCAATTCAGAATAATTTGATGGAGAACCAGACCATACATCAATTGGAGTCTCCTTATCAATTGCAATAGAGGGCGAACGATTAATAAGATAGCAAGCAGTGGAAGCGGCCTCAGCCCAAAAATGTCTATTAAGACCAGTATTAGACAACATGCAACGGGCCTTGGAGATGATAGTCCTGTTCATACACTCAGCCACACCATTTTGTTGAGGTGTGTGAGCAACAGTGCAGTGTCTCATAATGCCATGAGACTTGCAATAAGAAATTCATTAGAATAGAATTCCATCCCATTATTAGTATGAAGAACCTTCACCTTTCTATCAGTTTGATTTTCCACCATAGTCTTCCAATCTTTAAATGCAGAAAATGCTTCTGATTTGTGTTTCAAGAAATAAGGCCATACCTTTCTCGAATAATCTTCAATAACAGTCAACATAAAATGAGCACCTCCAATAGATGTATTACGAGATGGTCCCCATAAATCAGAATGCACATAATCAAGAATACCTTCAGTTGTATGAACCGAAGTGTTGAATTTTACCCTTTTGTGTTTGCCAAACACACAATGTTCACAAAAATCCAATTTAGTGATGTTGTGCCTATTAAGAAATCTCTCTTGCTCAAAATTGACAAACCAAGTTCACTCATATGACCAAGACGCATATGTCATAAATTTCTAGCATCATAATCAGGTGACTTAGAAGAAACAACAGCATTACCTATAATATAACGCCTTGAAGAATATATAAATTTGATTTCAACAAGTCACCTTTCATGACAACAAGAGAGCCTTTAGTTACCTTCATAACTCCACCTCCAGCGGAATACTTGTAACCTTTGAGATCAAGAGTACTCAAAGAAATTAGGTTTCTCATCATAGTTGGAACATGCCTCACATCTGTCAATGTTCTGACAATACCATCAGACATCTTAATCTGAACAGATCCAATGCCTACAACCTTGCGAGGTGTGTTATCACCCATCAAAAGAAAACCTCCACCCTGGACAGAGTCATAAGTGGAAAACAAATCGCTGTTAATGCAAATATGAAACGTGCAAGCAGATTCAAGAACCCATTCATCATTAATTTTAGCACATCCAGCAAAAGCAACGAGAACATCACCACTAGAACTGCTATCCGAAGAGGCAATAGAGGCACTACCATCATCACTGGATTTATTTGTGGACTTTTGAGCAGCCTTTCTCCCAGCTTACCACCTCGAGATCATTCTTGGGGGTAGGTCGGGACCCAATCTTCCCGGTAACATTCGGGACGCCTAAGAACTACCGAACAGAGAGTGTCTCCTTCTATGATGCGAAGGTCAGCCTCCCCTTCAATGCCACAATCGGCAGACCAGCTCTGTACCGGTTCATGGCGGTAGCCCACTACGGCTACTTGGTCTTGAAGATGCCAACCCCGAGTGGCGTCCTCAAGATCCGCGGTGACCGCACCGCAGCTGTCTCAGCGCTGGAAACCTCCAAGCGCTAGCAACGGCACAGGAGGCCGCTTCCGGTCACGTTGAAGCTAGCTGACTGCCTCCAAGCATGCGTCAGCGAGGGGTGACATCTGCACCCCCGTGTGCAGTCCTCGGACGGCGAGGACGTACCAGTCAATGTCGTCCAAGCCGGTCCTGATGTCACCTAGACCACCTGAATCGCCGGGGGTCTGAGTGACAAATAGGAAGACGCGCTCGTCACCTTCCTCCGGGCCAATGTCGACGTGTTTGCTTGGCAATCATCGAAAATGCCCGGGATCCCTATGGAGGTGATTGAGCACCAACTGAAGATCCATCCTGACGCCAGGCCGGTCCAACAGAAGCCTCGTAAGCAATCAATCGAGCGGCAAGAATTCATCCGTGAAGAAATCAGGAAGCTGCTCGATGTTGGCTTCATCGAGAGGTCCACCATCCATGATGGTTGGCCAACCCTGTTGTCATCCCCAAGGCTGGAGGAAAGCTACGCATGTGCATCGACTACACCACCCTCAATAAGGCATGTCCAATGGATCCGTTCCCTCTTTGCCGTATAGACCAAATAGTTGACTCTACGTTCGGCAGTGATCTACTGTGTTTCCTGGACGCATATTCACGTTAGCACCAGATACCTATGTCTACGGAAGATGAAGAACATATTGCCTTCATCACAGTAGATGGTCTATACTGCTATGTGTCCATGCCTTATGATCTTAAGAATGCCGTTCCCACTCTTGTGCGTGCAATGCACAAGACGTTCGGGAACCTCATTCGGGACCTGGTCGAGGTCTATGTCGATGACATCGTAGTGAAGGTTAAGTTGCAAGCATCTCTGCTCGACAACCTAGCCCTAGTCTTTGACAGACTGCGTTCCACACACACGAAGTTGAACCCAGACAAATGTGTCTTCGGGGTCTCTACCGTGACGCTGCTCGGTTTCTTGGTCTCACACCGAGGGATCAAACCTAATCCAGAGATGATTAAGGCAATAGAACTAATGTGGCTCCCTGCCTGCATCAAGGACGTGCAGAAGCTTACCTGATGCTTGGCAGCACTCAGTCGGTTTATCTCTAGAATGACCGAGCGGGCTCTTCCATTCTTCAAGCTTCTACGCAAATCTGGACCATTCGTATGGACCAAGGAATCGGATGAGGCGTTCCAGGAGCAGAAGAAGTTCCTCACAACGCTGCCGATCATGGTGGCTCCTAAACAAGGCTATCCACTACTCCTCTACATCGCTGCCACAACCGAGGTCGTGAGCATGGTTCTGGTCGTGGAGCGGCCAGAACTCCATCAACCTCAAGTCCCAGAAAAGGCTCCTGCTGCCATTGGTGTAAAGCCCTAGGGCTCATACTCCGCAGGAAACCCTTGGGAGGGGGAGGTAATCAGGTCCCAAACAAGCGGGCCTGATGATCAATGCATGGTCCAAGCTCCCGGAATGCAGCCCCGGACCCAGAGGCCTGGGGACCTCGAGTCTCGGACCTCCCAAAGAAGAACTAGTTGGGTCACAGCCACCTAGACCCGACAACCGATCTGCATCCGGGTCCAATCGCCCGGAGTGCAGTTCCGGACCCAGGGGCCGGGGGGCCCTGAGTCCCGGACCTCTACAAGAAGGCGCTTCGGACCCCTCTGGGAGGGTCCGGACCATCCAGCGTCCGATCTACATTATCAGTGAGGTCCTCCATGATGCCAAGACATGGTACCTGGAGGTGCACAAGCTGCTCTATGTAGTCCTCATTGCATCAAGGAAACAGCGCCACTACTTCCAAGCTCACAAGATCTCGGTGGTTACCTCATACCCTCTGAGAACCGTCCTCCATAGCCCCAACACCACTGGAAACATAGAAAATGGGCTGCGGAGTTGGCAGAGTTCGAGCTAGACTTATTATCGCGCCATGCGGTGAAAAGTCAGGCGTTAGCTGACTTTGTGGCAGAGTGGACTCTACCACCATGCCGGCAAGGGGGCCGAGATATTGCT
Source organism: Neostapfia colusana (assembly GCA_030760725.1). Classification (NCBI taxonomy): domain Eukaryota; kingdom Viridiplantae; phylum Streptophyta; class Magnoliopsida; order Poales; family Poaceae; genus Neostapfia; species Neostapfia colusana. Next base: position 32,961,350 of record JASWHV010000017.1, on the reverse strand, counting down.
GAACCAGAGCCCAGAGCTCCGGTCTTCACTGGGCCCTACCGGACTCTGTCCTTCGACAGCTCCTTGCAGAAGCAAGGTGCCGTAGTGGGGGTTCTGCTCATTACACCAACCGGAGAGCAGTTCAAGTACATGGTGCGACTTGACTTCAAAACAACCAACAACATGGCGGAGTATGAGGCTCTCATCTTTGGGTTAAAGACCACGCTGTCCCTTGTGATTCTCAATTGATCATCAAGCAAGTTAAGGGAGAGTGATGCTGCAACGACCCACACCTTGCAGCTTATCTCCTCCAAGTACAGAAGTTAGAGATGGACTTCTTATCCTTGGACTTGTGACATGTTCCCCGTGTCAATAATACAATAGCCGATGACCTGTCAATGAAGACTTCCACTGTGGGGACCACCCCGTGGTTCACCCACTCCAGTATCGCATAGGGTGGTGCCGTGCGATGCGGCACCCAACAGCACACACGAAAAGATTAAAGAACAACATACAAACTTTTATTTAATATAAAACAGCGGAAGTCTTTTTACAAAACCTACTCATATAGTGGAAGTAATATACATATATGGCCTCTCATCCTAGCTATGCAAAAGTGCAGCCGTCCAGCCTGGGGACGCTACACGCTAGCAGCAAGGAACCGGAGAATCACAGCGGCGTGCAGGGCTCCAGCTCGGCCGTGTACCCCGACGGGGGCATCGCCTCGTTATCGGACCCCTCCTCATAGCTCTCACCTGCATACAGCTCAAATATTGCAACCGTGAGCACGATGGCTCAGCAAGGCTTAACCGACTATCCTAGGCATGGAACTCTACATGCAGGGATGTGTAAAATAGGAGAATGGACTTTGCAACAAAGACACGCCTATAAGTTGATCCTGATTTTCAGTTTTATAGCAGCAAATCCATGTGCCTTAGGCAGCCCTCACATCGGAAGTCCACAATCAAACAAGAAACGCTTTCCTCCGATGTGGTGATGCCCAAAGAGGAAAGTAAACTTAATTAGCTCTACATCTACAGCAGACATGGTTTCCAAAACATTAATATATTATCACAGCATATTATCATTCAACTGGCTTACTTTACTTCTTACTACGTCATGAAACAGTGAACAAGCGGTACTCAAATAACCGTGAGGGACGGTGATTGCAATCAGGACACACCCGGATAACACGTTCCATACACCCACTTTCAGAAGCGTGATTCCACACCCCTTCCTACTCCGTTGTATGCAACAACCTTTCAAAGGCAACCGAAATGTCGAACCGGTCCATCCGTAACGGGCAGGAGGTCCCCGCGTGGAGCGTGACTGTGCCCACCGGCAGATTTACACCTTTCTACCCTCAACCGACTCCTATTTACGGTTGGGTAAGCCTCGACACCCAGGTTAACCATTTACATCGGTTTCCTGCTTATGTCAGTATGCCATCCGGTACTGTTCGATACTTGTTCATCAGGCCAGCACACGACTCGGTCCTCAATCGACATTATCAAGGCTACACACGTGAGACCTCTGCTCACTGCTTCCTATCCCCCCCGCTGGGTCTCATTTTCACCACTCTTAAGCCATTTCTATTCTGACCAAACCGTGTGATAAACCTTACCTCACGAGTAGATTCCAACTACTCGACTTCTACCGAGGTCCTAAGCATATTAGCAGGGCCTTGTCTACTCGTCAGCTCTGTAAGCTACCCAACCCTTCATAGGATTTAAAAGGTTATGCAAGTGGGGTTTCAATCACCTTAACTCTAATGCAAACATTCACCCTAGACATAAGTGATACAAATAAAGAATTTTATAAAAGGTACTTAAGTGCAAACCGGGGCTTGTCTGGTTGCGAGTTAGAGAAGAAGTTAGATTCTGGTGGAAGGACGTCCAAGGGCTCCGGTGTGTCCTCAACTTCGGTCACTAAATGAAATGTAACAAAGTATGTATATAAGTATTAAGGACTTATAAGAATTGAACTTCTATTCATAGCTACTGCTATTTAGATTCCTTAATTGGCTTTGGGATTTTTACAGTGGATACTAGACTCTCTAAGGATGATCTGAGCAAAATTTGGAGACATGTCATTGCACAATTCAGGAGCTTTGACATAGCTAACAGTGGAAGATCTGATTAGGGTAAGTCTCCATGGTTCTAACAAAATTTGTTTCACCATTTTTGGAGCTACGAACAGAGAGATATGAATTTTTAAAGTTGGACAGGAGTTCTGAAAAAGCTTCTGTTTAAATTGGAATTTTCAAATAAAGGCTGAACTTGGGAAGGCAATTTAGCCTAGCAAATGAACTCTAATAAAGCCCAAATTTTTACTGGAGATCAGTAACTATGAAAAGGATTAGCTGCCCAAATTTGGGAATATTTCATAAAGAATTGCTCCTGTAATAAATCACTAAAATATTTAATAAAAACAATTCTACAGAAATTCCAGGGCAATTTCATAGCCTAAATTTGGTTTCTCTGTGAAGTAATACTCATGAGGGTTCTGACAACATTGGTCTCACCCTTTTTGGAGTTTTCTACACAAAGTTATGAGTCTCCAAAGTTTGAACTGCATTAGGAAATTCTGGAAATGTTTAAATCCCGACTGTGGGTCCCACCCATCAGCTCTCTCTTCTTCCTCGCGCCAAATAGAGGAGCCCGCGACGATTACTCCGGCGAGGGTGGCGGGAAGGGCTTTCCCGGCCATCTCCAGGGCCGAATCTCGCCGCTCCTCCATATTTGACCGTGCTGAACCCGCTGGGAGGGTTGCCGGCGGCCGTAGCTCACCGGAAACCACCGTGCACCGGTGACAGCAAGGTTTTGAACTCCGGCGAGGTCGGGAACCCTCATTCCTCCATCACACGACCGGTTTTCGGGCTCTAGAGCATCAGTGAACGATGTAGGAGCCCGTAAGGGTCCCGGCCGCCGGTGAAACAGCCGGCAACCGAGGGCTCCACGGCGACCCGAGGTGCTTTTTGCACCGGCGACCACTAAAACAGCTAGGGCTCCCTCATTTCTTGATGTTTTTTCTCGTTTCTTCGTCGAGAAGAGGCGCTAGGAAGTAGGGAAGCTGTGTGCAAGCTTTCTCAAACTCTAATGGATCGTGCGCCATGAATTTCTGGTTAGACCGAGCACTACCCGTCAGTGTGCAGTTTGGGGAAACGGTGAAATTCTCGCCACTGGTTCTAGCAATCGCTAAACGTCTTTCGGCTACACGATCAGGACATGCAAACACACCTTTCTTGTGTAGGGAAGGGCGGTGACACCGGCCGTAGCACGCTGTCCACGGTGACCTCTCTCGGTTCTCCTACGTTCACCCGAGAACCGTGGCTACATTGCCAATTCCCGGAGCAATCAAGCTCGGGGCGGTAAAGGAGAGGGGCTGGATGGCTAGAGCACTGGTGGACGCAGCTCTTCGCTGTTGGGTGCTCGAGCAACCGAGCTCAGTGGCGGTGGCGCGATCGGGAGGAAACGGCGGCTGCGTTCGGGGCGAAAGAGAGCGGCTTAGGCACGAGTTATAGCTGAGGTGAAGTGAAACAGCTCCGGCGCACCCCTTGCCTTGATCCAGCCAAGCAACCCAGGCAGCAGGAGGTGGCGCGGTGCCCTCCCTCGGGCGCGGGTTCAACCGGGAGCTGGCGCGCTCCCGCTGTTCGAGCGCAGTCGGCTGAGGCGGTAGCACATGTGGGTGGCTGACAATTGGGCCCCACCTCCCCCTTTGTTTAGTCAAATTTTCTCTGATATTTTCCATTCAGCAACTCAGAATTAAAGGCCTTACTTCACCCCAAAGTTAAGGTTTGAAATTGCTGAATTCAAATGGATTTGATTTGGATTTGATCATTTGAATTTGAAATGGAGTTTGAATTCTCCATTTTGTATTGTCCCAAAAACATAGCAAACCAGCTCCAAAGTTTCCAATTTTTGGCATGGCTGCTCATTCAAATGTGGAAAACACATTTGTCGAACCAAATATGCAAATTGAAGGAATTGGAATTTGAAACTGAATTTGAAATTCAGATTAGAGGGTTTCTCCTTTTAATCCCCAAACAAATGTTGAAACTCCTCCAAATGAGCTGAAATTTGGAAGGTTGAATATTTGGTGCATGAAGATCCAAGCTATACATCTAGATCTCCATATTTAGAAGTTTTGGGAAGTCTAAACCCTCACTTTGAACTTACACCATTATAATTCAAAGTTTTTAATTCCCCTCATTTTTCATATGTGTACACGAGCTGAATTTTCTTGCTACCACTTTTGGGGATTTTACATCCCTCCCCCCTTAAAAAGAATCTCGTCCCGAGATTCCAAAGGAAAAGCAAGGTGGGGAAAACTTTACCGGGTATACGATGATAGCAAGTTCGGATAATATGTTCGGAGATAGTCCTCGCTTTCCCATGTCGCCTCATCAGCGGTATGGTTGCTCCACAAGACCTTATAGAACCATAAGGTCCGGTTTCTTGTGGCACGAGTCTTTTCATCGATAATCCGGATTGGATACTCCGTGTACGTGAGGTCCGGTTGAAGAACTTCTATGTCTTCTGTGTGGATCTCAGCGGAGGGTTTGAGGCACTTCCTCAGCTGAGAGATGTGGAAGACGTTGTGAATCCCTGCGAGCGATGCCGGTAACTCCAGGCGATAGGCCACTGGTCCGTATTTTTCAATGACGGTGAATGGACCAATGAATCACGGCGCAAGCTTGCCCTTCACTCCAAAATGATGAACTCCCTTCATCGGACACACACGGACATAAACATGGCCCCCGATGTTGAAGTGGAAGGGGCGGCGTCTTTTATCCACATAGCTCTTCTGACGAGATTGAGCAGCCTTGAGATTGGCTTCTATTACTCGCACTCGTTCTTCGGCCTCATTCACAAGTTCAATACCGTAGATGACTCGCTCACCGGACTCGCACCAGTTAATGGGTGTGCGACATTTCTGGCCGTAGAGAGCTTCATACAGCGCCATCTTAATGCTAGCTTGATAGCCATTGTTGTAAGAGAACTCCGCAAACGGCAAATGATCGTCCCAATCCTTGCCGTGGTGGATGGCACAAGCGCGTAGCATGTCTTGCAACACTTGATTCACCCGTTTGGTTTGACCATCCGTCTGCGGGTGATACGCGGAGCTTCGGATCAGTTTGGTCCCCAATGACACGTGCAGCTGTTCCCAAAACCGAGTGATGAACAGTGCACTGCGATCTAAAATGATGGAGCGGGGAACACCTTGCAAGCACAAGATCTTTGCAATGTACAGCTCATTTCTTGGCCACGTAGCCCGTATGTACAGGAATAAAATGTGCCGACTTGGTTAGTCGATCGACTATCACCCAAATCAAGTCATGCTTGTGAGACGTGAGAGGTAATCCGACTATGAAGTCCATGCTAATATCCTCCCACTTCCACGCCGGAATGTTTAATGGTTGCAGCTGTCCGGCTTTTCGCATATGGTCGGCCTTCACACGCCGACACGTATCACATTCGGATACATATTTCGTGATTTCTCTTTTCATCCGTGTCCACCAGAATCTGGTCTTCAAATCCTGGTACATCTTGTTGCTGCCCGGATGAATAGAATACTGCAGCAAATGCGCTTCGTCCAAGATTTTCTTCCGAAGCTTCATGTTACGGGGTACCACTATACGGTCTTTAAACCATATATAGTGTCCCGTTATCATCTCTTCGGAAGCATTTCATTTCGCCATTCTTCATCTTTCTCCGAATGTGCGACATTCCCACGTCCTTCTTCACCGCCTCCATAATCTCCTCTCGTATTGTAGGGACGAGAGCAAGATTATACAATGCCCCATATGGAACCAAGTACAGGCTCGGCTCCTCCTCTTCAAGTGGGGTGATGGACAGACTGTTGACATGGGATTTGCGGCTTAAGGCATCGGCAACCACGTTTGCCTTTCCGGGATGGTAGTGAATCTCGATCTCATAGTCCTTAATCAGTTCTAGCCATCTCAGTTGCCGCATATTCAACTCCTTTTGAGTGAATATATATTTTAGACTTTTGTGGTTGGTGTAGAGGTGCACTAAGTTCCCAAGCAAATAGTGCCTTCACATTTTTAAAGCCAACTCCACAGCAGCGAGCTCAAGATCATGAGTCGGATAGTGCTGCTCATGGTTACGAAGTTGACACGAGCCATAGGCGACCACTCTTCCATCTTGCATCAATACACAGCCAAGCCCGATACTGGACGCATCACAGTATACGTCATTTGATCCCCTTCTTCAACAAGCTGAGCTCCAAACATATTTGATCCCCTTCTTCAACAGTTCAGTCATCGGCTTAGCAAGCTTGGAGAAGTTCGGTATGAATCTCCGGTAATATCCTGCTAACCCGAGGAAACTTCTGACTTCGTGGACTGATGTGGGGGACTTCCATTTCGGCACTTGTTCAGTTTTGCTTGGATCAAATGCAATGCCTTCTGCAGAAATAATGTGACCCAGAAATGGCACTTGGCTGATCCAAAACTCACACTTGCTGAATTTGGCATAAAGCTTATGGTCTCGCAATCGTTGAAGCACGATATGCATGTGTTTGGCATGTTCTTCCTCATACTTGGAGTAAACCAAGATGTCGTCTACGAACACCACCACAAACTTGTCCAATTCCGGCATGAACACTAAGTTCATGAGATACATAAAATGTGCCGGGGCGTTGGTGAGACCAAAGGACATGACGAGGTATTCATATAACCCATATCTCGTCGAGAAGGCCATCTTTGGAATATCCTCTGCTCGGATCTTGATTTGGTGATATCCAGAGCGAAGATCCATCTTCGAAAATACACTCGCACCCACAAGTTGATCGAATAATTTATCGATGTGGGGCAGTGGATATTTATTATTGATGGTGACGGCGTTGAGAAGTCGATAGTCCACACACAACCTCAAGGTTTCATCCTTTTTCTTCACAAACAGCGCCGAGCATCCCCATGGCGAGGAACTCAGTCGAATGAAACCCTTCTTCATTAAATCGTTGAGCTGCTCCTTCAGTTCAGCCAGCTCATTCGGAGCCATCTTGTATGGTCTCCATGAGATTGGTGTCGTTCCAGGTACAAGTTCAATTTTGAACTCGACATCTCTTTTGAGTGGCATGCCCGGAAGATCATCCGGAAAGACATCTGGGTATTCACGGACTACACGAATATCCTCAAGTTTTTGGCTTCCGTGTTATATGTGGCTGGAGTTTCTTGAACCGAACGACCAAGAATAAGAACATGTGATTCAGGAAGTGGAGAGTTTAGATGAACCACACGTGGAATGATGTCAAGAACAGCACCATGGCGATGTAGCCATGACATTCCTAAAATGACATCAAGTTTTTGACTCTCTAACATGATTAGGGAAGTCGGATATAGATTACCACGCAACTGTAATGGTGCTCTATAGACCATTCTATCAGCTGTTATTTTCCCACCCGAAGAGCATATCAAGTATGAGTTATTTGTGGGAATGATAGGCAGTTGATATTTAATAACATAAGACTGACTTATGAAATTATGGGTGGCACCGGAGTCAAAAAGTATGACCACGGGATGATCTAAGTAAGAAAACGTACCTGCAAGGACGGGTTCGCCTTCCGGCACGTCTTCGATGGCTAAGTGGTGGACATTGCCGGGTTTCGGTGCTGGTTTCTTGGGCTGGTTGCGGGGCTGATTAGCGCCCTGATATGGTGCTGCACCCCTGCACTGTCGTGGCTCGGGGCAGTCCCTCAAAATGTGCCCAACATGGCCACACGTGAAGCACGTGTAAGGTGTCGGGGTCCCGCCGACTTGAGGATGAAATCCCGTTGTGCGCTGTTGAAACTGAGGCGCACGTGGGATCATCCTTTGCTGCTGCTGTTGCTGTGGTGGACACGTCGGTCGAAACCCCGCGCATTATATTGCCGACCGAAACTGAGGAGGTCGCGCCGGTAGCTGCCATCTCTGACCGGATGGTGAGCGATACACCACACGGTATTTCTGTGGCGTCCCACCACTGCTGCTCATCAGCGCGCTGCGTTTTCTCTTATCAGAACCGCGCTCGCGCTGAGCATTCTCTTGTAGGACCGCGGCATTAACGAGATCGTTGAAGGTGCCGCTATTGCTTTGGGCGAGATGGACCTTCATCTTTGAATTCAGGCCCCGGAAGAACGCATTGCGCTTGTTGTCTTCCGTCCCCACAAATCCTGGCGCATACTGCGCCAGTTGGTTGAATAACCTGGAGTACTCGTGAGCACTCCGCTCGCCCTGTCATAGCACCAGGAACTCCTGGAGCTTCATTTCCATAACCCCGGGAGGTATGTGATAGGCGCGGAATGCCTCCCGGAACTCCGCCCATGTAACGGCATGGCCAGCCGGTAAGGAGGCTGATAGGAGGATGAGTCCCGATCTTCCGAGAGGTAAGGTAAACTTGATTGGGTGGAGATCTCGACGTTGATGATCCAAGGCTCCGAACGAACGAAACCCTGCAATACACCACTGCTCCATTGGTGATCACCCGTGTCACACGAATGACCTCGCCATGAAGGTTTATCCCATCAAGCGCAATCAAGAACACAAGCAAGAACAGAGAAGTTGCAATCAAAACTGAATTGATCGCGAATTTGGGGTCTCACAACCGATGATCGGCGACACTGATCGATGACAGATTGTAACTAAGAAAAACCCGACCCTAATGTGGTGACAGCTGCTGTATAAAAAGGAGTTTAGGAGCGTACAAGACCCCTGGACGCAACCCTAATGGGCTTCCACACGATACACGGGCCAGCAGCCCAAAAGGCGGTGGCGCAGCACCGGACAGATTCTGGATGCCCACTTGTTTTGCTGATTCCCATCAACTTAGAAGGAATTTTGAGGTGGGGCTGGTTCCATTGGAAGCTTTATGAAATCACGGTTCCAACCATATATAGAACGTCCAAATCCGAGTCCGTATGTGTACGGGACGTCAGTTTTGGTGAAGGCAGCTCCTGGAACCCGAGGTGGAGTCGAAGTCGAGTTGTACTTGGGCTCCTCCTTGGTGTGCACGTCCTATCTCCTCATCCTTGACTCCTTGGACTCCTCCCAGCCCCTGCTGGTCCTCTCCATTGTTCCTAATCAATAAAACATGCATGGAAACAAGCGTAAGTTCTGAAAAACAATTGACAAGGTTAGAACGTACCTGGAGATCCAATTGTCGTGCACGTGCTCTAGTGATCGGTCCTTGCATTGTATGCAAAGGAGAGATATCCTCATCATCCTCCCCTCTTGAATTGGGGTCGTCCTCGACTCAAGCTCATCTTCCTCACCCAAGTATGGCTTCAAATCTGAAATGTTAAATGTGGGACTAACCCCAAACTCGGGAGGCAACTCAAGTTTATATGCATTGTCATTTATCTTCTCAAGAACCTTAAAAGGTCCAGCAGCACGTGGCATGAGTTTGGACTTTCTCAAATCCGGGAACCTATCTTTTCTCAAATGAACCCACACCAAATTACAGGGTTCCAATTTTACCTCCTTCCTACCTTTACTAGCAGCAATGCGATACTTTTCATTCATTTTTTCAATTTGTAACTTAGTAGTTTCATGCAACTTAAGAATGAATTCAGAACGTTGTGTAGCATCTAAGTTTACAATTTCAGTATGTGGTAAAGGTAACAAATCAATTGGAGCACGAGGATTGAAACCATAGACTACCATAAACGGACTTAACTTGGTTGTGGAGTGAATAGACCTGTTATAAGCAAACTCAATATGTGGAAAACACTCCTCCCACAACCTCAAATTGTCTTTCAAAACAGCCCGCAACATAGTAGATAAGGTATGATTAACTACCTCCGTTTGCCCATCAGTTTGTGGATGAAAAGTAGTAGAAAACAACAACTTTGTTCCCAATTTATACCATAAAGTTCTCCAAAAGTGACTCAAAAACTTAGCATCCCTATCAGAAACAATAGTATTGGGAACACCATGCAAACGCACAACCTCATTAAAGAACAAATCAGCAACATGTGAAGCATTATCGGTCTTGTGGCAGGGTATAAAATGAGCCATTTTAGAGAAACGATCAACAACCACAAAGACACTATCCCTCCCCCTCTTTGTTCTAGGCAATCCTAAAACAAAGTCAATAGAAATATCCTCCCAAGGTGCACTAGGAACCGGAAGAGGCATATAAAGACCATGTGGGTTAAGTCGAGACTTAGCTTTGTTGCATGTCATGCAATGTGAAATGTAGCGCTCCACATCACGCCTCATTCGTGGCCAAAAGAAGTGAGCGACCAGCACATCCTCTGTCTTTTTAACGCCAAAATGTCCCATTAAACCACCTCCATGCGCTTCCTGCAACAACAAAAGACGAACGGAGCTAGCTGGAACACATAGCTTGTTAGCACGGTAGAGAAGGCCTTCACGCAGCAGGAATTTTTTCCACGTTCTTCCCTCTCTACAATTTTCAAAGGCATCTTTGAAGTCCAAATCAGTAGAATATAACCTCTTTATGGTTTCCAAACCAAAGATTTTATGAGAAAGTTGGGACAGCATGGTATAACGTCTAGATAAAGCATCGGCAATCACATTGTCTTTCCCTTTCTTATGTTTAATGATGTAAGGAAATGATTCTATGAACTCAATCCATTTAGCATGACGTTTGTTCAGATTAGCTTGTCCTTTAAGATACTTCAAAGACTCATGATCTGAATGTATGACAAATTCTTTAGACCATAGTTAATGTTGCCAAGTTTGCAAGACACGCACTAAAGCATAAAGTTCTTTGTCATATGTAGAATAATTCAGTGAAGGCCCATGCAATTTTTCACTAAAGAAGGCAACAGGTTTACCTCCTTGAATTAGCACTCCTCCAATGCCAATGCCGCTCGCGTCACATTCAAGCTCGAAGGTCTTCTCAAAATCAGAAAGTTGCAGCAGTGGTGCTTGTGTGAGCTTCGACTTGAGAACATCAAAAGCTTGTTATTGTGCTGGTCCCCATCAAAACGGCACTCCATGCTTTGTCAACTCGTGGAGAGGTACTGCAATGGTGCTGAAATCCCACACGAAACGCCGGTAGAAACTTGCGAGACCAAGAAAACTCCGAACCTGTGTGACCGTAGTCGGAAGTGGCCAGCTCGTGATGGCAACAATCTTTGCCTCGTCCACCTCAATGCCCTGCAAAGTAACAACATACCCAAGAAAAGACACACGATCGGTGCAAAAGGTGCACTTCTCAAGGTTACCATATAAACGTGCATCGCGCAAGACATTAAAAACAGCATGCAAATGTTCAAGATGCTCATCATATGACTTGCTGTAAATAAGGATATCATCAAAGTAAACCACCACAAATTTACCAATGAAAGCACGTAAAACCTCATTCATCAACCTCATGAAAGTGTTTGGCGCATTAGTTAAACCAAATGCCATGACTAACCATTCATAAAGTCCGAATTTAGTTTTAAAGCAGTTTTCCATTCATCACCTAAAGCCATACGAATCTGATGATACCCACTACGCAAATCAATCTTAGAGAAAATAGCAGAACCACTCAACTCATCAAGCATGTCATCCAATCTAGGAATAGGATAGCGATAATGAATGGTAATGTTATTGAGTGCTCTACAATCAACACACATGCGCCAAGTGCCATCTTTTTTGGAACCAAAAGAACTGGAACAAAACAAGGACTAAGGCTCTCACGAATGTACCCGCGGTCTAGAAGATCTTGGACTTGTCGCTGAATTTCCTTAGTCTCGTCAGGGTTGGTCCTGTAGGCAGCACGGTTTGGCAAGCTCGCCCCTGGAACCAAATCAATCTTGTGCTCAATGTCTCGCACAGGTGGTAATCCAGGGGGTATCTCTGATGGAAAAACATCCATATATTCCTGCAAAAGGTTAGCAACAGCAGGTGGCAAGACAATGGATGTATCCTCAATGGAATATAAAGCATGTTTGCACACTAAAGCATAGCAAGTTCCATTAGAGGCATATAAATCATCAAGATCAGATTTAGTTGCAAGCAAAATAGGATTTTTCAACTTAATAGGTTGCTGAATTTCAGAATTGAAAACACCCCTTTGCTTAGCATTTATTCTTTTTCTCCTGCTCAAATTGTACAATTTCAGTGGGACTCATAGGAAGCAACACAATTTTCTTGCCCTTATGCATGAGAGTATACTTATTAGATCGACCATGGTGAATAGCATCAGTATCAAACTCCCAAGGACGTCCCAACAAAAGAGAACAAGCATCCATAGGTACCACATCAAAATCAGCAAAATCATGATAAGAACCAATGGAAAAATGTATCCTTGCTGTTTGTGTTACCTTAACCTTACCATTGGTGTTAAACTATTGAATGTGATAAGGGTGGGGATGCTCCCGTGTGGTCAAGCCAACCTTCTTGACCACCTCAACATTCACCAAATTGTTGCAGCTACCACCATCAATGATGGTATGTACACGGCAGTCCTTGACGACGAGAAACATGTTGAAATGGTTGTGATGTTGGCGGTTGTCGTCCTCTCGAACCGTGGCACTCAAAGCTCGCTGCACAATCAAAGTCCTATAGTTGTTTGTCGCAGATGTAGCAAGAACCTCCTCAGCACCATCATCCGAACCTGAAATGTTAGTTGCAATAATATTTTCATCTTCAATATCAGAAGCACTAACATACCCACCATCAGCAGTGGCAATGATCGCCCGTTTGCTGGGGCAATCTCGTTGCATATGGCCAAGTCCCTGGCAGCGGTGGCCCTTGATGTCGGAGCTGCGACTTGTCGAAGTGTTGGGTGCAGCCGCCCTTGCTGCAACACCTGGAGGCATCTGGGACTTGCTGTTATCTTGTCCCCGTGATGTAGAAGGTGCGATGCTGCTGCGTACAACACCCGTGGAGGGTGGTGTAGAAGCACGTACGCTCGAGGAGGGCGCTGCTTCGGATGGCACCGGAAATTGTCATGGCGTGAAGGTGTTGTTCCGCCACTGCTGTTGGCGACCCTGCACTTCTTTTTCTGCTAACATAGCAAGTTGAAATAAACGTTGAATAGAATGATATTCCTTGTAGTCAACTATGTCCTGGATCTCACGCCGCAAGTCCCCATAAAATCTAACAATTTGGTCTTCCTGATCCTCAACTACCCCACAACGAAGCATACCTTTCTGCAACTCTTGGTAGTACTCTTGGACCGTCATGTCACCCTGATCAAAGCGTTGCAATTTCTTAAGAAGATCACGTCTATATGAAGGAGGAACAAACCTAGCACGCATCTCTTCTTTTAACGCAGCCCATGTCTGTGGTGCATTACGTGTATTGACAAGTTCATTCCACCAAATTATAGCAAAATCTTTAAACTCACTAGTGGCTTGTCTAACTCTATGTCGCTCAGGAACAAGATGAGAGCTAAATTTTAGTTCTACCGTCATCTCCCAATCCAAGTAAGTCTCAGCATCATAAGATCCATAAAATGTTGGAATAGAAAACTTAATCTTAGCATAAGGATCATTATCTTGTCCAGGAGCATGAGAACGAGGTCTACCTCCCATACCTTGACGATTTCGTCGAGGGCGACGGCGCTGCTGTGCATCAACCTCATCGTTATTGAAGTCATCCTCTATGTCGTAGTGAGCATGTGCATCACCATCAGGGATGATAGAGGGTGTAGCTTGTTGGGGAAGACGAGTCTCCATCTCGTCCAACCTTGTGGTCAGACCAGCAACACTTGTATGGAGCCTCTGAAAGGTGGCTGTTGTAGTGGTGTGGTAATTGTTGAAAGCTTCGGTCAGTGCCCGCATCATGTCCCTTAGTTCCATATGGGACACGCACTCATCATCATCCGGAGGTGTAGAAACAGAGGTCTTATCCATAGGCTTCTTTCCTGTCATTGTTAGTACAAAACAGAAACGAAGACAAAAAGATCGTGAAGAACCCTATTACTACGCTCTCCGAATTGGGTGGAAAATCGATCAGTAAGATGCGTCTTACCCCGCTCTTACAAGTTTCTTACCAGCACTGCAGGTGGCCAACGGTGACCGGTGTGAAGCAAGCAGAGAGTGGGTGTGATTGCAAAGGTTACCTCTTGTGCTCGAGAGAAGGTGGAGCTTGGAAGGCTCAAATGCAGTATATGTATGTGCCACACAAGTTAGTAACAGATAGCAATGCTGAATAAGTGTCAAAACAATTTCACCGAGTTGCTGGCCTAAGAATGTATTAGAACAGTTGTGGCAACAAGCAAGGACAAGGATGAATGATGATGAACAACAAGGATAATATCAGCAAGTATCCAGCACTCACACACAAATAGCACAACTAGAAAACCCCTTAGCCTCCTGTTTTTGTCTTGAAGCATCAGTAGAAATCAAAATCTTTTTTTCTCTTTATTTTTTTGATATTTTTTCTCAACCGGGGGCACAAGAATAGAAACAGAACTAAGTATTAGCTCAAGCCGATGAAAGATGAGATCGGCACAAATTCAGGAGCGATTGGAAAAACTGGTGCTGGAACTTCGGAGTTCGAAACGAGGGACTTCTTAATTTTTTTTTTAATTTTTTTTGAAAACACCGTGACCGACGTAGCTGATGTATCGTATGTGGACTTTTTCGATACCTTTCCGGGAAAAAATGTGTCTCAATCAGAGTTACGAGCGAAAAGTTATGTCCGTTTTAAGGAGGATACCCCGAATCAGGTTTTGGTGGTGGTGGAAACTGCAACAGAAACGAATCGGTGGATGGAATTTTTTTGTAGATTGGTTTTTTGTAGATGGCAGCGGATGGAAGAAACAAAACTGAACCAAAACAAATCCAAACCAGCAACCAGACTCAACCTAGGACATGAACTCAGAACTACGGACTCCGAAACTAAATTGTGCAAAAGGTTGAGCGGGGGTTGTAGGTCAGGGAAACTAAATTTTTTTGTAGCTTTTTGTGGACGATAGGACTGAAACAAAATAAATCTAAAGGAAACACAAGTATACCTCACAGTGAACCTGCAAATCTGATACCAATTGATAGGAGGATGAGTCCTGATCTTCCGAGAGGTGGGGTAAACTTGATTGGGTGGAGATCTCGACGTTGATGATCCAAGGCTCCGAACGAACGAAACCCCGCAATCACTACACCACTGCTCCGTTGGTTATCACCCGTGTCACACGAATGACCTTGCCACGAAGGCTTATCCCTGCAAGCGCAATCAAGAACACAAGCAAGAACAGAGAAGTTGCAATCAAAAATGAATTGATCACGAATTTGGGGTCTCACAACCGATGATCGGTGACACTGTTCAATGACAGATTGTAACTAAGCAAAACCCAATCCTAATGTGGTGACGGCTGCTGTATAAAAAGGAGTTTAGGGGCGTGCAAGACCCCTGGACGCAACCCTAATGGGCTTCCACACGATACACGGGCCAGCAGCCCAAAAGGCGGTGGCGCAGCACCGGACAGATTCTGTACGCCCACTTGTTTCGCTGATTCCCGTCAACTAAGAACCAATTTTGAGGTGGGGCTGGTTCCATTGGAAGATTTATGAAATCATGGTTCCAACCATATATAGAGCGTCCAAATCCGACTCCGTATGTGTCCAGAACGTCAGTTTTGGTGAAGGCAGCTCTTAGAACCCGAGGTGGAGTCGAAGTCGAGTTGTACTTGGGCTCCTCCTTGGTGTGCACGTCCTATCTCCTCCTCCTTGACTCCTTGGACTCCTCCCAGCCCCTGCTGGTCCTCTCCGTTGTTCATAATCAATAAAACATGCATGGAAACAAGCGTAAGTTCTGAAAAACAATTGACAAGGTTAGAACGTACCTAGAGATCCAATTGTCGTGCACGTGCTCTAGTGATCGGTCCTTGCATTGTATGCAAAGGAGAGATGTCCTCATCAGAGGCGGTGTAGTTCGCCCACCATGTACCGGCTTCTCCTTGAAGCTGTTGTGGTGCATACAGCGTCTTCTGGTGTTCGGTGCATCGTAGCAGCCCGAACTTCGCCTCCAGAGTGCGGATAAAGCTGTCCGCTTCCAAAGGCTCTTTGGCCTCCGTGAAGACCGGGGGATGGGTCGCCATGAATTCTGAATATGAACTTTGTTGGGGCTGGAGTTGCCCATTGTCTTGGCGTCCGCCTGGATGGGACACATTCTGCTGTACTAGCATCCGCAGCAACTCGGTTTGCTCGTCGTGCGAGCCGAGCACTGCAGCGAGAACCTCCACAAGATTCCTTGGAAGTTCTGGCGGTGGAGGAGGTGGTTGCTGCTGCGTCGTGGTTTGCTCCGGTGGTGGAGACTCATCACCACGAACTTGACTCGGACCTCCCTCCTCTTGCATTGAGCGTGTCCGCACCATTCTGCATTCATAGGATTCAAACGATCGGCACATGTTGGTTTAGCTCATCCAGTCGATACAA
This sequence comes from Neostapfia colusana, assembly GCA_030760725.1. Classification (NCBI taxonomy): domain Eukaryota; kingdom Viridiplantae; phylum Streptophyta; class Magnoliopsida; order Poales; family Poaceae; genus Neostapfia; species Neostapfia colusana. The sequence goes on along the minus strand of JASWHV010000017.1, from coordinate 32,945,030 downwards.
TGGTAATGCGAGAATGGAACAATTAATGCGCATAATAATCACACATATGGATAAAGTATAAACTTTATGCAACATATACATCCCTGGACCGTGTCACACGATCGAGTTCCAAAGTGTTGAACTTTATGGGTTAAAAGTTAATTTCGACCATCGGGGTCACCATGGGATGTTAAGTGTGTTAGCATGCGTAATTCCTCGCTATTGTACTGGACCCCAAACATGTACTAACTCGAAATTATATGTTGAATGCATAAACTTTTTGACTCTAACTCGCTGTTTTACAACAGCTACTGGACGTCGAATTGTGATACTAAGTGTTTTGGTTGAAACACTTCAACGTGGTGTTCACTGTCCAGCTTCTTGTCCAGCTGACCAGTCTGGATAATTCAACAGTTTTTACCCCCATAGAGGCAAAATCTGGACTAGCGTTTAACAACAAAGTTGTAGCACATTTCCTGCACTTTCCAACGGTGTCTTGCTTGACCCTTGGACATTTTTCTACAGGAAGTTGTGGTTGAAATATAAAAAATTCCAGAGAGCAATTTTGGTCTGTGCTGTTTCTTGACAGTACCTACTCATCTGAGATTTTCATCCCTTTGGAGGGAGATTTTGTTCTGGAACTCTACAGAAAAGTTGTAGAGGACTTCAAAAACTTTCCAGAATGGTATCCCACACCTCCATTGGTTCAACCAATCTTAAGTTATGCCCTGTTCAAATTCAGAAAAATTTCCGCCAAAAACAGGGGAGATTGTTCCTAAGTTTTTGAGATTGAATCTATACTCCCAATTGACTCTTAGTTCAATATAGGAGTTTACTAACCCCTAAATGAAATCCTAAACTTCATTTTGACTCTTTTCTTTGAAAATAAACTTTTATGCAGTCTCGGTACTACGTTTCCTCACCAAAGAAAAAAAATTCTGAACTGGTATTCCGGCATATACGTGTCAAATGGTGGAACTAAGAACGTCACTCACAAACGGTTACTAAACGTCATGCACTAACGTGGTTAGTATACCTGAAGAAGAACACACAATAATGGTGCACACAAAGGTTTTAACATTGTAGGCAGTTCTATATGATAGTAAAAACATACGGTCCGTATCATTGCCATATAGATCATCCTTGAGTCAAGCCACGTCTCAAGGTACATGGTCGTGTTTTCACACCACACGACAGGGAACCCGAGTAGAGCGCGAATGGGTCGTCACGGTTGGGAATTTTATCAACCCAACGGATACCACCTACAGCCTCATGACCATTGAGGCACGCCGATGGCGAGCGCTTCGTATGGCCCTTTGAACATTGCACGTTCAAGAGTTGCATACTATCATGTTTCTTACCATACGATGAGGTATTCTCACTTTTGCCTAAAGCACGCTGGAGATCAGCGTTTTCATATGCTCTCAGAACCATGAAGAGGTTCAGAGACTCATATTAACTACCGTGCCAAGCCACGGTATACCATTCCATACTATTACTCGTATGGCAAGTTACCGCAATTGATCCACCTGCGGTGGCGTACCTTACCTCAACCTGATGTCGGAGCGTCGTTACAAAATGTATAACAAGTAAGTTAGCTTTTCCACCTTAGTAGCTACTACTATCATGGACCTTATGTGGGCTTAATGACTAATCCTCACTCGACTACTTCTAAGTTTTCAAAATAGGCTCTTTTCGAGTGTGCTATCCCCAATGCGGCTCTGATACCACGACTGTGGGGACCACCCCGTGGTTCACCCACTCCAGGATCGCATAGGGTGGTGCCGTGCGATGCGGCACCCAACAGCACACACGAAAAGATTAAAGAACAACATACAAACTTTTATTTGATATAAGACAGCGGAAGTCTTTTTACAAAACCTATTCATACAGCGGAAGTAATATACATTTATGGCCTCTCATCCTAGCTATGCAAAAGTGCAGCCGTCCAGCCCGGGGACACTACATGCTAGCAGCAAGGAACCAGAGAATCACGGTGGCTTGCAGGGATCCAGCTCGGCCGTGTACCCCGACGGGGGCATCGCCTCGTCATCGTACCCCTCCTCATAGCTCTCACCTGCATACAGCTCAAATATCGCAACCGTGAGCACGATGGCTCAGCAAGGCTTAACCGACTAGCCTAGGCCTAGAATGGACTTTGCAACAAAGACACGCCTATAAGTTGATCCTTACTTTCAGTTTTATAGCAGCAAATTCATGTGCCTTAGGCAGCCCTCACATCGGAAGTTCACAATCAAACAAGAAACACTTTCCTGCGATATGGTGATGCCCAAAGCGGAAAGTAAACTTAATTAGCTCTACATCTACAACAGACATGGTTTCCAAAACATTAATATATCATCACAGCATATTATCATTCAACTGGCTTACTTTACTTCTTACTACGTCATGAAACAGTGAACAAGCGGTACTCAAATAACCGTGAGGGACGGTGATTGCAATCAGGACACACCCGGATAACACGTTCCATACACCCACTTTCAGAAGCGTGATTCCACACCCCTTCCTACTCCGTTGTATGCAACAACCTTTCAAAGGCAACCGAAATGTCGAACCGGTCCATCCGTAACGGGCAGGAGGTCCCCGCGTGGAGCGTGACTGTGCCCACCGGCAGATTTACACCTTTCTACCCTCAACCGACTCCTATTTACGGTTGGGTAAGCCTCGACACCCAGGTTAACCATTTACATCGGTTTCCTGCTTATGTCAGTATGCCATCCGGTACTGTTCGATACTTGTTCATCAGGCCAGCACACGACTCGGTCCTCAATCGACATTATCAAGGCTACACACGTGAGACCTCTGCTCACTGCTTCCTATCCCCCCCGCTGGGTCTCATTTTCACCACTCTTAAGCCATTTCTATTCTGACCAAACCGTGTGATAAACCTTACCTCACGAGTAGATTCCAACTACTCGACTTCTACCGAGGTCCTAAGCATATTAGCAGGGCCTTGTCTACTCGTCAGCTCTGTAAGCTACCCAACCCTTCATAGGATTTAAAAGGTTATGCAAGTGGGGTTTCAATCACCTTAACTCTAATGCAAACATTCACCCTAGACATAAGTGATACAAATAAAGAATTTTATAAAAGGTACTTAAGTGCAAACCGGGGCTTGTCTGGTTGCGAGTTAGAGAAGAAGTTAGATTCTGGTGGAAGGACGTCCAAGGGCTCCGGTGTGTCCTCAACTTCGGTCACTAAATGAAATGTAACAAAGTATGTATATAAGTATTAAGGACTTATAAGAATTGAACTTCTATTCATAGTGTGACGCCTTCAATTCTGTGGAAAACCACGGAACCGAGAACTAATGCATATGTGTGCCTAGGATGTTCATCACACATACACATATATTCCACAAACTGAATTCATAATATATATAACCACGAATAACAGAGTTTATTACAACATCTCATGAGTCTTGGACTCATGCTCACAGCGGAAGTCTGTATTTCTATGCAGCGGAAGTCTTTATTCTAATGCGGGAGCAATCTAACTAATGTGGAAGCAAATCTAAGCAGAAGTGGCTCTATCTCTACTCCCTCCACAGGCAAGGTTGAGAACAGATCACACGTCTTAATGCTCCACTTGGTCTTCATAGTAGTCTTCTCCTGCTGCTGGTGATGAAATAATAATGCAAGTTTGAGTACAATGATGTACTCAGCAAGTGCGGGAAAAACATGATATGTAGCTCATAACAAGGTAGGTATAAAAAGGCTCATTTGCAGAAAAGCAGATTTATAAAACCATGATAAAACAGCAACTTAACTTTAGATGAATGTAATCCCAGCATGTATTAAATTACCAACATACCTCCATCACTTTCCATGTTCCATCCGAACATTAACCAACTTTATTCTTGCTCACGAATACCTCCTCGTATTTGCTACCATCTCACGAATACCTTCTCGTATTTGCTACCATCTTATCTCATAAACAACTTCGTCTCACACCGAGACTAATCTCGTTGCCATGACTCAACAGTCATGCAACCATCTTGTCACCGGGACTCAACAGTCCCAAAACCAAATCATAACCATAATCAATAACCATAACCAAGAACCATCCCAACTAATCATGGCAGTTGGCCAGGCGCTCGTGACCGTAAGCTCGGCTATCATGATAGTTTTTAAGAACCCGGCAGAGTTTGCACCTATTTACCCCCAAGTTTGTGATTTCGTCACCCATCGGCGACTGCAGAACCTCCATTATACCAGTACACAACAGTCGGTGTATGGTCAAGAGATCACAAAATAGCCTTTACAAAGGGGCTACTAGATGTATGGACTCACTAAGGTTTCACCGGCAGGCTAGATCTCCAATTCTCCCACCCACGGGCCCCCTCTTGTGCCATGCAGTTCCCAGGGCAGTCCTCACTCGACTCCCATTCCCCGCGCTTTCCACAGTCCATAACAATCTAGCAACTTACCTTATTACTCAGCTAAGCCGCACCCATACTTGGCCTTGTGGTGGCACTGTTATCCTGGCATGTGCATGCATGAACTGGTCCTTAGATCTACGGCAAGTAAACCACCATCTCATGCTACCTCATTCACAAACCTAGGCTTGCCTAGATCTCCCTCCGATCCATGTTCATTAACATCATCAGTTTCTCATTATCATTACAAGTGCAGTTAGCTAGACACATCTATCTCGCTTCCCAATCCCATGGACTCAGCGAAGCATAAAGCAAAAACCATACCTGACTCGTAAACATCCCTGGTGACAAGGGTGGTTTAACCAAAACTAGTAAACTCCTATAAAAGGGTTTCCCATCATGTTTGACTCAGCACACACACCTTTTCGCAAATCAAAACAGTTTTACCCAAAACATAGGATCAATATGGTCAAGGAGCACTTGCCTTGTTCTTGCGGTTCCGGTTGTTCTTTGATCTCAAAACCTTGTTGCTGCAGTTCGTCGTAGACAGCTCCCTGAGCTTGTCCTGCTATGTAGGATCATGTGCATACAAGATTCACAGCAATCAATATCATGCACAAACCTTAAACTAGATGCGATGATGCACATGCATGCTATCCTATGATTAGTTTTATTAGATTGGTTTGTACGTGTTCTTGCATGGCTTGCATGGATTTTATGATGAACAGAGGTGTTCGGATCAAAGGTGGACGTGGTGATGATCTTGTCTTTAGATCAACCTGATCATCAAGTGATCTGTCCACGAGAAGGCTTCTTTTCAAAAAGAATCAAAGAACAGATGCAAGGAAAACACAACGATGTCGTAAGGTGGTATTGGAGACCTACCTTACATTCTTCTCGGTCTCGAGGTCCTCCTCAGATCGTTGGGCTTTCCTCCGGCGATCTTCCTTGCTGCACTCCGGCGATGGTTTACTCGGTGGTTGAGTCTAGGGCTCTATGTCGTCGGCTTAGTAGTTGGAAAAGAGGTTCGTGGTTTCGGCCAAGGGTTCTAGGTTCTATTTATAATCGGGAAGACAAGAGTCCTAATCTGATTGTATCCCGAATAAGAGTCCTGTTCAAATTTGTCGTTGAATCTTACAACTTATCTTTAGTTGGTTTGGTGCGGTATCATTGTGGAATTCAGGTCGGCTTCTGTTCCGGTATTTCTACGCGTATAGAATCGAAAAACCGTCCCTAGAACTCGTTACCTCCTCGGTGATGAGCTCCGAAGGCTCCACGTGTCCACCGGGTCCTAGTCTCTCCCTCTCTGCAGGGACAAGCTCCGGTTGCGCCGCGTGTCAAGTGACCAAGACTCCCCTCTCCTTCGGAGGTGAGCTTCGCGTGCGCCACGTATCCTAGCGGTCGGGACCTCCTCTCTTATTCGGAGGTGGCTCCGCACACGCCACGTGTCAGTGTTGGACCTTTCCTCTCTTCTTTCCTCAAAGACGAGCTCCGAAGTCGACACGTGTCCAACAGTGATGGACTTCTCAGAGATAAGCTCCGGTGGCGACATGTGTTCAATGGAACCGGACCTCTCAGTGGTGAGCTCCGAGATCGACACGCATCCCGTGTGACTGGTCCTCTGATTTCCGTGGTAACTAGCTCCAAAGGTGATATGTGTCCTGCGAAAAATGCCTTTGCTTCTTCCGCAGAGGCTAGCTCAGGGCAACACATGTCCCACAGGGTCGGACCTCTCCCCTTTTGCGGAGATGAGCCCCAAGCCTGCCACGTAGCCAATTTAGCGGTGGACCTCTCCCCACTTCACAGGGATGAGCTCCGAACACGCCCCGTGGTCAGCGAGCTGTGGAAGTTGTCTTTGGCGCTCTCTGAAAACTGGATTTGGCTCTTACTGGCTATCTTTTTGATATTTTTCTTCGTTTCTACTTCTTCTTATAATGTTTTCTATTCATAAAACATGAATATTTGCTGACACCAGGAATGAGGGTGTCACAAATCTACCCCCCTTAAATTGAATCTCGCCCTCGAGATTCGTTGGTAGAGAATAGATAAGGAAATTCTGCCTTGATGTCTTCTTCACGCTCCCATGTGGCTTCAGCTTCCGTGTGATGGCTCCATTGCACCTTGCACCATCGATTTACTTTGTTCCTGGTGACCCTTTCCTTCACGTCCAAAATTCGGATAGGGTGTTCCGCATAAGTCAGGTCCTCTTGAAGTTCAAGCTCTTCCATTGGTATTTGCTCCTCTGGTACTCTCAAGCACTTCTTGAGCTGGGATACATGAAACACGTCGTGTACATCGGAGAGGTGCGTTGGGAGCTCTAGTTGATAGGCCACTTCTCCTCGCTTGTCCAAGATCTTAAATGGTCCAATGTAGCGAGGTGCTAGCTTGCCTTTGATGTTAAAACGTCGTTGGCCTCGGATAGGCGATACCTTAAGATATACGAAATCTCCCACTTTGAAAGTCAACTTCCTTCGCCTATTGTCTGCATAGCCCTTCTGTCGTGACTGAGCAGCCTTTAAGTTCTCTCGTATCGTTTGGACTTGCTTTTCAGCTTCTTGTAGCACTTTGGGTCCAAACACCTGGTTCTCTCCGGTTTTGTTCCAGAACATGGCGTTCTACACCGCCTACCATATAATGCTTCGAAAGGCGACATCTTCAAGCTAGCTTGATAGCTGTTGTTATATAAGAATTCGGCATACGGTAAACTCCTATCCCAACTACGCCCACGTTTCAAGGCACAAGCTCTCAACATGTCCTCCAAAATCTGGTTTGTCCTTTCGGTTTGCCCATCAGTTTGTGGGTGATAGGCGGAGCTAAAATCCAGTCGTGTACCCATAGCTTTCTGCAGCTTCCTCCAGAATCTAGAGGTAAACTGAGAACCTCGGTCAGAGACTATCCTTTTCGGGACTCCGTGACGGCACACGGTCTGCTCCATGTACAACTCGGCTAATTGTGCAACGTTGTACTTGGCCCATAGAGGGAGAAAATGGGCGGTTTTTGTCAATCGGTCCACGATAACCTAGATGGAGTCGTAACCCGACTGAGTACGTGGCAATCCGACGATGAAATCCATACTAATGTCCTCCCACTTCCACTCTGGTACCTTCAAAGGATGCAACAATCCAGCAGGTTTTTGATGTTCGGCCTTCACCCGTTGGCATGTGTCGCATAGGGCAACGTATTCGGCTATATCCCTTTTCATACCATCCCACCAATAACAAGTTTTCAAGTCCTTGTACATTTTGGTATTTCCGGGATGTATAGAATAGGGTGAATCATGTGCCTCCTTCAATATCATGTCGCGGAGGTGTTTCGTGTTAGGCACACAAATCCTTTTTCCTAGCCAAAGCGTACCCTTCTCATCTTCTTTGAAATCCTTCTCTATTCCTTGTAGGATTCTTTCCTTGATCCCCTCATCCGTTGCTTAGCCATCTCTTATCTCTTGCTCCAATGAGGAGTGGATCTCCATCATTTCCATGTTGTTCAAGAATCCGAGGTGCAATCGTTCGAACTCCTTACGTAGTTCGGGTGGTAGCTCCTGAACTGTGAGTTGGTGACATGCTCCCTTTCGGCTCAATGCATCAGCTACTACATTGGCCTTTCCAGGGTAGTAGTTGATTCCAACATCGTAATCCTTGATGAGTTCCAACCATCGACGTTGCCTCAAATTCAAGTCCGTTTGGGTAAATATGTACTTGAGGCTTTTATGATCCGTATAGATCTCACATCGATGACCAAGGATATAATGTCTCCAAATCTTCAATGCATGCATGACTGCTGCTAGCTCCAAGTCATGTGTAGGATAATTGAGCTCGTGCTTCTTTAATTGTCATGAGGCATAGGCTACCACTTGTCCCTTTTGCATGAGCACACATCCGAGCCCCTGTCTGGATGCGTCACAATATATGTCAAAGCTCTTACTTACGTCCGGCAATATCAAAAACGGCGCTGTGGTTAGCCTTTTCTTGAGCTCCTCAAAACTTTCTTGGCATGCTGGTGTCCATCGAAAGGCTTTTCCCTTCGTTAGCAACTCCGTCATAGGCTTTGCTATCTTAGAGAAGTCTTTAATGAAGCGTCGATAGTATCCAGCCATCCCAAGAAAACTCTGAATATCCCTCACGCTCTGCGGTTGGTCCCACTTCAGAACATCTCTCACTTTACCGGGATCAACCGATACCCCTTCCTTGGAGATAATGTGGCCTAATAATGATATTTCCTTTAGCCAAAATTGACACTTGTTAAGCTTGGCATACAATTGATGCTCACACAATTTCTGCAAGGTCAATTTCAAATGTTCTTCATGCTCCTCCTCACTTTTTGAATACACCATAATGTCGTCGATGAAAACCACGACAAACTTATCCAAGTACTCCATGAAAACCTTGTTCATAAGGTACATGAAGTATGTGGGTGCATTTGTTAATCCAAAAGACATGACGGTATATTCATACGAACCATACCGTGTTCGAAAGGCAGTCTTGGGTATATCAGAGGGCTTAATCTTCAGCTGGAAATATCCCGACCAAAGATCAATCTTGGAGAACACTCGGGCTCCTTTCATTTGGTCGAATAGGTCCTCTATACAGGGCAGAGGGTATTTGTTCTTGATTGTCACCTCGTTGAGAGACCTATAGTCCACGCACATCCTTTGGGTTCCATCCTTCTTGTCTACGAAGAGCACAGGAGCTCCCCATGGTGACGAGCTTGGACGTATAAAACCCTTCTCCAACTGCTATTGAATTTGCTTCTTGAGTTCTATTAGTTCATTGACGGGCATCCTATAGGGTCTCTTGGCTATGGGTGCAGTTCCGGGTACCAAATCAATGGCAAACTCAATGTCCCGATCAGGGGGCATACCTGGAAGCTCTTCCGGGAACACGTCCGAAAATTCCTGAACCACCGAAATGCTGTCCAATGTTGCTCCTTCAACGTGGTTCAAATTTGCCTTTTCAGTGGTTTGTTGGGCTGACTCAAACTCGACACGGATGCAATGCTCATTTGTCAACTGCACGCTTCTTTCAGCACATTGGATTACCCCGTTGTGCTTGCTTAACCAATCCATTCCTGAGTATAATGTCAATCCTTTGGGAATTTAAGACAATAAGGTTGGCAAGGAAGTCTACCCCCCTTATTTTAAGGCTTACTTTCGGACATACTATATTAGTCCTCATTTCTCCTCCGGGAGAATTAACTAACATAGCACATTCTAAGTGGGATAAGGGTAGGTGATGTTTGGCAACGTACTTGGATGATATGAAGGAATGTGATGCCCCAGAATCAAATAAGATGGTGGCTGGGTTGGAGTTGGCAAGGAACATACCAATTACGACGTCCTCAGCCTGTTGTGCTTCCTCAGCAGAGACATGGTTGACGTTGCCGCGAGCATAGTTCTGCTGTCCATGGTTTCCTTGATTGTCCCCTCCGTTCGGTCGCGGGTTCTGCTTGGGCATGTTACCTTGCTTTCCAGGGCCTGTCCTCGGGCACTGGTTCGCGAAGGGTCCTATTTCCCCGCATGCAAAGCATGACCTGTTGCCTACGGCAGCAGGTACGTTGGGGCGGGGGTTTTGAGCAGGGGCGCCCATGTTGGGACAGGGCGCAGGAGGCATGGGCACGCGAGGTGCTGGTGCAACGAATTGTTGCTGTGGTGGCTGACCAGGGCGGTATGCAGGAGTGGTTGATCTATACTGCGATGCAGATGGGGGCATGTACCGAGGTCGTACGTTGCTCCCTTGGGGCTGGTATGGTATGTTCCTCTTTCCCTCTCGCTCGATATCTTTGATCTTGCTTTCGACCACTATAGCCTTGTCAACCAGCTTCTGGAAGCTCACGTAGTCATTGTTGAGGAGCTGAACCTGAATCTCGTTGTTCAACCCTGTCATGAACAGATACTGCTTCCTCTGATCTGAGTTGACATCCTCGGGGGCATACCGGGACAGTTGCGTGAACTTGTTGAGGTACTCATTCACACTTCTCTGTCCTTGGCGGAGACCTTCAAATTCCTGTCTCTTGAGCATTATTACACCAGCATAGATGTAATGAGAGCGGAAACTCTCCTTGAACTCAGTCCAAGTGATTGTCTCCGGGTCGACATGGGCGTTGCATAGGGCATCCCACGAGTCAGCGGCAGCTCCCATAAGTTGGTGCGACGCAAAGAGAACCTTCTCTCGGTCATTGCACTGAACAATGGCAAGCTTCTTCTCCATGGATTTCAACCAATCATCGGCCTCCATGGGATCACTAGCTTGAGCAAAGGAGGGTGGTCGAGTCCTCATGAACTCTCCCAGTCTGTTGTGAGCCGGCGGTGGTGGTGGCGGTGGTGCCGGAACAGGGTTGTTGTTGGCCCGCAATTGACCCAAAGTTTGGATCATGGTTTGCATAAGTTGGTTCTGCATAGCCATCAACCGTTCCAGGTGGTTTTCACCAGCTCCGGGGTTAACAGGAACTTCCTCGTGACCATCCTTTTGGTTGTCACGGACGTTCCTTCAGCCGGCGTTTCCTCTCACCATCTGTGAGATAGATCGAAATAGAATAGAATGTTAGAAGGTTAGGTAGATTCCCTCAACTATATGCATCAAGGTGAGTTGGACTATATATATATTAGCCCATATGAGGATGTGAACAAGTGTAGAAACATCTCACACCTCTTTCTACCTACGTGTGGATATGGACAACGTTTTAAGACGTCCCACAACTCACACTAAGCATATAATCACAACAATCATCACAAGGGCTCACACAACACCTATTCAAGGATGGTTCCCTATGTCAAGGTAGTTTCAAGGTCAATCTAAGCGTCCTAGGGTGCTTCCTATGGTCAGCGTGGCTTAGCTACCAATCTGTGTCCTATTTAGGTGTGTAACCTACTGTTAACCTGTGGCTCTAATATCAATCTGAGATTTCTATCTAGGCGTGTAACCTATTGTCAACCCATGGCTCTAATATCAATCCGAGATTTCTATCTAGGCGTGTAACCTACTGTCAACCCGTGGCTCTGATACCAATCTGTGACGCCCTCAATTCTGTGGAAAACCACGGAACCGAGAACTAATGCATATGTGTGACCAGGACGTTCATCACACATACACATATATTCCACAAACTGAATTCAGAATATATATAATCATGAATAACAATGTTTATTACAACGTCTCATGAGTCTTGGACTCATGCTCACAGCGGAAGTCTATTTCTATGCAGCGGAAGTCTTTATTCTAATGCGGAAGCAATCTAACTAATGCGGAAGCAAATCTAAGCAGAAGTGGCTCTATCTCTACTTCCTCCACAGGCAAGGTTGAGAATATATCACACGCCTTAATGCTCCACTTGGTCTTCATAGTAGTCTTCTCCTGCTGCTAATGATGAAATAATAATGCAAGTTTGAATACAATGATGTACTCAGCAAGTGCGGGAAAAACATGATATGTAGCTCGTAACAAGGTAGGTATAAAAAGGCTCATTTGCAGAAAAGCAGATTTATAAAACCATGATAAAACAGCAACTTAACTTTAGATGAATGTAATCCCAGCTTGTATTAAATTACCAACATACCTCCATCACTTTCCATGTTCCATCCGAACATTAAACAACTTTATTCTTGCTCACGAATACCTCGTATTCGCTACCATCTCACGAATACCTTCTCGTATTCGCTATCATCTTATCTCATAAACAACTTCGTCTCACACCGAGACTAATCTCGTTGCCATGACTCAACAGTCATGCAACCATCTTGTCACCGGGACTCAACAGTCCCAAAACCAAATCATAACCATAATCAATAACCATAACCAAGAACCATCCCAACTAATCATGGCAGTTGGCCAGGCGCTCGTGACCGTAAGCTCGGCTATCATGATAGTTTTAAAGAACCCTGCAGAGTTTACACCTCTTTACCCACAAGTTTGTGATTTTGTCACCTGTCGGCGACTGCAGAACCTCCATTATACCAGTACACAACCGTCGGTGTATGGTCAAGAGATCACAAAATAGCCTTTACAAAGGGGCTACTAGATGTATGGACTCACTAAGGTTTCACCGGCGGGCTAGAATCTCCAATTCTCCCACCCACGGGCCCCACTTGTGCCATGCAGTTCCCAGGGCAGTCCTCACTCGACTCCCATTCCCCGCGCTTTCCACAGTCCATAACAATCTAGCAACTTACCTAATTACTCAGCTAAGCCGCACCCATACTTGACCTTGTGGTGGCACTATTATCCTTGCATGTGCATGCATGAACCGGTCCTTAGATCTACGGCAAGTAAACCACCATCTCATGCTACCTCATTCACAAACCCAGGCTTGCCTAGATCTCCCTCGGATCCATGTTCATTAACATCATCAGTTTCTCATTATGATTACGAGTGCAGTTAGCTAGACACATCTATCTCGCTTCCCAATACCATGGACTCAGCGAAGCATAAAGCAAAAACCATACCCGACTCGTAAACATCCCTGGTGACAAGGGTGGTTTAACCAAAACTAGTAAACTCCTATAAAAGGGTTTCCCATCATGTTTGACTCAGCACGCACACCTTTTTGCAAATCAAAACAGTTTTACCCAAAACATAGGATCAATATGGTCAAGGAGCACTTGCCTTGTTCTTGCGGTTCCGGTTGTTCTTGGATCTCAAAACCTTGTTGCTGCAGTTCGTCGTAGACAGCTCCCTGAGCTTGTCCTGCTATGTAGGATCACGTGCATACAAGATTCACAGCAATCAATATCATGCACAAACCTTAAACTAAATGCGATGATGCACATGCATGCTATCCTATGATTAGTTTTATTAGATTGGTTTGTACGTGTTCTTGCATGGCTTGCATGGATTTTATGATGAACAGAGGTGTTCGGATCAAAGGTGGACGTGGTGATGATCTTGTCTTTAGATCAACCTGATCATCAAGTGATCTGTCCACGAGAAGGCTTCTTTTCGAAAAGAATCAAAGAACAGATGCAAGGAAAACACAACGACGTCGTAAGGTGGTATTGGAGACCTACCTTACGTTCTTCTCGGTCTCGAGGTCCTCCTCAGATCGTTGGGCTTTCCTCCGGCTATCTTCCTTGCTGCACTCCGGCGATGGTTTACTCGGCGGGTTGAGGCTAGGGATCTAAGTCGTCGGCTTAGTAGTTGGAAAAGAAGTTCATGGTTTCGGCCAAGGATTCTAGGTTCTATTTATAATCGGGAGGAGAAGAATCCTAATCTGATTGTATCCCGAATAAGAGTCCTGTTCAAATTTGTCGTTGAATCTTACAACTTATCTTTAGTTGGTTTGGTGTGGTATCATTGTGGAATTCAGGTCGGCTTCTGTTCCGGTATTTCTATGCGTATAGAATCCAAAAACCGTCCCTAGAACTCGTTACCTCCTCGGTGATGAGCTCCGGAGGCTCCACGTGTCCAACGGGTCCTGGTCTCTCCCTCTCCGCAGGGACGAGCTCCGGTGGCGCCGCGTGTCAAGTGAGCAAGACTCCCCTCTCCTTCGGAGGTGAGCTCCGCGTGCGCCACGTATCCTACCGATCGGGACCTCCTCTCTTATTTGGAGGTGGCTCCGCACACGCCATGTGTCACTGTCGGACCTTTACTCTCTTCTTTCCTTAGAGACAAGCTCCGAAGTCGACACGTGTCCAACAGTGACGGACTTCTCAGAGATAAGCTCCGATGGTGACATGTGTTCAATGGAACCGGACCTCTCGGTGGTGAGCTCCGAGATCGACACGCATCCCGTGCGACTGGTCCTCTAATTTCCGTGGTGACTAGCTCCAAAGGTGACATGTGTCCTGCGAAAAATGCCTTTGCTTCTTCCGCAGAGGCTAGCTCAGGGCAACACGTGTCCCACAGGGTCAGACCTCTCCCCTTTTGCGGAGATGAGCCCCGAGCCTGCCACGTAGCCAATTTAGCGGTGGACCTCTCCCCACTTCACAGGGATGAGCTCCGAACACGCCACGTGGTCAGCGAGCCATGGAAGTTGTCTTTGGCGCTCTCTGAAAACTGGATTCGGCTCTTACTGGCTATCTTTTTGATATTTTTCTCTGTTCCTACTTCTTCTTATAATGTTTTCTCTTCATAAAACATGAACATTTGCTGACACCAGGAATGAGGGTGTAACACATAGCTACTGCTATTTAGAGTCCTTAATTGGCTTTGGGATTTTTACAGTGGATACTAGACTCTCTAAGGATGATCTGAGCAAAACTTGGAGACATGTCATTGCACAATGTAGTCTTTAAAATTCCTACAAGTACAATGCTTCTCTGAATTTTGAGCCCATTTCAGGAGCTTTGACATAGATAACAGTGGAAGATATGATTAGGGTAAGGCTCCATGGTTCTAACAAAATTTGTTTCACCATTTTTGGAGCTACCAACAGAGAGATATGAATTTTTAAAGTTGGACAGGAGTTCTGAAAAAGCTTCTGTTAAAATTGGAATTTTCAAATAAATGCTGAACTTGGGAAGGCAATTTAGCCTAGCAAATGAACTCTAATGAATCCCAAATTTTTACTGGAGATCAGTAACTATGAAAAGGATTATCTGCCCAAATTTGGGAATATTTCATAAAGTATTGCTCCTGTTATAAATCCCTAAAAGATTTAATAAAAACAATTCTACAGAAATTCCTGGGCAATTTCATAGCCTCATTTTGGTTTCTCTGTGAAGTAATCCTCATGAGGATTCCGACAAAATTGGTCTAACCCTTTTTGGAGTTTTCTACACAAAGTTATGAGTCTCCAAAGTTTGAACTGCATTAGGAAATTCTGGAAATGTTTAAATCCTGACTGTGGGTCCCACCCGTCAGCTCTCTCTTCTCCTCCTGCCAAACAGAGGAGCCCGCGATGATTACTCCGGCAAGGGTGGAGGAAAGGGCTTTCCCGGCCATCTCCAGAGCCAAATCTCGCCACTCCTCCATATTTGACCGTGCTGAACCCGCTGGGAGGGTTGGCGGTGGCCGTAGCTCACCGGAAACCACCGCGCACCGGTGACAGCAAGGTTTTGAACTCCGGCAAGGTCGGAACCCTCATTCCTCCATCACACGAACGGTTTTCGGGCTCTAGAGCATCAGTGAACGACGTAGGAGCCCGTAAGGGTCCCGGCCGCCGGTGAAACAGCCGGCAACTGAGGGCTCCACGGCGACCCGAGGTGCTTTTTGCACCGGCGACCACTAAAACAGCTAGGGCTCCCTCATTTCTTGATGTTTTTGCTTGGTTCTTCGTCGAGGAGAGGCGCTAGGAAGTAGGGAAGCTGTGTGCAAGCTTGCTCAAACTCTAATGGATCGTGCGCTATGAATTTCTGGTTAGACCGAGCACTACCCGTCGGTGTGCAGTTTGGGGAAACGGTGAAATTCTCGCCACTGGTTCTAGCAATCGCTAAATGTCTTTTGGCTACACGATCAGGACATGCAAACGCACCTTTCTTGTGTAGGGAAGGGGCGGTGACACCGGCCGTAACGCGCTGTCCACGGCGACCTCTCTCGGTTCTCCTACGTTCACCCGAGAACCGTGGCTACTTTGCCAATTCCCGGAGCAATCAAGCTCGGGACGGTAAAGGAGAGGGGCTGGATGGCTAGAGCACTGGGGGACGCAGCTCTTCGCTGTTGGGTGCTCGAGCAACCGAGCTCAGTGGCGGTGGCGCGATCGGGAGGAAACGGCGGCTGCGTTCGGGGCGAAAGAGAGCGGCTGAGGTGCGAGTTATAGCTGAGGGGAAGCGAAACAGCTCCGGCGCACCCCTTGCCGTGATCCAGCCGAGCAACCCAGGCAGCAGGAGGTGGCGCGGTGCCCTCCCTTGGGCGCGGGTTCAACTGGGAGCTGGCGCGCTCCCGCTGTTCGACCGCAGTCGTCTGATGCGGTAGCACATGTGGGTGGCTGACAATTGGGCCCTACCTCCCCCTTTGTTTAGTCAAATTTTCTCTGATATTTTCCATTCAGCAACTCAGAATTAAAGGCCTTATTTCACCCCAAAGTTAAGGTTTGAAATTGCTGAATTCAAATGGTTTGAATTCTGGGGTGAAGTTTCAATTGGGTTTGATCATTTGAATTTGAAATGGAGTTTGAATTCTCCATTTTGTATTGTCCCAAAAACATAGCAAACCAGCTCCAAAGTTTCCAATTTTTGGCATGGCTGCTCATTCAAATTGGAGAACACATTTGTGGAACCAAATTTGCAAATTGTAGGAATTGGAATTTGAAACTGAATTTGAAATTCAGATTAGAGGGTTTCTCCTTTTAATCCCCAAACAAATGTTGAAACTCCTCCAAATGAGCTGAAATTTGGTAGGTTGAATATTTGGTGTATGAAGATCCAATCTATGCATCTAGATCTCCATGTTTAGAAGTTTTGGGAAGTCTAAACCCTCACTTTCAACTTACACCATTATAATTCAAAGTTTTTAATTCCCCTCATTTTTCATATGTGTACATGAGCTTAATTTTCTTGCTACCACTTTTGGGGATTTTACATCCACTTGGGTTCCGGTGCCTGAGGGGGTCTTAGAAAGGAAGTTGCTGTGACCTACCGCCTAGTCGGCTGAACCAGGCGAAGGGGGCGGGACCAGCACCTCGAAGCTGGCGGTCCCAGCGGCCATGTTACCATGGCGCCCGCCAAGGATCGTAAGCGTCACCGGGGACTCCGTGCAACCCGGCGCTCAAGATCCAAGTGCTCAAGTAGGTCCCGATGCATGGATCACGGAGATTCAAGACTACTTGAAAGACAAGTTCCTTCCCGATGAACATGTATCCACTGAACGGATCGCTCGGTTGGCTAGGAAATACACGCTGGTAGAAGGGGATCTCTACCGGCGTGGCGCTAATGGCGTCCTATTCGGTGCATAACCTGAGAGGAGGGCTGCGACCTGCTCGCAGAGATCCATGGAGGCGAGTGTGGGAACCATGCATCTTCCTGCATGCTGGTCGGTAAGGCTTTCCGGCATGGATTTTACTGGCTGACAGCTCTCCACGATGCCGTCGACCTAGTTAAGAGATGCAAGGTGCGCTAGTTCCATGCTAAGCAGATCCACACACCAGCGTAGATGCTGTAGATGATCCTGCCCTCATGGCCCTTCGCTGTGTGGGGGCTGGACATCCTAGGACCATTTCTCAGATCTGTCGGAGGGTACCGGTACCTCTACGTCGCCGTAGACAAGTTCACCAAGTGCCTGGAAGATACCCTTGTAGTAAGCATCAACAAGCAATCAACAGTCAAGTTTATCAAGTAAATCATCTGCCGGTTCATGGTCCCGAACAGAATCATCACCGACAACGGAACCCAGTTCACTAGTGCAGTATTCTAAGACTGCTGCGAAGACCTCGGCATCCAAGTTTGCTATACTTCTGTTGCTCATCTAGAGAGTAATGGTTAAGTAGAAAGAGCAAACACCGAGATACTCAGGGGACTCAAGATGCGCACTTACAACAGCTTGAAGAAGCACGGTGCCAAATGGGTTGAAGAGCTTCTGTGTGCACTGTGGGCTAGCCAGACGTCCTGCAATCACTCGACAAGGGAAACACCCTTCTTCCTGGTGTATGGGGCTGAGGCAGTCCTCCACCCGAAAATCACCATGGGCTCATCCCGTGTCCGAGCGTACGACAAAGCCACGCAGGACCAGCTCCAGTGTGAAGATATCGACCTTGTCGATGAGCGAAGGTGGCAAGCAGCTGTCCAAAACACACAATTCCGTCAAGTGCTCCGGCGTTATCAGCAGCGGTTCGTGCAGAGTAGACAGCTCGAGGTGGGTGACCTGGTGCTTCAGCGAATACTTTCTTGAGAAGGGGAGAACAACCTCTCCCACAGCTGGGATGGCCTTTTCCGGGTGACACAAGTATGCCATCCCGGGTGCGTGCGCCTAGCTGCAGAGGATAGGGTACCTCTACCCAATCCGTGGAACATAGAACACCTCTGTAAGTTCTATCCATAGCGCAGCAGTAGGGTTTTATTTTCTCTGAAAGGGTGTCATAGTGTCTAGGAACAACGCTAAGAACAGCTAAGTCCCGGAGGAGCCCTGCAACTCTCGACATCCGGGGTGGTTCGCTGCCTTCTACTATGGCATGTTTCCTCCTATGAGGGGAGTCTGAAGTGAGAATGTTTTGCCTTGCCTTGTGCATCCTTCTTTTACAGTTTGTGCTTACTCATTCATATCAGCTGTAAACGGGCAAGCCACGTGCCCTTGGCCCCAAGGTCAGCCTTGGGGCTGCCACGTGAGCTTGAGTTCCGGAGCCGACGCATGCCCTGGGCTCCGGTCCAAAGGCTCCCCACTGAGGTGGAACTCGGAGCTACCACGCATCACCTGGCTCAGAGCCTCTTCCTCGCTGAGGATAGCTCCAGAGCTCGCACGTTCCGTGCACTCTCCCTTTAAAGTTTGTGCTTGCTCATGCATATCAACTGTAAATGGGCAAGCCACGTGCCCTTGGTCCTAAGGTCAGCCCTAGGGCTGCCATGTGAGCTTGAGTTCCGGAGACGACGCGTGCCCTTGGGCTCCAGTCTGAAGCCTCCCCGCTGATGTGGAACCCGGACCTGCCACGCATCACCTGGCTCAGAGCCTCCTCCCCGCTGAAGATAGCTTGGAGCTTGCACGTGCCTTGTGCACCCTCCCTATACAGTTTGTGCTTGCTCGTGCATATCAACTGTAAACGGGCAAGCCACGTGCCCTTGGCCCTAAGGTCAGCCCTGGGGGTGCCACGTGAGCTTGAGTTCCGGAGCCGACGCGTGGCCTGGGCTCCAGTCTGAAGCCTCCCCGTTGAGGTGGAACCCGGAGCTGCCATGCATCAATTGTCTCAGAGCCTCCTCCCTGCTGAGGATAGCTCCGGAGTTGCATGTGCCCTGTGCACTCTCCCTTTACAGTTTGTGCTTGCTCATGCATATCCAATATAAATGGGCAAGCCACGTGCCCTTGGCCCTAAGGTCAGCCCTAGCGCTGCCACGTGAGCTTGAGTTCCAGAGCCGACGCGTGCCCTGGGCTCCGGTCCGAAGCCTCCCCACTGAGGTGGAACCCGGAGCTTCCATGCATCACCTAGCTCAGAGTCTCCTCCCTGCTGAGGATAGCTCCGGAGCTCACACGTGCCCTGTGCACTCTCCCTTTATAGTTTGTGCTTATGCATATCAATTGTAAACGGGCAAGCCACATGCCCTTGGCCCTAAGGTCAGCCCTGTAGCTGCCACGTGAGCCTGAGTTCCGGAGTCGACGCGTGCCCTGGACTCCGATCCGAAGCCTCCCCACTGAGGTGGAACCCGGAGCTGCCACGCATCACCTGGCTCAGAGTCTCCTCCCCGTTGAGGATAGCTCCGGAGCTCACACGTGCCCTGTGCACTTTACCTTTACAGTTCGTGCTTATGCATATGAACTGTGAACGGGCAAGCCACGTGCCCTTGGCACTAAGGTAAGCCCTGGGATGCCACGTGTGCTTGAGTTTCAGAGCCGGCACGTGCCCTCGGCTCCGGTCCGAAGCCTCCCCGCTGAGGTGGAACCCGGAGCTTCCAAGCATCACCCTGCTCAGAGCCTCCTCCCAGCTAAGGATAGCTTCGGAGCTCACACATGCCCTAGGATCCGGTCCATAGCCTCCCCGCTGAGGTTAGGTCCGGAGCTGCTATGTGTCCCCCTGGGACAAGCTGAAGGCGACAGCCGAACATCCCTCGAGTCCTTGCGCTGCCAAGAACCAGGAAGGAGTGGTAGCCACACTGCCGGATCACCCCGGGCCCTTACGCTGCTAAGGATCCAGAGGAACAAGCTCAGGACATCGGCAAAGAGCTATCCACGTCAGCTAAGTCATTCTGGACCCTTGCGCTGCCAGGGGTCCGAAGTCTCATCGACAATTGAGGACAATGAAAGACTTGAAACAAAGAACTTTCATTAATGACAGAGTTCTGCCATACAAAAGGGGATACAAGACAACTAAGGAACCTAGCAGCTACAAGTTGAACAATCTTCTGCTCCATGGCATACTTGGTTGTCCCCCAAGCCGTTCTCTGCACTGGGAGACGGTCACATGCTATAAGACCGAGGACGGCAACAACTTATGCTGGACCGAGGCAACGGTGACATCCAGTGTCATGTGGGCCAAACGCCATCTATGGCAGATTTGGTTGTCCACAACAGTACCTGGAGGAAGGCTTGATGACTCAGGACTTAACCTTCCTCTAGTGCCGGCAGATCGCTCTTCTTCAGCAAGGCGCCTAGAGGACATGTCCCCACACGACACTGGCGTGGAGACTGCCTGCAAGTCGAGGATCCTGTCCCCAACTGCCTCCCTTACCATCGGCATGCCATATGGATGGCTTGTGCTTCTATCTGGGACTGTCAAGGAGAGGGACGCCTCAGAGGGCTGTAAAAGTCCCAAAAACATGAATGTAAAGAAACAGATGTGTGAACGTCATTGTGTTTCAGGTTCATGGAAAATGGGTGTAAAGGTCCCAGAATTTTGAATAAAAAGGGACTGAAGTTTGTGTGAGACCTATGTGTGATGAATACATTGGCAATTAGGATAAAAGTTAGCATTAACATTCAAAGTTTTGAATATTGCCAAAACATTCTTCTGTGGCAAGGTCTGACAAGTTCTTTGTTAGGTCCTCCAAGTGTTGGCAAGGTCCGGAGAGCTTCTGTGAGGTCCGGAGCTTGTTTTTAGGGAGCTCCCGTGAAGTTCAACTCGTAGAACTGCAGCGTCTTGTTTTTGCTTTTAACTCGTAATGTTTCAAACTTGCTTTATGGGAAGGTTTGCTTAGTATTAATTTGCTAAGTTTTTGGTGTGTTTTGGTGGTTATGGCTGTTATCATTTGATATGGTTTGCAACATGCTTATGTGATGTGCTCATGTAAGGTGTTGTGGTTTTCGAACTAACGTGAGTCAAGTCGAGGACTTGTGCTCGGAAGAATTGGTTGTTTATTCATGTGCAGGTGTTGCTTGAGTTCAAGACATGACTGGTGACGGGATCCTTGGACTAGTCTCAGGGAGGAGATGAGGTTCCAACAACCAAGTTCGGGAGGAGCTGTGGTTGAGTTGATCGGGAGGTCGCGCAGCATGTTTGGATCAAGGGCAGTACATATGAAGGTTGCGTGTACATCGTTGGAAGGTGTTTGCATGTGTGCAAGGAGTGCATGGACGTGGCAACATTGTTCCAAGGCGTGATGAAGAGAAGTGGACGTAAAGAATTGGTCGGAAAGGTCCAACCGGCTGGATTGCGTACTCAGGCTGAGGCTGAGTCGGATATGGCTCAAATATGGAAGATTTGAGTTGGTTATGATAGGATTTCATGCTAGGCACGAAGTTGAGTTGTTTTAGGAATGTTTAGGACGTTCCTAAGGTGTTTGGAAGTCTTACGATTGCTTCTATCTGCGAATAGGAGAGTCCTGAGCAGTTATGGTAAGTTAGGATACGAGTCCAATTAGGAGTAGGAGTCTTAGATTGGATTGTTTAGCCTGAGGGCTGGCTATAAAAGCAAGGGAGGCCAGAGCTCTCGTGTGTAGAGAACTTTGGGCTGTTCCTCTTGTGTTTCTATTGAATAAAGTTCGTAGTTCCGAGGAGCTTTTGTGCCTTGTTCGTCCGACTTGTTTTTTGTCAGGTCTTTCTCGCCGAGTTTCTGGACAGACCGACGTTGCTTCGGTGTTTCGTTCATAACTCGAGTTTTACAGATCCGGTTGACGTGATTCTTTTTGGGTTGTCTTCACAACTCAATTATCTATCATCTGTGAAATTTTCACGAGCTTCGGATCTGTAGTTTTTGAGATACACGAGTTTCTTTGCAGCGTTGCAGATCTATTTTATATCGGGTAGAACAGATTGATCTTCGTTTAATGTTTTGATCGTATCTCAAGTTTTACTTCGTGTTTTCAAGTGATTCTTGTTGCATTAGATCCGTGACTTGATTCTCTACCTCTCTACTTGATTTGTCACGGTTGAACACGTTTGAAAACACTTGCACACACGGTTTGTTTAACCGATTAATTTTTTGCTGAGGGGTTTTTGTTGTTTCCGCTGCGAAAAGTTTTAATCTACCATTCACCCCCCCTCTGGTAGATTTTCACGTGCTCTTCGATCCTACAATTGGTATCAGAGCCAAGGTGCTCTAATCTTTGTGATTTGCACGTGTTTTGACTAACCATCATGGAGAAGTACTCCGCAAAACCTTGTGTGTTCAATGGCATCGATTTTCAGGTTTGGAAGGCGCGGATGGAGGCCTACATACAGGCGCAAGGCTTCGCCATAAGCGAAAAGGTCTACCGGAACTTCGATGTATCACCCAATGATCAAATTACGGCTGCGAACATGAGAGATGTTGACAACAACAACAAGGCTCGCAACTTGATCATCTAAGGATTGACTCAAAGCGACTTCGACCGTGTTGCACACCTCCGATCTGCATATGATGTTTGAAAAGCTCTTTGTGACTACCATGAAGGATCCAATACGATCAAGGAGGTAAGGCAAGATATGTTCAAGAAAGAATACATGCGTTTTGAGATGCAACCCGGTGAGTCAATTGACGACCTTTTTGCTCGCTTTAATAAAATTCTCAGCAACTTGCGTAGTGTCAATGTTAACTTTTCAGATGCTGAAAATGCTAGACAATTGTTAGGAGCATTAGATATGTCAATTTGGGAGATGAAAGTTACATCTATTCGTGAATCTACTGTCATGAGTTCTCTTACTTTAGACGTGCTTTATTCTAAATTGAAAACTCATGAAATTGACATCATCTCACGTAAAAACCCCAACAAGTCTATTGCATTTGTTTCGCAACGTGACATGTCTAGTTCTAGTCAATCATCATCTAGTGGTGCACTCTCTTTGCTGTCCTCTCTAACCCTTGAACAGATTGAAGAGTTTCTACAGGAGGAGCTTGCACTCATCTCTACTCGGTTCTCAAAAGCATTGCAAAATGTGAGAACTAGAAGGAGAGGAAGCTCCGGACCTCAACGATGTTTTGAATGTGGTAAGACAGGATATTTTCGTACAGAGTGCCCTAACCTTTCAGGTCCGACTTCACGTGAAGAAAAGCAAACAAGGCCGAAGAAATCGTTTGCAAAGAATAAGAAGAAGAAAGATTTATCAATGCGCAACATAGTGCATAGTATGATCTCTGCACTTCAAGATTTCGGCTCAAGTGATGTGGACACCGGTAGTGATGAAGATGAAGAAGCTATGGCAAATATGTGCTGCATGGCGAGCAAGTCAAGTTCAAGCTCCGAGGAGGCAGAACACAACAGCGACGATGAAGAGGTATGTCCCACTTGCGAAGAAATGTGTGATGCTATTTCTCGTGCCACTGTTATATTAAAGAAAAAGGATAAAAAACTTAGGAACAATGCTGTTAAAATTGAATCACTAGAATCTGAAATTAATCGTTTAAAAACTTTGATTCCTAGTGATGATTCTTGTTCCTCATGTGATTTGATTTATGAACAATTATCTTCTTTAAGAAGTGCACACGCATCTACACTTGATAAACTTGAACTTGAAATTGAAAAGAACAAAGAGCTTGCTGCACTTAATGATAAAAATTTGAAAGATGCTTGTTGTTCTACAATTGATTTGCATTGTTCTTCATGTGATGATCTGAATAAGAAACTAAATGATGCTATGAATGAGATTTCTATTTTGAACAATGCTTTACGTGTGCATGAAGTTAAATATTGTTCAAATTGCAAACTATAAAGAAAAACTTCATGTGAAAACTGCTTTGATCTGTCCAATAAACTTGATAACATGCATAGGACACTAGATCGGTTTTCTAATGCAAATAAGAACCTAAACTTGCTGCTGAATTCTTCCAAGTCTTGTAATGATAAAACTGGTTTAGGTTTTAATTCTCATGCTCATGCTAAGGCACACCCACCTAAAGTTGTAAAGTCATTAGGAAGCGGTTTGATTGAAACAGCTCCTAGACAAAAAGAGGTGATTTTCAAATCTGCAGGAGTACTGTCCCATTCGGGTTCTAATAAACGTGTTGCTTGCTCATCTAGACATGATAATAAGGTTATTTTTCATTGTACCTACTGTGGTAGAGATGGTCATGTCATGGATTTTTATTATAGACTAGCTAAGCACGATAAGAAACAAAGAATACTTGCTAGATCACATAACAACCAAGCAAAATCTACTAGACCGGATGTTCGGAGCTTGCAACCTGCTGTAATGAGTCAAAAACTTGCTCCCAGACCTACTGTTTTTTGTGCTACATATAACACATCTTCTAAGTCAGTAGTTGGGAACAAAAAGTTTCGATGTTTGGCTCATAAACCTGCTGTACCTTCTCAGCTTTCGCGTGTTATTCCTGCTGGACGTCGTGTGACTCAGTACTGGATTCCTAAAAGTCTTTTAACTAACCCCAGTATTGAGTCATCGACGTATTGTGCTGCTGTGTAGGTTTCACGTTTGAGGAAGGAGAACATTTGGATTGTGGATTCAGGTTGCTCACGCCACATGACCGGTAACAAAGAATGGTTCTCCTCTCTCTCTTTTGTGTCACGTGTAGAAAATGTTACTTTCGCCGATAACTCCTCTACTCCCATAATTGCTAAAGGTTCGGTTAGAGTAAACAATCTCTACACTTTGAAATATGTGGCACTTGTTAAAAATTTGAAATACAACTTGCTTTCGGTTTCACAATTGCTAGATGAAAATCTAGAGGTTAGCTTTGCTAAAAATTGCTGCAAGGTTGTAGATTTAAAAGGTGAGCTTTTGTTTAACATGTCTAGGTTTGGAAGAGTTTTTAAAGCTGATTTTGATTTGTCAACTTCTAAGCATCGGTGTCTAGTTGCTAATGATACAAAGGATCTATATTTTTGGCATCGTAGACTTGGTCACATAGGCTTTGATCATCTCACTCGTGTTAGTGCTCTCGATCGCATACGTGGGCTGCCGAAGCTTAAAAAGGACAATGATATTGTGTGCTCTTCTTGTAGACATGCTAAGTTTGTTGCAGGTTCACATGCTCCTCTCACAATGACCATGACAGCTGAACCGGGACAACTTTTACATCTTGACACAGTAGGTCCGGCACGTGTTCAATCCTTTGGAGGTAGATGGTACGTGCTTGTGATTGTTGATGATTATTCCAGATATTCTTGGGTTTATTTTATGGCATCTAAGAATGAAGCTTTTAGTCATTTTAGAACTTTATTTCTTAGATTATCTATTGATCACCCAGGATCATTAAAAGCAATTAGAAGTGATAACGGAACTGAATTTAAAAACCAATCCTTTGATCACTTTTGTACTGAAAATGGAATAGATCATCAATACTCTTCACCCTATGTACCACAACAAAATGGTGTCGTAGAAAGAAAGAACAGGACCTTAGTTGAGATGGCTAGGACTATGCTTGATGAATATCAAACTCCTAGGAAATTTTGGGCTGATGCAATTGCAACCACTTGTTATGTCTCAAATCGTGTTTTCTTGCGTGCTAAGCTTGGAAAAACCCCATATGAGCTCCGGTTTGGACATAGGCCTAGTGTTACACACTTTAGGGTTTTTGGTTGCAAATGCTTTATTAAGAAACATGGTAATCTTGATAAATTTGAAGTTAGATCTGTTGATGGCATGTTTCTTGGTTATCCATCTAATACTAGAGACTACCGTGTGCTTTTACTTGACACTAACAAAATTGTGGAGACTTGCGAGGTTTCTTTTGATGAAGCTAGCCCAAGTACTAGCTCCGATATTGCAGGTCCGGATCCATATCCGCAGGGGGAGAGTATTTTTATTGAAGAAGATGAAGTGGTGCTGCTGCCCAAAAACATGGAAGTAAATAACGATCAAGCTGCTGATTTTGCACCACAACCAGCACCAACAGTCACTACTGCTGGTTCGGACCTTCCTCAATCAACAAGCTCTCCTAATCAAAGGTCCGAACATGAAGAAGAAGGTGCTTGTGAAGTGTCTACTCCCCTCCGAGTACTCAAAAGTCATCCTCCACAACAAATCATTGGAAGCTTGCATGAACGAGTCACTCGGTCCAGATTTTGCGATCCAAAGTCTCATGCTCATTCTGCTTTTGTTGCTTCTTTTGAACCCAAGGATATATCACACGCACTCACTAATGAATCTTGGATTAATGCCATGCAAGAAGAGTTAGAAAATTTTGAAAGAAATAATGTTTGGAAACTTGTACCTCCACCTCAAGGTCACATATTAATTGGAACTAAATGGGTATTTAAAAATAAGCAAAGTGAGGATGGGGTTGTGGTTAGGAATAATGCTAGGTTGGTTGCTCAAGGTTTCACTCAAACTGAAGGTCTAGATTTTGATGAAACATTTGCTCATGTTGCTAGATTAGAAGCTATAAGAATTTTATTAGCATTTGCTGCATCTAAAGGTTTCAAGTTATATCAAATGGATGTTAAAAGTGCTTTTTTTAATGGCTACATAGAGGAGGAGGTTTATGTTAAGCAGCCACCGGGTTTTGAAAATCCAAATTTTCCTAATCATGTTTACAAACTGTCCAAAGCCTTGTACGGTCTAAAACAAGCCCCTAGAGCATGGTATGACAGGTTAAAAACATTCTTACTTGAAAAGGGGTTTACCATGGGCAAGGTTGATAAAACTCTTTTTGTACTTAAGCATGGCAATGACTCATTATTCGTTCAAGTGTATGTGGATGATATTATCTTTGGTTGTGCTTCTCATGATCTCGTGTCCAAGTTTTCAGCTATGATGAGTTCAGAATTTGAGATTGAGTATGATGGGAGAACTCACATACTTTTTGGGGCTGCAAATCAAGCAAACAAAAGAAGGAACTTTTGTGCATCAAACTAAGTATACAAAGGACCTTCTTAAGCGCTTCAACATGGACAAATGCAAGCCTCTTCGGACACCAATGGGAACAGCAACAACACTTGAACTTGACGAAGATGGTGACCCGGTCGATAAAAAAGAATACAGAAGTATGATTGGATCACTTTTGTATATCACGGCGTCAAGACCAGACATACAATTCAGCGTATGTCTTTGTGCACGTTTTCAAGCTTCTCCACGTGCTTCACATCGCCAAGCCATCAAAAGGATTGTCAGGTACCTACATGGAACTCAAGAATTTGGCATTTTTCTTCCTTCTTCCTCAACCGTTTCTTTGAAAGCTTTTTCGGATGCTGATTTTGGGAGTTGTAGGATTGATAGGAAAAGTACTTCGGGTGCTTGTCATTTTCTTGGTAATTCACTTGTTGCTTGGTCCTCTAGGAAACAAAGTTCAGTCGCACAATCCACGGCCGAATCTGAATATGTAGCTGCGGCTAGCGCTTGCTCACAAATTCTTTGGATTGTTCAAACACTTAAGGACTATGGGGTTGATTTAGATAGTGTTCCACTGTTTTGTGATAACACTAGTGCAATTTGTATTGCTAAAAACCCCGTGAAACACTCTAGAACTAAGCACATTGACATTAGGTATCACTTTCTTCGTGATAATGTTGAAAAAGGAAACATTGTGCTTCACCATGTCGATACCGAACAACAATTGGCTGATATTTTTACAAAACCTTTGGATTTCACTCGTTTTTGTTTCATTCGTAGTGAAATAGGGGTTATGCATCCTCATGGCTTAAATTGAGGGGGAGTTTTTGAAACTTTAAAAGTCTATGTGTGAATCTGAAACTAAAATAATATGAGCATAGTATTTCATACATATATGACTTTGTGATTCCTTTTACAGGCTGAAAGTTCTTACTACATTACTCATGTTATACATTTTATAGTTTTTGCCATGACTAGTAATTGGAATAATTACTTACACTAAATCTGGTCATGATCGAACTTTCTTGCTGTTTTGAACTTGTTGCGTGCTCACAAGTGCTTTTAATCATAAAAAATTAATCAAGTGATCAGCTCACATGTTGAGTTTTCAAATAAAAATTTGAGAAAAGATCAAGAGAATATGCATGCATCGCACTTCTTCTTTTGAGATTGCTTATCATTGCACTAAGATATGAACTTGGAAGGAATTGTGTATGACTAAAACCATGTCCTTAAGCTTCTGATTGTCAAATCACATAGGCTTGGCTTGGTTGGTTAGAATAAGGCTGATGCGGCATATAATCTCTTGCAAATATCATATGATCAACTTTGTGCCTTAATGATTATGAATAATAAAAATGCAGCAACAAGTGTCATGTTTTCAGGTTTTGAAATAGTTGAGTAAGGGAGATCATGACTTGCTTAAACTGAAAAATACATTTGATCTCTAGCATGGCTTACACTACTTTATGTATCTCATTGATGTGATAGTGTAAGTAACCTGATAGTATGACTTGGATGAGCTTTGTTTTGTATGTATATGTTATAATATGCTCATAACATTTAAAAATTTCTCTTTTGAACCTTGCTGAATACATTGTCAAAGGGAGAGAAATATGTATAAGCAGAGATTTATTTTACACTTTGCATATGTTATACACTTTCTTCCTTCTCTGATTTTAAAAAATGGGGAGAAATTAATAAAGGGGGATAAATGAGTTTTCAAAGCTTTTCAAAACTTTTCATAAGCCAATGTTCGGATTTTAATTGATGTTGCCAATGCATTCATCAAGGGGGAGATTGTGAGACCTATGTGTGCTGAATACATTGGCAATTAGGATAAAAGTTAGCATTAACATTCAAAGTTTTGAATATTGCCAAAACATTCTTATGTGACAAGGTCCGACAAGTTCTTTGTTAGGTCCGCCAAGTGTTGGCAAGGTCCGGAGAGCTTCTGTGAGGTCCGGAGCTTGTTTTTAGGGAGCTCCCGTGAAGTTCAACTCGTAGAACTGCAGCGTCTTGTTTTTGCTTTTAACTCGCAATGTTTCAAACTTGCTTTATGGGAAGGTTTGCTTAGTATTAATTTGCTAAGTTTTTGGTGTGTTTTGGTGGTTATGGCTGTTATCATTTGATATGGTTTGCAACATGCTTATGTGACGTGCTCATGTAAGGTGTTGTGGTTTTCGAACTAACGTGAGTCAAGTCGAGGACTTGTGCTCGGAAGAATTGGTTGTTTATTCATGTGCAGGTGTTGCTCGAGTTCAAAGCATGGCTGGTGACGGGATCCTTGGATTAGTCTCAGGGAGGAGATGAGGTTCCAACAACCAAGTTCGGGAGGAGCTGTGGTTGAGTTGATCGGGAGGTCGCGCAGCATGTTTGGATCAAGGGCAGTGCATATGAAGGTTGCGTGTACGTCGTTGGAAGGTGTTTACACGTGTGCAAGGAGTGCATGGACGTGGCAACATTGTTCCAAGGCATGATGAAGAGAAGTGGACATAAAGAATTGGTCGAAAAGGTCCAACCGGCTGGATTGCGTACTCAGGCTGAGGCTGAGTCGGATATGGCTCAAATATGGAAGATTTGAGTTGGTTATGATAGGATTTCGTGCTAGGCACGAAGTTGAGTTGTTTTAGGAATGTTTAGGACGTTCCTAAGGTGTTTGGAAGTCTCACGATTGCTTCTATCTGCGAATAGGAGAGTCCTGAGCAGTTATGGTAAGTTAGGATACGAGTCCAATTAGGAGTAGGAGTCCTAGATTGGATTGTTTAGCCTGAGGGCTGGCTATAAAAGCAAAGGAGGCCAGAGCTCTCGTGTGTAGAGAACTTTGGGCTGTTCCTCTTGTGTTTCTATTGAATAAAGTTCATAGTTTCGAGGAGCTTTTGTGCCTTGTTCGTTCGACTTGTTTTTCGTCAAGTCTTTCTCGCCGAGTTTCTGGACAGACCGATGTTGCTTCGGTGTTTCGTTCATAACTCGAGTTTTACAGATCCAATTGACGTGATTCTTTTTGGGTTGTCTTCACAACTCAATTATCTATCATCTGTGAAATGTTCACGAGCTTCGGATCTGTAGTTTTTGAGATACATGAGTTTCTTTGCAGCATTGCAGATCTGTTTTATATCGGGTAGAACAGATTGATCTTCGTTTAATGTTTTGATCGTATCTCAAGTTTTACTTCGTGTTTTCAAGTGATTCTTGTTGCATTAGATCCGTGACTTGATTCTCTACCTCTCTACTTGATTTGTCACGGTGGAACACGTTTGAAAACACTTGCACACACGGTTTCTTTAACCGATTGATTTTTTGCTGAGGGGTTTTTGTTGTTTCCGCTGCGAAAAGTTTTAATCTACCATTCACCCCCCTCTGGTAGCTTTTCACGTGCTCTTCAATCCTACAGTTTGAACACCATTTGGTTTCAAGTTATGAAAATTTGGACTTGTTTAAATTTTTCCACATGTGATGACACACATGAGTGTCCCACCACTCTAGCCTAGGATTAAATGACTGTTAGGGGACAAAGTTATTTTAAAACCCATGTGTAAACTCTCATGTGCAAGGGGAAATGGGATTCAGATTTTTAAACTCAAATTTCAAATGAGGGCAACAATAGGAATGCAAACTGTTGTGATCAAAACCTCATTTGCAGCAGCCAAACCAAAGATCAGGTTTCATATTTGAATTCTTTAGGTCCAAATTAGGGGGTAGGCAAAGTCTTATGAATTTTTGGAAGATATTTGCTACCCATTTTTCCAAATAGACCTAAATGTACAAGGAATTCAAATACCTATTTGAATTTGGGTGAATTGTGCCCAATTATCCAAATGCAGTCCAGTTTTCAACTCCACACAATTGAATTTCATCATTTGCAAATTTTGGGATATTTTGGCGATATAAGGGGGAGAGTGGGACCCACTAGTCATATGCCCAATTAGATTTCAGTGATCAGTCTTCACTTCTCCACTCGGTAGTCACCGAGACTTCACTGAACGACACCGAGACACAACCGAAGGATCAGCGTGCGCCACCGATTGCAAACGAGGGACACCTCCTCTCTGCCACTCGGTTGGGCGACCTGCTCTGGCGCTCTTATCTGCTTCAGTGTGCGAGTTTTGCCCACAAAACCGATGAATCGTGCTCTCTTCCCTCCTCACGCACGACTAATGCCACACACCGCCACCATCACCGATTGACCGGCAGCCAGCTCAAATGAACGTGAGCAGCAGCTAGTGAGTAGCAAAATGGCACCAGTTCCTGTCCCTCTCCCTCCTCGACGCGCCACCGATCGGTGCTCAGCCTCCCATACCCCGGGAATACTGCGTCCGCGCGGTGGCCGAACAAGAACCGATGAGGAGGCTTCTGTGGACAGCTCAACCTGGTGTTTGTCACGGCCAAGTACCGGCGCCCTTGGACGCGCCAAGGCACCATGCTACTCCCCTCCCAAGCTCAGTCCTGCCGTGAACGACCGAGAAAGAATTTGAAAATTTTTCTCCGGCGTGCTCAAACCGACCTTCCGGCACGGTAATCTCAAATTTGACCTCAATTCTCATTCTTAGGTCATCAAATCTTGCACAAGGGACCTAAAGTAGTTGGCAATCGTTTGCTCTTCACATTTCTAGCTTGAAACTGCACATAGATCGGGTATTTTGCGGTTTTCTAACGGCAACCGAGGCGGAGGACCGCGGGTGCACGGTGAAACTCTATTTGCCATCGTTCCCGAGAAGTTTTCAGGCTAGGTCGAGCTCCCTCATAGTTCACTGGTGCTGTAGCACCGTTTTACCGAGCTGTTGGCGCGCTAGGTCGGCCGGCCGACGTCGCCGATGGTGTACCGAGCCGCCGCACTGTCGCTAGCCGCCGTAGAGGCCTTGCCGGCTCGGGGAAACCTCATCATCGTGCTCAGCGAGGCGGGTTAGGCTCTGGTGGTGAGCAGGGGCTCGGGCAGAGGTCGGGAGACCGATTCCCGGCGATCTCCGGCGAGGGGAGCGGCGCGGGCACGTGGGCGCGGGAACTGAACCGAGGTAGAAGAAGGGTTCGGTGGGCCCAGCCATCAGTGAGAAATTTAAAACCTGAGCATTTGTGGCTGTTGGATCCGTTGTGACTGCGCATATGGAGATGTGTGGCCCCGTGTGTCTTTGTTTCAGTGAGTGACGCGTAGGCCGGACCCACAGTCAGCGTTTAAACATTTGTAGAATTTCCAGTTTTCAGTTTAAACTTTGGAGAGCCACAACTTTGTGTAGGAGTATCCAAAAATTGTCAAATAAACTTTGTTGAATTCCTATAAGATAGTAGTATCCAGGGGTACAGCCCAATATTTATGAAAATCCCTGGATTTGGCTAATTAATTCATATAAAATATCTTGTAGGAATTTTGCCAGGAGTTCTGTGTATTGGAAAATTCCCAAATTTGGGCAGGAGATTCTTCCAAAAACACTTCAACTCCAGTAAAAATTTCAGATGCATTGGACCTCATTTGCTTGGCCAAATGTTGTGTTAATTCCTTATGTCTCTGAAAATTGGAAAATAGAACAGAGTTCATTTTCAGATTTTCCCCAATTCTTGTAAAGATCATATCTTTGTGTAGGACCCTCCAAATTTAGTGATTCAAATTGGGTTAGATTCAGATTGAAATACTCTATCCAGACCCAATTTGCATGAAAGTCAATAATTAATTCTGGAAAATTCTTTGAAGCTTATCAGTAAAAGAATCTAGAGGGAGATTGGTTTATCCAAAAATCCTCAATTTTTTCCAGAATAATCCTTAGTATGTTATTGAACTCCTGTAAAAATTTCAGCTCATTTAGATTTGAATTGTGTGGGAGAATTCAGATTTCAATGTACTGTATTCAAATGAATACAGAGACTTTTCAAAAATTATCCCAGAGTTGGAAAAATCATTTCTGGGCAATTCCTAGCTCCAAAAAAATACTATGAAAATTCATGCAGACTCTATGAACTATAACTGAAATTGTAGTTCACTAAGTTGGGCATAAACATGTGAGTTAATTCAGAATTAATTTCTTTTTGCTTAATTGCTTAGGGAATTGTTCTGAATAAAACAATCCATGAAAAGTGTTCATTTTTGGTCCCGAACACTTTCATGTGACCAGGAATTCACATCCAAACTTTCAGCTCAAATTGAGCCTTGGATCTTCCTACCCTTGTTCTCCAATCTTATGGATATGAGTAAAACATAGGGATTAGTGGAGAAATTATGGGAGACCCAGTTTCCTTCCACTTTAGCTGCAATTTGGCAAGCTAAGTCTCTGTGTAGTGCATGACTTCCTGTAAAAATTTCGAAGTCATTGGAGATCAGGATCTTTAGTTATGTCCAAATCATTCTAGCAACTTATATGTTCAATAGGAATTTAGCTAGGGATGTAATGAAACATCTAAGGTGGATTTAGTTCCTTTAATTTCTTTGCACAACAGAGGCAACAACATCATCCTAGGATCTCCACACAGCCTCTGTTCTTAAGAAGTTCTAATCTCTAAAGTCTTCAAATTACATTATAAAAGATTATGCATATACATGTCGATAGAGTTCACGACGAAGGACTTCGACGGAGTCATCCCTTGACGTGTGGATCAGTTGAAGAAATTCAGAAAGATCAAGGGATCGAAGATCACTAACTTCTATTATATACTACTACCCTGCAAAACAGGCAAGCTCCGGTTTGCATTAACCCTTTTTACAAATTTTTACTGTTTTGAGAACTTACTTTGAGCACCCACTTAATTCTTGCATTAGAGTCTTGTTTGAAACCCAAATGCATAGCCAAGAAAACCCTGGGTTTGGATTAGTTTTGTAAACCTTGTTTAGCTACTGCAATGCTAAGATAGTGTAGGATTCGGTACAAGTCGAGTAGTTTGAACTACTCACGAGAATAGGCTAGAGGCACATTGCTCGGGTAAAGGTAGCAAATGAAACACATGGCAAGAAAAATGAGACCAAGCGGAGAGTAAGGGCAGCAGGACTTTGGGGCTTGGGTGCCATAGCTCCGCTTGTGTCGATTGAGGACCGAGCCGTGTGTGGGCCTGTTGAACAAGCTAGAACAGTACCAAAGACCTACCGGCTATATGGGAACCGGGAAACCGATGTAACTCGGGTAGCTGGGTGTTGAGGCATAGCTGGTCGTTCAGAGGGTAGGTTGAGAGATCGAGGTGTAAATCGGCTGGCGGCACCGTGGATGCGCTCGCAGAGACCTCTTGCTCGGGACGATTGGACCGGTTCAACATTTAGCTGACGGGTGAAAGGTAGTTGCGTACGACGTCCGTGATGGTTGCTGTAGGCAACATCGAGTACGGGCGTATGTGACGGGTTATTCGAGTAACCCTGCAGGTGTAAATCGATTATAATCGCTGTTCCTCACGGTCAGTGAGTACCACTTTTTCACTGTACCGTGATGTACAAAGAACAGGCTAGAGACATGTTAAAAGTTTGCTGATTTGAAAGATATACTTTGCTGGTTAATGTCTTGTTGTAGTTTAGAGCTAATTAAAGTTCTTTTCAACTTTGGGCAAAGTACATGAGAGAAATGCGTTTCTTGTTTGATTGCGGCTCTCTCATGTGCCTTATCGTGAGGTTCTCCACAACTTGCTGCTAAAACTTGAAAGTAAGGTTCAATTAAATAGGAGTGTCATTTTGCAACTTACCCTCCTATTTCATATTGCAATTCTAGCATATAGAGTTGCATGTTTAGGTGAGACGGGTCAGTCTTGCTGAGCCTATGTGCTCATGCTTGCTATATGAGTGGTTTTGCAGGTTAACCTCGGTGCTTATGAGAAGGTTGTCCGGTGAGACTCGGAGACTTCCGAGTCATTTAACACGTGGAGAACCCAGCCGCTGCCGTATGACTTTGTGTTTCTAGTGAGAAGAATCCGCGGGCCGGACATCTTCTCGAGTGCTTAGTAGTTATTCGATGTGAGATGATTATATTCTTCTGCTGTAGTTAATTGATGTAAATTATTTACAAAGAAATATTTGTAAGCTTCCGCTTTTGATTTATGTAATACATATTCCCTTATATGTGTGCTGTTGGGTGCCGCGTATCACGGCACCACCCAGTGTGATTCCCGGGCGAGTGGCATGATCCCGTGCGTGAACGGGCATCGTGGTCCCTCTCAATGGGACTTACAAAAACTTCCTTACATGGGCTGGTATATGTGGGGTTCAACAACACGGATTCAAGCATTCATTTGAATGTGTTGGACCAAGGTGGAGTTAAACTCATGCGTAAATCATACATGTGTTTGAGAAAGAATAAAAAGCAGATCCTTAGACTCAAATGCTCACCTCAAATTGCCGCCAAACTTTTGAATACACATGGAACCTCATACATTTGAAATTGATGAGATGTATGGTGGCAAACTTCTTATTTGAGGGTAAGCTAAAAAGGAGTGAATTATGATCATGTTTGAATTCGTGCA
The DNA here is from genome assembly GCA_030760725.1 of Neostapfia colusana. NCBI lineage: Eukaryota > Viridiplantae > Streptophyta > Magnoliopsida > Poales > Poaceae > Neostapfia > Neostapfia colusana. The sequence goes on along the minus strand of JASWHV010000017.1, from coordinate 32,909,525 downwards.
GAATTCAAAATGTTAAGGCAAAGGAATAACTTGAGTTTGTGTCACATGAAATAATGAACACAAACATGGACATGTGGGGGAAGTTAAAAAATTTCTTTAGCTCATACTGAGCACATGTTAACCCAGGGAAAGAATTTCAGTCCCAAAAATCTAACTCATGTGCACATTCTCTATGAGTAGAGGGGATGGAAATTTAAACCCAATTTTGAATCTTTGAAAAGGATTCATGTTCAGATTGTCCAAAGGCCTATATGTGAGATGACCATTGCATTCCTCAGGTATTAAAGAGCTTAAGTTCCAAATTTGGAGAACTTTTGAGCTCATATACCATTTGTTCAAAGCATTATTTGAGATCACATTCAAATTCAAATTTGAATTTGGAAACTGGACAAAATGTGATCAATTTTGAAATCTGATTTCATATTCAAACTACTCACATCATGTTTGGCCTATCCTCCAAATCTGGTGAGATTTGGACAATGTTTGAGTGGGAATCTCAAAGCACAGCTGGGAAAAATCAAATGAGAGGGCTGGACCCACATGTCATTGGCTCTGTGCAGTGAACCGACTCCTCCTTCACATGAGAGCGCGTCAGCAGCCGGCCGAGACCGTTCCCGATGAGTTGCCGACACAAGCTCCTGCTTCCAGTGAGTTGCTCGGTCCAATCCTCAACACAACCAGTGCACTGAAGTTGTTTTGCTTCTCTCCCACTCGCTCACACCCTCGCTGTTTTGATCCCGCGAGAAACAATGGAGAACACCGCCGCGCTCTGCTTCTCCCGATCACCGGCCACCAACCGAGCCTTGGTTGCTCGCGCTTGCCACACGTAAAAGAAGCGCCTGCTTGTGCTCTACCATCCTAGCTTGTGGAGCACGCAAATCAACAATTGGCACGAAGAACAAAAACTCACCGGTGGAAGTTCAACTCGGATTACCGTGGACAGCGAGCTACGGTCCTCGTCGTCGCCACTTCTCTAAACGAAAGAGGTGCGCCTGCATGTCCTGATCGTGTACCTGAGGCTGTTTAGCGTTTGCTAGAACCGGTAGCAAGAATTTCACCGTTTTCCAAAACCTAGTACATATTGGTAGGGCTTGGTCTACCCAAAAATTTGAGTTGCACGGTCCACCAAAGCTCGAGCAAGCTTGCACACAGATTCTACACTTCTTAGTGCCCCTCCTCGATGAAGAACCGAGCAAAAACATCAAGAAATGAGGAAGTTTTAGCCGTTTTCTTAGCCGCCGGTGTAAAAGCACCTCGGGTCACCGTGGATCCCCCGGTTGCCAGCCGTTTCACCGGCGTTAGAGTCCAAATCTTGCTTCTACACCGTCCACTGGTGCTCTAGGGCCAAAAAATCCGAGAGTTTGGTGAAGGATGGGGCTCGGTTGAACTTGCCGGAACCCTAGTGACGCGCTGCCGCCGTCGCGCTCCCCTCTCCGGGCATTGCCGGCCGCTGGAGACCCTGCCATTGAGTTCAGCTTGTCAAATTAGTTGGGGGCGGCAAGTTGGAGGCCGGGGGTGGCCGGAAAGTTGGTTCCGGTGGCCCTCACCGAAGCATGCCACCGCTGCCCTCTGTTTGGCGCGAGGAAGAAGATGAACTGACGTGTGGGGCCCGCAGCCGAGTTTAAACATTTCCAGAATTTTCCTAATTCGGTTTAAACTTTGAAGAGCCATAACTTTGTGTAGGATGTCCACAAATTGTCAAATAAACTTTGTTGGATTCCTCGCAGAGAGTACTATCTAGGGGTGGATCCCAATAATTATGAAAATTCCTGGATTTGGCTCATTAATTCATATAACGAAAATATTGTGGGATTTATTCCAGGAGTTCTATTATTTGTAAAATTGCCAATTTTGGGTATCACATCCTTCCAAAAATAATTGAACTCCAGTAAAAATTTCAGAGGCATTGGACCTCATTTGCTTGGCCAAATGTTGTGTTAACTCTTTATGTCTCTGAAAATTTGAAAAATAGAACAGAGCTCATTTCAGTTCTCCCCAAATTCTTGTAAAGGTCATATCTTGATGTAGGAAGCTCACAATTTAGTGATTCAAATTGGGTTGGATTCATATTGAACAACTATATCCAAACATGCAACCCAATTTGTATGAAAGTCAATATTTATTTCTGGAAAAATCTTTAAAGCTTTTCAGCAAAAGGATTTTATGGGAAGTTTGGTTCATCCAAAAATCCTCAAATTTTGCCATAATATTATTTGGAGTTGAGTTGGTTAGGAAAATTCTGATTGCAAGTTGCTGTGTTCAAATGAATACAGAAACAATTTCAGAGAATTTCCAAAACTTGGAAATTCAGTTCTGGGAAATTACTAGTTCCAAAATTCCTAGGAAAATTCATGCATTATCCCTGAGCTATGTTTTAATTTTTGGTTCACTTAAATTTTTATGAAAGTGCAAATCTATCCAGAATTGATTTCTTTTTGCCTAAATGCTTAGGGAATTGTTCTGGATGAACTACTCAGTGAACATTTCTGAATTTTTATCCAGATGACTCTCTTGTGACAAGGAACTCACAAGAAAATTTTCAGATCCATTGGATCTTTGGATCACCCCTGATCTGTTTAACCTCTTTAGGTGGTCAAAACACAAGTGGGGAAAAACATTTAGCACTTGATCATGTTGATTAATCCAAACCCAAACCCTAACACCAGTGTCATTTTAAATTCATAAACGGAGTTCAAGTTCTAAACTTGTCATTTGACTTGATAGCAAAATATTTACACATATGCATATTCATAACGTGTAGCATCTACGTGAAGCAATCGAAGTGGAGATCAAATAGGGAGGAAAGCGAGTAATCAAGCCTCAAGTGGTCTTCACTAACTGATAGATACTTAATCACCTGCAAAATCAAGGCAAGCTCCGGTTTGCATTTAAGTTGTTTTATACAGTTTTTACTTTGTTCACAATTATGGTTTAGAGTTTGTATGTGCAGTAGGTCAGGAAGGTTTTATACTCCAAATGCATGTAACACCCCAAAACCTGCTAAAGAGGGGAATTTAAAATTTTTTGAACGTATTGCATGTGGTGCAGAAATTCAAATTCAAATCAAAACAGAAAAGAAAAGGAAAAAGAAAAAAAAAAGAAAACCCCAACCGGCCAGTGGGCCGAAACCCGCCAGCTGGCCCAATACCCACGCCCCCCCCCCCCCCGCGCCAACCCAAACCCGCGCCCCCCCTATCTCCCTCTCACTGACACGTGGGACCCGCGTGTCATCCCTCTCCTCCCGCGCGCCCAACCGACCTCGGACTCTCTCCCATGCCCGATCAAAACCAACCCCGGAACCCACGCTCCCAGCCCCGATTTCCGGTCCCGGACGCCCCCAACATGATCTCAACAGACCGCCGCCCTCCCTCGTCTATTTTAACACCGAAATCTGCCCCTTTTTCCTCCCCGATCGGCCGTTTTTCTCTCCAGTGAGAACCGAAGCTCCTACAGCCGATTTCCTTCGATCCTTGCTCAAATTTCCTGATCTAACGTGCTGATCACGTTCCACCGCCGCCGGGGAGACCTGCAGGTGAAGGAAACGACGTGTCTTGCGCCCCAACGGCCACCCCGACGTGCACCGAAGACCATCGCCGTTGAAGCTCGCCGCCGACCGACTTCCAGGACCTCCGAGTGCTGGAAAATCCCTCGGTGAGCATCCCCTAACCATCCACAGCCGATCCGTGCAAAAAGATGTGAGTTCTAACGTGTAGCGGCAAAAGCCGACACTGCGCCGGCGAGATCGCCACCCCCGCCGCCGCGCGCCGCCGCACGCGTGGGCTGGTTCCGGCCAGGGCGACGTGACCCCTTGAGAGCCGTCTATTCTAAATCGCACGGTAGAAATAAAACCCACGCGTACCGGTTCGGCAATCTAATCTGAGCCGTCTGTTTTAAATCGTACGATCCACGTCAGCCCCACGTTATAAAGGCCAGGATTCTTACGCGCTACCCCCTGGGGATCTCAGAAAATACGAGCTAGCCCCGGAAACTTCTGATCTAGCCCCTGGACCTTCAGAAATTCGTGTAAACTCATTTAAAAATCAGTTTTAACCCCTGGACTTAATAAAAATTAGGAAACCCTCTCTGTTATGTGTAGTTAGACCCCTGGAAATATAGGAAATAGTAAATTAGACCCTGCAGTAGGGTGGATTTACCTTTTTGACCCTATATCATATTAACTTCAGAAATTTGAATATGTGACTAGGATTTAAATTTAAAAGGTAAGGCAAACACATGTGCAAATTCAAATTTAAACTCTCCTAGCACTTGGATAACTTTAGAATGAGTTAAAAATAGATTTTAGGCTGAAATGAGATCTGCCTAAGTGTTGCTCATTTTTATTTTCTCTAGAGACACATTTTAGGCTAGGAAATAATTCTAAAAACTAGTAAAATAAATTTAATTTGTTCCACATCAGAGAGGAAGTTAAAAAATATATTATTGAACATTTTAGATCAGAACCTATTCTGTTTAGATGATGTGTCTTACTATTTCCATAATAAAGTTCACTTTTAGGTATAGAAATTAAATCTGAAAATATAGGAAAATAAGTATGCATGATGTGAAGATGTTTAATCAGGTCTTTATTCTCAAGAACTTTAAATTAAGATTTTGTAGAAGATCTAAAACCTATTTGGAGTAGCAAACTTTCTATCATTCAAACTTTGTGGCTAAGAAGTGTATTAATTAAATATGAAGAAATTGTTCAAATTGGAAATTCATATATAGTGTGCAAATAGAAATCTGAATACAAAAGTTAGAAATAATATATATATGTTTAAAAGTGCATGTAGGCCTAAAATCAACACATCTAGGGTAACCACAACACTTAGAAATGTGAATGACTTTCATATGTATGTATGGTTTGCATGAGTGAAAGTGTGAACTATGGCTTATGGATTGTTGTTTTCTTTTGCTATGTGTATTGGCATGAGTAGAACCTGCCCCAGAGCAAGTTCTCCCCTTCCAAGACCAAGATTTTCCATTCCCAGAGCAGCAGGAAGAAGGCAAGTGTCCTTGACCACTTTGATCCTATACTAGGATGTGTAGATAGAATTATTTGCATTGTAAATTGAAATATGAAACCCATGCTAGGAAGTTTCCCTAGAATTGCATTACCTTGTTTCCTGGTAGCTTGGGTTGGGATTTATTTTATCATATCATTTATTTATATGCTTATGCTTAGCCATGCTTAGAATGGGATAATTGGGATATGAGATCATCAATTTATTTACCTTACTCTTGAATGAGATATTATGAGTTATGTAGAGGTAGGGATCGAGGCAAGTTGGATAATTTGGTTGGTGTTGGGTGCACGAGACTCGGGTTTGTGTTTAGTACTTTCCTGGATCCTAAGGACCGGTTCATGGAGCATGTAACCCGGCTTTACAGTGCCAACCACATGCTGAGATGGGGCAGCTTGGCCAATTAATTAGGTGTATCCCCGGCGTAGTATGGGTGTGTTGGATGGTGCGGGGAGTAGGTGTCAGCTGGACTACCATATGAAACGCAAGGCTCAAGAGGGGGCCACTGCAGCAGGGTTGGAGCCTCTTGTATGCTGTTAGGGGTGAAACCTCAGTGGGCCCACGCTCGTCGGGAATCCCTTTGTAAAGGCTTCGTAGTGATCTCTTGGCCGCACACCTGGGAAGTGTGAATGTGGAACGTAGCCACTGGCATAATGGAGGTTCTTTTAGTCCACCCGGCAACGGGGGATGAAATCACTACTTGTGGGTACAGTGGTACAAACTCTGCAGAGTCAAAACTGTCTTGACAGCCGTGCTCACGGTTAAGATCGGCCTGGACTTATTCATGATTAGAGGAGTGAAGGTTTTTGGAAGTTGTGGATGTTAAGCGGGGAGCTTAACATTGGAAATGATGTTATGGTTATTTGGTTATGATGATGGGATGGGAGATTTGGACCATTTCACCTGTGTAGTAATGTAGGTGCTTAATAAGCTAAGGTGATAGGTATTAATTGCGTAGTGCTTTAACCATGAGTTCAACCTCTCCTTGTTCTAGCCATGCATGATATAATTTTCCCACACTTGCTGAGTACCATTGGTACTCAACCTTGCATATTTGTTGGTTTATATTGCTGCTCAGGTCAAGATAATGAGGTGGTGTATAATGACCAAGATTTTGGACCCGAGGAAGGCTTTTAGGTTCATGAAGACCCCCCCGGGCAACGCCTGTGATGGAGCCCTAAAGAATAATATTCCGCTGCTAGTTTATTTACTTGTGATGAAGCATTAGTGTCTATTGAGACATTTGCGATGTAAGACTTATTTATATTCGACACCTGGCTTGTAATAAATGATGCTTCACTATTTGTCATCACATGTATGAGAAAATGATCCTGGCATACATGTGATATTCACTTGGTTGTTCTTCGGAAAAACCGGGTGTGACAGAGGTGGTATCAGAGCCAAGGTTGCCCGTAGGAACGTGGACCTAGGTAGAAATGGACGTAGTTAAGGGCCCTATTTTCTTAAAAACTATTTTCCAAGGTGTGGGTGGAAAAGTGTTATTAAAGGAGTCATTTTCTTCATCTTACCCCAACTTTCATTCAAAATAAGATTTTTGTTTGAGAATTTATCTAACCTAATTTTAAATTCTTTTGTTTTAGATGGTTCGCATGATTCGCACCGCTCGTAAGTCCACAGGAGGGAGAGTTCCCGTAGTTGCCCTTGCCGAAAGAGAGGAGAGTCGCCCAGTGATGTACCTTTCCTACGGATTGGCAGTAGGAGATTTGTTGCGCCGTCTTCGACGTATGCTCGAAGCCGCCGGCAATACGGGCAAGCTCATCATCCACTATAACTCCACCAGGACCATCCGTGAGAAGAGGGAAGAGTGGAGTTCGGAGATGAGGATTATACACGAGAATCAACTGCTCAAGATTCACCACTCTCCAGCTTGTCGAGCAACACAAGTTGACGCAGAGAGAGATGTCACCTGGGAGGCCATCACCTGCCAGAGTCACATCTATCGTCGCCACTTGGACAAAACTGAGTACATGTATGTCCTCCAACGTGAGAGTGGTACCACGGAGTACAAGTACCCACCGGTGCAGCAAGGGACTTCCCATGAGCACATGGACTTGTGCTTGGAGGATGCTGCTATGCTCAGCACTCGACTGCAGGAGTGCCAACAAGAGCTTCAGGATGTCCGAGACACCCTGAAGGAAACGGAGGCGTTGCTGCGAGCTTGCTTAAAGGCGAGAGAAAGAGGGGATGGGAATGAACTGTGTGTCACCGTGAGTGATCCATGGACTCCTGACTCCCCGGATCGCCGAGCAATCAGGCGTCGTCGCACCTCTCCACCAGCAGCCTCCCCACCCAAAGCAGAGTCAGAAGGTAGCCGAAATGAGGAGGAAGATCCCGAGGAGCCAGCTCAAGAGGACGAGTAGTGTAGAGTCTTTCCCCTAGCTAGCAAGAGGTCGAGTAGTCGAGTCGTTGCGTAGTTAATGGTGTGATGATGCTTGGTGTGTGACGTGAGTTGTGGAAGCCATGAGCAATTGTCCACAGCCTCGTCTTCAGATTGTTTTATTTTGGTGTGTGAATCCACAGGAAATAATAGTACATTTATTTGGTGTGAGATATGAGCCCTCGTAAAAGTATAACAAAGCCTCAACACTTCAAAGTACAAACAAATGAAAGTAGTAAGATGATACTAAATGATAGCAAATTAACATTTGTTGATTCTGCCAGATGGCCGGAAGAGGAAAAGGGCGTGCTGCCAACCCCGCCAACAACAATGATGAGGCATGCAACCCTCATCTTTCTGGAGGCCAGGACAGGGGTGGTCGCCGTGAAGAAGTTGATCCTCTCCACCAAATGCTGGAGAATCAAAATCAGCTTATCCAGAACTTGACTCAAGTGGTAGCCAACTTGCATCAAGTTCAACCTCCACAAGCGGCACCACGCCAACCAAGGTTGAGTGAGTTTCTAGGAACTCAACCTCCAAAGTTTGCAAGTGCTGCTGAACCTCTGGAGGCAGACGATTGGCTGAAGACCATTGAAAGTAAGATGAGGATAATACAATGCCAAGGGTATGAGAGGGTGCTGTTTGCCTCTCATCAATTGCAGGGACCTGCTGCTGATTGGTGGACCGCCTACGTGGCCGCCCATCATGACCCTGAGAACATCACTTGGGAAGAGTTCAAGCGTAGCTTCCGCAACCATTACATCCCAAGAGGTGAACTCAAAAACAAGAGGAAGGAATTTCTGGGATTGCAGCAGGGAAACATGACTGTGAGGGAATACCTCACTAAATTTACACAACTGTCCCGTTATGCTCCACGAGACATAGAGACGGATGAGCAGAAACAAGATTGTTTCGTGGAAGGACTTACCGCAGAGATGCAGTGTGCAATGTCTTCCAATGAGTATGAAAGTTTTCAAAAGATGGTGGACAGGGCGTTTGTGGTGGAAAGGAAGCTAAAGGCCCTGGAAAATGAGAATAAGAGGAAGGCGGGATGGTCACATCAAGCCTCAGGGAGCAACACCCGCCCACGTATGATGCAGCAACCTACGGGGCAGACAAGCCGTGCTGCGGTACCCTATTCAGCACCAAGAGGGTACAACCCAAACTACAGGCCACCCGCAGCACCAGCACAGCCGCAACGTCAGTTTGTGCAACAGCCTCGCCCCGCATATCCACCTCGACCAGCAGTGCAAGGACCTCCGAACCAACCCCAAGACAACAAAGGCCAAGCACCTAAGGTTGGGGTGCAGTGTTTTAGCTGTGGTGAAGTGGGGCACTATGCCCATAAGTGCCCGAAGAAGAAGCCTGCGCCGCCACAACAGCAGAATGTAGTGAGAGGACGGGTGAACCACGTCACTATGGAGGAAGCACAAGAGGCGCCCGACGTGGTAGTTGGTAAGTTTCCTGCCAATTTACACCTTGCAACTCTGCTGTTTGATTCTGGTGCTACCCACTCGTTCATTGCTCAAGGGTTTGTTAAGAAGCATGACCTAGCAACCACACAAATGAACCATATGCTAGCCGTAAACTCTCCAGGTGGAGAAATAAGGACAAGACAAGTGTGTCCCAAAGTGAGCCTAGACATTAATGGGGTAGTATTTACTGCTAACCTTATAGTGATAGACTCACGAGGGATAGATATTATTTTGGGTATGGATTGGTTGACCAAACATAAAGGAATCATCCATTGTTCGACCAGAACGGTAGAACTAACCCACCCCAATGGCACAAGAGTAAAGTTCATAACGATACACGAGCCTAGGAGGGACATTAAATTAAATCAAGTGGAGGTGAAAGTTGAGGAAATCAGGACTATCAGGGAATATCCAGATGTTTTTCCGGAGGAATTGCCAGGTATGCCTCCCGACCGTGATGTGGAATTCGCGATTGAGCTAGTACCGGGAACAGCCCCGATATACAAGAGACCTTATCGAATGGACTCCAAGCAGCTAGAAGAGCTCAAGGATCATTTGAGAGAATTGACGGAGAAGGGGTATATTCGCCCTAGTTCCTCACCATGGGGAGCTCCGGTGATATTTGTGCCTAAGAAAGATGGAACCCAAAGGTTATGCGTGGATTACCGTGCCTTGAATGAGGTAACCATCAAAAACAAGTACCCATTACCCCGCATTGAAGACTTGTTCGATCAGTTGAGGGGAGCTTGTGTGTTCTCAAAAATTGATCTCAGGTCGGGGTACCACCAACTCAAGATAAGGCAATCTGATATTCCCAAGACAGCTTTCGTATCTCGGTACGGACTGTATGAATACACTGTCATGCCTTTCGGGCTAACCAATGCCCCGGCATATTTCATGTACCTCATGAACAAGGTATTCATGGAATATCTGGACAAATTTGTGGTGGTTTTCATAGATGATATTCTCGTCTTCTCCAAAGATGAAGAAGAACATGAGAAACATCTAAGGTTGGTGTTGCAGAGGCTGAGAGAACACCAACTATATGCCAAGTTGAGCAAGTGTGAGTTTTGGCTGAAGAGAGTTCCCTTTTTAGGACATATAATCTCGGAGGGAGGAATCTCCGTAGATCCCGCCAAAATCGAGGATATCCAGAAGTGGAAAACCCCTGAAAATGTCGGGGAAGTTCGAAGCTTTTTGGGATTGGCTGGATACTATCGACGGTTTATTGAGGGATTCTCCAAGATCTCGAGACCTCTCACCAAACTGTTGGAAAAGGGAATCACATTCACCTGGACGCCACAGTGCGATACGAGCTTTCAAGAGCTAAAGAAGAGATTGACAACAGCCCCAGTGTTGGTTATGCCAGATATGTAGAAGAATTTCACAGTGTACTGCGATGCCTCTGGAAATGGGTTGGGATGTGTTCTCATGCAAGAAGGACATGTCGTGGCTTATGCATCCCGGCAGCTTCGGAAGCACGAGAAGAACTATCCTACACATGACCTAGAACTAGCTGCAGTGGTACACGCGTTGAAAATTTGGCGGCACTATTTGATGGGGAAGAGGACCGAGATATATACGGATCATAAGAGTTTGAAGTACATATTCACACAGCCAGATCTCAACCTCCGACAAAGGAGATGGTTAGAGCTAATTAATGACTTTGATGTGGGCATCAACTATCATCCTGGGAAAGCAAACGTCGTGGCCGATGCTTTGAGTCGGAAAGTGCAGGTCAATAAGTTGAGTTTGAAGGACATGCCTGCAGAATTGAAGGACGAGGTTATAAGGCTCAATCTAGGTCTAGTAAATAGTGGTGAAGCCATCGCCATGGAAGTGGACTCCACACTCGAGCGAGACATACGCGAGGGCCAAAAGAATGATGAGAAGATACAAGAGATCAGACAGCTCATTAAGGAAAATAAAGCTCCTGGTTTTAGAGAGGATGAACAGGGAACGGTGTGGCACGGGAAAAGGATCTGTGTGCCAGAAGTAAAAGAGATCCGTGAATTAATTTTGAAGGAGGCTCACGATTCTGACTATTCCATTCATCCTGGGAGTACGAAGATGTACCAGGACCTCAAGAGCAGGTATTGGTGGTATGGCATGAAGCGAGATGTCGCGGAACATGTTGCCCTATGTGACACATGTCAGTTGGTGAAAGCTGAACATCAACGACCCGCGGGATTATTGCAACCACTCAAAGTGCCTGAATGGAAATGGGAAGAAATCAGCATGGATTTTGTCGTGGGATTGCCTAGGACCCAATCCGGGTATGATTCAATATGGGTCATTATTGATAGGCTAACCAAGGTAGCTCATTTCATCCCTGTGAAAGAAAGCTACAGCGGATCCAAATTGGCAGAATTGTACATGTCAAGGATTGTGTGTTACCATGGAGTGCCAAAGAAGATAGTATCGGACCGAGGGACACAGTTCACCTCGAGGTTTTGGCAAAAGTTGCATGAAACCATGGGAACCCATCTGAATTTCAGCTCTGCCTATCATCCCCAAACTGACGGGCAGACGGAGAGAACCAATCAGATCCTTGAAGATATGTTAAGGGCATGTGCACTCAAAAACAATAGGAGTTGGGACAAGAACTTACCGTATGCGGAGTTTTCCTATAACAACAGCTATCAAGCTAGTATGAAAATGTCACCGTTTGAAGCTTTGTATGGAAGGAAGTGCAGAACTCCCCTATTTTGGAACCAAACAGGAGAAAGTAAAGTGTTTGGTCCAGAAGTGCTACAAGAAGCCGAAGCGAAGGTGAGGGAGATTCGCAACAACTTGAGGATAGCACAAACACGCCAAAAGAGCTATGCCGATGTACGAAGAAGAGAACTCGTTTTCAACGTGGGAGACTATGTTTATCTCAAGGTGTCCCCTATCAGAGGACTTCGTCGGTTCAAGGTGAAAGGGAAGTTGTCACCTCGATACATCGGACCCTTTCAAGTTTTGGAAAGAAAAGGCGAAGTGGCGTACCAACTAGAGTTACCGGTTCATCTATCGGACGTGCACGATGTATTCCATGTGTCACAACTCAAGAAATGTCTGAGGACGCCTGAGGAGGTGTTACCCATGAATGAAGTGGATGTAGCTGAAGATTTGTCTTATGCCGAGCAACCATACAAAATTTTGGAGACGATGGAACGCCTCACCAGAAACAAGAGAATCAGGATGTGCAAGGTGCAGTGGAAGCATCACTCAGAAGAGGAAGCCACCTGGGAACGGGAAGATGAGCTTAAGGCACAGTTTCCGGAATTGTTTTCTTAGAAACACCAATCTCGAGGACGAGATTTCTTTTAAGGGGGGTAGAGCTGTAACACCCCAAATTTTGATTCAAAACCCAAAACCTTGTTCAGAGGGGAATTTAAAAATTTTTGGACATGTTGCATGTTTTGCAAAAATTCAAATTCAAACTGGAATTCAAATTATACTTAAAACAGAAAAGAAATGGAAAAAGAAAAAGAGAAAACGGGAAAAAACTGGCCAGTGGGCCGAAACCCGCCAGCCGGCCCAGTCTTCCCCGCGCCAGCCCGCCCCCGCGCGCGCCGCGCTGCCTCTCACCGACGGGTGGGACCCACCTATCATCCATAACCCGAGCCCCCGCGACCCCGGACTTTTCCCCCGAGCGCGCGCGATCGCAACCGATCGGGAAACCCGTCCCGTCGCCCGAATTCTGGACCCAGAGGACTCCAACTCGATCACAACAGACCCACCGCCCTCCCCCGGCTATAAAAACCCCTGATCCGATCAGTTTTTCCCACGCGATCGCCGATTTTCACTCCAGTGAGCACCGAGACTTCGCCGGTGAATTCTGGCCGATCTAAGCTCGGAAACTCTGATCTAACTCGCTGGTCTTGATCCACCGCCTCCGGGGAACTTTGCAGGTGCAGAAAACCCGAAGACTTACGGTGTAAATCCAGCGCCGACGAGCTTCGCCGTGGTTTTGCCTCGGACCTCGCCGCCGATCACTTTCCAGGACTCCCGAGCTCGAGAAAACCCCCGAGGTGAGATCCCTGACCTCCCCTCTACCGATCTATGCCATAAGATCACAGTTTTAGGCAGAATTCTCGAGGATCCGAAACTTTCCGGCGAGATCGCCGCTTCCCGCCGCCGTGCGCCGCCGGCAGCGCCGCCCGCGTTCGATCAGAGCGACGTGGCCGCATGTGCGCCGTTTATTTTAAATCGCACGGTAGACTTTAAAACCCCGCGTACCGGTTCGATCTTATAATCTCAGCCGTCGGTTTAAAATCGGACGGTCCACGTCGACCCCGCGTTATAAAGACTGGAGTTCTTACGTGCTACCCCCTGGGGTTCTCTGGAATTGAGAGCTAGCCCCGGAAACTTCAGATCTAGCCCCTGGAACTCCAGAAAATCATGTAAATCCCTTTTAAAAATCAGTTTTAACCCCTGGACTTAATAGAAATTAGGAAAAACACCTCTGTTAAGTGTAGATAGACCCCTGGAAATTATGAAAATAATATTATAGACCCTGTAATGGGGTGAATTCATTATTTTAGCCTTGTTTAGTATTTAATTTAGAAAATTGAATATGTAACTAGTGTTTAAAAATTAAAAGGGGGACAAACATAATTGTCAAAATTAATTAAAAACTTTCTCAGTACTTAGAAAACTTTGGAGTGAGATAAAAATATATTTTTGGGCTGAAATAAATCTGTTTTATCTATTATTCACATTTATTAGTATAGGGACACATTTTTAAGTAAAGAATAGTTAAAGAAAAATAGGGAAAATAATTATGAAATAGTGTACGTCATAAGCCATGGTCAAAATATGATTTTAAATTATTTAGGACCAGAACCTAATCTGTTTAGGTGATGTGTATTACTAATTTAATAATAAAATACACAATTATGCATAGGAATATAAATCTGAAAATATAGCAACTAGTAAATGATAAATGGAGTTTGTAAAATACAAAGAATTCAGTTTAGGGTTGATAGAAATTGTGAAGGCACATTGTATGCAAGTATAAATGTGGACACCAAAAATAGGAATCATATATACATGGTTAAAAGTGCATGTAAGCCACAACTTAACACACATAAAGTAACCACAACACATATAATGGTGAATGAATTTCATAAATGTGAATGTGTGGGTTGTATGAAGTGTAAGTGTGAATTATGTCTTATGGATTGTTGTTTTTCTTTTGCTATGTGTGATGGTATGAAGTAGAACCTGTTCAAGAACAAGTTATTCAATTCCAAGACCAGGAATACCCATTTCAAGAGCAGTAAGAAGGAGGCAAGTGTCCTTGACCACTTTGATCCTATGCTAGGATGTGTAGATAGAATTATTTGCATTGTCAAATGAAATATGAAACCCATGCTAGGAAAGTTTCCCTAGAATTGCATTACCTTGTTTCCTTGTAGCTTGGGTTGGGATTTATTTTGTCATGTCATTTATTTACATGCATTTGCTTAGCCATGCTTAGAATGGGATATTTGGGAAATGAGATCATCAGTTTATATTACCATACTCTTGAATGAGACATTGTGAGTTATGTAGAGGTAGGGATCAAGGCAAGTTGGATGTTTTGGTTGTGTGCTGGGTGCACGAGACTTGGGTTTGTGTTTAGTACTTGCCTGGATCCTAAGGACCGGTTCATGGAGCATGTAACCCGGCTTTACAGTGCCAACCACATGCTGAGATGGGGCAGCTTGGCCAATTAATTAGGTGTATCCCCGGCGTAGTATGGGTGTGTTGGATGGTGCGGGGAGTAGGTGTCAGCTGGACTACCATATGAAACGCAAGGCTCAAGAGGGGGCCACTGCAGCGGGGTTGGAGCCTCTTGTATGCTGTTAGGGGTGAAACCTCAGTGGGCCCACGCTCGTCGGGAATCCCTTTGTAAAGGCTTCGTAGTGATCTCTTGGCCGCACACCTGGGAAGTGTGAATGTGGAACGTAGCCACTGGCATAATGGAGGTTCTTTTAGTCCACCCGGCAACGGGGGATGAAATCACTACTTGTGGGTACAGTGGTACAAACTCTGTAGAGTCAAAAATGTCTTGACAGCCGTGCTCACGGTTAAGATCGGCCTGGACTTATTCATGATTAGAGGAGTGAAGGTTTTTGGAAGTTGTGGATGTTAAGCGGGGAGCTTAACATTGGAAATGATGTTATGGTTATTTGGTTATGATGATGGGATGGGAGATTTGGACCATTTCACCTGTGTAGTAATGTAGGTGCTTAATAAGCTAAGGTGATAGGTATTAATTGCGTAGTGCTTTAACCATGAGTTCAACCTCTCCTTGTTCTATCCATGCATGATATAATTTTCCCACACTTGCTGAGTACCATTGGTACTCAACCTTGCATATTTGTTGGTTTATATTGCTGCTCAGGTCAAGATAATGAGGTGGTGTATAATGACCAAGATTTTGGACCCGAGGAAGGCTTTTAGGTTCATGAAGACCCCCCCGGGCAACGCCTGTGATGGAGCCCTAAAGAATAATATTCCGCTGCTAGTTTATTTACTTGTGATGAAGCATTAGTGTCTATTGAGACATTTGCGATGTAAGACTTATTTATATTCGACACCTGGCTTGTAATAAATGATGCTTCACTATTTGTCATCACATGTATGAGAAAATGATCCTGGCATACATGTGATATTCACTTGGTTGTTCTTCGGAAAAACCGGGTGTGACACTATATTCGGGTAATTATGTTAGAATTGAGCCGTATAGCTTCTCACTTGTTATGGCTTGGGCCTTTTATGGCGGATCTCGGCGCACAGACTCCTTTTTTCTACATTTTTAGAGAGAGAGAATTGATATATGATCTATTTGAAGCTGCTACAGGTATGCGAATGATGCATAATTACTTTCGCATTGGCGGAGTAGCTGCGGATCTACCTTATGGATGGATGGATAAATGTTTAGATTTCTGTGATTATTTTTTACGAGGAGTTGTTGAATATCAACAACTTATTACACAGAATCCTATTTTTTTAGAACGAGTTGAAGGAGTGGGTTTTATTAGCGGAGAAGAAGCTGTAAATTGGGGCTTATCGGGACCAATGTTACGAGCTTCTGGAATATTGGGATCTTCGTAAAATTGATCCTTATGAGTGTTACAATCAATTCGATTGGAAAGTCCAATGGCAAAAAGAAGGAGATTCATTAGCTCGCTATTTAGTATGAATTGGTGAAATGAAGGAATCCATTAAAATTATTCAACAAGCTGTAGAGAAAATTCCTGGAGGCCCTTATGAAAATTTAGAAGCCCGACGCTTTAATAAAGCAAAGAATTCGGAATGGAATGATTTTGAATATAGATTTCTTGGTAAAAAACCTTCCCCAAATTTTGAATTATCAAAGCAAGAGCTTTATGTAAGAGTAGAAGCTCCAAAAGGTGAATTAGGAATTTATCTGGTAGGAGATGACAGTCTTTTCCCCTGGAGATGGAAAATCCGTCCACCCGGTTTTATTAATTTACAAATTCTTCCTCAGCTAGTTAAAAAAATGAAATTGGCTGATATCATGACGATATTAGGTAGTATAGATATCATTATGGGGGAAGTTGATCGTTGAAATGATAATAGATAGGGTAGAGGTAGAAACTATCAATTCTTTTTCGAAAACGGAATTATTAAAAGAAGTCTATGGACTGATATGGATTCTACCTATTTTGACCCTCTTACTGGGAATCACAATAGAAGTACTTTTAATTGTGTGGTTAGAAAGAGAAATATCCGCATCAATACAACAACGTATTGGTCCTGAATATGCCGGCCCCCTAGGACTGTTCTTATTGTTCTTATGTTATGGTATGAATATACCATACCAATTCGTTATGTATGGATGATGGATGAGATTCCATGGATAGAGAGCCAGTTCCAATAGACTTATGGAACGTTCCCGTTCGCGTGCATCCAGCAGGAATTAAACCCGCAAATATACCAATTATGAGTTGGGCGCTTTAACCATTCAGCCATGGATGCTTAACAGGGATCATCATACATCGTAAATAACCAATTTTCATATAGGAAGACATATCATAGAAAAATGAAATCAAAATATTCGGAGATGGCAAATATTCGGAGATGACTATGAAAACACCTCTCTGGATCCTCGAATTGAAAGAGAGATTGAGAGGGATCAATAATCCTAATTCTCGCTATTTGGAATGGATCCAATTCTATTGAGTCTGACTCATAGTGATCATTTCTCTTTAGCAAAGAAGGACCTTGTTTATCAAAGGATTGAACAACAGGGATCCATTTACTTATGATACCTACTTGACATTGCTAACAAGGATCTATTGAATTATGAGTTTAATAGATCCTCTTTAGCAGAAAGACGTATATTCCTTGCTCATTATCAGACAATCACTTATTCCCAAACCTGTGTGGGGCTACTCGTTTTCATTTACCATCTCATGGAAAACCCTTTTCGTTCCGCTTAGCCCTATCGGGTATTTTAGTGATAGGTTCTATAGGAACTGGATGATCCTATTTGGTCAAATACCTAACGAAAAATTCCTATTTTCCTTTCATTAAGGTACGAGGGCTTCTTATTCCACAAGAACGAAAGCACCTTTTCATTCTTTCATATACTGAGTTCTGGTAGTTGCCCTTGCCTTGAGAGAGGAGAACCGTCCGGTGACGTACCACTCCTACGGATTGGCAGTAGGAGGCTTGTTGCGCCGTCTTCGGCGTATGCTCCACGCCGCCGGCAATTCGGGCAAGCTAATCATACACTACAGTTCCACCCGGACCATCCATGTGAAGCGGGAAGAATGGAGTTCAGAAATGAGGATTATCCATGAAAATCAGCTGCTCAAGATCCACCGCTCTCCAGCTTGTCGGGCGACATAGGTCGATGCTGAGAAGGATGTCACCTGGGAGGCCATCACCTGCCAGAGTTATATCAACCGTCGCCACCTGGACAGGACTGAGTACATGTATGTCCTCCAGCGTGAGAGTGGCACCGCGGAGTACATGTACCCGCCAGTGCAGCAGGGGAATTCCCATGAGCACATGGACCTGTGCTTGGAGGATGCTGCTATGCTCAGCACTCGACTACAGGAGTGTCAGCAGGAGCTTCAGGATGTTCGTGACACCCTGAAGGAGACTGAGGCGTTGCTTCAAGCCAGCTTGAGGGCGAGAGAAAAAGGAGATGGGAATGAACTGTGTGTCACCGTGAATGACACATGGACCCCTGACTCCCTAGACCGCCGGGCGAGCAGGCGTCGCCGCACTTCTCCACCAGCAGCTTCCCCACCCAAAGTGGAATCAGAGGGCAGCCGCAATAATGAGGAAGACCCCGAAGAGCCAGCTCAGTGATACGAGTCGTTTAGAGTTCTTTCCCTTATTTCAGCAGGTTATCGAGTAGTCGAGTCAATACCTTAGTTATTTGTGTGTTAATGTTTGGTGTGTGACGTGAGTTGTGGAAGCCATGGGAATTTGTCCACAACCTCGTCTTTAGGTTGCTTTGCTTTGATGTGTGAACCCCTATGAATTAAGAGTGCATTTATTTTCACGTGAGACGTGACTCCCAAAAATCTACGTGAAACCCCCAGAAAATGTTAATATATATTAAGGCCTCAAAAGTTTAAGTTTAAGCAAGCAATTTGGGAAGTTAATACGTAATGCTTTAAGTTAACATTTGGTTGATCATGATAGATGGCTGGAAGAGGAAAGGGTCGTGGTGCCAACCCCACCAACAACAACGATGAGGCCGGCAAACCTCATCTTTCTGGAGGACAAGACAGGGGTGGTCGCCGTGAATGAGCTGATCCTATCCACCAGATGCTTGAAAATCAGAATCAGCTCATCCAGAGCCTAACTCAAGTGGTCGCCAACTTGCACCAAGCTCCACCCCCACAAGCTGCACCACGCCAACCAAGGTTGAGTGAGTTTCTGGGGACTCAACCTCCAAAGTTTGCAAGTGCTGCTGAACCTCTGGAGGCAGATGACTGGCTAAAGACCATTAAGAGCAAGATGAGGATCATACAATGCCAAGGGTATGAGAGGGTGTTGTTTGCCTCTCACCAATTGCATGGACCTGCTGCTGATTGGTGGACCGCTTACGTGGCAGCCCATCATGACCCCGAGAACATCACTTGGGAAGAGTTCAAGCGCAGTTTCCGCAACCATTACATACCAAGGGGTGAACTCAAAAACATGAGAAAGGAGTTCTTGGGATTGCAGCAAGGAAACATGACTGAAGGAATACCTCACTAAGTTCACCCAACTATTCCGGTATGCACCACGGGACATCGAAACTGATGAGCAAAAACAGGACTGTTTTGTGGAAGGACTTACTATGGAAATGCAGTGTGCAATGTCCTCCAACGAGTATGAAAGTTCCAAAAGATGGTAGACAGAGCATTTGTCGTGGAGAGGAAGCTGAAGGCCTTGGAAAATGAAAACAAGAGGAAGGCGGGATGGTCACACCAAGCCTCAGGTAGCAACACACGCCCACGTCTTATGCAGCAACCCGCAGGGCAGACGAGCCGTGCTGTGGTACCCTATTCAGCACCCAGAGGGTACAACCCGAATTTCAGACCTCCGTCAGCACCAGCACAGCCGCAGCGTCAGTTTGTACAGCAGCCTCGCCCCACATATCAACCTCGACCAGCAGGACAAGGACCACCGAACTAACCCCAAGATAACAAAGGCCAGGCACCTAAGGTTGGGGTGCAATGCTTCAACTGTGGTGAAGTGGGGCACTACGCCCATAAGTGCCCAAAGAAGAAGCCCATGCAGCCACAGCAGCAGAACGTGATGCGAGGATGGGTGAACCACGTGACCATGGAGGAAGCGCAAGAGGCACCTGACGTGGTAATTGGTAACTTTCCTGCCAATTTACACATTGCAAGCCTATTGTTCGATTCTGGTGCCACCCACTCGTTCATTGCTCAAGAGTTTGTTAAAAAAGCACGGTCTAGCAACAACACAAATGAACCATATGTTAGCAGTGAACTCTCCAGGGGGAGAAATAAGGACAAGACAAGTGTGTCCTAAGGTGAATCTAGACATTCATGGGGTAGTATTTACTGCAAACCTCATAGTGATAGACTCACAAGGGATAGATATTATTTTGGGTATGGATTGGTTGACCAAACATAAGGGAATCATCCATTGTTCGACAAGAACGGTGGAACTAACTCACCCTAGTGGCACAAGAGTGAAGTTCATAACTGTACAAGAACCTAGGAGGGACCTTAAACTCAATCACGTTGAGGTGGAAGTGGAATAGATCAGGATCATCAGGGAATATCCAGACGTTTTTCCGGAGGAGTTGCCAGGTATGCCCCCCCGATCGTGAAGTGGAATTCACGATTGAGCTAGTGCCTGGAACAGCTCCAATATACAAGAGGCCTTATCGAATGGACTCCAAACAGCTGGAAGAGCTCAAGGAGCATATAAGGGAATTGACGGAGAAGGGGTATATTCATCCTAGTTCCTCACCATGGGGAGCTCCAGTGATATTTGTGCCCAAGAAGGACGGAACCCAAAGGTTGTGCGTAGACTACCGTGCTTTAAATGAAGTAACCATTAAGAACAAGTACCATTACCCCACATTGAAGACTTATTTGATCAGCTGAGGGGAGCTTGTGTGTTCTCAAAAATTGATCTCAGGTCGGGATACCACCAACTTAAGATAAGACAAACCGATATTCCAAAGAACGCTTTTGTATCTCGGTACGGGCTGTATGAATACACCGTCATGCCGTTCGGGCTAACTAATGCCCAAGCATACTTCATGTATCTCATGAACAAGGTATCATGGAATATCTGGACAAATTTGCGGTGGTTTTCATTGATGACATTCTTGTCTTCTCCAAAGATGAAGAAGAACATGAGGGACATTTAAGGTTGGTGTTGCAAAAGCTGAGAGAACACCAACTATATGCCAAGTTGAGCAAGTGTGAGTTTTGGTTGAAGAGAGTTCCCTTCTTAGGACATACAACCTCGGAGGGAGGAATCTCCGTAGATCCCGCCAAGATTGAGGATGTGCAGAAGTGGAAGACCCCCGAAAATGTCGGAGAAGTTCGAAGCTTCTTAGGATTGGCTGGATATTATCGACGGTTTATCGAGGGTTTCTCCAATATTTCGAGACCCCTCACCAAATTGTTAGAGAAGGGAATCGCATTCACATGGACACCGCAGTGCGAGACGAGTTTTCAAGAATTGAAGAAAAGATTGACAACAGCCCAGTGCTAGTTATGCCGGATATGCAGAAGAATTTTTCGGTGTACTGCGATGCATCTAGACACGGGTTGGGATGTGTTCTCATGCAAGAGGGGCATGTCGTGGCGTATGCGTCCCGGCAGCTCTGAAAACACGAGAAGAACTATCCTACACATGACCTAGAGCTAGCCGCAGTGGTACACTCATTGAAGATATGGCGGCATTACTTGATGGGGAAGCGGACAGAGATATATACGGATCATAAGAGCTTAAAGTATATTTTCACACATCCAGATCTCAACCTCAGACAAAGGAGATGTGTAGAGCTAATCAACGACTTTGATGTGGGCATCAACTATCATCCTGGGAAAGCGAACGTCGTGGCAGATGCTTTAAGCCGGAAGGTGCAAGTCAATAGGCTGAGCTTAAAGGACATGCCTACAGAATTGAAGGAAGAGGTTGTAAAACTCAATCTATGTCTGGTGAATAGTGGTGAGGCCATCGCCATGGAAGTGGACTCCACATTAGAGCAAGACATACGTAACGGTCAGAAGAATGACGAGAAGATACAAGAGATTAGAGAACTCATCAAAGAAAATAAAGCTCCTGGGTTCAGAGAGGATGAACAAGGTATGGTGTGGCATGGGAAAAGAATCTGTGTGCCTGAGGTAAAGGAGATCCGTGAATTGATTTTGAAGGAGGCTCATGATTCTGACTATTCCATTCATCCTAGAAGTACAAAGATGTATCATGACCTCAAGAGCAGATATTGGTGGTATGGCATGAAGCGATATGTCGCGGAACATGTTGCCTTATGTGACACATGTCAGTTGGTGAAAGCAGAACATCAACAACCCGCTGGACTATTGCAACCACTCAAAGTGCCTGAATGGAAATGGGAAGAAATAGGTATGGACTTCATAGTGGGACTACCTAGGACCCAATCGGGATATGATTCGATATGGGTCATCATCGACAGGCTAACCAAGGTAGCTCATTTCATCTCCGTGAAAGAAAGCTACAGCGGATCCAAATTGGTGGAATTGTACATGTCAAGGATCGTGTGTTTCCATGGAGTGCCAAAGAAGATAGTGTCGGACCAAGGAACACAGTTCACCTCAAGGTTCTGGCAGAAGTTACATGAAACCATGGGAACTCATCTAAATTTTAGTTCTGCCTATCACCCCCAGACTGACGGGCAGACGGAAAGAACCAATCAGATCCTTGAGTATATGCTGAGAGCGTGTGCGCTCAAGAACAATAGGAGTTGGGATAAGAACTTACCATATGCGGAGTTCTCCTATAATAACAGCTATCACGCTAGTATGAAGATGTCACCATTTGAGGCTTTGTATGGGAGGAAGTGCGGAACTCCACTATTTTGGAACCAAACAGGGGAAAGTAAAGTATTTGGGCTCGAAGTACTACAAGAAGCCGAGGCGAAGGTAAGGGAAATCCGCAACAACTTGAGGATAACACAGACCCGACAAAAGAGCTATGCCGATGTAAGGAGAAGAGAGCTCGTTTTCAATGTGGGGGAATATGTCTATCTCAAGGTGTCCCCTATCCGAGGACTTCGTTGGTTCAAGGTGAAAGGTAAGTTATCACCTCGATACATCGGACCCTTTCAGATTCTGGAGAGGAAAGGCGAAGTGGCATATCAACTAGAACTACCGGGTCGCCTATCGGATGTGCACGATGTATTCCATGTGTCACAGCTCAAGAAATGTCTAAGAACGCCTGAAGAGATGTTACCCATGAATGAAGTTGACGTACGAGAGGATCTGTCTTATGCCGAGCGACCGGTCAAGGTTTTGGAGACAATGGAACGCCTTACAAGGAATAAAAGAATCCGGATGTGCAAGGTGCAGTGGAAGCATCACTCAAAAGTGGAAGCCACATGGGAGCGAGAAGACGAGCTTAGGGCACAGTTTCCGGAATTGTTTCCCTAGAACCACCAATCTCGAGGATGAGATTTCTTTTAAGGGGGTAGAGCTGTAACACCCCAAAACCTGCTAAAGAGGGGAATTTAAAATTTTTTGAACGTATTGCATGTGGTGCAGAAATTCAAATTCAAACTGGAATTTAAATTCAAATCAAAACAGAAAAGAAATGGAAAAAGAAAAAGAAAATAAAAAGAAAACCCCAACCGGCCAGTGGGCCGAAACACGCCAGCCGGCCCAATACCCCCCGCGCCAACCCAAACCCGCGCCCCCCTCTCTCCCTCTCACTGACACGCTGGGCCCGCGTGTCACCCTCTCCTCCCGCGTGCCCAATCGACCCCGGACTCTCTCCCGTGCCCGATCAAAACAAACCCCGGAACCCATGCTCCCAGCCCCGATTTCCGGTCCCGGACGCCCCCAACATGATCTCAACAGACCGCCACCCTCCCTCGTCTATTTAAACGCCGAAATCCGCCCCTTTTTCCTCCCCGATCGGCTGTTTTTCTGTCCTGTGAGAACCGAAGCTCCTACAGCCGATTTCCTTCGATCCTTGCTCAAATTTCCTGATCTAGCGTGCTGATCACGTTCCACCGCCGCCGGGGAGCCCTGCAGGTGAAGGAAACGACGTGTCTTGCGCCCCAACGGCCACCCCGACATGCACCGAAGACCATCGCCGTTGAAGCTCTCCGCCGACCGACTTCCAGGACCTCCGAGTGCTGGAAAACCCCTCGGTGAGCATCCGCTAACCCTCCGCAGCCGATCCGTGCAAAAGATGCGAGTTCTAACGTGCAGCAGCAAAAGCCGAGGCTGCACCGGCGAGATCGCCACCCCAGCCGCCGCGCGCGCGGGCTGGTTCCGGCCAGGGCGATGTGGCCCCTTGAGGGCCGTCTATTCTAAATCGCACGATAGAAATAAAACCCACGCGTACCGGTTCGGCAATCTAATCTGAGCCGTCTGTTTTAAATCGGACGGTCCACGTCAGCCCCGCGTTATAAAGGCCAGGATTCTTACGCGCTACCCCCTGGGGATCTCGGAAAACACGAGCTAGCCCCGAAAACTTCTGATCTAGCCCCTGGACCTTCAGAAATTTGTGTAAATTCATTTAAAAATCAGTTTTAACCCCTGGACTTAATAAAAATTAGGAAACCCCCTCTGTTATGTGTAGTTAGACCCCTGGAAATTTAGGAAATAGTAAATTAGACCCTGCAGTAGGGTGGATTTACCTTTTTGACCCTATATGATATTAAATTCAGAAATTTGAATATGTGACTAGGATTTAAATTTAAAAGGTAAGGCAAACACATGTGCAAATTCAAATTTAAACTCTCCTAGCACTTGGAAAACTTTAGAATTAGTTAAAATAGATTTCAGGCTGAAATGAGATCTGCCTAAGTGTTGCTCATTTTTATTTTCTCTAGAGACACATTGTAGGCTAGGAAATAATTCTAAAAACTAGTAAAATAAATTTAATTTGTTCCACATCAGAGAGGAAGTTCAAAAATATATTATTGAACATTTTCGATCAGAACCTATTCTGTTTAGATGATGTGTCTTACTATTTCCATAATAAAGTTCACTTTTAGGTATAGAAATTAAATCTGAAAATATAGGAAAATAAGTATGCATGATGTGAAGATGTTAAATCAGGTCTTTATTCTCAAGAACTTCAAATTAAGATTTTGTAGAAGATCTAAAACCTATTTGGAGTAGGAAACTTTTTTCATGCAAACTTTGTGGCTAAGAAGTGTATTAATTAAATATGAAGAAATTGTTCAAATTGGAAATTCATATATAGTTTGCAAATAGAAATCTGAATACAAAAGTTAGAAATAATATATATATATATATGTTTAAAAGTGCATGTAGGCCTAAAATCAACACATCTAGGGTAACCACAACACTTAGAAATGTGAATGACTTTCATATGTATGTATGTATGGTTTGCATGAGTGAAAGTGTGAACTATGGCTTATGGATTGTTGTTTTCTTTTGCTATGTGTATTGGCATGAGTAGAACCTGCCCCAGAGAAAGTTCTCCCCTTCCAAGACCAAGACTTTCCATTCCCAGAGCAGCAGGAAGAAGGCAAGTGTCCTTGACCACTTTGATCCTATACTAGGATGTGTAGATAGAATTATTTGCATTGTAAATTGAAATATGAAACCCATGCTAGAAAGTTTCCCTAGAATTGGATTACCTTATTTCCTTGTAGCTTGGGTTGGGATTTATTTTATCATATCATTTATTTATATGCTTATGCTTAGCCATGCTTAGAATGGGATAATTGGGATATGAGATCATCAATTTATTTACCTTACTCTTGAATGAGATATTATGAGTTATGTAGAGGTAGGGATCGAGGCAAGTTGGATGATTTGGTTGGTGCTGGGTGCACGAGACTCGGGTTTGTGTTTAGTACTTGCCTGGATCCTAAGGACCGGTCCATGGAGCATGTAACCTGGCTTTACCATGCCAACCACATGCTGAGATGGGGCAGCTTGGCTAATTAATTAGGTGTATCCCCGGCATAGTATGGGTGTTTTGGATGGTGCGGGGAGTAGGTGTCAGCTGGACTACCATATGAACCGCAAGGCTCAAGAGGGGGCCACTGCAGCGGGGTTGGAGCCTCTTGTATGCTGTTAGGGGTGAAACCTTAGTGGGCCCATGTTCGTCGGGAATCCCTTTGTAAAGGCTTCATAGTGATCTCCTGGCTACACGCCTGTGAAGTGTGAATGTGATTCGCGGCCACTGGCATAATGGAGGTTCTTTTAGTCCACCCGGCAACGGGGGATGAAATCACTACATGTGGATACAGTGGTGCAAACTCTGCAGAGTGAAAACTGTCATGACAGCCGTGCTCACGGTCAAGAGCGGCTTGGACTTATTCATGATTAGAGGATGATGGATTGGGAAATTGTGGAGGTTAAGCGGGAAGCTTAACATTGGAAATGAGACTATGTTTACTTGATATTGATGATGGGTTGAGGGATTGGGACCATTTCACCTGTGTAGTAATGTAGGTGCTTAATAAGCTAAGGTGATAGGTATTATTTGCGTAGTGCTTTAACCATGAGTTCAACCTATCCTTGCTCTAGCCATGCATGACATAACTTTCCCACACTTGCTGAGTACCCACGGTACTCAAACTTGCTTTTCTGTTGGTTTATATTGCTGCTCAGGTCAAGAGAATGGTGTGGTGTTTAATGACCAAGACTTTGGTCCCGAGGAAGGATTCTAGGTTCACGGAGTCCCCCGGGCAACGCCTGTGACAGAGCCCACAAGATTTATATTCCGCTGCTGTTCTATTTACATGTTATGAACTTATTACCGTCCATCGCGACGTATGTTATGTAAGACTTATTTATATTCGACACCTGGCTTGTAATAAATGATGCTTCACTATTTGTCATCACATGTATGAGAGAATGATCCTGGCATACATGTGATATTCACTCGGTTGTTCTTCGGAGAAACCGGGTGTGACAATGCATGACCATAGAAACCCTCGAGTCAAAGGTAGAAGACGTATCCCCGCTGTAGAATAATGTCGTGCTTATTAGGTTATGACATACAGTAGAAGTCGAGTAGTTGGAACCTACTCGCGAGCTATAGTTCAGAATCACACGGGCATGTTTTAAAAGAGGCAAACTAAAGTTTATATTTCTAAAGAAGAGACCGTGCAGGAGTGTTAGGCAGCGACAAGACGAGGTCTTGGTCGAGTAGCTCTGCCTGTGTCAGTTAAGGACCGAAGCGTGTTCAGCCCTGCTGAGCAAGTATTGAGTTGTGTACCGGATGCTTACTGCTATATGGGACCCTGGAAACCGATGTACCAGGTTAACTGGATTGTAGAGGCATACCACATCGTCTCGTTAGACCTATGAGCCCGAGATGGCACGACCGGTTCTACAGTCGGGTTTCCTGCGAAAGGTTGTCACATACGACGTAATGAAGGACGCCAGATTTGGGTCTTCAGAGGAAGGCGTATGTGTCGAGTTATCCAGGCAGTGTTTGATTGGAATCACCGTCCCTCGCGGTTATGAGTACCGCTTGCTCACTGTGTTGTGACGTAGTAAGCAAGTTGTGTTATAACAGTTTGCAAGTTATAATTGCTGTTTTGATTATTGGAACTGCATGAAAAGCTTGTTTGAAGTAGAGATAGAGCAAATTAAAGTTAATTTCCACCTTGGGACAAGTAACATTGGAATGAAGTGTTTCTTGTTTGATTGTGGAGTTCCAATGTTGCTGTAACACCATCAAATTTATTTCCATGCATTGCATACATTTTCATGTAGAGAAGCATTATAAAAGAAGTAGAAATAGAGAAAGAACCATAGAAATGGAGAAACAACCATAGAAATGGAGAAAGAACCATAGAAATAGAAGAAGGAACCATAGAAATGGAGGAAAAACCACAGAAATGGAGAAAGGAATATAGAAATGGAGAATGGGGCATAGAAATGGAGAAGGGAAATATAGAAATGGAGAATGGGGCATAGAAATGGAGAGAGGAATGTAGAAATGGAGAATGGGACATAGAAATAGAGAGGGGAATGTAGAAATAGAACAAGTGACATAGAAATGGTGAGGAATGGGGAAAAGATAGCTGAAACGAGCCATCCCCAAATTTTCCCCAAAATTTCCAAATTCCCCAATTCCACAAAAGGGGAATTTTCCCCATATTTGGGGGGATAAAGTCCCCAAGGCTGCCGCACCCAACTAAAGGGATAAGTTGGTTGAGTTCCAAATTGAGTAGGACTCTTGGTTGAGTTCCAATTTGAGTAGGACTCCTCCCTTCCCCCCCTTATAAATACAACCCCAGCCCCCTTTGGCCACAGCCTCCCCCTTCCCCCTCCAAGTCATCGACTTGGAGCCTCTGCCCCCCCCCCAACTTGCCGAGTTGACACCCCCCCCTCGCCGGATTTTGGTCGCCGGTGAGCCCCGCCGGTGAGCCCTGCCGATGAGCCCCGCCGTCGAGCCCGGCTGTCGAGCCCTGCTGTCGATCCCCGCCGTCAATCCCCGCCGTCGATCCCCATCGTCGATCCCCGTCATCGAGACCTGCCGACGAGCCCCGTCACGCCTCGCCGTCGCCGGAAAAGAAGCCGACGATCTGTCCTACAGTAATCTTCCATAGAAACATTCCCCACTGCTGCCACTGCTAGGAGGAAGGCCCTGCCGCCAAAAGGAAGTGAGGTAGGTCCCCATTACCCATCTTACGACGTTACTGTTGTTTCTACGCATCCGTTTTCTTTGCCCCCTTTGAGCAGAAACTTTTATGTCTGGACAGATTGCGTTTTGATCGATTTTTGACGGTGGAATTGATCAAGATCTTGAGTCAAGATCATCAACACATCCACACTTGATCCCAACACCCTTGTTCATCATAAAACCCCATGAAAGCCCGTTAAAACATGCAACAACACATACAAACTGGTTTAATAAAACAGCAGCATAGGATTTGCATTCATCTACCCCATTGCATCTTGAGTAAAGTTTGTGCATGATGATTGATTGCTGTAAATTTTGTATGTGTGTGGTCGTGAGTAGAAGAACAAGCTCAAGATGCCATCTACGAGGATCTACGGCACCAAGACTTCGAGACGCTTGAGCAACAAGAGCCACGGGAGCAAGGCAAGTGCCCCTTGACCATATTGATAACATGTTTTGAAACTATTTTGTTTGCGAAAACTCGTATGCTTGAGTCAACTTGATGGGACACCCTTTTATAGGAGTTTATAGTTTTGTTAACCATCCTTGTCACCAGGAAAGTTGGGTATGGTCATTTTTCATTTTTGCTTCGCTTAACTTACGGGATACAGGAAGCTGAAATAAAACATGTCTAGCTACTGCACTCATATGAATAATGATGATGAGAACTTGATGATGTTAATGAGCATGGAATCGGGGAGATCTAGGCAAGCTGGTTCGTGGATGTTGCTGAATGAGATGGTGGTTTACTTTCTGTAGATCTAAGGACCGGTTCATGCCAGCACATGCCAGGAAAACAGTGCCACCACAAGGCCAAATATGGGTGCGCTTAGCTGACTAATTAGGTGTGTTGCTAGCTTATTATGGACCGTTGGATGGCTCGGGGAATGGGAGTCAAGAGGGACTGCCCTGGGAACTGCATGGCACAAGAGGGGGCCCGTGGGTGGGAGAATGGTGATTCGAGCCTGCCGGTGAAACCTCAGTGGGTCCATACATCTAGTAGCCCCTTTGTAAAGGCTATTTTTTGATCTCTTGGCCATGCACCGACGGTTGTGTACTGGTATAATGGAGGTTCTGCAGTCGCCGACGGGTGACAAAATCATGAACTTGTGGGTAAAGTGGTGCCACCTCTGCAGAGTGTAAAACTATCATGATAGTCATGCTTCCGGTCACAAGCACCTGGCCAACTCACATGATTACAGGGAAAACTTGGGATGGATATTCGGTATGGTTATGGTATGGTCATTGGGATTGGTTTTGGAACTGTTTTGAGTCATGAAAATGAGTTTGGTTTTGGTTATATGAATATGAGATGGTTATGAATATTTATGAGTATGAGATGAACTTGAGAAAGATTATTGGCTGGTAGAGACTTGATAAATGGTGTATTATGATTAAATAATGTTGCTGAATTGCATGGTTATAATGGGATTAAATTCACTTAGAAATAGTTTCTGTTTTTACCATGTTTGTGAAATAAAATTTGCTTGCTGCAATGAGCCTTTTTCTTCCATACCTTGTTGTAAGCTACATGTCATACTTTTCCCGCACTTGCTGAGTACGACATGTACTCACCCTTGCATTACCACATAAACATCAGCTACATAAGATGAGTACTTCGAGGACCATGTGGAGTACTAGGCGTGCGAACTACCGTCAACATGCTTGTGTGTGACACCCTCAATTTCATATTCATGCATGCATACATATTTCATATAGAGAAACATTTTAAAAGAAGTAGAAACAGAGAAAGAATCAGAAAGATAGCCAAAAAGAGCCAATTCCAGTTTGCCGAGGAGCGTTGTAGATACTTCCCGTGGCCTGTTGGCCACGTGGCGCCTTCGGAGCTCATCCCAGCGGGAGGGGTGAGGTCTGGCACTGCTGGTCACGTGGCAGGCTCGGAGCTCGCCTCTGTGGAAGGGGCAAGGTCCGACCCGCAGGACACGTGTTGCCTTTGGAGCTAGTGTCTGCGGAGAAGCGAGGCCCAACCCCGCGGGACACGTGTCGCCCTCGGAGCTCGCTTCCGAGACGTCCGACACTATTGACACGTGTCGCTCTCAGAGCTCACCCCTGCGGAGGGAGTGAGGTCCGGTCCCGATGGACACGTGTCATTCTTGGAGCTCACCTCCGAGAAGAGAGGTTCAGAACTGACACATGGCACTCTCGGAGCTCGTCTCTGAAGAGAAAGGAAGTCCGGTGCTACTTGACATGTGGCACTCTCGGAGCTCGCCTCTAAGGAGAGGGGAAGTCTGGAACTGACACGTGGCACACTCGGAACTCGCCTCTGAGGAGAGGGGAGGTCCAGAACTGACACGTGGCGCATGCGGAGCTTGCCTCTGAGGGAGAGGGGGGTCCGACCCACCAGACATGTGGCGCACGCGGAGCTCGCCTCTGAGGGAGAGGGAGGTCCCGCCCGCCAGACACGTGGCGCACCCGGAGCTTGTGTCTGTGGAAAAAGGGAGGCCAGACCCTCACTGGACATGTGGAGCCTCCGGAGCTTATACCTGCGGAAGGACGAGATTCTTAAGCGGTTTTTCCCTGAACGCAAGCACCCAATACTAAGGAAACCGACAAAATTTCTTCCACGCTGCTACCACACCCAAATCAATTGGAGATAAGTTGTTAATATCCAAAACAAATTGAATAGGACTTTTATTTGAAATCCAATCGGAGTAGGACTCTTCTTTTTCCGGTTATAAATAGAACCCCAAACACCCCCTTGGCCGTAACACCTTCTCAAGTCGACAACTTAGAGACCCTAGCCCCAAACTCGCCGAGTTAACCCCCTTCGCCGGAGTTCAGCCACCGTTGAGACCGCCGACGAGCCTCGACACGCTCGCCATCGCCGGAAGAGAGCCGACGATCTGTCTTGCTAGGAGAAAGGCCCCGACACCAGGGAGAAGCGAGGAAGGTCTTCGCTACCACCTTACGACATCATCGCGGTTTCTTCGCATATGTTTCTTCGAACAGAAGCTTTTTCATGTGGACAGATCACATGTTGATCGGTTTTTGAAAGTGGAATTGATCTAGATCTTTAGTCAAGATCATCACCACGTCCACACTAGATGCCTACACCCTTGTTCATCATAAAACCCCATGCAAAGCCATTAAAACATGCAAGAACATGTACAAACTAAACTGCACCATAGGATCAGCATGCACCTACACCAATGCATCTTAAGTAAAGTTTGTGCATGATGATTGATTGTTGTGAATTTTGTATGTGCATGATCGTGAGTAGAAGGACAAGCTCAGGGAGCTATCTACGAAGGACTACAGCCCCAAGACTTCGAGACACCTGAGTAACAAAAGTCACAGGAACAAGGCAAGTGCCCCTTGACCATATTGATCCCATGTTTTGGAACTGTTTTGTTTACGAAAACGTGTGTGCTTGAGTCAACTTGATGGGAAACCCTTTCATAGGAGTTTACTAGGTTTGTTAACCACCCTTGTCGCCAGGAAAGTTGATGAGTCGGGTATGGTCGTTTTTACTTTTGCTTCGTTGAGTCCACGGGATATGGGAAGCGAGATAGAATGTGTCTAGCTACTGCACTCATATGAACAATGATAATAAGAACTTGATGATGATAATGAACATGAATCAGGGGAGATCTAGGCAAGCTTGGTTCGTGGATGTGGTAGAATGAGATGGTGGATTACTTCTCGTAGATCTAAGGACTGGTTCATGCTAGCACATGCCAGGAATACAGTGCCACCACAAGGCCAAATATGGGTGCGGCTTAGCTGACTAATTTGGTAAGTTGCTAGATTGTTATGGACCGTGGAAGGCGCGGGGAATGGGAGTCAAGAGAGGACTTCCCTGGGAACTGCATGGCACAAGAGGGGGCCCGTAGGTGGGAGAATGGTGATTCTAGCCTGCTGGTGAAACCTTAGTGAGTCCATACATCTGTAGCCCCTTTGTAAAGGCTATTTTGTGATCTCTTGGCCATACACCGACGGTTGTGTACTGGTATAATGGAGGTTCTGCAGTCACTGAAGGGTGACGAAATCACAAACTTGTGGGTAAAGTGGTGCAAACACTTAAGAGTGTAAAACTATCATGATAGCCGTGCTTACGGTCACAAGCGCCTGGCCAACTCACATGATTAGATGGGATGGTTATTGGGAGGTTATTCGGTATAGATGTTTGGTATGGTTATGGTACGGTTTTTGGTATTTGTTTCGGGACTGTTGATTCTTGACAATGAGTTTGGTTTCGGAGGTATGAATATGAGATGGTTTTGGAGATATGAATGTGAGATGGTTATGGATATTATGAATATGAGATGGTTACGGATATTATGAATATGAGATGGTTATGGATATCATGAGCATGAGAAAAAGTTGAGAAAGATTTATGGTGGGATGAGACATAGAAAGTGGTGAATTATGAAAGAGGTATGTTGATGTTTAAATTGGAATTATGTTGAGATTAAATTCACTTAAATATAGTTGTTGTTTTTATCGTGTTTGTGAAATAAGCTTTGCTTTCTGCAATGAGCTTTTTTTGATTCCTACCTTGTTGTAAGCTATATGTCATACTTTTCCTACACTTGCTGAGTACGACATGTACTCACCCTTGCATTTATCATACAAACATCAGCAACAGGAGAAGAGTACTTCAAAGACCATGTGGAGTATTAGGTGTGCGATCTACTGTCAACTTGCCTGCGGAGATGGAGTTGGAGATGGAGCCGCTGCTGCTCTTTAGTTGCTTCCGCTATCGTTAGAAGACTTCCGCTGCTAGAATAAGTTAGAGACTTCCGCTGCTAGAATGAGTTGGAGATTTATGACACCTTGTAATAAAGTACCTCAACACTTATTATTCGTGGTTATATTCTGAATTAAGTTTGTGAATTACATGTGTATGTGTGATGAACATCCTGGGCACATAGATGCATCAGCTGGGTTCCGTTTTCACGGGACCGAGCATCACACTATGGATTTGAAGATTGGAGCCTGCTATTTAGTTATTTCCGCTGTCGTTAGAGTCTTCCGCTGCAAGAATAAGTTAGAGATTCATGAGTGAGACAATGAGTCGATGTAATAAAGTACTTAAACACTATTTATTCGTGGTTATATTCTGAATTCAGTTTATGGATTACATGTGTATGTGTGATGAACATCCTGGGCACACATACTTCTATTTTTCAGAACCGGGTGTCACAGATTGGTATCAGAGCCACGTTGACCGTAGGATGCAAGCCTAGGTAGAATAGACACTCTAAAACACATAGGCACACCCCTCTAAACTGTTATTTTCAAAAATTGCTTGCTGCTGCACTTTACTTGTCAATTCATCCACCGCAAAGTGCTATTCTCAGCCCCTCTTTTCTCTTCTATTGGACAGAAACACTTTTGCTTTCTTGCTTCATAGCTTCTGAAGTTTTGGAGTATTTTCTTCTTCTCTAAAGATTCTCATGTCCTATTTATAGATGCCAGTGATCAGGAGCACAGCACGCATAAGGACTCGTCCACCACCACTTGGGAGTGCACTTAACCCCATTGAGGTGTCCAATGGACCATATTGGGAGGAGGTAAAGATGGAACCTCATGATGAAGAAGAAGTCAATCATGAGGAAGAGGATCCAGAAGAGGTGGAACCATTCGAAGACGATATGGAGGATGATCCACAAGAATGGAATTGGTACGCACCTCAGGAGGAGTTTCACGCGGGCTTACACCCCATGGAGCCTCACTAAGCTATGACGGGAGGAGATGAACTCGAGGAGGAGCCACCCCTTGCTGAGGCCGAGAATGAAGGTGATGAATGGGCAAACTATTCAGTTCAAGAATTTTGGTCTGACGGAACGGAAGGAGGACACATGACCAGGGAGCTCAAAGAATTTCTGGATTGCTGCAGCTTATGCCCGGAGTATCTCCTCAAAAAAGTCCCTCGTCTCGGACATGAAGAGTGGAAGGCTGAGGTAACCATCCTATCTAACGGTAGGGTTGTCACTCGGCACTTCGCACCCACATGGAGAGCTACAAGGGCAGAAGCAATCGATGATGATGCATGGGATGCACTCACCGGATTGTGCTACGCCTTCCGTGAGCAGCTTGAGGACACCACTTTTGAGTTGCACCTGTATCGGGAGAGTGGTACAAGGGAGATCATTGGACCCCATGTAGGAGCTCTTTCCAACCCACAAGCTGCTGACAAGTCTCAGAGGTTGCTCGTGGAGTTAGGAAACCGCTATGCAAGCGCATAAGAGAGATCCGTTACCTCCGCAAAAATCTGTATTTGATGGAGAAACAAGAGACTCGTGCCAACGCGGGAGCAAATGGAGCACCAGCGTCATCTAACCCTACATGGACTGCCGACTCACCATGGTGTGCGCCCATTTATGGACCACCCCCGTCACACGGCGAGAACAGCACCGGTTTCCATTGAATAGAGCTGTAATAAGAAAGTTTAGATCGTAGTAGTTTGAATAAGAGTGGTGTGCTGAAATTTTTGTGATGATTGCTTGGTTTGTGTGCTGATGTGAGTTGTGGGACGCTTTGGCGAATGTCCACATCCACACATAGTAGAGAGATGTGGGATGCTTCGACACTTGTTCACATCCTCATATAGGCTCAAATTAGTAAAGGAGTTGCATAGTTCATATACCTTGATGCATATAGTTGAGAAATCTTTTGTCTCGAATCTGAATTCTAGCTCTTACAGATATAGTATGTCTGAAAGTAAGCCTTAAAATAAGGTGGATAGACTTTCTTGCCAACCTTATTGTCTTGGATTCCCAAGGGATTGACATAATACTTGGAATGGATTGGTTAAGCAAGCGCAACGGAGTAATACAATGTGCTCAAAGGATCGTGCAGTTGACAAGTAAGCACAGTACTCGTATTGAGTTTGAGGCAGCCAACCTGCAATCGAGAAGGCAGTGCTGAACCACATCGAAGAAGTGACATTGGAAAGCATTCCGGTGGTTCGAGAATATTCAGATGTGTTTCTAGAAGAACTTCCAGGTATGCCACCTGACCGGGGCATTGAATTTTCCATTGATTTTGTACCCGGAACTGCACCTATAGCGAAGAAGCTATATAGGATGCCTGCTAACGAACTAGTGAAGCTCAAGAAGCAAATTCAGGAGCAGCTAGATAAGGGTTTTATATGCCCAAGCTCATCACTGTGGGGAGCCCCCGTGCTCTTCGTGGACAAGAAGGATGGGACACAAAGGATGTGTGTGGACTATAGGTACCTCAACAAAGTGATGATCAAGAATAAATACCCGCTGCCCCGTATAGAGGACCTGTTCGATCAAATGAAAGGTGCCCGAATTTTCTCCAAGATTGATCTTCGGTCGGGATACTTCCAGCTGAAGATTAAGCCCTCCGATATACCTAAGACTGCATTTCAAACATGGTATGGTTCGTATGAGTATTACTGTTATATATTTTGGGTTAAGTGAATGCACCCGCATACTTTATGTACCTCATGAATAAGGTCTTCATGGAGTACTTGGACAAGTTTGTCGTGGTTTTGATCGACGATATCATGGTGTATTCAAAGAGCGAGGAAGAACACGAAGAATACTTGAGGTTAACATTGCAGAAACTGCGAGCATCAATTGTATGCTAAGTTCAGCAAGTGTCAACTTTGGCTAAAGGAGATATCGTTCCTAGGCAACATCATCTTCCAGAGAGGAGTATCGGTTGATCCCGGAAAAGTGGGAGATGTTCTGAAGTGGAACCAACCGCAGAATGTGAGAGATATTCGGAGTTTCCTTGGGATGGCTGGATACTATCGCTGGTTCATCAAGGATTTCTCCAAAATAGTGAAGCCTATGACTGAATTGCTAATGAAGGGGAAAGCATTTCAGTGGACACCAGCGTGCCAAGAAAGTTTTGAGGAGCTCAAGAAGAGACTAACAACAGCACTGGTTTTGGTATTGCCGGACGTAAGCAAGAGCTTTGACATATATTGTGATGCATCAAGACAAGGGCTGGGATGTGTGCTCATGCAAGAAGGACAAGTGGTACCCTATGCGTCGAGACAACTAAAGAAACATGAGCTGAATTACCCCACACATGACTTGCAACTTGCAGCCGTGGTACATGCCTTTAAGATTTGGAGGCATTATATCCTTGGTCACTGATGTGAGATCTATACGGATCACAAAAGCCTCAAGTATATATTCACGTAAACGGACCTGAATTTGAGGCAACTTCGATGGTTGCAACTCATCAAGGATTATGATGTTGGAATCAACTATCACCCCGGAAAGGCCAATGTAGTAGCTGATGCGTTGAGCCAAAAGGGAGCATGTCACCAAATCACGGTTCGGGAGCTGCCACCCGAGCTGCGCAAGGAGTTCGAATGGTTACGCCTCGGATTCTTGAACGAGATGGAGGTGATAGAACTGAACTCCTCGCTGGAACAAGAGATACGAGATGGCCAAGCAATGGATGAGGAAATCAAGGAAATCAAGGAAAGAATCCTACAAGGCATAGAAAAGGATTTCAAGGAAGACGAGAAAGACACTCTTTGGTTAGGGAAAAGGATTTGTGTGCCTAACGTGAAGCACATATGCGACACGATATTAAAGGAGGCACATGACTCACCTTATTCCATACATCCCGGCTGTACAAAGATGTACAAGTACTTGAAAACTTGCTATTGGTGGGATTGTATGAGAAGGGACATAGTTGAATATGTTGCCTTATGCGACACATGCCAACGAGCGAAGGCCGAACATCAAAGACCCGCTGGATTGTTGCAGCCATTGAAAGTACCCGAGTGGAAGTGGGAAGACATCAGCATGGATTTCGTAGTCGGATTGCCACGTACTCGGTCTTGCTACGACTCCATTTTGGTTATTGTGGACCGGTTGATGAAGACAGCCCATTTCCTTCCTGTTAGAACCACGTACCGCGTCGCACAACTAGCAGAGCTGTATATGGAGCAAATCGTGTGTCACCATGGAGTTCCGAAGAGGATAGTTTCAGATCGGGGTTCTCAATTTACCTCTAGGTTCTGGAAGAAGCTGCATCAAGCCATGGGTACACGACTGAATTTCAGCTCCGCTTATCACCCGCAAACCGACGGGCAAACTGAGAGGACAAATCAAATTTTGGAAGACATGTTGAGAGCTTGCGCCTTGAAACATGGGCGTAATTGGGATAGGAGCTTGCCGTATGCTGAATCCTCATACAACAACACCTACCAAGCCAGCTTGAAGATGTCACCTTTTGAAGCATTGTATGGTAGACGGTGTAGAACGCCGCTGTTCTGGAATGAGACCAGAGAAAGCCAAGTGTTTGGACCCGAAGTGCTGCAAGACCCCGAAAAACAAGTCCAAACAATACGAGAAAACTTGAAAGCCGTTCAGTCACGACAAAAAGGTTATGTGGACAATAGGCGAAGAAGATTGACCTTCGAAGTGGAAGACTCCGTGTATCTTAAAGTATCGCCTATCCGAGGCTAACGACGGTTCAACGTCAAAGGCAAGTTAGCACCTTGCTATATCGGGTCATTCAAGATTTTGGGCAAGTTGGAGGCCGTGGGTGGCTGGAAAGTTGGTTCCGGCGGCCCTCACCGGGGCAGGCCGCCGCTGCCCTCTGTTTGTCGCGAGGAAGAAGATGAACTGACATGCGGGGCCCGCAGCCAAGTTTAAACATTTCCAAAAATTTCCTAATTCGGTTTAAACTTTGAAAAGCCATAACTTTGTGTAGGAATGTCCAAAAATTGTCAAATAAACTTTGTTGTATTCCCCTCAAAGAGTACTATCCAGGGGTGCAGCCCAATAATTATGAAAATGCCTGGATTTGGCTCATCAATACATATAAAGAAATTATTGTGGGATTTATTCCAGGAGTTCTATTATTTTTAAAATTCCCAATTTTGGGCATGACATTCTTCTAAAAATAATTGAACTCCAGTAAAAATTTCAGACGCATTGGACCTCATTTGCTTGGCCAAATGTGGTGTTAACTCTTTATGTCTCTGAAAATCGGAAAAATAGAACAGAGCTCATTTCAGTTCTCCCCCAAATTCTTGTAAAGGTCATATCTTGGTGTAGGAAGCTCGATTCAAATTGGGTTGGATTCATATTGAACAAATATATCCAAATATGCAACCCAATTTGTATGAAAGTCATTATTTATTTCTGAAAAATTCTTTCAAGCTTTTCAGCAAAAGGATTTTAGAGGGAGTTTGGTTCATCCAAAAATCCTCAAATTTTGCCAGAATATTCTTTAGGATGTTAGTTAACTATTGTAAAAATTTCAACTCATTTGGAGTTGATTTGGTTAGGAGAATTCTGATTGCAAGTTGCATTGTTCAAATGAATACAGAAACAATTTCAGAGAATTTCCAAAACTTGGAAATTAAGATCTGGGCAATTACTAGTTCCAAAATTCCTAGGAAAATTCATGCATGATTTCTGAGCTATGTTTGAATTTGTGATTCACTTGAATTCGCACGAAAGTGCAAATTTATCTCAAATTAATTTCTTTTTTCCTAAATGCTTGCGGAATTGTTCTGGATGAACTACTCAGCGAACAATTCTGAAATTTGGTCCTGATGACTCTCTTGTGCCAAGGAACTCACAAGAAAATTTTCAGCTCCATTGGAGCTTTGTATCACCCCTGTTCTTTTTAACCTCTTTAGGTGGTCAAAACACAAGTGGGGAAAAACATTTAGCACTTGATCATGTTGATTAATCCAAACCCAAACCTGAATGTGGCCTAGAGGGGGGGGTGAATAGGCCTTATAGAGTTTCCTGCACACTTAAAGTAGTTGTCAAAAACTTGATTGACCGGACTAGTCCGGTTGTCTGAGCGGACTAGTCCGATGTGGCTGAAGTGTGTAGATTGTATAAGTGTTGTGCAGGAGAATTAACTTGTTTAGCAGCGGAAATAAGAACAACAATTATTCTATTTTGATTTTATAATGTGAGGTGTGATTATGCCCGTGAATGAGACTTAGCAACTCAAATTATGAAGTTTAGCAACTAGATGTTATAATCAACAAAAAACAAGGAGGCATGCGAGACACAAATTTTACCGAGGTTCGATCTCACCAAGAGATCTACGTCCTCGTTGAGGAAGCTCACACAGAGCCGGGTCTCTAACCCTTTCCCTCTTCAAGTCACCACACAAGGCCGACTTGACTCCACTAGCACGGGTAATCACCGAGTTTGTGGGGCAACCTCACACGTTGAGGGCTCCCACAAGAATTACAATGGGAAAGCGATCAAATACACTCAAAAAGATTACAATGCAGAATATGAGTGTAGAGAGATCAAACCCCAAGAGCTCACAACGAAGGAACGACGATCTTCCAATCCCAAATCCAAGTGTTCGATTGATTTTCACCTTTTTGCACCTTAGATGTGTGGGGAGATGTGTTTTTTGGGATCTTGGGACAGGTGGCAGCGCTAGGGTTTGAGTTTTTAGCAGTATGAGTCGTGTATCTCTGTTGGGAGGCCGTGGATCACCCATTTATATGGTTTCTAAAAAGGTTATCGTTGTAAAACCTAATACCGGACTAGTCCGGTATATGATCGGACTTGTCCGGTCTACTTCTAGTGGGTTAACCGGACTAGTCTGGTCTAAAACCGGACTTGTCCGGTGCTATGTGAAGTGGGGTAACAGAAAGTTTAGCGGACTAGTCCTGTCGCATGGATGGACTAGTCCACAGTCCTCTAAAGAGGACAACAGAGACATGAGCGAACTAGTCCGGTCTAAAACCGGACTTGTCCGGTTGCATTCCAGTAAGCTGACCGGACTAGTCCGGTCCATGAACGGACTAGTCCGGTGTCTAGTGGATTTTAGTTGATTATTAACCCCTTACCCTTACGACAAGTCATGAGCTCTTGGGATGTGTCCCTCACACACACCCTATACATTTACATCTAATTTGCTCTTCTAAATTCCACTAAAGTCTTCCATTTCGGGCAGCACTTTATTTTTCACCTTTTGTGTGCACCGAGCTAGTTCACTTTGTTTGTCCTACAATCATTTCATTAGGATCTCATATGCTTGTCATCAATTCTCCAAAACCCACAAGGGATACCCTAGATGCACTTTCAAAACCCTAACACCAGTGTCATTCTAAATTCTTAAACAGAGTTGCAGTTGTAAACTTGTCATTTGACTTGATAGCAAAAGATTTACAATTGAACACATATGCATATTCATAACGTGTAGCATCTACGTGAAGATTGTGAAGCAATCGAAGTGGAGATCAAAGAGGGGGGAAAGTGAGTGATCAAGCCTCAAGTGGTATTCACTAACTGAATAGATACTTAATCACCTGCAAAACCAAGGCAAGCTCCGGTATGCACTTAATGTAGGGTGCATAGCCGCAAGACCGGATGGGATTGATAGAGATATTGACAATGTCATTGTAGATGTACTCAAACACATTGAATTTTCTCTTCTTTCTTATGACCTTCATCAAGGTTCTGAGGGTGCCCTGAACAGTCCCTGCATCTCCCTCTTTGGGAGCTATAGTCTTCCTCAATATCCGATTGAGGACTACAAAGAAGCGCTTCATGTATTTGGTGGTGGGAGGCTTGAATGGCATCCGTGTATCATAGAGAAAGTCCAGCTGATCTTTCTCCAGTGGTTTCAGGTTGTGAATCAAAAGTTCATTGTCTAAGGTGTCCTCAAGATGAAGGATCCTTGCAAATTCTTCATATGTGACACTGTACTGAGACCCATGTGTCATCCAAACCATCCTATCGTTGTCATCACGAGCGAAGTAGAGAGTGGAGTAGAATTGTGTGATGACTTCGTCATTCCAGTCACACTGGAAGGAGAATAGTTCTTTTAGTCCATGAAGCTCGAGGGCTGTCACAACCTCCTGATAAGCTTGACATCTCTTGGACTGTAGATAATCAATATCAACCCACTGACTTTCGAAAACGGGATGCTTCATCTTCCGATACACATGTTCATAGTAATCAGCATGAAAATTACTCCAAAATCTGGGGTCAGCTGACTCTCTGGGCTGATTATACACTTCTGCTTTTCTGAACTTGTCAGCTAGTTCACCCCCTTTTCCAGTGTAATCATTATCTGAAGGTTGCCTGTTGTGATGAACGGGATTTTTCATTTTCAGAGGCCCAATGGGGCCACTAGCAAGCCCCTTTCCTTTATTGAGAGTCCTCTTCGGTCCTGAGGAGCTCTCGGCCATAGCCTTCCCTCGAGGCTTCTTCACAATTACTTTCCTCTTCTTAGGCAAATTTTGGTCGGAATGTGAAGAGTGGACATTGACATCATGTCTTTTCTTCATCACTCCCTCCTTAGCTCTCCTCACTCTTTCACGTTGAACTTCTTCGTCAAGGTGAAAAGAGTCGTCATCTCAGCCTGAAGACATGGTGCCTGATAAGGAGTTCAAGGATTAGATGCGAATGGACTCATTATTGACTTCAAATGGGAATGTAGGGGTTCAACTGTCAGAGACCGGACTTGTCCGGTTTCAGAGTGCGGACTTGTCCGGTGGACCGGACTTGTCCGCATCTGTGCACCAGACTAGTCCGTCCTGGCATAAGAACCCTAATGTTTCATTTGAATCAAATCTTCTATCTAAGGACACAAAGGCAGGAAAGTGGTAGGAATGCATCTATTGAGGCAATGTACGTCCTTTTGAAATCAAAGGAAACTAGCTAGAACTAGAAAAGTTGAGATTTTGGTTTTAAAGGGGGGAATTTACCAAGATTTGAAGATTCGCATTGAAGGAGCAAGAGTCTATCTGGATGAGTCCGGAGAGTAGAATCCACTCGTCGAGGAGAGGCTTTTTACCGGAGAAAACTCCGAGTTTGAGGGTTCAACTCGAAAATCACTTTGGGAGCTAGGGTTTAGGAGAGGGGGTGAGACAAAGTGCTTATGAGTGGAGAGGGAGGGGTTTGGTCCAGCCAACTGCTTCTATATGCGACTGACCGGACTAGTCCAGTCATGGTAGCGGACTAGTCCGGTGCCCCTGAATTAACCTAATTGTGTCGTCTGTCCGGACTAGTCCGGTCGACAACTAGACAAGGCCGGTTCCAACAGACTTGATGCAGATAGTAGAGTTTAGAGGTGATCCAAGGACACTAATTTTTGCAAATAATCTTGGTAATTACGACCAGTAGGCAAGCAACAATCAAACAATGGTCATATTTCGCAAGATTTCTTCATTAAAATAGTTTTCTTGGAAGAAAAAGAGATGAGGAGTGGTTTTTACAATAAAATGTAACATTTGAGGTTGGAATCAGGTATGCAACGTTTCAAGCCACATTTCGAGAGTCAAGAATATTAAGTTCATTTCTTAGCTCACAAAACCTTTTCTCATCTAATGGTTTGGTAAAAATATCTGCTAGTTGTTTTTCAGTTCTAACATGTGAAATTTCAATGTCACCTTTTAATGAGTGATCTCTAAGAAAGTGATGACGAATATCTATGTGCTTAGTTCTTGAGTGCTCTACTGGGTTGTGTGCAATTTTTATCGAGCTTTCATTATCACATAGAAGCGGGATATGATTTAGATTGTAGCCGTAGTCTCTAAGAGCCTGTCGCATCCAAAGTAGTTGTGCACAACAACTTCCTGCAGCAACATACTCTGCTTCTGCTATTGAAATAGCAATAGAGTTTTGCTTTTTAGATGACCAAGAAACTAGGGATCTGCCAAGAAATTGACAGGTCCCTGAAGTGCTCTTTCTATCGACTTTGCATCCTGCATAGTCGGCATCGGAATAACCTATCAAGTTGAACTTGGATCCTTTGGGATACCAAAGGCCCAAGTTTGGTGTGTGCACAAGATACCTTAGGATTCTTTTTACAGCAATTAAGTGACACTCTTTAGGTGCGGCTTGAAACCTCGCACACATGCATACGCTAAGCATAACATCTGGCCTAGATGCACATAAGTAAAGTAAGGAGCCGATCATTGACCTATATACCTTTTGGTCCACATTTGGACCTTCTTCATTGAGATCGAGATGTCCGTTGATTACCTTGGGTGTCTTGATGGGCTTGGCTTTGTCCACATTGAATTTCTTGAGGATGTCCTGTGTGTATTTGGTTTGGCTTATAAATGTGCCTTCTCTCAGTTGCTTCACTTGGAATCCCAAGAAGAACTTCAATTCACCCATCATCGACATCTCGAACCTATCTGTCATAATTTTGCTAAATTCCTCACAGAAAGACTTGTTAGTGGATCCAAAGATAATATTATCAACATAAATTTGACATACAAATAGATGATCATCGAAATGTTTAGTGAAGAGTGTATAGTCAGCTTTACCAATTTTGAATCCATTTTGAGTTAGAAAATCTTTAAGGCACTTGTACCAAGCTCGAGGAGCTTGTTTGAGGCCATAGAGAGCCTTACGCAGTTTATAGACGTGGTTAGGATACTCTTGGTCTTCGAATCCTGGTGGCTGCTCCATATAAACTTCCTCCTTTATCGGACCGTTGAGGAAGGCACTTTTGACGTCCATTTGATACAACTTGAAATTATGGTGAGTAGCATATGCCAATAAAATACGAATGGACTCAAATCTAGCTACGGGAGCGAAAGTTTCGTCGAAGTCCAAACCTTCGACCTGAGAATAACCCTTGGCTACCAGCCTCGCTTTATTTCTTGTTACTACTCCATGTTCATCTTGCTTGTTCCGAAAGACCCATCTGGTTCCAACGATGTTCGCCCTTGGTCTTTCCACCAGCTCCCACACTTCATTTCTTTTGAAGTTGTTCAATTCTTCTTGCATTGCCATCACCCAGTCTGGATCCCTTAAGGCTTCGTCTACCCTGTATGGTTCCAGAAAAGAGACAAAAGAATAGTATTCACAAAAATTTGCAACGCGAGATCTAGTAGTTACTCCCTTAGCATTATCACCAATGATATCGTTGACAAGATGGTCTCTTTGTACACTCTGATGTACTCTTGGGTAAGGAACTTGTGTAGCTGCTTATTCTTCATCATCTTCATGTTCATTGTCTCCCCCTAGATCATTGCTTCCATGATTATCTTGATCTTCCTCCACTTGATCTTGTGTGAAAGCTCCCCCTTGATCATTGCTTCCTCGTTGAGGTTCACCTTGTGCATTTGAGTCTTGCGTTTTCTTTTGTGGTAGAATATCACCAAGTGCCATTTTCTTCAGCGCTTCACATGGAGGTTCCTCTTTATCTAGCATACACTTATCGACTTGCTCCACTTGTGAGCCGTTAGTTTCATCGAACACTACGTCACGTGCTACTTCAACAAGGCCGGACACCTTGTTGAAGACACGATAGGCGTAGGCATTCGATTCATAGCCGAGCAAGAACCCTTCATCGGACTTCGAAGCAAACTTCAAAGCCCTCGGTTTCTTGTTCAGAATAAAACATTTACAACCAAAAACTTTAAAATAAGAAACATTAGGCTTTTCACCGATAAGGAGCTCATATGGAGTTTTCTTCAGTAGTCGGTGAAGGTACAGCCGATTTATGGCATGACAAGCAGTGTTCACCGCTTCTGCCCAAAATTGATCTGATGTCTTTTATTCGTCCAACATTGTTCTTGCCATTTCAATCAATGTTCTGTTCTTCCTTTCGGCCACCCCGTTTTGTTGAGGAGAGTAGGGTGCCGAGAACTCATGCTTTATCCCTTCTTCATCGAGATACTCTTCAACTTGTGTATTCTTGAATTCTGTCCCGTTGTCACTTCTGATGTTCTTCACGGTTGATGAGAATTCGTTCTGGGCTCTTTTCAGGAACTTCTTGAGGATTCCCTGA
The DNA here is from genome assembly GCA_030760725.1 of Neostapfia colusana. Classification (NCBI taxonomy): domain Eukaryota; kingdom Viridiplantae; phylum Streptophyta; class Magnoliopsida; order Poales; family Poaceae; genus Neostapfia; species Neostapfia colusana. The sequence goes on along the minus strand of JASWHV010000017.1, from coordinate 32,864,601 downwards.
GTTTCTGATTTATCATACAAGAAAAATACCCAGGTAAATCTTGAAAAATCATCAACAATTACTAAACCGTATTTATTACCGCCGATACTTATGTAAGCAATTGGACCAAATAGATCCATATGAAGAAGTTCCAGTGGTCTTGTAGTGGTCATTATGTTCTTGGCGGGGTGTGGTGCTCCGACTTGTTTTCCCGCCTGGCAAGCGTTGCACGGCCTGTCTTTCTCAAAAACCACATCCTTTAGACCTCGGATGTGACCACCTTTTAGAAGTTTCTGCAGATTTCTCATTCCAACATGGGCTAGCCGTCTATGCCACAGCCATCCCATGTTGGTTTTAGCAACCAAGCAAGTGTTGAGTTCGGCTTTATCTTTGTTGAAATCAACAATATAAAGCTTTCCCTTCAACATTCCCTTGAATGCAATCGAGCCATCGCTTCTTCTAAAAACGGTCACACCCTCATTAGTGAATAAACAGTTATAACCTTTGTTGCATAGTTGAGATATTGACAAAAGGTTATAATCTAGGGAGTCTACATGTAAAACATTAGATAAAGTGTGCTGAGGAGATATTTCAATGTTACCGCTACCAAGGACCTTTTCTTGGCTGTTGTCTCGAAAGTATATGCCTTCACCTGGATCCTTGTTGTACTCGTACTCCACAAACATATCTCTCTCTCTGGACATGTGATTTGTGCATCCGCTATCTAGCACCCACTTAGATCCACTAGAGGAGTAAGCCTGCAAAACAGAATTATTCCTAGGTTTTAGGTACCCAAGATTGCTTGGGTCCTCTTAGGTTAGTCACAAGAGTCTTGGGCACCCACACACAAGTTTTTGAGTTCCTGTGGCGTGGCCATGTGTATTTAGCAATAACTTTTCCATATTTGTTTTTCATAAGAACATAGGAAACATCAAATGTACGAAACAATATTTGTAAATTAGATTCATGTGATTTTTCCTTAACAAAGGTGATTCTTTTCTTTGCATGATTAAGAGTGGATATGTGTTTGTTCCTGTCAAACCCAAGACCATCTTTGACGTTGGGAGGTCTAGTGACCATATATGCGCTACGTGCATATTTGATCTTCTCCTTATCAAAGATGCTGATTTGGGAAGGATGCACATCATGAGAAGTTGAAGTATTAGAAATGATATTTTTCTTACTAGAGCATGTGCAGGTTCCAATTGTTTTCGAACTCATATCTTTGGAGGAAGAACTCTTGGAGGAAGATGAGTCACTTTGCTTTAGGGACTCAACTTGCACCTCTAGGATCTTGTTAACTCTTGACAAGTTAGCAAGCTCATCCTTGATTGCAATATGTGAGTCCTCTAGCTTTGAGTAAGTCTCCTTACTCAAGGCTAGCTCAACCTCAAGTGACTTGTTCTTCTCTCTTTCAAGCTCAAGAAGTTTTTCAACCTCTTGATATCTCTTCCTTTCACGGATGAGCATATCTTCTTGTCGGTTGACAAGTTCCTCCTTTTCAAAGATTTCGTTCGACAACATTTCCATTTTCTTTAAAGCAATTTTACTTAATCCTATAAACATTTCTTCATTATCACTAGAGCTATCAAAGTCATCAATAGAGGTATTTAACACAGGAGAAGTAAGTCGAACCTTTTTTTTGCCTTCTTTAGCCATAAGGCAAGTATGGTTGTTCATATCCCGTCCTCCCATGTTTAGGAAGAGTGTAGCTCTCATGGTGGGTTTCTTAACGGCAATGGTGGCCATCCCCTCTTCTTCATCGGAGGAGAACTCATCATTTGAGTCCCACTCCTTGCCAATGTGAGCCTGGTGAGCTTGTCTCCTTTTTCTGAAATTTTTCTTCTCATGTGCTTTTGTTTCCTTCTTCTTGTTTTCTTCATAAGTACAGTCCATCATGAAGTGACCGTACTCTTCACATTTATAGCAAGTACGTCGAGCCTTGGATTTTCCTTTATCCTTGCTTTTCCCTTCATTTGAGTTGTTGCATGTCTTCTCCTCATCATGCGCTTGAACTTTTTGATAAAGAGTACCATTTCCTCATCATCTAGGTTGGTACTCACGTCGCTTGTATCTCCGTCATCTTGGTCTTCACGGGTTTCTTTGAGTTTGGGTCTGCACGTTGCTTTGAGAGCAACTTCTTTCTTTTTGGAAGAGGTGAGCTCGGCTAAGTATTTGACGTATTGAGCCTCCTTCTCCATCATTTCATGATTTATGATCTTCCCCAATAACTCATCGGGAGTCATTTTGTGAAACCCGGGGCTTTTTCTAATCATTGAGCAAAGTGTGACATTTCTTGGCATGAAGGCTCTTATCATCCTTTTGACTACCTCGTGATCAGTCCATTTCTTACTTCCATAGGCACGGATTTTGTTGATGAGTGCCTTCATCCGGTTGTACATGTCTTGAGGTGATTCGCCTTCTTCAATAGCAAATCTCCCCAACTCTCCTTCAAGCATCTCAATTTTGGCTTCACGTACAGACCTATTTCCTTCATGAGCTGTTTTGAGTGTATCCCAGATTTCTTTTGCACTCTCTAGTCCATCGATCTTGGTGAATTCTTCTCTGCTCAGTGACGATGTTATTACTGCAACGGCTTGTGCATTTCTGTGAATCTCTTGTTCTTGTTCCGGAGCGAGTTCTTCATCCGTGTCTGGGATATCTATTCCTGTGCAGACAATATGCCAAAGGCTGGGATTCAAGGATATTAGATGCATTTTCATGTTGTACTTCGACATGGTATAGTCACTTCCGTCAAACTGCGGGGGCCTTCCCATAGGAATGGAGAGATAATGATTATTTGAATTGAGACGGTTGTAGTTGTAAGGATATCGGGAGTAGTCGTGATGACCACTCCCCATCGTCTTTTCTTCCTCTTTTCCCTTTTGTGCCATTAATTTATTTCTCAGTAGTGCCTTTAGCTGTCTCACTTCTTCATCGTCATGTGGACTTTCTTTCAGCACATCGAAGGCTTTGGCTTCTTGCTCCTCATCGTTGTTGTTCGTCTTCGGGATATCGTTGTTCTTCTCAGAGGCCATTGATCTCTCCGAGATGTGAGTCTCGTTGATGGAGAACTTGGCTCTGATACCAATTGAATGTGGCCTAGAGGGGGGTGAATGGGCCTTATAGAGTTTCCTGCACACTTAAAGTAGTTGTCAAAAACTTGATTGACCGGACTAGTCCGGTTGTCTGAGCGGACTAGTCTGGTGTGGCTGAAGTGTGTAGATTGTATAAGTGTTGTGCAGGAGAATTAAATTGTTTAGCAGCGGAAATAAGAACAACAATTATTCTATTTTGATTTTATAATGTGAGGTGTGATTATGCCCGTGAATGAGACTTAGCAACTCAAATTATGAAGTTTAGCAACTAGATGTTATAATCAACAAAAAACAAGGAGGCATGCGAGACACATATTTTACAGAGGTTCGATCTCACCAAGAGATCTACGTCCTCGTTGAGGAAGCTCACACAGAGTCGGGTCTCTAACCCTTTCCCTCTTCAAGTCACCACACAAGGCCGACTTGACTCCACTAGCACGGGTAATCACCGAGTTTGTGGGGCAACCTCACACGTTGAGGGCTCCCACAAGAATTACAATGGGAAAGCGATCAAATACACTCAAAAAGATCACAGTGCAGAATATGAGTGTAGAGAGATCAAACCCCAAGACCTCACAACGAAGGAACGACGATCTCCCAATCCAAAATCCAAGTGTTTGATTGATTTTCACCTTTTTGCACCTTAGATGTGTGGGGAGATGTGTTTTTTGGGCTCTTGGGACAGGTGGCGGCGCTAGGGTTTGAGTTTTTAGCAGTATGAGTCGTGTATCTCTATTGGAAGGCCGTGGATCACCCATTTATATGGTTTCCAAAAAGGTTATCGTTGTAAAACCTAATACCGGACTAGTCCGGTATATGATCGGACTTGTCCGGTCTACTTACAGTGGGTTAACCGGACTAGTCCGGTCTAAAACCGGACTTGTCCGGTGCTATGTAAAGTGGGGTTCCAGAAAGTTTAGAGGACTAGTCCTGTCGCATGGATGGACTAGTCTGCAGTCCTCTAAAGAGGACAACAGAGACATGAGCGGACTAGTTCGGTCTAATACCGGACTTGTCCGGTTGCATTCTAGTAAGCTGACCGGACTAGTCCGGTGTCCAGTGGATTTTAGTTGATTATTAACCCCTTACCCTTACGAAAAGTCATGAGCTCTTGGGATGTGTCTCTCACACACACTCTATACATTTACATCTAATTTGCTCTTCTAAATTCCACTAAAGTCTTCCATTTCGGGCAGCACTTTATTTTTCACCTTTTTGTGTGCACCGAGCTAGTTCACTTTGTTTGTCCTGCAATCATTTCATTAGGATCTCATATGCTTGTCATCAATTCTCCAAAACCCACAAGGGATACCCTAGATGCACTTTCAAAACCCTAACACCAGTGTCATTCTAAATTCTTAAACAGAGTTGCAGTTGTAAACTTGTCATTTGACTTGATAGCAAAAGATTTACAATTGAACACATATGCATATTCATAACGTGTAGCATCTACGTGAAGATTGTGAAGCAATCGAAGTGGAGATCAAAGAGGGGGGAAAGTGAGTGATCAAGCCTCAAGTGGTATTCACTAACTGAATAGATACTTAATCACCTGCAAAACCAAGGCAAGCTCCGGTTTGCATTTAAGTTGTTTTATAAAGTTTTTACTTTGTTCACAATTATGGTTTAGAGTTTGTATGTGCATTAGGTCAGGAAGGTTTTATACTACAAATGCATGACCAAAGAAACCCTCGAGTCAAAGGTAGAAGACGTATCCGCGCTGTAGAATAATGTCGTGCTAATTAGGTTATGACATCCGGTAGAAGTTGAGTAGTTGGAATCTACTCGCGAGCTATAGTTCGGAATCACACATGCATGGTATAAAAGAGGCAAACTAAAGTTTATATTTCCAAAGATGAGACCGGGCAGGAGTGTTAGGCAGCGACAAGACGAGGTCTTGGTCGAGTAGCTCTGCCTGTGTCAGTTAAGGACCGAGGCGTGTGCAGCCCCGCTGAGCAAGTATTGAGTTGTGTACCGGATGCTTACTGCTATATGGGACCTAGGAAACTGATGTACCAGGTTAACTAGATTGTAGAGGCATACCACATTGTCTCGTTAGACCTATGAGCCCGAGACGGCGCAATCGGTTCTACAGTCGGGTGTCCTATGAAAGGTTGTCACATACGACGTAATCAAGGATGCCAGATTTGGGTCTTCAGAGGCAGACGTATGTGTCGAGTTATCCGGGCAGTGTTTGATCCAAATCACCGTCCCTCGCGGTTATGAGTACCGCTTGCTCACTGTGTTGTGAATAGTAAGCAAGTTGTGTGATAACAGTTTGCAAGTTATAATTGCTGTTATGATTATTGGAACTGCATGAAAACCTTGTTTGAAGTAGAGATAGAGCACATTAAAGTTAATTTCCATCTTGGGACAAGTAACATTAGAATGAAGTGTTTCTTGTTTGATTGTGGAGTTCCAATGTTGCTGTAACACCATTAAATTTATTTCCATGCATTGCATACATTTTTCATGTAGATAAGCATTATAAAAGAAGTAGAAATAGAGAAAGAACCATAGAAATGGAGAAAGAACCATAGAAATAGAAGAAGGAACCATAGAAATGGAGGAAAATCACAGAAATGGAGAAAGGAATATAGAAATGGAGAATGGGGCATTGAAATGGAGAAGGGAAATATAGAAATGGAGAATGGGGCATAGAAATGGAGAGGGGAATGTAGAAATGGAGAATGGGACATAGAAATGGAGAGGGGAATGTAGAAATGGAACAAGTGACATAGAACAAGTGACATAGAAGGGTCGGACCTCGCCCCCTCCGCAGGGGTGAGCTCCGAAAGCGCCACGTGTCCAGCAGGGCCGGGCCTCCCCTCTCCTCAGAGGTGAGCCCCGGGCCTTCCACATGGCCAGAAGAGTCGGACCTCACCCCCTCTGTAGGGGTGAGCACCGAAGGCGCCACGTGTCTAGCAGGGTCAAGCCTCCCCTCTCCTCAGAGGTGAGCCCCGGGCTTGCCACGTGGCCAGAAGAGTCGGACCTTGCCCTCTCCGCAGGGGTGAGCTCCGAAGGCGCCACGTGTCCAGCAGGGTCGGGCCTCCCCTCTCCTCAGAGGTGAGCCCCGGGCTTGCCACGTGGCCAGAAGAGCCGGACCTCGCCCCCTCCGCAGGGGTGAGCTCCGAAGGCGCCATGTGTCCAGCAGGGCCGGGCCTCCCCTCTCCTCAGAGGTGAGCCTCGGGCCTCCCACGTGGCCAGAAGAGCCAGACCTCACCCCCTCCGCAGGGGTGAGCTCCGAAGACGCCACGTGTCTAGCAGGGCCAGGCCTCCCCTCTCCTGAGAGGCGAGCCCCGAGCCTGCCACGTGGCCAGAAGAGCCAGACCTCACTCCCTCCGTAGGGGTGAGCTCCGAAGGCGCCACGTGTCCAGCAGGGCCAGGCTTCCCCTCTCCTCAGAGGCGAGCCCCGGGCCTGCAACGTGGCCACGTACTGTGCTGCCCCCCCGGGCGCAGTAGGCAGCAGGAATAAAGGCACATCATGCCTTGTCAGATCAAGAAATTCAAGACCCGCGCCTTCCCAAGGCGCGGAGACGCGGCGCACGCCCTTGTCAAGTGGCACTGTGACCAATCGCGTCGCAATTAAGACAGGCACGCCATGTCAGAAGCCGAAGACCATTAAATACGGCGACAAGACATGCCCTGCCATCCCTGCCATCATCAACTGCTACGCTTAGCTTGCGGCTCGGGCAGGACGGCAGGACGAGAACCAAGAATCTTTTGCTTGAGACAACTACCGACATTCACTGCAAGATGTGGTAGATGGCAGGAAATCACCACGGGGCCACCTGTCGGGCCCCGGGGCCCACTTTGTATGCCGCCCGAGCCTTGAAATATAAAAGACTCGGGTAGGCAACTTTGCAAAGGGTTCAACCATTCGTGGATTGGCTCCCTCTAGCACTTAGGGCAACTCAGTTCATCCAGATCACCAAGCTTAGAACTCCGGTTCTAAGCTCCGAGCAATATAGCTCCCGTGGACGTAGAGTATTACGCTCCGGCGGCCCGAACCACGTAAAAATCCTGGTTTCAATCCTCTCACAACCAAAGCGACCTCTCGAGAGAACTAGCCCCTCCATAAAAGAACCTCCGTGGGCTGCTCCTGAAGCAGGACCGGGGGAAGTGTCGACGGAACACTTCGACATTTGGCGCGCCAGGTAGGGGGCTTTTTCCTCTCGAGACGGGTCTGCGCCAACAAAGATGACCAAGCTTCCTTCAAAGGGAAGCTCTTCACGCCCTCATTCCTGGCGAACGATGACCAGTGAGGGTCATGCCACGACACGCTCAGGGAGGAGTGTGTCGGGACAGGTTGGGAGCCTGCGTAGGACTCCGACAACACGGACTCCCACAACCTCAAGATCTGCTGCGGCGTAGAGTGCTACTCAAGCAAGTGCACTAGCTAGCGCCCGAGCGCTCGTGCGCAATCCGCCTGCTGTGGACGCTCCCCAGGGGGCCACCCAGCAGTGGATCCGCGACGTCGATCACCTCGTCGCTGCTGCCGTCAACCCTCCGCTGCGGCAGGGACGACGCCCCGGTCAACCAGATGTGTCGCTGTCACGCACACCAACGGTTGACATGTAGATGGCAGACTCCCGTTCTACCAGGCTCCCAACAGCGGACCTGAGGACAGAGCTGGAGCGACGTCGCTTGGGGGAAGATGCTCGTGTGACCATCGAGCAGCGGCAAAGGCGTCGCATCCACGAGGTCGACTACAGCATGTCGACTGCCTCGACTCAGCCTGGGCCTCAGACGTTCGCCATGCAACCTCTGCCCCAGGCGTACACCACGCAGCATATGCAGCAGCCATATGCCTTGCAGTCGGCGTCCCCGGTATATGGTGCACCATTGCCCATGCTGCGGTACACCGTGCCAGCAGCGTACCAAGCGTTCACGACACCAGGATCTGCAGCAGCAGGGACGGAGTGTGTGGACCTGGCGCCACACCTCCGCTTCGCAGTGTGGCCATGCAGGTTCCAGCCACACCTGCCGGAGAAGTACGACGGAAGCGTCAATCCTGCAGAGTTCCTGCAGATCTAGTCTACTGCCATCCTCGCGGCAGGAGGCGATGAGGCCATCATGGCCAACTACTTCCCCGTCGCCTTGACCGGCCCAGCACGGTCATGGTTCATGAACCTGCCCCATCGTTCCATAACTTCCTGGGGGGAGCTATGCCAAAAGTTCACGGCGAACTTCAGCAGCTCCTACACGCGTCCCGGCACGGAGCTGGACCTCCACACCGTGCGACAGTAACCGGGAGAATCACTCCGCTCCTTCATCCAGCGATTCTCCCAGGTACGGAACACCATCCCCCACATCCAGAATGCATCAGTTGTGGTTGCATTCTGACAGGGTGTTAGGGACAAGAAGATGCTCGAGAAGTTGGCCACCAGGGAGGTGCGAGACGTCTCAGAGCTCTTCAGCCTGGTGGACAAGTGCGCCAGGGCAGCAGAAGGGTGTAACTGGCACTCACGGCCAGCCTCCGAATCAGGAGGGCAGCCCGGACATGGCGGAGTTATGCAGTCAAGAGCCAAGCACTGGCTGGCTTCGTGGCCAAGTGGACGCCATTGCCAAGCAACCTGGGGGGCCCTGAAGGTGGAGAACCGGAGCTCCGAGCACCGGTCTTCACCGAGCCTCACTAGACGTTCTACTTTGACGGCCCCTCCCATAAGCAGGGGGCCGGAGCCGGCGTACTGCTCCTCATGCCAACGGGGGAGCAGCTCAGGTACATGATGTGCCTCAACTTCAAGGCAATAAACAACATGGCCTTGGACCTGTGCCATGTACCACGTGCCGACAACATCGTCACCAACGACCTGTCAACGAAGGCCTACACCGGAGCCCCGGAGCCCGAAGGAGCCTTCGAAGGGATGTTGCCGCGACCCACAGCCCGGCCTACCGAACCGGGCGAAGGGGGCGAGACCAGCACTTCAAAGCTGGCGGTCCCGGCGACCCTGCAGCCATGGTGCCCGCCAAGGGTCGTATGCGCCATGGGGACTCCGTGCTACCTAGCGCCCAAGATCCAGAAGCTCAAGTAGCCCCGATGCATGGACCACAGAGGTCCGGGACTACTTGAAAGACAACATCCTTCCTGATGAACGTGCATCTGCTGAACGGATTGTGCAGATGGCTAAGAGCTACACGCTAGCACCTCTACCGGTGTGGCGCCAACGACATCCTATTGCAGTGCATAACCCAGGAGAAAGGCTGCAACCTGCTCGCAGTAATCCACGGAGGCGAGTGCGGGAAACGCTCATCTTCGTGCACGCTGGTCGGTAGAGCCTTCCTGCATGGCTTCTACTGGCCGACAGCCCCCTGGACACCGTCAAGCCGGTTAAGAGATGCAAGGCGTGCCAGATCCATGCCGAGCAGATCCACACACCGGTGCAGACGCTGCACATCCTGGGGCCCTGCCCCAGAGCCATCGGGGGATACCGGCTCCTCTACGTCGGGGGCCAGCCGGACATCCCAGGGTCGGGTCACGGGAATCACCCTTCTTCATGGTATGCGGGGCCAAAGTCGTGCTTCCCCGGAGATCACCATGGGGGTCCCCCCGTGTCCGAGCGTACGACGAAGCCACGCAAGACCAGCTTCTGCGTGAGGACATCGACCTCGTCGACGAGGCAAGATGGCAAGCAACGCTCAGAATCGCATGGTACCGGCAAGCACTCCGGCGCTACCACCAGAGGTCCGTGCATGGGAGCTCAAGGCAGGCGCTCCAGAGCTACCTCCATAAGTTCTACACTTAGAACAGTGGTAGGACAGGTTTATTCTTTCTGTAACAGATCCCATAGAGTCTAGAAGCAGCGCTTGGAGCAACTAAGCCCCAGGGGGTGGTCCAGGACTACGTCCGGCTTAGCCCGGTCCTGTACCCTAAGCGCGTAGGCTCTGCCCCCCTTCACGATGGGGCGGGTCGTTGCCTCCATGTACGGCCTGTTTTCCTCCTATGGACTTACATGAATGAAAAGAACCCTGTCCTACCACGCTTACTTATGTGTTCATTTAAATTACGCATTAATTTTTTATGATCACCTTCCCATGCTCAAGACTGTGAGTCCATCGTATACTCGGCTCTCCTTTCCCACTCTCATACCTAGTCGGCATTTGCCATCTTGCCGAAGGCGGTTAAGCTTGAGGTACCTGCCAAAGGCCCGGGTGCCTCTCGGACCTCCCCCTGTTAGGGTACCGTAACGCCAGTTGGTCTCCTCCAGGAAAAGACCTACGCCAGAGCAGGAGGTCCAAGAGCCTGCTTTGCCTGGTCCTGTACCCAAAGCGTGCGCACTCTGCCTCCCCAGCGCTACGGTCTAAGTACTAGGGGCCGGAAGGTTACACCCTGACCAAGGAGGGAGCCGGGCCTCCGGTACCGAGTGCACTGGATTTCCCAAGCCCTGTATACCGGCCCAGGACTGTAAGCCAAATAAGACTAAGAGACAGGGAAAGGAGGACCTCTGAGCAGGATTACCGTTTCCTACACGTGTGCAGTGCCGGACCTCACCCCCTCAGTAGGGGCGAGCTCCGAAGCCGGACCTCACCCCCTCAGCAGGGGTGACCTCCGATGCCAGACCTCACCCCCTCAGCAGGGGTGAGCTCCGAAGCCGGACCTCTCCCCCTCAGCAGGGGTGACCTCCGATGCCGGACCTTACCCTCTTCTCATAGGTGAACTCTGAAGCCGGACCTCACCCCCTCCGCAGGGATGAGCTTCGAAGGCGCCATGTGTCCAGCAGGGCCGGACCTCCCGTCTCCTCAGAGGCAAGCCCCGGGCCTGCCACGTGGCCGGCAGTGCCGAACTTCACCCTCTCCGCAGAGGTGAACTCCGAAGTCGGACATCACCCCCTCCTCAGGGGTGAGCTCCGAAGGCGCCACGTGTCTCGCATGGCCGGGCCTCCCCTCTCCTCAGAGGCAAGCCCCGGGCCTGCTACGTGGCCAGCAATGCCAGACTTCACCCCCTCCGCAGGGGTGAACTCCGAAGCTGGACCTCACCCCCTCCGCAGGGGTTAGCTCCGAAGGCGCCACGTGTCCAACAAGGCCGGGCCTCCCCTCTCCTCAGAGGCAGGCCTCGGGCCTGCCACTTGGCCAGCAATGCCATACTTCACCCCCTCCGCAGGGGTGAACTCCAAAGCCGGACCTCACCCCCTTCGTAGGGGTGAGCTCGGAAGGCGCCACGTGTCCAACAGGGTCGGGCCTCCCCTCTCCTCAGAGGCAAGCCTCGGGCCTGCCATGTGGCCAGCAATGCCGGACCTCACCCCCTCCGCAGGGGTGAGCTCCAAAGGCGCCACGTGTCCAACAGAGCTGGGCCTCCCCTCTCCTCAGAGGCAAGCCCCGGCCTGCCGCGTGGCCGGCACTGCCAGACTTCACCCTCTCCGCAGGGGTGAACTCTGAAGCCGGACCTCACCCCCTCAGCAGGGGTGACCTCCGATGTCCGGCCTCAGCCCCTCCGCAGGGCTGAGCTCTGATGCCGGACCTCATCCTCTCCTCAGAGCTAAGCTCTGAAGCCGGACCTCAACCTCTCCTCAGCAGGGATGAGCTTCGATACCGGACCTCACCCTCTCCTCCTCAGAGCTGAGCTCCAATGTCGGACCTCACCCTCTCCTCAGCAGGGCTGAGCTCCGATGCCGGATCTCACCCCCTCCGTAGGGCTGAGCTCCGATGCCGGACCTCACCCTCTCCTCAGCAGGGCTGAGCTCCGATGCCGGACCTCACCCCCTCCGCAGGGTTGAGCTCCGATGCCGGACCTCACCCCCTCCGCAGGGCTGAGCTCCGAAGCCGACGAGACCCTACAAGCACAGGGAACAATCAAGACAAGAAGGTGCGCGGGGTAGAAATGGAGAAGGCCCCACCCCGGAATCGTTATCTCCACCGAGATGGGCCCGTGGGCCACTATTGGTACCCTCAATACCGGGTACCCCCGCGCACAGGAGAAGACCGCCTAAGGACCTTGCCCCCTCCATAGGGGCGAGTTTCGAAGGCGCCACGTGTCCAGCAGGGCCGGGCCTCCCCTCTCCTCAGAGGTGAGCCCCGGGCCTACCACATGGCCAGAAGGAGCGGACCTCACCCCATCCGCAGGGGTGAGCTCCGAAGGCGCCACGTGTCCAGCAGGGCCGGGCCTCCCCTCTCCTCAGAGGTGAGCCTCGGGCTTGCCACGTGGTCAGAAGAGCCGTACCTCACCCCCTCCGCAGGGGTGAGCTCCAAAGACGCCACGTGTCCAGCAGGGCCGGGCCTCCCCTCTCCTCAGAGGTGAGCCCCGGGCCGGCCACGTGGCCAGAAGAGCCGGACCTCGCCCCCTCCACAGGAGTGAGCTTTGAAGGCGCCACGTGTCCAGCAGGGACGGGCCTCCCCTCTCCGCAGAGGTGAGCCCCGGGCCTGCCACGTGGCCGGAAGAGCCGGACCTCGCCCCCTTCGTAGGGGTGAGCTCCAAAGTCGCCATATGTCCAGCAGGGCCGGGCATCCCCTCTCCTCAGAGGTGAGCCCCGGGCCTGCCACGTGGCCAGAAGAGCTGGATCTCACCCCCTCCGCAGGGGTGAGCTCTGAAGGCGCCACATGTCCAGCAGGGTCGGGCCTCCCCCTCTCCTCAGAGGCGAGCCTCGGGCCTGCCACGTGCCCAGAAGAGCCAGACCTCACCCCTCCGCAGGGGTGAGCTCCGAAGGCGCCACATGTCCAGCAGGGCCGGGCCTCCTCTCTCCTCAGAGGCGAGCCCCGGGCCTGCCACGTGGCTGCGTGTCGTGCTGCCCGCCCCGGCGCGGTAGGCAGCAGGAGTAAAGGCATCATGCCTTGTCAGATCAAGACATTCAAGACCCGCGCCTTCCCAAGGCGCGGAGACGCGGCGCACGCCCCTGTCAAGTGGTTGTGACCAATCGCGTCGCAGTTAAGGCAGACATGCCATGTCAGAAGTCGAAGACCCTTAAATACGGTGACAAGACATGCCCTGTTGTCCCTGCCATCATCAACCGCTACGCCTAGCTTGCGGCTCGGGCAGGACGACAGGATGACAACCAAGAAGCCATTGCCAGAGACAACTACCAACATTCACTGCAAGATGTGGTAGACGGCAGGAAATCACCCCGGGGCCACCTGTTGGGCCCCGGGGCCCACTTTGTGAGCCGCTCGAGCCTTGAAGAATAAAAGACTCGGGTAGGCAACGTTGCAAAGGGTTCGACCATTCGTGGGGTGGCTCCCTCTAGCGCCTAGGGCAACTCAGTTCATCCAGATCACCAAGCTTAGAACTCCGGTTCTAAGCTCCGAGCAATACAGCACCCGTGAACTAGCCCCTCCGTAAAAGAACCTCCGCGGGCTGCTCCTGAAGCAGACCCGGGGGAAGTGTCGATGGAACACTTCGACAAAGTAGAAATGGATAAAGAACCATAGAAATGGAGAAAGAACCATAGAAATGGAGAAACAACCATAGAAATGGAGGAAGGAACCATAGAAATGAGGAAAAATCACAGAAATAGAGAAAGGAATACAGAAATGGAGAATGGGGCATAGAAATGGAGAAGGGGAAATATAGAAATGGAGAATGGGGCATAGAAATGTAGAGGGGAATGTAGAAATGGAGAATGGGACATAGAAAGGAGAGGGGAATGTAGAAATGGAACAAGTGACATAGAAATGGTGAGGAATGAGAAAAAGATAGCTGAAATGAGCCATCCCCAAATTTTCCCCAAAATTTCCAAATTCCCCAATTCCACAAAAAGGGAATTTTCCCCACATTTGGGGGGATAAAATCCCCAAGGCTGTCACACCCAACTAAAGGGATAAGTTGGTTGAGTTCCAAATTGAGTAGGACTCTTGGTTGAGTTCCAATTGAAGTAGGACTCCTCCCTTACCCCCCTTATAAATACAACCCCAGCCCCCTTTGACCGCAGCCTCCCCCTCCCCCCTCTAAGTCGACGACTTGGAGCCCCTGCCCCCCCCAACTCGCTGAGTTGGCACCCCCCTCGCCGGAGTTTGGTCGCCGGTGAGCCCCGCCGTCGAGCCCCGCCGTCGAGCCTAGTTGTCCAGACCTGCCGACGAGCCCCGTCACACCTCGCCGTCGCCGGAAAAGAAGCCGACGATCTGTCCTACCCTAATCTTCCATAGAAAAATTCCCCACTGCTGCCATTGCTAGGAGGAAGGCCCTGCCGCCAAAAGGAAGTGAGGTAGGTCCCCATTACCCATCTTACGACGTTGCCGATGTTTCTAAGCATCCGTTTTCTTTGCCCCCTTCGAGCAGAAACTTTTAGGTCTGGACAGATCGCGTTTTGATCGATTTTTGATGGTGGAATTGATCTAGATCTTGAGTCAAGATCATCACCACATCCACACTTGATCCCAACACCCTTGTTCATCATAAAACCCCATGAAAGCCCGTTAAAACATGCAAGAACACGTACAAACTGGTTTAATAAAACAGCACCATAGGATTTGCATTCATCTACCCCATTGCATCTTAAGTTTGTGCACGATGATTGATTGCTGAAAATTTTATATGTATGTGGTCGTGAGTAGAAGGACAAGCTCAAGATGCCATCTACGAGGATCTACAGCACCAAGACTTCAAGTCGCTTGAGCAACAAGAGCCACGGGAGCAAGGCAAGTACCCCTTGACCATATTGGTCCCATGTTTTGAAACTATTTTGTTTGCAAAAACTCGTATGCTTGAGTCAACTTTATGGGACACCCTTTTATAGGAGTTTATAGTTTTGTTAATCATCCTTGTCACCAGGAAAGTTGGGTATGGTCGTTTTTCCTTTTTGCTTCGCTTAACTTACGGGATACGGGAAGCTGAAATAAACCATGTCTAGCTACTGCACTCATATGAATAATGATGATGAGAACTTGATATGTTAATGAGCATGGAATCGGGGAGATCTAGGCAAGCTTGGTTCGTGGATGTTGCTGAATGAGATGGTGGTTTACTTGCTGTAGATCTAAGGACCGGTTCATGCCAGCACATGCCAGAAAAACAGTGCCACCACAAGGCCAAATATGGGTGTGGCTTAGCTGACTAATTCGTTGTGTTGCTAGCTTGTTGTGGACCGTTGGATGGCGCGGAGAATGGGAGTCGAGAGGGACTGCCTTGGGAACTGCATGGCACAAGAGGGGGCTCGTGGGTGGGAGAATGGTGATTCGAGCCTGCCGGTGAAACCTCAGTGGGTCCGTACATCTAGTAGCCCCTTTGTAAAGGCTATTTTGTGATCCCTTGGCCATACACCAACGGTTGTGTACTGGTATAATGGAGGTTTTGCAGTCGCCGACGGATGACGAAATCACGAACTTGTGGGTAAAGTGGTGCCACCTCTGCAAAGTGTAAAACTATCATGATATCCGTCCTTCCGGTCAAAAGCACCTGGCCAACTCACATGATTAGAGGGAAAACTTGGGCTGCATATTCGGTATGGTTATGGTATGGTCATTGGGATTTGATAGGATGATGAGTCTCGATTTTCTGAGAGGTAGGGTAAACTTGATTAGGTGGAGATCTCGACGTTGATGATCCAAGGCTCCGAACGAACGAAACCCCACAATCACTACACCACTGCTCCATTGGTTATCACCCGTGTCACACGAATGACCTTGCCACGAAGTCTTATCCCTGCAAGCGCAATCAACAACACAAGCAAGAACAGAGAAGTTGCAATCAAAACTGAATTGATCACGAATTTGGGGTCTCACAACCGATGATCGGCGACACTGTTCAATGACAGATTGTAACTAAGCAAAACCCAGCTGTTTGTGATGGAGGCTAGGGGGTATAAAGGAGGTGGAGGACGACCAGGTGGGGTACTGGGGTCGTTACATAACCCTAAGACACGTATATAATGGACTTGGACTCGATACAAGGCCCAATGGCCCAACTAGGTGATGCAACACGCTGACAGACTCTAAACTTTATATTGTTTCGAAGTTTCCCGTCGACTCCTAGGGAATTTTGATGTGGGGCCAGTTCCATTGGAAAGTTTATCCTCTCAGCTTTCCGTGCATATGTAGAACGTCAAAAACGGAGTCCGTATTCCTCCTGTGCATCCATTTTAAGTTGGACTGCTCCTGGGCCCGAGTTGGACTCGAGTTTGAGTTGGGCTCGGTCTCTAACTTCTTGTTGGCGTATTTTCTGGTCCTCCACGCCTCCAAACCCCTCTCCATGTATCTCCATGTCCTATCCATGGTTTCTAATCATAACTAATCCATTAGGTAGCAACATACTCTCAAAATTCACATATAAAGAATTGTTCCGGAACGAGCTCACCTCTAAATTCAATTGTCGTGCTCGAGCTCTAGTAATTGGACCTTGCATGTCTACCATGTGAGTGTTGTGTATATCTGCAGGAGTGATGTACACATCATCCTCCCCCTCTTGCATTGGAGTCGTCCTCGACTCAAGCTCATCTTCTTTGACACGACCCCATTGGTCCTGTCGAGCCAGGATCACGCTGAGGGGTGCTGCGTTGCACAGCACCGTATAACACACGTCAAAGGTACAAAGCGGAAGCGGAAATTTTATTACATAAACAAGTTTATGAACATGTTTACATCAAAATAAGTTCAGTCTACACTCGCGGGCATAGACTAAGCATCAAGTGCACGTTCAGCCCTCGAACGTGTCCTTGCTAGCACACACGCACACTAACTCTGCGGCGTGCACGACTCCCACTCGACGGGGTTCCCCTCCTAGGGTTCCGTCTCCTCTTCGGGAGTCCCTTCCTCATAGAACCCTGCAAAAGCTTCAAACACAAGCAGTGAGCACGAAGGCTCAGCAAGTCTGACCCGTCTCACCTAAACATGGAACTTCTACATGAGGGTAATGGGTTACATGAGGTAAAAATCAGTTGCAAGGACTCGCCTAATTAGTAGAACCTTACTTTCAAGTTTTAGCAGCAGGTTGTGGAGAACCTTACGCTAAGGCACATGAGAGAGCCGCAATCAAACAAGAAACGCATTTCTCTCATGTACTTTGCCCAAAGTTGAAAAGAACTTTAGTTAGCTCTAAGCTACAGCATATCATTAACAATCAATGTCCAGCTTTCAATCAGCAACATTTTAACATGTAACTAGCCTGTTCTTTCTACGTCACAGTACAGTGAACAAGTGGTACTAACTGACCGCGAGGGACGGCGATTATAATCGATTTACACCTGCAGGGTTACCCGAACAACCCGTCACGTACGCCCGTACTCGATGTTGCCTACAACA
The DNA here is from genome assembly GCA_030760725.1 of Neostapfia colusana. Taxonomy (NCBI): domain Eukaryota; kingdom Viridiplantae; phylum Streptophyta; class Magnoliopsida; order Poales; family Poaceae; genus Neostapfia; species Neostapfia colusana. The sequence continues at coordinate 32,847,361 of JASWHV010000017.1, read as the reverse complement.
ACCATCACGGACGCCGTACGCGACTACCTTTCACCCGTTAGCCAAATGTTGAACCGGTCCAATCGTCCCGAGCAAGAGGTCTCTGCACGTGCATCTCAGTGCCGCCAGCCAATTTACACCTCGAGCTCTCAACCTACCCTCTGAACGACCAGCTATGCCTCAACACCCAGCTACCCGAGTTACATCAGTTTCCCGGTTCCCATATAGCCGGTAGGTCTTCGGTACTGTTCTAGCTTGTTCAACAGGCCCGCACACGGCTCGGTCCTCAATCGACACAAGCGGAGCTACAGCACACAGGCCCCAAAGTCCTGCTGCCCTTACTCTCCGCTTGGTCTCATTTTCTTGCCATGTGTTTCATGTGCTAACACTACCCGAGTCGAGTGCCTCTAGCCTATGCTCGCGAGTAGTTCCAACTACTCGACTTGTACCGAATCCTATCCTATCTTAGCATGGCAGTAGCTAACGGGGTTTGAAATCCTAAAACCAACCCAAGGTTTTCTTGGCTATGCAATTGGGTTTTCAAACAAGACTCTAATGCAAAGAATAAAGTAATCAAGTATGTGCTCAAAACAATAAAAATTTGTAAAAAGGTTAATGCAAACCGGAGCTTGCCTTGCTGCTCTTGATCGTAGGCTAGCTGTTCCTCCGGAGTAACGAAGTCTAGGACTTCGGGTTCCTCCTCGACCTTAGCGACTACATGATAGAAACAATACATGTATTAATTTAATGCATTTGTATTAAGTTTGAAGTTGTGAAGTCTATAACCTTTGCTAGACAGACATAATGACTGTGAAACTTTTATTGTGGCTTGGTTACAACCTAAACAGAGAATTGGTCAAGTTTTAGTTGCAGCAAAGCTCATTTGAGCCCTCCACAATTAATTATGTCCTTGACCTTAATTGGAACTCTTAGGGTGCTCTAGGAATTTTCATGAAGAAAACTATGACTTTCTGAAAACTAGATTTTCAGAGGGTTCTAATGGAGTTGGTCTCACTTAATTTGAAGGTTCCTAGCTAAAGTTATGAGCTAAACAATTTCAGAGAAAATTCTGAAAATGTTTCTAAACATTTTCTATTTTCTCTGGAACAGTTTCACTAATCACACCATTAGGTGGATCAGATGAGCTCCAATGGGTCTGAAATTTTTATGGTAGTTCTGGGATATTTTGTTGAACATCCCAGCAAAATTTCAGGATTTTCCTCCAAAGGATTCTCCAGTTAAAATTCCTAACAGTTTAAAATTTGAGGAATTAATTCTGGAGAATTAAGGGTTTTCATGAAGTGAAACTTGATTTGCTGGAAATTACTCAGAGAGGTGAATCCAAAAAAATTTGGTTCACTCAATTTGGAGCTTTCTAGCCAAAGTTATAAGGTTTTGAAGTTTGAAGGAAATCTGAAAATCGGGAAAAAGTTTAAACTCGCGCGTGGGCTCAGGGGACACGCGTCGCACGCCGAGGCGACAGCACACCGCGGCCCACAATGATTTTGCGCGCCAGCACACCCGATCCCGGCCGCAGCCGGATCGCGATTCAAAATATCTCCCGCTGACAGCTAGGGTCCACCCCCCTTCTTAAACCTCGCGACGCCCGCGCCCCTCCGCCGAGGAACCTCGCCGGAGAGCTCGCCGCCGGCTTCTGTACAGCTCCAAACTTCTCTATTCTGGCCGCCCCTGCCTACTTTTACTCGGGGAACAGGATTCTAGGGTCAGCTGCTCATGACAATGGCCGGAGCATGGTCGGCGACGAGCCGCCACCTCGGAACGACTTCGACCATGTCGGCTGAGTTCCCTAGCACCTCAACTACTTGGGAAATCGGTCGGGGAGCATCAGTGGACCTCAGAGAAGGTCGACATGAGCTCGAGGCAGCTCGGGGAAGGCCCGAAATAGGTCCTCACCGTGCGCCCGATGCCGCCCGTTCATCCCGCCATTGATAGACCTCAAATTACGTCGGGTACAGAGGTTCTCTGGCCCAGAGTTGTGAAGGCAACTTGTGCGTTACCGTGTCTAGCTTGTGTGAGAGCGGCTTGAGGCCCTCTAATCCTTTCTAGAGCACGAATTAAACAGAATCGTACCCGAAGGTCGTTCTGCACACAGAAAGGGGAAAAGTGGAAATTCGCCGCCGGTGAGCAACCACTCGAGCTGTGGCTCGGGGATGAGCAGCACCGGTCACCAGCGCGTCCAAGGGTGACTTGGCTCGGGCGTGACAACGCCCTGGTTGGGCTGTCCACGAGAGCCCGAGGTGCGGCGGTTCCATGTCCTGAATTTGATCTTTCGGCACAGCCGATATCAATCGGTTTCAACCGAATTCTAGCAACGGGGAGGACGGAGGAAGGTCTCTAGTACCTTGCTGGGGCTCTGGAGTGGACGGAGGGAGCTGCAATCGGCGTTCTCCGATCGATTCCGAGCTGCGGAAATTTTCAGCCGGCGCTGAGTTCTTGCGGGGAAGAACGGCGGTGCCTCGGCCGAGGAGGGGGGCAGGCGCCTTAAGAAGGCTCTGCACCGCCTCACGCCCACGCGTGGGCAAGCAGCTGCTGGCGCGGCGGCTGCCCTCAGTAGCGATCACCGCTGCGGCTCGGCGACCCGAGTGAAAAAGTCTCAGTCGGTTTGATCTGAGCAGTGGCTGACATGTGGGTCCCACTTCCAGTTTTAACCTCTGAAATTTACTCCTAATCACTGTTGTAAACAGTGAACCCCATACTACCCTTGGCAATTCAAATTATTCACCCATGAGCCATTTGAATTGATCAAAGTTCAAGTGAAGTTTGGTTTGAATGAATTTCAGCACAAGTTCAGTTTGAAATTCAAATAAAGTTTGAATTTCTCCCACTTAGCTCATGTCAAGATCAACTCCAAATGGAGTGAAAATTGGTGTGTGAGCTCACAAAAATGTGCTGAGTAAGAATATGCCTCCCACTTTTAAATTCATGGGATAAAACAGTTTGAATTTGAATATGGTTTCAAACTGCCCTCTTCCTAACTATACCCAAAATGACCTCAAAAAGGTTTTGAATTTGGGTGAAACTTGGCATGGGCATCCTTAGTAAAGTGTAGGAGTTTTCATATGTCCAGCCCATCTATATCACATGTGGGAAATACCACTTTTGCAATGTGTGAGTTTGTTCTCTAATGAGCATGTTGATAATTGTTACTTGCTCTTCATTTGTGTTCATCATCCTTCCTCAAATGAGGTGTGTGGTGTGGTGATGAACACTGCAAATGTGTGTCAAAAACTGAGGCCCTTACATTCCTCCCCCCTTAAAAGAATCTCGTCCCAAGATTATAAGGTGAAAATGGGAGAGAGGACGGTGGAAAATTACCGGATATGCGACGTGAAGAAATCGGGGTAGTTAGTGCGAAGGAATTCTTCGCTCTCCCATGTCGCTTCGTCCATGGAGTGATTACTCCATAGAACCTTGTAGAACCACAACGTACGGTTGCGTGTGGTTCGGGCCTTTTCATCAATAATCTGCACCAGTTCCTCCCGATAGGTGAGATCCGGTTGCAGTTCTTCAATGTCTTCCAGCTGAACGGTAGTTGATAGCTTGAGACACTTCCTCAGCTGGGAAACGTGAAAGACGTCGTGCACACCGGAAAGTGCTTCTGGTAACTTCAGCCGGTATGCCACTGATCCACATCTCTCGGTAATCTGAAATGGACTGATGAATCGGGGTGCCAACTTTCCTCTCACCCCAAATCTGTTTACGCCCTTCATTGGAGACACCCGTAGGTATACGTGATCTCCAACTTCGAATTGTAATGGGTGCCTTCTCCGGTCCGCATACTGTTTCTGTCGGGATTGAGCGGCTTTTAGGTTTGCTTGAATCAGTCGAACCTTTTCTTCCGCGTTGTTGATGAGGTCAATCCCGAAGGTAACCCTTTCGCCAGACTCACACCAGTTCAATGGTGTGCGGCATTTCCTACCGTATAGCGCCTCGTAAGGTGCCATCTTGATGCTGGCTTGGTACCCATTATTGTACGAGAACTCAGCTAACGGCAAGTGATCATCCCAATTCTTGCCGTGGTTGATAGCGCAAGCTCGTAACATGTCTTCTAAGATTTGATTTACCCGCTCCGTTTGCCCATCCGTCTGCGGGTGGTAGGCTGAACTACGGATCAGCTTCGTCCCCAAGGCAGCGTGCAGCTGCTCCGAAAAACGGGACACAAATAAAGTGCCCCGATCCGATATGATGGTACGGGGTACGCCGTACAAGCATAGGATCCGTGAGATGTACAGTTCAGCGTACTTCTTGGCGTTGTAATTTGTGTTGACCGGGATGAAATGGGCAACTTTGGTGAGCCGATCGACGATCACCCACACAGAATCATGTTTCTGCAAGGTGGTGGGTAAACCGACGATGAAATCCATGCTCACGTCCTCCCACTTCCAGGCAGGAATGCCCAGTGGTCGCAGCAGTCCCGGTTTCCGCATATGATCTGCCTTCACCCTTCGACATGTATCACACTCGGACACGTATTTTGCAACCTCGCGCTTCATCCGTGTCCACCAAACCTTTCTTCGGAGTTCTTGATACATCTTGTTGCTGCCGGGGTGAATAGAGAACTTTGACAAGTGAGCCTCATCAAAGATCTTCTTCCGTAGTTCCGGGTTTCGGGGTACGACGATCCGGTCCTTGAACCATAGGACGCCGTCTTCGTCCTTCCGGAAACATTTCAATTCCCCACTGTCTACACGTCTCCGCAAATGTGACATGCCTTTGTCATTCTTCTGGGCTGCCGCTATCTCTTCACGGATGGTGGGGATTAAAGCTAGGTTGTAGAGAGCTCCGTGTGGAATCACATGTAGTGGTGGTTCGCTCTCTTCCAACGGTGTGATGGTCAGATTATTGACGTGTGACTTGCGGCTCAGCGCATCTGCCACTACGTTTGCCTTGCCCGGATGATAATGGATCTCTATCTCGTAATCCTTTATCAGTTCTAACCATCTTTGTTGCCTCATGTTCAGCTCCTTCTGAGTGAATATGTACTTGAGGCTTTTGTGGTCGGTATATAAATGTACGAGGTTACCGAGTAGGTAGTGCCTCCACATTTTTAGTGCAAGTACCACGGCAGCGAGCTCCAAGTCGTGAGTTGGATAATTTTGCTCATCGTTTCTAAGCTGCCATGATCCATACGCGACCACCCTTCAGTCTTGCATCAGCACACATCCGAGCCCAATGCCGGATGCATCGCAGTACACATCGAACGGTTTTGTTGTGTCTGGCTGCGCCAAAACCAGTGCTGATGTCAGGTGCTTGACTAAAGCCTTGAATGCTGCTTCACATGCTGGACTCCAAACATATTTGGTAGCCTTCTTCAGCAGCTCTGTCATTGGCTTGGCAATCTTCGAGAAGTTCGGGATGAACCTCTGATAATATCCCGCGAGTCCAAGGAAACTCCGTACCTCGTGAACAGTTCTCGGGGGTTTCCAATTCAGCACTTGAGTGATCTTGCTCGGGTCCACAGCGATACCCTCCGCTGAGATGATATGCCCGAGGAAAGGCACTTGCGATATCCAAAACTCGCATTTGCTGAATTTTGCGTATAACTTGTGATCCCGCAGCCGTTGCAAGACTATACGCAGATGTTTCTTGTGATCTTCCTCCGACTTGGAATATACCAGGATGTCGTCGATGAAGACCACGACAAACTTGTCCAGTTCCGGCATGAATACCGAGTTCATTAAGTACATGAAGTGAGCTGGAGCATTGGTGAGGCCGAAGGACATGACCAGGTACTCATAAAGTCCGTACCTCGTCGAGAAAGCCGTCTTCGGAATGTCCTCAGCCCTGATTTTAATCTGATGGTACCCGGATCTTAAGTTCATTTTGGAAAAGACCTTTGCTTCGACCAACTGATCAAACAACATGTCGATCCGTGGCAACGGGTACTTGTTCTTGATGGTTACGGCATTTAATGGACGATAGTCCACGCAAAGCCGCAACGTCTCATCCTTCTTCTTGACAAATAATGCCGAACAACCCCATGGCGAGGAGCTCGGCCTAATAAAACCCTTCTCTAGAAGGTCCGTGAGCTGAGTCTTCAGTTCAGCCAACTCCTTGGGCGCCATCTTGTCCGGCCTTCGGGATATTGGCATGGTTCCCAGTGCAAGTTCAATCTTGAACTCCACCTCTCTATTGGGTGGCATCCCCGGCAAATCGTCCGGGAATACATCAGGGAACTCTCGGACCACCGGAATATCTTCCAATCTGATGGTTGTGGCTTGATAGACACTTGGAAGTTTTATTTCTAGAACTTTCCAGAAATAACGAGTGAGACTCGTGCACTTCTGAGTTCAAGTGCACGATTCGGAGGACGGTGTCTAAAACAGCGCCGTGGCGGTTTAACCACGACATCCCTAAGATGACATCGACCTTTTGTCCCTCTAAGATTATGAGAGACGGAGGGTAAACTCTACCCTCTAAGCACAATGGCGCTTTTGGGACCATCATGCTTGCTGAAATTTTCCCACCCGGTGAACAGATCACATAAGGACTATCGGTGGGTAGTATTTGCAAGCTATATTTATCAATGAAAGCTTGGCTAATGAAGCTATGCGTGGCGCCTGAATCAAATAGTACTATAGCGGGATGCTGGTGGAGTTGGAACATACTCGCAAGGATTGGCTCGCCCTCCGGCACGTCCTCAATGGCAAGCTGGTGGACGGTGCCGGGCCTAGGGTTTGCCCGCCGCGCATTAGTAGGGTTCCGGGGTTGATTCCTCCCCGGAAACTGTGGTGCCACTCTGCCGCCTTGCCTCTCCGGGCAACTGCTCGCGAAGTGTCCTGGACGACCACACTTGTGACATGTGGCCGCTGCTGGTGGAGTGCTCGGTGGACGAAAGCCCGGCATGCGTTGCTGAGGTGCAAACGCACGCGGCATCGTCCGCTGCTGCTGTTGTTGTTGCGGTGGTACTGGTAGTGCCGGCCGGAATGCCGGTGAAGAGTACGGCCGACTGCGGAACGGCATCGACCGCTGTGGTGGCTGCCAGCGTGGACCTGATGGTGGACGATTCACCATCCGAAACTTCTGAGAAGGACCGCCTCCTTCTCCGCTGCTCTGCGGCGCGCTTCGCTTTCGCTCTGCCGCCGCCAACTCCTTGCCGGAGTCCTCCTGAACAATCGCAGCATCAATGATGTCGTTGAGGCTGCCGCGATTGAACATCGCCAACTTGTCCTTCAGAAGCGGGTTAAGCCCCTGGTAAAAATGGTCCTGCCGCTTCTCGTCGGTATCAGCATGATACGACGCATATAGCGCGAGATCGTTAAACGCCCTGGAGTATTCCAGCGCGTTCCAGCTCCCTTGTTGCAGGTGTAAGAACTCCTGCATCTTCCTCTTCATTAAACCTGGCGGTATATGATAGGCCCTGAAGGCCGTCCGGAACTCCGCCCAGGTCATCACTCGGTCGGTGGGCTGCGAAGCACAGAAGTTGGCCCACCACGCGCTCGCGGATCCTTGGAGCTGCTGGACCGCGAACTGAGTCTTGCGCTGCTCGCTAATTTGGAGCAGCCCGAACTTCATCTCTATGGCGCGGAGCCAGTTGTCCGCGTCAAGTGGTTCATCCGCCCTTGAGAATACAGGGGGATGAGTCGCCAGGAAGTCGGAGTAGGAGCTCTGTTGGCGCTCCTCACGATCTTGACGTCTCTCGGGGCGAGACGTATTTGCAATTAAAGTTTGCAGCAGCTCCGTGTGCTGCTGATGTGAACCCGCCATTGCCGCGACGATGTCGGCCAATGTAACCGTTGGCAGTGGCGGTGGCGGTGTTTGTTGTTGCTGTTGCTGTTGTTGCTGTTGTTGTCCCGAGGAGTCCTCGGGAGGTGGTTGGGAGGTCTCTCCCCCTTGACTGGTACCCCCAACGTCATGGTTGGCACGAGTACGCGTCATTCTGAAATTCAAAACAGCAGCGATTAGCACATGTCTTACTTAAAATTTCCATAAGCAACAGTAGGTATTGAAGCGACGCATGATTAATTTGCACAACATTCACATATATTGATAAAGCATAAACTTTATACAAGATACATTATTCTCGGATCTCCGAGAAGTCGAGCTCATGTCGTCACTACCTATACATACGCTACTGTCTACACGACATGTCACCGATTACAAGAGTTGGGTTACGCTACCCTAGCTGCCCTACTTGGCAACCGTAACTCCCTACTCGGAGTAGAACTCGACCTCCTGTGGGTCGTCCTCCTCCGGTACCTCTGCTGGTGGCTCTGGGTCTACCACCTCTTCTCCCATCCCGGGTTCTCCCATTGCTGGAAGGCCCAAGACCACCGGTACGCCCAATACCGGAGGTACGAGGTCCTGCAAAGCATGCACCTTGTCCATAGCCTGGTTGTAATCCTCTTCCCAGCCTTGTCCTTCCTCAATCATGTCGTCCCGCTCTTGAGCAAGGTCCTCATTCTGCTGGGTTAGGGTCTGCACCAGCTCTTGCAACGCCGCGATGTCAACACGGCTCTTCTTCTTTGCCTTCTTCAGACGACGCAACTGATTGTGTTGTTCATTTAATCGCTTGTTCGTCAGAAGGAGCACATTACGGAGTGCGCTGTGAGCACTCTTGAAATGATCTCTACGGCTTGTGCTCTCCTTGAGCTTTGTGGCGAGATGCTCCGTATGAACAGCTTGGCTGTCCATCACGGCGTTTCCCGCCCTCATCTGGAGGCTGAGATTTGCCTCCGCAGGGTTGTACCTTGGGCAACTCGGATCCGTTGCCTCCAGGTACCTCTCTTCCCACACATGCTGAGCTCATCCCTCCACCGGAACGAGTGCGTATGGAGTGCCCTCCATAGCCTGCACGTGTAGTTGGCAGAAACGTGACATAGTGTCACGGCCTGCCACTTGCCACATCCCTTCCGGTTGTCTTCCTCTCACCGTGACGGTGAACGGCACCCAACCGGATGGCGTAGGTCCTGCAGGAACCTCGACATGGATCGTCCACGTCTTGTTCTCCTCTTCGCCTTCTTCCTTGGCGAAGTACTGCGGCATCTGGTCGTACCCGAAATATTGGAGCATTTGCCACAATGCTTCCGGGTAGCCGCTACGGTGAGAACAGTGGGAAACCACCCACCCGTTCTCCAATTGCTTATCTGCTGTCATCTGTAAAAATATATTTGAGAAATGTCAAATATTTATTTAAACATTAAACCATTGAGTTATAACATAAGACATGTCATTGAACCCACAAAACTTGGAAACATAGTTCAAATTTTAAATAAATTTGACTGCTGATCTGCTGTTCCCATGACAGCCCTGACCAGTTTCCATATCAACCTGATTTAGGCCATGTTAAAGGCAAAACTAATTCTGGAGCTCAACATCAAAGTTAAAGCTAACTACAATAGATTTCCAGAAAGTATTTGCTTGGCCTAAGATCTGTCCTGGTTCAAAAGTTATGAGATGTCAAAGTTAACAGAATTTCTGGAAACAATTGGACAGCACCTCCCTGCCTTAGGTACTGATTTGATCCAAGAATCCCAGTTACTTCTGTTCCTAATCTGACAAAACTTTCTGTTACAAAGTTGTAACCCATCTCATAAGCTTTCCAGAACTACCTCATTTTCTATTTTTGGATTTTTAAGAAAGAAGTTATGCTTAATTTACAGAGAGTTTACAGAGAGTCTTTGCTCTGCCCTGTTTTCTGGACAGTTTCAACTCTACTGCATTTTTCGATTGGTTAAGGGATGAAACACCTCTGGACCTCAACAGAAGAGTTGTAAAGCTCTTCCAACGCTTTCCAGAAATGTATCATACGACCCCAACCTCAAAAGAACTCAACCTCTAACCTCTGATTAACTTCAGCCTTGATTCAGCTGAAAACAGAGTGCTTTGTCCTTAACAACCTATAAGTTCGAAACTTGTTAACTTTGAATATCCTGTTCAAGGGAAGGAATTACCTCAAGTTTTACTACTTTGGATCAAAACTTTCAAGTTTTAAATAAATTTGTTCATTTAGTTGGGTGTGACGTCGATGCGTCACCAGATTATGTCGGTACTACGTCCTCACAAAGAAAAACCTATACCGGACTTAGCCGGCTTCGTTATTTCAGTGGCACTAAACGTCACTCGCACACGGATGCTACACGTCTACCGTTTTGTGGTCAGGCTACCTGCAGAAACTCAAACAATCATCAGACTCGGCTGCACACCGAGCCCGGAATCCATACAGTTCGTACACCCGGCCGTCATCACTCGCCCGGATGTTCTCAAGACAAACACGCCTTGAGTTACGTGTTCACGTTTCAGACCACGTGACGGGGTCTACCATGTTGCACCACGTACGCCAGGGACAGACGTTGCTCGAATACCCCAAACGACATGAAGAGTCGTAGAGGATACTAAAGCGGGTCGGGTTACCTGCCACCCGTGGGGCTCCACCCTTCAGCTTGTGCGCACTGGTGGACAGCGCTTACGTGCACCCCCCAAGACATAAACGTCCCGAGATGCACGATTTTCTGACATAACAAATAGGTTAATATGCCACTTTCTATATGCTAATAACATCCTTATACGGGCTACTAACTCGTTCCTCACTGGATTTTTAAAAAAGAAGACCTTTGTGCTGTGTTAAACCTCAAGCGAGCTCTGATACCAACGCTGACACGACCCCATTGGTCCTGTCGAGCCAGGATCACGCTGAGGGGTGCTGCGTTGCACAGCACCATATAACACACGTCAAAGGTACAAAGCGGAAGCGGAAATTTTATTACATAAACAATTTTATGAACATGTTTACATCAAAATAAGTTCAGTCTACACTCGCGGGCGTAGACTAAGCATCAAGTGCACGTTCATCCCTCGAACGTGTCCTTGCTAGCACACACGCACACTAACTCTGCGGCGTGCACGACTCCCACTCGACGGGGTTCCTCTCCTGGGGTTCCGTCTCCTCTTCGGGAGTCCCTTCCTCATAGAACCCTGCAAAAGCTTCAAACACAAGCAGTGAGTACGAAGGCTCAGCAAGTCTGACCCGTCTCACCTAAACATGGAACTTCTACATGAGGGTAATGGGTTACATGAGGTAAAAATCAGTTGCAAGGACTCGCCTAATTAGTAGAACCTTACTTTCAAGTTTTAGCAGCAGGTTGTGGAGAACCTTACGCTAAGGCACATGAGAGAGCCGCAATCAAACAAGAAATGCATTTCTCTCATGTACTTTGCCCAAAGTTGAAAAGAACTTTAGTTAGCTCTAAGCTACAGCATATCATTAACAATCAATGTCCAGCTTTCAATCAGCAACATTTTAACATGTAACTAGCCTGTTCTTTCTACGTCACGGTACAGTGAACAAGTGGTACTCACTGACCATGAGGGACGGCGATTATAATCGATTTACACCTGCAGGGTTACCCGAACAACCCGTCACGTACGCCCGTACTCGATGTTGCCTACAACAACCATCACGGACGCCGTACGCGACTACCTTTCACCTGTTAGCCAAATGTTGAACCGGTCCAATCGTCCCGAGCAAGAGGTCTCTGCACGCGCATCTCAGTGCCGCCAGCCAATTTACACCTCGAGCTCTCAACCAACCCTCTAAACGACCAGCTATGCCTCAACACCCAGCTACCCGAGTTACATCAGTTTCCCGGTTCCCATATAGCCGGTAGGTCTTCGGTACTGTTCTAGCTTGTTCAACAGGCCCGCACACGGCTCGGTCCTCAATCGACACAAGCGGAGCTACAGCACACAGGCCCCAAAGTCCTGCTGCCCTTACTCTCCGCTTGGTCTCATTTTCTTGCCATGTGTTTCATGTGCTAACACTACCCGAGTCGAGTACCTCTAGCCTATGCTCGCGAGTAGTTCCAACTACTCGACTTGTACCAAATCCTACCCTATCTTAGCATGGCAGTAGCTAACGGGGTTTGAAATCCTAAAACCAACCCAAGGTTTTCTTGGCTATGCAATTGGGTTTTCAAACAAGACTCTAATGCAAAGAATAAAGTAATCAAGTATGTGCTCAAAACAATAAAAATTTGTAAAAAGGTTAATGCAAACCGGAGCTTGCCTTGCTGCTCTTGGTCGTAGGCTAGCTGTTCCTCCGGAGTAACGAAGTCTAGGACTTCGGGTTCCTCCTCGACCTTAGCGACTACATGATAGAAACAATACATGTATTAATTTAATGCATTTGTATTAAGTTTGAAGTTGTGAAGTCTATAACCTTTGCTAGACAGACCTAATGACTGTGAAACTTTTATTGTGGCTTGGTTACAACCTAAACAGAGAATTGGTCAAGTTTTAGTTGCAGCAAAGCTCATTTGAGCCCTCCACAATTAATTATGTCCTTGACCTTAATTGAAACTCTTAGGGTGTTCTAGGAATTTTCATGAAGCAAACTATGACTTTCTGAAAACTAGATTTTCAGAGAGTTCTAATGGAGTTGGTCTCACTTAATTTGAAGGTTCCTAGCTAAAGTTATGAGCTAAACAATTTCAGAGAAAATTCTGAAAATGTTTCTAAACATTTTCTATTTTCTCTGGAACAGTTTCACTAATCACACCATTAGGTGGATCAGTCGAGCTCCAATGAGTCTGAAATTTTTATGGTAGTTCAGGGATATTTTGGTGAACAACCCAGCAAAATTTCAGGATTTTCCTCCAAAGGATTCTCCAGTTAAAATTCCTAACAGTTTAAATTTTGAGGAATTAATTCTGGAGAATTAAGGGTTTTCATGAAGTGAAACTTGATTTGCTGGAAAGTACTCAGAGAGCTGAATCCATCAAAATTTGGTTCACTCGATTTGGAGCTTTCTAGCCAAAGTTATAAGGTTTTGAAGTTTGAAGGGAATCTGAAAATCGGGAAAAAGTTTAAACTCGCGCGTGGGCCCAGGGGACACGCGTCGCACGCCGAGGTGACAGCACACCGCAGCCCACAATAATTTTGCGCGCCAGCACACCCGATCCCGGCCGCAGCCGGATCCCGATTCAAAATATCTCCCGCTGACAGCTGGGGTCCACCCCCCTTCTTCAACCTCGCGACGCCCTCGCCCCTCCGCCGAGGAACCTCGCCGGAGAGCTCGCCGCCGGCTTCTGTACAGCTCCAAACTTCACGATTCTAGCCGCCCCTGCCTACTTTTACTCGGGGAACAGGATTCTAGGGTCAGCTGCTCATGACAATGGCCGGAGCATGGTCGGCGACGAGCCGCCACCTCGGAACAACTTCGGCCATGTCGGCTGAGTTCCCTAGCACCTCAACTACTTGGGAAATCGGTCGGGGAGCATCAGTGGACCGCAGAGAAGGTCGACATGAGCTCGAGGCAGCTCGGGGAAGGCCCGAAATAGGTCCTCACCGTGCGCCCGATGCCGCCCGTTCATCCCGCCATTGATAGACCTCAAATTACGCCGGGTACAGAGGTTCTCCGGCCCAGAGTTGTGAAGGCAACTTGTGCGTTACCGTGTCTAGCTTGTGTGAGAGCGGCTTGAGGCCCTCTAATCCTTTCTAGAGCACGAATTAAACAGAATCGTACCCGAAGGTCGTTCTGCACACAGAAAGGGGAAAAGTGGAAATTCGCCGCCGGTGAGCAACCACTCGAGCTGTGGCTCGGGGATGAGCAGCACCGGTCACCAGCGCGTCCAAGGGTGCTTTGGCTCGGGCGTGACAACGCCCTGGTTGGGCTGTCCACGAGAGCCCGAGGTGCAGCGGTTCCAAGTCCCGAATTTGATCTTTCGGCACAGCCGATATCAACCGGTTTCAACCGAATTCTAGCAACGGGGAGGACGGAGGAAGGTCTCTAGTACCTTGCTGGGGCTCTGGAGTGGACGGAGGGAGCTGCGATCGGCGTTCTCCGATCGATTCTGAGCTGCGGAAATTTTCGGCCGGCGCTGAGTTCTTGCGGGGAAGAACGGTGGTGCCTCGGCCGAGGAGGGGGGCAGGCGGCTTAAGAAGGCTCCGCACCACCTCACGCCCGCACGTGGGCAAGCAGCTGCTGGCGCGGCGGCTGCCCTCAGTGGCAATCACCGCTGTGGCTCGGTGACCCGAGTGAAAAAGTCTCAGTCGGTTTGATCTGAGCAGTGGCTGACATGTGGGTCCCACTTCCAATTTTAACCTCTGAAATTTACTCCTAATCACTGTTGTAAACAGTGAACCCCATACTACCCTTGGCAATTCAAATTATTCACCCATGAGCCATTTGAATTGATCAAAGTTCAAATGAGGTTTGGTTTGAATGAATTTCAGCACAAGTTCAGTTTGAAATTCAAATAAAGTTTGAATTTCTCCCACTTAGCTCATGTCAAGATCAACTCCAAATGGAGTGAAAATTGGTGTGTGAGCTCACAAAAATGTGCTGAGTAAGAATATGCCTCCCACTTTTAAATTCATGGGATAAAACAGTTTGAATTTGAATATGGTTTCAAACTGCCCTCTTCCTAACTATACCCAAAATGACCTCAAAAAGGTTTTGAATTTGGGTGAAACTTGGCATGGGCATCCTTAGTAAAGTGTAGGAGTTTTCATATGTCCAGCCCATCTATATCACATGTGAGAAATACCACTTTTGCAATGTGTGAGTTTGTTCTCTAATGAGCATGTTTATAATTGTTACTTGCTCTTCATTTGTGTTCATCATCCTTCCTCAAATGAGGTGTGTGGTGTGGTGATGAACACTGCAAATGTGTGTCAAAAACTGAGGCCCTTACATTCTTCTCCCAAGTATGGCTTCAAATTTGAAATGTTAAATGTGGGACTAACCCCAAACTCGGAAGTCAACTCAAGTTTATATGCATTGTCATTTATCTTCTCAAGAACATTAAAAGGTCCAGCAGCATGTGGCATGAGTTTGGACTTTCTCAAATCTGGGAACCTATCTTTTCTCAAATGAACCCACACCAAATCACCGGGTTCCAATTTTACCTCCTTCCTACCTTTACTAGCAGCAATGCGATACTTTTCGTTTCTTTTTTCAATTTGTAACTTAGTAGTTTCATGCAACTTAAGAATAAATTCAGAACGTTGTGTAGCATCTAAGTTCACAATTTCAGTATGTGGTAAAGGTAGCAAATCAACTGGAGCACGAGGATTGAAACCATAGACTACCATAAACGGACTTAACTTGGTTGTGGAGTGAATAGATCTGTTATAAGCAAACTCAATATGTGGCAAACACTCATCCCACAACCTCAAATTGTCTTTCAAAACAGCCTGCAACATAGTAGATAAGGTACGATTAACTACCTCCGTTTGCCCATCAGTTTGTGGATGACAAGTATTAGAAAACAGCAACTTTGTTCCCAATTTATACCATAAAGTTCTCCAAAAGTGACTCAAAAACTTAGCATCCCTATCAGAAACAATAGTATTGGGAACACCATGCAAACGCACAACCTCATTAAAGAACAAATCAGCAACATGTGAAGCATTATCGGTCTTGTGGCAGGGTATAAAATGAGCCATTTTAGAGAAACGATCAACAACCACAAAGACACTATCCCTCCCCCTCTTTGTTCTAGGCAATCCTAAAACGAAGTCAATAGAAAAATCCTCCCAAGGTGCACTAGGAACCGGAAGAGGCATATAAAGACCATGTGGGTTAAGTCGAGACTTAGCTTTGTTGCATGTCGTGCAACGTGAAACGTAGCGCTCCACATCACGCCTCATTTGTGGCTAAAAGAAGTGAGCGGCCAGCACATCCTCTGTCTTTTTAACACCAAAATGTCCCATCAAACCACCTCCATGCGCTTCCTGCAACAACAAAAGACGAACGGAGCTAGCTGGAACACACATCTTATTATAACAGTAGAGAAGGCCTTCTCGCAGCAGGAATTTTTGCCACGTTCTTCCCTCTCTACAATTTTCAAAGGCATCTTTGAAGTCCAAATCAGTAGCACATAACCTCTTTATGGTTTCCAAACCAAAGATTTTATGAGAAAGTTGGGATAGTATGGTATAACATCTAGATAAAGCATCGGCAATCACATTGTCTTTCCCTTTCTTATGTTTAATGATGTAAGGAAATGATTCTATGAACTCAATCCATTTAGCATGACGTTTGTTCAGATTAGCTTGTCCTTTAAGATACTTCAAAGACTCATGATCTAATGTATGACAAATTCTTTAGACCATAGGTAATGTTGCCAAGTTTGCAAGACACGCTCTAAAGCATAAAGTTCTTTGTCATATGTAGAATAATTCAGCGAAGGCCCATGCAATTTTTCACTAAAGAAGGCAACAGGTTACCTCCTTGAATTAGCACTCCTCCAATGCCAATGTCGCTCGCATCACATTCAAGCTCGAAGGTCTTCTCAAAATCAGGAAGTTGCAGCAATGGTGCTTGTGTGAGCTTCGACTTGAGAACATCAAAAGCTTGTTGTTGTGCTGGTCCCCATCAAAACGGCACTCCATGCTTTGTCAACTCGTGGAGAGGTGCCGCAATGGTGCTGAAATCCCGCACGAAACACCGGTAGAAACCTGCGAGACCAAGAAAACTCCAAACCTTTGTGACCGTAGTCGGAAGTGGCCAGCTCGTGATGGCAACAATCTTTGCCTCGTCCACCTCAATGTCCTGCGAAGTAACAACATACCCAAGAAAAGACACACGATCGGTGCAAAAGGTGCACTTCTCAAGGTTACCATATAAACGTGCATCGCGCAAGACATTAAAAACAGCACGCAAATGTTCAAGATGCTCATCATATGACTTGCTGTAAATAAGGATATCATCAAAGTAAACCACCACAAATTTACCAATGAAAGCACGTAAAACCTCATTCATCAACCTCATGAAAGTGCTGGGCGCATTAGTTAAACCAAATGGCATGACTAACCATTCATAAAATATGAATTTAGTTTTAAAAGCAGTTTTCTATTCATCACCTAAAGCCATACGAATCTGATGATACCCACTACGCAAATCAATCTTGGAGAAAATAACAGAACCACTCAACTCATCAAGCATGTCATCCAATCTAGGAATAGGATAGCGATAACGAATGGTAATGTTATTGATGGCTCTACAATCAACACACATGCGCCAAGTGCCATCTTTTTTTGGAACCAAAAGAACAGGAACATAACAAAGACTAAGACTCTCACGAATGTACCCGTGGTCCAGAAGATCTTGGACTTGTCGCTGAATTTCTTTAGTCTCGTCGGGGTTGGTCCTGTAGGCAGCACGGTTTGGCAAGCTCGCCCCTGGAACCAAATCAATCTTGTGCTCAATGCCTCGCACAGGTGGTAATCCAGGGGGTATCTCTGATGGAAAAACATCCATATATTCCTGCAAAAGGTTAGCAACAGCAGGTGGCAAGACAATGGATGTATCCTCAATGGAATATAAAACATGTTTGCACACTAAAGCATAGCAAGTTCCATTAGAGGCATATAAATCATCAAGATCAGATTTAGTTGCAAGCAAAATAGGATTTTTCAACTTAATAGGTTGCTGAATTTCATAATTGAAAACACCCTTTTGCTTAGCATTATTATTTTTGTCCTGCTCAAATTGTACAATTTCAGTGGGACTCATAGGAAGCAACACAATTTTCCTTCCCTTATGCATGAGAGTATACTTATTAGATCGACCATGGTGAATAGCATCAGTATCAAACTCCCAAGGACGTACCAACAAAAGAGAACAAGCATCCATAGGTACCACTTAAAAATCAGTAAAATCATGATAAGAACCAATGGAAAAATGTATCCTTGCTGTTTGTGTTACCTTAACCTTATCATTGTTGTTAAACCATTGAATGTGATAAGCGTGGGGATGCTCCCGTGTAGTCAAGCCAAGCTTCTTGACCACCTCAACATTCACCAAATTGTTGCAGCTACCACCATCAATGATGGTATGTACACGGCAATCCTTGATGACGAGAAACATGTTGAAAAGGTTGTGATGTTGGCGGTTGTCATCCTCTCGAACCGTGGCACTCAAAGCTCGTTGCACAATCAAAGTCCTATAGTTGTTTGTCGCAGATGTACCAAGAACCTCCTCAGCACCATCATCCGAACCTGAAATGTTAGTTGCAATAATATTTTCATCTTCAATATCAGAAGCACTAACATACCCACCATCAGCAGTGGCAATGATCACTCGTTTGCTGGGGCAATCTCGTTGCATATGGCCAAGTCCCTGGCAGCGGTGGCACTTGATGTCGGAGCTACGACTTGTCGAAGTGTTGGGTGCAGCTGCCTTTGCTGCAACACCTGGAGGCATCTGGGACTTGCTGTTATCTTGTCCCCGTGATGTAGAAGGTGCGATGCTGCTGCGTACAACACCCGTGGAGGGTGGTGTAGAAGCATGTACGCTCGAGGAGGGCGCTGCTTTGGATGGCACCGGAAATTGTCGTGGCGTGAAGGTGTTGTTCCGCCGCTGCTGTTGGCGACCCTGCACTTCTTTTTCTGCTAACATAGCAAGTTGAAATAAACGTTGAATAGAATGATATTCCTTGTAGTCAACTATGTCCTGGATCTCACGCCGCAAGCCCCCATAAAACCTAAGAATTTGGTCTTCCTGATCCTCAACTACCCCACAACGAAGCATACCTTTCTGCAACTCTTGGTAGTACTCTTGGACAGTCATGTCACCCTGATCAAAGCGCTGCAATTTCTTAAGAAGATCATGTCTATATGAAGGAGGAACAAACCTAGCGTGCATCTCTTCTTTTAACGCAGCCCATGTCTGTGGTGCATTACGTGTATTGACAAATTCATTCAACCAAATTATAGCAAAATCTTTAAACTCACTAGTGGCTTGTCTAACTCTATGTCGCTCAGGAACAAGATGAGAGCTAAATTTTTGTTCTACCGTCATCTCCCAATCCAAGTAAGTCTCAGCATCATAAGATCCATAAAATGTTGGAATAGAAAACTTAATCTTAGCATAAGGATCATTATCTTGTTCAGGAGCATGAGGACGAGGTCTACCTCCCATACCTTGAGGATTTCATCGAGGACGACGGCGCTGCTGTGCATCAACCTCATGGTTATTGAAGTCATCCTCTGTGTCGTAGTGAGCATGTGCATCACCATCAAGGATGATAGAGGGTGTAGCTTGTTGGGAAAGACGAGTCTCCATCTCGTCCAACCGTGTGGTCAGACCAGCAACACTTGTATGGAGCCTCTGAAAGGTGGTTGTTGTAGTGGTCTGGTAATTGTTGAAAGCTTCGGTCATTGCCCGCATCATGTTCTTTAGTTCCATATGGGACACACACTCATCATCATCCGGAGGTGTAGAACCAGAGGTCTTATCCATAGGCTTCTTTCCTGTCATTGTTAGTACAAAACAGAAACGAACACAAAAAGATCGTGAAGAACCCTATTACTACGCTCTCCGAAGTGGGTGGAAAATCGATCAGTAAGATGCGTCTTACCCCGCTCTTACAAGTTTCTTACCAGCACTGCAGGTGGCCAACGGTGACCGGTGTGAAGCAAGCAGAGAGTGGGTGTGATTGCAAAGGTTACCTGTTCTGCTCGAGAGAAGATGGAGCTTGGAAGGCTCAAATGCAGTATATGTATGTGGCACACAAGTTAGTAACAGATAGCAATGTTGAATAAGTGTCCAAAGAATTTCACCTAGTTGCTGGCCTAAGAATGTATTAGAATAGTTGTGGCAACAAGCAAGGACAAGGATGAATGATGATGAACAACAAGGATAATATCAGCAAGTATCTAGCACTCACACAGAAATAGCACAACTAGAAAACCCCTTAGCCTCCTGTTTTTGTCTTGAAGCACTAGTAGAAATCAAATCTTTTTTTTCTCTTTATTTTTTTATATTTTTTCTCAACCAGGGGCACAAGAATAGAAACAGCACCAAGTATTAGCTCAAACCGATGAAAGATGAGATCGGCACAAATTCAGGAGCGATTGGAAAAAACTGGTGCTGGAACTTCGGAGTTCGAAACGAGGGCCTTCTTAATTTATATTTTTTTTTGAAAATGCCGTATGTGGACTTTTTCGAGACCTTTCTGGGAAAAAAATGCGCCTCAATCGGAGTTACGAGCGAAAAGTTATGCCCGTTTTAAGGAGGATACCCCGAATCAGGTTTTGGTGGTGGTGGAAACTGCAACAGAAACAAATCGGTGGATGGAATTTTTTTGTAGATTGGTTTTTCGTAGATGGCAGCGGATGGAAGAAACAAAACTGAACCAAAACAAATCTAAACCAGCAACCAGACTCAACCTAGGACATGAACTCAAGACTATGGACTCCGAAACTAAATTGTGCAAAAGGTTGAGCGGGGGTTGTAGGTCACGGAAACTAAAATTTTTTTGTGGCTTTTTGTGGACGATGGGACTGAACAAAATAAATCTAAAGGGCACACAAGTATACCTCACGGTGAACCTAGAAATCTGATACCAATTGATAGGAGGATGAGTCCCGATCTTCCGAGAGGTAGGGTAAACTTGATTGGGTGGAGATCTCAACGTTGATGATCCAAGGCTCCGAACGAACGAAACCCCGCAATTACTACACCACTGCTCCGTTGGTTATCACCCGTGTCACACGAATGACCTCACCACGAAGGCTTATCCCTGCAAGCGCAATCAAGAACACAAGCAAGAACATAGAAGTTGTAATCAAAACTGAATTGATCAGGAATTTGGGGTCTCACAACCGATGATCGGCGACACTGTTCAATGACAGATTGTAACTAAGCAAAACCCAGCTGTTTGTGACGGTGGCTAGGGGGTATAAAGGAGGTGGAGGACGACCAGGGCGGTTCTGGGGTCGTGACCAAACCCTAAGACACGTACATAATGGACTTGGACTCGATACAAGGCCCAATGGTCCAACTAGGTGATGCAACACCCTGACAGACTCTAAACTTTATATTGTTTTGAAGTTTCCTATCGACTCCGAGGGAATTTTGACGTGGGGCCATTTCCATTCGAAAGTTTATCCTCTCAGCTTTCCGTGCATATATAGAACGTCAAAAACGGAGTCCGTATGCCTCCTGTGCATCCATTTTAAGATGGACTGCTCCTGGGCCCGAGTTGGACTCGAGTTTGAGTTGGGCTCGGTCTCTAACTTCTTGTTGGCGTATTTTCTGGTCCTCCACGCCTCCAAACCCCTCTCCATGTATCTCCATGTCCTCTCCATGGTTCCTAATCATAATTAATCTATTAGGTAGCAACATACTCTCAAAATTCACATATAAAGAATTGTTCAGGAACGAGCTCACCTCTAAATTCAATTGTCGTGCTCGAGCTCTAATAATTGGACCTTGCATGTCTACCATGTGAGTGTTGTGTATATCTGCAGGAGTGATGTCCACATCAGGATTGGTTTTGGAACCGTTTTGAGTCATGAAAATGAGTTTGGTTTCGGTTATATGAATATGAGATGGTTATGAATATTTATGAGTATGAGATGAACTTGAGAAAGATTATTGGCTGGTTGAGACTTGATAAATAGTGTATTATGATGAAAGAATGTTGCAGAATTACTTGGTTATAATGGAATTAAATTCACTTAGATATAGTTGTTTTTTATCATGTTTGTGAAAAAAATTTGCTTGCTGCAATGAGCCTTTTTATTCCATACCTTATTGTAAGCTACATATCATACTTTTCCCGCACTTGCTGAGTACGACATGTACTCACCCTTGCATTACCACATAAACATCAGCTACAGGAGACGAGTACTTCAAGGACCATGTGGAGTACTAGGCGTGCGAACTACCGTCAACATGCCTGTGGAGTTGAAGATTGGAGCCTGCTATTTAGTTATTTCTACTGTCGTTAGAGTCTTCCGCTCCAAGAATAAGTTAGAGATTCATGAGTCCCTTGCATTATCATACATCATCAGCAACAGGAGAGGAGTACTCTGAAGACCATGTAGAGTATTAGGCGTATGATCCACCATCACCCTTGCCTGTGGATATGGAGATGAAGCTCGCTGCTGCTGTTTAGATGCTTCCGCTATCATTAGAGACTTCCGCTGCTAGAATAAGACTTCCGCTGCTAGATTTAGTTAGAGACTCCCGCTGCAAGAACACAATAGAGATTGATGTAATAAAGTACTTAAACACTATTTATTCGTGGTTATATTCTGAATTCAGTTTGTGGATTACATGTGTATGTGTGATGAACATCCTGGACACACATATGCATTCACTTGGTTCTATTTTTCGAAACCAGGTGTCACAGATTGGTATCAGAGCCACGTTGACCGTTGGATGCAAGCCTAGGTAGAATGGACACTCTAAGACACATAGGCACACCCCTCTAAACTTCTATTTTCGAAAATTGCTTGCTGCTGCACTTTACTTGTCAATTCAGCCACCGCAAAGTGCTATTCTCAGCCCCTCTTTTCTCTTCTATTGGACAGCAACACTTTTGCTTTCTTGCTTCATAGCTTCTGAAGTTTTGGAGTATTTTCTTCTTCTCTAAAGATTCTCATGTCCTATTTAAGATGTCGGTGATCAGGAGCACAACACGCATAAGGACTTAGCCACCACCACTTGGGAGTGCACTTAACCCCATTGAGGTGTCCGATGGACCATATTGGGAGAAGGTGAAGATGGAACCTCATGATGAAGAGGAAGTCAATAGCTCTATTCATGAGGAAGAGGACCCAGAATAGGTGGAACCATTCGAAGACGATATGGAGGATGATCCACAAGAACGGCATTAGTACGCACCTCAGGAGGAGTTTCACGCGGGCTTACACCCCGTGGAGCCTCACGAAGCTATGACGGGAGGAGATGAATCCGAGGAGGAGCCACCCCTTGCTGAGGCCGAGAATGAAGGTGATGAATGGGAAAACCATTCAGTTCAAGAATTTTGATCCGACGGAATGGAAGGAGGACACATATCCATGGAGCTCAAAGAATTTCTGGATTGCTGCAGCCTATACCCGGAGTATCTCCTCAAGAAAGTCCCTCGTCTCGGACATGAAGAGTGGAAGGCTGAGGTAACCATACTATCTAACGGCAGGGTTGTCACCCGGCACTTCGCACCCACATGGAGAGCTACAAGGGCAGAAGCTATCGATGATGCTGCATGGGATGCACTCACTGGATTGTGCTACGCCTTCTGTGAGCAGCTTGAGGACACCACTTTTGAGCTGCACCCGTATCGGAAGAGTGGTACAAGGAAGATCATTGGACCCCATGTAGGAGCTCTTTTCAACCCACAAGCTGCTGACAAGTCTCAGAGGTTGCTCGTGGAGTTAGGAAACTACTATGCAAGCGCACAAGAAGAGATTTGTTACCTCCGTAAAAAGTTATATTTGATGGAGAAACAAGAGGAGACTCGTGCCAACGCGGGAGCAAATGGAGCACCAGCGTAATCTAACTCTACATAGACTGCCGACTCACCATGGTGTGCGATCATGTATGGACCACCCCCGTCACACACGGCAAGAACAGCACCGGTTCTCACGATTAAGTTTAGGTTTCCATTGAATAAAGCTATAATAGGAACGTTTAGATTGTAGTAGCTTGAATAAGAGTGGTGTGCTGAAATTTTTGTGATGATTGATTGGTTTGTGTGCTGATGTGAGTTGTGGGATGCTTCGGCGAATGTCCACATCCACACATAGTAGAGATATGTGGGATGCTTCGGCACTTGTTCACATCCTCATATAGGCTGAAATTAGTCAAGGAGTTGCATAGTTCAGATACCTTGATGCATATAGTTGGGAAATATTTTCTCTCAAATCTGAATTCTTGCTCCTACAAATATGTATGTCCGAAAGTAAGCCTTAAAATAAGGGGGTAGACTTTCTTGCCAACCTTATTGTCTTGGATTCCCAAGGGATTGACATAATACTTGGAATGGATTGGTTAAGCAAGCACAATGGAGTAATACAATGTGCTCAAAGGATCGTGCAGTTGACAAGTGAGCACGGTATTCGTATTGAGTTTGAGGCAGCCCAACCTGCAACCGAGAAGGCAGTGCTGAACCACACCGAAGAAGTGACATTAGAAAGCATGTAGGCGAGTTAAGGATGAACGTGTAGGTGAGTCTTTATGCAATTTCCTTGTTTATTATCTAAGTTACCTTCATGTAGAGTTACATGCTTTAGGGGAGACGGTTAAGTCTTGCTGAGCCTTTGTGCTCACTCTTGCTATATGAGTGGTTTTGCAGGTTAACATAGACGCTTATGAAGAAGGTTGTCCAGTGAGACTCAGAGACTTTCGAGTCATGTAACACATGGAGAACCCAGCCGCTGCAATGTCTTCATATTGATAGCAAGAGGAGTCCGTGGGCTGGACCTCTTCTCGAGTGCTCATTAGTTATTCGACGTGAGCTGTTTATAGAATTCCGTTGTAGCTATTTTATGTAAATTAATTACAAAAAACATTTGTAAGCTTCCGCTTTTGATTTATGCAATATAGTTTTCCTTATATGTGTGTTGTTGGGTGCCGCATAACACGGCACCACCCAATGCGATTCCCGAGCGAGCGGCACGGCCCGTGACACGGGTGTCGGGGTCCCCCACAAGAGCCGCATCGAAGGCTGCACACACACGAACATCTCGCAAAAGTGAACGAAGACGGCTACCAATGTAAGAGCGTCTAGTGGGCGAGAGTGCTGGGAAGCAGAGGCTTCCAGCGCGCAAGAGGAGAACAAAGGGCACATGGTGAGGGAGAATGTCATCCAACACCAAAAGGACACCTTTTATACACAACCGTGACCTCTGGCAGGGAAACAGGTGCGACGATTGGGCTTCCACATCTGCACGCTATGGGTTATTCGCTTCCCCCAATGATGGGTAGGATCCAGGTCCACCGTCAGACACTGGGGATTGGGCAGATAACCTCCCGGGAACGTCCAACAGTTCATGAGTAGAGCGGTGCGACCAACCCGTTGGTTGCCATAGTAAGTGCCCCGAGGCAACCCCTCGGGCATGACACCTCGATACTCACCTACCCCTTTGATGGGTAGGACCCAGGTCCACCCGTTAGACACTAGGGGCTAGGTGAGTAACATCTCGGGAATGTCCAGCAGTTCCTGAGAAGAGTGGCGCGGTGGAGCTGTGGTGATCAACCCGTTGGTTGCCACAGTAGGTGCCCCGAGGCAACCCTTCGAACATGTTGCCTTGGCACTCGCTCCCCCCCCCCCCGATGATGAGTAGGTCCCAGAACCACCGGTCAGACACTGGGGGTCAGACGTGTAACATCTCGGGAACGTGCGACGGTTCCCGAGGAGGGCGGCGCAGTATGCCTGCGACCTATGGGTTGTCATAGTAATTTCCCTGAGGCGACCCCTCGAGTGCGTCGTAGTGACCCATCAATCAAGAGTGAACATGACGACACACTGTCGCTTTGACTGGCAAGTATGCCCACTACGCCAAGGACGTGCAACCTTTTCGCCTCCCAGGTACAACCACTCGTCCACTACGCAGAAATTTTGCCACCGCTTCGGCCTCCAAAGTGCAGGTTCAAAACCACCACGCGGGAGAGATGGGGGCCCCACCTATGGGCTCGATGTGGCTCCGGGGCCACTATCGGTACCCTATAGACCAGGTACCCCGCGTAGTGAGTAAAAGATAGCCTAGGCACCGCCTCCCTGTTGAGGCGGGCCCTAGCATAGCCACGTGCACTTGGCCCCATGGTCATCCCTGGGGCTGCCACGTGCACTTGAGCTCCGGAGCTGACACGTGTCCTAGGCTCCGGTCCGAGCCTCCCTGCTGAGGTGAGGTCCAGGGCTGCCATGTGTCCCCTAGCTCCGAGCCACCTCCCTATTGAGCACAGCTCTGGTGCTGACACGTGCCCTGGGCTCCAGCCCGAGCCTCTCCGCTGAGGTGAGGTACAGAGCTGCCACGTGTCCCTTGGCTCAGAGCCACATCCCTGCTGAGGACAGCTCCGGTGCTGACACGTGCCCTGGGATCCGGTCCGAGCCTCCTCGCTGAGGTGAGGTCCGGAGCTGCCACGTGTCCCCTGGCACCAAACCCGTCAGTAAGAGCTTCAGAGCCACCACGTACCCCACGATCCGTCAAGAAGGAAGTGCATTGTCAGGCTTTGCATTCAAGACTCGCGCCTTCCCCAGAAGCATGGCGCACTGCGTACGCCTTCGTCCTCTACCTGTTTGCCATTACGGTGACAAGACATGACGGCAAGGCATGACAGCAGTACAGTGCCGCCCAACGGCATGAAGCCACGACGCAGGGCGAGAAGACGCCGTGACAAGACGGCGTCTTCATCATCACCTGACACACGGTCAAGGGCGCTCAACGCGCCGGCGGCGGGAATTAACTCCCCCGTCGACCACTATACTCAGAGGACGAAACCCTAGATCATGTATAGGGTACACATAGCTTTGGAGCCACCTGTCGGGCCCCGGGCCTTATTGTAACCACCCCGGCCTTGAACTATAAAAGGATCGGGGTGACCACCCTGCAAAGGGTTCGCACCGAGCACCCTCTCACGCACATACAAGCAAACAATACAGCAAGCCCTCCCATGGACGTAGGGTATTACGCTCCGGCGGCCTGAACCATGTAAATCTCGGTGTTCATTCGCTCCCTCGAGCCCAGGTCGCGTAGGGTGCCAAGCCCCCTCCGAAAAAAAGGACCTCACGGGCTGCTTCCTAGCAGGCCGGGAGGAGTGTCACAACTCTCACACTCCGACAGTACTAAGTATGATCACTAACTTTTATCTGTTATGTGTAATTATGATGTAGATATAAGCTGGTGCATGTGTTGGATTGATGATCATGTTTCATGAATCACAACACTATGGGATATTGCATCAATAACGTAGGCACATGTTAGGAGCATAGGGTTGGATCGACCCACTATGAGACATCACAAATACAGTGCTATCAATTGGTCTCAAAATAATAGGCATACTTACTAGATTGCGTAAGTCATATTTTGGTGCTACTAAAACCAACTGCGTAATTGGGTAGTTATAAGAGTAATTTTCAAGTATGATTTAAAACAAGTCATAAGGTACGCCGAGTAAAAATGAAATCTGCCCCTCCTTGATTAGAGAGAGACTCCTCTAGGTCATCTCGTTGTGTTAGAATTTATGTGTATGACCAGGTATCCACTAAATGTTAATTGATGAAATATTGTATATATAGAGTGAGATATGACTGAGCTGACAAGGTTAACACTTTTTTGGCCTTGTACATGATTAGGTGTCGTGTGGCGGAAAGACAAAATATTAGCGAGTGTTTTAGGTTATATAAGATACGATCTTTATGAACCTTTAGGGGTCATTAAGCACTATTAGAGTCCAATGCTAATTATTGATCAAAATGGTTTCTGGTTGTTGGTTGCCTGAACCTACAAGGTCACATACTTAAAGAGAGACAATCAAGTAATCAACTGGATCAATTAGAATAAGTACAAAACCTGGCAACATAGGAATATATTATTCAACCCTAATGCAAGTACAAGACTGCTTGAGTTTTCCTACGAGTTGAGAACAATTGTGAACCCAAGACACATGATGGATGACACATTAGTTAGTTTTTAGATTTTAATAATTGACCTCTCAACCCTAACCGAAAGGGGCCTTTTAGGGATGGCAATAGGTCGGGTTCGGATCAGGTGCAGAAAAACCAACCCGAAACAGAAGAGTTTGCGGGTGAAATTTGAGACCCGCACCCATCGGTTTTCAAGTGCCCGACGGATTTGACTTTTTTATAAATATACTACAACGTGTTTAATAAATAAGTCTAAAAAAATCATCAATTTTAAATGGTAATGCAGCAAAAAATATTAAGTTGCTTATAAAGATTATAAGTATAGGTTGTGATAAGCAAGATGAAACAAATAAAGTATAGAAAACAATTAAATTTGACTTTAAAATTACAAATAAATTATTTCGAGTATCCACGGGTGCAAAAACAAAACCCGCACCGACATCTGCGACAAGTCAAATCGGTGCGACTTAGATCCAAGGATAAAAAATTCCACACGTTCCCGCACGCATGGGATACAAAACACGTCAGGTACATCGGCACCTGCCGATGGGGTTGCCATCCGTAGGGCCTCCAGCATAGGCTGTACCAACACCAGAGCTGCCGCCCCTATAGATGTTGTTCCTAACATGTGAGATTTGTGAGGCTGCTGTTGTGCGAGCTGCCACCGTTTTACGTTTATTTAATCTGCTACACGATCTTCTGTCGCTGTTATGTACGAGCTGCCGAGGTTTTGCGTTTATTCAATCTGCTACACGATCTTCTGTTGGACCAAAGTTTGGTCACGGGAATCTGTGTTACCTGCCGAGTAGCGCTACCATGTTCCGTGTGTCGTTCCTGTTAGACTGCATGTATAGGGGGTAGGGGTATTTTAGTCTTTTGGTATTAGGGTCGCTTAACCCTTAAGCTGTATCCCCCTATATATGTAATCCATTGACAGTCTGTTAATAGAGATTACTTTTCCTAATTGAATTTGGTATCAGATTCTTTTCTCTCTCCTCACCCGGCCGCCGCGCGAGCGCCTCCCCTCTCCTCGCGCCGCCGCGCGCCCCACCTCGCGGCCGCCGCGCGCCCTCCCTCGCGGCCGCCGCGCGCCCCTCCCTCGCGCCGCCGCGAGCTCCTCCTCGCGCCCGCCGCGCGCCCCCCCCCTCGCGCCGCCGCGCGGGCCCTCTCTCCCGATGGCATCTACGACCTCCTCCGCCACCGCGGCCACGGGCGCCGCCGCCGCCTCAGCCACCGGCGCCGCCTCCGCCGCGACCTCTGGCGCCTCCACTGCGACCTCGGGCGCGGCCGCCGCGGGTACGCCTGCCCCGCCGCCCCCTCCTCTCTGTCAGGTTGCGGCCGCTGCTGGGGTCAGTGCCCCTGACCCCGCCGACCAGGCCGCCCTCTTCCCTGCGCCCGCCGCCACCGGGCCTGGCGTTGCTGGTCGTCCCGCCACCTCTCCTGGGGCTGCCGCCGCCAGATCAGGGGCTCCCAGCCCTGCGGCTGCTCTTCGTGTCTTCTCCCCCGGGCACACAGCCGCTAGACTCCTCGGGCCTGGTTCTGGTGTGGCCGGCCCGGCAGCAGGTGGGTCCCTCGGCCTCCCCAGCGCTGCCTGGCCGCCGGGGTTCGCTGCTGGTCCTGCTGTGAGCGCCGCTGGGCATACTGTTCCTGCTGGATCTGGGGAACAGTCCTCTTCGCACGTCTCCGACGTCGCTACTGCCTTGGCCATCTCCCGTGAGCGGGAATGAGTGCTCGTCCTCTCCTTGGAGCAGGAACGTGCTGCTGCGGCCTCTCTCACACGTCAGCTTGAGGAGTCTCCGCCCGCACAGTGGAGCGACACATAGGATACTCCAGGAGATGGTGCTGCCTATACTACCTACTCGGCGTCTCTCGTCGCTGCTCTACATGCCCAGGCGGCTGGCATACAGAACATCCGGACTCTTGTCCCGGTTGTTCTCAGCTCAGACTCTACATCCTTCGCTCGTTGGCGCAGCTTGCTTCTCTTGACGCTGCGACGCTTTCGGCTGGAAGACCATGTGCTGCGAGATGACTGCCCACTGGACGACTCGTGGATCTGCATGGACAGTCTTGTCCTTGCATGGATCCTCGGCACACTTTCTGAGGAGCTTCAGAATATCGCCGCCCAGAAGGGTGGCGGTACGGCTCGTCAGGCCTGGCAGGTACTCGAGCTTCGCTTCCAGGGGAACCAAGCGACCCGAGCTCTCCATATCCGAGCCCGCTTTGGTTCCACTGTCCATGGTGATCTCTCCATTACTGCATATTGTCGACAGATGAAGGGTATGGCTGACGCCCTTCGTGACCTTGGAGATCCCATCCCGGACAGTACTCTCGTTCTTCAGGTTCTTCAGGGCCTGAATGAACGCTACACCCACGTTCGCTCGTGGATTCTCCGCGAGAAGCCCTTCCTGACCTTTGAGAAGGTCTGGTCGGATCTCGAGCTCGAGGAGATCACCCAGGGCAGATCTACTGCTTCTTCCCCTGCCGCGGCTTTCTACGG
The DNA here is from genome assembly GCA_030760725.1 of Neostapfia colusana. NCBI lineage: Eukaryota > Viridiplantae > Streptophyta > Magnoliopsida > Poales > Poaceae > Neostapfia > Neostapfia colusana. Next base: position 32,817,544 of record JASWHV010000017.1, on the reverse strand, counting down.
CTCAGGGTCGTCTTCACGCCCTCCTCCACCTCCTGGTTCTGGGGGCCAGCCTCCTCGTCCACCTACCACACCAGGAGTCCTTGCTACCTCCGGTGGTGGTGGGAACTGTCGTCGTGGCCAACGTGGTGACCATGGTGGAGGGACTGGTGGAGGTGGTACGACTAGTACTGGTGCTGGTACTACTGGTGGCAGTAGCGGTGGTCAGGGTTAGGGTGGTGTGACCTGGCCCACACCCTACAACCCGTGGACAGGCCAGATCTCGATGTGGCCTGGACCGTCCCCGGGTCTCCCAGCACTTCGCCCACCACGTCCTCAGCCGGCTTACGTGACTACTCCGACTTTCGGCGGGCCGGTCTACGCTGCTGGTGGACAGTGGACCCTGCCCCCTGGTGGACCATGCTACTCTGCTGGGCCCTCCTCTCTAGCCAACTGGTCTTTGGGAAACCCAGTTGGTCAGCCCGAGTCGTCGGCACCACACTCTGACCCTGCTCAGGGCTGGGATCGCCAGTCACTTGCGTCTTCTTTCAGTACGATGAGTCTCACACCACCTAGCCCCGAGTGGGTTGTGGACTCTGGAGCTTCGTACCACACCACCCTCGACGCTAGTATACTCTCTTCTACCCACCCTTCCCACCCTTCTTTTCCTTCTTCTATCATTGTTGGGAATGGGTCTGTCCTTCCGGTCACCTCAGTAGGTGATTCGGGTTCGTCGGGGTCTTTTCGTCTTCTTGATGTTCTTGTTGCTCCGGATATCATCCAGCATCTTCTTTCTGTTCGTCGATTTACCACTGACAACCATGTTTCTATCGAGTTTGATCCTCTTGGTTTTTCTGTGAAGGATCTTACTACCCGGCGTCGACTACGATGAGACTTTCAGCCCGGTGGTGAAGCCGGCGACAGTTCGTACCGTTCTGTCGCTGGCTCTGTCGCGTTCTTGGCCTGTCCACTAGCTGGACTTCAAGAATGCCTTTCTCCACGGGACGCTGACGGAGACGGTGTATTGTAGTCAGCCGACAGGGTTTGTTGATTCAGCTTGTCCACACATGGTCTGCCGGCTGAACAAGTCCCTGTACGGGCTGAAGCAGGCACCTCGGGCCTGGTACAGCCGGTTCGCCTCCTTCCTGGTCTCGCTCGGCTTTGTCGAGGCCAAGTCGGACACTTCGCTCTTCATCTACAGGCGTGAGGGTGACACCGTCTACCTCCTCCTGTACGTGGACGATATTGTCCTCACGGCGTCCAGCTCGGCTCTTCTTCAGCGCACGATCTCTGCCTGCAGCGCGAGTTTGCGATGAAGGATCTCGGCCAGCTTCACCACTTCCTGGGCGTTGCGGTTGAGCACTGCCCGGGTGCTCTTTTCCTCCACCAGCGGCAGTACTGTCTGGATATCCTCGAGCGAGCGGGCATGGCTGATTGCAAGCCATGCTCCACTCCCGTGGACACCCAGGCAAAGGTGTCTTCGGCCGATGGCGCTCCGGTAGCCGACCCCACCACTTACAGGAGTCTTGCTGGTGCACTGCAGTATCTCATCTTCACCAGGCCGGACATCTCCTACGCGGTTCAGCAGGTGTGTCTCCACATGCATGATCCGCGGGAGCCCCATCTCACGACGGTGAAGCGGATCCTTCGGTACCTGCGTGGCACTCACGACTACGGTCTTCTTCTGCGGCGCGACTCTGCCTCCGAGCTGGTCGTCTACACCGACGCTGACTGAGCGGGCTGCCCGGATACCCGTCGGTACACCTCCGGCTACGCCGTCTTCCTGGGCGGCAACCTCGTCTCCTGGTCCTCGAAGCGGCAGCACCTGGTGTCCCGTTCGAGTGTCGAGGCGGAATACCGCGCCGTGGCCAACGGCGTGGCCGAGTCTTCCTGGCTTCAGCAGCTGCTTCAGGAGCTTCACTCTCCCCTCGCCCGGAGTACGTTGGTCTACTGCGACAACGTCAGCGCCGTCTACCTCTCCACCAACCTAGTGCAGCATCAGCGCACGAAGCACGTAGAGATCGATCTTCACTTTGTTCGTGAGCGGGTGGCTCTCGGGGAGGTGCGAGTCCTGCACGTACCGACGTCGTTGCAGTTCGCCGACATCTTCACCAAGGGACTTCCTTCGACGGTGTTCACCGAGTTTCGGTCCAATCTTAACATCTGCCGTGGCTAGATGTTGGGACTGCGGGGGGTGTTAGACTGCATGTATAGGGGGTAGGGGTATTTTAATCTTTTGGTATTAGGGTTGTTTAACCCTTAAGCTGTATCCCCCTATATATGTAACCCATTGACAGTCTGTTAATAGAGATTACTTTTCCTAATCTAATTGTTCCGTGTGTACACGTGTACTTCCGTAGAGATACTACTGAGTTATGCGTTTTATCAAGCTGTATCACTACCTCCCTGACCCAACAATATCAACTATACCTCGTAATGTCTTCTGCTACACTAAAAGTATATTTTCTTTGTTTTGAAATAAATAATATTTAGAATATAAAATTTTATTCAATTTGAACTAAATTAGCTCTCTTAAACGTCATTTATTTCAGAATTGAGAGAGTAATATATAATTATCTAAATATATATAATTTTACCGTGTTCTCAACGAAGAACCCAAACATAATTTCGCTTGTTTGGAACAAGCCTGTGACAATGATTTTCGAAATTGTCACAACCAGAACACTCAAAACGAAACCATTTTTACAAGTTTCTATGAGAAGCCTCGTCATTTCAATATTGTACCGATGGAACTAAGTGTCGTTTCCCGGCACGAGGCTGCACACTCTGAACTGAACTGATCGACACGAGGGGGCAGAAAGGATAAATCTCACGCGCAGAACACGGTGGAAACATGAGCTCGATGCTTGGTTTCTGCCCAAGGCTTGCAGTTACAGTGGCCTGCGCGGCGGCGGCGAGCGCCCACCTCCCCGTGCCGCCGGCCGTGGACGGACAGACGACACGAACGCGTTGGCGTGGCCATGTCGTCGTCCTCTATGTAGCGATGAAAACGGTTAGAATATTTTTTTGATCCGTCTGAGTTTCCGATCCAAAAATATCTGATCTACATTCGTTTTTTGACGGGTCTCAATCGGATATCGGATATCTAAATACTGATATGGATCGGAAACGGTACGGTTTAATATCCATCCGAATGGTTGGATATTCATATTTCGTCGGATATATCTGAATCATAATCTATCCGAATGATTTTTGACCCATTATACACCGGCGGCCTGGCCCAAACCGGCTAACCCTAATCGTCTCGTCCCGATCCAGGTATCTAGTCCCGACTCTCGTTCCCGTATCCGTCTCCTCGACTCAGTGACTCCTATCCGAGTCCCGTACTGCATGTGTGTTGTTTTGTTGCAGTCTTGTTGCTGCATGCGTGCTGCTTTTTCTATTGTCTTGATGATTGTAATGTATATGAAGTGTGACAAACTATATATTTGCGTGTTTGAACCATATATACACTATGTATGAACTATTTTGTATATTTTATGTATGAACCATGTATGCATTGGATGCGGAGGTGTTATGTATTATGTGTATGAACTATAAATTATATGTTACTGATGGATTGTTTTTTAGAAATAAATATTCGAATCCATCCAATATCCATAATTTTCCGATCCTATAAATCCGTTTTCGATATATGCCACATATTCGATATCATATCCATTTCCAGCAGATACATTTCTGAAATTTTTATATAGATATAAATATAAAAAAACATTTTATCCTACCAGTCCGTTTTCATAATCGATCGCCCATACGCCGCACACCACCGGATGGTCCTTTCTGCCACCATTAACTGCTCGCATTCAAGGGCCCTCGCAGTGCTCCTAACTACTTCCCTTCTCCATCCAACAAGAGAAATAGAGGAGCATTGAGCTGTGCGCCGCCGGGGCACTCGATTCGAGCGGCGTCGTTTCCTTCTTGGTTCCTCCTTCCTGAGGTCGATCGAGGAGATGTCCAAGATGGCGGAGGAGAAGCATGCGGCCGGCGGCGGCGTAGCGGAGGGCCACCACCACGAGGAGCAGCAGGATCTGGCGTCGCGGGCGCGTCCCTTGGAGACGCTGCTGCGCGCGGCGCCGCTGGGCCTGTGCGTGGCGGCCATGGCCGTCATGCTCCGGGACCGGCAGTCCAACGAGTACGGCACCGTCGCCTACTCCGACCTCGGCGGGTTCAAGTACCTCGTCTACGCCAACGGCCTCTGCGCCGCCTACTCGTTGGTCTCGGCCTTCTACACCGCTGTGCCCAGGCCGGCCACGCCGTCGCGCTCGTGGATCGTCTTCCTCCTCGACCAGGTCCTAATCTTGCCTGTCCCCTTCTGTCCATCTCTGCTCTGTTCCCGTAGTACTCTACTCACGCCGCTGGGATTAGCATGTTTATTTTCCTCCAAAAACAATGTCTTTTTCGCACTTTTGTTTACTGCAACAACCCGTCCCATCTTTTTAAATGCACAAATAATGCAACCGCCGCTGAAAGTTGTACGCTTCCATCGACAACTTGACAACTACTAGGAGCAATTTGTTAGGCATGTCCGATTGAAATTAGATAGTCCTGGGAACAGGACAGCGTTACCGTGCCAGCAGATTTTTAGATGACTTAGGCTGCTTAGGCATGTTCGATTGAAATTAGGTAGTCCTGGGAACAGGACAGCGTTACCGTGCCAGCAGATTTTTAGATGACTTAGGCTGCCCGCACCGGGGCCCGCTACCGGCGCCTGCCCTGCATGCGCAGCGGCCGCGCCTGTATCGGTCGCCCGCAGTGGGGCTGCTGTGGCGGCCGCTAATCCCAGGCCGCCACAGTATTTCTGCAAATTAGCAGGTTGAGTCTAGGGGCAAAACAGAGAGGGAAAGAAAGAGAAGAGAAAGAAAGGAAAGGAAAAAGAGAAAAAAAAAAGAGAAGGAAAAAAAGAAAAAAGAAGAATGGGAAAGGAAGAAAAGCAAGGAAAAAGAAAAAAGGAAAAAAGGGAAAGAGAAAATAAAGAAAGCGAAAAATAAATTTAGTGATTTTTTATAAGTTGTAATTATAATATTAGTAACATAAAAATAATTATATGAAAATATTTTAAAATATGAGATAGTTATATTATCGAATATAAAATCGTTGATAGTTGATATAGAGTTCTGATTTAGAGGTGAACGAGTGCAGTGAATTGAACTGTAAAAGCAGAAATCTTTTAGAGTTGACTGTAAAAAGCTAAGAATATTCTTTTAGAGGGCTTATATAGAGATCCACGAGTGCGAGCAGCCTTAGGCTGCTGGCAGCAGGCTACGCTACCCGCGGGGGCGTGGTAGCGGTCCCCCTGCAGAGCGGCCTCTAAATTTCAGGGCTGCACAGTACTCCACCAAATTAAAAGATTTTCTGTAGCACCGGTATAGCTGAGGAAGAAGAGAGGAGGAAGAAAGAGAAAAAAAAAGAGAAGGGAAAAGAGAAAAAGGAAAAAAAAGAAGGAAGGGAAAATGAAGAAGGAAAAAAAAAGAAAAAAGGGAAAGGGAAAATAAGAAGAAAAAAGAAAGAGAAAAATAAATTTGATGATTTTGCATAAGTTGTAAATAGAATATTATTAACATAAAAGTATTTATATGATATAATATAAAATATGAGATAGTTGTTTTGTCTAATATAAAATAGATGATTTTTGATATAGAGTTCTGATTTAGAGGTCAACGAGGGTAGAGAACTGAACTGTAAAGATAGAAATCTTTTAGAGTTGACTGTAAAATGATAAAAATATTTTATTAGAGGTCTGATATAGAGATCCACAGTTGTAAGTAGCTTAGCGTGTAGTCTGGTATGTACAACAGACAAACTGATGCATCCGAACCGTTTGAAAGTCAGGGTTGGCTTTCCCAGAGGCTGGTAAGGTTCCTTTTTACTGAAGTCACAAGCAGACAGAAGTGCACACGAGCTTAATCCTGTTGTCAGTTTCAGTTCTCAGTTCCTACCGGCTCTTATTCAGTACCGGGCATATATCTATGGCAGGTGTTCACGTACCTGATCCTGGCGGCCGGCGCGGCGTCGGCTGAGCTTCTGTACCTGGCGTACAATGGCGACAAGGAGGTGACCTGGAGCGAGGCGTGCGGAGTGTTCGGCAACTTCTGCTACCAGGCGCGCACGTCCGTGGCCATCACCTTCGGCTCCGTGCTCTGCTACATCCTCCTCTCCCTCGTCTCCTCCTACCGCCTCTTCAGCGCCTACGAGGCGCCCGTGCCGCTCGACAACAAGGGCGTGGAGATCGCCGCCTACCCGCGCTGAATCCGCCACCAATGGATGGCGACCAGCGGCGGTTTCTGGCCATCAGAAGTGGCTCCAAACTGGAAGCTGGGGACGCTGTTGTGTAGGCAGGCGGTCAAGTAATAAGGGGCTATTGTGATTTATATTTACAGTAGTTTGCTTCTACATAAATATGATTAGTACACTACTTATGTTGCTATTGCTGCTGCATTTGCTACTACACTGTCGACGATGACTGAATCACTATATAGTCCGGATGTTATTCTATACAATCGATGGATTAATCCTCCGATTTCTAGGGCAACTGCAAACTTGGCTCCTGTCGTCGCACAGCAGTCAACATGCAAGTTGCATTCTTGTTGCTCATGCAGAACAGCATTCTTAATACCCGTTTAGTTGTGCAGGGATGGAAACGACTCGCACTGTTCCGAATTATTAGTATGGGTCTTGTTAGTTACGCTATGTCGTTTTGTTGACACAGTTACAATCTTTGCTACGTTAGTGTAGTCTAGAGAATGTGAGACAATTGGAATTATACCACTCTCAACATTGGGCTTGGCTGAAATACCACTCTCAACAGATGATTTGCTAAAATATCATTATAATTACAACTAGTTTGCTCGTTTACCATCTATATATTTTTAATAACTGTCATGGCTAAACAACATATAAAAAAGTCAAAACTACCCTCATCCAAATCTTTTTTTCTTTTACCCTAGCCACTTCATCTTACTCGGCTCCAAAAAGTGAGTGATGTGAGTAAGAAAGTTGAGGGTATTTTAGTCTTTTGCTATGTTTTTTCTGTTAAAAGAAGGCTATAAAACAAGTTATAATGTCTCAATGGTAAACGAGCGAACTGTTGGAAATTATAATAGTATTTTAAGGAGTCATCTGTTAGGAGTGGTATTCTGTCGAAGCCCAACATTGAGAGTGGTATAATTCTAATTATCTCAGAGAATGTAGCGTCTCTCAGCAAACTCTTTTAAAGAGGGACCGAAATCTGCACTGTCTTCCTTTCAAACCGGCCAGGCTTGCGTCCTATAATCTTTTTTTAGAAAACCTGGATAGCCGGTATATATATATATATATATATATATATATATATATATATATATATATATCAGAAGAGAGTTGATATACAGTTACAGATACACCTCGCTACCCTCTTACATACTATTACATCAGAAAAACTCCGGTAAGATTAGTGGCCATCTGCCCACTAGGCGAGTTCGATGGTTTGGAATGAGGTTACCTTCTCCAGCTCCGGTGGCGCTAGTGCTCAGAGATTGGGGATCATTGTTTAGAATTGGGGGTTCACCTGAGTCCGGCGAGTTAGAAGCTTCAGGTCGTCACTGGATGTGCCTGATTGGTTACAAAATCAGTCGCCGTAGAAATGCTGCTTCCCTTTTTATCGGACTGCAGTGAAGCCTCGTGGGTTAAACGTTTTTATGATTTTCATTTTTGTCATAGACAGCTGGTGAAATACAGCCGAAGAACACCCTTGCCTTGGAAAGCTGGGCTTTGGTGAAGCTCTTTGCTAGAATGACGTCTTATGTTTGATGGCTGATTTAGGGCAAATCGGTGCTCGCGTCCTGATACGTTCCCTCCTAGACGAGAGGTCCGGTTTGCTTTAAAAAGAGTCGTTCATTGTCAAGTCATCATGATATCTATTTTGTTACTGGTAGTAAACTGGTGGTCTTTTACCAGTTACACGCTTCTCAGGGGATCATGGAGAAAACTTGAAGTTTCAATTTTTAAAATTGGAAGCTCCGGTTTTGACAAGAGGCGCAGCCGCGCAGGGAGGCGTGCGGATATGTATTGCACGTGTGCGTGCGCGTCAACACACGAGGCAAAAACAAACCAGGCACAAATCTTTGTACCGGGGCGTGCAGCAGGCTGGGAGGAGCTTGGAAGGGTTGCTAAGCGGACTAAAAAAATTGAACTAATAGTAAGGACAGTATCAGATTATGATCAGACCTAATCCATATTCATTTTTATCTTAACAATTAATAAGAGCTCAAATAAATTATAAAATAGCTCGTGAGCTAAGCCCATTTACCAGGGTTAGAAGGTCGTAGAGTGGTAAACAAGAGGCCCCAACATTTTCGAGGAATGGGACCAACTTGGAATATCAGAGTGGTCAGTCCATGTGACTGTTACCCCTCCGGTGCATAAAAAAATTGTCGTTTTGGACATTTTCTTGCATACCAAGGAAGTATTAAATAAACTTTTTTTCCATTACCATCGTAGTCTCTTTAATGGCTTGACTGGTCTACTCCACTAGTTTCCAGGCCTCTCATGCAGGTTCAATTCTTAGTCACACACTTTACCACGTGTTTATTACGTTTTTCACGAGACAAACTCCTCGGTTCTACTTCAACGTCAATTTTTTGTGCACTTATGGCTTCTGTGTAGAAAGACAATTTTTTTACACCGGAGGGAGTACTACTTCCATTCTATTAAAATTTTATTCTAAAAAAATTGGTCAAAGATAAAGTAATCTAAATTTGGACAACATTAATTTTGTAATAAAATATTAGTAACATTAGATTTATCATGACTTATATTTTCATAATATACTTATTTTGTGTTGTACTCTCCCGTCCTACACACAATTTATTTTTGAAGTTGGTTAAAGGTAAGCTAACTTAATTTTGATCGAATTTATAGAAAAAATTTATTAATTAATGTAATATCATACGAGTACTATTAGATTCAAAATTACTTATATTTTCATAACATCTTATTTTATTTGATAGATGTTAATATTTTTTCTATAAAATTGATAAAAATTAGATTAGTTTGATTTTGACCACCTCTAAAAATAAACTTTGAATGAGATGAATGAAGTAGATGTTAATATTTTTTCTATAAATATAATCAAAATTGTATTAGTTTAATTTTAATGAACTTTACAAAGAAGTTTTTAGTGGGACTAAGTAAGAGGACGAGGAAACTTCAGTCACTGACAGACAACAGTGTCGTCTGCACGTGGAACGGTGGTGAGGTTACAGTCGTACGAACGGTGACTAGACGCATGTGGAAAAAAAGATGGTTTTGGACGGAATTAATAAATGGTTAGGTTCTCTCATTATCGTTAGGTGTCGTATTTTGGCGCCCAAGTAAACGGCCATGGATTTCCTTTACGGCAGGTCGCTTATTTTTCTTTTGAAAAAATAATATATTAATTAATATCTCAACCGCTCCATCAATCGATACTTATTACAGACTCTCGCACTCACAATTGAAACACCCTAATTTTGAAAAGAAAAAAAGTCTATTTTTACTACCCTCATGTTACCTAGGATGTCCACTTTACCCTATAAACAAAATTTCAATTCAATTTACTCACTCAAACTATTAGATTTGTTCAATTTATCTTATTGTGGGATTTTTTTGTCTCTCTTTGTACAGGTTATGTTTATAGTTATAATTTTGTATCATGATATATGACATCATACACAATTCTAGAATTAAATACTTCCAATATAAAAAATTACAAAAAAACATGAACTATTTTTATGACATACGATATGTTGTAACTTATAATCTAATAAAATTTTATACTCAAACATTATATGAACTGACGGGGTACGTACCTAAGGTACCTAAGAGGCAACCAGCTAGCCAGTCAAGAGGGGATACGTGGCTCCGCGGGCCCCAACCTAGGGCCTGGACTCAGGACGACGCAACCAAAATACTCGACTCCAAGGAGTAAGCCGACCTCCAAGGTCGGAAGAAACGCCGGACCTTCAAGCATGCCAACAAGGCCGGAGTGAAGAGCAATTTGGGCTAGAGCCCGGACTGAACGCGGACGAGAGGTTGAAATGTCGATGTGACGTAGCGACAGAAAGAATTCAAGATGCCGTGGGAGCCCACGTGTGACAATACAAGCACGACGCCGGGCCATCATCACCATCCGTCCTGCTCAGCGCGGGTGTACTGAGACAAAAAATAGACGTAGACTATAGACTAGACGTTAGCAGGTGTACTTATCGCTAACATATCATGTAAACCCCCATCCCATTTATGAGGAGCTGGCGAGTAGATATAGGCGTCCAGACTATAAAAGAGGAGGCTCAAAATCTTCCCTGGCACGGCGAACACATCACACAAGCGTGACACTTAAGCTTTCTCCTCGTTCTCGCACGCGAGACAACCTCGCTTGTAATCACGGTTCCTCAAACCGCCTGAGCTAATACAAGGCCGGCGAACACCCTAGACTGGATGTAGGACACGTTGTCTGAACCAGTATAAATCATTGTCTTTATTAGCTAGCCATACAGACATAAAACGGCAATATTCAATTACTTGTCGGTGGTAAAAACACCGACAATTGACACGACAGGTAGGGGGCCGCTTCGTGTTTTCGTTTTTTCATCTGTGATGGCTTTTGTGAGCTCGAGCTTCCATGCCGCTGAGAAGATCTGTTTCAGTAGCCTCGAGTTTGTTATCGCCCCCAACAACAAGCTCGAGGTCAATGTCATCTTCGCGCCCCGCCAGGCCTTCCATTTCCGAAGCCTGGAGTTCGTCGCTGACGGTGGCGGCATCCTACGGTTGATGGACGGCGCGACCGCCAACGTTGCCAACCGCACCTCCAAGGGAAACTTCGTGGGCATGATCGATGAAGCATCAGCGTCCCTTCTCCCTCTCCTAGAGGACACGACCAACTGTGACTACAACACTGATATCGGGTTGACGAGGATCCCCGTTCCCTCCGCGAATGCCGTGTCACGTAAACTGGCTATGACTCCGATTCCTTCGCACGCTTACACAACAGCTTCGCTAGCCCCAATGCGATGGGAGGCTTCGCGCCCGAACTACAGCAGGAAGCCAGCGGTCATGATGAAGTCGTCCGACCAGCTCAAGACACACCACGACATGCTCGAGGCGGAGAGGGCACGGCTGGACGTGGGCGAGGCAGCATTCAAGACGTCAGGCGGCCGCCATCCCCGTAGAGGCGGGGCACGAGCGCATGGCCTCCAAGCCAGGAAGAGTATCATCACCGTCACGAGCAACCCTTCGCAGTTTGAGCGGCTGAGTCAGAGCGTGGCGACTGCCACCGTCATGGCACGCAGCCTCCCGGAACCTAGCGAGCCAGAGGTGCGATGGACATACCAGAGCCTTTGCTTCTTCTTCTTCTTCATTTGCCCTTCGTCGTACCTACTGCCGTGAAGATCGGGCCACATCATATCATTTATTTGTTTCTCACCATTTTTCTGTTATCCATCTCATGTTTTTGTGTCATATCTATAGTTCATTAAACCACCACAAAAGTAACCAAACGATTGTGTAGTACCGCTAATCTTGTGTCGTTTACATCATTTGTTGTTTGCCATATCAATTTGCATTGTGTTAGTCAGCCCACATATTGTTCGCATAAAAAAAGAGAAAAAAAGAGAGAAGTGAAAAAAGTGTGTTACAAAAAAAGGAGTAAAAAATAAGATTTAAGGGCTGCAAGGATATAATCATTGTTGTTGAAAAAAAAATCAGATTGGGCAACAAAGTTTAATCATCTTTTGAGTTGGTTTACGACACTTGATTTTTGGTGCTACAAGCCTTCCTTGTTTAGCCATCCAAGCTCCACAAAAATCCGTAAAAAATAAGATTTAAGGGCTGCAAGGATATAATCATTGTTGTTGAAAAAAAAATCAGATTGGGCAACAAAGTTTAATCATCTTTTGAGTTGGTTTACGACACTTGATTTTTGGTGCTACAAGCCTTCCTTGTTTAGCCATCCAAGCTCCACAAAAATCCGTAACCGGATCTCCCGACTCGTGAACCTTTCAACCGCTTAATCACAACAAGGAATACTACCACATTTTGCACACTCACAGTCCTTGAGAACAGGTAAGAACTTTGCTAAGCAAGTGGTGAGATTGTGTGATTCCACTAAAACTTCCTATACCATTTCCCTCCATTGTTCTAACATGGAAAGATCTGCTTCAATCGTTAGTGGTGGTAATTCTGAAAAAGAACCACGAGTTTCACGAGCCAAGCTACGCCAATTCGGAAACTCACTATTATAGACCATGGAAAGAATGTTTAGTGAACGTCACCCACCAGTCGGTGGAAGGGCTCCACTACATCAACATGAAGAATTTGGTGAAAAAAATTCATATTTTTGGATTGGTTTTCATAACCGTTTCAGAAATGATTGTGGTGGATATGGTGATGAAAGACGTGCGGGTCTCAAATATCAGTGTAGAGGAAGAACTCAAGGGCATGGTCAAGGCCAACGTGTTCGCTTTGATGATGATCAAAAGGTACATGATTATTATTATGACAGATATGAAAACCCTTTTTCAGATAATGGGCACTTTGATCATCAGCATGATCGCCGTCGGGGTGCTGACTATGTTGGAGAACATGGTCACTTCTATGGCAGCCGATCAATCTCAGATTTGTGCCACCGGCAGCAATCCTATACCTCTGTTATTGTGGGTAAATCTCAAGGCGCTGCAGCTAAGTATTCTCCATCTATTGGTGCTGTGAAGATATCAGTTTCTACAGCTTCTTCACCTACAATTCAGCAAGAACAACAACTCCATGCTGCAAGCATATCAGCCCCATCTATTGCATCGGTGGTTGCATCCTCCTCGCATAGCCGAGTGATTAATTGTCACAAGTGCCAAAGTCGTGAACATATTGCTGCTAAATGTCCTACACGGAAGACCATGATTATTAATGAACAAGGTGAAGGGGAATTTGAGAACGAACCACAAGATGCACCGATCTTTGATGAGGAAATTGGAAATAACGAGAATGTGACCCAACCCGATGAAGGTGAATCTTAAAATGAACAACAAGATGCACCAATATTTGATGAGGAAATTGTAGATGATGAGAATATGATCCAACCAGATGAAGATGATAATAATTGCTTCATTTCTCATCGAATGCTTAATGTTACTAGTGCAACTGCAGAAAATAGAAAACAACACAATTTGTTTTATTCCGAAGGCATGATCAAGGAGAAGCTATGCAAAATTATTCTTGATCATGGCAGCTACAATAATATTGCAAGTCAGGAATCGGTAGAGAAATTGGAGTTCAAACAGTGGCATCTTCCTAATCCATACAAGATGTAGAGGTTTCATGATTGTGGGGCACTCCGTGCATCCAACATCATGATTGTTCCTATCTCTATTGGGAAGTATAAAGATAAAGTGTAATGTGATGTGGATCCTATGCACGCATACGAACTACATTTGCAAATACCTTGGTTATATTTTCCGGCAGTTCAGATTTGTGATCGTGTTAACAAACTTATCTTCATGAACAATGAAGAGCCCCTCACTTTACTTTCCTGGCCATTGAAAGAAATTGAGAAGAAAAATTTGAAAAGAATTCGGCGAGAGAGTGAGAACCACTTGCGAGTGACCCACAAACATAGTAAGAGAGTGTCTCCAAAGCCAAATAAAACCCCACAGTCGCAAATGACCGAGCTAAATGGAAAGAGGGTTTAGTGATGATAGCTAAAAAAGGATTTAAAAAAATGAGTGAACCCAATGCCATGTTCTTTGTACTCCTGTGCAAGGATAATTTTATTTTCCCTAATGACTTACATTCTACTTTACTAAGTGCATGTTTTGATGTGTCACAGGAATTTGAAGATGTGTGTCCTAAGGAAGAACCACCAGGGATGCCACTCAATAAAGGAGTTGAACATCAAATTGACTAGGTTCCTGGTGCTTCACTTGCAACCCATGCACCATACTGCACCGACCTGGAAGAAACAAAAGAAATTTGATGCCATGAGCAGGACCTCATCAACAAATGGTATGTGCATGAAAGTTTTTCACCTTGTGCAAATTTTGCTTTCATGGTTCCAAAGAAACATGGCTCATGGAAAATATTTGCTGATTGTCATGCAATAAATAATATTAAAATAAGGTATAAGCATTCCATACTTTTGCTTGATGACATACTCGATGACTTTAATGGTGCTATCATTTTTCACAAAAGTTGACGTGAGAACTGGCTATCAAAAAATTTGAATGCGAGAAAGAGATAAGTGGAAAACAACTTTTAAAACAAAGTGTGATTTGCATGGCTGGTTGATAGTGCTTCTTGGATTGTCAAATGCTCCTAGTACTTTTCTGAGATTAATGAATCCTGTTCCTAAATCCTTCATTGAAAATTTGTTGAATTTAAATTTGACGGTATCCTATTTTATAAAAAATTTCTTGACAAACATGTTAATGAAAAAAAATGTGTGCTTGCTGTTTTGAGGAAGAATTGCTCTTATGCTAACTCTGCCAAGTGCACATTTTGCATCGATAAGGTAGTTTTTCTTTGCTTTGTTGTTTCAGCTCAGGGTATAGAGGTCAACAAAGAAAAAATTACAACCGTTTATGAGTGGTTGTTGCTGCCCCGATCTTCAAGTGCTGTTGTCCCAATCAATGAGTTGATAAAGAAGAATGTACATTTTTGTTCACGATAACCAAAAGAAAAGGCACTTGAAGAGCTGAAAATAAAGTTGGCAACAGCCCAACTCCTTGCATTTTCAGATTTGGTAAGACTTTTTGTGATGCAAGTGAGTTAGGGATCGGAGGAGTGCTTATGCAAGAAGGTTATCCAACTCCATACTTCAGTGAAAAGCTAAGTGGTCCAACTCCAAATTGTTTTTCTTATGATGAACAATTGTATGCTCTTGTGGGGTATTTGGAAACTTGGCAACTCTATCTTTTGTGTAAATTTTTTGGGGATACATGCATATCATGAATGTTTGAAACATCTTAAGTTTCAATTAAAATTGAACAAAAGACATGCTATATGGAATCAACTCATTGGGACTTTTTCTTACATTGTCTTGTACAAAAAAGGAAAGGATAATGTTTTTGCAGACGTTTTATCTAGACACCATATGTTGTTGTCTCAACTTGATGCAAAAGTTCTTGGCTTAGAAAGTATCAAAGACTTGTATGGCACTGATTCATATTTTTCTAAACCATTTTCCAAGTGTTGTGATGGAAAGGGATGGAAAAAGATTCATATGCATAACGGATTTTTATTTGGGGCTAACAAAATTTTCACTCTAGATTGCTCTGTTTGTCTAATGTTTATGTAGAACACTCATGTAGGGGATTGATTGATCACTTTAGTGTCAAGAAAACAGAGCAAGCGCTGGTCGATAATTATTTTTGGTTCAACATGATAAGAGACGAGAAAAGACATGTTCTATGGTGTGTCACCTGCCGCAAAGCTAAGTCACTCCTGAATCCTCATTGTCTATACGTTCCTCTACCATTTCTTTGTTTTCTATGTGTAGATGCTTCTATGGACTTTGTTCTTGGTTTACATCGAACAAAGAGGGGGAGCAATTCAATATTTGTTGTGAATGATCACTTCAACAAAACGGCTCACTTTTATTTCTTATCTTAAGAACGATGATGCGTCACATATTACTGACTTATTTTTTAGAGAAATCATACGACTTCATGGTGAGCCACGGACTATTGTTTCAGATCAGAACACCAAATTTTGACTTACTTTTGGAAGACACTGTGGAGGCAATCTTGGGAGACGGCTGCTATTTTCTACAACATGCCATCCAAAAACATTGGGCGTAAGAAAATGTGAGACCGTTGAAACAAAAAATTGTGCTAAAATTTTCAAGAAACTTTAACATCAAGAAAAGACAAACAAGAAGATTTTTAAGTATCGAGTTCAACTCATTTTTAAGAGAGGAGGGATGATGAGTACAACTTTCAATGTTGTTGTTCTATCTCCCTACTGTGGATTACAAGAGTCGAGGACGACTCCTTTCCAAGAGGGGGGATGATGTGGACATCCCAACATCACATACATGTACACGAGCTTATGAAGGACTTGCTGTGCACACTCATGTTCAAAAACTCAAACAAGAGGTGAATTCTTTCCTCTCTGGATTATATTTAAATATTGATAAGAATAATATGCTACCTAAGTCATGTAATTACGTGTTACTCAGATTTACCCATGAAAGAACATCATTGGCTGGCACAAAAAAGAACCAAGTTAGTTCACACTGTCTGAACTTTCATTGTCGCGATAGTTCACCCTGTCCAAACTGAGAACGGGTACACTGCAGGAACCTCAACTTCATGTGTAATACTGTATCAATCTGTCACGTTCCAGGGCCCATAATACACATGGTGTGAAATCTTATTAAGTCTACTTTCCAATGGAACAAATGGTGTATCGTCTGGACTTTTCAAGCAGAAGTTATGGCTAAATTACTAAAGACTGCGCAGAAGGTGAGAAGACGCGCGAGGATCAAAGACTACTCCGTGAATTGCTCACTAGCTGGTTTCCCACCTCAAAACGCGGTGACTTCAGTTCACACCAAGCTAGGAGGGTTGTTCCTAGTATAAATATCACCTTTGTGCTCCTGGAAAAACAACTATTGATCATTTAATAAACAATATAATTCTGAGTGTCTTGCACACCTTTGTTCTTTCTGGTTCTTCATAAGGGTCCCCTAATTCATGCTCTACACTTTCGGGCCTTTTATGAGGATTAGTTTCTGGTTTGTGGTTCTGCGGTCGTTCGGAGATCGAGTCAAAATCCTTAAAGTTTCGGTGCCTCTCTCACCGACGCTTGGTCGCAACCAACCTTGGCTGATATAAAGCTAGTTATCTCAGATTGTGGTTCTGTGGTCGTTCAGAGATCGAGTCGAAGTTCTTAAAGACTTTGGTGTCTCTCTCTCCGTCACTTGGTCGCATCCAACCATGACAGGTATAAAGCTAGTTACCCCGCTGTTTTCAGCTAGTTACCATTGTTCGTTCTGCTGTCCGATCTTTTCATTGGCACTTCGTTGTACCTACTGCCATGAAGATGAGGCCACCCTCAGGTTTCACCCTATCAGCCTACCAAAGCATATCGAGGACAAGTCCACGGAGGAAGAGAGGGTCGCGCACGACGCCGCCCTGGAGAAGGGGAGAGATGACCACGTGGACAACCATCTTCGTCGTCGGAGTCGGCCGGAGGAACAGAGGAGGGAGTTGCGAGACGCGACAGCGACCAAACAGGTTGCTCCTGCCATGACTTCGGGGTTTGTGTCCCTTTCTTCTGGATCGGATGATGCTTCTACACTAATCGAGCGGTAGAGGAGGAAAAATGGTGGTGACGCTCCGCCCACGAAGAAGAGTCGGATGGGAGAGGGGAGTGGATCTTCCTTGCCCCTGCCTGTGCCCTTGATGGTCCGGGAAAGCGCAGACCTTCGACATCCATGGTTCCGAGGGGCCGAGCGGGAAGCCGGCAGCTTGCCACCTGACCTTCCGCGAGGCGCATTCCTACATCCGACCCGTTGTCACCTGGCGCCAGGGCACCCGTGTCTCCGGCTGGGGTGGGACGCCAAAGCACGGAAGGTCCAGAGGGGCAGGCGGTTAGCCCTCGTGCGACACCGGTCATTCCTCCAAATGCTATACTCCAAGCGGTCGTGCCTCCAATTCGTCCCCGGTCAAAGAGGCTCGTCCTTTAATCCTTGTTTCTTATCCAAGCATAGCCCCCTCTGATATGGTTTTCTGATCTCTCTTTCCTCCACCTACTGCAAGGTGCGTACCAAGCGGGCATACTTGCTCTGCCGGGAGCTTCATCGCCCCCGTCCTCTGGTGTCCCTTCTGTCGGTCCTGCTCTGTTGTTGGTAGGAGGTGTGGGGCCGGTGGCGGGGGAAGCGCCCTTTCCTCCGACTGGGGCGCGGACATTCTGACCGTCTCCACCAGCCCTGACTTCCGTCGAGCCTGTCCCGGCCGCGCGGGTTCAACCCCTGGGGGACGAGGCTCCACGCTCTAGAAAGAGGTTGGTTATCACCGAGGATGAGGTAGAGTCGTCTCTAGAGGTGCAGTTGATTCGCATGAAATCGCAGGGCCGGGCAGCGGAGCAGGCTCTTATGACGGAGGCGACTCTTTCCTCTGCTGTTGTTGCTTCCTGCGCCTCGGGGCCTAGCGCGTTAGGACAGGCGGCTCCTGCCATGGCTCCGAGTCAGGCCGTGGAGGGATCGGAGCTCCCTTTGGTGGGCCAGAGACCTTCCGATCCGAGTGGCGCGATGGGCCAAGAGAAAGACGTCTCCCTCTCCTGTTCCCAACTCACCGAAGCCGTGGAGTTATTCCAGTCAGGACAGGACCGTCTCGCGGTCATGCTCCAAAGGCTTGGTCACGGCGTGTTTCCATGCGAGGTAAGCTGTATTCCCCCGACTCTCTCATTCGCAATTCGTCCTAGGGGTTGTTCGTGACCATGTTATTATTGACTTTCCTTTGACAGGGATCTGTTGAACGAGAGGTCGAGCGGGATCATCTCATTGGGGGATCCCTCGGTGGTCGGGTGATGAGGACATCACAACAGTGGATACTCACATTGATATACAAGGACCAATCACAAGAGGACGAGCACGGTTACTAAATCAGCAGGTGAACTCGTTCCTAACTTCCTACCCATGTGATTTTGAGAATGGATTGCTATTGAATGATTTAATTGTTATTAGGAACCATGGACATGATCAACAAGTAAAGGGAAGAGGATTTGGGGACGTGGAGAATCAGATGGGACGTCCACAAGTTGATGGAAACAGTCACCAACTCGGACTCGAGTTCAACTCGGAGTCCAGGAGCAGTACATCTTAAAACGGACGCCCAGGATGCATACGGACTCCGTTTTTGACGTTCTACATATGCATGGAAAGATGAGAAGATAAACTTTCCAATGGTTCTGTTCCCATATTATAATTTGGCGGGAGTCATTGGGAGATGTCGAAACAAGTTGAATTCGGAGTTCTGTCTGGTGTTGCACCACCGTATTGGGCTTTTGGGCCTTGTATCCCGTATGAGTCAATTAGGGACGCATCTAAAGGTCTTATGGTCGAACCATAGGCTTTAAATACTGCAGCCGCCGGCCATATTTGGTGGGTTTTTCTTATATAAACAGCCGCCGTTCTACGGTTTTTTGTGAAACCCCAACTTCGTGATTCTCAGATCACGTCTTCTACGTTCTTGCTCGTGTTCTTGGTTGCACCTGCAGGGATTAGCCTTCTTGGCGAGGTCAAGCGTGTGCTGCATGGTTGATAACCAACAGAGCAGTGGTGTAGTGATTGCAGGGGTGTTCGAACTGCTCGAGTGCCGCGGATCATCAACGTCGAGTTCTCCACCTCAATCAACCTACCTTTCGGAAGATCCGGCCTAAATCACTCATCATTTGGTATCAGATTTCAGGTTGTCCATGAGGTACTTTGATTTCCCACTAGATTAGTTTTTGTTTTTCATACCTAGAGTCCACAGAAAAAGCCACAAAAAATACATATCGTGTTACCGATTCCTAGACTATAGTGCCTGCAAGTTTTTGTTTTTCAGTTTGCATTGTTGAGTTTGCATTCGTGTGGTCGAGTCTTGTTGCTAGTTTAGCTTTGTGTTTTTGGGTCGTAGTTATCGTTTTTCTTCCTTGTGTTTTCTTGCTGCTCACCTATTCCACTATCCCTAAACAACAAACCGAGCCAACAAAATCATCGGTTTGCCCTAGCTAGCCGCCTTGCGTGAACTCCCACATCGCCAGCCCTAGAACAGGTGACAAACTATTGTGCCAGCCCTCCTTGATTCATCACACAACATCCCATCAGCCGTCGTTGCTAAATTCCGATTGTTTTTCACATCCGATTGCGAGATCTTTTTCAAAACCGAGTTTGAATCAACATAAAAAACAGTAACTCGGGTAGACTACCTTAAAACGGCCATAACTTTTGCATATGAACTCGAAATCGGGCGATTTTTTTTTCAAATTGATCTACCCAAAATTTCACAACCGATTTTCTACAGCTTCGCCGTGTTCGGTGAAATTTGTTTGGCCAAATTCCCCTCGGAAGATATACTATCCGGCCTCCGAAGTTTCAGCACAAATTTTTAAGAATCTTTCTGATTTTCTATAGGCCACATCTTACATCCAATTGAGCTGCAAAGTTGTGTGCTTCCTATTTTTGTGCTCTCAAGTAGACAAAAAATATCAGAAAAATATTAAAAAAGAAAAAAATAGTGAAGAGAGCACAAATATTAAAGCATTGACAGCACACACTTGAAACAGTTGGCCTATACACTTGTGCTGTATTTATTGCTTATACCTTCCTGATCTTCTATTTGCCTCTCTACCGCCTTGTGTTGTGCTAGGCCTAGAACACTTGTTAACCGGCAACAGTTCCTACATTGAATACTTATTCAACTTTGTTTTTGATGTTAACGATTTTTGCTTATTAGCCACCATATTGTGCCATCCAAGCTCCACTGTTCCTCTTGAGCAGAACAGGTACCTTTGCAATCACTCCACGCTTCATTGGTTCTCACTGTCCACCGTTTACCACCTGCTGTGTCGGTAAGAACACTTGTAAGAACGTGGTAAGACGTTTGAGAGAGAGAGAGAGAGATTGTTTCCTTCCTTCCACTTTTCACATTGCCACTATCCTTTGTAATTGATAGGGATAACATCTTTTTGTTACCCTTTGTTTACTACTAACAATGGCAGAAGATAAAAGGGATGATGAATGTGTTCAACATGCTGAGTTGCGTGACATGATGAGGGAAAAGACATATATGTTCACCAAAACCCAAGCATCGACAGAGGCGTCGTTGACGACCTTGAAACACCAACTTGCTGATCTTGTTGTTCGGATGGATACTCTTGAGGCACGGCTGCCTCTTGCTGAAGATCGTGAAGACGGTGCTTATAATATGAAAGATCATAACAATCAACCATGACTTCCACGTTATCTATGAGGTATGGGAGGTAATAATTGTTATAATTACAATGATCGTCATAACAATTTTAATCGCCCTCTTGATGATCCTTTTGCTAAAGTCAAATTTACTATACCCTCTTTTTCTGGTGCTTATGATGCTGAGGCATATCTTGATTGGGAGATGACATTAGAATAGAAATTTAATGCCCACCTTGTTTCTGAACAACATTGAATTCGTCAAGCCACTAGTGAGTTTAAGGATTTTGCTATCATATGGTGGAATGAACTTGTTAAAACTAGAACTGATCCTCCAACATGGGATAGATTAAAGGAAGCTATGCGTGTTCATTTTGTTCCTCCCTCTTTTCAGCGGGACCTTCGCAAAAAATTGCAGCGCTTAGACAAAGGTAACATGTCCGTAGAGGAGTATTATCAAGAGTTACAAAAGGGTATGTTGCGCTGTGGGGTAGTAGAGGACATGGGTGATAAAATAGATCATTTTTATGGGGGGTTGAGGCGTGAAATTCAGGACATTGTTGATTATAAGGAATATGATACTGTTAACAGATTATTTCAGCTGGCTATGTTGGCAGAAAAAGAATTGCAGGGCCGCCAACAGCAGCAGCACCAACGCACGAGGAGCACCTTCACACCGCGTTCGACATCTACACCATCCAAAACAGCACCATCTTCGAGTTTTCCTACTGCCACTACACCATCCAATGGTGGCTAACGAACTTCATGTACTCCTCTATTTCCTCGCGCGCCGGAGGGCAGCAAGACGACACCATTCAAGCCTACGTCTTCCATTCACAAGTCGAACTTCCATCTTTAAGTGTCACCGCTGCCAGGGAGTTGGTCATGTGATGAAAGATTGCCCTAGCAAACGAGCATACATAGCACGAGATGATGGCGGGTATGATAGTACTTCGGATGTTGCAGGACTAAAAGATGACCACTATAGCACAGATGAATAGGTACTTGGTACTGCAGCAACAAAAAATTATAGAAGCATAATTGTGCAGCGTGCTTTGAGCTCCAAAGTTAAGGCGGATGACAAGCTAGGACGACACAATCTTTTTCACATGTTTTTCATCGTCAAGGACTGCCGCGTGCACACTATAATTGATGGAGGCAGCTGCAACAACTTGGTGAACATGGATGTGGTCAAGAAACTTGGGTTGACAACAAGAGCACACCCTCATCCATACCACATTCAGTGGTTCAACAACAGCGGTAAGGTTAGGGTAACACAAACAGTGAGGGTACATTTTTTGATTGGTTCTTACCATGATTTTGCTGATTTTGATGTCGTATCTATGGATGCTTATTCTCTTTTGTTGGGACGTCCTTAGGAATTTGATACGGATGCTATTCATCATGGTAGAACTAATAAATATACTCTGATGCATAAAGGAAAGAAAATCACTTTGCTTCCTATGACTCTTGCTGAAATTGTACATTTTGAGAAAAGTAAAACACGTGATGATAAGGCAACAAAATCACTAGACTCTGAAAAATAACAAGTAATTAAGTTAAAATCACCTTCGTTGCCCACAACTAAATCTGACCTTGCTGATTTATTTAATACCAAGGGGATGTACTACGCTTTAGTATGCAAAGAAGCCATGTTTTCAATTCATGAAGTGTCCATTGCATTGCCCCCTGCTATTGCTAACCTTTTGCAGGATTTTGCGTATGTGTTTCCCCCCGAGATACCCCCTGGATTACCACCTATGAGGGGCATTGAACATAAGATCGACTTGATTCCAGGGGCAAGTTTGCCAAATCGTGCGGTGTACAGGGCGAATCCGGAGGAGACAAAGGAAATTCAGCGACAAGTTCAAGATCTTTTGAACCATGGGTATATTCGTGGAAGTCTTAGTCCTTGTTCTGTTCCTGTTCTTTTGGTCCCTAAGAAAGATGGTAGCTGGCGCATGTGTGTTGATTGTAGAGCGATTAATAACATCACTATTCGATATCGTTATCCTATTCCTCGCTTAGATGACATGCTTGATGAATTGAGTGGTGCTATTATTTTCACAAAAATTGACTTGCGTAGTGGTTACCACCAAATTAGAATGGCACTAGGAGATAAATAAAAAATGCATTTAAAACCAAGTTTGGACTTTATGAGTGGTTAGTAATGCCTTTTGGTTTAACTAATGCACCTAGCACTTTTATGCGATTGATGAATGAGGTTTTACGTCCTTTTATTGGAAAATTTGTGGTGGTTTACTTTGATGATATCCTCATTTACAGCAAGTCATATGACGAACATCTTAATCACTTACGTGCTGTTTTCAGTGTCTTGAGAGATGCACGTTTGTTTGGTAACCTAGAAAAGTGCGTCCTTTGCACCAATCGAGTTTCGTTTCTTGGATATGTCGATTCATTGCAGGGAATTGAGATGGATGAGGCAAAAATTGTGACAATCACTAGCTGGCCAACTCCATCGACCGTCACGCAGGTGTATAGTTTTCTTGGTCTTGCAGGTTTTTATCGACGCTTTGTGCGGGATTTCAGCACCATTGCAGCACCTCTCCATGAACTGGCGAAGAAGGGAGTGCAGTTTCGATGGGGCGAACAGCAGCAACAAGCTTTTGATGTTCTCAAATCAAAGCTTACACAAGCACCATTGCTACAAGTTCCTGATTTTGACAAGACATTTGAGCTAGAATGTGATGCAAGCGGCATTGGTATTGGAGGTGTTCTCATACAAGGAGGTAAACCCGTTGCATTCTTTAGTGAAAAATTGCATGGTTCTTCTCTGAATTATTCTACTTATGATAAGGAATTTTATGCCTTAGTGCGAGTTTTACAAACTTGGCAACATTACCTGTGGTCTAAGGAGTTCGTCATACATTCCGATCATGAATCTTTGAAGTATCTTAAGTGTCAAACCAATCTGAATAAACGACATGCGAAATGGATTGAGTTCATAGAATCGTTTCCGTACATCATTAAGCATAAGAAAGGGAAGGAGAATGTTATTGCAGATGCATTATCTAGACGTTACACCATGCTGTTCCAACTTGATCATAAAATATTTGGTTTGGAAACAATAAAAGGATTATATCCTACTGATTTGTACTTCAAAGATGCCTTTGAAAATTGTAGAGAAGGAATAACTTGGAATAAATATGTACTACGGGAGGGCCTCCTCTATCGTGCTAACAAGCTATGTGTTCCTGCTAGTTCCGTTCGCCTATTACTTTTGCAGGAAGCACATGGAGGAGGTTTGATGGGACATTTTGGAGTAAATAAAACTGAGGACGTGCTGGCCACACGCTTCTTTTGGCCAAAGATGAGACATGATGTCGAGCGCTACGTGTCACGATGCACTACTTGCAATAAAGCTAAGTCTCGACTTAACCCACATGGTCTTTATATGTCTCTTCCTGTTCCTAGTTTACCTTGGCATGATATTTCCATGGATTTTGTTTTGGGATTGCCTAGGACTAAGAGGGGGAGGGATAGTATTTTTGTGGTTTTTGATCGTTTATCCAAAATGGCACATTTTATACCTTGTCATAAGAATGATAATGCCTCACACATTGCTGATTTGTTTATGACGGAAATTATTCATTTACATGGTGTACCAAATACCATTGTTTCTGATCGTGATGCAAAATTTTTAAGTCATTTTTGGAGAACTTTGTGGTATAAATTGGGAACCAAACTGCTGTTTTCAACCACATGTCACCCACAAACTGATAGACAAACTGAGGTAGTAAATCGTACTCTATCCACTATGTTGCGGGCTGTTTTAAAAACAAATTTAAAGGGTTGGGAGGATTGTTTACCACATGTAGAATTTGCTTACAACAGGTCAGTTCACTCTACTACAAAGGTAAGCCCCTTCCAGGTAGTGTATAGTTTCAATCCCCGTGCTCCTATTGATTTATTACCTTTGCCTCCTTTTGAAACTATAAATTTGGATGCTACACAACGATCTGAATTCATTCTTAAGATGCATGAAACTACAAAGAAAAATATTGAAAGGATGAATGAGAAGTGTAGAATTTCTTGTAGTAAAGGTAGAAAAGAAGTAAAACTTGAACCAGGGGACTTGGTATGGCTACATTTGTGAAAAGAACGATTCCCTCACTTGAGAAAATCTAAACTTATGCCACGAGCTGCTGGTCCTTTTAAGATTGTTGAAAAGATCAATGACAATGCATATAAGTTTGAGTTGCCTCCCGATTTTGGGGTTAGTCCCACATTTAACATTTCATATTTATGACCATACTTGGGGGAAGAAGATGATCTTGAGTCGAGGACGACTCCGATTCAAGAGGGAGAGGATGATGAGGACATCACAACGGTGGATACTCACATTGATATACAAGGACCAATCACAAGAGGACGAGCACGGTTCCTAAATCAGCAGGTGAACTCGTTCCTAACTTCCTACCCATGTGATTTTGAGAATAGATTGCTATTGAATGATTTAATTGTTATTAGGAACCATGGACATGATCAACAAGTAGAGAGAGGAGGATTTGGGGACGTGGATAATCAGATGGGACGTCCACAAGTTGATGGAAACAGTCACCAACTCGGACTCGAGTTCAACTCGGAGTCCCGGAGCAGTACATCTTAAAACGGACGCCCAGGATGCATACAGACTCTGTTTTTGACGTTCTACATATGCATGGAAAGATGAGAAGATAAAATTTCCAATGGTTCTGGTCCCACATTAAAATTCGGTGGGAGTCATTGGGAGTTGTCGAAACAAGTTGAATTTAGAGTTCTGTCCGGTGTTGCACCACCGTATTGGGCTTTTGGGCCTTGTATCCCATATGAGTCTATTAGGGACGCGTCTAAAGGTCTTATGGTCGAACCCTAGCCTTTAAATACTGCAGCCGTTGGCCATATTTGGTGGGTTTTGCTCAGATAAACAGCTGCCGTTCTATGGTTTTTTGTGAAACCCCAACTTGGTGATTCGCAGATCACGTCTTCTATGTTCTTGCTCGTGTTCTCGGTTGCACCTGCAGGGATTAGCCTTCTTGGTGAGGTCAACCGTGTGCTGCACGGTTGATAACCAACGGAGCAGTGGTGTAGTGATTGCAGGGGTGTTCAAACTGCTTGAGTGCCGCGGATCATCAACGTTGAGTTCTCCACCTCAATCGACCTACCTTTCGGAAGATCGGGCCTAAACCACTCATCATCGGGATCTTGAGGCAGTGAAGTGGGTGGAGGAGGCCACAAAGCCCGAGTTAAGTCTCCGGCTGTCTAGGAAGAATCGAGCCGCCTCCGTGCTTCGATTGCCGCCGTTCAAGAAGAGGTGGGCCGGCTTGGCGAAGCGCTCGCTGTCACCTGGGAGGTGTCCTTCCGAGCGATTCGCGCGAAAGAGGAAGCCGTGTCTGCAACCTGGGTGGAGTCTGCTGAAGAGATTGCTAAGGCACGTGTGGCAGTGAGGGCCTCCAGAGAGGAGGCTGAGAGGGTCATGGCCCGGACGGACAAATCCATCCGGGCTACCAAGGACGCCTTCGTCATGTAGCTTGATCATGTGTCTTTTTTGCCATGCCTCTGCCTCACCTACCTTTTTATTTTCACTAAGCCCCCTATTTTTTTATCTGCAAAGGCGAAATGTTCTCTTGTCTCGGCGCAGGATCAAGTTACTGCTCGGGAAGTGGAGCTTGCAGAGTTCTAGAAAGCCGGGGAAGAACTCTGCAAAGCCATGTTGGGACCTAACGGGGTTCTGGACTCTGATCCTCGGGGAAGAGGCGAGAATACATCCTAAGAAGAAGGACGATGAAGCAGACCCGAGTCCGAAGGGAGGAGGCGGGATGAGGAGCCCGGGGCCGACCCCTGCGCTGAACATGGGACCGACCCTTGGCGCAATCTAGAAGGAAGTAAAAGCCTCGAAGAGAGGACCCGAACCCGGCCACAGGTAAGAGGGAAGCAGGTGGCCTTCAATGCGGGGCAGGTGCCGCCCCAGCCAATTGGGAGGGTACTCGAGTGACCTCCTGGCCCCGACATTGAATGCCCGTCACCTCCAACGGAACCAAAGGGGAGTGGAACGTGGGGCGCGCGTGCGCCTTGGTATGGGCTACTCCCCGACGACAGGACGGGAGCAGGTGTGGCTGCAGGCTACGAATACGACGGCACCATCGAGTGCCCAGTTGAACGTACGACAAGACAAGCCACCCTGTGCCCACCCTGTTCCAGTTATATATATATATATATATATATATATATATATATATATATATATATATATATATATATATATATATATAATATTTGAGGAAACTCAAGGTCCGACAAAGAATTGTAACTTTGAATGTATTTGCAGAGTTAAACTGGATGTGCTTTCAATTTTGATTCCCTCTGTTGCTCACACCCCTACCATGCCAAATCCTAATATATCAATCCGTGATACGTTGTCACATGCTTTTTGGTTAGCATGCTTACTTATATGGAGGCCATTCTGGCTAATAAAGTTGTACTTCATTGACTCATATTCTTGTTTCCACCAAATAAGACCAGAGTGGCATAGTTTGAAATTATCAGGCAAAATAGGAAATTGTAATGTGAACGGGGTTGTTCGATCTTTTAAATGGTTCTAATAACTTTTGATTTGGTAGAGACTTGATACAAACGATCCGGTTGTCAAACAACATGTATTGAACCCCACACATCACTATTTCCGCCCAGGTTATCAACCGTTCGTTGTTGGGTTGACCTCGTAAAAAAGGCTAATGCTTAGATATGAATCCAAGAACACAAGCAAGCATAAGGAAGAATGCAACTCAATTTATTAAAAATATTAAGCACTTAAAGTTGGGGTCTCAAAATTTGATGGAAAGCGAAAGTTTTTTAATGATAGATTAGTCTACGCAAAACCCAAATTATAACTTGGGCGGTGGCTATTGAACATATAGTGCTACGGTGTGTATCTAATGAGCTCGTTACTGCAACAGAAACAGTCATCTGTACCCACCCATCAAAACCAGTTATTCAATTAGAATGGGTTAAAAAAATATCAGTACCGGTTCTTAATCTCCTTGGCCACATCAGCGGTCGACACTTGAAGAACCGATGCAGATCTTAGGTATTATTACTTACTAGAACCGGTACTGATATCTAAGCAGACTTCCTACCCTGGTTCTAGATACGACCGCTACAGATAATAATTTTATCAGTACCGTCACATAGGTTGAAACGGTACTGATACTGCAGCAGATTTCTATACCGGTTCGAGTTGTGAACCGATATATATAATTAGTTTCTGTATCGGTTCTAGTATGAACCGGTGTAGATATGTATCTTAGACAAGTTAAGCTAGCTTATATGGGTTTGTAAGGCATTAAATTTTAACTTAACAAGAGACCAGGTATACCAATACAAGAAGTGCATAGCGATTCACCTTCTGCAATACGGTGCTTGATCAGTTCTTCCTCTCACCCTACTTGTTCTCAACTGGCCAAAAGCTCCTCTCGCCTGCTAACACAATTCAATGGCCAACTTTACAGTGGATCCTACTCGCTTCTTCATCTGCCATGTCCAGTTCAACATTGAAGTTGGTTGGGAGAACAGAGTTTCTATGACCTTGGTTCATCTGTCAGGAGAGACTACAGTTTAGCATTTGGAGTACGTCATAGAAGTGGATGCTGACTGGATCCTGGATCGAAGCAATTATAACTTCATCATGCCACATGTTCATTAATATTTGATAGATGAGATCAACTTGACAGTCAAGTCTTCTTGCCTTATACTGCTAGGAATAGCACTTTTCGAACTTGATAGTAGTTTCCAAAGAGACAATCTTCTTTTGGCGGACCTGGTAGAGATTGTTGGGATGAGGGTCAAGTCATGAGACATGATTATGGCATCAAGCAATCAGATAAGAACTTTTCTCGCATGGGTTGTATTATGATACTAAGCTTCCACTAGACTACAGAACATTGGAGAACATTGACTTAGCGGTTTTCTCATGTGGAAAGTCGATCTATCGGCAATAATGGTCGCGGTGCTCTCAGATTTGTTTTGTGAAAGTGTTAATATAATGAGCCACGGACAGTACGACACATCTTAGTGGTTAGATAGGGGACCGGGGATGGTATCGCCTGGTTTTGGAGCTGTCTAATGTGCATCCTTAAAGTACATCATCCGAAAGCTTTTATGCCACCCAAAGATGGACTACTAGTAGAGAACAATTGGCATCCTCTCTCCATCCCACCGAACATTATTCCTCTGGGGCAATGGGATCCCCACTAGAATGCCCTGGTGGAAAAAGAAGAAGCTAGGGCTCAGCAGAACCAACAGGCGAATGTTCAGGGTTGGGGTGTCTTGCCCAGTTGCAAGATAAGAGTGCAAATCTATTGCCACAGGACATGATGTAATATAAATGAAGACCGAGGGTAACTATATGAATATATCTCATGGGGTACATTTATAACTATACAAAAATTGTTCTTAAGTGTCGTTTCTTCTTTTTGCAGGTGATCATGGAAGTTTATGACTTGGAAGTCAACTTCTAGAGACTCTGATCATGTAATTTTTTTAAGCATGGTTGAAGTTTTTTAGGAATAGAACTGTTATTTTGTTTGTAACCTATCCACTGCTTTGTGAACCTAAGAGCTCTTGATTGTACTATATGGTCTGGGTACTCTGCTTATCAGTTTGGTCAGACTTTATCCTGTGTTATTGTATGGACATATCACATTGTCAATTGATTTTTCTGGATGTTCTTACAATGTTGGTTTCTAGTATATCATGACATGAATGCTATTAACAGTTAAAATAAATACAAACTGATATAGAAAGATAATTTATATATAAAGTTGCTACTAAAAGTTCGATTGTAGATAAGGTATGGTCAATGAAAATGAGTTGTTACTGCTCGATAAAACCAAAACAGTTACGGTTACAATTCAGAAGCAGCAATTATTTTTCAAGAAGCAGTTATTTTTTATGGCAATACATATCAACATTTGTTCAATACTGGAACCGGCACTGTTATAAGTAACAAGTATCGGAACTGGTTGGAAACAAGACTCGGTACATATGGTCAGTATCAGACCAACAATAGAGTCGTACGCCCGGGTCCTAGTCTTTCGATCTGAAATTATGCTTCACAATAGTTTCCCACGAGAACTAGTTCGTCTCCCACATTCGTTTGGAGGTTCCCCTTTCCCTAGCTATAGATGATTCGTGAGAACAATCGTCCATTACTGGAACTGGGGTCCATTACGTTTGACAATAAGCATTCCTTCAATAAACAATTGTTTATTTAAAAACATGGAGGTTACAAAAAGTCTACTAAGAACTCTACATGGAACAGTTCCTAGACACATACATGCCAACAAAAAGACCTAAACATCTACTCCCAACTTATTGGCCATCGTGTCCTCCAACATCTCACGGCCTTCCATCCCTAACATCTAGGCGATGGTCTCCCCAATGCGTCAAGATGCTCGATCACTTTGCGGAACCTGAAGACACAATGGTCGACTATGTAGATTCCATGCAGACTAGTGGGGAGCTTCCCAAGCCCCATACACACTATGGAGTTGGATGTCTGTTTAAAGTAATACCAAGACATCTGTTGGAGCGCAATGCGCAGGGTGGTGGTCCGACTCTCCTTGTTGGCTACCTCCTCCAGCAACTTGCTGAACTTCCGTTCAGCGTCCACCCATAACCTCTCTAGCTCCTCAACCCACATGAGGAGTCTCTCTCTCTATCTCTCTCTCTCTCTCTCTCTCTCTCTTCTCTCTCTCTCTCTCTCTCTCTCTCTCTCTCTCTCTCGCTCTACCGCCCAGCCAACATGCAGGGCCGGTTCCAACTACGCTGCGGTCGGAGGCGGGGGAGGTGCCGCGGCCCCCATGGGCCACCCTTCAATGTGGGAGATGTCGAGAGACCAACGTCGCGTCTTCTTCGATGCTGGCACCTCCTAGGCAGGGGCAGTGGGCCCTCCGCCTCACCATGGAAACCAGAAGAAGAGGACCGGGCTCTCTTCTTACCCCTCGATAAAGTCCTGCGTGCTGGCTGCCTCGATCAAGCGACCGCTCTCCACCAAAACTGGCGGCGGTCCCTCTGCCTGCGAGAAAAAACAATCTGAGGATCATTACCTTTGGCTGGCAGGCCGGTGAATGGGCCTCCAACAGAAGGGTTCAGCCAGCGGGTACTTCCAGTCTTCCCGGCAATCGGTGAAGCGGTTCGAGGGCTCATAGATAGAAGACATCAGGAATGACGACCTACGGCTAGGCTTAGGGCATGAAGACCAGAAAGGATGTCTACATCGAGTTGGGGACCGAGCTCAACTCGATTTGAGTCCAACTAGGAGTCTAAGAGCGGTCCATTTTTAAACTGATGACCAGGATGCATAGGACTCCGTTGTAGATGTTCTACATATGCACGAAAAGATAAGAGATAATCTTACTAATGGCACTGGTCCCACATTCAAATTCTAAATGATTCAACAAGAATTTTCTAAACAAAGCCGAGTACAAAATCTGTCAAGGTGTTGCGCCAGCTTGTATTAGGCCTTGTATCGAGTTTGAGTCTATTAGGGACGCATCCATGGTCTTTGGACAAAATCTATGCTGTAAATACAACAGCCACCGATCAAATTAAACGGGTTTTATTTAGATTAATCTGTTATACATAGTTTTACTATTCTTCAGTTTGTGAAACCTCAACTTCAGCACCTTCAGATTACTTGTTCTTTGTTATTGCTCGTGTTAGTTGCACTTACAGGAATTAGCCATTTTAGCAAGGTCGATCATATGTGCACTGTTGTAAATACAATCATGGATGGACCTGCCCCGCCTGACGACGGCGCGCCCCACCCTGCCCCGGCCCTGTGTGCCCCGCCCCGGCCCCGTTCCACCCCACCCCGCCCGGCGCCGGCGTGCCTCTGCCTCGGCCCAACCCCGGCTGGTATGCAGCTAGTTAAAGTCTTTCTCTCTTTCTCTCTCCATGTATTTCTCTATACCTCTCGATTAAAGGTTGTTTAGTACTTGTTTATCCTACTAATGATCCATTGACATTTCTTACAGTTTATTAACAGCACCGAATCAACCAAAGTTGATCCTATTACTAGAAAGTTTTACCATCCTTTAAACAAGTAGGGTTCTGCTCAGATCAGTAAAGATGATTAGTATAAACAGCGGTACAAATTAGGGCAGTCTGTAATCTACAAATAAACTTTAGGCCATGAGTAAAACCATGTATACACTGTTTCAAGTTAGTTTATATGTCTTGTATGTAGCTTAGAAAACATCAAGCAGTAAAATATAATGCATTGTAGAGTTTGGTACATCCATGATTGTATTTTACTTTGAATGATATGACAATCTTGTAAAACAGTGAAATGAAAATGCCGCGGTAAATGACCTTAGTGGGGGTCCTCAATCTTCTAATACATACCAAATCAGTCGCTGTCCATGTCGTTGGCTACATGATCAAACAACCTGACGAACAAGCTGAAATTATATAAGCATACCGCATGTCGTCGGCCTACGTCATGGCACTAGTCCATGTCCTTTCATGGCACTTGACATATGCCCATTTCTGGTTTTGTTGAGCCAGCACCGAGCTTGTGCTTTCCCAGTCTAGGCAGTAAGAATCCTTTTGACTGACATAGTGTTTGCCTTTAACTTAAAGGAACTCACATTTTCTCTTTAGAATCACAGTGATACTTAGTTTTAGTACAGTATGCTACAATTCTCTCTAAAATTGTTCTCTGCAGTATATATTTGACATTTCTTTGTAGAAATGTTACGGGGGCTTGGGACTTCTTTTGAACCTGTTCATGTCCATGCTCAAAGAACTAATGTTCATCTTGATTTTAACTCGGAATTATTGTGCTTTCCATTCATGTTATTGCTCTTGCATTTTGTTACCAAGTTTTATCTAGCTTATATGGTAAGTTGGTACTTTGTCTCATAGTACATCTGATGGCAATGTTGAAGGCTCTGTTGCATGGTCATTGGTACTTATATATTTTTTAAAACTTATCACTTTGTATGATTGTTGGCGAAAGAATACTGCACCTTTGGATGAATGGGCCATCAATACTAAGCCTTTTATCAGTCGTACTTTCTCTTTATTAATGATCAACCATTTTGCAAAATATCCGTGCAACAAGTGTCATAAGTTTTTATGCAAGGAAAAGTTCAAGATGGAACGAGATCTTTGTAGATTTTGTTTTATGCCAGGTTATGAAACATGGTATGAGCATGATAAGTTATACCATAGTAATATTGTTGTTGATGAGAGAGAAGGTGAAAATGAGGACCGAACTAGTGACATGATTGAAACACTAGATCATGAATGTGGTGCCGATGAATATATGGAAATTTCTAGAGCCGAAGTTGAAGAGTCCTATAGAATTCTCTCAGCATCGCATGAAGAGTTGCATGAGCACACTAAAGTGTATGTTCTTGCAACTGTGACTCGGCTCATGTCTATAAAATCAAAGTATAATTTGTCGAATAAGTGCATTATGATCTCATTGACTTTATATCGGACATTCTTCCGACAAATCATAAGTTGTCGAGAGGCATGTTCCAGTCCAAGAATTGTTGTGAAGGCTTGGTATGAAGTATGAAAAGATTGATTGTTGTCCCAAAAATTATATGCTTTTCTAGACAAAGAATGTAAATGTGACACATTGCTCGGTTTGTAAACAATCTCGATAGATTGAGGTCACAAATGAGGACGATGAATTAGTAAAAACAAAAGTGGCAGTGAAACAACTTTGTTACATGCCTCCTGCACCTAGGCTAAAATGATTGTTTCTATCTAAATCAACTGTAATATACATGCGGTGGCATAATGATGATTTGCCTGAAACAGAGGAAATAATGAAACATCCATCTGATGCTCAGGCTTGGAAGGCACTGGACTCTTTTGATGAATATTTCACAAAATATGCAAAAATGTTTGTATTGGTTTGGCCACCGATGGTTTCACACCTTTCAACACATCCGCAGTCTCATACTAATGTTGGACAGTCTTTGCTATTTCATACAACCTTCCACCTGCTATGTGTATGAAATATGAGTACATGTTCTTGTCTCTAATCATTCCCGGTGGTAAACATACAGGAAAACATTTAGGGGTGCTTCTTCAACCATTGATTGAGGAATTAAAAGAATTTTAAATCGGAGTAGAAGCGTATGATAGCTACAAAAAATAGAACTTCAACTTGCGAGTTGCATACTTGTGGTCAGTTCATAATTTTCCTGCATACGGGGTTTTCTCAAGATGTAACACACACGGCAAACTTTGTTGTCCAAGCTGTCGTTAAGACTCTAATTGTTTTAGACTTACTCATGGAGGAAAAGTGTGTTTTTTTAATGCCACCAACATTTTCATCCAGAAAATCACCCATTTAGGAGGCAAACCAATACATTATGTAAGGATACTATTGTAACAAAGGGTCCGCCAAAACGTTTGTCTAGTGCTGAGATTGTTGCATGACTCAGTACACTTGTCCTACAGATGTGGGTTTGTTGGTTTTGGTCAGGAGCATAATTGGACTCATATATGTGGCTTCTGGGATCTCCCTTATGCTAAGTCGTTGTTACTCCTGCACAACATCGATGTCATGCACCAGGAACGCAATATAGCCAATAGCATCATCAACACATGTTTTAATTTTAAAAGACAAAAGATAATTTGAAGACTCCAAAGGATTTAGCAGAAATTTGTAATCGTCCGACCCTAAAAGTCATTCAAGATGGTAGTGGTAAGCAGAGCATGCCATGTGCTACGTTTTACCTTAAAGTTAAAGAAAAGAAACAAGTGTTGCACTGGTTGCAACAACTGAAGTTTTCTGATGGTTACTGTGTTGGGTTGAGGGCTGAGGCGTATAAGAAATATTTAGAATTGGGTATTAAATAATCTTAAAAGCTATGATTATCATATAAACATGGAAAGGCTTCTTACTGTAATGTTTCATGGATATGTGCATCAGAATATGTAGAGAGTACTTGCGAAACTTAGTTTTTTATAGACAATTATGTGCTAAGGAAGTTACACTTTGAATGATGGAAAATTGATGAAATAAATACCTTCACTCATATGCAAAATGGAGAAGGTATTCCCGCCAGGATTTATGAATGTAACGCAACATCTACTTGTGCATTTGCCTTACGAAGCTAAGGTTTATGGGCCCATGCAATATCGATGGATGTACCATATTGAAAAGACACTGAAAAACTTAGAGCAATGATTTTGAATAAAGCAAGAGTAGAAGGGTGTATTGCAGAAATAATTGCTCTAAAAGAGGTTGCATACTTTTCAAGTACATTCTTTGCAGAGAAACACAATGTGTATGCTCCCACAATGCGGTACCATATAGTTGAAGAAACTCCTTAAGGTAATCTAAGTATTTTTTGATGAAAAAAAGCAATTAGTGACAGCAGTAGGCATGTGATTTTAGAAGAAGAACGGAATTCATGTATGTTATACATGTACACAAACATTAAAGAGACGAATCAATATTCTGTGTAAGTCTTTTTTCTAATTATTGCAATGCAACACCTCAAAGTTTAGTAGGTGATGTTCTAATGTGCCCATACTTTTATCATGTACCAAGTTCGACAAACAATATTGGAAGTCTACGCGTCAACTAACAAGCAAACAATTAGATAAATTGCGTCGTGATGGTCTTCATGGGGGCCTAACTTCGTCAATTGGTTTCGTAAGCATGTAACATTATCTTCTTACATGTTACTTGTATCCTTTCTAGGTTAATATGATTAATATAACTAATATTTTGTTAAATTGCAAGTGCATGGTCGATGCAAACGTTCATGGGACCTACAACAACTTTCTCAAGCTACAATAACATCAAAGAGTTTCGGTCGTTACGACGTGAACGGGTTCCAATTTCATTTAGCTAAATTTGAAGCAAAACACCCCCTTGCGGCCATGAAAAATAGTGGGGTTGTGACTAGAGCATGTGATGCACAGAGACAAGAAACTAACTACTATGGGTTATTCAAAATATTGTGGAGCTCAAATTTGGTGGTTCCAAAGATTTTAAGAGTTACTTTCTTCCATTACAACTGGTTTGACAATGACAGGAGAACACGACAGGATGAATTTGGTATAGTTGAGTTGAAACATGAAGAAAGACTTTGGGGATGCGATAATTATGTTCTTGCTCATCAAGTTGAGTTAGTTTACTATCTACCATGTCCTTGTCCAAAGTTGAATGCTTGGTGGGTCATGTATAGAGTTAATCCATAAGAACAGTTATATGCCCCGAGTGATGCTGGTTCTCGAGAACATAACGAAGTGTATCAAGAAGATGATGTCCCACTATATTTTAATATTGATGATGGTATAGGCCTCGATACATTAGTAAGTGATGTTGAATATAATGAAGAGGCGGAGGTTTTAGTGGCTAAAAGAATGCACCAAGCAGTAAAAAGTTAAGGTTCGACAAAGTAAAAAAGTTGGTTGACGACACGTTACTGAAGGAACATAAGATTATGATGAATTCTAATCATGTAATTAATTTATAATGCAGTTGTATTTACTTTTATTACTTTATGGTTTATAACTATGTATTTATTTCTTACCAATTTTTCTTTTCAACAAGATGTCACGTGGTGTGAAGAATATTGCTAAGGGGCTTTTTGGCTCCTCAAGCAAGTCTGGTAGCCGGTTCGTAAACTTTTCTCGTAGTTAGGACTCTCTTTTCTAGGGTAGTGCCACAAACAATAGAAGATTAGAAGCATTTAGGAGATGCAGGAAGAAGCCCACGAACAGGTTTGTGTCTCCGTAATTTTATTGTATTAACCAATATAACATCATGTGAAAGCTAATTTCTCTAATTACAGGTGGAGCAGGAGTCCAAGAGGCGGAGGGTCACGAGGAACATCAAGAAGATCTAGGGGGAGGTGTTTCTACGCGGGAAGAACAACAACCAAGGGTAAGAGACTATATGGATGAGGAAGCTGAGAAGGATGACTAGGGGGATGACAGAGATATGGGATACTTGGCACCATCATTTAGGTATTGATATTCAAACACTCTCCCGTTGGTTGTCCATGCACAACAGAGAATAAGGATCACTCATGTTGGTGACTGGTTAGTAAATGTATAATTTAATATTAAATTAGTGATACAATTTTTTTTGACAAATGTAATATCTTGTTAAAATGATGTGCAGGCAATGGGATGATTTTGATTGGGATGGCAGACGACACCGACGGCAGCCTAATGCGGTGTTGGGTACTATGTGTTGTCACCATTATCCATGTCTTGTTACTGTAAAAGGCGAAGAAAAACCTGCAATTAATTGGGTGCACTACAAGATTGCTCTACATGATGTGCATGAAAATGTGGCAGGAGCAGTCTGGCACGATTCTTGGGTATGATTTTCATAGAATGCATCATGTTTACTCGATGATATTTTTAATGGATTTAATGTTGTCTTTTAAGGAATGATATCGCTTGCTCGATGACCATGTCGCTGCTCTCGAGTCACAAGCACATAAAGTCTTTTATAAAGCAGCACGCAAAGTTATGAATGACATGATATCCAATGCACAAACGACAGTTGTGTGCCTGTACTACAAGGAGAAGCTTGGATAAATGATGAACAAGCGTTTGGGAGCTTCAAAAATTTACCTAGCGGAGAATCAATACCGTCAGGTAATGATTTCTTTGATGGTTAAGTTCTTTGATGCTTACTATACTTTCTGTGCTTATTAGGCATCGAGTGAGTATCAAGAGAAATCTACCTAAAAAAGAATCAACCTTGAGGCCGATGGTCAAGTTCTTCATCATTACGGTGGAGGTGGTCATATTTGCCTTTCGAAACGAATGGTGAGTTTAATATATTTACAAATTTGTTCATATTATTTATGCTTTAGCGCATTCATGTTTTTAATTTGTCTGTGTAGGATATTAAAAGTGGCGAGGAACACTCTTTCATCGATACTTATATAAAAGGGCATAGGGACACCGAGGACACTCAACTATTATTTAGCATATCTCCAACAGAGAGTCTAAATAGCAGGCCAAACTCATTTTGGGTTCTAAGTAGTAGCCCAGACTCCTCCAACAAGTGACACATTTTGGTTTGCATATCTCTGGTGTCTAAAAATATGGACTCTCCACACAGAGACCTAAATGGATTAGCTGTTGAAGAATATTTTATATGTGTCACATAAAGACATCACATGTAGATCTACATGAACAAATAAAAGTCCATTTTTATGTCTACTTGTTGGAGATAGTCTTACTCAGATGTTGGGCATATTTAGCATGCTACTAATTTGAGTGTTCGTGGAAGACAACATGAAACAGATGACGAACCACCTATCTTGCAAGCTCGACTGTACCAAATACAAAACTTGTTGCAGGCCTTGGAGAGGATATTAAATGAATGTCTTTGTGCTGGAAAAGGAAAGGCTCCATGAAAACACGACCCAACTAACTCTCATGGCACAATTGGTCCTGAAATTTCGTATGAGGTGGACATGGCGGCATCACAGAGAAGCTCCCGTGCTTTGAAGATGAAAATGATTCAGTAGATATTGACCATGGAAAAGAATACCATGTTGTCTCACCACACTTTGATAAAAGAGAGACATTCATGCTATTGAGTTCTCGATTCCTTTCAGTCCTACATAGCTCATCTTCGAATGTCTGGCATTTCCTTGTAGAATGTATGATCCCTCATCGGTTCAACGAACCCTTCTGCCCATCCACGCACTTGGTCTCTCATTACCCTTTTAAAGCATTAAGTTTATGATATTTTTCTTGCTAAATCCCATCTCTTCCGTCAGAGTTCGCACCACTTAATATTTGTATATTGTAGGCATTTTTATAAAAGAAGCACCCCGGAGTAATTTATAGTCACAAGTCATATAGACTGCACGATTCCCTGTGCTGCATTTTGAGAACATTGATCCATGCTTGCGGTGCTTATTACATATGAATCCTCCATTACCCAACCCACCCTACGGCGTATGTATAGCACCCGGCTTACACTTTTGACCTTGTTTCGTGTACAATGGTTAATCTGGAGGTGCTTTATTTGGAGCGCAACTAGTTTGATGCCAATATTGGCCATATCCTAATTTAAGTATACGTTGTAACCCATGAGCGGCCGAGAACGCAGACCGCCGAAGGTCATGGGAATCATGCTGCATGGCTAGCATTTGGAGGCAGTGAAAGAGGCGTCTTCGATCCATGAGATAGGTTAGACACACCTATTTTTGGGTTATTCTCCCTCCTCGGTCCTCTTGATATTAGAGGATCGTAATCCCTCTATCGCTTCTTGTCGACGTCTGCTCCTTCTCCTTCCCTTCTGCAGCAGCGGCAGCTGTCATATCCTCGACAGCTGCTGCGATTCATATTTCAGAGGAGGAAAGGGGACGGCGACACATTAAAGCCAACCATCTCTCAGATCGTAATAGAGAGAACACAACAACATAAGCCATGGGCAGCAATGGCAAGGAGCACAAGCGCGGTGTCCCACGCCCGCCACCATTGTCACTGTACAGAGACTGGGAGGAGGTGGAGGCCGTCAAGACCACCAGCAAACAGTCATCGCTAGGGCTGCTAGGGCGGTCCAACTCGATGCACCGGGACATGATGAACAGCAACAACCAGAAGAAGAGGCTGTCTAAGCAGCTGTCCATGAAGGAGACAACCCGAGAGGTCAAGTGGGAGAAGCGGCGGCGGCAGATACAACGGAGGAGGAGTACCACGGGCCTGAATGAGGATGAGGACGTACCCAGAAGCAGCAGCGTATATCCCATCGATGGTGAGGCGAGATTAAGCATGGAGCGTATGTCCAGGTGTCGTCTGACTGATGAGGACCTCGACGAGCTGAAGGGATCCATGGAGCTGGGGTTCGGTTTCGACGAAGAGAAGGGCGGCCAGGACCTCTGCGACACGCTCCCTGCCCTCGATCTTTATTTCGCCGTGAATCGGCAGCTCTCGGAGCCCAAGATGCGG
The DNA here is from genome assembly GCA_030760725.1 of Neostapfia colusana. Lineage (NCBI taxonomy): Eukaryota > Viridiplantae > Streptophyta > Magnoliopsida > Poales > Poaceae > Neostapfia > Neostapfia colusana. Next base: position 32,777,679 of record JASWHV010000017.1, on the reverse strand, counting down.
TGGTCGACCAGCTCCGCACCGTCACTGTCAGCGACCTCATCTTCCTCTAACCTCTGTGGCTCACCGAGCCCGCGCAGCCCCACCGCACAATGTAACCTCATGGACTCGTGGAAGATCTGCAGTCCAGGTAAGAATTCGCATACATTGTAGACGAATTTGCACTGTTAAACGGTAGAAAATTATTATGTAATTCTTGTCATTTTCGTATAAGGTTTCATTGTGGCCTTGACCCATGGTTTGTACCTTGTTTTCTTTTTCTTCTGTTGATGTCACAGGAGAGAACCCTCAGCTTGTGAAGACAAGGCTTAGGCACTGGGCTCAAGTAGTGGCTTGTTCTGTTAAGCACTCCAGCTGATCAGTAGCTTTTGCTCTATTCATCTTCCGAACCTTACTGTACATGTGATTGTTGCCTTAGATGATTGCCGAGAAGTCTCCAGGTGATACCTACATATATATCAGGACGTGACCATGTTGCTCTGATGTCCATGGTGAAAAATGTTGTGTAGAACAGCAAGAGCCTGTTGGCAAAATATATATATATATATATATATATATATATATATATATATATATATATATAACCAGAACTTGCAACCACTGTTTCATGAAAAATTCTTGGGTCCATCATTTATCTAGCCCTGAAACTAACAGCCATCTCCTTCTTGTTGATTTTTCTTCTTATGCTATTGCTATCCCAAAGTGATTAAGTTGTGTGTTTGGGATGACGTTAAAATATATTATGACGAAATTGTGAGATTGATTGAAGCGTCTTGACCCCCAAGGAGCCCACATGTGTTTATTTATAAACTGAACACACGATTACAGAGTTTGAATCGGATACAACTTCATATCCGGTTAAACATGCTATATCTAATTTGTATTCTATCTCTTATTTCTTGATCTATAGGATATCTCTTCCTAACAGCCCCCCTCAATCATAACTTAATCAAGTTAAGATTGTGTTGAAATCTTTCATGAAGAGGAGAGGTCAAGGCTTTTGTAAAACCATCAGCTATTTGATCCTTGGAAGATATATGCCAAATTTCAACTTGTTTATTTGCTACCTTCTCTCTAACAAAGTGATAGTCTATTTCAACATGCTTCACTCTTGCATGAAATATAGGATTGGCAGTTAAATATGTGGCTCCAAGATTATCACACCAGATACATGGTGTACCACTTTCTTTGATTTTGAGTTCTTTGAGGATAAATTGCAACCAAATTACCTCAGCTGCCGCGTTTGCTAGAGCCTTGTATTCTGCCTCTGTGGATGATCTTGAAACTGTGGGCTGCTTCTTAGCACTCCATGATATGAGATTAGATCCAAAGAAGATTGCAAATCCACCTGTTGAATGATGATCATCTACACTTCCTGTCCAGTCAGCGTCTGAGAAGGCACTGATTTTTGTTGATGCTGATCTTCTGAACGCAAGTCCTAGCTTGATTGTCCTTTGTATAAACTGAAGTATTCTTTTAACTGACTTCCAATGTTCATCAGTTGGTGCATGAAGAAATTGGGACACCTTGTTTACAACCATATAAGGCCTTGTTATTGTCAAATACTATAGAGCTCCTACCACACTTCTATAATTTGTACAATCCCTTGCACTCAGAGGTTTACCATCATATGCCGAGAGTTTCTCCGGTACTGTGAATGGAGTAGCTACTGTTTTACATTTATCCATATTTACTCGTTTGAGAATATCATATGCATACTTTTCTTGTGATAGTACTATTCCATCTGTGATTTTCTTGACTTCAATTCCCATAAAGTAGTGCAAGTTGCCAAGATCTTTGAGAGCAATATTCCTTAACTCTCTCAGTAGTTTATCAACTGCATCACTAGATGAGATTGCCACAATGATGTTATCAACATAAATTAACATAAAGATTGTTATACCTGATTTTTGATAGACAGACAAAGAGTGATCTGCCTTTGATGGAATAAAGCCAAGGTCTTGCAATTTTGTGTTTAATTTGGAATACCACGCTAACGCTCTAGGCGCTTGTTTTAACCCGTATATAGCTTTGTCCAATTTGCAAACATAATGAGGAGCCTTTTTGTCTTCATACCCAGGAGGTTCCTTAATGTAAACTCCCTCTTCTAAAATGCCATGAAGAAACACATTTTGCACATCTAGCCGTTTCAGAATCCATTTGTTTGAGACTGCAATGGATAGTACTAAGCAAACAGTTGCCACTTTCACTACGGGACTAAAGGTATTCTCATAGTCAATTTCAAACCTTTGCTTAAAGCCTTTCGCAACCAACTGTGCTTTGTATCAATCAATCGTACCATCAGCCTTCTTTTATATTTGTTAGATCCACTTGCAATCAATAATATTACTTCCCTTCTTTGGTGGTACCTGCAGATGCCATGCCTCATTTTTCTTAAGTGCACTGAATTCTTCATCCATTGCACATCTCCATTTCTCATGATTCATTGCTTCTTGTAAGTTTTATGGCTCCCCTGTAGATGAGAAATAGGAGTACCGAATTATGCCATCTGCAAATACCTTCGGTAAAGATATGCCGGACTGTAATCTGGTGCGAGGGCGTTGCACAGGTTGAGCTATTTGATTTTCATCCTCAGAGAATCCCGCCAGTCTGTTGTCTGAAGAAAAATCAATGTCGTGCGGCGCATCTACCCCCCTTCGCTCGATGCGTGTCTCACCGTCTGAGCATCCTGCTGTCTGTTCTGTCGCACGGATCCACCTAGGGATGGCTGCCCCACTTGGCCAGGGCTCTGCTGTGCTGCAACCTGGTCAGTGTGTGTCCCAAGGGAATCCAGATTCTGCACTTCTGATGCAGGAATCAGCATCGGATCAAGTGCTGAGTTCTCAGTGGCGTGGGCAGAATCTTCAGGTAGATTGCTTGGCGCCCCCTCAGACTCGCTGATATTTGTACCATGCAAATTCATCAGCTCATTTTCTTCACCTGTCTCCTGTAGCTCAACACTTCCATGGTCCAGATTAGTAACATTAGTCAGGTTAGCATTACTTGATCTATCCCTTATAGAACTTGGATTTGAATAATACAAATTTTGTGGTAGAATGAGAATTTCTTTTCTTAGCCTAGCTCCTGCATTTTCATGAAGATTTGAGAAAGGAAACACTTGTTCATCAAAGATCACATCTCGGGAGATATAAATTCTTCCTATTTTGGGTTCAAGACATTTATATCCTTTGTGCATGGAGCTATAACCAAGAAAGACGTACTGGGTTGATCTAAAAGATAGTTCCTTTGTGTTGTATGGTCTTAGGTTAGGCCAACAAGCACAACCAACGATTTTTAGATGAGAGTAGTTGGGCTTTTGTCCTAAAAGGATCTCGGTTGGGGTTTGCATTTGAATGACCCGGGATGGAAGGATTGAGATAAACTGCTTTTAGAAATGCCTCATCCCAAAATTTCGACGGCATAGAAGCTTTAGCTAATAGTACAAGTCCTATTTCAACAATGTGGCGATGTTTTCTCTCCGCAACACCGTTTTGTTGATGTGCATGAGGACAAGAGACATGGTTCATACTAACCACCCCAATTTGTTTGCATGTTGACTATTTTTTGATTGAATTGCCTTTCAACCATGTTTTGGAAATTCTGAAATATTTGAAAGACCTCAGATTTATGTTTGAGCAAGTATATCCAAGTATATTTGCTGAAATCATCTATGAAACTGACATAATATTCTTTTCTATTGATAGATTTAGGGGCAGGTCCCCATACATCTGAATAGACAAGCTCAAGGGGTCGAGAAGTTCTACTAATAGATCTATGATATGGAAGTTGATGACTTTTTGCCATTTGACATGAATCACACACACTATGACTGGTAGAGTTTTCAAAAGAAATTTTATTCCTCTTTAACACATGATCAACTATAGCAAAGGATGGATGTCCTAAACAACTATGCCATGACTCAATGGACGATTTGATGGATGCTAAACCGATCTTGGGATTAAACTTGGCCATAGATTTGATAGGATAGAGTCCTCCCTCGCACTTGCCTTCAAGAATCGTGTTCCTCGTGGTTCGACCCTTAATGATAAAATACCAAGGATGATATTCAAAGAACACATTGTTATCCTTTGCAAGTTTGTGAACAGAACATAGATTGATTTTGGAGGTAGGAATATTAAGGACATTATCAAGATGCAATGTTCTTTTAGGGGAATAGATAGAAGTACTGCCAATGTGACTAATGTACATACCTTTCCCATTTGCAGCCTGAACTTGATCTTGCCCTTGTTATTTCTCACGTGTTGTAAGTTTATCCAATTCACCGGTAATGTGGTCGGTTGCTCCCGTATCCGTGTACCAATTAGTGTTAACTCCATAGGAAGGCACGGCTGCACCTGCAAACTTGTCTTCTTTCTTGAAGTCTTGATCAAACCGATGTCAACATTCTATTGCTTGATTTGGTTTCCCACATATTTGACAAAATATCTTTTGACTATTATTTCCTGGACTTGATCTACTATATCCACCCCTTCCATAGGTATTTTTGTTTTCTCGTCGACCAGGACCGCTTCTTCCACCTGTGCTATATCCCCTACTATGACCGTGTCCTCACACGGCCGAGTTGACCGAGGATGATGAGTACTGATCTTCGTTTTTAAGCATGTCCCGCCGATTCTCGTATCCAAGTGCCTGAGCATATAACTCGTTTACAGAGATTTGATCTGCTCTAGCCATAACATAAGAGACCAAAGGGGTGTAATCCGAGTCAAGGCCATTAAGAATATAGGAAACTATTTCTTCTTCATCAAGTACCTTTCCGGTTGATGCCAATTCATCAGCAATTCTTTCATCTTTGCAAAATATTGTGACATCTTCATTGTTCCTTTCTTGGTGTTTGTCAAAGAAAACATGAGATTAGTCACTTTAGCTCGTGACTGAGATGCATAAGAGTCTTGTAGCACTTTCCAAGATTCTGCCACGGTTTCCTTCGTCGCGACATGAGCTAGCACCTCTTTAGACAAAGAGTTGAGAAGATTGTCTTAAACCTGTTGATCTTGTGCGATCCAGATTGTATAGTTAAGATTGACGATAGTTTCCACCTTTTTATCCTCTTGGATGATAGAAATATTCTCCGGTGGGGGATTCACCTCTGGATCCAAGTAGTGCATCAATTGTGCTCCTCTTAGAACCGGTAGGAATTAAGCCCTCCATAACAAGAAGTTTTCTCTTGTTAGTTTCTCTGCGACGGGCGGCCCGAGTGTAGGAAGTATCATTGGCATACTTAAAGATGAACTCGACGACATGACAGCTTCTGCTAGACATTGCCGAAGAGGCCGGCTCTGATACCATGTGAGATTGATTGAAGCGTCTTGACCCCTGAGGAGCCCGCATGTGTTTATTTATAAACTGAACACGTGATTACAGAGTTTGAGTCGGATACAACTTCATATCCGGTTACAACTTAAACATGCTATATATAATTTGTAATCTATCTCTTATTTCTTGATCTATAGGATATCTCTTCCTAACAGAAATACGCATGTGTCATTTATTTAGCTGAAGGAGATCTCCCATGATTCTAGAATCAGGAAGGACCTTTTGGCGGATTTTACAGCTTTTATTTGATATGAAAGGGCTATTTGTGAGCAGTGAGATGGAGGAGACCGAGGGGACAAAACAAAAGATGCAAAATCAGAAGTGCTCTAAACCGCGATGGATTTAGTACTCCCAGTCCTAATCGTTTTTTCTCCGCTTTCTAGTACTCAGAAATCAGAATTGCACGATTGCAGAGGACTTCTACTGTTTTACAAAGATGATTAACATATTAGACACTTCAACAATGGATGATTACTCGGTGGAAAATGAGAAGAAATCCACATGATAAGAAATAAAAACAAATCGATACGTGTCTTTTTTCACGAATGCCCTGAAATTAACGGTGACACCGCGGATGCAGATAGAACGACTGTAAACTCTAGTAAAAGGGTGTTAATGGAAGGAAGGAACCTCGATGGAGTTGTGTGGTGCTTAAGGACCTGAAAGATCAGAATCAACAGGGACTACTAATCTAAGGACTTTGGGAAAGCTTACAACCAGGTGAATTGGGGGCTTCTCGAGTAGGAGTGGACGTTAATGCTTTTTGTCAACAACCGGCACAGAGGGTGCTGAATTTATATGTAACAAGGTTGTTAAAAGGAGGGGACTGTGCAGTTGGAGCCTCCACCCGGCTGAGTAACAGTAGCAGCTTAATTGTTGGCACAAACACTCCCTCACCAATCGCTAGCAATCAAAGTTCTCGTGCGTGTGAGTGTTTGTTGGACGACTGGAATGAGCAGCGCTAAGGCTCCTCGTTCTTTCCCATTGATCTTATCTCAAAACCGATCACAACAGAAACAAGACTTCTCCGGGTCCTCCTCGCCACGCAATGCACGTCCCGCTTCATCCGTTCGACGTGCATGGTACTGTGGACTCGGATGTCTCCACTTCCTACGCGTGCGCGCCAGGCCCGGAGCTATGACACACATAATTCAGTCTTCGTGTGGCACAAGATATGTCCCGGGCTCACACGGATGCAACTTATTTTCAAAGCAAAGCATGCTTAACAGGGAAAACTCAGAAGTACTAACAATCTCCACCTACTTCTGAGGCTTGAACTGCATTACCCCGATTTTCTCACGGAGTTCTTGAAACTGGAGTTGTCCCAACGGCTTTGTGAGGATATCCGCAAGTTCTTCCTTCATCCCGAATGTTCCAAGCAAACTGCACCACGTTCCACACACTTCCTAACAAAATGAAACTTAATATCAATATGCTTACTCCGATCGTGTAGAACCAGGTTCTTGGCGAGTGCAATTGCCGCCGTGTTATCCATTTGGATCACCGGTGCTGGAACTTGAAACCCGGTGATTTCTTCAAGAAGCCGTCAAAGCCAAACAGCCTGACTCGCTGCTGCAGCACTGGCCATATACTCAGCTTCACATGTTGATTTTGTCACAGACTTTTGCTTGCTTGACAATCAACTGACTGGTTTTTCTGCGAGGAAAAAAATAACCCCAGTCATGCTCCATCGGTCATCCATGTCCCCTCCAAAATCACTATCACTGTATCCTATCAAGTTGAAGTTTTCTTCAGTTAGGGAGTAGATCAAGCCATACCTCGTTGTAGTTGCCACGTAACATAGCAGATGCTTTAACGCCACCATATGTTCCTCTTGTGGTTCAGACATGAAATGACTCAGATATCCCACGCTGAAACTCAGGTCAGGGCGGGTGTGTAGCAGGTACCTGAGCCCTCCAATCAAGCTGCGAAACAGTGTAGCATCTTTCAACGGCGTCGTACTCCTCTTGGTCAGTTCAAGCGATTTTCCATCGGTGTTGCACATCCATTGCAGGTACCCATTCCACTTTGGTCGAGCAACCTTGCAGTATAAACACCCTGCCACAGCTCAATACCGTGTCTTCCTTGCCTCACTTCAATCCCTAGATAGTATGACAGCCTTCCAAGATCACTCATCCGGAATCTTTCCTTCATCTTCTCTTTGAATTTTCTGAGTTCTTCCATGCCCCCCCTGAGCAGCAGGTCATCCACATAAACTCCTACGATAATTCTTGCCGCGTCTCCAAGTTTGGTGTACAGTCCATGTTCTGTTCGGCATCTGCTGAAACCCAGTTGGCATAAACACTCATCTAGCTTGCAATTCCAGGCGCGAGGAGCCTGTCTCAAGCCATACAGCGCCTTATGAAGCTTGAGGACCATCTTCTCCTTTCCTTCCGCCATGAAGCCTGGTGGTTGAGTTACATAAACTTCCTCCCCAAGGTCCCCATTTAAGAATACGGACTTGACGTCCATGTGATGAACGTGCCAACCAAAATCTGCAGCAACAGCCAACACAAGCCGCACGGACTCCATTCTTGCAACAGGTGCAAACACTTCTTCGAAATTGATACCCTGCTTCTGGACATAGCCTTTTGTGACGAGTCTTGCTTTGTGACGCACGACACTTCCATGTTCATCTCGTTTCAGCTTGTACACCCACTTTAACCCAATGGCACGATGTCCTTTGGGAAGTTGCACTAGTGTCCAGGTCCCATTCTCTTCAATTGAGGTTAACTCTTCTATCATGGCCATACGCCACTCCTTGATTCTCGTAGCTTCCTCTGCTATGGAAGGTTCTTCTCCAATGGTTGCGAGCAGTTCCTCAACATCTCCATGTCCGGGTTCACAGGTGCCATTTCAAGTATATATTGTATGGTGCAGTAACGTCGTGGTGCATCACCGGCTTCATCATCCAGGTCCGGTGTCGTGTTCGGAGGGGACATGAACTTCACCGGCCTTTGTGTAACTGGACCCATCCTTGACCCTGGACTTGCATCACCTTCACAAGTTTTAACAGACCAATCTGGTATTGTTGTTGCCGCCGAGCTTGAGTCATCAGTTTCACCAGGACGTGCACCCCTTATGGCGTACTCCACCCTGAAAATGTCCTCACTACCAGCCGGCATGTTTGATCTATCAACTTCCTAGCTCCACAGTCGGTTTTCTTCAAACACGGCATCCCGTGACATGTGCACTTGCTCAGTAACAGGATTGTAGAAACGCCATGCTTTAATTCCAGGTTCATATCCGATGAATACCATGGGAGTGCTTCTGTCTTCGAGTTTGCTCAGGCGTTTGCTCCCTTGCTTGACATGAGCAACACACCCAAAAGTGCATAAGTGATGAACACTAGGCTTCTTCCCATGCCACGCTTCATATGGGGTCTGATGTTCAACACTCTGAGTGGGACAGCGATTTAACACGTAAACAGCAGTGGTTACCGCCTCCCCCCAGAACCATCCGGGCATCTTCATCAAATTGAGCATGCTGCGAGCCATCCCCGTCACTGTCTGATTTCGGCGTTCGACCACCCCATTTTGCTCTGGCGTATACGAGGCCTTCAAGTGTCTTTGGATGCCATCCTTAATGCAGTGTTCAACAAATGCTCGTGCCGTGAACTCACCTCCCCCGTCTGTGCTTAGAGTCCCAATCATTCTTCTGGCTTCCGCTTCGGCACGTACTTGAAATACCATGAACATATCCATGGCCTGGTCTTTAGTATTTATCAAGGACACCCACATGTATCGACTGAGGTCATCCACCAGGAGGAAGAAGTTCCGGCGTAACTGGACCACACAGGTCTCCGTGAACCAGCTCGAGTTTGTTCGTTGCCCTGAAGCTTGCCTCCCTCGGGAACGGATGTTGACGCTGCTTCCCAGCTAGGCAGCCATCACAAACCTCCTCAGTTTGTTCAATTGTTGGCAACCCATGCACAAGCTTCTCTTCAGCCAGTTTCTTGAGGCTTCAAAAATTCAGATGCCCCATTCTTGCATGCCATTTTCATGCACGTGAGTTGCACCACATTAAGCTCCAGAATGTACAGGCGGTTGGATCCTCTCCTCACCTTCACCAGAGGTGTCCCTTCCTTGTCCCAAATCTTGACAAAGCCATCGACCATCAAGATCCGATATCCCTCTTCCTGAAGCTGGCCCAAACTTACGATGTTTGCCTTGAGTCGTGGAATCAGATAGACCTTGTTCAGTGCTTTTTGTTCCCCATTCTTGCACATGAACACGACAGTTCCGCGCCCTTCGATCCCGGTCACGGAACCATCACCAAGTCGAACACTCCCATGCAGATTGTTGTCAAGTTTAGCAAACATACCCCGATCTCCAGTCATATGGTTTGTGGCACTGGAATCAAGTATCCAGCGCGTGCTTCCTCCTCCCTCCGTGTCGCCAAGTTGTACAAACAATTCGTCCTCGTTGTGACTTTCTTCACTGGAGGGTGTCTCCGGCCTGTCACTGGTTCTGGCGAGAGCCACCAAAAAATTGTTTTCAAACTCATCATCCACACGAGCGGTGTTCACCTCCTCATATTTCTTCTTCTTTCTGCACTCTCGAGCCCAATGTCCTTTCTTGCCACAATAACGGCACTCATCATTGGCCACACTTCGTCCGGCATTTCTGCCACCACGGTTTCCCCGACCGCGGCCTGGACCATGGCCACGATCCTTCCTGTGCCCTGGCGAATCCTTGCAGCGTTCTTGAGCACCAGCATTGCCCATCTTCAGACATGACGACAGACGGGCCAAGAGTTCTTCTTCAGTCAGATTTAATTTCCCTTGGACGTCAGCATCACCATTCACTACAGGGATTCGAGAAACTTACGACGGCTAAGGCCGTCGTAATTAAGTGGTATACCGTCGTAAGTTAGCTACTTATGACGGTATTTCTTTACTTACGACGGTACACAGCTGAGGTAATTACCCGATCGTAAATAACGTAACTTATGACGGCTACCGTCGTAAATAACTTAACTTACTACGGCATCGCGCATCCGGGCCACGTGGTGGCCCAAGGCACGTTAATTACGACGGTTCTGGTGACCGTCATAAGTAACAGGGGCTAACTTACGACGGTTTTACTGACCGTCGTAAGTAACAGAGGCTAACTTACGACGGCTTCTGGGCAGTAGCCGTCGTAAGTTATATTTGTAATTTTTTTTAAAACAGAAACACACTAACCTGGCACGATGGCCAGCTCACAGAACAAACAGTTATGAGTAAACAGTTATAAAATAGTTCATATGCATCACACACAACACAAATTACAAACTGGCTACACACTACCCTCTCGACTACCTCCGGAGCCGAAGATATCATCTCCACGCGTCTCTCTTGGAACCGGTAGCTGTGGCGATGGAGTAGAGGCCTCCGTCGCCGAACCCTACAAAACACATGCGTAGTTACGACGGTTTGGATTAAGATATCAATGCCTTTCTTTTTTTTTCTCACTCTCTTCCTTTCTCTGTACTATTCATCCCCTCTTTATGTTATTTTCACTCACACCCTCTCTCGCACTCTCTCTCTCTCTCCCTCTATTGCAACACTCGATCTCTCCATCTCACTCTCACTCTCTCTCACACTCCCTCTCTCCCTTCTGTACCACTCTACATCTCCATCTCTCCTTATGTTAGATGAAAAATACAATATAAATAGGTTATTACCTGTACCGGAGGCACCTGGCCTGCGGGCTCCTGTGACGGGGTCACCTATGGCGGCTGCCACACAGGAATCGTGATTTGTTAGACGTTCTATCGAGCTAAGGCCTATAATTGAAAACTATTAGAACATAAGTATTACTGAAATGTTATGAAAGTAAACTACAGTAATTGAAATTACTTACCTACACCGCTGCCTGCATCTGGGCCATGTAGTTAGCTTGGTACTCCTGGATGGCCTTCGTCCTATCGAGCTCCTCCTGGGTCCGCGTCAGCCTCTCCTGCATGGCACGGAACTCCATGTCCCTCTGCGAGAGACGACCACTCGACGGACCAACCGACAAAGCCTGCATCGATGAAGTGCCTCTCGCAGGTCGTGCCAACCTCGAGTCGACAACTCCATCGAAAATGGCAAACCTACAAAAGAAAGAAAAATAATAAGTAAAAGAAGGAAGATGGGAAAACCTAAATCAAAGAAACCAATTCACTAGCCATGGGCCTTCCCGCCGCCGCTTGCATACACGGCTTGAGGGTCGATTGGTGCGTTTTTCCAATCGTACCCTTCACCGTGTATTTTGATGGCTTCCTGCCCATACTTTTCCTAAAAAACATAGAAATGGTGTTAGTGTGTCAATAATAATATTAGTTATAATTAAATTGAATAAATCTGTAAACTTACCAATCGATCGGTCGCGACCTGACTGCACTGCCCCGGCTGCGATGGGTCACTTCCCCTGTGACCTCTCTTCCAAACCTCGATCGCGCTAGGCTCCTGGCCGGTCTCTCGCTCCTATAGATGCGTGTTAGTAGGATAAATATGTTATGAACACATAAACGAACTTATAATACACTTACCATTCGTTTAGCCAAACGCAAATGACCATCGGCGCCATACGTGCGACTTCTGTCATCACATTATCACCATCGTTATTAACAACTTCGACAAACCTTGATTCACCATATTTTAAGCATTTCTTCTATTTTGCATGCTCTTTCAAGAAAAGCATGCAATTATCTGGACACACATCAATCTTCTCATATTTCATACCAAGACCGGAAAGCAATTTCTTCGCCTGATACATATCTTTAGGTACTTTATGAGGCTGTGGAAGGATGTCGCTGATCAATATGATGAGGTCGTTGTAGCAGTTATTAGAAAAGAAGTACTTAGACTTAATTGTCATAAGTCTAGTCATGAAAGTGAGGAGTGTCACTTCAGTGTGTTCATGCAGCGGCTCTTCTGAAGCTTTGAGAAGCTTGAAGAACGCTTCAACCTCCGTTGTAGGAGGATCCTCCGTAAACTCTAGTTGTATAGCTTCAAGCATCTCATCCATCCTATCAACCCCCATATTATCATCATTTTCCACTTCCACTTCTTGTACAGTTTTAGAAGTTGTCTTGCCGTGGAAGGTCCACACCTCATAATGTGGCATGTAACCGTTTCGACACAAGTGTATCGAGACCGTCATTTTGTCCAAAAACTTGGTATTCCGACATTTCGTACATGGGCACCGCACCTTATCGATCTTTGACAATGAAAAAACTCGATCTATAAAAGCATCTGTCTTGGCGAACCACTCATCCGAGTGACCACTGTCACACCCGGTTTTTCCGAAGAACAACCGAGTGAATATCACATGTATGCCAGGATCATTTTCTCATACATGTGACGACAAATAGTGAAGCATCATTTATTACAAGCCAGGTGTCGAATATAAATAAGTCTTACATAGCAAATGTCTCGATGGATAATAATAAGTCATCACAAATAAATAAACTAGCAGCGGAATATTATTCTTGAGGGCTCCATCACAGGCATTGCCCGGGGGTCTCCATGAACCTAGAAACCTTCTTCGGGTCCAAAGTCTTGGTCATTATACACCACCTCATTATCTTGACCTGAGCAGCAATATAAACCAACGAATATGCAAGGTTGAGTACCAATGGTACTCAGCAAGTGTGGGAAAATTATGTCATGCATGGCTAGAACAAGGAGAGGTTGAACTCATGGTTAAAGCACTATGCAATTAATACCTATCACCTTCGCTTATTAAGCACCTACATTACTACACAGGTGAAATGGTCCAAATCTCCCATCCCATCATCATAATCAAATAACCACAATCATCATTTCCAATGTTAAGCTCCCCGCTTAACACTCACACCCTCCAAGGTCATCATACTCTAATCATGAATAAGTCCAAGCCGCTCTTGACCGTGAGCACGACTGTCATGACAGTTTTGACTCTGCAGAGTTTGTACCACTGTACCCACATGTAGTGATTTCATCCCCCGTTGCCGGGTGGACTAAAAGAACCTCCATTATGCCAGTGGCTACGAACCACATTCACACTTCCCATGTGTGTAGCCAGGAGATCACTACGAAGCCTTTACAAAGGGATTCCCGACGAGCGTGGGCCCACTGAGGTTTCACCCCTAACAGCATAAAAGAGGCTCCAATCCCGCTGCAGTGGCCCCCTCTTGAGCCTTGCGGTTCATATGGTAGTCCAGCTGACACCTACTCCCCACACCATCCAACACACCCATACTACGCTGGGGATACACCTAATTAATTGGCCAAGCTGCCCCATCTCAGCATGTGGTTGGCACTGTAAAGCCAGGTTACATGCTCCATGAACCGGTCCTTAGGATCCAGGCAAGTACTAAACACAAACCCAAGTCTCGTGCACCCAGCACACAACCAAAACATCCAACTTGCCTTGATCCCTACCTCTACATAACTCACAATGTCTCGTTCAAGAATATGGTAAAATAAACTGAAGATCTCATGTCCCAAATATCCCATTCTAAGCATGGCTAAGCATATGCATAAATAATAAATGACATGACAAAATAAATCCCAACCCAAGCTACAAGGAAACAAGGTAATGCAATTCTAGGGAAACTTCCTAGCATGGGTTTCATATTTAACTTGACAATGCAAATAATTCTATCTACACATCCTAGCATAGGATCAAAGTGGTCAAGGACACTTGCCTCCTTCTTGCTGCTCTTGAAATGGGTAGTCCTGGTCTTGGAAAGAAATAACTTGCTCTTGAGCAGGTTCTACATCATACCATCACACATAGCAAAAGAAAAACAACAATAATAAGACATAGTTCACACTTCTACTTTATACAAACCACACATTCACATTTATGAAAGTCCTTCACCATTATATGTGTGGTGGTTACTTTATGTGTGTTGAGTTTGGCTTGCATGCACTTTTAATCATGTGTATATGATTCCTACTTTTGTGTTCACATTTATACTTACATACTATATATATGAGTTTCCAATAAATTTCTTATATTCAACTACTACACCCTTTCACTACCAAATATGTATGAAAAGTATTTTTCTTCTCCATATGTGCCTTCATAATTTCTACCAACCCTAAACTGAACTCTTTGGATTTTTAAAAACTCCATTTATCATTTACTAGTTGCTATATTTTCAGATTTATATTCCTATGCATAATTGTGTACTTTATTATGAAATTAGTAATACTCATCATCTAAACAGAATAGGTTCTGGTCCTAAATAATTTAATAACATATTTTGACCTTTGCCTCTGATGTAAACTATTTCATAATTATTTTCCCTATTTTCTAAAACTATTTATTACTTAAAAATGTGTCCCTAATTGTGGATAATAAATTAAACAGATTCAATTCAGTCCAAAATATGTTTTTATCTCACTCCAAAATTTCCTAAACACTGAGAAAGTCTTTAACTTAATTTTGACAATATGTTTGTCCCACTTTTTAATTTTTAAACACTAGTTACATATTCAATTTTCTAAATTAAATACTAAACATGGCTAAAATGATGAACTCACCCCATTACAGGGTCTATAATATTATTTTCAGAATTTCCAGGGGTCTAGCTACACTTATCCGAGGTGTTTTTCCTAATTTTTATTAAGTCCAGGGGCTAAAACTGATTTTTAAATGAATTTACATGATTTTCTGGAGTTCCAGTGGCTAGATCTAAAGTTTCCGGGGCTAGCTCTTATTTCCCGAGAACCCCAGGGGGTAGCACGTAAGATTTCTAGTCTTTATAACGAGGGGCTGACATGGACCGTCCGATTTTAAACCGACGGCTGAGATTATAACGCCGAACCGGTACGCGGGGGTTTAAACCCTACCGTGCGATTTAAAATAAACGGCGCACAAGCGGCCACGTCGCTCTGATCGAGCGCGGGCGGCTCTGCCGGCGGCGCACGGCGGCGGGAAGCGGCGATCTCGCCGGAAACTTTCGGATCTTCGGGAATTCTTCCTAGAGCTGTGATTTTTTGGCATAGATCGGTATAGGAGAGGTCGGGGATCTCACCTCGGGGGTTTTCTTGAGCTCGGAGGTCCTGGAAGGTGATCGGCGACGAGGTCCGAGGCAAAACCATGGCGAAGCTCGTCGGCGCTGTGTTTACACCGCAAGTCACCGAGTTTTCTGCACCTGCAAGGTTCCCCGGAGGCGGTGGATCAAGATCAGCGAGTTAGATCGGAGTTTCCGAGCTTAGATTGGCCAGAATTCACCGGAGAAGTCTCGGTTCTCACCGGAGTAAAAATCGGCGATCGCGTGGGAAAAACAGAACGAGGCCGGGGTTTTTATAGACGGGGGAGGGCGGCGGGGTGGTTTAGATCATGTCCGCATCGGCTACGAACAGAATTCAGCGGGGTTTACGTCGAAATCCCGATCGGTTTCGATTCGGGCGCGGGGGAGTTCGGCGCGGCGCGAGGTAGACGAAGATCGGTGGGTCCCGCCTGTCAGTGTGAGAGAGCGCGGGTGCGCGGCTGCGGGCTGGCGCGGGGTAAGTTGGTCCGGCTGGTGGGTTTTGGCCCACTGGCCGGTTTTTTTCTATTTTCTCTTTTTCTTTTTCCATTTCTTTTCTGATTTGAGTTTAATTTGAATTCCAGTTTGAATTTGAATTTTTGCAAAACATGCAACACGTCCAAAAATTTTTAAATTCCTCTCTTAACATGATTTAGTGTTTTGAATCAAAATTTTGGGGTGTTACAGCTCTACCCCCCTTAAAAGAAATCTCGTCCTCGAGATTGGTGTTTCTAAGAAAACAATCCCGGAAATTGTGCCTTGAGCTCATCTTCCCGCTCCCAGGTGGCTTCCTCTTCCGAGTGATGCTTCCACTGCACTTTGCACATCCGAATTCTTTTATTTCTGGTGAGGCGTTCCATTGTCTCCAAAATCTTGTATGGTTGCTCGGCATAAGACAAATCCTCAGCTACGTCCACTTCATTCATGGGTAACACATCTTCAGGCGTCCTCAAACATTTCTTGAGTTGTGACACATGGAATACATCGTGCACATCCGATAGATGAGCCGGTAACTCTAGTTGATACGCCACTTCGCCTTTCCTTTCCAAAACTTGAAAGGGTCCGATGTATCGAGGTGACAACTCCCCTTTCACCTTGAACCGACGAAGTCCTCTGATAGGGGACACCTTGAGATAGACATAGTCTCCCACGTTGAAAACGAGTTCTCTTCTTCGTACATCGGCATAGCTCTTTTGGCGTGTCTGTGCTATCCTCAAATTGTTGCGAATTTCCCTCACCTTCGCCTCGACTTCTTGTAGTACTTCTGGACCAAACACTTTACTTTCCCCTGTTTGGTTCCAAAATAGGGGAGTTCTGCACTTCCTCCCATACAAGGCTTCAAACGGTGACATCTTCATACTAGCTTGATAGCTGTTGTTATAGGAAAACTCCGCATACGGTAAGTTCTTGTCCCAACTCCTATTGTTTTTGAGTGCACATGCCCTTAGCATATCTTCTAGGATCTGATTGGTTCTTTCCGTCTGCCCATCAGTTTGGGGATGATAGGCAGAGCTGAAGTTCAGATGGGTTCCCATGGTTTCATGCAACTTCTGCCAAAACCTCGAGGTGAACTGTGTCCCTCGGTCCGACACAATCTTCTTTGGCACTCCATGGTAACACACGATCCTTGACATGTACAACTCTGCCAATTTGGAGCCGCTGTAGCTTTCTTTCACGGGGATGAAATGAGCTACCTTTGTTAGCCTATCAATGATGACCCATATCGAATCATACCCTGATTGGGTCCTAGGCAATCCCACGATGAAATCCATGCTGATTTCTTCCCATTTCCATTCAGGCACTTTGAGTGGTTGCAATAATCCCGCGGGTCGTTGATGTTCTGCTTTCACCAACTGACATGTGTCACATAGGGCAACATGTTCCGCGACATCTCGCTTCATGCCATACCACCAATACCTGCTCTTGAGGTCCTGGTACATCTTCGTACTCCCAGGATGAATGGAATAGTCAGAATCATGAGCCTCCTTCAAAATTAATTCACGGATCTCCTTTACTTCTGGCACACAGATCCTTTTCCCGTGCCACACCGTACCTTGTTCATCCTCTCTAAAACCTGAAGCTTTATTTTCCTTGATGAGTTGCCTGATTTCCTGTATCTTCTCATCCTTCTTTTGACCCTCGCGTATGTCTCGCTCTAGTGTGGAGTCTACTTCCATGGCGATGGCCTCACCACTATTTACTAGACATAGATTGAGCCTTATAACCTCGTCCTTCAATTCTGCAGGCATTTCCTTCAAGCTCAACTTATGGACCTGCACTTTCCGACTTAAAGCATTGGCCACGACGTTTGCTTTCCCAGGATGATAGTTGATGCCCACATCAAAGTCATTGATTAGCTCTAACCATCTCCTTTGTCTGAGGTTGAGATCTGGCTGTGTGAAAATGTACTTCAAACTCTTATGATCCGTATATATTTCTGTCCTCTTCCCCATCAAATAGTGTCGCCAAATTTTCAACGCATGTACCACTGCGGCTAGTTCTAGGTCATGTGTAGGATAGTTTTTCTCGTGCTTCCGAAGCTGCCGGGATGCATAAGCCACGACATGTCCTTCTTGCATGAGAACACATCCCAACCCGTTTCTAGAGGCATCGCAGTACACTGTGAAATTCTTCTGCATATCTGGCATAACCAACACTGGGGTTGTTGTCAATCTCTTCTTTAGCTCCTGAAAGCTCGTCTCGCACTGTGGCGTCCAGGTGAATGTGATTCCCTTCTCCAACAGTTTGGTGAGAGGTCTCGAGATCTTGGAGAATCCCTCAATAAACCGTCGATAGTATCCAGCCAATCCCAGGAAGCTTCGAACTTCCCCGACATTCTCAGGGGTCTTCCACTTCTGTATATCCTCGATTTTGGCGGGATCTACGGAGATTCCTCCCTCCGAGATTATATGTCCTAAGAAGGGAACTCTCTTCAGCCAAAACTCACACTTGCTCAACTTGGCATATAGTTGGTGTTCTCTCAGCCTTCGCAACACCAACCTTAGATGTTTCTCATGTTCTTCTTCATCTTTGGAGAAGACGAGAATGTCATCTATGAAAACCACCACAAATTTGTCCAGATATTCCATGAATACCTTGTTCATGAGGTACATGAAGTATGCCGGGGCATTAGTTAGCCCGAAAGGCATGACAGTGTATTCATACAGTCCGTACCGAGATACGAAAGCTGTCTTGGGAATATCAGATTGTCTTATCTTGAGTTGGTGGTATCCCGACCTGAGATCAATTTTCGAGAACACACAAGCTCCCCTCAACTGATCAAACAAGTCTTCAATGCGGGGTAATGGGTACTTGTTCTTGATGGTTACCTCATTCAAAGCACGGTAATCCACGCATAACCGTTGGGTTCCGTCTTTCTTGGGCACAAATATCACCGGAGCTCCCCATGGTGAGGAACTAGGGCGAATATACCCCTTTTTCGTCAATTCTCTCAAATGATCCTTGAGTTCTTCTAGCTGCTTGGAGTCCATCCGATAAGGTCTCTTGTATATCAGGGCTGTTCCCGGTACTAGCTCAATTGCGAATTCCACTTCACGATCAGGAGGCATACCTGGCAACTCCTCCGGAAAAACATCTGGATATTCCTTGATAGTCCTGATTTCCTCAACTTTCACCTCAACTTGATTTACTTTAATGTCCCTCCTAGGCTCGTGTATTGTTATGAACTTTACTCTTGTGCCACTAAGGTGAGTTAGTTCCACCGTTCTGGTCGAACAATGAACGATTCCTTTATGTTTGGTCAACCAATCCATACCCAAAATAATATCTATCCCTTGTGAATCTATCACTATGAGGTTAGCAGTAAATACTACCCCATTAATGTCTAGGTTCACTTTGGGACACACTTGTCTTGTCCTTATTTCTCCACCTGGAGAGTTTACGGCTAGCGTATGGTTCATTTGTGTTGTTGCTAGGTCATACTTCTTAACAAACCCTTGAGCAATAAACGAGTGGGTAGCACCAGAATCAAACAGCAGGGTTGCAAGGTGTAAATTGGCAGGAAACTTACCAACTACCACGTCAGGTGCATCTTGTGCTTCCTCCATAGTGACGTGGTTCACCCGTCCTCTCATTACATTCTGCTGTTGTGGCTGCGCGGGCTTCTTCTTTGGGCATTTGTGGGCGTAGTGCCCCACTTCTCCGCAGCTAAAACATTGCACCCCAACCTTAGGTGTCTGGCCTTTGCTGTCTTGGGGTTGGTTTGGGGGTCCTTGTACTGCTGGTCGAGGTGGATATACGGGGCGAGGCTGCTGCACAAACTGACGTTGCGGCTGTGCTGGTGCCGCCGGAGGCCTGTAGTTCGGGTTGTACCCTCTTGGTGCTGAGTAGGGTACCGCAGCACGGTTCATCTGCCCTGCAGGTGGCTGCATCAGACGTGGGCAGGTGTTGCTCCCTGAGGCTTGATGTGACCACCCGGCCTTCCTCTTATTCTCATTTTCCAAGGCCTTTAGCTTCCTTTCTACCACAAACGCTCTGTCCACCATCTTTTGGAAACTTTCATACTCATTTGAGGACATTGCACACTACATCTCTGTAGTAAGTCCTTCCACAAAACAATCTTGTTTCTGCTCATCAGTCTCTATGTCCCGTGGGGCATAGCGGGATAGTTGAGTAAATTTAGTGAGGTATTCCCTCACCGTCATGTTTCCCTGCTGCAGTCCCAAAAACTCCTTCCTCTTGTTTTTGAGTTCACCTCTTGGGATGTAATGGTTGCGGAAGCTACGCTTGAACTCTTCCCAAGTGATGTTCTCAGGGTCATGATGGGCGGCCACGTAGGCGGTCCACCAATCAGCAGCAGGTCCATGCAATTGATGAGAGGCAAACAACACCCTCTCATACCCTTGGCATTGTATGATCCTCATCTTACTTTCAATGGTCTTCAGCCAATCATCTGCCTCCAGAGGTTCAGCAGCACTTGCAAACTTTGGAGGTTGAGTTCCTAGAAACTCACTCAACCTTGGTTGGCGTGGTGCAGCTTGTGGAGGTGGAACTTGATGCAAGTTGGCCACCACTTGAGTCAAGTTCTGGATGAGCTGATTCTGATTCTCCAGCATTTGGTGGAGGGGATCAACTTCTTCACGGCGACCACCCCGGTCCTGGCCTCCAGAAAGATGAGGGTTGCATGCCTCATCGTTGTTGTTGGCGGGGTTGGCAGCACGTCCTTTTCCTCTTCCGGCCATCTGGCAGAATCAACCAATGTTAATTTGAAAGCATTTAGTATCATCTTACTACTTTCATTTGTTTGTACTTTGAAGTGTTGAGGCTTTGTTATACTTTTCTGAGGGTTCATTTCTCACATAAAAATAAATGCAATATTATTTCATGTGGGTTCTCACACCAAAGCAAAACAATCTAAAGACGAGGCTGTGGACAATTGCTCATGGCTTCCACAACTCATGTCACACACCAAGCATTAACACACCATTAACTTAACTTAACGACTCGACTATTCGACATCTTGCTAACTAAGGGAAGGACTCTACACTACTCGTTTTCTTGAGCTGGCTCCTCGGGATCTTCCTCCTCATTTCGGCTACCTTCTGACTCTGCTTTGGGTGGGGAGGCTACTGGTGGAGAAGTGCGACGACGCCTGATCGCTCGGCGATCCGGGGAGTCAGGAGTCCATGTATCATTCACGGTGACACACAGTTCATTCCCATCTCCTCTTTCTCTCGCCTTTAAGCAGGCTCGCAGCAACGCCTCCGTTTCCTTCAGGGTGTCCCGGACATCCTGAAGCTCTTGCTGACACTCCTGCAGCCGAGTGCTGAGCATAGCAGCATCCTCCAAGCACAGGTCCATGTGCTCATGGGAAGTCCCTTGCTGCACTGGCGGATACTTATACTCCGTGGTACCACTCTCACGCTGGAGGACATACATGTACTCAGTCCTGTCCAGGTGGCGACGATAGATGTGACTCTGGCAGGTGATGGCCTCCCAGGTGACATCCTTCTCCGCATCGACCTGTGTCGCTCGACAAGCTGGAGAGTGGTGGATCTTAAGCAGCTGATTTTCGTGTATAATTCTCATCTCTGAACTCCATTCTTCCCTCTTCTCACGGATGGTCCTGGTGGAGTTATAGTGGATGATTAGCTTGCCCGTATTGCCGACGGCTTCAAGCATACGTCGAAGACGGCGCAACATGCCTCCTACTGCCAATCCGTAGGAAAGGTACGTCACCGGACAGCTCTCCTCTCTCTCGGCAAGGGCAACTACGGGAACTCTCCCTCCTGTGGACTTGCGAGCGGTACGAATCATGCGAACCATCTAAAACAAAAAGAATTTAAAAATTAGGTTAGATAAACACTCAAACAAAAATCCTATTTTGAATGAAAACTGGGGTAAGATGAAGAAAGTGACTCATTTAAATAACACTTTTCAATCCACACCTTTCAAAAATAGTTTTTAAGAAAATAAGGCCCTTAAATACGACATTTCTACCTAGGTCCACGTTCCTACGGGCAACCTTGGCTCTGATACCACCTCTGTTACACCCGGTTTTTCCGAAGAACAACCGAGTGAATATCACATGTATGCCAGGATCATTTTCTCATACATGTGATGACAAATAGTGAAGCATCATTTATTACAAGCCAGGTGTCGAATATAAATAAGTCTTACATAGCAAATGTCTCGATAGAAAATAATAAGTCATCACAAATAAATAAACTAGCAGCGGAATATTATTCTTGAGGGCTCCATCACAGGCGTTGCCCGGGGGTCTCCATGAACCTAGAAACCTTCTTCGGGTCCAAAGTCTTGGTCATTATACACCACCTCATTATCTTGACTTGAGCAGCAATATAAACCAACGAATATGCAAGGTTGAGTACCAATGGTACTCAGCAAGTGTGGGAAAATTATGTCATGCATGGCTAGAACAAGGAGAGGTTGAACTCATGGTTAAAGCACTATGCAATTAATACCTATCACCTTAGCTTATTAAGCACCTACATTACTACGCAGGTGAAATGGTCCAAATCTCCCATCCCATCATCATAATCAAATAACCACAATCATCATTTCCAATGTTAAGCTCCCCGCTTAACACTCACACCCTCCAAGGTCATCATACTCTAATCATGAATAAGTCCAAGCCGCTCTTGACCGTGAGCACGGCTGTCATGACAGTTTTGACTCTGCAGAGTTTGTACCACTGTACCCACATGTAGTGATTTCATCCCCCATTGCCGGGTGGACTAAAAGAACCTCCATTATGCCAGTGGCTACGAACCACATTCACACTTCCCAGGTGTGTAGCCAGGAGATCACTACGAAGCCTTTACAAAGGGATTCCCGACGAGCGTGGGCCCACTGAGGTTTCACCCCTAACAGCATACAAGAGGCTCCAACCCCGCTGCAGTGGCCCCCTCTTGAGCCTTGCGGTTCATATGGTAGTCCAGCTGACACCTACTCCCCGCACCATCCAACACACCCATACTACGCCGGGGATACACCTAATTAATTGGCCAAGCTGCACCATCTCAGCATGTGGTTGGCACTGTAAAGCCAGGTTACATGCTCCATGAACCGGTCCTTAGGATCCAGGCAAGTACTAAACACAAACCCAAGTCTCGTGCACCCAGCACACAACCAAAACATCCAACTTGCCTTGATCCCTACCTCTACATAACTCACAATGTCTCGTTCAAGAGTATGGTAAAATAAACTGAAGATCTCATGTCCCAAATATCCCATTCTAAGCCTGGCTAAGCATATGCATAAATAATAAATGACATGACAAAATAAATCCCAACCCAAGCTACAAGGAAACAAGGTAATGCAATTCTAGGGAAACTTCCTAGCATGGGTTTCATATTTAACTTGACAATGCAAATAATTCTATCTACACATCCTAGCATAGGATCAAAGTGGTCAAGGACACTTGCCTCCTTCTTGCTGCTCTTGAAATGGGTAGTCCTGGTCTTGGAAAGAAATAACTTGCTCTTGAGCAGGTTCTACATCATACCATCACACATAGCAAAAGAAAAACAACAATCATAAGACATAGTTCACACTTCTACTTTATACAAACCACACATTCACATTTATGAAAGTCCTTCACCATTATATGTGTGGTGGTTACTTTATGTGTGTTGAGTTTGGCTTGCATGCACTTTTAATCATGTGTATATGATTCCTACTTTTGTGTTCACATTTATACTTACATACTATATATATGAGTTTCCAATAAATTTCTTATATTCAACTATTACACCCTTTCACTACCAAATATGTATGAAAAGTATTTTTCTTCTCCATATGTGCCTTCATAATTTCTACCAACCCTAAACTGAACTCTTTGGATTTTAAAAACTCCATTTATCATTTACTAGTTGCTATATTTTCAGATTTATATTCCTATGCATAATTGTGTACTTTATTATGAAATTAGCAATACTCATCATCTAAACAGAATAGGTTCTGGTCCTAAATAATTTAATAACATATTTTGACCTTTGCCTCTGATGTAAACTATTTCATAATTATTTTCCCTATTTTCTAAAACTATTTATTACTTAAAAATGTGTCCCTAATTGTGAATAATAAATTAAACAGATTCAATTCAGTACAAAATATGTTTTTATCTCACTCCAAAATTTCCTAAACACTGAGAAAGTCTTTAACTTAATTTTGACAATATGTTTGTCCCACTTTTTAATTTTTAAACACTAGTTACATATTCAATTTTCTAAATTAAATACTAAACAGGGCTAAAATGATGAACTCACCCCATTACAGGGTCTATAATATTATTTTCAGAATTTCCAGGGGTCTAGCTACACTTATCCTAGGTGTTTTTCCTAATTTTTATTAAGTCCAGGGGCTAAAACTGATTTTTAAATGAATTTACATGATTTTTTGGAGTTCCAGGGGCTAGATCTGAAGTTTCCGGGGCTAGGTCTTATTTCCCGAGAACCCCAGGGGGTAGCACGTAAGATTTCCAGTCTTTATAACGCGGGGCTGACGTGGACCGTCCGATTTTAAACCGACGGCTGAGATTATAACGCCGAACCGGTACGCGGGGGTTTAAACCCTACCGTGCGATTTAAAATAAACGGCGCACAAGCGGCCACGTCGCTCTGATCGAGCGCGGGCGGCTCTGCCGGCGGCGCATGGCGGCGGGAAGCGGCGATCTTGCCGGAAACTTTCGGATCTTCGGGAATTCTTCCTAGAACTGTGATTTTATGGCATAGATCGGTAGAGGAGAGGTCGGGGATCTCACCTCGGGGGTTTTCTTGAGCTCGGAGGTCCTGGAAGGTGATCGACGACGAGGTCCGAGGCAAAACCACGGCGAAGCTCGTCGGCGCTGTGCTTACACCGCAAGTCACCGAGTTTTCTGCACCTGCAAGGTTCCCCGGAGGCGGTGGATCAAGATCAGCGAGTTAGATCGGACTTTCCGAGCTTAGATTGGCCAGAATTCACCGGAGAAGTCTCGGTTCTCACCGGAGTAAAAATCGGCGATCGCGTGGGAAAAACAGAACGAGGCCGGGGTTTTTATAGACGGGGGAGGGCGGCGGGGTGGTTTAGATCATGTCCGCGTCGGCTACGAACAGAATTCAGCGGGGTTTACGTCGAAATCCCGATCGGTTTCGATTCGGGCGCGGGGGAGTTCGGCGCGGCGCGAGGTAGACGAAGATCGGTGGGTCCCGCCTGTCAGTGTGAGAGAGCGCGGCGCGCGGCTGCGGGTTGGCGCGGGGTAAGTTGGGCTGGCTGGTGGGTTTCGGCCCACTGGCCAGTTTTTTTCTGTTTTCTCTTTTTCTTTTTCCATTTCTTTTCTGATTTGAGTTTAATTTGAATTCCAGTTTGAATTTGAATTTTGGCAAAACATGCAACACGTCCAAAAATTTTTAAATTCCCCTCTTAACATGATTTAGTGTTTTGAATCAAAATTTTGGGGTGTTACAGCTCTACCCCCCTTAAAAGAAATCTCGTCCTCGAGATTGGTGTTTCTAAGAAAACAATCCCGGAAATTGTGCCTTGAGCTCATCTTCCCGCTCCCAGGTGGCTTCCTCTTCCGAGTGATGCTTCCACTGCACTTTGCACATCCGAATTCTTTTATTTCTAGTGAGGCGTTCCATTGTCTCCAAAATCTTGTATGGTTGCTCGGCATAAGACAAATCCTCAGCTACGTCCACTTCATTCATGGGTAACACTTCTTCAGGCGTCCTCAAACATTTCTTGAGTTGTGACACATGGAATACATCGTGCACATCCGATAGATGAGCCGGTAACTCTAGTTGATACGCCACTTCGCCTTTCCTTTCCAAAACTTGAAAGGGTCCGATGTATCGAGGTGACAACTTCCCTTTCACCTTGAACCGACGAAGTCCTCTGATAGGGGACACCTTGAGATAGACATAGTCTCCCACGTTGAAAACGAGTTCTCTTCTTCGTACATCGGCATAGCTCTTTTGGCGTGTCTGTGCTATCCTCAAATTGTTGCGAATTTCCCTCACCTTCGCCTCGGCTTCTTGTAGTACTTCTAAACCAAACACTTTACTTTCCCCTGTTTGGTTCCAAAATAGGGGAGTTCTGCACTTCCTCCCATACAAGGCTTCAAACGGTGACATCTTCATACTAGCTTGATAGCTGTTGTTATAGGAAAACTCCGCATACGGTAAGTTCTTGTCCCAACTCCTATTGTTTTTGAGTGCACATGCCCTTAGCATATCTTCTAGGATCTGATTGGTTCTTTCCGTCTGCCCGTCAGTTTGGGGATGATAGGCAGAGCTGAAGTTCAGATGGGTTCCCATGGTTTCATGCAACTTCTGCCAAAACCTCGAGGTGAACTGTGTCCCTCGGTCCGACACAATCTTCTTTGGCACTCCATGGTAACACACGATCCTTGACATGTACAACTCTGCCAATTTAGAGCCGCTGTAGCTTTCTTTCACGGGGATGAAATGAGCTACCTTTGTTAGCCTATCAATGATGACCCATATCGAATCATACCCTGATTGGGTCCTAGGCAATCCCACGATGAAATCCATGCTGATTTCTTCCATTTCCATTCAGGCACTTTGAGTGGTTGCAATAATCCCGCGGGTCGTTGATGTTCTGTTTTCACCAACTGACATGTGTCACATAGGGCAACATGTTCCGCGACATCTCGCTTCATGCCATACCACCAATACCTGCTCTTGAGGTCCTGGTACATCTTCGTACTCCCAGGATGAATGGAATAGTCGGAATCATGAGCCTCCTTCAAAATTAATTCACGGATCTCCTTTACTTCTGGCACACAGATCCTTTTCCCGTGCCACACCGTACCTTGTTCATCCTCTCTGAAACCTGGAGCTTTATTTTCCTTGATGAGTTGCCTGATTTCCTGTATCTTCTCATCCTTATTTTGACCCTAGCGTATGTCTCGCTCTAGTGTGGAGTCTACTTCCATGGCGATGGCCTCACCACTATTTACTAGACATAGATTAAGCCTTATAACCTCGTCCTTCAATTCTGCAGGCATTTCCTTCAAGCTCAACTTATGGACCTGCACTTTCCGACTTAAAGCATCAGCCACGACGTTTGCTTTCCCAGGATGATAGTTGATGCCCACATCAAAGTCATTGATTAGCTCTAACCATCTCCTTTGTCTGAGGTTGAGATCTGGCTGTGTGAAAATGTACTTCAAACTCTTATGATCCGTATATATTTCTGTCCTCTTCCCCATCAAATAGTGTCGCCAAATTTTCAACGTGTGTACCACTGCGGCTAGTTCTAGGTCATGTGTAGGATAGTTTTTCTCGTGCTTCCGAAGCTGCCGGGATGCATAAGCCACGACATGTCCTTCTTGCATGAGAACACATCCCAACCCGTTTCCAGAGGCATCGCAGTACACTGTGAAATTCTTCTGCATATCTGGCATAACCAACACTGGGGTTGTTGTCAATCTCTTCTTTAGCTCCTGAAAGCTCGTCTCGCACTGTGGCGTCCAGGTGAATGTGATTCCCTTCTCCAACAGTTTGGTGAGAGGTCTCGAGATCTTGGAGAATCCCTCAATAAACCGTCGATAGTATCCAGCCAATCCCAGGAAGCTTCGAACTTCCCCGACATTCTCAGGGGTCTTCCACTTCTGTATATCCTCGATTTTGGCGGGATCTACGGAGATTCCTCCCTCCGAGATTATATGTCCTAAGAAAGGAACTCTCTTCAGCCAAAACTCACACTTGCTCAACTTGGCATATAGTTGGTGTTCTCTCAGCCTTTGCAACACCAACCTTAGATGTTTCTCATGTTCTTCTTCATCTTTGGAGAAGACGAGAATGTCATCTATGAAAACCACCACAAATTTGTCTAGATATTCCATGAATACCTTGTTCATGAGGTACATGAAGTATGCCGGGGCATTAGTTAGCCCGAAAGGCATGACAATGTATTCATACAGTCCGTACCGAGATACGAAAGCTGTCTTGGGAATATCAGATTGCCTTATCTTGAGTTGGTGGTATCCCGACCTGAGATCAATTTTCGAGAACACACAAGCTCCCCTCAACTGATCAAACAAGTCTTCAATGCGGGGTAATGGGTACTTGTTCTTGATGGTTACCTCATTCAAAGCACGGTAATCCACGCATAACCGTTGGGTTCCGTCTTTCTTGGGCACAAATATCACCGGAGCTCCCCATGGTGAGGAACTAGGGCGAATATACCCCTTCTCCGTCAATTCTCTCAAATGATCCTTGAGTTCTTCTAGCTGCTTGGAGTCCATCCGATAAGGTCTCTTGTATATCGGGGCTGTTCCCGGTACTAGCTCAATTGCGAATTCCACTTCACGATCGGGGGGCATACCTGGCAACTCCTCCGAAAAAACATCTGGATATTCCTTGATAGTCCTGATTTCCTCAAATTTCTTATATTCAACTACTACACCCTTTCACTACCAAATATGTATGAAAAGTATTTTTCTTCTCCATATGTGCCTTCATAATTTCTACCAACCCTAAACTGAACTCTTTGGATTTTTAAAAACTCCATTTATCATTTACTAGTTGCTATATTTTCAGATTTATATTCCTATGCATAATTGTGTACTTTATTATGAAATTAGTAATACTCATCATCTAAACAGAATAGGTTCTGGTCCTAAATAATTTAATAACATATTTTGATCTTTGCCTCTGATGTAAACTATTTCATAATTATTTTCCCTATTTTCTAAAACTATTTATTACTTAAAAATGTGTCCCTAATTGTGAATAATAAATTAAACAGATTCAATTCAGTACAAAATATGTTTTTATCTCACTCCAAAATTTCCTAAACACTGAGAAAGTCTTTAACTTAATTTTGACAATATGTTTGTCCCACTTTTAAATTTTTAAACACTAGTTACATATTCAATTTTCTAAATTAAATACTAAACAGGGCTAAAATGATGAACTCACCCCATTACAGGGTCTATAATATTATTTTCAGAATTTCCAGGGGTCTAGCTACACTTATCCGAGGTGTTTTTTCTAATTTTTATTAAGTCCATGGGCTAAAACTGATTTTTAAATGAATTTACATGATTTTTTGGAGTTCCAGGGGCTGGATCTGAAGTTTCCGGGGCTAGGTCTTATTTCCCGAGAACCCCAGGGGGTAGCACGTAAGATTTCCAGTCTTTATAACGCGGGGCTGACGTGGACCGTCCGATTTTAAACCGACGGCTGAGATTATAACGCCGAACCGGTACGCGGGGGTTTAAACCCTACCGTGCGATTTAAAATAAACGGCGCACAAGTGGCCACGTCGCTCTGATCGAGCGCGGGCGGCTCTGCCGGCGGCGCACGGCGGCGGGAAGCGGCGATCTCGCCGGAAACTTTCGGATCTTCGGGAATTCTTCCTAGAACTGTGATTTTATGGCATAGATCGGTAGAGGAGAGGTCGGGGATCTCACCTCGGGGGTTTTCTTGAGCCGTTCTGTTTGACCTTTGCCTCTGTTCTTCTAACCGGTATACATCCAACTACGGTCCTCACCCATGTTTGAATCTGTAGTTTAATGTCAAGGAAATTATAGTCACTTTATAATTTATTTATGTTACGACCCTACACCTATTGGAAAGGATATGTCCTAAACCTACCCAAGAGTGACCGAGCGGAGCGTGCTCATGACGAGACACGTGGTCTGGATCCGAACGAAATTTCAGCAGCATAACCCCGCTGTTCTCCACTGCATGCCTGAAAATGGTGCAGCATAGAACAACAGGGTTATGCCGCCGAAACCTCGTCAAGATCTAAACCCGCGTCTCATCACAAGCCACGCCCCCTCGGTCACTCCCAGGCTGTCCAAAAAGGGACAATTCCGAACCTACACGCCTCACATGTGTAACACATGTGAGACGGGCCGGTTCGAAACGGGTGACGCATGTTGTATAGGTTTACGCCAATCTTTCATTTTTGAGTCATTTAAAAGAGAGAGAGAGGAAAGAATGAGAGAAAAGGAAAGAATGAGAGAGAGAGAGACAAAGAAGTGGGTCAGCCGTCCTAAGTTATTCCCCGCTAGGGCCTGCCATTATCTTACGACGCGTTTAGTATTAGCCGTCGTACGTTCTGCCCCGTCGTAAGTGGGTCAAAGATGAAACCGCCCCGTCGGAGCTCGCCGTCCACGCGCGGGAGCTTGCCGTCCTCCGTGCCTGTCTCGACTAATAACATTACCACTAAATGGGCCGTGACAGACCCTAAATGGGTCGTGTCAGGCCGGACTGGGCCGAAAGCCATTTATTTACATATAGTAACTAATTATGCAATCAATCAAAGTATTAATTCAACAACAATCAATTACAATACTAATTAAACAATTAATCAACTAAGATCAAATTAAACATGTAATCACACATAAACACGGTGTCGGGTCACACATACACACGGTGTCGGGTCACACATACGACACAACGTCGGGAGGCGGCACGGCGAGCAGGGGTCGGGCGGCGCGGTGTCACACCCGGTTTTTCCGAAGAAACAACCAAGTGAATATCACATGTATGCCAGGATCATTTTCTCATACATGTGATGACAAATAGTGAAGCATCATTTATTACAAGCCAGGTGTCGAATATAAATAAGTCTTACATCGCAAATGTCTCAATGGACACTAATGCTTCATCACAAGTAAATAAACTAGCAGCGGAATATTATTCTTTAGGGCTCCATCACAGGCGTTGCCCGGGGGTCTCCATGAACCTAAAAACCTTCCTCGGGTCCAAAATCTTGGTCATTATACACCACCTCATTATCTTGACCTGAGCAGCAATATAAACCAACAAATATGCAAGGTTGAGTACCAATGGTACTCAGCAAGTGTGGGAAAATTATACCATGCAGGGCTAGAACAAGGAGAGATTGAACTCATGGTTAAAGCACTACGCAATTAATACCTATCACCTTAGCTTATTAAGCACCTACATTACTACACAAGTGAAATGGTCCCAATCTCCCATCCCATCATCATAATCTAATAACCATAACATCATTTCCAATGTTAAGCTCCCCGCTTAACATCCACAACTTCCAAAAACCTTCACTCCTCTAATCATGAATAAGTCCAGGCCGCTCTTAACCGTGAGCACGGCTGTCAAGACAGTTTTGACTCTGCAGAGTTTGTACCACTGTACCCACATGTAGTGATTTCATCCCCCGTTGCCGGGTGGACTAAAAGAACCTCCATTATGCCAGTGGCTACGATCCACATTCACACTTCCCAGGTGTGCAGCCAGGAGATCACTACGAAGCCTTTACAAAGGGATTCCCGACGAGCGTGGGCCCACTGAGGTTTCACCCCTAACAGCATACAAGAGGCTCCAACCCCGCTGCAGTGGCCCCCTCTTGAGCCTTGCGGTTCATATGGTAGTCCAGCTGACACCTACTCCTCGCACCATCCAACACACCCATACTACGCCGGGGATACACCTAATTAATTGGCCAAGCTGCCCCATCTCAGCATGTGGTTGGCACTGTAAAGCCGGGTTACATGCTCCATGAACCGGTCCTTAGGATCCAGGCAAGTACTAAACACAAACCCAAGTCTCGTGCACCCAGCACACAACCAAAACATCCAACTTGCCTTGATCCCTACCTCTACATAACTCACAATGTCTCATTCAAGAGTATGGTAATATAAACTGATGATCTCATTTCCCAAATATCCCATTCTAAGCATGGCTAAGCAAATGCATGTAAATAAATGACATGACAAAATAAATCCCAACCCAAGCTACAAGGAAACAAGGTAATGCAATTCTAGGGAAACTTCCTAGCATGGGTTTCATATTTAACTTGACAATGCAAATAATTCTATCTACACATCCTAGCATAGGATCAAAGTGGTCAAGGACACTTGCCTCCTTCTTGCTGCTCTTGAAATGGGTAGTCCTGGTCTTGGAAAGGAATAACTTGCTCTTGAACAGGTTCTACTTCATACCATCACACATAGCAAAAGAACAACAATCATAAGACATAGTTCACACTTCTTACTTCATACAAACCACACATTCATATTTATGAAATTCATTCACCATTATATGTGTTGTGGTTACTTTGTGTGTTGATCTGTGGCTTGCACACACTTTTATTTATATGTGTATGATTCCTACTTTGGTGTTCATATTTATACTTACATACTATATATATATATATATATATATATATGTGTGTTTCAGTTTTAAATAAATTCCTTATATTAAACTACCAAGTATGTAAGAAAAGTATTTTTCTTCTCCATATGTGCCTTCATAATTTCTATCAACCCTAAACTGAACTCTTTGAATTTTAAAAACTCCATTTATCATTTACTAGTTGCTATATTTTCAGATTTATATTCCTATGCATAATTGTGTATTTTATTATGAAATTAGTAATACACATCATCTAAACAGTATAGGTTTTGGTCCTAAATAATTGAATAACATATTTTGACCTTGGCCTCTGATGTAAACTATTTCATAATTATTTTCCCTATTTTTCTATAGCTATTCTTTACTTAAAAATGTGTCCCTATACTAAATAATGTGATTAATAAATGAAACAGATTCATTTCAGCCCAAAGTATATATTTATCTCACTCCAAAGTTTTCTAAGTACTGAGAAAGCTTTTAATTAATTTTGACAATTATGTTTGTCCCACTTTTTAATTTTTAAACACTAGTTACATATTCAATTTTCTAAATTAAATACTAAACAGGGCTAAAATAATGAACTCACCCCATTACAGGGCCTATAACATTATTTTCATAATTTCCAGGGGTCTAGCTACACTTATCAGACGTGTTTTTCCTAATTTTTATTAAATCCAG
The DNA here is from genome assembly GCA_030760725.1 of Neostapfia colusana. Taxonomy (NCBI): domain Eukaryota; kingdom Viridiplantae; phylum Streptophyta; class Magnoliopsida; order Poales; family Poaceae; genus Neostapfia; species Neostapfia colusana. The sequence goes on along the minus strand of JASWHV010000017.1, from coordinate 32,745,061 downwards.
GGGCTAAAACTGATTTTTAAATGAATTTACATGATTTTCTGGAGTTCCAGGGGCTAGATCTGAAGTTTCCGGGGCTAGCTCTTAATTCCAGAGAACCCCAGGGGGTAGCACGTAAGAATTCCAGTCTTTATAACGCGGGGCTGACGTGGACCGTCCGATTTTAAACCGACGGCTGAGATTATAACATCGAACCGGTACGCGGGGTTTTAAAGTCTACCGTGCGATTTAAAATAAACGGCGCACAAGCGGCCACGTCGCTCTGATCGAGCGCGGGCGGCGCTGCCGGCGGCGCACGGCGGCGGGAAGCGGCGATCTCGCCGGAAAGTTTCAGATCCTCTAGAATTCTGCCTAAAACTGTGATCTTATGGCATAGATCGGTAGAGGGGAGTTCAGGGATCTCACCTCGGGGGTTTTCTCGAGCTCGGGGGTCCTGGAAAGTGATCGGCGGCGAGGTCCGAGGCAAAACCACGGCGAAGCTCGTCGGCGCTGTGTTTACACCGTAAGTCTCCGAGTTTTCTGCACCTGCAAGGTTCCCCGGAGGCGGTGGATCAATACCAGCGAGTTAGATCAGAGTTTCCGAGCTTAGATCGGCCAGAATTCACCGGCGACGTCTCGGTGCTCACCGGAGTAAAAATCGGCGATCGCGTGGGAAAAACCGATCGGGGCTGGGGTTTTTATAGCCGGGGGAGGGCGGTGGGTCGGTTGTGATCGAGTTTGATTCTTCTGGGACCGGAATTCGGGCTGAGGGACGCGGTTTTCCGATCGGTTAAGATCGCGCGCGCGCGGGAGAGTCCGGGGTCGCGGGGTTAGGGATGACAGGTGGGTCCCACCTGTCTGTGAGGGATAGCGCGGGCGCGCGGCTGCGGGCTGACGCGGGGGAATTTGGGCCGGCTGGCGGGTTTCGGCCCACTGGCCGGTTTTTTTCCCGTTTTCTATTTTTCTTTTCCATTTCTTTTCTGTTTTGAGTCTAATTTGAATTCCAGTTTGAATTTGAATTTTTGCAAAACATGCAACACGTCCAAAAATTTTTAAATTCCCCTCTGAACATGGTTTAGGGTTTTGAATCAAAATTTGGGGTGTTACAGCTCTACCCCCCTTAAAAGAAATCTCGTCCTCGAGATTGGTGTTTCTAAGAAAACAATTCCGGAAATTGTGCCTTGAGCTCATCTTCCCGTTCCCAGGTAGCTTCCTCTTCTGAGTGATGCTTCCACTGCACCTTGCACATCCGAATTCTCTTGTTTCTGGTGAGGCGTTCCATCGTCTCCAAAATCTTGTATGGTTGCTCGGCATAAGACAAATCCTCAGCTACATCCACTTCATTCATGGATAACACCTCTTCAGGCGTCCTCAGACATTTCTTGAGTTGTGACACATGGAATACATCGTGTACATCCGATAGATGAGCCGGTAACTCTAGTTGGTACGCCACTTCGCCTTTTCTTTCCAAAACTTGAAAGGGTCCGATGTATCGAGGTGACAACTTCCCTTTCACCTTGAACCGACGAAGTCCTCTGATAGGGGACACCTTGAGATAAACATAGTCTCCCACGTTGAAAACGAGCTCTCTTCTTCGTACATCAGCATAACTCTTCTGGCGTGTTTGTGCTATCCTCAAGTTGTTGCGAATCTCCCTCACCTTCGCCTCGGCTTCTTGTAGCACTTCTGGACCAAACACTTTACTTTCTCCTGTTTGGTTCCAAAATAGGGGAGTTCTGCACTTCCTTCCATACAAAGCTTCAAACGGTGACATTTTCATACTAGCTTGATAGCTGTTGTTATAGGAAAACTCCGCATATGGTAAGTTCTTGTCCCAACTCCTATTGTTTTTGAGTGCACATGCCCTTAACATATCTTCAAGGATCTGATTGGTTCTCTCCGTCTGCCCGTCAGTTTGGGGATGATAGGCAGAGCTGAAATTCAGATGGGTTCCCATGGTTTCATGCAACTTTTGCCAAAACCTCGAGGTGAACTGTGTCCCTCGGTCCGACACTATCTTCTTTGGCACTCCATGGTAACACACAATCCTTGACATGTACAATTCTGCCAATTTGGATCCGCTGTAGCTTTCTTTCACTGGGATGAAATGAGCTACCTTGGTTAGCCTATCAATGATGACCCATATTGAATCATACCCGGATTGGGTCCTAGGCAATCCCACGACAAAATCCATGCTGATTTCTTCCCACTTCCATTCAGGTACTTTGAGTGGTTGCAATAATCCCGCGGGTCGTTGATGTTCGGCTTTCACCAACTGACATGTGTCACATAGGGCAACATGTTCCGCGACATCTCGCTTCATGCCATACCACCAATACCTGCTTTTGAGGTCCTGGTACATCTTCGTACTCCCAGGATGAATGGAATAGTCAGAATCGTGAGCCTCCTTCAAAATTAATTCACGGATCTCCTTTACTTCTGGCACACAGATCCTTTTCCCGTGCCACACCGTTCCCTGTTCATCCTCTCTAAAACCAGGAGCTTTATTTTCCTTAATGAGCTGTCTGATCTCTTGTATCTTCTCATCATTCTTTTGGCCCTCGCGTATGTCTTGCTCGAGTGTGGAGTCCACTTCCATGGCGATGGCTTCACCACTATTTACTAGACATAGATTGAGCCTTATAACCTCGTCCTTCAATTCTGCGGGCATGTCCTTCAAGCTCAACTTATTGACCTGCACTTTCCGACTCAAAGCATCGGCCACGACGTTTGCTTTCCCGGGATGATAGTTAATGCCCACATCAAAGTCATTGATTAGCTCTAACCATCTCCTTTGTCGGAGGTTGAGATCTGGCTGCGTGAATATGTACTTCAAACTCTTATGATCCGTATATATCTCTGTCCTCTTCCCCATCAAATAGTGCCGCCAAATTTTCAACGCGTGTACCACTGCATCTAGTTCTAGGTCATGTGTAGGATAGTTCTTCTCGTGCTTCCGAAGCTGCCGGGATGCATATGCCACGACATGTCCTTCTTGCATGAGAACACGTCCCATCCCATTTCCAGAGGCATCGCAGTACACTGTGAAATTCTTCTGCATATCTGGCATAACCAACACTGGGGCTGTTGTCAATCTCTTCTTTAGCTCCTGAAAGCTCGTATCGCACTGTGGCGTCCAGGTGAATCTGATTCCCTTTTCCAACAGTTTGGTGAGAGGTCTCGAGATCTTGGAGAATCCCTCAATAAACCGTCGATAGTATCCAGCCAATCCCAAAAAGCTTCGAACTTCCCCAACATTTTCAGGGGTTTTCCACTTCTGGATATCTTCGATTTTGGCGGGATCTACGGAGATTCCTCCCTCCGAGATTATATGTCCTAAAAAGGGAACTCTCTTCAGCCAAAACTCACACTTGCTCAACTTGGCATATGGTTGGTGTTCTCTCAGCCTCTGTAACACCAACCTTAGATGTTTCTCATGTTCTTCTTCATTTTTGGAGAAGACGAGAATATCATCTATAAAAACCACCACAAATTTGTCCAGATATTCCATGAATACCTTGTTCATGAGGTACATGAAATATGCCGGGGCATTGGTTAGCCCGAAAGGCATGACAGTGTATTCATACAGTCCGTACCGAGATACGAAAGTTGTCTTGGGAATATCAGATTGCCTTATCTTGAGTTGATGGTATCCCGACCTGAGATCAATTTTCGAGAACACACAAGCTCCCCTCAACTGATCAAACAAGTCTTCAATGCGGGGTAATGGGTAATTGTTCTTGATGGTTACCTCATTCAAGGCACGGTAATCCATGCATAACCTTTGAGTTCCATCTTTCTTAGGCACAAATATCACCGGAGCTCCCCATGGTGAGGAACTAGGGCGAACATACCCCTTCTCCGTCAATTCTCTCAAATGATCCTTGAGCTCTTCTAGCTGCTTGGAGTCCATTCGATAAGGTCTCTTGTATATCGGGGCTGTTCCCGGTACTAGCTCAATTGCGAATTCCACGTCACGGTCGGGAGGCATACCAGGCAATTCCTCCGGAAAAACATCTGGATATTCCCTGATAGTCCTGATTTCCTCAACTTTCACCTCCACTTGATTTAATTTAATGTCCCTCCTAGGCTCGTGTATTGTTATGAACTTTACTCTGGTGCCACTGGGGTGAGTTAATTCCACCGTTCTGGTCGAACAATGGATGATTCCTTTATGTTTGGTCAACCAATCCATACCCAAAATAATATCTATCCCTTGTGAATCTATCACTATGAGGTTAGCCGTAAATATTACCCCATTAATGTCTAGGTTCACTTTGGGACACACTTGTCTTGTCCTTATTTCTCCACCTGGAGAGTTTACCGCTAGCATATGGTTCATTTGTGTGGTTGCTAGGTCATGTTTCTTAACAAACCCTTGAGCAATGAACGAGTGGGTAGCACCAGAATCAAATAGCAGAGTTGCAAGGTGTAAATTGGCAGGAAACTTACCAACTACCACGTCGGGTGCCTCTTGTGCTTCCTCCATAGTGACGTGGTTCACCCGTCCTCTCATTATATTCTGCTGCTGTGGCTGCGTGGGCTTCTTCTTTGGACACTTATGGGCGTAGTGCCCCACTTCTCCACAGCTGAAACATTACACCCCAATCTTAGATGCCTGGCCCTTGTTGTATTGGGGTTGGTTTGGGGGTCCTTGCACTGCTGGTTGAGGTGGATATGCGGGGCGAGGCTGCTGTACAAACTGACGTTGCGGCTGTGCTGGTGCTGCGGGAGGCCTGTAGTTTGGGTTGTACCCTCTTGGTGCTGAATAGGGTACCGCAGCACGGCTCGTCTGCCCCATAGGTTGCTGCATCATACGTGGGCGGGTGTTGCTCCCTGAGGCTTGATGTGACCACCCAGCCTTCCTCTTATTCTCATTTTCCAGGGCCTTTAGCTTCCTTTCCACCACAAATGCTCTGTCCACCATCTTTTGAAAGCTTTCATACTCATTTGAGGACATTGCACACTGCATTTCTGCGGTAAGCCCTTCCACGAAACAATCTTGTTTCTGCTCATCGGTCTCTATGTCTCGTGGAGCATAACGGGATAGTTGAGTAAATTTAGTGAGGTATTCCCTCACCGTCATGTTTCCCTGCTGCAGTCCCAAAAACTCCTTCCTCTTGTTTTTGAGTTCACCTCTTGGGATGTAATGGTTGCGGAAGCTACGCTTGAACTCTTCCCAAGTGATGCTCTCAGGGTCATGATGGGCGGCCACGTAGGCGGTCCACCAATCAGCAGCAGGTCCATGCAATTGATGAGAGGCAAACAGCACCCTCTCATACCCTTGGCATTGTATTATCCTCATCTTACTTTCAATGGTCTTCAGCCAATCATCTGCCTCCAGAGGTTCAGCAGCACTTGCAAACTTTGGAGGTTGAGTTCCTAGAAACTCACTCAACCTTGGTTGGCGTGGTGCAGCTTGTGTATGTGGAACTTGATGCAAGTTAGCCACCACTTGAGTCAAGTTCTGGATGAGCTGATTTTGATTCTCCAGCATTTGGTGGAGAGGATCAACTTCTTCACGGCGACCACCCCGGTCCTGGCCTCCAGAAAGATGAGGGTTGCATGCCTCATCATTGTTGTTGGCGGGGTTGGCAGCACGTCCTTTTCCTCTTCCGGCCATCTGGCAGAATCAGCCAATGTTAATTGGAAATTATTTAGTATCATCTTGCTACTTTCATTTGTTTGTACTTTGAAGTGTTGAGGCTTTGTTATACTTTTACAAGGGTTCATATCTCACACCAAATAAATGCACTATTATTTCCTGTGGGTTCACACACCAAAGCAAAACAATCTGAAGACGAGGCTGTGGACAATTGCTCATGGCTTCCACAACTCACGTCACACACCAAGCATTATCACACCATTAACTACGTCACGACTCGACTACTCGACCTCCTGCTAGCTAGGGGAAAGACTCTACACTACTCGTCCTCTTGAGCTGGCTCCTCGGGATCTTCCTCCTCATTTCGGCTACCTTCTGACTCTGCTTTGGGTGGGGAGGCTGCTGGTGGAGAAGTGCGACGACGCCTGATCGCTCGGCGATCCGGGGAGTCAGGAGTCCATGTATCATTCACGGTGACACACAGTTCATTCCCATCTCCTCTTTCTCTCGCCTTTAAGCAAGCTCGCAGCAATGCCTCCGTTTCCTTCAGGGTGTCTCGGACATCCTGAAGCTCTTGTTGACACTCCTGCAGTCGAGTGCTGAGCATAGCAGCATCCTCCAAGCACAAGTCCATGTGCTCATGGGAAGTCCCTTGCTGCACCGGTGGGTACTTGTACTCCGTGGTACCACTCTCACGTTGGAGGACATACATGTACTCAGTTTTGTCCAAGTGGCGACGATAGATGTGACTCTGGCAGGTGATGGCCTCCCAGGTGACATCTTTCTCCGCGTCAACTTGTGTTGCTCGACAAGCTGGAGAGTGGTGAATCTTAAGCAGCTGATTCTCGTGTATAATCCTCATCTCCGAACTCCATTCTTCCCTCTTCTCACGGATGGTCCTGGTGGAGTTATAGTGGATGATTAGCTTGCCCGTATTGCCGGCGGCTTCGAGCATACGTCGAAGACGGCGCAACAAATCTCCTACTGCCAATCCGTAGGAAAGGTACGTCACTGGACGACTCTCCTCTCTTTCGGCAAGGGCCACTACGGGAACTCTCCCTCCTGTGGACTTACGAGCGGTGCGAATCATGCGAACCATCTAAAACAAAAGAATTTAAAATTAGGTTAGATAAATTCTCAAACAAAAATCCTATTTTGAATAAAAGTTGGGGTAAGATGAAGAAAATGACTCCTTTAATAACACTCTTCAACCCACACCTTGTAAAATAGTTTTTAAGAAAATAGGGCCCTTAAATACGTCCATTTCTACCTAGGTCCACGTTCCTACGGGCAACCTTGGCTCTGATACCACCTCTGTCACACCCGGTTTTTCCGAAGAAACATCCAAGTGAATATCACATGTATGCCAGGATCATTTTCTCATACATGTGATGACAAATAGTGAAGCATAATTTATTACAAGCCAGGTGTCGAATATAAATAAGTCTTACATCGCAAATGTCTCAATGGACACTAATGCTTCATCACAAGTAAATAAACTAGCAGCGGAATATTATTCTTTAGGGCTCCATCACAGACGTTGCCCGGGGGTCTCCATGAACCTAAAAACCTTCCTCGGGTCCAAAATCTTGGTCATTATACACCACCTCATTATCTTGACCTGAGCAGCAATATAAACCAACAAATATGCAAGGTTGAGTACCAATGGTACTCAGCAAGTGTGGGAAAATTATACCATGCAGGGCTAGAACAAGGAGAGATTGAACTCATGGTTAAAGCACTACGCAATTAATACCTATCACCTTAGCTTATTAAGCACCTACATTACTACACAAGTGAAATGGTCCCAATCTCCCATCCCATCATCATAATCTAATAACCATAACATCATTTCCAATGTTAAGCTCCCCGCTTAACATCCACAACTTCCAAAAACCTTCACTCCTCTAATCATGAATAAGTCCAGGCCGCTCTTAACCGTGAGCACGGCTGTCAAGACAGTTTTGACTCTGCAGAGTTTGTACCACTGTACCCACATGTAGTGATTTCATCCCCCGTTGCCGGGTGGACTAAAAGAACCTCCATTATGCCAGTGGCTACGATCCACATTCACACTTCCCAGGTGTGCGGCCAAGAGATCACTACGAAGCCTTTACAAAGGGATTCCCGACGAGCGTGGGCCCACTGAGGTTTCACCCCTAACAGCATACAAGAGGCTCCAACCCCGCTGCAGTGGCCCCCTCTTGAGCCTTGCGGTTCATATGGTAGTCCAGCTGACACCTACTCCTCGCACCATCCAACACACCCATACTACGCCGGGGATACACCTAATTAATTGGCCAAGCTGCCCCATCTCAGCATGTGGTTGGCACTGTAAAGCCGGGTTACATGCTCCATGAACCGGTCCTTAGGATCCAGGCAAGTACTAAACACAAACCCAAGTCTCGTGCACCCAGCACACAACCAAAACATACAACTTGCCTTGATCCCTACCTCTACATAACTCACAATGTCTCATTCAAGAGTATGGTAATATAAACTGATGATCTCATTTCCCAAATATCCCATTCTAAGCATGGCTAAGCAAATGCATGTAAATAAATGACATGACAAAATAAATCCCAACCCAAGCTACAAGGAAACAAGGTAATGCAATTCTAGGGAAACTTCCTAGCATGGGTTTCATATTTAACTTGACAATGCAAATAATTCTATCTACACATCCTAGCATAGGATCAAAGTGGTCAAGGACACTTGCCTCCTTCTTGCTGCTCTTGAAATGGGTAGTCCTGGTCTTGGAAAGGAATAACTTGCTCTTGAACAGGTTCTACTTCATACCATCACACATAGCAAAAGAACAACAATCATAAGACATAGTTCACACTTCTTACTTCATACAAACCACACATTCATATTTATGAAATTCATTCACCATTATATGTGTTGTGGTTACTTTGTGTGTTGATCTGTGGCTTGCACACACTTTTATTTATATGTGTATGATTCCTACTTTGGTGTTCATATTTATACTTACATACTATATATATATATATGTGTGTGTGTTTCAGTTTTAAATAAATTCCTTATATTAAACTACCAAGTATGTAAGAAAAGTATTTTTCTTCTCCATATGTGCCTTCATAATTTCTATCAACCCTAAACTGAACTCTTTGAATTTTAAAAACTCCATTTATCATTTACTAGTTGCTATATTTTCAGATTTATATTCCTATGCATAATTGTGTATTTTATTATGAAATTAGTAATACACATCATCTAAACAGTATAGGTTTTGGTCCTAAATAATTGAATAACATATTTTGACCTTGGCCTCTGATGTAAACTATTTCATAATTATTTTCCCTATTTTTCTATAGCTATTCTTTACTTAAAAATGTGTCCCTATACTAAATAATGTGATTAATAAATGAAACAGATTCATTTCAGCCCAAAGTATATATTTATCTCACTCCAAAGTTTTCTAAGTACTGAGAAAGCTTTTAATTAATTTTGACAATTATGTTTGTCCCACTTTTTAATTTTTAAACACTAGTTACATATTCAATTTTCTAAATTAAATACTAAACAGGGCTAAAATAATGAACTCACCCCATTACAGGGTCTATAACATTATTTTCATAATTTCCAGGGGTCTAGCTACACTTATCAGAGGTGTTTTTCCTAATTTTTATTAAATCCAGGGGCTAAAACTGATTTTTAAATGAATTTACATGATTTTCTGGAGTTCCAGAGGCTAGATCTGAACTTTCCGGGGCTAGCTCTTAATTCCAGAGAACCCCAGGGGGTAGCACGTAAGAATTCCAGTCTTTATAACGCGGGGCTGACGTGGACCGTCCGATTTTAAACCGACGGCTGAGATTATAACATCGAACCGGTACGCGGGGTTTTAAAGTCTACCGTGCGATTTAAAATAAACGACGCACAAGCGGCCACGTCGCTCTGATCGAGCGCGGGCGGCGCTGCCGGCGGCGCACGGCGGCGGGAAGCGGCGATCTCGCCGGAAAGTTTCGGATCCTCGAGAATTCTGCCTAAAACTGTGATCTTATGGCACAGATCGGTAGAGGGGAGTTCAGGGATCTCACCTCGGGGGTTTTCTCGAGCTCGGGGGTCCTGGAAAGTGATCGGCGGCGAGGTCCGAGGCAAAACCACGGCGAAGCTCGTCGGCGCTGTATTTACACCGTAAGTCTCCGAGTTTTCTGCACCTGCAAGGTTCCCCGGAGGCGGTGGATCAATACCAGTGAGTTAGATCAGAGTTTCCGAGCTTAGATCGGCCAGAATTCACCGGCGACGTCTCGGTGCTCACCGGAGTAAAAATCGGCGATCGCGTGGGAAAAACCGATCGGGGCTGGGGTTTTTATAGCCGGGGGAGGGCGGTGGGTCGGTTGTGATCGAGTTCGATTCTTCTGGGACCGGAATTCGGGCTGAGGGACGCGGTTTTCCGATCGGTTAAGATCGCGCGCGCGCGGGAGAGTCCGGGGTCGCGGGGTTAGGGATGACAGGTGGGTCCTACCTGTCTGTGAGGGATAGCGCGGGCGCGCGGCTGCGGGCTGACGCGGGGGAATTTGGGCCGGCTGGCGGGTTTCGGCCCACTGGCCGGTTTTTTTCCCGTTTTCTCTTTTTCTTTTCCATTTCTTTTCTGTTTTGAGTCTAATTTGAATTCCAGTTTGAATTTGAATTTTTGCAAAACATGCAACACGTCCAAAAATTTTTAAATTCCCCTCTGAACATGGTTTAGGGTTTTGAATCAAAATTTGGGGTGTTACACGCGGCGAGCAGGAGCTTGAAGCGTGGCGAGCAGGGGCTGCATGCGGCGCGGCGAGCACGGGTCGGGTGATGCGGGTCGGGCGGCGCAGCAGGGCGGGGCTCGAGGCGGGGCGGGGCGAGCGGCGGCGGCCGAGGCGCGGCCGGGGCTCGGCGCGATCACGGGCGGCCAGGCGGGGCTTGGGGCGGGACAGCGGCGGCTGCAGCAGGGCGGGGCGAGCGCAGGCATGAGTGGGCCGTGCGCGCGGCCCGTGAGATGTAGAGTTATGTTCTTTATTTACGACGGCTTCTTTACATACGACGGTTTATCTTTTAGCTGTCGTAAATGGTACTTAAATTCCTTCAGTGGAGGCGGCGGCGATGGAGGTGGCGGCGGAGGTCAGCTCGGGGCAGGGCTGAGAATCTGGCTCGGGCTTGGGCTAAGAGTCTGGCTCTCGGGCTCGGGCTGAGCAGCCCAAGTGCCCACGACCGTCGGATCTAATCCGACGATCCACACGTTCTATAAGGGTCATGAAAAATGGCCCACAACCCTAATACACTCATTTTATCCCCCTCCCTCTCTCCTCTCCAGAGCACGGCGGGGGGCCGGCGGCGCCTTGCAGCGACGGCGGTGGGCGGAGGCGGCGCCGGCATCGGCGACGCTCGGCTAGGCGAGGCGAGCCGCCCAGACATTCCCCCGCGACCGACTGGACGCCTAGGCGTCGGTACGCTGTCGGCGACGGCGGGGGCTGGTGGCAGCGGGGCCAGGGGTAAAGCAGAAACAATGTGCTTAAACAACTAATCAATCAATTAACTAAATTAAATAACTCAAATCAGAAACATTTACTAATTTAAACCAAATAATTAACAACTAAACTAATTATCTACTAAATACATACAAATTGATTAAGTAATAAACATTTTAACTAATCTAACTAACAACTAATTACAAAAACTAAAAAATTACTTGATTCGTAAGGTGCGACGATGGCGGCGGCGCCGGGCGGCTCGGGGCGGGGTCGGGGCGGCCCGGGGCGGCTCGGGGGCGGCGCCGGGCGGTGCAGGCGGCGCCCGGCGGCGGCTAGGCGGGCGGTGGCGGCGGCTCGGCGGCGGCGGCGAAACAACGGCGGCGGCGGGCGGCGCTGCGGTGCTCGGGCTCGGGCTAATTAGCCCGAGCCCGGGCTGGGGTGGCGGTTAAACCCACCTACGTACGACAGCCACGTAACTTACGACGGCTTAGGTTACGGCCGTCTTAAGTTACACTTATTTTACGATGGTGGCGTAACTTACGACGGCCTAGGGTTGCGGTCATCGTAAGTAACGGTTATCTTACGATGGCCCATTAACTTACGACGGCCATGGGCCCGTAGCCGTCGTAAGTTAGTTTACTTCTGACGGCTCAGGGTGACCATCGTAAGTTAGTTTACTTACGACGGCTAGCCGTCATAAATAAAGTGGCCGTCGTAAGGTGCGAAGTTTCCTGTAGTGATTCCTCGAGTCAAGTCTCTCCTCGGCCGTCTTTAGTCAACCGATCAACTCATCAACAAACATCTCACTTAGATCGAGGAGAGTCTCGATGGAAGATGCAATCTGCTCGAACTTTTGTGGCACCGCCTGCAAAAACTTGCGCACGATCTCCTCCTCAGTGCACTGGGTCCCGAGAGCCGCTAACTGGGACGTGATTCGGTTGATGCGAACACCGAACTCGTCCACAGTTTCTTCATCACGGAACCTGAGGCTGTCGAACTCTATTCGAAGTGTGCTTGCTCTCGCCTTGTGAACACGATCAGGGCCGACATTCTGCACCTTGATCGCCTCCCATGCGAGTTTTGCAGTCTCCTTAATGGCGATGAAACCGGCCAACTCTGGCGACACCGCTTTGGTGAGGACTTCCAACACCATCCGGTCTTCTATGTACTCGTCGGTGCCGAGTTTTACGGCGGTCCACATACCTCTTGCCTGCAACATCACCTTCACCAGTGCCGTCCAGTCGTGGTAGTTCGACTTCGTGAGCGTCGAAAACGATCACGGCGCTGCTTGCCTCCCTGGTGATTCGATGGATCACCAGAGCTCCGGTGCCGGCTCCGTTCCCGTTGGTGCCTTCTGGTGGCGTGACATCTCTCCACGATCGTCGAGCCGGCGAGGAAGAATGACGATGCGCCATGACCGCCCACTCAACTGCAGCGTCGCGATTCTAGATGTTGAACCTGGCTCTGATGCTAATTGTTGGCACAAACACTCCCTCACTGATTGCTAGCAGTCAAAGTTCTTGTGCGCGTGAGTGCTTGTTGTACGACTGGAATGAGCAGCGCTAAGGCTCCTCGTTCTTTCCCATTGATCTTATCTCAAAACCGGTCACAACAGAAACGAAAACAGACTTCTCTGGGTCCTCCTCGCCATGCAACAAACGTCTCCACTTCCTACACGTGCGCACGCCAGGCCCGGAGCTACGACGCACAGAATTCAGTCTTCATATGGCGCAAGACATGTCCCAGGCTCACACGGATGCAACTTATTTACAAAGCAAAGCATGCTTAACACGAAAAACTCAGAAATACTAACATTAATTATGAATTCTAAGGGATCCAGGCGCGTGTTTCGGTCCCGCATCGCACCTAGGGTGCCCAGGAGGCGACACATTAAGAACGCCGGCGGCGCTTTCCCCACCCCATCCTCCCTGCCGCCAGCCAACGCGTGCACAGTAGCGAGGAGGGCAGCGGCAGGGTGTTCCCTCAGTTCCTTCCCCCTCCCTCACCGGATCCAGCGTCAGCTCGGTATGGCGGGCCGTTGCTCGCTGTGGTAGGCGTTCCTTCGCTAGATGCGGCGCCGGGCTGGAGGAGTGCTGCCGATACGGGAGGCGGGGCGTTCGGTGCGGCCATCTCTCCTCGGATACATGCGGTGCGGGCTGGCCGGACTTCCGCCAAGGCTAAGGCTGGAACCACGGATCCAATGCTGGGCTTCGTAATACCTGCTGCCCTGTCCTGTATTGCGGCATCGGCACGTAGCGGCCTGTCTCCTGGTGCCTATCCTCAACAGTATCCATGTAGCGTCTACTGGTCTAAGTCTGCCGGTACGTTGCCGCTCCATTCATCTTCGGGCTAGTGCATATGGTTTGAGGGATATCGTGAGACCGGACAAGACGAATTTTATTTTCTTACCGTTTGATTTAGAGACTAGTAGGATGAGACGAACTCATTACAAAATACTCCTCTAATATTCAAGACGATTTAAGCCACTGAAATTAGTGGGATGAGTCTGTCTCAGCTCCAATATACAAGTTGAATTACATAGTAAGTGGATTAGTGAGAGATTTTGAGGCTGAAGGTTGTTAACCTGTGAAATCCAAAAAATTTAGCAAGTTTAGGTCCGTTCAAAAGAAGTAAATAAAAAAGGGAATTAAAATTTTTGAATATAAAAGTGTGAGATCAAAGGTAAAACTGAAAACATGAGCATAACACTAAAAATTCAGCATCTGATCTCACATTAAATTATTTAGGTTCAAATAAGGCAGACTACCAAATTTCATAAAGTTTGGAGCTAATTTGCTTTAATAAAAGATGAAGTATTGCATAATGTATAGTTTCATAATCAAAATTTGAATTCTACTGTTAAATTTGCCAAACATGAAGATCATAATTCACAAACAAATTCTCCATATATCAAATAGTATCCCTGCCAAATTTTATTAAGTTTGGACTAGGTTTACTATTTATTTAGATTAAGCAAAGAGGGAATGCAAATTCAAATTCAAACATCAGATTTAAAATCCAACTTAATCAAAATCCAAATTGGATTGCACCATTGGATTCCTCATATTCAGAATAATCTAGTAGCCAATTTTTACCATTTTAGGAATTTTTTACTATTTTAAACTAAATTTTCAAAGTGGATAAGTGTGGAGGTGGGACCCACATGTTAGTTTGAGAGTGAGCCATTTCTCTTCCTGTCTCACGCACTCGTCCAGGCGACGCCGACGTTCCATCGCGATCGCCGAGCCTCAACAGTAAGTAGCTCTGTGGAGAGCTGCTGTAAGTGTGATTCAATCTTCTCACCGCAACGTTTGACTATAAAAGCACCTGATCTCCGGTCGTTTCACCGATCGCGCGGTCGAGTTCTCCAAAGAACACTTTGCCGCCTCCTCGGTTTGCCATCGTTCCAACGATCCATCCACTTTCACACTCAGAGCACAAAAGCAAAAAGGTGCGTCGGAGTTCTCTCTTGCTTGCGTTGAAAGCTGTTCATCATTTCATTCCTCATACACAGAGTATTTCTAGTTTTGCTCTCGGGTAGTTCATTTGAGCTGAGATGCTTTCAAGGGCAAATTCACAACACATGATCCATGGATGATCATCTGCGTTTAGGATCATGCTCTAGACATTCTTACGAAGCTATAGGAAGAAAAAGATCAAGAAACCACGGAATTCACCGAGTTTTTGTTCTCAGTGGTGAACAACTCTCGGTTCACCGATGAGCTCCATGTTATGACTGTTTTCATCATCTTCTTGGTTCATTTTAATACTCCACATGATCCTACGATGCCGCAGGATCAAACTGATCAAAATAAGGTCTTCCCGAGCTAGAACATCGTCACTGACGAGCTTTTAGACGCTGTCACTGTGGCCAACACTGTTCCGGCCACCATCGGCATGGGCTGAGGTCATCGACTTGTTTGGAATATCCAAAAGGCCGAGAACACCTCGGCGGCGAGCTCGCTGTCGTGCACCTTCGTGAGAGCCGTCGGAGTCGGGAGGAAGAAGAAGAGTGGCAGGCCTCACGTGTCAGTGACTGTGTTCAGCGCCCGGGATTGACTATAGCTACGGGATCCCGTGTGACTACGGGGGTAACTCAATCGGCCACCGTGTTACTTCGACCGAATTGGCCCATTTAAATCCAGTGGGCCCGACCGACTTATAAACATTTCCAGTAGAAAAATAATTCCAGATTGAGGGCAAACATTGAAAATTCATTACTTTTGGTAGGATTTTCTAACAATCCTCACAAGAATTTTGTTAGAATACTTGTGACCAGTACTTTCCATAATTACCATTTAATTGGTATGAAAGTTACTGAAATTTTCTCAAAAATTCCATTAATTTAGATTTTTGGAAATTAATTCCAGATGATCTACTATACGAATAAATCCCAAATTTGCCCAAAACCTTCTATCGGAGTGTGTGAGCTGCAGCACTCCTCCCGGCCTGCTACGGAAACAGCCCCTAGGTTCTTTGATTGGAGGGGGCTTAGCGCCCTCACGGGATCGGGCT
Source organism: Neostapfia colusana (assembly GCA_030760725.1). Classification (NCBI taxonomy): domain Eukaryota; kingdom Viridiplantae; phylum Streptophyta; class Magnoliopsida; order Poales; family Poaceae; genus Neostapfia; species Neostapfia colusana. The sequence continues at coordinate 32,729,494 of JASWHV010000017.1, read as the reverse complement.
CAAGGGAGCGGATGAATACCGAGATTTATGTGGTTCTGGCCGCCGGAGCGTAATGCCCTACGTCCACGGTAGTGGTTGTTGTATTGTTTGCTTATATGTGTGTGAGAGGTTGCTGGGTTGTGAATGCGGAACCCTTTATCGGGTGGTCCCCCTGATCCTTTTATAGTCCAAGGCCGGGGTGGTTACAATGTGGATTGGGGCCCGAAAGGTGGCCTTGAAGCTATGCGAACCCTATACCTGACCTAAGGTTTTGTACTCTGAGTCCCGCCGCCTGGCGCGCTAAGCGCCCCTGTCCGTGTGTCAGGTGATGATGAAGACATCATCTTATCACCGCGTCTGCTCGCCCTGCTTGGGCGGCTTCGTGCTGTTGGGCGGTACTGTACCGCTGTCACGCCTTGCCGTCCTGTCTTGTAACTGTAATGGTGAACGGGCAGAGGACGGAGGCGTGCATAGTGTGCCATGCTTCTGGGGAAGGCACGAGCCTTGAATGCGCAGCCTGACAGTGCACTTCGATCTTGACTTTGTTGACCCATGGCCCATGACGGATCGTGGGGCTTGTGGCGGCTTCGGAGCTCTTATCGACGGGTTTGGAGCTAGGAGACATGTGGAAGCTCCGGACCTTACCTCAGCGGGGAGGCTCGGACCGGAGCCTAGGGCACGTGTCAGCTTCGAAGCTCTCCTCAGCAGGAAGGAGGCCCTGAGCTTGGAGAGACGTGGCAGCTCCAATCCTCACCTCAGCGGGGAGGCTCGGATCGAAGCCCAGGGCACGTGTCAGCTCCGGAGCTCTCCTCAGCAGGGAGGAGGTTCTGAGCCGGGAGACACGTGGCAACTCCGGACCTCACCTCAGCGGGGAGGCTCGGACCAGAGCCCAGGGCACGTGTTGCGAGGGACTTACGTCCTTGATGAGCTAGGATCACACTGAGGGGTGCTGCGTTGCACAGCCCCGGATAACACACATAAAAGGTATAAAGCGAAAGCAAAGTTTTATTACATAAAAGAGTTTATGAACATGTTTACAACAAAATATATTCAGTCCACACTCACGGGTTTAGACTACGCACAAAGTTCACGTTCAGCCCGTGAACGTGTCCCCTCTAGCACACACGCACACTAACACGGCAGCGTGCACGACTCCCATTCGACGAGGTTGCCCTCTTGGGGGTCCGTCTCCTCCTCGGGAGTCTCCTCCTCATAAGACACTACAAAAGTTTCAAACACAAGCAGTGAGCATGATGGCTCAGCAAGACTCACCCGTCTTTTCTATACATGAAACTTCTACGTGCGGGATTACGTGTAAATGGGAATGTAAGTTGCAAAGGACTCGCCTAAATAGTTGAACCTTACTTTCAAGTTTTAGCAGCAAGTTGTGGAGAACCTCACGCTAAGGCACATAAGAGAGCCACAATCAAACAAAAAACACATTTCTCTCATGTGCTTTGCCCAAGGTTGAAAAGAACATTAATTAGCTCTAAACTATAACACTTCATTAGAAATCAAGATACATCCCTAAAATCAGCAAACTTTTAACATGAATCTAGCCTGTTCTTTCTACGTCACGGTACAGTGAATAAGTGGTACTCACTGACTGAGAGGGACGGCGATTATAGTTGATTTACACCTGCAGGGTTACCGGAATAACCCGTCACGTACGCCCGTACTCGATGTTGCTTACATCAACCATCACGGACGTCGTACGCAACCACCTTTCATCCGTCAGCCAAAGGTTGAGCCGGTCCAATCATCCCGAGCAAGAGGTGTCTGCGCGCATCCGCAGTGCCGCCAGCCGATTTACACCTCAAACTCTCAACCTACCCTCTGAACGACCAGCTATGCCTCAACACCCAGCTACCCGAATTACATCGGTTTCCCGGTTCCCGTATATCTGGTAGGTCTTCGGTACTATTCTAGCTTGTTCAACAGGCCCGCACACGGCTCGGTCCTCAATCGACACAAACGAAGCTATGGCACCCGGGCCCCAAATTCCTACTGCCCTTATTGTCCGCGCGGTCTCATTTTTCTTGCCATGTGTTCCATTTGCTATCTTTACCCGAGTAGTGTGCCTCTAGCCTATTCTCGCGAGCAGTTACAACTACTCGACTTGTACCGAATCCTACACTATCTTAGCATTGCAGTAGCTAATCGAGGTTTAAAATCCTAAGCCCAAACCAGAGGTTTCTTGGCTATGCATTCGGGTTTTCAAACAAGACTCTAATGCATAAACAAAGTGGATACTCAAAGTAAGTTATCAAAACAGTAAAATTTATAAAACGGCTAATGCAAAACAGAGCTTGCCTTGCTGCTATTAGCCGTAGGCTAGCTGTTCCTCTGGAGTTATGAAGTCTAAGACTTATGGCTCCTCCTCAACCTTAGCGACTACATGAGGTAAACATATGTATATGTCAATTTGAATGCATTTGAATTTGAAGTTGAATTTGCTAAGACTATAAGTATTGCTAGACAGGCCCAATGACTCTAAATGTTTTTGATGTGGTTTGGATACAACCTAAACAGAGACTTGGCCAAGTTTCATTTTTAGCAAAGCTCATTTGAGCTCTCCACAAATAAATGTGTATTTGGCCTTAATTGGAGCTCTTAGGATGTTCTAGAGATTTTCATGGAGTAAGCCATGACTTTCCAGAAACTAGATTTTCCAAAGATTCTAATGGAGTTGGTTTCACTTAATTTGAAGATTCCTAGCCAAAGATATGAGCTAAATAATTTCAGAGAAAATCTGAAAATAATTCTGAACATTTCTCATTTTCTCTGGAACAGTTTTATTAATCACAACATTAGGTGGATCAAATGAGTTCAAATGGATCAGAAATTTTTATGGTAGCTCAGGGATATTATTATGACCATCCTGGCCAAATTTCAGAATTTTCCACTAAAGGTTCTCCAGTTAAAATTCTAAATAGTTCAAATATTAAAGAATTAATTCTGGAGAAATAAAAGTTTTCATGAAGTGAAACTTGGTTTGCTGGAAAGTACTCAGAGAGCTGAATCCAAAAAAATTTGGTTCACTCTATTTGGAGTTTCCTAGCAAAAGTTATGTGGGTTTGAAGTTTTAACTAGAATATGAAATTCGGGGAAATGTTTAAATTTCTGCCGGTGGGCCCCATGATGCAGAGCTTCTTCAACCTCGCGCCAACAGAGTCCTCCCGGTGGCGCTCTCTGGCGAGGGTCGCCGGAATCAGTTTTCCGGTCACCTCCCGACCACCTACTCGCCGCCCCCCCCATTTTCAGACCCGCTGAGCTCATTGGTAGGGTCGCCAGCGGCCGAAGATTACCAGAAAGGGGTACGCGACGGTGGCAGCGGAGGTTAGGGTTCCAGCGATGTCGGAAACCCTCATTTCCCCACTAAAGCTTCAGTTCTTTAGCCCTAGAGCATCAGTGGTGTGTGTAGAACATGAAATGAAGACACTTTGCGGCTGAAAACGTCGGCAACTACATCCTCGATGGTGAGCCGAGGTGATTTTCGCCGGCGGTGAGAAAAACAGCTCTGACATAGCCGGTCCTCCACGGTTTCCATTGATTCTTCTTCGAGGATGACCACTAGGACGTGAGGAAGGTGCTGAAAATCTTGTTCGGTCTTTGGTTAATCGGTTAACCCGAATTTTGGTTGAGACCGAGCCTTCCCCGGGTGAACTATGTTTCGGTAAACGGTAAAATTCGTGCTACCGGTGCTAGCAAATGATAAACGGCCACTGGCTACCATTACCATTACATGCAAGTGCACCTCTTTCGTATAGAGAAGTGGTGGCGAAGAGGCTCATAGCTTGCTGTCCACGGTGGACCAAAACGACTTATGCTGGTTTCTCTTCGGTGCTCGGCGGCGATCGTTGCTTTGCGAGCAACACAAGCCAAGAACGTCGGAGGGGTGGTGATAGCACGGTAGAGCACGAGTGGGCGAAGCTTTTTCATGTGGACAGCTCGAGCAATCGAGGCTTGGCTAGCATGGGCGATCGACAATGGAGAGTGGCGGTGTTCGGGTGTGTTATCGCAGGAGCCGGCAACCGAGCGACGTGAGCGACGAGGAGACGGTGGAGAAGTCGGACTGTGGCACCCGGGCATGGAGATAAGGGGCCGGGCGAGCATGCCAGGGCGGGGAAAATGGAAGAAGCTGGTGGCGCGCTCGCTCCTGCCATGGTGTCCGTAGCTGCGGCCTGAAGAAACAGAGCGTCGTTTGAAACTCGTTCCCTCTCAGTTGTGTCACTACCACTGGGTCCCACTGCCCCCTTTTAACCTCTAAAATTCAATTTTCCCACTACTCTAAACAGTAGGGACCCTAATACCCCTTGTGAGTTGATCAAACTTCAAAATGGCCAATTGACTTTGAATAATTCAAAGTGTGATTTGGTTTGATCAAATTTGCAGCAAATGCTAACTGAAATTCAAATTTGGTTTGAATTTCACCAAATTAGCTCATGTCAAGATCAACTCCAAATGGAGTGAAAATTGGTGTGCGAGCTAACAAAAATGTGCTGAGTGTGAATATGAATCCCACTTTTGGACTCATGGGGTGGGAGGAGTTTGAATTTGAATTTAAGTTCAAACTAGCCTCTCTCTAATTATACCCAAAAATACCTCAAAAAGTTTTTGGATTTGGGTGAAATTTGGCATGAGCATTCCTAGCAAAGTGTAGTAGTTTTTTCATATGCTCAGGCCCTATATGATGCATGTGGGAAATGCCACTTTTGCATTCTGTGAGTTTATCATGTGATGACCATGTTGATGGTGTTTACTTGCTCTTCAAATGTGTTCATAATCTTTCCTAAAATGAGATGTGTGTGGTGTGATGAACACTTTGAGTGTGTGCAAAAACTTAGGCCCTTACACGTGTTAGCTCCGGAGCTTTCCTCAGCAGGGAGGAGGCTCTGAGCCAGAAGACACGTGGCAGCTCCAGACCTCACCTCAGCAGGGAGGCTTGGACCGAAGTCCGGGGCACGTGTCAGCTCCGGAGCTCTCCTCAGCAGGGAGGAGGCTCTGAACCAAGAGACACATGGAAGCTCTGGACCTTACCACAACAGGGAGGCTCGGATCAGAGCCCAGGGCACATGTCAGCTCCGGCTTTCTCCTCAACAGGGAGGAGTGTCGAAGCCTAGATAAATGTGGAAGCTCTGTACCTCACCTCAGCGGAGAAGCTCAGACTGGAGACCAAGGCACGTGTTAGCTCCGGAGAACCTCCTTAGCAGGGAGGGGATTCCGAGCCTAGAGACACGTGGCAGCTCCGGACCTCACTTCAGCAGGGAGGCTCGGCCCGAAGCCCAGGGCACGCGTCGGCTCTGGAACTCAAGCGCACGTGGCAGCCCCAGGGCTGACCTCGGGGCCAAGGACACGTGGCTACGTCAGGGCCCGCCTCAGTAGGGAGGCGGGGCCCAGACTGTCTTTTACCCTCTATGCGGGGGTACCCAGTCTGCAGGGTACCAACACCTTCCTTTTAATATCAATTACCTTCAGTCCAAATTTCGGCTTCATCGGACATGTCTAAGTGGGGTAAATAATGAAACTTTGCTTTATGTCCATGAATACTCCAAAAATCACAGAATCAATTTCAGAAAATCATATAAACTTGTAAAATCCATATCTCCCTGTATAATTCTTAGGAAAATGTGAAACCAACTTTATTGGACTCCTTAAGATCAACATTGTATGGAAAACCTACTCTGTTGTATGTCGAAGCCTTAAATTTTCTCTAGAATTTCATAGAATATTAAAGTCTTAAGGATTGATTTAAACACATACTTAATATAGAATTCATGAAAATTGGCTAGCAGGTCATCTATCATCTATGTTAGCTACTGTAAAAATCTAAGCGGCATTGGAGTTCATTTATTAACTAATTCAGGTAATTACCTAAACTATAATCATATAGTTAATAATACTTTTTTGCATTTGCTTTCATAACGTTTAGTCACCGATCTTGAGAAGACTCTGGAGCCCATCAACATCATCACTCTGGACACTGACTTTAGACTCAGCAGCAACGAGGCAAGCCCTGGTTTTCATTTAAGAGGCCATTTATAAAGTTTTACCTTATCACTAATGTTATATATGATTGAGTTGTGCATTAGGTCAAGAAATGATAGAAACCATAAATGGATGACCAAATTACCCAAGGGAAAATTGGTTAGTGATAAGTCCTCGAGTAGCTTGTATCATGATTAATGTTGTATAGATATCGATACAAGTCGAATAGTTGGAATCTACTCGCGAGTATATGAATTAGGCTCACACGGTTATGGTTCCGGAACATGATACACTTAAATGAAATTGAGGCAGGGCAGAGGTGTAGGAAGCAGCAAGACAGGAAGTCTTGGGTGCATAGCTCTGCTTTTGTCGATCAAGGACCGTGTTGCGTGTGGCCCTGCTGAGCAAGTTTGAATATATCAAAGGCATACTGGATATATAGGCCTCAGTAAATCGGTGTAACTTGTACCTATGGGCGTCGAGGCATAACCCGCCGTCTTAAAGTGTAGGTTGGGGGCAGCTAGGTGTAAATACTATAATGAGCAACGTTGAGGATTGGTGCTCTGTGTAGAGACCTTCTGCTCGGGACAGTGGGACCGGTTTGACGTTTGGGCTGTCTTGTGAATGGTTGTCTCGTACAACATCAATGGATCATGCTGTGTAGTTCTGAGCATGGGTGTATGTGACGTGCTATTCGGCTATCCCTGTAGTTGAAAGTAGTTAAACAATGTTGTCATGAATAATCTTTGTATTGCAACTTGTGTGCCACCAAAGAGTGCTCACTAAAGTTATGACTCATGAACACTTAATCTACTGTTAAAATTGTAAAAACTAAGGACGAACCTTTAAGCCATTCCTTTTATGCAAATGACAGTCCTAATGTAATGTCTTATCCTGCATATAGAGTGTCACATTAGGTGAGATGGTTAAGACTTACTGAGCCATCATGCTCACGGTTGCTGCATAAGTTTTTGTTCAAGGTCATCGTGATCTAGAGGTTGGGGAGGATGATGGGTTCCTTGACGAGACGTTACCCTCTTCAGGGTATACGACCGAGTGGAAACCCATTCACGTAGCCGTGAAGGCTTTCGTGATGCTAGTGGGAATCGTCCTAGGGTCGGACAATTCTATTTTTCTTAGATTAGGCTTAGTAAAATGAGGTATGAATAAGACTTCCGCTCTAGATGTCTGAATGCAATATATTTTTACACTTGATTATGTAAATTCAAGTTTATGCTATGTAATGTGATGTACTTTTGAGGTGTGTTGTTGAGTGTCGCATCGCACCTCACCATCTATTGTGATTCCTGTAATGTCGGGACCGTGGTCCTCACATAACCAATGTGATGACACTATTATTTTGTATCTAACCTCACTAAACTCATAAGGAGATAATCAATCCACATGTGTGCCCCGTCCCTCTATTCAAACAGTAGATAGGATCATTCCATCTCTCACTATCCCTGGAATCAAATAAAAAACAGGGCTCATTCCATCACTCCAGACAAACATAAAAATGAAATCATCCCATCTCTAAAAATAAGGATGAATCCAACCCATCCCAATTTGTCTCATTTTCTATTTTTCCTGATTTGTCGTCGTAGCCGGGCCACGATCTCACTTCATCAACACCATCAAGTAAGTCAGCTCTAGCTAATCAAGGAATGATTTACTGGTACATGAAAAATATTGGAGGTTACCGATGAAAACTTGATTCCTGAAAATTTGGAAATTCTGGATTCAAATTGAAATCAATTTGAATAGAATTTAAAGCGATTTGAGTGAAATTCAAACAAATTCTATCAAGTTTATATAAAATTAAATGATAAATATGAGATTTTTTATCGGACCTACGGATAAATATGAAATTTTGAAATTTCAGTTATGTTTCGGCGAAATTTCTTTCTCTGCCTCTAATTACCATGGTGTGGCCAAAAGCAGGGTTATTTGCAGTGGTGGGAGTGGTCTACAAGACCCTTGTGGTGTCAACTTTGATCTCAATGCTCGTGTTGAGTCTAAGAAGATCCTTTTGGAGAGGAAGTTCGATGCTTCAAGGATTAAGCCACGATCATGGTAGATGGGTGCATGGCCTTTGGTGTTTTGCAATAGTGTTCTTGGCAGTGAGGGCAGCAACACGGTGTCTTGTTTCTTGGTAGCGCTTCGGTGTACGAATTGTTTATCTTGAAAGTGAAAAACACTAGTTCTGACCTTCTTGAGTTGTACCTGTCAATGGTGACAATCTCCATTAGCTTGTTGAAGGCGTTTTTTTGTAGTTGTGGGCTTTCTTGAGGGTAAAAACCTTGATCTCTCTTGTTGTGGGATCAACCTGACCATGACGTGTGTGCATTGTTTCCTTTCTAGATACGTTTATATCAGCGACCTTTATTGAGGATCAGGTGTTGTCAATGGTGATTGATGGTTCTTGTTTTGAGGTTAATTTCTTTTTCCTTTTTTATTTCTTTCTTTAGGTTGTGTGCATCCGTGGTGGCTCGACATGCTCTTGATATTATGTTGTTACAGAAGCCGGGTATAATTGGTATATTCTTGATATTAAGGACCCGTTTGGTACAGTTCCAGATTCTTCGAGAATCAGAAATGTTTTAGTTTCAAGGCAGAAATGTTTCTCAACTGAAACAGAATCACTTTAGAAACCGTTTGGCTAGTTTTCTGATTTCAGTTTCAGTATAGGGAGGAGCAAAATTAAAATGACCTATTTATCCTTGATGGACTATATTATTTTTGTCATAGTATAATATATATTAAATTATTATAATAAACATTATTTAAGTGTCATTGTAAAATATATATCATTCACATGCACGGATAAATCTTTGCTGCGTTGCAACAATGGTGACGAGTTGATAATAAGGGTGGATGATGACAAATTACTGTAAATAATTACGAAACTGGAGGGTAGGTACAATAATATGAAGTGATTCAGGACGTGGAACACCTTTTCAGATAATTCAGATTTATAGGCAAAAAAAGTGAATCGTTTCTTATAGATTCACTGCTGAAACATTTTACTTTTTTGCTGTTTGGTACCGTTCCAAGTGTTTCAACCTAGAATCTGAAACGTTTCTTGTTGCCAAACACACCCTAAGATGTTCCATTTGTCAAAAAACATAGTTAAAGGACTAGTAGAGCCATTTTGCTCCTGAAGAGTTAAGAGAGAGTACACCAAAGATTCATTGTTTCGGATATTGTTTAATCTAGCGGCATATCCATCCGCTATATGGCCTGTAAGACTCAGCCAAGGGTAATGGCGCTATATATAGTTAAACACCTGTATAACCCAAAAATTGATGTTGTAATGTCCAAGAAGATGTTTGTGGCGGAGGAACATTCAAAAAGATTGCAACAATTTATACTTGTTACAGATAAAGTTGGCATTGCACTATTGGTGTGGAAGACAAATGGAGGGCATCTGACCAGGCCACCGGTGCATGTAGGGATGGCTTTTCGAGATCTTGATTTGATTAATATGGCTTTGCCTATCAAAAAAGACAATGAATTATACTTAGAAGAGCTAAAATTATTTCTGTACTTGGGTCCTTAAAGGAAGATTTTGATTTATACTTTTAATGGAGTATATGGTGGAGGAACAAAGCAGCTATAATACTTCGTTTTCCAAAAAGGACTACATTTATGAAAAAATCTTAGAACAAAACAGTTAGAAAATGTGGTAGGCTACTGGCAAACACACAATAAATTAATCATGTAAAAGGAAACTTGCACGTAAATGATCATAGATTATACCTTCCACTACAAGAAACACGACAACAAACGACGGCAAGAAACCATCGTAATTAAGCAGTATGATGTCGTAAACAACTTAATTACGACGGCAATGGTTTATTTACGACGGTTTCGAGACAGGTGGCACCCTCGGGAACCTTATTTATGACGGTGAGATCCTGGCCATCGTAAAATGTACAGTCTTATTTACGACGGCTAGGACCAGGCCGTCGTAAGTTATACAGGTTTATTTACGACGGTCAAGACCAGACCGTCGTAAATAAGGGATTTTTTTAAAAGAAAACTGCTAATCTGGTACGGTGGCCAGCTCACAGACAGATACACAACAACATAAATAGGATAACATACAATTCAGATAACAATAATATGAACTACAAAACACGACAGTAAACGCTTCCACGTCCGCTACCTCCGGAGCCCGGAAAGTCATCCTCGTGCCGTGCTCCAGGGGCCGGTAGCTGCGGCGATGGAGTTTGAGCCTCCGTTGCCGATCCCTGTAATGTACAAGTGTAGTTAGACAAATTTTAGCTTTAAAGTGTATGTTTCACTAACTTTGCTTATCATGAGGTAGAATTGAGCAATTTCGGCTAAGCTTGACTATATTTTGCAAAAATATCCTAGATGTAGCTAAGTTTGCTAATTTTTGGCTATGTTTGATTAATTTTGGCTCAGTTTGCTATAGTAATCTAATTTATCTTGATTTCAAGAAGTTTTTCTTACCTGTGCCGCTAAAGAAGGCATCTGTGGCTTCGCCGGCACCTGTAGCTCCATTGGCGGCTGCCATGAGATAATGGCAACCTGCTGCCCATGTTGCTGGGCTAAGGCATGTGATAGCAAAACATTAGCACATGAATAAAAAAAATGATATGGATGTTTAGTATTTTAAGTTCTTATCTGTATCGCCGCTTGCATCTGTGCCAAGTAGCTAGCTTGATACTCCTCTCTGGTCTTGGCAAGTGCTTCATACTTTTGGAGCTTCTCCTGTGTCAGGCGTAGCTCCTCCTGGACACTCTAGAGCTCTAGGAGGGTGGCTCCTCTATGACATCCATCGGCTAGGTTCAGTAGACGAAGACTATGAGGAGAAGCCCCTCGAAGGCCTTGCCTCCCTCGAGTCAACCACTCTATCGAAAATGGCAAAACTACAAAAAAGATTAAGAGTAAGATTATTTAGCTCAAACTGACAGAAATGAAAATCGCTAGTATCTCATTGTCCATGGGCTTTCCCGTCACCGCTCACATACACGGCGTTGACGTCGATTGGTGCGTTCTGCAAATCATAGTCTTTGCCGTGAATCTTGACAGCCTCCTCTCCATACTTATCCTATAAATACAAGCAAAACATGAAACGTGTCAATAGTAATAATTGTTACAAATAACTTAAAGTAACTCGAAGACTCACCAGTCGAGCTGTCGCCACCAGAGTGCACAACTAGCTAGGCTGTGAAGGGTCTCTTACTCTGTGACCTCTCGTCCACACCTGAACATCGCTCGGTGATCATGTACCAGCTCTTTTGAGTGTTTGAGAAGCTTGAAGAACGCTTCAACCTATGTTGTAGGAGAATCTTCTTTAAAGTCTGGATGTATAGATTCAAGCATCTCGCCCATCCTATCAACCCGCATGCTATAAATATCCCCTTGATCTTCTTCTATTGATTTAGGCACTGATTCACCGTGAAAGACCCACAACTCACAATGTGGCATGAAACCGTACGGCACAAGTCTATTAAAAGCGTTTTCTTGTCTAGACACCTTATATTATTGCATCTATAACACGGACACTGCACCTTATTTATCTTCAACAACGAAAAAGCATGGTCCACAAAAGACGTAGTCTTTCAGGCCCAGCCCACCAGGGATTTCCAAATCGTTAGGTTAGCAGCGGGTCTTTCTTCTTCTGGGTGTGCTGTGGAGCTACTTTTTCTTTCTTGGTCAGCGAAGCCGTAGCCTAATAGATGTAGACGCGTGACTTGTCTGCATTTGATTTGTAGGCTCAAATATGGGTGAAGACCATATTTGGATGTATACTGGCTGGAACAAGAATGGAACTCGCTCAGATAAGTGGGTTACCAAGACTAGGATTTTGTGGACCGTGCTTTTTTCATTATCAAAGATAAATAAGGTGCGGTGTCCATGTAGCAGATGCCAAAATATGAGGTGTTTGGACAAGAAAACACTTTCAATAGACTTTGCCGATACGGTTTTGTGCCACATTATGAGGTGCGGGTCTTTCACGACGAATCATCACCTGAATCCATAGAAGAAGAGCAAGAGGATGTTTATAGCATGGGGGATGATAGGATAGACGAGATTCTTGAATCTATACAACGAGACTTTAACGAAGATTCTTCTACAACTGAGGCTGAAGCGTTCTTCAAACTTGTTAAAGCCTCAGAAGAGCTGCTACATGAGCACATAAAAGTGACCCTCCTTTCTTTCATGACACGACTTGTGGAAATTAAGTCCAAGTATTTTTTCTCAAATAACTGGTACAACGACCTTGTCAAATTGATCAGCGACATCCTTCCAACGCACATAAAGTGCATAAAGACATGTAGCAGTCAAAGAAAATGTTTTTTATTCTCGGTAGGAAATATGAGAACAATGATGTGTGCTCAGACAACTAAATGCTTTTCTGGAAAGAGCATGGCAAAGAGAACAAGTGCTTAAAGTGTGGTAAATCGAGGTTTGTGAAAGTTGTTAAGTTAACGGCGACAAGGTGACGACAGAAGACGCACATAAGAAACTTATTACTTGCCCATTACATCTTGTTTGAAGCGATTGTTCCTCTATAAAAAAACTACTAGACAAATGAGGTGGCACAAAGAAAGTGTGTATGACAATGATCAAGTCATGGTGCACGCGTCCGATGGTGACGCATGGATGGCGCTGGACATCTTTGATGCAAACTTTGCCTGTGATGAGAGAAATGTTCGCATCAGGTTAGCGGCAGATGGCTTCTCACCTTTTAGTACAAACACCACACCCTACTCATGTTGGCCCGTTTTTGCTATTTCGTACAACCTACCACCTGCTCTTTGTATGAAATATGAGTTCATGTTCCTTTGCCTCATTCTAAATGGACCAGATCATCCTGGTCCACGCCTGAACGTGATCTTGCAACCGCTAATCAAAGAGTTGAAACGGTTGTGGATATGAGTCGAAGCGTACGACTATTACAAGAAGCATAAATTTAACCTTCGAGCTGCGTACTTGTGGTCGGTCCATGATTTCCTGGCATACATCATGTTTGCTGGCTGGAGCATCCACGAACGTTTGACATGTCTGATATGTACTTCAGACATGGATACTTTTCGAGTGTTTACTTTGCAGAGGAACACAATGTCAATGCTTCTACGATGCAGTGAAGAGGTTTCCTAGCAATGCGAGCGGGATGGCTCGCACACTGTATGTGGCGGACACTCTTTTTCAAGGTAGTTCCTCAGGAGAGAGCAGACGGTCTCAGTTTTTGAGACACATGATGTCAGAGATGGCAATCAGACCTGTTGCCTTTTAGTGGACCGAGGTAATTTGACTTACAATTATATTTTGTTACATTTTTAATTAATTTATTTATATATCTTAAAACTATTATAATATTGCAGGATGACTCAGAGTCAGAGTCAAAGGCTGAAGCTAACCACTCTTCCGGATCGGCCAACCACCCTTACAGGTCGTCCGCGGACTCAGAGGCGTAGAAGGCGACAGACTAGGAGGAGCCATTATGTAGCTCCTCCTCTGGTTCCTAGAGATGAAGCAACACCGCAGGCTATTCGCCCTGTTGGTGATAGGTAAGAAGGCCTTAAGTTGTAGCTTTAGAAAATTACGTAGTGCTAAGACTCTTTCATGTGCAATTGTTCTTGCAGCGGATGGAAGGACACTATCTACGAGGGTAGAGGACGTCCGAGAGAGGTCAACACTGTTGTCGGTGTTTCGGATTTCCGACTAGTAATCGAGTGTACCGCACGTTCTACCTTGAGGTGGCCTAGCTAAGAACACATGAAGGATTATCCTGGTTCAGGCAAAAATGCCCTACGGCCTTTTCGGAGTGTCTCGCCATCTCGAACCGGCAGACCTCTCCTATTTATACTCTTTTTGTCTCCCTCTCTCCGTATCGCGGCGGAGAGGCAGGTTGTGGGTGCAGGAATGGCTTGTCCCGTCATATGTTCGATAGGGTACTCAATGGAGTCGTCGTACGCGTAGCCTGTGCCGCACCTCCTCCCACCTCGTCGACATGGGGGGGTAGTCCATACCTGCACCCCACATTCCACATCTCTTCGGTCCTATCAGAGGTGATGGACATTCAATACCGGAGGCAGGGGGTACTCGATTACCCTTCCACTCGGCCGAGGCGGCACCTGCTACGCATTGAAGGCCACCTGCTTCTATCCTACCCGAGGTTGGGCCCGGGTCCTTCCTTCGGGGCTTGGACTCCCTTTGGGACTTCCTTGAAGGAGGGTCTTGCATCCTTCCTAGGGGTCAGCCCTGGGCTCCTTGTGCCGCCTCCTCCTGAGCTCGGGCTCGGGCCTACGTTGTCGTCCTTCATGGGATGCCCTCGTGCTTTCTCCCCAGAGGTCTGAATACAGAACCCTGTTAGTAGCCCTCGAGCCCGTGACCGACCTCGGTGATCGGCCAAGGGGTGAACCTTAATTGGCCTCGCACCTGCAAAATCAAAACAACAAACAAAAAGAGTCATTAGTACTTGGCTTATTTAGATAGTCACAATGTGTGAACCTCCAGCGACCGGTCACGACCGTTGGTCGTCCCCTCTGTGGTCCTGCAGTGAGCCCCCAGGTCCTTCTTTTGAGAGGCCAGGTTGTCGGTCATGGCGAGTTTGGTTCGCCCCCATCTGTGAGCCGTTCATGGTTCGGAGGGATCGGGTCGACCGGAGGCTTACCTCGATGGCCGAGCCCCCAAACCCAGCGAGCTGCCTAGCGAGTGGAGCAGAGTGAAACCCATTTGTCCTGCTCGTTTTGGACGGCTGGGACCATTGGACTTGCTTCGTGCCGAGGGGTTTTCTGGTTGAGGCTTCCTTGCCCGTGTTTCATTGATTCCCAGCTCGAGGCATGAGTGGTCCCTGAGATCTTTCGTTGGCTCGGGCAGCTCGCTGCCTACCCGTCAGGGGGTTACCTCGACACTTGAGGTGCTGGGGCTACAAGCTTAGAAGCGTCGGGTGGATTCATCCCACCCTAAATTGTCTTTTCATGGACTGCTTCGCGTCGCTTGCCCCTCGCTCGGGGTCGTCCCTGGTGGCTTCTGAGCCATCCGCTGGCCAGGCTTCGAAATCGGGACTTTCGAGCCCATTAATGCGGGATGGAGACTTACCTTCCTTCTGCGGTCATGTTGTCCTTTGCGCCTTCGGCGCCTCCTCAATGATTCCCTTCTCGCTTTGTATCCAGAACCTGAGGTGTCCCACTCCAGTATTTACTTTGATTCATGCAGCGACTCAGATCCCGTCACATTCTTGTGATTTCACACCATAGCGCCTAACGGTTACGGCCCGTTGGGCCCCTTGTGCTTTTTTTGGGCGGTTTTACCGAGAGGGCACCGAGGAGGCGCCACTTTTACTTGGTTCCCTTGCGATTTTTTTGGTCTTAATCCGGGGGTTGATTGACATCACGGTGGCGGTTTCCTCGAGGCTGTGGCGGTCACGAGGGGCCGCCTGCTGCCTGACGGTTGTCAGCCTACGGATGCTGTGCTGCCCACCTTATTTTTTCTTGCCCCCCTGGATTTTCTCATCATTCGATTGCTTTGCGTTCGCCAACCTTTCCTCTTCATCTTTCCGTCTTGCGCAGCGCCCCATCCTCTTCCTGCCTTCTTCGTCTCTGCCCGGCCATCGCCCCTTTCTCTTGGTGTCTTCACTGTAGGGGAAAAAAGAAAGTTCTGCTCCCTATTGTGTGGCACATTCTCCCTTCTCGCCCAGCCATGCCTTCATGGTCAAAGTCGGAGTTCCGGCAGGCCCACATCGCTGCTCTCTGGGAGATGAGGCTGTTATCAGAGCATGATGCCCGCGGCATCCGGATCCCCGAGGAGGAGCAATTTCCCATTCCGCGGGCTGATGAGGTCATGTCGCTAGGAGCGTTCCACTTGCACGAGCTGGGCTTGCCAACGCAACATTTATTTCGTGGTCTGCTTCATGAGTACACGCTGGAGCTCCATCATTCGATGCCAGACGGCATTCTTCAAGTGTCGCTCTTCATCGTCTTGTGCGAAGCGTACTTGTGGATGTCTCCTCACTTCGAATTGTGGAGGTTCTTCTTTCGCGTGCGGCCGTCGTCTGATCATGCCCCACTCCCATCCGTGGGAGGCGCTGTCATTGAACTGCACCGTTGACGATCGGACTTCGTCTACATGCGCCTGCCTCTTTCCCCGATCAGATTGGAGCACCAGTGGCTCTACATCAAGAACGACGCTCCCTCTCTTCCGCCTTTCTCAGACAGGTCTCCTTGGGAGCAAGATTCTTGGAAGTGGGGGACCCCAAGGAGGAAGATGGGGAGGCTCGACCCAATCCTTCAACAAGTCTGAGAGCTGAAGAGGAGGGGCCTCTCAGGCGCCCATTTTGTTCAGACCTTCATCAGGCAGAGGGTGCTACCTATCCGGGTCCGCCCCCATACTCTGAACTTCTACAGGAGGTCGGATGATCCATGCCGGGAGTCGGTCGAGGAACTTTCCACGGAGGAGATGTCTTGCTGTTTCCAAGCGATTTTGGGGTCGAGCACCGGTGAGCCCTGTTCCCCCGGGCCATCTCCTCTCAGCGCGGCTTCTTCAAATCCTTACGGGCTATGGGGCATCGTCAGCCTGCCCAAAGTCCCTGAAGACCGGCAGAGGCGGGCGTCGCGGGCCACCTTAGAGGCCGCCAAGAAGCAGAAGAGGGACGAGGCCAAAGCTCACCGGATCCAGTGCGAGAAGCATAGGCGTGCGGCGCGTGCGGCCTGTGACTCTACTCCTGAGTTGTCAACGGAGGACAGCACCAGGTCGACGGAGAGCGGGAGTAGCCCGGCTGAGGCTCCGGCCCCTGCTACTCAAGCGGTGGCGGAGCGGGCATCCGATCCGCTCGTGATCTGGAGCGAAAGGATGGGGCGAACGTCGACCCCACCGAGCCTCCCTGCATGGGCGTGATGCCAACCTTTTCGGGTCAGATCATTGGGGGACCCTTGCCCTTCGAGGATCACGGCGGACGTACAGTCAGGTGTTGTAGGAGGGGTGACTGGGTGCCTAGCCCGGAATGGCAGCTCCCATCGAGCGCGGCTATACTGCCTCGAGTGCTCAAAGGCCGGAAGCAGCGACTTCGGATTTCACTCCTTTGCCCCCCATTCCTCATTCCCCAGACAGTGCGTCCTCGTCGTGTGGATCTTGCGCTGTTATTCAACGGCGGGAGAGGTACTTCCTTTTTCCTCTTGTCGTATTGTCTTTCTCTTAATTTGGATTTCTAATCTGTGCCTTTGCATGGGAGGTCCGTTCGTGCGGGGGAGGCTCTCCCGAGCACCGTGGCCCTGCCTGAGGATCCGGCGAAGGGGCCCGCCATGCCGTTGGCTGCACCAGCGAGGGAAGAACCTGCCCGGCCTCCGGTTTGGTGGCTGTCCCGGGCCCGCTGTCGCTGGAGGTGAAGTGGTGGCTGCGAGTGCTGTTTTCTGACCGCCGATGCTGGGGCGCCTGCCGGCCCTGGGTGCAGGGGTCACTGGTGCCGAAGCCGGTGGCGCCCCCGGGCCGGATGAGTGGGGGCGAAATAGGTACCTGCGTTCCCTGTGCTCCCAACTTGTCGGGATCCAGTCGGGTCTCCTGACTAAGCGCGGTTGTCTGGACGCCGTGCTTGGGCAGCCGCGGGAGGTGCCTCCAAGCGGTCTGGTGAGAATTCTTCTTCTTTCCTTGCCGCTGTGGATTCTTGGGTCCTGACAAGGGGTCTCTCCTTCATCGTTAGAATTGAAGCTCTTTCGCTGAGCTGCTGAGGACTCCCGACGTCTTCGCAAGAGCGAGGATCATCGCAACCGCACAGAGACTGAGCTGGCGGAGGTGCAGGTGGAGCTCGAGAGGGCCCGTGCTGCTGTGAAGGAAACGGCTCGGTAGACTAAGGCCTTCATCAAGGGGGCGTCGTCGTCTTTCGTGGAGCTCACCCGCCTTCGTGCGGTCGCCGACACCGCGCAGTGTGGAGTGGCTCAGGCCGCGGAGGAGCTGTCGGCCTACCGCTGTGAGATCCAGGAAGCCCTGGTCGTCGTGGAGAGGACGAGGGACCAAATCGCAGGTTTGTCCCTTCCTCTCCTTCTTCTTCTTCCACGCCGGGTATGTCTTGTTGCAGAAACACAAGGATGCATTATCGTCACTGAGGATTTAGCTGAAGCTTGGAGGGAAGACGTCGAGAGTCTTCGTGCTCGTCTCTCTACTGAGGAGCGAGCATTGGAGAGGGCTCAGCGCCTGGTGATGGCCACTTGCGATCGGATGCTGGGTCCGATGCTGGCCACTACCTCGGCGGGCGTCACCTCCCCGGAGTCGCGGCTCCGGCAAGTCACCCAACGCTTCACGTCGCTTCAGTTAGAGCTGGCCAGCCTCTGGTGCGCCGGGCAATCGATCTGCAGCTTGGTGCTCGGCGACCAGTCCAGAGTCAGGCTCTCCAGTCGGCTGGCCAGGGCACTTGGCGCGGTGGATGATCGGCAACGGGATGTCGGGGAGCCGGGTTTCTGCGGGGCCCGAGTGGCGTTAGGGGCCATGCTGTCTCACTACCCCACCCTTCATCTTCATCTTTTTGTGGCTTTTGTGAGCCGGTGGCGGATCGTGAAGGAGCTAGGGCTGCGGTTACTCCAGCTGCACACTCCTTGGCCGAGCTCGTCCCGGAGGAGGCAATCAAGGATGAGGCAGAAAAGAAGCAAAGGATGGACAGCCCCTCTGCATAGTTAACGCTCCTACTTGGGTTTTTGTTTCACTTTTGTAATTTGTGGGGGATACTGGCTCACTCTTTGTGGAATGGAGATAAGAATTTGGTATTTTGGCGGTGTTTGGATCTCTTGTGGATGGGCAGCCCCCGAGCACCATGTGAGGGTTGGTCCACCCTTCCGTCGCGTGGTGCTTCTTTGTGCGTATACTTCTCTTTTGTTGGTAGGCTACTGGTCGACTCCTTTGTCGCCTAACGGGGGTGCCGAGGTTATGTAAGGGGCTCGGTGTGACACCCGGTTCCAAAAAATAGAACCAAGTGAATGCATATGTGTGCCCAGGATGTTCATCACACATACACATGTAATCCACAAACTGAGTTCAGAATATAACGACGAATAAATAGGGTTTAAGTACTTTATTACAATGACTCAATGTCTCACTCATGAATGTCTATCTTATTCTTGCAGCCGAAGACTCTAAACGACAGCGAAAAGTGACTAAAGACAGCAGGCTCCATCTTCAACTCCACAGTGTAACAACGTCAAAAATCCATTCCCTGCATGCATACATTTTTCAATAGCGAAACATTATAAAAGAAATAGAAATGGAAAAAGAATCATAAAAATGGCGGGAATGGGAAAAAGATAGCCGAAAAGAGCCAATTCCCAAACGGTCAAAGTGCGCTGCCGACACTTCCCGGGGCGCGGGACACGTGGCGGCTTCGGAGCTCACCCCTGCGGAAGGGATGAGGTCCCACCCCGTTAGAACACGTGTCGACTTCGGAGCTCACCCCTGCAGAAGGGATGAGGTCCGGCCCCGCTGGACACGTGTCACCCTTGGAGCTCGCCTCCGAGAGGTCCGGCCTCGCTGGACACGTGTCAACTTCGGAGCTCACCTCCGAGGAGAAGGGAGGTTCGACACTGCTGGACACGTGTCGCCCTCGGAGCTCACCTCCGAGGAGAAGGGAGGTCCGACACTGCTGGACACGTGTCGTCCTCGGAGCTCACCTACGAGGAGCAGGGAGGTCCGACGCTGTTGGACACGTGTCACCACCGGAGCTCGCCTCTCTAGAGAGGGGAGGCCCCAGCCCGCCAGACACGTGGCGCACGCGGAGCTCGCCTCTGAGGAGAGGAGAGGCCCCGCCCCGCCAGACACGTGGCGCACGCGGAGCTCGCCTCCGAGGAAAAGGGAGGCCCCGCCCCGCTGGACGCGTGGCAGGTCCGGAGCTCGCTTCGGAGGAGAAGCAAGGACCGGCCCCCGCTGGACACGTGGCACCTCCGGAGCTCACCACTGGGGAGATGCGAAGTCCTTAGGCGGTTTTTCCTCCTGTGCGTGGGAGTACCTGGTACGGAGGATACCGACACAAATTCCCCCACGATTGCTGCCGCACCAAATCCATTGGAGATAAGTTTGTTACAATCCAAAACAAAATTTAATAGGACTCTTATTCAAACTCCAATTGGAGTAGGACCCTTTCTGACTCTCTTATAAATAGAACCCCAAACCCCCTGGCCGCAACCATGTACCTATTTTCCCCCTCCCGAGTCGGCGATTTGGAGGTTCTAGCTCCCAACTCGCCGAGTTACACCCCTTCGCCGGAGTTCAGTCACCGGAGAGCCGCCGTCGAGCTCACCGTCATCGGAAAGAGAGCCTACGATCATAAGAAAGTGAGGTAGATCTTCGTTACCCATCTTACTACGTCGTCGCTGTTCTACGCATCCGTTTCTTCGAGTAGACACTCTTTTCGTGTGGACAGATCACATATTGATCAGTTTTCGACAATGGAATTGATTCGGATCTTGAGTCAAGATCATAACCACGTCCACACTAGATCCCTACACCCTTGTTCATCATAAAACCCCATGAAAGCCCATTAAAACATGCAAGAACACGTACAACTAGTTTAATAAAAAAGGACCATAGGATTTGCATTGCATCCTAAGTAAAGTTTATGCATAATGATTGATTGCTGTGAATTCTGTATGTGCGTGATCGTGAATAGAAGGACAAGTTCAAGAGGACGTCTATGAAGAACTACAACACCAAGACTTCGAGACGCTTGACAACAAAAGCCACAGGAGCAAGGCAAGTGCCCTTGACCATATTGATCCCATGTTTTGAAACAGTTTTGTTTGTGAAAATGTGTATGCTTGAGTCAACTTGGTGGGACACCCTTTTATAGGAGTTTACTAGTTTTGTTAACCATCCTTGTCGCTGGGAAAGTTGATGAGTCGGGTATGGTCATTTTTCCTTTTTGCTTCGCTAATCTACGGGATATGGGAAGCCGAGATAGAACATGTCTAGCTACTGCACTCATATGAATAATGATAATGAGAATTTGATGATGATAATGAACATAGAATCGGGGGAGATCTAGGCTTGCTTGGTTCGTGGATGTGGTAGAATGAGATGGTGGTTTATTCTCCGTAGATCTAAGGACTGGTTCATGCCAGCACATACCAGGAAAACAGTGCCACCATAAGGCCAAATATGGGTGTGGCTTAGCTGACTAATTAGGTAAGTTGCTAGATTGTTATGGACCGTTGAAGGCGCGGGGAACGGGGGTCGAGAGAGGACTGCCCTGGGAACTGCATGGCACAAGAGGGGGCCCGTAGGTGGGAGAATGGTGATTCGAGTCTGTTGGTGAAACCTTAGTGAGTCCATACATCTAGTAACCCCTTTGTAAAGGCTATTTTGTGATCTCTTGGCCATACACCGATGGTTGTGTACTGGTATAATGGAGGTTCTGCAGTCAACGACGGGTGATGAAATCACAAACTTGTGGTTAAAGTGGTGCCACTTCTGCAAAGTGTAGAACTATCATGATAGCCGTGCTTACGGTCACAAGCGCCTGGTAAACTCACATGATTAGAGGGAAATTTTGGGATGGTTATTCGGTATGGATGTTCGGTATGGTTATGGTATGGTCATTGGGATTGATTTTGGAACTGTTTGAGTCATGGCATTAAGTTTGGCTTTGGTCATATGAATATGAGAATGAGTTTTGGTTTCGGTTATGAGAATATGAGATGGTTATGAATATTATGAGCATGATAAGAAGTTAAGAAACAATGATGGATGGTTGAGACATGATAAGTGGTGAATTATGAAGAAGGTATGTTGCTGTTTTACTTGGATATATGTTGGGATTAAACTCACTTAAAAGAAGTTGCTTTTTTTATCATGGTTGTGAAACCAAATTTGCTTTCTGCAATGAGCTTTTTTTTCCTACCTTGTTGTAAGCTACATGTCATACTTTTCCCACACTTGCTGAGTATGACATGTACTAACCCTGGCATTATCATACAAACATCAGCAACAGGAGAAGAGTACTTCGAAGATCATGTGGAGTACTAGGCGTGCGCACTACCGTCAACTTGCCTGTGGTGTTGAAGATGGAGCCGCTTCTGTTTAGTTGCTTCTGCTATCGTTTATAGACTTCCGCTGCTAGAATAAGTTAGTGTAGGATCGAAGTACACGTGTAAATCTACCAGAGGGAGGGTGAATGGTAGATCAAAACTATTCAGCGGAAGCAACAAAACACCCCGCAGCAGAAAACTGATCTGTTAAACAAACCATGTGGGCGACTAATCTAAACGTGTTCAACTATGAAAAAACTAGTATAGATTGTAGAGAATCAAGTAAATAAGACGTCACAACAAGAATCATGAAAATCCGTTGAGAGAAACTCAAGTTACGATCGAAAGATCGAATAAAGGTCAATCTGTCCTACGCGAGAAAAACAGTTCTGGAATACTGCAAAGAAACTCGTGTAGATCAGAAACCACAAATTCAATGACCGTGAAATTTTCACAGATGATAGATAATCAAGTTTTGAAGACAACCCAAAAAGAATCACATCAATTGGATCTGTAAAACTCGAGTTATGATAAAACCACCGAAGCAAGGTAGTGCTGAACAGAAACTCGACGAGAAAAACATGTCTGAAACAAGTCGGACGAACAAGGCACAAACCTTTAGAATACGAATTTTATTTATCAAAACACAAGAGGAACAGCCCCAAAGTCGTGCTCTCCAGGAGCCTTGGCCTCCCTTTCTTATATAACCAGCTCTATGGCCAATCATATTCAAACTAGGACTCCTACTCCTACTTGGATTCAAACTGTAACTTTCCAATACTGGTCAAGACTCTTCTATACGCAGATAGAAGCAACCTTAAGACTTCCAAACACCTTAGGAATGTCCCAAACATTTCTAAAACAACTCTACTTCATGTCTAACACGAAATCCTGTTATAACCAACTTGAAACTTTCCATAAACAAACCATAACCGCCTCAGCCGCAGCCTGAGCGCAAAATCCAGCCGGTTGAACCTTTTCAACCATATCTCCACTTCCATATCTCTCCACCACGCCTTGGAACCATGTTTCCACGTCCATTCACTCCTTGCACACGTGCAAACACCTCCTAACAATGTCCACGATACCTTCATATCCATTGTTCTTGATCCAAACATGCCGCGTGACCTCCCGATCAACTCAACCACAATTCCTCCTGAACTTGGTTGTTGAACCTCATCTTCTCCCTAAGACTAGTTCAATGGATCCCGTCACCAGCCATGTCTTGAACTCAAGCAACACCTGCACATGAATAAACAACCAATACTTCCAAGCACAAGTCCTCGACTTGACTCTCGTTAGTTCCGAAACTACAACATCTTACGTGAGCACCTCACATAAGCATGTTGTAAACCATAGCAAAATGATATCAGCCATAACCACCAAAACACACCAAAAAGTTAGTAAAATAATACTAAGCAAACTTTCCATAAGAGTAAAGCAAGTTCGAAACATTGCAAGTTAAAAGTAGAACCATTGCAATCAAGCTCCGAACCTTACCAAAGCTAACCGGACCTTGAACCGGAGCTTACCAAAGCTAGTCGGACCCAGCGCCAGAGCTTACTAAAGCTTAGTCGGACCTAGCACGGAACTTACCAAAGCTAGTCGGACCTAGCAAAAACAAGTCGGACCTAGCCAAAATAAGTCAGACCTAGACAAAGCAAGTCGGACCTTACGTCGGACCTTGCCGGAGCTACCCAAAACATGTCGGACCTATCGTCGGACCTTGCAGGAGCTCGGACCTTGTTAAAAAGGTGTTTTGGTAGTATTCAAAACTTTTATCGTCAAAGCCAATGTATTCAGCACACATAGGTCTCACAATCTCCCCCTTGATGAATGCATTGGCAACACCACTTAAAATCCGAACATTGGCTTATTCACATGAAAAGTTTTGAAAACAATTTCTCCCCCTTTATAAATCAGAAATAAAATGAGAAGAAAAACAAAAATACCAAAAATTCCCCCCTGAGAAGAATCGTGCCAAAACACTTGTGAATGTGTGCAATGTGTGATCAATTTCTCCCCCTTTGACAATGTATTCAGCAAGGTACAAAAGAGAAATTTTAATTTGTTATGAGCACATTATAACATACACATATAAAACAAAGCTCATCCAAATCATACTATCAAGTAACTTACACTATCACATCAATGAGATACATAAAGTAGTGTAAGCCATGCTAGGGATCAAGTGTAATTTTCAATTTAAGCAAGTCATGATCTCACAAACTTAACTATTTCAAGATCTGAAAACATGACACTTGTTGCTGCATTTTATTTATCATTTGAAGCACAAATTTTGATCTTATGACATTTGCAAGAGATTATATGCAACATTAGCCTTATTCCAACCAACCAAGCCAAGCCTATGTCATTTGACAATCAGAAGCTTAAGGACATGGTTTTAGTCATACACAACTTCTTCCAAGTTCATATCTAAGTGCAATGATAATCCATCTCAAAAGAAGAAGTGCGATGCATGTATATTCTCTTGATCTTTTTCTCAAATTTTCATTTGAACATAAAAGATCAACATGTGAAGAGTTGATTGATTATTTTTCATTATTAAAAGCACTTGTGAGCATGCAACAAGTTTACAACAGCAAGAAAGTTCGATCATGATCAGATTTAGTGTAAATAATTATTCCAATTACTAGTCATGGCAAAAAGTACAAAATGTATAACATGAGTAATGTAGTAAGAACTTTCAGCATGTAAAAGGAATCACAAAGTCATATATGTATGAAATACTATGCTCATATTATTTTAAATTCAGATTCACACATAGACTTCCCATGTTTCAAAACTCTCCCTCAATTTAAGCCATGAGGATGCATAACCCCTATTTCACTACGAATGAAACAAAAATGAGTGAAATCTAAAGGTTTTGTAAAAATGTCAGCCAATTGTTGTTCGGTATCTACATGGTGAAGCACAATGTTTTCTTTTTCAACATTATCACGGAGAAAGTGATACCTAATGTCAATGTGCTTTGTTCTCGAATGTTGAACGGGGTTTTTAGCGATGGAAATGGCACTAGTGTTATCACAAAACAGTGAAACACTATCTAGATCAACCCCATAGTCCTTAAGTGTTTAAACAATCCAAAGAATTTGTGAGCAAGCACTAGCAGCAGCTACATATTCAGATTCGGCTGTGGATTGTGCAACTGAACTTTGTTTTCTAGAGGACCAGGCAACAAGTGAATTACCAAGAAAATGACAAGCACCAAAAGTACTTTTCCAATCAATCCTACAACCCCCAAAATCAGCATCGGAAAAAGCTTTCAAAGTAACGGTTGAGGAAGAAGAAAGAAAAATGCCAAATTCTTGAGTTCCATGAAGTACCTGAGAATCCTTTTGACGGCTTGACGATGTGAAGCACGTGGGGAGGCTTGAAACCATGCACAAAGACATAAACTGAATTGTATGTCCGGTCTTGATGCCGTGAAATACAAAGGTGATCCGATCATGCTTCTATATTCTTTTTGATCAACGGGATCACAATCTTCATCAAGTTCAAGTGTTGTTGCTGTTCCCATTGGTGTCCGAAGAGGCTTGCTTTTGTCCATGTTAAAGCGCCTTAGGAGATCTTTTGTATATTTTGTTTGATGCACAAAGGTACCCTCCTTGGTTTGCTTTATTTGCAGCCCCAAAAAGTACGTGAGTTCTCCCATCATACTCATCCCAAATTCTGAACTCATCATAAAAACTTAGACACAAGATCATGAGAAGCACAACCAAAGATAATATCATCCACATACACTTGAACGAATAATGAGTCATTGCCATGCTTAAGCACAAAAAGAGTTTTATCAACCTTGCCCATGGTAAACCCCTTTTCAAGTAAGAATGTTTTTAACCTATCATACCATGCTCTAGGGGCTTGTTTGAGACTGTACAAGGCTTTGGACAGTTTGTAAACATGATTAGGAAAATTTGGATTTTCAAAACCAGGTGGTTGTTTGACATAAACCTCCTCATCTATGTAGCCATTAAGAAAAGCACTTTTAACATCCATTTGATATAGCTTAAAACCTTTAGATGCAGCAAAAGCTAACAAAATTCTTATGGCTTCTAATCTAGCAACAGGAGCAAAAGTTTCATCAAAATCTAGACCTTCAACTTGTGTGAAACCTTGAGCAACCAACCTATCCTTATTCCTAACCACAACCCTATCCTCACTTTGTTTATTTTTAAACACCCATTTAGTTCCAATTAAAGTGTGACCTTGAGGTGGAGGTACAAGTTTCTAAACATGATTTCTTTCAAAATTTTCTAACTCTTCTTGCATGGCAATAATCCAAGATTCATTAGTGAGTGCGTGTGATATATCTTTGGGTTCAAAAGAAGCAACAAAAGCAGAATGCGCATGAGAATTGGGGCCGAAAAACCTGGATCTTGTAACTCGTTCATGCATGCTTCCAATAATTTGTTGTGGAGGATGACTTTTGAGAATCCGGAGGGGAGTGGCCTCTTCACAAGCTTCTTCTTCTTCTTCTTCTTCATGTTCATCACAAATAGATGAGCTTGTAACGTGAGGAGGATCTGGACCAGCAATGGTGGTCGTCGGTGCTGGCTGTGAATCAAGATCAGGAGCTGGAACAATGTCATTAGCTGCTGAATTTTTGGGCAGAAGCCCCACTTCTTCCTCTTCTTCAACAAAAATACTCTCCCCCTGCGGATATGGATCCGGACCTGCAATATTTGAACTAGTACCTGGGCTAGCTTCATCAAAAGAAACCTCACAAGTCTCCACAATTTTGTTAGTATCAAGTAAAAGTACACGATAGCCTCTAGTATGAGATGGATAACCAAGAAACATGCCATCAACAGATCTAGCTTCAAATTTATCAAGATTATCATGTTTTTTAACAAAGCATTTGCAACCAAAGACCCTAAAGTGTGTGACACTAGGCATATGTCCAAACCTGAGCTCATATGCTGTTTTACCTAGCTTAGCACGCAAGAAAACACGATTTGAGACATAACAAGCGGTTGCAATTGCATCAGCCCAAAATTTCCTAGGAGTTTGATATTCATCAAGCGTAGTCCTAGCCATCTCAACTAAGGTTCTGTTCTTTCTCTCTACAACACCGTTTTGTTGAGGTACATATGGTGAAGAAAATTGATGATCTATTGCATTTTCAGCACAAAAGTGATCAAA
Organism: Neostapfia colusana; assembly: GCA_030760725.1. Lineage (NCBI taxonomy): Eukaryota > Viridiplantae > Streptophyta > Magnoliopsida > Poales > Poaceae > Neostapfia > Neostapfia colusana. The sequence goes on along the minus strand of JASWHV010000017.1, from coordinate 32,702,381 downwards.
CGATTGATTTTTAAATTCGGTTCCATTATCACTTCTAATTGCTCTTAAAGATCCTGGGTGATCAATTTATAATCTAAGAAATAAAGTTCTAAAGTGACTAAAAGCTTCATTCTTAGATGCCATAAAGTAAACCCAAGAGTATCTAGAATAGTCATCAACAATCACAAGAACATACCATTTACCTCCGAAGAATTGAACACGTGAAGGTCCTACGGTGTCAAGGTGTAAAAGTTGACCCGGTTCAGTTGTCATGGTCATTGTGAGAGGAGCATGTGAACCTGCAACCATCTTAGCATGTCTACAAGAATAGCACACAATTTCTTTGTCCCCTTTAAGCTTAGGCAGCCCACGTATGCGATCAAGAGCACTAATACGCGTGAGATGATCAAAGCCTACGTGACCAAGTCTACGATGACAAAAATATAAATCTTTGGAATCATTTGCAACTAGACATCTATGCTTAGAGGAAAACATATCAAAATCAGCTTTAAAAACTCTTCCAAATCGAGACATGTTAAAAATAAGCTCACTATTTGAACCTACAACTTTGCAGCAGTTTTTATTGAAAATAATTTCTAGATTTTCATCTAGCAATTGAGAAACATAAAGCAAGTTGTATTTCAAATTTTTGACAAGTGCCACATCCTTCAAAGTGTAGTGATCATTTTCTCTAACCGAACCCTTAGCAATTATAGGAGTTGAAGAATTATCGGCAAAAGTAACATTCTCTACACGTGACACAAAAGAGAGAGAGGAGAACCATTCTTTGTTACCGGTCATGTGGCGTGAGCAACCTGAATCCACAATACAAATGTTCTCCTTCCTCAATACTGTGGATAGTTAAAAGGCATTTAGGAATCCAGTACTGAGTCACACGACGTCCAGCAGGAATAACATGCGAAAGCTGAGATAAAATAGCAGGTTTATGAGTCAAAGATTGAGATTTTTTGTTCTTAACTACTGACCTATGAGGTGTTACTTGTGTAGCACGAAAATCAGTAGCTCCGGAGGCAAAAACAGAAGGTCCGGAGGCAAAAACTGATGCTCCAGAGGTAAACTTTGAATATTTCTGACTCATAACAGCAGGTTGCATGTTCCTGACATTCGGTTTAGTATGTGCAGCAAATTTTGCATGAGAGTTATAAGATCTAGCTTGCATTCTTTCCTTTTTATGTTGTTTAGCTAGTCTATAGCAAAAATCTATGACATGACCATCTCTACCACAATAGGTACAATGAAATTTAACTTTGTGTTTATGTCTAGATGAGCATGCAATATGCTTAGTTGAACCCGAATGTGACAACACTCCTGCATATTTAAAAACCACTTCTTTTTGTTTAGGAACTGTTTGAATCAAACCACTTCCTAATGATTTTGCAATTTTAGGTGGATGTTCCTTAGCATGAGAATGTGAATCAAAAACTAAACCAGTTTTATCATTGCAAGACTTGGAAGAATTCAGCAGCAAGTTTAGCTTCTTATTCCCATTACAAAACCGATCTAATGTCCTATGCATGTTATCAAGTTTATTTGATAGATCAATACAATTTTCACATGAAGTTTTTCCTTTTAATTTGCAACTGGAACAATATTTAACTTCATGGAAAAGTAAAACATTGTTCAATATAGAAATTTCTTTCATAGCATCTTGTAGTTTCTTATCAAGATCATCGCAAGTAGAACAATGCAAAGCAATTATAGAACTACAAGCATCTTTCAAGTTTTTATCATTAAGTGTAGCAAGCTTTTTGTTCTTTTCGATTTCAAGTTCAAGTTTATCAAGTGTGGAGGTGTGTGCATTTCTTAGAGAGGACAATTGTTCATATATTAAATCACATAAGGAACAATAATCATCACTAGGAATCAAGGATTTTAAACGATTAATTTCAGATTCTAGTGACTCAATTTTAACAACATTGTCCCTAAGCTTTTTGTCCTTTTTCTTAACAATAATAGTGGTAGGAGAAATAGCATCACACATTTCTTCGCAAGTAGGACATACCTCTTCGTTGTCACTGTTGTGTTCTGCATCCTCCATACTTAATTTTGATTTGCCCGCCGTGAAGCACAAGTTTGCCCGATCATCTTCATCTTCATCACTTCCAATGTCTACATCACTCGAGCCAAGTTCTTGAAGTGCGGTGATGAAACTGTTTATCAGTTTGCGTCCTGTAAAACCCTTCTTTTTCTTATTGGTGTTGCCAAAAGAGGACATGACTTTATTCTGCTTTTCACCATGGTTAGAAGGACCTGAAAGGTTATGGCAATCTATACGAAAGTGTCCTGTCTTACCACATTCAAAGCATCGTTGAGGTCCGGAGCTTCCTCTCCTTCTAGTTCTCACATTTTGCAATGCTTTTGAGAACCTAGTAGAAAGAAGTACTAGCTCCTCCTCTGGAAACTCCTCAATCTGTTCCAGGGTTAGTGAAGACAGCAAAGTAAGTGTATTGCTAGATGATTGGCCGGAGCTAGGCATATCATGTTGTGAGACAAATGCAAGTCTTATTTGGGTTCTTACGTGATATTATGTAAATTTCATGAGTTTTTAGCTTAGAATAAAGCACATCTAATGTAAGAGTACTCATGATAGTGGATTTACATATGATGTTACTTTCATCTCCCAAATTGACATGTCTAATGCACTTAGTAATTGCCTAGCACTTTTAGGATCTGAAAAATTAACATTGACGCTACGCAACTTGCTGAGAATTTTATTAAAGCGAGCAAAGAGGTCGTCAATGGACTCACCAGGTTGCATCTCAAAGCGCATGTATTCTTTCTTGAACATATCCTGTCTTACCTCCCTGATTGTGTTGGATCCTTCGTGGTAGTCACAAAGTGCTCTCCACAAATCGTACGCCGATCGGAGGTGTACAACACGGTTGAAGTCGCTCTGAGTTAGTCCTTGTATGATCAAGTTCCGAGCCTTGTTGTTGTTGTTGTTAACATCTCTCATGTTTGTAGCCGTGACTTGATCATTTGAAGGCACATCGTAAGGCTTGTACACCTTTTCGCATATTGCAAAGCCTTGCGCCTGGATGAAAGCTTCCATGCGTGCCTTCCAAAACTGAAAATCAATACCACTAAACACACAAGGTTTGGCGGAGTATTTCTCCATGATGATTAGTCAAAACACGTCCAAATCACAAAGATTAGAGAAACCTGGCTCTGATACCAATTGTAGGATCGAAGTACACGTGTAAAGCTACCAGGAGGGTGAATGGTAGATAAAAACTTTTCAGCGGAAGCAACAAAACACCCCTCAGCAGAAAACTGATCTATTAAAGAAACCGTGTGTGTGACTAATCTAAACGTGTTCAACTGTGACAAAACTAGTATAGATTGTAGATAATCAAGTCAATAAGATGTCACAACAATAATCATGAAAATCCGTTGAGAGAAACTCAAGTTACGATCAAAAGATCAAACAAAGGTCAATCTGTCCTACGCGAGAAAAACAGTTCTGGAATTTTGCAAAGAAACTCATGTAGATCAGAAACCACAAATTCAATGACCGTGAAATTTTCACAGATGATAGATAATCAAGTTGTGAAGACAACCCAAAAAGAATCACATCAATTGGATCTGTAAAACTCGAGTTATGATAAAACCACCGAAGCAAGGTAGTGCTGAACAGAAACTCGACGAGAAAAACTTGTCTGAAACAAGTCGGACGAACAAGGCACAAAAGTTCCTTTAGAATACGAATTTTATTTATCAAAACACAAGAGGAACAGCCCCAAAGTCGTGCTCTCCACGAGCCTTGGCCTCCCTTGCTTATATAACCAGATCTATGGCCAATCCAATTTAATCTAGGACTCCTACTCCTACTTGGATTCAAACTGTAACTTTCCAATACTGGTCAAGACTCTTCTATACGCAGATAGAAGCAACCTTAAGACTTCCAAACACTTTACGAACGTTCCAAACATTCCTAAAAAAACCTCTACTTCATGCCTAACACGAAATCCTGTTATAAACAACTCGAAACTTTCCATAAACAAACCATAACCGCCTCAGCCGCATCCTGAGTGCAAAATCCAGCCGGTTGAACCTTTTCAACCATATATCCACTTCCATATCTCTTCACCACGCCTTGGAACCATGTTGACACGTCCATGCACTCCTTGCACACGTGCAACCACCTTCCAACAACGTCCACGATACCTTCATATGCATTGTTCTTGATCCAAACATGCTGCGCGACCTCCCGATCAACTCAACCACAATTCCTCCCGAACTTGGTTGTTGAACCTCATCTTCTCCCTAAGACTAGTTCAATGGATTCCGTCACCAGCCATGTCTTGAACTCAAGCAACACCTGCACATGAATAAACAACCAATACTTCCGAGCACAAGTCCTCGACTTGACTTTTGTTAGTTCCGAAACTACAACATCTTACGTGAGCACCTCACATAAGCATGTTGTAAACCATAGCAAAATGATATCAGCCATAACCACCAAAACACACTAAAAACTTAGTAAAATAATAATAAGCAAGCTTTTCATAAGAGTAAAGCAAGTTCGAAACATTGCAAGTTAAAAGCAGAAACATTGCAATCTGTAGGATCGAAGAGCACGTGAAAAGCTACCAGAGGGGGGGGTGAATGGTAGATTAAAACTTTTCGCAGCGGAAACAACAAAAACCCCTCAGCAAAAAATCAATCGGTTAAAGAAACCGTGTGTGCAAGTGTTTTCAAACGTGTTCAACCGTGACAAATCAAGTAGAGAGGTAGAGAATCAAGTCACGGATCTAATGCAACAAGAATCATATGAAAACACGAAGTAAAACTTTAGATACGATCAAAACATTAAACGAAGATCAATCTGTTCTACCCGATATAAAACAGATCTGCAATGCTGCAAAGAAACTCGTGTATCTCAAAAACTACAGATTTGAAGCTTGTGAAAATTTCACAGATGATAGATAATTGAGTTGTGAAGACAACCCAAAAAGAATCATGTCAATCGGATCTGTAAAACTGGAGTTATGAACGAAACACCGAAGCAACGTCGGTCTGTCCAGAAACTCGGCGAGAAAGACTTGACGAACAACAAGTCGGACGAACAAGGCACAAAAGCTCCTCGAAACTATGAACTTTATTCAATAGAAACACAAAAGAAACAGCCCAAAGTTCTCTACCCACGAGAGCTCTGGCCTCCCTTGCTTTTATAGCCAGCCCTCAGGCTAATCAATCCAATCTAGAACTCCTACTCCTAATTGGACTCGTATCTTAACTTACCATAACTTCTCAGGACTCTCCTATTCGCAGATAGAAGCAATCGTGAGACTTCCAAACACCTTAGGAACGTCCTAAACATTCCTAAAACAACTCAACTTCGTGCCTAGCACGAAATCCTATCATAACCAACTCAAATCTTCCATATTTAAGCCATATCCGACTCAGCCTCAGCCTGAGTACGCAATCCAGCCGGTTGGACCTTTCCGACCAATTCTTTACGTCCACTTCTCTTCATCACGCCTTGGAACAATGTTGCCACGTCCATGCACTCCTTGCACATGTGCAAACACCTTCCAACGACGTACACGCAACCTTCATATGCACTGCCCTTGATCCAAACATGCTGCGCGACCTTCCGATCAACTCAACCACAGCTCCTCCCGAACTTGGTTGTTGGAACCTCATCTCCTCCCTGAGACTAGTCCAAGGATCCCATCACCAGCCATGTCTTGAACTCAAGCAACACCTACACATGAATAAACAACCAATTCTTCCGAGCACAAGTCCTCGACTTGACTCACGTTAGTTCAAAAACCACAACACCTTACATGAGCACGTCACATAAGCATGTTGCAAACCATATCAAATGATAACAGCCATAACAACCAAAACACACCAAAAACTTAGCAAATTAATACTAAGAAAACCTTCCCATAAAGCAAGTTTGAAACATTGCGAGTTAAAAGCAAAAATAAGACACTGCAGTTCTACGAGTTGAACTTCACGGGAGCTCCCTAAAAACAAGCTCCGGACCTCACAGAAGCTCTCCGGACCTTGCAGGAGCTCTCCGGACCTTGCGTCGGACCTTGCCAACACTTGGCAGACCTAACAAAGAACTTGTCGGACCTTGCCACAGAAGAATGTTTTGGCAATATTCAAAACTTTGAATGTTAATGCTAACTTTTATCCTAATTGCCAATGTATTCAGCACACATAGGTCTCACAATCTCCGCCTTGATGAATGCATTGACAACACCAATTAAAATCCGAACATTGGCTTATGAAAAGTTTTGAAAAGCTTTGAAAACTCATTTCTCCCCCTTTATTAATTTCTCCCCATTTTTTAAAATCAGAGAAGGAAGAAAGTGTATAACATATGCAAAGTGTAAAAAAATCTCTCCTTATACATATTTCTCCCCCTTTGACAATGTATTCAGCAAGGTTCAAAAGAGAAATTTTTAAATGTTATGAGCATATTATAACATATACATACAAAACAAAGCTCATCCAAGTCATACTATCAGGTTACTTACACTATCACATCAATGAGATACATAAAGTAGTGTAAGCCATGCTAGAGATCAAATGTATTTTTCAATTTAAGCAAGTCATGATCTCCCTTACTCAACTATTTCAAAACCTGAAAACATGACACTTGTTGCTGCATTTTTATTATTCATAATCATTTAAGGCACAAAGTTGATCATATGATATTTGCAAGAGATTATATGCCGCATCAGCCTTATTCTAACCAACCAAGCCAAGCCTATGTCATTTGACAATCAGAAGCTTAAGGACATGGTTTTAGTCATACACAATTCCTTTCAAGTTCATATCTTAGTGCAATGATAAGCAATCTCAAAAGAAGAAGTGCGATGTATGCATATTCTCTTGATCTTTTCTCAATTTTTTATTTGAAAACTCAACATTTGAGCTGATCACTTGATTAATTTTTTATGATTAAAAGCACTTGTGAGCACGCAACAAGTTCAAAACAGCAAGAAAGTTTGATCATGACCAGATTTAGTGTAAGTAATTATTCCAATTACTAGTCATGGCAAAAACTACAAAATGTATAACATGAGTAATGTAGTAAGAACTTTCAGCCTGTAAAAGGAATCACAAAGTCATATATGTATGAAATACTATGCTCATATTATTTTAGTTTCAGATTCACACATAGACTTTCAAAGTTTCAAAAACTCCCCCTCAATTTAAGCCATGAGGATGCATAACCCCTATTTCACTACGAATGAAACAAAAACGAGTGAAATCCAAAGATTTTGTAAACATATAAGCCAATTGTTGTTCGGTATCGACATGGTGAAGCACAATGTTTCCTTTTTCAACATTATCACGAAGAAAGTGATACCTAATGTCAATGTGCTTAGTTATAGAGTGCTTCACGGGGTTTTTAGCAATACAAATTGCACTAGTGTTATCACAAAACAGTGGAACACTATCTAAATCAACCCCATAGTCCTTAAGTGTTTGAACAATCCAAGAAATTTGTGAGCAAGCGCTAGCCGCAGCTACATATTCAGATTCGACCATGGATTGTGCAACTGAACTTTGTTTTCTAGAGGACCAAGCAACAAGTGAATTACCAAGAAAATGACAAGCACCCGAAGTACTTTTCCTATCAATCCTACAACCCCCAAAATCAGCATCTGAAAAAACTTTCAAAGAAACGGTTGAGGAAGAAGGAAGAAAAATGCCAAATTCTTGAGTTCCATGTAGGTACCTGAGAATCCTTTTGATGGCTTGGCGATGTGAAGCACGTGGAGAAGCTTGAAAATGTGCACAAAGACATACGCTGAATTGTATGTCCGGTCTTGACGCCGTGAGATACAAAAGTGATCCAATCATACTTCTGTATTCTTTTTTATCGACCGGGTCACCATCTTCGTCAAGTTCAAGTGTTGTTGCCATTCCCATTGGTGTCCGAAGAGGCTTGCATTTGTCCATGTTGAAGCGCTTAAGAAGGTCCTTTGTATACTTAGTTTGATGCACAAAAGTTCCCTCTTTTGTTTGCTTGATTTGCAGCCCCAAAAAGTATGTGAGTTCTCCCATCATACTCATCTCAAATTCTGAACTCATCATAGCTGAAAACTTGGACATGAGATCATGAGAAGCACAACCAAAGATAATATCATCCACATACACTTGAACGAATAATGAGTCATTGCCATGCTTAAGTACAAAAAGAGTTTTATCAACCTTGCCCATGGTAAACCCCTTTTCAAGTAAGAATGTTTTTAACCTATCATACCATGCTCTAGGGGCTTGTTTTAGACCGTACAAGGCTTTGGACAGTTTGTAAACATGATTAGGAAAATTTGGATTTTCAAAACCCGGTGGCTGCTTAACATAAACCTCCTCCTCTATGTAGCCATTAAGAAAAGCACTTTTAACATCCATTTGATATAACTTGAAACCTTTAGATGCAGCAAATGCTAATAAAATTCTTATAGCTTCTAATCTAGCAATAGGAGCAAATGTTTCATCAAAATCTAGACCTTAAATTTGAGTGAAACCTTGAGCAACCAACCTAGCTTTATTCCTAACCACAACCCCATCCTCACTTTGCTTATTTTTAAATACCCATTTAGTTCCAATTAATGTGTGACCTTGAGGTGGAGGTACAAGTTTCCAAACATTATTTCTTTCAAAATTCTCTCACTCTTCTTGCATGGCATTAATCCAAGATTCATTAGTGAGTGCGTGTGATATATCCTTGGGTTCAAAAGAAGCAACAAAAGCAGAATGAGCATGAGAGTTTGGATCGCAAAACCTGGACCGAGTGACTCGTTCATGCAAGCTTCCAATGATTTGTTGTGGAGGATGACTTTTGAGTACTCGAAGGGCAGTAGACACTTCACAAGCACCTTCTTCTTCATGTTCGGACCTTTGATTAGGAGAGATTGTTGATTGAGGAAGGTCCGAACCAGCAGTAGTGACTGTTGGTGCTGGTTGTGGTGCAAAATCAGCAGCTTGATCGTTATTTACTTCCGAGTTTTCGGGCAGCAGCACCACTTCTTCAATAAAAATACTCTCCCCCTGCGGATATGGATCCGGACCTGCAATATCGAAGCTAGTACTTGGGCTAGCTTCATCAAAAGAAACCTCGTAAGTCTCCACAATTTTGTTAGTGTCAAGTAAAAGCACACGGTAGCCTCTAGTATGAGATGGATAACCAAGAAACATGCCATCAACAGATCTAGCTTCAAATTTATCAAGATTACCATGTTTCTTAACAAAGCATTTGCAACCAAAAACCCTAAAGTGTGTAACACTAGGCCTATGTCCAAACCGGAGCTCATATGGGGTTTTTCCAAGCTTAGCACGCAAGAAAACACGATTTGAGACATAACAAGCGGTTGCAATTGCATCAGCCCAAAATTTCCTAGGAGTTTGATATTCATCAAGCATAGTCCTAGCCATCTCAACTAAGGTCCTGTTCTTTCTTTCTACGACAACATTTTGTTGTGGTACATAGGGTGAAGAGTATTGATGATCTATTCCATTTTCAGCACAAAAGTGATCAAAGGATTGGTTTTTAAATTCAGTTCTGTTATCACTTCTAATTGCTTTTAATGATCCTGGGTGATCAATAGATAATCTAAAAAATAAAGTTATAAAATGACTAAAAGCTTCATTCTTAGATGCCATAAAATAAACCCAAGAATATCTGGAATAATCATCAACAATCACAAGCACATACCATTTACCTCCGAAGGATTGAACACGTGCCGGACCTACTGTGTCAAGATGTAAAAGTTGTCCCGGTTCAGCTGTCATGGTCATTGTGAGAGGAGCATGTGAACCTGCAACAAACTTAGCATGTCTACAAGAAGAGCACACAATATCATTGTCCTTTTTAAGCTTCGGCAGCCCACGTATGCGATCGAGAGCACTAACACGAGTGAGATGATCAAAGCCTATGTGACCAAGTCTACGATGCCAAAAATATAGATCCTTTGTATCATTAGCAACTAGACACCGATGCTTAGAAGTTGACAAATCAAAATCAGCTTTAAAAACTCTTCCAAACCTAGACATGTTAAACAAAAGCTCACCTTTTGAATCTACAACCTTGCAGCAATTTTTAGCAAAGCTAACCTCTAGATTTTCATCTAGCAATTGTGAAATCGAAAGCAAGTTGTATTTCAAATTTTTAACAAGTGCCACATCTTTCAAAGTGTAGAGATTGTTTACTCTAACCGAACCTTTAGCAATTATGGGAGTAGAAGAGTTATCGGTGAAAGTAACATTTTCTACACGTGACACAAAAGAGAGAGAGGAGAACCATTCTTTGTTACCGGTCATGTGGCGTGAGCAACCTGAATCCACAATCCAAATGTTCTCCTTCCTCAAACGTGAAACCTACACAGCAGCACAATACGTTGATGACTCAATACTGGGGTTAGTTAAAAGACTTTTAGTAATCCAGTACTGAGTCACACGACGTCCAGCAGGAATAACACGCGAAAGCTGAGAAGGTACAGCAGGTTTATGAGCCAAACATCGAAAATTTTTGTTCCCAACTACTGACTTAGAAGATGTGTTATATGTAGCACAAAAAACAGTAGGTCCAGGAGCAAGTTTTTGACTCATTACAGCAGGTTGCAAGCTCCGAACATTCGGTCTAGCAGATTTTGCTTGGTTGTTATGTGATCTAGCAAGTATTCTTTGTTTCTTATCGTGTTTAGCTAGTCTATAACAAAAGTCCATGACATGACCATCTCTACCACAGTAGGTACAATGAAAAATAACCTTATTATCATGTCTAGATGAGCAAGCAACACGTTTATTAGAACCCGAATGGGACAGTACTCCTGCAGATTTGAAAATCACCTCTTTTTGTCTAGGAGCTGTTTGAATAAAACCGCTTCCTAATGACTTTACAACTTTAGGTGGGTGTGCCTTAGCATGAGCATGAGAATTAAAACCTAAACCAGTTTTATCATTACAAGACTTGGAAGAATTCAGCAGCAAGTTTAGGTTCTTATTTGCATTAGAAAACTGATCTAGTGTCCTATGCATGTCATCAAGTTTATTGGACAGATCAAAGCAGTTTTCACATGAAGTTTTTCCTTTTAGTTTGCAATTTGAACAATATTTAACTTCATGCACACGTAAAGCATTGTTCAAAATAGAAATCTCATTCATAGCATCATTTAGTTTCTTATTCAGATCATCACATGGAGAACAATGCAAATCAATTGTAGAACAACAAGCATCTTTCAAATTTTTATCATTAAGTGCAGCAAGCTCTTTGTTCTTTTCAATTTCAAGTTCAAGTTTATCAAGTGTAGATGCGTGCGCACTTCTTAAAGAGGATAATTGTTCATAAATTAAATCACATGATGAACAAGAATCATCACTAGGAATCAAAGTTTTTAAACGATTAATTTCAGATTCTAGTGATTCAATTTTAACAGCATTGTTCCTAAGTTTTTTATCCTTTTTCTTTAATATAACAGTGGCACGAGAAATAGCATCACACATTTCTTCGCAAGTGGGACATACCTCTTCATCGTCGCTGTTGTGTTCTGCCTCCTCGGAGCTTGAACTTGACTTGCTTGCCATGCAGCACATACTTGCCATAGCTTCTTCATCTTCATCACTACCGGTGTCCACATCACTTGAGCCGAAATCTTGAAGTGCAGAGATCATACTATGCACTATGTTGCGCATTGATAAATCTTTCTTCTTCTTATTCTTTGCAAACGATTTCTTCAGCCTTGTTTGCTTTTCTTCACGTTAAGTCGGACCTGAAAGGTTAGGGCACTCTGTACGAAAATGTCCTGTCTTACCACATTCAAAACATCGTTGAGGTCCGAAGCTTCCTCTCCTTCTAGTTCTCACATTTTGCAATGCTTTTGAGAACCGAGTAGAGATGAGTGCAAGCTCCTCCTCTGGAAACTCTTCAATCTGTTCAAGGGTTAGAGAGGACAGCAAAGAGAGTGCACCACTAGATGATGATTGACTAGAACTAGACATGTCACGTTGCGAAACAAATGCAATAGACTTGTTGGGGTTTTTACGTGAGATGATGTCAATTTCATGAGTTTTCAATTTAGAATAAAGCACGTCTAAAGTAAGAGAACTCATGACAGTAGATTCACCAATAGATGTAACTTTTATCTCCCAAATTGACATATCTAATGCTCCTAACAATTGTCTAGCATTTTCAGCATCTGAAAAGTTAACATTGACACTACGCAAGTTGCTGAAAATTTTATTAAAGCGAGCAAAAAGGTCGTCAATTGACTCACCGGGTTGCATCTCAAAACACATGTATTCTTTCATGAACATATCTTGCCTTACCTCCTTGATCGTATTGGATCCTTCATGGTAGTCACAAAGAGCTTTCCAAACATCATATGCAGATCGGAGGTGTGCAACACGGTCAAAGTCGCTTTGAGTCAATCCTTGGATGATCAAGTTGCGAGCCTTGTTGTTGTTGTCAACATCTCTCATGTTCGCAGCCGTAACTTGATCGTTGGGTGGTACATCAAAGTTCCGGTAGACCTTTTCCCATATGGCGAAGACTTGCGCCTGTATGTAGGCCTCCATCCGCGCCTTCCAAACCTGAAAATCGATGCCATTGAACACACAAGGTTTTGCGGAGTACTTCTCCATGATGGTTAGTCAAAACACGTGCAAATCACAAAGATTAGAGCACCTTGGCTCTGATACCAATTGTAGGATCGAGGAGCACGTGAAAAGCTACCAGAGGGGGGGTGAATGGTAGATTAAAACTTTTCGCAGCGGAAACAACAAAAACCCCTCAGCAAAAAATCAATCGGTTAAAGAAACCGTGTGTGCAAGTGTTTTCAAACGTGTTCAACCGTGACAAATCAAGTAGAGAGGTAGAGAATCAAGTCACGGATCTAATGCAAGAAGAATCACTTGAAAACACGAAGTAAAACTTGAGATACGATCAAAACATTAAACGAAGATCAATCTGTTCTACCCGATATAAAACAGATCTGCAACGCGGCAAAGAAACTCGTGTATCTCAAAAACTACAGATCCGAAGCTAGTGAAAATTTCACAGATGATAGATAATTGAGTTCTGAAGACAACCCAAAAAGAATCACGTCAATCGGATCTGTAAAACTCGAGTTATGAACGAAACACCGAAGCAACGTCGGTCTGTCCAGAAACTCGGTGAGAAAGACTTGACAAACAACAAGTCGGACGAACAAGGCACAAAAGCTCCTCGAAACTATAAACTTTATTCAATAGAAACACAAGAGGAACAGACCAAAGTTCTCTATCCACGAGAGCTCTGGCCTCCCTTGCTTTTATAGCCAGCCCCCAGGCTAATCAATCCAATCTAGGACTCCTACTCCTAATTGGACTCGTATCCTAACTTACCATAACTGCTCAGGACTCTCCTATTCACAGATAGAAATAATCGTGAGACTTCCAAACACCTTAGTAACGTTCTAAACATTTCTAAAACAACTCAACTTCTTGCCTAGCACGAAATCCTATCATAACCAACTCAAATCTTCCATATTTGAGCCATATCCGACTCAGCCTCAGCCTGAGTACGCAATCCAGCCGGTTGGACCTTTCCGACCAATTCTTTACGTCCACTTCTCTTCATCACGCCTTGGAACAATGTTGCCACGTACATGCACTCCTTGCACACGTGCAAACACCTTCCAACGACGTACACGCAACCTTCATATGCACTGCCCTTGATCCAAACATGCCGCGCGACCTCCCGATGAACTCAACCACAGCTCCTCCCGAACTTGGTTGTTGGAACCTCATCTCCTCCCTGAGACTAGTCCAAGGATCCCGTCACCAGCCATGTCTTGAACTCAAGCAACACCTGCACATGAATAAACAACCAATTCTTCCGAGCACAAGTCCACGACTTGACTCACGTTAGTTCGAAAACCACAACACCTTACATGAGCACGTCACATAAGCATGTTGCAAACCATATCAAATGATAACAGCCATAACCACCAAAACACACCAAAAACTTAGCAAATTAATACTAAGCAAACCTTCCCATAAAGCAAGTTTGAAACATTGCGAGTTAAAAGCAAAAACAAGACGCTGCAGCTCTACGAGTTGAACTTCACGGGAGCTCCCTAAAAACAAGCTCCAGACCTCACAAAAGCTCTCCGGACCCTGCAGGAGCTCTTCGGACCTTGCGTCGGACCTTGCCAATACTTGGAGGACCTAACAAAGGACTTGTCGGACCTTGCCACTGAAGAATGTTTTGGCAATATTCAAAACTTTGAATGTTAATGCTAACTTTTATCCTAATTGCCAATGTATTCAGCACACATAGGTCTCACACAATCAAGCTCCGAACCTTACCAAAGCTAACCGGACCTTGAATCGGAGCTTACCAAAGCTAGTTGGACCCATCGCCGGTGCTTACTAAAGCTTAGTCGGACCTAGCACGGAACTTACCAAAGCTAGTCGGACCTAGCACCGGAGCTAGCAAAAACAAGTCGGACCTAGCCAAAATAAGTCAGACCTAGACAAAGCAAGTCAGACCTTACGTTGGACCTTGCCGGAGCTACCCAAAACAAGTCGGATCTATCGTCGGACCTTGCAGGTGCTCGGACCTAGAGTCGGACCTTGTTAAAAAGGTGTTTTGGTTGTATTCAAAACTTTTATCGTCAAAGCCAATGTATTCAGCACACAGAGGTCTCACACAATCAAGCTCCGAACCTTACCAAAGCTAACCGGACCTTGAACCGGAGCTTACCAAAGCTAGTCGGACCTACCGCCGGAGCTTACTAAAGCTTAGTCGGACCTAGCACGGAACTTACCAAAGCTAGTCGGACCTAGCACCGGAGCTAGCAAAAACAAGTCGGACCTAGCCAAAATAAGTCAGATCTAGACAAAGCAAGTCGGACCTTACGTCGGACCTATCGTCGGACCTTGTAGGAGCTCGGACCTAGAGTCGGACCTTGTTAAAAAAGGTGTTTTGGTAGTATTCAAAACTTTTATCGTCAAAGCCAATGTATTCAGCACACATAGGTCTCACAATCTCCCCCTTGATGAATGCATTGGCAACACCACTTAAAATCCGAACATTGGCTTATTCACATGAAAAGTTTTGAAAACAATTTATCCCCCTTTGTAAATCAGAAATAAAATGAGAAGAAAAACAAAAATACCAAAAATTCTCCCCCTGAGAAGAATCATGCCAAAACACTTGTGAATGTGTGCAATGTCTGATCAATTTCACCCCCTTCCACAATGTATTCAACAAGGTAGAAAAGAGAAATTTTAATTTGTTATGAGCACATTATAACATATACATATAAAACAAAGCTCATCCAAATCATACTATCAAGTAACTTACACTATCACATCAATGAGATACATAAAGTAGTGTAAGCCATGCTAGAGATCAAGTGTAATTTTCAATTTAAGCAAGTCATGATCTCACAAACTTAACTATTTCAAGACCTGAAAGCATGACACTTGTTGCTGCATTTTATTTATCATTTAAAGCACAAATTTTTATCTTATGACATTTGCAAGAGATTATATGCAGCCTCAGCCTTATTCTAACCAACCAAGCCAAGCCTATGTCATTTGACAGTCAGAAGCTTAAGGACATGGTTTTAGTCATACACAACACTTCTCAAGTTCATATCTAAGTGCAATGATAAGCCATCTCAAAAGAAGAAGTGCGATGCATGCATATTCTCTTGATCTTTTCTCATTTTTTTATTTGAACATAAAAACTCAACATGTGAGTTGATTACTTGATTAATTCTTTATGATTAAAAGCACTTGTGAGCATGCAACAAGTTCAAAACAGCAAGAAAGTTCGACCATGACCAGATTTAGTGTAAGTAATTATTCTAATTACTAGACATGGTAGAAACTACAAAATGTATAACATGAGTAATGTAGTAAGAACTTTCAGCATGAAAAAGGAATCACAAAGTCATATATGCATGAAATACTATGCTCATATTATTTTAATTTTCAGATTCACACATAGACTTCCCAAGTTTCAAAATTCTCCCTCAATTTAAGCCATGAGGATGCATAACCCCTATTTCACTACGAATGTAACAAAAACGAGTGAAATCCAAAGGTTTTGTAAAAATGTCAGCCTATTGTTGTTCGGTATCTACATGGTGAAGCACAATGTTCCCTTTTTCGACATTATCACGGAGAAAGTGATACCTAATGTCAATGTGCTTAGTTCTCGAATGTTGCACGGGGTTTTTAGAAATGCAAATGGCACTAGTGTTATAAAAAAACAGTGGAACACTATCTAGATCAACCCCATAGTCCTTAAGTGTTTGAACAATCCAAATAATTTGTGAGCAAGCACTAGAAGCAGCTACATATTCAGATTCGGCTGTGGATGTGCAACTGAACTTTGTTTTCTAGAGGACCAGGCAACAAGTGAATTACCAAGAAAATGACAAGCACCAGAAGTACTTTTCCTATCAATCCTACAACTCCCAAAATCAGCATCGGAAAAAGCTTTCAAAGTAACGGTTGAGGAAGAAGGAAGAAAAATGCCAAATTATTGAGTTCCATGTAAGTACCTGAGAATCCTTTTGACGGCTTGACGATGTAAAGCATTTGGGGAGGCTTGAAACCGTGCACAAAGACATACGCTGAATTGTATGTCCGGTCTTGATGCCGTGAGATACAAAAGTGATCCGATCATGCTTTTATATTCTATTTGACCAACGGGATCACAATCTTCACCAAGTTCAAGTGTTGTTGCTGTTCCCATTGGTGTCTGAAGAGGCTTGCTTTTGTCCATGCTGAATTGCCTTAGGAGATCTTTTGTATACTTTGTTTGATGCACAAAGGTACCCTCCTTGGTTTGCTTGATTTGCAGCCCCAAAAAGTACGTGAATTCTCCCATCATACTCATCTCAAATTCTGAACTCATCATAGCTGAAAACTTGGACACAAGATCATGAGAAGCACAACCAAAGATAATATCATCCACATACACTTGAACGAATAATGAGTCATTGCCATGCTTAAGCACAAAAAGAGTTCTATCAACCTTGCCCATGGTAAACCCCTTTTCATGTAAGAATGTTTTTAACCTATCATACCATGCTCTAGGGGCTTGTTTTAGACCGTACAAGGCTTTGGACAGTTTGTAAACATGATTAGGAAAATTTGGATTTTCAAAACCAGGTGGTTGTTTGACATAAACCTCCTCATCTATGTAGCCATTAAGAAAAGAACTTTTAGCATCCATTTGATATAGCTTAAAACCTTTAGATGCAGCAAAAGCTAACAAAATTCTTATGGCTTCTAATCAAGCAACAGGAGCAAAAGTTTCATCAAAATCTAGACCTTCAACTTGTGTGAAACCTTGAGCAACCAACCTAGCCTTATTCCTAACCACAACCCCATCCTCACTTTGTTTATTTTTAAACACCCATTTAGTTCCAATTAAAGCGTGACCTTGAGGTGGAGGTACAAGTTTCCAAACATTATTTCTTTCAAAATTTTCTAACTCTTCTTGCATGGCAATAATCCAAGATTCATTAGTGAGTGCGTGTTATATCTTTGGGTTCAAAAGAAGCAACAAAAGCAGAATGAGCATGAGAATTGGGGTCAAAAAACCTGGATCTTGTTACTCGTTCATGCAAGCTTGCATTAATTTGTTGTGGAGGATGACTTTTGAGAATCCGGAGGGGAGTGGACACTTCACAAGCTTATTTTTCTTCATGTTCATCATAAATAGATGAGCTTGTGACGTGAGGAGGATCTGGACCAGTAATGGTGGTCGTCGGTGCTGGCTGTGAATCAAGATCAGGAGCTGGAACAATGTCATTAGCTGCTGAATTTTCGGGCAGCAGCACCACTTCTTCCTCTTCTTCAACAAAAATACTCTCCCCCTGCGGATATGGATCCGGACCTGCAATATTTGAACTAGTACCTGGGATAGCTTGTGACGCCCTCAATTCTGTGGAAAACCACGGAACCAAGAACTAATGCATATGTGTGCCCAGGATGTTCATCACACATACACATACGTTCCACAAACTGAATTCAGATTATATATTACCACGAATAACATGGTTTATTACAATATCTTATGAGTCTTGGACTCATGCTTACAGCGGAAGTCTTATTTCTATGCAGCGGAAGTCCTTAAATGCGGAAGCAAAACTAAGCAGAAGTGGCTCCATCTCTACTCCCTCCACAGGCAAGGTTGAGAACAGATCACACGCCATAATGCTCCACTTGGTCTTCATAATAGCCTTCTCTTGCTGTTGATGACGAAATAATAATGCAAGTTTGAGCACAATGATGTACTCAGCAAGTGCGGGAATAACACATGATATGCAGCTCATAAACAAGGGAGGTATAAAAGGCTTATTTGCAGAAAAGCAGATTTATAAAACCATGATAAAATAACAACTTAAGTTTAAATGTAATCCCAACATGTATTAAATTACCAACATACCTCCGTCACTTCCCGTGTTCCATCCGAACATTTACCAATCCTTTACTCATACTCACAAATACCTCCTCGTATTCGCTACCATCTCATTTTATTAAAAACAACCTCGTCTCGCACTGAGACCAATCTCATGTCATGACCCACCAGTCATGCAACCATCTCATCTCCCGGACTCCACAGTCCAAACCAAACCATAATCAATAACCATAACCAAGAACCTTCCCAATAACCATTTCAATAACCATTCCAGTAACCGTCCCATCTAATCATGGCAGTTTAGCCAGGTGCTCGTGACCGTAAGCTCGGCTATCATGATAGTTTTTAACAACTCTGCAGAGTTTGTACCTCTTTACCCACAAGTTTGTGATTTCGTCACCCGTCGGCGACTGCAGAACCTCCATTTTACCAGTACACAGCCGTCGGTGTATGGTCAAGAGATCACAAAATAGCCTTTACAAAGGGGTTACTAGATGTATGGACTCACTAATGTTTCACCGGCAGGCTAGAATCTCCAATTCTCCCACCCACGGGCCCCCTCTTGTGCCATGCAGTTCCCAGGGCAGTCCTCACTCGACTCCCATTCCCCGCGCCTTCCACAGTCTATAACACCGTAGCAACTTACCTAATTACTCAGCTAAGCCGCACCCATACTTGGCCTTGTGGTGGCACTGTTATCCTGGCATGTGCATGCATGAACCGGTCCTTAGATCTACGGCAAGTAAAACCACCATCTCATGCTACCTCATACACAAACCCAGGCTTGCCTAGATCTCCCTCCGATCCATGTTCATTAACCTCATCAGTTACTTATTATTAGTACGAGTGCAGTTAGCTAGACACATCTATCCCGCTTCCCGATCCCAGAGACTCAGCGAAGCATAAAGCAAAAACCATACCCGACTCATAAACTTCCCAGGCAACAAGGGTGGTTTAATCAAAACTAGTAAACTCCTATAAAAGGGATTCCCGTCATGTTTGACTCAGCACACACACCTTTTCGCAAAACAAAATAGTTTTACCCAAAACATAGGATCAATATGGTCAAGGAGCACTTGCCTTGTTCTTGCGGTTCTGGTTGTTCTTGATTCTCAAAACTTTGTTGCTGCAGCTCGTCGTAGACAGCTTCCTGAGTTTGTCCTGCTATGTAGGATTCACGTGCATACAAGATTCAGAGCAATCAATATCATGCGCAATCCTTAAACTAGATGCGATGATGCTCATGCATGCTATACTACGATTAGTTTTATTAGATTGATCTGTACGTATTCTTGCACGGCTTGCATGGTCAGAGGTGTTCGGATTAAAGATGAACGTGGCGATGATCTTGTTCTTAGATCAATCTGATCTTCAAGCGATCTGCCCACGAAAATGCTTCTGTTCGAAAGGAATCGAAGAACAGATGCAAAGAGACAAACACAGTGATGTCGTAAGGTGGTATTGAAGTCCTACCTCACGCTCTTCTTGTCTTCAGGGTCCTCCTCAGACCGCTTGGTTCTTCTCCAATGATCTCCCTTGTTGTGCTTCAGCGATGGTTTGCTCGGCGAGTTAGGGCTAGGGCTCTAAGTCGTCGGCTCAGGAGTTGAAAGAGAAGTTTGTGGTTTCGGCCAGAGGTTTTGGGTTCTATTTATAATCGGGAAGAGAAGAGTCCTAATCTGATTGGATCCCGAATAAGAGTCTTATTCAGATCTTTGTTAGATCCTGACGTCTTATCTTTGGTAACCATCGTGGATTTTAGATCGGTTTCCGCGTAACAGCCGCTCCAAAACTCGTTACCTCCGTGATGATGAACTCCAGAAGCTCCACGTGTCCTCCGGGCCTGGTATCTCCTCGTCCGTAGAGACGAGCTCCGGTCGTGCCGCGTGTCAACCGATCGAGACCTCCCTCTTCTTCGGTGGTGAGCTCCGCGCACGCCACGTGTTGGTACCGGTTTTCCTCTTCTTCTTTCCTCAGGGACATGCCTCGAGGTCGACACATGTTTAGCTGCGACGGACCTTCCGGTGATAAGCTCCGGTGGCGACACGTGTTCGATAGATCCGGACTTCTCTGAGATGAGCTCCGAGATTGACACGTATCCCGCGCGACTGGTCCTCTTATTTCCGCGAGGACTAGCTCCGGGGATGACACGTGTCCTATAAAAATGCCTTTGCTTCTTCCGCAGAGGCTATCTCCGCGGGCAGCACGTGTCCCACAGGGTCGGACCTCTTTCCACGCGGAGGTGACCCCCGAGCCTGCCACGTAGCTAGTTTAACGGCGGACCTCTCCCAAATTTCTCGGGGATGAGCTCCAAACACGCCACGTCGTCTTCTGGTCGTGGAATTTGCCTTCGGTGCTCTCGGAGAGCTTTATTGGCTATCCTTCTGATACTTGTCTCTGTTCCTTCTTTCCGTAAAATGTTTTCTTCTTCATAAAACATGAACATATGCTGACACCCGAGATGAGGGTGTCACAAATCTACCCCCTTAAATTGAATCTAACCCTCGAGATTCGTTAGTACAAAATAGATAGGGGAATTCAGCCTTAATATCCTCTTCACGCTCCCATGTGGCTTCAGCTTCAGTATGATGACTCTTGTACCTTGCACAATCGAATCACTTTGTTTCGGGTGACCCTTTCCTTTACGTCCAGGATTCGGACAGGGTGTTCTGCGTAAGTCAGGTCCTCTTGAAGTTCAAGTTCTCTCATTGAAACTTGTTCCTCTGGTACTCTCAAACACTTCTTGAGCTGGGATACATGAAACACGTCATGTACGTCGGAGAGGTGGTTTGGGAGCTCTAGTTGATAGGCTACTTCTCCTCGCTTACCCAAAATCTTAAATGGTCCGATGTAGCGAGGTGCTAGCTTGCCTTTGACGTTAAAACGTCGTTGGCCTCGGATAGGCGATACCCTAAGGTATACGAAGTCTCCAACTTCAAAGGTCAACTTCCTACGCCTATTGTCCGCATAGCCTTTCTGTCGTGACTGAGCAGCCTTTAAGTTTTCCTGTATCGTTTGGACTTGCTTTTCAGCCTCTTGTAGTACTTCGGGTCCAAACACCTGGTTCCCTCCAGTCTCGTTCCAGAACAGTGGCGTTCTACACTGTCTACCATATAAGGCTTCGAAAGGCGACATCTTCAAGCTAGCTTGATAGCTGTTGTTATAGGAGAACTCGGCATAAGGTAAACTCCTGTCCCAACTACGCCCTCGTTTCAAGGCGCAAGCTCTCAACATGTCTTCCAAAATTTGGTTCGTCCTTTCGGTTTGTCCATCTGTTTGTGGGTGGTAGGCAGAGCTAAAATCCAGTCGTGTACCCATGGCTTTCTGCAGCTTCCTCCAGAATCTAGAGGTAAACTGAGAACCTCGATCTGAGACTATCCTCTTCGGAACTCCATGACGGCACACGATCTGCTCCATGTACAACTCTGCCAACTGTGTAACGTTGTAACTGGCCTTTACCGGAAGAAAATGGGCGGTTTTTGTCAACCGGTCCACAATGACCCAGATGGAGTCGTATCCTGACTGAGTTCTTGGCAATCCGGCAATAAAGTCCATACTGATGTCCTCCCATTTCCATTCAGGTATTTTTAATGGTTGCAACAACCCAGCGGGTTTTTGATGTTCGGCTTTTACCCGTTGGCATGTGTCGCATAGGGCAACGTATTCGGCTATATCCCTCTTCATACCATCCTACCAATAGCAAGTTTTCAAGTCCTTGTACATTTTGGTGCTCCCTGGATGTATGGAATAGGGTGAATCATGTGCCTCCTTCAATATCATGTCGCGAAGGTGTCTTAGGTTTGGCACACAAATCCTTTTTCCTAGCCAAAGCGTTCCCTTTTCATCCTCTTTGAAATCCTTCTCTATCCCTTGTCGGATTCTTTCCTTGATTTCCTTGATCCCCTCGTCCGTTGCTTGTCCCTTTATTATTTCTTGCTCCAATGAGGAGTGGATCTCCATCATTTCCATGTTATTCAAGAATCCGAGGTGTAACCGTTCGAACTCCTTACGTAGTTCGGGTGGTAGCTCCCGAACCGCCAGTTGGTGGCATGCTCCCTTTCTGCTCAATGCGTCAGCTACTACATTGGCCTTCCCGGGATGGTAGTTGATTCCCACATCATAATCCTTGATGAGTTCTAACCATCGACGTTGCCTCAAATTCAAGTCCGTTTGTGTAAATATGTACTTGAGGCTTTTATGATCTGTATAGATCTCACATCGATGACCAAGGATATAATGTCTCCAAATCTTCAATGCATGCACCACTGCTGCTAACTCCAAATCATGCGTAGGATAGTTAAGCTCATGCTTCTTTAATTGTCGTGAGGCATAGGCTACCACTTGTCCTTCCTGCATGAGCACACATCCGAGCCCTTGTCTGGATGCGTCACAATATATGTCAAAGCTCTTGCTTACGTCTGGCAATACCAGAACTGGTGCTGTGGTTAGCCTTTTCTTGAGTTCCTCAAAACTTTCTTGACAGGCTTGTGTCCATTGAAAGACTTTTCCCTTCATTAGCAACTCCGTCATAGGTTTTGCTATCTTAGAGAAGTCTTTAATGAAGCGCCGATAGTATCCTGCCATCCCAAGGAAACTCCGAATATCCCTCACGCTTTTCGGTTGGCCCCACTTCAGAATATCTCTCACCTTTCCAGGATCAACCGATACCCCTTCCTTGGAGATGATGTGGCCTAGGAAGGATATTTCCCTTAGCCAAAATTGACACTTGTTGAGCTTGGCATACAACTGATGCTCGCGCAACTTCTGCAAGGTCAATCTCAGATGTTCTTCATACTCCTCCTTGCTTTTTGAATACACCATAATGTCGTCGATGAAAACCACGACGAACTTGTCCAAGTACTCCATGAAAACCTTATTCATAAGGTACATGAAGTATGCGGGTGCATTCATCAATCCAAAAGACATAACGGTATATTCATATGAACCATACCGTGTCCGAAAGGCTGTCTTAGGTATATCGGAGGGCTTAATCTTCAGCTGAAAATATCCCGACCGAAGATCAATCTTGGAGAATACTTGGGCTCCTTTCAATTGGTCGAACAGGTCCTCTATACGGGGCAGAGGGTATTTATTCTTGATTGTCACCTCGTTGAGAGACCTGTAGTCCACGCACATTCTTTGGGTTCCGTCCTTCTTGTCCACGAAGAGTACCGGGGCTCCCCACGGTGACGAACTTGGACGGATAAAACCCTTCTCCAACTGTTCTTGAATTTGCTTCTTTAGTTCAACTAACTCGTTGACGGGCATCCTATATGGTCTCTTAGCTATGGGTGCAGTTTCAGGTACCAAATCTATGGCAAACTCGATGTCCCGGTCAGGTGGCATACCTGGAAGTTCTTCCGGGAACACATCCGAAAATTCCTGAACCACTGGAGTGTTGTCTAATGCTACTCCTTCAACATGGTTCAGATCCGCCCGTTCGGTCGCTTGCGGGGCTGACTCAAACTCGACACGGATACCGTGTTCGTTTGTCAATTGCAAGCTTCTCTCAGCGCATTGGATTACTCCATTGTGCTTGCTTAACCAGTCCATTCCGAGTATGATGTCAATTCCGTGGGAGTCCAAGACAATAAGGTTGGCAAGGAAGTCTACCCCCCTTATTTTAAGGCTTACCTTAGGACATACTATACTAGTCCTCATTTCTCCTCTGGGAGAATTAACTAACATAGCACATTCTAGGTGGGATACGGGTAGATGATGTTTGGCAACATATTTGGATGATATGAAGGAATGCGATGCTCCGGAATCAAATAAAATGGTGGCTGGGTTGGAGTTGGCAAGGAACATACCAATTGCGACGTCCTCAGCCTGTTGTGCTTCCTCAGCAGTGACATGGTTAACGTGGCCACGAGCATAGTTCTGCGGTCCACGGTTCCCTTGGTTGTCTCCTCCGTTTGGTCGCTGGTTCTGTTTGGGCACGTTTCCTTGCTGCCCAGGGCCTCTCTTCGGGCACTGGTTAGCGAAGTGGCCTACTTCCCCGCATGCAAAGCATGCCCTGTTGCCTACGGCAGCAGGTACGTTGGGGCGGGGGTTTTGAACAGGAGCGCCTTTGTTAGGCCGGGGCGCAGGAGGCATGGGCACACGAGGTGCCGGTGTAACGAGCCGTTGCTGTGGTGGCTGACCAGGGCGGTACGTAGGAGTGGTCGATCCATACTGCGGTGCAGGGGGCATGTATCTAGGTCGTACGTTGCTCCCTTGGTGCTGGTATGGGATCTTCCTTTTGCACTCGCGCTCGATCTCTCGGATCTTGTTTTCCACCACAATAGCCTTATCAACCAGCTTCTGGAAGCTTACGTAGTCATTTTTGAGGAGCTGAACTTGGATCTCATTGTTCAACCCTCTCATGAACAGGTACTGCTTCCTCTGATCTGAGTTGACATCTTCGGGGGCATACCGGGACAGTTGTATGAACTTGTTGAGATATTCATTCACACTTTTCTGTCCTTGGCGGAGACCTTCGAACTCCTGCCTCTTGAGCATCATTACGCCAACAGGGACGTAGTGGGAGCGGAAATTTTCCTTGAACTGAGTCCAAGTGATTGTCTCCGGGTTAGCATGGGCGTTGCTCAAGGCATCTCACCAGTCAGCAGCTGCTCCCATCAGTTGGTGCGACGCAAAGAGAACCTTCTCTCGGTCGTTGCACTGAACAATGGCAAGCTTCTTCTCCATGGATTTCAACCAGTCATCGGCCTCCATTGGATCGCTTGCTTGAGCAAAGGTGGGTGGTCGAGTCCTCATGAACTCGCCCAGCCTGTTATGAGCCGGCGGTGGTGGTGGCGGTGGTACCGGAATGGGGTGTTGGTTTGTCTGCAACTGACCCAAAGTTTGGATCATGGTTTGCATAAGCTGGTTTTGCATGGCCATCAACCTTTCTAGGTTGTTTTCGCCAGCTCCGGGGTTAGCAGGAACTTCCTCATGGTCATCTTCCTGGACGTTCCTTCGGCTGGCGTTTCCTCTCACCATCTGTGAGGGAGAACGAAATAGAATAGAAGGTTAGAAGGTTAGATAGGTCCTTTCAACTATATGCATCAAGGTGAGTTGGACTATATATATTAGTCCTTATGAGGATGTGATCAAGTGCCGAAGCATTTCACTCCTCTTTCTTCTTACGTGTGGATATGGGCAACGTTGTTGAGACGTCCCACAACTCACACTAAGCACATATTCACAAATAATCATCACAAGGGCCCACTCAACTCCTATTCAAGGATGGTTTCCTATGTCAAGGTGGTTTTAAAGGCCAATCTAGGCTATTCACCTTAGGATGCTTCCTTTGGTCAGCGTGGCTTAGTTACCTGTGACTTCTATTTAGGGTGTAACTTGCTGTTAACCCGTGGCTCTAATATCAATCTAAGGTTTCTATCTAGGCGTGTAACCTACTGTCAACCCGTGGCTCTGATACCAATCTGTGACGCCCTCAATTCTGTGGAAAACCATGGAACCGAGAACTAATGCATATGTGTGCCCAGGATTGACACGACCCCACTGGTCCTGTCGAGCCAGGATCACGCTGAGGGGTGCTGCGTTGCACAACACCGTATAACACACGTCAAAGGTACAAAGCGGAAGCGGAAGCTTTATTACATAAACAAGTTTATTAACATGTTTACATCAAAATAAGTTTAGTCCACACTCGCGGGCGTAGACTAAGCATCAAGTGCACGTTCAGCCCTCGAACGTGTCCTTGCTAGCACACTCGCACACTAACTCTGCGGCGTGCACGACTCCCACTCGACGGGGTTTCCCTCCTGGGGTTCCGTCTCCTCTTCGGGAGTCCCTTCCTCATAGAACCCTGCAAAAGCTTCAAACACAAGCAGTGAGCACGAAGGCTCAGCAAGTCTGACCCGTCTCACCTAAACATGAAACTTCTACATGAGGGTGATGGGTTGCATGAGGTAAAAATCATTTGCAAGGACTCGCCTAATTAGTAGAACCTTACTTTCAAGTTTTAGCAGCAGGTTGTGGAGAACTTTACGCTAAGGCACATGAGAGAGCCGCAATCAAACAAGAAACGCATTTCTCTCATGTACTTTGCCCAAAGTTGAAAAGAACTTTAGTTAGCACTAAGCTACAACATATCATTAACAATCAATATCCAACTTTCAATCAGCAACATTTTAACATGTAACTAGCCTGTTCTTTCTACGTCACGGTACAGTGAACAAGTGGTACTCACTGACCGCGAGGGACGGCGATTATAATCGATTTACACCTGCAGGGTTACCCGAACAACCCGTCACGTACGCCCGTACTCGATGTTGCCTACAACAACCATCACGGACGCCGTACGCGACTACCTTTCACCCGTTAGCCAAATATTGAACCGGTCCCATCGTCCCGAGCAAGAGGTCCCTGCACGCGCATCTCTGTGCCGCCAGCTGATTTACACCTCGAGCTCTCAACCTACCCTCTGAACGACGGGCAATGCCTCAATACCCAGCTACCCGAGTTACATCAGTTTCCCGGTTCCCATATAGCCGGTAGGTCTTCGGTACTGTTCTAGCTTGTTCAACAGGCCCGCACACGGCTCGGTCCTCAATCGACACAAGCGGAGCTACAGCACACAGGCCCCAAAGTCCTGCTGCCCTTACTCTCCGCTCGGTCTCATTTTCTTGCCATGTGTATCATGTGCTATCTCTACCCGAGCAATGTGCCTCTAGCCTATTCTCGCGAGTAGTTCCAACTACTCGACTTGTACCGAATCCTACTCTATCCTAGCAATGCAGTGGCTAACGGGGTTTGCAATCCTAAACCCCAACCCATGGTTTTCTTGGCTATGCAGTGGGGTTTCCCAAACAAGACTCTGATGCACAACATAAAGAAAACAAGTATGTGCTCAAAACAATAAAAATTTATAAAATGGTTAATGCAAACCGGGGCTTGCCTTGCTGCTCTTGGTCGTAGGCTAGCTGTTCCTCCGGAGTAACGAAGTCTAGGACTTCGGGTTCCTCCTCGACCTTAGCGACTACATGATAAGAACAATGTATGTATTAATTAAATGCTTTTGTATTAACTTTGAAGTTGTGAAGTCTATAACCTTTACTAGATAGACCTAATGACTGTGAAACTTTTACTGTGGCTTGGTTACAACCTAAACAGAGACTTGGTCAAGTTTTAGTTGCAGCAAAGCTCATTTGAGCCCTCCACAAATAATTATGTCCTTGACCTTAATTAAAGGCTTTTAGGGTGTTCTAGGTATTTTCATGAAACAAACTATGACTTTCTGAAAACTAGATTTTCAGAGGGTTCTAATGGAATTGGTCTCACTTAATTTGGAAGTCTCTAACTAAAGATATGAGCTAAACAATTTCAGAGAAAATTCTGAAAATGTTTCTGAACATTTTCTATTTTCTCTGGAACAGTTTTACTAATCACACCATTAGGTGGACTAAATGAGCTCAAATGGATCTGAAATTTTTATGGTAGTTCAAGGATATTTTGGTGAACATCTCAGCAAAATTTCAGGATTTTTCTCCAAAGGATTCTCCAGTTAAAATTCCTAACAGTTTAAACTTTAAGGAATTAATTCTGGAGAATTAAGGAATTTCATGAAGTGAAACTTGATTTTCTGGAAAGTACTCAGAGAGCTGAACCCAGCAAAATTTGGTTCACTCGATTTGGAGCTTTCTAGCCAAAGTTATAAGGATTTGAAGTTTGAAGGAAATCTGAAAATCGGGGAAAAGTTTAAACTCGCGCGTGGGCCCAGGGGACACGCGTCGCACGCCGAAGCGACAGCACACCGCGGCCCACAAGGATTTTGCGCGCCAGCACACCCGATCCCGGCCGCAGCCGGATCCCGATTCAAAATATCGGCCGCTGACAGCTGGGGTCCACCCCCTTCTTCAACCTCGCGACACCCGCGCTCCGCCGCCGAGGGACCTCGCCGGAGAGCTCGCCGCCGGCTGCTGTACAGCTTCAAACTTCTTGATTCTGGCCGCCCCTGCCTACTTTTACTTGGGGAACATGATCCGAGGGTCAGCTGCTCATGACAACGGCCGGAGCATGGTCGGCGACGAGCCGCCATATCGGAACGACTTCGGCCATGTCGGCTGATGCTCCTAGTGCCTCAGCTGCTTGGGAAATCGGTCGGGGAGCATCAGTGGACCTCAGAGAAGGTCGACATGAACTCGGGGTAGCTCGGGGAAGGCCCGAAATAGGTCCTCACCGTGCGCCCGATACCCCCCCGTGCGTTCCGCCATTAGTAGACCTTGAATTACGCCGGGCACAGAAGTTCTCCGGCCCAGAGTTGTGAAGGCAACTTGTGCGTCACCGTGTCTAGTTCGTGTGGGAGTGGCCTGAGGCCCTCTAATCCTTTCTAGAGCACGAATTAAACAGAATCGTACCCGAGGGTCGTTCTGCACACAGAAAGGGGAAAAGTGGAAATTCGCCGCCGGTGAGCAACCACTCGAGCTGTGGCTCGGGGATGAGCAGCACCGATCACTTGCGCGTCCAAGGGTGCCTTGGCTCGGGCGTGACAACGCCCAGGTTGGGCTGTCCACGAGAGCCCGAGGTGCGGCGGTTTCCAGTTCCGAGTTTGATCTTTCGGCACAGCCGATATCACTCGGTTTCAATCGATTTCTATCAATGGGAAGGATGGAGGATGGTTGCTAGTACCTTGCTGGGACCTTGGAATGGAAAGAGGAAGCTGCGATCAGCTCGATCCAGCAGGAACTCGAGCGCCGGTGATGGCAGTGGAGAAATGGATCGTGCACGTCGGCAGCTCGGGGAATGGCGACTGAAGCACGCCGGGGAGGGAATAAATAGGCCGGTCGGCCGGTCTCCGGCTTGGGGCACGCAGCAGGAGCTGGCGCCGGCTGCCCCCTTCGGTGGCGCGCGCGCACAACAGCCGGGAACCGACTGAACTGTGGTTCAGTCGGTTTGCTTTGAGGCTGAGGCTGACATGTGGGTCCCACTCCTCTTTTAACCTCTGAAATTTATTCCTAACAGCTGTGGTAAACAGTGAACCCTATTCTACCCTTGGCAACTCAAATTATTCACCCAAGAGCCATTTGAATTGATCAAAGTTCAAATGAGGTTTGGTTTGAATGAATTTCAGCACAAGTGCAGTTTGAAATTCAAATAAAGTTTGAATTTCTCCCCCTTAGCTCATGTCAAGATCAACTCCAAATGGAGTGAAAATTGGTGTGTGAGCTCACAAAAATGTGCTGAGCAAGAATATGCCTTCCACTTTTAAATTCAGTGGGTGAAAACAGTTTGAATTTGAATATGTTTTCAAACTGCCCCTTTCCTATCTACACCCAAGATGACCTCAAAAATGTTTTGAATTTGGGTGAAACTTGGCATGGACATCCTTGGCAAAGTGTAGGAGTTTTCATATGTCCAGCCCATCTATATCACATGTGGGAAGTACCACTTTTGTAATGTGTGAGTTTGTTCCCTAATGAGCATGTTGATAATTGTTACTTGCTCTTTATTTGTGTTCATCATTTTTCCTCAAATGAGGTGTGTGGTGTGGTGATGAACACTGCAAATGAGTGTCAAAAACTGAGGCCCTTACATTCCTCCCCCCTTAAAAGAATCTCGTCCCGAGATTATAATGTGAAATGAGAGAGAGGACGGTGGAAATTTTACCGAATATGCGACGTGAGAAAGTCGGGGTAGTTAGTGCGAAGGAATTCTTCGCTCTCCCATGTCGCTTCATCCATGGAGTGATTACTCCACAGAACCTTGTAGAACCACAACGTACGGTTGCGTGTGGTTCGGGCCTTTTCATCAATAATCTGCACCGGTTCCTCCCGATAGGTGAGATCCGGTTGCAGTTCTTCAATGTCTTCCAGCTGAACGGTAGTTGATAGCTTGAGACACTTCCTCAGCTGGGAAATGTGAAAGACGTCGTGCACACCGGAAAGTGCTTCTGGTAATCTTAGCCGGTATGCCACCGATCCACATCTTTCGGTAATCTGGAATGGACCGATGAATCGGGGTGCTAACTTTCCTCTCACCCCAAATCTGTTTACGCCCTTCATTGGAGACACTCGTAGATATACGTGGTCTCCAGCTTCGAATTGTAACGGACGCCTTCTCCGGTCCGCATACTGTTTCTGTCGGGATTGAGCGGCTTTTAGGTTCGCTTGAATTACTCGAACCTTTTCTTCCGCGTTGTTGACAAGATCAATCCCGAAGGTAACCCTCTCGCCAGACTCACACCAATTCAATGGTGTGCGGCATTTTCTCCCGTATAGCGCCTCGTAGGGCGCCATCTTGATGCTGGCTTGGTACCCATTGTTGTACGAGAACTCGGCTAACGGCAAGTGATCATCCCAGTTCTTGCCGCGGTCGATAGCGCAAGCTCGTAGCATGTCTTCTAAGATTTGATTTACCCGCTCCGTTTGCCCATCCGTCTGCGGGTGGTAGGCTGAACTACGGATCAGCTTCGTCCCCAAGGCAGCGTGGAGCTGCTCCCAAAAACGGGACACAAATAAAGTGCCCCGGTCCGATACGATAGTACGGGGTACGCCGTATAAGCATAGGATCCGTGAGATGTACAGTTCAGCGTACTTCTTGGCGTTGTAGTTGGTGTTGACCGGGATGAAATGGGCAACTTTGGTGAGCCGATCGACGATCACCCACACAGAATCATGTTTCTGTAAGGTGGTGGGTAAACCGACGACGAAATCCATGCTCACGTCCTCCCACTTCCAGGCAGGAATGCCCAGTGGTTGCAGCAGTCCCGGTTTCCGCATGTGGTCTGCCTTCACCCGTCGACATGTATCACACTCGGACACGTATTTTGCAGTCTCTCGCTTCATCCGTGTCCACCAAAACTTGCTTCTGAGTTCTTGATACATCTTGTTGCTGCCGGGGTGAATAGAAAACTTTGATAAGTGAGCCTCATCAAAGATTTTCTTCCGTAACTCCGGGTTTCGGGGTACGACGATCCGGTCCTTGAACCATAGGACGCCGTCTCCGTCCTTCCGGAAACATTTCAACTCCCCACTGTCTACACGTCTCCGTAAATGTGACATGCCCTTGTCATTCTTCTGGGCTGCCGCTATCTCTTCACGGATGGTGGGGATCAAAGCTAGGTTGTAGAGAGCTCCGTGTGGCATCACATGTAGTGGTGGTTCGCTCTCTTCCAACGGTGTGATGGTCAGATTATTGACGTGTGACTTGCGGCTTAGCGCGTCTGCCACAACGTTTGCCTTGCCCGGATGATAATGGATCTCTATCTCGTAATCCTTTATCAGTTCTAACCATCTTCGTTGCCTCATGTTCAACTCCTTCTGAGTGAATATGTACTTGAGGCTTTTGTGGTCGGTATATAAATGTACGAGGTTACCGAGTAGGTAGTGCCTCCACATCTTTAGTGCAAGTACCACGGCAGCGAGCTCCAAGTCGTGAGTTGGATAATTTTGCTCATGATTCCTAAGCTGCCTTGATCCATACGCGACCACTCTTCGGTCTTGCATCAGCACACATCCGAGCCCAATGCCGGATGCATCGCAGTACACATCGAACGGTTTTGTTGTGTCTGGCTGCGCCAAAACCGGTGCTGATGTCAGGTGCT
The DNA here is from genome assembly GCA_030760725.1 of Neostapfia colusana. Taxonomy (NCBI): domain Eukaryota; kingdom Viridiplantae; phylum Streptophyta; class Magnoliopsida; order Poales; family Poaceae; genus Neostapfia; species Neostapfia colusana. The sequence goes on along the minus strand of JASWHV010000017.1, from coordinate 32,670,438 downwards.
CGACTAAAGCCTTGAATGCTGCTTCACATGCTGGACTCCAAACATATTTGGTAGCCTTCTTCAGCAGCTCTGTCATTGGCTTGGCAATCTTCGAGAAGTTCGGAATGAACCTCCGATAATATCCCGCGAGTCCGAGGAAACTCCGTACCTCATGAACAGTTCTCGGGGATTTCCAATTCAGCACTTGCGTGATTTTGCTCGGGTCCACAGCGATACCCTCCGCTGAGATGATATGCCCGAGGAAAGGCACTTGCGATATCCAAAACTCGCATTTGCTGAACTTTGCGTATAACTTGTGATCCCGCAGCCGTTGCAAGACTATACGCAGATGTTTCTTGTGATCTTCCTCCGACTTGGAATATACCAGGATGTCGTCGATGAAGACCACGACAAACTTGTCCAGCTCCGGCATGAACACCGAGTTCATTAAGTACATGAAGTGAGCTGGAGCATTGGTGAGGCCAAAGGACATGACCAGGTACTCATAAAGTCCGTACCTTGTCGAAAAAGCTGTCTTTGGAATGTCCTCAGCCCTGATCTTAATCTGATGGTACCCGGATCTTAAATCCATCTTGGAAAAGACCTTTGCTTCGACCAACTGATCAAACAACATGTCGATCCGTGGCAACGGGTACTTGTTCTTGATGGTTACGGCATTTAATGGACGGTAGTCCACGCAAAGCCGCAACGTTTCATCCTTCTTTTTGACAAATAATGCCGAACAGCCCCATGGCGAGGAGCTCGGCCTAATAAAACCCTTCTCCAGAAGGTCCGTGAGCTGAGTCTTCAGTTCAGCCAACTCCTTGGGCGCCATCTTGTACGGCCTTCGGGATATTGGCATGGTTCCCGGTGCAAGTTCAATCTTGAACTCCACCTCTCTATCGGGTGGCATCCCCGGCAAATCATCCGGGAATACATCAGGGAATTCTCGGACCACTGGAATGTCTTCCAATCTGATGGTTGTGGCTTGATAGACACTTGGAAGTTTTATTTCTGGACTGTCCAGAAATAATGAGTGAGAACCGTGCACTCCTGAGTTTAAGTGCACGACTCGGAGGACGGTGTCTAAAACAGCGCCGTGGCGGTTTAACCACGACATCCCTAGGATGACATCGACCTTCTGTCCCTCTAAGATAATGAGAGACGTGGGGTACACTCTACCCGCTAAGCATAATGGTGCTTTGGAGACCATTACGCTTGCTGAAATCTTCCCACCCGGTGAACAAATTAAATATGGACTATCGGTGGGTAGTATTGGCAAGCTGTGTTTAGCAATGAAAGCTTGGCTAATAAAATTATGCGTGGCGCCTGAATCAAATAGTACTATAGCGGGATGCTGGTGGAGTTGGAACATACCCGCAAAGATTGGCTCGCCCTCCGGCACGTCCTCAATGGCAAGCTGGTGGACAGTACCGGGCCTAGGGTTTGCCCGCCGCGCATTAGTAGGGTTCCGGGGTTGATTCCTCCCCGGAAACTGTGGTACCACTCCGCCGCCTTGCCTCTCCGGGCAACTGCTCGCGAAGTGTCCTGGACGACCACACTTGTAACATGTGGCCGCTGCTGGTGGAGTACTTGGTGGACGAAAGCCCGGCATGCGTTGCGGAGGTGCAAACGCACGCGGCATCGCCCGCTGCTGCTGTTGTTGTTGCGGTGGTGCTGGCAGTGCCGGCCGGAATGCCGGTGAAGAATACGGCCGACCGCGGAACGGCATCGACCGCTGTGGTGGCTGCCAGCGCGGACCTGATGGTGGGCGATTCACCATCCGAAACTTCTGAGAAGGACCGCCTCCTTCTCCGCTGCTCTGCGGCGCGCTTCGCTTTCGCTCTGCCGCCGCCAACTCCTTGCCGGAGTCTTCCTGAACAATCGCAGCATCAATTATGTCGTTGAGGCTGCCGCGATTGAACATCGCCAGCTTGTCCTTCAGGAGCGGGTTAAGCCCCTGGTAAAAGTGGTCCCGCCGCTTCTCGTCCGTATCTGCGTGATACGACGCGTAGAGTGCGAGATCGTTGAACGCTCTGGAGTACTCCAGCGCGTTCCGGCTCCCTTGTTGCAGGTGTAGGAATTCCTGCGTCTTCCTCTTCATCAAACCGGGCGGTATATGATAGGCCCGGAAGGCCGTCCGGAACTCCGCCCAGGTCATCACTCGGTCGGTGGGTTGTGAAGCACAAAAGTTGGCCCACCACGCGCCCGCGGATCCTTGGAGCTGCTGGACCGCGAACTGAGTCTTGCGCTGCTCGCTGATTTGGAGCAGCCCGAACTTCATCTCTATGGCGCGGAGCCAGTTGTCCGCGTCAAGTGGTTCATCCGCCCTTGAGAATACAGGGGGATGAGTCGCCAGGAAGTCAGAGTAGGAGCTCTGTTGGCGCTCCTCACGATCTTGACGTCTCTCTGGGCGAGACGTATTCGCAATTAACGTTTGCAGCAGCTCTGTATGCTGCTGATGTGAACCCGCCATTGCCGCGACAATGTCGGCCAATGTAACCGTTGGCAGTGGCGGTGGCGGTGTTTGCTGTTGCTGTTGCTGCTGCTGTCCCGAGGAGTCCTCGGGAGGTGGTTGGGAGGTCTCTCCCCCTTGGCTAGTACCTCCAACATCGGGGTTGGCACGAGTACGCGTCATTCTGAAATTCAACACAGCAGCAATTAGCACATGTCTTACTCAAAATTCCATAAACAGGAGTAAGTATTGAAGCGACGCATGATTAACTTGCACAACATTCACATATATTGATAAAGCATAAACTTTATACAAGATACATTATTCTCGGATCTCCGAGAAGTCGTGCTCATGCCGTCACTACCTATACATACGCTACCGTCTACACGACATGTCACCGATTACAAAAGTTGGGTTACGCTACCCTAGCTGCCCTACTTGGCAACCGTAACCCCCTACTCGGAGTAGAACTCGACCTCCTGTGGGTCGTCCTCCTCCGGTACCTCTGCTGGTGGCTCGGGGTCTACCACCTCTTCTCCCATTCCAGGTTCTCCCATGGCTGGAAGACCCAAGACTACTGGTACGCCCAATACCGGGGGCACGAGGTCCTGCAATGCATGCACCTCGTCCATAGCCTGGTTGTAGTCCTCTTCCCAGCCTTGTCCTTCCTCAATAGCGTCGTCCCGCTCTTGAGCAAGGTCCTCATTCTGCTGGGTTAGGGTCTGCACCAGCTCTTGCAACGCCGCAATGTCAACACGGCTCTTCTTCTTTGCCTTCTTCAGACGACGCAACTGATTGTGTTGTTCATTCAGTCGCTTGATTGTCGGAAGGAGCACATTGCGGAGTGCACTGTGAGCACTCTCAAAATGATCTCCACGGCTTGTGCTCTCCTTGAGCTTGGTGGCGAGATGCTCCGTATGAACAGCTTGGCTGTCCATCACAGCGTTTCCCGCCCTCATTTGGAGGCTGAGATTTGCCTCCGCGGGGTTGTACCTTGGGCAACTCGGGTTTGTTGCCTCTAGGTACCTCTCTTCCCACACATGCTGAGCTCGTCCCTCCACCGGAACGAGTGCGTATGGAGTTCCCTCCATAGCCTGTACGTGTAGTTGGCAGAAACGTGACATAGTGTCACGGGCTGCCACTTGCCACATCCCTTCCGGTTGTCTTCCTCTCACCGTGACGGTGAATGGCACCCAACCGGGTGGCGTAGGCCCTGCAGGAACCTCGACATGGATCGTCCACGTCTTGTTCCCCTCTTCGCCTTCTTCCTTGGCAAAGTATTGCGGCATCTGGTTGTACCCGAAATATTGGAGCATTAGCCACAATGCCCCCGGGTAGCCGCTACGGTCAGAGCAGTGGGAAACTACCCACCCGTTCTCCAACCGTTTATCTGCTGCCATCTGTAAAAATATATTTGAGAAATGTCAAATATTTATTTAAACAGTAAACCATTGAGTTATAACACAAGATATGTCATTGAACCCTTAACACTTGGAAACATAGTTCAAATTTTTAAACAAATTTGACTGCTGATCTGCTGTTCCCATGACAGCCCTGACCAGTTTCCATATCAATCTGATTTAGGCCAGGTTAAAAGCAAAACCAGTCCTGGAGCTCAACATAAAAGTTAAAGTTAACTTCAATAGCTTTCCAGAAAGTATTTGGTTGGCCTAAGATCTGCTCTGGTTCAAAAGTTATGAGATGTCAAAGTTAACAGAATTTCTGGGAACAATTGGACAGCACCTCCCTGCCTTAGGTACTGATTTGATCCAAGAATTCCAGTTAATTCTGTTCCTAATCTGACAAAACTTTCTGTTACAAAGTTGTAACCCATCTCATAAGCTTCCCAGAACCACCTCATTTTCTATTTTTGGATTTTTATGCAGGAAGTTATGCTTAATTTACAGAGAGTCTACAGAGAGTCTTTGCTCCGTCCTGTTTTCTGGACAGTTTCAACTCTACTGCATTTTTCGAGTGGTTAAGGGATGAAACACCTCTGGAACTCAACAGAAAAGTTGTAAAGCTCCTCCAAAGCTTTCCAGAAACGTATCATACGACCCCAACCTCGAAAGAACTCAACCTCTAACCTCTGATTAACTTCAGCCTTGATTTAGCTGAAAACAGAGTGCTCTGTCCTTAACATCCTATAAGTTGAAAATTTATTAACTTTGAATATCCTGTTCAAGGGAAGGAGTTACATCAAGTTTTACTACTTTGGATCAAAACCTTCAAGTTTTTAAATGAAGTTGTTCATTTAGTTGGGTGTGACGTCGAGGCGTCACCAGATTATGTCGGTACTACGTCCTCACAAAGGAAAAACCTATACCGGATTTAGCCGGCTTCGTTAGTTCAGTGGCACTACTCGTCACTCGCACACGGATGCTACACGTCTACCGTTTCGTGGTAAGGCTACCTGCAGAAACTCAAACAATCATCAGACTCGGCTGCACACCGAGCCCGGAATCCATACAGTTTGTACACCCGGCCGTCATCACTCGCCCGGATGTTCTCAAGCCAAACACGCCTTGAGTTACGTGTTCACGTTTCAGACCACGTGACGGGGTCTCCCATGTTGCACCACGCACGCCAGGGACAGACGTTGCTCGAATACCCCAAACGACATGAAGAGTCGTAGAGGATATCAAAGCGGGTCGGGTTACCTGCCACCCGTGGGGCTCCACCCTTCAGCTTGTGCGCACTGGTGGACAGCGCTTACGTGCACCCCCCAAGACATGAACGTCCCGAGATGCACGATTTTCCGACATAACAAATAGGTTACTAAGCCACTTTCTATATACTAATAACATCCTTATACGGGCTACTAACTCGTTCCTCACTGGATTTTTGAAAAAGAAGACCTTTGTACTGTGTTAAACCTCAAGCGAGCTCTGATACCACGCTGACACGACCCCACTGGTCCTGTCGAGCCAGGATCACGCTGAGGGGTGCTGCGTTGCACAACACCGTATAACACACGTCAAAGGTACAAAGCGGAAGCGGAAGCTTTATTACATAAACAAGTTTATTAACATGTTTACATCAAAATAAGTTTAGTCCACACTCGCGGGCGTAGACTAAGCATCAAGTGCACGTTCAGCCCTCGAACGTGTCCTTGCTAGCACACTCGCACACTAACTCTGCGGCGTGCACGACTCCCACTCGACGGGGTTTCCCTCCTGGGGTTCCGTCTCCTCTTCGGGAGTCCCTTCCTCATAGAACCCTGCAAAAGCTTCAAACACAAGCAGTGAGCACGAAGGCTCAGCAAGTCTGACCCGTCTCACCTAAACATGAAACTTCTACATGAGGGTGATGGGTTGCATGAGGTAAAAATCATTTGCAAGGACTCGCCTAATTAGTAGAACCTTACTTTCAAGTTTTAGCAGCAGGTTGTGGAGAACTTTACGCTAAGGCACATGAGAGAGCCGCAATCAAACAAGAAACGCATTTCTCTCATGTACTTTGCCCAAAGTTGAAAAGAACTTTAGTTAGCACTAAGCTACAACATATCATTAACAATCAATATCCAACTTTCAATCAGCAACATTTTAACATGTAACTAGCCTGTTCTTTCTACGTCACGGTACAGTGAACAAGTGGTACTCACTGACCGCGAGGGACGGCGATTATAATCGATTTACACCTGCAGGGTTACCCGAACAACCCGTCACGTACGCCCGTACTCGATGTTGCCTACAACAACCATCACGGACGCCGTACGCGACTACCTTTCACCCGTTAGCCAAATATTGAACCGGTCCCATCGTCCCGAGCAAGAGGTCCCTGCACGCGCATCTCTGTGCCGCCAGCTGATTTACACCTCGAGCTCTCAACCTACCCTCTGAACGACGGGCAATGCCTCAATACCCAGCTACCCGAGTTACATCAGTTTCCCGGTTCCCATATAGCCGGTAGGTCTTCGGTACTGTTCTAGCTTGTTCAACAGGCCCGCACACGGCTCGGTCCTCAATCGACACAAGCGGAGCTACAGCACACAGGCCCCAAAGTCCTGCTGCCCTTACTCTCCGCTCGGTCTCATTTTCTTGCCATGTGTATCATGTGCTATCTCTACCCGAGCAATGTGCCTCTAGCCTATTCTCGCGAGTAGTTCCAACTACTCGACTTGTACCGAATCCTACTCTATCCTAGCAATGCAGTGGCTAACGGGGTTTGCAATCCTAAACCCCAACCCATGGTTTTCTTGGCTATGCAGTGGGGTTTCCCAAACAAGACTCTGATGCACAACATAAAGAAAACAAGTATGTGCTCAAAACAATAAAAATTTATAAAATGGTTAATGCAAACCGGGGCTTGCCTTGCTGCTCTTGGTCGTAGGCTAGCTGTTCCTCCGGAGTAACGAAGTCTAGGACTTCGGGTTCCTCCTCGACCTTAGCGACTACATGATAAGAACAATGTATGTATTAATTAAATGCTTTTGTATTAACTTTGAAGTTGTGAAGTCTATAACCTTTACTAGATAGACCTAATGACTGTGAAACTTTTACTGTGGCTTGGTTACAACCTAAACAGAGACTTGGTCAAGTTTTAGTTGCAGCAAAGCTCATTTGAGCCCTCCACAAATAATTATGTCCTTGACCTTAATTAAAGGCTTTTAGGGTGTTCTAGGTATTTTCATGAAACAAACTATGACTTTCTGAAAACTAGATTTTCAGAGGGTTCTAATGGAATTGGTCTCACTTAATTTGGAAGTCTCTAACTAAAGATATGAGCTAAACAATTTCAGAGAAAATTCTGAAAATGTTTCTGAACATTTTCTATTTTCTCTGGAACAGTTTTACTAATCACACCATTAGGTGGACTAAATGAGCTCAAATGGATCTGAAATTTTTATGGTAGTTCAAGGATATTTTGGTGAACATCTCAGCAAAATTTCAGGATTTTTCTCCAAAGGATTCTCCAGTTAAAATTCCTAACAGTTTAAACTTTAAGGAATTAATTCTGGAGAATTAAGGAATTTCATGAAGTGAAACTTGATTTTCTGCAAAGTACTCAGAGAGCTGAACCCAGCAAAATTTGGTTCACTCGATTTGGAGCTTTCTAGCCAAAGTTATAAGGATTTGAAGTTTGAAGGAAATCTGAAAATCGGGGAAAAGTTTAAACTCGCGCGTGGGCCCAGGGGACACGCGTCGCACGCCGAAGCGACAGCACACCGCGGCCCACAAGGATTTTGCGCGCCAGCACACCCGATCCCGGCCGCAGCCGGATCCCGATTCAAAATATCGGCCGCTGACAGCTGGGGTCCACCCCCTTCTTCAACCTCGCGACACCCGCGCTCCGCCGCCGAGGGACCTCGCCGGAGAGCTCGCCGCCGGCTGCTGTACAGCTTCAAACTTCTTGATTCTGGCCGCCCCTGCCTACTTTTACTTGGGGAACATGATCCGAGGGTCAGCTGCTCATGACAACGGCCGGAGCATGGTCGGCGACGAGCCGCCATATCGGAACGACTTCGGCCATGTCGGCTGATGCTCCTAGTGCCTCAGCTGCTTGGGAAATCGGTCGGGGAGCATCAGTGGACCTCAGAGAAGGTCGACATGAACTCGGGGTAGCTCGGGGAAGGCCCGAAATAGGTCCTCACCGTGCGCCCGATACCCCCCCGTGCGTTCCGCCATTAGTAGACCTTGAATTACGCCGGGCACAGAAGTTCTCCGGCCCAGAGTTGTGAAGGCAACTTGTGCGTCACCGTGTCTAGTTCGTGTGGGAGTGGCCTGAGGCCCTCTAATCCTTTCTAGAGCACGAATTAAACAGAATCGTACCCGAGGGTCGTTCTGCACACAGAAAGGGGAAAAGTGGAAATTCGCCGCCGGTGAGCAACCACTCGAGCTGTGGCTCGGGGATGAGCAGCACCGATCACTTGCGCGTCCAAGGGTGCCTTGGCTCGGGCGTGACAACGCCCAGGTTGGGCTGTCCACGAGAGCCCGAGGTGCGGCGGTTTCCAGTTCCGAGTTTGATCTTTCGGCACAGCCGATATCACTCGGTTTCAATCGATTTCTATCAATGGGAAGGATGGAGGATGGTTGCTAGTACCTTGCTGGGACCTTGGAATGGAAAGAGGAAGCTGCGATCAGCTCGATCCAGCAGGAACTCGAGCGCCGGTGATGGCAGTGGAGAAATGGATCGTGCACGTCGGCAGCTCGGGGAATGGCGACTGAAGCACGCCGGGGAGGGAATAAATAGGCCGGTCGGCCGGTCTCCGGCTTGGGGCACGCAGCAGGAGCTGGCGCCGGCTGCCCCCTTCGGTGGCGCGCGCGCACAACAGCCGGGAACCGACTGAACTGTGGTTCAGTCGGTTTGCTTTGAGGCTGAGGCTGACATGTGGGTCCCACTCCTCTTTTAACCTCTGAAATTTATTCCTAACAGCTGTGGTAAACAGTGAACCCTATTCTACCCTTGGCAACTCAAATTATTCACCCAAGAGCCATTTGAATTGATCAAAGTTCAAATGAGGTTTGGTTTGAATGAATTTCAGCACAAGTGCAGTTTGAAATTCAAATAAAGTTTGAATTTCTCCCCCTTAGCTCATGTCAAGATCAACTCCAAATGGAGTGAAAATTGGTGTGTGAGCTCACAAAAATGTGCTGAGCAAGAATATGCCTTCCACTTTTAAATTCAGTGGGTGAAAACAGTTTGAATTTGAATATGTTTTCAAACTGCCCCTTTCCTATCTACACCCAAGATGACCTCAAAAATGTTTTGAATTTGGGTGAAACTTGGCATGGACATCCTTGGCAAAGTGTAGGAGTTTTCATATGTCCAGCCCATCTATATCACATGTGGGAAGTACCACTTTTGTAATGTGTGAGTTTGTTCCCTAATGAGCATGTTGATAATTGTTACTTGCTCTTTATTTGTGTTCATCATTTTTCCTCAAAGGAGGTGTGTGGTGTGGTGATGAACACTGCAAATGAGTGTCAAAAACTGAGGCCCTTACAAGGATGTTCATCACACATACACATACGTTCCACAAACTGAATTCAGATTATATATTACCACGAATAACAGGGTTTATTACAATATCTTGTGAGTCTTGGACTCATGCTTACAGCGGAAGTCTTATTTCTATGCAGCGGAAGTCCTTAAATGCGGAAGCAAAACTAATGCGGAAGCAAAACTAAGCAGAAGTGGCTCCATCTCTACTCCCTCCACAGGCAAGGTTGAGAACAGATCACACGCCATAATGCTCCACTTGGTCTTCATAATAGCCTTCTCTTGCTGTTGATGACGAAATAATAATGCAAGTTTGAGCACAATGATGTACTCAGCAAGTGCGGGAATAACACATGATATGCAGCTCATAAACAAGGGAGGTATAAAAGGCTTATTTGCAGAAAAGCAGATTTATAAAACCATGATAAAATAACAACTTAAGTTTAAATGTAATCCCAACATGTATTAAATTACCAACATACCTCCATCACTTCCCGTGTTCCATCCGAACATTTACCAATCCTTTACTCATACTCACGAATACCTCCTCGTATTCGCTACCATCTCATTTTATTAAAAACAACCTCGTCTCGCACTGAGACCAATCTCATGTCATGACCCACCAGTCATGCAACCATCTCATCTCCCGGACTCCACAGTCCAAACCAAACCATAATCAATAACCATAACCAAGAACCTTCCCAATAACCATTTCAATAACCATTCCAGTAACCGTCCCATCTAATCATGGTAGTTTAGCCAGGTGCTCGTGACCGTAAGCTCGGCTATCATGATAGTTTTTAACAACTCTGCAGAGTTTGTACCTCTTTACCCACAATTTTGTGATTTCGTCACCCGTCGGCGACTGCAGAACCTCCATTTTACCAGTACACAGCCGTCGGTGTATGGTCAAGAGATCACAAAATAGCCTTTACAAAGGGGTTACTAGATGTATGGACTCACTAAGGTTTCACCGGCAGGCTAGAATCTCCAATTCTCCCACCCACGGGCCCCCTCTTGTGCCATGCAGTTCCCAGGGCAGTCCTCACTCGACTCCCATTCCCCGCGCCTTCCACAGTCCATAACACCCTAGCAACTTACCTAATTACTCAGCTAAGCCGCACCCATACTTGGCCTTGTGGTGGCACTGTTATCCTGGCATGTGCATGCATGAACCGGTCCTTAGATCTACGGCAAGTAAAACCACCATCTCATGCTACCTCATACACAAACCCAGGCTTGCCTAGATCTCCCTCCGATCCATGTTCATTAACCTCATCAGTTACTTATTATTAGTACGAGTGCAGTTAGCTAGACACATCTATCCCGCTTCCCGATCCCAGAGACTCAGCGAAGCATAAAGCAAAAACCATACCCGACTCATAAACTTCCCAGGCGACAAGGGTGGTTTAATCAAAACTAGTAAACTCCTATAAAAGGGATTCCCGTCATGTTTGACTCAGCACACACACCTTTTCGCAAAACAAAATAGTTTTACCCAAAACATAGGATCAATATGGTCAAGGAGCACTTGCCTTGTTCTTGCGGTTCTGGTTGTTCTTGATTCTCAAAACTTTGTTGCTGCAGCTCGTCGTAGACAGCTTCCTGAGTTTGTCCTGCTATGTAGGATTCACGTGCATACAAGATTCACAGCAATCAATATCATGCGCAATCCTTAAACTAGATGCGATGATGCTCATGCATGCTATACTACGATTAGTTTTATTAGATTGATCTGTACGTATTCTTGCATGGCTTGCATGGTCAGAGGTGTTCGGATTAAAGATGAACGTGGCGATGATCTTATTCTTAGATCAAACTGATCTTCAAGTGATCTGCCCACGAAAACGCTTCTGTTCGAAAGGAATCGAAGAACAGATGCAAAGAGACAAACACAGTGATGTCGTAAGGTAGTATTGAAGTCCTACCTCACGCTCTTCTTGTCTTCAGGGTCCTCCTCAGACTGCTTGGTTCTTCTCCAATGATCTCCCTTGTTGTGCTTCAGCGATGGTTTGCTCGGCGAGTTAGGGCTAGGGCTCTAAGTCGTCGGCTCAGGAGTTGAAAGAGAAGTTTGTGGTTTCGGCCATAGGTTTTGGGTTCTATTTATAATCGGGAAGAGAAGAGTCCTAATCTGATTGGATCCCGAATAAGAGTCTTATTCAGATCTTTGTTAGATCCTGACGTCTTATCTTCGGTAACCATCGTGGATTTTAGATCGGTTTCCGCGTAACAGCCGCTCCAAAACTCGTTACCTCCGTGACGATGAACTCCAGAAGCTCCACGTCTCCTCCGGGCCTGGTATCTCCTCGTCCATAGAGACGACCTCCGGTCGTGCCGCGTGTCAACCGATCGAGACCTCCCTCTTCTTCGGAGGTGAGCTCCACGCATGCCACGTGTTGGTACCGGTTTTCCTCTTCTTCTTTCCTCAGGGACATGCCCCGAGGTCGACACGTGTTTAGCTGCGACGGACCTTCCGGTGATAAGCTCCGGTGGCGACACGTGTTCGATAGATCCGGACTTCTCTGAGATGAGCTCCGAGATTGACACGTATCCCGCGCGACTGGTCCTCTTATTTCCGCGAGGACTAGCTCCGGGGATGACACGTGTCCTATAAAAATGCCTTTGCTTCTTCCGCAGAGGCTATCTCCGCGGGCAGCACGTGTCCCACAGGGTCGGACCTCTTTCCAATCGCGGAGGTGACCCCCGAGCCTGCCACGTAGCTAGTTTAACGGTGGACCTCTCCCAAATTTCTCGGGGATGAGCTCCAAACACGCCACGTGGTCTTCTGGTCGTGGAATTTGCCTTCGGTGCTCTCGGAGAGCTTTATTGGCTATCCTTCTGATACTTGTCTCTGTTCCTTCTTTCCGTAAAATGTTTTCTTCTTCATAAAACATGAACATATGCTGACACCTGAGGTGAGGGTGTCACATAGCTTCATCAAAAGAAACCTCACAAGTCTCCACAATTTTGTTAGTATCAAGTAAAATCACACAGTAGCCTCTAGTATGAGATGGATAACCAAGAAACATGCCATCAACAGATCTAGCTTCAAATTTATCAAGATTACCATGTTTCTTAACAAAGCATTTGCAACCAAAGACCCTAAAGTGTGTGACACTAGGCCTATGTCCAAACCTGAGCTCATATGATGTTTTACCTAGCTTAGCACGCAAGAAAACACAATTTGAGACATAACAAGCGGTTCAATTGCATCAGCCCAAAATTTCATAGGAATTTGATATTCATCAAGCATAGTCCTAGCCATCTCAACTAAGGTTCTGTTCTTCCTCTCTACAACACCGTTTTGTTGAGGTACATATGGTGAAGAAAATTGATGATCTATTGCATTTTCAGCACAAAAGTGATCAAACGATTGATTTTTAAATTCGGTTCCATTATCACTTCTAATTGCTCTTAAAGATCCTGGGTGATCAATTGATAATCTAAGAAATAAAGTTCTAAAGTGACTAAAAGCTTCATTCTTAGATGCCATCAAGTAAACCCAAGAGTATCTAGAATAGTCATCAACAATCACAAGAACATACCATTTACCTCCGAAGGATTGAACACGTGAAGGTCCTACGGTGTCAAGGTGTAAAAGTTGACCCGGTTCAGTTGTCATGGTCATTGTGAGAGGAGCGTGTGAACCTGCAACCATCTTAGCATGTCTACAAGAAGAGCACACAATTTCTTTTTCCCCTTTAAGCTTAGGCAGCCCACGTATGCGATCAAGAGCACTAACACGCGTGAGATGGTGAAAGCCTACGTGACCAAGTCTACGATGCCAAAATATAAATCTTTAGAATCATTTGCAACTAGACATCCCTGCTTAGAGGAAGACATGTCAAATTCAGCTTTAAAAACTCTTCCAAACTGAGACATGTTAAAAATAAGCTCACTATTTGAACCTACAACTTTGCAGCAGTTTTTATTGAAAATAATTTCCAAAATTTCATCTAGCAATTGTGAAACATAAAGCAGATTGTATTTCAAATTTTTGACAAGTGCCACATCCTTCAAAGTGTAGTGATCATTTACTCTAACCGAATCCTTAGCAATTATAGGAGTTGAAGAATTATAGGCAAAAGTAACATTCTCTACACGTGACACAAAAGAGAGAGAGGAGAACCATTCTTTGTTACCGGTCATGTGGCGTGAGCAACCTGAATCCACAATCCAAATGTTCTCCTTCCTCAAGTGTGTAACCTACATAGAAGCACAATACGTCGATGACTCAATACTGGGGTTAGTTAAAAGGCATTTAGGAATCCAGTACTGAGTCACACGATGTCCAGCAGGAATAACATGCAAAAGCTGAGATAAAACAGTAGTTTTATGAGTCAAAGTTTGAGATTTTTTGTTCTTAACTACTGACCTATTAGGTGTTACTTGTGTAGCACGAAAATCAGTAGCTCCGGAGGCAAAAACAGAAGGTCCGGAGGCAAAAACTGAAGCTCCGGAGGCAAAAACTGAAGCTCCGGAGGTAAACTTTGAATATTTCTGACTCATAACAGCAGGTTGCATGTTCCTGACATTCGGTTTAGTATGTGCAGCAAATTTTGCATGAGAGTTATAAGATCTAGCTTGCATTCTTTCCTTTTTATGTTGTTTAGCTAGTCTATAACAAAAATCTATGACATGACCATCTCTACCACAATAGGTACAATGAAATTTAACTTTGTGTTCATGTCTAGATGAGCATGCAGTATGCTTATTTGAACCCGAATGTGACAACACTCCTGCAGATTTAAAAACCACTTCTTTTTGTTTAGGAACTGTTTGAATGAAACCACTTCCTAATGATTTTACAATTTTAGGTGGATGTTCCTTAGCATGAGCATGTGAATCAAAACCTAAACCAGTTTTATCATTGCAAGACTTGGAAGAATTCAGCAGCAAGTTTAGGTTCTTATTCCCATTACAAAACCGATCTAATGTCCTATGCATGTTATCAAGTTTATTTGATAGATCAAGGCAATTTTCACATGAAGTTTTTCTTTTTAATTTGCAATTGGAACAATATTTAACTTTATGACAACGTAAAGCATTGTTCAATATAGAAATTTCTTTTATAGCATCTTGTAGTTTCTTATCAAGATCGTCGCAAGTAGAACAATGCAAATCGATTGTAGAACAGCAAGCATCTTTCAAGTTTTTATCATTATGTGCAGCAAGCTTTTTGTTCTTTTCGATTTCAAGTTCAAGTTTATCAAGTGTGGAGGTGTGTGCTCTTCTTAGATAGGACAATTGTTCATATATTAAATCACATGAGGAACAAGAATCATCACTAGGAATCAAGGATTTTAAATTATTAATTTCATATTCTAGTGACTCAATTTTAACAACATTGTCCCTAATCTTTTTGTCCTTTTTCTTAACAATAATAGTGACACGAGAAATAGCATCACACATTTCTTCGCAAGTAGGCATACCTCTTCGTTGTCACTGTTGTGTTCTGCATTCTCCATACTTGATTTTGATTTGCCCGCCATGAAGCACAAGTTTGCCAGATCATCTTCATCTTCATCACTTCCAATGTCTACATCACTCGAGCCAAGTTCTTGAAGTGCGGTGATGAAACTGTTTATCAGTTTGCGTCCTGTAAAACCCTTCTTTTTCTTGTTGGTGTTGCTAAAAGAGGACTTGACTTTATTCTGCTTTTCATCACGGTTAGAAGGACCTGAAAGGTTAGGGCAATCTGTCCAAAATTGTCCTGTCTTACCACATTCAAAGCATCGTTGAGGTCCGGAGCTTCCTCTCCTTCTAGTTCTCACATTTTGCAATGCTTTTGAGAACCTAGTAGAAAGAAGTACTAGCTCCTCCTCTACAAACTCCTCAATCTGTTCCAGGTTTAGTGAAGACAGCAAAGCAAGTGTATTGCTAGATGATTGGCCGGAGCTAGGCATATCACGTTGTGAGACAAATGCAATAGTCTTATTTGGGTTCTTGCGTGATATAATGTTAATTTCATGAGTTTTTAGCTTAGAATAAAGCACATCTAATGTAAGAGTACTCATGACAGTGGATTCACGTATGGATGTTACTTTCATCTCCCAAATTGACATGTCTAATGCACTTAGTAATTACCTAGCATTTTCAGCATCTGAAAAATTAACATTGACGCTACGCAAGTTGCTGAGAATTTTATTAAAGCTTGCAAAGAGGTCATCAATGGACTCACTGGGTTGCATCTCAAAGCGCATGTATTCTTTCTTGAACATATCCTGTCTTACCTCCTTGATCGTGTTGGATCCTTCATGGTAGTCACAAAGTGCTCTCCACACATCGTACGCCGATCGGAGGTGTGCAACACGGTCGAAGTCGCTCTGAGTTAGACCTTGTATGATCAAGTTCCGAGCCTTGTTGTTGTTGTCGACATCTCTCATGTTTGTAGCCGTGACTTGATCGTTTGAAGGCACATCGAAAGGCTTGTACACCTTTTTCCATATTGCAAAGCCTTGCGCCTAGATGAAAGCTTCCATGCGTGCCTTCCAAACCTGAAAATCAATACCACTAAACACACAAGGTTTGGCGGAGTATTTCTCCATGATGATTAGTCAAAACACGTGCATATCACCAAGATTAGAGCATCCTGGCTCTGATACCAATTGTAGGATCGAAGTACACATGTAAAGCTACTAGAGGGGGGGGGTGAATGGTAGATAAAAACTTTTCAGCGGAAGCAACAAAACACCCCTCAACAGAAAACCGATCTGTTGAAGAAACTGTGTGTGCGACTAATCTAAACGTGTTCAACTGTGACAAAACTAGTATAGATTGTATAGAATCAAGTCACAAATACGTCACAACAAGAATCATGAAAATCCGTTGAGAGAAACTCAAGTTACGATCGAAACATCGAACAAAGGTCAATCTGTCCTACGCGAGAAAAACAGTTCTGAAATACTGCAAAGAAACTCACGTAGATCAGAAACCACAAATTCAATGACCATGAAATTTTCACAGATGATAGATTATCAATTTGTGAAGACAACCCAAAAAGAATCACATAAATTGGATCTGTAAAACTTGAGTTATGATAAAACCACCGAAGCAAGGTAGTGCTGAACAGAAACTCGACAGGAAAAACTTGTCTGAAACAAGTTGGACGAACAAGGCACAAAAGTTCTTTTAGAATACGAATTTTATTTATCAAAACACAAGAGGAACAGCCCCAAAGTCGTGTACCCACGAGCCTTGTCCTCCCTTTTTTATATAACCAGCCCTAAGGCCAACCCAATTCAAACTAGGACTCCTACTCCTAATTATATTCAAACTGTAACTTTCAAATACTGCTTAAGACTCTTCTACACGGAGATAGAAGCAATCTTAAGACTTCCAAACACCTTAGTAACGTCCCAAAAATTCCAAAAACAACTCAAATTCGTGACCCACACGAAATCCTATCATAACCAACTCAAAACTTTCCATATTTGAGTCAAACACGACTCAGCCGCAGCCTGAGTCCATAACCTAGTCGGTTGGACCTTTCCGACCAATTCTTTACATCCACATCTCTTCATCACGCCTTGGAACCATGCAGCCACGTCCATGCACTCTTGCACACGTGCAAGCATCTTCCAACAACGTCCAAGATACCTTCATATGCATTGTTCTTGATTCAAACATACTGCACAACCTCCTGATTAACTCAACCACAGTTCCTCCCGAACTTTGTTGTTGAACCTCATCTTCTCCCTAAGACTAGTTCAATGGATCCCATCACCAGCCATATCTTGAACTCAAGCAACACCTGCACATGAATAAACAACCAATACTTCCGAGCACAAGTCCTCGACTTGACTCTTGTTAGTTCCGAAACTACAACATCTTACATGAGCACCTCACATAAGCATGTTGTAAACCATAGAAAAACGATATCAGCCATAACCATCAAAACACACCAAAAACTTAGTAAAATAATACTAAGCAAACTTTCCATAAGAGTAAAGCAAGTTCGAAACATTGCAAGTTAAAAGCAGAACCATTGCAATCAAGCTCCGGACCTTACCAAAGCTAACCGGACCTTGAACCGGAGCTTACCAAAGCTAGTCGGACCTAGCGCCGGAGCTTACTAAAGCTTAGTCGGACCTAGCACGGAACTTACCAAAGCTAGTCGGACCTAGCACCGGAGCTAGCAAAAACAAGTTGGACCTAGCCAAAATAAGTCAGACCTAGACAAAGCAAGTCGGACCTTACGTCGGACCTATCGTCGGACCTTGTTAAAAAGGTGTTTTGGTAGTATTCAAAAGTTTTATCGTGAAAGCCAATGTATTCAACACACATAGGTCATAGTTAGAGACTTCCGCTGCAAGAATAAGTTAGAGATTGATGTAATAAAGTACTTAAACTCTATTATTCGTGGTTATATTCTGAATTCAGTATGTGGATTACATGTGTATGTGTGATGAACATCCTGGGCACACATATGCATTAGCTAGGTTCCGTGTTTTACGGGACCGGGCGTCACACACATGCATGTTGACGGTAGTTCGCACGCCCAGTACTCCACATGTTCCTTGAAATATTCTTCTCCTGTTGCTGAAGTATGTGTGGGGAATGCAAGGGTGAGTACATGTCGTACTCAGCAAGTGCAGGAAAAAGTATGACATGTAGCTTACAACAAGGTAGGAAATAAAAAGGCTCATTGCAGCAAGCAAATTTTATTTCACAAACATATTAAAAACAGCAACTATTTCTAGGTGAGTTTCATCCCAACATAACCATGTAAATCAGCAACATTCTTTCATCATAATTCACCATTTATCAAGTCTCAACCAGCCAATAATCTTTCTCAAGTTCATCTCATACTCATAAATATTTATATCCATCTCGTTTTCATATAACCGAAACCAAATTCATTGTCATGACTCAAAACAGTCCCAAAACCAATCTCAATGACCATACCACAACCCTACCGAATAACCATCCCATGTTTTCCCTCTAATCATGTGAGTTGGCCAGGTGCTTGTGACCGAAAGCACGGCTATCAAAATAGTTTTACACTCTGCAGAGGTGGCACCACTTTACCCACAAGTTTGTGATTTTGTCACCCGTCGGCGACTGCAGAACCTCCATTATACCAGTACACAACCGTCGGTGTATGGCCAAGAGATCACAAAATAGCCTTTACAAAGGGGCTACTAGATGTATGGACTCACTGAGGTCTCACCGGCAGGCTCGAATCATCATTCTCCCACCCACGGGCCCCCTCTTGTGCCATGCAATTCCCAGGGCAGTCCCTCTCGACTCCCATTCCCCGCGCCATCCATGGTCCATAACAAGCTAGCAACACACCTAATTAGTCAGCTAAGCCGGACCCATATTTGGCCTTGTGGTGGCACTGTTTTCCTGACATGTGCTGGCATGAACTGATCCTTAGATCTACGGCAAGTAAACCACCATCTTATTCAGCAACATCCACAAACCAAGCTTGCCTAGACCACCCCAATTCCATGCTCATTAACATCATCAAGTTCTCATCATCATTGTTCATATGAGTGCAGTAGCTAACCATGTTTTAATTCAGCTTCCCGTATCCCGTGGATTAAGCGAAGCAAAAAGGAAAAACGACCATACCCGGCTCATCAACTTTCCCGGTGAGAAGGATGGTTAACAAAACTAGTAAACTCCTATAAAAGGGTGTCCCATCAATTTGACTCAAGCATACACGTTTTCACAAACAAAACAGTTTAAAAAACATGAGATCAATATGGTCAAGGGGCACTTGCCTTGCTCCCGTGGTACTTGTCGTTTGAGCGTCTCGAAGTATTGGTGCTGTAGTTCCTCGTAGATTGCCTCTTGAGCTTGTTCTTCTACTCACGATCACGCACATATAAAATTCACAGCAATCAATCATCATGCACAAACTTTACTCAAGATGCAATGGGGTAGATGAATGCAAATCCTATGCTGCTGTTTTATTAAACCAGTTTGTATGTGTTCTTGCATGTTTTAATGGGCTTTCATGGGGTTTTATGATGAACAAGGGTGCTGGGATGAAGTGTGGACGTGGTGATGCTCTTGACTCAAGATCTAGATCGATTCCACCGTCAAATTCAACACGTAAAAGTTTCTGCTCGAAGAGGGTGAAGAAAACAGATGCGTAGAAACAGTGGCAACATCGTAAGATGGGTAACGAAGACGTACCTCACTTCGTTTTGGTGGCAGGGACTTCCTCCTAGCAATGGCAGCAGCGGGGAATTTTTCTATGAATGATTAGGGCAGGACAGATCATCGGTTCTTTTCCGGCGATGACGAGGCGTGATGGGGCTCGTCGGCGGGTCTCGACGACGGGGCTCGACGACGGGTCTCGACGGTGGGGCTCGAAGGCAGGGCTCTACGGCGGGGCTCGACGGCGGGGGCTCGACGGCTAAGCTCGACGGTGGGGCTCTCCGGCTGGGCTCAATGGCGGGGCTCGACGGCGGGGCTCACCAGTGGTGCTCACCGGCGACCAAACTCCGGCGAGGGGGGTGCCAACTCAGCGAGTTGGGGTGGGGCAATTCGCCGACTTGGGGGGGGGGAGGGGAGGGGGTTGCAGCCAAAAGGGGGGGTTTGGGTTCTATTTATAAGGGGGGAGAGGGAGAAATCCTACTCCAATTGAAATTCAATCATAACAAACTTATCCCCTTTCGATTTGGTGCGGCAGCAATGGGGATTAAATTCCCCAAATGTGGGGAAAATTCCCCTTTTTGAGGGAATTTGGGAATTGGGAGATTTTGGGGAAATTGGAAATGGCTCATTTCAGCTATCTTTTTCCCATTCCTCACCATTTCTATGTCACTTGCTACATTTCTACATTCCTCTCTCCATTTCTATGTCCCATTCTCCATTTCTACATTCCCCTCTCCATTTCTATGTGCCATTCTCCATTTCTACATTCCCCTCTCCATTTCTATGTCCCATTCTCCATTTCTACATTTCCCTTCTCCATTTCTATGCCCCATTCTCCATTTCTATAATCACTTCTCCATTTCTATGGTTCTTTCTCCATTTCTATGGTTCCTTCCTCCATTTCTATGGTTCTTTCTCCATTTCTATGGTTCCTTCCTCCATTTCTATGGTTCCTTCTCCATTTCTATAGTTCTTTCTCCATTTCTACCTCTTTTATAATGTTTCTCTACATGATAAATGTATGCAATGCATCAAAATGAATTTGAGGGTGTTACACTCGGATGGCTCTCGGTGTGGCGCTTATTGCCCTTACCCTTGGGTCGGCCTTGTGGTTGTTTGGAAAGGAATTTGCTGATGCCTCCTCTGATGCAGAGTCGAGAGAGCTCCTTAGTCAGGTCGTGTCGGTGACCTGGGCTATGGGCCCTTTTTATCCTTTGCGCCTCGTTCAGACTATGCTGTGGGTTGTCGCTGTCCCTTGGCCATAGGTCACACGGCTCGGCTTGGGAAGGAGAGGGCCCGGACATTTTTTCCGTTGTGCCTCATCCGGACCATGGCTTCGCTCAGGCTTGTCATTGTCCCTTCGCTCAGGGTTGTTGTTGTACCTTATCCATGGGTCACGCGGCTCGGTTTTGAGAGGGAAAGGGGCCTGGGCTCTTTTTTTGTTGTACCTCATCTGGACCATGGCTTCGCTCAGGGTTGTCAT
The DNA here is from genome assembly GCA_030760725.1 of Neostapfia colusana. NCBI lineage: Eukaryota > Viridiplantae > Streptophyta > Magnoliopsida > Poales > Poaceae > Neostapfia > Neostapfia colusana. The sequence continues at coordinate 32,649,466 of JASWHV010000017.1, read as the reverse complement.
TGTCCCTTCACTCAGGGTTGTCGTTGTCCCCTTAGCCATAGGTCGCGCGGCTCGGTTTCGAGAGGGAAAGGTGCCTAGACTCTTTGGCCGTTGTGCCTCATTTCGACCATGGCTCCGCTCAGAGTTGTCGTTGTCCCTTCACTCAGGGTTGTCGTTGTACCTTTGCTCGGGGTTGTCGTTGTCCTTAGCCATAAGTCACGTGGTTCGAGGAGGGAGCGTCATTTTGATGCGAGCCCACGAGGCTTTACACGGGGGCTGCCTGGTGCAGGAGGTCGGGTCTGGCTTCTTTGTGACAGAAAAGGTGTCGAATCGCTTAAGAGTTCAAAATGAAAAAGATGGATAAGCCTCAACGTCCATTGCAACCGGGCTATGGGCCCTTTTTATCCTTTGCGCCTCGTTCAGACTATGCTGTGGGTTGTCGCTGTCCCTTGGCCATAGGTCACACGGCTCGGCTTGGGAAGGAGAGGGCCCGGACATTTTTTCTGTTGTGCCTCATCCGGACCATGGCTTCGCTCAGGCTTGTCATTGTCCCTTCGCTCAGGGTTGTTGTTGTCCCTTATCCATGGGTCACGCGGCTCGGTTTTGAGAGGGAAAGGGGCCTGGGCTCTTTTTTTGTTGTACCTCGTCTGGACCATGGCTTCGCTCAGGGTTGTCATTGTCCCCTTAGCCATAGGTCGCGCGGCTCGGTTTTGAGAGGGAAAGGTGCCTAGACTCTTTGGCCGTTGTGCCTCATTTTGACCATGGCTCCGCTCAGGGTTGTCGTTGTCCCTTCACTCAGGGTTGTCGTTGTCCCTTTGCTCGGGGTTGTTGTTGTCCTTAGCCATAAGTCACGTGATTCGAGGAGGGAGCATCATTTTGATGCGAGCCCCCGAGGCTTTACAAGGGGGCTGCCTGGTGCAGGAGGTCGGGTCTGGCTTCTTTGTGACAGAAAAGGTGTCGAATCGCTTAAGAGTTCAAAATGAAAAAGATGGATAAGCCTCAACGTCCATATATAAGCTGCACCCAACTAAGGGGGTTTTACAAGTACAACTTTAGTGGCGCCTAGCCTATGCTTCTGTGGCGAGCGACACCCCCCTCTAGTTGTTGGGCGGTGTAGATGTTGTCCGTGCCACCTTCACCGAGCCCTCAGGGTGGACGTCGGATGGACATCTACGTCTAGCTAAATGAATGGTAAGGAAAATACCTATGAAACTATATTTATAGTTTATTTATGCTACTAGCTCGTACCCACAGGAAAACGAGCTCGGAGAACAACCGAGCGATGTTCAGGTGTGGAAGAGAGGTCACAAGACAAGTGATCCTTTACAGCCTGGCCAGCTGTGCACTCTGGTGGCGACAGCTCGACTAGTGAGTATTCAGGTTACTTTAAGTTATTTGCAACTAATATTGCTATTGACACATTTTCATGTTTTGCTTTTATTTGTAGGAGAAGTACGGGGAGGAGGTGGTGAAGACTATGATTGGAAGAATGTACCAATCAACATCAACACCGTGTATGCGAGCAGTGGCGGAAAAGCCCATGGACGATGAGATGGCAGCTATTTTTAATTTCTGTCAATTCGAGCTACATAATCTTACTCTTAATCTTTATTGTAGTTTTTCCATTTTCTATGTAGTGGTTGATTCAAGGGAGGTAAGACCATCAAAGGGCTTCTCGTTGCAGTCTTCGTCCGCTGTACCAAGCTGGAAGATGTCGCAGAGGGACCTGGAGCTCCAAAATGTCAAGGAGGAGCTACACCTGACACAAGAGAAGCTCTAGAAACAAGAAGCGCTAGTGAAGGCCAAAGAGAAGTATCAAGCCAACTACAATGCACAGATACAAGCGGCAATACAGGTAATAACTTAGAATACAAACCAATCATATCATTTCATTACTATTCATGTGCTAATGTTTTGCTATCACAGGCCTTAGCTCAACAGCATGGGCTGCAGGTTCCCATTCCCTCATGGCAGCCGCCGATGGAGACACAGGTGCTGGCGGAGCCACAGATGCCTTCTTCAATAGCACAGGTAAGCAACACTTCATGAAATCAAGATAAATTAGATTACTATAAAAAACTGAGCCAAAATTAGTCAAACATAGCCAAACATCGGCAAGCGTAGCTACATCTAGGAAATTTTAGTAAAATATAGCAAACTTAGCCACAATTGCTCAATTCTACCTCGTGATAAGTAAAGTTACTGAAACATACACTTTTGAAGCTAAAACATGTCGAACTACACTTGTACATCACAAGGATCGGCAACAGAGGATCAGACTCCATCGCCGTAGCTACCGGGACATGGAGCACAACGCAAGGATGACATTCCGGGCTTTGGAGGCAGCGGACATGGGAGTGTCTAGTGTCATGTCTTGTATTTGACAATAGTGTAATCTTAACTGTCTGTGATGTTATTTGTAATGTTATGTATCTCCATGTGAGCTGACCATCATGCCAGGTTAGCAATTTTCTATTTTTTAAAATGAAATCCCTTAATTATGACGGCCTGTACGTGGCCGTCGTAAATAAGCCTATACTATTTAAGACGGCCAGGATGGGCCATCATAAATAAGCCTGTATAACTTACGACGGCCTGGTTTTGGCCGTCATAAATAAGCCTGCATAGTTTAAGACGGTAAGGTCCAGGCCGTCGCAAATAAGGTTCTAGAGGGTGCCACCTGGCACGTCTTCATAAGTTATGACAGTCGGGTCAGGCCGTCGTAAATAACGTATTTATGACGACTGCTGTCATAAATACATTATTTACGACACCAGACTTGTGACGGCCGTCGACCATCGTAAATAATCCATTACCATCGTAATTAAGTTTTTACGACAACATATGGCTTAATTACGATGGTTTTGGCCGTCATAACTCGTCCTGTTTCTTGTAGTGCTAGGTCCTTCATAGCAAACTCCTGCTGTAAAGTTGAGATAGTACGCTGTAAGATAGTCAAGCTGGACGCAGCAAGGACAATGTCATCGACGTATAGCAGGAGGTACACAGTGTCCCCCACACTCTGAATGGTGAAGAGGAACGTGTCTGAATTGACCTCGATGAAGCCCAGCGACACCAAGAAAGAGGCAAACCTGCTGTACGACGCTCGAGGTAAAACCTGCTATACATGCAAGGGGGCAGTATATTAGAGGATGAAACTGAACTGATTTATTGATTGGGACTAGGGTACATATATAAATATATAGGGGTACAAGACTTGAAGGCCAAGTAGCCTCAGGCTAATGACTAAATTGCCCCCAATCGTAATACACCTAATACATATACGCCAACAGGTAGCAGCAGCACACGCGAGCAGCAGCTACCTCATGTGCGAGAAGCGAACGTAGGTGGTAGCGGGTGGCTAGGGTTGCTCTTCTAGGATTAGGGACAAGTAGCCACTCATTAGCATGTGAACTCCCCAAAATTCTAGCAAGTGAATCAACCAAATCACACTTAGGAAAATGAGGGGGAATTAAAACTTTGGATTATAAAGGTGTGAGTTCAAAGTGCTTACTTATACTTGCAAAATCTTCCAAACATGGAGATATAAATCCACAATTTGGTTCCCCATAAACCAAATAGTTACCCTGCCAAACTGCAGTTCATTTGGAAAGGGTTTACCATTTGTTTGGAATTAATTGAGGAAGCGACTCAAATTTGAATTCAAACTTCAGTTCCAAAGTCAAACTCCATCAAATTGCAAATTGGATTTCACAAATGTGTTCATCACATTTTAAATAGCATCCCGGACAAAATTCAGTTCATTTGGGCCTGGTTTGCTATGGTTTTGAATCAATGAAAGGGGAGGAGTTTAATTCAAAATTCAAATTCAAATAACCAAAATGCAGTTCAAATTTCACACCAAAACTGAATCTATTTAAATTCCAAATTTGAACCCATGACTTGGTGTGGAAGCATAGCTTTTAATTGTGAGTAGCTGAGGTAAAAAGATCAGTGCAAAATTTAAAGAAAAATGGAGGTAGTGGGACCCATATGTCAGTCCCACAGTGAAGAAAACCACCTCTGTTTTTCTCCTTCGGATGAGCACTCGCCAGATCCCGGGCAGAACCCCGCCCCGATGAATTTCACAGCGCCAGCTTCTGCTCGACCGATCAGCACGCTGAAGGAGTTAGCCTGCTCGTTGCTCAGTCCTTATCTCCCACGCAGCGAGTGCACCGACGGTCTCTTCCCTCGCTAGCTCCTCGCTCTCTCTGTTTCTCTCCTGCTAAAACAACTCGACACCGGCGCTCTTCTGATCTCCCTCGCATGACCCGGATGAGCTCCGGTTCATCGCACTCCCAACGCAGAAAAGTAGTGCGGCGATGTGCCCTAGCTTCTACTCTCTCTACTTCGAAGTTTCATGCTAAGGGCTGCTCGCAAATTGATGATCGCTGCCGAGGTCCCGAGGTGAAACCGGCAGACCCCGTTAGGCTCACCGTCGACAGCATTCTACGGCTGTCCTCGTCTCCACTTGCCTATGCAAAAGAGGTGTGTTGGCCTGCCTAGAACGTGTATCTGCAAGCCGTTTATCGGTTGATCAATCCGTTAGCTAGAATTTTAGGTTTTCCTGAAACCTAGTGCAAAGCCATAGAGCTCGGTATACCTTCGAATTCCTTTTGCACGTGCAACTAGCGGTCAAATGAGTTAGCAAGAAGCTTCCTCACATGCTAGCGCCCACCCTCGAAGAATAAACGATGGAAATCATAGAGAATCGGCCAAGTTCTAGCCGTTTTTCTTGCCGCCGGTGAAAAACACCTCGGTTCACCGTTGATGGTATAGCTTCTGGCATTTTCATCATGATTGGGGTCCATTTTGGGCTTCCTCAAGTTGCCACGGTGCTCTCGGAGCAAACCCCAGCCGATTTGGTGCCCCCTACCGCGAGAACGACCTCGCCGGAACACTAGCTGCCGCGGTTGCCGTCGCACGCGTGTTTCCGGCCACCGCCGGCTAGCGCCGACCCCCTAGAAATGTTCAGGATGTCGGGTTAGGACTAGGCGGCGAGTCTCAGCTCGGGAGGCGACCGGGAAAGCCGTTGCAGGGCCCTCGTCGGTGTGCGCCGCTGCCGGAGCGCCTCTGGCGTGAGGAGGAAGAAGACTGTGGAATGGTACCCACTATCAGCCGTTTAAACATTTAAGTTATCTTCAAAACTCATTCAAACTTCAAACCTTCCTAACTTTTAAATCTTTTGGAATTAATTCCAGGAGATCTTCCACTGTTAGCTATATCAAAGCTACAGATTTAGGATCAAAATTCAGAGAAGCAAAATACTTATTGAAGGGTTAGAATCAATAAACTTCCATGAAACATTCTCAATTTTGGCTCACATCCTCTTCATGACCTCTAGTCTCCACTGGAAAAATCCAAAAGCCAATTAAGAACCCTTAGTAGAAGTAACTATAATTAGAAGCTTGCTTCTTACAAGTTAATTATCACTCATACATATATTTTGTTGCATCTCATATAGTGACCGAAATCGAGGATGCTCCAGAGGCCTCCTTTGACTCACAACCAGGCAAGCCCCGATTTGCATTTAGTTATTTTTGCAAAGTTTTGATTTGTATCACTTATATCTAGGATGAGATGTTTGCATTAGAGTTAAGATGATTGAAACTCCACTTGCATGACCTTCAAGTCCTTGGGAGTATTGGGTTGCGTACAACTCGATGAGTAGAAAATGTAAGGCTAATGTATTAGTATCTAAGTAGAAGTTGAGTAGTTGGAATCTACTCGCGAGATAGGACTTTATCACATGGGATAGAATGAGTCAAAGAATGGCTTAAGAATATGAAATTAAGACCCAACAGAGGGATAGGATGCAGCGAGATGAGGTCTCGCGTGCGTAGCCCTGTTGGTGTCGGTTGAGGACCGAGCCGTGTGTGGCCCTGCTCGACAAGTTTTAACAGTACCGGATGCATAATGGCTATATGGGAACCAGGAAACCGATGTAATTGCTTAACTTGGGTGTCGAGGCTTACCCAACCATTTTATAGGAGTGGGTTGAGGGTAGCAAGGTGTAAATATGCCAGTGGGCACAGACATGCTCCGTGTGGGGACCTCTGCCCGTTACGGATGGACCGATTCAGCATTTGGGTTTCCTTTGAAAGGTTGCTGCATACCACAGAGTAGGAAAGTGTGATGCACCACACTTCTTAAATGGGTGTATGTGACGTGTTATCCGGGTATCTATTGATTGCAATCACCGTCCCTCGCAGTTATTTGAGTACTGCTTGTTCACTGTGTTGTGAGGTAGTAATGATTTTAAGAAGCCAGAAGAATATGATGCATTGAATTATCATTGTATTGCAACCATGTATTCTATAGATGTAGAACTCACTAAATTTATATTCCACTTTCGGCAAAAAAATCAAATCGGGAGGCAGCGTTTCTTGCTTGACTGTTGAATTCCGATGTGGGGGCTGCTCTAGGCATATGAAATTGCTGCTGTAAAAATGAAAGTAAGGATTAACATGTAGATGAGTTCCTTATCGCAATGTCATTTTCTATGTTAAGAATCCCTGCATGTAAAGTTTTACATTTAGGAGTGTTGGATAAGTCTTGCGGAGCCATCATGCTAACGGTTGCTATATTAAGATGTTACAGATGAGACATATGAGGAAGGGTCCGAGGATGAGGCGATGCCCCCATTGGGATACACGACCGAGTGGGAGCCCTGCATGGCGCCACGATCTTCTGATGTATGCTGCTAGTGTGTAGCGTCCCCAGGCTGGACAGCTACCCTTTTGCATAGCTAGGCTGAAAGTTCAGCTATGAGTAAAGACTTCTTCTGTACATTAAGTTTGTAAAAGACTTCAGCTGTTTTATGTAAATAAAAGTTTGTATGTTTCTTGTATTCTTTTCTTGTGTGCTGTTGGGTGCCGCATCGCACGGCCCCACCCTCTGCGATCTTGGAACCGGAGGACCCCGGGTCCCCCACAGATGTGGTATCAGAGCCGCATTGGGAATAGCACACTCTAAAAAAGCCTATTTTGAAAATTTAGAAGTAGTCGAGTGAGGATTAGTCACTATGCTCACATAAGGTCTATTATAGTAGTAGATACTTCAGATAGAAAAGCTAACATACTTGTTATTATTCTGTAACGACGCTCCGACATCAGGTAAGAGGTAAGGTACGTCACCACAGGAGGATCAATTGCGGTAAGCTCACCATACAAGCAGTGTGTATGGGATGGTTTGCCGTGGCTTGGCACGGTGGTGAATATGAGTCTCTGAACCTTCTCATGGTTCTGTGAACATATGAAAACGCTGTCCCCCAGCATGCTTTAGGCAAAAGCGAGGATATCCCATCGTGTGGTAAGAAAACGTGATAGTATGCAACTCTTGAACGTCCAATGTTCAAAGGGCCATACGCAGCGCTGGCCATCGGCGTGCCTCAACGGTTATGAGGCAGTAGATGATATCTGTCGTGTTGATAAAATTCCCAACCGTGACGACCCGTACGCGCTCTACTCGGGTTCCCCGTCGTGTGGTGTGAAAACGCGACCATGTACCTTGAAACGTGGCATGACTAAGAACGACCCGTATGAAAATGATACGGGGCATATGTTTTTACTATGATATGGACCTGCCTAAAATATTAACCATTTGTGTGCCCCATTATTGTGTGGTTTTATGAGGTACATTGACCACGTTAGAGCATGGTGTTTAGAAACCGGTTGTGAGTGATGTTTCTAGTTCCACCATTTGACACATATATGCCAGAATACCGGAATAGGATTTTCTTTGGTGAGGGCGTAGTACCGCATAGCATTCTAGTTTCCCCGGTCATGTTGATGACCATATCCGTGCCGGAGATGCTGTCAAAATTTTTCAGAAAACTGTCAACTTGTAAAAATCATAACTCCTAAAGCAGAAATGCTATGGAGGCAAATAAATACATTCTGGATTCCATTTTGAGTTTACGACAACTTTGTTGTTGAACTCCAGTCCAGATTTGCCTCTAAACTGATCAAAACAATCAAATCATCCATACTGGTCAGCTGGACCAGAATCTGGGTAGTGAAACCGTTTTTCAAGATTTCAATTCAAATCACTTGGTTTCACATTTTTATATCCAGCGGCTGTTCTTAAAACAGTGGAATGGATTTGAGTATATGATGCATTCAACTCATCACTTTGAGCGAGGACATGTTTGTGTCTTGTACAATAGCGAGGATATACGCATGCTAACGCACTTAACATCCCGTGGTGACCAACGATTGTTGAAATGAACTTTCAATCAATGAAGTCCACTACTTTAGAACTCGATTGTGGTAACTTGGTCCAGGGATGTATATGTTGTATAAAGTGTATACTTTATCCATATGTGTGAATGTTATGCATATTATTTGTTGAATTCTCACATTACTATTGTCTAGACTGGCTGAAGTAAACACACATGTGCTGATGGTTTGAATCGTGTGGATGCAGAATGGTGTGTACACGCTCGACGCACGAGGAGAGAGGCCCTAGCCAGGGTCGTGGTGATGAGTCTCCACCCCCGGAGGAAACCACGACGCAGCAACAACCACCTCCTCCACCACCAGAACTTCCAAGAACTCTCGCGGAGGTTCTCGCCACAGTACTCGGCTTGCGCGACGAACAAATAGAGCTGCTGCGGCGCTGGTGCAGCAAAACGCGTCCCGTCAATGTCACACCCCGTTTTTCCGAAGAACAACCAAGTGAATATCACATGTATGCCAGGATCATTTTCTCATACATGTGATGACAAATAGTGAAGCATCATTTATTACAAGCCAGGTGTCGCATATAAATAAGTCTTACATAGCCAATGTCTCGATGGACAATAATAAGTTCATCACAAGTAAATAAACTAGCAGCGGAATATTATTCTTGAGGGCTCCGTCAAAGGCGTTGCCCGGGGTCTTCATGAACCTAGAAACCTTCTTCGGGTCCAAAGTCTTGGTCATTATACACCACCTCATTATCTTGACCTGAGCAGCAATATAAACCAACAAATATGCAAGGTTGAGTACCGATGGTACTCAGCAAGTGTGGGAAAGTTATGTCATGCATGGCTAGAACAAGGGGAGGTTGAACTCATGGTTAAAGCACTATGCCATTAACACCTATTACCCTAGCTTATTAAACACCTACATTACTACACAGGTGAAATGGTCCCAATCTCCCATCCCATCATCATAATCAAATAACCATAACATCATTCCTAATGTTAAGCTCCCCGCTTAACATCCACAACTTTCAAAACCATCAATTCTCTAATCATGAATAAGTCCAAGCCGCTCTTGACCGTGAGCACGGCTGTCATGACAGTTTTGACTCTGCAGATTTTGCACCACTGTACCCACATGTAGTGATTTCATCCCCCGTTGCCGGGTGGACTAAAAGAACCTCCATTATGCCAGTGGCTACGAACCACATTCACACTTCCCAGGTGTGTAGCCAGGAGATCACTACGAAGCCTTTACAAAGGGATTCCCGACGAGCGTGGGCCCACTGAGGTTTCACCCCTAACAGCATACAAGAGGCTCCAACCCCGCTGCAGTGGCGCCCCCTCTTGAGCCTTGCGGTTTATAAGGTACTCCAGCTGACACCTATTCCCCGCACCATCCAACACACCCATACTACGCCGGGGATACACCTAATTAATTGGCCAAGCTGCCCCATCTCAGCATGTGGTTGGCACGGTAAAGCCAGGTTACATGCTCCATGAACCGGTCCTTAGGATCCAGGCAAGTACTAAACACAAACCCGAGTCTCGTGCACCCAGCACACAACCAAAACATCCAACTTGCCTTGATCCCTACCTCTACATAACTCACAATATCTCATTCAAGAGTATGGTAAAATAAACTGATGATCTCATATACCAAATATCCCATTCTAGGCATGGCTAAGCATAAGCATGTAAATAAATGACAAGATAAAATAAATCCCAACCCAAGCTACAAGGAAACAAGATAATGCAATTCTAGGCAAACTTCCTAGCATGGGTTTCATATTTCATTTGACAATGCAAATAATTCTATCTACACATCCTAGCATAGGATCAAAGTGGTCAAGGACACTTGCCTCCTTCCTGCTGCTCTTGAAATGGGTAGTCCTGATCTTGGAAGGAATAACTTGCTCTTGAGCAGGTTCTACATCATACCATCACACATAGCAAAAGAAAAACAACAATCCATAAGACATAGTTCACACTTCCACTTCATACAAACCACACATTCACATGTAATAAAGCCATTCACAACTTCTATGTGTTGTGTTTACTCTATGTGTGTTGACCTTTGGCTTACATGCACTTTTAATCATGTGTATATGATTCCTACTTTTGTATTCACATTTATGCTTGCATACTTTATATATGAGTTTCCAATTTAAATAAATTCCTTATATTCAATTGCTACACCTTTTAGCTACCAAGTATGCATGAAAGGTATTTTCCTTCTCCATATGTGTCTTCAGAATTTCTACCAACCCTAAACTGAATTCTTTGGATTTTAGAAACTCCATTTATCATTTACTAGTTGCTATATTTTCAGATTTGTTTCCTATGCCTAAATGTGAACTTTATTATGAAATAACAAGACACATCATCTAAACAGAATAGGTTCTGATCTAAAATGTTTAATAATATATTTTTGACCTTTTCCTCTGATGTAAACTATTTTACATTTATTTTCCCTATTTTCAGAACTATTCTTTACTTAAAAATGTATCCTTATAACTAATAAATGTGAATAATAAATTAAACAGATTCATTTCAGCCAAAAATCTATTTTTATCTCACTCCAAGGTTTTCCAAATACTGAGAAAGTTTTTAACTTAATTTTGTCAATATGTTTGTTCCACTTTTTTAAATTTTAAATACTAGCCACCTATTCAATTTCCTAAATTAAATATCAAACAGGGTTAAAAAGGTAAACTCACCCCACTACAGGGTCTATAATATTATTTTAAGAATTTTCAGGGGTCTAGCTACACATAACAGAGGGGTTTTTCCTAATTTTTATTAAGCCCAGGGGTCAAAACTGATTTTTAAATGATTTTACATGATTTTCTGAAGTTGCAGGGGCTAGATCAGAAGTTTCCGGGGCTAGCTCTTATTTTCCGAGAACCCCAAGGGGTAGCACGTAAGATTTCCAGTCTTTATAACGCGGGGCTGACGTGGACCGTCCGATTTAAAACAGACGGCTGAGATTATAACATCGAACCGGTACGCGGGGATTTAAACTCTACCGTGCGATTTAAAATAAACGGCACACAAGCGGCCACGTCTCTCTGATCGAGCGCGGGCGGCGCTGCCCGGCGGCGCACGGCGGCGATCTCGCCGGAGAGTTTCGGACCTTCGTCAATTCTTCCTAAAACTGTGATTTTGTGGCATAGATCGGTGGAGGGGAGGTCGGGGATCTCACCTCGGGGGCTTTCTTGAGCTCGAAGGTCCTGGAAAGCGATCGGCGACGAGGTCCGAATTGAAACCACGGCGAGGCTCGTTGACGCTGTGTTTGAACCGCAATTCACCGAGTTTTCTGCACCTACAGGGTTCCCCAGAGGCGGTGGATCAAGACCAGTGAGTTAGATCGGGATTTCCGAGCGTAGATCGGCCAGAATTCGCCGGAAAAGGCTCGGGTTCTCACTGGAGTAAAAATAACAGATCACGTGAGTAAAACGGGACGAGGCCGGGGTTTTTATAGACAGGGGAAGGGCGGCGTTCGGTTGTGATCGAGTTTGCGTCGCCCACGAGCAAAATTCGGTTGGGATACGCAGAAATCCGGGTCGGTTGGGATTCGGGGTGGGAGAGAGTCCGGCCGAGCGCGGCGCTGGCGCGAGGAAGGAGAAGAGCTGGCGGGCCCCGCCTATCAGTGGGAGGAAGGGGGCGCGCGCGGCCTCGGGCTGGCGCGGGTCCTGGGTGGTCCGGCTGGTGGGTTTCGGCCCACTGGCCAGTTTTTTTCTGTTTTATTTTTTTCTTTTTCTATTTCTTTTCTGTTTTGAGTTTAAATTGAATTCCAGTTTGAATTTAAATTGTTGCAAAACATGCAACACGTCCAAAACTTTTTAAATTCCCCTCTTAACAGGATTTAGGGTCTTAACAAGATTTTGGGGTGTCACATCTCTACCCCCCTTAAAAGAAATCTCGTCCTCGAGATTGGTGGTTCTAAGAAAACAATTCCGGAAATTGTGCCTTGAGCTCATCTTCCCGCTCCCAGGTGGCTTCCTCTTCTGAGTGATGCTTCCATTGCACCTTGCACATCCGGATTCTTTTATTTCTGGTGAGGCGTTCCATTGTCTCCAAAATCTTGTATGGTTGCTCGGCATAAGACAAATCCTCAGCTACATCCACCTCATTCATGGGTAACACTTCTTCAGGCGTTCTCAGGCATTTCTTGAGTTGTGACACATGGAATACATCGTGGACATCGGATAGACGAGCCGGTAACTCTAGTTGATACGCCACTTCGCCTTTCCTTTCCAGAACTTGAAAGGGTCCGAGGTATCGAGGTGACAACTTCCCTTTCACCTTGAACCAACGAAGTCCTCTGATAGGGGACACCTTGAGATAGACATAGTCTCCCACGTTGAAAACAAGCTCTCTTCTTCGTACATCAGCATAGCTCTTTTGGCGTGTCTGTGCTATCCTCAAATTGTTGCGAATTTCCCTCACCTTCGCCTCAGCTTCTTGTAGTACTTCTGGACCAAACACTTTACTTTCCCCCGTTTGGTTCCAAAATAGGGGAGTTCTGCACTTCCTCCTGTACAAGGCTTCAAATGGTGACATCTTCATACTAGCTTGATAGCTGTTGTTATAGGAAAAATCCGCATACGGTAAGTTCTTGTCCCAACTCCTATTGTTTTTGAGTGCACATGCCCTCAGCATATCTTTAAGGATCTGATTGTTTCTCTCCGTCTGCCCGTCAGTTTGGGGATGATAGGCAGAACTAAAGTTCAGATGGGTTCCCATGGTTTCGTGCAACTTCTGCCGGAACCTTGAGGTGAACTGTGTCCCTCGATCCGACACAATCTTCTTTGGCACTTCATGATAACACACGATCCTTGACATGTACAACTCTGCCAATTTGGATCCGCTGTAGCTTTCTTTCACGGGGATGAAATGAGCTACCTTAGTTAGCCTGTCAATGATGACCCATATCGAATCATATCCTGATTGAGTCCTAGGCAATCCCACGATGAAATCCATGCCGATCTCTTCCCATTTCCATTCAGGCACTTTGAGTGGTTGCAATAATCCCGTGGGTCGTTGATGTTCTGCTTTCACCAACTGACATGTGTCACATAGAGCAACATGTTCCGTGACATCTCGCTTCATGCCATACCACCAATACCTGCTCTTGAGGTCCTGGTACATCTTCGTACTGCCAGGATGAATGGAATAGTCGGAATCGTGAGCCTCCTTCAAAATTAATTAACGGATCTCCTTTACTTCAGGCACATAGATCCTTTTCCCGTGCCACACCGTACCTTGTTCATCGTCTCTGAAACCAGGAGCTTTATTTTCCTTGATGAGTTGCCTGATTTCTTGTATCTTCTCATCGTTCTTTTGACCATCACGTATGTCTCGCTCGAGTGTGGAGTCCACTTCCATGGCGATGGCTTCACCACTATTTACCAGGCATAGATTGAGCCTCATAACCTCGTCCTTCAATTCTGCAGGCATGTCCTTCAAGGTCAACTTATTGACCTGCACTTTCCAACTTAAAGCATTGGCCATGACGTTTGCTTTCCCAGGATGATAGTTGATGCCCACATCAAAGTCATTGATTAGCTCTAACCATCTCATTTGTCTGAGGTTGAGGTCTGGCTGTGTGAATATGTACTTCAAACTCTTATGATCCGTATATATCTCAGTCCTCTTCCCCATCAAATAATGCCGCCAAATTTTCAACGCGTGTACCACTGCGGCTAGTTCTAGGTCATGTGTAGGATAGTTCTTCTCGTGCTTCCGGAGCTGCCGGGATGCATAAGCCACGACATGCCCTTCTTTAATGAGAACACATCCCAACCCGTTTCCAGAGGCATCGCAGTACACCGTAAAGTTCTTCTGCATATCTGGCATAACCAACACTGGGGCTGTTGTCAATCTTTTCTTTAGCTCCTGAAAACTCGTCTCGCACTGTGGCGTCCATGTGAATGTGATTCCCTTCTCCAAAAGTTTGGTGAGGGGTCTCGAGATCTTAGAGAATCCCTCAATAAACCGTCGATAGTATCCAACCAATCCCAAAAAGCTTCGAACTTCCACGACATTTTCAGGGGTCTTCCACTTCTGGATATCCTCGATTTTGGAGAGATCTACGGAGATTCCTCCCTCCGAGATTATATGTCCTAATAAGGGAACTCTCTTCAGACAAAACTCACACTTGCTCAACTTGGCATATAGTTGGTGTTCTCTCAGCCTCTGCAACACTAACCTTAGATGTTTCTCATGTTCTTCTTCATCTTTGGAGAAGACGAGAATGTCATCTATGAAAACCACCACAAATTTGTCCAGATATTCCATGAATACCTTGTTCATGAGATACATGAAGTATGCCGGGGCATTAGTTAGCCCGAAAGGCATGACAGTGTATTCATACAGTCCGTATCGAGATACGAAAGCTGTCTTGGGAATATCAGATTGCCTTATCTTGAGTTGGTGGTATCCCGACCTGAGATCAATTTTCGAGAACACATAAGCGCCCCTCAATTGATCAAACAAGTCTTCAATGCGGGGTAATGGGTACTTGTTCTTGATGGTTACCTCATTCAAGGCACGGTAATCCACGCATAACCTTTGGGTTTCGTCCTTCTTGGGCACAAATATCACCGGAGCTCCCCATGGTGAGGAACTAGGACGAATATACCCCTTCTCCGTCAATTCTCTCAAATGATCCTTGAGTTCTCCCAGATGCTTGGAGTCCATCCGATAAGGTCTCTTGTATATCGGGGCTGTTCCAGGTACTAGCTCAATTGCGAATTCCACTTCACGACCGGGAGGCATACTTGGCAAATCCTCCGGAAACACATCTGGATATTCCCTGATGGTCCTGATCTCCTCCACTTTCACCTCAACTTGATTCAATTTAATGTCCCTCCTAGGCTCGTGTATTGTTACGAACTTTACTCTTGTGCCACTAGGGTGAGTTAGTTCCACCGTTCTGGTCGAACAATGGATAATCCCTTTATGTTTGGTCAACCAATCCATACCCAAGATAATATCTATCCCTTGTGAATCTATCACTATGAGGTTAGCAGTAAATACTACCCCAATAATGTCTAGGTTCACCTTGGGACACACTTGTCTTGTCCTTATTTCTCCACCTGGAGAGTTTACGGCTAGCATATGGTTCATTTGTGTGGTTGCTAGGTCATGCTTCTTAACAAACCCTTGAGCAATGAACGAGTGGGTAGCACCAGAATCAAACAGAAGGGTTGCAATGTGTAAATTGGCAGGAAACATACCAACTACCACGTCGGGTGCCTCTTGTGCTTCCTCCATAGTGACGTGGTTAACCCGTCCTCTCATTACATTCTGCTGTTGTGGCTGCATGGGCTTCTTCTTTGGGCACTTATGGGCGTAGTGCCCCACTTCACCACAATTAAAACATTGCACCCCAACCTTAGGTGCTTGGCCTTTATTGTCTTGGGGTTGGTTTGGGGGTCCTTGCACTGCTGGTCAAGGTGGATATGCGGGGCGAGGCTGCTGTACAAACTGACGTTGCGGCTGTGCTGGTGCTGCCGGAGGCCTGTAGTTCAGGTTGTACCCTCTTGGTGCTGAGTAGGGTACCGCAGCACGGTTCGTCTGCCCTGCAGGTTGCTGCATCAGACATGGGCGGGTGTTGCTCCCTGAGGCTTGGTGTGACCACCCGGCCTTCCTCTTGTTCTCATTTTCCAAGGCCTTCAGCTTCCTTTCCACCACAAACGCTCTGTCCACCATCTTTTGGAAGCTTTCATACTCATTTGAGGACATTGCACACTGCATTTCTGCGGTAAGTCCCTCCACGAAACAATCTTGTTTCTGCTCATCAGTCTCTATGTCCCGTGGGGCATAATGGGATAGTTGAGTAAATTTAGTGAGGTATTCCCTCACCGTCATGTTTCCCTGCTGCAGTCCAAAGAACTCCTTCCGTTTATTTTTGAGTTCACCTCTTGGGATGTAATGGTTGCGGAAGCTACGCTTGAACTCTTCCCAAGTGATGTTCTCAGGGTCATGATGGGCGGCCACGTAGGCGGTCCACCAATCAGGCAGCAGGTCCATGCAATTGATGAGAGGCAAACAGCACCCTCTCATACCCTTGACACTGTATGATCCTCATCTTGCTTTCAATGGTCTTTAGCCAATCATCTGCCTCCAGAGGTTCAGCAGCACTTGCAAACTTTGGAGGTTGAGTTCCTAGAAACTCACTCAACCTTGGATGGTGTGGTGCAGCTTGTGGAGGTGGAACTTGATGCAAGTTGGCCACCACTTGATTCAAGTTCTAGATGAGCTGATTTTGATTCTCCAGCATTTGGTGGAGGGGATCAACTCCTTCATGGCGTCCACCCCTGTCTTGGCCTCCAGAAAGATGAGGGTTGCAGGCCTCATCGTTGTTGTTGGCGGGGTTGGCAGCACGACCTTTTCCTCTTCCGGCCATCTAGCATGATCAACCAAATGTTAATTTAAAGTATTACGTATTATCTTACTACTTTCACTTGTTTGTACTTTGAAGTGTTGAAGCTTTGTTATACTTTTCTAAGGGTTCATATCTCACACAAAAATAACTGCAATATTATTTCATGTGGGTTCACACACCAAAGCAAAACAATCTGAAGACGAGGCTGTGGACAATTGCTCATGGCTTCCACAACTCACGTCACACACCAAGCATTAACACACCATTAACTAACGTAACAACTCGACTACTCGACATCCTTCTAATTTAAGGGAAAGGCTTTACGCTACTCATTTTCTTGAGCTGGCTCCTCGGGATCTTCCTCATCATTTCGGCTGCCTTCTGACTCTGCTTTGGGTGGGGAGGCTGCTGGTGGAGAAGTGCGACGACGCCTGATCGCTCGGCAATCTGGGGAGTCAGGAGTCCATGTGTCATTTACGGTGACACACAGTTCATTCCCATCTCCTCTTTCTCTCGCCCTCAAGCAGGCTCGCAGCAACGCCTCTGTTTCCTTCAGGGTGTCCCGAACATCCTGAAGTTCTTGCTGACACTCCTGCAGTCGAGTGCTGAGCATAGCAGCATCCTCCAAGCACAAGTCCATGTGCTCATGGGAAGTCCCTTGCTGCACTGGTGGGTACATGTACTCCGTGGTACCACTCTCACACTGGAGGACATACATGTACTCAGTCTTGTCCAGGTGTCGACGATAGATGTGACTCTGGCAGGTGATGGCCTCCCAGGTGACATCCTTCTCCGCATCGACCTGTGTCGCTCTGCAAGCTGGAGAGTGGTGGATCTTAAGCAGCTGATTTTCATGTATAATCCTCATCTCTGAACTCCATTCTTCCCTTTTCTCACGGATGGTCCTGGTGGAGTTATAGTGGATGATTAGCATGCCCGTATTGCTGGCGGCTTCGAGCATACGTCGAAGACGGCGCAACAAGCCTCCTCTTGCCAATCCATAGGAAAGGTACGTCACCGGACGGCTCTCCTCTCTTTTGGCAAGGGCAACTACGGGAACTCTCCCTCCTGTGGACTTGCGAGCGGTGCGAATCATGCGAACCATCTAAAACAAAAGCATTTAAACTTAGGATAGATAAACTTTTTAAACAAAAATCCTATTTTGAATGAAAATTGGGGTAAGATGAAAAAAGTGGCTCATTAAATAACACTTTTCAACACACACCTTGTAAAAAAATAGTTTTTAAGAAAATAAAGCCCTTAAATACGTCCATTTCTACCTAAGTCCACGTTCCTACGGGCAACCTTGGCTCTGATACCACTTCTGTCACACCCGGTTTTTCCGAAGAACAACCAAGTGAATATCACATGTATGCCGGGATCTTTTTCTCATACATGTGATGACAAATAGTGTCAGCTGGACTAAAAGAACCTTCATTATGCCAGTGGCTACGAACCACATTCACACTTCCCAGGTGTGTAGCCAGGAGATCACTACGAAGCCTTTACAAAGGGATTCCCGATGAGCGTGGGCCCACTGAGGTTTCACCCCTAACAGCATACAAGAGGCTCCAACCTCGCTGCAGTGGCCCCTCTTGAGCCTTGCGGTTTATAAGGTAGTCCAGCTGACACCTATTCCCCGCACCAACCAACACACCCATACTACGCCGGGGATACACCTAATTAATTGGCCAAGCTTCCCCATCTCAGCATGTGGTTGGCACGGTAAAGCCAGGTTACATGCTCCATGAACCGGTCCTTAGGATCCAGGCAAGTACTAAACACAAACCCGAGTCTCGTGCACCCAGCACACAACCAAAACATCCAACTTGCCTTGATCCCTACCTCTACATAACTCACAATATCTCATTCAAGAGTATGGTAAAATAAACTGATTATCTCATATCCCAAATATCCCATTCTAGGCATGGCTAAGCATAAGCATGTAAATAAATGACAAGATAAAATAAATCCCAACCCAAGCTACAAGGAAACAAGATAATGCAACTCTAGGGAAACTTCCTAGCAAGGGTTTCATATTTCATTTGACAATGCAAATAATTCTATCTACACATCCTAGCATAGGATCAAAGTGGTCAAGGACACTTGCCTCCTTCTTGCTGCTCTTGAAATGGGTAGTCCTGATCTTGGAAAGGAATAACTTGCTCTTGAGCAGGTTCTACATCATACCATCACACATAGCAAAAGAAAAACAACAATCCATAAGACATAGTTCACACTTCCACTTCATACAAACCACACATTCACATGTAATAAAGCCATTCACAACTTCTATGTGTTGTGTTTACTCTATGTGTGTTGACCTTTGGCTTACATGCACTTTTAATCATGTGTATATGATTCCTACTTTTGTATTCACATTTATGCTTGCATACTTTATATATGAGTTTCCAATTTAAATAAATTCCTTATATTCAATTACTACACCTTTTAGCTACCAAGTATGCATGAAAGGTATTTTCCTTCTCCATATGTGTCTTCAGAATTTCTACCAACCCTAAACTGAATTCTTTGGATTTTAGAAACTCCATTTATCATTTACTAGTTGCTATATTTTCAGATTTATTTCCTATGCCTAAATGTGAACTTTATTATGAAAATAACAAGACACATCATCTAAACAGAATAGGTTCTGATCTAAAATGTTTAATAATATATTTTTGACCTTTTCCTCTGATGTAAACTATTTTACATTTATTTTCCCTATTTTCAGAACTATTCTTTACTTAAAAATGTATCCTTATAACTAATAAATGTGAATAATAAATTAAACAGATTCATTTC
The DNA here is from genome assembly GCA_030760725.1 of Neostapfia colusana. Taxonomy (NCBI): domain Eukaryota; kingdom Viridiplantae; phylum Streptophyta; class Magnoliopsida; order Poales; family Poaceae; genus Neostapfia; species Neostapfia colusana. Next base: position 32,630,099 of record JASWHV010000017.1, on the reverse strand, counting down.
AGCCAAAAATCTATTTTTATCTCACTCCAAGGTTTTCTAAATACTGAGAAAGTTTTTAACTTAATTTTGTCAATATGTTTGTTCCACTTTTTTAAATTTTAAATACTAGCCACCTATTCAATTTCCTAAATTAAATATCAAACAGGGTTAAAAAGGTAAACTCACCCCACTACAGGGTCTATAATATTATTTTAAGAATTTTCAGGGATCTAGCTACACATAACAGAGGGGTTTTTCCTAATTTTTATTAAGCCCAGGGGTCAAAACTGATTTTTAAATGATTTTACATGATTTTCTGAAGTTCCAGGGGCTAGATCAGAAGTTTCCGGGGCTAGCTCTTATTTTCCGAGAACCCCAAGGGGTAGCACGTAAGATTTCCAGTCTTTATAACGCGGGACTGACGTGGACCGTCCGATTAAAAACAGACGGCTGAGATTATAACATCGAACCGGTACGCAGGGATTTAAACTCTACCGTGCGACTTAAAATAAACTGCACACAAGCGGCCACGTCTCTCTGATCGAGCGCGGGCGGCGCTGCCCGGCGGCGCACGGCGGCGATCTCGCCGGAGAGTTTCGGATCTTCATCAATTATTCCTAAAACTGTGATTTTATGGCATAGATCGGTGGAGGGGAGGTCGGGGATCTCACCTCAGGGGTTTTCTTGAGCTCGGAGGTCCTGGAAAGCGATCGGCGACGAGGTCCGAAGTGAAACCACGGCGAGGATCGTCGGCGCTGTGTTTGAACCACAATTCACCGAGTTTTCTGCACCTGCAGGGTTCCCCGGAGGCGGTGGATCAAGACCAGCGAGTTAGATCGGGATTTCCGAGCGTAGATCGGCCAGAATTCACCGGAGAAGGCTCGGGTTCTCACCGGAGTAAAAACAGCAGATCGCGTGAGTAAAACGGGACGAGGCCGGGGTTTTTATATACAGGGGAAGGGCGGCGTTCAGTTGTGATCGAGTTTGCGTCGCCCACGAGCAAAATTCAGCTGGGATACGCAGAAATCTGGGTCGGTTAGGATTCGGGGTGAGAGAGAGTCCGGCCGAGCGCGGCGCTGGTGCGAGGAAGGAGGAGAGCTGGCGGGCCCCGCCTGTCAGTGGGAGGAAGGGGGCGTGTGCGGCCTCGGGCTGGCGCGGGTGCTGGGTGGGCTGGCTGGTGGGTTTCGGCCCACTGGCGGGCCGGTTGCATTGTGCGAGTTGGACCTTCATTTCTGGATTTAGGCCCCGGAAGAACATATTGCGCTTCTGATCTTCCATTCCCACATACTTTTGCGCATACTACACCAGCTGATTAAATGTCCGGTTTTTTTCTGTTTTCTTTTTTTTTTCTTTTTCTATTTCTTTTCTGTTTTGAGTTTAAATTGAATTCCAGTTTGAATTTAAATTGTTGCAAAACATGCAACACGTCCAAAAATTTTTAAATTCCCCTCTTAACAGGATTTAGGGTCTTAACAAGATTTTGGGGTGTCACAGTCAAGGAGGATGCCAAGATAATGGGCAATGCCAGCCCCAACAGATTTCATATTTGGACTTCTTGGCGACCCATCCACCGGTCTTTATGGAGGCCGAGGAGCCTCTAGAGGCGGAAAGCTTTATCCGCACCCTCGAGGCGAAGTTCGGTCTGCTCTGATGCACCGAACATCAAAAGGCGCTGTTTGTAGCACAGCATCTTCAAGGAGCCGCTGGTACATGGTGGACGAACTACATCGCTTTACTGCCGGCTGGCCATGCAGTCACATGGGCAGAATTCCAGGAGGCGTTTCGCGCCTACCATATATCTCCCGGTATGATGCAGAGGAAGCTTCAGGAGTTCCTGGAGCTCAAACAAGGCGAGAGGAGTGCTCACGAGTACTCCAGGACATTTAATCAGCTGGTGTAGTATGCGCAAAAGTATGTGGGAATGGAAGATCAGAAGCGCAATATGTTCTTCCGGGGCCTAAATCCAGAAATGAAGGTCCAACTCGCACAATGCAACCGCGGCACATTCAATGACATAGTCAATGCCGCGATTGTACAAGAGGATGCTCAGCGCAAGCTCGTTTCTGACAAGAGGAAATGCAGCGCACCTACGAGTAGCAGTGGTGGGGCTCCACAAAAGTACCATGTGGTGTATCGCTCACCATCCGGTCAGAGGTGGCAGCCACCGGCGCGACCGCCGCAGTTTTGCGGTCGTCAGTTCAATGTGCCCAGCTTCCGAGCGCCGTATCCACCACAGAAACAGCAGCAGCAAAGGATGATCCCGCGTGCGTCTCCCTTGCCACCACGTGCTCTGGGACTCCATCCACCATTCACAGGGAACCTAACACAATACACATGCTTTACGTGTGGCCGTGTCAGGCATTTTGCAAAGGACTGCCCCGAGTAGTGACAGGGCAGGGGTCAAGCACCGTATCACGGTGGAAATAAGCCCCGCAACCAGCCCAAGAAACCAACACAAAAACCCAGCAATGTCCACCACCTAGCTATCTAGGACATGTCGGAAAGCGAACCCGCCCTCGTGGGTACGTTTTCTCTTATTGATCATCCCGTAGTCATACTTTTTGACTCTGGTGCCACCCATAATTTCATAAGTCAATCTTATGTTATTAAATACCAATTGGCTATCATTCCCACAAAAATTTCATATTTGATTTGCTCTCCGGGTGGGAAAATAACAACTGATAGGATGGTCTATAGAGCACCATTGCAAATGGGTGAGAATCTGTATCTGACTTTGCTAATCATATTAGAAAGTCAAAAGCTTGATGTCATTTTAGGAATGTCATGGATACACCGCCATGGTGTTTGTAAAAGCCCAAGAAAGTGACTTGCAAAAGTGTTCATTTCATCACCTCACAACACCACAGCTCATTTTGTCGATAGCTCATAAACACTTGTGAAGAGCAAGTAAACACCATCAAAAGGGTGATTAGAGAGGAAAAACCCATAACTCCAAAAAGTAGGAGTCATACACATACACATGAAAGGTTGAGCTCACCCCTATACCTTAAGTATTGTTGGGAGGGCTCAGGCCAAGTTTCATGTAAATCCAAGACTTTTTGAGGCACTTTTGGAGACATTTCAAAAAGGGGCCAATTTGAATGCAAATTCAAATTGCAGCCACTTTCATCAATTGAATTCAAAAGTTGACTTCATATTCAAAGTCAGCACATTTTTCTGAGTTAGTCCACCAATTTTCATCCCTATTGGACTCCATCTTGTCGGGAGCTAAACTTGCATTAATTCAAAAACTGAATTTGAATTTCAAATTCTAATGTGAAGCAAATTCAGCCAAACCAATTTCATTTTGGTGAATTCAAATTTACTCTCTGACTTGGTGGCTAAGCTTACCATTTAAGAGATAGGAGATGGGATATTTGCAGCAAAAATGGAAAAAGGGAATTTCGTGGGGAGGGAGCCCACTGGTCAGAAGACTTTCCACTGAAGTCTTCGGTTCCATTCACGCGGGCAAAGGGCGCATGCGCGCCAGCTCCCGAGCGCCGGCGCCAACCGCCTCGCCTCTGCCACCTCCTGCTCGGTGGCTGAGGGCGGCGGGTGCAACACTTGAGTAACACGCCAGTCCACGTGATTCCTCCCTCATCCTCTCCGTTCTGCCCCGCACAAAACCGAAAACATTCACCTTTCGGCCGCTCTCCTCGGGTCCTCGGTGCGCCGCCAATCTGATCGCTCTCGCAACCAACGATCAACAGCAAATATACGCACCGGAGGCTGCTTGAACTCACAGTGAAAACCCTACCTCTTTTCGTGCCCTGTCGGGAGAGACTTTCCATGTTTAGTCCTCGGTGTTCAAAGTACCGAGCTAGCCAAGAATCCAAAATTCGTGGTGATCAGTCCACCACCGCGTAAACCAAGCTAAGCACATGTTCTACACGTACCTACGGCCACCTAGGATCAAAGACCATCAGAAACCATCGAGTTTTGACGTGGCTACTCGAGTTTTTCGAGCATCCGCCGTGCTAGCCCTAGGTCGATGGTGAAGTCCTAGCTCCGGCCGGTTTCATGGCAAACCAAGTTCATTTTCGTGCTCAGCATGCCACAGAGGAGCTGTAGGAGCAAACCGTTCCCAAAATAAGGCCCTGAGCAGCCCGGACGACATCGCCGGAGCGGGGATCGCCGCTGTCACCGTCGCGAGCGTGGTTCCGGCCATCGCCGAGCTTCGGTGAGGGCACCAACGTGTTCCCTGAGCAAAGTTAGACACAGGCGGCGAAGTCCGTCGGAGGTCGGACAGTGAAACGACTGGCGGCGAGTTCTCCGGCGAAGCGCCGCCGCGGGTGTCGCGGGCTGTTGCGACGTAGACGAAAGGGTGGCCGGGTCCACCGATCAGTCCCTGTTTCCAGTGGGGATCCACTTCGCGGACAGGATCTTGTGCGGCAGCGCGGGTAAAAACCCTGTGGGCTGCGGTGTGGCCGCGATCTCAGTGGGCCGGTTTAAAGAGTGGGGCCTGCCAGCAGAGTTTAAACATTTTGAGATTTTCCAGTTTAGTTCAAACTTCAAATGCATATAACTTTTGCTAGGAAGATCCAAATTTGGTGGACTAAATTTTGCTACATTTAGCTATTTATGTAATTTCCAGCAACACAAATTTCAGCTCATGAAACTTAATGGTTTTCCAGAATTAATTCCCTAAAGTTTAAACTGTTAGGAATTTTATCTGGAGAATTACTTTATGAAAAATTCTGAAATTTGGCTGAGAGGTTTACTGGAAAATCCTTGAGTCACAGTAAAATATTCAGACCCATAAAAGTTAATTTAGTCCCCCTAATGGTGTGATTAAGTGAACTACCCAGAGAAAATAGAAAAATGTACAGAAAGATTTTTCAGATTTTCACAAATCTTGTTTAGGGCATAATTTCATCTAGATTTCTTCAAATGACATGAAACCAATTCCATTAGAACCATCTCAAATTCTAGTTTCCATAAAGTAATGGTTGGAGCCATGAAAATCCCTGAAATTCCTTAGAGGCTCTACTAATGACCAAATAAGCTTTAATTGGTACAAAGCTCAAATGAACTTTGTTTCAAATGAAACTTGGTCAAGACTCTGGTTAGGACCCTACCTAGCCACCATAAAAATTTCAGAACCAAAGGGGAGGGCTAGCTAGAGTTATAGTCCTTACATATTCAATTTCAAACATTGCATTTAAATTGACATATAGCATATGGCTTACGTGTAGCCGCTGAAGGCGAGGAAGCTCCAGAAGTGCTCGACATTCTTCTTCCGGATGAATCCTTGACATCTGACCAACAGCAACAAGGCAATCCCCGATTTACATTAACCAATTTTGCAAAGTTTTGCTTTATGAATACTTAGTATGTGGTATGGATGTGCATTAGGTGTAGGATGGATGAAACCCAAGTGCATAACCAGAAATTTTTCCCATAAGAGTGAGGGTAGTGTCTAAGTCCTTGAGTAGACAGGCTATGCTTAATGATTCATAGAACGTCGGTACAAGTCGAGTAGTTGGAATCTACTCATGAGTTAGGCTTGGGACACACGGGATTGGTTCGAGTGCTGTGAGATCACTTTAGTAATGAAAATGAGACTAGGCAGGGGCTAGGGTGCAGCAAGAGGAAGTATTGTGTGCGCAGCCCTGTCTGTGTCGATTGAGGACCGATCCGTGTGCGGCCCACACTGATGAAGTTTGAACGTACCGAATGCATATCAGATATATGGGCCCCGGTAAACCAATGTAACCTAAACCTTCGGGCGTTGAGGCATAGCACACTGATTTATAGGTGTAGGTTGAGGGCAGCAAGGTGGAAATATGCTAACAGGCATAGAGAGATGCTCTGTGTAAGGAACCTCCTGTCCGTTTCGGTGCGACTGGATCGACGTTTGGGCTGTTGGGTGAAAGGTTATCCCGTACGGCATCGAGTGAGCTTTCTGTGCAGCTCCACGGGTGGGCGTATGTGACGTGCTCTTCGGGTATCCCTGCAGGTGTATATCGAGTCGATTCACCGTCCCTCGTGGTGATGAGTACCACTTGGTCACTGAGTCATGACGTAGATAAATTATGGAATGTTATGATTCAATTCTGCTGATATGTATAATTGTATTGCTACATGTGTGCCACCAAATATTGCTTACTATATTTCTTATTCATGAATTGTTAAGTTGTGGCTAAAAGATGAATTAAGGATAAACTTGTAGGCATGTCCGTTTGCTGAAATTACCATCCCGTGTTCGTTGTCAACTGCATGTAGAGTTTCATGCCTAGGTGAGTCGGTTAAGTCTTGTTGAGCCATCGTGCTCATGGTTGCTTCTTAAGTGTTTTTCAGGTGAGGAGTTTCACACGGACTCGGGTTACGAGTCCACCGGCGAGGGCTACCCTGACCACGGTTGAGTGGGAACCGTACACGCTGCGCTGAGCTGAGGAGTGCAGCTAGTGTGGGTTGCCCTAGGACTGGACAACCGACTTTTGCTAGGTAGAAGGGCGTGAGTTGTACAAACTTAGCTTCTGCTGTTGTAATCTAAACACTAATTTGTAACTGAAGTCCTGTACTACTTTGTACATTCCACTTTGTTTTCTATGTAATACAAGGTTGTTCTAATGATGTGTGCTGTCGGGTGTCGCATCGTGCGTCACCACCCTCTGCGATCCTGAATGAGCGGATCCCGGTCTGCCACAGGCTGGTATCAGAGCCAGGTTGGGGATAGCACAATAATTAAGGGCTGAATTATGGGAAAACTTAGGTTTACGGTGAGGATTCGCTAGTTTGCCCAAGTAAGGACTATATTAGCATAGTTACTTAAAGTGGCAAGACTAACATATGTGTTATAATTCTGAAATTTTGATTATGTAATGATGCACCTACGCTCCAGTAAGAATGGTAAGGAACACCACCGAAAGCGGTTCAATTTCGGTTAGCTCCCCTGACGAGGAACGTGGTTCAGGGATAGGTCTCACAGCTTGGTGTGAGACGTCAATATGAAACTCTTGGACTCTTCATGTTCCTGAGTTCATATGAAACGCTGATCCCTAGTGTGCATTAGGCAAGAAAGTGGAGACCCCATCGTGTGGTCAGTAACGCGATAGTGTGTTCGTCTGGAAATAGCCCAGGAGGACATACTCAGCGCTTGCCATCGGCGTGCCTGCAGGGCAGTAGGTGGTATCTGTTGGGTTGATAAAATTCCCAACCGTGATGACCCGTTCGCGCTCTACTCGGGTTCCCCGTCGTGTGGTGTTAAAACACGATCACGTACCTTGAGACGTGGCTTAACTCAAGGACGGCCGTATGGCAATGATACGGGCGTTTGTATTTACTTTCAAATATGGACCTGCCTGAAATGGAAATAACCCTTGAGTGCATCATTATTGGGTGCTGTTCTGCATATACTAATCACGTATGTAAACCGTGTAGAACACGTGTGTGAGCGACCGTTTAGTGCCACAATTGAGACGTATATGCCGGTATAATCCAGTTAGGATTTTCCTTTTGTGAGGAACGTAGTACCGACATACCATAGGCATGTGCGTGAAAGATAATGATAAAAAGGAACTAAAATTACTAAGTTTCAACATTTAGGACCCTGGTTGGGTAGTGAAGTTCAATAGTTGATCAGTGTAGTCCAAAGGGATTGAAAAAACAGAGTGATCTATTTTGGCAGCAAGTCTGCTGAACTTTGACGGAGCATAACTTCCGGATTATTTTAGCCAATGGGAGTGTGGGATATAGTCTGGAAATATGTTTAAGTACTATACAACTTTGTTGTAGATTTCCAGAGCTGAATCACACCTTAAACTGGCTGAATTTACAGATGATTGAGAACTGTCCAGAACCAGGACAGATTCAAACACTCTCTGGACTGTTCTGTTTTTCAAGCATAACTTCCTGTATAAAAATCCAAAATTATCATATGGTAATTTTTTGGAAAGGGTAGGAGATGTGTTACATCTTTGTAATTCAAAGTTTCTGTAATTTCAGCATGTAATTCAGCGGAAATCAGAGTTGAAAACAGCAACTTCCAAAGGAGGTGCTGTTGAAATTCTTCCAGAATTTCTGTTGACTTTGAATTATCATAACTTTTTAACCAAAGCTGATATGAGGGAAAATAAATACTCGTTAGAAATATACTTAAGTTAACTTTAACTTTGTTATTCAGCTGGAGTCATGAAAATGCCCAGAACCAGATAAAAATCTGGGATATGTAGAAACTGGTCATTCCGGCAGAGGGATGACAGTTGAACTCACTGGAGAGATTGTTGTATCCTAGGGGGTTTATGTGCTTCCAATGGGGTAGAACATACTCATGAGTGGTTATCTTCAACTAGTGAAAGATTTGAGTATATGCCCTACTCAAGTTTCTTTTGCTAGAGACCGTGTTTGTGTCGTATTGAAGATAAAAGGGTAGTATACGTATTGACAAAGCGATATTACCGTCTCGTAGTGACCAAACCTAGTTGAGATGAACTTCCAAAGAGGAAGTCCGTCAAGTTGGATTTAACTCAATTGTATTTGGTCTGGTAATAGTGTAGCTTGTGCAAAGTTATTACATTATCTATATACGAGATGTATCGCATGTTTTACAGTCATTATGTTTTACGCCTATTTTATCGGACTGCATGAAGAATGTTGCGGGACTGATTTTTATTGTCGTATGATTGCAGATGGTTCGCACTCGGACCACGCATGAGATCGGTGGCTCTAGCCAGCAGGGGGGTGATGACTCCCAGCCACCTGCCTACGACAGCACCCTGCAGTAACAACCACCACCGCCGTCTCCGCTTACGCTAGCGGATGTGATCGCGGCCCTGGTGGGTAATCGTGAGGAGCAGACCGACCTGCTCCGCACGATCGTGTAGAATACATCCCAGGCGGCGGGGGGGGGGGGGGGCGTCAAGATAGGGGACCTCGTGAGCCCCGTGATGTGACGTACTCGGACTTCATGAGTACGCACCCTCCGTTGTTCACTGAAGCAGCAGAACCCCTGGAGGCCGATAACTGGCTGCGGACAATCGAGTCCAAGTTCGGGCTGCTCCAATGTACGAAAAGGCAGAAGACTCTGTTCGTGGCGCAGCAGCTTCATGGTGCCGCCGGTGCGTGGTCGGCCCGCCTCACTGCCGGCTGGCCATGCCGTGGAGTGGGAACAATTCCGGGAGGCGTTCCGCGCCTACCATATCCCTCCTGGGATAATAAAGCAGAAGTTCCAAGAGTTCTTGGAGCTGAAGCAGGGCGGGAGGAGTGCCCATGACTACTCCCGTGCCTTCAACCATCTGGCGCAATATGCGTCGGATTACGTCTCCACCGAGGAGAAGGAGCGAGAGCACTTCTATCCGGGGTTACACCCCGAGATGAAGACACATCTCATCCAATGCAATCGCGGCACCTTCAACGATCTCGTTAATGCCGCGATCATGCAAGAAGACGCTCAGCGAGAATTGGCGGCTGAGCAGCGAAAGCGCAGCACTCCATCCAGCAGTGGGGGTGGAGCTCCTCAGAAATACCGCATGGTGTATCGGACACCATCCGGTCAGCAGTGGCATCCACCGGCGCGATCTCAGCAGTTTGGCGGATGTTCATTTCAGCCACCCCTGTTCTGACCGCCGATGCCACCACTGTGACCGCAACAACAGCAGCAGCAGCAGATGGTACCCCGGGCATTTCCACCGCCACAACGTGCCCCGGGTTTCCGTCCGCCGATCAGCGTAAGACCGCCTCGCTACACTTTCTTTACGTGTGGCCAGACGGGCCATTTCTCGAAGGACTGTCCCCAGGGGCAGCAGAGCAGCGGGCAAGCTCAGTTCCAGGGCGGTGCTCGAGGCCGACCTCCGGTCAAGAAGGTGGGTCAGCGAACTGGGGGCATTCGCAACTTCGACAATGAGGACGTCCCAGAGGGAGAAAACGTGCTGGCGGGTACGTTCACTCTCAACGATCAAGCAATCGTCATATTATTTGATTTGGGTGCAACCCACAGTTTCATAAGTGCATCCTATGTGGCTAAGTGTAACACTCTCAATTTCGTAATCATGCATGCATTCATATTTCATGTGGAGGAAACATTTTAAAATAAGTAGAAAAGAGAAGGAATCAAAGAGATAGCTAAAAATAGCCAGTTCCAGTTTGCCGAGGAGCGCTGCAGACACTTCCCGCGGCCTGCTGGCCACGTGGCGCGTTCGGAGCTCATCCCTGCAAAGTGGGGAGAGGTCTGGCACCGCCAGACACGTGGCAGGCTCGGAGCTTGCCTTTGTGGAAGGGGCGAGGCCCGACCCGCTGGACATTTGTCGCCTCCGGGGCTTGTCTCTGCGGAGAAGCGAAGTTCAGCCCCGCAGGACACATGTCGCAACCGGAGCTAGTCGCTGTGGGAAGCAAGTCCAGCCGCGCGGGACACATGTTGCTCTCGGAGCTCACCTCCGGGAGGTCCGACACTGATGGACAGGTGTCACCCTCGGAGCTAACCTCCGAGAGGTCTGGTCCTACTGGACACGTGTCACCTCCGGATCTTACCTCTGGGAGGTCCGACACTACTGGAGACGTGTCACCTCCGGAGCTTACCTCCGGGAGGTCCGACACTACTGGACACATGTCACCTACGGAGCTCACCTCCGGGAGGTCCGACACTGTTAGACACGTGTCGGCCTCGGAGCTCGCCTCCGGGAGGTCCGATGCTGTTGGACACGTGTCAACTTCGGAGCTAATCTCCGAATAGGAAGGAAGTCCGGCGCTGCAGGACACGTGGCACACTTGGAGCCCACCTCAAAAGAGAGGGGAGGTCCAGCACTAACACGTGGCACTATCGGAGCTCACCTCCGAAGAGAGGGGAGGTCCAGAACTGGCACGTGGCACTCTCGGGCTCACCTCCGAAGAGAGGGGAGGTCCGGCACTGACACGTGGCGTACGCGGAGCTCGCCTCTAGAGAGAGGGGAGGTCCTGACCCGCCAGGACACGTGGCGCATGCGGAGCTCGCCTCTGAGGAGAGGGGAGGTCCTGCCCGCCTGACACGCGGCACAACCGGAGCCCGCCTCTGCGGAAAAGGGAGACCCAACCCTGCTGGACACGTGGAGTCTCCGGAGCTCATCACCACGGAGGTGATGAGATCTTAAGCGGGTTTTCTTCTGTACGCGTGGGCATACCCGATACGGGAGGAAACCGACACGGATTCCACATTGCTACCGCACCAAAGCAATTAGAGAGAGGTTGTTAAGATCCAAAAACAACTTGATTATGACTCCTATTTGAAATCCAATCAGATTAGGACTCTTCGTTTTCCTCTTACAAATCGAACCCGAAACAACCCCTTGGCTGTAACATCTTTTCAAGCCGACAGCTTAGAAGCCCTAGCCCCCAAAACTCGCCAAGCTAAACACCCTTCGCCGGAGTTCAGTCGCTGAAGACCGCCGACAAGGTCGCCATCGCCGGAGAAAGCCCCGACGATCTGTCTTGCTAGGGGGAAGACCCCGAGACCAAGGAGAAGTGTGGTAGATCTTCGTTACCACCTTACGACCTCATCGCGGTTTTCTTTGCATCTGTTTCTTTGATCCCTTCGAACAGAGCTTTTCGTGGACAGATCACGTGTTGATCGGTTTGATCTAGATCGTGAGTCCAGATCATCACCACGTTCACATTTGATCCCTACACCTTTGCCCATCGTAAAACCCCATGCAAAGCCATTAAAACATGCAAGAACACGTACAAACTAAAACTGCACCATAGGATTAGCATGCATATGCACCATTGCATCTTGAGCAAAGTTTGTGCATGATATTGATTGTTGTAAATATTGTATGTGTGTGATTGTAAGTAGAAGGACAAGCTCAGGGAGCTATCTATGAAGGATTTCAGCAACAAGACGTCGAGATCCAAGAGCAACAGAAACCACAGGAACAAGGCAAGTGCCCCTTGACCATATTGATCCCATGATTTTGAAAACTGTTTTGATTACGAAAAATTGAGTATGCTTGAGTCAACTTGATGGGAAACCCTTTTATAGGAGTTTACTAGTTTTGTTAACCACCCTTGTCGCCAGGGAAGTTTATGAGTCGGGTATGGTCGTTTTTGTTTTTGCCTCGCTAATGTACGGGATATGGGAAGCGATAGAATGTGTCTAGCTACTGCACTCACAATGATAATGAAAACTTGATGAACATGAATCGGAGAGAGATCTAGGAAACACTTGGTTTGTGGAAGTGGTAGAATGAGATGGTGGTGTACTTGCCGTAGATCTAAGGACCGGTTCATGCGAGCACATGCCAGGAATACAGTGCCACCACAAGGCCAAGTATGGGTGCGGCTTAGCTGACTAATTAGGTAACTTACTAGATTGTTATGGACCGTCGAATGCGCGGGGAATGGGAGTCGAGTGAGGACTGCCCTGGGAACTGCATGGCACAAGAGGGGGCCCATAGGTGGGAGAATGGTGATTTGAGCCTGCTGGTGAAACCTTAGTGAGTCCATACATCTAGTGGCCCCTTTGTAAAGGCTATTTTGTGATCTCTTGGCCATACACCGACGGTCGTGTACTGGTATAATGGAGGTTCTGCAGTCGCCGACGGGTGACGAAATCACAAACTTGTGTGTAAAGCGGTGCCACCTCTGCAGAGTGTAAAACTATCATGATAGACGTGCTTCCGGTCACAAGCCCCTGGCCAACTTCCATGATTAGATGGGATGGTTCGGTTTTGGTTATTGGGATGTCATTGGATTGGTTTGGTTTGGACATTGAGGTTTCGGTTATGAGATGGCTTTCATGACTGTTAAGTAGTGATAATGAGTTTTGGTCTCGGTTATGAGACATAATTGAATCTGAGAAGAGATGGTAGTGAATACGAGATGGTATTTATGAGCATGAGAAAAGTTGAGAAAGATAATGTCTGGATGAGACATGAAAATAGGGAATCATGATGGAGGTATGTGATGTTTAAATACATGTTTGGATTACATTCACTTAAGACTAGTCGCTGTTTTTACCATGTTTTGTGAAATAAACTCTGCTTTATGCAATGATCTTTTTCATACCTACCTTGTTGTAAGCTACATGTCATACTTCCCGCACTTGCTGAGTACGTCATGTACTCACCCTTGCATTATCATACATCATCAGCAACAGGAGAGGAGTACTTTGAACACCATGTGGAGTATTAGGCGTATGATCCACCATCACCCTTGCCTGTGGATATGGAGATGAAGCCCGCTGCTGCTCTTTAGATGCTTCTGCTATCATTAGAGACTTCCGCTGCTAGATTTAGTTAGAGACTTTCGCTGCAAGAACACAATAGAGATTGATGTAATAAAGTACTTGAACCTATTCATTCGTGGTTATATATTCTGAATTCAGTTTATGGTTATATGTGTATGTGTGATGAACATCCTGGGCACACATATGCATCAGTCCGGGTTCCGTGGTTTTTCCACAGAACGTGGGCGTCACACAGATTGGTATCAGAGCCACGGTTGATCGTAGGTCACACGCCTAGATAGATCATAGATTGGCATTAGAAGCCACGGTTGATCATAGGTCACATGCTTAGATAAGGTCACAGATTGGTATCAAGCTACGACGGTGACCGTAGTTCACAAGCGTAGATAGGTCACCGATTGATATTAGAACTGCCACGTTGACCGTAGGACGCAGTCCTAGTCACAGATTTGCATTAGAGCCACGGTGACCATAGGATGCAAGCCTAGAATGCATAGATTGGCATTAGAACCACATTGACCGTAGTGTGCAAGCCTAGGTAGAAGTCACAGAAGTCACAGATTGGTATCATCACAGATAGGTATCACCCCAAACCACATAGGACTCCCATTGAATAAGCTCGAATAGGAGTTGTGTGTTGAAGCTTTTTTTATGATTGTTTGTGCTTAGTGTGAGTTGTGGATGTTTCAGCGTTGTCCATATCCACACATAGTAGAGAGATGTGAGATGCTTCGGCACTTGTTCACATCCTCATATAGGCTAATATATATAGCCCATCCACCTTGATGCATATAGTTAGGGGGATCAATCTAAACTTCTAATCTCTATTCTACCCGACTCTCTCACCGATGGTGAGGGAAAACGCCGGCTGTAAAGGAGGAACGTCCGTGGCAACCAAGAGGAGGACCACGTTGAGGTTCCTGAGGATGTTGGCGCCGAGGCTGGTGAAAACAAGCTGGAACGGTTGATGTCTATGCAGAATCAGCTCATGCAGACCATGATCCAAACTTTGGGTCAGCTGCAAGCCAACAACAACAACAACCCCGTTCCTGCACCACCACCACCACCGCCACCCCCACCGGCTCACAACAGACTGGGAGAGTTCATGAGAACTCGACCATCTACTTTCTCACAAGTTAATGATCCCATGGAGGCCGATGATTGGTTGAAGTCCATGGAGAAGAAGCTTGCCATAGTTCAGTGCAATGACCGAGAGAAGGTTCTCTTTGCATCGCACCAACTTATGGGAGCAGTCGCTGACTGGTGGGACACTCTATGCAATTCTCATGTCAACCAGGAGACTATAACTTGGGCTGAGTTCAAGGAGAGTTTCCGCTCTCATTATGTCCCTGCTGGTGTCATGATGCTTAAAAGGCAAGAGTTCGAAGGTCTCCACCAAGACAAGAAGAGTGTGAATGAGTACCTCAACAAGTTCACGCAGCTTTCAAGGTATGCCCCGAAGATGTCAACTCGGATCAACGGAAGCAGTACTTGTTCATGAGAGGATTGAACAATGAGATCCAGGTTCAGCTCCTCAACAATGACTATGCGAGCTTCCAGAAGATAGTTGACGAGGCCATAGTGGTTGAGAGCAAGATCTGAGAGATCGAGCAAGAGGGCAAGAGAAAGATGCCATACCAGCCACAAGGGAGCAATGCTCCCGTACGCCCTCGGTACATGCCCCTAGCTGTACCTCAGTATGGATCGACCGCTCCTACTTTTCGCCCTAATCAGCCACCACAGCAACGTCCTGTCGTGCAAGCACCTCGTGTGCCTTTGCCTCCGGCACCTCGTCCTAACATGGGCACCCCTGTTCAAAACCCCCGCCCTAACGTCCCTGCTGTCTTGGGCAACAAGGCATGCTTTGCATGCAGAGAAACATGACACTTCACAAGTCAGTGCCCGAGGAAAGGTCCTGGACAGCCGAGCAACGTGCCCAAGCAGAATCCACGGCCAAACGGAGGAGCTACGCAAGGTAACCGTGGACAGCAGAACTACGCTCGTGGCAACGTGAACCATGTTTCTGCTGAGGAAGCGCAACAGGCTGAGGATGTCGTGATTGGTATGTTCCTTGCCAACTCCAACCCAGCCACCATTTTATTTTATTCCGGAGCATCACATTCATTCATATCATCCAAGTATGTTGCCAAGCACAGTCTACCCATATCACACATGAAATATACTATGTTGATTAATTCTCCCGGTGGAGATATGAGGATAAATATAGTATGTCCGAAAGTAAGCCTTAAGATAAGGGGGGTAGACTTCCTTGCCAACCTCATTGTATTGGATTCCCAAGGGCTCGACATAATACTCAGAATGGATTGGTTAAGCAAGCACAACATCGTAATCCAATGTGCTGAGAGGAGCGTGCAGTTGACAAATGAGCACGGTACCCATATTGAGTTCAAGTCAGCCCAACCGGCAACCGAGAAGGCAACATTGAACCACGTCGAAGGAGCAACATTGGACAACATTCCGGTGGTTCAAGAATTTTTGGACGTGTTCCCGGAAGAACTTCCAGGTATGCCACCTAACCGGGACATTGAGTTTTCCATTGACCTAGTACCCGGAACTGCACCTATAGCAAAGAGGCCATATAGGATGCCCGTTAATGAATTAGTGGACCTCAAGAAGCAAATCCAGGAGCAGTTAGAGAAGGGTTTTATACACCCAAGCTCGTCACTGGGGAGCCCCCGTGCTCTTCATAGACAAGAAGGATGGGACCCAAAGGATGTGTATGGTCTATAGGCCTCTCAATGAGGTGACGATCAAGAACAAGTACCCTCTGCCCCGTATAGAGGACCTATTCGACCAGATGAAAGGTGCCCGAGTTTTCTCCAAGATTAATCTTCGGTCGGGATACTTCCATCTGAAGATTAAGCCCTCCGATATACCCAAGACTGCCTTTCGAACACTGTATGGTTCGTATGAACATACCGTTATGTCTTTTGGGTTAACGAATGCACCCGCATATTTCATGTACCTCATGAATAAGGTCTTCATGGAGTACTTGGACAAGTTCGTCGTGGTTTTCATCGATGATATCATGGTGTATTCGAAAGGTGAGGAAGAACATGAAGAACATTTGAGATTGACATTGCAGAAGCTACGAGAGCATCAATTGTATGCCAAGCTCAGCAAGTGTCAATTTTGGCTAAAGGAGATATCGTTCCTAGGCCACATTATCTCCGAGGAAGGAGTATCAGTTGATCCCGGAAAAGTGGGAGATGTTCTGAAGTGGAACCAACCGTAAAACGTGAGAGACATTCGGAGTTTTCTTGGGATGGCCGGATAGTACCGCCGGTTCATCAAGGACTTCCCCAAGATAGCAAAGCCTATGACGGAGTTGCTAATGAAGGGAAGAGCATTCCAGTGGACCCCAGCGTGCCAAGAAAGCTTTAAGGAGCTCAAGAAAAGGCTAACCACAACACCAATTTTGGTATTGCCGGACGTGAGCAAGAGTTTTGACATATATTGTGACGCATCAAGACAAGGGCTCGGATGCGTGCTCATGCAAGAGGGACAAGTGGTAGCCTATGCGTCAAGGCAACTAAAGAAACACAAGCTGAACTACCCCACACATGACTTGGAGTTAGCAGCCGTGGTACATGCCTTGAAAATTTGGAGACATTATATCCTTGGCCACTGATGTGAGATTTATACGGATCATAAAAGCCTCAAGTACATATTCACCCAAACGGATCTGAATTTGAGGCAACATCGATGGTTGGAACTCATCAAGGATTATAATGTCGGAATCAACTATCACCCCGGAAAGGCCAATGTAGTAGGTGATGCATTGAGCCGAAAGGGAGCATGTCACCAACTCACGGTTCGGGAGATACCACCCGAGCTACGCAAGGAGTTCAAACAGTTACATCTCGGGTTCTAGAACGAGATGGAAGTAATGGAACCCCACTCTTCATTGGAACAAGAGACAAGAGACAATCAAGCTACGGATGAGGAGATCAAGGAGATCAAGGAAAGGATCCACCGAGGCATAGAAGAGGACTTCAAGGAAGATGAGAAGGGTACGCTTTGGTTAGGAAAAAGGATTTGTGTGCCTAACATGAAGCACATCTGTGACACGATATTAAAGGAGGCACATGACTCACCTTATTCCATACATCCCGGCAGTAGAAAGATGTACAAGGACCTGAAGACTTGTTATTGGTGGGATGGTATGAAGAGGGACATAGCTGAATATGTTGCCTTATGCAACACGTGCCAACGAGTGAAGACCGAAAATCAAAGACCCGCTGGACTGTTGCAACCATTGAAAGTACCCGAGTGGAAGTGGGAGGACATCAGTATGGATTTCATCGTCGGATTGCCACGTACTCAGTTAGGTTACGACTCCATCTGGGTTATTGTGGACCGATTCACAAAAACCGCTCACTTCCTTCCGGTTAAGGGCAAGTACAACGTTGCACAACTAGCCGATCTGTACATGGAGCAAATCGTGTGCCGCCATGGAGTCCCGAAGGGGATAGTCTCAGATCGGGGTTCTCAGTTTACCTCTAGGTTCTGGAGGAAGCTGCATGAAGTCATGGGTACACGACTAGATTTTAGCTCCGCCCACCACCCACAGACTGATGGACAAACTGAGAGGACGAACCAAATTTTGGAGGACATGTTGAGAGCTTGTGCCTTGAAACATGGACGTTGTTAGGACAAGATCTTACAATATGCAGAGTTCTCATACAACAACAACTACCAGGCCAGCTTGAAGATGTCACCTTTTGAAGCACTGTATGGAAGACTGTGTCGAACACCGCAGTTTTGGAACAAGATTGGAGAGAACCAAGTGTTTGGACCCAAAGTGTCACAAGAGGCTGAGAAGCAAGTCCAAACGATACAGGAGAACTTGAAGGCCGCTCAGTCACGATAGAAAGGTTATGTGGACAATAGGCGAAGGAAGTTGGCCTTCGAAGTAGGGGACTTCGTATACCTTAAGGTATCGCCTATCTGTGGCCAACGACGTTTCAACGTCAAAGGCAAACTAGCACCTCGCTATATCGGGCCATTCAAGATTTTGGGCAAGGAGGAGAAGTAGCCTATCAACTAGAGCTCCCGATGCACCTCTCCGACGTGCATAACGTGTTTCACGTATCCCAGCTCAATAAGTGCTTGAGAGTACCAGAAGAGCAAGTATCAATGGAAGAGCTCGAACTTCAAGAGGATCTGACCTATGTAGAGCACCCTGTCCAAATTTTGGACGTAAAGGAAAGGGCCACGAGGAACAAAGTGATCCGTTGGTGCAAGGTACAATGGAGCCATCAGACGGAAGTAGAAGCTACACGGGAGCGTGAGAAAGACCTCAAGGCAGAGTTCAACCATCTATTCTCCAACTCTACCGAATCTTGAGGGCGAGATTCAATTTAAGGGGGGTAGGTTTGTAACACCCTCAATTTCGTAATCATGCATGCATTCATATTTCATGTAGAGGAAACATTTTAAAATAAGTAGAAACAGAGAAGGAATCAAAGAGATAGCTAAAATTAGCCAATTCCAATTCACCGAGGAGCTTTGTAGACACTTCCCGAGGCCTGCTGGCCACGTGGCACGTTCGGAGCTCATCACTGCGAAGTGGGGAGAGGTCCGGCACCACCAGACACATGGCAGGCTCGGAGCTTGTCTATGTGGAAGGGGCGACGTCCGACCCGCTGGACGCGTGTCGCCTCCGGGGCTTGTCTCTGCGGAGAAGCGAAGTACAGCTCCACAGGACACGTGTCGCCACTGGAACTAGTCGCTGCGGGGAAGCAAGTCCAGTCACGCGGGACACGTGTCGCTCTCGAAGCTCACCTCCGGGAGGTCCGACTCTGATGGACACGTGTCACCCTCGGAGCTAACCTCCGAGAGGTCCTGTCCTACTGGACACGTGCCACCTCCTGAGCTTACCTCCGGGAGGTCCGACACTACTGGAGACGTGTCACCTCCGGAGCTTACCTCCGGGAGGTCCGACACTACTGGACACGTGTCACCTCCGGAGCTCACCTCTGGAAGGTCCGACACTTTTGGACACGTGTCGACCTTGGAGCTCGCCTCCGGGAGGTCTGATGCTGTTGGACGCGTGTCGACATCGGAGCTTATCTCCGAATAGGAATGAAGTTCGGCGCTGCAGGACACGTGGCACACTTGGAGCCAACCTCCGAAGAGAGGGGAGGTCCGACACTAACACGTGGCACTATCGGAGCTCACCTCCGAAGAGAGGGGAGGTCCAGAACTGACACATGGCACTCTCAGAGCTCACCTCTGAAGAGAGGGGAGGTCCGACACTAGACACGTTGCGTACGCGGAGCTCGCCTCTATAGAGAGGGGAGGTCCTGACCCGCCAGGACACGTGGCGCACGCGGAGCTCGCCTCCGAGGAGAGGGGAGGTCCCGCCCACCTGACACGCAGCACAACCGGAGCCCGCCTCTGTGGAAAAGGGAGGCCCGGCCCTGCTGGACACGTGGAGTCTCTGGAGCTCATCACCACGGAGGTGACGAGATCTTAAGCGGTTTTTCTTCTGTACGCGTGGGCATAACCGATACGGGAGGAAACCGACACGAATTCCACATTGCTACCACACAAAATCGATTAGAGATAGGTTGTTAAGATACAAAAACAATTTGAATAGGACTCTTATTTGAAATCCAATCATATTAGGAATCTTTGTTTTCCTCTTATAAATAGAACCCGAAACAACCCCTTGGCCGTAACATCTTTCCAAGCCGACAGCTTAGAAGCCCTAGCCCCCAAAACTCGCCGAGCTAAACACCCTTCGCCGGAGTTCAGTCGCCGGAGACCACCAACAAGATCGCTGTCGCCGGAAGAAAGCCCCGACGATCTGTCTTTCTAGGGGGAAGACCCCGAGACCAAGGAGAAGTGAGGTAGGTCTTCGTTGCCACCTTACGACCTCATCGCGGTTTTCTTTGCATCAGTTTCTTCGATCCCTTTGAAAAGAGCTTTTCGTGGACAGATCACGTGTTGATCGGTTTGATCTAGATCTTGAGTCCAGATCATCGCCACGTCCACATTTGATTCCTACACCTTTGCTCATCGTAAAACCCCATGCAAAGCCATTAAAACATGCAAGAACACGTACAAACTAAAACTGCACCATAGGATTAGCATGTATATGCACCATTGCATCTTGAGTAAAGTTTGTGCATGATATTGATTGCTGTAAATCTTGTATGTGCGTGATTGTAAGTAGAAGGACAAGCTCAGGGAGCTATCTACGAAAGATTTCAGCAACAAGACCTCGAGATCAAAGAGCAACAGAAACCACAGGAACAAGGCAAGTGCCTCTTGACCATATTGATCCCATGATTTTTGAAAACAGTTTTGATTGCGAAAATTTTAGTATGCTTGAGTCAACTTGATGGGAAACCCTTTTATAGGAGTTTACTAGTTTTGTTAACCACCCTTGTCACCAGGGAAGTTTATGAGTCGGGTATGATCGTTTTTGTTTTTGCCTCGCTAATCTACGGGATATGGAAAGCGATAGAATGTGTCTAGCTACTGCACTCATAATGATAATGAAAACTTGATGAACATGAATCGGAGAGATATCTAGGCATGACTTGGTTTGTGGAAGTTGTAGAATGAGATGGTGGTGTACTTGCCATAGATCTAAGGACCGGTTCATGCGAGCACATGCCAGGAATACAGGGCCACCACAAGGCCAAGTATGGGTGCGGCTTAGCTGACTAATTAGGTAAGTTACTAGATTGTTATGGACCGTGGAAGGCGCGGGGAATGGGAGTCGAGTGAGGACTGCCCTGGGAACTGCATGGCACAAGAGGGGGCCCGTAGGTGAGAGAATGGTGATTCGAGCCCGCTGGTGAATCCTTAGTGAGTCCATACATCTAGTAGCCCCTTTGTAAAGGCTATTTTGTGATCTCTTGTGATGAGTGGTTTAGGCCCGATCCTCCGAAAGGTATGTCGATTGAAGTAGAGATCTCGACGTTGATGATCCGAGGTACTCGAGCAGACGCGAATTACCCCTGCAATGACTACACCTCTGCTCCATTGGTTATCAACCGTGCTTCACACGCTTGACCTTGCCAAGAAGGCTATCCCTGCAGGTGCAATCGAGAACACAAGCAAGAACGATGAAGATGCAATCTGAAATTGTGAAATTGGGGTCTCACAAAACCGTAGAACGGCGAGATTGTTTAATCTAAGCAAAACCCACGAATTTGGCCAGAGGCTACAGTATTTAATAGCTAGGGTTCGGCCATGAGACCCTTAGACGCGTCCCTAATGGACTCATACGGGATACAAGGCCCAAAAGCCCAATACGGTGGTGCAGCACCGGACAAAACCCTGAATTCGACTTGTTTCGACAACTCCCAATGACTCCTGGCGTATTTTAATGTGGGACCAGAACCATTGGAAAGTTTATCTTCTCATCTTTCCATGCATATGTAGAACGTCAAAAACGGAGTCCGTATGCATCCTGGGCGTCCATTTTAAGATGGACTGCTCCTGGACTCCGAGTTGAACTCGAGTCCGAGTTGGCGATTGTTTCCATCAACTTGTGGACGTCCCATCTGGTTCTCCATATCCCCAAATCCTCCTCCCTTTACTTGTTGATCATGTCCATGGTTCCTAATAACAATTAAATCATTAAATAGCAATCCATTCTCAAAATTACATGGGTAGGAAGTTAGGAACGAGTTCACCTGCTGATTTAGTAACCGTGCTCGTGCTCTTGTGATTGGTCCTTGTATATCAATGTGAGTATCCACTGTTGTGATGTCCTCATCATCCTCCCCCTCTTGAATGGGAGTCGTCCTCGACTCAAGATCGTCTTCTTCTCCCATGTATGGTCGTAAATCTGAAATGTTAAATGTGGGACTAACCCCAAAATCGGGAGGCAACTCAAACTTATATGCATTGTCATTGATCTTTTCAACAATCTTAAAAGGACCAGCAGCTCGTGGCATAAGTTTAGATTTTCTGAAGTGAGGGAATCGTTCTTTTCTCAAATGTAGTCATACCAAGTCCCCTGGTTCAAGTTTTACTTCTTTTCTACCTTTACTACCAGAAATTCTATACTTCTCATTCATCCTTTCAATATTTTTCTTTGTAGTTTCATGCATCTTAAGAATGAATTCAGATCGTTGTGTAGCATCAAAATTTATGGTTTCAGAAGGAGGCAAAGGTAATAAATCAATAGGAGCACGGGGATTGAAACCATACACTAACTGGAATGGGCTTACCTTTGTAGTAGAGTGAACTGACCTGTTGTAAGCAAATTCTATATGTGGTAAACAATCCTTCCAACCCTATAAATTTCTTTTTAAAACAGCCCACAACATAGTGGATAGAGTACGATTTACTACCTCAGTTTGTCCATCGGTTTGTGGGTGACATGTGGTTGAAAACAGCAGCTTGGTTCCCAATTTATACAACAAAGTTCTCCAAAAATGACTTAAAAATTTTGCATCTCGATCAGAAACAATGGTATTTGGCACACCATGTAAACGAATAATTTTCGTCATAAACAAATCAGCAATGTGTGAGGCATTATCATTCTTATGACAAGGTATGAAATGTGCCATTTTGGAGAAACGATCAACAACCACAAAAATATTATCCCTCCCCCTCTTAGTCCTAGGCAATCCCAAAAAAATCCATGGAAATATCCTGCCAAGGTACATTAGGAACAGGAAGAGGCATATAAAGACCATGTGGGTTAAGTCGAGACTTAGATTTATTGCAAGTAGTGCATCGTGACACGTAGCGCTCGACATCACGTCTCATCTTCGGCCAAAAGAAGTGTGTGGCCAGCACGTCCTCAGTTTTCATTACTCCCAAATGTCCCATCAAACCTCCTCCATGTGCTTCCTGCAAAAGTAATAGGCGAACGTAACTAGCAGGAACACATAGCTTGTTAGCACGATAGAGGAGGCCCTCCCGTAGTACATATTTATTCCAAGTTCTTCCTTCTCTACAATTTTCAAAGGCATCTTTGAAGTCCAAATCAGTAGGATATAATCCTTTTATTGTTTCCAAACCAAATATTTTATGATCAAGTTGGGACAGCATGGTGTAACGTCTAGATAATGCATCTGCAATAACATTCTCCTTCCCTTTCTTATGCTTAATGATGTATGAAAACAATTCAATGAACTCAATCCATTTAGCATGTTGTTTATTCAGATTGGTTTGACACTTAAGATACTTCAAAGATTCAAGATCGGAATGTATGACGAACTCCTTAGACCACAGGTAATGTTGCCAAGTTTGTAGAACTCGCACTAAGGCATGCAATTCCTTATCATAAGTAGAATAATTCAGAGAAGGACCATGCAATTTTTCACTCAAGAATGCAACGGGTTTACCTCCTTGTATGAGAATACCTCCAATACCAATGCCGCTTGCATCACATTCTAGCTCAAATGTCTTGTCAAAATCAGGAAGTTGTAGCAATGGTGCTTGTGTAAGATTTGATTTGAGAACATCAAAAGCTTGTTGCTTCTGTTCGCCCCATCGAAACTGCACTCCCTTCTTTGTCAGTTCATGGAGAGGTGCTGAAATCCCACACAAAGCGTCGATAAAAACCTGCAAGACCAAGAAAACTACGCATCTGCGTGACGGTCGATGGAGTTGGCCAGCTAGCGATCGCCACAATTTTTGCCTCATCCATCTCAATTCCCTGCGATGAAACGACATATCCAAGAAACGAAACTCGATTGGTGCAAAAGACGCACTTTTCGAGGTTACCAAACAAACGTGCATCTCTCAAGACACTGAAAACAGCACGTAAATGATTAAGATGTTCGTCATATGACTTTCTGTAAATGAGGACATCATCGAAGTAAACTACCACAAGTTTTCCAATAAAAGCACATAAAACCTCGTTCATTAATCCCATAAAAGTGCTAGGTGCATTAGTTAAACCAAAAGGCATGACTAACCACTCATAAAGTCCAAACTTTGTTTTAAATGCAGTTTTCCATTCATCTCCTAGTGCCATTCTAATTTGGTGGTAACCACTACGCAAGTCAATTTTTGTGAAAATAATAGCACCACTCAATTCATCAAGCATGTCATCTAAGCGAGGAATAGGATAACGATATCAAATGGTGATGTTATTAATCGCCCTACAATCAACACACATGCGCCAGCTACCATCTCTCTTAGGAACCAAAAGAACAGGAACAGAACAAGTACTATGGCTTTCAGGAATATACCCACGGTTCAAAAGATCTTGAACTTGTCGCTGAATTTCCCTTGTCTCTTCCAGATTTCCCTGTACGCCGCATGATTTGGCAAACTTGCCCCTGGAATCAAGTCGATATTATGTTCAATGCCCCTCATAGGTGGTAATCCAGGGGGTATCTCGGGAGGAAACACATCCGCAAAATACTGCAAAAGGTTAGCAACAGCAGGGGGCAATGCAATGAACACTTCATGAAGCGAAAACATGGCTTCTTTGCATACTAAAGCATAGTACATCCCCTTGGTATTAAATAAATCAGCAAGGTCAGATTTAGTTGTGAGCAGCGAAGGTGATTTTAACTTAATTACTTGCTGTTTTTCAGAGTCTAGTGATTTTGTTGCCTTATCATCACGTGTTTTACTTTTGTCCAAATGTACAATTTCAGCAGGAGTCATAGGAAGCAAAGTGATTTTCTTTCCTTTATGCATCAGAGTATATTTATTAGTTCTACCATGATGAATAGCATCCGTATCAAATTCCCAAGGGCGTCCCAATAAAAGAGAACAAGCATCCATAGGTACGACATTAAAATCGGCAAAATCATGGTAAGAACCAATCGAAAAATGTACTCTCGCTGTTTGTGTTACCCTAACCTTACCGCTGTTGTTGAACCACTGAATGTGGTATGGATGAGGGTGTGCTCTTGTTGTCAACCCAAGTTTCTTGACCACATCCGTGTTCACCAAGTTATTGCAACTGCCTCCATCAATTATAGTGTGCACACGGCAGTCCTTGACGATGAGAAACATGTGAAAAATATTGTGTCGCTGTAGCTTGTCATCCGCCTCAACTTTGGAGCTCAAAGCACGCTGCACAATTATGCTTCTATAATTTTCCATTGCTGCAGTACCAAGTATCTCTTCATCTGTGCTATAGTGGTCATATTTTGGTCCTGCAACGTTAGTAGCAAGAGAATATTCATCTTTAACATCCGAAGTACTATCATATCCGCCATCATATCGTGCTATGTATGCTCGTTTGCTAGGGCAATCTTTCATCACATGACCAACTCCCTGGCAGCGGTGACACTTAATGTTGGAAGTTCGACTCGTGGAAGGAGTGGAAGATGTAGGCTTGAATGGTGTCGTCTTGCTGCCCTCCGGCGCGCGAGGAAATGGAGCAGTAGATGAAGTTCGTTGGCCACCATTGGATGGTGTAGTGGCAGTAGGAAATTTCGAAGATGGTGCTGTTTTAGATGGTGTAGATGTCGAACGCGGTGTGAAGGTGCTCCTCGTGCGTTGGTGCTGCTGCTGTTGGCGGCCCTGCAATTCTTTTTCTCATAGGTAATGTGGAAGTTGTGGTTGATTGTTATGATCTTCCATATTATAAGCACTGTCTTCACGATCTTCAGCGAGAGGCATCCACGCCTCAAGAGTATCCATCCGAACAACAAGATCAGCAAGTTGGAGATTCAAGATCGTCAATGATGCCTCTGTTGATGCGTCGGTTTTGGTGAACATATCTGTCATTTCCCTCATCATGTCATGCAGCTCAGCATGTTGAACACATTCATCATCCTTTTTATCTTCTGCCATTGTTAGTAGTAAATAAAAGACAACAAAAAGATGTTATCCCTATCAAATACAAAGGATAGTGGCAATGTGAAAAGTGGAAGGAAGGAAACAATCTCTCTCTCTCTCAAGCGTCTTACCACGTTGTTACAAGTGTTCTTACCGACACAGCACAGGTGGTAAACGGTGGACGATGAGAACCAATGAAGCGTGGAGTGATTGCAAAGGTACCTGTTCTGCTCAAGAGGAAAAGTGGAGTTTGGATGGCACAATATAGTGACTAATAAGCAAAGAAAATCGTTAACAGCAAAACAAAGTTGAATAAGTATTCAATGTAGGAACTGTTGCTGGTTAACAAGTGTTATAGGCCTAGCACAATACAAGGCGGTAGAAAGGTAAATAGAAGATCAGGAAGATATAAGCAACAAGTACAGCACAAGTGTATAGGCCAACTGTTTTCAAGTGTGTGCTGTCAATGCTTTAAGATCTGTGCTCTCTTCACTATTTTTTAATATTTTTCTGATATTTTTTGTTTACTAGAGAGCACAAAAATAGGAAGCACACAACTTTGCAGCTCAATTGTATGTAAGATGTGGCCTATAGAAAATCAGGAAGATTCTTTAAAATTTGTGCTGAAACTTCGGAGGCCGGATAGTCTATCTTCCGAGGAGAATTTGGCCAAACAAATTTCGCCGAACACGGCAAAGCGTGGAAAATCATTTGTGAAATTTCGAGTAGATCAATTTGAAAAAAGTCATCCGATTTCGAGTTCGTATGCAAAAGTTATGGCTGTTTTAAGGTAGGCTACCCGAGTTACTGTTTTTTTATGTTGATTCAAACTCGGTTTTGAAAAAGATCTCGCAATAGGATGTGAAAAACAATTAGAATTTAGCAACGACGGCTGATGGAATGTTGTGTGATGAATCAAGGAGGACTGGCACAATGGTTTGTCACTTGTTCTAGGGCTGGCGATGCGGGAGTTCACGCAAGGCGGCTAGCTAGCAAACCGATGATCTTGGTGGCCCGGTTTGTTGTTTAGGGATTGTGGAATAGCTGAGCTGCAAGAAAAACAAGGAAGAAAAACGATAACTACGACCCAAAAACACAAAGCTAAACCAGCAACAAGACTCGACAACACGAATGCAAACTCAACAATGCAAACTGAAAAACGAAAACTTGCAGGCACTATAGTCTAGGAATCGGTAACACAATATGTTTTTTGTGGCTTTTTCTGTGGACTCTAGGTATGAAAAACATAAATTAATCTAGTGGGAAATCAAAGTACCTCACGGGCAACCTGAAATCTGATACCAAATGATGAGTGGTTTAGGCCCGATCCTCCGAAAGGTATGTCGATTGAAGTGGATATCTCGACGTTGATGATCCGAGGCACTCGAGCAGACCCGAATTACCCCTGCAATCACTACACCTCTGCTCCATTGGTTATCAACCATGCTTCACACGCTTGACCTCGCCAAGAAGGCTATCCCTGCAGGTGCAATCGAGAACACAAGCAAGAATGATGAAGATGCAATCTGAAATTGTGAAATTGGGGTCTCACAAAACCGTAGAACGGCGAGATTGTTTAATCTAAGCAAAACCCACGAATTTGGCTGTGGCTACAGTATTTAAAGTCTTGGGTTCGGCCTTGAGACCCTTAGACGCGTCCCTAACGGACTCATACGGGATACAAGGCCCAAAAGCCCAATACGGTGGTGCAGCACCGGACAGAACACTGAATTCGATTTGTTTCGACAACTCCCAATGACTCCTGGCGAATTTTAATGTGGGACCAGAACCATTGGAAAGTTTATCTTCTCATATTTCCATGAATATGTAGAACGTCGAAAACGGAGTCCGTATGCATCCTGGGCGTCCGTTTTAAGATGGACTGCTCCTAGACTCCGAGTTAAACTCGAGTCCGAGTTGGCGACTGTTTCCATCAACTTGTGGATGTCCCATCTAATTCTCCACGTCCCCAAATCCTCCTCCCTTTACTTGTTGATCATGTCCATTGTTCCTAATAACAATTAAATCATTAAATAGCAATCCATTCTCAAAATCACATGGGTAGGAAGTTAGGAACGAGTTCACCTGCTGATTTAGTAACCGTGCTCGTGCTCTTGTGATTGGTCCTTGTATATCAATGTGAGTATCCACTGTTGTGATGTCCCCATAATCTTGGCCATACACCGACGGGTGACAAAATCACAAAATTGTGGGTAAAGTGGTGCCACTTCTGCAGAGTGTAAAACTATCATGATAGCCGTCCTTCCAGTCACAAGCGCATGGCCAACTTCCATGATTAGATGGGATGGTCCAGTTTTGGTTATTGGGATGTCATTGGATTGGTTTGGTTTGGACATTGAGGTTTGGGTGATGAGATGTGTTTCATGACTGTTAAGTCATGATAATGAACTTTGGTCTCGGTTATGAGATGGAATTGAATATGAGATGAGATGGTAGTGAATACGAGATGGTATTTATGAGCATGAGAAAAGTTGAGAAAGATAATGTCTGGATCAGACATGAAAAGAGGGAATCATGATGGAGGTATGTGATGTTTAAATACATGTTGGGATTACATTCACTTAAAACTAGTCACTGTTTTTACCATGTTTTGTGAAATAAACTCTGCTTTCTGCAATGAGCCTTTCATACCTACCTTGTTGTAAGCTACATGTCATACTTCCCGCACTTGCTGAGTACGTCATGTACTCACCCTTGCATTATCATACATCATCAGCAACAGGAGAGGAGTACTTTGAAGACCATGTGGGGTATTAGGCGTATGATCCACCATCAACCTTGCCTGTGGATATGGAGATGAAGCCCACTGCTGCTGTTTAGATGCTTCCGCTATCATTAGAGACTTCCGCTGCTAGAATAAGACTTCCGCTGCTAGATTTAGTTAGATACTTCCGCTTTTTGTGATGGCTCTCTAGGATCATAGACTGGCGCCACATACCACCACTCGTCTTTTCTGCGCCCTTTGTCCTCACTCGTGCGCACCCGGGAAAACTTCCCGGTCCGTCACTCATCCACAAATTCCTCCGGGCCAAGCACGCTTAACCCCGGTGTCCTTTGCAGGTGGGCTTCCGGAAAAGAAGGTATACCTTGATGGTATGAGTACACTATCAATCCTATTAAGCCAGGAGCCAGGATATCACACAATCCACCCCCCTTAGAAGACCGACGTCCTCGTTAGTCAACGCCAAGACAGGAACGTCCCCTCTTAGCCATGTCCGTACGTTCAGTACTGGCATACGCATACCGTACGTCCGGTTAGCAGCATACGTACCATACCGTGTCCCACACAGAGGACTCACGCGTCATGTGTACGTACCTGCGTCCCTGACCCGTACGCTACTGTATCCTTGTCACTGACCCGTACGCACCCGTGAAACTGCAAGGGTCGGCTATGATACCATTTGTGATGGCTCTCTAGGATCATAGACTGGCCCAACATACCACCACTCGTCTTTTCTGCGCACTTTGTCCTCACTCGTGCGCACCCGGGAAAACTTCCCAGTCGGTCACCCATCCCCAAATTCCTCCGGGCCAAGCACGCTTAACCCCGGAGTCCTTTGCAGGTGGGCTTCCGGAAAAGAACGTATACCTTGGTGGTATGAGTACTCTATCAATCCTATTAAGCCAGGAGCCAGGATATCACACAATTATAGAACACAATAGAGATTGATGTAATAAAGTACTTGAACCTATTCATTCACGGTTATATATTCTGAATTCAGCTTGTGGTTATATGTGTATGTGTGATGAACATCCTGGGCACACATATGCATCAGTCCGGGTTCCGTGGTTTTTCCACAGAACGTGGGCGTCACACTAAGCATCAAATGCAAGTCTTCTCAACTGACTGCTCCTATATGATCTGCTCACTAGGAGGGAAGATTTTAGCAAATATGATGATTCCAAAAGCACCTCTGTGCTTAGGTGGGAAGATATATCCCACCACCTTGATAATCCTTACGGGGCAAAAGATTGATGCAATCTTAGTGATTTCATGGTTACGCTACCATGGCGCTGTCCTAGACACTCGGACACGGACGGTTCATTTGAATTCTCCATTCCACCATCCGCATACCATGGTGTTAGGCAGTCCTGTCCATGAAGTTTCAGCAATTAATAATACTGAAGCTCTCAAGTTGGAGGACATCCCCGTAGTCCGGGAATACCCCGACGTGTTTCCGGATGATCTTCCGGGCATGCCACCTGAGTGGGATGTTGAGTTCAAGATTGAGCTTGCACCTGGGATGACTCCCATCTCAAGGAGACCCTACAAAATGGCTCGAAATGAGCTGGCTGAATTGAAAGAGCAGCTCAATGATTGTTGAGCAAAGGTTTCATTAGGCAGAGTTCCTCGCCTTAGGGATGCTCAGCGCTGTTCGTAAAGAAGAAGGATGAAACCTTGAGGCTGTGTGTGGATTACCGGTTGCTCAACGCCGTCACCATCAAGAACAAATACCCACTGCCCCCCATTGACATCCTGTTTGATCAGCTTGTGGGTGCAAGTGTGTTCTCCAAGATGGACCTTCGCTCTGGATATCATCAAATAAAAATCCTGGCGGAGGATATCCCGAAGACGGCCTTCTCCATGTGATATGGATTATATGAATATCTCGTCATGTCTTTTGGTCTCACTAATGCTCCGGCACATTTCATGTATCTCATGAACTCGGTGTTCATGCCAGAGCTGGACAAGTTCGTTGTGGTGTTCATTGATGATATGTTGGTTTACTCCAAGACAGAAGCAGAACACACCGAACACTTGAGAATCATTCTTCAACGATTGCGAGACCAGAAGTTATATGCCAAGTTCAGCAAATGTGAGTTTTGGATTGACCAAGTGCCATTTTTGGGACATATCATCTCAGCGGCAGGCATTGCGGTTGACCCAAGCAAAATTGAACTAGTGCTGAAATGGAAAGCTCCCACTTCTGTCCATGAAGTCAGAAGCTTTTCCTCGGTTTAGCGGGATATTACCGGAGATTCATCCTGAGATTCTCCAAGCTTGCTAAGCCGATGACAGAATTATTGAAGAAGGGAACAAAATATGTTTGGAACGCGACATGTGAAGGAGCGTTCCAAGGATTGGTGAAGCATCTCACAACAGCCCCGGTCTTAGCTCAACCGGATACGACCAAGCCCTTCGACATGTATTGTGATGCGTCCGGTATCGGGCTCGGCTGCTTGTTGATGCAGGAAGGACGTGTGGTTGCATATGGCTCACGCCAACTTCGAAACCATGAGCAGCACTATCTAACTCGTGATCTTGAGCTTGCTGCCGTGGTTTTGGCGCTGAAAATATGGAGGCACTATCTCCTGGGGAATTTGGTGCATCTTTACACCGACCACAAGAGCCTGAAGTATATTTTCACCCAGAAGGAGCTGAATATGAGGCAAAGGAGGTGGTTAGAACTAATCAAAGATTATGAGATTGAGATTCATTACCACCCCGGCAAGGCGAATGTGGTTGCCGACGCGCTAAGTCAGAAATTACATGTCCATAACCTCACCATTACACAGGTGGAGGAGGAAGAACCGAGTTTATACTTGGTTCCTTATGGGTCACTCTACAACCTTGCTCTCATCCCTACCATTAGGGAGGACATTATTGCAGCTCAGAAAGTTGACAAGGGTATGGCGCATCTCCGGAGATGGATAGACAACCGGGAAATCAAATGTTTCCAGAAAGATGATGAGGGGACGCTATGGTTCAATGACCGCACAGTCGTACCCCGGAATACGGAGCTGAGAAAGAAGATTCTTGATGAAGCTCACTTGTCTAAATACTCCATTCATCCGGGCAGCAACAAAATGTACCAAGATTTGAAAAAGAAATTTTGGTGGACACGGATGAAGCGGGAAGTGGCGAAGTACGTATCCGAGTGTCATACGTGTAGACGAGTGAAAGATGATCATATGAGGAAATCAGGGCTGCTGCAACCCCTGAAAATCCCAGCATGGAAGTGGGAAGATGTGAGCCTGGATTTCATTGTGGGATTACCCCTGACTTCCAACAAACATGATTCAATTTGGGTGATCATTGACGGGTTAACCAAGTCGGCTCACTTCATTTCCGTGCATACACATTTCCATGCCAACAGATATGCGGAGTTGTATATTGCAAGAATCCTATGCTTGCATGCAGTATCCAAGACCATAGTCTCAGACCGAGGGACTCTATTTGTATCTTGTTTCTGGGAGCAGTTGCATGCTGCTTTGGGTACTAAGCTGATTAGAAGCTCCGCCTATCACCCTCAGACAGATGGGCAGACTGAGAGGGTGAACCAAGTACTCGAAGACATGTTGAGAGCGTGTGCCATCCACCACGGTAGAAACTGGGATGATCATCTACCGTTGGTGGAATTCTCGTATAACAATGGATATCAAGCGAGTATCAAGATGGCACCCTATGAGGGTCTCTACGGTCGTAAATGCGGCACCCCATTGAACTGGTGCGAGTCCGGTGAAAGGGTCACATTCGGGGTTGATGTGGTGAACAACGCCGAAGAGCGTGTTCGGATGATTCAAGCCAACTTGAAGGCCGCTCAATCCCGGCAGAAAAACTACGCTCATAAGAGGCGTAGGCCGCTGCACTTTGACGTTGGAGAGCACGTGTACCTCCGTGTATCTCCGATGCAGGGCGTGCATCGATTCGGCATAAAGGGGAAACTCGCTCCCCGATTCATTGGACCCTATGCTATCACCGAGAAGTGTGGACCAGTGCCGTATAGACTGGAACTACCGGCATCTCTCGCTGGTGTTCACGATGTTTTCCATGTTTCACAACTATGGAAATGTCTGAAGTATACAGCTTCTGTTCCCACCGAAGACATCGGCGAGTTGCAACCGGATTTGACGTATGCAGAATATCCGGTGGCAATAATTCATGAGAAGGCTCGGACCACACGTAGCTGAACGTTGTGGTTCTACAAGATACTGTGGAGCAACCACACCGCCGAAGAAGTGACGTGGGAGAGCGAGGAATTTCTTTGCTCAAACTACCCGGAGTTCATGGCGTCTCATCACGGGTGAGTTCCTATTACATCGCTGTCTATTCTTTTGTAATCTCGGGACGAGATTCTTTTAAGGGGGGAGGGATGTAAAAGCCCAAGAAAGTGACTTGCAAAAGTGTTCATTTCATCACCTCACAATACCACATCTCATTTTGTGGATAGCTCATGAACACTTGTGAAGAGCAAGTAAACACCATCAAAAGGGTGATTAGAGAGGAAAAACCCATAACTCCAAAAAGAAGGAGTCATACACATGCACATGAAAGGTTGAGCTCACCCCTAGACCTTAAGTATTATTGGGAGGGCTCAGGCCAAGTTTCATGCAAATCCAAGACTTTTTGAGGAACTTTTGGAGACATTTCAAAAAGGGGCCAATTTGAATGCAAATTCAAATTGCAGCCACTTTCATCACTTGAATTCAAAAGTTGACTTCATATTCAAACTCAGCACATTTTTCTGAGTTAGTCCACCAATTTTCATCCGTATTTGACTCCATTTTGTCGGGAGCTAAATTTGCATTAATTCAAAAACTGAAATTGAATTTCAAATTCAAATGTGAAGCAAATTCAGCCAAACCAATTTCATTTTGGTGAATTCAAATTTACTCTCTGACTTGGTGGCTAAGCCTACCATTTAAGAGGGAGGAGATGGGACATTTGCAGCAAAAATGGAAAAAGGGGGATTTAGAGGGGAGGGGACCCACTGGTCAGAAGACTTTCCACTGAAGTCTTCGGTTCCATTCACGCGGGCATAGGGCACCTGCGCGCCAGCTCCCGAGAGCCGGCGCCAACCGCCTCACCTCTGCCACCTCCTGATCGGTGGCTGAGGGCGCTTGCAACACTCGAGTAACATGCCAGTCCACATGATTCGTCCCTCATCCTCTCCGTTCTGCCGCGCACACAACCGAAAACATTCACCTTTCGGCCGCTCTCCTCGGGTCCTCGGTGCGCCGCTGATCTGAGCGCTCTCGCGACTGACGATCAACAGCAATAGACGCGCCGGAGGCTGCTCGAACTCACGGTGAAAACCCTACCTCTTTTCGTGCCCTGTCGGGAGAGAATTTCCATGTTTAGTCCTCGGTGTTCAAAGTACCGAGCTAGCCAAGAATCCAAAATTCATGGTGAACGGTCCACTACCGCGTAAACCAAGCTAAGCACATGTTCTACACGTCCCTACGGCCACCTAGGATCAAAGACCATCAGAAACCATTGAGTTTTGACGCGGCTACTCGAGTTTTTCGAGCATCCGCCATGCTAGCCCTAGGTCGACGGTGAAGTCCTAGCTCCGGCCGTTTCCATGGCAACAAAGTTCATTTTCATGCTCAGCATGCCCCAACGGAGCTGTAGGAGCAAACCGTTCCCAAAATAAGGGCCTGAGCAGCCCGGACGACATCGCCGGAGTGGGGATCACCGCTGTCACCGTCGCGAGCGTGGTTCCCGCCATCGCCGAGCTTCGGTGAGGGCACCAACGTGTTCCCCGAGCAAAGTTAGGCACAGGCGGCGAAGTCCGTCGGAGGTCGGGCAGTGAAATGGCTGGCGGCGAGTTCTCCGGCGAAGCGCCGCCGCGGGAGTCGCGGGCTGTCGTGAGGTAGATGAAGGGGTGGCCGGGTCCACCGGTCAGTCCCTGTTTCCAGCGGGGATCCACTTTGCGGCCAGGATCTGGTGCGGCAGCGCGGGTAAAAACCCCGTGGGCTGCGGTGTGGCCGCGATCTCAGTTGGCCGGTTTAAAGAGTGGGGGCCGCCTGCAGAGTTTAAACATTTTGGGATTTTCCAGTTTAGTTCAAACTTTAAATGCAAATAACTTTTTCTAGGAAAGTCCTCAAGTCACAGTAAAATTTTCGGACCCATCCAAGTTCATTTAGTCCCCCTAATGGTGTGGTTAAGTGAACTGCCTAGAGAAAATAGAAAAATGTACAGAAACATTTTTCAGATTTTCTAAAATCTTGTTTAGGATATAATTTCATCTAGAATTCTTCAAATGACATGAAACTAATTCCATTAGAACCATCTCAAATTCTAGTTTCCAGAAAGTAATGGTTGGTGCCATGAAAATCCCTGGAATTCCTTAGAGGCTCTACTAATGACCAAATAAGCTTTAATTGGCACAAAGCTCAAATGAACTTTATTTCAAATGAAACTTGGTCAAGACTCTGGTTAGGACCCCACCAAGCCACCATAAAAATTTCAGAAGCAAAGCGGGGGGGGGGGGGGGGGGCTACCTAGAGTTATAGTCCTTACATATTCAATTTCAAACATTGCATTTAAATTGACATATATCATATGGCTTACGTGTAGTCGCTGAAGGCGAGGAAGCTCCGAAAGTGCTCGACTTTCTTCTTCTGGACGAAGCCTTGACATCTGACCAACAGCAACAAGGAAAGCCCCGGTTTACATTTACCAATTTTGCAAAGTTTTGCTTTATGAATACTTAGTATGTGGTGTGGATGTGCATTAGGTGTAGGATGGATGAAACCCAAGTGCATAACCAGAACTTTTCCCATAAGAGTGAGGGTAGTGTCTAAGTCCTTGAGCAGACAGGCTATGCTTAATGATTCATAGAACGTCGGTACAAGTCGAGTAGTTGGAATCTACTCGCGAGTTTGGGACACACGGGATTGGTTCGAGTGATGTGAGATCACTTTAGTAATGAAAATGAGACTAGGCAGGGGCTAGGGCGCAGCAAGAGGAAGTCTTGTGTGTGCAGCCTTGTCCATGTCGATTGAGGACCGATCCATGTGCGGCCCACGCTGATCAAGTTTGAATGTACCGAAGGCATATTGGATATATGGGCCCTGGAAAACCGATGTAACGTAAACCTCCGGGCGTCGAGGCATAGCACATCGATTTATAGGTGTAGGTTGAGGGCAGCACGGTGGAAATCTGCTAACGGGCATAGAGAGATGCTCCGTGTAGGGAACCTCTTGTCCATTTCGGTGCGACCGGTTCAACGTTTGGACTGTTGGGTGAAATGTTGTCCCGTACGACATCGAGTGAGTGTGCTGTGCAGCTCCACGCGTGGGCGTACGTGACGTGCTCTTAAGGTATCCCTGCAGGTGTATATCGAGTCGATTCACCATCCCTCGCGGTGATGAGTACCACTTGGTCACTGAGTAGTGACATAGATAAATTATGGAATGTTATGATTCAATTCTGCTGATATGTATAATTGTATTGGTACATGTGTGCCATCAAATATTGCTTACTAAATTTCTTATTCATGAACTGTTAACTTGTGGATAAAAGATGAATTAAGGATAAACTTGTAGGCGTGTCCGTTTGCTGAAATTACCATCTCGTGTTTGTTGTAAACTGCATGTAGAATTTCATGCCTAGGTGTGTCGGTTAAGTCTTGTTGAGCCATCGTGCTCATGGTTGCTGCTTAAGTGTTTCTCAGGTGAGGAGTTTCCCATGGACTCGGGTTACGAGTCCACTGGCGAGGGCTACCCTCCGTCGGGGACCACGGTTGAGTGGGAACCTTACACGCTGCGCTGAGCTGAGGAGTGCAGCTAGTGTGGGTTGCCCTGGGGCTGGGCAACCGACTTTTGCTAGGTAGAAGGGCGTGAGTTGTACAAACTTAGCTTCCGCTGTTGTAATCTAAACACTAGTTTGTAACTTAAGTCCTGTACTACTTTGTACATTCCAGTTGGTTTTCTATGTAATACAAGGTTGTTCTTATGATGTGTGCTTTCGGGTGTCGCATCTTGCGGCACCACCCTCTGCCATCCTGAATGAGCGGATCCCGGTCCGCCATAGTGTTGTTATTGACAATGTTCCACGAGTGGTTCATTTACACTCTCCACTTCATGAACTACATACTCTCATTCTCGACCGCGTTATCCAAGAAATTCCAGCCACCTATAACACGGAAGTTACAAAACTTGAGGATATTCGTGTGGTCTCTGAATATCCGAACGTGTTTCCGGACGATCTCCTGGGCATGCCACCCGAACGGATGTTGAGTTCAAGATTGAGCTTGCACCTGGGACAACACCAATATTACAAAGACCGTACAAGATGGCTCTCAATGAGCTGGCCGAATTGAAGGAGCAGCTCAATGATTTGTTGTGTAAGGGTTTCATTCGACCGAGTTCCTCGCCATGGGGATGCCCGGCGCTGTTCGTGAAGAAGAAGGATGAAACCCTGAGGTTGTGTGTGGATTACCGACCTCTCAACACCGTCACCATCAAGAACAAATATCCACTTCCCCGCATTGATATATTATTCGATCAACTTGTGGGTGAAAGTATATTTTTGAAGATGGATCTTCGCTCTGGATATAACCAGATAAAAATCTGAGCGGAAGATATTCCGAAGACGGCCTTTTCGACGAGATATGGATTATATGAATATCTCGTCATGTCTTTTGGTCTGACCAACGCTCCGGCACACTTCATGTATCTCATGAACTCAGTGTCCATGCCAGAGTTGGATAAGTTTGTGGTGGTGTTCATAGATGACATCTTGTTTTATTCCAAGTATGAAGAAGAACACTCAGAACACATGCATATCATGCTTCAACGATTGTAGACCATAAGCTTCATGCCAAGTTCAGCAAATGCGAGTTTTGGATCAGCCAAGTGTCGTTTCTTGGTCATATTATCTCCGCGGAAGGCA
Source organism: Neostapfia colusana (assembly GCA_030760725.1). NCBI lineage: Eukaryota > Viridiplantae > Streptophyta > Magnoliopsida > Poales > Poaceae > Neostapfia > Neostapfia colusana. The sequence goes on along the minus strand of JASWHV010000017.1, from coordinate 32,592,576 downwards.
TTGCGATTGATCCAAGCAAGATTGAGCAAGTGCTGAAATGGAAGTCCCCCACATCTGCCCATGAGGTCAGTAGTTTCCTCGGTTTAGCGGGATATTATCAGAGATTCATCCTGAGCTTCTCCAATATTGCTAAACCGATGACTGAATTGTTGAAGAAGGGGGTTAAATATGTTTGGCAACATGTGAAGGAGCGTTCCAAGCATTGGTGAAGTATCTTGCAACAGCCCCGGTCTTAGCTCAACCGGATATGACCAAGCCCTTCGACGTATATTGTGATGCGTCCGGTATCGACCTGGGCTGTGTATTGATGCAAGAAGGACGAGTGGTCGCCTATGGTTCACGTCAACTTCGTAACCACGAGCAGCACTATCCGACTCATGATCTTGAGCTCGCTGCTGTGGTATTGTCGTTGAAAATGTGGAGGCACTATCTACTTGGGAACTTAGTGCATCTCTACACCAACCACAAGAGCTTGAAATATATATTCACTCAAAAGGAGTTGAATATGCGGCAACGGAGATGGTTAGAGCTGATCAAAGATTATGAGATTGAGATCCACTACCATCCTGGCAAGGCAAACGTTGTTCACGATGCGCTAAGTCGCAAGTCTCACGTCAACAATTTGTCCATCACTCCGATGGAAGAGGAGGGGCCGAGTTTATACTTGGTTCCTTATGGAGCACTATATAATCTTGCTCTTGTTCCCACCATACGAGAGGATATTACGGAATCTCAGAAAAAAGACATGGAAATGTCGCACATTAGGAGGAGATTAAAGAATGGAGAGATGAAATTCTTCCAAAGGGATGTAAATGGTACTCTTTGGTTTAAAGACCATATAGTGGTACCCCCTGATAGCGAACTTCAGAAGAGAATCTTGGACGAAGCTCATTTGTCCAAGTACTGTATTCATCTGGGCAGAAACAAGATGTATCAAGATCTGAAAATTAGATTTTGGTGGACATGGATGAAAAGAGAAATCGCAAATTACGTATCCGAATGTGATACGTGTCGGCAGGTGAAAGCCGACCATATGTGCAAAGCCGGGCAGCTGCAACCATTGAACATTCCGGCGTGAAAGTGGGAGGATATCAGTATGGATTTCATAGTTGGATTATCTCTCACATCACACAAGCATGATTCGATTTGGGTGATTGTCAATCGACTAACCAAGTCGGCACATTTTATTCCTGTACATACAAAGTATGTTGTCAAGCAATATGTGGAGTTGTATATTACAAAGATCATGTGCTTGCATGGTGTTCCCCGCATGATTATTTCAGATCGCGGTGCATTGTTCGTTTCTCGGTTTTGGGAGCAGCTGCACACATCATTGGGGACCAAAATGATCCGAAGCTCCGCATATCACCCGCAGACATATGGTCAAACTGAGCGGGTGAATCAAGTTCTTGAAGATATGCTACGCGATTGTGCCATCCACCACAGTAAAAACTGGGATGATCATTTACCGTTGATGGAGTTTTCATATAATAATAGGTATCAAGCTGGCATTAAAATGGTGCCGTATGAAGCTCTCTACGGCCGGAAATGTCACACACAACTCAACTGGTGTGAGTCCGGCGAGCGAATCATATACGGTATCGAGCTTGTGAATGAGGCTGAGGAACGAGTACAAGTAATACAAGCCAATCTCAAGGCTACTCAATGTTGTCAGAAGAGCTATGTGGATAAAAGACGCCATCCTCTTCACTTGGACATCGGAGACCATGTTTATGTAAGTGTGTCTCCGATGAAAGGGGTTCATCGTTTCGGAGTGAAGGGAAAGCTTGCTCCGCGATTGAATGGTCCATTTACCATCATCGAACAATGTGGACCCGTGGCCTATCGCTTGGAATTATCAGCGTCACTATCTGGAGTTCATAATGTATTTCACATTTCTCAGCTTAGGAAATGCCTCAATTCCCCAGCTGAAATCCGCACTGAAGACATTGAAGCTCTCCAATCGGACCTCACGTATTCAGAGTATCCGATCCGGATTATTGATGAAAAGAATCACACTATAAGAAACCGGACTTTATGGTTTTATAAGTCTTGTGGATTTACTATACCGCTGAGGAAGCGACGTGGGAAAGCGAGGCCTATCTACATGCAAAGTATTCGAACTTGCTATCATTTTATATCCGGTAAATTTCACCACTTTGCTTTTCTTTTGGAATCTCATGACGAGATTCTTTTAAGGGGGGAGGGATGTGAAATCCCCAAAATTCTAGCAAGTGAATCAGCCAAATCACACTTAGGTAAATGAGGGGGAATTAAAACTTTGGATTATAAAGATGTGAGTTCAAAGTGCTGACTTATACTTACAAAAACTTCCAAACATGGAGAGCTATATCCACTATTTGATTTACAATTTGGTTCCCCATAAACCAAATAGTAACCCTACCAAATTGCAGTTAATTGGGAAAGGGTTTACCACAAATGCAGTTCAAATTTCACACCAAAACTAAATCCATTTAAATTCCAAATTTGCATTCATGACTTGGTGTGGAAGCAAAGCTTTTAATTGTGAGTAGCTGAGGTAAAAAGATCAGTGCAAATTTTAAAGAAAATGGAGGGAGTGGGACCCATATGTCAGTCCCACAGTGAAGCAAACCACCTCTGTTTTTCTCCCTTCGGGCGAGCGCTCGCCCGCTCCCGGGCAGAACCCCGCCCCGATGAATTTCACAGCGCCATCTCCTGCTCAACCGATCAGCACGCTGAAGGAGCTAGCCTGTGTGTTGCTCGGTCCTTATCTCACACGCAGCGAGTGCACCGACGGTCTCTTCTCTCGCTAGCTCCTCGCTTTGTCTGTTTCTCTCCTGCTAAAACAACTCGACACCGGCGCTCTTCTGTTCTAGCTCGCACGACACGGCTGAGCTCCGGTTGATCGCGCTCCCAATACAGAAAAGTAGCGCCACGACGTGCCCTAGCTTCTGCTCTCTCTACTCCGAAGTTTCTTGCTCATGGCAGCTCGCAAATTGACAATCGCTGCCAAGGTGCCGAGGTGAAACCGGCGGACCCCGTTCGGCTCACCGTCAACAGCATTCTACGGCCATCCTTGTCTCCACTTGCCTACACAAAATAGGTGCCTTGGCCTTCCTAGAACGTGTAGCTGCAAGCCGTTTATTGGTTGATCAATCCGTTAGCTAGAATTTTAAGTTTTCCCGAAACCTAGTGCAAAGCCATAGAGCTCGGTCTACCTTCGAATTCCTTTTGCACATGCAACTAGCAGTAAAATGAGTTAGCAAGAAGCTTCCTCAGACCCTAGCGCCCACCCTAGAAGAAGAAACAATGGAAATCATCGAGAATCGGCCAAGTTCTAGCCGTTTTTCTTGCCGCCGGTGAAAAACGCCTCGGCTCACTGTCGAGGGTATAGCTGCTGGAATTTTCATCGTGATTGGGGTCCATTTTTGGCTTCCTCGAGTTGCCACGGTGCTCTCCGAGCAAACCACAGCCGATTTGGTGCATCCTAGCACGAGAACGACCTCGCCGGAACCTTAGACGCAGCTGTTGCTGTCGCACGCATGTTTCCGGCAACCGCCGGCGAGCGCCGACCACCTAGAAATGTTCAGCATGTCGATTAGGTCTAGGCGGAGAGTCTCAGCTCGAGAGGCGACCGGGAAAGACGTTCCGGCGACCCTCGCCGGCGCGCGCCGCCGCCTAAGCGCCTCTGGCGCGAGGAGGTAGAAGACTGTGATGTGGGACCCACTGTCAGCCATTTAAACATTTCAGTTATTTTCAGAATTCATTCAAACTTCAAACCTTCATAACTTGCAGTAGGAGTGTCCAATATTTGTGAAACAAATTTTGTTGGATTCCTCTCAACCAGTACTTTGCAGTGATCTAAGGAACTTGGTTTGAAAACCTATGGAATTTTCTCCAAAATTCCTCAAATTTAAATATTTGGGAATTAATTCCAGCAGATCCCTGTTATGGATTTTGCTCAACTTTGGCCAGAAGATCCTTCATAAATCTAGTGATCTCCTGTAAAAATTTGAGCATCATTGGACTCTTTTAGTTGGCCAGACTGTGTTTCAATTTTCAGCCTTCATTTAAAATTACAAATTAAACAGAGACTTTTTCAGCATTTCCCACCAACTTTTAAAAATCCATTTCTCACTGTAGGTAGCTCGAAAAATTATGAAACCAATTTTACTAGAACCATGGAGACCTTCTCTAATTAGATCTTACACTGTTATCTATGTCAAAGCTACAGATTTAAAATCAGAATTCAGAGAAGAAAATTACTTATTGGAGGGTTAGAATCAACAAACTTCCATGAAACTTTCTCAATTTTGGCTCACATCCTCCTCATGACTTCTAGTCTCCACTAGGAAAATCTCAAAACCAATTAAGAGCCCTTAGTAGCAGTAACTATAATTAGATGCTTGCTTCTTATAAGTTAATTATCACTCATACGTATATTTTTGTTGCATCTGATATAGTGACCGGAATCGAGGATGCTCCGGAGGCCTTGGACATCATACCTCCAGACATTAACTTCTCCTTTGACTCGCAACCAGGCAAGCCCTAGTTTGCATTTAATTACTCTTGCAAAGTTTTGATTTGTATCACTTATGTCCAGGATGAGATGTTTGCATTAGAGTTAAGATGATTGAAACTTCACTTGCATGACCTTCAAGTCTTTGGTTGTATTGGGTAGCCTACAGCTCGATGAGTAGAAAATGCAAGGCTAATGTCTTAGGATCTAGGTAAAAGTTGAGTAGAACTTTATCACACGGGATAGAATGAATCAAGGAATGGCTTAAGAATATGAAATTGAGACCCAGCAGGGGGATAGGATGGAGCGAGACGAAGTCTCATGTGCGTAGCCCTGTTGGTGTAAGTTGAGGACCGAGCCGTGTGCGGCCCTGCTGGACAATTTTGAACAGTACCGGATGCATACTGGCTATATGGGAACCAGGAAACCAATGTAATTGGTTAACCTGGGTGCCGAGGCTTACCCAACCATTTTATAGGAGTGGGTTGAAGGTAGCAAGGTGTAAATCTGCCGGCGGGCACAGACACGCTCCACGCGGGGACTTCCTGCCCGTTATGGATGGACCGGTTCGGCATACGGGTTTCCTTTGAAAGGTTGCTGCATAAAACAGAGTAAGAAGGTGTGATGCACCACACTTCTGAAATGGGTATATGTGACGTGTTATACGGGTGTCTATTGATTGCAATCACCATCCCTCGCGGTTATTTGAGTATCGCTTGTTCACTATGCTGTGACGTAGTAATGATTGAAAGCAGCTAGAAGAATATGATGCATTGAATTATCATTGTATTGCAACCATGTATGCTATAGATGTAGAGCTCACTAAATTTATATTCCACTTTGGACAAAAAATCATATCAGAGGGAAGTGTTTCTTGTTTGATTGTGGAATTCCAATGTGGGGGCTTCTCAAGGCATATGAAATTGCTACTGTAAAACTGAAAGTAAAGATTAATATGTAGGCGAGTTCCTTATTGCAATGTCATTTCTTATGTTAAGAATCCCTGCATGTAGAGTTTCATATTTAGGAGTGTCGGATAAGTCTTGCGGAGCCATCGCGCTCACGGTTGCTATACTAAAATGTTGCAGGTGAGACATATGAGGAAGGGTCCGAGGACTTGGCGATGCCCCCGTCAGGATACACGGCCGAGTGGGAGCCCTGCACGCCGCCATGATCTCCGGATGTATGCTGCTAGTGTGTAGCGTCCCCAGGCTGGACAGCTACCCTTTTGCATAGCTAGGTAGAGAGCTCAGCTATGAGTAAAGACTTATGCTATCATTAAGTTTGTAAAAGACTTCCACTATTTTATGTAAATAAAAGTTTGTATGTTTCTCATATTTTTTTCTTGTGTGTTGTTAGGTGCTGCATCGCATGGCACCACACTCTGCGATCCTGGAATGGGAGAACCCCGGGTCCCCCACATATAAGCTAATTAGTGGATCATCCCTCATGAGTCTTGGGCTCATAATTGTTCTCAACTCATGGACGAACTCCAACAGTTTTTCACTTTCACTTGAGTTAAATAATGTGTTCATATGCTGCCATGTTCTGAATTCAATCGAGTTGACCCATTTTATTCCTCGATTACCTCTCCTTTAGTATGACATCATAAGTTCCTTTGTCTAACAACGATGTCTCAAAAACCATTTCTGATCAATAGATAGCATTGGACTCTAGCGAGGCATACTGACTCCCGCCAGTTTAATCATATCTTGCATAACCTATAACACTCGCCAATACTACATCCTTCCGTCATACAACACCTAGCATATATACAAGGTGAGGGAAGTGCTACCTTCTCAACTCAGCCATATATCGCTTTACATATAGAATATTTCATCGACTAACATTTAGTCGATACATGGCCATGCACATTATAACACAAAGTGCTCAACATTTTTTACAATAACAATGACATGCATCAATTAGCACAATAACGAAAGTTGCCATGTCATGTTTCTAAACATCCCACTGGCATAGCATACGGGAAGAGACCAACATTTGCTATGAATCTACACTACAAGAAACATGCCCATTTACGACAGCCAAAGTTATGTATTGCTTGTATTTGCGAGCCGTCTGTGATGTTTCTTTCATCACAGGCGGCTATTAATTCATTCAACATCACAAGCACATTTTTTTACGGACCGCCTGGGTCTGAAAAACCAGGCGTCTGTGATAATGGTTTTTGTAGTAGTGGAAGATTCACGACCAAGATTACGATTGGCAGAACGCATCCATCGAAGCTAACGCCGTGTATGTGAGCGGTGGTGGTAAAACACATGGACGGTGAGATGCTACCTGTTTTTCTTTCAGTCAATTTGAACTTCATTATCTTACTCTTTATATTTTTTATAGTTTTGCCATTTTTGATGGGGTGGTTGACTCGAGGAGGGCAAGGCCTTCGAGGGGCTTCTGCTCCCAGTCTTTGTGCCGGACCCAGCCGGCGGATGTCGCAGATGGAGTTGGAGCTGGAGCTTCAAAGTGTCCAGGAGGAGCTACGCCTTACACAGGAGAAGCTCCAAGAGTAAGCAGCCTTATTGAAGGCCACTAGAGACTATCAAGCCACCTACAACACACATATACAAGCGGTGATACAGGTAATAGCTTAAAATACAAAGCAATTATATCATTTCATTACTATTCATGTGCTAATGCTTTTCTATTATAGGCCTTAGCCTAGCAGCATGGACAGCAGATTGCCATTCCCATATAGCCACCGCCGATGCAGCCACAGATGCCGGAGCTACAAATGCCTTCTTTTGTGGCACAGGTAAGCAACATTTCTTCAAATCATCATAAATTAGGTTATTATAGGAAACTAGGACAAAATTAGTCAACCATAGCAAAACTTAGCCATAATTGCCCAAACATAGTCAAATATAGCCATAATTGCTCAAACATAGCCATAGTTGCACAAACATAGCAAAATTTAGACATAATTGCTCAAACATAGTAAACTTAGCTATTGCTCAAACATAGCCAAACTTAGTCAAACTTAGCCATAATTGCTCAAACATAGCCATAATTGCTCTTATATTTTACATGGATCAGCGGCGGAGTCTCAGACTCCATCGCTTGTGCTACCAGGACCTGGAGCACGACGCAAGAACGACATTCCGGGGTCTGGAGGTAGTGATTATGGGAGTATCTAGCGTCGTGTATTGTATTTCATATTATTGTATAATAACTTCCTGTGATGTTATATGTTTGTTTTTGTATCTGCCTGTGAGCTGGCCATCGTGCCAGGTTAGCATTTTTATATTTTTTTCTATTTATGACGGCCAACTCCAGGCCGTCGTAAATAAACATGTGTTATTTACGACAACCTATTATTGGCCGTCATAAATAACCTACCAGAGGGTGCTAGTTGGCACCCTCTCAGTAAGTTATGACGGCCTATTGAGCCCGTCATAAATAAGCTTATTTAAGACCAATCACTTATGATGGTCCGATGCCATCATAAATAAGAAATAACCATCGTAACTAAGTTAATTATGATGGTTAGTTGCTTAATTATGACGGTTTAGGCCATCATAATTGATTATGTTTCTTGTAGTGCTAGTGAGGTTTGACATCATTGTTAGCATCATAGCAACACAAGGTAGGCAACATTTATCAGTCGGATCTAATGTGACTCACATTTATTGGGTGACATCATATGTCCCAGCTCCCAAGGCTTATGCCATGAAACCAAAGTCCAAATTGATAGCTTCTTCAAGAAAACCAATACTATGTTGTGGTTTCCGATAAACCCTAAAGATCAAGGTAGGGGATGACATCATGCTTTGGCATGCCCATCACCAACTAATAGGACACAATAGGTGCAACTATTGAAAGGGAATTAAGCTCAATTTTTTGCGAGACATTTGTCATACTCATCAAATGCAGTGCATAAATATGAACAACACTTAATATTATTGTGATAGCATGGCCCCTTTTTGTCTAACTAAAATCAACACACGCAGACATCAGCATCTTAGGTGTCTAGTCATGGGCACCATCGCTCGACCGTCTTGTTCGAGACATTATGATTGTCGGGTTGTCTCGCGTCATGTCAATGACTTACATGATTCAATTCAGCTATAAGACACTAATAGCAAATTAAATTAAATTACATCACATGGACACTCCATAGACTGATATGCACAGCCTCAACCCGGCTATAAATATTTTATATCACATAGAACACACAAAAAATCACACAAATATCATCACACGTGATATTGAGATCATACCATCGCATCCTTCTCTATAAAAACAAGTTAGGTGTTTCTACGAACTCATGTGATGCGTGCTTTTGCAAGTACGCGATTGGCCCCGTCGGTGATGGATAGGACAGATTACTCACACGTGCTAACATCGTGGTCAGTAACACAATGCTTCACTCGTAAGCTATCCGTCAAAACAATTTGTTTTATAACTAACCACATAACTTTAATCTAGATCAACAATAACACAAGCATGACTCTGATACCACTACTGAAAAATGTGGTAGGCTACTCAGTAGCATAAAATAAATCAACCGTATGAAAAGGACAACTCACATATCGATGATCATAGATTATACCTTCACTTGTTTCGGTGCAACAAAAGACTTGTAGAAAGAAATCTAGTTGCACACCAGGTAGTAGTCATACGCCCTGACTAAATGCACAACACAATACACCTCTGTAGAAGTCTACACGTTTGGGAAGATAAACAATGCAGCAGAACATGCTAGCACTCCTCAACATGTAGTATGGATTCCCGCGACCATCATTTAGTCTAGGAGAAAACGAGAAGTGGATTGAACAAGCATAAATGTACTACAGGAAAACGCATGATTTATGAGGCTAAAATTATTTACGATGGTTTTAAGGTTAACTTTCTTCAATAAACCTGGCTGTTGTAAGTTAAGTTTTCTTTATGACGGCCGACACCGGTCCGCGCCGATGCCGCCCAGCCTGCCCGTCCCCGCCCGCGCAACACCGCCCCTACCACTCCAGCCCGCTGCACCACCCCACGCCGTCGCTGTTCCGGGCCGCCCCTGCCACTCTGGCCCGCCATCCCAGGCTCCGCTCGCTCCTCACCACCGCCCCAGGTACGCCCCCTCCTCCCCCATGCTTAAATTAATTGCTTAATATAATTAATCTAACTTTTTGATTATTAAATTGATATGTTAAAAATTGAAATTTGAATGTGCATGGTTAAATTGAAATCTGAATGTGCATTCTTAATTGGATGTTGATTTATAGATTTTCTTGATTTAGTTCATTAATGATGATTAGTATATTTTGTTGATTTACGACAGCCACATGCTATCGTAAATAAGAAGAAAATCATCGTAAATAGCTTATTTCAACAATATTTCATTATTTACAACAACATCTAACCATCACTAAATTTCTATCATAAATAAGTTTATTTACGACTGTCACTAAGATAGTTACTAGGTAACCATCACGTCTCACATGCGCTACGCATGTGAGGCGTGTAGATTTGAAATTGTCCCTTTTTTAGATAGTCTCAGAGTGACCGAGAGAGTGTGATCATGACAAGCTAGACGCAAGGTCCGGATCTAGTTGAAATTTCAGTGGCACGGCCCTGATGTTCTCTGCTGCAAAATTTTTGGGCGTGCAGTTGGGGAACAACGTGATTATGTTGCGGAAATTTCATGCAAATCCGGACCCTGCGTCTCGTCATAAGCAAGCTCTCTCGCTCAGTCTTGTGTGGGTTTAGGACACATCCTCCCAACAGATGTAGATGCATGATAGCTGATGATGATTTGTCTGAATTTAATTTATAGTCTCAAATATGGGTGAAGATCATAGTTGGATGTATACTAGTTGGAACAAGAATACGGCTCACTCAGATGAGAGGTGATCGAAACTACGGATTTGATCAAACTTAGTCAAACTGAAATAAATTTACTCGGACATAGTCAGAGCTAGGTAAACTTGCTCAATTCTAGCTCGTCATAAGAAAATTTAGTTAAATATACACATTAAAAGATATAACATATCTAGCTACACTTGTACATCGTAGGGATCAGCGACGGAGGCTAAGACTTCATCGCCGCAGCTACCGGGACAAGGAGCATGGCTCAAGGACGACTTATCGGTCTCTAGAGGTAGCTGACGTGGGAGTGTGTAGTGTGATGTGATATTGTTGATATTATTTTCGCTGCCTGTGAGCTAGCCATTGTTCCAGGTTAGTAATTTTTTTAGAAAAATAAAATCACTTATTTACGACGGCCCAGATCCTGTCTGTTATAAATAGGCTATTGTTAATGACGACGACCCAGTCTAGCCACCGTAAATAAGGTGCCCGAGGCGCCACATGATAGTGCGTCCTTATTTATGAAGGCTTGCCCTAGCCGTCGTAAATATACCTTTTTATGACTTTTAACTGGTAATGGTCAGAAACCGTTATAAGTAATCATTTTTTACCGTAGTTAGTTGTTTTGTTTCATGTAGTGGGGGCAATGTACACGCACGTGATGCAGCAGCAGATGTCTCATGCATGAGCACGCTCTTTGGCAGCGACAATTGTTGGGGTTGCTCCTCTAGGATTAGGGTTAAGTGGTTGTTCTTTAATATTCATAGACTATTAATGTATAGTTCATCCCTCGTAGGCCTTAGGTTCACAATTATTCTCAACTCATATGCAAGCTTCAAGAAAAACCATCCTTTACTGAAGCTGATAAACTAATGCATGTACCTGCCCATGTGTCCATTAAAATATATCTACTTGCATAATCCCAACAACCAACACTCCATATGAACGATTTTTGGGTCAAATTTAATGAGAAGGTGGTCGGTTATGGTCTCGCTGTTGGTGATATGCCCAAGAGGCAATCATAACAATTCGGGTTAAGGCATGTTGGATATTTGATCCACAAGCAATTAGGGTACTAATGGGTCTGCGACCTAAAAGCTCATTAGTACGCCTATAAATACAAGGGGTAGGGTTAGGGGCTGAGGACTGCACCACGTGACAGCCCTAGCTACCACCCCTCGCAGGCCTGTAACACCCTCAATTTTACTACCATGCATTGCATACATTTTTCATGTAGAGAAGCATTTAGAAAAGAGGAAAATAAAGGAAGGAATATATAAACAAATAAATAAATAAATGGAAACAAAAAATAGGAAATAAAAAAATAAATAGAAAACAAAAATAAAAATAAAAACAAAAAGAAAAATAAAAAATAAATAAAATATCCAAACCTGGCCGCCCCTATTTTTTCCCCAAATTCCCCTCTGCTCTAATTTTCCCTAATTTCACCGATTCTCCATAAATTCCCCTAATTTCCCCTAGGTGATTTTTCCCCACGTTTGGGGGAATTTTTCCCCCAGATTGACCGCACCACCTGGGGGGAACCCTAGCCAGCCCCCCTCGCCCTTGGCCGCACCACCTAAAGGGGGGAACCCTAGCCGCCCCCTTTTATTTTTGTTGGATTTTCTTTTTCCCCCAATAAGCTCAGCCCTTGGTGGAAAATAAATAATTAAATCACAGTCCCTATATCCCACCTCTTCTTAAATTAAATCTTAGCCCTTGGATAAATGAGTTTCTAAAATCCTAGCCTCCCTATCTATTTCTCCCCCATATAAATAAAACCCTCCCCTTAGCAGCCACCCCCTATCCCATATTCTCCTGGCCGTGGCCCCTCTCCCATGCTACCAAGCTCTGGCCGCCGCCCCTTCTGAAGTTGGCTGCCGTCGAAGCTCGGCCACGCCTCGCCATCGCCGAAGAAGGAACCCCCAACGCTCTGCCCTAGCCGCAGATTTACCATTCTTTAAAGGAAAGCCCCAGCTGCTGCCGTTGCAAGGAAAAGGGTCCTGCCGCAAGGTGGAGAGGAGGAAGAAGTGAGGTAGGTCTCCGTTACCCCTCTTACCACGTCACCGCTGTTTCTACGCACCCATTTTCTCCACCCTCTACAAGTACAAATTTCTGCACGTGGACAGACCTTGTTTCAGTCAAGTTTTGACGGTGGAATTAATCTACATATTGAGTCATGATCATAACCACGTCCACACTTGATTCCAGCAACCTTGTTCATCATAAAACCTCGTGGAAGCCTACCAAAACTTGCAAGAACACGTGGAAACTGACTTTTATAAATTGCACCATAGGAATTGCATTCATCTACTTCATTGCATCTTGAGTAAAGTTTGTGCATGATAATTGATTTCTGTGATCCTTGTATGTGCGTAGTCGTGAGTAGAAGGACACGCTCAAGACGTCGTCTATGAGGAACTATAGCACCAAGACATCGAGACGCTTGAGCAACACGAACCACGGGAGCAAGGCAAGTGCCCCTTGACCATATTGAACCTATGATTTCGAACTGTTTTGCTTGCAAAAATTGCATGCTTGTGTGAACTATATGGGAAACCCTTTTATAGGAGTTTACTATGTTTGTTAGCTATCCTTGTCACTGGGGAAATTGTTGAGTCGGGTATGGTCGTTTTCCTTTTTGCTTCACTTAAGTTATGGGATACACGAAAACTGAAATAAAACATGGTTAGCTGCTGCACTCATAAGATTAAAGATGATGAGAACATGATGATGTTAATGAGCATGGAATCGGGGAGATCTAGGCAAGTTTGGTTCATGGATTTCTCCAAACGAGATGGTGGTTTGCTTGCCGTAGATCTAAGAACCGGTTCATGTGAGCACATGCGAGGAAAATAGTGCCACCACAAGGCCAAATATGAGTGCGGCTTAGCTGACTAATTAGGTGTGTTGCTAGCTTGTTATGGACCATTGGATGGCGCGGGGAATGGGAGTCAAGGAGGACTGCCCTTGGAACTGCATGGCACAAGAGGGGGCCCGGGTGGGAGAATGGAGATTCAAGCCTGCCGGCGAAACCTTAGTGGGTACGTACATTCTAGTAGCCCCTTTGTAAAGGCTATTTTGTGATCTCTTGGCCGTAAACTGACGGATGTGTAGTGGCATAATGGAGGTTCTTTGTAGTTGCCGACGGGTGACGAAATCACGAACTTGTGGGTAAAGTGGTGCCACCTCTACAGAGTGTAAAACTATCATGATAGCCGTGCTTCCGGTTACAAGCACCTAGCCAACTTCCATGATTAGAGGCAAAACTTGGTATGGTTATTCGGTATGGTTATGGTATGGTTTTGGGACTGGTTTTGGGACTGTTTTGGGTCATGATAATGAGTTTAGTTTCAGTTATATGAAAATGAGATGGTCATTAGTATTTATGAGTACGAGATGAACTTGAGAAAGAGTATTGGTTGGTTGAGGCTTGATAAATGATGAATTATGATGAAGGAATGATGATGAATTACTTGGTTATGTTGGGATTTCACTCACCTAGAGATAGTTGCTGTTTTTATCATGTTTGTGAAATAAAATTTGCTTTCTGCAATGAAACCATTTATTTCCTACCTTGTTGGAAGCTCCATGTCATACTTTTCTCGCACTTGATAAGTATGACATGTACTCACCCTTGCATTTCCACATATATATCAGCTACAGTAGAAGAATACTTCGAGGAACAGGTGGAGTACTAGGCCTGCGCACTACCGTCAACATGCCAGTGGAGTTGAAATTGGAGTCCATCGTCTTAGTCATTTTTCGATGTCGTTTAGAGTCTTCTACTGTAAGAATAAGTTAGATATTCATGAGTGAGACAATGAGTCAATGTAATAAAGTACTTAAACTTTATTTGTACGTGGTTATATTCTGAATTCAGTTTGTGATAAGCTGTGTATGTGTGATGAATATCCTGGGCACACATATGCATTCACTTGGTTCATTTTTCGGAACTGGGTATCACAAGGCCTCACGCTGAGACCCTTGCCGCGCACGCAGTGATAGCACACCGGAGCACGGTGTTCCTTCCCTACGTGTGGACGCCGTGGAGACGCTGCTGCTACTGCTGCGCTGATCGGCTACGACGAACGTGATCGTCTACCTGCTGCCGTGACGAGGACGAGGAAGAGACGAACGTGGCCATCTACTTCCCCCACACCAACGCGCGTCTATGTTCCTCTGTGCTGCGCATCTAGTGGTAACGATCTATGACCTCTGTACTCGCATGTTTCCTAGGTGACGCGGTAAAATTGCTAGAGTAGCGTACCGCCGATTTCCCAACAGAGGCATCAGACTGCAGACATGTTCATACGATGATTTTTTTGCACGGTTTTTGGGGTTTGGAACTGGTTAGAGTAGATTGTCATCGTATATGACTAAAGGGTCAGTTCGTGCTCTTTCTATGTCATGTGCGCAACATGTCCCTACCGGCTGGAATCACTATCGGGACTAATCGCGTACATAGCTAACAGATTGATCCAACAGACCACGGTCATGAGTCATGATCTTCTCATCAAGAACCAGTCACATTGAAAATTGAGGCATTCTGAATGGCTCAGATTCGGGTTGATTTGATCAACCGGATAAGATCTTCATAGTCATTTCATAGATATGATCTATGTAATTTCGTTTGGTGTCTGCTATAGCGATTACATAATATCGTTTCACACTAGAAACCGTTCTACGCTTAAGTTGTTTTTGCGGGGAATGATGTGAATGGTGTGACCTTATTGTGATGTGATGATCTGTGTGTAATATTAATGCAGCCTGCGTGTTGCAAGTTTATCACAACCAGGTTGAGGTTGTCATATAATTGTATAATGACCTGAGTGTCGACCTATGATGCTTGATCTCTCATGTAATTTATTTGGTAGATATTAGTTGTATTAACTTCTTTTATATTCATGGAGATGTCTTCAAGCATAGTGGAGATGGTTATCACCACTAGAAGGGAGGCACGGCAGCTTAGATCATGATGGAACCGTGGTGATGGAGACCACTATGATTCTAAAGGCCATACTATTCACAATGTGATATGATCATATGCTTGTGAAGTTTATTTATTACTATTTATGATCATATGGTGGATATTTTGTCATGATAGAATAGCTTCCCTTGCAAAAGTTGAGTATTTGATGCCATTTACCAATAACTGCACCTATGTTGTTTTGATCGTTGTGTGGTAGGTTTGCCAAAACAAAATACCATCATCTATCATAATGCATAGGGTGAATCTTGGACTTTCACACGGGGCATTGGATGTCACCCAACAAACAAGTGTCATATAGAGATATGATTAACAATTGTTGTTTGCCTATATCACTAATTTTCTAGCAGTGAAGCCAAAGCTCACTAGGAATTAGTGAATATGGATCTTGGACCACTATATGTCATTAGAGGGAGGACGATACTCATATAGTGGTGGTGTATTCTATTAAACTGTTAATAGAAGACTAATACATAACATAGTGCTAAAACCTTGCTTATTTATTTTCTGTTGTAGATCATGTCTGCTATTAACAATTACGGTTTCAATTTGCGATCTGTGCTTGAAATGGAAAAGCTCAATGGAGCTAACTTTATCGATTGGTACCACAACCTGAGAATCATTCTTAGGCAAGAGAAAACCGAGTACATCCTTTAGCAACAATACCCTGATGACCTCCCAGGTGATGCAACTGCTGCAACACGTAGAGTTTATCAGAAGCACTGCGATGGTGCGCTTAACATAAGATGCCTCATGCTCGCCACTATGTCCCTTGATCTGCAGAAACAGTATGAGCATACAGATGCTTATTCTATTATTGAGGGACTGCGTGGAATGTTTGAGAACTGTCATAGTGTGTGAGCTGCGATACTCCTCCGGGCCTGCTACGGAAGCAGCCCGCAAGGTTCTTTGATTGGAGGGGGCTTGGCGCCTTACGCGATCCGGCTAGAGAGAGTGGATGAGCACCGGAGCGTAATACCCTATGTCCACAGGAGTGTATGTTCTATTGCTTGCGCATGTATGCGTGAGATGGTGCTGGGTTTTCAACTCTTTGCCGGGTGGTCACCCCGGTCCTTTTATAGTCCAAGTCCGGGGTGGTTACAATGTGACTTGGGGCCCGACGGGTGGCCCCGAAGCTATGTGAACCCTATACATGATCTAGGATTTTGTACTCTGAGAAGGGCAGTGGGTGGGGGAGTTAAGTCCCGCCACCCGGCGCACTGAGCACCCCTGTCTGTATGTTAGGTGATGATGAAGACACCGTCTTATCGCCGCATCTTGTCATTCCACTTGGCGGCCCAGTGCCGTTGGACGGCACTATACCACTGTCACGCCTCATCCTCCTGTCTTGTCACTGTAATGGCGGTCAGGCGAAGGACCGAGGCGTGCACCATGCGCCATGCTTCTGGGGAAGGCGCAAACCTTGAATGCGCGGCCGGACAGCGCACTTACTCCTTAACTTCGTCAAACCTCAGCCCATGACGGATCATGGGGCACGTGGCGGCTTTGGAGCTCTTGCCGGCAGGTTCGGAGCCGGGAGACACGTGTCAGCTCCGTACCTCAACTCAGCATCGAGGCTCGGACAGGATCCCAAGGCACGTGTTGGCTCCGGAGCTCTCCTCAGAAGGGAAGAGGTCTTGAGTCTATAGACACGTGGCAGCTCCAGACCTCGCTTCAGCGGGGAGGCTCGAACCAGAGCCCAGGGCACGTGTCGGCTCCGGCGCTCTCCTCAGCAGGGAGGAGGTTCTCAGCCTAGACGTGGCAGCTCCAGACCTCACCTCAGTGGGGAGGCTTGGACCAGAGCCCAGGGCATGTGTCGGCTACGGAGGTCTCCTCAGCAGGGAGGAGGTTCTGAGCTGAGAGACACGTGGCAGCTCTGGACCTTACCTCAGCAGGGAGGCTCGGACTGGAGCCTAGGGCACGTGTCGGCTCCAGAGCATTCCTCAGCAAGGAGGAGTGTCGGAGCCCAGATACACGTGGCAGCTCCGGACCTCACCTCAGCGGGGAGGCTCGGACCAGAGCCCAGGGCACGTGTTAGCTCGGGAGAACCTCCTCAGCAGGGAGGGGGTTCTGAGCCAACTGACACGTGGCAGCTCCGGACTTCACCTCGGCAGGGAGGCTCGACCCAGAGCCCAGGACACGTGTCGGCTCTAGAACTCAAGCACACGTGGCAGACCCAGAGCTGATCTTGGAGCCAAGGATACGTGGCTATGCTGGGGCCCAAATCAGCAGCGAGGCGGGACCCAGGCTGTCTTTTACCCTCTATGCGGGGGTACCCGGTCTACAGGGTACCAACAGTGGCCCCCGGGCCCATTTCGGGGGAGGCAATGAGCCCGCAGTTGGGGCCTCCATCTTCCCCGCATGGTGGTTTTGATCCTGAACTTTGGAAACCGAAGTGGTGGCGATATTTTTGCGTACTGGATGAGTGGTTTTACCTGGGAGACGAGGAGGCTGCACATCCTTGGCGTTGTGGGCATACCCGCCAGTCGAAGCGGCAGCATGTCGTCAGAGTAGTGGACGCATGTTTGCTCCTGGCTGGTGGGTCGTGGCGACGTGCTTGAGGGGTTGTCCCGGGGTATTTACTGCAGCAGCCATCAGGTCGACCGCTGCAATTCCACCACGCCGCTTTTCTCGGGAACCGCCAGACGTTGCCGAGAAGTTACCTGCCTGGCCCCCAGTCTCTGACGGGTGGATCTGGGTCCTACACAAAATCATTGGGGGAGGCAGGTAGCCCGTGGCATGGTACGGTGGAAACCCAAACGTCGCGCATGTTGCCCTGCCAGAGGTTGCGGACATAGAAAGGGAAGCCTTCTAGAGAAGGACGGTTCCCATCTGCCTTTTGCAATCCTCGTCTTCCTCCTGGGTGCTCGAAGCTTCCGCTCCCCAACGCTCACAATGTTTCCTCGCCATCATGTATTTTGGCCTTTGTTCGTCCAAGCTTCGTAGCGATGGCGATATTGCTATTGTGAGGCGCCTGATCGGCTGGCAGTCAGCCACATTCGACGGAAAGATCCGTCGCGGGAGGGTTCCGCTGACCGACATGCAACCCAGCGAGGTGGTTCTTTTCACCTCGTACGTGTTGTCCGGGTTCTCGCTCCCGGCATCGTCCTTCCTCCTCACTCTGCTGGAGGTGTATGGGCTTCAGCTTCAGCACCTTACGCCGCACGCCCTCGCACTGGTGGCCGTCTTCGTCCACTTCTGCAAGATATTCGTGTGCGTGCGACCTTCGGTGCGACTCTTCAGAGCGTTCTTCTCCTTGAAGGCCTCGGGGGGAAGCACAAGCCACGTGGGGCTTACTACTTCCAGCACCAAGGGAGGAGCTTCTCGCCCTACATAGCGCTCTTCACTCCCGGGAAGCGGGAGCACTGGAGGGAGGACTGGGTAATTAGCCAGACGGATGTTCATGACTGCTTGGAGCTGTCGGGTAGCCCGCCGATGGCCGAGGGAGATGTTGGGGATGAGATCCCCCACCTGCAGGATACCTACACACTGGTGCTGGAGAGGATCAAGTACCTGGCGGAGGAAGACCTGACCTCACTGATGGTCTTGCTTGACTTCTTGTCCCACCGGATCGCCCCTCTCCAGCAGCGCGTCCGGCCCGCTGGCAGTACACCGGGGAGGGCGACATGACCCGGTTAGCGCATGGAGCGGGATCGTCGCCAGATCGGGAGATGGTGAGGACGATGCTGCTGAAGCTCTCCTGCGACCTGATCTCCGACGAATCCATCACCACGCCGGCAAGCTACCAGCCTGTCTACCTCAACCCGCAAGTGAGGTCAAGGCTGCTGAGGGAGCTGCCAACACTGGACGACATCAATGTCGCCGTGCGGCAGATCGGCTATCACTCATGGTGCATAGAGATCCCTGGAGCGGGCAGCATCGGTGGCCAGTCGGGGCCTGCACCGAACTCACTCCCAAACAGAGGGAAGGAGTCGGCTGGTAGATCCGTCCCTGTGGAGCGCCCTCGCTCACCGCCCAAGGATGCCCCGGAGTCGAGCAGGGTGCCAAAGAGGAAGTTGGTCCGTCCTGACGGAAGCTTCATCTCAGGCCCCCAGGCAGGGGGTTCCCAGGCTTCCCGTGGTCCCACACTTGGTTCGGCGACTGGCACCGGCGGCAGCTCTGGAGCTGCTGCTATCGGAGAAGACCCGTCGGGCACAGCAAGGGTGCCTGGCGCTACTGGAGCTTCAAGGAGGGCCCCCAACGCACCGACGATGCAGAGGCAGTCCTCAGGTGCATCGCCGGCTCGAAAGACATCATCAGGGAAGACTCCTGGAGCGGTGTCGACGGCGACAAGAGCTCCAGAAGCACCGTCGGCTCCTCAGCTATCAAGGGCAGACCCAGCGCAGGGCACATCTTCGGCGCCGAGGTCCTCAGCAGGGGGGGCGGGGCTGTTGTACTGCCTTCGGCGACGAAGACCCCTGAGGTCCTGCAGGCTCCGAATCTGGCGGGGTCGACCTTGACACCGGCAGGGGCGAGTGACACGAGCCCTTTGCATAAGTAGTTCCGCTTGGAGTGGAACTTCGGGACCTCCAGGTATGGCTCAACCTTGTAGTACAGGCTGTGTACCGAGCCGCTGGATGGCGTAGTTAACACTAGTTGCTTCTTCTTGGAGTGCTCCCCACCAGAGAACCCCTCCTCCCCATCCTCCGCAATATGCTGGGGGCTGGAGCTCCTTCCCCACCGAAGTTTCAACGCCGGCAGCAGTGCCTGAGCCTATGCCTAGGGTGGCTCCGGATGTCAGAACCCGGGCCCCCGAGGCCAGCCAACCGGCGGTCACGGACGCCACTGGTAGTGGTGCGGCTGCTGCTGAGCGGGCTGCTAGCCACCCTCCTCTTTCTTCGCGGGTTGCCATGGTGGCAACCCCACCGGAGGATGAAGAGCCGGAGGGTGTCGAGGAGATACCTCACCTGGCAATGCCGAAGGCTGTCCCGATCCCCAGGGCTGTGAGAGCTGTCCACTCTAGCCTAGACCAGATGCGGTACGTGCTCGCGCAGGAGTGGGCCGAGCTGAGGTCTGAGCGGGAGCGCCTCTGGGACTGGGACGACCTGTTGAAGGCGCTGATCTAGTCTGTCAAGGCGAAGGCCCGGTCTCGGAAGGAGCAGCTCGAGGCTCGAGAGGAGGTGGTAGAGGAGAAAGAGGCCGTCATCGCCGACCTCCACAAGAATGCAGTGAACCTCCTGGCTGAGGCCAAGAACATCCATGCCTCCGCCGATGTACGTCTCGTGGGCCTGACGGAGTTCCGGGAGATGCTCCTTCATCGGGAGAAGGAGACGGAGGCGAGGGAGCTCTCTGACCGTCTGGCTGCCCATGAGAAGGAGCAAGGGCGCCTGAAGGAGCGGCTTTAGGGCATCAACGACCGGGAGCTCGCCACTGCTTCCAGGGAGTCTGACCTGGACGAGCGGACCGCATGGCTGGCAACCAAGGATCAGCTCCTGGTTTCTCTGGAGCAGGAGCTGGCCACCCGGGAACAGGAGCTGGCGAGGAGTTTGGCGGAGGAGCTAGCTTCTTCCGCTAAGGTGGCCGAAGATCTCTGGGCTTCTCATGCCGCTGAGGTAGAGAAGGTCTAGGACTTCCTCGGCCGCGCGTAGGCGGCTCTGGAACCCTTCGTCTTCGGCCCCTTGCGCCCCATAGGGCTAGTGCAGGAGGTGAGCCAGGTGCTTCCTGCCCTGGACTGAGTCGGGGAGAAGCTCCTAGCACTGGAGAATGTCGTGGGGGAGCAGCTGGAGGCCGAAGGCAAAGATCTGGCCCAGATGGTGGCAGGGCATGTGCTTACTTGCCTTCGGAGCTGCGACCCCAGCATCTCCTTGATCCTGTGGTGCAGGGCCACAACGCAGAGTTGTCGGGGGCAGTGAAGTCTTTTGTGGAGGAGGTTGCCCGACATGTAGCTGCTAGGTTCCAGCGCGGATAGCTCCTAGGTCTCCCGCTTGCCTTGTATCCTCCTATTTATGCCGGAGCTCTGTTGTTTATAAATACTTCTTGTTTCAAGCCTTATGTTGCCTTGAGTTGTTGATGTAGACTTGTGGACCCATGGCATCGCAAAGGTCCAGAATGACTTAGCCGACGTGGATAGCTCTTTGCCGATGTCCCGAGCTTGTTCCTCCGGGTCCTTAGCAGCATAAGGACCCAAGGCGCTCCGACAGTGTGTCTAACACTCCTTCCGGGTTCTTGATGGCACAAGGACCCGAGGGAAGTTCGTCCCGTCTCTTCAACTTATGTTAGCTGGTGCTCCAAGTCTTCTGCTTGCTGCTGCAGTGTTTCGATATCTTGCCCGCGTGGTTCACCGTGATGGACCCCAGTAGGTGTGGCCCTTGTGTTGGGGCACGCCTACCACTGGATAAGGCAGGACGTTAGCATCGGGCCCTCTGGGAGGTCGGAGACGCCAAGGACCTGTTCGGACCTACAGATATGGCAGAAAGAAGGAGTAATCATTCTCTCTGGTCACCCTTCCCTGTTTGGTAGCTTTACCGTGGCTTATGGTCCACAGCTGAGCTACGGGGCTTGGGTATTTCGATGTGGGTCGTCCAGGCTATGGTATGAGCTACGGGGCTTGGATATGCGCGGTCCGGTTCCCCGGTATTGAGTTGAAGCGTTGGAGAGGTAGTGTGGCGGACCGGAATCCGCTCTTCCAGGATCGCAGAGGGTGGTGCCGCACGATGCGACACCCGACAGCACACATCATAAGGATACATTGTATTACATAGAAACCAACTGAAATGTACAAAGTAGTACATTACTCAGTTACAAACTAGGGTTTATATTACACAGCGGAAGTTAAATTTGTACAACTCATGCCCGTCTATCTAGCAAAAGTCGGTTGCCCAGCCCTAGGGCAACCCACACTAGCTGCACTCCTCAGCTCAGCGCGGCGTATACGGCTCGTACTCAGCCGTGGTCCCCGACAGAGGGTAACCCTCGCCGGTGGACTCGTAACCCAAGTCCGTGGGTGGCTCCTCACCTGAAAAACACTTAAGCAGAAACCATGAGCACGATAGCTCAACAAGACTTAACCGACTCACCTAGGCTTGAAACTCTACATGTAGTGTACAATGAACATGGGATGGTAAAATTGCAGCAAACGGACACGCCTACAAGTTCATCCTTATTTCATATTTTAGCCACAAGTTAACATTTCATGAATCTGAAATTTAGTAAGCAATATTTGGTGGCACACATGTAGCAATACAAATATACAAGAGGTACTCATCACCTTGAGGGACGGCGAATCGACTCGATATACACCTGCAGAGATACCCAAAGAGCATGTCACGTACGCCCACCTGTGGAGCTGCACAGCACACTCACTCGATGTCATACGGGACAACCTTTCACCCAACAGACCAAACGTCGAACCGGTCGCACCGAAGAGGACAGGAGGTTCCCTACACGGAGCATCTCTCTATGCCCGTTAGCAGATTTCCATCTTGCTGCCCTCAACCTACACCTATAAATTGGTGTGCTATGCCTCGACGCCCGGAGGTTTAGGTTACATCGGTTTATCGAGGCCCATATATCTGACATGCCTTCGGTATGTTCAATACTTGTTCAGCAGGGCCGCACACGGATCGGTCCTCAATTGACACGGACAGGGCTGCGCACACAAGACTTCCTCATGCTGCGCCCTAGCCCCTGCCTAGTCTCATTTTCATTACTAAAGTGATCTCACATCACTCGAACCAATCCCGTGTGTCCCAAGCCTAACTCGCGAGTAGATTCCAACTACTCGACTTGTACCAAAGTCCTATGAATGATTAAGCATAGCCTGTCTACTTGAGGACTTAGACACTACCCTCACTCTTACGGGAAACATCTGGTTATGCATTTGGGGTTTCATTCACCCTACACCTAATGCACATATACATACCTCATACTAAGTATGTAAACAAAGTAAAACTTTGTAAAACGGTTTAATGCAACCCGGGGCTTGCCTTGTTGCTGCTGGTCAGGGGTTAGGGCTTCGTCCGGAAGAAGGAAGTCGAGCACTTCCGGAGTTTCCTCGCCTTCAGCGACTACACGTCAACGATATACTATATGTCAATTCAAATGTAATTTTTAGAATTGAATAAGTAATTACTATAACTATAGCTACACCTCCCCTTTGATTCTTAAGTTTTTATGGTGGCTTTGTAGTGTCCTAACCAGAGTCTTGACCAAGTTTCATTTGCAACAAAGTTCATTTGAGCTTTGTACAAATAAAAGCCTATTTGGTCAATATTAGAGTTTCTAAGGAATTCCAGGGGTTTTAATGGCTCCAACCATTACTTTCTGGAAACTAGAATTTGAGATGGTTCTAATGGAATTGGTTTCATGCCATTTGAAGAATTCTAGAGGAAGTTATGCCCTAAACAAGATTTGAGAAAATCTGAAAAATGTTTCTGTACATTTTTCTATTTTCTCAGGGCAGTTCACTTAATCACACCATTAGGGGGACTAAATAAACTTGGATGGGCCTGAAAATTTTACTGTGGTTCAGGGATTTACCAATGAACCTCCCAGCCAAATTTCAGAATTTTTCATAAAGTAATTCCAGATAAAATCCCTAACAATTTAAACTTTAGGGAATTAATTCTGGAAAACTAATAAGTTTCATGAGCTGAAATTTGTGTTGCTGGAAAGTACTCAAATAGCTGAGTTCAGCAAAATTCAGTTCACTGAATTTGGAGCTTCCTAGCAAAAGTTCTATGCATTTGGAGTTTGAACTAAACTGGAAAATCCCCAAAATATTTAAACTCTGAGGGTGGGGCCCACTCTTTAAACCGGCCCACTGAGAAAACGGCCACACCGCAGCCCACGGGGTTTTACCCGTGCTGCCGCACCGGATCCCGGCCGCAAAGTGGATCCCCGTGAGATAATAGAGACTGACCGGTGGACCCACCCCCCCCCCCTTCGTCTACCTCACGACCTCCCGTGACTCCCGCGGCGGCGCTTCGCCGGAGCTTTCGCCGCCGGCCATTTCGCTGCATGACTCCGACAGATTTTGCCGCCTGTGCCTAACTTGGCTCGGAGAACACGCTGATGCCCTCACCGAAGCTAGGCGATGGACGGAACCATGCCCGCGACGGTGACAGCGGCTCTCCCTACTCCGGCGATGTCGCCCGAACTACTCAGGGCCTTATTTTCGGAACGGTTTGCTCCTACAGCTCCGCTGTGGCTTGCTGAGCATGAAAATGAGCTCGGTTTGCCATGGAAACGGCCGGAGCGATGTGCTCACCGTCGACCTAGGCTCGATATCGGCTGTGACCTAAAAACTCGATAACCCGAGTCTATACTCGACGGTTCTTTGTACTTTTTGATCCTGGATGGCCGTGGCTAGGTGTAGATCACGTGTGTAGCTCGGTATACCTGGTAATGAGCTAATACCCACGAATTTTTGGATTTGGGATGGCTCGGTCCTAAGAACACCGAAACTTGGGGAAATTCTCCCACGACAGTGCATGAAACAAAGAACGGTTTGGACTAGTAGGACCAGCACCTTAGGGCGGTTGTTACTTGTGTTGATCGTCAGGCACGAGGAGGCCTGTGTCTCCCGGATGTCGGCGACCCGAGGGAGGCGAACTCGGAGTGAGTTGGGGCGGTGGTTTGGGGGCAGAATAGAGACTGCTTGAGGGGAGAAATGAAGCACGGCAGGAGTGCACGGTTTATCCCTGCGGTCTGTGATCTTTTCTCCCCCCTCACCGAGCAGGAGCTGGCCTGGCTGAGGCGGTTGGGCGCCGACGCTGTGGCTGGCAGGTGCGCGCTCTCGGCCGAGAGAAAAATCACCCGAACACTTCAGTGTGAAGGCTACTGACAAGTGGGTCCCTCCCCTCTAATTCTCTCCTAATTTTTCATCTCTGTTTTTGCTGAAAATATCCCCAGCTACTCACAATTGAATGTGAGGCTTAAGAACCAAGTCACAGATTGAATTTGATTTCCTATGTTTGAAATTGGTTTGGCTAAATTTGCTTTACATTTGAACTGAAATTCAAATTCAGTTTTTGAATAAATGCAATTTTAGCTCCCGACAAGATGAAGTCCAATGGGAATGAAAATTGGTGTGCCAGCTCAGAAAAATGTGCTGAGTTTGAATATGAAGCCAACTTTTGTATTCAAGTGATGAAAGATGCTGCAATTTGAATTTACATTCAAATTGGCCCCTTTTTCAAATGCCTCCAAAAGTGCCTCAAAAAGTATTGGATTTGCATGAAATTTGTCCTGAGCCTTCCCAAGAATACATAAGATCTAGGGGTGAGCTCAACCTTTCATGTTCATGTGTAAAAATCCCACCTTTTGAAAGTTAGGGCTTTCCCCTCTAATCACCCTTTTGATGGTGGTTACTTGCTCTTCACAAGTGTTCACAAGATATTCACAAAATGAGCTGTGGTGTTGTTAGGTGATGAACAAATTTTTGCAGGTCCCTTTCTTGGGCTTTTACATCCCCCCCTTAAAAGAATCTCATCCCAAGATTATAAAAGAAGAGGCTGCAATGTACTAAAACTCAACCGTGCTGGGACGTCATGAACTCCGGGTAGTTTGAGCAAAGGAATTCCTCGGCTCTCCCACGTCGCTTCTTCGGCGGTGTGGTTGCTCCAGAGTATCTTATAGAACCACAACGTTTGGCTACGTGTGGTCCGAGCCTTCTCATCAATAATGGCCACCGGATATTGATCATATGTCAAATCCGGTTGCAGCTCACTGATATCTTCAGTGGGAACAGCAGCCGTATGCTTCAGACATGTTCGCAGTTGTGAAACATGGAAAACATCGTGAACACCAGCAAGAGATGCCGGTAGCTCCAGCCTATACGCCGCTGGTCCACACTTCTCTGTGATAGCATAGGGTCCAATGAATCGGGGAGCGAGTTTCCTCTTCACGCCGAACCGGTGCACGCCTTTCATCAGAAATACATGGAGGTACACGTGCTCTCCGACGTCAAAGTGCAGCGGTCTACGCCTCTTATCATCGTAGCTTTTCTGCCGGGATTGAGCAGCCTTCAAGTTGGCTTGAATCATCCGAACGTGCTCTTTGGCGTCGTTCACCACATCAACCCCGAATGTAACCCTTTCACCGGACTCGCACCGGTTTAATGGGGTGCGGCATTTACAACCGTAGAGAGCTTCATAGGGTGCCATCTTAATCCTCGCCTGATAGCTGTTATTATACGAGAATTCCTCCAACGGTAGGTGATCATCCAAGTTCCTACCGTGGTGGATGGCACATGTTCTCAACATGTCTTTCAATACTTGGTTCACCATTTCTGTTTGGCCATCTGTCTGAGGGTGATAGGCGGAGCTCCTAATCATCTTGGTACCCGTTG
The DNA here is from genome assembly GCA_030760725.1 of Neostapfia colusana. NCBI lineage: Eukaryota > Viridiplantae > Streptophyta > Magnoliopsida > Poales > Poaceae > Neostapfia > Neostapfia colusana. The sequence goes on along the minus strand of JASWHV010000017.1, from coordinate 32,565,975 downwards.
CAGCGTGCAACTGCTCCCAAAAGCGAGACACGAATAACGCACCTCGATCTGAGACTATGGTCTTGGGTACCCCATATAAGCATAGAATTTTCGCTATGTACAGCTCCGCATATGTGCCGGCATTGTAACGTGTATGCACAGGGATGAAGTGAGCCGTCTTGGTTAATCGATCAACGATTACCCAAATGGAATCATGCTTATTGGACGTAAGGGGTAATCCCACAATGAAATCCATGCTCACATCTTTCCATTCCATGCCAGGATTTTCAGGGGTTGCAGCAGCCCTGATTTTCTCATATGATCAGCTATCACTCGTCTACACATATCGCACTCGGATACGTACGTTGCTACTTCCCGCTTCATCCGTGTCCACCAAATTTCTTTTTCAAATCTTGGTACATTTTATTGCTGCCCGGATGAATGGAGTACTTAGACAAGTGAGCTTCATCAAGAATTTTCTTCCTCAGCTCTATGTTCCGGGGTACGACTATGCGGTCATTGAACCACAGCGTCCCCTGATCATATTTCCGGAAACATTTGATTTCTCGGTTGTCTATCCATCTCCGGAGATGTGCCATACCCTTATCAACCTTCTGAGCTATAATGATGTCATACCTAATGGTAGGGATGAGGGCAAGGTTGTAGAGCGATCCATAAGGACCAAGTATAAACTCGGCTCTTCCTCCTCCACCGGTGCAATGGTGAGGTTATGGACATGTGATTTCCGACTCAGCGCGTTGGCAACAACATTCGCATGGCCGGGGTGGTTATGAATCTCAATCTCATAATCTTTGATTAGTTCTAACCACCTCCTTTGCCCCATATTCAGCTCCTTTTGGGTGAAGATATACTTCAAACTCTTGTGGTTGGTGTAGAGATGCACCAAGTTCCCCAGGAGATAGTGCCTCCACATTTTTAACGCAAAAACCACAGCAGCGAGCTCAAGATCATGAGTTGGATAATGCTTCTCATGGTTTTGAAGTTGGCGTGAGCCATATGCGACCACACGTCCTTCCTGCATCAACATGCAGCCGAGCCCAATACCGGACGCATCACAATACACGTCGAAGGGCTTGGTTGTATCCGGTTGAGCTAAGACCGGGGCTGTTGTGAGATGCTTCACTAAGGCTTGGAACGTTCCTTCACACGCCGTGTTCCAAACATATTTTGTTCCCTTGTTCAGCAATTCTGTCATAGGCTTAGCAAGCTTGGAGAAGCTTGGAATGAATCTCCGATAGTATCCCACTAAGCCGAGGAAGCTTCTGACTTCATGGACTGAAGTGGGAGCTTTCCATTTCAGCACTTGCTCAATTTTGCTTGGGTCAACCACAATTCCTTCCGCTGAGATGCTATGTCCCAAAAATGGCACTTGGCTGATCCAAAACTCACATTTGCTGAACTTGGCATAAAGCTTATGGTCTCACAATCGTTGAAGAATGATCCTCAAGTGTTCGGCGTGTTCTGCTTCTGTCTTGGAGTAAACAAAGGTATCATCAATGAACACCACCACGAACTTGTCCAGCTCCGGCATGAACACCGAGTTCATGAGATACATGAAATGTGCTAGAGCATTAGTGGGACCAAAATACATGACGAGATATTCATATAAGCCATATCTCATCGAGAAAGACGTTTTCGGGATATCCTCCGCCCGGATTTTTATTTGATGATATCCAGAGCGAAGGTCCATCTTGGAGAACACACTTGCACCCACAAGCTGATCAAACAGGATGTCAATGCGGGGCAGTGGGTATTTGTTCTTGATGGTGACGGCGTTGAGTGGCCGGTAGTCCACACACAGCCTCAAGGTTTCATCCTTCTTCTTCACGAACAGCGCCGAGCATCCCCAAGGCGAGGAACTTGGCCTAATGAAACCTTTGCTCAACAGATCATTGAGCTGCTCTTTCAGTTCAGCCAGCTTGTTTGGAGCCATTTTGTATGGTCTCCATGATATGGGCGTAGTCCCGGGTGCAAGCTCAATATTGAACTCGACATCCCGCTCAGGTGGCATGCCCGGAAAATCATCCGGAAACACGTCGGGGTACTCCCGGACTACGGGGATGTCCTCTAACTTGAGAGCTTCAGCATTATTAATTGCTGAAACTTCCTGGATAGGATTGTCTAATATGAGGGACTGCGGACGGTGTACTGGGGAGTTGAGGTGAACCGCCCATGATAATGTTTCCAGGACAGTGCCATGGTAGCTTAGCCATGACATCCCTAAGATTGCATCAATCTTCTGTCCCTCAAGAATAATCATAGTGGTGGGGTATATCTTCCCACCAAAGCACAGTGGTGCTTTCGGAATCATCATAGTTGCTGAAATCTTTCCTCCCGGTGAGCAGATCATATAGGAGCAGTCAGTTGGGAAGACTTGCATTTGATGCTTAGCCACATAGGATGCACTTATGAAACTGTGGGTTGCACCAGAATCCAATAAAATGATGATTTTTCGGTCGTTGAGAGTGAACGTACCCGCCAGCACGTTGTCTCCCTCTGGGGCGTTCTCATTGTCGAGGTTGCGAATGCCCCCAGTCCGCTGACCAACCTTCTTGACCAGAGGTCAGCCTCGAGCACCGCCCTGGAACTGGGCTTGCCCGCTGCTCTGCTGCCCCTGGGGACAGTCCTTCGAGAAATGGCCCGCCTGGCCACACGTGAAGCAAGTGTAGCGAGGCGGTCCTCCGCTGATTGGCGGACGGAAACCCGGGGCGCGTTGTGGCGGTGAAAACGCTCGGGGCACCATCTGCTGCTGTTGCGGTCTCGGTGGTGGCATCGGTGGTCGGAACGGGGATGGCTGAAAAGAACGGCCCCCGAACTGTTGAGGTCGCGCCGATGGATGCCACTGCTGTCCGGATGGTGTCCGACACACCATGCTGTACTTCTGGGGAGATCCACCCCCACTGCTGGGTGGAGTGCTGCGCTTCCGCTGCTCAGCCGCCAATTCTCGCTGAGCGTCTTCTTGCATGATCGCGGCATTAACGAGGTCGTTGAAGGTGCCGCGATTCCATTGGACGAGATGCGTCTTCATCTCGGGGTGTAACCCCCGATAGAAGTGCTCCCGCTTCTTCTCCTCGGTGGAGACGTAATCCGACGCATACTGTGCCAGATGGTTGAAGGCCCGGGAGTAGTCATGGGCACTCCTCCCGCCCTGCTTCAGCTCCAAGAACTCTTGGAACTTCCGCTTCATTATCCCGGGAGGGATATGGTAGGTGCGGAACGCCTCCGGGAATTCTTCCCACTCCACGGCATGGCCAGCCGGACGTGAGGCGACATAGTTCGCCCACCACGCACCAGTGGCACCGTGAAGCTGCTGCGCCGCGAACAGAGTCTTCTGCTGCTCCGTACATTGGAGCAGCCCGAACTTGGACTCAATTGTCCGCAGCCAGTTGTCGGCCTCCGGGGGTTCTGCTGTGTCAGTGAACACCGGAGGTTGCGTACTCATGAAGTTCGAGTACGTCACATCACGGGGCTCACGAGGCCCCCTCTCTTGACGCCCCCACCGCTTGGGACGTATTCTGCACGATCGTGTGGAGCAGGTCGGTCTGCTCCTCACGACCACCCACCAGTGCCACAATCACATCCGCTAGTGTAAGCGGAGGCGGCGGTGGTGGTTGTTGCTGCGGGGTGCTGTCGTAGGCAGGTGGCTGGGAGTCAACACCCCCCTGCTCTCTAGAGCCACCAATCTCATGTGTGGTCCGAGTGCAAAACATCTACAACCATACGACAATAAACATCAGTCCCAAAACATATTTCATGCAGTCCAATAAAATGGCATAAACATAATGACCATAAGGCATGCGATACATCTCTTATACAGATAATGTAATAACTTTGCACAAGCTACACCATTACCTGACCAAGTACAAGCTAGTTAAATCCAACTTGACAGACTCCCTCTTTGGAAGTTCATCTCAACTAGGTTTGGTCACTACGAGACGTTGACATTGCTTTGTCATCACGTATACTACCCTTTTATCTTGAATACGACACAAACATGGTCTCTAGCAAAAGAAACTTGAGTAAGACATGTATTCAATTCTTTCACTAGTTGAAGATAACCACTCATGAGTATGTTCTACCCCATTGGAAGTACTTAAACCCCCTAGGGTACAACAATCTCTCAAATGAGTTCAACTGTCATTCCTCTGTCAGAATGACCAGTTTTTACATATCCCAGATTTTGATCTGATTCTGGGAATTTTCATGACTCAAGATGCATGCTAAAGTTAAATATAACTTCAGTATCTTTCCAACGAGTATTTATTTGCCCTCAGACCAGCTCTGGTTTAAAAGTTATGGTAATTCAAAGTCAACAGAATTTCCAGAAGAATTTCAACAGCACCTCCCTTGGAAGTTGCTGTTTTCAACTCTGGTTTCCACTGAGTTCTGTGCTGAAATTTCAGAAACTTTGAATTACAAAGATGTAACACATCTCCTATCCTTGCTAAAGATATATGATATGAAAATTTTTGATTTTTCTACTGGAAGTTATGCTTGAAAAACAGAGCAGTCAAGAGAGTAGTTTAAATCTGTCCTGGTTCTGGACAGTTTACTTTCTTCTGGACTTTAAGCCATCTTAAGATGTGATTCGGCTCTGGGGGCCTGCAACAAAGCTGTAGAGAACTTAAATACTTTTCCAGAACTATATCCCACACCTCCATTGGCTAAATACTCTGTGAGGTATGCTCTGTCAAAGTTCAGCAACTTGCTGCCCAAACCAGAGCACTCTGTTTTTTGATCCTTCTAAGCTAAACTGACTAACTATTGAACTTTTGTACCCAACCAAAGTTCTAAATTTTCAAACTTAGTGATTTTTACTTCCTTGTTGTCATTATCTTTCATGAACATGCATATGCTATGTCGGTACTACGTTCCTCACAAAAAGAAAATCCTAACCGGATTATGCCGGCATATACATCTCAAGTGTAGCACTAAATGGTCTCTCGCACATGGTTACTACACGGAATACATACGTGGTTAGTACCTGCAGAAGAACACCCAATAATGATGCACTCAAAGGTTATGTTCATTTCAGGCAGGTCCATATTTAAAAATAAATACAAACGCCCGTATCATTGCCATACGGCCGTCCTTGAGTTAAGTCACGTCTCAAGGTACGTGATCGTGTTTTAACACCACACAACGGGGAACTCGAGTAGAGCGCGAACGGGTCATAACGGTTGGGAATTTTATCACCCCAACAGATACCACCTACTGCCCTGCAGGGCACGCCGATGGCAAGCGCTGCGTATGTCCTCCTGGGCTATTTCCAGACGAACACACTCTCGCGTTACTGACCACACGATGGTGTCTCCACTTACTTGCCTAATGCACACTAGGGATCAGTGTTTCATATGAACACAGGAACATGAAGAGTCCAAGAGTTTCATATTAACGTCTCACACCAAGCTGTGAGACCTATGGCTGAACCGCGTTCCTCGTCAGGGGAGCTAACCGAAATTGAACCGCCTTCGGTGGCGTTCCTTAACATTCTTACCAGAGCGTAGGTGCGTCGTTACATAATAAAAATTCAGAATTAAAACGCATATGTTAGTCTTGCCACTTTAAGTAACTATGCTAATATAGTCCTTACTTGGGCAAACTACCGAATCCTCACCGTAAACCTAAGTTTTCCCGTAATACAGTCTTTAATTAATGTGCTATCCCCAATGCGTCTCTGATACCAGCCTGTGGCAGACCGGAATCCGCTCATCCAGGATCGCAGAGGGTGGTGCCGCACGATGCGACAACCGACAGCACACATCATAAGGATACATTGTATTACATAGAAACCAACTGAAATATACAAAGTAGTACAATACTCAGTTACAAACTAGGGTTTACATTACACAGCGGAAGTTAAATTTGTACAACTCACGCTCGTCTATCTAGCAAAAGTCGGTTTCCCAGCCCTAGGGCAACCCACACTAGCTGCACTCCTCAGCTCAGCGCGGTGTGTACTGCTCCCACTCAGCCGTGGTCCCAGACGGAGGGTAACCCTCGCCAGTGGAGTCGTAACCCGAGTCCATGGGTGGCTCCTCACCTGAAAAACACTTAAGCAGCAACAATGAGCACGATGGCTCAACAAGACTTAACCGACTCACCTAGGCATGAAACTCTACATGTAGTGTACAATGAACATGGGATGGTAAAGTTGCAGCAAACGGACACGCCAACAAGTTCATCGTTAGTTCATCTTTTAGCAACAAGTTAACAGTTCATGAATCTGAAATTTAGTAAGCAATATTTGGTGGCACACATGTAGCAATACAAATATGCATATCAGCAGAATTGAGTCATTACATTCCATAATTTATCTACGTTGCGATGTAGTGAACAAGCGGTACTCATCACCATGAGGGACGGCGAATCGACTCGATATACACCTGCAGGTATACCCAAAGAGCACGTCACGTACGCCCACCCGTGGAGCTGCACAGCACGCTCACTCGATGTCGTACGGGACAACCTTTCACCCAACAGCCCAAACGTCGAACCGGTCGCACCGAAACGGACAGGAGGTTCCCTACACGGAGCATCTATCTATGCCCGTTAGCATATTTCTACCTTGCTGCCCTCAACCTACACCTATAAATCAGTGTGCTACGCCTCGACGCCCCGAGGTTTAGGTTACATTGGTTTGTCGGGGCCCATATATCCGACATGCCTTCGGTACGTTCAATACTTGTTCAGCAGGGCTGCACATGGATCGGTCCTCAATCGACATGGACAGGGATGCGCACACAAGACTTCCTCTTGCTGCGCCCTAGCCCCTGCCTAGTCTCATTTTCATTACTAAAGGGATCTCACGTCACTCGAACCAATCCCGTGTGTCCCAAGCCTAACTCACGAGTAGATTCCAACTACTCGACTTGTACCAAAGTCCTATGAATGATTAAGCATAGCCTGTCTACTTGAGGACTTAGACACTACCCTCACTCTTACGGGAAACATCTGGTTATGCATTTGGGGTTTCATTCACCCTACACCTAATGCACATATACATACCTCATACTAAGTATGTAAACAAAGTAAAACTTTGTAAAATGGTTTAATGAAAACCGGGGCTTGCCTTGTTGCTGCTGGTCAGGGGTTAGAGCTTCGTCCGGAAGAAGGAAGTCGAGCACTTCCGGAGTTTCCTCGCCTTCAGCGACTACACGTCAATGATATACTATATGTCAATTCAAATGTAATGTTTAAAATTGAATAAGTAATTACTATAGCTCTAGCTAGACCACCCCTTTGGTTCTGAAATTTTTATGGTGGCTTGGTAGGGTCCAAACCAGAGTCTTGACCAAGTTTCATTTGCAACAAAGTTCATTTGAGCTTTGTACAAATAAAAGCCTATTTCGTCAATATTAAAGCTTCTAAGGAATTCAGGGGTTTTCATGGCTCCAACCATTACTTTATGGAAACTAGAATTTGAGATGGTTCTAATGGAATTGGTTTCATGCCATTTGAATAATTCTTGAGTAAGTTATGCCCTAAACAAGATTTAAGAAAATCTGAAAAATATTTCTGTACATTTTTCTATTTTCTCAGGGCAGTTCACTTAATCACACAATTAGGGCGACTAAATGAACTTGGATGGGCCTGAAAATTTTACTGTGGCTCAAGGATTTTCCAATGAACCACCCAGCCGAATTTCAGGATTTTTCATAAAGTAATTCTCCAGAAAAAAATTCCTAACATTTGAAATTTTAGGGAGTTAATTCTGGAAAACTACTAAGTTTCATGAGATGAAATTTGTGTTTCTGGAAATTACTCAGAGATGAGTTCAGCAAAATTTGGTTGACTGAATTTGGAGCTTCCTAGCAAAAGTTCTATGCATTTGAAGTTTGAACTAAACTGGAAAATCCCCAAAATGTTTAAACTCTGTGGGTGGGGCCCACTCTTTAAACCGGCCCACTGAGAACGCGGACACACCGCAGCCCACGGGGTTTTACCCGCGCTACTGCACCGGATCCCGGCCGCAAAGGGGATCCCCGCGAGTTAACAGAGACTGACCGGTGGACCCGGCCCCCCCTTTGTCTACCTCGCGACCTCCCGCGACTCCCGCCGCGGCGCTTCGCCGGAGCTCTCACAGCCGGCCATTTCGCTGCACGACCTCTGACGGATTTCACCTCCTGTGCCTAACTTGGCTCGGAGAACAAGCTGGTGCCCTCACCGAAGCTCGGCGATGGCCGGAACCATGCCCGTGACAGTGACAGCGGCTCTCCCTACTCCGGCGATGTCGCCCGAACTACCCAGGGCCTTATTTTCGGAACGGTTTGCTCCTACAGCTCCGCTGTGGCATGCTGAGCACGAAAATGAGCTCGGTTTGCCATGGAAATGGCCGGAGCTATGTGCTCACCGTCGACCTAGGCCCGATATCGGCTGTGACCTGAAAAACTCGATAACCCGAGTCTATACTCAACGGTTCTTTGTACTTTTTGATCCTGGATGGCCGTGGCAAGGTGTAGATCACGTGTGTAGCTCGGTATACCCGGTGATGAGCTAATACCCTTGAATTTTTGGATTTGGGATGGCTCGGTCCTAAGAACACCGAAACTTTCCTGCGGAAATTCTCCCACGACAGTGCATGAAAAAAAGAACGGTTTGGACTAGCAGGACCAGCACCTTAGGGCGGTTGTTTCTTGTGTTGATCGTCGGGCACAAGGAGGCCAGTGTCGCCCAGACATCGGCGACCTGAGGGAGGCAAACTCGGAGCGAGTTGCGGCGGTGGTTTGCGGGCAGGACAGAGACTACGTGAGGGGAGAAATTAAGCACGGCAGGAGCGCTCAGTTTATCCCTTCGGTCTGTGATCTTTTCTCCCCCTCACCGAGCAGGAGCTGGCCTGGCTGAGGCGGTCGGGCGCCGATGCCGTGGCTGGCTGCCGCACGCTCTCAGCCGAGAGAAAAATCACCCGAAGACTTCAGTGAGAAGGCTACTGACAAGTGGGTCCCTCCCCTCTAATTCTCTCCTATTTTTTCATCTCTGTTTTTGCTGAAAATATCCCCAACTACTCACAATTAAATGTGAGGCTTAAGCAACAAGTCACGGTTTAAATTTGGTCTCCTAAGTTTGAAATTGGTTTGGCTAAATTTGCTTCACATTTGAACTGAAATTCAAATTCAGTTTTTGAATAAATGCAAATTTAGCTCCCAACAAGATGAAGTCCAATGGGAATGAAAATTGGTGGGCTAGCTCAGAAAAATGTGCTGATTTTGAATATGAAGCCAACTTTTGAATTCAAGTGATGAAAGATGCTGCAATTTGAATTTACATTCAAATTGGCCCCTTTTTCAAATGCCTCCAAAAGTGCCTCAAAAAAGTATTGGATTTGCATGAAATTTGGCCTGAGCCTTCCCAAGAATACATAAGGTCTAGGGGTGAGCTCAACCTTTCATTTTCATGTGTAAAAATCCCACCTTTTAGATGTTAGGGCTTTCCCCTCTAATCACCCTTTTGATGGTGGTTACTTGCTCTTCACAAGTGTTCACAAGATATCCACAAAATGAGCTGTGGTGTTGTTAGGTGATGAACAAATTTTCGCAAGTCCTTTTCTTGGGCTTTTACAGGCGGGGTATGCATGCTAGGGGTACGGAACCAGGCATAGCAGGCTACACACCCTGGACCTCCCGCTGGTGTAAGCCTTTCAAGGGAGGGACAATTCGGCACCATGGGGCCCCAGGCAATAAGACAACCAAAGGTCCTCAAGTTACGGTTAAAACTTTGCTTAGGGGTATGAGCCGTACGGCTCCCCGGTACTGATCTGTAGCACTAGAGAGGCTGGGGGTGCACACTATGGGCACAGAACCAGGCATAGCAGGCTACACACCCTCGACTTCCTACTGGCGTAAGCCTTTTAGGGGAGGGACCATTCGGCGCCATAGGGCCCCCAAACAATGAGACAACGACAGGACCCCTGGTACACCACAGGTACCTCAAGCAGACTCGCCTGCAGAAGGATAGCACAACTCTTGCTATAGTTGAATAGAGGAAAAAGTGACTGGCCACACAGCCGAAGCAGTATGGAAAGAAAGCACGAAAAGAAAGGAGACAATGTCCGAGGTCCGCTTACTTTTCCGTCCATATGCGTGTACTTTCCGACAGCCAAGTACTCAGTTGTAGCGCAGGGGAGGCAGTGCGGCAGGCTTAGGGTATAGGACCAGGCTAAGCAGGCTGCGCGCCCTGGACCTCCCGCGGGCGTTAACCTTTCAGCGAGGAGACCTTCCGGTGCCACGGGACCTAGGACTAGTACGTAGGACAGGCTCCAGACATGCCATTTACAGTTGATATGCATGAGTAAGCACAAATTATAAAGAGAGAATGCGCAGGGTAAGACAAATTTTTCTCGTCTCAGGCTTCCTTTATAAAAGGAAACAGGTCGTACAAGAAGGCAGCGACCCACTCCGGATAACAAGATGACAAGACTAGAAAGACTCCTTCGGAGCTTAGCTGTTCTAAGCACTATTTCTAGACACTATGACACCCTTACAAAGAAAATAGAACCCTACCACTGCACTAACGATAGAACTTACGGAGGTGTTCTATGTTCCATGGATTGGGTAGAGGTACCCCATCCTCCGTGGCTAGGTGGGCACACCTGGGGTGGCATACATGTGCTGCTCGGAAGGGACCCTCCCAGCTGGGCAAGGGTTTGTCACCCCTTCTCAAGAAAGTATTAGCCGAGGCACCAGGTGGCCCTACCTTGGGCTATCTACTCTGCGCGTACCGTTGCTGATATCGTCGGAGCGCTTAGCGGTGTAGCGCATTTTGAGCAGCCACTAGCCATGTTGCCTCGTCGACGAGGTTGATATATTCACGCAGAAGCTGGTTCTACGTGGCTTCATCATATGTCTAGGCGTGGGATGAGCCCTTGGTGTGTTCCGGGGGGAGGGCGGCCACGACCCCCTTCACCAGTGTAAGAGGGTGTTTCCCTTGTCACACGATGAGGGGGAACGCCTGGCTAGACGTGGAGCGTCTCGCGTCGCTCACTATCGGCGCTGGAGTCAGAGTCTAAGTGGCCGTAGACGGCTTTCAACACCTCCTCGGCGTCTTGATACTCCATCTTCTGCTCAGCGCTGGCCTCAAATTTGTCCATACCTGCCCGCTATGGAGCACGAGGTAGCCTCGTCGTCTTCCACCTGGAGACGGCAGCGAGTTGGGTGAGAAGACTCGCCATGAGAGGTGATGTTCACCATGGTCGCATGGAGAGTGCGGAAAGCCCCCTACCTGGCACGCCAAATGTTAGAGTGTGTGAGCTGTGACACTCCTCCTGTCCTGCTACGGAAGCAGCCCGCGAGGTTCTTTGATTGGAGTGGGCTTGGCACCCTACGCGATCCGGCTTTGGAGAGCGGATGAATACCGAGATTTACTTGGTTCGGGCTGTCGGAGCGTAATACCCTATGTCCACAGGAGTGTCTGTTCTATTGACGTCGCCCCACGGCCTCGTTGAGCCAGGATCACGCTGAGGGGTGCTGCATCGCACAGCACCGGATAACGCACATCAAAGATACAAAGTGGAAGCAAATTTTTATAACATAAATGAGTTTATGAACATTTTTACAACAAAATATGTTCAGTCTACATTCACGGGCGTAGACTACGCACCGATATCACGTTCAGCCCGTGAACATGTCCCTGCTAGCACGCACACACACTAACACGGCGGCGTGCACGACTCCCACTCGACGGGGTTTCCCTCTTGGGGTTCCGTCTCTTCCTCTAGAGTCCCTCATAAACCCCTGCAGACGCTTCAAACAGAAGCAGTGAGCACGATGGCTCAGCAAGTCTGACCAGTCTCTCCTGTACATGAAACTTCTACATGAATGGTTTTAGGGTACATGGGGTAAAATAAGTTGCAAAGGACTCGCCTAATTATTAGAACCTTACTTTCAAGTTTTAGCAGCAGGTTGTGGAAAACCTTACGCTAAGGCACATGAGAGAGCCACAATCAAACAAGAAATGTATTTCTCTCATGTACTTTGCCCAAAGTTGAAAAGAAATTTAATTAGCTCTAAACTACAACAAGACATTAACAAGCAAAGTATATCTTTCAAATCAGCAAACTTTTAACATTTATCTAGCCTGTTCTTTCTACATCACGGTACAGGGAACTAGTGGTACTCACTGACCGTGAGGGACGGCGATTATAATCGATTTACACCTACAGGGTTACCCAAATAACCCGTCACGTACGCTCGCACTCGATGTTGCCTACAGCAACTATCACGGACGTCGTACGCAACCACCTTTCACCCGTCAGCCAAATATTGAACCGGTCCTATCGTCCCGAGCAAGAGGTCTCTGCGCACGCATACTCAGTGCCACCAGCCGATTTACACCTCAAGCTCTCAACCTACCCTCTGAACGATAGGCAATGCCTCAATACCCAGCTACCCGAGTTACATCGGTTTCCCGGTTCCCATATAGCCGGTAGGTCTTCGGTACTGTTCTAGCTTGTTCAACAGGCCCGCACACGGCTTGGTCCTCAATCGACACAAGCGGAGCTATGGCACCCAGGCCCCAAAGTCCTGCTGCCCTTACTCTCCGTTCGGTCTCATTTTTTGCCATGTGTTTCATTTGCTATCTTTATCCGAGCAATGTGCCTCTAGCCTATTCTCGCGAGTAGTTCTGGATACTCGACTTGTACGAAATCCTACACTATTTTAGCATTGCAGTAGCTAACGAGGTTTTCAAACCTAATCCCAACACAGGGTTTTCTTGTCTCTGCATTTGGGTTTCAAACAGCACTCTAATGCAAAAATTAAGTGGGTGCTCAAAGTAAGTTCTCAAAACAGTAAAAATTTGTAAAAAGGGTTAATGCAAACCGGAGCTTGCCTTGCTGATCTTGGTCGTAGGCTAGCTGTTCCTCTGGAGTGACGAAGTCTAAGACTTCGGGTTCCTTCTCAACCTTAGCGACTACATATGATAAATACATATCTGTGTTAATTTAAATGCATTTGAATTGAAGTTAAACTTGTGAGAGTTATAAGTATTGCTAGACAGACCCAATGACTCTAAAATTTTTACTTTAGTTTGGATACAACCTAAACAGAGATTTGGCCAAGTTTCATTTGCAGCAAAGCTCATTTGAGCTCTGCACAAATAATTATGTACTTAGCCTTAATTGGAGCTCTTAGGGTGTTCTAAGGATTTTCATGACCAAGCCATGATTTTATGAAAACTAGATTTTAAGAGGGTTCTAATAGAGTTGGTCTCACTTAATTTGAATGTTCCTAGCTAAAGATATGAGCTAAACAATTTCAGAGAAATTCTGAAAATGTTTCTGGACATTTTCTATTTTCTCTGGAACAGTTTTATTAATCACACCCTTAGGAGGATAAAATGAGCTCAAATGGATCTGAAATTTTTATGGTAGATCAGGGATATTTTGGTGAACATACCAGCAAAAGTTTAGAATTTTCCTCCAAAGGATTCTCCAGTTAAAATTCTAAACAGTTTAAAATGTGAAGAATTAATTCTGGAGAAATAAGGATTTTAATGAAGTGAAACTTGATTTGTTGGAAAGTACTCAGAGAGTTGAATCCAAAAAAATTTGGTTTCACTCGATTTGGAGTTTCCTAGCCAAAGTTATGGGGATTTGAAGTTTGAACTAAATCTGAAAATCGAAGAAATGTTTAAACTTCTGCCGGTGGATCCCACAGACAGTGCTTCGTCTTCCTCCTCGCGCCAAACATCCGGCGGTGGCGGTCTCCGGCGAAACTCGCCGGAACTGAGTTCCCGGCCACCTCACGGCTTGAAACTCGTCGCCTCCCCCTTTTCCGACCCCCTGAACTCAGCTGTGAGCTCGCCGGCCACAGGCGAAGGCCGGAAACCTGCGCGCACCGGCGACAGAACCCGCTAGGGTTTTGGCGAGGTCGGGTAAGCTCTGTTCTCCCCCAAAACATCGGGTTTTTGGCTCTACAGCATCAGGGAACCCTGAGGGAGCTGGAAATGGTAGCCAACCTTGGTGAAACGGCCGGCAACCCTGAGCTCCACGGTGAACCGGGACAGTTTTCCATGGCGACCCAAAGAACTGCCCTCTCCGAGCTTATTCTCCATGATTTTCCTTGGTTTTGCTTTGAGGAGAGGCGCTAGGGGATGTACTAGCTACTTACAAACGAGCTCGGCTGGTAGTGGTATATGTGAACCGAATTTGGCTCACAACCGAGCTCGGTTGTTTTATACTAGGGTTCAGGAAACTGGAAAATTCTAGCTATACGGTGGATCATTTGCTGAACAGAGAGAAGCTACACGACCTAGAGAAGCTAACACACCTTTCTTGTATAGGAGAGCAGAGGCGAAAGTGGCCGTGGCGTCCTGTCCACGGTGAACCGAAACGATCGCCGCCACAACCCTCGGTAACTCGTCGGTGTTCTCGGAACTGTGATCACCCCGAGCTACCAAACTTTGGTACAGCGAGAGAAATAGCTAGAGCACATCAGGGCGCTGATGCTTGCAGTGTAAACCTCGATGAATCGATGATCAACCGACTGTCGCGAGGTAAAACACCAAGAGCGCAGCCGGTGGCTGTGTTTTTCGCGGGAACGGAGCAGAGAGCGAGGGAGCGTGGGCTATCAGTGAAGAAGATCACCTTTGGCAGCTTGTGGACTGATAAGAGCCGGTCACACGCTGAACAGCAGGAGCTAGCGCCGATTTCACGTCGGGAACCGGTCGATCGGGGCGCTGGCGCTCTCCCGTGCGAAGGCAGACTCGAGCAGAGGCGGTTCTTCGAGTTTGAGTGGCTGACAGGGGGGTCCCATCTCACATTTTTTAACCTCCAAACTGTAATTTTCCTACTGCTCTAAACAGTAGAGACCCAAATAACCTTTGTAATTTGACCAAATTTCTGAATGGCTACTGCACTTTGAATAATTCAAAATGGAATTCAATTTGATCAAAATTTCAGCAAAGGTTTAGTTAAAATTCAAATCTGATTTGAATTTGGCCAAAATAGCTCTTGTCAAGATCAACTCCAAATGTAGTGAAAATCGGTGTGTGAGCTCACAAAGATGTGCTGAGTATGAATCTGCCATCCACTTTTGAAGTCATGGGATAAAAGTATTTTGAATTTGAATTTGAGTTCAAACAAGCCTCTTTCTAGTTATACCTAAAAATACCTCAAAAAGTTTTGGATTTGGGTGAAATTTGGCATGAGCATTCCTAGCAAGGTGTAGGAGTTTTTCATATGCTCAGCCCCTATATGATGCATGTGGGAAATGCCACTTTTGTATTTTGTGAGTTTATTCTCTAATAACCTTGTTGATGGTGTTTACTTGCTCTTCAAATGTGTTCACAAAGTTTCCTCAAAGGAGGTGTGTGTGTGGTGATGAACACTTTGAATATGTGCCAAAAACTTAGGCCCTTACATCTATTGCTTGCGCGTGTGTGCGTGAGAGGGTGCTGGGTTACGAACCCTTTGTCGGGTGGTCACCGCGGTCCTTTTATAGTCCAATGACGGGGTGGTTACAATGTCTTATCGCCGCTGTCCGTGTTTCAGGTGATGATGAAGACACTGTCTTATCGCTGCGTCTTGTCGTTCCGCTTGGGCGTCCCAGTGCCCTTGGGCGGCACTATACCGCTGTCGTCCTGTCTTGTCACTGTAATGGCGGTCAGGCAGAGGACGGAGGCGTGCATGTGCCATGCTTCTGGGGAAGGCGCGAGCCTTGAAAGCGCGTCCGGACAGCGCACTTCCTCCTTAACTTCGTCGAACCTCAGCCCACGACAGATCGTGAGGCACGTGGCAGCTTTGGAGCTCATGCCAACTGGTTCGGAGCTGGGAGACACGTGGCAGCTCCGAGCCTCACCTAAGCGGGGAGGATCGGACCGGAGCCCAGGGCACGTGTCGGCTCCGGAGCTCTCTTCAGCAGGGAGGAGGTTCTTAGCCTAGAGACACGTGGCAGCTCCAAACCTCACCTTAGCGGGGAGGATCGGACTGGAGCCCAGGGCACGTGTCGGCTCCGGTGCTCTCCTCAGCAAGGAGGAGGTTCTGAGCCTAGAGACATGTGGCAGCTCCAGACCTCATCTCAATGGGGAGGCTCGGACCAGAGCTGAATGTAGCCTAGAGGGGTGTGAGTAGGCTCTGTGAATTTTTAGGCGGTTTCCTGAAACACTTAGCAGACTGATTAATTCCTTGTTGGCTGGACTAGTCCGGTATGGTGCGGACTAGTCCGGTATGATCATAATTAATAGATCAAAGTGAGACTTGTTCCTACTTTAGGTATTTGTGCAGCGGAAAATAAATGCTTATTTAAGTATAGTGAAGTAAGATACAATAACTCTCAATTTTAGTGCTAGGTGTCAATGTAAACCAAATGATGACTAATACCCTTAATTAGCAATTGAAGGACGATCAAGAAGACACAATACAAGGCTTTATCCCGAGATTCAATTCCACCAAGGAATCTACGTCCCCGTTGAGGAGTCCACCAAGGACCAGGTCTTCACCAACCCTTCCCTCGTTGAATCGCCACAAAGGCCGATTCAATTCCACTATCCACATACAGGGGTAAACAATTGTACGTGGGACGTTCTCACAATCTGAGAGCTCCCACAAGATTACAGCGAATGATTATTCCTCCCACACACACAAACAAAGAACAACTATCAGCTAATGCGTGAGGGAAGACAAACCAAGAGCTCAATGTCGAGAAGAACGACTCTCTCCTTGATCCAATCTCTAATCCTCAAATACTTAATCTTTCTTGGCTTAGAATGAGTGGAGAGAGGTTGTTCTTGTGCTCTAGGGGCATGTGGTAGCATTTGGAATCATGTCTTGTTTTTGTGTGGCCGTGCACCTCTATTTATATAAGGTTTCCAAAAACCCTGGCGGCCAGACTAGTCCGCTATGTTCACCGGACTAGTCCAGTGTGCCGTGTACAATTTTCGTGTTACATGCGGCACAGTTGAAACCCTAATTTTGATGTGTTTACAGAAAGTTGAACGGACTACTTCGGTCCAAGAGCGGACTAGTCTGGTGTAATGGGAACGCCAGTTCCAGAGAGTTGAATGGACTAGTCTGGTTTCTGGGCGGACTAGTCCGGTGAAAGGTGAATGTTGGTTTCAGAGAGTTGAACGGACTAGTCCAGTTTCTGAGCGTACTAGTCCGGTGCAAGGTGAATGTTGGTTCCCGAGAGTTGAACGGACTAGTCCGGTTTTTGAGCGGACTAGTTCGGTGCAAGGTGAATGTTGGTTCCAGAGAGTTGAATGAACTAGTCCGGTTTCTGAGCGAACTAGTCTGGAGCACGTGTTGTGAGGCAACAGAAAGTTTAATGGACTAGTCCGGTTTCTGGGCCGACTAGTACGGTGCACGTGTTGTGAGTGATTGGGATATGTTTTAATCTCTTACCCCTACGCAAGGATATTGAGCTCTTGAGATGTGTCCCTCACACACATCCTATACAAGTATGTATACATTTTTCTTGGCTCATGAATCTATTCTTTCCCTTTTTTATTCATCACTTGATTTTTCACCTTTTTGAGTGCACCACTTCTACCTTACACGAGTTAATCTGCATTCATCTCAACAAGTTCATTAGGATCTCAATTCATTTGTCATCAATCATCCAAAACCCAGAAGGGAATGCCTAGATGCACTTTCAATCTCCCCCTTTTTGGTGATTGATGACAAACAACTGAGATTGCATAATTAATGATAAAATTTGATTTTCATAAAGTGTGCATATATGAGAATGACAAATGAGTACAAGAACCTCTCACATATATGCACCCTTAATGGTGGGATGCCTAAAAGTGTGTGAAACAGAATGTGACATCCAGGAGACTTAAAAAATAAAAATCATCACATCGATATTGAATAGGCATCACACATTCATGAGATATCAAAATAAAAATTTCATGAGACTTCAAAATACATGTCCATGTCCGTCACACATCCTTAAGGTTTACAATAAGATAACTTAACATAAATCTCAATCTCTCCCCCTTTGGCATCAAGGCACCAAAAAGGGAAAAATTGAGTGGAATCACTCATCGTCGCTCTCTCCCTCACTCTCGGTCCTATTTTCATCGTCATCTTCATCATCATTTTCATGACCATGCTGAGGAGGAGGAGCGGAGACACCTGCAAGTCCAAAAGACCTAAATTCTTGTTCGGTGAGTGGAGCCATGTCTGTGAAGTCTTCTTCAGAGTCCTCAGAGATCTGTGGTGATCCAACTGGCTCAATCTCCATCTTCTCACATATGGCTTTGATGTTGGCCTTCATGTATCTTTGATGTCTTTTTCTGGCCAAACTCTCTTTGTGTTGCCTAACTTCAATTTTGCGACAACAGCCAAAAATAGAAGAGAGCATTTTGAGCATACCACTGGAGGACTCTCTAGTAGGTGGAGGGATAGGAGTAGGTATAGGCTCTGACGCCCTTGAGCCTTCACGAGCAGAGGGCACAGTGTAGATTGTAGGCTTCTGGGGCTTGAGGCCAGTGTGAGAGACATCTTTGACAAACTCCAGTCCTGTTACCTTCTCAATCATATACATGACATAGGGTGCATAACCACAGGACCTGTTTGCAGTGATGGAGATATTCACAATGTCATTGTAGATGTCCTCAAAGACATTGAAAGTCCTCTTCTTGCTTATAACTTTCATCAATGTCCTCAGAGTCCCTTGGATTGTCCCTGCATCACCATCCTTTGGAGTTGTGGTATTTCTCAAGATCCCATTGAGTATGGCAAAGAACGACTCCAAGTATTTGGTGGTGGGGGTACATATGGCATTCTTGTATCATACAAGAATTCTAGCTCATTATTTTCCAAAAGCTTCAGGTTGTGAATGACAAGCTCATTGTCCAGGGTGTGTTCAAGATGAAGAATCTTTGCAAATTCTTCATAGGTGACACTGTATCTGGATCCATGTGTCATCCAGATCATCTCATCCCCATCATCACGGGCAAAGTAGAGAGTAGAGTAGAACTGGGTGATTACCTCATTGTTCTAGTCGTACTAAAAAGAAAAGAGGTCCTTCAACCCATGCCTCTCTAATGCCTCTAGTACCTCATGATAGGCTTGGCATTTCTTGGACCTCAGTAGTCAATGTTGAGCCACTGACTCTCGACCACAGGATTCTTCATATTCATGTAGACATGCTCATAGTAGCCAGCATGGAAGTTGCTCCAGAATCTAGGGTCTGCACATTGCTTTGGCTGCCCATAGACTTGAACTTTCCTGAGGTTGTCGGCCAGCTCACTCCCCTTTCCAGCAAAGTTATCACTTGATGGCTGCCTGTTGCGGTGAATGGGGGCTTTCTTCTTCAAGGGACCAATAGGACAACTAGCAAGTCCTTTGCCGTTCCCGACATTTCTCCTGGGGGCCCTAGAGCTTCCAACAATATCTTTGCTCTGTGTCGTCTTACCAACAACTCTCCTCCTTTTAGGAAGAGAGTCGTCAGGAGATGACGGTTGGGCAACGTTGTCATGCTTCTTCTTCATGGGTTCGGAGTGGGATGACATCGTGCCTGACAGGAAAATCAAGGATTGATTGACACGATGTATTGTAGATTATGTGAAGATAAGAAGTTAGATGATCAATTGACAGGTAACCAGACTTGTCCGTTTTCAGAGTGTGGACTTGTCCGGAATACCGGACTTGTCCGCACCGGAGACCGGACCTGCTGAAGAACCCTATCTTTGTATTTTCAATAGATCTACCACAAATTTGTGCAAAGCATGCAGGGATACATTAGAAATTAATCAGAAAGGATTGAGCTAAAGTATTGAAAAGATGAGAACTTGAGTAGAAAGGAATTTTACCGAAAAAATGAGAATTTGAGTCGAAGTGTGAGGTCTGATCCGGATTAGTCAGGAGGGGAGGAGACCACGCGTCGAGGAGAAGCTTTCCTGTGGAGAGAACTTCGACTTCGTTGGCTAAAATCGAAAATCACTTTTGGGGGCTAGGGTTTGAGGGGTGAGAGGAAAAGGAGTGTTTTGAGGTGAAGGGGGCTGTGGTTGGCGCGTCTATAGACTTTTAAACTCGGACATATGGACTAGTCCGGTGGAAGGACCGGACAAGTCTGGTATGCCAGATCTGTCCGGACTAGTCTGAGGGAGTGGACTAGTCCGTTGTTGACAACAGAATAGTCCGGGTCAACTAGACAGATTAGAGTAGAAATTAGGGAAATACTGGGGATTTGATCTAATTGTGATCTAAGGACATAATTTTCACAAATAATCTTGATGAACATGCCTAGTAAGCAATCAACAATCAGACAATGGTCATAATTCATCAAGATTCATTAAATTAAATAGTTTTCAAGAGAAAATTGCGATAAAGATAGTTTTTCGCAAAGTAAATAAGAATATGAGAATTCAAGCACGTATGCAGTGTTTCAAGCCACGTTCCGAGAGTCAAGTATATTTAGTTCATTCCTAAGCTCACAAAAGAGTTTTTCATCAAGTGGCTTGGTGAAGATATCGGCTAGTTGCTTCTCAGTTTTGACATAGGAAATGGCTATGTCTCCTTTGATTGAGTGGTCTCTCAAAAAGTGATGCCGAATATCAATGTGTTTGGTCCTAGAGTGCTCAATAGGGTTATGTGCAATCTTAATCGCATTCTCATTGTCACAAAGTAGCGGAACACAGTTCATATTGTAACCGTAGTCCCTTAGAGTTTGTCGCATCTAAAGGATTTTTGCACAACAACTTCCCGCTGCAACATACTCCGCTTCGGCTGTGGACAAGGCAATGGAGTTTTGCTTTTTGGAGGACCAGGAAACTTGGGACCTACCCAAGAATTGGCAAGTCCTGGAGGTACATTTTCTATCTACTTTGCGTCCGGCATAAAATGCATCGGAGTATACAATGGGACTGAATTTTGAACCTTTAGGGTATCAAAGTCCAAGGTTGGGTGTATGGACTAAATATCGCAAGATTCTCTTTACGGCTGTCAAATGACATTCCTTAGGATTGGCTTGAAATCTTGCACACATACAGACACTCAACATGATATCAGGCCTAGATGCACAAAGATAAAGTAGAGATCCAGTCATGGAATGGTATACCTTTTGATCCACGTTAGGTCCATCTTTATTAAGGTCTAAATATCCATTTGTTGCCATGGGAGTCTTTATGGGCTTCGCTTTATCGATGCCAAATTTTTTGAGAATGTCCTGAGTGTACTTTGTTTGTCTTATGAAAGTTCCTTCCTTTAGTTGTTTCACTTGGAATCCCAAAAAGTATCTCAATTCTCCCATCATGGACATCTCGAATCTATCTGTCATGATTTTACTAAATTCTTGACAAAAAGATTTATTAGTTGAACCAAATATGATATCATCAACATAGATTTGACAAATAAGCAGATCATCACTGAAGTGCTTGGTAAATAGTGTGTAATCAGCTTTACCAATTTTAAAGCCATGTTCAATTAGAAAATCTCTAAGGCACTCATACCAAGCTCTAGGAGCTTGTTTGAGGCTATAGAGAGACTTACGCAGTTTGAACACATGGTCGGGGTACTCTCGATCTTTAAAATCAGGGGGTTGCTCCACGTACACCTCCTCCTTGATAGGTCCATTAAGGAAGGTGCTTTTGACATTTATTTGATACAGCTTGAAATCATGGTGAGTAGCATATGCAAGTAATATATTAATTGATTCAAGCCTAGCTACAGGAGCAAAAGTCTCGTCAAAATCCAAACCTTCAACTTGTAAGTAACCTTTAGCCACAAGTCGTGCCTTGTTTCTTGTTACAACTCCGTTTTCATCTTGCTTGTTGTGGAAGACCCAATTAGTGGCGATGATATTGGACTTTGGTCTTTCAACAAGTTCCCATACTTCATTCCTTTCAATGTTGTTCAATTCTTCTTGCATTGCCATCACCCAGTCTGGTTCTTTTAGCGCATCTTCGACCATGTGTGGTTCTAAAGAGGGTACAAAGGAATAGTATTCACAAAAATTAGCTATACGAGATCAAGTTGTCACTCCCTTTTGTATATCACCAATTATGTTGTCTACGGGGTGATCTCTTTGTATGCTTTGGTGTACTCTTGGATGTGGCACTTGTGGTGTTGTGTTCTCATAATCATCATCTTCTTCATCTCCTCTTGGATCGTTGCCATCATTAATGCTTTGATCATCTTGTTGGTCTTCATGATCTTGATTTTGTGCATGGGCTCCCCCTTGATCACAGCTCTCCAAGTGAGTTTCATCTTGAGCACCTGATTCTTGTGATTGTTCTTGAGGTCGAATATAACCAAGTGCCTTTCTTCTCAATGCTTGACATGGGTCTTCTTCTTGATCTAGCACAAACTTATCAACTTGCTCCGTTTGGGAGCCGTTACTTTCATCAAACACTACGTCACGTACATCTTCAACAAGTTCGGAGACAATATTGACGACACGATAAGCGTAGCAGTTCTAATCATAGCCAAGCAAGAAACCCTCATCAGACTTCGAAGCGAACTTCGAGGTCCTAGGCTTCTTGTTTAGAATATAATATTTTGAACCAAAAACTCGAAAGTACAAATTATTTGGTTTGTTACTAGTGAGTAGTTCATATGAGGTTTTCTTGAGTAGGCAATGAAGGTACAGTCGGTTAGTTGCATGACAAGCAGTGTTGATAGCTTTAGCCCAAAAGCGGTCAGAGGTCTTGTATTCGTCAAGCATTGTCCTAGCCATCTCAATGAGCGTCCGGTTCTTCCTTTCAGCTACCCCATTTTGTTGTGGGGAGTATGGTGCCGAAAGTTCATGCTTTATTCCTTCTTCATCTAGATATCATCGACTTGTGTGTTCTTGAATTCTATTCCATTCTCACTTCTTATGTTTTTTGTTGTCAATGAAAACTTATTTTGAGCTCACCTGAGAAACTTCTTGAGTGTTCCTTGAGTTTCTGAGTTATCATGCAAAAAGAAAACCCACGTGAAGCGTGAAAAATCATCAACAATAACTAAACCGTATTTATTACCATCGATGCTTATGTAAGCAATTGGACCGAATAGGTCCATGTGGAGGAGCTCGAGTGGTCTTTTTGTATTCATGAAATTCTTCATTGGATGAAGTGCTCCTACTTGTTTCCCGGCTTGACACGCACTACAAGGCATGTTTTTCTCAAAAACAACATTTTTCAAACCTCGTATGTGATCGTGTGTTAGAAGTTTTTGTAGATTCCTCATACCAACATGCGCTAGCCTTCTATGCCACAAGTTGGTCTTTGCAATCAAGCATGTGTCAAGTTCGGCTTTATCTTTGTTGAAATGAACTAGATAAAGTTTTCCCTTTAACACACCCTTGAAAGCAATAGAGTCATCACTCCTTCTAGAGACGGTCACACCCTCATTAGTGAACAAGCAATTATAACCTTTGTCACATAGTTGAGATATGGACAGGAGGTTATAATCTAAGGAATCAACATGTAAAACATGAGAAAGTGTGTCTTGTGATGAAATGGCTATTTCACCGGTACCTAGTACCTTTCTTTGACTATTGTCACCAAAACATATGCCTTCGTTTGAGTCTTCATTTTGTTCGTACTCCACAAACATTTATCTTTCTCCAGTCATATGATTGGTGCATCCACTATCTAGCACCCATTTCACTCCACCGGATGCATATGCCTTTGTTTCTTCTTTCCTTGGCCATTAGGCATGTGTGGTTGGTGTCCTTCCATGCTCCCATGGTTGGGAATAGGGTAGACTTCATGGTAGGCTTCTTGATAGATATGGTGGCCATCTCCTCTTCTTCTTCAGATGAGGACCCATCATTGGAGTCCCATTCCTTCCCTAGATGAGCTTGGCCATATTTCTTCTTTTTCTTGAATATTTTCTTTTGTTGAGGCTTGTTGTCTTTATCTTCCTCTTGTTGTCTTCATGTGGACAATCAACCATGAAATGATCATATTCTCCATAATTATAGCATGCACGCCTCGTCTTGGATCTTTGTTTGTCCTTGTATCTTCTTTCATTTGAGTTACCACTCTTTTTTCTTCTCATCATTTTCTTGAAGTTTTTGATGAACAGGATCATGTCTTCTTCATCAATATCAGTGCTTTCATCATCACCATCATCGTCATCAAGAGCTTCTGGAGATTCTTTTGATGCTGGCTTGCATGTTGCTTTTAGTGCAACTCCTTTCTTCTTTGTCGAGGTGAGATCGGCAAGTTCCTTGACATTCTTGGCTTCCTTCTCCATCATTTCAAAATTGTTGATCTTTGCCAAGAATCTCGTCCGGGGTCATTTTGTGAAACCCAGGACTTTCTCTGATCATGGAGCAGAGTGTCAAGTTCCGAGGCATGAATGCCCTAAGAATTAACTTGACCACCTCATGATTCGTCCACTTTCTGCTACCATAGGCTCGGACCTTATTGATTAGAGACTTCAGTCTATTGTACATCTCTTGAGGTGATTCTCCTTGTTCGATGGCAAACCTTCCCAATTCACCTTCTATCATTTCAATCTTGGCTTCACGCAAATGACGATCACCTTCATGTGCGGTTTTGAGAGTGTCCCATATTTCTTTAAAAATTTCGAGTCCATCCACCTTGGCGAACTCATCTCGGTTCAGTGATGAGGTGATTACTGCTGCGGCTTTAGTGTTCTGACGAATAGCTTGTTCTTGATCCAGCCTTATCTCTTCATCGTCATCAGGTATATCTAAACGTGTACTGGATCGGTGCGGAAAAATCCAAAATACTTGGATTTTGTACGGGAACAGGACCAACCCCCACCCCTACAACTTTTTGGCGAATCCACTACCAAAGAGATGAAAATCTAGGTTTTTCTTCCTGTCAGCGATAGAAGAACTGAACCCACTCCACGGCACTCGCCGGCGGGAAACTGGAGGACCCACCGCCACTGCTGGAGATAGAGAGACAAAAGCTGCTGGCGGAGCAGATTGGAACTGCCGGCGGCCGGTGGCCGAGCAAAACTGAGGTTGCAGAGAAAAGAGAGGCGGCAAGACAGTACAGCAAAAAAGAAAATCGATGAGGGAGTGAAGCGTGCTTGGGCACGTACCTGACATGTAGGCTAATGAGTATTTGGGCCTAATTGAATTCGATAGGACCGTAGGATGGGCCAAACTTTAGCGGCAAGGCAGAATGAGGCGTTGGATAGAAGTGCTTTCAATAAAATTTGAGCATTATAACTCGTTCGTGTTCGACTCGTTCTAGGCTCGATTCGAGCTCGATTCAAATTTAAATGAACCAAGTTTGAGCCTATGTGTAAGCTCGTAAGTTTGACAAGCTCCAGCAAGCTAATTTTTTGTTGTTATCAAATAGTTATAATTAAGTCAATAGAACAAACAGTGCTAGAGCTATCAATAAAGGTTAAAGATCATAACTCACTCATGTTCGACTCGTTTTAGGCTCGATCGAGCTCGGTATGAATTCTAAATGAGCCAGACTTGAGCCTGGCCGCAGGATCGAATGAATTTCATACTCAACTCGAGATCATCTTGATTTTTTATCAAACTCAAACCTAGTGTGGTAAGCTTACTCGAGCTCGCCTCGTTGACAGCCCTATTGAATAGGGATATGAGTTTGAATGTTTTATTGGTATCATCAAACTAAGTGTATATTTTTTTAGAATGTGGAATATATTAATATACTAACCTATGTAACATGTATATAGTAAGTCAATATTACATACAAAGTGATCATAAAGAATGACAACCCAACCAGAAACTAAAAGTAGAAAAAGAATCTTTGCTTCTCCTAAACAATATGAAGGATTCCGTTATCACATTCAGTGAAGGTAGAAGTGTATTAATATGCACAACATTGCCTCAAAGGATCAAAGGTTTTAACTCTAGACAAAGAGATTATACGCGATATGGTAAGCCACCATCATAATCACACCTTTATGAGGGATCCTACATCCACAGGGGTCGGCGTCTCCCAATCTTAACATCAAATCAAGGTTGTTACTTATGACATTGCACACACCAAGATACCTCTGTCGTTGAATATGTGTTTACCATCAATACGCTCGTCGACTGCCGTTCATACGCCATCACCTTGATGATGGCCACCAAGGTCGATCAGGCTGTCACACCACATCATCAGTTAAAATGGTCAGGTCATGCCTAAAAGTTGATCTACTAGTAGACTCATGAAATCACTGAGGATCCTACAAACCATCACCTCCTGATCCACATGGAGAATCAGAAAAGCCTCGTTGAACTTGCCCCCATCATCAGATACAGATCTCCACACAGTTGTCACCATCGGAGGCCATCATTGCGGTTGCGAATATTTTGGCTGGCAGTGAGCAGCCAGGAGAATGAAAGGGTCTTACAGCGATGGGTTAGGGTGCCGCTTGAGTCGCCATAGTGCGAATGACAGAGAGGACCTAAGGCTATCTCCGACAAGTAGACCCTAAAATTCAGCCCTATTTCTCCATTTGGGTCTCCACGCCTTCAATATGACTTATATGAAATCTTTTCCAACGGCTAATCCATTTGGGTCTCTACATGGAGAATCCCTATTTTTGAGGTACTAGGAAGGTGTAACTGAAAATGGATTTTGAGAATGGGTCACCTCTTGAAATAGTTTGTGCTACTCCTCAGGACCTATAATAGGTTTGGCCTGCTATTTAAAGTTTTAAACTGTCTGTTGGAGATAGCCTAAGGAGCCTTTTGGCTGCTTAGAAAAGGATAAATAATATTCATCAAGAATTAAGTGTAGATATAAATGATGATTTGATATAAAACTTCAAAACAAAATGGTGGTTGCGCAAGATTTGAATGAAACAGGAAATACGCAAATAAAAATTGATTAACTAGAAACGTATAAGATTATTAATTCCAGGGGATTTGATTAGTTGCATTTAAAATTTAGAGCCTCAATCCAAGATATTTTTGTGATAATAAAGTATTATAACAGAAAGATTTGACATTAGATAGATATACTTGATTCTTAATTCAACAAAGGTTTATTTAGACCTCCATCGGATTGTATGATTTTCAAAAAAAAAATGGAGTATATTTCAGGATCAGTGCAGCATTAACAAATCATGATCACGCTGCCTGATAGCTCCATGACAGGTCCTAGGCTGGAAATTCTGTGAGATAAATTTTATCGGGTGATCTTAATTTTCTCTTGGAGTCAGAGAGAATAATGCAATGAACAGAACCATACAAGGATAAGATTTTTACACGCACCAGGAAAGCTAGATTGTTATTTCCTGGTGCACTGACACCAGGGTAAAAACAATTATGTACTAATTTTCTTATACATTACCATATAAATTTCAACTTTTGCTTGATGGAAATGAAGCGTGAATCACCTCTAGTTTCAACACTTTTTACACTCTGTCGGTACCCTGCAGACCGGGTACCCCTGCGTAGTGGGTAAAAGACAGCCTGGGCCCCGCCTCCCTGTTGAGGCGGGCCCCAGCATAGCCACATGCCCTTGGCCCCATGGTCAGTCCTGCGGCTGCCATGTGCGCTTGAGCTCTGTAGCTGACACGTGTCCTAGGCTCCGGTCCGAGCCTCCCCGCTGAGGTGAGGTCCGGGGCTGTGCCACGTGTCCCGTGGTTCCGAGCCACCTCCCTGCTGAGGACAGCACCGCGGCTGACATGTGTCCTGGGCTCCGGTCTGAAACTCCAAGCTGAGATAAGGTCCAGGGCTGCCACGTGTCCCCTGGCTCTGAGCCACCTCCCTGCTGAGGACAGCTCCGGTGCTGACACATGCCCTGGGCTCCGGCCCAAGCCTCCCCGCTGAGGTGAGGTCCGGAGCTGCAACGTGTCCCCTGGCTCAGAGCCACCTCCCCGCTGAGGACAGCTTCGACGCTGACACGTGCCCTGGGCTCTGGTCCGAGCCTCCCCGCTGAGGTGAGGTCCGGAGCTGCCACGTGCCCCCTTGCACCAAACCCATCGATTAGAGCCCAGAGCCACCACGTGCCCCACGATTCGTCGTGGAACGTGGGTCGACAAAGTCAGGAAGGAAGTGCACTGTCAGGCCTCGCATTCAAGGCTCGTGCTTTCCCCAGAAGCATGGCACACTGTGCACGCCTTTGTCCTCTACCCGTTCGCCATTATGGTGACAAGACAGGATGGCAAGGCATGACAGCAGTACAGTGCCGCCCAACGGCACAAAGCCGCTGACACAGGGCGAGAAGACGTGGCGACAAGACAACATCTTCATCATCACCTGACACGCGGTCAAGGGCGTTCAGCGTGCCGGGCGGTGGGAGTTAACTCCCCCGTTGACCACTTTACTCAGAGGATGAAGTCCTCGATCGTGTATCGGGTACACATATCTTTGGGGCCACCTGTTGGGGCCCGGGCCTCATTGTAACCACCCCGGCCTTGAAGTATAAAAGGACCGGGGTGACCACCCTGCAAAGGGTTCGCACCCAGCACCCTATCACGCACATACAAGCAAACAATCCAACAAGCCCTCCCGTGGACGTAGGGTATTACGCTCTAGCGGCCCGAACCACATAAATTTTGGTGTTCATCCGCTCCCTCGAGCCCAAGTCGCGTAGGGCGCCAAGCACCCTCCGGAAAAGAAGAACCTCACGGCCTGCTTCTGAGCAGGCCAGGAGGAGTGTCACAGCTCTCACATTCCGACATTTGGCGCGCCAGGTAGCGGGGCTTTCCGCGCTCTCCACTCAACCATGGTGAACATCACCTCCCAAGGCGAGCCTACTCACTCAGCTCGCTGTCGTCTCCATACGAGAGACGACGAGGCTACCTCCCGCTCCAGAGCGGGTAGGTCTGGCAAGGCCGGTGATCAGACGACCAACGTACCAGTGGCGCACCCAGCGCCCAAATCCGGCCAAACCGGTGGTCAGACCGCTGGTGTCCCTGTGGTGCCCACAGTGCTTAGGTCAGGATGAGCCGGTGACCACACGGACGGTGTGCCGCTGGCGCTCGCGCCGCCAGAGGCCGCTTCTTCTCGACCGCCCTCTACTCCAACGGTGGCGACAGCTCCGCCACGACCGAGCCCGGAGAGTGTGCTGGATGAAGCACGTGCTCTACTGTGCAACCCTCCGGGCGACGGTGCCACCCTCGAGGTGGCAGGACAGTGGCGACACAATGTTGACCATCTCGTCGCTGCTGCCTGAACTCTCCTGCCTACAAGAGACAGCAGGCTGAACCCTCGCTGGCCCAGTCGCGTATGCCGACGGTGGCCCATGAGGCGACAGCCCCACGAGTGGCAGCCACAGCTGACCTCAGGGTCGAGCTGAACCACCGCCTCGCAAGTGAAGACGGTCGGTTGCACCACCATTGAGCGACGTCACGAGAGGCGTCACAACCTCGAAGGAGAGTACCGCTCTCCGAGCATCGTACCAGCAGGCCACGCTCCACCTATCCCTGCCTCTACGGGGGTAGTGACGGGCTGCATGGCACTCGCCCCGCACCTTTGTATGGTGGTCTGGCCACCCAAGTTCTGTCCCCACTTGCCAAAAAATACGACGGGACAGTCAATCCCACCAAGTTCCCGCAGATCTACTCCACATCCATACTAGCTGCAGGAGGGGATGAGGCTGTCATGGTCAACTACTTCCCCATCACACTGACTAGCACGGCATGGTCATGGCTCATGAACCTTCCCCCAGGATCCATCACATCCTGGGAAGAGTTGTGATGGAAATTTATAGCCTACTTTCGGAGTTCCTACACGCGCCCCGGCACTGAGCTTGACCTCCACACCGTGCGTCAGCGTGATGGGGAGTCGCTGCGATCCTTCATCCAGCGGTTCTCCCAGGTTAGGAACACCATCCCCCACATTTCCAACGCCTTCTTCATCATCACCTTCCGGCAAGGCGTCCGCGACAAGAAGATGCTCGAGAAGTTGTCCACGCATGACATGCAAGACGTCTCTGAGCTCTTCAGCCTTTCCGATAAATGTGCCACGGCGGCGGAAGGCCGAGACTGGCACTCACGACCTGCCTCCGCGGCAGGGAGTGCCGGAGAGGCTGCTGCTCCCCGCAGCAGCAAGAAGAACAAGACCGGAGGCAGGAACAAGCCTCTGGCCGGGGCATACACTGCTGCTCTAGCAGCGGCCGGTGGAGGCTGAGCCCCGCGCTATGACAAGCGCCCGCGACCGTCGTCTGCCAGTGACGACGGCCAGTGGTGCCCTGTGCACAACATCGCTCGTCACAGCGCTAGAATCTGCCGCGAGATCAAGAAGCTTGAGGACCGCTTCTGTGAGCTGCAACAACAGCGGCCACGCCAAGACGGTGCACCCTCCCGCCAGCGGGAGGGCAAAAAAAATGCCAAACCCAAGGCCAACGCTGAGCAAGATATGGAGTATCAAGATGCCGAGAGGGCGTTGAAAGCCGTCTACAGCCGCTCCAACTACGACTCCAGCACCGACAGCGAGCGACGCAGGACGCTCCACGCCTAACCATCCCCCCCCCCCCCCCGTCGTGCGACAGGGGAAACACCCTCTTACACTGGTGTAGGGGTTTGAGGCCGCCCTCCCTCTAAAATACACCAAGGGCTCATCTCACGTCTAGACATACGACAATGCCACACAGAACCAGCTTCTGCATGAAGAAATCAACCTCGTCGACGAGGTAACGTGGCTAGAGGCTGCTTGAAATACGCTATACTGCTAGGCGCTCCGGCGACATCAGCAACGGTACGCGCAGAGTAGACAGACCAAGGCAGGGCCACCTGGTGCCTCGGCTAAACAGTTTCTAAGAAGGGGCGACAAACCCTCCCCCAGATGGGAAGGTCCCTTCTGAGCAACACAAATGCGCCGCCCCAGGTGCACCCACCTAGCCACGGGGGATGAGTACCTCTACCCAATCCACGGAACATAGAACATCTCTGTAAGTTCTACCCTTAGCGTGGTGGTACGGTAATTTTTCTTTTTCTCTTTCTTTGTAAAGGTGTCATGGTGTCTAGGAACAACGCTTAGAACAGCTAAGCCCTGGAAGGGTCCTGCTACTCTTGTCATCTGGGGCGGGTCGCTGCCTTCTTACACAACATGTTTCCTCCTATAACCCGAAGGAAGCCAAAAATAAGAAAAAATTATCCTACCCTGCGTACCTTATTTACAATTTGTGCTTGCTCATGCATATCAACTGTAAATGGCATGTCTGGAGCCTGTCCTACACACTTGTTCTAGGTTCCATAGCGCTGGAAGGTCTCCTCGCTGAAAGGTTAATGCCCACGGGAGGTCCAGGGTGTGTAGCCTTCTATGCCTGGTTCTGTACCCCTAGCGTGCACATCCTGCCTCCCCTGCGCTACAACTGAGTACTTGGAGGCCAGAAAGAACACGTCTATGGACAAGACAAGTAACCGGACCCCGAACATTGCCCTCATACTCTTCGTGCTTTCTTTCCATACCGCTCGGGCCGTGTGGCCAGTCACTTTTCCTTGTGTTTAACCATAGCAAGGTCTGTGCTATCCTTATGCAGGCGGGTCTGCTTGATGTACCTGTGGCGTACCCGGGGTCCTGTAGTTGTCTCGTTGCTCGGGGGCCCTATGGCGCCGAACGGTCCCTCCCCCAAAAAGATTACACCAGCAGGAGGTCCGAGGGCGTAGCCTACTATACCTGGTTCCATACCCCTAGCGTGCGCACCCTGCCTCTCCAGCTCTATAGCATGGTACCGGGGAGCCGGATGGCTCATACCCCCGAGCAAAGTACTGACCGTAACTTGGGGACCTTTGGTTGTCTCATTTCCTAGGGGCCCTATGGTGCCAACTGGCCCTCCCTTGAAAGGCTTACGCCAGCAGGAGGTCTAGGGTTTGTAGACTGCTATGTCTGGTTCCGTACCCCTAGCATGCACACCCTGCCTCTACAGCGCTACAACTCGATACTAGGGAACTGGACGGCTCATACCCCTGGGCAAGGCTTCAACCATAGTCCGGATGACCCACATTGAATTCCCAAGCCCCACAGCCTAACTGAGGACCGTAAGCCACATCAAAGCTACCAAACAAGGAAGGGTGACCAGAGAGCACGACTACTCCCTCTTTATTCCATGACTGCAGGTCCGCACAGGTCCATGGCATTTCGGACCTCCCAGGGGGCCCGATGCTGTCGTCCTACCTCATCCGGTGGTAGGTGCACCCCAACACAAGGGCCAAACCTACCAGGGGGCCATCACGGTGAACCACAGGGCAGGACGTCGGACCACTGCAGCAGCAAACAGAAGACTCGGAGCACCAGCTGTAACAAGCTGAAAACAAGGGCCGAACTTCACTCAGGTTCTTACGCTGCCGAAGACCCAGAAGGAGTGGTAGCCACACTGCCGGGGCGTCCTGGGTCCTTACGCTGCTAAGGACCCGGAGGAACAAGATCGAGACATCGGCAAAGAGCTACCCATGTCGGCTAAGTAATTCCGGACCTTTGCGCTGCCAAGTGTCCAAAGTCTACATCAACAACTCAAGACAACATAAGACTTGGAACAAAAAGTTTCAATAACAACAGATCTCCAGCATACATAGCAGGATACAAGGCAAGCGGGAGACCTAAGAGCTATCCGCGCTGGAACCTAGTAGCTACAAGTCGGGCGGCTTCCTCCACGGAAGACTTCGCCCCCCCCCTCGACAGCTCTACTCTCGGCCCTGCACCACAAGTTTCAGGGAGATGCTGGGGTTGTAGCTACGAAGGCAAGTGAGCACATGCCTTGCCACCATCTGGGATAGAGCTTTGCCTTGGGCCTCCAGATGCTCCCCCATGACGTTCTCTAACGTCATGAGCTTCTCCCTGATTGAGTCCAGGGCAGGAAGCACCTGGCTCACCTCCTAGACCGGCCCTCCGGGGCGCAAGGGGCCAAAGCTGAAGGGTTCCAGAGCTGCCTCTGCGCGGCAGAGGAAGTCCTAGACCTTCTCTTCCTCAGCGGCATGAGAAGCCCGGAGATCTTCGACCTCCTTCACGGAAGAAGCTAGCTCCCCCGCAGAACTCTTCCTTGCTAGCTCCTGTTCCTGAGCGGCTAGCCCCTGCTCCAGAGCATCCAGGGCCTGCTCCTTGGTGGCCAGCCATGCAGCCCGCTCCTCTAGGTCAGACTCCTTGGATGCAGCAGCGAGCTCCTGGTCATGGATGCCCTGGAGCCGCTCCTCCAGGCGCCGTCGCTCCTCCTCATAGGCAGCCAGGCGATCGGAGAGCTCCCTCTCCCTAGCCTCCTCCTCCTCCTCTCGATGAAGGAGCATCTCCCAGAGCTCCATCAGTGCCACGAGACATGCATCGGTGGAGGCATGAAGGCTCCTGGCCTCAGTCTGGAGGTTTGCTGCATTCTTTTGGAGGGCCGCAATTGCGACCTCTGTCTTCTCCAGCACCTCCTCCCGAGCCCGAGCCTTCGCCCTGGCAGACTGGACCCGCGCCTTAAGCAGGTTATACCATTCTTGGACGCGCTCCCGCTCGGACCTCAGGTCAACCCACTATTGCTCCAGTGCGTCCTGCATCTGGTCCAGACTAGAGCGGACAGCCCTTGTGGTCCTGCAGAACGGGACAACCTTCGGCATTGTCAGACGAGGTACTGCCTCGACACCCTCCAGCTCTTTGCCCACCGGTGGGATTGCCACCACGGCAACATGCGAAGGGACGGGAGGAGGGCTAGAAACCTGCCCAGCAGCAGCCGCACTGCTACCAGTGGCGTCCGCGCCCGCCGGTTGGCTGGCCTCAGGGGCCTGAGTGCCGACATCCCGAGCTGCCCCAGGTACAGGCTCAGGCACTGCCGCCGGTGTTGGAGCTTCGGCGGAAAGGGAGCTCTGACTCCCAGACTGCTGCGGTGGAGGAGGAACAGAGGTGCTCTGCTGAGGAGCCCAACAAAAAGAAGCACCAAGCGTCAACTACGCCATCCAGCGGCTCAGTATGCAGCCCCTTGAGGTTGAGCCGTGCTTGGAGGCCTTGAAGTTCCACTCCACGCGGAGCTTCTTATGCAGGGGGGGGGGGGCTCGAGCCACTCGCCCCCGCCGACGTCGAAGTTTCCTCCGCTGGCTTCAGATCTGGCGGAGCCTCGGGGGTCTTCGTCAACAAAGACATCACATCAGAAGACTTCCCTGCCGAGGACCTCGACACCAAAGATGAGCCCTGAGCTGGGACAACCCTTGATGGCTGAGAAGCCGACGACATTGCTGGGGCCTGCCTTGAAGCCCCAGCAGCACCAGATGCCCTTCTCATGGCCGCCAGGACTGCTCCGGCAAAGGAAGCACCAGAGCTGCCCCCGGCGCCAGTCGCCGAGCCCGTTGCGGGACCACGGGAAGCCTGGGAACCCCTCGCCTGGGGGCCAGAGGCGAAGCTTCTGTCAGTATGGACCAACATCCTATTCGACGCCCTGCCTGGCTTTGGGGCATCCTTGGGTGGCGAACGAGGGCGCACCGCAGCTGCAGGCCTTCCTGCTGACTCCTTCTTCCTGCTTGGGAGTGAGTCCGGTGTAGGCCCTGCCTGGCCACCAGCACCGTCCGCTCCAGGGATCTTGATGCCCTGCGAGGGATTCCCAGTTTGCCGCACTGCGGCGTCGATGTCGTCCAGCATCGGCAGTTCTCTTAGCAGCCTCGACCGCACCTGCACATTGAGGTAGATAAGCTGGCAGCTCGCCGGTGGGGTGATGGAGTCGTCGGTAATCAGGTCACAGGAGAGCTTCTGCAGCATCGTCTCCAACACCTCCCGATCTGGTGACGACCATGCAACACGCGCCAAACAGGTCATGTCGCCCTCCCCCGGTGTACTGCCACGCAGCCCGGACGCGCTGCTGGAGAGGAGCGATCCGGCGGGACAGGAAGTCAGCCAGAACCATCAGCAAGGTCAGGCCTTCCTCCGCCAAGTACCTGATCCTCTCCAGCACCGGTGTGTCGGCATCCTGCAGGTTGGGGATCTCATCCCCAACGGCCACCTCAGCCATCGGCGAGCCACCTGGCAGCTCCAGGCGGTCGTGGACATCAGTCTGGGCAATCACCCAATCCTCCGTCCAGTGCTCCCACTTCCTAGGAGCGAAGGGCACGGAGTGCCTCCCTCGGTGCTGGAAGTAATAAGCCCCAAGTTGGCTTGTGCTTCTCCGCAAGGCCCTCAAGTAGTAGAACACCCTGAAGAGATGCACCAAAGGCCGTATGCACACAAACATCTCGCAAAAGTGGATGAAGACGGCAACAAGCATGAGGGTGTGCGGCATATGGTTCTGCAACTAGAGCCCATACACCTCTAGCAGGGTGAGGAGTAAGGACGACATCGGGAGTGCGAACCCAGACAATACCTACGAGGTGAACAGTACCACCTTACTGAGTCGCATTTCGGTCAGCGGGACCCTCCCGCGATGGATCTTTCCATTGAATGTGGCCGATTGCCAGCCGAGCAGGCGCCTCACAATAGCGATGTCGCCATCGCTGCTGAGCCTAGACAAACAGAGGCCGGAAGACATGGTGGTGAGGAAAGGTTGTGAGCGCTAGGGAGCGGAGGCTTCGAGCGCACAAGAGGAAGGCGAAGATTGCAAAAGGAAGAAGAGACCCGTCCTTCTCTGGAAGGATTCCCTCTATACATCCGCAACCTATGGCATGGCAACAGGCGCGATGTTTGGGTTTCCACCGTGCCACACTGCGGGTTGCCTGCCTCCCCCAACGAGGGGTAGGACCCAGGTCGACCTGTCAGACACTAGGCCATGCGGGTAACTTCCTGGCAACGTCCGGCGGTTCCCGAGAAAAGCGGTGCGGTGGAAATGCAGCAGTCGACCCAAGGGGTGCCGCAGTAAATGCCCCGTGGCAAGCCCTCGAGCACGTCGCCACAACCCACCAGTCAGGAGCAAGCACGTGTCCACTACACCGACGACGTGCTGCCACTTCAACTGGTGAGTACACCCACTACGCCAAGGACGTGCAGCCTTTTTGTCTCCCAGGTACAACAACTCGTCCACTACGCAAAAATATCGCCCCGACTTCGGTCTCCAAAGTGCAGGTTCAAAACCACCATGCGGGAGAGATGGGGGCCCCACCTATGGGCTCGATGCCTCCACCAAGATGGGCCTAGGGGGCCACTGTCGGTACCCTACATACCGGGTACCCCCGCGTAGTGGGTAAATGACAGCCTGGGCTCCACCTCCCTGTTGAGGCGGGCCCCAGCATGGCCACATGCCCTTGGCCCCATGGTCAGCCCCTGGGCCGCCACATGTGCTTGAGCTCCAGAGCTGACACGTGTCCTGGCTTCGGTCCGAGCCTCCCCGCTGAGTTGAGGTCCAGGGCTACCACGTGTCCCCTGGCTCCAAGCCACCTCCCAGCTGAGGACAGCACAGGGGCTGACACGTGCCCTGGGCTCCGGTCCTAACCTCCCCGCTGAGATAAGGTCCGGGGCTGCCATGTGTCCCCTGGCTCTGAGCCACCTCCCTGCTGAGGACAGCTCCGGTGCTGACACATGCCATGGGCTCTGGCCCGAGCCTCCCCGCTGTGGTGAGGTCGGGAGCTGCCACGTGTCCTCTGGCTCAGAGCCACCTCCCCACTGAGGACAGCTTCGGTGCTGACACGTGCCATGGGCTCCGGTCCGAGCATCCCCGCTAAGGTGAGGTCCAGATCTGCCACGTGTCCCCTGACACCAAACCCGTCGATAAGAGCTCCATAGCCGCCATGTGCCCCACGATCCATCGTGGGCCGTGGGTTGACGAAGTTAAGATGGAAGTGCGCTGTCAGGCTTTGCATTCAAGGCTCACGCCTTCCCCAGAAGCATGGTGCACTGCACACGCCTTGGTCCTCTGCCCGTTCGCCATTACGGTGACAAGACAGGACGGCAAGGCGTGACAATAGTACAGTGCCGCCCATGCAGGGCAAGAAGATGCAGTGACAAGACAGCGTCTTCATCATCACCTGACACGCAGTTAGGGGCGCTCAGCGCGCCAGGCGGCAGGACTTAACTCCCCCATCGACCACTCTACTCAGAGGACCAAGCCCTAGATTATTTATAGGGTACACATAGCTTTGGGGCCACCTGTCGGGCCCCAGGCCTCATTGTAACCACTCCGGCCTTGAACTATAAAAGGACCGGGGTGACCATCCTGCAAAGGGTTTGTACCCAGCACCCTCTCATGCACATACAAGCAAACAATACAGCAAGCCCTCCCGTGGACTTAGGGTATTATGCTCCGGAAGCCCGGACCACGTAAATTTTGGTGTTCATCTGCTCCCTGGATCCCAGGTCACGTAGGGTGCCAAGCCCCCTCTGGAAAAAAGAACCTCGCGGGCTGCTTCCGAGCAGGCCGGGAGGAGTGTCTCAGCTCTCACACTCCGTCACACTCCATCCTGAATTACACCACTTTCCCAGCAGGCCACTGCGGCTGCGGTAAGTTATTACACTCACTAAGATTCTACTATATAGGAGTATTTTGCTTGCAAAT
The DNA here is from genome assembly GCA_030760725.1 of Neostapfia colusana. Classification (NCBI taxonomy): domain Eukaryota; kingdom Viridiplantae; phylum Streptophyta; class Magnoliopsida; order Poales; family Poaceae; genus Neostapfia; species Neostapfia colusana. Next base: position 32,528,769 of record JASWHV010000017.1, on the reverse strand, counting down.
ATCACGAGATGCATGACCCTGTGTTACGTTCATGAATGAGTAATATGGCTAGATTTCATTCCAAAGACAAGATAATTTATTAAGGTGCCAACTGAAATTTTAGCATCCAAATGAAATGTTCAAAAACAGTAAATTTAGTTAGCAGCTATGACTAAAAGAATCATGTTACCAAAGCAATTAATTATATCAAGCTCTAAACTGATCATATTAACTCAACAATAACTTCTTACTACAGTTTGATGAAGTCAACAAGCGATACTCAATAATTTTAAGAGACAATGATTCAAATCGTTTTACTCTTGCAAGGTTAACCTGAGTACACGACACGAACACACTTACAGAAGCCGTACACTGACGCACTTCCCATATGTCATACTCATACATAACAACCTTTCACAAGAGAATTAAATTCTGAAAAAGTCTAAAGAAAGGGTCCCTACATGTGATACCTGTCTTGGACATTATCCGTTAGTGGCTACCCCTTCTGCACTCTCGACTTCATCCTAGGATAATGGAATTAGTTTCAACACTAGGGTGACCAAGTTACTTCAGTTTACTAGTATCCGTATCACTAGCATGCAATCGGTACGTTCAATACTGTCGGTACCCGTGATATGGGGTACCCCGCGAACAGGGGAAAATGCCTAAGGATCTCGCCCTTCTCCACAGGGAAAGCTCCGGAGGCGCCATGTGTCCAGTGGGGCCGGACCTCCCTCCCCTCGGAGGAGAGCTCCGGGCTCGCCACATGGCCTACAGCAGCCAGACCTCCCCCCTCCATGGGGAGAGCTCCGAAGGCGCCACGCGTCCGGCGGGGCCGGACCTCCCTCTCCTCAGAGGAGGGCTCCGGGCTCGCCACGTGGCCTGCAGAAGCCGGACCTCCCCCTCCGCGGGAGAGAGGTCCGATGGTGCCACGTGTCCAGCAGGGCCGGACAACCCTCTCCTCAGAGAGGAGCTCCGGGCTCGCCACGTGGCCGAAAGAAGCCGGACCTCCCCCTCCGCGCGGAGAGGTCCGAAGGCTCCACGTGTCCTGCGGGGCCGGACCTCCCCCTCCTCAGAGTAGAGCTCCGGGCCCGCCACGTGTCCAGCAGACAGCGCTGCCTGCACCCGAGCGGTAGGCAGCGGGCGTAAAGACGCCCCATACCTTGCCTGTACAATGTATTCAAGGCCCGCGACTTCCCAAGACGCGGAGACGTGGAGCACGCCTCTGTCAGGTGCTGTTGCGCCCAGTCGCATCACAGACTGGCGCACGGTGTCAGAACCTGCCAGCCAATAAACGCAGCGACAAGACATCCCCTGCCGCCTCCGCCGTCATCAACCACTACGACTAGCGTGCGGCATGGGCAGGGCAGCAAGACGAAGACTCAGAAGCCTTCGCCAGAGATAACTACCGACATAACTGCGGATACGATAGTCTGCAGGAAATCTCCCCGGGACCACCTGTCGGGTCCCGGGCCCCCTTGTAAGCCACCCGCGCCTTGGACTATAAAAGGCTCGGGTAGGCGACGTTAGCAAGGGTTCGCACTCTGCAACTCATACGCTAGCCATTCACACCCAAGCTGTAACTCACCCCCAAGCTCGGGACTCCGGCCCCGAGCAGCAAGCAATACAGCGAGCTCCATAGCTCGCCGTGGACGTAGGGTTTTACGCTCCGGCGGCCTGAACCACGTAAAACTCACTGTGTCAAGCTCTTACTAACTCGTCCATCCGCGCAAGCTCTCCGCAAGGGACTAGCCCCACCGAAAAAAGAACCTCCGCGGGCTGCCCAGTGCAGGCCCGGGGGAAGTGTCGACCGAACACTTCGACATTTGGCGCGCCAGGTAGGGGGCTTTTCCCCTGCGCGACGAGTTTCCGCCGATGAAGATGATCAAGCTTCCTTCAGCGGCAAACTCTCCTCCCCCGCCTCCGCGGCAAACCGCGACCAGGGGGGAGTACATGTCAACACGCTCGGGACGGAGTGTGTCGGTACAAGCTGGGAGCCAGCAACCGGCTCTGGCAGCGCCGACCCCGGTAATGCAGGCTCCAACCACCGTCAGGTCTTCAGTAGCGCTGGGCGTACCCGGTGGGGGTGCGCTAGCTGCAGCAAGAGCGCTACTGCACAATCCGCCTGCTGGCGACGCGCCTCAGGCAGCGACCCAGCAGTGGATTCGCGAGGTAGACCGTCTCGTCGTCGCCACCGCAAACCCTCGACTTCGGCGGGGGCGACGCTCTGGCCAACCGGCCGTGTCGCTGATGCGCACGCCAATGGTTGACGAGCAGATGGCAGATTACAGCTCCACCAGGCTCCAGTCGACGGATCTGAGGACAGAGCTGGAGCAGTGTCACTTGGGTCAAGATGCCCGGGTATACCTCGAGCAACGCCGAGAAAGGCGTCGCAACCAAGAGGCTGGCGACAAACTCTCCTCCCCTGCGCTCGCGGCGAACCGTGACCAGGGGGGAGTACATGTCGACACACTCAGGACGGATTGTGTCGGTGCAAGCTGGGAGCCGGAAGCCGGCTCTGGCAGCGCCGACCCCGGCAATGCAGGCTCCGACCAGCATGAGATCTTCTTCAGCAATAAGCGAACACCACAGGGGTGCGCTAGCTGCAGCAAGAGCGCTACTGCGCAACCCACCTGCTGGGGACGCACCTCATTCGGTAACCCAGCAGTGGATACGCAAGGTAGACCACCTCATCGTCGCTGCCGCAAACCCTCGACTTCGGCGGGGACGACGCTCCGGTCAACCGGCTGTGTCGCTGACGCGCACGCCAACGGTTGACGGGCAGACGGCGGACTCCAGCTCCACCAGGCTTCCGTCGACAGATCTGAGGGCAGAGCTGGAGCGATGGCACTTGGGTCAAGATGCCCGAGTGTTCCTTGAGCGACGTCGAGAAAGGCGTCGCATCCAAGAGGCTGGCGACAGCATGACGTCGGCCTCGACCCAGCCTGAAGGGCAGATCTTCGCCACGCGAGATCTGCCCCAGGCGTACGCCGCGCAGCATATGCCACAATCATATGCCCTGCAAACGGCGCCCTCGGTCTATGGAGCAGCCTTGCCCATACCGGGGTACACTGTGCCAGCGGCGAACCAAGCGTTCGTGACGCCAACACCTGCAGCGACAGGAGCAGGATGTGCGGCCCTGGCGCCCCACCTTCGCTTTGCGAGGTGACCGTGCAAGTTTCAGCCACACCTGCCCGAAAAGTACGACAGCAGCGTCAACCCGGCGGAGTTCCTCCAAATCTACTCCACCGCCGTACTTGCCGCAGGAGGGGATGAGGTTGTCATGGCCAACTACTTCCCCGTCGCCTTGACCGGCCCAGCCCGGTCTTGGCTAATGAACCTCCCTCAGGGTTCCATAACTTCCTAGGGAGAGCTCTGACGGCAGTTCATCGCCAACTTCGGCAGCTCCTACACCCGTCCTGTGACAGCCCGGCCCGGGAATCGCAGTGGGTGGTGCCGTGCGATGCGGCACCCAACAGCAAGCACGAAAAGAGATGATAAGAACATAACGGAACCATTTTTTTACTCAAGGTAATTTCTTTTACAACATAAGTACACGCGCAGCGGAAATTAACATTTGCTGGACAAACTACTCACTCTCGACCCTAACTACGCCAAAGAGAAGTCGTTCAGCCCGTGAACGCTTCCTACTAGCTTCACCAAAGAAAGGCAGCGGCTAGGTTACCGATGAGTTGAACAAACCGTGAGGTTCATCGTCTCACCGAACAACCCTCTTCATAGCAGGCATCCTGCTACCTGCAAAAACAACTCAGAAGCAACCGTGAGCACTAAGGCTCAACAAGACTTACCCGTCAATCCTAAACATGCAACTCTACATGCAGGGGTAGTAAGACAGTAGGCATAGGAATTTGCAAAATGCAGCTTGTCTAAACTTGATCCTTATAGATCAGATTCTTTTAGCCTTCATTTTAGTGGTCCTCACGCCTCACAACATCGGAAGTCCACAATCAAACAAGAAACGCTTATCCCCATGTTGCTATCCTAAGGCGGAAATGAAATTTAGTTGGCTCTATATCTACTTCAGTCAAGGTTCCAATACATTCGTTAATCCACAAACAACAAGTTAAGAGACTTAGTTCATCTTTTTACTAAGTCACGGCGCAGTGGGCAAGTATGCTCAATCCTCTTCCGCGAGCGACGGTGATTCGAATCAATAACAACCCGGAATACACGACACATACACCCGCCTCAAAAGACTCTCTCAAGAGCTCTTTCTTACGTTGTATGCAGCAACCTTTCACACGACACCCCAACATAGAAAAACGCTTCGCGCCGAGCAGGATGGTCCTCTACGCGGACACGTCGAAGTTGCCCGCTAAAAGATTTACACCTCCCACCTTCTCAACGCCATTCCCACGCGAAGGATGAGTTTCTATATCACGGTCCATCGAGTTACATCGGTTTCATGGGTACCATACCCCACTATATATCCGGTACAGCTCAATCTTGTCCAGCAGGGCCGCATACATACGGTCCTTAACCGACACGGACGGGGCTACAACCAACATCCACATTTGCCTTACCATCCCGGTCCAGGCCAAATGTGGTCTCAAGCATTGTCACACCCATCGCAGGTCGAGACCAACCTTCAGCGCTCCATCCTACAGGAACATCCCCGTCCCCATCTCATAGTCATGAGGGTGCTCTTATCCTTTATATCTCGCGAGTAACTCCATTACTCGAACTTTCTCGCGAGTAGCTTTTTACTACTCGACTTCTACCGAGCTAGCTACAATATTAGCCTAGCATCTACAAAGAGGCAAAGCCTACACTAAACCTTCTAATGAGGGATGTAATAGGCATGCAAGTGGGTTTCAATCATCCTAGACATAATGCACTCAAGTCTAATAAACATGATGTGAAGTAAAGTACAATTTAAAACGGTAACGATATGCAAACCGGGGCTTGCCTTGCTCAACGGTTTTGTTAGAAGCTAGGAGTTAGTCTTCCTCCGGAGAATCCGCCAAACTCGTCACGAGATGGAGATCCTCTCTATAGAGTCGAGTCCTCGTCGAACGTCGACGTCACGTGAGCTATTAAGATGATTTATGCACATGTATTCACAAGCAATTAAGAAAATGATTCAAAACTGTTGTTGTACAAGTTAACTCACGCATAAGAGAGATAAACAACAGCAAGGTTTCTGTTGTTGGATCTACAACCTTAGAGATGATGAAAGCTAGGGTGAAAAGAGATACTAATAATCACCATGTGATTAAGTCCATTATATGAACACTTAAACCTAAAAGATGGTAGCTCAAGTTCCAAAGGTCCAATGAAGCTGAGAATTTAACCACAGCCTCTATGGAAGGTATTCAGGCAGTGTGCAAAAATTGAGCTCATGAAATGGCTTCATGTGGGCACAACAAATCCTTATGTGGTTTTCACTAATCTGCCTTTACCCCTAGATATTAAGCTTTCCTATGCTGCAAAGTAGACTTTTTGTGAAGTACAAAATGTCCTGAGTCCATAGGAATTGGTTTTACCATTTTTGGAGTTTCCTACATAGAGATATGGATTTTTCAAAGAATGGTGAAAAGCTGAAATTGTCTCTGTTTATTTTCCTATTTTTCAGAGACATAAGGAATGAACACATTATTTGACCAAGCAAATTAGGTCCAATGCCTCTGAAACTTTTACTGGAGATCAAGGAATTTTGGAATAATGTCCTGTCAAAATTTGGGAATTTTCCAATAAACAGAACTCCTGTAAAAATTCATACAAGTTTTTAATTAAATGAATTAATGAGCCAAATCCAGGGATTTTCATAAACATTGGCCTGCACCCCTGGATAGTACTCTTTGAGAGGAATCCAACAAAATTTGTTTCACAATTTTTGGACACTCCTACACAAAGTTATGGCTCTCCAAAGTTTGAACTAAAGTGGGAAAATCTGGAAAATGTTTAAATGCTGACAGTGGGTCCCACCTGTCATCCCTAACCTCCAGACTCGCGCCCAACAGGGCAGTGGCGGCCCACTCCGGCGATGTCGCCGGAAAACAAGTTCCCAGCCACCTCCAGACCCCCTGCTGGCCACCCCCCCATATTTCCCCATGCTGAACACGTTGGTGAGGTCGCCGGCGGCTGAAATTCGCCGGAAAATAGGGCGCACCAGCCACAGCAAACCCTAGAGCTCCGGCGAGGTCTTGCACAGTGAATTCTCCACCAAATGGTAGGTTCTTGGGCTCTACAGCAACAGGGGATCATGTAGAAGACCGGCATGAGGTCTAAACCAGCTGGAGATGGCTCTAAACCTATCGGCACCGTGCACCCGATAGGGTCCAGCGGCATACCCTCTAAAAGAGCTCGGACTGCTCACCCTACACTCAATTTCTTGGTCTAAAATCGATGGAGGAGGTGTGCTAGGCAGTTAACAACCTGTGTGTGAAGTTTGAGACCCAACAAACCCGAATTGAGGACGAATTTTACAATTCCTTACCTCAAGGTCCGTTTCTGCCGCCCGGGAGAAAAACTTGAAATTCTCCCTCTGTGATCAATGGCCAGGGCTGAGCTTTGGAGGTGAGAAACTAGACTTGTTGGTTCACAGATGGGGTGTCTTGCTTGGGCGTGATACCTCCTGGTTTGGGCTAGCCACGGTGATCAGTTTCGGTCCTCCGACGTGCAACACGGGAGCAGCAGAAACGTTTCTGTTTCTGGGCGCCGGTGAGCTCGGGACGGCGGAGGGAAGTTGACAGCCGGCTAGAGCACTCAGGGGTGAACCTTTTTGCAGTTGGGAGCTCGGGCAAAGGCACTTTGGTTTGTTGCTGGCGATCTGAAGAACAGAGCTTCGCCCGGTTGTTCTTCTCGGCTGTTGTTTGCTTGCGGGAGGAGCAACGAGGGCGAGCTCGAGCAGGGAGAAGGCAAAGGGGGATTGTTGCACTAGCTGTGGAGGATCAGACCGAGTAATAGGGCGAGCTAGCAGGAGGTGGCATCGGTAGGAGCTGCTGCCGTATGCTCGGTCGAAGAAAATGCAAACAGAGGCGGTGTGCCCTGTGAGCTGGCTGACATGTGGGCCACAGCACTCAAATACCTCACCCTCTGTGCTTTAATTTCCCCGCACCGCCTTTGTCCGAATTCTACCAAAATTGGAGGTTAGACCAAACATGTGGTGATGAATTTGAATCTAAACTCAAATTTCAAAATTGAGCACGTCTGGTTCAGTTTTCGAATTCAAATTTGAATTTGAACCATCCCTCGCATATTTCCCGGAATAATTGGTATATGAGCTCCAAAAATATCCAAATTTGGATCATGAGCTCATTGATACATGGAGAATGCATCGGTGAATTCCTTTGGATACATTTATACAATCTGGATAAGAATCCTTTCAAAAGAATTCAAATTGCGTTTAAATTTCCTCCACTCTACTCATAGAGGATGTGCACATGAGTTAGAGTTTTTGGGAGTGTAATTCTTTCCCCTAGGTTAAAATGTGTTGAGCAAGGGCTAGAGAAAATTTTTAACTCCCTCACATGTCCATTTATGTGTTCATCATTTCATGTGACACAATTATAGTCTTTTATCGCCTTAACTTTGTTTCATATGTTGAAATAAAACTTTACAAAAGTTAGGGCTGTTACATTCCTCCCCCCTTAAAAGAATCTCGTCCCGAGATTACAAAAAGAAAGAAGAAGGGAGAATGACTACTGGACATATGGTATAAACAAGTCGGGAAAATTTAAACGGAGAAAATCCTCGCTTTCCCACGTGGCTTCTTCAGCGGTGTGGTTGTTCCACAAGACTTTGTAAAAGCGCAATGTCCGATTTCTTGTGGCGCGAGTCTTCTCGTTGATAATCTGTATCGGATACTCAGAATAAGTGAGATCCGGTTGAAGACCCTCAATGTTCTCCATATGAACTGCGGGTGGGTACTTAAGACATTTCCGCAGCTGAGAGACGTGGAAAACATTGTGAATACCCGAAAGTGACGTCAGTAAATCCAGACGATAGGCCACGGGTCCGCATATCTCAGTGACAGCAAACGGCCCGATGAATCGCGGAGCAAGCTTTCCCTTCACTCCAAAACGATGAACCCCTTTCATCGGAGAGACACGAAGGTAAACGTGGTCCCCGATGTCGAAGTGAAGAGGTCGACGTCGTTTGTCTGCATAACTCTTCTGCCGAGATTGAGCAGCCTTTAAATTGGCTTGAATCACTCGCACTCGTTCCTTGGCTTCATTCACAAGATCAATCCCGTAGACCACTCTCTCGCCGGATTCACACCAATTCAGTGGTGTGCGGCACTTCCGGCCATAAAGAGCTTCATACGGGGCCATCTTGATGCTGGATTGATAACCGTTATTATATGAGAATTCTGCTAACGGTAGATGGTCATCCCAATTCTTTCCATGACTGATGACACATGCCCGTAGCATATCCTCCAGAATCTGATTGACTCTCTCCGTTTGACCATCAGTTTGTGGATGATACGCTGAACTCCGAATTAACTTGGTTCCCAAGGAAGCATGCAGTTGCTCCCAAAATATGGATACGAACAACGCACCTCGATCAGACACGATGGTGCGGGGAACTCCGTGTAAACACACGATTCTTGAGATGAACAGCTCCGCATACTTCTTTGCCACATATTTTGTATGGGCTGGAATAAAATGTGCTGTCTTGGTCAAACGATCAATGATTACCCAAATAGAATCATGCTTGTTGCTGGTCATGGGTAAACCGACGATGAAGTCCATACTTATGTCTTCCCACTTCCATGCTGGAACCTTCAGCGGTTGAAGTGGTCCGGCTTTCCGCATATGGTCGGCTTTAACCCGCCGACACGTATCACACTCGGATACGTACTTCGCAATCTCTCTTTTCATCCGTGTCCACCAGAACTTAGATTTCAAGTCCTGGTACATCTTATTGCTTCCCGGATGAATGGAGTACTTGGATAAATGTGCTTCATCCAATATCTTCCTTCGCAATTTCATGTTTCGGGGTACCACTATGCGGTTGTTAAACCATATAGTACCCTCTTCATCTTTGCGGAACATCTTCAATTCACCGTTGTCCACTCTCCTCCGGATGTGAGACATACCTCTGTCTCTCTTCTGAGCCTCTACAATCTCATCTCGGATTGTAGGAATAAGAGCGAGGTTGAACAGCGATCCGTAGGGAACTAAGCGCAGGCTTGGTTCTCCTTCTTCATGTGCAGCCATGGCTAAATGGTGAACGTGGGCTTTCCGACTAAGTGCGTCGGCAACCACATTCGCTTTGCCCGGATGGTAATGAATTTCAAGTTCATAGTCCTTGATCAATTCGAGCCATCTTCGCTGCCTCATATTCAGTTCCTTCTGTGTGAAGATGTACTTCAAGCTTTTGTGGTCAGTGTAGAGATGTACTAGATTGCTTAGTAGATAATGTCTCCACATTTTCAATGCTAAGACCACTGCAGCTAGTTCAAGGTCGTGCGTCAGGTAATTCTGCTCATGACCCCTGAGTTGTCGGGATCCATACGCGACCACACGTCCTTCTTGCATCAACACACAACCCAAACCTGTGCCGGATGCATCACAATAGACATCAAACGGCTTCGTAGTGTCTGGCTGGGCCAAAACTGGAGCTGTAGTGAGATACTTCACTAAAGTTTGAAAAGCTTGTTCGCATGAATTGCTCCAATCATACTTGGTGCTTTTCTTCAACAGCTCCGTCATAGGTTTAGCGACTTTGGAGAAGTTTGGAATGAATCTCCGGTAATAGCCCGCTAAACCTAGGAAACTCCTCACTTCATGAACAGATGTTGGAGATTTCCAATTCAGCACTTGCTCGATTTTACTTGGGTCCACAGCGATGCCTTCGGCTGAAATAATATGCCCAAAAAACGGCACTTTGCTGATCCAAAACTCACATTTACTGAACTTTGCATATAGCTTGTGATCTCTCAAGCGTTGGAGTACAATACGCAAATGTTCAGCATGTTCTTCTTCTGACTTTGAATAGACCAAGATGTCGTCGATAAAAACCACGACAAACTTTTCTAACTCCGGCATGAACACAGAGTTCATGAGATACATAAAGTGAGCCGGAGCATTGGTCAACCCAAAGGACATGACAAGATATTCATAAAGACCATATCTTGTCGAGAACGCCGTCTTAGGTACATCTTCTGCCCGGATTTTTATCTGGTGATACCCGGACCGAAGATCCATCTTGGAAAATACCTTAGCACCCACTAGTTGATCGAACAAAATGTCAATGCGCGGTAGTGGATACTTATTCTTGATAGTGACAGCATTCAGTGGACGATAATCTACGCATAGTCTCAAAGTCTCGTCCTTCTTCTTCACGAAGAGTGCGGAACAGTCCCAAGGTGATGAACTTGGGCGTATAAAACCTTTGTCCATGAGGTCATTAAGCTGCTCCTTCAATTCTGCTAGCTCCTTCGGTGCCATTTTATATGGTCGCCGAGAAATAGGTGTTGTTCCCGGTGCTAGTTCAATCTTGAACTCTACATCACGTTCGGGCGGCATGCTTGGCAAGTCTTCGGGAAACACATCTTGATATTCACATACCACTGAAATATCCTCAAGTTTAGGAGCTTCAATCTGATGCACTGCTGCAACACGATGTGATGAATCCACAAGATTCAATATGTTGCAACCATGTATTGGAGAATTCAGTTGGACAGTTCGAGAGCTGATGTCAAAGATAGCTCCATAATGTGTCAACCATGACATCCCCAAGATAATATCAATCTTTTGGCCTTTGAGTATGATAAGGCTTGCAGGATAGATATTTCCACCCAAACATAAAGGTGCCCGTGAGACCATTTCATCTGTTGATATCTTGCCTCTGGGTGAACTGACATGAAACGGATGCTTAACTGTGCTAAATGGAAGATTATTCTTCAGCACATAGTCTCTGCTAATAAAATTGTGGGTGGCTCCGGAATCAAACAACACGAAAGTGGGCTGTTCATGTAAACTGAACATGCCCGCCAAAACTGGTTCGCCTTTTGCAATGTCCTCAATAGCAGTATAATTAACCCTGCCAGCTTTTGAAAGATTCTTCTGTGAAGGTTCACGATGCTGATCTGAGCATTGACGAGGCAACACACGAGTGTGACTCTGCTCAGCTCCACGACGGTTTCGTGTTGTAGAAATCCTCAGCTCTCTACTAACACGAGGTGGAGATAACTCGTGCGTAGCTGGTTGCGGTAGGGTTGCACGAATAATTTCTCTCCGCTGCTGTTGAGGTGGAGGCTCATAAGTGATCAACTCCAGCCGTGGTTGTGATAGTTGCACCACAGGCTGAATTTGTTGCCCAACTGGCGAGTAATACCACACTCGATAGTTCGGACGAACCTCGATGTCACTGTCCGGCGGTATACTTCTTTTCAGTTCCGCTTCGCAACGAAGATGCATGTCTTCCTTAATGATAGCGGCATTTACCAACTCATTGTAAATACCGTTATTGAACAAGGTCACTTGTTCCTTAAGTTCGACATTCAAACCTCGGAAGAAATAGTCGCACTTCACCGCTTCCGAGTCAACCATATGAGTTGCGTATTGCATCAAGTCTTCAAACTCCTTGAAGTACTCGTACGCACTCCTTTCTCCTTGCTTTAATTCCAGAAAGTCTTGATACTTTGTTCGAAGAATTCCTGAACAAACGTGACGTGCCCGGAAAACATCCCGGAATTCAGCCCACGTCACTCGATGACCTTCAGGAAGAGTAGCGATGTGCTCCACCCATCAGGCTCCAGCGGCTCCGTGGAGTTGTTGAGCGGCAAATAGAGTCTTCTGATATTCATCGCACTCAAGCGTATCGAACTTGGCTTCAATACATTGGAGCCAATGAGCCGACTCCAACGGTTCTTTCGCTTCCAAGAAAACCGATGGTTGTCTTGCTAGAAAATCCAGATAAGTGCTTGGCGGAGGATTTTTCTGTAGTGTCTCCTGTCGTATGCTTTGTCGCACCAACAGATCCAGAGACTCAGCCATCTTTGCCAAGATTTCCGCCAAACCGGTTGATGATGTCGGCACTTCTTGTCGTGGCGAATTACTTTCGCCGTGACTCAACTCACCAACCTCACTCCTGGAATGAGCACGATCCATGCTGCAAGAGTGAGCAATTTACGGTTAAAATTCAAAGTTTAAACTCAACTTGAATTGAAAACATAACCGTAAAAGCATCACATCAATATTGCAGCATTACACATGCTAACTAGGGTTCGACAATACTGAAATCTATCAAATGTGAGCAAGTTTGTCCAAACCCTTAATTCCAACAGTAGGACAAACTGAAAAATAACTCAAGAATATGTTATGGAGCTTAGAGAAGTGTAAAACATCCCTGTCCACAACAAGTCTTAAGTTACATAGGCAATAAGCACTACTCTGTTCCGAATGACCAATGGTCTTAACCCCAGAATTTGAATATGAAAATGGCAATTTCATGTCTCAAGTTGAATATTAAAGTTATAGTTAACTTCAATATATTTCCAACGAGTATTCATTTGCCTTCATATAAGTTCTGGATCAAAAGTTGTGATATTTCAAAGTTCACAGAAATCTTGAACAATTTTGAAAGCACCTCCTTTGAAAGTGGCTGTTTTGTCCGCAAGATTTCATAAAATTAAACTCCAATTCTGGAGAAACTTTGAACTACGAAGTCATAGCATATATCACAAGCTTTCCAACGGTGTATTACTTGACCCTTAGAAGATTTTTTACAAAAGGTTATGGTCGAAATACAAAAATTTCCAGAGAGCAAATTGGTGTCTGCCCTGTTTTTGGACAGTTCACACTCATCTGAGAATTTGATCCATTTGGAGGGTGATTCTAATCTGGAGTTCTACTGAAGAGTTGTAGAACACTTGAATAGCTTTCCAGAAATGTATCCCTCACCTCCATTGATTCAACCAAACAAAAGTTATGTCCTGTTCAACTTCAGCAAAATTTCTTTGCTGAAAACAGGGGAGGTTATTCCTAAGTCTTTGTGAATAAATCTATACTCCCAATTGACTCTTAGTTCAATATAGGAGTTCATTAACCCTTAATGAAATCCTAGACTCCAAATTTCCTCTTTTTCTTTTCAAACCTTCATTTTCTTGCAGTTCAAAACACATCACGGTACTACGTTGCCTCACCAAATTAAAATCCTATCCGGCTTTATACCGGCTTATACGTCTCAAGTGGTGGCACTAAAATGATCACTCACAAACGTTTTCTACACGACATGTTCTAACGTGGTTAAGGTACCTGCAGAAAATCACTCAATAATGATGCACACATTGGTTTATCATTTCAGGCAGGTCCATATCATAGTAAAACACATACGCCCCGTATCATTGCCATACGGGCCGTCCTTGAGTCAAGCCACGTCTCAAGGTACATGATCGGGTTATTCACCACCCGACGGGGGATCCACACCTTTGCAATAAAGCACACCGGTGGAACAGCGCTTCCGTAAGCCTCATAGGACATGAAGAGTCCTAGAGAACATACTTCGTGTTACAAACCACACGATGGGGTCTCCTCCTCTTGCCCCTGGGTTTGCGCACTGGAGGCTAGTGCCATTCATATGTCTCTAAGACATGAAGAGTCTTAGAAAACATATTCACTTCCCGTCCATTTCTGAACGGGACATCCCACACTACTTTCCTCGTATGGGTGAGCTAACCGAAATTGATCCGCTGTCGGTGGCGTTCCTTACCATTCTTACCTCCACGTAGGTGCGTCGTTACTGAATTTAAATACTGAAGAGTAACACACTATTAGCTTGCCACCTTAAGTAACTATGCTAATAATACTCCTTATGTGGGCATACTATACGTTCCTCACTCGTATACTCCTAAGTTTTCAAAAATAGACCCTTTTCATGCGTGCCATTCCCAATGCGGCTCTGATACCACGTCTGTGACGGCCCGGCCCGGGAATCGCAGTGGGTGGTGCCGTGCGATGCGGCACCCAACAGCAAGCACGAAAAGAGATGATAAGAACATAACGGAACCATTTTTTTACTCAAGGTAATTTCTTTTACAACATAAGTACACGCGCAGCGGAAATTAACATTTGCTGGACAAACTACTCACTCTCGACCCTAACTACGCCAAAGAGAAGTCGTTCAGCCCGTGAACGCTTCCTACTAGCTTCACCAAAGAAAGGCAGTGGCTAGGTTACCGATGAGTTGAACAAACCGTGAGGTTCATCGTCTCACCGAACAACCCTCTTCATAGCAGGCATCCTGCTACCTGCAAAAACAACTCAGAAGCAACCGTGAGCACTAAGGCTCAACAAGACTTACCCGTCAATCCTAAACATGCAACTCTACATGCAGGGGTAGTAAGACAGTAGGCATAGGAATTTGCAAAATGCAGCTTGTCTAAACTTGATCCTTATAGATCAGATTCTTTTAGCCTTCATTTTAGTGGTCCTCACGCCTCACAACATTGGAAGTCCACAATCAAACAAGAAACGCTTATCCCGATGTTGCTAGCCTAAGGCGGAAATGAAATTTAGTTGGCTCTATATCTACTTCAGTCAAGGTTCCAATACATTCGTTAATCCACAAACAACAAGTTAAGAGACTTAGTTCATCTTCTTACTAAGTCACGGCGCAGTGGGCAAGTATGCTCAATCCTCTTCCGCGAGCGACGGTGATTCGAATCAATAACAACCCGGAATACACGACACATACACCCGCCTCGAAATACTCTCTCAAGAGCTCTTTCTTATGTTGTATGCAGCAACCTTTCACACGACACCCCAACATAGAAAAACGCTTCGCGCCGAGCAGGATGGTCCTCTACGCGGACACGTCGAAGTTGCCCGCTAAAGGATTTACACCTCCCACCTTCTCAACGCCATTCCCACGCGAAGGATGAGTTTCTATATCATGGTCCATCGAGTTACATCGGTTTCATGGGTCCCATACCCCACTATATATCTGGTACAGCTCAATCTTGTCCAGCAGGGCCGCATACATACGGTCCTTAACCGACACGGACGGGGCTACAACCAACCTCCACATTTGCCTTACCATCCCGGTCCAGGCCAAATGTGGTCTCAAGCATTGTCACACCCATTGCAGGTCGAGACCAACCTTGAGCGCTCCATCCTACAGGAACATCCCCGTCCCCATCTCATATTCATCAGGGTGCTCTTATCCTTTATATCTCGCGAGTAACTCCATTACTCGAACTTTCTCGTGAGTAGCTTTTTACTACTCGACTTCTACCGAGCTAGCTACAATATTAGCCTAGCATCTACAACGAGGCAAAGCATACACTAAACCTTCTAATGAGGGATGTAATAGGCATGCAAGTGTGTTTCAATCATCCTAGACATAATGCACTCAAGTCTAATAAACATGATGTGAAGTAAAGTAAAATTTAAAACGGTAACGATATGCAAACCGGGGCTTGCCTTGCTCAACGGTTTTGTTAGAAGCTAGGAGTTAGTCTTCCTCCGGAGAATCCGCCAAACTCGTCACGAGATGGAGATCCTCGCTGTAGAGTCGAGTCCTCGTCGAACGTCGACGTCACGTGAGCTATTAAGATGATTTATGCACATGTATTCACAAGCAATTTAGAAAATGATTCAAAACTGTTGTTGTACAAGTTAACTCACGCATAAGAGAGATAAACAACAGCAAGGTTTCTGTTGTTGGATCTACATCCTTAGAGATGATGAAAGCTAGGGTGAAAAGAGATACTAATAATCACCATGTGATTAAGTCCATTATATGAACACTTAAACCTAAAAGATGGTAGCTCAAGTTCCAGAGGTCCAATGAAGCTGAGAATTTAACCACAGCCTCTATGGAAGGTATTCAGGCAGTGTGCAAAAATTGAGCTCATGAAATGGCTTCATGTGGGCAAAACAAATCCTTATGTGGTTTTCACTAATCTGCCTTTACCCCCTAGATATTAAGCTTTCCTATGCTGCAAAGTAGACTTTTTGTGAAGTACAAAATGTCCTGAGTCCATAGGAATTGGTTTTACCATTTTTGGAGTTTCCTACATGGAGATATGGATTTTTCAAAGAATGGTGAAAAGCTGAAATTGTCTCTTTTTATTTTCCTATTTTTCAGAGACATAAGAAATGAACACATTATTTGACCAAGCAAATTAGGTCCAATGCCTCTGAAATTTTTACGGGAGTTCAAGGAATTTTGGAAGAATGTCCTGTCAGAATTTGGGAATTTTCCAATAAACAGAACTCCTGTAAAAATTCATACAAGGTTTTAATTAAATGAATTAATGAGCCAAGTCCAGGGATTTTCATAAACATTGGCCTGCACCCCTGGATAGTACTCTTTGAGAGGAATCCAACGAAATTTGTTTCACAATTTTTGGACACTCCTGCACAAAGTTATGGCTCTCCAAAGTTTGAACTAAAGTGGGAAAATCTAGAAAATGTTTAAATGCTGACAGTGGGTCCCACCTGTCATCCCTAACCTCCAGACTCGCGCCCAACAGGGCAGTGGCGGCCCACTCCGGCGAGGTCGCCGGAAAACAAGTTCCCAGCCACCTCCAGACCCCCTGCTGGCCGCCCCCCCATATTTCCCCACGCTGAACACGTTGGTGAGGTCGCCGGCGGCTGAAACTCGCCGGAAAATAGGGCGCACTGGCCACAGCAAACCCTAGAGCTCCGGCGAGGTCTTGCACGGTGAATTCTCCACCAAATGGTCGGTTCTTGGGCTCTACAGCACCAGGGGATCATGTAGAAGACCGGCATGAGGTCTAAACCAGCTGGAGATGGCTCTAAACCTATCGGCACCGTGCACCCGATAGGGTCCAGCGGCATACCCTCTAAAAGAGCTCGGACTGCTCACCCTACACTCAATTTCATGGTCTAAAATCGATGGAGGAGGTGTGCTAGGCAGTTAACAACCTGTGTGTGAAGTTTGAGACCCAACAAACCCGAATTGTGGACGAATTTTACAATTCCTTACCTCAAGGTCCGTTTCTGCCGCCCGGGAGAAAAACTTGAAATTCTCCCTCTGTGATCAATGGCCAGGGCTGAGCTTTGGAGGTATGAAACTAGACTTGTTGGTGCACAGATGGGGTGTCTTGCTTGGGCGTGATACCTCCTGGTTTGGGCTAGCCACGGTGATCAGTTTCGGTCCTCCGACGTGCAACACGGGAGCAGCAGAAACGTTTCTGTTTCTGGGCGCCGGTGAGCTCGGGACGGCGGAGGGAAGTTGAAAGCCGGCTAGAGCACTCAGGGGTGAACCTTTTTGCAGTTGGGAGCTCGGGCAAAGGCACTTCGGTTTGTTGCTGGCGATCTGAAGAACAGAGCTGCGCCCGGTTGTTCTTCTCGGCTGTTGTTTGCTTGCAGGAGGAGCAACGAGGGCGAGCTCGAGCAGGGAGAAGGCAAAGAGGGATTGTTGCACTAGCTGTGGAGGATCAGACCGAGTAATAGGGCGAGCTAGCAGGAGGTGGCATCGGTAGGAGCTGCTGCCGTGTGCTCGGTCGAAGAAAATGCAAACAGAGGCGGTGTGCCCTGTGAGCTGGCTGACATGTGGGCCACAGCACTCAAATACCTCACCCTCTGTGCTTTAATTTCCCCGCACCGCCTTTGTCCGAATTCTACAAAAATTGGAGGTTAGACCAAACATGTGGTGATGAATTTGAATCTAAACTCAAATTTCAAAATTGAGCACGTCTGGTTCAGTTTTCGAATTCAAATTTGAATTTGAACCCTCCCTCGCATATTTCCCGGAATAATTGGTATACGAGCTCCAAAAATGTCCAAATTTGGATCATGAGCTCATTGATACACGGAGAATGCATCGGTGAATTCCTTTGGATACATTTATACAATCTGGATAAGAATCCTTTCAAAAGAATTCAAATTGCGTTTAAATTTCCTCCACTCTACTCATAGAGGATGTGCACATGAGTTAGAGTTTTTGGGAGTGTAATTCTTTCCCCTAGGTTAAAATATGTTGAGCAAGGGCTAGAGAAAATTTTTAACTCCCTCACATGTCCATTTATGTGTTCATCATTTCATGTGACACAATTATAGTCTTTTATTGCCTTAACTTTGTTTCATATGTTGAAATAAAACTTTACAAAAGTTAGGGCTGTTACACGTCCCGGCACGGAGCTTGACCTCCACACCATCAAGCAACAACCTGGGGGAGTCACTGCGCTCCTTCATCCAGCGGTTCTCCCAGGTACGCAACACCATCCCGCACATTCGAAGTGCTTCTGTGGTGGTAGCGTTCCGGAAGGGTGTCCGGGACGAGAAGATGCTTGAGAAGCTTGCGACCAGAGAGGTCTGCGATGCCTCTGAGCTCTTCAGCCTGGTGGACAAGTGCGCCAGAGCAGCTGAAGGGCGGAATTGGCACTCACTGCCAGCTTCCGAAGCCGGAAGACAGCCCGAAGACGGCGGAGATCAAGCTGAGCTCCAGACCACGTTAGACAGCCAAGAGCCAAACATTGGCTGACTTTGTGGCTGAGTGGACGCCAACGAAGGCTGACCCAGGGGGCTGCGAATACGGTGAACCAATGTACCGAGCTCCTGTCTTCACCGGGCCTCACTGGACGCTCTTCTTCGACCGCTCCTCGCGAAAGCAGGGGGCCAGTGCCGACGTACTGCTTCTCATGCCATCGGGGGAGCAGTCTGGGTACATGGTGCGTCTCAATTCCAAGGCAACCAACAACTTGGCAGAGTATGAAGCACTCATCTTTGGCCTAAAAGACAGTCCTGTCTCTGGGCACTCGCCAGTTGTTGGCGCAGGGCGACTCCCAGCTAGTTATCAAGCAAGTTAAGGGTGAATGCCCCTGCAATGACCCACAACTAGCTGCTTATCTGCTCCACGTGCGGATGTTGGAGAAAGACTTCCTCGCCTTGGACCTGCGCCATGTACCGCGCGCTGGCAAGGCCGCGGCTGACGACCTCTCAACGAAGGCCTCCATCGGAGCCCCTGCGCCCGAAGGAGTCTTCGAGAGGACGTTGCTGCGGTCCACAGCCCGGCCCGCCGAGCCGGGCGAAGGGGGCTGAACCAGTGCCTCGAAGCTAGGCAGTCCCGGCAGCCATGGATGCCGCCAAAGGATCGTAAGCGTCACTGGGGACTCCGTGCAACCTAGGGCTCAAGATCCAGAAGCTCAAGTAGTCCCGATGCATGGACCACGGAGGTCCGGGGCTCCTTGCAGGACATCCTTCCTGATGAACGTGCATTCGATGAACGGGTGGTGCGGATGGCTAAGTTCTACGCGCTGGTATCTTTACTGGCGTGGCGCCACGACATCCTATTGCGGTGCATAACCCAGGAAAAAGGCTGCGAATAGCTCGCAGTAGTCCAAGGAGGCGAGTGCTGGAAACGCTCATCGTCCCGTACGCTAGTCGGTTAAGCCACCCGGCATGGCTCCTACTGACCGAGAGCCACCTGGACGCCGTCAAACCGGTTAGGGATGCAATGCGTGCCAGGTCCACGCCAAGCAGACCCACACAACCGGTGCAGACGCGCTCCCAAAGCCGTCGGGGGATACCGGCTCCTCCATGTCGAGGGCCAGCCGGACTTCCCAGGGCCGGGTCACGGGAACTACCCTTCCACATGGTATGCGGGGCCGAAGCCGTGCTTCCCCCTGAGATCGCCATGGGGGTCCCCCCGTGTCCAGCGTACGACGAAGCCACGCATGACCCGCTCTGTGTGAAGACAGGCGCTTCGACGCCACCCCAGTAAGTTCACCATACTTACTTAGGTGTTTATTTAAATTACGCATTAATTTATATGAGCACCTCCCCACGCTCTAGACAGTGTGCGTCCATTGTACACTCGGTTCCTCTTTCCTGCTCTCATGCATAGTCCATATTTGCCGTCATGCCGAAGGCGGCAGTGCTTGGGGTACCTGCCAGAGGCCCGGTGGCCTTTTGGATCTCCCCCTGTAAGGGTACTGTACCACCAGTTGGTCTCCTCCGAGGAAAGACCTACGCTAGACAGGGGGTCAGGAGCCTTGCTTTGCCCGGTCTTGCACCCAAAGCATGCGCACTCTGCCCCCCGGCGCTGCGGTCTGAGTACCAGGGGGCCGGACGGTTACACCCTGACTGGGGCTGGGGCTAGACCTCCGGGACCAAGTGCACTGGATTACCCAAGCCCCGTATTCCGGCCTGGGACAGTAAGTCAAATGAGACTAAGGGACAGGAAAGGGGGGACCACTGAGCAGTTCCGGACCTCTGCCCCCACAGCTGGGCCGAGCTCCGAGGCCAGCCCTCGCCCTCCTTTCAGAGGGGAGCGCTGATGCTGGACCTCACGCCCTTCGCCGGCCTGAGCTCCGATGACTTCCGGACTCCGCCTCCACAGACAGGCCGAGCTCCGAGGCCAGCCCTCGCCCTCCTTTCAGAGGTGAGCACTGATGCCGGACCTCACGTCCTTCGCTGGCCTGAGCTCCGACGACTTCCGGACTCCGCCTCCACAGCCAGGCCGAGCTCCGAGGCCAGCCCTCGCCCTCCTTTCAGAGGTGAGCGCTGATGCCGGACCTCACGCCCTTCGCTGGCCTGAGCTCCGATGACTTCCGGACTCCGCCCCCACAGCTGGGCCGAGCTCCGAGGCCAGCCCTCGCCCTCCTTTCAGAGGCGAGCGCTGATGCCGGACCTCACGCCCTTCGCTGGCCTGAGCTCCGATGACTTCCGGACTCCGCCCCCACAGCTGGGCCGAGCTCCGATGCCAGCCCTCGCCCTCCATTCAGAGGCGAGCCCTGATGCCGGACCTCACGCCCTTCGTGGACCTGAGCTCCGATGACTTCCGGACCTCCGCCCCAACAGCCGGGCCGAGCTCCGATGCCAGGCTTCACCCTCTCCTAAGAGGCTGAACTACGAAGCCGTCAAGACCCTGCCAGCACAGGGAGTACTCAAGACAGGAAAGTGCGCGGGTAGGAGAAGGCCTCACCTCGGGCTCGTTACCTCCCCCGAGGTGAGCCCGGGGGCCACTGTCGGTACCCGCGATATGGGGTACCCCCGCGCACAGGGGAAAATGCCTAAGGATCTCGCCCTTCTCCACAGGGAAAGCTCCGGAGGTGCCACGTGTCCAGTGGGGCCGGACCTGCCTCCCCTCGGAGGAGAGCTCCGGGCTCGCCACGTGGCCTACAGCAGCCAGACCCCCCCCTCCATGGGGAGAGCTCCGAAGGCGCCACGCGTCCGGCGGGGCCGGACCTCCCTCTCCTCAGAGGAGGGCTCCGGGCTCGCCACGTGGCCTGCAGAAGCCGGACCTCCCCCTCCGCGGGAGAGAGGTCCGATGGTGCCACGTGTCCAGCAGGGCCGGACAACCCTCTCCTCAGAGAGGAGCTCCGGGCTCGCCACGTGGCCGAAAGAAGCCGGACCTCCCCCTCCGCGCGGAGAGGTCCGAAGGCTCCACGTGTCCTGCGGGGCCGGACCTTGCCCATACAATGTATTCAAGGCCCGTGACTTCCCAAGACGCGGAGACGTGGAGCACGCCTCTGTCAGGTGCCGTTGCGCCCAGTCGCATCACAGATTGGCGCACGGTGTCAGAACCTGCCAGCCAATAAATGCAGCGACAAGACATCCCCTGCCACCTCCGCCGTCATCAACCACTACGACTAGCGTGCGGCATGGGCAAGGCAGCAAGACGAAGACTCAGAAGCCTTCGCCAGAGATAACTACCGGCATAACTGAGGATACGATAGTTTGCAGGAAATCTCCCCGGGACCACCTGTTGGGTCCCGGGCCCCCTTGTAAGCCACCCTCGCCTTGGACTATAAAAGGCTCGGGTAGGCGACGTTAGCAAGGGTTCGCACTCTGCAACTCATACGCTAGCCATTCACACCCAAGCTGTAACTCACCCCCAAGCTCGGGACTCCGGCCCCGAGCAGCAAGCAATACAGCGAGCTCCATAGCTCGCCGTGGAGGTAGGGTTTTACGCTCCGGCGGCCTGAACCACGTAAAACTCACTGTGTCAAGCTCTTACTAACTCGTCCATCCGCGCAAGCTCTCCGCAAGGGACTAGCCCCACCGAAAAAAGAACCTCCGCGGGCTGCCCAGTGCAGGCCCGGGGGAAGTGTCGACCGAACACTTCGACAAATACCTTGTCCAAGGGACCGACTATGATACGGTACTTAACCAACACAAGCAGGCCTAACCCTCACATAACCCATGTTCTACTACCACCTATAACACCTAACCAGTATACATTTATCAAGATGTGATCCAATAACAAATTTAATATCCATAATGACCTCAAAAATCCTATAACTCGCGGGTAGATTATAACTATTTGACTTCTATCGTTCATCCTATCTAATTAGCATAGCAATATAGTTGAACTAACTGTACCATATCTACCCGCTGACTTAATAGGAATATATCAGGAATGCAGGTGGATTTCAAACAAATCTTAGACTTAATGCACATTTTATACACTAAATATCACATTAATACAAAATAAAAATATGTAAATTGGTCAGTATGACACCAGGGGCTTGCCTGGTGCTTGCTCAGAGATAAATTCAGGCTGGGTTTAAGTCAGATATGCCTCCTATTTACTATTTATATTTTCAGATCTTTTCCCCCTATCCAATATATAGACATATTTGTAGAATCATGCCTGTAAAATACCCAGCATGCTTTGGTGCAAATCATAGAAAATTTCCTTTTTGAAGTAAATTCCACCAAGATAGCACATGGCAGCACAATTCCAAATAGCTGCAAATAAGAAAATTAATTACCAATCTTACAAGAACATAATGTTTAAATGCCTAAAAATAATGTAACTAGGTCAACAGATACAACAACGACAATAAAGTCTTTGCTCGAAGCATGTTAGGGTAGACTAGATATTATTGAAATTCGGGGCAAGGGAGATAAGGAATAGTGACGGGTCGATTTATATCAATGATGTTACTGACATTATAGGACTCCCCGATCCCTAACACTAGGTAAGAACTACAAATCGGAGACAAAGATCAAAGACAGCGCAAAGGCGACCGTCTCTGATCTGGAAAAACGAGTCGCGCCTGCATCAACGAGGATCAGAACTGGCTCAGTTGAGGGTAAAAGGAGACGACCTACTTTAAGGCGCATCTCAGTTAAGTTAATATCCGAGACGCGCCCGCTTCTCTGACAAAAGGGAAACAGGCGTTCCTACAGCACAACTCCTATTATGAAAGAAAAGGATACAAGCCATTCTAGGAGCTCGTCTCCTTTTATCATGGAAGCGGGTGTGTCTTCCATTCCCATTATAGAGAGACGTGCGTTACAAAAGATCGTCTCCACTACAGGAATAGCGATAATAGACGACGGCCAGAAACCATCGTCTATAAGGACCAAACCATCGTCTATTGCTTATAAACGATGGTATACGCTCATAGACGACGGTTTCCGGCCGTCTACATTTTTTGTCATCTATAAGCTTATTGACGATGGTAACCGTCGTCTATAACTTAATTGACGACGGCCGGATTTAACTTTCGTCAATAAGTGACTCCTTCCACGTGGCAGCGGTGGAAATTTATCGACGACGGTTTATAGGGTACAGTCGTCGATTTTGGACTGTTATCGTCAACGGTGTCCAAAAGCCGTTGATGATAACAATTCAGTATAGACGACGGCCAACAGAGAACTGTCGTCGATAAGGTTTTGCAGTTTTTTTTAAAAAAAAACTGAAAATGCTGCCCTGGCTTCAAGGCCAGCCCTGGCTCGATGGCCAGATCACACAGGCATATGAAAACAGACATCACACAGGCATATATATCACAATAAGAATTTCAAAACACTATACACACGCCACTACACACTCTGCGAGTTCGTGACCATAAGACGCTACCCTGTCCGCTGCCACCGGAGTTCGGAAAGTCATCCTTCCGCAGTCGTCCAAGCGCCGGAATCTGAGGCGACAGAGTTTGAGCCTCTGTTCCTGATCCCTATGATGTGCAAGTGTGGTTAGACATGTTACAAGTAAAAATGCATATTTTACTAAATTTGAACAAGTTTAACTAGTTTAAGCTAATTTGAATAATTTTGTACCTAGATTGTTGTCGTCGGCACCGGTGGTAGCTCTATCGCTGGCAGCGCCTATTGCAGAAAGACAGCCGGCTGTCCTGCACTTATAGCATGCAAACACAAAGCAAATCATCATACATGTCATTTATATTTTAAAATTGTTAAGTACATCATCTAGAATTTACCTGCATGGCAGCTTGCATCTGTAGCATGAACGAGTTTTGATACTCGTCCCTAGCCCTCTGCACGTCGTCCCTAGCCATGATCTCCGCTGCCCGCATCTCGTCCCTAGACCTGAGCGCTTCTTGCGTCCTCTGGAGCTTCTCTCAAAGACTGGAGCTCTAAATCTCGGCTTGCACGGCTGCTGCTGGACCCGCCCTGATGCAATGAAGAGGCTCTTGAGAAAGCCCGTGTCAGCTTCGAATCGACCACTCCATCGAACATGGCTAACCTGCACAACGAAGTAAGATTATTAAATTTTTTATCTCAAAGTTTGTAACAGTAAATTAAAAATAACAAAGCTCACTGTCCATGAGGTTTCCCACCACTGCTGTCATATGCGGCTTCGGGGACGATTTGCGCGCTCTGCGAGTCGAACTCTTTGCCTTGAATCCTCTGCGCCTCCTCCCCGTACTTTGCCTGAAAATACAGAAAAATAATGTCATTAGAACTAATAAAGAGAATTCAATTAAGTTGAAAAAATAACTCACCAAAGTCTCTGTCGCCGTCAGAGAAGACAGCTGGTCAGGCTACAACGGGTCACTTCCCAAGTGACCCCTCTTCCACACCTCGATAGGTGTCGGCTCCTGACCGCTCTCGTGCTCCTATCGATACATGTTAGCACAATTAAGATTATAAAATTACTTAATAGAATACGAGTACCACATACCACCCATTTAGCGAGGCGTATGTAGCCGCCCCCACCCAAATGATGTTTTCCACCCGTCCCTCTACTCTCTCGACGGGTTTTAGAAACAGCCTGGAAGCTCTCGCTCGCCCAAAGAGAACACAGGGCACGGTACGAGTCCGGACAGCTGTCAAGCCACGCTACGCCAACCTGAACACATTTATTATTGAATGAAAACATTAATGACGATCAGATAATGAAGCAAAGTAAACTAAAAACTTTACCTCTGCGTACTGCGCCTCCGTCAAGTACGTGTCGCCCGATTCCTTCCCTGACTCACCCTCATCTGGATGTAACTTGAAGTACACGTTTGTTGCTTGAATGCGAGTCATCGATAGTGACTGCATCACGATCGCAGTTATGGAAGACTAGACGAGCATAATCCGTCTGCTCGGCCTCGTTCTCAAAACGATACTGTGCTTGAAAAAAAAAGAAATATACAACTAAATGTATGTAACTTATAATAAATTTGTATTACACAAGTATTGTTCATACTTACCATGAAGTCGTGCCAAACAGCCTCCTGGTGGTTGCCGTGAAGAACGTCCTGGACCGTTAAGTAGTCGTCACAAGATGTGGCAGTGCGTCCGTTCACTACACCAGGGTAGTGCAAATGGACTAGATGGCCCAGGACACCGCTCAGCAGCAAGTGGCGTCCCTGGCCCGTGAACGAAGCATCCTCCCAAGTCCTGATACATGATTCTCAATTAGTATATATATAAGTCTAAAAGTATCTAAATTAAATATTAGAGATTTACTTACCTATCGCCAATCGGATGAATAATGATCCGATCTTTTGGGTTTGCAAGAGCCGGAGGAGGAGCCACGTAGTTGCTCCTCTAGTCCGCCGCTGTGGAACCGGCTCCAAACAAGGCTCCAAAGAAAAAGGCTCTGAAGCATGCTCTGAAGAAAGAGGCTCTGAAGCAGGCACCCTAGCCTTTGAGTCCTCGTACGTAGATTCGTCCAGATAATTTTAAAGATTCATATTATAGAATAAAAATTACTTATATAATTTATGTAATAAAATGTTCTTTACCTATCGTGACTGCTGTACAGGTAGATTGATCAGCAACTGAGCACGTATACCCCCGCTAAGCTGAGTGCCGTGGAAGACCTCGTATCCTCTCGTGGCTGTCGGTGACAGAAAGCTCCACGCCCCTGCCCATCGTTGTCTGCTGTTGCTCGATGACATCCTGTTTAAAGGAAAATTTGCTAATGAATGAAACTGAAGGTATAGAAAAGAAAATAAGAGATGAAAGAAACCTTACTTGTACTCAATTTTAAAATCCATCAACATCACGATGTACTCTACTACGTAAACCAGACCATCGATCTTCTGTAGTAGTAGTAGGCTGTTTTCCTTTTCGTTTTCGCATCTCACTAGTCTCTATGTCCTCTGAATCTCCAACTAAGTCATCGAGTCCTAAATCAGGCTTGACAAAGAATCTCCAACTAAGTCATCGAGTCCTAAATCAGGCTTGACGACAAAAGAGTCCGGCAACTCTTGTTCTTCGTAAACAACATCAACCTTATCATCAAGGTATCCAGCAATATCTGGTGTATATAACCGCTCACAAGAATTCACCTTGTGAACCCACCAAGCTTTAAGCTTTTCGCATGGATAACATAGATAATACACTTGCTCGACTTGGTGTGCAAGGACGAAGATGTCACATCGTCGTAGCCAGTCCTTGTGTTTGACTTCTACCATGCCAAATTGGTTTTGTCGAGTTCCATTGTTAGGATCAAACCAATCGCAGTCAAATAAGACTACATTAAGGACCTTATTCCCCGCAAAACTGAATTCAGGGATTTTTTAGTGATCCCATAACAATTACTTTCACGTCCTTGGGCGTCAACTGCCCTATTCACAACTCCGGTGTTACATGTTTCTCTGAAAGGATGTTGAGCTTCAAATTCTGTTGAACAAAATCAAAGCTCATTGACATCGTATCGACCGTAGCTTTTAATTTTAATGGATCCATAGGACAGTTGTCGCAATTCTTCGTGTACGCCGGCTTGATTTTTGCACTGTTTAACATATGAAGTTAGAAGATTATTTTATGCTATACACGTAATTACTAAAAGAACCAAGACATGAATATGTTACATGTGCATGAAACCAGGATAGGAAGTTAGGCCGTCCATTTATTCCATAATATCACATTGATTGTATTTGTCTGCTCGTATGTTGCTGCTTAGATTTCCAATTTTGTTGATTGAACTCACTAAATAAGGAAAAACAAAAGGATTATCATTGATGTATAACACAACACGCTAATTATTATAGATGTTGAACAAACACTTATTGAAAATATTCATGGATCCCCCTATATTAGCATACATGTACATCAAAGCAGTCGTCTTTTTATCTGTTTCAGCATCGTAGCTCATGCCACTACCAACAGTGGTGCCTCTCGTTTGAAAAATGGAGAGGCTTCTACAAGGGGGTGCTTCATCCATATTGTACCGCAACGTGGAAACATTAACATTGTGTTCCTCTACAAAATAGATGCTTGAAAAGTATCCTATCTCTTGAATGGTGTATGCTTCGGCGATGCATCCTTCAACCCTTGCCCGATTGCGAACCATTGGTTTAAGACACCTGAGTGCTCTTTCAACGTGATACATCCACCTATATTGTACAGGGCCACCCACTTTAGCTTCATATGGAAGATGGATTAGGAGATGTTGCATTGTGGATTGAAGAACCCTGGAGTGAAAACTTTTTCCATCTTACTTAAAAGCAGTAGTATCTCCCTTTCCGACTTCTCCATCATCTCGGGTGTGATTTATTTAGCACAAAGCTGTCTATAAAAGTAGCTAAGCTCGGCTAACACCTTCCATACCGCATCGTCAAGGTAGCCCCGAAACATAACCGATAGAAGTCTTTCCATGATTATGTGATAATCATGACTTTTCGACCCCGTAAGATTTCAAGTCTTAACATTTACGGCTCATCTCAGGCTAGCAGCATATCCGTCTAGGAATTTCAACGTTTTCAACCACTCAGAGACTTCTTTCTTTTCTTTTGGTTGAAGACAGAAAGAAGCACACGGTTTGCCACCAGCTTTGGTTAGCTCAAGAGTTGGACGTTTACAAACCTCTTCCAAATCCTTACAAGCCTTTATATTGTCTTTTGTTCTGCCCTTCAGATTGAAGCATGTGCTTATGATGCTTTCGCCCATGTTACATTTCTGGTGCATGACATCAATGTTATGCATTAGGATTAAGGACTTCACATACGGTAGCTCCCATAGTGCACATATATGAGTCCAATTGTGATCCTCTCCGTAACCAACAAAATATCCAAGACGACCATCATCTGCCACTAAGTTTTTCAACTGTTCAGCAGTCTCTGACCCATTGAGAAGTTGTGGTGGTCCTTTTTTGACAACACTGTCCTTCCTGAAGGTATTTTTCTGTTTCCTAAATACGTGATTAGGTGGTAACCAATGTCTGTGGCAATCAAAGTAGCAAATCTTGCCACCACAATTTAAACAAAAACATTCCGTGTCCAAAGTACATATCGGACATATCAAACGACCATGAGTGTGTGAGACCTATGTGTGCTGAATACATTGGCTATGACGATAAAAGTTTTGAATTCTGCCAAAACACTTTTTTTGTCAAGGTCCGACTCTAGGTCCGAGCTCCGACAAGATCTGACATAAGGTCCGACTTGCTATGGCTAGATCCGACATGTGTTTGGTTAGCTCCGGCGGTAGGTCCGACTAGCTTTGGTAAGTTCCGGTGCTAGGTTCTGCTAGATTTGGTAAGCTCCGGCTCAAGGTCCGGTTAGCTTTGGCAAGGTCTGGAGCTAAATTGCAATGGTTCTGTTATTCCATGCAAATGTTTTGAACTTGCTTTGCATCTATGGAAAGTTTTCTTATTATTCTTTTACTAAGTTTTTGAAGTGTTATGGCTGTTTACGGTGGTTAACATTTTTCTATGGTTTGCAACATGCTTATGTGAGGTGTTCACATAAGGTGTTGTGGTTTCCGGAACTAGCGTGAGTCAAGTCGCGGACTTGTGCTTGAAAGTATTGGTTGTTTATTAAGGTGCAGGTGTTGCTTGAGTTCAAGATATGGCTGGTGACGGGATCCATTGAACTATTCTTAGGGAGAAGATGAGTTTCAGCAACCAAGTTCGGGAGGAATTGTGGTTGTGTTGATCGGTAGGTCGTGCAGCATGTTTGGATCAAGAACAATGCATATGAAGGTATCATGGACGTTGTTGGAAGGTGTTTGCACATGTGCAAGGAGTGCATGGACGTGTCTACACTGTTCCAAGGCGTGGTGAAGAGATATAGAAGTGGAGATATGGTTGAAAAGGTTAAACCGGCTGGATTTTGCGCCCAGGCTGTGGCTGAGGCAGTTATGGTTTGTTCATGGAAAGTTTCGAGTTGGTTATAATAGTATTTCATGTTAGGCATGAAGTAGAGTTGTTTTAGGAATGTTTGGGACGTTCCTAAGGTGTTTGGAAGTCTTAAGATTGCTTCTATCTGCGTATAGAAGAGTCTTGAGCAGTATAAGAATCCTAGTTTGAATTGGGTTGGCTTTAGGGCTGGTTATATAAGAAAGGAAGGCCAATGCTCGTGGTGTGCACGACTTTGGGCTGTTCCTATTATGTTTTGATCAATAAAATTCGTAATTTAGAGGAGCTTTTGTGCCTTGTTCGCCCGACTTGTTTTTGTCAAGTCTTTCTCGTCGAGTTTCTCGACAGCACGACAGTGCTTCGGTGTTTTGACCATAACTCGAGTTTTACAGATCCAATTGACATGATTCTTTTTAGGTTGTCTTCAAAACTTCATTATCTATCATCTTTGAAAATTTCACGGTCATTGGATTTGTAATTTATTATCTACACGAGTTTATTTGCAGTGTTGTAGATTTGGTTTTTACTCGAGTAAAACAGATTGACCCTCGTTTGATCTTTCTATCATAACTTGAGTTATTTTTGACAGATTCCGTGATTTTTGTTGTCGTGTATTCCTGACTTGATTCTCTATAATATATACCACTTTTGTAACGGTTAAACATGTTTAGATCAGTGGCATACACGGTTTCTTTAACTGGTCGATTTTCTGCCGAGGGGGTTTTTGTTGCTTCCGCTAAAAAGTTTAAATCTACCATTCACCCCCTCTGGTAGCTTTTCACGTTCTCTTCGATCCTATAGAGTGCCCCAGCCAGAAACCATGCCGTAAGATGGGAAATCATGGACAGACCACAAGTATGCAGCTCGAAGGTTCAATTTCTGTTTTTTGTAACAGCCATATGCTTCAATTCCTGTCCATAACATTTTCAACCTTCAATCAACGTCTTAAACATCACGTTCAATCATGAATCAGGATGATTTGGTCCAGGTACAATAAGGCAAAGGAACATGAACTCGTACTTCGTACAAAGAGATGGTGGTAAGTTGTACGGAAGAGCGGACATGAGCCAACAAGAAAACGGTGTTGCGTTTCTACTGAACTGTGAGAAGCCATCTATCGCCAACCTGATGCAAATATTTCTCACGTCATTGGCGAAATCTCAATCGAAGCGGTCAAGCGCTTTCCATTCCTCACCGTCGCATGGGTGCAACATTATTCCGTCGTTCTCACATAGACCTTTGTGCCACCTTATATGTCTGGCTGTTTTTTTTTGAGAGAAACAATCACTTCAATCTAGGTGTGACAGGCAAGTAGCGAAGCTGCTTCTTTGCAACTTCAGTCATTACTTTTGTACCATCGTCATTAACAACTTCGACAAATCTTGCTTTATCACATTTTAAACACTTGTTCTCGTTTGCATGCTTTTTCCAGAAAAGCATGCAGTTGTCTGGGTACATATCAATCTTCTCATAGTCCATACCAAGCCTAGAAATCATTTTCTTAGACTGATACATATCTTTAAGCAATTTATGAGGCTGTGGAAGGACATCGCTGATCTATTTGACAAGATCGTTATAGCAGTTATTAGAGAAGGAATTCTTAGACTTAATTGCCATAAATCTAGTCATGAAACTGAGGATCAACACTTTGGTGTGTTCATGCAATGTCTGTTAAGAAGCTTCGACAAGCTTGAAGAACGTTTTAACCTCCGTTGTAGGAGGATCCTCCGTCAATTCAGGATTTATGGCTTCAAGCATCTCGTCCATCCTATCGACCCCCGTGTTTTCATCCTCATCTCGATCTTCTACGACTTGAGAAGGTGTCTCGCCGTGAAATGTCCAAAACTCATAACGTTGCATGAAATCGTTTCCACACAAGTGATACGTCAACGTCACTTTGTCAAAACACTTTGCATTCTGACATTTGATACATGGGCACCATACCTTGCTGTTGTTTGACAACGAGAAAGCTTGTTTTTTTGAATGCATTCGTCTTGGTGAACAACTCCTTTGAGTGCCTCCCATCCTTTTTCCAACCGGTATACATTGAAGTACGGTCTTCAGCTATGTTTGAGGGTATATCTTCAAAGCAGACAAATCATTATTAGTTTCATTGTTATGTCATTTTACGGCCCTACAACTAGGCAGATAGGTTTCCAGCCAAGAGTGACCGAGCGGAGCGTGCTCATGACTATACGCGCGGTCCGGATCCGGACAAAATTTCGGCAGCATAACCCCGCTGTTCTCCACTGCACGCTTGGAAATGGTGCAGCAGGGAACAATAGGGTTACGCCGTCAAAATTTCATCCATATCCAGACCCGCATCTCGTCACAAGACACGCCCCCTTGGTCACTCTCAGGCTGTCAAAAATGGGACAATTCTGAACTTTCACGTCTCACATGCCAATAGCATGTAAGACGTGCCGATCCGAAATGGGTGACGCATTGCTATATGTTACGTTACTCATTTTCATTTTTAAGTCATTTACGAGAGAGGAAAGAACGAGAGAAAGAGAAGAAGGAAAGTTGGTCTTAGATGACAATTTCACATCCGAATCCACCGTCCATGCAATCGCGGGTGATTGACGTCCTCACCATCGCCGTTCGCTTCCGTGTCGTCTCGACGCATACGCTACGACTACAATTGTCTATACTGCACGAATGCATTTATTGCGTGTCGGGTTGGGGCGGGTCGGGCCGACCCAAAACCCGTTTTTTACATATTAATAAAATAACTAACTAATAAACAATTATAAATGATAAACGATAATAATAAAGCAAAAATGTAAATCTCATATATATCTTAATGCCTAATTAAGCCCATTGTTCCTCGTACATGCAAAAATCAACTATAGAGCAAAAATGGCTAATCAAAGTGCTAATAAAGCAAAAATGATCCTCATCAACTATAGAACATGAATAAAGCAAAAAAAGGTGCTAATCAAAGTGCTAATAAACTCTAATAAACATTTCTAATCAAACATTAATCTCTAATAAACGTTGCTAATCAAAGTGTTAGGCCACGACGGGGATGAAGCGGCCACGGTGGAGGAAGGGGGGCAGCCACGGTGGGGTGGGGGGGGACACGAGCAGTGGGGGGGGGCAGCCACGGTGGGGTGGGGGCGGACACGGTTGGGGGGGGGCAGCCATGCTGTTGTGATGACTTCAAAACATTTAGCGGCGGCCGGCGGCAGGGCATGCAAGAGCGCGGCAGGCGGGGGCAGCCACCGGCAGGGCACGCAGGGGCGGCGGTGGCCGGCGGGGGCGCAGGGGCAGCGGCGGCCGGGGGGTGCAGGGGCGGAGGCGGATGGAGGGGGCAAGGGCGGGAGCTTGCCGGTGGGGCGCACAGCAGCGGCGGGGGTGCAGGGGCAGCGGCGGCCGGCGGGGGCGCAAGGGCCGGAGACAGCCCGCGAGGGTGCAGGGGGCGCCCAGATGATGGCAGCGGGGGCGCAAGGGGCAGCGGCCACCGGCAAGGGTGCTGGGGCGGCGGCAGGGGCGCAGGGCCGGCGGGGACGCAGGGGCCGGCTGCAGCCAACGAGGGTGCAGGGACGGTCAGGGGGGAGGCAAAGAGCCGACGGTGGACGGCCATGGCGCAGGGGTGGCGGGGCTGGCGAGGGCGCAGGGGAGGCGGGGCCAGCGGGGGCTCAGGCACGGCGACGGCCAGCGGTGCGGCGGCGGCCGGCACTGCGTGAGCAGGGGCAGAGGATGGGAGGAGGGAGGGAGGCGGCGTACCTGAGGTCGGCTGCGGCAGCGGTCAGTGGCGGCGGTGAGTGGCGGCGGCGCGAGTGAGAGAGAGCGGCGGCGCGAGTGAGAGAGAGAGTGGTGGCACTGAGTATATCGGGCCTTAAAGACGACGGTGCGCTTATACCGTCATCTATAAAGCCCGGTCCTTTAATGTCAACAGTGTACCATAGTCTATAAGTCCTGAGAACTTATAGACGACGGTACTAGGTTAACCGTTGTCAATTAATCAATTAATTGATGACAGTGTTTTCTAGCAATTGTCAATAAATTTATTGACGACGGGGCCGTCGTCTATTGTTGCGATTCCTGTAGTGCTCGATTTCGTATGCCCATATACAAGCTCCCAGATAAACAGTGGCAGCCAGATCTGCCCTATTCTTGTCCTGTTACAATCATTTCTTTCCCTCTTTGGAGGTGCCCTTCTAAAAATCTTGCGGTGGTTATCAGTGGCCCTTAAAATAAAGGGTTAGTCCTTTCCTCCTCTCCTGCTCCTTACTATTTTTTACCCCTTTAGATCTTGACTATCAGTGGCTTCAAATTTAGTTGATTTAGCTCTTCTTTTCTGTACGTAGATGTCGATAGATTGAAGTTGGATGTATGGGCCACACCTTTGTAATGAGTATATCAAAGGGGTAGATGCATTTATTGATTCCGCAAAGAAAGACATGTTGGAAAACATTAGAGGGAATATTTGTTGTCCTTGCAAACATTGCAAGAATGAGAAGAGATATCGCACAAATGATGTGTTGAGGTTACATTTGATCACACATGTATTCAGGGTGGATTATCGATGTTGCAACAAACATCGGGAGGAGGGACCTAATGAAGCAGAGATGAGAGATTCATATCTGGAGAGGGAGGTCCCTACCAGTGTCGAAGAAGATCACGATGACGATTTGAATGAGCCAGATATATTAGGGTTCACCGATGACGATATTGAGTTTCCGGTGCATAACATAGAGAAGATGGTATGCAATGTCGAGAGACATGTCGATGATGATCAGTACAGTAGTGGTGAACTTGCAAAGTACAAGAAGATGATCGAAGACTCAAAGAAGCCATTGTATCTTGGTTGTGCGGCCCAGTACACGAGACTTTTTGTGATGGTGAAACTTTTCCAGTTGAAGGCGAGCAAACGGATGGAGTGATTGTAGTTTTAAGGAATTGTTGACGCTCCTTAAGGACATGTTACACCAAGGCAACGCAGTCCCTAAGACAGTTTATGAGGTAAAACAGATAATCTGTCCACTGGGTTTGGAGGTGGAGAAAAGCCACGCGTGCAAGAACGATTGCATTCTATATCGTGGACCTGAGTATGGAAACCTCGAAAAATGCCCTATTTGTGGACTCAACCGATTGTAGGAAAGACAACGGTGATGATGAGAACTGCAACAGAAAAAGAAGGAAAAGCGGGCCTAAAAAGGTGTTTTGGTACTTTCCTATCATTCCTCGTTTGAAGCGTTGGTTTGCAAACAAGAAGTCAGAATTGTTGCGATGGCATAAAGAGAAGCATAAGACGGATGCCGGAATGATAAGACATCCTACTGATGCCATGCAGTGGCAAAACATTGATTCATGAAATCCTGAATTTTCCATTGATCCGAGGAATATTAGGATCACAATGAACGAGTCACGAAAAATAGTATACATGGGACATCGACGCTACATTCCAATGAAGAACCTGTTTCGGAGTATGAAGGATAATTTCAATGGTAACACTGAGAAGAGGCGTCCTCCACCCCATCTCACAGGTCATGAAGTCTATGAAATGGTCAAGGATATCCATGTTGTCCTTGGTAAGTGGAAAAGGACTGGCAAAAATACTGGTGAATATGACATATGGAGGAAGCAATCGTTTTTTTGGGAGCTACCGTATTGGAAAGACTTAGACGTCGGTCATTCGATTGATGTGATGTACGTTGAGATGAATGTGTGTGAGAGCCTACTCGGGATATTGCTTAACACGGATGGGAAAACTAGGGACCATGGACATGCACGAGATGGTCTAAAGAATGGGAATTAGGCCTGTGTTGTGGCTCGATGACTTGGTAAAAGGAACGGAACTACCCACATCATGCATCACCCTTTGGAAACATGAGAAGAAAGAGTTTTGTGGGTTCTTGAAAAATGTGAAAGTACCATACGGCTACTCGACAAACGTCTCAAGGCTTATTTCATTTCCAGATTTGAAAGTAGCTCTCGGTGTGAAGTCTCATGGTTACAATGTATTGCTTACGTAGATGATTGCTGTTGGAATTTGGAATATCCTACCGGTCAATGTTCAGGAGGCTATAATGAACTTTTGCATTTTCTTCAATGCAATTGGTCAAAAAGTACTAAGTGAATCCGTTCTCGAGTCATTGGAAAAAAAGACACTACGAAACTTTATGCTTCCTTGAGATGTATTTTCCACCTTCCTTTTTCGACATCAGCATCCATTTCACAACTCATATTGTTAAGGAGATAAAGCTACTTTGCCCTGTGTTCCCTCACCAGATGTATGTGTACGAGAGATTCAACGGCATACTAAAGTCCTTCGTTAGAAATCTAGCTTACCTTGAGGAAAGCATGGTACAAGGATACTGTACAGAGGAAGCCGAGGAGTGGGTTCTAAACTACGCTGACCCGAGTAACCCTATTGGTGTTCTCAAGTCTCATCATGAGGGTAGGCTCACAGGAAAAGGGACCATTGGGAAGAAGGCTATAACTCCAGATCCACATTTATTCTTCTGCGATCATTTCCAAGTGTTGCAACAGATGTCCTTTGTGTGCGAGTACTTTGATGAGCACAAGGAGGTGCTGCTTAGAGACAATCCTGGCAGCAATGAATCATGGTTAGCGAATGAACACATGAGAAAAATTCATTGGCTGGCTCCGGGATCGGATTTCTCAATCATCAGATACTCAAACAAGTGAATACCTAAAAATGTTGGCTCATGGTCCAATATTTACCGTTATGACATATGAAGAGTACACATAAATGGATAAACGTTCTACACTGTACACCAAGTAACAAAAGCACATATAAGAATACTGGTGTACGTGTAGATTCTTATGATGCTACGGGCCAAGACAAAAACATGTACTATGGTCAAATGCAAGAAATCTGGGAGCTTGACTTTCATGGATTTAAGATTCCTCTTTTCCGTTGCAACAGGGTTGACGGAATCAAGGGTGTTGTACAAGACAAGTACGGGTTCATTAGCGATGATCTTAACCGTCAAGGATATAAGTCAAAGCCTTTCGTGTTAGCAGAACACGTTGCTCAAGTGTTCTATGTTACAGGCACAACAAATAAAAGACTTAAGGTGGTTATACATGGAAAACAACAAATCGTCGGAGTTGAGAATGTCTTCAATGAGGAAGAGTTTGATCAACTTGATGAGATTCCTCCTTTCGTCACCTTGATGATCAAGCCAGGAATACCATCGGTCAATGAAGCTCCTTACTTGCAAAACGACCACCATGAAAAAGTCAAGAATTTCAAAAAACAAGACCACAATGGAAAGTAGCAAATGATT
Organism: Neostapfia colusana; assembly: GCA_030760725.1. Classification (NCBI taxonomy): domain Eukaryota; kingdom Viridiplantae; phylum Streptophyta; class Magnoliopsida; order Poales; family Poaceae; genus Neostapfia; species Neostapfia colusana. The sequence goes on along the minus strand of JASWHV010000017.1, from coordinate 32,492,308 downwards.
ATGTGAAATATGCTCAATATGTCAAAATATGGTCAATTGAGTGAAAATTTGATTTTAATTGGATATTTGTGTGATATATGCTCAATGTGTGAAAATATGGCCATTTGAGTCAAAATTTGACTTCAATTGGTCATATGTGTGAAATATGCTAAATTTGTGAAAATATGGCCACTTGATGCCTTGTGTTCTGTTTCTGAAGGAGCACTACTGAATCTGGCAGAACGAAGCAAAAGGGAGATGGGCTCTAAGTAAGCGGGTCTCATATCTTAAACAAAGGAGACATGCATTTTGGAGCCACGATATAGTGTGTCTCTGATCTGAATAAATGCGAGACACTCCCATATTAGGTTTGTCTCCCATACAAGGAAATGAGAGGCGAGCTTTATATATGCGCTTCTCTGATTGTTGCGTGCGCGTCTTTGAATCTGGCACTTGTTCTGTTTCCCCTTCGACAGTATTGTATTGTAACTTGTATGGATTAGAAATATTAAATTTACAATTTCTAAACATCAACATATGCACCCTTTGGCACGTAACATCGTGGATGAAGCGTTTCTTGTTTGATTGTGGAGTTCATGATGTGCCCTGCTCAGGGAATATCATATGCTACTCTAAAAATTCAAATTTTATCACTGTCGGTAATCTCCCAATTTCTTTATCCTATAGTTGCCAGGATGCACCACACTAAAAATTAGAGTTAGTTTTCCTCGGGAGAGCTCATTGGAGTTGAGCAGTGTCGTGGACGCCATCGCGGCCCGTTATACATCAACTATATTTAGCATCAAACAAAAAGACATCATACCATTCGATAATCGATAAGAAACATTCATCATCAAACAAACAAACATTAACATTCATTAAAAAAATAACATTTTTACAAACAACAAAAGAAAACAACAGACGATCGCCTAATCCTTCGGTGGCGGTGGAACCCCACACTTGTCGGCGATAGCCTCCACCAACTCCCTGCGGCCTTCCACCCCATGCACCTCACTGACCGTCTCCTGTAACGCGTCAAGACGAACGGCCACTGCGCTTAACCCGATGAGGTAGTGGCCTATGGTGTCCATTCCAGTACATTCTAGAATGGGACTAAGACCCAGAAGCCACATGGCATCAGATGTACTGTTAAATACATCCTTCGCCATATGCTCACGCAACGATTTAAGGTCGTCGTCCTCCAACCAGAGGGCAACCGAACTCTCTAGGTGAGTGATTTTCCCAAGCAGGTACTCTCTCTCTTCTTCCCATGAAGGCGGTGGAGGTGCGGTTGGAGCCGGGGACGGAAGCGCGGCGAGCAGAGAGGATGGTGGTGAGCACTTCCGTTGTTCCATTAAGAAAGACTAGGGCTACGGTGCAGTGAGGAAGATGAATACTAGAGGGAAGAGGAAGACTGTGATGATGTGAAGACTGCATGATGTAGGCTAGAGGAAGAGGAATACTAGAGGCTTAACTGAAGTTGTGGAGTCCAGTGGAGCCTACGAAAGTCTTGCACTGCATTTTCTTTTGCTGCTTGCTGTTATGTGAGACTGCATGATGTAGGCTGTAAACAGCTGACACTCTATGTCGCAGATACAAAAAAGAATACTTCAAGATCACACAAAACAAAAAAGATAGATAAAATCATGCATAATGCTCTTTATTTTTTGCTCAAGTTAACAAAAGGGAGGCATGAACAAAATTAGTACTCCAAATATGAGCTCCACTACACTAATAGTTTTTTAGCATCAAGATCTGTACTTTGACTACAAAACAAAAAAGGTTGATGTGTTGTGTCATCTTGGAATATTTCTTTGTGCTGCATCATATGGTGTCACATGATTTTTGGACAGGTTGATGTTTTTTCATCTCAATAGCTTTGTTTATTCAGCTGTTCCTGCAGTCTCAAATCACAGCAAACATATAGTCTAAGACTTCTGTAGGCTTCACTGGACTAGATCATTTAAGTTGGATTTGCTAGAGTTGAGCTACTTGTAAGCATGAGGTCCGTCCGATGGAGGCAACAGTGGATATATGATACTGCAAGGCGTGCAATATACAAGCGTAAGTCAGGCGATCCGAATCCGTTATTATGGTGTGGAGAAGACTATGAGGTCGGATCGCTTCAAATTTTGCGCGCGATGGCAACTCTGCGTGCAAATAGCACATCCCTTTTTTTCTGCCGAACGTTGAGGGTGGTAAAATAGCAAATGACTCACCACAAGTCATTTGCTATTTTACCACTCTCAATGTTTGGCTTCACCAAAATACCACTCCTAATTTGATTTTTCGGTACATGTTTTATGGCAAATGATAATTAACAAATTATTAACAGCCTCCCGATGGTAAATGAGCAAACATGCTTACACTATAATGGTATTTTAGCGAGTTGCATGTTGGGAGTTGTATTTTGACGAAGCCTAACGTTGAGGGTGGTAAAATAGCAAATGACTCACCACACGATGCCTTGTGTTCTGTTTCCGATGGAGCACTATTGAATCTGGCACTTATTTTGTCCTGAACGAAGCAAAGGGAGACGAGCTCTAAGAAAGCGCGTCTCGTATCTCAACCTTTTATCTCTCGCGAGACGCGCCCTGAATGAAGCAAATGCAAGAGGCGCCCATATGAGGCTCAGCTCTCATACATGTAAATGAGAGAGGGGCATTATATACGCGCATCTCCGATTGTTGCCCTAGGTCTTTTAGCTCTCGCGCACTCTCTCCCAACACTTAGCAAAATTTCGGCAAATTTTCGACCTCACGCTCTCTCGTTCTACTTTCGCCCTAGAAACCGCCGTGCCGGTGCCGCCGCCACCTCGTCCCCGGAGCACGCCGCTGCCTCGAGCCTTCCCTCTTCTTCAAGGTCTTGATCATTGTTGTGCTGTCACCGTCAACCTCGACCCCAATCTCGGTATCAAGCCCTAACTATGTGTGACTGTTTGTGCGATTTTGAATGTGAATTCTAGTTCCAACGTCTCTTTTCATCAAACTTCACATCTCTTGACACCATTACTCTTTTGCTTACTGGTTCATACAACTTGTATGCTTTTGCATTCAACTCATACCCAATAAACACACACAGAATGAAGAGGCTCTCATTAAACAACTAAAGCTTGGTCAGTCCTAGTCCCAACTTTTTTGCAAATGCCAAACAACTAAAGGTTCTCATTAAATTAAGTTGAAATATATTTGCTCCCTTATGTTACCATTTGTGCAAATATGACTGAAATTTGATAATGTTATATAGGATTTCAGCGAGTTTTATTGAATTTGAAGATGTCTCAGTCAGAGCATCAACAACAGATTGAAGAGGCTCAATAACAGACTCCTCAACGGCAGCAGAGTCACCAACAGAATGAAGAGACTCAGCAGCAGACTCGGCAGGAGCAGGATCATCACACTCATGAAGAGGATGCATCGGTTGGATCACATTCAGAACCTGCCTCTGGTCAAGGAAAGAAAAGGTCGCAGACGTCTTGGCCGACACACGTTATGAGTGTTCTAGCTTACCCATGGACACGAGAGTGAATACGAGATTGTCCAGGGTTTGTGGTCTAGCTGTCTGGCAAAGGGTGTCGCTAACCCTGCAGGGATTCGATGAGTTGACCAAAAATGAAAAGGATGAACTCTTTGAAAACTCTATTAAAGCATACGTTCAATATCCGGAAGAGATGAAGTGGAAGGGGAAGAAGCTAGCTATGAAGATCATCTCTCATGCTTGGAGGAGCTACAAGAGTAAGCTTGTGAAGATTTGGAGGAACCAAGACACCCCCTTCAATATGTACAAAGATTTGTCAGAAGAAAACTGAGCAAGATTTGTTGAAAAGTGCAAAACAGAGAACTTTTCCGCAAACAGTGAGTATATGAAGTGGCTCCGAGCGCAGAATGAGCTTGACCACCACCTCGGCAACACCGGTTATGCCAGAAAACAAAGGAGGTGGCAACAAGAGGATGAAAGATTGGACCAGCTAGGTCTTCATAAGCCATACGAAAATTTCCGTGGATGGTTGAGACCATTTATGTGTGCTCGTTCTAGGCTTACAGAGTGAGGCGATGTCAGCTACTACAGCCAGAGTGCCACGGATGTCGCTCAAAGGGCTTTGAGGGAGAGCAGCGAAGACTCAAATGGTGAGAGGGAAAACGATGCCCTCAGAAAGGCTCTGCAAACCAAGGAGCAACGAGGCCATGTCCGTGGTGTTTCCAGTAAGTTGACCTGGAAGGAGGGTTTCTCGTAACACAAAACTATGTATCGGATTTGGAAAACGACCTCGACACCATAGGTTGACGTGGAGGAGCTGAAAAGCGAGGTTCTATGAGACCTGAAGCCTATACTGGAGGCCTCAGATATACAATTCCCTAACTTTGATGCGTTGATAAGTGACGTGGATCGTAGGAGCAGCTTAGCCTCTACAGCAGCTGGGGGTGGACGACCACATGAGGGTATTCAAGCACCAGCTTCTAGACCTTTAATTGAGCCGGACACGATAGATAACTTGGCTCAACCAACAACATGCATCCTTATGCTATTGGTAGGAGGAAGCTTTCCAATGGAGGTCGGGAGATGGCTAGTGTATCCTTGTCATACCATGCTTGACGACATCCAGGTCAACACATTATCCTATGCTGTGGTCAAGGTGGACATGGTGCATGACAATTCTGAAGACCTGAAGCTCGAAGTACCATCGGACGATACAATGCTGACTATGTGAGATGCAGTTGCTAGAAGGGTTCAGTGGAGACAAACTTCTATTGTTAATGACCTAGCAGCAGCAGCAGCTTCAGCGTCGACCTCTCCTGCTTAGATGTCTACTGAGGCACGTCTGGCTCTGTCTCCAAATCCGGAGCAGATGGTTCTGTCTCCAATTCAAGAGCAGTTGCCTCCAATTATAGAGAAGCAGCAGAAGTCTCCAATTCGAGATCAGCCGCATCTGTCTCCAATTATAGAGGTGCCGTAGAAGTCTCCACTTGAAGAGCAGCCGCGTCGGTCTCCACCTCGCACTCGGAGTACCCTGCTCCCTACACCTAATCAGCCGCAGGCAAAGGCGACGAAGAATGTACATGCCAAGAGTCACCCGCAGCAGCGGAAGTTGTCATCGAAGGAAACAAGAAACCACTGAACGAGTCGAAAGCTAACCCGAAGTCGCTGACAGCTATGACGCATGCTAACCTGAATTTTCAAATGGGGAAGCCGATGTTAGCTGTCAACGCACTCAAAGAAGCTTGTGAATCTTGTGTCCTCCTTCATAACTACTACATCAAAAATTACAAAAAATATCAAGACTTAATAGTGGGATACAAGGAAAAGCACTTTCTGGTGGGTGAAGGCATCTTTCTCATCTCAGATCTCTATGACCTTTTCACCCACGACGTGTTGGATGTCTCTCTAATATGCTACTTCGCATTGTAAGTCCTCAAAAACTAGATTCTTCAATATATATATATATATATACTCAATATAAGTGTTATATGTGTCTAACAAATTTGGCATTTTGCGTGTAGGCACATGCAACAAGTTACTCATCATAGAATGAGAAAAGAGTCTCCTACATATCTTGACCCGCAAATATCAATGAGAACTAATATTCTAATGGCCAGAAGTCGAAAAGATTTTGTTGCATATTTTGTCAAGGTTATGAGACACTACAGTGATAAGGAGATCCTACTTGTACTGTTCAACACGGGTAACCATTGGGTAACCCTAGCAATTTCTACAAAGTACCACCAAGTCTTGTACTGTGACTCCGCAAGGCCGATAGATTCCATCACTGGTGTGACGCCCCCATTCTGAGAGAAAACCTCTCGGAACCGAGACTGATGCGTATGTGTGCCCAGGATGTTCATTACACATACACATATAACCACAAACTGTATTCAGAATAATACCACGAATAACAGGGTTTTATTACAATGTAGTATGAGTCTCAGACTCATTCTAGCAGCGGAAGTCTTAATCTAGCAGCGGAAGTCTTTATTCTAGCAGCGTAAGTCTTCTAACTATTGCGGAAGCAACTAAGCAGCAGCAGAGGCTCCATCTCCTACCCACAGGCAAGGTTGATGGTGGATCTCACGCCTAATACTCCACATGCTCTTCAAAGTATTCTTCCTGTTGCTGATGATGTATGATAATGCAAGGGTGAGTACATGACGTACTCAGCAAGTGCGGAAGTATGACATTTATCTTTACAACAAGGTAGGTATAAAAGGCACATTGCAGAAAGCTAAATTTATTTCTCAAAACATGATAAAACAGCAACTAGCTTTAAGTGAATATAATCCCAACATATTAAAAACATCAACATACCTCCATCATGTTCCATATCATTAATCTCTCAACTCTTCTCATGCTCATGAATACCATCTCGTATTCACTACCATCTCATGAATACCATCTCGTATTCACTACCATTTCATCTCATATTCGTTTCCGTCTCATAACCGAGACCAAAGCTCATTATCATGACTCAACACTCATGAAACCAATCTCATTACCCGGACTCAACAGTCCTGGAAACCAAATCTCAATGACCAAACCATAACCAAAAACCATCCCAATAACCATCCCATCTAATCATGTGAGTTGTCCAGGCGCTTGTGACCGTAAACTCGGCTATCATGATAGTTTTACACTCTGCAGAGGTGGCACCACTTTACCCACAAGTTTGTGATTTCGTCACCCGTCGGCGACTGCAGAACCTCCATTATACTAGTACACAACCGTCGGTGTATGGTCAAGAGATCACAAAATAGACTTTACAAAGGGGCTACTAGATGTATGTACTCACTAAGGATTCACCGGCAGGCTAGAATCTCCAATTCTCCCACCTAAGGGCCCCCTCTTGTGCCATGCAGTTCCCAGGGCAGTCCTCACTCGACTCCCATTCCCGGCGCCTTTCACGGTCCATAATAATCTAGCAACTTACCTCATTAGTCAGCTAAGCCACACCCATATTTGGCCTTGTGGTGGCACTGTTATCAAGGCATCGCTGGCATGAACCGTTCCCTAGATCTACGGCAAGTAAACCACCATCTCATTCTACCTCATTCACAAACCATGTTTGCCTAGATCTCCCTCCGATTCATGTTCATTAACAGCATCCGTTTCTCATTATTCTTACGAGTGCAGTTAGCTAGACACATCTATCTCGCTTCCCATATCCCATGGACTCGGCGAAGCATAAAAGCAAAAAAACCATACCCGACTCATTAACTTTCCCGGCGACAAGGGTGGTTAACAAAACTAGTAAACTCCTTTGAAAGGGTTTCCCATCATGTTGACTCAAGCACACACACCTTTTCGCAAACCAAACAGTTTTCTAAAAACATGGGATCAATATGGTCAAGGGGCACTTGCCTTGTTCTTGTGGCTTCTGTTGCTCTGGGATCTCGAAATCTTGGTTCTAAAATCCTTCATAGATAGCTCCCTGAGCTTGTCCTTCTATTCGCGATCACGCACATACAAGATTCATAGCAATAAATCAGCATGCATAAAATCTACTTTAAGATGCAATGGTGCAGATGCATGTTATTCCTATGGTGCAGTAGTTCGTACGTGTTCTTGCATGGCTTGCATGGGGTTCTACGATGAACAGAGGTGTATAGATCAAATGTGGGTGTGGTGATGATCTGGATTCAAGATCTAGATCAAACCGATCAACACGTGATCTGTCCACGAAAAAGATTAGTTTCGAAGGAATTGAAGAACAGATGCAAAGAAAACTGCAATGATGTCGTAAGGTGGTAATGGAGACCTACCTTATGTTCTTTAGGACCTTCCTCCTAGCAATGGCAGCAATACAGATCGTCGGCTCTCCTCTGGCGATCGTGTCGGGGCTCGTCGGCGGCTCTCCGGCGACTAAACTCCGGCGAAGGTGGTTAGCTTGGCAAGTTGAGGGCTAGGGCTCCAAGTCGTCGACATCTGGAGGTGGAAAAGAAGTTCGTGGTTTCGGCCAAAGGTTTTCGGTTCTATTTATAACCGGAAAAAGAAGAGTCCTCCTCCGATTGGATTTCAAATAAGAGTCCTATTTGATTTGTGTTTGAATCTTAACAACTTATCTCTAATCGATTTGGTGCGGAAGCAACGTAGAAATCGTGTCGGTTTCCTCAGTGCTAGGGATTTCCATGCGTACAGAAGAAAAACTGCTTCAAATCTCGTCACCTCCTCGGTGATGAGCCCCGGAAGCTCCACGTGTCCAGTGGGGGCCTGGTTTCCCTTTTCCGCAGAGACAAGCTCCGGCTGTGCTGCGTGTTAGGCGGGCGGGACCTCCCCTCTCCTTGGAGGCGAGCTCCGGGTGCGCCACATGTCCTGGCGGGTCGGGACCTCCCTCTCCCTCAGAGGTGAGCTCCATGTGCGCCACGTGTCAGTGCCGGACCTCCCTTTTTTTCGGAGGTGGCTCTGAATGTGCCATGTGTCAATTCCGGACCTCCCCTCTCTTCGGAGGTGAGCTCCGAGAGCGCCACGTGTCGGTTCTGGACCTCCGTCACTTCGGAGATGAGCTCCGAGAATGCCACGTGTCAAGCAGCGTCGAATCTTCCTTTTTCCTCAGAGACAAGCTCCGAGGTCGACACGTGTCCAATAGCGTTGGAACTCCCGGAGGCGAGCTCCGGAGGTGACACGTGTCCAGTAGGACCGGACCTCCCGGAAGTGAGCTCCAAAAGCGACACGTGTCCCATGGTGTCGGACCTCTTGGAGGTGAGCTCCGAGGGTGACACGTGTCTGGCGGGGCCAGACCTCTCGGAGGTGAGCTCATAGAGCGACACGTGTCCCGCGCGGCTGGACCTTTCTCTCCACAGTGACTAGCTCCGCAGCCGACACGTGTCCTGCGGGACTGGCCTCGTTTCTCTGCAGAGGCTAGCTCCGGGGGCAACACGTGTCCCACGGGGTTGTTCCTCGCCCCTTTTCATAGAGACGAGCCCCGAGCCTGCCACGTAGCCAATTTAGCTACGGACCTCTCCTCCTTTGCGGGGATGAGATCCGAACACGCCACAAGGCCAGCGGGCCGCGGGAAATGTCTACGACGCTCTAGGCGAACTGGAACTGGCTCTTTTTAGCGATCTTTTTTATTCTTTCTCCGTTTCAACTTATTTAAAAATGTTCTCTACATGACATATGAATGCATGCATGATTACGAAATTGAGGGTGTTACAAACCTACCCCCCTTAAATTGAATCTCGTCCTCGAGATTCGGTAGAGTTGGAGAATAGATAAGGGAATTCTGTCTTGAGGTCTTCTTCACATTCCCATGTAGCTTCGGCTTCTGTGTGATGGCTCCATTGTACCTTGCACCATCGGATCAATTTGTTCCTCGTGACTCTTTCCTTTATGTCCAAAATTCAGACAGGGTGCTCTTCATAGGTCAGATCCTCCTGATGTTCAAGCTCATCTATCGGTACATGTTCTTCTGGAACTCTCAAACACTTCTTGAGCTGGGATAGAAGAAACATGTCATGCATGTCAGAGAGGTGCACCGGGAGCTCCAGTTGGTAGGCTACATCTCCTCGCTTGCCCAAAATCTTAAATGGCCCGATGTAGCGAGGTGCTAGCTTTCCTTTGACGTTAAAATGTCATTGGCCACAGATAGGCGATACCTTAAGGTAGACGAAGTCTCCTACTTCAAGAGTCAACTTCCTTCGACTATTGTCCGCATAGCCTTTCTGTCCTGACTGAGCAGCCTTCAAGTTCTCCCGTATTGTTTGGACTTGCTTCTCAGCCTCTTGTAGCACTTCGGGTCCAAACACTTGGTTCTCTCCAGTCTCGTTCCAAAACAACGGCGTTCTACACCGTCTACCATATAATGCCTCAAAGGGCGACATCTTCAAGCTGGCTTGATAGCTGTTACTGTATGAGAACTCGACATACGGCAAGATCCTATCCCAACTTCGTCCATGTTTCAATGCACATGCTCTCAACATGTCTTCAAAAATTTGGTTGGTCCTCTCAGTTTGCCCATCGGTTTGCAGATGATAAGCAGAGCTGAAGTTTAGCCGTGTACCCATGGCTTCATGCAGCTTCCTCCAGAACATAGAGGTAAACTGGGAACCCCAATCTGAGACTATCCTCTTCAGGACACCATGGCAGCACACGATTTGCTCCATGTACAACTCGGCTATATCTGCCACGCAGTATGTGGTTTTAACAGGAAGAAAATGAGCTGTTTTCGTCAATCGGTCCATGATAACCCAGATGGAGTCGTAACCTGATCGAGTACATGGTAATCTGACGATGAAATCCATACTGATGTCTTCCACTTCCACTCGGGTACCTTTAATGGTTGCAACAATCCAGCGGTTCTTTGATGTTCGGCCTTCACCCGTTGGCATGTGTCGCATAGGGCAACATACTCAGCTATGTCCCTCTTCATACCATCCCACCAATAACAAGTCTTCAAGTCCTTGTACATCTTGGTACTTCCGGGATGTATGGAGTAAGGTGAGTCATGTGCCTCCTTTAATATCGTGTCGCGGATGTGCTTCGCATTAGGCACACAAATCCTTTTTCCTAGCCAAAGCGTACCCTTCTCGTCTTCCTTGAAGACCTTTTCGGTGCCTTGTCGGATCCTTTCCTTGATCTCCTTGATCTCTTCATCCGTTGCTTGGCCATCTCTTATTTCTTGTTCTAGCGTAGAGTGGAGTTCCATCACTTTCATCTCGTTCAAGAACCCGAGATATAACCGTTCGAACTCCTTGCGTAGCTCGGTTGGCAGCTTCCGAACCGTGAGTTGGTGACATGCTCCCTTTCGGCTCAATGTATCAGCTACTACATTGGCCTTTCCGGGATGATAGTTGATTCCAACATCATAATCCTTGATGAGTTCCAACCATCGACGTTGCCTCAAATTTGTAAAAGTCCCAAAAACTTGTAAATAGAAAACTTGAGCAATGAATAAAGTTGAGTTTGAATACAAGAAATGGGACTTACAAAACTTTTGTCTACTCATGAAAGTGTTGGCATGTGCAATAAAACTTTGAATTCAGTTTGAATTAAGAGGGTCATTTCAAAAAGAAGGAGAGCATTTTCAAAAGAGGAAATTCAAACTGTTGTTGGAAAAGTTGTGTTTGCAATGGCCAACTCAATGATCAGAGGACATATTTGAATTCCTCAGGTTCAAGTTGTGAAGGAGGCAAATTTTGAGCAAATTTGGAGGTGCCTTGATATGATTATCAAAGGGACTTGTAAATTTCATCAAAATTTGAATTCAAATTTGAAACTGAGGCAAAACATGTCAAATTGCCAAATGGCTTTGGAATTTGAGTTCCTCAGAGTTGAATTTGTAAAGTGCCGAAAATTGGGATATTTAGGAGAGGAGATGAGTGGGACCCAATTGTCATTGAGGAGAGGGGGAAGACTTATCACATAAACAACACTTTCCCTGTTCAGACTCACTCAACCGGTTCTCTGTTTTTCGCTCGAAGGCGCTGAAGCGCCGGGCACAGCATGCGCACGCCACCGGGGCAGCGCTGCCGCCAGCTCCCGAGCAGCTCCAGAGGCGGTTTTCCATCGCCCTTATCGATCCCACCGACTGAGTGTCGCCCGACACATCCATCCCCCACCACAACCGACGCCATCTTGGGTTTTTCCTCGCCGAGTGTCTCCCGCGCGGAAGAAGTCGCGCAGTTCATCGACGCCCGGCCACCCCCACGAGGCACCCGCCGTGCTGAGCCTCTCCACAGCATCGCCAGACCTCACTGAGCGTGGCCGACGCAAGAAACCGGAGCTAACCCCACGGAAACCCCGACAGCAAGCTCATTTCTCCTCCACAGCGCCGAAGTGAGCTGCCGCGACAAGATTATGTCACCCGGCCACTACAGTGCATTTCCCATCGAGTTGCAAAAGCAAAAAGGTGCGCCAGCAACTCTTCTCGCTTCACAACAACGCCGGCAGCGTGTCATGGACCGTGCTCGCCGGAATTTCAGTTTTGCCGACGACATACGATAATGGCCGAAGGGAGAAACTCGGTGAATTCGTCTCACACGTCGAACCACTCCCCACACGGCGTATCATACACCTTCTATACCCCCGTGCGCGTTCATAGGATCAAGAACCACCGAGAACCATCGAGCAAAACCGCTGTTCATCAAGTTTTTTGAATTTCGCCGGATTTTGACCTAGCCCGACGGTGAGGTCATACTTCCGGCGAGTTCCAGCGAGATCGGCGGTTGGGTCGGTGTTCTCCTTGGTGCGGTGGTGCTGTACGCGCAAACGGCGACGTGTTTGGTGTAGTATAACGCCCTAGCGACATCGCCGGAGTGGCCACCGCCGCTGTCGCCGTTGCACTTAAGTTTCCGGCCACCTTCGATCGGAGGTAAGGCTGGCAACGTGTTCCTCGCACGAAAATATGCAGTGGTGGCGAAAATCAACAAGTTTCGAGTACCGGAACCCCTTCCCGGCGAGGTCTCCGGCGAGCCCGGCGGCGGGGTCGCGCGGGAGCCAGAGGAAGACGAAGACGGGGGCTGGCCCACGCGTCAGTCTCTGTTGCGAGGGAATGGGATTCTCTGTGGCCTCGGATCGGTCTGTGACAACGCAGGGACGGGTCTGTGGCCCCGTGTGGCTTGAATTCAGCAGCTGACACATGGGGATGGGGCCACTGTCAGAATTTAAACAATTCCCCGATTTAATTTGAATTCCAGATTTAGTTCAAACTTTAGAACCTCATAACTTTTGCTAGGAAGCTCCAAATTTAGTGATTCAAATTGGGTTGGATGCAGGATGAAAAACCTTATCAAAATATGCAACCCAATTTGTACGAAAAGCAATAGAAAATTCTGGAGAATGCTTTAAAGCTTTTCAGCAAAAGAATTCTAGAGGGAGTTTGATTCATCCAAAATTCCCCAAATTTTGCCAGAATATTCTTTAGGATGTTTGGAGACTCCTGTAAAAGTTTCAGCTCATTTGGAGTTGATTTAGATATGGTAATTCTGATTTCGAGTTTCTGTATTAAAATGAATACAGAAACATTTTCAGAGGATTTCCAAAACATGGAAATTCACTTCTGGACATTCCTTAGCTCCAAAAATCCTAGGACAATTCAGGCATACTCTTTGAACTATGCTTGAAATTGTAGTTCACTTGAATTTGCATGGAAGTGAAAATTTATTCAGAATTAATTCCTCTTTGCCTAAATGCTTAGGGAATTGTTCTGGGTGATCCACTTAGTGAAATATTCTGAATTTTGGTCCAGAGGACTTTATTGTGACAAGGAACTCCTAAGAAAATTATCAGCTCCATTGGAGTCCTGGATCAGTAGTGTTCTGTTCAACCAATTAGGTGATCACCACCCAAGTGATGAACCTCACTTCTCACTTGATGATAGTGCTTAGACACACACCCAAACCACCACCCCAGTGTCATTTTAAATTCTTGAACAGAGTTCCAGTTTTTAACTTGTCTTTAGCACTTGTTAGCAAAAGTTTTATAATTAAACTTGTATGCATATTCATAACGTGTAGTGTTTAAACGTGGATAAGTGAAGATTGGATCAAGAGGCAAGAAGGCAGGGATTAAGCTTCAAGTCAACAGAAACTAACTTCATATATCTCTGACTGTAGTCACCTGCAAAACCAAGGCAAGCCCCGGTTTGCATTTAAGTGGTTTTATCAAGTTTTTCCTTTGTTCATCACTATGGGTCAAGGTTTGTATGTGCATTAGGTCGAGGATGTTCATCGCTGTAGCATAAGGCTGTGCTAAATAGACTAGGGCATCCGGTAGAACATGAGTAGTTGGAATCTACTCGCGAGCTTGTTTTTAGGATCACATAAGTGTGGCGGGTAAGAGAGGCAAACTAAAGTTTACATTTCTAAAGATGAGACCGGGCAGGAGGGTTTGGCAGCAACAAGACGAGGTCTTGGTCGAGTAGCTCTGCCCGTGTCCGTCAAGGACCGAAGTGTATGCGGCCCTGGGAGCAAGTATTGAGTTGTGTACCGGATGCTTACTGATATATGGGAACCAGGAAACCGATGTAACAGGTTCACTAGATTGTAGAGGCATACCACATCGTCTCATTAGACCTATGAGCCTGAGACGGCGCGACCGGTTCTACAGTTTAGTGGACTGAGAAAGGTTGCCATATACGACATAATGAAGGACGCCAGAGTTGGGTCTTCAGAGGCAGGCGTACGTGTCGAGTTATCCGGGTAGTGTTTGATTCGAATCACCGTCCCTCGCGGTTATGAGTACCGCTTGCTCACTGCGCTGTGACGTAGTAATCAAGCTGTGTGGGAATAGTTTGCATAGTTTTAAATGCTGTTACGATAATTGTAAATTGCATGAAAACCATGTTTGAAGTAGAGATAGAGCAAACTAAAGTTATTTTTCACCTTGGGACAAGTAACATTGGAATGAAGTGTTTCTTGTTTGATTGTGGAGTTCCAATGTTGCTGGGCGCAAGATCACTACTATTATGGCTAAAATCTGAAAGTTAAGGGTGAACTCGTAGGCGAGTCTTTTCGCAAATGACAGGCTTAAGTCTTAGGTTACTTCCATTTATAGTTTCATGTATTAGGAGAGACGGTTAAGTCTTGCTGAGCATTTGTGCTCACTCTTGCTATATAAGTGGTTTTGCAGGTAACCCTCAACGATATAACGAAGGTTGTCCGGTGAGACTCGGGAACTTATGAGTCATGTCACACTTGGAGAACCTAGCCGCTGCCATGTCTTCGTGTAGCTAGTGAGAGGAGTCCGCGGGCTGGACCTCTTCTCGAGTGCTTCGTAGATACTCGACGTGAGCTGTTATAGACTTCCGCTGTAGCTATTTTATGTAAATTATTTATAAATAACAATTGTAAGCTTCTGCTTTTGATTTATGTAATACATTGTTCCTTATATGTGTGCTGTTCGGTGCTGCATAACACGGCACCACCCAATGCAATCCCCGGGTGAGGCGGCACGACCCTGTGATGGAGGTCGGGCCCTCTCAAAATTCAGATCCGTTTGGGTGAATATGTACTTGAGGCTTTTATGATCCGTATAGATCTCACATCGATGACTAAGGATATGATGTCTCCAAATCTTCAAGGCATGTACCACGGCTGCTAACTCCAAATCATGTGTGGGGTAATTCAGCTCGTGTTTCTTTAATTGCCTTGACGCATAGGTTACCACTTGTCCTTCTTGCATGAGCACACATCCAAGGCCTTATCTTGAGGCGTCACAATATATGTCAAAGCTCTTGCTCACGTCCGGCAATACCAAAACCGGCGCTGTGGTTAGCCTTTTCTTGAGCTCCTCAAAGCTTTCTTGGCACGCTGGGTCCACTGGAACACTTTTCCCTTTGTTAGCAACTCCGTCATAGGCTTTGCTATCTTAGAGAAGTCCTTGATGAACCGGCGGTAGTATACGGCCTTCCCATGAAAACTCCGAATATCCTTCATGTTTTGTGGTTAGTTTCACTTCAGAACATCTCCCACTTTTCCGGGATCAACCGATACTCCATCCTCGGAGGTAATATGGCCTAAGAACGATATCTCCTTTAGCCAAAATTGACACTTGCTGAGCTTGGCATACAATTGATGCTCTCGTAGCTTCTGCAATGTCAATCTCAAATGTTCTTCATGTTCTTACTCACTTTTTGAATGCACCATTATGTCATCGATGAAAACCATGACGAACTTTTCAAGTACTCCATGAAGACCTTGTTCATGAGGTACATGAAATATGAGGGTGCATTGGTTAACCCAAAAGACATGACAGTATATTCATACGAACCATACCGTGTTTGAAAGGCGGTCTTGGGTATATCGGAGGGCTTAATCTTCAGCTGGAAGTATCCCGACCGAAGATCAATCTTGGAGAACACTCGGGCTCCTTTCATTTGGTCAAATAGGTCCTCTATACGGGGCAGGGGGTATTTGTTCTTGATCGTCACCTCGTTGAGAGACCTATAGTCCACACACATCCTTTTGTGTCCCATCCTTCTTGTCTATGAAGAGCACGGGGGCTCCCCATGGTGACGAGCTTGGACGTATATAACCCTTTTCCAACTGTTCCTGAATCTGGTTCTTGAGTTCCACTAGCTCATTAATGGGCATCCTATATGGTCTCTTTGCTATGGGTGCAGTTCCGGGTACTAGGTCAATGGAAAACTCGATGTCCCAGTCAGGTGGCATACCTGGAAGTTCTTCCGGGAAAACGTCCGAGAATTCTTGAACCACTGGAATGCTTTCCATGTTGCTCCTTCGACGTGGTTCAACGTTTCCTTCTCGGTTGACGGTTGGGCTGACTCGAACTCGATACGAGTATCGTGCTCTTTTGTCAACTGCATGATCTTCTCAGCACATTGGATCGCTCCGTTGTGCTTCGTAAAAGCCCAAGGGAAGGGACCTGAAAAAGTGATCAATTACATCACCTCATAACACCACAGCTCATCTTGTGGATATCTTGTGAACATTTGTGAAGAACAAGTAACCACCTCAAAAGGGTGATTAGAGGGGAAAGCCCTACATCCAAAAACTGGGATTTTATACATGAACATGAAAGGTTGAGCTAACCCCTAGACCTTATATATTCTTGGGAAGGCTTAGGCCAAATTTCATGCAAATCCAGTACTTTTTGAGGCACTTTTGGAGGCATTTGAAAAGGGGGCCAATTTGAATGCAAATTCAAATTTCAGCAACTTTCTTCACTTGGATTCAAAAGTTGACTTCATATTCAAACTCAGCACATTTTTCTGAGTTAGTCCACCAATTTTCATTCCCATTGGACCTCTTCTTGTCGGGAGCTAAATTTGCATTTATTCAAAAACTGAATTTGAATTTCAGTCCAAATGTGAAGCAAATTTAGCCAACCCAAATTTGAATTTAGGAAATCAAATTCAGACAATGACTTGGAGGCTAAGTCTCACATTCAATTGTGATTAGGTGGGATATTTTCAGTTGAAACAGAAAGGAAAATAAGAAAAAGAATTAGAGGGGAAGGACCCATTGGTCAGACATACAGAGGCCAAACCGACTCGGTTCCTCGGTCGAGCACCTTGAGGTTGCCAGCGCACGGGTGAACCCCACCCTAACGCGGTCGCCATGCCACCTCCTGCTCGAGGGGCTGAGGACGCCGGGTGCAAGACACTCGGTTAAAATGCCGGTCCGCGTGAATCCCCCCTCATCCTCTCCGTTCTACCCGCACATAACCGAAGCAACCCGCTCTGAGTTCGCCGCTCTCGGATCGCCAACGTCCAGGTGACACAGGGCTCCTCGTGCCCGATGATCAACACAAGAAACAAACGCCCTAAGGTGCTTGTCCTGCTAGTCCAAACTGTTCACTGTTTCATGCGCTGTCGTGGGAGAATTTCCCCAGGAAAGTTTCAGTGTTCTTAGGACCGAGCCACACCAAATCCTAACATTCGTGGATATTATCTCATCACCGGGTATACCGAGCTACACACGTGATCTAAACCTTGCCACGGCCATCCAGGATCAAAAAGTACAAAGAACCGTCGAGTATAGACTCTGGTTATCGAGTTTTTCAGGTCACTGCCGATATCGGGCCTAGGTCAACGGTGAGCACATAGCTCCGGCCGTTTCCATGGCAGACCGAGCTCATTTTCGTGCTCAGCATGCCACAGCAGCGCTGTAGGAGCAAACCATTCCGAAAATAAGGCCCTGAGTAGCTCGGGCAACATCGCCGGAGTAGGGATAGCCGCTGTCACCGTCGCAGGCGTGGTTCCGGCCATCGCCGAGCTTCGATGAGAGCACCGGCGTGTTCCCCGAGCAAAGTTAGGAACAGGCGGCAAAGTCTGTCGGAGGTCGGGCAGCGAAGTGGCCGGCGGCGAGAGCTCCAACGAAGCGTCGCCGCGGGAGTTGCGAGCATCGCGAGGTAGACGAAGAGGGGGCCGGGTCCACCGGTCAGTCCCTGTTCTATCACGGATATCCACTTTGTGGTCGGGATCCGGTGCGGCAGCGTGGGTAAAACCCCGTGGGCTGCGGTGTGGCCGCGATCTCAGTGGGCCGGTTTAAAGAGTGGGCCCCACCCGCAGAGTTTAAACATTTTGGGATTTTCCAGTTTAGTTCAAATTTCAAATGCATAGAACTTTTGCTAGGATGCTCCAAATTCAGTGAACCAAATTTTGCTGAACTCAGATTTTTTATTACTTTCCAGAAATACAAATTTCAGCACATTAAATATAATGGTTGTCCAGAATAAAATCCCTAAATTTTAAACTGTTGGGAATTTTATCTGGAGAATTACTTTATGCAAAATTCTGAAATTTGGCTGGAAGGTTCATTGAGAAATCCTTGAGTCACAGTAAAATTTTCAGATCCATCCAAGTTCATTTAGTCCCCCTAATGGCGTGATTAATTGAACTGCCCTGAGAAAATAGAAAAATGCACATAAACATTTTTCAGATTTTCTCAAATCTTGTTTAGGGCATAAATGCATCTAGAATTCTTCAAATGACGTGAAACCAATTCCATTAGAACCATATCAAATTCTAGTTTCCAGAAAGTAAGGGTTGGAGCCATGAAAATGACACGACCCCACGGTCTTGTCGAGCCAGGATCATGCTGAGGGGTTCTGCGTTGCACAGCACCGGGTTAACACACATCAAAGGTACAAAGCGGAAGCAAAGTTTATTACATAAAGAGGTTTATGTACAATTTTACATCAAAATAGGTTCAGTTTACAATCACGGGCGTAGACTACGCATCAAGTCCACGTTCAGCCCGTGAACGTGTCCTTGCTAGCACACACGCACACTAACACGGTGGCGTGCACGACTCCCACTCGACGGGGTTCCCCTCCTGGGGTTCCGTCTCCTCCTCGGCAGTCCCTTCCTCATAGAACCCTGCAAAAGCTTCAAACACAAGCAGTGAGCACGAAGGCTCAGCAATGACCCGTCTCTCGTAAACATGGAGCTTCTACATGAGGGGTGATAGGTGCATGAGATAAAACAAATTGCAAAGGACTCGCCTAATTAGTGGAACCTTACTTTCAAATTTTAGCAGCAGGTTTTGGAGCACCTTACACTAAGGCACATGAGAGAGCCGCAATCAAACAAGAAACACATTTCTCTCATGTACTTTGCCCAAAGTTGAAACGAACTTTAGTTAGCTCCAAACTACAACAAATCATTAACAATCAAAGTCCATCTTCCAATCAGCAACATTTTAACATGTAACTAGCCTGCTCTTTCTACGTCATGGTACAGTGAACAAGTGGTACTCACTGACCGCGACACCTGCAGGGTTACCCGAATAACCCGTCGCGTACGCCCGTACTCGATGTTGCCTACAGCAACCATCACGGACGCCATACGCAACCACCTTTCGCCCGTCAGCCAAATATTGAACCGGTCCCATCGTCCCGAGCAAGAGGTCTCTGCACGCGCATCTCAGTGCCGCCAGCCGATTTACACCTCGAGCTCTCAACCTACCCTCTGAACGACGGGCAATGCCTCAATACCCAGCTACCCGAGTTACATCGGTTTCCCGGTTCCCATATAGCCGGTAGGTCATCGATACTGTTCTAGCTTGTTCAACAGGCCCGCACACGGCTCGGTCCTCAATCGACACAAGCGGAGCTATAGCACACAGGCCCCAAAGTCCTGCTGCCCTTACTCTCCGCTCGGTCTCATTTTTCTTGCCATGTGTATCATGTGCTATCTCTACCCGAGTCGAGTGCCTCTAGCCTATGCTCGCGAGTAGTTCCAACTACTCGACTTGTACCAAATCCTACTCTATCTTAACATTGCAGTAGCTAACGGGGTTTTCAATCCTAATCCCAACCCATGGCTTTCTTGGCTATGCATTTGGATTTTCAAACAAGACTCTAGTGCAAGAAATAATGATACTAAAGTAAGTGCTCAAAACAATAAAACTTTGTAAAAAGGTTAATGCAAACCGGGGCTTGCCTTGCTGCTCTTGGTCGTAGGCTAGCTGCTCCTCCAGAGTAACGAAGTTTAGGACATCGGGTTCCTCCTCGACCTTAGCGACTACATGATATAAGAAGTACATGTATTAATTAAATGCATTTAAATTGAGTTTTGAACTTGTGAACCTTCTAAGTCTCACTAGACAGACCGAGAGACTGTGAAACTTTTACTGTGGCTTGGTTACATCCTAAACAGAGACTTGGTCAAGTTTTAGTTGCAGCAAAGCTCATTTGAGCCCTCCACAAATAATTATGTACTTGACCTTAATTGAAACTCTTAGGGTGCTCTAGCGATTTTCATGGAACAAGCCATGAATTTCTGAAAACTAGATTTTCAGAGGGTTCTAATGGAGTTGGTCTCACTTAATTTGAAGTTTCCTAGCTAAAGATATGAGCTAAACAATTTCAGAGAAAATTCTGAAAATGTTTCTCAACATTTTCTATTTTCTCTGGAACAGTTTCACTAATCACACCATTAGGTGGATTAAATGAGCTCAAATGGATCTGAAATTTTTATGGTAGTTCAGGGATATTTTGGTGAACATCCCAGCAAAATTTCAGAATTTTCCTCCAAGGGGTTCTCCAGTTAAAATTCCAAACAGTTTAAATTTGAGGAATTAATTCTGGAGAATTAAGGATTTTCATGAAGTGAAACTTGATTTTCGGGAAAGATCTCAGAGAGCTGAATCCAACAAAATTTGGTTCACTTGATTTGGAGTTTCCTAGCCCAAGTTATGAGGATTTGAAGTTTGAATGAAATCTGAAAATCGAGGAAAATTTTAAATCTGCCGGTGGGCCACGGGGACACGTGTTGCGCGCTGAGGCATCGGCACACCGGAGTCTACGGGGTATTTGCGCGCCAGCACACCGGATCCGAGCCGCAGCCCGATCCCGATTTAAAATATCTGCCGCTGACGGCTGGGGTCCACCCCCTTCGTCTACCTACCGCCGCCAGCGCTCTGCTGCCAGGGTACCTCGCCAGAGAGCTCGCCGGCAGCCTTTGTGGAGCTCCAAGCTTCATGATTCCGGTTGCCCCTGCATATTTTCACTTGGGGAACACGATTCCGGGCTCAGCTCGTCATGAAAATGGCCGGCACATGGTCAGCGACGAGCAGCAGCCTCGGGAGAACTTCGGCCGTGTTGCCCGTCCTCCCTAGCACCTCACCCGATCGAGCTAAGGGTCGTCGAGCATCAGTGGACCATAGGAAAGGTCTACATGAGCTCCACAGAGCTCAGGAAGGGCTGTGTTGGGCTGTCACCGTGCGACCTAGGCCAGAAATCGTGATTTCTACTAAAACTTGAAGAACAGTGGTTTCCCTCCATGGTTCTTCATGGTTCCTGCTCATATGGACTCGTACGGGCAACTAGAAGTGATCCTCTCCATGAGAGGATGAGTGAGGCAGTGTGGCTTACGAATTTCTCTGATCGGTGCCGACTCCACTTTTGCACACCGTCGCGAAAACACGAAATTCCGGCCTGAGCAGTGTTTGTCACGCCGCCGGAGCTTGCGGGAATGAAAGAGGGACTGAAGGCGAACCTCTTTGCTGTTCACAGCTTGGTGATAGGTGGGCTGTGGTGGCCTGCCGGAAGGATGGTTCCCGCAGCGGCTGCTCGAGCTGAACCGGCAGAAGAAGGATCGCCGCGGTGGAGCTCGGGGAAGACTGCGCAGGGTCTGGAACCGATGCGAGGGTGCTGAAGATGTCTTGGCGCACCCGGTGCTGGTCTCAGATCGCCGGGAGGATCACTGGATCGGCCGGGCGATGAGGAACCGAAAGTTCACTCGGGCGGTGAGGAGTTTCAGTCTGTTGGGCGAGAGCGCGTCGGGGTAGAGATGGGGAGCACCGGCGACTGCTCGGATGCCTAGATAAGGGCCCCGGAAGTCGGTTCAGCAGCCGTGGGCGGCAAGCAGGTGGTGGCGCGGTGGCCTCCCCTCGGTGGCGCTCTCGGGAGAAGCTCGGGGACCCGAGCACTGAAAGTTCACTCGGTTAAATTTCCTCAGTGGCTGACATGTGGGTCCCAGTTTTCTTTTAACCTCTGAAATTAACTCCAGATCACTGTTGTAAACAGTAAGCCCTAAACTGCCTATTGTGATTTGAATTATTCACCTCTGAGCCATTTGAATTGGTTAGAATTCAAATTGGGTTTGGTTTGAAAAAATTTCAGCACATGTTCAGTTTTGAAATTTAAATAAAGTTTGAATTTGTTCCACTTAGCTCATGTCAAGCTCAACTCCAAATGGAGTGAAAATTGGTGTGTGAGCTCACAAAAATATGCTGAGTAAGAATATGCCTCCCACTTTTGAATTTATGGGGTAAGACAGTTTGAATTTGCATTTGAGTTCAAACTGCCCTCTTTCTAGCTATACCCAAAATGACCTCAAAAAGGTTTTGAATTTGGGAGAAATCCGTCTTCAGAATATCCTCTGCCCTTATCTTAATCTGATGGTACCCGGATCTTAAGTCCATCTTGGAAAAGATCTTTGCTTCGACCAACTGATCAAACAACATGTCGATCCGTGGCAACGGGTACTTGTTCTTGATGGTTACGGCATTTAATGGACGATAGTCCATGCAAAGACGCAACGTCTAATCCTTCTTCTTTACAAATAATGCCGAACAGCCCCATGGCGAGGAGCTCGGCCTAATAAAACCCTTCTCTAGGAGGTCCGTTAGCTGAGTCTTCAGCTCAGCCAATTCCTTGGGCGCCATCTTGTACGGTCTTCGGGATATTGGCATGGTTTCTAGTGCAAGTTCAATCTTGAACTCCACCTCTCTATCGGGTTGCATCCCCGGTAAATCATCCGGGAACACGTCAGGGAACTCTTGGACCACTGGAATATCTTCCAATCTGATGGTTGTGGACTGATAGACACTTGGAAGTTTTATTTCTGGACTGTCCAGAAATAAGGAGTGAGATCCATGCACTTCTGAGTTTAAGTACACGACTCGTAGGACCGTGTCTAAAACAGCACCGTGGCAGGTTAACCACGACATCCCTAGGATGACATCGACCTTTTGTCCCTCTAAGATTATGAGAGATGTAGGGTAGACTCTACCCGCTAAGCATAATGGTGCTTTGGAAACCATTACACTTGCTGAAATCTTCCCACCCGGTGAACAGATCAAGTATGGACTATTGGTGGGTAGTATTCGCAAGCTATGTTTAGCAATAAAAGCTTGGCTAATAAAATTATGCGTGGTGCCTGTATCGAACAATACTATGGCAGGATGCTGGTGGAGTTGGAACATACCCGCAAGGATTGGCTCACCCTCCGGCACGTCCTCTATGGCAAGCTGGTGGACAGTGCCGGGCCTAGAGTTTGCCCGCCGCGCATTAGTAGGGTTCCGGGGTTGATTCCTCCCCGGAAACTGCGGTGCAACTCCGCCGCCTTGTCTCTCCGGACAACTGCTGGCGAAGTGTCCTGGACGACCACACTTGTAACATGTGGCCGCTGCTTGTGCGGTGCTCGGGGGACGAAATCCCGGCATGCGTTGCTGAGGTGCATACGCACGCGGCATCGCCCGCTGCTGCTGTTTTTGTTGTGGAGGTGGTACTGGCAGTGCCGGCCTGAATGCCGGTGAAGAGTATGGCCGACTGCGGAACGGCATCGACCTCTGGGGTGGCTGCCAGCGTGGACCTGATGGTGGGTGATTCACCATCCGGAACTTCTGAGAAGGACCGCCTCCTTCTCCGCTGCTTTGCGGTTGACGCATAGAGTGCGAGATCGTTTAACGCCCTGGAGTATTCCAGCGGTTCCTGCTCCCTTGCTGCAGGTGTAGGAATTTCTGTGTCTTCCTCTTCATCAGACCTGGCGGTATGTGATAGGCCCTGAAGGCCGTCCGGAACTCCGCCCAGGTCATAACTCGGTCGGTGGGCTGTGAAGCACAGAAGTTTGCCCACCACGCGCTCGTGGATCCCTGGAGCTGTTGGACCGCGAACTGAGTCTTGCGCTGCTCACTTATCTGGAGCAGCCCGAACTTCATCTCTATTGCGCGGAGCCAGTTGTCCACGTCGAGAGGTTCATCCGCCCTTGAGAATACCGGGGGATGAGTCGCTAGGAAGTCGGAGTAGGAGCTCTGTTGACGCTCCTTACGGTGTTGAAGTCTCTCTGGGCGAGACGTATTGGTGATAAGAGTTTGCAGCAACTCCGTGTGCTGCTGATGAGAACCCGCCATTGCCGCGACGATGTCGGCCAATGTAACCGTTGGCAGTGGCGGTGTTTGCTGTTGCTGTTGCTGCTGCTCTCCCGGGGAGTCCTCGGGAGGCTGTTGGGAAGCCTCTCCCCCTTGGCTAGTACCCCCAACATCCGGGTTGGCACGCGTACAAGTCATTCTGAAATTCAAAACAGCAGCGATTAGCACATGTCATACTTAGAATTCCATATGCAACAGTAGGTATTGAACTGACACATGAATAATTTGCACAACATTCACATATATTGATAAAGCATAAACTTTATACAAGATACATTATTCTCGGTCTCCGAGAAGTCGTGCTCATGTCGTTACTACCTATACATACACTGCTGCCTACACGATATGTTCACTGGTTACAAAAGTTTGTGTTATACTATCCTGGTTGCCCTACTTGGCAACGGTAACCCCCTACTCGGAGTAGAATTCGACCTCCTGTGGGTCATCCTCCTCCGGTACCTCTGCTGGTGGCTCCGGATCTACCACCTCTTCTCCCATCTCGGGTTCTCCCATTGCCGGAAGACCCAAGACCACCGGTATGCCCAATACCGGAGGTACGAGGTCCTGCAATGCATGCACCTCGTCCATGGCCTGGTTGTAGTATTCTTCCCAGCCCTTCCCTTCCTCAATAGCATCGTCCCGCTCTTGAGTAAGGTCCTCATTCTTCTGGGTTAAAGTCTGCACCAGCTCTTGTAACGCCGCGATGTCAACACGGCTTTTCTTCTTTGCCTTCTTCAGACGATGCAACTGATTATGCTGTTCGTTCAGTCGCTTGATCATCGGAAGGAGCACATTGCGGAGTGTGCTGTGGGAACTCTCGAGATGGTCTCCACGGCTGGTACTTTCTTTGAGCTTCGAGGCGAGATGCTCCGTCTGAACAGCTTGCCTGTCCATCATGTCATTCCCCGCCCTCAACTGGATGCTAAGGCTTGCCTCCGCGGAGCTGTACCTTGGGCAACTCGGATCAGTTGCCTCCCGGTACCTTCCTTCCGACACATGATGAGCCCATCCCTCCACCGGAACGAGCGCGTATGGAGTGCCCTCCATTGCTCTCACGTGTAGCTGGCAGAAACGTGACATGGTGTCACGGGCTGCCACTTGCCACATCCCTTCCGGTTGTCTACCTCTCACCGTGACGGTGAACGGCACCCAACCGGGTGGCGTAGGTCCTGCAGGGACTTCGACATGGATTTTCCACGTCTTGTTCCCCTCCTCGCATTCTTCCTTGGCAAAGTACTGCGGCATTTGGTTGTACCCGAAATATTGAAGCATCTGCCTCAATGCTTCCGGATAGCAGCTGTGGTGAGAACAGTGAGATTCCACCCAACTGTTCTCGAACTGTTTATCCACTGTCATCTGTAAAAATATATTTGAGAAATGTCAAATATTTATTTGAACAGTAAACCATTGAGTTATAACGCCAAACATGTCATTGAACTCATAAAACTTGGAAACATAGTCCAAATTTAACCAAATTTGATTGCTGATATGCTGTTCAACATGACAGCCCTGACCAGTTTCCATTTCAACCTGATTTAGGCCATGTTATAAGCAAAACCAATTATGGAGCTCAACATCAAAGTTAAAGCTGTCTTCAATAGCTCTCCAGAAAGTATTTGCTTGGCATATGATCTGTGCTGGTTCAAAAGTTATGAGATGTCAAAGTTAACAGAATTTCTGGAGAAAATTGGACAGCACCTCCCTGCTTTATGTACTGTTTTGATCCAAGAATTCCAGTTAATTATGCTCCCAATCTGACAAAACATTCTGTTACAAAGTTGTAACCCATCTCATAATCTTTCCAGAACTACCTCATTTTCTATTTTTGGATTTTTATGCAGGAAGTTATACTCAATTTACAGAGAGTTTCCAGAGAGTCATTGCCCTGCCCTGTTTTCTGGACAGTTTCAACTCTACTGCATTTTTCGATTGGTTAAGGGATGAAACACCTCTGGACCTCCACATAAAAGTTGTAAAACTCTTCCAAATCTTTGCATAAATGTATCATATGACCCCAACCTCGAAAGAACTCAACCTCTAACCTCTGATTAACTTCAGCCTTGATTCAGCTGAAAACAGAGTGCTCTGTCCTTAACAACCTATAAGTTGAAAACTTGTTAACTTTGAATATCCTGATTAAGGGAAGAGGTTACAGAAAAGTTTTAATGCTCCAGATTAAAACTTTCAAGTTTTACAATGAAGTTGTTCATTTAGTGGGGTGTGACATCGATGCGTCACCAGATCATGTTGGTGTTACGTCCTCACAAAGAAAAACCTATACCGGACTTAGCCGGCTTCGTTAATTCAGTGGCACTAAGCGTCTCTCGCACATGGATGCTACACGTCAACCATTTCGTGGTTAGACTACCTGCAAATAACTCAAGCAATCGTCAGACTCGGCTGCACACCGAGTCCGGTATCCATGCAGTTCGTACACCCGGCCGTCATCACTCGCCCGGCTGTTCTCAAGCCAAACACGCCTTGAGCTACGTGTTCACGTTACTGACCACGTTGCGGGGTCTCCCAAATTGCACCACGCACGCCAGGGACAGACGTTGCCGGAATACCCCAAACGATATGAAGAGTCGTAGAGGATATTAAAGCGGGTCGGGTTACCTGCCACCCATGGGGCTCCACCCTTCAGCTTGTGCGCACTGGTGGACAGCGCTTACGTGCACCCCCCAAGACATAAAGTGTCCCGAGATGCACAATTTTCCGACATAGACAAATAGGTTAGTATGTCACTTTTTATATGCTAATAACATCCTTATATGGGCTACTAACTTGTTCCTCACAGGATTTTTGAAAAAGATGACTCTTGTAGTGCGTTAAGGCTCAAGCGAGCTCTGATACCAACGCTGACACGACCCCACGGTCTTGTCGATCCAGGATCACGCTGAGGGGTGCTGCGTTGCACAGCACCGGATAACACACATCAAAGGTACAAAGCGGAAGCAAAGTTTATTACATAAAGAGGTTTATGAACAATTTTACATCAAAATAGGTTCAGTCTACACTCACAGGCGTAGACTACGCATCATGTCCACGTTCAGCCCGTGAACGTGTCCTTGCTAGCACACACGCACACTAACACGGCGGCGTGCATGACTCCCACTCGATGGGGTTCCCCTCCTGGTGTTCCGTCTCCTCCTCGGGAGTCCCTTCCTCATAGAACCCTGCAAAAGCTTCAAACACAAGCAGTGAGCACGAAGGCTCAGCAAGACTGACCCGTCTCTCCTAAATATGGAACTTCTACAGGAGGGGTGATAGGTGCATGAGATAAAACAAATTGCAAAGGACTCGCCTAATTAGTGGAACCTTACTTTCAAATTTTAGAAGCAGGTTGTGGAACACCTTACGCTAAGACACATGAGAGAGCCGCAATCAAACAAGAAACACATTTCTCTCATGTACTTTGCCCAAAGTTGAAACGAACTTTAGTTAGCTCTAAACTACAACAATTCATTAACAATCAAAGTCCATCTTTCAATCAGCAACATTTTAACATGTAACTAGCCTTCTCTTTCTACGTCACGGTACAGCGAACAAGTGGTACTCACTGACCGTGAGGGACGGCGATTATAATCGATTTACACCTGCAGGGTTACCCGAATAACCCTTCACGTACGCCCGTACTCGATGTTGCCTACAGCAACCATCACGGACGCTGTACGCAACCACCTTTCGCCCGTCAGCCAAATATTGAACCAGGCCCATCGTCCCGAGCAAGAGGTCTTTGCACGCGCATCTCAGTGCTGCCAGCCGATTTACACCTCGAGCTCTCAACCTACCCTCTCAACGACGGGCAATGCCCCAATACCCAGCTACCCGAGTTACACCGGTTTCCCGGTTCCCATATAGCCGGTAGGTCTTCGGTACTGTTCTAGATTGTTCAACAGGCCCGCACACGGCTCGGTCCTCAATCGATACAAGCGGAGCTATAGCACACAGGCCCCAAAGTACTGCTGCCCTTACTCTCCGCTCGGTCTCATTTTTCTTGCCATGTGTATCATGTGCTATCTCTACCTGAGTCGAGTGCCTCTGGCCTATGCTCGCGAGTAGTTCCAACTACTCGACTTGTACCAAATCCTACTCTATCTTAGCATTGCAGTAGCTAATGGGGTTTTCAATTCTAATCCCAGCCCATGGCTTTCTTGGCTATGCATTTGGATTTTCAAACAAGACTCTAGTGCAAGAAATAATGATACTCAAGTAAGTGCTCAAAACAATAAAACTTTGTAAAAAGGTTAATGCAAACCGGTGCTTGCCTTGCTGCTCTTGGTCGTAGGCTAGCTTCTCCTCCGGAGTAACAAAGTCTAGGACATCGGGTTCCTCCTCGACCTTAGCGACTACATGATATAAGAAGAACATGTATTAATTAAATGCATTTGAATTGAGTTTTGAACTTGTGAACCTTCTATGTCTCACTAGACAGACCCAAAGACTGTGAAACTTTTACTGTGGCTTGGTTACAACCTAAACAGAGACTTGGTCAAGTTTTAGTTGCAGCAAAGCTCATTTGAGCCCTCCACAAATAATTATGTACTTGACCTTAATTGAAACTCTTAGGGTGCTCTAGGGATTTTATGGAACAAGCCATGACTTTCTGAAAACTATATTTTCAGAGGGTTCTAATGGAGTTGGTCTCACTTAATTTGAAGGTTCCTAGCTAAAGATATGAGCTAAACAATTTCAGAGAAAATTCTGAAAATGTTTCTGAACATTTTCTATTTTCTCTGGAACAGTTTCACTAATCACACCATTAGGTGGATTAAATTAGCTCAAATGGATATGAAATTTTATGGTAGTTCAGGGATATTTTGGTGAATATCCCAACAAAATTTCAGAATTTTCCTCCAAGGGGTTCTCCAGTTAAAATTCCAAACAGTTTAAATTTTGAGGAATTAATTCTGGAGAATTAAGGATTTTCATGAAGTGAAACTTGATTTGCTGGAAATTTCTCAGAGAGCTGAATCCAACAAAATTTGGTTCACTCGATTTGGAGTTTCCTAGCCCAAGTTATGAGGATTTGAAGTTTGAATGAAATCTGAAAATCGGGGAAAAGTTTAAATCTGCCGGTGGGCCACGGGGACACGTGTTGCGCGCTGAGGCATCGGCACACCGGAGTCTATGGGGTATTTGCGCGCCAGCACACCGGATCCGAGCCGCAGCCCGATCCCGATTTAAAATATCTGCCGCTGACGGCTGGGGTCCACCCCCTTCGTCTACCTCCCGCCGCCCGCGCTCTGCCGCTGGGGTACCTCGCCGGCAGCCTCTGTGGAGCTCCAAGCTTCATGATTCCAGCCGCCCCTGCCTATTTTCACTCGGGGAACACAATTCCGGGCTCAGCTCGTCATGAAAATGGCCGGCACATGGTCGGCGACGAGCAGCTGCCTCGGGAGAACTTCGGCTGTGTTGCCCGTCCTCCCTAGCACCTCACCCGATCGAGCTAAGGGTCGTCGAGCATCAGTGGACCATAGGAAAGGTCGACATGAGCTCCGCGGAGCTCGGGAAGGGCTGTGTTGGGCTGTCACCGTGCGACCTAGGCCGGAAATCGGGATTTCTACTAAAACTTGAAGAACAGTGGTTTCCCTCCATGGTTCTTCATGGTTCCTGCTCCTATGGACTCGTACGGGCAACTAGAAGTGATCCTCTCCATGAGAGGATGAGTGATGCAGCGTGGCTTACGAATTTCTCTGATCGGTGCTGACTCCACTTTTGCACACCGTTGAGAAAACACGAAATTCCGGCCTGAGCAGTGTTTGTCACGCCGCCGGAGCTTGCGGGAATGAAAGAGGGACTGAAGGCGAACCTCTTTACTGTTCACAGCTCGGTGATCGGTTGGCTGTGGTGGCCGGAAGGATGGTTCCCGCAGCGGCGGCTCGAGCTGAACCAGCAGAGGAAGGATCACCGTGGTGGAGCTCGGGGAAGACTGTGCAGGGTCTGGAACCGATGAGAGGGTTCTGAAGATGTTATGGTGCACCCGGTGCTGGTCTCAGATCGCCGGGAGGATCACTGGATCGGCCGGGCGATGAGGAACCGAAAGTTCACTCGGGCGGTGAGGAGTTTCAGTCTGTTGGGCGAGAGCGCGTCGGGGTAGAGATGGGGAGCACCAGCGACTGCTCGGACGCCTAGATAAGGGCCCCGGAAGTCAGTTCAGCGGCCGTGGGCAGCAAGCAGGTGGTGGCGGGGCGGCCTCCCCTCGGGGACCCGAGCACTGAAAGTCCACTCGGTTAAATTTCCTCAGTGGCTGACATGTGGGTCGCAGTTTTCTTTTAACCTCTGAAATTAACTCCAGATCACTGTTGTAAACAGTAAGCCCTAAACTGCCCATTGTGATTTGAATTATTCACCTCTGAGCCATTTGAATTGGTTAGAATTCAAATTGGGTTTGGTTTGAATAAATTTCAGGACATGTTCAGTTTTGAAATTCAAATAAAGTTTGAATTTGTTCCACTTAGCTCATGTCAAGCTCAACTCCAAATGGAGTGAAAATTGGTGTGTGAGCTCACAAAAATGTGCTGAGTAAGAATATGCCTCCCACTTTTGAATTTATGGGGTAAGACAGTTTGAATTTGCATTTGAGTTCAAACTGCCCTCTTTCTAGCTATACCCAAAATGACCTCAAAAAGGTTTTGAATTTGGGTGAAACTTGGTATGGACATTCCTAGCAATGTGTAGGAGTTTTCATATGCCCAGCCCCTATATATCACATGTGGGAAATACCACTTTTGCAACATGTGAGTTTGTTCTCTAATGAACATGTTGATGGTGGTTACTTGCTCTTCAAATGTGTTCATCCACTTGCTTCAAATGAGGTGTGTGTGTGATGATAAACACTTTAAATACGTGTCTAAAAACTGAGGCCCTTACAGAAAATCCCTGGAATTCCTTAGAGACTCCAATATAAACCAAATAGGATTTTATTTGTACAAAGGTCAAATGAACTTTGGTTCAAATGAAACTTGGTCCAGATTCTGGTTAGGACCCTACCCAGCCACCACAAAAATTTCAGAACCAAAGGGGAGGGCTGGCTAGAGTTATGGTAATTACTTATTGAGTTCTAAACATTGCATTTAAATTGACATATAGTATATCGTTTACGTGTAGTCGCTGAAGGCGAGGAAACACCGGAAGTGCTTGACTTCCTTCTTCCGAACGAAGCCCTAACCACTGACCAGCAGCAATAAGGCAAGCCCCGGTTTGCATTAAACAATTTTACAAAGTTTTGCTTTATGTATATTTAGTATGAGGTATATGAATGTGCATTAGGTGTAGGGTGGATAAAACCCAAGTGCATAAACAGCTTTTCCTATAAGAGTGAGGGTAGTGTCTAAGTCCTCGAGTAGACAGGCTATGCTTAATGATTCATAGAACTTCGGTACAAGTCGAGTAGTTGGAATCTACTCGCGAGTTAGGATTGAGACACACGGGATTAGTTCGAGTGATGTGAGGTCACTTTAGTAATAAAAATGAGACTAGGCAGGGGCTAGGGCGCAGCAAGAGGAAGTCTTGTGTGCGCAGCCCTGTCCGTGTCGATTGAGGACCGATCCATGTGCGGCCCACCCTGATCAAGTTTGAACGTACCAAAGGCATATCGGATATATGGGCCCCGGTAAACCGATGTAACCTAAACCTCCGGGCATCGAGGCATAACGCACCGATTTATAGATGTAGGCTGAGTGCAGCAAGGTGGAAGTCTGCTAACGGGCATAGAGAGATGCTCCGTGTAGGGAACCTCCTGCTCGTTTCGGTGCGACCGGTTTGATGTTTGGGCTGTTGGGTGAAAGGTTGTCCCGTACGGCATCGAGTGAGCGTGCTGCGCATCTCCACGGGTGGGCGTACGTGACATGCTCTTCGGGTATCCCTGCAGTTGTATATCGAGTCGATTCACCGTCCCTCGCGGTGAAGAGTACCACTTGGTCACTGAGTCGTGACGTAGGCTAATATATGAAATGTGATGATTCAATATTGCTGTTATGATAAAATTGTATTGCTACTTGTGTGTCACCAAATATTGCTTACTAAATTTCAGATTCATGAACTGTTAACTTGGGGCTAAAAGATGAATTAAGGATAAACTTGTAGGAGTGTACGTTTGCTGAAATTTTACCATCCCATGTTTGTTGTACACTACATGTAGAGTTTCATGCCTAGGTGAGTCGGATAAGTCTTGTTGAGCCATCGTGCTCAAGGTTGCTGCTATATGTGTTTTTCAGGTGAGGAGCATCCCACGGACTTGGGTTACGAGTCCACCGGTGAGGGCTACCCTCCGTCGGGGACCACGGCTGAGTGGGAGCCATACGCGCCGCACTGAGCTGAGTGCAGCTAGTGTTGGTTGCCCTAGGGCGGGGCAGCCGACTTTTGCTAGGTAGACAGGCGTGAGTTGTACAAATTTAGCTTGCGCTGTGTAATATAAACACTAGTTTCTAACTGGAGTAGTGTACTACTTTGTACATTTCAGTTAGTTTTCTATGTAGTACAATGTATCTTTATGATGTGTGCTGTCGGGTGTCGCATCGTGCGGCACCACCCTCTGCGATCCTCGATGAGCGGATTCCGGTCCGCCACATGCTTGCTTAACCAATCCATTCCGAATATTATGTCAAGTCCTTGGGAATCTAAGACAATGAGATTGGCAAGGAAGTCCACCCCCCTTATTTTAAGGTTTACTTTCGGACATACTATATTAGTCCTCATCTCTCCACCGGGAGAATTAACCAACATAATATATTTTAAGTGTGATATGGGTAGATTGTACTTGGTAACATACTTGGATGATATGAATGAATGTGATGCTCCAGAATCAAATAAAATGGTGGCTGGGTTGGAGTTGGAAAGGAACATACCAATCACGACGTCCTCAGACTGTTGCACTTCCTCAGCAGAAACATGGTTCATGTTGCTGCGAGCGTAGTTCTGCTGTCCACGGTTCCCTTGATTGGCTCCTCCGTTCGGCCGTGGGTTCTGCATGGGCACGTTGCTTGGCTGTCCAGGACCTCTCCTCGGGCACTGGCTCGCAAAGTGTCCCATCTCTCCGCATGCAAAGCATGCCTTGTTGCCCATGACAGCAGGTACGTTGGGGCGGGGGTTTTGAGCAGGGGCGCCCACGTTAGGATGAGGCGCCAGAGGCAAAGGCACACAAGGTGCTTGCATGGTAGGACGTTGCTGTGGTGGTGGATTAGGGCGAAATGATCCATACTGTGGTGCAGCTGGGGGCATGTACCGAGGGCGTACGTTGCTCCCTTGGGGCTGGTATGGCATCTTCCTTTTTTCGTCTTGCTCAATCTCTCGGATCTTGCTCTCAACCACGATGGCTTTGTCAACCAGCTTCTGGAAGCTCGCATAGTTATTGTTGAGGAGCTGAACCTGGATCTCGTTGTTCAACCCTCTCATGAACAAGTACTGCTTCCTTTGGTCTGAGTTGACGTCTTCAGGGGCATACTGTGATAGTTCCGTGAACTTGTTGAGGTATTCGTTCACGCTCTTCTTTCCTTGGCGGAGACCTTCGAACTCCTGCCTCTTGAGCATCATGACACCAGAAGGGATGTAATGAGAGCGGAAGCTCTCCTTGAACTCAGCCCAAGTGATCATCTCCTGGTTGACATGAGCGTTGCAGAGAGCGTCCCACCAGTCAGCGGCTGCTCCCATGAGTTGGTGCGACGTGAAGAGAACTTTCTCTTGGTCATTGCACTGGACGATAGCAAGCTTCTTCTCTATGGATTTCAACCAGTCATCGGCCTCCATGGGGTCATTAGCTTGTGAGAAAGTGGGTGGTCGAGTTCTCATGAACTCTCCCAGTCGGTTGTGAGCCGGCGGTGGTGGCGGTGGTGGTGGCGGTGGTTCAGGAACGGGATTGTTGTTGTTGGCCTGCAGCTGACCCAAAGTTTGGATCATGGTTTGCATGAGCTGATTCTGCATGGCCATCAACCGTTCCAGGTTGTTTTCACCAGCTCCGAGGTTAGCAGGAGTTTCATCATGGTCATCCTCTTGGTTTCCACGGACGTTCCTCCCTTGACGGCCGGCGTTTCCTCTCATCATCTGTTAGAGAGAGTTAACTAGAAGTTTAGATGGATTCCCCAACTATATGCATCAAGGTGGATGGACTTTATATTATCCTATATGAGGGTGTGAACAAGTGCCAAAGTATCTCACATCTCTCTCTATATGTGTGGATATGGACAATGCTGAAACGTCCCACAGCTCACACTAAGCATACAAGCACAAGCAGTCATCACAAGAGTTTCAACACACAACTCCTATTCAAGGTTTCCATGGGGTCCTATGGGGTTTTGGGGTGATTCCAATCTGTGAATTCTGCTAGGCTTGCACCCTATGGTCAAGGTGGTTCCAATGCCAGTTCTATGCATTCTAGGCTTGCATCCTAGGTTTATCGGGGCTCCTTAATACCAATCTGTTACTAGGTTTGTGCCCTATTGTCAACCGTGGTAGCTGATACCAACCTGTGACCATAGAAATCTGTGACCTATCTAGGCGTGTGACCTACGATCAACTGTGGGTCTGATACCAATCTGTGACGCCCCCGTTCTGAGAGGAAAGCTCTCGGAACTGAGACTGATGCGTATGTGTGGCCAGGATATTCATCACACATACACATATAACCACAAACTGTATTCAGAATAATACCAAAAATAACAGGGTTTTATTACAATGTCTTATGAGTCTCAGACTTATTCTAGCAGCGGAAGTCTTAATCTAGCAGCGGAAGTCTTTATTCTAGCAGCGGAAGTCTTCTAACTATTGCAGAAGCAACTAAGAAGCAGCAGCGGTTCCATGTCCTACTCCACAGGCAAGGTTGATGGTGGATCTCACGCCTAATACTCCACATGCTCTTCAAAGTATTCTTCTCCTGTTGCTGATGATGTATGATAATGCAAGGGTGAGTACATGACGTACTCAGCAAGTGCGGAAGTATGACATGTAGCTTTACAACAAGGTAGGTATAAAAATGCTCATTGCAGAAAGCAAAATCTATTTCTCAAAACATGATGAAACAGCAACTAGCTTTAAGTGAATATAATCCCAACATATTAAAAACATCAACATAACTCCATCATGTTCCATATCATTAATCTCTCAACTTTTCGCATGCTCATTAATACCATCTCGTATTCACTACCATCTCATGAATACCATCTCGTATTCACTACCATTTCATCTCATATTTGTTTCCGTCTCATAACCGAGACCAAAGATCATTATCATTACTCAATAGTCATGAAAGCAATCTCATTACCCGGACTCAACAGTCTCGAAAACCAAATCTCAATGACCAAACCATAACCAAAAACCATCCCAATAACCATCCCATCTAATCATGTGAGTTGTCCAGGCGCTTGTGACCGTAAGCTCGGCTATCATGATAGTTTTACACTCTGCAGAGGTGGCACCACTTTACCCATAAGTTTGTGATTTCGTCACCCGTCGGTGACTGCAGAACCTCCATTATACAAGTACACAACCGTCGGTGTATGGTCAAGAGATCACAAAATAGCCTTTACAATAGGGCTACTAGATGTATGGACTCACTAAGGTTTCACCGGCAGGCTAGAATATCCAATTCTCCCACCTACGGGGCTCCTCTTGTGCCATGCGGTTCCCAGGGCAGTCCTCACTCGACTCCCATTCCCCGCGCCTTCCGCGGTCCATAACAATATAGCAACTTACCTAATTAGTCAGCTAAGCCGCACCCATATTTGGCCTTGTGGTGGCACTGTTATCCTGGCATGACTGGCATGAACCGGTCCTTAGATCTACAGCAAGTAAACCACCATCTCATTCTACCTCATTCACAAACCAATTTTGTCTAGATCTCCCTCCGATTCATGTTCATCCGTTTCTCATTATTCTTACGAGTGCAGTTAGCTAGACACATCTATCTCGCTTCCCATATCCCATGGACTCGACGAAGCATAAAAGCAAAAAAACCATACCTGACTCATTAACTTTCCCGGCGACAAGGGTGGCTAACAAAACTAGTAAACTCCTATGAAAGGGTTTCCTATCATGTTGACTCAAGCACACACACCTTTTCCCAACCAAAACAGTTTTCCAAAAACATGGGATCAATATGGTCAGGGGCACTTGCCTTGTTCTTGTGGCTTATGTTGCTCTGGGATCTCAAAATCTTGGTTCTGAAATCCTTCGTAGATAGCTCCCTGAGCTTGTCCTTCTATTCACGATCACGCACATACAAGATTCATAGCAATAAATCATCATGCACAAACTCTACTTTAAGATGCAATGGTGCAGATGCATGTTATTCCTACGGTGCAGTTTAGTTTGTACGTGTTCTTGCATGGCCTGCATGGGGTTTTACAATGAACAGAGGTGTATAGATCAAATGTGGACGTGGTGATGATCTGGATTCAAGATCTAGATCAAACTGATCAACACGTGATGTGTCCACGAAAAAGCTTCTGTTCGAAGGAATCGAAGAACAGATGCAGAAAAAACCGCGATGATGTCATAAGGTGGCAATGGAGACCTACCTTACATTCTTCGGGACCTTCTGTAAAAGCCCAAAAAAAGGGACTTGCAAAAACTTTTTATCACCTCACAACACCGCAGTTTTGTTGTGGATAGATTGTGAAAAAGTGTGAAGAGCAAGTAACCTCCATCAAAAGAGTGATTAGAGGGGAAAGCCTACACTTCCATAAGGTGGGAATTTTAAACATGAAAATGAGAGGTTGAGCTCATCCCTAGAACTTTAAAAGTCTTGGGAAGGTTCAGGCCAAAATTCATGTAAATCCAACACTTTTTGAGGTACTTTTGGAGGTATTTGAAAAAGAGGCCAATTTGAATGTAAATTCAAATTGCAGCAACTTTCATCCCTCAAATTCAAAAGTTAGCTTCATATTCAAACTCAGCACATTTTTATGAGTTAGCCCACCAATTTTCATCCCTATTGGAGTTCATCTTGTCGGGAGCTAAATTTGCAATAATTCAAAACTGAATTTGAATTTCAGTTTAAACATGAAGCAAATTTAACGCAACAAAGTTAAATTTGAGAACTCAAATTCAATCCAATACTTGGAGGCTAAGTCTCCCATTCAATGTTCAGTAGCTGGGATATTTACAAAAGAAAGGGGGAGAAAGAATTAGAGGGGAGAAGAGGGCCCACTGGTCAGCCACCCTGGGGAGCAAACCGACTCGGGCACGTGGTCGAACACCCTACGGCCGACAGTGCACAGGGTCGACCCCATCCCAACGCGGCCACCACGCCACCTCCTGCTCGAGGGATGAGGGCGCCGGCTACAAAGCGTGCGGTTGCACTGCTGGGCTGCGTGAAAACCCCCATATCCTCTCTGTTTTACCGCCCACAAACTCGGCCACACCCTCGGTGTTTCGCCACCCACTGATTGCCGGTGTCCGGCCAGCACAGGCGCTCTTGTTCCCGACGAGCAAAACAAGAAAGGACCGCCTTGAGGTGCTGATTCTTCTGGTCCCAACCGTTCTTTATTTCCTGGGCTGTCGGGGGAGTATTTCGCCGGGAAAGTTTTGGGAGTCCTAAGACCGAGCCCCCACCAAATCCAAAAATTCGTGGGGATTAGCTCATCACCGGGCAAACCGAGTCACGCACAGGCTTTATACACTGCCACGACCACCTAGGATCGAAAACCAGTAAGAACCGTGGGCCAGGGTTACGGTTCTTCGAAGTTTTCTTAGCACAGCCGATATCCGGCCTAGGTCGCCGATGAGGTCGCAGTTGCAGCCGTTTTCACGGGGATCGGTGTCCATGTATATGACCAGCAGGTGTCAGCAAGCTCCGAAGGCCGGAACCCCTCTCCAGCGAGAGCTCCGGCGAGCTCGGCGGCGGGGTTGCACGGGTGGCCGGAGGAAGACGAAGGGGCGGAGGCCCCACGCGTCAGAGGCTGGAAGTAGCGTGCGGGATTCTCTGTGGTCCAGGATCCAGTGCGGCCGCGCAGGACGGAGTCTGTGGCCCCATGTGGCTCGGCTCCAGCGGTCGACACAGTGCGGTGGACCCACCCGCAGGATTTAAACATTTTTGGAATTTCCAATTTTAGTTCAAACTTCAAATGCATAGAACTTTGGCTAGGACACTCCAAATTCGATGAACCAAATTTTGCTGAACTCAGAATTCTGTGTACTTTCAAGCAATACCAAATTCAGCTCATGAAAGTGAATAGTTTTCCAGAATTAAATCCCTAAAATTTAAACTGTTGGGAATTTTATCTGGAGAACTACTTTATAAAAATTTCTGAAATTTGGCTGAGAGGTTCAATGGAAAATCCCTGAATCCCAGTAAAATTTTCAGACTCATCCAAGTTCATTTAGTTACCCTAATGGGGTGATTAAGAGAACTGCCCTGAGAAAATAGAAAAATGTACAGAAACATTTTTCAGATTTTCTCCAATCTTAATTAGGGCATAACTTTCAGTAGAATTTTTCAAATGGCATGAAACCAATTCCATTAGAACCATCTTAAAGTCTAGTTTCCAGAAAGTAATGGTTGTAGCCATGAAAACCCCTGGAATTATTCAGAGTCTCAAATATTGACCAAATGGGCTTTTATTTGTACAAGGTTCAGATGAACTTTGTTTCAAATGAAACTTGGTCAAGACTCTGGTTAGGACCCTACCAAGCCACAATAAAAATTTCAGAACCAAAGGGGAGGGCTAGCTAGAGTTATTGATAGTTAAGTATTCAAGTTTACACATTGCATTTAAATTTACATGTCGTATTTCATTAAACGTGTAGTCACTGAAGAAGAGACCCCGGAAGTGCTGGACTTCCTCCTTCCGGAAGAAGAGCTAACTACTGACCAGAAGCAACAAGGCAAGCCCCTGTTTGCATTAACCTTTTTATAAGTTTTACTTTGTTTACATGTGTCATATGAAGTATGATTGTGCATTAGGTATAGGATGGATGGAACCCCACTTGCATAACCAGAATTTTTCCCTAAGAGTGAGGGTAGTGTCAAAGACCTCGAGTAGACATGCTATGCTTAAATGTTTCATAGGACTTCGGTACAAGTCGAGTAGTTGGAATCTACTCGCGAGTTTAGGCTTGGGACACACGGGTTCGGTTGAGTGATGTGAGATCACTTTAGTAATGAAAATGAGACTAGGCAGGGGCTAGGGCACAGCAAGAGGGAGTCTTGTGTGCGCAGCCCTTTCCGTGTCGATTGAGGACCGATCCGTGTGCGGCCCACGCTGATCAAGTTTGAACATACCGAAGGCATGTCGGATATATGGGCCCCGATAAACCGATGTAGCCTAAACCTCCGGGCGCCGAGGCATAGCACACCGATTTATAGGTGTAGGTTGAGGGCAGCAAGGTGGAAATCTGCCAACGGGCATAGAGAGATTCTCCGTGTGGGGAACCTCCTGCTCGTTTCGGTGCGACCGGTTCGACGTGTGGGCTGTTGGGTGAAAGGTTGTCCCGTACGACATCGAGTGAGCGTGCTGTGCAGCTCCACGGGTGGGCGTACGTGACGTGCTCTTTGGGTTTCCCTGCAGGTGTATATCGAGTCGATTCACCGTCCCTCGCGGTGAAGAGTACCACTTGGTCACTGAGTCGTGACGTAGATTAATGTATGAAATATGATGATTCAATATTGCTGATTGATATAATTGTATTGCTATATGTGTGCCACCAAATATTGCTTACTAAATTTCAGCTTCCTGAACTGTTAACTTGTCGCTAAAAGCTGAACTAAGGATGAACGTGTAGGCGAGTCCATTTGTTGCAATATGACTAACCTATGTCATTATACACCTCATGTAGAGTTTCATGCTTAGGTGAGTCGGTTAAGCCTTGCTGAGCCTTCGTGCTCACCGTTGCTGCTTGAGTGTTTTTCAGGTGAGGAGCCACCCATGGACTCAGAGTACGAGTCCACCGGCGAGGGTTACCCTCCGTCGAGGACCACGGCTGAGTGGAAGCCGTACACGCCGCGCTGAGCTGAGACGTGCAGCTAGTGTGGGTTGCCCTAGGGCTGGGCAACCGACTTTTGCTAGAGAGGCGGGCGTGAGTTGTACAAAAGAAACTTCCGCTGTGTAATAAAGACTCTAGTTTGTAACTGAGACGTGTACTACTTTGTACATTCAGTTTGTTTTCCCATATAATATAATATGTTCTTATGACGTGTGCTGTCGGGTGTCGCATCGCGCGGCACCACCCTCTGCGATCCTGGATGGGCGGATTCCGGTCCGCCACAGCCTGGTATCAGAGCTGCATTGGGGATAGCACAG
This sequence comes from Neostapfia colusana, assembly GCA_030760725.1. Taxonomy (NCBI): domain Eukaryota; kingdom Viridiplantae; phylum Streptophyta; class Magnoliopsida; order Poales; family Poaceae; genus Neostapfia; species Neostapfia colusana. Next base: position 32,452,047 of record JASWHV010000017.1, on the reverse strand, counting down.
TACTTAAGGACTGGATTATGGGAAAAACTTAGGATCACGGTGAGGATTCGGTAGTTGCCCAAGTAAGGCTATAATAGCATAGTTACTTAAAGTGGAAAAGACTAACCTATGTGTTATAATTCTGAATTTTAATTATGTAACGACGCACCTACGCTCTGGTAAGTTTGGTAAGGAACGCCACCGAAAGCGGTTAAATTTCGGTTAGCTCTCCCTGACGAGGAACGTGGTTCAGGGATTGATCTCACAGCTTGGTGTGAGACGTCAATATGAAACTCTTGGACTCTTCATGTTCCTGAGTTCATATGAAACGCTGATCCCTAGCTTGCATTAGGCAAGTGGAGACCCCATCGCGTGGTCAGTAACGCGAGAGTGTGTCTGTCTGGAAATAGCCCAGGAGGACGTACGCAGCGCTTGCCATCGGCGTGCCCTGCAGGGCAGTAGGTGGTATCTGATGGGTTGATAACATTCCCAACCGTGACGACCCGTTCATGACATACTCGGGTTCCCCATCGTGTGGTGTTGAAACACGATCACGTACCTTGAGACGTGACCTAACTCAAGCACGGCCATATGGCAATGATACGGGCGTTTGTATTTACTTTTAAATATGGAACTGCCTGAAATGAACAATCTTTGAGTGCACCATTATTGTGTGGTTTTCTGCAGGTACTAACCACGTATGTATCCGTGTAGTAAACGTGTGCGAGAGACCCTTTAGTGCCACACTTGAGACGTATATGCCGGTATAATCCGGTTAGGATTTTATTTTGTGAGGAACGTAGTACCGAGATATCATAGGCATATGCATGCAAAATAATTATAACAAAGAATCAAAATCTATAGGTTCAACATTTAGGACCCTGGTTGGGTATAAGAATGGGATAGTGGGGCAGGATAGCCAAAGGGATGAAAAGCAGAGTGCTCTGTTTTGGGCAGCAAGGTTGCTGAACTTCAACAGAGCACAACTCACAGGTCTTTAGCCGAGGGAGGTGTGGCATATAGTTCTGGGAAGGTACTTGAGTACTCTACAACTTTGTTGTAGACTTCGAGAGCTGAAACACACCTTAAGATGGCTTAATTCCCAGAGAAATGTAAACTGTCCAGAACCAGGACAGAGTGAAACCTTCTCTGGACTGTTCTGTTTTTCAATGATAACTCCCAGTAGCAAAATAAAAAATTTTCATATGATACATCCTTAGAAAGGGTAGAATATGTGTTACATCTTTGCAATTCAAAGTTCCTGAAATTTCAGCACAGATTTCAGTGGAAACTGGAGTTGAAAACAGCAACTTTCCAAGGGAGGTGCTGTTAAAATTCTTCCAGAAATTCTGCTGACTTTGAATTAACATAACTTTTTAACCGAAGCTAATCTGGGGGAAAATGAATACTCGTTGGAAATATACTGAAGTTAACTTTAACTTTGGTATTCAACTTGAGTCATGAAAATGCCCAGAACCAGATCAAAACTTAGAATAGGTAGAAACTGGTCATTCTGGCAGAAGAATGACAGTTGAACTCATTGGAGAGGGTGTGGTACCCTAAGGGTGGTCTACGTGATGACAAAGCGATAGTAGTATCTCGTAGTGACCAAACCTAGTTATGGTGAGCTTCCAAAGTGGAGGTTCATCAAGTTGGATTAAACTAGCTTGTGTTTGGTCTGGTAATGGTGTAGCTTGTGCAAAGTTATTACATTATCTACTTACGAGATGTATCGCATGTTTTTATTGTCATTATGTTGTTACGCCTATTGTTATTGGACTGCATGCAATCTGTTGCGGGTCTGATGTTATTGCCGTATGGTTGCAGATGGTTCGCACTAGGACCACGCACGAGGTTGGTGGCTCTAGCCAAGGGGGTGGCGATGACTCCCAGCCACTGGCCTACGACAGCACCCCGCAGCAGCAGCCACCACCGCCGCCTCCGCTTACTCTAGCGGATGTGATAGCGGCACTGGTGGGTGGTCGTGAGGAGCAGACCGACCTGCTCTGCACGATCGTGCAGAATACGTCCCAGGCGGGGGGGGGGGGGGGGGGGGGGGGCGTCAAGACAGAGGGCCTCGTGAGCCCCGTGAAGTGCCGTACTCGGATTTCATGAGTACGCACCCTCCAGTGTTCACCGAAGCCGAAGAACCACTGGAGGCGGACAACTGGCTGCGGACCATCGAGTCCAAGTTCGGGCTGCTCCAATGCACGGAGCGGCAAAAGACCTTGTTCGCAGCGCAACAACTCCACGGTGCCGCTGGTGCGTGGTGGGTGAATTATGTCGCCTCACGTCCGGCGGGCCATGTCATGGAATGGCAAGAATTCCGGGAGGCATTCCGCGCCTACCACATCCCTCCCGGAATAATGAAGAGGAAGTTCCAAGAATTCTTGGAGCTGAAGCAGGGCGGGAGGAGTTCCCATGACTACTCCCGTGCCTTCAACCATCTGCCGCAATACGCGTCAGACTATATCTCCACGGAGGAGAAAAAGCGGGAGCACTTCTATCGGGGGTTACACCCCGAGATGAAGACGCATCTTGTGCAGTGGAATCGCGGCACATTCAACAACTTAGTCAATGCCGCGATTATGCAAGAGGATGCTCAGCGGGAGTTGGCAGCTGAGCAGAGGAAGCGCAGCGCTCCACCTAGCAGCGGTGGTGGCGCGCCCCAGAAGTACCGGATGGTGTATCGGACGCCATCCGGGCAGCATTGGCAACCACCGGCGCGACCTCAACGGTTCGGGGGACGTCCCTTTCAGGCACCTCCGTTCCGCCCGCCGATGCCACCACCAAGACAGCAGCAGCAGCAGACGGCACCCCAGGCGTTTCCACCACCACAACGCGCCCCGGGATTCCGTCCACCGATCTGCGGGGGACAGCCCCGTTTCACCTGCTTCACGTGTGGCCAGGCGGGCCACTTCGTGAAGGACTGTTCCCAGGGGCAGCAAAGCAGCGGGCAAGCCCAGTTCCAGGGCGGTGCTCGAGGCCGACCTCTGGTGAAGAAGGTTGGTCAGCGGACTGGAGGCGTCCGCCACCTCGACAATGAGGACGCCCCAGAGGGAGACAACATGCTGGCGGGTACGTTTACTCTCAACCATCAAGCCATCGTCATATTGTTTGATTCTGGTGCAACCCACAGCTTTATAAGTGCATCCTATGTGGCTAAGCATCAAATGCAAGTCTTCCCAACCGACTGCACTTATATGATCTGCTCACCGGGAGGGAAGATTTCAGCTAATATGATGATTCCAAAGGCACCTCTGTGCTTAGGTGGGAAACTATATCCCACCACTTTGATAATCCTTATGGGACAAAAGATTGATGCAATCTTAGGGATGTCATGGCTACAATACCATGGCGCTGTCCTAGAGACTCGGACACGGACGGTTCATTTAAACTCTCCATTCCACCGTCCGCATTCCATGGTATTAGACACTCCAGTCCGGGAAGTTTTAGCAGTTAATAATGCTGAAGCTCTCAAGTTAGAAGACATCCCCGTAGTCCGGGAGTATCCCGACGTGTTCCCGGATGATCTTCCGGGCATGCCACCTGAGCGGGATGTCGAGTTCAAGATTGAACTTGCACCCGGGACTACACCCATATCACGGAGACCATATAAAATGGCTCCAAATGAGCTGGCGGAACTGAAAGAACAGCTCAATGATCTGTTGAGCAAAGGTTTCATTAGGCCGAGTTCCTCGCCTTGGGGATGCTCGGCGCTGTTTGTAAAGAAGAAGGATGAAACCCTGAGGCTGTGTGTGGATTACCGGCCGCTCAACGCCGTCACCATCAAGAATAAGTACCCACTGCCCCACATCGACATACTGTTTGATCAACTTGTGGGTGCAAGTGTGTTCTCCAAGATGGACCTTCGCTCTGGATATCACCAGATAAAGATCCGGGCGGAGGATGTCCCGAAGACGGCTTTCTCGACGAGATATGGATTATATGAATATCTCGTCATGTCCTTTGGTCTCACAAACGCTCCAGCCAACTTCATGTATCTAATGAACTCGGTGTTCATGCCGGAGCTGGACAAGTTCGTGGTAGTGTTCATCGATGATATCTTGGTTTACTCCAAGACAGAAGCCGAACATGCCGAACACTTGTGGATCGTTCTTCAACGATTGCGAGACCACAAGCTCTACGCCAAGTTCAGTAAATGCGAGTTTTGGATCAGCCAAGTGCCATTCTTTGGACATATCATCTCAGCAGAAGGCATTGCGGTTGACCAAAGCAAAATAGAGCAGGTGCTGAAATGGAAAGCTCCCACTTCAGTCCATGAAGTCAGAAGCTTCCTTGGGTTAGCGGGATACTATCGGAGATTCATTCCAAGCTTCTCCAAGCTCGCTAAGCCGATGACAGAATTGATGAAGAAAGGGACAAAATATGTTTGGAACACGGCGTGTGAAGGAGCGTTTCAAGCATTGGTGAAGCATCTCACCACAGCCCCGGTCTTAGCTCAGCCGGATACAACAAAGCCCTTCGACGTGTATTGTGACGCGTCTGGTATTGGGCTTGGCTGCGTGTTAATGCAGGAAGGACGTGTGGTCTCCTATGGCTCACGCCAACTTCAGAACCATGAGCAGCATTATCCTACTCATGATCTTGAGCTTGCTGCCGTGGTGTTGGCGCTAAAAATGTGGAGACACTATCTCCTGGGGAATTTAGTGCACCTCTACACCGACCACAAGAGCTTGAAATACATTTTCACCCAGAAGGAGCTGAACATGAGGCAAAGGAGGTGGTTAGAGCTGATCAAAGATTATGAGATTGAGATCCATTACCACCCCGGCAAGGCGAATGTGGTTGCCGACGCGTTGAGTCGGAAATCACATGTCCATCACCTCACCATTACACCGGTGGAGGAGGAAGAGCCGAGTTTATACTTGGTTCCTTATGGATCGCTGTACAACCTTGCTCTCATCCCTACCATTAGGGAAGACATCATTGCAGCTCAGAAGACGGATAAAGGCATGGCACATCTCCGGAGACGGATAGACAATGGAGAGATCAAGTGTTTCCGGAAAGATGATGAGGGGACGCTGTGGTTCTATGACCGAATAGTCGTACCCCGAGATATGGAACTGAGGAGGAAGATCCTCGATGAAGCTCACTTGTCCAAATACTCCATTCATCCGGGCAGCAACAAAATGTACCAAGATTTGAAAAAGAAATTTTGGTGTACACGGATGAAGCGGGAGGTAGCTAAGTACGTATCCGAGTGCGATACGTGCCGACGAGTGAAAGCTGATCACATGAAGAATTCAGGGCTGCTGCAACCCCTGAAAATTCCAGCATGGAAATGGGAAAATGTGAGCATGGATTTCATTGTGGGATTACCCTTAACATCCAACAAACATGATTCCATTTGGGTGATCGTTGACCGACTAACCAAGTCAGCTCACTTCATCCCCGTACATACACATTTCCATGCCAACAGATATGCGGAGTTATATAAGACATGTTGAGAGCATGTGCCATCCACCATGGTAGGAACTGGGATGATCACCTACCATTGGCGGAGTTCTCGTACAACAACGGCTATCAGGCGAGTATCAAGATGGCACCCTACGAAGCTCTCTACGGTCGAAAATGCCGCACCCCATTAAACTGGTGCGAGTCCGGTGAAAAGGGTCACATTCGGGGTTGATGTGGTGAACGACGCCGAAGAGCGCGTTCGGACAATTCAAGCCAATTTGAAGGCCGCTCAATCCCGGCAGAAGCGCTACGCTGATAAGAGGCGTAGATCGTTGCACTTTGACATTGGTGAACACGTGTACCTCCGTGTGTCCCCGATGAAGGGTGTGCATCGGTTCGGTGTGAAGGGGAAGCTCACTCCCCGTTTTATTGGACCCTATGCCATCACCGAGTTGTGTGGACCAGTGGCGTATCGATTGGAGTTACCGGCATCCCTTGCTGGTGTCCATGATGTTTTCCATGTTTCGCAACTGCGAAAATGTTTGAAGCATACAACTGCTGTTCCTACCGAAGACATCGGCGAGCTGAAACCGGATTTAACATATGATGAGTATCCGGTGGCCATTCTTGATGAAAAAGCCAGGACCACGCGTAGCAGAACGTTGTGGTTCTACAAAATACTCTGGAGCAACCACACCGCCGAAGAAGCGACGTGGGAGAGCGAGGAGTTCCTTCGCTCAAATTACCCGGAGTTCATGGCTTCTCAACAAGGGTAAGTCCCTATTACATCGCTATCTCTTCTTTTGTAATCCCGGGACGAGATTGTTTTAAGGGGGGAGGGATGTAAAAGCCCAAAAAAGGGACTTGCAAAAACTTTTTATCACCTCACAACACCACAGTTTTGTTGTGGATAGATTGTGGAAAAGTGTGAAGAGCAAGTAACCTCCATCAAAAGAGTGATTAGAGGGGAAAGCCTACAGTTTCATAAAGTGGGAATTTTAAACATGAAAATGAGAGGTTGAGCTCACCCCTAGAACTTTAAAAGTCTTGGGAAGGTCCAGGCCAAAATTCATGTAAATCCAACACTTTTTGAGGTACTTTTGGAGGTATTTGAAAAATAGGCCAATTGGAATGTAAATTCAAATTGCAGCAACTTTCATCCCTCAAATTCAAAAGTTAACTTCATATTCAAACTCAGCACATTTTTCTGAGTTAGCCCACCAATTTTCATCCCATTGGAGTTCATCTTGTCGGGAGCTAAATTTGCAATAATTCAAAACTGAATTTGAATTTCAGTTTAAACATGAAGCAAATTTAACCCAACAAAGTTAAATTTGAGAACTCAAATTCAAACCAATACTTGGGGGCTAAGTCTCCCATTCAATGTTCTGTAGCTGGGATATTTACAAAAGAAAGGGGGAGAAAGAATTAGAGGGGAGAAGAGGGCCCACTGGTCAGCCATCCTGGGGAGCAAACCGACTCGGGCACGCGGTCGAACACCCTGCGGCCGACAGCGCACGGGGTCAACCCCGTCCCAACGCGGCCACCGCGCCACCTCCTGCTCGGGGGATGAGGGCGCCGGCTACAAAGCGTGCGGTTGCACTGCTGGGCTGCATGAAAACACCCGTATCCTCTCTGTTTCACCGCCCACAAACTCAGCCACAACCTCGATGTTTCGCCACCCACTGATCGCCGGCGTCCGGCCAGCACAGGCGCTCTCGTGCCCGACGAGCAACACAAGAAAGGACCGCCTTGAGGTGCTGATTCTTCTGGTCCCAACCGTTCTTCATTTCCTGGGCTGTCGGGGGAGTATTTCGCCGGGAATGTTTCGGGAGTCCTAAGACCGAGCCCCCACCAAATCCAAAAATTCGTGGGGATTAGCTCATCACCAGGCAAACCGAGTAACGCACAAGCTTTATACACTGCCACGACCACCTAGGATCGAAAACCAGTAGGAACCGTGGGCTAGGGTTACGGTTCTTCGAAGTTTTCTGAGCACAGCCGATATCCGGCCTAGGTCGCCGATGAGGTCGTAGTTGCAGCCGTTTTCACAGGGATCGGTGCCCATGTCCGTGACCAGCAGGTGTCAGTGGAGCTCACTGAGCAAACCGCATCGAAAAAGGTGCAGGGGATGCCGAGTTGGACGGCTCCGGTGAGCTCCCGACTGCTGTTGCCGGCGGGAGCACTGTTCCGGTGGTTGTCAAGCTCTGGGGAGGGCACCACCGTATTTCCCAGGCCGGGATAGGCACAGGCGGCGAGAATCAGCAAGCTCCGAAGGCTGGAAACCCTCTCCGGCGAGCTCGGCGGCGGGGTTGTGCGGGTGGCCGGAGGAAGACGAAGGGGGGAGGCCCCACGCGTCAGCGGCTGGAAGTAGCGTGCGGGATTCTCTGTGGTCCAGGATCCAGTGCGGTCGCGCGGGAAGGAGTCTGTGGCCCCGTGTGGCTCGGCTCCAGCGGTCGACACGTGTGCGGTGGACCCACCCGCAGGATTTAAACATTTTTGGAATTTCAAGTTTTAGTTCAAACTTCAAATGCATAGAACTTTGGCTAGGAAACTCCAAATTCGATGAACCAAATTTTGCTGAACTCAGAATTCTGAGTACTTTCAGCAATACCAAATTCAGCTCATGAAAGTGAATAGTTTTCCAGAATTAAATCCCTAAATTTTAAACTGTTGGGAATTTTATCTGGAGAACTACTTTATGAAACATTCTGAAATTTGGCTGAGAGGTTCATTGGAAAATCCCTGAATCCCAATAAAATTTTCAGACTCATCCAAGTTCATTACTTACCCTAATGGGGTGATTAAGAGAACTGCCCTGAGAAAATAGAAAAATGTACAGAAACATTTTTCAGATTTTCTCCAATCTTAATTAGGGCATAACTTTCAGTAGAATTCTTTAAATGACATGAAACCAATTCCATTAGAACCATCATAAAGTCTAGTTTCCAGAAAGTAATGGTTGTAGCCATGAAAACCCCTGGAATTATTCAGAGTCTCAAATATTGTCCAAATGGGCTTTTATTTGTACAAGGTACAGGTGAACTTTGTTTCAAATGAAACTTGGTCAAGACTTTGGTTAGGACCCTACCAAGCCACAATAAAAATTTCAGAACCAAAGGGGAGGGCTAGCTAGAGTTATTGATAGTTAAGTATTCAAGTTTACACATTGCATTTAAATTTACATGTCGTATTTCATTAAACGTGTAGTCACTGAAGAAGAGACCCCGGAAGTGCTGGACTTCCTCCTTCCGGAAGAAGAGCTAACTACTGACCAGCAGCAACAAGGCTAGCCCCTGTTTGCATTAACCTTTTTATAAGTTTTACTTTGTTTACATGTGTCATATGAAGTATGATTGTGCATTAGGTATAGGATGGATGGAACCCCACTTGCATAACCAGAATTTTTCCCTAAGAGTGAGGACAGTGTCTAAGACCTCAAGTAGACATGCTATGCGTAAATGATTCATAGGACTTCGGTACAAGTCGAGTAGTTGGAATCTACTCGCGAGTTTAGGCTTGGGACACACGGGTTCGGTTGAGTGATGTGAGATCACTTTAGTAATGAAAATGAGACTAGGCAGGGGCTAGGGCGCAGCAAGAGGGAGTCTTGTGTGTGCAGCCCTGTCCATGTCGATTGAGGACCGATCCGTGTGCGGCCCACGCTGATCAAGTTTGAACGTACCGAAGGCATATCGGATATATGGGCCCCGATAAACCGATGTAGCCTAAACCTCCGGGCGTCGAGGCATAGCACACCGATTTATAGGTGTAGGTTGAGGGCAGCAAGGTGGAAATCTGCCAACGGGCATAGAGAGATGCTCCCTGTGGGGTACCTCCTGCTCGTTTCGGTGCGACCGGTTCGACGTGTGGGCTGTTGGGTGAAAGGTTGTCCCGTACGACATCGAGTGAGCGTGCTGTGCAGCTCCACGGGTGGGCGTACGTGACGTGCTCTTTGGGTTTCCCTGCAGGTGTATATCGAGTCGATTCGCCGTCCCTCGCGGTGAAGAGTACCACTTGGTCACTGAGTCGTGACGTAGATTAATGTATGAAATATGATGATTCAATATTGCTGATTGATATAATTGTATTGCTATATGTGTGCCACCAAATATTGCTTACTAAATTTCAGCTTCCTGAACTGTTAACTTGTCGCTAAAAGCTGAACTAAGGATGAACTTGTAGGCGAGTCCATTTGTTGCAATATGACTAACCTATGTCATTATAAACCTGATGTAGAGTTTCATGCTTAGGTGAGTCGGTTAAGCCTTGCTGAGCCTTCGTGCTCACGGTTGCTGCTTGAGTGTTTTTCAGGTGAGGAGCCACCCACGGACTCGGAGTACGAGTCCACCGACGAGGGTTACCCTCGGTCGGGGACCACGGCTGAGTGGAAGCCGTACACGCCGCGCTGAGCTGAGACGTGCAGCTAGTGTGGGTTGCCCTAGGGCTGGGCAACCGACTTTTGCTAGAGAGGCGGGCGTGAGTTGTACAAAAGAAACTTCCGCTGTGTAATAAAGACCCTAGTTTGTAACTGAGAAGTGTACTACTTTGTACATTCAGTTTGTTTTCCCATGTAATATAATGTGTTCTTATGACGTGTGCTATCGGGTGTCACATCACGCGGCACCACCCTCTGCAATCCTGGATGGGCGGATTCCAGTCCGCCACACCTTCCTCCTAGCAATGGAAGCAAAACAGATTGTCGGCTCTCCTCTGGCGATCGTGTCGGGGCTCGTCAGCGGCTCTCCGGCGACTAAACTCCGGCGAAGGTGGTTAGCTTGGCGAGTTGTGGGCTAGGGCTCCAAGTCGTCGACTTCGGGAGGTGGAAAAGAAGTTCGTAGTTTCGGCCAAAGGTTTTCGGTTCTATTTATAACCAGAAAAAGAAGATTCCTCCTCCGATTGGATTTCAAGTAAGAGTCCTATTTGATTTGTGTTTGAATCTTAACAACTTATCTCTAATCGATTTGGTGCCGAAGCAACGTAGAAATCGTGTTGGTTTCCTCAGTGCCGGGGATTTCCACGCGTATAGAAGAAAAACCGCTTCAAATCTCGTCACCTCCTCGGTGATGAGCTCCGGAAGCTCCACGTGTCCAGCGGGGGCCTGGTTTCGCTTTTCCACATAGACGAGCTCCGGTTGTGCCGTGTGTCATGCGGACGGGACCTCCCCTATCCTTGGAGGCGAGCTCCGCGTGCGCCACGTGTCCTGGCGGGTCAGGACCTCCCTATCCCTCAGAGGTGAGCGCCGCGTGCGCCATGTGTCAGTGCCGGACCTTGCCTTTTTTCAGAGGTGGCTCTAAATGTACCATGTGTCAATTCCGGACCTCCCCTCTCTTCGGAGGTGAGCTCCGAGAGTGCCATGTGTCAGTTCTGGACCTCCATCACTTCGGAGATGAGCTCCGAGAATGCCATGTGTCAAGCAGCGCCGAATCTTCCTTTTTCCTCAGAGACGAGCTCCGAGGTTGACACGTGTCCAATATCGTTGGACCTCCCGGAGGCGAGCTCCAGAGGTGACACGTGTCCAGAGGACCAGACCTCCCGGAAGTGAGCTCTGAGAGCGACACGTGTCCCGTGGTGTCGGACCTCTTGGAGGTGAGCTCTGAGGCTGACACGTGTCTTGCGGGGCCGGACCTCTCGGTGGTGAGCTCCGAGAGCGACACGTGTCCCGTGCGGCTGGACCTTTCTCTCTGCAGTGACTAGCTCCGCAGCCGACATGTGTCCTGCGGGACTGGTCTGGTTTCTCCGCAGAGGCTATCTCCGGGGGCAACACGTGTCCCACGGGGTCGGACCTCGCCCCTTTTGACAGAGACGAGCACCAAGCCTGCCACATAGCCAATTTAGCGGCGGACCTCTCCTCCTTTGCGGGGATGAGCTCCGAACATGCCACGTGGCCAGCGGGCCGCAGGAAATGTCTACGGTGCTCTAGGCGAACTGGAACTGGCTCTTTTTAGCGATCTTTTTGATTCTTCTCTCTGTTTCAACTTATTTAAAATGCTCTCTACATGAAATATGAATGCATGCATGATTACGAAATTGAGGGTGTTACAACTGTCAAGCGACTTATCCATGATTTGACTGATATCATGGTCGTTCTTAACAATTAAGTTCCTTCTTCACTTTATTTTCTAACTGTTTCATCATTGCACGATAATTTTTCATTAAATGTGGATGTTTTTGTTTAGGGCTTTTGACGCATACGTGGTTAAGGTGCAAGGAGGACACCAAAAAGGAAAACGCCGACAACTTAAACATCATACTACATTCTGCATCCCATAACAAGCTCCGAGCAACATATGCGGTTTCCATGTATGCTTAAGCATTGTTGTATTTGCAGAGCAGCCAAATTGCAATGTATGTGCAAGTACATTTATTTTACTTTATTATTAATCTTTTGCTAATTCTCATTTTATTGTGTGGCGGGACTACAAAACCGCCTTCAGGAACGCAGCAGGTTCTAGCCTCGAGCACAATAGAGAGACGCTATGCAGGTTCATCTTTTCTGGAATCATTAATTCAAAGGTAGAATTTTATTACAATATACAGAATTACATGACAGTTATGATTTGTATAATTAGTTGCCTGGTAAGCAGGATGAATGGAGGGGCATTCTTTGTGTAATAGTTACATGGTAAGCAGGATGAACAGGGGGCATTCTTTGTGTAATAGTTACATGGTAACCACGATTGACACTTTGTTAACATTTGATTGGTCAATATAATTTAATGTGTGATCTCCATTTGGCTATACATATGTTTCTGTATGTGTATGTTGTTAACCCTGGCAATGTGGTTTCCAAATCCTGGCTAGCTCCAGGATGCAGCCGGCAACCAGGATAAACAGGGAGGGCATCTAATAGGAGACGAGCGTTTAATAGGGTGCGTCTCCTATTAGTGCCACAGTGACCCAGCCGGTAGTTAAATCCGCGATGAGCTAACATAAAGAACATCTCGGATTTCTTACATAAAGGAAACGAGCAGACTTAAAGCATATCTCAGATTAGTTACTAGTCTCCTATTTCTTCCAAGAAGGAGACGAGCAGCCTAAAAGCCCGTCTTGGATTAGCCATTAAATCCGCGACGAGCTGACATAAAAACCATCACGGATATCTTACAAAAAGGAGACGGGCAGCCTTAATGCCCATCTCGGATTTTTACTTAAAGGAGATGGGCAGACTTAAAGATCGTCTCGACTTTCTTACAAAAAGAAGACAAGCCTCCTCAACGCCTGTCTCAGATTTCTTACAAAAAGGAGATGCGCAATCTTAAAGCTTGTCTCCCATGTGTACTAACCAGCGATGCACTCAAAAGTGTGTCTCCGATGACTCTCCATTTTTGTGCGGCTTCGTCTCGAATGATCCTTTCTCACGTAGTGTAATATAATAGTGCAACAACCAACAGCGATAGAGAAAGAAAAAGTAAACAACATACGAATAAGCTAAGATTCTGGCACATAGCTGGTCCCAAACCGAGGTAAAAGAGGAGGATTGTGATAGGTTTGACCAGTCAACGTCGAAATTAGTCATTCCTATAGATATGAACCCAGTAACTAGGTAAATAGATATCCGAAGATAAAGATGGAATAACATATGGGAATGGCGCACCGAATGCCACTGTATAGCATCGGTGGAAAGTTTCAATTAAATTCTGCAGTCCATCTATGACAGCGAGGAGGAAAAGTATTATCCAGCCATACATGTGTAATCTTCCCAACTTGGTTCCATGTGACTTCATAGTGTAACAACATAGCTGGATTTTCTGCCATTTTGTTCTAAGTACTACAGAAGTAAGACAACAAAATCTGTAAATCTACAACAACTGCAAATTACAATGTCTACTTGTTAAGTAAGTGGTCATTGAATCACAAATAATAAATATACATAAGACAACAACAACAACAACCAAGCCTTTATACCAAGCATGTTGGGGTCGGCTATACATGAAACCCAACAGTTCTTTTATATTTTTAAATGAAGTAAAAGAAAGGAAGAGATGTAATAGTAACAATAAAAAAGAAAAAGAAAAGAAAAAAAGACTAAGATTCTGGCACATAAATTTACATAAGACTAACAAAGAAAAAACTGGAAGACCAGTGACTGCAACAGTTCCACAGGAAATAATGTTATTATTCTTGGTTGGCTTTTGTACAGGTTGAAAGATAATTCTCAACACACTGGTTAGCATTTTCTATGATCCATGAGTCATCTCTATAGCCTAATTGTATAAGCACAGGATATTTTCATAACATATTTATGCACATGCCTAGTGACTGAGTAATTTCCAATTGAATAAAATTGAAGGTTTGAAACTGAAACAAAAAAATAAGCATGAGTTCTGGAATAAGAGAAGTTATTTTGACAGTTTTTCTTGTTAAAATTCAAACAGACATCATACAAATGACAGGAAGTTATTGGATCTATAGGAATAACATAGCAACCACAGAAAGGCCAAAGGAATAAGGGAGTGGCATACGAACAGGTCATGAACTCATGATACAGAGAAGCTACAATCCAACAGCCTAACAAGGACCAGTGGACTGAGGTCAGCAGGAAGGCAATACATAATAATATTTGCCTTGTCTAGAAAAGGTCATGTGTTGAAGCGTTCCGACCAATAAGATCGGAATTAAACATGTAATATTATACCAGAAGCAGAGTTTGGTACATAATATTACAATATAAGTGGAACCACAACCATATAGAGCTTTATTACAATGACATTGTCTTGTAGATAAAAACTATAACTACTAACAAGAAAGATATAATGGTCAATAACACAGAGACTAGTAGCTCCTCGTCACCTATGGTTCCACTACACAACTTGGGTGCAGACGCGACCCTATGCAAAGTCCTCCGGCACGAAGTCAGGATCCTCTGGAAAACATATCAACAACATCTGAGTATGAAGGTACTCAGCAAGCTCCACCTCGCCCTTCGGGGGGGGGGGGAATGGAACCGATATAGATGCAATTCTCAAAGTAGAGAGTGGTGCAACCTAATGCATACTCATGCAACTTAACACCTCATCCGTAGGCATCCCTGATCTCGGTCCCACAACATGCAACTTTCTAGTTGTTAAGACCACACCATAACATGTCCATAACAAGGACACAGCCGTCCGAACGGGTTCTACACTCTGGAGAAGTTGTACAATGTACCCCACACGCACGGACCATCAAAACGGCCCGTCACAACCAACACCCAGTCGAAACATCACCCAAATCAGTCGTCCCAAACCCAGTGTCATGACTCATCTTAATACCATCTCGATTTTTAGTCATTCATATCTTTTTCTCCACTGTGGACAACTGTCGGGCTCGAAAGTGGTGTTAGGCTAAGCCCTGCACATAAAGGGTCATGTGGTCATACTGAAAGAAGTTAAGTGAGATGTCAAAACAACTCGATCCTTAGGGCTCACAATGGCAGCCTCCATACGCGAACCACGAGCCTGTCATCCTGATATACTCGCTGTAGATCTACCACCACGGTAGCGCTTACACAAACACTAACCCTTCTGCCCCGATCTCAACTCATGCTCTCAGAACCCATGCGACATACACAAGGCCACATCATCATGCATAATGTCATCATATCAACATGCTGCGAAAGGCAACTAGTATGGTCACACTCTATTCGTCGGGTAACTCATGCTCAACAACGCAAAGATCTAATCTACTGGTCACATTGGATGAACCTCACATAGGCGCAATATGATCAAAAAGGGATCAATGGATCTTGCCTTTTCTACTGTCTAAAACATCATGCTCCTGGTCTTCCGGCTCCTCTGGATTCTCCTACGGCACCAGTTCTATATCCAGAAACATGCGTGCAAGCAAATATACACGCAAAGCAAACACATATTAATACAACATTCAAACTTGCTTGCATCAATTAAATGCAGTGTCATGTTGGATGATTTGTAGAAGAGCATTGGATCGAGTGCTGTTTGTATGGATGAGTATGGTCTGAGGTCGATCAAGTGATTCCATGGGTTTGCACCCAACATGTGGATGAAATACCTAATTGACTAATGTTTGACTAGCTGTTGGCCTGATAGAGGCATAAGAGTCTTTGATCTTCCTTCTCCGGTTAAACCTCCTCTCCCTCCGACCACCATAGATGGCATTCGGGATCGAATCGGGGAGGGTATCAGGGAGAAGATGGTTAGAAAGCAAGGAGTCAAACACCGACGCTATGCCTCTCTCGATTGAACTGTCGATTTAGGTGGAGGACAGAGGAAGGGGGACAACTTCATGCAAGGGCAGCCATGGCATGGGGTGGTCGTGTCTAGGCCTGAGGAGAGAGAGAGATAGCTCGGGGACAGGTTCGGGGAAGAAGATTTGACTGTCGGGGGTCCTCACCTAGGCCACAGCTCAGGCGTGGAGGCTCCTCGCCGGAGATCGACGCGGCGTTTTCGGTAGAGCGACGTGGAGGTAGGGCATGGCTGGTCAGAGCGGGGTGAGTTCACCGAACGCCCCTTTAAAGACAACGGGGGAGGTGAGAAGGATGGCCACTACTCATTGAAGATGATGATAGTGGTGATGCGACGGAACTCTGTTCGCCACTGTACTGTGAGCAAGATGCTGGAGGTGTCCTAGCACCTGGTGTGCCTCAGTCAATGGAACTACACGGGCAGAGGCTGAGAAGGGCACAGAGGTGAGGCGACGGTTTAGGCAGCGGTCATCTGCTCTGAGAAAGCTGCTTGATGAGTCTCAACACATGGAAGTCGATTGGACTCCATGGTCAGCGGCTCAGTGAGGCACAGAAGCGAGGCGACAACTCGGGCAGTGGGTGTCTGCTCGTCACTGTTCTCCAGTCAACCTGCTTGAGGAGTTCCAACAAGGCTCAGTTGATTGTACTCCATGGACAGCGGCTCAGTGAGGCACAGAAGCGAGGCGACCGCTCAGGCAGTGGGTGTCTGCTCGTCACTGTTCTCCAGTCAACTTGCTTGAGGAGTTCCAGCACATGGTGTGTCTTAGTCAATTAGACTTCCTGGACTGTGGCTCAGCAAGGAACAGAGGTGAGGTGACGGGTCGGGCAGTGGGTATAAATGGTGTTGATCATCATTAACGAATGAGCAGTGAGAAGGGTCCTAGAGCTGTGAGTCCTGTAGCTCATCTTGAAGCTAAGGAGATGGCACAGGCAGGTGTGGTAGTGTTTGAGTGAGCAAATAGGTCGGCAGTACGACGGAGTGTGCAACAGCACCAGGGGACAGAAAGGTAGAGGGGTTATTATTTGTCAGTTTATACAGAACTATCTGGTTGATCTCATTTATATTCCCCTTTCTTTTTCTCTTTCTTGTTTCTAGCTCTTGGTTTTTCTTAATAATGTGTGCGTGTGCATATAAGTTTACATACACATGGTTGGAATATTGATATAAGCTTGGTTTATTAACTTGTAGGAAAATGGAATACAAAACGTACCCCACATTGGTTGAATCTCGTCCCCAAGATTTGGTTGGTCTTCAAAGAGATGGGGGAACTCTGCCCACAACACATCTTCTCTTTCCCTAGTAGCGTCAGCCTCCTTGTGTCTACTCCACTGGACCTGACAGAGCGTGATGGTGTTTGTCCGTGTTCTTCGTGTAAAGGTGTCAAGAATCTTCACTGACACTTCTTGGTAGAATAGATCATTCTGTAGGTCTAAGGTATCCGGTACCACATGTTCTTCAGGAATCCGTAAGCATCTTTTCAGTTGTGACACGTGGAAGACGTTACGCACATTTGACATCTCTTTGGGTAGCTGGATCTTGTATGTCACTGTTCCTATCCTTTTTAGTAATGAAAAAGGACCGATATATCTTGGCGCCAACTTTCCACGCACTTGAGATCTGCACATGCCGCCGATCGGAGATACTTTAAGGTAAACGTGATCTCCAACTTGGAAGCGTAGTTCACGCCTTCTCTTGCCCGCATAGATCTTCTTATGTGATTGGGCGGCCTTGAGATTTGCTCGAATCTACGCTACCTTATCCTCTGCTGCCATGACAAAGTCCGGTTGCTCCACAATACGGTCCCCGACCTCCGACCACATGAGCAGGGGTCGACATTTCCTTCCATAGAGGGCGTCATAAGGTGACATCTTGATGCTGGTTTGATAACTGTTGTTATATGAGATCTCAGCATATGGTAAACTGTCTTCCCAATCCTTGCCGTAGGCGAGAACACCAGCCCTCAACATGTTCTCTAGTATTTGGTTGATTTGTTATGTTAGGCTATCTGTTTGAGGGTGGTATGCTGAACTAAAGTCCAACTTGGTGCCAAGTGCCTTCTGAAGACTCCTACAAAACCTTGACATAATATGAGTACCTCGGTCTGAGACTATCGTCGAGAGTACACTGTGTAGCTTCACAATGCGGTCTACCTACTTAGACAACTTGTCTCCACCATAGGTTGTGCGCACAGGAATGAAGTGTGCGACCTTTGTGAGGCGGTCGACCACTACCCATACGGAGTTATTACCATTCTTGGTTCTTGGTACGCCCGTGTTGAAGTCCATACCACTTCATCCCATTTCCAGACGGGGATTGGTAATGGCTGGATTAGGCCACTCGGCTTCTTATGCTCAGCTTTGATCCTCCTACACACGTCACAGTAGGCCACGAATCTGGCTATGTCACCTTTCATGCCAATCCACCAATACTTCTTCTTAAGATCCAGATACATTTTAGTGGCTCCAGGGTGGATAGAATATGCGGAGTTGTGGGCTTCATCGAAAATGGTGCTCCTGTAGTGGCCTTGTGCAGGCACACACAATCGCTTCTTGAACCACAAGCTTCCATCTCAATCTACCCTAAAATCCGGGGCCTTGTTTTAATTGGTCAGTGACATGATCTCCATCAACTTTTTATCTTCCTGTTGAGCCTTCTTAATATTTCATCTACGATGGGTTGAACACTAATGTTGTAGTTGCAAGAGCGAGGTATAATACTCAGGTTCAACCTCATCATCTCATCGCACAGCTGTGGTGCTCGAGTTACCAGGTGATGGCGGTAAGCTTTCCTGCAGAGCGCATCCGCAGCCACATTTGCTTTACCCGGGTGATAGTGGATGCGAGGACCTGATGGTCCCGGCATGCCAGGATCTCGCTGAGGTGTGCTGCGCTGGACAGCACCGGATAACACAAAGAAAAGGCGATAAGTGGAAGCTAAATTTTTTTACATCAACTGGTTTATAAACATAACTACAACAAAATATCATTGTAGCCTACACTCTCGGGCATAGACTAAGCAAAGGGTTCACGTTCAGCCCATGAGCGTGATCCCACAGTCTACACAAACCACACTAACACGGCGGCGTGCACGGCCCCCACTCGATGGTGGTTCCCTCTGGGGGAACCGTCTCCTCCTCGGGAGCCTCCTCTTCCTCATAAGACCCTGCAAATGCTTCAACAACAAGCAGTGAGCACGATGCCTCAGCAAGACTAACCCATCTCATATTAACATGCAACTCTACATGCTGGAATTTAAGTGTACAGTAGGAAGTGCTTTGCATAAGGACTCGCCTACTTAGTTGACCCATACTTTTGAGTTTTATTCGCAGATTAGTGGAAAACCTTGTGCTAAGCCACATAGAAGTCTGCAATCCACCAAGAAACACATAACTCTTATGTGACTTGCCCAAAGTATAAAATAACTTTAATTTGCTCTAATAAAAAACAATTCATTAACAAACAACGTAAGACTTTCAAACAGCAACTTTTAATCATGACATCTAGCCTGTTCTTTCTATGTCATGGTAGAATGAACAAGTGGTACTCACTGACCATGAGGGACAGCAAATTATAATCAATTTACACCTGCATGGTTACCCGAATAACACGTCACGTACGCCCGTGCCCGATGTTGCCTAGAACAACCATCCCGGACGTCGTACGCAACAACCATTCACTCATTAGCCAAGTGTTGAACCGGTCCTATCGTCCTGAGCAGGAGGTCTCTACACAGAGCAACCTCGGTGCCCGCTAGCCAATTTACACATTGCTGCTCTCAACCAAGACCTTTGGGACGACATGCAATGCCTCAACATATCGCTACCCGAATTACAACGGTTTCCCGGTTCCCATATAGCGTGTATGTCTTTGGTACAGTTCCGGCTTGTTCAACAGGCACGCACACGGCTCGGTCCTCAACCGACATAAGCAGAGCTATGGAACACAGGCCGCAACGTCCTGCTTCCCTTACTCTCCGCTCGGTCTCATTTTCATGCCATGTGATTCATTGTCTATCTCTCTAAACGAGTAGTGTGCCTCTAAGCCTATTATCGCGAGTAGTTCCAACTACTCGACTTGTACCGAATCCTATACCATTTGAGCATTGCAGTGGCTACTCGAGGTTCAAATCCAAGACCCAACCCCCTGGTTCTCTTGGCTATACAATTGCGTTTCAAATCAAGACTCTACTGCACATAGTATGAAATTAATAATGTAAGTGATCAAAACATAAAACTTTATAAACTGGTTAATGCAAATCGGAGCTTGCCTTGCTTCTTGTTATCGATTAAACTCTCTTCTGGATGGATACAATGCAGTATCTCCGGGTCTTCCTCAACCTTAGCGACTACACGAATTAAGAAGAACAATGCATGTCAATTTAAATGCACATGTGTTGAAGTAATAATGTGAATACAAGAACTCGAACTAGACAGCCCTTTTGACTCTGAAATTTTTACCGTGGTTTGGTGACAACCTAAACAGAGACTTGGCCAAATTTCATCTGAAACAAAGCTCATTTGAGCCCTGCAAAAATAAATGTATACTTGACCATAATTAAAGATTCTATGGTTTTCTAAGGATTTTCATGGAGCAAGCAATTACTTTATGTATACTAGAGTTGGAGATGGTTCTAATGGAATTGGTTTCATGTGATTTGAAGATTCCTAGAGAATGTAATGAGCTAATGAAGTTTAGAGAAATTCTGAAAAATGTTTCTGGACATTTTGCATTTTCTCTGGGTCAGTTCACTTAATCACACAATTAGAGGGACTTAATGAACTCGGATGGATCTGAAATTTTTCGTGTGACTCAAGGATAATAAAATGAACATCCTGGCAAAAATTCAGAATTTTCCATAAAGGGAATCTCCAGTTAAAATTCTCAACAATTTAAATTTGGAGAGTTAATTCTGGACAGTTAAGGACTTTCAAAGGCTCAAACTTGTTTTGTTAGAAAGTAGTCAGATAGCTGAATCAACAAAATTTTGTTCACTCAATTTGGACAATCCTACCCAAAGTTATAGGTGTTTGAAGTTTGGGGAAATCTGGAAAATTGGAAACCCCGTGAAATGTTTAAATGTCTGACTCCAGGGATTAAATTCGCGTAGTCACAAACTGATTCTGAGCCACAGAAGATCTGGTGCCTGAAATTTAGAGGCTGACACACGGGGCCCGCGGGTCGTCTTCATCTTCGCGCTCCCGCGGCGGCCCGCCACCCCCCTCGCCGGGGCACTCGCCAGGAGGGTGTTGCCGGCCACCAAACTTCCTTATTTTCACCGCCTCTGCCTAATTCCGCACGGGAAACACGCTTCTGCCCCTAGCTTGACACGAGGATGACCGGAACACCTCGGCCGACGGTGACAGTAGCTGAGGCAACTTCGGCGATGTAGCTAGGGCCCAGTAATGTAGAAAGCTCTGGTTGACTCCTACAGCACCGCCATGACCTAGGGAGCAACGATCAAGATCCTGATCTTGCGGAAAGTGGCGGCAACTATGACTTCATGTAAGGGCCTAAGTTTTTGGCACATATTCAAAGTGTTCATCACCACACACACCCTTCATTTCAAGAAACTTGATGAACACATTTGAAGAGCAGGTAACCACCATCAACATGCTCATTAGAGAATAAACTCACAAAATGCAAAAGTGGCATTTCCCACATGCATCATCTAGGGGCTGAGCATATGAAGAACTCCAACACGTTGTTAGGAAGGCTCATGCCAAAATTCACCCAAATCTAAAAACCTTTTGAAGTCCTTTTGGGTATAGCTAGAAAGACGGTGGTGTGAACTCAAATTCAAATTCAAACTGTTTTCATCCCATGAATTCAAAAGTGGGAGACATATTCTTACTCAGCACATTTTTTTGAACTCACACACCAATTTTCACTCCATTTGGAGTTGATCTTGACATGAGCTAGGTTTAGCAAATCCAAACTTTATTTGAATTTCAAACTGCATATGTGCTGAAATTTAGTCAAACAAAAACCAATTTGAATTCTGTCCCATTCAAATGGCCCAAGGGTAGATAATTCAAATGACTAAGGTTAATTTGGTATCTACTGTTTAGAGCAGTGGGGAAAATTTAATTTCAGAGGTTAAACCCTGGGTGGGACCCACTTGTCAGCCTCAGCAGCAAAAACAACCGACTGAAGCCCAAGCTCGGTTAATCGCGCGCAAGCCAGCAGACGCCACGGCGAGAGATCGATCGGGACAGCAGCTGCTTGACGCTCCGACCCGCTGAACCGCCTCGCGGCCTTCTTATCTCCGCAGCTGATCTGATCGGAGGCAGAACCGCTCGCTTCTCTGCTCCCTCGCGCAAGAAAAGCAGCCCTCGCCGCTGCCCTCTCGGTTGATCAGAAAAGCCCGTGATCACAGTCGCTCCACTCCCTCCAATCTGCAAAACGGTATGAGAGGATCTCCTTTTCCTTCCCCGTTGCTGGAAATTGGCTGAACTCGGTTGATCTCGCCCCTACCGAGCGTTCTTTTCGGTGACCTAAGTCCGCCGCATTCGGGCTCCCATGGACAGCCCAAACGGGAGGGTGTTACGCCCAAGCTAAGGCGTCCCCGGATGCGTTAGGGACTGGTGCTGCTCAACCCCGAACCACAGCCCGAGTGTTTGATCACCGGCGACGAATTTCAGTTTTCCCTTTCACTCGGCGCAGACCGACCTTCGGGTGCGGATCCGCCAAATTGTCACCCCATAGTTGTTTAGAGACCCTCAAACTGTTCCTGCACGATCTAGGCTTAGTGGCGCACAAGTCAGCTTCACAACACCTAGCATGAGAACCTCTATACATGGCGTATTTCGAAGCTTGCCAACGGCGGCTTATGCGGGAAGCATCGGGCGCACGGTGAGAGCCTATTTAGGACCTCTCCCGAGCTTCTTCGAGCCCATGCCGAGCTTCCCTAGGGACCACTGATGCTCTCCGGCCTTTTACTCGATCGGTTGGGGTGCTAGGAGGGCCAGCCGACACGGCCGAAGTTCTTCCGAAGCCGCCGCTCGTCGCCGCCTACGTGCCGGTGATTTTCATGACGAGCTGAGCCCAGCATCGTGTTCCCTGGATGGATTAGGCAGAGGCGGCCAGAATCATGGAGTTTGGCGCACGGCAGAGGCCACCGGCGAGCTCTCCAGCGAGGGGTCGCGGCGGCCGAGCGCGGGGGGAGGGGTCCCCGGATGGAATTTTGCTGGAATGTTCACCAAAATATCCCTGAGCTACCATAAAATTTCAGATCTATTTGAGCTCATTTGCTCCACCTAATAGGGTGATCAATGAAACTGTTCCAGAGAAAATGGAAAATGTCCAGAAACATTTTCAGAATTTCTCTGAAATTGTTTAGCTCATATGTTTAGCTAGGAACCTTCAAATTAAGTGAGACCAACTCCATTAGAACCCTCTGAAAATCTAGTTTTCAGAAAGTCATGGCTTGCTCCATGAAAATCCTTAGAACACCCTAGGAGATCCAATTAAAGTCAAGTACATAATTATTTGTGGAGAGCTCAAATGAGCTTTGCTGCAAATAAAACTTGGCCAAGTCTCTGTTTAGGTTGTAACCAAACCACAGTAAAAATTTTAGAGTCATTGGGCCTGTCTAGTAAGACTTATAGTCTTCACAAGTTTAAGTTCAATTCAAATGCATTAAAATTGATACATTACATGTTATCTCATGTAGTCGCTAAGGTTGAGGAGGAGCCTGAAGTCTTAGACTTCGTCACTCCGGAAGAGCAGCTAGCCCACGACCAAGAGCAGCAAGGCAAGCTCCGGTTTGCATTAACCTTTTTAGAAATTTTTATTGTTTTGAGAACTTACTTTGAGTACCACGTACTTCTTGCATTAGAGTCTTGATTGAAACCCAAATGCACAGCCAAGAAAACCATGGATGGGATTAGAATTTAAAACCCCGTTTAGGTACTGCAATGCTAAGATAGTGTAGGATTCGGTACAAGTCGAGTAGTTGGAACTACTCGCGAGGATAGGCTAGAGGCACTCGACTCGGGTAGAAGTAGCAAATGAAACACATGGCAAGAAAAATGAGACCAAGCGGAGTGTAAGGGCAGCAGTACTTTGGGGCCTGGGTGCTATAGCTCTGCTTGTGTCGATTGAGGACCGAGCCGTGTGCGGGACTGTTGAACAACCTAGAACATTACCGAAGATCTACCGGCTACATGGGAACCGGGAAACCGATGTAACTCGGGTAGCTGGGTGTTGAGGCATAGCTGGTCGTTCAGAGGGTAGGTTGAGAGCTCGAGGTATAAATCAGCTGGCGGCACAGTGGATGCGCGTGCAGAGACCTCTTGCTCGGGACGATTGGACCGGTTCAAACTTTGGCTGACGGGTGAATGGTGGTTGCGTACGACGGCCGTGATGGTTGCTGTAGGCAACATCGAATACGGGCGTACATGACGGGTTATTAGGATAACCCTGCAGGTGTAAATCGATTATAATCGACATCCCTCGCGGTCAGTGAGTACCACTTGTTCACTGTACCGTGACGTAGAAAGAACATGCTAGATACATGTTAAAATGTTGCTGATTGACAGATGGACTTTGATTGTTAATGATTTGCTGTAGTCTAGAGCTAACTAAAGTTCTTTTCAACTTTGTGCAAAGTACATGAGAGAAATGCGTTTCTTGTTTGATTGCGGCTCTCTCATGTGCCATAGCGTAAAGTTCTACACAACCTGCTGCTAAAACATGAAAGTAAGGTTCCACTAATTAGGCGATTCCTTTGCAACTTATTGTACCTCATGTAACCTAAATCCCTTCATGTAGAAGTTTCATGTATAGGAGAGATGGGTCACTCTTGCTGAGCCATCGTGCTCACTGCTTGTGTTTGAAGCTTTTGCAGCGTTCTATGAGGAAGGGACTCCCGAGGAGGAGACGGAACCCCAGGAGGGGAACCCCGTCGAGTGGGAGTCATGCGTGCCGCCGTGTTAGTGTGCGTGTGTGCTAGTGGGGACACGTTCACGGGCTGAACGTGAACTCGATGCGTAGTCTACGCCCGTGAGTGTAGACTGAACATATTTTGTTGTACAAATGTTCATAAACCTGTTTATGTAATAAAACTTTGCTTCCGCTTTGTATCTTTGATGTGTGTTATCCGGTGTTGTGCAACACAGCACCCCTCAGCGTGATCCTGGCTCGACAAGACCGTGGGGTCGTGTCAGCGTGGTATCAGAGCTCGCTTGAGGTTTAATGCACTGCAAAGGTCATCTCTTTCAAAAATTCGGTGAGGAACGAGTTAGTAGCCCATATAAGGATGTTATTACTGTATAGTAAGTGGCATATATCGGAAAATCGTGCATCTCGAGACGCTTTGGGGTGCACGTAAGCGCTGTCCACCAGTGTGCACAAGCTGAAGGGTGGAGCCCCACGGGTGGCAGGTATCCCGACCCGCTTTAATATCCTCTACGGCTCTTCATTTCGTTTGGGGTATTCGAGCAACGTCTGTCCCTGGCGTGCTTCGGGCAATTTGGGAGACCCCGTCACGTGGTCAGTAACGTGAACACGTAGCTCAAGGCGTGTTTGGCTTGAGAACATCCGGGCGAGTGATGACGGCCGGGTGTATAAACTGTATGGATACCGGGCTCGGTGTGCAGCCGAGTCTGATGATTGTATGAGTTATTTGCAGGTAGTCTAACCACGAAACAGTAGACGTATAGCATCCGTGTGCGAGTGACGTTTAGTGCCACTGAACTGATGAAGCCGGCTAAGTCTGGTATAGGTTTTTCTTTGTGAGGACGTAGTACCGACATGATCTGGTGACGCATCGACGTCACACCCCACTAAATGAGCAACTGCATTGTAAAACTTGAAGGTTTTCAATCCAGAGCACTAAAACTTTATGTAACTCCTTCCGTTAGTCAGGATATTCAAAGTTAACAAGTTTTCAACTTATATGATACTAAGGACAGAGCCCCCTCTTTTCAGCTGAATTAAGGCTGAAGTTAGTCAGAGGTTAGAGGTTGAGTTCTTTCGAGGTTGGGGTCGTATGATACATTTCTGGAAAACTGTGGAAGAGCTTTATAACTTTTCTGTTGATGTCCAGAGATGTTTCATCCCCTAACCAATGGAAAAATGCAGTAGAGTTGAAACTGTCCAGAAAACAGGGCAGAGCAAACACTCTCTGTAACTGTCTGTAAATTAAGCATAACATCCTTCATAAAAATCCAAAAATTAAAAATGAGGTAGTTCTGAAAATTTTATGATATGGATTACTACTTTTCAACATAAAGTTTTGTCAGATTGGGAGTATAATTAACTTGAATTCTTGGATCAAATCAGTACCTCAAGCAGGGAGGTGCTGTGCAATTTTCTCCAGAAATTCTGTTAACTTGGACATCTCATAACTTTTGAACCAGGACAGATCTTAGGCAAAGAAAGTACTTTCTGGAAAGCTATTGAAGTTTGATTTAACTTTGATGTTGAGCTCCAGAATTGGTTTTGCTTTAGCATGGTCTAAATCAGGTTGGAATGAAAAGTGGTCAGGACTGTCATGTTGGACAGCAGATCAGTAGTCAAATTTGTATAAGTTTGAACTATGTTTCCAAGTTTTATGAGTTCGATGACATTTTTATGTTATGACTCACTGGTTTACTGTTCAAATAAATATTTGACATTTCTCAAATATGTTTCTACAGATGACAGCGGATAGGCAGTTCGAGAACAGGTGGGTGGAATCTCACTGTTCTCACTACAGCGGCTATCCGGAAGCCTTGAGGCAAATGCTTCGACATTTTGGATACAACAAGATGCTGCAGTACTTCACCAAAGAAGGAGGTGAGGAGGGGAACAAGACAGGGACGATCCATGTCGAAGTTCCTGCAGGACCTACGCCACCCGGTTGGGTGCCGTTCACCGTTACGGTGAGAGGTAGACAACCGGAGGGAACGTGGCAAGTGGCAGCCCGCGACACCATGTCGCGTTTCTGCCAGTTACACGTGAGAGCTATGGAGGGAATTCCATACGTGCTCGTTCCATTAAAGGGACGAGCTAATCATGTGTGGGAAGAAAGGTACATGGAGGAAACAGATCCGGGTTGCCCAAGGTACAACCTCGCGGAGGCGATCTTCAGCCTCCAATTGAAAGCAGGAAAGGCCGTGATGGACAACCAAGCTGTCCATACGGAGGCTCTTTCTGCAAGGCTTAAAGAAAGCACCAGCCGTGGAGACCACTTCGAGAGTGTTCACAGCGCACTCTTTCTCCTTCCGACGATTAAGCGACTGAACGAACAGCATAATCAGTTGCACCGTCTGAAAAAGGCAAAGAGGAAAAGCCATGTCAACATCGCGACTTTGCAACAACAGGTGCAGCCTCTGACTCAGCAGAATGTGGTCCTTACTCAAGAGCGGACGATGCTATTGAGGAGGGGCAAGGCTGGGAAGAGGACTACAACCAGGCCATGGACGAGGTGCACGCGTTGCAGGACCTCGTACCTCCGGTAAATGGCATACCGGTGGTAGGTGCCGTACCCGTGGTCTTGGGTCTTCCGGCAATGGGAGAACCCGAGCCGGAAGAGGAGGTTGTAGACCCAGAGCCACCAGCAGAGGTGCCGGAGGAGGACGACCCGCAGGAGGTAGAGTTCTACTCCGAGGGGGGTTACTGTTGCCAAGTAGGGCAGCTAGGGTGGTGTAACCCAAACTTTTGTAATCGGTGACATGTCATGTGAACAGTAGTGCATGTATAGGTAGTGACGACATGAGCACGACTTATCGGAGACCCGAGACTAATGTATCTTGTATAAAGTTATGCTTTATCAATATATGTGAATATTGTGCAAATTATTCATGCATCACTTCAATACCTACTGTTTCATATGGAAATTTAAGTATGACATGGGCTGATCGCTGCTGTTTTGAATTTCAGAATGAATCGTACTCGTGCTAACCCGGACGTTGGGGGTTCCAGTCAGGGGGGAGAGACCACCCAACAGCCTCCCAAGGACTCCTCGGGACAACAACAGCAGCAACAGCAACAGCAGCAACCACCACCGCCAACGGTTACATTGGCTGACATTGTGGCAGCGATGGCGGGCTCTCATCAGCAGCACACGGAGTTGCTGCAGACCCTTATTGCGAATACGTCTCGACCAGAGAGACATCAAGATTGTGAGGAGCGTCAACAGAGTTCCTACTCCAATTTTCTGGCTACTCATCCCCCGGTATTTTCAAGGGCAGATGAACCCCTCGATGCGGACAACTGGCTCTGCACGATGGAGATGATGTTCGGGCTGCTCCAAGTGAGTGAGCAGCGCAAGACTCAGTTTGCAGTCCAACAGCTCCAAGGATCCGCGAGCGCGTGGTGGGCGAACTACTGTGCTTCGCAGCCCACGGAGTGAGTTATGACCTGGGCGGAATTCCAGACGGCCTTCAGGGCCTATCACATACCGCCGGGTCCCATGAAGAGGAAGACGCAGAAGTTCTTACGCCTGCAGCAAGGGAGCCGGAACGCGCTGGAATACTCCAGGGCGTTCAATGATCTTGCGCTCTACGCTTCGTATCACGCCGATACCGACGAGAAGCGGCGGGATCATTTCTACCAGGGGCTTAACCCGCTCCTGAAAGACAAGTTGGCGAAGTTCAATCGCGGCAGCCTCGACGATATAATTGATGCTGCGATTGTTCAGGAGGACTCTGGCAAGGAGTTAGCAGCGGCGAAAAGGAAGTGAAGCGCGCCGCAAAGCAGCGGAGAAGGAAGTGGTCGTTCTTAGAAATATCGGATGGTGAATCGCCCACCATCGGGTCCACGCTGGCAGCCACCACAGAGGCCGATGCCATTCCGGAGTCGACCATATTCTTCACCGGCATTCAGGCCGGCACTGCCAGTACCACCTCCGCAGCAACAACAGCAGCAGCGGGCGATGCCGCGTGCGTATGCACCTCAGCAGCGCATGCCGGGCTTTCGTCCACCAAGCACCGGCCAAGCAGTAGCCACATGCTACAAATGTGGTCGTCCAGGACACTTCGCCAGCAGTTGTCCGGAGAGGCAAGGCGGCGGAGTTGCACCGCAACTTCTAGGGAGGAATCATCCCTGGAACCCCACTAATGTGCGGCGGGCAAACCCTAGGCCCGGCACCGTCCATCAACTTTCCATAGAGGATGTGCCGGAGGATGAACCAATCCTTGCGAGTATGTTCCAACTCCACCAGCATCCCGCCATAGTATTGTTTGATTCAGGCGCCACGCTTAGCTTTATTAGCCAAGCTTTCATTGCTAAATACAGCTTGCAAATACTACCCACCGATAGTCCATACTTGATTTGTTCACCGGGAAGATTTTAGCAAGCATGATGGTTCTAAAAGTGCCATTGTGCTTAGAGGGTAGAATATACCCTACGTCTCTCATAATTTTAGAGGGACAGAAGGTCGATGTCATCCTAGGGATGTCGTGGTTAACCCGCCATGGCGCTGTTTTAGACACCGTCCTCCGAATTGTGCACTTGAACTCAGAAGTGCACGAATCTCATTCCTTATTTCTGGACAGTCCAGAAATAAAACTTCCAAGTGTGTATCAATCCACAACCGTCAGATTGGAAGATAGTCCAGTGGTCCACGAGTTCCCTGACGTGTTCCTGGATGATTTACCAGGGATGCCGCCAGATAGAGAGGTGGAGTTCAAGATTGAACTTGCACCGGGAACCATGCCAATATCTCGAAGGCCGTACAAGATGGCGCCCAAGGAATTGGCTGAACTGAAGACTCAGATAACGGACTTGCTGGAGAAGGGTTTTATTAGGCCGAGCTCCTCACCATGGGGCTGTCCAGCATTATTCGTGAAGAAGAAAGACGAGACGGTGCGGCTTTGCGTGTACTATCGTCCACTAAACGCCGTAACCATCAAGAACAAGTACCCGTTTCCACGGATCGACATGTTGTTTGATCAGTTGGTTGAAGCAAAGATCTTTTCCAAGATGGACTTAAGATCCAGGTACCACCAGATTAAGATATGGGCCGAGGACATTCCGAAGACGGCTTTCTCGACGAGGTACGGGCTTTATGAGTACCTGGTCATGTCCTTCGGCCTCACCAACGCTCCAGCTCACTTCATGTATTTGATGAACTCGGTATTCATGCCAGAGCTGGATAAGTTTGTCGTGGTCTTCATCGACAACATATTGGTATATTCCAAGTCGGAGGAAGAACACAAGAAGCATCTGCGTATAGTCTTGCAATGGCTGCGGGATCACAAGCTATACGCGAAATTCAGCAAGTGCGAATTCTGGATATTGCAAGTTCCATTTCTCGGGCATATCATCTCTGCGGAGGGCATAGCTGTAGACCCGAGTAAGATCACACAAGTGCTGAATTGGAAGTCCCCGAGAACTGTTCATGAGGTAAGGAGTTTCCTCGGACTCGTGGGATATTATCGGAGGTTCATTCCAAACTTCTCGAAGATTGACAAGCCTATGACAGAGCTGCTGAAGAAGGCTACCAAATATGTTTGGAGTCCAGCATGTGAAGCAGCGTTCAACGCATTAGTGAAGCACCTAACATCAGCAACGGTTTTGGCGCAGCCAGACACAACAAAGCCGTTCGATGTGTACTGCGATGCATCCAGCATTGGGCTCAGATGTGTGCTGATGCAAGACCGAAGAGTGGTCGCGTATGGATCACGGCAGCTTAGAAACCATGAACAGAATTATCCAACTCACGACTTGGAGCTCGCTGCCGTGGTACTCGCACTTAAAATGTGGAGGCACTACCTACTTGGTAACCTCGTACATTTATATACTGACCACAAAAGCCTCAAGTACATATTCACGCAGAAAGAGCTGAACATGAGGCAGCGAAGATGGTTAGAATTGATAAAGGATTACAAAATAGAGATCCATTATCACCCCGGCAAGGCAAACGTAGTGGCGGATGCGCTGAGCCGCAAGTCACACGTCAATAATCTGACCATCACACCGTTGGAAGAGAGCGAGCCACCATTACATGTGATTCCACATGGGGCTCTCTACAACTTAGCTTTGATCCCCACCATCGGTGAAGAGATAGCGGCAGCTCAGAAACATGACAAGGGCATGTCGCATTTGCGCAGACGTATAGACAGTGGGGAGCTGAAGTGTTTCTGGAATGACGGAGATGACGTCCTATGGTTCAAGGACCGGATCGTGGTACCCCGTAACCTGGAGTTACGAAAGAAAATCTTTGATGAGTCTCACTTGTCAAACTATTCTATTCACCCTGGCAGCAACAAAATGTATCAAGAACTCAGAAGCATGTTTTGGTGGACATGAATGAAGCGGGAGATCGCAAAGTACGTGTCTGAGTGTGATACATGTTGAAGGGTGAAGGCAGACCATATGAGGAAACCGGGACTGCTACAACCACTGGGCGTTCCTGCCTGGAAGTGGGAGGATGTGAGCATGTACTTCATCGTTGGTTGACCCACCACTTTCCAGAAACATGATTCTGTGTGGGTAATCATCGACCGGCTCACCAAAGTTGCCCATTTCATCCCGGTCAATACCAACTACAATGCCAAGAAGTATGCTGAACTGTACATCTCATGGATACTATGCTTATACAGCGTACCCCGCACCATCATATCGGATCGGGGCACATTATTTGTGTCCCGTTTTTTGGAGCAGCTACACGCTGCATTGGGGACGAAGCTGATCCATAGTTCAGCATACCACCCGCAGACGGATGGGCAAACCGAGCGGGTAAATCAAATTTTAGAGGATATGTTACGAGCTTGCGCTATCAACCACGGCAAGAACTGGGATGATCACTTGCCGTTGGCCGAGTTCTCGTACAACAATGGGTACCAAGCTAGCATCAAGATGGTGCCTTACGAGGCGTTATACGGGAGAAAATGCCGCACACCACTGAATTGGTGTGAGTCTGGCGAAAGGGTTACCTTCGGGATTGATGTAACACCCCAAAAATCTTGTTAAGACCCTAAATCATGTTAAGAGGGGAATTTAAAAATTTTTGGACGTGTTGCATGTTTTGCAACAATTTAAATTTAAACTGGAATTCAATTTAAATTCAAAACAGAAAAGAAATAGAAAAAGAAAAAAAAAGAAAACAGAAAAAAACCGGCCAGTGGGCCGAAACCCATCAGCCGGCCCAACCAGCACCCGCGCCAGCCCGCAGCCGTGTGCGCCTCTTTCTCCCACTGACAGGCGGGGCCGCCAGCCTTCTTCTTCCTCGCGCCCGCGCCGGGACTCTCTCACCCGAATCAAAACTGATCGGGAATTCTCGCGTCCCAGTCGATTTCCGGACCCCGAAGACTCCAGCTCGATCTAAACCAACCCGCCGCCCTCCCCCGTCTATAAAAACCCCGGCCTTGTCCCGTTTTTCCCACGCGATCCGCCGATTTTACTCCGGTGAGAACCCGAGCACCTCCGGCGAATTCTGCCCGTTCTACGCTCGGGAATTCCGATCTAACTTGCTGGTCTTGATCCACCGCCTCCGGGGAACCATGCAGGTGCAGAAAACTCGGTGACTTGCGGTTCAAACACAGCGCCGACGAGCCTCGCCATGGTTTCACTTCGGACCTCGTCGCCGGTCGCTTTCCAGGACCTCCGAGCTCAAGAAAACTCCCGAGGTGAGATCCCCGACCTCCCCTCCACCGATCTATGCCATAAAATCACAGTTCTAGGAAGAATTCAGGAAGATCCGAAAATTTTTGGCGAGATCGCCGCCTACCCCGCCGTTCGCCGCCGGGCAGCGCCGCCCGCGCTCGATCAGAGCGACGTGGCCGCTTGTGCGCCGTCTATTTTAAATCGCACGGTAGACTTTAAAACCCCGCGTACGGTTCGGCGTTATAATCTCAGCCGTCTGTTTTAAATCGGACGGTCCACGTCAGCCCCTCGTTATAAAGACTGGAAATCTTACGTGTTACCCCCTGGGGTTCTCGGGAAATAAGAGCTAGCCCCGGAAACTTCTGATCTAGCCCCTAGAACTTCAGAAAATCATGTAAATTCATTTAAAAATCAGTTTTAGCCCCTGGACTTAATAAAAATTAGGAAAAACTCCTCTGTTATGTATAGCTAGACCCCTGAAAATTGTTAAAATAATATTATAGACCCTGTAGTGGGGTGAGTTTACCTTTTTAGCCCTGTTTAATATTTAAATTAGGAAATTGAATATGTGGCTAGTGTTTAAAATTTAAAAAGTGGGACAAACATATTGTCAAAATTAAATTAAAAACATTCTTAGTATTTAGAAAAGTTTGGAGTGAGATAAAAATATATTTTGGGCTGAAATGAATCTGTTTAATTTATTATTCACATTTAGGGACACATTTTTAAGTAAAGAATAGTTCTGGAAAATAGGGAAAATAATTGTAAAATAGTTTACATAAGAGGAAAAGGTCAAAAATATATTAGTAAATATTTTAGATCAGAACCTATTCTGTTTAGATGATGTGTCTTGTTATTTTCATAATAATGTTCACATTTAGGCATAGGAAATAAATCAGAAAATATAGGAACTAGTAAATGATAAATGGAGTTCTAAAATCCAAATAATTCAGTTTAGGGTTGGTAGAAATTCTGAAGACACATATGAAGAAGGAAAATACCTTTCATGCATACTGGGTAGATAAAAGGTGTAGTAATTGAATATAAGGAATTTATTTAAATTGGAAACTCATATATAAAGTATGCAAGCATAAATGTGAATACAAAAGTAGGAATCATATACACATGATTAAAACTGCATGTAAGCCAAAGGTCAACACACATAGAGTAACCATAACACATATAATGGTGAATGACTTTCATAAATATGAATGTGTGGTTTGTATGAAGTGGAAGTGTGAACTATGTCTTATGGATTGTTGTTTTTCTTTTGCTATGTGTGATGGTATGATGTAGAACCTGCTCAAGAGCAAGTTATTCCTTTCCAAGATCAGGACTACCCATTTCAAGAGCAGCAGGAAGGAGGCAAGTGTCCTTGACCACTTTGATCCTATACTAGGATGTGTAGTTAGAATTATTTGCATTGTCAATTGAAAATATGAAACCTTTGCTAGGATGTTTCCCTAGAATTGCATTACCCATTTCCTTGTAGCTTGGGTTGGGATTCATCTTATCATGTCATTTATTATTATGCATATGCTTAGCCATGCTTAGAATGGGATATTTGGGATATGAGATCATCAGTTTATTTTACCATACTCTTGAATGAGACATTGTGAGTAATGTAGAGGTAGGGATCAAGGCAAGTTGGATGTTTTGGTTGTGTGTTGGGTGCACGAGACTCGGATTTGTGTTTAGTACTTGCCTGGATCCTAAGGACCGGTTCATGGAGCATGTAACCTGGCTTTACAGTGCCAACCACATGCTGAGATGGGGCAGCTTGGCCAATTAATTAGGTGTATCCCCGGCGTAGTATGGGTGTGTTGGATGGTGCGGGGAGTAGGTGTCAGCTGGACTACCGTATGAACCGCAAGGCTCAAGAGGGGGCCACTGCAGCGGGGTTGGAGCCTCTTGTATGCTGTTAGGGGTGAAACCTCAGTGGGCCCACGCTCGTCGGGAATCCCTTTGTAAAGGCTTCGTAGTGATCTCCTGGCTACACACCTGGGAAGTGTGAATGTGGTTCGTAGCCACTGGCATAATGGAGGTTCTTTTAGTCCACCCGGCAACAGGGGATGAAATCACTACATGTGGGTACAGTGGTACAAACTTTGCAGAGTCAAAACTGTCATGACAGCCGTGCTCACGGTCAAGAGCGGCTTGGACTTATTCATGATTAGAGGATTGATGGTTTTGGAAGTTGTGGATGTTAAGCGGGGAGCTTAACATTGGAAATGATGTTATGGTTATTTGATTATGGTGATGGGATGGGAGATTGGGACCATTTCACCTGTGTAGTAGTGTAGGTGCTTAATAAGCTAAGGTGATAGGTATTAATTGCTAGTGCTTTAACCATGAGTTCAACCTCCCCTTGTTCTAGCCATGCATGACATAACTTTCCCCACACTTGCTGAGTACCATCGGTACTCAAGCTTGCATATTTGTTGGTTTATATTGCTGCTCAGGTCAAGATAATGAGGTGGTGTATAATGACCACGACTTTGGACCCGAAGAAGGTTTCTAGGTTCATGGAGACCCCGGGCAACGCCTGTGACGGAGCCCACAAGAATAATATTCCGCTGCTAGTTTATTTACTTGTGATGAACTTATTATTGTCCATCGAGACATTTGCGATGTAAGACTTATTTATATTCGACACCTGGCTTGTAATAAATGATGCTTCACTATTTGTCAACACATGTATGAGAAAATGATCCTGGCATACATGTGATATTCACTCGGTTGTTCTTCGGAAAAACCGGGTGTGACAGAAGTGGTATCAGAGCCAAGGTTGCCCGTAGGAACGTGGACCTAGGTAGAAAGGGCCGTATTTAAGGACCCTATTTTCTTAAAAACTATTTTATAAGGTGTGTGTTGAAAAGTGTTATTTAATGAGTCAGTTTCTTCATCTTACCCCAATTTTCATTCAAAATAGGATTTTTGTTTAAAAAGTTTATCTAACCTAAGTTTAAATGCTTTTTGTTTTAGATGGTTCGCATGATTCGCACCGCTCGCAAGTCCCCAGGAGGGAGAGTTCCCGTAGTTGCCCTTGTCGTAAGAGAGGAGAGCCGTCCGGTGACGTACCTTTCCTACAGATTGGTAGTAGGAGGCTTGTTGCGCCGTCTTCGATGTATGCTCGAAGCCGCCGGCAATACGGGCAAGCTAATCATCCACTATAACTCCACCAGGACCATCCGTAAGAAGAGGGAAGAATGGAGTTCAGAGATGAGGATTATACACGAAAACCAACTGCTTAAGATCCACCGATCCCCAGCTTGTAGAGTGACACGGGTCGATGCGGAGAAGGATGTCACCTGGGAGGCCATCACCTGCCAGAGTCACATCTATCGTCGACACCTGGACAGGACTGAGTACATGTATGTCCTCCAACGTGAGAGTGGTACCTCAGAGTATAAGTACCCGCCAGTGCAGCAAGGGACTTCCCATGAGCACATGGATTTGTGCTTAGAGGATGCTGCCATGCTTAGCACTCGATTGCAGGAGTGTCAGCAGGAGCTTCAGGATGTTCGTGACACCCTGAAGGAAACCAAGGCGTTGCTTCGAGCCTGCTTGAGGGCGAGAGAAAGAAGGAGATGGGAATGAACTGTGTGTCACCTTGAACGATACGTGGACTCCTGACTCCCCAGATCGCCGAGCGATCAGGTGTCGTCGCACTTCTCCACCAGCAGCCTCCCCACCCAAAGCAGAGTCAGAAGGCAGCCAAAATGATGAGGAAGATCCCGAGGAGCCAGCTCAAGAAAACGAGTAGCGTAGAGCCTTTCCCTTAATTTAGAAGGATGTCGAGTAGTCGAGTCGTTACGTTAGTTAATGGTGTGTTAATGCTTGGTGTGTGACGTGAGTTGTGGAAGTCGTGAGCAATTGTCCACAGCCTCGTCTTCAGATTATTTTGCTTTTGGTGTGTGAACCCACATGAAATAATATTGCAGTTATTTTTTGTGTGAGATATGAACCCTCAGAAAAGTAAACAAAGCTTCAACACTTCAAAGTACAAACAAGTGAAAGTAGTAAGATAATACGAAATACTTTAAATTAACATTGGTTGATTCTGCCAGATGGCCGGAAGAGGAAAAGGGCGTGCTGCCAACCCCGCCAACAACAACGATGAGGCATGCAACCCTCAACTTTCTGGAGGCCAGGACCGGGGTGGTCGCCGTGAAGGAGTTGATCCCCTCCACCAAATGCTGGAGAATCAAAATCAGCTCATCCAGAACTTGACTCGAGTGGTGGCCAACTTGCATCAAGTTCCACCTCCACAAGCTGCACCACGCCAACCAAGGTTGAGTGAGTTTCTAGGAACTCAACCTCCAAAGTTTGCAAGTGCTGCTGAACCTCTGGAGGCAGATGATTGGCTAAAGACCATTGAAAGCAAGATGAGGATCATACAGTGCCAAGGGTATGAGAGGGTGCTGTTTGCCTCTCATCAATTGCTTGGACCTGCTGCTGATTGGTGGACCGCCTACGTGGCCGCCCATCATGACCCTGAGAACATCACTTGGGAAGAGTTCAAGCGTAGCTTCCGCAACCATTACATCCCAAGAGGTGAACTCAAAAACAAGAGGAAGGAGTTCTTGGGACTGCAGCAGGAAAACATGACGGTGAGGGAATACCTCACTAAATTTACTCAACTATCCCGTTATGCCCCACGGGACATAGAGACTGATGAGCAGAAACAAGATTGTTTCGTGGAGGGACTTACCGCAGAAATGCAGTGTGCAATGTCCTCAAATGAGTATGAAAGCTTCCAAAAGATGGTGCACAAAGCGTTTGTGGTGGAAAGGAAACTGAAGGCCTTGGAAAATGAGAATAAGAGGAAGGCCGGGTGGTCACATCAAGCCTCAGGGAGCAACACCCGCCCACGTCTGATGCAGCAACCTGCAGGGCAGACGAACCGTGCTGCGGTACCCTACTCAGCACCAAGAGGGTACAACCCGAACTACAGGCCTCCCGCAGCACCAGCACAGCCACAACGTCAGTTTGTACAGCAGCCTCGCCCCACATATCCACCTCGACCAGCAGTGCAGGGACCCCCAAACCAACCCCAAGACAACAAAGGCCAGGCACCTAAGGTTGGGGTGCAATGTTTTAATTGTGGTGAAGTGGGGCACTACGCCCATAAGTTCCCAAAGAAGAAGCCCACGCAGCCACAACAGCAGAATGTAATGAGAGGACAGGTGAACCACTTCACTATGGAGGAAGCACAAGAGGCACCTGACGTGGTAGTTGGTAAGTTTCCTGCCAATTTACACATTGCAACCCTGCTGTTTGATTCTGGTGCTACCCACTCATTCATTGCTAAAGGGTTTGTTAAGAAGCATGATCTAGCAACAACACAAATGAACTATTTGCTAGCAGTAAACTCTCCAGGTGGAGAAATAAGGACAAGACAAGTGTGTCCCAAGGTGAATCTAGACATTATTGGGTAGTGTTTACTGCTAACCTCATAGTGATAGATTCCCAGGGGATCGATATTATTTTGGGCATGGACTGGTTGACCAAACATAAGGGAATCATCCATTGTTCAACCAGAACGGTGGAACTAACGCACCCTAGTGGCACAAAAGTAATGTTTATAACAATACAAGAGCCTAGGAGGGACGTTAAATTAAATCAAGTTGAGGTGAAAGTGGAGGAGATCCGAATTATCAGGGAATATCCAGACGTTTTTCCAGAGGAGTTGCCAGGTATGCCTCCCGATCGTGAAGTGGAATTCGCAATTGAGCTAGTGCCTGGAACAGCCCCGATATGCAAGAGACCTTATCGGATGGATTCCAAGCAGCTAGAAGAACTCAAGGATCATTTGAGAGAATTGACGGAGAAGGGGTATATTCGTCCTAGTTCCTCACCATGGGGAGCTCCGGTGATATTTGTGCCCAAAAAGAACGGAACCCAAAGGTTATGCGTGGATTACCGTGCCTTGAATGAAGTAACCATCAAGAACAAGTACCCATTACCCCGCATTGAAGACTTGTTCGATCAGTTGAGGGGAGCTTGTGTGTTCTCGAAAATTGATCTCAGGTCGGGGTACCACCAACTTAAGATAAGGCAATCTGATATTCCCAAGACAGCTTTCGTATCTCGGTATGGACTGTATGAATACACTGTCATGCCTTTCGGGCTAACTAATGCCCCAGCATACTTCATGTATCTCATGAACAAGGTATTCATGGAATATCTGGACAAATTTGTGGTGGTTTTCATAGATGACATTCTCGTCGTCTCCAAAGATGAAGAAGAACATGAGAAACATCTAAGGTTGGTGTTGCAAAGGCTGAGAGAACACCAACTATATGCCAAGTTGAGCAAGTGTGAGTTTTGGCTGAAGATAGTTCCCTTCTTAGGACATATAATCTCGGAGGGAGGAATCTTCGTGGATCCTGCCAAAATCGAGGATATACAGAAGTGGAAGACCCCTGAGAATGTCGAGGAAGTTCGAAGCTTCTTGGGATTGGCTGGATACTATCGACGGTTTATTGAGGGATTCTCCAAGATCTCGAGACCCCTCACCAAACTGTTGGAGAAGGGAACCACATTCACATGGACGCCGCAGTGCGAGACGAGTTTTCAGGAGTTAAAGAAAAGATTGACGACAGCCCCAGTGCTAGTTATGCCAGATATGCAGAAGAACTTTACGGTGTACTGCGATGCCTCTGGAAACGGGTTGGGATGTGTTCTCATGCAAGAAGGGCATGTCATGGCTTATGCATCCCGGTAGCTTCGGAAGCACGAGAAGAACTATCCTACACATGACCTAGAACTAGCCGTAGTGGTATACGCGTTGAAAATTTGGCGGCACTATTTGATGGGGAAAAGGACCGAGATATATACGGATCATAAGAGTTTGAAGTACATATTCACACAGCCAGACCTCAACCTTAGACAAAGGAGACGGTTAGAGCTAATCAATGACTTTGATGTGGGCATCAACTATCATCCTGGGAAAGCAAACGTCGTGGCCGATGCTTTAAGTCGCAAAAGTGCAGGTCAATAAGTTGAGCTTGAGGGACATGCCTGCAGAATTGAAGAACGAGGTTATAAGGCTCAATCTATGCCTTGTGAATAGTGGTGAAGCCATCGCCATGGAAGTGGACTCCACACTAGAGCGAGACATCCGCGAGGGTCAAAAGAAAGACGAGAAGATACAAGAGATCAGACAACTCATCAAGGAAAATAAAGCTCCTGGTTTTAGAGAGGATGAACAAGGAACGGTGTGGCACGGGAAAAGAATCTGTGTGCCAGAAGTAAAGGAGATCCGTGAATTGATTTTGTAGGAGGCTCATGATTCTGACTATTCCATTCATCCTGGGAGTACGAAGATGTACCAGGACCTCAAGAGCAGGTATTGGTGGTATGGCATGAAGTGAGATGTCGCGGAACATGTTGCTCTATGTGACACATGTCAGTTGGTGAAAGCAGAACATCAACGACCCGCGGGATTATTGCAACCACTCAAAGTGCCTGAATGGAAATGGGAAGAGATCGGCATGGATTTCATCGTGGGATTGCCTAGGACTCAATCAGGATATGATTCAATATGGGTCATCATTGACAGGCTAACCAAGGTAGCTCATTTCATCCCCGTGAAAGAAAGCTACAGCGGATCCAAATTGGCAGAGTTATACATGTCGGATCGTGTGTTACCATGGAGTGCCAAAGAAGATTGTGTCGGATCGAGGGACACAGTTCACCTCAAGGTTCTGGCAGAAGTTGCACGAAACCATGGGAACCCATCTGAACTTTAGTTCTGCCTATCATCCCCAAACTGATGGGCAGACGGAAAGAACCAATCAGATTCTTGAAGATATGCTGAGGGCATGTGCACTAAAAAACAATAGGAGTTGGGACAAGAACTTACCGTATGCGGAGTTTTCCTATAACAACAGCTATCAAGCTAGTATGAAGATGTCACCGTTTGAAGCCTTGTACGGGAGGAAGTGCAGAACTCCCTTATTTTGGAACCAAACGGGGGAAAGTAAAGTGTTTGGTCCAGAAGTACTACAAGAAGCCGAGGCGAAGGTGAGGGAAATTCGCAACAATTTGAGGATAGCACAGACACGCCAAAA
Source organism: Neostapfia colusana (assembly GCA_030760725.1). NCBI lineage: Eukaryota > Viridiplantae > Streptophyta > Magnoliopsida > Poales > Poaceae > Neostapfia > Neostapfia colusana. The sequence goes on along the minus strand of JASWHV010000017.1, from coordinate 32,411,832 downwards.
GAGCTATGCCGATGTACGAAGAAGAGAGCTCGTTTCCAATGTGGGAGACTATGTCTATCTCAAGGTTTCCCCTATCAGAGGACTTCGTCGGTTCAAGGTGAAAGGGAAGTTGTCACCTCGATACATCGGACCCTTTCAAGTTCTGGAAAGGAAAGGGGAAGTGGTGTATCAACTAGAGTTACCGGCTCGTCTATCGGATGTGCACGATGTATTCCATGTGTCACAACTCAAGAAATGCCTGAGGACGCCTGAAGAGGTGTTACCCATGAATGAAGTGGACGTAGCTGAGGATTTGTCTTATGCCGAGCAGCCATACAAGATTTTGGAGACAATGGAACGCCTCACCAGAAATAAAAGAATCCGGATGTGCAAGGTGCAGTGGAAGCATCACTCAGAAGAGGAAGCCACCTGGGAGCGGGAAGATGAGCTCAAGGCACAATTTCCGGAATTGTTTTCTTAGATCCACTAATCTCGAAGACGAGATTTCTTTTAAGGGGGGTAGAGCTGTAACACCCCAAAAATCTTGTTAAGACCCTAAATCATGTTAAGAGGGGAATTTAAAAATTTTTGGACGTGTTGCATGTTTTGCAACAATTTAAATTCAAACTGGAATTCAATTTAAATTCAAAACAGAAAAGAAATAAAAAAAGAAAAAAAAGAAAACAGAAAAAAAACGGCCAGTGGGCCAAAACCCACCAGCCGGCCCAACCAGCACCCGCGCCAGCCCGCAGCTGCGCGTGCCTCTTCTTCCCACTGACAGGCGGGGCCCGCCAGCCTTCTTCTTCCTCGCGCCCACGCCGGGACTCTCTCACCCGAATCAAAACTGATCGGGAATTCTCGCGTATCCCAGCCGATTTCCGGACCCCGAAGACTCCAGCTCGATCTAAACCAACCCGCCGCCCTCCCCTGTCTATAAAAACCCCGGCCTTGTCCCGTTTTTCCCACGCGATCCGCCGATTTTACTCCGTTGAGAACCCGAGCACCTCCGGCGAATTCTGCCTGATCTACGCTCGGGAATTCCGATCTAACTTGTTGGTCTTGATCCACCGCCTCCGGGGAACCATGCAGGTGCAGAAAACTCGGTGACTTGCGGTTCAAACACAGCGCCGACGAGCCTCGCCGTGGTTTCACTTCGGACCTCGTCGCCGGTCGCTTTCCAGGACCTCTGAGCTCAAGAAAACCCCCGAGGTGAGATCCCCGACCTCCCCTCCACCGATCTATGCCATAAAATCACAGTTCTAGGAAGAATTCCCGAAGATCCGAAAATCTCCGGTGCGATCGCTGCCTACCGCCGCCGTGCGCCGCCGGGCAGCGCCGCCCGCGCTCGATCAGAGCGACGTGGCCGCTTGTGCGCCGTCTATTTGAAATCGCACGGTAGACTTTAAAACCCCGCGTACCGGTTCGGCGTTATAATCTCAGCCGTCTGTTTTAAATCGGACGGTCCACGTCAGCCCCGCGTTATAAAGATTGGAAATCTTACGTGCTACCCCCTGGGGTTCTCGGGAAATAAGAGCTAGCCCCGGAAACTTCTGATCTAGCCCCTGGAACTTCAGAAAATCATGTAAATTCATTTAAAAATCAGTTTCAGCCCCTGGACTTAATAAAAATTAGGAAAAACTCCTCTGTTATGTATAGCTAGACCCCTGAAAATTGTTAAAATAATATTATAGACCCTGTAGTGAGGTGAGTTTACCTTTTTAGCCCTGTTTAATATTTAAATTAGGAAATTGAATATGTGGCTAGTGTTTAAAATTTAAAAAGTGGGGCAAACATATTGTCAAAAATAAATTAAAAACTTTCTCAGTATTTAGAAAACTTTGGAGTGAGATAAAAATACATTTTGGGCTGAAATGTATCTGTTTAATTTATTATTCACATTTAGGGACACATTTTTAAGTAAAGAATAGTTCTGGAAAATAGGGAAAATAATTGTAAAATAGTTTACATCAGAGGAAAAGGTCAAAAATATATTAGTAAATATTTTAGATCAGAACCTATTCTGTTTAGATGATGTGTCTTGTTATTTTCATAATAAAGTTCACATTTAGGCATAGTAAATAAATCTGAAAATATAGCAACTAGTAAATGATAAATGGAGTTCTAAAATCCAATGAATTCAGTTTAGGGTTGGTAGAAATTTTGAAGACACATATGAAGAAGGAAAATACCTTTCATGCATACTGGGTAGCTAAAAGGTGTAGTAATTGAATATAAGGAATTTATTTAAATTGGAAACTCATATATAAAGTATGCAAGCATAAATGTGAATACAAAAGTAGGAATCATATACACATGATTAAAACTGCATGTAAGCCAAAGGTCAACACACATAGAGTAACCACAACACATATAATGGTGAATGACTTTCATAAATATGAATGTGTGGTTTGTATGAAGTGGAAGTGTGAACTATGTCTTATGGATTGTTGTTTTTCTTTTGCTATGTGTGATGGTATGATGTAGAACCTGCTCAAGAGCAAGTTATTCCTTTCCAAGATCAGGACTACACATTTCAAGAGCAGCAGGAAGGAGGCAAGTGCCCTTGACCACTTTGATCCTATACTAGGATGTGTAGTTAGAATTATTTGCATTGTCAATTGAAAATATGAAACCTTTGCTAGGATGTTTCCCTAGAATTGCATTACCTTATTTCCCTGTAGCTTGGGTTGGGATTCATCTTATCATGTCATTTATTATTATGCATATGCTTAGCCATGCTTAGAATGGGATATTTGGGATATGAGATCATCAGTTTATTTTACCATACTCTTGAATGAGATATTGTGAGTTATGTAGAGGTAGGGATCAAGGCAAGTTGGATGTTTTGGTTGTGTGCTGGGTGCACGAGACTCGGGTTTGTGTTTAGTACTTGCCTGGATCCTAAGGACCGGTTCATGGAGCATGTAACCTGGCTTTACAGTGCCAACCACATGCTGTGATGGGGCAGCTTGGCCAATTAATTAGGTGTATCCCCGGCGTAGTATGGGTGTGTTGGATGGTGCGGGGAGTAGGTGTCAGCTGGACTACCGTATGAACCGCAAGGCTCAAGAGGGGGCCACTGCAGCGGGGTTGGAGCCTCTTGTATGCTGTTAGGTGTGAAACCTCAGTAGGCCCATGCTCATCGGGAATCCCTTTTTAAAGGCTTCGTAGTGATCTCCTGGCTACACACCTGGGAAGTGTGAATGTGGCTCGTAGCCACTGGCATAATGGAGGTTCTTTTAGTCCACCCGGCAACGGGCGATGAAATCACTACATGTGGGTACAGTGGTACAAACTCTGCAGAGTCAAAACTGTCATGACAGCCGTGCTCACGGTCAAGAGTGGCTTGGACTTATTCATGATTAGAGGATTGATGGTTTTGGAAGTTGTGGATGTTAAGCGGGGAGCTTAACATTGGAAATGATGTTATGGTTATTTGATTATGGTGATGGGATGGGAGATTGGGACCATTTCACCTGTGTAGTAGTGTAGGTGCTTAATAAGCTAAGGTGATAGGTATTAATTGCTAGTTCTTTAACCATGAGTTCAACCTCCCCTTGTTCTAGCCATGCATGACATAACTTTCCCACACTTGCTGAGTACCATCGGTACTCAACCTTGCATATTTGTTGGTTTATATTGCTGCTCAGGTCAAGATAATGAGGTGGTGTATAATGACCAAGACTTTGGACCCGAAGAAGGTTTCTAGGTTCATGGAGACCCCGGGCAACGCCTGTGACGGAGCCCACAAGAATAATATTCCACTGCTAGTTTATTTACTTGTGATGAACTTATTATTGTCCATCGAGACATTTGCGATGTAAGACTTATTTATATTCGACACCTGGCTTGTAATAAATGATGCTTCACTATTTGTCAACACATGTATGAGAAAATGATCCTGGCATACATGTGATATTCACTCGGTTGTTCTTCGGAAAAACCGGGTGTGACAATTGATCTTGTCAACAACGCGGAAGAAAAGGTTTGGCTGATTCAAGCGTACCTAAAAGCCGCCCAATCCTGACAGAAACAATATGCGGACCGTAGAAGACGCCCATTACAGTTCGAAGTCGGGGATCACATATACCTACGTGTGTCTCCAATGAAAGGTGTTAATAGATTCGAGGTGAGGGGAAAGTTGGCACCCTGATTCATCATTCCATTTCAGATTACCGAAAGATGTGGATCGGTAGCATACCGGCTGAAATTACCAGAAGCACTTTCCGGTAAGCACGACGTTCACATCTCCCAGCTAAGGAAGTGTCTCAAACTATCAACTACCATTCAGCTGGAGGATATAGAGGAACTGAAACCGGATCTCACTTATCCGGAGGAACCGGTTCAAATTTTTTAATGAAAAGGCCCGAACCACAAGCAACCGTATGTTGTGGTGCTAGAAGGTTCTATGGATTAATCACTCAATGGACGAAGCGACATGGGAGAGCCAAGAATTTCTTAGTGCTAACTACCCCAACTTTTTCACGTCGCATATACGGTAATTTTCCACCGTCCTCTCTCTCATTTTTACCTTATAATCTCAGGACGAGATTCTTTTAAGGGGGGAGGAATGTAAGGGCCTAAGTTTTTGGCACATATTCAAAGTGTTCATCACCACACACACCCTTCATTTGAAGAAACATGATGAACACATTTGAAGAGCAAGTAACCACCATCAACATGCTCATTAGAGAATAAACTCACAAAATACAAAAGTGGCATTTCCCACATGCATCATCTAGGGGCTGAGCATATGAAGAACTCCAACACCTTGCTAGGAAGGCTAATGCCAAAATCCACCCAAATCCAAAAACCTTTTGTAGTCCTATTGGGTATAGCTAGAAAGAGGGTGGTTTGAACTCAAATTCAAATTCATTTTTTCATCCCATGAATTCAAAAGTGGGAGACTATTCTTACTCAGCACATTTTTTTGAACTCACAAACCAATTTTCACTCCATTTGGAGTTAGTCTTGACATGAGATAGGTTTAGCAAATTCAAACTTTATTTGAATTTCAAACTGCATATGTGCTGAAATTTAGTCAAATAAAAATCAATTTGAATTCTATCCCATTCAAATGGCCCAAGGGTAGATAATTCAAATGACTAAGGTTAATTTGGTCCCTACTGTTTAGAGCTGTGGAGAAAATTTAATTTCAGAGGTTAAACCCCGGGTGGGACCCACTTGTCAGCCTCAGCAGCAAAAACAACCGACTGAAGCCTGAGCTCGGTTACTCGCGCACAAGCCAGCAGACGCCACGGCGAGAGATCGATTGGGACAGCAGCTGCTTGCCGCCCCGACCCGCTGAACCGCCTCGCGGCCTTCTTATCTCCGCAGCAGACCTGATTGGAGGCAGAACCGCTCGCTTCTCTGCTCCCTCGTGCAAGAAAAGAAGCCCTCGCCGCCGCCCTCTCGGTTGATCGGAAAAGCCCGTGATCACAGCCGCTCCACTCCCTCCAAGCTGCAAAACGGTACGAGAGGATCTCCTTTTCCTTCCCCGTTGCTGGAAATTGGCTGAACTCGGTTGATCTCGCCCCTACCGAGGGTTCTTTTTGGTGACCTAAGTCCGCCGCACTTCGGGCTCCCGTGGACAGCCCAAACGGGAGGGTGTGACGCCCAAGCTAAGGCGTCCCCGGATGCGTTATGGACTGGTGCTGCTCACCCCCGAACCACAGCCCGAGTGTTTGATCACCGGCGATGAATTTCAGTTTTCCCTTTCACTCGGCGCAGACTGACCTTCGGGTGCGGAACCTCCAAATTGTCACCCCATAGTTGTTTAGAGACCCTCAAACTGTTCCTGCACGATCAAGGCTTAGTGGCGCACAAGTTAGCTTCACAACACCTACCATGAGAACCTCTGTACATTGGTATTTCGAAGCTTGCCAACGGCGGCTTACGCGGGAAGCATCGGGTGCACGGTGAGAGCCTATTTAGGACCTCTCCCGAGCTTCTTCGAGCCCATGCCGAGCTTCCCTAGGGACCACTGATGCTCTCCGGCCTTTTGATCGATCGGTTGGGGTGCTAGGAGGGCCAGCCGACATGGCCGAAGTTCTTCCGAAGCAGCCGCTCGTCGCCGCCTATGTGCCGGTGATTTTCATGACGAGCTGAGCCCAGCATCATGTTCCCCCGATGGAATTAGGCAGAGGCGGCCAGAATCACGGAGTTTGGGGCACGGCAGAGGCCACCGGCGAGCTCTCCAGCATGGGGTCGCGGCGGCCGAGCGGGGGGGGGGGGGGGGGGGGGGAGGGGGGGAGACGAAGCCCCCGGTCCCACGCGTCAGCGGCAGATATTTTAGACCCCGGGATCTGCTGTGGCACCGGATCAGGTGTGGCCGCGCGTGAAAGGTTCTGTTGCCCCGTGTGCCGTCGCTTCAGCACCCGACACGTGTATCCGTGGACCCATGGGCAGAAGTTTAAACTTTTCCCGATTTTCAGATTTAGTTCAAACTTCAAACCCACATAACTTTGGCTAGGAAACTCCAAATCGAGAAAACCAAATTTTTTTGGATTCAGCACTCTAAGTACTTTCAAGCAAATTAAGTTTCACTTCATGAAACTCCTTATTTCTCCAGAATTAATTCTTCAAAATTTAAACTGTTTAGGATTTTAACTGGAGAACCCTTTGGAGAAAAATTCTGAAATTTTGCTGGGATGTTCAAAATATCCCTGAGCTACCATAAAAATTTCAGATCCATTTGAGCTCATTTGATCCACCTAATAGGGTGATTAATGAAACTGTTCCAGAGAAAATGGAAAATGCCTAGAAACATTTACAGAATTTCTCTGAAATTGTTTAGCGCATATCATTAGATAGGAACCTTCAAATTAAGTGAGACCAACTCCATTAGAACCCTCTGAAAATCTAGTTTTCATAGAGTCATGGCTTGCTCCATGAAAATCCCTCGAACACCCTAGGAGCTCCAATTAAGTTCAAGTACATAATTATTTGTGGAGAGCTCAAATAAGCTTTGCTGCAAATAAAACTTGGCCAAGTCCCTGTTTAGTTTGTAACCAAACCGCAGTAAAAATTTCAGAGTCATTGGGACTGTCTAGTAAGACTTATAGTCTTCACAAGTTTAAGTTCTATTCAAATGCATTGAAATGGATACATTACATGTTATCTCATGTAGTCGCTAAGGTTGAGGAAGAGCCTGAAGTCTTAGACTTTGTCACTCCGGAAGAGCAGCTAGCCTACGGCCAAGAGCAGCAAGGCAAGCTCCGGTTTGCATTAATATTTTTACAAATTTTTATTGTTTTGAGAACTTACTTTGAGTACCACGTACTTCTTGCATTAGAGTCTTGATTGAAACCCAAATGCACAGCCAAGAAAACCATGGTTGAGATTAGGATTGAAAACCTCATTTAGGTACTGCAATGCTAAGATAGTGTAGGATTCGGTACAAGTTAAATAGTTGGAACTACTCGTGAGGATAGGCTAGAGGCACTCGACTCGGGTACAAGTAGCAAATAAAACACATGGCAAGAAAAATGAGACCAAACGGAGAGTATGGGCAGAAGGACGTTGTGGTCTGGGTGCTATAGCTCCACTTTTGTCGATTGAGGACCGAGCCGTGTGCGGGCCTGTTGAACAAGCTAGAACAGTACCGAAGACCTACCGGCTATATGGGAACCGGGAAACTGATGTAACTCGGGTAGCTGGGTGTTGAGGCATAGCTGGTCGTTCAGAGGGTAGGTTGAGAGCTCGAGGTGTAAATCGGCTTGCGGCACGGTGGATGCGCGCGCAAAGACCTCTTGCTCGGGAAAATTGGACCGGTTTAACATTTTGCTGACGGGTGAAAGGTGGTTGCGTACGACGGCCGTGATGGTTGCTGTAGGCAACATCGAGTACGGGCGTACGTGATGGGTTATTCGGGTAACCCTGCAGGTGTAAATTGATTATAATCGCCGTCCCTCGCGGTCAGTGAGTACCACTTGTTCACTGTACCGTGACGTAGAAAGAACAGGCTAGATACATGGTAAAATGTTGCTGATTGACAGATGGACTTTGATTGTTAATGATTTGATGTAGTCTAGAGCTAACTAAAGTTCTTTTCAACTTTGGGCAAAGTGCATGAGAGAAATGAGTTTCTTGTTTGATTGCGGCTCTCTCATGTGCCTTAGCGTAAAGTTCTCCACAACCTGCTGCTAAAACATGAAAGTAAGTGTGATATCCTGACTCCCGGCTTAATAGGATTGATAGAGTACTCATACAACCAAGGTATACCTTCTTTTCCGGAAGCCCACCTGCAAAGGACTCCAGGGTTAAGCGTGCTTGGCCTGGAGGAATTTAGGGATGAGTGACCGACCGGTAAGTTTTCCCGGGTGTGCACGAGTGAGGACAAAGTACGCAGAAAAGACGAGTGGTGGTATGTGGGGACAGTCTATTATCCTAGAGAGCCAACAGAAACGGTATCAGAGTCGACCCTCGCAGTTTCATGGGTGCGTACAAGTCAGTGACAAGGATACGGTAGCGTACAGGTCAGGGACGCAGGTACGTACGCATGACGTGTGGGTCCTCTGTGTGGGACATGGTATGGTACGTATGCTGCTAACAGGACGTATGGTATGCGTATGCCAGTACTGAACATATGGACGTGGCTAAGAGGGGACGTTCTTGTCTTGGCATTGACCGACGAGGACGTCGGTCTTCTAAGGGGGTGGATTGTGTGATATCCTAACTCCCGGCTTAATAGGATTGATAGAGTACTCATACAACCAAGGTATACCTTCTTTTCCGGAAGCCCACCTGCAAAGGACTCCGGGTTAAGCGTGCTTGGCCTGGAGGAATTTGAGGATGGGTGACCGACCGGGAAGTTTTCCCGGAGGTGCACGAGTGAGGACAAAGTGCGTAGAAAATACGAGTGGTGGTATGTGGGGACTGTAGGATCGAAGAGCACGTGAAAAGCTACCAGAGGGGGGGGTGAATGGTAGCTTAAAACTTTTCGCAGCGGAAACAACAAAAACCCCTCAACAAAAAATCAATCGGTTAAAGAAACCATGTGTGCAAGTGTTTTCAAATGTGTTCAACCGTGACAAATAAAGTATAGAGGTAGAGAATCAAGTCACGGATCTAATGCAACAAGAATCACTTGAAAACCTGAAGTAAAACTTGAGATACGATCAAAACATTAAACGAAGATCAATCTGTTCTACCCGATATAAAACAGATCTGCAACGCTGCAAAGAAACTCGTGTATCTCAAAAACTACAGATCCGAAGCTCGTGACAATTTCATAGATGATAGATAATTGAGTTGTAAAGACAACCCAAAAAGAATCACGTCAATCGGATCTGTAAAACTCGAGTTATGAACGAAACACCCAAGCAACGTCGGTCTGTCCAGAAACTCGGCGAGAAAGACTTGACGAAAAACAAGTCGGACGAACAAGGAACAAAAGCTCCTCGAAACTATGATCTTTATTCAATAGAAACACAAGAGGAACAGCCCAAAGTTCTCTACCCATGAGAGCTCTGGCCTCCCTTGCTTTTATAGCCAGCCCTCAGGCTAAACAATCTAATCTAGGACTCCTACTCCTAATTGGACTCGTATCCTAACTTACCATAACTGCTCAGGACTCTCCTATTCGCAGATAGAAGCAATCGTGAGACTTCCAAACACCTTAGAAACGTCCTAAACATTCCTAAAACAACTCAACTTCGTGCCTAGCATGAAATCCTATCATAACCAACTCAAATCTTCCATATTTGAGTCATATCCAACTCAGCCTCAGCCTGAGTACGCAATCCAGCCGGTTGGACCTTTCCGACCAATTCTTTACGTCCACTTCTCTTCATCACGCCTTGGAACAATGTTGCCACGTCCATGCACTCATTGCACACGTGCAAACACCTTCCAACGACGTACACGCAACCTTCATATGCACTGCCCTTGATCCAAACATGCTGCGCGACCTCCCGATCAACTCAACCACAGCTCCTCCCGAACTTGGTTGTTGGAACCTCATCTCCTCCCTGAGACTAGTCCAAGGATCCCGTCATCAGCCATGTCTTGAACTCAAGCAACACCTGCACATGAGTAAACAACCAATTCTTCCGAGCACAAGTCCTCGACTTGACTCACGTTAGTTTGAAAACCACAACACCTTACATGAGCACGTCACATAAGCATGTTGCAAACCATATCAAATGATAACAGCCATAACCACCAAAACAAATCAAAAACATAGCAAATTAATACTAAGAAAACCTTCCCATAAAGCAAGTTTGAAACATTGCGTGTTAAAAGCAAAAACAAGACGCTGCAGTTCTACGAGTTGAACTTCACGGGAGCTCCCTAAAAACAAGCTCCGGACCTCACAGAAGCTCTCCGGACCTTGCGTCGGACCTTGCCAACACTTGGCGGACCTTGCCACAGAAGAATGTTTTGGCAATATTCAAAACTTTGAATGTTAATGCTAACTTTTATCCTAATTGCCAATGTATTCAGCACACATAGGTCTCACAATCTCCCCCTTGATGAATGCATTGGCAACACCAATTAAAATCCGAACATTGGCTTATGAAAAGTTTTGAAAAGCTTTGAAAACTCATTTCTCCCCCTTTATTAATTTCTCCCCATTTTTTAAAATCAGAGAAGGAAGAAAGTGTATAACATATGCAAAGTGTAAAAAAAACCTCTCCTTATACATATTTCTCCCCCTTTGACAATGTATTCAGCAAGGTTCAAAAGAGAAATTTTTAAATGTTATGAGCATATTATAACATATACATACAAAACAAAGCTCATTCAAGTCATACTATCAGGTTACTTACACTATCACATCAATGAGATACATAAAGTAGTGTAAGCCATGCTAGAGATCAAATGTATTTTTCAGTTTAAGCAAGTCATGATCCCCCTTACTCAACTATTTCAAAACCTGAAAACATGACACTTGTTGCTGCATTTTTATTATTCATAATCATTTAAGGCATAAAGTTGATCATATGATATTTGCAAGAGATTATATGCCGCATCAGCCTTATTCTAACCAACCAAGCCAAGCCAATGTCATTTGACAATCAGAAGCTTAAGGACATGGTTTTAGTCATACACAATTCCTTCCAAGTTCATATCTTAGTGCAATGATAAGCAATCTCAAAAGAAGAAGTGCGATGCATGCATATTCTCTTGATCTTTTCTCAATTTTTTATTTGAAAACTCAACATATGAGCTGATCACTTGATTATTTTTTTATGATTAAAAGCACTTGTGAGCACGCAACAAGTTCAAAACAGCAAGAAAGTTTGATCATGACCAGATTTAGTGTAAGTAATTATTCCAATTACTAGTCATGGCAAAACTACAAAATGTATAACATGAGTAATGTAGTAAGAACTTTCAGCCTGTAAAAGGAATCACAAAGTCATATATGTGTGAAATACTATGCTCATATTATTTTAGTTTCAGATTCACACATAGACTTTCAAAGTTTCAAAAACTCCCCCTCAATTTAAGCCATGAGGATGCATAACCCCTATTTCACTACGAATGAAACAAAAACGAGTGAAATCCAAAGGTTTTGTAAAAATATCAGCCAATTGTTGTTCGGTATCGACATGATGAAGCACAATGTTTCCTTTTTCAACATTATCACGAAGAAAGTGATACCTAATGTCAATGTGCTCAGTTCTAGAGTGTTTCACGGGGTTTTTAGCAATACAAATTGCTCTAGTGTTATCACAAAACAGTGGAACACTATCTAAATCAACCCCATAGTCCTTAAGTGTTTGAACAATCCAAAGAATTTGTGAGCAAGCGCTAGCCGCAGCTACATATTCAGATTCGGCCGTGGATTGTGCAACTGAACTTTGTTTTCTAGAGGACCAAGCAACAAGTGAATTACCAAGAAAATGACAAGCACCCGAAGTATTTTTCCTATCAATCCTACAACCCCCAAAATCAGCATCCGAAAAAGCTTTCAAAGAAACGGTTGAGGAAGAAGGAAGAAAAATACCAAATTCTTGAGTTCCATGTAGGTACCTGAGAATCCTTTTGATGGCTTGGCGATGTGAAGCACGTGGAGAAGCTTGAAAACGTGCACAAAGACATACGCTTAATTGTATGTCCGGTATTGACGCCGTGAGATACAAAAGTGATCCAATCATACTTCTGTATTCTTTTTTATCGACCGGGTCACCATCTTCGTCAAGTTCAAGTGTTGTTGCTGTTCCCATTGGTGTCCGAAAAGACTTGCATTTGTCCATGTTGAAGCGCTTAAGAAGATCCTTTGTATACTTAGTTTGATGCACAAAAGTTCTTTCTTTTGTTTGCTTGATTTGCAGCCCCAAAAAGTATGTGAGTTCTCCCATCATACTCATCTCAAATTCTGAACTCATCATAGCTGAAAACTCGGACACGAGATCATGAGAAGCACAACCAAAGATAATATCATCCACATACACTTGAACGAATAATGAGTCATTGCCATGCTTAAGTACAAAAAGAGTTTTATCAACCTTGCCCATGGTAAACCCCTTTTCAAGTAAGAATGTTTTTAACCTAACATACCATGCTCTAGGGGATTGTTTTAGACCGTACAAGGGTTTGGACAGTTTGTAAACATGATTAGGAAAATTTGGATTTTCAAAACCTGGTGGCTGCTTAACATAAACCTCCTCCTCTATGTAGCCATTAAGAAAAGCACTTTTAACATCCATTTGATATAACTTGAAACCTTTAGATGCAGCAAATGCTAATAAAATTCTTATAGCTTCTAATCTAGCAACAGGAGCAAATGTTTCATCAAAATCTAGACCTTCAATTTGAGTGAAACCTTGAGCAACCAACCTAGCTTTATTCCTAACCACAACCCCATCCTCACTTTGTTTATTTTTAAATACCCATTTAGTTACAATTAATGTGTGACCTTGAGGTGGAGGTACAAGTTTCCAAACATTATTTCTTTCAAAATTTTCTAACTCTTCTTGCATGGCATTAATCCAAGATTCATTAGTGAGTGCGTGTGATATATCCTTGGTTTGAAAAGAAGCAACAAAAGCAGAATGAGCATGAGAGTTTGGATCGCAAAACCTGGACCGAGTGACTCGTTCATGCAAGCTTCCATTGATTTGTTGTGGAGGATGACTTTTGAGTACTCGGAGGGGAGTAGACACTTCACAAGCACCTTCTTCTTCATGTTTGGACCTTTGATTAGGAGAGCTTGTTGATTGAGAAAGGTCCGAACCAGCAGTAGTGACTGTTGGTGCTGGTTGTGGTGCAAAATCAGCAGCTTGATCGTTATTTACTTCCGAGTTTTCGGGCAGCAGCACCACTTCTTCATCTTCTTCAATAAAAATACTCTCCCCCTGCGGATATGGATCCGGACCTGCAATATCGGAGCTAGAACTTGGGCTAGCTTCATCAAAAGAAACCTCGCAAGTCTCCACAATTTTGTTAGTGTCAAGTAAAAGCACACGGTAGCCTCTAGTATGAGATGGATAACCAAGAAACATGCCATCAACAGATCTAGCTTCAAATTTATCAAGATTACCATGTTTCTTAACAAAGCATTTGCAACCAAAAACTCTAAAGTGTGTAACACTAGGCCTATGTCCAAACCGGAGCTCATATGGGGTTTTTCCAAGCTTAGCACGCAAGAAAACACGATTTGAGACATAACAAGCGGTTGCAATTGCATCAGCCCAAAATTTACTAGGAGATTGATATTCATAAAGCATAGTCCTAGCCATCTCAACTAAGGTCCTGTTCTTTCTTTCTACGACACCATTTCGTTGTGGTACATAGGGTGAAGAGTATTGATGATCTATTCCATTTTCAGCAAAAAAGTGATCAAAGGATTGGTTTTTAAATTCAGTTCCGTTATCACTTCTAATTGCTTTTAATGATCCTGGGTGATCAATAGATAATTTAAGAAATAAAGTTCTAAAATGACTAAAAGCTTCAATCTTAGGTGCCATAAAATAAACCCAAGAATATCTGGAATAATCATCAACAATCACAATCACATACCATTTACCTCCGAAGGATTGAACACGTGCCGGACCTACTGTGTCAAGATGTAAAAGTTGTCCCGGTTCAGCTGTCATGGTCATTGTGAGAGGAGCATGTGAAACTGCAACAAACTTAGCATGTCTACGAGAAAAGCACACAATATCATTGTCCTTTTTAAGCTTCGGCAGCCCACGTATGCGATCGAGAGCACTAACACGAGTGAGATGATCAAAGCCTATGTGACCAAGTCTACGATGCCAAAAATATAGATCCTTTGTATCATTAGCAACTCTTAGAAGTTGACAAATCAAAATCAGCTTTAAAAACTCTTCCAAACCTAGACATGTTAAACAAAAGCTCACCTTTTGAATCTACAACCTTGCAGCAATTTTTAGCAAAGCTAACCTCTAGATTTTCATCTAGCAATTGTGAAACCGAAAGCAAGTTGTATTTCAAATTTTTAACAAGTGCCACATCTTTCAAAGTGTAGAGATTGTTTACTATAACCGAACCTTTAGCAATTATGGGAGTAGAAGAGTTATCGGCGAAAGTAACATTTTCTACTCGTGACACAAAAGAGAGAGAGGAGAACCATTCTTTGTTACCGGTCATGTGGCGTGAGCAACCTGAATCCACAATCCAAATGTTCTCCTTCCTCAAACGTGAAACCTACACAGCAGCACAATACGGTGATGACTCAATACTGGGGTTAGTTAAAAGACTTTTACGAATCCAGTACTGAGTCACACGACGTCCAGCAGGAATAACACGCGAAAGCTGAGAAGGTACAGCAGGTTTATGAGCCAAACATCGAAAATTTTTGTTCCCAACTACTGACTTAGAAGATGTGTTATATGTAGCACAAAAAACAGTAGGTCCGGGAGCAAGTTTTTGACTCATTACAGCAGGTTGCAAGCTCCGAACATTTGGTCTAGCAGATTTTGCTTGGTTGTTATGTGATCTAGCAAGTATTCTTTGTTTCTTATCGTGTTTAGCTAGTCTATAACAAAAATCCATGACATGACCATCTCTACCACAGTAGGTACAATGAAAAATAACCTTATTATCATGTCTAGATGAGCAAGCAACACGTTTATTAGAAACCGAATGGGACAGTACTCCTGCAGATTTGAAAATCACCTCTTTTGTGTAGGAGCTGTTTGAATCAAACCGCTTCCTAATGACTTTACAACTTTAGGTGGATGTGCCTTAGCATGAGCATGAGAATTAAAACCTAAACCAGTTTTATCATTACAAGACTTGGAAGAATTCAGCAGCAAGTTTAGGTTCTTATTTGCATTAGAAAACCGATCTAGTGTCCTATGCATGTCATCAAGTTTATTGGACAGATCAAAGCAGTTTTCACATGAAGTTTTTCCTTTTAGTTTGCAATTTGAACAATATTTAACTTCATGCACACGTAAAGCATTGTTCAAAATAGAAATCTCATTCATAGCATCATTTAGTTTCTTATTCAGATCATCACATGAAGAACAATACAAATCAATTGTAGAACAACAAGCATCTTTCAAATTTTTATCATTAAGTGCAGCAAGCTATTTGTTCTTTTCAATTTCAAGTTCAAGTTTATCAAGTGTAGATGCGTGTGCACTTCTTAAAGAGGATAATTGTTCATAAATCAAATCACATGAGGAACAAAAATCAGCACTAGGAATCAAAGTTTTTAAACGATTAATTTCAGATTCTAGTGATTCAATTTTAACAGCATTGTTCCTAAGTCTTTTATCCTTTTTCTTTAATATAACAGTGGCACGAGAATTAGCATCACACATTTCTTCGCAAGTGGGACATACCTCTTCATCGTCGCTGTTGTGTTCTGCCTCCTCGGAGCTTGAACTTGACTTGCTCGCCATGCAGCACATATATTCCATAGCTTCTTCATCTTCATCACTACCGGTGTCCACATCACATGAGCCGAAATCTTGAAGTGCAGAGATCATACTATGCACTATGTTGCGCATTGATAAATCTTTCTTCTTCTTATTCTTTGCAAACGATTTCTTCTGCCTTGTTTGCTTTTCTTCACGTGAAGTCGGACCTGAAAGGTTAGGGCACTCCATACGAAAATGTCCTGTCTTACCACATTCAAAACATCGTTGAGGTCCGGAGCTTCCTCTCCTTCTAGTTCTCACATTTTGCAATGCTTTTGAGAACCTAGTAGAGATGAGTGCAAGCTCCTCCTCTGGAAACTCTTCAATCTGTTCAAGGGTTAGAGAGGACAGCAAAGAGAGTGCACCACTAGATGATGATTGACTAGAACTAGACATGTCACGTTGCGAAACAAATGCAATAGACTTGTTGGGGTTTTTACGTGAGATGATGTCAATTTCATGAGTTTTCAATTTAGAATAAAGCACGTCTAAAGTAATAGAACTCACGACAGTAGATTCACGAATAGATGTAACTTTCATCTCCCAAATTCACATATCTAATGCTCCTAACAATTGTCTAGCATTTTCAGCATCTGAAAAGTTAACATTGACACTACGCAAGTTGTTGAGAATTTTATTAAAGCGAGCAAAAAGGTTGTCAATTGACTCACTGGGTTGCATCTCAAAACGCATGTATTCTTTCTTGAACATATCTTGCCTTACCTCCTTGATCGTATTGGATCCTTCATGGTAGTCACAAAGAGCTTTCCAAACATCATATGCAGATCGGAGGTGTGCAACACGGTCGAAGTCGCTTTGAGTCTATCCTTGGATGATCAAGTTGCGAGCCTTGTTGTTGTTGTCAACATCTCTCATGTTCGCAGCCGTAACTTGATTGTTGGGTGGTAAATCGAAGTTCCGGTAGACCTTTTCCCATATGGCGAAGCCTTGCGCCTGTATGTAGGCCTCCATCCGCGCCTTCCAAACCTGAAAATCGATGCCATTGAACACACAAGGTTTTGCGGAGTACTTCTCCATGATGGTAAGTCAAAACACGTGCAAATCACAAAGATTAGAGCACCTTGGCTCCGATACCAATTGTAGGATCGAAGAGCACGTGAAAAAATACCAGAGGGGGTGAATGGTACCTTAAAACTTTTCGCAGCGGAAACAACAAAAACCCATCAGCAAAAAATCAATGGGTTAAAGAAACCGTGTGTGAAAGTGTTTTCAAACGTGTTCAACCGTGACAAATCAAGTAGAGAGGTAGAGAATCAAGTCACGGATCTAATTCAACAAGAATCACTTGAAAACACGAAGTAAAACTTGAGATACGATCAAAACATTAAACGAAGATCAATCTGTTCTACCGGATATAAAACAGATCTGCAACGCTGCAAAGAAACTCGTGTATCTCAAAAACTACAGATCCGAAGCTCGTGAAAATTTTAAAAATGATAGATAATTGAGTTGTTAAGACAACCCAAAAAGAATCACGTCAATCAGATCTGTAAAACTCGAGTTATGAACGAAACACCGAAGCAACGTCGGTCTGTCCAGAAACTCAGCGAGAAAGACTTGACGAAAAACAAGTCGGACGAACAAGGCACAAAAGCTCCTCGAAACTATGATCTTTATTCAATAGAAACACAAGAGGAACAGCCCAAAGTTCTCTATCCACGAGAGATCTGGCCTCCCTTGCTTTTATAGCCAGCCCTCAGGCTAAACAATCCAATTTAGGACTCCTACTTCTAATTGGACTCGTATCCTAACTTACCATAACTGCTCAGGACTCTCCTATTCACAGATAGAAGCAATCGTGAGACTTCCAAACACCTTAGGAACGTCCTAAACATTCCTAAAACAACTCAACTTCGTGCCTAGCACGAAATCCTATCATAACCAACTCAAATCTTCCATATTTGAGCCATATCCGACTCAGCCTCAGCCTGAGTACGCAATCCAGCCGGTTGGACCTTTCCGACCAATTCTTTACGTCCACTTCTCTTCATCACGCCTTGGAACAATGTTGCCACGTCCATGCAATCCTTGCACACGTGCAAACACCTTCCAACGACATACACGCAACCTTCATATGCACTGCCCTTGATCCAAACATGTTGCGCGACCTCCCGATCAACTCAACCACAGCTCCTCCCGAACTTGGTTGTTGGAACCTCATCTCCTCCCTGAGACTAGTCAAAGGATCCCGTCACCAGCCATGTCTTGAACTCAAGCAATACCTGCACATGAATAAACAACCAATTCTTCCGAGCACAAGTCCTCGACTTGACTCACGTTAGTTCGAAAATCACAACACCTTACATGAGCACGTCACATAAGCATGTTGCAAACCATATCAAATGATACCAGCCATAACCACCAAAACACACCAAAACTTAGCAAATTAATACTAAGCAAACCTTCCCATAAAGCAAGTTCGAAACATTGCGAGTTAAAAGCAAAAACAAGACGCTGCAGTTCTACGAGTTGAACTTCACGGGAGCTCCCTAAAAACAAGTTCCGGACCTCACAGAAGCTCTCCGGACCTTGCAGGAGCTCTCCGGACCTTGCGTCGGACCTTGCCAACACTTGGTGGACCTAACAAAGAACTTGTCGGACCTTGCCACAGAAGAATGTTTTGGCAATATTCAAAATTTTGAATGTTAATGCTAACTTTTATCCTAATTGCCAATGTATTCAGCACACATAGGTCTCACAGGGACAGTCTATGATCCTAGAGAGCCATCAGAGTAAGGTTCCACTAATTAGGTGAGTCCTTTGCAAATAACTGTACCTCATGTAACCTAAATCCCATCATGTAGAAGTTTCATGTATAGGAGAGACGGGTCAGTCTTGCTGAGCCATCGTGCTCACTGCTTGTGTTTGATGCTTTTGCAGGGTTCTATGAGGAAGGGGCTCCCGAGGAGGAGACGGAACCCCAGGAGGGGAACCCCGTCGAGTGGGAGTCGTGCATGCCGCTGTGTTAGTGTGCGTGTGTGCTGGCGGGGACACGTTCACGGGCTGAACGTGAACTCAATGCGTAGTCTACGCCCGTGAGTGTAGACTGAACATATTTTGTTGTACAAATGTTCATAAACCTGTTTATGTAATAAAACTTTTCTTCCACTTTGTATCTTTGATGTGTGTTATCCGGTGTTGTGCAACGCAGCACCCCTCAGCGTGATCCTGGCTCGACAAGATCGTGGGGTCATGTCACTTCACCGTGCAACCTAGGTTTAAATCCGGTGAAGAATAGAAAACCCCAAAAACACGATGGTTTCTCGACGGTTTCCTGTGGTTCTTGGCCCTATAGATTCGCATGGACGTCTATGGATTGTTTTCTAAGTTGGGTGACGACTGATTGAACGTTTGGCAAGAATTTTGAGTTATATGGCCGCAGTCTAACATGTAGGCCGGCGGGAAGAACTGAAATTCCGGCGAGCACAGCCCATGGCATGCGGCCGGGATTAGCGATGAAGAAGGAGAAGACCTAGGCGAACCTTTTGACGTTTAAAGCTTGCTAAAAGGTGGACTATGGCAACCGGACAACGAGTTCTCGTGGCGGAGGCTCGCTGTGGCGTCGGGGAGCAAACCGAGCTCGGTATAGGTCGAGGAACACCGGTCACGAGCTGCTGAGGGATAGAGAGCGTCGAGTAGACTATGGCGCAGCTTTTGGACGGCTCAGCTGGACACCAAAGGCCACAGAAGGTCGGAGAACCAGAGGTGACAGAGGAGGTGGGAGCTCGGAAGGTTTTACGGGTGCACGAGCGAGTAGAGCGTGTCAGCAGAGAACAGCTTCATTTGTGCATCACTGAGGCGTGGGTATCAGCAAGGAAGGAAAGGGAACTGCCTTCGGGGAGAGCAGGGCGCAGGCAGCTCGGTGGCCGTCGCGGTGGTGCCTGCCCCGCTCGGTGTCGCCCCCGCACAGAAGAAAAGAGCTGCAAGCTTCCTCTTTTTCACAGGTCAGTGGGCCCTTCATCCAAATTTTTGTCCTCCAAAATTCAATTTCTCCACTATTTCAAATATTTGTGACCTCATTGTCCCTTGCAATTGATCAAACCACAACTTTGCCATTTGATTTTGAACAATCCAAAGTGTGAAATGGTTTGGATGAATTTGCAGCAAATGTGAAGCTGGAATTCAAATTTGGCTTGAATTTGCTCAAAGTAGCTCATGTTAAGATCAATCCTAAATGGAACGGAAATTGGTGGATGAGCTCATAAAAATGTGCTGAGTGTGAATATGAATCCCTCTTTTGAATTCATGTGATGAAAGTAGTTTGAATTTGAATTTGAGTTCAAACTAGCCCATTTAATAATTGTATCCAAAAGTACCTCAAAGTGTTTGGATTGTATGAAATTTGGCATGAGCATTCCTAAGAAAGTTTAGGAGTTAATATTGTGCTCAGTCTTTATATGATGCATGTGGGAAATACCACTTTTGAATTTTATGAGTTCATCTCTTAATAACTCTATTATGGTGGTTACTTGCTGTTCAAAGGTGTTCATGTGTTTACCACAATTGAGCTGAGGTGTGTGGGGTGATGAACACTTTTAACAAGTGAAAAACATGGGCCCTTACAGTGGATCTCCATGTTGTAATCCTTGATAAGTTCTAACCACCTCCGTTGCCTTATATTAAGGTCAGGTTGGGTGAAGATATACTTGAGACTCTTGTTGGTCTGTGTAAATCTCCACTTGTTCCTGATCAGGTAGTGCCTCCAGATCTTCAGCGCATGCACCACCGTAGCCAACTCTAAGTCATGAGTCAGGTAGTTTTGCTCGTGTGGCCTCAGCTGGCGAGAGGCATAGGCTACCACTCACCCTTCCTGCATGAGCACACAACCCAAACTCTGTCTCGAAGCATCACTGTAAATAACAAAGTTCTTATGAATATCTGGTAGGACTAACACCGGTGTGGTAGTTAGTCTTTTCTTCAGTTCACAAAAACTTCATTCACATGCTTCTGACCATACAAACTTCCTTTCTTTCTTTAGCAGCTATGTCATTGGTCAAGCTAGTATGGAGAATCCCTCAATGAACCACCGGTAATAGGCAGCCAGTCCAAGAAAGCTATGAATCTCCGAAACAGATGCTGGTTGCTTCCAAGATGCTACAACTTCGACCTTCTCCAGGTCCACTGCAACACCCTCTGCTGTTAGAACATGCCCCAGGAAGCTGACTCTTTGCAACCAAAACTCACATTTGTTTAACTTGGCATAAAGATGATGACTTCTAAGCTGGTCCAGGACAATACGTAAGTGTTGCGCATTCTCCTCTTTGCACCGTGAATATTACCAAAATGTCATCAATGAATATGATGACAAACTTGTCCAGCTCTTGCATGAACACCAAGTTCATTAGGTTCCTGAAGTACGCAGGGGCGTTGATCAACCCGAAAGATATCACTGTGAACTCGAACTGGCCATAACGAGTCACAAATGTTGTCTTGGGTATATCCTCAAACTTAATTCTCACTGGTGGTACCCGGACCACAAATCAATTTTTGAAACAAACTTGGCTCCCTTTAACTGTTCAAACAAATCATATATCCAAGGTAGAGGATACTTGTTCTTGATGGTCACCTCATTGAGAGCTCGATAGTCTATACAGAGCCTCATGCTTCCATCCTTCTTCTTCACAAAGAGGACCGGTGCACCCCATGGTGATGCACTAGGTCTGATGTACCCTTTCTGTTGCAACTCATCTAACTGCTTTTTCAGCTCTACCAGTTCAGGGGCTGCCATCCTATAAGGCCTTCTAGCGATCAGAGCAGTTTCTGAGACAAGGTCAAAAGAAACTCTACCTCCCTTTCTGGTGTCATGCCTGACAATTCTTCTGGGAGCACATCAGCATACTCTCTGATCACTGGCAGTTCTTAGGGTGTTTCAGCCATTAAGTGATTTATCATTGGCTTAGGTAGGCCATATTGGACGTGGCAGGTGACAGTCTTCCCCTGATGGTTAGTCACAGTGACAATCCGTTCTGCACAGGCTATGCTGCCTTTGCACTTAGCCAACCGGTCCATGCCAAGGATCACATCTATCACGTGGGAGTCAAGCACTACTAGGTCAATGAAGAACACTACCCGACTTAGGTATAAAGGGATGTTGTTAACTCCCAAGCAGCAGGGTATATAGCCTCCCGGTGATCTGGTAATTAAGTGCCTCTTAAGGGCCACTATGGCTATATCATGTTTCTCTACAAAGTGCGATGATATAAAAGAGTGTGATGCACCTGAGTCGAATAGCACTGACACCAAGATTGACTGAACCAAAAACTCAATGAGTAACACTCCTGGTGCCGCATCGGCCTCCTCAGTATAGACGTGGTTCACCATGGCCTTCTCGAAGGGTTGCTGAGCTCTAGAGGGTGCTCCACGGCTACCTCTAGCTGGCATCCTTGGCCCATTAACTGAGTTGGAGAAGACGGAGGGCGTTGGCTTGTTCTTGTAAGGACAATTTGTGATGAAGTGACCAGTCTCACAACAGTGGAAGCAAGTCTTCTGGCTGCCAATCTGACTCAACTCACTTCTGAGGGCGGAAGGAGCCTTGGAGCCTGCCAGGCCGTACTAGGTCCTTGAAAGTCGTAGCTGGTGTTTTATAAGACACCCCACTTTGAGTCCTTTGCCCTGAGTAAGCTGGGTGTTGCTGCTTTTGCATCGGGTAAGCTAGCTATTGGGCTCTCTGTCCCAAATAAGAAGACTTAAAAGTTCTCTGAAACTCTGCCAGTTGGAATATCATTTTGCTTTCAAATTTCCTATTCTTCTCCTTCATCTCCTTCTTCATGTTCTTCTCTGTGGTGATGGCCCTGTTGACCATGGTACTGAAATCTAGGTAAACACACACCCCGAGCAAGGTTCTTGTAAAGGTCCCAAAAATATGAAAACAAAGAATCTCAAGTTTGCACAAGCATATGGTTTCATGTGTACGAAAAATGGGACTTGTTTAAACTTTCACATGTGATGATGCACATAAGAGCTCTCTCTACACAAGATCCTGTTTAATTGCATGCTTGGAACCAAGGTAGATTAAAACCACAGGTTTGAATTCACATCTGCAATTGATATTTAGAAATCAGATTTTGGAACTAAATGGTTCAACTCAAATTTCAAATGAGGGCAACACAATGGATTGCAAACTGTTGTGTTAAAAAGCTCATTTGCAGCAGCTAAATTTAAAATCAGATTTCATATTTGAATTCCTTAGGTCCAAATTAGTG
The DNA here is from genome assembly GCA_030760725.1 of Neostapfia colusana. Lineage (NCBI taxonomy): Eukaryota > Viridiplantae > Streptophyta > Magnoliopsida > Poales > Poaceae > Neostapfia > Neostapfia colusana. The sequence goes on along the minus strand of JASWHV010000017.1, from coordinate 32,388,785 downwards.
GTTATGCAAAGTTTCAAGAATTTTGAAGATGTTTTGCTATCCATTTTCCAAATGGACTTAAATTTACAATGAATTCAAATATACATTTGAATTTGGATGAAATTTGCCCAAATATTCAAATGCAGTTGAGATTTAAACTCCAAACAATTGAATTGGTTATTTGCCAAATTTTGGAAATATTTGGGAGAGATAAGGGGGAGAGTGGGACCTAATTGTCATATGCCCAAAAGATATAAGTGTTTAGTCTCTGTTTTGCTTATCCACTCAGTTTCACTCGAGCACAGAGCCGAAGCTTCACTGGTTGACATCACGCAGCACCGAGGACACCTCCTCGCGAGTTCCCTCGAGCTGGTGAGCGGTGGGTCTGCTTCTTCACGCCATGCCGTGCCCCTTTTTGCCCCAAACCGAAGAACCGATGCCCTACTCTTCTCTCTCGCGCTCAAGAACAGAGAAGCCGCCGCCACTGCTTCGATCGCTCCGGCACCCATGAGCAAAACGGCACTGAGAACTATCCCTCTACCCCCTCGACCCACAACCAAGGGGTGATCGGCTTCCTAACCGGTGAACCCATCGTTCCCACGGCGGCCAAAAGTTAATAGTGACAAGGTGCTCCCGTGGACAGCCTCACCCGGAGCTTCTCATGCCTGAGCAAGACTACGGTTGGACGCACCAAGGTTTCACGCTGCTCACCTCCGAAGCTCAAGTCCAACCGTGGATAGTCGGCGGCGGAATTTCAGTTTTTGTCCGATCGGTGCAAAATGACCCGCAGGTAAGGAACATTAAAATTACTGAGATTCTTGTTTAGAGCCCACCAAATCGCACTCATACGAGCTAGACTTGGTAGGCAACAATTTCTCTTTGGAACCCTACCATGAAACCCACTGTAGATGGCCTATTCCGAGCTTTTCTAACGGCGCCAATGGCGGGAGCCGTCGGGTGCACGGTGTCACCCTAGGTAGACCTGCTACCGATCAAATTTGCATGCACGTCGATGATCTACACACTCCACTGGTGCTGTGTGGTCTATGTTCATTGAATTTAAGGGGCTAAAACCTCGGGGCGACATCGCCGGAGTAGATTTATGGTCGCCGCTCGGTGCAAGCTAGGTTAGATCCATCGCCAGCAGGGGGAAGTTCCTCCAACGTGTTCAGCGCATGATTTAAGGGTCTAGCGGCGAGTGGGAGCTCGGGAGGAGGCCGGAGAGGCGGTTTCCGAGGAGCTCTGGCGAGCTCGCGCGGCGCGGTCGCGCGGGAGTCGGGAGGTTGAAGAAGACGTTGCCGGGCCCGCTGTCAGTGAGAGGCAGGTTGAAACGAGGATCCTCTGTGGCATTGGATCAGTTTGTGTCCATGCGGGAAAGACCCTGTGGCCCCGTGTGTTTTGCCCTAGAGAGCGCCTGTAGCCCTGCACCCCACTGTCAGAGATTTAAAGTTTTCTCCGGTTTATTTGAATTCCAGATTTCCTTTAAAGTTTAGAAGGCCATATCTTTTGCTAGAAACTCCAAATTTAGTGATTCAAATTGGATTAGATTCAGGTTGAAAAACTCTATCCAAATATGCAACCAATTTGTATGAGAGTCAATAAATAATTCTGGAAAATTCTTTAAAACCTTTTAGAAAAAGAATTTTAGAGGGAGTCTGGTTCATCCAAAAATCCTTAAAATTTGCCAGAATATTCTTTAGGATGTTATTGAACTCCTTTAAAATTCTCATCTCATTTGGTGTTGATTTGATTAGGAGAATTTAGATTTCAAGTTGCTGTGTTCAAATGAATACAGAAACTTTTTCAGAGAATTCCCAAAACTTGAAAATTCAGTTCTGGGCAATTCTTAGCTCCAAAAATCCAAGGAAAATTCATGCAGGCTTATGAACTATAATTGAAATTTTAGTTCACTAAGTTTGACAAGAACATGTGACTTCAGAACTAATTCCTTTTTTCTTAATTGCTTAGAGAATCGTTCTGAATAAACCCCTCAATGAAAAGTGCTAATTTTTGGTCCAGAACCTTTCATGTGACAAGGAACTCACATGATAATTTTAAGTTCCATTGGAGCTCTGGATCATCAGTTTTCTGTCGATCCTTTTTAGGTGATCAAAACACAAGTGAGGAGTGCACTTATCACTTGATCATGTTGCTTAACCGAAACCCAACCCCTAGCACCAGATTCATTTTAAATTCTTTAACAGAGTTCTGGTTTTAAAACTTATCATTAGGATTGATAGCAAAAGCTTTACAATTAAATACTTGTGCATATTGATAACGTGTAGCATCGACGTGGGAGATTGTGAAGCAAAAGAGAGTTGGATAAAGGAGAAGGGTGATCAAGCCTCAAGTGATCATCACTAACTGATTATATACATTCTTAGTCACCTGGAAAACAGACAAGCCCCGGTTTGCATTCAAGCAATTTTGTGAAGTCTTTCCATTTCTAGAGATCATAGCTTTCAATTGTTAATTGCATTAGGTCTAGATGATATTGAAACCCCAATCGCATGACCAGAATTACCCAAGAGAGATGGGTAGATTAGCACCTCCTCGAGTGGATTTGGGCTACGCTAAATGTTAGTTTGGAAGGACCGATAGAAGTCGAGTAGTTGGAATCTACTCATGAGTATAGGGCTTGGCTTCATCGGAACGGGTCAAGAATAGAAACATTGAGTAAAGTTCACAAGTATGAAATGGAGACCAGGCAGGGAGATTTAGATGCTGCAGGCTGTGGACCGTACGTGCATAGCCCTGCCTGTGTTGATTAAGGCCCATCTGTACTTGGCCTTATTGGACAAGTTTGAGTTGTGTACCGAGCGCATACTGGCTATATGGGACCCAGGAAACCGATGTACCTCATGAGATCCACATTGGAACTTTTCTAATAGGCTTATGCTTTTGGCGTCAGTACAGCAGGAGGTAACTCGCCCAAGAACATATCACTGAGGGTATGTACCTTGAGGGAGCTTGCTGTTCGGGGTGATTGGACTGTGTCCTGTGTGGAAGAACTTGGGAAAGGTGCCTGTGTAGAACATCAGTCGAGGTTGCTGCCAGCAACTCGGAGTATGGATGTACGTGTCGTGCAGTCCGGGTGTGTACTTATTCGAATCACCGTCGCTTGCGGTCATATGAGCATACTTGCCCACTGCCTCTTGACGTAGTAAGAACTAAAGTGATTTCCTTTGAATATTGATAAGACTTATGATTTAACTTGTACTGTAACCATGTTTCATTTAGAGATAGTGCTAATTAAAGTTTACTTCACTTTGTGCAAGAAGCATCACAACAAAGCGTTTCTTGTTTGATTGTGGAGTTGCGATGCTGTTTGGCTCAAGGTCTTTAAAATGAGGCTTAACATATGAACGTCAAGGATCACTTGTAGGCGAGTACTTTATGCAATTCAGCTAACCTATTTCAATCTGTCGTGCAAGTAGAGGTTCTTGTTTAGAGTAGACGGGTCAGTCTTGCTGAGCTATGTGCACATGCCTTCTATATGAGTGGTTTTGCAGGTTAACACTGACGCTTATGAGAAGGTTGTCGGGTAAGACTCTGAGACTTCTGAGTCGTTTAACACATGGAGAACCCAGCCGCTGCAGTTGTCTTTGTGTTGCTAGCGAGAAGAGTCCGCGTGCTGGACATATTCTCGAGTGTTTAGTAGTTATTCAACGTGAGATGATTATAGTCTTCCGCTGTAGCTATTTGATGTAAATTATTTACAAAGAACATTTGTAAGCTTCCGCTTTTGATTTATGTAATACATGTTCCTTATATGTGTGCTGTTGGGTGCCGCATATCACAGCACCACCCAATGTGATTCCCGGGCGAGCGGCACAGCCCCGTGTATGGGTGTCGGTCCCTTTAAGCGTGGTATCAGAGCCACATTGGGAATAGCGCATGGAATAAGGATTGTATTACGATAAAAACTTAGGATACGGTGACGAAATGGTACTAGGCCCACATAAGGACTACTATTTTATCCTAATATGAAGGTGGCAACCAAACTTACTTGCTTATGTCAGAAAATCATGCATCTCGGGACGTTCTATGTCTTGGGGGTGCATGTAAGCGCTGTCCACCAATCCGCACAAGCTTAAGGGTGGAGCCTCACGGGTGGCAGGTAACCCGGCCAGCTTTAGTATCCTCTACGACTCTTCATGTCGTTTGGGGTATTCGAGCAACACCCTTCCCTGGCGTGATACGGGCAAGTACGGGAGACCCCGTCACGTGGTTAGTAAAGTGAACACGTAGCTCAAGGCGTGTTTGGCTTGACAACACCCGTGCGGGTGATGACGGACGGGTGTATGAAACTGTATTGGGACCGGGTTGGATGTGCAGCCGAACCTGACGATTGTCTGTGATTTATGCAGGTTTAACCACGAAACCGTAGTACGAGTAGAACACATTTGCACGTGACTGTTTTAGTGCCACCTACGATACGGATATGCTGGTATAATCCGGTTAGATTTTTCTTTTGGTGAGGCTACGTAGTACTGACATGATTCTTACGGTGCATCAACACCGTACTACACTTAATAACCCCTTTCCTATGAAGAAATAACTCATGAACTAACTTTCAACTAAAAATGGAAGTTTGAAAGAAATATTAGTTACTAAACTCTTATTTTGAGCTAAGATTCAAATGAGAGGATGATTAGGCTTCAAAGATTTCAAAAACAGAGTGCTCTGTTTCCTGCAGGAATTCTTGCTGGACTTTGACAGAGCATAACTCTGAGTATCTTTACCCAATTAAGGTGTATGATACAGTTATGGAAATATTTTTAAGTGTTCTACAACTTATCTATATACCTACAGAGAAAAATCACAAGTCAAATTGGTGAAAAGTCCAGTTGAGGGCAATCTGTCCAGAACCAGGACAGCAGCAAAACCTCTCTGGACCCTTCTGTTTTTAAGACATAACTTTCTGTAGAAAAATCCCTAAGGATCCTATGATATACCGTTGGAAAGGTCATGAAATTTTCAACATTGTTGTAGTTTAAAGTTTGTTCAGATTCTTATTATATTTGCACATACAACTGTGATAAAAATATCCACATACAAAGGAGATGCTGGCAAATTTTATCCAGGAATTCTGTCAACTTTGGTAAATCATAACTTTTCATCCAGAGATTATATGGAGGCATATGAATACTCATTGGAAATATATTTCAGTTAAATTTAACTTTGGTATTCAACTTGAGTTATGAAAATGCTGTTAACTGGATTAAAATCTAGATTTAGTGTATAATGGTCTGTTCTGTACAGAAAAGAGGACTGGTTATGCCTACTTTAAGGATTTATGTAAATATGAATTTTGTTGCTTTTTGATAAAGTTTTGACATATTCATGTTTTCATTAGTCTCACATACTGCTGAGTTCATGTTTAACTCATCTAGAAATGCATTTTTGCAGTATGGTTCATACACGTTCTTCGAGGGGGTTTGGTTCATCAAAAAATCCTCAAATTTTGCCAGAATATTCTCTAGGATGTTATCAAACTCCTGTAAAATTCTCAGCTCATTTGGAGTTGATTTGATTAGGAGAATTCAGATTTCAAATTGCTGTGTTCAAATGAATACAGAAACTTTTTCAATTCCCAAAACTTGAAAATTCAGTTCTGGGCAATTCTTAGCTCCAAAAATCCTAGGAAAATTCATGCAGGCTCTACAAACTTGAAATTTTAGTGCACTAAGTTTGACATGAACATGTGAGTTACTTCAGAATTAATTCCTTTTTGTTTAATTGCTAAGAGAATTATTTTACGTCTTTCTCACACGTGGACCTTAACACCTCAGTTCTGCAGGAAGGATCGCAAGAAGAAGGAATGGCAGGACGCATAAACGCGGTGCTTACACCTCTCTCCTATTGAAGTTCTGTTCAAAAACCTCGTACGAGAACTTGTATAGAGAAGGATTTCCCGCGGCGCAGCAGTTCTTCCATACCAACTTGGCTGCCCTGCGCTGCTATTGGCATAACAACCGGTACACCATAGGTTGACCCAACCCAGTCCTTTCCCATCTTCTTAACCCGAAATGAAATGGCTGAGGAGAAGAAGGTTCCTTTTTGGGGGTACCCCCGGGAAGAGATCCAGTGGAGACGGGGTGGACCTCACTAATGCAATTTCTTTTGTAAGTTTAGCTATTTTTGGTCTATTCATAGCATATATATGCTATGGATCCGCTTATTCTTTTTTTTTTCATAATTTGAATTTGCATTTATTAAGACATTGCACAATGATCCGAACACTTTGTCGCATCTCTTCGATACGAATACAGTAACGATCATAGCGATCTCCTCTGGTACCTACTGTACATCAAGATCCGATTGGTCATGAACATCGTAAGGTGCTGCGCTTTGTACTCGGACCTCGGCTCGAGGCATTTTCTCTACCCCTTATTACCCTGAAAAAGCAGGGTCACCTTGTGTCCTTAAACCTATAACCATCTTTCGGCTAACCTAGCCTGGAGGTTTGGTTAGGCTTGGTTACGACGACGTCGAGTTGGCAGCGGAGGAAGACTCAGCATGAAGGCCAGCCGCCCGGTGGTGTGGTTCTACGCAACACGCCAACAAAGAACCTTGGTTCCATTGCGCCCTGTATTCTGAGGCGACCATTTCACGCAGTTCGATCTATTTCCCGATCCGAAAAATCCAATAACGTTCGAAGGGATTTGAATTCCACACGCCTACGAAGCCAAAAAAAAAAGAGCTTCGCTCGGTGGCCCTCCTAGGCTTCCGCCTACTTTCTCCTACAGCTGTGAGCTCTGTGTCGAAAAGCGAAGCGAGCCACACTAGAGCGCTACTCTTCCTTTATGAGTGAGACTCTATCCAGATCTACAGGGTCTATGGTTGGTCCGTGCCCCTGGATGCCGAAGGCATCCTTGGGTTGATCTCATATTTCCTACGGGGTGGAGACAATGGGGTCGGTCCATGGATTTTCCTTCCTTTTGCTATATTTCACTCAAATGGTTGAAGGGAGATAGTGCATCCCTTCCATCCTCTCAACAGATTGGAAATCCAGTAGTTCAAAGTTCTCGGTTGGTTGGCAAGCAAAGGGGGGAAGCTGGTTTTGGAAGATCGGATTACAACATTATAAAGCTTTGTCAACACCCCGAGGTAGCAAGTCAACTCTTCGTAAATAAAAATCAAGTGAAAGAAGCCCCATACCCACTCTTCTTTCCCACTGCGCTTTTCTAGGGTAGGAAAAGGGCTCCCTTGTTGACTTGTCTTTTCTGGGTTGACTTTTATATTCACCAATGATTGGTTGGACTAAATACTACATTTATTTGCTCAGAAGAAGGAAAGTTGGCTTTGAGAATGATGTGATTTTCCAAATTGGAAAATCGAAATGAAGCCTTTTTTTGATCGAACATCCATCCCTCCCGAAGCAAAGCCTACGCCTCCTAATGTGGAGTGGAATTTGCCACTCATTCCCCCTTCTGATCCAGAAGTCAATAGTTGTCTCTCGCACTCTTTCTGAGGAAGTCACATGTCCTGTTCCCTAAGGGAATTCATTATTTTTTTCAGAAATTCCCTTATCTTCCTCCTCAAGCCCCTATCACAAGACCAAGCGGATCTCATCCTGCAGAAGACTCAGAGCAGATCTTTCTAATGGCATGGCTGGCTGTCGGATGTGACCCCTATTTATAAAATTCTCTATCCTAGATCTCGTTTGACTCGGGAATCTCTGAGCCCAGCTTTTAGTCCGTGCCTGGCAGTTTCAGCCGTGGTCCAGTCTAGCAGCCTCTTCTATTCCATTTTTTACAACTCTAATCGCGAAGTGAAGTAAAAAAACACAAACCGATGAAAGGAGAGGCTGAAAGAGCCCAGCTACTGGTGACGGGTTCATTGATGAGTGAAAGAAACCCTTGAATCGATTCGTCCGGGAAAGACTTTCTTTCATCAGCAACAGTCCTTCCTGAAGGAAATGGAAGACGGCTGCGGGATAAGCGAGCAAGCGGCATAGGGTCAAGTTGAAGAGTCACCCTTGCTTTCGTCAGAAGTCATGCCTTCTTTCGACACAAGGTAAAGGGACAGTCTCATCAGCAGCCTGGGAGTGAATGTGGTTAAGGCTAGTAAATACATACTAGGAAATGCTCTTCAGGGATACCAGAACTGGAAGATCCTGTCAAGGGGAAACAAGACCTGGCCTAAGCGCCATTCTGAGATCGGACTCGAGGGATTGTAAGATCATGCGGAAATACAATTGGAACACAGGAAGGCTGGCAAAAGAGCGGTGGGGGTGACAGAGGATGTGCTCGTACGGTTCATAGTTGGGTATGATATTCTCGTGGATTGTTGGGAATGCCAGCAAGTATGCGGAGTTGTACATTGCAAGAATCATATGCTTGCATTGTGTACCCAAGACCATAATCTCAGATCGAGGGGCACTGTTTGTAGCTCATTTCTGGGAGCAGTTGCACGCTGTATTGGGTACTAAACTGATTAGAAGTTCCGCTTATCACCCTCAGACAGATGGACAAACTGAGAGGGTGAACCAAGTACTAGAAGACATGTTGAGAGCGTGCCATCCGCCACGGTAGAAACTGGGATAATCATCTACCGTTGGCGGAATTCTGGTACAATAATGGCTATCAGGCGAGTATCAAGATGGCACCATATGAGGCTCTCTACTATCACAAATGCCTCACCCCATTGAACTGGTGCGAGTCCGGTGAAAGGATCACGTTCGGGGTTGATGTTATGAACGACGCCGAAGAGCGTGTTTGGATTATTCAAGCCAACTTCAAGGCCGCTCAATCCCGGCAGAAAGGGTACGCTGATAAGAGGCGTTGGCCGCTGCACTTCAACATTGGGGAACACGTGTACCTCCGTGTATCTCCGATTAAAGGCGTGCACCAATTCAGCGTGAAGGGGAAACTCACTCCCCGATTTATTGGACCGTATGCTATCACCGAGAAGTGTGGACCAGTGGCATATATACTGGAGCTACCGGCATCTCTCACTGGTGTTCACGATGTTTTCCATGTTTGACAGCTACGGAAATGTCTGAAGTATACGGCTCCTGTTCCCACCGAAGACATTGGCGAGCTGCAACCAGATTTGACGTATGCTGAATATCCGGTGGCGATTATTGATTAGAAGGCTCGGACCACGCGTAACCGAACGCTGTGGTTCTACAAGATACTGTGGAGCAACCACACCGCTGAAGAAGCAACGTGGGAGAGCGAGGAGTTCCTTCGCTAAAACTACCCGGACTTCATGGTGTCTCATCATAGGTATGTTCCTATTACATCGTCGTCTCTTCCTTTATAATCTCGAGACGAGATTCTTTTAAGGGGGGAGGGATGTAAAAGCCCAAGAATTGACTTGCTAAAATGTTCATCACATCACCACACCACAGCTCATTTGGTGGGTGGCTCATGAACATTTGTGAAGAGCAGGTAAACACAATCAAGAGGGTGATTAGAGGAAAAACCCATAACTCCAAAAAAAAGGAGCTCACACACATAAACATGAGATGATGAGTTCACTATTTGGTCTTCAATACTTTTAGGAATGCTCAAGCCACGTTTGATGCAAATCCAAACTCTTTTGAGCCACTTTTGGAGACATTTGTAAAAAGGGCTATTTGAATGCAAATTCAAATTTCAGCTAGTTTTCACCACTTGAATTCAAAAGTTGACTTCATATTTAAACTCAGCACATTTTTTGATTTAGTCAACCAATTTTCATCCTCATTAGAGTTTATCTTGTCAGGAGCTAAATTTGCAATGATTCAAAACTGAATCTGAATTTCAAATTCAAATGTGAAGTGAATTTAGCCAAACTAATTTCAAACTGATGAATTCAAATTCATCCCCTGAATTGGTGGATAAGTCTTCCATTCAAGTTTGAATAGCTGAGATATTTGCACCAACAAAGGAGAGGATTAGGGGAAGCATGGGCCCACCTGTCAGTCAAATGCACTGATCAAAGCACTCACACGGGCTCTGTTTCTACGGGACACTTCACCGGTCGCCACCGAGCAGCTGTCAAACAGACACCGCAGCGAGCTGGTGTCGTGCTGGAGGCTAGCGCCAGGTCCTTTCTTGCCCACAAAGCCACCTCTCGCAGCACACACGGAGACTCTGCCGGCTATCACACACGCTCGAGCGAATGTATTGCCATTTTGGCCACCCTCTCGGTTCCCCGGTGCGCCTCCGTTCTAAGTACGCTCGTGGCCGACAATCAACAGCAACTAGATGCGCTAGAGGATGCTCGAACTCATGGTGAAAACCCTACCCCCTTTCATGCCCTGTCAGGGGAGAATTTTCCCGTTTATTTCTCGCTGTCCAAAGAACCGAGTCACTCAAAACTCCAAAATTCGTAATGGTTAGTCCACCACAGAGGATTCTGATATACACACACGTTCTGCACTTGTCCACGGCCACCTAGGATCAACAACCAGCGAAAACCATCGACTAGGGTTGCTGTTCTTCAAATTTTTCCGATCGCCGCCGTTTTAGCCCTAGGTCAACGGTGAGGTCCTAGCTCCGGCCGTTTCCATGGCAAACCAGTCCCAGTTCGTGCTCAGCATGTCACTATGGAGCTGTAGGAGGAAACCGTTCAAAAAATAGGGCCCTGGGTAGCTCGGCGACATCACCGCAGTGGAGGTCGCCGCTGTCACCGTCGCGAGCGTGGTTCCGGACATCGCCGAGCTTCGGTTTGTGCACCAACGTGTTCCCTGAGTAATGTTGGGCACAGGCAGTGAATTCCGTCGAAGGATGTGCGGTAGAACGGCCAGCGGCGAGCTCTCCGGCGAAGCGCCGCCACGGGGAGCGCGGGTTGTCGCAAGGAAGACGAAGAGCGGCCGGGTCCACCGGTCAGTCTCTGTTTTCCAGCGGGGATCCGTTTTGCGGCTGGGATCCGGTGCGGCAGCGCGGGTAAAACCCCGTGGGCTGCGGTGTGGCTGCGATTTCAGTGGGCCGGTTTAAGGAGTGGGGCCCACACTCAGAATTTAAACATTTAGAAGATTTTCAGATTTTGTTCAAACTTCTAGTGCCTATAAGTTTTGCTAGGAAGCTCCAAATTTAGTGAACCAAATTTTGTTGGATTCAGCTCTTCGAGTACTATCCAGCAAAGCAAGATTCAGCTTTTGAAACTTATTCTTTTTCCAGAATTAATTCCCTAAATTCTAAATTGTTGGGAATTTTATCTGAAGATTCTTTTATGGAAAATTCTGAAATTTTGCTAGGATGTTCATTTAAAATTCCTTGAGTGACAGGAAAAATTTCAGATCCATCCAAGTTCATTTTGTTCCCCTAATGGTGTGATTAAGTGAACTGCCCTGAGAAAATAAAAAAAATGTACAGAAATATTTTTAAGATTTTCTCAAATCTTGTTTAGGGCATAACTTTCTCTAGGATTCTTCAAATGACATGAAACCACTTCCATTAGAACCATCTCAAAACTCTAGTTCTCAGAAAGTAATGGTTTGAGCCGTGAAAATCCCTGGAAATCCATAGAAGCTCTAGTAATGACCAATTAGACTTTTATTTGTACAGAGCACAAATGAACATTGTTTCAAATGAAACTTGGTCAAATCTCTGGTTCGGACCTTATCAAGCCACTGTAAAATTTTCAGAGCCAAAGGAGATGTCTACATAGAGTTATAGTCTTTACATATTCAATTTAACACATTGCATTTAAATTGACATATAGTACATTGCTTATGTGTAGTCGCTGAAGGCGAGGAAACCCCGGAAGTGCTGGATTTTCTCCTTCCGGATGATACACTAACTTCTGACTCACAGCAACAAGGCAAGCCCCGGTTTGCATTGAACGAGTTTTAAAGTTTTGCTTTATATACATATTTAGTTTAAGGTATTTATGTGCATTAGGTGTAGGATGGATGCAACCCAAATGCATAACCAGATCATTCCCACAAGAGTGAGGGTAGTGTCTAAGTCCTCGACTAGTCAATCTGTACTTAATGTTCATTGAACTTTGGTACAAGTCGAGTAGTTGGAATCTACTCGCGAGTACAGGGGTCGGGAGACACGGGATTGGTTCGAGTGATGTGAGATCACTTTAGTAAGAAGATGAGACTAGGCAGGGGCTAGGGCACAGCAAGATGAAGTCTTGTAAGCTCAGTCCTATCCGTGTCGATTGTGGACAGATCCGTGTGCGGCCCCGCTGAACAAGTATTGAACGTACAGAAGGCATATTGGATATATGGGCACCCATAAACCGATGTAAACTAAACCTCCGGTCGTCGAGGCATAGCACACAGATTTATAGGTGTAAGTTGAGGGCAGCCAGGTGGAAATCTGCTAACAGGCATAGAGAGATGCTTCGTGTAGGGAACCTCCTGCTCGTTTCGGTGCGACCGGTTTGACGTTTGGGCTGTTGGGTGAAAGGTTGTCCCGTACGACACGGGGTGAGCGTGCTGTGTGCAGCTCCGTGTGTGGGTGTACGTGACATGTTATTCAGGTATCCCTGCAGGTGTATATCGAGTCGATTCACCGTCCCTCGGGGTTATGAGTACCGCTTGTTCACTGCACCGTGACATAGATAAATTATGGAATATTGTGATTGAATTCTGCTGCTATGTATAAATTGTATTGTTACATGTGTGCCACCAAATATCGCTTACTAAATTTCAGATTCATGAACTGTTAAATTTATGGCTAAAAGATGAACTAAGGATGAACTTGTAGGCGTGTCCGTTTGCTGAAATTTACTATCCCATCTTCGTTATGACCTGCATGTAGAGTTTCATGTGTAGGCGCATCGGTTAAGACTTGCTGAGCCATCGTGCTCACGGTTGCTGCTATGAGTGTTTGCAGGTGAGGATTACCCCACGGACTCGGGGTACGAGTCCACCGGCGAGGGCTACCCTCTGTCGTGGACCACGGCTGAGTGGGAGCCGTACACGCCGCGCTGAGCTGAGAAGTGGAGCTAGTGTGGGTTGTCCATAGGGCTGGACAACCGCCTTTTGCTAGTTAGGTGGGCGTGAGTTGTAAAAATTCAGCTTCCGCAGTTGTAGACTCTGTATCTAGATGTAAACTGAAGGCTTGTACTACTTTGTACATATTCAGTTTGTTTTCTATGTAATACAATATCTTCCTTATGATGTGTGCTGTCGGGTGTCGCATCCTGCGGCACTACCGTCTGAGATCCTGGGCATGCGGATTTCGGTCCGTCACAGCTGCGGGTTGTTGTTGTAGGCAGGCGGCTGGGAGTCATGACCCCCTTGCTTACTAGAGCCTCTGGCCTCGTGCGTGGTCCGGGTACGAACCATCTGTAACCATACGACAATAAAAATCAATCCCACAACATACTCCATGCAATCCATAAAATAGTAGTAGAACATAATGTCGGTAAATATGCGACACATCTCATACATGGATAATGTAATAACTTTGCACATGCTACACCATTACGAGACAAAATATAAATTAGTGAAATCCAAATTGACGGACATCCTCTTTGGAAATTCATCTCACTAAATTTGGTCACTACGAGACGTTAATATCGCTTTGTCATTACGTATACTACCCTTTATCTTCAATACGACACAAACATGGTCTCTAGCAAAAGATCTTGAGTAGGTCATATACTCACATCTTTCACTAGTTGAAGATAACCACTCATGAGTAGGTTCTATCCCATTGGAAGTAATAAAACTCTAATAGATACAACAATCTCCTTAATAAGTTCAACTGTTCATTCCTCTGCCCAGAATGGCCAGTTTCTATTTATCCCAGATTTTGACCTGATACTAGGCATTTTCTGTAGGATCAAAGAGCACGTGAAAAGCTACAAGAGGGGTGAATGGTAGATTTAAACTTTTTAGCGGAAGCAACAAAAACCCCCTCGGAAGAATATTAATCTTTTAAAGAAACCATGTATGCGACTGATCTAAACGTGTTTAACCATGACAAAAGTGGTATATATTATAGAGAATCAAGTCACTAAGACACGACAACAAGAATCATAGAAATCCATCAAAAAGAACTCAAGTTATGATCGAAAGATCAAACGAGGGTCAATCTGTTCTACTCGAGTAAAAACCAAATCTGTGACACTGCAAAGAAACTCGTGTAGATCAGAAACTACAAGTCCAATGACCGTGAAATTTTTATAGATGATAGATAATAAAGTTATAAAGACAACACAAAAGGAATCATGTAATTAAATCTGTAAAACTCGAGTTATGATCAAAACACCCAAGCACTGTCGTGCTGTCCAGAAACTCAACGAGAATGACTTGACAAAAACAAGTCGGACGAACAAGGCACAAAGTGTAAAAGTCCCAAAAATGTGTATGAATGAAAACTATGGTTTGAGTTCATATGTGTGGCAATGACAGGAAAAATGGGACTTGCTAAAACTTTTCTTCATGTAAAGTAATACATGGATGAACATCCAACACGAGGTTCACCTTTTTATTTAAAAGTGTTGAACCAATAAGGAGTTAAATACCTCTTTGCATGTAAGTTTAAAATTCAGATTTGAAATTCAAAGTTCACACATATGGTGACCCAAAAACTTAGAATTAACATGCAGCCATATAGTTGAGTTTTTAGGGAAAAGGTTATCACCAACTTTTCAATTGTAGGGTGGGCTCAAAGGAGAGCTAAAGAGAAGAAATTGCAAATTCTAAACCAAATTCAGATTTAGTCTTGCAAATTCAAACTAAATTTGAAGAATTCAAATTCTATCCCACCTTTTTAAATTTAGCATTTTGGGGAGTGAAAAGATCAGCTTGAGAAGATATTTGGTGAATAAATGGGGGGTGGGACCCACAGGTCATAGAGCTAAAGGAGGAGACTTACTCCCTAAGTTTTGCTCTCGGTGGGGACTTTTCCCGAGCAGCTCGCGAGCGCCACCGAGCAGCTTGCCGGTGACAGCTCCTGCTGCCGGTCTCCATGTGCTGGCGCCCTGGGGTCGGTCCTGGCCGCACCCCCAACGTGATAACGTGCCCCCCGGCCAAAGCAAGGCACAATTGCTTTCTCCTCCTCGCAAAGAAACCGAGAGCAGAGCACCTCATCGGCGCTGCTCCACTGCCCCTGTCTTCCGGCCAGCCCAGCGCCTCTCCGGCAGGGTCAAGAGGTCACAGAGGTGCGCCAGGAGGTACTGATCCTCATCCCGTCGTCCTCTTGCTCTCCCCTGACGCCGGCTCGCCGGAATTCGAGTTTTGGCACCGGCGCACGTATAAAACATCATGTGTTTAATTCGGGAAATTCTCCCAAACCGATTGATCATACCTCCTACAATTCAAACCACAGCAACTAGATGTCCTAGCGCCCTCCCACGCCGAAAACCAAAGGAAACCGACCCTCCTGTGCCCCGGGCGACGAGAAATCGTCGCCGGCGGCCAAAACGGCCATGGTCCATGGTGACGACTAGGTTGCAGCCAGTTCCTGCACGATCTGATCTCCATTCCATGTTCCTAGAACCATAGGGATGCTGTAGGACATCGTAGCTCGCGGGGAGATGCCTTGGACACGCTGGAACGCGTCCATGTCGAGCTCCCGAGCCGCCCCGCCGGTGCCGACCCACCTACAGCCGTTTTCATGCGGGGAAACCTTGCCCGGCAGCTGCGCCACGTTCCCAGGAGCATGTAGGGTGAAACCGGAGCTCATTTGGTGGAGAAATGAGGGAGAATGAGCCATGCCAAGTTCTCTGCCGGTGTGCACCCGCGGGCTCTGGCGGGAGGTTGAAGAAGCACCTGACCCGTGGGCCCCACGAGCGACTGTGCTGTTTAAAATCAAACAGAGAGTTGTGCAAACTTGTAAAATGCATAACTTGGTGTAGGAAGCTCCAAAAATAGTGAGATAAATTTTGTTGGATTCCTTTAAGAGAGTACTATCCAGAGGTACAACCCAATAATTATGAAAACCCCTGGTTTTGGCTCATTAATTCATAGAAGGAAAAGATTGTGGGAATTTTTCCAGGAGTTCTATGTATTGGAAAATCGCCAAATTTGGGCAGGAGAGTCTTCCAAAAATACTTGAACTCCAGTAAAATTTTCAGAAGCATTGGACCTCATTTGCTTGGCCAAATGTGGTGTTAATTCCTTATGTCTCTGAAAAATGGGAGAATAAACAGAGGTCAATTTCAGAATTTTCCCCAAACTTTAGAACCTCATAACTCTTGCTAGGAATCCCCAAATTTAGTGATTCAAATTGGGTTGGATTCATATTGAATAGCTCTGTCCAAATCTACAACCCAATTTGTATGAAACGAATTATTTAATTCTGGAAAATTCTTGGAAGGTTTTCTGAAAAAGAATTATAGAGGGAGTTTGGTTTATCCAAAAATACCCAAATTTTGCCAGAATATTCTTTAGCATATTGTTGACCTTATAGCAAATGTTCAGCTCATTTGAAGATCATTTGAGTAGGAATTTGCTAAAAACAATCTGCTGTGTTCATAAGAGTCCAGAAACATTTTCAGAAAATGTTTCCCACTTCAAAAATCTGTTCTGAGCAATCCATAGCTCCAGAAATCATAGGAAAATTTAGGCAAGCTCTCTGGGACATACTTGGAATTTTAGTTCACTTAGATGGGCATGAAAATGCACGTTACTACAGAATTAATTCTATTGAGTACAAATGCTTAAAGAATTGTTCTGGGGGAACTACCCAAGTAAAAGGGCTGAATTTTGGACCAGATGACTCTCATGTGATCAAAAACTCACATGTAAATTATCAGCCCAAGATGAGTCCTGGAACTCCCTGTTCTTATTCTCCATACTTATGTATAAGGGAAAAATACATAAGAGATATTGTGAGAATTATGGAGGACACAATATGACTCCACATTAGCTGCAATTTGGCAAGCTAAATCCTTAGGTAGTATAGAACCTGCTGTAAAAATTTTGAGGCCATTGGAGTTCTTGTTCTTCAGTTGCACTCAAATCTTTTCAGCTTATCTATTATGTTCATTAGAGAAAAGGGTTAGTGTATAGCTAAGGTCCTTAAGGTCAAATTAGTTTAATTCTGTTCTTTGCACAACAGAGGCAAACCAAGCCATGCTTGGCTTTTCCACACAACCTCTGTTCTTAAGAAAGTAATTCTATAACTTCTTTCCATTACATTCCATGAAACATATGCATATGCATTTCAATAAGAACAACAACGAAGGGGACTCAAAGGAGTGATTCATCAAAGTGGATCAAGCTCCGGAGAGTCAAGGGTGGATCTGCAAGGATACTAACTGCTTATATACGACTACCCTGCAAAACAGGAAAGCTCCGGTTTGCATTTAACAGCTGTTAAGTTTTTGTTTTGTATTCACTTTCGGTCAAGGTATGAACTGTGCATTAGGTCTAGTGATTGATACTCCTCTTGCATAACCAAATGACCCATTGAGTATTGGGTAGGTGTCTTTCACCGCGTAGAACTGCCATGCTTAAGTACGGTTCGGTAGAAGTCGAGTGGTGAGATGCTACTCGCAGATTTAGGAACAACAGGGGCATACGGGATTGGTTCGTAATTGAATTAGCAATTAAAGTCGAGACCGGAAGGTTGTAGGAGCAGCAGGACATAGGGGCCTGGGTGCTGTAGACCTGTCAGTGTCGGTCAAGGACCGATCCGTATGCGGCCCTGTTGAACAAGTTTGAGTTGTGTACCGGACTCATGCTGGCTATATGGGACCCAGTAAACCGATGTACCTCAGGAAGCTGTCGTTGGGACTTTTCGGGTCGCCTCAGGCGGACGGCCGGTGTGCAGTATGTGGAGAATATTCTCATGACATCTCACGTCGGAAGGTGCACCATGAGAGTAGCTACTGTACGGGGCGACTTGATCGATTCAGCGGGGGTGAAACGGGGGAAAGGCTGCCACGTACGACGTCAGTGATGGTTGTTGTAGGCAACGTCGAGTACGGGCGTACGTGTCGTGTAGTCCAGGTGTTATTGATTCGAATCACCGTCGCTCGCGGAATGGACCGAGCATACTTGTTCTCACAGTCGTGACGTAGTAAGAACTTGCATGAGAAAGGAACTAATCATATTGATGTGAAGTATTATACTAGTGTTGTATTGGATCTCGATGAATAGGCTAGTGCAAACTCGATTCTTTTATGCCATGAGCAATTTACATCGGGGGAAAGCGTTTCTTGTTTGATTGTGGACTCCCGATGTAGCATGCCCAGGGTTACTTAAAATGCTGCAATTAATGCCTGAAAGTAAGGATTCACTTTTAGGCGAGTTAATTATGCTTATGCCATCCTATGATAGGTTCATAACCTCACATAGAGTTTCATGTCTAGGGTGACGGTTAAGTCTTGCTGAGCGTTATGCTCACGGATGCTATCCGAGTTGTTTTGCAGGTAATCGACTCGCTGATTATGAGAAGGGGTGCCGATGAGACTCGGGAACCTCCGAGTGCTTACTCAAAGAGCATCCTCGCCGCTGCAGATTGATCTTCATGTTGCTAGTAAGAAACGTCCGCGGGCTGGACCGTTTCTTTGTTGCTAGTTTAGATATGAATCGTGAGAGTGATAGTCTTCCGCTGTAGTTTACTCTGATATATATTTATTTGTAAAACAATCTTGTACGCTTCCGCAAACTATTTATGTAATATGATGGGTGTTCATCGACCCGTGTGCTGTTGGGTGCCGCATAACACGGCACCACCCAACGAGGTCCCGTGGGGCCGTCTCAGCGTGGCATCAGAGCTGTTACACATGGTATCAGAGCTGCGTTGGGAACAGAGCACGGATTGAGCATCATATTATGTCACAAACTTAGGGTACGGTGAGATAACGGTACTAGGCCCACATAAGGACTACTATTAGCATATAATGAAGGTGGCAAGCTAACTTATTTGTTATGTCGGAAAATCGTGCATCTCGGGACGGTTTATGTCTTGGGGGGTGCACATATGCGCTGTCCACCAGTGCGCACAAGCTGAAGGGTGGAGCCTCACGGGTGGCAGGTAACCCGACCCGCTTTAGTATCCTCTACGACTCTTCATGTCGTTTGGGGTATTCGAGCAGCGTCTGTCCCAGGCGTGCGTGGTGCAATTTGGGAGACCCTGTCACGTGGTCAGTAACGTGAACACGTAGCTCAAGGCGTGTTTGGCTTGAGAACACCTGGGCGAGTGATGACGGCCGGGTGTACGAACTGTATGGATACCGGGTTCGGTGTGCAGCCGGGCCTGATGATTGAGTGTGTTTTATGTAGGTACTAACCACGAAAAACCTTAGTGCGTGTAGAACACGTTTGTGAGTGATCGTTTTAGTGCCACCTAAGGATACGTATATGCCGGTGTAATCCGGTTAGGTTTTTCTTTGGTGAGGCAACGTAGTACCGTCATATGTCTTACGGTGCATCGTCACTGTACTACACTGGATAATATTCTTACCTATGAAGAAATCATTCATGACTAACTTTCAAACTAAAAATGGATGTGATAAAGCACATATTAGTTACTGAACCCTTCATTTGAACTAAGTTTCAAAGAAGAGAATTACTAGGCTTCTTTTGATCTCAAAAACAGAGTGCTCTGTCCTGGCAGAAGTTTTGCCGAACTTTAACAGAGCGTAACTCTGATTAGTTTGACCCAATGGAGGTGTTTGATACAGTTCTGGAAAGTTTATTAAGTGCTCTACAACTTTTCTGTAGAACTCCAGAGCCAAATCCGACACCAACTTGGTTGAATGTCCAGATGAATGCAAACTGTTCAGAAAACAGAGCAGCTGCAGACTTCTCTGGATGTTGCTGTAAATTAGCCGTCACAGTCTGTAGAAAATTTCTAAGGGTCATATGACACACCGTTGGAAAGGTTAGGAAATTTTCAACGATTTTGTAGTTCATAGTTTTTTCAGAATTGTACCCCAGTTGTATGTAACACTGTGATGAAAACAGCCACATACAAAGGAGGTGCTGGCAAATTTTAGCCAGAAATTCTGTCAACTTTGATCAATCCTAACTTTTGTTCCAGAAATGATCTAGGGGCATGTGAGTACTCGTTGAAAATATACTGAAGTTAACTTTAACTTTGGTATTCAACTTGAGTTATGAAAATGCTGGTAACTGGATCCAAATCTGGATTAAGTACAGAAAGGTCGGTTCTGTACAGCAAATGGGGATTGTTTTTGTTGGCTTTGGAAAGATATGTAAACATGAAGTATTGTTATGCTTTCATAAAGTTTTAGCATGTTCATGTTTTACATACTTTCACATACTGCTAGATCAAGTTGTGACTCCCCTCAAAATTATGCTTTTGCAGTATGGTGCGTACTCATTCTCCGAGTAGGACTGAAGGTTCTCATCGAGACGGTGATGACTCGACTCCACCAGGGGCACCGCCATCAACGGTATGGGCGGATATCATGGCTCAGATGGTCGAGTCAAGTCAAGAGAACACAAGACTACTCCAAGCCTTGGTACAACAGGGCTTACTCCAGCGTGCACAACCGGACGTTCCACCTCGGAACGCCTACTTGGATTTCTTGGCGACACAACCGCCAATCTTCACGGAAGCCCATGAACCAGTGGAAGCTGATCAGTTGCTTCGAGTTATGGAGTCCAAGTTTGGAGTGTTTGAGTGCGACGAGTACCAGAAGACATTATTTGCAGCTCAACAGCTCCATGGAGCCGCCGGAAATTGGTGGTTTGCGTATCTCGCCACCGTTCCGGAAGGCCATCAGGTGGAATGGACGGAATTTCGTGAAGCATTCCCTGCTCGTCACATTCCTATGGGTTTTATCAAGGCCCAACAGCAAGAATTCAGAAACTTGAAGCAGGGGGGCATGAGTGTCCTCGATTATGTCCGAAGATTCAACCTTCTGGCACTATATGCTCCTGCTTATGCGACGAGCGAAGCTGCAATGTGTGACTACTTTTTCTATGGCTTGAGTGCCATACTAAAAGAGAAGTTAGCTTTGTTCAATCAAGGCAGTTACACCGAGTTGATCAGTGCTGCTCTGCTGCAAGAACAAGCGACACTTGAGTGTCAAGCAGAGAAGAGGGACCGGGAGGATGTGCAAGAAGACACACCATCGTTCCTCGTAAATACCGTGTGGTGTATCACACACCATCCGATGAGATATGGCAAGCACCAGGGAGATCAACTCTGTACAGATTTCCTGCTCAAGAATCTTATCTTGAAGCAGCGCCATTGCCGCAGCAACGAATGATACCTGTTGCATCATTGCTGCAGCCAAGTGCCTCAACCTCTCAACCACAAGTCAACGAAGAACCGGGGAAACCTCCGTGTTCTTATTGCCACCGTTTTGGGCATTTTAGGCAGGAATGCTGGGAGAAGTTGGTAAACACCAGACAGCCATCATCATCAGGTGGTATGCCGCCACCTGCTCCAGTCAACATAACAGCATTGCAATCCGGGAGTGTGCAACATCTTGCGATTGAGGATGTCCCGGAGGGAGCACCGGTGTTAGCGGGCATGTTTACTCTCAAGGACGTGCCCGTATTGGTACTTTTTGATTCAGGTGCAACCCACAATTTTATCAGCAAAACATGCGTGGATCAGCACCAAATATCCACCAATACCCCCACAACGAGTTTTCTCATACGTTCACCGGGAGGAAATATCTCTGCCAATCAGATTGTGTCCCGAGCAGCTTTGTGTTTGGGCGGAAAAATATACCCAACATCGCTGATTATGTTGGATAGGCAGAAGATAGACATTATATTGGGGATGTCTTGGTTAAATCGTCACGGTGCCGTTCTCAATATCCGTAACCGGACTGTCCAGATTGACTCGCCGATTCACGGACAGCACACGCTGTTTTTAGACAGCGAAGATCCAGATATGGTAGAGGCCTACCACACGGAAGCGCTGAAGCTTGAAGATATTCCGGTGGTACGTGATTATCCCGACGTATTTCCCGATGACTTACCGGGCATGCCGCCCGAACGGGACGTCGAGTTCAAAATTGAACTGGCGCCTGGAACGACGCTATTTCACGAAGGCCTTACAAGATGGCACCTAACGAGCTAGCGGAGTTGAAAGAGCAACTGAATGAACTCATGAGCAAGGGTTTCATACGACCAAGTTCTTCACCTTGGGGTTGCTCAGTGCTGTTCGTTAAGAAGAAGGACGAAACACTACGGCTATGTGTTGATTATCGTCCTCTCAATGCTGTCACGATCAAGAACAAGTATCCTTTGCCTCGCATCGACATCCTGTTTGATCAACTTGTGGGTGCAAAGGTATTTTCGAAGATGGATCTTCGGTCGGGCTATCATCAAATCAAAATCCGACCAGAGGACATACCGAAGACAGCTTTCTCGACGAGATACGAACTCTACGAGTACCTCGTCATGTCATTTGGGCTAACCAACGCTCCGGCACACTTTATGTATTTGATGAATTCTGTATTCATGCCGGAGCTAGACAAGTTCGTCGTGGTATTCATCGACGACATATTGGTTTACTCCAAATCTGAAGAAGAGCATGTTGAACATCTGCGCATTGTGCTACAACGGTTGCGGGAGCACCAATTATATGCCAAGTTCAGCAAGTGCGAATTTTGGATTGATCAAGTGCCTTTCCTAGGCCATATCATTTCAGCAAAGGGCATTGCTGTGGATCCCAGCAAAATTGAACAAGTGCTGAAGTGGGAATCTCCCAAATCTGTCCACGAGGTCCGAAGTTTCCTAGGTTTAGCGGGTTATTATCGGAGGTTTATTCTGAGCTTCTCAAAGATTGCTAAACCAATGACGGAGCTGCTGAAGAAGGGCACTAAATACATGTGGAATGCAGCCTGTGAAGCCGCATTCAAAACTTTGGTGAAACATCTCACAACGGCTCCAGTTCTTGCTCAGCCGGACACGACGAAGCCATTCGACGTATACTGTGATGCATCCGGCATCGGTCTCGGCTGCGTTCTGATGCAAGAAGGGCGTGTAGTCGCCTATGGGTCTCGTCAACTGCGAAACCACGAGCAGCATTATCCAACTCACGATCTTGAGCTTGCTGCTGTGATGTTGGCGTTAAAGATGTGGAGGCATTACCTACTGGGTAATCTTGTTCACCTCTACACCGACCACAAAAGCCTGAAGTATATCTTCACGCAGAAGGAGCTAAATATGAGACAACGGAGATGGTTGGAGCTCATCAAAGATTATGAAATTGAGATCCACTATCATCCAGGAAAAGCAAACGTGGTTGCCGACGCGCTGAGTCGGAAGGCCCATGTTCACAACTTAGCGGCTGCTGAGTTAGAAGACGAAGAAGCAAGCCTCCGTGTTATTCCGTATGGCGCGCTTTATAATCTCGCGCTCATTCCAACAATCCGTGAAGAGATTGTTGAGGCTCAAAGAAGAGACAGAGGCATGTCTCACATACGGAGAAGACTGGACAACGGAGAGGTGAAATGTTTCCGGAAGGATGAGAACGGTACGATATGGTTTAACGACCGTATAGTGGTACCGCGTAATATGAAACTCCGGAAGAAGATCTTGGATGAAGCCCACCTGTCTAAGTTTTCCATTCATCCCGGAAGTAACAAGATGTACCAAGATTTGAAACAGAAATTTTGGTGGACGAGGATGAAGAGGGAGGTTGCTAAATACGTATCCGAATGCGATACGTGTAGACGGGTCAAGGCTGATCATATGCGGAAAGCCGGACCGCTACAACCTTTGAAGATTCCGGCGTGGAAATGGGAGGATGTAAGTATGGACTTCATCGTCGGATTACCGCTCACATCCAGGAAGCATGACTCGATATGGGTGATTGTCGACCGGTTGACAAAGTCGGCTCATTTCATACCGGTGAACACTCATTATCGAGCAAGGCAATATGCAGAGTTATTCATTTCCAGAATTATTTGCTCACATGGTGTCCCAAAGACCATCGTTTCAGATCGAGGTGCGTTGTTCGTTGCTCGGTTTTGGGAGCAGCTGCATTTCTCGTTGGGCACCAAGCTAATTAGAAGCTCCGCATATCACCCTCAAACCGATGGACAAACTGAGAGGGTGAATCAAGTGCTCGAGGACATGTTGAGAGCATGTGCCATCCACCACGGTAGGAATTGGGACGATCACCTACCGCTGGCGGAGTTTTCATACAACAACGGTTATCAAGAGAGTATTAAAATGGCACCGTATGAAGCTCTCTATGGCCGGAAGTGTCGCACACCACTGGATTGGTGTGAGTCCGGCGAAAGAGTTCTGTTTGGGATTGATCTTGTCAACGAAGCCGAAGACCGAGTTCGGTTGATACAAGAGAACTTAAAGGCTGCACAATCCCGACAGAAGAGCTACGCGGATCAGAGGCGTAGGCCATTACATTTTGACGTCGGAGAACACGTTTATCTTCATGTATCCCCGATGAAGGGAATTCACCGGTTCGGTGTAAAGGGGAAGCTCGCTCCCCGTTTTATTGGTCCTTTTGCTATCACGGAGAAGTGCGGACCCGTAGCCTACCGGCTGGAATTACCGGCAAGTTTGGTGGGTGTTCATGATGTATTTCATGTATCACAGCTGCGGAAGTGCCTCAAATTCACCGCTTCTGTTTGCACTGAGGACATCGACGAGTTGAAACCGGACCTGACCTACACCGAGCGACCGGTCCAGATTTTGGATGAAAAGACCCGGGTAACCCGGAACCGGACAATCCGATTTTTCAAGGTACTGTGGAGTAATCACACCGCGGAAGAGGCGACGTGGGAAAGTGAAGATTATCTCCGCACCAACTACCCGGAACTTTTATCTTTGTACAGTTTGTAATTACCTCTCCCATCGCGTTCCTCTTTTGTAATCTCGGGACGAGATTCTTTTAAGGGGGGAGGAATGTAAAAGTCCCAAAAATGTGTATGAATGAAAACTATGGTTTGAGTTCATATGTGTGGCAATGACAGGAAAAATGGGACTTGCTAAAACTTTTCTTCATGTAAAGTAATACATGGATGAACATCCAACATGAGGTTCACCTTTTTATTTAAAAGTGTTGAACCAATAAGGAGTTAAATACCTCTTTGCATGTAAGTTTAAAATTCAGATTTGAAATTCAAAGTTCACACATATGGTGACCCAAAAACTTTGAATTAACATGCAGCCATATAGTTGAGTTTTTAGGGAAAAGGTTATCACCAACTTTTCAATTGTAGGGTGGGCTCAAAGGAGAGCTAAAGAGAAGAAATTGCAAATTCTAAACCAAATTCAGATTTAGTCTTGCAAATTCAAACTAAATTTGAAGAATTCAAATTCTATCCCACCTTTTTAAAATTTAGCATTTTGGGGAGTGAAAAGATCAGCTTGAGAAGATATTTGGTGAATAAATGGGGGGTGGGACCCACCGGTCATAGAGCTACAGGAGGAGACTTACTCCCTAAGTTTTGCTCTCAGTGGGGACTTTTCCCGAGCAGCTCGCGAGCGCCACCGAGCAGCTTGCCGGTGACAGCTCCTGCTGCCGGTCTCCATGTGCTGGCGCCCTGGGGTCGGTCCTGGCCGCACCCCCAACGTGATAACGTGCCCCCCGGCCAAAGCAAGGCACAATTGCTTTCTCCTCCTCGCAAAGAAACCGAGAGCAGAGCACCTCATCGGCGCTGCTCCACTGCCCCTGTCTCCCGGCCAGCCCAGCGCCTCTCCGGCAGGCTCAAGAGGTCACAGAGGTGCGCCAGGAGGTACTGATCCTCATCCCGTCGTCCTCTTGCTCTCCCCCGACGCCGGCTCGCCGGAATTCGAGTTTTGGCACCGGCGCACGTATAAAACAGCATGTGTTTAATTCGGGAAATTCTCCCAAACCGATTGATCATACCTCCTACAATTCAAACCACAGCAACTAGATGTCCTAGCGCCCTCCCACGCCGAAAACCAAAGGAAACCGACCCTCCTGTGCCCCGGGCGACGAGAAATCGTCGCCGGCGGCCAAAACGGCCATGGTCCATGGTGACGACTAGGTTGCAGCCAGTTCCTGCACGATCTGATCTCCATTCCATGTTCCTAGAACCATAGGGATGCTGTAGGACATCGTAGCTCGCGGGGAGATGCCTTGGACACGCTGGAACGCGTCCATGTCAAGCTCCCGAGCCGCCCCGCCGGTGCCGACCCACCTACAGCCGTTTTCATGCGGGGAAACCTTGCCCGGCAGCTGCGCCACGTTCCCAGGAGCATGTAGGGTGAAACCGGAGCTCATTTGGTGGAGAAATGAGGGAGAACGAGCCATGCCAAGTTCTCTGCCGGTGTGCACCCGCGGGCTCTGGCGGGAGGTTGAAGAAGCACCTGACCCGTGGGCCCCACGAGCGACTGTGCTGTTTAAAATCAAACAGAGAGTTGTGCAAACTTGTAAAATGCATAACTTGGTGTAGGAAGCTCCAAAAATAGTGAGATAAATTTTGTTGGATTCCTTTAAGAGAGTACTATCCAGAGGTACAACCCAATAATTATGAAAACCCCTGGTTTTGACTCATTAATTCATAGAAGGAAAAGATTGTGGGAATTTTTCCAGGCGTTCTATGTATTGGAAAATCCCCAAATTTGGGCAGGAGAGTCTTCCAAAAATACTTGAACTCCAGTAAAATTTTCAGAAGCATTGGACCTCATTTGCTTGGCCACATGTGGTGTTAATTCCTTATGTCTCTGAAAAATGGGAGAATAAACAGAGGTCAATTTCAGAATTTTCCCCAAACTTTAGAACCTCATAACTCTTGCTAGGAATCCCCAAATTTAGTGATTCAAATTGGGTTGGATTCATATTGAATAGCTCTGTCCAAATCTACAACCCAATTTGTATGAAACGAATTATTTAATTCTGGAAAATTCTTGGAAGCTTTTCTGAAAACGAATTATAGAGGGAGTTTGGTTTATCCAAAAATACCCAAATTTTGCCAGAATATTCTTTAGCATATTGTTGACCTTATAGCAAATTTTCAGCTCATTTGAAGATCATTTGAGTAGGAATTTGCTAAAAACAATCTGCTGTGTTCATAAGAGTCCAGAAACATTTTCAGAAAATGTTTCCCACTTCAAAAATCTGTTCTGAGCAATCCATAGCTCCAGAAATCATAGGAAAATTTAGGCAAGCTCTCTGGGACATACTTGGAATTTTAGTTCACTTAGTTGGGCATGAAAATGCACGTTACTACAGAATTAATTCTATTGAGTACAAATGCTTAAAGAATTGTTCTGGGGGAACTACCCAAGTAAAAGGGCTGAATTTTGGACCAGATGACTCTCATGTGATCAAAAACTCACATGTAAATTATCAGCCCAAGATGAGTCCTGGAACTCCCTGTTCTTATTCTCCATACTTATGTATAAGGGAAAAATACATAAGAGATATTGTGAGAATTATGGAGGACACAATATGACTCCACATTAGCTGCAATTTGGCAAGCTAAATCCTTAGGTAGTATAGAACCTGCTGTAAAAGTTTTGAGGCCATTGGAGTTCTTGTTCTTCAGTTGCACTCAAATCTTTTCAGCTTATCTATTATGTTCATTAGAGAAAAGGGTTAGTGTATAGCTAAGGTCCTTAAGGTCAAATTAGTTTAATTCTGTTCTTTGCACAACAGAGGCAAACCAAGCCATGCTTGGCTTTTCCACACAACCTCTGTTCTTAAGAAAGTAATTCTATAACTTCTTTCCATTACATTCCATGAAACATATGCATATGCATTTCAATAGGAACCACAACGAAGGGGACTCAAAGGAGTGATTCATCAAAGTGGATCAAGCTCCGGAGAGTCAAGGGTGGATCTGCAAGGATACTAACTGCTTATATACGACTACCCTGCAAAACAGGCAAGCTCCGGTTTGCATTTAACAGCTGTTAAGTTTTTGTTTTGTATTCACTTTCGGTCAAGGTATGAACTGTGCATTAGGTCTAGTGATTGATACTCCTCTTGCATAACCAAATGACCCATTGAGTATTGGGTAGGTGTCTTTCACCGCGTAGAACTGCCATGCTTAAGTACGGTTCGGTAGAAGTCGAGTGGTGAGATGCTACTCGCAGATTTAGGAACAACAGGGGCATACGGGATTGGTTCGTAATTGAATTAGCAATTAAAGTCGAGACCGGAAGGTTGTAGGAGCAGCAGGACATAGAGGCCTGGGTGCTGTAGACCTGTCCGTGTCGGTCAAGGACCGATCCGTATGCGGCCCTGTTGGACAAGTTTGAGTTGTGTACCGGACTCATGCTGGCTATATGGGACCCAGTAAACCGGTGTACCTCGGGAAGCTGTCGTTGGGACTTTTCGGGTCGCCTCAGACGGACGGCCGGTGTGCAGTATGTGGGGAATATTCTCATGACATCTCACGTCGGAAGGTGCACCATGAGAGTAGCTACTGTACGGGGCGACTTGATCGATTCAGCGGGGGTGAAACGGGGGAAAGGCTGCCACGTACGACGTCAGTGATGGTTGTTGTAGGCAACGTCGAGTACGGGCGTACGTGTCGTGTAGTCCGGGTGTTATTGATTCGAATCACCGTCGCTCGCGGAATGGACCGAGCATACTTGTTCTCACAGTCGTGACGTAGTAAGAACTTGCATGAGAAAGGAACTAATCATATTGATGTGAAGTATTATACTAGTGTTGTATTGGATCTCGATGAATAGGCTAGTGCAAACTCGATTCTTTTATGCCATGAGCAATTTACATCGGGGGAAAGCGTTTCTTGTTTGATTGTGGACTCCCGATGTAGCATGCCCAGGGTTACTTAAAATGCTGCAATTAATACCTGAAAGTAAGGATTCACTTTTAGGCGAGTTAATTATGCTTATGCCATCCTATGTTAGGTTCATAACCTCAATTAGAGTTTCATGTCTAGGGTGACGGTTAAGTCTTGCTGAGCGTTATGCTCACGGATGCTATCCGAGTTGTTTTGCAGGTAATTGACTCGCTGATTATGAGAAGGGGTGCCGATGAGACTCGGGAACCTCCGAGTGCTTACTCAAAGAGCATCCTCGCCGCTGCAGATTGATCTTCGTGTTGCTAGTAAGAAACGTCCGCGGGCTGGACCGTTTCTTTGTTGCTAGTTTAGATATGAATCGTGAGAGTGATAGTCTTCCGCTGTAGTTTACTCTGATATATATTTATTTGTAAAACAATCTTGTACGCTTCCGCAAACTATTTATGTAATATGATGGGTGTTCATCGACCCGTGTGCTGTTGGGTGCCGCATAACACGGCACCACCCAACGAGGTCCCGTGGGGCCGTCTCAGCGTGGCATCAGAACTGTTACACAAAGGCTCCTCTAAATTACGAATTTATTGATCAAAACATAAGAGAAACAACCCAAAGTCATGCTCACCACGAGTCTTGGCCTCCCTTGCTTATATAACCAGCCCTAAGGCCACCCCAATTCAAACTAGGACTCCTACTCCAACTTGGATTTAGACTCACTTTCCAAAACTGCTCAAGACTCTTCTATACGCAGATATAAGCAACCTTAAGACTTCCAAACACCTTAGGAACGTCCCAAACATTCCTAAAACATCTCTACTTCGTGTCCCACATGAAATCCTATCATAACCAACTCAAAACATTCCATATTTGAGCCATAACCGACTCAGTCGCAGCCTGAGTCCATGATCCAGCCGGTTGGACCTTTCCTACCAATTCTTCACGTCCACATCTCTTCACACGCCTTGGAACCATGTTGCCACGTCCATGAACTCCTTGCACACATGTAAACACCTTCCAATGACGTCCATGATACCTTCATATGCATTGTTCTTGATCCAAACATGTTGCGCGACCTCCCGATCAACACAACCACAATTGCTCCTGAACTTTGTTGTTGAACCTCATATTCTCCCTAAGACTAGTTCAATGGATCCCGTAACCAGCCATATCTTGAACTCAAGCAACGCCTGCACATAATAAACAACCAATACTTTCGAGCACAAGTCCGCGACTTGACCCACGTTAGTTCCGAAAATCACAACACCTTACGTGAACACCTCACATAAGCATGTTGCAAACCATAGCAAAATGTTAACCACCGTAAACATCCATAACACTTCAAAAATTTAGTAAAAGAATACTAAGCAAACTTTCCATAAATGTAAAGCAAGTTTGAAACATTTGCATGGTAAAAACAGAACCACTGCGATTTAACTCCGGACGTTGCCAAAGCTAACCGGACCTTGAGCCGGAGCTTACCAAAGCTAGCAGAATCTAGCACCGAAACTTACCAAAGCTAGTCGGACCTACCGCCGGAGCTAACCAAACACATGTAGGACCTAGCCATAGCAATCTAGACCTTACATCGGATCTTGTCGGAGCTCGGACCTAGAGTCAGATCTTGACAAAAAGAGTGTTTTGGCAGAATTCAAAACTTTTATCGTCATAGCCAATGTATTCAGCACACATAGGTATCAGATTTTTATGACTCAAGTTGAATACCAAAGTTAAAGTTAACTTCAGTATCTTTCCAACGAGCATTTATTTGCCCTCATATCAGCTATGGTTAAAAAGTTATGATAATTATAAGTCAACAGAATTTCTGGAAGAATTTCAACAGCACCTCTTTTGGAAGTTGCTGTTTTCAACTCTAAATTCCACTGAATTCCGTGCTGCAACTGCAGAAACATTGAATTAAAAATATGTAACACATCTCCTAACCTTCCCAAAAAGGTATCATATTATAATTTTTAATTTTTTTCTACAGGAAGTTATGCTTGAAAAACAGCACAATCCAGAGAGTGTTTTAAATCTGTCCTGGTTCTGGACAGTTTACAATTATCTGGACTTTCAACCAATTTGGTGTGTGATTCTGTTCTGTAAGTATGAAACAAAGTTGTAGAGCACTTAAAGCTCTTTCCATAACTATATCCCCCACCTCCATTGGCTAGGTAACCTGTGAGTTATGCTCTGTTAAAGTTCAGCAAACTTCCTGCCAAAACAGAGTACTCTGTTTTTCAATTCCCGTTTTAGCTGAACTAATTAAATTTTGAACTTTTCTACAAGACCAGAGTCCTAAATATTAACACTTAGTTATCTTAGTTCCTTTTTAACATTGTTTTTAATGGAATCATGATTATAACATGTCGGTACTACGTTCCTCACAAACTGAAAAATCCTAACCGGCTTACACCGGCATATACGTATCCATCAGTGGCACTAAAACGGTCACTCACAAACGTGTTCTACTTGGACTACAGTTTCGTGGTTAGTACCTGCATAAATTCACATAATCATCAGGTCCGGCTTCACACCGAACCCGGTGCCAATACAGTTTTATACACCCGTCCGTCATCACTCGCCTGGGTGTTCTCAAGCCAAACACGCCTTGAGCTATGTGTTCATGTTACTAACTACGTGACGGGGTCTCCCATACATGCCCGTGGCACGCAGGGAAGGGAATTGCTCGAATACCCCAAACGACATGAAGAGTCATAGAGGATACTAATGCTGGCTGGGTTACCTGCCACCTGTGAGGCTCCACCCTTCAGCTTGTGCGCACTGGTGGACAGCACTTATGTGCCCCCCCCAAGACATATGAAGTCCCGATATGCACGATTTTCAGACATAACATATAAGTTAGGTTGCCACCTTCATATTAGACAAGTATAGTAGTCGTTATTTGGGAATACTAGCGAATCCTCACCG
The DNA here is from genome assembly GCA_030760725.1 of Neostapfia colusana. Taxonomy (NCBI): domain Eukaryota; kingdom Viridiplantae; phylum Streptophyta; class Magnoliopsida; order Poales; family Poaceae; genus Neostapfia; species Neostapfia colusana. Next base: position 32,357,324 of record JASWHV010000017.1, on the reverse strand, counting down.
TAATCTTTAGTTTTCCCGTAATACTTTCCTTTTTAGTGTGCTATCCCCTAAGCAGCTCTGATGCCAGCCTGTGACGGACTGAAATCCGTACGCCCAGGATCTCAGAGGGTGGTGCCGCTCGATGCGACACCCAACAGCACACATCATAAGGCAACCATTGTATTATATTGAAAACAAACTGAATATGTACAAAAGGTAGTACAAACCTTCAGTTTTACAACTAATTACAGAGTTCTACAGCGGAAGATAATTTGTACAACTCACGCCCATCTAACTAGCAAAAGTCGGTTCTCCAGCCCTACGGACAACCCACACTAGCAGCACTCATCTTCAGCGCGGCGTGTACGGCTCCCACTCAGCCGTGGTCCCCGACGGAGGGTAGCCCTCGCCGGTGGACTCATACCCCGAGTCCATGAGGTAGTCCTCACCTGCAACCACTCATAGAAGCAACCGTGAGCATGATGGCTTAACAAGTCTTAACTGACTTCCTATACATGAAACTCTACATGCAGGTCATATCAAATATAGGATGGTAAATTGCAGCAAAGGACACGCCTACAAGTTCATCCTTAGTTCATGTTTTATCCACAAGTTAACGGTTCATGAATCTGAAATTTAGTGAGCAATATTTGGTGGCACACATGTAGCAATACAACTTATTCATATCAGCAGTATTGAATCATAGCATTTCATATATTAACCTACGTCATGACGCAGTGAACAAGCGGTACTCATAACTGCGAGGGATGGCGAATTGACTCGACATACACCTGCAGAGATACCCGAGTAGCACGTCAAGTATGCCCACATGCGGAGCTGCACACAGCACGCTCACCCGTGTTGTACGGGACAACCTTTCACCAAACAGCCCAAATGGCTAACCGGTCGCACCCAAACGGACATGAGGTTCCCTACACGGAGCATCTCTCTATTCCCGTTAACGGATTTCCAACTTGCTGCCATCAACCTACACCTATAAATCAGTGCGTTATGCCTCGACGCCCGGAGGTATAGGCTACATCAGTTTATCGGAGCCCATAGATCTGATATGCCTTCGTTACATTCAAACTTGTTCAGCGGGGCCGCACACGGATCGGTCCTCAATCGACACAGACAGGGCTACGCACACAAGACTTCCTCTTGCTGTGTCCTAGCCCCTGTCTAGTCTCCATTTCTTCTTTCTAAAAATTTTATAACAACTCAAACCAATCCCGTGTGTCCCGAATCCTCTCGCGAGTAGATTCCAACTACTCGACTTGTACCAAAGTCTATACACCTTAAGCAGAGCATGAACTACTCAAGGACTTAGACACTACCCTCACTCTTGTTGGCATGATCTGGTGATGCATTTGGGGTTTCATCCATCCTACACCTAATGCACACACATACGTCACACTAAGTGTATATAAAGCAAAACTTTATAAAACTTGTTAAATGCAAAACGGGGCTTGCCTTGTTGCTTCTGGTCAGATGTTAGTGTCTCGTCCGGAAGTCCAAAACTTTCGGGGTCTCTTCGCCTTCAGCGACTACACGTAAGTACATTAACGATATGTCAATTTAAATGCAACGTTTAAATTTAGTAAGTAAAGACTGTAACTCTAGCTAGACATCCCATTTGGCTCTGAAATTTTTACGGTGGCTTTGTAAGGACCTAACCAGAGACTTGACCAAACTTCATTTGAATTAAAACTCATTTGAGTTCTGCACAAATAAAAGCCTAAATGGTTATTACTAGAGCTTCTATGGATTTCCAGGGATTTTCATGGATCAAACCATTACTTTCTGGAAACCAGAGTTTGAGATGGTTCTAATGGAGTTGGTCTCATGTAGTTTGAAGAATCCTAGAGGAAGTTATTGTAAGGGCCTCAGTTTTTTTGACACATGTTTGAAGTGTTCATCACCACACATACACCTCATTTGAAGAACGTTGATGAACACATTTGAAGAGCAAGTAACCACCATCAACATGCTCATTAGGGAATAAACTCACATATTGCAAAAGTGGTATTTCCCCACATGTAATACATAAGGGCTGGGCATAAGAAAAACTTCTACATATTGCTAGGAATGTCCATGCCAAGTTTCACCCAAATTCAAAACCTTTTGAGGTCATTTTCGGCATAGCTAGAAAGAGGGCAGATTGAAACCATATTCAAATTCAAACTGTTTTTATCCCATGAATTCAAAAGTGGGAGGCATATTCTTATTCAGCACATTTTTGTGAGCTCACACTCCAATTTTTACTCCATTTGGAGTTGATATTGACATGAGCTAAGTGGGGCAAATTCAAACCTTATTTGAATTTCAGACTAAACATGTGCTTAAATTTATCCAAACCAAACCCAATTTGAATTCTAACCAATTCAAATGGCTCATGGGTGAATAATTTGAATCACCATGGGTATTTTGGGGCTCACTGTTTACAACAGTGATGAGGAGTTAATTTCAGAGGTTAAATCTGAGTGTGGGACCCACATGTCATATAGAGAAGGGGGGAAGACTTGCACACAAAGTCACAGCCTCAGTGGGAAGTTCCACCGAGCAGCTGCCGGCTGTGCCACCGAGAAGCAACCGGCGCCACCAGCTGCTTCCCTCTTCGCGCGGTGGCGCCCAGGGCAGCTTGCTCGCGCCTCCACGCGACCGGCACCGCCTCAGCCCGACCGAAGACCGGCTGGCTTTATCCGCTCGCGTGCGACCCCGAGCAGCGGCAGTTTTTCTCCCTGAAGCTCTCGGTCGATCGGGAAAACCAGCAAACGATCACCCCTTTCTGTCCCTGAGCCGCTAGACAGCATCCTGAGATCGTACTCCACCTCCCCAACGACAAAAACCCCTAGCTCCGGCCTCTCTTGCCCGGGAACGATCGCCACAGCGTCGACCTAACCTCAGCCGAAGGTCAGGCGCTCGTGGACAGAATTCCACAGGAGCTTTCACGGTCCAGCAAGAGCGGCAGCATGAGCGCGCAACAGCCGTGTTGCTCTCCTCCACGTTTGGAAGCAAACCGTGAAGAATCCACTGCGAATTTCCAGTTTTTGCTCCGGCGGCCTTAAACCGAGCTTCCGGTATGGATTCTTTGAATTCTCACGCTATGATCTTTCTTTAGTTGTCAAATCTTGCACATAGGTGCTGGACTAGCCGGCGATCAATTTCCTTTCTGCATCCGTGGTATAAAACCGACTAGGTGTGGCGAATTTTGAGCTCGATTGAGGGCGTTCATGGCGGGCACGCTCGGTCACACTGTGTCGACCGGCTTGCCGCCATCTTTGAACCCATTTGACACCTTGTCGAGCTTCCTAGAGGTGTACTGATGCTATAGAACCGATCGTTCGAGGTTTTGGCGGGTTAGAACCCACGGCCGATGGCGCCGAACCTCCACCGAGGCCGCCACACGTCGCCGGGATATTTCCGGTCATCGCCAGCTCGAACTGACCCCACAGACGTGCTCCTCGACGTCGACAACCCCCTGGCGGCGTTTTTCATACCAGGTGATGGCTGGCAGCGGCAAGCCGGCGAGCTCCGGGTCTGCTCCGGCGAGCGGAGGCGGCGCGGGCGCGAGGGCACGTCGGGAGGAAGACAAATCCGGCTGGCCCACGCGTCAGCGGCTTAAAAATTTAAATTGGGTCGGGTGTTGCCGGGATCTGGTGTGCTGGCACGCAAAAACCCTGTGGGCCTCAGTGCGCTGTCGCCTCCGCGCCTAACACGTGTCCCCGCGGGCCCCGGCAGATTTAAACTTTTCCCCCGATTTTCAGATTTCCTTCAAACTTCAAATCCTCATAACTTTGGCTAGAAAACTCCAAATCGAGTGAACCAAATTTTGTTGGATTCAGCTCTCTGAGTACTTTCCAGCAAATCAAGTTTCACTTCATGAAAATCCTTATTTCTCCAGAATTAATTCCTCAAAATTTAAACTGTTTGGAATGGAGAATCCTTTGGAGGAAAATCCTGAAATTTTGCTGGAATGTTCACCAAAATATTCCTGAACTACCATAAAAATTTCAAATCCATTTGAGCTCATTTGATCCACCTAATGGTGTGATTAGTGAAACTGTTCCAGAGAAAATAGAAAATGTTCAGAAACATTTTCAGAATTTCCTCTGAAATTGTTTAGCTCATATCTATAGCTAGGAACCTTCAAATTAAGTGAGACCAATTCCATTAGAACCCTATAAAAATCTAGTTTTCAGAAAGTCATAGTTTGTTCCATGAAAATCCCTAGAACACCCTAAGAGTGCCTATTAAGGTCAAGTACATAATTAATTGTGCAGGGCTCAAATGAGCTTTGCTGCAGCTAAAACTTGACCAAGTCTGTATTTAAGTTGTAACAAAGCCACAGTAAAAGTTTCACAGGCATTGAGTCTGTCTGGTAAGAGTTATAGACTTCACAAGTTTAAATTCAATCAAATACATTTAAATTAATACATATACTTGTATATCTTGTAGTCGCTAAGGTCGAGGAGGAACCCGAAGTCCTAGACTTCGTTACTCCGGAGGAGCAGCTAGCCTACGACCAAAAGCAGCAAGGCAAGCTCCGGTTTGCATTAACCTTTTTACAATTTTTTATTGTTTTGAGCACATACTTGAATACTGTTATTCCTTGCATTAGAGTCTTGTTTGGAAACCCAAGTGCATAGCCAAGAGAACCATGTGTTTGGGATTAGGATTGCAAACCCCGTTAGCTACTGCAATGCTAAGATAGTGTAGGATTCGGTACGAGTCGAGTAGTTGGAACTACTCGCGAGAATAGGCTAGAGGCACATCGCTCGGGTAGAGATAGCACATGATACACATGGCAAGAAAGATGAGACCGAGCGGAGGGTAAGGGCAGCAGGACTTTGGGGCCTGTGTGCTGTAGATCCGCTTGTGTCGATTGAGGACCGAGCCGTTTGCGGGCCTGTTGAACAAGCTAGAACAGTACCGAAGACCTACCGGCTATATGGGAACCGGGAAACCGATCTAACTCGGGTAGCTGGGTGTTGAGGCGTAGCTGGTCGTTCAGAGGGTAGGTTGAGAGCTCGAGGTGTAAATCGGCTGGCGGCACTGAGATGCGCGTGCAGAGACCTCTTGCTCGGGACGATTGGACCGGTTCAACATTTGGCTAACGGGTGAAATTTAGTTGCGTACGGCGTCCGTGATGGTTCTTGTAGGCAACATCGAGTACGAGCGTACGTGACGGGTTGTTCGGGTAACCCTGCAGGTGTAAATCTATTATAATCGCCGTCCCTCACAGTCAGTGAGTACCACTTGTTCACTGTACCTTGACGTAGAAAGAACAGGCTAGTTACATGTTAAACTGTTGCTGATTGAAAGATGGACTTTGATTGCTAATGATGTGTTGTAGTTTAGAGCTAACTAAACTTCTTCTCAACTTTGGGCAAAGTACATGAGAGAAATGCGTTTCTTGTTTGATTGCGGCTCTCTCATGTGCCTTAGCATAAGGTTCTCCACAACCTGCTGCTAAAACTTGAAAGTAAGGTTCCAATAATTAGGCAAGTCCTTTGCAAGTTGTTTTATCTCATGTACCCATCACCCCTCATGTAGAAGTTCCATGTTTAGGAGAGACGGGTCAGTCTTGCTGAGACTTCGTGCTTACTGCTTGTGTTTGAAGCTTTTGCAGGGTTCTATGAGGATGGGACTCCCGAGGAGGGGACGGAACCCCAGGAGGGGAACCCCGTCGAGTGGGAGTCGTGCACGCCGCCGTGTTAGTGTGCGTGTGTGCTAGCAAGGACACGTTCATGGGCTGAACGTGAACTTGATGCGTAGTCTACGCCCGTGAGTGTAGACTAGACCTTTTTTGATGTACAAATGTTCATAAACTACTTTATGTAATAAAAGTTCTGCTTCCGCTTTGTACCTTTGATGTCTGTTATCCGGTGCTGTGCAACGCAGTACCTCTCAGCGTGATCCTAGCTCGACAAGACCGTGGGGTCGTGTCAGCATTGGTATCAGATCTCGCTTGAGGTATAACGCACTACAAAGGTCATTTTTTTTTCAAAAATCCAGTGAGGAACGAGTTAGTAGCCCGTATAAGTATGTTATTAGCATATAGAAAGTGACATACTAACCTATATGATTATGTCGGAAAGTCGTGCATCCCGGGACGTGTATGTCTTGGGTGGTGCACGTAAGCGCTGTCCACCAGTGCGCACAAGCTGAAGGGTGGAGCCCCACGGGTGGCAGGTAACCCGACCTGCTTTGATATCCTCTACGACTCTTCATGTCGTTTGGGGTGTTCGAGCAACGTCTGTCCCTGGCGTGCATAGTGCAATTTGGGAGACCCCGTCACGTGGTCTGAAACGTGAACACGTAACCCAAGGCGTGTTTGGCTTGAGAACATCGGGGCGAGTGATGACGGCCGGGTGTACAAACTGTATTGATACCGCACTCGGTGTGCAGCCGAGTCTGACGATTGCTTGAGTTATTTGCAGGTATTCTAACCACGAAACGGTAGGCGAGTAGCATCCATGTGCGAGAGACGTTTAGTTCCACTGAACTAATGCAGCCGGCTAAGTCCAGTATAGGTTTTTCTTTGTGAGGACGTAGTACCGACATGATCTGGTGACGCATCGACGTCACACCCCACTAAATGAACAGCATCATTGGAAAACATGAAGGCTTTGATCCAAATCACTAAAACTTGATGTAACTCTTTCCCTAAATCAGGATATTCAAAGTTAACAAGTTTTCAACTTATAGGTTGTTAAGGACAGAGCACTCTGTTTTCAGCTGAGTTAAGGCTGAAGTTAGACAGAGGTTAGAGGTTGAGTTCTTTCGAGGTTGGGGTCATATGATACATTTCTGGAAAGATTTGGAAGAGCTTTACAACTTTCTGTTGACGTCCAGAGGTGTTTCATCCCTTAACCAATCGAAAAATGCAGTAGAGTTGAAACTGTCCAGAAAACAGGACAAAGTAAAGACTCTCTCTAAATTCTCTGTAAATTGAGTATAACTTCCTGCATAAAAATCCAAAAATAGAAAATGAGGTAGTTCTGGAAAGCTTATGAGATGGGTTACAACTTTGTAACAGAAGATTTTGTCAGATTGGGAATAGAATTAACTGGAATTCTGGGATCAAAACAGTACCTAAAGCAGGGAGGTGCTGTCCAATTTCTCCAGAAATTTGGCTAACTTTGACATCTCATAACTTTTGAACCAGGACGGATCTGAGGCCAAGCAAATACTTTCTGGAACTCTATTGAAGTTAGCTTTAACTTTGATGTTGAGCTCCAGAATTGGTTTTGCATTTAACAAGGCCTAAATCAGGTTGAGATGGAAACTGATCAGGGCTGTCATGTTGAACAACAGATTAGCAGTCAAATTTGCTTAAAATTTGAACTATGTTTCCAAGTTTTATGGGTTCAATGACATGTCTTGTGTTATAACTCAATGTTTTCTGTTTAAATAAATATTTGACATTTATCAAATATATTTTTACAGATGACAGCAGATAAGCAGTTGGAGAACGGATGGGTGGTGTCCCACTGTTCTCACCGCAGCGGTTATCCGGAAGCATTGAGGCAGATGCTTCAATATTTCGGGTACAACCAGATGCCGCAGTACTTCGCCAAGGAAGAAGGCGAGGAGGGGAACAAGACATGGACAAAACATGTCGAAGTCCCTGCAGGACCTACGCCACCCGGGTGGGTGCCGTTCACCGTCACGGTGAGAGGTAGACAACCCGAGGGAATGTGGCAAGTTGCAGCCCGTGACACCATGTCACGTTTCTGCCAACTACATGTGCAGGCTATGGAGGGCAATCCATACGCGCTCGTTCCGGTGGAGGGACAGGCTCAGCATGTGTGGGAAGGGAGGTACCGGGAGGCAGCCGATATGGGTTGCCCAAGGTACAACCCCACGGAGGCAAACCTTAGCCTCCAGATGAGGGCGGGAAACGCCGTGATGGACAGCCAAGCTGTTCATACGGAGCATCTCGCCACAAAGCTCAAGGAGAGCACGAGCCGTGGAGACCATTTAGAGAGTGCTCACAGCGCACTCCGCAATGTGCTTCTTCTGACGATCAAGAGACTGAATGAACAACATAATCAGTTGCATCGTCTGAAGAAGGCGAAGAGGAAAAGCCGTGTCGACATCGCGGCATTGCAAGAGCTGGTACAGACTTTAACCCAGCAGAATGAGGACCTTGCTCAAGAGTGGGACGACGCTATTGAGGAAGGGCAAGGCTGGGAAGAATACTACAACCAAGCCATGGATGAGGTGCATGCATTGCAGGACCTCGTACCTCCGGTATTGGGCGTACCGGTGGTCTTGGGCCTTCCAGCAATGGGAGAACCCGAGATGGGAGAAGAGGTGGTAGATCCAGAGCCACCAGCAGAGGTACCGGAGGAGGACGACCCGCAGGAGGTCGAGTTCTACTCCGAGTAGGGGGTTACAGTTGCCAAGTAGGGCAGCTAGGGTAGTGTAACCCAACTTTTGTAATCGGTGACATGTCGTGTAGGCAGTAGCGTATGTATAGGTAGTGACGACATGAGCATGACTTCTCGGAGACCCGAGAATAATGTATCTTGTATAAAGTTTATGCTTTATCAATATATGTGAATGTTGTGCAAAGTATGCATGTGTCACTTCAATACTACTGTTGCACATGGAATTTTAAGTATGACATGTGCTAATCGCTGCTGTTTTGAATTTCAGAATGACGCGTACTCGTGCCAACCCGGACGTTGGGGGTACTAGCCAAGGGGGAGAGACCTCCCAACAGCCTCCCGAGGACTCCTCGGGACAGCAGAAGCAACAGCAACAGCAAACACCGCCACCACCACTGCCAACGGTTACATTGGCCGACATCGTCGCGGCAATGGCGGGTTCACATCAGCAGCACACAGAGTTGCTGCAGACTCTCATCACTAATACGTCTCGCCCAGAGAGACGTCAAGACCGTGAGGAGCATCAACAGAGATCCTAATCCTACTTCCTGGCGACTCATCCCCCGGTATTCTCAAGGGTGGATGAACCTCTTGACGCGGACAACTGGCTCCGCGCAATAGAGATGAAGTTCGGGCTGCTCCAGATAAGCGAGCAGCGCAAGACTCAGTTCGCGGTCCAGCAGCTCCAAGGATCCGCGAGCGCGTGGTGGGCAAACTTTTGTGCTTCACAGCCCACCGACCGAGTTATGACCTGGACGGAATTCCGGACGGCCTTCAGGGCCTATCACATACCGCCCGGTCTGATGAAGAGGAAGACGCAGGAATTCTTACACATGCAACAAGGGAGCTGGAACACGCTGGAATACTCCAGGGCGGTCAACGATCTCGCGCGCTACGCGTCGTATCACGCAGATACTGACGAGAAGCGGCGGAACCACTTTTACCAGGGGCTTAACCCGCTCCTGAAGGACAAATTGGCGATGTTCAATCGCGGCAGCCTCAACGACATCATCGATGCTGCGATTGTTCAAGAGGACTCCGGCAAGGAGTTGGCGGTGGTGGAGCGAAAGCGAAGCGCGCCGCAAAGCAGCGGAGAAGGAGGCGGTCCTTCTAAGAAATTTCGGATGGTGAATTGCCCACCATCAGGTCCACGCTGGGAGCCACCACAGAGGCCGATGCCGTTCCGCAGCCGGCCATACCCTTCATCAGAATTCAGGCCGGCACTGCCAGTACCACCTCCACAACAACAACAGCAGCAGCGGGCGATGCCGCGTGCGTATGCACCTCAGCAGCGCATGCCGGGCTTTCGTCCCCCGAGCACCGCACAAGCAGCGGCCACATGTTACAAGTGTGGTCGTCCAGGACACTTCGCGAGCAGTTGCCCGGAGAGGCAATGCGGCGGAGTTGCACCACAGTTTCCGGGGAGGAATAAACCCCGGAACCCCACTAATGCACGGCGGGCAAACCCTAGGCCCGGCACTGTCCACCAGCTTGCCATAGAGGACGTGCCAGAGGGTGAGCCAATCCTTGCGGGTATGTTCCAACTCCACCAGCATCCCGCTATAGTACTATTTGATTCAGGCGCCACGCATAGCTTCATTAGCCAAGCTTTCATTGATAAGTATAGCTTGCAAATACTACCCACCGATAGTCCTTATGTGATCTGTTCACCGGGTGGGAAAATTTCAGCAAGCATGATGGTTCCAAAAGCGCCATTGTGCTTAGAGGGTAGAGTATACCCTACGTCTCTCATAATCTTAGAGGGACAAAAGGATGATGTCATCTTAGGGATGTCGTGGTTAACCCGCCACGGTGCTGTTTTAGACACCGTCCTCCGAGTTGTGCATTTAAACTCAGAAGTGCACGAATCTCACTCCTTATTTCCGGACAGTCCAGAAATAAAACTTCCAAGTGTCTATCAAGCCACAACAATCAGATTGGAAGATATTCCAGTGGTCCAAGAGTTCCCTGATGTATTCCCGGATGATTTGCCGGGGATGCCGCCTGATAGAGAGGTGGAGTTCAAGATTGAACTTGCATCGGGAACCATGCCAATATCCCGAAGGCCGTACAATATGGCGCCCAAGGAGTTGGCTGAACTGAAGACTCAGCTCACGGACCTCCTGGAGAAGGGTTTTATTAGGCCGAGCTCCTCGCCATGGGGCTGTTCGGCATTATTTGTGAAGAAGAAGGATGAGACGTTGCGGCTTTGCGTGGACTATCGTCCATTAAATGCTGTAACCATCAAGAACAAGTACCCGTTGCCACGGATCGACATGTTGTTTGATCAGTTGGTCGAAGCAAAGATCTTTTCCAAGATGGACTTAAGATCCGGGTACCATCAGATTAAGATAAGGGCTGAGGACATTCCGAAGACGGCTTTCTCGACGAGGTACGGACTTTATGAGTACCTGGTCATGTCTTTCGGCCTCACCAATGCTCCGGCTCACTTCATGTATTTGATGAACTCGGTATTCATGCCGGAGCTGGACAAGTTTGTTGTGGTCTTCATCGACGACATCCCGGTGTATTCCAAGTCGGAGGAAGATCACAAGAAGCATCTGCGTATAGTCTTGCAACGGCTGCAGGATCACAAGCTATACGCGAAATTCAGCAAATGCGAGTTCTGGATATCGCAAGTGCCTTTTCTCGGGCATATCATCTCAGCGGAGGGTATCGCTGTATACCCGAGCAAGATCACTGAAGTGCTGAATTGGAAATCCCCGAGAACGGTTCATGAGGTACAGATTTTCCTCGGACTCGCGGGATATTATCGGAGGTTCATTCCGAACTTCTCGAAGATTGCCAAGCCTATGACGGAGCTGCTGAAGAAGGCCACCAAATATGTTTGGAGTCCAGCATGTGAAGCAGCATTTAAGGATTTAGTCAAGCACTTGACATCAGCACCGGTTTTTGCGCAGCCGGACACAATAAAACCATTCGATGTGTACTGCGATGCATCCGGCATTGGGCTCGGATGTGTGCTGATGCAAGACCGAAGAGTGGTCGCGTATGGATCACGACAACTTAGAAACCATGAGAAAAATTATCCAACTCACGACTTGGAGCTCGCTGCCGTGGTACTTGCACTGAAAATGTGGAGGCACTACCTACTCGGTAACCTCGTACATCTATATACTGACCACAAGAGCCTCAAGTACATATTCACTCAGAAGGAGTTGAACATGAGGCAGCGAAGATGGTTAGAATTGATAAAGGATTACGAAATAGAGATCCATTATCATCCGGGCAAGGCAAATATAGTGGCAGATGCGCTTAGCCGCAAGTCACATGTCAACAATCTGACCATCACACCGTTGGAAGAGAGCGAACCACCACTGCATGTGATTCCACATGGAGCTCTCTACAACCTAGCTTTGATCCCCACCATCCGTGAAGAGATAGCGGCAGCTCAGAAACATCACAAGGGCATGTCACATTTGCGGAGACGTGTAGACAGTGGGGAGTTGAAATGTTTCTGGAAGGACGGAGACGGCGTCCTATGGTTCAAGGAACGGATCGTCGTACCCCGTAACCCGGAGCTACGGAAGAAAATTTTTGATGAGGCTCACTTATCAAAATTTTCTATTCACCCCGGTAGCAACAAAATGTATCAAGAACTCAAAAGCAAGTTTTGGTGGACACGGATGAAGTGGAAGGTCGCAAAGTACGTGTCTGAGTGAGATACATGCCGAAGGGTGAAAGCGGATCATATGAGGAAACCGGGACTGCTACAACCACTGGGCGTTCCTGCCTGGAAGTGGGAGGATGTGAGCATGGACTTCATCGTCGGTTTACCCACCACCATTCAAAAACATGATTCTGTGTGGGTGATCGTCGACCGGCTCACCAAAGTTGCCCATTTCATCCTGGTCAACACCAACTACAACGCAAGGAGCACGCTGAGCTGTACATCTCACGGCTCCTATGCTTGTACGGCGTACCCCGTACCATCATATCGGATCGGGGCACTTTATTTGTGTCCCGTTTTTGGGAACAGCTACACGCTGCCTTGGGGACGAAGCTGATCCGTAGTTCAGCATACCACCGGCAGACGGATGGGCAAACCGAGCGGGTAAATCAAATCTTAGAAGACATGTTACGAGCTTGCGCTATCAACCATGGCAAGAATTGGGATGATCACTTGCCGTTAGGTGAGTTCTCGTACAACAATGGGTACCAAGCCAGCATAAAGATGGCACCTTACGAGGCGCTATACGGAAGAAAATGCCGCACACCATTGAATTGGTGTGAGTCTGGCGAAAGGGTTACATTCGGGATTGACCCTGTCAACAACGAGGAAGAAAAGGTTCGACTGATTCAAGCGAACCTAAAAGCAACCCAATGCCGGCAGAAACAGTATGCAGACCAGAGAAGACGCCCATTACAATTCAAAGTGGGGGATCACGTATATCTACGTGTGTCTCCAATGAAGGGCGTAAACAGATTTGGGGTGAGAGGAAAGTCGGCACCCCGATTCATCGGTCCATTTCAGATTACCGAAAGATGTGGATCGGTAGCATACCGGCTGAAATTACCAGAAGCACTTTCCGGCGTGCACGACGTCTTTCACATTTCCCAGCTGAGGAAGTGTCTCAAGCTATCTACTACCGTTCAGCTGGAAGACATTGAAGAACTGCAACCGGATCTCACCTATCGGGAGAAACCGGTTCAAATTATTGACGAAAAGGCCCGAACCACATGCAACCATACGTTGTGGTTCTACAAGGTTCTATGGAGTAATCACTCCGTGGACGAAGCGACATGGGAGAGCGAAGGATTTCTTCGCGCTAACTACCCCGACTTTTTCACGTCGCATATCCAGTAACTTTTCCACCGTCCTCTCTCTCATTTTCACCTTATAATCTCGGGATGAGATTCTTTTAAGGTGGGAGGAATGTAAGGGCCTCAGTTTTTTTGACAAATGTTTGAAGTGTTCATCACCACACACACACCTCGTTTGAAGAAAGTTGATGAACACATTTGAAGAGCAAGTAACCACCATCAACATGCTCATTAGGGAATAAACTCACATATTGCAAAAGTGGTATTTCCCCACATGTAATACATAAGGGCTGGGCATAAGAAAAACTCCTACATATTGCTAGGAATGTCCATCCCAAGTTTCACCCGAATTCAAAACCTTTTGAGGTCATTTTGGGCATAGCTAGAAAGAGGGCAGTTTGAAACCATATTCAAATTCAAACTGTTTTTATCCCATGAATTCAAAAGAGGGAGGCATATTATTATTCAGCACATTTTTGTGAGCTCACACTCCAATTTTTACTCCATTTGGAGTTGATCTTGACATGAGCTAAGTGGGGCAAATTCAAACCTTATTTGAATTTCAAACTAAACATGTGCTTAAATTTATCCAAACCAAACCCAATTTGAATTCTAACCAATTCAAATGGCTCGTGGGTGAATAATTTGAATCACTATGGATATTTTGGGGCTCACTGTTTACAACAGTGATGAGGAGTTAATTTCAGAGGTTAAACTTGAGTGTGGGACCCACATGTCATAGAGAGAAGGGGGGAAGACTTGCACACAAAGTCACAGCCTCGGTGGGAAATTCTACCGAGCAGCTGCCGGCTGTGCCACCGAGAAGCAACCGGTGCCACCAGCTGCTTCCCTCTTCGCGCGCTGGCGCCCAGGGCGGCTTGCTCACGCCTCTACGCGACCGGCATCGCCTCAGCCCGAGCGAAGACCGGCTTGCTTTATCCCCTCGCGTGCGACCCCGAGCAGCGGCAGTTTTTCTCCCTGAAGCTCTAGGTCGATCGGGAAAACCAGCAAACGATCGCCCCTTTCTGTCCCTGAGCTGCTAGACAGCACCCTGAGATCGTTCTCCACCTCCCCAACGACAAAAACCCCGAGCTCCGGCCTCTCTTGCCCGGAAACGATCGCCACAGCGGCGACCTAACCTCAGCCGAAGGTCAGGCGCTCGTGGACAGCATTCCACAGGAGCTTTCACGGTCTAGCAAGAGCGGCAGCAGGAGCGCGCAACAGCCGTGTTGCTCTCCTCCAAGTTTGGAAGCAAACCGTGAAGAATCCACTGCGAATTTCCAGTTTTTGCTCCGGCGGCCTTAAACCGAGCTTCCGGTACGGACTCTTCGAATTCTCACACTATGATCTTTCTTTAGTTATGAAATCTTGCACATAGGCGCTGGACTAGCCGGCGATCAATTTCCTTTCTGCATCCGTGGTATAAAACCGAATAGGAGTGGCGAATTTTGAGCTCGATTGAGGGCGTTCATGGCGGGCACGCTCGGTCATACGGTGCCGACCGGCTTGCCACCATCTTTGAACCCATTTGACACCTTGTCCAGCTTACTAGAGGTGTACTGATGCTATAGAACCGATCGCTCGAGGTTTTGGCGGGTTAGAACCTACGGCCGACGGTGCCGAACCTCCACCGAGGCCGCCGCACGTCACCAGTATATTTCCGGTCACCGCCAGCTCAAACTGACCCCACAGGCATGCTCCTCGACATCGACAACCCCCTAGCGGCGAGTTTCAGACCAGGTGATGGCCGGCAGCGGCAAGCCGGCGAGCTCCGGGTCTGCTCCGGCGAGGGGAGGCGGCGCGGGTGTGAGGGCGCGTCTGGAGGAAGACGAAGCCGTCTGGCCCACGCATCAGCGGCTTAAAAATTTAAATCGGGATCGGGTGTGGCCGGGATCTGGTGTGCTGGCGCACAAAAACCCTGTGGGCCTCAGTGCGCTGTCGCCTCCGCGCCTAACACGTGTCCCCGCGGGCCCCGGCAGATTTAAACTTTTCCCCTGATTTTCAGATTTCCTTCAAACTTCAAATCCTCATAACATTGGCTAGAAAACTCTAAATCGAGTGAACAAAATTTTGTTGGATTCAGCTCTCTGAGTAATTTCCAGCAAATCAAGTTTTACTTCATGAAAATCCTTATTTCTCCATAATTAATTCCTCAAAATTTAAATTGTTTGGAATTTTAACTGGAGAATCCTTCGGAGGAAAATCCTGAAATTTTGCTGGAATGTTCACCAAAATATCCCTGAACTATCATAAAAATTTCAGATCCATTTGAGCTCATTGGATCCACCTAATGGTGTGATTAGTAAAACTGTTCCAGAGAAAATAGAAAATGTTCAGAAACATTTTCAGAATTTTCTCTGAAATTGTTTAGCTCATATCTTTAGCTAGGAACCTTCAAATTAAGTGAGACCAATTCCATTAGAACCCTCTGAAAATCTAGTTTCCAGAAAGTCATAGTTTGTTCCATGAAAATCCGTAGAACACCCTAAGAGTGCCAATTAAGGTCAAGTACATAAGTAATTGTGCAGGGCTCAAATGAGCTTTGCTGCAACTAAAACTTGACCAAGTCTGTATTTAAGTTGTAACCAAGCCACAGTAAAAGTTTCACATGCATTGAGTCTGTCTAGTAAGAGTTATAGACTTCACAAGTTTAAATTCAATCAAATGCATTTAAATTAATACATATACTTGTATATCATGTAGTCACTAAGGTCGAGGAGGAACCCGAAGTCCTAGACTTCGTTACTCCGGAGGAGCAGCTAGCCTACGACCAAGAGCAGCAAGGCAAGCTCCGGTTTGCATTAACCTATTTACAATTTTTTATTGTTTTGAGAACATACTTGAATACTGTTATTCCTTGCATTAGAGTCTTGTTTGGAAACCCAAGTGCATAGCCAAGAGAACCATGGGTTTGGGATTAGGATTGCAAACCCCGTCAGCTACTGCAATGCTAAGATAGTGTAGGATTCGGTACAAGTCGAGTAGTTGGAACTACTCGCGAGAATAGGCTAGAGGCACATCGCTCGGGTAGAGATAGCACATGATACACTAGGCAAGAAAGATGAGACCGAGCGGAGGGTAAGGGCAGCAGGACTTTGGGGCCTGTGTGCTGTAGCTCCGCTTGTGTTGATTGAGGACCGAGCCGTGTGCGGGCCTGTTGAACAAGCTAGAACAGTACCGACGACCTACCGGCTATATGGGAACCGGGAAACCGATCTAACTAGGGTAGCTGGGTGTTGAGGCATAGCTGGTCGTTCAGAGGGTAGGTTGAGAGCTCGAGGTGTAAATCGGCTGGTGGCACTGAGGTGCGCGTGCAGAGACCTCTTGCTCGGGACGATTGGACCGGTTCAACATTTGGCTAACGGGTGAAAGGTAGTTGCGTACGGCGTCTGTGATGGTTGTAGGCAACATCGAGTACGGGCGTACGTGACGGGTTGTTCGGGTAACCCTGCAGGTGTAAATCGATTATAATCGCCGTCCCTCGCGGTCAGTGAGTACCACTTGTTCACTGTACCGTGACGTAGAAAGAACAGGCTAGTTACATGTTAAAATGTTGCTGATTGAAAGATGGACTTTGATTGCTAATGATGTGTTGTAGTTTAGAGCTAACTAAAGTTCTTTTCAACTTTGGGAAAAGTAAAGGAGATAAATGTGTTTCTTGTTTGATTGCGGCTCTCTCATGTGCCTTAGCGTAAGGTTCTCCACAACCTGCTGCTAAAACTTGAAAGTAAGGTTCCAATAATTAGGCGAGTCCTTTGCAAGTTGTGTTATGTCATGTACCCATCACCCCTCATGTAGAAGTTCCATGTTTAGGAGAGACGGGTCAGTCTTGCTGAGGCTTCGTGCTCACTGCTTGTGTTTGAAGCTTTTGCAGGGTTCTATGAGGATTGGACTCCCGAGGAGGAGACGGAAACCCAGGAGGGGAACCCCGTCGAGTGGGAGTCGTGCACGCCGTCGTGTTAGTGTGCGTGTGTGCTAGCAAGGACACGTTCACGGGCTGAACATGAACTTGATGCGTAGTCTACGCCCGTGAGTGTAGACTAGACCTATTTTGATGTACAAATGTTCATAAACTACTTTATGTAATAAAAGTTTTGCTTCCGCTTTGTACCTTTGATGTGTGTTATCCGGTGCTGTGCAACGCAGTACCCCTCAGCGTGATCCTGGCTCGACGAGACCGCGGGGTCATGTCAGTTATGCCCTAATCAAGATTTGAGAAAATCTGAAAAATGTTTCTATACATTTTTCTATTTTATCAGCGCAGTTCACTTACTCACACCGTTAGGGGGACTAAATTAACTTGGATGGATCTGAAAATTTTCCCATGACTCAAGGATTTTCAATTGAACATCCTAGCCAAATTTAAAAATTTTCCACAAAAGAATTCTCCAGATAAAATTCCCAACAGTTTAAATTTTAGGGAATTAATTCTGGAAAAATAATGAGTTTAATGAGCTGAAACTTGTTTTGCTGGATAGTACTCGTAGAGCTGAATCCAACAAAATTTGGTTCACTCAATTTGGAGCTTCCTAGTCAGAGTTATGGATTTATTAAGTTTGGGTAAAAGTCTGAAAATGGGCTCTGTTTTTTCCTATTTTTCAGAGACATAAAGGATTGTCATCACATTTGGCCAAGCAAATAAGGTTCAATGCCTCTGAAATATTTAGCGGAGTTCAAGGATTTTTGGAAGAATGTCCTGCCCGAATTTTAGAATTTTCCAATAAACAGAACTCCTGTAATAAATCCAACAAGATTTTCATTATGTGAATTAATGAGCCAAATCCAGGGATTTTCATAAAAAGTGGGATGAACCCATAGATATTACTCACTGATAGGAATCCAATGGGATTTATTTGACAATTGTTGGAGGTTCCTACTAAGAGTTATGAGCAAATGAAGTTTGAACTACATCTGGAAAATGAGGAAATGTTTAAACTCTGGCGCGCGGGCCCCACTCAACAGTTCTCTTCTTCCTCGTGCACGGCAACACCCGAGTGGCGGCACTCTCCGGCGAGCTCTGTGGGAACCGCTCTTCCAGCCGCCCCCCTTAATTTCTGCCGCTGAATTCATCTAGGGGGTTGCCGGCCACCGGCGACGACCGGAACTACCCGCGCACCGGCGGCAGTAGAACTTAGGGTTCCGGCGACATCAGGTGACCTCATTTTTAGCTCAAACTTCCGGATTTTTGGCTCTAAAGCATCAGTGGACCGTGGAGAAGGTAGAATGGGCTGCCTAACTCGATGAAACGGCCGGGAAACTAGGGTTCCACGGTGAGCCGAGGTTGTTTTCGATGGCGGCACGAAAATCAGCTAGAACATGACAAATTCTTGATGGTTTTCCTCGGTTCTTCATCGAGGATGGGCGCTAGGTGGTGCAGAACGTACTTGTAGACTAGCTCGAGCATGTGTTGATCACGGAGCCCGTAATTTTAGGTTAGACCGAGCCTTCAGATTATGAACTAGGGTTCGGTAAATTGAGAATTCGAGCACACGGTGGATTGTTTGCAAAACGGCTTTCAGCTACATGAGCTATGGAGGATAGTGCAACTTTCTTGTGTAGCGAGTTTGGGGAGAAGGTGGCCGGATTAGGCTGTCGACGGTGAGCCAAAGCAAAGCTCCGCCGGTCACCTCGGCACATCGGTGAAACTCCATAATTGGTGACCAACAGCAGCAAGGAACGTTGGATTGGCAAACGGCAAACTCCAGAGCACATGTGGGCGCTTCTTTTTTATGTGGAAAGATTGAGCCACCGAGCTAAGTTGGCTGTGATGATTGGGAGACTGAGAGCGGCGCTGGTCTCTGGTGTGTTTCGCGGGAGCAGAACCGAGAAGGAGAGAACGAGCTGGGAGTAAGCGAAATGGCTCTGTTGCACTCACTGGGTGGTGATTAGGCCGAGCGCATGACCGGAAAACAGGAGGTGGCACCAGAAATCTTCGGGAGGTTTTGGCGCCGGCGCTCTGTCTATCGGGTGTGCAACCAAGAGGAAAGCAGAGGCGGTTCTCTGTGTTGAGTAGACTGACCTGTGGGCCCTCTCTCCCCCTTCTCTTTTTTTCATTTTGTTTTCACTGAAAAGATCTCAGCTACTCACAATTGAATGAGAGATTTAGCCCAAAAGTCATGAGCCAAATTTAAATTCCTCAATTTGGAGTTGTTTGGCCACATTGGTGTAAAAGTCCCAAAAACATGTAAATGGAAAACATGAGCTATGAATAAAGTTGAGTTTAAATCCAAGAAATGGGACATGCAAAAACTTTTGTTAATAATATAAGTGTTGGCAAGTGCAATAGGACCTTAAACTCAGTTTGAACCAAAAGGTTCACTTCAAAGAGACGAGAGCCATTTTCAAAGAGGAAAAATCCAAACTGTTGTCAAAGAAGTAGTATTTGCAATGGCCAACTCAAAAAACAGATGGCATATTTGAATTCCTCAGGTCCAAATTATGAGGGAGCCAAATTTTGAGAAAATGTAGAGGTGCTTTGATATGAGTATCAAAGGGGCCCATGAATTTCTTTGAAATTTGAATTTAAATTTGAACTGAAGAAAACCATGTCAAAATGCCAAACAGATTTTTAGTCTGAGCTCTTCAGGATTTAAATTTGCATTGTGCCAAATTTGAGAGATATTTGTGGGCAAGTTGGAGGTATAAGAAGGAGGGTGGTCCCACTGGTCAGTGATCCACCGAAGACATAAACCCGAAGAAATTCTCTCTGTTTTGCTCAAAGCGCCGAACGCAGCACGCGCGCCACCGAGGCAGCATTGCCGCCAGCTCCCGAGCAGCTTCAGAGGCGGTTTCCCTCGCCCTTATCAGCCTCCCACCGAGCGAACGTTGCTCCACACAACTGCCTCCCGCAACTACCGACGCTATCCCGTGCCCTCCTCGCCGAGTTGCTGCCGCACAGACGAAACCACGCAGTTCATCGATGCCCGGCCGGCCTGACGAGTCCCACGCTGCGCTGATCCTTTCCACAGCATCGGCAGCCCTCACTGAACGTGGCCGACGCAAGGCACCGGTGCTAAGCCCATGGGAACCTCGGCGTCGAGCTCAGTTTGTCTCCACGGCACCAAGTGAAGCCACCGTTGCAAGAATCCGTCGCCCGGCCACCACAGAGCCTCTTCCCTCGAGTTGCAAAAGAAAAAAGGTTCGCCGACACCCCTACTCGCTTCACCGCAACCCCGGCTGCCTGTCATGGATGGTGCTCACCGGAATCTCATTTTTGCCGTCGACATGCAATAATAACCGAGGGGAGAAAATCGGCAAATTTGTCTCACACGTCGAACCACTCCACACACAACGTACCATACACCTTCTATACCTCCGTGCGCGCCCATAGGATCAAGAACCACCGAGAACCATCGAGCAAAGCTGCTGTTCATCGAGTTTTTCAATTTTCGCCAAATTTTGACCTAGCCCGACGGTGATGTCATACTCCCGGCGAGTTTCAGCGAGATCGGAGGTTGGATCCGTGTTCTCCTTGGTGCAGTGGTGCTGTACGATAAAACGGCGACGTGTTTAGTGCGGTATAGCGTCCTAGCGACATCGCCGGAGATCCCACAGCCACTGTCGCCGTCGCACCTAGGTTTCCGGCCGTCGTCGGTCTGAGATAAGCCCGGCAGCGTGTTCTTTGCAAAAGAATACGTGGGGGCGGTGAGAACCAGCAAGATCCAAGCACCGGAACCCACTCCCGGCGAGAGCTCCGGCGAGCTCGGCGGCGTGGGAGCGCGGGCTGCTGGAGGAAGACGAAGACGGGGGCTGGCCCACGCGTCAGTCTCTGTTAAGAGGGGTTAGATGTTCTGTGGCCTCGGATCGAATTGTGGCAACACGGGAAATACTCTGTGGCCCGTGCGGCTCGGGTTCCAGCCGTCGACACGTGGCCCTGTGGCCCGCAGTCAGAGTTTGAACAATTCTCGGTTAATTTGAATTCCAAATTTAGTTCAAACTTTGGAGAGCCATAACTTTGTGTAGGAGTGTCCAAAAATTGTGAAACAAATTTTGTTGGATTCCTCCCAAAGAGTACTATCCAGGGATGCAGCCCAATGTTTATGAAAATCCCTGTATTTGGCTCATTAATTCATTTAAAAAATTTTTGTATGAATTTTTACAGGAGTTCTGTTTATTGGAAAATTCCCAAATTTGGCCAGGATATTCTTCCAAATTTCCTTGAGCTCCAGTAAAAATTTCAGAGGCATTGGACTTCATTTGCTTGGTCAAATGATGTGTTCATTGCTTATGGCTCTGAAAAATGGGAAAATGAACAGAGACATTTTCAGCTTTTCCCCAATCCTTGTAAAATCCATATCTCCATGTAGGAAACTCCAACAATGGTAAAACCAATTCCTATGGACTCCGGACATTTTGTACTTCACAAAAAGTCTACTTTTCTGCGTAGGAAAGCTTAATACATAGGGGGTAAAGGCAGATTAGTGCAAATCACATAGGGAATTATTGTGATCACCTTGAGCCATTTAATGAGCTCAATTTTTGCACACTGCCTAAATAGCTTCCATAGAAGCTGTGGTTAAATTATCAGCTTCGTTGGACCTCTGGAACTTGAGCTACTATATTTTAGGTTTAAGTGTTCATATAATGGACTTAATCACATGGTGATTACTAGTATCTCTTTTCACCCTTTCTTTCATCATCTCTAAGTTTGTAGATCCAACAACAGAAACCTTGCTGTTGTTTGTAACTTTTAGGTGTGAGTCAACTGGTACAACCGTTTTGAAACATTTTCTAAATTGCTTTTGAATACATGTGCACAAATCATCTTAATAGCACGTGACGTCAACGTTCGACGACGACTCGACTCTGCAGCGAGGATCTCCATATCTTGACGAGTTTGGCGGATTCTCCAGAGGAAGACTAACTCCTAGCTTCTAAAAAAACCGTTAAGCAAGGCAAGCCCCGGTTTGCATATCGTTACCGTTTTAAATTTCGCTTTACTTCACCTCATGTTTATTAGAATTGATATTGTAAATTATGTCTAGGATGATTGAAACCCACTTGCATGGCTATTACATCCCTGAGTAGAAGGTTTAGTGTAGGTTTTGCCTCTTCGTAGATGCTAGTCTAATGTTGGAGCTAGCTCGGTAGAAGTCGAGTAGCAAATAGCTACTCGCGAGAAAGTTCGAGTAAGGGAGTTACTCGCAAGAGGTTAATGATAAGAGCACCCTCATGAAAATGAGATGGGGACGGGGATGTTCCTGTAGGATGGAGCGCTCAAGGATGATCTCGACCTGCGATGGGTGTGACAATGCTTGAGACCACATTTGGCTAGGACCGGGATGGTAAGGCAAATGTGGAGGTTGGTTGTAGCCCCGTCCGTGTCGGTTAAGGACCGTATGTACGCGGCCGTGCTGGACAAGATTGAGCTGTACCGGATATATAGTGGGGTATGGGACCCATGAAACCGATGTAACTCGATGGACCGTGAAATAGAAACTCATCCTTCACGTGGGAATGGCGTTGAGAAGGCGGGAGGTGTAAATCCTTTAGCGGGCAACTATGACGTGTCCGCGTCGAGGACCATCCTGCTCGGCGCGAAACGTTTTTCTATGACGGGGTGTCGTGTGAAAGGTTGCTGCATACAACATAAGAAAGAGCTCTTGAGAGAGTCTTTCGAGGCGGGTGTATGTTTCGTGTATTCCGGGTTGTTATTGATTCGAATCACCGTCGCTCGCGGAGGAGGATTGAGCATACTTGCCCACTGCGCCGTGACGTAGTAAGAAGAGGAACTAAGTCTGTTAACTTGCTGTTTGTGGATTAATCACTGTATTGGAACCTTGACTGAAGTAGATATAGAGCCAACTAAATTTCATTTCCACCTTAGGCTAGCAACATCGGGATAAGCGTTTCTTGTTTGATTGTGGACTTCCGATGTTGTGAGGCGTGAGGACCACTAAAATGAAGGCTATAAGAATCTGAATATAAGGATCAAGTTTAGTCAAGCTGCATTTTGCAAATTCCTATTCCTACTGTCTTACTACCCCTGCATTTAGAGTTACATGTTTAGGAGTGACGGTTCAGTCTTGCTGATCCTTAGTGCTCACGGTTGCTTCTGAGTTGTTTTTGCAGGTAGCAGGATGCCTGCTATGAAGAGGGTTGTTCGGTGGGACGACGAACCTCACCGTTTGTTCAACTCATCGGAAACCTAGCCGCTGCCTTTCTTTGGTGAAGCTAGTAGGAAGCGTCCACGGGCTGAACGACTTCTCTTCGGCGTAGTTAGGGTCGAGAGTGAGTAGTTTGTCCAGCTAGTTTTAATTTCCGCTGCGTGTGTGTCACACCCGGTTTCTCTTAAGAACAACCGTGTGAATATCACATATATGCCAGGATCATTTTCTCATACATGTGATGACAAATAGTGAAGCATCATTTATTACGAGCCAGGTGTCGAATATAAATAAGTCTTACCTAGCATGCGTCTCGATGGACGATAATAAGTTCATAATATGTAAACAAAACAGCAGCGGAATATAAATCATGTGGGCTCCGTCACAGGCATTGCCCGGGGGACACCATGAACCTAGAATCCTTCTTCGGGTCCGAAGTCTTGGTCATTGAACACCACATCATCCCCTTAACCTGAGCAGCAATTTAAAGTAACAAATATGCAAGTTTGAGTACCGTTGGTACTCAGCAAGTGTAGGAAAGTTATGTCATGCATGGCCAGAACAAGGAGAGGTTGAACTCATGGTTAAAGCACTACGCAATTAATACCTATCACCTTAGCTTATTAAGCACCTACATTACTACACAGGTGAAATGGTACCAAACCTCCGAACCCATCATCAGAATCAAATAACCATAACATCAATTCCAATGTTAAGCTCCCCGCTTAACATCCTCAACTTCCAAAGCCATCATCCTCTGATCATGAATAAGTCCAAGCCGCTCTTGACCGTGAGCACGGCTGTCATGACAGTTTTGACTCTGCAGAGTTTGCACCACTGTACCCACATGTAGTGATTTCATCCCCCGTTGCCGGGTGGACTAAAAGAACCTCCATTATGCCAGTGGCCGCGAACCACATTCACACTTCTCAGGTGTGTAGCCAGGAGATCACTACGAAGCCTTTACAAAGGGATTCCCGACGAGCGTGGGCCCACTGAGGTTTCACCCCTAACAGCATACAAGAGGCTCCAACCCTGCTGCAGTGGCCCCCTCTTGAGCCTTGCGGTTCATATGGTAGTCCAGCTGACACCTATTCCCCGCACCATCTAACACACCCATACTACGCCGGGGATACACCTAATTAATTGGCTAAGCTGCCCCATCTCAGCATGTGGTTGGCACGGTAAAGCCAGGTTACATGCTCTATGAACCGGTCCTTAGGATCCAGGCAATTACTAAACACAAACCCGAGTCTCGTGCACCCAGCACCAACCAAATCATCCAACTTGCCTCGATCCCTACCTCTACATAACTCATAACATCTCATCAAGAGTAAGGTAAATAAATTGATGATCTCATATCCAAATTATCCCATTCTAAGCGTGACTAAGCATAATAATAAATGACATGATAAATAAATCCCAACCCAAGGTACAAGGAAACAAGGTAATGCAATTCTAGGGAAACTTCCTAGCATGGGTTTCATATTTCAATTGACAATGCAAATAATTCTATCTACACATCCTAGTATAGGATCAAAGTGGTCAAGGACACTTGCCTTCTTCCTTCTGCTCTGGGAATGGAAAGTCTTGGTCTTGGAAGGGGAGAACTTGCTCTAGGCAGGTTCTATTCATGCCAATACACATAGCAAAAGAAAACAACAATCCATAAGACATAGTTCACACTTTCACTTCATACAAACCACACATACATACCTATGAATGTCATTCACATTTCTAAGTGTTGTGGTTCCTCTACATGTGTTGATTTTTGGTCTACATTCACCTTTAAACATATGTATATTATTTCTAACTTCTATGTTCAGATATCTATTTGCACACTATATATGAAGTTCCAATTTGAACAAATTCTTTATATTTAATTATTACACTTCTTAGCCACAAAGTTTGTATAAAAGGTATTTTCCTACTCCAAATAGGTTTTCAGATCTTCTACCAAATCCTAAACTGAAGTTTTGGGATTCGGAGACTTCATTTATCATTTTCTAATTATGCATACCTATTTTCCTATTTTTTTCAGATTTATTTTCTATGCCTAAAAGTGAGTTTTAATATTAAATAGTAGAACATGTCATCTAAACAGAATAGGTTCTGATCTAAAATATTAACTAATATATTTTTGAACTTCTCCTCTGATGTGAACTAATTTAGATTTATTTTATCAGTTTTCAGAATTATTTCCTAGCCTAAAAATGTGTTTCCATAACTAATAAATATGAACAACAATTAGAAAGATTTCAATTCAGCCTAAAATCTATTTTTAACTCATTCTAAAGTTTTCCATGTGCTGGGAGAGTTTAGATTTGAATTTGCACATGTGTGTGCCTCACCTTTTAAATTTAAATTCTAATCACATATTCAAATTTCTGAATTTAATATCATAAAGAGTCAAAAAGGTAAATCCATCCTACTGCAGGGTCTAATTTCCTATTTCATAAATTTTCAGGGGTCTAACTACACATAACAGAGGGGTTTTCCTAATTTTTATTAAGTCCAGGGGCTAAAACAGATTTTTAAATGAATTTACACGAATTTCTGAAGTTCCAGGGGCTAGATCAGAGGTTTCCGGGGCTAGCTCGTGTTTTCCGAGATCCCCAGGGTGTAGCGCGTAAGAATCCCGGCTTTTATAACGTGGGGCTGACGTGGACCGTCCGATTTAAAATAGACGGCTCAGATTAGATCGCCGAACTGGTATGCGTGGGTTTTATCTCTACCGTGCGATTTAAAATAGACGGCGCACAAGAGGCCACGTAGCTCCTGGCCGGAGTTCGGCCGCGCGCGCGGCGGTGCACGGAGGCAGAGGCGCGATTTCGCCGGCGAGGTCGCGGATCTTCATCTACAGACGCTAACACCCGCTCTTTTTGGTAGCAAACGACAGAGGGGAGGTAGGGGAGCTAACCTAGACTAATTTCTTAGGCCTGAATGACTCGGAACCCGGTCGGCGACGAGGACAGGCGACGGCGGCTTGCGGTGCTCGTCGAAGTGGCCGTTGGGGCGGTGATCCGTTCAAGTTCTAGGGTCGTGATGCTTCACTGGGGTCTAGAGATGGCACACCGATGATTAGGATGGATCGGAACCGTGTAATTCGGAAGTTTCACCGGCGAGCGGCGGCGGTACTCACCGGCGAGCGTCGGTATGGTCGTTTCCGGCGGTGTTTCCCTCTGGGGTCGGCGTCTACAGCTTGTGTGCGGTGCTGCAGGGTCACGAGATCGGTTTGACAGGGGGAGACGGCGACGCTCTTGGGGAATTCCGAGCTCAACGGCGGCGGCGCTCACCGGGAGAAAACTGCTCGTGCGAGGGGAGGGCGGCGGGTTCATCTGTTTTTATCAGGGCCAGGGGCGCGGGGGTTTGTTGCGATCGAGCTGGCAGCGCGAGGAATTCGGGGTCGGGTCGAGCGCGAAGAATCCGGGAGCGTCGGGTGTGATCGGCGCGAGGGAAAAGTCCGAGCCGTTGGGGGCGTGCGGGGAAGAAGATGACATGCGGGCCCCGCGTGTCAGTGAGAGTGAGAGAGAGGGGCGCAGGTTCGGGGCTGGCGCGGGGAGATTGGGCCGGCTGGTGGGTTTCGGCCCACTGGCCGGTGGGGTTTTTCTTTTTCTTTTTCTTTTCTGTTTTGATTTAAATTTGAATTCCAATTTAAATTTGAATTTCTGCACCCCATGCAATACATCCAAAAAATTTTAAATTCCCCTCTTTACAGGTTTTGGGGTGTTACAGTGTGTACCTATGTTGTAAAAGATCTTATGTTGAGTAACAAAAATGGTTCCATATGTTCTTACATCTCTTTTCGTGCTTGCTGTTGGGTGCCGCATCGCCACCCACTGCGATCACCGGGCCTCACATCGTGGCATCAGAGCCGCATTGGGAATAGCACGCATGAAAAGAGCATATTTTTGAAAACTTAGGAGTATACGAGTGAGGAACGTATAGTATCCCCACATAAGGAGTATTATTAGCATAGTTACTTAAGGTGGCAAGCTAATAGTGTGTTATCATTCAGTATTTCAATTCTGTAACGACGCACCTACGTGGACGTAAGAATGGTAAGGAACGCCACCGAAAGCGGATCAATCTCGGTTAGCTCACCCATACGAGAAAAGTAGTGTGGGATGTTCCGTTCAGCAATGGACGGGAAGTGAATATGTTTTCTAAGACTCTTCATGTCTTAGAGACATATGAATGGCACTAGCCTCCAGTGCGCAAACCCAGCGGCAAGAGGAGGAGACCCCATCATGTGGTTTGTAACACGAAGTGTGTTCTCTAGGACTCTTCATGTCCAATGAGTCATACAAAAGCGCTGTTCCACCAGTGTGCTTTATTGCAAAGGTGTGGAGCCCCCGTCGGGTGGTGAATAACCCGATCATGTACCTTTAGACGTGGCTTGACTCAAGGACGGCCTGTATGGCAATGATACGGGGC
The DNA here is from genome assembly GCA_030760725.1 of Neostapfia colusana. Lineage (NCBI taxonomy): Eukaryota > Viridiplantae > Streptophyta > Magnoliopsida > Poales > Poaceae > Neostapfia > Neostapfia colusana. The sequence continues at coordinate 32,329,618 of JASWHV010000017.1, read as the reverse complement.
GTATGTTTTTACTATGATATGGACCTGCCTGAAATGACAAACCAATGTGTGCATCATTATTGAGTGATTTTCTGCAGGTACCTTAACCACGTTAGAACATGTCGTGTAGAAAACGTTTGTGAGTGATCGTTTTAGTGCCACCACATGAGACGTATAAGCCGGTATAAAGCCGGATATGATTTTAATTTGGTGAGGCAACGTAGTACCATGATGTGTTTTGAACTGCAAGAAAATGAAGGTTTGAAAAGAAAAAAAGGAAATTTGGAGTATATGATTCTATTAGGGGGTAATGAACTCCTATATTGAACTAAGAGTCAATTGGGAGTATAGATTTATTAACAAAGACTTAGGAATAACCTCCCCTGTTTTTGGCAGAATTTTTGCTGAAGTCGAACAGGACATAACTTTTGTTTGGTTGAACCAACGGAGGTGTGTGATACATTTATGGAAAGTTTTTGATGTCTTCTACAACTTTTCTGTAGAGCTCCATATCAGAATCACCCTTCAAATGGATGAAATTCTCAGATGTGTGTGAACTGTCCAAAAACAGGGCAGGCACAAATTGCTCTCTGAAAATTTCTGTATTTCGACCATAACCTTCTATAGAGAAATTTCTAAGGGTCATGTAATACACCTTTGGAAAGCTTGTGATATATGCTATGACTTTGGAGTCCAAAGTTTCTCCATATTTGGAGTTTAAAGTGATGAAATCTTGCGGACAAAACAGCCACTTTCAAAGGAGGTGCTGTCAAAATTGTTCCAGATTTCTGTTAACTTTGAAATGGCACAAGTTTTGATCCAGAACGAGTATGAAGGCAAATAAATACTTGTTCGAAAGATATTGAAGTTAACTATAACTTTGGTATTCAACTTCAGACATGAAGTTGCCATTTTCATATTCAAATTCTCGGATTAAGACCAATTGGTCATTCTGAACAGAGTAGTGCTTATTGCCTATGTTAACTTAGGACTTTTGTGGACAGGTATGTTTTAGACTTCTCTAAGCTCCATGACATGTTCTTGAGTTATTTTTCAGTTTGGCCTACTAATGTAATTAAGGGTTTGGACAAACTTGCTCACGTTTGATAGATTTCAGAATTGCCGAAACCCGGGTTAGATTGTGTAGTGCTGCAATATCTATGTGATGCTTTTACGGTTATGTTTTCAATTCAAGTTGAGTTTAAACTTTGAATTTTAACCGTAAATTGCTCACTCTTGCAGCATGGATCGTGCTCATTCCAGGAGTGAGGTTGGTGAGTCGAGTCACGGTCAAAGTAATTCGCCACGACAAGAAGTGCCGACATCATCAACCGGATTGGTGAAAATCGTGGCAAAGATGGCTGAGTCTCTGGATCTATTGGTACGACAAAGCATACGACAGGAGACACTACAGCAAAATCCCCCGCCAAGCACTTATCTTGATTTTCTAGCAAGACAACCACCGGTTTTCTCGGAAGCGAAAGAACCGTTGGAGTCAGCTCATTGGCTCCAATGTATTGAAGCCAAGTTCAATATGCTTGAGTGCGATGAATATCAAAAGACTCTATTTGCCGCTCAACAACTCCACGGAGCCGCTGGAGCTTGGTGGGCAGAGTATCTTGCAACTCTCCCTGAAGGTCATCGGGTGACGTGAGATGAATTCCGGAATGTTTTCCTGGCACGTCACGTTTGTTCGGGAATTCTTCGAACAAAGTATCAAGACTTTCTGGAGTTAAATCAAGGAGAAAGGAGTGCGTATGAGTACTTCAAAGAGTTTGAAGACTTGATGCAATATGCCACTCATATGGTAGACTCGGAAGCGTTGAAGTGTGAATGTTTCTTCCGAGGTTTGAATGTTGAACTTAAGGAACAAGTGACCTTGTTCAATAACGGTATTTACAATGAGTTGGTAAATGCCGCTATCATTAAAGAAGACATGCATCTCCGTTGTGAAGCGGAGTTAAAAAGAAGTATACCGCCAGACAGTGATATCGAGGATCGTCCAAACTATCGAGTGCGGTATTACTCGCCAGTTAGGCAACAAATTCAGCCAGTGGTGCAACTCTCACTACCAAAGCTGGAATTGATCACTTATGAGCCTCCACCTCAACAGTAGATGTCAGAAATTATTCGTGAAACCCTACCGCAAACAGCTACGCACGAATTATCTCCACCTCGTGTTAGTAGAGAGCTGAGGATTTCTACAACACGAAACTGTCGTGGTGCTGAGCGGAGTCACACTCGTGTGTTGTCTCGTCAATGCTCAGATCAGCATCATGAACATTCAAAGAAGAATCTTTCAAAAGCTGGCAGGGTTAATTATACTGCTATTGAGGACATTGCACAAGGCGAACCAGTTTTAGCGGGCATGTTCACTTTACATGAACAGCCCACTTTCGTGTTGTTTGATTCCGGAGCCACCCACAATTTTATTAGCAGAGACTATGTGCTGAAGAATAATCTTCCATTTAGCACAGTTAAGCATCCGTTTCATATCAGCTCCCCGGAGGCAAGATATCAACAGATGAGATGGTCTCACGGGCACCTTTATGTTCGGGTGGAAACATCTATCCTGCGAGCCTTATCATACTCAAAGGACAAAGGATTGATATTATCTTGGGGATGTCATGGTTGAAACATTATGGAGCTATCTTTGACATCAGCTCTCGGACTGTCCAACTGAATTCCCCAATACACGGTTGCAACACATTGAATCTTGTGGATCCATCACAACGAGTTGCAGCAGTGCATCAGATTGAATCTCCTAAACTTGAGGATATTCCAGTGGTATGTGAATATCCAGATGTGTTTCCTGAAGACTTGTTGGGCATGCCGCCCGAACGTGATGTTGAGTTCAAGATTGAACTAGCACCGGGAACAACACCTGTTTATCGGCGACCATACAAAATGGCACCAAAGGAGCTAGCAGAATTGAAGGAGCAGCTTAATGACCTCATGGACAAAGGTTTTATATGCCCAAGTTCATCACCTTGGGGCTGTTCCACACTCTTCGTGAAGAAGAAGGACGAGACTTTGAGACCATGCGTAGATTATCGTCCACTGAATGCTGTCACTCTTAAGAATAAGTATCCACTACCGCTCATCGACATTTTGTTCGATCAACTAGTGGATGCTGAGGTATTTTCCAAGATGGATCTTCGTTCCGGGTATCACCAGATAAAAATCCGGGCAGAAGATGTACCTAAGACGGCGTTCTCAACAAGATATGGTATTTATGAATATCTTGTCATGTCCTTTGGGTTGACCAATGCTCCGGCTCATTTTATGTATCTCATGAACTCTGTGTTCATGCCGGAGTTAGACAAGTTCGTCGTGGTTTTCATCGACGACATATTGGTCTATCCAAAGTCAGAAGAAGAACACGCTGAACATTTGCGTATTGTACTCCAACGCTTGAGGGATCACAAGCTATATGCAAAGTTCAGTAAATATGAGTTTTGGATCAGCAATGTGCCATTTCTTGGGCATATTATTTCAGTGGAAGGCATCGCTGTTGACCCAAGTAAAATCGAGCAAGTGCTGAATTGGAAATCTCCAGCATCTGTTCATGAAGTGAGGAGTTTCCTAGTTTTAGCGGGTTATTATCGGAGATTCATTCACAACCTCTCCAAAGTCGCTAAACCTATGACGGAGCTGTGGAAGAAAAGCACCAAGTATGATTGGAGCAATTCATGAGAACAAGCTTTCCAAACTTTAGTGAAGCATCTCACTACAGCTCCAGTTTTAGCCCAGCCGGACACCACGAAGCCGTTTGATGTTTACTGTGATGCATCCGGCATTGGTTTGGGTTGTGTGTTGATGCAAGAAGGACGTGTGGTTGCGTATGGATCCCGACAACTCAGGGGTCATGAGAAGAATTACCCGACGCATGACCTTGAGCTAGCTGCAGTGGTCTTAGCATTGAAAATGTGGAGGCATTATCTACTAGGCAATCTAGTAAATCTCTACACTGACAACAAAAGCTTGAAGTACATCTTCACACAGAAAGAACTGAATATGAGGCAGCGAAGATGGCTAGAATTGATCAAGGACTATGAACATGAAATTCATTACCATCTGGGCAAAGCGAATGTGGTTGCCGACGCACTTAGTCGGAAAGCCCACGTTCACCATTTAGCCATGGCTGCTCATGAAGAAAGAGAACAAAGCCTGCGCTTAGTTCCCTATGGATTGCTGTTCAACCTCACTCTTATTCCTACAATCCGAGATGAGATTGTAGAGGCTCAGAAGAGAGACAGAGGTATGTCTCACATCCAGAGGAGAGTGGACAGCGGTGAATTGAATATGTTCCATAAGGATTAAGAGGGTACTCTATGGTTTAACAACCGCATAGTTGTACCCCGGAATATGAAATTGCGGAGGAAGATATTGGATGAAGCGCATTTATCCAAGTACTCTATTCATCCGGGAAGCAACAAGATGTACCAGGACCTAAAATCTAAGTTCTGGTGGACACGGATGAAGAGAGAGATTGCGAAATACGTATCCGGGTGTGATACGTGTCGGTGGGTTAAAGCCGACCATATGAGGAAAGCCGGACCACTTCAACCGCTGAAGGTTCCAGCATCGAAGTGGGAAGACATAAGTATGGACTTCATCGTCGGTTTACCCATGACCAGCAACAAGCATGATTCTATTTGGGTAATCATCGATCATTTGACCAAGAAAGCATATTTTATTCCAGTCCATACCAAATATGTGGCAAAGAAGTATGCAGAGCTGTTCATCTCAAGAATCGTGTGTTTACATGGGGTTCCCCGCACCATTGTGTCTGATCGCGGTGTGTTGTTCGTATCCAGATTTTGGGAGCAACTACATGCTTCCTTGGGAACCAAGTTAATTCGGAGTTCAGCGTATCATCCGCAAACTGATGGTCAAACAGAAAGGGTAAATCAGATTCTGGAGGATATGCTACGGGCATGTGTCATCAATCATGGGAAGAATTGGGATGACCATCTGCCGTTAGCAGAATTCTCATATAATAACGGTTATTAATCCAGCATCAAAATGGCCCTGTATGAAGCTATTTATGGCCGGAAGTGCCGCACACCACTGAATTGGTGTGAGTCCGGCGAGAGAGTGGTCTACGGGATTGATCTTGTGAATGAAGCCGAGGAACAGTGCGAGTGATTCAAGCCAATTTAAAGGCTGCTCAATCTCGGCAGAAGAGTTATGCAGACAAAAGACGTCGACCTCTTCACTTCGACATCGGAGACCACGTTTATCTTTGTGTCTCTCCAATGAAAGGGGTTCATCGGTTCGGAGTGAAGGGAAAGCTTGCTCCGTGATTCATCGGGCCGTTTGCTGTCCCTGAGATATGCAGACCCGTAGCCTATCATCTGGAGTTACCGACGTCACTTTCGGGTATTCACAATGTTTTCCACGTCTCTCAACTGCGGAAATGTCTTAAGTACCCAACTGCAGTTCATATGGAGAACATTGAGGATCTTCAACCGGATCTCACTTATTCTGATCATCCGATACAGATTATCGATGAGAAGACTCGCGCCACAAGAAATCGGACATTGCGATTTTACAAAGTCTTGTGGAACAACCACACCGCCGACGAAGCTACATGGGAAAGCGAGGAGTACTTGCAACACAATCATCCGCAGTTATTAGAGGCTTATGTTCAGTGGTCATCCTCCCCGCATTGTCCCTGATCATGAATCTCGGGACGAGATTCTTTTTAAGGGGGGAGGAATGTAAAAGTCCCAAAAACTTGTAAATGTAAAACTTGAGCTATGAATAAAGTTGAGTTTAAATCCAAGAAATGGGACTTGCAAAAACCTTTGTTAATCATATAAGTGTTGGCAAGTGCAATAGGACATTAAACTCTGTTTGAACCAAAAGGTTCAGTTCAAAAAGAAGAGAGCCATTTTCAAAAAGGAAAAATCCAAACTGTGGTTTAAGAAGTGGTATTTGCAATGGCCAACTCAAAAATCAGATGGCATATTTCAGGTCCAAATTATGAGGGAGCCAAATTTTGAGGAAATTTAGAGGTGCTTTGATATGAGTACCAAAGGGGCCTATGAATTTCTTTGAAATTTGAATTTAAATTTGAACTGAAGAAAACCATGTCAAAATGCCAAACAGCTTTTGAATCTGAGCTCTTCAGGATTTAAATTTGCATTGTACCAAATTTGAGAGATATTTGTGGGCAAGTTCGAGGGATAAGAAGGAGGGTGGTCCCACTGGTCAGTGATCCACTGAAGACTTAAACCCGAAGCAATTCTCTCTGTTTCGCTCGAAGCGCCGAACGCAGCACGCGCGCCACCGAGGCAGCGTTGCCGCCAGCTCCCGAGCAGCTTCAGAGGCGGTTTCCCTCGCCCTTATCAGCCTCCCACCGAGCGAACGTCGCTCCACACAACCGCCTCCCGCTACTACCGACGCTATCCCGTGCCCTCCTCGCCGAGTTGCTGCCGCACGGACAAAACCACACAGTTCATCAGCGCCCGGCCGGCCCGACGAGTCCCACACCGCGCTGAGCCTTTCCACAGCATCGCCAGTCCTCACTGAACGTGGCCGACGCAAGGCACCGGTGCTAAGCCCACGGGAACCTCGGCGTCGAGCTCAGTTTGTCTCCACGGCACCGAGTGAAGCCGCCGTTGCAAGAATCCGTCGCCCGGCCACCACAGAGCCTCTTCCCTCGAGTTGCAAAAGAAAAAAGGTTCCACAACAACCCTACTCGCTTCAACGCAACCCCGGCTTCCTGTCATGGACGGTGCTCACTGGAATTTCATTTTTGCCGTCGACATGCAATAATAATGACACGACCCCATTGGTCCTGTCAAGCCAGGATCAAGCTGAGGGGTGCTGCGTTGCACAACACCGTATAACACACGTCAAAGGTACAAAGCGGAAGCGGAAGTTTATTACATAAACAGGTTTATGAACATATTTACAGCAAAATAAGTTCAGTCTACACTCGCGGGCGTAGACTAAGCATCAAGTGCACGTTCGGCCCTCGAACGTGTCCTTGCTAGCACACACGCACACTAACTCTGCGGCGTGCACGACTCCCACTCGACGGGGTTCCCCTCCTGGGGTTCCGTCTCCTCTTCGGGAGTCCCTTCCTCATAGAACCCTGCAAAAGCTTCAAACACAAGCAGTGAGCACGAAGGCTCAGCAAGTCTGACCCGTCTCACCTAAACATGGAACTTCTACATGAGGGTAATGGGTTACCTGAGGTAAAAATCAGTTGCAAGGACTCGCCTAATTAGTAGAACCTTACTTTCAAGTTTTAGCAGCAGGTTGTGGAGAACCTTACGCTAAGGCACATGAGAGAGCCGCAATCAAACAAGAAACGCATTTCTCTCATGTACTTTGCCCAAAGTTGAAAAGAACTTTAGTTAGCTCTAAGCTACAGCATATCATTAACAATCAATGTCCAGCTTTCAATCAGCAACATTTTAACATGTAACTAGCATGTTCTTTCTACGTCACGGTACAGTGAACAAGTGGTACTCACTGACCGCGAGGGACGGCGATTATAATCGATTTACACCTGCAGGGTTACCCGAACAACCCGTCACGTACGCCCGTACTCGATGTTGCCTACAGCAACCATCAAGGACGCCGTACGCGACTACCTTTCACCCGTTAGCCAAATGTTGAACCGGTCCAATCGTCCCAAGCAAGAGGTCTCTGCACGCGCATCTCAGTGCCGCCAGCCGATTTACACCTCGAGCTCTCAACCTACCCTCTGAACGACCAGCTATGCCTCAACACCAAGCAACCCGAGTTACATCAGTTTCCCGGTTCCCATATAGCCGGTAGGTCTTCGGTACTGTTCTAGCTTGTTCAACAGGCCCGCACACGGCTCGGTCCTCAATCGACACAAGCGGAGCTACAGCACACAGGCCCCAAAGTCCTGCTGCCCTTACCCTCCGCTTGGTCTCATTTTCTTGCCATGTGTTTCATGTGCTATCACTACCCGAGCAATGTGCCTCTAGCCTATTTTCGCGAGTAGTTCCAACTACTCGACTTGTACCGAATCCTACTCTATCTTAGCAATGCAGTGGCTAACGAGGTTTTTCAATCCTAAACCCAACCCATTATTTTCTTGGCTACGAAGTTGGGTTTCCAATCAAGACTCTAATGCAAAGAACAATATCCAAAGATGTGCTCAAAACAATAAGCATTTGTAAAAAGGTTAATGCAAACCGGAGCTTGCCTTGCTGCTATTGGTCGTAGGCTAGCTGTTCCTCCGGAGTAACGAAGTCTAGGACTTCGGGTTCCTCCTCGACCTTAGCGACTACATGATAAGAGCAATATATGTATCAATTTAAATGCATTGGTATTAACTTTGAAGTTGTGAAGTCTATAACCCTTGCTAGACAGACCTAATGACCTTGAAACTTTTACTGTGGCTTGGTTACAACCTAAACAGAGACTTGGTCAAGTTTTAGTTGCAGCAAAGCTCAATTAAGCCCTCCACAATTACTTATGTCCTTGACCTTAATTAAAGGCTTTTAGTGTGTTCTAAGGATTTTCATGAAACAAACTATGACTTTCTGAAAACTAGATTTTCAGAGGGTTCTAATGGATTTGGTCTCACTTAATTTGAAGGTTCCTAGCTAAAGTTGTGAGGATTTGAAGTTTGGAAGAATTCTGAAAATCGGGGGGAAAGTTTAAACTCTCGGGGCCCGCAGGGACACGTGTCGAGCGCGGAGGTGTCCGGCACACCGGAGATACCACACGTGTCGAGCGCGGAGGTGTCCGCCACACCAGAGCTCACAGGGTATTTGCGCGCCAGCACAACCGATCCCCGGCCATACCCGATCCCGATTTGAATTCTGCAGCCGCTGACACGTGGGCCAGCCGACTTCGTCTTCCTCCCGCCGTTCTCTCGCGCCCGCGCCGCCGACCTCGCCGGAGCAGACTCGGAGCTTGCCGGCTCACCCCGCCGGACCTCCGATGGGCTGAAACTCGCCGCCAGGGGGTTGTCGACGTCGAGGAACACGTCGGTGGTGTCAGGTCGAGCTGGGGGTGACCGGAAATAGCTCGGCGACGTGCCGCGGCCTCGGTTGAGGTTCGGCGCTGTCGACCGTGGGTCCTAACCCGCCAACACCCCGAACAAACGGTCCTACAGCATCAGTGTACCTCTAGGAAGCTCGACAAGGTGTCAAAAGGGTTCAGGGATGGCGGTAAGTCGGTCGGCACCGTGTGACCGATCGTGCCCGCCATGACCGCCCTCGATCGAGCTCGAAATTCGTCACTCCTGGACAGTTTCACGCTACGGATGCAGAAAAGAACTTGATCGCCGGCTAGTCCAGCGTCTATGTGCAGGATTCGATGACCTCTGAAAGATCATAGAACGTGAATTTAAAGAAACCGTACCGGAAGCTCAGTTTAAGGTTGCCGGAGCAAAACTGAGAATTCGCCGGCGAGAGTTCATGGCATGGCTTGAGCTTCAGGTGGAAGCAGTGTGGAGTCCGTGCGCTCCTGTTGCCGCCCTTGCTCGGCCATGGAAGTGGTTGCAGCGTGCTGCCCGCGTGAGACCGATCGCCGTCCTTCAGCTAAACTGCGGCGGTCGTCGTTGGTCACGGGAACAGGGACCAAAACTCGGTGGTTCAGGCGTTGGGAGGGTGGTGCGCGACCTCCGGTGGCTGTCTAGCAGCTTAGGAATGAAGGAGATTGTTTTGCTGGTTTCTCCCGATTGAGCAGAGAGCTGCGGTGAGAAACAATACCGCTGCTCGGGTTTGCCCGCGAGAAGATAAAGCCGGCCGACTCCTGCTCGGCTGAGGCGGTGCCGGTCGTGTGGGGGCGCGAGCAAGCCGCCCTGGGCGCCAGCGCGCGGAGAGGGAAGCAGCTGGTGGCGCCGGTAGCTGCTCGGTGGCACAGCCGACAGCTGCTCGGTGGAATTTCCCACCGAGAGTCTGACTTTGGGTGAAAGTTTCTCCTTCTTCCTTCTATGACATGTGGGTCCCACTCGGGGTTTTAACCTCTGGAATTTACTCCTAATCACTGTAGTAAACAGTGAACCCCGTACTACCCTTGGCAATTCAAATTATTCACCCATGAGCCATTCGAATTGAATAGGATTCGAATTGGGTTTGGTTTGAGTGAATTTCAGCACAAGTGCAGTTTTGAATTCAAATGAAGTTTGAATTTCCCCCACTTAGCTCATGTCAAGATCAACTTCAAATGGAGTGAAAATTGGTGTGTGAGCTCACAAAAATGTGCTGAGTAAGAATATGCCTCCCACTTTAAATTCATGGGATAAAAACAGTTTGAATTTGAATATGGTTTCAAACTGCCCTCTTTCTAGCTATACCCAAAATGACCTCAAAAAGGTTTGGAATTTGGGTGAAACTTGGCCTGGACATCCTTAGTAAAGTGTAGGAGTTTTCATATGTCCAGCCCATCTATATCACATGTGGAAAATACCACTTTTGCCATGTGTGAGTTTGTTCTCTAATGAGCATGTTGATAATTGTTACATGCTCTTCATTTGTGTTCATCATCCTTCCTCAAATGAGGTGTGTGGTGTGGTGATGAACACTGCAAATGTGTGTCAAAAACTGAGGCCCTTACATTCCTCCCGCCTTAAAAGAATCTCGTCCCGAGATTATAAGGTGAAAATGAGAGAGAGGACGGTGGAAAATTACCGGATATGCGACGTGAAAAAGTCGGGGTAGTTAGTGCGAAGGAATTCTTCGCTCTCCCATGTCGCTTCATCCATGGAGTGATTACTCCATAGAACCTTGTAGAACCACAACGTACGGTTGCGTGTGGTTCGGGCCTTTTCATCAATAATCTGCACCGGGTCCTCCCGATACGTGAGATCCGGTTGCAGTTCTTCAATGTCTTCCAGCTGAACGGTAGTTGATAGCTTGAGACACTTCCTCAGCTGGGAAATGTGAAGGACGTCGTGCACACCGGAAAGTGCTTCTGGTAATTTCAGCCGGTATGCCACTGATCCACATCTTTCGGTAATCTGAAATGGGCCGATGAATCGGGGTGCCAACTTTCCTCTCACCCCAAATCTGTTTACGCCCTTCATTGGAGACACCCGTAGGTATACGTGATCTCCAACTTCGAATTGTAATGGGCGCCTTCTCCGGTCCGTATACTGTTTCTGTCGGGATTGAGCAGCTTTTAGGTTCGCTTGAATCAGTCGAACCTTTTCTTCCACGTTGTTGACAAGGTCAATCCCGAAGGTAACCCGTTCACCAGACTCGCACCAGTTCAATGGTGTGCGGCATTTCCTACCGTATAGCGCCTCGTAAGGTGCCATCTTGATGCTGGCTTGGTACCCATTATTGTACGAGAATTCAGCTAACGGCAAGTGATCATCCCAATTCTTGCCGTGGTCGATAGCGCAAGCTCGTAGCATGTCTTCTAAGATTTGATTTACCCGCTCCGTTTGCCCATCCGTCTGCGGGTGGTAGGCTGAACTACGGATCAGCTTCGTTCCCAAGGCAGCGTGCAGCTGCTCCCAAAAACGGGACACAAATAAAGTGCCCCGATCCGATATGATGGTACGGGGTACGCCGTACAAGCATAGGATCCGTGAGATGTACAGTTCAGCGTACTTCTTGGCGTTGTAGTTGGTGTTGACCGGGATGAAATGGGCAACTTTGGTGAGCCGATCGACGATCACCCACACAGAATCATGTTTCTGCAAGGTGGTGGGTAAACCGACGATGAAATCCATGCTCACATCCTCCCACTTCCAGGCAGGAACGCCCAGTGGTTGTAGCAGTCCCGGCTTCCGCATGTGGTCTGCCTTCACCCTCCGACATGTATCACACTCGGACACGTATTTTGCAACCTCGCGCTTCATCCGTGTCCACCAAAATTTTCTTCTGAGTTCGTGATACATCTTGTTACTGCCGGGGTGAATAGAGAACTTTGATAAGTGAGCCTCATCAAAGATCTTCTTCCGTAGTTCCGGGTTTCGGGGTACGACAATCCGGTCCTTGAACCATAGGACGCCGTCTCCGTCCTTCCAGAAACATTTCAACTCCCCACTGTCTACACGTCTCCGTAAATGTGACATGTCCTTGTCATTCTTCTGGGCTTCCGCTATCTCTTCACGGATGGTGGGGATCAAAGCTAGGTTGTAGAGAGCTCCGTGTGGAATCACATGTAGTGGTGGTTCGCTCTCTTCCAATGGTGTGATGGTCAGATTATTGACGTGTGACTTGCGGCTCAGCGCATCTGCTACTACGTTTGCTTTGCCCAGATGATAATGGATCTCTATTTCGTAATCCTTTATCAGTTCTAACCATCTTCGTTGCCTCATGTTCAGCTCCTTCTGAGTGAATATGTACTTGAGGCTTTTGTGGTCGGTATATAAATGTACGAGGTTACCGAGTAGGTAGTGCCTCCACATTTTTAGTGCAAGTACCACGGCAGCGAGCTCCAAATCGTGAGTTGGATAATTTTGCTCATGGTTTCTAAGCTGCCGTGATCCATACGCGACCACTCTTCGGTCTTGCATCAGCACACACCCGAGCCCAATGCCGGATGCATCGCAGTACACATCAAACGGTTTTGTTGTGTCTGGCTGCGCCAAAACCGGTGCTGATGTCAGGTGCTTGACTAAAGCCTTGAATGCTGCTTCACATGTTGGACTCCAAACATATTTGGTAGCCTTCTTCAGCAGCTCTGTCATTGGCTTGGCAATCTTCGAGAAGTTCAGAATGAACCTCCGATAATATCCCGCAAGTCCGAGGAAACTCCGTACCTCGTGAACAGTTCTCGGGGATTTCCAATTCAGCACTTGAGTGATCTTGCTCGGGTCCACAGCGATACCCTCCGCTGAGATGATATGCCCGAGGAAAGGCACTTGCGATATCCAAAACTCGCATTTGCTGAATTTTGCGTATAACTTGTGATCCCGCAGCCGTTGCAAGACTATACGCAGATGTTTCTTGTGATCTTCCTCCGACTTGGAATATACCAGGATGTCGTCGATGAAGACCACGACAAACTTGTCCAGCTCCGACATGAACACCGAGTTCATTAAGTACATGAAGTGAGCTGGAGCATTGGTGAGGCCGAAGGACATGACCAGGTACTCATAAAGTCCGTACCTCGTCGAGAAAGCCGTCTTCGGAATGTCCTCAGCCCTTATCTTAATCTGATGGTACCCGGATCTTAAATCCATCTTGGAAAAGATCTTTGCTTCGACCAACTGATCAAACAACATGTCGATCCGTGGCAACGGGTACTTGTTCTTGATGGTTACGGCATTTAATGGACGATAGTCCACGTAAAGCCGCAACGTCTCATCCTTCTTCTTGACAAATAATGCCGAACAGCCCCATGGGGAGGAGCTTGGCCTAATAAAACCCTTCTCCAGAAGGTCCGTGAGCTGAGTCTTCAGTTCAGCCAACTCCTTGGGCGCCATCTTGTACGGCCTTTGGGATATTGGCATGGTTCCCGGTGCAAGTTCAATCTTGAACTCCACCTCTCTATCGGGTGGCATCCCCGGCAAATCGTCCGGGAATACATCAGGGAACTCTCGGACCACCGGAATATCTTCCAATCTGATGGCTGTGGCTTGATAGACACTTGGAAGTTTTATTTCTGGACTGTCCAGAAATAATGAGTGAGACTCATGCACTCCGGGTTCAAGTGCACGACTCGGAGGACGGTGTCTAAAACAGCGCCGTGGCGGGTTAACCACGACATCCCTAAGATGACATCGACCTTTTGTCCCTCTAAAATTATGAGAGACGTAGGGTAAACTCTACCTTCTAAGCATAATGGCGCTTTTGGGACCATCATGCTTGCTGAAATTTTCCCACCCGGTGAACAGATCACATAAGGACTATCGGTGGGTAGTATTTGCAAGCTATATTTATCAAGAAAAGCTTGACTAATGAAACTATGCGTGGCGCCTGAATCGAATAGTACTATAGCGGGATGCTGGTGGAGTTGGAACATACCCGCAAGGATTGGCTCGCCCTCCGGCACGTCCTCAGTGGCAAGCTGGTGGACAGTGCCGGGCCTAGGGTTTGCCCGCCGCGCATTAGTAGGGTTCCGGGGTTGATTCCTCCCTGGAAACTGTGGTGCCACTCCGCCGCCTTGCCTCTCCGGACAACTGCTCGCGAAGTGCCCTGGACGACCACACTTGTAACATGTGGCCGCTGCTGGTGGAGTGCTCGGTGGACGAAAGCCCGGCATGCGTTGCTGAGGTGCAAACGCACGCGGCATCGCCCATTGCTGCTGTTGTGGTTGTGGTGGTGCTGGCAGTGCCGGCCGGAATGCCGGTGAAGAATACGGCCGACTGCGGAATGGCAGCGACGCTGTGGTGGTTGCCAGCGTGGACCTGATGGTGGGCGACTCATCATCCGAAACTTCTGAGAAGGACCGCCTCCTTCTCCGCTGCTCTGCGGCGCGCTTCGCTTTCGCTCTGCCGCCGCCAACTCCTTGCCGGAGTCCTCCTGAAAAATCGCAGCATCAATGATGTCGTTGAGGCTGCCGCGATTGAACATCGCCAACTTGTCCTTCAGGAGCGGGTTAAGCCCCTGGTAGAAATGGTCCCGCCGCTTCTCGTCGGTATCAGCATGATACGACGCATATAGCGCGAGATCGTTAAACGCCCTGGAGTATTCCAGCGCGTTCCGGCTCCCTTGTTGCAGGTGTAGGAACTCCTGCGTCTTCCTCTTCATCAGACCTGGCGGTATATGATAGGCCCTGAAGGCCGTCTGGAACTCCGCCCAGGTCATCAATCGGCCGGTGGGCTGTGAAGCACAGAAGTTGGCCCACCACGCGCTCGCGGATCCTTGGAGCTGCTGGACTGCGAACTGAGTCTTGCGCTGCTCGCTGATTTGGAGCATCCCGAACTTCATTTCTATGGCGCGGAGCCAATTGTCCGCGTCAAGTGGTTCATCCGCCCTCGAGGATACAGGGGGATGAGTCGCCAGGAAGTCGGAGTAGGAGCTCTGTTGGCGCTCCTCACGATCTTGACGTCTCTCGGGGCGAGACGTATTCGCAATTAAGGTTTGCAGCAGCTCCGTGTGCTGCTGATGTGAACCCGCCATTGCCGCGACGATGTCGGCCAATGTAACTGTTGGCAGTGGCGGTGGCGGTGTTTGCTGTGGCTGTTGCTGCTGCTGTCCCGAGTAGTCCTCGGGAAGTGGTTGGGAGGTCTCTCCCCCTTGGCTAGTACCTCCAACATCAGGGTTGGCACGAGTACGCGTCATTCTGAAATTCAACACAGCAGCAATTAGCACATGTCTTACTCAAAATTCCATAAACAGCAGTAGGTATTGAAGCGACGCATGATTAACTTGCACAACATTCACATATATTGATAAAGCATAAACTTTATACAAGATACATTATTCTCGGATCTCCGAGAAGTCGTGCTCATGTCGTCACTACCTATACATACGCTACTGTCTACACGACATGTCACCAATTACAAAAGTTGGGTTACACTACCCTAGCTGCCCTAGTTGGCAACCGTAACCCCCTACTCGGAGTAGAACTCGACCTCCTGTGGGTCGTCCTCCTCCGGTACTTCTGCTGGTGGCTCTGGATCTACCACCTCTTCTCCCATTCTGGGTTCTCCCATTGCTGGAAGACCCAAGACCACCGGTACGCCTAACACCGGGGGCACGAGGTCCTGCAAAGCATGCACCTCGTCCATAGCTTGGTTGTAGTCCTCTTCCCAGCCTTGGCCTTCCTTGATAGCGTCGTCCCGCTCTTGAGCAAGGTCCTCATTCTGCTGGGTTAGGGTCTGCACCAGCTCTTGCAGCGCCGCGATGTCAACACGGCTCTTCTTCTTTGCCTTCTTCAGACGACGCAACTGATTGTGTTGTTTATTCAGTCGCTTGATCGTCGGAAGGAGCACATTGCGGAGTGCGCTGTGAGCACTCCCGAAATGGTCTCCACGGCTTGTGCTCTCCTTGAGCTTTGTGGCGAGACGCTCTGTATGAACAGCTTGGTTGTCCATCACAGCGTTTCCCGCCCTCATTTGGAGGCTGAGATTTGCCTCCGCGGGGTTGTACCATGGGCCACTCGGGTCCGTTGCCTCCAGGTACCTCTCTTCCCACACATGGTGAGCTCGTCCCTCCACCGGAACGAGTGCATATGGAGTGCCCTCCATAGCCTGCACGTGTAGTTGGCAGAAACGTGACATAGTGTCACGGGCTGCCACTTGCCACATCCCTTCCGGTTGTCTTCCTCTCACCGTGACGGTGAATGGCACCCAACCGGGTGGCATAGGTCCTGCAGGGACTTCGACATGGATTGTCCATGTCTTGTTCCCCTCTTCGCCTTCTTCCTTGGCGAAGTATTGCGGCATCTGATTGTACCCGAAATATTGGAGCATTTGGCACAATGCTTCCGGGTAGCCGCTACAGTCAGAACAGTGGGAAACCACCCACCCGTTCTCCAACTGTTTATCTGCTGCCATCTGTAAAAATATATTTGAGGATTGTCAAATATTTATTTAAACAGTAAACCTCTGAGTTATAACATACAACATGTCATTGAACCCATAAAACTTGGAAACATAGTTCAAATTTTAAACAAATTTGACTGTTGATCTGCTGTTCCCATGACAGCCCTGACCAGTTTCCATTTCAACCTGATTTAGGCCATGTTGAAGGCAAAACCAATTCTGAAGCTCAACATCAAAGTTAAAGTTAACTTCAACAGCTTTCCAGAAATTATTTGCTTGGCCTAAGATCTGTCCTGGTTCAAAAGTTATGAGATGTCAAAGTTAACAGAATTCCTGGAGATAATTGGACAGCACCTCCCTGCTTTAGGTACTGATTTGATCCAAGAATCCCAGTTAATTCTGTTCCTAATCTGACAAAACTTTCTGTTACAGACTTGTAACCCATCTCATAAGCTTTCCAGAACTACCTCATTTTCTATTTTTTGGATTTTTAAGCAGGAAGTTATGCTTAATTTACAGAGAGTCTACAGAGAGTCTTTGCTCTGCCCTGTTTTCTGGACAGTTTCAACTCTACTGTATTTTTCGAGTGGTTAAGGGATGAAACACCTCTGGACCTCAACAGAAAAGTGGTAAAACTCTTCCAAAGATTTCCAGAAATGTGTCATATGACCCAACCTCGAAAGAACTCAACCTCTAACCCCTGATTAACTTCAGCCTTGATCCAGCTGAAAACAGAGTGCTCTGTCCTTAACAACCTATAAGTTGAAAACTCGTTAACTTTGAATATCCTGTTCAAGGGAAGGAGTTACATCAAGTTTTACTACTTTGGATCAAAACCTTCAAGTTTTTAAATGAAATTGTTCATTTAGTTGGGTGTGACGTCGATGCGTCACCAGATTATGTCGGTACTACGTCCTCACCAAGACAAACCTATACCGGACTTAGCCGGCTTCGTTAATTCAGTGGCACTAAACGTCACTCGCACACGGATGCTACACGTCTACCGTTTCGTGGTTAGGCTACCTGCAGAAACTCAAACAATCATCAGACTCGGCTGCACACCGAGCCCGGAATCCATACAGTTCGTACAACCGGCCGTCATCACTCGCCCGGATGTTCTCAAGCCAAACACGCCTTGAGTTACGTGTTCACGTTTTAGACCACGTGACGGGGTCTCCCAAGTTGCACCACGCACGCCAGGGATAGACGTTGCTCGAATACCCCAAACGACATGAAGAGTCGTAGAGGATACTAAAGCGGGTCGGGTTACCTGCCACCCGTGGGGCTCCACCCTTCAGCTTGTGCGCACTGGTGGACAGCGCTTACGTGCACCCCCCAAGACATACACTTCCCGAGATGCACGATTTTCCGACATAATCAAATAGGTTAATAAGCCACTTTCTATATACTAATAACATCCTTATACGGGCTACTAACTCGTTCCTCACTGGATTTTTGAAAAAGAAGACCTTTATAATATGTTAAACCTCAAGCGAGCTCTGATACCAACGCTGACACGACCCCATTGGTCCTGTCAAGCCAGGATCACGCTGAGGGGTGCTGCGTTGCACAACACCGTATAACACACGTCAAAGGTACAAAGCGGAAGCGGAAGTTTATTACATAAACAGGTTTATGAACATATTTACAGAAAAATAAGTTCAGTCTACACTCGCGGGCGTAGACTAAGCATCAAGTGCACGTTCGTCCCTCGAACGTGTCCTTGCTAGCACACACGCACACTAACTCTGCGGCGTGCACGACTCCCACTCGACGGGGTTCCCCTCCTGGGGTTCCGTCTCCTCTTCGGGAGTCCCTTCCTCATAGAACCCTGCAAAAGCTTCAAACACAAGCAGTGAGCACGAAGGCTCAGCAAGTCTGACCCGTCTCACCTAAACATGGAACTTCTACATGAGGGTAATGGGTTACATGAGGTAAAAATCAGTTGCAAGGACTCGCCTAATTAGTAGAACCTTACTTTCAAGTTTTTGCAGCAGGTTGTGGAGAACCTTACGCTAAGGCACATGAGAGAGCCGCAATCAAACAAGAAACGCATTTCTCTCATGTACTTTGCCCAAAGTTGAAAAGAACTTTAGTTAGCTCTAAGCTACAGCATATAATTAACAATCAATGTCCAGCTTTCAATCAGCAACATTTTAACATGTAACTAGCCTGTTCTTTCTACGTCATGGTACAGTGAACAAGTGGTACTCACTGACCACGAGGGACGGCGATTATAATCGATTTACACCTGCAGGGTTACCCGAACAACCCGTCACGTACGCCCGTACTCGATGTTGCCTACAGCAACCATCACGGATGCCGTACGCGACTACCTTTCACCCGTTAGCCAAATGTTGAACCGGTCCAATCGTCCCAAGCAAGAGGTCTCTGCACGCGCATCTCAGTGCCGCCAGCCGATTTACACCTCGAGCTCTCAACCTACCCTCTGAACGACCAGCTATGCCTCAACACCCAGCAACCCGAGTTACATCAGTTTCCCGGTTCCCATATAGCCGGTAGGTCTTCGGTACTGTTCTAGCTTGTTCAACAGGACCGCACACGGCTCGATCCTCAATCGACACAAGCGGAGCTACAGCACAAAGGCCCCAAAGTCCTGCTGCCCTTACCCTCCGCTTGGTCTCATTTTCTTGCCATGTGTTTCATGTGCTATCACTACCCGAGCAATGTGCCTCTAGCCTATTCTCGCGAGTAGTTCCAACTACTCGACTTGTACCGAATCCTACTCTATCTTAGCAATGCAGTGGCTAACGAGGTTTTTCAATCCTAAACCCAACCCATGGTTTTATTGGCTATGCAGTTGGGTTTCCAATCAAGACTCTAATGCAAATAACAATATCCAAAGATGTGCTCAAAACAACAAGCATTTGTAAAAAGGTTAATGCAAACCGGAGTTTGCCTTGCTGCTCTTGGTCGTAGGCTAGCTGTTCCTCCGGAGTAACGAAGTCTAGGACTTCGGGTTCCTCCTCGACCTTAGCGACTACATGATAAGAGCAATATATGTATCAATTTAAATGCATTGGTATTAACTTTGAAGTTGTGAAGTCTATAACCCTTGCTACAAGGACCTAATGACTGTGAAACTTTTACTGTGGCTTGGTTACAACCTAAACAGAGACTTGGTCAAGTTTTAGTTGCAGCAAAGCTCAATTGAGCCCTCCACAATTACTTATGTCCTTGACCTTAATTAAAGGCTTTTAGGGTGTTCTAAGGATTTTCATGAAACAAACTATGACTTTCTGAAAACTAGATTTTCAGAGGGTTCTAATGGATTTGGTCTCACTTAATTTGAAGGTTCCTAGCTAAAGTTGTGAGGATTTGAAGTTTGGAAGAATTCTGAAAATCGGGGGGAAAGTTTAAACTCTCGGGGCCCGTGGGGACACGTGTCGAGCGCGGAGGTGTCCGGCACACCGTAGATACCACACGTGTCGAGCGCGGAGGTGTCCGCCACACCGGAGCACACAGGGTATTTGCGCGCCAGCACAACCGATCCCCGGCCTTACCCGATCCCGATTTGAATTCTGCAGCCGCTGACACGTGGGCCAGCCGACTTCGTCTTCCTCCTGCCGTTCTCTCGCGCCCGCGCCGCTGACCTCGCCGGAGCAGACTCGGAGCTCGCCGGCTCACCGCCGCCGGACCTCCGATGGGCTGAAACTCACCGCCAGGGGGTTGTCGACGTCGAGGAACGCGTCGGTGGTGTCAGGTCGAGCTGGGGGTGACCGGAAATAGCTCGGCGACGTGCCGCGGCCTCGGTTGAGGTTCGGCGCTGTCGACCGTGGGTCCTAATCCGCCAACACCCCGAACAAACGGTCCTACAACATCAGTGTACCTCTAGGAAGCTCGACAAGGTGTCAAAAGGGTTCAGGGATGGCGGTAAGTCGGTCGGCACCGTGTGACCGATCGTGCCCGCCATGACCGCCCTTGATCGAGCTCGAAATTCGTCACTCCTAGACAGTTTCACGCTACGGATGCAGAAAAGAACTTGATCGCCGGCTAGTCCAGCGTCTATGTGCAGGATTCGATGACCTCCGAAAGATCATAGAACGTGAATTTAAAGAAACCGTACCGGAAGCTCAGTTTAAGGTTGCTGGAGCAAAACTGAGAATTCGCCGGCGAGAGTTCACGGCGTGGCTTGAGCTTCAGGTGGAAGCAGTGTGGAGTCCGTGCGCTCCTGTTGCCGCCCTTGCTCGGCCGTGGAAGTGGTTGCAGCGTGCTGCCCGTGTGAGACCGATCGCCGTCCTTCAGCTAAACTGCGGCGGTCGTCATTGGTCACAGGAACAGGGACCGAAACTCGGTGGTTCAGGCGTTGGGAGGGTGGTGCGCGACCTCCGGTGGCTGTCTAGCAGCTTAGGAATGAAGGAGATTGTTTTGCTGGTTTCTCCCGATTGAGCAGAGAGCTGCGGTGAGAAACAATACCGCTGCTCGGGTTTGCCCGCGAGAAGATAAAGCCGGCTGACTCCTGCTCGGCTGAGGTGGTGCCGGTCGCGTGGGGGCGCGAGCAAGCCGCCCTGGGCGCCAGCGCGCGGAGAGGGAAGCAGCTGGTGGCGCCGGTAGCTGCTCGGTGGCACAGCCGACAGCTGCTCGGTGGAATTTCCCACCGAGAGTCTGACTTTGGGTGAAAGTTTCTCCTTCTTCCTTCTATGACATGTGGGTCCCACTCGGGGTTTTAACCTCTGGAATTTACTCCTAATCACTGTACCCTTGGCAATTCAAATTATTCACCCATGAGCCATTCGAATTGAATAGGATTCGAATTGGGTTTGGTTTGAGTGAATTTCAGCACAAGTGCAGTTTTGAATTCAAATGAAGTTTGAATTTCGCCCACTTAGCTCATGTCAAGATCAACTTCAAATGGAGTGAAAATTGGTGTGTGAGCTCACAAAAATGTGCTGAGTAAGAATATGCCTCCCACTTTAAATTCATGGGATAAAAACAGTTTGAATTTGAATATGGTTTCAAACTGCCCTCTTTCTAGCTATACCTAAAATGACCTCAAAAAGGTTTGGAATTTGGGTGAAACTTGGCGTGGACATCCTAAGTAAAGTGTAGGAGTTTTCATCTGTCCAGCCCATCTATATCACATGTGGAAAATACCACTTTTGCCATGTGTGAGTTTGTTCTCTAATGAGCATGTTGATAATTGTTACTTGCTCTTCATTTGTGTTCATCATCCTTCCTCAAATGAGGTGTGTGGTGTGGTGATGAACACTGCAAATGTGTGTCAAAAACTGAGGCCCTTACAAATAACCGAGGGGAGAAAACCGGAAAATTCATCTCACACGTCGAACCACTCCACACACAACGTAGCATACACCTTCTATACCTCCATGCGCGCCCATAGGATCAAGAACCACCGAGAACGATCAAGCAAAGCCGCTGTTCATCAAGTTTTTTGATTTTCGCCGGATTTTGACCTTGCCTGACGGTGAGGTCATACTCCCGGCGAGTTTCAGCTAGATCGGAGGTTGGATCCATGTTCTCCTTGGTGCAGTGGTGCTGTACGAGCAAACAGCGACGTGTTTAGTGCGGTATAGCGTCCAGCGACATCGCCGGAGATCCCACAGCCACTATCGCCGTCGCACCTAGGTTTCTGTAACACCCCAAATTTTGATTCAAAACCCTAAACCATGTTCAGAGGAGAATTTAAAAATTTTTGGACGTATTGCATGTTTTGTAAAAATTCAAATTCAAACTGGGATTCAAATTATACTCAAAACAGAAAAGAAATTGAAAAAGAAAAACAAAAACGGGAAAAAACTGGCCAGTGGGCCGAAACCGCCAGCCGGCCCAGCTACTCCCGCGCCAGCCCGCCCCAGCGCGCGCCGCGCTGCCCCTCACCTACGGGTGGGACCCACCTGTCATCCCTAACCCCGAGCCCCCGCGACCCCGGACTTTTCTCCCGAGCGCGCGAAATCGCAACCGACCGGGAAAGCCCGTCCCGCAGCCGAATTCCGGTCCCAGAGGACTCCAACCCGATCCCAACAGACCCACCGCCCTCCCCCGGCTATAAAAACCCCTGATCCGATCAGTTTTTCTCACGCGATCGCCGATTTTCACTCCGGTGAGCACCGAGACTTCGCCGGTGAATTCTGGCCGATCTAAGCTCGGAAACTCTGATCTAACTCGCTGGTCTTGATCCACCGCCTCCGGGGAGCTTTGCAGGTGCAGAAAACTCGGAGAGTTACGGTGTAAACACAGCACAGACGAGCTTCGCCGTGGTTTTGCCTCGGACCTCGCCGCCGATCGCTTTCCAGGACCCCCGAGCTCGAGAAAACCCCCGAGGTGAGATCCCTGACCTCCCCTCTACCGATCTAGGCCATAAGATCACAGTTCTGGGCAGAATTCTCGAGGATCCGAAACTTTCCGGCGAGATCGCCGCTTCCCGCCGCCGTGCGCCGCCGGCAGCGCCGGCCGCGCTCGATCAGAGCGACGTGGCCGCTTGTGCGCCGTTTATTTTAAATCGCACGGTAGACTTTAAAACCCCGCGTACCGGTTCGATGTTATAATCTCAGCCGTCGGTTTAAAATCGGACGGACCACGTCAGCCCCGCATTATAAAGTCTGGAATTCTTACGTGCTACCCCCTGGGGTTCTCTGGAATTGAGAGCTAGCCCCGGAAACTTCAGATCTAGCCCCTGGAACTCCAGAAAATTGTGTAAATTCATTTAAAAATCAGTTTTAGCCCCTGGACTTAATAAAAATTAGGAAAAACACCTCTGATAAGTGTAGCTAGACCCCTGGAAATTATGAAAATAATATTATAGACCCTGTAATGGGGTGAATTCATTATTTTAGCCTTGTTTAGTATTTAATTTAGAAAATTGAATATGTAACTAGTGTTTAAAAATTAAAAAGGGGGACAAACATAATTGTCAAAATTAATTAAAAACTTTCTTAGTACTTAGAAAACTTTGGAGTGAGATAAAAATATATTTTTTGGCTGAAATAAATCAGTTTCATCTATTATTCACATTTATTAGTATAGGGACACATTTTTAAGTAAA
The DNA here is from genome assembly GCA_030760725.1 of Neostapfia colusana. Lineage (NCBI taxonomy): Eukaryota > Viridiplantae > Streptophyta > Magnoliopsida > Poales > Poaceae > Neostapfia > Neostapfia colusana. The sequence continues at coordinate 32,306,225 of JASWHV010000017.1, read as the reverse complement.
GAATAGCTATAGAAAAATAGGGAAAATAATTATGAAATAGTATACATCAGAAGCCAAGGTCAAAATATGTTATTAAATTATTTAGGACCAGAACCTATACTGTTTAGGTGATGTGTATTACTAATTTCATAATAAAATACACAATTATGCATAGGAGTATAAAAAATGATAAATGGAGTCTTTAAAATCCAAAGGGTTCAGTTTAGGGTTGGTAGAAATTATGAAGGCACATATGGGGAAGAAAAATACTTTTCATACACACTTGGTAGTAAAAAGGTGTAGTAGTTGAATATAAGAAATTTATTGGAAACCCATATAAATAGTATGTAAGTATAAATGTGGACAAAAGTAGGAATCATATATACATGGTTAAAAGTGCATGCAAGCCACAACTTAACACACATAAAGTAACCACAACACATATAATGGTGAATGAATTTCATAAATGTGAATGTGTGGTTTGTATAAAGTAGAAGTGTGAACTATGTCTTATGATTATTGTTTTTCTTTTGCTATGTGTGATGGTATGAAGTAGAGCCTGTTCAAGAGCAAGTTAACCCTTTCCAAGATCAGGACTACCAATTTCAAGAGCAGCAAGAAAGAGGCAAGTGTCCTTGACCACTTTGATCCTATGCTAGGATGTGTAGATAGAATTATTTGCATTGTCAAATGAAATATGAAACCCATGCTAGGAAAGTTTCCCTAGAATTGCATTACCTTGTTTCCTTGTAGCTTGGGTTGGGATTTATTTTGTCATGTCATATATTTACATGCATTTGCTTAGCCATGCTTAGAATGGGATATTTGGGAAATGAGATCATCAGTTTATAATACCATACTCTTGAATGAGCTATTGTGAGTTATGTAGAGGTAGGGATCAAGGCAAGTTGGATGTTTTGGTTGTGTGCTGGGTGCACGAGACTTGGGTTTGTGTTTAGTACTTGCCGGGATCCTAAGGACCGGTTCATGGAGCATGTAACCCGGCTTTACAGTGCCAACCACATGCTGAGATGGGGCAGCTTGGCCAATTAATTAGGTGTATCCCCGGCGTAGTATGGGTGTGTTGGATGGTGCGGGGAGTAGGTGTCAGCTGGACAACCATATGAACCGCAAGGCTCAAGAGGGGGCCACTGCAGCGGGGTTGGAGCCTCTTGTATGCTGTTAGGGGTGAAACCTCAGTGGGCCCACGCTCGTCGGGAATCCCATTGTAAAGGCTTCGTAGTGATCTCTTGGCCGCACACCTGGGAAGTGTGAATGTGGATCGTAGCCACTGGCATAATGGAGGTTCCTTTAGTCCACCCGGCAACGGGGGATGAAATCACTACTTGTGGGTACAGTGGTACAAACTCTGCAGAGTCAAAACTGTCTTGACAGCCGTGCTCACGGTTAAGAGCGGCCTGGACTTATTCATGATTAGAGGATTGATGGTTTTGGATGTTAAGCGGGGAGCTTAACATTGGAAATGATGGTTATGGTTATTGGATTATGATGATGGGATGGGAGATTGGGACCATTTCACCTATGTAGTAATGAAGGTGCTTAATAAGCTAAGGTGATAGGTATTAATTGCGTAGTGCTTTAACCATGAGGTCAACCTCTCCTTGTTCTAGCCATGCATGATATAATTTTCCCACACTTGCTGAGTACCATTGGTACTCAACCTTGCATATTTGTTGGTTTATACTGCTGCTCAGGTCAAGATAATGAGGTGGTGTATAATGACCAAGATTTTGGACCCGAGGAAGGATTTTAGGTTCATGAAGACCCCAGGGCAACGCCTGTGATGGAGCCCTAAAGAATAATATTCTGCTGCTAGTTTATTTACTTGTGATGAACTTATTATTGTCCATCGAGACATTTACTATGTAAGACTTACTTATATTCGACACCTGGCTTGTAATAAATGATGCTTCACTATTTGTCATCACATGTATGAGAAAATGATCCTGGCATACATGTGATATTCACTTGGTTGTTTCTTCGGAAAAACCGGGTGTGACAGAGGTGGTATCAGAGCCAAGGTTGCCCGTAGGAACGTGGACCTAGGTAGAAATGGACGTATTTAAGGGCCCTATTTTCTTAAAAACTATTTTCCAAGGTGTGGGTGGAAAAGTGTTATTAAAGGAGTCATTTTCTTCATCTTACCCCAACTTTCATTCAAAATAGGATTTTTGTTTGAGAATTTATCTAACCTAATTTTAAATTCTTTTGTTTTAGATGGTTCGCATGATTCGCACCGCTCGTAAGTCCACAGGAGGGAGAGTTCCCGTAGTTGCCCTTGCCGAAAGAGAGGAGAGTCGTCCAGTGACGTACCTTTCCTACGGATTGGCAGTAGGAGACTTGTTGCGAAGTCTTCGACGTATGCTCGAAGCCGCCGGCAATACGGGCAAGCTAATCATCCACTATAACTCCACCAGGACCATCCGTGAGAAGAGGGAAGAATGGAGTTCGGAGATGAGTATTATACACGAGAATCAGCTGCTTAAGATTCACCACTCTCCAGCTTGTCGAGCAACACAAGTTGACGCGGAGAAAGATGTCACTTGGGAGGCCATCACCTGCCAGAGTCACATCTATCGTCGCCACTTGGACAAAACTGAGTACATGTATGTCCTCCAACGTGAGAGTGGTACCACGGAATACAAGTACCCACCGGTGCAGCAAGGGACTTCCCATGAGCACATGGACTTGTGCTTGGAGGATGCTGCTATGCTCAGCACTCGACTGCAGGAGTGTCAACAAGAGCTTCAGGATGTCCGAGACACCCTGAAGGAAACGGAGGCGTTGCTGCGAGCTTGCTTAAAGGCGATAGAAAGAGGAGATGGGAATGAACTGTGTGTCACCGTGAGTGATCCATGGACTCCTGACTCCCCGGATCGCCGAGCAATCAGGCGTCGTCGCACTTCTCCACCAGCAGCCTCTCCACCCAAAGCCGAGTCAGAAGGTAGCCGAAATGAGGAGGAAGATCCCGAGGAGCCAGCTCAAGAGGACGAGTAGTGTAGAGTCTTTCCCCTAGCTAGCAATAGGTCGAGTAGTCGAGTCGTTACGTAGTTAATGGTGTGACAATGCTTGGTGTGTGACGTGAGTTGTGGAAGCCATGAGCAATTGTCCACAGCCTCGTCTTCAGATTGTTTTGCTTTGGTGTGTGAACCCACATGAAATAATATTGCATTTGTTTTGTGTGAGAAATGAACCCTCAGAAAAGTATAACCAAGCCTCAACACTTCAAAGTACAAACAAGTGAAAGTAGTAAGATGATACTAAATGCTTTCAAAATTAACATTGGTTGATTCTGCCAGATGGCCGGAAGAGGAAAAGGACGTGCTGCCAACCCCGCCAACAACAATGATGAGGCATGCAACCCTCATCTTTCTGGAGGCCAGGACAGGGGTGGTCGCCGAGAAGAAGTTGATCCTCTCCACCAAATGCTGGAGAATCAAAATCAGCTTATCCAGAACTTGACTCAAGTGGTGGCCAACTTGCATCAAGTTCCACCTCCACAAGCTGCACCACGCCAACCAAGGTTGAGTGAGTTTCTAGGAACTCAACCTCCGAAGTTTGCAAGTGCTGCTGAACCTCTGGAGGCAGATGATTGGCTGAAGACTATTGAAAGTAAGATGAGGATCATACAGTGCCAAGGGTATGAGAGGGTGCTGTTTGCCTCTCATCAATTGAATGGACCTGCTGCTGATTGGTGGACCGCCTACGTGGCCGCCCATCATGACCCTGAGAACATCACTTGGGAAGAGTTCAAGCGTAGCTTCCGCAACCACTACATCCCAAGAGGTGAACTCAAAAACAAGAGGAAAAAGTTTTTGGGACTGCAGCAGGGAAACATGACGGTGAGGGAATACCTCACTAAATTTACTCAACTATCCCGTTATGCTCCACGAGACATAGAGACTGATGAGCAGAAACAAGATTGTTTCGTGGAAGGACTTACCGCAGAGATGCAGTGTGCCATGTCCTCCAATGAGTATGAAAGTTTTCAAAAGATGGTGGACAGAGCGTTTGTGGTGGAAAGGAAGCTAAAGGCCCTGGAAAATGAGAATAAGAGGAAGGCGGGGTGGTCACATCAGGCCTCAGGGAGCAACACCCGCCCACGTATGATGCAGCAACCTACGGGGCAGACAAGCCGTGCTGCGGTACCCTATTCAGCACCAAGAGGGTACAACCCAAACTACAGGCCACCCGCAGCACCAGCACAGCCGCAACGTCAGTTTGTGCAGCAGCCTCGCCCCGCATATCCACCTCGACCAGCAGTACAAGGACCCCCAAACCAACCCCAAGACAACAAGGGCCAAGCATCTAAGATTGGGGTGCAATTTTTCAGCTGTGGTGAAGTGGGGCACTACGCCCATAAATGCCCAAAGAAGAAGCCTGCGCCGCCACAACAGCAGAATGTAGTGAGAGGACGAGTGAACCATGTCACTATGGAGGAAGCACAAGAGGCACCCGACGTGGTAGTTGGTAAGTTTCCTGCCAATTTACACCTTGCAACTCTGCTGTTCGATTCTGGTGCTACCCACTCGTTCATTGCTCAAGGGTTTGTTAAGAAGTATGACCTAGCAACCACACAAATGAACCATATGCTAGCCGTAAACTCTCCAGGTGGAGAAATAAGGACAAGACAAGTGTGTCCCAAAGTGAGCCTAGACATTAATGGGGTAGTATTTACTGCTAACCTCATAGTGATAGATTCACAAGGGATAGATATTATTTTGGGTATGGATTGGTTGACCAAACATAAAGGAATCATCCATTGTTCGACCAGAACGGTGGAATTAACTCACCCCAGTGGTACCAGAGTAAAGTTCATAACAATACACGAGCCTAGGAGGGACATTAAATTAAATCAAGTGGAGGTGAAAGTTGAGGAAATCAGGACCATCAGGGAATATCCGGATGTTTTTCCGGAGGAGTTGCCAGGTATGCCTCCCAACCGTGACGTGGAATTCGCAATTGAGCTAGTACCGGGGACAGCCCCGATATACAAGAGACCTTATCGAATGGACTCCAAGCAGCTAGAAGAGCTCAAGGATCATTTGAGAGAATTGACGGAGAAGGGGTATATTCGCCCTAGTTCCTCACCATGGGGAGCTCCGGTGATATTTGTGCCCAAGAAAGACGGAACCCAAAGGTTATGCGTGGATTACCGTGCCTTGAATGAGGTAACCATAAGAACAAGTACCCGTTACCCCGCATTGAAGAATTGTTTGATCAGTTGAGGGGAGCTTGTGTGTTCTCGAAAATTGATCTCAGGTCGGGGTACCACCAACTCAAGATAAGGCAATCAGATATTCCCAAGACAGCTTTCGTATCTCGGTACGGACTGTATGAATACACTGTCATACCTTTCGGGCTAACCAATGCCCCGGCATATTTCATGTACCTCATGAACAAGGTATTCATGGAATATCTGGACAAATTTGTGGTGGTTTTCATAGATGATATTCTCGTCTTCTCCAAAGATGAAGAAGAACATGAGAAACATCTAAGGTTGGTGTTACAGAGGCTGAGAGAACACCAACTATATGCCAAGTTGAGCAAGTGTGAGTTTTGGCTGAAGAGAGTTCCCTTTTTAGGACATATAATCTCGGAGGGAGGAATCTCCGTAGATCCCGCCAAAATCGAGGATATCCAGAAGTGGAAAACCCCCGAAAATGTCGGGGAAGTTCGAAGCTTTTTGGGATTGGCTGGATACTATCGACGGTTTATTGAGGGATTCTCCAAGATCTCGAGACCTCTCACCAAACTGTTGGAAAAGGGAATCACATTCACCTGGACGCCACAGTGCGATACGAGCTTTCAGGAGCTAAAGAAGAGATTGACAACAGCCCCAGTGCTGGTTATGCCAGATATGCAGAAGAATTTCACAGTGTACTGCGATGCCTCTGGAAATGGGTTGGGATGTGTTCTCATGCAAGAAGGACATGTCGTGGCATATGCATCCCGGCAGCTTCGGAAGCACGAGAAGAACTATCCTACACATGATCTAGAACTAGCTGCAGTGGTACACGCGTTGAAAATTTGGCGGCACTATTTGATGGGGAAGAGGACAGAGATATATACGAATCATAAGAGTTTGAAGTACATATTCACACAGCCAGATCTCAACCTCAGACAAAGGAGATGGTTAGAGCTAATCAATGACTTTGATATAGGCATCAACTATCATCCCGGAAAAGCAAACGTTGTGGCCGATGCTTTGAGTCGGAAAGTGCAGGTCAATAAGTTGAGTTTGAAGGACATGCCTGCAGAATTGAAGGACGAGATTATAAGACTCAATCTATGTCTAGTAAATAGTGGTGAAGCCATCGCCATGGAAGTGGACTCCACACTCGAGCAAGACATACGCGAGGGCCAAAAGAATGATGAGAAGATACAAGAAATCAGACAGCTCATCAAGGAAAATAAAGCTCCTGGTTTTAGAGAGGATGAACAAGGAACGGTGTGGCACGGGAAAAGAATCTGTGTGCCAGAAGTAAAGGAGATCCGTGAATTAATTTTGAAGGAAGCTCACGATTCCGACTATTCCATTCATCCTGGGAGTACGAAGATGTACCAGGACCTCAAAGGCAGGTATTGGTGGTATGGCATGAAGCGAGATGTCGCGGAACATGTTGCACTATGTGACACATGTCAGTTGGTGAAAGCAGAACATCAACGACCCGCGGGATTATTGCAACCACTCAAAGTGCCTGAATGGAAGTGGGAAGAAATCAGCATGGATTTTGTCGTGGGATTGCCTAGGACCCAATCCGGGTATGATTCAATATGGGTCATTATTGATCGGCTAACCAAGGTAGCTCATTTCATTCCTGTGAAAGAAAGCTACAGCGGATCCAAATTGGCAGAATTGTACATGTCAAGGATTGTGTGTTACCATGGAGTGCCAAAGAAGATAGTGTCGGACCAAGGGACACAGTTCACCTCGAGGTTTTGGCAAAAGTTGCATGAAACCATGGGAACCCATCTGAACTTCAGCTCTGCCTATCATCCCCAAACTGACGGGCAGACGGAAAGAACCAATCAGATCCTTGAAGATATGTTAAGAGCATGTGCACTCAAAAACAATAGGAGTTGGGACAAGAACTTACCGTATGCGGAGTTTTCCTATAACAACAGTTATCAAGCTAGTATGAAGATGTCACCGTTTGAAGCTTTGTATGGAAGGAAGTGCAGAACTCCCCTATTTTGGAACCAAACAGGAGAAAGTAAAGTGTTTGGTCCAGAAGTGTTACAAGAAGCCGAGACGAAGGTGAGGGAGATTCGCAACAATTTGAGGATAGCACAAACACGCCAAAAGAGCTATGCAGATGTACGAAGAAGAGAACTCGTTTTCAACGTGGGAGACTATGTTTATCTCAAGGTATCCCCTATCAGAGGACTTCGTCGGTTCAAGGTGAAAGGGAAGTTGTCACCTCGATACATCGGACCCTTTTCAAGTTTTGGAAAGGAAAGGCGAGGTGGCGTACCAACTAGAGTTACCGGTTCATCTATCGGATGTACACGATGTATTCCATGTGTCACAACTCAAGAAATGCCTGAGGACGCCTGAAGAGGTGTTACCCATGAATGAAGTGGATGTAGCTGAAGATTTGTCTTATGCCGAGCAACCATACAAGATTTTGGAGACAATGGAACGCCTCACCAGAAACTAGAGAATCCGGATGTGCAAGGTGCAGTGGAAGCATCACTCAGAAGAGGAAGCTACCTAGGAACGGGAAGATGAGCTCAAGGCACAATTTCCGGAATTGTTTTCTTAGAAACACCAATCTCGAGGACGAGATTTCTTTTAAGGGGGGTAGAGCTGTAACACCCCAAATTTTGATTCAAAACCCTAAACCATGTTCAGAGGAGAATTTAAAATTTTTTGGACGTATTGCATGTTTTGTAAAAATTCAAATTAAAACTGGGATTCAAATTATACTCAAAACAGAAAAGAAATGGAAAAAGAAAAACAAAAACGGGAAAAAACTGGCCAGTGGGCCGAAACCGCCAGCCGGCCCAGCTACTACCGCGCCAGCCCGCCCCCGCGCGCGCCGCGCTGCCCCTCACCGACGGGTGGGACCCACCTGTCATCCCTAACCCCGAGCCCCCGCGACCCCGGACTTCTCCCCCGAGCGCGCGAAATCGCAACCGACCGGGAAAGCCCGTCCCGCAGCCGAATTCCGGTCCCAGAGGACTCCAACTCGATCCCAACAGACCCACCGCCCTCCCCCGGCTATAAAAACCCCCGATCCGATCAGTTTTTTCTCACGCGATCGCCGATTTTCACTCCGGTGAGCACCGAGACTTCGCCGGTGAATTCTGGCCGATCTAAGCTCGGAAACTCTGATCTAACTCGCTGGTCTTGATCCACCGCCTCCGGGGAGCTTTGCAGGTGCAGAAAACTCGGAGAGTTACGGTGTAAACACAGCGCCGACGAGCTTCGCCGTGGTTTTGCCTCGGACCTCGCCGCCGATCGCTTTCCAGGACCCCCGAGCTCGAGAAAACCCCCGAGGTGAGATCCCTGACCTCCCCTCTACCGATCTAGGCCATAAGATCACAGTTCTGGGCAGAATTCTCGAGGATCCGAAACTTTCCGGCGAGATCGCCGCTTCCCGCCGCTGTGCGCCGCCGGCAGCGCCGCCCGCGCTCGATCAGAGCGACGTGGCCGCTTGTGCGCCGTTTATTTTAAATCGCACGGTAGACTTTAAAACCCCGCGTACCGGTTCGATGTTATAATCTCAGCCGTCGGTTTAAAATCGGACGGACCACGTCAGCCCCGCATTATAAAGTCTGGAATTCTTACGTGCTACCCCCTGGGGTTCTCTGGAATTGAGAGCTAGCCCCAGAAACTTCAGATCTAGCCCCTGGAACTCCAGAAAATCGTGTAAATTCATTTAAAAATCAGTTTTAGCCCCTGGACTTAATAAAAATTAGGAAAAACACCTCTGATAAGTGTAGCTAGACCCCTGGAAATTATGAAAATAATATTATAGACCCTGTAATGGGGTGAATTCATTATTTTAGCCTTGTTTAGTATTTAATTTAGAAAATTGAATATGTAACTAGTGTTTAAAAATTAAAAAGGGGGACAAACATAATTGTCAAAATTAATTAAAAACTTTCTCAGTACTTAGAAAACTTTGGAGTGAGATAAAAATATATTTTTGGGCTGAAATAAATCTGTTTCATCTATTATTCACATTTATTAGTATAGGGACACATTTTTAAGTAAAGAATAGCTATAGAAAAATAGGGAAAATAATTATGAAATAGTATACATCAGAAGCCAAGGTCAAAATATGTTATTAAATTATTTAGGACCAGAACCTATACTGTTTAGGTGATGTGTATTACTAATTTCATAATAAAATACACAATTATGCATAGGAGTATAAAAAATGATAAATGGAGTCTTTAAAATCCAAAGGGTTCAGTTTAGGGTTGGTAGAAATTATGAAGGCACATATGGGGAAGAAAAATACTTTTCATACACACTTGGTAGTAAAAAGGTGTAGTAGTTGAATATAAGAAATTTATTGGAAACCCATATAAATAGTATGTAAGTATAAATGTGGACAAAAGTAGGAATCATATATACATGGTTAAAAGTGCATGCAAGCCACAACTTAACACACATAAAGTAACCACAACACATATAATGGTGAATGAATTTCATAAATGTGAATGTGTGGTTTGTATAAAGTAGAAGTGTGAACTATGTCTTATGATTGTTGTTTTTCTTTTGCTATGTGTGATGGTATGAAGTAGAGCCTGTTCAAGAGCAAGTTAACCCTTTCCAAGATCAGGACTACCAATTTCAAGAGCAGCAAGAAGGAGGCAAGTGTCCTTGACCACTTTGATCCTATGCTAGGATGTGTAGATAGAATTATTTGCATTGTCAAATGAAATATGAAACCCATGCTAGGAAAGTTTCCCTAGAATTGCATTACCTTGTTTCCTTGTAGCTTGGGTTGGGATTTATTTTGTCATGCCATATATTTACATGCATTTGCTTAGCCATGCTTAGAATGGGATATTTGGGAAATGAGATCATCAGTTTATAATACCATACTCTTGAATGAGCTATTGTGAGTTATGTAGAGGTAGGGATCAAGGCAAGTTGGATGTTTTGGTTGTGTGATGGGTGCACGAGACTTGGGTTTGTGTTTAGTACTTGCCTGGATCCTAAGGACCGGTTCATGGAGCATGTAACCCGGCTTTACAGTGCCAACCACATGCTGAGATGGGGCAGCTTGGCCAATTAATTAGGTGTATCCCCGGCGTAGTATGGGTGTGTTGGATGGTGCGGGGAGTAGGTGTCAACTGGACTACCATATGAATCGCAAGGCTCAAGAGGGGGCCACTGCAGCGGGGTTGGAGCCTCTTGTATGCTGTTAGGGGTGAAACCTCAGTGGGCCCACGCTCGTCGGGAATCCCTTTGTAAAGGCTTCGTAGTGATCTCTTGGCCGCACACCTGGGAAGTGTGAACGTGGATCGTAGCCACTGGCATAATGGAGGTTCCTTTAGTCCACCCGGCAACGGGGGATGAAATCACTACTTGTGGGTACAGTGGTACAAACTCTGCAGAGTCAAAACTGTCTTGACAGCCGTGCTCACGGTTAAGAGCGGCCTGGACTTATTCATGATTAGAGGATTGATGGTTTTGGAAGTTAAGCGGGGAGCTTAACATTGGAAATGATGGTTATGGTTATTGGATTATGATGATGGGATGGGAGATTGGGACCATTTCACCTATGTAGTAATGAAGGTGCTTAATAAGCTAAGGTGATAGGTATTAATTGCGTAGTGCTTTAACCATGAGTTCAACCTCTCCTTGTTCTAGCCATGCATGATATAATTTTCCCACACTTGCTGAGTACCATTGGTACTCAACCTTGCATATTTGTTGGTTTATACTGCTGCTCATGTCAAGATAATGAGGTGGTGTATAATGACCAAGATTTTGGACCCGAGGAAGGATTTTAGGTTCATGAAGACCCCCGGGCAACGCCTGTGATGGAGCCCTAAAGAATAATATTCCGCTGCTAGTTTATTTACTTGTGATGAACTTATTATTGTCCATCGAGACATTTACTATGTAAGACTTACTTATATTCGACACCTGGCTTGTAATAAATGATGCTTCACTATTTGTCATCACATGTATGAGAAAATGATCCTGGCATACATGTGATATTCACTTGGTTGTTTCTTCGGAAAAACCGGGTGTGACAGTTTCCGGCCGTCGTCGGTCTGATATAAGCCCGGCAGCATGTTCTTCGCAAGAGAATACGTGGGGTCGGCGAGAACCAGCAAGTTCCGAGCACCGGAACCCACTCCCGCCAAGAGCTCCGGCGAGCTCGGCGGCGCGGGAGTGCTGGCCGCTGGAGGAAGACGAAGACGGGGGCTGGCCCACACATCAGTCTCTGTTACGAGGGGTTATATCTTCTGTGGCCTGGATCGAATTGTGGAATCACGGGAAATACTCTGTGGCCCGTGTCCAGCGGTCGACACGTGGCTCTGTGGCCCACAGTCAGAGTTTGAACAATTCTCGGTTAATTTGAATTCCAACTTTAGTTCAAATTTTGGAGAGCCATAACTTTGTGTAGGAGTGTCCAAAAATTGTGAAACAAAATTTGATGGATTCCTCTCAAAGAGTACTATCAAGGGATGCATCCCAATATTTATAAAAATCCCTGGATTTGGCTCATCAATTCATTTAAGTAAAATTTTGTATGAATTTTTACAGGAGTTCTGTTTATTGGAAACTTCTCAAATTTGGCCAGGGTATTCTTCCAAAATTCCTTGAACTCCAGTAAAAATTTCAGAGGCATTGGACTATATTTGCTTGGTCAAATGATGTGTTCATTCCTTATGTCTCTGAAAAATGGGAAAATGAACAGAGACATTTTCAGCTTTTCCCCAATCCTTGTAAAATCCATATCTCCATGTAGGAAACTCCAACAATGGTAAAACCAATTCCTATGGAGTCAGAACATTTTGTACTTCACAAAAAGTCTACTTTGCAGCATAGGAAAGCTTAATACCTATGGGGTAAAGCAGATTAGTGCAAATAACATAGGGAATTATTGTGATCACCTTGAGCCATTTCATGAGCTCAATTTTTGCACACTGCCTAAACAGCTTCCATAGAAGCTACGGTTAAATTATCAGCTTCGTTGGACCTCTGGATTGTTTGCACACTGCCGAAATATATCTCTTTTCACCCTAGCTTTCATCATCTCTAAGGTTGTAGATCCAACAACAGAAACCTTGCTGTTGTTTGTAACTTTTAGGTGTGAGTTAACTGGTACAACCGTTTTGAATCATTTTCTAAATTGCTTTTGAATACATGTGCACAAATCATCTTAATAGCACGTGACGTCGATGTTCGACGATGACTCGACTCTGCAGCGAGGATCTCCATATCTTGACGAGTTTAGCGGATTCTCCGTAGGAAGACTAACTCCTAGCTTCTAACAAAACCGTTAAGCAAGGCAAGCCCCGGTTTGCATATCGTTACCATTTTAAATTTTGCTTTACTTCACCTCATGTTTATTATACTTGATATTGTGCATTATGTCTAGGATGATTGAAACCCACTTGCATGGCTATTACATCCCTGAGTAGAAGGTTTAGTGTAGGTTTTGCCTCGTCGTAGATGCTAGGCTAATGTTGGAGCTAGCTCGGTAGCAGTCGAGTAGTAAAAAGCTACTCGCAAGAAAGTTCGAGTAAGGGAGTTACTCGCGAGAGGTTAATGATAAGAGCACCCTCATGAAAATGAGATGGGGACGGGGATGTTCCTGTAGGAAGGAGGGCTCAAGGTTGGTCTCGACCTGCGATGGGTGTGACAATGCTTGAGACCACATTTGGCCTGGACCGGGATGGTAAGGAAAATGTGGAGGTTGGTTGTAGCCTCGTCCGTGTCGGTTAAGGACCGTATGTATGCGGCCCTGCTGGACAAGATTGAGCTGTACCGGATATATAGTGGGGTATGGGACCCATGAAACCGATGTAACTCGATGGACCGTGATATAGAAACTCATCCTTCACGTGGGAATGGTGTTGAGAAGGCGGGAGATGTAAATCCTTTAGCAGGCAACTTCGACGTGTCCGCGTAGAGGACCATCCTGCTCGGCGCGAAACGTTTTTCTATGTCGGGGTGTCGTGTAAAGATTGCTGCATACAACATAAGAAAGAGCTCTTGAGAGAGTCTTTCGAGGCGGGTGTATGTGTCGTGTATTCCGGGTTGTTATTGATTCGAATCACCGTCGCTCGCGGAAGAGGATTGAACATACTTGCCCACTGCGCCGTGACGTAGTAAGAAGAGGAACTAAGTCTCTTAACTTGCTGTTTGTGGATTAATCACTGTATTGGAACCTTGACTGAAGTAGATATATAGCCAACTAAATTTCATTTCCGCCTTAGACTATCAACATCGGGATAAGTGTTTCTTGTTTGATTGTGGACTTCCGATGTTGTGAGGCATGAGGACCACTAAAATGAAGGCTATAAGAATCTAAATATAAGGATCAAGTTTAGTCAAGCTGCATTTTGCAAATTCCTATCCTACTGTCTTACTACCCCTGCATTTAGAGTTACATGTTTAGGAGTGACGGTTCAGTCTTGCTGAGCCTTAGTTCTCACGGTTGCCTCTGAGCTATTTTTGCTAGTAGCAGGATGCCTGCAATGAAGAGCGTTGTTCGGTGAGACGACGAACCTCACGGTTTGTTTAAGTCATCGGAAACCTAGCCGCTGCCTTTCTTTGGTGAAGCTAGTAGGAAGCATTCACGGGCTGAACGACTTCTCTTCGGCGTAGTTAGGGTCGAGAGTGAGTAGTTTGTACAGCTAGTTTTAATTTCCGCTGCGTGTGTACCTATGTTGTAAAAGATCTTATGTTGAGTAACAAAAATGGTTCCATATGTTCTTACATCTCTTTTTGTGCTTGCTGTTGGGTGCCGCATCGCACGGCACCACCCACTGCGATCACCGGGCCTCACAATTGGATTCACATTTGAATTTGAAATTTAAATTCAGTTTTGAATTAATGCAAATTTAGCTCTCAACAAGATGAACTCCAATGAGGATGAAAATTGGTGGACTAACTCAGAAAAATATGCTGAGTTTGAATGTGAAGTCATCTTTTGAATCCAAGTGAGGAAAGCAGCTGAAATTTGAATTTGCATTCAAATTAGCCATTTTTACAAATGTCTCCAAAAGTACTTCAAACTGATTTGGATTTGCATGAAACTTGGCATGAGCACCCCTAAGAATGTTTAGGTCCTAATGGTAAACTCATCGTCTCATGTTTATGTGTCTGAGCTCCTTTTTGGAGTTGTGAATTCTTCCTCTAATCACCTCTCGATGGTGTTTACTTGCTCTTCACAATTGTTCATGAGCTATCTACAAAATGAGCTATGGTGTGGTGATGTGATGAACATTTTAGCAAGTAATTCTTGGGCTTTTACAAAGGCCACAACAGTAACTGCCAGGGGCAACCCCTCGAGCACGTCGCCATGGCCCGCCAGTTAAGAACAAGCACGTGTCCACTATGCCGACGACGTGCTGCAGCTTTGACTGGCGTGTGCGCCCACGACGCCAAGGATGTGCAGCCTTTTCATCTCCCAGGTACAACAACTCGCCCACTATGCAACGATCTCGCCATCACTTTGGTTTCAAAAGTACAGGATCAAAACCACCACGCGGGAGATGTGGGGCCCCCACCTGCGGGCTCAGTGCCTACTCCGAGATGGGCTCGGGGGCCACTGTCGGTACCCTGCAGACCGGGTACCCCCGCGTAGTGAGTAAAAGACAGTCTGGGCCCCCGCCTCCCTGCTGAGGAGGGCCCCAGCATAAGCCACGTGCCCTGGGCCCCATGGTCAGCCCTGGGGCTACCGCGTGCGCTCGAGCTCCGGAGCTAACACGTGCCATGGGCTCCGACCTGAAGCCTCCCTGCTGAAATGAGGTCCGGAGCTGCCACACGTCCCCGGCTCCAAGCCGCCTCCCCGCTGATAACAGCCCCAGTGCTGACACGTGTCCTGGGCTCTGACCTGAAGCCTCCCCGCTGAGGTGAGGTCCGGAGCTGCCACGCGTTTCCGGCTCCGAGCCGCCTCCCCGCTGAGGACAGCTCCAGTGCTGACATGTGTCACCGGCTCCGGTCTGAGCCACCCCACTGAGGTGAGGTCCGGAGCTGCCACGTGTCCTCCGGCTCCGAGCCGCCTCCCCGAGGACAGCTCTGGTACTGACACGTGCCCTGGGCTCCGGTCTGAGTCTCCCCGCTGAGGTAAGGTCCGGAGCTGCCACGTGTCTCCAGATACCAAACCTGTCAATGAGAGCTCCAGAGCTGCCACGCGTCCCACAATCCCTCATGGGCCGTGGGACGACGAAGTTAAAAAGGAAGTGCGCTGTCAGGATTTGCCATTCAAGGCTTGCACCTTCCCCAGAAGCTTGGCGCACTACGCACACCTCCGTCCCTTGCCCGTTCTCCATTACGGTGATATGACGGGACGGCGGGGCGTGACAGCAGTACAGTGCGGCCCAACGACACTAAGCCGCCAAGCAGGGCAAGGAGACGCGGCGAAAAGACGACGTCTTCATCATTACCTAACAAGACGGCGTCTTCATCATCACCTCATGGCCCAGATGCAGGCAGCAGCAGAGGTAAGTAATTTAAATTACTTTATTTCAAAATTTTAGCGTTTCAGTAATATACATGTGTTCTAATATGTTGCAATGACAGGCCTTGGCTCGATAGAGTGTCCAGGAGCTCGCGTTTCCTTCGTGGCGGCAGCCACCACAGGCGCCCTGTCACAGCCGCCCCCAGCACAGGTACCCCCGACACTGTATATATCTTTAATAATATTTGGTACAGGGACAATCAGAGCTTGAGAGAGAGTGAAAGAGAGAGAGAATGAGAGAGAGAGAGGGAAAGAGAGGAATAGACACGTCTAACTTTTATTTACTTTGCAGGGTTCACCGACAGAGGCGCAGACTCCATCTCCACTGCTATTGGCACTGGGAGGGACGCGCGAAGATGACGTTCACGGCTCAGGAGGTAGTCGTGAGGGGAGTGTGTAGCCGTTATGTGTTTTTAGATTTCTTTTGGACTTTGTGAATGAACCGTTGATTGTGTATGTATTGTTTGTCTGTGTAAATAACTGTGTGATTTGTCTCGGCTGGCAACTGTGCCAGGGCAACTGTTACTTACGACGGCCGGGTTCCGGCCATTGTAAGTGGTATGCCCCAGCCCACCACGTGGCCCAGATGCTTAAATACGACAGCTACGGGCCACCATCGTAAGTTGCGTAACTTACGACGGTGGTCGTTGTAAGTTACGTAACTTACGACTAAATCCTGACGATGGCTAGAAACCATCGTAATTAGTCATAAACCGTCGTAATTAAGCTAATTACAATGGTTTGGACCATAAACACGACGGTTTTGGCCATCGTAAGTGAGTCGTATTGCTGTAGTGGAGGGGTAGTATTTTTATGGTTGTTGATCATTTTTCTAAAATGGCACACTTTATTATATGTCATAAGAACGATAATGCTTCACACATTGCTGATTTGTTTATGACTGAAATTGTTCGTTTACATGGTGTGCCAAATACCATTGTTTTTGATTGTGATGCAAAATGTTTAAGTCATTTTTGGAGAACCTTGTGGTATAAATTAGGCACCAAGTTGCTGTTTTCAACTACATGTCACCGACAAACGGATGGACAAACCGAGGTAGTTAATCGTACTTTATCCACTATGTTGCGGGCTGTCTTGAAAACAAAATTAATATTGTGGGAGGAGTGTTTACCACATATAGAATTTGCTTACAACAGATCCGTTCATTCCACGACGAAGGTAAGTCCATTCCAGGTAGTGTATGGTTTCAATCCCCGTGCTCCTATTGATTTACTACCTTTGGCTCCTTCTGAAACTATAAATTTGGATGCTACACAACGATCTGAATTCCTTCTTAATATGCATGAAAATACAAAGAAAAATATAGAAAGGATGAATGAGAAGTATAGGATTGCAGGTAGTATAGGTAGAAAAGAAGTAAAACTTGAACCGGGGTTACATTTGAGAAAAGAGTGATTTCCTGACTTTCAGAAAATCTAAACTTATGTCACATGTTGCTGGTCCTTTTAAGATTGTTGAAAAGATTAATGATAATGCATATAAACTTGATTTGCCTCCCGATTTCGCGGTTAGTCCCACATTTAATGTAAAAGTCCAAGAAATTGACTTGCAAAAAAATGTTCATCACCTCACAACACCACAGCTGTTGTGATGGATATCTCATGAACACTTGTGAAGAGCAAGTAAACACCATCAAAAAGGGGATTAGAGGAGAAAGCCCTAACTTCAAAAAGTGGGATTTCTATACATAAACATGAAAGGTTGAGCTCACCCCTAGACCTTATATGTTCTTGGTAAGGCTCAGGCCAAATTTCATGCAAATCCAATGCTTTTTGAGGCACTTTTGGAGACATTTCAAAAAGGGGACAATTTGAATGCCAATTCAAATTGCAGCCACTTTCATCAATTGAATTCAAAAGTTGACTTCATATTCAAACTCAGCACATTTTTCTGAGTTAGGCCACCAATTTTCATCCCCATTGGACTTCATCTTGTCGGGAGCTAAATTTGCATTAATTCAAAACTGAATTTGAATTTCAAATTCAAATGGCCAGCAAATTTAGCCAAACCAGTTTCAAATTTAGGAAATCAAATTCAAACAATGACTTTGAGGCTAAGCCTCTCATTCAATTGTGAGTAGCTGGGATCTTTTCAGTGAAAACAGAAATGAAAAATTGGAAAAGGAATTAGAGGGGGAAGGACCCACTGGTCAGTGACTGTACTCAGAGGGAAACCGACTCTGTTGCCGTCGGTCGGCCGCCGGGGCTGTTGCCACCTCACTGCCTTGATCGCATGCATGCCCGAGCTCGTGCATATCAGCTTGTGTCCCCTCCCGATCACCACGTACACGGCACAAACGGATTTCGCTTGCCTCCCCAGCCTGTGCCGCTCTGCTCAGCTCCCACGCGTGTGAAAAACAGCAGCGGTGACCGCACCTTCGAGCCCTCGGTGCACACCAGCGCCGATCATCGATTGCTCGTGGTCTCTGTAGCAAAAAGGAGCACCAAGGTGCGCTCTAGCTGTTCTCCGTGCTGCACCAGCAAGTTGCACTCGGCTGTGCGCGGTTTACGCCGTCGGAGTCAAGAAACCGGAAGGGACCGGTGTAGCTGTGCTTCGGTTCGCCGTCGACAGCCGAATCCACCATCTTCTCCATCCACGTGCTACACAAGAAAGGTGCATGGGGATCCCTAGATGGTGTAGCCACAAACCATTCGGCAAATAATCCATCGGGTAGCAAGAATTTTAGAATGTCCCGAACCCTAGTGCAACGGACCGTGTTCGGCAAAAATAAAAAATTTGGCTTACACGTTGAATCAATGGTAAAGCTAGCTCGCAAGTAGCTTCTACACCTCCTAGCGTCCCTCCTCGAGGAAGAACTGAGCACAACCGTCAAGAAATGGCCGAGATATAGCAGATTCTATAGCCACCGTTGCAAACACGGCTCGGATTGCCGTCGAGAGTGGGTTTGCAGGCATTTTTAGCTTCCGAGGCTTCTCACGTCAGGTTCCTCGTGATCCACTGGTGCTCCCCGAGCAAACCTTGACTCTTTTTATGCCTCAGAGAGTGAGAACGACCTCGCCGTTGCCTTAGCCTCTGTGGTTGACGTCGCACGGCCATTTCTGGTCATCGCCGGCGGGCTTCGACCCCCAAGGCAAATTCCACGTGACGAGATAGGGCCAGGCGGCCAGTTCTAGCGCTGGGGGCGGTCAGGAAGTCACTTCTGGCGAACCTCGACGGAGTGCGCCGCTGCCAAACACTCGGGCGCGCGCGAGGAGGAAGAAGGCGGGTGGTGGGGCCCACCCGCAGAGTTTAAACATTTTGGGATTTTCCAGTGTAGTTCAAACTTCAAATGCATATAACTTTTGCTAGGAAGCTCCAAATTTAGTGAACTAAATTTTTCTGAATTCATCTTTTTGAGTACTTTCCAGCAACACAAATTTCATCTCATGAAACTTAATGGTTTTCCAGAATTAATTCCCTAAAATATAAACTGTTAGGAATTTTATCTGGAGAATTACTTTATGAAAAATTATGAAATTTGGCTGGGAGATTCATTGGAAAATCCTTGAGTCAAAGTAATCATTTAGTCCCCCTAATGGTGTGATTAAGTGAACTGCCCTGACAAAACAGAAAAATGTACAGAAACATTTTTCAGATTTTGTCAAATCTTGTTTAGGGCATAACTTCATATAGAATTCTTCAAATGACATGAAACCAATTCCATTAGAACCATCTCAAATTATAGTTTCCAGAAAGTAATGGTTGTGGCCATGAAAACCCCTGGAATTCCTTAGAGGCTCTAATATTGACCAAATATGCTTTTTTTGTACAAAGCTCAAATGAACTTTGTTTCAAATAGAACTTGGTCAAGACTTTGGTTAGGGCCCTACCAAGCCACCATAAAAATTTCAGAGCCAAAGGGGAGGGCTAGCTAGAGTTATGGTAATTACTTATTCACTACAGGAATCGGGACTATAGACGACGGCCGGAAACCGTCGTCAATAAGGACACTACCGTCGTCAATAAGTTATTGACGACGGTAAAAGTTTATAGACGACGGTTTTCAGCTGTCGTCAATTATTAGTCGTCAATACTAGACAGCTAAACCAGGCTGTCGTTAATAAGCTTATTGACGACGGCCAGAAAACCGTCGTCAGTAACCGTGGCTTATTGACGACGGTTTACACTAGGCCGTCGTCAATAACAATTGCTTATTAACGACGGTTTCTGGTACCTGGCCGTCGTCAATACTAATGGCTTATTGACAACGGCCAAGTACCAGAAACCGTCGTCAATAAGCTTTTCAATTTTTTTTAAAAAAACAGAAAATCCTGCCCTGGCTTCGAGGCCAGCCCTGGCTCGATGGCCAGATCACAGGCAATCAAAATATACATCACAGAATTGCATAAAAACACTATACGCACGCCACACTACCCTACGCTACCCCGACCGCTGCCACCGGAGTCCAGGAAGTCGTCGTGCGCTCGTCCAAACGCTGGTTGCTGAGGGGATGGAGTTTCCTGAGCCCGTGTCGCCGATCCCTATGATGTACATGTATAGTTAGACAAATTAGAAGTTCACAAATGTGTATATGATTAAATAAACTCATTACAAGTTAAAATTGAGCAAGTTAGCTAGATTTGGCTATGTTTGAGTAAGTTTGCTCATATTTTACTAAGTTTGAGAAGTATGGACTAGTAGTGTTTGTGTTTGAGCTAGTTCAAAAAGTTTTGGCTATGTTTGAGTAAGTTTGGTCATATTTGACTATAGTTGAGTAAGTTGTACCATATTTTACTCAGTTTGAGGATGTTTAACTAGTTTTCTCTAAGTTTAAGTAAGTTTGATCAAATTCAACTAAATTTGAGCAAATTTAACTAGTTGCAGCTATTATGAGAAATTTTGTACCTGTGCTCCTGACGTCGGCCCCTGTGGTAGCTGTATCGGTGGCGGCGCCCACTGAGGAAAGACAACGGGTTGTCCTGTGGCCATAGCCTGCAAATATGAAGTAAATTATTATACATGTCATTTATATATTAGAAACGTTGAGTACATTGATCTGAACTTACCTGCATGGCAGCTTGCAGCTGTAGCATGTACGAGTGTTGATACTCGTCCCTAGCCCGGAGCTCGGCTGCCTGCCTCTCGTTCGCGAGCCTCAGCGCTTCCTGCGTCCTCTGGAGCTCCTCCTGGACACTCTGGAGCTCCAGATCACGGCTGCCACGCCTGCTGGATCCACCCTGCGATGAAGAGGCCCTCGAGTAAGACCGCGCCTCCCTCGAGTCTACTACTCCATCGAAGATGGCCAACCTACACAACGAAGTAAGAGTATTAAAGTTTCGTATCTCGAAGTTAATGAAAGTAAATGAAAACAACAGAACTCACCGGCCGTGAGGTTTACCGCCACCGCTTGCATAGGCGGCTTCAGGTACGATCGGCGAGTTCTGCCATTCGTAATCGTCGCCTCGAAGCCTCCGCACCTCCTCCCCATACTTTTCCTGAAAATACAGAAAATTAAAGTCATCAGAAGTTTTAAAGATAATACAATTAAGTCAACTAAAGAACTCACCAACGTCTCTGTCGCTGTCTGAGAAGACAGCTGATCAGGCTGCGAGGGGTCACTTCCCATGTGACCCCTCCTCCACACCTGGATAGCGGTCGGCTCCTGACCGATCTCGTTGGTGCCTGCCATTATCTTACGACGCCTTTAGGGTTAGCCGTCGTACGTTATACCCCGTTGTAAGTGGTTCAAAGATGAAACCGCACCGTTGGGGCCCGCCGTCCACGCGCGGGAGCTTGCCGTCCTCCGTGCCTGTCTCGACTAATACATTACCACTAAATGAGCCGTGACAGACCCTAAATGGGTCGTGTCAGGCCGGACCGGGCCGAAACCCATTTATTTACATATAGTAACTAATCACACAATCAATCAAAGTATTAATTAAACAATAATCAATTACAATACTAATTAAACAATTAATCAACTAAGGTCGGACGGCGCGGCAGGGCGGGGCTTGGGGCGGGGCCGGGCGGCACAGCAGGGCGGGGCTCGGGGCGCGGTGATGGAGGGCTCCCATGTCCTTCATGGAGAACTCCTGTTGAAGAGTTGCAATGATGTGAAGTAAGGCTGAGCAGGAGGTAGTCTGTACAATGCCATTTACATAGCGCAACAAGTAGGCCATGTCAGAACCCTGGCGATAGACGAAAAAGCGAGGTATCAGACTTGGTTTCTACCCAAAATTTCGGGTTGGGAAATTCGGGTTTCTAAAAGTTCGGGTTTTCAGAATCACTACCTGAAATCATACCCAAATTTTCGGTTAATCAAAAATTCGGGTGCCCGAAAATTCGGACCCAGGTCAATGTGAAAGTGGTGCGGATCTGCCGCTAGCCCACTTAGCCCGCCCCACTATAAATGTGCTAGCGGTAATAGCGAGGGTCCGCAAATTAGTTAGCAGAATGAGGTGGGCTTAGTCGCTTTGCCCGCTGGACGTTGCCACCGCGCCGCATAAACCTGCGTAAACCCGCAAAGGTTACAGATGCGATGTCGAAGAAGCTCACGCTGGGGTGCACCGCAGAAGGCACTTGTCATTGATGAGCATGGCGTTCTTTCTGGGGGGTGGAAGTGCACTTGCTACCCATGTTCATCACCGAGGCGTCGAGTCAGGCAAGTTTATCTGATTCGTTGACGTCGATGTCGACGCGGCACTTTGCGAAGCTGTGCGTGTGGTTGGGCGCGACGTCGATGACGTCCTTGACGAACCTGGAGTACGCAGCCACCCTAGCGTAGATGGAGGAGAGGAGTGCGTCCTGGTCTAAAACGCTCTGCCGCTCGTTGACTCGTGTAGTTCTTTTGTGCTCGGGCCAGTCAGTGTAGATGGAACCCACGGCGCTGGCCGCTACGGCGAGGAGGGTGAGAAGGCTGCATGTGTCTCACTGCCCGGGGGAATCGATGGAGGACAGGCGAGCAGAATCAATGGACGCATGGTGATGCAGCGGCGAGCGAAAGGAGGGCGATAGTAGCTATGTGGCCTCGTCGGCTGGCCGTGGCGACGGTGGAGAGCGCCAGTGAAAAATTTGCAGACTCCCGCAAAGTCCGCAAGACTGCGAGTCAATTCTCGCTAAGCCCACCAAACAAGAGCGGGTATCAAAAACTTAATTAGTGGCGTCCGCTAATCCTGCTGAAAAAATTAGTGGACAGTGCAGCGGCGTGCGGGCTGCCTGCAGCCCGCCCCACTTTCAGTCTGAGACCCAGGTTACCCATACTACCCGAATAGTGATATAACAACTAAAAACATTAGAAAATACTGCAACCAAAACAGCAATAAAATTAACATTTCAGTGGCAAAACTAAAATTTCATTAACATTACAGTAACATAATAAAATAGCAACAAGATTACAGCAACACGAACATATAAGATTGATGGTCACATTTTCCTTCTCATCGTCTTTTAAAATTTGACCAACTGACTTTTAAAATATGACAATCATCTCTGTAGTATGGGAGGCCGGAGGGGGAGGGGGAGGGAGATTTACCTCGGGCCAGAGACGGGCGGCGACGGCGGCGGCGGGGACGGGCGGCGGCGGCGGGGGGAAGGGCGGCGGCGAGGCCGGAGGGGGAGGGGGAGGGAGATTTACCTCGGGCCAGAGACGGGCGGCGGCGGCGGGGACGGCTGGCGGCGGCGGGGGGAAGGGTGGCGGCGACGAGCGGGGACGGGCGTCGGCGGCGGGGGGAAGGGCGGCGGCGACGAGACGTCCGACGCGAGTCGGGAGGCGGCACTGGCCGCCTCCCGGCTCGCGCACGGGTTATATGTCCCATTATTGACGACGGTGCTAAGAAACTGTCGTCAATAAGGACCTTGTTAACGACGGTGCTAGGTCACCGTCGTCAATAACTACTCAGGTGGACCCGAATTAAGTTAAAGACGACGGCCACCGTCGTCAATAATTTATTGACGACGGTGCTCGTCTAGCCGTCGTCAATAACTAAGTTATTGACGAGGGCTAGATAAAGCCGTCGTCAATAACATTAAAGACGACGGCCCCGTCGTCAATAAATTTTGCCGTCGTCAATGATCGTTTTTCCTGTAGTGATTCAGTTCTAAACATTTCATTTAAATTAACATATAGCATATGGCTTACATGTAGTCGCTGAAGGGGAGGAAGCTCCGGAAGTGCTCGAATTTCTTCTTCCGGACGAAGCCCTAAAAACGGACCAGCAGCAACAAGGCATGCCCCGGTTTGCATTAAGCCATTTTACAAAGTTTTGCTTTATGTATACTTAGCATGTGGTATGGATGTGCATTAGGTGTAGGATGGATGAAACCCAAGTGCATAATCAGAGTTTTCCTATAAGAGTGAGGGTAGTGTCCAAGGGCTCGAGTAGACATGCTATGCTTAATGATTCATAGAACTTCGGTACAAGTCGAGTAGTTGGAATCTTCTCGCGAGTTAGGCTTGGGACACACGGGATTGGTTCGAGTGATGTGAGATCACTTTAGAAATGAAAATGAGACTAGGCAGGGGATAGGGTGCAGCAAGAGGAAGTCTTGTGTGCGCAGTCCTGTCCGTGTCGATTGAGGACCGATCCGTGTGCGGCCCATGCTGATCAAGTTTGAACGTACCGAAGGCATATCGGATATATGGGCCCCTGTAAACCGATGTATTCTAAACCTCCGGGAGTCGAGGCATAACACACCAATTTATAGGTGTAGGTTGAGGGCAGCAAGGTGGAAATCTGCTAACGGGCATAGAGAGATGCTCCGTGTAGGGAACCTCCTGCCCGTTTCGGTGCGACCGGTTCGATGTTTGGGCTGTTGGGTGAATGGTTGTCCCGTATGACATCGAGTGAGCATGGTGTGCAGCTCCACGGGTGGGCGTATGTGACGTGCTCTTTGGGTGTCCCTGCAGGTGTATATCGAGTCGATTCGACGTCCCTCGCGGTGATGAGTACCACTTGGTCACTGAGTCGTGACGTAGATAAATTATGGAATATTATGATTCAATTCTGCTGATATGTATAATTGTATTGCTACATGTGTGCCACCAAATATTGCTTACTAAATTTCAGATTCATGAACTGTTAACTTGTGGCTAAAAGATGAACTAAGGATGAACTTGTAGGCTTGTGCGTTTGCTTAAATTTACCATCCCATGTTCGTGTAACTGCATGTAGAGTTTCATGCCTACGTGAGTCGGTTAAGTCTTGTTGAGCCATCGTGCTCACGGTTGCTGCTATAAGTGTTTTTCAGGTGAGGAGGATCCCACGGACTCGGGTTACGAGTCCACCGGCGAGGGCTATCCTCCATCGGGGACCACAGTTGAGTGGGAACCATACACGCCGCGTTGAGCTGAGGAGTGCATCTAGTGTGAGTTGCCCTAGGGCTGGGCAACCGACTTTTGCTAGATAGATGGGCGTGAGTTGTACAAACTTAGCTTCCGCTATTATAATCTAAACAATAGTTTGTAACTGAAGTCCTGTACTACTTTGTACATTTCAGTTGGTTTTCTATGTAATACAATATCGTTCTTATGATGTGTGCTATCGGGTGTCGCATCGTGCGGCACCACCCTCTGCGATCCTGGATGAGCGGATCCCGGTCCGCCACAGGCTGGTATCAGAGCCGCATTGGGGATAGCACACTAATGAAAGACTGTATTATGGGAAAATTTAGATTTACAGTGAGGATTCGCTAGTTTTCCCAAGTAAGGACTATACTAGCATAGTTACTTAAAGTGGCAAGACTAACATATGTGTTATAATTCTGAATTTTGATTATGTAACAACACACCTACGCTCAGGTAAAAATGGTAAGGAACGCCACCGAAAGCGGTTCAATTTCGGTTACCTCCCCTGACGAGGAACGTGGTTCAGGGATAGGTCTCACAGCTTGGTGTGAGACGTTAATATGAATCTCTTGGACACTACATGTTCCTGAGTTCATATGAAATGCTGATCCCTAGCATGCATTAGGCAAGCAAGTGGAGACCCCATCGTGTGGTCAGTAACGCGATAGTGTGTTCGTCTGGAATTAGCCCAGGAGGACATACGCAGCGCCTTGCCATCGGCGTGCCCTGCAGGGCAGTAGGTGGTATCTGTTGAGGTGATAAAATTCCCAACCGTGACGACCCGTTTGCAATCTACTCGGGTTCCCCGTCGTGTGGTGTTAAAACACGATCACATACCTTGGGACGTGACTTAACTCAACGACAGCCGTATGGCAACGATACGGGCGTTTGTATTTACTTTCAAATATGGACCTGCCTGAAATCAAAATAACCTTTGAGTGCATAATTATTGGGTGTTCTTCTGCAGGTACTAACCACGTATGTATGCCGTGTAGTACATGTGTGTGAGAGGTTGTTTAGTGCCACGATTGAGATGTATATGCCAGTAGAATCCGGTTAGGATTTTCCTTTTGTGAGGAACGTAGTACCGACATATCATAGTCATGTGCATGAAATATAATGATAATAAGGAACTAAAATCATCAAGTTTCAACATTTAGGACCCTGGTTGGGTAGAAAAATTCAGTAGTTAATCAGTTTAGCTCAAAGGGATTGAAAAACAGAGTGCTCTGTTTTGGCAGCAAGTCTGCTGAATTTTGACAGAGAATAGCTCACAGATAATTTAGCCAATAGATGTGTGGGATATAGTTCTGGAAAGGTGTTTAAGTGCTCTACAACTTTTTTGTAGACGCCCGGAGCTGAATCACATCTTAGACTGGCTGAAATTCCATATGATTGTAAACTGTCCAGAACCAGAACAGATTTAAAATACTCTCTGGACTGTTCTGTTTTTCAAGTATAACTTCCAGTAGAAAAATCTAAAATTGTCATATGATACATTTTTCGAAAGGGTAGGAGATGTGTTACATATTTGTAATTCAAAGATTCTGCAATTGCGGCACCGAATTGAGCTGAAATTAGAGTTGAAAACAGCAACTTCCAAAGGAGGTGCTGTTGAAATTCTTCCAGAAATTCTGTTGACTTTGAATTACCATAACTTTCAAACCAGAGCTGATATGAAGGCAAATAAATACTCGTTGAAAAATACTGAAGTTAACTGTAAATTTGGTATTCAGATTGAATCATGAAAACACCCAGCATCAGATCAAAATCTGGGATATGTAGAAACTGGTCATTCCGGCAGAGGGATGACAGTTGAACTCATTTGAGAGATTGTTGTACCCTAGGGGGTTTACGTACTTCCAATGGGGTAGGACATACTCATGAGTGGTTATCTTCAACTAGTGAAAGATTTGAGTATATTCCCCACTCAAGTTTCTTTTTCTAGGGACCATGTTTGTGCCGTATTGAAGATAAAAGGGTAGTATACGTGATGACAAAGCGATTTTAACGTCTCGTAGTGACCAAACCTAGTTGAGATGAACTTCCAAAGAGGAAGTCCATCAAGTTGGATTTAACTAGCTCGTAATTGGTCTGGTAATGGTGTAGCTTGTGCAAAGTTATTACGTTATGTGTATACGAGATGTATCGCATGTTTTACTGTCATTATGTTTTATGCCTATTGGACTGCATGATGTATGTTGGGGGACTGATGTTTATTATTGTATGGTTGCAGATGGTTCGCACTCAGACCATGCATGAGATTGGTGGCTCTAGCCAGCAGGGGGGTGATGACTCCCAGCCACCTGCCTACGACAGCACCCTACAGCAACAACCGCCACCGCCGCCTCCGCTTACGCTAGCGGATGTGATCGCGGCCCTGGTGGGTAATCGTGAGGAGCAGACCGACCTGCTCCACACGATCGTGCAGAATATGTCCCAGGCGGGGGGGGGGGGGCGTCAAGATAGGGGGCCTCGTGAGCCCCGTGATGTGACGTACTCGGACTTCATGAGTATGCACCCTCCGGTGTTCACTGAAGCAGCAGAACCCCTGGAGGTCGATAACTGGCTGCGGACAATCGAGTCCAAGTTCGGGCTGCTCCAATGTACGGAGCGGAAGAAGACTCTGTTCGTGGCATAGCAGCTTCACGGTGCCGCCGGTGCGTGGTGGGTGAACTATGTCGCCTCACTGCCGGCTGGCCATGCCGTGGAGTGGGAAGAATTCTGGGAGGCGTTCCGCGCCTACCATATCCCTCCTAGGATAATGAACCGGAAGATCCAAGAGTTCTTGGAGCTGAAGCAGGGCGGGAGGAGTGCCCATGACTACTCCGGTATGTTCAACCATCTGGCGCAATATGCGTCGGATTACGTCTCCACCGAGGAGAAGAAGCGAGAGCACTTCTATCAGGGGTTACACCCCGAAATGAAGACGCATCTTGTCCAATGCAATCGCGGAACCATCAATGATCTCGTTAATGCCGCGATCATGCAAGAAGATGCTCAGCGAGAATTGGCGGCTGAGCAGCGAAAGTGCAGCACTCCACCCAGCAGTGGGGGTGGAGCTCCTCATAAATACCGCATGGTGTATCGGACACCATCCGGTCAGAAGTGGCATCCACCAGCGCGATCTCACCAGTTTGGGGACGTTCGTTTCATCCACCCCCGTTCCGACAGCCGATGCCACCACCGTGACCGCAACAACAGCAGCAGCAGCAGATGGTACCCCGGGCGTTTCCACTGCCACAACGCGCCCCGGGTTTCCATCCGCCGATCAGCGTAGGACCGCCTCGCTACACTTGCTTTACGTGTGGCCAGGCGGGCCATTTCTCAAAGAACTGTCCCCAGGGGCAGCAGAGCAGCGGCCAAGCCCAGTTCCAGGGCGGTGCTCGAGGCCGACCTCCGGTCAAGAAGGTGGGTCAGTGAACTGGGGGTGTTCGCAACCTCGACAATGAGGACGCCTGAGAGGGAGAAAATGTGCTGGCGGGTACGTTCACTCTCAATGATCAAGCAATCATCATATTATTTCATTCGGGTGCAACCCACAACTTCATAAGTGCATCATATGTGGTTAAGCATCAACTGGAAGCCCTTCCTACTGAGTGCTCTTATATGATCTGCTCACCGGGAGGAAAGATTTCAGCAACTATGATGATTCCGAGAGCACCACTGTGCTTAGGTGGGAAGATATATCCCACCACTATGATAATTTTTGAGGGGCAGAAGATTGATGCAATCTAAGGGATGTCATGGCTAAGTTACCATGGCGCTGTCCTAGAAACATTATCACGGACAGTACACCTCAACTCCCAACTACACCATCCATAGTCCCTCGTACTAGACCATTCAGTCCGGGAAGTTTCAGCAACTAATAATACTGAAGCTCTCAAGTTAGAGGACATCCCCGTAGTTTAGGAATACCCCGATGTGTTTCAGGATGATCTTCCAGACATGCCACCTGAGCGGAATGTGGAGTTCAAGATTGAGCTTGCACCTGGGACTACTCCCATATCACAGAGACCATACAAAATTGACACGACCCCACGGTCTTGTCGAGCCAGGATCACGCTGAGGGGTGCTGCGTTGCACAGCACCGGATAACACACATCAAAGGTACAAAGCGGAAGCAAAACTTTTATTACATAAAGTGGTTTATGAACATTTTTAC
This sequence comes from Neostapfia colusana, assembly GCA_030760725.1. Lineage (NCBI taxonomy): Eukaryota > Viridiplantae > Streptophyta > Magnoliopsida > Poales > Poaceae > Neostapfia > Neostapfia colusana. The sequence goes on along the minus strand of JASWHV010000017.1, from coordinate 32,277,085 downwards.
ATCAAAATCGGTCCAGTACACCCTCACGGGCGTAGACTACGCATCAAGTCCACGTTCAGCCCGTGAACGTGTCCTTGCTAGCACGCACGCACACTAACACGGCGGCGTGCATGACTCCCACTTGACGGGGTTACCGTCCTGGGGTTCCGTCTCCTCTTCGGGAGTCCCTTCCTCATAGAACCCTGCAAAAGCTTCAAACACAAGCAGTGAGCATGAAGGCTCAGCAAGACTAACCCGTCTCTCCTAAACATGGAACTGCTACATGAGGGGTGATGGGTACATGAGATAAAAACCAGTTGCAAAGGACTCGCCTAATTAGTGGAACCTTACTTTCAAGTTTTAGCAGTAGGTTGTGGAGAACCTTACGCTAAGGCACATGAGAGAGCCGCAATCAAACAAGAAACACATTTCTCTCATGTACTTTGCCCAAAGTTGAAAGGAACTTTAATTAGCTCTAAACTACATCAGTCATTAACAATCAAGTCCATCTTTCAATCAGCAATATTTTAACATGTAACTAGCCTGTTCTTCCTACGTCACGGTACAGTGAACAAGTGGTACTCACTGACCGTGTGGGACGGCGATTATAATCGATTTACACCTGCAGGGTTACCTGAATAACCCGTCACATATGCCCGTACTCGATATTGCCTACAACAACCATCACGGACGCCGTACGCAACCACCTTTCGCCCGTTAGCCAAATATTGAACGGGTCCCATTGTCCCGAGCAAGAGGTCTCTGCACGCGCATCTCAGTGCCGCCAGCCGATTTACACCTCGATCTCTCAACCTACCCTCTGAACAACGGGCAATGCCTCAATACCCAGCTACCCGAGTTACATCAGTTTCCCGGTTCCCATATATCCGGTAGGTCTTCGGTACTGTTCTAGCTTGTTCAATAGGCCCGCACACGGCTCGGTCCTCAATCAACACAAGCGGAGCTATAGCACACAGGCCCCAAAGTCTTTCTGCCCTTACTCTCCGCTCGGTCTCATTTTTCTTGCCATGTGTATCATGTGCTATCTCTACCCGAGTCGAGTGCCTCTAGCCTATGCTCGCGAGTAGTTCCAACTACTCGACTTGTACCGAATCCTACACTATCTTAGCATCACAGTAGCTAACGGGGTTTGCAATCCTAAACCCATCCCATGCTTTTCTTGGCTATGCAGTTGGGTTTCCAAACAAGACTCTAATGCAAGGAATAAGGTATTCAAGTATGTGCTCAAAACAATAAAAACTTGTAAAAAGGTTAATGCAAATCGGAGCTTGCCTTGCTGCTCTTGGTCGTAGGCTAGCTGCTCCTCCAGAGTAACGAAGTCTAGGACTTCGGGTTCCTCCTCGACCTTAGCGACTACATGATACAAGAAGTACATGTATTAATTTAATGCATTTGAATTGAGTTTTAAACTTGTGAACCTTCTAAGTCTCACTAGACAGACTCAATGACTCTGAAATTTTTACTGTGGTTTGGATACAACCTAAACAGAGACTTGGCCAGGTTTTAGTTGCAGCAAAGCTCATTTGAGCTCTCCACAATTAATTATGTCCTTGACCTTAATTGGAACTCTTAGGGTGTTCTAGGGATTTTCATGGAACAAGCCATGACTTTCTGAAAACTAGATTTTCAGAGGGTCCTAATGGAGTTGGTCCCACTTAATTTGAAGGTTCCTAGCTAAATATATGAGCTAAACAATTTCAGGGAAAATTCTGAAAATGTTTCTGAACATTTTCTATTTTCTCTGGAACAGTTTCACTAATCACACCATTTGGTTGATCAAATGAGCTCAAATGGATCTGAAATTTTTGTGGTAGTTCAGGCATATTTTGGTTAACATCCCAGCAAAATTTCAGAATTTTCCTCCAAAGGATTCTCCAGTTAAAATTCCAAACAGTTTAAATTTTTTGAGGAATTAATTCTGGAGAATTAAGGATTTTCATGAAGTGAAACTTGATTTTCTGGAAGGTACTCAGAGAGCTGAATCCAAAAAAATTTGGTTCACTCGATTTTGAGCTTCCTAGCCAAAGTTATGATGATTTGAAGTTTGAATGACATCTGAAAATCGGGGAAACGTTTAAATCTGCCGGTAGGCCACGGGGACACGTGTTGGGCGCGGAGGCGTCAGCACACTGAGGCCTACAGGGTTTTTGCGTGCCAGCACATCAGATCCCAGCCGCAGCCCGATCCCGATTTAAAATATCTGCCGCTGACAGCTGGGGTCCACCCCCTTCGTCTACCTCCCGCCGCCTGCGCTCTGCCGCCGGGGTACCTCGCCGGAGAGATCGCCGGCAGCCTCTGTGGAGGTCCAAGCTTCATGATTCTGGCCGCCCCTGCCTACTTTCACTGGGAGAACACGATTCCGGGCTCAGCTCGTCATGACAACGACCGGCACATGGTCGGCGACGAGCGGCGGCTTCGGAAAGACTTCGGCTGTGTCGGCCAACTTCCCTAGCACCCCAACTGACCGAGCAAACGGCCGGAAAGCATCAGTGGTACCTCAGGAACCTCGGCATGGGCTCAAGGAAGCTCGGGAGATGTCCGAATTAGTCCCTCACCGTGCGCACGATGCTTTCCGCATGCTCCGCCGTCGGTAAACTTCGAAATACGCCGGTTACAGAGGTTCTCAGGCCAAAGGTTGTGAAGGCAACTTGTGCGCCACCGGTCTAGTTTGTGTGGGAGCGGATTGAGGCCCCCTAATCCTTTCTAGAGTATGAATTCGACAGAACCGCACCCGAAGGTCGGTCTGTACCCAGAAAGGGGAAAACTGGAAATTCGCCGCCGGTGAGCAAACACTCCGGCTGTGGCTCGGGGGTGAGCAGCACTGGTCACCAGCGCGTCCAGGGACGCCTTAGCTCGGGCGTGACAACCTCCCGGTTGGGCTGCCCACGGGAGCCCGAAGTGCGTCGGTTTTAGGTCACCGAATTGAACTCTCGGTATAGCTGAGATCGACAGGTTTCAGCTGAGTTCTAGCAACGGGGAAGAACGAGGAGGGTTCCTAGTACCTTGCCGTAGCTCTGGAGGGGACGGGGAGGCTGTCATCGGAGCTCTCCGATCAGTTCTGAGCGGCGGAAGAAAGTTTCCCGGTGCTGTGTTCTTGCAGGCAGAAAATGGCGTGGCCAAGCTGCTGGTGGCGCGGCAGCCTCCCTCGGTGGCGCTCTCGGGAGAAGCTCAGGGACCCGAGTTTTGAATGTCTCAGTCGGTTGGATCATCCAAGTGGCTTACATGTGGGTCCCATTTTCATTTTTAACCTCTGAGGTTAACTCCTATTCACCGTTGTAAACAGTAGTTCCCACAAAACCCCTGGTGATTTGAATTATCTACCCTTGAACCATTTTAATTGGTTAGAATTCAAATTGGGTTTGGTTTGAATGAATTTCAGCACATGTTCAGTTTGGAATTCAAATAAAGTTTGAATTTGCCCCACTTAGCTCATGTCAAGATCAACTCCAAATGGAGTGAAAATTGGTGTGTGAGCTCACAAAAATGTGCTGAGTAGGAATATGCATCCCACTTTTGAATTTATGGGATACAAACAGTTTGAATTTGAATATGAGTTCAAACTACCCTCTTTCTAGCTATACCCAAAAAGACCTCAAAAGGGTTTTGAATTTGGGTGAAACTTGGCATGGGCATTCCTAGCAATGTGTAGGAGTTTTCATATGCCCAGCTCTTGTATATCACATGTGGGAAATACCACTTTTGCATTATGTGAGTTTGTTTATAATGAGCATGTTGATGGTAGTTACTTGCTCTTCAAATGTGTTCATCAACTTTCTTCCAATGAGGTGTGTGTGTGGTGATGAACACTTTAAATATGTGTCAAAACTGAGGCCCTTCCAAAAATGGCTCCGAATGAGCTGGCTGCGTTGAAAGAACATCTCAATGATCTGTTGAGCAAAGGTTTCATTAGACCGAGTTCCTCGCCTTGGGGATGCTCGGCGCTGTTCATAAAGAAAAAGGATGAAACCTTGAGGCTGTGTGTGGATTACCGGCCGCTCAACGCCATCACCATCAAGAACAAATACCCACTGCCCCACATTGACATCCTTTTTGATCAGCTTGTGGGTGCAAGTGTGTTCTCCAAGATGGACCTTCGCTCTGGATATCATCAAATAAAAATTTGGGCGGAGGATATCCCGAAGACGGCCTTCTTGACGAGATATGGCTTATATGAATATCTCGTCATGTCTTTTGGTCTCACCAACGCTCCGGCACATTTCATGTACCTCATGACCTCGGTGTTCATGCCGGAGCTGGACAATTTCGTTGTGGTGTTCATTGATGATATCTTGGTTTACTCCAAGTAAGAAGCAGAACACGCCAAACACATGGAAATTGTTCTTCAACGATTGCGGGACCATAAGCTCTATGCCAAGTTCAGCGAATGCGAGTTTTGGATCATACAAGTGCCATTTGGTTGACCCAAGCAAGGCATTACGGTTGACCCAAGCAAAATTGAACAAGTGCTGAAATGGAAATCCCCCACTTCTGTCCATAAAGTCAGAAGCTTCCTCGGGTTAGCGGGATATTACCGGAGATTCATCCCGAGCTTCTCCAAGCTTGCTAAGCCGATGACAGAATTATTGAAGAAGGGGACGAAATATGTTTGGAACTCAGCATGTGAAGAAGTGTTCCAAGCATTGGTGAAGTATCTCACAACATCCCCGGTCTTAGCTCAACCGGATACGACCAAGCCCTTTGACGTGTATTGCGATGCGTCCGGTATCGGGCTCGGCTGCGTGTTGATGCAAGGAGGACGTGTGGTCGCGTATGGCTCATGCCAACTTCAACATCATGAGCAGCACTATCCGTCTCATGATCTTGAGCTCGCTGCTGTGGTTTTGGCGCTGAAAATGTGGAGGCACTATCTCCTGGGTAATTTGGTGCATCTCTACACTGACTACAAGAGCTTAAAATATATCTTCACCCAGAAGGAGCTGAATATGAGGCAAAAGAGGTGGTTAGAAATAATCAAAGACTATGAGATTGAGATTCATTACCACACCGGCAAGGCAAATGTGGTTGCCGACGCGCTTAGAAGGAAATCACATTTCCATAACCTCACCATTACACCGATGGAAGAGGAAGAGCCAAGTTTATACTTGGTTCCTTATGGATCACTCTACAACCTTGCCCTAATTCCTACTATTAGGGAGGATATCATTGCAGCTCAGAAGGTTGACTAGGGCATGGCACATCTCCCGAGATGGATAGACAGCGGGGATATCAAATATTTCCGGAAGGATGATGAGGCGACACCATGGTTCAATAACCTCATAGTCGTACCTCGGAATATGGAGCTGAGAAAGAATATCCTTGATGAAGCTCACTTGTTTAAATTCTCCATTCATCCAGGCAGCAACAAAATGTACCAAGATTTAAAGAGTAAATTTTGGTGGACACAGATGAAGCAGGAAGTTGCAAAGTACGTATCCGTGTGTGATACGTGTAGACAAGTGAAGGCGGATCACATGAGAAAATTAGGGCTGTTGCAACCCCTGAAAATTCCAGCATGGAAGTGGGAAGATGTGAGCATGGATTTCATTGTGGGATTACCCCTGACTTCCAACAAGCATGATTCCATTTGGCTAATCGTTGATCGATTAACCAAGTCGGCTCACTTCATTCCCTCACATACACGTCACCATGCCAGCAAGTATGCGGAGTTGTACATTGCAAGAATTTTATGCTTGCATGGAGTACCTAAGATGATAATCTCAGATCAAAGGGCACTGTTCATGGCTCGTTTCTGGGAGCAGTTGCACGCTTCTTTGGGCGCTACTCTGATTAGAAGCTCCGCCTATCACCCTCAGACAGATGGGCAAACTGAGAGGGTGAATCAAGTATTAGAAGACATGCTGATACCGTGTGCCATCCACCACGGTAGAAATTAGGATGATCATTCACCGTTGGCGGAATTCTCGTACAACAATGGTTATCAAGCGAGTATCAAGATGGCACCATATGAGGCTCTCTACGGTCGCAAATGCCGCACCACAATGAACTGGTGCGAGACCATCGAAAGGGTCACGTTCAGGATTGATTTGGTGAACGACGCCGAAGAGCGCGTTCGGATGGTTCAAGCAAACTTGAAGGCCGCTCAATCCCGACAGAAAAGTTACGCTCATAAGAGGCGTAGGCCGCTACACTTCGACGTCAGCGAACACGTGTATCTCCATGTATCTCTGATGAAAGGCGTACACCGATTCTACGTGAAGGGGAAACTTGCTCCCTGTTTTATTCGACCCTATGCTATCATCGAAAAGTGTGTACCAGTGGCGTATCGACTAGAACTACCGGTGTCTCTCGCTGGTGTTCACAAAATTTTCCATGTTTCACAACTCCGGAAATGTCTGAAGTATACAGCTACTGTTCCCACCGAAGACATTGGTGAGCTACAACCGGATTTGACTTATGCTAAATATCCAGTGGCGATTATTTATGAGAAGGCCCAGACCACGCATAATCAAAAGTTGTGGTTCTACAAGATATTGTGGAGCAACCACACCACTGAGGAAGCGACGTGGGAGAGCGAGGAGTTCCTTCGCTCAAACTACCCAGACATCTTGGCATCTCATCACGGGTAATTCCTCTCACATATTTGTCTCTTCTTTTGTAATCTCAGGATGAGATTCTTTTTAAGGGGGGGGGGTGTGAAATCCCAAAATTCTAGCAAGTGGAGCTGCAAGTCACAACGAGAAAAGGAGAGGGAATTTAAATTTTTTAATACAACGGTGTGAGCTCCAAATGCTAAAGTAAACATGCAACAATGTCCAAACACGGAGACCTAAATCTAACATTTGGTTCTTGACACATCCACGGGTAGCCCGGAAAATTTTCAGCTCATTTGGAAAAGATTTACTATTTATTGGGATTAAAACGGGAAACAATTCAAATTTGAATTCAAACTTCAGTTTCAAATTCCAACTTCACCGAAATTCAAATTTGAGCGCACCATTGTGTTCCTCACATGTCTTTTGGCCTATCCTCCAATTTTTATCAAATTTGGGGCTCGTTGGCTAATTCAAATGGAATTGGAAAGAAAAGAAGAGGGAGGAAATGGGGCCCACTTGTCAGTAGACTTCACCCCGAAGTCTCCTCTGTTTCTCACTCGAGCAGCCGAAAGCAACCGAGCGCCAGCCCCCGACAACAGCGCCAACCGACGTTACTACCACCTCCTGCTCTGGGGCTAAGAACGCCGAGTGAAGCGACGTGATCAACAAGCCCCGTCCCACGTGAACCATTTCCTCACTTCCCACCGTTCCTCTCGCACACACCCGAAGCAAACCAACAACCTGACGACGCTTTCGGTTCCCCGGCAATCACACGACACAAGCCCCCTCGTGCCCGACGTTCTACACGAAATAGGATCGCTCTAAGGTGCTGAACACAACCGTGCTGACCTCCCTTTCTCTCTTGCGCGATCGGTGGAGAATTTTGCTGTTTAGTGCTTTGGTGTTCATAAGACCGAGCCGCACAAACCTTCAAAATTCATCGTAATCATTCCACCATTGTAACAGCCCTAACTTTTGTAAAGTTTTATTTCACATTGTGAAACAAAGTGAGGCAAAGAAAGACTATAATTGTGTCACATGAAATGATGAACACAAAAATGGACATGTGAGGGATTTAAAAATTTTATTCGACTCAGGATTATAACATGTTAACCTGAGCAGGGAACTTCACTTCCTAAGTTTAAATCATGTTAACGCCCACTATGGATAGGATGACGGGAAATTTAAACGCCATTTTTAATCTTTTAAAAGGATTCCTATTCAGATTGTCCAAAGGCCTATATGTGAGATCACTGATGCATTTCTCATGTATTAAAGAGCCTAAGTTTCAAATTAGGAGAAGTTTAGGTTTCATATACTATTTATTCCGAGGATTAAATGAGGGCACGTTCAAATTCAAACTTGAATTTGAATTTTGAACCAAATAAACTCAATTTCAAAATCTGATTTCAGATTTGGGTTCCTCATACTTCTTTTGGCAGATCCTCCAAATTTGATCAAATTTGGAGCTCGTTTGCCATTTTAAAAGGAATTGGGGGAATAAGGGAGAGGGGCAGTGTACCCCACATGTCATACGGCAGAGGGAGTGAACCGACTCTGTTCATGGGAGCGCACCACCTCTTGCTCACCGGTGGCAAACCGACTCCCGCACCACTCCACCTCCTGCTTAGTGGCTGAGCACGCCGTGTGAAGTGTTTAGCACGTTTCTTCCCACGTGAACCTCCCTCGTTCCCCTCCACAGCCTCGCTCACAACGAAGCAACACAGCCACCACGCTCTGTTCTTCTCCTGATAAACCGCCACAAACCAAATTGTTTTTGTCCGATCTCTCCACAGCAAAGAGCAGCGCCAACATGTGCTCTAGCCGGCTAGCTCCTTTCCCCCACGGTCCCGAGCTCGTGTGCACCGGAAAACAGCAAAGTTGCTGCAGCTCCTGTGTGGAACACCGGAAAACCGAGCAAGGTCGCCGTGAAAAGCCCGAACCGAGGAAGACCAAGCCCAAGCAAACCAACCATTTGGTGCACCCATGAGCCTAATTGCTCACCTCCAAAACTCAGTCCTAGCCATTGATCACAGAGGGATAATTTACAGATTTTCTCCGGGGCGGCACAAACTGACCCCGAGGTAAGGAATTGCAAAATTCGTCCTCAAATCGTGTTGGATGTGCTCCAAACTCTGCACACAAGTTCTTAACTGCCTAGCACACCTCCTCCATTGATTTTAGGCAGAGAAATTAGGTATAGAGAAAGAAATCCGAGTTCTTTTCAAGGGAGTATCGCCGGACCACGTCGGGCGCACGGTGCCGATGGGTTTGGAGAGCTCCCCGGCTCGTTTAAAACCTATGTCGATCTTCTACATGATCCCCTGGTGCTTTAGAGCCCAAGAACTGATCATTTGGTGGAGAATTCACCGTGCACGACCTCGCCGGAGCCCTAGGTCTTGCTGTTGCCGGTGCACCATGGTTTCTTGTGAGATTCGGCCGCCGGTGACCTCACCAACATGTTCAGGGTTGTGGAAAATGGAGGCGGCCAGCAGGGGATTGGGAGGTGGCCGGTAAGGCCGGTCCAGCGACCCTTGCTGGAGGGAGCCACCCCTGACCCTGTCTGGCGTGAGGTTGAAGATAAAACTCTCGAGTGGGACCCACTGTCGGGTTTAAACTTTTTTAGATTTTCCCCAACTCAGTTCAAACTTTGGAGAGCCATAACTTTGTGTAGGTATATCCAAAAATTTTGAAATATTTTTTTTATTCCTATCAAAGAGTACTATCCAGGAGTGCAGCCCAATATTTATGAAAATCCCTGGATTTGGCTCATTAATTCATTTAAGGAAAATTTTGTAGGGATTCTTACAGGAGTTCTGTCTATTGGAAAATTCCCAAATTTGGACAGCACATTATTCCAAAAATCCTTGAACTTCAGTAAAAATTTCAGAGGCATTGGACCTTATTTGCTTGGACAAATGCTGATTCAATCTTGTATGTCTCTGAAAATTAGGAAAAATAACAGAAAGATTTTTGAGCTTTTAGCTCCAACTTTTAAATTTCATATCTCTGTGTAGGAAGCTACAAAAATGGTTAAACCAAGTCCTATGGATTCATGAGACTCCCAAGTTTGTGAAAAACCAAATTTGTAGCATGACAAGACATTATAATTTTCTATAGGAATTCAGAGAAACCAAATAGTTAAGAAAATTCCCTAGGCCACATCTTACATCAACTTTGTCTGAAATTTTACAAGCCATACCTCTGTATGATCTATGGACCCCTGTAAAAATTTCAGAGCAAGTTGAGATTATAGTCTCCAGTTTTCTGCTTGTTCTTTCCACTACCTTTCTTATGTCCATTAGATATAACTCTTTGAATTGTACTCCCACAAACATGCACTGCCCACTTAAAGTTATCCTCTGTTTCTGTCCATAAAAGAGCTCATTTCTAACTTTAGAGTTGGTCTAAACCAATCTTAGTTCATAAAACACATTTGTTTTATAATTCATTTACTCGTATTAAAACTGTGCATATTCATATAGGTAGGAAACACGACGAAGGAGTTCGACGAGGAACTCGACTCGGAGCTGAAAGTTGAGGCTTTTACTGTCGACAAGCTACTAACTTTAAGTAGAAATAAACCTGCAGCAACATAAGGCAAGCCACGGTTTGCATTTAACTGCTTTTCATTATATTTTACTTTGTATCACTTTTATGGTCTAGTATGTATTGTGCATTAGGTCAAGGTGATTGATACTCCAAATGCATGACCCACAAACCCTTAGAGTTAAAGGATAGAACAGGTTACTTTCATGTAGTTTTCAGCTATGCTTAAGTTGTATAGGATCCGGTACAAGTCGGGCAGTTGGAAGCTACTCACGAGTTTAGGATATTTGTTCAGCGGGGCATGATTCTAGAGAATGAAATTTCTGGAAAAGAAAATGAGACCGAGCAGAGAGTAGGAGCAGCAGGACGTTGGGCCTGTGTTGCCGTAGCTCTTTTTTGTGTTGGTTAAGGACCGATGTGTATGCCACCCTGCTGAGCAGGTTTGAACAGTACCGGATGCATACTGGAATTATGGGGTCCAGGAAACCGATGTAACTCGGGTACTCTCGTGTCGAAACTTATACGGCCGTCCTTTGGGGGTTGGTGTCAGAGGTGTAAACCCGCTAGCAGAGCAACTTCGACATGTTCCGGGTAGTGGCCCTTCTGATGGGTCGGCAGAACTGGTTCGGCATTGGAGTGACGGGTGAAAGGTTGCTGCATACAACGTAAGAAAGAGCTCTTGTGTGAGTCTTTCGAGGTGGTTTATGTGTCGTGTATTCCGGGTGTGTCCTGATTCGAATCAACGTCCCTCACGGTTATATGAGTACCACTTGTTCACTGCATTGTGACATAGTAACAACTTCCAGATAAAGTGAAATGAATCATTGCTGTCGTGAAGTTCTTATGTTCCTTGTATTGCAAACCATGTATGTTATAGTGTAGAGCTCACTAAGTTTATCTTCACTTTGGGCATCACCACATCATAGGAAAGCGTTTCTTGTTTGATTGTGGACTTCCGATGTAAGGGCTGCCTAAGGCATAATAATTTGCTGCTATTAAACTGAAAGTAAGGATTAACATGTAGGTGTGTCTTTATCACATCATATTATTCCTATGTTAAGAATCCCTGCATGTAGAGTTTCATGGTTAGGAGTTTCAGTTAAGTCTTGCTGAGCCATCGTGCTCACGGTTGCATTATTAGCGTTTTGCAGGTTATAAAATTTGCTATGAAGATGGTTGTTCAGTGAGCCATCAGAGACTCACAGGAAACCCAGCCGCTGCACTCATCTTTGTGGAAGCTAGTAAGAAGCGTCCGCGGGCTGGACGTCTTCTCTTTTGCATAGTTAGGACCGAGAGTAAGTGTGTATGTATATTCCTCTGCGTGTACCCTCGTGGTACAATATTTTGTAAATGACATTATCTTGAGAAATAAAAGACTTTGTACTTTATGGTTCTTTTTGTGTATGCTGTTCGGTGCCGCATCACAAGGCACCACCCAATGTGTATCCTGGAGTGTGGATCCCGAAGGTGTTCCCCACAGGCGTGGTATCAGAGCTGCATTGGGATTAGCACGCATGAAAAGAGCTTATTTTCGAAAACTTAGAAGTATACGAGTGAGGAACGTATAGTATGCCCACATAAGGATTATTAGTAGCATAGTTACTTCAGGTGGCAAGCTAACAGTGTGTTAATATTCAGTATTTCAATTCTGTAACGACACACCTACGTGGAGGTAAGAATGGTAAGGAACGCCACCGAAAGCGGATCAATTTCGGTTAGCTCCACCATACGAGGAAAGTAGTGTGGGATGTCCCGTTCAGCAAAGAACGGGGAGTGAATATGTTTTCTAAGACTCTTCATGTCTTAGAGACATATGAAATGCACTAGCCTCCAGTGCGCAAACCCAGGGGCAAGAGGAGGAGACCCCATCGTGTGGTTTGTAACACGAAGTATGTTCTCTAGGACTCTTCATGTGCTATGAGGCCTACGAAAGCGTTGTTCCACCGGTGTGCGTCATTGCAAAGGTGTGGAGCCCCCATCCGGTGGTGAATAACCCGATCATGTACCTTGAGACGTGGCTTGACTCAAGGACGGCCCGTATGGCAATGATACGGGGCGTATGTTTTTACTATGATATGGACCTGCCGGAAATGGAAAATCGTTGTGTGCATAACTATTGATTGTTTTTCTGCAGGTACCTTAACCACATTAAAACATCTCGTTTCGAAAACGTGTGTGAGTGATCATTTTAGTGCCACCCCTTGAGACGTATATGCCGGTGTAACGTCGGTTAGGATTTTTGATTTGGTGAGGAAACTTAGTACCGTAATATGTTCTTAACTGCATAAAAAATTAAATTTTCAAAGAAAATAGTAAATTTGGAGTCTAGGATTCCATTAGGGGTTAATGAACTCCTATATTGAACTAAGAGTCAATTTGGAGTATAGTTTTCATCTCAAACATTTAGAAACAAACTCCCCTGTTTTCGGCAGAATTTTGGTAAAATTGAACATCGCATAACCTTTGATTGGTTGAACCAATGGAGGTGAGGGATACATTTCTGGAAAATTTTTGAAGTCTTCTACACCTTTTCTGTAGAACACCAGAACATAATTCCCCTCCAAATGGATGAAAATCTCAGATGAGTGTTAACTGTCCAAATACAGGGCAGACCAAAAAATGCTCTCTGGAATTTTCTGTATTTTGACCATAAATTTTGTAGAAAAATATTTAAGGGTCACGTTAGACACCGTTGGAAAGTTTGTGATATGTGCTGTGACTTTGTAGTTCAAAAGTTCTCCAGATTTGGAGTTTAATTGTATGAAATCTTGTGGACAATACAGACACTTTCAGAGGAGGTGCTGTCAAAATTGTTCCAGATTTCTGTCAACTTTGAAATATCATAACTCCTGATCCAGAAGTGATATGAAGGCAAATAAATAATAGTTGAAAAGATGTTGAAGTTATCTATAACTTTGATATTCAACTTGAGACATGAAACTGCCATTTTCATAATCAGATTCTGGGATTAATGTCCAATGGTCATTCTGAACAGGGCATTGCTCATTTTATGTAACTTGAGACTTGTTGTGGACATGGAGTTTTTTTTATACTTCTCTAAGTTCCATGACATAGTCATTAGTTATCTTCCGTCATTCCTTGTTGTTGGTTCAAGTTTTTGACAAACTTGAGCAACATTGGTTATAATTCAGAATTGTCAAAAACCTTGTTTCCTTCATATATGCTGCACAGTTGATGTGATGCTTTTGCGGTTAATAATTCCGAGTTAAAGCTGAGTACACTCTTCGATATTAACTATGAATTGCTCACTCTTGCAGTATGGATCATACTCATTCCGGGTATGAAGTTGGTGGTTCAAGTCGGGATGGAAATGATTTGTCGCAGCGACGATCACCGCCATCATCAACCGGACTGGCGGAGGTGTTGGGAAGAATGGCTGAGTCTCTTGACTTGTTGGTGCAGCAAGGCATCCGACAAGAGACCTCACAGAAAAACCCCACACTGAACAGTTATCTGGATTTTCTAGCAAGACAACCACTGGTATTCTCGGAAGCTAAAGAAGCCTTGGAGACAGATCATTGTCCCCGGGTGATTGAATCCAAACTGGGAATGCTCAAGTGTGATGAATATGAGAAGGCGTTATTTGCCGCTCAGCAGCTTCATGGATCCGCTGGGGCTTGGTGGTCCGAATATCTTGCTAAGATCGCTGAAGGCCATCAAATGACGTGGACGAAGTTTCATGATGTTTTCCGTGCACGTCATATCTATGAGGACATAGTCAAAACCAGAATTGAAGAGTTCTATGCACTCAAGCAAGGAGGCATGAGTGTTATGGAGTACTTTACGGAATTTAACCGTTTAGTACAATATGCGTCCTCTTATGTACATTAGGAGACAATGAAGTGTCATTACTTCTTCCGAGGCCTCAATGTGGAGCTTCGGACAAAAGTGGCACAATGCAATAAAGGGAATTATAGCGAGTTAGTCAATGCCGATATGATTCAAGAAATAGCTGAACTCGAGCACAAGGAAAGTAAGGGGAAGAGAAAATTATCACTGGCATGTATGGGTGATTATCATCAAGAACAACCGGTGATATATTGCATACCATCCGGGGTGGAAATTCAGTCCTTTGATGGGCCACCTTAGGTCCAATACTGTCCATATTCACCCATGGATGTTCAGCCACTGTTGCGACAGCAGCAAATGAGTATTTGTGCACCCCGACCTCAGCAAAGTGCACAAGAATATCAACCACCTTCATATTATGAAGATCCTGAGCTCGCATCGTACGGTACTTGTAGCGATGTAGAGCATATTCCTCAGGAGTTTCCTGTGACCAAGCCGAGCAGCAGTAACATATAATGGCAAGCTGCAAAGAAATTCCATGGTCTGCCAAGGGGGACAGCACTGAAAGTGGGAAATATAAACTATATGGCAGTTGAAGACGTTCCCATAGGAGAACCCGTGTTCGCGGGTATGTTCAGCCTACGTGATCATCCCACGTTCGTGTTGTTCGACTCGGGTGCCACACATGATTTTATCAGCAAAGATTATGTGGTTAAGCACCAAATCCCCTCTACTACCTTTGCCGCATCATATCAAATTAATTCACCTGGAGGTAGTAGGACAGCGGGCAGGATTGTTGCTCGAGCGCTTATATGTTTGGATGGGCGGATATATCCTACTACTCTTATCATCTTGGAAGGCTTGCGGATTGACATTATCTTGGGAATGGCTTGGTTGACACATCACCAAGCTATCTTTGATATTAGTTCACGAACGGTGCAGCTGAATTCAAAGAAGCACGGGCAACACATGTTGATTCTGAGAAATGTTGCACCGGAAGTCACGGCTGTCCACACCGTTGAAGCTAAGAAACTGGAGGATATTACAGTGGTCCAGGAATATCCGGACGTGTTTCCCGATGATATACCGGGCATGCCGCCTGAACGTGAAGTGGAGTTCAAAATTGAACTAGCACCAGGAACCATACCCATCTCTCGGAGGCCGTATAAAATGGCACCGAAGGAGCTCGCGGAGCTGAAGGAGCAGCTGAAGATTTGTTAAGCAAAGGTTTCATTCGCCCCAGTTCATCACCGTGGGGATGTTCCGCGCTGTTCATCAAGATAAAGGACGAGACTCTGAGGCTCGTTGTGGACTATCGTCTGCTAAATGCCGTAACTATCAAGAACAAGTATCCACTACCACGTATCAATATGCTTTTCAATCAACTAGTGGGTCCTAAGGTTTTCTGGAAGATGGATCTTCGGTCCGGATATCACCAGATGAAACTCTGGGCGGAAGACATACCCAAGACGGCATTCTCGACAAGATACGGGTTATATGAGTATCTCGTCATGTCATTTGGACTCACTAATGCTCCGGCCCATTTTATGTACTTGATGAATTCAGTCTTCATGCCGAAGCTGGACAAATTCGTCGTGGTCTTCATCGACGATATCTTGGTATATTCTAGATCGGAGGAAGAACACGCCGAACATCTGCATATTGTGCTCCAACGTCCACGGGATCACAAGCTATATGCAAAATTCAGCAAGTGTGAGTTCTGGATCAACCAAGTGCCATTTCTTGGGCACATTATTTCTCCGGAGGGCATTGCGGTTGATCCGAGCAAGATTGTCCAAGTGTTGAATTGGAGTTACGAAAATCAGTCCACGAAGTCCGTAGTTTTCTCGGTTTAGCGGGGTACGACCGGAGATTCATTCAGAATTTCTCCAAGGTCTCTAAACCGATGACGGAACTTCTGAAGAAAAGCAACAAATATTTGTGGAGTGACGCATGTGAGGAGGCATTCAAAGCATTGGTAAAGCACCTCACAACTGCCCCAGTGTTGGCGCAGCCCGATACAACTAAAGCTTTTGATGTTTATTGCGATGCATCCGACATCGGCCTTGGCTGTGTGCTTATGCAAGAAGGGCGAGTGGTCGCATATGGATCCAGGCAGCTTTGGAATCATGAGCAGAATTATACGACACATGATCTCGAGCTAGCTGCTATGGTCCTTGCTCTAAGATTGTGGAGGCACTATTTACTTGGAAACTTAGTCCACCTCTACACCGACCACAAGAGTTTAAAGTACATCTTCACACAAAAGGAATTAAATATGAGGCAGCGAAGATGGTTAGAGTTAATTAAAGATTATGAGATAGAGATACATTACTGTCCTGGAAAAGTGAATGTGGTTGCCGACACACTTAGTCGGTAATCACATGTTCATAACCTAACCATGGCTGCAAGGGAAGAAGAAGAACCGAGCCTGCGCTTGGTTCCTTATGGGTCGCTATTTAATCTTTCCCTCATTCCTACAATTCGAGATGGAATTGTAGAGGCTCAAAGGAAAGATAAGGGCATGGCCCATATACGGAAGAGAATAGACAAAGGAGAAGTAAAGTGCTTCCGAAAAGATGAGAACGGTACGTTATGGTTCAAGAACCATATAGTCGTACCGTGGGACATGAAGCTTCGTAAGAAGATATTAGACGAAGCTCATTTATCAAAATTTTCCATTCATCCGGGCAGCAACAATATGTACCACGACTCGAAATCTAAGTTCTGGTGGACGCGGATGAAAAGAGAGATTGCAAAGTACGTATCCGAGTGTGATACGTGTTGGCGGGTTAAAGCAGACCATATGAGGAAAGCCAGAGCACTTCAACCGCTGAAGGTTCCAGCATGGAAGTGGGAAGACATAAGTATGAATTTCATCATCGGTTTACCCAAGACCAGCAACAAGCATGATTCTACTTGGGTAATCGTCGACCGTTTGACCAAGACAGCTCATTTTATTCCAGTCCATACTAAATATGTGGTAAAGAAGTCTGTGGAGCTGTTCATCTCAAGAATCGTGTGTTTAAACGGGGTTCCCTGCACCATCGTTTCTGATCGAGGTGCATTATTTGTATCCAGATTTTGGGAGCAACTGCATGCTTCCTTGGGAACCAAACTAATTCGGAGTTCAGCGTATCATCCGCAAACTGATGGTCAAACGGAGAGGGTAAATCAGATTCTGGAGCATATGCTACGAGCATGTGTCATCAATCATGGGAAGAATAGGGATGACCATCTACTGTTAGCAGAATTCTCATATAATAACGGTGATCAATTCAGCATCCAGATGGCCCCGTATGAAGCTCTTTATGGCCGGAAGTGCCGCACACCACTGAATTGGTGTGAATCCAGCGAAAGGGTAGTCTACGGGATTTTTCTTGTGAATGAAGCCGAGGAATGAGTGCGAGTGATTCAAGCCAACTTAAAGGCTGCTCAATCTCGGCAGAAGATTTATGCAGATAAACGATGTTGACCTCTTCACTTTGACATTGGGGACCACATGTACCTCCGTGTCTCTCCGATGAAAGGGATTCATCGTTTCGGAGTGAAGGGAAAACTTGCTCTGCGATTCATCGGGCCGTTTGCCGTTGTTGAAATATGCGGACCCGTAGCTTATCAGCTGGAGTTACCGGTGTCACTTTCGGGTATTCACAATGTTTTCCACGTCTCTCATCTGCGGAAATGTCTTAAGTACCCAACTGCAGTTCATATGGAGAACATTGAGGGCCGGATCTCACTTATTCTGAGTACCCGATACAGATTATCGATGAGAAGATTCGCGCCACAAGAAATCGGACATTGCAATTTTACAAAGTCTTTTGGAGCAACCACACCGCTGATGAAGCCATGTGGGAAAGCGAGGATTTTCTCTGTTTAAATTTTCCAGACTTGTTTGTACCATATGTCCAGTAGTTTTTCTTCCTTCCTATTACTTTTTATAATCTCGGGACGAAATTCTTTTAAGGAGGAAGGAATGTAACAGCCCTAACTTTTGTAAAGTTTTATTTCAGATTGTTAAACAAAGTGAGGCAAAGAAAGACTATTATCGTGTCACATGAAATGATGAACACAAAAATGGATATGTGAGGGAGTTAAAAATTTTCATCGACTCATGATTAGCACATGTTAACCTGAGCAGGGAACGTCACTTCCTAAGTTGAAATCATGTTAACCCCCACTATGGAGAGGGTGGCGAGAAATTTAAACACCATTTTGAATCTTTTAAAAGGATTCCTATTCAGATTGTCCAAAGGCCTATATGTGAGATCACTGATGGATTTCTCATGTATTCAAGAGCTTAAGATTCAAATTTGGAGAACTTTAGGTTTCATATACTATTTATTCCGGGATTAAATGAGGGAATGTTCAAATTCAAACTTCAATTTGAATTTTGAACCAAACAAACTCAATTTCAAAATCTGATTTCAGATTTGGGTTCTTCATACTTCTTTTGTCCTATCCTCAAAGTTTGATCAAATTTGGAGCTCGTTTGCTATTTTAAACGAAATTGGGGGAATAAGGGAGAGGGGCAGTGGACCCCACATGTCATACGGTAGAGGGAGTGAACTGACTCTGTTCACGGGAGCGCGCCACCTCCTGCTCACCTGCGGCAAACTGACTCCCGCACCACTCCACCTCCTGCTCGGTGGCAGAGCACGCCGTGTGAAGTGTTCAGCACGTTGCTTCCCACGTGAACCTCCCTCGTTCCCCTCCATATCCTCGCTCACACCGAAGCAACACAGCCACCACACTCTGTTCTTCTCCCGATCAACAGCCACAAACCAAATTGCTTTTGCCCGAGCTCTCCACAGCAAAGAGCAGCGGCAACTTGTTCTCTAGCCAGCTAGCTCCTTTCCCCCACGGTGCCGAACTCGTGTGCACCGGAAAACAGCAAAGTTGCTGCAGCTCCCGTGTGGAACACAGAAAAACCGAGCAAGGTCGCCGTGGACAGCCCGAACCGAGGAAGATCAAGCCCAAGCAAACCAACCCTTTGGTGCACCCACGAGCCTAGTTGCTCACATCCAGAATTCAGCCCTAGCCATTGATCACAGAGGGAGAATTTCAAGATTTTCTCCCGGACGGCACAAACAGACCCTGAGGTAAGGAATTGCAAAATTCGTCCTTAATTTGTGTTGGATGTGTTCCAAACTCCGCACACAAGTTCTTAACTGCCTAGCACACCTCCTCCATCGATTTTAGGCCGAGAAATTAGGTATAGAGCAAGAAATCCGAGTTCTTTTCAAGGGAGTATCACCGGACCACGTCGTGCGCACGGTGCCGATGGGTTTGGAGAGCTCCCCGGCTCGTTTAAACCCATATGTCGATCTTCTACACGATACCCTGGTGCTTTAGAGCCCAAGAACCGATCATTTGGTGGAGAATTCACTGTGCATGACCTCACCGGAGCCCTAGGTCTTGCTGTTGCCGGTGCGCCATGTTTCCGGTGAGATTCGGCCGCCGGCGAGCTCACCAACATGTTCAGTGTGGTGGAAAATGGGGGGGGGGGGGAGGGGCGGTCAGCAGGGGGTTGGGAGGTGGCCGGGAAGGCCGGTCCAGTGACCCTTGCCAGAGGGAGCTGCCCCTGACCCTGTCTGGTGCGAGGTTGAAGATAAAACTGGCGAGTGGGACCCACTGTCGGGTTTAAACTTTTCCAGATTTTCCCCAACTCGGTTCAAACTTTTTTCAAACTTTGGTGTGTCCAAAAATTGTCAAATAAATTTTGTTAGATTCCTCTCAAAGAGTACTATCCTGGGGTGCAGCCCAATATTTATGAAAATCCCTGGATTTGGCTCATTAATTCATTTAAAGAAAATTTTGTAGGAATTTTTACAGGAGTTCTGTTTATTGGACAATTCCCAAATTTGTACAGCACATTCTTCCAAAAATACTTGAACTTCAGTAAAACTTTCAGAGGCATTGGACCTAATTTGCTTGGCCAAATGTTGATTCAATCTTGTATGTCTCTGAAGATTAGGAAAAATAACAGAAAGATTTTTAAGCTTTTAGCTTCAACTTCTAAATTCCATATCTCTGTGTAGGAAGCTCTAAAAATGGTGAAACCAAGTCCTATGGATTCATGAGACTCCCAAGTTTCTGAAAAACCAGATTTGGAGCATGACAAGACATTATAATTTCCATAGGAATTCAGAGAAGCCAAATAGTTAAGAAAATTCCCTAAGCCACATCTTACATCAACATTGTCTGAAATTTTACAAGCCATACCTATGTATGATCTATGGACCCCTGTAAAAATATCAGAGCAAGTTGAGATCATATTATCCAGTTTTCTACTGGTTCTTTCCACTACCTTTCTTATGTCCATTAGATATAACTCTTTGAATTGTACTCCCACAAACATCCACTGCCCACTTAAAGTTATCCACTGTTTCTGTCCATAACAGAGCTCATCTCTCACTTTAGAGTTGGTCTAAACCAATCTTAGTTCATAAAACACATTTGTTTTATAATTCATTTACTCGTTATAAAACTGTGCATATTCATATCGGTAGGAAACACGACGTAGAAGTTCGACGAGGAACTCGACTCGGAGCTGAAAGTTGAGGCTTTAACCATCGACAAGCTACTAACTTTAAGTAGAAATAAACCTGCAGCAACATAAGGCAAGCCCCGGTTTGCCTTTAACAGCTTTTAGTTATATTTTACTTTGTATCACTTTTATTGGTCTAGTATGTATTGCGCATTAGGTCAAGGTGATTGATACTCCAAATGCACGACCCACAAATCCTTGGAGTTAAAGGGTAGAAAAGGTTACTTTCGTGTAGTTTTCGTCTAGGCTTAAGTTTTATAGGATCTGGTACAAGTCAGGTAGTCAGAAGCTACACGCGAGTTTAGGATATTGGTTCAGCGGGGTATGGTTCTAGAGAATGAAAGTTCTGAAGAAGAAAATGAGACCGAGCAGAGAGTAGGAGCAGCAGGACGTTGGGCCTGTGTTGCCTTAGCTCTGTTTGTGTCGGTTAAGGACCGATGCGTATGCCGCCCTGCTGAGCAAGTTTGAACAATACCGGATGCATACTGGAATTATGGGGTCCAGGAAACCGATGTAACTCGGGTACTCTCGTGTCAAAACTTATACGGCCATCCTTCGGGGATTGGTGTCAGAGGTGTAAACCCGCTAGCAGAGCAACTTCGACGTGTTCCGGGTAGTGGCCCTTCTGATAGGTCGGCGGAACTGGTTCGGCATTGGAGTGACGGGTGAAAGGTTGCTGCATACAACGTAAGAAATAGCTCTTGTGTGAGTCTTTCGAGGCGGGTGTATGTGTCGTGTATTCCTGGCATGTCCTGATTCGAATCACCGTCCCTCGTGGTTATATGAGTACCACTTGTTCACTGCGTTGTGACGTAGTATCAACTTCCATATAAACTGAAATGAATCATTGCTGTCGTGAAGTTCTTATGTTCCTTGTATTGCAAACCATGTATGTTATAGTGTAGAGCTCACTAAGTTTATCTTCACTTTGGGCATCACCACATCTGAGGAAAGTGTTCCTTGTTTGATTGTGGACTTCCGATGTGAGGGCTGCCTAAGGCATAATAATCTGCTGCTATTAAACTGAAAGTAAGGATTAACATGTAGGCGTGTCTTTATCGCATCATATTATTCCTATGTTAAGAATCCCTGCATGTAGAGTTTCATGGTTAGGAGTGTCGGTTAAGTCTTGCTGAGCCATAGTGCTCACGGTTGCATTATTAGTGTTTTCCAGGTTATAAAATTTGCTATGAAGATGGTTGTTCGGTGAGCCATCAGAGACTCACCGGAAACCCTGCCAATGCACTCATCTTTGTGGAAGCTAGTAAGAAGCGTCCGCGGGCTGGACGTCTTCTCTTTTGCATAGTTAGTGTAAAAGTCCCAAAAACTTGTAAATGCAAAACTTGAGTTGTGAATAAAGTTGAGTTAAATTTCAAGAATTGGGACTTGCAAAAACTTTCATAAACATGTAAATATGGTCCTGTGCAAAAGAAGTTTAAATTAGTCTTTGAACTAAATTGTTCACTTCAATCATAAGGTGGCCATTTCCAAAAAGAGGGTTCCAAACTGTTGGTCAAAAACTCTCATTTGCAGTGGCCAACTCAAAGATCAGAGGGCACATTCAAATTCTTCAGGTTTGAATTAGTAAGGATGCAAATTTTGAGGAAGTTTGGAGTTACATTGATATGAATATCGAAGGGCTTATGAATTTCCTTGAAATTTGAATTTAAATTTGAAACTGAGTAAACTTTGTCAATATTCCAAACAATTTTTAACATTTGAGCTCAACATGATTGAGGTTTGCATTGTGCCAAAAAGTAGAGATATTTGGGAGAGAAAAACAGTGGGACCCACTTGTCAATGAGAGGGGAAGACTTACAACCGAAGGAAATTCTCTTCTCTCTGTTCCCACTCGAACCCGGTGGCCGCTGAGCAGCGCGCGACAACGAGGCAGCGCCGCTGCCTCCTCCCGAGTGCAGCCTCCACCTCCTGGTTCTCTCATACGCAGTATGATGCTCAACCCAAAGCGTGCACCGATGTCATTTTGCTTCTCTCCACTCGCCCTCGGCCCCTGTTCTGCTCCCTCCCGAGAAAACGAGCCGCCGGCGCCGCTTCTGTTCTCTTTGATCGTAAGACAGCGTCGCTCCCCAGTTGCTCGAGCTATCAACACAAAAAGGGAGCGCCAGCGTGTGTGCAAGAGCTTCCCCAGTTCAGCTCCGACGTTCGGGGCTGCTGTTGGCCGTATTTTGAAGATCAACACCGAGGCCGAGGTTCAAGCGGCGGAAACCGACGTCGGGCTCTCATGAACAGCTCACACCGGGCAGTTTCACGACCGAACAAGCGCACCCCGAGAAGCGCCAACTCGCTGCGCTGCTCCTCTCCAAATTTCAGAGCAATCCGTGCACCGTAGCTCGAGAATTTCGAGTTCTTCTCTCGGCCGGAAAAACTTAACCGCAGGTAAGAATTCTTGAAATTGATACTCAATTTTCGGTTAGAGCTGCTCATTTCGCGCACACGGGAGCTAGAGTGGATAGGGGACCTTTTTCCTTCGCAACCCTAGCATAGAAGTGAGTAGTTGCAGCTAATTTCAAGTTTTTTCATCGGCGGCCATGGCGAGAACGATCGGGTGCTCGGTGAAACCCTAGTAACCGTCGTTCCCGAGCTACTTTGTGGTCATAGAGAGCTTCCTTAGGTGTCAATGATGCTGTAGAGCCGATCACTCGGGCTTTTCGTGGGCTGAAGCGATCGGTCATCGGCGCCGAAGCTTCACCGAGGCCGTTGCACACCGCTGACCTGGTTCCGGGCTTATAGAGCTTGTGCCGACACCGTAGATCAGTTGCGCGTCCCCAAAAACGCCCAGGCGGTGAGGACCAAGCTGAGACGAGACCAGGAGGCTGAAATCCGGCGATCTCCGGCGAGCCCGGCGGCGCGCGGGCGCTGGCAGCCGAAGGTTGAAGAAGGTCGGGCGGGTCCCGCATGTCAGGGACAAAAGTTTAAATTTCTGATCCGCTGCGGCTCTGGGATCCATTGTGTCTGCGCGGGAAGAATCCAGTGACCCCGTGTGGCTCGGTTTCAGCGGTTGACACGTGTGTCTGGGCCCCACAGTCAGAGTTTAAACATTTCTCGGTTTATTTCAAATACCAGATTTGATTCAAACTTGGAGAGGGCATAACTTGAGCTAGGAAGCTCTAAATTTAGTGATTCAAATTGGGTTGGATTCAGAGTGAAAAACTCTATCCAAATATGCAACACAATTTGTATGAAAACCAATAGAGAATTCTGGAAAATTCATTAAAGCTTTTAAGCAAAAGAATTTTAGCGGGAGTTTGGTTCACCCAAAAGTCCTCAAATTTTGTCAGAATATTCTTTAGGATATTAAGAAACTCTTGTAAAAGTTTCAGCTCATTTGGAGTTTATTTATTTAAGGAAATTCTGATTTTAAGTTTCCGTATTCAAATCAATACAGAAACATTTTCAGAGAATCTACAAAACTTGGAAATTCAGTTCTGGGTAGTTCTTAGCTCCAAAAATCCTGGGAAACATTCATGCATGCTCTCTGAGCTATGTTTGAAATTGTGGTTCACTTGAATTTGCATGAAAGTGCAAATTTATTCAGGATTAATTCCTTTTTGCCTAAATGCTTAGGGAATTGTTCTGAGTGATCTACTCGTTGAAAAATTCCAAATATTGGTCCAGATGACTTTCTTGTGACAAGGAACTCACAAGAACATTTTCAGCTCCATTGGAGCCCTGGATCAGTACTGTTCTGCTCAACCTCACTAGGTGATCAACACCCAAGTGATGAACCTCACTTATCACTTGATCATAGTACTTGAACCCAAACCCAAACCACTAGCACCAGTGTCATTTTAAATTCTTAAACAGAGTTCCAGTCTTGAACTTGTCTTTAGCACTTGTTAGCAAAAGTTTTACAATTAAACATATATGCATATTCATAACGTGTAGTGATTAAACATGGAAAAGCAGAGAAGTGAAGTTTGGATCAAGGAGCAAGAAGGACAGTGATTAATCTTCAAGCCACCAGCAACTAAGATCGTACTCCTATGACTTTAGTCACCTGCAAAACCAAGGCAAGCTCCGGTTTGCATTTAAGTCATTTTATAAAGTTTTTACTTTGTTCACTACTATGGGTCAAAGTTTGTATGTGCATTAGGTCAAGGGTGCTTTACACTCCAAATTCATGACCAAATGAACCCTGGAGTTTAGGGTAGAAAAGGGGCATCGCTGTATAATAATGCCGTGCTAAATAGCTTAGGCCATCTGGTAGATGTCGAGTAGTGGGAATCTACTCGCGAGTTATAGTCGGGATTACATGGGTGTAGTTGAAAAAGAGGCAAACTAAAGTTTATATTTCTAAAGATGAGACCGGGCAGGATGGTTAGGCAGCGACAAGACGAGGTCTTGGTCGAGTAGCTCTGCCTACGTCGGTTAAGGACCGATGCGTGTGCGGCACCCATGAGCAAGTATTGAGTTGTGTACCGGATGCTTACTGCTATATAGGAACCACGAAACCGATGTACCAGGTTCACTGGATTGTAGAGGCATACCACATCGTCTCGTTAGACCTATGAGCCCGAGATGGCGCGACCGGTTCTACAGTAGAGTGTCCTGCGAAAGGTTGCCACATACGAGTATGAGTACCGCTTGCTCAGTGTGTTGTGACGTAGTAATCAAGTTGCATGGAAACAGTTTGCAAAAGTGTTAATTGCTGCTATGATTATTGTAAATTGCATGAAAACCCTGTTTGAAGTAGAGATAGAGCAAACTAAAGTTATTTTTCCACCTTGGGACAAGTAACATTGGAATGAAGCGTTTCTTGTTTGATTGTGGAGTTCCAATTTTGCTGGGCGCAAGGTCACTACTATTATGGCAAAAATCTGAAAGTTAAGGATGAACTCGTAGGCGAGTCTTTTCACAAATTACTGGATTAGGTCTTAAGTTACCCTCATGTAGAGTTGCATGCTTTAGGAGAGACGGTTAAGTCTTGCTGAGCCTTTGTGCTCACTTATGCTATATGAGTGGGTTTGCAGGTAAACGTCGACGCTTTAAAGAAGGTTGTCCGGTGAGACTCGGGAACTTCCGAGTCATGTATCACATGGAGAACCTAGCCGCTGCCATGTCTTCGTGTTGCTAGTGAGAGGAGTCCGCGGGCTGGACCTTTTCTCGGGTGCTCACTAGTTATTCGTCGTGAGCTGTTTATAGACTTCCGTTGTAGCTATTTTATGTAAATTATTTACAAAGAATATTTCTAAGATTCCGCTTTTGATTTATGTAATACAGTGTTCCTTATATGTGTGCTGTTGGGTGTCGCATAACACGGCACCGCCCAATGCGATCCCCGGGCGAGCGGCACGGCCCCGTGATCGGGACCGGGCCCTCACAGCGTGGTATCAGAGCCGCATTGTTAATAGCGCATGGAATAAGGATCGTATTACGACAAAAACTTAGGATACGGTGAGGAAACGGTATTAGGCCCACATAAGGACTATAGTAGTATAGTTACTTAAAGTGGCATGACTAACATACTTGTTATAATTCTGAATTTTGATTATGTAACGATGCACCTACGCTCAGGTAAACATGGTAAGTTAGGCGGACCGGAATCCGCTCTCCCAGGATCGCAGAGGGTGGTGCCGCACGATGCGACAACTGACAGCACACATCATAAGGACACCTTTTATCACATGGGAAACAAGCTGAAACTGTAGAAACAGGTACAATACTCAGTTACAACTAATGTCTATATTACACAGCGGAAGTTTCTTTTGTACAACTCATACCCGCCTATCTAGCAAAAGTCGGTTGCCCAGCCCTAGGGCAACCAACACTAGCTGCACTCCTCAGCTCAGCGCGGCGTGTACGGTTCTCACTCAACCGTGGTCCCCAACGGACGGTAACCCTCGCCGGTGGACTCGTAACCCAAGTCCGTTGGTGGCTCCTCACCTGAAAAACACACTTAAGCAGCAACAATGAGCACGATGGCTCAACAAGACTTAACTGACTCGCCTAGGCATGAAACTCTACATGCAGTTGGTATGAACATGGGATAGTAAATTTCAGCAAATGGACATACCTACAAGTTCATCCTTAGTTCATCTTTTGGCCACAAGTTAACAGTTCATGAATAAGAAATTTAGTAAGCAATATTTGGTGGCACACATGTAGCAATACAATCATATCATACAGCAGAATTGAATCATAACATTGCATAAATTATCTACGTTACGACGCACTGAACAAGCGGTACTCGTCACCGCGAGGGCCTGCAAATCGACTCGATATACACCTGCAGGGAGACCCAAAGAGCACGTCATGTACGCCCACCCGTGGAGCTGCACAGCACGATCATTCGATGTCGTACGGGACAACCTTTCACCCAACAGCCCAAACGTCGAACCGGTCGCACCGAAACGGACACGAGGTTCCCTACACGGAGCATCTCTCTATGCCCGTTAGCGGATTTCCACCTTGCTGCCCTCAACCTACACCTATAAATCGGTGTGCTATGCCTCGATGTCCGTAGGTTTAGGTTACATCGGTTTATCGGGGCCCATATATCCGATATGCCTTCGGTACGTTCAATACTTGTTCAGCAGGGCCGCACACGGATCGATCCTCAATCGACACGGACAGGGCTGCGCACACAAGACTTCCTCTTGCTGCGCTCTAGCCCCTGCCTAGTCTCATTTTCATTACTAAAGTGATCTCACATCACTCGAACCAATCCCGTGTGTCCCAAACCTAACTCGCGAGTAGATTCCAACTACTCGACTTGTACCGAAGTCCTACGAATCATTAAGCATAGCCTATCTACTCGAGGTCTTAGACACTACCCTCACTCTTATAGGAAAAATTCTGGTTATGCAAGTGGGGTTCCATCCATACTACACCTAATGGACATTCATACTTCACACTAGACATGTGAACATAGCAAAACATTATAAAGGAGGTTAATGCAAACCGGGGCTTGCCTTGTTGCTGCTGGTCAGTGGTTAGGTCTTCGTCCGGAAGGAGGAAGTCGAGCACTTCCGGAGTCTCCTCGCCTTCAGCGACTACACGTTAATGAGATACTACATGTCAATTCAAATGCAATGTGTAAACTTGAATGAGTAATTACTAATAACTCTAGCTAGCCCTCCCCTTTGGTTCTGAAATTTTTATGGTGGCATGGTAGGGTCCTAACCAGAGTCTCGATCAAGTTTCATTTGAAACAAAGTTCATTTGAGCCTCGTACAAATAAAAGCCTATTTGGTCAATATTTGAGCCTCTAAGTAATTCCAGGGGTTTTCATGGCTCCAACCATTACTTTCTGGAAACTAGAATTTAAGATGGCTCTAATGGCATTGGTTTCATGTAATTTGAAGAATCCTAGAGGAAGTTATGCCCTAAACAACATTTGAGAAAATCTGAAAAATGTTTCTGTACATTTTTCTATTTTTTCAGGGCTGTTCATTTAATCACTACATTAGGGGGACTAAATAAACTTGGATAAGTCTGAAAATTTTACTGTGACTCAAGATTTTCTAATGAACCTCTCAGCCAAATTTCAGAATTTTTCATGAAGTAATTCTCCAGATAAAATTCCCAGTATTTAAACCTTAGGGATTTAATTCTGGAAAAATATTTAGTTTCATGAGCTGAAATTGGAATTGCTGGAACGTACTCAAATTCTGAGTTCAGAAAAATTTGGTTCACTGAATTTGGAGCTTCCTACACAAAGTCATGAATTTCTAAAGTTTGGGCTGATCCCTGAATTATTTTCCCACAGAAAATCCTCTCCCGCGCTAAACCAGAGGCTGACAGCGGGGCCCGCCCGTTTAATTTGAACTAACTGCACGCTTGCGCGCAATTAGCACAGCGGCTGACACGTGGGACCCCGGCCTTCGTCTACCTCCCGCCGCCACCAACCCGAGCCGCCGGAGCTCCGGCGAGGTCGGCGTTCCCGGCGATCTAGCTCGCCGGCGACGGTGAGACTCGCCGCCCCCACATAATTTCTGTTGCTGAACACGCTGGACACCATGCCGCCGGCGGCTAACCGCCGTAGTTCACCGGCGACGAGCTCTATGCCTCTGTGTTACCTCGGCAACGCGTTCCCGCCCTCCTGACCACCTCCTTCGCGCGCTAATCGCGTCGCCATGCTCAGGGGGACCTCGGGAAGCTCGGCATGATCTCATTTGGGCCCTAAACGGCCGGCAACCTAGACCTCACCGGCGACCTAGGGTTAAAACGGCAGTTGCTCAAAAAACTCGACTAGCAGCGCCAAGACCCGACGGTTTTCGATGGTCTTTGATCCTAGGTGGCCGTGGGGAC
The DNA here is from genome assembly GCA_030760725.1 of Neostapfia colusana. NCBI lineage: Eukaryota > Viridiplantae > Streptophyta > Magnoliopsida > Poales > Poaceae > Neostapfia > Neostapfia colusana. The sequence continues at coordinate 32,248,351 of JASWHV010000017.1, read as the reverse complement.
TTGTAGAACATGTGCTTGGCTGGGTTTACGCAGCGAAGGACCGATCACCATGAATTTCAGATTCTCTGCTCGCTCGTTTTTTTGAACACCGGGGACTAGACGGGGAAATACTCTCCCTACAGAGCACGAGAGGGGGTAAGATCTTCACCGTGAGTTCGAGCATTCTCCGGCGCGTCTCTTTGCTGTTGAGCTCCGGTCGCGAGAACGCCTGGATCAGCGGCGCAACGAGGAGCCGAGGAGACCGGCTGGCGACATTTTTCGTTTCTGGTGTGAGCGGGCAGAGCGGAGGGGATGAGGCCCGACTCACGTGGGCTGGGGCTTTAACCACGTTTTGCACCCGTGCGTTCGGTCGCTGAGCAGGAGGTGGCAGGGTGAGAGGGTCGGGCGCCGACGCTGGCCGCAGCAGGCTCAGGTTCTCGGCCGAGGGGAGAAAGATCACTGAGGAAACTTCAGTCTTAAGGCTGCTGACAAGTGGGGCCTCCCCCTCTAATTCCTTTTAATTTTTCTCATTTCTATTTGTGCGAAAATATCCCCAGCTACTCACAATTGAATGTGAGACTTAATCACCAAGTCTTGGTTTGAATTTGAGTCCTCAAGTTTGAACTTTGTTTGGCTAAATTTGCTTCATGTTTAAACTGAAATTAAATTCAGTTTTTGAATTATTGCAAATTTAGCTCCCGACAAAATGAACTCCAATGGGGATGAAAATTGGTGGACTAACTCAGAAAAATGTGCTGAGTTTGATTATTAAGCCAACTTTTGAATTTAAGTGATGAAAGTTGCTGCAATTTGAATTTACATTCAAATTGGCCTCTTTTCAAATGCCTCCAAAAGTGCCTCAAAAAGTGTTGGATTTGCATGAAACTTGGCCTGAACCTTTCCAAGACTTTTTAAGTTCTAGGGGTGAGCTGAACCTCTCATGTTCATGTGTAGGAATCCTACTTTGTGAAAGTTAGGGCTTTCCCCTCTAATCACCCTTTTGATGGAGATTACATGCTCTTCACAATTCTTCACAAGATATCCACAACAAAAACTGTGGTGTTGTGAGGTGATGAAAAGTTTTTTGCAAGTCCCTTTTCTTGGGCTTTTACATCCCTACCCCCTTAAAAGAATCTCGTCCCGAGATTACAAAAGAAGAGACAACGATGTAATTGGAACTCACCCGTGTTGAGATGCCATGAACTCCGGGTAATTTGAGCGAAGGAATTCCTCGCTCTCCCACGTCGCTTCCTCGGCGGTGTGGTTGCTCCAGAGTATCTTGTAGAACCACAATGTTCGGCTACGCGTGGTCCGGGCTTTCTCATCAATAATTGCCACCGGATATTCATCATACGTCAAATCCGGTTGCAACTCGCCGATGTCTTCGGTAGGAACAGCGGCTGTATGCTTCAGACATTTTTGCAGTTGCGAAACATGGAAAATGTCGTGGATACCAGCAAGAGATGTCATTAACTCCAGTCTATACGCCACTGGTCCACACTTCTCGGTGATAGCATAGGGTCCAATGAAACTGGGAGCGAGTTTCCCCTTCACGCCGAACCGGTGCACGCCCTTCATCGGAGATACACGGAGGTACACGTGCTCTCTGACGTCAAAGTGCAGCGGTCTACGCCTCTTATCAGCGTAGCTTTTCTGCCGGGATTGAGCGGCCTTCAAGTTGGCTTGAATCGTCCGAACGCGCTCTTCGGCGTCGTTCACCACATCAACCCTGAATGTAACCCTTTCACCGGCCTCACACCAGTTTAATGGGGTGCGGCACTTGCGACCGTAGAGAGCTTTGTAGGGTGCCATCTTGATACTCGCTTGATAGCCGTTATTGTACGAGAATTCCGCCAACGGTAGGTGATCATCCCAGTTCCTACCGTGGTGGATGACACATGCTCTCAACATGTCTTCTAGTACTTGGTTCACCCTCTCTGTTTGTCCATCTGTCTGAGGGTGATAGGTGGAGCTTCTAATCAGTTTAGTACCCAGAGCAGCGTGCAACTGCTCCCAAAAGCGAGATACAAATAACGCACCTTGGTATGAGACTATGGTCTTGGGTACTCCATATAAACATAGAATCTTCGCTATGTACAGCTCCGCATATTTGCCGGCATTGTAACGTGTATGCACTGGGATGAAGTGAGCCGTCTTGGTTAACCGGTCAATGATTACCCAAATGGAACCATGTTTGTTGGATGTCAGAGGTAAGACCACAATGAAATTCATGCTCACATCTTCCCATTTCCATGCCGGGATTTTCAGAGGTTGCTGCACCCCTGATTTCTTCATATGATCAGCTTTCACTCGTCTACACGTATCACATTCGGATACGTACTTCGCCACTTCCCGCTTCATCCGTGTCCACCAAAATTTCTTTTTCAAATCTTGGCAAATCTTGTTGCTGCCCAGATGAATGGAGTATTTAGACAAGTGAGATTCATCAAGGATCTTTTTCCTCAACTCCATATCCCGGGGTACGACTATGCGGTCATTGAACCACAGCGTTCCCTCATCATCCTTCCCGAAACATTTGATCTCCCCATTGTCTATCCGTCTAAGGAGATGTGCCATGCCCTTATCAATCTTCTGAGCTGCAATGATGTCCTCCCTAATAGTAGGGATGAGGTCAAGGTTGTAAAGCGATCCATAAGGAACCAAGTATAAAGTCGGCTCTTCCTCCTCTACCGGGCTAAGGGTGAGGTTATGAACATGTAACTTTCGACTCAGTGCGTCGGCAACCACATTCGCCTTGCCGGGGTGGTAATGGATCTCAATCTCATAGTCTTTGATTAGTTCTAACCACCTCCTTTGCCTCATGTTCAGCTCCTTCTGGGTGAAAATGTACTTCAAGCTCTTGTGGTCGGTGTAGAGATGCACCAAATTCTCCAGGAGATAGTGCCTCCACATTTTTAGCGCCAAAACCACAGCAGCAAGCTCAAGATCATGAGTTGGATAATGCTGCTCATGGTTCCGAAGTTAGCGTGAGCCATATGCGACCACGCGTCCTTCCTGCATCAACACGCAGCCGAGCCCAAAACCGGACGCGTCACAATACACGTCGAAGGGCTTGGTTGTATCCGGTTGAGCTAAGACCGGGGCTGTTGTGAGATGCTTCACTAATGCTTGGAACGCTCCTTCACATGCCGTGTTCCAAACATATTTTGTTCCCTTCTTCAGCAATTCTGTCATCGACTTGGCAAGCTTGGAGAAACTCGGAATGAATCTCCGATAGTATCCCGCTAAGCCGAGGAAGCTTCTGACTTCATGGACTGAAGTGGGAGCTTTCCATTTCAACACTTGCTCTATTTTGCTTGGGTCAACCGCAATACCTTCCGCTGAGATGATATGTCCCAGAAATGACACTTGGCTGATCCAAAACTCACATTTTCTGAACTTGGCGTATAGCTTATGGTCCCGTAGGCGTTGAAGAACAATCCTCAAGTGTTCGGCGTGTTCTGCTTCTGTCTTAGAATAAACCAAGATATCATCAATGAACACCACCATGAACTTGTCCAGCTCCGGCGTGAACACCGAGTTCATGAGATACATAAAATGTGCTGGAGCATTTGTGAGACCAAAAGACATGACGAGATATTTGTATAAGCCATATCTCGTCGAGAAAGCCGTCTTCGGGATATCCTCCACCCAGATCTTTATCTGATGATATCCAGAGCGAAGGTCCATCTTAGAGAACACACTTGCACCCACAAGTTGATCAAACAAAATGTCAATGCGGGGTAGTGGGTACTTATTCTTGATGGTGACGGTGTTGAGCGGCCGGTAGTCCTTACACAGCCTCAAGGTTTCATCCTTCTTCTTCACGAACAGCAACGAGCATCCCCAAGGCGAGGAACTCGGCCTAATGAAACCTTTGCTCAACTGGTCATTGAGCTGTTCTTTTAGTTCAGCCAGCTCATTTGGAGCAATTTTGTCTGGTCTCCGTGATATGGGTGTAGCCCCGGGTGCATGTTCAATCTTGAACTCGACATCCCGCTCAGGTGGCATGCCTGGAAGATCATCCGGGAACACGTAGGGGTACTCCCGGACTACGGTGATGTCCTCTAACTTGAGAGCTTCAGCATTATTAATTTCTGAAACTTCCCGGACTGGATTATCTAACACCAAGGAATGTGGACGGTGGAATGGAGAATTCAGATGAACCGTCCGTGTCCGTGTGTTCAGGACAGCGCCATGGTAGTTTAGCCATGACATCCCTAAGATTGCATCAATCTTTTGCCCCGTAAGGATTATTAAGGTGGTGGGATATAGCTGCCCACCTAAGCACAGAGGTGCTTTTGGAATCATCATATTTGCTGAAATCTTCCCTCCCAGTGAGCAGATCATATATGCGCAGTCGGTTGGAAAGACTTGCACTTGATGCTTAGCCACATAGGATGCACTTATAAACCTGTGGGTTGCACCAGAATCGAACAATATGATGATGCCTTGATCGTTGAGAGTGAACGTACCCGCCAGCACGTTGTCTCCCTTCGGGGCGTCCTCATTGTCGAGGTTGCGAACGCCCCCAGTCCACTGACCAACCTTCTTGACCGGAGGTCGGCCTCGAGGACCGCCCTGGAACTGGGCTTGTCCGCTGCTTTGCTGCCCCTGGGGACAGTCCTTCGCGAAATGGCCCGCCTGGCCACACGTGAAGCAAGTGAAACGGGACGGTCCTCCGCTGATCGGTGGACGGAAACCCGGGGCAAGTTGTGGCGGTGGGAACGCCCGGGGTGCCATCCGCTGCTGCTGCTGTTGTTGCGGTCGCGGTGGTGGCATCGGCGGTCGGAACGGGGGTGCCTGGAAAGAACGACCCCCGAACTGTTGAGGTCGCGCCGGTGGATGCCACTACTGTCCGGATGGTGCCCGCTACATCATGCGGTACTTCTTGGGAGCGCCACCCCCACTGCTAGGTGGAGTGCTGCGCTTCCGCTGCTCAGCTGCCAACTCCCGCTGAGCGTCCTCTTGCATTATCGCGGCATTGACGAGGTCGTTGAAGCTGCCGTGATTGCTTTGGACGAGATGTGTCTTCATCTCGGGGTGTAACCCCCGATAGAAATGCTACCACTTCTTCTCCTCGGTGGAGACGTAATCCGATGAATATTGCGCCAGATGGTTGAAGGCACGGGAGTAGTCGTGAGCACTCCTCCTGCCCTGCTTCAGCTCCAAGAATTCTTGGAACTTCCTCTTCATTATCCCGGGATTAATATGATAGGTGCGGAACGCCTCCCGGAACTCTTCCCACTCCGCGGCATGGCCAGCCGGACGTGAGGCGACAGAGTTCGCCCAACACGCACCAGCGGCACCGTGAAGCTGCTGCGCCGCGAACAGAGTCTTTTGCCGCTCCGTACATTGGGGCAGCCCGAACTTGGACTCTATTTTCCGCAGCCAGTTGTCGGCCTCCAGTGGTTCTTATGCTTCAGTGAACACTGGAGGGTGCGTACTCATGAAGTCCGAGTACGTCACATCACGGGGCTCACGAGGCCCCCTCTCTTGACCCCCCCCCCCCCCGCCTGGGATGTATTCTGCACAATCGTGCGGAGCAGGTCGGTCTGCTCCTCACGATTCCCCACCAGTGCCGCTATCACATCTGCTAGGGTAAGCGGAGGCGGCGGCGGTAGTTGTTGCTGCAGGGTGCTGTCGTAGGCAGGTGGCTGGGAGTCATCGCCTCCCTGCTGGCTAGAGCCACCCATCTCATGCGTGGTCAGAGTGCGAACCATCTGCAACTATACGACAATAAACATCAGTCCCGCAACATATTTCATGCAGTCAATAAAATAGGCGTAAACATAATGACATTTAAACATGCGATACATCTCGTATACAGATAATGTAATAACTTTGCACAAGCTACACCATTACCAGACCAAATATAAGCTAGTTTAAATCCAAATTGACAGAATTCCTCTTTGGAAGTTCATCACAACTAGGTTTGGTCACCACGAGACATTACTATCGCCTTGTCATCACGTATACTACCCTTTTATCTCCAATACGACACAAACATGGTCGCTAGTAAAAGAAACTTGAGTGAGACCTATACTCAAATCATTCAATAGTTGAATATAATCTCCCATGAGTATGTTCTACCCTATTGGAAGTACTTAAACTCCCTTAGGGTACAACAATCTCTCTAATGAGTTCAACTGTCATCCCTCTGTCAGAATGACCAGTTTATACATATTCCAGATTTTGACCTTGTTCTGGGCATTTTTATGACTCAAGTTGAATACCAAAGTTAAAGTTAACTTCAGTATATTTCCAACGAGTACTTATTTGCCCTCAGATCAGCTCTGGTTAAATGTTGTGGTAATTCAAATCAACAGAATTTCTGAAAGAATTTCAACAGCATCTCCTTTGGGATGTTGCCGTTTTCAACTCATATTTCCACTGCATTCCGTGCTGCAAATACAGAAACTTTGAATTACAAAGATGTAACACATCTCCTACCCTTTCCAAAGATGTGTCATATGAAAATTGTAGATTTTTCTACAGGAAGTTATGCTTGAAAAACAGAACAGTCCAGAGAGTGTTTAACTCTGTCCTGGTTCTGGACAGTTTATATTCCTCTGGAATTTAGGCCATCTTAAGATGTGTTTCAGCTCTGAAAGTATACCACAAAGTTGTAGAGTACTTAAATATCTTTCCATAACTATATACCACACCTCCCTGGGCTAAAAGACCTGTGAGGCATGCTCTGTTAAAATTCAGCAAACTTGCTGCCAAAACAGAGCACTCTGTTTTTCAATCCTTTAGAAGTACACTGATCAACTATCAAATTTTTCTACCCAACCAGTTCCTAAATGTTGAGACTTAGTGATTTTAATTCCTTGTTATCATTATCTTTCATGCACATGCCTATGATATGTCGGTACAACCAGAGGGTCGGGCGCCGACGCTGGCCGCAGCTGGCGCGGGTTCTCGGCCGAGGGGAGAAAGATCACTGAGGAAACTTCAGTCTTAAGGCTGATGACAAGTGGGGCCTCCCCCTCTAAATCCTTTTTAATTTTTCTCATTTCTATTTGTGCCAAAATATCCCCAGCTACTCACAATTGAATGTGAGACTTAATCACCAAGTCTTGGTTTGAATTTGAGTCCTCAAGTTTGAAGTTTGTTTGGCTAAATTTGCTTCATGTTTAAACTGAAATTCAAATTCAGTTTTTGAATTATTGCAAATTTAGCTTCCAACAAGATGAACTCCAATAGGGATGAAAATTAGTGGACTAACTCAGAAAAATGTGCTGAGTTTGATTATGAAGCCAACTTTTGAATTTAAGTGATGAAAGTTGCTGCAATTTGAATTTACATTCAAATTGGCCTCTTTTTCAAATGCCTCCAAAAGTGCATCAAAAAGTGTTGGATTTGCATGAAACTTGGCCTGAACCTTTCCAGAGCTCAATCTCTCATGTTCATGTGTAGGAATCCTACTTTGTGAAAGTTAGGGCTTTCCCCTCTAATCACCCTTTTGATGGAGGTTACTTGCTCTTCACAATTCTTCACAATATATCCACAACAAAAACTGTGGTGTTGTGAGGTGATGAAAGGTTTTTTGCAAGTCCTTTTTCTTGGGCTTTTACAGTAAGGAACGCCACCGAAAGCGGTTCAATTTCGGTTAGCTCTACTGACGAGGAATGTGGTTCAGGGATAGGTCTCACAGCTTGGTGTGAGACGTTAATATGAAACTTTTGGACTCTTAATGTTCCTGAGTTCATATGAAAGCTGATCCCTAGCGTGCATTAGGAAAGTAAGTGGAGACCCCATCATGTGGTCAGTAACGCGATAGTGTGTTCGTCTGGAAATAGCCTAGGAGGACATACGCAGCGCTTGCCATCGGCGTGCCCCGTAGGGCAGTAGATGGTATCCGTTGGGTTGATAACATTCCCAACCGTGACGACCCGTTCATGATATACTTGGGTTCCCCGTCGTGTGGTGTAGAAACACGATCACGTACCTTGAGACGTGGCTTAACTCAAGGACGGCTGTATGACAATGATACCGGCGTTTGTATTTACTTTCAAATATGGAACTGCCTGAATTGAAACAACCTTTGTGTGCACCACTATTCATGTTCTTCTGCAGGTAATAACCATGTACGTATCCCGTGTAGTACACGTGTGTGAGAGACCGACTTAGTGCCACTGATAAAACGGATATGCCGGTATATTCGGGTTTAGGATTTTCTTTGGTGAGGCTACGTAGTACCGACATGCTTCTTACGGTGCATCGACACCGTACTCTTAATAACCTATTCCCTATGAAGAAATGATTCATGAACTAACTTTCAACTAAAAATGGAAGTTTGAGACAAATATTAGTTACTGAACTCTTTTTTTGAGCTAAGATTCAAATGAGAGAAGGTCTAGGTTTCAAAGATTTGAAAAACAGAGTGCTCTGTTCTGGCAGGAATTTTTGCTGGAATTTAACAGGGCATAACTCTGAGTAGATTTAACCAATTAAGGTGTATGATGCAGTTCTAGAAATATTTTAAAGTTCTCTACAATTTCTTTGTAGACATCAAGAGAAAAATAACACGTTAAGTTGGTGAAAAGTCCAGTTGAAGGCAAACTGTTCAAAACAAGGACAGCAGCAAAAACCTCTCTGGACCTTTCTGTTTTTAAACCATAACTTCCTGTAGAAAAATCATTAAGGAGCCTATGATACACCGTTGGGAAGGTTATGAAATGGGCAACATTGTTGTAGTTCAAAGTTTGTTCGGATTCTGTTGTATTTGCATATACAACTGTGATAAAGATAGCCACATACAAAGGGGATGCTGGCAAATTTTATCCAGGAATTCAGTCAAATTTGAGCAATCATAACTTTTGATCCAGAGATGATCTAGAGGCATAAAAGTACTCGCTGGAAAGATACTGAAGTTTACTAAAGCTTTGGTATGGAACTCAAGTCAAGAATCTGTATATAACTTGAGTAAACTTTGGAGTTTGTTTGAACTGGTAAGGGTAGTCCAGCTGATTAGTTTAGCATACTTAAGATTTGTTTAAACATGAATGTGGTTATGCTTTCATAAAGTTCATGACATGTTCATGTTTTACTTATCTTTACTTACTACTGAGATAGAATTTTGATTGACTCAAAATTTTGGTTCGTGCAGTATGGTACGCACACATTCTAAAATGGAGCTTGGAGGTTCGAGTCGAGGCAAGAATGACTCGACTTCATCACAAGAGCCATCACCAACCGGATTGGCGAAAATTATGGCGAATATGAATGAAACTCTCTAGTTCAGCAAGGCATAAATAGAGAAGCTCAGCATCACATGCCAACCCCGAGCACGTATCTGGATTTCTTGGCGACACAACCGCTGGTATTCTCTGAGGTGGCTAACCATTGCGAAGCAAATCACTGGTTACGTGTCATTGAGTCCAAGTTTGGGTTGATTCAATGTGATGAAATCTAGAAGACTCTATTTGCCGCTCAGCAGATTCACGGCTTTGCTGGAGCATGGTGGGCAGAATACCTTGCTATCTAACCAGCAGGGCATCATGTCACATGGGCGGAGTTCCAGGATGCGTTTCGTGCTCGCTTCGTCCCTGCGGGTGTAATGCAAACAAGTCTGGATGAATTCTGGAATCTAAAGCAAGGGGAAATCAGTGTTATTGAGTATGCGAAGAAATTCAATCGCTTAGCTCAATATGTCCCTGATTATGTGAAATCACCGTCTATGAAGGGTTATCATTTTTACCGTGGGTTGACTGCTAGGCTGCGATGTGAGTTGGCTCAAGTTGGCCAAGAGAACTTGGATGAGCTGGTTAGCTGTGCTATCACTCAGGAAATTCCAATCTCTACCTTAAAGAAAAGAGGAAGAGGGACTCATCAAAGGGTGAATGCAATTATCTGCCTCAGAAGTATCTGTTGGTAATCCGTCCACCTTCCGGTCGAGAGGTTCTACAAGAGGTGCAGTCATTCTGGGAGTATGACGACTCTTCTACTCCCCAGAGGTTTAATTCACCTCCACCGCAGCAGGAACTTATTTCTCATGCACCTCAGTATCAACAAGGTGCACCAGAATGCTATTTCCTTCAAGATGCTGAAAATGATCACGGTGATTTATCAGCTGAACCGAGTAGTGTCCCACTTCGTGTTGACAATGAACTCAACGTCAATGAAGCAACTGAACCGAGCAGCAACATTATGTCTGCGGGTCCAGTCCCAAAGAGTGATCCTGGAAAGCAAAGAAAAGCCATGTCCAAAGTGGGAACAGTTAATTATGTGCCAGTCGAAGATCAGCCAAAGGGAGGACCTGTTCATGCCAGCAGGTTCACCTTGAATGACAAGCCGGTAGTCATTTTATTCGAATCTGGTGCAACACATAACTTCATTAGCAGGGCGACGGTGTTCCGGGATCAGATCTCCACAACTATCACAAAAGGTTCTTATCTTATTCTTTTGCCAGGTGGAGACATATCGACTAATGAAGTCATTTCTCGAGCAACACTTTGTTTGGGTGGAAAATTTTATCCTACCACCCTCATTATTCTCGAAGACCAAGGAATCAATGCCATATTGGGAATATCATGGTTGACCTTCCATAAGTCTGTTCTGGACATCGAGAAAAGGAGTGTTCACTTGGACTCTCCACTTCACGGGCGTCAAACATTGTATCTCGGCAAAGCGGTTTCCAAAGACCCGCAAGTATGTAATGCCGAGGCTTGCAAGTTAGAAGACATTCCCCTAGTCCGTGAATATTCGGACGTGTTTCCCGAACATCTTCCAGGCTTACCACCTGAGCACGAGGTGGAATTCAAAATAGAGTTGATACCGGGGACCACGCCGATCTCTCGGAGACCATACAAAATGGCTCTGAATGAACTAGCAGAACTGAAGGAGCAACTCAAAGATCTGATGGACAAGGGGTTCATTCGTCCAAGTTCATCATCATGGGGTTGCTCAGCTTTATTTGTGAAGAAGAAGGATGAGACGCTGAGGCTATGCATTGATTATCGTCCTTTAAATGCTGTGACGATAAAAAACAAGTATCCACTACCAAGAATTGATATTCTCTTCGATCAGCTAGTGGGTGCTAAAGTATTCTGCAAGATGGACTTAAGGTCGGGATATCATCAAATCAAGATTCGAGCAGAGGATATCCAGAAAACAGCATTCTTGACAAGATATGGACTCTATGAGTATCTTGTCATGTCATTTGGGTTGACCAATGCTCCGGCTCACTTTATGTATCTTATGAACTTGGTGTTCATGCCGGAGCTGGATCAGTTCATCGTGGTATTCATCGACGACATCTTGGTCTATTCCAAATCAGAAGAGGAACACACTAAACATTTGCATATTGTGCTCCAATGCTTGAGAGGTCACAAGCTCTATGCAAAGTTTAGTAAATGTGAATTCTGGATCAACCAAGTGCCGTTTCTTGGACATATTATTTCAGCAGAAGGCATTGCTGTTGATCCAAGTAAGATTGATCAAGTGCTGAAATGGAAGTCTCCAACATCAGTCCATGAAGTTCATAGCTTCCTAGGTTTAGCGGGATATTATCGGAGGTTCATCCCGGGCTTCTCAAAAGTCTCCAAACTTATGATGGAGCTACTGAAAAGGGTCATCAAATATGATTGGATCAAGACATGTGAGGAAGCTTTTCAAGCGTTGGTAAAACACCTCACAACAGCCCCGGTTTTAGCTCGACCGGATACAACCAAGCCCTTTGATGTTTATTGTGATGCGTCCGGCATTGGACTTGGTTGTGTACTCATGCAAGGAGGACGTGTGGTCGCATATGGATCACGGCAATTACGGAATCATGAGAAACATTATCCAACTCATGATCTCGAGCTTGCTGCCGTGGTATTAGCTTTGAAGATGTGGAGACACTACCTATTGGGAAATCTGGTTCATCTCTACACCGACCACAAAAGCTTGAAGTACATATTCACTCAAAAGGAGTTGAATATGCGACAAAGGCGATGGTTGGAGCTGATCAAAGACTATGAGATTGAAATTCATTATCATCCGGGCAAGGCAAATGTGGTTGCCGATGCATTCAGCCGAAAGTCTCATGTTCATAACCTGACCATTACGCCGATAGAAGAGAAAGAACCAAGTCTCTACTTGGTTCCATATGGAGCTCTACATAATCTAGATCTCATACCCACAATAAGAGAGGAGGTTATGAAAGCTCAAAAGCAAGACAAGGGCATGGCTCATATCAAAAGAAGGTTGAAGAACGGGGAGATGAAATGTTTCCGGTTAGATGATGAAGATACCTTATGGTTCAAGGACCGGATAGTTGTACCCCGTGATATGAGGCTGCGAAGAAAATTTTGGATGAGGCTCACTTATCCAAATTTTCTATTCATCCGGGCAGCAATAAAATGTACCAAGACCTCCGGAAGAAGTTTTGGTGGACACGTATGAAACGTGAAGTTGAAGAATATGTTTCAGAATGTGATACGTGTCGAAGAGTTAAGGCCGACCATGTGAAGAAGTCGGGCCTGCTGCAACCACTACAAATACCTGCTTGGAAGTGGGAAGACTTGAGTATGGATTTCATCGTCGGGTTGCTGATGACCTCCCACCACCATGATTCGATTTGGGTAGTCGTGGATCAGTTAACCAAATCAGCATGCTTCATCCCCGTGCATACTAGATACACCGCCAAGCAGTATGCGGAGTTATACATAGCACGGATCTTGTGCCTACATGGAGTTCCCCGAATGATAATCTCCGATCAAGGCGCGTTGTTCATTGCTTGTTTCTGGGAGCAGCTACACGCATCCTTGGGAACCAAATTTATTTGAAGCTCCGCGTATCACCCTCAAACCTATGGCAAACTGAGAGGGTGAATCAAATACTTGAAGATATGCTGAGAGCATGTGCCATCCACCACGGTAAGAGCTGGGATGATCACTTACCATTGGTGGAGTTCTCGTATAACAACGGGAATCAATGTAAGGGCCTAAGTTTTTGGCACATACTCAAAGTGTTCATCACACCACACCCACACTTCATTTGAAGAAAGTTGATGAACACATTTGAAGAGCAAGTAACCACCATCAACATGATCATTAGAGAACAAACTCACACAATGAAAAAGTGGCATTTCCCACATGCATCATCTAGGGGCTGGGTATATGAAAAACTCCTACACCTTGCTAGGAATGTCCATGGCAAGTTTTACCCAAATTCAAAACCTTTTTGATGTCCTTTTGGGTATAGCTAGAAAGAGGGTGATTTGAATTCAAATTAAAATTCAAACTGTTTTCATCCCATGAATTCTAAAGTGGGAGGCATAGTCTTACTCAGCACATTTTTGTGAGCTCACACACCAATTTTCACTCCATTTGGAGTTGATCTTGACATGAGCTAAGTTTAGCAAATTGAAACTTTATTTGAATTACAAACTTAATATGTGCTGAAATTTGGTCAAACACTTCACAATTTGAATTTTACCAATTCCAAATGGGCATGTGGTAAATAATTCAATTCCTAGAGGGTATTAAGGGGTTTACTGTTTGTAGCAGTAAGAGAGAGTTAATTTCAGAGGTTAAAAGGGGGTGGGACCCACCTGTCATAGAGTGGCTGACCAACACTTGCAACTGAAGCAATGGACTTTGCCTCTGTTCGAGACAACCGAGTGCTGCTCATATGCCACCGAGGGGGAACCACCGCGCCATCAGCTGATTTCCCACGCGCGAGCGCCAGGGTCGGTCCCGAGGCCTTCTTAAGGCGCTCCACGCCCTCTGCCAAAGAAAACTTCGTTTGCTTTCTTCTCCTCGCGTGAACACTGAGCTGAAGCTCTCTTCCCTCCGCCACCTCGGCTCGATCAGGAATCTGGCCGAATTGACCGCGCCATCCCTCCCCAAGCTGCTAAACCACACCCTGAGCTCCGCACACACCTCCCCGACCCGGAAACGAGCGAGTTCCGGTCCTCCTTGCCCGAGAACGACTGCCACAGCGGCGACCAAGCTTCAGCCGACGATCGGGTGATCGTGGACAGCCCTCCACAGGGGTCCTCACGGTCAAGCGATCAAGGCCACGGGAGCACGCTGTATTGGTGCTGCTCTCAACCAAGTCTGAAGCCACGCCGTGAAGCATCGGCGGCGAATTTCAAGTTTTCACTCCGGCAGGTTCTACCGAGCAACCGGTACGGTTTCTTCGAATTCTTCCTCTCTGATCCCCTGTAGGTCATCAAACTCTGCACATAGGCGCTGGACTAGCTGGCGATCATCGTTGCTTTAGGATCCGTCACATGAAAACACCTCAGAGCAATGTATTCCGAGCTCTACCGAGCGTGTTCTTCGCGGAATCAATCGGGCGCACGATGCCAAGCTAGTTGCCGTAGTTTCCGAGCTAAATCATGGCCATGCCAAGGTTTGCGATCACCCAATGGTGCTGTGGAGCTAGTCGGTTAAGGTTTTGGCAAGCTAGGGACCCCGGCCTACACTGCCGAACTTCATCCGAGACCGCCACACGTCGCCGGCCATTTTCCGATCATCGGCAGCTGCAGAACACCTCACCATCGTGTTCCTCGGTGTCGCATACGCCCTGGCGGCGAGGTTTAGCCCGTACGGTGGCCGGAACCGGCGAACCGGCGAGCAGCAGATTGCTCTGGCGGGCTGAGCGCGCAGGTGCGCGAAAACCAGCCATAGGAAGAAGAAGCCGGTGGGTCCCGGCTGTCAGCGGTGGAAAAAATCAGAACTGGGATCTGCTGTGGCCCGGATCGGGTGTGGCTGCGCGCAAAGGACTCAGTTGCTGCGTGTGTCAACCGATGAGGAGCTGACACGTAGCCCCGGGTCCCACGCGCCGTGATTTGAACTTTTCCCGATTTTTAGATTTCATTCAAAATTCAAACCCTCATAACTTTGGATAGGAGACTCCAAATTGAGTGAACCAAATTTTATTGGATTTAGCTCTCTGAGTACTTTCCAGCAAATCAAGTTTCACTTCATGAAAATCCTTATTTCCCCAGAATTAATTCTTCAAATTTAAACTGTTTAGAATTTTAACTGGAGAATCCTTTGGAGGAAAATTCTGAAATTTCGCTGGGATGTTCACCAAAATATCCCTGAACTACCATAAAAATTTCAGATCCATTTCAGCTCATTTGTTCCACCTAATGGTGTTATTAATAAAACTGTTCCAGAGAAAATAGAAAATGTCCAGAAACATTTTCAGAATTTCTATGAAATTGTTTAGCTCATATATTTAGTTAGGAGCCTTCAAATTAAGTTAGACCAACTCCATTAGAACTCTCTGAAAATCTAGTTTTCAGAAAGTCATGGCTTGGTCCATGAAAATCCCTAGGACACCCTAAGAGCTCCAATTAAGTTCTAGTACATAATTATTCGTGGAGAGCTCAAATAAGCTTTGCTGCAACTAAAACTTGGCCAAGTCTATGTTTTGGTTGTATACAAACCACAGTAAAAATTTAAGGGTCATTGAGTCTGTCTAGTGAGACTTATAATATTCACAAGTTTAAATTCAATTGAAATGCATATAATTTGACACATATTTATATTTCTCATATGTAGTCGCTAATGTTGAGGAGGAACCCGAAGTCTTAACCTTCGTTACTCCGGAAGAGCAGCTAGCCTACGACCAAGAGCAGCAAGGCAAGCTCCGGTTTGCATTAACCCTTTTTATAAATTTTTATTGTTTTGAGAACTTACTTTGAGTACCATTACTTCTTGCATTAGAGTTTGTTTGAAAATCCAAATGCATAGCCAATAAAACCATGGGTTGGGATTAGGATTGAAAACCCTAGCTACTGCAATGCTAAGATAGTGTAGTGTAACACCCAAAATTTTGTTCAGACCCTAAATCATGTTAAGAGGGGAATTTAAAAATTTTTGGATGTGTTGCATGTTTTGCAAAAATTCAAATTCAAACTGGAATTCAAATTAAACTCAAATCAGAAAAGAAATAGAAAAAGAAAAAGAGAAAACCGAAAAAAAAACCGGCCAGTGGGCCGTAACCCACCAGCCGGCCCACCTAGCGCCCGCGCCAGCCCGCAGCCGCGCGCGCCGCTTCCTCCCACTGACAGGCGGGACCCGCCAGCCCTTCTTCTACATCGCGCCAGCGCCGGACTCTCTCACCCGAATCGAAACCGATCGGGAATTCTCGCGCATTCTAGCCGAATTCCATTCGGGGGCGATGCAAACTCGATCTAAACCACCCCGCCACCCTACCCCGTCTATAAAAACCCCGGCCTCGTTCTGTTTTCCCACGCGATCCGCCGATTTTCCTCCGGTGAGAACCGAGACTTCTCCGGCGAATTCTGGCCGATCTAAGCTCGGAAATTCCGATCTAACTCGCTGGTCTTGATCCACCGCCTCCGGGGAACCTTGCAGGTGCAGAAAACTCGGTGACTTGCGGTGTAAACACAGCGCCGACGAGCCTCGCCGTGAATTCACATCGGACCTCGTCGCCGAGCACCTTCCAGGACCTCCGAGCTCAAGAAAACCCCCGAGGTGAGATCCCCGACCTCCCCTCCACCGATCCATGCCATAAAATCACAGTACTAGGAAGAATTCTCGAAGATCCGAAAGTCACCGGCGAGATCGCCGCTTCCCGCCGCCGTGCGCCGACGGCAGCGCCGCCCGCGCTCGATCAGAGCGACGTGGCCGCTTGTGCGCCGTTTGTTTTAAATCGCACGGTAGGGTTTAAATCCCCGCGTACCGGTTCGACGTTATAATCTCAGCCGTCGGTTTAAAATCGGACGGTCCACGTCAGCCCCGCGTTATAAAGACTGGAAATCTTACGTGCTACCCCCTGGGGTTCTCGGGAAATAAGAGCTAGCCCTGGAAACTTCTGATCTAGCCCCTGGAACTTCAGAAAATCATGTAAATTCATTTAAAAATCAGTTTTAGCCCCTGGACTTAATAAAAATTAGGAAAAACTCCTCTGATAAGTGTAGCTAGACCCCTGGAAATTCTGAAAATAATATTATAGACCCTGTAGTGGGGTGAGTTTACCTTTTTAGCCCTGTTTAGTATTTAATTTAGGAAATTGAATATGTGGCTAGTGTTTAAAAATTAAAAAGTGGGACAAACATATTGTCAAAATTAAATTAAAAACTTTCTCAGTATTTAGAAAACTTTGGAGTGAGATAAAAACATATTTTGGGCTGAATTGAATCTGTTTAATTTATTATTCACATTTAGGGACACATTTTTAAGTAAACAATAGTTCTAGAAAATAGGGAAAATAATTGTGAAATAGTTTACATCAGAAGAAAAGGTCAAAAATATATTAGTAAATATTTAGATCAGAACCTATTCTGTTTAGATGATGTGTCTTGTTATTTTCATAATAAAATTCACATTTAGGCATAGGAAATAAATCTGAAAATATAGCAACTAGTAAATGATAAATGGAGTTTCTAAAATCCAAAGAATTCAGTTTAGGGTTGGTAGAAATTCTGAAGACATATATGGAGAAGGAAAACACCTTTCATGCATACTTGGTAGCTAAAAGGTGTAGTAATTGAATATAAGGAATTTATTTAAGTTGGAAACTCATCTATATAGTATGTAAGTATAAATGTGAACACAAAAGTAGGAATCATATACACATGATAAAAAGTGTATGCAAGCCACAAATCAACACACATAGAGTAACCACAACACATATAATGGTGAATGACTTTCATAAATATGAATGTGTGGTTTGTATGAAGTGGAAGTGTGAACTATGTCTTATGGATTGTTGTTTTTCTTTTGCTATGTGTGATGGTATGATGTAGAACCTGCTCAAGAGCAAGTTATTCCTTTCTAAGATCAGGACTACCCATTTCAAGAGCAGCAGGAAGGAGGCAAGTGTCATTGACCACTTTGATCCTATACTAGGATGTTTAGATAGAATTATTGCATTGTCAAGTTAAATATGAAACCCATGCTAGGAAGTTTCCCTAGAATTGCATTACCTTGTTTCCTTGTAGCTTGGGTTGGGATTCATTTTATCATGTCATTTATTATTATGCATATGCTTAGCCATGCTTAGAATGGGATAATTGGGATATGAGATCATCAGTTTATTTTACCATACTCTTGAATGAGATATTGTGAGTTATGTAGAGGTAGGGATCAAGGCAAGTTGGATGTTTTGGTTGTGTGCTGGGTGCACGAGACTCGGGTTTGTGTTTAGTACTTGCCTGGATCCTAAGGACCGGTTGATGGAGTATGTAACCTGGCTTTACAGTGCCAACCACATGCTGAGATGGGGCAGCTTGGCCAATTAATTAGGTGTATCCCCGGTGTAGTATGGGTGTGTTGGATGGTGCGGGGAGTAGGTGTCAGCTGGACTACCGTATGAACCGCAAGGCTCAAGAGGGGGTCACTGCAGCGGGGTTAGAGCCTCTTGTATGCTGTTAGGGGTGAAACCTCAGTGGGCCCACGCTCGTCGGGAATCCCTTTGTAAAGGCTTCGTAGTGATCTCCTGGCTACACACCTGGGAAGTGTGAATGTGGTTCGTAGCCACTGGCATAATGGAGGTTGTTTTAGTCCACCCGGCAACGGGGGATGAAATCACTACATGTGGGTACAGTGGTACAAACTCTGCAGAGTCAAAACTGTCATGACAGCCGTGCTCATGGTCAAGAGCAGCTTGGACTTATTCATGATTAGAGGAGTGATGGTTTTGGAAGTTGTGGATGTTAAGCGGGGAGCTTAACATTGGAAATGATGTCATGGTTATTGGATTATGATGATTGGATGGGAGATTGGGACCATTTCACCCGTGTAGTAATGTAGGTACTTAATAAGCTAAGGTGATAGGTATAAATTGCGTAGTGCTTCAACCATGAGTTCAACCTCTCCTTGTTCTAGCCATGCATGATATAATTTTCCCACACTTGCTGAGTACCATTGGTACTCAACCTTGCATATTTTGTTGGTTTATATTGCTGCTCAGGTCAAGATAATGAGGTGGTGTATAATGACCAAGACTTTGGACCCGAAGAAGGTTTCTAGGTTCATGGAGACCCCCGGGCAACACCTGTGATGGAGCCCTCAAGAATAATATTCTGCTGCTAGTTTATTTACTTGTGATGAACTTATTATTGTCCATCGAGACATTTACTATGTAAGACTTACTTATATTCGACACCTGGCTTGTAATAAATGATGCTTCACTATTTGTCATCACATGTATGAGAAAATGATCCTGGCATACATGTGATATTCACTTGGTTGTTCTTCGGAAAAACCGGGTGTGACAGAAGTGGTATCAGAGCCAAGGTTGCCCGTAGGAACGTGGATCTAGGTAGAAATGGACGTATTTAAGGGCCCTATTTTTTTAAAAACTATTTTACAAGGTGTGTGTTGAAAAGTGTTATTTAGTGGAGTCACTTTCTTCATCTTACCTCAATTTTCATTCAAAATAGGATTTTTGTTTAAAAGTTTATCTAACCTAAGTTTAAATATTTTTTGTTTTAGATGGTTCGCATGATTCGCACCGCTCGCAAGTCCACAGGAGGGAGAGTTCCCGTAGTTGCCCTTGCCGAGAGAGAGGAGAGCCGTCCGGTGACGTACCTTTCCTACGGATTGGCAGTAGGAGGCTTGTTGCGCCGTCTTCGACGTATGCTCGAAGCCGCCGGCAATACGGGCAAGCTAATCATCCACTATAACTCCACCATGACCATCCGCGAGAAGAGGGAAGAATGGAGCTCAGAGATGAGGATTATACACGAAAATCGGCTGCTTAAGATCCACCGCGCTCCAGCTTGTAGAGCAACACAGGTCGATGCGGAGAAGTATGTCACCTGGGAGGCCATCACCTGCCAGAGTCACATCTATCGTCGCCACCTGGACAAGACGGAGTACATGTATGTCCTCCAGCGTGAGAGTGGTACCACGGAGTACAAGTACCCGCCAGTGCAGCAAGGGACTTCCCATGAGCACATGGACTTGTGCTTGGAGGATGCTGCTATGATCAGCACTCAACTGCAGGAGTGTCAGCAAGAGCTTCAGGATGTTCGGGACACCCTGAAGGAAACGGAGGCGTTGCTGCGAGCCTGCTTGAGGGCGAGAAAAAGAGGAGATGGGAATGAACTGTGTGTCACCGTGAATGATACATGGACTCCTGACTCCCCAGATCGTCGGGCGATAAGGCGTCGTCGCACTTCTCCACCAGCAGCCTCCCCACCCAAAGCAGAGTCAGAAGGCAGCTGAAATGATGAGGAAGATCCCGAGGAGCCAGCTCAAGAAAACGAGTAGTGTAGAGTCCTTCCCTTAGCAAGATGTCGAATAGTCGAGTCGTTACGTTAAGTTAATGGTGTGTTAATTCTTGGTGTGTGACGTGAGTTGTGGAAGCCATGAGCAATTGTCCACAGCCTCGTCCTTAGATTGTTTTGCTTTGGTGTGTGAACCCACATGAAATAATATTGCATTTATTTTTGTGTGAGAAATGAACCCTCAGAAAAATATAACAAAGCCTCAACACTTCAAAGTACAAACACATGAAAGTAGTAAGATGATACTAAATGCTTTCAAAATTAACATTTGTTGATTCTGCCAGATGGCCGGAAGAGGAAAAGGACGTGCTGCCAACTCCGCCAACAACAACGATGAGGCATGCAACCCTCATCTTTCTGGAGGCCAGGACAGGGGTGGTCGCCGTGAACAAGTTGATCCTCTCCACCAAATGCTGGAGAATCAAAATCAGCTCATCCAGAACTTGACTCAAGTGGTGGCCAACTTGCATCAAGTTCCACCTCCACAAGCTGCACCACGCCAACAAAGGTTGAGTGAGTTTCTAAGAACTCAACCTCCAAAGTTTGCAAGTGCTGCTGAACCTCTGGAGGCAGATGATTGTTTGAAGACCATTGAAAGCAAGATGAGGATCATACAGTGCCAAGAGTATGAGAGGGTGCTGTTTGCCTCTCATCAATTGCATGGACCTGCTGCTGATTGGTGGACCGCCTACGTGGCTGCCCATCATGACCCTGAGAACATCACTTGGGAAGAGTTCAAGCGTAGCTTCCGCAACCATTACATCCCAAGAGGTGAACTCAAAAACAAGAGGAAGGAGTTTTTGGGACTGCAGCAGGGAAACATGACGGTGAGGGAATACTTCACTAAATTCACTCAACTATCCCGTTATGCCCCAATGGACATAGAGACTGATTAGCAGAAACAGGATTGTTTCGTGGAAGGTCTTACCGCAGAAATGCAGTGTGCAATGTCCTCAAATGAGTATGAAAGCTTCCAAAAGATGGTGGACAGAGCATTTGTGGTGGAAAGGAAGTTGAAGGCCTTGGAAAATGAGAACAAGAGGAAGGCCGGGTGGTCACATCAAGCCTCAGGGAGCAACACCCGCCCACGTCTGATGCAGCAACCTGCAGGGCAGACGAACCGTGCTGCGGTACCCTACTCAGCACCAAGAGGGTACAACCCGAACTACAGGCCTCCGGCAGCACCAGCACAGCCGCAACGTCAGTTTGTACAGCAGCCTCGCCCCGCATATCCACCTCGACCAGCAGTGCAAGGACCCCCAAACCAACCCCAAGACAATAAAGGCCAAGCACCTAAGGTTGGGGTACAATGTTTCAATTGTGGTGAAGTGGGGCACTACGCTCATAAGTGCCCAAAGAAGAAGCCCACACAGCCTCAACAGCAGAATGTAATGAGAGGACGGGTGAACCACGTCACTATGGAGGAAGCACAAGAGGCACCCGACGTGGTAGTTGGTAAGTTTCCTGCCAATTTACACCTTGCAACCCTGCTGTTTGATTCTGGTGCTACCCACTCGTTCATTGCTCAAGGGTTTGTTAAGAAGCATGACCTAGCAACAACACAAATGAACCATATGCTAGCAGTAAACTCTCCGGGTGGAGAAATAGGGACAAGAACTTACCGTATGCGGAGTTTTCCTATAACAACAGCTATCAAGCTAGTATGAAGATGTCGCCGTTTGAAGATTTGTACGGGAGGAAGTGCAGAACTCCCCTATTTTGGAACCAAACAGGGGAAAGTAAAGTGTTTGGTCCAGAAGTACTACAAGAAACCGAGGTGAAGGTGAGGGAAATTCGCAATAACTTGAGGATAGCAATAACACTCCAAAGGAGCTATGCCGATGTACGAAGAAGAGAGCTCGTTTTCAACGTGGGGGACTATGTCTATCTCAAGGTGTCCCCTATCAGAGGACTTCGTCGGTTCAAGGTGAAAGGGAAGTTGTCACCTCGATACATCGGACACTTTCAAGTTTTGGAGAGGAAAGGCGAAGTGGCGTATCAACTAGAATTACCGGCTCGTCTATCGGATGTGCACGATGTATTCCATGTGTCACAACTCAAGAAATGCCTGAGGACGCCTGAGGAGGTGTTACCCATGAATGAAGTGGATGTAGCTGAGGATTTGTCTTATGCCGAGCAACCATACAAGATTTTGGAGACAATGGAACGCCTCACCAGAAATAAAAGAATCCGGATGTGCAAGGTGCAGTGGAAGCATCACTCAGAAGAGGAAGCCACCTGGGAGCGGGAAGATGAGCTAAAGGCACAATTTCCGGAATTGTTTTCTTAGAACCACCAATCTCGAGGACGAGATTTCTTTTAAGAGGGGTAGAGATGTAACATCCCAAAATTTTGTTCAGACCCTAAATCATGTTAAGAGGGGAATTTAAAATTTTTTGGACGTGTTGCATGTTTTGCAAAAATTCAAATTCAAACTGGAATTCAAATTAAACTCAAATCAGAAAAGAAATAGAAAAAGAAAAAGAGAAAACCAAAAAAAACCGGCCAGTAGGCCGTAACCCACCAGCCGGCCCACCTAGCGCCCGCGCCAGCCCGCAGCCGCGCGCGCCGCTTCCTCCCACTGACAGGCGGGACCTGCCAGCCCTTCTTCTACCTCGCGCCAGCGCCGGACTCTCTCACCCGAATCGAAACCGATCGGGAATTCTCGCGCATTCCAGCCGAATTCCATTCGGGGGCGACGCAAACTCTATCTAAACCACCCCGCCGCCCTCCCCCGTCTATAAAAACCCCGGCCTCGTTCTGTTTTTCCCACGCGATCCGCCGATTTTCCTCCGGTGAGAACCGAGACTTCTCCGGCGAATTCTGGCCGATCTAAGCTCGGAAATTCCGATCTAATTCGCTGGTCTTGATCCACCGCCTCCGGGGAACCTTGCAGGTGCAGAAAACTCGGTGACTTGCGGTGTAAACACAGCGCCGACGAGCCTCACCGTGAATTCACCTCGGACCTCGTCGCCGAGCACCTTCCAGGACCTCCGAGCTCAAGAAAACCCCCGAAGTGAGATCCCCGACCTCCCCTCCACCGATCCATGCCATAAAATCACAGTTCTAGGAAGAATTCTCGAAGATCCGAAAGTCTCCGGCGAGATCGCCGCTTCCCGCCGCCGTGCGCCGCCGGCAGCGCCGCCCGCGCTCGATCAGAGCGACATGGCCGCTTGTGCGCCGTTTATTTTAAATCGCATGGTAGGGTTTAAATCCCCGCGTACCGGTTCGACGTTATAATCTCAGCCGTCGGTTTAAAATCTGACGGTCCACGTCAGGCCCGCGTTATAAAGACTGGAAATCTTACGTGCTACCCCTTGGGGTTCTTGGGAAATAAGAGCTAGCCCCGGATACTTCTGATCTAGCCCCTGGAACTTCAGAAAATCATGTAAATTCATTTAAAAATCAGTTTTAGCCCCTGGACTTAATAAAAATTAGGAAAAACAACTCTGATAAGTGTAGCTAGACCCCTGGAAATTCTGAAAATAATATTATAGACCCTGTAGTGGGGTGAGTTTACCTTTTTAGCCATGTTTAGTATTTAATTTAGGAAATTGAATATGTGGCTAGTGTTTAAAAATTAAAAAGTGGGACAAACATATTTTCAAAATTAAATTAAAAACTTTCTCAGTATTTAGAAAAACTTTGGAGTGAGATAAAAACATATTTTGGGCTGAATTGAATCTGTTTAATTTATTATTCACATTTAGGGACACATTTTAAAGTAAAGAATAGTTCTAGAAAATAGGGAAAATAATTGTGAAATAGTTTACATCAGAGGAAAAGGTCAAAATATATTAGTAAATATTTTAGATCAGAACCTATTCTGTTTAGATAATGTGTCTTGTTATTTTCATAATAAAGTTCACATTTAGGCATAGGAAATAAATCTGAAAATATAGCAACTAGTAAATGATAAATGGAGTTTCTAAAATTCAAAGAATTCAGTTTAGGGTTGGTAGAAATTCTGAAGACATATATGGAGAAGGAAAATGCCTTTCATGCATACTTGGTAGCTAAAAGGTGTAGTAATTGAATATAAGGAATTTATCTAAGTTGGAAACTCATCTATATAGTATGTAAGTATAAATGTGAACACAAAAGTAGGAATCATATACACATGATAAAAAGTGTATGCCAGCCACAAATCAACACACATAGAGTAACCACAACACATATAATGGTGAATGACTTTCATAAATATGAATGTGTGGTTTGTATGAAGTGGAAGTGTGAACTATGTCTTATGGATTGTTGTTTTTCTTTTGCTATGTCTGATGGTATGATGTAGAACCAGCTCAAGAGCAAGTTATTCCTTTCCAAGATCAGGACTACCCATTTCAAGAGCAGCAGAAGGAGGCAAGTGTCCTTGACCACTTTGATCCTATACTAGGATGTTTAGATAGAATTATTGCATTGTCAAGTTAAATATGAAACCCATGCTAGGAAGTTTCCCTAGAATTGCATTACCTTGTTTCCTTGTAGCTTAGGTTGGGATTCATTTTATCATGTCATTTATTATTATGCATATGCTTATCCATGCTTAGAATGGGATAATTGGGATATGAGATCATCAGTTTATTTTACCATACTCTTGAATGAGATATTGTGAGTTATGTAGAGGTAGGGATCAAGGCAAGTTGGATGTTTTGGTTGTGTGCTGGGTGCACGAGACTCGGGTTTGTGTTTAGTACTTGCCTGGATCCTAAGGACCAGTTCATGGAGTATGTAACCTGGCTTTACAGTGCCAACCACATGCTGAGATGGGGCAGCTTGGCCAATTAATTAGGTGTATCCCCGGTGTAGTATGGGTGTGTTGGATGGTGCGGGGAGTAGGTGTCAGCTGGACTACCATATGAACCGCAAGGCTTAAGAGGGGGCCACTGCAGCGGGGTTGGAGCCTCTTGTATGCTGTTAGGGGTGAAACCTCAGTGGGGCCACGCTCGTCGGGAATCCCTTTGTAAAGGCTTCGTAGTGATCTCCTGGCTACACACCTGGGAAGTGTTAATGTGGTTCGTAGCCACTGGCATAATGGAGGTTCTTTTAGTCCACCCGGTAACGGGGGATGGAATCACTACATGTGGGTACGGTGGTACAAACTCTGCAGAGTCAAAACTGTCATGACAGCCGAGCTCACGGTCAAGAGCGGCTTGGACTTATTCATGATTAGAGGAGTGATGGTTTTGGAAGTTGTGGATGTTAAGCGGGGAGCTTAACATTGGAAATGATGTCATGGTTATTGGATTATGATGATGAGATGGGAGATTGGGACCATTTCACCCGTGTAGTAATGTAGGTACTTAATAAGCTAAGGTGATAGGTATAAATTGCGTAGTGCTTCAACCATGAGTTCAACCTCTCCTTGTTCTAGCCATGCATGATATAATTTTCCCACACTTGCTGAGTACCATTGGTACTCAACCTTGCATATTTTGTTGGTTTATATTGCTGCTCAGGTCAAGATAATGAGGTGGTGTATAATGACCAAGACTTTGGACCCGAAGAAGGTTTCTAGGTTCATGGAGATCCCCGGGCAACGCCTGTGATGGAGCCCTCAAGAATAATATTCCGATGCTAGTTTATTTACTTGTGATGAACTTATTATTGTCCATCGAGACATTTACTATGTAAGACTTACTTATATTTGACACCTGGCTTGTAATAAATGATGCTTCACTATTTGTCATCACATGTATGAGAAAATGATCCTGGCATACATGTGATATTCACTTGGTTGTTCTTCGGAAAAACCGGGTGTGACATGTAGGATTCGGTCGAGTAGCTGGAACTACTCGCGAGGATAGGCTAGAGGCACTCGACTCGGGTAGAGATAGCAAATGAAACACATGGCAAGAAAATGAGACTTAGCGGAGATTAAGGGCAGCAGAACTTTAGGGCTATACCTCCGCTTGTGTCAATTGAGGACCGAGCCGTGTGCTGGCCTGTTGAACAAGCTAGAACAGTACCGAAGACCTACCGGCTATATGGGAACCGGGAAACCGATGTAACTCAGGTAGCTGGATGTTGAGGCATAGCTGGTCATTCAGAGGGTAGGTTGAGAGCTCGAGGTTTAAATCGGCTGGCGGCACTGAGATGCGCGTGCAGAAACCTCTTGCTTGGAACGATTGGACCGGTTCAACATTTGGCTGACGGGTGAAAGGTGGTTGCGTACGACGTCCGTGATGGTTGCTGTAGGCAACATCAAGTATGGGCGTACGTGACGGGTTGTTCGGGTAACCCTGCAGGTGTAAATCGATTATAATCATTGTCCCTCGCGGTCAGTGAGTACCACTTGTTCACTGTACCGTGATGTAGAAAGAACATGCTAGACACATGCTAAAAGTTTGCTGATTTGAAAGACATACCTTGCTTGTTAATGGCTTGTTGTAGTTTAGCGCTAACTAAAGTTCTTTTCAACTTTGGGCAAAGTACATGAGAGAAATGCGTTTCTTGTTTGATTGCGGCTCTTTCATGTGCCTTAGCGTAAGGTTCTCCACAACCGGCTGCTAAAACTTGAAAGTATGGTTCTACTAATTAGGCGAGTCCTTGCAACTGATTTTTCCTCATGTAACCTATAACCCTCCATGTAGAAGTTTCAGGTTTAGGAGAGACGGGTCAGTCTTGCTGAGCCATCGTGCTCACTGCTTGTGTTTGAAGCTTTTGCAGGGTTTTATGAGGAAGGGACTCCCGAGGAGGAGACGGAACCCCAGGAGGGGAACCCCGTCGAGTGGGAGTCTCACACGCCACCGAGTTAGTGTGTGTGCGTGCTAGTGGGGACACGTTCACGAGCTGAACGTGAACTCGATGTGTAGTCTACGCCCGTGAGTGTAGACTGAACATATTTTGTTGTACAAATGTTCATAAACCTCTTTATGTAATAAAACTTTGCTTCCGCTTTGTACCTTTGATGTGTGTTATCCGGTGCTGTGCAATGCAGCACCCCTCAGTGTGATACTGGCTCGACAAGACCGTGGGGTCGTGTCAGCGTGGTATCAGAGCTCGCTTGAGGTTTAACGCACTACAAAGGTCATCTTTTTCAAAATTCGGTGAGGAACGAGTTAGTAGCCCATATAAGGATGTTATTAGTGTATAGAAAGTGGCATACTAACTATTTGATTATGTCGGAAAATCGTGCATCTCGGGACGCTTTATGTCTTGGGGGGTGCACGTAAGCGCTGTCCACCAGTGTGCACAAGCTGAAGGGTGGAGCCCAACGGGTGGCAGGTAACCCGACCCGCTTTAATATCCTCTACGACTCTTCATGTTGTTTGGGGTATTCGAGCGACGTCTGTCCCTTGCGTGCTTCGGGCAATTTGGGAGACCCCGTCAGGTGGTCAGTAACGTGAACACGTAGCTCAAGGCGTGTTTGGCTTGAGAACATCCGTGCGAGTGATGACGGCCAGGTGTACGAACTGTATGGATACCGGGCTCGGTGTGCAGCCGAGTCTGACGATTGTTTGAATTTTCTGCAGGCAGTCTAACCATGAAACGGTAGACGTGTAGCACCCGTGTGCGAGTGACGCTTAGTGCCACTGAACTAACGAAGCTGGCTAAATCCGGTATAGGTTTTTCTTTGTGAGGACGTAGTACCGACATGATCTGGTGACGCATCGATGTCACACCCCACAAAATGAACAACTTCATTGTAAAACTTGAAAGTTTTAATCCAGAGAACTAAAACTTGATGTAACTCCTTCCCTTAAACAGGATATTCAAAGTTAACAAGTTTTCAACTTGTAGGATACTAAGGACAGAGTCCCCTGTTTTCAGCTGAAATAATGCTGAAGTTAATGATAGGTTAGAGGTTGAGTTTTTTCAAGGTTAGGGCCATATTATACATTTATGAAAATATTTGAAAGAGCTTTACAACTTTTCTGTTGATGTCCAGAGGTGTTTCATCACTTAACCCATCGAAAAATGCAGTAGAGTTGAAACTGTCCTGAAAACAGGGCAGAGCAAACACTCTCTGTAACTCTCTGTAAATTGAGCATAACTTCCTGCATAAATATCCAAAAATAGAGAATAAAGTAGTTCTGAAACATTCATGAGATGGGTTACAACTTTGTAACACAAAGTTTTGTTAAATGGGGAGCAGAATTAGCTGGAATCCTTGGATCAAATCAGTACCTAAAGCAGGGAGGTGCTGTCCAATTTTCTCCAGAAATTCTGTTAACTTTGACATCTCATAACTTTTGAACCAGGACAGATCATAGGCCAAGCAAATACCTTCTGGAAAGCTACTGAAGTTAACTTTGACTTTGATGTTGAGCTCCAGAATTGATTTTGCCTTCAGCATGGCTTAAATCAGGTTGAAAGGGAAACTGGTCAGGGCTGTCATATGGGACAGCAGATCAACAGTCAAATTTCTTTGAGTTTGAACTATGTTTCCAAGTGTTATGTAAAGGTCCCAAAAATGTGAATACAAAGAAAACTTGAGTTTGCACTAATATTGGTGTTATGTGTATGAAAAAGGTGGCTGGTTCAAACTTTTTACACATATGATAACACATGATGGGTTCTTCTAAAAACTAATTTAGGGTTACTGCATATTTGGACCTCATGTGGAGTAAAACCACAGAATTGAAGAACTCAGGTGGAATGGAAAAGTTTAAAAATCAGAGTTTGAACTAAATGTCCAACTCAAATTTCAAATGAGGGAGGACACAATAGTAATTCAAACTGTTGTGTTAAAAATCTTTGTTTGCAGCAGCTAACACAAGAATCAAATTGCATATTTGGATTCCTTAGGACCCAATTAGTGGGTGGGCAAAGTTTTATTAATTTTTGAAAAGGTTTGCTACCCATTTTTCCAAAAACGATTCAAATGTGCAAAGAATTCAAATATACATTTGAATTTGGAGGAAAATTTGTCCAACTATCCAAATGCAGCTCAGGTTTTAAACTCCAAACATTTGAATTGGTCACTTGCCAAGTTTTGGAGATCTTTGGAGGGATGAGGAGGGACTGCCAGTGGGGCTCACATGTCATAGAGCTAAGTAGACTTACCCCCTAAGTTTTTCCCCTCTGTCTCTCAATCAACCGAGGGATTCACCCGAGCAGGGCTGCCGTGTGACACCTCAGGGAAAAACCGGAGGCCACCTCCTGCTGAGCCCTTCGCGCTGGCGAGCTCCTCGTGGAGGGCCTTTACTCTCAGCCGTGCCTCATCCCACCACAGCACCGAGAAAACCTCCGTTTCCCTCGCTCTAACACACCAGAGCAAAGAGGAACCGCCGCCATCGTCGATCGCTCGGGAGCGGTTTCACCTCAGCAACTCACCAAAACAGCACGACGGGACTGCTCACGACCCTCTCGCACCATTCCCAGTCGAGCTAAGCCACAGCAACCCGAGAGACATGTGTTTTTCACGGCGACCGAAAAGAACCAAGCGGAGGGCTCTCGTGGACAGCTCGGCAGAGGGCTTATCATGGCCGAGCAAGAGCGGTTTTGGACGCGCCAAGACTCCACGCTGCTTGACCCCAAAGCTTGGACCAAGTGACTGATCGTCGCCGGCGTATTTCGCAGTTTACTCTCGGCCGGTACAAAACCACCCTCGCGTACGAAATCTACAAATTCCCGACTTCTATTTGCTTAGAGCCCATCAAACTGCACTCACAGGAGCTAGACTTGACAGCACCCAAGTTTACTTCTCAACCCTAGCTTGATTAGCCAGCGTATTTTCCGTTTTTCCAACCGCGGCTATGGCGGGAAGGTTCGGGCTCACGATGAGAGCTAGGTTAGAGCCATCTCCGGGCTGTTTCAGCACCAGGACGATCTTCCTTAGTGCCCACTGGTGCTGTAGGGTCCTTCCACCGATGTGTTGGCGGGCTAGGTTGGCCGGGCGACGTCGCCGATCTGGTACCGAGCCGCCGCACCGTCGCCGGCTAGGTTAGAGCCACGGCCGGTCGGGGGAAATGGTCCCATCGTGTTCAGCGTGTGGAATTAGGCCATATCGGTGAGGGAGAGCGCGGGAGCTGGCCGGACGGCAAGGATCGGCGCGGCTCCGGCGAGCCCGGCGACGCGCGGGCGCGGGAGCAAGAGGAAGAAGACGAGTTGGCCGGGCCCGCTCGTCAGTCACTCAGTAATTAGTGGTGGGATCTTCTGTGGACCGGATCATCTGTGACAGTGCAGGAAACATTCTTGTGGCCCCGTGTGGTTTGACCAAGGAACTGACACGTGTGGGCCGGACCCGCTGTCAGAGATTTGAACTTTTCCCGGTTAATTCAAATCCCAGGATTGCCCCAAACTTTAGAACCTCATAACTTTTGCTACGAAGCTCCAAATTTAGTGATTCAAATTGGTTTGGATTCGTATTGAATAGCTCTATCCAAATATGCAACCCAATTTGTATGAACCTCATTATTTATTTCTGGAAAATTCTTTAAACCTTTTCAGCAAAAGAATTTTAGAGGGAGTTTGGCTAATCCAAAAATCCTCAAATTTTGTCAGAATAGTATTTAGGGTGTTGGTGGACTACTGTAAAAGTTTCAGCTCATTTGGAGTTGATTTGATCAGGGCAATTCAGAGTTGACATTGCTGTGTTCAATTGAATGCAGAAACATTTTCAGAGAATTTCCAAAACTTGGAAATTCAGTTCTGGGTAAATCTTAGCTCCAAAAATACTAGAAAAATTTATGAAAGCTCTATAAACTATAATTGAAATTATAATTCACTAAATTTGGCATGAACATGGGTGTTATCTCAGAATTAATTCTTCGTTGCTTAATGGCTTAGAAAATTGTTCTGAACAAACCACTAAATGAAAAGTGCTAATTTTTGGTCCAGAAGACTTCCTTGTGACAAGGAACTCACATGAAAATTCTCAGCTCCATTGGAGCTCTGGATCACCCCTGTTCTGTTTAACCTCTTAAGGTGATCAATATAGAAGAGGGGGAAAACACTTAGCACTTAATCATGTTACTTAGACCCAAACCCAAACCACTAGCACCAGTGTCATTTTAAATTCTTAAACAGAGTTCCAGTTTCTAAAAACTTGTCATTAGAACTTGTAGCAAAAGCTTTGCAATTAAACATATGTGCATACTCATTACGTGTAGCATCTATGTGAAGGATTTGAAGTCGTCGGAGTGGAAATCAAGGAAGAATGAAAGCACTTGATCAAGCCAAGTGTTCTTCACTAACTGAACTTCATATATATAAGTCCCCTGCAAAACAAAGACAAGCCCCGGTTTGCATCAAAATTTACAGGTTTCTATTTGTATTCACTTTATATTGTCTAGCATTTAGTTTCTTGCTTAAGTATAGATGGTATGAAACTCCCAATGCATGACCCAGAAAACTGTGACGGACCGGAATCCACTCATCCAGGATCGCATAGGGTGGTGCCGCGCGATGCGACACCCGACAGCACACGTCATAAGAACACATTATATTACAAGGGAAAACAAACTGAAGGTACAAAGTAGTACACTTCTCAGTTACAAACTAGAGTCTTTATTACAAAGCGGAAGTTTCTTTTGTACAACTCACGCCCGCCTATCTATCAAAAGTCGGTTGCCCAGCTCTAGGGCAACCCACACTAGCTGCACGTCTCAGCTCAGCGCGGTGTGTACGGCTCCCACTCAGCCGTGGTCCCCGACGGAGGGTAACCCTCGCCGGTGGACTCGTACTCCGAGTCCGTGGGTGGCTCCTCACCTGAAAAACACTTAAGCAGCAACCGTGAGCACGAAGGCTCAACAAGGCTTAACCGACTCACCTAACCATGAAACTCTACGTGAGGGGTACAATGGACATAGGATAGTAACCTTTCAGCAAAAGGGCACGCCTACAAGTTCATCCTTAGTTCATCTTTTAGCAACAAGTTAACAGTTCATGAAATCTGAAATTTAGTAAGCAGTATTTGGTGGCACACATGTAGCAATACAATTATTTCAACCAGCAATATTGAATTAACATGTTTCATCCATTAATCTACGTCACGACTCAGTGACCAAGTGGTACTCTTCACCGCGAGGGACGGCGAATCGACTCGATATACACCTGCAGGGAAACCCAAAGAGCACGTCACGTACGCCCACCCGTGGAGATGCACAGCACGCTCACTCGATGTCGTACGGGACAACCTTTCACCCAACAGCCCAAACGTCGAACCGGTCACACCGAAACGAGCAGGAGGTTCTCCACACGGAGCATCTCTCTATGCCCGTTGGCAGATTTCAACCTTGCTGCCCTCAGCCTACACCTATAAATCGGTGCGTTATGCCTCGACGCCCGGAGGTTTAGGCTACATCGGTTTATCGGGGCCCATATATCCGATATGCCTTCGGTACGTTCAAACTTGATCAGCGTGGGCCGCACACGGATCGGTCCTCAATCGACACGGACAGGGCTGCGCAAACAAGACTTCCCCTCACTGCGCCCTAGCCCCTGCCTAGTCTCATTTTCATTACTAAAGTGATCTCGCATCACTCAACCGAACCCGTGTGTTCCCAAGCCTAAACTCGCGAGTAGATCCCAACTACTCGACTTGTACCGAAGTCCTATGGAACATTAAGCATAGCATGTCTACTCAAGGTCTTAGACACTACCCTCACTCTTTTAGGAACCTTTGGTTATGCAAGTGGGGTTTCATCCATCCTATACCTAATGCACAATCATACTTCATATGACACATGTAAACAAAGTAAGACTTATAAAAGGGTTAATGCAAACCGGTGCTTGCCTTGTTGCTGCTGGTCAGTAGTTAGTTCTTCGTCCGGAAGAAGGAAATCCAGCACTTCCGGGGTCTGTTCTTCAATGGCTACACGTTGAATACAATACTACATGTAAATTTAGATGCAAATGTGTGAACTTATATACATAATTGCTAATAACTCTAGCTAGCCCTCCCCTTTGGGTTCTGAAATTTTTATGGAGGATTGGTAGGGTCCTAACCAGAGTTGTGACCAAGTTTTATTTGAAACAAAGTTCAATTGAACCTTGTACAAATAAAAGCCTCTTTGGTCAATAATTGAGCCTCTAAGTAATTCCAGGGTTCTTTATGGCTCCCACCATTACTTTCTGGAAACTAGAATTTAGGATGGTTCTAATGGAGTTGGTTTCATGTCATTTGAAGAATTCTACAGAAAGTTATGTCCTAATTAAGATTGGAGAAAATCTGAAAAATGTTTCTGTACATTTTTTTCTATTTTCTCTGGGCAGTTCCCTTAATCACCCAATTAGGGTAACTAAATGAACTTGGATGAGTCTGAAAACTTTACTGGGATTCAGGGATTTTCCAATGAACCTTTCAGCCAAATTTCAGAATTTTTCATAACGTAGTTCTCCAGATAAAATTCCCAACAGTTTAAATTTTAGGGATTTAATTCTGGGACACTATTCACTTTCATGAGCTGAATTTGGTATTGCTGGAAAGTGCTCAGAGAGCTGAATCCAACAAAATTTGGTTCACCCGATTTGGAGCTTTCTAGCCAAAGTTATGAGGATTTGAAGTTTGGAAGAATTCTGAAAATCGGGGGAAAAGTTTAAACTCTCGGGGCCCGCGGGGACACGTGTCGAGCGCGGAGGTGTCCGGCACACCGGGGATACCACTCGTGTCGAGCGGGGAGGTGTCCGGCACACCGGAGCTCACAGGGTATTTGCGCGTCAGCACAGCCGATCCCTGGCCACACCCGATCCTGATTTAAATTCTTCAGCCGCTGACACGTGGGCCAGCCGGCTTCGTCTTCCTCCTGCCGTTCTCTCGCGCCCGCGCCGCCGACCTCGCCGGAGCAGACTCGGGGCTCGCCGGCTCGCCGCTGCCGGACCTCCCATGGTCTGAAACTTGCCGCTAGGGGGTTGTCGACGTCGAGGAACACGTCGGGGGTGACAGGTCGGGCTGGGGGTGACCGGAAATAGCTCGGCGACGTGCCGCGGCCTCGGTTGAGGTCTGACACCGTCGACCATGGTTTCTAAACCCGCCAAAACCTCGAACAAACGGCCCTACAGCATCAGTGTACCTCTAGGAAGCTCGACAAGGTGTCAAAAGGGTTCAGGGATGGCGGCAAGTCGGTCGGCACCGTGTGACCGATCGTGCACGCCATGACCGCCCTCGATCGAGCTCGAAACTCGTCACTCCTAGACAGTTTCACGCTACGGATGCAGAAAAGAACTTGATCGCCGGCTAGTCCAGCGTCTATGTGCAAGATTTGATGACCTCCGAAAGATCATAGAGCGAGAATTTATAGAAACCGTACCGGAAGCTCGGTTTACGGTCACCGGAGCAAAAACTGGAAATTCTCTGCGGATTCTTCACGGTTGGCTTCCAAACTTGGAGGAGAGCAGCACGGTTGTCGCGCGCTCCTGTTGCCTCTCTCGCTGGACCGTGAAAACACCTGTGGAACGCTGCCCACGGGCGCCTGACTCTCGGCTGAGGCTAGGTCGCCGCGGTGGCGATCGTCTTTGGGCAAAGGAGGTCGGAGCTCGAGGTTTCTGGCGTTGGAGAGGTGGAGTGCGAGCTCAGGTGGCTGTCTAGCAGCTCAGGGACGAAGGAGGAGATGGTTTTGCTGGTTTTCCCGATTGAGCAGAGAGCTGCGGTGAGAAACAATGCCGCTGCTCGGGTTTGCCCGCGAGAAGATAATGTCGGCCGACTCCTGCTCGGCTGAGGCGGTGCCGGTCGCGTGGGGGCGCGAGCCAGCCGCCCTG
The DNA here is from genome assembly GCA_030760725.1 of Neostapfia colusana. NCBI lineage: Eukaryota > Viridiplantae > Streptophyta > Magnoliopsida > Poales > Poaceae > Neostapfia > Neostapfia colusana. The sequence continues at coordinate 32,213,523 of JASWHV010000017.1, read as the reverse complement.
GGCGCCAACACGCGGGGAGGGAAGCAGCTGGTGGCGCCGGTAGCTGCTCGGTGGCACAGCCGACAGCTGCTCGGCGGAATTTCCCACCGAGACTCTGACTTTGGGTGCAAGTTTCTCCTTCTTCTCTCTATGACATGTGGGTCCCACCCGGGGTTTTAACCTCTGAAATTTACTCCTAATCACTGTTGTAAACAGTGAGCCCCATAATACCCCTGGTGATTCAAATTATTCACCCCTGAGCCATTTGAATTGAATAGAATTCAAATTGGGTTCGGTTTGAGTGAATTTCAGCACAAGTTCAGTTTTGAATTCAAATAAAGTTTGAATTTGTCCCACTTAGCTCATGTCAAGATCAACTCCAAATGGAGTGAAAATTGGTGTGTGAGCTCACAAAAATGTTCTGAATAAGAATATGCCTCCCACTTTAAAATTCATGGGACAAAAACAGTTTGAATTTGAATGTGGTTTCAAACTGCCCTCTTTCTATCTATACCCAAAATGACCTCAAAAAGTGTTGGATTTCTATGAAACTTGGACTAAACCTTCCCAAGACTTTTTATGTTCTAGGGGTGAGCTCAACCTCTCATGTTCCTATGTCCAAATCCCGCTTTGTGAAAAGGAAGACTTTCCCCTCTAATCACTCTTTTGATGGAGGTTACTTGCTCTTCACAATATTTCCTAAGATATCCACAATAAAAACTGTGGTGTTGTGAGGTGAAGAAAAGTTTTTGAAAGTCCCTTTTCTTGGGCTTTTACATCCCTCCCCTCTTAAAAGAATCTCATCCCGAGATTACAAAAGAAGAGATAGCGATATAGTACGGACTTACCCGTGTTGAGAAGCCATGAACTCCGGGTAATTTGAGCGAAGGAATTCCTCGCTCTCGCACGTCGCTTCTTCCGCTGTGTGGTTCTCCAGAGGATCTTGTAGAACCACAACATTCTGCTACGCGTGGTTCGGGCTTTCTCATCAAGGATTTCCACCGGATACTCATCATATGTTAAATCCGGTTTCAGCTCGCTGATGTCTTCGGTAGAAACAGCAGCTGTATGCTTCAAACATTTTCTCAGTTGCGAAACATGGAAAACATCATGGACACCAGCCAGGGATGCCGGAAGCTCCAATCTATACGCTGCTGGTCCACACTTCTCGGTGATGGCATAGGGTCCAATGAAACGGGGAGCGAGCTTCCCCTTCACACCGAACCGGTGCACGCCCTTCATCGGAGACACGCGGAGGTACACGTGTTTCCCAACGTCAAAATGCAACGGTCTACGCCTCTTATCAGCGTAGCTCTTCTGTCGGGATTGAGCGGCCTTCAAATTGGCTTGAATTGTCCGAACGCGCTCTTCGGCGTCGTTCACAACATCAACCCCGAATGTGACCCTTTCACCGGATTCGCACCAATTTAATGGGGTGCGGCATTTACGACCGTAGAGAGCTTCGTAGGGTGCCATCTTGATACTCGCCTGATAGCCGTTGTTGTACGAGAATTCCGCCAATGGTAGGTGATCATCCCAGTTCCTACCATGGTGGATGGCACATGCTCTCAACATGTCTTCTAGAACCTGATTCACTCTCTCTGTTTGGCCATCTGTCTGAGAGTGGTAAGCGGAGCTTCTAACCAGTTTAGTACCCAAAGCAGCATGTAACTGCTCCCAAAAGCGAGATACAAACAATGCACCTCGGTCTGAGACTATGGTCTTGGGTACGCCATGCAGACATAGCATCCTGGCGATATATAACTCCTCATATCTGTTGGCATGGAAATGTGTATGCACGGGGATAAAGTGAGCTGACTTGGTTAGTCGGTCAACGATCACCCAAATGGAATCATGTTTGTTGGATGTTAAGGGTAATCCCACAATGAAATCCATGCTCACATCTTCCCATTTCCATGCTGGAATTTTCAGGGGTTGCAGCAGCCCTGATTTCCTCATATGATCAGCCTTCACTCGTCTACACGTATCACACTCGGATACGTACTTAGCTACCTCCCGCTTCATCCGTGTCCACAAAAATTTCTTTTTCAAATCTTGGTACATTTTGTTGCTGCCCGGATGAATGGAGTACTTGGACAAGTGAGCTTCATCGAGGATCTTCTTTCTCAACTCCATATCCCGGGGTACGACTATGCGGTCATTAAACCATAGCGTCTCCTCCTCATTTTTCTGGAAACACTTGATCTCCCCATTGTCTATCCGTCTCCGGAGATGTGCCATACCTTTATCCGTCTTCTGAGCTGCAATGATGTCCTCCCTAATAGTAGGGATGAGGGCAAGGTTGTACAGCGATCCATAAGGAACCAAGTATAAACTTGGCTCTTCCTCCTCCACCGGTGTAATGGTGAGGTGATGGACATGTGATTTCCGACTCAGCGCGTCGGCAACCACATTTGCCTTGCCGGGGTGGTAGTGAATCTCAATTTCATAGTCCTTGATTAATTCTAACCACCTCCATTGCCTCATGTTCAGCTCCTTCTGGGTGAAAATGTATTTCAAGCTCTTGTGGTCGGTGTAGAGATGCACCAAATTCCCCAGGAGATAGTGCCTCCACATTTTCAGCGCCAAAACCACTGCAGCAAGCTCAAGGTCATGAGTGGGATAATGCTGCTCATGGTTCCGAAGTTGGCGTGAGCCATAGGCGACCACACGTCCTTCCTGCATCAACACGCAGCCAAGCCCAATACCGGACGCGTCACAATACACGTCGAAGGGCTTTGTTGTATCTGGCTGAGCTTAGACCGGGGCTGCGGTGAGATGCTTCACCAATGTTTGGAATGCTCCTTCACACGCCGTGTTCCAAACATATTTCGTCCCTTTCTTCAGCAACTCTGTCATCGGCTTGGCGAGCTTGGAGAAACTTGGAATAAATCTCCGATAGTATCTCGCTAACCCGAGGAAGCTTCTGACTTCATGAATTGAAGTGGGAGCTTTCCATTTCAGCACTTGCTCTATTTTACTTGGGTCAACCGCAATGCCTTCTGCGGAGATGATATGTCCCAATAATGGCACTTGGCTGATCCAAAACTCACATTTGCTGAACTTGGCGTAGAGCTTGTGGTCTCGTAATCATTGAAGAACGACCCGTAAGTGGTCGGCATGTTTGGCTTCTGTCTTGGAGTAAACCAAGATATCGTCGATGAACACTACCACGAACTTGTCCAGCTCCGGCATGAACACCGAGTTCATGAGATACATGAAGTGGGCTGGAGCATTAGTCATCGGCACTGGTGGGAGGTCGTCGCTCCATACACTGGAGCAGCCCAAACTTGGACTCGATGGTCTGCAGCCAGTTGTCAGCCTCCAGTGGTTCTTCGGCTTCTGTGAACACTGGAGGGTGCGTACTCATGAAGTCCGAGTACGACACTTCCCGGGGCTCACGAGGCCCTCTGTCTTGACGTCCCACCGCCTGGGACGTATTCTGCACGATCGTGCGGAGCAGGTCGGTCTGCTCCTCACGACCTCCCACCAGTGCCGCTATCACATCCACTAGAGTAAGCGGAGGCGGCGGTGGTGGCTGCTGCTGCGGGGTGCTGTCGTAGGCCGGTGGCTGGGAGTCATCACCTCCCTGTTGGCTAGAGCCACCAACCTCGTGCTTGGTCCTAGTACGAACCATCTGCAACCACACGACAATAACATCAGTCCCGCAACAGATTGCATGCAGTCCAATAACAATAGGCGTAACGACATAATGACAATAAAAACATGCGATACATCTCGTAAGTAGATAATGTATTAACTTTGCACAAGCTACACCATTACCAGACCAAACACAAGCTAATTAAATCCAACTTGATGAACCCCCTCTTTAGAAGCTCACCATAACTGGGTTTGGTCAATACGAGACATTACTATCGCTCTGTCATCACGTATAGCACCCTTAGGGTACAACACCCTCTCCAATGAGTTCAACTGTCATTCTTATGTCAGAATGACCAGTTTCTACCTATTCCAAGTTTTGATCTGGTTCTGGGCATTTTCATGACTCAAGTTGAATACCAAATTTAAAGTTAACTTCAGTATATTTCCAACGAGTATTCATTTGCCCTCATATCAGCTTTGGTTAAAAAGTTATGCTAATTCAAAGTAAGCAGAATTTCTGGAAGAATTTTAACAGCACCTCCCTTGAGAAGTTGCTGTTTTCAACTCTGGTTTCCACTGAAATCTGTGCTGAAATTTCAGAAACTTTGAACTGAAAAAATGTCACACATCTTCTACTCTTTCTAAATATGTATCATATGAAAATTTTAAAATTTTCTACTGGGAGTTATGTTTGAAAAACAGAACAGTCCAGAGAGTGTTCCACTCTGTCCTGGTTCTGGACAGTTTACATCCCTCTGGGTTTTTAGGCCATCTCAAGGTGTGTTTCAGCTCTGGAAGTTTACAACAAAGTTGTAGAGTACTTCAATATCTTTCCAGAACTATATGCCACACCTCTCTGGGCTAAAAGACCTGTGAGTTATGCTCTGTTGAAAATCAGCAACTTGCAGGCCAAAACAGAGCACTCTGTTTTTCAGTCTTATGGCTATATTGCTCCACTATCCCATTCTTATACCCAACCAGGGTCCTAAATGTTGAACCTAATGATTTTAATTCCTTTTTATCATTATATTTTTTTTTGCATATGCCTACACTATCTCGGTACTACGTTCCTCACAAAAGAAAATCCTAACCGGATTATACCGGCATATACGTCTCAAATGTGGCACTAAACGGTCTCTCGCACACGTTTACCTACACGGATACATACGGGGTTAATACCTGCAGAAGACCACACAATAGTGATGCACTCAAAGGTTGTTCATTTCAGGCAGTACCATATTTGAAAGTAAATACAAACGCCCGTATCATTGCCATACGGCCGTCCTTGAGCTAAGTCACGTCTCAAGGCACATGATCGTGTTTCAACACCACACGACGGGGAACCCGAGTATGTCATGAACGGGTCGTCACGGTTGGGAATGTTATCAACCCAACAGATACCACCTACTGCCCTGCAGGGCACGCCGATGGCAAGCGCTGCGTATGTCCTCCTGGGCTATTTCCAGAGGAACACACTCTCGCATTACTGACCATGAGATGGGGTCTCCACTTACTTGCCTAATGCACGCTAGGGATCAGCGTTTCATATGAACTGAGGAACATGAAGAGTTCAAGAGGTTCATATTGACGTCTCACAACAAGCTGTGAGATCAATCCCTGAACCACGTTCCTCGTCAGGGGGAGCTAACCGAAACTGAACCGCTTTCGGTGGCGTTCCTTACCATACTTACCAGAGCGTAGGTGCGTCGTTACATAATTGAAATTCAGAATTATAACACATAGGTTAGTCTTTGCCACTTTAAGTAACTATGCTAATATAGTCCTTACTTGGGCAACTACCGAATCCTCACCGTATACCTAAGTTTTTCCCATAATGCCGTCCTTAAGTACTGTGCTATCCCCACTGCATCTCTGATACCAGGCTGTGGCGGACCGGAATCCGCTCATCCAGGATCACAGAGGGTGGTGTCGCGCGATGCGACACCCGACAGCACACGTCATAAGAACACATTATATTACAAGGGAAAACAAACTGAAGGTACAAAGTAGTACACTTCTCAGTTACAAACTAGAGTCTTTATTACACAGCAGAAGTTTCTTTTGTACAACTCACGCCCGCCTATCTAGCAAAAGTCGGTTGCCCAGCCCTAGGGCAACCCACACTAGCTGCACGTCTCAGCTCAGCGCGGTGTGTACGGCTCCCACTCAGCCGTGGTCCCCGACGGAGGGTAACCCTCCCCGGTGGACTCGTACTCCGAGTCCGTGGGTGGCTCCTCACCTGAAAAACACTTAAGCAGCAACCGTGAGCACGAAGGCTCAGCAAGGCTTAACCGACTCACCTAAGCATGAAACTCTACGTGAGGGGTACAATGGACATAGGATAGTAACCTTTCAGCAAAAGGACACGCCTACAAGTTCATCCTTAGTTCATCTTTTAGCAACAAGTTAACAGTTCATGAAATCTGAAATTTAGTAAGCAGTATTTGGTGGCACACATGTAGCAATACAATTATATCAACCAGCAATATTGAATTAACATGTTTCATCCATTAATCTACGTCACGACTCAGTGACCAAGTGGTACTCTTCACCGCGAGGGACGGCGAATCGACTCGATATACACCTGCAGGGAAACCCAAGGAGTACGTCACGTACGCCCACCCGTGGAGATGCACAGCACGCTCACTCGATGTCGTACGGGACAACCTTTCATCCAACAGACCAAACGTCGAACCGGTCGCACCGAAACGAGCAGGAGGTTCCCCACACGGAGCATCTCTCTATGCCCGTTGGCAGATTTCCACCTTGCTTCCCTCAGCCTACACCTATAAATCGGTGCGTTATGCCTCGACGCCCGGAGGTTTAGGCTACATCGGTTTATTGGGGCCCATATATCCGATATGCCTTCGGTACGTTCAAACTTGATCAGCGTGGGCCGCACACGAATCGGTCCTCAATCGACACGGACAGGGCTGCACACACAAGACTTCCCCTCGCTGCGCCCTAGCCCCTGCCTAGTCTCATTTTCATTACTAAAGTGATCTCGCATCACTCAACCGAACCCGTGTGTTCCCAAGCCTAACTTGCGAGTAGATTCCAACTACTCGACTTGTACCGAAGTCCTATGGAACATTAAGCATAGCCTGTCTACTCGAGGTCTTAGACACTACCCTCACTCTTTTAGGAACCTTTGGTTATGCAAGTGGGGTTTCATCCATCCTATACCTAATGCACAATCATACTTCATATGACACATGTAAACAAAGTAAGACTTATAAAAGGGTTAATGCAAACCGGGGCTTGCCTTGTTGCTGCTGGTCAGTAGTTAGTTCTTCGTCCGGAAGAAGGAAATCCAGCACTTCCGGGGTCTCTTCTTCAATGGCTACACGTTGAATACAATACTACATGTAAATTTAGATGCAAATGTGTGAACTTATATAAATAATTGCTAATAACTCTAGCTAGCCCTCCCCTTTGGGTTCTGAAATTTTTATGGTGGATTGGTAGGGTCCTAACCAGAGTTGTGACCATGTTTTATTTGAAACAAAGTTCAATTGAACCTTGTACAAATAAAAGACTCTTTGGTCAATAATTGAGCCTCTAAGTAATTCCAGGGTTTTTTATGGCTCCCACCATTACTTTCTGGAAAGTAGAATTTAGGATGGTTCTAATGGAGTTGGTTTCATGTCATTTGAAGAATTCTACAGAATGTTATGTCCTAATTAAGTTTGGAGAAAATCTGAAAAATGTTTCTGTACATTTTTTTCTATTTTCTCTGGGCAGTTCCCTTAATCACCCAATTAGGGTAACTCAATGAACTTGGATGAGTCTGAAAACTTTACTGGGATTCAGGGATTTTCCAATGAACCTTTCAGCCAAATTTCAGAATTTTTCATAACGTAGTTCTCCAGATAAAATTCCCAACAGTTTAAACATTAGGGATTTAATTCTGGGACACTATTCACTTTCATGAGCTGAATTTGGTATTGCTGGAAAGTGCTCAGAGAGCTGAATCCAACAAAATTTGGTTCACCCGATTTGGAGCTTTCTAGCCAAAGTTATGAGGATTTGAAGTTTGGAAGAATTCTGAAAATCGGGGGAAAAGTTTAAACTCTCGGGGCCCGCGGGGACACGTGTCGAGCGCGGAGGTGTCCGGCACACCGGGGATACCACATGTGTCGAGCGCGGAGGTGTCCGGCACACCGGAGCTCACAGGGTATTTGCGCGTCAGCACAGCCGATCCCTGGCCACACCCGATCCCGATTTAAATTCTTCAGCCGCTGACACGTGGGCCAGCCGGCTTCGTCTTCCTCCCGCCGTTCTCTCGCGCCCGCGCCGCCGACCTTGCCGGAGCAGACTCGGGGCTCGCCGGCTCGCCGCTGCCGGACCTCCCATGGTCTGAAACTCGCCGTCAGGGGGTTGTCGACGTCGAGGAACACGTCGGGGGTGACAGATCGGGCTGGGGGTGACCGGAAATAGCTCGGCGACGTGCCGCGGCCTCGATTGAGGTTTGACACCGTTGACCGTGGTTTCTAAACCCGCCAACACCTCGAACAAACAGCCCTACAGCATCAGTGTACCTCTAGGAAGCTCGACAAGGTGTCAAAAGGGTTCCGGGATGGCGGCAAGTCGGTCGGCACCGTGTGACCGATCGTGCCCGCCATGACCGCCCTCGATCGAGCTCGAAATTCGTCACTCCTAGACAGTTTCACGCTACGGATGCAGAAAAGAACTTGATCGCTGGCTAGTCCAGCGTCTATGTGCAAGATTTGATGACCTCCGAAAGATCATAGAGCGAGAATTTATAGAAACCGTACCGGAAGCTCGGTTTACGGTCGCCGGGCAAAAACTGGAAATTCTCTGCGGATTCTTCACGGTTGGCTTCCAAACTTGGAGGAGAGCAGCACGGTGGTCGCGCGCTCCTGTTGCCTCTCTCGCTGGACCGTGAAAACGCCTGTGGAACGCTGCCCACGGGCACCTGACTCTCGGCTGAGGCTAGGTCGCAGCGGTGGCGATCGTCTTTGGGCAAAGGAGGTCGGAGCTCGAGGTTTCTGGCGTTGGAGAGGTGGAGTGCGAGCTCAGGTGGCTGTCTAGCAGCTCAGGGACGAAGGAGGAGATGGTTTTTCTGGTTTTCCCGATTGAGCAGAGAGCTGCGGCGAGAAACAATGCCTCTGCTCGGTTTTGCCCGCGAGAAGATAAATTCGGCCGACTCCTGCTCGGCTGAGGCGGTGCCGGTCGCGTGGGGGCGCGAGCCAGCCGCCCTGGGCGCCAACGCGCGGAGAGGGAAGCAGCTGGTGGCGCCGGTAGCTGCTCGGTGGCACAGCCGACAGCTGCTCGGCGGAATTTCCCACCGAGACTCTGACTTTGGGTGCAAGTTTCTCCTTCTTCTCTCTATGACATGTGGGTCCCACCCAGGGTTTTAACCTCTGAAATTTACTCCTAATCACTGTTGTAAACAGTGAGCCCATAATACCCCTGGTGATTCAAATTATTCACCCCTGAGCCATTTGAATTGAATAGAATTCAAATTGGGTTTGGTTTGAGTGAATTTCAGCACAAGTTCAGTTTTGAATTCAAATAAAGTTTGAATTCGTCCCACTTAGCTCATGTCAAGATCAACTCCAAATGGAGTGAAAATTGGTGTGTGAGCTCACAAAAATGTGCTGAATAAGAATGTGCCTCCCACTTTAAAATTCATGGGACAAAAACAGTTTGAATTTGAATGTGGTTTCAAACTGCCCTCTTTCTATCTATACCCAAAATGACCTCAAAAAGTGTTGGATTTCTATGAAACTTGGACTGAACCTTCCCAAGACTTTTTAAGTTCTAGGGGTGAGCTCAACCTCTCATGTTCCTATGTCCGAATCCCGCTTTGTGAAAAGGAAGACTTTCCCCTCTAATCACTCTTTTGATGGAGGTTACTTGCTCTTCACAATATTTCCTAAGATATCCACAATAAAAACTGTGGTGTTGTGAGGTGAAGAAAAGTTTTTGCAAGTCCCTTTTCTTGGGCTTTTACAAAAACCCTTGAGTATAATGTAGTGTAGGTTATCCATTGATTAATACTGCTGATCTCAAGTTAGCAAAAGTGGATTAAAAGAGGCATAACTCGAGTGGGCAGTTTCCTACTCGTGAACCGGGATTAAGGGGGATCAATCGGAAGAGTTGGGAATTGATCCTCATAGTGGGGAATGGAGACCGGGCAGTGGATGGAAGGATCAAGGACGTGGTCCTGTGAACCCAGTCTATGTCTGCGTCGATTAATGCTCGTTCTCGTGTGCGGCCCTGTGAGACAAGTTTGAGATGTGTACCGGATGCATACTGGCTATATGGGTCCCAGGAAACCGATGTAACATGTTAACCTAGGTGTCGAGGCATACCTCACCGTCTGATGCCGATGCTGAAAGGATAGAGAAGTCGGCTCTACGAGTGTATGGCGTAGAGAGACTTAATCCCAGTCGGTGGGACCGGTTCGACATTTGGGTGTCATGTGAAAGGTTGCCACGTATAACGTCAGTGATGGTTGTTGTGTGCAATGTCGAGTACGGCGTACGTGTCGTGTCAGCCGGGTGTTTTTGATTGCAATCACCGTCGCCCGCGGTAGTGAGCATACTTGTACACTGAGTCGTGACGTAGTAATATAGTGGGAAACATTTAATATGCTTTGTGAGTAATCCTCATAATGGAGATGAGGAATGATCAACACTTTCACTAAATTTAATTTCCAGCTTGGGCTAGTAGCGTCGAGGCAAAGCGTTTCATGTTTGATTGTGGAGTCTAGGCGTTGATGGCGCAAGGTCTGTATGAGTCTAGGGTAGCTCATTAAAGTTATTTTCACCTCGGGCAAGTGACATTAAGATGAAGCGTTTCTTGTTTGATTGTGGAGTCTCGATGTAAATTGCGCGAGGGCTATAAAAGTTACTTAAAACTTGAAGTAAGGATTATCCTTTAGCTCAAGAGCATCCTTTGTGCAAACTTCTATATTCAGCCCTCTATTTTCATCATGTAGAGTTTCATTACTAGGGGGACGGTTAAGTCTTGCTGAGCTTCGTGCTCACAGATATTGCATAAGTTGTTTTGCAGGTAATAACTGTGCACTGATACGTACGGGTGTCCGATGAGACTCGGAGCTCTCCGAGGGGTGAACTCATTGCAACCCCTGCCGCTGCTATTGTGATAGTGTTGCTAGCGAGAAGGGTCCGCGGGCTGGACACCTTCTCTGTTGCTTAGCATAGTTATGAGACGTGAGTTGTAATAGTCTTACGCTATAGATTATTTTGAGAAGTACTTGAAAAATTTACACTTTGTAAGCTTCCGCTTGATTTATGTAATATGATGCTTTATTATGTGTGCTGTTGGGTGCCGCATCGCACGGCACCACCCAATGCGATTCCCGGGCGAGCGGCACAGCCCGTGATCGGGACCGGGCCCTCACAGCGTGGTATCGGAGCCGCATTGGTAATAGCACACGGAATAAGGATCGTATTACGACAAAAACATAGGATACGGTGAGGAAACGGTATTAGGCCCACATAAGGACTATAATAGTATAGTTACTTAAAGTGGCAGGACTAACCTACTTGTTATAATTCAGAATTTTGGTTATGTAACGACGCACCTACGCTCAGGTAAGCATGGTAAGGAACGCCACCGTAAGCGGTTCAATTTCGGTTAGCTCCCCTGACGAGGAATGTGGTTCAGGGATAGGTCTCAAACCTTGGTGTGAGACGTCAATATGAAACTCTTGGACTCTTCATGTTCCTGAGTTCATATGAAACGCTGATCCCAAGCGTGCATTAGGCAAATAAGTGGAGACCCCATCGTGTGGTCGGTAACGCGATAGTGTGTTCGTCCGGAAATAGCCCAAGGGAACATACGCAGCGCTTGCCATCGGCGTGCCCTGCAGGGCAGTAGGTGGTATCGGTTGGGGTGATAACATTCCAAACCGTGATGACCCGTTCATGATATACTCGGGTTCCCCGTCGTGTGGTGTAAAAACACTATCACGTACCTTGAGACGTGGCTTGACTCAAGGACGGCCCGTATGGAAATGGTACGGGGCGTATGTTTTTAGTATGATATGGAACTGCCTGAAATGAAAACAACTTTTGAGTACACCACTATTGAGTGATCTTCTGCAGGTATTAACCACGTACGTATCCCGTGTAGTACACGTGTGCGAGAGACCGTTTAGTGCCACAATTGAGACGTATATACCGGTATAATCCGGTTAGAATTTTGTTTTTGTGAGGAACGTAGTACCAACATTGTTCTTACGGTGCCTCGACGCCGTATTCAACTTAATAACCTCTTCCCTATGAAGAAGTAATTCATGAGCTAACTTTAAACTAAAAATGGAAGTTTGAAACAAATATTAGTTACTGAACTCTTATTTTGAACTAAGATTCAAATAAGAGAATGTCTAGGTATCAAAGATTTCAAAAACAGAGTGCTCTATTCCTTGCAGGAATTCTTGCTGGAATTTGACAGATCATAACTCTTAGTAGCTTTAACCAATTAATGTGTATGATACAGTTCTGGAAAGATTTTCAAGTTCTCTACAACTTTCTTGTAGACACCCTGAGAAAAGTCACATATTAAGTTGGTGAAAAGTCCAGTCGAAGGAAAACTGTTCAGAACTAGGACAGTAGCAAAAACCTCTCTGGACCTTTCGGTTTTTGAGCAATAACTTCCGGTAGAAAAATCCCTAAGGAGCCCATGATACACCATTGGAAAGGTTATGAGATGTGCAACATCGTTGTAGTTCAAAGTTGGTTCATATTCATATTGTATCTGTGTATACAACTGTGATAAAGTCAGCCACATACAAAGGAGATGCTGGCAAATTTTGTCCAGAATTCTGCCAACTTTGAGCAATCATAACTTTTGATCCAGAAGTGATATGGAGGCTTTTTAATACTAGCTGGAAATATATTGAAGTTAAATCTAACTTTGATATTCAACTTGAGTTATTAAAGTGCTTTTAACTGGATAAAAATCTGGTTGGTTTGATGACCGATCAATCTGCTTTTAAATCCTTGCTGTTAGTACACCAGTTTGCGCTTAAATCATTTTGCTTACATGTTAATATTTCATTATCAGTGTGTCACTACTTTATTCATGGAATAAATCAAGTGATAGTGTTGAACTGATAATGAACTCTTGCAATTGCAGAATGGTGCGAACTCGTTCCATGGATGAGATGGGTGGTTCCAGTGGTGGTGGTGGTGATAACCCTCCACATCGGGGGCAGCGAGCTCCGCAACCGCAGCTGCCACCAGGACCCTTCACCTACGGTCACAATGGCGGACATTCTGGCTGCCATGACGGGTGCAAGCGATGAGCGAACCGACTTGCTCCGCACCCTGGTGATGGATACATCCCGTCAAGGGGGCTGTCAAGATTAAGACTTGCTCCAACCTCAACTGAACTCCTATGTTGAGTTCCTAGCAACTCAACCACCGGTTTTCATTGAAGCTGAGGACCCTATGGTGGCGGATAGCTGGATCCGTACCATTGAGTCTATGTTCGGGTTACTCCAATGCACCGAACATCAGAAGGTTCTTTACGCGGCGCAACAACCTCACTGGTCCGCCAGTGCATGGTGGGCAAATCAACTCGTTTCCCAGCCAGCTGGACATGATTTTACATGGGCAGAATTCCAGAAGGCGTTTCTCGCGTATCATGTTCCTTCCGGAATAATTCAGCGGAAACTCAAGGAGTTTCTGGCCTTAAAACAAGGAGGGAGGGGTGCATACGAGCATTCGCGAGTGTTCAACAAACTGGCACAGTATGCGCCTGAACATGTGAACACTGAGGCACAAAAGTGTGAATAGTTTTTCCGCAGCCTCAACCCCAAGTTAAAGGAAAGACTCATCTTAGCTGATCGAAAGAACTTCAATGAATTGATGAGTGCTGCCATCATGGTTGAAGATGCTCAGCGAGAAGTTCAGGCTGAGAAGAGAAAGAACCGTATACCACCGGAGAGTAGCTGTAGTGCTCCTCATAAATACAGGGTGGTAGACAATACCTTGAACTGTCAAACAATGCAGCCAGCTCGACGACTCCAGTAAGATTCAGGCTGCTCATCCCAATACTCTGAATTCGGACAGCTGCAACAACGGTATATGCAGCCACATTATTCTGTTTCTGAAGTGTTCTTGCCGCAATAGAATATAATTAGTGTCCGTACTCTGAGCAACCTGGAACCGGCTGAGAAACCGTGCTTCACGTGCGGTTATTTGGGTCACATCAGCAGAAAGTGCCCAGAAAGGATACACCACAGATAAACTACACCGGGGCAGGGTATAAATCAACCCCGTGCTCGGCTTCAAGGAACAGCTGCAATATCCGGGTGCATTTATCATACAGCTCTAGAGGATGTGCCGGACGGGGCACCTGTGCTAGCGGAATGTTCACCCTCAATGGACTGCCCGTGTTAATTTTATTTGACTCTGGTGCTACACACAATTTCATCAGCAGGTTGTTTGTGTGCAAAGCTGAGCTCTCCACCTCTACACCGAAGGATCACTACCTTATCTGCTCACCTGGTGGAAATATAGCCGCTAATGAAGTAGTGGTCAAAGCACCCTTGTGCTTAGGTGGAAACTTATACCCCACAACCCTCATCGTATTAGAGGGGCAGAAGATCGATGTGATCTTAGGGATGGAGTAGATGAACTACCATGGGGCTGTTCTTGATATCGGTCCATGGATTGTTAGTTTGGACTCTCCAATCTACGGCATTCAAACACTCATACTTGAAGCCGTGGATTCTAAAAATCCAGTGGTGTACCACAGTGTGGCCATTAAACTGGAGGATATTCCAGTGGTCCGTGAGTACCCAGATGTGTTTCCCGACGATCTTCCAGGGATGCCGCCTTTGAGGGATGTGGTATTCAAGATCGAGTTAGCACCGGGAACCACACCAATATCTCGGAGGCCGTACAAAATGTCTCCGAAGGAATTAGCCGAACTGAAAGAACAGCTAAAGGATTTAATGGACAAAGGGTTCATCCAACCAAGCTCATCGCCATGGGGCTGTTCAGCACTCTTTGTGAAGAAAAAGGATGAGTCACTTCGGTTATGTGTGGATTATCGGCCGCTGAATGCATTGACAATCAAAAATAAATATCCACTGCCGCAGATCGATATATTATTTGATCAGTTGGTGGGTGCAAAGTATTCTCCAAGATGGACTTACGGTCCGGTTATCACCAGATAAAAATCAGAGCGGAGGATATACCGAAGACGGCTTTCTCGACTAGATACAACCTCTATGAGTATCTAGTCATGTCTTTCGGGCTAACAAATGCACCCGCACACTTCATGTATCTCATGAATTCTGTATTCATGCCAGAGTTGGATCAGTTCGTCATCGTTTTCATCAACAACATTCTCGTATACTCCAAATCGGAGGAGGAGCACACCAAACATCTCCATATTGTGCTCGAACGCCTACGAGAACATAAACTGTATGCCAAATTCAGCAAGTGTGAATTTTGGATCAGCAAAGTACCATTCTTAGGCCACATTATTTCAGTGGAGGGTGTGGCCGTAGATCCAACTAAAATTGAGCAAGTCTTGAAGTGCGAGTCTCCGACATCTGTTCATCAAATCCGCAGTTTTCTGGGGCTAGCGGGTTACTATCGGAGATTTATTCCCAGCTTCTCGAAGGTGGCTAAGCCAATGACAAAACTATTGAAGAAGAACAGCAAGTATGTATGGACGGAAGCCTGTGAAGAGGCATTTCAAACTTTAAAGAAACATCTCTCAATGTCACAGGTGTTAGCCCAACCGGATACAACAAAGCCATTTGATGTTTATTGTGATGCCTCAGGCATTGGACTTGGCTGTGTCTTAATGCAAGATAGACGCGTGATCGCGTATGGGTCTCGTCAACTCCGCAACCACGAGCAGCACTACCCCACTCATGACCTAGAACTCGCTGCAGTGGTGCTGGTGTTGAAAAGGTGGAGGCACTACTTACTCGAGAATTTAGAGCACCTCTACACCGACCATAATAGCCTCAAATATATATTCACTCAGAAGGATATCAATATGAGGCAGCGGAGATGGTTGGAATTAATCAATGATTATGAGCTCAAGATCCATTATCATCCGGGCAAAGCTAACGTGGTGGCTGATGCACTCAGTTGTAAATCCCACGTGAATAACTTATCAGTTGTTCCGGATGAGGATGAAGAACCAAGCTTGCGGGTGATTCCGTATGGGGTGTTGTATAATCTTGCCCTTGTGCCTACCATTAGAGAAGAGATTGTACAAGCCCATAAGAGAGATAAAGGGTTGCAGAAGAATCCGAGCGAGGATTAAAGAGGATGAAATAAAATGCTTCCGGGAAGATGATCAAGGTGTGTTATGGTTTAACAACTATATCGTGGTACCCCGGAACCTGAAGCTAAGAAAGAAGATCTTGGATGAAGCTCATATGTCCAAGTAATCGATACATCCAGGAAGAAATAAGATGTATCAAGATCTTAAAACAAAATTTTGGTGGACTCGGATGAAGCGCGAAATTGCCAAATATGTATCCGAGTGTGATACATGTCGGCAAGTCAAAGCTGACCATATAAAGAAAGCGGGGATGCTGCAACCATTAAGCATTCCAGCATGGAAGTGGGAGGACATCAGCATGGACTTTATTATCGGACTACCTCTCATGTCCAGAAAGCATGACTCCATTTGGGTGATTGTTGACTGCTTAACAAAATCAGCCCACTTCATCCCAGTAAATACGGTATTCCAGACTAAGCAATGTGCAGAGTTGTATCTCTCAAGGATTGTGTGCTTACACGGAGTCCTGAAAACCATCATATCAGACCGAGGTTCAATATTTGTTGCTCATTTCTGGGAGCAATTACATGAATCTCTGGGAACGAAGTTAATTAGAAGCTCAGCATACCATCCTCAGACCGACGGTCAAACTGAGAGGGTGAATCAAATTTTAGAAGATATGCTGAGAGTGTGTGCCATTGATCATGGAAAGAATTGGGATAACCATTTGCCATTTGCAGAGTTCTCCTACAACAATGGTTACCAATCCAGTATTAAAATGGCACCGTACGAAGCACTTTATGGCAGGATGTGCAGCACGGCACTCAATTGGTGTGAATCCGGCGAGAGGGTGATTTTCGGCATTGATCATGTAAAAGATGCCGAAGAGCGGGTCCAGCTGATTCAAGCAAACCTCAAAGCCGCTCAATCTCGCCAGAAGAGCTATGCGGACCAGCGACGCCGACCCTTGTGTTTTAAAGTCGGAGATCACGTTTATCTCCGAGTATCCCCGATGAAGGGAATCCATCGATTCGGGGTCAAGGGAAAGCTAGCTTCTCACTTTGTGGGTCCGTTCATTATTACAGAACGGTGTGGACCGGTAGCCTACTGTCTGAAGCTGCCACCATCCTTGTTGGGCGTCCACGACATCTTTCATGTCTCACACTTAAGAAAGTATTTGAAGAAGCCGACAGAGATTCTTTCTGGAGACATGGAGATATTACAATCGAATCTCACCTACGCCGAGCAGCCCATCAAAATTATCGACGAGAAGACCTGGATCACTCGAAATCGGACTTTTAAATTTTACAAAGTCATGTGGAGTAATCATACCCCAGAAGAGGCAACTTGGGAGAGTGAAGATTACATCCACAAGAACTATCCGGAACTTTTGCCATAGACGTTGTAATTACTTTCCTCTTCATCTTTATTTTGTAATCTCGGGACGAGATTCCTTTTAAGGAGGGAGGAAGGTAAAGGTCCCAAAAATGTGAATACAAAGAAAACATGAGTTTGCACTAAGATTGGTGTCATGTGTATGAAAAAGGGGGCTGGTTCAAACTATTTACACATATGATAACACATGAGGGGTTCTTCTAAAAACTAACTAAGGGTTACTGCATATTTGGACCTCATGTGGAGTAAAACCACAGAATTGAAGAACTCAGGTGCAATGGAAAGGTTCAAAATTCAGAGTTTGAACTAAATGTCCAACTCAAATTTCAAATGAGGTGGGACACAATAGTAATTCAAACTGTTGTGTTAAAAATCTTGTTTGCAGCAGCTAACACAAGAATCAAATTGCATATTTGGATTCCTTAGGTCCGAATTAATGGGTGGGCAAAGTTTCATTAATTTTCGAAAAGGTTTGCTACCCATTTTCCAAAAAGGATTCAAATGTGCAAAGAATTCAAATATATATTTGAATTTGGAGGAAAATTTGTCCAACTATCCAAATGCAGCTCAGGTTTTAAACTCCAAACATTTGAATTGGTCACTTGCCAAGTTTTGGAGATCTTTGGAGGGATGAGGAGGGACTGCCTGTGGGGCCCACATGTCATAGGGCTAAGTAGACTTATCCCCTAAGTTTTTCCCCTCTGTCTCTCACTCAACCGAGGGATTCACCCGAGCAGGGCTGCCATGTGACACCGCGGGGAAAAACCAGAGGCCACCTCCTGCTGAGCCCTTCGTGCTGGCGAGCTCTTCGTGGGGGGCCTTTACTCTCAGCCGTGCCTCATCTCACCACAGCACCGAGAAAACCTCCGTTTCCCTCGCTCTCACACGCCAGAGTACATAGGAGCCGCCGCAATCGTCGATCGCTTGGGAGCGGTTTCATCTCGTGTGCAATCCTCAGCAACTCACCAAAACAGCACCACGGGACAGCTCATGACCCCCTCGCACAATTCCCAGTCGAGCTAAGCAACAGCAACCCGAGAGACGTGTGTTTTTTGCGGCGACCGAAACGAACCAAGCGGAGGGCTCTCGTGGACAGCTCGGCAGAGAGCTTGTCACGGCCGAGAAAGAGCGGTTTTGGACGCTCCAAGACTCCACGCTGCTCGACCCCAAAGCTTGGACCAAGTGACTGATCGTTGCCGGCGTATTTCGCAGTTTACTCTCGGCCGGTGCAAAACCACCCTCGGGTACGAAATCTGCAAATTCCCGACTTCTATTTGCTTAGAGCCCACAAAACTGCACTCACAGGAGCTAGACTTTACGGCACCTAAGTTTACTTCTCAACCCTAGTTTGATCATGGCAGTAGCCAGCGTATTTTCCGTTTTTCCAACCGCGGCTATGGCGGGGAGGTTCGGGCTCACGATGAGAGCTAGGTTAGATCCATCTCCAGGCTGTTTCGGCGCCAGGACAATCTTCCTTAGCGCCCACTGGTGCTGTAGGGTCCTTCCACCGATGTGTTGGCGGGCTAGGTTGGCCGGGCGACGTCGCTGAACTGGTACCGAGCCGCCGCACCATTGCCGGCTAGGTTAGAGCCACCGCCGGTCGGGGGAAATGGTCCCATCGTGTAAAGCGTGTCGAACTATGCCCTAACGGTGAGGGAGATCATGGGATCTGGCCGGACGGCAAGGATCGGCGCGGCTCCGGCGAGCCCGGCGGCGCGCGGGCGCGGGAGCGAGAGGAAGAAGACGAGTTGGCTGGGCCTGCTTGTCAGTCAGTCAGTAATTAGTGGTGGGATAGTCTGTGGCACCGGATCATCTGTGACAGTGCGGGAAACAGTCCTGTGGCCCCGTGTGGTTTGACCGAGGAACTGACACGTGTGGGACGGACCCGCTGTCAGAGATTTGAACTTTTCCCGGTTAATTCAAACCCAGAATTTCCTCAAACTTTAGAACCTCATAACTTTTGCTAGGAAGCTCCAAACTTAGTGATTCAAATTGGGTTGGATTCATCTTGAATGGCTCAATCCAAATATGCAACCCAATTTGTATGAAACCGATTACTTAATTCTGGAAAATTCTTTAAAACTTTTCAGAAAAAAGAATTTTAGAGGGAGTTTGGCTAATCCAAAAATCCTCAAATTTTGCCAGAATAGTCTTTAGGATGTTAGTGGACTTCTGTAAAGGTTTCGCCTCATTTGGAGTTTATTTGATCAGGGCAATTCAGAGTTGAAGTTGCTGTGTTCAATTGAATGCAGAAATATTTTCAGAGAATTTCCAAAACTTGGAAATTCAGTTCTGGGTAAATTTTAGCTCCAAAAATACTAGGAAAATTTATGCAAGCTATATGAACTATAATTGAAAATATAGTTCACTAAGTTTAGCATAAACATGGGTTTTATCTCAGAATTAATTCTTCCGTGCTTAATGGCTTAGAAAATTGTTCTGAACAAACCACTCAATGAAAAGTGCTAATTTTTGGTACATAGGACTTTCTTGTGACAAGGAACTCACATGAAAATTCTCAGCTCCATTGGAGCTTTGGATCACCCCTGTTCTTTTTAACCTCTTAAGGTGATCAATATAGAAGAGGGGGAAAACACTTAGCACTTAATCATGTTACTTAGACCCAAACACAAACCACTAGCACCAGTGTCATTTTAAATTCTTAAACAGAGTTCCAGTTTCTAAAAACTTGTCATTAGAACTTGTAGCAAAATCTTTGCAATTAAACATATGTGCATACTCATTACGTGTAGCATCTACGTGAAGGATTTGAAGTCGTCAGAGTGGAAATCAAGGAAGAAGGAAAGCACTTGATCAAGCCAAGAGTTCTTCACTAACTGAACTTCATATACATAAGTCCCCTGCAAAACAAAGGCAAGCCCCGGTTTGCAACAAAACTTACAAGTTTCTATTTGTATTCACTTTATATTGTTTAGCATTTAGTTTCTTGCATTAAGTCTAGATGGTATGAAACTCCCAATGCATGACCCAGAAAACCCTGGAGTATAATGTAGTTTAGGTTATCAATTGATTAATACTACTGATCTCAAGTTAACAAAAGTGGAATAAAATAGGCATATATCGAGTGGGCAGTTTCCTACTCGTGAACCGGGATTAAGGGGGATCAACCGTAAGAGTTGTTAATTGATCCTCATAGTGGGGAATGGAGACCGGGCAGTGGATGGAAGGATCAAGGACATGGTCCTGTGAACCTAGTCTATGTCTGCGTTGATTAATGCCCGTTCTCGTGTGCGGCCCTGTGAGACAAGTTTGAGATGTGTATCGGATGCATGCTGGCTATATTGGCCCCAGGAAACCGATGTAACATGTTAACCTGGATGTCGAGGCATACCTCACCGTCTGATGCCGATGCTGAAAGGATAGAGAAGTCGGCTCTACGAGGGTTTGCCGTAGAGAGACTTCATCCCAGTCGGTGGGACCGGTTTGACATTTGGGTGTCATGTGAAAGGTTGCTGCGTACGACGTCAGTGATGGTTGCTGTGTGCAACGTCGAGTACGGGCGTACATGTCGTGTCAGCCGTGTGTTTTTTATTGCAATCACTGTCGCTCGCGGTAGTGAGCATACTTGTACATTGTGTCGTGACATAGTAATAAACTGGGAAACATTTAATATGCTTTGTGAGTAATCCTCATAATGGAGATGAGGAATGATCAACACTTTAACTAAATTTAATTTCCACCTTGGTCTAGTAGCGTCGAGGCAAAGCATTTCTTGTTTGATTGTGGAGTCTCGACGTTGATGGCGCAAGGTCTGTATGAGTCTAGGGTAGATCACTGAAGTTATTTTCACCTCGGGCAAGTGACATCAAGATGAAGCGTTTCTTGTTTGATTGTGGAGTCTCGATGTAAATTGCGCAAGGGCTATAAAAGTTACATACAACTTGAAATAAGGATTCTCCTTTAGCTCAAGAGCATCCTTTGTGCAAACTGCTATATTCAGCCCTCTATTTTCATCATGTAGAGTTTCATGACTAGGGGGACGGTTAAGTCTTGCTGAGCTTCGTGCTCACAGATACTGCATAAGTTGTTTTGCAGGTAATAACTGTACGCTGATATGTACGGGTGTCCAATGAGACTCGGAGCTCTCCGAGGGGTGAACTCATTGCAACCCCTGCCGCTGCTATTGTGATAGTGTTGCTAGCGAGAAGGGTCCACGTGCTGGACACCTTCTCTGTTCCTTAGCATAGGTATGAGACGTGAGTTGTAATAGTCTTCCGCTGTAGATTATTTTGAGAAGTACTTGAAAAATTTACACTTTGTAAGCTTGCGCTTGATTTATGTAATATGATGCTTTATTATGTGTGCTGTTGGGTGCCGCATCACACGGCATCACCCAATGCGATTCCCGGGCGAGCGGCACAGCTCATGATCGGGACCGTGCCCTCACATGTTATGGGTTCAATGACATGTTTTATGTTATAACTCCATGGTTTACTGTCCAAATAAATATTTGACATTTCTCAAATATATTTCTACAGATGACAGCGGATAAACAGTTCGAGAACGGGTAGGTGGAATCTCACTGTTCTCACCACAGCGGCTATCCGGAAGCATTGAGGCAGATGCTTCAATATTTCGGGTACAATAAGATGACGCGGTAATTCGCCAAGGAAGAAGTCGAGGAGGGAAACGAGACGTGGACGATCCATGTCGAAGTTCCTGCAGGGCCTACGCCACCCGGTTGGGCGCCGTTCACCGCTACGGTGAGAGGTAGACAACCGGAGGGGATGTGGCAAGTGGCAGCCCGTGACACCATGTCATGTTTCTGCCAACTACACATGAGAGCTATGGAGGGCACTCCATACGTGCTCGTTCCGGTGGAGGGACAGGCTAATCATGTGTGAAAAGGGAGGTACATGGAGGCAACAGATCCGGGTTGCCCAAGGTACAGTCCCTCGGAAGCAAACCTCAGTCTCCAATTTATGGCGGGAGAAGCCGTGATGGACAGCCAAGCTGTTCATACGGATTGTCTTGCTGCAAGACTTAAAGAAAGCACCAGCCGTGGAGACCACTTCGAGAGTGCTCTCAGCGACTGAATGAACAGCATAATCAGTTGCATCGTCTGAAGAAGGCAAAGAAGAAAAGCCGTGTCGACATCACGGGGTTGCAAGAACAGGTGCAGGCTCTGACCCAGCAGAATGAGGTCCTTACTCAAGAGCGGGACAACGCTATTGAGGAAGGGCAAGGCTGGGAAGAGGACTACAACCAGGCCATGGACGAGGTGCACGCGTTGCAGGACCTCGTACCTCCAGTAATGGGCATACCGGTGGTAGGTGCCGTACCCGTGGTCTTGGGTCTTCCGGCAATGGGAGAACCCGAGATGGGAGAGGAGGTTGTAGACCCAGAGCCACCAGCAGAGGTACCAGAGGAGGACGACCCGCAGGAGGTCGAGTTCTACTCTTAGTAGGAGGTTACCATTTCCAAGTAGGGCAGCAAGGGTGACGTAACAAAAAATTTTGTAATCGGTGACATGTCGTGTAGACAGTAGTGTATGTATAGGTAGTGACGACATGAGCACGACTTCTCGGAGAGCAGAGACTAATGTATCTTGTATAATGTTTATGCTTTATAAATATATGTGAATGTTGTGCAAATTATTCATGCGTCACTTCAATACCTACTGTTTCATATGGGATTTTTTAAGTATGACATGTGCTGATCGCTGCTGTTTTGAATTTCAGAATGACTCGTACTCGTGGCAACCCGGACGTTGGGGGTTCTAGTCAAGGGGGAGAAACCTCCCAACAGCCTCCCGAGGACTCCTCGGGACAGCAAGAGTAGCAACAGCAACAGCAAACACCGCCACCGCCAACGGTTGCATTGGCCGACATCGTTGCGGCAGTGGAAGGTTCTCATCAGCAGCACACAGAGTTGCTGCAAACTTTCATCGCAAATACGTCTCGACTAGAGAGGCGTCAAGATCGTGAGGAGCGTCAACAGAGCTCATACTCTGACTTTCTGGCAACCCATCCCCCGGTATTCTCAAGGGCGGATGAACACTTCGATGCGGACAATTGGCTCTGCACGATGGAGATGAAGTTCGGGTTGCTCCATGTGAGTTAGAAGCGCAAGACTCAGTTCGCGGTTCAACGGCTCCAGGGATCCGCGAGCCTGTGGTGGGCGAACTACTGTGCTTCGCAGCCCACCGACCGAGTTATGACCTGGGCGGAGTTCTGGACGGCCTTCAGGGCCTATCACATACGGCCGGGTTTCATGAAGTGGAAGACGCAGGAGTTCTTACGCCTGCAGCAAGGGAGCCGAAACGCGCTGGAATACTCCAGGGCGTTCAATAATCTTGCGCTCTACGCGTCGTATCACGCAGATACCGACAAGAAGAGGCGGGATCACTTCTACCAGGGGCTTAATCCGCTCCTGATGGACAAACTGGCGATGTTCAATCATGGCAGCCTCAACGACATAATTGATGCTGCGATTGTTTAGGAGGACTCCGGCAAGGAGTTAGTGGCGGCGGAAAGGAAGCGAAACGCGCCACAAAGCAGCAGAGAAGGAAGTGGTCCTTCTCTAAAATATCGGATGGTGAATCGCTCACCATCAGGTCCACGCTGGCAGCCACCACAGAGGCCAATACCGTTCCGCAGTCGGCCATATTCTTCACCGGCATTCAGGCCGGCACTGCCAGTACCACCTCCGCAGCAACCACAGCAGCAGCGGGCGACGCCGCGTGCGTATGCACCTCAGCAGCGCATGCCGGGATTTCGTCCCCCAAGCACCGGCCAAGCAGCAGCTACATGCTATAAATGTGGTCGTCTAGGACACTTCGCCAGCAGCTGTCCGGAGAGACAAGGCGGCGGAGTTGCACCGCAACTTCCGGTGAGGAATCAGTCCTGGAACCCCACTAATGTGCGGCGGGCAAACCCTAGGCCTGGCACCGTCCACCAACTTGCCATAGAGGATGTGCTGGAGGGTGAGCCAATCCTTGCGGGTATGTTTCAACTCCACCAGCATCCCGCCATAGTATTATTTGATTCAGGCGCCACATATAGCTTTATTAGCCAATCTTTCATTGCTCAATGCAGCTTGCAAATACTACCCACCGATAGTCCATACTTGATTTGTTCACCAGGTGGAAAGATTTCAGCAACCATGATGGTCCCAAAAGCGCGATTATGCTTAGATAGTAGTGTATACCCTACGTCTCTCAGAATTCTAGAGGGACAAAAGGTCGATATCATCTTAGGGATGTCATGGTTAACCCGCCATGGCGCTGTTTTAGACACCGTCCTCCGGATTGTGCACTTGAACAAAAGGTCGATGTCATCTTAGGGAACTATGCCAATATCCCGAAGGCCGTACAAGATGGCGCCCAAGTAATTGGCTGAAGTGAAGACTCAGCTGACGGACCTCCTGGAGAAGGGTTTTATTAGGCCGAGCTCCTCACCATGGGGCTGTTCGGCATTGTGAAGAAGAAAGATGAGACGTTGCGTCTTTGCGTGGACTATTGTCAATTAAACGCCGTAACCATCAAGAATAAGTACCCGTTACCACGGATTGACATGTTGTTTGATCAGTTGGTCGAAGCAAAGATCTTTTCGAAGATGGACTTAAGATCCGGGTACCACCAGATTAAGATACGGGCTGAGGACATTCCGAAGACGGCTTTCTCAACGAGGTACGGACTTTATGAATACCTGGTCATGTCCTTCAGCCTCACCAACGCTCCAGCTCACTTCATGTATTTAATGAACTCGGTGTTCATGCTGCAGATGGACAAGTTTGTCGTGGTCTTCATCGACGACATATTGGTATATTCCAAGTCAGAGGAAGAACACAAGAAGCATTTGCGTATAGTCTTGCAACGGCTGTGGGATCACAAGCTATACGCGAAATTCAGCAAGTGTGAATTCTGGATATCGCAAGTACCTTTTCTCGGGCATATTATCTCAGCGGAGGGCATCGCTGTAGACCCGAGAAAGATCACACAAGTGCTGAATTAGAAATCCCCAAGAACTGTTCACGTGGTACGTAGTTTCCTCGGACTCGCGGGATATTATCGGAGGTTCATTCTGAACTTCTCGAAGATTGCCAAGCCTATGACGGAGCTGCTGAAGAAGGCTACCAAATATGTTTGGAGTCCAGCATGTGAAGCAGCACTCAAGGCTTTAGTCAAGCACCTAACATCAGCACCGGTTTTGGCGCAGCCAGACACAACAAAACCGTTCGATGTGTACTGCGATGCATCCGGCATTGGGCTCGAATGTGTGCTGATGCAAGACCGAAGGGTGGTCGTGTATGGATCACGGCAGCTCAGGAACCATCAGCAGAATTATCCAACTCATGACTTGGAGCTCGCAGCCATGGTACTTGCACTTAAAATGTGGAGGCACTATCTACTCGGTAACCTCGTACATTCATATACCGACCACAAAAGCCTCAAGTACATATTCACTCAGAAGGAGCTGAACATGAGGCAGCGAAGATGATTAGAGTTGATAAAGGATTACGAAATAGAGATCCATTATCACCCGGGCAAGGCAAACATAGTGGCAGATGCGCTAAGTCGCAACATGTCAACAATCTGACCATCACACCGTTGGAAGAGAGCGAACCACACTGCTTGTGATTCCACACGGAGCTCTCTACAACTTAGCTTTGGTCCCCACCATCCGTGAAGAGATAGCGGCTGCTCAGAAACATGACAAAGGCATGTCGCATTTGCGGAGACGCATAGACAGTGGGGAGCAGAAATGTTTACAAAAAGACAGAGACGGCGTCCTATGGTTCAAGGACCGGATCGTCGTACCCTGTAATCGAGAATTACAGAAGAAAATCTTTGATGAGGCTCACTTGTCAAAGTTTTCTATTCACCCCGGCAGCAACAAAATGTATCAAGAACTCCAAAGCAAGTTTTGGTGGACACGGATGAAGCGGGAGATCGCAAAGTATGTGTCCGAGTGTGATACATGTCGAAGGGTGATTGTAACACCCCAAAATTTCGTTAAGACCCTAAATCATGTTAAGAGGGGAATTTAAAAATTTTTTGGACGTGTTGCATGTTTTGCAAAAATTCAAATTCAAACTGGAATTCAAATTAAACTCAAATCAGAAAAGAAATAGAAAAAGAAAAAGAGAAAACAGAAAAAAAACCGGCCAGTGGGCCGCAACCCACCAGCCGGCCCAACCAGCGCCCGCGCCAGCCCGCAGCTGCGCGCGCCGCTTCCTCACACTGACAGGCGGGGCCCACCTGTTCATCGTCTACCTCGTGCCCGCGCTGGACTCTCTCTCAACCGAATCAAAACCGATCGGGATTTCTGCGAATCCCAGCCGAATTCCGCTCGGGGGCGACGCAAACTCGATCTAAACCAACCAGCCGCCCTCCCCGTCTATAAAAACCCTGGCCTCGTTCTGTTTTTCCCACGCGATCCGCCGATTTTCCTCCGGTGAGAGCCGAGACTTCTCCGGCGAATTCTGGCCGATCTATGCTCGGAAATTCTGATCTAACTCGCTGGTCTTGATCCACCGCCTCCGGGGAACCCTGCAGCTGCAGAAAACTCGGTGACTTGCGGTGTAAACACAGCGCCGACAAGCCTCGCCGTGAATTCACCTCGGACCTCGTCGCCGATCACCTTCCAGGACCTCCGAGCTCGAGAAAACCCCCGAGGTGAGATCCCCGACCTCCCCTCCACCGATCTATGCCATAAGATCACAGTTCTAGGAAGAATTCTCGAAGATCCGAAAGTCTCCGGCGAGATCGCCGCTTCCCACCGCCGGCAGCGCCGCCCGCGTTCGATCAGAGCGACGTGGCCGATTGTGCGCCGTTTATTTTAAATCGCACGGTAGGGTTTAAATCCCCGCGTACCGGTTCGACGTTATAATCTCAGCCGTCGGTTTAAAATCGGACGGTCCACGTCAGCCCCGCGTTATAAAGACTGGAAATCTTACGTGCTACCCCCTGGGGTTCTCGGGAAATAAGAGCTAGCCCCGGAAACTTCTGATCTAGCCGCTGGAACTTCAGAAAATCATGTAAATTCATTTAAAAATCAGTTTTAGCCCCTGGACTTAATAAAAATTAGGAAAAAACCCCTCTGATAAGTGTAGCTATACCCCTGGAAATTCTGAAAATAATATTATAGACCATGTAGTGGGGTAAGTTTAACTTTTTAGCCCTGTTTAGTATTTAATTTAGGAAATTGAATATGTGGCTAGTGTTTAAAAATTAAAAAAGTGGGACAAACATATTGTCAAAATTAAATTAAAGACTTTCTCAGTATTTAGGAAACTTTGGAGTGAGATAAAAACATATTTTGGACTGAATTGAATCTGTTTAATTTATTATTCACATTTAGGGACACATTTTTAAGTAAAGAATAGTTCTAGAAAATAGGGAAAATAATTGTGAAATATTTTACATCAGAGGCAAAGGTCAAAATATGTTATTAAATTATTTAGGACCAGAACCTATTCTGTTTAGATGATGTGTCTTACTATTTTCATAATAAAGTACACATTTATGCATAAGAAATTAAATCTGAAAATATAGCAACTAGTAAATGATAAATGGAGTTTCTAAAATCCAAAGAGTTCAGTTTAGGGTTGGTAGAAATTATGAAGACACATATGGAGAAGGAAAATACCTTTCATGCATACTAGGTAGCTAAAAAGTGTAGTAATTAGATATAAGGAATTTATTTAAATTAGAAACTCATATATATATAGTATGTAAGTATAAATGTGAACACAAAAGTAGGAATCATATAAATATGATCAAAAGTGCATGCAAGCCACAAATCAGCACACATAGAGTAACCACAACTCATATAATGGTGAATGAATTTCATAAATATGAATGTGTGGTTTGTATGAAGTGGAAGTGTGAACTATGTCTTATGGATTGTTGTTTTTCTTTTGCTATGTGTGATGGCATGATGTAGAACCTGCTCAAGAGCAAGTTATTCCTTTCCAAGATCAGGACTACCCATTTCAAGAGCAGCAGGAAGGAGGCAAGTGTCCTTGACCACTTTGATCCTATGCTAGGATGTGTATATAGAATTATTTGCATTGTCAAATGAAATATGAAACCCATGTTAGGAAGGTTCCCTAGAATTGCATTACCTTGTTTCCTTGTAGCTTGGGTTGGGATTTATTTTATCATGTCATTTATTATTATGCATATGCTTAGCCATGCTTAGAATGGGATGTTTGGGATATGAGATCATCAGTTTATTTTACCATACTCTTGAATGAGATATTGTGAGTTATGTAGAGGTAGGGATCAAGGCAAGTTGGATGTTTTGGTTGTGTGCTGGGTGGACGAGACTCGGGTTTGTGTTTAGTACTTTCCTGGATCCTAAGGACCGGTTCATGGAGCATGTAACCTGGCTTTATAGTGCCAACCACATGCTGAGATGGGGCAGCTTGGCCAATTAATTAGGTGTATTCCCGGCGTAGTATGGGTGTGTTGGATGTGCGGGGAATAGGTGTCAGTTGGACTACCATATGAACCGCAAGGCTCAAGAGGGGGCCACTGCAGCGGGGTTGGAGCCTCTTGTATGCTGTTAGGGGTGAAACCTTAGTGTGCCCACGCTCGTCGGGAATCCCTTTGTAAAGGCTTCGTAGTGATCTCCTGGCTACACACCTGGGAAGTGTGAATGTGGTTCGTAGCCACTGGCATAATGGAGGTTCTTTTAGTCCACCCGGCAACGGGGGATGAAATCACTACATGTGGGTACAGTGGTACAAACTCTGCAGAGTCAAAACTGTCATGACAGCCGTGCTCACGGTCAAGAGCGGCTTGGACTTATTCATAATTAGGGGATTGATGGTTTTGGAAGTTGTGGATGTTAAGCGGGGAGCTTAACATTGGAAATGATGATATGGTTATTTTATTATGATGATGGGATGGGTGATTGGGACCATTTCACCTGTGTAGTAATGTAGGTGCTTAATAAGCTAAGGTAATAGGTATTAATGGCATAGTGCTTTAACCATGAGTTCAACCTTCCCTTGTTCTAGCCATGCATGACATAACTTTCCCACACTTGCTAAGTACCATCGGTACTCAACCTTGCATATTTGTTGGTTTATATTGCTGCTCAGGTCAAGATAATGAGGTGGTGTATAATGATCAAGACTTTGGACCCGAAGAAGGTTTCTAGGTTCATGGAGACCCCGGGCAACGCCTGTGATGGAGCCTCAAGAATAATATTCCGCTGTTAGTTTATTTACTTGTGATGAACTTATCATTGTCCATCGAGACATTTGCTATGTAAGACTTATTTATATTCGACACCTGGCTTGTAATAAATGATGCTTCACTATTTGTCATCACATGTATGAGAAAATGATCCTGGCATACATGTGATATTCACTTGGTTGTTCTTCGGAAAAACCGGGTGTGACAGAAGTGGTATCAGAGCCAAGGTTGCCCGTAGGAACGTGGACCTAGGTAGAAATTGACGTAGTTAAGGGCCCTATTTTCTTAAAAACTATTTTACAAGGTGTGTGTTGAAAAGTGTTATTTAATGAGTCACTTTCTTCATCTTACCCCAACTTCCATTCAAAATAGGATTTTTGTTTGAGAGTTTATCTAACCTAATTGTAAATTCTTTTTGTTTTAGATGGTTCGCATGATTCGCACCGCTCGCAAGTCCACAGGAGGGAGAGTTCCCATAGTTGCCCTTGCCGAGAGAGAGGAGAGCCGTCCGGTGACGTAACTTTCCTACGGATTGGCAGTAGGAGGCTTATTGCGCCCTCTTCGGGCAAGCTAATCATCCACTATAACTCCACCAGGACCATCCATGAGAAGAGGGATGAATGAAGTTCAGAGATGAGGATTATACACGAAAATCAGCTGCTTAAGATTCACCACTCTCCAGCTTGTCGTGCAACACAGGTCGATGCGGAGAAAGATGTCACCTGGAAGGCCATCACCTGCCAGAGTCACATCTATCGTCGCCACTTGGACAAAACTGAGTACATGTATGTCCTCCAACGTGAGAGTGGTACCACGGAGTACAAGTACCCGCCAGTGCAGCAAGGGACTTCCCATGAGCACATGGACTTGTGCTTGGAGAATGCTGCTATGCTCAGCACTCGACTGCAGGAGTGTCAACAAGAGCTTCAGGATGTCCGGGACACCCTGAAGGAAACGGAGGCGTTGCTGCGAGCCTGCTTAAAGGCGAGAGAAAGAGGAGATGGGAATGAACTGTGTGTCACCGTGAATGATACATGGACTCCTGACTCCCCGGATCGCCGAGCGATCAGGCGTCGTCGCACTTCTCCACCAGCAGCCTCCCCACCCAAAGCAGAGTCAGAAGGAAGCCGAAATGATGAGGAAGATCCCGAGGAGCCAGCTCAAGAAAACGAGTAGTGTAGAGTCCCTCCGTTAGTCAGCAAGATGTCGAATAGGCGAGTCGTTAAGTTAAGTTAATGGTGTGATAATGCTTGGTGTGTGACGTGAGTTGTGGAAGCCATGAGCAATTGTCCACAGCCTCGTCTTTAGATTGTTTTGCTTTGGTGTGTGAACCCACATGAAATAATATTGCATTTATTTTTGTGTGAAAAGTGAACCCTTAGAGAAGTATAACAAAGCCTCAACACTGCAAAGTACAAACAAATGAAAGTAGTAAGATGATACTAAATGCTTTCAAATTAACATTGGTTGATTCTGCCAGATGGCCGGAAGAGGAAAAGGACGTGCTGCCAACCCCGCTAACAACAACGATGAGGCATGCAACCCTCATCTTTCTGGTGGCCAGGACCGGGGTGGTCGCCGTGAAGGAGTTGATCCCCTCCACCAAATGCTGGAGAATCAAAATCAGCTCATCCAGAACTTGACTCAAGTGGTGGCCAACTTGCATCAAATTCCACCTCCACAAGCTGCACCACGCCAACCAAGGTTGAGTGAGTTTCTAGGAACTCAACCTCCAAAGTTTGCAAGTGCTGCTGAACCTCTGGAGGCAGATGATTGGCTTTAAGACCATTGAGAGAAAGATGAGGATCATACGGTGCCAAGGGTATGAGAGGGTGCTGTTTGCCTCTCATCAATTGCATGGACCTGCTGCTGATTGGTGGACCACCTACGTGGCTGTCCATCATGACCCTGAGAACATCACTTGGGAAGAGTTCAAGCGTCGCTTCCGCAACCATTACATTCCAAGAGGTGAACTAAAAAACAAGAGGAAGGAGTTTTTGGGACTGCAGCAGGGAAACATGACGGTGAGGGAATACCTCACTAAATTTACTCAACTATCCCGTTATGCCCCACGGGACATAGACTGATGAGCAGAAACAGGATTGTTTCGTGGAAGGACTTACCGCAGAGATGCAGTGTGCAATGTCCTCAAATGAGTATGAAAGCTTTCAAAAGATGGTGGACAGAGCGTTTGTGGTAGAAAGGAAGCTGAAGGCCTTGGAAAATGAGAACAAGAGGAAAGCCGGGTGGTCACACCAAGCCTCAGGGAGCAACACCCACCCCCGTCTGATGCAGCAACCAGTAGGGCAGACGAACCATGCTGCGGTATCCTACTCAGCACCAAGAGGGTACAACCCGAACTACAGGCCTCCGGCAGCACCAGCGCAGCCGCAACGTCAGCTTGTACAGCAGCCTCGCCCCGCATATCCACCTCGACCAGCAGTACAAGGACCCCCAAACCAACCCCAAGACAACAAAGGCCAGGCACCTAAGGTTGGGGTGCAATGTTTTAGCTGCGGTGAAGTGGGGCACTACGCCCACAAATGCCCAAAGAAGAAGCCCGCGCAGCCACAACAGCAGAATGTGATGCGAGGACGGGTGAACCACGTCACTATGGAGGAAGCGCAAGAGGCACCCGACGTGGTAGTTGGTAAGTTTCCTGCCAATTTACACATTGCAACCCTGCTGTTTGATTCTGGTGCTACCCACTCATTCATTGCTCAAGGGTTTGTTAAGAAGCATGACCTAGCAACAACACAAATGAACCATATGCTAGCCGTAAACTCTCCAGGTGGAGAAATAAGGACAAGACAAGTGTGTCCCAAAGTGAACCTAGACATTAATAGGGTAGTATTTTCTGCTAACCTCATAGTGATAGATTCACAAGGGATAGATATTATCTTGGGTATGGATTGGTTGACCAAACATAAAGGAATCATCCATTGTTCGACCAGAACGGTGGAACTAACGCACCCTAGTGGCACAAAAGCAAAGTTTATAACAATACAGGAGCCTAGGAGGGACATTAAATTAAATCAAGTTGAGGTGAAAGTTGAGGAGATCAGGACCATCAGGGAATATCCAGATGTTTTTCCGGAGGAGTTGCCAGGTATGCCTCCCGATCGTGAAGTGGAATTTGCAATCGAACTAGTGCCTGGAACAGCCCCGATATACAAGAGACCTTATCGGATGGACTCCAAGCAGCTGGGAGAACTCAAGGATCATTTGAGAGAATTGACGGAGAAGGGGTATATTCGTCCTAGTTCCTCACCATGGGGAGCTCCGGTGATATTTGTGCCCAAGAAGGACGGAACCCAAAGGTTATGCGTGGATTACCGTGCCTTGAATGAGGTAACTATCAAGAACAAGTACCCATTACCCCGCATTGAAGACTTGTTTGATCAGTTGAGGGGAGCTTGTGTGTTCTCGAAAATTGATCTCAGGTCGGGGTACCACCAACTCAAGATAAGGCAATCTGATATTCCCAAGACAGCTTTCGTATCTCGGTACGGACTGTATGAATACACTGTCATGCCTTTCGGGCTAACTAATGCCCCGACATACTTCATGTATCTCATGAACAAGGTATTCATGGAATATCTGGACAAATTTGTGGTGGTTTTCATAGATGACATTCTTGTCTTCTCCAAAGATGAAGAAGAACATGAGAAACATCTAAGGTTGGTGTTGCAGAGGCTAAGAGAACACCAACTATATGCCAAATTGAGCAAGTGTGAGTTTTGGCTGAAGAGAGTTCCCTTCTTAGGACATATAATCTCGGAGGGAGGAATCTCCGTAGATCCCGCCAAAATCGAGGATATACAGAAGTGGAAGACCTCTGAAAATGTCGGGGAAGTTCGAAGCTTCTTGGGATTGGCTGGATACTATCGACGGTTTATTGAGGGATTCTCTAAAATCTCGAGACCCCTCACCAATCTGTTGGAGAAGGGAATCACATTCACATGGACGCCGCAGTGCGAGATGAGTTTTTAGGAGTTAAAGAAGAGATTGACAACAGCCCCAGTGCTAGTTATGCCAGATATGCAGAAAAACTTTACGGTGTACTGCGATGCCTCTGGAAATGGGTTGGGATGTGTTCTCATGCAAGAAGGGCATGTCGTGGCTTATGCATCCCGGCAGCTTCGGAAGCACGAGAAGAACTATCCTACACATGACCTAGAACTAGCCGCAGTGGTACACGCGTTGAAAATTTGGCGGCACTATTTGATGGGGAAGAGGACGGAGATGTATACGGATCATAAGAGTTTGAAGTACATTTTCACACAGCCAGATCTCAATCTCAGACAAAGGAGATGGTTAGAGCTAATTAATGACTTTGATGTGGGCATCAACTATCATCCTGGGAAGGCAAACGTCGTGGCCGATGCGTTAAGTTGGAAAGTGCAGGTCAATAAGTTGAGCTTGAAGGACATGCCTGTAGAATTGAAGGATGAAGTTATAAGGCTCAATCTATGTCTAGTAAATAGTGGTGAAGCCATCGCCATGGAAGTGGACTCCACACTAGAGCGAGACATACGCGAGGGTCAAAAGAATGATGAGAAGATACAAGAGATCAGACAACTTATCAAGGAAAATAAAGCTCTGGGTTTTAGAGAGGATGAACAAGGAACGGTGTGGCACGGGAAAAGAATCTGTGTGCCAGAAGTAAAGGAGATCCGTGAATTGATTTTGAAGGAGGCTCATGATTCTGACTATTCCATTCATCCTAGGAGTACGAAAATGTACCAGGACCTCAAGAGCAGGTATTGGTGGTATGGCATGAAGCGAGATGTCGCGGAACATGTTGCCCTATGTGACACATGTCAGTTGGTGAAGGCAGAACATCAATGACCCGCGGGATTATTGCAACCACTCAAAGTGCCTGAATGGAAATGGGAAGAAATCAGCATGGATTTCATCGTGGGATTGCCTAGAACCCAATCAGGATATGATTCGATATGGGTCATCGTTGATGGGCTAACCAAGGTAGCTCATTTCATCCCCGTGAAAGAAAGCTACAGCGGATCCAAATTGGCAGAGCTGTACATGTCAAGGATCGTGTGTTACTATGGAGTGCCAAAGAAGATTGTGTCGGATCGTGGGACACAGTTCACCTCAAGGTTCTGGCAGAAGCTGCATGAAACCATGGGAACCCATCTGAACTTTAGTTCTGCCTATCATCCCCAAACTGATGGGCAGACTGAAAGAACCAATCAGATTCTTAAAGATATGCTGAGGGCATGTGCACTCAACAACAATCGGAGTTGGGATAAGAACTTACCATATGCGGAGTTTTCCTATAAGAACAGCTATCAAGATAGTATGAAGATGTCACCGTTTGAAGCTTTGTACGGGAGGAAGTGCAGAACTCCCCTATTTTGGAACCAAACGGGGGAAAGTAAAGTGTTTGGTCCTGAAGTACTACAAGAAGTTGAGGCGAAGGTGAGGGAAATTCGCAACAATTTGAGGATAGCACAGACACGCCAAAAGAGCTACGCCGATGTACGAAGAAGAGAGCTCGTTTTCAACGTGGGAGACTATGTCTATCTCAAGGTGTCCCCTATCCGAGGGCTTCGTCGGTTCAAGGTGAAAGGGAAGTTGTCACCTCGATACATCGGACCCTTTCAAGTTTTGGAAAGGAAAGGCGAAGTGGCGTATCAACTAGAGTTACCGGCTCGTCTATCGGATGTGCACGATGTATTCCATGTGTCACAACTCAAGAAATGCCTGAGGACGCCTGAAGAGGTGTTACCCATAAATGAAGTGGACGTAGCTGAGGATTTGTCTTATGCCGAGCAACCATACAAGATTTTAGAGACAATGGAACGCCTCACCAGAAATAAAAGAATCCGGATGTGCAAGGTGCAGTGGAAGCATCACTCAGAAGAAGAAGCCACCTGGGAGCGGGAAGATGAGCTCAAGGCACAATTTCCGGAATTGTTTTCTTAGAACCACCAATCTCGAGGATGAGATTTCTTTTAAGGGGGTAGAACTGTAACACTCCAAAATTTTGTTAAGACCCTAAATCATGTTAAGAGGGGAATTTAAAATTTTTTTGGACGTGTTGCATGTTTTGCAAAAATTCAAATTCAAACTGGAATTCAAATTAAACTCAAATCAGAAAAGAAATAGAAAAAGAAAAAGAGAAAACATAAAAAAAAACCGGCCAGTGGGCCGCAACCCACCAGCCGGCCCAACCAGCGCCCGCGCCAGCCCGCAGCCGCGCGCGCCGCTTCCTCACACTGACAGGCGGGGCCCACCTGTTCATCGTCTACCTCGCGCCCGCGCTGGACTCTCTCTCACCCGAATCAAAACCGATCGGGATTTCTGCGAATCCCAGCCGAATTCCGCTCGGCGGCGACGCAAACTCGATCTAAACCAACCAGCCACCCTCCCCGTCTATAAAAACCCCGGCCTCGTTCTGTTTTTCCCACGCGATCCGCCGATTTTCCTCCGGTGAGAGCCGAGACTTCTCCGGCGAATTCTGGCCGATCTAAGCTCGGAAATTTCGATCTAACTCGCTGGTCTTGATCCACCGCCTCCGGGGAACCCTGCAGGTGCAGAAAACTCGGTGACTTGCGGTGTAAACACAGCGCCGACGAGCCTCGCCGTGAATTCACCTCGGACCTCGTCGCCGATCACCTTCCAGGACCTCCGAGCTCGAGAAAACCCCCGAGGTGAGATCCCCGACCTCCCCTCCACCGATCTATGCCATAAGATCACAGTTCTAGGAAGAATTCTCGAAGATCCGAAAGTCTCCGGCGAGATCGCCGCTTCCCGCCGCCGTGCGCCGCCGGCAGCGCCGCCCGCGTTTGATCAGAGCGACGTGGCCGCTTGTGCGCCGTTTATTTTAAATCGCACGGTAGGGTTTAAACCCCCGCGTACCGGTTCGACGTTATAATCTCAGCCGTCGGTTTAAAATCGGAAGGTCCACGTCAGCTCCGCGTTATAAAGACTGGAAATCTTACGTGCTACCCCCTGGGGTTCTCGGGAAATAAGAGCTAGCCCCGAAAACTTCTGATCTAGCCGCTGGAACTTCAGAAAATCATGTAAATTCATTTAAAAATCAGTTTTAGCCCCTGGACTTAGTAAAAATTAGGAAAAACCCCTCTGATAAGTGTAGCTATACCCCTGGAAATTCTGAAAATAATATTATAGACCCTGTAGTGGGGTAAGTTTAACTTTTTAGCCCTGTTTAGTATTTAATTTAGGAAATTGAATATGTGGCTAGTGTTTAAAAATTAAAAAGTGGGAAAAACATATTGTCAAAATTAAATTAAAGACTTTCTCAGTATTTAGGAAACTTTGGAGTGAGATAAAAACATATTTTGGGCTGAATTGAATCTGTTTAATTTATTATTCACATTTAGGGACACATTTTCAAGTAAAGAATAGTTCTAGAAAATAGGGAAAATAATTGTGAAATATTTTACATCAGAGACAATGGTCAAAATATGTTATTAAATTATTTAGGACCAGAACCTATTCTGTTTAGATGATGTGTCTTACTATTTTCATAATAAAGTACACATTTATGCATAAGAAATTAATCTGAAAATATAGCAACTAGTAAATGATAAATGGAGTTTCTAAAATCCAAAGAGTTCAGTTTAGGGTTGGTAGAAATTATGAAGACACATATGGAGAAGGAAAATACCTTTCATGCATACTAGGTAGCTAAAAAGTGTAGTAATTAGATATAAGGAATTTATTTAAATTAGAAACTCATATATATATAGTATGTAAGTATAAATGTGAACACAAAAGTAGGAATCATATACATATGATCAAAAGTGCATGCAAGCAACAAATCAACACACATAGAGTAACCACAACTCATATAATGGTGAATGAATTTCATAAATATGAATGTGTGGTTTGTATGAAGTGGAAGTGTGAACTATGTCTTATGGATTGTTGTTTTTCTTTTGCTATGTGTGATGGTATGATGTAGAACCTGCTCAAGAGCAAGTTATTCCTTTCCAAGATCAGGACTACCCATTTCAAGAGCAGCAGGAAGGAGGCAAGTGTCCTTGACCACTTTGATCCTATGCTAGGATGTGTAGATAGAATTATTTGCATTGTCAAATGAAATATGAAACCCATGTTAGGAAGTTTCCCTAGAATTGCATTACCTTGTTTCCTTGTAGCCTGGGTTGGGATTTATTTTGTCATGTCATTTATTATTATGCATATGCTTAGCCATGCTTAGAATGGGATGTTTGGGATATGAGATCATCAGTTTATTTTACCATACTCTTGAATGAGATATTGTGAGTTATGTAGAGGTAGGGATCAAGGCAAGTTGGATGTTTTGGTTGTGTGCTGGGTGCACGAGACTCGGGTTTGTGTTTGGTACTTGCCTGGATCCTATGGACCGGTTCATGGAGCATGTAACCTGGCTTTACAGTGCCAACCACATGCTGAGATGGGGCAGCTTGGCCAATTAATTAGGTGTATTCCAGGCGTAGTATGGGTGTGTTGGATGGTGCGAGGAATAGGTGTCAGTTGGACTACCATATGAACCGCAAGGCTCAAGAGGGGGCCACTGCAGCGGGGTTGGAGCCTCTTGTATGCTGTTAGGGGTGAAACCTCAGTGGGCCCACGCTCGTCGGGAATCCCTTTGTAAAGGCTTCGTAGTGATCTCCTGGCTACACACCTTGGAAGTGTGAATGTGGTTCGTAGCCACTGCCATAATGGAGGTTCTTTTAGTCCACCCGGCAACGGGGGATGAAATCACTACATGTGGGTACAGTGGTACAAACTCTGCAGAGTCAAAACTGTCATGACAGCCGTGCTCACGGTCAAGAGCGGCTTGGACTTATTCATGATTAGGGGATTGATGGTTTTGGAAGTTGTGGATGTTAAGCGGGGAGCTTAACATTGGAAATGATGATATGGTTATTTGATTATGATGATGGGATGGGTGATTGGGACCATTTCACCTGTGTAGTAATGTAGGTGCTTAATAAGCTAAGGTAATAGGTATTAATGGCATAGTGCTTTAACCATGAGTTCAACCTTACCTTGTTCTAGCCAGGCATGACATAACTTTCCCACACTTGCTGAGTACCATCGGTACTCAACCTTGCATATTTGTTGGTTTATATTGCTGCTCAGGTCAAGATAATGAGGTGGTGTATAATGATCAAGACTTTGGACCCGAAGAAGGTTTCTAGGTTCATGGAGACCCCGGGCAACGCCTGTGATGGAGCCTCAAGAATAATATTCCGCTGCTAGTTTATTTACTTATGATGAACTTATCATTGTCCATCGAGACATTTGCTATGTAAGACTTATTTATATTCGACACCTGGCTTGTAATAAATGATGCTTCACTATTTATCATCACATGTATGAGAAAATGATCCTGGCATACATGTGATATTCACTTGGTTGTTCTTCGGAAAAACCGGGTGTGACAGTGATGGCAGATCACATGCGGAAACCGGGACTGCTACAACAACTGGGCGTTCCTGCCTGGAAGTGGGAGGATGTGAGCATGGATTTCATCGTCATTTTACCCACCACCTTTCAGAACCATGATTCTGTGTGGGTGATCGTCGACCGGCTCACCAAAGTTGCCCATTTCATCCCGGTCAGCACCAACTACAACGCCAAGAAGTATGCTGAACTGTACATCTCACGGATCCTATGCTTGTTTGGCGTACCTCGTACCATCATATTGGATCGGGGCACTTTATTTGTGTCCCGTTTCTCGGAGCAGGTACACGCTGCGTTGGGGACGAAGCTGATCCGTAGTTCGGCGTACCACCCACAGATGGATGGGCGAACTGAGTGAGTAAACCAAATCTTAGAAAATATGCTACGAGCATGCGCTATCAACCACGGCAAGAATTGGGATGATCACTTGCTGTTGGCTGAGTTCTCGTACAACAATGGGTACCAAGCAAGCATCAAGATGGCGCCTTACTAGGCGCTATACGAGAGAAAATGCCGCACACCACTGAATTGGTGTGAGTCTGGTGAAAGGGTTACCTTCGGGATTGATCTTGTCAACAACGCGGAGGAAAAGGTTCGACTGATTCAAGCGAACCTAAAAGCCGCACAATCCCGACAGAAACAATATGCGGATCGGAGAAGACGCCCACTACAATTCGAAGTCGGGGATCACGTATATCTACGTGTGTCTCCAATGAAGGGCGTAAACAGATTCAGGGTGAGGGGAAAGTTGGCACCCCGATTCATCAGTTCATTTCAGATTACCGAAAGATGTGGGTCAGTAGCATACCGGCTGAATTTACCAGAAGCACTTTCCGGTGTGCACGACGTCTTTCACATCTCCCAGCTGAGGAAGTGTCTCAAGCTATCAACTTCCATTCGGCTGGAGGATATCAAAGAACTGAAACCAGATCTCACGTATCGGGAGGAACCGGTTCAGATTATAGATGAAAAGGCCCAAACCACACACAACCGTACGCTGTGGTTCTACAAAGTGCTATGGAGCAACCACTCCGTAGACGAAGCGACATGGGAGAGCGAAGGGTTTCTTCACGCGAACTACCCCGACTTTTTCGCGTCGCATATACGGTAATTTTCCACTGTCCTCCCTCTCATTTTCACCTTGTAATCTCGGTTCGAGATTCTTTTAAGGGGGAGGAATGTAAGGGCCTAAGTTTTTGGCACATACTCAAAGTGTTCATCACACCATACCCACACTTCATTTGAAGAAAGTTGATGAACACATTTGAAAAGCAAGTAACTACCATCAACATGATCATTGGAGAACAAACTCGCACAATGCAAAGTGGCATTTCCCACATGCATCATCTATGGGCTGGGCATATGAAAAACTCCTACACCTTGCTAGGAATGTCCATGCCAAGTTTCACCCAAATTCAATATATTTTTGAAGTCTTTTTGGGTATAGCTAGAAAGAGGGTGGTTTGAACTCATATTCAAATTCAATCTGTTTTCATCCCACGAATTCAAAAGTGGGAGGCATAGTCTTACTCAGCACATTTTTGTGAGCTCACACACCAATCTTCACTCCATTTGGAGTTGATCTTGACATGAGCTAAGTTTAGCAAATTAAAACTTTATTTGAATTACAAACTGTATATGTGCTGAAATTTGGTCAAACACTTCACAATTTGAATTTTACCAATTCCAAATGGGCATGTGGTAAATAATTCAAATCCTACAGGGTATTAAGGTGGTTACTGTTTGTAGCAGTAAGAGGGAGTTAATTTCAGAGGTTAAAAGGGGGTGGGACCCACCTGTCATAGAGTGGCTGACCAACACCTGCAACTGAAGCAATGGACTTTGCCTCTGTTCGAGACCACCGAGTGCTGCTCGTATGCCACCGAGGGGCAACCACCGCGGCACCAGCTGCATGCCCACGCGCGAGCGCCAGGGTCGGTCCCGAGGCCTTCTTAAGGCGCTCCACGCCCTCTGCCGAAGAAAACATCGTTTGCTTTCTTCTCCTCGCGTGAACACTAAGCCGAAGCTCTCTTCCCTTCGCCACCTCGGCTCGGATTGGGAATCCGGCCGAATCGACCGCGCCATCCCTCCCCAAGCTGCTAAACCACACCCTGAGCTCCGCACACACCTCCCCGACCCGGAAACGAGCGAGTTCCGGCCCTCCTTGCCCGAGAACGACCGCCACAGCGGCGACCAAGCTTCAGCCGACGATCGGGTGATCATGGACAGCCCTCCACAGGGGTCCTCATGGTCAAGCGATCAAGGCCACGGGAGCGCGCTGTATTGGTGCTGCTCTCAACCAAGTCTCAAGCCACACCGTGAAGCATCGGCGGCGAATTTCAAGTTTTCACTCCGGCGGGTTCTACCGAGCGGCCGGTGCGATTTCTTCAAATTCTTCCTCTCTGATTCTCCATAGGTCATCAAAGTCTTCCCATAGGCGCTGGACTAGCCGGCGATCATTTTCGCTTTAGGATCACATGAAAACTCCTCGGAGCAACATATTCCGAGCTCTACCGAGTGTGTTCTTCGCGGAATCAATCGGACGCACAATGCCAAGCTAGTTGCCGTAGTTTCCGAGCTAAACCATGGCCTTGCCGAGCTTTGTGATCACCCACTGGTGCTGTAGAGCTAGCCGGTCAAGGTTTTGGCGGGCTAGGGACCCCGGCCGACGCTGCCGAACTTCAACCGAGACCGCCACACGTCGCCGGCCATTTTCCGATCATCGGCAGCCCCATAACACCTCACCATCGCGTTCCTTGGTGTAGAATACGCCCTGGTGGCGAGTTTTAGCCCGTACGGTGGCCAGAACCGGTGAACCGGCGAGCAGAAGATTGCTCCGGCGAGCTGAGCGCGCGGGCGCGCGAAAACCAGCCGGAGGAAGAAGAAGCCGGTGGGTCCCGGCTGTCAGCGGTGGAAACATTTAAAACTGGGATCTGCTGTGGCCCGGATCAGGTGTGGCTGCACGCAAAGGACTCAGTAGCCGCGTGTGTCAACCGATGAGGAGTTGACACGTAGCCCCGGGTCCCACGCGCAGTGATTCGAATTTTTCCCAATTTTCAGATTTCATTCAAACTTCAAATCCTTATAACTTTGGCTAGGAGACTCCAAATCGAGTGAACCAAATTTCGCTGGATTCAGCTCTCTGAGTACTTTCCGGCAAATCAAGTTTCACTACATGGAAATCCTTATTTCTCCAGAATTAATTCTTCAAATTTTAAATTGTTTAGAATTTTAACTGGAGAATCCTTTGGAGGAAAATTCTAAAATTTTGCTGGGATGTTCACCAACATGTCCCTGAACTACCATAAATATTTCAGATCCATTTTAGCTCATTTGATCCACCTAATGGTGTGATTAATAAAACTGTTCCAGAGAAAATAGAAAATGTCCAGGAACATTTTCAGAATTTCTCTGAAATTGTTTAGCTCATATCTTTAGTTAGGAGCCATTAAATTAAGTGAGACCAACTCCATTA
This sequence comes from Neostapfia colusana, assembly GCA_030760725.1. Taxonomy (NCBI): domain Eukaryota; kingdom Viridiplantae; phylum Streptophyta; class Magnoliopsida; order Poales; family Poaceae; genus Neostapfia; species Neostapfia colusana. The sequence continues at coordinate 32,171,200 of JASWHV010000017.1, read as the reverse complement.
GAACCCTCTAAAAATCTAGTTTTCATAAAGTCATGGCTTGGTCCATGAAAATCCCTAGGACACCCTAAGATCTGCAATTAAGATCAAGTACATAATTATTTGTGGAGAGCTCAAATGAGCTTTGCTGCAACTAAAACTTGGCCAAGTCTCTGTTTAGGTTGTATCTAAACCACAGTAAAAATTTCAGGGTCATTGAATCTGCCTAGTGAGACTTATAATGTTCACAAGTTTAAATTCAATTGAAATGCATATAAATTGACACATATTTATATTTCTCATATGTAGTCGCTAAGGTTGAGGAGGAACCCGAAGTCTTAGACTTCGTTACTCCGGAAGAGCAGCTAGCCTACGACCAAGAGCAGCAAGGCAAGCTCCGGTTTGCATTAACCCTTTTTATAAATTTTTATTGTTTTGAGAACTTACTTTGAGTACCATTACTTCTTGCATTAGAGTTTGCTTGAAAATCCAAATGCATAGCCAAGAAAACCATTGGTTGGGATTAGGATTGAAAACCCCGTTTAGCTACTGCAATGCTAAGATAGTGTAGGATTCGGTACAAGTCGAGTAGTTGGAACTACTCGCGAGGATTGGCTAGAGGCACTCGACTCGGGTAGAGATAGCAAATGAAACACATGGCAAGAAAATGAGACTGAGCGGAGAGTAAGGACAGAAGGACTTTGGGGCCTGGGTGCTATAGCTCCGCTTGTGTCGATTGAGGACCGAGCCGTGTGCGGGCCTGTTGAACAAGCTAGAACAGTACCGAAGACCTACCGGCTATATGGGAACCGGGAAACCGATGTAACTCGGGTAGCTGGATGTTGAGGCATAGCTGGTCGTTCAGTGGGTAGGTTGAGAGCTCGAGGTGTAAATCGGCTGGCGGCACTGAGATGCGCGTGCAGAGACCTCTTGCTTAGGACGATTGGACCGGTTCAACATTTGGCTGACGGGTGAAAGGTGGTTGCGTACGACGTCCGTGATGGTTGCTGTAGAAAACATCGAGTATGGGCGTACGTGACGGGTTGTTCGGGTAACCCTGCAGGTGTAAATCGATTATAATCACCGTCCCTCACGGTCAGTGAGTACCACTTGTTCACTATACCGTGACGTAGAAAGAACAGTCTTGACACATGCTAAAATCTTGCTGATTTGAAAGACATACCTTGCTTGTTAATGGCTTGTTGTAGTTTAGCGCTAAATAAAGTTCTTTTCAACTTTGGGCAAAGTACATGAGAGAAATGCGTTTCTTGTTTGATTGCGGCTCTCTCATGTGGCTTAGCATAAGGTTCTCCACATCCGGCTGCTAAAACTTGAAAGTAAGGTTCCACTAATTAGGCAAGTCCTTGCAACTGATTTTTGCTCATGTAACCTATGACCCTCCATGTAGAAGTTTCATGTTTAGGAGAGACGGGTCAGTCTTGCTGGGCCATCGTGCTCACTGCTTGTGTACAAAGCTTTTGCAGGGTTTTATGAGGAAGGGACTCCCGAGGAGGAGACGGATCCCCAGGAGGGGAACCCCATCGAGTGGGAGTCGCGCACGCCACCGAGTTAGTGTGTGTGCGTGCTAGCGGGGACACGTTCACGGGCTGAACGTGAACTCGATGTGTAGTCTACGCCCGTGAATGTAGACTGAACATATTTTTTTGTACAAATGTTCATAAACCACTTTATGTGATAAAACTTTGCTTCCGCTTTGTACCTTTGATGTTTGTTATCCGGTGCTGTGCAACGCAGCACCCCTCAGCGTTATCGTGGCTCGACAAGACCGTGGGGTCGTGCCAATTAATCAAGTATCAAAATGGCACCTTATGAAGCTCTCTACGGCCGGAAGTGCCGCACACCCTTGAACTGGTGTGAATCCTGCGAGAGAGTTATTTACGGGATTGATCTCGTAAATGAAGCAGAAGAGCGCGTAAGGCTGAAGCGATCTGTCATCGGCGCCGAAGCTTCACCAAGGCCGTTGCATGCCACCGACCTGGTTCTGGGTTCTAGAGCTTGTGCCGACACCGTAGATCAGTTGCCCGTACCCAAAAACCTACAGGCAGGGAGCACCGAGCTGAGAGGCGACCAGGAGGCTGAAATCCGGCGATCTCCGGAGAGCCCGCCGGCGCACGGGCGCGGGCGGCCGAAGGTTGAAGAAGGTCGGGCGGGTCCCGCATGTCAGTGACAAAAGTTTAAATTCCTGATCTGCTGCGGCTCCGGGATCCATTGTGGCTGCGCGGGAAGAATCCAGTGACCCCGTGTGGCTCGGTTTCAGCGGTTGACACGTGTGCCTGCGCCCCACGGTCAGAGTTTAAACATTTCTCGGTTTATTTCAAATACCAGATTTGATTCAAACTTGGAGAGGGCATAACTTGTGCTAGGAAGCTCCAAATTTAGTGATTCAAATTGTGTTGGATTCAAGGTGAAAAACTCTATCCAATATTAAACCCAATTTGTATGAAAACCAATAGAAAATTCCGGAAAATTCTTTAAATCTTTTCAGCAAAAGAATTTTAGGGGGAGTTGGGTTCACCCAAAATTCCGCAAATTTGGTCAGAATATTCTTTAGGATATTAGGAAACTCTTGTAAAAGTTTCAGCTCATTTGGAGTTGATTTAGTTAAGGAAATTCTGATTTCAAGTTTCTGTATTCAAATCAATACAGAAACATTTTCAGGGAATTTACAAAACTTGGAAATTCAGTTCTGGGCAGTTCTTAGCTCCAAAAATCCTGGGAAAAATTCATGCATGCTCTCTGAGCTATGTTTGAAATTCTGGTTCACTTGAATTTGCATGAAAGTGCAAATTTATTCAGGATTAATTCCTTTTTGCCTAAATGCTTAGGGAATTGTTCTGAGTGATCTACTCATTGAAAAATTCCAAATATTGGTCCAGATGACTTTCTTGTGACATGGAACTCACAAGAAAATTTTTAGCTCCATTGGAGCCCTGGATCAGTACTGTTCTGCTCAACCTCACTAGGTGATCAACACCCAAGTGATGAACCTCACTTATCACTTGATCATAGTACTTTAACCCAAACCGAAACCACTAGCACCAGTGTCATTTTAAATTCTTAAACAGAGTTCCAGTTTTGAACTTGTCTTTAGCACATGTTAGCAAAAGTTTTACAATTAAACATATATGCATATTCATAACGTGTAGTGATTAAACGTGGAAAAGTGGAGAAGTGAAGTTTGGATCAAGGAGCAAGAAGGGCAGTGGTTAAGCTTCAAGCCACCAGCAACTAACTTCGTACTCCTCTGACTTTAGTAACCTGCAAAACCAAGGCAAGCTCCGGTTTGCATTTAAGTCATTTTATAAAGTTTTTACTTTGTTCACTACTATGGGTCAAAGTTTGTATGTGCATTAGGTCAAGGATGCTTTACACTCCAAATGCATGACCAAATGAACCCTGGAGTTTAGGGTAGAAAAGGGGCATCGCTGTAGAATAATGCCCTGCTAAATAGCTTAGGCCATCCGGTAGAAGTCGAGTAGTGGGAATCTACTCGCGAGTTATAGTCGGGATTACATGGGTGTAGTTGAAAAAGAGGCAAACTAAAGTATATATTTCTAAAGATGAGACCGGGCAGGATGGTTAGGCAGCGACAAGATGAGGTCTTGGTAGAGTAGCTCTGCCTGTGTCGGTTAAGGACCGACGCGTGTGCGGCACCCATGAGCAAGTATTGAGTTGTGTACTGGATGCTTACTGCTATATGGGAACCAGGAAACCGATGTACCAGGTTCACTAGATTATAGATGCATACCACATCGTCTCGTTAGACCTATGAGCCCAAGATGGCGCGACCGGTTCTGCAGTAGAATGTCCTGCGAAAGATTGCCACATACGACGTAATGAAGGACGCCAGATTTGGCTCTTCAGAGGCGCGCGTATGTGTCGAGTTATCCGGGTAGTGTTTGATTCGAATCACCGTCCCTCACGGTTATGAGTACCGCTTGCTCACTGTGTTGTGAAGTAGTAATCAGGTTGCGTGGAAACAGTTTGCAAAAGTGTTAATTGCTGCTATGATTATTATAAATTGCATGAAAACCCTGTTTGAAGTAGAGATAGAGCAAACTAAAGTTATTTTTCCACCTTGGGACAAGTAACGTTGTAATGAAGCGTTTCTTGTTTGATTGTGGAGTTCCAATGTTGCTGGGCGCAAGGTCACTACTATTATGGCTAAAATCTGAAAGTTAAGGATGACCTCGTAGGCGAGTCTTTTCGCAAATTACAGGATTAGGTCTTAAGTTACCCTCATGTAGAGTTGCATGCTTAAGGAGAGACGGTTAAGTCTTGCTGAGCCTTTGTGCTCACTCTTGCTATATGAGTGGTTTTGCAGGTAAACGTCGACGCTATAAAGAAGGTTGTCCGGTGAGACTCGGGAACTTCCGAGTCATGTATCACATGGAGAACCTAGACGCTGCCATGTCTTCGTGTTGCTAGAGAGAGGAGTCCGCGGGCTGGACCTCTTCTCGGATGCTCACTAGTTATTCGTCGTGAGCTGTTTATAGACTTCCGCTGTAGCTATTTTATGTAAATTATTTTCAAAAATATTTGTAAGCTTCCGCTTTTTATTTATGTAATACAGTGTTCCTTATATGTGTGCTGTTGGGTGTCGCATAACACGGCACCACCCAATGCGATCCCTCGGCGAGGGGCACGGCCCCGTGATCGGGACCGGGCCCTCACAGTTAGGACCGAGAGTAAGTGTGTATGTATATTATGCTGCGTGTACCCTCGTGGTACAATATTTTTTAAATGACATTATCGTGAGAAATAAGTCTTTGTACTTTATGGTTCTTTTCGTGTATGTTGTTTGGTGCCGCATCGCACGACACCACCCAATATGTATCCTGGAGTGTGGATCCCGGAAGGGGCTTCCCACAACCATCACTTAGGCCGAGCTACAAGCATGATCTAGACACTCCCACGCTCCTCTAGGATCAAGAACCATCGAATTTCATCGAGTTTTGGCGCTGTTCTTCAAGAATTTTGAGTCGGCACCGGTTTTGACCCTAGGTCGCCGATGAGCTCGTATTTGCAGCTTCCTTTGAGCTGATTTGAGCGCATGCCGGTGATCAGGATGCCACCACGGTGCTCTAGGAACAAGAACCTAAGAGTTTGAGCCACTGTGGAGGGAGTGTGACACCGCCGAAGGTTAGCCGCCGCTGCCGCCCATCGCCGAAGGGTTTGCGGTGACCGGGGCCCTCGGTCGACCCCATGGATGCGTTGCTCGTGGTCCAAAAGGGGGAGGCGGCGAGTTTGGGGGCAAGGGAAGGCCAGGAAGGCAGTTTTTGCGGAGCTTGCTGGAGAGCGCCACCGGCCAACTGTTGTCGAGCACGAGGAAGAAGAAGCTGTGGTGTGGGGCCCGCGCGCCAGTGTTTAAACTTTTTCCCTCATTTTTAGTTTCAGTTCAAACTTTGCAAGCTCATAAATTTTAATAGGAACCTCCAAAAATTGTCAACAAATTTCATTGGATTCCTCTCAGTGAGTACTATCCAGGCATGCATCCCAATATTTATGAAATACCTAGATTTGGCTCATTAATTCATTTAAGGAAAATCTTGTAGGAATTTTTACAGAAGTTCTGTTTATTGGAAAATTCCCAAATTTGGGCAGAACATTCTTCCTAAAATCCTTGAACTCCAGTAAAAAATTCATAGGAATCGTACCTCATTTGCTTGGCCAAATTTGGTGTCAATCCTTTATGTCTCTGAAAATAGGAAATATAAACAGAGCCCCTTTTCAGATTTTTACCCAAACTTAATAAAGCCATATCTCTGACTAGGAAGCTCCAAATTGAGTGAACCAAATTTTATTGGATTCGACTCTGCGAGTACTATGCAGCAAAACAAGTTTCAGCTCATGAAACTTATTCTTTTTCTAGAATTAATTTCCTAATTTTAAACTGTTGGGAGTTTTATCTGGAAAATTCATTTATGGAAAATTCTGAAATTTGGCTAGGATGTTCAGTTGAAAATCCTTGAGTCACAGGAAAAGTTTAAGATCCATCCAAGTTCATTTAGTCCCCCTAAGGGTGTAATGTAAAAGTCCCAAAACTTGTAAATGGGAAACTTTAGTGATGAATAATGTTGAGTTTAAATCCAAGAAATGGGACAGACACTTCCTCAGCTGAGAAATGTGAAAGACGTCGTGCACACAAGAAAGTGATTCTGGTAATTTCATCCGGTATGCTACTGATCCACATCTTTCTGTAATCTGAAATGGACTGATGAATCGGGGTGCCAACTTTCCTCTCACCCCGAATCTGTTCACGCCCTTCATTGGAGACACACGTAGATATACGTGATCCCCGACTTCGAATTGTAATGGGCGTCTTCTCCGGTTCGCATATTGTTTTTGTCGGGATTGGGCGGCTTTTAGGTTCGATTGAATTAGTCGAACCTTTTCCTTCGCGTTGTAGACAAGATCAATCCTGAAGGTGACCCTTTCGCCAGACTCACACCAATTGAGCGGTGTGCGGCATTTTCTCCCGTATATCGCCTCGTAAGGCACCATCTTGATACTGGCTTGGTACCCATTGTTGTACGAGAACTCGGCCAACGGTAAGTGATCATCCCAATTCTTATCATGGTTGATAGCACAATCTCGTAGCATGTCCTCTAGAATATGATTTACCCGCTCGGCTTGTCCATCCGTCTGCGGGTGGAACACTGAACTATGGATCATCTTTGTCCCCAATGCAGCATGTAGCTGCTCCCAAAAATGCGACACAAATAAAGTGCCCCGATCCGTTACGATGGTGTGGGGTATGCCGTAGAAGCATAGGATCCGTGAGATGTACAATTCAGCATACTTCTTGGCGTTGTAGTTTATGTTAACCGGGATGAAATGGGCAACTTTTGTGAGCCGGTTGATGATCACCCATGTAAAAGCTCAAGAAAATGGACTTGCAAAAACTTTTCATCACCTCACAACACCACAGTTTTGTGGTGAATATCTTGTGAAGATTGTGAAGAGCAAGTAACCTCCATCAAAGGGGTATTGGTTCAAACTTTCTACACATATGATAACACATGAGAGGTTGTTCTAAAACCAACTTAGAGTCATTTACATGTTTGGACCCTAGTTGGATTAAGACCACTGAGTGGAAGTACTCAAGTGCAATGGGAGGGTTTGAAAATAAGAATTTGAACTAATGTCCAACTCAAAATTCAAATGAGGGGAGGACATAATGGTGATTCAAAACTGTTGTATTCAAACTCTTGGTTGCAGCAGCTAACACAAGAATCAATTTGCATATTTGGATTCCTTAGGTCCAAATTATTGGGTAGGCAAAGTTTCAGTAATTTTTTAAAAGGTTTGCTACCCATTTTTCCAAAAAGGATTCAAATGTGCAAAGAATTCAAATATACATTTGAATTTGGGGGAAATTTGCCCAACTATACAAATGTAGCTCAGTTTTAGCTCCAAACATTTGAATTGGTCACTTGCCAAGTTTTTGGAGATCTTTTGAGGGATAGGGGAGCACTGACTGGTGGGACCCACATGTCATTGGGGAGGCCAAAAATGCATAAAGATCAGCAGCCTTCGGGGTTAAGTCTTGCACTCGAAACAGAGCCGAGGTTTCCACCGTCAGCCACCGAGAAGCACCGGGCGACAGCTCCTGCTCCTCCCCCTCGCGCTGGCGAGGTCCTCGTGGGGAGTAATAACTCTCAGTCGTGCACCCTCTCGCCACAGCACCGCGACGACCCCAGCCCCGTCCTCTCGCACGACAGAACACCGAGGAGCAGCCACCGTGATCAATTCGCTCAGGGGCGATATCCTCTCGCATGCAAGCGTCGGCAACCCAGCAAAACAGCATTCCCAGACATCCCACGACCTCCCCGCACCAGTTCCAGTCGAGCCAAGCCACGACAACCCGAGAAAACGGTGTTCTTCGCGGCGGCTGGGAAGAACCGAGCAAAGGAGCTCCTGTGGACAGCTCGGCAGAGGGCTTGTCACGGCCGAGCAAGAGCGATTTTGGACCCGCCAAGACTCCACGCTGCTCGACCCCAAAGCCTGGACCATGTGACTGATCATCGCCGGCGTAATTCGCAAAATACTTTCAACAAGTGCGGAACAACCTTCTGGTACGAAATCCACAAATTCCCGACTTCTAGTTGCTTAGAGCCCATCAAACTCCAATCACGGGATCTAGACTTGACGGCGCCCAAGTTTACTTCGCAACCCTAGCTTGATTATGGCTGTAGCCGGCGTATTTTCCATTTTTCCAACCACGGTTAAGGCGGGAAGGATCGGGCTCACGGTGACAGCTAGGTTAGAGCTTTCCCCGAGCCTTTACATGGACCTGTCGACCATCCCGGGGATCCCCCGGTTCTGTAGAGTCTTTTCACCAAGGCTTTGACGGGCTAGAAGCGTCGGGTGACATAGCCGAAGTGACCCCGAGCCGCTGCATCGTCGCCGGCTAGGTTAGGGCCACCGCCGTCCGGGGAAGATGGTGCCATCGTGTTCAGTGCACGAATTTAGGCCCTGGCGGCGAGGGAGAGCGCAGGAGCTGGCCGTACGGCAAGTATCAGCGTGGCTCCGGCGAGCACGGCAGCGCGCGGGCGCGGGAGCGCGAGGAAGAAGACGAGTCAGCCGGGCCCGCTCGTCAGTCGCTCAGTAAACATTGTGGGGATTTTCTATTGCACCGGATCATCTGTGACAACGTGAAGAACAGTCCTGTAGCCCCGTGTGGTGTAGCCGAGGGGGTGACACATGGGGGCTGGGCCCGCTGTCAGGGATTTGAACTTTTCCCAGTTAATTCAAATTCCAGAATTTCCCCAAACTTTAGAACCTCATAACTTTTGCTAGGGAGCTCCAAATTTAGTGATTCAAATTGGGTTGGATTCATCTTGCATAGCTCTATCAAAATACGCAACCCAATTTGTATGAAACCCATTATTTAAGTCTGGAAAATTCTTTAAAACTTTTCAGCAAAAGAATTTTAGAGGGAGATTGGTTCATCCAAAAATCCTCAAATTTTGCCATAATATTCATTAGGCTGATAGTGAACCCCTGTAAAAGTTTCAGAACATTTTGAGTTGAATTGATCAGGGCAATTCATATTTGAAGGTGCTGTGTTCAATTGGATACAAAAACATTTTCAGGGAATTTCCAAAACTTGGAAATTCAGTTCTGGACAAACCTTAGCTCCAAAAATGCTAGGAAAATTCATGCAAACTCTATGAGCTATAATTGAAATTGTAGTTCACTAAGTTTAGCATGAACAGCGGTGTTATCTCAGAATTAATTCTTCTTTGCTTATTTTCTAAGAAAATTATTCTGGACAAACCACTCAATGAAAAGTGCTAATTTTTGGTCCAGAGGGTTTTGTTGTGACAAGGAACTCTCACAAAAATTCTCCGCTCCATTGGAGCTCTGGATCACCCCTGTTATGTTTAACCACTTGAGGTGATCAATATACAAGAGGGGGAAAACCACTTAGCACTTAATCATGCGCTTAGGTCCAAACCCAAACCACTAGCCCCAGTTTCATTTTAAATTCTTAAACAGATTTTCAGATGTTAAAAACTTGTTATTAGAACTTGTAGCAGAAGCATTACAATAAACTCATGTGCATATTCAGTAACATGTAGTATTTCATTAACGTGTAGTCACTGAAGGCGAGGAGACTCCGGAAGTGCTCGACTTCCTCCTTCCGGAAGAAGACCTAACTACTGACCAGCAGAAACAAGGCAAGCCCTGGTTTGCATTAAGCTTGTTATAAAGTTTTACTTTGCTTACATACGTAGTGTGAAGTGTGTATGTGCATTAGGTGTAGGATGGATGAATATCCAACTGCATAACCAGAATTTTTCCCAAGAGTGAGGGTAGTGTCTAGGGCCTCGAATAGACAGACTATGCTAATGATTCATAGGACTTTGGTACAAGTCGAGTAGTTGGAATCTACTCGCGAGTTAGGCTTGGGACACACGGTATTGGTTCGAGTGATGTGAGATCACCTTAGTAATGAAAATGAGACTTGGCAGGGGCTAGGGCGCAGCAAGAGGGAGTCTTGTGTGCGCAGCCCTGTCCGTGTCGATTGAGGACCGATCCGTGTGTGGCCCACGCTGATCAAGTTTGAACGTGCCGAAGGCATATCGGATATATGGGCCCCGATAAACCGATGTAACCTAAACCTCCGAGCGTCGAGGCATAACGCACCGATTTATAGGTGTAGGCTGATGGCAGCAAGTTGGAAATCTGCTAACGGGCATAGAGAGATGCTCCGTGTAGGGAACCTCCTGCTCGTCTCGGTGTGACCGGTTCGATGTTTGGGCTGTTGGGCGAAAGGTTGTCCCGTACGACATCGAGTGAGCGTACTGTGCAGCTCCACGGGTGGGCGTACGTGACGTGCTCTTTGGGTGTCTCTGCAGGTGTATATCGAGTCGATTCGCCGTCCCTCGCGGTGAAGAGTACCACTTGGTCACTGAGTCGTGACGTAGGCTAATGTATGAAATGTGATGATTCAATATTGCTGTTATGATATAATTGTATTGCTACATGTGTGCCACCAAATATTGCTTACTAAATTTCAGATTCCTGAACTGTTAACTTGTTGCTAAAAGATGAATTAAGGATGAACTTGTAGGTGTGTCCATTTGCTGCAATGTTACTATCCTATGTTCATTGTATCCCTCATGTAGAGTTTCATGCCTAGGTGAGTCAGTTAAGTCTTGTTGAGCCCTCGTGCTCACGGTTGCTCCTTAAGTGTTTTTCAGGTGAGGAGCCACCCACGGACTCGGGTTACGAGTCCACCGGCGAGGGTTACCCTCCGTTGGGGACCACGGCTGAGTGGGAGCCGTACACGCCGCGCTGAGCTGAGACGTGCAGCTAGTGTGAGTTGCCCTAGGGCTGGGCAACCGACTTTTGCTAGATAGGCGGGTGTGAGTTATATAATTTAGACTTCCGCTGTGTAATATAAACAATAGTTTGTAACTGAAGTTTGTACCGGTTTGTACATTCAGTTTGTTTTACCATGTAATATAATGTGTCCTTATGACGTGTGCTGTCGGGTGTCACATCGTGCGGCACCACCCTCTGCGATCCTAGATGAGCGGATCCCAGTCCGCCACAGCCTGGTATCAGAGCCGCATTGGGGATAGCACAGTACTTAAGGACTTTATTACGTGGAAACTTAGGTTTACGGTGAGGATTCGGTAGTTGCCCAAGTAAGGACTATACTAGCATAGTGACTTAAAGTGGCAAGACTAACCTATGTGTTTTAATTCTGAATTTTTATTATGTAACGACGCACCTACGCTTTGGTAAGAATGGTAAGGAACGCCACCGAAAGCGGTTAAATTTCGGTTAGCTCCTCTGACGAGGAATGTTGTTCAGGGATAGGTCTCACAGCTTGGTGTGAGACGTCAATATGAAAATCTTGGACTCTTCATGTTCCTGAGTTCATATGAAACGCTGATCCCTAGCGTGCATTAGGCAAGTAAGTGGAGACCCCATCGCGTGGTCAGTAACGCGAGAGTGTGTTCGTCTAGAAATAGCCCAGGAGGACATACGCAGCGCTTGCCATCGGCGTTCCCTGCAGGGCAGTAGGTGGTATCTGTTGGTTTGATAACATTCCCAACCGTGACGACCCGTTCATGACATACTCGGGTTCCCCTGTCGTGTGGTGTTGAAACACGATCACGTACCTTGTTACGTGACTTAACTCAAGGACGGCCGTATGGCAATGATACGGGCGTTTGTATTTACTTTTAAATGTGGAACTGCCTGAAATGAAACAACCCTTGAGTGCATCAACATTGTGTGGTCTTCTGCAGTTACTAACCACGTATGTATCCGTGTAGTAAACGTGTGCGAGAGACCGTTTAGTGCCACACTTGAGACGTATATGCCGGTATAATCCGGTTAGGATTTTCTTTTGTGAGGAACGTAGTACCGAGATAGCATAGGCATATGCATGAAAAATAATTATAACAAGGAATTTAAATCCCTAGGTTCAACATTTAGGACCCTGTTTGAGTAGAAAAATTGGAGGGTGATGAGTGTAGTTCCAAAAGACTGAAAAACAGAGTGCTCTGTTTTGGGCAGCAAGTTTGCTGATCTTCAACAGGGAATAACGCACAGGTATTTTATCCCAGGGAGGTGTGGTATATAGTTCTGGAAAAGTATTTGAGTACTCTACAACTTTGTTGTAGACTTCAAGAGCTGAAACACACCTTAAGATAGCTTAAATCCCAGAGGAATGTAAACTGTCCAGAACCAGGACAGAGTTTAAACACTCTCTGGACTGTTCTGTTTTTCAAACATAACTCCCAGTAGAAAAATCTAAAATTGTCATATGATACATCTTTATTAAGGGTAGAAGATGTGTTACATCTTTTCAATTCAAAGTTTCAGAAATTTCAGCACAGATTTCAGTGGAAACCAGAGTTGAAAACAGCAACTTCCCAAGGGAGGTGCTGTTAAAATTCTTCCAGAAATTCTGCTGATTTGAATTACAATAACTTTTTAACCAGAGCTGATCTGAGGGCAACTAAATACTCGTTGGAAAGATACTGAAGTTAACTTTAACTTTGGTATTCAGCTTGAGTCATGAAAATGCCCGGAACCAGATCAAAGTCTTGGATATGTAGAAACTGGTCATTCTGACAGAGGAATGGCAGTTGAATTCATTTGAGAAATGGTTGTACCCTAGAGGGGTTTGAGTACTTCCAATGGGGTAGAACATACCCATGAGAGGTTATATTCAACTAGTGAAAGATTTGAGTATAGGTCTCACTCAAGTTTCTTTTACTAGAGACCATGTTTTTGTCTTATTGAAGGTAAAAGGGGGGTATACGTGATGACAAAGCGATAGTAACGTCTCGTAGTGACCAAACCTAGTTGTGCGAGCTTCCAAAGAGGAGGTTCATCAAGTTGGATTAAACTAGCGTATATTTGGTCTGGTAATGGTGTAGCTTGTGCAAAGTTGTTACATTATCTACATACGAGATGTATCGCATGATTTATTGTCATTATGTTTTTACGCCTATTTCATTTGACTCCATGAAATATGTTATGGGACTGATGTTTATTGTCGTATGGTTGCAGATGGTTCGCACTAGGACCACGCACGAGGTTGGTGGCTCTAGCCAACAGGGAGGCGATGACTCCCAGCCACCTGCCTACGACAGACCCCGCAGCAGCAACCTCCACCGCCGCCTCCGCTTACCCTAGCGGATGTGATAGCGGCACTGGTGTGGGGTCGTCAGGAGCAGACCGACCTGCTCCGCACGACATGCAGAATACGTCCCAGACGGAGGGGGCGTCAATAGAGGGGGCCCCGTGAGTCCCGTGAGGTGTCGTACTCGGACTTCATGAGTACGCACCCTCCAGTGTTCACAGAAGCTGAAGAACCACTGGAGGCCGACAACTGGCTGCGGACCATCGAGTCCAAGTTCAGGCTGCTCCGATGTATGGAGCGGCAGAAGACTCTGTTCGCAGCGCAGCAGCTTCACGGTGCCGCTGATGCATGGTGGGCGAACTATGTCGCCTCACGTCCGGCTGGCCATGCCGTGGAATGGGAAGAGTTCCGGGAGGCGTTCCGCGCCTATCATATCCCTCCCGGGATAATGAAGAGGAAGTTCCAAGAATTCTTGGAACTGAAGCAGGGCAGAAGGAGTTCCCATGACTACTCCCGTGCCTTCAACCACCTGGCGCAATATGCGTCAGACTACATCTCCACCGAGGAGAAGAAGCGGGAGCACTTCTATCGGGGGTTACACCCCGAAATGAAGACGCACCTCGTGCAATGGAGTCGCGGCACCTTCAACGACCTCGTCAATGCCGCGATCATGCAAGAGGACGCTCAGTGGGAGTTGGCAGCTGAGCAGCGGAAGCGCAGCGCTCCACCCAGCAGTGGGGGTGGCGCTCCTCAAAAGTACCGCATGGTGTATCAGACACCATCCGGACAGCTGTGGCGTCCACCGGCGCGACTTCAGCAGTTCAGGGGATGTTCTTTTCAAGCACCCCCGTTCCGACCGCCGATGCCACCACCGATACAGCAGCAGCAGCAGCAGACGGCACCCCGGGCGTTTCCACCGCTGTGGCGGACCGGAATCCGCTCATCCAGGATCGCAGAGGGTGGTGCCGCACGATGTGACACCCGACAGCACACGTCATAAGAACACAATGTATTACATGGGAAAACAACTGAACTGTACAAACAGGTACAAACTTCAGTTACAAACTATTATTTATATTACACAGCGGAAGTCTAAATTACACAACTCACGCCCGCCTATCTAGCAAAAATTGGTTGCCCAGCCCTAGGGCAACCCACACTAGCTGCACGTTTCAGCTCAGCGCGGGGTGTATGGCTCCCACTCAGCCGTAGTCCCCGACAGGGGGTAACCCTCGCCGGTGGACTCGTACTCCGAGTCCGTGGGTAGCTCCTCACCTGAAAAACACTTAAGCAGCAACCGTGAGCACGAGGGCTCAACAAGACTTAACCGACTCACCTAAGCATGGAACTCTACATGAGGGATACAATGAACATAGGAGAGTAACAGTGCATCAATGGACACGCCTACAAGTTCATAATTAATTCATCTTTTAGCCACAAGTTACAGTTCGGGAATCTTAAATTTAGTAAACAATATTTGGTGGCACACATGTAGCAATACAATTTATCACAACAGCAATATTGAATCATAGCATTCCATAAATTATCTACGTTACGACGCAGTGAACAAGCGGTACTCGTCACCGCGAGGGATGGCGAATCGACTCGATGTACACCTCCAGGGAAACCCAAAGAGCACGTCACGTACGCCCACCCGTGGAGCTGCACAGCACGCTCACTCGATGTCGTACGGGACAACCTTTCACCCAACAGTCCAAACGTCGAACCGGTCGCACCGAAACGAGCAGGAGGTTCCCCACACAGAGCATCTATCTATTCCCGTTGGCATATTCCCACCTTCTGCCCTCAGCCTACACCTATAAATTGGTGTGTTATGCCTTGACGCCTGGAGGTTTAGGCTACATCGGTTTATCGGGGCCCATATATCCGATATGCCTTCGGTACGTTCAATACATGTTCAGCAGGGCCTCACACGGATCGGTCCTCAATCGTCACGGACAGGGCTGAGCACACAAGACTTCCTCTTGATGCGCCCTAGCCCCTGCCTAGTCTCATTTTCATTATTAAATGGTCTCACATCACTCGAACCAAACCCGTGTGTCCCAAGCCTAACTCGCGAGTATATTCCAACTACTCGACTTGTACCGAAGTCCTATGAATCATTGAGCATAGCCTGTCTACTCGAGGTCTTAGACACTACCCTCACTCTTATGGAAAAATCCTGGTCATGCAAGTGGGGTTCCATTCATCCTACACCTAATGCACATACACACTTCACACTACGTATGTAAACAAAGTAAAAACATTATAAAAGGCTTAATGCAAACCGGGGCTTGCCTTGTTGCTGCTGGTCAGGGGTTAAGTCTTTGTCCGGAAGGAGGAAATCAAGTACCTCCGGAGTCTCCTCGCCTTCAGCGACTACACGTTAATGAAATACTACATGTCAATTTAAATGTAATGTGTAACTTGAATACATAATACTAATAACTCTAGCTAGCATTCCCCTTTGGTCCTGAAATTTTTATGGTTGCTTGGTAGGGTCCTAACCAGAGTCTTGACCAAGTTTCATTTGAAATAAAGTTCATTTGAAACTTGTACAAATAAAAGCCCATTTGGTCAATATTTGAGCCTCTAAGCAATTCCAGGGGTTTTCCTGGCTCCAGCCATTACTTTCTGGAAACTAGAATTTAAGATGGTTCTAATGGATATGGTTTCATGTCATTTGGAGAATTCTACTGAGAGTTATGCCCTAATTAATATTTGAGAAAATCTGAAAAATGTTTCTGTACATTTTTCTATTTTCTCAGGGCAGTTCTCTTAATCACCCAATTAGGGGGACTAAATAAACTTGGATGAGTCTGAAAATTTTACTGTGACTCTTGTATTTTCCAATGAACCTCTCAGCCAAAATTAAGAATTTTTCATAAAGTAATTCTCCAGATAAAATTCCCCACAGTTTAAAATTTAGGGATTTAATTCTGGAAAACTATTAAGTTTCATGGGCGGAAATTGGTATTTCTGGAAAGTAATCAGAATCCTGAGTTCAGCAAAATTTGTTTCATTGGATTTGGAGCTTCCTAGGAAAAGTTCTATGCATTTGAAGTTGAACTAAACTGGAAAATCCCCCAAAATGTTTAAACTCCTGCGGGTGGGTCCCACCACCCGCCTTCTTCCTCCTTGCGCGCGCCCGCGAGTCTAGCGGCGGTGCACTCCGGCGAGGTTCGCCGGAACCGCCTTCCCGACCACCCCTTTAAGGGCCTCAGTTTTTGACACATATTTGAAGTGTTCATCACCATACACACACACCTCATTTGAGGAAAGTTGGTGAACACAAATGAAGAGCAAGTAACCACCATCAACATGCTCATTAGAAAACAAACTCACATATTGCAAAAGTGGTATTTCCCACATGTGATATAGAGGGGCTGGGCATATGAAAACTCCTACGCATTGCTAAGGATGTCCATGCCAAGTTTCACTCAAATTCAAAACCTTTTAGAGGTCATTTTGGGTATAGCTAGAAAGAGGGCAGTTTGAACCATATTCAAATTCAAACTGTTTTTATCCCATGAATTCAAAAGTGAGAGGCATATTCTTATTCAACACATTTTTGTGAGCTCACACTCCAATTTTCACTCCATTTGGAGTTGATCTTGACATGAGCTAAGTGGGACAAATTCAAACTTTATTTGAATTCCAAACTAAACTTGTGCTGAAATTCATTCAAACCAAACCCAATTTGAATTCTAATCAATTCAAATGGCTCATGGGTGAATAATTTGAATCACCAGGGGTATTTTGGGGCTCACTGTTTACAACAGTGATCAGGAATAAATTTCAGAGGTTAAAACCCCGGGTGGGACCCACATGTCATAGAGAGAAGGAGGGAAGTCTTGCACACAAAGTCACAGCCTCGGTGGGAAATTCCACCGAGCAGCTGTCGGCTGTGCCACCGAGAAGCCACCGGCGCCACCTGCTGCTTCCTTCCCCACTCGCTGGCGCCCAGGGCGGCTTGCTCGCGCCTCCACGCGACCGGCACCGCCTCAGCCCGAGCAGGGATCGGCTGGCTTTATCCCCTCGCGTGCGACCCGAGCAGCGGCAGTTCTTCTCCCCGAAGCTCTCTGCTCGATCGGGAAAACCAGCAAACAATCGCCTCCTTCGTTCCTGAGCTGCTAGACAGCAACCTGCGATCGCACTCTGTAAAAGCCCAAGAAAAGGGACTTGCAAAAACTTTTCTTCACCTCACAACACCACAGTTTTTATTGTGGATATCTTAGAAAATATTGTGAAGAGCAAGTAACCTCCATCAAAAGAGTGATTAGAGGGGGAAAGCCTTCATTTTCACAAAGAGGGATTTGTACACATGAACATGAGAGGTTGAGCTCACCCCTAGAACTTAAAAAGTCTTGGGAAGGTTCAGGCCAATTTGAATGTAAATTCAAATTGCAGCAACTTTCATCCCTCAAATTCAAAAGTTAGCTTCATATTCAAACTCAGCACATTTTTCTGAGTAAGCCCACAAATTTTCATCCTCATTGGAGTTCATCTTGTCAAGAGCTAAATTTGCAAGAATTCAAAACTGAATTTAAATTTCAGTTTAAACATGCAGCAAATTTAGCCAAACACAGTTCAAATTTGAGGTTTCAAATTCAAACTAAGACTTGGTGACTAAGTCTCACATTAAATTGTGAGTAGCTGAGGATATTTTGGCAAAACAGAATTGAGAAAATTTGGAAAAAGAATTAGAGGGGGAGGTCCCACCTGTCAGTAGACTTAATAGAGAAGTCTTCCACTGATCTTTTCCTCTCTCGGCCGAGACAGCGCACAGGAACGCCGGCGCCGGACCCCCTCACGCTTCCACCTCCTGGTCTCCTGCCCGAGCTGGCGAGCTGCTCCCGGATCGATCAACCCCAATGCAGTCGGTCGCCCACAGCACGAAACCACCGAGGCTCGGGTCCTTTACGCACGAACAGAGAACGCTACGCTCGCCGCCGTTTTCGTTCGTCGAGAACCCGGCAAACCACCGCGAGCAGCGCCTCTCCTAGCCACAAAACCACACCAGCTACTCATCCTCTACCTCCTCGGCACGACAGCAGTCGAGTTCGGCCCTTCCCCAACCCTAGCTCCACGTTTCCGAGCAACGCCCAAGAAACCGCCACCACTCGGCTCACGGTGACAGCCCAACAGAGGGCCTTTCACGGCTGAGCAAGAATGGTCTCGGACGCGTCAGGGACCGGTGGTGATCATATCCGAAGCTTAGACCGTGACCTGGACCATAGAGCTCGAATTTGGAGAAAGTTCTCCGGCGGGCACGAACGGACCTTCCAGCATGGTAACGTCAAATTCGCTCCCCACCTTTGTTCTTAGGTCATGAAAACTGGCACGCAGGACCATCACTCATCAACGCTTGTTAGCCCCTCACGGCCCTGGCTTGGAACCGCATGTAAGCCGGGTACTTCTAGGTTTTGTTACGGTAATTGAGGCACGGAGGCTCGGGCTCACGATGACACCTAGGATAGAGCCCTCTCCGGGTGGTTTCACCACTATGACGAGCTTCCCTAGAACCCACTGGTGCTATAGCGCCGATCCACCGATGTTTTGGCGGGCTAAACTGTCCGGGCGACGTGACCGAAGGGTTGCCGAGCCGCAGCACCGTCGCCGGCTAGGTTAGGGCCACCGCCGGCCGGAGCAGTCGGTGCCATCGTGGTCACCGCACGAAACTAGGCCCTGCCAGCGAGGGAGAGCTCGAGAGTCGGCCGGGCAGCAAGTATCAGCGTGTCTCCGGCGAGCCCGGCGGCGCGCGGGCACGGGAACGCGAGGAGGAAGACGACCCGCGGGCCCCACGTGTCAGCGACGGGAAGTTTAAAACCCAGATCTACTGCGGCCCCGGGATCAAGTGTGACTGCACGGGATGGGGTCTGTAGCCCCGTGTGGCTCAGCTACAGCAGTGACACGTGTGGGCCGGGCCCACGATCGGAGTTTGAAATTTTCTCCGGATTATTTAGAATTCCAGATTTAGTTCAAACTTTAGAACCCCATAACTTTTGCTAGGAAGCTCCAAATTTGCTGATTCAAATTGGGTTGGATTCATCTTGCCTAGCTCTGTCCAAATATGCAACCCAATTTGTATGAAACTTATTATTTGATTCTGGAAAATCCTTTAAAGCTTTTCAGCAAAAGAATTTTTGAGGGAGTTTGGTTCATCCAAAAATCCCTAATATTTGCCAGAATGTTCTTTAGGACATTAGTGAACCCCTGTAAAAGTTTCAGACCATTTGGAGTTGATTTGGTCAGAGCAATTGAAATGTGAAGGTGCTGTGTTCATTTGAATACAAAAACATTTTCACAGAATTTCCAAAACTTGGAATTTCAGTTCTGGGCAAATCTTAGCTCAAAAAATGCAAGGAAAATTCATGCAAACTCTATGAGCTATAATTGAAATTGTAGTTCACTAAGTTTGGCATGAACAGGGTTGTTACCTCAGAATTAATTCTGCTTTGCTTATTTGCTAAAAGAATTATTCTGAACAAACCCCTCAATGACAAGTGCTAAATTTTGATCCAGAGAGTTTTCTTGTGACAAGGAACTCCCACAAAAATTCTCAGCTCCATTGGAGCTCTGGATCACCCCTGTCCTGTTTAACCACTTGAGGGATTAATATGGAAAAGGGGGAAAACCACTTAGCATTTAACCATGTGACTAAGTCTAAGCCAAACCACCAACACCCAGTTCATCTTTAAATTCTTAAACAGAGTTCCAGTTGTTAGAAACTGGTTAGCATAACTAATAGCAGAAGTATTACCCTAAACTCATGTGCATATCATTAACAGGTAGTATTTTTATTAACGTGTAGTCGCTGAAGGCGAGGAGACTCCGGAAGTGCTGGACTTCCTTCTTCCGGACGAAGAACTAACCCCTGACCAGCAGCAACAAGACAAGCCCCGGTTTGCATTAACCTTTTATAAGTTTTACTTTGTTTACATGTGTCATATGAAGTGTGAATGTGCATTAGGTATAGGATGGATGGAACCCCACTTGCATGACCAGAAATTTTCCATAAGAGTGAGGGTAGTGTCTAAGATCTCGAGTAGATAGGCTATGCTTAAAGATTCATAGGGCTTCGGTACAAGTCGAGTAGTTGGAATCTACTCGCGAGATAGGCTTGGGACACACGGGTTCGGTTGAGTGATGTGAGATCACATTAGTAATGAAAATGAGACTAGGCAGGGGCTAGGGCGCAGCAAGAGGGAGTCTTGTGTGTGCAGCCCTGTCCGTGTCGATTGAGGACCAATCCGTGTGCGGCCCACGCTGATCATGTTTGAACGTACCGAAGGCATATCGGATATATGGGCCCCGATAAACCGATGTAGCCTAAACCTCCTGGCGTCGAGGCATAACGCACCGATTTATAGGGGTAGGCTGAGGGCAGCAAGGTGGAAATCTGCCAACGGGCATAGAGAGATGCTCCGTGTGGGGAACCTCCTGCTCGTTTTGGTGCGACCGGTTCGACGTTTGGGCTGTTGGGTGAAAGGTTGTCCCGTACGACATCGAGTGAGCGTGCTGTGCAGCTCCACGGGTGGGCGTACGTGACGTGCTCTTTGGGTTTCCCTGCAGGTGTATATCGAGTCGATTTGCCGTCCCTCGTGGTGAAGAGTACCACTTGGTCACTGAGTCGTGACGTAGGCTAATGTATGAAATATGGTGATTCAATACTGCTGATATGATATAATATTGTATTGCTACATGTTTGCCATCAAATATTGCTTACTAAATTTCAGCTTCCTGAACTGTTAACTTGTTGCTAAAAGTGGAACTAAGGATGAACTTGTAGGCGAGTGCATTTGTTGCAATATGACTATCCTATGTCATGGTACACCTCATGTAGAGTTTCATGCTTAGGTGAGTCGGTTAAGCCTTGCTGAGCCTTCATGCTCACGGTTGCTGCTTAAGTGTTTTTCAGGTGAGGAGCCACCCACGAGCTCGGAGTACGAGTCCACCGGCGAGGGTTACCCTCCGTCGGGGACCACGGCTGAGTGGGAGCCGTACACGCCGCGCTGAGCTGAGACGTGCAGCTAGTGTATGTTGCCCTAGGGCTGAGCAACCGACTTTTGCTAGATAGGCGGGCGTCAGTTGTACAAAAGAAACTTCTGCTGTGTAATAAAGACCCTAGTTTGTAACTAAATAGTGTACTACTACTTTGTACATTCAGTTTGTTTTCCCATGTAATATAATGTGTTCTTATGACGTGTGCTGTCGGGTGTCGCATCGCGCGGCACCACCCTCTGCGATCCTGGATGGGCGGATTCCGGTCCGCCACAGCCTGGTATCAGAGCTGCATTGGGGATAGCACAGTATGTAAGGGCTGTATTACGGGAAAAAACTTAGGATACGGTGAGGATTCGGTAGTTGCCCAAGTAAGGACTATATTAGCATAGTTACTTAAAGTGGCAAAGACTAACCTATGTGTTTTAATTCTGAATTTCAATTATGTAACGACGCACCTACGCTCTGGTAAGTTTGGTAAGGAACGCCACCGAAAGCGGTTCAATTTCGGTTAGCTCCCCTGATGAGGAATGTGGTTTAGGGAGTTGTCTCAAAGTTTTGTGTGAGACGTCAATATGAAACTTTTGGACTCTTCATGTTCCTGAGTTCATATGAAACGCTGATCCCTAGCGTGCATTAGGCAAGTAAGTGGAGACCCCATCGCGTGGTCAGTAACGCGAGAGTGTGTTCGTCTGGAAATAGCCCAGAAGGACATACGCAGCGCTTGCCATCAGCGTGCCCTGCAGGGAAGTAGGTGGTATCTGTTGGGTTGATAACATTCCCAACCGTGACGACCCGTTCATGACATACTCGGGTTCCCCATCGTGTGGTGTTGAAACACGATCACGTACCCTGAGAAGTGACCTAACTCAAGGACGGCCATATGGAAATGATACAGGCATTTGTATTTACTTTCAAATATTGTACTGCCTGAAAAGGAAACAAAACCTTTGAGTGCATCACTATTGTGTGGTCTTCTGCAGGTACTAACCACGTATGTATCCGTGTAGAAAACGTGTGCGAGAGACCGTTTAGTGCCACACTTGAGACGTATATGCCGGTAGAATCCGGTTAGGATTTTCTTTTGTGAGGAACGTAGTACCGAGATATTGTAGGCATATGCATGAAAAATAATGATAACAAGGAATTAAAATCTATAGGTTCAACATTTAGGACCCTGGTTGGGTAGAAAAATTGGAGGGTGTTGAGTGTAGTTCCAAAAGACTGAAAAACAGAGTGCTCTGTTTTGGGCAGCAAGTTG
This sequence comes from Neostapfia colusana, assembly GCA_030760725.1. Classification (NCBI taxonomy): domain Eukaryota; kingdom Viridiplantae; phylum Streptophyta; class Magnoliopsida; order Poales; family Poaceae; genus Neostapfia; species Neostapfia colusana. The sequence goes on along the minus strand of JASWHV010000017.1, from coordinate 32,148,821 downwards.
CTGATCTTCAACAGAGCATAACTCACAGGTCTTTCAGCCCAGGGATGTGTGGAATATAGTTCTGGAAAGGTATTAAAGTACTCTACAACTTTGTTGTAGACTTCCAGAGCTGAAACACAACTTAAATATGGCTTAAATCCCAGAGGAATGTAAACTGTCCAGAAACAGGACAGAGTTAAACACTCTCTGGATTGTTCTGTTTTTCAAACATAATTCCCAGTAGAAAAATCAGAAATTGTCATATTATACATGTTTAGAAATGGTAGAAGATGTGTTATATCTTTGCAATTCAAAGTTTCTGAAATTTCAGCAAAGAATTCAGTGGAAACCAGAGTTGATAACAGCAACTTCTCAAGGGAGGTGCTGTTAAAATTCTTCCAGAAATTCTGCTAAATTTGAATTAGCATAACTTTTTAACCAAAGCTGATATGGGGGCAAATAAATACTCGTTGGAAAGATACTGAATTTATCTTTAACTTTGGTATTCAACTTGAGTTATGAAAATTCCCAGAACCAGATCAAAACTTGGAATAGGTAGAAACTGGTCATTCTGATAGAGGAGTGACAGTTGAGCTCATTGGAGAGGGTGTTGTACCCTAAGGTTGGTATACGTGATGACAACGCGATAGTAATGTCTCGTAGTGACCAAACCTAGTTGCGGTGAGCTTCCAAAATGGAGGTTCATCAAGTTGGATTAAACTAGCTTGTGTTTGATCTGGTAATGGTGTAGCTTGTGCAAAGTTATTATATTATCTACATATGAGATGTATCGTATGTTTTATTGTCATTATGTTTTTACGCCTATTTTATTGGACTGCATGCAATATGTTGCGGGACTGATGTTTATTGTCGTATGGTTGCAGATGGTTCACACTAGGACCATGCACGAGATTGGTGGCTCTAGCCAACAGGGAAGTGATGACTCCCAGCCACCGGCCTACGACAGCACCCCGCAGCAGCAGCCACCACCGCCGCCTCCGCTTGCTCTAGCGGATGTGATAGCGGCACTGGTGGGTGGTCGTGTGGAGCAGACCAACCTGCTCCACACGATCGTGCAGAATACGTCCCAGGTGGGGGGACGTCAAGACAGAGGGCCTCGTGAGCCCCGCGAAGTGTCGTACTCGGATTTCATGAGTACGCACCCTCCAGTTTTCACCGAAGCCGAAGAACCACTGGAGGCGGACAACTGGCTGTGGACCATCGAGTCCAAGTTCGTACTGCTCCAATGCACGGAGCGGCAAATGACCTTGTTCGCAGCACAGCAACTCCACGGTGCCGCTGGTGCGTAGTGGGCGAATTATGTCGCCTCACGACCGGCTGGCCATGTCGTGGAATGGGGAGAGTTCCGGGAGGCGTTCCGCGCCTATCATATCCCTCCCGGGATAATGAAGAGGAAGTTCCAAGAATTCTTGGAGCTGAATCAGGGCGGGACGAGTGCCCATGACTACTCCCGTGCCATCAATCATCTGGCGCAGTATGCGTCAGACTACATCTCCACTGAAGAGAAGAAACGGGAACATTTCTATCGGGGGTTACACCCCGAAATGAAGACACATATCGTTCAGTGGAATCGCGGCACTTTCAATGACCTAGTCAACGCCGCGATTATGCAAGAGGACGCTCAGCGGGAGTTGGCAGCTGAGCAGCGGAAGCGCAGCGCTCCACCTAGCAGTGGGGGTGGCGCTCCCCGGAAGTACCGCATGGTGTATCGGACACCATCTGGACAGCAGTGGCATCCACCGGCGCGACCTCAGCGGTTCGGGGGACGTTCGTTTCCGTCACCTCCGTTCCGTCCGCCAATGCCACCACCAAGACAGCAACAGCAGCAGCAAACGGTACCCCGGGCGTTTCCACCGCCACAACGCGTCCCGGGATTCTGTCCACCGATCAGCGGGGGACCGCACCGTTTCACCTGCTTCACGTGTGGCCAGGTGGGCCACTTCGCGAAGGACTGTCCACAGGGGCAGCAAAGCAGCGGGCAAGCCCAGTTCCAGGGCGGTGCTCGAGGCCGACCTCTGGTGAAGAAGGTTGGTCAGCGGACTGGGGGCGTCCGCAACCTCGACAATGAGGACGCTCCAGAGGGAGAGAATGTGTTGGCGGGTACGTTTACTCTGAACCATCAAGCCATCGTCATATTGTTTGACTCTGGTGCAACCCACAACTTTATAAGTGCATCATATGTTGTTAAGCATCAGCTGGAAGCCTTTCCAACCGAGTGTTCGTATATGATCTGCTCACCGGGAGGAAAGATTTCAGCAACGATGATGGTTCCAAAAGCACCACTGTGCTTAGGTGAGAAGATATATCCCACCACTATGATTATCCTTGAGGGGCAGAAGATTGATGCAATCTTGGGAATGTCATGGCTAAGCTACCATGGCGCTGTCCTGGAAACCCTATCACGGACGGTTCACCTCAACTCCCCATTACACCGTCCGCAGTCCCTCTTATTAGATAATCCAGTCCGGGAAGTTTCAGTGATCAACAATACTGAAGCTCTCAAGTTGGAGGACATCCCCGTAGTCCGGGATTATCCCGATGTGTTCCCGGATGATCTTCCGGGCATGCCACCTGAGCGGGATGTCGAGTTCAAGATCGAGCTCGCACCCGGGACTACGCCCATATCACGGAGACCATACAAGATGGCTCCAAATGAGCTGGCGGAACTGAAAGAACAGCTCAATGATCTGTTGAGCAAGGGTTTCATTAGGCCGAGTTCCTCGCCTTCGGCATGCTCGGCGCTGTTCGTGAAGAAGAAGGATGAAACCCTGAGGCTGTGTGTGGATTACTGGCCGCTCAACGCCGTCACCATCAAGAATAAGTACCCACTGCCCCGCATCGACATATTGTTTGATCAACTTGTGAGTGCAAGTGTATTCTCCAAGATGGACCTTCGCTATGGATATCACCAGATTAAAATCCGGGCGGAGGATATTCCGAAGTAGGCCTTCTCGACGAGATATGGACTATATGAATATCCCGTCATGTCCTTTGGTCTCACAAACGCTCCAGCCCATTTCATGTATCTCATGAACTCGGTGTTCATGCCGGAGCTGGACAAGTTCGTGGTAGTGTTCATCGACGATATCTTGGTTTACTCCAAGACAGAAGCCAAACATGCCGAACACTTGCGGATCGTTCTTCAACGATTGCGAGACCACAAGCTCTACGCCAAGTTCAGCAAATGCGAGTTTTGGATCAGCCAAGTGCCATTCTTGGGACATATCATCTCAGCGAAAGGCATTGCGGTTGACCCAAGCAAAATAGAGCAAGTGCTGAAATGGTGTAACACCCCAAAATCCGGTTAAGAGGGGAATTTAAAAAATTTTTGGACGTATTGCATGTATTGCAAAAATTCAAATTCAAACTGGAATTCAAATTAAACTCAAAACAGAAATGAAAAGAAAAAGAAAAGGAAAAAAATAAACACCCCAGCCAGTGGGCCGAAACCCACCAGCCGGCCCACTCAACCCAGCGCCAAGCCCGCAGCCGCGCGGCCGCGTACCTCTCACAGACATGCGGGACCCACCTGTCATCCCCAACCCCCGCTCGCGCCGACCCCGGACTGTTCCCCGCGCGCACGCGATCGTAACCGACCGGATTTCCGCGTCCTTCAGCCTGACTCCCGGTCCCATAAGGCTCCAACTCGATCTAAACGAACCCGCCGCCCTTCCCCGGCTATATAAACCCCGGCATCTCCCCGTTTTTCCCCATGATCCGCCGTTTTTCCTTCCGGTGAGAACCCGAGTTACGCCGGCCAATTTCACTCGATCTTCGCTCGGGATTTCTCATCTAACGCGTTGATCTTGATCCACCGCCTCCGGGGAACCGCGCAGGTGCAGAAAACCCGGTGGTTTGCGCTTCAAACACAGCGCCGATGAGCCTCGCTGTGAATTCACCTCGGACCTCGTCGTTGACCGCTTTCCAGGATCTCCGAGCTAAAGAAAACCCCCGAGGTGAGATCCCCAACCTCCCCTCTACCGATCTATGCCATAAAATCACAGTTCTAGGAAGAATTGACGAAGATCCGAAACTCTCCGGCGAGATCGCCGCCTCCCGCCGCCGTGCGCCGTCGGGCAGCGCCGCCCGCGCTCGATCAGAGTGACGTGGACGCTTGTGCGCCGTCTATTTTAAATCGCACGGTAAATCCCAGCGTACCGGTTCAACGCTATAATCTCAGCCGTCTGTTTTAAATCGGACGGTCCACGTCAGCCCTGCGTTATAAAGGCCGGAATTCTTACGTGCTACCCCCTGGGGTTCTCAGAAAATACGCGCTAGCCTCGGAAACTTCTGATCCAGCCCCTGGAACTTCAGAAAATCATGTAAATTCATTTAAAAATCAGTTTTAGCCCCTGGACTTAATAAAAATTAGGAAAACCCCTCTGTTATTTGTAGTTAGACCCCTGGAAATTCTTAAAATAATATAATAGACCCTGTAGTAGAGTGAGTTTACCTTTTTAACCCTATGTGATATTAAATTTAGGAATTTGAATACGTGATTAGTATTTAAAATTTAAAAGATGGGACAAACACATTGTAAATTCAAATTAAAAAAAACTTTGCTAGTACATGGAAAACTTTGGAGTGAGGTAAAAATAGATTTTTGGCTGAAATAAATCTGTCTAATTGATTATTCACATTTATTAGTTATAGGGACACATTTTTAAGTAGAGAATAATTCTGAAAATTAGTAAAGTAAATGTAAAATAGTTCACATCAGAGGAGAAGTTCAGAAATATATTATTTAATATGTTAGACCCAAAACCTATTCTGTTTAGATGAGGTGTCTTACTATTTTCATAATAAAGTTCACATTTAAGCATAGGAAATAAATCTGAAAATATAGCAAGCTAGGTATGAATAACTAGAAAATGATAAATGAAGTCTTCAAAATCCAAAGAATTCAGTTTAGGGTTGGTAGAAGGTCTGAAGACACATTTGGAGTAGGAAAATACCCTCCATGCACACTTGGTAGCTAAAAGGTGTATCAATTGAATATAAGGAATTTATTTAAATTGGAAACTCATATATAGTATGCAACATAAATATGAATACAAAAGTAGAAATCATATGCACATGTTTAAAAGTGCATGTAAGCCCAAAAATCAACACACATAGAGTAACCACAACACATAGGAATGGGAATGGCTTTCATAAATGGGACTGTTTGGTTTGTATGAAGTGGAAGTGTGAACTATGTCTTATGGGTTGTTGTTTTTCTTTTGCTATGTGTGATGGTATGATGTAGAACCTGATCCAGAGCAAGTTCTTCCTTTCCAAGATCAAGACTACCCATTCCCAGAGCAGCAGGAAGAAGGCAAGTGTCCTTGACCACCTTGATCCTATACTAGGATGTGTAGATAGAATTATTTGCATTGTCAATTGAAAATATGAAACCCATGCTAGGATGTTTCCCTAGAATTGCATTACCTTGTTTCCTTGTAGCTTGGGTTGGAATTCATTTTATCATGTCATTTATTATTATGCATATGCTTAGCCATGCTTAGAATGGGATATTTGGGATATGAGATCATCAGTTTATTTTACCATACTCTTGCATGAGATATTGTGAGTTATGTAGAGGTAGGGATCAAGGCAAGTTGGATGTTTTGGTTGGTGCTGGGTGCACGAGACTCGGGTTTGTGTTTAGTACTTGCCTGGATCCTAAGGACCGGTTCATGGAGCATGTAATCTGGCTTTACCGTGCCAACCACATGCTGAGATGGGGCAGCTTGGCCAATTAATTGGGTGTATCCCTGGCGTAGTATGGGTGTGTTGGATGGTGCGGGGAATAGGTGTCAGCTGGACTACCATATGAACCGCAAGGCTCAAGAGGGGGCCACTGCAGCGGGGTTGGAGTCTCTTGTATGCTGTTAGGGGTGAAACCTCAGTGGGCCCACGCTTGTCGAGAATCCCTTTGTAAAGGCTTCGTAGTGATCTCCTGGCTACACACCTGGGAAGTGTGAGTGTGGTTCGCAGCCACTGGCATAATGGAGGTTCTTTTAGTCCACCCGGCAACGGGGTATGAAATCACTACATGTGGGTACAGTGGTGCAAACTCTGCAGAGTCAAAAACGGTCATGACAGCCGTGCTCACGGTCAAGAGCGGCTTGGACTTATTCATGATTAGAGGATGATGACTTTGGAAGTTGTGGATGTTAAGCGGGGAGCTTAACATTGGAAGTGATGTTATGCTTATTTGATGGGATGGGAGATTGGGACCATTTCACCTGTGTAGTAATGTAGGTGCTTAATAAGCTAAGGTGATAGGTATTAATTGCGTAGTGCTTTAACCATGAGTTCAACCTCTCCTTGTTCTAGCCATGCATGACATAACTTTCCCACACTTGCTGAGTACCATCGGTACTCAACCTTGCATATTTGTTGGTTTATATTGCTGCTCAGGTCAAGGTAATGAAGTGGTGTTTAATGATCAAGACTTTGGACCCGAAGAAGGTTTCTAGGTTCATGGAGTCCCCCCGGGCAACGCCTATGACGGAGCCCACAAGAATAATATTCCGCTGCTAGTTTATTTACTTGTCATGAACTTATTATCGTCCATCGAGACATATACTATGTAAGACTTATTTATATTTCGACACCTGGCTTGTAATAAATGATGCTTCACTATTTGTCATCACATGTATGAGAAAATGATCCTGGCATACATGTGATATTCACACGGTTGTTCTTTGGAGAAACTGGGTGTGACAGATGTGGTATCAAAGCCAAGGTTGCCCGTAGGAACGTGGACCTAGGTAGAAATGGACGTTTTTAAGGACCCTATTTTCTTAAAAACTATTTTACAAGGTGTGTGTTGAAAAGTGTTATTTAATGGAGTCACTTTCTTCATCTTACCCCAACTTTCATTCAAAATAGGATTTTTGTTTAACAGTTTATCTAACCTAAGTTTAAATGCTTTCTGTTTTAGATGGTTCGCATGATTCGCACCGCTCGCAAGTCCACAGGAGGGAGAGTTCCCGTAGTTGCCCTTGCCCAAAGAGAGGAGAGTCATCCGGTGACGTACCTTTCCTACGGATTGGCAGTAGGAGGCTTGTTGCGCCGTCTTCGACGTATGCTCCAAGCCACCGGCAATACGGGCAAGCTTATCATACACTACAGCTCCACCAGGACAATCCGTGAAAAGAGGGAAGAATGGAGTTCAGAGATGAGGATTATCCACGAAAATCAGCTGCTCAAGATCCACCGCTCTCCAGCTTGTCGAGCGACACAGGTCGAGGCGGAGAAGGATGTTACCTGGGAGGCCATCACCTGCCAGAGTCACATCTATCGTCGACACCTGGACAGAACTGAGTACATGTATGTCCTCCAGCGCGAGAGTGGTACAACGGAGTATAAGTACCCGCCAGTGCAGCAAGGGACTTCCCACGAGCACATGGACTTGTGCTTGGAGGATGCTGCTATGCTCAGCACTCGACTGCAGGAGTGTCAGCAAGAGCTTCAGGATGTTCGGGACACCCTGAAGGAAACCGAGGCGTTGCTTCGAGCCTGCTTGAGGGCGAGAGAAAGAGGAGATGGGAATGAACTGTGTGTCACCGTGAATGATAGATGGACTCCTGACTCCCCAGATCGCCGGTCGATCAGGCGTCGTCGCACTTCTCCACCAGCAGCCTCCCCACCCAAAGCAGAGTCAGAAGGCAGCCGCAATAATGAGGAAGATCCCGAGGAGCCAGCTCAGGGATACGAGTAGGGTAGAGTCTTTCCCTTAGTTAGCAAGATGTCGAATAGTCGAGTCGTTACCGTAGTTAATGGTGTGTTAATGCTTGGTGTGTGACGTGAGTTGTGGAAGCCGTGAACAATTGTCCACAGCCTCGTCTTCAGATTGTTTTGCTTTGGTGTGTGAACCCACATGAAATAATAGTGCATTTATTTTTTGTGTGAGACATGAACCCTCAAAAAGTATAACAAAGCCTCAATACTTCAAAGTAAAACCAAGTGAAAGTAGTAAGATAATACGTAATGCTTTAAATTAACATTTGGTTGATCATGCTAGACGGCCGGAAGACGAAAGGGTCGTGCTGCCAACCCCGCGCCAACAACAACGATGAGGCCTGCAACCCTCATCTTTCTGGGAGCCAAGACAGGGGTGGGCGCCGTGAGGGAGTTGATCCCATCCACCAAATGCTTGAAAATCAAAATCAACTCATCCAGAACCTGACTCAAGTGGTGGCCAACTTGCATCAAGTTCCACCCCCACAAGCTGCACCACGCCAACCAAGGTTGAGTGAGTTTCTAGGAACTCAACCTCCGAAGTTTGCAAGTGCTGCTGAACCTCTCGAGGCAGATGACTGGCTAAAGACCATTGAGAGCAAGATGAGGATCATACAGTGCCAAGGGTATGAGAGGGTGCTGTTTGCCTCTCATCAATTGCATGGACCTGCTGCTGATTGGTGGACCGCCTACGTGGCCGCCCATCATGACACTGAGAACATCACTTGGGAAGAGTTCAAGCGCAACTTCTGCAACCATTACATACCAAGGGGTGAACTCAAAAACAAGAGGAAGGAGTTCTTGGTGTTGCAGCAAGGAAACATGACTGTGAGGGAATACCTCACTAAATTTACTCAACTCTCCCGTTATGCCCCACGGGACATAGAGACTGATGAGCAGAAACATGATTGTTTCGTGGAAGGACTTACCGCAGAAAGTCAGTGTGCAATGTCCTCCAACGAGTATGAAAGCGTCCAAAAGATGGTGGACAGAGCATTTGTTGTAGAAAGGAAGCTGAAGGCACTGGAAAATGAAAACAAGAGGAAGGCGGGGTGGTCACACCAAGCCTCGGGCAGCAACACCCGCCCACGTCTGATGCAGCAACCCGCCGGGCAGACGAACCATGCTGCGGTAACCTACTCAGCACCACGAGGGTACAACCCGAACTACAGGCCTCTGACAGCACCAATATAGCCACAATGTCAGTTCGTACAGCAGCCTCGCCCTACATATCAACCTCGACCAGCAGTACAAGGACCCCCAAACCAACCCGAAGATAACAAAGGCCAGGCACCTAAGGTTGGGGTGCAATGTTTTAACTGTGGTGAAGTGGGGCACTACGCCCATAAGTGCCCAAAGAAGAAGCCCGCGCAGCCGCAACAGCAGAATGTAATGAGAGGATGGGTGAACCACGTCACCATGGAGGAGGCGCAAGAGGCACCCGACGTGGTAGTTGGTAAGTTTCTTGCCAATTTACACATTGCAACTCTATTGTTTGATTCTGGTGCTACCCACTCGTTCATTGCCCAAGGGTTTGTTAAGAAGCATGACCTAGCAACAACACAAATGAACCATATGCTAGCAGTAAACTCTCCTGGTGGAGAAATAAGGACAAGACAAGTGTGTCCCAAAGTGAACCTAGACATTAATGGGGTAGTATTTACTGCTAACCTCATAGTGATAGATTCACAAGGGATAGATATTATCTTGGGTATGGACTGGTTGACCAATCATAAAGGAATCATCCATTGTTCGACCAGAACGGTGGAACTAACTCACCCTAGTGGCACAAGAGTAAAGTTTATAACAATACAAGAGCCTAGGAGGGACATTAAATTCAATCAAGTTGAGGTGAAAGTGGAGGAGATCAGGACCATCAGGGAATGTACAGATGTTTTTCCGGAGGAGTTGCCAGGTATGCCTCCTGATCGTGAAGTGGAATTCGCAATTGAGCTAGTGCCTGGAACAGCCCCGATATACAAGAGACCTTATCGGATGGACTCCAAGCAGCTGGGAGAACTCAAGGATCATTTGATAGAATTGACGGAGAAGGGGTATATTCGTCCTAGTTCCTCACCTTGGGGAGCTCCAGTGATATTTTTGCCCAAGAAGGACGGAACCCAAAGGTTATGTGTGGACTACCGTGCCTTGAATGAGGTAACCATCAAGAACAAGTATCCATTACCCCGCATTGAAGACTTGTTTGATCAGTTGAGGGGAGCTTGTGTGTTCTCGAAAATTGATCTCAGGTCGGGATACCACCAACTTAAGATAAGGCAAGCCGATATTCCAAAGACATCTTTCGTATCTCGGTACTGATTGTATGAATACACCGTCATGCCTTTCAGGCTAACTAATGCCCTGGCATACTTCATGTATCTCATGAACAAGGTATTCATGGAATATCTGGACAAATTTGTGGTGGTTTTCATAGATGACATTCTCATTTTCTCCAAAGATGAAGAGGAACATGAGAAACATCTAAGGTTGGTGTTGCAGAGGCTGAGAGAACACCAACTATATGCCAAGTTGAGCAAGTGTGAGTTTTGGCTGAAGAGAGTTCCCTTCTTAGGACATATCATCTCGGAGGGAGGAATCTTCGTGGATCCCGCCAAAATAGAGGATATACAGAAGTGAAAGACCCCTGAAAATGTCGGGGAAGTTTGAAGCTTCTTGGGATTGGCAGGATACTATCGACGGTTTATTGAGGGAATCTCTAAGATCTCGAGGCCCCTCACCAAACAGTTGGAGAAGGGAGTCACATTCACATGGACGCCGCAGTGCGAGACGAGTTTTCAGGAGTTAAAGAAAAGATTGACAACAGCCCAGTGCTAGTTATGCCAGATGTGCAGAAGAACTTTACGGTGTACTGTGATGCCTCTGGAAACGGGTTAGGATGTGTTCTCATGCAAGAAGGGCATGTCGTGGCTTATGCATCCCGGCAGCTCAGGAAGCACGAGAAGAACTATCCTACACATGACCTAGAACTAGCCGCAGTGGTACACGCGTTGAAAATTTGGCGGCACTACTGGATGGGGAAGAGGACAGAGATATATACGGATCATAAGAGTTTAAAGTACATTTTCACACAGCCAGATCTCAACATCAGACAAAGGAGATGGTTAGAGATAATCAATGACTTTGATGTGGGCATCAACTATCATCCTGGGAAAGCAAACGTCGTGGCAGATGCTTTAAGTCGGAAAGTGCAGGTCAATAAGTTGAGCTTGAAGGACATGCCTGCAGAATTGAAGGACGAGGTTATAAGGCTCAATCTCTGCCTTGTGAATAGTGGTGAAGCCATCACCATGGAAGTGGACTCCACACTAGAGTGAGAAATACGCGAGGGTCAAAAGAATGACGAGAAGATACAAGAAATCAGGCAACTCATCAAGGAAAATAAAGCCCCTGGTTTCAGAGAGGATGAACAGGGAACGATGTGGCACGGGAAAAGAATCTGTGTGCCAGAAGTAAAGAAGATCCGTGAATTGATTTTGAAGGAGGCTCACGATTCTGACTATTCCATTCATCCTGGGAGTACGAAGATGTACCAGGACCTCAAGAGCAGGTATTGGTGGTATGGCATGAAGCGAGATGTCGCGGAACATGTTGCCTTATGTGACACGTGCCAGTTGGTGAAAGCGGAACATCAACGACCCGGGGGATTATTGCAACCACTCAAAGTTCCTGAATGGAAATGGGAAGAAATCGGTCTGGATTTCAAAGTGGGATTGCCTAGGACCCAATCAGGATATGATTCAATATGGGTCATCATCAACAGGCTAACCAAGGTAGCTCATTTCATCCCCGTGAAAGAAAGCTACAGCAGATCCAAATTGGCAGAATTGTACATGTCAAAGATCGTGTGTTACCATGGGGTGCCGAAGAAGATAGTGTCGGATCGAGGGACACAGTTCACCTCGAGGTTCTGGCAGAAGTTGCATGAAAACATGGGAACCCTTCTGAATTTTAGCTCTGCCTATCATCCCCAAACTGACGGGCAGACGGAAAGGACCAATCAGATTCTTGAGGATATGCTGAGGGTGTGTGCACTCAAAAACAACTGGAGTTGGGACAAGAACTTACCGTATGCGGAATTCTCCTATAACAACAGCTATCAAGCTAGTATGAAGATGTCACCGTTTGAAGCTTTGTATGGGAGAAAGTGCAGAACTCCCCTATTTTGGAACCAAACAGGGGAAAGTAAAGTGTTTGGTCCTGAAGTACTAAAAGAAGCCGAGGCGAAAGTGAGGGAAATTCGCAACAACTTGAGGATAGCACAGACATGACAAAAGAGCTATGCCGATGTACGGAGAAGAGAGCTCGTTTTCAACGTGGGAGACTGTCTATCTCAAGGTGTCCCCTATCCGAGGACTTCGTCGGTTCAAGGTGAAAGGGAAGTTGTCACCTCGGTACATCGGACCCTTTCAAGTTCTGGAGAGGAAAGGCGAAGTGGCGTATCAACTAGAATTACCGGCTCGCCTATCGGATGTGCACGTTGTATTCCATGTGTCACAGCTCAAGAAATGTCTGAGAACGCCTGAAGAGGTGTTACCCATGAATGAGGTTGACGTAGCTGAGAATTTGTCTTATGCCGAGCAACCATCCAAGATTTTGGAAACAATGGAACACCTCACAAGAAATAAAAGAATCCGGATGTGCAAGGTGCAGTGGAAGCATCACTCGGAAGAGGAAGCCACCTGGGAGTGAGAAGATGAGCTTAAGGCACAATTTCCATAATTGTTTTCTTAGAACCACCAATCTCGAGGACGAGATTTCTTTTAAGGTGGGTAGAGCTGTAACACCCCAAAATCCAGTTAAGAGGGGAATTTAAAATTTTTTGGACGTATTGCATGTATTGCGAAAATTCAAATTCAAACTGGAATTCAAATTAAACTCAAAGCAGAAATGAAAAAGAAAAGGAAAAAAATAAACCCCCCAGCCAGTGGGCCGAAACCCACCAGCCGGCCCACTCAACCCCGCACCAAGCCCGCAGCCACGCGGCCGCGTACCTCTCACAGACAAGCGGGACCCACCTATCATCCCCAACCCCCGCTCGCGCCGACCCCGGACTGTTCCCCGCGCGCGCGCGATCGTAACCGACCGGATTTCCGCGTCCTTCATCCCGACTCCCGGTCCCAGAAGGCTCCAACTAGATCTAAACGAACCCGCCGCCCTTCCCCGGCTATATAAACCCCGGCATCTCCCCGTTTTTCCCCACGATCCACCGTTTTCCTTCCGGTGAGAACCCGAGTTACGCCGGCCAATTTCGCTCGATCTTCGCTCGGGATTTCTCATCTAACGCGTTGATCTTGATCCACCGCCTCCGGGGAACCGCGCAGGTGCAGAAAACCCGGTGGTTTGCGCTTCAAACACAGCGCCGGCGAGCCTCGCCATGAATTCTCCTCGGACCTCAACACCGACCGCTTTCCAGGACCTCCGAGCTCAAGAAAACCCCCGAGGTGAGATCCCCGACCTCCCCTCTACCGATCTATGCCATAAAATCACAGTTCTAGGAAGAATTGACGAAGATCCGAAACTCTCCGGCGAGATCGCCGCCTCCCACCGCCGTGTGCCGCCGGGCAGCGCCGCCCACGCTCGATCAGAGCGACGTGGCCGCTTGTGCGCCGTCTATTTTAAATCGCACGGTAAATCCCCGCGTACCGGTTCAACGTTATAATCTCAGCCGTCTGTTTTAAATCGGACGGTCCACGTCAGCCCCGCATTATAAAGACCGGAATTCTTACGCGCTACCCCCTTGGGTTCTCGGAAAATACGAGCTAGCCCCGGAAACTTCTGATCTAGCCCCTGGAACTTCAGAAAATCATGTAAATTCATTTAAAAATCAGTTTTAGCCCCTGGACTTAATAAAAATTAGGAAAACCCCTCTGTTATTTATAGTTAGACCCTTGGAAATTCTTAAAATAATATAATAGACCCTGTAGTGGGGTGAGTTTACCTTTTTAACCCTATGTGATATTAAAATTAGGAATTTGAATATGTGATTAGTATTTAAAATTTAAAAGATGGGACAAACACATTGTAAAATCAAATTAAAAAAACTTTCCTAGTACATGGAAAACGTTGGAGTGAGGTAAAAATAGATTTTTGGCTGAAATAAATCTGTCTAATTGATTATTCACATTTATTAGTTATAGGGACACATTTTTAAGTACATAATAATTCTGAAAATTAGTAAAATAAATGTAAAATAGTTCACATCAGAGGAGAAGTTCGAAAATATATTATTTAATATGTTAGACCAAAAACCTATTCTGTTTAGGTGAGGTGTCTTACTATTTTTATAATAAAGTTCACATTTAAGCATAGGAAATAAATCTGAAAATATAGCAAGCTAGGTATGAATAACTAGAAAATGATAAATGAAGTCTCCAAAATCCAAAGAATTCAGTTTAGGGTTGGTAGAAGGTCTGAAGACACATTTGGAGTAGGAAAATACCCTCCATGCACACTTGGTAGCTAAAAGGTGTATCAATTGAATATAAGGAATTTATTTAAATTGGAAACTCATATATAGTATGCAACATAAATATGAATACAAAAGTAGAAATCATATGCACATGTTTAAAAGTGCATGTAAGCCCAAAAATCAACACACATAGAGTAACCACAACACATAGGAATGGGAATGGCTTTCATAAATGGGACTGTGTGGATTGTATGAAGTGGAAGTGTGAACTATGTTTTATGGGTTGTTGTTTTTCTTTTGCTATGTGTGATGGTATGATGTAGAACCTGCTCCAGAGCAAGTTCTTCCTTTCCAAGATCAAGACTACCCATTCCTAGAGCAGCAGGAAGAAGGCAAGTGTCCTTGACCACTTTGATCCTATACTAGGATGTGTAGATAGAATTATTTGCATTGTCAATTGAAAATATGAAACCCATGCTAGGATGTTTCCCTAGAATTGCATTACCTTGTTTCCTTGTAGCTTGGGTTGGGATTCATTTTATCATGTCATTTATTATTATGCATATGCTTAGCCATGCTTAGAATGGGATATTTGGGATATGAGATCATCAGTTTATTTTACCATACTCTTGCATGAGATATTGTGAGTTATGTAGAGGTAGGGATCAAGGCAAGTTGGATGTTTTGGTTGGTGCTGGGTGCACGAGACTCGGTTTGTGTTTAGTACTTGCCTGGATCCTAAGGACCGGTTCATGGAGCATGTAACCTGGCTTTACCGTGCCAACCACATGCTGAGATGGGGCAGCTTGGCCTAGGTGTATCCCCGACGTAGTATGGGTGTGTTGGATGGTGCGGGGAATAGGTGTCAACTGGACTACCATATGAACCGCAAGGCTCAAGAGGGGGCCACTACAGCGGTGTTGGAGCCTCTTGTATGCTGTTAGGGGTGAAACATCAGTGGGCCCACGCTCGTCGGGAATCCCTTTGTAAAGGCTTCGTAGTGATCTCCTGGCTACACACCTGGGAAGTGTGAGTGTGGTTCGTAGCCACTGGCATAATGGAGGTTCTTTTAGTCCACCCGACAACGGGGGATGAAATCACTACATGTGGGTACAGTGGTGCAAACTCTGCAAAGTCAAAAATTGTCATAACAGTCGTGCTCACGGTCAAGAACGGCTTGGACTTATTCATGATTAGAGGATGATGACTTTGGAAGTTGTGGATGTTAAGCGGGGAGCTTAACATTGAAAATGATGTTATGGTTATTTGATGGGATGGGAGATTGGGACCATTTCACCTGTGTAGTAATGTAGGTGCTTAATAAGCTAAGGTGATAGGTATTAATTGCGTAGTGCTTTAACCATGAGTTCAACCTCTCCTATTTCTAGCTATGCATGACATAACTTTCCCACACTTGCTGAGTACCATCGGTACTCAACCTTGCATATTTGTTGGTTTATATTGCTGCTCAGGTCAAGGTAATGAAGTGGTGTTTAATGATCAAGACTTTGGATCTGAAGAAGGTTTCTAGGTTCATGGAGTCCCCCCCGGGCAACGCCTGTGACGGAGCCCACAAGAATAATATTCCGCTGCTAGTTTATTTACTTGTCATGAACTTATTATCGTCCATCGAGACATACACTATGTAAGACTTATTTATATTTTGACACCTGGCTTGTAATAAATGATGCTTCACTATTTGTCATCACATGTATGAGAAAATGATCCTGACATACATGTGATATTCACTTGGTTGTTCTTCGGAGAAACCGGGTGTGACAAATGGAAAGCTCCCACTTCAGTTCATGAAGTCTGAAGCTTCCTCGGGTTAGCAGGATACTATCGGAGATTCATTCCAAGCTTCTCCAAGCTCGCTAAGCCGATGACAGAATTGCTGAAGAAAGGGACGAAATATGTTTGGAACACGGCGTGTGAAGGAGCATTCCAAGCATTGGTAAAGCATCTCACAACAGCCCCGGTCTTAGCTCAGCCGGATACAACAAAGCCCTTCGACGTGTATTGTGACGCGTCCGGTATTGGGCTTGGCTGCGTGTTGATGCAGAAAGGACGTGTGGTCGCCTATGGCTCGCGCCAACTTCGGAACCATGAGCAGCACTATCCGACTCATGATCTTGAGCTTGCTGCAGTGGCTTTGGCGCTAAAAATGTGGAGGCACTATCTCCTGGGGAATCTGGTGCATCTCTACACCGACCACAAGAGCTTGAAATACATTTTCACCCAGAAGCTGGAGCTGAACATGAGGCAACGGAGGTTGTTAGAATTGATCAAAGATTATGAAATTGAGATCCATTACCACCCCAGCAAGGCGAATGTGGTTGCCGACGTGCTGAGTCGGAAATCACATGTCCATCACCTCACCATTACACCGGTGGAGGAGGAAGAGCCAAGTTTATACTTGGTTCCTTATGGATCGCTGTACAACCTTGCCCTCATCCCTACTATTAGGGAGGACATCATCGCAGCTCAGAAGACGGATAAAGGCATGACACATCTCCGGAGACGGATAGACAATGGAGAGATCAAGTGTTTCCGGAAAGATGATGAGGGGACGCTGTGGTTCAATGACCGCATAGTCGTACCCCGGGATATGGAGCTGAGGAAGAAAATCCTCGATGAAGCTCACTTGTGCAAGTACTCCATTCATCCGGGCAGCAACAAAATGTACCAAGATTTGAAAAAGAAATTTTGGTGGACACGGATGAAGCGGGAGGTAGCTAAGTACGTATCTGAGTGCGATACGTGCCGACGAGTGAAAGCTGATCACATGAAGAAATCAGGGCTGCTGCAACCCCTGAAGATCCCAGCACGGAAATGGGAAGATGTGAGCATGGATTTCATTGTGGGATTACCCTTAACATCCAACAAACATGATTCCATTTGGGTGATCGTTGACCGACTGACCAAGTCAGCTCACTTCATCCCCGCACATACACATTTCCATGCCAACAGATATGCGGAGTTATATATTGCCAGGATCCTATGTTTGCACGGCGTACCCAAGACCATAGTCTCAGACCGAGGTGCATTATTTGTATCTCGCTTTTGGGAGCAGTTGCATGCTGCTTTGGGTACTAAACTGATTAGAAGCTCCGCCTACCACCCTCAGACAGATGGCCAAACAGAGAGGGTGAATCAGGTTCTAGAAGACGTGTTGAGAGCATGTGCCATCCACCATGGTAGGAACTGGGATGATCACCTACCATTGGCGGAATTCTCGTACAACAACGGCTATCAGGCGAGTATCAAGATGGCACCCTATGAAGCTCTCTACGGTCGCAAATGCCGCACCCCATTAAATTGGTGCGAGTCCGGTGAAAGGGTCACATTCGGGGTTGATGTGGTGAACGACGCCGAAGAGCGCGTTCGGACAATTCAAGCCAATTTGAAGGCCGCTCAATCCCAGCAGAAGAGCTACGCTGATAATAGGCGTAGACCGTTGCACTTTGACATCGGTGAACACGTGTACCTCCGTGTGTCCCCGATGAAGGGTGTGCACCGGTTCGGTGTGAAGGGGAAGCTTGCTCCCCGTTTTATTGGACCCTACGCCATCACCGAGAAGTGTGGACCAGCGGCGTATCGATTGGAGTTACCGGCATCCCTTTCTGGTGTCCATGATGTTTTCCATGTTTCACAACTGCGAAAATGTTTGAAGCATACGGCTGTTGTTCCTACCGAAGACATCGGCGAGCTGAAACCGGATTTGACCTATGATGAGTATCCGGTGGAAATTCATGATGAGAAAGCCCGAAACATGCGTAGCAGAACGTTGTGGTTCTACAAAATACTCTGGAGCAACCACACCGCCGAAGAAGCGACGTGGGAGAGCGAGGAGTTCCTTCGCTCAAATTACCCGGAGTTCATGGCTTCTCAACACGGGTAAGTCCCTATTACATCGCTATCTCTTCTTTTGTAATCTTGGGACGAGATTCTTTTAAGGGGGGAGGGATGTAAAAGCCCAAGAAAAGGGACTTGCAAAAACTTTTCTTCACCTCACAACATCACAGTTTTTATTGTGGATATCTTATAAAATATTGTGAAGAGCAAGTAACCTCCATCAAAAGAGTGATTAGAGGGGGAAAGCCTTCATTTTCACAAAGGGGGATTTGTACACATGAACATGAGAGGTTGAGCTCACCCCTAGAACTTAAAAAGTCTTGGGAAGGTTCAGGCCAAATTTCATGTAAATTCAACACTTTTTGAGGCACTTTTGGAGGTATTTGAAAAAGAGGCCCATTTGAATGTAAATTCAAATTGCAGCAACTTTCATCCCTCAAATTCAAAAGTTAGCTTCATATTCAAACTTAGCACATTTTTCTGAGTAAGCCCACAAATTTTCATCCTCATTGGAGTTCATCTTTTCAAGAGCTAAATTTGCAAGAATTCAAAACTGAATTTAAATTTCAGTTTAAACATGCAGCAAATTTAGCCAAACACAGTTCAAATTTGAGGATTCAAATTCAAACTAAGAATTGGTGACTAAGTCTCACATTAAATTGTGAGTAGCTGAGGATATTTTGGCACAACAGAATTGAGAAAATTTGGAAAAAGAATTAGAGGGGGAGGTCCCACCTGTCAATAGACTTAACAGAGAAGTCTTCCACTGATCTTTTCCTCTCTCGGCCGAGACAGCGCACGGGAACGCCGGCGCCGGACCCCCTCGTGCTGCCACCTCCTGGTCTCCTGCCCGAGCTGGCGAGCTGCTCCCGGGTCGATCAACCCCAACACAGTCGGTCGCCCACAGCACGAAACCACCGAGGCTCGGGTCCTTCACGCACGAACAGAGAACGCTACGCTCGCCGCCGTTTTCGTTTGATCGAGAACCCGGCAAACCACCGCGAGCAGTGCCTCTCCTAGCCACAAAACCACACCAGCTACTCGTCCTCTACCTCCTCGGCACGAGAGCGGTCGAGTTCGGCCCTTCCCCAACCCTAGCTCCACGTTTCCGAGCAACGCCCGACAAACCGCCACCACACGGCTCACGGTGACAGCCCAACAGAGGGCCTTTCACGGCTGAGCAAGAAAGGTCTCGAACACGTCAGGGACCGGTGGTGCTCATATCCGAAGCTTAGACCGTGACCTGAACCATAGAGCTCGAATTTGGAGAAAGTTCTCCGGCGGGCACGAACGGACCTTCCAGCACGGTAACGTCGAATTCACTCCCCACCTTTGTTCTTAGGTCATGAAAACTGGCACACAGGACCGTCACTCAACAACGCTCGTTAGCCTCTCACGGCCCTGGCTTGGAACCGCATGTAAGCCGAGTATTTTTAGGTTTTGTTACGATAATTGAGGCACGGAGGCTCGGGCTCACGATGAGACCTAGGATAGAGCCCTCTCCGGGCGGGTTCACCACTATGACGAGCTTCCCTAGCACCCACTGGTGCTATAGTGCCAATCCACCGATGTTTTGGTGGGCTAAACTGTCCGGGCGACGTGACCGAAGGGTTGCCGAGCTGCAGCACCGCCGCCAGCTAGGTTAGGGCCACCGCCGGCCGGAGCAGTCAGTGCCATCGTGGTCAGCGCACGAAACTAGGCCCTGGCGGCGAGGGAGAGCTCGAGAGTCGGCCGGGCAACAAGTATCAGCGTGTCTCCGGCGAGCCCGGCGGCGCGTGGGCGCGGGAACGCGAGGAGGAAGACGACCCGCGGGACCCCACGTGTCAGCGACGGGAAGTTTAAAACCCAGATCTACTGCAGCCCCGGGATCAAGTGTGACTGCGCGGGATGGGGTCTGTAGCCCCGTGTGGCTCAGCTCCAGCGGTGACACGTGTGGGCCGGGCCCACGGTCAGAGTTTAAAATTTTCTCCGGATTATTTAGAATTCCAGATTTAGTTCAAACTTTAGAACCCCATAACATTAGCTAGGAAGCTCAAAATTTGGTGACTCAAATTGGGTTGGATTCAACTTGCCTAGCTCTGTCCAAATATGCAACCCAATTTGTATGAAACCTAATATTTGATTCTGGAAAATCCTTTAAATCTTTTCAGCAAAAGAATTTTAGAGGGAGATTGGTTCATACAAAAATCCCCAAATTTTGCCAGAATGTTCTTTAGGACATTAGTGAACCCCTGTAAAAGTTTCAGACCATTTGGAGTTGATTTGGTCAGAGCAATTCAAATGTGAAGGTGCTGTGTTCATTTGAATACAGAAACATTTTCAGAGAATTTCCAAAACTTGGAATTTCAGTTCTGGGCAAATGTTAGCTCCAAAAATGCTAGGAACATTCATGCAAACTCTATGAGCTATTATTGAAATTGTAGTTCACTAAGTTGGGCATGAACAGGATTGTTACCTCAGAATTAATTCTGCTTTGCTTATTTGCTAAAAGAATTATTCTGAACAAACCCCTCAATTACAAGTGCTAAATTTTGATCCAGAGAGTTTTCTTGTGACAAGGAACTCCCACAAAAATTCTCAGCTCCATTGGAGCTATGGATCACCCCTGTCCTGTTTAACCACTTGAGGGATTAATATGGAAAAGGGGGAAAACCACTTAGCATTTAACCATGTGACTAAGTCTAAGCCAAACCACCAACACCCAGTTCATCTTTAAATTCTTAAACAGAGTTCCAGTTGTTAGAAACTGGTTAGCAGAACTAATAGCAGAAGTATTACCCTAAACTCATGTGCATATCCATTAACAGGTAGTATTTTTATTAACGTGTAGTCGCTGAAGGCGAGGAGACTCCGGAAGTGCTGGACTTCTATCTTCCGGACGAAGAACTAACCCCTGAACAGCAGCAACAAGGCAAGCCCCGGTTTGCATTAACCTTTTATAAGTTTTACTTTGTTTACATGTGTCATATGAAGTGTGAATGTGCATTAGGTATAGGATGGATGGAACCCCACTTGCATGACCAGAAATTTTCCATAAGAGTGAGGGTAGTGTCTAAGACCTCGAATAGATAGGCTATGCTTAAAGATTCATAGGGCTTTGGCACAAGTCAAGTAGTTGGAATCTACTCGCGAGATAGGCTTGGTACACACGGGTTCGGTTGAGTGATGTGAGATCACATTAGTAATGAAAATGAGACTAGGCAGGGGCTAGGGCGCAGCAAGAGGGAGTCTTGCGTGCGCAGCCCTGTCCGTGTCGATTGAGGACCGATCCGTGTGCGGCCCACGCTGATCATGTTTGAACGTACCGAAGGCATATCGGATATATGGGCCCCGATAAACCGATGTAGCCTAAACCTCCTGGCGTCGAGGCATAACGCACCGATTTATAGGTGTAGGCTGAGGGCAGCAAGGTGGAAATCTGCCAACGGGCATAGAGAGATGCTCCGTGTGGGGAACCTCCTGCTCGTTTCGGTGCGACCGGTTCGACGTTTGGGCTGTTGGGTGAAAGGTTGTCCCGTACGACATCGAGTGAGCGTGCTGTGCAGCTCCACGGGTGGGCGTACGTGACGTGCTCTTTGGGTTTCCCTGCAGGTGTATATCGAGTCGATTCGCTGTCCCTCGTGGTGAAGAGTACCACTTGGTCACTGAGTCGTGATGTAGACTAATGTATGAAATATGGTGCTTCAATACTGCTGATATGATATAACATTGTATTGCTACATGTTTGCCACCAAATATTGCTTACTAAATTTCAGCTTCCTGAACTGTTAACTTGTTGCTAAAAGTTGAACTAAGGATGAACTTGTAGGCGAGTCCATTTGTTGCAATATGACTATCCTATGTCATGGTACACCTCATGTAGAGTTTCATGCTTGGGTGAGTCGGTTAAGCCTTGCTGAGCCTTCGTGCTCACGGTTGCTGCTTAAGTGTTTTTCAGGTGAGGAGCCACCCACGGGCTATTTTCAGAGAATTTCCAAAACTTGGAATTTCAGTTCTGGGCAAATGTTAGCTCCAAAAATGCTAGGAACATTCATGCAAACGTACCGAAGGCATTTTCAGGTGAGGAGCCACCCACGGGCTCGGAGTACGAGTCCACCGGTGAGGGTTACCCTCCGTCGGGGACCACGGCTGAGTGGGAGCCGTACACGACGCGCTGAGCTGAGACGTGCAGCTAGTGTGGGTAGCCCTAGGGCTGAGCAACCGACTTTTGCTAGATAGGCGGGCGTGAGTTGTACAAAAGAAACTTCCGCTGTGTAATAAAGACTCTAGTTTGTAACTAAGAAGTGTACTACTTTGTACATTCGGTTTGTTTTCCCATGTAATATAATGTGTTCTTATGACGTGTGCTGTCGGGTGTCGCATCGCGCGGCACCACCCTCTGCGATCCTGGATGGGTGGATTCTGGTCCGCCACACACTCCACCTCCCCAACGCCAAAAACCCTGAGCTCCGACCTCCTTTGCCCGAGAACGATCGCCACAGCGGCGACCTAAACTCAGCCGAAGGTCCGGCGCTCGTGGACAGCATTCCACAGGCGTTTTCACGGGCCAGCAAGGGTAGCAGCAGGAGCGCGCAACAGCCGTGCTGCTCTCCTCCAAGTTTGGAAGCAAACCGTGAACAGTCCACGGCGAATTTCCAGTTTTTGCTCCGGCGACCTTAAACTGAGCTTCCGGTAAGGATCCTTCAAATTCTCGCTCTAAGATCCGTCTCTAGCTATCAAATCTTGCACATACACGCTGCACTAGCCGGCGATCAAGTTCCTTTCTGCATCCGTGGTATGATACCGACTAGGAATGACGAATTTCGAGCTCGATCAATTGCGCTCATGGCGGGCACGCTCAGTCACACGGTGCCGACCGACTTGCCGCCATCTTTGAACCCTTTTGACACCTTGTCGAGCATCCTATAGGTACACTGATGCTGTAGAACCGATTGTTCGAGGTGTTGGCGGGTTAGAAACCACGGTCGACGGCGCCGAACCTCAATCGAGGCCGCGGCACGTCGCCGGGATATTTCTGGTCACCGCCAGCCCGAACTGACACCACCGACGTGTTCCTTGACGTCAACAACCCCCTAGCAGGTGATTTTCAAACCATGGGATGGCCGGCAGCGGCTAGCCGGCGAGCTACGGGTCTACTCCGGCGAGGGGAGGCGGCGCGGGCGCACGGGAGCGTCGGGAGGAAGACGAAGCCGGCTGGCCCACGCGTCAGCGGCTAAAAAATTTAAATCGGGATCGGGTGTGGCCGGGATCGGGTGTACTGGCGCGCAAAGACACTGTGGGCCTCAGTGTGCGGTCGCCTCGGCGCTAACACGTGTCCCCGCGGGCCCCGGCAGATTTAAACTTTTTCCCCGATTTTCAGATTTCCTTCAAACATCAAATCCTCATAACTTTGGCTAGAAAGCTCCAAATCGAGTGAACCAAATTTTATTGGATTCAGCTCTCTGAGTACTTTCCAGCAAATCAAGTTTCACTTCATGAAAATCCTTATTTCTCTAGAATTAATTCCTCAAATTTAGAATGTTTGGAATTTTAACTGGAGAATCCTTTGGGGGAAAATCCTGAAATTTTGCTGGAATGTTCACCAAAATATCCCTGATCTACCATAAAAATTTCAGATCCATTTGAGCTCATTTGATCCACCTAATGGTGTGATTAGTGAAACTGTTCCAAAGAAAATAGAAAATGTTCAGAAACATTTTCAGAATTTTCTCTGAAATTGTTTAGCTCATATCTTTAGCTAGGAACCTTCAAATTAAGTGAGACCAACTCCATTAGAACCCTATGAAAATCTAGTTTTCAGAAAGTCATAGTTTGTTTTGTGAAATACTTAGAACACCCTAAGAGCCTTCAATTAAGGTCAAGGACGTAACTAATTGTGGTGGGCTCAAATGAGCTTTGCTGCAACTAAAACTTGACCAAGTCTCTGTTTAGGTTGTAACCAAGCCACAGTAAAAGTTTCATAGTCATTGAGTCTGTCTAGTGGGACTTATAAGCTTCACAAGTTCAAACTTAATACAAATGCATTTAAATTAATACATGTACTTCTTCTATCATGTAGTCGCTAAGGTCGAGGAGGAACCCGAAGTCCTAGACTTCGTTACTCCGCAGGAGCAGCTAGCCTACGACAAAAAGCAGCAAGGCAAGCTCCGGTTTGCATTAACCTTTTACAAATTTTTATTATTTTGAGCACTTACTTGAGTATTATGATTCTTTGCATTAGAGTCTTGTGTGGAAACCCAATTGCATAGCCAAGAAAACCATGGGTTGGGTTTATGATTGCAAACCCCTTTAGCTACTGCAATGCTAAGATAGAGTAGGATTCGGTACAAGTCAAGTAGTTGGAACTACTCGTGAGCATAGGCTAGAGGCACTCGACTCGGGTTGAGATAGCACATGATACACATGGCAAGAAGATGAGACCGAGCGGAGAGTAAGGGCAGCAGTACTTTGGGGCCTGTGTGCTGTAGCTCCGCTCGTGTCGATTGAGGACCGAGCCGTGTGCGGGCCTGTTGAACAAGCTAGAACAGTACCGAAGACCTACCGGCTATATGGGAACCATGAAACCGATGTAACTCTGGTAGCTGGGTATTGAGGCATTGCCCGTCGTTCAGAGGGTAGGTTGAGAGCTCGAGGTGTAAATTGGCTGGCGGCACTGAGATGCGCGTGCAGATACCTCTTGCTCGGGACGATGGGACCGGTTCAATATTTGGCTAACGGGTGAAAGGTGGTTGCGTACGGTGTCAGTGATGGTTGCTGTAGGCAACATCGAGTACGGGCGTACGTGACGGGTTGTTTGGGTAACCCTGCAGGTGTAAATCGATTATAATCGCCATCCCTCGCGGACAGTGAGTACCACTTGTTCACTGTATCTTGACGTAGAAAGAACAGGCTAGTTACATGTTAAAATGGTGCTGATTGAAAGATGGACTTGATTGCTAATGATTGGCTGTAGTCTATAGCTAACTAAAGTTCTTTTCAACTTTGGGCAAAGTACATGAGAGAAATGCGTTTCTTGTTTGATTGTGGCTCTCTCATGTGCCTTAGCGTAAGGTTCCCCACAACCTGCTGCTAAAACTTGAAAGTAAGGTTCTACTAATTAGGCGAGTCCTTGCAAATGATTTTTACCTCATGTAACCCATCACCCCTCATGTAGAAGTTCCATGTTTAGATGAGACGGGTCAGACTTTCTGAGCCTTCGTGCTCACTGCTTGTGTTTGAAGCTTTTGCCGGGTTCTATGAGGAAGGGACTCCCGAAGAAGAGATGGAACCCCAGGAGGGGAACCCCGTCAAGTGGGAGTCGTGCACGCCGCCGAGTTAGTGTGCGTGTATGCTAGCAAGGACACGTTCAAGGGCTGAACATGAACTTGATGCGTAGTCTACGCCGGTGAGTGTAGACTGGACTCATTTTGATGTAAGCATGTTCCAAAACCACTTTATGTAATACAAACGTTGCTTCCGCTTTATACCTTTGACGTATGTTATCCGGTGCTGTGCAACGCAGCACCCCATAGCGTGATTCTGGCTCGACAAGACCGTGGGGTCGTGTCAGCGTTGGTATCAGAGCTCGCTTGAGGCTTAAGGCACTATAAAGGTCATCTTTTTCAAAAATCCAGTGAGGAACGAGTTAGTAGCCCGTATAAGGATGTTATTAGTGTATAGAAAGTGGCATATTAACCTATTTGTCTATGTCGTAAAATCGTGCATCTCGGGACGTTTATGTCTTGGGGGGTGCACGTAAGCGCTGTCCACCAGTGCGCACAAGCTGAAGGGTGGAGCCCCACGGGTGGCAGGTAACCCGACCCGCTTTAATATCATCTACGACTCTTCATGTCGTTTGGGGTATTCGAGCAACGTCTGTCCCTGGCGTGCGTGGTGCAACTTGGGAGACCCCGTCATGTGGTCAATAACGTGAACACGTAACTCAAGGCGTGTTTGGCTTGAGAACATCCGGGCGAGTGATGACGGCCGGGTGTACGGACTGTATGGATACTGGGCTCGGTGTGCAGCCGAGTCTGACGATTATTTGAGTTTTCTGCAGGTAGTCTGACCACGAAATGGTAGATGTGCAGCATCCGTGTGCGAGTGATGTTTAGTGCCACTGAATTAACGAAGCCGGCTAAGTCCGGTATAGGTTTTTCTTCGTGAGGACGTAGTACCGACATGATCTGGTGACGCATCGACGTCACACCCCACAAAATGGACAACTTCATTTAAAACTTGAAGGTTTTGATCCAAAGTAGTAAAACTTGATGTAACTCCTTCCCTGGAACAGGATATTCAAAGTTAACAAGTTTTCAACTTATAGGTTGTTAAGGACAGAGCACCCTGTTTTCAGCTGAATCAAGGCTGAAGTTAATCAGAGGTTAGAGGTTGAGTTCCTTCGAGGTTGTGGTCATATGATGCATTTCTGGAAAGCTTTGGAATATCTTTACAACTTTTCTGTGGAGGTCCAGAGGTGTTTCATCCCTTAACCAATCGAAAAATGCAGTGGAGTTGAAACTGTCCAGAAAACAGGGCAGAGAAAAGACTCTCTGTAAACTCTCTGTAAATTGAGCATAACTTCCTGCTTAAAAATCCAAAAATAGAAAATGAGGTAGTTCTGGAATTCTTATGAGATGGATTACAACTTTGTAACAGAAAGTTTTGTCAGATTAGGAACAGAATTAACTGGAATTCTTGGATCAAATCAGTACCAAAGCATGGAGGTGCTGTCCAATTTCCTCCAGAAATTCTGTTAACTTTGACATCTCATAACTTTTGAACCAGGACAGATCATAGGACAAGCAAATACTTTCTGGAAAGCTATTGAAGTTAGATTTAACTTTGATGTTGAGCACCAGAATTGGTTTTTCTTTTAACATGGCCTAAATCAGGTTGAAATGGAAACTGGTCAGGGCTGTCATGTGAACAGCAGATCAGCAGCCAAATTTGCTTAAAAATTTGAACTATGTTTCCAAGTTTTATGGGTTCTATGACATGTCTTATGTTATAACTCAATTGTTTACTGTTTAAATGCATATTTGATATTTCTCAAATATATTTTTACAGATGACAGCAGATAAACAATTGGAGAACGGGTGGGTGGTATCCCACTGTTGTCAGCACAGCGGCTATCTGGAGGCATTGAGGCAGATGCTTCAATATTTCGGATACAATCAGATGCCGCAGTACTTCACCAAGGAAGAAGGCGAAGAGGGTAACAAGGCGTGGAAAATCCATGTCGAGGTCCCCGCAGGACCTACGCCACCCGGTTGGGTGTCGTTCACTGTTACGGTGAGAGGTAGGCAACCGGAAGGGATGTGGCAAGTGGCAGCCCGTGACACCATGTCACGTTTCTGCCAACTACACGTGCAGGCTATGGAGGGCACTCCATACGTGCTCGTTCCGGTGGAGGGACGGGCTCAGCATGTGTGGGAAGAGAGGTACCTGGAGGCAACAGATCCAGGTTGCCCAAGGTACAACCCCGCGGAGGCAAACCTTAGCCTCCAAATGAGGACGGGAAACGCCGTGATGGACAGCCAAGCTGTTCATATAGAGCATCTCGCCACAAATCTCAAGAAGAGCACAAGCCGTGGAGATCATTTCGAGAGTGCTCACAGCGCACTCCGCAATGTGCTCCTTCCGCGATCAAGCGACTGAATGAACAACATAATCAGTTGCATCGTCTGAAGAAGGCGAAGAGGAAAAGCCTTGTCGACATCGAGGCGTTGCAAGAGCTGGTACAGACTTTAACCCAGCAGAATGAGGACCTTGCTCAAGAGCGGGACGACACTATTGAGAAAGGGCAAGGCTGGGAAGAGGACTACAACCAGGCCATGGACGAGGTGCATGCTTTGCAGGACCTCGTACCTCTGGTATTGGGCATACCGGTAGTCTTGGGCCTTCCAGCAATGGGAGAACCCGAGATGGGAGAAGAGGTGGTAGATCCAGAGCCACCAGCAGAGGTACCGGAGGAGGACGACCCATAGGAGGTCGAGTTCTACTCCGAGTAGGGGGTTACAGCTGCCAAGTAGGGCAGCTAGGGTAGTGTAACCCAACTTTTGTAATCGGTGACATGTCGTGTAGACAGTAGCGTATGTATAGGTAGTGACGATATGAGCACGACTTCTTGGAGACCCGAGAATAATGTATCTTGTATAAAGTTTATGCTTTATCAATATATGTGAATGTTGTGCAAATTATTCATGTGTCACTTCAACACCTACTGTTGCATATGGAATTTTCAGTAAGACATGTGCTAATCGCTGCTGTTTTGAATTTCAGAATGACGCGTGCTCGTGCCAACCCGGATGTTGGGGGTACTAGCCAAGGGGGAGAGACCTCCCAACAGCCTCCCGAGGACTCCTCGGGACAACAGCAGCAACAGCAACAGCAAACACCACCACCGCCACTGCCAACGGTTACATTAGCCGACATCGTCGCGGCAATTGCGGGTTCACATCAGCAGCACACGGAGTTGCTGCAGACTCTCATCGCTAATACGTCTCGCCCAGAGAGACGTCAAGACAGTGAGGAGCGTCAACAGAGCTCCTACTCTGACTTCCTGGTGACTCATCCCCCGGTATTCTCAAGGGCGGATGAACCTCTTGATGCGGACAACTGGCTCCACGCAATAGAGATGAAGTTCGGGCTGCTCCAGATAAGTGAGCAGCGCAAGACTCAGTTCGCGGTCCAGCAGCTCCAAGGATCCGCGAGCGCGTGGTGGGCAAACTTTTGTGCTTCACAGCCCACCGATCGAGTTATGACCTGGACGGAGTTCCGGAGGGCCTTCAGGGCCTATCACATACCGCCAGGTTTGATGAAGAGGAAGACGCAGGAGTTCCTACACCTGCAGCAAGGGAGCCGGAACGTGCTGCAATACTCCAGGGCGTTCAACGATCTCGCGCTCTACGCGTCGTATCATGCAGATACCTACAAGAAGCGGCAGGACCACTTTTACCAGGGGCTTAACCTGCTCCTGAAGGACAAATTGGCGATGTTCAATCGCGGCAGCCTCAACGACATCATTGACGCTGCGATTGTTCAAGAGGACTCCGGCATGGAGTTGGCGGCGGCGGAGCGAAAACGAAGCACGCCGCAGAGCAGCGGAGAAGGAGGCGGTCCTTCTCAAAAGTTTCGGATGGTGAATTGCCCACCATTAGGTTCACGGTGGCAGCCACCCCAGAGGTCGATGCCTTTCTGCAGTCGGCCGTACTCTTCACCGGCATTCAGGCCGGCACTGCCAGCACCACCTCCGCAACAACAGCAGCAGCGGGCGATGCCGCGTGCGTATGCACCTCAGCAATGCATGCCGGGCTTTCGTCCCCCGAGTACTACAGCAGCAGCGGCCACATGTTACAAGTGTGGTCGTCCAGGACACTTCGTGAGCAGTTGCCCGGAGAGGCAAGGCGGCGGAGTGGCACCGCAGTTTCCGGGGAGGAATCAACCCGGGAACCCTACTAATGCGCGGCGGGCAAACCCTAGGCCCGGCACCGTCCACCAGCTTGCCATAGAGGACGTGCCGGAGGGCGAGCCAATCCTTCCGGGTATGTTCCAACTCCACCAACATCCCGCCATAGTATTGTTTGATTCAGGCGCCACGCATAATTTTATTAGCCAAGCTTTCGTTGCTAAACATAGCTTGCAAATACTACCCACCGATAGTCCATATATGATTTGTTCACCTGGTGGGAGGATTTCAGCAAGCGTAATGGTTTCCAAAACACCATTATGCTTAGCGGGTAGAGTGTACCCCATGTCTCTCATCATCTTAGAGGGACAAAAGGTCGATGTCATCCTAGGGATGTAGTGGTTAACCCGCCACGGCGCTGTTTTAGACACCGTCCTTCGAGTCGTGCACTTAAACTCAGAAGTGCACGGGTCTCACTCATTATTTCTGGACAGTCCAGAAATAAAACTTTCAAGTGTCTATCAAGCCACAACTATCAGATTGGAAGATATTCCAGTAGTCCAAGAGTTCCCTGATGTGTTCCCGGATGATTTACTGGGAATGCCACCCGATAGAGAGGTGGAGTTCAAGATTGAACTTGCACCGGAAACCATACCAATATCCCGAAGGCCGTACAAGATGGCGCCCAAGGAATTGGCCGAATTGAGGACCCAGCTAACAGACCTGCTGGAAAAGGGTTTTATTAGGCCACGCTCCTCGCCATGGGGCTGTTCGGCATTATTTGTAAAGAAGAAGGATGAGACGTTGCGGCTTTGCGTGGACTATCGTCCATTAAATGCCGTAACCATCAAGAACAAGTACCCGTTGCCACGGATCGACATGTTGTTTGATCAGTTGGTCGAAGCAAAGATATTTTCCAAGATGGACTTAAGATCCGGGTACCATCAGATTAAGATAAGAGCGGAGGACATTCCAAGGACAGCTTTCTCGACGAGGTACTGACTTTATGAGTACCTGGTCATGTCCTTCGGCCTCACCAATGCTCCAGCTCACTTCATGTACTTAATGAACTCGGTATTCATGCCGGAGCTGGACAAGTTTGTCGTGGTCTTCATCGACGACATCCTGGTATATTCCAAGTCGGAGGAAGATCACAAAAAGCATCTGCGTATAGTCTTGCAACGGCTGCGGGATCACAAGCTATACGCGAAATTCAGCAAATGCGAGTTCTGGATATCGCAAGTGCCTTTTCTCGGGCATATCATCTCAGCGGAGGGTATCGCTGTAGATCACGAGGTACAGAGTTTCCTCGGACTCGCGGGATATTATCGGAGGTTCATTCCGAACTTCTCGAAGATTGCCAAGCCTATGACGGAGCTGCTGAAGAAGGCTACCAAATATGTTTGGAGTCCAGCATGTGAAGCAGCATTCAAGACTTTAGTCAAGCACCTAACATCAGCACCGGTTTTGGCGCAGCCAGACACAACAAAACCGTTTGATGTGTACTGCGATGCATCCGGCATTGGGCTCGGATGTGTGCTGATGTAAGACCGAAGGGTGGTCGCGTATGGATCACGGCAGCTTAGAAACCATGAGCAGAATTATCCAACCCATGACATGGAGCTCGCTGCCGTGGTACTTGCACTGAAAATGTGGAGGCACTACCTACTCGGTAACCTCGTACATCTATATACCGACCACAAGAGCCTCAAGTACATATTCACTTAGAAGGAGTTGAACATGAGGCAGCGAAGATGGTTAGAACTGATAAAGGATTACGAAATAGAGATCCATTATCATCCGGGCAAGGCAAACGTAGTGGCAGATGCACTGAGTCGCAAGTCACACGTCAACAATCTGACCATCACACCGTTGGAAGAGAGCGAACCACCACTACATGTGATCCCACATGGGGCTCTCTACAACTTAGCTTTGATCCCCACCATCCGTGAAGAGATAGCGGCAGCTCAGAAACATGACAAGGGCATGTCACATTTGCGGAGAGGTGTAGACAGTGGGGAGTTGAAATGTTTCCGGAAGGATGGAGACGGCGTCCTATGGTTCAAGGACCGGATCGTCGTACCCCGTAAACCGGAATTATGGAAGAAAATCTTTGATGAGTCTCACTTGTCAAAGTTTTCTATTCACCCCGGCAGCAACAAAATGTATCAAGAACTCAGAAGCAAGTTTTGGTGGAAACAGATGAAGTGGGAGATTGCGAAGTACGTGTCCGAGTGTGATACATGTCGAAGGGTGAAGGCAGACCATATGCAGAAACCGGGACTGCTGCAACCACTGGGCATTCCTGTCTGGAAGTGGGAGGATGTGAGCATAGACTTCATCGTCGGTTTACCCATCACTCTTCAAAAGCATGATTCTGTGTGGGTGATCATGGATCAGCTCACCAAAGTTGCCCATTTCATCCCCGTCAACACCAGCTACAACGCCAAGAAGTACACTGAACTGTACATCTCACGGATCCTATGCTTGTACGGCATATCCCGTACCATCATATCGGATCGGGGCACTTTATTCGTGTCCCGTATTTGGGAGCAGCTACATGCTGCATTGGGGACAAAGCTGATTCGTAGTTCATCATACCACCCGGAGACGGATGGGCAAACCGAACGGGTGAACCAGATCTTAGAAGACATGCTACGAGCTTGCGCTATCAACCACGGCAAGAATTGGGATGATCACTTGCCGTTAGCCGAGTTCTCGTACAACAATGGGTACCAAGCCAGCATCAAGATGGCGCCATACGAGGTGCTATACAGAAGAAAATGCCGCACACCATTGAACTGGTGTGAGTCTGGCGAAAGGGTTACCTTCAGGATTGACCTTGTCAACAACGCGGAAGAGAAGGTTCGATTAATTCAAGCGAACCTAAAAGCCACCCAATCCCATCAGAAACAATATGCGGAACGGAGAAGACGCCCATTACAATTCGAAGTCGGGGATCACGTATATCTACGTGTGTCTCCAATGAAGGCCGTAAACCGATTTGGGGTGAGAGGAAAGTTGGCACCCCGATTCATCGGTCCAATTCAGATTACCGAAAGATGTGGATCGGTAGCATACCGGCTGGAATTACCAGAAGCACTTTCCGGTGTGCACGACGTCTTTCACATTTCCCAGCTGAGGAAGTGTCTCAAGCTATATACTACCGTTCAGCTGGAAGACATTGAAGAACTGCAACCGGATCTCACCTATCGGGAGGAACCGGTTCTGATCATTGACGAAAAGGCCCGAGCCACACGCAACCGTACGTTGTGGTTCTACAAGGTTCTATGGAGTAATCACTCCGTGGACGAAGCAACATGGGAGAGCGAAGGATTTCTTCCGCCAACTACCCCAACTTTTTCACGTCGCATATCCGGTAATTTTCCACCGTTCTCTCTCTCATTTTCACCTTATAATCTCGGGACGAGATTCTTTTAAGGGGGGAGGAATGTAAGGGCCTCAGTTTTTGACACATATTTCAAGTGTTCATCACCATACACACACCTCATTTGAGGAAAGTTGGTGAACACAAATGAAGAGCAAGTAACCACCATCAACATGCTCATTAGAAAACAAACTCACATATTGCAAAAGTGGTATTTCCCACATGTGATATAGAGGGGCTGGGCATATGAAAACTCCTACGCA
This sequence comes from Neostapfia colusana, assembly GCA_030760725.1. Lineage (NCBI taxonomy): Eukaryota > Viridiplantae > Streptophyta > Magnoliopsida > Poales > Poaceae > Neostapfia > Neostapfia colusana. The sequence goes on along the minus strand of JASWHV010000017.1, from coordinate 32,115,765 downwards.
TTGCTAAGGATGTCCATGCCAAGTTTCACCCAAATTCAAAACCTTTTTGAGGTCATTTTGGGTATAGCTAGAAAGAGGACAGTTTGAAACCATATTCAAGTTCAAACTGTTTTTATCCCATGAATTCAAAAGTGGGAGGCATATTCTTATTCAGCACAATTTTGTGAGTTCACACTCCAATTTTCACTCCATTTGGAGTTGATCTTGACATGAGCTAAGTGAGACAAATTCAAACTTTATTTGAATTCCAAACTGAACTTGTACTGAAATTCATTCAAACCAAACCCAATTTGAATTCCAATCAATTCAAATGGCTCATGGGTGAATAATTTGAATCACCAGGGGTATTTTGGGGCTCACTGTTTACAACAGTGATTAGGAATAAATTTCAGATGTTAAAACCCCGGGTGGGACCCACATGTCATAGAGAGAAGGAGGGAAGTCTTGCACACAATGTCACAGCCTCGGTGGGAAATTCCACCGAGCAGCTGTCGGCTGTGCCACCGAGAAGCCACCGGCGCCACCAGCTGCTTCCTTCCCCGCGCGCTGGCGCCCAGGGCGGCTTGCTCGCGCCTCCACGCGACCGGCACTGCCTCAGCCCGAGCAGGGATCGGCTGGCTTTACCCCCTCGCGTGCGACCCGAGCAGCGGCAGTTCTTCTCCCCGAAGCTCTCTGCTCGATCGGGAAAACCAGCAAACGATCGCCTCCTTCGTTCCTGAGCTGCTAGACAGCAACCTGCGATCGCACTTCACCTCCCCAATGCCAAAAACCCCGAGCTCCGACCTCCTTTGCCCGAGAACGATAGCCACAGCGGCGACCGTTACTCAGCCGAAGGTCAGACGCTCGTGGACAGCGTTCCACAGGCGTTTTCACGGGCCACCAAGTATAGCAGCAGGAGCACGCAACAGCCATGCTGCTCTCCTCCAAGTTTGGAAGCAAACCGTGAAGAGTCCACGACGAATTTCCAGTTTTTGCTCCGGCGACCTTAAACTGAGCTTCCGGTAAGGATCCTTCAAATTCTCGCTCTAAGATCCGTCTCTAGCTATCAAATCTTGCACATAGACGCTGGACTAGCCGGCGATCAAGTTCCTTTCTGCATCCGTGGTATGAAACCGACTAGGAATGACGAATTTCGAGCTCGATCAAGGGCGCTCATGGCGGGCACGCTCGGTGACACGGTGCCGACTGACTTGCCGCCATCTTTGAACCCTTTTGACACCTTGTCGAGCTTCCTAGAGGTACACTGATGCTGTAGAACCGATTGTTCGAGGTGTTGGCGGGTTAGAAACCACGGTCGACGGCGCCGAACCTCAACCGAGGCCGTGGCACGTCGCCGGGCTATTTCCGGTCACCGCTAGCCCGAACTGACACCACCGACGTGTTCCTTGACATCGACAACCCCCTTCCGGCGAGTTTCAAACCATGGGATGGCCGGCAGCGGTGAGCCGGCGAGCTCCGGGCCTGCTCCGGCGAGGGGAGGCGCGCGGGAGCGTCGGGAGGAAGACGAAGCCGGCTGGCCCACGCGTCAGCGGCTGAAAAATTTAAATCGGGATCGGGTGTGGCCGGGATCGGGTGTGCTGGCGCGCAAAGACCCTGTGGGCCTCAGTGTGTGGTCGCCTCCGCGCTAACACGTGTCCCCGCGGGCCCCGGCAGATTTAAACTTTTTCCCCGATTTTCAGATTTCCTTCAAACTTCAAATCCTCATAACTTTGGATAGAAAGCTCCAAATCGAGTAAACCAAATTTTGTTGGATTCAGCTATCTGAGTACTTTCCATCAAATCAAGTTTCACTTCATGAAAATACTTATTTCGCCACAATTAATTCCTCAAAATTTAGAATGTTTGGAATCTTAACTGGAGAATCCTTTGGAGGAAAATCCTGAAATTTTGCTGGAATGTTCACCAAAATATCCTTGAACTACCATAAAAATTTTAGATCCATTTGAGCTCATTTGATCCACCTAATGGTGTGATTAGTGAAACTGTTCCAGAGAAAATAGAAAATGTTCAGAAACATTTTCAGAATTTTCTCTGAAATTGTTTAGCTCATATATTTAGCTAGGAACCTTCAAATTAAGTGAGACCAACTCCATTATGACCCTCTGAAAATCTAGTTTTCAGAAAGTCATAGTTTGTTTCATGAAAATCCTTAGAACACCCTAAGAGCCTTCAATTAAGGTCAAGGACGTAATTAATTGTGGAGGGCTCAAATGAGCTTCGCTGCAACTAAAACTTGACCAAGTCTCTGTTTAGGTTGTAACCAAGCCACAGTAAAAGTTTCATAGTCATTGAGTCTGTCTAGTGGGACTTATAAGCTTCACAAGTTCAAACTTAATACAAATGCATTTAAATTAATACATGTACTTCTTCTATCATGTAGTCGCTAAGGTCGAGGAGGAACCCGAAGTCCTAGACTTCGTTACTCCGGAGGAGCAGCTAGCCTACGACCAAGAGCAGCAAGGCAAGCTCCGGTTTGCATTAACCTTTTACAAATTTTTATTGTTTTGAGCACTTACTTGAGTATTATGATTCTTTGCATTAGAGTCTTGTGTAGAAACCCAATTGCATAGCCAAGAAAACCATGGGTTGGGTTTAGGATTGCAAACCCCGTTAGCTACTGCAATGCTAAGATAGATTAGGATTCGGTACAAGTCGAGTAGTTGGAACTACTCGCGAGCATAGGCTAGAGGCACTCGACTCGGGTAGAGATAGCACATGATACACATGGCAAGAAAGATGAGACAGAGCGGAGAGTAAGGGCGGCAGGACATTGGGGCCTGTGTTCTGTAGCTACGCTCGTGTCGATTGAGGACCGAGCCATGTGCGGGCCTGTTGAACAAGCTAGAACAGTACCGAAGACCTACCGGCTATATGGGAACCGGGAAACTGATGTAACTCGGGTAGCTGGGTATTGAGGCATTGCCCGTCGTTCAGAGGGTAGGTTGAGAGCTCGAGGTGTAAATCGGCTGGCGGCACTGAGATGCGCGTGCAGAGACCTCTTGCTCGGGACGATGGGACCGGTTCAATATTTGGCTAACGGGTGAAAGGTGGTTGCGTACGGTGTCAGTGATGGTTGCTGTAGGCAACATCGAGTACGGGCGTACGTGACGGGTTGTTCGGATAACCCTGCAGGTGTAAATCGATTATAATCGCTGTCCCTCACGGTCAGTGAGTACCACTTGTTCACTGTACCGTGACGTAGAAAGAACATGCTAGTTACATGTTAAAATGGTGCTAATTGAAAGATGGACTTGATTGCTAATGATTGGCTGTAGTCTAGAGCTAACTAAAGTTCTTTTCAACTTTGGGCAAAGTACATGAGAGAAATGTGTCTCTTGTTTGATTGTGGCTCTCTCATGTGCCTTAGCGTAAGGTTCCCCACAACCTGCTGCTAAAACTTGAAAGTAAGGTTCTACTAATTAGGCGAGTCCTTGCAAATGATTTTTACCTCATGTAACCCATCACCCCTCATGTAGAAGTTCCATGTTTAGATGAGACGGGTCAGACTTGCTGAGCCTTCGTGCTCACTGCTTGTGTTTGAAGCTTTTGCAGGGTTCTATGTGGAAGGGACTCCCTAAGAAGAGACGGAACCCCAGGAGGGGAACCCCGTCGAGTGGGAGTCATGCACGCTACCGAGTTAGTGTGCGTGTGTGCTAGCAAGGACACGTTCAAGGGCTGAACGTGAACTTGATGTGTAGTCTACGCCCGTGAGTGTAGACTGGACTTATTTTGATGTAAACATGTTCCAAAACCACTTTATGTAATATAAACATTGCTTCCGCTTTGTACCTTTGACGTGTGTTATCCGGTGCTGTGCAACGCAGCACCCCTCAGCGTGATCCTGGCTCGACAAGACCGTGGGGTCGTGTCAACCACCAGTGCCATAACTGGCTGTCTAGCCTTGTCTCGTCCTGTGGTACTTGTCCCGGGGGTCGGAGCTCGCCGGCGGTGACCGGAAACGGGCGTGCGACGTCCACCGCGGAGGCTAGAGCTACGGTGAGGTTGTTCTCGCTCTCTGGGGCATGAAAAAGGCTATGGTTTGCTCGAGAAGCATCAGTGGGTCACGAGGGACCCGACGTGAGCAGTCTCGGAGGCTAGAAACGCCGGCAAACTCATTCTCGACGGTGACCCCAGCCGTGTTTGCACCGGCGACTAGGGAACTGGCTAATACTAGGCCATTTCTGGATGGTTTTGCTTGGTTCTTCCTCGAGGAGGGGCGCTAGGAGGTGTAGGAGCTATCTGTGAGCTAGCTTGATCATTGACTCAGCGTGTAATCCGAATTTTGGATTCTTGCCGAGCTAGGTCAGTTGCACTAGGGTTTGGGACTTTCCAAAATTCTTGCTACTCGGTGGACCATTTGCCGAACGGTTTTCGGCTACACCATCTAGGGGTCCCCACGCACCTTTCTTGTGTAGAATGTGGTCGGCGAAGATGGCTGGATGGGTCTGTCACCGGTGAGCCGAAGCTCGATGCCGCAGTATCTCCCGGTTCTTCAACTTTGATGGCTCACACCGCTCAGACTCGGGTGCAGCTTGCTGGAGCAGCACGGGGAACCGCTAGAGTGTGCCCTGGCGCTCCCTTTTGCTGCAGGGATCGCGAGCGTTCAACGATCAGCGCGGGTGCACACCGGGGCTCGGAGGTGCAAGCGCTGCGGCGAGTTCTTCGCGTGTGCGGGCGCTGATCAGAGCGGCAGGCGAGGGAGGCAGCTAACTCAGCTTTGTGCTGCGTACGTGGTGATCGGGAGGGGGGCGCGAGTTAATCCCAGCGTGCGCTGGCGCGGCCGAGAGGCAGTAACCGGTCGCGGCGGCTGACCGACGACCACCGAGTGGTTTCTCTGTTGCTTACAGCCTATGACCAGTGGGCCCTCCTCCCCCAATTATCTTTCCAATTTTTCACCTCTGTTTTGCTGAAAAATATCCCAGCTACTCCCAATAACTGTGAGACTTAAGCACCAAGTCTTGGTTTGAATTTGAGTTCTCAACTTTGAACTTTGTTTGGCTGAATTTGCTTCACATTGGAACTGAAATTCAAATTCAGTTTTGAATTCTTGCAAATTTAGCTCTTGACAAAATGAACTCCTATGATGATGAAAATTGGTGGGCTAACTCAGAAAAATGTGCTGAGTTTGAATATGAAGCTAACTTTTTAATTTGAAGGATGAAAGTTGCTGCAATTTGAATTTACATTCAAACTGGCCTCTTTTTCAAATACCTCCAAAAGTGCCTCAAAAAAAGTTGTGTTTGTATGAAACTTGGCTTGAACCTTCCCAAGACATTTAAGTCCTAGGGGTGAGCTCAACATCTCATGTTCATGTGTAGAAATCCTACTTTCTGAAAGTTAGGGCTTTCCCCTCTAATCACTCTTTTCATGGAGGTTACTTGCTCTTCACCATTTTTTTCAAAAGATATCCACAACAAAAACTGTGGTGTTGTGAGGTGATGAAAAGTTTTTGCAAGTCCCTTTTCTTGGGCTTTTACATCCCTCCCCCCTTAAAAGAATCTCGTCCCGAGATTAACAAAGAAGAGACAGCGATGTAATAGGGACTTACCCGTGCTGAGATGCCATGAACTCCGGGTAATTTGAGCGAAGGAATTCCTCGCTCTGCCACGTCGCTTCTTCGGCGGTGTGGTTGCTCCAGACTATTTTGTAGAACCACAACGTTTGGCTACGCGTGGTTCGGGCTTTCTTATCAAGAATTGCCACCGGATATTCATCATATGTTAAATCCGGTTGTAGCTCGCCGATGTCTTCAGTAGGGACAGCAGCGGTATGCTTCAGACATTTTCTCAGTTGTGAGACATGGAAAACGTCATGGACACCAGCAAGAGATGCCGTTAGTTCCAGTCTATACGCCGCTGGTCCACACTTCTCGGTGATAGCATAGGGCCCAATGAAACGAGGAGCGAGCTTCCCCTTCACACCAAACCGGTGCACGCCCTTCATCGGAGACACGCGGAGGTACACGTGTTCACCGACCTCAAAAAGCAGCGGTCTACGCCTCTTATCAGCGTAGCTCTTTTGCCGGGATTGAGCGGCCTTCAAATTAGCTTGAATCGCCCGAACGCGCTCTTCGGCGTCGTTCACCACATCAACCCCGAATGTGACCCTTTCACCGGACTCGCACCAGTTTAATGGGGTGCGGCATTTGCGACCGTAGAGAGCTTCGTAGGGTGCCATCTTGATACTCGCCTGATAGCCGTTGTTGTACGAGAATTCCACCAACGGTAGGTGATTATCCCAGTTCCTACCATGGTGGATGGCACATGCTCTCAACATGTCTTCCAGAACATGATTCACCCTCTCTGTTTGGCCATCTGTCTGAGGGTGATAGGCGGAGCTCCAAATCAGCTTAGTACCCAAAGCAGCATGTAGCTGCTCCCAAAAGCGACATACAAATAATGCACCTCGATCTGAGACAATGGTCTTGGGTACCCCATATAAGCATAGAATCTTCGCTATGTACAGCTCCGCATATTTGCCAGCATTGTAACGTGTATTCACCGGGATGAAATGAGCTGTCTTGGTTAACCGGTCAATGATTACCCAAATGGAATCATGCTTGTTGGATGTTAGGGGTAATCTCACAATGAAATTCATGCTCACATCTTCCCATTTCCATGCCAGGATCTTCAGGGGTTGCAACAGCCCTGATTTACTCATATGATCAGCCTTCACTCATCTACACGTATTGCACTCGGATACGTACTTCACCACCTCCCGCTTCATCCGTGTCCATCAGAATTTCTTTTTTAAATCCTGGTACATTTTGTTGCTGCCCGGATGAATGGAGTATTCAGACAAGTGAGCTTCATCGAGGATCTTCTTCCTCAGCTCTATATCTCGGGGTACGACTATGCGGTCATTGAACCATAGCGTCCCCTCATCATCCTTCCGGAAACATTTGATCTCCCCATTGTCTATCCGTCTCCGGAGATGTGCCATGCCCTTATCAACTTTCTGAGCTGCAATGATGTCCTCCCTAATGGTAGGGATGAGGGCAAGGTTGTAAAGTGACCCATAAGGAACCAAGTATAAACTCGGCTCTTCTTTCTCCACCGGGGTAATGGTGAGGTTATGGACATGTGATTTCCGACTCAGTGCGTCGGCAACCACATTTAGCTTGCCGGGGTGGCAATGGATCTCAATCTCATAGTCCTTGATTAATTCTAACCACCTCCTTTGCCTCATGTTCAGCTCCTTCTAGGTAAAATGTATTTCAAGCTCTTGTTATCGGTGTAGTGGTGCACCAGATTCCCCAGGAGATAGTGCCTCCACATTTTCAGCGCCAAAACCACTGCAGCAAGCTCAAGATCATGAGTCGGATCGTGCTGCTCGTGGTTCCGAAGTTGGCGTGAGCCATAGGCGACCACACGTCCTTCCTGCATCAACACGCAGCCGAGCCCGATACTGGACGCGTCACAATACACATCAAAGGGCTTTGTTGTATCCGGCTGAGCTAAGACCGGGGCTGTTGTGAGATGCTTCACCAATGATTGGAACTCTCCTTCACACGCCATGTTCCAAACATATTTCGTTCCCTTCTTCAGCAATTCTGTCATTGGCTTAGCGAGCTTGGAGAAACTGGGAATAAATCTCCAATAGTATCCCGCTAACCCGAGGAAGCTTCTGATTTCATGAACTGAAGTGGGAGCTTTCCATTTCAGCACTTGCTCAATTTTGCTCGGGTCAACCGCAATGCCTTCAGCTGAGATCATATGTCCCAAGAATGGCACTTGGGTGATCCAAAACTTACATTTACTGAACTTGGCGTAGAGCTTGTTGTCTCGCAATCGTTGAAGAACGATCCTCAAGTGTTCGGCATGTTCGGTTTCTGTCTTGGAGTAAACCAAGATATTATCGATGAACACTACCACGAACTTGTCCAGCTCCGGCATGAACACCGAGTTCATGAGATACATGAAATGGGCTGGAGCGTTTGTGAGACCAAAGGACATGACGAGATATTCATATAACCCATATCTCGTCGAGAAGGCCGTCTTTGGAATATCCTCCGCCCGGATCTTTAGCTGATGATATCCAGAGCGAAGGTCCATCTTGAAGAACACACTTGCACCCACAAGTTGATCAAACAATATGTCGATGCGGGGCAGTGGGTATTTATTCTTGATGGTGACGCCGTTGAGCGGCCGGTAGTCCACACACGGCCTCAAGGTTTCATCCTTCTTCACAAATAGCGCCGAGCATCCCCAAGGCGATGAACTCGGCCTGATGAAACCCTTGCTCAACAGATCATTGAGCTGTTCTTTCAGTTCAGCCAGTTCATTCAGAGCCATTTTTTATGGTCTCCGTGATATGGGCATAGTCCCGGGTGCGAGCTCGATCTTGAACTCGACATCCCGCTCAGGTCGCATGCCCAGAAGATCATCCGGGAACACATCGGGGTACTCCCGGACTATGGGGATGTCCTCTAACTTGAGAGCTTCAGTATTATTGATTGTTGAAACCTCCCGGACTGGATTATCTAATAAGAGGGACTGCGGACGGTGTAGTGGGGATTTGAGGTGAACCGTCCATGTTAAAGTTTCCAGGACAGCGCCATGGTAGCTTAGCCATGACATTCCTAAGATTGCATCAATCTTCTGCCCCTCAAGAATAATCAATGTGGTGGGATATATCTTCCCACCTAAGCACAGTGGTGCTTTTGGAACCATCATAGTTGCTGAAATCTTTCCTCCCGGTGAGCAGATCATATAAGAACACTCGGTTGGAAAGGCTTCCAGCTGATGCTTAACCACATATGATGCACTTATGAAGTTGTGGGTTGCAACAGAATCAAGAAGTATGATGATGGCTTGATTGTTGAGAGTGAACGTACCCGCCAGCACGTTGTCTCCCTCCAGGGCGTCCTCATTGTCGAGGTGGCGAACGCCCCCAGTCCGCTGACCAACCTTCTTGACCGGAGGTCGGCCTCGAGCACCGCCCTGGAACTGGGCTTGCCCGCTGCTTTGCTGCCCCTGGGGACAGTCCTTCGCGAAATGGCCCGCCTGGCCACACGTGAAGCATGTGAAACGGGGTGGTCCCCCTCTGATCGGTGGACGGAAACCCAGGGCGCGTTGTGGCGGTGGAAACACCCGGGGTGCCGTCTGCTGCTGCTGCTGCTGTCTCGGTGGTGGCATCGGCGGTCGGAACGGGGATTCTTGAAAAGGACGTCCCCCGAACCGCTGAGGTCGCGCCGATGGGTGCCACTGCTGTCCGGATGGTGTCCGATACACCATGCGGTACTTCTGGGGAGCGCCACCCCCACTGCTAGGTGGAGCGCTGTGCTTCCTCTGCTCAGCTGCCAACTCTCGCTGAGCGTCCTCTTGCATAATCGCGGCATTGACTAGGTCGTTGAAGGAGCCACGATTCCATTGCACGAGATGCGTCTTCATTTCGGGGTGTAACCCCCGATAGAAGTGCTCCCGCTTTTTCTCCTCGGTGGAGATGTAGTCTGACGCATATTGCGCCAGATGGTTGAAGGCACGGGAGTAGTCATGGGAACTCCTCCCGCCCTGCTTCAGCTCCAAGAATTCTTGGAACTTCCTCTTCATTATTCCGGAGGAATGTGATAGGCGCAGAACGCCTCCCGAAACTCTTCCCACTCCACAGCATGGCCAGCCGGACGTGAGGCGACACAATTCGCCCACCATGCACCAGCGGCACCGTGAAGTTGCTGCGCTGCGAACAAAGTCTTTTGCCGCTCCGTGCATTGGAGCAGCCCGAACTTGGACTCGATGGTCCGCAGCCAGTTGTCAGCCTCCAGTGGTTCTTCAGCTTCCATGAACACTGGAGGGTGCGTACTCATGAAGTCCGAGTACAACACCTCACGGGGCTCACGAGGCCCTCTGTCTTGACCCCCCACCCCGTGTCTGGGACGTATTCTGCACGATCGTGCGGAGCAGGTCGGTCTGCTCCTCACGACCTCCCACCAGTGCCACTATCACATCCGCTAGAGTAAGCGGAGGCGGCGGTGGTGGCTGCTGCTGCGAGGTGCTGTCGTAGGCCGGTGGCTGGGAGTCATCGCCTCCCTGTTGGCTAGAGCCACCAACCTCGTGCCTGGTCCCAGTGCGAACCATCTGCAACCATACGACAATAAACATCAGTCCCGCAACATATCGCGTGCAGTCCAATAAAAATAGGCGTAAAAACATAATAACAATAAAACATGCGACACATCTCGTATGTAGATAATGTAATAACTTTGCACAAGCTACACCATTACCAGACCAAACACAAGCTAGTTTAATCCAACTTGATGAACCTCCTCTTTGGAAGCTCATCATAACTAGGTTTGGTCACTACGAGACGTTATTATCGCGTTGTCATCACGTATACCACCCTTTTACCTTCAATACGACACAAACATGGTCTCTAGTAAACGAAACTTGAGTGAGACCTAGACTCAAGTCTTTCACTAGTTGAAGATAACCCCTCATGAGTATGTTCTACCCCATTGAGAGTACTCAAACCCCCTCTAGGGTACAACAATCTCTCACATGAGTTCAACTGTCATTCCTCTGTCAGAATGACTAGTTTCTACATATCCGAGATTTTGATCTGGTTCTGTGCGTTTTCATGACTCCAGTTGAATACCAAAGATAAAGTTAACTTCAGTATATTTCCAACGAGTACTTATTCGCCCGTCAGATCAGCTCTGGTTAAAAATTTATGGTAATTCAAAGTCAGCAGAATTTGTGGAAGAATTTTTAAAAGCACCTCCTTTGGGAAGTTGCTGTTTTCAACTCTGATTTCTACTGAATTCTGTGCTGAAATTTCAGAAACTTTGAATTGCAAAGATGTAACACATCTTCTACCCTTTCTAAGGATGTATCATATGAAAATTTTAGATTTTTCTACTGGAAGTTATGTTTGAAAAACAGAACAGTCCAGAAAGTGTTTAACTCTCTCCTGATTCTGGACAGTTTACATTTCTCTGGGATTTAAGCCATCTTAAGGTGTGTTTCAGCTCTGGAAGTCTACAACAAAATTGTAGAGTACTTAAATACCTTCCCAGAACTATATACCACACCCCCCTGGGCTAAAATACCTGTGAGTTGTGCTCTGTTGAAGTTCAGCAAAATTGCTGCCTAAAACAGAGCACTCTGTTGTTCAATCTTTTGGAACTACACTCATCACTATCCAATTTTTCTACCCAACCAGGGTCCTAGATGTTGAACCTAGTGATTAATTCGTGGTTATCATTATTTTTCATGCATATGCCTATGATACCTCGGTACTACGTTCCTCACAAAAGAAAACCCTAACCGGATTATACTGGCATATACGTCTCAAGTGTGGCACTAAACGGTCTCTCGCACACGTTTGCTACACGGATACATACGTGGTTAGTACATGCAGAAGACCACACAATGTTGATGCACTCAAGGGTTGTTCGTTTCAGGCAGGACCATATTTAAAAGTAAATACAAACGCCCGTATCATTGCCATACGGCCATCCTTGAGTTAGGTCACGTCTCAAGGTATGTGATCGTGTTTCAACACCACACGACGGGGAACCCGAGTATGTCATTGTAAAAGCTCAAGAAAAGGGACTTGCAAAAACTTTTCTCCACCTCACACACCACAGTTCTTGTGGTGGATATCTTAGTAAATATTGTGAAGAGCAAGTAACCTCCATCAAAAGAGTGATTAGAGGGGAAAGCCTTCACTTTCACAAAGTAGGATTTGTACACATGAACATGAGAGGTTGAGCTCACCCTTAGAAATTAAAAAGTCTTGGGAAGGTTCAGCCCAAGTTTTATGTAAATCCACCATTTTTTGAGGCACTTTTGGAGGTATTTGAAAAAGAGGCCAATTTGAATGCAAATTCAAATTGCAGCAACTTTCATCACTTGAATTCAAAAGATAGCTTCATATTCAACCTCAGCACATTTTTCTGAGCTAGCCCACCAATTTTCATCCCCATTGGAGTTCATCTTGTCGGGAGCTAAATTTGCAATAATTCAAAACTGCATTTGAATTTCAGTTTAAACATGAAGCAAATTTAACCCAACAAAGTTTGAATTTGATAACTCAAATTCAAACCAATAATTGGGGGCTAAGTCTCTTATTCAATGTTCAGTAGCTGGGATATTTACAAAAGAAATGGGGAAGAGAGGATTGGGGGGAAGGTTGGGCCCACAGATCAGTGGGGGAGCTGCTCCAGCCGAACCGGCTCAGTTTCTCACCGAAGCAATCGCTCCCGGCGTGCCACCGAGACAATCCTCCGGACGCCCCCCCGTGAGACTACGCAGCCAGCTCCTGCTTCCTCCCTCGTGCTGGCCAGCTGCTTCCGCCCGATCATCACGCACCTACACCGCCAAACCGAGGCACCGTGTTCTGTTGCCCGAGAAACGACCGAGTACACGCCGTCGCTTGCGCTCGATCAAGAATCCGGCAAACCACCGCGGGCAGCGCCTTTCCTAGCCATAAAACCACACCAGCTACTTGTCCTCTACCTCCTCGGCACGAGAGCAGTTGAGTTCGGCCCTCCCCCAACCCTAGCTCCACGGTTCCAAGCAACAACTGAGAAAACCGCCACCGCTTGGCTCACGGTGACAGCCCAACAGAGGGCCTTTCACGGCTGAGCAAGGACGCTTTCGAGCGCGTTAGGGACCGGTGGTGCTAGTATCTAAAGCTCAGACCGTGACCTGGACCATAGAGCTCGAATTTGGAGAAAGTTCTCCGACGGGCACGGACGGACCTTCCGGCACGGTAACGTCGAATTCACTCGCCACCTTTGTTCTTAGGTCATGAAAACTGGCACACAGGACCGTCACTCATCAGCGCTCGTTAGCCCCTCACGGCCCTAGCTTGAAACCGCACGTAAGCCGGGTATTTCTAGGTTTTGTTACCGTAATTGAGGCACGGAGGCTCGGGCTCACGATGAGACCTAGGATAGAGCCATCTCCGGGCGGTTTCACCACTATGACGAGCTTCCCTAGCACTCACTGGTGCTATAGCGCCGATCCACCAAGGTTTTGGCGGGCTAAGCTGTCCGGGCAACGTGACCGAAGGGTTGCCGAGCCGCTGCACCGTCGCCGGCTAGGTTAGGGCCACCGCCGACCGAAGCAGTCGGTGCCATCGTGTTCAGCGCACGAAAGTAGGCCCAGGCGGCGACTTTCCGGCCGAGAGGCGGTCGGGAATCCAAGTCCGGCGAGCTTCAGAGGTGTTCCGGCGAGGGGGCGGCGCGGGAAAAAGGGCGGGCGCGAGGAAGAAGATGAGCCGGCCGGGCCCGCTCGTCAGTCCCTCGATGCACAGCGTGGGGATTTTCTGTTGCACCGGATCAGCTGTGACCACCCGGAGAACAGTCCGGTGGCCCCGTGTGGCGCAGCCGAGGTGGTGACACGTGTGGGCCGGGCCCGCTGTCAGGAATTTGAACTTTTCCCCGGTTAATTAAAATTCCCGAATTTCCCCAAACTTTGGAACCCCATAACTTTTGCTAGGAAGCTCCAAATTTAATGAATCAAATTGGGTTGGACATGTAACCTAATTTGTATGAAACCTATTATTTAATTCTGGAAAATTCTATAAAACGTTTCACAAAAGAATTTTAGAGGGAGTTTGGTTCATCCAAAAATCCCCAAATTTTGCCAGAGTGTTCTCTAAGATGTTAGTGAACACCTGTAAAAGTTTCATACCATTTGGAGTTGATTTGAAGGTGCTGTGTTCATTTGAATACAGAAACAATTTCAGAGAATTCCCAAAATTTGGAAATTCAGTTCTGGGCAAATCTTAGCTCCAAAAATGCTAGGAAAATTCATGCAAACTTTATGAGCTATAATTGAAATTTTAGTTCACTAAGTTGGGAATGAACATGGGTGTTATCTCAGAATTAATTCTTCTTTGCTTATTTACTAAGAGAATTATTCTGAGCAAACCACTCCGTGAAAACTGCTAATGTTTGGTCCAGAGGGTTTTCTTGTGACAAGGAACTCACACACAAATTCTCAGCTCCATTGGAGCTTTGGATCACCCCTGTCCCGTGTAATCACTTGTGGGATTAATATGGAAAAAGGGGAAAACCACTTAGCACTTAACCATGTGCTTAGGTCTAAGCCCAAACCACCAACACCCAGTTCATCTTTAAATTCTTAAACAGAGTTCCAGTTGTTAGAGACTGGTTATTAGAACTAATAGCAGAAGTATTACCCTAAACTTATGTGCATATTCATTAACATGTAGTATTGTATTAACGTGTAGTCGCTGAAGGAGAGGAGGCTCCGGAAGTACTCGACTTCCTACTTCTGGAAGAAGAAATAACCCCTGACCAGCAGCAACAAGGCAAGCCCCAGTTTGCATTAAACTATTTTTCAAGTTTTACTTTATGAACACTTAGTGTGAAGTATGATTATGCATTAGGTGTAGGATGGATGAAGCCCCACTTGCATGACCAGAAATTTTCCATAAGAGTGAGGGTAGTGTCTAAGACCTCGAGTAGACAGGCTATGCTTAATGATTCATAGGACTTCGCTACAAGTCGAGTAGTTGGAATCTACTCGCGAGATAGGCTTGGGACACACTCGGTCGGTTGAGGGCTGAGAGATCACCTTAGTAATAAAAATGAGACTAGGCAGGGGATAGGGCGCAGCAAGAGGAAGTCTTGTGTGCGCAGCCCTGTCCGGGTCGATTGAGGACCGATCCGTGTGCGGCCCTGCTGAACGAGTATTGAACGTAGCGAAGGCATATCAGATATATGGGCCCCGATAAACTGATGTAGCCTAAACCTCCGGGCGTCGAGGCATAGCACACCGATTTATAGGTGTAGGTTGAGGGCAGCAAGGTGGAAATCTGCCAACGGGCATAGAGCGATGCTCCATGTGGGGAACCTTCTGCTCGTTTTTGTGCGACCGGTTCGACGTTGGGCTGTTGGGTGAAAGGTTGTCCCGCACGACATTGAGTGAGCGTGCTGTGCAGCTCCACGGGTGGGCATACGTGACGTGCTCTTTGGGTTTCCCTGCAGGTGTATATCGAGTCGATTCGCCGTCCCTCGCGGTGACGAGTACCGCTTGTTCACTTCGTCGTAACGTAGATAATTTATGGAATGCTGTGATTCAATATTGCTGTCATGATATAATGGTATTGCTACATGTGTGCCACCAAACATTGCTTACTAAATTTCAGCTTCATGAACTGTTAACTTGTTGCTAAAAGATGAACTAAGGAGGAACTTGTAGGCGTGTCCATTTGCTGCAACATTGTTATCCTATGTCATTGTACACCTCATGTAGAGTTTCATGTTTAGGTGAGTCGGTTAAGCCTTGCTGAGCCTTCGTGCTCACGGTTCCTGCTTAAGTGTTTTTCAGGTGAGGAGCCACCCACGGACTCGGAGTACGAGTCCACCGGCGAGGGTTACCCTCCGTCGGGGACTACGGCTGAGTGGGAGCCGTACACGCCGCGCTGAGCTGAGACGTCCAGCTAGTGTGGGTTGCCCTAGGGTTGGGCAACCGACTTTTGCTAGATAGGCGGGCGTGAGTTGTATAGTTTAGACTTCCGCTGTGTATTATAAACAATAGTTTGTAACTGAGTAGTGTACTACCTTGTACAGTTCAGTTGTTTTCCCATGTAATATATTGTGTTCTTATGACGTGTGTTGTCTTGTGTCGCATCGTGCGGCAGCACCCTCTGTGATCCTGGATGAGTGGATTCCGGTCCGCCACAGCCTGGTATCAGAGCTGCATTGGGGATAGCACAGTACTTAAGGACTGTATTATGGGAAAACTTAGGATTACGGTGAGGAGTCGGTAGTTTGCCCATGTAAGGACTATACTAGCATAGTTACTTAAAGTGGCAAAGACTAACCTATGTGTTATAATTCTGAATTTCAATTATGTAACGACGCACCTACGCTTTGGTAAGAATGGTAAGAAACGCCACCGAAAGCGGTTCAATTTCGGTTAGCTCCCCTGACGAGGAACGTGGTGCAGAGAGTTGTCTCACAGCTTGGTGTGATACGTCAATATGAAACTCTTGGACTCTTCATGTTCCTGAGTTCATATGAAACGCTGATCCCTAGCGTGCATTAGGCAAGTAAGTGGAGACCCCATCGCGTGGTCAGTAACACGAGAGTGTGTTCGTCTGGAAATAGCCCAGGAGGACATACACAGCGCTTGCCATCGGCGTGTCCTGCAGGGAAGTAGGTGGTATCTGTTGGGTTGATAACATTCCCAACCGGGACGACCCGTTCGTGACATACTCGGGTTCCCCGTCGTGTGGTGTTGAAACACGATCACGTACCTTGAGACGTGACCTAACTCAAGGACGGCCGTATGACAATGATACGGGCGTTTGTATTTAATTTTAAATATGGTTCTGCCTGAAATGAAAAAACCCTTGTGTGCATCATTATTGTGTGGTCTTCTGCAGGTACTAACCACGTAAGTATCTGTGTAGAAAACGTGTGCAAGAGATCGTTTAGTGCCACACTTGAGACGTATATGCCGGTATAATCCGGTTAGGATTTTCTTTTGTGAGGAACGTAGTACTGAGATATTGTAGGCATATGCATGAAAATAATGATAACAAGGAATTAAAATCATTAGAGGACCCAGGTTGGGTAGACAAATTGGATAGTGATGAGTGTAGTTCCCAAAAAGACTGAAAAACAGAGTGCTCTGTTTTGGGCAGCGAGTTGCTGATTTTCAACAGGGCATAACTCACAGGTCTTTTAGCCCAGGGATGTGTGGTGTATAGTTCTGGAAAGATATCTAAGTACTCTACAACTTTGTTGTAGATTTTCAGAGCTGAAACCCACCTTAAGATGGCTTAAATCCCAGAGGAATGTAAACTGTCCAGAACCAGGACAGAGTAAAACATTCTCTGAACTGTTCTGTTTTTGAAACATAACTCCCAATAGAAAAACCTAAAAATTTTCATATGTTACATTTGTAGAAAGGGTATAAGAAGTGTTACATCCTTGCAATTCAAAGTTTCTAAAATTTCAGCACAGAATTCAGTGGAAATCAGAGTTGAAAACAGCAACTTCCCCAATGGAGGTGCTGTTGAAATTCTTCCAGGAATTCTGTTGACTTTGAATGACCATGACTTTTTAACCCGAGCTGATCGGAGGGCAAATAAGTACTCGTTGGAAAGATACTGAAGTTAACTTTAACTTTGGTATTCAGCTTGAGTCATGAAAATGCCCAAAACCATATCAAAACATGGAATTGGTAGAAACTGGTCATTCTGTCAGAGGAGTGACAGTTGAACTCATTGGAGAGGGTGTGGTACCCTAAGGGTGGTTTACGTGATGACAAAGCGATAGTAATATCTCGTAGTGACCAAACCTAGTTATGGTGAGCTTCCAAAGAGGAGGTTCATCAAGCTGGATTAAACTAGCTTGTATTTGGTCTGGTAATGGTGTAGCTTGTGCAAAGTTATTACATTATCTACATAGGAGATGTATCACATGTTTCATTGTCATTATGTTTTTACACCTATTTTTATTGGACTGCATGCAATATGTTGGTACTGATGTTTATTGTCGTAAGGTTGCAGGTGGTTCGTACTAGGACCTCGCACGAGGTCGGTGGCTCTAGCCAACAGTGAGGCGATGACTCCCAGCCACCGGCCTACGACAGCACCCTGCAGCAGCAGCCACCGCCGCCGCCTCCGCTTCCTCTAGCGGATGTGATTGCGGCACTGGTGGGTGGTCGTGAGGAGCAGACCGACCTGCTCTGCACGATCGTGCAGAATACGTCCCAGGCGGGGTGGCGTCAAGACAGAGGGCCTCGTGAGCCCCGTGAAGTGTCGTACTCGTATTTCATGAGTACGCACCCTCCAGTGTTCACCGAAGCTGAAGAACCACTGGAGGCTGACAATTGAATGCGGACCATCGAGTCCAAGTTTGGGCTGCTCCAATGTATGGAGCGGCAGAAGACTCTGTTCACAGCGCAGTAACTCCACGGTGCTGCTGGTGCGTGGTGGGCGAACTATGTCGCCTCACGTCCGGCTGGCCATGCCGTGGAATGGGAAGAGTTCCGAGAGGCGTTCCGTGCCTATCATATTCCTCCCGGGATCATGAAGAGAAAGTTCCAAGAATTCTTGGAGCTGAAGCAGGGCGGGAGGAGTGCCCATGACTACTCCTGTGCCTTCAACCATCTGGCGCAATACGCGTCAGACTATATCTCCACTGAGGAGAAGAAGCGGGAACACTTCTATCGGGGGTTACACCCCGAGATGAAGACACACCTCGTTCAGTGGAATCGCGGCACCTTCAATGACCTAGTCAATGCCGCGATCATGCAAGAGGACGCTCAGCGGGAGTTGGCAGCTGAGCAGAGGAAGCGCAGCGCTCCACCTAGCAGTGGTGGTGGCGTGCCTCAGAAGTACCGTATGGTGTATCGGACACCATCCGGGCAGCAGTGGCATCCACTGGAGCGACCTCAACGGTTCGGGGGACCTCCTTTTCAGTCACCTCCGTTCCGTCCGCCGATGTCTCCACCAAGACAGCAGCAGCAGCAGCAGCAGACGGCACCCCGGGCGTTTCCACCGCCACAACGCGCCCCGGGATTCCGTCCACCGATCAGCGGGGGACCGCCCCGCTTCACTTGCATCACGTGTGGCCAGGCGGGCCACTTCGCGAAGACTGTCCCCAGGGGCAGCAGAGCAGCGGGCAAGCCCAGTTCCAGGGCGGTGCTCGAGGCCGACCTCCGGTGAAGAAGGTTGGTCAGCGAACTGGGGGCGTCCGCAACCTCAACAATGAGGACGCCCCAGAGGGGGACAACGTGCTTGCGGGTACGTTTACTCTCAACAATCAAGCTATCATCATACTGTTTGATTCTGGTGCAACCCACAGCTTTATAAGTGCATCCTATGTCACCAAGCATCAAATGCAAGTCTTCCCAACCGACTGCACTTATATGATCTGCTCACCGGGAGGGAAGATTTCGGCTAATATGATGATTCCAAAAGCACCTCTGTGCTTAGGTGGGAAACTATATCCCACCACCTTGATAATCCTTATGGGGCAAAAGATTGATGCAATCTTAGGGATGTCATGGCTACAATACCATGTCGCTGTCCTAGAGACTCGGACATGGAAGGTTCATTTAAGCTCTCCATTTCACCGTCCACATTCCATGGTGTTAGACACGCTAGTCCGGGAAATTTCAGCAATTAATAATGCTGAAGCTCTCAAGTTATAAGACATCCCCGTAGTCCGGGAGTACCCCGACGTGTTCCCGGATGATCTTCCGGGCATGCCACCTGAGCGGGACGTCGAGTTCAAGATTGAACTTGCACCCGGGACTACGCCCATATCACGGAGACCATACAAAATGGCTCCAAATGAGCTGGCTGAACTGAAAGAACAGCTCAATGATCTGTTGAGCAAGGGTTTCATTAGGCCGAGTTCCTCGCCTTGGGGATGCTCGACGCTGTTTGTAAAGAAGAAGGATGAAACCCTGAGGCTGTGTATGGATTACCGGCCGCTCAATGCCGTCACCATCAAGAATAAGTACCCACTGCCCCTCATCGACATATTGTTTGATCAACTTGTGGGTTCAAGTGTGTTCTCAAAGATGGACCTTCACTCTTGATATCACCAGATAAAGATCCGGGCGGAGGATATCCCGAAGACGGCCTTCTCGACGAGATACGGATTATATGAAATCTCGTCATGTCCTTTGGTCTCACAAATGCTCCATCCCATTTCATGTATCTCATGAACTCAGTGTTCATGCCGGAGCTGGACAAGTTCGTGGTAGTGTTCATCACGATATCTTGGTTTACTCCAAGACAGAAGCTGAACATGCCGAACACCTGAGAATCGTTCTTCAACGATTGCGAGACCACAAGCTCTACGCCAAGTTCAGTAAATGCGAGTTTTGGATCAGCCAAGTGCTATTCTTGGGACATATCATCTCAGCTGAAGGCATTGCGGTTGACCCAAGCAAAATAGAGCAAGTGCAGAAATGGAAAGCTCCCACTTCAGTTCATGAAGTCAGAAGCTTCCTTGGGATAGCGGGATACTATCGGAGATTTATTCCAAGTTTCTCCAAGCTCGCTAAGCCAATGACGGAATTGCTGAAGAAGGGAACAAAATATGTTTGGAACACGGAGTGTGAAGGAGCGTTCCAAGCATTGGTGAAGCATCTCACCGCAGCCCTGGTCTTAGCTCAGCCGGATACAACAAAGCCCTTCGACGTGTATTGTGACGCGTCTGGTATTCGGTTCGGCTGCGTGTTGATGCGGGAAGGACGTGTGGTCGCATATGGCTCACGCCAACTTCGGAACCATGAGCAGCATTATCCGACTCATGATCTTGAGCTTGCTGCCGTGGTGTTGGCGCTAAAAATGTGGAGGCACTATCTCCTGGGGAATCTGGTGCATCTCTACACCGACCACAAGACCTTGAAATATATTTTCACCCAGAAGGAGCTGAACATGAGGCAAAGGAGGAGGTTAGAACTGATCAAAGATTATGAGATCGAGATTCATTACCACCCCGGCAAGGCGAATGTGGTTGCCGACGCACTGAGTCGGAAATCACATGTCCATCACCTCACCATTACACCGGTGGAGGAGGAACAGCCGAGTTTATACTTGGTTCCTCATGGGTCGCTGTACAACCTTGCTCTCATCCCTACCATTAGGGAAGACATCATTGCAGCTCAGAAGACGGATAAAGGCATGGCACATCTCCAAAGACGGATAGACAAAGGAGAGATCAAGTGTTTCCGGAAAGATGATGAGGGGACGCTGTGGTTCAATGACCGAATAGTCGTACCCCGAGATATGGAACTGAGGAGGAAGATCCTCGATGAAGCTCACTTGTCCAAATACTCCATTCATCCGGGCAGCAACAAAATGTACCAAGATTTGAAAAAGAAATTTTGGTGGACACGGATGAAGCGGGAGGTAGCGAAGTACGTATCCGAGTGCGATACGTGTAGACGAGTGAAGGCTGATCATATGAGGAAATCAGGGCTGTTGTAACCCCTGAAGATCCCGGCATGGAAATGGGAAGATGTGAGCATGGATTTCATTGTGGATTACCCCTAACATCCAGCAAGCATGATTCCATTTGGGTAATCGTTGACCGGTTAACCAAGACGGCTCACTTCATCCCGGTGAATACACATTACAATGCCGGCAAATATGCGGAGCTGTACATAGCGAAGATTCTATGCCTATACGGGGTACCCAAGACCATCGTCTCAGATCGAGGTGCATTATTTGTATCTCGCTTTTGGGAGCAGCTACACACTGCATTGGGTACTAAGTTGATCAGGAGCTCCGCCTATCACCCTCAAACAGATGGGCAAACAGAGAGGGTGAACCAAGTATTAGAAGACATGTTGAGAGAATGTGCCATCCACCATGGTAGGAACTGGGATGATCACCTACCATTGGCGGAATTCTCGTACAACAACGGCTATCAGGCGAGTATCAAGATGGCACCCTACGAAGCTCTCTACGGTCGCAAATGCCGCACCCCATTAAATTGGTGTGAGTCCGGTGAAAGGGTCACATTCGGGGTTGATGTGGTGAACGACGCCGAAGAGCGCGTTCGGGCGATTCAAGCTAACTTGAAGGCCGCTCAATCCCGGCAGAAGAGCTATGCTGATAAGAGGCGTAGACCGTTGCACTTTGACATTGGGGAACACATGTACCTCCGCGTGTCTCCAATGAAAGGCGTGCACCGGTTCGGTGTGCAGGGGAAGCTCGCTCCCCGTTTCATTGGACCCTACACTATCACCGAGAAGTGTGGAGCAGCAGCGTATCGATTGGAGCTACCGGCATCCCTTGCTGGTGTCCATGACGTTTTCCATGTTTCGCAACTGCGAAAATGTTCGAAGCATACAGCTGCTGTTCCTACCAAAGACATCGGCGAGCTGAAACCGGATTTAACATATGACGAGTATCCTGTGGAAATTCTTGATGGGAAGGCCAGGACCACGCGTAGCAGAACGTTGTGGTTCTACAAAATCCTCTGGAGCAACCACACCGCCGAAGAAGCGATGTGGGAGAGCGAGGAATTCCTTCGCTCAAATTACCGGGAGTTCATGGCTTCTCAACACGGGTAAGTCCCTACTACATCGCTATCTTTCCTTTTATAATCTCGGGACGAGATTTATTTAAGAGGGGAGGGATGTAAAAGCCCAAGAAAAGGGACTAGCAAAAATTTTTCTTCACGTCACACACCACAGTTCTTGTGGTGGATATCTTAGGAAATATTGTGAACAGCAAGTAACCTCCATCAAAAGAGTGATTAGAGGGGAAACCCTTCACTTTCACAAAGTAGGATTTCCACATATGAACATGAGAGGTTGAGCCACCCTTAGAACTTAAAAAGGCTTGGGAAGGTTCAGCCTAAGTTTTATGTAAATCCACCATTTTTTGAGGCACTTTTGGAGGTATTTGAAAAAGAGGCCAATTTGAATGCAAATTCAAATTGCAGCAACTTTCATCACTTGAATTCAAAAGTTAGCTTCATATTCAAACTCAGCATATTTTTCTGAGCTAGCCCACCAATTTTCATCCCCATTGGAGTTCATCTTGTCGGAGCTAAATTTGCAATAATTCAAAACTGAATTTGAATTTCAGTTTAAACATGAAGAAAATTTAACCCAACAAAGTTTGAATTTGATAACTCAAATTCAAACCAATACTTGGGGGCTAAGTCTCTTATTCAATGTTCAGTAGCTGGGATATTTACAAAAGAAATGGGTAAGAGAGGATTAGGGGGAAGGTTGGGCCCACAGATCAGTGGGGGAGCTGCTCCAGCCGAACGGGCTCAGTTTCTCACCGAAGCAATCGCTCCCGGCGTGCCACCGAGACAATCCTCCGGACGCCGCCGCGTGAGGCTATGCAGCCAGCTCCTGCTTCCTCCCTAACGCTGGCCAGCTGCTTCCGCCCGATCATCACGCACTACACGGCCAAACCGAGGCGCCGTGTTCTGTTGCCCGAGAAACGACAGAGTACACGCCGTCGCTTGCGCTCGATCAAGAATCCGGCAAACCACCGCGAGCAGCGCCTTTCCTAGCCACAAAACCACACCAGCTACTCGTCCTCTACCTCCTCGGCATGAGAGCAGTCGAGTTCTGCCCTCCCCAAACCCTAGCTCCACGGTTCCGAGCAACAACCGAGAAAACCGCCACCGCTCGGCTCACGGTGACAGCACAACAGAGGGCCTTTCATGGCTGAGCAAGGACTCTTTCAAGCGCATCAGGGACCGGTGGTGCTAGTATCCGAAGCTCAGATCGTGACCTGGACCATAGAGCTCGAATTTGGAAAAAGTTCTCCGACGGGCACGAACGGACCTTCCGGCACGGTAACGTCGAATTCACTTGCCACCTTTGTTCTTAGGTCATGAAAACTGGCACACAGGACCGTCACTCATCAGCGCTCGTTAGCCTCTCATGGCCCTGGCTTGAAACCACACGTAAGCCAGGTATTTCTAGGTTTTGTTACAGTAATTGAGGCACGGAGGCTCGGGCTCACGATGAGACCTAGGATAGAGCCATCTCCGGGCGGTTTCACCACTATGACGAGCTTCCCTAGCACCCACTGGTGTTATAGTGCCGATCCACCGAGGTTTTGGCGGGCTAAGCTGTCCGGGCGACGTGACCGAAGGGTTGCCGAGCCGCTGCACCGTCGCCGGCTAGGTTAGGGCCACCGCCGACCGAAGGAGTCGGTGCCATCGTGTTCAGCACACAAAAGTAGGCCCAGGCGGCGAGTTTCCGGCCGAGAGGCGGTTGGGAAGCCAAGTCCGGCGAGCTTCAGAGGTGTGCCGGCGGGGGGGGGGGGGGGGGCGACGCGGGAAAAAGGGCGGGCGCAAGGAAGAAGACGAGCCAGCCGGGCCCGCTCGTCAGTCCCTCGCTGCACAGCGTTGGGATTTTCTGTTGCACCGGATCAGCTGTGACCACGCGGAGAACAGTCTTGTGGCCCCGTGTGGCGCAGCCGAGGTGGTGACACGTGGGGGCCGGGCCCGCTGTCAGGAATTTGAACTTTTCCCCGGTTAATTCAAATTCCAGAATTTCCCCAAACTTTAGAACCCCATAACTTTTGCTAGGAAGCTCCAAATTTAATGATTCAAATTGGGTTGGATTCACCTTGCATAGATCTATCCAAATATGTAACCCAATTTGTATGAAACCTAATATTTAATTCTGGAAAATTCTTTAAAGTTTTTCAGCAAAAGAATTTTAGAGGGAGTTTGGTTCATCCAAAAATCCCCAAATTTTGCCAGAGTGTTCTCTAGGATGTTAGTGAACCCCTGTAAAAGTTCCAGACCACTTGGAGTTGATTTGGTCAGAGCAATTCAAATTTGAAGGTGCTGTGTTCATTTGAATACAGAAACAATTTCAGAGAATTCCCAAAACTTGGAAATTCAGTTCTGGGCAAATCTTAGCTCCATAAATGCTAGGAAAATTCATGCAAACTCTATGATCTAAAATTGAAATTGTAGTTCACTAAGTTGGGCATGAACAGGGGTGTTACCTCAGAATTAATTCTTCTTTGCTTATTTGTTAGAGAATTATTCTGAGCAAACCACTCCATGAAAAGTGCTAGTGTTTCGTCCAGAGGGTTTTCTTGTGACAAGGAACTCACAAAAAAATTCTCAGCTCCATTGGAGCTCTGGATCACCCCTGTCCTGTTTAATCACTTGAGGGATTAATATGGAAAAGGGGGAAAACCACTTAGCACTTAACCATGTGCTTAGGTCTAAGCCCAAACCACCAACACCCAGTTCATATTTAAATTCTTAAACAGAGTTCCAGTTGTTAGAGACTGGTTATTAGAACTAATAGCAGAAGTATTACCCTAAACTTATGTGCATATTGATTAACATGTAGTATTGTATTAATGTGTAGTCGCTGAAGGCGAGGAGGCTCTGGAAGTACTCGACTCCCTACTTCCGGGAGAAGAACTAACCCCTGACCAGCAGCAACAAGGCAAGCCCCGGTTTGCATTAAACTATTTTTCAAGTTTTACTTTATGAACACTTAGTGTGAAGTATGATTATGCATTAGGTGTAGGATGGATGAAACCCCACTTGCATGACCAGAAATTTTCCATAAGAGTGAGGGTAGTGTCTAAGACCTCGAGTAGACAGTGTAAAAGTCCCAAAAATGTGTATGAATAAAAACCAAGGTTTGAATTCATATGTGTGGCAAAGACATGAAAAATGGGACTTGCTAAAACTTTTCTTCATGCAAAGTTATACATGGATGAACATCCAACATGAGGCTCACATTTTTCTATAAAAGTGTTGAACCAATAAGGAGTTAAATACCTCTTTGCATGTAAGTTTAAAAATCAGATTTGGGATTCAAAGTTCACACATGAGGTGACCAAGAACTTTGAACGAACATGCAGCCATATAGTTGGATTTAGAGGGAAATGTTTTATCTCCAACTTTGCATGTGTAGGGTGGGCTCAAAAAGGGAATTAAAGAGAAGCATTTGCAAAATTCTAGCCAAATTCAAAGTTGTCACCAAATCAAACTGAATTTGGAGAATTCAAATTCTAGCCACCCTTTAAACTAAGAATTGTGTGAATTAAGAGGGTCAGCATGAGGAGATATTTGGGGGTTAGTGTGTGGGGTGGGACCCACATGGCAGTGAGCCAGAGACCTAACTTAACCAGGAAGCAAATCAATTTGTGCTTCTGTTCTGCTCGGGTGCCACCAAGGGGTTCCACCGCGCCCCGGGGAACTGAACCCGACACCTCCTGCTGCCTCCCCCCCACGCGCGGCGACCGAAGGCGGTTTTCTTCGACGTTATCGTGCCCTCGGCTGAGCAAAGACCCGATTGTTCTCCTCCCCTCACGTGAACGCCGCACAGCCACTCCCCCCCATCGTCCGCTCTCGGTCGATCGGGAAACCGGCGGAGACCATCGCGCCCACTGCCTCCGAGCGGCTAAACACTGAGGCGCAACCGTTGCTCACCTCCCCCGGCCCAAAAACCACCAAGTCCTGGTGTTCCCGAGCCCTCAATCAACCATTTTTCGGTGACCTCAAAGAACCGACGGTCGGCTTCACGTAGACAGCTCTCCACAGAAGTTTCCAAGCCCGATCAAGCACGGCCACAGGAGTGTTCTGCTGTGTTACTGCTCTCACCCAAAACTTGGAGCAAATCGTGGAGCGTAGCCGGCGAGTTCGAAGTTTTTGCCCTGGCGGCTTCAACCCGAGCATCCGGTATGCGAATCCAAAATTCTCCACTCCTATTCGTTCTTAGCGCGTCAAATATTGCACGTAGGAGCTGGACTAGCCGGTGGTCATATTGTCACACCCGGTATTCCATAAGAAATACTCGAGCGTATACTCACATGTATGCCAGGATCAGTTAAGTCATACATGTGTCGACAAGAGTGAAATATCATTATATTACATGCCAAAGTCAACGGTAACATTATATTACATCATATGTCATAATAGAATAATAAAAGTGTTATCACACTAATATTTACAACCAGCGGAAGTCTAAATAGTGGTCCTCCAATCCACAGGCGTTGCCCGGGGGTCACGCCAACCTAGAATAACTCTTCGGGATCGAAATCCTCCTCATCGAAGTCATTTTCTTTATTTGGACCTGAGCAGCATACGACATATAACAAAAGCAAGTTTGAGTACCAAAGGTACTCAGCAAGTGTAGGAAAGAATGTTATGAAGGCTAATAGCAAGGAAGGCTAACATGGTTAAGCACTATGCATTAATCCTAAGCCTTAGCTTTGATTAGCAACCTATCTTACTAAGTGATAATCCCACCATCATCATAATTTAGTCATTAATGTTAGGTTACACCACCCAAAAACCTCTTTCGATTCACATCCATGTTTCTCTAATCATGGACAAGTCCAAGCCGCTCTTGACCGTGAGCACGGCTGTCATGACAGTTTGGTTCTCTGCAGAGATTGTACCACTTTACCCACAAGTAGTGATTTCATCCCCTGTTGCCAGGTGGACTAAGAAACCTCCCTGATATCCGTGGTTGCAAGCCACATTACACACTTCCTGTGGTGTGCGATCAGGAGATCACTACATGGCCTTTACAAAGGGCCTACCGGCAAGTACAGGCCCACTGAGGTTTCACCGCTGTAGTTCCTGGGAGTAACCCTCCCCTACAGAAGCCCCCTCTTGAGCCTTGGAGTTCCCAGGGCAGTCAAAAATGGACTCCCATTCCCCGCACCATCCAAACACTCATACTATACCGGCAAACTCCTAATTAATTGGCCAAGCTGCCCCATCTCAGTCTTGTGGTGGCACTGTAAAGCTGGGTTAACTGTTCCATGAACCGGTCCTTAGAATCTAAGACAGGCACTAACTCATTCCCGAGTCTCGTGCACAAAGCACCAACCAAAACAACCAGCCTGCCTAGATTCCCAACACCATGACACACTCTTGTGTCCTTTATATAATTCCACAAGACTATCCACATAATGTTTCATTCATTTTTCTAAGTTCTAAGCATACTTGGCTAAGCACATAAAATGATAACCAACAACTATCAACTAAGTCCCTCCATGGTTCAACAAGGAATGATAAAGGAATATAACTAGGGAAACAACCTAAATTAGGTTCCATGTTAATGACATCATGCAAGCATTCTAACTAATCATCCTAGAATAGGAACAAAGTGGTCAAGGAACACTTGCCTTTGAATGAAGAGGGATTTACTTCAAAGTCTTGCTCTTGAAGATTATGAAATAGTTCTTGGTTTGGCTCTATCCATACACATGCACACAAAACAATGCCAAACATGCCATAAGAAACCTAGCAATATATTACAATCATATATGTTTGAATACACACATGCACCTATTGTTTTTATATCATTTCATGTGGGTTAGAATGAAAATAAATTTCAATTGGGGTACTTATATCCTTCTACTTTACTATTGCCACAGCCAAACACTCATTTTCAGTTTGTGAGATGATTTGAATAAAGTTTTGAATTTTATAGGCATATATGTTAAATTTTATAATTAATTAAATCCTAAAAACCATTTAAATTATTAATATAATGATTTTCAGAACTCATATTTCTATTTTTCTGCATTGTAGAACCTATTTAAGTATTTAGAACAGTTTCCAAAATTTTTCTTTAATATACACTATTTTTATCTATATTTCAGTACTTATTTAATACCTAAAAATGCATTTTCAGTCATTTAAATAATTATTCTGGACTACAGAAACTTAAAATACAGAAAAGTATAAAACAGATTAATCTTATGCTATTTAATAAATTTCTACAATTTTCTAATATCTATATTTTTTTATTTTGATTTTTCAGAATTAATTTAATACCAAATAAATATTTTTAGTCCTGAAAGTTATTATTTTTAACTTCAGAATTTGTTTTCTGTTCAAAATATTTTAACAATGCTGTTAATAAATTTCCCACATTTTTCAGAGATCATTTAGCCTATTTTGATTATTTTCAGAATTAAAAACAGACTTTTAATCTGATTTGGACTAATTTGTAATACTTTCAGTTTTTCTAGGGTTCAAAATGCATTTACAGAATGTTTTTATTAATTTTCAAACTACACAGGGGCTATTTAGTTAATTTATAGTGAATTATCTAAATTCTATAAAGCCTAAGGTTTCTTGTGTAAAATACAGGGACTGTTTCATACTATTTTAAATCTCCAGGGGCTAAAGCATTAAAATCTCAACGGTTATAACTAGATTGAATATGGGCCGTCGGATCTGAGATCAACGGCCCAGATTTAAAATAACCGAACCGGTACACTCCTTCTAATCTCAACCGTTCACGCGAGATGGATGCTCCCGATTGCGCCACGTCGCCCTAACTGCTTCTCCATCACGTCCGGCGGCCGCGCGATCACCGGCGAGCGGCGGCGGTGGCCGGAATCTCTCGGGTTTTGCCGTTTCTCCACCATTTCTTAATCTACTTGCACCAGAAGAGAGAGGAGAGTGTGGGGAACTCACCTAGGGGAGTTTTGGAGACCGACTTTGGCCGGAGGAGCGTGATCGACGGCGACCGTGGGAAAACTCCGGTGATCTTCGTCGGGATCGGTCTCCACGCGTCGACCTCGGTTGTTTTTCGTCGGGAATCACTCCTGGTGTCCTCGGGACGACGCAGGGGGTCTTAGAAACGAGAATTCGAGTGTGTTTCCGAAGAATTGGAGAAAGGGGTGGTTTTCCCAATCGGAAGGAAATGGGGCGGTTTCTGTGGGAGAGAGTGACCGGGACCGGTGGTATTCGTAGAGGGGGAGGAGGCGGCGGTTGCTGGGGCACCGGTTGGGGGAGGGGCGCCGCAAATTTGGCACATGGCCGAATTCTTTCTCACATGCGATAATGGGAGGGAAATGAGAGAGGGAGAGAGGAGGGCTGCGGTTAGGGTGAAGGAAACTGACCCGTGGGGCCCCTTGGCAGTGAGGAGTGAGAGAGAGAGGCGGTTGTGTTTCATCTGTTAGGGATTCGGGTATTACAACTCTACCCCCCTTAAGAAAAAAATCTCATCCTCGAGATTGGGGTTTACAAACGGAATAGATTAGGGAATTATGATTTGAGTTCATCTTCTCTTTCCCATGTAGCTTCTGCCTCGGAATGATGTTTCCATTGAACATTGCACATACGAATTATTTTGTTTCTGGTAACCTTTTCCATTGTGTCAAGAATTCTGACAGGATACTCGGTATATGAAAGATCCTCTTGTACATCTAATTCATCCATTGGTAGCTGCTCTTCTGGTGTTCTCAAACACTTCTTGAGCTGTGATACATGGAACACATCGTGTACGTCCGACAATCGAGAGGGTAACTCTAACTGATAGGCTACCTCTCCTTTGCGTTCTAGTATCTTGAATGGTCCAATATACCGAGGTGCTAGTTTCCCTCTTACTTTAAATCTCTTTAGTCCACGCATGGGTGACACTTTGAGATACACATAGTCTCCCACTTCAAAGACTAGTTCTCTTCGCCTTGTGTTTGCATAGCTCTTTTGTCTTGTTTGAGCTATCTTTAGATTATTGCGAATTTCTCTTACTTTCTTTTCTGCATATTTTAATACTTCAGATCCAAACACCTTATTCTCACCTATTTGATCCCAAAAGAGTGGAGTTCTACATCTTATTCCATATAGAGCCTCAAATGGGGACATCTTCATACTTGCTTGGTAGCTATTATTGTAGGAAAATTCTGCATATGGCAAATTCTTATCCCAACTCCTACTATTTTTGAGTGCACGAACCCGGAGCATATCTTCAAGAATCTGGTTAGTCCTTTTGGTCTGCCCATCAGTTTGTGGATGATATGCAGAACTGAAATTTAATCGAGTTCCCATGGACTCATGTAATTTCTGCCAAAATCTTGAAGTGAACTGTGTACCTCTATCTGATACTATCTTTTTAGGTACACCATGTAGGCAGACTATTCTTGACATATATAGTTCTGCTAGTTTGGAACCGTTAAAATTTTCTTTCACTGGAATAAAGTGAGCAACTTTTGTCAATCTATCTACTATCACCCATATTGAGTCATATCATGTTTGTGTCCTCGGCAAACCCAATATGAAGTCCATCCCAATTTCTTCCCACTTCCATTCAGGTATCTTTAGTGGTTGTAATAGCCCTGCAGGCCTTTGGTGTTCTGCTTTGACTAGTTGACATGTGTCGCACAATGCCACGTGCTCTGCAACATCTCTTTTCATTCCATACCACCAATACCTTGTTTTAAGATCATGATACATCTTTGTACTTCCAGGATGGATAGAATAATCAGAATCATGAGCCTCTTTTAAGATTAACTTCTTTATTTCCTTGATGTCTGGCACACATATTCTTTTACCATGCCATATGATACCATTCTCATCTTCTCTAAATCTCGGGGCCTTGTTTTCTTTGATCAACTCCTTGATTTCCTTGATCTTTTCATCGTTCTTTTGACCATTTCATATATCTTGTTCTAGAGTGGAGTCAACTTCCATTGCTATGGCTTCTGTATGATTCACTAAGCATAAGTTGAGCTTTGCGAACTCTTCACAAAGTTGGGGTTGTAGATCTCTTATTGTTAACATGTTAACATGTGTCTTTCTGCTCAAGGCATCTGCAACTAGATTAGCTTTTCCAGGATGATAATTGATTCCCACATCAAAATCGTTAATTAACTCCAACCATCTCCTTTGCCGAAGGTTGAGATCTGGTTGAGTGAAGATATACTTCAAACTCTTATGATCGGTATAGATCTCAGTTCTTTTACCCATCAGGTAATGTCTCCATACCTTCAATGCATGTACAACTGCTGCCAACTCTAGATCATGGGTAGGATAGTTCTTCTCATGCTTCCGAAGTTGTCGGGAAGCATAGGCAATAACATGCCCTTCTTGCATAAGCACACATCCTAACCCTTGCCCTGAAGCATCACAATATACAGAGAATGATTTCTCCATATCGGGCATAACCAAGAATGGGGCAGTTGTTAACTTCTTCTTTAATTCTTGAAAGCTTGATTCACATTCTGGAGACCATACAAAAGCAGCTCCTTTTCCCAACATCTTTGTGAGTGGCTTGGCTATTTTTGAAAATTCTTCAATGAACCTTCGGTAATAGCCTGCCAATCCTAAGAAGCTTCGGATTTCACCGACATTCTCTGGTGTCTTCCACTTTTGCACACCAGATATCTTTTCTGGGTCTACTGAGATTCCTCCTTCGGAGATAATGTGTCCCAGAAAAGCAACTTTCTTAAGCCAAAATTCACACTTACTGAATTTGGCATAAAGTTGGTTTTCTCTTAGCTTTTGTAATACTATTCTCAGGTGCTCTTCATGTTCTTTCTCATTCTTTGAGTATATGAGGATATCATCAATGAACACTACCACAAACTTGTCCAAGTATTTCATGAACACCTTATTCATAAGGTACATGAAATATGCCGGAGCATTTTTTAGTCCAAAAGGCATAACTGTATATTCATACAGTCCATACCTAGAAACAAATGCCGTCTTCGGGATATCCGATTCTCTTATCTTTAGTTGATGATATCCGGAACGGAGGTCAATCTTGGAGAATACACATGCACCTCTTAATTGATCAAACAAGTCCTCAATACGGGGTAAAGGGTACTTGTTTTTTATTGTCACTTCATTGAGGGCACGGTAATCTACACATAACCTCTTGGTTCCATCCTTCTTCGGTACAAATATGACCGGAGCTCCCCATGGTGAGGAACTAGGACGGGTATACCCTTTCTCCGATAACTCTCGGATATGATCCTTGAGTTCTGCTAGTTGTTGGGTATCCATCCGGTATGGCCTTTTATATATAGGAGCAGTACCAGGTATTATTCTATAATGAATTCTACTTCTCGATCCGGTGGCATACCTGGTAACTCCTCGGGAAACACATCTGGAAATTCATTGACCACCTTAATGTCCTCAATAACTACTTCAGCCTTGTTGAGTTAAACATTTCGAGAGGGTACTTGAATAGATGTGAACTCAACCTTTGTTCCATCCGTATGTGTTAGTTCCACTGTTCTCGTTGAACAATGTATAACTCCTTTATACTTGGTTAACCAGTCCATTCCCAAGATGATATCTATCCCTTGTGATTCTATCACAATAAGGTTTGCAAGGAATTCTACTCCATTAACTCCTAGCTTTATCTTGGGACATACTTGTTTTGTCTTTATTTCTCCTCCAGGAGAATTTACTAATAGCACTCGATTCATAGATGTAATTGGTAAGTTGTGCTTGGTTATGAATTCCTTGGCTATGAATGAGTGTGTTGCACCAGAGTCAAATAGAATTGTAGCAGGATAAGTATTGGCGGAGAACATACCAATCACCACATCTGGTGCCTCTTGTGCTTCTTCCATGGTCACATGATTCACCTTGCCACGCACAAGATTCTGTGGTTGAGGTGGCTTTTTGTTGGGGCACCGGTTGGCATAGTGTCCTGTTTCTCCACAGTTAAAGCATTGCCCTGTGACCTTGTTCATTGGTGCTTTGTTGCCTGGTTGTGCATTTGGAGGATTTGGCCCTGCAGGACGAGGTTGAAAGGCAGGACGTTGTTGCTGCACTTGTTGTCTCTGCTGTTGTGGTTGAAAAGTTGGGTTCCTAGTAGCAGGGTTGTAGGTCCTCTGAAACGAATTTGGGGCTATAGGTCGATTCATTGCTCCTGTCGGCAGTGATGAGAAACGGGGCCGACTGTTGCTGCTAGAAGACTGTCCTTGCCAATTCATTTTCCTCTTTTGCTCCTCAACTAGCTTCTGTCTCTTTCTTTCCACTAGGAAAGCCTTGCTGATGAGCTTTTGGAAACTTTCACAGTCACTTGAAGACATGGCATACTGTATTTCTGAGTTCAAGCCCTCAATGAAACAGTCTTGTTTCTTTTCATCTGTGTCTATGTCCCCCGGAGCATAGCGAGATAACTGTGTAAACTTGGTAAGGTACTCTCGCACGGACATGCTACCTTGCTTCAAGTTGAGGAACTCCTTCCGCTTGTTCTTAATTTCTCCTGCAGTAACATAGTGATTGCGGAAGGCGAGTTTGAACTCATTCCATGAGATACCTTCTGGATCCTCATGAGCTTCTTTGTATGCCGTCCACCAGTCCGCTGCAGATCCATATAGTTTGTGAGAAGCAAATAGTACTCTCTCACGTCCTGGGCATTGTATGATCTGCAACTTGTTCTCAATACTCTTGAGCCAATCATCAGCTTCTAATGGCTCTATAGCATTGTCAAACCTTGGTGGTTGGGTGCTTAGGAATTCATTCAACTTAGGTTGACGCGGTGCATTCTGAATTTGTAGTTGCATGTTAGCCACCACTTGTGTCAAGTTCTGAATGAGTTGGTTTTGCATGTTCATCATCTGTTGTATAACGTCTCCATCTGCTCTGCGTGCAACTCGTGGCTGCCATCCAGGCAAAGGGAACTCTGCAGCCTCATTGTTGTTGTTCCCTTCATTGCTTCTCCTTCTTCCTGCCATCTATTGTGAAAGACTATGTTTAAAATTAATGTATAGATGTTCTCTTAAGTGTATTACATTGTGTACTTACTTCATCAATTCTATACAAGAGTTACTAAAGTTTCTACTTCGTTTATTAGATGATCATGATTGAAACAAACTAAGCACTTATATTCCTTAATAGATATTTACATACATTAACGAGGTTGTGAACATAAGCCTATGACTTTCACAACTCACGTTCAGACGCTAACATACATTACATCATTAACCTAAACAAGTACACTAATCAACCATTACACACTAGTAAATACAATATCATACATACGTACTACACGAGCTACTACATAAGCAAGGACACCTATCCTAGTTGTCCCCTGGGTTCTGTGCATCCTCCTGTGGGTTCCCACCATCACCATCAGGAGTGCTAGCCTCTGACTCAGCTGTGGAGGCCTCAGGTGCTGGAGAAGTATGAGGGCGTTTGGCTGCCCTACGGTCTGGAGAGTCAGGAGTCCAAGTGTCTCCATCCGAAGCATAGAGATCACTCACTTCTCCATCCCTCATCCTCATCAGTCCATGCATTATGGCCTCTGTCTTCTTCAGAAGGTCACGGACGTCTTGAAGCTCTTGCTGGCAGTTCTGTAGCCTGGTACTGACGTCCACTCCTACCTGAAGGCTCATGTCCATCTGCACTATGTCACAACCTTTATGGATGGGCTCGTAGTTGAACACCGCACTTCCACTTTGTCGCCGAGGGGTGTACATGTATTGGGTCCGCTCAAGGCGGCCACGGTTGGTGTAGCTCTGGCAAGTGATTGCCTCCCAAGTGGCGTCCTTCTCAGCCTCTGCCATGGTAGACCTCCATGCTGGCGAATTATGGATCTTGAGCAGCTTGTTCTCATAGTAGATCCTTGCCTGCGACTTCCACTCATCGCGTTCGAAGCGAGAGACTTGAGTGGTGTCGTACTGCACCTCTAGCTTGCCGGTATAACCAGCACAACGAAGGAGGTGTCTAAGGCGATCCACCATGCCTCTAGTGGACTCCCCGTGGGTCTGGTAGGTGGTGGGTTGTCCACCTCCTCAGTAGTGCGTTCCGCCAGCTGGTGTCGAGGAACTCGTCCTCCGGTGGACTTACGGGCCGTAAGACGTGTGCGTGCCATCTGTTTCAAGAAAAATTTAAAAATGTGTTAGAAAATAAACAATAATATAATTTTGAGTATAGATGAGGTTAGACAACATATATATAATTTAAATAATCCTCCTTCTAACAAAATATTTAGTAAAAATAGTTTTTAATAAAATAATGATGTTTATCCCGTCCATTTCTAACTAGGTTTGCGTCCTACAGGCAACCTGGCTGTGATACCACTTTGTCACACCCGGTATTCCATAAGAAATACTTGAGCGTATACTCACATGTATGCCAGGATCAGTTAAGTCATACATGTGTCGACAAGAGTGAAATATCTTTATATTACATGCCAAAGTCAACGGTAACATTATATTACATCATATGTCATAATAGAATAATAAAAGTGTTATCACACTAATATTTACAACCAGCGGAAGTCTAAATAGTGGTCCTCCAATCCACAGGCGTTGCCCTGGGGTCACGCCAACCTAGAATAACTCTTCGGGATCGAAATCCTCCTCATCGAAGTCATTCTCTTCATTTGGACCTGAGCAGCATACGACATATAACAAAAGCAAGTTTGAGTACCAAAGGTACTCCGCAAGTGTAGGAAAGAATGTTATGAAGGCTAATAGCAAGGAAGGCTAACATGGTTAAGCACTATGCATTAATCCTAAGCCTTAGCTTTGATTAGCAACCTATCTTACTAAGTGATAATCCCACCATCATGATAATTTAATCATTAATGTTAGGTTACACCACCCAACAACCTCTTTCGATTCACATCCATGTTTCTCTAATCATGGACAAGTCCAAGCCGCTCTTGACCGTGAGCACGGCTGTCATGACAGTTTGGTTCTCTGCAGAGATTGTACCACTTTACCCACAAGTATTGATATCCGTGGTTGCAAGCCACATTACACACTTCCTTTGGTGTGCGATCAGGAGATCACTACATGGCCTTTACAAAGGGCCTACCGGCAAGTACAAGCCCACTGAGGTTTCACCGCTGTAGTTCCTGGGAGTAACCCTCCCCTACAGAAGCCCCCTCTTGAGCCTTGCAGTTCCCAGGGCAGTCAAAAATGGACTCCCATTCCCCGCACCATCCAAACACTCATACTATACCGGCAAACTCCTAATTAATTGGCCAAGCTGCCCCATCTCAGTCTTGTGGTGGCACTGTAAAGCCGGGTTAACTGTTCGATGAACCGGTCCTTAGAATCTAAGACAGGCACTAACTCATTCCCGGGTCTCGTGCATGAAGCACCAACCAAAACAATCAGCCTGCCTAGATTCCCAACACCATGACACACTCTTGTGTCCTTTATATAATTCCACAAGACTATCCACATAATGTTTCATTCATTTTTCTAAGTTCTAAGCATACTTGGCTAAGCACATAAAATGATAACCAACAACTATCAACTAAGTCCCTCCATGGTTCAACAAGGAATGATAAAGGAATATAACTAGGGAAACAACCTAAATAAGGTTTCATGTTAATGACATCATGCAAGCATTCTAAATAATCATCCTAGAATAGGAACAAAGTGGTCAAGGAACACTTGCCTTTGAATGAAGAGGGATTTACTTCAAACTCTTGCTCTTGAAGATTATGAAATAGTTCTTGGTTTGGCTCTATCCATACACATGCACACAAAACAATGCCAAACATGCCATAAGAATCCTAGCAATATATTACAATCATATATGTTTGAATACACACATGCACCTATTGTTTTTATATCATTTCATGTGGGTTAGAATGAAAATAAATTTCAATTGGGGTACTTATATCCTTCTACTTTACTATTGCCACAGCCAAACACTCATTTTCAGTTTGTGAGATGATTTGAATAAATTTTTGAATTTTATAGGTATATATGTTAATTTTTATAATTAATTAAATCCTAAAAATCATTTAAATTATTACTATAATGATTTTCAGAACTCATATTTCTATTTTTCTGCATTCCAGAACCTATTTAAGTATTTAGAACAGTTTCCAAAATTTTTCTTTAATATACACTATTTTTATCTATATTTCAGTATTTATTTAATACCTAAAAATGCATTTTCAGTTATTTAAATAATTATTCTGGACTACGGAAACTTAAAATACAGAAAAGTATAAAACAGAATAATCTTATGCTATTTAATAAATTTCTACAATTTTCTAATATCTATATTGTTTTTATTTTGATTTTTCAGAATTAATTTAATACCAAATAAATATTTTCAGTCTCTGAAAGTTATATTTTTAACTTCAGAATTTGTTTTCTGTTCAAAATATTTTAACAATTCTGTTAATAAATTTCCCACATTTTCAGAGATCATTTAGCCTATTTTGATTATTTTCAGAATTAAAAACAGACTTTTAATCTGATTCGGACTAATTTGTAATACTTTCAGTTTTTCTAGGGTTCAAAATGCATTTACAGAATGTTTTTATTAATTTTCAAACTACACAGGGGCTATTTAGTTAATTTATAGTGAATTATCTAAATTCTATAAAGCCTAAGGTTTCTTGTGTAAAATACACGGACTGTTTAATACTATTTTAAATCTCCAGGGGCTAAAGCGTTAAGATCTCAACGGTTATAACTAGATTGAATGTGGGCCGTCGGATCTGAGATCAATGGCCCAAATTTAAAATAACCGAACCGGTACACTCCTTCTAATCTCAACCGTTCACGCGAGATGGACGCTCCCGATTGCGCCACGTCACCCTAACTGCTTCTCCCTCGCGTCCGGCGGCCGCGCGATCGCCGGCGAGCGGCGGCGGTGGCCGGAATCTCTCGGGTTTTGCCGTTTCTCCACCATTTCTTAATCTACTTGCACCAGAAGAGAGAGGAGAGTGTGGGGAACTCACCTAGGGGAGTTTTGGAGACCGAATTTGGCCGGAGGAGCGTGATCGACGGCAACCGTGGGAAAACTCCGGTGATCTTCGTCGGGATCGGTCTCCAAGCGTCGACCTCGGTTGTTTTTCGTCCGGAATCACTCCTGGTTTCCTCGGGACGACGCAGGGGGTCTCAGAAACGAGAATTCGAGTGTGTTTCCGAAGAATTGGAGAAAGGGGTGGTTTTCCCAATCGGAAGGAAATGGGGCGGTTTCTGTGGGATAGAGTGACCGGGACCGGGGGTATTTGTAGAGGGGGAGGAGGCGGCGGTTGCTGGGGCGCCGGTTGGGGGAGGGGCGCCGCAAATTTGGCACATGGCCGAATTCTTTCTCACATGCGATAATGGGACGGAAATGAGAGAGGGAGAGAGGAGGACTGCGGTTAGGGTGAAGGAAACTGACCCATGGGGCCCCTTGGCAGTGAGGAGTGAGAGAGAGAGGCGGTTGTGTTTCATCTGTTAGGGATTCGGGTATTAAACATATCCTCTTTAGCATCCGTGGCATGAAATTAACTGGGGACCACGAATTTTGAGGTCTACCGAGCACTTCTATGACGGACCGAATCGGGCGCACGGTGACGACCGACTTGCGGCTGTTTCCAAGCCATTTAGGGGCCATGCCGAGCCTTGTGGTCATCCACTGGTGCTGTAGGGCTCGTCGGCACAGGTTTTGGCGGGCTGGATACCTCAGGCAACGCCGCCGGACCTTCACAGTAGCTGTCGCACGTCGCCGGTCATGTTCCGGTCGTCGGCAGCCCTAGCAAACCCCACAGCCATGTTCCTCGAGGCCCTAAACCCCCTGGCGGCGAGTTATATCTCAGGCAGTGGACGGGAAGGCCGGTCCGGCGAGCTTCCGGTTACTCCGGCGAGGGGGAGCGCGCGGGCGCGAGCGAGGAGCGGGAGGTAGAAAACGAAGCGTGGGCCCCGCCTGTCAGCAGCTCAAATTTTAAACCCGGGATCGGGTGTGGCCGGGATCCCGTGTGTTGGCGCGCAGAGATGCTGTGGCCCGATGTGGCTTTGTTTCTATTGGCTGGAATTCAAAACTGTGGGTCCAGCCGGATTTTCAATAGGAAAATAATTCCATGGTTGGCTCAAATTTGGGAAAATCATAACTCCCTGTGGAAAACTCCAATTTGAGTGATTTCACTTGGGTTGGATTCATTTATCAGAGCTCTATCCAAATATGAACTTGGATTTGTATGAAAATCAATAGTTTATTCTGGATAATTCTTGGAAGGTTTTCTGAAAAAGAATTATTGAGGGAATTTGGCATATCCAAAAATCCCCAAATTTTGCCGAAATATTCTTTAGCATAGTAGTGACCTACTAGCAAATTTCCAGCTCATTTGAAGAGCATTTGAGTAGGAATTTGCTAAATGCAAACTACTGTGTTCAAAAGAGTCCAGAAACATTTTCAAAAAATGTGTCCCACTTCAAAAATCTGTTCTGAGCAATCCATAGCCCCAAAAATCATAGGAAAATTTAGGCGAGCTCTCTGAGACATACTTGGAATTGTAGTTCACTTAATTGGTCATGAAAATGCACATTACTACAGAATTAATTCTTTTGAGTACAAATGCTTAAAGAATTGTTCTGGGAGAACTACTCAAGAAAAAGGGCTGAATTTTGCACCAGGTTACTCTCATGTGATCAAAAACTCATATGTAAATTATCAGCCCAAGATGAGTCCTTGAACTCCCTGTTCTGACTCTCCCTACTTATGTATAGGGAAAATACATAAGAGATATTGTGAGAATTATGGAGGACATAATATGACTCCACATTAGCTGCAATTTGGCAAGCTAAATCCCTAGGCAGTGTAGAACCTGCTGTAAAAGTTTCGAGGCCACTGGAGTTCTTGTTCTTCAGTTGCACTCAAATCCTTTCAGCTTATCTATTATGTTCATTAGGGAACATGATTAGTATATAGCTAAGGCCTTTAGGACAAAATAGTTTAAGTCTGTTTCTTTGCACAACAGAGGCAACCAAGCCATTCTTGTCTTTTCCACACAACCTCTGTACTTACGAAACAAATTCTATAACTTCTTTCCATTACAGTCTATAAAACATATGCATATGCATTTCAATAGGAACCACAACGAAGGGGACTCAAAGGAGTGATTCATCGAAGTGGATCAAGCTCCGGAGAGTCAAGGGTGGATCTGCAAGGACATTAACTGTTATATACGACTACCCTGCAAAACAGGCAAGCTCCGGTTTGCATTTAACAGCTGTTAAGTTTTTGTTTTGTATTCATTTTCGGTCAGGATATGAATTCTGCATTAGGTCTAGTGTTTGATACTCCTCTTGCATAGCCAAATGACCCATGGAGTATTGGGTAGGTGTCTTTCACCGTGTAGAACTTCCATGCTTAAGTACGGTTCGGTAGAAGTCGAGCGGTGAGATGCTACTCGCAGTTTCAGGAAAACAGGGGCATACGGGATTGGTTCATAAATGAAGTAGCAAGTTAAAGTTGAGACCGGAAGGTTGTAGGGGCAACAGGACATAGGGGCCTGGGTGCTGTAGACCTGTCCGTGTCGGTCAAGGACCGATCCGTATGCGGCCCTGTTGAACAAGTTTGAGTTGTGTACTGGACTCATGCTGGCTATATGGGACCCAGTAAACCGATGTACCTCGGGAATCTGTCGTTGGGACTTTCCGGGTCGCCTCAGGCGGACGGCCGGTGTGCAGTATGTGGGGAATATTCTCATGACATCTCACGTCGGAAGGTGCACCATGAGAGTAGCTACTGTACGGGGCGACTTGATCGATTCAGCGGGGGTGAAACGGGGGAAAGGCTGCCACGTACGATGTCAGTGATGGTTGTTGTAGGCAACGTCAAGTACGGGCGTACGTGTCGTGTAGTCCGGGTGTTATTGATTCGAATCACCGTCGCTCGCGGAATGGACCAAGCATAGTTGTTCTCACAGTCGTGACGTAGTAAGAACTTGCATGAGAAAGGAACTAATCATATTGATGTGAAGTATTATACTAGCGTTGTATTGGGTCTTGATGAATAGGCTAGTGCAAACTCGATTCTTTTATGCCATGAGCAATTTACATCGGAGGAAAGCGTTTCTTGTTTGATTGTGGACTCCTGATGTGGCGTGCCCAGGGTTACTTAAAATGCTGCAATTAATACCTGAAAGTAAGGATTCACTTTTAGGCGAGTTTAATTATGCTTATGCCATCCTATGTTAGGTTCATAACCTCACTTAGAGTTTCATGTTTAGGGTGACGGTTAAGTCTTGCTGAGCGTTATGCTCACGGATGCTATCCGAGTTGTTTTGCAGGTAATTGACTCGATGCTTATGAGAAGGGATGCCGATGAGACTCGGGAACCTCCGAGTGCTTACTCAAAGAGCATCCTCGCCGCTGCAGATTGTCTTCATGTTGCTAGTAAGAGGCAGTCCGCGGGCTGGACTGTTTCTTTGTTGCTAGTTTAGATATGAGTCGTGAGAGTGATAGTCTTCCGCTGTAGTATACTCTGATATAACTATTTGTAAAACATTCTTGTACGCTTCCGCTAAACTATTTATGTAATATGATGTGTGTTCATCGACCTGTGTGCTGTTGGGTGCCGCATAACACGGCACCACCTGACGAGGTCCAGGACTGTCTCAGACAGGCTATGCTTAATGATTCATAGGACTTCGGTACAAGTCGAGTAGTTGGAATCTACTCGCGAGATAGGCTTGGGACACACGGGGTCGGTTGAGGGCTGAGAGATCACCTTAGTAATAAAAATGAGACTAGGCAGGGGATAGGGCGCAGCAAGAGGAGGTCTTGTGTGCGCAGCCCTGTCGGGGTCGATTGAGGACCGATCCGTGTGCGGCCCTGCTGAACAAGTATTGAACGTACCGAAGGCATATCGGATATATGGGCCCCGATAAACCATTGTAGCCTAAACCTCCGGGCGTCGAGGCATAGCACACCGATTTATAGGTGTAGGTTGAGGGCAGCAAGGTGGAAATCTGCCAACGGGCATAGAGAGATGCTCCGTGTGGGGAACCTCCTGCTCGTTTCAGTGCGACCGGTTCGACGTTTGGGCTGTTGGGTGAAAGGTTATCCCGTACGACATCGAGTGAGCGTGCTGTGCAGCTCCACGGGTGGGCGTACGTGACGTGCTCTTTGGGTTTCCCTGCAGGTGTATATCGAGTCGATTCGCCGTCCCTCGCGGTGACGAGTACCGCTTGTTCACTGCTTTGTAACGTAGATAATTTATGGAATGCTGTGATTCAATATTGCTGTCATGATATAATGGTATTGCTACATGTGTGCCACCAAACATTTCTTACTAAATTTCAGCTTCATGAACGGTTAACTTGTTGCTAAAAGATGAACTAAGGAGGAACTTGTAGGCGTGTCCATTTGCTGCAACATTGCTATCCTATGTCATTGTACACCTCATGTAGTGTTTCATGTTTAGGTGAGTCGGTTAAGCCTTGCTGAGCCTTCGTGCTCACAGTTGCTGCTTAAGTGTTTTTCAGGTGAGGA
Source organism: Neostapfia colusana (assembly GCA_030760725.1). Classification (NCBI taxonomy): domain Eukaryota; kingdom Viridiplantae; phylum Streptophyta; class Magnoliopsida; order Poales; family Poaceae; genus Neostapfia; species Neostapfia colusana. The sequence goes on along the minus strand of JASWHV010000017.1, from coordinate 32,073,357 downwards.
GCCACCCACGGACTCGGAATACGAGTCCACCGGCGAGGGTTACCCTCCGTCGGGAACTACGGCTGAGTGGGAGCCGTACACGCCGCGCTGAGCTGAGACGTGCAGCTAGTGTGGGTTGCCCTAGGGCTGGGCAACCGACTTTTGCTAGATAGGCGAGCGTGAGTTGTATAGTTTAGACTTCCGCTGTGTATTATAAACAATAGTTTGTAACTGAGTAGTGTACTACCTTGTACAGTTCAGTTGTTTTCCCATGTAATATATTGTGTTCTTATGATGTGTGCTGTCGGGTGTCGCATCGTGCGGCACCACCCTCTGCGATCCTGGATGAGCGGATTCCGGTCCGCCACAGTCATGAACGGGTCATCACGGTTGGGAATGATATCAACCCAACAGATACCACCTACTTCCTTACAGGGCACGCCGATGGCAAGCGCTGCGTATATCCCCCTGGGCTACTTCCAGACGAACATCCTCTCGCGTTACTGACAATGCGATGGGGTCTCCACTTACTTGCCTAATGCACGCTAGGGATCAGCGTTTCATATGAACTCAGGGACATGAAGAGTCCAAGAGTTTCATATTGACGTCTCACACCAAGCTGTGAGACCTATCCCTGAACCACGTTCCTCGTCAGGGGAGCTAACCGAAATTGAACCGCTTTCGGTGGCGTTCCTTACCATTCTTACCAAAGTGTAGGTGCGTCGTTACATACTTAAAATTCAGAATTATAACACATAGGTTATCCTTTGCCATTTTAAGTAACTATGCTAATATAGTTCTTACTTGGGCAACTACCGAATCCTCACCGTAACCTAAGTTTTCCTGTAATGCAGTCCTTAAGTAGTGTGCTATCCCCCAATGCGGCTCTGATACCAGGCTGTGGTGGACCGGAATCCGCTCATCCAGGATCGCAGAGGGTGGTGCCGCACGATGCGACACCCGACAGCACACGTTATAAGAACACAATATATTACATGGGAAAACAACTGAACTGTACAAACAGGTACAAACTTCAGTTACAAACTATTATTTATATTACACAGCGGAAGTCTAACTTACACAACTCACGCCCGCATATCTAGCAAAAGTTGGTTGCCCAGCCCTAGGGCAACCCACACTAGCTGCACGTTTCAGCTCAGCGCGGCGTGTACGGCTCCCACTCAGCCGTAGTCCCCAACGGAGGGTAACCCTCGCCGGTGGACTCGTACTCCGAGTCCGTGGGTGGCTCCTCACCTGAAAAACACTTAAGCAGCAACCGTGAGCACGAGGGCTCAACCAGACTTAACCGACTCACCTAAGCATGGAACTCTACATGAGGGATACAATGAACATAGGAGAGTAACAGTGCATCAATGGACACACCTACAAGTTCATCCTTAATTCATATTTTAGCCACAAGTTACAGTTCGGGAGTCTGAAGTTTAGTAAGCAATATTTGGTGGCACACATGTAGCAATATAATTTTATCACAACAGCAATATTGAATCATAACATTCCATAAATTATCTATGTTACGACGCAGTGAGCAAGCGGTACTCATCACCGCGAGGGACGGCGAATCGACTCGATGTACACCTTCAGGGAAACCCAAAGAGCACGTCACGTACGCCCACCCGTGGAGCTGCACAGCACGCTCACTCGATGTCGTACGGGACAACCTTTCACCCAACAGCCCAAACGTCGAACCGGTCGCACCGAAACGAGCAGGAGGTTCCCCACACGGAGCATCTCTCTATGCCCGTTGGCAGATTTCCACCTTGCTGCCCTCAGCCTACACCTATAAATCGGTGCGTTATGCCTCGACGCCCAGAGGTTTAGGCTACATCTGTTTATCGGGGCCCATATATCCGATATGCCTTCGGTACATTCAATACTTGTTCAGCAGGGCCGCACACGGATCGGTCCTCAATCGACACGGACAGGGCTACACACACAAGACTTCCTCTTGCTGCGCCCTAGCCCCTGCCTAGTCTAATTTTCATTACTAAAGTGGTCTCACATCACTCGAACCAAACCCGTGTATCCCAAGCCTAACTCGCGAGTAGATTCCAACTACTCGACTTGTACCAAAGTCCTATGAATCATTAAGCATAGCCTGTCTACTCGAGGTCTTAGACACTACCCTCACTCTTATGGAAAAATCCTGGTCATGCAAGTGGAGTTCCATTCATCCTACACCTAATGCACATACACACTTCACACTACGTATGTAAACAAAGTAAAAACTTTATAAAAGGCTTAATGCAAACCGGGGCTTGCCTTGTTGCTGCTGGTAAGAGGTTAAGTCTTCGTCCGGAAGGAGGAAATCAAGTACCTCCGGAGTCTCCTCGCCTTCAGCGACTACACGTTAATGAAATACTACATGCCAATTTAAATGTAATGTGTAACTTGAATACATAATACTAATAACTCAAGCTATCCCTCCCCTTTGGTCCTGAAATTTTTATGGTGGCTTGGTAGGGTCCTAACCAGTGTCTTGACCAAGTTTCATTTGAAATAAAGTTCATTTGAACCTTGTACAAATAAAATCCCATTTGGTCAATATTTGAGCCTCTAAGCAATTCCAGGTGTTTTCCTGGCTCCAACCATTACTTTCTGGAAACTAGAATTTAAGATGGTTCTAATGGATATGGTTTCATGTCATTTAGAGAATTCTACTGAATGTTATGCCCTAATTAAAATTTGAGAAAATCTGAAAAATGTTTCTGTACATTTTTCTATTTTCTCAGGGTAGTTCTCTTAATCACTCAATTAGGGGGACTAAATGAACTTGGATGAGTCTGAAAATTTTACTGTGACTCAAGTATTTTCCAATGAACCTCTCAGCCAAAATTAAGAATTTTTCATAAAGTAATTCTCCAGATAAAATTCCCCACAGTTTAAACTTTAGGGATTTAATTCTGGAAAACTATTAAGTTTCATGGGCTGAAATTGGTATTTATGGAAAGTACTCAGAATCCTGAGTTCAGAAAAATTTGTTTCATTGGATTTGGAGCTTCCTAGCAAAAGTTCTATGCATTTGAAGTTGAACTAAACTGGAAAATCCCCCAAAATGTTTAAACTCCTGCGGGTGGGTCCCACCACCCGCCTTCTTCCTCCTTGCGCGCACCCGCGAGTCCAGCGGCGGTGCACTCCGGCGAGGTTCGCCGGAACCGCCTTCCTGACCACCCCCAGTGCCATAACTGGCCACCTAGCCTTGTCTCGTCCTGTGGAACATGTCCCGGGCGTCGGAGCTCGCCGGCGGTGACAGGAAACGGGCGTGCGACATCCACCGCGGAGGCTAGAGCTCCGGTGAGGTCGTTCTCGCTCTCTGGGGCATGAAAAAAGGCTACGGTTTGCTCGAGAAGCATCAGTGGGTCACGAGGGACCCGACATGAGCAGTCTCGGAGGCTAGAAACGCCGGCAAACCCATTCTTGATGGTGACCCGAGCCGTGTTTGCACCGGCGACTAGGGAACTGGCTAATACTCGGCCATTTCTGGACATTTTTGCTTGGTTCTTCCTCGAGGAGGGGCGCTAGGAGGTGTAGGAGCTATCTGTGAGCTAGCTTGATCATTGACTCAGCGTGTAATCCGAATTTTGGATTCTTGCCGAGCTAGGTCAGTTGCACTAGGGTTTGGGACTTTCCAAAATTCTTGCTACTCGGTGGACCATTTGCCGAAGGTTTTCGGCTACACCATCTAGGGGTCCCCACGTACCTTTCTTGTGTAGAACATGGTCGTCGACGATGGCTGAATGGGGCTGTCACTGGTGAGCCGAAGCTCGACACCGCGGTATCTCCTGGTTCTTCAACTTCGATGGCTCACACCGCTCAGACTCGGGTGCAGCTTGCTGGAGCAGCACGGGGAACCGCTAGAGTGCACGCTGGCGCTCCCGTTTGCTGCAGGGATCGCGAGCGTTCAACGATCAGCGTGGGTGCACGCCGGGCCTCAGAGGTGCAAGCGCTGCGGCGAGTTCTTCGCGTGCGCGGGCGCTGATCAGACGGCAGGCGAGGGAGGCAGCGAACTCAGCTTTGTGCTGCATACGTGGTGATCGGGAGGGGGCGCGAGTTAATCCCAGCGCGCGCTGGCGCGGCCGTGAGGCGGTAACCGGTCGCGGCGGCTGACCGACGACCACCGAGTGGTTTCTCTGTTGCTTACAGCCTCTGACCAGTGGGCCCTCCTCCCCAAATTATCTTTCCAATTTTTCACCTCTGTTTTGCTGAAAAATATCCCAGCTACTCCCAATAACTGTGAGACTTAAGCACCAAGTCTTGGTTTGAATTTGAGTTCTCAACTTTGAACTTTGTTTGGCTGAATTTGCTTCACATTTGAACTGAAATTCAAATTCAGTTTTGAATTCTTGCAAATTTAGCTCTTGACAAAATGAACTCCAATGATGATGAAAATTGGTGGGCTAACTCAGAAAAATGTGCTGAGTTTGAATATGAAGCTAATTTTTGAATTGGAGGGATGAAAGTTGCTGCAATTTGAATTTACATTGAAATTGGCCTCTTTTTCAAATACCTCCAAAAGTGCCTCAAAAAGAGTTGTGTTTGTATGAAACTTGGCTTGAACCTTCCCAAGACTTTTTAAGTCCTAGGGGTGAGCTCAACCTCTCATGTTCATGTGTAGAAATCCTACTTTGTGAAAGTTAGGGCTTTCCCCTCTAATCACTCTTTTGATGGAGGTTACCTGCCCTTCACCATTTTTATTCACAAGATATCCACAACAAAAACTGTGGTGTTGTGAGGTGATGAAAAGTTTTTGCAAGTCCCTTTTCTTGGGCTTTTACAACCACCACAACGCGCCCCAGGTTTCCGTCCACCGATCAGCGGGGGACCGCCCCGTTTCACTTGCTTCACGTGTTGCCAGGCGGGCCACTTCGCGAAGGACTGTCCCCAGGGGCAGCAGAGCAGCGGGAAAGCCCAGTTTCAGGGCGGTGCTCGAGGCCGACCTCCGGTCAAGAAGGTTGGTCAGCGGACTGGGGGCGTTCGCCACCTCGACAATGAGGACGCCCCAGAGGGAGACAACGTGCTGGCGGGTACGTTTACTCTCAACGACCAAGCCATCATCATATTGTTTGATTCTTGTGCAACCCACAACTTCATAAGTGCATCATATGTGGTTAAGCATCAGCTGGAAGCCTTTCCAACCGAGTGTTCTTATATTTGCTCACCGGGAGGAAAGATTTCAGCAACTATGATGGTTCCGAAAGCACCACTGTGCTTAGGTGGGAAGATATATCCCACCACTTTGATTATTCTTGAGGGGCAGAAGATTGATGCAATCTTAGGAATGTCATGGCTAAGCTACCATGGCGGTGTCCTGGAAACTTTAACACAGACGGTTCACCTCAAATCCCCACTACACCGTCCGCAGTCCCTCTTATTTGATAATCCAGTCCGGGAGGTTTCAGCGATCAATAATACTGAAGCTCTCAAGTTAGAGGACATCCCCGTGGTCCGGGAGTACCCCGACGTGTTTCGGGATGATCTTCCGGGCACGCCACCTGAGCGGGATGTCGAGTTCAAGATTGAACTTGCACCCGGGACTACGCCCATATCACAGAGACCCTACAAAATGGTTCCAAATGAGCTGGCTCAACTGAAAGAACAGCTCAATGATCTGTTGAGCAAGGGTTCCATTAGGCCGAGTTCCTCGCCTTGGGGATGCTCGGCGCTGTTCGTGAAGAGGAAGGTTGAAACCTTGAGGCTGTGTGTTAACTACCGGCCGCTCAACGCCATCACCATCAAGAATAAGTACCCACTGCCCCGCATCGACATATTGTTTTATCAACTTGTGGGTGCAAGTGTATTCTCCAAGATGGACCTTCGCTCTGGATATCATCAGATAAAGATCCGGGCGGAGGATATCTCGAAGACGGCCTTCTCGATGAGATATGGATTATATGAATATCTCGCCATGTCCTTTGGTCTCACAAACGCTCCGGCCCATTTCATGTATCTCATGAACTCGGTGTTCATGCCGGAGCTGGACAAGTTCGTGGTAGTGTTCATCGATGATATCTTGGTTTACTCCAAGACAGAAGTCAAACATGCCAAACACTTGAGGATCGTTCTTCGATGATTGTGAGACCACAAGCTCTACGCCAAGTTCAGCAAATGCGAGTTTTGGATCAGCCATGTGCCATTCATGGGACATATCATCTCAGCAGGGAAGGCATTGCGGTTGACCCAAGTAAAATAGAGCAAGTGCTGAAATGGAAAGCTCCCACTTCAGTTCATGAAGTCAGAAGCTTCCTCGGGTTAGCGGGATACTATCGGAGATTCATTCCAAGCTTCTCCAAGCTCGCTAAGCCAATGACAGAATTGCTGAAGAAGTGGACAAAATATGTTTGGAACTCGGCGTGTGAAGGAGCATTCCAAAAATTAGTGAAGCATCTCACAACAGCCCCGGTCTTAGCTCAACCGGATACAACCAAACCCTTCGACGTGTACTGTGATGCGTCTGGTATTGGGCTCGGCTGCGTGTTGATGCAGAAAGGACGTGTGGTCGCATATGGCTCACGCCAACTTAGGAACCATGAGCAGCACTATCCGACTCATGATCTTGAGCTTGCTGCAGTGGTTTTGGCGCTGAAAATGTGGAGGCACTATCTCCTGGGGAATTTGGTGCATCTCTACACCGACCACAAGAGCTTGAAGTACATTTTCACCGAGAAGAAGCTGAACATGAAGCAAAGGAGGTGGTTAGAACTGATCAAAGATTATGAGATTGAGATTCACTACCACCCCGGCAAGGCGAACGTGGTCGCCGACGCGCTGAGTCAGAAATCACATGTCCATAACCTCACCATTACACCGGTGTAGGAGGAAGAGCCAAGTTTATACTTGGTTCCTTATGGATCGCTCTACAACCTTGCCCTCATCCCTACTATTAGGGAGGACATCATTGCAGCTCAGAAGATTGATAAGGGAATGGCACATCTCCGGAGAAGGATAGATAATGGGGAGATCAAGTGTTTCCGAAAAGATGATGAGGGGACGCTATGGTTCAATGACCGCATAGTCGTACCCCGGGATATGGAGTTGAGGAAAAAGATCCTCTATGAAGCTCACTTGTCTAAGTACTCCATTCATCCGGGCAGCAACAAAATGTACCAGGATTTGAAAAAGAAATTTTGGTGGACCCGGATGAAGCGGGAGGTAGCGAAGTACGTATCCGAGTGCGATACATGTAGACGAGTGAAGGCTGATCATATGAGGAAATCAAGGCTGTTGCAACCCCTGAAAATTCCAGCATGTAAATGGGAGGATGTGAGCATGGATTTCATTGTCGGATTACCCGTAACATCCAACAAGCATGATTCCATTTGGGTAATCGTTGACCGACTAACCAAGTCGGCTCACTTCATTCCCGTGCATACACATTTCCATGCCAACAGATATGTGGAGTTATATATTGCCAGGATCCAATGCTTGCATGTCGTACCCAAGACCATAGCTTCAGACCGAGGTGCATTGTTTGTGTCTCGCTTTTGGGAGCAGTTGCACGCTGCTTTGGGTACTAAACTAATTAGAAGCTCCGCTTACCACCCTCAGACAAGTGGCCAAACAGAGAGGGTGAATCAAGTTCTAGAAGACTTGTTGAGAGCATGTGCCATCCACCATGGTAGGAACTGGGATGATCAGCTACCGTTGGCGGAATTCTCGTACAACAACGGCTATCAGGCGAGTATCAAGATGGCACCCTATCGAAGCTCTCTACGGTCGCAAATGCCGCACCCCATGAAACTGGTGCGAGTCCGGTGAAAGGGTCACATTCGGGGTTGATGTGGTGAACGACGCCGAAGAGCGTGTTCGGACAATTCAAGCCAACTTGAAGGCCGCTCAATCCCGGCAAAAGAGCTACGCTGATAAGAGGCGTAGACCGCTGCACTTTGACGTCGGGGAACACGTGTACCTCCGTGTGTCTCCGATGAAGGGCGTGCACTGGTTCGGCGTGAAGGGGAAGCTCGCTCCCCGTTTCATTGGGCCATATGCTATCACCGAGAAGTGTGGACCAGCGGCGTATATACTGGAGCTACCGGCATCTCTTGCTGGTGTCCATGACGTTTTCCATGTCTCACAACTGAGAAAATGTCTGAAGCATACCGCTGCTGTTCTACCGAAGACATCGGCGAGCTGCAACCGGATTTAACGTATGATGAATATCCGGTGGCGATTATTGATGAGAAAGCCCGAACCATGTGTAGCCGAACGTTGTGGTTCTACAAGAGACTCTGGAGCAACCACACCGCCGAAGAAGCGACGTGGGAGAGCAAAGAATTCCTTCGCTCAAATTACCCAGAGTTTATGGCATCTCAGCACGGGTAAGTTCCTATTACATCGCTGTCTCTTCTTTTGTAATCTCGGGACGAGATTCTTTTAAGGGGGAAGGGATGTAAAAGCCCAATAAAAGGGACTTGCAAAAACTTTTCATCACCTCACAACACCACAGTTTTGTGGTGAATATCTTGTGAAGAATTGTGAAGAGCAAGTAACCTCCATCAAAAGGGTATTGGTTCAAACTTTCTACACATATGATAACACATGAGAGGTTGATCTGAAACCAACTTAGAGTCATTTACATGTTTGGACCCTAGTTGGATGAAGACCACTGAGTGGAAGTACTCAAGTGCAATGGGAGAGTTTGAAAATCAGAATTTGAACTAATGTCCAACTCAAAATTCAAATGAGGGGAGGACATAATGGTGATTCAAAACTGTTGTATTCAAACTCTTGGTTGCAGCAGCTAACGCAAGAATCAAATTGCATATTTGGATTCCTTAGGTCCAAATTAGTGGGTAGGCAAAGTTTCAGTAATTTTTGAGCCACCAAGAAGCACCGGGTGACAGCTCCTGCTCCTCCCCTCGCGCTGGTGAGCTCCTCGTGGGGAGTAATAACTCTCAGCCGTGCACCCTCTCGCCACAGCACCACGACGACCCCAGCCCCGTCCTCTCGCACGACAGAACACCGAGGAGCAGCCGCCGTGATCAATTCGCTCGGGAGCGATCTCCTCTCGCGTGCAAGCGTCGGCAACCCAGCAAAACAGCATTGTCACACCCGGTTTTTCCGAAGAAACAACCAAGTGAATATCACATGTATGCCAGGATCATTTTCTCATACATGTGATGACAAATAGTGAAGCATCATTTATTACAAGCCAGGTGTCGAATATAAATAAGTCTTACATCGCAAATGTCTCAATGGACACTAATGATCCTGGCATACATGTGATATTCTAGCAGCGGAATATTATTCTTTAGGGCTCCATCACAGGCGTTGCCCGGGGGTCTTCATGAACCTAAAAGCCTTCCTCGGGTCCAAAGTCTTGGTCATTATACACCACCTCATTATCTTGACCTGAGCAGCAATATAAACCAACAAATATGCAAGGTTGAGTACCAATGGTACTCAGCAAGTGTGGGAAAATTATATCATGCATGGCTAGAACAAGGAGAGGTTGAACTCATGGTTAAAGCACTACGCAATTAGTACCTATCACCTTAGCTTATTAAGCACCTACATTATTACACAGGTGAAAAGGTCCCAATATCCCATCCCATCATCATAATCCAATAACCATAATCATCATTTCCAAATGTTAAGCTCCCAGCTTAACTTCTAAAACCATCAATCCTCTAATCATGAATAAGTCCAGGCCGCTCTTAACCGTGAGCACGGCTGTCAAGACAGTTTTGACTCTGCAGAGTTTGTACCACTGTACCCACAAGTAGTGATTTCATCCCCCGTTGCCGGGTGGACTAAAAGAACCTCCATTATGCCAGTGGCTACGATCCACATTCACACTTCCCAGGTGTGCAGCCAGGAGATCACTACGAAGCCTTTACAAAGGGATTCCCGACGAGCGTGGGCCCACTGAGGTTTCACCCCTAACAGCATACAAGAGGCTCCAACCCCGCTGCAGTGGCCCCCTCTTGAGCCTTGCGGTTCATATGGTAGTCCAGCTGACACCTACTCCCCGCACCATCCAACACACCCATACTACGCCGGGGATACACCTAATTAATTGGCCAAGCTGCCCCATCTCAGCATGTGGTTGGCACTGTAAAGCCGGGTTACATGCTCCATGAACCGGTCCTTAGGATCCAGGCAAGTACTAAACACAAACCCAAGTCTCGTGCACCCAGCACACAACCAAAACATCCAACTTGCCTTGATCCCTACCTCTACATAACTCACAATGTCTCATTCAAGAGTATGGTAATATAAACTGATGATCTCATATCCCAAATATCCCATTCTAAGCATGGCTAAGCATATGCATGTGTATAAATAACATGACAAAATAAATCCCAACCCAAGCTTCAAGGAAACAAGGTAATGCAATTCTAGGGAAACTTCCTAGCATGGGTTTCATATTTAACTTGACAATGCAAATAATTCTATCTACACATCCTAGCATAGGATCAAAGTGGTCAAGGACACTTGCCTCCTTCTTGCTGCTCTTGAAATGGGTAGTCCTGATCTTGGAAAGGAATAACTTGCTCTTGAACAGGTTCTACTTCATACCATCACACATAGCAAAAGAAAAACAACAATCATAAGACATAGTTCACACTTCTACTTCATACAAACCACACATTCATATTTATGAAATTCATTCACCATTATATGTGTTGTGGTTACTTTATGTGTGTTGAGTTGTGGCTTGCATGCACTTTTAACCATGTATATATGATTCCTACTTTTGTGTCCACATTTATACTTGCATACAATATGCCTTCACAATTTCTATCAACCCTAAACTGAATTCTTTGTATTTTAGAAATTCCATTTATCATTTACTAGTTGCTATATTTTCAGATTTATATTCCTATGCATAATTGTGTATTTTATTATTAAATTAGTAATACACATCACCTAAACAGATTAGGTTCTGGTCCTAAATAATTTAAAATCATATTTTGACCATGGCTTATGATGTATACTATTTCATAATTATTTTCCCTATTTTTCTATAACTATTCTTTACTTAAAAATGTGTCCCTATACTAATAGATGTGAATAATAGATGAAACAGATTCATTTCAGCCCAAAAATATATTTTTATCTCACTCCAAAGTTTTCTAAGTACTGAGAAAGTTTTTAATTAATTTTGACAATTATGTTTGTCCCACTTTTTAATTTTTAAACACTAGTTACATATTCAATTTTGTAAATTAAATACTAAACAGGGCTAAAAAGTAAACTCACCCCATTACAGGGTCTATAATATTATTTTCATAATTTCCAGGGGTCTAGCTACACTTATCAGAGGTGTTTTTCTTAATTTCTATTAAGTCTAGGGGCTAGAACTGATTTTTAAATGAATTTACATGATTTTCTGGAGTTCCAGGGGCTAGATCTGAAGTTTCCGGGGCTAGCTCTCAATTCCAGAGAACCCCAGGGGGTAGCACGTAAGAATTCCAGTCTTTATAACGTGGGGTCGACGTGGACCGTCCGATTTTAAACCGACGGCTGAGATTATAACATCGAACCGGTACGCGGGGTTTTAAAGTCTACCGTGCGATTTAAAATAAACGGCGCACAAGCGGCCACGTCGCTCTGATCGAGCGCGGGCGGCGCTGCCGGCGGCGCACGGCGGCGGGAAGCGGCGATCTCGCCGGAAAGTTTTGGATCCTCGAGAATTCTGCCTAGAACTGTGATCTGATGGCATAGATCGGTAGAGGGGAGGTCAGGGATCTCACCTCGGGGGTTTTCTCGAGCTGGGGGGTCCTGGAAAGTGATCGGCGGCGAGGTCCGAGGCAAAACCACGGCGAAGCTCGTCGGCGTTGCGTTTACACCGTATCTCTCCGAGTTTTCTGCACCTGCAAAGTTCCCCGGAGGCGGTGGATCAAAACCAGCGAGTTAGATCAGAGTTTCCGAGCTTAGATCGGCCAGAATTCACCGGCGAAGTCTCGGTGCTCACCGGAGTGAAAATCGGCGATCGCGTGGGAAAAACTGATCGGATCGGGGGTTTTTATAGCCGGGGGAGGGCGGTGGGTCTGTTGTGATCGAGTTGGAGTCCTCTGGGACCAGAATTCGGCTGCGGGACGGGCTTTCCCGATCGGTTGCGATTTCGCGAGCTCGGGAGAAAAGTCCGGGGTCGCGGGGGCTCGGGGTTAGGGATGACAGGTGGGTCCCACCCGTCGGTGAGGGGCAGCGCGGCGCGCGCGGGGGCGGGCTGGCGCGGGAGTAGCTGGGCCGGCTGGCGGTTTCGGCCCACTGGCCAGTTTTTTCCCGTTTTCTCTTTTTCTTTTTCCATTTCTTTTCTGTTTTGAGTATAATTTGAATTCCAGTTTGAATTTGAATTTTTGCAAAACATGCAACACGTCCAAAAATTTTTAAATTCTCCTCTGAACATGGTTTAGGGTTTTGAATCAAAATTTGGGGTGTTACAGCTTCCTCTGTCACACCCGGTTTTTCCGAAGAACAACCAAGTGAATATCACATGTATGCCAGGATCATTTTCTCATACATGTGATGACAAATAGTGAAGCATCATTTATTACAAGCCAGGTGTCGAATATAAATAAGTCTTACATCGCAAATGTCTCAATGGACACTAATGCTTCATCACAAGTAAATAAACTAGCAGCGGAATATTATTCTTTAGGGCTCCATCACAGGCGTTGCCCGGGGGTCTTCATGAACCTAAAAACCTTCCTCGGGTCCAAAATCTTGGTCATTATACACCACCTCATTATCTTGACCTGAGAAGCAATATAAACCAACAAATATGCAAGGTTGAGTACCAATGGTACTCAGCAAGTGTGGGAAAATTATATCATGCATGGCTAGAACAAGGAGAGGTTGAACTCATGGTTAAAGCACTACGCAATTAATACCTATCACCTTAGCTTATTAAGCACCTACATTACTACACAGGTGAAATGGTCCCAATCTCCCATCCCATCATCATAATCCAATAACCATAATCATCATTTCCAATGTTAAGCTCCCCGCTTAACTTCCAAAACCATCAATCCTCTAATCATGAATAAGTCCAGGCCGCTCTTAACCGTGAGCACGGCTGTCAAGACAGTTTTGACTCTGCAGAGTTTGTACCACTGTACCCACAAGTAGTGATTTCATCCCCCGTTGCCGGGTGGACTAAAAGAACCTCCATTATGCCAGTGGCTACGATCCACATTCACACTTCCCTGGTGTGTAGCCAGGAGATCACTACGAAGCCTTTACAAAGGGATTCCCGACGAGCGTGGGCCCACTGAGGTTTCACCGCTAACAGCATACAAGAGGCTCCAACCCCGCTGCAGTGGCCCCCTCTTGAGCCTTGCGGTTCATATGGTAGTCCAGCTGACACCTACTCCCCGCACCATCCAACACACCCATACTACGCCGGGGATACACCTAATTAATTGGCCAAGCTGCCCCCTCTCAGCATGTGGTTGGCACTGTAAAGCCGGGTTACATGCTCCATGAACCGGTCCTTAGGATCCAGGCAAGTACTAAACACAAACCCAAGTCTCGTGCACCCAGCACACAACCAAAACATCCAACTTGCCTTGATTCCTACTTCTACATAACTCACAATGTCTCATTCAAGAGTATGGTAATATAAACTGATGATCTCATATCCCAAATATCCCATTCTAAGCATGGCTAAGCATATGCATGTGTATAAATAACATGACAAAATAAATCCCAACCCAAGCTTCAAGGAAACAAGGTAATGCAATTCTAGGGAAACTTCCTAGCATGGGTTTCATATTTAACTTGACAATGCAAATAATTCTATCTACACATCCTAGCATAGGATCAAAGTGGTCAAGGACACTTGCCTCCTTCTTGCTGCTCTTGAAATGGGTATTCCTGGTCTTGGAATTGAATAACTTGTTCTTGAATAGGTTCTACTTCATACCATCACACATAGCAAAAGAAAAACAACAATCCATAAGACATAATTCACACTTACACTTCATACAACCCACACATTCACATTTATGAAATTCATTCACCATTATATGTGTTGTGGTTACTTTATGTGTGTTAAGTTGTGGCTTGCATGCACTTTTAACCATGTATATATGATTCCTACTTTTGTGTCCCTATACTAATAAATGTGAATAATAGATAAAACAGATTTATTTCAGCCCAAAAATATATTTTTATCTCACTCCAAAGTTTTCTAAGTACTGAGAAAGTTTTTAATAAATTTTGACAATTATATTTGTCCCCCTTTTTAATTTTTAAACACTAGTTACATATTCAATTTTGTAAATTAAATACTAAACAGGGCTAAAAAGTAAACTCACCCCATTACAGGGTCTATAATATTATTTTCATAATTTCCAGGGGTCTAGCTACACTTATCAGAGGTGTTTTTCTTAATTTCTATTAAGTCCAGGGGCTAAAACTGATTTTTAAATGAATTTACATTATTTTCTGGAGTTCCAGGGGCTAGATCTGAAGTTTCCGGGGCTAGCTCTCAATTCCAGAGAACCCCAGGGGGTAGCACGTAAGAATTCCAGTCTTTATAACGCGGGGTCGACGTGGACCGTCCGATTTTAAACCGACGGCTGAGATTATAACATCGAACCGGTACGCGGGGTTTTAAAGTCTACCGTGCGATTTAAAATAAACGGCGCACAAGCGGCCACGTCGCTCTGATCGAGCGCGGGCGGCGCTGCCGGCGGCGCACGGCGGCGGGAAGCGGCGATCTCGCCGGAAAGTTTCGGATCCTCGAGAATTCTGCCTAGAACTGTGATCTTATGGCCTAGATCGGTAGAGGGAAGGTCAGGGATCTCACCTCGGGGGTTTTCTCGAGCTCGGGGGTCCTGGAAAGTGATCGGCGGCGAGGTCCGAGGCAAAACCACGGCGAAGCTCGTCGGCGCTGTGTTTACACCGTAAGTCTCCGAGTTTTCTGCACCTGCAAAGTTCCCTGGAGGCGGTGGATCAAGACCAGCGAGTTAGATCAGAGTTTCCGAGCTTAGATCGGCCAGAATTCACCGGCGAAGTCTCGGTGCTCACCGGAGTGAAAATCGGCGATCGCGTGGGAAAAACTGATCGGATCGGGGGTTTTTATAGCCGGGGGAGGGCGGTGGGTCTGTTGTGATCGAGTTGGAGTCCTCTAGGACCAGAATTCGGCTGCGGGACGGGCTTTCCCGGTCGGTTGCGATTTCGCGCGCTCGGGAGAAAAGTCCGGGGTCGCGGGGGCTCGGGGTTAGGGATGACAGGTGGGTCCCACCCGTCGGTGAGGGGCAGCGCGGCGCGCGCGGGGGCGGGCTGGCGCGGGAGTAGCTGGGCCGGCTGGCGGTTTCGGCCCACTGGCCAGTTTTTTCCCGTTTTCTCTTTTTATTTTTCCATTTCTTTTCTGTTTGGAGTATAATTTGAATTCCAGTTTGAATTTGAATTTTTGCAAAACATGCAACACGTCCAAAAATTTTTAAATTCTCCTCTGAACATGGTTTAGGGTTTTGAATCAAAATTTGGGGTGTTACAGCTCTACCCCCCTTAAAAGAAATCTCGTCCTCGAGATTGGTGTTTCTAAGAAAACAATTCCGGAAACTGTGCCTTGAGCTCATCTTCCCGTTCCCAGGTAGCTTCCTCTTCTGAGTGATGCTTCCACTGCACCTTGCACATCCGGATTCTCTTGTTTCTGGTGAGGCGTTCCATTGTCTCCAAAATCTTGTATGGTTGCTCGGCATAAGACAAATCTTCAGCTACATCCACTTCATTCATGGGTAACACCTCTTCAGGCGTCCTCAGGCATTTCTTGAGTTGTGACACATGAAATACATCGTGCACGTCCGATAGATGAACCGGTAACTCTAGTTGGTACGCCACTTCGCCTTTTCTTTCCAAAACTTGAAAGGGTCCGATGTATCGAGGCGACAACTTCCCTTTCACCTTGAACCGACGAAGTCCTCTGATAGGGGACACCTTGAGATAAACATAGTCTCCCACGTTGAAAACGAGTTCTCTTCTTCGTACATCAGCATAACTCTTCTGGCGTGTTTGTGCTACCTCAAGTTGTTGCGAATCTCCCTCACCTTCGCCTCGGCTTCTTGTAGCACTTCTGGACCAAACACTTTACTTTCTCCTGTTTGGTTCCAAAATAGGGGAGTTCTGCACTTCCTTCCATACAAAGCTTCAAACGGTGACATCTTCATACTAGCTTGATAACTGTTGTTATAGGAAAACTCCGCATATGGTAAGTTCTTGTCCCAACTCCTATTGTTTTTGAGTGCACATGCCCTTAACATATCTTCAAGGATCTGATTGGTTCTCTCCGTCTGCCCGTCAGTTTGGGGATGATAGGCAGAGCTGAAGTTCAGATGGGTTCCCATGGTTTCATGCAACTTTTGCCAAAACCTCGAGGTGAACTGTGTCCCTCGGTCCGACACTATCTTCTTTGGCACTCCATGGTAACACACAATCCTTGACATGTACAATTCTGCCAATTTGGATCCGCTGTAGCTTTCTTTCACAGGGATGAAATGAGCTACTTTGGTTAGCCTATCAATAATGACCCATATTGAATCATACCCGGATTGGGTCCTAGGCAATCCCACGACAAAATCCATGCTGATTTCTTCCCATTTCCATTCAGGCACTTTGAGTGGTTGCAACAATCCCGCGGGTCGTTGATGTTCTGCTTTCACCAACTGACATGTGTCACATAGGGCAACATGTTCCGCGATATCTCGCTTCATGCCATACCACCAATACCTGCTCTTGAGGTCCTGGTACATCTTCGTACTCCCAGGATGAATGGAATAGTCAGAATCGTGAGACTCCTTCAAAATTAATTCACGGATCTCCTTTACTTCTGGCACACAGATCCTTTTCCCGTGCCACACCGTTCCCTGTTCATCCTCTCTAAAACCAGGAGCTTTATTTTCCTTAATGAGCTGTCTGATCTCTTGTATCTTCTCATCATTCTTTTGGCCCTCGCGTATGTCTCGCTCGAGTGTGGAGTCCACTTCCATGGCGATGGCTTCACCACTATTTACTAGACATAGATTGAGCCTTATAACCTCGTCCTTCAATTCTGCGGGCATGTCCTTCAAACTCAACTTATTGACCTGCACTTTCCGACTCAAAGCATCGGCCACGACGTTTGCTTTCCCGGGATGATAGTTGATGCCCACATCAAAGTCATTGATTAGCTCTAACCATCTCCTTTGTCTGAGGTTGAGATCTGGTTGTGTGAATATGTACTTCAAACTCTTATGATCCGTATATATCTCTGTCCTCTTCCCCATCAAATAGTGCCGCCAAATTTTCAACGCGTGTACCACTGCAGCTAGTTCTAGGTCATGTACATCCCACGACCTCCCCGCACCAGTTCCAGTCGAGCCAAGCCACCACAACCCGAGAAAAAGGTGTTCTTCACGGCGGCCGGGAAGAACCGAGCAAAGGTGCTCCCTGGACAGCTCGGCAGAGGGCTTGTCACGGCCGAGCAAGAGCGGTTTTGGATGCGCCAAGACTCCACGCTGCTCGACCCCAAAGCCTGGACCAAGTGACTGATCATCGCCGGCGTATTTCGCAAAATACTTTCAGCCGGTGCAGAACCACCTTCTAGTACGAAACCCAAAAATTCCCGACTTCTAGTGCTTAGATCCCATCAAACTGCACTCACAGGAGCTAGACTTGACGGCGCCCAAGTTTACTTCGCATCCCTAGCTTGATTATGGCTGTAGCCGGCGTATTTTCCGTTTTTCCAACCGCGGTTATGGCGGGAAGGATCGGGCTCACGGTGACAGCTAGGTTATAGCTTTCACCGAGCCTTTGTATGGCCCTGTCGACCTTCCCAGGGATCGCCCGGTTCTGTAGAGCCCTTTCACCAAGGTTTTGACGGGCTAGAAGCGTCGGGTGACATAGCCGAAGTGACCCCGAGCCGCTGCATCATCGCCAGCTTGGTTAGGGCCACCGCCGGCCGGGGAAGATGGTGCCATCGTGTTCAGCGCACGAATTTAGTCCCTGGCGGCAAGGGAGAGCGCAGGAGCTGGCCGGACGGCAAGTATCAGCGCGGCTCCGGCGAGCCCGGCGGCGCGCGGGCGCGGGAGCACGAGGAAGAAGACGAGTCGGCCAGGCCCGCTCGTCAGTCGCTCAGTAAACAGTTTGGGGATTTTCCGTTGCACCGGATCCTCTGTGACAACGTGGAGAACAGTCCTGTGGCCCCGTGTGGTGTAGCCGAGGGGGTGACACGTGGGGGCCGGGCCCGCTGTCAGGGATTTGAACTTTTCCTGGTTAATTCAAATTCCAGAATTTCCCCAAACTTTAGAACCTCATAACATTTGCTAGGAAGCTCTAAATTTAGTGATTCAAACTGGGTTGGATTCATCATGCATAGATCTATCCAAATATGCAACCCAATTTGTATGAAACCCATTATTTAATTCTGGAAAATTCTATAAAACTTTTCAGCAAAAGGATTTTAGAGGGAGTTTGGTTCATCCAAAAATCCTCAAATTTTGCCATAATATTCTTTAGGCTTGTAGTGAACCCCTGTGAAAGTTTCAGACCATTTGGAATTGAATTGATCATGGCAATTCAGATTTGAAGGTGCTGTGTTCAATTGGATACAGAAACATTTTCAGAGAATTTCCAAAATTTGGAAATTCAGTCCTGGACAAACCTTAGCTCCAAAAATGCGAGGAAAATTCATGCAAACTCTATGAGCTATAATTGAAATTGTAGTTCACTAAGTTTAGCATGAACAGTGGTGTCATCTCAGATTTAATTGTTCTTTTCTTATTTGCTAAGAAAATTATTCTGGACAAACTACTCAATGAAAAGTGCTAATTTTTGGTCCAGAGGGTTTTCTTGTGACAAGGAACTCACACAAAAATTATCAGCTCCATTGGAGCTCTGGATCACCCCTATTCTGTATAACCACTTGAGGTGATCAATATAGAAGAGGGGGAAAACCACTTAGCACTTAATCATGTGCTTAGGTCCAAACCCAAACCACTAGCCCCAGTTTCATTTTAAATTCTTAAACAGAGTTCCAGCTGTTAAAAACTTGTTATTAGAACTTGTAGCAGAAGCATTACAATAAACTCATGTGGATATTCATTAACATGTAGTATTTCATTAATGTGTAGTCGCTGAAGGCGAGGAGACTCCGGAAGTGCTCGACTTCCTCCTTCCGGAAGAAGACCTAACTACTGACCAGCAGCAACAAGGCAAGCCCCGGTTTGCATTAAGCTTTTTATAAAGTTTTACTTTGCTTACATACGTAGTGTGAAGTGTGTATGTGCATTAGGTGTAGGATGGATGAATACCCAACTGCATAACCAGAATTTTTCCCAAGAGTGAGGGTAGTGTCTAGGGCCTCGAATAGACAGGCTATGCTAATGATTCATAGGACTTTGGTACAAGTCGAGTAGTTGGAATCTACTCGCGGGTTAGGCTTGGGACACCCGGTATTGGTTCGAGTGATGTGAGATCACCTTAGTAATGAAAATGAGATTTGGCAGGGGCTAGGGCGCAGCAAGAGGGAGTCTTGTGTGCGCAGCCCTGTCCGTGTCGATTGAGGACCGATCCGTGTGCGGCCCATGCTGATCAAGTTTGAACGTACCGAAGGCATATCGGATATATGGGCCCCGATAAACCGATGTAACCTAAACCTCCGAGCATCGAGGCATAACACACCGATTTATAGGTGTAGGCTGAGGGCAGCAAGGTCCAAATCTGCTAACGGGCATAGGGAGATGCTCCGTGTAGGGAACCTCCTGCTCGTCTCGGTGCGACCGGTTCGATGTTTGGGCTGTTGGGCCAAAGGTTGTCCCGTACGACATCGACTGAGCGTACTGTGCAGCTCCACGGGGGGGCGTACGTGACGTGCTCTTTGGGTGCCCCTTCAGGTGTATATCGAGTCGATTTGCCATCCCTCACGGTGAAGAGTACCACTTGGTCACTGAGTCGTGACATAGGCTAATGTATGAAATGTGATGATTCAATATTGCTGTTATGATATAATTGTATTGCTACATGTGTCCACCAAATATTGCTTACTAAATTTCAGATTCCTGAACTGTTAACTTGTTGCTAAAATATGAATTAAGGATGAACTTGTAGGCGTGTCCTTTTGCTGCAATGTTACTATCCTATGTTCATTGTACCCCTCATGTACAGTTTCATGCCTAGGTGAGTCGGTTAGGTCTTGTTGAGCCCTCGTGCTCACGGTTGCTCCTTAAGTGTTTTTCAGGTGAGGAGCCACCCACGGACTTGGGTTAAGAGTCCACCGGCGAGGGTTACCCTCCGTCGGGGACCACGGCTGAGTGGGAGCCGTACACGGCGCGCTGAGCTGAGACGTGCAGCTAGTGTGGGTTGCCCTAGGGCTGGGCAACCGACTTTTGCTAGATAGGCGGGCGTGAGTTGTGTAATTTAGACTTCCGCTGTGTAATATAAACAATAGTTTCTAACTGAAGTTTGTACCGGTTTTTACATTCAGTGTGTTTTCCCATGTAAGGTAATGTGTCCTTATGACGTGTGCTGTCGGGTGTCGCATTGTGCGGCACCACCCTCTGTGATCCTGGATGAGCGGATCCCGGTCCGCCACAACCTACACAGAATCATGCTTCTGAAAAGTGGTGGGTAAACCGACGATGAAGTCCATTCTCACATCCTCCCACTTCCAGGCAGGAACGCCCAGTGGTTGGAGTAGTCCCGATTTTCGCATGTAGTCTGCCTTCACCCTTCGACATGTATCACACTCGGACACGTATTTTGCGATCTCCCGCTTCATTCGTGTCCACCAAAACTTTTTTCTGAGTTCTCGATACATTTTGTTGCTGCTGGGGTGAATAGAAAGCTTTGACAAGTGAGCCTCATCAAAGATTTTCTTCCGTAACTCTGGGTTACGGGGTACAACAATCCGGTCCTTGAAGCATAGGACGCAGTCTCCGTCTTTCCGAAAACATTTTAGCTCCCCACTGTCTACAGGTCTCCGCAAATGCGACATGCCCTTGTCATGTTTCTGAGCTGCCGCTATCTATTCATGGATGTTAGGGATAAAAGCTAAGTTGTAGAGAGCTCCCTAGGGAATCACATGCAGTGGTGGCTCGCTCTCTTCCAACGCTGTGATGGTCAGATTGTTTACGTGTGACTTGCGATCAGCGCATCCGCCACTACGTTTTCTTTGCCAGGGTGATAATGGATCTCTATTTTGTAATCCTTTATCAACTCTAACCATCTTCGTTGCCTCATGTTCAGCTCTTTTTGAGTGAATATGTACTTGAGGCTTTTGTGGTCGGTATACAAATGCACGAGGTTACCGAGTAGGTAGTGCCTCCACATTTTGAGTGCGAGTACCACGGCAGTGAGCTCTAAGTCATGAGTTGGATAATTCTGCTCATGGTTTCTGAGCTGTCGTGATCCATACACGACCACACTCCAGTCTTGCATCAGCACACATCCGAGCCCAATGCCAGATGCATCGCAGTACACATCGAACGGTTTTGTTGTGTCTGGCTGTACCAAAACCGGTGCTGATGTCAGGTTCTTCACTAATGCATTGAACGCTGCTTAACATGTTGGACTCCAAACATATTTGGTAGCCTTCTTCAGCAGCACTGTCATAGGCTTGGAAATCTTGGAGATGTTCGGAATGAACCTCTGATAATACCCCGCAAGCCCGAGGAAACTCCGTACCTCGTGAACAGTTCTCAGTGACTTCCAATTCAGCACTTGTGTGATCTTACTCGGGTCTACAGCGATGCCCTCCGCTGAGATAATATGCCCGAGAAAAGGCACTTTCGATATCCAGAACTCGCACTTGCTGAATTTCGCGTATAGCTTGTGATCCCGCAGCCGTTGCAAGACTATAAGCAGATGCTTCATGTGTTCTTCCTCCGACTTGGAATATACCAATATGTCGTCGATGACGACCACGACAAACTTGTTCAGTTCCGGCATGAATAACGAGTTCATTAAGTACATGAAGTGAGCTGGAGCATTGGTGAGGCCGAAGGACATGACCAGGTACTCATATAGTCCGTACCTTGTCGAGAAAGCCATCTTCATAATATCCTCAGCCCGTATCTTAATCTGATGGTACCCGGATCTTAAGTCCATCTTGGAAAAGATCTTTGCTTCGACCAACTGATCAAACGACATGTGGATCCATGGCAATGGCTACTTGTTCTTGACAGTTACGGCGTTTAGTGGACGATAGTCCACGCAAAGCCGCAACGTCTCGTCTTTCTTCTTTATGAATAATGCCGAGCAGCCCCATGGCGAGGAGCTCGGCCTAATAAAACCCTTCTCCAGCAAGTCTGTTAACTGCGTCTTCAGTTCATCCAATTCCTTGGGCGCCATCCTGTACGGCCTTCGGGATATTGGCGTGGTTCCCGGTGCAAGTTCAATCTTGAACTCCACCTCTCGGTCGGGCGGCATCCCCGGTAAATCATCCGGCAATACGTCAGGGAACTCACGGACCACTGAAATGTCTTCCAATCTAATGGTGGTAGCTTAATATACACTTGGAAGTTTTATTTCTTGACTGTCCAGAAATAATGAATGTGACTCGTGCATTTCTGGGTGTAGATGCACGACTTGGAGGACGGTGTCGAAAACAGCACCATGGTGGGTTAACCACGACATCTCTAGCATGAAATCGACCTTTTGTCCCTCTAAAGCTATGATAGACGTGGGGTATACTCCACCCGCTAAGCATAATGGTACTTTGGAAATCATCATGCTTGCTGAAATCTTCCCACCCGGTGAACAAATCAAATATGGACTTTAGGTGGGTAGTATTTGCAAGCTGTGTTTAGCAATAAAAGCTTGGCTAATAAAATTATGTGTGGCGCCTGAATCAAATAATACTATTGTAGGATTGAAGTACACGTGTAAAGCTACAAGAGGGGGGTGAATGGTAGATAAAAACTTTTCAGCGGAAGCAACAAAACACCCCTCAGCATAAAACCGATCTGTTAAAGAAACCGTGTGTGCGACTAATCTAAACGTGTTCAACTGTGACAAAACTAGTATATATTGTAGAGAATCAAGTCACGAAGACGTCACAACAAGAATCATGAAAATCCGTTGAGAGAAACTCAAGTTACGATCAAAAGATCGAACAAAGGTCAATCTGTCCTACGCGAGAAAAACAGTTCCGGAATACTGCAAAGAAACTCGTGTAGATCAGAAACCACAAATTCAATGACCGTGAAGTTATCATAGATGATAGATAATAAAGTTGTGAAGATAACCCAAAAAGAATCACATCAATTGGATCTATAAAACTCGAGTTATGATAATACTATCAAAGCAAGCTGTGCTGAACAGAAACTCGACGAGAAAAACTTGTCTGAAACAAGTCGGACGAATAAGGCACAAAAGTTCCTTTAGAATACGAATTTTATTTATCAAAAAACAAGAGGAACAGCCCCAAAGTCGTGTACACACGAGTCTTGGGCTCCCTTGCTTATATAACCAGCCCTAAGGCCAACCCAATTCAAACTATGACTCCTACTCCTACTTGGATTCAAACTGTAACTTTCCAATACTGCTCAAGACTCTTCTACACGCAGATAGAAGCAATCTTAAGACTTCCAAACACCTTAGTAACGTCCCAAACATTCCTAAAACAACTCAAATTCGTTACCCACACGAAATCCTATCATAACCAACTCAAAACATTCCATATTTGAGTCAAACACGACTCAGCCGCAGCCTGAGTCCATAACCTGGTCGGTTGGACCTTTCCGACCAATTCTTTACGTCCACATCTCTTCATCATGCCTTGGAACCATGCAGCCATGTCCATGCACTCCTTGCACACGTGCAAACATCTTCCAACGATGTCCAAGATAACTTCATATACATTGTTCTTGATTAAAACATACTGCGTAGCCTCCCGATCAACTCAACCACAATTCCTCCCAAACTTGGTTGTTGAACCTCATCTTCTCCCTAATACTAGTTCAATGGATCCCGTCACAAGCCATGTCTTGAACTCAAGCAACACCTGCACATGAATAAGCAACCAATACTTCCGAGCACAAGTCCTCGACTTGACTCTCGTTAGTTCCGAAACTACAACATCTTACGTGAGCACCTAACATAAGCATGTTGTAAACCATAGCAAAATGATATCAGCCATAACCACCAAAACACACCAAAAACTTAGTAAAATAATACTAAGCAAACTTTTCATAAGAGTAAAGCAAGTTCGAAACATTGCAAGTTAAAAGCAGAACCATTGCAATCAAGCAACGAACCTTACCAAAGCTAACCGGACCTTGAATCGGAGCTTACCAAAGCTAGTCGGACCTAGCGCCGGAGCTTACTAAAGCTTAGTCGGACCTAGCACGGAACTTACCAAAGCTAGTAAGACCTAGCACCGGAGCTAGCAAAAAAAATTCGGACCTAGCCAAAATAAGTCAGACCTAGACAAAGCAAGTCGGACCTTACGTCGGACCTATCGTCGGACCATGCAGGAGCTCGGACCTAGAGTCGGACCTTGTTAAAAAGGTTTTTTGGTAGTATTCAAAACTTTTATCATCAAAGCCAATGTATTCAGCACACATAGGTCTCACAATCTCCCCCTTGATGAATGCATTGGCAACACCACTTAAAATCCGAACATTGTCTTATTCACATGAAAAGTTTTGAAAACAATTTCTCCCCCTATGTAAATCAGAAATAAAATGAGAAGAAAAACAAAAATACCAAAAATTCTCCCCCTGAGAAGAATCGTGCCAAAACACTTGTGAATGTGTGCAATGTGCGATCAATTTCTCCCCCTTTGAAAATGTATTCAGCAAGGTACAAAAGAGAAATTTTAATTTGTTATGAGCACATTATAACATATACATATAAAACAAAGCTCATCCAAATCATACTATCAAGTAACTTACACTTTCACATCAATGAGATACATAAAGTAGTGTAAGCCATGCTAGAGACCAAGTGTAATTTTCAATTTAAGCAAGTCATGATCTTACAAACTTAACTATTTCAAGACCTAAAAGCATGACACTTGTTGATGCATTTTATTTATCATTTAAAGCACAAATTTTGATCTTATGACATATGCAAGAGATTATATGCAGCATCAGCATTATTCTAACCAACCAAGCCAAGCCTATCATTTGACAGTCAGAAGCTTAAGGACATGGTTTTAGTCATACACAACTCTTTTCATGTTCATATCTAAGTGCAATGATAAGCCATCTCAAAAGAAGAAGTGCGATGCATGCATATTCTCTTGATCTTTTCTCATTTTTTTATTTGAACATAAAAACTCAACATGTGAGTTGATTACTTGATTAATTATTTATGATTAAAAGCACTTGTGAGCATGCAACAAGTTCAAAACAGCAAGAAAGTTCAACCATGACCAGATTTAGTGTAAGTAATTATTCCAATTACTAGACATGGTAAAAACTACAAAATGTATAACACGAGTAATGTAGTAAGAACTTTCAGCATGAAAAAGGAATCACAAAGTCATATATGCATGAAATACTATGCTCATATTATTTTAATTTTAGATTCACACATAGACTTCCCAAGTTTCAAAATTCTCCCTCAATTTAAGCCATGAGGATGCATAACCCCTATTTCACTACGAATGTAACAAAACTGAGTGAAATCCAAAGGTTTTGTAAAAATGTCAGCCAATTATTGTTCGGTATCTACATGGTGAAGCACAATGTTCCCTTTTTTGACATTATCACGGAGGAAGTGATACCTAATGTCAATGTGTTTAGTTCTCGAATGTTGCATGGGGTTTTAAGCAATGCAAATGGCACTAGTGTTATCACAAAAAAGTGGAACACTATCTAGACCAACCCCATAGTCCTTAAGTGTTTGAACAATCCAAAGAATTTGTGAGCAAGCACTAGCAGCAGCTACATATTCAGATTCGGCTATGGATTGTGCAACTGAACTTTGTTTTCTAGAGAACCAGGCAACAAGTGAATTACCAAGAAAATGACAAGCACCAGAAGTACTTTTCCTATCAATCCTATAACCCCCAAAATCAGCATCGGAAAAAGCTTTCAAAGTAACGGTTGTGGAAGAAGGAAGAAAAATGCCAAATTTTTAGTTCCATGTATGTACCTGAGAATCCTTTTGACGGCTTGACGATGTGAAGCACGTGGGGAGGCTTAAAACCGTGCACAAAGACATACGCTGAATTGTATGTCCGGTCTTGATGCCCTGAGATACAAAAGTGATCCGATCATGCTTCTATATTCTTTTTGATCAACGGGATCACAATCTTAATCAAGTTCAAGTGTTGTTGCTGTTACCATTGGTATCCGAAGAGGCTTGCTTTTGTCCATGTTGAAGCGCCTTAGGAGATCTTTTGTATACTTTGTTTGATGCACAAAAGTACCCTCCTTGGTTTGCTTGATTTGCAGCCCCAAAAAGTACGTGAGTTCTCCCATCATACTCATCTCAAATTCTGAACTCATCATAGCTGAAAACTTGGACACAAGATCATGAGAAGCACAACCAAAGATAATATCATCCACATACACTTGAACGAATAATGAGTCATTGCCATGCTTAAGCACAAAAAGAGTTTTATCAACCTTGCCCATGGTAAACCCTTTTCAAGTAAGAATGTTTTTAACCTATCATACCATTCTCTAGGGGCTTGTTTGAGACCGTACAAGGCTTTGGACAGTTTGTAAACATGATTAGGAAAATTTTGATTTTCAAAACAAGGTGGTTGTTTGACATAAACCTCCTCATCTATGTAGCCATTAAGAAAAGCACTTTTAACATCCATTTGATATAGCTTAAAACCTTTAGATGCAGCAAAAGCTAACAAAATTCTTATGGCTTCTAATCTAGCAACAGGAGCAAAAGTTTCATCAAAATCTAGACGTTCAACTTGTGTGAAACCTTGAGCAACCAACATAGCCTTATTCCCAACCACAACCCCATCCTCACTTTGCTTATTTTTAAACACCCATTTAGTTGCAATTAAAGTGTGACCTTGAGGTGGAGGTACAAGTTTCCAAACATTATTTCTTTCAAAATTTTCTAACTCTTCTTGAATGGCAATAATCCAAGATTCATTAGTGAGTGCGTGTGATATATCTTTGGATTCAAAAGAAGCAACAAAAGCAGAATGAGCATGAGAATTGGGGTCGAAAAACCTGGATCTTGTAACTCGTTCATGCAAGGTTCCAATAATTTGTTGTGGAGGACGACTTTTGAGAATCCAGAGGGGAGTGGACACTTCACAAGCTTCTTCTTCTTCATGTTCATCACAAATAGATGAGCTTGTGACATGAGGAGTATCTGGACCAGCAATGGTGGTCGTCGGTGCTGGCTGTGAATCAAGATCAGGAGCTGGAACAATGTCATTAGCTGCTGAATTTTCGGGAAGCAGCACCAGTTCTTCCTCTTCTTCAACGAAAATACACTCCCCCTGCGGATATGGATCCGTACCTGCAATATTTGAACTAGTACCTGGGCTAGCTTAATCTAAAGAAACCTCACAAGTCTCCACAATTTTGTTAGTATCAAGTAAAAGCACACGGTAGCCTCTAGTATGAGATGGATAACTAAGAAACATGCCATCAACAGATCTAGCTTAAAATTTATCAAGATCACCATGTTTCTTAACAAAGCATTTGCAACCAAAGACCCTAAAGTGTGTGACACTAGGCCTATGTCCAAACCTGAGCTCATATGGTATTTTACCTGGCTTAGCACGCAAGAAAACACGATTTGAGACATAACAAGTGGTTGCAATTGCATCAGCCCAAAATTTCCTAGGAGTTTGATATTCATCAAGCATTGTCCTAGCCATCTCAACTAAGGTTCTGTTCTTTCTCTGTACAACACCGTTTTGTTGAGGTACATATGGTGAAGAAAATTGATGATCTATTGCATTTTCAGCACAAAAGTGATCAAACAATTGATTTTTAAATTCGGTTCCATTATCACTTCTAATTGCTCTTAAAGATCGTGGGTGATCAATTGATAATCTAAGAAATAAAGTTCTAAAGTGACTAAAAGCTTCATTCTTAGATGCCATAAAGTAAACCCAAGAGTATCTAGAATAGTCATCAACAATCACAAGAACATACCATTTACCTCCGAAGGATTGAACACGTAAAGGTCCTACGGTGCCAAGGTGTAAAAGTTGACCCGGTTCAGTTGTCATGGTCATTGTGAGAGGAGCATGTGAACCTGCAACCATCTTAGCATGTCTACAAGAAGAGCACACAATTTCTCTGTCCCCTTTAAGTTTAGGCAGCCCACGTATGCGATCAAGAGCACTAACACGCGTGAGATGATCAAAGCCTACGTGACCAAGTCTACGATGCAAAAAATATAAGTCTTTGGAATCATTTGCAACTAGACATCTATGCTTAGAGGAAGACATATCAAAATCAGCTTTAAAAACTCTTCCAAACCGAGACATGTTAAAAATAAGCTCACTATTTGAACCTACAACTTTGCAGCAGTTTTTATTGAAAATAATTTCCAGATTTTCATCTAGCAATTGTGAAACAGAAATCAAGTTGTATTTCAAATTTTTGACAAGTGCCACATCCTTCAACGTGTAGTGATCATTTAATCTAACCGAACCCTTAGCAATTATAAGAGTTGAAGAATTATCTGCAAAAGTAACATTCTCTACACGTGACACAAAAGAGAGAGAGGAGAACCATTCTTTGTTACCGGTCATGTGGCGTGAGCATCCTGAATCCACAATCCAAATGTTCTCCTTCCTCAAGCGTGTAACCTACATAGAAGCACAATACGGCGATGACTCAATACTGGGGTTAGTTAAAAGGCATTTAGGAATTCAGTACTGAGTCATACGATGTCCAGCAGGATAACATGCGAAAGCTGAGATAAAACAGCAGGTTTATGAGTCAAAGTTTGAGATTTTTTGTTCTTAACTACTGACCTATGAGGCGTTACTTGTGTAGCACGAAAATCATTAGCTCTGGAGGCAAAAACAGAAGGTCCGGAGGCAAAAACTGAAGCTCCGGAGGCAAAAACTGAAGCTCCGGAGGTAAACTTTGAATATTTCGGACTCATAACAGCAGGTTGCATGTTCCTAACATTCGGTTTAGTATGTGCAGCAAATTTTGCATGAGAGTTATAAGATCTAGCTTGCATTCTTTCCTTTTTATTTTGTTTAGCTAGTCTATAACAAAAATCTATGACATGACTGTGGCGGACGGGGATCCGCTCAACCAGGATCGCAGAGGGTGGTGCCGCACGATGCGACACCTGACAGCACACGTCATAAGAACGCAATATATTACATGGGAAAAACAGCTGAAACTGTACAAACAGGTACAAACTTCAGTTACAACTATTGTTCTATTACACAGCGGAAGACTACACTATACACTCACGCCCGCCTATTTAGCAAAAGTCGGTTGCCCAGCCCTAGGGCAACCCACACTAGCTGCACGTCCCAGCTCAGCGCGGCGTGTACGGCTCCCACTCAGCCGTGGTCCCCGACGGAGGGTAACCCTCGCCGGTGGACTCGTACTCCGAGTCCGTGGGTGGCTCCTCACCTGAAAAACACTTAAGCAGCAACCATGAGCACAAAGGCTCAGCAAGGCTTAACCGACTCACCTAAGCATGAAACTCTACATGAGGTGTACAATGGACATTGTATAGTAACATTTCAGCAAAACGACACGCCTACAAGTTCATCCTTAGTTCATCTTTTAGCAACAAGTTAACAGTTCATGAAATCTGAAATTTAGTAAGCAGTATTTGGTGGCACACATGTAGCAATACAATTATATCAATCAGCATCATTGAATCAACATATTTCATCCATTAGTCTACGTTACGACGCAGTGAACAAGCAGTACTCGTCACCGCGAGGGACGGCGAATCGACTCGATATACACCTGCAGGGAAAACCCAAAGAGCACATCACGTACGCCCACCCGTGGAGCTGCACAGCACGCTCACTCGATGTCGTACGGGACAACCTTTCACCCAACAGCCCAAACGTCGAACCGATCGCACCGAAACGAGCAGGAGGTTCCCCACACGGAGCATCTCTCTATGCCCGTTGGCAGATTTCCACCTTGCTGCCCTCAACCTACACCTATAAATCGGTGTGCTATGCCTCGACGCCCGGAGGTTTAGGATACATCGGTTTATCGGGGCCCATATATCCGATATGCCTTCGGTACGTTCAATACTTGTTCAGCAGGGCCGCACACGGATCGGTCCTCAATCGACACGGGCAGGGCTGCGCCCACAAGACTCTCTCTTGCTGCGCCCTAGCCCCTGCCTAGTCTCATTTTCATTACTAAAGTGATCTCACATCACTCAACCGAACCCGTGTGTCCCCAGCCTATATCGCGAGTAGATTCCAACTACTCGACTTGTACCGAAGTCCTATGACTCATTAAGCATAGCCTGTCTACTCGAGGTCCTTGACAATACCCTCACTCTTTTAGGAACCTTTGGTTATGCAAGTGGGGTTTCATTCATCCTATACCTAATGCACAGACATACTTCATATGACACATGTAAACAAAGTAAGACTTATAAAAGGGTTAATGCAAACCGGGGCTTGCCTTGTTGCTGCTGGTCAGCAATTAAGTCTTCGTCCGGAAGAAGGAAGTCCAGCACTTCCGGAGTCTCTTCTTCAACGCTACACGTTAATGAAATACTACATGTTAATTTAGATGCAAATGTGAGTTTTAGAGTAAGACTTCTACTATTAGTTCTAATAACCAGCCTCTAACACCTGGAACTTTGTTTAAGAATTTAAAGATGAACTGGTGTTGGTGGTTTGGCTTGAACTTAATCACATGGTTAAATGCTAAGTGGTTTTCCCTCCTTTTCCACATTAATCCCTTAAGTGGTTAAACAGGAAAGGGGTGATCTAGAGCTCCAATGGAGCTGAGAATTTTTGTGTGAATTCCTTGTCACAAGAAAACTCTCTGGACCAAACATTAGCACTTTTCATGGAGTGGTTTGCTCAGAATAATTCTCTTGGCAAATCAGCAAGGAAGAATTTATTCTGAGGTAATACCCCTGTTCATGCTCAACTTGATGATCTACAATTTCAATTATAGCTCATAGAGTTTGTATGAATTTTCCTAGCATTTTTGGAGTCAAGGTTTGCCCAGAATTGAATTTCCAAGTTTTGGAAATTCTCTGAAAATGTTTCTGCATTCAAATGAACACAGCACCTTCCAATTTGAATTGCTCTGACCAAATCGACTCCAAATGGTCTGAAACTTTTACAGGGGTTTACTAATGCCCTAAAGAACATTATGGCAAAATTTGGGGATTTTTGGATGAACCAAACTACCTAAAAAATTCTTTTGCTGAAAAGCTTTAAAGAATTTTCCAGAATTAATTAAAGGGTTTCATACAAATTGGGTTCTACATTTGGATAGTACTCTATCAGAGGAATCCAACGAAATTTGTTTCACAATTTTTGGATTCTCCTACCCAAAGTTGTAGCTATTCAAAGTTTGAACTAAAAACTGAAATTCCCCAAAATGTTCAAATACTGGCTGTGGGTCCGGGGACAGGTGTCACGCGTCGGGGCAAGCCACACGAGGCTACAGGTTATTTCCCGCGCCGCCACACCAGATCCCTGCGCCACAGCTGATCAAATATTTGAAAAACCGTCGCTGACGGGCGGGACCCACCGGGTCGTCTTCTACCTCCGGCCACCCGCGCCTGCGCGCCGCCGGGCTCGCCGGAGTTCGACGGATTCTGGCCTCCCGGCCATCCCCCGAGCTCTCCCTCGCCGCTAGGGCCTAATTTCCCGTGCTGAACACGATGGAACACTCTTCCCCGGTCGGCGATGGCTCTAACCTAGCTGGCCACGGTGCGGCGGCTCTGGACCGGTTCGGCAACGTCGCCCGGTCACCCTAGCCTGCCCAGACCTCGGTGGAACGGCGCTACAGCACCAGTGGACCAAAGGGATGCTCGACCTAGCCTCAAAACTGCTCGGGACCGGCGGCTAATGGTGTCTCACCGTGCACCCGAAACCTCCTCCGCGTTTGAGGTCGGAAATTCTGGATTTCATGCGGTCTACGTGCATATTTCCAACTAGGGTTGTGAAGGACTACTGATCGCCGGTTAGTGGCGGTCCTGTGTGCAAGGTTTCACGGCCTAAGAACGAGAGGGACGATCGAATTTGGTATTACCGTATCAGAAAGTCGGATGGTGCCCGACGGCGATCTTTTCCCAAATTCGAGCCTGGTAGATCATCTCATGGCTTGAGCCTCGGGGACGAGCATCAGGGGCTCCCAGCGCATCCGAGGGTGCTCTAGCTCGGGCCTGAGAAGCTCTGGGTGGGTCTGTCCACGTGAGACCAGCTCCGGTCCTCCGCCGGACAGCTCTGTTTTCTCGGTGCCGTTTGCCGAATTGTGCGCGTCACAGGCTAGGGCCTTTGGGGTTGCGGGGCTGGTGTGGTAGAGCAGGCACAGGCGCTGCTTTTCTGTACTGCCGGTGCGCACAACCGAGGTTTGGTTGAGGCCGGCGATCGGGGAGAAAGGAGTGCGGCGGTGAGCGCCGATTGCTGTTTGCGCGTGGGAAGAACAGCTAGCGCGCGATCAAAGCGAAGATGGCAACGTGCTGCAGCCGGTTTCCGGGGTAAGGAGCAGGCCAGCGCGAAATGGGAGCAGGAGGTGGAGCCTCGGTCGACGGGGGCGGCCGCTCGGTGTCGCCCCGGGGTTACACCTCGGTGGAGTGAAGACCAGAGAGAAACTTAAGTGTTAAGTATACTCATTCCTATGACATGTGGGCCCCACAACTCAGTACCTCTTTTCCTCAAAATATCTCCAAAGTTTGACAATTATCCAACCCAATTGTTTGAAAATTGGAAACTGAGCTCATTTGACAAGTTTGGACAAATTCCATGCAAATTCAATTATTCATTTGAATTCTTTGCACATTTGACTTCCTTTGGAAAAATGGGCAGCAAGACTTTTCAAAAATTAATGAAACTTTGCCTCCCCACTAATTTGGACCTAAGGAATCCAAATATGCCACTTGATCCTTGTGTTAGCTGCTGCAAACAATAGTTTGGACACAACAGTTTTGAATTCCTCATTGTGTGATAATATGTGTATAAACCATACTTTGTGAAAGTGAAGACTCTCCCCTCTAATCACTCTTTTGATGGAGGTTACATGCTTTTCACAACATTTCCTAAGGTGTCCACAATGAAAATTGTGGTGTTGTGAGATGAAGAAAAGTTTTTTTACAAGTCCCTTTTCTTGGGCTTTTACATCCCTCCCCCCTTAAAAGAATCTCGTCCCGAGATTATAAAAGAAGAGATAGCGATGTAATAGGGACTTACCCGTGTTGAGAAGCCAAGAACTCCGGGTAATTTGAGTGAAGGAACTCCTCGCTCTCCCACGTCGCTTCCTCAGCGGTGTGGTTACTCCAGAGTATTTTGTAGAACCACAACGTTCTGCTACGCGTGGTCCTGGCTTTCTCATCAAGAATTCCCACCGGATATTCATCATATGTTAAATCCGGCTTCAGCTGGCCAATGTCTTCGGTAGGAACAGCAGTTGTATGCTTCAAGCATTTTCGCAGTTGCGAAACATGGAAAATATCATGGACACCAGCCAGAGATGCCGGTAGCTCCAATCGATACGCTGCTGGTCCACACTTCTCGGTGATAGCGTAGGGTCCAATGAAATGGGGAGCGAGCTTCCCCTTCACACCGAATCGGTGCACGCCCTTCATTGGAGACACGCGGAGGTACACGTGTTCCCCAACGTCAAAGTGCAACGGCCTACGCCTCTTATCAGCGTAGCTCTTCTGTCGGGATTGAGCGGCCTTCAAATTGGCTTGAATTGTCCGAACGCGCTCCTCGGCGTCGTTCACCACATCAACCCCGAATGTGACCCTTTCACCGGACTCGCACCAATTTAATGGGGTGCGGCATTTACGACCGTAGAGAGCTTCATAGGGTGCCATTTTGATACTCGCCTGATAACCGTTGTTGTACGAGAATTCCGCCAATGGTAGGTGATCATCCCAGTTCCTACCATGGTGGATGGCACATGCTCTCAACATGTCTTCCAGGACTTGATTCACCCTTTCTGTCTGACCATCTGTCTGAGGGTGATAGGCGGAGCTCCTGATCAACTTAGTACCCAATGCAGCGTGTAGCTGCTCCCAAAAGCGAGATACAAATAATGCACCTCGATCTGAGACAATGGTCTTGGGTATCCCGTATAGGCATAGAATCTTTGCTATGTATAGCTCCGCATATTTGCCGGCATTGTAACGTGTATTCACCGGAATGAAGTGAGCCGTCTTGGTTAACCGATCAACGATTACCCATATGGAATCATGCTTGTTGGCTGTTAGGGGTAATCCCACAATGAAATCCATGCTCACATCTTCCCATTTCCATGCCGGGATCTTCAGGGGTTGCAACAGCCCTGATTTCTTCATGTGATCAGCTTTCACTCGTCTACACGTATCGCACTCGGATACGTACTTAGCTACCTCCCGCTTCATCCGTGTCCACCAAAATTTCTTTTTCAAATCTTGGTACATTTTGTTGCTGCCCGGATGAATGGAGTTTTTGGACAAGTGAGCTTCATCGAGGATCTTTTTCCTCAACTCCATATCTCGGGGTACGACTATGCGGTCATTGAACCACAGCGTCCCCTCATCATCCTTCCGGAAACATTTAATTTCTCCATTGTCTATCCGTATCCGGAGATGTGCCATGCCTTTATCCATTTTCTGAGCTGCAATGATGTCCTCCCTAATAGTAGGGATGAGGGCAAGGTTGTACAGCGATCCATAAGGAACCAAGTATAAACTTGGCTCTTCCTCCTCCACCGGTGTAATGGTGAGGTGATGGACATGTGATTTCCGACTCAGCGCGTCGGCAACCACATTCGCCTTGCCGGGGTGGTAATGGATCTTAATTTCATAATCTTTGATCAGTTCTAACCACCTCCTCTGCCTCATGTTCAGCTCCTTCTGGGTGAAAATGTATTTCAAGCTCTTGTGGTCGGTGTAGAGATGCACCAAGTTCCCCAGGAGATAGTGCCTCCACATTTTCAGCGCCAACACCACGGCAGCAAGTTCAAGATCGTGAGTCGGGTAGTGCTGCTCATGGTTCCGAAGTTGGCGTGAGCCATAAGCGACCACACGTCCTTCCTGCATCAACACGCAGCCGAGCCCAATACCGGACGCGTCACAATACACGTCGAATTGCTTTGTTGTATCCGGCTGAGCTAATACCGGGGCTGTTGTGAGATGCTTCACCAGTGTTCGGAACGCTCCTTCACACGCCGTGTTCCAAACATATTTTGTCCCTTTCTTCAGCAGCTCTGTCATCGGCTTAGCGAGCTTGGAGAAGCTTGGAATGAATCTCCGGTAGTATCCCGCTAACCCGAGGAAGCTTCTGACTTCATGGACTGAAGTGGGAGCTTTCCATTTCAACACTTGCTCTATTTTACTTGGGTCAACCGCAATGCCTTCAGCTGAGATGATATGTCCCAAGAATGGCACTTGGCTGATCCAAAATTCGCATTTGCTGAACTTGGCGTAGAGCTTGTGGTCTCGCAATCGTTGAAGAACGATCCGTAAGTGTTCGGCATGCTCGGCTTCTGTCTTGGAGTAAACCAAGATATCGTCGATGAACACTACCACGAACTTGTCCAGCTCCGGCATGAACACCGAGTTCATGAGATACATGAAATGGGCTGGAGCATTTGTGAGACCAAAGGACATGACGAGATATTCGTATAAGCCGTATCTCGTCGAGAACGCCGTCTTCGGAATATCCTCCGTCCGGATCTTGATCTGGTGATATCCAGAGCGAAGGTCCATCTTTGAGAATACACTTGCCCCCACCAGTTGATCAAACAAGATGTCAATACGGGGCAGTGGGTACTTATTCTTGATGGTGACGGCGTTGAGCGGCCGGTAATCCACACACAGCCTCAGGGTTTCATCCTTCTTCTTCACGAATAGCGCCGAGCATCCCCAAGGCGAGGAACTCGGCCTAATGAAACCCTTGCTCAACAGATCATTGAGCTGTTCTTTCAGTTCCGTCAGCTCATTTGGAGCCATCTTGTATGGTCTCCGTGATATGGGCGTAGTCCCGGGTGCGAGCTCAATCTTGAACTCGACATCCCGCTCAGGTGGCATGCCCGGAAGATCGTCCGGGAACACGTCAGGATACTCCCGGACTACGGGGATGTCTTCTAACTTGAGAACTTCAGCATTATTAATTGCTAAAACTTCCCGGACTGGTGTGTCTAACACCATGGAATGCGGACGGTGAAATGGAGAATTTAAGTGAACCGTCCGTGTCCGAGTCTCTAGGACAGCGCCATGGTATTGCAGCCATGACATCCCTAAGATTGCATCAATCTTTTGTCCCATAAGGATTATCAAGGTGGTGGGATATAGCTTCCCGCCTAAGCACAGAGGTGCCTTTGGAATCATCATATTAGCTGAAATCTTCCCTCCCGGTGAGCATATCATATAAGTGCAGTCGGTTGGGAAGACTTGCAATTGATGTTTTGCCACATAGGATGCACTTATAAAGCTGTAGGTTGCACCAGAATCAAATAATATGACGATGTCTTGATAGTTGAGAGTAAACGTACCCGCCAGCACGTTGTCTCCCTCTGGGGCGTCCTCATTGTCGAGGTTGCGGACGCCTCCAGTCCGCTGACCAACCTTCTTCACCGGAGGTCGGCCTCGAGCACCGCCCTGGAGCTGGGCTTGCCCGCTGCTCTGCTGCCCCTGGGGACAGTCCTTCGCAAAGTGGCCCGCCTGGCCACACGTGAAGCAGGTGAAACGGGGCGGTCCCCCGCTGATCGGTGGACGGAAACCCGGGGTGCGTTGTGGCGGTGGAAACGCCCGGGGTACCGTCTGCTGCTGCTGCTGTCTTGGTGGTGGCATCGGCGGACGGAACGGAGGTGCCTGAAAGGGACGTCCCCCGAACCGTTGCGGTCGCGCCGGTGGTTGCCACTGCTGCCCGGATGGTGTCCGATACACCATACGGTACTTCTGGGGAGCGCCACTCCCACCGCTGCTAGGTGGAGCGCTGCGCTTCCTCTGCTCAGCTGCTAACTCCTGCTGAGCGTCCTCTTGCATGATGGCGGCATTGACTAGGTCGTTGAATGTGCCGCGGTTCCATTGTACGAGGTGGGTCTTCATTTCGGGGTGCAACCCCCGATAGAAGTGTTCCCTCTTCCTCTCCTCCGTGGAGATGTAGTCTGACGCATACTGCGCCAGATGGTTGAAGGCACGGGAGTAGTCGTGGGCACTCCTCCCGCCCTGCTTCAGTTCCAAAAATTCTTGGAACTTTCTCTTCATTATTCCGGGAGGGATGTGATAGGCGCGGAACGCCTCCCGGAACTCTTGTCATTCCACGGCATGGCCAGCCGGACGTGAGGCGACTTAATTCGCCCACCACGCACCAGCGGCACCGTGGAGCTGCTGTGCTGCGAACAGCGTCTTCTGCTGCTCCGTACACTGGAGCAGCCCGAACTTGGACTCGATAGTCCGCAGCCAGTTGTCCGCCTCCAGTGGTTCTTCAGCTTCGGTAAACACTGGAGGGTGCGTACTCATGAAATCCGAGTACGATACTTCGCGGGGCTCACGAGGCCCTCGCTCTTGACGTCCTCCCGCCTGGGACGTATTCTGCACGATCGTGCGGAGCAGGTCGGTCTGCTCCTCACGACCTCCCACCAATGCCGCTATCACATCCGCTAGAGTAAGCGGAGGCGGCGGTGGTGGCTGCTGCTGCGGGGTGCTGTCGTAGGCCGGTGGCTGGGAGTCATCGCCTCCACCTTGGCTAGAGCCACCAACCTCGTGCGTGGTCCTAGTACGAACCATCTGCAACCATACGACATTAAACATCAGTCCCGCAACATTTTGCATGCAGTCCAATAGAACTGGGCGTAAAAACATTATGACAACCAAACGCGCAAAATATCTCGTAAGTAGATAATGTAATAACTTTGCACAAGCTACACCATTACCAGACCAAACACAAGTTAGTTTAATCCAACTTGATGAACCCCCTCTTTGGAAGCTCAACATAACTAGGTTTGGTCGCTAAGAGACATTATTCTTGCGTTGCCATCACGTATAACACCCTTAGGGTACAACACCCTTTTCAATGAGTTCAACTGTCATTCTTCTGTCAGAATGACCAGTTGCTACCTATTCCAAGTTTTGATCTGGTTCTGGGCATCTTCATGACTCAAGTTGAATACCAAAGTTCAAGTTAACTTCAGTATCTTTCCAACGAGTACTCATTTGCCCCCAGATCAGCTTTGATTAAAAAGTTATGTTAATTCAAAGTTAGCAGAATTTCTGGAAGGATTTTAACAGCACCTCCCTGGGCTAAAAGACCTGTGAGTTATGCCCTGTTGAAGATCAGCAAACATGCTGCCCAAAACAGAGCACTCTGTTTTTCAGTCTTTTTGGAACTACACTCGTCACTATCCCATTCTTATACCCAACCAGGGTCCTAACTGTTGAACCTATAGATTTTAATTCTTTGTTATCATTATACTCATGCATATGCCTACAATATCTCGGTACTACGTTCCTCACAAAAGAAAATCCTAACCGGATCATACCGGCATATACGTCTCGAGTGTGGCACTAAACGGTCTCTCGCACACGTTTTCTACACGGATACATACGTGGTTAGTACCTGCAGAAGACCACACAATGATGGTGCACTCAAAGGTTGTTCATTTCAGGCAGTTCCATATTTAAAATTAAATACAAACGCCCGTATCATTGTCATACGGCCGTCCTTGAGTTAGGTCACGTCTCAAGGTACGTGATCGTGTTTCAACACCACACGACGGGGAACCCGAGTATGTCATGAACGGGTCGTCATGGTTGGGAATGTTATCAACCCAACAGATACCACCTACTGCCCTGCAGGGCACGCCGATGGCAAGCGCTGCGTATGTCCTCCTGGGCTATTTCCAGACGAACACACTTTCGCGTTACTGACCACGCGATGGGGTCTCCGCTTACTTGCCTAATGCACGCTAGGGATCAGCGTTTCATATGAACTCAGGGACATGAATAGTCCAAGAGATTCATATTGACATCTCACACCAAGCTGTGAGATCAATCCCTGAACCACGTTCCTCGTCAGGGAGAGCTAACCGAAATTGAACCGCTTTCGGTGGCGTTCCTTACCATACTTACCAGAGCGTAGGTGCGTAGTTACATAATTGAAATTCAGAATTATAACACATAAGTTAGTCTTTGCCACTTTAAGTAACTATACTAATATAGTCCTTACTTGGGCAACTACCGATTCCTCACCGTATACCTAAGTTTTTCCCATAATGCATTCCTTAAGTACTGTGCTATCCCCACTGCAGCTCTGATACCAGGCTGTGGCGGACCGGGATCCGCTCATCCAGGATCGCAGAGGGTGGTGCCGCACGATGCGACACCCGACAGCACACGTCATAAGAACGCAATATATTACATGGGAAAAACAGCTGAAACTGTACAAACAGGTACAAACTTCAGTTACAACTATTGTTCTATTACACAGCGGAAGACTACACTATACACTCACGCCCGCCTATTTAGCAAAAGTCGGTTGCCCAGCCCTAGGGCAACCCACACTAGCTGCACGTCTCAGCTCAGCGCGGCGTGTACGGCTCCCACTCAGCCGTGGTCCCCGACGGAGGGTAACCCTCGCCGGTGGACTCGTACTCCGAGTCCGTGGGTGGCTCCTCACCTGAAAAACACTTAAGCAGCAACCATGAGCACAAAGGCTCAGCAAGGCTTAACCGACTCACCTAAGCATGAAACTCTACATGAGGTGTACAATGGACATAGGATAGTAACATTTCAGCAAAACGACACGCCTACAAGTTCATCCTTAGTTCATCTTTTCGCAACAAGTTAACAGTTCATGAAATCTGAAATTTAGTAAGCAGTATTTGGTGGCACACATGTAGCAATACAATATCAATCAGCATCATTGAATCAACATATTTCATCCATTAGTCTACGTTACGACGCAGTGAACAAGCAGTACTCATCACCGCGAGGGACGGCGAATCGACTCGATATACACCTGCAGGGAAAACCCAAAGAGCACGTCACATACGCCCACCCGTGGAGCTGCACAGCACGCTCACTCGATGTCGTACGGGACAACCTTTCACCCAACAGCCCAAACGTCGAACCGGTCGCACCGAAACGAGCAGGAGGTTCCCCACACGGAGCATCTCTCTATGCCCGTTGGCAGATTTCCACCTTGCTGCCCTCAACCTACACCTATAAATCGGTGTGCTATGCCTCGACGCCCGGAGGTTTAGGCTACATCGGTTTATCGGGGCCCATATATCCGATATGCCTTCGGTACGTTCAATACTTGTTCAGCAGGGCCGCACACGGATCGGTCCTCAATCGACACGGGCAGGGCTGCGCCCACAAGACTCTCTCTTGCTGCGCCCTAGCCCCTGCCTAGTCTCATTTTCATTACTAAAGTGATCTCACATCACTCAACCGAACCCGTGTGTCCCCAGCCTATCTCGCGAGTAGATTCCAACTACTCGACTTGTACCGAAGTCCTATGACTCATTAAGCATAGCCTGTCTACTCGAGGTCCTTGACAATACCCTCACTCTTTTAGGAACCTTTGGTTATGCAAGTGGGGTTTCATTCATCCTATACCTAATGCACAGACATACTTCATATGACACATGTAAACAAAGTAAGACTTATAAAAGGGTTAATGCAAACCGGAGCTTGCCTTGTTGCTGCTGGTCAGGAGTTAAGTCTTCGTCCGGAAGAAGGAAGTCCAGCACTTCCGGAGTCTCTTCTTCAACGCTACACGTTAATGAAATACTACATGTTAATTTAGATGCAAATGTGAGTTTTAGAGTAAGACTTCTACTATTAGTTCTAATAACCAGCCTCTAACACCTGGAACTTTGTTTAAGAATTTAAAGATGAACTGGTGTTGGTGGTTTGGCTTGAACTTAATCACATGGTTAAATGCTAAGTGGTTTTCCCTCCTTTTCCACATTAATCCCTTAAGTGGTTAAACAGGAAAGGGGTGATCTAGAGCTCCAATGGAGCTGAGAATTTTTGTGTGAATTCCTTGTCACAAGAAAACTCTCTGGACCAAACATTAGCACTTTTCATGGAGTGGTTTGCTCAGAATAATTCTCTTGGCAAATCAGCAAGGAAGAATTTATTCTGAGGTAATACCCCTGTTCATGATCAACTTGATGATCTACAATTTCAATTATAGCTCATAGAGTTTGTATGAATTTTCCTAGCATTTTTGGAGTCAAGGTTTGCCCAGAATTGAATTTCCAAGTTTTGGAAATTCTCTGAAAATGTTTCTGCATTCAAATGAACACAGCACCTTCCAATTTGAATTGCTCTGACCAAATCGACTCCAAATGGTCTGAAACTTTTACAGGGGTTTACTAATGCCCTAAAGAACATTCTGGCAAAATTTGGGGATTTTTGGATGAACCAAACGCCCTCAAAAATTCTTTTGCTGAAAAGCTTTAAAGAATTTTCCAGAATTAATTAAAGGGTTTCATACAAATTGGGTTCTACATTTGGATAGTACTCTATCAGAGGAATCCAACGAAATTTGTTTCACAATTTTTGGATTCTCCTACCAAAAGTTGTAGCTATTCAAAGTTTGAACTAAAAACTGAAATTCCCCAAAATGTTCAAATACTGGCTGTGGGTCCGGGGACAGGTG
This sequence comes from Neostapfia colusana, assembly GCA_030760725.1. Classification (NCBI taxonomy): domain Eukaryota; kingdom Viridiplantae; phylum Streptophyta; class Magnoliopsida; order Poales; family Poaceae; genus Neostapfia; species Neostapfia colusana. The sequence continues at coordinate 32,031,701 of JASWHV010000017.1, read as the reverse complement.
TCACGCGTCGGGGCAAGCCACACGAGGCTACAGGTTATTTCCCGCGCCTCCACACCAGATCCCTGCGCCACAGCTGATCATATATTTGAAAAACCGTCGCTGACGGGCGGGACCCACCGGGTCGTCTTCTACCTCCGGCCACCCGCGCCTGCGCGCCGCCGGGCTCGCCGGAGTTCGACGGATTCCGGCCTCCCGGCCATCCCCCGAGCTCTCCCTCGCCGCTACGGCCTAATTTCCCGTGCTGAACACGATGGAACACTCTTCCCCGGTCGGCGATGGCTCTAACCTAGCTGGCCACGGTGCGGCGGCTCTGGACCGGTTCGGCAACGTCGCCCGGTCACCCTAGCCTGCCCAGACCTCGGTGGAACGGCGCTACAGCACCAGTGGACCAAAGGGATGCTCGACCTAGCCTCAAAACTGCTCGGGACCGGCGGCTAATGGTGTCTCACCGTGTACCCGAAACCTCCTCCGCGTTTGAGGTCGGAAATTCTGGATTTCATGCGGTCTACGTGCATATTTCCAACTAGGGTTGTGAAGGACTACTGATTGCCGGTTAGTGGCGGTCCTGTGTGCAAGGTTTCACGGCCTAAGAACGAGAGGGACGATCGAATTTGGTATTACCGTATCAGAAAGTCGGATGGTGCCCGACGGCGATCTTTTCCCAAATTCGAGCCTGGTAGATCATCTCATGGCTTGAGCCTCGGGGACGAGCATCAGGGGCTCCCAGCGCATCCGAGGGTGCTCTAGCTCGGGCCTGAGAAGCTCTGGGTGGGTCTGTCCACGTGAGACCAGCTCCGGTCCTCCGCCGGACAGCTCTGTTTTCTCGGTGCCGTTTGCCGAATTGTGCGCGTCACAGGCTAGGGCCTTTGGGGTTGCGGGGCTGGTGTGGTAGAGCAGGCACAGGCGCTGCTTTTCTGTACTGCCGGTGCGCACAACCGAGGTTTGGTTGAGGCCGGCGATCGGGGAGAAAGGAGTGCGGCGGTGAGCGCCGATTGCTGTTTGCGCGTGGGAAGAACAGCTAGCGCGCGATCAAAGCGAAGATGGCAACGTGCTGCAGCCGGTTTCCGGGGTAAGGAGCAGGCCAGCGCAAAATGGGAGCAGGAGGTGGAGCCTCGGTCGACGGGGGCGGCCGCTCGGTGTCGCCCCGGGGTTACACCTCAGTGGAGTGAAGACCAGAGAGAAACTTAAGTGTTAAGTATACTCATTCCTATGACATGTGGGCCCCACAACTCAGTACCTCTTTTCCTCAAAATATCTCCAAAGTTTGACAATTATCCAACCCAATTGTTTGAAAATTGGAAACTGAGCTCATTTGACAAGTTTGGACAAATTCCATGAAAATTCAATTATTCATTTGAATTCTTTGCACATTTGACTTCCTTTGGAAAAATGGGCAGCAAGACTTTTCAAAAATTAATGAAACTTTGCCTCCCCACTAATTTGGACCTAAGGAATCCAAATATGCCACTTGATCCTTGTGTTAGCTGCTGCAAACAATAGTTTGGACACAACAGTTTTGAATTCCTCATTGTGTGATCATATGTGTATAAACCCTACTTTGTGAAAGTGAAGACTCTCCCCTCTAATCACTCTTTTGATGGAGGTTACATGCTTTTCACAACATTTCCTAAGGTGTCCACAATGAAAATTGTGGTGTTGTGAGATGAAGAAAAGTTTTTTTACAAGTCCCTTTTCTTGGGCTTTTACAATGACCATCTCTACCACAATAGGTATAATGAAATTTAACTTTGTGTTCATGTCCAGATGAGCATGCAGTATGCTTATTTGAACCCGAATGTGACAACACTCCTGCAGATTTAAAAACCACTTCTTTTTACAATTTTAGGTGGATGTTCCTTAGCATGAGCATGTGAATCAAAACCTAAACCAGTTTTATCATTGGAAGACTTGGAAGAATTCAGCAGCAAGTTTAGGTTCTTATTCCCATTACAAAACCGATCTAATGTCCTATGCATGTTATCAAGTTTATTTGATAGATCAAGGCAATTTTCACATGAAGTTTTTCCTTTTAATTTGCAATTGGAACAATATTTAACTTCATGAGAACGTAAAGCATTGTTCAATATAGAAATTTCTTTCATAGCATCTTGTAGTTTTTTATCAAGATCATCACAAGTAGAACAATGCAAATAAATTGTAGAACAACAAGCATCTTTCAAGTTTTTATCATTAAGTGCCGCAAGCTTTTTGTTCTTTTCGATTTCAAGTTCAAGTTTATCAAGTGTGGAGGTGTGTGCACTTCTTAGAGAGGACAATTGTTCATATATTAAATCACATGAGGAACAAGAATCATCACTAGGAATCAAGGATTTTAAACGATTAGTTTCAGATTCTAGTGACTCAATTTTAGCAGCATTGTCCCTCAGCTTTTTGTCCTTTTTCTTAACAATAATAGTGGCACGAGAAATAGCATCACACATTTCTTCGCAAGTAGGACATACCTCTTCGTTGTCACTGTTGTGTTCTGTATCCTCCATACTTGATTTTGATTTGCCCGCCATGAAGCACAAGTTTGCCAGATCATCTTCATCTTCATCACTTCCAATGTCTACATCATTCGAGCCAAGTTCTTGAAGTGCGGTGATGAAACTGTTTATCAGTTTGCGTCCTGTAAAACCCTTCTTTTTCTTGTTGGTGTTGCCAAAAGAGGACTTGACTTTTTTCTGCTTTTCATCATGGTTAGAAGGACCTGAAAGGTTAGGGCAATCTGTGCAAAAGTCCCAAAAACATGAATGCAAAGAAACGGGTGATTGAACGTCATCGGGTTTCTGGTTCATGAAAATGGGACTTACAAAAACTTTCTTACATGGGATGGCCTACATGAGGTTCAACAACACGGGTTCAAGCATTCATTTGAATGTGTTGGACCAAGGTGGAGTTAAACTCATGAGTACTCATACATGTGTATGAGAAAGAACAAAAATAAGGTCTATTAGACTCCAAATGCTCACCTCAAAGTGCTGCCAAATTTTTGAACACACATGGAACCTCATACATTTGGAATTGAGGAGATTATGGTGGCAACTTTCTGATTTGAGGGTGAGCTAAAAAGGAATGGATTATGATCATGTTGTGTTCATGCTGAATTCAAAACATGTTAAGGCAAGGGAATGACTTGAGTTATGTCACATGAAATGATAAACTCAAACATGGACATGGGGGGAAAGCTAAAATGTTCTTTAGCTCATACTGAACACATGTTAACCTAGGGAAGAATTTCACTCCCAAAAATCTAACTCGTATGCACATTCTCTATGAGTAGAGGGGAGGGAAATTTAAACTCATTTTTGAACCCTTGCAAAGGATTCATGTTCAGATTGTCCAAAGGCCCATATGTGAGATGACCATTGCAGTCCCCAGGTATAAAAGAGCTTAAGTTCTAAATTTGGAGAAATTTTGAGTTCATATACCATGTGTTCAAGGCATTATTTGAGATCACCTTCAAACTCAAAGTTGAGGGGCTTTGTCAAACTGAACTTGTGAAGTTCAGATTAATACTAAGGTTGATCAAGCATGGGATAGGAGAAAACCAAAGTTTTTCACCCAAATTCAAATGGGTCTTCATTAAAGAGGCCTTAAATATTCAGTTTGAATCAAATGGTTCACTTCAAGGAAAAGAAGGCCATTTCCAAAAAGGAAATTCAAACTGTTATCTAGAAATTTGTATATGCAATGGCCAACTCAAGGATCAGGGGGCATATTCAAATTCTTCAGGTTTGAATTAGTGAGAATGCAAATTTTGGGCAAATTTGGAAGTGCTTTCATATGTATATCAAAGGGGCTATGAATTTCATTGAAATTTGGATTCAAATTTGAAACTGTTGTAAAAATTATCAAATTTCCAAGTGGCTTTTGAATTTAAGTTCCCCATAGCTGAATTTGCAAAGTGCCAAAAATTTGGAGATATTTGGGGAGAGGAGCTGTGGGCCCTAATGGTCATTGAGAGGGGGGAGAAATAACTTACTGCCTAAGTCAGCTCTCTGTTTATCGGCTCACACCCGAGCTGCCGAGCGAGCACCAGGTGCCAGCGAGAGCGAGGCTGCTGCCAACTCCTCACCGAAGTAGCAGCGCTGGAGAGCTGCTCGTGGCTCCCTTACCTCTCGGCATGATCCATCCCAAGTGAACGAGCTCCTGTTCGCTGCTTCACCCCCACGCAAGAAAGAAAATCGAGCCGCCGCTCATAGCCGCCTCGGGACCTTGATCGTGAAACCGCCAGGCTCGTGCCACAGCGCCTCCCAAGCCAAAAATTGGCACCAGAGGACTTCCCTCTGCTTCCTCGGCACAAATCCGAAAGGTTTTCGGCTGCCCCGACCGAGAACGAAGCGTGCATGTGCTGATCCGAGAGCTAAACCCGAACGGGCGCGCGTGGACAGCCTACACCAGGCACTTTCTCGCCTGAGCAAGGACATCCCCGGACACGCCGGTGAACCGTGCTGCTCACCTCCAAACCTCAAGCAAAGCCGTGAACCCCCGAGCAAGAATTCGGGAAAACTTCGCCGGTGGCCACAAACCAATGATCCGGTATGAAAACCCAAAATTCTCATTTGTTCTTCATTCTTAGCTCATCAAATCATGCACAAATAAACTAGACTGGCTAGCGATCCGATCCCCCTCACAACCCTAGCTTGAAACCCCGTGTTGACGGCTCATTTCAAGCTTCCGATTGGCGGCCATGACGGAGACGTGCGGGCACACGGTGACAACCGGATTGCCGCCGTTTCCGAGCCACGTTGAGGCCTTGCCGAGCTAGCCTGTCCTCCACTGATGCTTTAGAGCGAATCCTCCGAGCCTTTGGCGGGCTAGGGTGCTCGGACCACGGCGCCAAAGCTTCACCGAGGTGTGCGCACATCGCCGACCGATTTCCGGTCACTGGCAGCCCGAGAGCACCGCAACAATGAATTCTTCGTAGCTGGAAAGCCCCAGGCGGCGAGTACCGAGCTTAAAAGTTTCCGGGAAGCTGACTCCGGTGAGCTCTGACGAGAGTCCAGCGAGGGGGCAGCGCGGGAGCGGGAAATGACCGAGGAAGAAGATGACCCAGGCGGGCCCCACGTGTCAGCGACCGAAAGTTTAAAAAACTGATCAGCTGTGGCCTTCTGATTCAGTGTGGCTGCGCACCAAAAGGGTGTGGCCCGGTGTGGCTGGAATTTCACTGGCTGAGACTTAAAACGTGGGCCCAAGTCTTTTTCCAATAGCAAAACAAATCCAGTTTCAGCTCCAACTTTGAAAATTCATAACTTTTTGTAGGAAACTCCAAATTAGGTGATTCAAATTGGGTTGGATTCCTTTTGCAAAGATCTATCCAAATATGAACCCCAATTTGTACGAAACTCAATTTTAAATTATGTATAATTCTTCTAAAATTTCCTGAAAAAGAATTATTGAGGGAGTTTGGTTTATCCAAAATTCCTCAAATTTTGCCAGAATATTATTTAGGATATTATTGAACTTTCAGCAAAGTTTCAGATTATTTGGAGTTGATTTGAGTAGGAATTTCCAGAGTACAATCTGCTGTCCTCAAAGTTGTCCAGAAACTTTTCCAGAAAATATTTTTCCTTTGAAAACTCAATTCTGAAAAATCCTTAGCTTCAAAAATCATAGGAAAGTTCACACATACTCTATTAGCCATACTTTAAAGGGTAGTTCATGTGATTGGGCATGAAAATGCACCTCAGTCCAGAATTAATTCCTTGTAGCAAAACTGCTTCTAGAATTATTCTGGAAGAACTACTTAAGTAAAAAGTCTGAATTATGTACCAAAGTGCTTCCATGTGACCAGGAACTCACCTGTAAAGTTTCAGCTCAAATTGAACTTTAGATCGACCTGTTCTTGTTCTCCATGCTTATGTATATGAGTAACACATAGAGAATTATGGTGGGAATTATGGAAGAGACAATTTCCACCCACATTAGCTGCAATTTGGCAAGCTAAGTCTCTGTGTAGTTTATGACTTCGTATAAAAATTTCGAAGTCATTGGGGATCAGGACCTTTGGTTCCTTTCAACCCATTTCAACTCATGTGACATGTCCATTAGGAACCATAGAACATGTTAATGGAGCTCCTTATGGACAGTTGGTTTTTCTTCTAATTCCTCTGCACAACAGGGACAAGAACTTCATTCTTAGTACTCCCACACAGTTCCCTGTTATTAACGAGTTGAGTCTTTATTTCTTTAAAGTGCATTATAAGAACCTGTGCATATACATATCAATAGGACTTACGACGGAGGCAATCAATGGAGAAGTTCGACGGAGTAATTCCATTGAAGTGGATCAGTTGATCAAGCCTCAAGGGAGACAAGACTCTAACTGAAATATATACTATTAGACCCTGCAAAACAGGAAAGCCCCGGTTTGCATTTAACTACCACTAAGTTTTTACTTTGTATACAATACGTCGGTTAGGATGAATTGTGCATTAAGTCTGGATGTTTGATACTACTCTTGCATGACCGGAAAACCTATGGAGTATTTGGGTAGGTGTCCTTCAACCATGTAGAATATGCCATGCTTAAGTAGGACTCGGTAGAAGTCGAGTGGCTGGACGCTACTCGCGAGTATTGGAATTTGGGAGCACAGGGGATTGAGTCAAAAAGTTGTTAGTAAGTTAAAATGAGACCAGGCAGGGTGTAGTGGCAACAGGACATGGGGCCTTGGTGCTTAGACCTGTCCTTGTCGGTTGAGGACCGATCCGTATGCGGCCCTGCTGAACAAGTATTGAACGTACCGAAGGCATATCGGATATATGGGCCCCGATAAACCGATGTAACTTAAACCTCCGGGCGTCGAGGCATAGCACACCGATTTATAGGTGTAGGTTGAGGACAGCAAGGTGGAAATCTGCTAACGGGCATAGAGAGATACTCCGTGTTGTAACACCCCAAAACCTGTTAAAGAGGGGAACTTAAAATTCTTGGACGTAATGCATGTGGTGAAGCAATTCAAACTCAAACTGGAATTCAAATTTGAATCAAAACAGAAAAGAAAAAGAAAAACGGCGAATGGGCCAAAACCCACCTCAGTCAGCCCAACAGCCCGCGGCCGTTTCCCCCCTCCCCCTCTCTCTGAGGCGCGGGGCCTGCATGTCATCTTCCTCCTCTGTGCGCGCCCCAACCACCACTGATACTCTTGCGCTCGATCGCGCCCGCCGCTCCCGAAACTCTCGCTCGCAACCCCGATCTTTGGTCCCGGGCACTCCAGCATGATCGCAACGATACACCGCCCTCCCTCATCCATATAAATGCTGAAGGTTGCCCGTTTTCTTCCCCCTTCGACCCACTTTCAGTTCCGGTGAGGACCGAGACTTCGGTCGCCGTTTTCTTTCGATCTTCATCCGTTTTCTCCGATCTAACGTGTGTAGTGCGTCCTGCCGCCGCCGGGGAGCCCTGAAGGTGAAGGAAACAACGTGTCTTGCGCCCTAGCTACGGCTTCGACGAGCACCGAGGAGCTGTGCCAACCACCGTCGTCGCAGAGCCGAATTCCGACCTCTCCAAGCCCGAGAGACCCCTAGCTAGGTGAGCTTCCCCTACCCCTCCGTAGTTGATCCGTGTGAAAAGATGTAAGTTCTAGCGTGTAGCGGCAAGGAACCGAGGCTGTGCCGGCGAGATCGCCGCCGCCGCCGCCGCTCGCGGGCTGGCTCCGGCCAGGGCGACGTGGCCCCTTGAGGCCCGCCCATTTTAAATCATGCGGTCCCGAATAGATCTAACCCGTACCGCTTCGCGATCTAATCTCAGCCCTCCGTTTTAAATCCAACGGCCCACATCAGCCCCGCGTTATAAAGTCCTGGAATCTTACGCGCTAACCCCTGGGGATCTCGGAAACACGAGCTAGCCCCGGAAACTTCTGATCTAGCCCCTGGACCCTCAGAAATTCATTTAAAAATCAGTTTTAGCCCCTAGACTTAATAAGAATTAGGAAGACCTCCCTGTTTTGCACCCTGTGAAAATTGGTAGAACAATCTGAGGTCTGAATTTAGAGGGGAAATAAACTTTTAAACTAAATGAGATTGCTGTTTTGTAATTTATCTCTAAAATATACCCTTTAGGCATAAAAAATTAAAAAGTGGGAAAATGAATCTAAGTAGCCAAAAAGGGGTAGGGAAAATTTATAAAGGTTCTGTTAGGGTAATTGGAACAGTAGAAATTTTTGTATGAATTTAGGTTGCTGTTTTATGGCTGGAAATTCCTTTATAGGCTAGAAAATAAATTCTGAAAATGGGTGAAAATAAATTTAAATTGATTCTCATCAGAGAGGAAGTCAAAAGGTATTTTATGGGACATTTTAGATCAGAACATATACTGTTTAGGTGATATGTCTTGTTATGTTAATATTAATGTTCATTTGAAGGTATAGAAAATAAATCTAAAAATATAGGAAAATAGGTATGCATAATTAGAAAATGTTAAATGAGGTCCCCAAATCCAAAACTTCAAATTAAGATTTTGTAGAAGATCTGAAAACCTATTTGGAGTAGGAAATTATTTTCTATGTAAATTTTGTGGCTAAGAAGTGTATAATCCAATATAGAAAATTTGTTCAAATTGGAAATTCATATGTAGTGTGCACTTAGAAATCTGAACATTAAAGCTATAAATAATATATATGTTTAAAAGTGCATGTATGCTTAAAATCAACATATCTAAGGTAAACACAACACTTAAATATGTGTATGATTTTCATATGTATGCATGTGTGGTTTGCATGAGCGGAAATGTGGACTATGGCTTATGGAATGTTGTTTTCTTTTGCTATGTTTATTGGCATGAGTAGAACCAGCCCCAGAGCAGGTTCTCTCCTTCCAAGATCAAGACTTTCCATTCCAAGAGCAGCTGGAAGAAGGCAAGTGTCCTTGACCACTTGGATCCTATACTAGGATGTGTAGTTAGAATTTAATTGCATTGTCCATTTGGAATATGATGCCCAAGCTAGGAAGTTTCCCTAGAATTTCATTATCTTACTTCCTTGTAGCCTAGGTTGGGATTTATTTTATTATGTCATTCATTTATATTACTTATGCTTAGCCATGCTTAGAATGCGATAAATGGGATATGAGATCGTCAAGTTGTTTACCTTACCCTTGAATGAGATATTATGAATTATGTAGAGGTAGGGATCGAGGCAAGTTGGATGCTTTGGTTGGTGCTGTGTGCACGCGACTCGGGTTTGTGTTTAGTGCTTGCCTGGATCCTAAGGACCGGTTCATGGAGCATGTAACCTGGCTTTACCGTGCCAACCACATGCCGAGATGGGGAAGCTTGGCCAATTAATTAGGCTTATCTCCGGCGTAGCATGGGTGTTTTGATTGTGCGGGGAGTAGGTGTCAGCTGGACTACCATATGAACCGCAAGGCTCAAGAGGGGGCCACTGCAGCGGGGTTGGAGCCTCTTGTATGCTGTTAGGGGTGAAACCTCAGTGGGCCCACGCTCCTCGGAAATCCATTTGTAAAGGCCTCGTAGTGATCTCCTGGCTACACACCTCGGAAGTATGAATGTGGTTCGCGGCCACTAGCATAATGGAAGTTCTTTTATTCCACCCGGCAATGGAGGATGAAATCACTACATGTGGGTACAGTGGTGCAAACTCTGCAGAGTCAAAACTGTCATGACAGTCGTGCTCACGGTTAAGAGCGGCTTGGACTTATTCATGATTAGAGGATGAGGAATTGTGAAGTTGAGGATGTTATGCGGGGAGCTTAATATTGGAAATGCTGTTGTGGTTACTTGATATTGATGATGGGTTGGGGGATTGGGACCATTTCACTTATGGAGTAATGTAGGTGCTTAATAAGCTAAGGTGATAGGTATTAAGTGTGTGGTGTTTTAACCATGAGTTCAACTTCTCCTTGCTCTAGCCATGCATGATATAATTTTCCCACACTTGCTGAGTACCAACGGTACTCAAGCTTGCTTTTCTGTTGGTTTAAATTGCTGCTCAGGCCAAGGGAATGACGTGGTGTTCAATGACCAACACTTTGGACCCGATGAAGGATTCTAGGTTCACGGAGTCCCCCGGGCAACGCTTGTGATGAAGGTCACAAAGACTTATCTTCCGCTGCTGTTTTATTTACATGTTATGAACATATTATCGTCCATCGAGACGTTATGCTATGTAAGACTTATTTATATTCGAAAACTTGGCTTGTAATATAATGATGCTTCACTATTTGTCATCACATGTATGAGAAAATGATCCTGGCATACATGTGATATTCACTCGGTTGCTCTTTGGGGAAATCGGGTGACAGAAGTGGTATCAGAGCTAAGGTTGTCCGTAGGAACGTGGACCTAGGTAGAGATGGACATATTTAAGGACCCTATGTTCTTAAAAACTATTTTACAAAAGGTGTGGAGTGAAAGTGTTATTTAATGTTGTCACTTTATGTTCATCTTGCCTCAACTTTTATTCAAAATACAAACTTTATTTAATTCTTATCTAACTTGATTTTAAATGCATTATGTTTTAGATGGTTCGCATGGTCCGCACCGCTCGCAAGTCCACCGAAGGGAGAGTTCCTGTAGCTGCCCTTGCCTTGAGAGAGGAGAACCGCCCGGTGACGTACCACTCCTACGGGTTGGCAGTAGGAGGCTTGTTGCGCCGTCTTCGGCGTATGCTCCATGCCGCCGGCAATGTTGGCAAGCTGATCATACACTACAGCTCCACCAGGACCATCCATGAGAAGCGTGAAGAATGGAGCTCAGAGATGAGGATTATCCATGACAACCAGCTGCTCAAGATCCACCGCTCTCCAGCTTGTCGGGCAACTCAGGCCGATGCTGAGAAGGATGTCACCTAGGAGGCCATCACCTGCCAGAGTTACATCAACCGTCGCCACCAGGACAGGACTGAGTACATGTATGTCCTCCAGCGTAAGAGTGGCACCACGGAGTACAAGTACCCGCCGGTGCAGCAGGGGACTTCCCACGAGCATATGGACCTGTGCCTCAAGGATGCAGCTATGCTCAACACTCGACTACAGGAGTGCCAGCAGGAGCTTCAGGATGTTCGTGACACCCTGAAGGAGACTGAGGTGTTGCTTCACGCCAGCTTGAAGGCGAGAGAAAGAGGAGATGGGAATGAACTGTGTGTCACCGTGAATGACACGTGGACTCCTGACTCCCCAGACCGCCGGGCGAGCAAGCTTCACCACACTTCTCCACCTAAAGCGGAATCAGAGGGCAGCTGCAATGATGAGGAAGACCCCGACGAGCCAGCTCAGTGATAAGAGTTGTTAGAGTCATTTCCCTTATTTCCGCATGTTATCGAGTAGTCGAGTCAAGAACCCATCTGTTTGCTTGTTAGTGTTTGGTGTGTGACGTGAGTTGTGGAAGCCATGGGCACTTGTCCACAACCTCGTTTTTAAGTTTGCTTTGCTGTGGTGTGTGGGCCCCTATGAACCAATAGTGCATTTATTTTCGCGTGAGACACAACGCCCAAAGATCTATGTGAAATCTTCAGAAATTGTCTAAATATTAAGGCCTCAAAAGTTTAAGTTTAAACAAGCAATTTGGAAAATTAATGCGTAATGATTAAAGTTAACATTTGGTTGATCATGATAGATGGCTGGAAGAGGAAGAGGTCGTGGTGCCAACCCCAACAACAACAACGATGAGGCTGCCAATCCTCACCTTCCTGGAGGGCAAGACAGGGGTGGTCACCGTGAAGGAGCTGATCCTATCTACCAAATGATCGACAATCAGAACCAGCTCATCCAGAGTTTAACTCAAGTGGTGGCCAACTTACACCAAGCTCCAGCCCCACAAGCTGCACCACGTCAACCAAGGTTGAGTGATTTTCTGGGAACTCAACCCCCAAAGTTTTCCAGTGCTGCTGAACCTCTGGAGGCAGATGATTGGCTAAAGACCATTGAGAACAAGATGAGGATCATACATTGCCAAGGGTATGAAAGGGTGCTGTTTGCCTCTCACCAATTGCATGGACCCGCTGCTGATTGGTGGACCGCTTACGTGGCAGCCCATCACGACCCCGAGAACATCACTTGGGAAGAATTCAAGCGCAGTTTCCGCAACCACTACATACCAAGGGGAGAACTCAAGAACAAGAGAAAGGAGTTCTTGGGACTGCAGCAAGGCAACATGACTGTGAGGGAATACCTCACCAAGTTCACCCAACTATCCCGTTATGCACCACCGGACATCGAAACTGATGAGCAGAAACAGGACTGTTTTGTGGAAGGACTTACCATGGAAATGCAATGTGCAATGTCATCCAACGAATATGAAAGTTTCCGAAAGATGGTAAATAGAGCGTTTGTCGTGGAGAGGAAGCTGAAGGCCTTGGAGAATGAAAACAAGAGGAAGATGGGATGGTCACACCAAGCATCAAGCAGCAACACACGTCCACGTCTAATGCAGCAACCTGCAGGGGCAGACGAGCCGTGCTGTGGTACCCTACCCGACACTGAGAGGGTACAACCCGAACATCAGGCCTCCATCAGCACCAGTACAGCCGCAGCGTCAGTTTGTGCAGCAGCCACGCCCCACTTATCAACCTCGACCAGCAGGAAAAGGGCCACAGAACCAACCCTAAGATAACAAAGGTCAGGCAGCTAAAGTTGGGGTGCAATGCTTCAAGTGTGGTGAAGTGGGGCACTACGCTCATAAGTGCCCAAAGAAGAAGCCTATGCAGCCACAGCAGCAGAATATGATGCGAGGATGGGTGAACCACGTGACCATGGAGGAAGCGCAAGAGGCACCTGACGTGGTAATTGGTAAGTTCCATACAAATTTACACAGTGCAACCCTATTGTTCGATTCTGGTGCTACCCACTCGTTCATTGCTCAAGGATTTGTTAAGAAGCATGATCTAGCAACAACACAAATGAATCATATGTTAGCAGTGAACTCTCCAGGGGGAGAAATAAGAACAAGACAAGTGTGTCCCAAGGTGAATCTAGACATTAATGGGGTAGTATTTACTGCAAATCTCATAGTGATAGACTCACAAGGGATAGATATTATTTTGGGTATGGATTGGTTGACCAAACATAAAGGTATCATCCATTGTTCGACTAGAACGGTGCAACTAACTCACACTAGTGGAACAAAAGTGAAGTTCATAGCCGTACAAGAACCTAGGAGGGACATTAAACTCAATCAAGTTGAGGTGGAAGTGGAAGAGATAAGGGTTATCAAGGAATATCCAGACATCTTTCCGGAGGAGTTGCCAGGTATGCCTCCAGATCGTGAAGTAGAATTTGCGATTGAACTAGTACCTAGAACAGCCCCGATATACAAGAGGCCTTATCGGATGGACTCCAAACAGATGGAAGAGCTCAAAGAACATATAAGAGAACTGACAGAGAAGGGGTATATTCGTCCTAGTTTCTCGCCGTGGGGAGCTCCAGTGATATTTGTGCCTAAGAAGGACGGAACCCAAAGGCTATGCGTAGACTACCGTGCGTTGAATGAGGTAACCATCAAGAATAAGTATCCGTTACCTCGCATTGAAGACCTATTTGATCAGTTGAGAGGGGCTTGTGTATTCTCAAAAAATTATCTTAGGTCAGGATATCACCAACTGAAGATAAGGCCAACCGACATTCCCAAGATAGTTTTCGTATCTCGGTACGCGCTGTATGAATACACCATCATGCCGTTCGGGCTAACTAATTCCCCGGCGTATTTCATGTATCTCATGAACAAGGTATTCATGGAATATCTGGACAAATTTGTAGTGATTTTCATTGATGACATTCTCGTCTTCTCCAAAGATTAAGAAGAACATGAGGGACATTTAAGACTGGTGTTGCTAAAGTTGAGAGAACACCAACTATATGCCAAGTTGAGCAAGTGTGAGTTTTGTCTGAAGAGAGTTTCCTTCTTAGGACATATAATCTCGGAGGGAGAAATCTCCGTGGATCCCGCCAAGATCGTGGATGTGCAGAAGTGGAAGACCACTGAAAATGTCGGAGAAATTCGAAGCTTTTAGGATTGGCCGGGTATTATCGACGGTTCATTGAGGGCTTTTCCAAGATCTCGAGACCTCTCACCAAATTGTTAGAGAAGGGAATCACATTCAAGTGGACACCGGAGTGTGAGACAAGTTTCCAAGAGCTGAAGAAAAGATTGACAACAGCCCCAGTGCTAGTTATGCCAGACATGCAGCAGGATTTTTCGGTATATTGTGACGCTTCGGGACATGGATTGGGATGTGTTCTCATGCAAGAGGGGCATGTCGTTGCCTATGCGTCTCGGCAGCTCCGAAAACACAAGAGGAACTATCCTACACATGACCTAGAGCTTGCAGCAGTGGTCCACGCATTGAAGAGTTGGCGACATTACTTGACGGGAAAGAGGACAGAGATATATACAGATCATAAGAGTTTAAAGTACATTTTCACACAGTCAGATCTCAACCTCAGACAAAGGAGATGGTTAGAGCTAATCAACGACTTTGATGTGGGCATCAACTATCATCCTGGGAAAGCGAACATCGTGGCGGATGCTTTAAGTTGGAAGGTGCATGTCAACATGTTGAGATTAAATCACACGCTACGGAATTGAAGGAAGAGATTGCAAAACTCAATCTATGCCTGGTGAATAGTGGTGAGGCCATCGCCATGGAAGTGGACTCCACATTAGAGCAAGACATACGCAACGGTCAGAAGAATGACGAGAAGATACAAGAAATTAGAGAACTCATCAAAGAGAATAAAGCCCCTGGGTTCAGAGAGGATGAACAAGGTACGGTGTGGCATGGGAAAAGGATCTGTGTGCCTAAGGTGAAGGAGATCCGTGAACTGATTTGAAGGAGGCTCATGATTTCGACTATTCCATTCATCCTGGGAGTACGAAGATGTATCATGACCTCAAGAGCAGATATTGGTGGTATGGCAAGAAGCGAGATGTCGGGGAACATGTTGCCCTATGTGATACATGTTAGCTAGTAAAAGCAGAACATCAAAGACCCGCGGGACTGTTGCAATCACTCAAAGTCCCCGAATGGAAATGGGAAGAAATCGGTATGGACTTCATAGTGGGACTGACTAGGACCCAATCGGGATATGATTCGATATGGGTCATCATCGACAGGCTGACTAAGGTAGCTCATTTCATCCGCGTGAAAGAAAGCTACAGCGGATCCAAATTGGCAGAATTGTACATGTCAAGAATCGTGTGCTTTCATGGGGTGCCAAAGTGGATAGTGTCAGATCGAGGGACACAGTTCACCTCAAGGTTCTGGCAGAAGTTACATGAAACCATGGGGACTCATTTGAATTTCAGTTATGCATACCATCCACAGACCGACGGGCAGACTGAAAGAACCTATCAGATCTTTGAGGATATGCTGAGAGCTTGTGCACTCAAGAACAATAGGAGTTGGGATAAGAACTTACCGTATGCGGAGTTCTCCTACAACAACAGTTATCAGGCTAGTATGAAGATATCACCATTTGAGGCGTTGTATGGGAGGAAGTGTAGAACTCCACTATTTTGGAACCAAACTGGGGAAAGTAAAGTGTTTGGGCCCGAGGTACTACAAGAAGCCGAGGCAAAAGTGAGGGAAATACGCAACAACTTGAGGATAGCCCAGACCCGACAAAAGAGCTATACCGATGTACGGAGAAGAGAGCTCATTTTCAACGTGGGGGACTATGTTTATCTCAAGGTGCCCCCTATCGGAGGGCTTCGTCGGTTCAAGGTGAAAGGTAAATTATCACCTCGATACATCGGACCCTTCCAGATTCTGGACAGGAAAGGCGAAGTGGCATATCAGCTAGAACTACCGGCTCGCCTATCAGATGTGCACGATGTATTCCATGTGTCACAACTCAAGAAATGTTTAAGAACACCCGAAGAGATGTTACCCATGAATGAGGTAGACGTACGAGAGGATCTTTCATATGCCGAGCAACCGGTCAAGATCCTGGAGACAATTTAACGCCTCACAAGAAATAAAAGAATCCGAATGTGCAAAGTGCAGTGGAAGCATCACTCAGAAGCAGAAGCCACATCTGAGCAAGAAGACGAGCTCAAGGCACAGTTTCTGGATTTGTTTTCCTAGAATCACCAATCTCGAGGACGAGATTTCTTTTAAGGGGGGTAGAGTTGTAACACACCAAAACCTGTTAAAGAGGGGAATTTAAAATTCTTGGACGTAATGCATGTGGTGAAGCAATTCAAACTCAAACTGGAATTCAAATTTGAATCAAAACAGAAAAGAAAAAGGAAAAAGAAAAACGGCCAATGGGCCAAAACCCACCTCAGCTGGCCCAACAGCCCGCGGCAGTTCCCCCCTCCCCCTCTCTCTAACGCGCAGGGCCCGCATGTCATCTTCCTCCTCCGCGCGCGCCCCCAACCGCCACCGATACTCCCGCGCTCGATCGCGCCCGCCGCTCCTGAAACTCTCGCTCGCAACACCGATCTTCGGTCCCGGGCACTCCAGAATGCTCGCAACGATACGCCCCCCTCCCTCGTCCATATAAACGCTGAAGGTTGCCCATTTTCTTCCCCCTTTGACCCACATTCAGTTCCGGTGAGGACCGAGACTTCTGTCGCCGTTTTCTTTCGATCTTTGTCCGTTTTCTCTGATCTAACGTGTGTAGTGCGTCCTGCCACCACCGGAGACCCTGCAGGTGAAGGAAATGACGTGTCTTGCGCCCTAGCTATGGCTTCGACGAGCACCGAGGAGCTGCACCAACCACCGTCGTCGCAGAGCCGAATTCCGACCTCTCCAAGCCCGAGACACCCCTAGGTGAGCTTCCCCTACCCCTCCGCAGTCGATCCGTGTGAAAGATGCAAGTTCTAGCGTGTAGCGGCAAGGAACCGAGGCTGCACCGGCGAGATCGCCGCCCCCGCGGCCGCGCGCGCGGGCTGGCTCCGGCCAGGGCGACGTGGCCCCTTGAGGCCCGTCCATTTTAAATCGTGCGGTCCCGAATAGATCTAACCCGTACCGCTTCGCGATCTAATCTCAGCCCTCCATTTTAAATCCAACGGCCCACATCAGCCCCGCGTTATAAAGTCTGGGAATCTTACGCGCTACCCCCTGGGGATCTCGGAAACACGAGCTAGCCCCGGAAACTTCTGATCTAGCCTCTGGACCCTCAGAAATTCATGTAAATTCATTTAAAAATCAGTTTTAGCCCCTGGACTTAATAAGAGTTAGGAAGACCTCCCTGTTTTGCACACTTAGACCCTTGAAAATGTAGAAAATGTGAAATGGGGCCCCACTGCAGTGTGCATTTGCACATCAGCCCCTGGGAAGTATTAATTTCAGCAAATTGAATATTTGAATAGGATTTAAATGTAAACGTAGGTGTAGGTTCAGTTGAATTATTCTAACCCTGTGAAAATTGGTAGAACAATCTGAGGTCTGAATTTAGAGGGGAAACAAACTTTTAAACTAAATGAGATTGATGTTTTGTAATTTATCTCTAAAATATGCCCTTTAGGCATAAAACAAATTTAAAAAAGTGGGAAAATGAATCTAAGTAACCAAAAAGGGGTAGGGAAAATTTATAAAGGTTCTGTTAGGGTAATTGGAACATTAGAAATTTTTTATGAATTTAGGTTGCTGTTTTATGGCTGCAAATTCATTTCTAGGCTAGAAAATAAATTCTGAAAATGGGTAAAAATAAATTTAAATTGATTCTCATCAGAGAGGAAGTCAAAAGGTATTTTATGGGACATTTTAGATCAGAACATATTCTATTTAGGTGATATGTCTTGTTATGTTAATATTAAAGTTCATTTGTAGGTATAGAAAATAAATCTAAAAATATAGGAAAATAGGTATGCATAATTAGAAAATGTTAAATGAGGTCCCCAAATCCAAAACTTCAAATTAAGATTTTGTAGAAGATCTGAAAACCTATTTGGAGTAGGAAATTATCTTTTATGTAAATTTTGTGGCTAAGAAGTGTATAATCCAATATAGAAAATTTGTTCAAATTGGAAATTCATATGTAGTGTGCACTTAGAAATCTAAACATTAAAGCTATAAATAATATATATGTTTAAAAGTGCATGTATGCTTAAAATCAACATATCTAAGGTAAACACAACACTTAAATATGTGTATGATTTTCATATGTATGCATGTGTGTTTTGCATGAGTGGAAATGTGGACTATGGCTTATGGAATGTTGTTTTCTTTTGCTATGTGTATTAGCATGAGTAGAACCAGCCCCAGAGCAGGTTCTCACCTTCCAAGATCAAGACTTTCCATTCCCAGAGCAGCAGGAAGAAGGCAAGTGTCCTTGACCACTTGGATCCTATACTAGGATGTGTAGTTAAAATTTAATTGCATTGTCAATTTGGAATATGATGCCCAAGCTAGGAAGTTTCCCTAGAATTTCATTATCTTACTTCCTTGTAGCCTAGGTTGGAATTTATTTTATTATGTCATTCATTTATATTACTTATGCTTAGCCATGCTTAGAATGGGATAAATGGGATATGAGATCGTCAACTTGTTTACCTTACCCTTGAATGAGATATTATGAATTATGTAGAGGTAGGGATCGAGGCAAGTTGGATGCTTTGGTTGGTGCGGTGTGCACGAGACTCGGGTTTGTGTTTAGTGCTTGCCTGGATCCTAAGGACCGGTTCATGGAGCATGTATCCTGGCTTTACCGTGCCAACCACATGCTGAGATGGGGCAGCTTGGCCAATTAATTAGGCGTATCTCCGGCGTAGCATGGGTGTTTGGATGGTGCGGGGAGTAGGTGTCAGCTGGACTACCATACGAACCGCAAGTCTCAAGAGGGGGCCACTGCAGCGGGTTGGAGCCTCTTGTATGCTGTTAGGGGTGAAACTTCAGTGGGCCCACGCTCGTCGGAAATCCCTTTGTAAAATCCTCGTAGTGATCTGCTGGCTACACACCTCGGAAGTGTGAATGTGGTTCGCGGCCACTGGCATAATGGAGGTTCTTTTAGTCCACCCAGCGACGGGAGATGAAATCACTACATGTGGGTACAGTGGTGCAAACTCTACAGAGTCAAAACTGTCATGACAGACGTGCTCACAGTCAAGAGAGTCTTGGACTTATTCATGATTAGAGGATGAGGAATTGGGAAGTTGAGGATGTTAAGCGGGGAGCTTAATATTGGAAACGCTGTTGTGGTTACTTGATATTGATGATGGGTTGGGGGATTGGAACCATTTCACTTATGGAGTAATGTAGGTGCTTAATAAGCTAAGGTGATAGGTATTAATTGCGTAGTTCTTTAACCATGAGTTCAACTTCTCCTTGCTCTAGCCATGCATGACATAATTTTCCCACACTTGCTGAGTACCAACGGTACTCAAGCTTGCTTTTCTGTTGGTTTAAACTGCTGCTCAGGCCAATGGAATGACGTGGTGTTCAATGACCAAGACTTCGGACCCGATGAAGGATTCTAGGTTCACGGAGTCCCCTGGGCAACGCCTGTGATGAAGCTCACAAAAACTTATCTTTCGCTGCTGTTTTATTTACATGTTATGAATATATTATCGTCCATCGAGATGTTCTGCTACGTAATACATATTTATATTCGAACACTTGGCTTGTAATATAATGATGCTTCACTATTTGTCGTCACATGTATGAGAAAATGATCCTGACATACATGTGATATTCACTCGGTTGCTCTTTGGAGAAACCGGGTGTGACACGTATAGGGAACCTCCTGTCTGTTTCGGTGCGACCGGTTCGACGTTTGGGCTGTTGGGTGAAAGGTTGTCCCGTACGACATCGAGTGAGCGTGCTGTGCAGCTCCACGGGTGGGCGTACGTGACGTGCTCTTCGGGTATCCTTGCAGGTGTATATCGAGTTGATTCGCCGTCCCTCGCGGTTATGAGTGCCGCTTGTTCACTGCGTCATGACGTAGAGGTAAGTTGCACTGAGATAAGAATTAATCACCATTGGTTTGAAGTTAATACTAGTAATGTAATGTTATCTTTTTGTGAATAGTTTAGTACAAATTCGATACATTTCCACCATGAGCAAGTTACATCGGGAGAAAGCGTTTCTTGTTTGATTGTGGACTCCTGATGTGAGGTGCCCAAGGTTATGCTTAAATTGCTGCTAATAACATTTGGAAGTAAGGATCCATTTTAGGCGAGTTCATATGCAATGTACTATCCTATGTTAAGTTTTTACCATCACGTAGAGTTTCATGCTTAGGGCCAACGGTTAAGTCTTGCTGAGCGTTATGCTCAAGGATACTATACAAGTTGCTTTGCAGGTAATAACCCTACGCTACTGAGTACGGTTGTCCGATGAGATTCGGAACTGTCTGAGTGGTAAACTCATGGAAACCCTTGCCGCTGCTGTTGTCATCGTGATGCTAGTGAGAAGGGTCTGCGGGCTGGATGTCTTCTCTGTTGCTTAGCAT
Organism: Neostapfia colusana; assembly: GCA_030760725.1. Taxonomy (NCBI): domain Eukaryota; kingdom Viridiplantae; phylum Streptophyta; class Magnoliopsida; order Poales; family Poaceae; genus Neostapfia; species Neostapfia colusana. Next base: position 32,011,347 of record JASWHV010000017.1, on the reverse strand, counting down.
AGATAAGTGACGTAAGTTGTATTAGTCTTCCGCTGTAGAGTATTTTGAGAAATATTTGTAAAATTAACACTTTTTAAGCTTCCGCTTGGTTTGTGTAATATGATGTTTTATTATGTGTGCTGTTGGGTGCCGAATCGCACGGCACCACCCAATGCGATTCCCGGGCGAGGTACCCCGGCCCCGTGATCGGGACGGGGCCCTCACAATCTGTACGAAAGTGTCTTGTCTTACCACATTCAAAGCATCATTGAGGTCCGGAGCTTCCTCTCCTTCTAGTTCTCAAATTTTGCAATGCTTTTGAGAACCTAGTAGAAAGAAGTACTAGCTCCTCCTCTGGAAACTCCTCAATCTATTCCAGGGTTAGTGAAGACAGCAAAGCAAGTGTATTGCTAGATGATTGGCCTGAGCTAGTCATATCACGTTGTGAGACAAGTGCAATAGTCTTATTTGGGTTCTTGCGTGATATAATGTCAATTTCATGAGTTTTTAGCTTAGAATAAAGCACATCTAATGTAAGAGTACTCATGACAGTGGATTCATGTACGAATGTTCCTTTCATCTCCCAAATTGACATGTCTAATGCACTTAGTAATTGCCTAGCATTTTCAGCATCTGAAAAATTAACATTGACGCTACGCATGTTGCTGAGAATTTTATTAAAGCGAGCAAAGAGGTCATCAATTGACTCACCGGGTTGCATCTCAAAGCGCATGTATTCTTTCTTGAACATATCTTGTCTTACCTCCTTGATCGTGTTGGATCCTTCGTGGTAGTCACAAAGTGCTTTCCACACATCGTACGCCGATCGGAGGTGGGCAACACGGTCAAAGTCGCTCTGAGTTAGTCCTTGTATGATCAAGTTCCGAGCCTTGTTGTTGTTGTCGACATCTCTCATGTTTGTAGCCATGACTTGATCGTTTGAAGGCACATCGTAAGGCTTGTACACCTTTTCCCATATTGCAAAGCCTTGCGCCTGGATGAAAGCTTCCATGCGTTCCTTCGAAACCTGAAAATCAATACCACTAAACACACAAGGTTTGGCGGAGTATTTCTCCATGATGATTAGTCAAAACACATGCAAATCACAAAGATTAGAGCAACCTGGCTCTGATACCAATTGTAGGATCGAAGTACATGTGTAACGCTACCAGAGGGAGGGTGAATGGTAGATAAAAACTTTTCAGCGGAAGCAACAAAACACCCCTCAGCAGAAAACAGATCTGTTAAAGAAACCATGTGTGCGACTAATCTAAACATGTTCAACTGTTTACAAATCTAGTATAAATTGTAGAGAATCAAGTCACGAAGACGTCACAACAAGAATCATGAAAATCGTTGAGAGAAACTCAAGTTACGATCGAAAGATCGAACAAAGGTCAATCTGTCCTACGCGAGAAAATCAGTTCTGGAATACTGCAAAGAACTCATGTAGATCAGAAACCACAAATTCAATCACCGTGAAATTTTCATAGATGATAGATAATCAAGTTTTGAAGACAACCCAAAAAGAATCACATCAATTAGATCTGTAAAACTCGAGTTATGATAAAACTACCGAAGCAAGGTAGTGCTGAACAGAAACTCGACGAGAAAAACTTGTCTGAAACAAGTCGGACGAACAAGGCACAAAAGTTCCTTTAGAATACGAATTTTATTTATCAAAACACAAGAGGAACAGCCCCAAAGTCGTGTACACACGAGCCTTGGCCTCCCTTGCTTATATAACCAGCCCTAAGGCCAACCCAATTCAAACTAGGACTCCTACTCCTACTTGGATTCAAACTGTAACTTTCTAATACTGCTCAAGACTCTTCTACACGCAGATAAAAGCAATCTTAAGACTTCCAAACACCTTAGTAACGTCCCAAACATTCCTAAAAGAACTCAAATTCGTGACCCACACGAAATCCTATCATAACCAACTCAAAACTTTCCATATTTGAGTCATACACGACTAAGCCGCAACCTGAGTCCATAACCTAGTCGGTTGGACCTTTCCGACCAATTCTTTACGTCCACATCTCTTCATCACGCCTTGGATCCATGCACCCACGTCCATGCACTCCTTGCACACGTGAAACATCTTCCAACGACGTCCAAGATACCTTCATATGCATTGTTCTTGATTCAAACATACTGCGCGACCTCCCGATCAACTCAACCACAATTCCTCCCGAACTTGGTTGTTGAACCTCATCTTCTCTCTAAGACTAGTTCAATAGATCCCGTCACCATCCATGTCTTGAACTCAAGCAACACCTGCACATGAATAAACAACCAATACTTCCGAGCACAAGTCCTCGACTTGACTCTCGTTAGTTCCGAAACTACAACATCTTACGTGAGCACCTCACATAAGCATGTTGTAAACCATAGCAAAATGATATCAGCCATAACCACCAAAATACACTAAAAAATTAGTAAAATGATACTAAGCAAACTTTCCATAAGAGTAAAACAAGTTCGAAACATTGCAAGTTAAAAGCATAACCATTCAATCAAGCTCCGAACCTTACCAAAGCTAACCGGACCATGAACCGGAGCTTACCAAAGCTAGTCGGATCTAGTGCCGGAGATTACTAAAGCTTAGTCGGACCAAGCACGGAACTTACCAAAGCTAGTCGGACCTAGCACCGGAGCTAGCAAAAACAAGTCGGACCTAGCCAAAATAAGTCAGACCTAGACAAAGCAAGTCGGACCTTACGTCGGACCTATCGTCGGACCTTGCAGGAGCTCGGACCTAGAGTCGGACCTTGTTAAAAAGGTGTTTTGGTAGTACTCAAAATTTTTATCGTCAAAGCCAATGTATTCAGCACACATACGTCTCACAACTATGGCGGGATGCTGGTGGAGTTGGAACATACCTGCAAGGATTGGCTCTCCCTCTGGCACGTCCTCTATGGCAAGTTGGTGGATGGTGCTGGGCCTAGGATTTGCCCGCCGCACATTAGTGGGGTTCCGGGGCTGATTCCTCCCCGGAAACTGTGGTGCTACTCCACCGCCTTGCCTCTCAAGACAGTTGTTGGTGAAGTGTCCTGGGCGACCACATTTGAAACATGTGGCTGATGACTGGCCCGTGCTTTGGGGACGAAAGCCCGGCATGCGCTGCTGAGGTGCATACGCACGCGGCATCGCCCGCTGCTGCCGTTGTTGTTGCGGAGGTGGTGCTGGTAGTGCCGGCCTGAGTGCCGGTTGAGAATATGGCCGACTGCCGAATGGCATCGGCCTCTGTGGTGGCTGCCAGCGTGGACCCGATGGTGAGCGATTCACCATTCAGTATTTTTGAGAAGGACCACCTCCTTCTCTACTGCTTTGCGGCACATTTCGCTTCCTCTCCGCTGCCGCTAACTCCTTGCCGGAGTACTCTTGAATAATCGCAGCATCAATAATATCATTGAGGCTGCCACGATTGAATATCACCAGCTTGTCCTTCAGGAGCGGGTTAAGCCCCTGGTAAAAATGATCCCGCCGCTTCTCGTCGGTATCGGCGTGATAAGAAGCGTATAGTGCAAGATCATTGAACGCCTTGGAGTATTCCAGCGCGTTCCTGCTTCCTTGCTGCAGGCGAAGGAACTCCTATGTCTTCCTCTTCAAAATACCCGGCGGTATGTGATAGGCCCTGAAGGCCGTCCGGAACTCCGCCCAGGTCATAACTCGCTCGGTGGGTTGCGAGGCGCAGTAGTTCACCCACCAAGCGCTTGCGGATCCTTGAAGCTGTTGGACCGCGAATTGAGTCTTGCGCTGCTCACTCAGTTGGAGCAGCCCAAACATCATCTCCATCACGCGGAGCCAGTTGTCCGCATCGATGGGTTCATCCGCACTTGAGAATACCGGGGAATGAGTAGCCAGAAAGTCAGAGTAGGAGCTTTGTTGGTGGTCCTCGCGATCTTGACATCTCTCCGGCCGAGACGTATTGGCAATAAGTGTCTGCAGCAACTCCGTGTACTGCTGATGAGAATCCGCCATCGCTGCAACGATGTCGGCCAATGTAACCGTTCGCGGTGGCGGTTGTTGCTGTTGCTGTCCTGAGGAATCCTCCGGAGGCTGTTGGGAGGTCTCTCCCCCCTGACCAGAACCCCCAACGTCTGGGTTGGCACGAGTACGAGTCATTCTGTAATTCAAAATAACAGCGATGAGCACATGTCTTACTTAAAATTCCATATGAAACAGTAGGTATTGAAGTGATCCATGAATAACTTGCACAACATTAAAATATATTGATAAAGCATAGATTTTATACAAGATACATTATTCCCGGGTCTCTGAGAAGTCATGCTCATGTCGTCACTACCTATACATATACTACTGTCTACACGACATGTCACCGATTACAAAAGTTTTTCTTGCACCACCCTCGCTGCCCTACTTGGCAACAGTAACTCACTACTCGCAGTAGAACTCGACCTCCTGTGGGCCGTCCTCCTCCGCTACCTCTGCTGGTGGCTCCGGGTCAATGACCTCCTCTTCCGGTTCAGGTTCTCCCATCGCCAGAATACCCAAAACCACGGGTACGACACCTACCATTGTTAGGCCCATTACAAAGGTACGAGGTCCTGCAACGTGTGCACCTCGTCCATGGCCTGGTTGTAGTCCTCTTCCCAGCCTTGCCCCTCCTCAATCGCGTCATCACGCTCTTGAGTGAGGACCTCATTCTGCTGGGTCAGAGCCTGCACTTGTTGTTGTAAAGCCGTGATGTCGATGCGGCTTTTCTTTTTTGCCTTCTTCAGACGATGTAACTGATTATGTTGTTCATTCAGTCGCTTTATCATCGGAAGGAGAACATTGTGGAGTGCGCTGTGAGCACTCTCAAAATAGTCCCCACGGCTGGTGCTCTCCTTGAGATTCACGGCGAGACAATCTGTATGAACAGCTTGGCTGTGCAACACGGACTTTCCTGCCCTCAACTGGAGGCTGAGATTCGCCTCCGCGGGGTTGTACCTTGGGCAACTCGGATCTTTTGCCTCCATGTACCTATTTCCCGACACATGATTAGCTCATCCCTCCACCGGAATGAGCGCGTATGGAGCGCCCTCCATAGCTCTCACGTGTAGTTGGCAGAAACGCGACATGGTGTCGCGAGCTGCCATTTGCCACATTCCCTCCGGCTGTCTACCTCTCACCGTGACGGTGAACGGTGCCCAAAAGGGTGGCGTGGGTCCTGCAGGAACTTCGACATGGATCATCCACATCTTGTTCCCCTCCTCGCTTTCTTCCTTGGTGAAGTACTGCGGCATCTCGAGGTACCCGAAATATTGAAGCATTTGCCTCAACACTTCCGGATAACCGCTGCGGTGAGAACAGTGGGATACCACCCACCCGTTCTCCAATTGTCTATCCGCTGTCATCTGTAGAAACATATTTATAATGTCAAATATTTATTTCAACAGTAAATCATTGCATTATAACATAAAACATGTCATTGAACTCATAAAACTTGGAAACACAACTCTACCATAGAACAATTTGATTGCTGGTCTGCTGCCCAAACTGACAGCCCTGACCAGTTTCCATTTCAATCTGATTTAGACCATGCTAAAGGCAAAACCAATTCTGGAGCTCAACATAAAAGTTAAAGTTAACTTCAATATCCTACAAGAAAGTATTTACTTGGCCTATGATCTTCCTTGGTTCAAATGTTATGAGATATAAAAGTTGACAGAATTTCGGGAGAAAATTGGACAGCACCTTCCTGCTTGAGGTACTAATTTGATCCAAGAATTCCAGTTAATTCTTCCCTAGATTTGACAAACATTTATGTTACAAAGTTGTAAACCATCTCATGAAATTTTCATAACTACCTCATTTTCTATTTTTGGATTTTATGCAGGAAGTTATGCTCAATTTATAGAGAGTTACAGAGAGTGTTTGCTCTGCCCTGTTTTCTGGACAGTTTCAACTCTACTCCATCTTTCGACTGGTTGAGGGAAGAAACACCTCTGGACATCAACAGAAAAGTTGTAAATCTCTTCCAAAGCTTTCCAGAAATGTATCATATGCCCCAACCTCGAAACAACTCAATCTCTAATCTCTGTTTAACTTCAGCCTTATTTCAGCTGAAACAAAGGACTCTGTCCTTAGTAGCCTATAAGTTGAAAACTTGTTAACTTTGAACATCCTGATTAAGGGAAGGAGTTATCTCAAAGTTTTAGTGCTCTTGATTAAAACTTTCAAGTTTTACAATGAAGTTGCTCATTTAGTGGAGTATGACGTGGAAGCGTCACCAGTTCATGTCAGTACTACGTTCTTCACAAAGAAAAACCTATACCGGACTTAGCCGGCTTCGTTAGTTCAGTGGCACTAAACGTCTCTTGCACACGGATGCTACACATCTACCGATTCGTGGTCAGACTACATGCAAATAACTCACACAATCATCAGACTCGGCTGCACACCGAGCCCGGTCCCAATACAGCTCATACACCCATCCGTCATCACTCGCACATGTGTTCTCAAGCCAAACACGCCTTGACCTATGTGTTCACGTTACTGACCATGTGACGGGGTCTCCCAAACTTGCCCGAAGCACGCCAGTGAAGGGCATTGCTCGAATACCCCAAATTACATGAAGAGTCGTAGATGATATTAAAGCGGGCCGGGTTACCTGCAACCCGTGAGGCTCCACCCTTCAGCTTGTGCGCACTGGTGGACAGCGCTTACGTGCACCCCCAAGACAAAACGTCCCGAGATGCACGATTTTCCGACATAAGCAAATAGGTTAGTATGCCACTTTTATACACTAATAACATCCTTATATGGGCTACTAACTCTTCCTCACTTAATTCTTTTTGAAAAATATGACCTTTTTAGTGCGTTAAACCTCTAGTGAGCTCTGATACCATGCTGCAAGAGCCCCATGGCCTCGTCGAGCCAGGATCACGCTGAGGGGTGCTGCGTTGCATAGCACCAGATAAGGCACATCAAAGATACAAAGCAGGAGCAAAGGTTTTATTACATAAACCAGTTTATGAACAATTTTATAACAAAATAACTTCAGTCTACACTCGCGGGCGTAGACTACACATCGAGTTCACTTTCAGCCCATGAACGTGTCCCCGCTAGCACGCACACACACTAACACGGCGGCGTGCACGACTCCCACTCGACGGGGTTTCCCTCTTGGGGTTCCGTCTCCTCCTCAGGAGTCCCTTCCTCATAAACCCCCGCAGAAAGCTTCAAACACAAGCAGTGAGGACGATGGCTCAGCAAGTCTGACCCATCTCTCCTAAACATGAAACTTCTACATGAAGGGTTTCAGGGTACATGAGGTAAATAAGTTGCAAAGGACTCGCCTAATTATTTGAACCTTACTTTCAAGTTTTTGCAGCCGGTTGTAGAGAACCTCACGCTAGGGCACATGAGAAAGCTGCAATCAAACAAGAAATGCATTTCTCTCATGTACTTTGCCCAAGGTCGAAAAGAACTTTAATTAGCTCTAAACTACAGCAAGTCATTAACAATCAATGTACATCATTCAAATCAGCAAACTTTAACATGTATCTGGCCTATTCTTTCTACGTCACGGTACAGTGAACAAGTGGTACTCACTGACCGCGAGGGACGGTGATTATAATCAATTTATACCTGAAGGGTTACCCGAATAACCCGTTACGTACACCCGTACTCGATGTTGCCTACAGCAACCATCACGGACGTCATACGCAACCACCTTTCACCCGTCAGCCAAATATTGAACTGGTCCTATCGTCCCGAGCAAGAGGTCTCTGCACGTGCATCCGTAGTGCCGCCAGCCGATTTACACCTCAAGCTCTCAACCTACCCTCTGGACGACAAGCAATGCCTCAATACCCAGCTACCTAAGTTACACCGGTTTCCCGGTTCCCATATATCCAGTAGGTCTTTGGTACTGTTCTAGCTTGTTCAACAGGCACGCACACGGCTCGGTCCTCAATCGACACAAGTGGAGCTACGGCACCAAGGCCCCAACGTCTTGCTGCCCTTACTCTCCGCTCCGTCTCATTTTTCTTGTCATGTAATTCATTTGCTACCTTTACCCGAGTAGTGTGCCTCTACCCTATTCTCACGAGCAGTTCCAACTACTCGACTTGTCCCGAATCCTACACTAACATAGCATTGCAGTAGCTAATCGAGGTTTACAAACCTAAGCCCAATCCAGTGTTTTCTTGGCTATGCATTTGGGTTCTCAAACAAGACTCTAATGCAAAGATTAAAGTGGGTGCTCAAAGTAAGTTCTCAAAACAGTAAAATTTGTAAAAGTGGTTAGTGTAAACCTGAGCTTGCCGTGCTGCTCTTGGTCAAAGGCTAGCTGTTCCTCTAGAGTGGTGAAGTCCAAGACCACAGGCTCCTCCTTAACCTTTGCGAAAACATGAGATAATACATACATGTATCAATTTGAAAGCATTTAAATTGGACATTGAATTTGATAGGATCATATGTACCTCTAGACAGGCCCAATGACTCTGAAATTTTTTCTGTGGTTTGGATACAACCTAAACAGAGACTTGACCAAGTTTCATTTGCATCAAAGCTCATTTGAGCTCTCCATAAATAATTATGTACATGGACTTAATTGGAGATCCTAGGGTGTTCTAGGGATTTTCATGGATCAAGCCATGACTTTATGAAAACTATATTTTCATAGGGTTCTAATGGAGTTGGATTCACTTAATTTGAAGGTTCCTAGCTAAAGATATGAGCTAAACCATTTCAGGGAAAAATCTGAAAATGTTTCTGGACATTATCCATTTTCTCTGGAACAGTTCTTTTAATCACACCAGCTCGAATGGATCTGAAATTGTTATGGTAGCTCAGGGATATTTTGGTGAACACCATAGCAAAATTTCAGAATTTTCCTCCGAAGGGTTCTTCATTTAAAATTCTAAATAGTTTAAATTTGAAGAATTAATTCTCGAGAATTTAAGGTTTTCATAGAGTGAAACTTGATTTATTGGAAAGTACTCTGAGAGCTGAATCCAACAAAATTTGGTTCACTCGATTTGGAGTTTCCTAGCCAAAGTTATGTGGGTTTGAAGTTGAACTAGATCTGAAAATCAGGGAAATGTTTAAAACACTGCACGTTGGTCCCACGTACAGTGTCTTCTTCAACCTCCCGCCAGCGTGAGATGGCCCCCGCCATCCCGATTACGGGGATGGGGCACCTCGCCTGGGAATCGCATTGGGTGGTGCCGTGTTATGGGGCACCCAACAGCACACATATAAGGATCAATGTATTACATAAATCAAAAGCGGAAGCTTACGAATGTTCTTTGTAAATAATTTACATAAAATAGCTACAGCGGAAGTCGATAAACAGCTCACGTCGAATAACTAGTGAGCAACCGAGAAGAGGTCCAGCCCGCGGACTCCTCTCGCTAGCAACACGAAGACATGGCAGCGGCTAGGTTCCCCATGTGATACATGACTCGGAAGTTCCCGAATCTCACCGGACAACCTTCTTTATAGCGTCGACGTTTACCTGCAAAACCACTCATATAGCAAAAGTGAGCACAAAGGCTCAGCAAGACTTAACCGTCTCTCCTACAGCATGCAACTCTACATGAGGGTAACCTAAGACCTAAGCATGTAATTTGCGAAAAGACTCGCCTACGAGTTTATCCTTAACTTTCAGATTTTAGCCATAATAGTAGTGACCCTGCGCCCAGCAACATTGGAACTCCACAATCAAACAAGAAACACTTCATTCCAATGTAACTGTCCCAAGGTGGAAATTAACTTTAGTTTGCTATATCTCTACTTCAAACAGGGTTCTCATGCAATTTATAATAATCATAGCAGCAATTAAAACTTTGCAAACTGTTTCCACACAACTTTCTTACTATGTCACAACACAGTGACCAAGCGGTAATCAATAACCGCGATGGACGGTGATTCGAATCAAACACTATCCATATAACTCGACACATACGTCCGCCTCTGAAGACCCAAATCTGGCGTCCTTCATTACGTCGTATGTGGCAACCTTTCGTAGGACACTAGACTGTAGAACCGGTCGCGCCGTCTTGGGCTCATAGGTCTAACGAAACGATGCGGTATGCCTCTACAATCCAGTGAACCTGGTACATCGGTTTCCTGGTTCCCATATATCAGTAAGCATCTGGTGCACAACTCAATACTTGCTCAGCGGGGCTGCACACGCTTCGGTCCTTAACCGACACAGGCAGAGCTACTCGACCAAGACCTCGTCTTGTCGCTGCCTACCCTCCTGCCCGGTCTCATCTTTGGAAATGTAAACTTTAGTTTGCCTCTTTTCCAATCCGCCTTATGTAAGCCTGAATTAAAGCTCGCGAGTAGATTCCAACTACTCGTCTTCTACCGGATGTCCTAGCCTATTTAGCACGGCCTTATTCTACAGCGATGACACCTTTCTACCCTTGACCTCAGGGTTCGTTTTTGGTTATGCATGTGGAGTATAAAACACCCTTGACCTAATGCACATACAACTTTGACCCCAAGTAGTGAACAAATGAAAAACTTTATAAACAACTTAAATGCAAACCGGAGCTTGCCATGGTTTTGCAGTTTACTAAAGTCAGAGAAGTATGAAGTTAGTTGCTGATGACTTGAAGCTCAATCCCTGCCCTTCTTGCTCCTTGATCCAAGCTTAACTTCTCCTTCACTTTTCCACGTTTAATCACTACACGTTATGAGTATACATACATGTTTAATTATAAAACTTTTGTTAACAAGTTCTAAAGACAAGTTTAAAACTGGAACTCTGTTTAAGAATTTAAAATGACACTGGTGCTAGTGGTTTGGGTTTGGTTTGAAGTACTATGATCAAGTGATAAGTGTGTTTCATCACTTGTGTGTTGATCACCTAATGATGTTGAACAGAACAGTACTGATCCATGGCTCCAATGGAGCTGAAAATTTTCTTGTGAGTTCCTTGTCACAAGAAAGTCATCTGGACCAAAATTCAGAATATTTCAATGAGTAGATCACTCAGAACAATTCCCTAAGGATTTAGGCAAAAAGGAATTAATTCTGAATAAATTTGCACTTTCATGCAAATTTAAGTGAACTACGATTTCAAACATAGCTCAGAGAGTACTTTTCCCAAGGATTTTTGGAATTAAGAACTGCCCAGAACTGAATTTCAAACTTTTGGAAATTCTCTGAAATTGTTTCTGTATTCATTTGAACACAGAAACTTGATTTCAGAATTACCCTAACTAAATCAACTCCAAATGAGGTGAAACTTTTACAGGTGTTCCCTATCATCCTAAAGAATATTCTGGCAAAATTTGGGATTTTTGGATGAACCAAACTCCCTCTAAAATTCTTTTGCTGAAAAGCTTTAAAGAATTTTCCAGAATTTTCTATTGATTTTCATACAAATTGGGTTGCATATTTGGATATGGTTTTTCATCCTGAATCCAAACCAATTTGAATCACAAATTTTGGAGTTTCCTAGCAAAAGTTATAAGGTACTAAACTTTGAACAACTTTCTGTTTGAATTCTACACAGAACAATACAAAAGTGGGGCCCACAGGTCAGGTGTTTCTTCAACCTCTCGCCAGAGCCCGCGGGTGCACGCCGGACAGAAGGGTGGCACGCCACGTTCTCCCTCATTCCTCCACCATTTTTACTCCGGTTTTGCCATACACGCTCCTCACAACGTGGCCTAGCAGCCGTGCAAGGTTTCCCCGCATGAAAACGGCCGTAGGTAGGTCGGCATCGGCGGGGCGGCTCGGGAGCTCGGCATCGACGCGTTTCAGCGTGTCTGAGGCTTCTCCCGGTGAGCTATAATGCACTAAAGAATCCCTAGTGGTCGAGGAACATGGAACGGAGATCAACTATTGCAGAAAATGGCTGCAAACTAGTCGTCAACTTGGACCGCGGCGGTTTTAGCCACCGTCGGAGATTTCTCGTCGCTCGGGGCAGAGGAGGGTCGGTTTGCTTTGTTCTTCGGCATGGAAGGGCGCTAGGAACTCTAGTAGCTGTGGTTTGAATTGTAGAACGAATGATCAAGCGATTGGAACAAATTTCAGAAACTTGCTGAGGGCAGTCCTTCACGTGCTCCGGCGCCAAAAACTAAATTCTGGCTATCCGGCATCGGGGAAGGGCAAGAGGACCATGGGAGGAGTAGCTAGATGTGATGGCACACCTTAGGGCGAAGTTTGTTGTGCCGTAGAGGCACTGGAGTGACCGGAAGACGAAGAACAGTGAGGCAACGTTGTTTGGACTGAGGAGAAGGAAAAACCTTCATGCGCCAACCCTAGGACGCCGGAAGCTGCTGTTTGTCGTGCTGAGGAGGTGAAAGGAGGAGTTCATGGTGTGGTTTTGCAGCTCAGCCGGCCTCTGCCTGCCCAAGTTCCCTGGTTCCCGATCGATCGACCGAATGGAGGCGACGTTTCTCCGACGGTTACTCGCGAGAAGGTAAGGACACAGAAGTAGCTCGGTGCAGCGAGGGGGAAAGATCACGCCAAGGTGCAGAAGGGCCACGAGTAGCTCTCCAGCGCTGCTCAAGCAGCTGGGAGCTGGCGGCAATTTTCCCCTCGGTGGCGTTCGGAGCTCGCTCATCTGCTTCCGTGTGACACAGAGACAGAGGTTTGCTTCGGGTATAAGTTACAGTTTAGCTCACTGAACTGTGGGGTTCACCCCAGCTCCTCCCCAAAAGATCTTCCAAATTTGGCATAGTGAAAATTTAAATTCTGAAGAGCTCAAATTTGACATCCATTTGGAATATTTGACAAGGTGCACTTCAGTTTCAAATTTGAATTCAAATTCCATGGAAATTCATAAGCCCCTTTGATACTCATATCAAAGCAACCCTAAAACCTTCTCAAAATTTGCATCCTCACTAATTCAAACCTGAAGAATTTGAATATGCCCTCTGCTCTTTGAGTTGGCCATTGCAAATACAAATTTTTGAACAACAGTTTGAATTCCGTTTTGGAAATGGCCTTCTTTTCCTTGAAGTAAACCATTTAATGCAAACTGAATATTTAAGTCCTCTTTGGTGATGACCCATTTGAATTTGGGTGAAACACTTTGGTTTGCTCCTAGTCCATGCTTGATCAATCTTGGTCCCAAGCTGAACCTCACAAGTTCAGTTTGACTATGCCCCTCAAATTAGAATTCGAAGGTTATCTCAAACAATGCTTTGAACAAATGGTACAGGAGCTCAAAATTTCTCCACATTTAGAACTAAGCTCTTTTAATCCTTAGGACTGCAATGGTCATCTCACCTATGGGCCTTTGTGACAAGCTAAACATGAATCCTTTACAAAGATTCAAAATTGGGTTTAAATTTCCTCCCCTCTACTCATAGAAGATGTGCACATGAGTTAGGTTTTTAGGAGTGAAATTCGTTCCTGGGTTAACATGTGTTCAGTATAAGCTAAAGAACAATTTAGCTTTCCCCACATGTCCATATTTGAGTTTATTATTTCATGTGACATAACTCAAGTCATTCCCTTGCCTTAACATGTTTTTGAATTCAGCATGACCTCAACATGATCATAATCCATTCCTCTCTAGCTCAGCCTCAAATCAAAACTTTGCCACCATCTTCTCCTCAATTTCAAATGTATGAGGCTCCATGTGTATTCAACAATTTGGCGGCACTTTGAGGTGAGCATTTGAGTCTAAAGACCTACTTTTAATTCTTCCTCATGCACATGTATGATCTACACATGTGTTTAACTCCACCTTGGTCCAACACATTCAAAGGAAAGCTTGAACCCATGTGGCTGCACCTCATGTATACTATCACATGTGACAAAGTTTTTTGTAAGTCCCATTTTTCATGAACCAGAAACACAATGACGTTCAATCACATGTTTCTTTGCATTCACGTTTTCGGGACTTATACCCAGCGCCCGAGCGTGCGACGCACAGCGATGGTGGCGCGGTTCGTTCTCAGTCATTACTGCCTAATTCTTGATACGGTTTCTTCATACGTGACCCTTGGAGCATGGCGCACATGCCGGGCAACTTCTCGCGCCTCGACATCGCCGGGATCAAAGTCGGCGCCGGTGGCATCGGAACTGAGCTCGGGTATGACGGTGCTAGCTCATCTCGGCGGTGAACACGATCAACCAATGGGTCGCAAAGCACCACTGGGGCACGGGGAAGCTAACCCTGCCCTCCTCTTGACCGGATATCGCCAGGAAAGTAGACTTCACCGGCGACCCGAGCCGTTTTCACCGGCGGTGGCCAAAATCAGGTGCTCTGCTCACTGGGTTGATCATCATCGTTAGGATTTGGCTGAGGTAACCGTGAGGTGCTACTCTAGCTTCAGCTTGACGAGGATTTTCAGTGATCAAGTGATCGAGATGAATTTTGAGTTTTGGTTCTCGGTGTTCTATATGGTGATCGTTGGGAAAATTGAAATTCTGGCTAACCGGTGCTAAGAGGAAGCTACGGAGCTCGGGGAGAGCTACTAGACTTTGATGCTAACCTCAGAGACCAGTTTGCCGCGCTGGGGAAGCTTGGAGATGATCAGACGACAGTGTCAAGTCGGAGGAGCTTTCGGGTTGATAGAGCGGTGGAAGGTCGGCTCGGAGAAGCTCAACAAAAGCTGATCACGAGCAGCTGAGGCCTGGAGCACGTCGAGCAAAGGCCGGCAGTGCTGTTTGTGGCCTCAACTTGAGGTGGGAAGGATTGCTTTGGCCGGTCGATGGCGGGGTTGTTAGTTGAGGTGTGTGGCGGCTTGCTTTGGTTTCTCAGTGCAGGGAAACGTCGAGGCAGCATGAAAACCGCCTGCTGCCGTCGGTAGCTCGAGACTAAATAGCTGAGGACGTCGGTTTGCAGCTGTGATTAGTGATCAGGAGGTCTCAGCGGCGTGCAGCACCGTGGCGACCACGTGGGCGCGCACAAGACCAAAGTCTCGGTTGCTTCAGTCGGTTCACTAGCTTGTGTGGCTGACAAGTGGGACCCACTCCCCTTTTAACATCTGAAATTAACTTCCTCCCACTGCTCCAAACAGTAATCCCACTAACACTCTATAGAATTTGAATTATCTACCAAATGCCCATTTGAACTTGATAGAATTCAAATTGTGAAGTGTTTGAATATATTTTCAGCACATATGTAGATTGAAATTCAAATAAAGTTTTAATTTGCTAAAATTTTCTCATGTCAAGATCAACTCCAAATGCAGTTAAAATTGGTATTTGAGCTCACAAAAATGTGCTGAGTATGAATATTTCTCCCACTTTTGAAGTCATAGGATAAAAGTAGTTTGAATTTAAATTTGAGTTCAAACTAGCCTCTTTCTAGTTACACCCAAAATTACATTACAAAGGTTTTGGATTTGGGTGAAATTTGGCATGAGCATTTCTAGCAAGGTGTATGAGTTTTTCATATGCTCAGCCCCTATAAGATGCATGTGGGAAATGACACTTTTGCATTTTGTGAGTTTATTCTCTAATGACCATGTTGATGGTGTTTACTTGCTCTTCAAAGGTGTTCATAAAGTTTCCTCAAATGAGGTGTGTGTGGTGTGATGAACACTTTGAATGTGTGCAAAAACCTAGGCCCTTACAGGGGGGGAGGGTCTGTGGCCAAGGTGTAGAGGGGGGCTGGGGGTTGTATTTATAAGGGGGGAAAAGAAGAGTCCTAATCATGTTAGGACTCAACCAAAGAGTCCTAGTAAGATGGGACTCATCCCAAAGAGTCCTAGTGGTTTCCCCCCTCTAAGGCTGCACCCAATTTGCGTGCAGATCCCCCCAAATGTGGGGGAAATTCCCACTTGTGGGAATTTGGGGAAGATTTGGCATTTTGGGAAATTTTTAAATGGCTCAATTCAGCTATCTTATTTCCCTTTCTCTCCATTTCTACGTCCTTTTCTATATTTCTATATTCCCTTCTCCATTTCTATATTCCTTTCTCCATTTCTACGGTTCTTTCTCCATTTTTATGGTTCTTTCTCCATTTCTACTTTTTTTTTTAAATGCTTCTCTACATGAAAAATGTCTGCAATGCATGGTAGTGAAATTGAGGGTGTTACACATGCTTCTGGGGAAGGCACAAGTCTTGAATGCGCGACTGGACGGCGCACATCTTCCATAACTCCAGAGTCCTTAAGGCCCACGAGTGGTCGTAAGACACGTGGCGGCTCCGGAGCCCTCCTTAGCCGGGAGGTCAGGCCCGGAGCCTGGAGACACGTGGCAGCTCGGACCTCGCCTCGGTAAAACCCTCAAATTCATTACCATGCATTGCATACATTTTTCATGTAGAAAAGCATTGCAAAAGAACTAGAAATGGAGAAAGAATTATAGAAATGGAGAAAGAACCATAGAAATGGAGAAAGAACCATAGAAATGGAGAAAGAACCATAGAAATGGAGGAAGGAACCATAGAAATGGAGGAAGAACCACAGAAATGGAGAAAGGAATATAGAAATGGAGAATGGGGCATAGAAATGGAGAAGGGAATATAGAAAGGGAGAATGGGGCATAAAAGCGGAGAGAGGAATGTAGAAATGGAGAATGGGACATAGAAATGGAGAGGGGAATGTAGATATAGAGAATGGGACATAGAAATGGAGAGGGGAATGTAGAAATTGAACAAGTGACATAGAAATTGTGAGGAATGGGAAAAAGATAGCTGAAATGAGCCATTCCCAAATTTCCCCAAAATTTCCAAATTCCCAATTCCACAAAAGGGGAATTTTCCCCACATTAGGGGGGAATTCTCCCCCAAATTTGCCACACCAATTAAGGGGGAGACCCCTTCGCCGCAGCCCTTAAGGGGGGAAACCCTATTCCCCACCTTTAGGACTCTTTGGTTAAGTCCCCCACCTCTAAGACTCTTTGGTTAAATCCCCCACCATTAGGACTCTTTGTTTCCACCTTTATGACTCTTTGGTTGAGTCCCATCTTGCTAGGACTCTTTGTTTCCACCCAGGACTCTTGGATTGAGTCCCATCTTGCTAGGACTCTTTGTTTCCACCCCTAGGATATTTTCCCCCTTATAAATATAACCCCCACCCCTGGCCACACCCCTCTCCCTTTTGGTCATCCCCCCTGCTGCCAAGCCCCCTTCCTTGCAGCCAAGTCGCCAAGTGCCCCCCTCGCTGGAATTTTGGCCACCGTCAAGCCCCTTCACGCCTCGCCGTCGCCGGAGAAGAAAGCCGACGATCTGTCCTGCCCTAATCTTCCATAGAAAAATTCCCCGCTGCTGCCATTGCTAGGAGAAAGGCCCTGCCACAAGGAGGAAGTGAGGTTGGTCCCCATTGCCCATCTCACAACGTCGCCGCTGTTTCTACGCATCCGTTTTCTTTGCCCCCTTCGAGCAGAACCTTTTACGTGTGGATAGATCGTGTTTTGATCGATTTTTGATGGTGGGATTGATCTAGATCTTGAGTTAAGATCATCACCACGTCCACACTTGATCCCTACACACTTGTTCATCATAAAACCCCATGAAAGCCCATTAAAACATGCAAGAACACATACAAAATGGTTTTTATAAAACTGCACTATAGTATTTGCATTCATCTACCCATGAGTAATCAATCATCATGCACAAACTTTACTCATGGGGTAGATGAATGCAACTTCTATGGTGCTGTTTTATTAAACCAGTTTATACGTGTTCTTGCATGTTTTAATGGGCTTTCATGGGGTTTTATGATGAACAAGGGTTCTGGGATGAAGTGTGGACGTGGTGATTGTAAAAGCCCAAAAAAAGGGACTTGCAAAAACATTCATCACCTCACAACACCACAGTTTTTGTTGTGGATATCTTAGGAAAAATTGTGAAGAGCAAGTAACCTCCATCAAAAGAGTGATTAGAGGGGAAAGCCCTAACTTACACAAAGTAGGATTCCTACCCATGGACATAAGAGGTTGAGCTCACCCCTAGAACTTAAAAAGTCTTGGGAAGGTTCAAGCTAAGTTTCATGCAAACCCAACCCTTTTGCGGCAATTTTGGAGGCAAGTGAAAAGGAGGCCAATTTGAATGTAAATTCAAATTACAGCAACTTTCAGCGCTCACATTCAAAAGTTAGTTTCATATTCGAACTCAGCATATTTTTCTGAGTGACCCCACCAATTTTCAGTCCCATTGGACTTCATCTTGTCGGGAGCCAAATTTGTAACAATTCAAACTGAGTTTAGAATTTCAAATTCAAATATGGAGGGAATGTGGCCGAACCAGTTTTAAGCTGATGAATTCAAATTTTTCCTCTGAATTGGTGGCTAAATTTCCTTTTCAAGTCTGAGTAGATGGGATATTTGCACAACAGAGAAGATTAGGGGGGAGAAGAGGGCCAACTAGTCAGCTAGACTTCGGATCGAAGTAACACCGGGTGAGCTCGGTTTACCGGGTCTCGGCAGCGCTCGACACCGAACCATCTGAGCAGCCACCTCGCCCCACCTCGCGCGCTGGCGACCAGCTTACCGGCTCGCTGCCTCGGCGTGATCCATCCCCTCTGAACCGAGCAAACTGCGTTTCGTCTCTCCTCCCTGCACCTGATAACCACCGAGCTCGCCGCCACCTCTGGGAAACCATCGGGAGCCAGCTCAAACCATGCCACAGCGCCCTCCGACCTGCACAACAGAGCTACGCCCTCATTCCTCACCTTCCCAGCGTGAGAGCTAGCAAGCTCCGGCAGTATCCGAGCCCTGAACTCCTTTGTTCCCGGCAAGCTAAGGCTAACCGGCGACTGGGCGCACGTGGACAGCCTACACCAGGCCCTATCACGCCCAAGCGAGAACATCCCCGGACGCGCCGGTGAGCACTGCTGCTTCCACTCAAACCACAAGACCAGCCGTGAACCGCCGAGCAAGAATTTGGAAAAACTTCGCCGGCGACCACAGGACGACGTTCCGGTATGAAACCTCCAAATTCCAACTCCATTCTCGTCGTCAGTTCACTAACTGTGCTCAAATGTAACACCCCAAATTTTTAGTCAAGATTCAAATTTTGGATTTAGAACCATAAACCATGTTCAGAGGGGGATTTAAAAATTTTTGGACGTGTTGCATGTTTTGCAAAAATTCAAATTCAAACTGGAATTCAAATTAGACTCAAAACAGAAAAGAAATGGAAAAAGAAAAAGGAAAACCGGAAAAAAACTGGCCAGTGGGCCGAAACCTCAGCCGGCCCAGCTAACCCCCGCGCAGCCCGCCCCCGCGCGCGCCGCGCTGCCCCTCGCTGACATGTGGGACCCGCCTGTCATCCCTAACCCCGCGACCCCGGACTTCTCCCCGCGCGCGCGCGATCGCAACCGATGGGGAAACCGCGTCCCGCAGCCGAATTCTGGAACCTGAGGACTCTAACTCGATCACAACAGAACCACCGCCCTCCCCCGGCTATAAAAACAACCGATCCGATCAGTTTTTCGCACGCGATCGCCGATTTTCACTCCGGTGAGCACCGAGACTTCGCCGGTGAATTCTGGCCGATCTAAGCTCGGAAACTCTGATCTAACTCGTTGGTCTTGATCCACCGCCTCCAGGGAACATTGCAGGTGCAGAAAACCCGAAGATATACGGTGCAAATCCAGCTCCGACGAGCTTCGCCGTGGTTTTGCCTCGGACCTCGCCGCAGAGCACTTTCCAGGACCCCCGAGCTCGAGAAAACCCCCGAGGTGAGATCCCTGACCTCCCCTCTACCGATCTAGGCTATAAGATCACAGTTCTAGGCAGAATTCTCGAGGATCCGAAAGTTTTCGGCGAGATCGCCGCTTCCCGCCGCCGTGCGCCGCCGGCAGCGCCGCCCGCGCTCGATCAGAGCGACGTGGCCGCTTGTGCGCCGTTTATTTTAAATCGCACGGTAGACTTTAAAACCCCGCGTACCGGTTCGATGTTATAATCTCAGCCGTCGGTTTAAAATCAGACGGTCCACGTCAGCCCCGCGTTATAAAGACTGGAATTCTTACGTGCTACCCCCTGGGGTTCTCTGGAATTGAGAGCTAGCCCCGGAAACTTCAGATCTAGCCCCTGGAACTCCAGAAAATCATGTAAATTCATTTAAAAATCAGTTTTAGCCCCTGGACTTAATAGAAATTAGGAAAAACACCTCTGACAAGTGTAGCTAGACCCCTGGAAATTATGAAAATAATATTATAGACCCTGTAATGAGGTGAATTCATTATTTTAGCTCTGTTTAGTATTTAATTTAGAAAATTGAATATGTAACTAGTGTTTAAATATTAAAAAGGGGGACAAACATAATTGTCAAATTTATTAAAAACTTTCTCAGTACTTAGAAAACTTTGGAGTGAGATAAAAATATATTTTTAGGCTGAAATAAATCTGTTTCATCTATTATTCACATTTAATAGTATAGGGACACATTTTTAAGTAAAGAATAGTTAAAGAAAAATAGGGAAAATAATTATGAAATAGTATACATCAGAAGCCAAGGTCAAAATATGATCTTAAATTATTTAGGACCAGAACCTAATCTGTTTAGGTAGTGTGTATTACTAATTTAATAATAAAATGCACAATTATGCATAAGAATATAAATCTGAAAATATAGAAACTAGTAAATGATAAATGGAGTTTCTAAAATATAAAGAATTCAGTTTAGGGTTGATAGAAATTATGAAGGCATATATGGAGAAGAAAAATACTTTTCATACATACTTGGTAGTTTAATATATAAGGAATTTATTTAAAACTGAAACACACATATATACATATATGTATATATATATATAGTATGTGAGTATAAATATGAACACCAAAGTAGGAATCATACACATATAAATAAAAGTGTATGTAAGCCCCAAATCAACACACATAAAGTAACCACAACACATATAATGGTAAAGAACTTTCATAAATATGAATGTGTGGTTTGTATGAAGTAGAAGTGTGAACTATGTCTTATGATTGTTGTTTTTCTTTTGCTATGTGTGATGGTATGAAGTAGAACCTGCTCAAGAACAAGTTATTCAATTCCAAGATCAAGACTACCCATTTCAAGAGCAGCAAGAAGGAGGCAAGTGTCCTTGACCACTTTGATCCTATGCTAGGATGTGTAGATAGAATTATTTGCATTGTCAAGTTAAATATGAAACCCATGCTAGGAAAGTTTCTCTAGAATTGCATTACCTTATTTCCTTGAAGCTTGGGTTGGGATTTATTTTGTCATGTCATTTATATACATGCATATGCTTAGCCATGCTTAGAATGGGATATTTGGGACATGAGATCATCAGTTTATATTACCATACTCTTGAATGAGCTATTATGAGTTATGTAGAGGTAGGGATCAAGGCAAGTTGGATGTTTTGGTTGTGTGCTGGGTGCACGAGACTTGGGTTTGTGTTTAGTACTTGCCTGGATCCTAAGGACCGGTTCATGGAGCATGTAACCCGGCTTTACAGTGCCAACCACATGCTGAGATGGGGCAGCTTGGCCAATTAATTAGGTGTATCCCCGGCGTAGTATGGGTGTGTTGGATGGTGCGGGGAATAGGAGTCAGCTGGACTGCCATATGAACCGCAAGGCTCAAGAGGGGGCCACTGCAGCGGGGTTGGAGCCTCTTGTATGCTGTTAGGGGTGAAACCTCAGTGGGCCCACGCTCGTCGGGAATCCCTTTGTAAAGGCTTCGTAGTGATCTCTTGGCCACACACCTGGGAAGTGTGAATGTGGTTCGTAGCCACTGGCATAATGGAGGTTCTTTTAGTCCACCCGGCAACGGGGGATGAAATCACTACTTGTGGGTACAGTGGTACAAACTCTGCAGAGTCAAAACTGTCTTGACAGCCGTGCTCACGGTTAAGAGCGGCCTGGACTTATTCATGATTAGAGAATTGTTGGTTTTGGAAGTTAAGCGGGGAGCTTAACATTGGAAATGATGATTATGGTTATTGGTTTATGATGATGGGATGGGAGATTTGGATCATTTCACCTGTGTAGTAATGTAGGTGCTTAATAAGCTAAGGTGATAGGTATTAATTGCGTAGTGCTTTAACCATGAGTTCAACCTCTCCTTGTTCTAGCCGTGCATGATATAATTTTCCCACACTTGCTGAGTACCATTGGTACTCAACCTTGCATATTTGTTGGTTTATATTGCTGCTCAGGTCAAGATAATGAGATGGTGTATAATGACCAAGATTTTGGACCCGAGGAAGGTTTCTAGGTTCATGAAGACCCCCGGGCAACACCTGTGATGGAGCCCTAAAGAATAATATTCCGCTGCTAGTTTATTTACTTGTGATGAAGCATTAGTGTCCATTGAGACATTTGTGATGTAAGACTTACTTATATTCGACACCTGGCTTGTAATAAATGATGCTTCACTATTTGTCATCACATGTATGAGAAAATGATCCTGGCATACATGTGATATTCACTTGGTTGTTCTTCGGAAAAACCGGGTGTGACAGAGGTGGTATCAGAGCCAAGGTTGCCCGTAGGAACGTGGACCTAGGTAGGAATGGACGTATTTAAGGGCCCTATTTTCTTAAAAACTATTTTCCAAGGTGTGGGTAAAAGAGTGTTATTAAAAGAGTCATTTTCTTCATCTTACCCCAACTTCCATTCAAAAATAGGATTTTTGTTTGAAATTTTATCTAACCTAATTTTAAATTCTTTTGTTTTAGATGGTTCGCATGATTCGCACCGCTCGTAAGTCCACAGGAGGGAGAGTTCCCGTAGTTGCCCTTGCCGAAAGAGAGGAGAGTCGTCCAGTGACGTACCTTTCCTACGGATTGGCAGTAGGAGATTTGTTGCGCCGTCTTCGACGTATGCTCGAAGCCGCCGGCAATACGGGCAAGCTCATCATCCACTATAACTCCACCAGGACCATCCGTGAGAAGAGGGAAGAATGGAGTTCGGAGATGAGGATTATACACGAGAATCAACTGCTTAAGATCCACCACTCTCCAGCTTGTCGAGCAACACAAGTTGACGCGGAGAGAGATGTCACTTGGGAGGCCATCACCTGCCAGAGCCACATCTATCGTCGCCACTTGGCCAAAACTGAGTACATGTATGTCCTCCAACGTGAGAGTGGTACCACGGAGTACAAGTACCCACCGGTGCAGCAAGGGACTTCCCATGAGCACATGGACTTGTGCTTGGAGGATGCTGCTATGCTCAGCACTCGACTGCAGGAGTGTCAACAAGAGCTTCAGGATGTCCGAGATACTCTGAAGGAGACGGAGGCATTGCTGCGAGCTTGCTTAAAGGCGAGAGAAAGAGGAGATGGGAATGAACTGTGTGTCACCGTAAGTGATCCATGGACCCCTGACTCCCCGGATCGCCGAGCGATCAGGCGTCGTCGCACTTCTCCACCCGCAGCCTCCCCACCCAAAGCAGAGTCAGAAGGTAGCCGAAATGAGGAGGAAGATCCCGAGGAGCCAGCTCAAGAGGATGAGTAGTGTAGAGTCTTTCCCCTAGCTAGCAAGAGGTCGAGTAGTCGAGTCGTTACGTAGTTAATGGTGTGATAATGCTTGGTGTGTGACGTGAGTTGTGGAAGCCATGAGCAAGTGTCCACAGCCTCGTCTTCAGATTGTTTTGCTTTGGTGTGTGAACCCACAGGGAATGATAGTGCATTTATTGGGTGTGAGATATAAAACCCTCGTAAGATTTTAACAAAACTTCAACACTTCAAAGTACAAACAAGTGAAAGTAGTAAGATGATACTAAATGCTTTCAAATTAACATTTGTTGATTCTGCCAGATGGCCGGAAGAGGAAAAGGACGTGCTGCCAACCCCGCCAACAACAATGATGAGGCATGCAACTCTCATCTTTCTGGAGGCCAGAACCGGGGTGGTCGCCGTGAAGAAGTTGATCCTCTCCACCAAATGCTGGAGAATCAAAATCAGCTCATCCAGAACTTGACTCAAGTAGTGGCCAACTTGCATCAAGTTCCACCTCCACAAGCTGCACCACGCCAACCAAGGTTGAGTGAGTTTCTAGGAACTCAACCTCCAAAGTTTGCAAGTGCTGCTGAACCTCTGGAGGCAGATGATTGGCTGAAGACCATTGAAAGTAAGATGAGAATCATACAATGCCAAGGGTATGAGAGGGTGCTGTTTGCCTCTCATCAATTGCAGGGACCTGCTGCTGATTGGTGGACCGCCTACGTGGCCGCCCATCATGACCCTGAGAGCATCACTTGGGAAGAGTTCAAGCGTAGCTTCCGCAACCATTACATCCCAAGAGGTGAACTCAAAAACAAGAGGAAATAGTTTTTGGGACTGCAGCAGGGAAACATGACGGTGAGGGAATACCTCACTAAATTCTCTCAACTATCCCGTTATGCTCCACGAGACATAGAGACAGATGAGCAGAAACAAGATTGTTTCGTGGAAGGACTTACCGCAGAGATGCAGTGTGCAATGTCCTCCAATGAGTATGAAAGCTTTCAAAAGATGGTGGACAGAGCATTTGTGGTGGAAAGGAAGCTGAAGGCCCTGGAAAATGAGAATAAGAGGAAGGCTGGGTGGTCACATCAAGCCTCAGGGAGCAACACCCGCCCACGTATGATGCAGCAACCTACGGGGCAGACGAGCCGTGCTGCGGTACCCTATTCAGCACCAAGAGGGTACAACCCAAACTACAGGCCTCCCGCAGCACCAGCACAGCCGCAACGTCAGTTTGTACAACAGCCTCGCCCCGCATATCCCCATCGACCAGCAGTGCAAGGACCCCCAAACCAACCCCAAGACAACAAGGGCCAAGCATCTAAGATTGGGGTGCAATGTTTCAGCTGTGGTGAAGTGGGGCACTACGCCCATAAGTGTCCAAAGAAGAAGCCCACTCAGCCACAGCAGCAGAACGTAATGAGAGGACGGGTGAACCACGTCACTATGGAGGAAGCACAAGAGGCACCCGACGTGGTAGTTGGTAAGTTTCCTGCCAATTTACACCTTGCAACTCTGCTGTTTGATTCTGGTGCTACCCATTCGTTCATTGCTCAAGGGTTTGTTAAGAAGCATGACCTAGCAACCACACAAATGAACCATATGCTAGCGGTAAATTCTCCAGGTGGAGAAATAAGGACAAGACAAGTGTCTCCCAAAGTGAACCTAGACATTAATGGGGTAGTATTTACCGCTAACCTCATAGTGATCGATTCACAAGGGATAGATATTATTTTGGGTATGGATTGGTTGACCAAACATAAAGGAATCATCCATTGTTCGACCAGAACGGTGGAACTAACTCACCCTAGTGGCACAAGAGTAAAGTTCATAACGATACACGAGCCTAGGAGGGACATTAAATTAAATCAAGTGGAGGTGAAAGTTGAGGAAATCAGGACTATCAGGGAATATCCAGATGTTTTTCCGGAGGAGTTGCCAGGAATGCCTCCCGACCGTGACGTGGAATTCGCAATCGAGCTAGTACCGGGAACAGCCCCGATATACAAGAGACCTTATCGAATGGACTCCAAGCAGCTAGAAGAGCTCAAGGATCATTTGAGAGAATTGACGGAAAAGGGGTATGTTCGCCCTAGTTCCTCACCATGGGGAGCTCCGGTAATATTTGTGCCTAAGAAAGATGGAACCCAAAGGTTATGCGTGGATTACCGTGCCTTGAATGAGGTGACCATCAAGAACAAGTATCCATTACCCCGCATTGAAGACTTGTTTGATCAGTTGAGGGGAGCTTGTGTGTTCTCGAAAATTGATCTCAGGTCGGGATACCACCAACTCAAGATAAGGCAATCTGATATTCCCAAGACAGCTTTCGTATCTCGGTACGGACTGTATGAATACACTGTCATGCCTTTCGGGCTAACCAATGCCCCGGCATATTTCATGTACCTCATGAACAAGGTATTCATGGAATATCTGGACAAATTTGTGGTGGTTTTTATAGATGATATTCTCGTCTTCTCCAAAGATGAAGAAGAACATGAGAAACATCTAAGGTTGGTGTTACAGAGGTTGAGAGAACACCAACTATATGCCAAGTTGAGCAAGTGTGAGTTTTGGCTAAAGAGAGTTCCCTTTTTAGGGCATATAATCTCGGAGGGAGGAATCTCCGTAGATCCCGCCAAAATCGAAGATATCCAGAAATGGAAAACCCCTGAAAATGTCGGAGAAGTTCGAAGCTTTTTGGGATTGGCTGGATACTATCGACGGTTTATTGAGGGATTCTCCAAGATCTCGAGACCTCTCACCAAACTGTTGGAAAAGGGAATCACATTCACCTGGACGCCACAGTGCGATACGAGCTTTCAGGAGCTAAAGAAGAGATTGACAACAGCCCCCGTGTTGGTTATGCCAGATATGCAGAAGAATTTCACGGTGTACTGCGATGCCTCTGGAAACGGGTTGGGATGTGTTCTCATGCAAGAGGGACATGTCGTGGCATATGCATCCCGGCAGCTTCGGAAGCACGAGAAGAACTATCCTACACATGACTTAGAACTAGCTGCAGTGGTACACGCGTTGAAAATTTGGCGGCACTATTTGATGGGGAAGAGGACAGAGATATATACGGATCATAAGAGTTTGAAGTACATATTCACACAGCCAGATCTCAACCTTAGACAAAGGAGATGGTTAGAGCTAATCAATGACTTTGATGTAGGCATCAACTATCATCCCGGGAAAGCAAACGTCGTGGCCGATGCCTTGAGTCGGAAAGTGCAGGTCAATAAGTTGAGCTTGAAGGATATGCCTGCAGAATTGAAGGACGAGGTTATAAGGCTCAATCTATGTCTAGTAAATAGTGGTGAAGCCATCGCCATGGAAGTGGACTCCACACTCGAGCAAGACATACGCGAGGGCCAAAAGAATGATGAGAAGATACAAGAGATCAGACAGCTCATCAAGGAAAATAAAGCTCCTGGTTTTAGAGAGGATGAACAAGGAACGGTGTGGCACGGGAAAAGGATCTGTGTGCCAGAAGTAAAGGAGATTCGTAAATTAATTTTGAAGGAGGCTCACGATTCCGACTATTCCATTCATCCTGGGAGTACGAAGATGTATCAGGACCTCAAAAGCAGGTATTGGTGGTATGGCATGAAGCGAGATGTCGCGGAACATGTTGCCCTATGTGACACATGTCAGTTGGTGAAAGCAGAACATCAACGACCCGCGGGATTGCTGCAACCACTCAAAGTGCCTGAATGGAAGTGGGAAGAAATCAGCATGGATTTTGTCGTGGGATTGCCTAGGACCCAATCCGGGTATGATTCAATATGGGTCATTATTGATAGGCTAACCAAGGTAGCTCATTTCATTCCTGTGAAAGAAAGCTACAGCGGATCCAAATTGGCAGAACTGTACATGTCAAGGATTGTGTGTTACCATGGAGTGCCAAAGAAGATAGTGTCGGACCGAGGGACACAGTTCACCTCGAGGTTTTGGCAAAAGTTGCATGAAACCATGGGAACCCATCTGAATTTCAGCTCTGCCTATCATCCCCAAACTGACGGGCAGACGGAGAGAACCAATCAGATCCTTGAAGATATGTTAAGGGCATGTGCACTCAAAAACAATAGGAGTTGGGACAAGAACTTACCGTATGCGGAGTTTTCCTATAACAACAGTTATCAAGCTAGTATGAAGATGTCACCGTTTGAAGCTTTGTATGGAAGGAAGTGCAGAACTCCCCTATTTTGGAACCAAACAGGAGAAAGTAAAGTGTTTGGTCCCGAAGTATTACAAGAAGCCGAGGCGAAGGTGAGGGAGATTCGCAACAATTTGAGGATAGCACAAACACGCCAAAAGAGCTATGCCGATGTACGAAGAAGAGAACTCGTTTTCAACGTGGGAGACTATGTTTATCTCAAGGTGTCCCCTATCAGAGGACTTCGTCGGTTCAAGGTGAAAGGGAAGTTGTCACCTCGATACATCGGACCCTTTCAAGTTTTGGAAAGAAAAGGCGAAGTGGCGTACCAACTAGAGTTGCCGGTTCATCTGTCGGACGTGCACGATGTGTTCCATGTGTCGCAACTCAAGAAATGTCTGAGGACGCCTGAGGAGGTGTTACCCATGAACGAAGTGGATGTAGCTGAGGATTTGTCTTATGCCGAGCAACCATACAAGATTTTGGAGACAATGGAACGCCTCACCAGAAATAAGAGAATCAGGATGTGCAAGGTGCAGTGGAAGCATCACTCAGAAGAGGAAGCCACCTGGGAACGGGAAGATGAGCTTAAGGCACAATTTCCGGAATTATTTTCTTAGAAACACCAATCTCGAGGACGAGATTTCTTTTAAGGGGGGTAGAGCTGTAACACCCCAAATTTTTAGTCAAGATTCAAATTTTGGATTTAGAACCATAAACCATGTTCAGAGGGGGATTTAAAAATTTTTGGACGTGTTGCATGTTTTGCAAAAATTCAAATTCAAACTGGAATTCAAATTAGACTCAAAACAGAAAAGAAATGGAAAAAGAAAAAGGAAAACCGGAAAAAAACTGGCCAGTGGGCCGAAACCTCAGCCGGCCCAGCTAACCCCCGCGCAGCCCGCCCCCGCGCGCGCCGCGCTGCCCCTCGCTGACATGTGGGACCCGCCTGTCATCCCTAACCCCGCGACCCCGGACTTCTCCCCGCGCGCGCGCGATCGCAACCGATCGGGAAACCGCGTCCCGCAGCCGAATTCTGGAACCTGAGGACTCTAACTCGATCACAACAGAACCACCGCCCTCCCCCGGCTATAAAAACAACCGATCCGATCAGTTTTTCGCACGCGATCGCCGAGATTCACTCCGGTGAGCACCGAGACTTCGCCGGTGAATTCTGGCCGATCTAAGCTCGGAAACTCTGATCTAACTCGTTGGTCTTGATCCACCGCCTCCGGGGAACTTTGCAGGTGCAGAAAACCCGAAGATATACGGTGCAAATCCAGCTCCGACGAGCTTCGCCGTGGTTTTGCCTCGGACCTCGCCGCAGAGCACTTTCCAGGACCCCCGAGCTCGAGAAAACCCCCGAGGTGAGATCCCTGACCTCCCCTCTACCGATCTAGGCCATAAGATCACAGTTCTAGGCAGAATTCTCGAGGATCCGAAAGTTTCCGGCGAGATCGCCGCTTCCCGCCGCCGTGCGCCGCCGGCAGCGCCGCCCGCGCTCGATCAGAGCGACGTGGCCGCTTGTGCGCCGTTTATTTTAAATCGCACGGTAGACTTTAAAACCCCGCGTACCGGTTCGATGTTATAATCTCAGCCGTCGGTTTAAAATCAGACGGTCCACGTCAGCCCCGCGTTATAAAGACTGGAATTCTTACGTGCTACCCCCTGGGGTTCTCTGGAATTGAGAGCTAGCCCCGGAAACTTCAGATCTAGCCCCTGGAACTCCAGAAAATCATGTAAATTCATTTAAAAATCAGTTTTAGCCCCTGGACTTAATAGAAATTAGGAAAAACACCTCTGACAAGTGTAGCTAGACCCCTGGAAATTATGAAAATAATATTATAGACCCTGTAATGAGGTGAATTCATTATTTTAGCTCTGTTTAGTATTTAATTTAGAAAATTGAATATGTAACTAGTGTTTAAATATTAAAAAGGGGGACAAACATAATTGTCAAATTTATTAAAAACTTTCTCAGTACTTAGAAAACTTTGGAGTGAGATAAAAATATATTTTTAGGCTGAAATAAATCTGTTTCATCTATTATTCACATTTAATAGTATAGGGACACATTTTTAAGTAAAGAATAGTTAAAGAAAAATAGGGAAAATAATTATGAAATAGTATACATCAGAAGCCAAGGTCAAAATATGATCTTAAATTATTTAGGACCAGAACCTAATCTGTTTAGGTAGTGTGTATTACTAATTTAATAATAAAATGCACAATTATGCATAAGAATATAAATCTGAAAATATAGAAACTAGTAAATGATAAATGGAGTTTCTAAAATATAAAGAATTCAGTTTAGGGTTGATAGAAATTATGAAGGCATATATGGAGAAGAAAAATACTTTTCATACATACTTGGTAGTTTAATATATAAGGAATTTATTTAAAACTGAAACACACATATATACATATATGTATATATATATAGTATGTGAGTATAAATATGAACACCAAAGTAGGAATCATACACATATAAATAAAAGTGTATGTAAGCCCCAAATCAACACACATAAAGTAACCACAACACATATAATGGTAAAGAACTTTCATAAATATGAATGTGTGGTTTGTATGAAGTAGAAGTGTGAACTATGTCTTATGATTGTTGTTTTTCTTTTGCTATGTGTGATGGTATGAAGTAGAACCTGCTCAAGAACAAGTTATTCAATTCCAAGATCAAGACTACCCATTTCAAGAGCAGCAAGAAGGAGGCAAGTGTCCTTGACCACTTTGATCCTATGCTAGGATGTGTAGATAGAATTATTTGCATTGTCAAGTTAAATATGAAACCCATGCTAGGAAAGTTTCTCTAGAATTGCATTACCTTATTTCCTTGAAGCTTGGGTTGGGATTTATTTTGTCATGTCATTTATATACATGCATATGCTTAGCCATGCTTAGAATGGGATATTTGGGACATGAGATCATCAGTTTATATTACCATACTCTTGAATGAGCTATTATGAGTTATGTAGAGGTAGGGATCAAGGCAAGTTGGATGTTTTGGTTGTGTGCTGGGTGCACGAGACTTGGGTTTGTGTTTAGTACTTGCCTGGATCCTAAGGACCGGTTCATGGAGCATGTAACCCGGCTTTACAGTGCCAACCACATGCTGAGATGGGGCAGCTTGGCCAATTAATTAGGTGTATCCCCGGCGTAGTATGGGTGTGTTGGATGGTGCGGGGAATAGGAGTCAGCTGGACTGCCATATGAACCGCAAGGCTCAAGAGGGGGCCACTGCAGCGGGGTTGGAGCCTCTTGTATGCTGTTAGGGGTGAAACCTCAGTGGGCCCACGCTCGTCGGGAATCCCTTTGTAAAGGCTTCGTAGTGATCTCTTGGCCACACACCTGGGAAGTGTGAATGTGGTTCGTAGCCACTGGCATAATGGAGGTTCTTTTAGTCCACCCGGCAACGGGGGATGAAATCACTACTTGTGGGTACAGTGGTACAAACTCTGCAGAGTCAAAACTGTCTTGACAGCCGTGCTCACGGTTAAGAGCGGCCAGGACTTATTCATGATTAGAGAATTGTTGGTTTTGGAAGTTAAGCGGGGAGCTTAACATTGGAAATGATGATTATGGTTATTGGTTTATGATGATGGGATGGGAGATTTGGATCATTTCACCTGTGTAGTAATGTAGGTGCTTAATAAGCTAAGGTGATAGGTATTAATTGCGTAGTGCTTTAACCATGAGTTCAACCTCTCCTTGTTCTAGCCGTGCATGATATAATTTTCCCACACTTGCTGAGTACCATTGGTACTCAACCTTGCATATTTGTTGGTTTATATTGCTGCTCAGGTCAAGATAATGAGATGGTGTATAATGACCAAGATTTTGGACCCGAGGAAGGTTTCTAGGTTCATGAAGACCCCCGGGCAACACCTGTGATGGAGCCCTAAAGAATAATATTCCGCTGCTAGTTTATTTACTTGTGATGAAGCATTAGTGTCCATTGAGACATTTGTGATGTAAGACTTACTTATATTCGACACCTGGCTTGTAATAAATGATGCTTCACTATTTGTCATCACATGTATGAGAAAATGATCCTGGCATACATGTGATATTCACTTGGTTGTTCTTCGGAAAAACCGGGTGTGACATCAAAGTATCTATACTCGAGGACGACCCGATCCCCTCCCCAGTTCTGGCTTGAAACCCCGGGTTAGCGGCGAATTTCGAGCCTTCCGATCGGCGATCATGGCGGGGGCACTCGGGCACACGGTGAACCCCCACTTGCCGCCGTTGCCGAGCAATTTTGCGGCCTTGCCGAGCTAGCCGGACCACCACTGATGCTTTAGAGTGGATCCTCTGAACCTTTGGCGGGCTAGGGTGCTCAGGCCACGGTGCCGAAGCTTCACCGAGGGGTGTGCACGTCGCCGACCTAGTTCCGAGTGTCGTTAGCTTGTGCCGACCCCTTAGATGAGTTGCTCGTGGCTGGTAACCCCAGGCGGCAAGTACCGAGCCGGGAGGCGGCCGGAAAGCCGACTCTGGTGAGCTCCGATGAGTCTCCGGCGAGGGGGCAGCGCGGGAAAGGAAAACGGCCCGAGGAGGAAGAAGGTCAGGTGGGCCCCGCATGTCAGTGACAAATTTTTAAACTGTTGATCCGCTGCGGCCTGGGGATCGAGTGTGACTGTGCGGGAAAGATCCTGTGGCCCCGTGTGGCTCAGCTCCAGCGGCTGACACGTGTGTGAGGGGGCCACTGTCAGGATTTAAACTTTTCCCCGTTTATTTGGATTTTCAGATTTAGTTCAAATTTAGAACCTCATAACTTTTGCTAGGAAGCTCCAAATTTAGTGATTCAAATTGGGTTGGATTCATCTTGCATAGCTCTATCCAAATATGCAACAAAATTTGTATGAAACACATTATTTAATTCTGGAAAATTCTTTAAACTTTTCAGAAAAAGAATTTTAGGGGGGTTGTTTGGTTCATCCAAAAATCCTCAAATTTTTCCAGAATATTCTTTAGGATGTTAGTGAACTCCTGTAAAAGTTTCAGACCATTTGGAGTTGATTTGTTCAGGGCAATTTAGATTTGAAGGTGCTGTGTTCAACTGAATACAGAAACATTTTCAGAGAATTTCCAAAACATGGAAATTCAGTTCTGGACACATCTTAGCTCCAAAAATGCTAGGAAAATTCATGCAAACTATATGAACTATAATTGAAATTTTAGTTCACTAAGTTTGGCATGAACATAGGTGTCATCTCAGAATTAATTCTCCTTTGCTTAATTGCTTAGAAAGTTATTCTGAACCAACACTCAATGAAAAGTGCTATTTTTTGGTCCAGAGGGTTTTATTGTGGCAAGGAACTCACATGAAAATTTTCAGCTCCATTGGAGCTCTGGATCACCCCTGTTCTGTTTAACCACTTGAGGTGATCAATATAGAAGAGGGGGAAAACCACTAAGCACTTACTCATGTGCTTAGGTCCAAACCCAAACCACTAGCACCAGTTTCATTTTAAATTCTTAAACAGAGTTCTAGTTGTTAAAAACTTGTTATTAGAACTTGTAACAGAAGCATTACAATAAACTCATTTGCATATTCATTAACATGTAGTATTTCATTAACGTGTAGTCGCTTAAGGCGAGGAGGCTCCGGAAGTGCTCGACTTCCTCCTTCCTGAAGAAGACCTAACTACTGACCAGCAGCAACAAGGCAAGCCCCGGTTTGCATTAAACTATTTTTCAAGTTTTGCTTTATGAACACTTAGTGTGAAGTATGAATGTGCATTAGGTGTAGGATGAATGCAACCCCACTTGCATAACCAGCATTTTTCCCTAAGAGTGAGGGTAGTGTCCAAGACCTCGAGTGGACAGGCTATGTTTAATGAATCATAGGACTTTGGTACAAGTCGAGTAGTTGGAATCTACTCGCGAGTTAGGTTGGGACACACGGGTTTGGTTCGAGTGATGTGAGATCACTTTAGTAATGAATATGAGACTAGGCAGGGGCGAGGGCGCAGCAAGAGGAAGTCTTGTGTGCGCAGCCCTGTCCGTGTCGATTGAGGACCGATCCGTGTGCGGCCCTGCTGAACAAGTATTGAACGTACCGAAGGCATATCGGATATATGGGCCTGATAAACCGATTTAGCCTAAACCTCCGGGCGTCGAGGCATAACGCACCGATTTATAGGTGTAGGCTGAGGGCAGCAAGGTGGAAATCTGCTAACGGGCATAGAGAGATGCTCCGTGTAGGGAACCTCATGCTCATTTCGGTGCGACCGGTTCGGCGTTTGGGCTATTGGGTGAACGGTTGTCCCGTACGACATCGAGTGAGCGTGCTGTGCAGCTCCACGGGTGGGCGTACGTGACGTGCTCTTTGGGTTTCCCTGCAGGTGTATATCGAGTCGATTCGCCGTCCCTCGCGGTGACGAGTACCGCTTGTTCACTGAGTCGTGACGTAGACTAATGTATGAAATGTTCTGATTCAGTATTGCTTTTATGATATAATTGTATTGCTACATGTGTGCCACCAAATATTGTTTACTAAATTTCAGATTCCGGAACTGTTAAACTTGTGGCTAAAAGATGAACTAAGGATGAACTTATAGGCGTGTCCCTTTGCTGCAATGTTACTATCCCATGTTCTCTGTACCCCTCATGTAGAGTTTCGTGCCTAGGTGAGTCAGTTAAGTCTTGTTGAGCCATCGTGCTCATGGTTGCTGCTTAAGTGTTTTTCAGGTGAGGAGCCACCCACGGACTCGGGTTACGAGTCCACCGGCGAGGGTTACCCTCCGTCGGGGACTACGGCTGAGTGGGAGCCGTACACGCCGCGCTGAGCTGAGACGTGCAGCTAGTGTGGGTTGCCCTAGGGCTGGGCAACCGACTTTTGCTAGATAGGCGGGCGTGAGTTGTGTAATTTAGACTTCCGCTGTGTAATATAAACAATAGTTTGTAACTGAAGTTTGTACCTGTTTGTACAGTTCAGTTGGTTTCCCATGTAATATATTGTGTTCTTATGACGTGTGCTGCCGGTGTCGCATCGTGCGGCATCACCCTCTGCGATCCTGGATGAGCGGATTCCGGTCCGCCACAGCCTGGTATCAGAGCTGCATTGGGGATAGCACATTACCTAAGGACTGTATTATGGGAAAACATAGGTTTATGGTGAGGAATCGGTAGTTGCCCAAGTAAGGACTATATTAGCATAGTTACTTAAAGTGGCAAAGTCTAACCTATGTGTTATAATTCTGAATTTTAATTATGTGATGACGCACCTACGCTCTGGTAAGGATGGTAAGGAACGCCACCAAAAGCGGTTCAATTTCGGTTAGCTCCCCTGACGAGGAACGTGGTTCAGGGATAGGTCTTACAGCTTGGTGTGAGACGTCAATATGAAACTCTTGGACTCTTCATGTTCCTGAGTTCATATGAAACGCTGATCCCTAGCGTGCATTAGGCAAGTAAGTGGAGACCCCATCGCGTGGTCAGTAACGCGAGAGTGTGTTCGTCTGGAAGTAGCCCAGGGGGACATACGCAGCGCTTGCCATCGGCGTGCCCTGCAGGTTCCCAACCGTGACAATCCGTTCATGACATACTTGGGTTCCCCGTCGTGTGGTGTTGAAACACGATCACGTACCTTGAGACGTGACTTAACTCAAGGACGGCCGTATGGCAATGATACGGGCGTTTGTATTTACTTTTAAATATGGTCCTGCCTGAGATGAACAACCCTTGAGTGCATCAACATTGTGTGGTCTTCTGCAGGTACTAACCACGTATATATACGTGTAGTAAAGTGTGCTCGCACCGTTTAGTGCCACACTTGAGACGTATATGCCGGTATAATCCGGTTAGGATTTTCTTTTTTGTGAGGAATGTAGTACCGAGATATCATAGGCATATGCATGAAAAATAATGCTAACAAGGAATTAAAATCACTAGGCTCAACATTTCGGGCCCTGGTTGGGTAGAAAAATTGGAGGGTGATGAGTGTAGTTCCAAAAGACTGAAAAACAGAGTGCTCTGTTTTGGGCAGCAAGTTTGCTGATCTTCAACAGGGCATAACTCAAAGGTATTTTAGCCCAGGGAGGTGTGGTATATAGTTCTGGAAAGGTATTTGAGTACTCTACAACTTTGTTGTAGACTTCCAGAGCTGAAACACACCTTATGATGGCTTAAATCCCAGAGGAATGTAACTGTCCAGAATCAGGACAGAGTTAAACACTCTCTGGACTGTTATGTTTTTCAAACATAACTCCCCGTAGAAAAATTTAAAATTGTCATATGATACATCTTTTTAAATGTTAGAAGATGTTTTACATCTTTGCAATTCAAAGTTTCTGAAATTTCAGCACAGATTTCAGTGGAAACCAGAGTTGAAAACAGCAATTTCCCAAGGGAGGTGCTGTTAAAATTCTTCCAGAAATTCTGCTGACTTTGAATTACCATAACTTTTTAACCAGAGCTGATCTAAGGGCAAATAAGTACTCGTTAGAAACATACTGAAGTTAACTTTAACATTTGTATTCAACTTGAGTCAATAAAATGGCCAGAACCTGATCAAAATCCTGGATAGGTAGAAACTGGTCATTCTGACAGAGGAATGACAGTTGAACTCATGTGAGCGATTGTGGTACCCTGGAGGGGGTTTCAATACTTCCAATGGTGTAGAACATGCTCATGATAGGTTATCTTCAACTAGTGAAAGATCTGAGTATAGGTCTCACTCAAGTTTCTTTTACTAGAGACCATGTTTGTGTCGTATTGAAGGTAAAAGGGCGGTATACGTGATGACAACACGATAGTAACATCTCGTAGTGACCAAACCTAGTTGTGGTGAGCTTCCAAAATGGAGGTTCATCAAGTTGGATTAAACTAGCTTGTATTGGTCTGGTAATGGTGTAGCTTGTGCAAAGTTATTACATTATCTACATACGAGATGTATCGCATGTTTTATTGTCATTATGTTTTTACGCCTATTTTATTTGACTGCATGCAATATGTTGCGGGACTGATGTTTATTGTCGTATGGTTGCAGATGATTTGCACTAGGACCACGCACGAGGTTGGTGGCTCTAACCAACAGGGAGGCAATGACTCCCAGCCACCGGCCTACGACAGCACCCCGCAGCAGCAACCACCACCGCCGCCTCGGCTTACTCTAGCGGATGTGATAGCGGCACTGGTGGTGGTCGTGAGGAGCAGACCGACCTGCTCCGCACGATCGTGCATAATACGTCCCAGGCGGGGGGGGGGGCGTCAAGAGAGGGGGCCTCGTGAGCCCTGTGAGGTGTCATACTCGGACTTCATGAGTACGCACTCTCCAGTGTTCACAGAAGCTGAAGAACCACTGGAGGCCGACAACTGGCTGCGGACCATCGAGTCCAAGTTCGGGCTGCTCCAATGTACGGAGCGGAAGAAGACTTTGTTCGCAGCGCAGCAACTTCATGGTGCCGCTGGTGTGTGGTGGGCGAACTATGTCGCCTCACGTCCTGCTGGCCATACCGTGGAGTGGGGAGAGTTCCGGGAGGCGTTCCGCGCCTACCACATCCCTCCTGGGATAATGAAGAGGAAGTTCCAAGAATTCTTGGAGCTGAAGCAGGGCGGGAGGTGTGCCTATGACTACTCACGTGCCTTCAACCATCTGGCGCAATATGCGTCAGACTACATCTCCACTGAGGAGAAAAAGCGAGAGCACTTCTATCGGGGGTTACACCCCGAGATGAAGACACATCTCGTCCAGTGGAATCGCGGCACCTTCAACGACCTAGTCAATGCCGCGATCATGCAAGAGGACGCTCAGCGGGAGTTGGCAGCTGAGCAGAGGAAGCGCAGCGCTCCACCCAGCGGTGGGAGTGGCGCTCCCCAGAAGTACTGCATGGTGTATCGAACACCATCCGGGCAGCAGTGGCGTCCACCGGCGCGACCTCAACAGTTCGGGGACGTTCTTTCCAAGCACCCCCGTTCTGACCGCCGATGCCACCACCGAGACAGAAGCAGCAGACGGCACCCCGGGCATTTCCACCACCACAACGCGCCCTGGGTTTCCGTCCACCGACCAGCGGGGGACCGCCCCGTTTCACTTGCTTCACGTGTGGCCAGGCAGGCCACATCGCGAAGGACTGTCCCCAGGGGCAGCAGAGCAGAGGCAAGCCCAGTTCCAGGGCAGTGCTCGAGGCCGACCTCCGGTCAAGAAGGTTGGTCAGCGGACTGGGGGTGTTCGCCACCTCGACAATGAGGACGCCCCAAAGGGAGACAACGTGCTGGCGGGTATGTTCACTCTCAACAATCAAGCCATCATTATATTGTTTGATTCTGGTGCAACCCACAACTTTATAAGTGCATCATATGTGGTTAAGCATCAGCTGGAAGACTTTCCAACCGAGTGTTCTTATATGATCTGCTCACCAGGAGGAAAGATTTCAGCAACTATGACGGTTCAGAAAGCACCACTGTGTTTAGGTGGGAAGATATATCCCACCACTATGATTATCCTTGAGGGGCAGAAGATTGATGCAATCTTGGGAATGTCGTGGCTAAGCTACCATGGCGCTATCCTGGAAACCTTATCATGGATGGTTCATCTCAACTCCCCATTACACCGTCCGCAGTCCCTCCTATTAGATAATCCAATCCGGGAGGTGTCAGCGATCAATAATGCTGAAGCTCTCAAGTTAGAGGACATCCCCGTAGTCCGGGAGTACCCCGATGTGTTCCCGGATGATCTTCCGGGCATGCCACCTGAGCGGGATGTCGAGTTCAAGATCGAACTTGCACCCGGGACTAAGCCCATATCAAGGAGACCATATAAAATGGCTCCAAATGAGCTGGCTGAACTGAAGGAACATCTCAATGATCTGTTGAGTAAGGGTTTCATTAGGCCGAGTTCCTTGCCCTGGGGATGCGTGGCGCTGTTTGTAAAGAAGAAGGATGAAATCCTGAGGCTGTGTGTGGATTACCGGCCGCTCAATGCCGTCACCATCAAGAATAAGTACCCACTGCCCCGCATCGACATATTGTTTGATCAACTTGTCGGTGCAAGTGTGTTCTCGAAGATGGACCTTCGCTCTGGATATCATCAGATAAAGATCCGGGCGGAGGATATCCCGAAGACGGCTTTCTCGACGAGATACGGCTTATATGAATATCTCGTCATGTCCTTTGGTCTCACAAATGCTCCAGCCCATTTCATGTATCTCATGAACTCGGTGTTCATGCCGGAGCTGGACAAGTTCGTGGTAGTGTTCATCGATGATATCTTGGTTTACTCCAAGACAGAAGCCGAACATGCCGAACACTTGCGGATCGTTCTTCAACGATTGCGAGACCATAAACTCTACGCCAAGTTCAGTAAATGCGAGTTTTGGATCAGCCAAGTGCCATTCTTGGGACATATCATCTCA
This sequence comes from Neostapfia colusana, assembly GCA_030760725.1. Lineage (NCBI taxonomy): Eukaryota > Viridiplantae > Streptophyta > Magnoliopsida > Poales > Poaceae > Neostapfia > Neostapfia colusana. Next base: position 31,972,526 of record JASWHV010000017.1, on the reverse strand, counting down.
GCAGAAGGCATTGCGGTTGACCCAAGCAAATGGAAAGCTCCCACTTCAGTTCACGAAGTCAGAAGCTTCCTCGGGTTAGCGGGATACTATTGGAGATTTATTCCAAGTTTCTCCAAGATCGCTAAGCCGATGACAGAATTACTCAACAAGGGGACGAAATATGTTTGGAACACGGCGTGTGAAGGAGCGTTCCAAGCATTGGTGAAGCATCTCACCACAGCCCCAGTCTTATCTCAGCCGGATACAACAAAGCCCTTCGACGTTTATTGTGACGCGTCCGGTATTGGGCTTGGCTGCGTGTTGATGCAGGAAGGACGTGTGGTCGCTTATGGCTCACGCCAACTTCGGAACCATGAGCAGCATTATCCGACTCATGATCTTGAGCTTGCTGCCGTGGTGTTGGCGCTAAAAATGTGGAGGCACTATCTCCTGAGGAATCTGGTGCATCTCTACACCGACCACAAGAGCTTAAAATACATTTTCACCCAGATGGAGCTGAACATGAGGCAAAGGAGGTGGTTAGAATTAATCAAGGACTATGAGATTGAGATCCATTACCACCCCGGCAAGGCGAATGTGGTTGCTGACGCGTTGAGTCGGAAATCACATGTCCATCACCTCACAATTACACCGGTGGAGGAGGAAGAGCCAAGTTTATACTTGGTTCCTTATGGATCGCTGTACAACCTTGCTCTCATCCCTACCATTAGGGAAGACATCATTACAGCTCAGAAGACGGATAAAGGCATGGCACATCTCCGGAGACGGATAGACAATGGAGAGATCAAATGTTTCCGGAAGGATGATGAGGGGACGCTATGGTTCAATGACCGCATAGTCGTACCCCGGGATATGGAGTTGAGGAAGAAGATTCTCGATGAAGCTCACTTGTCTAAATACTCCATTCATCCGGGCAGCAACAAAATGTATCAAGATTTGAAAAAGAAATTTTGGTGGACACGGATGAAGCGGGAGGTAGCGAAGTACGTATCCGAGTGCGATACGTGCCGACGAGTGAAAGCTGATCACATGAAGAAATCAGGGCTGTTGCAACCCCTGAAGATCCCGGCATGGAAATGGGAAGATGTGAGCATGGATTTCATTGTGGGATTACCCCTAACATCCAACAAGCATGATTCCATATGGGTAATCATTGATCGGTTAACCAAGATGGCTCACTTCATCCCGGCGAATACACATTACAATGCCGGCAAATATGCGGAGCTATACATAGCGAAGATTCTATGCCTATACGGGGTACCCAAGACCATTGTCTCAGATCGAGGTGCATTATTTGTATCTCGCTTTTGGCAGCAGCTACACGCTGCATTGGGTACTAAGTTGATCAGGAGCTCCGCCTACCACCCTCAGACAGATGGCCAGACAGAGAGGGTGAATCAAGTTCTGGAGGACATGTTGAGAGCATGTGCCATCCACCATGGTAGGAACTGGGATGATCACCTACCATTGGCGGAATTCTCGTACAACAACGGCAATCAGGCGAGTATCAAGATGGCACCCTATGAAGCTCTCTACGGTCGTAAATGCCGCACCCCATTAAATTGGTGTGAGTCCGGTGAATGGGTCACATTCGGGGTTGATGTGGTGAACGACGCCGAAGAGCGCGTTCGGTCGATTCAAGCTAACTTGAAGGCCGCTCAATACCGGCAGAAGAGCTACGCTGATAAGAAGCGTAGACTGTTTCACTTCGACATCGGTGAACACGTGTACCTCCATGTGTTTCCGATGAAGGGCGTGCACTGGTTCGGTGTGAAGAGGAAGCTCGCTCCCCGTTTTATTGGACCCTATGCCATCACCGAGAAGTGTGGACCAGCAGCGTATCGTTTGGAGCTACCGGCATCTCTGGCTGGTGTCCATGATGTTTTCCATGTTTCGCAACTGCAAAAACGTATGAAGCATACAGCTGCTGTTCCTACGGAAGACATCGGCGAGCTGAAACCGGATTTAACATATGATGAATATCCGGTGGAAATTCTTGATGAGAAAGCCCGAACCACGCGTAGCAGAACGTTGTGGTTCTACAAGATCCTCTGGAGCAACCACACCGCTGAGGAAGCGACGTGGGAGAGCAAGGAGTTCCTTCGCTCAAATTACCCGGAGTTCATGGCTTCTCAACACGGGTAAGTCCCTACTACATCGCTATCTCTTCTTTTGTAATCTCGGGACGAGATTCTTTTAAGGGGGGAGGGATGTAAAAGCCCAAGAAATGGGACTTGCAAAAACTTTTTATCACCACACAACACCACAGTTTTGTTGTGGATAGATTGTGAAAAAGTGTGAAGAGCAAGTAACCTCCATCAAAAGAGTGGTTAGAGGGGAAAGCCTACACTTTCACAAAGGGGGAAAGTTTGCACATGACACATGAGAGGGTGATTCAAAACTGTTACATCCATACTCATGGTTGCAGCATCTAAAACAAGGATCAAAGTGCATAATTGGATTTCTCAGGTCCAAATTAGTGGGGAGGCAGAGTTTCAATAAATTTTTAAAAGATTTGCTACCCATTTTTCCAAAAAGGATCCAATTATGCCAAGAATTCAAATATACATTTGAATTTGAGGGAAATTCTCCAATCATACAAATGTAGCTCAGTTTGAGACTTCAAACATTTGAATTACTCATTTGCCAAAATTTTGGAGATCATTGGAGGGATGGGAGAGCGCTGACCAGTGGGGCCCACATGTCATTAGGTGGAATAGACTTAGCCCCCAAGTCTTCTCTCTGTTTCTCAATCAACCGAGCGCAGCCAGCTGCCGCGCGCGCGCCACCGGCCGAGCGGCCACCTCCTGGTTCCCTTCGCTTGTGCTGGCAGCCGGGAAACAGCGCGCCCTCTCCTCTACGTGACCCCCTCGCCAAGCCACCGAGACGTACGCGTGCTTCTTTGCAAAACGGCGAGCCCCGGCTCTGTTTGGTCACCGGTGCCGCTCCCCCGATTCTCCCCTGCACGCCGAAGTCTGCTCAGCCTTTGCCCGAGCTCCCAACACAAAAAGGGAGCGCCTGTGTGTGCTCTAACTAACCACCTCACCACCTTGCAGCATTAACACTTCATTTGGCCACCAATCGACGATCGCAGCTGAGGACCGAGGTGCAACCGGCGGAACCACAACTGACTCACCGTGGGCAGCGCTCCACAGCCGTTTTCACCGTTCCTCTCCTACACGAAAAAGGTGCGCCATGCTCTCTAGATCGTGTAGATGCAAGCCGTATAGCGGTTGATCCACCGGATGAAGTGTATTTCCAGTTCTTCCGAAATGTAGTGTGTTCGGGTATGGCGCGGTCTACCCCAAAATTCATGCTACTCAATTAGCTATTGGCCGCGCAGGCTTGTCAGCACCTTCCTTACTCCCTAGCGGCCCTCCTCGACCAAGAATCAAGCGGTATGGTCCAGAAATGGCCAGGTTCTCGCTGTTTTTCGGGCCGCCAGGGAATAATAGCTCGGGTCACCGCGGAGCCATAGGTTGCCGACCGTTTCAAGGGATTTGGCGGCCATTTCCGTCACCCCGAGCTCCCGCGGTGCTCTCCGACCCTTTGCCGATCGTTTTGATGCGTTGTAACGCATTCCCGACCACGCCGGAACCCTAACCGCCGCTGTCACCGTCGGGAGCCCTGTTCCGGTGAGCTACGGCCACCGGCGAACCCTGAGATGAGTTCAGCGTCGTGAGTTAGGGCGGGGCGGCGAGTTTGGGGTCGGGAGACGGCCGGGATAGCGGTTCCGGCGACGCTCTCCGGAGTGCGCCGCCGCGGACCCCTGTTTGGCGTGAGGAAGAAGAAGACTGCCGGGTGGGACCCACTGGCAGACATTTAAACAATTTGAAATGTCCAGTTTGTTGTTCAAACTTTGGAGGACCACAACTTGGGGTAGGAGAATCCAAAAATTATGAAACAAATTTTGTTGGATTCCTCTAACAGAGTACAATCCAAATATGAAACCCAATTTGTATGAAACCCATTAATTAATTCTGGAAAATTCTTTAAAGCCTTTCAGCAAAAGAATTTTAGAGGGAGTTTGGTTCATCCAAAAATCCCCAAATTTTGCCAAAATGTTCCTTAGGATGTTAGTAAACCTTTGTAAAAGTTTCAGACCATTTGGAGTTGATTTAGTCAGAGCAATTCAAATGGGAAGGTGCTGTGTTCATTTGAATACAGAAACATTTTCAGAGAATTTCCAAAACTTGGAAATTCAGTTCTGGGCAAATCTTAGCTCCAAAAATGCTAGGAAAATTCATGCAAACTTTATGAGCTATAATTGAAATTGTAGTTCACTAAGTTGGGCATGAACAGGGCTGTTACCTCAGAATTAATCCTTCTTTGCTGATTTGCTAAAAGAATTATTCTGAGCAAACCACACCATGAAAAGTGCTAATGTTTGGTCCAGAGAGTTTTCTTGTGACAAGGAACTCTACAAAAATTCTCAGCTCCATTGGAGCTCTGGATCACCCCTGTGCTGTTTAACCACTTGAGGAATTAATATGGAAAAAGGGGAAAAACCACTTAACACTTAACCATGTGCTTAGGTCTAAGCCCAAAGCACCAACACCAGTTCATCTTTAAATTCTTAAACAGAGTTCCAGTTGTTAGAGACTGGTTATTAGAACTAATAGCATAAGTATTACCCTAAACTCTTATGCATATTCATTAACATGTAGTAATTTATTAACGTGTAGTCGCTGAAGGCAAGGAGACTCCGGAAGTGTTGGACTTCCTGCTTCCGGACGAAGACTTAACCCCTGACCAGCAGCAACAAGGCAAGCCCCGGTTTGCATTAACCTTTTTATAAGTCTTACTTTGTTCACATGTGTCGTATGAAGTATGATTGTGCATTAGGTATAGGATGGATGGAACCCCACTTTCATAACCAGAATTTTTCCCTAAGAGTGAGGGTAGTGTCTAAGACCTCGAGTTGAAAGGCTATGCTTAAAGATTCATAGGGCTTCGGTACAAGTCCAGTGGTTGGAATCTACTCGCGAGATAGGCTTGGGACACACGGGTTCGGTGGAGTGATGTGAGATCACTTTAGTAATGAAAATGAGACTAGGCAGGGGCTAGGGCGCAGAAAGAAGAAGTCTTGTGTGCGCAGCCCTGCCCATGTCGATTGAGGACCGATCCGTGTGCGGCCCTGCTGAACAAGTATTGAATGTACCGAAGGCATATCGGATATATGGGCCCCGATAAACTGATGTAGCCTAAACCTCCGGGCGTCGAGGCATAGCACACCGATTTATAGGTGTAGGTTGAGGGCAGCAAGGTGGAAATCTGCCAACGGGCATAGAGAGATGCTCCGTGTGGGGAACCTCCTGCTCGTTTCGGTGCGACCGGTTCGACGTTTGGGCTGTTGGGTGAAAGGCTGTCCCGTACGACATCGAGTGAGCGTGCTGTGCAGCTCCACGGGTGAGTGTACGTGACGTGCTCTTTGGGTTTCCCTGCAGGTGTATATCGAGTCGATTTGCCGTCCCTCGTGGTGACGAGTACCGCTTGTTCACTGCATCGTAACATAGACTAATGAATGAAATGTTATGATTCAATATTGCTATTATGATATAATTGTATTGTTACCTGCGTGCCACCAAATATTGCTCACTAAATTTCATCTTCATGAACCGTTAGCTTGTTCCTAAAATATGAACTAAGGATGAACTTGTAGGCGTGTCCATTTTCTGCAACATTGCTATCCTATGTCATGGTACACCTCATGTAGAGTTTCATGCTTACGTGAGTCGGTTAAGCCTTGCTGAGCCTTCGTGCTCACGGTTGCTGCTCAAGTGTTTTTCAGGTGAGGAGCCACCCACGGACTCGGAGTACGAGTCCACCGGCGAGGGTTACCCTCCGTCAGGGACCACGGCTGAGTGGTAGACATACACGCCTCGCTGAGCTGAGACGTGCAGCTATTGTGGGTTGCCCTAGGGCTGGGCAACCAACTTTTGCTAGATAGGCAGACGTGAGTTGTACAAAAGAAACTTCCGCTGTGTAATAAAGACCCTAGTTTGTAACTGAGAAGTGTACTACTTTGTACGTTCAGTTTGTTTTCCCATGTAATATAATGTGTTCTTATAACTTGTGCTGTCGGGTGTCGAATCGTGCGGCACCACCCTCTGCGATCCTGGATGAGCGGATTCCGGTCCGCCACAGCATCTCAGCACGGGTAAGTCCCTATTACATCGCTATCTCTTCTTTTATAATCTCGGGACGAGATTCTTTTAAGGGGGGAGGGATGTAAAAGCCCAAAAAAAGGGACTTGCAAAAACTTTCATCACCTCACAACACCACAGTTTTTGTTGTGGATATCTTAGGAAAAATTGTGAAGAGCAAGTAACCTCCATCAAAAGAGTGATTATAGGGGAAAGCCCCAACTTTCACAAAGTAGGATTCCTACCCATGGACATGAGAGGTTGAGCTCACCCCTTGAAATTAAAAAGTCTTGGGAAGGTTCAAGCCAAGTTTCATGCAAACCCAACCCTTTTGAGGCAATTTTGGAGGCAAGTGAAAAGGAGGCCAATTTGAATGTAAATTCAAATTACAGCAACTTTCAGCACTCACATTCAAAAGTTAGTTTCATATTCAAACTCAGCATATTTTTCTGAGTGACCCCACCTGTCGAAGTGTTCGGTCGACACTTCCCCCGGGCCTGCACTGGGCAGCCCGCGGAGGTTCTTTTTTCGGTGGGGCTAGACCCTTGCGGAGAGCTTGCGCGTATGGACGAGTTAGTAAGAGCTTGACACGGCGAGTTTTACGTGGATCAGGCCACCGGAGCGTAAAACCCTACGTCCACGGCGAGCTATGGAGCTTGTTGTATTGCTTGCTGCTCAGAACCGGAGTCCTGAGCTCGAGGATGAGTTACAGCTTGGGAGTGAATGGCTAGCGTCTGAGTTGCGGGAGTGCGAACCCAGGGTGCGAATGGCTAGAGTGCGAACCCCTGCTACCGTCGCCTACCCGAGTCTTTTATAGTCCAAGACTCGGGTGGCTTACAAGGGGGGCCCGGGACCCGACAGGTGGTCCCGGGGAGATTGACTGTGATCTACCGTATCTGCTGTTATGCCGGTAGTTGTCTCTGGCGAAGGCTTCTGAGTCTTCGTCTTGCAGCCCTGCCCATGCCGCATGCTAGTCGTAGTGGATGATGACGGCGGGGGCGGCATGGGATGTCTTGTCGCTGCTTTTATTGGCTGGCAGACTCTGACACTGCGCGCCAGTCTGTGATGCGACTCGGCGCAACGGCACCTGACAGAGGCGTGCTCCGCGTCTCCGCGTCTTGGGAAGACACGGGCCTTGAATACCTTGTACGGGCAAGGTATGGGGTGTCTTTACGCCCACTGCCTATCGCTCGGGGGCAGGCAGCGCCGTTCTGCTGGCCACGTGGCGAGCCCGGAGCCCTCCTCAGAGGAGAGGGGAGTCCGGCTCCGCAGGACACGTGGAGCCTTCGGACCTCTCCCTGCGGAGGGGGAGGTTCGGCTTCCGTCGGCCACGTGGCGAGCCCGGAGCACTCTCTGAGGAGAGGGAGGTCCGGCCCCGCCGGATACGTGGCACCTTCGGACCTCTCTCCCCCAGAGGGGGAGGTCTGGCTTCTGTATGCCACGTGGAGGGCCCGGAGCTCTCCTCTGAGGAGAGGGGGGTCCGGCCCCGTCGGACGCGTGGCGCCTTCGGAGCTCTCCCTGCGGAGAAGGGCGAGTTCCTTAGGCATTTTCCCCTGTGCGCGGGGGTACCCCATATCGCGGGTACCGACAGTGGCCCCCGGGCCCATCTTGGGGGAGATAGCGAGCCCGAGGTGGGACCTCCGTCTCTTCTGATCCGCGCACTTTCTCGTCTTGAGTACTCTCTGTGCTGGCAGGGTCTTGACGGCTTCGGAGTTCAGCCTCTTAGGAGAGGGTGAAGCCTGGCATCGGAGCTCGGCCCGACTGTTGGGGCGGAGGTCCGGGAGTCATCGGAGCTCAGGTCCACGAAGGGCGTGAGGTCCGGCATCAGGGCTCGCCTCTGAAAGAGGGCGAGAGCTGGCATCGGAGCTCGGCCCAGCTGTGGGGGCGTAGGTCCGGAAGTCATCAGAACTCAGGCCAGCGAAGGGCGTGAGGTCCGGCATCAGCGCTCGCCTCTGAAAGGAGGGCAAGGGCTGGCCTCGGAGCTCGGCCTGGCTGTAGAGGCGGAGTCCGGAAGTCATCGGAGCTCAGGCCAGCGAAGGGCGTGAGGTCCGGCATCAGCGCTCGCCTCTGAAAGGAGGGCGAGGGCTGGCCTCGGAGCTCGGCCCAGCTATGGGGGCAGAGTCCGGAAGTCGTTGGAGCTCAGGCCAGTGAACGGCGTGAGGTCCGGAGGTCATCGGAGCTCAGGCCAGCGAAGGGCGTGAGGTCCGGAGGTCATCGGAGCTCATGCCAGCGAAGGGCGTGAGGTCCGGCATCAGCGCTCGCCTCTGAAAGGAGGGCGAGGGCTGGCCTCGGAGCTCGGCCCAGCTGTGGGGACGGAGTCCGGAAGTCATCGGAGCTCAGGCCAGCGAAGGGCGTGAGGTCCGGCATCAGCGTTCACCTCTGAAAGGAGGGCGAGGGCTGGCCTCGGAGCTCGGCCTGGCTGTGGAGGCGGAGTCCGGCAGTCATCGGAGCTCAGGCCAACGAAGGGCGTGAGGTCCGGCATCAGCGCTCGCCTTTGAAAGGAGGGCGAGGGCTGGCATCGGAGCTCGGCCCAGCTGTTGGAGTGGAGGTCCGGAACTGCTCAGCGGTCCCCCCTTTCCTGTACCTTAGTCTCATTTGGCTTACTGTCCCAGGCCGGAGCACGGGGCTTGGGTAATCCAGTGCACTTGGTCCCGGAGGTCTGGCCCCAGCCCCAGTCAGGGTGTAACCGTCCGGCCCACTGGTACTCAGACCGCAGCGCCGGGGGGCAGAGTGCGCATGCTTTGGGTGCAAGACCGGGCAAAGCAAGGTTCCTGACCCCCCGGTCTAGCGTAGGTCTTTTCTCGAAGGAGACCAACTGGCGGTACAGTACCCTTACAGGGGGAGATTCAAAAGGCCACCGGGCCTCTGGAAGGTACCCCAAGCACTACCGCCTTCGGCAGGATGGCAAATATCGACTATGCATGAGAGCAGGAAAGAGGAACCGAGTGTACAATGGATGCACACTGTCAAGAGCGTGGGGAGGTGCTCATATAAATTAATGCGTAATTTAAATAAACACCTAAGTAAGCATGGTGAACTTACTGGGGTGGCGTCGGAGCGCTTGTCTTCACGCAGAGCGGGTCATGCGTGGCTTCGTCATACGCCGGACACGGGGGGACCCCCATGGCGATCTCAGGGGGAAGCACGGCTTCGGCCCCGCATACCATGTGAAAGGGTAGTTCCCGTGACCCGGCCCTGGGAAGTCCGGCTGGCCCTCGACATGGAGGAGCCGGTATCCCCCGACGGCTTTGGGTGCGCGTCTGCACCGGTTGTGTGGGTCTGCTTGGCGTGGACCTGGCACGCATTGCATCCCTAACCGGTTTGACAGCGTCCAGGTGGCTCTCGGTCAGTAGGAGCCATGCCGGGTGGCTTAACCGACCAGCGTGCGGGACGATGAGCATTCCCAGCACTCGCCTCCTTGGACTACTGCGAGCTATTCGGAGCCTTCCTCCTGGGTTATGCACCGCAATAGGATGTCGTGGCGCCACGCCAGTAAAGATACCAGCGCGTAGCACTTAGCCATCCGCACCACCCGTTCAGCGAATGCACGTTCATCAGGAAGGATGTCCTTCAAGGAGCCCCGGACCTCCGTGGTCCATGCATCGGGACTACTTGAGCTTCTGGATCTTGAGCCCTGGGTTGCACGGAGTCCCCAGTGACGCTTACGATCCTTTGGCGGCATCCATGGCTGCCGGAACTGCCTAGCTTCGAGGCACTGGTTCAGCCCCCTTCGACCGGCTCGGCGGGCCGGGCTGTGGGCCGCAGCAACGTCCTCTCGAAGACTCCTTCGGGTGCAGGGGCTCCGATGGAGGCCTTCGTTGAGAGGTCGTCAGCTGCGGCCTTGCCAGCGCGCGGTACATGGCGCAGGTCCAAGGCGAGGAAGTCTTTCTCCAACATCCGCACGTGGAGCAGATAAGCAGCTAGATGTGGGTCACTGCAGGGGCATTCACCCTTAACTTGCTTGATAACTAGCTGGGAGTCGCCCTGCGCCAACAACTGGCGAGCGCCCAGGACAGGACTGTCTTTTAGGCCAAAGATGAGTGCTTCATACTCTGCCAAGTTGTTGGTTGCCTTGGAATTGAGACGCACCATGTACCCAGACTGCTCCCCCGATGGCATGAGAAGCAGTACGCCGGCACTGGCCCCATGCTTTCGCGAGGAGCCGTCGAAGAAGAGCGTCCAGTGAGGCCCGGTGAAGACCGGAGCTCGGTACATTGGTTCACCGTCTTTGCAGCCCCCTGGGTCAGCCTTCGTTGGCGTCCACTCAGCCACAAAGTCAGCCAGTGCTTGGCTCTTGGCTGTCTGACGTGGTCTGGAGCTCAGCTTGAACTCCGCCGTCTTCGGGCTGTATTCCGGCTTCGGAAGCTGGCAGTGAGTGCCAATTCCGCCCTTTGGCTGCTCTGGCGCACTTGTCCGCCAGGCTGAAGAGCTCAGAGGCATCGCAGACCTCTCTGGTCGCAAGCTTCTCAAGCATCTTCTCGTCCCGGACACCCTGCCGGAATGCTACCACCACAGAAGCACTTCGAATGTGCAGGATGGTGTTGCGTACCTGGGAGAACCGCTGGATGAAGGAGCGCAGTGACTCCCCAGGTTGTTGCTTGATGGCGTGGAGGTCAAGCTCCGTGCCGGGACGGGTGTAGGAGCTGCCAAAGTTGGCGATGAACTGCCGGCAGAGCTCTCCCCAGGAAGTTATGGAACCCTGAGGGAGGTTCATTAGCCAAGACCGGGCTGGGCCGGTCAAGGCGACGGCGAAGTAGTTGGCCATGACAGCCTCATCCCCTCCTGCGGCAAGTACGGCGGTGGAGTAGATTTGGAGGAACTCCGCCGGGTTGACGCTGCCGTCGTACTTTTCGGGCAGGTGCGGCCGAAACTTGCGTGGCCACCTTGCAAAGCGAAGGTGGGGCGCCAGGGCCGCACATCCTGCTCCTGTCGCTGCAGGTGTTGGCACCGTGAACGCTTGGTTCGCCGCTGGCACAGTGTACCCCGGTATGGGCAAGGCTGCTCCATAGACCGAGGGCGCCGTTTGCAGGGCATATGATTGTGGCATATGCTGCGTGGCGTACGCCTGGGGCAGAGCTCGCATGGCGAAGATCTGCCCTTCAGGCTGGGTTGAGGCCGACGCCATGCTGTCGCCAGCCTCTTGGATGTGACGCCTTTCTCGACGTCGCTCGAGGAACACTCGAGCATCTTGACCCAAGTGGCATCGCTCCAGCTCTGCCCTCTGATCCGTCGACGGAAGCCTGGTGGAGCTGGAGTCCGCCGTCTGCCCGTCAACCGTTGGCGTGCGCGTCAGCGACTCAGCCGGTTGACCGGAGCGTCGTCCCCGCCGAAGTCGAGGGTTTGCGGCGGCGACGACGAGGCGGTCAACCTCGCGTATCCACTGCTGGGTTACTGAATAAGGTGCGTCCCCAGCAGCTGGGTTGCGCTGTAGCGCTCTTGCTGCAGTTAGCGCACCCCTGTGGGGTTCGCTTATCGCTGCAGAAGATCTCATGTTGGTCGGAGCCTGCATTGCCGGGGTCGGCGCTGCCAGAGCCGGCTGCTGGCTCCCAGCTTGCGCCGACACACTCCGTCCTGAGTGTGTCGACATGTACTCCCCCTGGTCACGGTTCGCCGCGAACGCGGGGGAGGAGAGTTTGTCGCCAGCCTCTTGGTTGCGACACCTTTCTCGACGTTGCTCGAGGTATACCCGGGCATCTTGGCCCAAGTGACACCGTCCCAGCTCTGTCCTCAGATCCGTTGACTGGAGCCTGGTGGAGCTGGAATCTGCCGTCTGCTCGCCAACCATTGACGTGCGCATCAGCGACACAGCCGGTTGGCCGGAGCGTCGTCCCCGCCAACGTCGAGGGTTTGCGGCGGCGACGACGAGACGGTCTACCTCGTGAATCCACTGCTGGGTCGCTGTCTGAGGCACGTCCCCAGCAGGCGGACTGTGCAGTAGCGCTCTTGCTGCAGCTAGCGCACCCCCACCGTGTATGCCCAGCGCTACTGAAGACCTGACGCTGGTTGGAGCCTGCATTGCCGGGGTCGGTGCTGCCATAGCCGGCTGCTGGCTCCCAGCTTGCGCCGACACACTCCGTCCTGAGTGTGTCGACATGTACTCCCTCCTGGTCGCGGTTCGCCGCGAACGCGGGGGAGGAGAGTTTGCCGCTGAAGGAAGCTTGGTCATCCTCGTCAGCGGAAACTCGTCGCGCAAGGGAAAAGCCCCCTACCTGGCGCACCAAATGTCGAAGTGTTCGGTCGACACTTCCCCCGGGCCTGCACTGGGCAGTCCCCGGAGGTTCTTTTTCGGTGGGGCTAGACCCTTGCGGAGAGCTTGCGCGTATGGACGAGTTAGTAAGAGCATGACACGGCGAGTTTTACGTGGTTCAGGCCGCCGGAGCGTAAAACCCTACGTCCACGGCGAGCTATGGAGCTCGCTGTATTCCTTGCTTCTCAGAACCGGAGTCCTGAGGTCGAGGATGAGTTACAGCTTGGGAGTGAATGGCTAACGTCTGAGTTGCGGGAGTGCGAACCCAGGGTGTGAATGGCTAGAGTGCGAACCCCTGCTACCGTCGCCTACCCGAGTCTTTCATAGTCCAAGACTCGGGTGGCTTACAAGGGGGGCCCGGGACCCGACAGGTGGTCCCGGGGAGATTGACTGTGATCTACCGTATCTGCTGTTATGCCGGTAGTTGTCTCTGGCGAAGGCTTCTGAGTCTTCGTCTTGCAGCCCTGCCCATGCCGCATGCTAGTCGTAGTGGATGATGACGGCGGGGGCGGCATGGGATGTCTTGTCGCTGCATTTATTGGCTGGCAGACTCTGACACTGCACGCCAGTCTGTGATGCGACTCGGCGCAACGGCACCTGACAGAGGCGTCCTCCGCGTCTCCGCGTCTTCGGAAGACGCGGGCCTTGAAGACCTTGTATGGGCACGGTATGGGGCATATTTACGCCCACTGCCTATCGCTCGGGGGCAGGCAGCGCCGTTCTGCTGGCCACGTGGCGAGCCCAGAGCCCTCCTCGGAGGAGAGGGGGGTCTGGCTCCGCAGGACACGTGGAGCCTTCGGACCTCTCCCCGCGGAGGGGGAGGTTCGGCTTCCGTCGGCCACGTGGCGAGCCCGGAGCTCCTCTCTGAGGAGAGGGAGGTCCGGCCCCGTCGGATACGTGGCACCTTCAGACCTCTCTCCCGCAGAGGGGGAGGTCCGGCTTTTGTATGCCACGTGGCGGGCCCGGAGCTCTCCTCTGAGGAGAGGGAGGTCCGGCCCCGTCAGACGCGTGGGGCCTTCGGAGCTCTCCCTGCGGAGAAGGGCGAGTTCCTTAGGCATTTTCCCCTGTGCGCGGGGGTACCCCATATCGCGGGTACCGACACCACCAATTTTCAGTCCCATTGGACTTCATCTTGTTGGGAGCCAAATTTGTAACAATTCAAACTGAGTTTGGAATTTCAAATTCAAATATGGAGGGAATGTGGCCGAACCAGTTTTAAGCTGATGAATTCAAATTTTTCCTCTGAATTGGTGGCTGTCGGTACACTCAATATGGGGTACCCCCGAGCACAGGGGAAAATGCCTAAGGACATCGCCCTTCTCCGCAGGGAGAGCTCCGAAGGCGCCTTGTGTCCAGCAGGGACGGACCTCCCTCTCCTCAGAGGAGAGCTCCGGACCCGCCACGTGGCCAACTGAGCCGGACCTCCCACATCCGCGGGGAGAGCTCCGGAGGCTCCACGTGTCCCACGGGGCCGGACCTCCCTCTCCTCAGAGGAGAGCTCCGGGCCCGCCACGTAGCTAGCAGAAGCCGGACCTCCCCCCTCCGCGGGGAGAGCTCCGAAGGCTCCACGTGTCCCGTGGGGCCGGACCTCCCTCTCCTCAGACGAGAGCTCCGGGCCCGCCACGTGGCCAGCAGAGCAGCCCTGCCTGCCCCCGCGCGGTAGGCAACAAGAGTAAAGACGCGCCATACCTTGCCCGTACAAGGTATTCAAGACCAGCGCCTTCCCAAGGCGTGGAGACGCGGAGCACGCCTCTGTCAGGTGTCGTTGCGCCCAGTCACATCGCAGACTAGCGTGTCGCGTCAGAGCCTGCCTTCCCATAAACACAGCGACATGACATCCCCTGCCGCCCATGCCATCATCAACCACTACGACTAGCTTGCGGCATGGGCAGGGCGGCAGAACGAAGACTTGGATGCCCTCGCCAGAGACAACTACCGGCGTAAATGCAGATACGGTAGATGGCAGGCAATCACCCCGAGACCACCTGTCAGGTCCCGGGCCCACCTTGTAAGCCGCTCGAGCCTTGGACTATAAAAGGCTCGGGTAGGCAACGTTAGAAAGGTTTCGACTCTTGGCACACATACGCTCCGGCAATCGAGCACTTAGGTCATCCTCAAGCTCAGGACTCCGGTTCTGAGCAGCAAGCAATACAACGAGCAACTCTGCTCACCGTGGACGTAGGGTTTTACGCTCCGGCGGCCTGAACCACGTCAAAATTCCCGTTTCAAGCTTCTCCCTCAATCGTCCCTAACGCTGAAGCTCTCCGTGAGTGACTAGCCACACCGAAAAAGAACCTCCACGGGCTGCGCAGAGCAGGCCCGGGGGAAGTGTCGGCTACACACTTCGACAGTGGCTAAATTTCCTTTTCAAGTCTTTGTAGGTGGGATATTTGCACAACAAAGAGGATTAGGGGGGAGAAGAGGGCCCACTAGTCAGCTAGACTTCGGATCGAAGTAACACCGGGCGAGCTCGGTTTACCGGGCCTCGGCAGCGCTCGACACCGAACCATCCGAGCAGCCACCTCGCCCCACCTCACGCGCTGGCGACCAGCTTACCAGCTCGCTGCCTCGGCGTGATCCATCCCCTCTGAACCGAGCAAACCTCGTTTCGTCTCTCCTCCCTGCGCCCGATAACCACCGAGCTCACCGCCACCTCTGGGAAACCATCGGGAGCCAGCTCAAACCGTGCCACAGCACCCTCCGACCTGCACAACAGAGCTACACCCTCGCTCCTCACCTTCCTAGCGCGAGAGCTAGCAAGCTCCGGCAGTATCCGAGCCCTGAACTCCTTTGTTCGCGGCAAGCTAAGGCTAACCGGCGACCGGGCGCACGTGGACAGCCTACACCTGGCCCTTTCACGCCCAAGCGAGGACATCCCCGGACGCGCCGGTGAGCACTGCTGCTTCCACCCAAACCACAGGTCCAGCCGTGAACCGCCGAGCGAGAATTTGGAAAAACTTCGCCGGCGACCACAGGACGATGTTCCAGTATGAAATCTCCAAATTCCCACTCCATTCTCGTCGTCTGTTCACTAAACTGTGCTCAAAGGATCTAGACTCGAGGACGACCCGATCCCCTCCCCAGTTCTGGCTTGAAACCCCGGGTTAGCCGCAAATTTCGAGCCTTCCGATCGGCGATCATGGCGGAAGTACTCGGGCACACGGTGAACCCCCACTTGCCGCCGTTGCCGAGAAATTTTGCGGCCTTGCCGAGCTAGCTGGACCTCCAATGATGCTTTAGAGCGGATCCTCCAAACCTTTGGCGGGCTAGGGTGCTCGGGCCACGGTGCCGAAGCTTCACCGAGGGGTGCGCACGTCGCCGACCTAGTTCCGAGTGTCGTTAGCTTGTGCTGACCACTTAGATGAGTTGCTCGTGGCTGGAAACCCCCAGGCGACAAGTACCGAGCCGGGAGGCGGCCGGGAAGCCGACTCCGGCGAGCTCCGACTAGTCTCCGGCGAGGGGGCAGCGCGGGAAAGGCAAACGTCCCGAGGAGGAAGAAGGTCGGGCGGGCCCCGCATGTCAGTGACAAATTTTTAAACTGTTGATCCGCTGCGGCCCCGGGATCCAGTGTGACTGCACGGGAAAGGTCCTGTGGCCCCGTGTGGCTCAGCTCCAGCGGCTGACACGTGTGTGAGGGGGCCACTGTCAGGATTTAAACTTTTCCCCGTTTATTTGGATTTTCAGATTTAGTTCAAACTTTAGAACCTCATAACTTTTGCTAGGAAGCTTCAAACTTAGTGATTCAAATTGGGTTGGCTTCATCTTGCATAGCTCTATCCAAATATGCAACCCAATTTGTATGAAACCCATTATTTAGTTCTGTAAAATTCTTTAAAACGTTTCAGCAAAAGAATTTTAGGGGGAGTTTGGTTCTCCCAAAATTCCTCAAATTTTGCCAGAATATTCTTTTGGATGTTAGTGAACTCTTATAAAAGTTTCAGACCATTTGGAGTTGATTTGATCAGGGCCATTTAGATTTGAAGGTGCTGTGTTCAATTGAATACAGAAACATTTTCAGAGAATTTCCAAAACTTGGAAATTCAGTTCTGGACAAATCTTAGCTCCAAAAATGCTAGGAAAATTCATGCAAACTCTATGAACTATAATTGAAATTGTAGTTCACTAAGTTTGGCATGAACATAGGTGTCATCTCAGAATTAATTCTCCTTTGCTTAATTGCTTAGAAAATTATTCTGAACCATCCACTCAATGAAAAGTGCTAATTTTTGGTCCAGAGGGTTTTCTTGTGGCAAGGAATTCACATGAAAACTTTCAGATCCATTGGAGCTCTGGATCACCCCTGTTCTGTTTAATCACTTGAGGTGATCAATATAGAAGAGGGGCAAAACCACTTAGCACTTAATCATGTGCTTAGGTCCAAACCCAAAACCACTAGCCCCAGTTTCATTTTAAATTCTTAAACAGAGTTCCAGTTGTTAAAAACTTGCTATTAGAACTTGTAACAGAAGCATTACAATAAACTCATGTGCATATTCATTAACATGTAGTATTTCATTAACGTGTAGTTGCTGAGGGCGAGGAGGCTCTGGAAGTGCTCGACTTCCTCCTTCCGGAAGAAGACCTAACTACTGACCAGCAGCAACAAGGCATGCCCCGGTTTGCATTAAACAATTTTTCAAGTTTTGCTTTACGAGCACTTAGTGTTAAGTATGAATGTGCATTAGGTGTAGGATGAATGGAACCCACTTGCATAACCAGCATTTTTCCCTAAGAGTGAGGATAGTGTCTAAGACCTCGAGTAGACAGGCTATGCATAATGAATTATAGGACTTCGGTACAAGTCGAGTAGTTGGAATCTACTCGCGAGTTAGGTTGGGACACACGGGTTTGGATCGAGTGATGTGAGGTCACTTTAGTAATGAAAATGAGACTAGGCAGGGGCGAGGGCGCATCAAGAGGAAGTCTTGTGTGCGCAGCCCTGTCCGTGTCGATTGAGGACCGATCCGTGTGCGGCCCTGCTGAACAAGTACTGAACGTACCGAAGGCATATCGGATATACGGGCCCCGATAAACCGATGTAGCCTAAACCTCCGGGCGTCGAGGCATAACGCACCGATTTATATTTGTAGGATGAGGGCAGCAAGGTGGAAATCTGCTAACGGGCATAGAGAGATGCTCCGTGTAGGGAACCTCCTGCTCGTTTCGGTGCGACCGGTTCGACGTTTGGGCTGTTGGGTGAAAGGATGTCCCGTACGACATCGAGTGAGCGTGCTGTGCAGCTCCACAGGTGGGCGTACGTGACGTGCTCTTTGGGTTTCCCTGCAGGTGTATATCGAGTCCATTTGCCGTCCCTCACGGTGACGAGTACCGCTTGTTCACTGAGTCGTGACATAGACTAATGTATGGAATGTTCTGATTCAATATTGCTGTTATGATATAATTATATTGCTACATGTGTGCGACCAAATATTGTTTACTAAATTTCATATTCTGGAACTGTTAAACTTGTGGCTAAAAGATGAACTTATAGGTGTGTCCCTTTGCTGCAATGTTACTATGCCATGTTCTCTGTACCCCTCATGTAGAGTTTCATGCCTAGGTGAGTCGGTTAAGTCTTGTTGAGCCATCATGCTCACGGTTGCTGCTTAAGTTTTTTTCAGGTGAGGAGCCACCCACGGACTCGGGTTACGAATCCACCGGCGAGGGTTACCCTCCGTTGGGGACTACGGCTGAGTGGGAGCCGTACGCGCCGCGCTGAGCTGAGACGTGCAGCTAGTGTGGGTTGCCCTAGGGCTGGGAAACCGACTTTTGCTAGATAGGCGGGCGTGAGTTGTGTAATTTATAGTTCCGCTGTGTAATATAAACAATAGTTTGTAACTGAAGTTTGTACCTGTTTGTACAGTTCAGTTGGTTTCCCATGTAATATATTGTGTCCTTATGATGTGTGCTGTCGGGTGTCACATAGTGCGGCATCACCCTCTGCGATCCTGGATGAGCGGATTCCGGTCCGCCACAGTGATGATCTTAACTCAAGAACTAGATCAATTCTACCGTCAAAAATCGATCAAAACATGATCTGTCCACACGAAAAAGTTTCTGATTGAAGGGGGCGAAGGAAATGGATGCGTAGAAACAGTGGCGATGTAGTAAGATGGGTAATGGGGACCCACCTCAAATCATTTTGGTGGCAGGTCCTTCCTTCTTGCAATGACAGGAGCGAGGAATTTTTCTATGGAAGATTAGGGCAGGACAGATCGTCGGTTCTTTTCTGGCGGCGGCGAGGCGTGATGGGTCTCGTCGGCGGGTCTCGACGATGGGGCTCAACGGCGGGGCTCGATGGCGGGACTCGATGATGGGGATCGATGGCGGGGCTCAACGGCGGGACTCGTCGGCGGGGCTCACCGGCGACCGAACTCCGGTGAGGGGGGGTGCGAACTAAGTGAATTGGGGGGGGGGTGGGAAGAGGAGTGGGGCTGCGGCCAAAGGGGGGGGGGGGGTTGGGTTCTATTTATAAGGTGGGGGGAGAGGGAGGAATCCTACTCCAATTGGAACTCAATCTTAACAAACTTATCCCCTTTTTATTTGGTGCAGAAGCAATGGGGATGAAATTCCCCAAATGTGGGGAAAATTCCCCTTTTTGGGGAATTGGGAGATTTTGGGGAAAATTTAGGGAAATTGGAAATGGCTCATTTCAGCTATATTTTCCCCATTCCTCACCATTTATATGTCACTTGTTCCATTTCTACATTCCCCCCTTCATTTCTATGTCCCATTCTCCATTTCTACATTCCCCTCTCCATTTCTATGCCCCATTCTCCATTTCTATATTCCCCTTCTCCATTTCTATGACCCATTCTCAATTTCTACATTCCTTTCTCCATTTCTACGGTTCTTCCTCCATTTCTATGGTTGCTTCCTCCATTTCTATGGTTCTTTCTCCATTTCTTTGGTTCTTTCTCTATTTCTATGGTTCTTTCTCCATTTCTATAGTTCTTTCTCCATTTGTACTTCTTTTATAATGCTTCTCTACATGAAAAATGTATGCAATGGTTGGTAACGAATTTGAGGGTGTTACAAACTTACCCCCCTTAAACTGAATCTTGCCTCGGGATTCGGTAGAGCAGAGTGAGAGGGCCTGGTCCCGATCACGGGGCCGTGCCGCCTCGCCCGGGGATCGCATTGGGTGGTGCCGTGTTAGGCGGCACCCAACAGCACACATATAAGGAACAATGTATTACATAAATCAAAAGCGGAAGCTTACAAATGTTCTTTGTAAATAATTTACATAAAATAGCTACAGCGGAAGTCTACAACAGCTCACGTCGAATATCTAAGAAGCACTCGAGAAGAAGTCCAGCCCGCAGACTCCTCTCGCTAGCAACACGAAGACATGGCAGCGGCTGGTTCTCCAAGTGTGACATGACTCAGAAGTTCCCGAGTCTCACCGGACAACCTTCTTTATAGCGTCGAGGTTAACCTGCAAAACCACTTATATAGCAAGAGTGAGCACAAAGGCTCAGCAAAACTTAACCGTCTCTCATAAGACATGAAACTCTACATGAGGGTAACTTAAGACCTATCCTGTAATTTGCGAAAAGACTCACCTACGAGTTCCTCCTTAACTTTCAGATTTTAGCCATAATAGTAGTGACCTTGCGCCCAGCAACATTGGAACTCCACAATCAAACAAGAAATGCTTCATTCCAATGTTACTTGTCCCAAGGTGAAAAATAACTTTAGTTTGCTCTATCTCTACTTCAAACAAGGTTCTCATGCAGTTTAACATAACCATAGCATCAATTATACTTTTGCAAACTGTTCCCACACAACTTGCTTACTACGTCACAACACAGTGAGCAAGCGGTACTCATAACCGCGAGGGACGGTGATTCGAATCAAACACTACCCAGATAACTCGACACATACGCCCGCCTCTGAAGACCCAACTCTGGCGTCCTTCATTACGTCGTATGTGGCAACCTTTCTCAGGACACTAGACTGTAGAACCGGTCGCGCCGTCTCAGGCTCATAGGTCTAACGAGACGATGTGGTATGCCTCTACAATGCAGTGAACCTGGTACATCGGTTTCCTGGTTCCCATATATCAGTAAGCATCTGGTACACAACTCAAAACTTGCTCAGCGGGGCTGCACACACTTCGGTCCTTAACCGACACAGGCAGAGCTACTCGACCAAGACCTCGTCTTGTCGCTGCCTAACCCCACTGCCCGGTCTCATCTGTAGAAATGTAAACTTTAGTTTGCCTCTCCCTTCCAACCACACTTATGTGATCTTGAACTATAGCTCGCGAGTAGATTCCAACTACTCGTCTTCTACCGGATGTCCTAGCATATTTAGCACGGCCTTAATCTACAGCGATGAAACCATTATACTCTTGATCCCAAGGTTCTTTTTGGTCATGCAAGTGGAGTATAAAATATATTTGACCTAATGCACATACAAACCTTGACCCATAGTAATGAACAAATGAAAAACTTTATAAAACAACTTAAATGCAAACCGGGGCTTGCCTTGATTTTGCAGGTGACTAAAGTCAGATAAAATGAAGTTAGTTGCTGATGATGACTTGGATATCAAACACTGGCCTTCTTGCTCCTTGATTCAAGCTTCACCTTTCCTCCACTCTTCCACGTTTAAACACTACATGTTATGAACATGCATACATGTTTAATTGTAAAACTTTTTGCTAACAAATGCTAAAGCCAAGTTTAAAACTGGAACTCTGTTCAAGAATTTAAAATGACACTGGGGGTGGTGGTTTGGGTGTGTGTTAAAGCACTATCATCAAGTGAGAAGTGAGGTTCATCATTTGGGTGGTGATCACCTAATTGGTTGAACAGAACACTACTGATCCAAGGCTCCAATGGAGCTGGGAATTTTCTTGTGAGTTCCTTGTCACAAGAAAGTCCTTTGGACCAAAATTCAGAATATTTCACTAAGTGGATCACCCAGAACAATTCCCTAAGCATTTAGGCAAAGAGGAAATAATTCTGAATAAAATTGCACTTTCATGCAAATTCAAGTGAACTACAATTCCATACATAGCTCAGAGAGTATGCCTGAATTTTCCTAGGATTTTTGGAGCTAAGGATGGCTAGAACTGAATTTCCAAGTTTTGGAAATTCTCTGAAAATGTTTCTGTATTCATTGAATACAGAAACTTGAAATCAGAAATATCCTAACTAAATGAACTCCAAATGAGCTGAAACTTTTACAGGAGTCTCCTAATAACCTAAAGAATATTCTGGAAAAATTTGGGGATTTTTGGATGAACCAAACTCCCTCAAAAATTCTTTTTATGAAAAGATTTTAACAATTTTCTATTGGTTTTCATGCAAATTGGGTTGCATATTTGGATAGATCTTGTCAAGATGAATCTAACCGAATTTGAATCACCCAATTCAGAGTTTCCTAGCAAAAGTTATGAGGTTCTAAATTTTGAACCAAATCTGGAATTCAAATTAATTCAGGAAATGTTCAAATTCTGACGGTGGGTCCCTTCTACACGTGTCGGTTGCCGGAGCTAAGCCACACGGGGCCACAGACTACTTCCCGCGCTGTCGCAAAGGATCCCGGGGCCACAGCTGATCAGCAGTTTAAACCCTCCGTCGCTGACACGCGGGGCCCACCGGACCTTCTTCCTCCTCGGGCTGTCTTCTTTCCCGCGCCGCGCCCTCGCCGGAAACTCGTCGGAGCTCGCCGGAGTCGGCTTCCCGGCCGTCTTCCAGCTCGGTACTTGCCGCCTGGGGGTTTTCAGGGACGAGCAATCCACTGGTGCGTTGATCTCGGGCTGTTGGGAACCTGAAACCGGTCGGCGACGTGCGCACCCTTCGGTACAGCTTCGGCGCCGTGGCCCGAGCACCCTAGCCCGCCAAAAGTTCGGCGGATTCGCCCTAAAGCATCAGTGGATATGAGGCGAGCTCGGCACGTCCTCAAACTGGCTCGGAAATGGCGGCAACCCGGTTGTCACCGTGAGCCCGCGCGTTCCCGCCATGGCCGCCGATCGGAAAGCCCAAAATTAGCCGCCAACACGGGGTTTCTAGCTAGGGTTGTGAAGGGGATCAGATCGCTAGCCAGTCTAGTTTATTTGTGCATGATTTGATGAGCTAAGAACAAAGAAGAAATGAGAATTTTGGGTTTTCAAACCGGATCATCGTTCTGAGGCCGCCGGTGAAGTTTTTCCGAATTCTCGCTCGGTGGTTCAAGGATTTGCTTGAGATTTGGAGGTGAGCAGTACGGGTCACCGGCGCGTCCGGGGATGTCCTCGCTCGGGCGTGAAAGTGCCTGTTGTGGGCTGTCCACGCGAGCCCGTTCAGGTTTTAGCTTTCGGTCAGCACATGAACGCAGGGTTCTTGGTCGGGGCAGCCGAAAACTTCTTGGGTTTGTGCCGAGAGAGCAGAGGGAAGTCCCCTGGTGTCGATTTTCGGTTTTTGGAGGCGCTGTGGCACAAGCCTGGTGGTTTCCCGATCAAGGACCCAAGGCGGCTACGAGCGGCGGCTCGATGTTCTTTCTTGCACGGGGGTGAAACAGCGAACGGGAACTCGGTCACTTGGGGATGGATCACGCCGAGAGTTAAGGGAGCTACGAGCAGCTCTCCAGCGCTGCTACTTTGGTGAGGAGGTGGCAGCAGTTTGCTCCCGGTGGCGCCCGGAGCCTCGCTCGGCAGCTCGGTGTGAGTAGATACACAGAGACTGAAACTTAAGCAGTAAGTTACTCCCTCCCCCTCTCAATGACAGGTGGGTCCCTCCACAGTTCCTACCCAAAATATCTCCAATTTCTGGCACTTTTCAAATTCAACTATGAGGAACTCAAATTCAAAAGCCATTTGGAAACTTGACATGTTTTGCCTCAGTTTCAAATTTGAATTCAAATTTAGCTGAAATTTACAAGTCCCTTTGATAATCATATCAATGCACCTCCAAATTTGCTCAAAATTTGCCTCCCTAATAATTTGTACCTGAGGAATTCAAATATGCCCTCTGATCTTTGAGTTGTCCATTGCAAATGCATCTTCTCAAACAACAGTTTGAATTTCCTCTTTTGAAAATGCCCGTCTTCCTTTTGAAGTGACCCTCTCAATTCAAACTGAATTCAAGGTTTTATTGCACATGCCCACACTTTCATGAGTAACACAAAAGTTTTTGAAGTCCCATTTCTTGAATATAAACTCAACTTTTATTCATAGCTCAAGTTTTCTATTTACAATTTTTGGGACTTTTACACAGAGAATAGATGAGGGAATTCTGCCTTAAGGTCTTCCTCACGCTCCCATTTAGTTTCAGTTTCCGTGTGATGGCTCCACTCTACCTTGCACCAACGGATCACTTTGTTCCTCGTGACCCTTTCCTTCACGTCCAAAAATTTTCACAGGGTGCTCCGCGTAGGTCAGATCCTCTTGAAGCTTGAGCTCATCCATCGGTACTTGTTCTTCTGGTACTCTTAAGCATTTCTTGAGTTGGGATACGTGAAACATGTCATGCACGTCGGAGAGGTGCGTTGGCAGCTCTAATTGATAGGCTACTTCTCCTCGCTTGTCCAAAATCTTGAATGGCCCGATGTAGCGAGGTGCTAACTTTCCCTTGACGTTGAACCGTCGTTGGCCTCGGATAGGCGATACCTTAAGATACACGAAGTCTCCCACTTCGAAGGTCAATTTTCTTCGCCTATTGTCTGCATAACCTTTTTGTCGTGACTGAGCAGCCTTCAAGTTTTCTCGTATCGTTTGGACTTGCTTCTCGTTGTCTTGCAGTACTTCGGGTCAAAACACTTGACTCTCTCCGGTCTCATTCCAGAACAGCGGCATTCTACACCGTCTACCATACAATGCTTCAAAAGGTGACATCTTCAAGCTGGCTTGATAGCTGCTGTTGTATGAGAATTCAGCATACGACAGCTCCTATCCAAACTACGCCCATGTTTCAAGGCGCAAGCTCTCAACATGTCTTCCAAAATTTGATTTGTCTTCTCAGTTTGCCCGTCGGTTTGCCGGTGATAAGCGGAGCTGAAATTCAGTCGTGTACCCATAGCTTCATGCAGCTTCTTCCAGAACCTAGAGGTAAATTGAGTACCCCGATCTGACACTATCCTCTTCGGAACTCCATGGTGACACACAATTTGCTCCATATACAGCTCGGCTAGTTCTGCAACGCGGTACGTGGTTCTAACAGGAAGGAAATGGGCTGTTTTCCTAAATCGGTCCACTAACCCAAATGGAGTCGTAACCAGACCGAGTACGTGCCAATCCGACAATGAGATCCAAGCTGATGTCTTCCCACTTCCACTCTGGTACTTTCAATGGCTAAAACAGTCCAGCGGGTCTTTGATGTTCGGCCTTCACCCGTTGGCACATGTCGCATAAGGCAACATATTCAGCTATGTCCCTTTTCATACCATCCCACCAATAGCAAGTTTTCAGTTCCATGTACATCTTTGTACAGCCGGTGTGAATGGAATAAGGTGAGTCATGTGCCTCCTTTAATATCGTGTCACGGATGTGCTTCATGTTAGGCACACAAATCCTTTTCCCTAACCAAAACGTGCCTTTCTCGTCTTCCTTGAAATCCTTCTCTATGCCTTGTCGGATTCTTTCCTTGATTTCCTCATCCGTTGCTTGGCCATCTCGTATCTATTGTTCCAGCAAGGAGTTCAGTTCTATCACCTCCATCTCGTTCAAGAACCCGAGATGTAACCGTTCAAACTCCTTGCGCAGCTCGGGTGGCAGCTGCCAAACCATGAGTTGGTGACATGCTCCCTTTCGGCTTAACGCATCAGCTACTACATTGGCCTTTCCGGGGTGATAATTGATTCCAATATCATAATCCTTGATGAGTTCCAACCACCGACGTTGCCTCAAATTCAGATCCGTTTGCGTGAATATATACTTGAGGCTTTTGTGATCCGTATAGATCTCACATCGGTGGCCAAGGATATAATGCCTCCAAATCTTCAAGGCATGTACCACGGCTGCAAGTTCCAAGTCATGTGTGGGGTAATTCAGCTCATGTTTCTTTAGTTGTCTCGACGCATAGGCTACCACTTGCCCTTCTTGCATGAGCACACATCCAAGCCCTTGTCTTGATGCGTCACAATATATGTCGAAGCTCTTGCTCACGTCCGGCAATACCAAAACTGGCGCTGTTGTTAACCTTTTCTTTAGTTCTTCAAAGCTTTCTTGACACGCTGGTGTCCACTGAAATGCTTTCCCCTTCATTAGCAATTCAGTCATAGGCTTTGCTATTTTGGAGAAATCCTTGATGAAACGGCGGTAGTATCCAGCAATCCCAAGGAAACTCTGAATATCTCTCACATTCTGCGGTTGATTCCACTTCAAAACATCTCCCACATTTCTGGGATCAACCGATACTCCTCCCTCGGAGATGATGTGGCCTAGGAACGATAACTCCTTTAGCCAAAATTGACACTTGCTGAACATGGCATACAATTGATGCTCTCGCAGTTTCTGCAACATCAACCTCAAGTGTTCTTCGTGTTCTTCCTTGCTTTTCGAATACACCATGATATCGTCGATGAAAACCACGACGAACTTGTCCAAGTACTCCATGAAGATCTTATTCATGAGGTACATAAAGTATGCGGGTGCATTTGTTAACCCAAATGACATAGCGGTATATTCATACGAACCATACCGTGTTTGAAATGCAGTCTTGGGTATGTCGGAGGGCTTAATCTTCAGCTGGAAGTATCCCGACCAAAGATCAATCTTGGAGAAAATTCAGGCACCTTTCATTTGGTCGAACAGGTCCTCTATACGGGGCAGCGGGTATTTATTTTTTATCATCACCTCATTGAGAGACCTATAATCCACACACATCCTTTGGGTCCCGTCCTTCTTGTCTACGAAGAGCACGGTGCTCCTCATGGTGATGAACTTGGGCGTATAAAACCCTTTTCTAGCTGCTCCTGAATTTGCTTTTTGAGCTCCACTAGTTCATTAGCGGGTATCCTATATGGCCTCTTCGCTATAGGTGCACTTTCGGGTACTAATTTAATAGCAAATTCAATGTCCCGGTCAGGTGGCATACCTAGAACTTCTTCCGGGAACACATCTGAATATTCTTGAACCACCGGAATGCTTTCCAACGTCGCTTCTTCGATGTGGTTCAACGCTGCCTTCTCGGTTGCCAGTTGGGCTGCCTCAAACTCAATACGAGTACCGTGCTCACTTGTCAACTGCACGATCCTCTCAGCACATTGAATCACTCCGTTGTGCTTGCTTAACCAGTCCATTCCATGTTTTATGTCAATCCCTTGAGAATCCAAGACAATAAGGTTGGCAAGAAAGTCTATCCCTCTTATTTTAAGGCTTACTTTCGGATATACTATATTAGTAGGAGCTAGAATTCAGATTTGAAAGAAGCGTTTTCCCAACTATATGCATCAAGGTGTATGAACTAAGTATCTTCTTTTATTAATTTCAACCTATATGAGGATGTGAACACGTGCCGGAGCGTCTAACATCTCTCCACTATATGTGGATGTGGACATTCGCGGAAGCATCCCACAACTCACATCAGCACATAAACACAAACAATCATCACAAAAATTCAGCACACCACTCTTATTCAAGCTACTACGATCTTAATGTTCCTATTACAGCTTTATTCAATGGAAACCTAAACTTAATCGTGAGAACCAGTGCTGTTCTCGCCATGTAAGGGGGGTGGTCCATACATGGGCGCAAAACATGGTCGGTCGGTAGTCCATGTAGGGTTAGATAACGCTGATGCTCCATTTGCTCCCGCGTTGGCACGAGTCTACTCTTGTTTCTCCAGCAAATACAGCTTCTTGCGGAGGTAACGGATCTCTTCCTGTGCGCTTGCGTAGCGGTTTCCTAACTCCATGAGCAACCTCTGAGACTTGTCAGCAGCTTGTGGGTTGGAAAGAGCTGTTACATGGGGTCCAATGATCTCCCTTGTACTACTCTTCCGATACGGGTGCAGCTCAAAAGTTGTGTCCTCAAGCTGCTCATGGAAGGCGTAGCACAGTCCGGTGAGTGCTTCCCATGCAGCATCATCAATAGCTTCTGCCCTTGTAGCTCTCCATGTGGGTGCGAAGTGCCGAGTAAAAACCCCACCGTTAGATAGAATGGTTACGTCAGCCTTCCACTCTTCATGTCCGAGACGAGGGACTTTCTTGAGAAGATATTCCGGTTATAGGCTGCAGCAATCCAGGAACTCTTTGAGCTCCTTGGATATGTGTCCTCCTTCCATCCCGTCGGACCGAAATTCTTGAACTGAACGGTTGGCCCATTCATCACCTTCATTATTGGTGCCAGCAAAGGGTGGCTCCTCCTTGGGTTCATCTCCTTCCGTCATAGCTTCATGAGGCTCCACGGTGCGTACCAATGCCGTTCTTGTGGATCATCCTCCATGTCATCTTCGAATGGTTCCACCTCTCCGGGTCCTCTTCCTCATGCATAGAGCTATTTACTTCCTCTTAATCATGAGGTTCCGTCTTCACCTCCTCCCAATATGGTTTGTCGGACACCTCAATGGGGTTAAGTGCATTCCCACGTGGTGGTGGACGAGTCCATATGCGTGTTGTGCTCCTAATCACTGGCATCTATAAGACATGAGAAACTTTAGAGAAGGAAAAAAATAACTCCAAAACTTCAGAAGCTATGGAGCAAGAAAGCAAAAGTGTTGCTGTCCAAAAGAAGAGAAAAGAGGGACTCAAAATAGCACTTTGCGGTGGCTGAATTGACAAGTAAAGTGCAGCAACAAGCAATTTTTGAAAATAATAGTTTAGAGTGGTGTTCCTATGTGTTCTAGAGTGTCCATTCTACCTAGGCTTGCGTCCTACGGTGAACGTGACTCTGATACCAATCTGTGACACCCGGTTCCAAAAATAGAACCAAGTGAATACATATGTGTGCCCAGGATGTTCATCACACATACACATGTAATCCACAAACTGAATTCAGAATATAATCATGAATAAATAGTGTTTAATTACTTTATTACACCGACTCATTGTCTCACTCATGAATCTCTAACTTATTCTTGCAGCAGAAGACTCTAACAACAGCGGAAAGTGACTAAAGACAGCAGGCTCCATCTTCGACTCCACAGGCATGTTGACGGTAGTCCGCACACCTAGTAATCTACATGGTCCTCGAAGTACTCATCTCCTGTAGCTGATGTTTATGTGGTAATGCAAGGGTGATACATGTTGTACTCAGCAAGTGAGGAAAAAGTATGACATGTAGCTTACAACAAGGTAGGAAATAAAAAGGCTCATTGCAGCAAGCATATTTTATTTCACAAACATGGTAAAAACAGCAACTAAGTCTAGATGAATTAAATCCCGATATAACCAAGTAATCAGCAACATTCTTTCATCATAATTCACCAATTATCAAGTCTCAACCAACCATTCATCTTTCTCAAGTTCATCTCATGCTCATAAATATTCATATCCATCTCATATTCATATAACCAAAACCAAACTCATTGTCGTGACTCAAAACAGTCCCAAAACCAATCCCAATGACCATACCATAACCATACCGATATAACTATCCCAAGTTTTCCCTCTAATCATATGAGTTGGCCAGGTGCTTGTGACCGGAAGCACGGCTATTATGATAGTTTTACACACTGCAGAGGTGGCACAACTTTACCCAGAAGTTCGTGATTTCGTCACCCGCCGGCGACTGCAGAACCTCCATTATACCAGTACACAACCGTCGGTGTATGGCCAAGAGATCACAAAATAGCCTTTACAAAGGGGCTACTAGATGTATGGACTCACAGAGGTTTTACCGGCAGGCTCGAATCACCATTCTCCCACCCACGGGCCCCTCTTGTGCCATGCAGTTCCCAGGGCAGTCCTCCTCGACCACCATTCCCTGCGCCATCCACGGTCCATAACAAGCTAGCAACACACCTAATTAGTCATCTAAGCCGCACCCATATTTGGCCTTGTGGTGGCACTGTTTTCCTGGCATGTGCTGGCATGAACCGGTCCTTAGATCTAGGACAAGTAAACCACCATCTCATTCAGAAACATCCACGAACAAAGCATGCCTAGATCTCCCCGATTCCATGCTCACTAACATCATCAAGTTCTGATCATCATTATTCATATGAGTGCAGTAGCTAGACATGTTTTATTTCAGCTTCCCGTATCCCGTAAGTTATGCGAAGCAAAAAGGAAAAACGACCATACCCGACTCATCAACTTTCTCAGCGACAAGGATGGTTAACAAAACTAGTAAACTCTTATAAAAGGGTGTCTTATCAAGTTGACTCAAGCATACAAGTTTTCACAAACAAAACAGTTTCAAAACATGGGATCAATATGGTCAAGGGGCACTTTCCTTGCTCCCGTGGTTCTTGTTGTTCGATCATCTCAAAGTCTTGGTGTCGTAGTTCCTCGTAGATGGCCTCTTGAGCTTGTTCTTCTACTCACGATCACACACATACAAAATTTACAGCAATCAATCATAATGCACAAACTTTACTCAAGATGCAATGGGGTAGATGAATGCAAATCCTATGGTGCTGTTTTATTAAACAAGTTTGTACGTGTTCTTGTATGTTTTAATGGGATTTCATGGGGTTTTATTATGAACAAGGGTGCTGGGATGAAGTGTGGATGTGGTGATGATCTTGACTCAAGATCTATATCAATTCCACCGTAAAAATCAACCAAAACGTGATCTGTCCACGTGAAAAGTTTCTGTTCGAAGGGGGCGAAGAAAACGGATGCATTGAAAAAGTGGTGATGTTGTAAGATGGGTAATGGGGACCCACCTAACTTCCTTTTCGTGGAAGGGTCTTCCTTCTTGCAGTGGCAGCAGAGAGGAATTTTTCTATTGAAGATTAGGGCAGGACAGATCGTCGGTTCTTTTCCGGCGACGGCGAGGCGTCACGGGGCTCGTCGGTGGGTCTCAATGACGGGGCTCGACGGCGGGGCTCGTCGGCGGGGCTCACCGGCGACCGAACTACGGTCAGGGGGGTGCCAACTCGGTGAGTTGGGGGGGGGGGGGGGGGCAAGTCGCCGACTTGAGGGGGGAGAGGAGGGGGGCTGCGGCCAAAATGGGGGGGGGGGGTTGTGTTCTATTTATAAGGGGGCGGGAGAGGGAGGAATCCTACTACAATGGGAACTCAATCTTAACAAACTTACCCCTTTTGATTTGTTGCGGCAGCAATGGGGATCAAATTCCCCAAATGTGGGGAAAATTCCCCTTTTTTAGGGAATTGGGCAATTGGGAGATTTTGGGGAAAATTTTGGGGAAATTGGAAATGGCTCATTTCAGCTATCTTTTTTCCATTCCTCACCATTTATATGTCACTTGTTCCATTTCTACATTCCCCTCTCCATTTCTATGTCCCATTCTCCATTTCTACATTCCCCTCTCCATTTCTATGCCCCATTCTCCATTTCTATATTCCCTTCTCCATTTCTATGCCCCATTCTCCATTTCTACATCCCTTTCTCCATTTCTGTGGTTCTTCCTCCATTTCTATGGTTGGTTCCTCAATTTTTATGGTTCTTTCAACATTTCGATGGTTCTTTCTCCATTTCTATGGTTCTTTCTCCATTTCTATAGTTCTTTCTCCATTTCTACTTCTTTTATAATGCTTGTCTACATGAAAAATGTATGCAATTCATGGTAATGAATTTGAGGATGTTACAGTTCTCCACTATATCGAATCTCGAGGGCGAGATTCAGTTTAAGGGGTAGGTTTGTAACACCCTCAAATTCATTACCATGCATTTGCATACATTTTTCATTAGAAAAGCATTGTAAAAGAACTAGAAATGGAGGAAGAACTATAGAAATGGAGAAATAACCATAGAAATGGAGAAAGAACCATAGAAATGGAGAAAGAACCATAGAAATGGAGGAAGGAACCATAGAAGTGGAGGAAGAACCACAGAAATGGAGAAAGGAATATAGAAATGGAGAATGGGGCATAGAAATGGAGAAGGGAATATAGAAATGGAGAATGGGGCATAGAAATGGAGAGAGGAATGTAGAAATGGAGAATGAGACATAGAAATGGAGAGGAGAATGGGACATAGAAATGGAGAGGGGAATGTAGAAATGGAACAAGTGACATAGAAATGGTGAGGAATGGGAAAAAGATAGCTGAAATGAGTCATTCCTAAATTTTCCCCAAAATCTCCAAATTCCCCAATTCCACAAAAGGATAATTTTCCCCACATTCGGGGAGAATTCTCCCCAAATTTGCAGCACCAATTAAGGGGGAGACTGTGAGGGACCCCGGTCCGTGTCACAGGGCTGAGCCACTCGCCCGGGAATCACATTGGGTGGTGCCGTGTTATGCGGCACCCAACAGCACACATATAAGGAAACTGTATTACATAAATCAAAAGCGGAAGCTTACAAATGTTCTTTGCAAATAATTTACATAAAATAGCCACCGCGGAAGTCTATAAATAGCTCACTTCGAATAACTAATGAGCACCCGAGAAGAAGTTTAGCCCGGGGACTCCTCTCGCTAGCAACACAAAGACATGGCAGCGGCTAGGTTCTCCATGTATAACATGACTCGGAAGTCTCCGAGTCTCATCAGACAACCTTCTTTATATGCGTCGATATTAACCTGCAAAACCACTCATATAGCAAGAGTGAGCACAAAGGCTCAGCAAGTCTTAACTGTTTCTCCTAAGACATGCAACTCTACATGAAAGTAACTTAAGACCTAAACATGTAAGTTGCAAAAACACTAGCCTACGAGTTCATCCTTAACTTTCAGATTTTAGCCATCACAGTAGTGACCTTGCGCCCAGCAACATTGGAACTCCATAATCAAACAAGAAACACTTCATTCCAATGTTAGTTGTCCCAAGGTGGAAAATAACTTTAATTTGCTCTATCACTACTTCATACATGGTTTTCATGCAATTCCAATTATCATAGCAGCAATTACAACTTGCAAACTGTTTCCACACAACTTGATTACTACGTCACAACATGTAAGCAAGCGGTACTCAATAACCGCGAGGGATGGTGATTCGAATCAAACACTGCCCGGACAGCTCGACACGTATGCCCGCCTCTGAAGACCCAAATCTGGCGTCCTTCATTACGTCGTATGTGGCAACCTTTCACAGGACACCACACTGTAGAACCGATCGCGCCGTCTCGGGCTCATAGGTCTAACGAGACGATGTGGTATACCTCTACAATCCAGTTAACCTGGTACGTCGGTTTCCTGGGTCCCATATAGCAGTAAGCATCCGGGACACAACTCAATACTTTCTCATGGATGCGGCACACGCATCGGTCCTTAATCGACACAGGCAGAGCTACTCGACCAAGACCTCGTCTTGTCGCTGCCTAACCCCCCTGCCTGGTCTCATCTTTAGAAATATAAACTTTAGTTGGCCTTTTTCAACTACACCCATGTAATCTCGACTATAGCTCGCGAGTAGATTCCAACTACTCGACTTCTACCGGATGTCATAACCTATTTAGCACAGCAACCTTCTACAGCGGGAAACTATATTCTACCCTTGATTCTAGTGTTCATTTGGTCGTGCATTTGGAGTATAAAGCATCCTTGATCTAATGCACATACAAACTCTAAACCATAATTGTGAACAAAGTAAAAACTTTATAAATAACTTAAATGCAAACTGGAGCTTGCCTTGGTTTTGCAGGTGACTAAAGAAAGATAATTATGAAGTTAGTTGCTGATGACTTGAAGCTTAATCACTGCCCTTCTTGCTCCTTGATTCAAGCTTCACTTCTCCTCCATTTTTCCATATTTAAACACTACAAGTTATGAATATGCATATACCTTTAATTGTAAAGATTTTGCTAACAAGTCCTAAATACAAGTTTAAAACTAGAACTATGTTTAAGAATTTAAAAGGACCCTGGTGCTAGTGGTTTGGGTTTGGGTTAAGGAACCTGATCAAGTAATAAGTGCATCTTATCACCTGTGTGTTGATCACCTGATTAGGTTGAATAGAACAGTACTGATCCAGAGCTCCAATGGGGCTGAAAGTTTTCATGTTAGTTACTTGTCACAAGAACGTCATCTTGATCAAAATTTAGAATTTTTCAGTGAATAGATCACTCAGAACAACTCCCTAAGCATTGAGGCAAAAAGGAATTAATTCTGAATAAATTTGCACTTTCATGCAAATTCAAGATAACCACAATTTCAAACATAGCTCAGTGAGCATGCATGAATTTTCCTAGGGTTTTTGGAGCTAAGAATTTCCTTGAACTGAATTTCCAAGTTTTAGAAATTCTCTGGAATTGTTTCTGTATTCATTTGAACACAGAGATTTGAAATCAGAATTATCATAACTAAATAAACCCCAAAAGAGCTGAAACATTTACAGAAGTTCACTGACATCCTAAAGAATATTCTGGCAAAATTTGAGGATTTTTGTGTGAACCAAACTTCCTCTAAAACTCTTTTGCTCAAAAGTTTAACAGAATTTTCCAGAATTTAATAATAATTTTCATACAAATTGGGTTGCATATTTGCATAGATATTTTCATTCTGAATCCAACCCAATTTGAATCACTAAATTTGGAGCTTCCTAGCAAAAGTTATGAGGTTCTAAAGTTTGAATTGAATTTGGGGATTCAAATAAACCGGGAAATGCTCAAATCCTGCGTGTGGGTCCAGGGGGACCACGTGTCACTTGCTGGAAAAAGCCACACGGGGCAACAGAACTCTTCCCACGCAGCCACAGCCTCATCCAGTGCCACAGAGGATCCCACACGTTTTAATCCAGACGCTGACGAGTGGGGCCGACTCCCTCCCTCGTCTACCTTCCGCTCCCGCGTGACCCCGCCGCAGGAGCTCGCCGGAATACATCGGAACTCGGTCGTCCGGCCATATCCCGTGCTCAAACTTGCTGCCAGTGCCTTAAATCGTGCGAGGAACACGGTATGATGGTTTGATAGGGCTGCCGGTGTTCGGAAAATGGTCGGCGACGTGCGGCGGCATTGGTGAAGCTCGGCGCCGTCGCCCGGCCCTTCTAGCCCGCCAAAAGCTCAACCGAATCGCTATAAAGAACCAATGGAGGATGGGCTAGCTCGGCATGGCCTCAACATTGCCCGGAAAAGGCGGCAAATTGGTTGTTACCGTGCGCCCGTGGAGCACCGCCATAGACGTGCTCGCCAAACCTAGAAATTGTGTTGTCTACGTGTGTTTCCGAGCTAGGGTTGTGAAGAGAAAATGATCGCCGGCTAATCCAACATCTGTGTGCAAGAATTGGTGATGTAAGAATGAAGAACGACTGAGAATTTTGGATTTTCATACCGGAACATCGGTTTGTGGCCGTCGGCATAACTTTCTCGAATCCTCGCTCGGTTGTCCATGGTTTGGCTTGCGGTTTGGGTGCAAGCAGTGTGGACTAGCAGCACCATCATGGCCATCCTCGCTTGGGCATGAAGGTCCATGGAGCGGGTTGTCCACATGAACACCGAGCCGCTGTGAAGTTAGGTCGCCATGGAGAAGAGCTATTCTCGGGTTGGAAAGGCGGCAACTCACTGGATTTTGCACGGAGGAGGTGTAGGAGGAGTTCACGGTGCGGTTTTTCAGCTTAGCCGGCCTCTGCAAGCCCGAGTTCCGCGGCACTCGATGAAGACCGAGGCAGTGGCGTGCGTTCTGTGTTTGGCGTGTGCGCACGAGGAGGAGGCGAAGTCCATTGCTTCGGCCTGTGCGAGAGAGGATCACGCTGGGGGTGCAGAAGACCCTCGAGCAGCTCTCCAGCGCTGCTCAAGCAGCTGTGAGCTGGCGGCAGTTTCTCCCTTGGTGGCGCTCAGAGCAGACCCGGGTGTGTTCGAGTCTGAACAGAGAAGGTGACTTTGAGTGTAAGTTTAAATGGCACTATGACATGTGGGGTCCACCCCCTCTTTTCCCTCTTCTTATCCCCCAAAATCCTCACAAATATCTCCTCATTTTGGTAGGTAATAAATTCCAATATGTGGAGCTCAAATTTGGGAATTCATTTGGATATAGGGCAAAGTTTTATCCAAGTTCAAATTTGAATTTGAATTCAATTACCCTTTTTTGTCCTATTGCAAAAGCTTAGCCCAAAACACTTCCAAATGTGGTAAAATTTGTATTCCCACAAATTTGGAGCTGAGGATTTCAAATATGGAATCAACATTTAAATTTGGTTGCTGCACTTAGAATGTTTGCAACCTCATTTTGTATCCCATTTTTGAAATGACCATTTTTGAATTTAGTGAACAAGTTTTGTTTGCTCACACCACACACTTGGTCACTTTTTGGTCCTAGTCTGATCCTCACAAGTTCAGTTTGAACTTTGCGTTTCGAATTTGAATTCGGCACAAATTCGAAAATAATCTCAATTAACCCCTTTTAGCTCACCCTAAATATAGAAGATTGCCACCATAACTCTCCTCAAATCTAAATGTATGAGGTTCCATGTGTATTCAAAAGTTTGGCGGCAATTTGAGCTGAGCCTTTGAGTCTAAAGATCTTCTTTTACTTCTTTCTCAAACACATGTATGATTTACACATGAGTTTAACTCCACCTTGGTCCAACACATTCAAATGAATGCTTGAACCCGTGTTGTTGAACCCCACGTTTACCATCCCGTGTAAGAAAGTTTTTGTAAGTCCCATTTTTCCATGAACCCGAAACACAATGACGTTTAAACATCCGTTTCTTTACATTCACGTTTTTGGGACTTTTACATTCCTCCCCCCTTAAGAGAATCTCGTCACAAGATTCCAAAAGAAAAACGAGACGGGATAGGTAATTCCAAGCTGTTCGATGATAAAAGCTCCAGATCGTTCATGCGGAGGTAATCTTTGCTTTCCACGTTGTTTCTTACGTGGTATGATTACTCCACAGCACCTTGTACAATCCTAATGTCCGGTTCCAGGTGTTCCGGATCCTTTCATCAATAGTATGAACCGGTCACTCGACATATGTAAGGTCCGGTCTCCATTCGTCGATCTCTTCGGTGCGGACAGCAGCGGTATAATTGAGACACTTCCGCAGCTGTGACACAAAATATATATCGTGAACACCAGCAAGACTTACTGGTAGTTCCAGCCGCTAGGATGTGGGTCCGCAATTCTCCGTGATAGAAAATGGATCTAAAGCTCGAGGAGCAAAATGTCCCCTTTACATCGAACCGGTGAATTCCTTTCATCGGAGACACGCAAAGATAAACGTGTTCTCCGCCGTCGAAAAGCAACGGTCTATGCCTTTGACCATTGTAGCTTTTCTGTCGGGGTTGTACAGCCTCCAAGTTCGCTTCTATTGTTCGAACTCGGCCATCGGCAAAGTTGACTAATCACCCCGAACCGTACTCTTTCGCCGTACTAACACTACTGTGTGCGACATTTCTGGCCGTACAGCTTCAACTTACAAGGTATAACTATACGGTCTTTAAACCATAGAGTACCCTCATTGTCCTTCCTAAACCACCTCATCTCTCCGTTGTCTATTCTTCTCCGTATGTGACACATTCCCTTATATCTCCTTTCAACCTCAGCAATCTTTCCTCAGATTTTTGGAATGAGAGCAGTGTTATAGAGTGCTCCATCAGAATGACACGGATACTTGGTTCCTCTTCTTCCAACTCAACAATCGCCAAGTTGTGAACGTGGGTTCTTCCGACTAACACGTCGGCAACCACTTTCAATTTTCCCAGATGGTAATGGATCTTGATGTCATAATGTTTTATGAGCTCCAACCATCTTGGAGAACACACTTGCACCAACTAGTTGATCGAATAAACTATCGATGCGGGGCAGGGTACTTGTTCTTTATAATGACGGCACTGAGCGAATGATAATCAACACTTGATCTTAGTGTCTCGTCATTCTTCTTAACAAACAGCACAGAGCAATCCCAATGTGGTGAGCTTGGTCATATAAAACCTTTGCTCATGGGTTCACTTAGTTGCTCCTTCAAGTACGCTAGTTCATTGGGTGCCATCTTATACGGCCTTCGTGAAATCGGTGCTGTTTCCGGCGTCAGTTCAATCTTGAACTTGATTCCCGTTAACCTTCATGCCAGGTAACTTATTGGAAACACATCGGATATTCACATCCCACTGGACTATCCTCGAGTTTAATCACCTCCGTGGGGTAGGCCTAACCCGTTCTCTTTGCTGTACAGAACAGTCTCTTCTGTCCTCTACCTGATTTTGATCCGTTTATCTGCATTTTCATAACTCGAGTTGAATACAAAAGTTAAAGTTAACTTACATATATTTCCAACGAGTATTCATATGCCTTCAGATCATCTCTGGATCAAAAGTTATGATTTTTCTATAGTTGACAGAATTCCTGGATAAAATTTGCCAGCATCTCTTTTGTATGTGGCTATCTTTATCACAGTTGTATATGCAAATACAATAATAATCTGAACAAACTTTAAACTACAACAATGTTTCCCATTTCATAACCTTTCCATGTATCATAGGCTCCTGAAGTATTTTTCTACAGGAATTTATGGCTTAAAAACAGAAATGTCCAGAGAGGTTTTTGCTGCTGTCCTGGTTCAGAACAGTTTGCCATCAACTGGACTTTTCACCAACTTCATGTGTGATTTTTCTCTGGAAGTCTACAAGGAAGTTGTAGAGCACTTGAAAATATTTCCATAACTGTATCATACACCTTAATTGGTCAAAGCTACTCAGAGTTATTCTCTGTCAAATTCCAGCAAAAATTCCTGCCATAAAACAGAGCACTCTATTTTTGAAAACTTTGACGCCTAGTCATGCTCTCATTTGAATCTTAGCTCAAAATAAGAGTTCAGTAACTAATATTTGTTTCAAACTTCCATTTTTAGTTGAAAGTTAGTTCATGAATCATTTCTTCATAGGAAAGAGGTTATTAAGTGTAGTACAGTGTCGATGCACCGTAAGAAACATGACGGTACTACGTAGCCTCACCAAAGAAAATCCTAACTGGATTATACCGGCATATCCGTATTATCAGTGGCACTGAGACGGTCACTCGCAAACGTGTGCTACTCGGAATACCTACGTGGTTAGTACCTGCAGAAGAACACTCAATAGTGATGCACTCAAGGGTTGTTTTCATTTCAGGCAGGTCCATATTTGAAAGTAAATACATACGCCCGTATCATTTCCATACGGCCGTCCTTGAGTTAAGCCATGTCTCAAGGTACGTGATCGTGGTTTTACACCACACGACAGGGAACCCGAGTAGAGCGTGAACGGGTCGTCACGGTTGGGAATTTTATCAACCCAACAGATACCACCTACTGCCTGCAGGGCACGCCGATGGCAAGCGCTGCATATGTCCTCCTAGACTATTTCCAGAAGAACACACTATCGTGTTACCGACCACACGATGGGGTTTCCACTTTTTGCCTAATGCACGATAGGGACCAGCGTTTCATATGAACTCAGGAATATGAAGAGTCCAAGAGTTTCATATTGACGTCTCACACCAAGCTGTGAGACCTATCCCTGAACCACTTTCCTCGTCAGGGGAGCTAACCGAAATTATATCGCTTTCAGTGGCGTTCCTTACCATGCTTACCTGAGCGTAGGTGCGTCGTTACATAATCAAAATTTAGAATTATAACAAGTATGTTGTCCTGCCACTTTAAGTAGCTATACTACTATAGTCCTTATGTGGGCCTAATACCGTATCCTAAATTTTTGTCATAATACGATCCTTATTCCGTGCGTTATTACCAATGCGGCTCTGATACCACGCTGTGAGGGACCCCGGCCTGTGTCACGGGGCCGAGCCACTCGCCGGGGAATCGCATTGGGTGGTGCCGTGTTATGCGGCACCCAACAGCACACATATAAGGAAAAACTGTATTACATAAATCAAAAGCGAAAGCTTACAAATGTTCTTTCCAAATAATTTACATAAAGTAGCTGCTACAGCGGAAGTCTATAAACAGTTCACATCGAATAACTAATGAGCACCCGAGAAGAGGTCCAGCTCACGGACTCCTCTCGCTAGCAACAAGAAGACATGGCAGCGGCTAGGTTCTCCATGTATAACATGACTCGGAAGTCTCCGAGTCTCACCGGACAACCTTCTTTATATGCGTCGATATTAACCTGCAAAACCACTCATATAGCAAGAGTGAGCACAAAGGCACAGCAAGACTTAACCGTCTCTCCTAAGTCCATCAACTCTACATGAAAGTAACTTAAGACCTAAACATGTAAGTTGCAAAAAGACTCGTCTATGAGTTCATCCTTAACTATTAGATTTTAGCCATCACACTAGTGACCTTGCACCCAGTACCATTGGAACTCCACAATCAAACAAGAAATGCTTCGTTCCAATGTTACTTGTCCCAAGGTAGAAAATAACTTTAATTCACTGTATCACTACTTCATACATGGCTTTCAGTCAATTCCAATTATCATAGCAGCAATTACAACTTGCAAACTGTTTCCACACAACTTGATTACTACGTCACAACATGTGAGCAAGCGGTACTCAATAACCGCGAGGGATGGGGATTCGAATCAAACACTGCCCGGATAGCTCGAAACCTATGCCCGCCTCTGAAGACCCAAATCTGCCGTCCTTCATTACGTCGTATGTGGCAACCTTTCGCAGGACAACAGACTATAGAACCAATCACGCCATCTCGGGCTCATAGGTCTAACGAGAAGATGTGGTATGCCTCTACAATCCAGTTAACCTGGTACATCGGTTGCCTGATGTGGGGACCACCCCGTGGTTCACCCACTCCAGGAATCGCATAGGGTGGTGCCGTGCGATGCGGCACCCAACAGCACACACGAAAAGAATAAAGAACAACATATAAACTTTTATTTGATATAAAACAGCGGAAGTCTTTTTACAAAACCTAATTAACAGCAGAAATTATATACATAGTTGCTCTCAAACCCTAACTAAACAAAAGTGCAGCCGTCCAGCCCGGGGACGCTACACACTAGCAGCATGAACCGGAGATCACGGCGGCGTGCATGGCTCCAGCTCGGCCGTGTACCCCGACGGGGGCATCGCCTCGTCCTCAGAACCTTCCTCATAACTCTCACCTGCACACAGCTCAATATTGCAACCGTGAGCACGAAGGCTCAGCAAGTCTTAACCGTCAACCCTAGGCATGGAACTCTACGTGCAAGGGTATGTAAGATAGGAAAGGATTTTGCAATAAAGACACGCCTATAAGTTGGTCCTTACTTTCAGTTTTATAGCAGCAGATTCATGTGCCTTAGGCAGCCCTCACATCGGAAGTCCACAATCAAACAAGAAACGCTTTCCTCCGATGTGGTGATGCCCAAAGTGGAATGTAAACTTAATTAGCTCTATATCTACTGCAATCAAGGTATTTAAGAAATAATGATCAATACAGCATTTTCAGTTGGCTTATTTCACTTCTTACTACGTCACAGCGCAGTGAACAAGCGGGTACTCAAATAACCGCGAGGGACGGTGATTGCAATCAAGACACACCCGGATAACACGTCACATACACCCACTTTCAGAAGCGTGATTCCACACCCCTTCCTACTCTGTTGTATGCAACAACCTTTCAAAGGCAACCCAAATGCCGAACTGGTCCATCCGTAACGGGTAGGAGGTCCCCGCGTGGAGCGTGACTGTGCCCACCGTCAGATTTACACCTTGCTACCCTCAACCCACTCCTATTTACGGTTGGGTAAGCCTCGACACCCAGGTTAACCAATTACATCGGTTTCCTGGTTCCCGTATGCCAGTATGCATCCGGTACTGTTCGATACTTGTCCAGCAGGGCTGCACACGGACGGTCCTCAACCGACACCAACAGGGCTAAGCACGTGAGACCTCTGCTCACTGCATCCTATCCCCCCTGCTGGGTCTCATTTTTATAACTCAAGCCATTATCTACCTCTTTTCATCCCGTGCAATAAGTACTATCTCGCGAGTAGCTTCCAACCACTCGACTTCTACCGAGATCCTAAACATTAATATGGCATTCTCTACTCGTCGAGTCTGTAAACTACCCAACCCACCATAGGATTTTAAGAGGCTATGCAAGTGGGGTTTCAATCACCCTAACTCTAATGCAAACATTCAACCTAGACATAAATGATACAAATGAAAACTTTATAAAAGGTACTTAAGTGCAAACCGGGGCTTGCCTGGTTGCGAGTTAAACGGAAAGTCAGCTTCTGGTGGGAGGACGTCCAAGGGCTCCGGTGTATCCTCAACTTCGGTCACTATTATGAAATGTAATAAAATACATGTATAAGTATTAAGGATTTATAAGAATTGGACTTCTACTCATAGCTACTGCTATTTAAAATCCTTAATTGGCTTTGGGATTTTTACAGTGGATACTAGACTCTCTAAGGATGATTTGAGCCAAATTTGGAGATATGTCATTGCACAATGTAGTATTTAAAATTCCTACAAGTACAATGCTTCTCTAAATTTTGAGCCCAAATCAGGAGCTTTGACATAGCTAATGGTGGAAGAGCTGATTAGGGTATGTCTCCATGGTTCTAACAAAATTTGTTTCACCATTTTTGGAGCTACCATCAGAGAGATATGAATTTTTGAACTTAGACAGGAGTTCAGAAAAAGCTTCTGTTTAAATTTGAATTTTCAAATAAAGGCTGAACTTGAGAAGGTAATTTGACCCAGCAATTGACCTCCAATGAAGCCCAAATTTTTACTGGAGATTAGTATCTATGAAGAGGATTTGCTACCCAAATTTGGGAATATTTCATAAAGAATTGCTCCTGTAATAAATCCCTAAAGGATTTACTAAAACAATTCTACAGAAATTCCTGGGCATTTTCATAGCCAAAATTTGGTCTCTATGTGAAGTACTCCTCATGAGGAATCCAACAAAATTGGTCTCACTATTTTTGGAGTTTTCTACACAAAGTTATGGCCTTGTAGAGATCAGCTAATTTCTGGAATTATTTCCCTAATAGAAACTTCAAATAATTGAAACTGGGCCCACTGTTTTAATTCGGGCCAGTCAGATTTTAGCAACACCGGGGGCTACGAGGTTATTCCCGCGCAGCCGCACCAGATCCGGCGCCACAAGCCGATTCGGCGCCTTCCTGGTGCCACTGACAGGTGGGGCAGGCCCCCACCTTCTTCAACCTCGCGCCCGGCCGGCCTCCTCGCCGGAGAAGTGACCGTGCCTCGCCGGAACGGCTGTCCCGTGCCTCAAACGGCTCAACCCTCGCCGCCTGTGCCTAAAACCCGACGAGGAACATTTTGGTGAGCTCGGTGGTGGCGCTAACTGGCCAGAAATACCTCCCCGATGGTGGCAGTAACTCGGGCGACTCCGGCGACGTGGTGTTCGCCCAGCAAGCTCGGAAACCGACCGCGGTTGGGTCCTACAGCACCACCGTGACCTGGGGAGCTCGGAACACTACCCTGATCCCTCGGAAAACGGCCGGAAACATGACTTCACCGTGCGACCGAAGTGGTTCTTCCCCTCCGTGAGGAAAACACGAAGAACTCTTCGGACTCTGCATGGATTTGCTTGCCGTTTGCTCGAGAAGGGTCGTCATGGCTTGGAGAACCTATGCCTAGACTCTTGTGAGCCCCAACCCAATATGGCCCTGGAATTTCCCGTTTTCTTTCAACTAGGTTCCGAGGAACCGCCGGTGAAAAACCTCGAATTCCGGCCAACCTAGACTATGACCTAGCTCCAAACTGGGAGGACAGCAAGAAGGGTCGACAACGCACCTAGAACACCGGTTGGACGAGCGTGAACGAGCCAGAGGTGGCCAGTCGACGGTGCGGCGTCTTGGCGGCAAGCTGGAAAGTGGAACGATGAACTTAGGCTCAGTTCTCGGGACCAGCTCGTAGGAACGACAGGGGCTGTCGTCAGAGAGAAACTAGAGGGCCTTGCGCACCTTCCTACGACCTCAACCGGTCGTTACAACGTTGGAGTGGTGTCGATGACGGACGGCGACTCGGATCAACCGAGCGGCGGCCGAGGCTACGCGAACTGAGCAGGGAACAGGGAAAACACGTCGGTGAACGGCCGAGAGAGCAAGGGGGGTTGTGCTGGGACTGTGGCACGCGCGGACGATCAAGTAGGCGGCAGAAACAGGAGGTGGCACGGCACACCTCGGGCGGGGGTCGGAGACGGGAGCTGTCACGCCCCTGCTGTTCGACCGAATGGAGCAAAGGCGGTAGCTCCTGTGGATGGCTGACAAATGGGCCCCACCTCCCCTCTTTGTTTAATCAACTTTTTCTGATATTTTCCCACCAGCAACTCAACATTAAAGACTTGACTTCAACCCCAAGTCATAGTTTGAATTTGCTGAATTCAAATAATTTGAATTCGGGTGTGAAAATTGGATGTGGATTGATCATTTGAATTTGAAAAGGAGTTTGAATTCTCCACTTTGTATTGCCTCAAAAATATAGCAAACCAGCTCCAAAGTTCGCAATTTTTGGCATGGCTGCTTATTAAAAGGTGGAGAACACCTTTGTAAAACCAAATTTTCAAATTGAGGGGAATTGGAATTTGAAACTGAATCTGAAATTCAGATTAGAGGGCTTCTCCTTTTAATCCCAAACAAATATTAAAACCCCTCCAAATGAGCTGATATTTGGAAGGTGGAATATTTGGACTATAAAGATCCAAGTTGTGCATTTAGATCTCTATGTTTGGAAGTTTTGGGAAGTCTAAACCCTCACTTTGAACTCACACTTATTATAATTCAAAGTTTTAATTCCCCTCATTTTTCATAAGTGTATATGAGCTGAATTTTCCTGCTACCACTTTTGGGGATTTTACATCCCTCCCCCCTTAAAAAGAATCTCGTCCCGAGATTCCAAAGGAAAAGCAAAGTGGGGAAAAACTTTACCGGGTATAGGATGATAGCAAGTCCGGATAATACGTTCGTAGATAATCCTCGCTTTCCCATGCCGCCTCATCAGCGGTATGGTTACTCCACGAGACCTTGTAGAACCCTAAGGTCCAGTTTCTTGTGGCACGAGTTTTTTCATCGATGATCCGGATTGGATACTCCGTGTACGTGAGGTCCGGTTGAAGAACTTCTATGTCTTCTGTGCGGACCTCAGCCGAGGGCTTGAGGCACTTTCTCAGCTGAGAGATGTGGAAGACATTGTGAATGCCTGCGAGTGACGCTGGTAACTCTAGGCGATAGGCCACGGGTCCGCATCTTTCAATGACGGTGAACGGACCAATGAACCGCGGCGCAAGT
This sequence comes from Neostapfia colusana, assembly GCA_030760725.1. Lineage (NCBI taxonomy): Eukaryota > Viridiplantae > Streptophyta > Magnoliopsida > Poales > Poaceae > Neostapfia > Neostapfia colusana. Next base: position 31,927,984 of record JASWHV010000017.1, on the reverse strand, counting down.
TTACCCTTCACTCCGAAACGGTGAACCCCCTTCATCGGAGACACACGGACATAAACATGGTCCCCGATGTCGAAGTGGAGAGGGCGGCGTCTCTTATCCGTATAGCTTTTCTGACGAGATTGAGCGGCCTTAAGATTGGCTTGTATTACTCGCACTCGTTCTTCCGCTTCATTCACAAGTTCAATTCCGTAGATAACTCGCTCGCCGGACTCGCACCAGTTGAGAGGTGTACGACATTTCCGGCCGTAGAGAGCTTCATAATGCGCCATCTTGATGCTAGCTTGATAGCCATTGTTGTAAGAAAACTCCGCCAACGACAAATGATCGTCCCAATTCTTGCCGTGGTAGATGGCACAAGCGCGTAGCATGTCTTCAAGCACTTGATTCACCCGTTCAGTTTGACCATCCGTTTGTGGGTGATACGCGGAGCTTCGGATCAGTTTGGTCCCCAATGATGCGTGCAGCTGTTCCCAAAACCGAGAGACAAACAGCGCACCGCGATCTGAAATAATGGAGCAGGGAACACCGTGCAAACACAAGATCCTTGCAATATACAACTCCGCATATTGCTTGGCCACGTACTTTGTATGTACGGGGATAAAATGATCCGACTTGGTTAGTCGATCGACTATCACCCAAATCAAGTCATGCTTGTGAGACGTGAGAGGTAAACCAACAATGAAGTCCATGCTGATATCCTCCCACTTCCACGCTGGAATGTTCAATGGTTGCAGCTGTCCGGCTTTACGCATATGGTCGGCCTTCACACGCCGACACATATCTCATTCGGATACGTATTTTGCGATTTCTCTCTTCATCTGTGTCCACCAAAACCTGGTTTTCAGATCCTTGTACATCTTGTTGGTGCCCAGATGAATAGAATACTTGGACAAATGAGCCTCGTCCAAGATTTTCTTCCGAAGCTTCATGTCGCGGGGTACCACTATACGGTCTTTAAACCATAGAGTGTCATGTTCATCTCTTCGGAAGCATTTCATTTCGCCATTCTCCATCCATCTCCGAATGTGCGACATTCCCATGTCCTTCCTCTGAGCTTCCATAATCTCATCTCTTATGGTTGGTATGAGAACAAGATTATATAACGCCCCATATGGAACCAAGTACAGACTCGGCTCCTCCTCTTCAAGTGGGGTGATGGACAGATTGTTGACATGGAATTTGCGGCTTAAGGCATCGGCAACCACGTTTGCCTTTCCGGGATGGTAGTGAATCTCGATCTCATAATCTTTGATCAGTTCTAGCCATCTCCGTTGCCGCATATTCAACTCCTTTTGAGTGAATATATATTTCAGACTTTTGTGGTCGGTGTAGAGGTGCACTAAGTTTCCAAGTAAGTAGTGCCTCCACATCTTCAATGCCAACACCACAGCAGCAAGATCAAGATCATGAGTAGGATAGTGCTGCTCGTGGTTACGAAGTTGACGTGAGCCATAGGTGACCACTCTTCCTCCTTGCATCAATACACAGCCAAGCCCGATGCCAGACGCATCACAATATACGTCAAAGGGCTTGGTTGTATCCGGTTGAGCTAACACCGGGGCTGTTGTAAGATGCTTCACTAATGCTTGGAAAGCTTATTCACAAGCTGAGCTCCAAACATATTTGATCCCCTTTTTCAACAGTTCAGTCATCGGCTTAGCAAGCTTGGAGAAATTTGGTATAAATCTCCGATAATATCCTGCTAACCCGAGGAAACTTCTGACTTCGTGGACTGATGTGAGGGACTTCCATTTCAGCACTTGTTCGATCTTGCTTGGATCAACTGCAATGCCTTCTGCAGAAATGATATGACCAAGGAATGGCACTTGGCTAATCCAAAACTCGCACTTGCTGAACTTAGCATAAAGCTTATGGTCTCTTAATCGTTGAAGTACGATATGCAAGTGTTTGACGTGTTCTTCTTCAGTCTTGGAGTAAACTAAGATGTCGTCTATGAACACCACCACAAACTTGTCCAACTCCGGCATGAACACTGAGTTCATGAGATACATGAAGTGTGCCGGGGCGTTGGTGAGACCAAAGGACATGACGAGGTATTCATACAACCCATATCTCGTCGAGAAGGCCGTCTTTGGGATATCCTCCGCTCGGATCTTGATTTGATGATATCCGGAGCGAAGATCCATCTTGGAAAATACATTCGCACCGACAAGTTGATCGAAGAGAATATCGATGCGGGGCAGTGGATATTTATTCTTAATGGTGACGGCGTTGAGAGGTCGGTAGTCCACACACAACCTCAAGGTTTCATCCTTCTTCTTCACAAACAGCGCCGAGCATCCCCATGGCGAGGAACTCAGTCGAATGAAACCCTTCTTCATCAAATCGTTGAGCTGCTCCTTTAGTTCAGCCAGCTCATTCGGAGCCATCTTATATGGTCTCCGTGAGATGGGTGTCGTCCCAGGTACGAGTTCAATCTTGAACTCGACATCTCTTTCGGGTGGCATGCCCGGAAGATCATCCGGAAAGACATCCGGGTATTCACGGACGACACGAATATCCTCAAGTTTCGTGGCTTCCGTGTTATATGTGGCTAGAGCTTCTTGAACCGAACGGTCAATAATAAGAACATGTGGTTCATGAAGTGGAGAGTTTAAACGAACCACACGTGGAATGATGTCAAGAACAGCACCATGGCGATGTAGCCATGACATTCCTAAAATGACATCAAGTTTTTGACTTTCTAACATGATTAGAGAAGTCGGATATAGATTTCCACCCAATTGTAATGGTGCTCTATAGACCATTCTATCAGCTCTTATTTTCCCACCCGGAGAACATATCAAATATGAATTATTTGTGGGAATGATAGGCAGTTGATATTTAATAACATAAGCCTGACTTATGAAATTATGGGTGGCACCGGAGTCAAAAAGTATGACTACGGGATGATCTAGGTAAGAGAACATACCCGCGAGGACGGGTTCGCCTTCCGGCACGTCTTCGATGGCTAAGTGGTGGACGTTGCTGGGTTTTGGTGCTGGTTACGGGGCTGATTAGCACCCTGATATGGTGCTACACCCCTGCCCTGTCGCGGCTCGGGGCAGTCTCTTGAAATGTGCCCGACACGGCCACACGTGTAGCACGTGTAAGGTGTCGGGGTCCCGCCGACTTGAGGACGGAATCCCGGTGCACGCTGTTGAAACTGAGGCGCACGCGGGACCATCCTTTGCTGCTGCTGTTGCTGTGGTGGATACGTCGGTCGAAAGCCCGGCACATTATATTGCCGCCCGCGAAACTGAGGCGGTCGCGCCGGTGGCTGCCATCTCTGACCGGATGGTGAACGATACACCACGCGGTATTTCTGTGGCGTTCCACCAATGCTGCTCGTCAGCACGCTACGTTTCCTCTTGTCAGAACCGCGCTCGCGCTGAGCATTCTCCTGTAGAATCGCGGCATTAACTAGGTCGTTGAATGTGCCGCGATTGCTCTGGGCGAGATGGACCTTCATCTTGGAGTTCAGGCCCCGGAAGAACGTATTGCGCTTGTTGTCTTCCGTTCCCACAAATCCTGGCGCATACTGCACCAGCCGGTTGAATAACCTGGAGTACTCATGAGCACTCCTCTCTCCTTGTCATAGCGCCAGGAACTCCTGGAGCTTCATTTCCATCACACCAGGAGGTATGTGATAGGCGCGGAACGCCTCCCGGAACTCCGTCCATGTGACGGCATGGCCAGCCGGTAAGGAGGCGGTGTAGTTCGCCCACCAGGTACCGGCTTCTCCTTGAAGCTGTTGCGCTGCGTACAGCGCCTTCTGATGTTCTGTGCATCGTAGCAGCCCGAACTTCGCCTCCAGAGTGCGGATAAAGCTGTCCGCCTCCAAAGGTTCTTCGGCCTCCGTGAAGACCGGTGGATGGGTCGCCATGAATTCTGAATAAGAGCTTTGTTGGGGCTGGCGTTGCCCATTGTCTTGACGTCCTCCCTTATGGGACGTATTTTGCTGCACTAGCATCCGCAGTAACTCGGTCTTCTCGTCCCGCGAGCCGAGCACTGCGGCGAGAACCTCCACAAGATTCCTTGGAAGTTCTTGCGGTGGAGGAGGTGGTTGCTGCTGTGTCGTGGTCTGCTCCGGAGGTGGAGACTCATCACTAGGAACTTGACTCGGACCTCCCTCCTCTTGCGTTGAACGTGTCCGCACCATTCTGCATTCATACCGTTCACACGATCAGCACATGTGGGTTTAGCTCATCCAGTCTATACAATAGTAATGCGAGAATGGGATAAACAATGCGCATAACAATCACACATATGGATAAAGTATAAACTTTATGCACCATATACATCCCTGGACCGTGTCATACGATCGAGTTCCAAAGTATTGAACTTTATGGGTTAAAAGTTCATTTCGACCATCGGGGTCACCACGGGATGTTAAGTGTGTTAGCATGCGTAATTCCCCGCTATTGTATTGGATCCAAACATGTACTAACTCGAAGTGATATGTCAAATGCATAAACCCTTCGACTCTAACTCGCTGTTTTACAACAGCCACTGGACGTCAAACGGTTAAACTAAGTGTTTTGGTTGAAATACAGAAAATTCCAGAGAGCATTTGGTCTGCCCTGTTTTTGGACAGTACCAACTCATCTGAGATTTTCATCCATTTGGAGGGAGATTTTGTTCTGGATCTCTACAGAAGAGTTGTAGAGGACTTCAAAACCTTTCCAGAATGGTATCCCACACCTCCATTGGTTCAACCAATATTAAGTTATGCCCTGTTCAAGTTCAGAAAAACTTCTGCCAAAAACAGGGGAGGTTGTTCCTAAGCTTTTGAGATTGAATCTATACTCCCAATTGACTCTTAGTTCAATACAGGAGTTTACTAATCCCTAAATGACTTTCTAAACTTTATTGTGACTCTTTTCTTTGAAAATAACTTTTATTCAGTCGGTATTACGTTTCGTCACCAAAGAAAAATCCTAAACCGGTATTCCGGCATATACGTGTCATATGGTGGAACTAAAGTCGTCACTCACAAACGGTTTCTATACGCCATGCGCTAACGTGGTTAATGTACCTGCAGAAAAACAAACAATAATGGTGCACACAAAGGTTTTAGCATTTCAGGCAGTTCCATATCATAATAAAAACATACGATCCGTATCATTGCCATACGGATCGTCCTTGAGTCAAGCCACGTCTCAAGGTACATGGTCGTGTTTTCACACCAAACGACGGGGAACCCGAGTAGAGCGCGAACGGGTCGTCACGGTTGGGAATTTTATCAACCCAACGGATACCACCTACTGCCTCATGACCGTTGAGGCACGCCGATGGCGAGCCCTGCGTATGGCCCTTTGAACATCGAACGTTCAAGAGTTGCATACTATCGTGTTGCTTACCACACGATGGGGTATTCTCACTTTTGCCTAAAGCACGCTGGAGATTAGCGTTTTCATATGCTCTCAGAACCATTGAGAGGTTCAGAGACTCATATTCACTACCGTGCCAAGCCACGGTATACCATACCATACTATTACTCGTATGGGGAGTTACCGCAATTGATCCGCCTGCGATGGCGTACCTTACCTCTTACCTGACGTCGGAGCGTCGTTACAGAATGTATAACACATAAGTTAGCTTTTCCACCTTAGTAACTACTACTATCATAGACCTTATGCGGGCTTAAAGACTAATCCTCACTCGACTACTTCTATGTTTTCAAAATAGCTCTTTTCGAGTGTGCTATTCCCAATGCGGCTCTGATACCACGTCTGTGGGGACCACCCCGTGGTTCACCCACTCCAGGAATCGCATAGGGTGGTGCCGTGCGATGCGGCACCCAACAGCACACACGAAAAGAATAAAGAACAACATATAAACTTTTATTTGATATAAAACAGCGGAAGTCTTTTTACAAAACCTAATTAACAGCGGAAATTATATACATAGTTGCTCTCAAACCCTAACTAAGCAAAAGTGCAGCCGTCCAGCCCGGGGACGCTACACACTAGCAGCATGGAACCGGAGATCACGGCGGCGTGCATGGCTCCAGCTCAGCCATGTACCCCGACGGGGGCATCGCCTCGTCCTCACAACCTTCCTCATAACTCTAACCTGCACACAGCTCAATATTGCAACCGTGAGCACGAAGGCTCAGCAAGTCTTAACCGTCAACCCTAGGCATGGAACTCTACGTGCAAGGGTATGTAAGATAGGAAAGGATTTCGCAATAAAGACACGCCTAAAAGTTGGTCCTTACTTTCAGTTTTATAGCAGCAGATTCATGTGCCTTAAGCAGCCCTCACATCGGAAGTCCACAATCAAACAAGAAACGCTTTCCTCCGATGTGGTGATGCCCAAAGTGGAATGTAAACTTAATTAGCTCTATATCTACAGAAATCAAGGTATTTAAGACATTAAGATCAATACAGCATTTTCAATTGGCTTATTTCACTTCTTACTACGTCACAGCGCAGTGAACAAGCGGGTACTCAAATAACCGCGAGGGACGGTGATTGCAATCAAGACACACCCGGATAACACGTCACATACACCCACTTTGAGAAGCGTGATTCCACACCCCTTCCTACTCTGTTGTATGCAACAACCTTTCAAAGGCAACCCAAATGCCGAACCGGTCCATCCGTAACGGGTAGGAGGTCCCCGCGTGGAGTGTGACTGTGCCCACCGGCAGATTTACACCTTGCTACCCTCAACCCACTCCTATTTACGGTTGGGTAAGCCTCGACACCCAGGTTAACCAATTACATCGGTTTCCTGGTTCCCATATGCCAGTATGCATCCGGTACTGTTCGATACTTGTCCAGCAGGGCCGCACACGGACGGTCCTCAACCGACACCAACAGGGCTAAGCACGTGAGACCTCTGCTCACTGCATCCTATCCCCCCTGCTGGGTCTCATTTTTATAACTCAAGCCATTATCTACCTCTTTTCATCCCGTGCAATAAGTACTATCTCGCGAGTAGCTTCCAACCACTCGACTTCTACCGAGATCCTAAACATTAGCATGGCATTCTCTACTCGTCGAGTCTGTAAACTACCCAACCTACCATAGGATTTTAAGAGGCTATGCAAGTGGGGTTTCAATCACCCTAACTCTAATGCAAACATTCAACCTAGACATAAATGATACAAATGAAAACTTTATAAAAGGTACTTAAGTGCAAACCGGGGCTTGCCTGGTTGCGATTTAAACGGAAAGTCAGCTTCTGGTGGGAGGACGTCCAAGGGCTCCGGCGTATCCTCAACTTCGGTCACTATTATGAAATGTAATAAAATACATGTATAAGTATTAAGGATTTATAAGAATTGGACTTCTACTCATAGCTACTGCTATTTAAAATCCTTAATTGGCTTTGGGATTTTTACAGTGGATACTAGACTCTCTAAGGATGATTTGAGCCAAATTTAGAGATATGTCATTGCACAATGTAGTATTTAAAATTCCTACAAGTACAATGCTTCTCTGAATTTTGAGCCCAAATCAGGAGCTTTGACATAGCTAATGGTGGAAGAGCTGATTAGGGTAAGTCTCCATGGTTCTAACAAAATTTGTTTCACCATTTTTGGAGCTACCATCAGAGAGATATGAATTTTTGAACGTAGACAGGAGTTCAGAAAAAGCTTCTGTTTAAATTTGAATTTTCAAATAAAGGCTGAACTTGAGAAGGTAATTTGACCCAGCAATTGACCTCCAATGAAGCCCAAATTTTTACTGGAGATTTGTATATATGAAGAGGATTTGCTACCCAAATTTGGGAATATTTCATAAAGAATTGCTCCTGTAATAAATCCATAAAGGATTTAATAAACCAATTCTACAGAAATTCCAGGGCATTTTAATAGCCAAAATTTGGTTTCTCTGTGAAGTACTCCTCATGAAGAATCCAACAAAATTGGTCTCACTCTTTTTGGAGTTTTCTACACAAAGTTATGGCCTTGTAAAGATCAGCTAATTTCTGGAATTATTTCCCTAATAGAAACTTCAAATAATTGAAACTGGGACCACTGTTTTAATTCGGGCCAGTCAGATTTTAGCAACACCGGGGGCTACGGGGTTATTCCCGCGCAGCCGCACCAGATCCGGCGCCACAAGCCGATCCGGCGCCTTCCTGGTGCCACTGACAGGTGGGGCAGGCCCCCACCTTCTTCAACCTCGCGCCCGGCCGGCCTCCTCGCCGGAGATGTGACCGTGCCTCGCCGGAACGGCTGTCCCGTGCCTCAAACGGCTCAACCCTCGCCGCCTGTGCCTAAAACCCGACGAGGAACATTTTGGTGAGCTCGGTGGCGGCGCTAACTGGCCGGAAATACCTCCCCGACGGTGGCAGTAACTCGGGCGACTCCGGCGACGTGGTGTTCGCCCGGCAAGCTCGGAAACCGACCGCGGTTGGGTCCTACAGCACCACCGTGACCTGGGGAGCTCAGAACACTACCCTGATCCCTCGGAAAACGGCCGGAAACATGACTTCACCGTGCGACGGAAGTGGTTCTTCCCCGCCGTGAGGAAAAACACGAAGAACTCTTCGGACTCTGCATGGATTTGCTTGCCGTTTGCTCGAGAAGGGTCGTCATGGCTTGGAGAACCTATGAGTAGACTCTTGTGAGCCCCAACCCAATATGGCCCTGGAATTTCCCGTTTTCTTTCAACTAGGTTCCGAGGAACCGCCGGTGACAAACCTCGAATTCCGGCCAACCTAGACTATGACCTAGCTCCAAACTGGGAGGACAGCAAGAAGGGTCGACAACGCACCTAGAACACCGGTTGGACGAGCGTGAACGAGCCGGAGGTGGCCGGTCGACGGTGCGGCGTCTTGGCGGCAAGCTGGAAAGTGGAACGATGAACTTAGGCTCAGTTCTCGGGACCAGCTCGTAGGAACGACAGGGGCTGTCATCAGAGAGAAACTAGAGGGCCTTGCGCACCTTCCTACGGCCTCAACCGGTCGTGACAACGTCGGAGTGGTGTCGAAGACGGACGGCGACGCGGATCAACCGACCGGCGGCTGAGGCTACGCGAACTGAGCAGGGAACAGGGAAAACACGTCGGTGAACGGCCGAGAGAGCAAGGGGGGTTGTGCTGGGACTGTGGCACGCGTGGACGATCAAGTAGGCGGCAGAAACAGGAGGTGGCGCGGCACACCTCGGGCGGGGGTCGGAGACGGGAGCTGTCGCGCCCCTGCTGTTCGACCGAATGGAGCAAAGGCGGTAGCTCCTGTGGGTGGCTGACAAATGGGCCCCACCTCCCCTCTTTGTTTAATCAACTTTTTCTGATATTTTCCCACCAGCAACTCAACATTAAAGACTTGACTTCAACCCCAAGTCATAGTTTGAATTTGCTGAATTCAAATAGATTGAATTCAGGTGTGAAAATTGGATGTGGACTGATCATTTGAATTTGAAAAGGAGTTTGAATTCTCCACTTTGTATTGCCTCAAAAATATAGCAAACCAGCTCCAAAGTTCCCAATTTTTGGTATGTCTGCTTATTAAAAGGTGGAGAACACCTTTGTAAAACCAAAATTTCAAATTGAGGGAATTGGAATTTGAAACTGAATTTGAAATTCAGATTAGAGGGCTTCTCCTTTTAATCCCAAACAAATATTAAAACCCCTCCAAATGAGCTGAAATTTGGAAGGTTGAATATTTGGACTATAAAGATCCAAGTTGTGCATTTAGGTCTCCATGTTTGGAAGTTTTGGGAAGTCTAAACCCTCACTTTGAACTCACACTTATTATAATTCAAATTTTTAATTCCCCTCATTTTTCATAAGTGTATATGAGCTGAATTTTCTTGCTACCACTTTTGGGGATTTTACACCTGGGTCCCATATAGCAGTAAGCATCCGGTACACAACTCAATTCTTGCTCATGGATGCGGCACACGCATCGTTCCTTAACCGATACAGGCAGAGCTAATCGACCAAGACCTCTTCTTGTCGCTGCCTAACCCCCCTGCCCAGTCTCATCTTTAGAAATATAAACTTTAGTTTGCCTTTTTCAACTACACCCATGTATTCCCGACTATAGCTCGTGAGTAGATTCCATCTACTCGACTTCTACCGGATGTCATAACCTATTTAGCACGGCAACCTTCTACAGCGGAAAACTATATTCTACCCTTGACTCTAGGGTCATTTGGTCATGCATTTGGAGTATAAAGCGTCCTTGACCTAATGCACATACAAACTCTAAACCATAATTGTGAACAAAGTAAAAACTTTATAAATATCTTAAATACAAACCGGAGCTTGCCTTTGTTTTGCAGGTGACTAAAGTCAGATAATTGTGATGTTAGTTGCTGATGACATGAAGCTTAATCACTGCCCTTCTTGCTCCTTGATTCAAGCTTCACTTCTCCTCCATTTTTCCACGTTTGAACACTACACGTGATGAATATGCATATATGTTTAATTGTAAAGCTTTTGCTAACAAGTCCTAAAGACAAGTTTAAAACTGGAACTCTGTTTAAGAATTTAAAAGGACACTGGTGATAGTGGTTTGGGTTTGGGTTAAGCAACCTGATCAAGTAATAAGTGCATCTTATCAATTGTGTGTTGACCACCTAATTAGGTTGAATAGAACAGTACTGATCCAGAGCTCCAATGGGGCTGAAAATTTTCATGTGAGTTCCTTGTCACAAGAAAGTCGCCTGGATCAAATTTAGAATTTTTCAGTGAATAGATCACTCAGAACAACTCCCTAAGCATCTAGGAAAAAAAGGAATTAATTCTGAAAAAATTTGCACTTTCATGCAAATTCAAGTGAACCACAATTTTGAACATAGCTCAGGGAGCATGCATGAATTTTCCTAGGATTTTTGGAGCTAAGAATTTCCCAGAACTGAATTTCGAAGTTTTGGAAATTCTCTGGAATTGTTTCTGTGTTCATTTGAACACAGAGGCTTGAAATCAGAATTATCCTAACTAAATAAACCCCAAATGAGCTGAAACTTTTACAGAGGTTTACTGACATCCTATAGAATTGTCTGGCAAAATTTGAGGATTTTAGTGTGAACCAAACTCCCTCTAAAATTCTTTTGCTGAAAAGTTTTACATAATTTTCCAGAATTTAATAATGATTCTCATACAAATTGGGTTGCATGTTTTGATAGAGTTTTTCAATCTGAATACAACCCAATTTGAATCACTAAATTTGGAGCTTCCAAAAAAAAGTTATGAGGTTCTAAAGTTTGAATTGAATTTGGGGATTCAAATAAACCGGGAAATGTTCAAATCCTCCGTGTGGGTCCAGGGTGACCACGTGTCACTTGCTGGAACAATCCACACAGGGCCACTGAACTCTTCCCGCACAGAGACAGCCTCATCTGGTGCCATAGATGATCCCACATGTTTTAATCCAAACTGAATTTGAATTTCAGTTCAAATGTGCAGCAAATTTAGCCAAATCAATTCCAAATTGAGGAAACCAAATTCAAACTATGACTTGGTTCTTAAGTATCTCATTTTATTGAGAGCAGCTGGGATATTTACAGTGGAAATTGGAAAAATTATTAGGGGGGAGAGATGGGCCCACAGGTCAGTGGGAGAGCCAATTCACACCGGAGACGTGCTCTGTTTCTCACTGAAGCGATCGGGCGCAGCGCGCCACCGGGGCAGCTCCCGAATGCCAACTCCTGAGGAGCTCAGGGCGCGGTAGGCGTCGGCGTTATCGGCAGACCGTGATATTTCCCACCTCTGAAACTGACTCGCTGTGCAGCTCTGCCCGTTCCCAAGCTCCTCAACGAAGAAACAACGCCGCACACCCGAGAACCCTCGGTTCTCCGGCGTCCGCTCATCTCCGAGGTTGGTACGCTGGTCTGAGCTCACCCAGAGCTTCGCCAAAGCCTCCTCGACGTGATCGACGCAACAACCCGGCGCCACACCCACGGTAAACCGACCACGAGCTCCCTGTTTCCCTTCAGCACCGTGCAAAGTCGCCGCTACTAAAAACTCATCATCCGGCCGCTAGGTTTGATCCCACGCCGAGTTGAGCATGCCAAAAGGTTCGCCTAGGAGTGCACTTTCTGTCCGACAAACCCGGCCGCATGCCGTAGAGTGTGCTTGCCAGAATTTCAGTTCTTGCCGAGAGCATGTGATATAGCCCATGTTCGGTTAATCGGAAAATTCGGGCTAATGTAAAATCCCCAAAAGTGGTAGCAAGAAAAGTCAGCTCATGTACACTTATGAAAAATGAGGGGAAATAAAACTTTGAATTTTAATGGTGTAAGTTCAAAGTGAGGGTTTAGACTTCCCAAAATTTCCAAACATGGGGATCTAAATGCACAGCTTGGATTTCCATAGTCCAATTATTTAACCTTCCAAATTTCAGCTCATTTGGAGGAGTTTTCATATTTGTTTGGGATTAAAAGGAAAAGCCCTCTAATCTGAATTTCAAACTCAGTTTCAAATTCCAATTCCCTCAATTTGAAAAGTTGGTTTCACAAATGTGTTCTCCACCTTTGAATGAGCAGCCATGCCAAAAATTGGAAATTTCGAGGCTGGTTTGCTATGTGTTTGGGACAAACCTTAGTGGAGGATTCAAACTCCATTTCAAATTCAAACGGTCAAACACAATTCAAATTTTACACCAGAATTCAAACCATTTGAATTCAGCAAATTCAAACCTTACTTGGGGTGGAAGTCTAGCCTTAAATGTTGAGTTGCTGGGGTAAAATATCAGAGAAATATTGGATTAAAAGAGAGGGAGGTGGGGCCCAGCAGTCAGCCTCCCAACAGAGCTACCGCCTCTGTTTTCATCGGCTGATCGCCGAGAGGCCGCCAGCACCCGGTGAAACCCGCTCCCGAGGAATTCCACCGTGCCACCTCCTGGTTCCTCGATCGCCAGCCGTTTCATCACCCCCCGGTCGCAGAAACAAAGTCGGTCTTCGTTTCCCTCGGTAACTCGCCGCTCCTTTCGTTCTCTCCCGCGAGAAACCGCCTCAGTGCCGTTGCTGTTCCTCCCTCGTCCACGCTCACCCGAGCTACGATGATCAAGCCCCAAACAGCAAAAAGAAGCGCAAGAGAGTGCTCCAGCCTTCATCGTTCTTTCCCCTAAGCTTTGTAGCTCGTGCTACGCATAAACCAAAGATTGGCGCCGGTGATCGGAGGTGCCCGGCGGAACGACGTTCAGCTCACCGTGGACAGCGCGTTACGGCCAGTTTCACTGCCCCTTCCCTGGACAAGAAAGGTGCGTTGTTGTCCGTAGATCATGTTACCGAAAGCCTCAGGACGATTGATCAATCGGGTAGTGAGAATTTCTGGTTTTACCAAACCTTAGTTCATAGCAACACCTCTCGGTCTACAATCAAATTCTTCGTGCTGCGATAGATAGAGCTCATTCTGGTCTAGGAGAATCTTTGTTAGATCCCTGTGATTCTTCTCGCTCAAACGGCGCCGGGAACCATCAAGAACTGAAGGAGTTCTTCGAGTTTTTGTCGCCGCCGGCGTTTTGCGGGCTCGGGTCGCCGGTGAGGTCCCCTCTCCGGTGGTTTTCATGGAGAGAGGGCTATGGGTCGATGTTGTCCATGTGACACTGGTGCTTTTGGAGCAAACCCTAGCCCGAAAGACCCACTGTTGAGGGAGAACGAGGTCACCGAAGTAAGGGCCGACATGGTCGCTGGTGCAAGCACCTTTCCGGCCGTTGTCATTGGCTCCCGACCCCACCATCGTGTTCAGCACAGTGTAGAACTCACAGGCGGCGGGTTTGATGAAGTTTGGACCACGGGAACCCCGTCCCGGCGAGCCTCGCCGGCGTGCGCCGCCGCGGGAGGCGCGGGCAGCGCGAGGAAGTCGAAGGAGGGCCGGTTCCCACCGGTCAGCCTCTGTATACGCGTGGAGATCGTCCTGTGGCGCCGGATCCGGTGCGGCTGCATGGGAATAACCCCGTGGCCTCGGTGTTGCCCTCAGCTGAGTGGATAACGTCACGGGTGGGGTCCACAGCCAGAGTTTAAACATTTCTTCAATTTTCAGATTTAGTACAAGATTCAAAGGGCCATAACTTTCAGTAGGAACGTCCAAAATTTGTGAAACAAATTTTACTGAATTCCCCTCAATCAGTACTTTGCAGAAATGCAAAGAAATTGATCTGGTGATTTCTGGAAATTTCTCCAAAATTCATCAAATTTAAGTTTTTGGGAATTAATTCCAGAAGATCCCTGTTATGGAAATTCTTCAAATTTTGCTAGGAAGTTTCTTATGATATTACTGATCTCCAGTAAAAATTTGAGCTTCATTGGAGTTCATTTGGTAGGTTAAATTGCCTTCCAAAGTTCAGCCTTTATTTGGAAATTCAAATTTAAACAGAAACTTTTCCGAACTCCTGTCCAACTTCAAAAATTCATATCTCTCTGATGGTAGCTCCAAAAATGGTGAAACAAATTTTGTTAGAACCATGGAGACTTACCCTAATCAGATCTTCGACTATTAGCTATGTAAAAGCTCCTGATTTGGGCTCAAAATTCAGAGAAGCATTGTACTTGTAGGAATTTTAAAGACTACATTGTGCAATGACTTGTCTCCAAATTTGGCTCAAATCATCCTTAGAGAGTTTAGTATCCACTGTAAAAATTCTAAAGCCAATTAAGGATCCTAAATAGCAATAGCTATGAATAGAAGTTCAATTCTTATAAGTCCTTAATACTTATACATATATTTTGTTACATTTCGTAATAGTGACCGAAGTTGAGGACGCACCGGAGCCCTTGGATGTCCTCCCACCAGAAGCTGACTTCTCATTTAACTCGCAACCAGGCAAGCCCCGGTTTGCACTTAAGTACCTTTTATAAAATTCTTTATTTGTATCACTTATGTGTAGGGTGAATGTTTGAATTAGAGTTAAGGTGATTGAAACCCAACTTGCATAACCTTTTAAATCCTATGAAGGGTTGGGTAGCTTACAGAGCCGACGAGTAGACAAGGCCCCGCTAATATGCTTAAGACCTCGGTAGAAGTCGATTAGTTGGAATCTACTCGCGAGGTAAGGTTTATCACACAGTTTGGTCAGAATAGAAAATGGCTTAAGAGTGGTGAAAATGAGACCCAGCAGGGGGGATAGGAAGCAGTGTGCGGAGGTCTCACGTGCGTAGCCCTGTTGGTGTCGATTGAGGACCGAGTTGTGTGCGGGCCTGCTGAACAAGGATCGAACCGTACCAGATGGCATGCTGATATAAGCAGGAAACCGATGTAAATGGTTAACCTGGGTGTCGAGGCTTACCCAACCGTAAATAGGAGTGGGTTGAGGGTAGCAAGGTGTAAATCTGCCGGTGGGCACAGTCACGCTCCACGCGGGAACCTCCTGCCCGTTACAGATGGACCGGTTTGTTGTTTAGGTTGCCTTTGAAAGGTGGTTGCATACAACAGAGTAGGAAGGGGAGTGGAATCACGCTTCTGAAAGTGGGTGTATGCAACGTGCTGTCCGGGTGTCTCTTGATTGCAATCACCGTCCCTTGCGGTTATTTGAGTACAGCTTGTTCACTGTTTCGTGACGTAGTAAGAAGTAAAGTAAGCCAGTTGAATGATAATGTGCTGTGACGATAGAGTAATGTTTTGGAAACCATGTCTGCTGTAGATGTAGAGCTAACTAAGTTTACTTTCCGCTTTGGGCATCACCACATCGGAGGAAAGCGTTTCTTGTTTGATTGTGGACTTCCAATGTGAGGGCTGGCTAAGGTACATGAATCTGCTATAAAACTGAAAGTAAGGATCAACTTATAGGTGTGTCTTTGATGCAAAGTCCTTTTTCCTATCTTACATATCCCTGCATGTAGAGTTCCATGCCTAGGTTAGACGGTTAAGCCTTGCTGAGCCATCGTGCTCACGGTTGCAATATTTGAGCTGTATGCAGGTGAGAGCTATGAGGAGGGTTCCGAGGATGAGGTGATGCCCCCGTCAGGGTACACGGCCGAGATGGAGCCTTGCACGCCGCCGTGATTTCTCCGGTTCCATGCTGCTAGTGTGTAGCGTCCCCGGGCTGGACGGCTGCACTTTTGCATAGTTAGGATGAGAGGCTACTAATGTACATTACTTCCGCTGTATAGTTATATTTTGTAAAAGACTTCCGCTGCTTTATGTCAAATAAAAGTTTGTATGTTGTTCTTTAATCTTTTCGTCTGTGCTGTTGGGTGCCGCATCGCACGGCACCACCCTATGCGATCCTGGAGTGGGTGAACCACGGGGTGGTCCCCACAGATAACCGGTCAAACAATCGCTCCCCAGCTTCGACGACCAGCTAGAAACGTCCATGCGAATCCATACGGTCAAGAATCACAGGAAACCAGCGAGAAACCACTGAGTTCCGTGGGTTTTTGTTCGTCGCCGGGTTTAGACCTAGGTCGCACGGTGAAGTCCGGTTTGCCGCAACTTTGAGCAAGATCAGAGGCTGGGTCGTTGTGTAGAATCCCCAAAAGTGGTAGCAAGAAAAATCCTGCTCATGTACACTTATGGAAAATGAGGGGAATTAAAACTTTGAATTATAAGGGGGTGAGTTCAAAGTGAGGGTTTAGACTTCCCAAAACTTCCAAACATGGAGATCTAAATTCATAACTTGGATCTTCATAGCCCAAATATTCACCCTTCCAAATTTCAGCTCATTTGGAGGAGTTTTCATGTTTGTTTGGGATTAAAAGGAAAAGCCCTCTAATCTGAATTTCAAATTCAGTTTCAAATTCCAATTCCCTCAATTTCAAAATTTGGTTCCACAAATGTGTTCTCCACCTTTGAATGAGCAGCCATGCCAAAAGTTGGAAATTTTGGAGCTGGTTTGCTATATTTTTGAGGCAATACAAAGTGGAGAATTCAAACTCATTTTTCAAATTCAAATGATCAAACCACATCCAAATTTCACACCAGAATTCAAAATATTTGAATTCAGCAAATTCAAACTATGACGTTGGGGTGAAGTCAAGTCTTTAATGTTGACTTGCTGGGGTAAAATATCAGAGAAAATCGGGATAAGAATTAGAAATGGTGGGACCCCTTGGTCAGCAACACAAGAGTGCTGCCGCCTCAGCCGACTGCGATCGAACAGCAGGGGCGCGACAGCTCCCGTCTCCGACCCACGCCCGAGGTGTGCCGCGCCACCTCCTGATTCTGCCGCCTTCATGATAATCTGCTCGTGCCACAGTCCCAGCACATTCTCCCTTGCTCTCTCGGCCGTCCACCGACGTGTTTTCCCTTTCTCTGCTCAGCGCGAGTAGCCTCGACCGCCGCTCGGTCGCCTCACGCCGCCCGCCCGTCACCGACGCAACTCCGGTGTTGCCACACTCGTTTGAGGTCGTAGGAAGGTGCGCAAGGCTCTCTAGTTCCTCTCTGACGAAAGCCCCTATCGTTCCTTCGAGCTGGTCCCGAGAACTGAGCATAAGTTCATCGTTCCACTTTCCAGCTTGCCGCCACGACGCCGCACCGTAGACCGGCCACATCAGACTAGTTCACGCTCATCCAACCGGTGTTCTAGGTGCGTTGTCGACCCATCTTGCTGTCCTCCCAGTTTGGAGCTAGGTCATAGCCTAGGTTGGCCGGAATTTGAAGTTTTTCACCGGCGGTTTCTTGGAACCGAGTGGAAAGAAAACAGGAAATTCCAAGGCCATATTGGGTTAGGGTTCACAAGAGAGTAGGCATAGGTTCTCCAAGCCCTGGTGACCCTTCTCGAGCAAACGGCAAGCAATACCATGCAGAGTCCGAATAGTTCTCCGTGTTTTTCCTCACGGCAGGGAAGAACCACTTCGGTCGCATGGTGAGCACATGTTTCCAGCCGTTTTCCGAGGGATCAAGGTAGTGTTCCGAGCTCCCCAGGTCACGGTGGTGCTGTAGGACCCAACCGCGGTCGGTTTCCGGGCTTGCCGGGTGGACACCACGTCGCCGGAGTCGCCTGAGTTACTGCCACTGTCAGGGAAGTATTCCCGGCCAGTTAGCGCCGCCACCGAACTCACCAAAGTGTTCCTCGTCGGGTTTTAGGCACAGGCGGCAAGGGTTGAGCCGTTTAAGGCACGTGACAGCCGTTCCGGCGAGGCACGGTCGCTTCTCCGGCGAGGAGGCCGGCCAGGCGCGAGGTTGAAGAAGGTGGGGGCCTGCCCCACCTGTCAGTGGCACCAGGAAGGCGCCGGATCCGGTGCGGCTGCGCGAGAATAACCCCGTAGCCCCCAGTGTTGCCAAAATCTGACTGGTCCGAATTAAAACAGTGGGCCCAGTTCCAATTGTTTGAAGTTTCTATTAGGGGAATAATTCCAGGAATTAGCTGATCTTTGCAAGCCCATAACTTTGTGTAGAACCAATATTAGGCTATGAAAATGCCCAGGAATTTCTGTAGAATTGTTTTTAGTAAATCCTTTAGGGATTTATTACAGGAGCATTTCTGTATGAAATAGTCCCAAATTTGGGCAGCAAATCCTTTCCATAGTTACTGATCTCCAGTAAAAATTTGTGCTTCATTGGAGTTCATTTGCTAGGCTAAACTGCCTTCCCGAGTTCAGCCTTTATTTGGAATTTCAAATTTAAACAGAAACTTTTCAGAACTCCTGTCCAAGTTCAAAATTTCATATCTCTCTGATGGTAGCTCCAAAAATGGTGAAACAAATTTTGTTAGAACCATGGAGACTTACCCTAATCAGATTTTCCACCCTTAGCTATGTCAAAGCTCCTGAATTGGGCTCAAAATTCAGAGAAGCATTGTACTTGTAGGAATTTTAAAGACTACATTGTGCAATGACATGTCTCCAAATTTGGCTCAAATTATCCTTAGAGAGTTTAGTATCCTCTGTAAAAATCCCAAAGCCAATTAAGGATTCTAAATAGCAGTAGCTATAAATAGAAGTCCAATTCTTATAACTCCTTAATACTTACACATGTATTTTATTACATTTCATAATAGTGACCGAAGTTGAGGACGCACCGGAGCCCTTGGACGTCCTTCCACCTGAAGCTAACTTCCCGTTTGACTCGCAACCAGGCAAGCCCCGGTTTGCACTTAAGTACCTTTTATAAGGTTTTTCTTTTTATCACTTATGTCTAGGTTGAAATGTATGCATTAGAGTTAGGGTGATTGACCCCAATTGCATAGCCTTTTAAATCCTAATAAGGGTTGGGTAGTTTACAAACTCGACGAGTAGAGAATGCCATGCTAATGTTTAGGATCTCGGTAGAAGTCGAGTGGTGGGAAGCTACTCGCGAGATAGTACCAATCACACGGAATGAGAAGAGGTAGAAAATGGCTTGAGTTATGAAAATGAGACCCAGCAGGGGGGGATAGGATGCAGTGAGCAGAGGTCTCACGTGCTTAGCCCTGTTGGTGTCGGTTGAGGACCGTCCGTGTGCGGCCCTGCTGGACAAGTATCGAAAACTACCAGATGCATACTGGCATATGGGAACCAGGAAACCGATGTAATTGGTTAACCTGGGTGTCGAGGCTTACCCAACCGTAAATAGGAGTGGGTTGAGGGTAGCAAGGTGTAAATCTGCCGGTGGGCACAGTCACGCTCCACGCGGGGACCTCCTGCCCGTTACGGATGGACCGGTTCGGCATTTGGGTTGCCTTTGAAAGGTTGTCGCATACAACAGAGTAGGAAGGGGTGTGGAATCAAGCTTCTGAAAGTGGGTGTATGTGACGTGTTATCCGGGTGTGTCTTGATTGCAATCACCGTCCCTCGCGGTTATTTGAGTACCCGCTTGTTCACTGCTTTGTGACGTAGTAAGAAGTGAAATAAGCCAACTGAAAATGCCGTATTGATCTATTAATTTATTGAACACCTTGATTGCTATAGTTATAGAGCTAATTAAGTTTATATTCTACTTTGGGCATCACCACATCGGAGGAAAGCGTTTCTTGCTTGATTGTGGACTTTCGATGTGGGGGCTGCCTAAGGCACATGAATCTGCTGCTATAAAACTAAAAGTAAGGATCAACTTATAGGCGTGTCTTTATTGCAAAGTCCTTTCCTACCCTACACATCCTTGCACGTAGAGTTCCATGCCTAAGGTTGACGGTTAAGACTTGCTGAGCCATCGTGCTCACGGTTGCAATATTTTGAGCTGTGTGCAGGTGAGAGTTATGAGGAAAGTTCCGAGGACGAGGCGATGCCCCCGTCGGGGTACACGGCCGAGCTGGAGCCCTGCACGCCGCCGTGATTCTCCAGTTCCTTGCTGCTAGCATGTAGCGTCCCCGGGCTGGACAGCTGCACTTTTGCATAGTTAGAATGAGATGCTACTTATGTATATTACTTCCACTCTATAAATAAGTTTTGTAAAAAGACTTCCGCTGTGTTATATCAAAGAAAAGTTTGTATGTTGTTCTTTATTATTTTCTTGTGTGCTGTTGGGTGCCGCATCGTACGGCACCACCCTATGCGATCCTGGAGTGAGTGAACCACGGGGTGGTCCCCACAGTCGTGGTATCAGAGCCGCATTGGGAATAGCACGTTCGAAAAAGAGCTTATTTTGAAAACTTAGAAGTAGTCGAGTGAGGATTAGTCATTAAGCCCACATAAGGTCTATGAGAGTACTAGTTATGATGGTGGAAAGCTAACTTATGTGTTATACATTATGTAACGACGCTCCGACATTAGGTAAGAGGTAAGGTACGCCACCGCAGGCGGATCAATTGCGGTAACTCACCATACGAGTAATAGTATGGGATGGTATACCGTGGCTTGGCACGGTAGTTAATATGAGTCTCTGGACCTCTCTATGGTCCTGAGAGCATATGAAAACGCTGATCTCCAGCGTGCTTTAAGCAAAAGTGAGAATACCCCATCGTGTGGTAAGAAACACGATAGTATGCAACTATTGAACGTTAAATGTTCAAAGGGCCATACGCAGCGCTCGCCATCGTCGTGCCTCAACGGTCATGAGGCAGTAGGTGGTATCCGTTGGGTTGATAAAATTCCCAACCGTGACGACCCGTTCACGCTCTACTCGGGTTCCCCGTCGTGTGGTGTGAAAACACGACCATGTACCTTGAGACGTGGCTTGACTCAAGGACGATCCGTATGGCAATGATACGGACCGTATGTTTTTTTATTATGATATGGAACTGCCTGAAATGCTAAAACCTTTTGTGCACCATTATTGTGTGTTTTTCTGCAGGTACCTTAACCACGTTAGCACATGACGTGTAGAAACCGTTTTTGAGTGACGTCTTTAGTTCCACCATGTGACACGTATATGCCGGAATACCGGTTTAGGATTTTTCTTTGGTGAGGAAATGTAGCACTGACAGCACAAAAGTTTATTTTCAAAGAAAAGTGTCACAATGAAGTTTAGGAATTCATTTAGGGGTTAGTAAACTCCTATTTTGAACTGAGAGTCAATTGGCAGTATAGATTCAGTCTCAAAAACTTAGGAAGAAACTCCCCTGTCTTCGGCAGAAATTTTTGCTGAACTTGAAAAGGGCATAACTTAAGATTGGTTGAACCAATGGAGGTGTGGGATACCATTCTGGAAAGGTTTTGAAGTCCTCTACAACTTTTCTGTAGGGCTCCAGAACAAAATCTCCGACCAAAGGGATGAAAATGTCACATGAGTGGGTGCTGTCCAAAAAAACAGGGCAGACCAAATGCTCTCTGGAATTTTCTATATTTCAACCAAAACACTTAGTTTCACCGTTCGACGTCCAGTGGCTGTTGTAAAACAGCGAGTTGGAGTCGAAAAGTTTTTGCATTCCACGTATCATTTCGAGCGAGTACATGGTTGGGTCCAGTACAATAGCGAGGAATTACGCATGCTAACACACTTAACATCCCGTGGTGACCCCGATGGTCGAAATGAGCTTTGAACCCATAAAGTTCAATACTTTGGAACTCGATCGTGTGACACGGTCCAGGGATGTATATGTTGCATAAAGTATATACTTTATCCATATGTGTGACTGTTATGCATACTGTTTATTCCATTCTCGCACTACTATTGTATAGATTGGATGAAATAAACCAACATGTGCTGATCGTTTGGATGAGATGAATGCAGAATGGTGCGGACACGTTCAACGCAAGAGGATGGAGGTATCATTCAAGTTCATGGTGATGAGTCTCCACCTCCGGAGCAAACCACGACGCAGCAGCAACCACCTCCTCCACCACCAGAACTTCCAAGGAATCTTGCGGAGGTTCTCGCTGCAGTGCTCGGCTCGCGCGACGAGCAAACCGAGTTACTGCGGATGTTGGTGCAGAAGAATGCGTCCCATCAGGGAGGACACCAAGACAACGGGCAACACCAGCCCCAACAAAGTTCATATTCAGAATTCATGGCGACCCATCCACCGATCTTCACGGAGGCCGAAGAACCTTTGGAGGCGGACATCTTTATCCGCACTCTAGAGGCAAAGTTTGGGTTGCTGCGATGCACCGAACACCAGAAGGCGCTGTATGCAGCGCAACAGCTTTAAGGAGAAGATGGACAAGAGAATGCTCAGCACGAGCGCGGTTCTGATAAGAGGAAACGCAGCATGCTGACGAGCAGCAGTGGTGGGACGCCACAGAAATACCGCGTGGTGTATCGCTCACAATCCGGTCAGAGATGGCAGCCACCGGCGCGACCGCGTCAGTTTCGCGGTCGGCAATATAATGCGCCGGGCTTTCGACCGACGTATCCACCACAGAAACAGCAGAAGCAAAGGATGGTCCCGTGTGCGCCTCAGTTTCAACAGCGCGCATCGGGATTCCGTCCTCAAGTCGGCGGGACCCCGACACCTTACACGTGCTACACGTGTGGCCGCGTCGGGCACATTTCAAGAGACTGCCCCGAGCCGCAACAGGGCAGGGGTGCAGCACCATATCAGGGTGCTAATCAGCCCCGCAACCAGCCCAAGAAACCAGCACCAAAACCTGGCAACGCCCACAACTTAGCTATCGAAGATGTGCCGGAAGGCGAACCCGTCCTCGCGGGTACGTTCTCCTATTTAGGTCATCCCGTAGTCATACTTTTTGACTCCGGTGCCACCCATAATTTCATAAGTCAGTCTTATGTTATTAAATATCAACTGCCTATCATTCCCACAAATAATTCATATTTGATATGTTCTCCGGGTGGGAAAATAACAGCTGATAGAATGGTCTATAGAGCACCATTACAGTTGGGTGGGAATCTATATCCGACTTCTCTAATCATGGTAGAGAGTCAAAAACTTTATGTCATTTTAGGAATGTCATGGATACATTGCCATGGTGCTGTTCTTGACATCATTCCACGTGTGGTTCGTCTCAATTCTCCACTTCATGGACCACATGTTCTTATTCTTGACCATTCGGTTCAAGAAACCCCAGCCACATATAACACGGAAGCCACGAAACTTGAGGATATTCGTGTGGTCCGTGAATACCCGGATGTCTTTCCGGATGATCTTCCGAGCATGCCACCCGAAAGAGATGTCGAGTTCAAGATTGAACTCGTACCTAGGACGACGACGATATCACGGAGACCATACAAGATGGCTCCCAATGAGCTGGCTGAACTGAAGGAGCAGCTTAATGATCTAATGAAGAAGGGTTTCATTCGACCGAGTTCCTCGCCATGGGGATGCTCAGCGCTGTTTGTGAAGAAAAAGGATGAAACCTTGAGGTTGTGTGTGGACTACCGACCTCTCAACGCCGTCACCATCAAGAATAAATATCCGCTGCCCCGTATCGATATATTATTCGATCAACTTGTGGGTGCAAGTGTATTTTCAAAGATGGATCTTCGCTCCGGATATCATCAAATCAAGATCCGGGCGGAAGATATTCCAAAGACGGCCTTCTCGACGAGATATGGGTTATATGAATACCTCGTCATGTCCTTTGGTCTCACCAAGGCCCCGGCACACTTCATGTATCTCATGAACTCAGTGTTCATGCCGGAGTTGGACAAGTTTGTGGTAGTGTTCATAGACGACATCTTGGTTTACTCCAAGTCTGAAGAAGAACACGCCAAACACTTGCATATCGTACTTCAACGATTGCGAGACCATAAGCTGTATGCCAAGTTCAGCAAGTGCGAGTTTTGGATCAGCCAAGTGTCATTCCTTGGTCACATTATTTCTGCAGAAGGTATTGCAGTTGATCCAAGCAAAATCGAACAAGTGCTGAAATGGAAATCCCCCACATCAGTCCATGAAGTCAGAAGTTTCCTCGGGTTAGCAGGATATTACCGGAGATTCATACCGAACTTCTCCAAGCTTGCTAAGCCGATGACTGACCTGTTGAAGAAGGGGATCAGATATGTTTGGAGCTCAGCTTGCGAAGAAGCTTTCCAAGCATTAGTGAAGCATCTTACAACAGCTCCGGTGTTAGCTCAACCGGATACAACCAAGCCCTTCGACGTATATTGTGATGCGTCTGGCATCGGGCTTGGCTGTGTATTGATGCAAGGAGGCAGAGAGGTTGCCTATGGCTCACGTCAACTCCGTAACCACGAGCAGCACTATCCAACTCATGATCTCGAGCTTGCTTCTGTGGTATTAGCATTAAAAATGTGGAGGCACTATTTGCTTGGGAACTTAGTGCACCTCTACACCGACCACAAGAGTCTGAAGTATATATTCACTCAAAAGGAGTTGAATATGCGGCAACGGAGATGGTTAGAACTGATCAAAGACTATGAGATCGAGATTCACTACCACCCCGGAAAGGCAAACGTGGTTGCTGACGCCTCAAGCCGCAAATCTCATGTCAACAATCTGTCCATCACCCCACCTGAAGAGGAGGAGCCATGTCTGTACTTGGTTCCATATGGGGCGTTATATAATGTTGCTCTCATCGCAACCATAAGAGAGGAGATTATGGAAGCTCAGAAGAAGGACATTGGAATGTCGTTCATTCGGAGAAGGATGAAGAATGGCGAAATGAAGTGCTTCCGAAGAGATGAACACGACACTCTATGGTTTAAAGACCGTATAGTGGTACCCCGTGACATGAAGCTTCGGAAGAAAATCTTGGATGAAGCTCATTTGTCCAAGTATTCTATTCATCCGGGCAGCAACAAGATGTACCAAGATCTTAAAACCAGGTTTTGGTGGACACGGATGAAAAGAGAAATCGCAAAGTGCGTATCTGAATGTGATACGTGTCGGTGTGTGAAAGCCGACCATATGCGTAAAGCCGGACAGCTGCAACCATTGAACATTCCGGCATGGAAGTGGGAGGATATCAGCATGGACTTCATTGTTGGTTTACCTCTCACATCTCACAAACATGACTAGATTTGGGTGATAGTCGATCGACTAACCAAGTCGGCTCATTTTATCCCCGTACATACAAAGTACGTGGCCAAGCAATATGTGGAGCTGTACATTGCAAAGATCTTGTGTTTGCACGGTGTTCCCCGCTCCATCATTTCAGATCGCGGTGCGCTGCTCATCTCTCGGTTCTGGGAACAGCTGCACGCATCATTGGGGACCAAACTGATCCGAAGCTCCGCGTATCACCCGCAGACGGATGGTCAAACCGAACGGGTGAACCAAGTGTTGAAAGACATGCTACGTGCTTGTGCCATCCACCACGGCAAGAGTTGGGACGATCATTTGCCATTGGCAGAGTTTTCTTACAACAATGGCTATCAAGCTAGCATTAAGATGGCGCCGTATGAAGCTCTCTACGGCCGGAAATGTCGCACACCTCTCAACTGGTGCGAGTCCGGCGAGCGAGTAATCTACGGCATTGAACTTGTGAATGAGGCTGAAGAACGAGTGCGAGTAATACAAGCCAACCTCAAGGCTGCTCAATCTCGTCAGAAGAGCTATGCGGATAAAAGACGCCGCCCTCTCCACTTCGACATCGGGGACCAGGTTTATGTCCGTGTGTCTCCGATGAAGGGAACTCATCGTTTCGGAGTGAAGGGTAAACTTGCACCGCGGTTCATTGGTCTGTTCACCTTCATTGAAAGATGCGGACCCGTGGCCTATCGCTTGGATTTACCGGCGTCGCTCGCAGGCATTCACGAAGTCTTCCACATCTCTCAGCTGAGGAAGTGCCTCAAACACTCGGCTGAAATCCGCACAGAAGACATAGAAGTTCTTCAACCGATCCTCATGTACACGGAGTATCCGATCCGGATCATCGATGAAAGGACTCGCGCCACAAGAAACCGGACCTTATGGTTCTACAAGGTCTTGTGGAGTAACCATACCGCTGATGAGGCGACATGGGAAAGCAAGGATTATCTACGCACGTATTATCCGGACTTGCTATCATCATATACCCGGTAAAGTTTTCCCCACTTTGCTTTTCCTTTGGAATCTCGGGACGATATTCTTTTTCAGGGGGGAGGGATGTAAAATCCCCAAAAGTGGTTGCAAGAAAAATCCTGCTCATGTACACTTATGGAAAATGAGGGGAATTAAAACTTTGAATTATAAGGGGGTGAGTTCAAAGTGAGGGTTTAGACTTCCCAAAACTTCCAAACATGGAGATCTAAATTCATAACTTGGATCTTCATAGCCCAAATATTCACCCTTCCAAATTTCAGCTCATTTGGAGGAGTTTTCATGTTTGTTTGGGATTAAAAGGAAAAGCCCTCTAATCTGAATTTCAAATTCAGTTTCAAATTCCAATTCCTTCAATTTCAAAATTTGGTTCCACAAATGTGTTCTCCACCTTTGAATGAGCAGCCATGCCAAAAGTTGGAAATTTTGGAGCTGGTTTGGTATATTTTTGAGGCAATACAAAGTGGAGAATTCAAACTCATTTTTCAAATTCAAATGATCAAACCACATCCAAATTTCACACCAGAATTCAAACTATTTAAATTCAGAAAATTCAAACTATGACTTTGGGGTGAAGTCAAGTCTTTAATGTTGAGTTGCTGGGGTAAAATATCAGAGAAAATGGGGATAAGAATTAGAAATGGTGGGACTCCTTGGTCAGCCACACAAGAGAGCTGCCGCCTCAGCCGACTGCGATCGAACAGCAGGGGCGCGACAGCTCCCTTCTCCGACCCACGCCCGAGGTGTGCCGCGCCACCTCCTGATTCTGCCGCCTACATGATCATCCGCTCGTGCCACAGTCCCAGCACATACTCCATTGCTCTCTCGGCCGTCCACCGACATGTTTTCCCTTTCCCTGCTCAGCGAGAGTAGCCTCGACCGCCGCTCGGTCGCTTCACGCTGCTCGCCCGTCACCGACGCAACTCCGGTGTTGCCACAACCGTTTGAGGTCGTAGGAAGGTGCGCAAGGATCTCTAGTTCCTCTCTGATGACAGCCCCTATCGTTCCTTCGAGCTGGTCCCGAGAACTGAGCATAAGTTCATCGTTCCACTTTCCAGCTTGCCGCCACGACGCCGCACCGTAGACCGGCCACCTCAGACTCGTTCACGCTCATCCGACCGGTGTTGTAGGTGCGTTGTCGACCCTTCTTGCTGTCCTCCCAGTTTGGAGCTAGGTCATAGCCTAGGTTTGCCGGAATTTGATGTTTGTCACCGGCGGTTTCTTGGAACCGAGTTGAAAGAAAACGGGAAATTCCAAGGCCATATTGGGTTAGGGTTCACAAGAGAGTAGGCATAGGTTCTCCAAGCCCTGGTGACCCTTCTAAGGCAAACGGCAAGCAATACCATGCAGAGTCCGAAGAGTTCTCCGTGTTTTTCCTCACGGCGAGGAAGAACCACTTCGGTCGCACGGTGAGCTTATGTTTCCAGCCGTTTTTAGAGGGATCAGGGTAGTGTTCCGAGCTCCCCAGGTCACGGTGGTTCTGTAGGACCCAACCGCGGTCGGTTTCCGGGCTTGCCGGGCGAACACCACGTCGCCGGAGTCGCCCGAGTTACTGCCACCGTCCGGGAGGTATTCCCGGCCAGTTAGCGCCACCACCGAACTCACCAAAGTGTTCCTCGTCGGGTTTTAGGCACAGGCGGTGAGGGTTGAGCCGTTTAAGGCACGGGACAGCCGTTCCGGCGAGGCACGGTCGCTTCTCCGGCGAGGAGGCCGGCCGGGCACAAGGTTGAAGAAGGTGGGGCCTGCCCCACCTGTCAGTGGCACCAGGAAAACGCCGGATCGGCTTGTGGCGCCGGATCCGGTGCGGCTGCGCGGGAATAACCCCGTAGCCCCCAGTGTTGCCAAAATCTGACTGGTCCGGATTAAAACAGTGGGCCAAGTTCCAATTATTTGAAGTTTCTATTAGGGAAACAATTCTAGGAATTAGCTGATTTTGCAAGCCCATAACTTTGTGTAGAAAACTCCAAAAAGAGTGAGACCAATTTTGTTGGAATCCTCATGAGGAGTACATCACAGAGAAATCAATTTTAGGCTATGAAAATGCCCAGGAATTTCTATAGAATTGTTTTTAGTAAATCCTTTAGGGATTTATTACAGGAGCAATTCTGTATGAAATAGTCCCAAATTTGGGCAGCAAATCCTTTCCATAGTTACTGATCTTCAGTAAAAATTTGGGCTTCATTGAAGTTTATTTGCTAGGCTAAACTGCCTTCCCAAGTTCAGCCTTTATTTGGAATTTCAAATTTAAACAGAAACTTTTCAGAACTCCTGTCCAAGTTCAAAAATTCATATCTCTCTGATGGTAGCTCCAAAAATGGTGAAACAAATTTTGTTAGAACCATGGAGACTTACCCTAATCAGATTTTCCACCCTTAGCTATGTCAAAGCTCCTGAATTGGGCTCAAAATTCAGAGAAGCATTGTACTTGTAGGAATTTTAAAGACTACATTGTGCAATGACATGTCTCCAAATTTGGCTCAAAATATCCTTAGAGAGTTTAGTATCCTCTGTAAAAATCCCAAAGCCAATTAAGGATTCTAAATAGCAGTAGCTATAAATAGAAGTCCAATTCTTATAACTCCTTAATACTTACACATGTATTTTATTACATTTCATAATAGTGACCGAAGTTGAGGACGCACCGGAGCCCTTGGACGTCATTCCACCTGAAGCTAACTTCCCGTTTTACTCGCAACCAGGCAAGCCCCGGTTTGCACTTAAGTACCTTTTATAAAGTTTTTCATTTGTATCACTTATGTCTAGGTTGAAATGTATGCATTAGAGTTAGGGTGATTGAAACCCCAATTGCATAGCCTTTGAAATCCTAATAAGGGTTGGGTAGTTTACAAACTCGACGAGTAGAGAATGCCATGCTAATGTTTAGGATCTCGGTAGAAGTCGAGTGGTGGGATGCTACTCGCGAGATAATACCAATCATACGGAATGAGAAGAGGTAGAAAATGGCTTGAGTTATGAAAATGAGACCCAGCAGGGGGGATAGGATGCAGTGAGCAGACGTCTCACGTGCTTAGGCCTGTTGGTGTTGGTTGAGGACCGTCCGTGTGCGGCCCTGCTGGACAAGTATCGAACAGTACCGGATGCATACTGGCATATGGGAACCAGGAAAACGATGTAATTGGTTAACCTAGGTGTCGAGGCTTACCCAACTATAAATAGGAGCGGGTTGAGGGTAGCAAGGTGTAAATCTGCCGGTGGGCACAGTCACGCTCCACGCGGGGACCTCCTGCCCGTTACGGATGGACCGGTTCGGCATTTGGGTTGCCTTTGAAAGGTTGTCGCATACAACAGAGTAGGAAGGGGGCGTGGAATCACGCTTCTGAAAGTGGGTGTATGTGACGTGTTATCCGGGTGTGTCTTGATTGCAATCACCATCCCTCGCGGTTATTTGAGTACCCGCTTGTTCACTGCGCTGTGACGTAGTAAGAAGTGAAATAAGCCAACTGAAAATGCTGTATTGATCTATTAATGTCTTGAACACCTTGATTGCTATAGTTATAGAGCTAATTAAGTTTATATTCTACTTTGGGCATCACCACATCGGAGGAAAGCGTTTCTTGTTTGATTGTGGACTTTCGATGTGGGGGCTGCCTAAGGCACATGAATATGCTGCTATAAAACTGAAAGTAAGGATCAACTTATAGGCGTGCCTTTATTGCAAAGTCCTTTCCAACCCTACACATCCTTGCACGTAGAATTCCATGCCTAAGGTTGACGGTTAAGACTTGCTGAGCCATCGTGCTCACGGTTGCAATATTTTGAGCTATGTGCAGGTGAGAGTTATGAGGAAGGTTCCGAGGACGAGGCGATGCCCTCGTCAGGGTACACGGCTGTAACACCCCAAAATTTTGATTCAAAACACTAAACCATGTTCAGAGGGGAATTTAAAAATTTTTGGACGTGTTGCATGTTTTGCAAAAATTCAAATTCAAACTGGAATTCAAATTAAACTCAAAACAGAAAAGAAATGGAAAAAAAAGAGAAAACGGGAAAAAACCGGCAAGTGGGCCGAAACCCGCCATCCGGCCCAGTTTCCCCGCGCCAAGCCCGCAGCCGCGCGCGCCCGCGCTATCCCTCACAGACAGGTGGGACCCACCTGTCATCCCTAACCCTGCGACCCCGGACTCTCCCGCGCGCGCGCGATCTTAACCGATCGGAATACCGCGTCCCTCAGCCCGAATTCCGGTCCCAGAAGAATCAAACTCGATCACAACTGACCCACCGCCCCTCCCCGGCTATAAAAACCCCAGCCCCGATCGGTTTTTCCCACGCGATCGCCGATTTTTACTCCGGTGAGCACCGAGACTTCGCCGGTGAATTCTGGCCGATCTAAGCTCGGAAACTCTGATCTAACTCGCTGGTCTTGATCCACCGCCTCCGGGGAGCTTTGCAGGTGCAGAAAACTCGGAGAATTACGGTGTAAACACAGCGCCGACGAGCTTCGCCGTGGTTTTGCCTCGGACCTCGCCGCCGATCACTTTCCAGGACCCCCGAGCTCGAGAAAACCCCCGAGGTGAGATCCCTGACCTCCCCTCTACCGATCTATGCCATAAGATCACAGTTCTAGGCAGCATTCTCGCGGATCCGAAACTTTCCGGCGAGATCGCCGCTTCCCGCCGCCGTGCGCCGCCGGCAGCGCCGCCCGCGCTCGATCAGAGCGACGTGGCCGCTTGTGCGCCGTTTATTTTAAATCGCACGGTAGACTTTAAAACCCCGCGTACCGGTTCGATGTTATAATCTCAGCCGTCGGTTTAAAATCGGACGGTCCACGTCAGCCCCGCATTATAAAGACTGGAATTCTTACGTGCTACCCCCTGGGGTTCTCTGGAATTGAGAGCTAGCCCCGGAAACTTCAGATCTAGCCCCTGGAACTCCAGAAAATCATGTAAATTCATTTAAAAATCAGTTTTAGCCCCTGGACTTAATAAAAATTAGGAAAAACACCTCTGATAAGTGTAGCTAGACCCCTGGAAATTATGAAAATAATATTATAGACCCTGTAATGGGGTGAGTTCATTATTTTAGCCCTGTTTAGTATTTAATTTAGAAAATTGAATATGTAACTAGTGTTTAAAAATTAAAAAGTGGGACAAACATAATTGTCAAAATTAATTAAAAACTTTCTCAGTACTTAGGAAACTTTGGAGTGAGATAAAAATATATTTTGGGCTGAAATGAATCTGTTTCATTTAATTATTCACATTATTTAGTATAGGGACACATTTTTAAGTAAAGAATAGCTATAGAAAAAAAATAGGGAAAATAATTATGAAATAGTTTACATCAGAGACCAAGGTCAAAATATGTTATTAAATTATTTAGGACCAAAAACCTATACTGTTTAGATGATGTGTATTACTAGTTTCATAATAAAATACACAATTATGCATAGGAATATAAATCTGAAAATATAGCAACTAGTAAATGATAAATGGAGTTTTTAAAATCCAAAGAGTTCAGTTTAGGGTTGATAGAAATTGTGAAGGCATATATGGAGAAGAAAAATACTTTTCATACATACTTGGTAGTTTAATGTAAGGAATTTATTTAAAACTGAAACACACACACACACACACACACACACACACATATATATATATATATATATATATAGTATGTAAGTATAAATATGAACACCAAAATAGGAATCATACACATATAAATAAGAGTGTATGCAAGCCACAGATCAACACACAAAGTAACCACAACATATATAATGGTGAATGAGTTTCATAAATATGAATGTGTGGTTTGTATGAAGTAGAAGTGTGAACTATGTCTTATGATTGTTGTTTTTCTTTTGCTATGTGTGATGGTATGAAGTAGAACCTGTTCAAGAGCAAGTTAACCCTTTCCAAGATCAGGACTACCCATTTCAAGAGCAGCAAGAAGGAGGCAAGTGTCCTTGACCACTTTGATCCTATGCTAGGATGTGTAGATATAATTATTTGCATTGTCAAATGAAATATGAAACCCATGCTAGGAAGTTTCCCTAGAATTGCATTACCTTGTTTCCTTGTAGCTTGGGTTGGGATTTATTTTGTCATGTCATTTATTTACATGCATATGCTTAGCCATGCTTAGAACGGGATATTTGGGATATGAGATCATCAGTTTATTTTACCATACTCTTGAATGAGACATTGTGAGTTATGTAGAGGTAGGGATCAAGGCAAGTTGGATGTTTTGGTTGTGTGCTGGGTGCACGAGACTTGGGTTTGTGTTTAGTACTTGCCTGGATCCTAAGGACCGGTTCATGGAGCATGTAACCCGGCTTTACAGTGCCAACCACATGCTGAGATGGGGCAGCTTGGCCAATTAATTAGGTGTATCCCCGGCGTAGTATGGGTGTGTTGGATGGTGCGGGGAGTAGGTGTCAGCTGGACTACCATATGAACCGCAAGGCTCAAGAGGGGGCCACTGCAGCGGGGTTGGAGCCTCTTGTATGCTGTTAGGGGTGAAACCTCAGTGGGCCCACGCTCGTCGAGAATCCCTTTGTAAAGGCTTCGTAGTGATCTCCTGGCTGCACACCTGGGAAGTGTGAATGTGGATCGTAGCCACTGGCATAATGGAGGTTCTTTTAGTCCACCCGGCAACGGGGGATGAAATCACTACATGTGGGTACAGTGGTACAAACTCTGTAGAGTCAAAACTGTCTTGACAGCCGTGCTCACGGTTAAGAGCGGCCTGGACTTATTCATGATTAGAGAAGTGATGGTTTTTGGAAGTTTTGGAAGTTAAGCGGGGAGCTTAACATTGGAAATGATGTTATGGTTATTGGATTATGATGATGGGATGGGAGATTTGTACCATTTCACCTGTGTAGTAATGTAGGTGCTTAATAAGCTAAGGTGATAGGTATTAATTGCGTAGTGCTTTTACCATGAGTTCAACCTCTCCTTGTTCTAGCCATGCATGATATAATTTTCCCACACTTGCTGAGTACCATTGGTACTCAACCTTGCATATTTGTTGGTTTATATTGATGCTCAGGTCAAGATAATGAGGTGGTGTATAATGATCAAGACTTTGGTCCCGCGGAAGGTTTTTAGGTTCATGAAGACCCCCGGGCAACGCCTGTGATGGAGCCCTAAAGAATAATATTCCGCTGCTAGTTTATTTACTTGTGATGAACTTATTATTGTCCATCGAGACATTTACTATGTAATACTTACTTATATTCGACACCTGGCTTGTAATAAATGACGCTTCACTATTTGTCATCACATGTATGAGAAAATGATCCTGGCATACATGTGATATTCACTTGGTTGTTCTTCGGAAAAACCGGGTGTGACAGAGGTGGTATCAGAGCCATGGTTACCCGTAGGAACGTGGACCTAGGTAGAAATGGACGTATTTAAGGGCCCTATTTTCTTAAAAACTATTTTCCAAGGTGTGGGTTGAAGAGTGTTATTTAAGGAGTCATTTTCTTCATCTTATCCCAAATTTTCATTCAAAACGGGATTTTTGTTTAAAAAGTTTATCTAACCTAATTTTAAATTCTTTTTGTTTTAGATGGTTCGCATTATTCGCACTGCTCGCAAGTCCACGGGAGGGAGAGTTCCCATAGTTGCCCTTGCCGAAAGAGAGGAGAGTCGCCCCGTGACGTACCTTTCCTACGGATTGGCAGTAGGAGACTTGTTGCGCCGTCTTCGACGTATGCTCGAAGCCGCAGGCAATACGGGCAAGCTAATCATCCACTATAACTCCACCAGGACCATCCGTGAGAAGAGGGAAGAATGGAGTTCGGAGATGAGGATTATACACGAGAATCAGCTGCT
Source organism: Neostapfia colusana (assembly GCA_030760725.1). Taxonomy (NCBI): domain Eukaryota; kingdom Viridiplantae; phylum Streptophyta; class Magnoliopsida; order Poales; family Poaceae; genus Neostapfia; species Neostapfia colusana. Next base: position 31,894,040 of record JASWHV010000017.1, on the reverse strand, counting down.
TAAGATTCACCACTCTCCAGCTTGTCGAGCAACACAAGTTGACGCGGAGAAAGATGTCACCTGGGAGGCCATCACCTGCCAGAGTCACATCTATCGTCGCCATTTGGACAAAACTGAGTACATGTATGTCCTCCAACGTGAGAGTGGTACCACGGAGTACAAGTACCCACCGGTGCAGCAAGGGACTTCCCATGAGCACATGGACTTGTGCTTGGAGGATGCTGCTATGCTCAGCACTCGACTGCAGGAGTGTCAACAAGAGCTTCAGGATGTCCGAGACACCCTGAAGGAAACGGAGGCGTTGCTGCGAGCTTGCTTAAAGGCGAGAGAAAGAGGAGATGGGAATGAACTGTGTGTCACCGTGAATGATACATGGACTCCTGACTCCCCGGATCGCCGAGCGATCAGGCGTCGTCGCACTTCTCCACCAGCAGCCTCCCCACCCAAAGCAGAGTCAGAAGGTAGCCGAAATGAAGAGGAAGATCCCGAGGAGCCAGCTCAAGAGGACGAGTAGTGTAGAGTCTTTCCCCTAGCTAGCAAGAGGTCGAGTAGTCGAGTCGTTACGTAGTTAATGGAGTGATAATGCTTGGTGTGTGACGTGAGTTGTGGAAGCCATGAGCAATTGTCCACAGCCTCGTCTTCAGATTGTTTTGCTTTGGTGTGTGAACCCACAGGAAATAATAGTGCATTTATTTGGTGTGAGATATGAACCCTCGTAAAATTTTAACAAAGCCTCGACACCTCAAAGTACCAACAAATGAAAGTAGTAAGATGATACTAAATGGTATCAAATTAACATTTGTTGATTCTGCCAGATGGCCGGAAGAGGAAAAGGACGTGCTGCCAACCCCGCCAACAACAATGATGAGGCATGCGACCCTCATCTTTCTGGAGGCCAGGACCGGGGTGGTCGCCGTGAAGAAGTTGATCCTCTCCACCAAATGCTGGAGAATCAAAATCAGCTCATCCAGAACTTGACTCAAGTGGTGGCCAACTTGCATCAAGTTCCACCTACACAAGCTGCACCACGCCAACCAAGGTTGAGTGAGTTTCTAGGAACTCAACCTCCAAAGTTTGCAAGTGCTGCTGAACCTCTGGAGGCAGATGATTGGCTGAAGACCATTGAAAGTAAGATGAGGATCATACAATGCCAAGGGTATGAGAGGGTGCTGTTTGCCTCTCATCAATTGCATGGACCTGCTGCTGATTTGTGGACCGCCTACGTGGCCGCCCATCATGACCCTGAGAACATCACTTGGGAAGAGTTCAAGCGTAGCTTCCGCAACCACTACATCCCAAGAGGTGAACTCAAAAACAAGAGGAAAGAGTTTCTGGGACTGCAGCAGGGAAACATGACGGTGAGGGAATACCTCACTAAATTTACTCAACTATCCCGTTATGCTCCACGAGACATAGAGACTGATGAGCAGAAACAAGATTGTTTCGTGGAAGGGCTTACCGCAGAGATGCAGTGTGCAATGTCCTCAAATGAGTATGAAAGCTTTCAAAAGATGGTGGACAGAGCATTTGTGGTGGAAAGGAAGCTAAAGGCCCTGGAAAATGAGAATAAGAGGAAGGCTGGGTGGTCACATCAAGCCTCAGGGAGCAACACCCGCCCACGTATGATGCAGCAACCTACGGGGCAGACGAGCCGTGCTGCGATACCCTATTCAGCACCAAGAGGGTACAACCCAAACTACAGGCCTCCTGCAGCACCAGCACAGCCGCAACGTCAGTTTGTGCAGCAGCCTCGCCCCGCATATCCACCTCGACCAGCAGTGCAAGGACCCCCAAACCAACCCCAAGACAACAAGGGCCAAGCATCTAAGATTGGGGTGCAATGTTTCAGTTGTGGTGAAGTGGGGCACTACGCCCATAAATGCCCAAAGAAGAAGCCTGCGCCGCCACAACAGCAGAATGTAATGAGAGGACGGGTGAACCACGTCACTATGGAGGAAGCACAAGAGGCACCCGACGTGGTAGTTGGTAAGTTTCCTGCCAATTTACACCTTGCAACTCTGCTGTTTGATTCTGGTGCTACCCACTCGTTCATTGCTCAAGGGTTTGTTAAGAAGCATGACCTAGCAACCACACAAATGAACCATATGCTAGCCGTAAACTCTCCAGGTGGAGAAATAAGGACAAGACAAGTGTGTCCCAAAGTGAGCCTAGACATTAATGGGGTAGTATTTACTGCTAACCTCATAGTGATAGATTCACAAGGGATAGATATTATTTTGGGTATGGATTGGTTGACCAAACATAAAGGAATCATCCATTGTTCGACCAGAACGGTGGAACTAACTCACCCCAGTGGTACCAGAGTGAAGTTCATAACAATACACGAGAATAGGAGGGACATTAAATTAAATCAGGTGGAGGTGAAAGTTGAGGAAATCAGGACTATCAGGGAATATCCAGATGTTTTTCCGGAGGAGTTGCCAGGTATGCCTCCCGACCGCGACGTGGAATTCGCAATTGAGCTAGTACCGGGAACAGCCCCGATATACAAGAGACCTTATCGAATGGACTCCAAGCAGCTAGAAGAGCTCAAGGATCATTTGAGAGAATTGACGGAGAAGGGGTATGTTCGCCCTAGTTCCTCACCATGGGGAGCTCCGGTGATATTTGTGCCCAAGAAAGACGGAACCCAAAGGTTATGCGTGGATTACCGTGCTTTGAATGAGGTAACCATTAAGAACAAGTACCCATTGCCTCGCGTTGAAGACTTGTTTGATCAGTTGAGGGGGGCTTGTGTGTTCTCGAAAATTGATCTCAGGTCGGGATACCACCAACTCAAGATAAGGCAATCTGATATTCCCAAGACAGCTTTCGTATCTCGGTACGGACTGTATGAATACACTGTCATGCCTTTCGGGCTAACCAATGCCCCGGCATATTTCATGTACCTCATGAACAAGGTATTCATGGAATACCTGGACAAATTTGTGGTGGTTTTCATAGATGATATTCTCATCTTCTCCAAAGATGAAGAAGAACATGAGAAACATCTAAGGTTGGTGTTACAGAGGCTGAGAGAACACCAACTATATGCCAAGTTGAGCAAGTGTGAGTTTTGGCTGAAGAGAGTTCCCTTTTTAGGACATATAATCTCGGAGGGAGGAATCTCCGTAGATCCCGCCAAAATCGAAGATATCCAGAAGTGGAAAACCCCTGAAAATGTCGGGGAAGTTCGAAGTTTTTTGGGATTGGCTGGATACTATCGACGGTTTATTGAGGGATTCTCCAAGATCTCGAGACCTCTCACTAAACTGTTGGAAAAGGGAATCACATTCACCTGGACGCCACAGTGCGATACGAGTTTTCAGGAGCTAAAGAAGAGATTGACAACAGCCCCAGTGTTGGTTATGCCAGATATGCAGAAGAATTTCACAGTGTACTGCGATGCCTCTGGGAATGGGTTGGGATGTGTTCTCATGCAAGAAGGACATGTCGTGGCATATGCATCCCGGCAGCTTCGGAAGCACGAGAAGAACTATCCTACACATGACCTAGAACTAGCTGCAGTGGTACACGCGTTGAAAATTTGGCGGCACTATTTGATGGGGAAGAGGACAGAGATATATACGGATCATAAGAGTTTGAAGTACATATTCACACAGCCAGATCTCAACCTCTGACAAAGGAGATGGTTAGAGCTAATCAATGACTTTGATGTGGGCATCAACTATCATCCCGGGAAAGCAAACGTCGTGGCCGATGCTTTGAGTCGGAAAGTGCAGGTCAATAAGTTGAGCTTGAAGGACATGCCCGCAGAATTGAAGGTCGAGGTTATAAGGCTCAATATATGTCTAGTAAATAGTGGTGAAGCCATCGCCATGGAAGTGGACTCCACACTCGAGCGAGACATACGCGAGGGCCAAAAGAATGATGAGAAGATACAAGAGATCAGACAGCTTATTAAGGAAAATAAAGCTCCTGGTTTTAGAGAGGATGAACAAGGAACGGTGTGGCACGGGAAAAGGATCTGTGTGCCAGAAGTAAAGGAGATCCGTGAATTAATTTTGAAGGAGGCTCACGATTCTGACTATTCCATTCATCCTGGGAGTACGAAGATGTACCAGGACCTCAAGAGCAGGTATTGGTGGTATGGCATGAAGCAAGATGTCGCGGAACATGTTGCCCTATGTGACACATGTCAGTTGGTGAAAGCAGAACATCAACGACCCGAGGGATTGCTGCAACCACTCAAAGTGCCTGAATGGAAGTGGGAAGAAATCAGCATGGATTTTGTCGTGGGATTGCCTAGGACCCAATCCGGGTACGATTCAATATGGGTCATTATTGATCGGCTAACCAAGGTAGCTCATTTCATTCCTGTGAAAGAAAGCTACAGCGGATCCAAATTGGCAGAATTGTATATGTCAAGGATTGTGTGTTACCATGGAGTGCCAAAGAAGATAGTGTCGGACCGAGCGACACAGTTCACCTCGAGGTTTTGGCAAAAGTTGCATGAAACCATGGGAACCCATCTGAATTTCAGCTTGGCCTATCATCCCCAAACTGACGGGCAGACGGAGAGAACCAATCAGATCCTTGAAGATATGTTAAGGGCATGTGCACTCAAAAACAATAGGAGTTGGGACAAGAACTTACCGTATGCTGAGTTTTCCTATAACAACAGCTATCAAGCTAGTATGAAGATGTCACCGTTTGAAGCTTTGTATGGAAGGAAGTGCAGAACTCCCCTATTTTGGAACCAAACAGGAGAAAGTAAAGTGTTTGGTCCAGAAGTGCTACAAGAAGCCGAGGCGAAGGTGAGGGAGATTCGCAACAACTTGAGGATAGCACAAACCCGCCAGAAGAGTTATGCTGATGTACGAAGAAGAGAGCTCGTTTTCAACGTGGGAGACTATGTTTATCTCAAGGTGTCCCCTATCAGAGGACTTCGTCGGTTCAAGGTGAAAGGGAAGTTGTCACCTCGATACATCGGACCCTTTGAAGTTTTGGAAAGAAAAGGCGAAGTGGCATACCAAAGAGAGTTACCGGTTAATCTATCGGATGTACACGATGTATTCCATGTGTCACAACTCAAGAAATGTCTGAGGACGCCTGAAGAGGTGTTACCCATGAATGAAGTGGATGTAGCTGAGGATTTGTCTTATGCCGAGCAACCATACAAGATTTTGGAGACGATGGAATGCCTCACCAGAAACAAGAGAATCCGGATGTGCAAGGTGCAGTGGAAGCATCACTCAGAAGAGGAAGCCACCTGGGAACGGGAAGATGAGCTCAAGGCACAATTTCCGGAATTGTTTTCTTAGAAACACCAATCTCGAGGACGAGATTTCTTTTAAGGGGGGTAGAGCTGTAACACCCCAAAATTTTGATTCGAAACACTAAACCATGTTCAGAGGGGAATTTAAAAATTTTGGACGTGTTGCATGATTTGCAAAAATTCAAATTTAAACTGGAATTCAAATTAAACTCAAATCAGAAAAGAAATGGAAAAAGAAAAAGAGAAAACGGGAAAAAACCGGCCAGTGGGCCGAAACCCGCCAGCCGGCCCAGTTTCCCCGCGCCAAGCCCGCAGCCGCGCGCGCCCGCGCTATCCCTCACAGACAGGTGGGACCCACCTATCATCCCTAACCCTGCGACCCCGGACTCTCCCGCGCGCGCGCGATCTTAACCGATCGGAATACCGCGTCCCTCAGCCCGAATTCTGGTCCCAGAAGAATCAAACTCGATCACAACTGACCCACCGCCCCTCCCCGGCTATAAAAACCCCAGCCCCGATCGGTTTTTCCCACGCGATCGCCGATTTTTACTCCGGTGAGCACCGAGACATCGCCGGTGAATTCTGGCCGATCTAAGCTCCGAAACTCTGATCTAACTCGCTGGTCTTGATCCACCGCCTCCGGGGAGCTTTGCAGGTGCAGAAAACTCGGAGAATTACGGTGTAAACACAGCACCGACGAGCTTCGCCGTGGTTTTGCCTCGGAACTCGCCGCCGATCACTTTCCAGGACCCCCGAGCTCGAGAAAACCCCCGAGGTGAGATCCCTGACCTCCCCTCTACCGATCTATGCCATAAGATCACAGTTCTAGGCAGAATTCTCGCGGATCCGAAACTTTCCGGCGAGATCGCCGCTTCCCGCCGCCGTGCGCCGCCGGCAGCGCCGCCCGCGCTCGATCAGAGCGACGTGGCCGCTTGTGCGCCGTTTATTTTAAATCGCACGGTAGACTTTAAAACCCCGCGTACCGGTTCGATGTTATAATCTCAGCCGTCGGTTTAAAATCGGACGGTCCACGTCAGCCCCGCATTATAAAGACTGGAATTCTTACGTGCTACCCCCTGGGGTTCTCTGGAATTGAGAGCTAGCCCCGGAAACTTCAGATCTAGCCCCTGGAACTCCAGAAAATCATGTAAATTCATTTAAAAATCAGTTTTAGCCCCTGGACTTAATAAAAATTAGGAAAAACACCTCTGATAAGTGTAGCTAGACCCCTGGAAATTATGAAAATAATATTATAGACCCTGTAATGGGGTGAGTTCATTATTTTAGCCCTGTTTAGTATTTAATTTAGAAAATTGAATATGTAACTAGTGTTTAAAAATTAAAAAGTGGGACAAACATAATTGTCAAAATTAATTAAAAACTTTCTCAGTACTTAGGAAACTTTGGAGTGAGATAAAAATATATTTTGGGCTGAAATGAATCTGTTTCATTTAATTATTCACATTATTTAGTATAGGGACACATTTTTAAGTAAAGAATAGCTATAGAAAAAAAATAGGGAAAATAATTATGAAATAGTTTACATCAGAGACCAAGGTCAAAATATGTTATTAAATTATTTAGGACCAAAAACCTATACTGTTTAGATGATGTGTATTACTAGTTTCATAATAAAATACACAATTATGCATAGGAATATAAATCTGAAAATATAGCAACTAGTAAATGATAAATGGAGTTTTTAAAATCCAAAGAGTTCAGTTTAGGGTTGATAGAAATTGTGAAGGCATATATGGAGAAGAAAAATACTTTTCATACATACTTGGTAGTTTAATGTAAGGAATTTATTTAAAACTGAAACACACACACACACACACACACACACATATATATATATATATATATATATAGTATGTAAGTATAAATATGAATACCAAAGTAGGAATCATACACATATAAATAAGAGTGTATGCAAGCCACAGATCAACACACAAAGTAACCACAACATATATAATGGTGAATGAATTTCATAAATATGAATGTGTGGTTTGTATGAAGTAGAAGTGTGAACTATGTCTTATGATTGTTGTTTTTCTTTTGCTATGTGTGATGGTATGAAGTAGAACCTGTTCAAGAGCAAGTTTAACCCTTTCCAAGATCAGGACTACCCATTTCAAGAGCAGCAAGAAGGAGGCAAGTGTCCTTGACCACTTTGATCCTATGCTAGGATGTGTAGATAGAATTATATGCATTGTCAAATGAAATATGAAACCCATGCTAGGAAGTTTCCCTAGAATTGCATTACCTTGTTTCCTTGTAGCTTGGGTTGGGATTTATTTTGTCATGTCATTTATTTACATGCATATGCTTAGCCATGCTTAGAACGGGATATTTGGGATATGAGATCATCAGTTTATTTTACCATACTCTTGAATGAGACATTGTGAGTTATGTAGAGGTAGGGATCAAGGCAAGTTGGATGTTTTGGTTGTGTGCTGGGTGCACGAGACTTGGGTTTGTGTTTAGTACTTGCCTGGATCCTAAGGACTGGTTCATGGAGCATGTAACCCGGCTTTACAGTGCCAACCACATGCTGAGATGGGGCTGCTTGGCCAATTAATTAGGTGTATCCCCGGCGTAGTATGGGTGTGTTGGATGGTGCGGGGAGTAGGTGTCAGCTGGACAACCATATGAACCGCAAGGCTCAAGAGGGGGCCACTGCAGCGGGGTTGGAGCCTCTTGTATGCTGTTAGGGGTGAAACCTCAGTGGGCCCACGCTCGTCGGGAATCCCTTTGTAAAGGCTTCGTAGTGATCTCCTGGCTGCACACCTGGGAAGTGTGAATGTGGATCGTAGCCACTGGCATAATGGAGGTTCTTTTAGTCCACCCGGCAACGGGGGATGAAATCACTACATGTGGGTACAGTGGTACAAACTCTGCAGAGTCAAAACTGTCTTGACAGCCGTGCTCACGGTTAAGAGCGGCCTGGACTTATTCATGATTGGAGAAGTGATGGTTTTTGGAAGTTTTGGAAGTTAAGCGGGGAGCTTAACATTGGAAATGATGTTATGGTTATTGGATTATGATGATGGGATGGGAGATTTGGACCATTTCACCTGTGTAGTAATGTAGGTGCTTAATAAGCTAAGGTGATAGGTATTAATTGCGTAGTGCTTTTACCATGAGTTCAACCTCTCCTTGTTCTAGCCATGCATGATATAATTTTCCCACACTTGCTGAGTACCATTGGTACTCAACCTTGCATATTTGTTGGTTTATATTGATGCTCAGTTCAAGATAATGAGGTGGTGTATAATGATCAAGACTTTGGACCCGAGGAAGGTTTTTAGGTTCATGAAGACCCCCGGGCAACGCCTGTGATGGAGCCCTAAAGAATAATATTCCGCTGCTAGTTTATTTACTTGTGATGAACTTATTATTGTCCATCGAGACATTTACTATGTAATACTTACTTATATTCGACACCTGGCTTGTAATAAATGATGCTTCACTATTTGTCATCACATGTATGAGAAAATGATCCTGGCATACATGTGATATTCACTTGGTTGTTCTTCGGAAAAACCGGGTGTGACAACGGCCAAGCTGGAGCCCTGCATGCCGCCGTGATTCTCCGGTTCCTTGCTGCTAGCGTGTAGCGTCCCCGGGCTGGACAGCTGCACTTTTGCGTAGTTAGAATGAGAGGCTACTTATGTATATTACTTCCGCTGTATAAATAAGTTTTGTAAAAAGACTTCCACTGTGTTATATCAAAGAAAAGTTTGTATGTTGTTCTTTATTCTTTTCGTGTGTGCTGCTGGGTGCCGCATCGTACGGCACCACCCTATGCGATCCTGGAGTGGGTGAACCACGGGGTGGTCCCCACACGTTGCTCCGTAGCTTGTGGCGGTGCTGTAGGAGCCAACCGAGGGGACTGTGAGGCATGACAGCGCCATTCCGACATCGCCGAACTCACCCCGTGGACTGTCGCCGTCGCGCAACCAATTCCGGTGATCACCGGCCGGTGACAAGGTAAGCAACAGGTTCCCTGAGCAATTTCAGGCTGGGGTGGCCAGTCTGGTCGAGTTCCGGTAACGGGAACAGCCTCCCGTCGAGTACTCCGGCGAAGGGGGCGGCAGGGAGCCGCGGGAGCGCGAGGTAGACGAAGCTCCGCGGGCCCCACGTGTCGGTCTCGGCTAAAACAACCCCGGATCGGCGGTGGCACCGGGATCTCGTGTGACTACGCGGGAGACTCTGCGGACCCCCGTGTGGTTTTTCTGCGCTGCTGACACGTAGCCCGGGGACCCCACCAGCCGGTTTAAACTTTATTTGAATTTTCAGATTTGGTTCAAACTTCAAATGCACATAACTTCTGCTAGGAAGCTCCAAATTTTGCTGAACTCAGCTTTTTGAGTACCTTCCAGCAAAGCAAATTTCATCTCATGAAACTTAATGGTTTTCCAGAATTAAATCCCTAAATTTTAAACTGTGGTGAATTTTATCTGGCGAATCACCTTATGAAAAATTCTGAATTTTGGCTTGGAGGTTCATTGGGATATCCTAGAGTCACATTAAAATTTTCAGACCCATACAAGTTCATTTAGTCCCCCTAATGATGCGATTAATTGAACTGCCCTGAGAAAATAGAAAAATGTACAGAAACATTTTTCAGATTTTCTCAAATCTTGTTTAAGGCATAACTTCCAGTAGAATTCTTCAAATGACATCAAACCAATTCCATTAGAACCATCTCAAATTCTAGTTTACAGAAAGTAATGGTTGGAGCCATGAAAACCCCTGGAATTCCTTAGAGGCTCTAATATTGACCAAATAGGCTTTTATTTGTACAAAGCTCAAATGAACTTTGTTTCAAATGAAACTTGGTCAAGACTCTGGTTAGGACCCTACCAAACCACCATAAAAATTTCAGAACCAAAGGGGAGGGCTATCTAGAGTTATGGTAATTACTTATTCAGTTCTAAACATTGCATTTAAATTGTCATATAGTATATCATTACGTTTAGTCGCTGAAGGCGAGGAGACCCCGGAAGTACTCGACTTTCTTCTTCCGGACGAAGCCCTAACAACTGACCAGCAGCAACAATGCAAGCCCCTGTTTTCATTAACCCATTTTTCAAAGTTTTGCTTTATGTATACTTAGTATGTGGTATGGATGTGCATTAGGTGTAGGATGGATGAAGCCCAAGTGCATAACCAGAGTTTTCCTATAAGAGGGAGGGTAGTGTATAAGGCCTCAAGTAGACAGGCTAAGTTTAATGATTCATAGAACTTCGGTACAAGTCGAGTAGTTGGAATCTACTCGCGAGTTAGGCTTGGGACACACGGGATTGGTTTGAGTGATGTGAGATCATTTTAGTAAGAAAATGAGACTAGGCAGGGGCTAGGGCCCAGAAAGAGGAAGTCTTGTGTGCGTGGCTTTGTCCGTGTTGAATGAGGACCGATCTGTGTGTGGCCCACGCTGATAAAGTTTGAACGTACCGAAGGCATACCGGATATATGGGCCCCGGTAAACCGATGTAACCTAAACCTCCGGGCGTCGTGGCATAGCACACCAATTTATAGGTGTAGGTTGAGGGAAGCAAGGGGGAAATCTGCTAACGGGCATAGAGAGATGCTCCATGTAGGGAATCTCCTGTCCGTTTCGGTGTGACCGGTTCGACGTTTGGGCTGTTCGGTGAAAGGTTGTCCCGTATGACACCGAGTGAGTGTGACATGAAGCTCCAAGGGTGGGTGTATGTGACATGCTCTTCGGGTATCCCTGCAGGTGTAGATCGAGTCGATTTGCCGTCCCTCACGGTGAAGAGTACCCCTTGGTCACTGAGTCGTGACGTAGGTTAAGATATGAAATGTGATGATTCAATATTGCTGATCTGTATAATTGTATTGCTACATGTGTGCCACCAAATATTGCTTACTAAATTTCAGATTCCTGAACTGTTAACTTGTGGCTAAAAGATGAACTAAGGATGAACTTGTAGGCGTGTCCATTTGCTGAAATTTACCATCCCATGTTCGTGTAAACTGCATGTAGAGTTTCATGCCTAGGTGAGTTGGTTAAGTCCTGTTGAGCCCTCGTGCTCACGGTTGTTGCAATGAGTGTTTTTCAGGTGAGGAGTATCCCACGGACTCGGGTTACGAGTCCCCCGGCGAGGGATACCCTCCGTCGGGGACCACGGCTGAGTGGGAGCCGTACACGCTATGCTGAGCGGAGGAGTGCAGCTAGTGTAGGTTGCTCTAGGGCTGGGCAACCAACTTTTGCTAGATAGGTGGCGTGATTTGTATAAACTTAGCTTCCGCTTTCGTAATTAAAATACTAGTTTGTAACTGAAGTCTTGTACTAGTTTGTACATATTCAGTCAGTTTTCTATGTAATACAATGTCGTTCTTATGATGTGTGCTGTCGGGTGTCGCATCGTGCGACACCACCCTCTGCGATCCTGGATGAGCGGATTCCGGTCAGCCACAGGCTGGTATCAGAGCCGCATTGGTGATAGCACATTAATTAAGGACTGTATTACGGGAAAACTTAGGTTTACGGTGGGGATTCACTAGTTTGGCCTAAGTAAGGAATATATTAGCATAGTTACTTAAAGTGGCAAGACTAACATATGTGTTATAATTCTGAATTTCGATTGTGCAACGACGCACCTATGCTCAGGTAAGAATGGTAAGGCACGCCACTGAAAGCGGTTCAATTTCGGTTAGCTCCCCTGACGAAGAATGTGGTTCAGGGATAGGTCTCACAGCATGGTGTGAGACGTCAATATGAAATTCTTGGACTCTTTATGTTCCTGAGTTCATATGAAATGCTGATCCCTAGCATGCATTAGGCAAGCAAGTGGAGACCCCATCGCGTGGTCGGTAACGCGAGAGTGTGTTCGTCTAGAAATAGCCTAGGAGGACATACACAGCGCTTGCCATCGGCGTGCCCTGCAGGGCAGTAGGTGGTATCTGTTGGGGTGATAAAATTACCAACCGTGACGACCCGTTCACGCTCTACTCGGGTTCCCCATCGTGTGGTGTTAAAACACGATCACGTACCTTGAGATGTGGCTTAACTCAATGACGGCCGTATGGCAATGATACGGGCGCTTGTATTTACATTCAAATATGGTCCTGTCTGAAATGAAAATAACCTTTGAGTACATCATTATTGGGTGTTCTTCTGCAGGTACTAACCACGTATGCATGCCGTGTAGTATACGTGTGCGAGAGACCATTTAGTGCCACAATTGAGACGTATATGCCGGTCGAATCTGGTTAGGATTTTCTTTTTGTGAGGAACGTAGTACCGACATATCATAGGCATGTGCATGAAAGATAATGATAATAAGGAACTAAAATCACCAAGTTTCAACATTTAGGACCCTGGTTGGGTAGAAAAATACAGTAGTTAATCAGTTTAGCTCAAAGGGATTGAAAAACATTGTGCTCTGTTTTGGCAGCAAGTTTGCTGAACATTGACAGAGCATAACTCACAGATTATTTAGAAAATGGAGGTGTGGTATATAGTTCTGGAAACGTGTTTAAGTACTCTACAACTTTGTTGTAGACTTCCAGAGCTGAATTACATATTAAGATGGCTTAAATCCCAGAGGAATGTAAACTGTCCAGAACCAGGACGGATTTAAACTACTCTCTGGACTGTTCTGTTTTTCAAGCATAACTTTCTGTAGGAAAATCTAAAATTCTCATATGATATATTCTTGGAAAGGGTAGGAGATGTGTTACATCTTTGTAATTCAAAGTTTCTGAAATTTAAGCACAGAAATCAGTGTAAATTAGAGTTGAATACAGCAACTACCAAAGGAGGTACTGTTAAAATTCTTCCAGAAATTCTGTTTACTTTGAATTATCATAACTTTTTAACCAGAGCTGATCTTACAAGTAAATACTCGTTGGAAATATACTGAAGTTAACTTTTTCTTTGGTATTCAGCCTGATTCATGAAAACGCCTAGCACCAGATGAAAATCTGGAATATGTAGAAACTGGTCATTCTGGCAGAGGGATGACAGTTGCACTAATTTGAGAGATGGTGGTACCCTAGGGGGGTTTAAGTACTTCCAATGGGGTACAACATACTCATGAGTGGTTATCTTCAACTAGTGAAAGATTTGAGTATATGTCTTGCTCATGTTCTTTTGCTACAGACCATGTTTGTGTCGTATTGCAGAAAAAAGGGTAGTATACGTGATGACAAAGCGGTTTTAACGTCTCGTAGTGACCAAACCTAGTTGAGATGAATTTCCAAAGAGGAAGTCCGTCAAGTTGGATTTAACTAGCTTGTGTTTGGTCTGCTAATGGTGTAGCTTGTGCAAAGTTATTACATTATCTATATACGAGATGTATCGTATGTTTTACTGTCATTATGTTTTATGCCTATTTTATTGGACTGCATGAAGTATGTTGCGGGACTGATGTTTATTGTCGTATGGTTGCAGATGGTTCAAACTTTGACCACGCATGAGATTGGTGTCTCTAGCCAGCAGGGGGGTGATGACTCCCAGGCACCTGCCTACGACAGCACCCTGCAGCAACAACCACCACCACCGTCTCAGCTTACGCTAGCGGATGTGATCGCGGCCCTGGTGGGTAATCGTGAGGAGCACACCGACCTGCTCCACACGATCATGCATAATACGTCCCAGGCGGGGGGACGTCAAGAGAGCGGGCCTCGTGAGCCCCGTGATGTGACGTACTCGGACTTCATGAATACGCACCCTCCGGTGTTCACTGAAGCAGCAGAAACCCTGGAGGCCGATAACTGGCTGCTGACAATAGAGTCCATGTTTGGGCTGCTCCAATGTACGGAGCGGCAGAAGACTCTCTTCGCGGCACAGCAGCTTCACGGTGTCGCTGGTGCGTGATGGACGAACTATGTCGCCTCACTGCCGGCTGTCCATGCCGTGGAGTGGGAAGAATTCCGGGAGGCGTTCCGTGCCTACCATATCCCTCCTGGGATAATGAAGTGGAAGTTCCAAGAGTTCTTGGAGCTGAAGCAGGGCGGGAGGAGTGCCCACGACTACTCCCGTGCCTTAAACCATCTGGTGCAATATGCATTGGATTACGTCTCCACCGAGGAGAAGAAGCAGGAGCACTTCTATCGGGGTTACACCCTGAGATGAAGACGCATCTCGTCCAATGCAATCACGGCACATTCAACGATCTCGTTAATGCCGCGATCATGCAAGAAGACGCTCAGCGAGAATTGGCGGCTGAGCAGCGAAAGCGCAGCACTCGACCCAGCAGTGGGATTGGAGCTCCTCAGAAATACCGTATGGTGTATCGGACACCATCCAGTCAGCAGTGGTATCCACCGGCGCGACCACAGCAGTTCGGGGGTCGTTCCTTTCAGCCACCCCCGTTCCGACCGCCGATGCCACCACCACAACCGCAACAGTAGCAGCAGATGGTACCCTGGGCGTTTCCACCGCCACAACGCGCCCCGGGTTTTCGTCCCCTGATCAGTGGAGGACCGCCTCGCTACACTTGCTTTACGTGTGGCCAGGCGGGCCATTTCTCGAAAGTCTGTCCCCAGGGGCAGCAGAGCAGTGGGCAAGCCCAGTATCAGGGCGGTGCTCGAGGCCGACCTCCGGTCAAGAAGGTTGGTCAGCGAACCGGGGGCGTTTGCAACCTCGACAATGAGGACGCCCCAGAGGGAGACAACGTGCTGGCGGGTATGTTCACTCTCAACCATCAAGCAATTATCATTTTATTCGATTCTGGTGCAACCACAGTTTCATAAGTGCATCCTATGTGGCTAAGCATCAAATGCAAGTCTTCCCAACCGACTGCTCATATATGATCTGCTCACTGGGAGGGAAGATTTCAGCAAATATGATGATAAAAAAGAACCTCTGTTCTTAGGTGTGAAGATATATCCCACCACCTTGGTAATCCTTACGGGGCAAAAGATTGATGCAATCTTAGGGATGTCATGGTTACGCTACCATGGCGCTGTCCTAGACACTCAGGCACGGACGGTTCATTTGAATTCTCCATTCCACCGTCCGCATTCCATGGTGTTAGACAATCCTATCCAGGAAGTTTCAGCAATTAATAATACTCAAGCTCTCAAGTTAGAGGACATCCCCGTAGTCCGGGAGTACCCCGACGTGTTGCCGGATGATATTCCAGGCATGCCACCAGAACGGGATGTTGAGTTCAAGATTGAGCTTGCACCCGAGACGACTCCCATCTCAAGGTGACCCTACAAAATGGCTCCAAACGAACTGGCTGAATTGAAAGAGTAGCTCAATGATCTGTTGAGAAAAGGTTTCATTAGGCCGAGTTCCTCGACTTGGGGATGCTCGACGCTGTTCGTAAAGAAGAAGGATGAAACCTTGAGGCTCTGTGTGGATTACCGGCCGCTTAACGCCGTCACCATCAAGAACAAATACCCACTGCCACGCATTGACATCTTGTTTGATCAGCTTGTGGGGGCAAGTGTGATCTCAAAGATGGACCTTCGCTCCGGGTATCATCAAATAAAAATCCGGGTGGAGGATATCCCGAAGACGGCCTTCTCGACGAGATATGGCTTATATGAATATCTCGTCATGTCTTTTGGTCTCACCAATTCTCCGGCACATTTCATGTATCTCATGAACTCGGTGTTCATGCCGGAGCTGGAAAAGTTCATTGTGGTGTTCATCGATGATATCTTGGTTTACTCCAAGACAGAAGCAGAACACACCGAACACTTGAGAATCATTCTTCAACGATTGCGGGACCACAAGCTCTATGTCAAGTTCAGCAAATGTAAGTTTTGGATCAGCCAAGTGCCATTTTTGGGACATATCATCTCAGCGGAAGGCATTGCGGTTGACCCAAGCAAAATTGAGCAAGTGCTGAAATGGAAAGCCCCTACTTCTGTCCACGAAGTCAGAAGCTTCCTCGGCTTAGCAGAATATTACTGGAGATTCATTCCAAGCTTCTCCAAGCATGCTAAGCCGATGACAGAATTGTTGAAAAAGGTAGGAAAGTATGTTTGGAAATTAGCATGTGAATGAGCATTCCAAGCATTAGTGAAGCATCTCACAACCGCCCTGGTCTCAGCTAAACCGGATACGACCAAGCCCTTCGACATGTATTGTGATGCGTCCGGCATCGGGCTCGGCTGCGTGTTGATGCAGGAAGGACGTGTGGTCGCATATGGCTCACGCCAACATTGAAACCACGAGCAGCACTATCCAACTTATGATCCTGAGCTTGCTGCTGTGGTTTTGGCGCTAAAAATGTGGAGGCACTATCTCCTAGGGAATTTGGTGCATCTCTACACCGACCACAAGAGTTTGAAGTATATCTTCACCCAAAAGAAGCTAAATATGAGGCAGAGGAGGTGGTTAGAACTAATCAAAGACTATGAGATTGAGATTCATTACCACCCCGGCAAGGCGAATGTGGTTGCCGACGTGCTGAGTCAGAAATCACATGTCCATAACCTCACCATTACACCGGTGGAGGAGGAAGAGCCGAGTTTATACTTGGTTCCTTATGGATCGCTCTACAACCTTCTCCTCATCCCTACCATTAGGGAGGAGAGCATTGCAGCTCAGAAAGTTGATAAGGGCATGGCACATTTCCGGAGACGGATAGACAACGGGGAAATCAAATGTTTCCGGAAGGATGATGAGAGGGTGCTGTGGTTCAATGACCGCATAGTCATGCCCCGGAATATGGAGCTGAGGAAGAAGATTCTTGATGGATCTCACTTGTCTAAATACTCCATTGATCCGGGCAGCATCAAAATGTACCAAGATTTGAAAAATAAATTTTGGTGGACACGGATGAAGCAGGAAGTGGCTAAGTACGTATCCGAGTGTGATACGTGTAGACGAGTGAAAGCGGACCATATGAGGAAATCAGGGCTGTTGCAACCCTTGAAAATTCCATCATGGAAGTGGGACGATGTGAGCATGGATTTCATTGCGGGATTACCCCTGACTTCCAACAAACATGATTCAATTTGGGTGATCGTTGACCGGTTAACCAAGTCGGCTCACTTCATTCCTGTGCATACACATTTCCATGCCAACAGATATGCGGAGTTGTAAATGAAAGAATCCTATGCTTCCATGGAGTACCCAAGACCATAGCCTCAGACCGAGGGGCACTATTTGTATCTCGTTTCTGGGAGCAGCCGCACGCTGCTTTGGGTACTAAGCTGATTAGAAGCTCCGCCTATCACCCTCAGACAGATGGGCAGACTGAGAGTGTGAACCAAGTACTAGAAGACATGTTGAGAGCGTATGCCATCCACCACGGTAGAAACTGGGATGATCATCTGCCATTGGCGGAATTCTCGTATAACAATGGCCATCAAGCGAGTATCAAGATGGAACCCTACGAGGCTCTCTACAGTCGTAAATGCTGCACCCCATTGAACTGGTGCGAGTCCGGTGAAAGGGTCACATTCGGGGTTGATGTGGTGAACGACGCCGAAGAGCACGTTCGGATGATTCAAGCCAACTTGAAGGCCGCTCAATCCCGACAGAAAAGCTACGCTGATAAGAGGCGTAGGCCGCTGCACTTTGACGTCGGGGAGCACGTGTACCTCCATGTATATCCGATGAATGGCGTGCACCGATTTGGCGTGAAGGGGAAACTCGCTCCCCGATTCATTGGACCCTATGCCATCACAGAGGAGTGTGGACCAGTGGTGTATAGATTGGGACTACTGGCATCTCTTGCTGGTGTTCATAAAATTTTCCATGTTTCACAACTGCGAAAATGTCTAAAGCATACGGCTGCTGTTCCCACCGAAGATATCGGCGAGCTGCAACCGGATTTAATGTACGATGAATATCCGGTGGCAATTATTGATGAGAAGGCCCGGACCACATGTAGCCGAACATTGTGGTTCTACAAGATACTGTGGAGTAACCACACCGCCGAAAAAGCGACGTGGGAGAGCGAGGAATTTCTTCGCTCAAACTACCCAGAGTTCATGGCGTCTCAACACGGGTGAGTTTCTATTACACCGCTGTCTCTTCTTTTGTAATCTCGGGATGATATTCTTTTAAGGGGGGAGGTATGTAAAAGCCCAAGAAAGTGACTTGCAAAAAAAATTGTTCATCTCCTCACAACACCACAGCTCTTGTGATGGATATCGCATGAACGCTTGTGAAGAGCAAGTAACCACAATCAAAAGGGTGATTAGAGGGGAAAGACCTAACTTCAAAAAGTGGCATTTCTACACATAAACATGAAAGGTTGAGCTCACCCCTAGACCTTATATATTCTTGGGAAGCCTCAGGCCAAATTTCATGCAAACCCAATACTTTTTGAGGCACTTTTGGATACAATTCAAAAAGGGGCCAATTTGAATGCAAATTCAAATGGCAGCCACTTTCATCACTTGAATTCAAAAGTTGACTTCATATTCAAACTCAGCACATTTCTCTGAGTTAGTCCACCAATTTTCATCCCCATTGGACTTCATCTTGCCAGGAGCTAAATTTGCATTAATTCCAAACTGAATTTGAATTTCAGTTCAAATATGCAGCAAATTTGCGAAATCAATTCCAAATTGAGAAAACCAAATTCAAACTATGACTTGGTGCTTAAGTCTCTCATTCAATTGAGAGTAGCTTGGATATTTACAGTGGTAATTGGAAAAAGTATTGGGGGAGAGATGGGCCCACAGGTCAGTGGGAGAGCCAATTCACACTGGAGACGTGCTCTGTCTCTCACTGAAGCGATCGAGCACAGTGCGCCACCGGGGCAGCTCCCGAATGCTACCTCCCGAGCAGCTCAGGGTGCGGTAGATGTCGGCGTTAACGGAAGACCATGATATTTCCCACCTCTGAAACCGACTCGCCATGCTGCTCTGTCCGTTCCCGAGCTCCTCGACGAAGAAACACCGCCGCACACCCGAAAACCCTCGGTTCTCTGGCGTCCGCTCGTCTCCAAGGTTGGCACGCTGGTCTGAGCTCACTCAGAGCTTCACCGAAGCCTCCACGACGTGATCGACGCAACAACCCGGCGCCACACCCATGGTAAACCGACCACGAGCTCCCTGTTTCCCTTCAGCGCCGTGTAAAGTCGCCGCTACCAAAAACTCATCGTCCGGCCACTAGGTTTGATCCCACTCTGAGTTGAGCATGCCAAAAGGTTCGCCTAGGAGTGCACTTTCGGTCCGACAAACCCGGCCGCATGCCATAGACTGTGCTTGCAGGAATTTCAGTTCTTGCCGACAGCATGTGATATAGCCCATGTTCGGTTGATAGGAGAATTTGGGCTAGCCGGTCAAGCAATCGCTCCCCAGCTTTAACAACCAGCTAGAAACATCTGTGCGAATCCATACGGTCAAGAATCACGTGAAACCAGCGAGAAACCACCGAGTTTCGTGGGTTTTTCGTTCGTCGCCGGGTTTAGACCTAGGTCGCACGGTGAAGTCTGGTTTGCCGCAACTTTGAACAAGATCAGAGGCTGGGTCGTTGCTCCGTAGGTCGTGGCGGTGCTGTAGAAGCCAACCGAGTGGACTGTGAGGCATGGCAGCGCCATACCGACATCGCCGAACTCACCCCGTGGACTGTCGCCGTCGCACAACCGATTTCGGTGATCACCGGCCGGCGACAAGGTCAGCAACGGGTTCCCCGAGCAATTTCAGGCGGGGGCGGCCAGTTTGGTCGAGTTACGGTCACGGGAACAGCCTCCCGGCGAGTACTCCGGTGAAGGGGGCGGCGGGGAGCCGCGGGAGCGCGAGGTAGACGAAGCTCTGATCTGCGGGTCCCACGTGTAGGTCTCGGCTAAAACCGCCCCGGATCGGCTGTGGCACCGGTATCTCGTGCGACTACACAGGAGACTCTGCGGACCTCCATGTGGTTTGGCCGTGGTGCTGACATGTAGCCTGGGGACCCCACCAGCCGGTTTAAACTTTATTTGAATTTTCAGGTTTGGTTCAAATTTCAAATGCACACAACTTCTGCTAGGAAGCTCCAAATTCAGTGAACTAAATTTTTCTGAACTCAGCTTTTTGAGTACTTTCCAGCAACACAAATTTAAGATCATGAAACTTAATGGTTTTCCAGAATTAAATCCCTAAATTTTAAAATGTGGGGAATTTTATCTGGCAAATTACCATATGAAAAATTCTAAAATTTGGCTGGGAGGCTCATTGGAATATCTTTGAGTCACAGTAAAATTTTCAGACCCATCCAAGTTTATTTAGTCTCTCTAATGGTGTGATTAAGTGAACTGCCCTGTGAAAATAGAAAAATGTACAGAAACATTTTTCAGATTTTCTCAAATCTTGTTTAGGGCATAACTTCCTCTAGAATTCTTCAAATGACATGAAACCAATTCCA
Organism: Neostapfia colusana; assembly: GCA_030760725.1. NCBI lineage: Eukaryota > Viridiplantae > Streptophyta > Magnoliopsida > Poales > Poaceae > Neostapfia > Neostapfia colusana. The sequence continues at coordinate 31,873,506 of JASWHV010000017.1, read as the reverse complement.
TTAGAACCATCTCAAATTCTAGTTTCCAGAAAGTAATGGTTGGAGCCATGAAAACCCATGGAATTCCTTAGAGGCTCTAATATTGACCAAATAGGCTTTTATTTGTACAAAGCTCAAATGAACATTGTTTCAAATGAAACTTGGTCAAGACTGTGGTTAGGACACTACCAAGCCACCATAAAATTTTCAGAACCAAAGGGGAGGGCTAGCTAGAGTTATGGTAGTTACTTATTCAGTTCTAAACATTGCATTTAAATTATCATATAGTATATCATTTACGTGTAGTCGCTGAAGGCGAGGAGACCCCAGAAGTACCCGACTTTCTTCTTCCAGACGAAGCCTAACAACTGACCAGCAGCAACAAGGCAAGCCCCAGTTTGCATTAACCCATTTTTCAAAGTTTTGCTTTATGTATACTTAGTATGTGGTATGGATGTGCATTAGGTGTAGGATGGATGAAACCCAAGTGCATAACAAGAATTTTCCTATAAGAGTGAGGGTAGTGTCTAAGGCCTCAAGTAGACAGGCTAAGTTTAATGATTCATAGAACATCTGTACAAGTCGAGTAGTTGGAATCTACTCGCGAGGTAGCCTTGGGACACACGGGATTGGTTCGAGTGATGTGAGATCATTTTAGTAAGAAAATGAGACTAGGCAGGGGCAAGGGCGCAGAAAGAGGAGGTCTTGTGTGCGTGGCCCTGTCTGTGTCGATTGAGGACCGATCCATGTGCAGCCCACGCTGATCAAGTTTGAACGTACCGAAGGCATATCGGATATATGGGCCCCGGTAAACCGATGTAACCTAAACCTCCGGGCGTCGAGGCATAGCACACCGATTTATAGGTGTAGGTTGAGGACAGCAAGGTGGAAATCTGCTAACGGGCATAGAGTGATGCTCTGTGTATGGAACCACCTGACCATTTCAGTGCGACCGGTTCGACGTTTAGGCTGTTGGGTGAAAGGTTGTCCCGTACGACACTGAGTGAGCGTTCTGTGCAGCTCCACGGGTGGGCGTATGTGACGTGCTCTTCGGGTATCCCTGCAGGTGTATATCGAGTCGATTCACCGTCCCTCGCGGTGAAGAGTACCACTTGGTCACTGAGTCATGATGTAGGTTAAGATATGAAATGTGATGATTCAATATTGCTGATATGTATAATTTTATTGCTACATGTGTGCCACCAAATATTGCTTACTAAATTTCAGATTCCTGAACTGTTAACTTGTGGCTAAAAGATGAACAAAGGATGAACTTTTAGGCGTCCATTTGCTGAAATTTACCATCCCATGTTCGTGTAAACTGCATGTAGAGTTTCATGCCTAGGTGTCGGTTGAGTCTTTTTGAGCCCTCGTGCTCACGGTTGCTTCTATAAGTGTTTTTCAGGTTTGGAGTATCCCACGGACTCAGGTTACGAGTCCACCAGCGAGGGCTACCCTCTGTTGGGGACCACGGCTGAGTAGGAGCCATACACACCGCACTAAGCTGAGGAGTGCAGCTAGTGTGGGTTGCCCTAGGGCTCGGCAACCAACTTTTTCTAGATAGGTGGCGTGAGTTGTATAAACTTAGCTTCTGCTTTTGTAATCCAAATACTAGTTTGTAACTGAAGTCTTGTACTAGTTTGTACATATTCAGTCAGTTTTCTATGTAATACAATGTCGTTCTTATGATGTGTGCTGTCGGGTGTCGCATTGTGCGGCACCACCCTCTGCGATCCTGGATGAGCGGATTCCGGTCTGCCACACGGCGTGTGTTCTGTGTTTGGCGTGTGCGCACGAGGAAGAGGCGAAGTCCGTTGCTTCGGCCTGTGCGAGAGAGGATCACACTGGGGGTGCAGAAGACCCACGAGCAGCTCTCTAGCGCTGCTCAAGCAGCTGGGATCTGGTGGCAGTTTCCCCCTTGTTGGCGCTCAGAGCAGACCCGGGTGTGTTCGAGCCTGAACAGAGAAGGTGACTTCGAGTGTAAGTTTAGATGGCACTATGACATGTGGGGTCCAGCCCTCTTTTCTCCTCTTCTTATCCCCCAAAATACTCACAAATATCTCCTCATTTTGGTAGGTAATAAATTCCAATATGTGGAGTTCAAATTTTGGAATTCATTTGGATATAGGGCAAAGTTTCATCCAAGTTCAAATTTGAATTTGAATTCAATTACCCTTTTTTGTCCTATTGCAAAAGCTTAGCCCAAAACACTTCCAAATGTGGTAAAATTTGTATTCGCACAAATTTGGAGCTGAGGATTTCAAATATGGAATCAACATTTAAATTTGGTTGCGGCACTTAGAATGTTTGCAACCTCAGTTTGTATCCCATTTTTGAAATGACAATTTTTGAATTTAGTGAACAAGTTTTGTTTGCTCACACCACACACTTGGTCACTGTTTGGTCCTAGTCTGAACCTCACAAGTTTAGTTTGAACTTTGTGTTTCCAATTTGAATTCAGCACAAATTCGAAAATGATCTCAATTAACCCCTTTTAGCTCACCCTAAACTTAGAAGTTTGCCACCATAACTCTCCTCAAATCCAAATGTATGAGGTTCCATGTGTATTTAAAAGGTTGGCGGCAATTTGAGCTGAGCCTTTGAGTCTAAAGATCTTCTTTTACTTCTTTCTCAAACACATGTATCATTTACACATGAGTTTAACTCCACCTTGGTCCAACACATTCAAATGAATGATTGAACCCATGTTGTTGAACCCCACGTATACCATCCCGTGTAAGAAAGTTTTTGTAAGTCCCATTTTTCCATGAACCCGAAACACAATGTGACACCCTCATTTTTGTAATCATACATGCATTCATATTTCATGTAGCGAAACATTTTAAAATAAGTAGAAACGGAGAAGAAAGCAAAAAGATAGCCAAAAAGAGCCAATTCCAGTTCTCCTAGAACGCCGTAGACATTTCCCGCGGCCCACTGGCCACGTGGTGTGTTCGGAGCTCATCCCCGCAAAAGGGGAGAGGTCCGCCGCTAAACTTGCTACGTGGCAGGCTCGGGGCTCGTCCCCGCATAAGGGGAGAGGTCCGACCCCCGTGGGACGCGTGTTGCCCCCGTAGCTAGTCACTGCGGAGAAGAAATGTCCAGCCACGCGGGACACGTGTCGCTCTCGGAGCTCTCCCTCTGAGAGGTCCAACCCACGGGACACGTGTCGCTCTCGGAGCTCACCTCCGGGAGGTCCGAGACAACTGGTCACGTGTCACCTCCGGAGCTCACCTCCGGGAGGTCCGGTCCTACTGGACACGTGTCACCTTCGGAGCATATCTCCGGGAGGTCCAAAACTGTTGGACACGTGTGGACCTCGGAGCTCGCCTCTGAGAAGAAAGGAAGATCTGGCGCTGCTTGACACATGGCATTCACGGAGCTCACCTCCTTAGAGAGGGGAGGTCCGGAATTGACACATGGCACATTCAGAGCCACCTCCGAAGAGAGGGGAGGTCCGGCACTGACACATGGAGTGCGCGGAGCTCGTCTCTGAATAGAGGGAAGGTCCCGAACCACCAGGACACATGGCACACGCGGAGCTCGCCTCTGAGGAGAGGGGAGGTCTCGCCCGCCTGACACGCGTCACACCCAGAGCTCGTCTCTGCGGAAAAGGTAGACCAGGCCCCCGCAGAACACGTGGAGCTTCCGGAGCTCATCACCGAGGAGGTGACGAGATTTGAAGCGGTTTTTCTTCTGTACGCGCGGGAATACCAACGCGGAAGGAAATCGACATGAATTCCATGTTGCTACTGCACCAAATAAACTCGAGATAAGTTGTTAAAATTCAAAAACAATTTGAATGGGACTCTTATTCGAATTTCGATCAGAGTAGGACTCTTCGTTTTCCTCTTATAAATAGAACCGAAAACCTTCGGCCGCAACCACGAACTTCTTTTCCACCTCCCGAGTCGACAACTTGGAGCCCTAGCCCCCAACTCGCCGAGCTAACCACCTTCGCCGGAGTTCAGTCGCCGGAGATCGCTTGAAGAGAGCCCTGATGGTCTGTCTTGCTAGAAAGAGACCCCGAGACCAAGAAGAACGTAAGGTAGGTCTCCATTACCACCTTACGACATCATCGCAGTTTTCTTTGCATCTGTTTCTTCGATCCTTTCGAAACAGAAGCTTTTTCGTGGACAGATCACGGATTGATCGGTTTGATCTAGATCTTGAGTCAGATCATCCCCACGTTCATATTTGATCTATACACCTTTGTTCATTGAAAAAACCATGCAAGCCATGCAAGAACACGTACAAACTAAAACTGCACCATAGGGTTAACATGCATATGCATCATTGCATTTTAAAGTAGAGTTTGTGCATGATGATTGATTGCTATGAATCTTTTATGTGTGTGATCACGAATAGAAGGACAAGCTCAGGGAGCTACCTATGAAGGATTTCAGCAACAAGACTTCGAGATCCAAGAACAACAGAAGCCGCAAGAACAAAGCAAGTGCCCCTTGACCATATTGATCCCATGTTTTTTAAAGACGGTTTTGTTTGCGAAAAGGTGTGTGTGCTTGAGTCAACATGATGGGAAACCCTTTTATAGGAGTTTACTAGTTTTGTTAACCACCCTTGTCGCCGGGAAAGTTAATGAGATGGGTATGGTCCTTTTTGTTTTTATGTTTCGCGGAGTCCTTGGGATATAGGAAGCGAGATAGATGTGTCTAGCTAACTGCACTCGTAAGAATACTGAGAAACTGATGTTGTTAATGAACATGAATCAGAGGGAGATCTAGGCAATCCTGGTTTGTGAATGAGGTAGAACGAGATGGTGGTTACTTGCCGTAGATCTAAGGACCAGTTCATGCGAGCACATGACAGGAAAACAGTGCCACCACAAGGTCAAATATGGGTGTGGCTTAGATGACTAATTAGGTAAGTTACTAGATTGTTATGGACCGTGGAGGGTGTGGGGAATGGGAGTCGAGTGAGGACTTTCCTAGGAACTGCATAGCACAAGAGGGGCCCGTAGGTGGGAGAATTAGAGATTCTAGCCTGCCAGTGAAACCTTAGTGAGTCCATACATCTAGTAGCCCCTTTGTAAAGGCTATTTTGTGATCTCTTGACCATACACCAACGGTTGTGTACTGATAAAATGGAGGTTCTGCAGTTGCCGACGGGTGACGAAATCAGAAACTTGTGGGTAAAGTGGTACAAACTCTGCAGAGTGTAAAACTATCATGATAGCCGATCTTACAGTCACGAGTGCCTGGACAACCTACATGATTAGTTGGGATGGTTTTGGGGATGGTATTGGTTTGGTCTTTGGATTTGGTTTTCGGGACTGTTGAGTCCGGGTAATGAGATTTGGTTGCATGACTGTTGAGTCATGGCAATGAGATTTGGTCTCGGGATGAGACGGATTTGAATATGAGATGAAATGGTAGTGAATACGAGAAGGTATTCATGAGATGGTAGCGAATACGAGATGGTATTTGTGAGCATGAAAAGTTGGGAAAGATAAATGTCTGGTTGAGACATGGAAAGTGATGAATCATGATGGAGGTATGTTAATGTTTAATTACATGTTGGGATTACATTCACTTAAAGCTAAGTTGCTGTTTTTATCGTGTTTTGAGAAATAAACTTTGCTTTCTGCAAATGAGCTTTTTTATTACCTACCTTGTTGTAAGCTGTATGTCATACTTTCCGCACTTGCTGAGTACGTCATGTACTCACCCTTGCATTATCATACATCATCAGCAACAGGGGAGGAGTACTATGAATACCACGTGGAGTATTAGGCGTGAGATCCATCTCAACCTTGCCTGTGGACTAGAGATGGAGCCGCTGCTGCTGCTTAGTTGCTTCCGCAATAGTTAGAATAAAACTTCCGTTGCTAGAATAAAGACTTCCGCTGCTAGAATAAGACTTCCGCTGCTAAACTAAAACTTCCGCTGCTAGCATGAGTTTGAGACTCATGAGACTTTGTAATAAAACCCTGTTCATTCATGGTATTATACTGAAATACAGTTTGTGGATGATATGTGTATGTGTGATGAACATCCTGGGCACACATACGCATCAGTCTCGGTTCCGAGAGGTTCTCTCTCAGAACCAGGGCGTCACACACAATGACGTTCAAACATCAGTTTCTTTACATTCATGTTTTTGGGACTTTTGCAGAGACCCCTTCGCCGCAACCCTTAAGGGGGGAAACCCTATTCCCCACCTTTAGGGCTCTTTGATTAAGTCCCCCACCTCTAGGACTCTTTGGTTAAATCCCCCACCATTAGGACTCTTTGTTTCCACCTTTAGCACACTTTGGTTGAGTCCCATGTTGCTAGGACTCTTTGTTTCCACCCCTAGGACTCTTTGGTTGAGTCCCATCTTGCTAGGACTCTTTGTTTCCACCCCTTGGACTCCTTTTTCCCCCTTATAAATATAACCCCCACCCCTGGCCGCACCCCTCTCCCTTTTGGTTGTCCCCCCCTGCTGCCAAGCCCCCTTCCTTGCTGCCAAGTCGCCAAGTGCCCCCCTCGCCGGAATTTGGCCGCCGTCGAGCCTCGTCATGCCTCGCCGTCGCCGGAGAAGAAGCCCGACGATCTGTCCTGCCCTAATCTTCAATAGAAAAATTCCCCGCTGCTGCCATTGTTAGGAGAAAGGGCCTGCCACAAGGAGGAAGTGAGGTAGGTCCCCATTACCCATCTTACGACGTCGCCGCTGTTTCTATGCATCCGTTTTCTTCGCCCCCTTTGAGTAGAAACTTTTATGTGTGGACAGATCGTGTTTTGATCGATTTTTGACGTGGGAATTCATCAAGATCTTGAGTCAATATCATCAACACGTCCACACTTGATACCTACACCCTTGTTCATCATAAAACCCCTTGAAAGCCCATTAAAACATGCAAGAACACATATAAAATGGTTTTATAAAACTGCACTATAGGATTTGCATTCATCTACCCCATTGCATCTTGAGTAAAGTTTGTGCATGATGATTGATTGCTGTGAATTTTGTATGTGTGTGATTGTGAGTAGAAGAACAAGCCCAAGAGGCCATCTATGAGGAACTACAGCACCAAGACTTCGAGACGCTTGAACAACAAGAACCACGGGAGCAAGGCAAGTGCCCCTTGACCATAATTATCCCATGTTTTGAAACTGTTTTGTTTGTGAAAACGTGTATGCTTGAGTCAACTTGATGGTACACCCTTTTATAGGAGTTTACTAGTTTCGTTATATATCCTTGTTGCCGGGAAAGTTGATGAGTCAGGTATGGTCATTTTTCCTTTTTGCTTCGCTTAACTTACGGAATACAGGAAGCTGAATTAAAACATGGTTAGCTACTGCACTCATATGAATAATGATGATGATGAGAACTTGATGATGTTAATGAGCATGGAATCGGGGACATCTAGGCATGCTTGGTTCGTGGATGTTGCTGAATGAGATGGTGGTTTACTTGCCGTAGATCTAAGGACCGGTTCATGCCAGCACATGCCAGGAAAATAGTGCCACCACAAGGCCAAATATGGGTGCGGCTTAGCTGACTAATTAGGTGTTTTTCTAGATTGTTATGGACCGTTGGATGGCGCGGGGAATGGGAGTCGAGAGGGACTGCCCTGGGAACTACATGGCACAAGAGGGGGCCGTGGGTGGGAGAATGATGATTCGAGCCTGCCGGTGAAACCTTAGTGGGTCCGTACATCTAGTAGCCCCTTTGTAAAGGCTATTTTGTGATCTCTTGGCCATACACCGATGGTTGTACTGGTATAATAGAGGTTTTGCAGTCGCCGATGGGTGATGAAATCACGAACTTGTGGGTAAACTGGTGCCACCTCTGCAGAGTGTAAAACTATCATGATAGCCGTGCTTCCGGTCACAAGCACCTCGCCAACTCACATGATTAGAGGAAAAACTTGGGATGGATATTCGGTATGGTTATGGTATGGTCATTGGGATTGGTTTTGGAACTGTTTTGAGTCATGACAATGAGTTTTGTTTTAGTTATATGAATATGAAATGGTTATGAATATTTATGAGTATGAGATGAACTTGAGAAAGACTAATGGCTGGATGTGACATGATAAACGGTGAATTGTGATGAGAGAATGTTGCTGAATTACTTGATTATGATGGGATAAAATTTACCTAGAAATAGTTGCTGTTTTTATCATGTTTGTGAAATAAAATTTGCTTGCTGCAATGAGGCTTTTATTCCCTACCTTGTTGTAAGCTATATGTGAAAGTGCATCTAGGCATTCCCTTGTGGGTTTTGGACGATTGATGACAAATGAATTGAGATCCTAATGAACTTGTTGAGACGAATGCAGATTAACTCGTGTAAGGTATAATTGGTGCACCCAATAAGGTGAAAAATGAAGTGATGAAGAAAAAGGAAAAAGATAATCCATGAACCAAGCGCAATGTAGACTTACTTGTATAGGATGTGTCTGAGATACACATCCAAAGAGCTTAAAAGTCTCTGCGTAGGGGTAAGGATTAAAACATATCCTAATCACTCACAACATGGTGCACTGAACTAGTCCGCTCATGGACCGGACTAGTCCGTTCAACTCTCTATTGCCTCACCACATGGTGCACCGGACTAGTCCGCTTGTGAACTAGACTAGTCCGTTCAACTCTATGGAACCGACACTCACCATGCACCGGACTAGTCCGCTCAGAAACCGGACTAGTCCGTTCAACTCTCTGGAATCGGCACTCACCTTGCACCGACTAGTCCGCTCAGAAACTGGACTAGTCTGTTCAACTCTTTGGAACCGGCATTCACCTTGCACCGGACTAGTCCGCTCTTGGACCGGACTAATCCGTTCAACTTTCTGTAAACACTTTAAATTAGGGTTTCCACTATGCCGCATGCAACATGAAAATTGTACACGGCACACCGGACTAGTCCGGTGAACAGAGCGGACTAGTCCGGCCTCTAGGACTTTTGGAAACCTTATATAAATAGAGGTGCACGGCCACACATTCAAAACACTGAAACCGCAGCGCCGGCGCATGCCCCAAGAGCACAAAAATTACCTCTCTCCACTTATTCTAAGCCTAGAAAGATTAAGTCTTTGAGGATTAGAGATTGGATCAAGGAGAGAGTTGTTCTTCTCGATATTGAGCTCTTGGTTTGTCTTCTCTCACACAATTGCTGATCGTTGTTCTCTGTTTGTTTGTGTGAGAAAGAGTTACTCTCTGTAATCTTGTGGGAGCACTCAGATTGTGAGAATGCCCCATGTACAATTGTTTACCCCTGTGTGTGGTTAGTGGATTTGAATCAGCCTTTGTGGCGATTCAACGAGGGAAGGGTTGGTGAAGACCCAGTCCATGGTGGACTCCTCAACGGGGACATAGATTCCTGGGTGGAATAGAATCTGGGGATAAAACTGTCTCGTGTCTTCTTGATCTCCCTTCAATTGTCAATTAGGGGTGCTAGTTATCATTTGATTTACATCCACACCTAGTGTTAAAATTGATAGTTACTGTGTCTTACTTCATTACACTTGAATAGTCATTTATTTTGCACTGCACAAATAATTGATGTAGGAACAAGTCTAACTTTGATCTTTTAATTACGCTCATACCGGACTAGTCCGCACCATACCGGACTAGTCCGGCCCACCTAGAATTGATCCGTTCGCTAAGTGTTTCCAGAAACTGCTTAAAAATTCAAAGAGCCTATTCACCCCCTAGGCTACATTCAATTGGTATCAGAGCCAAACTCTTCAAAAGAGAATCACCGCTCAAAGAGACGATGTCAGAAATCAAGGGTGAATCCATGGGCTTCAATCATGAAAATGGTGGTGACGAAGGGAACCAAAAGTTGGAGAAGCTCCTCAACGCCATTCAGGACTGCGAGGATGATGATGAAGAGATGCTCCAACTAAAGACGCTTATGCGGAAGAAGGCACTCTCCTCCATCTGGAAGAAAATCGAAGATAAAAAGCAAAAAGGGGTAGTCACAAAGACTACTCCCGATATCCTTTTAACTATGAGCGTTTAAATTCAGAGAATTATTTGTCAATTCCATTAGGCAAACCACCTTACTTTGATAGAACTAATTATACAATGTGGAAATAAAACATGAAAATGCTTTAGATATACCTGATGATGATGAAGAGCTAACCCTGGATCAAGAACAAGCTATTCATTGGAACGCTCAAGCCGCAGCAGTAATCACCTCATCATTGAGCCGAGACGAGTTCACCAAGGTGGATGGACTCAAAATTGCTAAAGAAATATGGGACACTCTCAAAACCGCACATGAAGGCGATCGTCATGTGCGTGAAGCCAAGATCGAAATGATAGAAGGTGAATTGGGAAGGTTTGCCATCGAAAAAGGAGAATCACCTCAAGAGATGTACAATAGACTAAAATCTCTCATCAATAAGGTCCGAGCCTATGGTAGCAAGAAGTTGATGAATCATGAGGTGGTCAAGTTAATTCTTAGAGCATTCATGCCTCAGAACTTGACACTCTGCTCCATGATCAGAGAAAGTCCCGGGTTTCACAAAATGACCCCGGACGAGATTCTTGGCAAGATCATCACCTTTGAAATGATGGAGAAGGAAGCCAAGCATGTCAAGGAGCTTGCCTACCTTACCTCGGCAAAGAAGAGAGGATTTGCACTAAAGGAAACTTGCAAGCAAGCATCAATAGAATCTCTAGAAGCTCCTGAGGACGATGATGGTGATGATGAAAGCACTGATGTCCATGATAATGACATGATCCTGTTCATCAAAAACTTCAAGAAAATGATTTGAAGAAGAAAAGGTGGCAACTCGAATGAAAGAAGATACAAGGACAAACAATGATCCAAGACGAGGCGCGCATGCTACAATTGTGGAGAATATGATCATTTTATGGTGGATTGTCCACATGACGACAATAAGAGGAAGAGTAAAGACAACAAGCTTCAACAAAAGAAAATATTTAAGAAAAAGAAGCAATATGGCCAAGCACATCTAGTGAAGGAATGGGACTCCAATGATGAGTCCTCATCTGAAGAAGAGGAGGAGATGGCCACTATAGCTATCAAGAAGCCTACCATGAAGTGCACTCTCTTCCCAACCATGAGAGCATGGAAGGACACCAACCACACATGCCTAATGGCCAAGAAAGGAAAAGGAAAGGTCAAAACAAAATCTTCCTCCTTGCATTCCTTTACTAGTGATATTGATAATTCTAGTGATGATGAAGACATGCTTAGAGGTTTAGATAAAAATACTATAGCTAAAATGAAAATTCTAATGGATAAGATTGTTGATAAGGACGAGCTAGTCAATCGACAAGAAGATATTATAATTCACCAAAAGGAGAAATATCTTGAGATTGAAGGGCTTCTCGAGATTGAAAAGGAGTGAAGCAAATCACTTGATCTTGAGTTAGCTTCAAGCAAGGAGACTTGTTTGAAGCTAAAAGACTCAAACATTGCACTCAAGGATGAACTTGCTAATTTAACCAAGGTTAACAAGACTCTTGATGCGCAAGTTGAGTCACTCAAGGAAAGCAGTTCTTCATCCCATTTAAGCTCATTTTCTCAACATGTTAAATCCAAAACTCTCTTAACTTGTACATGTGCTAAAAATGACACCAACTTAAAAGAAAAGTCAAACTTGACAAAAGACAAGCATCCCTCTCAAAGTGGCATGTTTGACAAGGAGAAGGTCAAGTATGCACGTAGTGCATACTCGGTCACAAGACCTCCTAATGTTAAACATGGCATTGTGTATTCTTATGGTGAAAGGCAAAACACTAGAAGCCACAAGGATGACAAAAAGAGCATTGTCTTTGTCAAGGGAAATTCCTCCCAAGTTGGAAAAATGATGTTGATAAAATTAACATTGAAAACTCATATGAACAACAAATCTTGTTTAGAACCTTTGATGCTTCATATGTTCTTTTGAAAAACAGTCTTGGAAAAGTTCATGCCAAATATGTTGGGCCACCCCATGTCAGAGGACCCCGAGACCGGCCGTTCGGTCGCTGGGACGGGACACCTCACCCGGAAATCGCATTGAGTGGTGCCGTGTTATGCGGCACCCAACAGCACACATATAAGTAACACTGTATTACATAAATCAAAAGCGGAAGCTTACAAATGTTCTTTATAAATAATTTACATAAAATAAATACAGCGGAAGTCTATAAACAGCTCACGTCGAATAACTAGTGACCACCCGATAAGAGGTCCAGCCCGCGGACTCCTCTCGCTAGCAACACGAAGACATGGCAGCGGCTAGGTCCTCCATGTGTAACATGACTCGGAAGTCTCCGAGTCTCACCGGACAACCTTCTTTTTATGCGTCGATATTAACCTGCAAAACCACTCATATAGCAAGAGTGAGCACAAAGGCTCAGCAAGACTTAACCATCTCTCCTAAGACATGCAACTCTACATGAAAGTAACTTAAGACCTGAACATATAAGTTGCAAAAAGACTCGCCTACGAGTTGATCCTAAACTTTCAGATTTTAGCCATAATAGTAGTGACCTTGCACCCAGCAACATCGGAACTCCACAATCAAACAAGAAACGCTTCATTCCAATGTTACTTGTCCCAAGGTGGAAAGTAACTTTAGTTTGCTCTATCTCTACTTCAAACAGGGTTTTCATGCAATTTACTATAATCGTAGCAGCAATTAAAACTTTGCAAACTGTTTCCACTCAACTTGCTTACTACGTCACAACACAGTGAGCAAGCGGTACTCATAACCGCGAGGGACGGTGATTCGAATCAAATACTGCCCGGATAACTCGACACATACGCCCGCCTCTGAAGACCCAAATCTGGTGTCCTTCATTACGTCGCATGTGGCAACCTTTCACAGGACACTCGACTGTAGAACTTGTCGCGCCTTCTCGGGCTCATAGGTCTAAAGAGACGATGTGGTATGCCTCTACAATCCAGTGAACCAGGTACATCGGTTTCCTGGTCCCCATATAGCAGTAAGCATCCGGTACACAACTCAATACATGCTCAGCGGGGCTGCACACGCTTCGGTCCTTAACCGACACAGGCAGAGCTACTCGACCAAGACCTCATCTTGTCGCTGCCTACCCTCCTGCCCGGTCTCATCTTTAGAATTTTAAACTTTAGTTTGCCTCTTTTCCAACTACACCCATGTGATCCCGACTATAACTCACGAGTAGATTCCAACTACTCGACTTCTACCGGATGCCCTAAGCTATTTAGAACGGCATTGTTCTACAGCGATGCCCCTTTTCTACCCTTAACTCCAGGGTTCATTTGGTCATGCAATTGGAGTGTAAAACATCCTTGACCTAATCCACATACAAACGACTTAAATGCAAACCGGAGATTTCCTTTGTTTTGCAGGTTACTAAAGTCATATAATTATGAAGTTAGTTGCTGATGACTTGAAGCATAATCCCTGCCTTCTTGCTCCTTGATCCACGCTTCACTCCTCCTCCACTTTTCAACGTTTAATCACTACATGTTATGAATATGCATATATGTGTAATTGTAAAACTTTTGCTAACAAGTTCTAAAGACAAGTTTAAAAACTGGAACTCTGTTTAAGAATTTAAAACGACACTGGTGCTAGTGGTTTGGGTTTGGGTTAAAGTACTATGATCATGTGATAAGTGTTTTTCATCACTTGGATCTTGATAAACTAATAAGGTTGAATAGAACAGTACTGATCCATTGCTCCAATGGAGCTGAAAATTTTCTTGTGAGTTCCTTGTCACAAGAAAGTCATCTGGACCAAAATTTAGAGTTTTTCACTGAGTAGATCACTAAGAAAAATTTTCTAAGCATTTAGGCAAAAAGGAATTAATTCTGAATAAACTTGGACTTTCATGAAAATTCAAGTAAACTACAATTTCAAACATATCTCAGGGAGCATGCATGAATTTTCCTAGGATTTTTGGAGCTAAGAACTGCCCAGAACTGAATTTCCAAGTTTTGGAAATTCTCTGAAATTGTTTCTGTATTCATTTGAACACAGAAACTTGAAATCCGAATTATACTAACTAAATCAACTCTAGATGAGCTTAAACTTTTACAGGAGTGTCCTAACATCCTATAGAATATTCTGGCAAAATTTGAGGATTTTTGGATGAACCAAACTCCCTCTAAAATTCTTTTGCTGAAAAGTTTAAACAATTTTCCAGAATTTTCTATTGATTTTCGTACAATTTGGGTTGCATTTTGGATAGTGTTTTTGACATGACCCCGTGGTCTTGTCGAGCTAGGATCACGCTGAGGGGTGCTGCGTTGCAAAGCACCGAATAACAAACATCAAAGGTACAAAGCGGAAGCAAAACTTTTATTACATAAAGTGGTTTATGAACATTTTTACATCAAAATAGGTCCAGTCTACACTCATGGGCGTAGACTACGCATCAAGTTCACGTTCAGCCCGTGAACGTGTCCTTGCTAGCACACACGCACACTAACACGGCGGCGTGCACGACTCCCACTCGACGGGGTTCCCCTCCTGGGGTTCCGTCTCCTCTTCGGGAGTCCCTTCCTCATAGAACCCTGCAAAAGCTTCAAACACAAGTAGTGAGCACGAAGGCTCAGCAAGACTGACTCGTCTCTCCTAAACATGGAACTTCTACATGGGGGTGATGGGTACATGAGGTAATACAAGTTGCAAAAGACTCGCCTAATTAGTGGAGTCTTACTTTCAAGTTTTAGCAGCCGGTTGTGGAGAACCTTACGCTAAGGCACACAAGAGAGCCGCAATCAAACAAGAAATGCATTTCTCTCATGTACTTTGCCCAAAGTTGAAAAGAACTTTAGTTAGCTCTAAACTACAACAAATCATTAACAATCAAAGTCCATCTTTCAATCAACAACATTTTAACATGTATCTAGCCTGTTCTTTCTACGTCATGGTACAGTGAACAAGTGGTACTCACTGACCGCGAGGGACGGCGATTATAATCGATTTACACCTGCAGGGTTACCCGAATAACCCGTCACGTACGCCCATACTCGATGTCACCTACAGCAACCATCATGGACGCTGTACGCAACCACCTTTCACCCATCAACCGAATGTTGAACCGGTCCAATCGTCCCGAGCAAGAGGTCTCTGCACGCGCATCTCAGTGCCGCCAGCCGATTTACACCTCGAGCTCTCAGCCTACCCTCTAAATGACCAGCTATGCCTCAACACCCAGCTACCCAAGTTACATCGGTTTCCCGGTTCCCATATAGCCGGTAGGTCTTCGGTACTGTTCTAGCTTGTTCAACAGGCCCGCACACGGTTCGGTCCTCAATCGACACAAGCGGAGCTACAGCACGCAGGCCCCAAAGTCCTGCTGCCCTTACTCTCCGCTCAGTCTCATCTTTCTTGCCATGTGTATCATGTGCTATCTCTACCCGAGTCGAGTGCCTCTAGCCTATGCTCGCGAGTAGTTCCAACTACTCGACTTGTACCGAATCCTACTCTATCTTAGCAATGCAGTAGCTAACGGGGTTCGCAATCCTAAACCCAACCCATGGTTTTCTTGGCTATGCAATTGGGTTTCCAAACAAGACTCTAATGCAAGGAATAATGGTACTCAAGTAAGTGCTCAAAACAATAAAAACTTGTAAAAAGGTTGATGCAAACCGGAGCTTGTCTTGCTGCTCTTGGTCGTAGGCTAGCTGCTCCTCTGGAGTCACGAAGTCTAGGACTTCGGGTTCCTCCTCGACCTTAGCGACTACATGATATACAAGTATACGTGTCAAATTAAATGCATTTGATTTGAATTAAACTTGTGAAGCTTATAAGTCTTACTAGACAGACTCAATGACTCTGAAATTTTTACTGTGGCTTGGTTACAACCTAAACAGAGACTTGGTCAAGTTTTAGTTGCAGCAAAGCTCATTTGAGCTCTCCATAATTAATTATGTCCTTGACCTTAATTGGAACTCTTAGGGTGTTCTAGGGATTTTCATGGGGCAAGCCATGACTTTCTGAAACCTAGATTTTCAGAGGGTTCTAATGGAGTTGGTCTCACTTAATTTGAAGGTTCCTAGCTAAAGATATGAGCTATACAATTTCATAAAAGATTCTGAAAATGTTTCTAAACATTTTCTATTTTCTCTGGAACAGATTCACTAGTCACACCATTAGGTGGATCAAATGAGCTCAAATGGACCTGAAATTTTTATGGTAGTTCAGAGATAGTTTGGTGAACATACCAGCAAAATTTCAGAATTTTCCTCCAAGGGATCCTCCAGCTAAAATTCCACAACAGTTTAAATTTTGAGGAATTAATTATGGAGAAATAAGGATTTTCATGAAGTGAAACTTGATTTGCTGGAAAATACTCAGAGAGCTGAATCCAATGAAATTTGGTTCACTCGATTTGGAGCTTCCTAGCCAAAGTTATGAGGATTTGAAGTTTGAACTAAAACTGAAATTCGGGGGAAAAGTTTAAACTCCTGCCAGTGGGCCCCGCATACAGTGCGTCGCCTCCCTCCTTGCGCCAACTGCTCGGCGGCGGCGGTCTCCGGCGACCTTCGCCGTAATTGAGTTCCCGGCCACCCGGCCCGAGACTCGCCGCCTGACCCTTTTCTGACCCCCTGGTCTCGATGGTGGGCTCGCCGGCCGCCGGCGATGACCGGAAACCCGTGCGCACCGGTGACAGCAGCTGCTAGGGTTCCGGTGAGGTCGGTTTCACTCTCCCGTGCACAAAATCGATCGGGAATCAGGCAGAGAGGATCAGTGGAGCACGGGGAACATGAACCCTGGCTGGGTGGAAGCTAGAAATGCCGGCAACTATGCTCTCGACGGTGAGCCGAGGTGCTCAGCCACGGCGGCGGGGAAAACGGCCATATCATGGCCGATTCATGATGGTTTTCTCTGATTCCAGTTCGACCGTGGGCGCTAACATGTGTAGAAGCTACTAGGTAACGGGCTTGCCCAACCCTCGTGTGTAGAGCACGAATTTTACTCGAAGGTGAGCTCGGTTCCTACGAACTGGCCGAGAGTAAATTTTGAAATTCTTGGCCGAGGGTTGATCAATCGCCAAACGGCTTTCGGCTACTCCATCTGTATACAATCACGCACCTTTCTTGTGTAGAGAAGTGGACGTGACAACGGCTGTGTTGTGCTGTCCACGAGAGCCCGATCGGCGGCGATGCTTGGTCCGCCGGAGAAGAGGTCCGGTATAGCTTGAGGACGCCTGCTCACTGGCCAACACGGCGTCTAGGAGGTTGCTCACGATCTCCCGGTGCCGTTTTGCTGTGGAGGAGTCTGTGCTCGCGAGTGATTGGACTGATCAAGCGCAAGATCGGGAGGCGGCGGTCTGCAGTGGAGCTCGGGTGGAAAAACAGTCCGAGCGCATCGGGAATTCGGGAGATAAGTGAAGGGAGCATGCCGGGGAGGGGATAAGAAGCCCGGCGACTGGTCTCCCGCTCGGGGCACGCAGCAGGAGCTGGCACCGGCTGCCCCTCGGTGGCACGCGCGCACTGCACCCAGGAACCGAGTGTGCTGAGTTTCAGTTGGTTTGCTTTGAACCAGTGGCTGACATGTGGGTCCCACCTTCAATTATAACATCTGAAATTAACACCAATTCACTGTTGTAAACAGTAAGCCCCAAAATGACCATGGTGATTTGAATTACTCACCCTTGAGCCATTTGAATTGATTAGAATTCAAATTGGGTTTGGTTTGGATACATTTCAGCACATGTTCAGTTTGAAATTCAAATAAAGTTTGAATTTGCCCCACTTAGCTCATGGCAAGATCAACTCCAACTGGAGTGAAAATTGGTGTGTGAGCTCACAAAAATGTGCTGAGTAAGAATATGCCTCCCACTTTTGAATTTATGGGATCAAAACAGTTTGAATTTGCATTTGAGTTCAAACTGCCCTCCTCTTAGCTATACCCCAAAAGTACCTTAAAAGGTTTTGTATTTGGGTGAAACTTGGCATGGACATTCCTAGCAATGTGTAGGAGTTTTTCATATGCCAAGCCCCTATATATTACATGTGGGAAATACCACTTTTGCAATATGTGGGTTTGTTCACTAATGAGTATGTTGATGGTGGTTATTTGCTCTTCAAATGTGTTCATCAACTTGCTTCAAATGAGGTGTGTGTGTGTGGTGATGAACACTTCAAGCATGTGTCAAAACTGAGGCCTTTACAGTTTTTCAACCTGAATCCAACCCATTTTGAATCATACAATTTGGAGCTTCCTAGCAAAAGTTATGCCTTCCCAAAGTTTGAATCAGATCTGGTATTGGAAATAAACCGGGGAAAAGTTTAAAAGTCTGACAGCGGGTCCGGGGGTGATGTGGCGCCTTCTGATGCGCCGGCACACGGGGATATAGAGTTCTCCCCGCACAGTGGCAAACTGATCCAGTGCAACAGAAGATCCCATTCCCCCGCTACCGACGCTGACACGTGGGCCAGACCCGGCTTCGTCTACCTCTCGCCACCTGCGCTCCCGCGCCACCCAGCTCGCCGGAGCTCTCGCCAGGAGGGGGTTCCCATGCTCGGGACGTGCTGATTTTCGCCGCCACTATGTATTCTCGTGCGAGGAACACGTTGCCGGCCTTACCTCGGATCGAGATGGCCAGAACCATAGGCGCGACGGCGACAGTGGCTGCGGTATTTCCGGCGACGTCGCTAGGGCGCTATGCTGTACCAAACAAATTGCCGTTTGCTCGTACAGCACCACTGCACCGAGGAGAACACGGATCCAACCGCCGATCTTGTTGAAAACTCGCTGGAAATACGACCTCACCTTCGGGCTAGGTCAAAAGTCCGGCGCCACTCGAAAAACTTGATGAACAGCGGCTTTGCTCGACGGTTCTCGGTGGTTCTTGATCCTAGGAACTCACACGGAGGTATAGAAGGTGTATTCTATGTTGTGTGTGAAGTAGTTCAACGTGTGAGATGAATTTTCTGATTTTCTCCCCTTGGTTATTATTGTATGTCAACGGCAAAAAGCGAAATTCCAGCGAGCACCGTTCGTGACAGGCTGCCGGGGTCGCGGAGAAGCAAGAAGAGGTCTAGGCGCACCTTTTTGCTTTTGCAGCTCGGTGGGAGAAGCTCTGTGGCGGTGGGGCGACGAGTTCTTGTCGCGGCGGCCTCACCCTGCGCTGTGCAGGGAAACTGAGCTCGACGCCGAGGTTCCCTTGGAGCTAGCGCCTGGTTTTCGCTTCAGGCACGATGAAGGAGGTCCGGCGTTGCTGTAGGGAGGCTCAGCTCGGTGTGCAACTCGTCGGGCTGGCCGGGCACCGGTGGACTGAGTGTTTTCTTCCGTGCGGCAAAAACTCGGCAATGAAGGCGCGTGATAACGACGGCAGCTGTGTGAGGTGGCTGTGTGAGGTGGTTGTGCTCTCGGTTGAGTCGATAAGGGCAAAGAACCGAGTCCTGATCTGGTCGGGAGCTGGCAGCGACCGCTGCCTCGGTGGAGCTCTCCGCTGTTCAGCGGCTACGAGTGGTGCCGAGAGCAGGGCAACAAGACTTGGTGTGTAAGTCTCCCCCTCCAATGACAAGTGGGTCCCACAGCTCCTCTCTCCAAAAGATCTCCAATTTTTGTCACAGTGCAAACTTCAATAATGTGGAGCTCAAATCTAAACACCATTTGGCAAATTGACAAATTTACCTCAGTTTCAAATTTGAATTCAAATTTCAATGAAAATTCACAAGTCTCTTTGATATACATATCAAAGCACCTCCAAATTTTCTCAAATTTTGCCTTCCTCATAATTTGGACCTGGATAATTCAAATATGGATTCAAACTTTCAATTTGGTGGCTGCAAAGGGGAGGTTTACAACCACAGTTTGCATCCTTCATTTAAAAATGACCACCTTTGCATTTAAATGATCATTTGAATTCAAAGGGGACTTGAATGCATGTGCCTGCTCATGACCATCTTGACATGTTTAGAAAAGTTTTTGCATGTCCCATTTCTTGGATTTAAACTCAACTTTATTCATCACTAAAGTTTTCCATTTACAAGTTTCGGGATTTTTGCATTCCTCCCCCCTTAAAAAGAATCTCGTCCCGAGATTCATGATTAAGAACAATGCGGGGAGGATGACTAACGCACATAAGCCTCTAATAACTCAAGATGATTACGTTGTAAATACTCCTCGCTTTCCCATGTAGCTTCATCGGACGTGTGATTTTCCCATAGCACCTTGAAAAATCGCAGCGTCAGGTTCCTGGTCTCGCGAGTCTTTTCATCAATTATCCAGGTTGGATACTCAACATAAGTGAGGTCCGGCTTCAAATCTGCTGTGCCTTCCATGAGAATCTCCGTTGGATCTTTCAAACACTTCCTCAACTGAGATATGTTGAAGACGTTATGAACTCCGGCTAAGGCTGCCTGTAACTCCAAACGGTATGCCACGGTTCCACATCTTTCAATGATGATGAAGGGATCGATAAAGCGTGGAGCTAATTTTCCTTTCACTCCGAATCGGTGAATGCCCTTCATAGGAGATACACGGAGGTATACGTGGTCCCCAACATGGAAGTCCAGAGGACGACGTCTCCTATCCGCATAGCTCTTTTGTCTGGACTGAGCGGCTTTAAGATTTGCTTGAATAAGCTTTACCCGCTCTTAAGCTTCATTTACGAGATCAATCCCGTAAATCACTCTCTCACCAGATTCACACCAGTTCAAGGGTGTGCAGCACTTCCAGCCGTAGAGAGCTTCATACGGTGCCATTTTGATGCTCGCTTGATACCCATTGTTATAAGCGAATTCCGCCAAAGGTAGATGATCATCCCATCCTTTACCGTGGTGAATGGCACATGGTCGAAGCATATCTTCGAGAACTTGATTCACCCTCTCCGTTTGCCCATCGGTTTGAGGATGATATGCAGAGCTTCAAATCAGTTTGGTCCCCAGTGATGCATGTAGCTGCTCCCAGAAACGAGCAACGAACAACGCGCCTCGATCGGAGATGATCGTCCGGGGAACTCCATGTAGGCATAGTATTCTTGCAATATATAGCTACACATACTTCTTGGCATGGAATCCTGTATGTACCGGGATGAAATGCGCTGACTTGGTTAACCAATCCATGATTACCCAAACCGAGTCATGCTTATTAGCCGTGAGAGGTAGTCCAATAATGAAGTCCATACTAATATCCTCCCACTTCCATGCCGGAACGCTTAGCAGTTGTAAGGTTCCCGCTTTCTTCATGTGGTCGGCTTTAACTCGCCGACACGTATCACATTCTGATACGTATTTAGAAACTTCTCACTTCATTCGGGTCCACCAAAATTTAGTCTTCAATTCTTGGTACATCTTGTTGCTGCCCGTATGAACAGAAAATTTGGATAAGTGAGCCTCATCCAAAATTTTCTTCCGCAGCCTCATATCACAGGGTACGACTATCCGGTCCTTGAACCATAAGGTATCTTCAACATCTAACCGGAAACACTTCATCTCCCCATTCTTTAACCTCCTTTTGGTATGAGCCATGCCCTTTTCTTGCTTTTGAGCTTTCACAACCTCCTCTCTGATTGTGGGTATGAGATCTAGATTATGTAGAGCTCCATATGGAACCAAGTAGAGACTCGGTTCTTCCTCTTCTATCGGCGTAATGGGCAGGTTATGAACATGAGACTTCCAGCTCAGTGCATCGGCAACCACATTTGCCTTGCCCGGATGATAATGAATTTCAATCTCATAGTCCTTGATCAGCTCCAACCATCGCCATTGTCGCATATTCAACTCTTTTTGAGTGAATATGTACTTCAAGCTTTTGTGGTCGGTGTAGAGATGAACCAGATTTCCCAATAGGTAATGTCTCCACATCTTCAAAGCTAATACCATGGCAGCAAGCTTGAGATCATAAGTTGGATAATGTTGTTTATGATTCCGTAATTGCCGTGATCCATATGTGACCACGCGTCCTCCTTGCATGAGTACACAACCAAGTCCGATGCCGCATGCATCACAATAAACATCAAAGGGCTTGGTTGTATCTAGTTGAGCTAAAACCGGGGCTGTTGTGAGGTGTTTCACCAGCGCTTGAAAAGCCTCCTCACATGGCTTGCTCCAATCATATTTGATGCCCTTTTTCAGTAGCTCCATCATAGGTTTGGAGATTTTTGAGAAGCCCGGGATGAACCTCTGACAATATCCCGCCAAACCTAGGAAGCTACAAACTTTATGGACTGATGTTGGAGACTTCCACTTCAGCACTTGCTCAATCATGCTTGGATCAACAGCAATGCCTTCCGCTGAAATAATATGTCCAAGAAACGGCACTT
Organism: Neostapfia colusana; assembly: GCA_030760725.1. Taxonomy (NCBI): domain Eukaryota; kingdom Viridiplantae; phylum Streptophyta; class Magnoliopsida; order Poales; family Poaceae; genus Neostapfia; species Neostapfia colusana. Next base: position 31,851,340 of record JASWHV010000017.1, on the reverse strand, counting down.
GGTTGATCCAGAATTCACATTTACTAAACTTTGCATAGAGCTTGTGATCTCTTAAGCGTTGGAGCACAATATGCAAATGTTTAGCGTGTTCCTCTTCTGATTTGGAATAGACCAAGAGTGTCGTCGATGAATACCACGACGAACTGATCCAGCTCCGGCATGAACACCGATTTCATAAGATACATAAAATGTGCCGGAGCATTGGTCAACCCAAATGACATGACAAGATACTCATTGAGTCCATATCTTGTCGAGAATGCTGTTTTCTGGATATCCTACGCTCGAATCTTGATTTGATGATATCCCGACCTTAAGTACATCTTGGAGAAGACTTTAGCACCCACTAGCTGATCGAAAAGAATATCATTGCCACACCATTTAAAGGACGATAATTGATGCATAGCATCAGCGTCTCATCCTTCTTCTTCCCAAATAAAGCTGAGCAACCCCAGGGTGATGAACTTGGATGAATAAACCCCTTGTCCATCAGATCTTTGAGTTGCTCCTTCAGCTCAGCTAATTCATTCGGAGCCATTTTGTATGGTCTCCGTGAGATCGGCGTGGTTCCTGGTATCAACTCTATTTTGAATTCCACCTCGCGCTCAGGTGGTAAGCCTGGAAGATCTTCAGGAAACACGTTCGGGTATTCACGGACTACCGGAATGTCTTCTAACTTGCAAGCCTCGGCATTACATACTTCCGGTTCTTTGGAAACCGCTTTGCCGAGATACAATGTTTGACGCCCGTGAAGTGGAGAGTCCAAGTGAACACTGCTGTTCTCGATGTCTAGAACAGCCTTATGGAAGGTCAACCATGATATTCCCAATATGGCATTGATTCCTTGGTCTTTGAGAATAATGAGGGTGGTAGGATAAATTTTTCCACCCAAACAAAGTGGTGCTCTAGAAACGACTTCATTAGTCGATATGTCTCCACCTAGTGAATGAATAAGCTAAGAACCTTTTCTGGTAGTTGTGGAGATTTGATCCCGGATCACCGTCACCTGCTAATGAAGTTATGTGTTGCACCAGAGTCGAATAAAATGGCAACCGGCTTGTCATTTAGCGTGAACCTTCCTGCAAGAACTGGACCTCCTTTGGGCAGATCATCGACTGACACATAATTAACAGTTCCCACTTTGGACATATCTTTTCTTGGCTGTCCAAGATCACTTTTTGGAACTAAACCTCGCAGACATAATGTTGCTGCGCGGTTCAGTTGCTTCATTGACGTTTAGTTCATTGTCAATAAGAAGTGGGATACCACTTGGTTCAGCTGAGAAATCACCGGGATCATCTTCAACCTCTTGAGGGAAATAACATTCTGGTGCATCTTGTTGATACTGAGGTGCATGAGAAATAAGTTGCTGCTGCGGTGGAGGTGAATAAAACCTTTGGGTAGTAGAAGAGTCGTCATACTCCCAGAATGACTGCACCTCTTGTGGAACCTCTCGACCAGAAGGTGAACGGATTACCAACTGATACTTCTGAGGCAGATAATTGCATTCATCCTGTGATGAGTCCCTCTCCCTCTTGTATTTAAGGTAGAGGTTGGAACTAGTAAACTCCTATAAAAGGGTTTCCCATCATGTTTGACTCAGCACACACACCTTTTTGCAAAACAAAAGAGTTTTTCCCAAAACATAGGATCAATATGGTCAAGGGGCATTTGCCTTGTTATTGCGGTTCCGGTTGTTCAAAATCTTACTGTTGTAGTCCGTCGTAGGTAGCTCCCTGAGCTGATCCTTCTATTCGTGATCACACATACAAGATTCATAACAATCAATATCATGCACAAACATTAACTAGATGCGATGATGCATATGCATGCTATCCTATGATCAGTTTTTATTAGACCAGTTTGTACGTGCTCATTGTTTTACGATAAACAGTGGTGTTCGGATCAAATGTGGACATGGCGATGATCCTGTCTTTATATCTAGATCAACAGGTGATCTGTCCACGGAAAAGCTTCTGTACGAAAGGAATCGAAGAATAGACGCAAAGAAAACGCGATGATATCGTAAGGCAGTATTGAAGACCTACCTTACATTCTTCTGGATCTCGAGGTCCTTCTCCTATCAGACAGATCGTTGGGCTCTCTTCCGACAATCTCTCTCGACCAAACTCCGGCGATGGGTTTACTCGGCGAGTTGGGGCTAGGGCTCTGAGTCGTCGGCTCAGGAGGTGGAAAAGAAGTTTGTGGTTTCGGCCAGAGGTTCTGGGTTCTATTTATAATCACGAGAAGAAGAGTCCTAATCTGATTGGATCTCGAATAAGATTTCTATTCAAATTGTTTCCTAGATTTTCAACAACTTTATCTTAGATTGATTCGGTGCGGTAACATTATGGAATTCATATCGGTTTCCTCTCCGTACCGGTATTTCCACGCGTACAGAATCCAAAAACCGCTCCAGAACTCGTTACCTCCGCGGTGATGAGCTCCGGAAGCTCCACGTGTCCATCGGGCCTGGTCTCCCCCTTTCCGCAGAGACGAGCTCCGGTTGTGCCGTGTGTCAAGCGAGCGAGACCTCCCTCTCCTTCGGAGGTGAGCTCCGCGTGCGCCATGTATCCTGGCGGTCGGAACCTCCTCTGTATTCAGAGGTGGCTCCGTGCACGCCATGTGTCAGTGCCGGACCTTCCCTCTCTTTGGAGGTGGCTCCGGGTGTGCCACGTGTCCTAACAGCGCCAGACTTCCTTTCTTTTCAGAGACGAGCTCCGAGGATGACACGTGTCCAACAATGATGGACCTCCCGGAGATAAGCTCCGGCGGTGACGCCTGTCCAATAGAACCGGAGCTCTCGGAGGTGATCTCCGAGATTGACACGTATCCCGCGCGACTGGTCCTCTGATTTCCGCGGTGACTAGCTCCTAAGGTGACACGTGTCCTGCGGGACTGGCCTTGCTTCTCCGCAGAGGCTAGCTCCGGGGGCAACACATGTTCCACGGGGGCGGACCTCTCCCCCTTTGCGGGGATGAGCCCCGAGCCTGCCACGTAACCAGTTTAGCGGTGGACCTCTCCCCATTTGCGGAGATGAGCTCCGAAGGCGCCACGTGGCCAGCGGGCCGCGGGAGTTGTCTTCGGCATTCCATGTGAACTGGATTCGGCTCTTTTTGGCTATCTTTTTGATATTTTCTCTGTTCCCACTTCTTTTAAAATGTTTTCTCTACATGAAACATGAATACATGCAGAAACCAAAAATGAGGATGCCACAAATCTACCCCCCTTAACTTAAATCTCGCCCTTGAGATTCGTTGGTAGAGAATAGATGAGGGAATTCTGCCTTGACATCTTCTTCACGCTCCCATGTGGCTTCAGCTTCGGTGTGATGGCTCCATTGTACCTTGCACCATCGGATTACTTTGTTCCTTGTGACCCTTTCCCTTACGTCCAAAATTCGGACAGGGTGCTCCGCATAAGTCAGGTCCTCTTGACGTTCAAGCTCTTCCATTGGTACTTGCTCCTCGGGTACTCTCAAGCACTTCTTGAGCTGGGATACATGAAACACGTCATGTACGTCGGAGAGATATGTTCGGAGCTCTAGTTGATAGGCTACTTCTCCTCGCTTGTCCAAAATCTTAAATGGTCCGATGTAGTGAGGTGCTAGCTTGCCTTTGACGTTGAAACGTCGTTGCCCATGGATAGGTGTTACCTTAAGGTATATGAAGTCTCCTACTTCGAAAGTCAACTTTCTTCGCCTATTGTCCGCGTAACCCTTCTGTCGTGACTGAGCAGCCTTTAAGTTCTCCCATATCGTTTGGACTTGCTTTTCAACTTCTTGTAGCACTTTGGGTCCAAACACCTGGTTCTCTACGGTCTCGTTCCAAAACAGCGGTGTTCTACACCGTCTACCACACAATGCTTCGAAAGGCGACATCTTCAAACTACCTTCATAGCTGTTGTTATAGGAGAATTCGGCGTATGGCAAACTTTTATCCCAACTACGCCCATGTTTCAAGGTGCCAGCTCTCAACATGTCCTCCAAATTTTGGTTTGTCCTTTCGGTTTGTCCATCGGTTTGTGGGTGATAGGCGGAGCTAAAATCCAGTCGCGTGCCCATAGCTTTCTGCAGCTTCCTCCAGAATCTAGAGGTAAACTGAGAACCTCGATCTGAGACTATCCTCTTCGGGACTCCATGACGGCACACGATCTGCTCCATATACAACTCGGCTAATTGTGCAACGTTGTACTTGGCCCTTACAGTGAGAAAATGGGCTGTTTTCGTCAATCGGTCCACGATAACCCAGATGGAGTCGTAACCCGACTGAGTACGTGGCAATCCGACGATGAAATCCATACTGATGTCCTCCCACTTCCACTCGGGTACCTTCAAGGGTTGCAACAATCCAGCGGGTCTTTGATGTTCGGCCTTCACCCGTTGGCATGTGTCGCATAGGGCAACGTATTCGGCTATATCCCTTTTCATACCATCCCACCAATAACAAGTCTTCAAGTCCTTGTACATTTTGGTACTTCCGGGATGTAGGGAATAGGGTGAATCATGTGCCTCTTTTAATATCATGTCGCGGATGTGCTTTACGTTAGGCACACAAATCCTTTTTCCTAGCCAAAGCGTACCCTTCTCATCTTCTTTGAAATCCTTCTCTATTCCTTGTCGGATCCTTTCCTTGATCTCCTTGATCTCCTCATCCGTTGCTTGGCCATCTCTTATCTCTTGCTCCAATGATGAATGGATCTCCATTACTTCCATGTTGTTCAAGAATCCGAGGTGTAACCGTTCGAATTCCTTACGTAGTTCGGGTGGTAGCTCCCAAACCATTTGTTGGTGACATGCTCCCTTCCGGCTCAATGCATCAGCTACTACATTGGCCCTTCCAGGGTGGTAGTTAATACCAAAATCGTAATCCTTGATGAGTTCCAACCACCGACGTTGCCTCAAATTCAAGTCCGTTTGTGTAAATATGTACTTGAGGCTTTTATGATCCGTATAGATCTCACATCGATGACCAAGTGTATAATGTCTCCAAATCTTTAATGCATGCACTACTGCTGCTAGCTCCAAGTCATGTGTAGGATAATTAAGCTCGTGCTTCTTCAATTGTCGTGAGGCATAGGCTACCACTTGTCCTTCTTGCATGAGCACACATTTGAGCCCTTGTCTGGATGCGTCACAATATATGTCAAAGCTCTTACTCACGTCCGGCAATAACAAAACCGGCGCTGTGGTTAGCCTTTTCTTGAGTTCCTCAAAACTTTCTTGGCATGCTGGCGTCCATTGGAAGGCTTTTCCCTTTGTTAGCAACTCCGTCATAGGCTTTGCTATCTTAGAGAAGTCCCTGATGAACCTTCGGTAGTATCCAGCCATCCCAAGAAAACATCGAATATCCTTCACGTTTTGCTGTTGGTTCCACTTCAGAACATCTCCCACTTTTCCGGGATCAACTGTTACTCCTTCCTCAAAGATAATGTGGCCTTGGAACGATATCTCCTTTAGCCAAAATTGACACTTGTTAAGCTTGTCATACAATTGATGCTCACACATTTTCTGCAAGGTCAATCTCAAATGTTCTGCATGCTCCCCCTCACTTTTTGAACACACCATAATGTCATCGATGAAAACCACGACGAACTTATCCAAGTACACCATGAAAACCTTGTTCATGAGGTACATGAAGTACGCGGGTGCATTCGTTAACCCAAAAGACATGACGGTATATTCATACGAACCATACCGTGTTCGAAAGGCAGTCTTGGGTATATCAGAGGGCTTTATCTTCAGTTGGAAGTATCCCGACCGAAGATCAATTTGAGAGAACACTCGAGCTCCTTTCATTTGGTCGAATAGGTCCTCTATACGGGGCAGAGGGTATTTTTTTTATTGTTACCTCATTGAGAGACCTATAGTCCACGCACATCCTTTAGGTCCCATCCTTCTTGTCTATGAAGAGCACGAGGGCAACCCATGGTGACGAGATTGGAATATAAAACCCTTCTCCAACTGCTCCTGAATTTGCTTCTTGAGTTCCACTAGTTCATTGGTGGGCATCCTATAGGGTCTCTTTGCTATGGGTGCAGTTCCGGGTACCAAATCAATGGCAAACTCAATGTCCCGGTCAGGTGGCATACTTGGAAGCTCTTCCGGGAACACGTCCGAGAATTCTCGAACCACTGGAATGCTGTCTATCGATGTGTATTGTTGACACTTCCCCCGGGCCTGCTCTGGGCAGCCCGTGGAGGTTCTTTTTCGGAGGGGCTAGTCACTCAAGGAGAGCTCATGCGTTAGGGACGATTGAAGGAGAAGCTTGACACAGGGATCTTTACGTGGTTCAGGCCGCCGGAGCATAAAACCCTACGCCCACGGTGAGCAGAGATGCTCGTTGTATTGCTCGGTGCTCAAAACCGGAGTTCTGAGCTTGGGGATGACCTAAGTGCTGGGGTGCGAAAGACTCAGGTGCAAGTGTGTAAAAGGCGAACCCTCGCTAACGTTGCCTACCCGAGTCTTTTATAGTCCAAGGCTCGGGCGGCTTACAAGGTGGGCCCGGGACCCAACAGGTGGTCCCGAGGAGATTGTCTGCCATCTACCGCATCCGGAGTTACGCCGGTAGTTGTCTCTGGCGAGGGCTTCTAAGTCTTCATTCTGCCGCCCTGTCCATGCCGCAAGCTAGTCATAGTGGTTGATGATGGCAGGGGCGGCAGGGGATGTCTTGTCGCAGTGTTTATTAGCGTACAGCCTCTAACGCGGCGCGCCAGTCTTCACTGTGATGTGATTGGGCGCAACGACACCTGACAGAGGCATGCTCCACGTCTCCACGCCTTGAGAAGGCGCGGGTCTTGAATACCTTGTACGAGCAAGGTATGGCGCGTCTTTGCTCTTGCTGCCTACCGTGTGGGGGCAGGCAGCGCTGTTCTGCTGGCCACATGGCGGGCCCGGAGCTTTCCTCTGAGGAGAGGGAGGTCCGGCCCCGCTGGACACGTGGAGCCTTCGGAGCTCTCCCCGCGGAGGGGGGAGGTCCGGCTCTGCTGGCCACGTGGCGGGCCCGGAGCTCTCCTCTGAGGAGAGGGAGGTCCGGCCCCGCTGGACACGCGGAGCCTTCGGAGCTCTCCCCGCGGAGGGGGGAGGTCCGGTTCTGTTGGCCATGTGGCGGGCCCGGAGCTTTCCTCTGAGGAGAGGGACGTCCGGCCCCGCTGGACACATGGCGCCTTCGGAGCTCTCCCCATGGAGGGGGGAGGTCCGGTTCTGTTGGCCACGTGGTGGGCCCGGATCTTTCCTCTGAGGAGAGGGACGTCCGGCCCCGCTGGACATGTGGCGCCTTCGGAGCTCTCCCTGCGGTGAAGGGCGAGGTCCTTAGGCAGTTTCCCCTGTGCGCGGGGGTACCCCATATTGAGGGTACCGACAGTGGCCCCCGTGCCATCTCAGGGGAGATAAGGAGCCCGAGGTGGGGCCCCCGTCTCTTTTACTCTGCACACCTTCTCGAAGACCCGCATTGATCGTTGCCAAAGCACGAACAGTCGCGGGATCGGGGGAGCGTGTGCCCCACTTGATGGCTGCTTTTACTGCAGCGGTTCCCAAGGCTGCCACTTCTGCACGTCGCAGCACCTTTTCGGGAACCGCCGAAGCGTCCTGCCGGCTCGTCTACTTGGGAGACTGACTTCTTGGCCCAACGCTTCAGCTGGACGGTTTGGGTCCACTTGTTATCGACACTTGGTCTTGGAGCTGAAGCGGTTGTCCAAGTAGCATATTCGAAGAGTTTCGAATCGCTTTGAATCGTGCCTGGGAAGTTTAAAAGGGGATATTGCCCGCATCACGGCTTCCCTTCGCACTTACCTGCGCTTGAATATTCCTTGTTCCTTCGAGCTCTTGTGACCTTGTCTTCCTTGTTCTTGAGCTTCCATCTGCCATGTCTTCCAACCTGCCTCCGCCACGTCTCGCTCGATCGGCGGAGCTTAGGCCGATGCGAAAGTTGTAGGGGTTGCACACGGAGGAGCAGCGACGATGCCTCCAGAGAGGGCTCTCCCCCTGCATCTGGAAGCAGGGGAGATTGTCTTCTTTGTCGCTTATGTATTTGCGGGGCTCGTCCCGCCAATTTCTTCGTTTTTCTTGACGCTGCTGGTGACGTACGGCCTCCAGCTCCACCACCTCTCTCCCAATTCCCTTGCCATGGTCGCTGTCTTTGTGCACTTCTGCGAGATGTTCGTGGGGGTGCACGCCTCAGTGACGCTCTTCCACCACTTCTTTGTGCTGCGAACGGCCGGGCGTGGATCGAAGAACCAGCTGGGAGCTTACTATTTCCAACACCGCTGCAAGGACCCGAAAGTCTCCGGGTACCCTCTGCCTTTTAGCGAGGCGAGGTGGGATGGCTCGAGAGACAACTGGGTGATCATGAAGACCGACGAGCACGATCGCCTTCAGTTGCCGACTGATGCCCCAACCACTGGGTGTCGCTTCTGGGAGGACAATCCGGTGCTGGATCCCGAGTACGTGCCGATCTTGGCGCGGATGTGGTCTTTGGGGAGCATGGGTTGACGTCTTTGATGGTGCTGGAAAACTTCCTGTTATGGCGCTTAGCGCCGTTGCAGCGGCGCAACCGCCCGGCATGGTATTTCTCCGGCATCCACGATGGCACCAGAGTGGAGAGAGGTTTGGACTCGGTTACGTAGGAGGAGGAGCTGAAGGAGACACTGGCGCGTATCAGCAGCGATCCCCTTGACGGTAGTTTTCTTGCGGTGCCGGCTTCCTGTCGCACTCTCTTCCGGGAGCCATTGCTGAGTGCGAGGCTGTTGCGGGAGCTGCCGACTTTGGACGACATCGGGATTGCCACACGCCAGGTTGGTGGTGTCTCCCGGGGGATCACAATCCCCAGGGTTGGGTGCCCCAGATCAGAGCGCGAGGCATCACCTGATGCCCATCCTACGACGAAGGTCGACGGAGCTCGGACCACCGACGGGGTGAAGGGCAGGGAGCCGGCCCCCGGCTTGCTGGAGAAGAAACGTGCCTGGTCCCCTCCCACGGCGTTGTTCACGCCAAGCCAGAGGACTAGGGCTCCTTCATGTCCTCCTTCTGGAGGCGTCAGTTCGCCAGGCGATGACCCCAAGAGGCCTTGGATTTTCTGCTCCGACCGGACTCCTCTCGGTCAGCGGCGGTCCGAAGAGCCCCGGGCGTCCCGCCCCCCTTCTTCAGGCTCTGGAGGCTCCACCCCGGCTTGGAGCGTTCGCGTCCCCCGGTAAGTGTCATTCTCACTGTATCTTAGGACTTGCACTTTTTTCTTCCTTCCCTAACCCGAGAGCTCCCTATGCTTGTAGGGATTCTTCGGATGCCGGGGATGTGTCTGTTCCCCGGCCTTCTCTGGCCAGCGGAGGTCCTGCGCTGCAGCGTCCTGGAGCTGCGGCGGCTTCGCTGGCCCCCAAGCCGGTGCAGGCCTCGTCTGTGGCGGCGGGATCAACTCCTGTGACAGCGGCGGCAGCACCCGTTCGTCCCCCTTCACCAGCTCGGAAGCCTGCGGCCGCCGTGGGCTTGGCAGAGCCAGCTGGCGGCATCCAACCCTCCGGTACCGAGGCGGGGAGAGCAGCGACAGGCCCCCTGACTCCTCCATATCGGCGTCTCACTTCGGTCGCCGAGATGCCGGCGTCTCCTCCACCGGATGACGACATGATTGAGAAGGTCGGGGGCGCGGCTTCGGCTTCTGTCGCCCCGCTGCCCCTGGCGGACGCCTTGGAGCTTGCCCAAGCAAGCGTCCGGCAGGTTCTGGGCGTGCTTGAGGGTGAACGGGAGGTGCTGACAGAGTAGAGGGATCGGCTCTTCAGCGGGGGGCACCTCCTGGTGCAGCGGACTCAGGAGGTTAGGGCGGAGCTTGCCTCGAGGCAATCGAGGCTTGATGCCATGGAGGTGCTCCTCGATGCTCGGAAGAAGGCCGTCGACCGCATGGACTCCGAGACCCAGCGCCTCCACCAGGAGTCCCGCGAGGCTCATACCAGGGCCGAGACACACTTCACTGCTATGGAGGAGCTGCGGCTGCAGCTAGCGCGCCGGGAGTGCGCCGTCGCAGATCGGGAGCGTGCTGTGGCGGCCAAGGAGAAGAAGGTCGCCACACAACTGGAGGTCAGCGAGGGTGACCTGAAGGTCCGGGTTGAGGAGCTGGAGCTTCGGGAGTCAGCTGTTGCCGCGAGGGAGGGGCAGACCTCTAGAGAGCACCAGGCGGCGCTGGATCATGAGCTGGCAGCCCGCCAAGAGGTGGAGAAGCTTTAGGCTTCGAGGTCTGTCGAGTCCCTAGTGGTCTGGACCTTTGTCGGTGAGGCAGGGTCCGCCCTGGTTCCCCTCGGTTTCAGCCCGGTGAGGACGGAGGCTCCGGCGCAGGAGGTGCTTGAGGCAACGCCGGTGCTTGAGTCCATCGGCGCCAAGCTGAGCAGGCTCGAAGCAGTGATCGCCAATGATCTTGAGGCGGAGCGACGGGGCCAGGCGAAGGAGGTTGCCACGCACGTGCTGGCGTGCTTCCGGAGTCGAGACCCTTCCTTCTCTCTTGAGCCGGTGAGACTAGGCCCCGTCGTCGAGCTGGAGGAAGCTGCCAGGGCCGAAGTCGGGGACATGGCCGCCCTTGTGGCCTCTAGGTTCCAGCGGGAGTCCGGGGACTCCTGGGCAGTCGCCCCTGCGGCCAGAAGGCCCTGTATCTTTTCTTTCTTGCTTTTGTTGAGTCTGTAGTCCAGCTCATGGAGCTTTGAATGAATGAACAGGCTCTTTGTTTTTTTGTGTCTGCGCTTATCTTCTTCTTGGCTTGGCCTGGCCGAGTCCTTATCTCCGCAAGGACCTCGGAGGTCTTCACCAATCTTGAAGTCTTGCACAGACACCTTCCTCAGGTCCTTATTGTGTTAAGGACCCAAGGGGTCTTCGGAGCTCGCCCCGTGAGGACGGGGAGGTCCAGATCTGCCAGCCACGTGGCGGGCCCAGAGCTCTCCTCTAAGGAGAGGGAAAGCCGACCCCGCGGGACACGTGGAGCCTTCGGAGCTCACCCCTGCTGAGGGGGCGAGGACCGGCTCTGCCGGCAACGTAGCGGGCCCGGAGCTACCCTCTGAGGAGAGGGGAGCTCCGGCCCCGCCGGACATGTGGGGCCTTCAGAACCTGCCCCTGCGGAGGGGGCGAGGTCCGGGTCTTCCGATCTTGCGTTGGAGCTCCGATCTTTCCTTGCGCGGTCCCTGTAGTGGCCCCCTGGTAGGTGTGGCCAATGTATTGGGCACACCTACCATACTCCTGCAGGCGAGCTAAGGCCGGGAGGTCCTGCACACAAGTAAGGGAACTGTAATTCTCCTTGTGGCTCTCCCTTCCCTATCTCATAGTCTTATTTGGCTTACGGTCCTGATCCGGTATACGGGGCTTGGGCAATTCAGTGCACCCGGTGCCGGTGGTCCGGCTCCCTCCGAGGTCAGGGTACGACCGTCCGGCCCTTAGTACTGGACCAAATGGCATCGCAACACCTGACTGGGGGAGGCCCGAGAGGCCCCCTTGGCCATTGGCAGGTACCTCAAGCGCGACCGTCTTCGGTAGGATAGCAAATGCCGACTAGGGATGAGAATGGGAAAAGAGAGCTGAGTGTATGGTGAGCATACACAGAAAGTGCGGTCATAAAAATTAATCCGTATTAAATGAGTACAAAGGTAAGAGCAAAGCAGGACAGGTTTCTTTCCATATACATATCCATAGGAGGAAGGTAGGCTAAACATGGAGGCAACGACCCGCCCCATTAAGAAGGGAAGCAAGACTCTACGTGCTTAGGGTCGGAACCAGGCCAAGCTGAACGTAGTCCTGGACCGTCCCCTGAGGCTTAGCTGCTGCGAGCGCTGTTCCTGGACTCTATGAAATCTATTACAGAAAGAAAAAGTATTGTCCTACTATTGCTCTAGGGATAGAACTTACGGAGGTGTTCTATGTTCTAAGGGTTCGGGAGCGGATCCCCATCCTCGGTGGAAAGGCGTACGTGCCCGTGGCGGCAAACTTTCGTGCCTCGGAAGGGACCTTCCCAGCTGGGGGAGAGTTTGTCGGTCCCTTCACGAGAAAGTATGCACCGTAGCACCAGGCCGCCTTCTTGCAGCTCCCGGACACGCACGGACCTTTGGTGGTAGCGCCAGAGCGTTTGCCGGTACCGTGTGTTGCGGAGCGCTGTGTGTAATCGAGCCTCATCGGTGAGGTCGATGTCTTCACGCCGGAGGTTGTCCTACGTGGCTTCGTCGTAAGCTTGGACACGGAGAAACCCCATGGTGATCTCTGGGGGAAGCATAGCTTCGGGCCCGTATACCATGAAGAAGGGTGTCTCTCCGGTGGCCCGGCTTTGGGATGTCCGGTTAGCCCACAGTGTGGTCGGAAGCTCGTCCACCCACTTGGCGCCATGTTTCTTCAAGACGGCATAGGTGCGAGTCTTGAGGCCCCCAAGGATCTCGGCATTGGCCCTCTCGACCTGCCCATTGCTCTTTGGGTGAGCAACGGAGGTATAGCACACCTGGATGCCGAGGTCTTTGCAGTAGTCTTGGAACGCTGCGCTGGTGAACTGGGTCCCATTGTCGGTGATGATTCTGTTCGGGACCCCGAATCAGCAGACGATCGACTTGATGCACTTTACTGCGGATTGCTTGTTAATGGTGATGACGGGTGTAGCTTCCGGCCACTTGGTGAACTTGTCGATGGCGATGTAGAGGTACCGGATCCCCCGATGGCTTTGGGAAATGGTCCCAGGATGTCCAACCCCCATACGGCGAACGGCCACGAGGGCGGGATCATCTGAACCGCCTGAGCCGGTGTGTGGATCTGCTTGGCGTGGAACTGGCACGCCTTGCAGCTCTCGACTAGCTTGATGGCATCCCGGAGTGTTGTTGGCCAGTAGAAGCCATGCCGTAAGGCTTTACCGACGAGCGTGCGTGAGGAAGAGTGACTCCCACATTCGCCTCCATGGATCTCAGCGAGCAAGTCGCAGCCTTCCCCCTGGGTTATGCACCGCAATAGGACGTGGTTGGTGCCACGCCGGTAGAGATCCCCTTCTACCAGCGTGTATCTTTTAGCCATGCGCATGATCCGTTCAGCGGATACACGTTCATCAAGGAGGATGTTGCCTTTCAAGTAGTCCCGGATCTCCGTGATCCATGCATCGGGTCTGACTTGAGTTTCTGGATCTTGAGCGCTGGGTTGCACGGAGTCCCCAGTGACCCTTACGATCCTTGGCAGCGTCCATGGCTGCAGGGCAGCCGGGACTGCCAGCTTCGAGGTGCTGGTCCAGCCCCCTTCGCCCGGCTCGGCAGGCTGGGCTGTGGGCGGCAGCAACGTCCTCTCGAAGACTCCTTCGGGCACAGGGGCTCCGGTGGAGGCCTTCGTTGAGAGGTCGTCAGCCGCGGCATTGCCAGCGCTCGGTACATGACGCAGGTCCAAGGCGAGGAAGTCTTTCTCCAACATCTGCACGTGGAGCAGATAAGCAGCTAGTTGTGAGTCATTGCAGGAGCATTCACCCTTAACTTGCTTGATGACTAGCTGGGAGTCGCCCTGTGCCAACAACTGGCGAGCACCCAGAGACAGGGCTGTGACGCCCTCAACTCTGTGGAAAACCACGGAACCGAGAACTAATGCATATGTGTGCCCAGGATGTTCATCACACATACACATATGTTCCACAAACTGAATTCAGATTTATATATTACCACGAATAACAGATTTTATTACAATATCTCATGAGTCTTGGACTCATGCTCACAGCGGAAGTCTTTATTTCTATGCAGCGGAAGTCTTTATTCTAATGCGGAAGCAATTTAACTAATGCGGAAGCAAATCTAATGTAACACCCGGTTTTTCCGAAGAACAACCGAGTGATTATCACATGTATGCCAGGATCATTTTCTCATACATGTGATGACAAATAGTGAAGCATCATTTATTACAAGCCAGGTGTCGCATATAAATAAGTCTTACATCACAAATGTCTCGATGGACAATAATAAGTTCATCACAAGTAAATAAACTAGCAGCGGAATATTATTCTTGAGGGCTCCGTCACAGGCGTTGCCCGGGGTCTCCATGTACCTAGAAACCTTCTTCGGGTCCAAAGTCTTGGTCATTATACAACACCTCATTATCTTGACCTGAGCAGCAATATAAACCAACAAATATGCAAGGTTGAGTACCGATGATACTCAACAAGTGTGGGAAAGTTATGTCATGCATGGCTAGAACAAGGAGAGGTTGAACTCATGGTTAAAGCACTACGCAATTAATACCTATCACCTTAGCTTATTAAGCACCTACATTACTACACAGGTGAAATAGTCCCAATCTCCCAACCCATCATCATAACCAATAACCATAACATCATTTCCAATGATAAGCTCCCCGCTTAACATCCACAACTTCCAAAACCATCAAACCTCTAATCATGAATAAGTCCAAGCCGCTCTTGACCGTGAGCACGGTTGTCATGACAGTTTTGACTCTGCAGAGTTTGTACCACTGTACCCACATGTAGTGATTTCATCCCCCGTTGCCGGGTGGACTAAAAGAACCTCCATTATGCCAGTGGCTACGAACCACATTTACACTTCCCAGGTGTGTAGCCAGGAGATCACTACGAAGCTTTTACAAAGGGATTCCCGACGAGCGTGGGCCCACTGAGGTTTCACCCCTAACAGCATACAAGAGGCTCCAACCCTGCTGCAGTGGCCCCCTCTTGAGCCTTGCGGTTCATATGGTAGTCCAGCTGACACCTATTCCCCGCACCATCCAACACACCCATACTACGCCGGGGATACACCTAATTAATTGGCCAAGCTGCCCCATCTCAGCATGTGGTTGGCACTGTAAAGCCAGGTTACATGCTCCATGAACCGTTCCTTAAAATCCAAGCAAGTACTAAACACAAACCCGAGTCTCGTGCACCCAGCACACAACCAAAACATCCAACTTGCCTTGATCCCTACCTCTACATAACTCACAATACCTCATTCAAGAGTATGGTAAAATAAACTGATGATCTCATATCCCAAATATCCCATTCTAAGCATGGCTAAGCATATGCATAATACTAAATGACATGGTAAAATAAATCCCAACCCAAGCTACAAGGAAAACAAGGTAATGCAATTCTAGGGAAACTTCCTATCATGGGTTCCATATTTGAATTGACAATGCAAATATTTCTAGCTACACATCCTAGCATAGGATCAAAGTGGTCAAGGACAGTTGCCTCCTTCCTGCTGCTCTTGGAATGGGTAGTCCTGATCTTGGAAAGGAATAACTTGCTCTTGAGCAGGTTCTACATCATACCATCACACATAGCAAAAGAAAATCAACAATCCATAAGACATAGTTCACACTTCCACTTCATACAAACCACACATTCACATTTATGAAAGTCATTCATCATTATATGTGTTGTGGTTACTCTATGTGTGTTGATTTGTGGCTTGCATGCACTTTTAATCATGTGTATATGATTCCTACTTTTATGTTCACATTTATACTTACCTACTGTATATATATGAGTTTCCCATTTAAATAAATTCCTTATATTCAACTACTACACCTTTTCACTACCAAGTATGTATGAAAAGTATTTTTCTTCTCCATAAGTGCCTTTAGAATTTCTACCAACCTCAAAATGAATTCTTTGGGTTCTAGAAACTCCATTTATCATTTACTAGTTACTATATTTTCAGATTTATTTTCCTATACATAAATGTGTTCTTTATTATGAAATTAGTAATACACATCATCTAACAGAATAGGTTCTGGTCCTAAATAATTTAATAACATATTTTGACCTTTGCCTCTGATGCAAACTATTTCACAATTATTTTCCCTATTTTCTAAAACTATTCATTGCTTAAAAATGTGTCCCTAAATGTGAATAATAAATTAGACAGATTCAATTCAGCCCAAAATATGTTTTTATCTCACTCCAAAGTTTCCTAAATACTGAGAAAGTCTTTAATTAAATTTTGACAATATGTTTGTCCCACTTTTTAATTTTTAAACACTAGCAACATATTCAATTTCCTAAATTAAATACTAAACAGGGCTAAAAAGGTAAACTCACCCCATTACAGGGTCTATAATATTATTTTCAGAATTTCGAGGGGTCTAGCTACACTTATCAGAGGTGTTTTCCTAATTTTCATTAAGTCCAGGGGCTAAAACTGATTTTTAAATGAATTTACATGATTTTATGGAGTTCCAGGGGCTAGATCAGAAGTTTTCGGGGCTAGCTCTTATTTCCCGAGAACCCCAGGGGGTAGCACGTAAGATTTCCAGTCTTTATAACGCGGGGCTGACGTGGACCGTCCGATTTTAAACCGACGGCCGAGATTATAACATCGAACCGGTACGCGGGGGTTTAAACCCTACCGTGCGATTTAAAATAAACGGCGCACAAGCGGCCACGTCGCTCTGATCGAGCGCGGGCGTCGCTGCCGGCGGCGCACGGCGGCGGGAAGCGGCGATCTCGCCGGAAACTTTCGGATCTTCTGGAATTCTTCCTAGAACTGTGATTTTATGGCATAGATCGGTAGAGGAGAGGTCGGGGATCTCACCTCGGGGGTTTTCTTGAGCTCGGAGGTCCTGGAAGGTGATCGGCGACGAGGTCCGAGGCAAAACCACGGCGAAGCTCGTCGGCGCTGCGTTTACACCGCAAATCACCGAGTTTTATGCACCTGCATGGTTCCCCGGAGGCGGTGGATCAAGACCAGCGAGTTAGATCGGAATATCCGAGCTTAGATCGGCCAGAATTCGCCGGAGAAGTCTCGGTTCTCACCGGAGGAAAAATCGACGATCGCGTGGGAAAAACAGAACGAGGCCGGGGTTTTTATAGACGGGGGAGGGCGGCGGGGTGGTTTAGATCATGTCCGCGTCGCCTACGAACAGAATTCAGCGGGGATACGCCGAAATCCCGATCGGTTTTGATTCGGGAGCGAGGGAGTCCGGCGCGGCGCGAGGTAGACGAAGATCGGGTGGGTCCCGCCTGTCAGTGTGAGGCAGCAGCGCGCGCGGCTGCGGTTTGGTGCGGGCGCTGGCTGGGCCGGCTGGTGGGTTTCGGCCCACTGGCCGGTTTTTTTCTGTTTTCTCTTTTTCTTTTTCTATTTCTTTTCTGATTTGAGTTTAATTTGAATTCCAGTTTGAATGTGAATTTTTGCAAAACATGCAACACGTCCAAAAAATTTTAAATTCCCCTCTTAACATGATTTAGGGCTTTGAATCAAAATTTTGGGGTGTTACAGCTCTACCCTGCTTAAAAAAAATCTCATCCTCGAGATTGGTGTTTCTAAGAAAACAATTCCGAAAATTGTGCCTTGAGCTCATCTTCCCGCTCCTAGGTGGCTTCCTCCTCTGAGTGATGCTTCCACTGCACCTTGCACATCCGGATTCTTTTATTTCTGGTGAGGCGTTCCATTGTCTCCAAAATCTTGTATGGTTGCTCGGCATAAGATAAATCCTCAGCTACATCCACTTCATTCATGGGTAACACCTCATCAGGCGTCCTCAGACATTTCTTGAGTTGTGACACATGGAATACATCGTGCACATCCGATAGATGAACCGATAATTCTAGTTGATACGCCACTTCGCCTTTCCTCTCCAAAACTTGAAAGGGTCCGATGTATCGAGGTGCCAACTTCCCTTTCACCTTGAACCGACGAAGTCCTCTGATAGGGGACACCTTGAGATAGACATAGTCCCCCACGTTGAAAACGAGCTCTCTTCTTCGTACATCGGCATAGCTCTTTTGGCGTGTCTGTGCTATCCTCAAGTTATTGCGAATTTCCCTCACCTTCGCCTCGGCTTCTTGTAGTACTTCTGGGCCAAACACTTTACTTTCCCCTGTTTGGTTCCAAAATAGGGGAGTTCTGCACTTTCTCCCGTACATGGCTTCAACGGTGACATCTTCATACTAGCTTGATAGCTGTTGTTATAGGAAAACTCCGCATATGGTAAGTTCTTGTCCCAACTCCTATTGTTTTTGAGTGCACATGCCCTTAACATATCTTCAAGGATCTGATTGGTTCTCTCCGTCTGCCCGTCAGTTTGGGGATGATAGGCAGAACTAAAGTTCAGATGGGTTCCCATGGTTTCGTGTAACTTCTGCCAGAACCTTGAGGTGAACTGTGTCCCTCGATCCGACACAATCTTCTTTGGCACTCCATGGTAACACACGATCCTTGACATGTACAACTCTGCCAATTTGGATCCGCTGTAGCTTTCCTTCACGGGGATGAAATGTGCTACCTTGGTTAGCCTATCAATGATGGCCCATATTGAATCATATCCTGATTGGGTCCTAGGCAATCCCACGATGAAATCCATGCTGATTTCTTCCCATTTCCATTCAGGCACTTTGAGTGGTTGCAATAATCCCACGGGTCGTTGATGTTCTGCTTTCACCAACTGACATGTGTCACATAGGGCAACATGTTCCGCGACATCTCGCTTCATGCCATACCACCAATACCTGCTCTTGAGGTCCTGGTACATCTTCGTACTCCCAGGATGAATGGAATAGTCAGAATCGTGAGCCTCCTTCAAAATCAATTCACGGATCTCCTTTACTTCAGGCACGCAGATTCTCTTCCCGTGCCACACCGTACCTTGTTCATCCTCTCTGAAACCAGGAGCTTTATTTTCCTTGATGAGTTGCCTGATTTCTTGTATCTTCTCGTCATTCTTTTGACCATTGCGTATGTCTTGCTCTAGTGTGGAGTCCACTTCCATGGCGATGGCTTCACCACTATTCACAAGGCATAGATTGAGCCTTATAACCTCATCCTTCAATTCTGCAGGCATGTCCTTCAAGCTCAACTTATTGACCTGCACTTTCCGACTCAAAGCATCGGCCACGACGTTTGCTCTCCCGGGATGATAGTTGATGCCCACATCAAAGTCATTGATTAGCTCTAACCATCTCCTTTGTCTGAGGTTCAGATCTGGCTGTGTGAAAATGTACTTCAAACTCTTATGATCTGTATATATCTCGGTCCTCTTCCCCATCAAATAGTGCCGCCAAATTTTCAACGCGTGTACCACTGCGGCTAGTTCTAGGTCATGTGTAGGATAGTTCTTCTCGTGCTTCCGGAGATGCTGGGATGCATAAGCCACGACATGCCCTTCTTGCATGAGAACACATCCCAACCCGTTTCCAGAGGCATCGCAGTACACCGTGAAGTTCTTCTGCATATCTGGCATAACCAACACTGGGGCTGTTGTCAATCTCTTCTTTAGCTCATGAAAGCTCGTCTCGCACTGTGGCGTCCAGGTGTATGTGATTCCCTTCTCCAACAGTTTGGTGAGAGGTCTCGAGATCTTGGAGAATCCCTCAATAAACCGTCGATAGTATCCAGCCAATCCCAAGAAGCTTCGAACTTCCCCGACATTTTTAGGGGTCTTCCACTTTTGGATATCCTCGATTTTGGCGGGATCTACGGAGATTCCTCCCTCCGAGATTATATGTCCTAAGAAGGGAACTCTCTTCAGCCAAAACTCACACTTACTCAACTTGTCATATAGTTGGTGTTCTCTTAGCCTCTGCAACACCAATCTTAGATGTTTCTCATGTTCTT
This sequence comes from Neostapfia colusana, assembly GCA_030760725.1. Taxonomy (NCBI): domain Eukaryota; kingdom Viridiplantae; phylum Streptophyta; class Magnoliopsida; order Poales; family Poaceae; genus Neostapfia; species Neostapfia colusana. The sequence continues at coordinate 31,831,813 of JASWHV010000017.1, read as the reverse complement.
CTTCATCTTTGGAGAAGATGAGAATGTCATCTATGAAAACCATCACAAATTTGTCCAGATATTCCATGAATACCTTGTTCATGAGATACATGAAGTATGCCGGGGCATTAGTTAGCCCGAAAGGCATGACAGTGTATTCATACAGTCCGTACCGAGATACGAAAGCTGTCTTGGGAATATCAGATTGCCTTATCTTGAGTTGGTGGTATCCCGACCTGAGATCAATTTTCAAGAACACACAAGCTCCACTCAACTGATCAAACAAGTCTTCAATGCGAGGTAATGGGTACTTGTTCTTGATGGTTACCTCGTTCAAAGCACGGTAATCCACGCATAACCTTTGGGTTCCGTCCTTCTTGGGCACAAATATCACCGGAGCTCCCCATGGTGAGGAACTAGGACGAATATACCCCTTCCCCGTCAATTCTCTCAAATGATCCTTGAGTTCTTCTAGCTGCTTGGAGTCCATCCGATAAGGTCTCTTGTATATCGGGGCTGTTCCAGGCACTAGCTCAATTGCGAATTCCACTTCACGATCGGGAGGCATACCTGGCAATTCTTCCGGAAAAACGTCTGGATATTCCCTGATAGTCCTGATTTCCTCAACTTTCACCTCAACTTGATTTAATTTAATGTCCCTCCTAGGCTTGTGTATTGTTATGAACTTTACTCTTGTGCCACTAGGGTGAGTTAGTTCCACCGTTCTGGTCGAACAATGAATGATTCCCTTATGTTTGGTCAACCAATCCATGCCCAAAATAATATCGATCCCTTGGGAATCTATCACTATGAGGTTAGCAGTAAACACTACCCCATTAATGTCTAGATTCACCTTGGGACACACTTGTCTTGTCCTTATTTCTCCACCTGGAGAGTTTACGGCTAGCATATGGTTCATTTGTGTTGTTGCTAGGTCATACTTCTTAACAAACCCTTGAGCAATAAACGAGTGGGTAGCACCAGAATCAAACAGCAGGGTTGCAAGGTGTAAATTGGCAGGAAACTTACCAACTACCACGTCGGGTGCATCTTGTGCTTCCTCCATAGTGACGTGGTTCACCCGTCCTCTCATTACATTCTGCTGTTGTGGCTGCGCGGGCTTCTTCTTTGGGCATTTGTGGGCGTAGTGCCCCACTTCTCCGCAGCTAAAGCATTGCACCCCAACCTCAGGTGCCTGGCCTTTGCTGTCTTGGGGTTGGTTTGGGGGTCCTTGTACTGCTGGTCGAGGTGGATATGCAGGGCGAGGCTGCTGCACAAACTGACGTTGCGGCTGTGCTGGTGCTGCCGGAGGCCTGTAGTTCGGGTTGTACCCTCTTGGTGCTGAGTAGGGTACCGCAGCACGGGTCGTCTGCGCTGCTGGTTGCTGCATCAGACGGGGGCGGGTGTTGCTACCCGAGGCTTGATGTGACCAACCGGCCTTCCTCTTATTCTCATTTTCCAAGGCCTTTAGCTTCCTTTCTACCACAAATACTCTGTCCACCATCTTTTGGAAGCTTTCATACTCATTTGAGGACATTGCACACTGCATCTCCACGGTAAGTCCCTCCACAAAACAATCTTGTTTCTGCTCATCAGTCTCTATGTCTCGTGGGGCATAACGAGATAGTTGAGTAAATTTAGTGAGGTATTCCCTCACAGTCATGTTACCTTGCTGCAACCCCAAAAACTCTTTCCTCTTGTTTTTGAGTTCACCTCTTGAGATGTAATGGTTGCGGAAACTACGCTTGAACTCTTCCCAAGTGATGTTCTCAGGGTCATGATGGGCGGCCACGTAGGCGGTCCACCAATCAGCAGCATGTCCATGCAATTGATGAGAGGCAAACAGCACCCTCTCATACCCTTGGCATTGTATGATCCTCATCTTACTTTCAATGGTCTTCAGCCAATCATCTGCCTCCAGAGGTTCAGCAGCACTTGCAAACTTTGGAGGTTGAGTTCCTAGAAACTCACTCAACCTTGGTTGGCGTGGTGCAGCTTGTGGAGGTGGAACTTGATGCAAGTTGGCCACCACTTGAGTCAAGTTCTGGATGAGCTGATTTTGATTCTCCAGCATTTGGTGGAGAGGATCAACTCCTTCACGGCGACCACCCCGGTCCTGGCTTCTAGAAAGATGAGGGTTGCATGCCTCATCGTTGTTGTTGGCGGGGTTGGCAGCACGTCCTTTTCCTCTTCCGGTCATCTGGCAGAATCAACCAATGTTAATTTGAAAGCATTTAGTATCATCTTACTACTTTCATTTGTTTGTACTTTGAAGTGTTGAGGCTTTGTTATACTTTTACGAGGGTTCACATCTCACACCGAATAAATGTACTATTATTTCATGTGGGTTCACACATCAAAGCAAAACAATCTGAAGACGAGGCTGTGGACAATTGCATCATGGCTTCCACAACTCACGTCACACACCATGCATTAACACACCATTAACTAATCGTAACGACTCGACTATTCGACATCTTGCTATCTAAGGGAAGGACTCTACACTACTCATTTTCTTGAGCTGGCTCCTCGGGATCTTCCTCGTCATTTCGGCTTCCTTCTGACTCTGTTTTGGGTGGGGAGGCTGCTGGTGGAGAAGTGCGACGACGCCTGATCGCTCGGCGATCTGGGGAGTCAGGAGTCCATGTATCATTCACGGTGACACACAGTTCATCCCATCTCCTCTTTCTCTCGCCCTTAAGCAGGCTCGCAGCAACGCCTCCGTTTCCTTCAGGGTGTCCCGGACATCCTGAAGCTCTTGTTGACACTCCTGCAGTCGAGTGCTGAGCATAGAAGCATCTTCCAAGCACAAGTCCATGTGCTCATGGGAAGTCCCTTGCTGCACCGGCGGGTACTTGTAATCCGTGGTACCACTCTCACGTTGGAGGACATACATGTACTCAGTCTTGTCCAGGTGGCGACGATAGATGTGACTCTGGCAGGTGATGGCCTCCCAGGTGACATCCTTCTCCGCATCGACCTGTGTCGCTCTACAAGCTGGAGAGTGGTGGATCTTAAGCAGCTGATTTTTGTGTATTATCCTCATCTCTGAACTCCGTTCTTCCCTCTTCTCACGGATGGTCCTGGTGGAGTTATAGTGGATGATTAGCTTGCCCGTATTGCCGGCGGCTTCGAGCATACGCCGAAGACGGCGCAATAAGCCTCCTACTGCCAATCCGTAGGAAAGGTACGTCACCGGACGGCTCTCCTCCCTCTCGGCAAGGGCAACTACGGGAACTCTCCGTCCTGTGGACTTGCGAGCCGTGCGAATCATGCGAACCATCTAAAACAAAAGGATTTAAAACTAGGTTAGATAAACTCTCAAACAAAAATCCTATTTTGAATGAAAGTTGAGGTAAGATGAAGAAAGTGACTCCATTAAATAACACTTTTCAATCCACACCTTTGTAAAATAGTTTTTAAGAAAATAGGGTCCTTAAATACGTCCATTTCTACCTAGGTCCACGTTCCTACGGGCAACCTTGGCTCTGATACCACTTCTATCACACCCGGTTTTTCCGAAGAACGACCGAGTGATTATCACATGTATGCCAGGATCATTTTCTCATACATGTGATGACAAATAGTGAAGCATCATTTATTACAAGCCAGGTGTCGCATATAAATAAATCTTACATCGCAAATGTCTCGATGGACAATAATAAGTTCATCACAAGTAAATAAACTAGCAGCGGAATATTATTCTTGAGGCCTCCGTCACAGGCGTTGCCCGGGGTCTCCATGAACCCAGAAACCTTCTTCGGGTCCAAAGTCTTGGTCATTATACAACACCTCATTATCTTGACCTGAGCAGCAATATAAACCAACAAATATGCAAGGTTGAGTACCGATGGTACTCAGCAAGTGTGGGAAAGTTATGTCATGCATGGCTAGAACAAGGAGAGGTTGAACTCATGATTAAAGCACTACGCAATTAATACCTATCACCTTAGCTTATTAAGCACCTACATTACTACATAGGTGAAATGGTCCCAATCTCCCAACCCATCATCATAACCAATAACCATAACATCATTTCCAATGTTAAGCTCCCCGCTTAACATCCACAACTTCCAAAACCATCAAACCTCTAATCATGAATAAGTCCAAGCCGCTCTTGACCGTGAGCACGGCTGTCATGACAGTTTTGACTCTACAGAGTTTGTACCACTGTACCCACATGTAGTGATTTCATCCCCCGTTGCCGGGTGGACTAAAAGAACCTCCATTATGCCAGTGGCTACGAACCACATTCACACTTCCTAGGTGTGTAGCCTGGAGATCACTACGAAGCCTTTACAAAGGGATTCCCGATGAGCGTGGGCCCACTGAGGTTTCACCCCTAACAGCATACAAGAGGCTCCAACCCCGCTGCAGTGGCCCCCTCTTGAGCCTTGCGGTTCATATGGTAGTCCAGCTGACACCTATTCCCCGCACCATCCAACACACCCATACTACGCCGGGGATACACCTAATTAATTGGCCAAGCTGCCCCATCTCAGCATGTGGTAGGCACTGTAAAGCCAGATTACATGCTCCATGAACCGGTCCTTAGGATCCAGGCAAATACTAAACACAAACCCGAGTCTCGTGCACCCAGCACACAACCAAAACATCCAACTTGCCTTGATCCCTACCTCTACATAACTCACAATACCTCATTCAAGAGTATAGTAAAATAAACTGATGATCTCATATCCCAAATATCCCATTCTAAGCATGGCTAAGCATATGCATAATATTAAATGACATGATAAAATAAATCCCAACTCAAGCTACAAGGAAAACAAGGTAATACAATTCTAGGGAAACTTCCTATCATGGGTTCCATATTTAAATTGACAATGCAAATATTTCTAGCTACACATCCTAGCATAGGATCAAAGTGGTCAAGAACACTTGCCTCCTTCCTGCTGCTCTTGGAATGGGTAGTCCTGATCTTGGAAAGGAATAACTTGCTCTTGAGCAGGTTCTACATCATACCATCACACATAGCAAAAGAAAATCAACAATCCATAAGACATAGTTCACACTTCCACTTCATACAAACCACACATTCACATTTATGAAAGTCATTCACCATTATATGTGTTGTGGTTACTCTATGTGTGTTGATTTGTGGCTTGCATGCACTTTTAATCATGTGTATATGATTCCTACTTTTATGTTCACATTTATACTTACCTACTGTATATATATATGAGTTTCCCATTTAAATAAATTCCTTATATTCAACTACTACACCTTTTCACTACCAAGTATGTATGAAAAGTATTTTTCTTCTCCATAAGTGCCTTTAGAATTTCTACCAACCTTAAAATGAATTCTTTGGGTTCTAGAAACTCCATTTATCATTTACTAGTTGCTATATTTTCAGATTTATTTTCCTATACATAAATGTGTTGTTTATTATGAAATTAGTAATACACATAATCTAACAGAATAGGTTCTGGTCCTAAATAATTTAATAACATATTTTGACCTTTGCCTCTGATGCAAACTATTTCACAATTATTTTCCCTATTTTCTAAAACTATTCATTGCTTAAAAATGTGTCCCTAAATGTGAATAATAAATTAGACAGATTCAATTCAGCCCAAAATATGTTTTTATCTCACTCCAAAGTTTCCTAAATACTGAGAAAGTCTTTAATTAAATTTTGACAATATGTTTGTCCCACTTTTTAATTTTTAAACACTAGCAACATATTCAATTTCCTAAATTAAATACTAAACAGGGCTAAAAAGGTAAACTCACCCCATTACAGGGTCTATAATATTATTTTCAGAATTTCCAGGGGTGTAGCTACACTTATCAGAGGTGTTTTTCCTAATTTTCATTAAGTCCAGGGGCTAAAACTGATTTTTAAATGAATTTACATGATTTTCTGGAGTTCCAGGGGCTAGATCAGAAGTTTCCGGGGCTAGCTCTTATTTCCCGAGAACCCCAGGGGGTAGCACGTAAGATTTCCAGTCTTTATAACGCGGGGCTGACGTGGACCGTCCGATTTTAAACCGACGACCGAGATTATAACATCGAACCGGTACGCTGGGGTTTAAACCCTACTGTGCGATTTAAAATAAACGGCGCACAAGCGGCCACGTCGCTCTGATCGAGCGCGGGCGGCGCTACCGGCGGCGCACGGCGGCGGGAAGCGGCGATCTCGCCGGAAACTTTCGGATCTTCGGGAATTCTTCCTAGAACTGTGTTTTTATGGCATAGATCGGTAGAGGAGAGGTCGGGGATCTCACCTTGGGGGTTTTCTTGAGCTCGGAGGTCCTGGAAGGTGATCGGCGACGAGGTCCGAGGCAAAACCACGGCGAAGCTCGTTGGCGCAGCGTTTACACCGCAAATCACCGAGTTTTCTGCACCTGCAAGGTTCCCCCGAGGCGGTGGATCAAGACCAGCGAGTTAGATCAGAATTTCCGAGCTTAGATCGGCAAGAATTCGCCGGAGAAGTCTCGGTTCTCACCGGAGGAAAAATCGGCGATCTCGTGGGAAAAACAGAACGAGGCCGGGGTTTTTATAGACGGGGGAGGGCGGCGGGGTGGTTTAGATCATGTCCGCGTCGCCTACGAACAGAATTCAGCGGGGATACGCCGAAATCCCGATCGGTTTTGATTCGGGAGCGAGGGAGTCCGGCGCGGCGCGAGGTAGACGAAGATCGGGTGGGTCCCGCCTGTCAGTGTGAGGCAGCAGCGCGCGCGGCTGCGGGCTGGCGCGGGCGCTGGCTGGGCCGGCTGGTGGGTTTCGGCCCACTGGCCGGTTTTTTTTCTGTTTTCTCTTTTTCTTTTTCTATTTCTTTTCTGATTTGAGTTTAATTTGAATTCCAGTTTGGATTTGAATTTTTGCAAAACATGCAACACGTCCAAAAAATTTTGAATTCCCCTCTTAACATGATTTAGGGCTTTGAATCAAAATTTTGGGGTGTTACATGTATGCAGCGATGGCTCCATCTCTACTCCATTCCCCCATAGGCAAGGTTGAGAACAGATCACACACCTAATGCTCCACTTGATCTTCATAATAATCTTCTCCTGTTTCTGATGATGAAATAATGCAAGTTTGAGTACAATGGTGTACTCAGCAAGTGCGGAAAAATATGATATGTAGCTCATAACAAGGTAGGTATAAAAAGGGCTCATTGCAGAAAGCAAAGTTATTTATCAAAAACCATGATAAAACATCAACTCATCTTTAAGTGAATGTAATCCCAACATGTATTAAAATACCAATCATACCTCCGTTGTTCATTAGCTTCCATGTCTTAACCAGATATCAATCAATCTCATTCTTGCTCATGAATACCTCCTCGTATTCGCTACCATCTCACGAATACCATCTCGTATTCGCTACCATTTCATCATAAACAACTTCGCCTCTCACCGAGACCAAACTCGTTGTCATGACTCAACAGTCATGCAACACATCTTACCACCCGGACTCAACAGTCCCGAAAACCAAACCAAACCACCCAAAACCATAATAAACCATATCCAATAACCATCCCAACTAATCATGGAAGTTGGCCATGCGCTCGTGACCGTAAGCTCGGCTATCATGATAGTTTTAAGACATTGCAGAGTTTGCACCTCTTTACCCAAAAGTTTGTGATTTTGTCATCCGTCGGCGACTGCAGAACCTCCACCAGTACACAACCGTCGGTGTATGGCCAAGAGATCACAAAATAGCCTTTACAAAGGGGCTACTTGATGTATGGACTCACTAAGATTTCACCGGCAGGATATAATCTCCAATTCTCCCACCCACGGGCCCCATCTTGTGCAATGCAGTTCCCAGGGCAGTCCTCACTTGACTCCCATTCCCCGCGCCTTCCACAGTCCATAACAATCTAGCAACTTACCTAATTACTCAGCTAAGCCGCACCCATAGTTGGCCTTGTGGTGGCACTGTTATCCTGGCATGTGCTCGCATGAACCGGTCCTTAGATCTACGGCAAGTAAACCACCATTTCATGCTACCTCATTCACAAACCCAGTCTTGCCTAGATCTCCCTCCGATCCATGTTCAATAACAACATCAGTTTCTCATTATCATTATGAGTGCAGTTAGCTAGACACATCTATTTCGCTTCCCAGTCCCCTGGACTCAGCGAAGCATAAAAGTAAAAACCATACTCGACTCATAAACTTCCCTGGCGACAAGGGTGGTTTAACCAAAGCTAGTAAACTCCTATAAAAGGGTTTCCCATCATGATTGACTCAGCACACATGCCTTTTCACAAAACAAAACAGTTTTTCCAAAAACATAGGATCAATATGGTCAAGGAGCACTTGCCTTGTTCTTGTGGTTCTGGTTGCTCATGGATCTCGAAACCTTGTTGTTGCAGCTCGTCGTAGACAGCTCCCTGAGCTTGTCCTGCTATACAGGATCGCGCACACACAAGATTCACAACAATCAATATCATGCACAAACTTTAACTAGATGCGATGATGCATATGCAGGCTATCCTATGATCAGTTTTATGAGATCGGCTTGTACGTGTTCTTGCATGGCTTTATGATGAACAGGGGTGTTCGGATCAGATGTAGACGTGGCGATGACCTTGTCTTTAGATCAACCCGATCAACAAGTGATCTGTCCACGAGAAAGCTTCTGTTTGAAAGGAATCGAAGAACAGATGCAAAGAAAACACAACGATGTCGTAAGGTGGTATTGGAGACCTACCTTACGTTCTTCTCGGTCTCGGGTCCTTCTCAGATTGTTGGGCTCTCTTCCGGCGATCTTCCTCGCTGAACTCCGTTGATGTCTTACTCGGTGAGTTGGGGCTAGGGCTCTAAGTCGTCGGCTTAGGAGTTGGAAAAGAAGTTCGTGGTTTCGGCCAGAGGTTCTGGGTTCTATTTATAATAGGGAGAAGAAGAGTCCTAATATGATTGGACTTCGAATAAGAGTTCTATTCAGATTGTCGTTGAATCTTAACAATTTATATTTAGTTGATTTGGTGCGGTATCATTGTGGAATTCGGGTCGGTTTCTCCTCTGTTCCGGTATTTCTACACGTACAGAATCTAAGAACCATTCCAGAACTTGTTACCTCCTCGGTGATGAGCTCCAGCAGCTCCACGTGTCCACCGGGTCCTGGTCTCTCCCTTTCCGCAGAGACAAGCTCCTGTTGTGCCGTGTGTCAAGCGAGCAAGACCTCCCTCTCCTTCGGAGGTGGGCTCCGCGTGCGCCACGTATCCTGGCGGTCGGGAACCTCCTCTTTATTCAGAGGTGGCTCCGCGCACGCCACGTGTCCGTGCCGGACCTTCCATTTTTCCCAGAGACGAGCTCTGAGGTAAACACGTGTCCAACAGTGACGGACCTCCCAGAGATAAGCTCTGGTGATGACGCTCGTCCAATAGAACCGCACCTCTCAGAGGTGAGCCCCGAGATCGACATGTATCCCGCGCGACTGATCCCCTGAGTTCCGCGGTGACTAGCTCCGAAGGTGACATGTGTCCTGCGAAAATGCCTTTGCTTCTTCCGCAGAGGCTAGCTCCGGGGACAACACGTGTCCTCACAGTGTCGTGCCTCTCCCCCTTTTGCGGAGATGAGCCCCCAGCCTGCCACGCAGCCAGTTTAGAGGCGGACCTCTCCCCACTTTGTACGGATGAGCTCCGGACAGGCCACGTGGCCAGCGGGCCGTGGAAGTTGTCTTTGGCACTCTCTGGAAACTGGATTCGGCTCTTATTGGCTATCTTTTTGATATTTTTCTCTGTTCCTACTTCTCTTAAAATGTTTTCTCTTCATAAACATGAATATATGCTGACACCAGAAATGAGGGTGTCACAAATCTACCCCCCTTAAATTGAATCTCGCCCTCGAGATTCGTTAGTAGAGAACAGATGAGGAAATTACGCCTTGATGTCTTCTTCACGCTCCCATGTGGATTCAGCTTCGGTCTGATGGCTCTATTGTACCTTGCACCATCGGATCACTTTGTTCCTGGTGACCCTCTCCTTTACGTCCAAAATTTGGACAGGGTGTTCCGCATAAGTCAGGTCCTCTTGAAGTTCAAGCTCTCCCATTGATACTTGCTCCTCTGGTACTCTCAAGCACTTCCTGATCTGGGATACATGAAACACGTCATGTACTTCGGAGAGGTACGTTGGGAGCTCTAGTTGATAGGCTACTTCTCCTTGCTTGTCCAAAATCTTAAATGGTCCTATGTAACGAGGTACTAGCTTGCCTTTGACGTTGAAACGTCATTGGCCTTGGATATGTAAAAGTCCCAAAAATGTGGATGAATAAAAACTAAGGTTTGAGTTCATATGTGTGGCAAAGACATGAAAAATGGGACTTGCTAAAACTTTTCTTCATGCAAAGTAATACATGGATGAGCATCCAAAATGAGATTCACATTTATTTGAAAGGGTTGCACCACTAAGGAATTAAATATCTCTTTACATGTAAGTTTAAAAATCAGATTTGAAATTCAAAGTTCACAGAAGTGGTGACCAAAAACTTTGAATAAACATGCACCCATATAATCGGAATTATAGGGAAAAGTTGGATCACGAACTTTGCATTTGTAGGGTGGGCTCAAAAAGGAGTTAAAGAGAAGCATTTGAAAATTCTAGATAAGTTCAAATTTGTCATACATATTCAAACTGAATTTGGAGAATTCAAATTCTAGCCACCTTTTTAAACTCAGCATTCTGGGAATTGTGAAGATCAGCTTGAGAAGATATTTGGGAGGAAAAGGTGGAGTGGGACCCACATGTCATAGAGGTAAAGAGGCTGCCTTGCACACTACGTTTCAGCCTCCTTGGGAGATTTCCCCGAACAGCTCGCGTGAGTCACGAGCAGCTCCCACCGTGGAGGCACTGGGTGGCTCGGCAGCGCCACCAGCTGCTCCATTTCCACACGCGGGCGCCCAAAGGCAGTTCTCTCGGCGTGTTAATCCCCTCTGAGCAGAGCAAAGACCCAGCTGCCTTCTCCTCCTTGCAAACAAACCGAGAACCGGGTGCCTCACCTCCGCTGCCGCGGCTTGCCCAAGAAACCACATTAACGTCGCGCCCCCTTCTCCCCTGAACTGCTAAACATCGCCGCGAGCTCAGCCTCCACCTCCCTGAACCGAAAGCAAGCAAGCTTCAGCCTCCGGTGCCCGAGAACAACCGCCGCCGTGGCGACCTAGTTCAATAAAGTGATCGGGCGCACATGGGCAGCTCACCACAGCGGTCTTCATGGCCAAGCAAGGGCGGCAACGGGAGCGCACGGCCACCGCGCTGCTCTCACCAAAAGCTCAGGCCATGCCATTAGCTATTGACGGTGAATTTTGAAGTTTTGCTCCGGCGACCTCATTCCGAGCTTCTGGTACGATTCCTCCGAATTCTTGCCCTCTGGTTCTCCTTAAGTCATCAAATCTGGCACATAGACGCTGGATTAGCCGGCGGTCATTTCTCCTTTAGGATCCAGTGCATGAAAACGCCTCAGCGAGATGGAATTCGAGCTCGACTAGAGGTGTTCATGGCGGACCCATTCGGTCGCACGATGACAGCCCACTTGCGGCCGTTTCCAAGCAAGCTTTCGGCCATGTCGGTTCTTCCTAAGACCCACTGGTGCTGTAGAGCTCATCGGTACAAGTGTTGGTGGCCTAGAGACCTTGGGCGACGCTGCCGAACCTCCACAGTAGCTGCCACACGTCGCCGGCCATTTTTTGGCCGCCGGCAGCCTAAACCGACCCCACAGCCGTGTTCCTCGGTGCCCTAAACCCCCTGGCGGCGAGTTCCAGTTTCGATGGTGGCCGGGAACGCCGATCCGGCGAGCCTCCGGTTGCTCCGGCGAGGGGGAGCGCGCGGGCGCGAAAGGGGAGCCGAATGAAGAAGAAGACGGGTGGGCCCCGTCTGTCAGCAGCAGGAAATTTAAACCTGTGATCGGGTGTGGCCAGGATCCCGTGTGTTGGCACGCTGGGAATCTGTGGCCCCGGTGTGGCCCAGTTCTGATTGGCTGGAATTTAAATAAGCGGGCCCAGTGGGATTTTCTGTAGGAAAACAATTTCAGTGGGGACCCAAACTTTGGAAATTCATAGATCCCGGTAGAAACCTCCAATTTGAGTGATTCCACTTGGGTTGGATTCATCTCTCTGTGTTCTATCCAAATATGAACTCAGATTTGTATGAAAGTTAATATTACATTCTGGAAAATTATCTGAAGGTATTCTGAAAAAGAATTATTGAGGGAGTTTGGTTTATCCAAAAATCCCCAAATTTTACCAGAATATTCTTTAGCATATTGTTGACCTTTTAGCAAATTTTCAGCTCGTTTGAAGAAAATTTGACTAGGAATTTGCTAAATGCAAACTACTGTGGTCAAAAGAGTCCAGAAACATTTTCAGAAAATGGTTCCCACTTCAAAAAATCTATTCTGGGCAATCCATAGCTCCAAAAATCAAAGGAAAATTTAGGCAAGCTCTCTGAGACATACTTAGAATTGTAGTTCGCTTAATTGGGCATAAAAATGCACATTACTTCAGAATTAATTGTTTTGAGTACAAATGCTTAAAGAATTGTTCTGGAAGAACTACTCAAGTTGAAGGTCTGGATTTTGGACCAAATGACTCTCGTGTGACCAGGAGCTCACAGGTAAATTATCAGCCCAAGTTGAGCTGTAGAACTCCCTGTTCCTATTCTCCATACTTATGTATAGGTGGAAATACATGAGAGACCTTGTGAGAATTATAGAGGCCACAATTTAACCCCACCTTAGCTGCAATTTAGGAAGCTAAATCCTTAGATAGTATAGAACCTGCTGTAAAAGTTTTGAGGCCATTGGAGTTCTTGTTCTTCAGTTGCACTCAAACCTTTTCAGCTCATGTATTATGTTCATTAGGGGAAAGTAGTTGGTGGATAGCTAAGACATTAGAATCAAGTAGATCAATTCTGTTATTTGCACCACAGAGGCAACTCAAGCGATTCTTGGCTTTTCCACACAACCTCTGTTCCTAAGAGATTAATTCTATAACTTCTTTCCATTACATTCTATAAAACATGTGCATATGCATTTTAATAGGAACCACAACGAAGGGGATTCAAAGGACTGATTCATTGAAGTGGATCGAGCTCCGGAGAATCAAGGGTGGATCAGCAAGGACACTAACTGGTTATATACGACCATCCTGCAAAACAGGCAAGCTCCAGTTTGCATTTAACAGCCATTAAGTTTTTATTTTGTATTCACTTTCGGTTAAGATTTGAACGGTGCATTAGGTCTAGTGTTTGATACTCCTCTTGAACAGCCAGATGACCCATGGAGTATTGGGTAGGTGTCTTTCACCGTGTAGAACTGCCATGCTTAAGTACGGTTCGGTAGAAGTCGAGTGGTGAGATGCTACTCGCATGTTTAGGAACAAGGGCATACGGAATTGGTTCATAAATGAATTAGCAAGTTAAAGTTGAGACCGGAAGGTTGTAGGAGCAGCAGGACATAGGGGCCTGGGTGCTATAGACTTGTCCATGTCGGTCAAGGACCGATCCATATGCGGCCCTGTTGAACAAGTTTGAGTTGTGTACCAGACTCATGCTGGCTATATGGGACCCAGTAAACCGATGTACCTCGCGAAGCTGTCGTTGGGACTTTTCGGGTCGCCTCAGGCGGACAGCCGGTGTGCGGTATGTGGGGAACATTCTCATGACATCTCACGTCGGTAGGTGCACCATGAGAGTGGCTACTGTACGGGGCGACTTGATCGATTCAGCGGGGGTGAAACAGGGGAAAGGCTACCACGTACGACGTGCGTGATGATTGTTGTAGGCAACATCGAGTACGGGCGTACATGTCGTGTAGTCTGGGTGTTATTGATTCGAATCACCGTCGCTCGCGGAATGGACCGAGCATACTTGTTCTCACAGTCGTGACGTAGTAAGAATTTGCATGAGAAAGGAACTAATCATATTGATGTGAAGTATCATACTATCTTTGTATTGGATCTTGATGAATAGGCTAGTACAAACTCGATTCTTTTATGCCATGAGCAATTTACATCGGGGGAAAGCGTTTCTTGTTTGATTGTGGACTCCTGATGTGGCGTGCCCGCGGTTACTTAAAATGCTGCAACTAATACCTGAAAGTAAGGGTTCACTTTTAGGCGAGTTTAATTATGCTTATGCTATCCTATTTTAGGTTCATCACCTCACCTAGAGTTCCATGTTTAGGGTGACGGTTAAGTCTTGTTGAGCGTTATGCTCACGGATGCTATCCGAGTTGTTTTGCAGGTATTCTGGCTTCGTTCTTATGAGTAGGGATGCCGATGAGACTCGAGAACCTCCGAGTACTTACTCAAAGAGTATCCTCGCCGCTGCAGATTGTCTTCGTGTTGCTAGTAGGAGACAGTCCGCGGGCTGGACTGTTCTTTGTTGCTAAGATAGAGATGAATCGTGAGAGAGATAGTCTTCTGCTGTAGCTTACTCTGATATACTTATTTGTAAAACATTCGTGTACGTTTCCGCTAAACTATTTATGTAATATGGTGTGTTTGTCGATCCGTGTGCTGTTTGGTGCCGCATATCACGGCACCACCCAATGAGGTCCTGTGTCCCTCACAGCGTGGTATCAGAGCTGCGTTGGGAATAGCACAAGGGTTGAGCATCATATTACGTCAAAAACTTAGGATACGGTGAGATAACGGTACTAGGCGCACATAAGCACTATTATTAGTATATGATGAAGGTGGTAAGCTAACCTGTTTGATATGTCGGAAAATCGTGCATCTCGGGACGTCTATGTCTTTGGGGGTGCAGGTAAGCGCTGTCCACCAGTGCGCACAAGCTGAAGGGTGGAGCCTCACGGGTGGCAGGTAACCCGAACCGCTTTAGTATCCTCTACGACTCTTCATGTCGTTTGGGGTATTCGAGCAACGCCATTCCCTGACGTGCGTGGTGCAATTTGGGAGACCCCGTCACGTGGTCAGTAACGTGAACACGTAGCTCAAGGCGTGTTTGGCTTGAGAACACCTGGGCGAGTGATGACGGCCGGGTGTACGAACTGTATGGATACCGGGTTCGGTGTGCAGCCGGACCTGATGATTGAGTGTGGCTTATGTAGGTGCTAACCACGAAAACCTTAGTGCGTGTAGAACACGTTTGCGAGTGACTGTTTTAGTGCCACCTAAGGATACGTATATGACCAGTGTAATCCGGTTAGGTTTTTCTTTGGTGAGGCAACGTAGTACCGTCATACGTCTTATGGTGCATCGTCACCGTACTGCACTTAATAGTATTCTTTCCTATGAAGAAATCATTCATGACTAACTTGCAAACTAAAAATGGATATTGAAAAGCACATATTAGTACTGAGCTCTCCATTTGAACTAAGTTTCAAGAAGAGACTTATTAGGCTTCTTTTGATCTCAAAAACAGAGTACCCTGTTCTGGCAGAAGTTTTGCTGGACTTGACAGAGCACAACTCTGAATAGATTGACCCAATTGAGGTGTATGATAGAGTTCTGGAAAGTTTTTGAAGTGCTCTACAATTTTTCTGTATACCTCCAGAGCAGAACCACACACCAACTTTGTTGAATATCCAGGTGAATGCAAACTGTTCAGAAAACAGAACAGCTGCAACCATCTCTGGATGTTTCTGTAAATTAGCCATAACATTCTGTAGAAAAATTTCTAAGGGTCATATGATACCCCGTTGGAAAGGTTAAGAAACTTGCAACGATTTTGTAGTTCATAGTTTGTTCAGAATTGTACCCCATTTGTATGTAAAACTGTGATGAAGACAGCCACATACAAAGGAGGTGCTGGCAAAATTTATCCAGAAATTCTGTCAACTTTGAACGATCATACCTTCTGATTAAGGGATGATCCAGAGGCATGTGAGTACTCGTGGAAAAGATATTGAAGTTAACTTTAACTTTGGTATTTGACTTGAGTTATGAAAATGCTAGTAACTGGATCAAATTCTGGGTTAAGTACAGAAAGGTCTGTTCTGTACAGAATGAGGGACTGAATATGTTGGGTTTAGAAAGATGTGTAAACATGAAATTTTGTTATGCTTTCATAAAGTTTTAGCATGTTCATGTTTTACATACTTTCACATACTGCTGAGATCAAGTTTTGACTTCCCTCAAAAACTTTCTTTTTGCAGTATGCTGCGTACTCATTCTCCGAGTAGAGCTGAAAGTTCTCGCCGAGACGGTAATGACTCGACTCCACCAGGGGCACCGCCATCAAGGGTATGGGCGGATGTCATGGCTCAGATGGTCGAGTCAAGCCAAGAGAATACAAGACTACTCCAAGCCTTAGTACAACAGGGCTTACTCCAACACGCGCAACAGGACGTTCCACCTCGGAACGCCTATTTGGATTTCTTGGTGACACAACCGCCAATCTTCATGGAAGCCAATGAACCAGTGGAAGCTGATCAGTGGCTTCGAGTTATGGAGTCCATGTTTGGAGTGTTTGAGTGCGACGAATATCAGAAGACATTATTTGCAGCTCAAGAGCTCCATGGAGCGGCCGGAAATTGGTGGTTCGCTTATCTCGCCACCGTTCCGGAGGGCCATCAAGTGGAATGGACGGAATTTCGTGAAGCATTCCGTGCTCGTCACATTCCTATGGGTTTTATCAAGGCACAACAAAAAGAATTTAGGAACTTGAAGCAGGGGAACATCAGTGTCCTTGATTATGTCAGACGATTCAACCTTCTGGCACAATATGCTCCTGCTTATGCGACGAGCGAAGCTGCAAGGTGTGATTATTTCTTCTATGGCCTGAGTGCCGTGTTAAAAGATAAGTTGGCTTTATTCAATCAAGGCAGTTACACCGAGTTGACCAGTGCTGCTCTGCTACAAGAAGAAGCGACACTTGAGTGTCAAGCAGAGAAGAGGGACCGGGAGGATGTGCAAGAAGACACACCAATTATTCCTCGTAAATACCGTGTGGTGTATCACACACCATCCGATGAAAGATTGCAAGCACCAGTGAGATCAACTACGCACAGATTTTCTGGTCAAGAATCTTGTCTTGAAGCAACACCTTTGCCGCAGCAACTGATGACACCTGTGGCATCATTGCTGCGGCCAAGTACATCAACTTCTCAACCACAAATCAACGAAGAACCAGGTAAATCCCCGTGTTCTTATTGCTACCGTTCTGGGCATTTTAAGCAAGAATGCCTGGAGAAGTTGTTGAACACCAGACAGCCATCATCGTCAGGTGGTATGCCGCCACCTGCTCAAGTCAACATAACAGCATTGCAATCCGGGAGTGTGCAACATCTTGCTATTGAGGATGTCCCGGAGGGAGCACCGGTGTTAGCGGACATGTTTACTCTCAAAGACGTGCCCGTGCTCATACTTTTTTATTCCGGTGCAACCCACAATTTCATCAGCAAATCATGCGTGGATCAGCACCAATTATCCACCAATACTCCCACAACGAGTTTTCTCGTTCATCGGGAGGAAATATCTCTGCCAATCAGATTGTGTCCCGAGCAGCTTTGTGTTTGGGAGGAAAAATATACCCAACATCGCTGATTATGTTGGATAGGCAGAAGATAGACATTACATTGGGGATGTCTTGGTTAAATCGTCACGGTGCCATTCTCAATATCGGTAACCGGACTGTCCAGATTGACTCGCCGATTCACGGACAGCACACACTGTTTCTAGACAACGAAGATCCAGATATGGTAGAGGCCTACCACACGGAAGCACTGAAGCTTGAAGATATTCCGGTGGTACGTGATTATCCTGACGTATTTCCCGATGACTTACCGGGCATGCCGCCCGAACGGGACGTCGAGTTCAAGATTGAACTGGCGCCGGGAACGACGCCTATCTCACGAAGGCCTTACGAGATGGCACCTAACGAGCTAGCGGAGTTGAGAGAGCCACTGAATGAACTCATGAGCAAGGGTTTTATACGGCCAAGTTCTTCACCTTGGGGTTGCTCTGCGCTGTTCGTTAGGAAGAAGGACGAAACACTATGGCTATGTGTTGATTACCATCCTCTAAATGCTGTCACGATCAAGAACAAGTATCCTTTGCCCCGCATCGACATCCTGTTCGATCAACTTGTGGGTGCAAAGGTATTTTCGAAGATGGATCTTCGGTCGGGATATCATCAAATCAAGATCCAACCGGAGGACATACCGAAGACAGCTTTCTCGACGAGATACGGACTTTATGAGTACCTCGTCATGTTATTTGGGTTAACCAATGCTCTGGCACACTTCATGTACTTGATGAATTCTGTGTTCATGCCGGAGTTAGACAAGTTCGTCGTGGTATTCATCGACGAGATTTTGGGTTACTCCAAATCTGAAGAAGAGCACGCTGAACATCTACGCATTGCGCTACAACGGTTGCGGGAGCACCAACTATATGCCAAGTTCAGAAAGTGTGAGTTTTGGATTGATCAAGTGCCTTTCCTAGGCCATATTATTTCAGCAGAAGGTATTGCCGTGGACCCCAGCAAAATTGAACAAGTGCTGAAGTGGGTGTCTCCCAAATCTGTCCACGAGGTCCGAAGTTTCCTAGGTTTAGTGGGGTATTATCGGAGGTTCATTCCGAGCTTCTCAAAAATTGCTAAACCAATGATGGAGCTGCTGAAGAAGGGCACTAAATATATGTGGAATGCAGCATGTGAAGCCGCATTCAAAACTTTGGTGAAACATCTCACAACAGCTCCAGTTCTTTCTCAGCCGGACACGACGAAGCCATTTGATGTATACTGTGATGCATCCGGCATCGGTCTCGGCTGTGTTCTTATGCAAGAAGGGCATGTAGTCGCCTATGGGTCTCGTCAACTGCAAAACCACGAGCAGCATTATCCAACTCATGTTCTTGAGCTTGCTGCAGTGGTGTTGGCGTTAAAGATGTGGAGGCATTACCTACTGGGAAATCTTGTTCACCTCTACACCGACCATAAAAGCCTGAAGTATATCTTCACGCAGAAGGAGCTGAATATGAGACAACGGAGATGGTTGGAGCTCATCAAAGATTATGAAATTGAGATCCACTATCACCCGGGAAAAGCCAACGTGGTTGCTGACACGCTTAGTCGGAAAGCCCACGTTCACAACTTAGCGGCTGCTGAGTTGGAAGATGAAGAACCAAGCCTCCGTGTCATTCTGTATGGCGCGCTTTATAATCTTGCGCTCATTCCAACGATCCGTGAAGAGATTGTTGAGGCTCAAAGAAGAGACAGAGGTATGTCTCACATACGGAGAAGACTAGACAACGGAGAGGTGAAATGTTTCCGGAAGGCTGAGAACGGTACGATATGGTTTAACGACCGTATAGTGGTACCGCGCAATATGAAACTCCGGAAGAAGATCTTGGATGAAGCCCACCTGTCAAAGTTTTCCATTCATCCGGGAAGTAACAAGATGTACCAAGATTTGAAACAGAAATTTTGGTGGACGAGGATGAAGAGGGAGATTGCTAAATACGTATCCGAATGCGATACGTGTAGATGGGTCAAGGCTGATCATATGCGGAAAGCCGGACCGCTACAACCTTTGAAGATACCGGCATGGAAATGGGAGGATGTGAGTATGGATTTCATCGTCAGATTGCCACTCACATCCCGGAAGCATGACTCGATATGGGTGATCGTCGACCGGTTGACAAAGTCAGCTCATTTCATACCGGTGAACACTCATTATCGAGCAAGGCAATATGCGGAGTTATTCATCTCCAGAATTATATGCTCCCATGGTGTCCCGAAGAACATCATTTCAGATCGAGGTGCGCTGTTTGTTGCTCGTTTTTGGGAGCAGCTGCATGCCTCGTTGGGCACCAAGCTAATTAGAAGGTCCGCATGTCACCCTCAAACCGATGAACAAACTGAGAGGGTAAATCAAGTGCTTGAGGATATGTTGAGAGCGTGTGCCATCCACCACAGTAGGAATTGGGATGATCACCTACCGCTGGCGGAGTTTCCATACAACAACGGTTATGAAGCGAGTATTAAAATGGCACCGTATGAAGCTCTCTACGGCCAGAAGTGTCGCACACCGCTGAATTGGTGTGAGTCCGGCGAAAGAGTTCTGTTTGGGATTGATCTTGTCAACGAAGCCGAAGACCGAGTTCAGTTAATACAACAAAACTTGAAGGCTGCACAATCCCGACAGAAGAGCTACGCTGATCAACGGCGTAGGCCCTTACATTTTGACGTCGGAGAGCACGTGTATCTTCGTGTATCTCCGATGAAGGGAATTCACTGGTTTGGTGTAAAGGGGAAACTTGCTCCCCATTTTATTGGTCCTTTTCCTATCACGGAGAAGTGCGGACCCATAGCCTACCGGCTGGAATTACCGGCAAGTCTAGCGGGTGTTCATGATGTATTTCATGTATCACAGCTGCGGAAGTGTCTCAAATTCACCGCTGCTGTTCGCACCGAGGAAATCGATGAATTGAAACCGGACCTGACCTACACCGAGCGACCGGTTCAGATTTTGGATGAAAAGGCCCGGGTAACCCGGAACCGGACGATCAGATTCTTCAAGGTGCTGTGGAGTAATCATACCGCAGAAGAGGCGACATGGGAAAGTGAAGATTACCTCCGCACCAACTACCCGGAACTTTTAGCTTTGTACAGTTTGTAATTACCTCTCCCGTCTCGTTCCTCTTTTGTAATCTCGGGACGAGATTCTTTTAAGGGGGGAGGAATGTAAAAGTCCCAAAAATGTGGATGAATAAAAACTAAGGTTTTAGTTCATATGTGTGGCAAAGACATGAAAAATGGGACTTGCTAAAACTTTTCTTCATGCAAAGTAATACATGGATGAGCATCCAAAATGAGGTTCACATTTTATTTGAGAGGGTTGAATCACTAAGGAGTTAAATACATATTTGCATGTAAGTTTAAAAATCAGATTTGAAATTCAAAGTTCACACAAGTGGTGACCAAAAACTTTGAATAAACATGCAGCCATATAATCGGAATTATAGGGAAAAGTTGGATCACAAACTTTGCATTTGTAGGGTGGGCTCAAAAAGGAGTTAAAGAGAAGCATTTGCAAATTCTAGCCAAGTTCAAATTTGTCATACATATTAAAACTGAATTTGGAGAATTCAAATTCTAGCCACCTTTTTAAACTCAGCATTCTGGGAATTGTGAAGATCAGCTTGAGAAGATATTTGGGAGGAAAAGGTGGAGTGGGACCCACATGTCATAGAGGTAAAGAGGCTGCCTTGCACACTAAGTTTCAGCCTCATTGGGAGATTTCCCTGAACAGCTCGCGTGAGCCACGAGCAGCTCCCACCGTGGAGGCACTGGGGGGCTCGGCAGCGCCACCAGCTGCTCCATTCCCACATGCGGGCGCCCAAAGGCGGTTCTCTCGGCGTGTTAATCCCCTCTGAGCAGAGCAAAGACCCAGCTGCCTTCTCCTCCTTGCAAACAAACCGAGAACCCGGTGCCTCACCTCCGCTGCCGCGGCTTGCCCGAGAAACCATGGAAACGTCGCGCCCCCTTCTCCCTTGAACTGCTATACATCGCCACGAGCTCGGCCTCCACCTCCCTGAACCGAAAGCAAGCAAGCTTCGGCCTCCGGTGCCTGAGAACAACCACCGCCGCGGCAACTGTTGGTGATATGCCCAAGAGGCAATCATAACAATTCGGATAAAGGCCTGATGGATATTTGATCCATAAGAAATTAGGGTACTAATGGGCCTGTGACCTAAAAGCCCATTAGCGCGCCTATAAATATGAGGGGTAGGGTTACGGACAGAGCTCTCCACCATATAGCAGTCCCAGCCGCCGCCCCTCACAGGTCAGCCGCCGAAACCCCTGCCGCGCGCACGGTGCTAGCACACCGACGCACGGCGTTCCTCCCTGTACGTGTGGACTCCGTGGAGGCGCTGCTGTTACTGCTGCGCTGATCGGCTACGGCGCGCATCTACGATCCGCTGCGCTGCGCGTCTAGTGGTAATGATCCATGACCTTCTCACTCGCATGTTTCCTGGGTGATACGGTCGAATTGCTAGAGTAGTGCATCGCCTATTTCCCAACAGTGGTATCAGAGCCGACTTGCGTAGTTTTTGGTCTGGATCTTAGATGCGATCTACTGCAGACAAGTTCATATGATGAATTTTTATAGTTCGGCTTCTGGGGTTTGGAATTGGTTAGAGTAGATTGCCATCATATGACTAAAGGATTAGTTCGTGCTCCTTCTCTGCTGTGTGCGCAACCTGTCCCTACCGGCTGGAATCACCATCGGGACTAATAGTGTACATAGCTAGCAGATTGAGCCAACAGATCACGGTCATGTGTCGCGATCTTCTCGTGGATAACCAGTCACAATGAAAATTGAGGCATTCTGAATGGCTCAGATTCGGGTTGATCTGATCAATTCGATGAGATTTTCATAGTGATTTCATAGATGCGATCTATGTAATTCCGTTGCTGTCTGCTATAGTGACATCATTAAGTTGTTTCGCGATAGACATCGTTCTACGCTTAACTTGTTTTTGCAGGGAATGATGTGAATGGTATGGCCTAAATATGATGTGATAATCTGTGTGTAAAATTCGTGCAGCCTGCGTGTTGCAAATTTAACACAACCGGGTTGAGGTTGTCACATATTTGTATAACGACCTGCGTGTCACCCTGTGATGCCTGATCTCTCATGTAATTTATTTGATAGCTATTAGATGTATTAGCTTCTTTTATA
Source organism: Neostapfia colusana (assembly GCA_030760725.1). Lineage (NCBI taxonomy): Eukaryota > Viridiplantae > Streptophyta > Magnoliopsida > Poales > Poaceae > Neostapfia > Neostapfia colusana. The sequence goes on along the minus strand of JASWHV010000017.1, from coordinate 31,809,209 downwards.
TTCATTGAGAAACCTCAAGCATGATGGCGATGGTGATCACCATAAGAAGGGAGACATGGCGGTATAGATCATGATGGAACCATGGTGATGGAGATCACTATGATCCTAAAGGCCATACTATTCACATATATGATATGATCGTATGCCTGTGATGTTTTACTATTCTTTTCATGCTTTTCATATGGTGGATGTTTTGTCATGATAGAATAGCTTCCCTCGGAAAAGTTGAGTATTTGATGCCATTTACCTATAGCTGCACCTATGCTGTTTTGATCGTTGTATGGTAGGTTTGCCAAAGCAAAATACCGTCATCTATCATAATGAATAGGGTGAATGTTGGACATTCACATGCATAGTATTGGTTTACTCAACAAAGCTATCAAAACGGTTTTGGGCTTTATGGCATAGTGTTGGGAGCCGGGGCATTGGATGTCACCCAACAAACAAGAATCATATAGAGATATGATTAACAATGGTTGTTTACCTATTTTTCTAGCAGTGAAGCCAAAGCTCACTAGGAATTAGTGAATATGGATCTTGGACCACTATATGTCGTTAGAGGGAGGACGATGCTCATATAGTGGTGGTGTCTTTTATTAAACTGTTAATAAAAGATTGGTACATAACATAGTGCTAAAACCTTGCATATTTATTTTCTATTGTAGATCATGTCTGCTAGTAACAATTCCGGTTTCAATTTGCGATCTGTGCTTGAGAAAGAAAAGCTCAATGGAGCTAACTTTATTGATTGGTACCGCAACCTGAGAATTGTTCTCAGGCAAGAGAAAATTGAGTATGTTCTTGAGCATCCATACCCCAATGACCTCCCCGATGATGCCAATGCCGCAACTCGCAGGACTTATGAGAAGCACTGCGATGATGCGCTTAATGCAAGTTGCCTCATGCTTGCCACAATGTCCCCTGATCTACAGAAACAATATGAGCATGCAAATGCTTATTCTATGATTCAGGGACTACGTGGAATGTTTGAGAACCAAGCAAGGGCTGAGAGGTACAACATCTCAAAGTCCTTGTTCTCATGCAAGCTGGCAGAAGGTAGCCCGGTCAGTCCCCATGTAATCAAGATGATTGGTTACATTGAGACTTTGGACAAACTTGGTTCTGAACTCAAGGATGACCTAGCTATTGACGTTATTCTCCAGTCACTCCCACCGAGCTATGAGCCATTTATATTGAATTATCAAATGAATGGCATGGAGAAAACGTTGGCTGAATTGCATGGGATGCTTAAAACAGCCGAGGAAAGCATTAAGAAAAACACCACTCATGTGATGATGGTTCAAAAGGAGAATAAAAAGAGGAAGCGTGTGATGCATCCTAAAGGCAAGGGAAAGGTTCCCAATGAGTCTTCAAGCTCAAAGCCAAAGGGAAAATCAGGCCCTTCTCCTAATGATGAATGCTTCCACTGTCATGCTAAGGGGCATTGGTCTAGGAATTGCAAGAAGTACTTGGAGGATAAGAAGAAGAAAGGGAGTGAGACTTCCACTTCAGGTATAAATGTTATAGAAATCAATATTGCTACATCTTCTAGTGAATCATGGGTATTTGATACCGGATCAATGATTCACACTTGCAAATCGTTGCAGGGTCTAAGTGAGACTAGAAGATTTGCAAGAGGCGAGTTGGATGTTCGGGTCGGCAATGGAGCAAAGGTTGCTGTCATAGCTGTCGGAACTTATCACTTGTCATTACCCTCAGGATTAGTTTTGGAATTAAATAATTGTTATTGCATTCCTTCTTTGAGCAAGAACATTATATCTTCTTCATGTTTGGAAGAAGTTAATGGTTATGAGATTATAATAAAGAACAAATGTTGTTCTATTTATTATAATAATATTTTCTATGCTCAATGTCCATTAGTAAATGGATTATATGTTCTTGATCTTGAGGATAAAACATTCTATAACATTAGTACAAAAAGGGCTCGGCGAAATGATCTAAATCCCACTTTTATTTGGCATTGTCGCTTAGGTCATATAAATGAGAAACGCATTGAGAAACTCCATAAAGATGGTTTGTTAAGTTCATTTGATTTTGAATCACTTGACACATGCGAGTCTTGTTTGCTTGGGAAGATGACCAAAGCACCCTTCACTGGTCAAAGTGAGAGGGCAACTGACTTGTTGGGACTTATACATACTGATGTATGTGGACCAATGAGTTCGGTAGCTAGAGGTGGTTTTCAGTATTTCATTACTTTTACCGATGACTTTAGTAGATATGGATATGTCTATCTAATGAGGCACAAGTCTGAATCTTTTGAAAAGTTCAAAGAATTTCAGAATGAAGTACAAAATCAGTTGGGCAAGACAATTAAACTTCTACGATCTGATCGTGGGGGTGAATATTTGAGCCATGAATTTTATGATCATTTAAAACAATGTGGAATTGTTCCACAGTTGACTCCACCAGGAACGCCCCAATGGAATGGGGTGTCCGAGCGGAGGAACCGAACCTTGTTAGACATGGTTAGGTCGATGATGAGTCAGACTGATCTTCCACTATCCTTTTGGGGTTATGCTCTTGAAACTGCTGCGTTTACACTAAACAGAGTCCCAACTAAGTCTGTTGAGAAGACACCATATGAGATGTGGACCGGGAAACGTCCCGGATTGTCTTTCCTCAAAGTTTGGGGATGTGATGCTTATGTCAAACGTTTGACGTCAGACAAACTTACTCCCAAATCAGACAAATGCTTCTTTGTGGGATATCCTAGGGAAACCAAAGGATATTATTTTTATAATAAAACGGAGGGTAAAGTGTTTACTGCTCGCAATGGTGTCTTCTTAGAGAAAGAGTTTCTCTCAAAAGGAGTTAGTGGGAGCAAGGTGCATCTTGAAGAAATCCAAGAAATATCTGAAAATGTTTCGGCACCCTCTATTCCTATACAGGATGTACAAGATGTTGTACAACCACTTGATGAAACACCAGCTCCACGAAGGTCTACAAGAGTACGTCGTGCAACTGAAAAGTTGACACTCCTAACCACGGAACCACAGGACATGGTATTGTTGGACAATAATGAGCCTGTGACCTACACTGAAGCAACAATGGGACCCGACTCTGAGAAATGGCTTGGAGCAATGGAATCCGAAATAGAATCCATGCATGAGAATCAAGTTTGGAACTTGGTTGATCCAATCGATGGTGTGAGACCGATCGATTGCAAATGGATTTTCAAGAAAAAGACTGATATGGATGGAAAAGTTCACATCTATAAAGCACGATTGGTGGCGAAAGGTTTCAGACAAATTCAAGGTGTTGATTATGATGAAACATTTTCGCCCGTCGCTATGCTAAAGTCTGTTCGGATTCTCCTAGCAATTGCTGCATATTTTGATTATGAAATATGGCAGATGGATGTCAAAACAGCCTTTCTTAATGGGAGTCTGACTGAGGATGTGTACATGACACAACCTGAGGGTTTTGTCGATCCTAAAAATGCTAGAAAAATATGCAAACTTCAAAAGTCCATCTATGGATTGAAGCAAGCATCTCGGAGTTGGAATCTACGTTTTGATGAAGTGGTCAAAGGGTTTGGTTTCATCAAGAACGTAGAAGAACCTTGTATTTACAAGAAGGTTAGTGGGAGCGCACTTATATTTCTGGTCCTATATGTAGATGACATATTGTTGATCGGAAATGATATTCCAGTACTAGATGCTGTTAAATCCTCATTAAGGAAAAGTTTCTCAATGAAGGATTTAGGAGAGGCAGCATACATTTTGGGCATAAAGATCTATAGAGATAGATCTAAAAGGTTAATTGGATTAAGCCAAGACACATATATTGACAAGATATTGAATCGATTCAATATGCAAGATTCTAAGAAAGGTTTCTTGCCAATGTCACATGGCATCACTCTAAGCAAAAGTCAGTGTCCTTCGACACCTGATGAGCAAAAGAGGATGAGAGCGATTCCTTATGCTTCGGCTATTGGATCTATCATGTATGCCATGTTGTGTACACGCCCAGATGTATCCTATGCTCTAAGTGTTACGAGCAGGTATCAATCAGATTTTGGTGAGGCTCATTGGACAGTTGTCAAAAACATTCTTAAGTACTTGAGAAGAACTAAGGATGTATTCCTAGTGTTTGGAGGTGAAGAAGAGCTCGTTGTAAGAGGTTACACCGATGCTAGCTTCCAAACAGACAAGGATGACTCAAGATCGCAATCCGGTTTTGTGTTCTGCCTCAATGGAGGGGCAGTGAGCTGGAAAAGTTCCAAGCAAGACACAGTAGCAGATTCAACGACGGAGGCGGAGTATATTGCAGCTTCTGAAGCTGCAAAGGAAGCTGTTTGGATCAGAAAATTTGTTTCTGAGTTGGGTGTTGTTCCTAGTGCGTCCGGACCTGTGGATCTCTATTGCGACAATAATGGAGCCATTGCACAGGCAAAGGAGCCTAGATCACACAAAAGATCCAAACATATACTACGACGCTATCATCTGATTCGAGAGATTATCGACCGAGGTGATGTGAATATATGCAAGGTGCATACGGATTTGAATATGGCAGATCCGTTGACAAAGCCTCTTCCACAATCAAAGCATGAGACGCACACGAGATCTATGGGTATTAGATACTTACATCAATGATCCTAGTGTGTAGTGGGAGACTTTTGTCATAGCTATGTTTATGTACTATTTGAGTAACTATTATTCACATTGATCATCAAGTATGTGACTTGTTCGTGAGACTCTTTGTTAATTATAATGTTACTCAAAATGATCCCTAGTCTACATCGTTATATGAGACAATGATAGTACGCAGACTAGCACATGTATTAATTGATGATCACGTTTCATGGATCATAGATATGGAGATATCAAATTAATAATGTGAACACATGTTAGTGAACATGGTGTTGGATAGACCCATTCCGAGACACTGTTGGGATTGTTATTTACATATGTGCCATCAGTTGGTCTTGAGTGATACACCTGCTAGATTCTTTGACCTGAGATCGCCATTGTTTCTCACTATGTGTAGTTGTGCACTTTGAAACTATCAAACGCTACTCCGTAACTGGGTGGTCATAAAAATAGTCTTCAGGTGCATGATGAAGCATGGAATGAGATGTGTGCGGATCAAGATGGGATTTGCCCCTCCTAAATAACAGGAGAGATATCTCTGGGCCCCTCGAGATAGTTGGATTGAAAGTGCATGGCCATGCTAAAATGATTAAAGAGTTAATCATTATGACTAAAAGGTAGTCATCGATTGAATCCACTATTTGATCGAGTGAATGGTCGAGCTATCACAAGGATGGCACGTATCTCGCCTTGAGCTTGACTGGTATCGTGTGGCAAAGGAATTAGCATGTGAATGTATCTAGGTTCAGCCGATATGATCTTTATGTACATTCGGGAGTCAGTATGTCCTGCTAGGTACCTCTACTGACTTGTGTTTGAAAACGGTTTTCATTCATAACCGACTGTACATGAACCTAACGGGTCACACACTTAAGGGGATGGAATATTGAAAAACTTGGCTATATGATTGTCTCTAGTGCAAGTGGGAGATTGTTGGTGATATGCCCAAGAGGCAATCATAACAATTCGGATAAAGGCCTGATGGATATTTGATCCATAAGAAATTAGGGTACTAATGGGCCTGTGACCTAAAAGCCCATTAGCGCGCCTATAAATATGAGGGGTAGGGTTACGGACAGAGCTCTACACCATATAGCAGTCCCAGCCGCCGCCCCTCACAGGTCAGCCGCCGAAACCCCTGCCGCGCGCACGGTGCTAGCACACCGACGCACGGCGTTCCTCCCTGTACGTGTGGACTCCGTGGAGGCGCTGCTGTTACTGCTGCGCTGATCGGCTACGGCGCGCATCTACGATCCGCTGCGCTGCGCGTCTAGTGGTAACGATCCATGACCTTCTCACTCGCATGTTTCCTGGGTGATACGGTCGAATTGCTAGAGTAGTGCATCGCCTATTTCCCAACAGCAACCTGGTTCAAGAAAGTGATCGGGTGCACGTGGGCAGCTCGCCACAGCCACAGCGACGGGAGCGCACAGCCACCACGCTGCTCTCACCCAAAGCTCAGGCCATGCCGTGAGCTATTGACGGTGAATTTCTAAGTTTTGCTCCGGCGAGCTCATTCCGAGCTTCCGGTATGATTCCTTCGAATTCTTGCCCTCTGATCCTCATTAAGTCATCAAATTTGGCACATAGACACTGGATTAGCCGGTGGTCATTTCTCCTTTAGGATCCAGCGCATGAAAACGCCTCAGCGAGACGGAATTCGAGCTCGACTAGACGTGTTCATGGCGGACCCATTCGGTCGCACGATGACAGCCCACTTGCGACCGTTTCCAAGCAAGCTTGCTACCATGTCGGTTCTTCCTAAGACCCACTGGTGCCGTAGAGCTCGTCGGTACATATGTTGGTGGGCTAGAGACCTTGGGCGACGCTGCCGAACCTCCACAGTAGCTGCCGCACGTCGCCGGCCATTTTCCGGCCGCCGGCAGCCTAAACCGACCCCACAGCCATGTTCCTCGGTGCCCTAAACCCCCTAGCGGCGAGTTCCAGTTTGGATGGTGGCCGGGAACGCCGATCCGGCGAGCCTCCGGTTGCTCTGGCGAGGGGGAGCGCGCGGGCGCGAAAGGGGAGCCGAAGGAAGAAGAAGACGGGTGGGCCCCGTCTGTCAGCAGCAGGAAATTTAAACCTATGATCGGGTGTGGCCAGGATCCCGTGTGTTGGCACGCTGGGAAGCTGTTGACCCAGTGTGGCCCAGTTCTGATTGGCTGGAATTTAAATAAGCGGGCCCAGTGGGATTTTCTGTAGGAAAACAATTCCAGTAAGGGCCCAAACTTTGAAAATTCATAGCTCCCGGTAGAAACCTCCAATTTGAGTGATTCCACTTGGGTTGGATTCATCTCTTTGCGTTCTATACAAATATGAACTCAGATTTGTATGAAAGTTAATATTATATTCTGGAAAATTCCTTGAAGTTATTGTGAAAAAGAATTATTGAGAGAGTTTGATTTATCCAAAAATCCCCAAATTTTACCAGAATGTTCTTTAGCATATTGTTGACCTTCTAGCAAATTTTCAGTTCATTTGAAGAAAATTTGACTAGGAATTTGCTAAATGCAAACTACTGTGCTCAAAAGAGTCCAGAAACATTTTCAGAAAATGGATCCCACTTCAAAAATTCTATTCTGGGAAATCCATAGCTCCAAAAATCAAAAGATTTGAACGGTGCATTAGGTCTAGTGTTTGATACTCCTCGTGCACAGCCAGATGACCCATGGAGTATTGGGTAGGTGTCTTTCACCGTGTAGAACTGCCATGCTTAAGTACGGTTCGGTAGAAGTCGAGTGGCGAGATGCTACTCGCATGTTCAGGAATAACAGGGGCATACGGGATTGGTTCATAAATGAATTAGCAAGTTAAAGTTGAGACCGGAAGGTTGTAGGAGCAGCAGGACATAGGGGCCTGGGTGCTTTAGACCTGTTCGTGTCAGTCAAGGACCGATCCGTATGCGGCCCTGTTAAACAAGTTTGAGTTGTGTACCGGACTCATGCTGGCTATATGGGACCCAGTAAACCGATGTACCTCGGGAAGCTGTCGTTGGGACTTTTCGGGTCGCCTCAGGCGGACGGCCGGTGTGCAGTATGTGGGGAACATTCTCATGACATCTCATGTCGGTAGGTGCACCATGACAGTGGCTACTGTACGGGGCGACTTGATCGATTCAGCGGGGGTGAAACGGGGGAAGGCTGCCATGTACGACGTCCATGATGGTTGTTGTAGGCAACGTCGAGTACGGGCGTACGTGTCGTGTAGTCCGGGTGTTATTGATTCGAATCACCGTCGCTCGCGGAATGGACCGAGCATACTTGTTCTCACAGTCGTGACGTAGTAAGAACTTGCATGAGAAAGGAACTAATCATATTGATGTGAAGTACCATACTAGCTTTGTATTGGATCTTGATGAATAGGCTAGTGCAAACTCGATTCTTTTATGCCATGAGCCATTTACATCGGGGGAAAGTGTTTCTTGTTTGATTGTGGACTCCCGATGTGGCGTGCCCAGGGTTACTTAAAATGCTGCAACTAATACCTGAAAGTAAGGATTCACTTTTAGGCGAGTTTAATTATGCTTATGCTATCCTATTTTAGGTTCATCACCTCACCTAGAGTTCCATGTTTAAGGTGACGGTAAAGTCTTGCTGAGCGTTATGCTCACGGAAGATGTCCGAGTGGTTTTGCAGGTATTCTGACTTCGTGCTTATGAGAAGGGCTGCCGATGAGACTCGGGAACCTCCGAGTGCTTACTGAAAGAGCATCCTCGCCGCTGCAGATTGTCTTCGTGTTGCTAGTAGGAGACAGTCCGCGGGATGGACTGTTTCTTTGTTGCTAAGATAGAGATGAATCGTGAGAGAGATAGTCTTCCGTTGTAGCTTACTCTGATATACTTATTTGTAAAACATTCTTGTACGCTTCCGCTAAACTATTTGTGTAATATGGTGTGTTTGTCGATCCGTGTGCTGTTGGGTGCCGCATATTACGGCACCACCCAACGAGGTCCTGTGTCCCTCACAGGATAGGCGATACCTTAAGGTATACGAAGTCTCCCACTTCGAAAGTCAATTTCCTTCGCCTATTGTCCGCATAGCCTTTTTGTCGTGACTGAGCAGCCTTTAAGTTCTCCCATATCGTTTGGACTTGCTTTTCAGCTTCTTGTAGCACTTCGGGTCCAAACACCTGGTTCTATCCGGTCTCGCTCCATGTAACACCCTCATTTCTGGTGTCAGCATATATTCATGTTTTATGAAGAGAAAACATTTTAAGAAAAGTAGGAACGGAGAAAAATATCAAAAGGGTAGCCAATAAGAGCCGAATCCAATTCACCGAGAGCACCGAAGACAACTTCCGCGGCCCGCTGGCCACGTGGCGTGTTCAGAGCTCATTCCTGCGAAGTGGGAAGAGGTCTGCCGCTAAACTGGCTACGTGGCAGGCTCGGGGCTCATCTCCACAAAGGGGGAGAGGTCCGACCCTGTGGGACACGTGTTTCCCCCGGAGCTAGCCTCTGCGGAAGAAGCAAAGGCATTTCCGCAGGACACATGTTACCTTCGGAGCTAGTCACCGTGGAAATCAGAGGAACAGTCGCGTGGGATACGTGTCGATCTCGGAACTCACCTCCGAGAAGGTCCGGTTCTATTGGACACGGATCATCACCGGAGCTTATCTCCGGTAGGTCCGATATTGTTGGACACGTGTCTACCTCAGAGCACGTCTCTGAGGAAAGAGGGAAAAGACCGGCACTAACACGTGGCGTGCGCGGAACCACCTCCGAGTAGAGAGGAGGTCCCGACCGCCAGGATACGTGGCGCACGGGGAGTTCACCTCCGAAGGAGAAGGGAGGTCTCGCTCGTTTGACACGCGGCACAACCGGAGCTCGTCTCTGCGGAAAGGGAGAGACCAGGCCCGGTGGACACGTGGAGCTTCCGGAGCTCATCATCGCAAAGGTAACAGGTTCTGAAGAGGTTTTGGAATCTGTACGCGTAAGAATACCGGTATGGAACAGAAACCGACCTGAATTCCACAATGATACCGCACCAAATAAACTAAAGATAAGATGTTAGGATCCAATGACGACCTGAATAGGACTCTTATTCGGGATACAATCAGATTAGGACTCTTCTCTTCCTGATTATAAATAGAACCCAGAACCTCTGGCCGAAACCACAAACTTCTTTTCCAACTCCTAAGCCCACGACTTAGAGCCCTAGTCTCAACTCGCCAAGTAAGCCCATCGCCAGAGTGCAGCAAGGAAGATCGCCGGAAGAGAGCCCAACGATCGGAGAAGGACCAGAGACCGAGAAGACGTAAGAAGGACAAGCTCAGGGAGCTGTCTACGACGAGCGGCAACAACAAGGTTTTGAGATCCAAGAGCAACCGGAACCGCAAGAACAAGGCAAGTGCTCGTTGACCATATTGATCCTATGTTTTGGGAAAAACTGTTTTGTTTTGCGAAAAGGTGTGTGTGCTGAGTCAGACATGATGGGAAACCCTTTTATAGGAAGTTTACTAGTTTTGATTAAACCACCCTTGTCGCCAGGGATGTTTATGAGTCGGGTATGGTTTTACTTTTATGCTTCGCTGAGTCCATGGGATTGGGAAGCGAGATAGATGTGTCTAGCTAACTGCACTCGTAATGATAATAAGAAACTGATGTTGTTAATGGACATGGATCGGATGGAGATCTAGGAAAGACTAGGTTTGTGAATGAGGTAGCATGAGATGGTGGTTTACTTGCCGTAGATCTAAGGACCCGTTCATGCATGCACATGACAGGATAACAGTGCCACCACAAGGCCAAGTATGGGTGCGGCTTAGCTGACTAATTAGGTATGTTGCTAGAGTGTTATGGACTATGGAAGGCACGGGGAGTGGGAGTCGAGTGAGGACTGCCCTGGGAACTGCATGGCACAAGAGGGGGCCCGTGGGTGGGAGAATTGGAGATTCTAGCCTGCCGGTGAAACCTTAGTGAGTCCATACATCTAGTAGCCCCTTTGTAAAGGTTATTTTGTGATCTCTTGGCCATACACCGACGGTTGTGTACTGGTATAATGGAGGTTCTGCAGTCGCCGACGGGTGACGAAATCACAAACTTGTGGGTAAAGAGGTACAAACTCTGCAGTGTTCTTAAAACTATCATGATAGCCGAGCTTACGGTCACGAGCGCCTGGCCAACTGCCATGATTAGTTGGGATGGTTATTGGGATGGTTCTTTGTTATGGTTATTGGTTATGGTTTGGATGGTTTGGTTACGGTTTGATTTTGGGACTGTTGAGTCTGGGTGATAAGATGGTTGCGTGACTGTTGAGTCATGGCAACGAGAATTGGTCTCGGTGTGAGAAAAAGTTGTTTCATAGTTAAGATGGTAGCGAATACGAGAAGGTATTCGTGAGATGGTAGCGAATACGAGGAGGTATTCGTGAGCAAGAATGAGGTTGGTTAATGTTCAGGTGGAACGTGGACAGTGATTGAGGTATGTTGGTAATTTAATACATGCTGGGATTACATTCACCTAAAGGTTTAGTTGCTGTTTTATTATGGTTTTGATAAATAACTTAGCTTTCTGCAATGAGCCTTTTTATACCTACCTTGTTATGAGCTACATATCATATTTTCCCGCACTTGCTGAGTACATCGTTGTACTCAAACTTGCATTATTATTTCATCATCAGCAGCAGAAGAAGATTTCTATGGAGACCAAGTGGAGTATTAGGCGCGTAATCTGTTCTCAACCTTGCCTATGGAGGGAGTAGAGATGGAGCCACTTCTGCTTAGATTTGCTTCCGCATTAGTTAGATTGCTTCCGCATTAGAATAAAGACTTTCACTGTTAGCATGAGTCCAAGACTCATGAGACATTGTAATAAACTCTGTTATTCGTGGTAATATATATTCTGAATTCAGTTTGTGGATCATATGTGTATGTGTGATGAACATCCTGGATGATTAGTTCTCGGTTCCGTGGTTTCCATAGAATTGAGAGCGTCACAGATTGGTATCAGAGCCACGGGTTGACAGTAGGTTACATGCCTAGATTGAAATCTCAGATTGATATATAAACCACGGGTTGACAGTAGGTTACACACCTAGATACAATCACAGATTGGTATTGGACACAGACTGGTAGCTAAGCCACGCTGACCCAAGGAAGCATCCTAGGACGCTTAGATTGGCCTTGAAAACTACCTTGACATAGAAAACCATCCTTGAGTAGGAGTTGTGTGAGCCCTTGTGGTGATTATTTATGATTATGTGCTTAGAGTGGGTTATGGGACGTCTCAAAACGTTGTCCATATCCACACGTAAGTGGAAGGAGGTGTGAAATGTTTCGGCACTTGTTCACATCCTCACATGGGCTAATATATATAGTCCAACTCACCTTGATGCATATAGTTGAGGGAATCTACCTAACCTTCTAACATTCTATTCTATTTCGTTCTCTCCACAGATGGTGAGAGGAAACGCCGGCCGAAGGAACGTCCGTGACAACCAAGAGGATGGTCACGATGAAGTTCCTGTTAACCCCGGAGTTAGCGAGAACCACCTGGAACGGTTGATGGCCATGCAGAACCAACTTATGCAAACTATGATCCAAACTTTGGGTCAATTGCAGGCCAACAACAACAACCCTGTTCTGGCACCACCGCCACCACCACCGCCGGCTCACAACAGACTGGGAGAGTTCATGAGGACTCGACCACCCACCTTTGCTCAAGCTAGTGATCCCATGGAGGCCGATGATTGGTTAAAATCCATGGAGAAGAAGCTTGCCGTTGTTCAGTGCAATGACCGAGAGAAGGTTCTCTTTGCATCGCACCAACTTATGGGAGCTGCCGCTGACTGGTGGGATGCCCTATGCAACGCCCATGTCGACCTGGAGACAATCACTTGGAATGAGTTCAAGAAGAGTTTCCGCTCTCACTACATCCCTGCAGGTGTAATGATGCTCAAGAGACAGGAGTTTGAAGGTCTCCGCCAAGGACAGAAAAGCGTGAATGAGTATCTCAACAAGTTCACGCAACTGTCCCGTTATGCCCCCGAAGATGTCAACTCAGATCAGAGGAAGCAATACTTGTTCATGAGAGGGTTGAACAATGAGATCCAGGTTCAGCTCCTCAACAATGACTACGTGAGCTTCCAGAAGCTGGTTGACAAGGCTATAGTGGTCGAAAGCAAGATCAGAGAGATCGAGCGAGAGGGCAAGAGGAATATGCAGTACCAGCCCGAAGGGAGCAACGTACGACCTCGGTACATGCCCCCAGCCACACCACAGTATAGATTGACCACCCCTTCATACTGCCCTGGTCAGCCACCACAGCAATGACCCGTTGCACCAGCACCTCGTGTGCCCTTGCCTCCTGCGCCCCGTCCCAACATGGGCGCCCCTGCTCAAAACCCCCGCCCCAACGTACATGCTGCCGTGGGCAACAGGGCATGCTTTGCCTGCGCGGAACTGGGACACTTTGCGAACCAGTGCCCAAGGAGAGGCCTTGGACAGCAAGGCAGTGTGCCCAAGCAGAACCCGCGATCGAACGGAGGGGACAATCAAGGAAACCGTGGACAGCAGAACTATGCTCGCGGCAACGTGAACCATGTCTCTGCTGAGGAAGCACAACAAGCTGAGGACGTCGTAATTGGTATGTTCCTTGCCAACTCCAACCCAGCCACCATCTTATTTGATTCTGGAGCATCACATTCCTTCATATCATCCAAGTATGTTGCCAAACATCATCTACCCGTATCCCACTTAGAATGTGCTATGTTAGTTAATTCTCCCGGAGGAGAAATGAGGACTAATATAGTATGTCCGAAAGTAAGCCTTAAAATAAAGGGGGGGTAGACTTCCTTGCCAATCTTATTGTCTTGGACTTCCAAGGGATTGACATAATACTCGGTATGGATTAGTTAAGCAAGCACAACGGAGTAATGCAATGTGCTGAAAGGAGCGTGCAGTTGACAAACGAGCACGGTATTCGTGTCGAGTTTGAGTCAGCCCAGCAAACAACCGAAAGGGCAATTTTCAACAGCGTCGAAGGAACAACATTGTACAGCATTCCAGTGGTTCAGGAATTTTCGGACGTGTTCCCAGAAGAGCTTCCAGGTATGCCACCTGACCGGGACATTGAGTTTGCCATAGATTTGGTACCTGAAACTGCACCCATAGCCAAGAGACCCTATAGGATGCCTGTCAATGAACTAGTAGAACTCAAGAAGCAAATTCAAGAGCAGCTGGAAAAGGGTTTTATACGTCCAAGCTCGTCGCCATGGGGAGCCCCCGTGCTCTTCGTAGACAAGAATGATGGGACCCAAAGGATGTGCGTAGACTATAAGTCTCTCAATGAGGTAACAATCAAGAACAAATACCCTCTGCCCCGTATAGAGGACCTATTCGACCAAATGAAAGGAGCCCGAGTGTTCTCCAAGATTGATCTTCGGTCGGGATATTTCCAGCTGAAGATTAAGCCCTCCGGCATACCCAAGACTGCCTTTCAAACACGGTATGGTTCGTATGAATATACTGTCATATCTTTTGGGTTAACAAATGCACCCGCATACTTCATGTACCTCATGAACAAGGTTTTCATGGAGTACATGGATAAGTTCGTCGTGGTTTTCATCAGCGACATTTGGTGTATTCAAAAAGTGAGGAGGATCATGAAGAACATTTGAAATTGTACCTTGCAGAAATTGCATAAGCATCAATTGTATGCCAAGCTTAACAAGTGTCAATTTTAGCTGAAGGAAATATCATTCCTAGGTCACGTTATCTCAAAGGAAGGGGTTCGGTTGATCCTGGGAAAGTGAGAGATGTTCTGAAGTGGGACCAACCGCAAAATGTGAGGGATATTCGGAGTTTTCTTGGGATGGCTGGATACTATCGACGCTTCATTAAAGACTTCTCTAAGATAGCAAAGCCGATGACGGAGTTGCTAATGAAGGGAAAAGTCTTCCAATGGACACCAGCATGCCAAGGAAGTTTTGAGGAACTCAAGAAAAGGCTAACCACAGCGCCGGTTCTGGTATTGCCGGACGTAAGTAAGAGCTTTGACATATATTGTGACGCATCTAGACAGGGGCTCGGATGTGTGCTCATACAAGAAGGACAAGTGGTAGCCTATGACTCACGACAATTAAAGAAGCACGAGCTTAATTATCCCACACATGACTTGGAGCTAGCAGCAGTAGTGCATGCATTGAAGATTTGGAGACATTATATCCTTGGTCATCGATGTGAGATCTATACAGATCATAAAGGCCTCAAGTACATATCTACACAAACGGACTTGAATTTGAGGCAACGTCGATGGTTGGAACTCATCAAGGATTACGATGTTGGAATCAACTACCACCCTGGGAAGGCCAATGTAGTAGCTGATGCATTGAACCGGAAGGGAGCATGTCATCAACTCAAGATTCGGGAGCTACCACCCGAACTACGTAAGGAGTTCGAACGGTTACACCTCGGATTCCTGAATAACATGGAAATAATGGAGATCCACTCCTCATTGGAGCAAGAGATAAGAGATGGCCAAGTAACGGATGAGGAGATCAAGGAGATCAAGGAGAGGATCCGACAAGGAATCGAAGAGGATTTCCAAGAAGATGAGAAGGGTACGCTTTGGCTAAGAAAAAGGATTTGTGTGCCTAACGTGAAGCACCGCTGTGACATGATATTGAAAGAGGCACATGATTCACCCTATTCCATACATCCCGGGAGTACCAAAATGTACAAGGACTTGAAGACTTGTTATTGGTGGGATAGTATGAAAAGGGATATAGCCGAATACATTGCCCTATGCGACACATGCCAACGGGTGAAGGCCGAACATCAAAGACCCGCTGGATTGTTGCAACCTTTGAAGATACCCGAGTGGAAGTGGGAGGACATCAGTATGGATTTCATCGGTGGATTGCCACGTACTCAGACGGGTTATGACTCCATCTGGGTTATCGTGAACAGATTGACGAAAACCTCCCATTTTCTCCCCATAAGGGCCAAGTACAACGTTGCACAATTAGACGAGTTGTACATGGAGCAGATCGTGTGCCGTCATAGAGTCCAGAAGAGGATAGTCTCAGATCGAGATTCTCAGTTTACCTCTAGATTCTGGAGGAAGTTGCAGAAAGCCATGGGTACACAACTGGATTTTAGCTCCGCCTATCACCCACAAACCGATGGGCAAACCGAAAGGACAAACCAAATTTTGGAGGATATGTTGAGAGCTTGTGCCTTGAAACGATGGCGTAGTTGGGATAGGAGTTTTCCGTACGTCGAATTCTCCTATAACAACAGCTATCAAGCTAGCTTGAAGATATCGCCTTTTGAAGCATTATACGGAAGACGGTGTAGAACGCCGCTGTTCTGGAATGAAACCGGAGAGAACCGGGTGTTTGGACCCGAAGTGCTATAAGAAGCTGAAAAACAAGTCCAAGCGATACGGGAGAACTTAAAGGCTGCTCAGTCACGACAAAAAGGCTATGCGGACAATAGGCGAAGGAAGTTGACTTTTGAAGTAGGAGACTTCTTATACCTTAAGGTATCGCCTATCCGAGGCCAACGACGTTTCAATGTCAAAGGCAAGCTAGCACCTCGCTACATCGAACCATTTAAGATTTTGGACAAGCGAGGAGAAGTAGCCTATCAACTAGAGCTCCCAACGCACCTCTCCGACGTACATGACGTGTTTCATGTATCCCAGCTCAAGAAGTGCTTTAGAGTACCAGAGGAGCAAATACCAATGGAAGAGCTTGAACTTCAAGAAGACCTGACCTATACGGAGCACCCTGTCCGAATTTTGGACGTAAAGGAAAGAGTCACCTGGAAGAAGGTGATTCGATGGTGCAAAGTACAATGGAGCCATCACACCGAATCTGAAGCCACATGGGAGCGTGAAGAAGACATCAAGGCAGAATTTCCTCATCTGTTCCCCACTAACGAATCTCGAGGGCAAGATTCAAATTAAAGGGGGTAGATTTGTAGCACCCTCATTTGTGGTGTCACCATATATTCATGTTTTATGAAGAGAAAACATTTTAAGAATAGTAGGAACAGAGAAAAATATCAAAAGGGGGCAATAAGAGCCGAATCCAGTTCACCGAGAGCGCCGAAGACAACTTCCGCGGCCCGCTGGCCACGTGGCATGTTCGGAGCTCATTCCTGTGAAGTGGGAAGAGGTCCGCCGCTAAACTGGCTACGTGGAATGCTCGGGGCTCATCTCCGCAAAGGGGGAGAGGTCCGACCCTGTGGGATACGTGTTGCCCCCGGAGCTAGCCTCTACGGAAGAAGCAAAGGCATTTCCGCAGGACACATGTTACCTTCGGAGCTAGTCACCGCGGAATCAAAGGAACAGTCGCGCGGGATACGTGTTGATCTCGGAGCTCACCTCCGAGAAGGTCTGGTTCTATTGGACACGGATCATCACCGGAGCTTATCTCCGGTAGGTCCGACATTATTGGACACGTGTCTACCTCGGAGCACGTCTCTGAGGAAAGAGGGAAAAGACCGGCACTAACATGTGGCGTGCGCGGAACCACCTCCAAGTAGAGAGGAGGTCCCGACCGCCAGGATATGTGGCGCACACGGAGTTCACCTCCAAAGGAGAAGGGAGGTCTCACTCGTTTGACACGTGGCACAACCGGAGCTCGTCTGTGCGGAAAGGGAGAGACCAGGCCCGGTGGACACGTGGAGCTTCCGGAGCTCATCACCGCGAAGGTGAATGTGGCCTAGAGGGGGTGAATAGGCCTTTAAAGAAACCTGCACACTTAATAAAGTTATCAGAAACTTGACTGACCGGACTAGTCCGGTTGTGTGGGCGGACTAGTCCGGTGTGCTGAATTATTTGAGTTTATTAAGTGTGTCTCACAAATTTAATCTTTCAGCAGCAGAATGAGAACAACAGTTTTTATAAATTAAATTTATTGTTTGGATGCACGTGCAAACTTATAAGGAACTCAAACGATGACTAGCAAACTAGTGATCTAATGTATCAAAATGTAAAACAAATGAGAGACAAGAGACACGAATTTTTACCGAGGTTCGATCTCACCAAGAGATCTACGTCCTCGTTGAGGAAGCTCACACAGAGCCGGTTCCCAACCCTTTCCCTCTTCAAGTCACCACAAAGGCCGACTTGACTCCACTATCACGGGTAATCACCGAGTTTGTGGGGCAACCTCACACGTTGAGGGCTCCCACAAGAATTACAGTGAGAAGGTGATCAAATACACTCAAAAAGATTACAATGCAGAATATGAGCGTAGAGAAATCAAACCCAAGAGCTCTCAACGAAAGAACGACGATCTCTCAATCCCAAATCCAAGTATTTGATTGATCTTGGCCTTTTTGCACCTTAGATTTATGGAGAGATGTGTTTTTGGGCTCTTGGGTGAGGTGGCGGCGCTAGGGTTCAAGCTTTTGACAATATGTGTCGTGCCCTCTCAGGGAAAAGATGAAGGACCTCCTTTTATAGGCTTTCCAAAAAAGTTACCGTTGTTAAACCTACTACCGGACCAGTCCGGTATAAGATCGGACTTGTCCGGTCTACTTCCAGTGGGTTAACCGGACTAGTCCGGTCCACAAACTGGACTTGTCCGGTGCTATGTGAAATGGGGTTTCAGAAACTTCAGCGGACTAGTCCTGTCGCTTGGATGGACTAGTCCGCAGTCCTCTAAAGAGGACAACAGAGACATGACCGGACTAGTCCGGTCTAAAACTGGACTTGTCCGGTTGCATTCAAGTGAGCTGACCGGACTAGTCCGGTTCGCAAGGCGGACTAGTCCGGTGCACTATGTTTGCGTCTTCCAGAAAGTTAAACGGACTAGTCCGGTTTTCAGTGGATTTTAGTTGATTTTTAAACCCCTTACCCTTATTCAAAGTCATGAGCTCTTGGGATATGTCTCTCACACACACCCTATACATTTTCATCTACTCTGTTCTTCCAAATTCCACTAAAGTCTTCCTTTTCGGGCACCACTCTATTTTTCATCTTTTTGTGCGCACCTAGCTAGTTCACTTAGTTTGTCCTGCAATCATTTCGTTAGGATCTCATATGCTTGTCATCAATTAGCCAAAACCCACAAGGGATTTCCTAGATGCACTTTCAATCTCGCCCTTTTTGGTGATTGATGACAACCATTTGAGATATCACAATTGAGAATAAAAGGTTGATTTTCATAAGGTGTGCACATATGAGAATAATAAAGAATTCACAAAAAGCTTCTCACATATGCACACACCTTATGGTGGGGTGCCTAACAAGTGTGTGATAAACAAAATGTGACAGAATAAAGACAAACAATAGTGAACATATAGTGCATCACACATAAGAAATAGTGTATTACAAGATTTTAAAATAGTCCTTGACCACAAGAGAGCTTAATAACTAATACTAGATAGAAATAGTCCAAATCTAATCTCAATCTTCCCTAATCTCAATCTCTCCCTCTTTGGCATCAAGGCACCAAAAAGGGAAAAATTGAGGGGAATCACTCATCGCTGCCTCCTCCGTCAGTCTCAGTTTGATCTTCATCTTCAGCATCCACGGGAGAAGGATCTTCCTCTGAGTCCTCGGAGGCGGGCGGTGATCCAACGGGCTCAATCTCAAGCTTTGCACAGATAGACTTGATATTGGTGTTGACGTACTGTTGATGTTTCTTCCTAGCAAGCTTTTCTTTGTGCTGCCTGTCTTCGATCTTACGGCAGCAGGCAAAGATGGAGGAGAGCATTTTGAGGATGCCGCTGGATGATTCTTGGGCAGGTGGAGATCCAGGAGGAGCAGGTGCAGATCTAGTGTCATCATGAGCTTGCTTTGGTCTCCTCTCCACTGGTGGAGAGGACGGGGCAGTTGGAGCCGGAGGGAGAGTGTACTCGGTGGGTTTTTGCGGCTTCAACCCCTTATGCTTGACATCCTTGACAAACTCGAGTCCCGTCACTTTCTCAACCATGTACATGATATACGGTGCGTATCCATAGGACCTATTGTGGTTAATTGAGATGTTCACAATGTCGTTGTAAATATACTCAAAGACATTGAATGGTCTCCTCCCACTAAGGACATTCATGAGAGTCCTCAAGGTCCCTTGTATAGTTCCTGCATCTCCATCCTTCGGAGCTATAGTCTTTCTCAAGACTCTATTTAGGACCACAAAGAAGGGCTTTTGATATTTGATGGTGGGAGGAACAGATGGCATCCTTGTGTCATAGAGAAATTCAAGTTCCTCCTTCTCCAGGGGTTTCAGATTATGAATGACCAGTTCATGATCCAAAGTGTGTTGGAGGTGAAGAATCCTAGCAAATTCATCATACGTGACACTATACCTTGAACCATGAGTCATCCAAGTAAGATTGTCTCCATCATCACGAGCAAAGTAAAGAGTGGAGTAAAACTGGGTAATTACTTCATTGTTCCAGTCATACTCAAAGGATAGCAGGTCCATCAGACTGTGCCTCTCTAACGCTTCCACCATCTCATGAAAGGCAGGATACCTCTTCGACTTCAGATATTCAACATTTAGCCATTGACTCTCTTCTACAGGGTTCTTCATCTTCATGTACACATGCTCGTAGTAGTCTGCATGGAAGTTGCTCCAGAACCTTGGATCAGAGCATTGCTTAGGTCGGTCATACACTTGAATCTTCCTGAAGTTATCAGCTAGCTCACTCCCTTTTCCAGTGAAATCCTCACTTGAAGGCTGCCTGTTGCGGTGAATGGGGTTTTTCATCTTCAAGGGCCCAAGGGGACCACTAGCAAGTCCCTTTCCTTTATTGAGGATTCTTTTTGGCCCTGAAGAGCCCTCAGCACATCTTTCCTTAGAGGCCTTTTGCCAATGACTTTCCTCTTCTTAGGTTGATTGTCGTCGGAGGGTGGAGAGTGGACATTGACATCATGTCTCTTCTTCATAACTTTCTCCTTAGTCCTCCTCACTTTCTCGCGTTGAACGTCTTCATCAATGTGAAAGGAGCTGTCATCTGAGCCTGAAGACATGATGCCTGATAAGGAGTTCAAGGATTAGATGCAAATGGACTCATTATCGACTTCAAATGGGAACATAGGGGTTCAATTGTCAGAGGCCGGACTTGTCCGGTTTCAGAGTGCGGACTTGTCCGGTGGACGGACTTGTCTGCCTCTATGCGCCGGACTAGTCCGGCCTGGCATAAGAACCCTAATGTTTCATTTGAATCAAATCTCCTATCTAAGGGCACAAGAGTAGGAACATGGTAGGAATACATCTATTGAGGCAATGTACATCCTTTTGAAATCAAAGAAAACTAGCTAGAACTAGAAAAGTTGAGATTTTGGTTTAAAGGGGGAAATTTACCAAGATTTGAAGATTCGCGTCGAAGAGGTGGAAATCAGTCCGGATGAGTCCGGAGGAGGAAGACCACTCGACAAGGGGAGTCTTTTTCGCGGAGAAAAACTCGATTTTGAGGGTTCAACCAGAAAATCACTTTGGGGGCTAGGGTTTGGAAGAGGAGAGGGAGAGCAAGTCTAATGAGGGGTGAGGGAGAGATCTGGGCCAGCCAAGTGCTTCTATATGCGACTGACCAGACTAGTCCGGTCATGGTAGCGGACTAGTCCGGTACCCCTGAGTTAACCTAGTTGTTGTCAGTCCGGACTAGTCCGGTTGGAAATCGGACTAGTCCGTTTCCAACAGACTTGATACATATATAGATAATTAATAGTGATCCAAGGACAATAATTTTGCAAGTAGTCTTGGTGATTACGATCAGTAGGCAATCAGCAATGAAACAATGGTCATAATCCACAAGATTTCTTCATTAAAAATAGTTTTCTGAGTAGAAAAGGAGAGGAGGAGCATTTTTGACAATACGGAGGAACATTTTAAGTTGCAACCAGGTATGCAATGTTTCAAGCCACATTTCGAGAGTCAATAATGTTTAGCTCATTTCTTAGTTCACAGAACCTTTTCTCATCTAATGGTTTGGTAAAAATATCTGCAAGTTGTTTTTCAGTCCTAACATGTGAAATAGCTATATCACCTTTTAATGAATGATCTCTAAGAAAGTGATGACGGATGTCTATGTGCTTAGTTCTTGAGTGCTCTACAGGGTTGTGTGCAATCTTTATAGCACTTTCATTATCGCATAGAAGCGGGATATGACATAGATTGTAGCAGTAGTCCCTAAGAGTTTGTTGCATCCAAAGTAGTTGCGCACAGCAACTACCGGCTGCAACATACTCTGCTTCTGCTGTGGAAAGAGCAATGGAGTTTTGCTTTTTAGATGACCAAGAAACTAGTGAGCTACCAAGAAATTGACAAGTCCCTGACGTGCTCTTTCTATCGACTTTGCATCCTGCATAGTCGGCGTCGGAATACCCTATCAAGTTAAACTAGGATCCTTTGGGATACCAAAGGCCCAAGTTGGGTGTGTGTACAAGGTACCTTAGGATTCTTTTTACAGCAATTAAGTGACACTCTTTAGGTGCGTCTTGAAACCTTGCACACATGCAAACACTAAGCATAATATCTGGCCTAGATGCACATAAGTATAGTAAGGAGCCAATCATGGACCGATATACCTTTTGATCCACATTTGGACCGTCTTCATTGAGGTCGAGATGTCCGTTCATGGCCATGGGTGTCTTGATGGGCTTGGCTTTGTCCATATTGAATTTCTTGAGAATGTCTTGTGTATATTTAGTTTGTCTTATAAATGTACCTTCTCTCAGTTGCTTTACTTGAAATCCCAAGAAGAACTTCAATTCACCCATCATTGACATCTCGAACCTGTCTGTCATTATTTTGCTAAATTCTTCACAGAAGGACTTGTTAGTGGATCCAAAGATAATGTCATCAACATAAATTTGACATACGAATAAATGATCATCAAAATGTTTAGTAAAGAGTGTATAGTCAGCTTTACCAATTTTGAATCCATTTTGAATCAGAAAATCTCTAAGGCACTCATACCAGGCTCGAGGAGCCTGTTTGAGGCCATAGAGAGCCTTACGCAGTTTATAGACATGGTTGGGATACTCCTGATCTTCGAACCCCGGTGGCTGCTCCACATAGACTTCCTCCTTTATCGGACCATTGAGAAAGGCACTCTTGACGTCCATTTGATACAACTTAAAATTATGGTGAGTAGCATATGCTAATAAAATGCGAATGGACTCAAATCTAGCTACAGGAGCGAAGGTTTCATCGAAATCCAAATCTTCCACTTGAGAATAACCTTTGGCCACCAACCTCGCTTTATTTCTTGTCACTACTCCATGTTCATCTTGCTTGTTCCGAAAGACCCATTTGGTTCCAACGATGTTCGCCCTTGGTCTTTCCACCAGCTCCCACACCTCATTTCTTTTGAAGTTGTTCAGCTCCTCTTGCATCGCAATCACCCAGTCTGGATCCCTTAAGGCTTCTTCTACCCTGTATGGCTCCAGAAAAGACACAAAAGAATAGTGTTCACAAAAATTTGCAATTTGAGATCTAGTAGTTACTCCCTTAGCAATAACTCCAATGATATTGTTGACAGGATGGGCCCTTTGCACACACTGATGTACTCTTGGGTGTGGAATTTGTATAGTTGCTTGTTCTTCATTGTCTTCATGTGTCATGTCTCCCCCTAGATCATTGCTTCCATGATCATCTTGATTTTCTTGATCTTTGTCAACCTGATCTTGTGTAGGGGCTCCCCCTTGATCATTGCTTCCTTGTTGAAATTCATCTTGTGTCTCCTCTCGTGGTAGGATATCACCAAGTGCCATTTTTTTCAGCGCTTCACATGGAGCTTCCTCCTTATCTAGCATAGACTTATCGACTTGCTCCACTTGTGAGTCGTTAGTTTCATCGAACACTACGTCACGTGCTACTTCAACAAGGCTAGACACCTTGTTGAAGACACGATAGGCGTAGGCACTCGATTCATATCCAAGCAAGAATCCTTCATCGGACTTCGAAGCAAACTTCGAGGCCCTTGGTTTCTTGTTCAGAATAAAACATTTGCAACCAAAAACTTTGAAATAGGAAACGTTAGGCTTTTTACCCGTGAGAAGCTCATATGGAGTTTTCTTCAGTAGTCGATGAAGGTACAACCGATTTGTGGCATGACAAGCGGTGTTCACCGCTTCTGCCCCAAAATCGGTCAGACGTCTTGTATTCATCCAACATTGTTCTCGCCATTTCGATCAATGTTCTGTTCTTCCTTTTGGCCACCCCGTTCTATTGAGGAGAGTAGGGTGCCGAGAATTCATGCTTTATACCTTCTTCATTGAGATATTCTTCAACTTGGGTATTCTTGAATTCTGTCCCATTGTCACTTCTGATATTCTTTACGGTTGATGAGAATTCATTTTGAGCTCTTTTCAAGAACTTCTTGAGGATTCCCTGAGTTTCTGATTTATCATACAAGAAAAATACCCAGGTAAATCTTGAAAAATCATCAACAATTACTAAACCGTATTTGTTACCGCCGATGCTGATGTACGCAATTGGACCAAAGAGATCCATGTGGAGAAGTTCCAGCGGTCTAGCGGTGGTCATCACATTCTTGGCGGGGTGTGGTGCTCCAACCTGTTTTCCTGCTTGACAAGCGCTGCACGGCCTGTCTTTTTCAAAAACCACATCCTTAAGACCACGGATGTGACCACCTTTTAGAAGTTTCTGCAGATTTCTCATTCCAACATGGGCTAGCCGTCTATGCCACAGTCATCCCATGTTGGTCTTAGCAACCAAGCAAGTGTTGAGTTCGGCTTTATCTTTGTTGAAGTCAACAAGATAAAGCTTTCCCTTCAACAATCCCTTGAATGCAATCGAGCCATCGCTTCTTCTAAAGACGGTCACACCCTCATTAGTGAATAAACAGTTGTAACCTTTGTCGCATAGTTGAGATATTGATAAAAGATTATAATCTAGAGAGTCTACATGTAAAACATTAGATAAGGTGTGTTGAGAGGATATTTCAATGTTACCACTACCAAGGACCTTTCCTTGGCTGTTGTCTCCAAAGTATATACCTTCACTTGGATCCTTGTTGCACTCGTATTCCACAAACATACCTCTCTCTCCGGTCATATGATTTGTGCATCCGCTATCTAGTACCCACTTAGATCCACCGGAGGAGTAAGCCTGCAAAATAGAATTATTTCTAGGTTTTAGGTACCCAAGCTTGCTTGGGTCCTCTCAGGTTAGTCACAAGAGTCTTGGGCACCCACACACAAGTTTTTAAGTTCTTGTGGCGTGGTCCTGTATATTTAGCAATGACTTTTCCATACTTGTTTTTCATGAGAACATAAGAAGCATCAAATGTATGGAACAGTGTTTGTAGCTCAGATTCATGGGATTTTTCTTTAACAAAAATGATTCTATTCTTAGCATGATTAGGAGTAGACATGTGTCTGTTCCTGTCAAAGCCAAGACCATCTTTGACATTGGGAGGTCTAGTGATCATATATGCACTTCGTGCATATTTGATCTTCTCCTTATCAAAGATGCTGTTTTGAGAAGAATGCATGTCATGAGAGGTTGAAGCATTAGAAATTACATTCTTCTTACTAGAGCAAGTACAGGTTCTTATTGTTGTCGAGCTCATATCTTTGGAGGAAGAGGAGTCACTTTGTTTGAGCGACTCAACTTGCACCTCAAGGATTTTGTTAACTTTTGACAAGTTAGCAAGTTCTTCCTTGATTGCAATGTGCGAGTCCTCTAACTTTGAGTAAGTTTCCTTACTCAAGGCTAGCTCTAACTCAAGTGACTCATTCTTCTCTCTTTCAAGATCAAGAAGCTTTTCAACTTCTTGATATCACTTCCTCTCACGGATGAGCATATCTTCTTGTCGGTTGACAAGTTCTTCCTTTTCAAAGATTTCGTTCGATAACATTTCCATTTTCTTTAAAGCAATTTTACTTAGCCCTCTAAATAATTCTTCATTATCACTAGAGCTATCAAAGTCATCAATGGAGGAATTTAGTATAGGAGGAGTAAGTCTAACCTTTTTCTTGCCTTCCTTAGCCATAAGACAAGTGTGGTTATTCATGTCCCGTCCTCCCATGTTCGGAAAGAGTGTGGCTCTCATAGTTGGTTTCTTGACTGCGATAGTGGCCATCTCTTTTTCTTCATCGGAGGAGGACTCATCGTTTGAGTCCCACTCCTTCCCAATGTGCGCTTGATGGGCTTGTCTTCTTTTTCTGAAATTTTTCTTTTCTTGAGATCTTGTTTCCTTCTTCTTTTTGTTTTCTTCATAAGTACAGTCCACCATAAAGTGACCATACTCTCCACAGTTGTAGCAAGTACGTCGAGCCTTGGATTTTTCTTTATCCTTGATTTTGCCTTCATGTGAATTGTTGCCGTGTCTTCTCTTCATCATGCGTTTGAACTTTTTGATGAAGAGTACCATTTCTTCGTCATCAAGATCGGTGCTTTCGTCGCTTGTATCTCCATCGTCTTGGTCTTCACGAGTTTCTTTGAGTTTGGGTCTACACGTTGTTTTGAGAGCAACTTCTTTCTTTTTAGAAGAGGTGAGCTCGGCTAAGTCTTTGACGTATTGAGCCTCTTTCTCCATCATTTCATGATTTATGATCTTTCCCAATAACTCATCGGGAGTAATTTTGTGAAACCCGGGGCTTTCTCTAATCATTGAGCAAAGTGTGACGTTTCTTCGCATGAAGGCTCTTATCATCATTTTGACCACCTCGTGATCAGTCCATTTCTTACTTCCATAGGCACGGATTTCGTTGATGAGTGCCTTCATCCGATTGTACATGTCTTGAGGTGATTCGCCTTCTTCAATAGCAAATCTCCCCATCTCTCCTTCTAGCATCTCAATTTTGGCTTCACGTACAGACCTATTTCCTTCATGAGCAGTTTTGAGTGTATCCCAGATTTCTTTTGCACTTTCTAGTCCATCGATCTTGGTGAATTCTTCTCTGCTCAGTGACGATGTGATTACTGCAACGGCTTGTGCATTTCTGTGAATCTCTTGTTCTTGTTCCGGAGTGAGTTCTTCATCCGTGTCTGGGATATCTATTCCGGTGCAGAAAATATGCCAAAGGCTGGGATTCAAGGATATTAGATGCATTTTCATGTTGTACTTCCACATGGTGTAGTCACTTCCATCAAACTGTGGGGGCCTTCCCATAGGAATAGAGAGATAATGATTATTTGAATTGAGACGGTTGTAGTTGTAAGGATACCAGGAGTAGTCGTGATGACCACTCCCCATCGTCTTTTCTTCCTCTTTTCCCTTTTGTGCCAGTAGTTTCTTTCTCAGGAGTGCTTTTAGTTGCCTCACTTCTTCATCGTCATGTGGACTTTCTTTCAGCACATCGAAGGCTTTGGCTTCTTGCTCCTCATCGTTGTTGCTCGTCTTTGGGATATCGTTGTTCTTCTCAGAGGACATTGATCTCTCCGAGATGTGAGTCTCGCTGATGGAGAACTTAGCTCTGATACCAATTGAATGTGGCCTAGAGGGGGGGTGAATAGGCCTTTAAAGAAACCTGCACACTTAATAAAGTTATCAGAAACTTGACGGACCGGACTAGTCCGGTTGTGTGGGCGGACTAGTCCGGTGTGCTGAATTATTTGAGTTTATTAAGTGTGTCTCACAAATTTAATCTTTCAGCAGCGGAATGAGAACAACAGTTTTTATAAATTAAATTTATTGTATGGATGCACGTGCAAACTTATAAGGAACTCAAACGATGACTAGCAAACTAGTGATCTAATGTATCAAAATATAAAACAAATGAGAGACAAGAGACACGAATTTTTACCGAGGTTCGATCTCACCAAGAGATCTACGTCCTCGTTGAGGAAGCTCACACAGAGCTGGGTTCCCAACCCTTTCCCTCTTCAAGTCACCACAAAGGCCGACTTGACTCCACTATCACGGGTAATGACCGAGTTTGTGGGGCAACCTCACACGTTGAGGGCTCCCACAAGAATTACAGTGAGAAGGTGATCAAATACACTCAAAAAGATTACAATGCAGAATATGAGTGTAGAGAAATCAAACCCCAAGAGCTCTCAAAGAAAGAACGACGATCTCTCAATCCCAAATCCAAGTATTTGATTGATCTTGGCCTTTTTGCACCTTAGATGTATGGAGAGATGTGTTTTTGGGCTCTTGGGTCAGGTGGCGGCGCTAGGGTTCAAGATTTTGACAATATGTGTCGTGTCCTCTCAGGGAAAAGACGAAGGACCTCTTTTTATAGGCTTTCCAAAAAAGTTACCGTTGTTAAACCTACTACCGGACTAGTCTGGTATAAGATCGGACTTGTCCGGTCTACTTCCAGTGGGTTAACCGGACTAGTCCGGTCCACAAACCGGACTTGTCCGGTGCTATGTGAAATGGGGTTTCAGAAACTTCAGCGGACTAGTCCTGTCGCTTGGATGGACTAGTCCGCAGTCCTCTAAAGAGGACAACACAGACATGACCGGACTAGTCCGGTCTAAAACCGGACTTGTCCGGTTGCATTCCAGTGAGCTGACCGGACTAGTCCGGTTCGCAAGGCGGACTAGTCCGGTGCACTATGTTTGCGTCTTCCAGAAAGTTAAACGGACTAGTCCGGTCCCTGAACGGACTAGTCCGGTTTTCAGTGGAATGTAGTTGATTTTTAAACCCCTTACCCTTATTCAAAGTCATGAGCTCTTGGGATGTGTCTCTCACACACACCCTACACATTTTCATCTACTTTGTTCTTCCAAATTCCACTAAAGTCTTCCTTTTCGGGCACCACTCTATTTTTCATCTTTTTGTGCGCACCTAGCTAGTTCACTTAGTTTGTCCTGCAATCATTTCGTTAGGATCTCACATGCTTGTCGTCAATTAGCCAAAACCCACAAGGGATTTCCTAGATGCACTTTCAGAAGGTAACGGGTTCTGAAGCGGTTTTGGAATCTGTATGCGTAAGAATACCGGTATGGAACAGAAACCGACCTGAATTCCACAATGATACCGCACCAAATAAACTAAAGATAAGATGTTAGGATCCAACGACGACCTGAATAGGACTCTTATTCGGGATACAATCAGATTAGGACTCTTCTCTTCCCGATTATAAATAGAACCCAGAACCTCAGGCCGAAACCACAAACTTCTTTTCCAACTCCTAAGCCGACGACTTAGAGCCCTAGCCTCAACTCGCCAAGTAAGCCCATCGCCGGAGTGCAGCAAGGAAGATCGCCGGAAGAGAGCCCAATGATCGGAGAAGGACCCGAGACCGAGAAGAATGTAAGAAGGACAAGCTCAGGGAGCTGTCTACGACGAGCGGCAACAACAAGGTTTTGAGATCCAAGAGCAACCGGAACCGCAAGAACAAGGCAAGTGCTCCTTGACTATATTGATCCTATGTTTTGGGAAAAACTGTTTTGTTTTGCGAAAAGGTGTGTGTGCTGAGTCAAACATGATGGGAAACCCTTTTATAGGAAGTTTACTAGTTTTGATTAAACCACCCTTGTCACCAGGGATGTTTATGAGTCGGGTATGGTTTTACTTTTATGCTTCGCTGAGTCCATGGGATTGGAAAGCGAGATAGATGTGTCTAGATAACTGCACTCGTAATGATAATAAGAAACTGATGTTGTTAATGGACATGGATCGGAGGGAGATCTAGGCAAGACTGGGTTTGTGAATGAGATAGCATGAGATGGTGTTTTACTTGTCGTAGATCTAAGGACCGGTTCATGCATGCACATGCCTGGATAACAGTGCCACCACAAGGCCAAGTATGGGTGCCGCTTAGCTGACTAATTAGGTAAGTTGCTAGAGTGTTATGGACTGTGGAAGGCGTGGGGAATGGGAGTCGAGTGAGGACTGCCCTGGGAACTGCATGGCACAAGAGGGGGCCCGTGGGTGGGAGAATTAGAGATTCTAGCCTGCCGGTGAAACCTTAGTGAGTCCATACATCTAGTAGCCCCTTTGTAAAGGCTATTTTGTGATCTCTTGGCCATACACCGACGGTTGTGTACTGGTATAATGGAGGTTCTGCAGTCGCCGACGGGTGACGAAATCACAAACTTGTGGGTAAAGAGGTACAAACTCTGCAGGGTTCTTAAAACTATCATGATAGCCGAGCTTACAGTCACGAGCGCCTGGCCAACTGCCATGATTAGTTGGGATGGTTCTTGGGATGGTTCTTGGTTATGGTTATTGGTTATGGTTTGGTTACGGTTTGGTTTTGGTACTGTTGAGTCCGGGTGATAAGATGGTTGCATGACTGTTGAGTCATGGCAACGAGAATTGGTCTTGGTGTGAGACAAAGTTGTTTATGAGATAAGATGGTAGCGAATACGAGAAGGTATTCGTGAGATGGTAGTGAATACGAGGAGGTATTCGTGAGCAAGAATGAGGTTGGTTAATGTTCGGGTGGAACGTGGACAGTGATGGAGGTATGTTGGTAATTTAATACATGCTTGGATTACATTCACCTAAAGGTTTAGTTGCTGTTTTATTATTGTTTTGATAAATAACTTAGCTTTCTGCAATGAGCCTTTTTATACCTACCTTGTTATGAGCTACATATCATATTTTCCCACACTTGCTGAGTACATTGTGAACTCAAACTTGCATTATTATTTCATCATCAGCAGCAGAAGAAGATTTCTATGGAGACCAAGTGGAGTATTAGGCGCGTAATTTGTTCTCAACCTTGCCTGTTGAGGGAGTAGAGATGGAGCCACTTCTACTTAGATTTGCTTCCGCATTAGTTAGATTGCTTCCGCATTAGAATAAAGACTTCCGCTGTGAGCATGAGTCCAAGACTCATGAGACATTATAATAAACTCTGTTATTCGTGGTAATATATATTCTGAATTCAGTTTGTGGATCATATGTGTATGTATGATGAACATCCTGGGCACACATATGCATTAGTTCTCGGTTCCGTGGTTTCCACAGAATTGAGGGCGTCACACTCCAAAAATGTGGTGTTCTACACCGTCTACCATACAATGCTTTGAAAGGTGACATCTTCAAGCTAGCTTGATAGCTGTTGTTATAGGAGAATTAGGCATACTGTATACTCCTATCCCAACTACGCCCACGTTTCAAGGCGCAAGCTCTCAACATGTCCTCCAAAATTTGGTTTGTCCTTTCGGTTTGCCCATCAGTTTGTGGGTGATAGGCGGAGCTAAAATCTAGTCGTGTACCCATAGCTTTCTGCAGCTTCCTCCAGAATCTAGAGGTAAACTGAGAACCTCGATCTGAGACTATCCTAGTCGGGACTCCATGACGGCACACGATCTGCTCCATGTACAACTCGACTAATTATGCAATGTTGTACTTGGCCCTTATAGGAAAAAAATGGGCTGTTTTCGTCAATCGGTCCACGATAACCCAGATGGAGTCATAACCCGACTGAGTACGTGGCAATCCAACGATGAAATCCATATTGACGTCCTCCCACTTCCACTCGGGTACCTTCAAAGGTTGCAACAATCCAGCGGGTCTTTGATGTTCGTCCTTCACCCATTGGCATGTGTCGCATAGGGCAACGTATTCGGCTATGTCCCTTTTCATACCATCCCACCAATAACAAGTCATCAAGTCCTTGTACATTTTGGTACTCCCGGGATGTATGGAATAGGGTGAATCATGTGCCTCTTTCAGTATCATGTCGCGGATGTGATTCATGTTGGGCACGCAAATCCTTTTTCCTAGCCAAAGCGTACCCTTATCATCTTCTTTGAAATCCTTCTCTATTCCTTGTCGGATCCTCTCCTTGATCTCCTCATCCGTTGCTTGGCCATCTCTTATCTCTTGCTCCAATGAAGAGTGGATCTCCATCATTTCCATGTTGTTCAAGAATCCGAGGTGTAACCGTTCGAACTCCTTACGTAGTTCGGGTTGTAGCTCCCGAACTGTGAGTTGGTGACATGCTCCCTTTCGGCTCAATGCATCAGCCACTATATTGGCATTCCCAGGGTGGTAGTTGATTCCAACATCGTAATCTTTGATTAGTTCCAACCATCGACGTTGCCTCAAATTCAAGTCCGTTTGTGTAAATATGTACTTGAGGCTTTCATGATCCGTATAGATCTCACATCGATGACCAAGGATATAATGTCTCCAAATCTTCAATGCATGCACTACTGCTGCTAGCTCCAAGTCATGTGTAGGATAATTAAGCTCGTGCTTCTTTAATTGTCGTGAGGCATAGGCTACCACTTGTCCTTCTTGCATGAGCACACATCCGAGCCCCTGTCTGGATGTGTCACAATATATCTCAAAGCTCTTGCTTACGTCCGGCAATACCAAAACCGGCATGCTGGTGTCCATCGAAAGGCTTTTTCCTTCGTTAGCGACTCCTTCATAGGCTTTGCTATCTTAGAGAAGTCCTTGATAAAGCGTCGGTAGTATCCAGCCATCCCAAGAAAACTCCGAATATCCCTCACGTTTTGCGGTTGGTCCCACTTCAGAACATCTCTCACTTTTTTGGGATCAAACGATACCCCTTCTTCGGAGATAATGTGGCCTAGGAACGATATTTCCTTTAGCCAAAATTGACACTTGTTAAGCTTGGCATACAATTGATGCTCACGCATTTTCTGCAAGGTCAATTTCAAATGTTCTTCATGCTCCTCCTCACTTTTTGAATACACCATAATGTCGTCGATGAAAACCACGATGAACTTATCCAAGTACTGCATGAAAACCTTGTTCATGAGGTACATGAAGTATGTGGGTGCATTTGTTAACCCAAAAGACATGATGGTATATTCATACGAACCATACCGTGTTCGAAAGGCTGTCTTGGGTATATCGGAGGGCTTAATCTTTAGCTGGAAGTATCCCGACCGAAGATCAATTTTGGAGAACACTTGGGCTCCTATCATTTGGTCAATAGGTCCTCTATACGGGGCAGAGGGCATTTGTTCTTGATTTCTACCTCATTGAGAGACCTATAGTTCACACACATCCTTTGGGTTCCATCCTTCTTGTCTACGAAGAGCACAGGAGCTCCTCATGGTGATGAGCTTGGACGTATAAAACCATTCTCCAACTGCTCCTGGATTTGCTTCTTGAGTTCTACTAGTTCATTGACGGGCATCCTATAGGGTCTCTTTGCTATGGGTGCAGTTCCGGGTACCAAATCAATGGCAAACTCAATGTCCCGATCAGGGGGCATACCTGGAAGCTCTTCCGGGAATACGTCCGAGAATTCCTGAACCACTGGAATGCTGTCCAATGTTGCTCCTTCGACGTGGTTCAAGATTGCCCTTTCGGTTGTTTGTTGGGCTGACTCAAACTCGACACGAATACCGTGCTCATTTGTCAACTGCACGCTCCTTTCAGCACATTGGATTACCCCGTTGTGCTTCCTTAACCAATCCATCCCGAGTATTATGTCAAGCCCTTGGGAGTCCAAGACAATGAGGTTGGCAAGGAAGTCTACCCCCCTTATTTTAATGCTTACATTCGGACATACTATATTAGTCCTCATCTCTTCTCCGGGAGAGTTAACTAACATAGCACATTATAGGTGTGATATGGGTAGATTATGCTTGGCAACAAACTTGGATGATATGAAGGAATGCGATGCTCCAGAATCAAATAAGATGGTGGCTGGGTTGGAGTTGGCAAGGAACATACCAATTGCGACGTCCTCAGCCTGTTGTGCTTCCTCAGCAGAGACATGGTTCACGTTGCTGCGAGCATAGTTCTTCTGTCCATGGTTTCCTTGATTGTCCCCTCCGTTCGGTCGCGGGTTCTGTTTGGGCACGTTGCCTTGCTGTCCCGGGCCTCTCCTCAGACACTGGTTCGCGAAGTGTCCTATTTCCCCGCATGCAAAGCATGCCATGTTGCCTATGGCAGCAGGTACGTTGGGGCGGGGTTTTGAACAGGAGCTCCCATGTTGGGCCGGGGCACAGGAGGCATGGGCACGCGAGGTGCTGGTGCAACGGGTGACTGACTAGGGCGATATACAGGAGCGTTCGATCCATACTGTGGTGCAGCCGGGGGCATGTACCGAGGTCGTACGTTGCTCCCTTGGGGCTAGTATGGCATCTTCCTCTTGTACTCGCGCTCGATCTCTCGGATCTTGCTTTCAACCACTATAGCCTTGTCAACCAGCTTCTGGAAGCTTACGTAGTCATTGTTGAGGAGCTGAACCTGAATCTCATTGTTCAACCCTCTCATGAACAGATATTGCTTCCTCTGGTCTGAGTTGACATCTTCGGGGGCATATGGGGACAGTTGTGTGAACTTGTTGAGATACTCATTCACGCTTCTCTGTCCTTGGCGAAGACCTTCAAACTCCTGTCTTTTGAGCATCATTACACCAGCAGGGATGTAATGAGAGCGGAAACTTCCTTGAACTCAGTCCAAGTGATCGTCTCCGGGTCAACATGAGCATTGCTTAGGGCATCCCACCAGTCAGCGGCAGCTCCCATAAGTTGGTGTGACTCAAAGAGAACTTTCTCTCGGTCATTGCACTGCACTATAGCAAGCTTCTTCTCCATGGATTTCAACCAGTCGTCGGCCTCCATGGGTTCGTTAGCTTGAGCAAAGGTGGGTGGTCGAGTCCTCATGAACTCACCCAGTCTGTTATGAACCGGCGGTGGGGGTGGCGGTGGTGCCAGAACGGGGTTGTTGTTGTTGGCCTGCAACTGACCCAAAGTTTGGATCATGGTTTGCATAGGTTGGTTTTGCATGGCCATCAACCGTTCCAGGTTGTTCTCCCCAGCTCCGAGGTTAACAGGAACTTCATCGTGGTCATCCTCTTGGTTGTCACGGATGTTCCTTCGGCCGGCGTTTCCTCTCACCATCTATGGGAGAGAACGAAATAGAGTAGAAGATTAGAAGGTTAGGTAGATCCCCTCAAATATATGCAGCAAGGTGGGTTGGACTATATATATATTAGCCCATATGAGGATGTGAACAAGTGCCGAAGCATCTCACACCTCTTTCTACTTATGTGTAGATATGGACAACGTTTTGAGACGTCCCACAACTCACACTAAGCACACATTTCACAACAATCATTACAAGGGCTCACACAACTCCTATTCAAGGCTGGTTTCCTATGTCAAGGTAGTTTCAAAGCCAATCTAAGCACCCTAGGTTGCTTCCTATGGTCAGCGTGGCTTAGCTACCAATCTGTGTCTGATACCAATCTGTGATTGTATCTAGGTGTGTAATCTACCCCTATCCGTGGCTTTTGATACCAATCTGTGTTTCCTATTTAGGTCTGTAATCCACTGTCAACCGTGGCTCTGATACCAATCTGTGACGCCCTCAATTCTGTGGAAAATCACGGAAACGAGAACTAATGAATATGTGTGCCCAGGATGTTCATCACACATACACATATGTTCCACAAACTGAATTCAGATTTATATATTACCACGAATAACAGAGTTTATTACAATATCTCATGAGTCTTGAACTCATTCTCACAGCGGAAGTCTTTATTTCTATGCAGCGGAAGTCTTTATTCTAATGCGGAAGCAATTTAACTAATGCGGAAGCAAATCTAAGCAGCGATGGCTCCATCTCTACTCCATTCCCCAACAGTCAAGGTTGACAACAGATCACACGCCTAATGCTCCACTTGATCTTCATAATAATCTTCTACTGTTGCTAATGATGAAATAATGCAAGTTTGAGTACAATGATGTAATCAGCAAGTGCGGGAAAATATGATATGTATCTCATAACAAGGTAGGTATAAAAAGGGCTCATTGCAGAAAGCAAAGTTATTTACTAAAAACCATGATAAAACAGCAACTCATCTTTAAGTGAATGTAATCTCAATATGTATTAAAATTCCAATCATACCTCCGTTGTTCATTAACTTCAATGTCACAACCAGATATCAATCAATCTCATTCTTGCTCACGAATACCTCCTCGTATTCTGTGACGCCCTCAATTCTGTGGAAAACCACGGAACCGAGAACTAATGCATATGTGTGCCCAGGATGTTCACCACACATACACATACGTTCCACAAACTGAATTCAGATTATATATTACCACGAATAACAGAGTTTGTTACAATTCCTCATGAGTCTTGGACTCATGCTCACAGCGGAAGTCTTATTTCTATGCAGCGGAAGTCTTATTTCAATGCGGAAGCAAAAACTAATGCGGAAGAAAAACTAAGCAGAAGTGGATCCATCTCTACTCCTTCCACAGGCTAGGTTGAGAACAGATCACACGCCATAATGCTCTACTCGGTCTTCATAGTAGTCTTCTCTTGCTGTTGATGAAGAAATAATAATGCAAGTTTGAGCACAATGATGTACTCAGCAAGTGCGGGAATAACACATGATATGCAGCTCATAAACAAGGTAGGTAATAAAAGGCTTATTTGCAGAAAAGCAGATTTATAAAAACGTGATAAAACAGCAACTTAACTTTAGGTGAATGTAATCCCATCATGTATATTACCAACATACCTCCATTGCTTCCATGTTCCATCCGAACATTAACCAATCTTTTATTCATACTCACGAATACCTCCTCGTATTCGCTACCATCTCACCTCATAAAACAACCACGTCTCGCACTGAGACCAATCTCATATCATGACCCACCAGTCATGCAACCCTTTCATCATCCAGACTTAACAATTCCAAACCAAACCATAACCAAACCCATAATCATAACCAAGAACCTTTCCAATAACCGTTCCAATAACCATTCCAATAATCGTCCCATCTAATCATGGCAGTTTAGCCAGGTGCTCGTGACCGTAAGCTCGGCTATCATGATAGTTTTAACAACTCTGCAGAGTTTGTACCTCTTTACCCACAAGTTTGTGATTTCGTCACCTGTCGGTGACTGCAGAACCTCCATTATACCAGTACACAGCCGTCGGTGTATGGTCAAGAGATCACAAAATAGCCTTTACAAAGGGGTTACTAGATGTATGGACTCACTAAGGTTTCACCGGCAGGCTAGAATCTCCAATTCTCCCACCCACGGGCCCCCTCTTGTGCCATGCAGTTCCCAGGGCAGTCCTCACTCGACTCCCATTCCCCGCGCCTTCCACAGTCCATAACATCCTAGCAACTTACCTAATTACTCAGCTAAGCCGCACCCATATTTGGCCTTGTAGTGGCACTGTTATCCTGGCATATGCATGCATGAACCGGTCCTTAGATCTACGGCAAGTAAAACCACCATCTCATGCTACCTCATTCACAAACCCAGGCTTGTCTCGATCTCCCTCCGATCCATGTCCATTATTAACATCAGTTTCTCATTATCATTACGAGTGCAGTTAGCTAGACACATCTATCTCGCTTCCCAATCCCATAGACTCAGCGAAGCATAAAGCAAAAACCATACCCGACTCATAAACTTCCCAGGCGACAACGATGGTTTAATCAAAACGAGTAAACTCCTATAAAAAGGGTTTCCCATCATGTTTTGACTCAGCACACACACCTTTTCGCAAAACAAAACTGTTTTACCCAAAACATAGGATCAACATGGTCAAGGAGCACTTGCCTTGTTCTTGCGGTTCCGGTTGTTCTTGATTCTCAAAGCCTTGTTGCTGCAGCCCGTCGTAGACAGCTTCCTGAGTTTGTCCTGCTATGTAGGATTCACGTGCATACAAATTCACAGCAATCAATATCATGCACAAACCCTAAACTAGGTGTGATGATGCACATGCATGCTATACTACGATTAGTTTTATTAGATTGATCTGTACGTATTCTTGCATGGCTTGCATGGTCAGAGGTGTTCAGATTAAAGGTGAACGTGGCGATGATCTTGTCTTTAGATCAAACTGATCATCGAGTGTTCTGCCCATGAAAAGGCTTCTGTTCGAAAGGAATCGAAGAACAGATGCAAAGATGAGCACAATGATGTCGTAAGGTGGTATCGAAGTCCTACCTCACGCTCTTCTTGTCTTCGGGGTCCTCCTTAGACCACTTGGTTCTCCTCCGATGATCTCCCTTGTTGTGCTTTCGGCAATGTTTTGCTCGGCGAGTTAGGGCTAGGGCTCTAAGTCGTCGGCTCAGGAGTTGAACGAGAAGTTTGTGGTTTCGGCCGGAGGTTTTGGGTTCTATTTATAATCGGGAAGAGAAGAGTCCTAATCTGATTGGATTCTGTAACACCCCAAATTTTGATTCAAAACCCTAAACCATGTTCAGAGGAGAATTTAGAAATTTTTGGACATGTTGCATGTTTTGCAAAAATTCAAATTCAAACTGGAATTCAAATTATACTCAAAACAGAAAAGAAATGGAAAAAGAAAAAGAGAAAACCGGAAAAAACTGGCCAGTGGGCCGAAACCTGCCAGCCGGCCCAGCTACTCCCGCGCCAGCCCGCCCCTGCGCGCGACGCGCTGCCTCTCACCGACGGGTGGGACCCACATGTCATCCCTAACCCCGCGACCCCGGACTCTCTCCCGCGCGCACGATCGCAACCGATCGGGAAACCCGTCCCGCAGCCCGAATTCTGGACCCAGAGGACTCCAACTCGATCACAACAAACCCACTGCCCTCCCCCGGCTATAAAAACCCCCGATCCGATCAGTTTTTCCCACGCGATCGCCAATTTTCACTCCGGTGAGCACCGAGACTTCGCCGGTGAATTCTGGCCGATCTAAGCTCGGAAACTCTGATCTAACTCGCTGGTTTTGATCCACCGCCTCCGGGGAACTTTGCAGGTGCAGAAAACTCGGAAAGTTACGGTGTAAACCCAGCGCCGACGAGCTTCGCCGTGGTTTTGCCTCGGACCTCGCCGCCGATCACTTTCCAGGACCCCCGAGCTCGAGAAAACCCCCGAGGTGAGATCCCTGACCTCCCCTCTACCGATCTAGGCTATAAGATCACAGTTCTAGGCAGAATTCTCGAGGATCCGAAACTTTCCGGCGAGATCGCCGCTTCCCGCCGCCGTGCGCCGCCGGCAGCGCCGCCCGCTCTCGATCAGAGCGACGTGGCCGCTTGTGCGCCGTTTATTTTAAATCGCACGGTAGGGTTTAAAACCCCGCGTACCGGTTCGATGTTATAATCTCAGCCGTCGGTTTAAAATCGGACGGTCCACGTCAGCCCCGCGTTATAAAGACTGGAATTCTTACGTGCTACCCCCTGGGGTTCTCTGGAATTGAGAGCTAGCCCCGGAAACTTCAGATCTAGCCCCTGGAACTCCAGAAAATCATGTAAATCCATTTAAAAATCAGTTTTAACCCCCTGGACTTAATAGAAATTAGGAAAAACACCTCTGATAAGTGTAGATAGACCCCTGGAAATTATGAAAATAATATTATAGACCCTGTAATGGGGTGAATTCATTATTTTAGCCTTGTTTAGTATTTAATTTAGAAAATTGAATATGTAACTAGTGTTTAAAAATTTAAAAGGGGGACAAACATAATTGTCAAAATTAATTAAAAACTTTCTCAGTACTTAGAAAACTTTGGAGTGAGATAAAAATATATTTTTGGGCTGAAATAAATCTGTTTTATCTATTATTCACATTTATTAGTATAGGGACACATTTTTAAGTAAAGAATAGTTAAAGAAAAATAGGGAAAATAATTATGAAATAGTATACATCATAAGCCATGGTCAAAATATGATTTTAAATTATTTAGGACCAGAACCTAATCTGTTTAGGTGATGTGTATTACTAATTTAATAATAAAATACACAATTATGCATAGGAATATAAATCTGAAAATATAGCAACTAGTAAATGATAAATGGAGTTTCTAAAATACAAAGAATTCAGTTTAGGGTTGATAGAAATTGTGAAGGCACATTGTATGCAAGTATAAATGTGGACACCAAAAATAGGAATCATATATATACATGGTTAAAAGTGCATGCAAGCCACAACTTAACACACATAAAGTAACCACAACACATATAATGGTAAAGAACTTTTATAAATATGAATGTGTGGTTTGTATGAAGTGTAAGTGTGAATTATGTATAATGGATTGTTGTTTTTCTTTTGCTATGTGTGATGGTATGAAGTAGAACCTGTTCAAGAACAAGTTATTCATTTCCAAGATCAGGAATACCCATTTCAAGAGCAGCAAGAAGGAGGCAAGTGTCCTTGACCACTTTGATCCTATGCTAGGATGTGTAGATAGAATTATTTGCATTGTCAAGTTAAATATGAAACCCATGCTAGGAAGTTTCCCTAGAATTGCATTACCTTGTTTCCTTGAAGCTTGGGTTTGGGATTTATTTTGTCATGTTATTTATACACATGCATATGCTTAGCCATGCTTAGAATGGGGTATTTGGGATATGAGATCATCAGTTTATATTACCATACTCTTGAATGAGACATTGTGAGTTATGTAGAGGTAGGGATCAAGGCAAGTTGGATGTTTTGGTTGTGTGCTGGGTGCACGAGACTTGGGTTTGTGTTTAGTACTTGCCTGGATCCTAAGGACCGGTTCATGGAGCATGTAACCCGGCTTTACAGTGCCAACCACATGCTGAGATGGGGCAGCTTGGCCAATTAATTAGGTGTATCCCCGGCGTAGTATGGGTGTGTTGGATGGTGCGGGGAGTAGGTGTCAGCTGGACTACCATATGAACCGCAAGGCTCAAGAGGGGGCCACTGCAGCGGGGTTCGTGCCTCTTGTATGCTGTTAGGGGTGAAACCTCAGTGGGCCCACGCTCGTCGGGAATCCCTTTGTAAAGGCTTCGTAGTGATCTCTTGGCCGCACACCTGGGAAGTGTGAATGTGGATCGTAGCCACTGGCATAATGGAGGTTCTTTTAGTCCACCCGACAACGGGGGATGAAATCACTACTTGTGGGTACAGTGGTACAAACTCTGCAGAGTCAAAACTGTCTTGACAGCCGTGCTCACGGTTAAGAGCGGCCTGGACTTATTCATGATTAGAGGAATGATGGTTGTGGATGTTAAGCGGGAAGCTTAACATTGGAAATGATGTTATGGTTATTTGGTTATGATGATGGGATGGGAGATTTGGACCATTTCACCTGTGTAGTAATGAAGGTGCTTAATAAGCTAAGGTGATAGGTATTAATTGCGTAGTGCTTTAACCATGAGTTCAACCTCTCCTTGTTCTAGCCATGCATGATATAATTTTCCCACACTTGCTGAGTACCATTGGTACTCAACCTTGCATATTTGTTGGTTTATATTGCTGCTCAGGTCAAGATAATGAGGTGGTGTATAATGACCAAGACTTTGGACCCGAGGAAGGCTTTTAGGTTCATGAAGACCCCCGGGCAACGCCTGTGATGGAGCCCTAAAGAATAATATTCCGCTGCTAGTTTATTTACTTGTGATGAACTTATTATTGTCCATCGAGACATTTACTATGTAAGACTTACTTATATTCGACACCAGGCTTGTAATAAATGATGCTTCACTATTTGTCATCACATGTATGAGAAAATGATCCTGGCATACATGTGATCTTCACTTGGTTGTTTCTTCGGAAAAACCGGGTGTGACAGAGGTGGTATCAGAGCCAAGGTTGCCCGTAGGAACGTGGACCTAGGTAGAAATGGACGTATTTAAGGGCCCTATTTTCTTAAAAACTATTTTCCAAGGTGTGGGTGGAAAAGTATTATTTAAGGAGTCATTTTCTTGATCTTACCCCAAATTTTCATTCAAAATGGGATTTTTGGTTTAAAAAGTTTATCTAACCTAAGTTTTAAATTCTTTTTGTTTTAGATGGTTCGCATGATTCGCACCGCTCGCAAGTCCACAGGAGGGAGAGTTCCCGTAGTTGCCCTTGCCGAAAGAGAGGAGAGTCGTCCAGTGACGTATCTTTCCTATGGATTGGCGGTAGGAGATTTGTTGCGCCGTCTTCGGCGTATGCTCGAAGCCGCCGGCAATACGGGCAAGCTAATCATCCACTATAACTCCACCAGGACCATCCGTGAAAAGAGGGAAGAATGGAGTTCGGAGATGAGGATTATACACGAAAATCAGCTGCTTAAGATTCACCATTCTCCAGCTTGTCGAGCAACACAAGTTGACGCGGAGAGAGATGTCACCTGGGAGGCCATCACCTGCCAGAGTCACATCTATCGTCGCCACTTGGACAAAACTGAGTACATGTATGTCCTCCAACGTGAGAGTGGTACTACGGAGTACAAGTACCCACCGGTGCAGCAAGGGACTTTCCATGAGCACATGGACTTGTGCTTGGAGGATGCTGCTATGCTCAGCACTCGGCTGCAGGAGTGTCAACAAGAGCTTCAGGATGTCCGAGACACCCTGAAGGAAACGGAGGCGTTGCTGCGAGCTTGCTTAAAGGCGAGAGAAAGAGGAGATGGGAATGAACTGTGTGTCACCATGAGTGATACATGGACTCCTGACTCCCCGGATCGCCGAGCGATCAGGCGTCGTCGCACTTCTCCACCAGCAGCCTCCCCACCCAAAGCAGAGTCAGAAGGTAGCCGAAATGAGGAGGAAGATCCCGAGGAGCCAGCTCAAGAGGACGAGTAGTGTAGAGTCTTTCCCCTAGCTAGCAAGAGGTCGAGTAGTCGAGTCGTGACGTAGTTAATGGTGTGATGATGCTTGGTGTGTGACGGGAGTTGTGGAAGCCATGAGCAATTGTCCACAGCCTCGTCTTCAGATTGTTTTGCTTTGGTGTGTGAACCCACAGGAAATAATAGTGCATTTATTTGGTGTGAGATATAAACCCTCGTGAAATTTTAACAAAGCCTCAACACCTTAAAGTACAAAAAAAATGAAAGTAGTAAGATGATACTAAATGATATCAAATTAACATTTGTTGATTCTGCCAGATGGCCGGAAGAGGAAAAGGACGTGCTGCCAACCCCGCCAACAACAATGATGAGGCATGTAACCCTCATCTTTCTGGAGGCCAGGATAGGGGTGGTCGCCGTGAAGAAGTTGATCCTCTCCACCAAACGCTGGAGAATCAAAATCAGCTCATCCAGAACTTGACTCAAGTGGTGGCCAACTTGCATCAAGTTCCACCTCCCCAAGCGGCACCACGCCAACCAAGGTTGAGTGAGTTTCTAGGAACTCAACCTCCAAAGTTTGCAAGTGCTGCTGAACCTCTGGAGGCAGATGATTGGCTGAAGACCATTGAAAGTAAGATGAGGATTATACAATGCCAAGGGTATGAGAGGGTGCTGTTTGCCTCTCATCAATTGCATGGACCTGCTGCTGATTGGTGGACCGCCTACGTGGCCGCCCATCATGACCCTGAGAACATCACTTGGGAAGAGTTCAAGCGTAGCTTCCGCAACCACTACATCCCAAGAGGTGAACT
Organism: Neostapfia colusana; assembly: GCA_030760725.1. Classification (NCBI taxonomy): domain Eukaryota; kingdom Viridiplantae; phylum Streptophyta; class Magnoliopsida; order Poales; family Poaceae; genus Neostapfia; species Neostapfia colusana. The sequence goes on along the minus strand of JASWHV010000017.1, from coordinate 31,766,488 downwards.
CAAAAACAAGAGGAAAGAGTTTCTGGGACTGCAGCAGGGAAACATGACGGTGAGGGAATACCTCACTAAATTTACTCAACTATCCCGTTATGCTCCACGAGACATAGAGAAAGATGAGCAGAAACAAGATTGTTTCATGGAAGGACTTACCGCAGAGATGCAGTGTGCAATGTCCTCCAATGAGTATGAAAGCTTCCAAAAGATGGTGGACCGAGCGTTTGTGGTAGAAAGGAAGCTAAAGGCCCTGGAAAATGAGAATAAGAGGAAGGCTGGGTGGTCACATCAAGCCTCAGGGAGCAACACCCGCCCACGTATGATGCAGCAACCTACGGGGCAGACGAGCCGTGCTGCGGTATCCTATTCAGCACCAAGAGGGTACAACCCAAACTACAGGCCTCCCGCAGCACCAGCACAGCCGCCACGTCAGTTTGTGCAGCAGCCTCGCCCCGCATATCCACCTCGACCAGCAGTGCAAGGACCCCCAAACCAACCCCAAGACAACAAGGGCCAAGCATCTAAGATTGGGGTGCAATGTTTCAGCTGTGGTGAAATGGGGCACTACGCCCATAAATGCCCAAAGAAGAAGCCTGCGCCGCCACAACAGCAGAATGTATTGAGAGGACGGGTGAACCACGTCACTATGGAGGAAGCACAAGAGGCACCCGACGTGGTAGTTGGTAAGTTTCCTGCCAATTTACACCTTGCAACTCTGCTGTTTGATTCTGGTGCTACCCACTCGTTCATTGCTCAAGGGTTTGTTAAGAAGCATGACCTAGCAACCACACAAATGAACCATATGCTAGCTGTAAATTCTCCAGGTGGAGAAATAAGGACAAGACAAGTGTGTCCCAAAGTGAGCCTAGACATTAATGGGGTAGTATTTACTGCTAACCTCATAGTGATAGATTCACAAGGGATAGATATTATTTTGGGTATGGATTGGTTGACCAAACATAAAGGGATCATCCATTATTCGACCAGAACGGTGGAACTAACTCACCCCAATGGCACAAGAGTAAAGTTCATAACGATACACGAGCCTAGGAGGGACATTAAATTAAATCAAGTGGAGGTGAAAGTTGAGGAAATCAGGACTATCAGGGAATATCCAGATGTTTTTCCGCAGGAATTGCCAGGCATGCCTCCCGACCGTGACGTGGAATTCGCAATTGAGCTAGTACCGGGAACAGCCCCGATATACAAGAGACCTTATAGAATGGACTCCAAGCAGCTAGAAGAGCTCAAGGATCATTTGAGAGAACTGACGGAGAAGGGGTATATTCGCCCTAGTTCCTCACCATGGGGAGCTCCGGTGATATTTGTGCCTAAGAAAGACGGAACCCAAAGGTTATGCGTGGATTACCGTGCCTTGAATGAGGTAACCATCAAAAACAAGTACCCATTACCCCGCATTGAAGACTTGTTTGATCAGTTGAGGGGAGCTTGTGTGTTCTCGAAAATTGATCTCAGGTCGGGGTACCACCAACTCAAGATAAGGCAATCAGATATTCCCAAGACAGCTTTCGTATCTCGGTACGGACTGTATGAATACATTGTCATGCCTTTTGGGCTAACCAATGCCCCGGCATATTTCATGTACCTCATGAACAAGGTATTCATGGAATATCTGGACAAATTTGTGGTGGTTTTCATAGATGATATTCTCGTCTTCTCCAAAAATGAAGAAGAACATGAGAAACATCTAAGGTTGGTGTTACAGAGGCTGAGAGAACACCAATTATATGCCAAGTTGAGCAAGTGTGAGTTTTGGCTGAAGAGAGTTCCCTTTTTAGAACATATAATCTCGGAGGGAGGAATCTCCATAGATCCCGCCAAAATCAAGGATATCCAGAAGTGGAAAACCCCTGAAAATGTCGGGGAAGTTCGAAGCTTTTTGGGATTGGCTGGATACTATCGACGGTTTATTGAGAGAATCTCCAAGATCTCGAGACCTCTCACCAAACTGTTGGAAAAGGGAATCACATTCACCTGGACGCCACAGTGCGAGACGAGCTTTCAGGAACTAAAGAAGAGATTGACAACAGCCCCAGTGCTGGTTATGCCAGATATGCAGAAGAATTTCACAGTGTACTGCGATGCCTCTGGAAATGGGTTGGGATGTGTTCTCATGCAAGAAGGACATGTCGTGGCATATGCATCCCGGCAGCTTCGGAAGCACGAGAAGAACTATCCTACACATGATCTAGAACTAGCTGCAGTGGTACACGCGTTGAAAATTTGGCGGCACTATTTGATGGGGAAGAGGACAGAGATATATACGGATTATAAGAGTTTGAAGTACATATTCGCACAACCAGATCTCAACCTCAGACAAAGGAGATGGTTAGAGCTAATCAATGACTTTGATGTGGGCATCAACTATCATCCCGGAAAAGCAAACGTCGTGGCCGATGCTTTGAGTCGGAAAGTGCAGGTCAATAAGTGGAGTTTGAAGGACATGCCCGCAGAATTGAAGAACGAGGTTATAAGGCTCAATCTATGTCTAGTAAATAGTGGTGAAGCCATCGCCATGGAAGTGGACTCCACACTCGAGCAAGACATACGCGAGGGCCAAAAGAATGATGAGAAGATACAAGATATCAGACAGCTCATTAAGGAAAATAAAGCTCCTGGTTTTAGAGAGGATGAACAGGGAACGGTGTGGCACGGGAAAAGGATCTGTGTGCCAGAAGTAAAGGAGATCCGTGAATTAATTTTGAAGGAGGCTCACGATTCTGACTATTCCATTCATCCTGGGAGTACGAAGATGTACCAGGACCTCAAGAGCAGGTATTGGTGGTATGGCATGAAGCGAGATGTCGCGGAACATGTTGCCCTATGTGACACATGTCAGTTGGTGAAAGCAGAACATCAACGACCCGCGGGATTATTGCAACCACTCAAAGTGCCTGAATGGAAGTGGGAAGAAATCAGCATGGATTTTGTCGTGGGATTGCCTAGGACCCAATCCGGGTATGATTCAATATGGGTCATTATTGATAGGCTAACCAAGGTAGCTCATTTCATCCCTGTGAAAGAAAGCTACAGCGGATCCAAATTGGCAGAATTGTACATGTCAAGGATTGTGTGTTACCATGGAGTGCCAAAGAAGATTGTGTCGGATCGAGGGACACAGTTCACCTCGAGGTTTTGGCAGAAGTTGCATGAAACCATGGGAACCCATCTGAACTTTAGTTCTGCCTATCATCCCCAAACCGACGGGCAGACGGAGAGAACCAATCAGATCCTTGAAGATATGTTAAGGGCATGTGCACTAAAAAACAATAAGAGTTGGGACAAGAACTTACCGTATGCGGAGTTTTCCTATAACAACAGTTATCAAGCTAGTATGAAGATGTCACCATTTGAAGCTTTGTATGGAAGGAAGTGCAGAACTCCCCTATTTTGGAACCAAACAGGAGAAAGCAAAGTGTTTGGTCCAGAAGTGCTACAAGAAGCCGAGGCGAAGGTGAGGGAGATTCGCAACAACTTGAGGATAGCACAAACACGCCAGAAGAGTTATGCTGATGTACGAAGAAGAGAGCTCATTTTCAACGTGGGAGACTATGTTTATCTCAAGGTGTCCCCTATCAGAGGACTTCGTCGGTTCAAGGTGAAAGGAAAGTTGTCGCCTCGATACATCGGACCCTTTCAAGTTTTGGAAAGAAAAGGCGAAGTGGCGTACCAACTAGAGTTACCGGTTCATCTATCGGACGAGCACGATGTATTTCATGTGTCACAACTCAAGAAATGCCTGAGGACGCCTGAAGAGGTGTTACCCATGAATAAAGTGGATGTAGCTGAAGATTTGTCTTATGCCGAGCAACCATACAAGATTTTGGAGACAATGGAACGCCTCACCAGAAACAAGAGAATCCGGATGTGCAAGGTGCAGTGGAAGCATCACTCAGAAGAGGAAGCTACCTGGGAACGGGAAGATGAGCTCAAGGCACAATTTCCGGAATTGTTTTCTTAGAAACACCAATCTCGAGGACGAGATTTCTTTTAAGGGGGGTAGAGCTGTAACACCCCAAATTTTATTCAAAACCCTAAACCATGTTCAGAGGAGAATTTAGAAATTTTTGGACGTGTTGCATGTTTTGCAAAAATTCAAATTCAAACTGGAATTCAAATTATACTCAAAACAGAAAAGAAATGGAAAAAGAAAAAGAGAAAACGGGAAAAAACTGGCCAGTGGGCCGAAACCCGCCAGCCGGCCCAGCTACTCCCGCGCCAGCCCGCCCCCGCGCGCGCCGTGCTGCCTCTCACCGACGGGTGGGACCCACATGTCATCCCTAACCCCGCGACCCCGGACTCTCTCCCGCGCGCACGATCGCAACCGATCGGGAAACCCGTCCCACAGCCCGAATTCTGGACCCAGAGGACTCCAACTCGATCACAACAAACCCACCGCCCTCCCCCGGCTATAAAAACCCCCGATCCGATCAGTTTTTCCCACGCGATCGCCGATTTTCACTCCGGTGAGCACCGAGACTTCGCCGGTGAATTCTGGCCGATCTAAGCTCAGAAACTCTGATCTAACTCACTGGTTTTGATCCACCGCCTCCGGGGAACTTTGCAGGTGCAGAAAACTCGGAAAGTTACGGTGTAAACCCAGCGCCGACGAGCTTCGCCGTGGTTTTGCCTCGGACCTCGCCGCCGATCACTTTCCAGGACCCCCGAGCTCGAGAAAACCCCCGAGGTGAGATCCCTGACCTCCCCTCTACCGATCTAGGCTATAAGATCACAGTTCTAGGCAGAATTCTCGAGGATCCGAAACTTTCCGGCGAGATCGCCGCTTCCCGCCGCCGTGCGCCGCCGGCAGCGCCGCCCGCTCTCGATCAGAGCGACGTGGCCGCTTGTGCGCCGTTTATTTTAAATCGCACGGTAGGGTTTAAAACCCCGCGTACCGGTTCGATGTTATAATCTCAGCCGTCGGTTTAAAATCGGACGGTCCACGTCAGCCCCGCGTTATAAAGACTGGAATTCTTACGTGCTACCCCCTGGGGTTCTCTGGAATTGAGAGCTAGCCCCGGAAACTTCAGATCTAGCCCCTGGAACTCCAGAAAATCATGTAAATCCATTTAAAAATCAGTTTTAACCCTCTGGACTTAATAGAAATTAGGAAAAACACCTCTGATAAGTGTAGATAGACCCCTGGAAATTATGAAAATAATATTATAGACCCTGTAATGGGGTGAATTCATTATTTTAGCCTTGTTTAGTATTTAATTTAGAAAATTGAATATGTAACTAGTGTTTAAAAATTTAAAAGGGGGACAAACATAATTGTCAAAATTAATTAAAAACTTTCTCAGTACTTAGAAAACATTAGAGTGAGATAAAAATATATTTTTGGGCTGAAATAAATCTGTTTTATCTATTATTCACATTTATTAGTATAGGGACACATTTTTAAGTAAAGAATAGTTAAAGAAAAATAGGGAAAATAATTATGAAATAGTATACATCATAAGCCATGGTCAAAATATGATTTTAAATTATTTCGGACCAGAACCTAATCTGTTTAGGTGATGTGTATTACTAATTTAATAATAAAATACACAATTATGCATAGGAATATAAATCTAAAAATATAGCAACTAGTAAATGATAAATGGAGTTTCTAAAATACAAAGAATTCAGTTTAGGGTTGATAGAAATTGTGAAGGCACATTGTATGCAAGTATAAATGTGGACACCAAAAATAGGAATCATATATATACATGGTTAAAAGTGCATGCAAGCCACAACTTAACACACATAAAGTAACCACAACACATATAATGGTAAAGAACTTTTATAAATATGAATGTGTGGTTTATATGAAGTGTAAGTGTGAATTATGTATAATGGATTGTTGTTTTTCTTTTGCTATGTGTGATGGTATGAAGTAGAACCTGTTCAAGAACAAGTTATTCATCTCCAAGATCAGGAATACCCATTTCAAGAGCAGCAAGAAGGAGGCAAGTGTCCTTGACCACTTTGATCCTATGCTAGGATGTGTAGATAGAATTATTTGCATTGTCAAGTTAAATATGAAACCCATGCTAGGAAGTTTCCCTAGAATTGCATTACCTTGTTTCCTTGAAGCTTGGGTTGGGATTTATTTTGTCATGTTATTTATACACATGCATATGCTTAGCCATGCTTAGAATGGGATATTTGGGATATGAGATCATCAGTTTATATTACCATACTCTTGAATGAGACATTGTGTGTTATGTAGAGGTAGGGATCAAGGCAAGTTGGATGTTTTGGTTGTGTGCTGGGTGCACGAGACTTGGGTTTGTGTTTAGTACTTGCCTGGATCCTAAGGACCGGTTCATGGAGCATGTAACCCGGCTTTACAGTGCCAACCACATGCTGAGATGGGGCAGCTTGGCCAATTAATTAGGTGTATCCCCGGCGTAGTATGGGTGTGTTGGATGGTGCGGGGAGTAGGTGTCAGCTGGACTACCATATGAACCGCAAGGCTCAAGAGGGGGCCACTGCAGCGGGGTTCGTGCCTCTTGTATGCTGTTATGGGTGAAACCTCAGTGGGCCCACGCTCGTCGGGAATCCCTTTGTAAAGGCTTCATAGTGATCTCTTGGCCGCACACCTGGGAAGTGTGAATGTGGATCGTAGCCACTGGCATAATGGAGGTTCTTTTAGTCCACCCGGCAACGGGGGATGAAATCACTACTTGTGGGTACAGTGGTACAAACTCTGCAGAGTCAAAACTGTCTTGACAGCCGTGCTCACGGTTAAGAGCGGCCTGGACTTATTCATGATTAGAGGAATGATGGTTGTGGATGTTAAGCGGGAAGCTTAACATTGGAAATGATGTTATGGTTATTTGGTTATGATGATGGGATGGGAGATTTGGACCATTTCACCTATGTAGTAATGAAGGTGCTTAATAAGCTAAGGTGATAGGTATTAATTGCGTAGTGCTTTAACCATGAGTTCAACCTCTCCTTGTTCTAGCCATGCATGATATAATTTTCCCACACTTGCTGAGTACCATTGGTACTCAACCTTGCATATTTGTTGGTTTATATTGCTGCTCAGGTCAAGATAATGAGGTGGTGTATAATGACCAAGACTTTAGACCCGAGGAAGGCTTTTAGGTTCATGAAGACCCCCGGGCAACGCCTGTGATGGAGCCCTAAAGAATAATATTCCGCTGCTAGTTTATTTACTTGTGATGAACTTATTATTGTCCATCGAGACATTTACTATGTAAGACTTACTTATATTCGACACCTGGCTTGTAATAAATGATGCTTCACTATTTGTCATCACATGTATGAGAAAATGATCCTGGCATACATGTGATCTTCACTTGGTTGTTTCTTCGGAAAAACCGGGTGTGACAGATTCCGATTAAGAGTCTCATTCAGATCTTTGTTAGATCCTGACGTCTTACCTTCGGTAACATCGTGGAGTTTAGATCGGTTTCCGTTGCGTACTGGTATCTTTACGGGTAAAAACCGCTCCAGACTCGTTACCTCCGTGGTGATGAGCTCTGGAAGCTCCACGTGTCATTCCGAGCCTGGTATCTCTTCTCCCGCAGAGACGAGCTCCAGTTGTGTCGTGTGTCACGAGCGAGACCTCCCTCTTCTTCGGAGGTGAGCTCTACGCACGCCATGTGTTGGCGCCAATCTTCCTCTTCTTCTTTCCTCAGGGACATGCCCCGCGGTCGACACGTGTTTAGCTGCGACGGACCTTCCGATGATAAGCTCCGGTGGCGACACGTATTCGATAGATCTGGACTTCTCTGAGATGAGCTCCAGAATTGACACGTATCCCCCGCGAATGGTCCTCTGATTTCCGCGGGGACTAGCTCCGAGGATGACACGTGTCCTATAAAAAAATGCCTTTGCTTCTTCCGCAGCGGCTAGCTCCGCGGTAGCACGTGTCCCACAGGGTCGGACCTCTTTCCAATTGTGGAGGTGACCCCCGAGCCTGCCACGTAGCTATTTTAGCGGCGGACCCCTCCCAGTTTTTCGGGGATGAGCTCCGAACACGCCACGTAGTCTGCTGGCCGTAGAAATTGCCTTCGGTGCTCTCGGAGAGCTTTATTGGCTATCTTTTTGGGTTCTTGTCTCTGTTTCTACTCTTCTTAAAATGTTTTTCTTCTTCATAAAACATGAACATATGCTGACACCCGAGGTGAGGGTGTCACAAATCTACCCCCCTTAAATTGAATCTCGCCCTCGAGATTCGTTAGTAGAAAATAGATGGGGAAATTCTGCCTTGATATCCTCTTCACGTTCCCATGTGGCTTCAGCTTCAGTGTGATGGCTCCATTGTACCCTGCACCATCGAATCACCTTGTTTCGGGTGACTCTTTCCTTTACGTCCAAGATTCGGACAGGGTGTTCTGCGTAAGTTAGGTCCTCTTGAAGTTCAAGTTCTCCCATTGACACTTGTTCTTCTGGTACTCTTAAGCACTTCTTGAGCTGGGATATATGAAACACGTCATGTACATCGGAGAGGTGGTTTGGGAGCTCTAGTTGGTAGGCTACTTCTCCTCGCTTACCCAAAATCTTAAATGGTCTGATGTAGCGAGGCGCTAGTTTGCCTTTGACGTTAAAACGTCGTTGGCCTCGGATAGGCGATACCTTAAGGTATACGAAGTCTCCAACTTCAAAGGTCAACTTTCTACGCCTATTGTCCGCATAGCCTTTCTGTCATGACTGAGCAGCCTTTAAGTTCTCCCATATCGTTTGGACTTGCTTTTCAGCCTCTTGTAGTACTTCGGGTCCAAACACCTGGTTTTCTCCAGTCTCGTTCCAGAACAGCGGCGTTCTACACCGTCTGCCATATAAGGCTTCGATAGGCGACATCTTCAAGCTAGCTTGATAGCTGTTGTTATAGGAGAACTCGGCATACGGTAAACTCCTATCCCAACTACGCCCACGTTTCAAGGCGCAAGCTCTCAGCATGTCCTCCAAAATTTGGTTTGTCCTCTCGGTTTGCCCATCTGTTTGTGGGTGATAGGCGGAGTTAAAATCCAGTCGTGTACCCATGGCTTTCTGCAACTTCCTCCAGAATCTAGAGGTAAACTGAGAACCTCGATCTGAGATTATCCTCTTCGGAATTCCATGACGGCACACGATCTGCTCCATGTACAACTCTGCCAACTGTGTAACGTTGTAACTGGTCTTTACCGGAAGAAAATGGGTGGTTTTCGTCAACCGGTCCACAATGACCCAGATGGAGTCGTATCCTGACTGAGTTCTTGGCAATCCAACAATAAAGTCCATACTGATGTCCTCCCATTTCCATTCAGGTATTTTCAAAGGTTGCAACAATCCAGCGGGTTTTTGATGTTCGGCTTTTACCCGTTGGCATGTGTCGCATAGGGCAACGTATTTGGCTATATCCCTCTTCATACCATCCCACCAATAGCAAGTTTTCAAATCCTTGTACATTTTGGTGCTCCCTAGATGTATGGAATAGGGTGAATCATGTGCCTCCTGCAATATCATGTCGCGAAGGTGTTTTATGTTTGGCACACAAATCCTTTTTCCTAGCCAAAGCGTACCCTTTTCATCCTCCTTGAAATCCTTTTCTATCCCTTGTCGGATTCTTTCTTTGATCTCCTTGATCCCCTCGTCCGTTGCTTGTCCCTTTCTAATTTCTTGCTCCAATGAGGAGTGGATTTCCATCATTTCCATGTTATTCAAGAATCCGAGGTGTAACTGTTCGAACTCCTTACGTAGTTCGGGTGGTAGCTCCCGAACCGTGAGTTGGTGGCATGCTCCCTTTCTGCTCAATGCGTCAGCGACCACATTGGCCTTCCCGGGGTGGTAATTGATTCCTACATCATAATCCTTGATGAGTTCTAACCATCATCGTTGCCTCAAATTCAAGTCCGTTTGTGTAAATATGTACTTGAGGCTTTTATGATCTGTATAGATCTCACATCGATGACCAAGGATATAATGTCTCCAAATCATCAATGCATGCACCACTGCTGCTAACTCCAAATCGTGTGTAGGATAGTTAAGCTCATGCTTCTTTAATTGTCGTGAGGCATAGGCTACCACTTGCCCTTCCTGCATGAGCAGACATCTGAGCCCTTGTCTGGATGCGTCACAATATATGTCGAAGCTCTTGCTTACGTCTGGCAATACCAGAACTGGTGCTGTGGTTAGCCTTTTCTTGAGTTCCTCAAAACTTTCTTGGCAGGCTTGTGTCCATTGAAAGACCTTTCCCTTCATTAGCAACTCCGTCATAGGTTTTGCTATCTTAGAGAAGTCTTTAATGAAGCGATGATAGTATCCTGCCATTCCAAGGAAACTTCGAATATCCCTCACGCTCTTCGGTTGGTCCCACTTTAGAATATCCCTCACCTTTCCAGGATCAACCGATACCCCTTCCTTGGAGATGATGTGGCCTAGGAAAGATATTTCCTTTAGCCAAAATTGGCACTTGTTGAGCTTGGCATACAACTGATGCTCGCGCAACTTCTGCAAGGTCAATCTCAGATGTTCTTTATGCTCCTCCTTACTTTTTGAATACACCATAATGTCGTCGATGAAAACTACGACGAACTTGTCCAAGTACTCCATGAAAACCTTATTCATAAGGTACATGAAGTATGCGGGTGCATTCGTCAATCCAAAAGACATAACGGTATATTCATATGAACCATACCGCGTCCGAAAGGCTGTCTTAGGTATATCAGAGGGCTTAATCTTCAGCTGGAAATATCCCGACCGAAGATCAATCTTGCAGAACACTTGGGCTCCTTTCATTTGGTCGAACAGGTCCTCTATACGGGGCAGAGGGTATTTATTCTTGATTGTCACCTCGTTTAGAGACCTGTAGTCCACGCACATTCTTTGGGTTCCGTCTTTCTTGTCCACGAAAAGTACCGGGGCTCCCCACGGTGACGAACTTGGACGGATAAAACCCTTCTCCAACTGTTCTTGAATTTGCTTCTTTAGTTCAACTAATTCGTTGACGGGCATCCTATATGGTCTCTTAGCTATGGGTGCAGTTCCAGGTACCAAATCTATGGCAAACTCAATATCCCGGTCAGGTGGCATACCTGGAAGTTCTTCCGGGAACACATCCGAAAATTCCTGAACTACTGGAATGTTGTTCAATGCTACTCCTTCAACATGGTTCAAATTCGCCCGTTCGGTTGCTTGCTGGGCTGACTCAAACTCGACACCGATACCGTGTTCGTTCGTCAACTGCACGCTTCTCTCAGCACATTGGATTACCCCATTGTGCTTGCTTAACCAGTCCATTCCGAGTATGATGTCAATCCCGTGGGAGTCCAAAACAATAAGGTTGGCAAAGAAGTCTACCCCCCTTATTTTAAGGCTTACTTTAGGACATACTATATTAGTCCTCATTTCTCCTCCGGGAGAATTAACTAACATAGCACCTTCTAAGTGGGATACGGGTAGATGATGCTTGGCAACATATTGGGATGATATGAAGGAATGTGATGCTCCGGAATCAAATAAAATGGTGGCTGGGTTGGAGTTGGCAAGGAATATACCAATTGCGACGTCCTCAGCCTGTTGTGCTTCCTCAGCAGTGACATGGTTAACATGGCCACGAGCATAGCTCTGCGGTCCACGGTTCCCTTGGTGGTCCCCTCCGTTTGGTCGCTGGTTCTGCTTGGGCACGTTACCTTGCTGTCCAGGGCCTCTCTTAGGGCACTGGTTAGCGAAGTGGCCTACTTCCCCGCATGCAAAGCATGCCCTATTGCCTACGGCAGCAGGTGCGTTGGGGTGGGGGTTTTGAACAGGAGCGCCATTGTTAGGCCGGGGCGCAGGAGGCATGGGCACACGAGGTGCCGGTGCAACGAGCCGTTGCTGTGGTGGCTGACCAGGGCGGTACGTAGGAGCGGTCGATCCATACTGCGGTGCAGGGGGCATGTACCTAGGTCGTACGTTGCTCCCTTGGGGCTGGTATGGGATCTTCCTTTTGCACTCACGCTCGATCTCTCGGATCTTGTTTTCCACCACAATAGCCTTATCAACCAGCTCCTGGAAGCTTACGTAGTCATTGTTGAGGAGCTGAACTTGGATCTCATTGTTCAACCCTCTCATGAACAGGTACTGCTTCCTCTGATCTGAGTTGACATCTTCGGGGGCATACCGGGACAGTTGTATGAACTTGTTGAGGTATTCGTTCACACTCTTCTGCCCTTGGCGGAGACCTTCAAACTCCTGCCTCTTGAGCATCATTACGCCAACAGGGATGTAGTGGGAGCGGAAACTTTCCTTGAACTCAGTCCAAGTGATTGTCTCCAGGTTGGCATGGGCGTTGCTCAAGGCATCCCACCAGTCAGCAGCTGCTCCCATCAGTTGGTGCGACGCAAAGAGAACCTTCTCTCGGTCATTGCACTGTACAATGGCAAGCTTCTTCTCCATGGATTTCAACCAATCATCGGTCTCCATTGGATCGCTTGCTTGAGCAAAGGTGGGTGGTCGAGTCCTCATGAACTCTCCCAACCTGTTATGAGCCGGCAGTGGTGGTGGCGGTGGTGCCGGAACGGGGTGTTGGTTGGCCTGCAACTGACCCAAAGTTTGGATCATGGTTTGCATAAGCTGGTTTTGCATGGCCATCAACCTTTCTAGGTTGTTTTCGCCAGCTCCAGGGTTAGCAGGAACTTCTTCGTGGTCATCTTCCTGGACGTTCCTTCGGCTGGCGTTTCCTCTCACCATCTGTGAGAGAGAACGAAATAGAATAGAAGATTAGAAGATTAGATAGGTCCTTTCAACTATATGCATCAAGGGGAGTTTGGACTATATATATTAGTCCTTATGAGGATGTGATCAAGTGCCGAAGCATTTCACTCCTCTTTCTTCTTACGTGTGGATATGGGCAACGTTGTTGAGGCGTCCCACAACTCACACTAAGCACATATTCACAAATAATCATCACAAGGGCCCACTCAACTCCTATTCAAGGATGGTTTCCTATGTCAAGGTGGTTTCAAGGCCAATCCAAGCTATTCATCCTAGGATGCTTCCTTTGGTCCGCGTAGCTTCTATTTAGGGGTATAACTTGCTGTTAACCCGTGATTCTAATATCAACCTAAGGTTTCTATCTAGGCGTGTAACCTACTGTCAACCCGTGGCTCTGATACCAATCTGTGACGCCCTCAATTCTGTGGAAAACCATGGAACCGAGAACTAATGCATATGTGTGCCCAGGATGTTCACCACACATACACATACGTTCCACAAACTGAATTCAGATTATATATTACCACGAATAACAGAGTTTATTACAATTCCTCATGAGTCTTGGACTCATGCTCACAGCGGAAGTCTTATTTCTATGCAGCGGAAGTCTTATTTTAATGCGGAAGCAAAAACTAATGCGGAAGAAAAACTAAGCAGAAGTGGCTCCATCTCTACTCCTTCCACAGGCTAGGTTGAGAACAGATCACACGCCATAATGCTCTACTCGGTCTTCATAGTAGTCTTCTCTTGCTGTTGATGAAGAAATAATAATGCAAGTTTGAGCACAATGATGTACTCAGCAAGTGCGGGAATAACACATGATATGCAGCTCATAAACAAGGTAGGTAATAAAAGGCTTATTTGCAGAAAAGCAGATTTATAAAAACGTGATAAAACAGCAACTTAACTTTAGGTGAATGTAATCCCATCATGTATATTACCAACATACCTCCATTGCTTCCATGTTCCATCCGAACATTAACCAATCTTTTATTCATACTCACGAATACCTCCTCGTATTCGCTACCATCTCACCTCATAAAACAACCACGTCTCGCACTGAGACCAATCTCATATCATGACCCACCAGTCATGCAACCCTTTCATCATCCAGACTTAACAATTCCAAACCAAACCATAACCAAACCCATAATCATAACCAAGAACCTTTCCAATAACCGTTCCAATAACCATTCCAATAATCGTCCCATCTAATCATGGCAGTTTAGCCAGGTGCTCGTGACCGTAAGCTCAGCTATCATGATAGTTTTAACAACTCTGCAGAGTTTGTACCTCTTTACCCACAAGTTTGTGATTTCGTCACCCGTCGGTGACTGCAGAACCTCCATTATACCAGTACACAGCCGTCGGTTTATGGTCAAGAGATCACAAAATAGCCTTTACAAAGGGGTTACTAGATGTATGGACTCACTAAGGTTTCACCGGCAGGCTAGAATCTCCAATTCTCCCACCCACGGGCCCCCTCTTGTGCCATGCAGTTCCCAGGGCAGTCCTCACTCGACTCCCATTCCCCGCGCCTTCCACAGTCCATAGCATCCTAGCAACTTACCTAATTACTCAGCTAAGCCGCACCCATATTTGGCCTTGTGGTGGCACTGTTATCCTGGCATATGCATGCATGAACCGGTCCTTAGATCTATGGCAAGTAAAACCACCATCTCATGCTACCTCATTCACAAACCCAGGCTTGCCTCGATCTCCCTCCGATCCATGTCCATTATTAACATCAGTTTCTCATTATCATTACGAGTGCAGTTAGCTAGACACATATATCTCGCTTCCCAATCCCATAGACTCAGCGAAGCATAAAGCAAAAACCATACCCGACTCATAAACTTCCCAGGCGACAAGGATGGTTTAATCAAAACGAGTAAACTCCTATAAATAGGGTTTCCCATCATGTTTTGACTCAGCACACACACCTTTTCGCAAAACAAAACTGTTTTACCCAAAACATAGGATCAACATGGTCAAGGAGCACTTGCCTTGTTCTTGCGGTTCCGGTTGTTCTTGATTCTCAAAGCCTTGTTGCTGCAGCCCGTCGTAGACAGCTCCCTGAGTTTGTCCTGCTATGTAGGATTCACGTGCATACAAATTCACAGCAATCAATATCATGCACAAACCCTAAACTAGGTGTGATGATGCACATGCATGCTATACTACGATTAGTTTTATTAGATTGATCTGTACGTATTCTTGCATGGCTTGCATGGTCAGAGGTGTTCGGGTTAAAGGTGAACGTGGCGACGATCTTGACTTTAGATCAAACTGATCATCGAGTGTTCTGCCCATGAAAAGGCTTCTGTTCGAAAGGAATCGAAGAACAGATGCAAAGATGAGCACAATGATGTCGTAAGGTGGTATCGAAGTCCTACCTCACGCTCTTCTTGTCTTCAGGGTCCTCCTTAGACCGCTTGGTTCTCCTCCGATGATCTCCCTTGTTGTGCTTTCGGCAATGTTTTGCTCGGCGAGTTAGGGCTAGGGCTCTAAGTCGTCGGCTCAGGAGTTGAACGAGAAGTTTGTGGTTTCGGCCGGAGGTTTTGGGTTCTATTTATAATCGGGAAGAGAAGAGTCCTGATCTGATTGGATTCCGAATAAGAGTCTCATTCAGATCTTTGTTAGATCCTGACGTCTTACCTTCGGTAACATCGTGGAGTTTAGATCGGTTTCCGTTGCGTACTGGTATCTTTACGCGTAAAAACCGCTCCAGACTCGTTACCTCTGTGGTGATGAGCTCCGGAAGCTCCACGTGTCCTTCCGAGCCTGGTATCTCTTCTCCCGCAGAGACGGGCTCCAGTTGTGCCGCGTGTCATTTGCGAGACCTCCCTCTTCTTCGGAGGTGAGCTCTTTGCACGCCACGTGTTGGCGCCGGTCTTCCTCTTCTTCTTTCCTCAGGGACATGCCCCGCGGTCGACACGTGTTTAGCTGCGACGGACCTTCCGATGATAAGCTCCGGTGGCGACACGTATTCGATAGATCCGGACTTCTCTGAGATGAGCTCCGGAATTGACACGTATCCCCCGCGAATGGTCCTCTGATTTCCGCGAGGACTAGCTCCGAGGATGACACGTGTCCTATAAAAAAATGCCTTTGCTTCTTCCGCAGTGGCTAGCTCCGCGGTAGCACGTGTCCCACAGGGTCGGACCTCTTTCCAATTGCGGAGGTGACCCCCGAGCCTGCCACGTAGCTATTTTAGCGGCGGACCCCTCCCAGTTTTTCGGGGATGAGCTCCGAACACGCCACGTAGTCTGCTGGCCGTGGAAATTGCCTTCGGTGCTCTCGGAGAGCTTTATTGGCTATCCTTTTGGGTTCTTGTCTCTGTTTCTACTCTTCTTAAAATGTTTTTCTTCTTCATAAAACATGAACATATGCTGACACCCGAGGTGAGGGTGTCACATATTCGCTACCATCTCATGAATATCATCTTGTATTCACTAACATTTCATCATAAACAACTTCGTCTCCCACCGAGACCAAACTCGTTGTCATGACTCAACAGTCATGCAACCCATCTTACCACCCGGACTCAACAGTCCCGAAAACCAAACCAAAACCAAACCATCCAAAACCATAACCATAAACCATATCCAATAACCATCCCAACTAATCATGGAAGTTGGCCAGGCGCTCGTGACTGTAAGATCGGCTATCATAATAGTTTTAAGACTCTGTAGAGTTTGCACTTATTTACCCACATGTTTGTGATTTCGTCACCCGTCAGCGACTGCAGAACCTCCATTATACCAGTACACAACCGTCGGTGTATGGTCAGAGATCACAAAATAGCATTTAAAAAGGGGCTACTAGATGTATGGACTCACTAAGGTTTCACCGGCAGGCTAGAATCTCCAATTCTTGGACCCACGGGCCCCCTCTTGTGCCATGCAGTTCCCAGGGCAGTCCTCACTCGACTCCCATTCCCCGCGCCTTCCACAGTCCATAACATTCTAGCAACTTACCTAATTACTCATCTAAGCCGCACCCATACTTGGCCTTGTGGTGGTACTGTTATCCTGGCATGTGCTCGCATGAACCGGTCCTTAGATCTACGGCAAGTAAACCACCATCTCATGCTACCTCATTCACAAACCCAGTCTTGCCTAGATCTCCCTCCGATCCATGTTCAATAACAACATCAGTTTCTCGTTATCATTATGAGTGCAGTTAGCTAGAGACATCTATTTTGCTTCCCAATCCCCGGGACTCAGTGAAGCATAAAAGTAAAACCATACCCGACTCATAAACTTCCCTGGCGACAAGGGTGGTTTAACCAAAGCTAGTAAACTCCTATAAAAGGGTTTCCCATCATGTTTGACTCAGCACACACGCCTTTTCACAAAAAAAAACAGTTTTTCCAAAAACATAGGATCAATATGGTGAAGGAGCACTTGCCTTGTTCTTGCGGTTCTGGTTGCTCTTGGATCTCAAAACCTTGTTGTTGCAGCTCGTCGTAGACAGCTCCCTGAGCTTGTCCTGCTATACAGGATCGCGCACATACAAGATTCACAGCAATCAATATCATGCACAAACTTTAACTAGATGCGATGATGCATATGCATGCTATCCTATGATCAGTTTTATTAGATCGGTTTGTACGTGTTCTTGCATGGCTTTATGATGAATAGGGGTGTTCGGATCAGATCTGGACGTGGCGATGACCTTGTCTTTAGATCAACCCGATCAACAAGTGATCTGTTCACGAGAAAGCTTCTGTTCAAAAGGAATCAAAGAACAGATGCAAAGAAAACACAACGATGTCGTAAGGTGGTATTGGAGACCTACCTTACGTTCTTCTCGGTCTCGGGTACTTCTCAGATCGTTGGGCTCTCTTCCGGCGATCTTCCTCGCTGAACTCCGTCGATGGCTTACTCGGCGAGTTGGGGCTAGGGCTCCAAGTCGTCGGCTTAGGAGTTGGAAAAGAAGTTCGTGGTTTCGGCCAGAGGTTCTGGGTTCTATTTATAATCGGGAGAAGAAGAGTCCTAATCTGATTGGACTTCGAATAAGAGTTCTATTCAGATTGTCGTTGAATCTTAACAACTTATATTTAGTGGATTTGGCGCGGTATCATTGTGGAATTCGGGTCGGTTTCTCCTCTGTTTCGGTATTTCTACACGTACAGAATCTAAGAACCGTTCCAGAACTCGTTACCTCCTCGGTGATGAGCTCTGGAAGCTCCACGTGTCCACCGGGTCCTGGTCTCTCCCTTTCCGCAGAGACGAGCTCCGGTTGTGCCGTGTGTCAAGCGAGCAAGACATCCCTCTACTTCGTAGGTGGGCTCCGCGTGGGCCATGTATCCTGGCGGTCGGGGACCTCCTCTTTATTAAGAGGTGGCTCCGCGCATGCCACGTGTCAGTGCCGGACCTTCCTTTTTCCACAGAGATGAGCTCTGAGGTAAACACGTGTCCAACAGTGACGGACCTCCCGGAGATAAGCTCTGGTGACGACGCTCGACCAATGGAACCGATCCTCTCGGAGGTGAGCCCCGAGATCAACCTGTATCCCGCGCGACTGGTCCCCTGAGTTCCACGGTGACTAGCTCCGAAGGTGACATGTGTCCTGCGGAAATGCCTTTGCTTCTTCCGCAGAGGCTAGCTCCGGGGACAACACGTGTCCTCACAGGGTCTAGCCTCTCCCCCTTTTGCGGAGATGAGCCCCGAGCCTCCCATGTAGCCAGTTTAGCGGGGGACCTCTCCCCACTTCGTAGGGATGAGCTCCGGACACGCCAAGTGGCCAGCGGGCCGTGGAAGTTGTCTTCGGCGCTCTCTGGAAACTGGATTTGGCTCTTATTGGCTATCTTTTGATATTTTTCTCAGTTCCTACTTCTCTTAAAATGTTTTCTCTTCATAAACATGAATATATGCTGACACTAGAAGTGAGGGTGTCACAAGGGCTGTCTTTAGGCCAAAGATGAGTGCTTCATACTCTGCCATGTTGTTGGTTGCCTTGAAATTGAGATGCAGCATGTACCCAAACTGCTCCACAGATGGCATGAGAAGCAGTACGCCAGCACCAGCCCCCTGCTTTCGTGAGGAGCCGTCGAAGAAGAGCGTCCAGTGAGGCCCGGTGAAGACCGGAGCTTGGGGCTTTGGTTGACCGTCTTCGTGGCCCCCTGGGTTAGTCATTGTTGGCGTCCACTCTATCACGAAGTCAGCCAGTGCTTAGCTCTTGACTGCCTGGCGAAGAAGGAAGTCCAGCTCAAACTCTGCCAATTCCGCTGCCCATTTAGCGGCATTGCCGGTCGTGTTGGGGCTGTTAAGAATGGCCTTCAGCAGGTAGGAGGTGACCACCGAGATCCGGTGGGCTTGAAAGTAGTGGCGGAGCTTCCTGGATGCCATGAGTACTGCATACGGCAGCTTGTGGACCTCCAGGTACCTTGTCTTCGCGTCGTGGAGGACTTTGCTGATGCAGTAGACAGGCCTCTGGATGGTCCGGACCCTCCCCCCTGGGCCTGAGATGTCCTCCTCCATTGGCTCAGGCCGACAAGAGGTAGACGGGTCCGGGGGAGCCTCCGGGAGCTGGGACTCGAAGGCTTCTAGGCCGTCTTGGACCTCCGGGGGGTCCCGTTGGTCTTCCGGGTGGTTATCCTGGAGCTCCGGGAGGTCCTGATGGACTTCCAGGAGGTTGTCTTGGAGCTCCGGGAGGTCCCGTTGGACCTCTGGGAGGTTGTCTTGGAGCTCCGGGAGGTCGTCTTGATCCTTCGGGGTCTCCTGGTGCTTGTCTTCTGCTACTGGAGCAGGCTGCGGTGACGAGGGGTCCTTCCGCACCGCGACGAGAACCATGCTCACCACCTCAGTTGTTGTCGCGATGTAGAGCAGCAAGTGCTCTTCGGGCTCGGGGGCTACCATGATGGGTAGGGTCGTCAGGAGCTGCTTCAACTCCTGGAAAGCTTCTTCTGCTTCGTCGGTCCAAGCAAATGGACCGGATTTGCGCAGGAGCTTAAAGAAGGGGAGCGCCCGCTCTGCTAGCCTCGGTATAAACCGACTCAGCGCGGATAGGCATCCCGTGAGTTTCTGGACATCTTTGATGCGGGCGGGGGGCCGCATCAGGTCGATTGCCTTAATCTTCTCTGGGTTGGCCTGAATTCCTTGGTGTGAGACCAGGAATCCTAGGAGCTTCCCAGAGGATACGCCGAACACACACTTGTCGGGGTTCAGCTTAGTCCGCGTGGAGCGCAGTTTGTCAAAGACTAGGGCTAGGTTATCTAACAAGGACGAGCTCTGCCTGACTTTGACAACGATATTATCGACATACACCTCGACTAAGTCTCTTATTAGCTCTCCAAAGGTTTTGTGCAATGCACGTACAAAGGTGGGAAGAGCATTCTTTAGACCATAAGGCATAGAGGCGTAACAATACAGGCCGTTTACTGTGATGAAAGAAGTGTGTTCTTCATCTTCTCTAGACATAGGGATCTGATGAAAGCCCGAGTAGGCGTCTAGGAAGCATAGCATATCACAGCCTGATGTAGAGTCTACTATTTGATCTATTCTAGGGAGGGGGAATGGATCTTTGGGACATGCCATATTGAGATTGGTGTAGTCGATGCACATCCATAGCTTCCCGCCGGCCTTCGGGACAACGACGGGGTTTGCCAACCACTGGGGGTGGTGGACTTCCTGTATGAAGCCAGCGTCCAACAGCTTCTTGATTTCTCCCCGTATGAAGTTCTGCCGCTCGATGGACTGCTTGCAAGGGCTTCTGTTGGATTGGCCGGGCGTCAGGGAAGATCTTCAGATGGTGCTCGATCACCTCCCTAGGGATCCCCAGCATCTGCGACGGCTGCCATGCAAACGCGTCGACGTTGTGCCGGAGGAAGGTGATGAGCGCGCCTTCCTGTTTGCTGCCCAGGCCCCCGGCTACCCGGGTGGTCTGGGCCGCATCGGCGCCGACTTGGACGACCTTCAGGGGGACGTCGCCCTCGTTGAGGGGTTGCACGCGGGGTGCTGAGGTCGAGGCACGGTGGCATGCACTCGGGTGGAGCTGGCCTAGTTCTGCACCGCCAGGGGCTGGTGCTCGGGCTGTTGCAAGCGCTTGGAGCTTCTCCAAGGCTGATACTGCAGCAGTGCGGTCTCCACGAATCTTGAGGACACCTGTTGGTGTGGGCATCTTCAAGACGATGTAGCTGTAGTGGGCTACCGCCATAAATTGGTACAAGGCTGGCCTGCCGATTATGTCATTGAAGGGGAGGTCGATCTCCGCCACATCGAACAGAATGTACTCTGTTCGATAGCTGTCCGGTGCCCCAAAGGTCACCGGAATGCTGATGTTGCCATAGGGGACGACTTGTCCCGGCCCTACCCCTGAGAACGGGCTCGATGGGGTGATCTTGGCCATCGGGATCTGCACCTTCTGGAAAGCTGTGCGGCTGATGAGGTTCAGCCCAGCCCTGCCATCTACCAGAACGTGATACATCCTCACTTTGGCGATGGTAGATGCTACCAAAGGCGGTAGTTGGCCGGCCCCAGCCATGTTCCTGGGGCAGTCGGTGGCGTCGAATCTGATGGGGGTTCCCATCCACTTGAGGTGCGGCGCGGCACTTGGGAGAGGAGCCACCGACGCTACCACTCGACGCAGAGTCTTGACTGCGCTTCGGGACGAGGGGTCAGTGGACCCGCCATAGATGACGTAGAGTGTCTTCCGGCGCTCGTCGTCGCTGGAGCCGGAGTCCTCATGGTTGTGTACCACCTTCAAGGCGCGCTGAGGCTCCTGGAACTCCACCTGGTGGTCAACGTTGTCCTGGGTGTCGACCTTCTGCTTGCCCTCCCTTTGACGGAAAGGAGGGGCATCATTACGCGGTTGCTTCCCCTTGCGGAAGCGCTCCGCGAGCTTCTGAATCTCCCGGCACTCAGCAGCAGTATGGCTGCTGGTGTTGTGCACGGGGCACGGCTCGCCTTGGTCACCATCTGGAGCTGGTGACTGTTGCTGCCTCTTGTCGGGGCGTGGCCCCCAAGCTCCACTGGGTGCTACTGCTGCAGCAACAGGAGCTGTGGTCGGTGGCTTTATCTTACCACCGCCCCGGTTCTTGATCTTCTTGCTGCTTCCATGGGAAGCAGCGCCAGATCCGGGCTGTCCACCTGATTCGGAGGCTGGCTGTTAGTGCCAGTTCCGCCCTTCAGCTGGCCTGGCGCACCTGTCCGCTAGGCTGAAGAGCTCTGAGACGTCGTGAACTTCTCTGGTCGTGAGCTTCTCAAGCATCTTCATATCCCGTACACCCTGCCGGAAAGCCACCACCACAGAAGCAATTTGGATATGCGGGATGGTGTTGCGCACCTGGGAGAACCGCTGGATGAAGGAGCACAGCGTCTCTCCAGGTTGTTGTTGGATGGCATGGAGGTCGAGCTCTGTGCCAGGCCGGGTATAGGAGCTGCCGAAGTTCGCAGTGAAGTGCCGGCAGAGCTCTCCCTAGGAGGATATGGAACCCTGGGGGAAATTCATGAGCCAAGACCAAGCTGGGCCGGTCAAGGCGACGGGGAAGTAGTTGGCCAAGACAGCCTCGTCCCCTCCTGCAGCAAGGATGGCGGTGGAGTAGATCTGGAGGAACTCCGCCGGGTTGACGCCGCCATTGTACTTCTCGGGCAGGTGGATCCATTGCTGAGTCGCTGACTGAGGCGCGTCCCCAGCAGGTGGATTGTGCTGTAGCACTCGTGCTGCAGCTAGTGCACTCCCGTGGGAGACACTCAGCGCTGCAGTGGATCTTGGGCTCGCTGGAGTCGGCGCTGCCGGAGTCGGCTGCTGGCTTCCAGCTTGCACCGACACACTCCGTCCTAAGTGTGTCGAGACGTAGTCCCCGCTGGTCACCGTTCGTCGTGAACGTGGGCGGGGAGAGCTTGCCGCTGAAGGAAGCTCCGTCATCTTCGTCGGTGAAAGCTCATCGCGCAAGGGAAAAGCCCCCTACCTGGCGCGCCAAATGTCGAAGTGTGTTGTCGACACTTCCCCCGGTCCTACTCTGGGCAGCCCGCGGAGGTTCTTTTTCGGAGGGGCTAGTCACTCACGGAGAGCTCACGCGTTAGGGACGATTGAAGGAGAAGCTTGACAAAGGGATTTTTACGTGGTTCAGGCCGCCGGAGCGTAAAACTACGTCCACGGTGAGCAGAGATGCTCGTTGTATTGCTCGGTGCTCAGAACCGGAGTTCTGAGCTTGGGGATGACCTAAGTGCTGGGGTGCGAAAGACTCAGGTGCGAGTGTGTAAAAGCCGAACCCTCGCTAACGTTGCCTACCCGAGCCTTTTATAGTCCAAGGCTCGGGCGGCATACAAGGTGGGCCCGGGACCCGACAGGTGGTCCCGGGGAGATTGCCTGCCATCTACCGTATCCGCAGCTACGCCGGTAGTTGTCTCCGGCGAGGGCTTATAAGTCCTCGTTCTGCCGCCCTGTCCATGCCGCAAGCTAGTCATAGTGGTCGATGATGGCAGGGGCGGCAGGGGATGTCTTGTCACTGTGTTTATTGGCGTACAGCCTCTGACACGGCGCGCCAGTCTTCACTGCGATGTGATCGGGCGCAACGGCACCTGACAGAGGCGTGCTCCGCGTCTCCGCGCCTTGGGAAGGTGCGGGTCTTGAATACCTTGTATGGGCAAGGTATGGCGCGTCTTTACTCTTGCTGCCTACCGCGCGGGGGCAGGCAGCACTATTCTGCTGGCCACGTGGCGAGCCCGGAGCTCTCCTCTGAGGAGAGGGAGGTCCGGCCCCGCTGGACACGTGGAGCCTTCGGAGCTCTCTTCGCGGAGGGGGGGGGGAGGTCCGGCTCTGCTGGCCACGTGGCGGGCTCAGAGCTCTCCTCTGAAGAGAGGGAGGTCCGGCCCCGCTGGACACGTGGAGCCTTCAGAGCTCTCCCCACGGAGGGGGGAGGTCCGGCTCTGTTGGCCACGTGGTGGGCCAGGAGCTTTCTTCTGAGCAGAGGGACGTCCGGCCCCGCTGGACAAGTGGCGCCTTCGGAGCTCTCCGCGCGGAGGGGGAGGTCCGGCTCTGTTGGCAACGTGGCGGGCCCGGAGCTTTCCTCTGAGGAGAGGGACGTCCGGCCCCGCTGGACACGTGGCGCCTTCGGAGTTCTCCCTGCGGAGAAGGGCGAGGTCCTTAGGCAGTTTCCCCTGTGCGCGGGGTACCCCATATTGAGGGTACCGACACTGTCCAATGTTGTTCCTTCGACATGGTTTAAAATTGCCCTTTCAGTTGTTTGTTGGGCTGACTCAAACCCAACACGAATACCGTGCTCATTTTTCAACAGCACGCTTCTTTCAGCACATTGGATTACCCCGTTGTGCTTGCTTAACCAATCCATCCCAAGTATTATGTCAAGCCCTTGAAAATCCAAGACAATGAGGTTGGCAAGGAAGTCTAGCCCCCTTATTTTAAGGCTTACTTTTGGACATACTATATTAGTCCTCATCTCTCCACCGGGAGAATTAACTAACATAGCACGTTTTATGTTTGATATGGATGCTTGGCAACATACTTGGATGATATGAAGGAATGTGATGCTCCAGAATCAAATAAGATGGTGGCTGGGTTGGAGTTGGCAAAGAAAATACCAAGTACGACGTCCTAAGCCAGTTGTTCTTCCTCAGCAGAGACATGGTTCACGTTGCCGCGGGTATAGTTCTGCTGTCCACTGTTTCCTTGATTGTCCCCTCCGTTCGGTTGCGGGTTCTTCTTGAGCACGTTGCCTTGCTATCCAGGGCCTCTCCTCGAGCACTGGCTTGCGAAATGTCCTGTTTCCCCACATGCAAAGCATGCCCTGTTGCCCACGGCAGCAGGTACGTTGGGGCAGGGGTTTTCAACAGGAGCGCCCATGTTGGGTCGGGGCACAGGAGGCAGGGGCACACGAGGTGCTTGTTCAACGGGTCTTTGCTGTGGTGGCTGACTAGGGCGGTATGCAGGAGTGGTCGATCCATACCGTGGTGCGGCTGGGGGCATGTACCGAGGTCATACGTTGCTCCCTTGGGGCTGGCATGGCATCTTCCTCTTGCACTCTTGCTCGATCTCTCGGATCTTGCTTTCAACCACTATAGCCTTGTCAACCTGCTTCTGGAAGCTCACGTAGTCATTGTTGAGGAGCTGAACCTGGATCTCATTGTTCAACCCTCTCATGAACAGGTATTGCTTCCTCTGGTCTGAGTTGACATCTTCGGGGGCATACCGGGACAGTTGCGTGAACTTGTTGAGATACTCATTCACGTTTCTCTGTCCTTGACGAAGACCTTCAAACTCCTATCGCTTGAGCATCATTACACCAGCAGGGATGTAATGAGAGCGTAAACTCTCCTTGAACTCAGTCCAAGTGATCGCCTCCGGGTCGACATGAGCGTTGCATAGGGCATCCCACCAGTCAGTGGCAGCTCCCATAAGTTGGCGCGACGCAAAAAGAACCTTCTCTCGGTCATTGCACTGCACTATGGCAAGCCTCTTCTCCATAGATTTCAATCAGTCGTCGGCCTCCATCGGGCCGTTAGCTTGACCAAAGGTGGGTGGTCAAGTCCTCATGAACTCACCCAGTCTGTTATGAGCCGGCAGTGGTGGCGGCGGTGGTGCCGGAACAGGGTTGTTGTTGTTGGCGTGCAACTGACCCAAAGTTTGGATCATGGTTTGTATAAGTTGATTCTGCATGGCCATCAACCATTTCAGGTTGTTCTCACCAGCTCTGGGGTTAACAGGAACTTCATCGTGGCCATCCTCTTGGTTGTCACGGGCGTTCCTTCGGCCGGCGTTTCCTCTCACCATCTGTGAGAGAGAACGAAATAGAATAGAAGGTTAGAAGGTTAGATGGATCCCCCCAACTATATGCATCAAGGTGGATTGGACTATATATATTAGCACATATGAGGATGTGAACAAGTTCCGAGGCATCTCACACCTCTTTCTACTTATGTGTGGATATGGACAATGCTTTGAGACGTCCCACAACTCACGCTAAGCACACAATCACAAACAATCATCACAAGGGCTCACACAACTCCTATTCAAGGCTGTTTTAATGGGGGTCCTATACCAATCTGTTATTCAACTATGGCCTTTACTAGGCTTGCATTCTATGGTCAGCGTGGCTTAGCTACCAATCTGTGTCTGATACCAGTCTGTGATCTATCTAAGCGTGTAACCTACCGTCAACCGGTGGCTGGTTGATACCAATCTGTGTATGTATCTAGGTGTGTAATCTACCCTCAACCGTGGCTCTGATACCAATCTGTGACGCCCTCAATTCTGTGGAAAACCACGGAACCGAGAACTGATGCATATGTGTGCCCAGGATGTTCATCACACATATACACATCAACCACAAACTGAATTTCAGAATATATATGACCACGAATAACAGAGTTTATTACAATGTCTCATGAGTCTTGGACTCATGCTTATAGCGAAAGTCTTAATCTAACAGCGGAAGTCTTTATTTCTATGCAGCGGAAGTTTTCTAACTAATGCGGAAGCAATCTAAGCAGTAGCAGCTCCATCTCTACTTCATCCGCACAGGCAAGGTTAAGTACAGATTGCACGCCTAATGCTCCAATTGGTCTTCATAGTAATCTTCTACTGTTGCTGATGATGAAATAATAATGCAAGTTTGAGTACAATGATGTACTCAGCAAGTGCGGGAAAATATGATATGTAGCTCACAACAAGGTAGGTATAAAAAGGCTCATTGCAGAAAAGCAAAGTTATTTACCAAAAACCACGATAAAACAGCAACTTATCTTTAAGTGAACGTAATCCCAACATGTATTAAAATACCAATCATACCTCCATTATATTCATTACCCTCCATGTCCCATCCAGACATCAATCAACCTCATTCTTGCTCACGAATACATCCTCGTATTCGCTACCATCTCATCTCATAAACAACTTCGTCTCCTACCGAGACCAAACTTGTTGCCATGACTCATCAGTAATGCAACCCATCTTATCACCCGAACTCAACAGTCTCAAAAACAAAACCAAAACCAAACCATCCAAAATCATAACCAATAAGCATATCCAATAACCATTCCAACTAATCATGGAAGTTAGCCAGGTGCTCGTGACCATAAGCTCGGCTATCATGATAGTTTTAAGACTTTGCAGAGTTTGCACCTCTTTACCCACAAGTTTGTGATTTGTCACCCGTCGGCGACTGCAGAACCTCCATTATACCAGTACACAACCGTCGGTGTATGGCAAAGAGGTCACAAAAAAGCCTTTACAAAGGGGTTACTAGATGTATGGACTCACTAAGGTTTCACCGGCAGGCTAGAATCTCCAATTCTCCCACCCACGGGCCCCCTCTTGTGCCATGCAGTTCCCAGGTCACTCCTCACTCGACTCCCATTGTCCGCGCCTTCCACGGTCCATAACAATCTAGCAACTTACCTAATTACTCAGCTAAGCCGCACCCATACTTGGCCTTGTGGTGGCACTATTATCCTGGCATGTGCTCGCATGAACCGGTCCTTAGATCTACGGCAAGTAACCACCATCTCAGACTACCTCATTCACAAACCCGGCTTGCCTAGATCTCCCTCTGATCCATGTTCATTAACAACATCAGTTTCTCATTATCATTACGAGTGCAGTTAGCTAGACACATCTATCTCGCTTCCCAATCCCATGGACTCAGCGAAGCATAAAGCAAAAACCATACCCGACTCATAAACTTCCCTTGCGACAAGGGTGGTTTAACCAAAACTAGTAAACTCCTATAAAAGGGTTTCCCATCATATTTGACTCAGCACACACACCTTTTCACAAAACAAAATAGTTTTTCCCAAAACATAGGATCAATATGGTCAAGGGGCATTTGCCTTGTTCTTGCGGTTCCAGTTGTTCAAAATCTTGCTGTTGTAGTCCATCGTAGGTAGCTCCCTGAGCTGGTCCTTCTATTCGTGATCACACATACAAGATTCATAACAATTAATATCATGAACAAACTTTAACTAGATGCGATGATGCATATGCATGCTATCCTATGATCAGTTTTTATTAGATCACTTTGTACGTGCTCATGGTTTTACGATAAACAGTGGTGTTCGGATCAAATGTGGACATGGCGATGATCCTGTCTTTAGATCTAGATCAACAGGTGATCTGTCCACGGAAAAGATACTGTTCGAAAAGAATTGAAGAACAGACGCAAAGAAAACGCGATGATATCGTAAGGCAGTATTGAAGACCTACCTTACGTTCTTCTGGGTCTCGAGGTCCTTCTCCTATCAGACAGATCGTCTGGCTCTCTTCCGGCAATCTCTCTCAACCAAACTCCGGCGATGGGTTTACTCGGCGAGTTGGGGCTAGGGCTCTGAGTTGTCGGCTCAGGAGGTGGAAAAGAAGTTCGTGGTTTCGGCTAGAGGTTCTGGGTTCTATTTATAATTGGGAGAAGAAGAGTCCTAATCTGATTGGATCTCGAATAAGAGTCCTATTCAAATTGTTTCCTCTATTTTCAACAACTTTATCTTAGATTGATTCGGTGCGGTAACATTGTGGAATTCATGTTGGTTTCCTCTCCGTACCGGTATTTCCACGCGTACAGAATCCAAAAACCGCTCCAGAACTCGTTACCTCCGCGGTGATGAGCTCCGGAAGCTCCACATGTCCATCGGTCCTGGTCTCCCCCTTTCCGGAGAGACGAGCTCCGGTTGTGCCGCGTGTCAAGCGAGCGAGACCTCCCTCTCCTTCGGAGGTGAGCTCCGCGTGAGCCACGTATCCTGGTGGTCGAGACCTCCTCTCTATTCAGAGGTGGCTCCGCGCATGCCACGTGTCAGTGCCAGACCTTCCCTCTCTTTGGAGGTGGCTCCGGGTGTGCCACGTGTCCTAACAACGCCAGACTTCCTTTCTTTTCAGGAACGAGCTCCGAGGTTGACATGTGTCCAACAATGATGGACCTCCCGGAGATATAAGCTCCGGCAGTGACACCTGTCCAATAGAAATGGACCTCTCGGAGGTGAGCTCCGAGATCGACACGTATCCCGCGCAACTGGTCCTCTGATTTCCGCGGTGACTAGCTCCTAAGGTGACACGTGTCCTGCAGGACTGGCCTCGCTTCTCCGCAGAGGCTAGCTCCGGGGGCAACACGTGTTCCACGGGGTCGGACCTCTCCCCATTTGCGGGGATGAGCCCCGAGCCTGCACGTATCCAGTTTAGCGGTGGACCTCTCCCTATTTGCGGAGATGAGCTCCGAAGGCGCCACGTGGCCAGCGGGCCATGGGAGTTGTCTTCGGCATTCTCTGTGAACTGGATTCGGCTCTTTTTGGCTATCTTTTTGATATGTTCTCTGTTCCCACTTCTTTTAAAATGTTTTCTCTACATGAAACATGAATACATGCAGAAACAAAAAATGAGGGTGTCACAGAAACTCGCCGGAAATACGACCTCACCGTCGGGCTAGGTCAAAAGTCCGGCACCACTAGAAAAACTCGATGAACAGCGGCTTTGGTCGGCGGTTCTCGGTGGTTCTTGATCCTAGGAACTCGCACTGAGGTGTAGAAGGTGTATTCTATGTTGTGTGTGAAGTGGTTCAACGTGTGAGATGATTTTTCTGAGTTTCTCCCCTTGGTTATTATTGTATGTCGACGGCAAAAAGCAAAATTCCGGCAAGCACCGTTCCTGACAGGCTGCCAGGGTTGCGGGGAAGCAAGAATAGGTATAGGCGCACCTTTTTGCTTTTTCAGTTCGGTGGGAGAAGCTCTGTGGCGGCGGGGCGACGAGTTCTTGTCGCGGCGGCCTCACCCTGTGCTGTGGAGGGAAACTGAGCTCGATGCCGAGGTTCCCGTGGAGCTAGCGCCTGGTTTTCGCTTCGGGCACGCTGAGGGAGGTCCGGCGGTGCTGTAGGGAGGCTCAGCTCGGTGTGCAACTCGTCGGGCTGGCCGGGCAACGGTGGACCGAGTGTTTTCTTCCGTGCGGCAAAAACTCGGCGATAAAGGCACGTGATAACGATGGCAGCTGTGTGAGGCGGCTGTGTGAGGCGATTGTGCCCTCGGTGGAGTCTATAAGGGCAAGGAACCGAGTGCTGATCTGCTCGGGAGCTGGTGGCGACCGCTGCCTCCGTGGCGCTCTCGACTCTTCAGCAGCTACGAGTGGTACCGAGAGCAGGGCAACAATACTTGGTGTGTAAGTCTCCCCCTCCAATGACAAGTGGGTCCCACAGCTCCTCTCTCCAAAAGATCTCCAATTTTTGTCACAGTGCAAACTTCAATAATGTGGAGCTCAAATCTGAAAACCATTTGGCAAATTGACAAGTTTACCTCAGTTTCAAATTTGAATTCAAATTTCAATGAAAATTCACAAGTCTCTTTGATATACATATCAAAGCACCTCCAAATTTTCTCAAAATTTGCCTTCCTCATAATTTGGACCTGAAGAATTCAAATATGGATTCAAACTTTTAATTTGGTGGCTGCAAAGGGATGTTTACAACCACAGTTTGCATCCTTCATTTAAAAATGACCACCTTTGCATTTAAATGATCATTTGAATTCAAAGGGGACTTGAATGCATGTGCCTGCTCATGACCGTCTTCACATGTTTAGAAAAGTTTTTGCAACTCCCATTTCTTGGATTTAATCTTAACTTTATTCATCACTAAAGTTTTCCATTTACAAGTTTTGGGACTTTTACACCATGAGAACACCAAGTCTCGTGTGTGGGTGCCCAAGTCACTTGTCACTAACCTCAAAGGACCCAAGCAAGCTTGGGTACCTAATACCAAAGCATAGTTTCTTTCTTGTAGGCATATGCATCCGGTGGACCAAAATGGGTGCTAGATAGTGGATGCACCAATAATATGACCGGAGAAAGAAAAATGTTTGTGGAGTACGAACAAAATGAAGACTCAAGCGAAGGCATCTGCTTTGATGATAATAGTCAAGGAAAGGTGCTAGGTACAGGTAAAATAGCTATTTCATCACAAAACACACTTTCCCATGTTTTACATGTTGATTCTTTGGATTATAACCTCTTTTCCATATCTCAATTATGTGACAAAGGTTATAATTGTTTGTTCACTAATGAGGATGTGACCGTCTCTAAAAGGAGTGATGACTCAATTGCTTTCAAGGTTGTGTTAAAGGGAAAACTTTATCTAGTTGATTCTAGCAAAGATAAAGCCGAACTTGACACATGCTTTATTGCAAAGACCAACATGGGTTGGCTGTGGCATAGACAGCTAGCGCTTGTTGGTATGAGGAATCTACAAAAAATTCTAAAAGGTGATGACATCCAAGGTTTGAAGGATGTTGTTTTTGAGAAAAACAGGCCTTGTAGTGAGTGCCAAGCCGGGAAGCAAGTAGGAGCACCGCATCCCGCGAAGAATGTCATGACTACGAAAAGACCACTCGAGCTCCTCCACATGGACCTATTTAGTCCAATTGCTTATATAAGCATCAGCGGTAATAAATATGGTTTAGTTATTGTCGATGATTTTTCACGCTTCACATGGGTTTTATTTTTGCACGACAAGTCAGAAACTCAAGGAACACTCAAGAAGTTTCTCAAGTGAGCCCAAAATTAATTCTCATTGATGGTCAAGAACATAAGAAGTAATAATGGAACAGAATTCAAGAACACACAGATCTATGAATATATAGATGAAGAAGGAATAAAGCATGAACTTTTGGCACCCTACTCCCCACAACAAAACGGGGTAGCCGAAAGGAAGAACCGAACGCTCATTGATATGGCAAGGACAATGCTTAACAAATACAAGACCTCCAACCGTTTTTGGGCTGAAGTGATCAACACTGCTTGTCATGCAACAAACCGACTGTACCTTCATCACCTACTCAAGAAAACCTCATATGAACTACTCACCGGTAACAAACCAAATATTTCATACTTTTGAGTTTTTGGTTCAAAATATTATATTCTAAACAAGAAGCCTAGGACCTTGAAGTTTGCTTCGAAGTCCGATGAGGGTTTCTTGCTCGGTTATGATTCAAACTCCTACGCTTATCGTGTGTTCAAAAAGGTCTCCAGACTTGTTGAAGTAGCACGTGACATAGTGTTCGATGAAACTAACGGCTCCCAAACGGAGCAAGTTGATAAGTGTGTGATAGATCAAGAAGAAGCCCCATGTCAAGCATTGAGGAGAATAGCACTTGGTAATATTCGACCTCAAGAACAATCACAAGAATCAAGTGCTAAAGATGAACCTCAACAGGAGAGCTATGATCAAAGGGGAGCCCAAGCACAAAATCAAGATCATGAAGATCAACAAGATGATCTAATCATTAATGACGACAATGATCTAGGAGGAGCCAAAGAAGATGATGATTATGAGAACACAACACCACAAGTGCCACATCCAAGTGTACACCAAAGCATACAAAGAGATCACCCCGTCGATAATATAATTGGTGATATACAAAAGGGAATGACAACTCGATCACGTATAGCTAATTTTTGTGAATACTATTCCTTTGTATCCACTTTAGAACCATACAAGGTTGAAGATGCGCTAAGAGATCCGGATTGGGTGATGGCAATGCAAGAAGAATTGAACAACTTCAACAGGAACGAAGTATGGGAACTTGTTAAAAGACCAAACTCCAACATCGTTGGCACTAAATGGGTCTTCCACAACAAGCAAGATGAACATGTAACACCCTCAAATTCAATTCCATGCATTGCATACATTTTTCATGTAGAGAAGCATTATAAAAGAAGTAGAAATGGAGAATGGGGCATAGAAATGGAGAAGGGAATATAGAAATAGAGAATGGGGCATAGGAATGGAGAGGGCAATGTAGAAATGGAGAATGAGACATAGAAATAGAGAGGGGAATGTAGAAATGGAACAAGGGACATAGAAATGGTGAGGAATGGGAAAAAGATAGCTGAAATGAGCCATTCCCAAATTTCCCCATCCCGAAATTCCCCAAAATTCCCCTAGGGGAATTTCCCCCACATTTGGGGGGGGGGGGATTTCCCCCGAATTGGCCGCACCAATTAGGGGGGGAGACCTCTTGGCCGCAGTCCTTAAGGGGGGAAACCATATTCCCCACCTTTAGGACTCTTTGGTTAAGTCCCCCACCTCTAGGACTCTTTGGTTAAATCCCCCAACATTAGGACTCTTTGTTTCCACCTTTAGTACTCTTTGGTTGAGTCCCATCTTGCTAGGGCTCTTTGTTTCCACCCCTAGGACTCTTTGGTTGAGTCCCATCTTGCTAGGACTCTTTGTTTCCACCCCTAGGACTCTTTTTCCCCCATATAAATATAACCCCCATCCCATGGCCGCACCCCTATCTCTTTTGGTCGTCCCCCTGCTGCCAAGCCCCCTTCCTTGCTGCCAAGTCGCCAAGTTCCCCCTCCCTTTCTGGAATTTGGCCGCCGTCGAGCTCCGTCGAGCCCCACCATCGCCGGAGAAGAAGCCCGACGATCTGTCCTGCCCTGATCTTCCATAGAAAAATTTCCCCGCTGCTGCCGTTGCTAGGAGAAAGGCCCTCCCACAAAGGAAGTGAGGTAGGTCTTCATTACCCATCTTACGACGTCGCCGCTGTTTCTACGCATCCGTTTTCTTTGCCCCCTTTGAGCAGAAACTTTTACATGTGGACATATCGCGTTTTGATCGATTTTTGACGGTGGAATTGATCTAGATCTTGTGTCAAGATCATCACCACGTCAACACTTGATCCCTACACCCTTGTTCAACATAAAACCCCATGAAAGCCCATTAAAACAAGCAAGAACACGTACAAAGTGGATTAATAAAATTGCACCATAGGATTTGCATTCATCTACACCATTGCATCCTGAGTAAAGTTTGTGCATGATGATTGATTGCTGTGAATTTCGTATGTGCGTGATCGTGAGTAGAAGGACAATCTCAAGAGGCCGTCTGCGAGGAACTACAGCACCAAGACTTCGAGACGCTTGAGCAACACGAGCCACGGGAGCAAGGCAAGTGCCCCTTGACCATATTGATCCCATGTTTTTGAAACTATTTTGATTGCGAAAACTCGTATGCTTGAGTCAACTTGACGGGACACCCTTTTATAGGAGTTTACTAGTTTTGTTAACCATCCTTGTCGCCGGGAAAGTTGATGAGTCGGGTATGGTCGTTTTTCCTTTTTGCTTCGCTTAATTAACGGGATACGGGAAGCTGAATTAAAACATGGTTAGCTACTGCACTCATATGAATAATGATGATGAGAACTTGATTATGTTAATGAGCATGTAATCGGGGAGATCTAGGCAAGCTTGGTTCGTGGATGTTGCTGAATGAGATGGTGGTTTACTTGCCGTAGATCTAAGGACCGGTTCATGCCCGCACATGGCAGGAAAATAGTGCCACCACAAGGCCAAATATAGGTGCGGCTTAGCTGACTAATTAGGTGTGTTGCTAGCTTGTTATGGACCGTTGGATGGTGCGGGGAATGGGTGTCGAGAGGGACTGCCCTGGGAACTGCATGGCACAAGAGGGTGCCCGTGGGTGGGAGAATTGGAGATTCTAGCCTGCCGGTGAAACCTTAGTGAGTCCATACATCTAGTAGCCCCTTTGTAAAGGCTATTTTGTGATCTCTTGGCTATTTTGTAAAGAAGATTTGTATGGAGACCAAGTGGAGTATTAGGCGCGTAATCTGTTCTCAACCTTGCCTGTGGAGGGAGTAGAGATGGAGCCACTTCTGCTTAGATTTGCTTCCGCATTAGTTAGATTGCTTCCGCATTAGAATAAAGACTTCCGCTGTGAGCATGAGTTTAAGACTTGCTGCAATGAGCCTTTTTATTCCATATCTTGTTGTAAGCTACATCACTACAGGAAACCATATCATTTGCGACGGCTAGAATTATTTGCGACGGGACGCCGTTGCAAATAAAGTAAATTGCGACGGCTAACCCTAGGCCGTCACAAATACAGGAGCCGTCGCAAATAGTACCCTATTTGTGACGGCTATGACTGTAGCCGTCATAAATAGCATTAATTTGCGACGGCCGGACCTGTGGCCGTCGTAAATTAAGCAACCGTCGCAATTAAAAGCTTACTTGCGACGGCCAAAGGAAAACCGTCGCAATTAAGAAAGCCGTTGCAAATGACCCCTATATAGTCGACCGGGCACCTCATGGTTCACACAACTGTCGCCGCCGCCTCACCGTGCCACGACGCCGCCTCCCGCGCCGCCGCTCGCCGCCCCGCCCCATCGGCCGCCCGCCGCCCCGCTCCATCGACCACCCGCCGCCGGCGCACCTCCATCAGCCGCCCGCCGCGCCCCAATCGGCTCCATCAGCCGCCGGCGCGCCTCCCTCACCCGCCGCCTTCGATCGGCTCCCTCGGCTGCCGGACGGTCCCCACCGCGCCACCGCCCACCGGCTGCCTCCCGCCGGCCACTGCCCGGCTCTCGCCGCCCGCGTCCGGCCGCCCCCGCTTCCAATTTTTGGCCCGCAGCCCGCTGCCGCGCCCCGCCGCTTCCGCCGCCTCTCACTGCCGTGCCGTGCACGCCGCCTCCCGCAGCCTCCCGTCGCGCCCGCCTCCATCGCCAACTCCCGTCGTGCACGTTTCCTCCTGCAGCCTCCCGCCGTCGTCGCCGTCGCCTCCCTGCTCCAGATCCGGCGCCCGGCCACCCGCCGCCTCCCTGCTCCGGCGCCCGGCCGCCCCCTGCCTCCCGTCTCCCGTGCCCGGCCGCCCCCGCCTCCGGCGCCCGGCGCCTCTCGGTAACCTATGTTCATGCATTTTTTTTTTAATTTTTTTCTTGTTGTTAGTTAGATTTGGTTACAGTAGAGTTAATTGAATATTGTTTTAGAGTAATTTGTAATTAATTTGGCAATTAAATTGTTTTTTTGTAGTTAGTTTATAGTTTTGTATTTGTAGTTTAAGTTGACAATTAACTAGGGTGTTTATAGTTTAAGTTGGTAATTAGTTTGATTTGTGGCAAAAGGCGCCTTGGCGGGGCACGGCGGGCCGGTCGTCCCTAGTTAATTGCGACGACCGGCCCGCCGTGCCGCTTTCCGCCGCGCGGGCCTCCCGCCACACGCACCTCCTCCCTCCCGTCGCCCCCGCCGCTGAGCCCCGCCGCGCCCGCCTCCTGCCACCGCCGTGCCGCCTTCCGCCGCGCGCGCCTCCCGCCACACGCGCCTCCCTCCTCTTGCCTCCTCCCTCCCGCCGCCCCCGCCTCCCGCCACCGCGCCCCGCCGCCCCTACCTCCCGCCACCGTGCCCCCCTTCCCCGCCTCCTGCCTCCCGCCGCGCCCGCCTCCCATCGCCACCACGCCCGCCGCCATCGCCGCCTCTCGATAATCTCCTCCATGTTCATGCATTTGGTAATTAGATTGTTTTTTATAGGTAGTTAGGTAATTAGGGTGTTTATAGTTTAATTTGGTAATTAGATTGATTTGCAATGACCAGACTTAGTGCCGTCGCAAATTAAATAATCGTCGAAATAAAGTTCTATTTGCGACCGCCAAAGAAAAAGCCGTCGCAAGTAAAATAAATTGCGACGGCCAAAGAAAAAGGTGTCGCAAGTAAAATAAATTGTGACGGCCAACCCTAAACGGGATATAACCGGCCCCGACTCACACACCCCGATGCCACTCACGACTACGCAGGGCGGCCCCGGTGAGCGGTAATCGTCGCAAATAAAGTTTCCAAGCCATAATTGGTGACGGTAACTGTCGGTCGTCCCCAATATGTCATTATTTATGACAATCTACCGCGCCTGGATGGCGGGCCCTGACGGGTGGACAGTTGACCCCAAAGCTTCCTCCTTTTTCGTTATTTCCTCGCCTCCTCCCGTTCAGTCCTTCTCCCTTGTTGTTGGACAATTGACCCCAAAGCTTGAAGAACTGCACCATTTTTGGCGGGTGCAGTGTAAAACAAGCGAGGTTATGCTGCCAAATTTTTGTTGGGCTTTAGGTATTGTGTCTCATCAGAAGCAGAATAAATCCTGCATATATAAACGATAGTTTCTTCAGCTTTAAACTGCAGAGTCAAACATGGGTGAAGACCGCAGTTGGATGTATACTGGCTGGAAGAGCACAACTGGTGGTCACTCGGATGAGTGGTACATCAAGTTGGATAAATTCTTGGATCGAGCATTTTCATTGTCAACTGATGATAAGGTGCGGTGCCCATGTACGAAATGCCGAAACACCAAGTTTTTGAGTAGATTGGAACTATCGTTTCACTTATGTCGAAACGGTTTCACGCCAAGTTATGAGGTGTGGACCTTCTACGGCGATATTAAACGTCGAGACATAGTAGAAGTGGATGAGGATGATGATATAACGGGGGTTGATAGGATGGATGAGATGCTAGAAGCTCTGGAAGTGGAGGATCCTCTTACAAAGGAGGCAGACGATTTCTTCGAGGAGCTCAAGAAATCACAACAGCCGTTGCATGAACACACGGATGTGACCGTCCTTGCTTTTTTGACCAGATTTATGGAAATTAAGTCTAAGTATTTTTTCTATCAACTGCTACAATGATATCATGAAAATGATATGCGATATCCTTCCACAACCTCACAAAGCGCCTAAAGATATGTATCAGTCAAAGATCCGGATATCTGGTCTTGGTATGAATTATGAGAAAATCGATGTGTGCCAAGACAACTGCATGCTATTCTGGAAAGAGCATGCCAACGAGAACATGTGCTTGAAATGTGGTAAACCGAGGTATGTCGAAGTTGTTAATGACGATGGCGATAATGTGATGACAGATGTCGCACATAAGCAGCTTCGTTACTTACCTGTGATACCTCGGTTGAAGCGGTTGTTTCGTTCAAAAAGAACTGCTAGACACATGAGATGGCACAAAGAAGGTAAACGTGAGAACAAAGAATTGTTGATGCATCCGTCCGACGGTGATGCATGGAAGGCGCTAGACCGTTTCGATCCAGAATTTTCTCGTGATGCGAGAAATGTTCGCGTCGGGTTAGCGACAGACGGATTCTCACCGTTCAGTACAAATGCCATGCCATACTCCTGTTGGCCTGTCTTTGTCATTCCCTACAACCTGCCACCGGTGTAAAATCCCAAGAAAAGGGACTTGCAAAAACTTTTCATTACCTCACAACACCACAGTTTTTGTTGTGGATATCTTGTGAAGAATGAGGAAGAGCAAGTAACCTCCATCAAAAGGATGATTAGAGGGGAAAGCCCTATCTTTCACAAAGTAGGATGTCTACACATGAACATGAGAGGTTCAGATCACCCCTAGAACTTAAAAAGTCTTGGGAAGGTTCAGGCCAAATTTCATGCAAATCCAATACTTTTTGAGGCACTTTTGGAGACAATTCAAAAGAGGCCAATTTGGATGTAAATTCAAATTGCAGCAACTTTCAGCACTTGGATTCAAAAGTTAGCTTCATATTCAAACTCATCACATTTTTCTGAGTTAACCCACCAATTTTCATCCCCATTGGAGTTCATCTAGTCGGGAGCTAAATTTGCAAGAATTCAAAACTGAATTTGAATTTCAGTTCAAACATGAAGCAAATTTAGCCAAACAAAGTTTAAATTTGAGAACTCCAATTCAAACCAAGACTTGGGGGCTAAGTCTCTTATTCAATGTTTAGTAGCTGGGGATATTTACAGCAGAAGGGGGAGAAAGAATTAGAGGGGAGAAGAGGGCCCACTGTTCAGCCACACAGGGATCAAACCGACTCAGTCACTCGGTCGAACACCTCTGCGGGCGCCAGCGCACAGGATCGACCCCGTTCCAACACGGCCGCCGCGCCACCTCCTGCTCGGGGGATGAGGACGCTGGCTACAATACTCTCGATTGTAACCTGGTCTGCGTGAATCCATTCTTCATTCTCCGTGTTCCACCCGCACACATCCGAAGTGGCGCGCCCCGAGTTCGCCGCCCTCTGATCGCCGGCGCCCGGACAGCACAGGCTCCATCGTGTCCGACGATCAACACAAGAAACAACCGCCATAAGGTGCTGGTCCTGCTCGTGTATACCGTTCAGCATTTCATGCACCGTCGTGGGAGAATTTTCCCAGGGAATGTTTCTGTGTTCTTAAGGCCTAGACGTACCAAATCCGGAAATTCGCGGATATTAGCTCATTACCGGATATACCGAGCTACACACATGATCTACACCCTATCACGACCATCTAGGATCAAGAAGTACGAAGAACCGTTGAGTATAGACCCTGGTTATCGAGTTTTTTCTGGTCACAGCCGATATCGGGCTTAGGTCGACGGTGACCACGTAGCTCCGGCCATTTCCATGGCCAACCGAGCTCATATTCTTGCTCAGCATGCCACAGCGGAGCTGTAGGAGCAAACCGTTGGAAGAATGAGGCACTGAGTAGCCCTGGCGACATCGCCGGAGTAGAGAGAACCACTGTCACCGTCGTGGGCATGGTTCCGGCCATCACCGAACTTCGGTGACGGCACCAGCGTGTTCTCCGAGCCAAGTTAGGCCCAGGCGGTGAGAACCGTTGAAGGTCGTGCAGCGAAACGGCCGGCGGTGAGAACTCCGGCGAGGCACCGCTGCGGGAGCTGCGGGAGGGTGCGAGGTAGACGAAGGGGGGCGGGTCCACCGGTCAGCCTCTGTTCTCGCGTGGAGATACGTTTGCGGACGGGATTCAGTGCGGCAGCGCGGGTAAAACCCCGTGGGCCGCGGTGTGGCCGCATTCTCAGTGGGCCGGTTTAAGGAGTGGGTCCCACCCGCAGAGTTTAAACATTTTTGGAATTTCCAGTTTTAGTTCAAACTTCAAATGCATCTAACTTTTGCTAGGAAACTCCAAATTCAGTGAACCAAATTTTGCTGAACTCAGGATTCTGAGTACTTTCCAGCAATACCAATTTCAGCGCATGAAACTTAATAGTTCTCCAGAATTAATTCCCTAATATTTAAACTGTTGGGAATTTTATATGGAGAATTACTTCATGAAAAATTATGAAATTTGGCTGAGAGGTTTACTGGAAAATTATTGAGTCCCAGTAAAATTTTCAGACTCATCAAAGTCCATTTAGTCCCCCTAATGAGGTTATTAAGTGAACTGCCCTGAGAAAATAAAAAAATGTATAGAAACATTTTTCAGATTTTCTCAAATCTTGTTTAGGGCACAACTTCATCTAGAATTATTCAAATTACATGAAACCAATTCCATTAGCACCATCATAAATTCTAATTTCCAGAAAGTAATGGTTGGAACCATGAAAACCCCTGGAATTAAGTAGAGGCTCAAATATTTACCAAATAGGCTTTTATTTGTACAAAGCTCAAATAAACTTTGTTTCAAATGAAAATTGGTCAAGACTCTGGTTAGGACCCTACCAAGCCACCATAAAAATCTCAGAACCAAAGGGGAGGGTTAGCTAGAGTTATTAGTAGTTACTTATTCAAATTTACACATTGCATTGAATTGGCACGTAGTATCTCATGAACGTGTAGTCGCTGAAGGCGAGGAGACTCCAGAAGTACTTGACTTCCTTCTTCCGGACGAAGATCTAACCGCTGACCAGCAGCAACAATGCAAGCCCTGGTTTGCATTAAGCCTTTTATAAAGTTTTACTCGTTTACATACATAGTGTGAAGGATGTATGTGCATTAGGTGTAGGATGGATGAAAACCCAACGGCATAACCAGAATTTTTCCCCAAGAGTGAGGGTAGTGCCTAGGGCCTCGAATAGACAGGCTATGCTTAATGATTCATAGGACTTCGGTACAAGTCGAGTAGTTGGAATCTACTCGCGAGTTTAGGATTGGGACACACGGGATTGGTTCGAGTGATGTGAGATCACTTTGGTAATGAAAACGAGACTAGGCACGGGCTAGGGCGCAGCAAGAAGAAGTCTTGTGTGCGCAGCCCTGTCCGTGTTGATTGAGGACCGATCCGTGTGCGGCCCTGCTGAACAAGTATTGAACGTACCGAAGGCATATCGGATATATGGGCCCCGATAAACCGATGTAACCTAAACCTCCGGTCGTCGAGGCATAGCACACCGATTTATAGGTGTAGGTTGAGGGCAACAAGGTGGAAATCCGCTAACGTGCATAGAGAGATGCTCCGTGTAGGGAACCTCCTGTCCATTTCGGTGCGACCGGTTCGACGTTTGGGCTGTTGGGTGAAAGGTTGTCCCGTACGACATCGAGTGAGCGTGCTGTGCATCTCCACGGGTGGGCATACGTGACGTGCTCTTTGGGTCTCCCTGCAGGTGTATATCGAGTCGATTCACCGTCCCTCGCGGTGACGAGTACCGCTTGTTCACTGCGTCGTAACGTAGATAATTTATGGAATGGTATGATTCAATTCTGCTGTATGACATAATTGTATTGTTACCGGTGTGCCACCAAAAATTGCTTATTAAATTTCAGATTCATGAACTGTTAACTGTGGCTAGAAGATGAACTAAGGATCAACTATAGGCGTGCCCATTTGCTGCAATTTTACCATCCCATGTTCATTGTACCCTACATGTAGAGTTTCATGCTTAGGTGAGTCGGTTAAGTCTTGTTGAGCCATCGTGCTCATGGTTGCTGCTTAACTGTTTCTCAGGTGCGGAGCCACCCACGGACTCGGGGTACGAGTCCACCGGCGAGGGTTACCCTCCGTCGGTGACCACGGCTGAGTGGGAGCCGTACACGCCGCGCTGAGCTGAGAAGTGCAGCTAGTGTGGGTTGCCCTAGCGCTGGGCAACCGACTTTTGCTAGATAGGCAGGCGTGAGTTGTACAAATTAGACTTCCGCTGTGTAATAAAGATACTAGTTTGTAACTGGGTATTGTACTACTTTGTACATTTCAGTTGGTTTTTCCCATGTAATATATTGTGTCCTTATGACGTGTGCTGTCGGGTGTCGCATCGTGCGGCACCACCCTCTGCGATCCTGGATGAGCGGATCCCAGTCCGCCACAACCGGCTTTGTGTATGAAGAACGAGTTCATGTTCCTCAGCCTCATTGTACCTGGACCTGATCATCCTGGGTTATGTCTCAACGTGATGTTGAAACCGCTGATCGAAGAATTGAAAGAGTTGTGGACAGGAGTCGAAGCGTACGACAGTTACAAGAAGCAGAAATTCAACCTTTGAGCTGCTTATTTGTGGTCCGTCAATGATTTGCCGGCATACGGCATGTTTTCCGGATGGAGCACTCACGGTCGTTTGACGTTTCCGATATGTGCTTCGGACACGGATTGCTTTCGACTAACTCATGGAGGCAAGATATCTTACTTCGATTGTCACAGACGTTGGCTGCCTTTGAATCACATATTTAGGCAACAAAGGCATGTCTTTAGAAAGAACACCGTTGTCACTAAAGGACCACCAAAACGTCTCAACGGGTCAGAAATTTCTGATATGTTGGACAAACTGGTGCCAGATGAAGGTCGTCCTGGATACTTTGTAGGTTATGGCGTGGAACACAATTGGACTCACATATGTGGACATTTGTCACGGTCCAACTCTTGAAATATCCGAAATTGGTGGCAAGCCACGTGCTTCTTTCTGTCTTCGATCTAAAGAAAAGAAAGAAGTCATGAAATGGTTGAAAACTTTGAAATTCCCAGATGGTTACACAGCTAGCCTGAAACGAGCCGTGAATGTGAACACAGGAAACCTCACTGGGTTAAAGAGTCATGATTATCACATTATCATGGAAAGACTCTTACCTGTTATGTTTTGTGGCTATCTAGATGATGCAGTGTAG
Source organism: Neostapfia colusana (assembly GCA_030760725.1). NCBI lineage: Eukaryota > Viridiplantae > Streptophyta > Magnoliopsida > Poales > Poaceae > Neostapfia > Neostapfia colusana. The sequence goes on along the minus strand of JASWHV010000017.1, from coordinate 31,724,202 downwards.
AAGGTTTTAGCTGAGCTCAGCTATTTCTATAGACAGCTTTGTGCTAAAGAAATCAAGACAGGGATGATGGATAAGTTAGAGAAGGAGATACCCGTACTTTTATGTAAATTGGAAAAAAAATTTCCACCGGGTTTCTTCAATCCAATGCAACATCTAATTATCCATCTTCCATTCGAAGCTAAAGTTGGCGGTCCTGTGCAATATAGGTGGATGTATCACATGGAAAGAGCACTATGATATCTGAAACCAATGGCTGGCAACGGGGCAAGGGTCGAAGGGTGCATCGCTGAAGCATATGCTCTTAAGGAAGTAGGATACTTTTCAAGTGCCTACTTTGCAGATGAACACAATGTCAATATTTCGGCTATGCGGTACAATGTGGACAAAGCCCCCCTTTAAGTGACCTCTCCATTTTTCAAACCAGAGGCACTATCGTTGGCAGCTACACGGCCTACGTCCTACCCGAACGTGACAGGACTGCTGCTTTACTTTACATGTACGCAAATATAGAAGGCATGCAGGAATACTTCGAGTAAGTGTTTGTCCTACATTTATGCTAATCGACATATTTTGCTACACATGTATTCTAAAAACTGTTTTCTCACGTTCAGCGAGTTCCACAGACAATGTTGACCACATAGGCATCAACCTACGGCCAAACAAGTTGAAGGAATGTGACAAGAAGGAATAAATGGAGGGCCGAGTTTCCTTTCCTGGTTTTGAGATTATGTAATACTTTCTCGTCTTCTATATATTATAAGTTACTATTATTAAAGAAAATATTATTTTAACTTACGATCATGTTTGACAGTGCCGCACTCACAATGTCCATAAAGATTTGCGGCAGCTATCTTATGGATTGGTGAATGTTTGAAGCTATGGTCGATATGACGTAAATGGTCTTCGATTCCGTACAACTCATTTTGAAGCTCTTCGTCCTCTCGCGGCAACATCAAATTCCGGTGTTGTGATGAGAGCAATTGATAGTCAAGGCAATGTAACAGATTATTATGGGATCATTAACAAAATCCTTGAATTTACTTTTACCAGAAATAAGACACTTTGAGTTGTCTTCTTTGACTGTGACTGGTTTGATAGCACTCATGGAACTCGAGAAAACCAATTTGGAATGGTGGAAGTCAAACATAAGGACCGACTACGAGGTTACGATACATTTGTTCTTGCACACCAAGTGGAGCAAGTGTATTATCTACCTTATCCATGCACAAAGCTCAGTGCTTGGTGGGTGGTATATAAGGTGAATCCTCGTGAGCGGTTATATACTCCTGGGGATGATGGTTATCATGATAGTGAAGACGTTGAAGAAGTGTACCAAGAAGAAGAGTTGCCAGACACTTTTATCGTCTAGCCTGGGGAAGAACTCGATCAATTAGTAGGAGATGTTGAAGATGTAGAGACAGATGATATTCGAAAATGAAAATTAAAACATGTCACGATGGAAGATTGTTGGGCTGGTTTAAGTAGTTGGGCACATGATAATGATGTTGATGAATTTTGAAAGTGATTACCAGTAACGTTTTATTTTAGATAGTAACATGAATTATGTATATCTTTTAGATGTTTAAGGAGTAGGACACTGATTATCTATTGAAACAGGATGGCGTCAAAGAAGAGTAAGAAGATGGAGGCGATGAGGGGGTTCTTCCCCTATAGACCTGAGGACGCTTTCGCTGGTGCCTCGTCGACCAGGGGTAGACGCTCTCAGCAGCTGGGGTACGTTAGGAGCAGCTCTAGGGCTTCATCACAGCAGTCCACACAGGTAAATTTCAGTATTGTTTGACGAATTCTTCAAATTCAATTTCCAATTAAACTTACTTATGAATCATTTAAATGTTGTAATCCTCACCGACTGACTCAGTGGCTACGGTGCCAGTTGAGCTTGGCTACCCTTTGGTGAGCCAGCCCTTGGCTGACGAGCCTTCTGTTCCAGAGACGTCTGTTCCTCAACCTTTTGTTCCTGAGCCTTCTGGGTCACCAGAAGTGGTGCCCCAGCAGATGCGAAGAACGAGGAGGACTCACTTTGTCAGTCCTCCTGCGGTCCCTTCACAGAGGATCGTGATTCGTCCGGTCGGAGCCAGGTAATAAAATCGTAGTGTTAAATTCTGGTTTCTTTTTGTTACTTAAGTAATGAAGTAATAAATTTCTTGCAGCGCTTGGTACGACGCGTCTTTCACTGATGAGAGACACCACAGACCGGTGAACGGTGTCCTCAGGTCCTTAGTGCATTTGCACTATCCCGGGGTCATCGACGGGGTGCCTGCTACTTCCTGGGAGGATTACGCACGCGCCCATCACCAGGAGCACGGCAACGTTCAAGAGGCCGTATGGGCTGATTTTATGGTAAGTATGTTAAATAAAGTTCCTATGTTATAACTCTGAAACTCTATTAATGTACATCTCTTTCAATATTTATCACGGGAAAGGTATATTTTAGAGGACCCGGACGACCCTCGCATGTTGGAGGATGGGAGGAAAGTGTTTCACGTCAACGCTGCGAAGGCGGTTCGGCAAGCTTTGTCGAACGCTCATATTCAAGTTATCAACGAGCACTTGAAGGCAAACCAACACCACGTGCTACACTTCCGGCAGGAGAGCGAGAGGCACCTGACGGAGGAAGAGAACGCGCAGGTACGTGGGGTGTAGTAAATATTTTTTCTAAGCATGGAGCAAATACATCAATGATATTTTTAATGACCTACAACTATGTGCAGGGCCACGTGAGCTGGTTGCAGGGTCGGTCCGATGCATACCGGGCCCTTTGTCGGTACTCGGCTAGCGATGAGTTCAAGGCTAAGTCCCAGAGGGCTCTAGGGTGCAGAGGGGTCGAGGGGAAGCACAAACACGGTCAAGATAACCACTTGCATTGTGCTAAACGCATGGTAAGTGTATCTAACTTATGTTTATGTATTCATAATATATTGTTTGTACTAACACGTATTGACAGGAGCGCGAGATGAGTGTGCCGCCGACTCCTGCTGAGATCTAGATGAGAGGTCACAGGGACCCTTCTCAGCCCCAGGGGTGCAGTCAGGCCGCAGCCGAGCGGTTGGTAAGTATAGAAATCATTCATAGTAAATATAACTATATGGATTGATGAACTTACACGGTTTTCTTGTTTCTCAGGCTAGGTACGGGGAGGAGGCTAGGGGGATACATGGTACAGATTTCGATTGGGAACATGAACCAATCGATCCTCAAGCCGCGTATGCAACCGGAGGTGGAAAAGCCCACAGAAGGTGAGTTCATAAGTCATTTTATTGTTTTCAATTCAAAATATTAAAGATATTTCAATTCCATATTACTGATTCTGTTTTTATAGGCTCGCCATATTCGACGGAGTTGTCGACTCAAGGGCGGCGAGACCTGCGAGAGGCAGCTCCACACAGTCTTCGTCGTCGGGCCCGAGTCGCCGTGTCTCGCAGGTGGAGACTCTCGCCCATCAGGTCCAGGAGAGTCGCGAGCAGTTTCAGTCAGACCTGGAGGCGCAGAGGGCGGCGATGGCGGCGCAGAGGGTGGTGATGGAGGCCACCATCTCCTACCAGCAAGCCTGCATGGAGCAGATGCGACAGACAATGGAGATGCAGCGACAGGCGATCACGGTAAGCTAAAGTAATTTAAATTTAGCGCATTCTTAATAATATGTAATAACCTGCAACTTTTGCAACCACAGAGTTTCTTTCAAGGCTGCAATGTCCAGGGGTTGCACCTCCAGCTTCCTCCATTGCCACCGCCGATTCCACAGCCGGAACTGGAGCTACCGCCGCCGGTGCACGTTTCTCCGGGTGTTTAGGTAATAAAAAAGTTCTTAGTCTTAATTCATAAAATTTAGTCTTACTTTCATGCCAAACAAATTGTAGTCTTACTTAGGTAATGTAGTCTTATTTAGTCTTACATAATAAAACATACAGCAAATCTAACTCAAATTAAATAAACTAAGTTCAATATGATCAATTCTAGCTTGTTTAATAAATTCTAGTCAAAAACGAAGTTCTAAACAAATTAATATGTCCAACAACTTCTATGTGTTGCAGGGATCGGCGACGGAGGCTCAAACTCCATCGCCGTCTATACCAGCGACTGGACTGACGCGCGGCGAAGATGTTGACGGCTCTAGAGGAAGTGGACACTAGCGGAGAGCCTCTCTTCCTTATTTTTCTATTATTGTGATGAGATGTGAAACTTTAGTGTTGTGATCGATGGAGCGGCGAGGATGTTGTATTTTTCTATTCCTTATTTATCTGCTGTTATGTCTATTGTGTTTCTGGCCATCGAGCTGCGCAGAATGTATAGTTTTTTTTTAAAATAAAAAAACTTATTTGCGATGGCTTTTTATAGAGTACCGTCACAAATAAGTGTGCAGCTGTCGCAAATTAACCTACGTAATTTGAGACAGCCACCGCCAGCCGTCGTAAATAAAGTACTTACTTGTGATGGCCACCGCTGGCCAACGCAAATTGTCGAGTCGGGCCCATCGGCTGGGCCCGGGCTCTTGTTTGCGATGGCCTGTCTAAGCCGTTGCAAACAAGTTTATTTGCGACGGCGGCCGTCGCAAATAAAGTTAATTGCGACGAAAAACAAGCGACAGCCGGAAACCGTCGCAATTTGATTATTTGTGATGGTTTTACACTTATTTGCGACGGCCCTAGCCGTCGCAAATCGCCGGGATTTCTTGTAGTGCAGGTCATACTTTTCCTGCACTTGCTGAGTACGACATGTACTCACCCTTGCATTACCACATAAACATCAGCTACAGGAGATGAGTACTTCGAGGACCATGTGGAGTACTAGGCATGTGCACTACCGTCAACATGCCTGTGGAGACGAAGATTGGAGCCTGCTGTTTAGTTATTTCCGCTGTCGTTAGAGTCTCCCGCTGCAAGAATAAGTTAGAGATTCATGAGTGAGACAATGAGTCGATGTAATAAAGTACTTCAACACTATTTATTCGTGGTTATATTCTGAATTCAGTTTGTGGATTAAATGTGTATGTGCGATGAACATCCTGGGCACACATATGCATTCACTTGGTTCTATTTTCGGAACCAGGTGTGACACATCGGTATCAGAGCCATGTTGTCTGTAGGACGCAATCCTAGGTAGAATTGACACTCTAAAACACATAGGCACACCCCTCTAAACTGCTATTTTCGAGAATTCTTGCTGCTGCACTTTACTTGTCAATTCAGCCACCGCAAAAGCTATTCTCAGCCCCTTTTTTCTCTTCTATTGGACAGCAACACTTTTGCTTTCTTGCTTCATAGCTTCTGAAGTTTTGGAGTATTTTCTTCTTCTCTAAAGATTCTAATATCCTATTTATAGATGCCGGTGATCAGGAGAACAGCACGCGTAAGGACTCGTCCACCACCACTTGGGAGTGCACTTAACCCCATTGAGGTGTCCGATGGACCATATTGGGAGGAGGTGAAGATGGAACCTCATGATGATAAAGAAATCAATAGCTCTATGATGAGGAAGAGGGCCCAGAAGAGGTGGAACCATTCGAAGACGATATGGAGTATGATCCACAAGAACGGCATTGGTACGGACATCATGAGGAGTTTCACGCGGGCTTACACCCCTTGTAGTCTCACGAAGCTATGACAGGAGGAGATGAACCCGAGGAGGAGCCACCCCTTGCTGAGGCCGAGAATGAAGGTGATGAATGGGAAAACCATTCAGTTCAAGAATTTCAGTCCGATGGAACGGAAGGAGGACACATATCCAGGGAGTTCAAAGAATTTCTGGATTGCTGCAGCCTATACCCGGAGTATCTCCTCAAGAAGTTCCTCGTCTCAGACATGCAGAGTGGAAGGCTGAGGTAACCATCCTATCTAACGGTAGGGTTGTCACTCGGCACTTTGCACTCACATGGGGAGCTACAAGGGCAGAAGCTATCGATGATGCTGCATGAGATGCACTCACCGGATTGTGCTACGCCTTCCGTGAGCAGCTTGAAGACACCACTTTTGAGGCGCACCCGTATCGGAAGAGTGGTACAAGGGAGATCATTGGACCCTATGTAGGAGCTCTTTCTAACCCACAAGCTGCTGTTAAGTCTCAGAGGTTGCTCATGGAGTTAGGAAACCGCTTGCAAGCGCACAAGAAGAGATCCGTTACCTCTGCAAAAAGCCGTATTTGATGGAGAAACAAGAGGAGACTCGTGCCAATGCGGGAGCAAATGGAGCACCAGCATCATCTAACCCTACATGGACTGCCGAGTCATCATGGCGTGCACCCTTGTATGGACCACCCCCATCACACGGCGAGAACAGCACCGGTTCTCACGATTAAGTTTAGGTTTCCATTGAATAAAGCTGTAATAGGAACGTATAGATCGTAGTAGCTTGAATAAGAGTGGTGTGCTGAAATTTTTGCGATAATTGCTTGGTTTGTGTGCTTATGTGAGTTGTAGGATGCTTCGGCGAATGTCCACATCGACACATAGTAGAGAGATGTGGGATCCTTCGGCACTTGTTCACATCCTCATATAGGCTAAAATTAGTAAAGGAGTTGCATAGTTCATATACCTTGATGCATATAGTTGGGAGATCTTTTCTCTCAAATCTGAATTCTAGCTCCTACAAATTTAGTATGTCCGAAAGTAAGCCTTAAAATAAGGGGGGTAGACTTTCTTGCCAACCTTATTGTATTGTATTCCCAAGGAATTGACATAATACTTGGAATGGATTGGTTAAGCAAGCACGACGGAGTAATACAATGTGCTCAAAGGATCGTGCAGTTGACAAGTGAGCACGGTACTCGTATTGAGTTTGAGGCAGCCCAACCTGCAACTGGGAAGGCAGTGCTGAACCACATCAAAGAAGTGACATTGGAAAGCATTCCGGTGGTTCGAGAATATTCAGATGTGTTTCCGGAATAACTTCTAGATATGCCACCTGACCGGGACATTGAATTTTCCATTGATTTAGTACCCGGAACTGCACCTACAACCAAGAGGCTATATAGGATGCCTGCTAACGGAATAGTGGAGCTCAAGAAGCAAATTCAGGAGCAGCTAGATAAGGGTTTTATACGCCCAAGCTCATCACTGTGGGGAGCCCCCGTTCTCTTCGTGGACAAGAAGGATGGGACCCAAAGGATGTGTGTGCACTATAGGTCTCTCAACAAAGTGATGATCAAGAATAAATACCCGCTGCCCCGTATAGAGGACCTGTTTGATCAAATGAAAGGTGTCCAAATTTTTTCCAAGGTTGATCTTTGGTCGGGATACTTCCAACCGAAGATTAAGCCATCTGACATACCCAAGACTGCATTTCGAACACGGTATGGTTCGTATGAATATACCGTTATGTCTTTTGGGTTAACGAATGCACCCACATACTTATGTACCTCATGAATAAGATCTTCATATAGTACTTGGACAAGTTCGTCGTGGTTTTCATCGACGATATCATGGTGTATTCCAAGAGCGAGGAAGAACACGAAGAACACTTGAGGTTAACATTGCAGAATCTGTGAGAGAATAACTTGTATGCTAAGTTCAGCAAGTGTCAATTTTGGCTAAAGGAGATATCGTTCCTAGGACACATCATCTCCGAGGGAGGAGTATCAGTTGATCACGGAAAAGTGGGAGATGTTCTGAAGTGGAACCAACCACAGAATGTGAGAGACATTCGGAGTTTCCTTGGGATGGCTGCATACTACCGCCGGTTCATCAAGGATTTCTCCAAAATAGCAAAGCCTATGACTGAATTGCTAATGAAGGGGAAAGCATTTCAGTGGACACCAGCGTGCCAAGAAAGTTTTGAGGAAGTCAAGAAAATGCTAATAACAGCACCGGTTTTGGTATTGCCGGACGTAAGCAAGTGCTTCGACATATATTGTGACGCATCAAGACAAGGGCTTGGATGTGTGCTCATGCAAGAAGGACAAGTGGTAGCCTATGCGTCGAGACAACTAAAGAAACACGAGCTGAATTGCCCCACACATGACTTAGATCTCGCAGCCGTGGTACATGCATTGAAGATTTGGAGACATTATATCCTTGGCCACCTATGTGAGATCTATACGGATCATAAAAGCTTCAAGTACATATTCACCCAAACGGATTTGAATTTGAGGCAACGTCGATGGTTGGAACTTATCAAGGATTATGATGTTGGAATCAACTATCACCTCGGAAAGACCAATGTAGTAGCTGATGCATTGAGCCGAAAGGGAGCATGTCACCAACTCACGGTTTGGGAGCTACCACCCGAGCTACGCAAGGAGTTCGAACGATTACATCTCGGGTTTTTGAACGAGAAGAATGTGATGGAACTCCACTCATCGCTGGAACAAGAGATAAGAGATGGCCAAGCAACGGATTCAGAAATCAAGGAGATCAAGGAACGAATCCAAACAGGCATAGAAAAGGACTTCAAGGAAGATGAGAAGGGTACACATTGGTTAGGAAAAATGATTTGTGTGCCTAACGTGAAGCACATCTGTGACACGATATTAAAGGAGGCACATGACTCACCTTATTCCATACATCCCGGGAGTACAAAGATGTACAAGGACCTGAAAACTTGTTATTGGTGGGATGGTATGAAGAGGGACATAGCTGAGTATGTTTCCCTATGCGACACATGCCAACGGGTGAAGGCCGAACATCAAAGACCCGCTGGACTGTTGCAACCATTGAAAGTACCCGAGTGGAAGTGGGAAGATATCAGCATGGATTTCATTGTCGGATTGCCACATACTCAGTCGGGTTACGACTCCATCTGGGTTATTGTGGACCGATTGACGAAAACAGATCATTTCCTTCCTGTTAAAACCAAGTACAATGTTGCACAATTATCCGAGCTGTACATTGAGCAAATCGTGTGCCGTCATGGAGTCCCAAAGAGGATAGTTTCAGATCGGGATTCTCAGTTTACCTCTAGGTTCTGGAGGAAACTGCATGAAGCTATGGGTACACGACTGGATTTTAGCTCCGCTTACCACCCGCAGACTGATGGACAAACCGAGAGGACAAATCAAATTTTGGAGGACATGTTTAGAGCCTACGCCTTGAAACATGGGCGTAGTTGGGATAGGAGATTGCCGTATGCCGAGTTCTCATACAATAACAGCTATCAAGCCAGCTTGAAGATGTCACCTTTTGAAGCATTGTATGGTAGACGGTGTAGAACGCCGTTGTTTTGGAATGAGACAGGAGAAAACCAAGTGTTTGGACCAGAAGTGCTGCAAGAGGCTGAGAAGCAAGTCCAAACGATACGGGAGAACTTGAAGGCTGCTCAGTCACGAAAAAAGGGTTATGCGGACAATAGGCGAAGGAAGTTGACTTTTGAAGTAGGAGACTTCGTATACCTTAAGGTATCGCCTATCCGAGGCCAACGATGTTTCAACGTCAAGGGCAAGTTTGCACCTCGCTACATCGGACCATTTAAGATTTTAGGCAAGCGAGGAGAGGTAGCCTATCAACTAGAGCTCCCAACGCACCTGTCCGACATGCATGACGTGTTTCATGTATCCCAACTCAAGAAGTGCTTGAGAGTTTCGGAAGAACAAGTACCAACAAATGAGCTCAAGCTTCAAGAGGATCTGACCTATGTAGAGCACCCTGTCCGAATTTTGAACATTAAGGAAAGGGTCACAAGGAACAAAGTGATCCGTTGGTGCAATGTACAATGGAGCCATCACGCGGAAGCTGGAGCTACATGGGAACGTGAGGAAGACATCAAGGCAGAATTCCCTCATCTATTCTCTACTCTATCGAGTCTCAAGGGCGACATTCAGTTTAAGGGGGTAGGTTTGTGACACCCTCAATCTCATATTCATGCATGCATACATAATTCATATAGATAAACATTTTTAAAAAAGAAGTAGAAACGGAGAAAGAATTAGAAAGATAGCCGAAAAGAGCCAATTCCAGTTCGTCGAGGAGCGCTGTAGACACTTCCCACGACCCGCTGGCCACGTGGCGCCTTCGGAGCTCATCCCTGCGGAGGGGGTGAGGTCCGGCATCGCTGGCTACGTGGCAAGCCCGGAGCTTGCCTCTGCCGAAAGGGCGAGGTCTGGCCCGCAAGACACGTGTTGTCCCCGGAGCTAGCCTCTATGGGAAAGCGAGGCCCAACCCCGCGTGACACGTGTCACCTCCGGAGCTAGTCGCTGCGGAGAAGTAAGGCTCAACCCCGTGGGACACGTGTCGCTCTCGGAGCTCACCCCCGCGGAGGGAGTGAGGTCCCGTCCCGATGGACACGTGTCACCCTCGGAGCTCGCCTCCGAGAGGTCCGGTCCTGCTGGACACGTGTCACCCTCGAAGCTCACCTCCAGATGTCCGACACTGTTGGACACGTGTCATCCTCGGAGCACACCTCCGAGGAGAAGGGAGGTCCGACACTAAGGGACACGTGTTGACCTCGGAGCTCGTCTCTGAGAAGAAAGGAAGTCCGGTGCTGCTTGACACGTGGCACTCTCGGAGCTCGCCTCTGAAGAGAGGAGAGGTCCGGAACTGACACGTGGCACTCTCGGAGCTCGCCTCTGAAGAGAGGGGAGGCCGGAACAAACACGTGGCGCACGCAGAGCTCGCCTCTGAGGGAGAGGGAGGTCCCGCCCGCTAGACACATGGCGCACCCGGAGCTTGTCTCTGCGGAAAAGGGAGGCTAGGCCCCCGCTGGACACGTGGAGCCTCCGGAGCTCACCACTGCGGAAGGACGAGATCCTTAAGCGGTTTTTCCCCTGGACACGAGCACAGGTACTGAGGAAACCGACACGATTTCTTCCACGATTTCTGCCGCACCTAAATCAATTGGAGATAAGTCGTTAAGATTCAAAAACAAATCAAATAGGACTCTTGTTTGAAATCCAATCGGAGTAGGACTCTTCTTTTCCGGTTATAAATAGAACCCGAAACACCCCTTGGCCGTAACACCTATTCCCAAGTCGACGACTTAGAGGCCCTAGCCCCCAACTCGCCGAGTTAACCCCCATCGCCGGAGTTCAGCCACCGTTCAGACCGCCGACGAGCCCCGACACGCTTGCCGTCACCGGAAGGGAGCCGAAGAATGTGTTTTTCTAGGAGGAAGGCCCCAACACCCAGGAGAAGTGAGGTAGGTCTTCGATACCACCTTATGACATCATCGCGGTTTTCTTCGCATCTGTTTCTTCATCCCTTCGAATAGAAGCTTTTTCATATGGACAGATCATGTGTTGATCGGTTTGATCTAGATCTTGATACAAGATCATGACCACGTACACGTTTGATCCTTACACTTTTGTTCATCGTAAAACCCCATGCATGCCTATTAGAAAATGCAAAAACACATACAAACTAAACTGCACCATAGCATCAGCATGCACCTACACCATTGGAACTTAAGTAAAGTTTGTGCATAATGATTGATTGCTGTGAATCTTGTATGTGTTTGATCCTGATTAGAAGGACGAGCTCAGGGAGCTATCTACGAAGGATTACAGCACCAAGATTTCGAGACACCTGAGCAACAGAAGCCACAGGAACAAGGCAAGTGCCCCTTGACCATATTGAACCCATGTTTTGGAACTGTTTTGTTTGCGAAAACTGTGTATGCTTGAGTCAACTTGATGGGAAACCATTCCATAGGAGTTTACTAGTTTTGTTAACCACCCTTGTCGCCAGGAAAGTTGATGAGTCGGGTATGGTCGTTTTGCTTTTTGCTTCGCCGAGTCCACGGGATATGGGAAGCGAGATAGAATGTGTCTAGCTACTGCACTCATATGAACAATGTTAATAAGAACTTGATGATGAACATGAATCGGGGGAGATCTATGTGCCGGACACGGAATCCGCTCATCCAAGATCGCAGAGGGTGGTGCCGCACGATGCGACACCCGACAGCACACGTCATAAGGAAACATTATATTACATGGGAAAACAAACTGAACTGTACAAACAGGTACAAACTTTAGTTATAAACTACTATCTTTATTACACAGCGGAAGTTTCTTTTATACACTCATGCCCGCCTATCTAGCAAAAGTCGGTTGCCCAGCCCTAGGACAACCCACACTAGCTGCACTCCTCAGCTCAGCGCGGCGTGTACGGCTCCCACTCAGCCGTGGCCCCCGACGGAGGGTAACCCACGCCGGTGGACTCGTACTCCGAGTCCGTAGGTGGCTCCTCACCTAAAAAACACTTAAGAAGCAACCGTGAGCACGAGGGCTCAACAAGACATAACCGACTCACCTAGGCATGAAACTCTACATGTACTGTACAATGAACCTGGGATGGTACGATTGCAGCAAACGGACACGCCTACAAGTTCATCCTTAGTTCATCTTTTAGGCACCAGTTAACAGTTCAGGAATCTAAAATTTAGTAAGCAATATTTGTTGACACACATGTAGCAATACAATTATATCATAACAGCAATATTGAATCACCATATTTCATACATTAGCCTACGTCACGACTCAGTGAACAAGCGGTACTCGTCACCGCGAGGGACGGCGAATCGACTCGATATACACCTGCAGGGATACCCAAAGAGCACGTCACGTACGCACAGCCGTGGAGCTGCACAGCACGCTCACTCGATGTCGTACTGGACAACCTTTCACCCAACAGCCCAAACGTCGAACCGGTCGCACCGAAACGAGCAGGAGGTTCCCTACACGGAGCATCTCTCTATGCCCGTTAGCAGATTCCCACCTTGCTGCCATCAGCCTACACCTATAAATCGGTGCGTTATGCCTCGACGCCCGGAGGTTTAGGCTACATCGGTTTATCGGGGCCCATATATCCGATATGCCTTTGGTACGTTCAATACTTGTTCAGCAGGGCCGCACACGGATCGGTCCTCAATCGACATGGACAGGGCTGTGCACACAAGACTTCCTCTTGCTGCGCCCTAGCCCCTGCCTAGTCTCATTTTCATTACTAAAGTGATCTCACGTCACTCGAACCAAACCCGTGTGTCCCAAACCTAACTCGTGAGTAGATTCCAACTACTCGACTTGTACCGAAGTCCTATGAATCATTAAGCATAGCCTGTCTACTCGAGGTCTTAGACACTACCCTCACTCTTATGGAAAAGTTCTGGTCATGCAAGTGGGGTTCCATTCATCATACACCTAATGCACAATTATACTTCACACTAGACATGTGAACAAAGCAAAAACGTTATAAAAGGGTTAATGCAAACCGGAGATTGCCTTGTTGCTGCTGGTCAGTAGTTAGTTATTCTTCCGGAAGGAGGAAGTCAAGTACTTCCGGAGCCTCCTCGCCTTCAGCGACTACACGTTAATAAAATACTACATGTTAATGAATATGCACATGAGTTTATTGTAATGTTTCTGCTACATGTTCTAATAACAAGTTTTTAACAACTGGAACTCTGTTCAAGAATTTAAAATGAAACTGGGGCTAGTGGTTTGAGCTTGGACATAAGCACACGATTAAGTGTTAAGTGGTTTTCCCCCTCTTCCATATTGATCACCTCAAGTGGTTAAACAGAACAGGGGTGATCCAGAGCTCCAATGGAGCTGAGAATCTTTGTGTGAGTTCAATGTCACAAGAAAACCCTCTGGACCAAAAGATAGCACTTTTCATTGTGTGGTTTGTTCAGAATAATTTTCTAAGCAAATAAGCAAAGAAGAATTAATTCTGAGATAACACCCCTGTTCATGCCAAACTTAGTGAACTACAATTTCAATTATAGCTCATAGAGTTTGCATGAATTTTCCTAGTATTTTTGGAGATAAGGTTTGTCCAGAACTGAATTTCCAAGTTTTGGAAATTCTCTGAAAATGTTTCTGTATTCAATTGAACACAGCACCTTCAAATCTGAATTTCCCTGATCAAATCGACTCCAAATGGTCTGAAACTTTTACAGGGGTTCACTAACGTCCTAAAGAATATTCTGGCAAAATTTGAGGATTTTTGGATGAACCAAACTCCCTCCAGAAATTCTTTTGCTGAAAAGATTTAAAGAATTTTGCAGAATTAAATAATGGGTTTCATACTAATTGGGTTTCATATTTGGATTGTACTATATTAGAGGAATCCAGCAAAATTTGTTTCACAATTTTTGGATTCTCCTACACCAAGTTGTGGCTCTCTAAAGTCTCAACTAAAACTGAAAATCCCAAAATGTTCAAATGTCTGCCAGGGGACCCCACCCGTCAGGTCTTCCACTTCCTCGCGCCAAACACTGGCCCGCGGCGGCGCCCTCCAGTGAGCGTCACCGGAATGGCTTTCGCGGTCGCCTCCCGACCTCAGACTCGCCCCCCCCCCCCCCCCGTAATTCGTGGCGCTGAACTCGTCTGAGGTGTCGCCGGCAGCCGTAGATCGCTGGAAATGGGTGCGCGGCGGCGGCAGTGGCCGCTAGGGTTCCGGTGAGCTCGGAAATCGCCTACACCGCATCAAAACCAGTCGGGGATTGCTCAGAGAGTACCGTCGCAGCTTGAGAATGTCGGAAATGGGCGCCAAACATCGTGAAAAGGTCGGCAGCATAGAACTCCACGGTGACCCGAGACAATTTCTTCATGGCGGCACGAAAATTAGCTCTAACTCGGTCGATCCTAGGTGTTTTCGCTCGGTTCTTCTTTGAGGATGATCGCCAAGAGGTGTAGAGGCTGTGTGCAAACTCGCCCGAGCTTGGGTGGACGGTGCCGCTAGAATTTTGGGGTAGACCGACCCCTACCCGTATGGACCATGTTTTGGGAACTTTGGAAATTCTCCCTACTCAGTGCATCGTTTGCTATGTGGTTTGCAGCAACACGAACTAGGGATGATGGCGCACCTTTTTTGTGTCGAGGAGTGCTGGTGAAAACGGCCGTGGCGTGCTGTCCACGGGGGCCGTCCTCGGTTTCCCGCCGGTGAGCTCTGTTCCTCGGCGCCAGTTGCTGAATTGCGCGCGCCACAGGCTAGGAGCTTCGGTGTTGCGGGGCTGGCGTGGTAGAGCATGCACGGGCGCTGCTTTTCGGTGCTGCTGGCATGAGCAACCAAGGCTCGGTTGGTGCCGGCGATCGGGAAAAAGAGGGCACGGCGGTGAGCTCCAGTTCTGTTCGGGTGTGAGAGAAACAGCGAGCGCGCGATCAAATGAGGAGGGCGACGTGCTGCGGTTGGCTCCCGGGGTAAAGATCAGGCCGAGGCAGCGGAGCCGGTAAGCTGGTCACCAGCGCGTGAGGTGGGGCAAGGTAGCCGCTCGGATGGCTCGGTGTTGAGCGCTGCCGAGACCCGGTAAACCGAGCTCGCCCGGTGTTTCCTTTGACCCGAAGTCTTACTGACTAGTGGGCCCTCTTCTCCCCCCTAATCCTCTCTGTTGTGCAAATATCCCACCTACTCAGACTTTAAAAGGAAACTTAGCCACCAATTCAGAGGAAGAATTTGAATTCATCAACTTCAAACTGGTTTGGCCACATTCCCTTCATATTTGAATTTGAAAATTCAAACTCAGTTTGAATTGTTACAAATTTGGCTCCCAACAAGATGAAGTCCAATGGGACTGAAAACTGGTGGGATTACTCAGAAAAATATGCTGAGTTTGAATATGAATCTAAATTTTGAATTCAAGTGATGAAAGTTGCTGCAATTTGAATTTACATTCAAATTGGCCTCTTTTTCAAATGCCTCCAAAATTGCCTCAAAAAGTGTTGGGTTTGCATGAAACATGGCTTGAACCTTCCTGAGACTTTTCAAGTCCTAGAGGTGAGCTCAACCTCTCATGTTCATGCGTAGAAATTCTACTTTGTGAAAGTGAAGGCTTTCCCTTCTAATCACTCTTTTGATGGAGGTTACATGCTCTTCACAATTTTTCCTAAGATATTCACAATAAAAACTGTGGTGTTGTGAGGTGATGAAAAGTTTTTGGCAAGTCCCTTTTCTTGGGCTTTTACATCCCTCCCCCCTTAAAAGAATCTTGTCCCGAGATTATAAAAGAAGATACAGCGATGTAACAGGGACTTACCCATGTTGAGACGCCATGAACTCCGGGTAATTTGAGCGACGGAATCCCTTGCTCTCCCACGTCGCTTCTTCGGCGGTGTGGTTGCTCCAGAGTATTTTGTAGAACCACAACATTCTTCTACGCGTGGTTCGGGCTTTCTCATCAAGAATTTCCACCGGATATTCATCATATGTCAAATCCGGCTGCAGCTCGCCGATGTCTTCGGTAGGAACAGCAGCGGTATGCTTCAGACATTTCTCAGTTGTGAAACATGGAAAACATCATGGACACCAGCAAGAGATGCCGTTAGCTCCAGTCTATACGCCGCTGGTCCACACTTCTTGGTGATAGCATAGGGCCCAATGAAACAGGGAGCGAGCTTCCCCTTCACGCCGAACCGGTGCATGCCCTTCATCGGAGACACACGGAGGTACACGTGTTCACCGACGTCAAAGTGCAACGGCCTACGCCTCTTATCAGCATAGCTCTTCTGCCGGGATTGAGCGGCCTTCAAGTTGGCTTGAATCGTCCGAACGCGCTCTTCGGCGTCGTTCACCACATCAATCTGGAATGTGACCCTTTCACCGGACTCGCACCAGTTTAATGGGGTGCGGCATTTTTTACCGTAGTGAGCTTCGTAGGGTGCCATCTTGATACTCGCCTGATAGCCGTTGTTGTACGAGAATTCCGCCAACGGTAGGTGATCATCCCAGTTCCTACCATGGTGGATGGCACATGCCCTCAACATGTCTTCCAGAACTTGATTCACCCTCTCTGTTTGGCCATCTGTCTGGGGGTGGTAGGCGGAGCTCCTAATCAGCTTGGTACCCAATGCAGCGTGCAACTGCTCCCAAAAGCGAGATACAAACAATGCGCCTCGGTCTGAGATGATGGTCTTGGGTACCCCATATAAGCATAGAATCTTTGCTATGTACAGCTCCGCGTACTTGCCGGCATTGTAATGTGTATGCACCAGGATGAAGTGAGCCGTCTTGGTTAACCGATCCACGATTACCCAAATGGAGTCATGCTTGTTGGAGGTCAGCGGCAATCCCACAATGAAATCCATGCTCACATCCTCCCATTACCATGCTGGAATTTTCAGGGATTGCAACAGCCCTGATTTCCTCATATGATCAGCCTTCACTCGTCTACACGTATCACACAGGGATACGTATTGCGCTACCTCCCGCTTCATCCGTGTCCACCAAAATTTCTTTTTCAAATCTTGGTACATTTTGTTGCTGACCGGATGAATGGAGTATTTAGACAAGTGAGTTTCATCAAGGATCTTTTTCCTCAACTCCATATCTCGGGGTACGACTATGCGGTCATTGAACCATAGTGTCCCCTCATCATCTTTCCGGAAACACTTGATCTCCCCATTGTCTATCCGTCTCCGGAGATGTGCCATGCCCTTATCAACCTTCTGAGCTGCAATGATGTCCTCCCTAATAGTATGGATGAGGGCAAGGTTGTAAAGCGATCCATAAGGAACCAAGTATAAACTTGGCTCTTCCTCCTCCACCGGTGTAATGGTGAGGTTATGGACATGTGATTTCCGACTCAGCGCGTCGGCAACCACATTGATGAATCTCTATTTCATAATCTTTGATCAGTTCTAACCACCTCCTTTGTCTCATGTTCAGCTCCTTCTGGGTGAAAATGTATTTCAAGCTCTTGTGGTCGGTGTAGAAATGCACCAGATTCCCTAGGAGATAGTGCCTCCACATTTTCAGCGCCAAAACCACTGCAGCAAGCTCAAGATCATGAGTCGGACAATGCTGTTCATGGTTCCGAAGTTGGCGTGATCCATATGCGACCACACGTCCTTCCTGCATCGACACGCAGCCGAGCCCAATACCAGACGCATCACAATACACGTCGAAGGGCTTGGTTGTATCCAGTTGAGCAAAGACCGGGGCTGTTGTGAGATGCTTCACTAATGCTTGGAACGCTCCTTCACATGCCGTGTTCCAAACATATTTCGTTCCCTTCTTCAGCAGTTCTGTCATTGGCTTAGCGAGTTTGGAGAAACTTGGAATAAATCTCTGATAGTATCCCGCTAACCCGAGGAAGCTTCTGACTTCATGGACTGAAGTGGGAGCTTTCAATTTCAGCACTTGCTCTATTTTGCTTGGGTCAACCACAATGCCTTCTGCGGAGATAATATGTCTGAAGAATGGCACTTGGCTTATCCAAAACTCGCATTTGCTGAACTTGGCATAGAGCTTGTGGTCTCGCAATCGTTGAAGAACGATCCTCAAGTGTTCGGCATGTTCGGCTTCTGTCTTGGAGTAAACCAAGATATCATCGATGAACACTACCACGAACTTGTCCAGCTCCGGCATGAACACTGAGTTCATGAGATACATGAAATGGGCTGGAGCGTTTGTGAGACCAAAAGACATGACGAGATATTCGTATAAGCCATATCTCGTCGAGAAAGCCGTCTTCGGGATATCCTCCGCCCGGATGTTTATCTGATGATATCCAGAGCGAAGGTCCATCTTGGAGAACACACTTGCACCCACAAGTTGATCAAACAATATGTCGATGCGGGGCAGTGGGTACTTATTCTTGATGGTGATGGCGTTGAGCGGCCGGTAGTCCACACGCAGCCTCAAGGTTTCATCCTTCTTCTTCACAAACAGCGCCGAGCATCCCCAAGGCGAGGAACTCGGTCTAATGAAACCCTTGCTCAACAGATCATTGAGCCGTTCTTTTAATTCAGCCAGCTCGTTCGGAGCCATCTTGTATGGTCTCCGTGATATGGGCGTAGTCCCGGGTGCCAGATCGATCTTTAACTCGACATCCCGCTCCGGTGGCATGCCCAGAAGATCATCCGGGAACACGTCGGGGTACTCCTGGACTACGGGGATGTCCTCTAACTTGAGAGCTTCAGTATTGCTGATCGCTGAAACCTCCCGGACTGGATTATCTAATAAGAGGGACTGCGGACGGTGTAATGGGGAGTTGAGATGAACCGTCCGTGATAGGGTTTCCAGGACAGCACGATGGTAGCTTAGCCGTGACATTCCCAAGATTGCATCAATCTTCTGTCCCTCAAGGATAATCATAGTGGTGGGATATATCTTCCCACCTAAGCACAGTGGTGCTTTCGGAACCATCATAGTTGCTGAAATCTTTCCTCCCGGTGAGCAGATCATATAAGAACACTCGGTTGGAAAGGCTTCCAGCTTATGCTTAACCACATATGATGCACTTATGAAGTTGTGGGTTGCACCAGAATCAAACAATATGATGATGGCTTGGTCGTTGAGAGTAAATGTACCCGCCAGCACGTTGTCTCCCTCTGGGGCGTCCTCATTGTCGAGGTGGCGAACGCCCCCAGTCTGCTGACCAACCTTCTTGACCGGAGGTCGGCCTCGAGCACCGCACTGGAACTGGGCTTGACCGCTGCTTTGCTGCCCCTGGGGACAGTCCTTCACGAAGTGGCCCGCCTGGCCACACGTCAAGCAAGTGAAACGGGGCGGTCCCCCGCTGATCGGTGGACGGAAACCCGGGGCGCGTTGTGGCAGTTGAAACGCCTGGGGTGCCGTCTGCTGCTGCTGCTGCTGTCTCAGTGGTGGCATCAGCGGTCAGAACGGAGGTGACTGAAAGGATCGTCCCCCGAACCGTTGAGGTCGCGATGGTGGGTGCCACTGCTGCCCGGATGGTGTCCGATACACCATGCGGTACTTCTGGGGAGCGCCACTCCCACCGCTGGGTGGAGCGCTGCACTTCCGCTGCTCAGCTGCCAACTCCCGCTGAGCGTCCTCTTGCATGATCGCGGCATTGACTAGGTCGTTGAAGGTGCCGCGATTCCACTAAACGAGATGTGTCTTCATCTCGGGGTGTAACCCCCGATAGAAGTGCTCCCGCTTTTTCTCCTCAGTGGAGATGTAGTCTGACGCATATTGCGCCAGATGGTTGAAGGCATGGGAGTAGTCACGGGCACTCCTCCCGCCCTGCTTCAGTTCCAAAAATTCTTGGAACTTCCTCTTCATTATCCCGGGAGGGATGTGATAGGCGCGGAACGCCTCCCGGAACTCTTCCCACTCCACGGCATGGCCAGCCGGACGTGAGGTGACATAGTTCGCCCACCATGCACTAGCGGCACCGTGAAGCTGCTGCGCCGCGAACAGAGTCTTTTGCCGCTATGTGCATTGTAGCAGCCCGAACTTGGACTCGATTGTCCGCAGCCAGTTGTCGCCCTCCAGTGGTTCTTCAGCTTCTGTGAACACTGGAGGGTGCGTACTCATGAAGTCCGAGTACGACACCCCACGGGGCTCACGAGGCCCTCTGTCTTGACCCCCCCCCTCCTGGGACGTATTCTGCACGATCGTGCGGAGCAGGTCAGTCTGCTCCTCACGACCACCCACCAGTGCAGCTATCACATCCGCTAGAGTAAGCGGAGGCGGCGGTGGTGGCTGCTGCTGCGGGGTGCTGTCGTAGGCCGGTGGCTGGGAGTCATCACCTCCCTGTTGGCTAGAGCCACCAACCTCGTGCGTGGTCCTAGTGCGCACCACCTGCAACCATAGGACAATGAATATCAGTCCCGTAACATATTTCAATGCAGTCAATTGAAATAGGCGTAAAAACATAACAACAATAACATATGCGATACATCTCGTATGTAGATAATGTAATAACTTTGCACAAGCTACACCATTACCAGACCAAATGCAAGCTAGTTTAATCCAACTTGATGAACCTCCTATTTGGAAGCTCACCACAACTAGGTTTGGTCACTACGAGATATTACTATCGCTTTGTCATCATGTAAACCACCCTTTTATCTTCAATACGACACAAACATGGTCTCTAGTAAAAGAAACTTGAGTGTATACTCAAATCTTTTACTAGTTGAAGATAACCTCTCATGAGTATGTTCTGCCCCATTGGACGTACTCAAACCCCCTCTAGTGTACAACAATCTCTCACATGAGCTCAACTATCATTCCTCTGTCAGAATGACCAGTTTCTACATATCCAAGATTTTGATCTGGTTCTAGGCATTTTCATGACTCAAGCGGAATACCAAAGTTAAAGTTAACTTCATTATGTTTCCAACGAGTACTTATTTGCCCTCAGATCAGCTCTGGTTAAAAAGTTATGGTAATTCAAATTCAGCAGAATTTCTGGAAGAACTTTAACAGCACCTCCCTTGGGAAGTTGCTGTTTTCCACTGAAATCTGTGCTGAAATTTCAGAAACTTTGAATTGCAAAGATGTAACACATCTTCTACCCTTTCTAAATATGTATCATATGACAATTTTAGATTTTTCTACTTGGAGTTATGTTTGAAAAACAGAACAGTCCAGAGAGTGTTTAACTCTGCCCTGATTCTGGACAGTTTACATTTCTCTGGGATTTAAGCCATCTTAAGGTGTGTTTCAGCTCTGGAAGTCTACAACAAAGTTGTAGAGTACTTAAATACCTTTCCAGAACTATATACCACACCTCCATGGGCTAAAAGACCTGTGAGTTATTCCCTGTTGAAGATCAGCAAACATGCTGCCCAAAACAGAGCACTCTGTTTTTCAGTCTTTGAGAACTACACTCATCACCCTCCAACGTTTCTACCCAACCAGACCCTAAATATTGAACCTAGTGATTTTAATTCCTTGTTATCATTATTTTGCATGCATATGCCTATGATATGTCAGTACTATGTTCCTCACAAAAGAAAATCCTAACCGGATTATACTGGCATATACGTCTCAAGTGTGGCACTAAACGGTCTCTCGCACACGTTTACTACAAGGATACATACGTGGTTAGTACCTGCAGAAGACCACACAATATTGATGCACTCAAAGGTTATTTCATTTCAGGCAGTTCCATATTTAAAAGTAAATACAAACGCCCGTATCATTGCCATACGGCCGTCCTTGAGTTAAACCACGTCTCGAGGTACGTGGTCGTGTTTCAACACCACACGACGGGGAACCCGAGTATGTCATGAACGGGTCGTCATGGTTGGGAATGTTATCAGCCCAACAGATACCACCTACTGCCCAGCAGGGCACACCGATGGCAAGTGCTGCGTATGTCCTCCTGGGCTATTTCCAGACGAACACACTCTCACGTTACTGACCACGCGATGGGGTCTCCACTTACTCACCTAATGCACGCTAGGGATCAGAGTTTCATATGAACTCAGGAACATGAAGAGTCCAAGAGTTTCATATTGACATCTCACACCAAGCTGTGAGACCTATCCCTGAACCACGTTCCTCGTCAGGTGAGCTAACCGAAATTGAACCGCTTTCGATAGCGTTCCTTACCAATCTTACCAGAGCGTAGGTGCGTCGTTACATAATTAAAATTCAGAATTATAAAACATAGGTTAGCCTTTGCCACTTTAAGTAACTATGCTAATATAGTCCTTACTTGGGCAACTACCAAATCCTCACCGTAAACCTATGTTTTCCCATAATACAGTCCTTAAGTACTGTGCTATCCCCAATGCAGCTCTGATACCAGGCTGTGGCGGACCCAGAATCCGCTCATCCAAGATCGCAGAGGGTGGTGCCGCACGATGCGACACCTGACAGCACACGTCATAAGGACACATTATATTACATGGGAAAACAAACTGAACTGTACAAACAGGTACAATCTTCAGTCACAAACTACTATCTTTATTACACAGCGGAAGTTTCTTTTATACACTCACGCCCGCCTATCTAGCAAAAGTTGGTTGCCCAGCCCTAGGGCAACCCACACTAGCTGCACTCCTCAGCTCAGCGCGGCGTGTACGGCTCCGACTCAGCCGTGGTCCCCGACGGAGGGTAACACTCGCCGGTGGACTCGTGCTCCGAGTCTGTGGGTGGCTCCTCACCTGAAAAACACTTAAGCTGCAACCGTGAGCACGAGGGCTCAACAAGACTTAACCGACTCACCTAGGCATGAAACTCTACATGTACTGTACAATGAACCTGGGATGGTACAATTGCAGCAAACGGACACGCCTACAAGTTCATCCTTAGTTCATCTTTTAGGCACCAGTTAACAGTTCAGGAATCTGAAATTTAGTAAGCAATATTTTGTGGCACACATGTAGCAATACAATTATATCATTACAGCAATATTGAATCATCATATTTCATACATTAGCCTACGTCACGACTCAGTGAACAAGCGGTACTCGTCACCGCGAGGGACGGCGAATCGACTCGATATACACCTGCGGGGATACCCAAAGAGCACGTCACGTACGCCCACCCGTGGAGCTGCACAGCATGCTCACTCGATGTCGTACGGGACAACCTTTCACCCAACAGCCCAAACATCGAACCGGTCGCACCGAAACGAGCAGGAGGTTCCCTACACGGAGCATCTCTCTATGCCCGTTAGCAGATTCCCACCTTGCTGCCCTCAGCCTACACCTATAAATCGGTGTGTTATGCCTCGATGCCTGGAGGTTTAGGCTACATCGGTTTATCGGGGCCCATATATCCGATATGCCTTCGGTACGTTCAATACTTGTTTAGCAGGGCCGCACACGGATCGGTCCTCAATCGACACGGACAGGGCTGCGCACACAAGACTTCCTCTTGCTGCGCCCTAGCCCCTGCCTAGTCTCATTTTCATTACTAAAGTGATCTCACATCACTCGAACCAAACCCGTGTGTCCCAAACCTAACTCGCGAGTAGATTCCAACTACTCGACTTGTACTGAAGTCCTATGAATCATTAAGCATAACCTGTCTACTCGAGGTCTTAGACACTACCCACACTCTTATGGAAAAGTTCTGGTCATGCAAGTGGGGTTCCATTCATCATACACCTAATGCACAATTATACTTCACACTAGACATGTGAACAAAGCAAAAACTTTATAAAAGGGTTAATGCAAACCGGGGCTTGCCTTGTTGCTGCTGGTCAGTAGTTAGTGCTTCTTCCGGAAGGAGGAAGTCAATTACTTCCGGAGCCTCCTCGCCTTCAGTGACTACACGTTAATAAAATACTACATGTTAATGAATATGCACATGAGTTTATTGTAATGTTTCTGCTACATGTTCTAATAACAAGTTTTTAACAACTGGAACTCTGTTCAAGAATTTAAAATGAAACTGGGGCTAGTGGTTTGAGCTTGGACCTAAGCACATGATTAAGTGTTTAGTGGTTTTCCCCCTCTTCCATATTGATCACCTCAAGTGGTTAAACAGAACAGGGGTGATCCAGAGATCAAATGGAGCTGAGAATCTTTGTGTGAGTTCCTTGTCACAAGAAAACCCTCTGGACCAAAAATTAGCACTTTTCATTGTGTGGTTTGTTCAGAATAATTTTCTAAGCAAATAAGCGAAGAAGAATTCTGAGATAACACCCCTGTTCATGCCAAACTTAGTGAACTACAATTTCAATTATAGCTCATAGAGTTTGCATGAATTGTCCTAGTATTTTTGGAGCTAAGGTTTGTCCAGAACTGAATTTCCAAGTTTTGGAAATTCTCTGAAAATGTTTCTGTATTCAATTGAACACAGCACCTTCAAATCTGAATTGCCCTGACCAAATCGACTCCAAATGGCCTGAAACTTTTACAGAGGTTCACTAGCATCCTAAAGAATACTCTGGCAAAATTTGAGGATTTTTGGATGAACCAAACTCCCTCCAAAAATTCTTTTTCTGAAAAGCTTTAAAGAATTTTCCAGAATTAAATAATGGGTTTCATACTAATTGGGTTTCATATTTGGATTGTACTCTATTAGAGGAATCCAGCGAAATTTGTTTCACAATTTTTGGATTCCCCTACACCAAGTTGTTGCTCTCTAAAGTCTCAACTAAAACTGAAAATCCCAAAATGTTCAAATGTCTGCCAGGGGGCCCCATCCGGCAGGTCTTCCCCTTCCTCGCGCCAAACAGAAGCCCGCGGCGGTGCCCTCCGGCGAGCGTCGCCGGAACGGCTTTCCCGGTCGCCTCCCGACCTCAGACTCGCCGCCCCCCCCCCCGTAATTCGTGGCGCTGAACTCGTCTGAGGTGTCGCCCGGGGCCGTAGATCGCCGGAAATGGGTGCGCGGCGGCGGCAGTGGCTGCTAGGGTTCTGGTGAGCTCGGAAATCGCCTACACCGCATCAAACCGGTCGGGGATTGCTCGTAGAGTACCGTGGCAGCTTGAGAATGTCGGAAATGGGCACCAAACCTCGTGAAAAGGTCGGCAGCATAGAGCTCCGCGGTGACCCAAGACGATTTCTTCATGGCGGCACGAAAATTAGCTCTAACTCGGTCGATCCTAGGTGTTTTCGCTCGGTTCTTCTTCGAGGATGATCACCAAAGGGTGTAGAGGCTGTGTGCAAACTCGCCCGAGCTTGGGTGGACGGTGCCGCTAGAATTTTGGGGTAGACCGACCCCTACCCGTATGGACCATGTTTTGGGAACTTCAGAAATTCTCCCTGCTCAGTGGATTGTTTGCTATGTAGTTTGCAGTAACACGAGCTAGGGATCATGGCGCACCTTTTTCGTGTTGAGGAGTGCTGGTGAAAACGGCCGTGGCGTGCTGTCCACGGGGGCCGTCCTCGGTTTCCCGTCGGTGAGCTCTGTTCCTCGGCGCCAGTTGCTGAATTGCGCGCACCACAGGCTAGGAGCTTCGGTGTTGTTGGGCTGGCGTGGTAGAGCACGCACGGGCGCTGCTTTTTGGTGCTGCTGGCACGAGCAACCGAGGCTCGGTTGGTGCCAGCGATCGGGAAAAAGAGGGCGCGACGCTGAGCTCCAGTTCTGTTCGGGTGTCAGAGAAACACCGAGCGCACGATCAAATGAGGAGGGCGACATGCTGCGGTTGGCTCCCAAGGTAAAGATCAGGCCGAGTCAGCGGAGCTGGTAAGCTGATCACCAGCGCGCGAGGTGGGGCGAGGTGGCCGCTCGGATGGCTCGGTGTCGGGCGCTGCCGAGGCCCGGTAAACCGAGCTTCCCTGGTGTTTCCTTTGACCCGAAGTCTAACTGACGAGTGGGCCCTCTTCCCCCTCTCTGTTGTGCAAATACCCCACCTACTCAGATTTTAAAAGGAAACTTAGCCACCAATTCAGAGGAAGAATTTGAGTTCATCAACTTCAAACTGGTTTGGCCACATTCCCTTCATATTTGAATTTGAAAATTCAAACTCAGTTTGAATTGTTACAAATTTGGCTCCCGACAAGATGAAGTCCAATGGGACTGAAAATTGGTGGGATTACTCAGAAAAATATGCTGAGATTGAATATGAATCTAACTTTTGAATACAAGTGATGAAAGTTGCTGCAATTTGAATTTACATTCAAATTGGCCTCTTTTTCAAATGCCTCCAAAATTGCCTCAAAAAGTGTTGGGTTTGCATGAAACTTGGCTTGAACCTTCCCAAGACTTTTCAAGTCCTAGGGGAGAGCTCAACCTCTCATGTTCATGCGTACAAATCCTACTTTGTGAAAGTGAAGGCTTTCCCCTCTAATCACTCTTTTGATGGAGGTTACTTGCTCTTCACAATTTTTTCTAAGATATCCACAATAAAAACTGTGGTGTTGTGAGGTGATGAAAAGTTTTTGGCAAGTCCTTTTTCTTGGGCTTTTACAATCTAGGCAAGATTGGTTTGTGGAATGTGGTAGAATGAGATGGTGGTTTACTTGCCGTAGATCTAAGGATCGGTTCATGAGAGCACATGCCAGGAAAACAGTGCCACCACAAGGCCAATTATGGGTGCGGCTTAGCTGACTAATTAGGTAAGTTGCTAGATTGTTATGGACCGTGGAAGGCGCGGGGAATGGGAGTCAAGAGGGGACTGCCCTGGGAACTGCATGGCACAAGAGGGGGCCCGTAGGTGGGAGAATGGTGATTCTAGCCTGCTGGTGAAACCTTAGTGAGTCCGTCCATCTAGTAGCCCTTTTGTAAAGGCTATTTTGTGATCTCTTGGCCATACAACGACGGTTGTGTTCTGGTATAATGGAGGTTCTGCAGTCGCCGACGGGTGATGAAATCACAGACTTGTGGGTAAAGTGGTGCCACCTCTGCAGAGTGTAAAACTATCATGATAGTCGTGCTTACGGTCACAAGCGCCTGGCCAACTTCCATGAATAGATGGGATGGTTATGGGATGGTTATTGGGAGGTTATTCGGGATGGTTAATGGTATGGTTATGGTTTGGTCATTAATATTGGTTTCGGGACTGTTGAGTATTGGTAATGAGATTGGTTTCGGGACTGTTGAGTCTTGAAACATGAGATGGTTTCGGAGATATGAACATGAGATGGTTTTGGAGATAAGAATATGAGATGGTTATGGATATCGTGAACATGAGATGGTCATGGATATCATGAGTATGAGATGAAAGTTGAGAAAGATTATGGTCGGTTGAGACATGAAAAGTTTATGATGGAGGTATGTTGATGTTTTAATTGGATATATGTTGGGATCGAATTCACTTAAAGATAGTTGCTGTTTTTATCATGTTTGTGAAATAAACATTGCTTTCTGCAATGAGCCTTTTTATTCCTACCTTGATGAAAGCTACATGTCATACTTTTCCTGCACTTGCTGAGTACGACATGTACTCACCCTTGCATTATCATACAAACATCAGCAACAGGAGAGGAGTACTTGAAAGACCATGTGGAGTACTAGGTGTGCGATCTACCATCAACTTGCCTGTGGGAATGGAGTTTAAGATGGAGCCGCTGCCGTGCTTAGTTTGCTTCCACTATCGTTAGAGACTTCCACTGCTAGAATAAGACTTCTGCTGCTAGAATCAGTTAGGGACTTCCGCTTCAAGATAAGTTAGAGATTGATGTAAATAAGTGCCTAAACACATGTTATTCGTGGTTATATTCTGAATTCAGTTTGTGGATTACATGTGTATGTGTGATAAACATCTTGGGCACACATATGCATCAGATGGGTTCCGTTTCCACGGGACCGGGCGTCACATTCAATCTCATTGGATACTCCGATGCAGATTATGCCGGATGCAAAGTGGATATAAAAAGTACCTCCGAGACTTGCCAATTCTTGGGTAGGTCCCTAGTTTCCTGGTCCTCCAAGAAGCAAAACTTTATTGCCTTGTCCATAGCCGAAGCGGAGTATGTTGCAGCCGGGAGTTGTTGTGCACAGCTCCTTTGGATGCGACAAACTCTAAGGGACTACGGTTACAATATGAACTATATTCCGCTCCGTTGTGACAATGAGAGTGCGATTAAGATTGCACATAACCCTATTGTGCACTCTAGGACCAAACACATTGATATTCCACATCATTTTTTGAGAGACCATTCAATCAAAGGAGACATAGCCATTTCCCATCTCAAAACTGAGAAAAAAGCCGATATCTTCACCAAGCCACTTGATGAAAAATGCTTTTGTGAGCTTAGGAATGAACTAAATATACTTGACTCTCGCAACGTGGCTTGAAACACTGCATACCTGCTTTGTAACACCCTCAAAATTCATTTCATGCATGCATACATTTTTCATATAGAGAAACATTATAAAAGAAGTAGAACTGGAGAAAGAACCATAAAAATGGCGGGGAATGGGAAAAAGATAGCTGAAATAGGCTAATTCCAAACTGTTGAAGTGCGCTGTCGACACTTCCCCCAGCCCGCGGGACACGTGGCGCTTTTGGAGCTCGCCCCTGCGAAGGGGTGAGGTCCGGCACTGCTGGCCACGTGGCAGGCTCGGAGCTCGCCTCTGAGGAGAGGGAAGGTCCGACCCCACGGGACACATGTCGCCCTCAGAGCTCACCTCGGAGAAGAGGTGAGGCCCAGCCCCGCTAGACACGTGTTGTCCTCGGAGCTCGCCTCGGAGGAGAGGCGAGGCCTAGCCCCGCTGGACACGTGTCATCCTCGGAGCTCTCCTCTGAGGAGAGGGGAGGTCCGGCACTGCTGGACATGTGGCACCCTCGGAGCTCGCCTCTGAGGAGAAGGGAGGTCAGGCCCCCTGACGTGGGGCGCCCTCAGAGCTCTCCTCCGAGGAGAAGGGAGGCCCGGCCCCCGCTGGACACGTGGCGCCATCGGAGCTCACCCCTGCGGAAGGGAGGCCCAGCCCCGCCAGACACGTGGAGCCTTTGGAGCTTACCCCTGCGGAGAAGCGAGGCCCTTAGGCGGTTTTCTTCTGTGCGCTGGAGTACCCGGTAGGATACCGACACAATTTCCCCCACATTGCTGCCGCACCAAATCAATTGGAGATAAGTTTGTTAAGATCCAAAATAAATTGAATA
This sequence comes from Neostapfia colusana, assembly GCA_030760725.1. Taxonomy (NCBI): domain Eukaryota; kingdom Viridiplantae; phylum Streptophyta; class Magnoliopsida; order Poales; family Poaceae; genus Neostapfia; species Neostapfia colusana. Next base: position 31,695,118 of record JASWHV010000017.1, on the reverse strand, counting down.
GGACTCTTATTTGAGCTCCAATTGGAGTAGGACTCCTCTTTTTCCCATTATAAATAGAACCCAAAACCCCTCCCTTGACCGTAACCCTATTTCCTTTTCCACCCTCCCAAGTCGGCGACTTAGAGGCCCCGGCCCCCAACTCGCCGAGTTGCACCACCCCCCTCCCCGGAGTTCAGTCGCCGGTGAGCCCCCGCTGCTGCCATTGCTAGAAGGAAGGCCCTTCCACCCAGAAGGAAGTGAGGTAGGTCTCCATTACCCACCTTATGACGTCGTCGCTGTTTCTACGCATCCGTTTTCTTCACTCCCTTCGAACAGAAACTTTTTTGTGTGGACAGATCACGTTTTGATCGGTTTTTTATGGTGGAATTGATCTAGATCTTGAGTCAAGGTTATCACCACGTCCACACTTCATCCCTACACCCTTGTTCATCATAAAACCCCAAGAAAGCCCATTAAAACATGCAAGAACACGTACAAACTGGTTTAATAAAACAGCACCATAGGATTTGCATCCATCTACTCCATTGCATCTTGAGTAAAGTTTGTGCATGAGATTTGATTGCTGTAAATTTTGTATGTGCGTGGTCGTGAGTAGAAGGACAAGCTCAAGAGGCCATCTACGAGGAACTACAGCACCAAGACTTCGAGACGCTTGAGCAACAAGAGCCACGGGGGCAAGGCAAGTGCCCCTTGATCATATTGATCCCATGTTTTGAAACTGTTTTATTCGCGAAAATTTGTATGCTTTAGTCAACTTGATGGGACACCCTTTTATAGGAGTTTACTAGTTTTGTTAACCATCCTTGTCGCCGGGAAAGTTGGTGAGTTGGATATGGTAGTTTTTCCTTTTTTCTTCGCTTAATCCACGGAATACGGGAAGCTGAATTAAAACATGGTTAGCTACTGCACTCATATGAATAATGATAATGAGAACTTAATGTTGATAACAAGCATGGAATCGGGGGAGATCTAGGCAAGCTTGGTTCGTGGATATTGCTGAATGAGATGGTGGTTTACTTGCCGTAGATCTAAGGACCGGTTCATGCCAGCACATGCCAGGAAAACAGTGCCACCACAAGGCCGAATATGGGTGCGGCTTAGCTGACTAATTAGGTGTGTTGCTAGCTTGTTATGGACCGTGGATGGCGCGGGGAATGGGAGTCGAGAGAGGACTGTCCTGGGAACTGAATGGAACAAGAGGGGGCCCATGGGTGGGAGAATGGTGATTCGAGCCTGCCGTTGAAACCTCAGTGAGTCCATACATCTAGTAGCCCCTTTGTAAAGGCTATTTTGTGATATCTTGGCCATACACCGACGGTTTTGTACTAGTATAATGGATGTTCTGCAGTCGCCGACGGGTGACGAAATCACGAACTTGTGGGTAAAGTGGTGCCACCTCTGCAGAGTGAAAACTATCATGATAGCCATGCTTACAGTCACAAGCACCTGGCCAACTCACATGATTAGAGGGAAAACTTGGGATGGATGTTCGGTATGGTTATGGTATGGTCATGAGGATTGGTTTCGGGACTGTTTGAGTCTTGGCAATGAGTTTGGTTTCGCTTATATGAATATGAGATGGATATGAATATTTATGAGTATGAGAAAGATTATTGGATGGTTGAGACATGATAATTGGTGAATTATGATGAAGGAAAGTTGCTGGTATAACATGGTTATGATGGGATTAAACTCACATAGAAATAGTTGCTGTTTTTATCATGTTTGTGAAATAAATTTTGCTTGCTGCAACGAGCCTTTTTATTTCTATCTTGTTGTAAGCTACATGTCATACTTTTCCCGCACTTGCACTACAGGATTCCCGTCAGCATACGACGGCTAAAACCGTCGTATATAAAGCAGAAGCCGTCGTATATAGTTTATATACGACGGCAGTTGTTTATATACGACGGTTTGTGGCCGTCGTATATATTTTGTCGTATATATAGTTATATACGACGGCACCGTCGTATATAACAGCATATATACGACGGCCACTTATATACAACGGCCCGTTTCGTAGACTTGGCCCACTGGGCCAGGGCCTTTATATACGACGGCTGGGCCCTGGCTGTCGTATATAAGAGCTTATATATGACAGCGGCTGGGCCCTGGCTGTCGTATATAAGAGATTATATACGACAGCCGCTGGACCCTGGTTGTCGTATATAAGAGCTTATATACGACAGCCTGGACCAGCCATCGTATATAATTTAGGCTTATTTACGACGGCTCTGTATAGCGACCGTTGTATATAAACTATACAGGCCATCGTATATAAGCTTTACCATTTTTTTTTTAAAAAAAAGAAAATGGCTAACCGTGCTCGATGGCCAGCTACAACTCCAAATCAATAGACAACAACAAAACAGTTTGATATATATATTCACAACAAAGTGCAATAGTACACATCGACAATCACGAAGTCTGACATCCACACAATCAAAAACAAAATCACAAATCTATTGATTACTAGCCCCTCCACTACCTCCGGGAGTGAAGCAGTCATCCTGCCGCGGCGAACCTGGCGCACTTAGCTGTGGCGATGGAGTCTGAGCCTCCGTCCCTGATCCCTGCGAAACACAGTGACATATGTACAAGTTTACAATTGTTTTTCTAGGTTCATTATGATTCTTAGCGGTTGGGGCTTCCACTTAATGTAACTTTTTTTTTATACCTGTACTCCAGGAAACTGCTCCTGTGGTGGCGACGGCTCCAGCACGAACAGAGGTGGCTGCCACAATGGTATCTAGATTTGCTGCCCTTGCTGTTGAGCTAGCGCCTGTCATTTCAAACATTAAAATTTACAAAACTAATTGAAATGCAATGTAATTAAATTATAATTGTATGTTTCTTACTTCCATTGCCGCTTGCATCTGTGCCATATAGGACGCATGGTACGCCATGGCAGCCCTGTTGTTCTCTCGCTCTCTCGCCAAGGCCTCCTCCTGCTGAGCCAAGCTCTCCCGAAGCGCCATGAATTCGAGATCTCTCTCCGTGACATGGCGGCTGGAGGAGCCTGCGGCAGCAGCCGAAGACTGCAAGGAGCTGCCTCTCGCAGGTCGTGCCACCCTAGAGTTGACGACTCCAGAGAATATGGCAAGCCTAAAAAAACGAATCAATTCAAGGTAAAATTAAATAATCTTGAATTGAAAACAATGAAAGTAAATGAATTCACCTTCCGTGTGCTTTTCCACCTCCGCTTGCATATGCGGCTTGAGGGTCGATGTTCGGGGAGTTTTCCCAATCGAACCCTTCGCCGTGTATCCTCACAGCCTCTTGCCCATACCAAGTCTGAAAAACAATGAATCACATCACTAGCAAAAGCAGGATCAAAAGAGTCCAAAGACTTCCATGCATCACTGTCCGACGGATGAGTCCACACATCTTTGTTCTCACGCACACCTTCTTGGTGCCATCTCATGTGTCTAGCAGATCTTTTAGAAAGAAATAGCCGCTTCAACCGAGGTGTCACAGGCAAGTAACGCAATTGCTTATGTGCAACTTCTGTCATTACTTTATCACCATCGTCATTGACAACTTCGACAAACCTCGATTTTCCACACTTTAAACAATTCTTCTCTTTGTCATGCTCTTTCCAGAATAGCATGCAGTTATCTGGACACACGTCAATTTTTTCATATTTCATACCCAGTCCAGATAGTAATTTCTTTGAGTGATACATATCTTTGGGCAGTTTATGAGGTTGTGGAAAAGCATCGCTGATAAGTTTCATCATATCATTGTAGCAATTATTAGAGAAGAAATACTTAGATTTGATTGCCATAAATCTGGTCATGAAAGTAAGAAGAGTCATTTCAGTGTGATCATGCAACACCTCTTCAGAAGCTTTCAAGAGATTAAAGAATGTGTCTGCCTCATTTGTGGGCGGATCCTCCATTTGTATATCTTGTAACATCTCATCAATCCTGTCAACACCCGGACAATCATCATCATCTTCCACTACATGAACGGCTCGAGGAGCAGACTCGCCGTGGAAACTCCAGACCTCATAATATGGCATGTAACCGTTCTGCACAAGTGTAATGACAATGTCGTTTTGTCCAAAAACTTAGTATTCCGGCATTTCGCACATGGACAACGAACTTTATCGGTCGTAGACAACAAGAACACTCGATCAATAAAGTCGTCTGTCCCGGCATACCACTCATCTGAGTGACCAGTTGCCTTGTTCCAACCGGTATACATCCAACTACGGTCTTCACTCATGTTTAACTCTGCAGTTTTAAGTCAAAGAATTTATAGTTAGTTTATTATGTATTTATATCACGGACCTATATCTATTGGAAAGGATAGGTCCTAAACCCAACCAAGAGTGACTGAGACGAACATGCTTATGACAAGACACGAGGTCTAGATTCAGACGAAATTTCGGCAGCATAACCCCGCTGTTCTCCAACTGCACGTCCAAAAATGGAGCAGCGGAGAACATTAGGGTTACAATGTCGAAACTACATCCAAATCTAGACCTGTCCTAGGCTGTCCAAAAAGGGACAATTCCGAACCTACACACCTCACATGCGTAACACGTGTGAGACGGGCCGGTTCGAAATGGGTGACGCATATTGTAAAGGTTTACATCAATCTTTCATTTTTGAGTCATTTCAAAGAGAGAGAGGAAAGAACAATAGGAGCAATACCCCTGTCACACGGCAGGAACAATACCAGTTCACATGATTAAGTTTAGGACTCCAATTGAATAAGCTGTAATAGGAGCGTTTAAATCGTAGTAGCGTGAATAGGAGTGGTGTGTTGAACCTTTGTGATGATTGCTTGTGTTTGTGTGCTTGATGTGAGTCGTGGCACGCTTCGGCGAATGTCCACGTCCACACATAGTAGAGAGATGTGAGATGCTTCGGCATGTGTTCACATCCTCATACAGTCTGAAATTAATAAAAGAAGTTATTTAGTTCGTATACCTTGATGCATATAGTTGGGGGGACAATCTAAACTTCTCTTTTCTATTCTACCCAACTCTCACTCACAGATGGTGCGGGAAAACGCCAGCCGTCAAAGGAGGAACATTCGTGGCAACCAAGAACCACAAGAGGATGGCCACGTTGAAGTTCCTGAGAATGCCGACCCCGGGGCTGATGCAAACAACCTTGAACGGTTGATGGCTATGCAGAACCAGCTCATGCAAACCATGATACAAACTTTGGGACAGCTGCAAGCCAACAACCACAAAAATCCTAATCCCATTCCTGCACCCCACCGCCACCACCGCCAGTTCACAACAGATTGGGAGAGTTCATGAGGACTCGACCGCCTACTTTTGCACAAGCTAATGATCCCATGGAGGCTGATGATTGGTTGAAATCCATGGAAAAGAAGCTTGCTATTGTTCAGTGCGATGATCAGGAGAAAGTTCTCTTCGCATCGCACCAACTTATGGGAGCAGCCGCTGACTAGTGGGACACTCTTTGCAATGCTCATGTCAACCAAGAGACTATCACTTGGGTGGAATTCAAGGAGAGTTTCAGCTCTCATTATGTCCCTGCTGGAGTCATGATGCTTAAAATGCAAGAGTTTGAAGGTCTCCGCCAAGGAAGGAAGAGCGTGAATGAGTATCTCAACAAGTTCACGCAGCTGTCAAGGTATGCTCCCGAAGACGTCAACTCGGATCAATTGAAGCAATACTTATTCATGAGAGGATTGAACAATGAGATCCAAGTTCAGCTGCTCAACAACGATTATGCAAACCTCCAAAAGCTCGTTGACAAAGCTATAGTGGTTGAGAGCAAGATCTGTGAGATCGAGCAAGAGGGCAAGAGGAAGATGCCATACCAGCCACAAGGGAGCAATGTACGTCCCGGGTTTCATGCCCCCAGCTGCACCACAGTATGGCTCGTCCACTTCTACTTTCCACCCTGCAAACCCACCTCGCCCTAATCAACCACCGCAGCAACATCCTATTATGCAAGCACCTCGTATGCATTTGCCTCCTGCCCCCGTCCCAACATGGGCGCCTATGCTCAAAACCAGCCTCGCCCCAACGCTCCTGCTGTTTGAGGCAACAAAGCATGCTTTTTATGCGGAGAGGCGGGACACTTTGCAAGCCAATGCCCAAAGAAAGGCCTTGGACAGCCGACCAATGCACCAAAACAGAACCCACGGCCGAATAGAGGAGCTACGCAAGGTAACCGTGGGCAGCAGAACTACGCTCATGGCAACGTGAATCATGTCTCCGCTGAGGAAGTGCAACAAGCAGAGGATGTTTTGATTGGTATGTTCCTTGCCAACTCCAACCCAGCCACTGTTTTATTTGATTCCGGAGCATCGCATTCAATCATATCATCCAAGTATGTTGCCAAGTATAATCTGCCAATATCACACATCAAATACACTATGTTGGTTAATTCTCCCGGTGGAGAGATGAGGACTAATATAGTATGTCCGAAAGTAAACATTAAAATAAGGGGGTAGACTTCCTTGCCAACCTTATTGTCCTGGATTCCCAAGGGATTGATATAATACTTGGAATGGATTAGTTAAGCAAGCAAAATGGAGTAATCCAATGTGCTGCGAGGAGCGTGCAGTTGACAAATGAGCACGGTACTCGTATTGCGTTCGAGTCAGCCCAACCGGCAACCGAGAAGGCAGCGTTGAACCACGTCGAAGAAGCAACATTGGAAAGCATTCCGGTGGTTCAAGAATTTTCAGATGTATTCCCGGAAGAACTTCCTGGTATGCCATCAGATCGGGACATTGAATTTTCCATTGATTTAGTACCTGGAACTGCACCTATAGCAAAAGGCCATATACGATGCCTGCTAATGAACTAGAGGAACTTAAGAAGCAAATTCAGGAGCAGCTAGAAAAGGGTTTTATACGTCCAAGTTCGTCACCGTGGGGAGCCCCCGTGATTTCGTAGACAAGAAGGATGGGACCCAAAGGATGTGTGTGGATTATAGGTCTCTCAATGAGGTGACGATCAAGAACAAATACCCGCTGCCCCGTATAGAGGACCTATTCGAAGGTGCTCGAATTTTCTCCAAGATTGATCTTCGGTCAGGATACTTCCAGATGAAGATTAAGCCCTCCGACATACCCAACACTGCATTTTGAACACGGTATGGTTCGTATGAATATACCGTTATGTTTTTTGGGTTAACGAATGACCCGCATATTTTATGTACCTCATGAATAAGGTTTGTGGGACCTATGTGTGCTGAATACATTGGCTTTGACGATAAAAGTTTTCAATACTACCAAAACACCTTTTTAACAAGGATCAACGCTAGGTCCGAGCTCCTGCAAGGTCCGATGATAGGTCCAACGTAAGGTCTGACTTGCTTTGTCTAGGTCTGACTTATTTGGGCTAGGTCCGACTTGTTTTTGCTAGCTCCGGTGCTAGGTCCGACTAGCTTTGGTAAGTTCTGTTCTAGGTCCGACTAAGCTTTAGTAAGCTCCGGCGCTAGGTCCGACTAGCTTTGGTAAGCTCCGGTTCAAGGTCTGGTTAGTTTTGTTAAGATTCGGAGCTTGATTGCAATAGTTCTGCTTTTAACTTGCAATGCTTCGAACTTGCTTTACTCTTATGGAAAGTTTGCTTAGTATTATTTTACTAAGTTTTTGGTGTGTCTTTGTGGTTATGGCTGATATCATTTTGCTATGGTTTACAACATGCTTATGTGAGGTGCTCACGTAAGATGTTGTAGTTTCGGAACTAACGAGAGTCAAGTCGAGGACTTGTGCTCGGAAGTATTGGTTGTTTATTCATGTGCAGGTGTTGCTTGAGTTCAAGACATGGCTGGTGACGGGATCCATTGAACTAGTCTTAGGGAGAAGATGAGGTTCAACAACTAAGTTCAGGAGGAATTGTGGTTGAGTTGATCTGGAGGTTGTGCAGTATGTTTGAATCAAGAACAATGCATATGAAGGTATCTTGGACATCGTTGGAAGATGTTTGCACGTTTGCAAGGAGTGCATGGACGTGGCTTCATGGTTCCAAGGCGTGATTGAGAGATGTGGATGTAAAGAATTGGTCGGAAAGGTCCAACCGACTAGGTTATGGACTCAGGCTGTGGCTGAGTCGTGTTTGACTCAAATATGGAAAGTTTTGAGTTGGTTATGATAGGATTTCGTGTGGGTCACGAATTTTAGTTGTTTTAGGAATGTTTGGGACGTTACTAAGGTGTTTAGAAGTCTTAATATTGCTTCTATCTGCGCGTAGAAGAGTCTTGAGCAGTATTGGAAAGTTACAGTATGAATCCAATTAGGAGTAGGAGTCCTAGTTTGAATTGGGTTGGCCGTAGAGCTGGTTATATAAGCAAGGGAGGCCAAGGCTCGTGGGTGCATGACTTTGGGGCTGTTCCTCTTGTGTTTTGATAAATAAAATTCGTATTCTAAAGGAAATTTTGTGCCTTGTTCATCCGACTTGTTTCAGAAAAGTTTTTCTCGTTGAGTTTCTGTTCAGCACTACCTTGCTTCGGTGGGTTTATCATAACTCGAGTTTTACAGATCCAATTGATGTGATTCTTTTTGGGTTGTCTTCAAAACTTGATTTTATATCATATGTGAAAATTTTACGGTCATTGAATTTGTGGTTTATGATCTACACGAGTTTCTTTGTAGTATTCCAGAACTGTTTTTCTCGCGTAGGACAGATTGACCTTTGCTCGATCTTTTGATCGTAACTTGAGTTTCTCTCAACGGATTTTCATGATTATTGTTGTGACGTCTTCGTAACTTGATTATTTACAATATATACTAGTTTTGTCACAGTTTAACACGTTTAGATTAGTCACACACACGCTTTATTTAACAGATCGGTTTTCTGCTGAGGGGTGTTTTGTTGCTTCCGCTGAAAAGTTTTTATCTACCATTCACCCTCCCCCTCTGGTAGCTTTACATGTGTACTTCGATCCTACAATTGGTATCAGAGCCAGGTTGCTCTAATCTTTGTGATTTGCATGTGTTTTGACTAATCATCAAAGAGAAATACTCCGCCAAACCTTGTGTGTTTAGTGGTATTGATTTCAGGTTTGGAAGCACGCATGAAAGCTTTCATCCAGGCGCAAGGCTTTGCAATATGGGAAAAGGTGTACAAGTCTTACGATGTGCCTTCAAACAATCAAGTCACGGCTACAAACATGAGAGATGTCGACAACAACAACAAGGGTCAGAACTTGATCATACAAGGACTAACTCAGAGCGACTTCGACCGTGTTGCACACCTCCGATCGGCGTACAATGTGTGGAGAGCACTTTGTGACTACCACGAAGGATCCAACACGATTAAGGAGGTAAGAAAGGATATGTTCAAGAAAGAATACATGCGTTTTGAGATGCAACCCGGTGAGTCCATTGATGACCTCTATATTCGCTTTAATAAAATTCTCAGCAACTTGTGTAGCGTCAATGTTAATTTTTTAGATGCTGAAAATGCTAGGCAATTACTAAGTGCATTAGACATGTCAATTTGGGATTTGAAAGTAACATCCATACGTGAATCCACTGTCATGAGTACTCTTACATTTGATGTGCTTTATTCTAAGCTAAAAACTCATGAAATTAACATTATATCACGTAAGAACCCAAATAAGACTATTGCATTTGTCTCACAACGTGATATGCCTAGCTCCGGCCAATCGTCTAGCAATACACTTGCTTTGCTGTCTTCACTAACCCTGGAACAGATTGAGGAGTTTCCAGAGGTGGAGCTAGTACTTCTTTCTACTAGGTTCTCAAAAGCATTGCAAAATGTGAGAACTAGAAGGAGAGGAAGCTCCGGACCTCAACGATGCTTTGAATGTGGTAAGACAGGACACTTTCGTACAGATTGCCCTAACCTTTCAGGTCCTTCTAACCGTGATGAAAAGCAGAATAAAGTCAAGTCCTCTTTCGGCAACACCAACAAGAAAAGAAGGGTTTTACAGGACGCAAACTGATAAACAGTTTCATCACCGCACTTCAAGAACTTGTCTCGAGTGATGTAGACATTGGAAGTGATGAAGATGATCTGGCAAACTTGTGCTTCATGGCCGGCAAATCAAAATCAAGTATGGAGGATGCAGAACACAACAGTGACAACGAAGAGGTATGTCCTACTTGCAAAGAAATGTGTGATGCTATTTCTCGTGCCACTATTATTGTTAAGAAAAAGGACAAAAAGATTAGGGACAATGCTGTTAAAATTGAGTCACTAGAATCTGAAATTAATCATTTAAAATTCTTGATTCCTAGTGATGATTCTTGTTCCTCATTTGATTTAATATATGAACAATTGTCCTCCCTAAGAAGTGCACACACCTCCACACTTGATAAACTTGAACTTGAAATCGAAAAGAACAAAAAGCTTGCTGCACTTAATGATAAAAACTTGAAAGATGCTTGTTGTTCAACAATTGATTTGCATTGTTCTACTTGTGATGATCTTGATAAGAAACTATAAGATGCTATGAAAGAAATTTCTATATTGAACAATGCTTTACATTCTCATGAAGTTAAATATTGTTCCAATTGCAAATTAAAAGGAAAAACTTCATGTGAAAATTGCCTTGATCTATCAAATAAACTTGATAACATGCATAGGACATTAGATCGGTTTTGTAATGGGAATAAGAACCTAAACTTGCTGCTGAATTCTTCCAAGTCTTGCAATGATAAAACTGGTTTAGGTTTTGATTCACATGCTCATTCTAAGGAACATCCACCTAAAATTGTAAAATCATTAGGAAGTGGATTGATTCAAACAGTTTCTAAACAAAAAGAAGTGGTTTTTAAATCTGCAGGAGTGTTGTCACATTCGGGTTCAAATAAGCATACTGCATGCTCATCTAGACATGAACACAAAGTTAAATTTCATTGTGCCTATTGTGGTAGAGATGGTCATGTCATAGATTTTTGTCATAGACTAGCTAAACAACATAAAAAGGAAAGAATGCAAGCTAGATCTTATAACTTTCATGCAAAATTTGCTGCACATACTAAACCGAATGTCAGGAACATGCAACCTGCTGTTATGAGTCAGAAATATTCAAAGTTTACCTCCGGAGCTTCTGTTTTTGCCTCCGGAGCTTCAGTTTTTGCCTCCGGACCTTCTGTTTTTGCCTCCGGAGCTACTGGTTTTCGTGCTACACAAGTAACACCTCATAGGTCAGTAGTTAAGAACAAAAAATCTCAAACTTTGACTCATAAACCTGCTGTTTTATCTCAGCTTTCACATGTTATTCCTGCTGGACATCATATGACTCAGTATTGGATTCCTAAATGCCTTTTAACTAACCCCAGTATTGAGTCATCGACGTATTGTGCTTCTATGTAGGTTACACGCTTGAGGAAGGAGAACATTTGGATTGTGGATTCAGGTTGCTCACGCCACATGACCGGTAACAAAGAATGGTTGTCCTCTCTCTCTTTTGTGTCACGTGTAGAGAATGTTAATTTTGCCGATAATTCTTCCACTCCTATAATTGCTAAGGGTTCGGTTAAAGTAAATGATCACTACACTTTGAAGGATGTGGCACTTGTCAAAAATTTGAAATACAACATGCTTTCTGTTTCACAATTGCTAGATGAAAATCTGGAAATTATTTTCAATAAAAACTGCTGCAAAGTTGTAGGTTCAAATAGTGAGCTTATTTTTAACATGTCTCGGTTTGGAAGAGTTTTTAAAGCTTATTTTGATATGTCTTCCTCTAAGCATAGATGTCTAGTTGCAAATGATTCCAAAGATTTATAATTTTGACATCGTAGACTTGGTCACGTAGGCTTTGATCATCTCACGCGTGTTAGTGCTCTTGATAGCATACGTGGGCTGCCTAAGCTTAAAGGGGATAAAGAAATTGTGTGCTCTTCCTGTAGACATGCTAAGATGGTTGCAGATTCACATGCTCCTCTCACAATGACCATGACAACTGAACCGGGTCAACTTTTGCACCTTGACACCGTAGGACCTTCACGTGTTCAATCCTTCGGAGGTAAATGGTATGTTCTTGTGATTGTTGATAACTATTCTAGATACTGTTGGGTTTACTTTATGGCATCTAAGAATGAAGCTTTTAGTCACTTTAGAAATTTATTTCTTAGATTATCAATTGATCACCCAGGATCTTTAAGAGCAATTAGAAGTAATAATGGAACCGAATTTAAAAATTAATCGTTTTATCACTTTTGTGCTGAAAATGCAATAGATCATCAATTTTCTTCACCATATGTACCTAAACAAAACGGTGTTGTAGAGAGAAAGAACAGAACCTTAGTTGAGATGGCTAGGACTATGCTTGATGAATATCAAACTCCTAGGAAATTTTGGGCTGATGCAATTGCAACCACTTGTTATGTCTCAAATCGTGGTTTCTTGTGTGCTAAGCTAGGTAAAACACCATATGAGCTCAGGTTTGGACATAGGCCTAGTGTCACAAACTTTAGGGTCGTTGGATGCAAATGCTTTGTTAAGAAACATGGTAATCTTGATAAATTTGAAGCTGGATCTGTTGATGGCATGTTTCTTGGTTATCCATCTCATACTAGAGGCTACCGTGTGCTTTTACTTGATACTAACAAAATTGTGGAGACTTGTGAGGTTTATTTTGATGAAGCTAGCCCAGGTACTAGTTCAAATATTGTAGGTCCAGATCCATATCCGCAGGGGGAGAGTATTTTCGTTAAAGAAGAGGAAGAAGTGATGCTGCTGCCCGAAAATTCAGCAGCTAATGACATTGTTCCAGCAACTGATCTTGATTCACAGCCAGCACCAACGACCACCATTGCTGGTCCAGATCCTCCTCACGTCACAAGCTCATCTATTTGTGATGAACATGAAGAAGAAGAAGTTTGTGAAGTGTCCACTCCCCTCCTGATTCTCAAAAGTCATCCTCCACAACAAATTATTGGAAGCTTGCATGAACGAGTTACAAGATCCAGGTTTTTTGACCCCAATTCTCATGCTCATTCTGCTTTTATTGCCTCTTTTGAACCCAAAGATATATCACACGCACTCACTAATGAATCTTGGATTATTGCCATGCAAGAAGAGTTAGAAAATTTTGAAAGAAATAATGTTTGGAAACTTGTACCTCCACCTCAAGGTCACACTTTAATTGGAACTAAATGGGTGTTTAAAAATAAACAAAGTGAGTATGGTGTTGTGGTTAGGAATAAGGCTAGGTTTGTTGCTCAAGGTTTCACACAAGTTGAAGGTCTAGATTTTGATGAAACTTTTGCTCCTGTTGCTAGATTAGAAGCCATAAGAATTTTGTTAGCTTTTGCTGCATCTAAAGGTTTTAAGCTATAACAAATGGATGTTAAAAGTGCTTTTCTTAATGGCTACATAGATGAGGAGGTTTATGTCAAACAACCACCTGGTTTTGAAAATCCAAATTTTCCTAATCATGTTTACAAACTGTCCAAAGCCTTGTACGGTCTCAAACAAGCCCCTAGAGCATGGTATGATAGGTTAAAAACATTCTTACTTGAAAAGGGGTTTACTATGGGCAAGGTTGATAAAACTTTTTTTGTGCTTAAGCATGGCAATGACTCATTATTCGTTCAAGTGTATGTGCATGATATTATCTTTGGTTGTGATTCTCATGATCTTGAGTCCAAATTTTCAGCTATGATGAGTTCAGAATTTGAGATGAGTATGATGGGAGAACTCACGTACTTTTTGGGGCTGCAAATCAAGCAAACCATGGAGGGTACTTTTGTGCATCAAACAAAGTATACAAAAGATCTCCTAAGGCGCTTCAACGTGGACAAAAGCAAGCCTCTTCGGACACCAATGGGAACAGCAACAACACTTGAACTTGATGAAGATTGTGATCCCGTTGATAAAAAAATATAGAAGCATGATCGGATCACTTTTGTATCTCACAGCATCAAGACCAGACATACAATTCAGCGTATGTCTTTGTGCACGGTTTCAAGCCTCCCCACATGCTTCACATCGTCAAGCCGTCAAAAGGATTATCAGGTACTTACATGGAACTCAAAAATTTAGCATTTTTCTTCCTTCTTCCTCAACCGTTACATTGAAAGCTTTTTTCCGATGCTGATTTTGGGGGTTGTAGGATTGATAGGAAAAGTACTTCTGGTGCTTGTCATTTTCTTGGTAATTCTCTTGTTGCCTGGTCCTCTAGAAAACAAAGTTCAGTTGCACAATCCACAGCCGAATCTGAATATGTAGCTGCTGCTAGTGCTTGCTCACAAATTCTTTGGATTGTTCAAACACTTAAGGACTATGGGGTTGATCTAGATAGTGTTCCACTATTTTGTGATAACACTAGTGCCATTTGCATTGCTAAAAACCGCGTGCAACATTCGAGAACTAAGCACATTAACATTAGGTATCACTTTCTCCGTGATAATGTCGAAAAAGGGAACATTGTGCTTCACCATGTAGATACCGAACAACAATTGGCTGACATTTTTACAAAACCTTTGTATTTCACTCGTTTTTGTTACATTCGTAGTGAAATAGGGGTTATGCATCCTCATGGCTTAAATTGAGGGAGAATTTTGAAACTTGTGAAGTCTATGTGTGAATCTGAAATTAAAATAATATGAGCATAGTATTTCATGCATATATGACTTTGTGATTCCTTTTTCATGCTGAAAGTTCTTACTACATTACTCGTGTTATACATTTTGTAGTTTTTACCATGTCTAGTAATTGGAATAATTACTTACACTAAATCTGGTCATGGTCGAACTTTCTTGCTGTTTTGAACTTGTTGCATGCTCACAAGTGCTTTTAACCATAAAGAATTAATCAAGTAATCAACTCACATGTTGAGTTTTTATGTTCAAATAAAAAAATGAGAAAAGATCAAGAGAATATGCATGCATCGCACTTCTTCTTTTGAGATGGCTTATCACTGCACTTCGATATGAACTTGAAAAGAGTTGTGTATGACTAAAACCATGTCCTTAAGCTTCTGACTGTCAAATGACATAGGCTTGGCTTTGTTGGTTAGAATAAGGCTGATGCTGCATATAATCTCTTGCAAATGTCATAAGATCAAAATTTGTGCTTTAAATGATAAATAAAATGCAGCAACAAGTGCCATGCTTTCAGTTCTTGAAATAGTTAATTTTGTGAGATCATGACTTGCTTAAATTGAAAATAACACTTGATCTCTAGCATGGCTTACACTACTTTATGTATCTCATTGATGTGATAGTGTAAGTTACTTGATAGTATGATTTGGATGAGCTTTGTTTTACATGTATATGTTATAATGTTCTCATAACAAATTAAAATTTCTCTTTTGTACCTTGCTGAATACATTGTCAAAGGGGGGGGATTGATCACACATTGCACGCATTCACAAGTGTTTTGGCACGATTCTTCTCAGGGGGAGAATTTTTGGTATTTTTGTTTTTCTTCTCATTTTATTTACGATTTACAAAGGGGGAGAAATTGTTTTCAAAACTTTTCATGTGAATAAGCCAATGTTCGGATTTTAAGTGGTGTTGCCAATGCATTTATCAAGGGGGAGATTGTGAGACCTATGTGTGCTGAATACATTGGCTTTGACGATAAAAGTTTTGAATACTACGAAAACACCTTTTTAACAAGGTCCGACTCTAGGTCCGAGCTCCTGCAAGGTCCGACGATAGGTCCGACTTGCTTTGGCTAGGTCCGACTTGTTTTTGCTAGCTCCGATGCTAGGTCCGACTAGCTTTGGTAAGTTCCATGCTAGATCCGACTAAGGTTTAGTAAGCTCCGGCACTAGGTCCGACTAGTTTGGTAAGCTCCGGTTCATGGTCCTGTTAGTTTTGGTAAGATTCGGAGTTGATTGCAATGGTTCTGCTTTTAACATGCAATGTTTTGAACTTGCTTTACTCTTATAGAAAGTTTGCTTAGTATTATTTTACTAAGTTTTGGTGTGTTTTTGTGGTTATGGCTGATATCATTTTGCTATGGTTTACAACATGCTTATGTGAGGTGCTCACGTAATATGTTGTAGTTTCGGAACTAACGAGAGTCAAGTCGAGGACTTGTGCTCGGAAGTATTGGTTGTTTATTCATGTGCAGGTGTTGCTCGAGTTCAAGACATGTCTGGTGACGGGATCCATTGAACTAGTCTTAGGGAGAAGATGAGGTTCAACAACCAAGTTTGGGAGGAATTGTGGTTGAGTTGATCGGGTGGTTGCGCAGTATGTTTCAATCAAGAATAATGCATATGAAGGTATCTTTGACGTCTTTGGAAGATGTTTGCACATGTGCAAGGAGTGCATGGACGTGGCTGCATGATTCCAAGGTGTGATGAAGAGATGTAGACGTAAAGAATTGGTCGGAAAGGTCCAACCGACTAGGTTATGGACTCAGGCTGTTGCTGAGTCGTGTTTGACTCGAATATGGAAAGTTTTGAGTTGGTTATGATAGGATTTTGTGTGGGTCACGAATTTGAGTTGTTTTAGGAATGTTTGGGACGTTACTAAGGTGTTTGGAAGTCTTAAGATTGCTTCTATCTGCGTGTAGAAGAGTCTTGAGCAGTATTGGAAAGTTACAGTTTGAATCCAAGTAGGAGTCCTAGTTTGAATTGGGTTGGCCTTAGGGCTGGTTATATAAGCAAGGGAGGCCAAAGCTTGTGGGTGCACGACTTTAGGGCTGTTCCTCTTGTGTTTTGATAAATAAAATTCGTATTCTAAATGAACTTTTGTTCCTTGTTCGTCCGACTTGTTTCAGACAAGTTTTTCTCGTCGAGTTTCTGTTCAGCACTACCTTGCTTCGGTGGTCTTATCATAACTCGAGTTCTACAGATCCAATTGATGTGATTCTTTTTGGGTTGTCTTCACAACTTGACTATATATCATCTGTGAAAATTTCAAGGTCATTGAATTTGTGGTTTCGGATCTACACGAGTTTCTCTGCAGTATTCCAGAACTGTTTTTCTCGCGTAGGACAGATTGACATTTGTTCGATCTTTCGATCGTAACTTGAGTTTCTCTCAACGGATTTTCATGATTCTTGTTGTGATGTCTTAGTGACTTGATTCTATACAATCTATACTAGTTTAGTCACAGTTTAACACGTTTAGATTAGTCACACACACGCTTCCTTTAACAGATCTTTTTTCTGCTGAGGGGTGTTTTGTTGCTTCCGCTAGAAAGTTTTTATCTACCATTCACCCCCCCTCTGGTAGCTTTACACGTGTACTTCGATCCTACAGGTCTTCATGGAGTACTTGGACAAGTTCGTCGTGGTTTTCATCGACAATATCATGGTGTATTCAAAAAACGAGGAAGAACATGAAGAACATTTGAGATTGACATTGCAGAAACTGCGAGAGCATCAATTGTGCCAAGTTCAGCAAGTGTCAATTTTGGCTAAAGGAGATATCGTTCCTAGGCCACATCATCTCCGAAAGAGGAGTATTGGTTGATCCCGAAAAAGTGGGAGATGTTCCGAAGTGGAACCAACCGCAGAATGTGAGAGATATTCAGAGTTTCCTTGAGATGGCTGAATACTACCGGCGGTTCATCAAGGATTTCTCCAAAATAGCGAAGCCTATGACTGAATTGCTAATGAAGGGAAAAGCATTTCAGTGGACACCAGCGTGCCAAGAAATCTTTGAGGATCTAAAGAAAAGACTAACCACAGCGCCGGTTTTGGTATTGCCAGACGTAAGCAAGAGCTTCAATATATATTGTGACGCATCAAGACAAGGGCTTGGATGTGTGCTCATGCAAGAAGGACAAGTGGTAGCCTATGCGTCAAGACAACTAAAGAAACACGAACTGAATTACCCCACGCATGACTTGGAACTTTTAGCCGTGGTACATGCCTTGAAGATTTGGAGGCATTATATCCTTGGCCACCGATGTGAGATCTATACGGATCACAAAAGCCTCAAGTATATATTCACACAAACGGATCTGAATTTGAGGCAATGTTGATGGTTGGAACTCATCAAGGATTATGATGTTGGAATCAATTATCACCCCGGAAAGGCCAATGTAGTAGCCGATGCATTGAGCCGAAAGGGAGCATGTCACCAACTCACGGTTCGGGAGCTACCACCCGAGCTGCACAAGGAGTTCGAACGGTTACATCTCAGGTTCTTGAACGAGATGGAGGTGATAGAACTCAACTCTTCGCTGGAACAAGAGATACGAGATGGCCAAGCAACGGATGAGGAAATCAAGGAAATCAAGGAAAGAATCCGACAAGGCATAGAAACGGATTTCAAGGAAGGCGAGAAGGGCACGCTTTGGTTAGAGAAAAGGATTTGTGTGCCTAAGAAGCACATCCGTGACACGATATTAAAGGAGGCACATGACTCACCTTACTCCATAAATCCTGGCTGTACAAAGATGTACAAGGACCTGAAAACTTACTATTGGTGGGATGGTATGAAGAGGGGCATAGCTGAGTATGTTGCCTTATGTGACACGTGCCAATGGGTGAAGGCCGAACATCAAAGACCCGCTGAACTGTTACAGCCATTGAAAGTACCTGAGTGGAAGTGGGAAGAAATCAGCATGGATTTCAGTGTCCGATTGTCACGTACTCAGTCTGGATACAACTCCATTTGGGTTATTGTGGACCGATTGATGAAAACAGCCCATTTCCTTCATGTTAGAACCACGTACCACGTCGCAGAACTAGCCGAGCTGTACATGGAGCGAATCGTGTGTCGCCATGGAGTTCCGAAGAGGATAGTTTCAGATCGGGGTACCCAATTTACCTCTAGGTTCTGGAAGAAGCTGCATGAAGCTATGGGTACACGACTGAACTTCAGCTCTGCTTATCACCCGCAAACCGACGGGCAAACTGAGAGGACAAATCAAATTTTGGAAGACAAGTTGAGAGCTTGCGCCTTGAAACATGGGCGTAGTTTGGATAGGAGCTTGCCGTATGATGAATTCTCATACAACAACCGCTATCAAGCCAGCTTGAAGATGTCACCTTTCGAAGCATTGTATGGTAGACGGTGTAGAACGCCGCTGTTCTAGAATGAGACCAAAGAGAGCCAAGTGTTTGGACCCGAAGTGCTGCAAGACGCCGAGAAGCAAGTCCAAACGATACAAGAAAATTTGAACGCTGCTCAGTCACGACAAAAAGGTTATGCGGACAATAGGCGAAGAAGATTGACCTACGAAGTAGGGGACTTTTCGTGTACCCTAAGGTATCGCCTATCCGAGGCCAACGACGGTTCAACATCAAGGGCAAATTAGCACCTCGCTACATCGGGCCATTTAAGATTTTGGGCAAGCGAGGAGAAGTAGCCTATCAACTAGAGCTGCCAACACACCTCTCTGACGTACACGACATGTTTCACGTATCCCAACTCAAGAAGTGCTTAAGAGTACCGGAAGAACAAGTACCGATGGACGAGCTCGAGCTTCAAGAGGATTTCACCTATGTGGAGCACCCGTCCAAATTTTGGACGTGAAGGAAAGGGTCACGAGGAACAAAGTCATCTGTTGGTGCAAAGTACAGTGGAGCCATCACACAGAAGCCGAAGCTACATGGGAGCGTGAGGAAGACCTCAAGGCAGAATTCCCTCATCTATTCTCTACTCAATCGAATCTTGAGGGCGAGATTCAGTTTCAGGGGGGTAGGTTTGTAACACGCTCAAAATTCATTTCATGCATGCATACATTTTTCATATAGAGAAATATTATAAAAGAAGTAGAACTGGAGAAAGAACCATAAAAATGGCGGGGAATGGGAAAAAGGTAGCTGAAATTGGCCAATTCCAAACTGTTGAAGTGCGCTGCAGACACTTCCCCCGGCTCGCGGGACACGTGGCGCTTTCGGAGCTCGCCCCTGCGAAGGGGTGAGGTCCGGCACTGCTGGCCATGTGGCAGGCTCGGAGCTCGCCTCTAAGGAGAGGGGAGGTCCGACCTCGCGGGACACGTGTCGCCCTCGGAGCTCGACTCGGAGAAGAGGCGAGGCCCAGCCCCGCTGGACACGTGTCGTCCTCGGAGCTCGCCTCGGAGGAGAGGCGAGGCCCAGCCCCACTGGACACGTGTCGTCCTCGGTGCTCGCTTCAGAGGAGAGGCGAGGCCCAGGCCCGCTGGACACGTGTCGTCCTTGGAGCTCGCCTCTGGGGAGAGGCGAGGCCCAGCCCACTAGACAGGTGTCGTCGTCGGAGCTCTCCTCTGAGGAGAGGGGAGGTCCGGCACTACTGGACACGTGGCACCCTCGGAGCTCGCCTCTGAGGAGAAGGGAGGTCCGGCCCCGCTGGACGCGTGGCGCCCTCGGAGCTCTCCTCCAAGGAGAAGGGAGGTCCGGCCCGCGCTGGACACGTGGCTTCTTCTGAGCTCACACCTGCGGAGAAGGGAGGCCCGGCCCCACCGGACACGTGGAGCCTTCGGAGCTCAACCCTGCAGATAAGCGAGATCCTTAGGCGGTTTTTCTTCTGTGCGCGGAAGTACCCGGTACTGAGGATACCGACACAATTTCCCCCACATTGCTGCCGCACCAAATCAATTGGAGATATGTTTGTTAAGATCCAAAACAAATTGAATAGGACTCTTATTTGAGCTCCAATTGAAGTAGGATTCCTCTTTTTTCCCTTATAAATACAACCCGAAACCCCTGCCTTGGCCGTAACCCCTTTTCCTTTTCCCCCCTCCCAAGTCGGCGGCTTAGAGGCCCTGGCCCCCAACTCGCCGAGTTTCACCCCCCCCCCCTCGCCGGAGTTCAGTCGCCGGTGAGCCCCCGCTGCTGCCATTGGTAGAAGGAAGACCCTGCCACCAAGAAGGAAGTGAGGTAGGTCTCCATTACCCACCTTACGACGTCGTCGCTGTTTCTACGCATCCGTTTTCTTCACTCCCTTCGAACAGAAACTTTTTTGTGTGGACAGATCACGTTTTGATCAATTTTTGATGGTGGAATTGATCTAGATCTTGAGTCAAGGTCATCATCATGTCCACACTTGATCCCTACACCCTTGTTCATCATAAAACCCCATGAAAGGCCATTAAAACATGCAAGAACACGTACAAGCTGGTTTAATAAAACAGCACCATAGGATTTGCATCCATCTACTCCATTGCATCTTGAGTAAAGTTTGTGCATGAGGTTTGATTGCTGTAAATTTTCTATGTGCGTGGTCGTGAGTAGAAGGACAAGCTCAGGAAGCCATCTACGAATAACTACAGCACCAAGACATCGAGACGCTTGAGCAACAAGAGCCACGGGAGCAAGGCAAGTGCCCGTTGACCATATTAATCCCATGTTTTGAAACTGTTTTGTTTGCAAAAATGTGTATGCTTGAGTCAATTTGATGGGACACCCTGAATGTAGCCTAGAGGCGGGTGAATAGGCTTTTCGATGCTTTGTTAATCCCTGAAACACTTAGTAGATTTATCAAATACAGGGAAATCGGACTAGTCCGGTAGAGTGCGGACTAGTCCGTTTTCTACTCAGAGAAAAATCGGACTAGTCCGGTACTGCGCAGACTAGTCCGGTATGCGTGGACTAGAGAGATCAAGGTTGATCAATATTTTCACTTCTAGTACCCTATGCAGTGGAAATTAATTGATAACTTAGATGTATTACAACAGTGAAACAATGAATGACAGAGATCAACATTGATTTCAATGCTTCAACGTGAATTTCATAGGATTAATTAAACACTAGAATATGATGAACAATAAATGAACACGAGTAGGAGACAAGATTTTATCCCGAGGTTCGATTCCACGAAGGAAATCTACGTCCCCGTTGAGGAGTCCACTAAGGACCGGGTCTTCACCAACCCTACCCTCGTCGAATCGCCACGGAGGCCGATTCTCTTCCACGAATCACAAAGGGTAAATAAATCGTTCAAGGGGCCTTCTCACAAGTTGAGGGCTCCCAAAGAGTTACAATGAATGAACACAACCAAACACACTCAAAAGATGAACAATAAACGAACACGAGTGTGCTAGAGATCAAACCCAAGAGCTCAAGATGCGTAGAACAAGTCTCTCTTTTGATCAATTGCTAATCCCCAAAAATTTGATCCTTTTTGGGTTAGAATGTGTGGAGAGATGTGAATTTTGGGCTCTTGGGAGGTGTGATGGCGCAGGAGGTCGAAAGGTTATGGTGGTATGGCCGTACACCTCTTTTTATAATAGGGTTTCCAATGGTTACGTTAGGGTTTGCGATGTCCGGACTAGTCCGTGGTGGACTCCGGACTAGTCCGTGGTGGACTCCGGACTAGTCCGGTGTGCGGAGTGTAGAAAGCCCTAAGTGTTGTGAGATACCGGACTAGTCCGTAAGAGTGCGGACTAGTCCGTTGTCTATCCAGAGACAAAATAGGACTAGTCCGGTCCATATCGGACTAGTCCGTTTTCTAGTAAGAAAGAAAATCGGACTAGTCCGGTTGATATCGGACTAGTCCGCACATGCTGATTTTTGTGCAGTTAGTATGATTTCTTTCACTTGAGCTCTTGGGGTGTGTTTCTCCGACACACTCTATACTAAGTAATCTAATCTTTTCAGCTCCTGAGCTCTTATCAATTTGGATCCTCCTCCTCCTTTCTTTTTGCGCTTTCTTACTAATTTCTATAAAAACCTGCGCTCATCTCAACAATTTTGTTAAGGTCTCATTTGATTGTCATAAATCAACCAAAACCCAGAAGGGATGCCTAGATTCACTTTCAATCTCCCCCTTTTGGTGATTGATTACAACCAATTGAGATCACACAAATATGACAAAAAAATTCAGATTTTCATAAAGTGTGCACATATGAGCTTTGGACAAAATAGGCAATGTAGACATAAGACATATGTGCACTCTTTATGGTGGGGTGAAAAACTATGTGTGTGAGCAATAATTTTGATGTGAATATCATAATGAGCATAATCATAAAATCATCAAGAGTCTCAATCCTACATAACAGTTTTAAACATACACCATTAACCATAAGCATAAAATAGTTATCATTTCACATTACATGTCCAAAAGCATAGTGATAGCATAAGTCTTACAAAAGCATAATTACAGCACATGTCTTACAAAAAACTCATTTCTCAAACTAGGACATGAAAAGAAGAGCCTACGACCTAAGACTCCCCCTCAATCTCTCCCGCTTTGGCATCAAGGCACCAAAAAGAAGGAGAGAAGGGATCTACTTGTCGTCGCCGGCTCACTCCTCGCTGTCGGTCCTTTCTTCATCTTCATAATCAGGCTGAGGAGGAGGAGGAGGACCACTCGTCATGCCAAAGTAGGAACGATCTGATGGAGAGAGAGGAGGAAGCTCTGAGAAGTCAGATGCAGAGTCCTCTGAGATGACTGGAGATCCATTGGGCTCAATCTCCAGTTTCTAGCATATTGCTTTGACATTAGCCATCATGTATCTCATTTCTTCTTTTCTTGCCTTGTTCATCTTATGAAGCTTCACCTCAGTTTTGCAGAAAGAACTAAAAATAGCAGCCAAATACTTTATAATTTTACTAGAGGACCCTTTGTGTGGAGAGGCCCTAGTCTTGGATGAAGGCCTTGCATCTTCTTGAGCTCTCTTTGGATGTTCTTCAGGTGAGCCAGGTGAGGGAGCAGCTGGGAGAGAGGCTTGAGGAGGCTTTTGAGGCCTTAGAGCAGTGTGCTCCACATCCTTCACAAACTCAATTCCTGTGACTTTTTCAATCATGAACATCAAGTATGGTGCATAGTCACATGAACGGTTTGGTGTGCAGGATATGTTCACCATGTCATTCCAAATGTAATCGAAGATATCAAATCCTCTCCTCCTGCTGATTACTTTCATCAAGGTTCTCAAGTAACCTTGGACTCTCCTGGCATCTCCATCCTTTGGAGCAATGGTCTTCTGGAGCACTCTGTTGAGAACAACGATGAAGGGCTTCATGTTCTTGGTTGAGGGAGGATTGAATGGGAGTCGAGTATCATAGAAGAATTCCATCTTGTCCTTCTCCACAAATCCAAGATTGTGAATCACAATCTCATCACTGCCGGTGTCCTCAAGGTGCAGCATCTGGCAAACTCAGTATAGGAAATTGTGTACTTGGATCCATGTGTCATCCAAGTCACTTTGTCTTCTCCATCGTGGCCAAAGTGGCAAGTTGCATAGAACTGGGCGATGATCTCATCATTCCAGTTGTATCTGAAGGAGAGCATGTCCTTGAGTCCGTGTCTCTCCGCAGCCTCTATTACCTCCTCAAAGGCTTCACAGCTCTTCCTTTCAAAGTATGTCCAGTCGATCCATTGACTGCGGACAACTGGAGTCTTCATTTGGAGGTACACCGACCTGTAATAGTCCGAGTGAAAGTTGCTCCAAAATCTTTTGTCTGCTGCCTTTTTGCTAGAGCTACATGCGACAACCTTCCTCAGGTTCTATGCCACATCACTCCCCTTGCCATTGAACTTCTCCTCTGAGGGATCACTATTTCCCTGCCTTGGAGCTGTCATCTTAAGGGGACCAATTGGGCCGGAAGCAAGCCCCTTTCCTTGCCCTTGGTTTGGCGTTGAGCCGCCGAGCTAGAATCAGCCATATTTTCTTTTGAAGCTGGTCTCTTGATTGTAACCTTTTGGCGAACCCTAGGTGGGGTGAGCGAGGGCTCGGCAGCATGATCTTGTCTCCTTGTGGAGCGAGACTTCAGAATATGAGATATCACATCTTGATCTTGATCCATCTCGGCCTCAAAGTCGGGGAGATTCTCATTTAATCCCGACATGATTTCTGACAAGAAAGATATAAAGGATATGAATAATCAAGGATGATAAGGGATTGCATTGAATTGATATAAGCTAAGATTTTGATCAGGGCAACCGGACTAGTCCGGTGTTTAGGGTCGGACTAGTCCGGAGTATCGGACTTGTCCACCCTAATAAAGGACTAGTCCGTTATGAGGCTGCTCAATCCCTAACTTGTCGAAATTTGAGGTCATTCAATGCAAATATGATCTAGGGTACATGGAATACATCAATAGAGCATGTATTGACTGGAGGAGCTAAGCTAATTGAGCAAAAACAAGGAAAATCGAAGGTTCTATGGTTTGGAGAGAAGTTTACCAAATCCTTCGATTCGAGGCATTTGAAGGAGTTCTTGATGCTCCGGGGTCTTCGATCCCTTTGCAGTGGGGATTAATTCCCATGGAGATTTGGGTGGTTTTGATGGAGAAATCTCAAATCCACCTTGGGAGCACTTGAGTGAGGAGATAGAGCGTGGGAGGGGATGTGAAGATGAAGAAGATTAGGTTTGAGCCGGCCATAGGTTTATGGAGTCGAAATATTGGACTAGTCAGTGGTCGAAACAGACTAGTCCGGACTAGCCCGTGGTCGAACCGGACTAGCGGACCAAGTGCGAAATAGTCTGCAATGTGCGGACTAGTTCGGGTTGACCACGGACTAGTTCATGGTCCCTTGTACAGAAATGTACAAAACATATATATATATATATATATATATATATATTGTATTCCAAGGTTCCTATTAAGGAATAGGGGACAAAGACACACAGATATTCTTGATGAATATGATCAGTAAACATACAACAATCAAGCTATGATCATAACTCATCAAGATCAAGTAACTAACATAGTTTTTAGAAGAAAAATAGAGAGAGATGATTTTTCAACACAATTAGCATGATTTTGAGGATGGCATACAGGTATGCAAGTTTTCAAGCCACATTTCGAGCATCAAGGATATTTAGTTCATTTCAGGGCTCACAAAAGCGTTTTTCATCAAGTGGCTTGGTAAAGATATCGGCTAGTGGTTTTTCAGTGTTGACATGGGAAATGGCTATGTCTTCATTCATTTAGTGATCTCTCAAAAAATGATGCCGGATATCTATGTGTTTGGTTCTAGAGTGCTCAACAGGGTTATGTGCAATTTTAATTGCACTCTCATTGTCACAAAGGAGTGAAATACGGATCATATTGTAACCGTAATCCCTTAGAGTTTGTCGCATCCAAAGGAGTTGTGCACAACAACTCCTGGCTGTAACATACTCCGCTTCGGCCATGGATAAGGCAATTGAATTTTGTTTCTTGGAGGACCAAGAAACTAAGGATCTACCTAGGAATTGGCAAGTACCGGATGTACTTTTTCTATCTACATTGCATCCGGCATATTCTGCATCGGAGTATCCAATGAGATTGAATTTTGAACCTTTGGGATACCAAAGGCCTAGGTTGGGTGTATGAACTAAATATCTCAAGATCCTTTTAACGGTTGTCAAATGACATTCCTTTGGATTGGCTTGAAACCTTGCACACAAACATACACTCAACATGATATCAGGCCTAGATGCACATAAATAGAGTTAGGAGCCAATCATGGAGCGATATACCTTTTGATCCACATTTGGTCCGTCTTCATTGAGATCCAAGTGTCCATTACTCGCGATGGGAGTCTTTATGGGCTTTGTTTTGTCCATTCCAAACTTCTTGAGAATGTCTTGAGTGTACTTTGTTTGGCTTATGAACGTCCCGTACTTTTGTTGCTTCACTTGGAATCCAAAAAAATACCTCAACTCTCCCATCATGGGCATCTCGAATCTATCTGTCATAATCTTACTAAATTCATGACAAAAGGATTTGTTAGTTGAACCAAATATAATATCATCAACATAGATTTTGCAAATGAAGAGATCATCATCAAAGTGTTTAGTGAACAAGGTGTAATCAGCTTTTCCAATCTTGAAGTCATTTTCAATCGAAGAATCTCTAAGGCACTCATACAAAGCTCTAGGAGCTTGTTTGAGGCCATAGAGAGCCTTACGCAGTTTGAACACATAGTCGGGGTGCTCTTGATCTTCAAAACCGGGTGGTTGCTCCATGTACACCTCCTCGATCGGTCCGTTGAGAAAGGCGCTTTTTACGTCCATTTGATAAAGCTTGAAATCATGGTGAGTAGCATACGCAAGTAATATACGAACCGATTCAAGCCTAGCTACGAGAGCAAAAGTCTCATCGAAATCCAAAGTTTCGACTTGTGAGTACCCTTTTGCCACAAGTCGTTCCTTGTTTCTTGTTACCACTCCATGTTCGTCTAGCTTATTGCGGAAAACCCGTTTAGTGCCGACGACATTGGACTTGGGTCTTTCAACAAGCTCCCACACTCCGTTCCTTTTGAAGTTGTTCAATTCTTCTTGCATCGCCATCACCCAATCCGGATCTTTTAATGCATCCTCAACCCTGTATTGTTCCAAAGAGGATACAAAAGAATAGTGTTCACAAAAATTATCTATGTGAGATCGAGTTATTACTCCCTTTTGGATGTCACTGATTATGCTGCTGACGGGGTGATCTCTTTGGATGCTTTGGTGTACCCTTGGATGTGGAACTTGTGGTCTTATCTTCATTATCATCTTCTTCTCCCTCTGTATAGTTGCCCTCATTGATGTTTTGATCTTCTTGATTTTCTTGAGGTCCCCCTTGATCATTTTCCTCCACCCGTGGTTCATTTTCTTCATTCGCATTTGAGGGTGGCACCTGTGGTCGAACATCGCCCAATGCCATTCTTCTCAATGCTTCACATGGAGCTTCTTATTGATCTAGCACACATTGATCAACTTGCTCTTCTTGAGAGCCGTTAGTTTCATAGAACACTATGTCACGTGCTACTTCAACAAGTCCGGAGGTTTTGTTGAAGACATGATAAGCGTAGGAGTTCGAATCATAGCCAAGTAAGAAACCTTCATCGGACTTCGAAGCCCTTGGATTCTTGTTTAAAATATAACACTTTGAACCAAAAACTCGAAAATATGAAATATTCAGCTTGTTACCCGTGAGTAGTTCATATGAAGTTTTCTTGAGCAACCGATGAAGATATAGTCGGTTTATGGCGTGACAAGCAGTGTTAACCGCTTCAGCCCAAAACCTGTCCGAAGTCTTGTATTCATCGAGCATTGTCTATGTAAGGGCCTCAGTTTTTGACACATAATTGAAGTGTTCATCACCACACCACACACCTCATTTGAGGAAAGACGATGAACACAAATGAAGAGCAAGTAACCACCATCAACATGCTCATTAGAGAACAAACTCACATATTGCAAAAGTGGTATTTCCCACATGTGATATAGGTGGGCTGGACATATGAAAACTCCTACACATTTCTAAGGATGTCCATGCCAAGTTTCACCCAAATTCAAAACCTTTTAAGGTCATTTTGGGTATAACTAGAAAGAGGGCAGTTTGAAAACATATTCAAATTCAAACTGTTTTATCCCATGAATTCAAAAGTGGGAGGCATATTCTTATTCGGCACATTTTTGTGAGCTCACACACCAATTTTCACTTCATTTGGAGTTAATCTTGACATGAGCTAAGTGGGGCAAATTCAATCTTTATTTGAATTTTAACTGAACTTGTGCTGAAATTCACTCAAACCAAACCCAATTGGAATTCTAACCAATTCAAATGGCTCATGGGTGAATAATTTGAATCACCAGGGGTATTTTGGGGCTCACTGTTTACAACAGTGATTAGGAGTAAATTCCAGAGGTTAAAACCCCGGGCGGGACCCACATGTCATAGAGAGAAGGAGGCAAAACTTGCACACAAAGTCACAGCCTCGGTGGGAAATTCCACCGAGCAGCTGTCGGCTGTGCCACCGAGCAGCTACCGGCGCCACCAGCTGCTTCCCTTCTCCGCGCTCTGGCGCCCAGGGCGGCTTGCTCGCGCCCCCACGCGACCGGCACCGCCTCCACTGAGCAGGAGTCGGCCGGCTTTATCTTCTCGCGGGCAAACCCGAGCAGCGGCATTGTTTCTCGCCGCAGCTCTCTGCTCAATCGGGAAAACCAGCAAAACCATCACCTCCTTCGTCCCTGAGCTGCTAGACAGCCACCTGAGGTCGCACTCCACCTTCCCAACGCCAGAAACCCCGAGCTCCGACCTCCTTTGCGCGAAGACGATCGCCACCGCGGCGACCTAGCCTCAGCCGAGAGTCAGGCGCCCGTGGACAGCATTCCACAGGCGTTTTCACGGTCCAGCAAGAGAGGCAACAGGAGCACGCGACCACCGTCCTGCTCTCCTCCAAGTATTCTCGCTCTATGATCTTTCGGAGATCATCAAATCTTGCACATAGACGCTGGACTAGCCGGCGATCAAGTTCTTTTCTGCATCCGTGGCGTGAAACTGTCTAGGAGTGACGAATTTCGAGCTTGATCGAGGGCGGTCATGGCGGGCACGATCGGTCACATGGTGCCGACCGACTTGCCGCCATCTCTAAACCCTTTTGACACCTTGTCGAGCTTCCTAGAGGTACACTGATGCTGTAGGACTGTTTGTTCGAGGTGTCGGCGGGTTAGAACCCACGGTCGACGGCGCCGAACCTCAACCGAGGCCGCGGCACGTCGCCGGGCTATTTCCGGTCACCCCCAGCCCGACCTGACACCACCGACGTGTTCCTCGACGTCGACAACCCCCTGGCGGTGAGTTTCAGACCATGTGAGGTCCGGCAGCGGCGAGCCGGCGAGCCTCGAGTCTGCTCCGGCTAAGTCGGCGGCGCGGGAGCGAGAGAACGGCGGGAGGAAGACGAAGCCGGCTGGCCCACGTGTCAGCGGCTGAAGAATTTAAATCGGGATCGGGTGTGGCCGGGGATCGGCTGTGCTGGCGCGCAAATACCCTGTGAGCTCCGGTGTGCCGGACACCTCCGCGCTCGACACGTGTGGTATCTCCGGTGTGCCGGACACCTCCGCGCTTGACACGTGTCCCCACGGGCCCCGAGAGTTTAAACTTTTTCCCCCCGATTTTCAGAATTCTTCCACACTTCAAATCCTCATAACTTTGGCTAGAAAGCTCCAAATCGAGTGAACCAAATTTTGTTGGATTCAGCTCTCTAAGCACTTTCCAGCAAATGAAGTTTCAACTCATGAAAACCCTTAATTCTCCAGAATTAATTCCTCAAATTTTAAATTGTTAGGAATTTTAACTGGAGAATCCTTTGGAGGGAAATCCTGAAATTTTTCTGGGATGCTAACCAAAATATCCCTGAACTACCACAAAAATTTCAGACCCATTGGAGCTCATTTAATCCACATAATGGTGTGATTAGTGAAACTGTTCCAGAGAAAATAGAAAATGTTCAGAAACATTTTCAGAAATTTCTCTGAAATTGTTTAGCTCATATCTTTAGCTAGGAACCTTCAAATTAAGTGAGACCAACTTCATTAGAACCCTCTGAAAATCTATTTTTCAGAAAGTCATAGTTTGTTTCATGAAAATCCTTAGAACACCCTAAGAGCCTTCAATTAAGGTCAAGGACATAATTAATTGTGGAGGGCTCAAATGAGCTTTGCTACAACTAAAACTTGACAAAGTCTCTGTTTAGGTTGTAACCAAGCCACAGTAAAAGTTTCACAGTCATTGAGTCTGTCTAGTGGGACTTATAAGCTTCACAAGTTCAAACTTAATATAAATGCATTCAAATTAATACATGTATGTCTTATATCATGTAGTCGCTAAGGTCGAGGAGGAACCCGAAGTCCTAGACTTCGTTACTCCGGAGCAACAGCTAGCCTACGACCAAGAGCAGCAAGGAAAGCTCCGGTTTGCATTAACCCTTTTACAAGTTTTATTGTTTTGAGCACATACTTGATTACTTTATGCCTTACATTAGTCTCGTTTGGAAACCCAATTGCATAGCCAAGAAAACCATGGGTTGGGTTTAAGATTGCAAAACCCCGTTCGATACTGCAATGCTAAGATAGAGTAGGATTCGGTACAAGTCGAGTAGTTGAAACTACTCGCGAGCATAGGCTAGAGGCACTCGACTCGGGTAGTGATAGCACATGAAACACATGGCAAGAAAATGAGACCAAGCGGAGGGTAAGGGCAGCAGGACTTTGGGGCCTGTGTGCTGTAGCTCCGCTTGTGTTGATTGAGGACCGAGCCATGTGCAGGCCTGTTGAACAAGCTAGAACAGTACCAAAGACCTACCGGCTATATGGGAACCGGGAAACTGATGTAACTCGGGTAGCTGGGTATTGAGGCATTGCCCGTCGTTCAGAGGGTAGGTTGAGAGCTCGAGGTGTAAATCGGCTGGCGGCACGGAGATGCGCATGCAGAGACCTCTTGCTTGGGACAATGGGACCGGTTCAATATTTGGCTGACGGGCGAAAGGTGGTTGCGTACGGCGTCCGTGATGGTTGTTGTAGGCAACATCGAGTACGGGCGTACGTGACGGGTTGTTCGGGTAACCCTGCAGGTGTAAATCGATTATAATCACCGTCCCTCGCAGTCAGTGAGTACCACTTGTTCACTGTACCGTGACGTAGAAAGAACAGGCTAGTTACATGTTAAAATGCTGCTGATTGAAAGATGGACTTTGCTTGTTAATGGTTTGTTGTAGTTTAGAGCTAATTAAAGTTCTTTTCAACTTTGGGCAAAGTACATGAGAGAAATGCGTTTCTTGTTTGATTGCGGCTCTCTCATGTGCCTTAGCGTAAGGTTCTCCACAACCTGCTGCTAAAACTTGAAAGTAAGGTTCTACTAATTAGGCGAGTCCTTTGCAAATGATTTTACCTCATGTACCCATCACCCCTCATGTAGAAGTTCCATGTTTAGGTGAGACGGGTCAGACTTGCTGAGCCTTCGTGCTCACTGCCTGTGTTTGAAGCTTTTGCAGGGTTCTATGAGGAAGGGACTCCAGAGGACGAGACGGAACCCCAGGAGGGGAACCCTGTCGAGTGGGAGTCGTGCACGCCGAAGAGTTAGTGTGTGTGTGTACTAGCAAGGACACGTTCAAGGGCTGAACGTGGACTTGATGCGTAGTCTACGCCCGTGAGTGTAGACTAAACTTATTTTGATGTAAACATGTTCATAAACCTGTTTATGTAATAAAATTTCGCTTCCGCATTGTACCTTTGACGTGTGTTATCCGGTGCTGTGCAACGCAGCACCCCTCAGCGTGATCCTGGCTCGACAAGACCGTGGGGTCGTGTCAGCGCTGGTATCAGAGCTCGCTTGAGGTTTAACACAGTACAAAGGTCATCTTTTTCCAAAAACCCAGTGAGGAACGAGTTAGTAGCCCGTATAAGGATGTTATTAGCATATACAAAGTGGCATATTAACCTATTTGCTTATGTCGGAAAAATCGTGTATCTCGGGACGTTTATGTCTTGGGGGGTACACGTGAGCGCTGTCCACCAGTGCGCACAAGCTGAAGGGTGGAGCCCCATGGGTGGCAGGTAACCCGACCCGCTTTGATATCCTCTACGACTCTTCATGTCGTTTGGGGTATTCGAGCAACGTCTATCACTGACGTGCATGGTGCAACTTGAGAGACCCCGTCACGTGGTCTGAAACGTGAACACGTAACTCAAGGCGTGTTTGGCTTGAGAACATCCGGGCGAGTGATGACGGCCGGTTGTACTAACTGTATGGATTCCGGGCTCGGTGTGCAGCCGAGTCTGATGATTGTTTGAGTTTCTGCAGGTAGCCTGACCACGAAACGGTAGACGTATAGCATCCGTGTGCGAGTGACGAGTAGTGCCACAGAACTAACGAAGCCGGCTAAGTCCGGTATAGGTTTTTCCTTTGTGAGGACGTAGTACCGACATAATCTAGTGACGCATCGACGTCACACCCCATTAAAAGAACAACTTCATCTAAAACTTGAAGATTTTGATCTGAAGTAGTAAAACTTGATGTAACTCCTTCCCTTGAACAGGATATTAAAAGTTAACAAGTTTTCAACTTATAGGTTGTTAAGGATAGAGCACTCTGTTTTCCAGCTGAATCAAGGCTGAAGTTAATCAGAGGTTAGAGGTTGAGTTCTTTCGAGGTTGGGGTCATATGATACATTTCTGGAAATCTTTGGAAAAGCTTTACAACTTTTCTGTTGAGGTCCAGAGGTGTTTCATCCCTTAACCAATCGAAAAATGCAGTAGAGTTGGAACTGTCCAGAAAACAGGACAGAGCAAAGACTCTCTGTAAATTAAGCATAACTTCCTGCTTAAAAATCCAAAAATAGAAAATGAGGTAGTTCTGGAAAGCTTATGAGATGGGTTACAACTTTGTAACAGAAAGTTTTGTCATAGTAGGAACAGAATTAACTGGAATTCTTGGATGAAATCAGTACCTAAAGCAGGGAGGTGCTGTCCAATTGTTTCCAGAAATTCTGTTAACTTTGACATCTCATAACTTTTGAACCAGGACAGATCTTAGGCCAAGCAAATACTTTCTGGAAATCTATTGAAGTTAGCTTTAACTTTAATGTTGAACTCCAGAATTGGTTTTGCATTTAGCATGGCCTAAATCAGGTTGATATGGGAACTGATCAGGGCTGTCATTGGAACAGCAGATCAGCAGTCAAATTTGTTCAAAATTTGAACTGTGTTTCCAAGTTTTATGGGTTCAATGACATGTTTTATGTTATAACTCGGAGGTTTACTGTTTAAATAAATATTTGACATTCCTCAAATATATTTTTACAGATGACAGCAGATAAGCAATTGGAGAACGGGTGGGTGGTGTCCCACTGTTCTCACCGTAGCGGCTACCCGGAAGCATTGTGGCAAATGCTCCAATATTTCGGGTACAACCAGATGCCGCAGTACTTCGCCAAGAAAGAAGGCGAAGAGGGGAACAAGACGTGGATGATCCATGTCGAGGTCCCTCCAGGACCTACGCCACCCGGTTGGGTGCCGTTCACCGTCACGGTGAGAGGAAGACAACTGGAAGGGATGTGGCAAGTGGCAGCCCGTGACACCATGTCACGTTTCTGCAAACAACACGTGCAGGCTATGGAGGGCACTCCATACGCGCTCGTTCTGGTGGAGGGACGGGCTCAGCATGTGTGGGAAGAGAGGTACCAGGAGGCAACAGATCCGAGTTGTCCAAGGTACAACCCCGCGGAGGCAAATCTCAGCCTCCAGATGAGGGCGGGAAACGCCGTGATGGACAGCCAAGCTGTTCATACGGAGCATCTCGCTACGAAGCTCAAGGAGAGCACGAGCCTTGGAGACCATTTTGAGAGTGCTCACAGCGCACTCCGCAATGTGCTCCTTCCGATGATCAAGCGACTGAATGAACAACACAATCAGTTGCATCGTCTGAAGAAGGCGAAGAAGAAAAGCCGTGTTGACATCGCGGCATTGCAAGAGCTGGTGCAGACCCCTAACCCAGCAGAATGAGGACCTTGCTCAAGAGCGGGACGACGCTATTGAGGAAGGACAAGGCTGGGAAAAGGACTACAACCAGGCTATGGACGAGGTGCATGCTTTGCAGGACCTCGTACCTCCGGTATTGGGCGTACCGGTGGTCTTGGGTCTTCCAGCAATGGGAGAACCCGGAATGGGAGAAGAGGTGGTAGATCCAGAGCCACCAGCAGAGGTACCGGAGGATGACGACCCACAGGAGGTCGAGTTCTACTCCGAGTAGGGGGTTACGGTTGCCAAGTAGGGCAGCTAGGGTAGCGTAACCCAACTTTTGTAATCGGTGCATGTCGTGTAGACAGTAGGGTATGTATAGGTAGTGACGACATGAGCACGACTTCTCGGAGACCCGAGAATAATGTATCTTGTATAAAGTTTATGCTTTATCAATATATGTGAATGTTGTGCAAATTAATCATGTGTCACTTCAGTACCTACTGTTACATATGGAATTTTAAGTAAGACATGTGCTAATTGCTGCTGTTTTGAATTTCAAGATGACGCGTACTCGTGCCAACCCTGATGTTGGGGGTACCAGTCAAGGGGGAGAGACCTCCCAACAGCCTCCTGAGGACTCCTCGGGACAACAACAGCAGCAGCAGCAACAACAACAGCAAACACCGCCACCGCCACTACCGACAGTGACATTGGCCGACATCGTCGCGGCAATGGCAGGCTGGCATCAGCAGCACACAGAGTTGCTGCAGACTCTCATCGTCAATACGTCTCACCCAGAGAGACGTCAAGACCAGGAGGAGCGTCAACAAAGCTCCTATTCCGATTTCCTGGCGACTCATCCCCCTGTATTCTTAAGGGCGGATGAACCACTTGACGCGGACAACTGGCTCCGCGCCATAGAGATGAAGTTCGGGCTGCTCTAGATCAGCGAGCAGCGCAAGACTCAGTTCACGGTCCAGCAGCTCCAAGGATCCGCGAGCGCGTGGTGGGCCAACTTCTGTGCTTCACAGCCCACCGACCGAGTGATGACCTGGACGGAGTTCCGGACGGCCTTCAGGGCCTATCATATACCGCCCGGTCTGATGAAAAGAAACACGCAGGAGTTCTTACACCTGCAACAAGGGAGCAGAAACGCGCTGCAATACTCCAGAGCGTTCAACGATCTCGCGCTCTACGCGTCGTATCACGCAGATACGAACGAGAAGCGGCAGGACCACTTTTACCAGGGGCTTAACCCGCTCCTGAAGGACAAGTTGGCGATGTTCAATCGCGGCAGCCTCAACGACATCATCGATGCTGCGATTGTTCAGGAGGACTCCGGCAAGGAGTTGGCGGCAGCAGAGCGAAAGCAAAGCGCACCGCAAAGCAGCGGAGAAGGGAGCGGTCCTTCTCAGAAGTTTCGGATGGTGAATCGCCCACCATCAGGTCCACGCTGGCAGCCACCACAACGGTCGATGCCGTTCCGCAGTCAACCGTACTCTTCACCGGCATTGAGTCCGGCACTGCCAGTACCACCGCAACAACAACAGCAGCAGCGGGCAATGCCGCGTGCGTTTGCACCTCAGCAACGCATGCCGGGCTTTCGTCCGCCGAGCACTACACCAGCAGCGGCCACATGTTACAAGTGTGCTCGTCCAGGACACTTCGCGAGCAGTTGCCCGGAGAGGCAAGGCGGCGGAGTGGCACCGCAGTTTCCGGGGAGGAATCAACCACGGAACCCTACTAATGCGCGGCGGGCAAACCCTAGGCCCGGCACCGTCCACCAGCTTGCCATTGAGGACGTGCCGGAGGGCGAGCCAATCCTTGCGGGTATGTTCCAACTCCACCAGCATCCTGCTATAGTACTGTTTGATTCAGGCACCACGCATAATTTTATTAGCCAAGCTTTCATTGCTAAACACAGCTTGCCAATACTACCCACCGATAGTCCATATTTAATTTGTTCACCGGGTGGGAAGATTTCAGCAAGAGTAATGGTTTCCAAAGCACCATTATGCTTAGCGGGTAGAGTGTACCCCACGTCTCTCATTATCTTAGAGGGACAGAAGGTCGATGTCATCCTAGGGATTTCGTGGTTAACCCGTCACAGCGCTGTTTTAGACACCGTCCTTCGAGTCGTGCACTTAAACTCAGAGGTGCACGGTTCTCACTCATTATTTCTGGACAGTCCAGAAATAAAACTTCCAAGTGTTTATCAAGCCACAACTATCAGATTGGAAGATATTCCAGTAGTCCGAGAGTTCCCTGATGTATTCCCGGATGATTTACCGGGAATGCCACCCGATAGAGAGGTGGAGTTCAAGATTGAACTGGCACCGGGAACCATGCCAATATCCCGAAGGCCGTACAAGATGGCACCCAAGGAGTTGGCTGAACTGAAGACTCAGCTCACAGACCTTCTGGAGAAGGGTTTTATTAGGCCGAGCTCCTCGCCATGGGGCTGTTCGGCATTATTTGTGAAGAAGAAGGATGAGACGTTGCGGCTTTGCGTGGACTATCGTCCATTAAATGCCGTAACCATCAAGAACAAGTACCCGTTGCCACGGATCGACATGTTGTTTGATCAGTTGGTTGAAGCAAAGATCTTTTCCAAAATGGACTTAAGATCCGGGTACCATCAGATTAAGATAAAGGCTGAGGACATTCCGAAGACAGCTTTCTCGACGAGGTACGGACTTTATGAGTACCTGGTCATGTCCTTCGGCCTCACCAATGCTCCAGCTCACTTCATGTACTTGATGAACTCGGTATTCATGCCGGAGCTGGACAAGTTTGTCGTGGTCTTCATCGATGACATTCTGGTATATTCCAAGTTGGAGGAAGATCACAAGAAGCATCTGCGTATAGTCTTGCAACGGCTGCGGGATCACAAGCTATACGCGAAATTCAGCAAATGCGAATTCTGGATATCGCAAGTGCCTTTTCTCGGGCATATCATCTCAGCGGAGGGCATCGCTGTAGACCCAAGCAAGATCACTCAAGTGCTGAATTGGAAATCCCCGAGAACTGTTCACGAGGTACGGAGTTTCCTCGGACTCGCGGGATATTATCGGAGGTTCATTCCGAACTTCTCAAAGATTGCCAAGCCAATGACAGAGCTGCTGAAGAAGGCTACCAAATATGTTTGGAGTCCAGCATGTGAAGCAGCATTCAAGGCTTTAGTCAAGCACCTGACATCAGCACTGGTTTTGGCACAGCCAGACACAACAAAACCGTTCGATGTGTACTGTGATGCATCCGGCATTGGGCTCGGATGTGTGCTGATGCAAGACCGAAGAGTGGTCGCGTATGGATCACGGCAGCTTAGAAACCATGAGCAGAATTATCCAACTCACGATTTGGAGCTCGCTGCCGTGATACTTGCACTGAAGATGTGGAGGCACTACCTACTCCGTAACCTCGTACATTTATATACCGACCACAAAAGCCTCAAGTACATATTCACTCAGAAGGAGCTGAACATGAGGCAACGAAGATGGTTAGAATTGATAAAGTATTACGAAATAGAGATCCATTATCATCCAGGCAAGGCAAACGTAGTGGCAGATGTGCTGAGCCGCAAGTCACACGTCAACAATCTGACCATCACACCGTTGGAAGAGAGCGAACCACCACTACATGTGATTCCACACGGAGCTCTCTACAACCTAGCTTTGATCCCCACCATCCGTGAAGAGATAGCGGCAGCACAGAAGAATGACAAGGGCATGTCACATTTGCGGAGACGTGTAGACAGTGGGAAGATGAAGTGTTTCCGGAAGGACGGAGACGGCGTCCTATGGTTCAAGGACCGGATCGTCGTACACCGAAACCCGGAACTACGGAAGAAGATCTTTGATGAGCCTCACTTATCAAAGTTCTCTATTCACCCCGGCAGTAACAAGATGTATCAAGAACTCAGAAGAATGTTTTGGTGGACACGGATGAAGCGCGAGGTTGCAAAATACGTGTCCGAGTGTGATACATGTCAAAGGGTGAAGGCAGATCATATGCGGAAACCGGGACTGCTGCAACCACTGGGCATTCCTTGCTGGAAATGGGAGGATGTGAGCATGGACTTCATCGTCGGTTTACCCACCACCTTGCAGAAACATGATTCTGTGTGGGTGATCGTCGATCGGCTCACCAATGTTGCCCATTTCATCCCGGTCAACACCAACTACAACGCCAAGAAGTACGCTGAACTGTACATCTCACAGATTCTATGCTTGTACGGCATACCCCGTACTATCATATCAGATCGGGGCACTTTATTTATGTCCCGTTTTTGGGAGCAGCTGCACGCTGCCTTGGGGACGAAGCTGATCCATAGGTCAGCATACCACCCGCAGACGGACGGGCAAACCGAGCGGGTAAATCAAATCCTAGAAGACATGCTACGAGCTTGCGCTATCAACCACGGCAAGAATAGGGATGATCACTTGCCGTTAGCTGAGTTCTCGTACAATAATGGGTACCAAGCCAGCATCAAGATGGTACCTTACGAGGCGCTATACGGGCGGAAATGCTGCACACCACTGAATTGGTGTGAATCTGGCGAAAGGGTTACCTTCGGGATTGACCTTGTCAACAACGTGGAAGAAAAGGTTCGACTGATTCAAGCGAACCTAAAAGCCGCTCAATCCCGTCAGAAACAGTATGCGGACCGGAGAAGACGCCCATTACAATTCGAAGTCGGGGATCACGTGTATCTACGTGTGTCTCCGATGAAGGGCGTAAACAGATTTGGGGTGAGAGGAAAGTTGGCACCCCGATTCATCGGTCCATTCCAGTTTACCGAAAGATGTGGATCAGTGGCATACTGGCTAGAATTACCAGAAGCACTTTCCGGTGTGCACGACGTCTTTCACATTTCCCAGCTGAGGAAGTGTCTCAAGCTATCAACTACCGTTCAGCTGGAAGACATTGAAGAACTGCAACCGGATCTCACCTATTGGGAGGAACCGGTGCAGATTATTGATGAAAAGGCCTGAACCACACGCAACCGTACGTTGTGGTTCTACAAGGTTCAATGGAGTAATCACTCCATGGACGAAGCGACATGGGAGAGCGAAGAATTTCTTCGCGCTAACTACCCCAACTTTTTCACTTCGCATATCCGGTAATTTTCCACCGTCCTCTCTCTTATTTTCACCTTATAATCTCGGGACGAGATTCTTTTAAGGGGGAAGGAATGTAAGGGCCTCAGTTTTTGACACATAATTGAAGTGTTCATCACCACACCACACACCTCATCTGAGGAAAGACGATGAACACAAATGAAGAGCATGTAACCACCATCAACATGCTCATTAGAGAACAAACTCACATATTGCAAAAGTGGTATTTCCCACATGTGATATAGGTGGGCTGGACATATGAAAACTCCTACACATTGCTAAGGATGTCCATGCCAAGTTTCACCCAAATTCAAAACCTTTTAAGGTCATTTTGGGTATAACTAGAAAGAGGGCAGTTTAAAAACATATTTAAATTCAAACTGTTTTTATCCCATGAATTCAAAAGTGAGAGGCATATTCTTATTCAGAAAATTTTTGTGAGCTCACACACCAATTTTCACTTCATTTGGAGTTAATCTTGACATGAGCTAAGTGGGGCAAATTCAAACTTTATTTGAATTTTAACTGAACTTGTGCTGAAATTCAATCAAACCAAACCCAATTGGAATTCTAACCAATTCATATGGCTCATGGGTGAATAATTTGAATCACCAGGGGTATTTTGGGGCTCACTGTTTACAACAGTGATTAGGAGTAAATTCCAGAGGTTAAAACCCCGGGTGGGACCCACATGTCATAGAGAGAAGGAGGCAAAACTTGCACACAAAGTCACAGCCTCGGTGGGAAATTCCACCGAGCAGCTGTCGGCTGTGCCACCGAGCAGCTACCGGCGCCACCAGCTGCTTCCCCTCTCCGCGCTCTGGCGCCCAGGGCGGCTTGCTCGCGC
This sequence comes from Neostapfia colusana, assembly GCA_030760725.1. Classification (NCBI taxonomy): domain Eukaryota; kingdom Viridiplantae; phylum Streptophyta; class Magnoliopsida; order Poales; family Poaceae; genus Neostapfia; species Neostapfia colusana. The sequence continues at coordinate 31,655,182 of JASWHV010000017.1, read as the reverse complement.
CCCCACGTGACCGGCACCACCTCCACTGAGCAGGAGTCGGCCGGCTTTATCTTCTCGCGGGCAAACCCGAGCAGCGGCATTGTTTCTCGCCGCAGCTCTCTGCTCAATCAGGAAAACCAGCAAAACCATCTCCTCCTTCGTCCCTGAGCTGCTAGACAGCCACCTGAGGTCGCACTCCACTTTCCAAACGCCAGAAACCCCGAGCTCTGACCTCCTTTGCCCGAAGACGATCGCCACCGCGGCGACCTAGCCTCAGCCGAGAGTCAGGCACCCGTGGACAGCGTTCCACGGGCGTTTTCATGGTCCAGCAAGAGAGGCAACAGGAGCGCGCAACCACCGTGCTGCTCTCCTCCAAGTTTGGAAGCAAACCGTGAAGAATCCACAGAGAATTTCCAGTTTTTGCTCCGGCGACAGTAAACCGAGCTTCCGGTACGGTTTCTTTAAATTCTCGCTCTATGATCTTTCGGAGGTCATCAAATCTTGCACATAGACGCTGGACTAGCTGGCAATCAAGTTCTTTTCTGCATCCGTGGCGTGAAACTGTCTAGGAGTGACGAATTTCGAGCTCGATCGAGGGCGGTCATGGCGGGCACGATCGGTCACACGGTGCCGACAAACTTCCCGCCATCCCTAAACCCTTTTGACACCTTGTCGAGCTTCCTAGAGGTACATTGATGCTGTAGGACTGTTTGTTCGAGGTGTCGGTGGGTTAGAACGCACGGTCGACGGCGCCGAACCTCAACCGAGGCCGCGGCACGTCGCCGGGCTATTTCCGGTCACCCCCAGCCCGACCTGACACCACCGACGTGTTCCTCGACGTCGACAACCCCCTGGCGGCGAGTTTCAGACCATGGGAGGTCCGGCAGCGGCGATCCGGCGAGCCCCGAGTCTGCTCCGGCGAGGTCGGCGGCGCGGGCGCGAGAGAACGGCGGGAGGAAGACGAAGCCGGCTGGCCCACGTGTCAGCGGCTGAAGAATTTAAATCGGGATCGTGTGTGGCCGGGGATCGGCTGTGCTGGCGCACAAATACCCTGTGAGCTCCGGTGTGCCGGACACCTCCGCGCTCGACATGTGTGGTGTCTCCGTTGTGCCGGACACCTCCGCGCTCGACACGTGTCCCCACGGGCCCCGAGAGTTTAAACTTTTTCCCCTGATTTTCAGAATTCTTCCACACTTCAAATCATCATAACTTTGGCTAGAAAGCTCCAAATCGAGTGAACCAAATTTTGTTGGATTCAGCTCTCTAAGAACTTTCAGGCAAATCAAGTTTCAACTCATGAAAACCGTTAATTCTCCAGAATTAATTCCTCAAATTGTAAACTGTTAGGAATTTTAACTGCAGAATCCTTTTGAGGGAAATCCTGAAATTTTGCTGGGATGCTCACCAAAATATCCCTGAACTACCATAAAAATTGCAGACCCATTGGAGCTCATTTAATCCACCTAATGGCGTGATTAGTGAAACTGTTCCAGAGAAAATAGAAAATGTTCAGAAACATTTTCAGAAATTTCACTGAAATTGTTTAGCTCATATCTTTAGCTAGGAACCTTCAAATTAAGTGAGACCAACTTCATTAGAACCCACTGGAAATCTAGTTTTCAGAAAGTCATAGTTTGTTTCATGAAAATCCTTAGAACACCCTAAGAGCCTTCAATTAAGGTCAATGACATAATTAATTGTGGAGGGCTCAAATGAGCTTTGCTACAACTAAAATTTGACCAAGTCTCTGTTTATGTTGTAACCAAGCCACAGTAAAAGTTTCACAGTCATTGAGTCTGTCTAGTGGGACTTATAAGCTTCACAAGTTCAAACTTAATATAAATGCATTCAAATTAATACATGTATGTCTTATATCATGTAGTCGCTAAGGTCGAGGAGGAACCCGAAGTCCTAGACTTCGTTACTCCGGAGGAACAGCTAGCCTATGACCAAGAGCAGCAAGGCAAGCTCTGGTTTGCATTAACCCTTTTACATGTTTTATTGTTTTAAGCACATACTTGATTACTTTATGCCTTGCATTAGTCTCGTTTAGAAACCCAATTGCATAGCAAAGAAAACCATGGGTTGTGTTTAAGATTGCAAAACCCCGTTAGCTACTGCAATGCTAAGATAGAGTAGGATTCGGTACAAGTCGAGTAGTTGAAACTACTCACGAGCATAGGCTAGAGGCACTCGACTCGGGTATTGATAGCACATGAAACACATGGCAAGAAAATGAGACCAAGCGGAGGGTAAGGGCAGCAGGACTTTGGGGCCTGTGTGCTGTAGCTCCGCTTGTGTCGATTGAGGACCGAGCCGTGTGCGGGCCTGTTGAACAAGCTAGAACAGTACCGAAGACCTACCGGCTATATGGGAACCGGGAAACTGATGTAACTCGGGTAGCTGGGTATTGAGGCATTGCCCGTCGTTCAGAGGGTAGGTTGAGAGCTCGAGGTGTAAATCGGCTGGCGGCACGGAGATGCGGGTGCAGAGACCTCTTGCTCGGGACGATGGGACCGGTTCAATATTTGGCTGACGGGCGAAAGGTGGTTGCGTACGGCGTCCGTGATGGTTGTTGTAGGCAACATCGAGTATGGGCGTACGTGACGGGTTGTTCGAGTAACCCTGCAGGTGTAAATCGATTATAATCGCCGTCCCTCGCGGTCAGTGAGTACCACTTGTTCACTGTACCATGACGTAGAAAGAACAGGCTAGTGACATGATAAAATGTTGCTGATTGAATGATGGACATTGATTGTTAATGATATGCTGTAGTTTAGAGCTAACTAAAGTTCTTTTCAACTTTGGGCAAAGTACATGAGAGAAATGCGTTTCTTGTTTGATTGCGGCTCTCTCATGTGCCTTAGCGTAAGGTTCTCCACAACCTGCTGCTAAAACTTGAAAGTAAGGTTCTACTAATTAGGCGAGTCCTTGCAAATGATTTTTATCTCATGTAACCCAGCACCCCTCATGTAGAAGTTCCATGTTTAGGTGAGACGGGTGAGACTTGTTGAGCCTTCGTGCTCACTGCTTGTGTTTGAAGCTTTTGCAGGGTTCTATGAGGAAGGGACTCCCAAAGACGAGATGGAACCCCAGGAGGGGAACCCCGTCGAGTGGGAGTCATGCACGCCGCAGAGTTAGTGTGCGTGTGTGCTAGCAAGGACACGTTCAATGGCTGAATGTGGACTTGACGCATAGTCTACGCCCGCGAGTGTGGACTGGACTTATTTTGCTGTAAACATGTTCATAAACTTGTTTGTGTAATAAAATTTCGCTTCCGCTTTGCACCTTTGACGTGTGTTATACGGTGCTGTGCAATGCAGCACCCCTCAGCGTGATCCTGGCTCGACAAGACCGTGGGGTCGTGTCATATGCATAATTAGAAAATGATAAATGAAGTCTCTAAATCCAAAAACTTCATTTCAGGATTTGGTAGAAGATCTGAAAACCTATTTGGAGTAGGAAATTACCTTTCATGCAAACTTGGTAGTTAAGAAGTGTATTAATTGAATATAAAGAATTTGTTTAAATTGGAAATTCATATATAGTGTGCAAACAGAAATCTGAATACAAAGTTAGAAATCATATACATATGTTTAAAAGTGCATGTAGGCAAAGAATCAACACATCTAGGATAACCACAACACTTAGTAATGTGAATGACTCCCATATGTATGTATGTGTGGTTTGCATGAGTGAAAGTGTGAACTATGGCTTATGGATTGTTGTTTTCTTTTGCTATGTGTATTTGCATGAGTAGAACCTGCCCCAGAGCAAGTTCTCCCCTTCCAAGACCAAGACTTTCCATTCCGAGAGCAGCAGGAAGAAGGCAAGTGTCCTTGACCACTTTGATCCTATACTAGGATGTGTAGATAGAATTATTTGCATTGTCAATTGAAATATGAAACCCATGCTAGGAAGTTTCCCTAGAATGGCATTACCTTGTTTCCTTGTAGCTTGGGTTGGGATTTATTTTATCATGTCATTTATTTATATGCTTATGCTTAGCCATGCTTAGAATGGGATAATTGGGATATGAGATCATCAATTTATTTACCTTACTCTTGAATGAGATATTGTGAATTATGTAGAGGTAGGGATCGAGGCAAGTTGGATGATTTGGTTGGTGCTGGGTGCACGAGACTCGGGTTTGTGTTTAGTACTTGCCTGGATCCTAAGGACCGGTTCATGTAGCATGTAACCTGGCTTTACCGTGCCAACCACATGCTGAGATGGGGCAGCTTGGCCAATTAATTAGGTGTATCCCCGGCGTAGTATGGGTGTGTTGGATGGTGCGGGGAATAGGTGTCAGCTGGACTACCGTATGAACCGCAAGGCTCAAGAGGGGGGCACTGCAGCGGGGTTGGAGCCTCTTGTATGCTGTTAGGGGTGAAACCTCAGTGGGCCCACGCTCGTCAGGAATCCCTTTGTAAAGGCTTAGTAGTGATCTCCTGGCTACACACCTGGGAAGTGTGAATGTGGTTCGCGGCCACTGGCATAATGGAGGTCCTTTTAGTCTAGCCGGCAACGGGGGATGACATCACTACATGTGGGTACAGTGGTGCAAACTCTGCAGAGTCAAAACTGTCATGACAGCCGTGCTCACGGTCAAGAGCGGCTTGGACTTATTCATGATTAGAGGATGATGGATTGGAAAGTTGTGAATGTTAAGCGGGGAGCTTAACATTGGAAATGATGTTATGGTTATTTGATTTTGATGATGGGTTGAGAGATTGGGACCATTTCACCTCTGTAGTAATGTAGATGCTTAATAAGCTAAGGTGATAGGTATTAATTGCGTAGTGCTCTTACCATGAGTTCAACCTCTCCTTGCTCTAGCCATGCATGACATAACTTTCCCACACTTGCCGAGTACCAACGGTACTCAAACTTGCATATTTGTTGGTTTAAATTGCTGCTCAGGTCAAGGGGATGATGTGGTGTTCAATGACCAAGACTTCGCACCCGAAGAAGGATTCTAGGTTCATGGAGTCCCCCGGGCAACGCCTGTGACGGAGCCCACAAGAATAATATTCCGCTGCTATTTTATTTACATGTTATGAACTTATTATCGTCCATCGAGACGTATGCTTTGTAAGACATATTTATATTCAACACCTGGCTTGTAATAAATGATGCTTCACTATTTATCATCACATGTATGAGAAAATGATCCTGGCATACATGTGATATTCACTCGGTTGTTCTTCGGAGAAACCGGGTGTGACATATGCCAAGCTCAGCAAGTGTCAATTTTGGCTAAAGGAGATATTGTTCCTAGGCCACATTATCTCCGAGGAAGGAGTTTCGGTTGATCCCGAAAAAGTGGGAGATGTTCTGAAGTGGAACCAACCGCAGAACGTGAAGGATATTCGAAGTTTTCTTGGGATGGCTGGATACTACCGACGGTTCATCAAGGACTTCTCTAAGATAGCAAAGCCTATGAAGGAGTTGCTAATGATGGGAAAAGCGTTCCAGTGGACCCCAGCGTGCCAAGAAAGCTTTGAGGAGCTCAAGAAAAGGCTAACCACAACACCGGTTTTGGTATTGCCGGACGTGAGCAAGAGCTTTGACATATATTGTGATGCATCAAGACAAGGGCTCGGATGCGTGCTCATGCAAGAAGGACAAGTGGTAGCCTATGCGTAAAGGCAACTAAAGAAAAACGAGTTGAACTATCCCACACATGACTTGGAGTTAGCAGCTGTGGTACATGCCTTGAAGATTTGGAGACATTATATCCTTGGTCATCGATGTGAGATTTATACGGATCATAAAAGCCTCAAGTACATATTTACCCAAACGGATCTGAATTTGAGGCAACGTCGATGGTTGGAACTCATCAAGGATTATGATGTTGGAATCAACTATCACCCCTGAAAGGCCAATGTAGTAGCCGATGCATTGAGCCAAAAGGGAGCTTCTTACCAACTCACGGTTCGGGAGCTACCACCCGAGCTACGCAAGGAGTTCGAACGGTTACATCTCGGGTTCTTAAACCTGATGGAAGTGATGGAACTCCACTCTTCGTTGGAACAAGAGATAAGAGACGGCCAAGCTACGGATGAGGAGATCAAGGAGATCAAGGAAAGGATCCACCAAGGCATAGAAAAGGACTTCAAGGAAGACGATAAGGGTACACTTTGGTTAGAAAAAGGAAGACGTGAAGCACATCCGTGACACGATATTAAAAGAGGCACATGACTCACCTTATTCCATACATCCCGGCAGTACCAAGATGTACAAGGACTTGAAGACTTGTTATTGGTGGGATGGTATGAAGAGGGACGTAGCCGAGTATGTTGCCCTATGCGACACATGCCAACCGGTGAAGGCCGAACATCAAAGACCTGCTGGACTGTTGCAACCATTAAAGGTACCTGAGTGGAAGTGGGAAGACATCAGTATGGACTTCATCGTCGAATTGCCACGTACTCGATCGGGTTACGACTCCATCTGGGTTATCATGGACCGATTGACGAAAACAGCTCATTTTCTTCATGTAAAAACCACGTACCGCGTGGCAGATCTAGCCGAGCTGTACATGGAGCAAATGGTGTGCCACCATGGAGTCCCAAAGAGGATAGTCTCAGATCGGGGTTCTCAGTTTACCTCTAGGTTCTGGAGGAGGCTGCATGAAGCCATGGGTACACGGCTAAACTTCAGCTCTGCTTATCACCCGCAGACTGATGGACAAACGGAAAGGACAAACCAAATTCTGGAAGACATGTTGAGGTCCTGTGCATGAAACATCGACATAGTTGGGATAGGAGCTTGCCGTATGCCGAGTTCTCATACAATAACAGCTACCAAGCCAGCTTGAAGATGTCACCCTTTGAGGCATTGTACGGTAGACGGTGTAGAACACTGTTGTTTTGGGACGAGACTGGAGAGAACCAAGTATTTGGACCCGAAGTGTTACAAGAGGCTGAGAAGCAAGTTCAAACAATACGGGGCAACTTGAAGGCTGTTCAGTCACGACAAAAAGGCTATGCGGACAATAGGCGAAGGAAGTTGACTTTTGAAGTAGGAGGCTTCATATACCTTAAGGTATCGCCTATCCGTGACAAACGAGATTTTAACGTCAAAGGCAAGCTAGCACCTTGCTACGATTTTGGGCAAGCGAGGAGAAGTAGCCTATCAACTGGAGCTCCTGATGCACCTCTCTGACGTGCATGACGTGTTTCATGTATCCCAGCTCAAGAAGTGTTTGAGAGTTCCAGAAGAACAAGTACCGATGGATGAGCTCGAACTTCAAGAGGACCTGACCTATGTAGAGCACCCTGTCCAAATTTTGGACATAAAGGAAAGAGTCACGAGGAACAATGTGATCTGATGGTGCAAGGTACAATGGATCCATCACACAGAAGCAGAAGCTACATGGGAGCGTGAAGACGACCTCAAGGCAGAGTTCCCTCATATATTCTTCAACTCTTCCGAATCTCAAGGGCGAGATTCAATTTAAGGGGGGTAGGTTTGTAACACCCTCAATTTCGTAATCATGCATGCATTCATATTTCATGTAGAAGAATATTTTAAAATAAGTAAAAACAGAGAAGAAATAAAAAAAGATAGCTAAAAAGAGCCAGTTCCAGTTCGCTGAGAGCGCTGTAGACACTTCCAGCGACCTGCTGGCCATGTGGCGTGTTTGGAGCTCATCCCTGCATAGTGGGCAGAGGTCCGGCACCGCCAGACACGTGGTAGGCTCGGAGCTAGCCTCTGTGAAGGGGGTGAGGCCTGACCCGCTGAACACGTGTTGCCTCCGGAGCTTGTCACTGCGGAGAAGCGAAGTCTAGCCCCGCAGGACACGTGTCGCCACCGGAGCTAGTCGCTGCGGGGAAGCAAGGCCCAACCCTGGGGCACGTGTCGCTCTTGGAGCTCACTTCCGAGAGGTACGACACCGTGGGACACGTGTCACTCTCGGAGCTTACTTCTGAGAGGTCCGACACTACTGGACACGTGTCACCTCTAGAGCTTACCTCCGGGAGGTCCGACACTACTGGACACGTGTCACCTCCGGAACTTACCTCCGGGAGGTCCGGCACTACTGGACACGTGTCACCTCCGGAGCTCACCTCCGGGAGGTCTGATACTATTGGACACGTTGTAAGGATCGAAACGCCCAAGAGGGGGGGTGAATTGGGCTTTTTAAAATTTTAGAGCAATTTAAAACTTTAATGGTTGAAGCCCAATTCCCTATGCAAACTAACTACGCAAGCAGGAGAGTTAAGTGCGGAATAGTAAAAGCGTAATAGTAAGGGGTGAGGAGAAAAATGCAAACTCCCGCGGAGACTCGGAGACACGGCGATTTTTCCCGTGGTTCGGTAAGATCACAAAAATCTTCCTACGTCCACGTTGTGGCACCCACCAAAGGGTATAGCCACTCCCAAGTCACCAAGACGAAGGAATCCACTATCTTTCTTTGTTCGCCTTCTCCGGCAAGGTGGAGCTCAAGCCTTGTACAACGGTGATCTTCCGGGCTTCCACAAACACCTTGGTAAGCTCCGGAGTGATCTCTTCTTCCTCCAACCTTTACAAGGTGAGAGAAGTCACCAAGACACTCTCTCTCACTAGCCTAGAGATTCCAATCACCAAGAATGGATGCACACAAGCTTCTCTCTCGCTAGATATAACCTATAGTTGGAGTACAAGAGGTTTTGAAGTGTGGAAGTGGTAGCTCTTGGTCTTGAATGCTTGAGAATGTCTAGAGAGGCTCTGGTGATCAAGACTTGTCGAAATGGCCGGTTGGAGGGGTATTTATAGCCAGCCCACACGAGATAGCCGTTGGAAAAGTGGGCAGACTTTTTCAGTGAACATCGGATCCTCCGATGTACCCCTTTATATGAGCATCGGTCGAATTCCAAATTAGCTGATGTCACGTGTCAGATGTGACCGTTGGATATAACCGTTGGATCTTTTAATCGACCGATGTTACTTCAATTTATCATCGGATGATCCGGTGAGTTGATCTTCAGAATTGGGTCAGAAATATTGTCTCTGTTGAATTTGACCGATGTACACTTACTTCATCATCGGATGATCCGGTGAGTTGATCTTCAGAATTACTCAAAAATTATCCTTCTATTGAAAGCAACCGATGTGCCACTTCCTTCACATCGGATGATCCGGTGTTTACTGGGCTCTGAGGTCTTCTTCTTCTGCCAACTCAAACTCGAACGATGTAGTCATTTTGCAAGACATCGGATGATCCGGTGAATGCAACTTGTTTGCTTCGAGTTGTTTTGAGTTGATCTTTTAGAATCTTCTTGAATGACCTCTTTGACACTTGTTTGAAATGATATTACGATGAAGTGTAAGCTCCTTGTGTTGCCAATTTTGATAAAGTAGAGTCGTTGTATGAGTTCTTCATTTAGTTTTCATGAGTATCGAATAACCCCTTAGAATGGATCGTTGAGGGGTCTCCATTTGTATCCAATGAGCAGTAGATGGTGTGAATAGATAGTTCATTTAATGTTTGATGTGATGTACGTGAAACCTTGCATCCACAAACTCATTAGTAATAACGAACAGTTGTCATTAATCACCGAAACCATATCTCACGGGGGCCTAGATGCTTTCAATCTCCCCCTTTTTGGTGATTGATGACAACACAACGAGTAGAGTATGAAATTAAAATGCAATGCTCAAAAAGGAAACATAACAAGTACAAATTGCAGCACAAGTAACTCGAAGGCTCAAATAATAATTAATAAAGCGTAAGAGCACAGAGTAGCACCCGGAGTACAATAATAGCAAATAATAATAATCTCCAATAAAGTAGCAAAAGGGATAGACACCCCCCCTAGAACCAAGTACTCCCCCTAGAACTAAGCTAACCTCCCCCTGACTCTAACTCTTCTCCCCCTTTGGCATCAAGGCACCAAAAAGGAAAGTTGAGTGACTACGACTCAGGCGTGCTCCTGGCGATGGTGAAGCGGTCGGCGTCGACGGTGCTGTCGCCGGAGCTGCTGGAGGTGGAGGTCGCTGGTGCTGGAGCTGGAGCGGGAGGAGCTGGAGCTGCTGTGGGGGCTGGAGCTGGAGCTGGAGGAGCTGCTGGGGGATCCGCTGAGACTGCTGGCGCCGGTGGAGGTACTGCCGGAAGAGGTGAGGACTGGGGCGACGTCGGTGGCAGTACTGGAGCTGGTGCCAGTGGGGGTGCACCTGGAGCCTGACTGAGTCCCAAGTGCTGAGGTGGAAGAGCCACTCCAGTCTGCTGGTAGAGGTTGGTGACCAACCCCAGGATGCCCAACAGCATCTACTGAGTCTGCTGCTGCTGGTCCAGAGTGCGTCACGTCATCTGATCGACAAGGTTGGTGAACCTGTCGGTGTCCTCTCGCCTCTGACGGGCGATCTCCAGCTGCATCTCCTGCTGCTGCCTCTGAAGCTGCTCCTGTCGAGCTGCTTGCAGCTCCTGCTGCTGAGCCATCCGCTGAAGTAAGGTGGTGAGCTCTGACGGCTGAGTCACCTGAGCCTCTGACACTGGAGGAGGTGTAGGTGGTGGAGCAGCTGAGCCTCCTGCCTCTGCGTCGTGCTGCCTCGGTGAGGGAGGAGCAGGAGGGAAGTAATCCTCGACACTGTCACTAGTGTCGCTATCCGACCAAACGTGCTGTAGGTCTCCTCCCTGAGCCTCTGCCTGTGCCAGCTCTGCGTCCTCCTGAGTCAGCTCTGCCCAGTCCTCCTCTGACAGTCTGGCTCGAACCTCACGCTCGACGGGGCGTCCAAGGCGGCGGTCTCCCGGAGTGGGGACTCGGTAGTGGCTGAACCGGGTCACGTGCATCTCCGTCAGCTGAGAGACTCCTGGAGTGTCCTATGGAACCAGCTGGTGAAGAAGGTGACAGATCCAGTGACCAAAGACCAGCTGTCGTAGCATCCCAACTCCGTCGGTGATCACGTCCTCCATCTCGCAGATCAGAATGTCTACTATGTCGAACTCCATCCCGTTCATCACATAGAACAGGATGGTCTGCTGAAGGCTCGTGAAACCCTCCAAGTAGCTGGACCTCGGTAGCAGGGTACGCCTGAGGACGTGGTGAACTGTCCGAGCTGCTGGGGTGAGAAGTGCTCGCACCCTCGGCTGGTCAGGTGTGAACGGCTGTGTGAACAGACCTCTGATCTCCTCGAGGGGCGGTGCCACTCCTCCAGTCAGTGGCCTCCTCGGCGGATCTGCATCTCCGTAGACTATCTGGTGCAGGCACGTAGTGGAGAGCTCCACACCAAGCAGTCTGCCCATCAGGTCTCGAGATACGTCGTGGATTCGCCCCATGAACATGAAGTGAATCGAGTGACGACCCTCAGAGACGTAGAGTGTCGTGTAGAACACCCTAACCCACTCCTCGACGTAAGCACTCCTCGGGTGTGAGAGCAAGTCCGCCAATCCTCTGTATCTCTCAAAAAGGGGCCTGATCCCGTGTCCTGCTGCCACTGCAAGCTGATCCCAGTCAATGCTGTTATGCTGGAATAGCTTGTGACCCCGACGCCTGTAAGTCTCGTAAAGTGACGTCTGTGTCAGGGTCCAGAACCGGGAGTCAACTCGAGCATCCCTAGGCCGCTGGAACCACTCCTCAATCAGCGCTGACCATCTGAGCTTCTTTAGTTGCCTTGCCTTCATCTTCCTGTAGTCAGTGAGTCTGACGTCTTCGGCGACTCGGACTGCTGTGTCCATCAGGTGGATGGCCCTTTTGGCCTCTCTGTCCTCGGCGCGGTCAGCTGCAGAGGGGCGCTGACTCACCGTAGGAGTCTGTCCACCCCCACGAGTCCTCGGGGTGCGCCGGCGGATGAGAGGCGGCACCTCGGTCTCCTCCTCATCGGAGCCCTCGGGAGGCACCGGCTGGATCGGAGGCTGCTCCTGCCTCTGCCGGGACTCGCGGATCCGTAAGGAACCGCGATGGCCGCGCTCACGCTCCTCGGCGGCGCGAGCGGCCAACTCCGCACGACGAGCGTCCTTGGACATCTTGCGCTTCTTCGCGGCGGGCTCCTCAATAGCCTTGCCCTTTCCTTTGCGATCGCGACCCATCTTGATGCAATTGAGAGCTAGGGTTAGTGACGATGAAGATGAACGATGAAAACAACGAAGGGCGTCGCGCGGCACGGAGCAAACCTTATCGACGAGCGGCGAAGCACGACGAGATCCTAGCGGAGAGGGTGATGTGAACCGGCGGCGAGTGGTGGAGGGGAGACGGCGAGGGAGGTGCGGCGGTGCGGTGGAACAGCGACGGCACGCTCGGGAGAGGCGGCGGCGCGGGCACGGATGGCGCCTAGGCGGCCGAAAGATGGCGGTGGCGGCTCCTGGGAGGAGGCGGCGGCGGCGCCTGGGAAGGGTGGCGGCGGCGCCTGGAAAGGGCGGCGGCGGCCCCTGGGAGGAGGCAACGGCGGCGCCTGGGAAGGGCGGCGGCGGCTGGGAGGCGGAGCGCGCGGGAGGCGGCGTGCGTGGGAGAGGCGGCGGCGGCAGCGGCGCCTGGAGCCGGCGGCGGCAGCTGGGAGGCGGCGGCGGAGACTGGGAGGCGGAGGCGCGTGGGAGAGCCGGCGAGGGCGACGGACGGCGGCGGAGGTCGGGAAGAAGAGAAAAGAAAAAAACGAAATCCGGCCGAGTCTGCTTTTTAAACTGTTCGGGCAAACCCTAGCCGCGCATAACACACCGGATGGACCGATGATCATCGGAGGATGCATCGGTCGAGTTCAACAGAGAGCTGTTCCAAAAACTCTCTTTGAACACCGGATGGACCGACGTTGAGGTGGCGATCATCGGTCGATTTCTGCAGGGCACCAGGAAAACTGAACACCGGATGCTCCGATGTCTTTTGAAATGAACTCATCGGTTGATTTGTGACATCTGACTTGAACTGAAGCACCAATTGATCCGATGATCTGCTGGCCCTGGCATCGGATAATCCGATGACTACAGAAAACCTAAGACTGCCCATATGTGTCCTTGGACTTAAACACACAAAGATAAGGATGGGTCCTCGGACTTTTTGGGCAACTCCTAACCTCTAATATAAGGCTTTAAATATAGTGCCACATATTGGCTAAGCCCTTCAGCAAAGAGAAACACACAAGGTTAGGAGTGAAACCATGAAAATGTAAGGATCATGCTTTGTGAGCTAGAGTATAGAAAACTTTTATCTCCTTAAAGCATGTACCTTTAGAATTTTGCTCTATCCACATTATATGAGTTGAGATATTGCATTTTGAACAGGTCTCCTTCTCATGATGTGGGTTCCCCTTTGTGACAATCTACCGTATGCAATGCCAAACAAAATAATGCAAGATATTGAATGAGTGCAAGTCTATATGGCAGGAATCATGCAAGGCGTAATGTAAATCTATCTTGCCAAGTTTAAACCTGCCAAAGGCTTCCTCAGGAAAAGCTATTTCTAGCTTGCCCCTATCCTTTGGGAGTTAGACAAGACCTATTTGATATGCAACCTTACATGAACATGGCAACTTACATGACGTTAGATGCATCTAGCACATTCAATTCACTTCTAAGTCTAGAAAAAGTTTTCTCATCAAGTGGTTTAGTGAAGATATCCGCCAATTGTTCTTCGGACCTAACACCTTGCAAAGAGATGTCTCCTTTAGCCTCATGGTCCCGCAAGAAGTGATGGCGAATATCAATGTGCTTAGTGCGGGAGTGTTGAACGGGGTTTCTAGCTATCTTAACCGCACTTTCATTGTCACAAAGGAGAGGCACGCAATCAAACTTAATTCCAAAGTCCAAAAGGGTTTGCTTCATATATAGAATTTGGGCACAACATGCACCGGCCGCTATATATTCTGCCTCCGCGGTGGACAAAGCCCCGGAGTTTTGCTTTTTGCTCGACCAAGATACTAGGGAACGCCCAAGTAAGTGGCACCCACCGGAGGTACTCTTGCGATCCACACGGCATACGGCAAAGTCCGAATCCGAGTAACCCAAGAGATAAAAACTAGCGTTCTTGGGGTACCACAAACCTACACTTGGGGTATGCTTGAGATACCTAAGTATCCTAAAGACCGCCTTACGATGCGATTCTTTAGGTGCCGCTTGAAAGCGAGCACACAAGCACACACTAAACATGATATCGGGCCTAGATGCGGTAAGATATAATAATGAACCAATCATGGAACGGTAATGAGATTGATCAATAGGTTTACCGTCCATGTCCGCGTCGAGATGACAATTTGTTGCCATTGGAGTACTTCTTGAGCTGCAATCTTCCATTTCAAACTTCTTCAAGAGGTCTTTGGTGTACTTTTCTTGGTAGATGAAAGTCCCCTCTTGATGTTGCTTGATTTGAAATCCTAGGAAGAAATTGAGTTCTCCAATCATTGACATCTCGAACTCCCTAGACATCATGGTGCCAAACTCAAGACTGAGAGATTTGTTAGTTGAGCCAAAAATAATGTCATCAACGTAAATTTGACAAAGAAATAAATCCCCGTTGATGTCCTTGGTGAAAAGTGTGGTGTCCACCCTCCCGATCTTGAATCCTTGCATGACTAGGAAATCCCTAAGACGTTCATACCATGCCCTAGGTGCTTGCTTGAGCCCGTAGAGCGCCTTGTGTAAACTATACACATGGTTAGGATTCCTCGGATCTTCAAACCCGGGAGGTTGCTCAACGAAAACAAGCTCGTTAATATAACCATTGAGGAAGACACTTTTCACATCCATTTGATAAAGCATAATATTGTGATGTGAAGCAAAAGCAAGGAGTATGCGAATAGCTTCTAACCGTGCGACCGGGGCAAAGGTCTCTCCAAAATCTAGTCCTTCTACTTGTGAAAAACCCTTGGCCACAAGCCTTGCCTTGTTGCGGACCACCACGCCATTCTCGTCTTGCTTGTTGCGGTACACCCACTTTGTTCCGATGACGTTCTTGTTCTTGGGTCGCTCCTCCAATACCCAAACTTCATTTCGGGTGAAGTTGTTGAGTTCTTCTTGCATAGCCATCATCCAATTGGGATCTTGGAGTGCTTCCTCAATATTTGTGGGTTCTACACACGAAACAAAAGAGTAGTGCTCACAAAATGAAGCAACATGGCGAGAACGAGTACTTACTCCTCGTGACGGACTTCCGATGATTTGATCCATCGGATGTGCCTTGGAGATGCGCCCATGCCTCATAAGAGGTTGTGAGGCACTTGGTGGTGGTGAGGCATCTTGCTCGTCTTGTGGTTGGTCTTGACCTTGGACTTCTTCTTCTTCTTGGTGTTGTGTGGCATGTGAATCTTGCATTGGCAATGGATCATTTTTCTCTTCTTCTTCATCAATTTGAGGCGCCATGGAGGTGTTGATGTTGGAACTTGAGGCTCCCCCTTGATCATGGCTCTCCCCAACTTCGGGCTTGATGTCTCCTATGGTCATGTTCTTCATAGCTTCTCGTAGAGGCTCATCATCTATATCATCATGACCAAAACTCTCCTCTTGGGAGCCATTAGTCTCATCAAACTCAACATCACAACTTTCTTCAACTAACCCGGAGGTTTGGTTGAATACTCGATATGCTTTTGAGTTTGACGCATAACCTAGAAAGATGCCAACATCACACCTTCTTTCAAACTTACCGAGCCTTTTCTTGTGGTAGATGTAGCACTTGCACCCGAAGACTCGGAAGTAGGAGATGTTGGGCTTTCTCCCAATGAGGAGCTCATATGGGGTCTTTTGAAGTAGTCGATGAAGGTAGACCCTATTTGCGGCATGGCACGCCGTGTTGATTGCTTCGGCCCAAAACTTTTCCGACGTGCCATAGTCATCAAGCATTGCTCTTGCAAGGGTGATGAGAGTCTTGTTCTTCCTTTCAACGACACCATTTTGTTGAGGGGTGTATGTGGCCGAAAACTCGTGCTTCACGCCTTCACGATCACACCACTCCCCAATGTTGTAGTTCTTGAACTCGGTGCCGTTGTCACTCCGGACCTTGATGATAGGAAGTTGAAATTCCCTTTGCGCTCGTTTAGCGAAGGTCTTGAAGATTTCCGGAGTTTCACCCTTGTCACCTAGAAACAGTGTCCAAGCATACCGAGAGTAGTCATCAACAATGACAAGACAATAAAGGTTACCTCCAAGGCTTTGGTATGTGGACGGTCCGAAGAGGTCCATGTGAAGTAGTTCAAGTGGCTTGGAGGTTGACACCATTGTCTTCATCGGATGGTGTGAGGCAACTTGCTTCCCGGCTTGACATGCGCTACAAAGCTTGTTCTTTTCGAATGTGACATCCTTCACGCCGGTCACCATCCCAAGCTTGAATGACTTCTTGAGCTTGCTCATCCCAATGTGAGCAATGCGCCGATGCCATAGCCATCCCAAACTTGTCTTGGTGAAAAGACAAGTGGTCAAGCTAGCATCCTTGTTGGAGAAGTCCACCAAGTAGAGATGTCCATGCCGAAAACCTTTGAATATTAGTTCTTTGCTTGAATCACTATTCACCACAACACCATTCTTGTCAAATGTGCATGTTAGTCCAAGATCACATAATTGTGCAATAGAAAGTAAATTAAAACTAAGAGACTTAACGTAAAGCACATTAGAGATAGACAAATCGTGAGAAATAGCAATTTTACCCAAACCAATCACCTTCCCCTTTGAGTTATCACCAAAGGTGACTTGTTCATGATTGCCGGGGTTTTCTATGGAGGTGAACATACCATCATTACCGGTCATATGTTGAGTGCACCCACTATCGAGTACCCAATGCTTTCCTCCGGCTTTGTAGTTCACCTACACACATGAAGTTAGTTTTTTAGTTTAGGAACCCAAGCCAACTTAGGTCCTTGTATGTGTGATACAAGTGTTTTTGGAACCCAAAGTTGCTTGGGGAGCTTCCCCTTAATGCCCTTGATGTCTTTGCCGATGAACCTTGCCTTCACTTTTCCACCTACTTTGCTCAATAGATAGTGATAATCATTGAACGTAGATTTATAGTTGGGAGGCATTTTGGGAGAAGGACGGTTGGGAAGAGGACACTCCCTCGTGTGATGTCCGGTGACCTCACAATGTTGGCAATAGGAACCAACTTCCTTGATGAAGCTTGTCCTAAGCTCCGGTGAGGGCACCTTTCCTTTGTTGGGCACCGGGAAGGATCCAAGTCCCCTCTTGTGGAAGCTTTTAGCTTGTTGGTAGAGGATTTTCTTGTGCTTGTCCTCCCCCTTAGAAAGTCTTGCCACACTAGTGCGAAGACTTTCAATTTCGCCCATTAGCTCCTTCTCCCTAGGGTTTGCTTTCAAAGGCAAAGACTCATCCAAAATATTAGTGGCATGTGAATTAGGTGATATTTTGCCATCAAGGGTTTCTTTCTTTGTGTTTTTCACTTTAAGTTCAATCGCTTCATAAGCAAGGTTAAGCACTTCATGTTCTTGAACCAACTCATTGTGCTTTGCCAAGAGTGCTAAGTTAGCTAAGTCAAGCTCATGATACTTAAGCTTGATTTGAGCATTCTCCTCCTCGATTTGCTTAACATTTGATTTGAGCGTGTCATGCTCTTTAAGTATGGTTACATACTTATCATGCAAATCGAGGTTGGCACTTTCAAGCTTAGCTCGAGCTAGCTCAAGAGCCTTAACCTTAGCCTTTTCCCTTTTTATAATGGCATGATATTCATTAATCATAGATGTTAATTCATCGGGTGAAAGCTCATCATCATCGCTAGAATCTTCACATACCTTTGAGTTACCTTTCGCCATTAGGCACATGGGAGGTGGACAAAGAGGTGAGTCATCCTTGTTGACGACGGCGAGGCCCGCCAAGTTTTCTTCATCTTCACTATCTTCGTCGCTTGACTCTTCATCCGTGATCCACTCATTGGCTTCACACATGAAGACCTTTTGAGGCCCTCTTCTCTTCTTTGGAAAGAGCATGGTTTTCTTGCCTTTGTCAAATTTCTTCTTTCCAAAAGAACGCTTGGGCTTAACCTCCTCTTCATCATCACTTTCTTCTAGCTTGTAATGCTTCCCATTTTCCTTCCTTTTGTCCGGTCTTGGACAATCATATGATATGTGGCCTAGATCACCACAATTGTAGCACGTCTTGTTTTCATCTTTTCTTGGCAAGAAGGCTTTCTTTTTAGGATCAAAAGAGTATCCCTTCTTTGCAATCTTGGAGTTGAGGCGTGAGAATTTCCTCATCATCAAAGCAAGTTCATCATCATCATCTTCGCTTGTTTCTTGCTCTTCTTCACTTGAGCTAGGCTCAACCACTTTCTTCTTCTTGGAAGTTGTCTTCTTGGTTGAAGCCTTGAGAGCAATGGTTTTTGATGATGACTCCTCCATCATTCCAAGTACGCTCATCTCATGAGCATGGATTTCTCCAATGAGCTCCGAAACTTCCATGTTGTCTAGTGACTCCTTTTGGAGCATTGAATTGATAATGTTGTACTTGGGCTTGGGTAGAAGCATGAGGATCTTGCGATTGATAAGTCCCTTGCCAAGAGAAGCAATGTCAAGTGCGTTAATTTCCTCAATGAGCACATTTAAACGAGAAAACATTTGGTTAACGTTCTCATGAGGAAACATCTTAAATTCATCATATTTTGATTTAAGCATGTGATATTTGAGTTCTTTAACCCGAGATGAGCCCTCATGTATTTCAATTAGACATGCCCAAATTTCACACGCTTTTTCTTTACTAGCAATCCTAGCAAAGACATCTTGACTAATGCATTCATATATGGCATTTCTAGCCTTAGCATCCCATTTTAGTTGATCACCAACATAGTCAAGATTTCCAAACCCCGCATGGGTCGCTTCCCACACTTCGGGAGCAATTGCCTCAAGGTAAGCGCGCATGCGTGCTTTCCAATAAGCAAAATTCTTGCCCTCGAAGGTAGGAACCGTTCTTGGCCATTTTCGCTCTCTAGCGGTGAAGCTAGAATGATCCAATGAGCAACCTTGCTCTGATACCAATTGTAAGGATCGAAACGCCCAAGAGGGGGGGTGAATTGGGATTTTTAAAATTTTAGAGCAATTTAAAACTTTAATGGTTGAAGCCCAATTCCCTATGCAAACTAACTACGCAAGAAGGAGAGTTAAGTGCGGAATAGTAAAAGCGTAATAGTAAGGGGTGAGGAGAAAAATGCAAACTCCCGCGGAGACTCGGAGACACGGCGATTTTTCCCGTGGTTCGGTAAGATCACAAAAATCTTCCTACGTCCACGTTGTGGCACCCACCAAAGGGTATAGCCACTCCCAAGTCACCAAGACGAAGGAATCCACTATCTTTCTCCGTTCGCCTTCTCCGGCAAGGTGGAGCTCAAGCCTTGTACAACGGTGATCTTCCGGGCTTCCACAAACACCTTGGTAAGCTCCGGAGTGATCTCTTCTTCCTCCAACGTTTACAAGGTGAGAGAAGTCACCAAGACACTCTCTGTCACTAGCCTAGAGATTCCAATCACCAATAATGGACGCACACAAGCTTCTCTCTCGCTAGATATAACCTATAGTTGGAGTACAAGAGGTTTTGAAGTGTGGAAGTGGTAGCTCTTGGTCTTGAATGCTTGAGAATGTCTAGAGAGGCTCTGGTGATCAAGACTTGTCGAAATGGCCGGTTGGAGGGGTATTTATAGCCAGCCCACACGAGATAGCCGTTGGAAAAGTGGGCAGACTTTTTCAGTGAACATCGGATCCTCCGATGTACCCCTTTATATGAGCATCGGTCGAATTCCAAATTAGCTGATGTCACGTGTCAGATGTGACCGTTGGATATAACCGTTGGATCTTTTAATCGACCGATGTTACTTCAATTTATCATCGGATGATCCGGTGAGTTGATCTTCAGAATTGGGTCAGAAATATTGTCTCTGTTGAATTTGACCGATGTACACTTACTTCATCATCGGATGATCCGGTGAGTTGATCTTCAGAATTACTCAGAAATTATCCTTCTGTTGAAAGCAACCGATGTGCCACTTCCTTCACATCGGATGATCTGGTGTTTACTGGGCTCTGAGGTCTTCTTCTTCTGCCAACTCAAACTCGACCGATGTAGTCATTTTGCAAGACATCGGATGATCCGGTGAATGCAACTTGTTTGCTTCGAGTTGTTTTGAGTTGATCTTTTAGAATCTTCTTGAGTGACCTCTTTGACACTTGTTTGAAATGATATTGCGATGAAGTGTAAGCTCCTTGTGTTGCCAATTTTGATAAAGTAGAGTCGTTGTATGAGTTCTTCATTTAGTTTTCATGAGTATCGAATAACCCCTTAGAATGGATCGTTGAGGGGTCTCCATTTGTATCCAATGAGCAGTAGATGGTGTGAATAGATAGTTCATTTAATGTTTGATGTTATGTACGTGAAACCTTGCATCCACAAACTCATTAGTAATAACGAACAGTTGTCATTAATCACCGAAACCATATCTCACGGGGGCCTAGATGCTTTCACACGTATCATCCTCAGAGCTCACGTCTGAGGATAAGACACTGCAGGACATGTGTCAGCTTTGGAGCTCACCTCCGAGAGGTCCCGCCCTAAGGGAGGTACAGAACTGACACGTGGCACTCTCGGAACTCACCTCCGAAGAGAGGGAGGTTCGGAATTGACACATGGCACATTCGGAGCCACCTCCGAAGAGAGGGGAGGTCCGGCACTAACACGTGGCGTACTCGGAGCTCGTCTATGGATAGAGGGGAGGTCCCGACCCACCAGACACGTGGCGCACGTGGAGCTCACTTCTGAGGGAGAGGGAAGTCTCGACCCGCCAGGATACGTGGCGCACGCGGAGCTCGCCTCCGAGGATAGGGGAGGTACCGCCCGCCTGACACGCGGCACAACCGGAGGCCCGGCCTCTGCTGGACACGTGGAGCCTCCGGAGCTCATCACCGAGGAGGAGACGAGATCTGAAGTGGTTTTTCTTCGGTACCGAGTGCCCGACACAGAGGAAACCAACACAGACTCTTCTACGTTGAATACTGTAACCAAATCGATTAGACATAAGTTGTTAAGATTCAAACACAAATCAAATGGGACTCTTATTTGAAATCCGATCAGATTAGGACTCTTCATTTTCCTCTTATAAATAGAACCTGAAACAACACCCTTGGCCGTAACACGTTCCCAAGTCGACGACTTATAGGCCCTAGCCCCCCAACTCGTTGAATTAAACCCCCGTCGCCGGAGTTCAGTCGCCGGAGACCGCCGACAAGCTCACCGTCGTCGGAAGAGAACCCTGACGATCTGTTTTGCTAGGAGGAACACCCCGAGGCCAAGAAGAACGTGAGGTAGGTCTTCCTTACCACCTTATGACTTCATCATGGTTTTTCTTTGCATCTGTTTATTTGATCCCTTCGAACAAAAGCTTTTTCGTGGACAGATCACGTGTTGATCGGTTTTGATCTAGATCCTGAGTCCAGATCATCACCACGTCCGCATTTGATCCCTATACCTTGTTCGCCATAAAACCCCATGCAAGTCATGCAAGAACACATACAAACTGATCTAATAAAACTGCACCATAGGATTAACATGGATATGTACCATTGCATCTTGAGTAAAGTTTGTGCATGATATTGATTGCTGTAAATCTTGTATGTACGTGATTGTAAATAGAAGGACAAGCTTAGGGATCTATCTACGAAGGATTTCAGCAACAGAACTTTGAGATCCAAGAGCACCCAAACCACAGGAACAAGACAAGTGCCCCTTGACCATATTGATCTCATGTTCTTGAAACTGTTTTGTTTACGAAAACTGTGTATGCTTGAGTCAACTTGATTGGAAACCCTTTGATAGGAGTTTACTAGTTTTGTTAACCACCCTTGTCGCCGGGAAAGTTAATTAGTCGGATATGGTTGTTTTTGGTTTATGCTTCGCTGAGTCCACGGGATTATGGGAAGCGAGATAGATTATGTCTGGCTACTGCACTCATGAGAATAATGATAATGAAAACTTGATGAACATGAATCGGGGGAGATCTAGGCAAGCTTGGTTTTGTGGAAGAGATAGAATGCGATAGTGGTGGGGGAATGGTGATTCTAGCCTGCCGGTGAAACCTTAGTGAGTCCATACATCTAGTAGCCCTTTTGTAAAGGCTATTTTGTGATCTCTTGACCATACACCAACGGTTGTGTACTGGTATAATGGAGGTTCTGCAGTCCCCGACAGGTGACGAAATCACAAACTTGTGGGTAAAGTGGTTCCACCTCTACAGAGTGTAAAACTATCATGATAGCCGAGCTTACGGTCACAAGCGCCTGGACAACTCACATGATTAGATGGGATGGTTTTTGGGATGGATCTTGGTTATGGTTATCGGGATGGTTTTTTGTTTGGTTATTGAGCTTTGGTTTCAAGACTGTTGAGTCCTGGTGATGAGATTGGTTTCGGACTGTTGAGTCTAAACAATGAGCTTTGGTGTCGGTTATGAGACAGAATTAAACATGAGATGAGATGGTAGTGAATACAAGATGGTATTCATGAGCATAAAATGTTTGGGAAAGATAAATGTCCGGATGGGACATGGAACATGGTGAATCACGATGGAGGTATGTTGATGTTTTAGTATATGTTGGGATTAAATTCATTTAAAGCTACTTACTATTTTATCATATTTTGAAATAAACTTTGCTTTCTGCAATGAGCCTTTCTATACCTACCTTGTTGAAGCTACATGTCATACTTTCCGCACTTGCTGAGTATGTCATGTACTCACCCTTGCATTATCATACATCATCAGCAACAGGAGAGGAGTACTATGAAGACCATGTGGAGTATTAGGCGTTAGATCCACCGTCAACCTTGCCTGTGGAGTAGAAGATGGAGCCTCTGCTGCTGCTTAGTTGCTTCCGCAATAGTTAGAAGACTTCCGCTGCTAGAGTAAAGACTTCCACTGCTAGATTTAGTTAGAGACTTCCGCTGCAAGAACACAATAAAGATTGGTGTAATAAAGTACTTGAACCCTATTCATTCATGGTATTATTCTGAGTTCAGTTTGTGGATATATGTGTATGTGTGATGAACATCCTGGGCACACATACGCATCAGTCTCGGTTCCGAGAGGTTTCTTCTCAGAACAGGGGCGTCATATGAATTCTGTACCATTGTTACTTCGTATGTTCTTGATCTTCAATGAGAATTCATTTTGGGCACGCTTGATGAACCTCTTCAGGGTTCCTTGAGTTTCTGTCTTATCATGCAAAAAGAAAACCCACGTCAAGCGTGAAAAATCATCAACAATGACTAGACCGTATTTGTTACCACCGATGCTTATGTAAGCAATTGGACCGAATAGATCCATGTGGAGAAGCTCAAGCGGTCTTGTTGTAGTCATGACATTCTTCGCGGGATGGGGTGCTCCTACTTGCTTCCCTGCTTGGCACGCTCTACACGGCCTGTCTTTCTCAAAAACAACATCCTTTAAACCTCAGATGTGATCGCCTTTGAGGAGTTTTTGAAGATTCCTCATACCAACATGTGCTAGCCGTCTATGCCACAGCCAACCCATGTTGGTCTTTGCAATCAAGCATGTGTCAAGTTTGGCTTTATCTTTGCTGAAGTCAACTAGATAAAGGTTTCCCTTCAACACACCCTTGAATGCAACTGAGTTATCACTCCTTCTAAAGACAGTCACACCCTCATTAGTGAATAAGCAATTATAACCCGTATCACATAATTGAGATATGGACTGTAAGGACCTCAGTTTTTGACACATGTTTAAGGTGGTAATCACCACACCACACACCTCATTTGAAACAAGTTCATGAACACAAATGAAGAGCAAGTAACCACCATCAACATGCTCATTAGGGAACAAACTCACATATTGCAAAAGTGGTATTTTCCACATGTGATATAGAGGGGCTGGGCATATGAAAACTTCTACACATTGCTAGGGATGTCCATGCCAAGTTTCACCCAAATTCAAAACCTTTTGAGGTCATTTTGGGGTATAGCTAGAAAGAGGGCAGTTTAAAACCATATTCAAATTCAAACTGTTTTTATCCCATGAATTCAAAAGTGGGAGGCATATTCTTACTCAGCACATTTTTGTGAGCTCACACACCAATTTTCACTCCATTTGGAGTTGATCTTGACATGAGCTAAGTGGCGCAAATTCAAACTTTATTTGAATTTCAAACTGAACATGTTCTGAAATTCATTCAAACCAAACCCAATTTGAATTCTAATCAATTCAAATGGCTCATGGGTGAATAATCTGAATCACCATGGGTATTTTGGGGCTCACTGTTTACAACAGTGATTAGGAGTGAATTTCAGAGGTTAAAACCCCGGGTGGGACCCACATGTCAGTCACTGGTTCAAAGCAACCGACTGAGACTTTTTCCACTCGGGTCACCGAGCCGCAGCTGCGATCGCCACCGGGGGAGGCCGCCGCGCCAGCAGCTGCTTGGCCACGCGCGGGCACGAGGCGGTTCAGAGCATTCTTAAGGCGTTCTTCCCCCTCCTCGGCCGAGGCTATCGCCATTTCTTTCCCCCGCAAGAACACAGCGCCGGAAAACTCCTTACGCCGCTCAGAACCGATCGGAGAGCTCCGATCACAGCCTTCCCGTCCCCTCCAGAGCTATGGCAAGGTACTAGGAACCCTCCGCCTTCTTCCCTGTTGCTGAAACTAAGCTGAAACCGATTGATCTCGGCTATACCGAAAGTTCAATTCGGTGACCTAAAACCGCCGCACCTCGGGCTCCCGTGGACAGCCAACCGGGGAGTTGTCACGCCCGAGCCAAGGCACCCTTGGACGCAATGGTGACCGGTGCTGCTCACCCCCGAGCCACAGCCCGAGTGCTTGCTTACCGGCGGCGAATTTCCAGTTTCCCCCTGTCTGGGTGCAGAACGACCTTCGGGTGCGGTTCTGTCAAATTCTTACTCTAGGAAGGATTAGAGGGCCTCAATCCGCTCTCACATACACTAGACACGGTAACGCACAAGTTGCCTTCACAACCTTTGACCGGAGAACCTCTGTACCCGGCGTATTTCGATGTTTACCGACGGCGGAGCAAGCGGGAGGCATCGGGCGCACGGTGAGGACCTACTTTGGGCTTCCCCCGAGCTGCTTCAAGCTCATGTCGACCTTCCCTGAGGTCCACTGATGCTCCCCGACCGGTTGCTCGAGTAGTTGAGGTGCTAGGGAAGTCGGCCGACATGGCCGAAGTCTTTCCGAAGCCGCCGCTCGTCGCCGACCATGTGCCGGCCGTTGTCATGACGAGCTGAGCCTAGAATCCTGTTCCCCGAGTGAAAATAGGCAGAGGCAGCCAAAATCGTGAAGTTTGGAGCTTTACAGAAGCTGCCGGCGAGCTCTCCGGCGAGGTACCCCGGCGGCAGAGCGCGGGCGGCGAGAGGTAGACGAAGGGGGTGGACCCCAGCTGTCAGCCGCATATATTTTAAATCGGGATCAGGCTGCGGCCGGGATCTGGTGTGCTGGCGCGCAAAAACCCTGTGGGCATCAGCGTGCTGTCGCCTCCGCGCTTAACACGTGTCCCCGCGGGCCCCGGCAGATTTAAACTTTTCCCCGAATTTTCAGATTTCATTCAAACTTCAAATCCTCATAACTTTGGCTAGAAAGCTCCAAATCGAGTGAACCAAATTTTGTTGGATTCAGCTCTCTGAGTACTTTCCAGCAAATCAAGTGTCACTTCATGAAAGTCCTTATTTCTCAAGAATTAATTCCTCAAATTTTAAACTGTTTGGAATTTTAACTGGAGAATCCTTTGGAGGAAAATCCTGAAATTTTGCTGGGATGTTCACCAAAATATCCCTGAACTACCATAAAAATTTCATATCCATTTGAGCTCATTTTATCCACCTAATGGTGTGATTAGTGAAACTGTTCCATAGAAAATAGAAAATGTTCAGAAACATTTTCAGAATTTTCTCTGAAATTGTTTAGCTCATATCTTTAGCTAGGAACCTTCAAATCAAGTGAGACAAACTCCATTTGAACCCTCTGAAAATCTAGTTTTCATAAAATCATAGTTTGTTTCATGAAAATCCTTAGAATACCCTAAAGGCCTTCAATTAAGGTCAAGTACATAATTAATTGTGGAAGGCTCAAATGAGCCTTTCTGCAACTAAAACTTGACCAAGTCTCTGTTTCTGTTTAGGTTGTAATCAAACTACAGTAAAAGTTTCACAAGCATTGAGTCTGTCTAGGAAGAGTTATAGACTTCACAAGTTTAAATTTAATCAGATACATCTAAATTAATACATATGTACTTGTATATCATGTAGTTGCTAAGGTCGAGGAGGAACCCGAAGTCCTAGACTTCGTTACTCCGGAGGAACAGCTAGCCTACGACCAAGAGCAGCAAGGCAAGCTACGATTTGCATTAACTTTTTACAAATTTTTATTGTTTTGAGCACTTACTTGAGTATTATGATTCCTTTCATTAGAGTCTTGTTTGGAAAACCAATTGCATAGCCAAGAAAACCATGGGTTGGGTTTATGGTTGCAAACCCCGTTAGCTACTGCAATGCTAAGATAGTGTAGGATTTGGTACAAGTCGAGTAGTTGGAACTACTCGCGAGCATAGGCTAGAGGCACTCGACTCGGGTAGAGATAGCACATGATACACATGGCAAGAAAGATGAGACCAAGCGGAGAGTAAGGGCAGCAGGACTTTGGGGCCTGTGTGCTGTAGCTCCGCTTGTGTCGATTGAGGATCGAGCCGTGTGCGGGCCTGTTGAACAAGCTAGAACAGTACCGAAGACCTACCGGCTATATGGGAACCGGGAAACCGATGTAACTCGGGTAGCTGGGTGTTGAGGCATAGCTGGTCGTTCAGAGGGTAGGTTGAGAGCTCGAGGTGTAAATCGGCTGGCGGCACTGAGATGCGCGTGCAGAGACCTCTTGCTCGGGACGATTGGACCGGTTCAACATTTGGCTAACGGGTGAAAGGTAGTTGCATACAGCGTCCGTGATGGTTGCTGTAGGCAACATCGAGTACGGGCGTACGTGACGGGTTGTTCGGGTAACCCTGCAGGTGTAAATCGATTATAATCGCCGTCCCTCGCGGTCAGTGAGTACCACTTGTTCACTGTACCATGACGTAGAAAGAACAGGCTAGTTACATGTTAAAATGTTGCTGATTGAAAGATGGACTCTGATTGCTAATGATTTGCTGTAGTTTAGAGCTCACTAAAGTTACTCTCAACTTTGGGCAAAGTACATGAGAGAAATGAGTTTCTTGTTTGATTGCGGCTCTCTCATGTGCCTTAGCGTAAGGTTCTCCACAACCTGCTGCTAAAACTTGAAAGTAAGGTTCTACTAATTAGGCGAGTCCCCTAGAAAATAATTTTTACATCATGCAACCCATCACCCCTCATGTAGAAGTTCCATGTTTAGGAGAGACGGGTCAGACTTGCTGAGCCTTCGTGCTCACTGCTTGTGTTTGAAGCTTTTGCAGGGCTCTATGAGGAAGGGACTCCCGAAGAGGAGACGGAACCCCAGGAGGGGAACCCCGTCGAATGGGAGCCGTGCACGCCGCAGAGTTAGTGTGCGTGTGTGCTAGCAAGGACACGTTCAAGGGCTGAACGTGAACTTGATGCGTAGTCTACGCCCGTGAGTGTGGACTGGACTTATTTTGATGTAAACATGTTCATAAACCACTTTATGTAACATAAACTTTGCTTCCGCTTTGTACCTTTGATGTGTGTTATCCGGTGCTGTGCAACGTAGCACCCCTCAGCATGATCCTGGCTCGACAAGACCGTGGGGTCGTGTCATGGACAAAAGATTATAATCCAAGGAGTCAACATGTAAAACATGAGAGAGAGTATGTTGTGATGAAATTGCAATTTTACCGGTACCAAGCACTTTTCCTTGACTATTATCACCAAAGTAAATGCCTTTGCTTGGATTTTTCATTTTCTTCATATTCCATGAACATTCTTGTTTCTCCGGTCATGTGATTGGTGCATCCACTATCTAGCACCCATTTTGCTCCACCGGATGAATAAGTCTGCAAAAACAATTTATGCCTTGGTCTTAGGTACCCAAGCTTGCTTGGGTCCTTTGAGGTTAGTCACAAGTGATTTGGGCACCCACACATTAGACTTGGTGTTTCCATGGCGTGGCCCAACATATTTAGCATAAACTCTTCCAAGATTACTTTTTATAAGTACATATGAAGCATCAAAAGTTCTAAATAGAAATTGTTGTTCATATGTGTTCACAGTGTTAAATTTATCAACATTATTAAGTTTTCTAACTTGAGAAGAGTTTCCCTTGACAAAGGCAAAGCAACCCTTGTTATTCTTGTGGCTTCTAGCATTTTGCTTTTCACTATAAGAATATCCAATGCCATATTTGACATAAGGAGGTCTTGTGACCGAGTATGCACTGCACGCATACTTGATCTTCTCCTTGTCAAATATGCCACTTTGAGAAGATTGCTTGTCCTTTGTCGAGTTTGGCTTTTTCTTCAAGTTAGTGTCACTTTTGGCACAAGCACAAGTAATACTAGTTTCAGATTTTATATGTTAAGAAGGTGAGCTTGAAGTGGATGAAGAACCACTTTGCCTGAGTGACTCAACTTGTACCTCAAGGATCTTGTTAACTTTGGTTAAGTTAGCAAGTTCATCCTTGATGGTGGTGTTTGAGTCTTTTAACTTCAAGCAAGCTTCCTTGCTTGAAGCTAACTCAAGTTCTAGTGATTTACTTCGCCCCTTTTCAAGTTCAAGAAGCTTTTCAATCTCAAGATACTCCACTTTTTTGGAGATGATCATATCTTCCTGACGATTGACTAACTTCTCCATATCAACATGCTATCAAATCGACGTAAGGAGAGGAACAAAATATCAATAGAGGAACGAAAACCGCAGGGCATGAAATTAGGGTAGGGTTAGCAGGGTAAGTCCAACTAAAACTTTCTTAGATTACCTTTTTTCTCCAACTGGCTCAGAGATTGCATTTGCCCTTAACCGGTAACCTCCTTTGAATCCTTCGTTTAGACCCTCTCTATTGGTATTGGCATTGGCTCAAGAGCAAGGACCTTATTTGATCGCTTAGAACTTGATGGAGGGAAACTCACTCGCTCAAGATATACTTAAGCTAGCTCAGGAAGAGTACTAATTTTATATGCCTTAAAGAGGGGATTCAAAGAGTAGCCTTTTACTAGGGCTTAAGTTACTCGTTTTGTATTGCTTACTATTTTTATATAGCTAGAAATTTCATCTTAGCAGCTGTCTTTTTATCTAAACCCCTAAGCATATATTCATTTTCATCACTGCTATCATCCTCACAAGAATTATCACTATCACTAGTAAAAGAATGCGAGAAGGAAGATTTAGTTGGTACCTTTCTTTTACCTTCCTTTGCCATTAGACAAGTGTTGTTGGTGTCCTTCCATGCGCCCGTGGTTGGAAAGAGAGTGTATTTCTTGGTTGTCTTCTTTATGGCTATGGTGGTCATCTCCTCTTCTTCTTTGGATGAGGATTCATCATTGGAGTCCCACTCCTTCCCTAGAAGCGTTTGGCCATATTGTTTTCTTCTTGAACATGTTCTTTGGTTGAGGCTTGTTGTCTTTAGTCTTCTTCTTGTTTTCTTCATATGGACAATCTACTATGAAGCGATCGTATTCTCCGCAGTTATAGCACGCCCGTCTCATCTTGGGTCTTTGTTTGTCCCTTTGTCTTACTTCGTTTGAGTTGCTACCCTTTCTTCTTCTCATCATTTTCTTGAACTTCTTCATGAACAAGATCATGTTTTCTTCATCGATATCACTACTTTCATCATCACTGTCGTCTTCTCCGTGAGCTTCTTGGGCTTCTTTTGATACGGGTTTACAGGTTGACCTCAAAGCAACTCCTTTTTTGTTTGCCGAGGTGAGATCGGCAATTTTCTTGACATGCTTGGCTTGCTTCTCCATCATTTCAAAGTTGATAATCTTGCCAAGAAGTTCGTCTGAGGTCATTTTCAGGTACCCAGGGCTTTCTTTAATCATAGAGCAAAGAGTCATGTTGCGAGGCTTGAATGCTCTGAGAATCAACTTCACAACCTCATGATAATTCCACTTTTTTCTGCCATAAGCTTGGACTTTGTTGATAAGATTCTTCAGTCGATTGTACATATCTTGTGGTGATTCATCTTCTTCTATCGTGAATCTTTCCAATTCACCTTCAATCATTTCTATTTTGGCTTCGCGTACATGACGGTCACCTTCATGTGCAGTTTGTAGTGTGTCCCATATCTCCTTGGCAATTTCGAGTCTCGGCTTGTTCTTGGCTTGGGGTCAACTGTTCATCATCATCCGGGATATCTATCCCTATACACACTATATACCACAAACTTGGGTTAAGAGATATAAGGTGCATTTTCATGTTTTTTTTCTCCACATTGAATAGTCATTGCCATCAAAATAAGGTGCTTTCCCTAGAGGAATTGATAAGTAGTGACTATTGTTAGAATATAAACGTTCATAGTCAAAAGGATATCGAGAGTAGTCTGTGTGACTACCCCCTTTCATCTTCTTTCATCATCAATATTCTTCTTTCTTTTTTGGGGAGAGTGACTTCTTCCGTAGAAGAGCCTTGAGTTGGAGCACCTCCTCATTATCGTCCTCATTGTCTTGAATGGCGTCGAGTAGCTTCTTTAGCTTTTGAGTCCTTTCATCATTACTCTTTTCATCGTCGATCTTCTTGTGTACATCCTTGACGTCTGACATCGTCTCTTCGAGCGGTGAGTCTCTTTTGAAGAGTTTGGCTCTGATACAAATTGAATGTAGCCTAGAGGAGGTGAATAGGCTTTTCGACACTTTGTTAATCCCTGAAACACTTAGTAGGTTTATTAAATACAGGGAAATCGGTGTGATGCCCCGGTTCTGTGGAAAAACCACGGAACCTGGACTGATGCATATGTGTGCCCAGTATGTTCATCACACATACACATATCATCCACAAACTGAATTCAGAATATATAACCACGAATTAATAGGGTTCAAGTACTTTATTACATAAATGTCTATTGCAGCGGAAGTCTTCTATCTATTCTAGCAGCGGAAGTCTCTAATGATAGCGGAAGCATCTAAACAGAAGCAGCGGGCTTCATCTCCATATCCACAGGCAAGTTGAGGGTAGATTACATGCCTAATACTCCACATGGTCTTCAAAGAACTCCTCTCCTGTTTCTGATGATGTATGATAATGCAAGGGTGAGTACATGACGTACTCAGCAAGTGCGGGAAGTATGACATGTAGCTTACAACAAGGTAGAAACAAAAAGTCTCATTGCAGAAAACAAAGTTTATTTCACAAAACATGGTAAAAACAGCAACTGGCTTTAAATGAATGTAATCCCAACATATTTAAACATCAACATGCCTCCATCATGTTTCACCACTTTCCATGTCTCATCGGACATTAATCTTTCTCAACTTTTCTCATGCTAATGAATACCATCTCGTATTCACTACCATCTCATATTCAATTCCGTCTCATAACCGAGACCAAAGCTCATTATCACGACTCAACAGTCATGAAACCAATCTCAATGACCAAGACTCAACAGTCCGGAAACCATTCCAAAGACCAAACCTAACCAAACCAATGACATCCCAATAACCAAAACCGAAATATTCCATCTAATCATGGAAGTTGGCCAGGTGCTTGTGACCGGAAGCACGGCTATCATGGTAGTTTTACACTCTGTAGAGGTGGCACCACTTTACCCACAAGTTTGTGATTTTGTCACCCGTCGGTGACTGCAGAACCTCCATTATACCAGTACACAACCGTCAGTGTATGGCCAAGAGATCACAAAATAGCTTTTACAAAAGGGCTACTAGATGTATGGACTCACTAAGGTATCACCATCAGGCTCGAATCACCATTCTCCCACCGACGGGCCCCCTCTTATGCCATGCAGTTCCCAGAGCAGTCCTCTCTCGACTCCCATTCCCCGCGCCTTCCACGGTCCATAACAATCTAGCAACTTACCTAATTAGTCAGCTAAGCCGCACCCATACTTGGCCTTGTGGTGGCACTATTTTCCTGGCATGTGCTCGCATGAACCGGTCCTTAGATCTACGGCAAGTAACCACCATCTCATTCTACCACTTCCACAAAACCAAGCTTGCCTAGATCTCCCCTGATTCATATTCATTATCATTATTCTCATGAGTGCAGTAGCTAGACACATTCTATCGCTTCCCATATCCCGTAGATTAGTGAAGCAAAAAGCAAAAATGACCATACCCGACTCATCAACTTTCTCGGTGACAAGGGTGGTTAACAAAACTAGTAAACTCCTATAGAAGGGTTTCCCATCAAGTTGACTCAAGCATACTCAGTTTTCTCAAACAGAACAGTTTCTAAAAACATGGGATCAATATGGTCAAGGGGCACTTGCCTTGTTCCTGTGGCTTCTGTTGCTCTTGGATCTTGAAGTCTTGATGCTGAAATCCTTCGTAGATAGCTCCCTGAGCTTGTCCTTCTACTCATGATCACGCACATACAAGATTCACAGCAATCAATTATCATGCACAAACTTTACTCAAGATGCAATGATGCAGACGCATCCAGATCCTATGGTGCAATTTTAGTTTGTACATGTTCTTGCATGTTTTAATGGCTTTGCATGGGGTTTTACGATGAACAGAGGTGTAAAGATCGAGTGTGGATGTGGTGATGATCTAGACTCAAGATCTAGATCAAACCGATCAACACGTGATCTGTCTATCAAACTGCACTCACGGGAGCTAGACTTGACGGCACCCAAGTTTACTTCGCAACCCTAGCTTGATCATGGCTGTAGCCGACGTATTTTCCATTTTTCCAACCGCGGCTATGGCGGGGAGGATCGGGCTCACGGCGACAACTAGGTTAGAGCCTTCCCCAAGCCTTTGCATGGCCCTGTCGACCCTCCCTTGGATCCCCCGGTGCTGTAGAGCCCTCTCACCGAGGTTTTGGCGGGCTAAAGGCGTCGGGTGACATAGCCGAAGTGATCCCGAGCCGCTGCACCATCGCCGGCTAGGTTTAGGCCACCGCCGGCCGGGGAAGATGGTGCCATCATGTTCAGCGCACGAATTTAGGCCCTAGCAGTGAGGGAGAGCGCAGGAGTTGGCCGAACGGCAAGGATCAGCGCGGCTGCGGCGAGCCTGGCGGCGCACGGGCGTGGGAGCGCGAGGAGGAAGACGAGTTGGCCGGGCCCGCTCGTCAGTCGCTCAGTAAATAGTGTGGGGATCTTCTGTTGCACCGGATCATCTGTGACAATGCGGAGAACAGTCCTGTGGCCCCGTGTGGTGTAGCCGAGGGGGTGACACGTGTGGGCTGGACCCGCTGCCAGGGATTTGAACTTTTCCCGGTTAATTCAAATTCCAGAATTTCCCCAAACTTTAGAACCTCATAACTTTTTCTAGGAAGCTCCAAATTTTGTGATTCAAATTGGGTTGGATTCATATTGTATAACTCTATCCAAATATGCAACCCAATTTGTATGAAACCCATTATTTAGTTCTGGAAAATTCTTTAAAGCTTTTCAGTAAACAAATTTTAGAGGGAGTTTGGTTCATCCAAAAATCCTCAAATTTTGACGGAATATTCTTTAGGATGTTATTAAACCCCTGTAAACGTTTCAGACCATTTGGAGTTGAGTTGATGAGGGAAATTCAGATTTGAAGATGCTGTATTCACTTAAATACAGAAACATTTTCAGAAAATTTCCAAAACTTGGAAATTCAGCTATGGGCAAATCTTAGCTCCAAAAATGCTAGGAAAATTCATGCAAACTCTATGAGTGATAATTGAAATTGTAGTTCACTAAGTTTGGCATGAACATTGGTGTTATCCTAGAATTAATTCTTCTTTGCTTAATTGCTTAGAAAATTATTCTGAACAAACCACTCAATGAAAAGTGCTAACCTTTGGTCCAGAGGGTTTTCTTGTGACAAGGAACTCACATGAAAATTCTCAGCTCCATTGGAGCTCTGGATCACCCCTGTTCTGTTTAACCACAGTGATCAATATAGAAGAGGGGGGAAACCACTTAGCACTTAATCATGTGCTTAGGTCCAAACCCAAACCACTAGCCCCAGTTTCATTTTAAATTCTTAAACAGAGTTCCAGTTTTTGAAAACTTGTTAGTAGAACTTGTAGCAGAATCATTACAATTAAACTTATGTGCATATTCATTAACGTGTAGTCGCTGAAGGCGAGGAGACTCCGGAAGTGCTTGACTTCCTCCTTCCGAAAGAAGACCTAACCACTGACCAGCAGCAACAAGGCAAGCCCCGGTTTGCATTAACTTCTTTTATCAAGTTTACTTTGTTCACATGTCTAGTGTGAAGTATGAATGTGCATTAGGTGTAGGATGGATGGAACCCCACTTGCATAACCAGAAATTTTCCTATAAGAGTTAGGGTAGTGTCTAAGACCTCGAGTAGACAGGCTATGCTTAATGATTCATGGGACTTTGGTACAAGTCGAGTAGTTGGAATCTACTCGCGAGTTAGTTTTGGGACACACGGGTTTGGTTCGAGTGATGTGAGATCACTCTAGTAATGAAAATGAGACTAGGCAGGGGCTAGGGCGCAGCAAGAGGAAGTCTTGTGTGCGCAGCCCTGTCCATGTCGATTGAGGACCGATCCGTGTGTGGCCCTGCTGAGCAAGTATTTTACATACCGAAGGCATATCGGATATATGGGCCCCGATAAACCGATGTAACCTAAACCTCCGGGCGTCGAGGCATAACACACCGATTTATAGGTGTAGGCTGATGGCAGAAAGGTGGAAATCTGCTAACGGGCATAGAGAGATGCTCCGTGTAGGGAACCTCCTGCTCATTTCGGGGTGACCGGTTCGACGTTTGGGCTGTTGGGTGAAAGGTTGTCCCGTACGACATCGAGTGAGCATGCTGTGCAGCTCCACGGGTGGGCATACGTGACGTGCTCTTTGGGTTTCCCTGCAGGTGTATATCGAGTCGATTCACCGTCCCTCGCGGTGACGAGTACCGCTTGTTCACTGCATCGTAACGTAGATAATTTATGGAATGTTATGATTCAATTCTGCTGTATGATATAATTGTATTGTTACATGTGTGCCACCAAATTTTGCTTACTAAATTTCAGATTCCTGAACTGTTAAACTTGTG
This sequence comes from Neostapfia colusana, assembly GCA_030760725.1. NCBI lineage: Eukaryota > Viridiplantae > Streptophyta > Magnoliopsida > Poales > Poaceae > Neostapfia > Neostapfia colusana. The sequence goes on along the minus strand of JASWHV010000017.1, from coordinate 31,620,191 downwards.
GCTAAAAGATGAACTAAGGATGAACTGGTAGGCGTGTCAGTTTGCTGCAATTGTACCATCCCATGTTCATTGTACCCTACATGTATAGCTTCATGCTTAGGTGAGTCGGTTAAGTCTTGTTGAGCCATCGTGCTCATGGTTGCTGCTTAAGTGTTTTTCAGGTGAGGAGCCACCCACGGACTCGGAGTACGAGTCCACCGGCGAGGGTTACCCTCCGTCGGGGACCACGGCTGAGTGGGAGCCGTACACGCCGCGCTGAGCTGAGGAGTGCAGCTAGTGTGGGTTGCCCTAGGGCTGGGCAACCGACTTTTTCTAGATAGGCGGGCGTGAGTTGTATAATTTAGACTTCCGCTGTGTAATATAAACAATAGTTTGTAACTGAAATTTGTACCTGTTTGTACAGTTCCGTTAGTTTCCCATGTAATAAAAGGTGTCCTTATGATGTGTGCTGTCGGGTGTCGCATCATGCGACACCACCCTCTGCGATCCTGGATGAGAGGATTCCTGTCCGCCACAGCCTGGTATCAGAGCTGCTTTGGGGATAGCACATTACTTAAGGACTGTATTACGGGAAGACTTAGGTTTACGGTGAGGATTCGGTAGTGCCCAAGTAAGGACTATACTAGCATAGTTATTTAAAGTGGCAAAGACTAACCTATGTATTATAATTCTGAATTTTAATTATGTAACGACACACCTACGCTCTGGTAAGAATGGTAAGGAACGCCACCGAAAGCGGTTCAATTTTGGTTAGCTCCCCTGACGAGGAATGTGGTTCAGGGATAGGTCTCACAGCTTGGTGTGAGACGTCAATATGAAACTCTTGGACTCTTCATATTCCTGAGTTCATATGAAACGATGATCCCTATCGTGCATTAGGCAAGTAAGTGGAGACCCCATCGCGTGGTCAGTAACGCGAGAGTGAGTTCGTCTAGAAATAGCCCAGGAGGACATACACAGCGCTTGCCATTGGTGTGCCCTGCAGGGCAGTAGGTGGTATCTATTGGGTTGATAACATTCCCAACCGTGACGCCCCGTTCATGACATACTCGGGTTCCCCGTCGTGTGGTGTTGAAACAGGATCACGTACCTTGAGACGTGACCTAACTCAAGGACGGCCGTATGACAATGATATGGGCGTTTGTATTTACTTTCAAATATGGATCTGCAGGTACTAACCACGTATGTATCCATGTAGAAAATGTGTGTGAGAGACCTGTAGTGCCACACTTGAGATGTATATGCCGGTATAATCCGGTTAGGATTTTCCTTTTGTGAGGAACGTAGTACCGACATAGTATAGGCATGTGCATGAAAAATAATGATGACCAGGAATTAAAATCACTAAGTTTCAACATTTAGGACTCTGGTTGGGTAGAAAAAGTTGATAATTGATCAGTGTAGTTCCAAAGGAATGAAAAACAGAGTGCTCTGTTTTGGGCAGCAAGTTTGCTGATCTTCAACAGAGCATAACTCACAGGTATTTTAGCCCAGGGAGGTGTGGTATATAGTTCTGGAAAGGTATTTAAGTACTTTACAACTTTGTTGTAGACTTACAGAGCTGAATCACAACTTAAGATGGCTTAAATTCCAGAGGAATGTAAACTGTCCAGAATCAGGACAGAGTGAAACACTCTCTGGACTGTTCTTTTTTTCAAACATAACTCCCAGTAGAAAAATCTAAAATTTTCATATGATACATCTTTAGAAAGGTTAGAATATGTGTTACATCTTTTAATTTCAAAGTTTCTGAAATTTTAGCACATAATTCAGTGGAAATCAAAGTTGAAAACAGCAACTTCCCGAAGGAGGTGCTGTTGAAATCCTTCCAGAAATTCTGTTGACTTTAAATTACCATAACTTTTTAACCACATCTGATCTGAGGGCAAATAAGTACTCTTTGGAAAGATACTGAAGTTTAATTTAACTTTGGTATTCAGCTTGAGTCATGAAAATGCCCAGAACCAGATGAAAATCTTTGATATGTAAAAACTGGTCATTCTGACAGAGGAATGACAGTTGAACTCAGGTGAGAGATTGTTGTACCCTGGAGGGGGTTTGAATACTTCCAATGGGGTATAACATGCTCATGAGAGGTTATCTTCAACTAGTGAAAGATTTGGGGTATATGTCTTTCCCAAGTTTTTTTTGCTAGAGACCATGTTTGTGTCGTACTGAAGATAAAAGGGTAGTATACGTGATGACAACGCGATAGTAACATCTCGTAGTGACCAAACCTAGTTGTGGTGAGCTTCCAAAGAGGAGGTTCATCAAGTTGGATTTAACTAGCTTGTATTTGGTCTGGTAATGGTGGAGCTTGTGCAAATTTACTATATTATCTACATACGAGATGCATCGCATGTTTCAATGTCATTATGTTTTACGCCTATTTTATTGGACTGCATGCAATATGTTGCAGAACTGATGTTTATTGTTGTATGGTTGCAGATGGTTCGCACTAGGACCACACACGAGGTTGGTGGCTCTAGCAAACAGGGAGGCAATGACACCCAGCCACCTGCCTACGACAGCACCCGGCAGCAGCAACCACCGCCGCCGCCTCCGCTTACTCTAGCGGATGTGATAGTGGCACTAGTGGGTGGTCGTGAGGAGCAGACCGACCTGCTCTGCACGATCGTGCAGAATACATCCCAGGCGGGGGGGCGTCAAGAGAGGGGGCCCCATGAGCCCCGTGAGGTGTCGTACTCTGACTTCATAAGTACGCACCCTCCAGTGTTCACTGAAGCAGAAGAACCACTGGAGGCCAACAACTGGTGGCGGACCATCGAGTCCAAGTTCGGGCTGCTCCAATGCACGGAGCGGCAAAAGACTCTGTTCGCAGTGCAGCAGCTTCACAGTGCCGCTGGTACGTGGTGGGAGAACTATGTCGCCTCACGTCCGGCTGGCCATGCCGTGGAGTGGGAAGAGTTCCGGGAGGCGTTCCGCGCCTATCATATCCCTCCCGGGATAATGAAGAGGAAGTTCCAAGAATTTTTGGAACTGAAGCAGGGCGGGAGGAGTGCCCATGACTACTCCCGTGCCCTCAATCATCTGGCGCAATATGCGTCAGACTACATCTCCACCGAGCAGAAGAAGCAGGAGCACTTCTATCGGGGGTTACACCCCAAGATGAAGACACATCTCGTTTAGTGGAATCGCGGCACCTTCAACGACCTCGTCAATGCCGCGATTATGCAAGAGGACACTCAGCGGGAGTTGGCAGCTGAGCAGCGGAAGCGCAGCGCTCCACCCAGCAGTGGGGGTGGCGCTCCCCAGAAGTACCGCATGGTGTATCGGACACCATCCGGACAGCAGTGGCATCCACCGGCGCGACCTCAGCGGTTCGGGGGACGTTCTTTTCAGTCACCTCCGTTCCGACCGCCGATGCCACCACCGCGGCCGCAACAACAGCAGCAGCAGCAGATAGCACCCCGGGCGTTTCCACGGCCACAACGCGCCCCGGGTTTCCGTCCGCCGATCAGCGGAGGACCGCCTCGCTTCACTTGCTTCACGTGTGGCCAGGCGGGCCATTTCGTGAAGGACTGTCCCCAGGGGCAGCAAAGCAGCGGGCAAGCCCAGTTTCAGGGCGGTGCTCGAGGCCGACCTCCGGTCAAGAAGGTTGGTCAGCGGACTGGGGGCATTGGCAACCTCGACAATGAGGATGCCCCGGAGGGAGACAACGTGCTGGCGGGTACGTTCACTCTCAACGATCAAGCCATCATCATATTGTTTGATTCTGGTGCAACCCACAACTTCATAAGTGCATCATATGTGGTTAAGCATCAGCTGGAAGCCTTTCCAACCGAGTGTTCTTATATGATCTGCTCACCGGAAAGAAAGATTTCAGCAACTATGATGATTCCGAAAGCACCCCTGTGCTTAGGTGGGAAGATATACCCCACCACTATGATTATTCTTGAGGGGCAGAAGATTGATGCAATCTTAGGGATGTCACGGCTAAGTTACCATGGCTCTGTCCTAGAAACATTATCACGAGCGGTTCACCTCAACTCCCCATTACACCGCCTGCAGTCCCTCCTTTTAGACGGTCCAGTCCAGGAAGTTTCAGCAATTAATAATACTGAAGCTCTCAAGTTAGAGGACATCCCCGTAGTCCGGGAGTACCCTGACGTGTTCCCGGATGATCTTCCGGGCATGCCACCTGAGCGGGATGTCGAGCTCAAGATTGAACTTGCACCCGGGACTACACCCATATCACGGAGACCATATAAAATGGCTCCGAACGAGCTGGCTGAACTGAAAGAACAGCTCAATGATCTGTTGAGCAAGGGTTTCATTAGGCCGAGTTCCTCGCCTTGGGGATGCTCGGCGCTGTTTGTGAAGAAGAAGGATGAAACCTTGAGGCTGTGTGTGGACTACCGGTCGCAAAACGCCGTCACCATCAAGAATAAGTACCCACTGCCCCGCATCGACATATTGTTTGATCAACATGTGGGTGCAAGTGTGTTCTCCAAGATGGACCTTCGCTCTGGATATCATCAGATAAAAATCCAGGCGGAGGATATCCCGAAGACGGCTTTCTCGACGAGATATGGATTATATGAATATCTCTTCATGTCTTTTGGTCTCACGAATGCTCCAGCCCATTTCATGTATCTCATGAACTCGGTGTTCATGCCGGAGCTGGACAAGTTCATGATGGTGTTCATCGACGATATCTTGGTTTACTCCAAGACAGAAGCCGAACATGCCGAACACTTGAGGATCGTTCTTCAACGATTACGAGACCACAAGCTCTACGCCAAGTTCAGCAAATGCGAGTTTTGGATCAGCCAAGTGCCATTCTTGGGACATATCATCTCCGCGGAAGGCATTGCGGTTGACCCAAGCAAGATAGAGCAAGTGCTGAAATGGAAAGCTCCCACTTCAATTCATGAGGTCAGAAGCTTCCTCGGGTTAGCGGGATACTATCGGAGATTTATTCCAAGCTTCTCCAAGCTCGCTAAGCCGATGACAGAATTGCTGAAGAAGGGAATGAAATATGTTTAGAACACGGTGTGTGAAGGAGCGTTCCAAGCATTGGTGAAACATCTCACAACAGCCCCAGTCTTAGCTCAACCGGATACAACCAAGCCCTTCGACGTGTATTGTGACGCGTCCAATAATGGGCTCGGCTGTGTATTGATGCAGGAAGGACGTGTGGTCGCCTATGGCTCACGCCAACTTCAGAACCATGAGCAGCACTATCTGACTCATGATCTTGAGCTTGCTGCCATGGTTTTGGTGCTAAAAATGTGGAGGCACTATCTCCTGGGGAATTTGGTGCATCTCTACACCGACCACAAGAGCATGAAGTACATCTTCACCCATAAGGAGCTGAATATGAGGCAAAGGAGGTGGTTAGAATTAATCAAGGACTATGAGATTGAGATCCATTACCACCCCGGCAAGGCAAATGTGGTTGCCGACGCGCTGAGTCGGAAGTCACATGTTCATAACCTCACCATTACCCCGGTGGAGGAGGAAGAGCCGAGTTTATACTTGGTTCCTTATGGATCACTGTACAACCTTGCCCTCGTCCCTACCATTAGGGAGGACATTATTGCAGCTCAGAAGATTGATAAGGGTATGGCACATCTCCAGAGACGGATAGACAACGGGGAGATCAAATGTTTCCAGAAGGATGATGAGGGGACGCTATGGTTCAATGATCGCATAGTCGTACCCCGGGATATGGAACTGATGAAGAAGATCCTTGATGAAGCTCACTTGTCTAAATACTCCATTCATCCGGGCAGCAACAAAATGTACCAAGATTTGAAAAAGAAATTTTGGTGGACACGGATGAAGCGGGAGGTAGCTAAGTACGTATCCGAATGCGATACGTGTAGATGAGTGAAAGCTGATCATATGAAGAAATCAGGGCTGCTGCAACCCCTGAAGATCCCGGCATGGAAATGGGAAGATGTGAGCATGGATTTCATTGTGGGATTGCCCCTGACTTCCAACAAATATGATTCAATTTGGGTAATCGTTGACCGGTTAACCAAGACGGCTCACTTCATCCCGGTGCATACGCGTTACAATGCCGGCAAATATGCGAAGCTGTACATAACAAATATTCTATGCTTATATGGGGTACCCAAGACAATCGTCTCAGATCGAGGTGCATTATTGGTATCTCGCTTTTGGGAGCAGCTACACGCTGCTTTGGGTACTAAGCTGATTAGGAGCTCCGCCTATCACCCTCAGACAGATGGCCAAACAGAGAGGGTGAACAAAGTACTAGAAGACATGTTGAGAGCATGTGCCATCCACCATGGTAGGAATTGGGATGATCACCTACCGTTGGCGGAGTTCTCGTACAATAACGGCTATCAGGCAAGTATCAAGATGGCACCCTACGAAGCTCTCTATGGTCGCAAGTGCCGCACCCCATTAAACTGGTGCGAGTCTGGTGAGAGGGTCACGTTCGGGGTTGATGTGGTGAACGACGCCGAAGAGCGTGTTCGGACGATTCAAGCTAATTTGAAGGCTGCTCAATCCCGGCAAAAGAGCTACGCTGATAAGAGGCGTAGACCGCTGCACTTTGAGGTCGGGGAACACGTGTACCTCGGCGTGTCTTCGATGAAGGGCGTGCACCGGTCTGGTGTGAAGGGGAAACTCACTCCCCGTTTCGTTGGACCCTATGCTATCACCGAGAAGTGTGGACCAGCGGCGTATAGACTGGAGCTACCGGCATCTCTTGCGGGTGTCCATGACGTTTTCCATGTTTCACAACTGAGAAAATGTCTGAAGCATACCGCTGCTGTTCCTACCGAAGACATCGGCGAGCTGCAACCGGATTTAACATATGATGAATATCCGGTGGCAATTATTGATGAGAAAGCCCGAACCACGCTTAGCCGAACGTTGTGGTTCTACAAAATACTCTGGAGCAACCACACCGCCAAAGAAGCGCCGTGGGAGAGCGAGGAATTCCTTCGCTCAAATTACCCGGAGTTCATGGCGTCTCAGCACGGGTAAGTCCCTATTACATCGCTGTCCCTTCTTTTGTGATCTCGAGACGAGATTCTTTTAAGTGGGGAGGGATGTAAAAGCCCAAGAAAAGGGACTTGCAAAAACTTTTCATCACCTCACAATACCACAGTGTTTGTTGTGAATATCTTGTGAAGAATTGTGAAGAACAAGTAACCTCCATCAAAAGGGGATTGGTTCAAACTTCTACACGTATGATAACACATGAGAGGTTGTTCTAAAACCAACTTAGAGTCATTTGCATGTTTGGACCCTAGTTGGATTAAGACCACTGAGTTGAAGTACTCAAGTGCAATGGGAGGGTTTGAACATCAGAATTTGAACTAAATGTCCCACTCAAAATTCAAATGAGGGGAGGACATAATGGTGATTCCAAACTGTTGTATTCCAACTCTTGCTTGAAGCAGCTAACACAAGAATCAAATTGCATATTTGGATTCCTTAGGTCAAAATTAGTGGGTAGGCAAAGTTTCAGAAATTTTTGAAAAGGTGTGCTACCCATTTTTCTAAAAAGGACTCAAATGTGCAAAGAATTCAAATATACATTTGAATTTGGATGGAAGTTGTCCAACTATCCAAATGCAGATCAGATGTTTAACTCCAAACATTTGGATTGATCACTTTCCAAGTTTTGGAGATCTTTTGAGCGATAGGGGAGCACTGACTGGTGGGACCCACATGTCATTGGGGAGGTTAAAATGCATAAAGATCAGCAGCCTTCGGGGTTAAGTCTTGCCCACTCGAACCGAGCCGAGGAGTCCACAGGCGCCACCGAGACGCCACCACAGCTCGCCCCGGGGTCGGTTTCTTCACGCTGGCGATCTCCTCGTGGGGGATAGTTACTCCCGGCCGTGCCCCGTTTTGCCACAGCACCGAAGGCCACGTTCTACTCCTCTCGCGCGCAAGAACGGCACAGAGAAGCCGCCGCTGTCGTCAATCGCTCGGGAGCTGTTGTCCCTCACGTGCAAACACCCAGGCGGTAGCAAAACGCCGTGACAGTCTTCTCCACCACCTCGTCAGGCAACAACCGAGAGCTTTTGGCCCTCACATCCCCGGCTTCACCGAGTCTTCGCGGCGGACGAAAAGAACCGAGCAGAGGTGCTCGCGTGGACAGCTCAGCAGAGAGCTTGTCACGGTGAGCAAGAGCGGTTTTGGACGCGCCAAGACTCCACGCTACTCGACCCCAAAGCTTGGACCAAGTGACTGATCGTCACCGGCGTATTTCGCAAACTACTCTTAGCCGGTGCAGAACCACCTTCTGGTATGAAATATGCAAATTCTCGACTTCTATTTGCTTAGAGCCCCATCAAACTGCACTTACAGGATCTAGACTTGATGGCGCCCAAGTTTACATCGCAACCCTAGCTTGATCATGGCTGTAGCTGACGTATTTTCCGTTTTTCCAACCGAGGCTATGGCGGGGAGGATCGGGCTCACGGAGACAACTAGGTTAGAGCCTTCCCTGAGCCTTTGCATGGCCCTGTCGACCCTCCCTGCGATCCCCCGGTGCTGTAGAGCCCTCTCAACGAGGTTTTGGCGGGTGAAAGGCGTCGGGTGACATAGCCGAAGTGATCCCGAGCCGCTGCACCGTCGCTGGCTAGGTTAGGGCCACCGCCGGCCGGGGAAGATGGTGCCATCGTGTTCAGCGCACGAATTTAGGCCCTGGCAGCGAGGGAGAGCACAGGAGTTGGCCGGACGGCAAGGATCAGCGCGGCTCCGGCGAGCCCGGCGGCGCGCGGGCGCGGGAGCGAGAGGAGGAAGACGAATTGGCCAGGCCCGCTCGTCACTCGCTCAGTAAATAGTGTGGGGATCTTCTATTGCACCGGATCATCTGTGGCAATGCGGAGAACAGTCCTGTGGCCCCGTGTGGTGTAGCCGAGGGGTTGACACGTGTGGGCCGGACCCGCTGTCATGGATTTGAACTTTTCCCGGTTAATTCAAATTCCAAAATTTCCTCAAACTTTAGAACCTCATAACTTTTGCTAGGAAGCTCCAAATTTAGTGATTAAATTTGGGTTGGATTCATCTTGCATAGCTCTATCCAAATATGCAACCCAATTTGTATGAGACCCATTATTTAATTCTGAAAAATTCTTTAAAGCTTTTCAGAAAAAGAATTTTAGAGGGAGTTTGGTTCATCCAAAAATCCTCAAATTTTACCAGAATATTCTTTTGATCAGGGCAATTCAGATTTGAAGATGCTGTATTCACTTAAATACAGAAACATTTTCAGAGAATTTCCAAAACTTGGAAATTTAGTTCTGGGCAAATCTTAGCTCCAAAAATGCTTAGGAAAATTCATGCAAACTCTATGAGCTGTAATTGAAATTATAGTTCACTAATTTTGGCATGAACATGGGTGTTATCCCCGAATTAATTCTTCTTTGCTTAGTTGCTTAGAAAATTATTCTGAACAAACCACTCAATGAAAAGTGCTAATCTTTGGTCCAGAGGGTTTTCTTGTGACAAGGAACTCACATGAAAATTCTCAGGTCCATTGGAGCTCTGGATCACCCCTGTTCTGTTTAACCACAGTGATCAATATAGAAGAGGGGGAAAACCACTAAGCACTTAATCATGTGCTTAGGTCCAAACCCAAACCACTAGCCCCAGTTTCATTTTAAATTCTTAAAAAGAGTTCCAGTTTTTGAAAACTTGTTAGTATAACTTGTAGAAGAATCTTTACAATTAAACTTATGTGCATATTCATTAATGTGACACCCTCATTTCTCGTGTCAGCATATATTCATGTTTACGAAGAGAAAACATTTTAAGAGAAGTAGGAACAGAGAAATATATCAAAAAGCTAGCCAATAAGAACCGAATCCAGTTTCCAGAGAGCGCCGAAGACAATTCTGTGGCCCGCTGGCCACGTGGTGTGTCCGGAGCTCATCCCTGCGAAGTGGGGAGAGTTCCGCCGCTAAACTGGCTACGTGGCAGGCTCGGGGCTTATCTCCGCAAAAGGGGGAGAGGCCTGACCCTGTGAGGACACGTGTTGTCCCCGGAGCTAGCCTCTGCGGAAGAAGCAAAGGCATTTCCGCAGGACACATGTCACCTTCGGAGCTAGTCACCGCGGAACTCAGGGGACCAGTCGCGGGGGATACATGTCAATCTCGGGGCTCACCTCCAAGAGGTCCGGTTCTATTGGACGAGTGTCGTCACCGGAGCTTATCTTCGGGAGGTCCATCACAGTTGGACACGTGTTTACCTCAGAGCTCATCTCTAGGGAAAAAGGAAGGTCCGGCACTGACACGTGGCGTGCGCGGAGCCACCTCTGAATAAAGAGGAGGTCCCCGACCGCCAGGATACGTGGCGCACGCGGAGCCCACCTCCGAAGGAGAGGGAGGTCTTGCTCACTTGACACACGGCACAACCGGAGCTCGTCTCTGCGGAAAGGGAGAGACCAGGACCCGGTGGACACGTGGAGCTTCCGGAGCTCATCACCGAGGAGGTAACGAGTTCTGGAACGGTTATTAGATTCTGTACGTGTAGAAATACCGGAACAGAGGAGAAACCGACCCGAATTCCACAATGATACCGCACCAAATCAACTAAATATAAGTTGTTAAGATTCAACGACAATCTGAATAGAACTCTTATTCGAAGTCCAATCATATTAGGACTCTTCTTCTCCCGATTATAAATAGAACCCAGAACCTCTTGCCGAAACCACGAACTTCTTTTCCAACTCCTAAGCCGACGACTTAGAGCCCTAGCCCCAACTCGCCGAGTAAGCCATCGACGAAATTCAGCGAGGAAGATCGCCGGAAGAGAGCCCAACAATCTGAGAAGGACCCGAGACCGAGAAGAACGTAAGGTAGGTCTCCAATACCACCTTACGACCTTGTTGTGTTTACTTTACATCTGTTCTTCGATTCCTTTCGAACAGAAGCTTTCTCGTGGACAGATCACTTGTTGATCGGGTTGATCTAAAGACAAGGTCATCGCCACGTCCACATCTGATCCGAACACCCCTGTTCATCATAAAGCCATGCAAGAACACGTACAAACCGATCTAATAAATCTGATCATAGGATAGCATGCATATGCATCATCGCATCTAGTTAAAGTTTGTGCATGATATTGATTGTTGTGAATCTTGTATGTGCGCGATCCTGTATAGCAGGACAAGCTCAGGGAGCTGTCTACGATGAGCTGCAACAACAAGGTTTCGAGGTCCAAGAGCAACCAGAACCGCAAGAACAAGGCAAGTGCTCCTTGACCATATTGATCCTATGTTTTGGGAAAACTATTTTGTTTTGCGAAAAGGTGTGTGTGCTGAGTCAAACATGATGGGAAACCCTTTTATATGAGTTTACTAGCTTTGGTTAAACCACCCTTGTCGTCAGGGATGTTTATGAGTCCGGTATGGTTTTTGTTTTAAGCTTCGCTGAGTCCAGGGGATTGGGAAGCGAAATAGATGTGTCTAGCTAACTGCACTCATAATGATAATGAGAAACTGATGTTGTTATTGAACATGGATCGGAGGGGGATCTAGGCAAGCTTGGGTTTGTGAATGAGGTCAAAAGAGATGGTGGTTTACTTGCCGTAGATCTAAGGACCGGTTCATGCGAGCACATGCCAGGATAACAGTGCCACCACAAGGCCAGGTATGGGTGCGGCTTAGCTGAGTAATTAGGTAAGTTGCTAGATTTTTATGGACTGTGGAAGGCGCGGAGAATGGGAGTCGAGTGAGGACTGCCCTGGGAACTGCATGGCACAAGAGGGGGCCCGTAGGTGGGAGAATTGGAGATTCTAGCCTGCCGGTGAAATCTTAGTGAGTCCATACATCTAGTAGCCCCTTTGTAAAGGCTATTTTGTGATCTCTTGGCCATACACCGATGGTTGTGTACTGGTATAATGGACGTTCTGCCGTCGCCGAGGGGTGATGAAATCACAAACTTGTGGGTAAAGAGGTGCAAACTCTGCAGAGTCTAAAACTATCATGATAGCCGAGCTTACGGTCACGAGCGCCTGGCCAACTTCCATGATTAGTTGGGATGGTTATTGGATATGGTTTATGGTTATGGTTTTGGATGGTTTGGTTTTGGTTTGGTTTTCGGGACTGTTGAGTCCGGGTGGTAAGATGGGTTGCATGACTGTTGAGTCATGACAACGAGTTTGGTCTCGGTGGGAGACGAAGTTGTTTATGATGAAATGGTAGCGAATACGAGATGGTATTCGTGAGATGGTGACGAATACGAGGAGGTATTCGTGAGCAAGAATGAGATTGATTGATATCTGGTTGTGACATGGAAGTTAATGAACAACGGAGGTATGATTGGTATTTTAATACATGTTGGGATTACGTTCACTTAAAGATGAGTTGCTGTTTTATCATGGTTTTTGATAAATAACATTGCTTTCTGCAATGAGCTCTTTTTATACCTACCTTGTTATGAGCTACATATCATATTTTCCCGCACTTGCTGAGTACATCATCGTACTCAAACTTGCATTATTTCATCATCAGCAACAGGAGAAGATTATTATGAATATCAAGTGGAGCATTAGGCGTGTGATCTGTTCTCAACCTTGCCTGTGGGTGATGGAGTAGAGATGGAGCCATTGTTGCCTAGAATTGCTTCCGCATTAGTTAAATTGCTTCCGCATTAGAATAAAGACTTCCTCTGCATAGAAATAAAGACTTCCGCTGTGAGCATGAGTCCAAGACTCATGAGATATTGTAATAAACTCTGTTATTCGTGGTAATATATAAATCTAAATTCAGTTTTTGGAACATATGTGTATGTGTGATGAACATCCTGGTTACACATATGCATTAGTTCTCGGTTCCGTGGTTTTCCACGGAATTGAGGGCGTCACAGATTGGTATCAGAGCCACGGATGACAGTGGATTACACGTCTAAATAGGAAACACAGATTGGTATCAAAAGCCACGGATAGGGGTAGATTACACACCTAGATACAATCACAGATTGGTATCAGACACAGATTGGTAGCTAAGCCACGCTGACCATAGAAAGCAACCTAGTTGTGTGAGCCCTTGTAATGATTGTTGTGAAATGTGTGCTTAGTGTGAGTTGTGGGACGTCTCAAAACATTTTCCATATCCACACATAAGTAGAAACAGGTGTGAGATGCTTTGGCACTTGTTCACGTCCTCATATGGGCTAATATATATAGTCCAACCCACTTGATGCATATAGTTGAGGGGATCTACCTAACCTTCTACTCTATTTCGTTCTCTCCCACAGATGGTGAGAGGAAACGCCGTCCGATGGAACATCCGTGACAACCAAGAGGATGACCACGATGAAGTTCCTGTTAATCTCGGAGCTGGGGAGAACAACCTGGAACGGTTGATGGCCATGCAAAACCAACTTATGCAAACCATGATCCAAACTTTGGGTCAGTTGCAGGCCAACAACAACAACCCCGTTCCGGCACCGCCGCCACCCCCACCGCCGGTTCATAACAGACTGGGTGAGTTCATGAGGACTCGACCACCCACCTTTGCTCAAGATAACGACCCCATGGAGGCCGACGACTGGTTGAAATCCATGGAGAAGAAGCTTGCTATAGTGCAGTGCAATGACCGAGAGAAGGTTCTCTTTGCATCGCACCAACTTATGGGAGCTGCCGCTGGCTGGTGGGATGCCCTATGCAACGCTCATGTCGACCCGGAGACGATCACTTGGACTGAGTTCAAGGAGAGTTTCCGCTCTCATTACATCCCTGCTAGTGTAATGATGCTCAAAAGACAGGAGTTTGAAGGTCTCCGCCAAGGACAGAGAAGCGTGAATGAGTATCTCAACAAGTTCACACATTTGTCCCGGTATGCCCCTGAAGATGTCAACTCAGACCAGAGGAAGCAATATCTGTTCATGAGAGGGTTGAACAATAAGATTCAGGTTCAGCTCCTCAACAATGACTACGTAAGCTTCCATAAGCTGGTTGACAAGGCTATAGTGGTTGAAAGCAAGATCCGGGAGATCGAGCGCGAGTACAAGAGGAAGATGCCATACCAGCCCCAAGGGAGCAACGCACGACCTCGGTACATGCCCCCAGCTGCACCACGGTATGGATCGACCGCTCCTGTATATCGCCCTAGTCAGTCACCCATTGCACCAGCACCTCGCGTGCCCATGCCTCCTGTGCCCCGACCCAACATGGGAGCTCCTGTTCAAAACCCCGCCCCAAAGTACTCGCTGCCGTAGGCAACAGGGCATGCTTTGCATGCGGGGAAATAGGACACTTCGTGAACCAGTGGCCGAGGAGAGGCCCGGGACAGCAAGGCAACGTTCCCAAACAGAACCCGAGACCGAACGGAGGGGACAATCAAGGAAACCGTGGACAGCAGAACTATGCTCGCGGCAACGTGAACCATGTCTCTGCTGAGGAAGCACAACAGGCTGAGGATGTCGTAATTGGTATGTTCCTTGCCAACTCCAACCCGGCCACCATCTTATTTGATTCTGGAGCATCACATTCCTTCATATCATCCAAGTATGTTGCCAGGCATAATCTACCCATATCACACTTAAAATATGCTATGTTAGTTAATTTCCACGGAGGAGAGATGAGGACTATATAGTATGTCCGAAAGTAAGCCTTAAAGTAAGGGGGGTAGACTTCCTTGCCAACCTCATTGTCTTGGATTCCAAAGGGCTTGACATAATACTCGGGATGGATTGGTTAAGCAAGCACAACGGGGTAATCCAATGTGCTGAAAGAAGCGTGCAGTTGACAAATGAGCACACTATTCATGTCGAGTTTGAGTCAGCCCAACAAACAACCGAAAAGGCAATCTTGAACCACGTCGAAGGAGCAACATTGGACAGCATTCCAGTGGTTCAAGAATTCTCAGACGTGTTTCCAAAGGAGCTTCCAGGTATGCCCCCTGATTGGGACATTGAGTTTGCCATTGATTTGGTACCTGGAAGTGCACCCATAGCAAAGAGACCCTATAGGATGCCCGTCAATGAACTAGTAGAACTCAAGAAGCAAATTCAGGAGCAGTTGGAGAAGGGTTTTATACGTCCAAGCTCATCACCATGGGGAGCTCCTGTGCTCTTTGTAGACAAGAAGGATAGAACCCAAAGGATGTGCGTGGACTATAGGTCTCTCAATGAGGTAACAATCAAGAACAAATACCCTCTGCCCCGTATAGAGGACCTATTTCACCAAATGAAAGGAGCCCGAGTGTTCTCCAAGATTGATGTTCGGTCAGGATACTTCCAGCTTAAGATTAAGCCCTCCGATATACCCAAGACAGCCTTTCGGACACGGTATTGTTCGTATGAATATACCGTCATGTATTTTGGGTTAACAAATGCACCCGCATACTTCATGTATCTTATGAACAAGGTTTTCATGGAGTACTTGGATAAATTCGTCGTGGTTTTCATCGACGACATTATGGTGTATTCAAAAAGTGAGGAGGAGCATGAAGAACATTTGAAATTGACCTTGCAGAAAATGCGTGAGCATCAATTGTATGCCAAGCTTAACAAGTGTCAATTTTGGCTAAAGGAAATATCGTTCCTAAGCCACATTATCTCCGAAGAAGGTGTATCGATTGATCCCGGAATAGTGAGAGATGTTCTGAAGTGGGACCAACCGCAAAACGTGAGAGATATTCGGAGTTTTCTTGGGATGGCTGGATACTACCGACGTTTCATTAAGGACTTCTCTGAAATAGCAAAGCCTATGACGGAGTTGCTAATGAAGGGAAAAGCTTTTCGATGGACACCAGCATGCCAAGAAAGTTTTGAGGAACTCAAGAAAAGGCTAACCACATCGCCAGTTTTGGTATTGCCGGACGTAAGCAAGAGCTTTGACATATATTGTGACGCATCCAGACAGGGGCTCGGATGTGTGCTCATGCAAGAAGGACAAGTGGTAGCCTATGCCTCACGGCAATTAAAGAAGCACGAGCTTAATTATCCTACACATGACTTGGAGCTAGCAGCAGTAGTGCATGCATTGAAGATTTGGAGACATTATATCCCTGGTCATCGATGTGAGATCTATACGGATCATAAAAGCCTCGAGTACATGTTTACACAAACGGACCTGAATTTGAGGCAGCGTTGATGGTTCGAACTCATCAAGGATTACGATGTTGGAATCAACTACCACCCTGGGAAGGCCAATGTAGTAGCTGATGCATTGAGTCGAAAGGGAGCATGTCACCAACTCACGGTTCGGGAGCTACCACCCGAACTACGTAAGGAGTTCGAACGGTTACACCTCGGATTCTTGAACAACATGGAAATAATGGAGATCCACTCCTCATTGGAGCAAGAGATAAGAGATGGCCAAGCAACGGATGAGGAGATCAAGGAGATCAAGGAAAGAATCCGACAAGGAATAGAGAAGGATTTCAAAGAAGATGAGAAGGGTACGATTTGGCTAGGAAAAAGGATTTGTGTGCCTAACATAAAACACCTCCGCGACATGATATTAAAGGAGGCACATGATCACCCTATTCTATACATCCCGGAAGTACCAAAATGTACAAGGACTTGAAAAATTGTTATTGGTGGGATGGTATGAAGAGGGATATAGCCGAATACGTTGCCCTATGTGACACATGCCGACGGGTGAAGGCCGAACATCAAAAACCCGCTGGATTGTTGCAACCTTTGAAGGTACCAGAGTGGAAGTGGGAAGACATCAGTATGGGTTTCATCGTCGGATTGCCACGTACTCAGTCGGGCTACGACTCCATCTAGGTTATCGTGGACCGATTGACGAAAACCACCCATTTTCTCCCTGTAAGGGCCAATTACAACGTTACACAATTAGCCGAGTTGTACATGGAGCAGATCGTGTGCCATCACGGAGTTCAGAGGAGGATAGTCTCAGATCTAGGTTCTCAGTTTACATCTAGATTCTGGAGGAAGCTGCAGAAAGCCACGGGTACACGACTAGATTTTAGCTCCGCCTATAACCCACAAACCGATGGACAAACCGAAAGGACAAACCAAATTTTGGCGGACACGTTGAGAGCTTGCGCCTTGAAACGTGGGTTGTAGTTGGGATAGGAGTTTACCGTATGCCGAATTCTCCTATAACAACAGCTATCTAGCTAGCTTGAAGATGTTGCCTTTCGAAGCATTATATGGTAGACGGTGTAGAACACCGCTGTTCTGGAACGAAACCGGAGAGAACCAGGTGTTTGGACCCTAAGTACTACAAGAAGCTGAAAAGCAAGTCCAAACGGTACGGGAGAACTTAAAGGCTGCTCAGTCTTGACAGAAAGGCTATGCGGACAATAGGCGTAGGAAGTTGACCTTTGAAGTAGGAGACTTCGTATACCTTAAGGTATCGCCTATCCGAGGCCAACGACATTTCAACGTCAAAGGCAAGTTAGCACCTTGCTACATCAGACCGTTCAAGATTTTGGACAAGCGAGGAGAAGTAGCCTATCAACTAGAGCTCCCAACCCACCTCTCTGACGTACATGACGTGTTTCATGTATCCCAGCTCAAGAAGTGCTTGAGAGTACCAGAGGAGCAAGTATCAATGGGAGAGCTTGAATTTCAAGAGGACCTTACTTATGCGGACCCAAAGTCAGGAAGAAAACTGAGAAACATAGGCTTCGAGACTTAATCTGGCTGTGATGCGTACTTCGACACTTACCGAGTTGTTTCTGGTATGAGTTGGTTAAAGCTCATCCGACCCAGGAGACAAAGGTCAAACTAGTGATCCTCGTAAAGAGGTACAAATTTGTTGGTATATCCATCCCCTTCTGGATCCTGAAATAGTGGGAGGGGTTCGATTCCCCAAAAGAAGGGGCATATCAAACAGTTTGTTCCTCAAAGCCTGGACCACTAGTACAGTCTCAACGATTATCAGTAAGAGACCTTGTAACGTCGACTAAAGTATGCTTCACAGTGACAAGTTTGCTCCTTGAGAACAAAAAGCGAACACCCTGTCCGAATCTTGGACGTAAAGGAAAGGGTCACCTGGAACAAGGTGATTCGATGGTGCAAGGTACAATGGAGCCATCACACCGAAGCTGAAGCCACATGGGAGCGTGAAGAGGATATCAAGGTAGAATTTCCCCATCTATTCTCTACTAAGGAATCTCGAGGGCGAGATTCAATTTAAGGGGGGTAGATTTGTGACACCCTCATCTATGGTTTCTGCATGTATTCATATTTCATGTAGAGAAAAACATTTTAAAAAGAAGTGGGAATAGAGAAATCATCAAATAGATAGCCAGTAAGAGCAAAATCCAGTTCACAGAGGGCGTCGAAGACAACTTCCGTGGCCCGCTGGCTACGTGGCGTGTTCGGAGCTCATCCCTGCGAAGTGGGGAGAGGACCACCGCTAAGCTGGCTACGTGGCAGGCTCAAGGCTCATCTCCGCAAAGGAGGAGAGGTCCGACCCTGTGGGACACGTGTTGCCCCCGGAGCTAGTCACCATGGAAATCAGAGGACCGGTCGCGCGGGATACGTGTCGATCTCGGAGCTCACCTTCGAGAGGTCCGGTTCCATCGAACACATGTCGCCACCGGAGCTTATCTCCGGGAGGTCCGGCACTGACACGTGGCGTGCGCGGAGCCACCTCCGAGTAGAGAGGAGCTCCCGACCGCCAGGATACGTGGCGCGCGCGGAGCTCACCTCCGAAGGAAAAGGGAGGTCTCGCTCGTTTGACACGCGGCACAACCGGAGCCATCTCTGCGGAAAGGGAGAGACCAGGCCCGGTGGACACGTGGAGCTTCCGGAGCTCATCACCGCGAAGGTGACGGGTTCTGAAGCGATTTTGGAATCTGTACGCGTAAGAATACCGATACGTAAAGGAAACCGACCTGAATTCCACAATGTTATCGTACCAAATCAACTAGAGATAAGATGTAAGGATCTAACGACGATCTGAATAGGACTCTTATTCGGGATACAATCAGATTAGGACTCTTCTCTCCCCGATTATAAATAGAACCCAGAACCTCTGGCCGAAACCACAAACTTCTTTTTCAACTCCTGAGCCGACGACTTAGAGCCCTAGTCCCAAACCGCCGAGTAAACCATCGTCGAAGCGCGGCAAGGAAGATCACCGGAAGAAAGCTCAACGGTCTGAGGAGGACCTCGAGACCAAGAAGAACGTAAGGTAGGTCTCCAATACCACCTTACGACATCGTTGTGTTTTCTTTGCATCTGTTCTTTGGTTCCTTCGAACAGAAGCCTTCTCGTGGACAGATCACTTGACGATCAGGTTGATCTAAAGACAAGATCATCGCCACATCCACCTTTGATCTGAACACCTCTGTTCATCATAAAATTCATGCAAGCCATGCAAGAACACATGTAAACCAATCTAATCATAGGATAGCATGCATATGCATCATCGCATCTAGTTTAAAGTTTGTGCATGATATTGATTGCTGTGAATCTTGTATGCACGTGATCCTACATAGCGGGACAAGCTCAGGGAGCTGTCTACGACGAGCTGCAGCAACAAGGTTTTGAGATCCAAGAACAACCGGAACCGCAAGAACAAGGGAAGTGCTCCTTGACCATATTGATCCTATGTTTTGAGTAAAACTGACTTGTTTCGCGAAAAGGCGTGTGTGCTCAGTCAAACATGATGGGAAACCCTTTTGTAGGAGTTTACTCGCTTTGGATAAACCACCCTTGTCGCCAGGGACGTTTATGAGTCGGGTATGGTTTTTACTTTATGCTTCGCTGAGTCCATGGGATTGGGAAGCGAGTTAGATGTGTCTAGCTAACTGCACTCGTAATAATAATGAGAAACTGATGTTGTTAATAAACATGGATCAGAGGGAGATCTAGGAAAGACTGGGTTTATGAATGAGGTAGCATGAGATGGTGGTTTACTTGCCATAGATCTAAGGACCGGTTCATGCATGCACATGCCAGGATAACAGTGCCACCACAAGGCCAAGTATGGGTGCGGCTTAGCTGAGTAATTAGGTAAGTTGCTAGAGTGTTATGGACTGTGGAAGGCGCGGGGAATGGGAGTCGAGTGAGGACTGCCCTGGGAACTGCATGGCACAAGAGGGGGCCCGTGGGTGGAAGAATTGGAGATTCTAGCCTTCCGGTGAAACCTTAGTGAGTCCATACATCTAGTAGCCCCTTTGTAAAGGCTATTTTGTGATCTCTTGGCCATACACCGACGGTTGTGTACTGGTATAATGGAGGTTCTGCAGTCGCCGATGTGTGACGAAATCACAAACTTGTGGGTAAAGAGGTGCAAACTCTGCAGAGTCTAAAACTATCATGATAGCCGAGCTTACGGTCACGAGTGCCTTGCCAACTGCCATGATTAGTTGGGATGGTTATTGGGATGGTTCTTGGTTATGGTTATTGATTATGGTTATGGTTTGGTTTTGGGACTGTTGAGTCCGGGTGTCAAGAAGGTTGCATGACTGTGGAGTCATGACAACGAGATTGGTCTCGGTATGAGGCAAAGTTGTTTATGAGATGAGATGGTAGCGAATACGAGAAGGTATTCGCGAGATGGTAGCAAATACGAGGAGATATTTGTGAACAAGAATGAAGTTGGTTAATGTTCAGGTGGAACAAGGAAAGTGATGGAGGTATGTTGGTAATTTAATACATGCTGGGATTATATTCATCTAAGGTTAAGTTGCTGTTTTATCATGGTTTTATAAATCCGCTTTTCTGCAAATGAGCCTTATTATACCTACCTTGTTATGAGCTACATATCGTGTTTTTCCCGCACTTGCTGAGTACATCATTGTACTCAAACTTGCATTATTATTTCATCATCAGCAGCAAGAGAAGACTACTATGAAGACCAAGTGGAGCATTAAGGCGTGTGATCTGTTCTCAACCTTGCCTGTGGAGGGAGTAGAGATAGAGCCACTTCTGCTTAGATTTGCTTCCGCATTAGTTGAATTGCTTCCGCATTAAAATAAAGACTTCCGCTGCATAGAAATAAAGACTTCCGCTGTGAGCATGAGTCCAAGACTCATGAGATATTGTAATAAACTCTGTTATTAATGGTAATATATAATCTGAATTCAGTTTGTGGAAAATATGTTATGTGTGATGAACATTCTGGGCACACATATGCATTAGTTCTCGGTTCCGTGGTTTTCCACAGAATTGAGGGCGTCACAGAGCCGGAATGGATCATGTCACAAACTCATGGTTCGGGAGCTACCACCCGAACTACGTAAGGAGTTCGAACGGTTACACCTCAGATTCTTGAACAACATGGAAATGATGGAGATCCACTCTTCATTGGAGCAAGAGATAAGAGATGGCCTAGCAACGGATGAGGAGATCAAGGAGATCAAGGAGAGGATTCGATGAGGAATAGAGAAGGATTTCAAAGAAGATGAGAAGGGTACGCTTTGGCTAGGAAAAAGGATTTGCGTGCCTAACATGAAGCACATCCGCGACATGATATTGAAGGAGGCACATGATTCACCCTATTCCATACATCCCGGGAGTACCAAAATGTACAAGGACTTGAAGACTTGTTATTGGTGGGATGGTATGAAAAGGGACATAGCCGAATACGTTGCCCTATGCGACACATGCCAACAGGTGAAGGACGAACATCAAAGACCCGCTGGATTGTTGCAACCTTTGAAGGTACCCGAGTGGAAGTGGGAGGACATCACTACGGATTTCATCGTCGGATTGCCGCGTACTCAGTCGGGTTATGACTCCATCTGGGTTATCGTGGACCGATTGACGAAAACAGCCCATTTTCTCCCTATAAGGGCCAAGTACAGCGTTGCACAATTAGCCGAGTTGTACATGGAGCAGATCGTGTGCCGTCATGGAGTCCCGAAGAGGATAGTCTAAGATCGAGGTTCTCAGTTTACCTCTAGATTCTGGAGGAAGCTGCAGAAAGCTATGGGTACACGACTAGATTTTAGCTCCGCCTATTACCCACAAATCGATGGGCAAACAGAAAGAACAAACCAAATTTTGGAGGACATGTTGAGAGCTTGCGCCTTGAAACGTGGGCGTAGTTGGGATAGGAGTTTACCGTACACTGAATTCTCCTATAACAACAGCTATCAAGCTAGCTTGAAGATGTCACCTTTCGAAGTATTGTATGGTAGACGGTGTAGAACACCACTGTTTTGTAGCGAGACCGGAGAGAACCAGGTGTTTGGACCTGAGGTGCTACAAGAAGCTGAAAAGCAAGTCCAAACGATACGGGAGAACTTAAAGGCTGCTCATTCACGACAAAAAGGCTATGCGGACAATAGGCAAAGGAAATTGACTTTCGAAGTGGGAGACTTCGTATACCTTAAGGTATCGCCTATCCGAGGCCAACGATGTTTCAACGTCAAAGGCAAGCTAGCACCTCATTACATAGGACCATTTAAGATTTTGGATAAGCGAGGAGAAGTAGCCTATCAACTAGAGCTCC
Source organism: Neostapfia colusana (assembly GCA_030760725.1). Lineage (NCBI taxonomy): Eukaryota > Viridiplantae > Streptophyta > Magnoliopsida > Poales > Poaceae > Neostapfia > Neostapfia colusana. The sequence continues at coordinate 31,597,838 of JASWHV010000017.1, read as the reverse complement.
CAACGCACCTCTCCGACGTACATGACGTGTTTCATGTATCCCAGCTCAGGAAGTGCTTGAGAGTACCAGAGGAGCAAGTATCAATGGGAGAGCTTGAACTTCAAGAGGACCTAACTTATGCGGAACACCCTGTCTGAATTTTGGACGTAAAGGAGAGGGTCACCAGGAACAAAGTAATCCGATGATGCAAGGTACAATGGAGCCATCACACCGAAGCTGAAGCCACATGGGAGCGTGAAGAAGACATCAAGGCGGAATTTCCTCATCTGTTCTCTACTAACGAATCTCGAGGGAGAGATTCAATTTAAGGGGGGGTAGATTTGTGACACCCTCATTTCTGGTGTCACCATATATTCATGTTTATGAAGAGAAAACATTTTAATAGAAGTAGGAACAGACAAAAATATCAAAAAGATAGCCAATAAGAGCCGAATCCAGTTTCCAGAGAGCGCCGAAGACAACTTCCATGGCCTGCTGGCCACGTGGTGTGTCCGGAGCTCATCCCTGCGAAGTGGGCAGAGGTACGCCGCTAAACTGGCTACGTGGCAGGCTCGGGGCTCATCTCCGCACAAGAGGGACAGGCCCGACCATGTGAGGACACGTGTTGTCCCCAGAGCTAGCCTCTGCGGAAGAAGCAAAGGCATTTCCGCAGGACACATGTCACCTTTGGAGCTAGTCACCGCGGAACTCAGGGGACCAGTCGCGCGGGAAACATGTCGATCTCGGGGCTCACCTCCGAGAGATTCGGTTCTATTGGACGAGCGTCGTCACCGAAGCTTATCTCCGCGAGGTCCGTCACTGTTGGACACGTGTTTACCTCAGAGCTCGTCTCTGGGGAAAAGGAAGGTCCGACACTGACACGTGGCGTGCGTGGAGCCACCTCTGAATAAGAGGAGGTCCCCGACTGCTAGGATACGTGGTGCACACGGAGCCCACCTCCGAAGGAGAGGGAGGTCTTGCTCGCTTGACACACGGCACAACCAGAGCTCGTCTCTGCGGAAAGGGAGATACCAGGACACGGTGGACACGTGGAGCTTCCGGAGTTCATCACCGAGGAGGTTACGAGTTCTGGAACGGTTCTTAGATTCTGTACGTGTAGAAATACCGGAACAGAGGAGAAACCGCCCTTAATTCCACAATGATACCGCACCAAATCAACTAAATATAAGTTGTTAAGATTCAACGACAATCTGAATAGAACTCTTATTCGAAGTCCAATCAGATTAGGACTCTTCTTCTCCCGATTATAAATAGAACCCAGAACCTATGGCCGAAACCACAAACTTCTTTTCCAACTCCTAAGCCGACGACTTAGAGCCCTAGCCCCAACTCGCCGAGTAAGCCATCGACGGAATTCAGCGAGGAAGATCGCCGGAAGAGAGCCCAACGATCTGAGAAGGTCCCGAGACCGAGAAGAACGTAAGGTAGGTCTCCAATATGACCTTACGACATCGTTGTGTTTCCTTTGCATCTGTTCTTCGATTCCTTTCGAACAGAAGCTTTCTCGTGGACATATCACTTATTGATCGGGTTGATCTAAAGACAAGGTCATCGCCACGTCCACATCTGATCCGAACACCCCTGTTCATCATAAAGCCATGCAAGAACACGTACAAACCGATCTAATAAAGTTGATCATAGGATAGCATGCATATGCATCATCGCATCTAGTTAAAGTTTGTGCATGATATTGATTGTTGTGAATCTTGTATGTGTGTGATCCTGTATAGCAGGACAAGCTCAGGGAGCTGTCTACGAAGAGCTGCAACAACAAGGTTTCGAGATCCAAGAGCAACCAGAACCGCAAGAACAAGGCAAGTGCTCCTTGACCATATTGATCCTATGTTGTGGGAAAACTGTTTTGTTTTGCGAAAAGGTGTGTGTGCTGAGTCAAACATGATGAGAAACCCTTTTATAGGAGTTTACTAGCTTTGGTTAAACCACCCTTGTGGCCAGGGATGTTTATGAGTCGGGTATGGTTTTTGTTTTAAGCTTCGCTAAGTCCGGGGGATTGGGAAGCGAAATAGATGTGTCTAACTAACTGCACTCATAATGATAATGAGAAACTGATGTTGTTATTGAACATGGATCGTATGGAGATCTAGGCAAGCTCGGGTTTGTGAATGAGGTAGAAAGAGATGGTGGTTTACTTGCCATAGATCTAAGGACCGGTTCATGCGAGCACATGCCAGGATAACAGTGCCACCACAAGGCCAAGTATAGGTGCGGCTTAGCTGAGTAATTAGGTAAGTTGCTAGATTGTTATGGACTGTGGAAGACGCAGGGAATGGGAGTCGAGTGAGGACTGCCCTGGGAACTGCATGGCACAAGAGGGGGCCAGTGGGTGGGAGAATTGGAGATTCTAACCTGCCGGTGAAACCTTAGTGAGTCTATACATCTAGTAGCCCCTTTGTAAAGGCTATTTTGTGTTCTCTTGGCCATACACTGACGGTTGTGTACTGGTATAATGGAGGTTCTGCAGTCGCCGATGGGTGACGAAATCACAAACTTGTGGGTAAAGAGGTGCAAACTCTGCAGAGTCTAAAACTATCATGATAGCCGAGCTTACGGTCACGAGCGCCTGGCCAACTTCCATGATTAGTTGGGATGGTTATTGGATATGGTTTATGGTTATGGTTTTGGATGGTTTGGTTTAGGTTTGGTTTTCGGGACTGTTGAGTCCGGGTGGTAAGATGGGTTGCATGACTGTTGAGTCATGACAACGAGTTTGGTCTCGGTGGGAGACGAAATTGTTTATGATGAAATGGTAGCGAATACGAGATGGTATTCGTGAGATGGTAGCGAATACGAGGAGGTATTCGTGAGCAAGAATGAGATTGATTGATATCTGGTTGTGACATGGAAGTTAGTGAACAACGGAGGTATGATTGGTATTTTAATACATGTTGGGATTACGTTCACATAAAGATGAGTTGCTGTTTTATCATGGTTTTTGATAAATAACTTTGCTTTCTGCAATGAGCCCTTTTTATACCTACCTTGTTATGAGCTACATATCATATTTTCCCGCACTTGTGAGTACATCATTGTACTCAAACTTGCATTATTTCACCATCAGCAACAGGAGAAGATTATTATGAAGATCAAGTGGAGCATTAGGCGTGTGATCTGTTCTCAACCTTGCCTGTGGGGGATGGAGTAGAGATGGAGCCATTGCTGCCTAGAATTGCTTCCGCATTAGAATAAAGACTTCCGCTGCATAGAAATAAAGACTTCCGCTGTGAGCATGAGTCCAAGACTCATGAGATATTGTAATAAACTCTGTTATTCGTGGTAATATATAAATCTGAATTCAGTTTGTGGAACATATGTGTATGTGTGATGAACATCCTGGGCACACATATGCATTAGTTCTCGGTTCCGTGGTTTTCCACAGAATTGAGGGCGTCAAAATTAACGTGTAGTCACTGAAGGCGAGGAGACTCCGGATGTGCTTGACTTCCTCCTTCCGGAAGAAGACCTAACCACTGACCAGCAGCAACAAGGCAAGCCCCAGTTTGCATTAACTTCTTTTATCAAGTTTACTTTGTTCACATGTCTAGTGTGAAGTATGAATGTGCATTAGGTGTAGGATGGATGGAACCCCACTTGCATAACCAGAAATTTTCCTATACGAGTGAGGGTAGTGTCTAAGACCTCGAGTAGACAGGCTATGCTTAATGATTCATAGGAGTTTGGTACAAGTCGAGTAGTTGGAATCTACTCGAGAGTTAGGTTTGGGACACACGGGTTTGGTTCGAGTGATGTGAGATCACTTTAGTAATGAAAATGAGACTAGGCAGGGGCTAGGGCGCAGCAAGAGGAAGTCTTGTGTGCGCAGCCCTGTTTATGTCGATTGAGGACCGATCCGTGTGCAGCCCTGCTGAGCAAGTATTGAACGTACCGAAGGCATATCGGATATATGGGCCCTGATAAACCGATGTAACCTAAACCTCCGGGCGTCGAGGCATAACGCACCGATTTATAGGTGTAGGCTGAGGGCAGCAAGGTGGAAATCTGCTAACGGGCATAGAGAGACGCTCCGTGTAAGGAACCTCCTGCTTATTTTGGTACAACCGGTTCAACGTTTGGGCTGTTGGGTGAAAGGTTGTCCCGTACGACATCGAGTGAGCGTGCTGTGCAGCTCCACGGGTGGGCGTACGTGATGTGCTCTTTGGGTTTCCCTGCAGGTGTATATCGAGTCGATTCACCGTCCCTCACGGTGATGAGTACCGCTTGTTCACTGCGTCGTAACGTAGATAATTTATGGAATGTTATGATTCAATTCTGCTGTATGATATAATTTTATTGTTACATGTGTGCCACCAAATTTTGCTTACTAAATTTCAGATTCCTGAACTGTTAAACTTGTGGCTAAAAGATGAACTAAGGATGAACTGGTAGGCGTGTCCGTTTGCTGCAATTGTACCATCCCATGTTCATTGTACCCTACATGTACTGTTTCATGCTTAGGTGAGTCGGTTAAGTCTTGTTGAGCCATCGTGCTCATGGTTGCTGATTAAGTGTTTTTCAGGTGAGGAGCCACCCACGGACTCGGAGTACGAGTGCACCAGCGAGGGTTACCCTCCGTCGGGGACCACGGCTGAGTGGGAGCCGTACACGCCGCGCTGAGCTGAGGAGTGCAGCTAGTGTGGGTTTCCCTAGGGCTGGGCAACTGACTTTTGCTAGATAGGCGGGCATGAGTTGTATAATTTAGACTTCCGCTGTGTAATATAAACAATAGTTTGTAACTGAAATTTGCACCTGTTTATACAGTTCAGTTGGTTTCCCATGTAATAAAAGGTGTCCTTATGACGTGTGCTGTTGGGTGTCGCCTCGTGCGGCACCACCCTCTGCGATCCTGGATGAGCGGATTCCGGTCCGCCACAGCCCGCCTCTGCGGAAAAGGGAGGCCCGGCCTCTGCAAGACACGTGGAGCCTCCGGAGCTCATCACCATGGAGGAGACGAGAGTTAAGCGGTTTTTCTTTGGTACAGGAGTGCCCGACACGGAGGAAACCGACACGAATTCTTCTACGTTGAACACTGTAACCAAAACAACTAGAGATAAGTTCTTAAGATTCAAAAAAAAGTTTGAATAGGACTCTTAATTGAAATCCAATCAGATTAGGACTCTCCATTTTCATCTTATAAATAGAACCCAAAACAACACCCTTGGCCGTAACACGTTCTCAAGTCGACGACTTGAAGCCCTAGCCCCCAAAACTCGCCGAGATAAACCCCTTCGCCGGAGTACAGTCATCGATGACCGCCGACAAGCTCGCCGTCGCCGGAAGAGAGCCCTGATGATCAGTCTTGCTAGGAGGAAGACCCCGAGACCAAGAAGAATATAAAGTAGGTCTCCATTACCACCTTACGACATCATTGCGATTTTCTTTGCATCTGTTTCTTCGATCCCTTCGAACAGAAGCTTTTTCGTGGACAGATCACGTGTTGATCGGTTTTGATCTAGATCTTGAGTCCAGATCATCACCACGTCCGCATTTGATCCCTATACCTTGTTCGCCATAAAACCCCATGCAAGCCATGCAAGAACACGTACAAACTGATCTAATAAAACAGCACCATAGGATTAGCATGCATATGCACCATTGCATCTTGAGTAAAGTTTGTGCATGATATTGATTGCTGTGAATCTTGTATGTACGTGATTGTAAGTAGAAGGACAAGCTCAGGGAGCTGTCTACGACGAGCTACAACCTCCAGACTACGAGATCCAAGAGCACCAGAAACCACAGGAACAAGGCAAGTGCCCCTTGATCATATTGATCCCATGTTTTTGGAAACTGTTTTGTTTGCGAAAACTGTTTATGCTGAGTCAACTTGATGGGAAACCCTTTGATAGGAGTTTACTAGTTTTGTTAACCACCCTTGTCGCCGGGAAAGTTAATGAGTCGGGTATGGTCATTTTTGGTTTAAGCTTCGCTGAGTCGACGGGATTATGGGAAGCGAGATAGAATATGTCTGGCTACTGCACTCATGAGAATAATGATAATGAAAACTTGATGAACATGAATAGGGAGAGATCTAGGCAAGCTTGGTTTTGTGGAAGAGGTAGAATGAGATGGTGGTTTACTTGCCGTAGATCTAAGGACCGGTTCATGCCAGCCATGCCAGGATAACAGTGCCACCACAAGGCCAAATATGGGTGCGGCTTAGCTGACTAATTAGGTAAGTTGCTAGATTGTTATGGACCGTGGAAGGCGTGGGGAATGGGAGTCGAGTGAGGACTGCCCTGGGAACTGCATGGCACAAGAGGGGGCCCGTAGGTGGGAGAATGGTGATTCTAGCCTGCCGGTGAAACCTTAGTGAGTCCATACATCTAGTAGCCCCTTTGTAAAGGCTATTTTGTGATCTCTTGACCATACACCGACGGTTGTGTAATGGTATAATGGAGGTTCTGCAGTCACCGACGGGTGACAAAATCACAAACTTGTGGGTAAAGTGGTGCCACCTCTGCAAAGTGTAAAACTATCATGATAGCCGAGATTACGGTCACAAGCGCCTGGACAACTCACATGATTAGAGGGGATGGTTATTGGGAGGTTTGGTATGGATGGTTTGGTTATTGGGATGGTTTTTGGTTTGGTTATGGTTCGGTCATTGAGGTTTGGTTTCAATACTGTTGAGTCTTGGTGATAAGATTGGTTTTGGACTATTGAGTCGAAACAATGAGCTTTAGTCTCGGTTATGAGACGGAATTAAACACGAGACGAGATGGTAGTGAATACAAGAGGGTATTCATGAGCTTTAAAGGTTGAAAGAGATTTATGTCCGGATGGGACATGGAAAGTGGTGAATCACGATGGAGGTATGTTGATGTTTAATTACATGTTGGGATTACATTCATTTAAAGCTGGTTGCTGTTTCTACCATGTTTGTGAAATAAACTTTGCTTTCTGCAATGAGCCTTTTTATACCTACCTTGTTGTAAGCTACATGTCATACTTTCCGCACTTGCTGAGTACATCATGTACTCACCCTTGCATTATCATACATAATCAGCAACAGGAGAGGAGTACTATGAAGACCACGTGGAGTATTAGGAGTGTGAGCTACCATCAACCTTGCCTGTGGAGTAGGAAATGGAGCCGCTGCTGCTGCTTAGTTTGCTTCCGCAATAGTTTAGAAGACTTCCGCTGCTAGAATAAGACTTCTGCTGCTAGATTAAAGACTTCTGCTGCAATAGAGATTGATGTAATAAAGTACTTGAACCTATTCATTCATGGTTATATATTCTGAATTCAGTTTGTGGTTATATGTGTATGTGTGATGAACATACTGGGCACACATACGCATCAGTCTCGGTTCCGAGAGGTTTCCTCTCAGAACGGGGGTGTCACAGATTGTGGTATCAGAGCCACGGTTGACCGTAGGTCACACGCCTAGATAGGCCCTAGATTAGTATTAGAAGCCACGCTGACCGTAGGATGCAGCCTAGGTAGAATGCATAGAATTGGCATTAGAACCATCTTGACCGTAGTATGCAAGCCTAGGATTGATATCACCCCAAAACCGCATAGGACCCCTTTGAATAAGCTTGAATAGGAGTTGTGTAAACTTTTGTGATAATTGTTTGTGCTTGAGTGCTTAGAGTGAGTTGTGGGACATTTCAAGAGTTATCCATATCCACACATAGTAGAGAGGTGTGATGCTTTGTCATGTGCTCACGTCCTCATAAAGACTAATGTGTCTAGTTCATACCCTTGATGCAAATAGTTGGGGAATCCATCTAAACTTCTAACCTCTATTCTACTCAACTCTCTCTCACAGATGGTGAGAGGAAACGCCAGCCGTCAAGGGAGGAACGTCCGTGGCAACCAAGAGGATAACCATGATGAAGTTTCTGCTAACCCCGGAGCTGGTGAAAACAACCTGGAACGGTTGATGGCCATGCAGAATCAGCTCATGCAAACCATGATCCAACTTTGGGTCAGCTGCAGGCCAACAACAACAATCCCGTTCCTGCACCACCGCCACCACCACCGGCTCACAACCGACTGGGAGAGTTCATGAGAACTCGACCGCCTACCTTTTCACAAGCTAATGACCCCATGGAGGCCGATGACTGGTTGAAGTCCATGGAGAAGAAGCTTGCCATCGTCCAGTGAAATGACTGAGAAAAAGTTCTCTACGCGTCGTGCCAACTCATGGGAGCAGCCGCTGACTGGTGGGACACTCTCTGCAATGCTAATGTCGACCAGGAGATGATCACTTGGACTGAGATCAAGGAGAGTTTCCGCTCTCATTACATCCCTGCTGGTGTCATGATGCTCAAGCGACAAGAGTTCGAAGGTCTCTGCCAAGGCAAGAAAAGCGTGAATGAGTACATCAACAAGTTCACGCAATTTTCACGGTATTCCCCTGAAGATGTCAACTCGGACCAGAGGAAGCAGTACCTGTTCATGAGAGGGTTGAACAATGAGATCCAGGTTCAGCTCCTCAACAATGACTATGCGAGCTTCCAGAAGCTAGTTGACAAAGCCATAGTTGTTGAGAGCAAGATCCGGGAGATTGAGCAAGAGGGCAAAAGGAAGATGCCATACCAGCCTCAAGGGAGCAACGTACGCCCTCGGTACATGCCTCCAGCTGCAACATAGTATGGATCGTTTCGCCCTAATCAACCACCACAGCAACGTCCTACCATGCAAGCACCTCGTGTGCCCTTGCCTCCGGCACCTCGTCCTAACATGGGCGCCCCTGCTAAAAACCCCCGCCCCAACGTACCTGCTGTCGTGGGCAACAAGGCATGCTTTGCATGCGGAGAGACGGGACACTTTGCGAGCCAGTGCCCAAGGAGAGGTCCTGGACAGCCAAGCAACGTGCCCAAGCAGAACACAGGCTGAACGGAGGAGCCAATCAAGGCAACCGTGGACAACAGAACTACGCTCGCGGCAACGTGAACCATGTTTCTGCTGAGGAAGCGCAACAGGCTGAGGACGTCGTGATTGGTATGTTCCTTGCCAACTCCAACCCAGCCACCATTTTATTTGATTCCGGAGCATCACATTCATTCATATCATCCAAGTATGTTGCCAAGCACAATCTACCCATATCACACATGAAGTATACTATGTTGGTAAATTCTCCCGGTGGAGAGATGAGGACTAATATAGTATGTCCGAGAGTAAACCGTAAAATAAGGGGGGTAGACTTCCTTGCCAACCTCATTGTCTTGGATTCCCAAGGGCTTGATATAATACTTGGAATGGATTGGTTAAGTAAGCACAACGGAGTGATCCAATGTGCTGAGAGGAGCGTGCAGTTGACAAATGAGCACGGTACTCGTATCGAGTTCGAGTCAGCCCAACCAGCAACCGAGAAGGCAACATTGAACCACGTCAAAGGAGCAACATTGGAAAGCATTCCGGTGGTTCAAGAGTTCTCGGACGTGTTCCCAGAAGAACTTTCAGGTATGACACCTGACCGGGACATTGAGTTTTCCATTGACCTAGTACCCGAAACTGCACCTATAGCAAAGAGACCATATAGGATGCCCATCAATGAACTAGTGGAACTCAAGAAGCAGATCCAGGAGCAGCTAGAGAAGGGTTTTATACGTCCAAACTCGTAACCATGGGGAGCCCCTGTGCTCTTCGTAGACAAGACGGATGGGACCAAAAAGATGTGTGTGGACTATAGGTCTCTCAACGAGATGACGATCAAGAACAAATACCCTCTGCCCCGTATATAGGACCTGTTTGACCAGATTAAAGGAGCCCGAGTGTTCTCCAAGATTGATCTTCGATCGGGATACTTCTAGCTGAAGATTAAGCCCTCCGATATATCCAAGACTGCCTTTCGAACACGGTATGGTTCGTATGAATATATCGTTATGTCTTTTGGGTTAATGAATGCATTCATGTACCTCATCAACAAGGTCTTCATGGAGTACCTGGACAAGTTCATCGTGGTTTTCATTGACGACATCATGGTGTATTCAAAAAGTGAGGAAGAACATGAAGAACATTTGAGATCGACATTGCAGAAGCTACGAGAGCATCAATTGTATGCCAAGCTCAGCAAGTGTCAATTTTGGCTAAAGGAGATATCTTTCTTAGACCACATTATCTCCAAGGAGGGAGTATCGGTTGATCCCGGAAAAGTGGGAGATGTTCTGAAGCGGAACCAACCGCAAAACGTAAGAGACATTCAGAGTTTTCTTGGGATGGCTGGATACTACCGCCGGTTCATCAAGGACTTCTCTAAGATAGCAAAGCCTTTGATGGAGTTGCTAATGAAGGGAAAAGCGTTCCAATGGACCCCAGCGTTCCAAGAATGCTTTGAGGAGCTCAAGAAAAGGCTAACCACAGCGCCGATTTTGGTATTGTCGGACGTAAGCAAGAGCTTTGACATATATTGTGACGCATCTAGACAAGGGCTCGAATGCGTGCTCATGCAAAAAGGACAAGTGGTAGCCTATGCGTCAAGGAAATTAAAGAAACACGAGCTGAATTACCCCACATGTGACTTGGAGTTAGCAGCCGTGGTGCATGCCTTGAAGATTTGGAGGCATTATATCCTTGGTCATCAATGTGAGATCTATACGGATCATAAAAGTCTCAAGTACATATTCACCCAAACGGATTTGAATTTGAGACAACGTCGATGGTTGGAACTCATCAAGGATTATGATGTTGGGATCAACTATCACCCCAGAAAGGCCAATGTAGTAGCTGATGCATTGAGCCGAAAGGGGGCATGTCACCAACTCACGATTCGGGAGCTACCACCCAAGCTACACAAGGAGTTCGAACGGTTACATCTCAGGTTCTTGAACAAGATGGAAGTAATGGAACTCCATTCTTCTTTGGAGCAAGAGATAAGAGACGACCAAGCTACGGATAAGGAGATCAAGGAAAGGATCCAACAAGGCATTGAGAAGGACTTCAAGGAAGACGAGAAGGGTACGCTTTGGTTAGGCAAAAGGATTTGTGTGCCTAACGTGAAGCATATCCGTGACACGATATTAAAAGAGGCACATGATTCACCCTATTCCATACATCCCGGCAGTACAAAGATGTACAAGGACTTTGAAGACTTGTTATTGGTGGGATGGTATGAAGAGGGACATAGCTGAATATGTTGCCCTATGCGACACATGCCAACGGGTGAAGGCCGAACATCAAAGACCCAGTAAACTGTTGCAACCATTGAAGGTACCCGAGTGGAAGTGGGAAGACATCAGTATGGATTTCATCGTCGGTCTAGCACGTACTCGATCGGGTTACGACTCCATCTGGGTTATCATGGACCGATTGACAAAAGCAGCTCATTTTCTTCCTGTTAAAACCACGTACCGCGTGGCAGATCTAGCCGAGCTGTACATGGAGCAAATCGGGTGCCGCCATGGAGTCCCGAAGAGGATATCTCAGATTGGGGTTCTCAGTTTACCTCTAGGTTCTGGAGGAAGCTGCATGAAGCCATGGGTACACGGCTAAACTTCAGCTCTGCTTACCACCCCCAAACCGATGGGCAAACTAAAAGGACCAACCAAATCCTGGAAGACATGTTGATAGCCTGTGCTTTGAAACATGGGCGTAGTTGGGATAGGAGCTTGCCGTACGCTGAATTATCCTATAACAACAGCTATCAAGCCAGCTTGAAGATGTCACCTTTTGAGGCATTGTACGGCAGACGGTGTAGAACGCTGTTGTTTTGGAACGAGACCAGAGAGAATCCAGTGTTTGGACCCGAAGTGTTACAAGAGGCTGATAAGCAAGTCAAAACAGTACGGGAGAACTTGAAGGATGCTCAGTCACGAGAAAAAGTTTATGCAGACAAAAGGCGAAGGAAGTTGACTTTTGAAGTAGGAGACTTTGTATACCTTAAGGTATCGCCTATCCGTGGCCAACAACATTTCAACGTCAGAGGCAAGCTAGCACCTCGCTACATTGGACCGTTCAAGATTTTGGGCAAGCGAGGAGAAGTAGCCTATCAACTGGAGCTCCCGGTGCACCTCTCCGACTTGCATGACGTGTTTCATGTATCCCAGATCAAGAAGTGCTTGAGAGTACCAGAAAAACAAGTACTGATGGATGAGCTCGAACTTCAAGAGGATCTGACCTATGTACAGCACCCTGTCCGAATTTTGGACGTAAAAGAAAGGGTCACGAGGAACAAAGTGCTCCGTTGGTGCAAGGTACAAGGAGCCACCACACGGAAGCAGAAGCTACATGGGAGCGTGAAGAAGACCTCAAGGCAGAATTCTCTCATCTATTCTCCACTACCGAATCTCGAGGGTGAGATTCAATTTAAGGGGGGTAGGTTTGTAACACCCTCAATTTCATAAATCATGCATGCATTCATATTTCATGTAGAGGAATATTTTAAAATAACTATAAATAGAGAAGAAATAAAAAAGATAGTTAAAAAGAGCCAGTTCCAGTTCACTGAGAGTGCTGTAGACACTTCCCGCGGCCTGCTAGCCACGTGGCGTGTTGGAAGCTCACCCCTGCATAGTGGGGAGAGGTCCGGCACCGCCATACACATGGCAGGCTCGGAGCTAGCCTCTGTGGAAAGGGCGAGGTCTGACCCGCAACACACGTGTTGTCTCCGGGACTTGTCTCTACGGAGAAACGAAATCCAGCCCCATAGGACACGTGTCGCCACCGGAGCTAGTCGCTGCAGGGAAGCAAGGTCTGACCCGCGGGACACGTGTCGCTCTCGGAGCTCACTTCTGAGAGGTCCGATACTACCGGACACGTGTCACCTCCGGAGCTTACCTCCAGGAGGTCCGATACTACCGGACACGTGTCACCTCCGGAGCTTACCTCCGGGAGGTCCGGTCCTACTGGACACGTGTCACCTCCGGAGCTCCCCTTCGTGAGGTCCGACATTGATGAACACGTGTCACCCTCGGAGCTCGCCTCTGGGAGGTCCGATGCTGTTGGAAACGTGTCATCCTCGGAGCTCACGTCCAAAGAGAAGACACTGCAGGACACGTGTCAGCCTCAGAGCTCACCTCCAAGAGGTCCTGCCCTAAGGGAGGTCCAGAACTGACACGTGGCACTCATGGAGCCACCTTCGAAGAGAGGGGAGGTCCAGAATTGACACATGGCACATTCGGAGCCACCTCCGAAGAGAGGGGAGGTCCGGCACTGACACGTGGCGCACGCGGAGCTCACCTTCGAGGAGAGGGGAGGTCCCGCCCACCTGACACGCGGCACAACCAGAGCCCGCCTTTGCAGAAAAGGGATGCCTGGCCTACGAAGGACATGTGAAGCCTCTGGAGCTCATCACCACGGAGGAGACGAGATTTAAGCGGTTTTTATTCGGTACACGAGTGTCCGACACGGAGGAAACCGACACGAATTCTTCTATGTTGAATATTGTAACCAAAACAACTAGAGATAAGTTGTTAAGATTCAAAAACAGTTTGAGTAGGACTCTTAATTGAAATCCAATCACATTAGGACTCTCCGTTTTCCTCTTAGAAATAGAACCCGAAACAACACCCTTCGCTGTAACACATTCTCAAGTCGATGACTTGAAGCCCTACCCCCCAAAACTCGCCAAGCTAAACCCCTTCGTCGGAGTTCAGTCACCGTAGACCGCCGACAAGCTCGCCGTCGCCTGAAGAGAGACGCGACGATCTGTCTAGCTAGGAGGAAGACCCCAAGACCAAGAAGAACATAAGGTAGGTCTCCATTACCACCTTACGACATCATTGTGATTTTCTTTACATCTGTTTCTTCGATCCCTTCGAACAGAAGCTTTTTCGTGGACAGATCACGTGTTGATCGGTTTTGATCTAGATATTGAGTCCAGATCATCACCACGTACGCATTTGATCCCGATACCTTGTTCACCATAAAACTCCATGCAAGCCATGCAAGAACACGTACAAACTGATCTAATAAAACAGCACCATAGGATTAGCATGCATATGCACCATTGCATCTTGAGTAAAGTTTGTGCATGATATTGATTGCTGTAAATCTTGTATGTACGTGATTGTAAGTAGAAGGACAAGCTCAGAGAGCTGTCTACAACAAGCTACAACCTCCAGACTATGAGATCCAAGATCACCAGAAACAAAGGGAACACGGCAAGTGCCCTTGATCATATTGATCCCATGTTTTTGGAAACTGTTTTGTTTGCAAAAACTGTTTATGCTGAGTCAACTTGATGGGAAACCCTTTGATAGGAGTTTACTAGTTTTGTTAACCACCCTTGTCGCCGGGAAAGTTAATGAGTCGGGTATGGTCGTTTTTGGTTTATGCTTCGCTAAGTCCATGGGATTATGGGAAGCGAGATAGATTATGTCTGGCTACTGCACTCATGAGAATAATGATAATGAAAACTTCATGAACATGAATTGGGGGAGATCTAGGCAAGCTTGGTTTTGTGGAAGAGGTAGAATGAGATGGTAGTTTACTTGCCGTAGATCTAAGGACCGGTTCATGCCAGCCATGCCAGGATAACAGTGCCACCACAAGGCCAAATATGGGTGCGGCTTAGCTGACTAATTAGGTAAGTTGCTAAATTGTTATAGACCTTGGAAGGCGCAGGGAATGGGAGTCGAGTGAGGACTGCCCTGGGAACTGCATGGCACAAGAGGGGGCACGTAGGTGGGGGAATGGTGATTCTAGCCTGCCGGTGAAACCTTGGTGAGTCCATACATCTAGTACCCCTTTGTAAAGGCTATTTTGTGATCTCTTGACCATACACCGATGGTTGTGTACTGGTATAATGGAGGTTCTACAGTCGCCGACGGGTGATGAAATCACAAACTTGTGGGTAAAGTGGTGCCACCTCTGCAGAGTGTAAAACTATCATGATAGCCGAGCTTACGGTCACAAGCGCCTGGACAACTCACATGATTAGATGGGATGGTTTTTGGGATGGATCTTGGTTATGGTTATTTGGATGGTTTTTGGTTTGGTTATGGTTCGGTCATTGAGGTTTGGTTTCAAGACTGTTGAATCTTGGTGATAAAATTCGTTTCGGACTGTTGAGTCGAAACAATGAGCTTTGGTCTCGGTTATGTGACGGAATTAAACACGAGACGAGATGGTAGTGAATACAAGAGGGTATTCATGAGCTTTAAAGGCTGAAAGAGATTTCTGTCCGGATGGGACATGGAAAGTGGTGAATCATGATGGAGGTATGTTGATGTTTAATTACATGTTGGGATTACATTCATTTAAAGCTGGTTGATGTTTCTACCATGTTTGTGAAATAAACTTTGCTTTCTGCAATGAGCCTTTTTATACCTACATTGTTGTAAGCTACATGTCATACTTTCCGCACTTGCTGAGTACGTCATGTACTTACCCTTGCATTATCATACATCATCAGCAACAGGAGAGGAGTACTATGAAGACCACGTGTAGTATTAGGAGTGTGAGCTACCATCAACCTTGCCTGTGGAGTAGGAAATGGAGCCACTGCTGCTGCTTAGTATGCTTCCGCAATAGTTTAGAAGACTTCCGCTGCTAGAATAAGACTTCCACTACTAGATTAAAGACTTCCGATGCAATAGAGATCGATGTAATAAAGTACTTGAACCTATTCATTCGTGGTTATATATTCTGAATTCAGTTCGTGGTTATATGTGTATGTGTGATGAACATCCTAGGCACACATACGCATCAGTCTCGGTTTCGAGAGGTTTCCTCTCAGAACGGGGGCGTCACAATTGTGCCGCGTGTCAGGTGGACGGGACCTCCCCTCTCCTCGAAGCGAGCTCCGTGTGCGCCACGTGTCTTGGTCGGCGGGACCTCCCTCTCCCTCAGAGGTGAGCTCCATGTTCGCCACGTGTCTGGTGGGTCGGGACCTCTTCTCTCTTAGAGACGAGCTCCGCGTACGCCATGTGTCAGTGCCGGACCTCCCCTCTCTTCGGAGGTGGCTCCGAAAGTGCCACGTGTCAGTTCTGGACCTCATCTCTCTTCGGAGGTGAGCTCCGAGAAAGCCACGTGTCAGGAAGCGCCAAACTTCTTTTCTCCTCAGAGATGAGCTCCGAGGTTGACACGTGTCCAACAGCATCGGACCTCCTGGAGGCGAGCTCCAAGGGTGACACATGTTCATCAATGTCGGACCTCCCGGAGGTGAGCTCCGGAGGTGACACGTGTCCAGTAGTGTCAGACCTCCCGGAGACAAGCTCCAGAGGTGACATCTGTCCAGTAGTGTCGGATCTTCCGGAGGTGAGCTCCGGAGGTGACACGTGTCTCGTAGGACCGGACCTCTCGGAGGTTACCTCCGAGAGCGACACGTGTCCCGTGGGTTGGGCCTTGCTTCCCCGCAGCGACTAGCTCCGGTGGCGACACGTGTCTTGTGGGGCTGGACTTCGCTTCTTCGCAGAGACAAGCCCCGGAGGCGACACGCATCCAGCGGGTCGGACCTCGCCCCTTCCACAGAGGCTAGCTCCGAGCCTTCCACGTGTCTGGCGGTGCCGGACCTCTTCCCACTATGAATGGATGAGCTCCAAACACGCCACGTGGCCAGCAGGCCGCGGGAAGTGTCTACAACGCTCCTCGGTGAACTGGAACTGGCTCTTTTTAGCTATCTTTTTTATTCCTTTTCTGTTTCTACTTATTTAAAAATGTTTTTCTACATGAAATATGAATGTGTGCATGAATACGAAATTGAGGGTGTTACAAACCTACCCCCCTTAAATTGAATCTCGCCCTCGAGATTTGATAGTGTTGGAGAATAGATGAGGGAATTCTGCCTTGAGGTCTTCCTCACGTTCCCATGTAGCTTCGGCTTCCGTATGATTGCTCCATTGTACCTTGCACCATCAGATCACTTTGTTCCTCGTGACCCTTTCCTTCTCATCCAAAATATTGGACAGGGTGCTCTACATAGGTCAGATATTCTTCAAGCTCAAGTTCATCTATCGGTACTTGTTCCTCTGGTACTCTGAAACACTTCTTGAGCTGGGATATGTGAAACACGTCATGCACGTCGGAGAAGTGCATCGGCTGACTCGAACATGATACGAGTACCATGCTCGTTTGTCAACTGCACGCTCCTCTCAGCACATCGGATCTCTCCGTTGTGCTTGCTTAATCAATCCATTCCGAGTATTATGTCAAGCTCTTGGGAATCCAAGACAATGAGGTTGACAAGGAAGTCTACCCCCCTTATTTTAAGGTTCACTTTCGGACATACTATATTAGTCCTCATCTCTCCACCAGGAGTATTAACCAACATAGTATATTTCATGTGTGATATGGGTAGATTGTGCTTGGCAACATACTTGGATGATAAGAATTAATGTGATGCTCTGGAATCAAATAAAATTGTGGATGGGTTGGAGTTGTCAAGGAACATACCAATCACGACGTCCTCAGCCTGTTGCCCTTCCTCAGCAGAAACATGGTTCACGTTGCCGCGACCGTAGTTCTGCTGTCCTCGGTTTCCTTGCGTAGCTCCTCCGTTTGGTCGTGGGTTCTGCTTGGGCACGTTGATTGGCTGTCCAGCACCTTTCCTCGAGCACTGACTTGCAAAGTGTCCTGTTTCTCCGCATGCAAAGCATGCCTTGTTGCCCAAGACAGCAGGGACATTGTGGCGGGGGGTTTGAACAGGAGCACCCATGTTAGGACGAGGCGCAGGAGGTAAAGGCATACGGGTGCTTGCATGGCGGGTCATTGCTGTGGTGGTTGATTGGGGCGAAAAGTAGAAGTGGACGAGCCATACTGTGGTGCAGCTGGGGGCATGTACCGAGGACGTACGTTGCTCCCTTGTGGCTGGTATGGCATATTTCTTTTGCCCTCTTGCTCGATCTTTCGGATCTTGCTCTCCACCACTATAGCTTTGTCAACTAGCTTCTGGAAGCTGGCATAATCATTGTTGAGGAGTTGAACCTGGATCTCATTGTTCAACCCTCTCATGAACAAGTACTGCTTCCGTTGATCCGAGTTGACATCCTCGGGGGCATACCTTGAAAGTTGCGTGAACTTGTTGAGGTACTCATTCACGCTCTTCTTTACTTGGCGGAGACCTTCAAACTCTTGCCTTTTAAGCATCATGACACCAACAGGGACGTAATGAGAGCGGAAACTCTCTTTGAACTCAGTCCAAATAATAGTCTCTGGGTCGACATGAGCGTTGCATAGAGCATCCCACCAGTCAGCGGCTGCTCCCATAAGTTGATGTGATGTGAAGAGAATCTTCTCTCGGTCATTGCACTGAACTATAGCAAGCTTCTTCTCCATGGACTTCAACTAATCATCGGCCTCCATGGGATCATTAGCTTGTGAGAAAGTAGGTGGTCGAGTCCTCATGAACTCTCCCAGTCGGTTTTGAGCCAGCAGTGGTGGCGGGGGTGGTGGCGGGGGTGCAGGAACGGGGTTGTTGTTATTGGCTTGCAACTGACCTAAAGTTTGGATCATGGTTTGCATGAGCTGATTCTGCATAGCCATCAACCATTCCAAGTTGTTTTCACCAGCCCCGGGGCCAACATTCTCAGGAACCTCAACGTGGTCATCCTCTTGGGGTTCCTGGTTGCCACGAACGTTCCTCCCTTGACGGCTGGCGTTTCCTCTCGCCATCTGTGAGAGAGAGTTGGATAGAATAGAAATTAGAAGTTTAGATTGACCCTCCCAACTATATGCATCAAGGGTATGAGCTAATATATCAACCTATATGAGGATGTGAGCACATGCCGAATCATCTCACATCTCTCTACTAGGTGTGGACATGGACAATGCTGAAGCGTCCCACAACTCACACTAAGCACACAAGCACTAACAATCATCACAAAAGTTCACACCACACAACTCCTATTCAAGCTTATTCAATGGGGGTCCTATGTGGTTTGGGGTGATACCAATCTGTGACTTCTACTTAGGCTTGCACACTACGGTCAAGGTGGGTCTGATGCCAATCTATGCATTCTAGGCTTGCATCCTATGGTCAAGGTCGCTCTAATACAAATCTGTGACTAGGCCTGCGTCCTACGGTCAACGTGGCAGCTCTAATGCTAGTCTGTGAATTCTATCTAGGCTTGTGACCTACGATCAACCGTGGTAGCTTAATATCAATCTGTGACCTTATCTAGGCGTGCGACCTACAGTCAACCGTGGCTTCTAATGCCAATCTGTGATCTATCTAGGCGTGTGACCTATGATCATAAGAGAGACCAAAGCTCATTGTTTCGACTCAACAGTCCGAAACCAATCTCATCACCAAGACTCAGCAGTCCTGAAACCAAATCCAAAGACCAAACCATAAAAAAACCAAATACCATCCCATATAATCATGGAAGTTGGCCAAGCGCTTGTGACCGGAAGCACGGCTATCATGATAGTTTTACACTCTGCAGAGATGGCACCACTTTACCCACAAGTTTGTGATTTTGTCACCCGTCGGCGACTGCAGAAC
Organism: Neostapfia colusana; assembly: GCA_030760725.1. Lineage (NCBI taxonomy): Eukaryota > Viridiplantae > Streptophyta > Magnoliopsida > Poales > Poaceae > Neostapfia > Neostapfia colusana. Next base: position 31,578,487 of record JASWHV010000017.1, on the reverse strand, counting down.
CTCCATTATACCAGTACACAACCGTCGTTGTATGGCCAAGAGATCACAAAATAGCCTTTACAAAGGGGCTATTAGATGTATGGACTCACTAAGGTTTCACCAGCAGGCTCGAATCACCATTCTCCCACCTACGGGCCCCCTATTGTGCCATGCAGTTCCCAGGGCAGTCCTCTCTCGACTCCCATTCCCCGCGCCTTCCATGGTCCATAACAATCTAGCAACTTACCTAATTAGTCAGCTAAGACGCACCCATACTTGGTCTTGTGGTGCCACTGTTTTCCTGGCATGTGCTCGCATGAACCGTTCCTTAGATCTACGGCAAGTAACCACCATATCATTCTACCACTTCCACAAAACCAAGCTTGCCTAGATCTCCCCCGATTCATGTTCATTATCAAGTTCTCATTATCATTATTCTCATGAGTGCAGTAGCTAGACACATTCTATCGCTTCCCATATCCCGTAGATTAGCGAAGCAAAAAGCAAAAACGACCATACCCGACTCATCAACTTTCCCGGCGACAAGGGTGGTTATCAAAACTAGTAAACTCCTATAAAAGGGTTTCCCATCAAGTTGACTCAAGCATACTCAGTTTTCGCAAACAAAACAGTTTCCAAAAACATGGGATCAATATGGTCAAGGGGCACTTGCCTTGTTCCTGTGGCTTCTGTTGCTCTTGGATCTCGAAGTTTTGGTGCTGAAATCCTTCATAGATAGCTCCCTGAGCTTGTCCTTCTACTCATGATCACGCACATACAAGATTCACAGCAATCAATTATCATGCACGAACTTTACTCAAGATGCAATGATGCAGACGCATGCAGATCCTATGGTGCAGTTTTAGTTTGTACGTGTTCTTGCATGTTTTAATGGCTTTGCATGGGGTTTTACGATAAACAGAGGTGTAAAGATCGAGTGTGGACGTGGTGATGATCTGGACTCAAGATCTAGATCAAACCGATCAACACGTGATCTGTCCATGAAAAAGCTTCTGTTCGAAGAGATCAAAGAAACAGATGTTAAGAAAACCGCGATGACGTCGTAAGGTGGTAATGGAGACCTACCTTACGTTTTTCGGGGCCTTCCTCTTCATAATGGCAGCAAACTCCGACATCAGCGAGCGTGTCGGGGCTCGTCGGCGGTGTCTCCGGCGAAGGGGTTTAGCTTGGCGAGTTTGGGGGCTAGGGTTTCCAAGTCGTCGACTCGTAATGTGGAAAAGAAGTACGTGGTTTCAGCCAGGGGTTTTCGGTTCTATTTATAAGAGGAAAACGAAGAGTCCTAATCTGATTGGATTTCAAATAAGAGTCCTATTTGATTTGTGTTTGGATCTTAACAACTTATCTCTAATTGATTTGGTGCGGTAGCAATGTGGAAATCGTGTTGGTTTCCTCCGTATCGGGTATGCCCACGCGTACAGAAGAAAAACCGCTTCAGATCTCGTCACCTCCGCGGTGATGAGCTCCGGAGTCTTCACATGCCCTGCGGAGGCCGGGCCTCCCTTTTCTGCAGAGGCGGGCTCCGGTTGTGCCGCAGGTCAGGCGGGCGGGACCTCTCCTCTCCCCAGAGGCGAGCTCCGCGTGCGCCACGTGTCTTGGTGGGCGGGACCTCCCTCTCCCTCAGAGGTGAGCTCCGCGTTCACCACATGTCTGGTGGGTCGGGACCTCCTCTCTCTTAGAGACGTGCTCCACGTACGCCATGTGTCAGTGCCGAACCTCCCCTCTCTTCGGAGGTGGCTCCGAGAGTGCCATGTGTCAGTTCCAGACCTCCCCTCTCTTCGGAGGTGAGCTACGAGAAAGCCACGTGTCAAGCAGTGCCGAACTTCCTTTCTCCTCAGAGACGAGCTCCGAGGTCGACACGTGTCCAACAGCATCGGACCTCCTGGAGGCGAGCTCCAAGGGTGACACGTGTTCACCAATGTCGGACCTCCCGGAGGTGAGCTCCAGAGGTGACACGTGTCCAGTAGTGTCGGACCTCCCAGAGGCGAGCTCTAGAGGTGACACTTGTCCAGTAGTGTCGGACCTCCCGGAGGCGAGCTCCGGAGGTGACACGTGTCCCATAGGACCGGACCTCTCGGAGGTTAGCTCCGAGAGCAACACGTGTCATGCAGTGTCGGACCTCTCGGATGTGAGCTCCGAGAGCGACACGTGTCCCGCGGGTTGGGCCTTGCTTCCCCGCAACGACTAGCTCCGGTGGCAACACATGTCCTGCAGGGCTGGACTTCGCTTCTTCACAGATACAAGCCCTGGAGGCGACACGCGTCCAGCGGGTCATACCTCGCCCCTTCCACAGAGGCTAGCTCCGAGCCTGCCATGTGTCTAGCGGTGCCGGACCTCTCCCCACTATGCAGGGATGAGCTCCAAACACGCCAGAGGCCAGCAGGCCGCGGGAAGTGCCTACATCGCTCCTCGGCGAACTGGAACTGGCTCTTTTTAGCTATCTTTTTTATTCCTTTTCTGTTTCTACTTATTTAAAAAATTTTCTCTACATGAAATATGAATTCATGCATGAATACAAAATTGAGGGTGTTACAATCGGACTAGTCCGTTTTCTACTCAGAGAAAAATCGGACTAGTCCGGTACTGTGCGGACTAGTCCGGTATGCGTGGACTAGAGAGATCAAGGTTGATCAATATTTTCACTTCTAGTACCCTATGCAGCGGAAATTAATTGATAACTTAGATTTATTACAACAGTGAAACAATGAATGACAGAGATCAACATTGATTTCAATGCTTCAACATGAATTTCACAAGATTAATTAAACATTAGAATATGATGAACAATAAATGAACACGAGTAGGAGACAAGATTTTATCCCGAGGTTCGATTCCACGAAGAAAATCTACGTCCCCGTTGAGGAGTCCACTAAGGACCGGGTCTTCACCAACCCTACCCTCGTTGAATCGCCACGGAGGTTGATTCTCTTCCACTAATCACAAAGGGCAAATAAATCGTTCAAGGGGCCTTCTCACAAGTTGAGGGCTCTCCAAGAATTACAATGAATGAACACAACCAAACACATGTAAGGGCCTCAGTTTTTGGACACATATTCAAAGTGTTCATCACCACACACACACACCTCATTTGAAGCAAGTTGATAAACACAAATGAAGAGAAAGTAACCATCATCAACATGCTCATTAGAGAACAAACTCACATATTGCAAAAGTGGTATTTCCCACATATGATATAGAGGGTCTGGGCATATGAAAACTCCTACACATTGCTAGGGATGTCCATGCCAAGTTTCACCCAAATTCAAAACCTTTTTGAGGTCATTTTGGGTATAGTTAGAAAGAGGGCAGTTTGAAACCATATTCAAATTCAAACTGTTTTTATCCCATGAATTCAAAATTAGGAGGCATATTCTTATTCAGCACAATTTTGTGAGCTCACACTCCAATTTTCACTCCATTTGGAGTTGATCTTGACATGAGCTAAGTGGGACAAATTCAAACTTTATTTGAATTCCAAACTGAACTTGTGCTGAAATTCATTCAAACAAAACCCAATTTGAATTCTAATCAATTCAAAAGGCTCATGGGTGAATAATTTGAATCACCAGGGGTATTTTGGGGCTCACTGTTTACAACAGAGATTAGGAGTAAATTTCAGAGGTTAAAACCCCAGGTGAGACCCACATGTCATAGAGAGAAGGAGGGAAGTCGTGCACACAAAGTCACAGCCTCGGTGGGAAATTCCACCGAGCAGCTGTCGGCTGTGCCACCGAGCAGCCACCGGCGCCACCAGCTGCTTCCTCCTCCACGCGCTGGCGCCCAGGGCAGCTTGCTCGCGCCTCCACGCGACCGGCACCGCCTCAGCCCGAGCAGGGATCGGCTGGCTTTATCTCCTCGCGTGCAACCCCGAGCAGTGGCAGATTTTCCCTCCGCAGCTCTCTGCTCGATCGAGAAAACCAGCAAACGATCTCCTCCTTCGTTACTGAGCTGCTAGACAGCAACCTGAGATCGCACTCCACCTCCCCAACGCCAGAAACCCCGAGCTCCGACCTCCCTTGCCCCAGAACGATTGGCACCTCGGCGACCTAGCGTCAGCCGAAAGTCAGGCGCCCGTGGACAGCGCTCCACAGGCGTTTTCACGGTCCAGCAAGGGCAGCAGCAGGAGCGCGCAACAGCCGTGCTGCTCTCCTCCAAGTTTGGAAGCAAACTGTGAAGAATCCCCGGCGAATTTTCAGTTTTTACGCCGGCAACCTTAAACTGAGCTTCCGGTACGGATCCTTCAAATTCTTGCTCTAAGATCCTTCTCTAGCTATCAAATCATGCACATAGACGCTGGACTAGCCGGCGATCAAGTTCTTTGCTGCATCCATGGTGTGAAACTGTCTAGGAGTGACGAATTTCGAGCTCGATCAAGGGTGGTCATGGCGGGCACGATCGGTCACACGGAGCCGACCGGCTTGCCGCCATCTTTGAACCCTTTTGACACCTTGTCAAGCTTCCTAGAGGTACACTGATGCTGTAGAACCGATTGTTCGAGGTGTTGGCGGGTTAGAACCCACGGTCAACGGCGCCGAACCACAACCGAGGCCGCGGCACGTCGCCGGGCTGTTTCCGGTCACCGCCAGCCCGAACTGACACCACCGACGTGTTCCTTGACGTCGACAACCCCCTGGCGGCGAGTTTCAGACCATGGGATGGCCGGCAGCGGCGAGCCGGCAAGCTCCGGGTCTGCTCCGGCGAGGGACGGCGGCGCGAGCGCGCGGGCGCGTCGTGAGGAAGACGAAGTCGGCTGGCCCATGCGTCAGTGGCTCAAAATTTGAAATCGGGATCAGATGTGGCCGGGATCGGGTGTGCTGGCGCTCAAAGACCCTGTGGGCTGCGGTGTGCGGTCGCCTCGGAGCTCAACACGTGTCCCCGCGGGCCCCACCAGATTTAAACTTTTCCCCCGATTTTCAGATTTCATTCAAACATCAAATCCTCATAACTTTGGCTAGAAAGCTCCAAATCGAGTGAATCAAATTTTGTTGGATTCAGCTCTCTGAGCACTTTCCAGCAAATCAAGTTTCACTTCATGAAAATCCTTATTTCTCCAGAATTAATTCCTCAAAATTTAAACTGTTTGGAATTTTAACTGGAGAATCGTTTGGAGGAAAATCCTGAAATTTTTCTGGGATGTTCACCAAAATATCCCTGAACTACCATAATAATTTCAGATCCATTTGATCTTATTTGATCCACCTAATGGTGTGATTAGTGAAACTGTTCCAGAGAAAATAGAAAATGTTCAGAAACATTTTCAGAATTTTCTCTGAAATTGTTTAGCTCATATCTTTAGCTAGGAACCTTCAAATTAAGTGAGACCAACTCCATTAGAACCCCCTGAAAATCTAGTTCTCAGAAAGTCATAGTTTGTTCCATGAAAATCCCTAGAACACCCTAAGAGTGCCAATTAAGTTCAAGTACATAATTAATTGTGGAGGGCTCAAATGAGCTTTGCTGCAACTAAAACTTGACCAAGTCTCTGTTTAGGTTGTAACAAAGCCACAGTAAAAGTTTCACAGTTATTGGGTCTGTCTAGCAAGAGTTATAGACTTCACAAGTTTAAATTCAATCAAATACATTTAAATTAATACATATCCTTGTATATCATGTAGTCGCTAAGGTCGAGGAGGAACCCGAAGTCCTAGACTTCGTTACTCCGGAGGTGCAGCTAGCCTACGACCAAGAGCAGCAAGGCAAGCTCTGGTTTGCATTAACCTTTTTACAAGTTTCTATTCTTTTGAGCACATACTTGAATACTATTATTCTTTGCATTAGAGTCTTGTTTGGAAACCCAACTGCATAGCCAAGAAAACCATGGGTTGGGATTAAGATTGAAAACCCCATTAGCTACTGCAATGCTAAGATAGAGTAGGATTCGGTACAAGTCGAGTAGTTGGAACTACTCGCGAGCATAGGCTAGAGGCACTCGACTCGGGTAGAGATAGCACATGGTACACATGGCAAGAAAAATGAGACCGAGCGGGGAGTAAGGGCAGCAGGACTTTGGGGCCTGTGTGCTGTAGCTCCGCTCGTGTCGATTGAGGACCAAGCCGTGTGCGGGCCTGTTGAACAAGCTAGAATAGTACCAAAGACCTACCGGCTATATGGGAACCAGGAAACCGATGTAACTCAGGTAGCTGGGTGTTGAGGCATAGCTGGTCGTTCAGAGGGTAGGTTGAGAGCTCGAGGTGTAAATCGGCTGGCGGCACTGAGATGCGCATGCAGAGACCTCTTGCTCGGGACGATTGGACCTGTTCAACATTTGGCTAACAGGTGAAAGGTAGTTGCGTACGGCGTCCATGATGGTTGTTGTAGGCAACATCGAGTACGGGCGTACGTGACAGGTTGTTCGGGTAACCCTGCAGGTGTAAATCGATTATAATTGCCGTCCCTCACGGTCAGTGAGTACCACTTGTTCACTATACCGTGATGTAGAAAGAACAGGCTAGTTACATGTTAAAATGTTGCTGATTGAAAGATGGACTTGATTGCTAATGATTTGCTGTAGTTTAGAGCTAACTAAAGTTCCTTTTAACTTTGGGCAAAGTACATGAGAGAAATGGGTTTCTTGTTTGATTGCGGCTCTCTCATGTGCCTTAGCGTAAGGTTCTCCACAACTGCTGCTAAAACTGGAAAGTAAGGTTCTACTAATTAGGCGAGTCCTTGCAATTGATTTTTACCTCATGTAACCCATCACCCCTCATGTAGAAGTTCCATGTTTAGGTGAGACGGGTCAGACATGCTGAGCCTTTGTGCTCACTGCTTGTGTTTGAAGCTTTTGCCGGGTTCTATGAGGAAGGGACTCCCGAAGAGGAGACGGAACCCCAGTAGGGGAACCCCATCGAGTGGGAGTCATGCACGCCGCAGAGTTAGTGTGCGTGTGTGCTAGCAAGAACACGTTCAAGGGCTGGACGTGGACTTGATTCTTAGTCTACGCCCGTGAGTGTAGACTGGCCTTATTTTGATGTACAAATGTTCATAAACCACTTTATGTAATAAAAGTTTTGCTTCCGCTGTGTACCTTTGATGTGTGTTATTCGGTGCTGTGCAACGCAGCACCCCTCAGCGTGATCCTGGCTCGACAAGACCGTGGGGTCGTGTCAGCGTTGGTATCAGAGCTCGCTTGAGGCTTAACGCACTACAATGGTCATCTTTTTCAAAAATCCAGTGAGGAACGAGTTAGTAGCCCATATAAGGATGTTATTAGTATACAGAAAGTGGCATATTAACTTATTTGATTATGTCGGAAAATTGTGCATCTCGGGACGTTCATGTCTTGGGGGGTGCACGTAAGCACTGTCCACCAGTGCGCACAAGCTGAAGGGTGGAGCCCCACGGGTGGCAGGTAACCTGACCCGCTTTGATATCCTCTACGACTCTTTATGTCGTTTGGGGTATTCGAGCAACGTCTGTCCCTGGCGTGCGTGGTGCAATTTGGGAGACCCCGTCACGTGGTCTGAAACATGAACACGTAACTCAAGGCGTGTTTGGCTTGAGAACATCCGGGCGAGTGATGACGGCCGGGTGTACGAACTGTATGGATTCCGGGCTCGGTGTGCAGCCGAGTCTGAGGATTGTCTGAGTTTCTGCAGGTAGTCTAACCATGAAACGGTAGACGTGTAGCATCCGTGTGTGAGTGACGTTTAGTGCCACTGAAGTAACGAAGCCGGCTAAGTCCGGTATAGGTTTTTCTTTGTGAGGACGTAGTACCGACATAATCTGGTGACGCATCGACGTCACACCCCACTAAATGAACAACTTCATTTAAAACTTGAAAGTTTTGGTCCAAAGACGTAAAAACTTGATGTAACTCCTTCCCTTAATCAGAATATTCAAAGTTAACCAGTTTTCAACTTATAGGTTGTTAAGGACAGAGCACTCTGTTTTCAGCTGAATCAAGGCTGAAGTTAATCAGAGGTTAGAGGTTGAGTTCTTTCGAGGTTGGGGTCATATGATACATTTCTGGAACGCTTTGGAAGAGCTTTACAACTTTTCTGTTGAGGTCCAGAGGTGTTCCATCCCCTAACCAATCGAAAAATGCAGTAGAGTTAAAACTGTCCAGAAAACAGGACAGAACAAAGACTCTCTGTAAACTCTCTGTAAATTGAGTATAACTTCCTGCATAAAAATCCAAAAACTAGAAAATTAGGTAGTTCTGGAAATATTATGAGATGGGTTACAACTTTGTAACCGAAAGTTTTGTCATATTAGGAACAGAATTAACTGGAATTCTTGGATTAAATCAGTACCTAAAGCATGGAGGTGCTGTCCAATTTTCTCCAGAAATTCTGTTAACTTTAACCTCTCATAACTTTCGAACCAGGACAGATCTTAGGCCAAGCAAATACTTTCTGGAAAGCTATTGAAGTTATATTTAACTTTGATGTTGAGCTCCAGAACTAGTTTTGCTTTAACATGGCCTAAATCAGGTTGAAATGGAAACTGGTCAGGGCTGTCATGTTGAACAGCAGATCAGCAGTCAAATTTGCTTAAAATTTAAACTATGTTTCCAAGTTTTATGGGTTCAATGACATGTCTTATGTTATAACTCAATGGTTTACTGTTTAAATAAATATTTGACATTTCTCAAATATATTTTTACATATGACAGCAGATAAGCAGTTGGAGAACGGGTGGGTAGTGTCCCGCTGTTCTCACCGCAGCGGCTATCCGGAAGCATTGAGGCAGATGCTTCAATATTTCGGATACAACCAGATGCTGCAATACTTCGCCAAGGAAGAAGGCGAAGAGGGGAACAAGATGCGGACCATCCATGTCAAAGTCCCTGCAGGACCTACGCCACCCGGTTGGGTGCCGTTCACCGTCACGGTGAGAGGAAGACAACCAGAAGGGATGTGGCAAGTGGCAGCCCGTGACACTATGTCACGTTTCTGCCAACTACACGTGCAAGCTATGGAGGGCACTCCATACGCGCTTGTTCCGGTGGAGGGACGGGCTCAGCATGTGTGGGAAGAGAGGTATCGGGGGGCAACAGATCCGGGTTGCCCAAGGTACAACCCCGCGGAGGCAAACCATAGCCTCCAGATGAGGGCGGGAAACGCCGTGATGGACAGTCAAGCTGTTCATACGGAGCATCTCGCCACAAAGCTCAAGGAGAGCACGAGCCGTGGAGACCATTTCGAGAGTGCTCACAGCGCACTCCGTAATGTGCTCCTTCCGACGATCAAGCGACTGAATGAACAGCACAATCAGTTGCATCGTCTGAAGAAGGCAAAGAAGAAGAGCCATGTTGACATCGCGGCACTGCAAGAGCTGGTGCAGACCCTAACCCAGCAGAATGAGGACCTTGCTCAAGAGCGGGACGACGCTATTGAGGAAGGGCAAGGCTGGGAAGAGGATTACAACCAGGCCATGGACGAGGTGCATGCCTTGCAGGACCTCGTACCTCCGGTATTGGGCATACCGGTGGTCTTGGGCCTTCCAGCAATGAGAGAACCCGAGATGGGAGAAGAGGTGGTAGATCCAGAGCCACCAGCAGAGGTACCGGAGGAGGACGACCCACAGGAGGTCGAGTTCTACTCCGAGTAGGGGGTTACAGTTGCCAAGTAGGGCAGCTAGGGTAGTGTAACCCAACTTTTGTAATGGGTGACATGTCGTGTAGGCAGTAGCGCATGTATAGGTAGTGACGACATGAGCACGACTTCTCGGAGACCCGAGAATAATGTATCTTGTATAATGTTTATGCTTTATCAATATATGTGAATGTTGTGCAAATTAATCATGTGTCACTTTAATACCTACTGTTGCATATGGAATTTTAAGTATGACATGTGCTAATCGCTGCTGTTTTGAATTTTAGAATGACGCGTACCCGTGCCAACCCGGACGTTGGGGGTACTAGCCAAGGGGGAGAGACCTCCCAACAGCCTCCCGAGGACTCCTCGGGACAGCAGCAGCAACAGCAACAGCAAACACCGCCACCGCCACTGCCAACAGTTACATTGGCCGACATTGTCGCGGCAATGGCGGGTTCACATCAGCAGCACACTGAGTTGCTGCAAACTCTTATTGCCAATACGTCTCGCCCAGAGAGACGTCAAGACCGTGAGGAGCGTCAACAGAGCTCCTACTCTGACTTCCTGGCTACTCATCCCCCGGTATTCTCAAGGGCGGATGAACCTCTTGACGCGGAAAACTGGCTCCGCGCAATAGAGACGAAGTTCGGGCTGCTCCAGATAAGTGAGCAGCGCAAGACTCAGTTCGCGGTCCAGCAGCTCCAAGGATCCACGAGCGCGTGGTGGGCAAACTTTTGTGCTTCACAGCCCACCGACCGAGTTATGACCTGGACGGAGTTCCGGACAGCCTTCAGGGCCTATCACATTCCGCCAGGTTTGATGAAAAGGAAGACGCAGGAGTTTCTACACCTGCAGCAAGGGAGCCGAAATGCGCTGGAATACTCCAGGGCATTCAACGATCTCGCGCTCTACGCGTCGTAACACGCAGATACCGACGAGAAGCGGCGGGACCACTTTTACCAGGGGCTTAATCCGCTCCTGAAGGACAAATTGGCGATGTTAATTCGCGACAGCCTCAACGACATCATTGACGCTGCGATTGTTCAAGAGGACTCCGGCAAGGAGTTGGCGGCGGCAAAGCGAAAGCGAAGCGCGCCGCAGAGCAGCGGAGAAGGAAGCGGTCCTTCTCAGAAGTTTCGAATGGTGAATCGCCCACCATCAGGTCCACGCTGGCAGCCACCACAAAGGCCGATGCCATTCCGCAGTCGGCCGTACTCTTCACCGGCATTCAGGCCGGCAATGCCAGCACCACTTCCGCAACAACAACAGCAGCAGCCGGCGATGCCGCGTGCGTATGCGCCTCAGCAGCGCATGCCGGGCTTCCGTCCCCCGAGCACTACACCAGCAGCGGCCACATGTTACAAGTGTGGTCGTCCAGGACACTTCGCCAGCAGTTGCCCGGAGAGGCAAGGCGGCGGAGTTGCATCACAATTTCCGGGGAGGAATCAACCCCGGAACCCCACTAATGCGCGGCGGGCAAACCCTAGGCCCGGCACTGTCCACCAGCTTGCCATAGAGGACGTGCCTGAGGGTGAGCCAATCCTTGCGGGTATGTTCCAACTCCACAAGCATCCCGCTACAGTACTATTTGATTCAGGCGCCACGCATAGCTTCATTAGCCAAGCTTTCATTGATAAATATAGCTTGCAAATACTACCCACCGATAGTCCTTATGTGATCTGTTCACCGGGTGGGAAAATTTCAGCAAGCATGATGGTCCCAAAAGCGCCATTGTGCTTGGAGGGTAGAGTCTACCCTACGTCTCTCATAATCTTAGAGGGACAAAAGGTTGATGTCATCTTAGGGATGTCGTGGTTAACCCGCCACGGCGCTATTTTAGACACCGTCCTCCGAGTTGTGCACTTAAACTCAAAAGTGCACGAACCTCACTCATTATTTCTGGACAGTCCAGAAATAAAACTTCCAAGTGTCTACCAAGCCACAACCATCAGATTGGAAGATATTCCAGTGGTCCGAGAGTTCCCTGACGTGTTTCCGGAGGATTTACCGGGGATGCCGCCTGATAGAGAGGTGGAGTTCAAGATTGAACTTGCACCGGGAACCATGCCAATATCCCGAAGGCCGTACAAGATGGCGCCCAAGGACTTGGCTGAATTGAAGACCCAGCTAACGGACCTACTGGAAAAGGGTTTTATTAAGCCGAGCTCCTCGCCATGGGGCTGTTCGGCGTTATTTGTAAAGAAGAAGGATCGGCTTTGCGTGGACTATCGTCCATTAAATGCCGTAACCATCAAGAACAAGTACCCATTGCCACGGATCGACATGTTGTTTGATCAGTTGGTCGAAGCAAAGATCTTTTCCAAGATGGACTTTAGATCCGGGTACCATCAGATTAAGATAAGGGCGGAGGACATTCCAAAGACAGCTTTCTCGACGAGGTATGGGCTTTATGAGTACCTGGTCATGTCCTTCGGCCTCACCAATGCTCCAGCTCACTTCATGTACTTGATGAACTCGGTATTCATGCCGGAGCTGGACAAGTTTGTCGTGGTCTTCATCGACGACATATTAGTATATTCCAAGTCGGAGGAAGATCACAAGAAGCATCTGCGTATAGTCTTGCAACGGCTGCGGGATCACAAGCTATACGCGAAATTCAGCAAATGCGAGTTCTGGATATCGCAAGTGCCTTTCCTCGGGCATATCATCTCAGTGGAAGGTATCGCTGTAGACCCGAGCAAGATCACTCTAGTGCTGAATTGGAAATCCCCGAGAACTGTTCATGAGGTATGGAGTTTCCTTGGACTCGCGGGATATTATCGGAGGTTCATTCTGAACTTCTCGAAGATTGCCAAGCCTATGACAGAGCTGCTGAAGAAGGCTACCAAATATGTTTGGAGTCCAGCGTGTGAAGCAGCATTCAAGGCTTTAGTCAAGCACCTGACATCAGCACTGGTTTTGGCGCAGCCAGACACAACAAAACCGTTCGATGTGTACTGCGATGCATCCGGCATTGGGCTCGGATGTGTGCTGATGCAAGACCGAAGAGTGGTCGCGTATGGGTCACGGCAGCTTAGAAACCATGAGCAGAATTATCCAACCCACGACTTGGAGCTCGCTGCCGTGGTACTTGCACTAAAGATGTGGAGGCACTACCTACTCGGTAACCTTGTACATTTATATACCGACCACAAAAGCCTCAAGTACATATTCACTCAGAAGGAGCTGAACATGAGGCAGCGAAGATGGTTAGAACTGATAAAGGATTACGAAATAGAGATCCATTATCATCCGGGCAAGGCAAACGTAGTGGCAGATGCGTTGAGCCGCAAGTCACACGTCAACAATCTGACCATCACACCGTTGGAAGAGAGCGAACCACCACTACATGTGATTCCACACGGAGCTCTCTACAACCTAGCTTTGATCCCCACCATCCGTGAAGAGATAGCGGCAGCTCAGAAACATGACAAGGGCATGTCGCATTTGCGGATATGTGTAGACAGTGGGGAGTTGAAATGTTTCCGGAAGGACGGAGACGGCATCCTATGGTTCAAGGACTGTATCATCGTACCCCGTAACCCGGAGTTATGGAAGGAAATTTTTTATGAGGCTCACCTATCAAAATTTTCTATTCACCCCGGCAGCAACAAAATGTATCAAGAACTCAGAAGCAAGTTTTGGTGGACACGGATGAAGCGGGAGATCGTGAAGTACGTGTCCGAGTGTGATACATGTCAAAGGGTGAAGGCAGACCATATGCGGAAACCGGGACTGCTACAACCACTGGGCGTTCCTGCCTGGAAGTGGGAGGACGTGAGCATGGATTTCATCATCGGTTTACCCACCACTTTGCAGAAACATGATTCTGTGTGGGTGATCGTCGATCGGCTCACCAAAGTTGCTCATTTCATCCCGGTCAACACCAACTACAACGCCAAGAAGTACGCTGAACTGTACATCTCATGGATCCTATGCACGACGTCTTTCATATTTCCCAGCTGAGGAAGTGTCTCAAGCTATCTACTACCGTTCAGCTGGAGGACATTGAAGAACTGCAACCGGATCTCACCTAACGGGAGGAACCGGTGCAGATTATTGATGAAAAGGCCCGAACCACACGCAACCGTACGTTGTGGTTCTACAAGGTTCTATGGAGTAATCACTCCGTGGACGAAGCGACATGGGATAGCGAAGGGTTTCTTCACGCTAACTACCCCGATTTTTTCACGTCGCATATCCGGTAATTTTTCCACCATTCTCTCTCTCGTTTTCACCTTATAATCTCGGGACGAGATTCTTTTAAGGGGGGAGGAATGTAAGGGCCTCAGTTTTTGGACACATATTCAAAGTGTTCATCACCACACACACACCTCATTTGAAGCAAGTTGATAAACACAAATGAAGAGCAAGTAACCATCATCAACATGCTCATTAGAGAACAAACTCACATATTGCAAAAGTGGTATTTCCCACATATGATATAGAGGGGCTGGGCATATGAAAACTCCTACACATTGCTAGGGATGTCCATGCCAAGTTTCACCCAAATTCAAAACCTTTTTGAGGTCATTTTGGGTATAGTTAGAAAGAGGGCAGTTTGAAACCATATTTAAATTCAAACTGTTTTTATCCCATGAATTCAAAAGTAGGAGGCATATTCTTATTCAGCACAATTTTGTGAGCTCACACTCCAATTTTCACTCCATTTGAAGTTGATCTTGACATGAGCTAAGTGGGACAAATTCAAACTTTATTTGAATTCCAAACTGAACTTGTGCTGAAATTCATTCAAACCAAACCCAATTTGAATTCTAATCAATTCAAATGGCTCATGGGTGAATAATTTGAATCACCAGGGGTATTTTTGGCGCTCACTGTTTACAACAGTGATTAGGAGTAAATTTCAGAGGTTAAAACCCCGGGTGGGACCCACATGTCATAGAGAGAAGGAGGGAAGTCTTGCACACAAAGTCACAGCCTCGGTGGGAAATTCCACCGAGCAGCTGTCGGCTGTGCCACCGAGCAGCCACCGGCGCCACCAGCTGCTTCCTCCTCCGCGCGCTGGTGCCCAGGGCGGCTTGCTCGCGCCTCCACGCGACCGGCACCGCCTCAGCCCGAGCAGGGATCGGCTGGCTTTATCTCCTCGCGTGCAACCCCGAGCAGCGGCAGATTTTCCCTCCGCAGCTCTCTGCTCGATCGGGAAAACCAGCAAACGATCTCCTCCTTCGTTCCTGAGCTGCTAGACAGCAACCTGAGATCGCACTCCACCTCCCCAACGCTAGAAACCCCGAGCTCCGACCTCCCTTGCCCGAGAACGATCGCCACCGCGGCGACCTAGCCTCAGCCGAAAGTCAGGCGCCCGTGGACAGCGCACCACAGGCGTTTTCACGGTCCAGCAAGGGCAGCAGCAGGAGCGCGCAACAGCCGTGCTGCTCTCCTCCAAGTTTGGAAGCAAACCGTGAAGAATCCCCGGCGAATTTTCAGTTTTTACGCCGGCGACCTTAAACTGAGCTTCCGGTACGGATCCTTCAATTCTCGCTCTAAGACCCTTCTCTAGCAATCAAATCTTGCACATCGACGCTGTACTAGCCGGCGATCAAGTTCTTTTCTGCATCCATGGTGTGAAACTGTCTAGGAGTGACGAATTTGGAGCTCGATCAAGGGCGGTCATGGCGGGCACGATCGGTCACACGGAGCCGACCGGCTTGCCGCCATCTTTGAACCCTTTTAACACCTTGTCGAGCTTCCTAGAGGTACACTGATGCTGTAGAACCGATTGTTCGAGGTGTTGGCGGGTTAGAACCCACGGTCGACGGCGCCGAACCTCAACCGAGGCCGCGGCACATCGCCGGGCTATTTCCGGTCACCGCCAGCCCGAACTGACACCACCGACGTGTTCCTTGACGTCGACAACCCCCTGGCAGCGAGTTTCAGACCATGGGATGGCCGGCAGCGGCGAGCCGGCGAGCTCCGGGTCTGCTCCGGCGAGGGGCGGCGGCGCGAGCACGCGGGCGCGTCGGGAGGAAGACGAAGCCGGCTGGCCCACGCGTCAGCGGCTCAAAATTTGAAGCCGGGAATGGGTGTGGCCGGGATCGGGTGTGCTGGCACGCAAAGACCCTGTGGGCCGCGGTGTGCGGTCGCCTCGGCGCTCAACACGTGTCCCCGCGGGCGCCGGCAGATTTAATCTTTTCCCCCGATTTTCAGATTTCATTCAAACTTCAAATCCTCATAACTTTTGCTAGAAAGCTCCAAATTGAGTGAACCAAATTTTGTTGGATTCAGCTCTCTGAGCACTTTCCAGAAAATCAAGTTTCACTTCATGAAAATCCTTATTTCTCCAGAATTAATTCCTCAAAATTTAAACTGTTTGGAATTTTAACTGGAGAATCCTTTGGAGTAAAATCCTGAAATTTTGCTGCAATGTTCACCAAAATATCCCTGAACTACCACAAAAAGTTTCAGATCCATTTGAGCTCATTTGATCCACCTAATTGTGTGATTATAGAAACTGTTCCAGAGAAAATAGAAAATGTTCAGAAACATTTTCAGAATTTTCTCTGAAATTGGTTAGCTCATATCTTTAGCTAGGAACCTTCAAATTAAGTGAGACCAACTCCATTAGAATCCTCTGAAAATCTAGGTTTCAGAAAGTCATAGTTTGTTCCATGAAAAACCCTAGAACACCCTAAGAGTGCCAATTAAGTTCAACTACATAATTAATTGCGGAGGACTCAAATGAGCTTTGCTGCAACTAAAACTTGACCAAGTCTCTGTTTAGGTTGTAACCAAGCCACAGTAAAAGTTTCACAGTTATTGGGTCTGTCTAGCAAGAGTTATAGACTTCACAATTTTAAATTCAATCAAATACATTTAAATTAATACATATCCTTGTATATCATGTAGTCGCTAAGGTCGAGGAAGAACCCGAAGTCCTAGACTTCGTTACTCCATAGGAGCAGCTAGCCTACGACCAAGAGCAGCAAGGCAAGCTCCGGTTTGCATTAACCTTTTTATAAGTTTTTATTATTTTGAGCACATACTTGAATACTATTATTCTCTGCATTAGAGTCTTGTTTGGAAACCCAACTGCATAGCAAAGAAAACCATGGGTTGGGATTAAGATTGAAAACCCCGTTAGCTACTGCAATGCTAAGATGGAGTAGGATTCGGTACAAGTCGAGTAGTTGGAACTACTCGCGAGCATAGGCTAGAGGCACTCAACTCGGGTAGAGATAGCACATGGTACACATGGCAAGAAAAATGAGACCGAGCGGGGAGTAAGGGCAGCAGGACTTTGGGGCCTGTGTGCTGTAGCTCCGCTCGTGTCGATTGAGGACCGAGCCGTGTGCGGGCCTGTTGAACAAGCTAGAACGGTACCGAAGACCTACCGGCTATATGGGAACCAGGAAACCAATGTAACTCGGGTAGCTGGGTGTTGAGGCATAGCTGGTCGTTCAGAGGGTAGGTTGAGAGCTCGATGTGTAAATCGGCTGGTGGCACTGAGATGCGCGTGCAGAGACCTCTTGCTCGGGGCGATTGGACCGGTTCAACATTTGGCTAACGAGTGAAAGGTAGTTGCGTACGGCGTCCGTGATGGTTGTTGTAGGCAACATCGAGTATGGGCGTACGTGACGGGTTGTTCAGGTAACCCTACAGGTGTAAATCGATTATAATTACCGTCCCTCGCGGTCAGTGAGTACCACTTGTTCACTGTACCGTGACGTAGAAAGAACAGGCTAGTTACATGTTAAAATGTTGCTGATTGAAAGATGGACTTGATTGCTAATGATTTGCTGTAGTTTAGAGCTAACTAAAGTTCCTTTTAACTTTGGGCAAAGTACATGAGAGAAATGCGTTTCTTGTTTGATTGCGGCTCTCTCATGTGCCTTAGCGTAAGGTTCTCCACATCCTGCTGCTAAAACTGGAAAGTAAGGTTCTACTAATTAGGCGAGTCCTTGCAATTGATTTTTACCTCATGTAACCCATCACCCCTCATGTAGAAGTTCCATGTTTAGGTGAGACGGGTCAGACTTGCTGAGCCTTCGTGCTCACTGCTTGTGTTTGAATCTTTTGCAGGGTTCTATGAGGAAGGGACTCCCAAAGAGGAGACGGAACCCCAGGAGGGGAACCCCGTCGAGTGGGAGTCGTGCACGCCACAGAGTTAGTGTGTGTGTGTGCTAGCAAGAACACGTTCAAGGGCTGGACGTGGACTTGATGCTTAGTCTACGCCCGTGAGTGTAGACTGACCTTATTTTGATGTACAAATGTTCATAAACCACTTTATGTAATAAAAGTTTTGCTTCCGCTTTGTACCTTTGATGTGTGTTATTCGGTGCTGTGCAACGCAGCACCCCTCAGCGTGATTCTGGCTCGACAAGACCATGGGGTCGTGTCAACACACTCAAATGATGAACAATAAACAAAAAAGAGTGTGCTAGTCAAACCCAAGGGCTCAAGATGTGTAGAACAAGTCTCTCCTTTGATCAATTGCTAATCCCTAAAGAGTTTATCCTTTTGGGTTAGAATGTGTGGAGAGATGTGAATTTTGGGCTCTTGGGAGGTGTGACAGAGCAAGAGGTCGAAAGGTTATGGTGGTATTGCCGTACACCTCTTTTTTATAATAGGGTTTCCAATGGTTACGTTAGGGTTTGCGATGTCCGGACTAGTCCGTGGTGGACTCCGGACTAGTCTGGTGTGCGGCGTGTGGGAAGCACTAAGTGTTGTGAGATATCGGACTAGTCCGTAAGAGTGCGGACTAGTCCGTTTTCTATCCAAAGACAAAATCAGACTATTTCGGTCCATATCGGACTAGTCCGGTCCATATTGGACTAGTCCATTTTCTAGTCAGAAAGAAAATCGGACTAGTCCGGTTGATATCGGACTAGTCCGCACATGCTGATTTTTGTGCAGTTAGTGTGATTTCTTTCACTTGAGCTCTTGGGGTGTGTTTCTCCAACACACTATATACTAAGTAATCTAATCTTTTCAGCTCCTGAGCTCTTATCAATTTGGATCCTCCTCCTTTCTTTTTGCGCTTTCTTCCTAATTTCTTTAAGAACCTGCGCTCATCTCAACAATTTTGTTAGGATCACATTTGTTCGTCATAAATCAACCAAAACCCACAAGGGATGCCTAGATGCACTTTCACACCCTTTTATAGGAGTTTACTAGTTTTGTTAACCATCCGTGTCGCCGGGAAAGTTGGTGAGTCGGGTATGGTCGCTTTTGCTTTTTGCTTCGCTGAGTTATGTTGATAATGAACATGAATCGGGGGAGATCTAGGCAAGCTTGGTTCGTGGATGTGGTAGAATGATATGGTGGTTTACTTGCCGTAGATCTAAGGACCGGTTCATGCCAGCCATGCCAGGAAAAGTAGTGCCACCACAAGGCTAAATATGGGTGCGGCTTAGCTGACTAATTAGGTAAGTTGCTAGAATGTTATGGACCGTGGAAGGCACGGGGAATGGGAGTCGAGAGAGGACTGCCCTAGGAACCGCATAGCACAAGAGGGGGCCCGTAGGTGGGAGAATGGTGATTCGAACCTGCTGGTGAAACCTTATTGAGTCCATACATCTAGTAGCCCCTTTGTAAAGGCTATTTTGTGATCTCTTGACCATACACTGACGGTTGTGTACTGGTATAATGGAGGTTCTGCAGTCGCCGACGGGTGACGAAATCACGAACTTGTGGGTAAAGTGGTGCCACCTCTGCAGAGTGTAAAACTATCATGATAGCCATGCTTACGGTCATAAGCACCTAGCCAACTCACATGATTAGAGGGAAAACTTGGGATGGATGTTCAGTATGGTTATGGTATGATCATTAGGATTGGTTTTGGGACTGTTTGAGTCTTGGCAATGAGTTTGGTTTCGGTTATATGAATATGAGATGGATATGAATATTTATGAGTATGAGAAAGATTATTGGCTGGTTGAGACATGATAATTGGTGAATTATTATGAAGGAAAGTTGCTGGTATAACATGATTATGATGGGATTAAACTCACATAGAAATAGTTACTGTTTTATCATGTTTGTGAAATAAAATGTGCTTGCTGCAACGAGCCTTTTTATTTCTACCTTGTTGTAAGCTACATGTCATACTTTTCCCGCACTTGCTGAGTACGTCATGTACTCACCCTTGCATTGTCACATAAACATCAGCAACAGGAGAAGAGTACTTCGAGGATCATGTGGAGTATTAGGCGTGCGAACTACCGTCAACATGCCTGTGGAGTTGAAGATGGAGCCGCTGCTGTTTAGTTGATTCCACTATCGTTTAGAGACTTCCACTGCAAGAATAAGATAGAGATTCATGAGTGAGACAATTAGTTGATGTAATAAAGTATTTAAACACTATTTATTCATGGTTATATTCTGAATTCAGTTTGTGGATTACATGTGTATGTGTGATGAACATCCTAGGCACACATATGCATTAACTTGGTTCTATTCTCGGAACAGGGTGTCACATGCTTGAATCCGCAAAATCTTACTTACTTTGAGAAAAAACCATCCCTTATCTTGATTTTCTCCTAAAAACTATTTAAATTAGTGAATCTTGATGAATAATGACCATTGTCTAATTGTTGATTGCTTACTAGGCATGTTCATCAAGACTATTTGTGAAAATTATGTCCATAGATCACTATTAGATCAAATTCCTAATATTTCTCTGATTTCTACTCCTATTTGTCCAGTTGACCCGGACTAGTCCGGACAGATCTGCCATACCGGACTTGTCCGGTCCTCCACCAGACTAGTCTGTATCTAGGTTTAAAAGTCTATACACGTGCCAACCTCAGCCCTCTTCACCTCACAAGCACTCTTTTGCTTCTCACTCCTCAAACCCAAGCCCCCAAAGTGATTTTCGACTTTGGCCAACGAAGTCGAAGACTTCTCCTCGACGCGTGGTCTCCTCTCCCCGGATTAATCCAGATTAGACTTCACGCTTTAACTCAAACCTCACTTTTTTGGTAAAATCCCTCTCAACTCAAGTTCTCATATTTCCAATACTTTTGCTCAATTTTTCTGATTTCTAGGGCATACACTACATTTCTAGATGCATTCCTAGTGTACCCCTCCATATTTTGCATCAATTTGCGGTAGATCTGTTGAAAATACGAAGTTAGGGTTCTTCAGCAGGTCCGGACTAGTCCGGTCTCTAGTGCGGACAAGTCCGGTATTCTGGACAATTCCACACTTTGAAAACGGACAATTCCGGTTACCTGTCAATTGAACATCTAGCTTCTTATTTCCACATAATCTACAATCCATCGCGTCAATCAATCCCTGATTTTCCTGTGAGGCACGATGTCGTCACACTCCGAGGCCAGGAAGAAGAAACATGACCACGTTGCTCAACCTTCTTCTCCCGACGATTCTCTTCCTAAAAGGAGGAGAGTGGTTGGTAAGACAGCACAGAGCAAAGACATTGTTGGAAGCTCTGCGGCTCCTAGAAGAAGTGTCGGGAAGGGCAAAGGACTTGCTAGTAGTCCTATTGGTCCATTGAAGAAGAAGACCCCCATTCACCGCAACAGGCAGCCATCAAGTGATGACTTGACTGGAAAGGGGAGTGAACATGCCGACAACTTCGGAAAAATTCAAGTCTATGGGCAGCCAAAGCAATGTGCGGACCCAAGATTCTGGAGCAACTTCCATGCTGACTACTATGAGCATATTTACATGAAGATGAAGAATCCTGTTGGTGAGAGTCAGTGGCTCAACATTGATTACTTACAATCCAAGAAATGCCAGGCCTATCATGAGGTACTAGAGGCAGTAGAGAGGCATGACTTGAAAGACCTTCTATCTTTTCAGTATGACTAAAACAATGAGGTCATTACTCAGTTCTACTCTACTCTCTACTTGGCCCGCGATGATGGGGATGAGATGATTTGGATGACATATGGGTCCAGATATAGTGTCACCTATGAGGAATTTGTCAAGATACTTCATCTTGAACACACCTTGGATAATGATCTTGTCATTCACAACTTGAAGCCATTGGAGAAGAATGAGCTTGAATTCTTGTATGATACAAGAATGCCATATGTACCTCCCACTACCAAGTACTTGAAGTCATTCTTTGTCGTGCTCAATAGGATCTTGAGAAAGATCATAGCTCCAAATGATGGTGATGCAGGGACAATCCAAGTGACCCTAAGGACATTGATGAAAGTGATAAGCAAGAAGAGGACCTTTAATATCTTTCAGTACATCTACAATGACATTGTAAATATCTCTATCACTCGAAACAGGTCTTGTGGCTATGCACCTTATGTCATGTAATGATTGAGAAGGTGACAGGACTTGAGTTTGTCAAAGATGTCTCTCACATGGGTCTCAAGCCCCAGAAGCCTACAGTCTACATTGTGCCCTCTTCTCATGAACGCTCAAGGGCGTCGGAGCCTACACCTACTCCTGTTCCTCCACCTTCTAGAGAGTCCTCCAGTGGTATGCTCAAAATGCTCTCCTCTATTTTGGCTGTTGTCACAAAATTGAAGTTAAGTAACACAAGGAGAGTTTGGCAAGAAAGAGACATCAAAGATACATGAAGGCCAACATCAAAGCCATCTGTGAGAAGCTAGAGATTTAGCCAGTTGGATCACAACAGACTTCTGAAGACTGAAGAAAACTTCACTGAGATGGCTCCACTCACTGAAAAAGAGTTTAGGTCTTTTGGACTTGCAGGTATCTCCGCTCCTCCTCCTCAGCATGGTCATGAAGAAGATGATGAAGATGACAATGAAGATAGGACCGAGAGCGAGGGAGAGAGCGGTGATGAGTGATTCCACTCAATTTTTCCCTTTTTGGTGCCTTGATGCCAAAGGGGGAGAGATTGTGATCTATCTTAATCTATCTTATTGTAAACCTTAAGGACTAGCGATCATGGACATGTATTTTAAAGTTTCATGTACTTTTTATTTCAATCTTCGTTGGATGTGTGATGCTTATTCGATATTGATGTGATGACTACCTCTATGTTTGATATGTTCTTATCTTCTTGTGGCATGTCACATTCTTTTTCACACACTCTTTAGGCATCCCACCATAAAGGTTGCATATATGTGAGAAATTTCTGCTACTCATTTGTCATTCTCATATATGCACAATTTATGAAAATCAACCGTTATAATTAATTATGTAATCTCAGTTGGTTGTCATCAATCACCAAAAAGGGGGAGATTGAAAGTGCATCTATGGATTCCCTTATGGGTTTTGGATGATTGATGACAAATGAATTGAGATCCTAATAAACTTGTTGAGATGAATGTAGAGTAACTCGTGTAAGGTAGAATTGGTGCACTCAAAAAGGTGAAAAATGAAGTGATGAAGAAAAAGGAAAAAGACAATCCATGAACCAAGCGCAATGTAAACTTACTTGTATAGGATGTGTGTGAGAGACACATCCCAAGAGCTCAAAAGTCTCTGTGTAGGGGTAAGGGATTAAAAAATATCCTAATCACTCATAACACGGTGCACGAGACTAGTTTGCTCGTGGACCGGACTAGTCCGTTCAACTCTCTGTTGCCTCACCACACGGTGCACTGGACTAGTCCGTTCAACTCTCTGAAACTGGCACTCACCTTGCACCGGACTAGTCCACTCAGAAACCGGACTAGTCCATTCAACTCTCTAGAATCGGCACTCACCTTGCACCGGACTAGTCCGCTCAGAAACCGGACTAGTCCGTTCAACTCTTTGGAACCGGCATTCACCTTGCACCGGACTAGTCCTCTCCTGGACCGGACTAGTCCATTCAACTTTCTATAAACACTTTAAATTTGGGTTTCCACTGTGCCACATGCAACACGAAAATTGTACATGGCACACCAGACTAGTCCGGCCGCTAGGACTTTTGGTAACCTATATAAATAGAGGTGCACGGCCACAAATTCACAACATTTGAACCCCAGCACCGGCACATGCCCAAAGAGCACAAAAATTACCTCTCTCCACTCATTCTAAGCCTAGAAAGATTAAGTCTTTGAGGATTAGAGATTGGATCAAGGAGAGAGTCATTCTTCTCAACATTGAGCTCTTGGTTTGTCTTCTCTCACACAATTGTTGATCTTTGTTCTCTGTTTGTGTGTGGAAGGAAGAGTTACTCTCTGTAATCTTGTGGGAGCACTCAGATTGTGAGAACGCCCCACGTACCATTGTTTACCCCTATGTTTGGTTAGTGGATTTGAATCGGCCTTTGTGATGATTCAACGAGGGAAGGGTTGGTGAAGACCCGGTCCTTGGTGGACTCCTCAAAGGGGACGTAGATTCCTGGGTGGAATCGAACCTCGGGATAAAACTTTGTCTCGTGTATTCTTGATCTCCCTTCAATTGTCAATTAGGGGTGCTAGTTATCATTTGAGTTACATCCACACCTAGTGTTAAAATTGATAGTTACTGTGTCTTACTTCATTACACTTGAATAGTCATTTATTTTCTGCTGCACAAATACTTGAAGTAGGAACAAGTCTAACTTTTATCTTTTAATTACGCTCATACCAGACTAGTCCGGCCCACCTATAATTGATCCATTCGCTAAGTGTTTCTGGAAACCGCTTAAAAATTCAAATAGCCTATTCACGTCCTCCCCCTCTAGGCTACATTCAACATGTCATACTTTTCCCGCACTTGCTGAGTATGACATGTACTCACCCTTGCATTCCCACATATACATCAGCTACAGGAGAAGAGTACTTCGAGGAACATGTGGAGTACTAAGCGTGCGCACTACCGTCAACATGCCTGTGGAGTTGAAGTTGCAGCCTGCTGTTTTAGCCATTTTCCTCTGTCATTTAGAGCCTTCTGCTGCAAGAATAAGTTAGATATTCATGAGTGAGATATTGAGTCATTGTAATAAAGTACTTAAACACTATTTATTCATGGTTATATTCTGAATTCAGTTTGTGGAATACATGTGTACGTGTGATGAACATCCTGGGCACACATATGCATTCACTTGGTTCATTTTCGGAACCGGGTGTCACAGTAGATCAATTCCAGCATAAAAAATTAACCAAAACATGGTCGGTCCAGACCCAGAAATGTCTGCTCGCAGGGGGTGGAGAAAACGGGTGCGTAGAAACAGCGGCGATGTTGTAAGAGGGGTAACGAAGACCTACCTCACTTCTTCCTTGCGGCAGGACCTACCTCCTTGCAATGGCAGCAGCGGGAGATTTTCTATGAAGAGTTATAAGACTGCGGGTAGGGCAGAACGTCGAGGGCTTCTTCTCCGGTGACGGCAAGGCGAGACGGAGCTTGACGGCGGTCAAACTCCGGCAGGGGGGACGGCGACTTGGCAGCATGGGGGGTGAGGGCGGCGGCCAAAAAAAGAGAGAGGGTGGTGGTGGCTAAGTGGGGGAGTTATATTTATAAGGGGTAAAAGGGCTAGGGTGGCTAGGATTTTAGCAACCCAAATATCCAATGGCTGAGATTTAATTTAAAAAGAGGTGGGAGCTAGGGGCTGGGATTTTATTATTTATTTTCATCCAATGGCTAGGAGTTAATTGGAAAGTAAAAGCCCACAAGAGCCCAAAGAGTCCATTAGGGTCCCCCCCCCTTATTTGGTGTGACCAAATTGGGGGAAAAATCCCCCAAATGTGGGGGAAAATTCCCCTCGGTGAATTTGGGGAAAATCAGGAAAATTTGGGAAAAATTTTGAAATTAGGGGAGAGGGGAATTTGGGTGGAGGATAGGGGAATTTTGCGGAAAATTGGGGTGGCTCAATTTGGCTATTTTATTTTTTTTTTCTTTTTTATTTCTTTTCCTTTTCTATTTATTTTCATTATTTTCCATATCTTTATCCATTTATTGTTTTATTTGCTTCTATATTTCTCTCTTTATTTCTTCTTCTTTTTAAATGTTTCTCTACATGAAAAATGTATGCAATGCATGGTAGTGAAATTGAGGGTGTTACAAACCTACCACCCTTAAAATGAATCTCGCCCTCGAGATTCGATAGAATGGAGAAGAGATGAGGGAATTCTGCCTTGAGATCTTTTTCACGTTCCCATGTAGTTTTGGCTTCCGTGTGATGGCTCCATTGTACCTTGCACTAACGGATTACATTGTTCCTCGTGACCCTTTCCTTTACGTCCAAGATTTTGATGGGGTGTTCAGCGTAGGTCAGATCCTCCTGAAGTTCTAGCTCATCCATTGGTACTTGTTCTTCCGGTACTCTTAGGCACTTCTTTGAGCTAGGATACGTGAAATACGTCATGCACGTCGGAGAGGTGCGTTGGCAGCTCTAGTTGATAGGCTACCTCTCCTCGCTTACCCAAATTCTTGAATGGCCCGATGTAGCGGGGTGCTAGCTTGCCTTTGACGTTGAACCGTCGTTGGCCTTAGATAGGCGACACCTTAAGATACACAAAGTCTCCATCTTCGAATGTTAAACTGCTTCGCCTATTGTCCGCATAGCCCTTTTGACGTGACTGAGCAGCCTTCAAGTTTTCACGTATCGTTTGGACATGCTTTTCTGCATCTTGCAGCACTTTGGGTCTGAGTACTTGGCTTTCTCCAGTCTCATTCTATAACAGCGGTGTTCTACACCGTCTACAATACAATGATTCAAAAGGTGACTTATTCAAGCTGGCTTGGTAACTGTTGTTGTATGAGAATTCAGCATACGGCAAGCTATTATCACATCTACACCCATGTTTCGAGGCGCAAGCTCTCAACATGTCTTCCAAAATCTGATTTGTCCTCTCAGTTTGCCCGTCGGTTTGCGGGTGATATGTGGAGCTGAAATTCAACACGGTACCCATGGCTTCATGCAGCTTCTTCCAGAAACTAGAGGTAAATTGATAACCTCGATCTTAAACTATCCTCTTCGGAACTCCATGACGACACACGATTTGCTCTATATACAGCTCGGCTAATTGTGCCACGGTGTATTTGGTTCTAACAGGAAGGAAGTGGGCTGTTTTCGTCAATCGGCCCATGATAACCCAAATAGAGTCGTAACCCGACTGAGTACGTGGCAATGCGACTATGAAATCTATGCTGATGTCTTCCCACTTCCACTCAGGTACTTTCAATGGCTGCAATAATCCAGCGGGTCTTTGATGTTCGGCCTTCACTCGCGTTGGTACGTGTCGCATAAGGCGACATATTCAGCGATGTTCCTTTTCATACCATCCCACGAATAGCAAGTTTTCAGGTCCATGTACATCTTTGTACAGCCGGGGTGTACGGAATAAGGTGAGTCATGTGCCTCCTTTAATATCGTGTCGTGGATATGCTTCACGTTAGGAACACAAATCCTTTTCCCTAACCAAAGCGTGCCATTCTCGTCTTTCTTGAAATACTTTTCTATCCCTTGTCAGATTCTTTCCCTGATCTCCTTTATTTCCTCATCCGTTGCTTGGCCATCTCGCATATCTTGTTCCAGCGTTGAGTTCAGTTCTATCACCTCCATCTCGTTCAAGAACCCGAGATATAACCGTTCGAACTCCTTACGCAGCTCGAGTGGCAGCTTCTGAACCGTGAGTTGGTGACATGCTCCCTTTCGTCTCAACACATCAGCAACTACATTGGCCTTTCCGGGGTGATAGTTGATTCCAATATCATAATCCTTGATAAGTTCCAACCATCGACGTTGCCTCAAATTCAGATCCGTTTGCGTGAATATATACTTGAGGCTTTTGTGATCCGTGTAGATCTCACATCAGTCACCGAGGATATAATGCCTCCAAATCTTCAAGGCATGTACCACGGCTGCAAGTTCAAGGTCGTGTGTGGGGTAATTCAGCTCATGTTTCTTTAGTTGTCTCGATGCATAGGCTACCACTTGGCCTCCTTGCATGAGCACACATCCGAGCCCTTGTCTTGATGCGTCACAATATATATCGAAACTCTTGCTCACGTCCGGCAATATCAAAACAGGTGCTGTTGTTAATCTCTTCTTTACCTACTCAAAGCTGTCTTGACACGCTTGTGTCCACTGAAATGCTTTCCCCTTAATCATAAATTCCGTCATAGGCTTCGCTATTTTGGAGAAATCCTTGATGAACTGGCGGTAGTATCCAGCCATCCCAAGGAAACTCCGAATATCTCTCACATTCTGCGGTTGGTTCTACTTAAAAACATCTCTCACTTTTCCGGGATCAACCAATACTCCTCCCTCGGAGATGATGTGGCCTAGGAACGATATATCCTTTAACCAAAATTGACACTTGCTGAACTTAGAATACAATTGATGCTCTCGCAGTTTCTGCAAATCAATCTCAAGTGACCTTCATGTTCTTCCTCGCTTTTTGAATACACCATGATGTCGTCGATGAAAACCACGACGAACTTGTCCAAGTACTCCATGAAGACCTTATTCATAAGGTACATAAAGTATGTGGGTGCATTCGTCAACCCAAAAGACATAACAGTATACTCATACGAACCATACCATGTTTGAAATGCAGTTTCAAGTATGTCGGAGGGCTGAATCTTCAGCTGGAAGTATCCCGACCGAAGATCAGTTTTGGAGAAAATTCAGGCACCTTTCATTTGATCGAATAGGTCCTCTATGCGGGGCAGTGGGTATTTATTATTGATCCTCACCTCGTTGAGAGACCTATAGTCCACGCACATCCTTTGGGTTCCATCCTTCTTGTCCATAAAGAGCACGGGGGCTCCCCACGGTGACGGGCTTGGGCGTATAAAACTCTTATCTAGCTGCTCCTGAATTTGTTTCTTGAGCTCTACTAATTCATTAGCAGGCATCCTATATGGCCTCTTTGCTATAGGTGCAGTTCCGGGTACTAAATCGATAGCAAATTCAATGTCCCGGTCAGGTGGCATACCTAGAAGTTCTTCCGGAAACACATCTGAATATTCTCGAACCACCGGAATCTTTTCCAATGTTGCTTCTTTGATGTGGTTCAGCACTGCCTTCTCGATTGCCGGTTGGGCTACCTCGAACTCAATATGAGTACCGTGCTCACTCGTCAACTGCACGATCCTCTGAGCACATTGAATCACTCTATTGTACTTGCTTAACCAGTCCATTCTATGTATTATGTCAATCCCTTGGGAATCCAAGACAATAAGGTTGGCAAGAAAGTCTACCCCCTTATTTTAAGGCTAACTTTCGGACATTCTATATTAGTCGTCATCTCTCCACCGGGAGAATTAACCAACATAGTTTGTTTCATGTGGGATATGGGCAGGTTATAATTGGCAACATACTTAGATGAGATGAATGAATGCGATGCTCCGGAATCAAATAAAATAGTGGCTGGGTTGGAGTTGGCGAGAAACATACCAATCACGACGTCCTCAGCTTGTTGTGCTTCCTCAGCAGAGACGTGATTCACATTGCCACGAGCATAGTTCTTCTGTCCACGGTTACCTTGCATAGCTCCTCCATTCGGCCGCGGGTTCTGCTTAAGTGCATTGCTTGGCTGTCCAAGGCCTTTGTCCGGGCACTAACTTGCAAAGTGTCCCGCCTCTCCGCATGAAAAACATGTCTTGTTTCCCATAACAGCAGGAATGTTTGGGCGAGGCTGGTTTTGAGCATAGGCGCCCAAGTTGGGACGGGGAGCAGGAGGCATAGGCATATGAGGTGCTTGCATAACAAGACGTTGCTGCGGTGGCTGATTAGAGCGAGGTGAATTTGCAGGGCAGAAAGTAGAAGCAGACGAGCCATAGTGTGGTGCAGCTGGTGGCATGAAACAGGGACGTACATTACTTCCTTGTGGCTGTCCTTGATACGGCATCTTCCTCTTTCCCTCTTGTTCAATCTCACAGATCTTGCTTTCCACCACTATAGCCTTGTCAATGAGCTTTTGGAAGTTTGCATAATCATTGTTGAGCAGCTGTACTTGAATTTCAGTGTTCAATCCTCTCATGAACAAGTACTTCTTTTATGATCTGAGTTGACATCTTCTGGAGCATACCTTGATAGCTGCGTGAACTTGTTGAGGTACTCATTCACGCTCTTCCTTCCTTGGTGGAGACCTTCAAACTCTTGCCTTTTAAGCATCATGACTCCTGCAGGGACATAGAGAGAGCAGAAAATCTCCTTGAATTGAGGCCAAATGATAGTCTCCTGGTTGACACGAGCATTGCAAAGTGCATCCCACCAATCAACGGCTGCTCCCATAAGTTGGTGTGATGTGAAGAGAACTTTCTCTCGATCATTGCACTGGACAATAGCAAGCTACATTTCCAGCTTCAGCCAATCATCAGCCTCCATAGGGTCATTGGCTTGTGCAAAAGTAGGCGGCCTAGTCCTCATGAACCCTCCCAATCTGTTGTCAGCCAGCGGTGGTGGCGGTGGCGGCGGTGGGGGTGCAGGAACGGGGTTAGGGTTGTTGTTGTTGTTGTTGGCCTGCAGCTGTCCAGAGATTTGTATCATAGTTTGCATGAGCTGGTTCTGCATAGCCATCAACTGTTCAAGGTTGCTTGCATCGGCCCCGGGGTTGGCACTTTCAGGAACTTCCACATTGCCATCCTCCTGTGGTTCGTACCCTGAGCGTTCCTTCATTGGCGGTTGGAATTTCCCTCACCGTCTGTGAGAGAGTAGAGTAGGAAATAGAAATTTAGATTGATCCCCCAACTATATTGTAAGGGTCTAAGTTTTTGGGCACATATTCAAAGTGTTCACCACCACACACACACTTCATTTGAAGAAACTTGATGAATACATTTGAAGAGCAAGTAAACACCATCAACATGCTCATTAGAGAATAAACTCACAAAATGCAAAAGTGGCATTTCCCACATGCATCATATAGGGGCTGGGCATAGGAAAAACTCCTACACCTTGCTAGGAATGTCCATGCCAAATTTCACCCAAATTCAAAACCTTTTTGAAGTCCTTTTTGGTATATCTAGAAAGAGGGTGGTTTGAACTCAAATTCAAATTCAAACTATTTCCATCCCATAAATTCAAAAGTGGGAGGCATATTCTTACTCAGCACATTTTTGTGAGCTCACACACCAATTTTCACTCCATTTGGAGTTGGTCTTGACATGAGCTAAGTTAGTAAATTCAAACTCAATTTGAATTTCAAATTGCATATGTGCTGAAATTTATTCAAACACTTCACAATTTGAATTCTATCAACTTCAAATGGGCTTGTGGTTGATAATTCAAAAATGAGAGGGTATTTGGGTCTCTACTGTTTAAAGCAGTGGGGAAAATTTAATTTCAGAGGTTAAACCTTGGGTGGGACCCACATGTCAGCTTCACAGATCAAAGAACCGACTGAGGCACCGAGTGCTTGGGTCTCGGGCTTCCGCAACGGTCGCCACCGCGCCAGGCCGTCGAGGCCAGCAGCTGCTTACCGCCCGAGCCACTGAACCACCTTGCTGCCCTTCTTATCTCCGCAGCCGCGCCGACCCGAGGCAGCACCGAGCAGTCATCGCCTCTCGCGCAAGAAACGACGCTCTCTCGGTTGATCGGAAAAGCCCATGATCACAGCCTCTCCACTCCCTCCAAGCTGCAAAACGGTACTAGAGGCTCTCCTTCTCCTTCCCCGTTGTAGGAAATTAGCTCAACTCGGATGATCTCGCCCATACCGAAGATTCTTTCCGGTGACCTAAGTTCGGCGCACCTCGGGCTCCCGTGGACAGCCCAAACGGGAGCGTGTCACGCCCAAGCTAAGGCGTCCTCGGACGCGTTAGAGACTGGTGCTGCTCACCCTCGAACTATAGCCCGAGTGTTTGATCACCGGCGACGAATTTCAGTTTCCCCTATCACTCGGCGCAGACCGACCTTCGGGTGCGGATCCGCCAAATTCTCACTCCAAAATTGTTTAGAGGGTCTCAAACTGTTCCTACACGAACTAGACTTTGTGGCGCACAAGTTGGCGTCACAACACCTAGCATGAGAACCCTTGTATATGGCATAATTCCAAGCTTGCCAACGGCGGCTTACCCGGAAAGCGTTGGGCGCATGGTAAGAGCCTACTTAGGACCTCTCATGAGCTGCTTCGATCTCGTGTCGGTCTTTCCTAGAGTCCGCTGATGCTCTACGGCCTTTTGCTCGATCGTTTGTGGTGCTAGGAAGTCCGGCCGACACGGCCGAAGTTCTTCTGAAGCCGTCGCTCGTCGCCGGCCGTGTTCCGATGACTGTCACGACGAGCTGAGCCCAGTATCATGTTCCCCGGATGGATTTAGGCAGAGGCGGCTAAAATCATGGAGTTTGGCGTACGGCATAAGCCCTCTGGCGAGCATTCCGGCGAGCGGGCGTCGGCCGAGCGCGGGAGGCCGGAGGTAGACGAAGCCCCCGGTCCCACGTGTCAGCGGCCGATATTTTAAACCCCGGGATTAGCTGTGGCACCGGATCGGATGCGGCTGCGCGCAAAAGATTCCGTAGCCCCGTGTGTCGACCGCTGAGAAGTTGACATGTAGCCCCGGTCCCACGCGCAGCGATTTAAACTTCTTCCTGATTTTCAGATTTAGTTCAAACTTCAAACCCACATAACTTTGGCTAGGAAACTCCAAATCGAGTGAACCAAATTTTATTGGATTCAACTCTCTGAGTGATTTCCAGCAAATCATGTTTCACTTCATGAAAGTCCTTATTTCTTCAGAATTAATTCTTCAAAATTCAAACTGGTTAGAATTTTAACTGGAGAACCCTTTGAAGGAAAATTCTGAAATTTTTCCGGGGTGTTCACCAAAATATGCCTGAGCTACCATAAAAATTTCAGATCCATTTGAGCTCATTTGAACCACCTAATGGTGTGATTAATAAAACTGTTCCAGAGAAAATAGAAAATTTCCAGAAACATTTTCAGAATTTCTCTGAAATTGTTTAACTCATATCTTTAGATAGGGACCTTCAAATTAAGTGACACCAACTCTATTAGAGTCCTCTGAAAACCTAGTTTTCAGAAAGTCATGGCTTGCTCCATGAAAATCCCTAGAACACCCTAGGAGCTCCAATTAATGCCAAGTACATAATTATTTGTGGAGAGCTCAAATGAGCTTTGCTGCAAATGAAACTTGGCCAAGTCTCTGTTTAGGTTGTAACCAAACCACAGTAAAAATTTCAGAGTCAGTGGGTCTCTATAGTAAGACTTATAGTCTTCACAAGTTTAAATTCAATTCAAATGCATTTAAATTGATACATATACATGGTATCTCATGTAGTCGCTAAGGTTGAGGAGGAACCCGAAGTCTTAGACTTTGTCACTCCGGAAGAGCAGCTAGCCTACGACCAAGAGCAGCAAGGCAAGCTCCGGTTTGCATTAACCCTTTTTACAAATGTTTACTGTTTTGAGAACTTACTTTGAGCACCCACTTACTTCTTGCATTAGAGTCTTGTTTGAAACCCAAATGCATAGCCAAGAAAGCCCTGGGTTGGGATTAGGTTTGAAAACCTCGTTAGCTACTGCAATGCTAAGATGGTGTAGGATTCGGTACAAGTCGAGTAGTTGGAACTGCTCGCGAGAATAGGCTAGAAGCACATCGCTCGGATAAATATAGCAAATGAAACACATGGAATGAAAAATGAGACCGAGCGGAGAGTAAGGGCAGCAGGACTTTGGGGCCTAGGTGCCATAGCTCCGCTTGTGTCAATTGAGGACCGAGCCGTGTGCGGGCCTGTTGAACAAGCTAGAACAGTACCGAAGACCTACCGGCTATATGGGAACCGGGAAACCGATGTAACTCGGGTAGCTGGGTGTTTAGGCATAGCTGGTCGTTCAGAGGGTAGGTTGAGAGCTCGAGGTGTAAATCGTCTGGCGGCACTGTGGATGCGTGTGCAGAGACCTCTTGCTCGAGACGATTGGACCGGTTCAACATTTGGCTGACGAGTGAAAGGTGGTTGCATACGACGTCCGTGATGGTTGTTGTAGGCAACATCAAGTACGGGCGTACGTGACGGGTTATTCAGGTAACCCTGCAGGTGTAAATCGATTATAATCACCATCCCTCGTGGTCAGTGAGTACCACTTGTTCACTGTACCGTGACGTAGAAAGAACAGGCTAGATACATGTTAAAAGTTTGCTGATTTGAAAGACATACTTTGCTTGTTAATGTCTTGTTGTAGTTTAGAGCTAATTAAAGTTCTTTTCAACTTTGGGCAAAGTATATGAGAGAAATGTGTTTCTTGTTTGATTGTGGCTCTCTCATGTGCCTTCGCGTAAGGTTCTCCACAACCTGCTGCTAAAACTTGAAAGTAAGGTTCAAATAATTAGGCGAGTCCTTTGCAACTTATTTTACCTCATGTACCCTAAAACCATCCATGTAGAAGTTTCATGTATAGGAGAGACGGGTCAGTCTTGCTGAGCCCTCGTGCTCACTGCTTGTGTTTGAAGCTTTTGCAGGGGTTTATGAGGAAGGGACTCCCGAGGATGAGACGGAACCCCAGGAGGGGAACCCCGTCGAGTGGGAGTCGTGCACGCCGCCGTGTTAGTGTGTGTGCCTGCTAGCAGGGACACATTCACGGGCTGAACGTAAATTCGATGCATAGTCTACGCCCGTGAGTGTAGACTGAACTATTTTGTTGTAAAAATGTTCATAAACTGGTTTATGTAATAAAACTTTGCTTCCGCTTTGTATCTTTGATGTGTGTTATCCGGTGCTGTGCAACGCAGCACCCCTCAGCGTGATCCTGGATCGACGAGGCCGTGGGGCCGCGTCAGCGTGGTATCAGATCTCGCTTGAGGTTTAACGCACTACAAAGGTCATCTTTTTCAAAAATTCGGTGAGGAACGAGTTAGTAGCCCATATAAGGATGTTAGTAGTGTATAGAAAGTGGCATACTAACCTATTTGATTATGTTGGAAAATCGTGCATCTCAGGATGTTTATGTCTTGGGGGGTGCACGTAAGCGCTGTCCACCAGTGCGCACAAGCTGAAGGGTGGAGCCCCACGGGTGGCAGGTAACCCGACCCGCTTTAATATCCTCTACGACTCTTCATGTCGTTTGGGGTATTCGAGCAACGTCTATCCCTGGCATGCTTTGGGCAATTTGGGAGAACCCGTCACGTGGTCAGTAACGTGAACATGTAGCTCAAGGTGTGCTTGGCTTGAGAGCATCTGGGCAAGTGATGACAGCCGGGTGTATGAACTGTATGGATACCGGGTTCGGTGTGCAGCCGAGTCTGACGATTGTATGAGTTATTTCCAGATATTCTAACCACGAAACGATAGACGTGTAGCATCCGTGTGCGAGAGAAGTTTAGTGCCACTGAACTAACGAAGCCGGCTAAGTCCGGTATAGGTTTTTCTTTGTGAGGACGTAGTACCGACATGATCTGGTGACGCATCGACGTCACAACCCACTAAATGAGCAACTTCATTGTAAAACTGAAAAGTTTCAATCTAGAGCATTAAAATTTTGATGTAACTCCTTCCCTTAACCAGTATCTTCAAAGTTAACAAGTTTCCAACTTATAGGATAATAAGGACAGAGCCCCCTGTTTTCAGCTGAATTAAGGCTGAAGTTAATCAGAGGTTAGAGGTTGAGTTCCTTCGAGGTTGGGGTCATATGATACATTTCTGGAAATCTTTGGAAGAGCTTTACAACTTTGCTGTTGAGGTCCAGAGGTGTTTCATCTCTTAACCAATCGAAAAATGCAGTACAGCTGAAACTGTCCAGAAAACAGGGCAGAGCAAACACTCTATGTAACTCTCTGTAAATTGAGCATAACTTCCTGCATAAAAATCTAAAAATAGAAAATGAGGTAGTTCTGGAAATTTTATGAGATGGTTACAACTTTGTAAAATAAAGTTTTGTCAGATTTGGTGTAGAATTAACTGGAATTTTTGGATAAAATCAGTACCTCAAGCAGGGAGGTGCTGTCCAATTTTCTCCAGAAATTCTGTCAACTTTGAAATCTCATAACTTTTGAACCAGGACAAATCTTAGGCCAAGCAAATACTTTATGGAAATATTTTGAAGTTATATTTAACTTTAATGTTGAAATCTAGAATTGGTTTTGCTTTAGCATGGCCTAAATCAGGTTTAAATGCAAACTGGTCAGGGCTGTCGTAGTGGACAGCAGATCAGCAGTCAAATTTGTTTCAGTTTGAACGAGGTTTCCAAGTTTTATGAGTTCAATGACATGTTTTATGTTATAAATCAATGGTTTACTATTAAAATAAATATTTGACTTTCTCAAATATGTTTCTAAAGATGACAGCAGATAAACAATTGGAGAACGGTTGGGTGGTGTCCCACTGTTCTTACCGCAGCGGTTACCCGGAAGTGTTGAGGCAAATGCTTCAATATTTCAGGTATGTTGAGATGCCGCAGTACCTCGCCAAGGAAGAAGGCGAGGAGGGGAACAATACGTGGACAATCCATGTCGAAGTTCCTGCAGGACCTACGCCACCCGGTTGGGCGCCGTTCACTGTCACGGTGAGAGGTAGACAGCCGGAAGAAATGTGGCAAGTGGCAGCCCGCGACACCATGTCGCTTTTCTGCCAGCTATACGTGAGAGATATGGAGGGCACTCCATAAGCGCTCGTTTCGGTGGAGGGATGGGCTAATCATGTGTGGGAAGGGAGGTACATGGAGGCAACAGATCCGGGTTGCCCAAGGTACAATCCCGCGGGGGCGAACCTCAGCCTCCAGTTGAGAGCAGGAAAGGCCGTGATGGACAGCCAAGCTGTTCATACGGATTGTCTTGCTGCAAAGCTCAAAGAAAACAGAAGCCGTGGAGACCATTTTGAGAGTGCTCACAGCGCACTCCGCAATGTGCTCCTTCCGACGATCAAGCGACTGAACGAACAACATCATCAGTTGTATCGTCTGAAGAAGGCAAAGAGGAAGAGCCGTGTTGACATCACGGCTTTACAACAACAAATACAGGCGCTGACCCAGCAGAATGAGGTCCTCACTCAAGAGCGGGATGACGCTATTGAGGAGGGGCAAGGCTGGGAAGAGGACTACAACCAGGCCATGGACGAGGTGCACGCGTTGCAGGACCTCGTACCTCCGGTGATGGGCATACCGGTGGTAGGTGTTGTACCCGGGGTTCTGGGTCTTCCGGCAATGGGGGAACCGAGCCGGAAGAGGAGGTCATGGACCCAGAGCCACAAGAAGAGGTAGCAGAGGAGGACGACCCACAGGAGGTCGAATTTTACTCCGAGTAAGGGGGTATTGTTGCCGAGTAGGGCAGGAAGGGTGATGTAACCAAAACTTTTGCAATTGGTGACATGTCGGGTAGACAGTAGCATATGTATAGGTAGTGCTGACATGAGCACGACTTCTCGGAAACCAAGAATAATGTATCTTGTATAAAGTTTATGCTTTATCAATATATGTGAATGTTGTGCAAATTATTCATGCGTCACTTCAAATACTTACTGTTTCATATGGAATTTTAAGCATGACATGTGCTGATCGCTGCTGTTTTGAATTTCAGAATGACTCGTACTCGTGCCAACCCGGACATTGGGGGTTCCAGTCAGGGGGGAGAAACCTACCAACAGCCTCCCGAGGATTCCTCGGGACAGAAACAGTAACAGCAACAACCGCCACCACCAATGGTTACTTTGGCTGATATTGTGGCAGCGATGGTGGGCTCTCATCAGCAGCACACGGAGTTGCTGCAAACCCTCATTGCAAATATGTCTCGACCAGAGAGGCGTCAAGATCGTGAGGAGCGCCAACAAAGGTCCTACTCTGACTTTCTGGCTACTCATCCCCCGGTATTCTCAAGGGCTATATGGGAACCGGGAAACCGATGTAACTCAGGTAGCTGGGTGTTTAGGCATAGCTGGTCGTTCAGAGGGTAGGTTGAGAGCTCGAGGTGTAAATCGGCTGGCGGCACTGTGGATGCGTGTGCAGAGACCTCTTGCTCGAGAAGATTGGACCGGTTCAACATTTGGCTGACGGGTGAAAGGTGGTTGCGTACGACGTCCGTGATGGTTGCTGTAGGCAACATCAAGTACGGGCGTACGTGACGGGTTATTCGGGTAATCCTGCAGGTGTAAATCGATTATAATCGCCGTCCCTCGTGGTTAGTGAGTACCACTTGTTCACTGTACCGTGACGTAGAAAGAACAGGCTAGATACATGTTAAAAGTTTGCTGATTTGAAAGACATACTTTGCTTGTTAATGTCTTGTTGTAGTTTAGAGCTAATTAAAGTTCTTTTCAACTTTGGGCAAAGTACATGAGAGAAATGTGTTTCTTGTTTGATTGTGGCTCTCTAATGTGCCTTCACGTAAGGTTCTCCACAACCTGCTGCTAAAACTTGAAAGTAAGGTTCAAATAATTAGGCGAGTCCTTTGCAACTTATTTTACCTCATGTACCCTAAAACCATCCATGTAGAAGTTTCATGTATAGGAGAGACGGGTCAGTCTTGCAGAGCCGTCGTGCTCACTGCTTGTGTTTGAAGCTTTTGCAGGGGTTTATGAGGAAGGGACTCCCGAGGAGGAGACGGAACCCCAGGAGGGGAACCCCATCGAGTTGGAGTCGTGCACGCCGCCGTGTTAGTGTGTGTGCCTGCTAGCGGGGACACATTCACGGGCTGAACGTGAACTCGATGCGTAGTCTACGCCCGTGAATGTAGACTGAACTATTTTGTTGTAAAAATGTTCATAAACTGGTTTATGTAAGAAAACTTTGCTTCTGCTTTGTATCTTTGATGTGCGTTATCCGGTGCTGTGCAACGCAGCACCCCTCAGCGTGATCCTGGCTCGACGAGGCTGTGGGGCCGCGTGGATATATGCATCAAGGTGTATGAACTAAGTATCTCCTTTTATTAATTTCAGCCTATATGAGGATGTGAATAAGTGCCGAAGAATCTCACATCTCTCCACTATGTGTGGATGTGGACATTCGCCGAAGCGTCCCACAACTCACACCAAGCACACAAACACAAGAAATCATCATAAAAAGCTCTGCACACCACTCTTATTTGACTTAATATCTAAATGTTCCTATTACAGCTTATTCAATGGGAAATCTGAACTTAATCGTGAGAACCGGTGCTGTTCTCGCTGTGTGACGGGGTGGTCCATACATGGGTGCAAGCCATGGTGAGTTGGCAGTCCATGTATGGATAGATGACGCTGGTGCTCCACTTGCTCCCGCATTGGCACGAGTCTCCTCTTGGTTTTCCAGCAAGTACAACTTCTTTCGGAGGTAACGGATCTCTTCTTGTGCGCTTGCATAGCGGTTTCCTAACTCCATGAGCAACCTTTGAGACTTATCAGTAGCTTGTGTGTTGGGAATAGCTCCTTTCATGGGGTCCGATGATCTCCCTTGTACCACTCTTCCGATTCGGGTGCAGCTCAAAGGTAGTGTTCTCAAGCTGCTCACGAAAAGCGTAGCACAGCCCCGTGAGTGCATCCCATGCAACATCATCAATAGCTTCTGCTATTGTAGCTCTCCATGTGGGTGCGAAGTGTCGTGTGACAACCCTACCATTAGATAGGATGGTTACCTCAGCCTTCCAATCTTCATGTACGAGACGAGGGACTTTCTTGAGGAGATACTCCGGGTATAGGCTGCAGGAATCCAGGAACTCTTTAAGCTCCTTAGATATGTGTCCTCCTTCCATCCCGTCGGACCGGAATTCTTGAACTGAACGGTTGGCCCGTTCATCACCTTCATTCTCGGCCTCAGCAAGGGGTGGCTCCTCTTTGGATCCATCTCCTTCCAACATAGCTTCATGAGGCTCCGCAGGGTGTAAGCCCGTGTGAAACTCCTCCTGAGGTGCGTACCAATGTTGTTCTTGTGGATCATCTTCCATGTTGTCTTCGATTGGTTCCGCCTCTTCCGGATCCTCTTCCTCATGAATAGAGCTACTGACTTCATCTTCATCATGAGGTTTCATCTTCACCTCCTCCCAATATGGTCCATTGGACACCTCAATTGGGTTAAGTGCACTCCCAAGTGGTGGTGGACGAGTCCTTATGCGTGTTGTGCTCCTAGTCACCGGCATCTATAAATAAGACATGAGAAACTTTAGAGAAGAAGCAAATAACTCAAAAACTTCAGAAGCTATGAAGCATGAAAACAGAAGTGTTGCTGTCCAAAAGAAGAGAAAAATAGGGGCTGAAAATATCACTTTGCGGTGACTGAATTGACAAATAAAGTGCAGCAGCAAGCAATTTTCAAAAATAACAGTTTAGAGGGGTGTTCCTATGTGTTTTAGAGTGTCCATTCTACCTAGTCTTGCATCCCATGGTCAACGTGGCTCCGGTACCAATTTGTGACACCCGGTTCCGAAAATGAACCAAGTGAATGCATATGTGCCCAGGATATTCATCACACATACACATGTATTCCATAGACTGATATTCAGAATATAACCACGTATGAATAGTGTTTAAGTACTTTATTACAATGACTTAATGTCTCACTCATGAATCTCCAACTTATTTAGCAGCAGAAGACTTTAAACGACAGCGGAAAATGGCTAAGACAGCAGGCTCCAACTTCAACTCCACAGGCATGTTGACAGTAGTGCGCACGCCTAGTACTCCACATGTTCCTCGAAGTACTTTTCTCCTGTAGCTGATATATATGTGGGAATGCAAGGGTGAGTACATGTCGTACACAGCAAGTGCGGGAAAAGTATGACATGTAGCTTACAACAAGGTAAGGAATAAAAAGGTTCACTGCAGCAAGCAAATTTTATTTCACAAACATGGTAAAAACAGCAACTAAATCTACGTAGGTTAAATCCCACAATAACCATGTTAATCATCAACATTCTTCATCATAATTCACCATATATCACGTCTCAACCAGCCATTAATCTTTCTCAAGTTCATATCATACTCATAACTATTCATAACCATCTCATTTTCATATAGCCGAAGCCAAATTCATTGTCATGACTCAAAACAGTTCCAAAACCAATCCCAATGACCACACCCGAATAACCATCCCAAGTTTTGCCTCTAATCATGGAAGTTAGCCAGGTGCTTGTAACCGGAAGCACGGCTATCAGGATAGTTTTACACTCTGCAGAGGTGGCACCACTTTACCCACAAATTTGTGATTCCGTCACCCGTCGACGACTAAAAAGAACCTCCGTTATACCAGTACACAACCGTCGGTGTATGGCTAAGAGATCACAAAATAGCCTTTACAAAGGGGCTACTAGGATGTACGGACCCACTGAGGTTTCACCGGCAGGCTTGAATCTCCATTCTCTCATCCACGGGCCCCCTCTTGTGCCATGCAGTTCCCAGGTCAGTCCATAACAAGCTAGCAACACACCTACTTAGTCAGCTAAGCCGCACCCATATTTGGCATTTTGGAGGCACTGTTTTCCTGGCATGTGCTCACATGAACCGGTCCTTAGATCTAAGGCAAGTAAACCACCATCTCATTCAGCAACATCCACGAACTAAGCTTGCCTAGATCTCCCCGATTCCATATTCATTAGCATCATCAAGTTATCATCATCATTATTCATATGAGTGCAGTAGCTAACCATGTTTATTTCAGCTTCCCGTATCCCGTAAGTTAAGCGAAGCAAAAAGGAAAAACGACCATACCCGACTCATCATCTTTCCCAGCAACAAGTATGGTTAACAAAACGAGTAAACTCCTATAAAAAGGGTATCCCATCAAGTTGACTCAAGCATACACGTTTTCACAAACAAAACAGTTTCAAAACATGGGATCAATATGGTCAAGGGGCACTTGCCTTGCTCCCGTGGTTCATGTTGCTCAAGCGTCTCGAAGTCTTGGTGTTGTAGTTCCTCGTAGATGGCCTCTTGAGCTTGTACTGCTATTTATGACCATCTCATTTTCATAGAACCGAAACCAAACTCATTTTCATCACCAAAAATAGTTCCAAAACCAATCCCAATGACCATACCCAAATATCCATATCGAATAAACATCCCAAGTTTTGCCTCTATTCATGGAAGATGGCCAGGTGATTGTAACTGGAAGCACGGCTATCATGATAGTTTTACACTCTGCAGAGGTGGCACCACTTTACCCACAAGTTTGTGATTTCGTCACCTGTCGGCGACTAAAAATAACCTCCATTATACCAGTACACAACCATCGGTGTATGGCCAAGAGATCATAAAATAGCCTTTACAAAGGGGCTACTAGGATGTACAGACCCACTAAGGCTTCACCGGCAGGCTCAAATCTCCATTCTCCCACCCACGGGCCCCCTATTGTGCCATGCAGTTCCTAGAGTAGTCCTTCTCGACTCCCATTCCTTGCACCATCCAACGGACCATAACAAGCTAGCAACACACCTAATTAGTCAGCTAAGCCGCACCCATATTTGGCCTTGTGGTGGCACTGTTTTTTGGCATGTGCTCACATTAACCGGTCCTTAGATCTACGGCAAGCAAACCACCATCTCATTCAGCAACATCCATGAACCAAGCTCGCCTAGATCTCCTCAATTCCATGCGCATTAACATCATCAAGTTCTCATTATCTTTATTCTCATGAGTGCAGTAGCTAACAAGTTTAATTTCAGCTGCCCGTATCCCGTAAGTTAAGCGAAGCAAAAAAAACGACCATACCCCACTCTTCAACTTTCTCGGTGACAAGGATGGTTAACAAAACTAGTAAACTCCTATAAAAGGATGTCCCATCAAGTTGACACAAGCATACGAGTTTTTGCAAGCAAAAAAGTTTCAAAAACATGGGATCAATATGGTCAAGGGACACTTGCCTTGCTCCCTCGGTTTGTGTTGCTCAAGCGTCTCGAAGTCTTGGTATTGTAGCTCCTCGTAGACGGCCTCTTGAGCGTGTCCTTCTACTCACGACCACGCACATATAAAATTTACATCAATCAATTATCATGCACAAACTTTACTCAAAATACCATGAGGTGGATAAATGCAATTCATATGGTGCAGTTTATTAAAAATCAGTTTGTACGTGTTCTTGCATGTTTTAGTAGGCTTCCATGGGTTTTTATGATGAACAATGTGTAGATCAATTCCACCGTCAAAAATTGACCAAAACATGGTTTGTCCACACGCAGAAATTTCTGCTCGCAGGGAGTGGAGAAAACGGATGCATAGAAACAGTGGCGACGTTGTAAGAGGGGTAACGAAGACCTACCTCACTTCTCCCTTGCGGCAGGACCTCCCTCCTTGCAATGGCAGCAGCGGGAGATTTTCTATGAAGAATTATAAGGCTGCAGGTAGGGCAGAACATTGGGGGCTTCTTCTCCGGCTGCGGCGAGGCGCGATGGAGCTCGACGGCGGCCAAACTCCTGCAGGCGTGGGGGCGGCGACTTGGCAGCAAGGGGGGTGAGGGCGGCGGCCAAAAAAAGAGAGAGGAGTGGTGGCGGCTAAGGGTGGGAGTTATATTTATAAGGGGGAAAATGGCTACGGTGGCTAGGATTTTAGCAACCCTAATATCTAATGGCTGAGATTTAATTTTAAAAGAGGTGGGAGCTAGGGGCTGGGATTTTATTATTTATTTTCATCCAATAGCTACGATTTAATTGGAAAATAAAAGCCCACAAGAGTCCAAAGGGGGGGGGCTAGGGTTTCCCCCCTAATAGGCTGCGGCCAAGGAGGGTGGGGCCCATTAGGGTTCTCCCGCTAATTTGGTGTGGCCAAATTGGGGGAAAAAATCCTCCCAAATGTGGGGGGAAATCCCCTTAGGGGAATTTTGGGGAATTTGGGGAAAATCAGGAAAACTTGGGAAACTAGGGAGAGAGGAATTTGGGGAAAAATTGGGAAACTTTGGGGGGGGGGGATTGTGGTGGCCCAATTTGGCTATTTTATTTATTTTTTCTTTTTCTTTTTATTTCTTTTCCTTTTCTTTTTATTTTCATTATTTTCCATTTATATTTCTTTTTATTATTTTATTAGCTTCTATATTCCTCTCTTTATTTCTTCTTCTTTTTAAATTCTTCTCTACATGAAAAATGTGTGCAATTCATGGTACTGAAATTGAGGGTGTTACACCGGGGACATGTGGCAGCTCCGGACCCCGCCTCAGCGGGGAGGCCAGGTTCAGAGCCAAGGACACGTGGTGGCTCCGGAGCCCTCCTCAGCGGGGAGGTCCGGCCCGGAGCCCGGGGACACGTGGCAGCTCCGGACCTCACCTCAGTGCGGCGGCCAGGTCAGTGGCCAAGGACACGTGCGGCTCCGGAGCCCTCCCTAGCCGGGAGGTCAGGCCCGGAGCCTGGAGAGATGTGGTAGCTCCGGACCTCGCCTCAGCGGGAAGGCGAGGTCCGGGGCCAAGGGCACGTGGCGGCTTCGGAGCCCTCCTCGACGAGGAGGTCCGGCCCAAAGCCTAGACACACGTGACATGGTCGGACCTTGCTTCAGCAGTGAGGCCAGGTACGGGGCCAAGGCATGTGGCCGTGCCAGGGCCCGCCTCGACAGGGAGGCGAGGTCTAAAATGTCTTCAACCCTTCACATGAGGGTACTCGGTCAACAGGTACCGGAAACTTCATTTTCTTACAAGAAAAAGCATGTAAGATCATAATCCTCCGAACGGAATACGTACCAAAGAAATCCTGAAGTGACATTTATAGCCACGTCGACCTCTCCATCATGGGTTCCGGATCTCCGACGAGCAGAGATCCAATAGTCAACAATCGTCCTTGCAAGCACCATAAACAAGGTTTTGAATTTGAAAGGTCGAATGCTCCTCTCCCCTACCCAGTTCCCACACGTCCACATCTGCGATTTCTTTCTCAAACAATCAAGAAGAGCACGTAAACATCTACGGCTCCTTTTCAGCTTTTGTGTAACAGCTGAACACGATGGGTTTTTTCCCCTTTGTGCACGTCTGCCGGTCGTCGGTACCGTCACGGCCGTAGAGCCGGAAACAGCCACGG
Organism: Neostapfia colusana; assembly: GCA_030760725.1. Taxonomy (NCBI): domain Eukaryota; kingdom Viridiplantae; phylum Streptophyta; class Magnoliopsida; order Poales; family Poaceae; genus Neostapfia; species Neostapfia colusana. The sequence continues at coordinate 31,534,280 of JASWHV010000017.1, read as the reverse complement.
CCGTCTCGTCTCACTTGTCAATTTCGACAGGACACAAAGGCGAACGGAATACCAGCCACGCACACGAGCGAGCGAGTCCGGCACGACAGCCAGTTGTCCAGTCTGAAACGAAGAAGAAAAAAGCAATGGTGCCGACGGAACGAGCTCCGTTCCGTGGAAAGCGGCGAGACGACAGACGAGTGAGAGATGGCTACACGGACCGTGGGCGCGCGACCACCATTTACGTTCGCTTGCCTGGGGTAATTAAGGCGCCACTAACTGCAGAGACACGGCAATTACCCGCCTGCACTTCCCTGCTGCCACACCATCCTCATCAAGCGTAATGGTGCCTCCTCCTTGCTTAGCCACATGCAAGACAGCGCGGAGATCAGAGACTAGCTAAGCGGAAGCGGCTGCAGCCACCAACACGCAAAGAGAGAGAAAGGGAGAAGGGAGGAGACCCATGTTTTGGTTCTCCTGTCACCGACTGACGCATCAGTCATGAGCAGGCAACTTTTCTCGCTAATGGATGGAGAAGAACTGTCCTGTTAGGTACATACACAGGCAACTTTACCATGAACTGTGCTGCTGCTGCTGCTGACCTTTTTCTCTTTTCAAACTGCTAAATAGACCATCGGTTTAATTGGATTGGGTGAGAGGGACAGTGACAGCTGAGAGGAGGCAACCCCAGGGTGCAGTTGGAACAAGGGACAACAATCACTGCCTTTCATTGGAACGAGGAAACTGAAAAAACGAAAAGAAAGAATCTGATAAACCAAACAAAAACCCCGCTGGACCGAGCACAACACCGTAACTGCAAGCTATGCTACCAATACTGCAAACAACACAATCTCAGGTGCCCATGCCTTTGCTCTCCATTGCATTGGCTTGTTTGTCGTCGTAGTAAAAGAAGAGTAATGCTTTTCATTCAAGTGGCAATGCGCCTGTGGTACTAGTTCATCTCCGGTGAAAGAACTGAAACCTTTGAGAAAATGGTGAAAGCCCCATCCTTGGTGCTTCGACGGTTCTGGCTTGGTTAGCCCTGACATGACATGGTTTCCATTTCTGGGGTTCCAGAGAAGAAGGAGCTTAATAAAGCTTCAAGCGTGTAGCAGTGGCACTGCAACAATGCAAACTACTTGTAGCACCCTCATGGGTCCATCAATTACGATGAGAAGAATAGGGCCCTTCGCTGCGTTCGCGAGATGCAATGCCATCGCAGTAATAAGATCGTAAAAACAACACCATTGATGTACAACGTTCTATTCCACGATGGCTGTTCAAGGGAAGGTAGTAAATCTGTTGTGGTGGTAAAAAGACTAGAGAGAGGCTTACTACGAAGAAGCAGTGCCAAGGATGTCAGAGGAGCCATCATCCTTGCAAGCGAGATCGAGCATAGGTGCACCACTAGTTCAGCGAGTAGGCTGCACCACTGCTAGTACTGTGCAAGGTCCACGGTCATAGGTGCCTGCAGAGCTCGGCGTCAAGCCAAGGAATTTTCCCTAGACAAATGTGCCGAGCACTATTGGAACGTGATCATTGTCCCAATGGCAGAAATCGCACGAGCACCCAAAGATTGGGACTGCTGTCACGTATTTCATGATAAATATAATTTATAAACAGAACTAGGAAACTAATTGAGATGATGCATGTTGTTAGATCTAGACTGTAACGAAAAAAACAAGATTCGGTCAGTTAATACTCTACTACTGTTTGAATGACTTCTTCTTGAGAGAAGAATTACAACGGGAGTTACGTATGAGAATTCGTGAATTATGAGAAGATATCTCCCGGGATGCATGCGGTATTAGGTGTAATCGATATCAGGATGTCTCAACTGTCCCTCTACCTTTTATAGGGACTAGAAGGTCTCAAGGTGTATCTTAAGTCAGTTAAAAGAATGTTATGTTCATATTAGAGTCTATCTTTATCTTGTTATACTTAATGTTGAGACAGTTGTATCCTTTCTTATCTCGACAGAGTTTAGATGACAGTATTTTTAGAATCTGATTTTCATGCTAAGACAGAGCACATGTCGTGATTCTGTAGGCTTGGCCCACCTAAGGACCATCCCCCCATCAGTAGCCTCTGAATATGTCATGAGTTGTATGTAGATGTTAAGGTGCCAAGCTCCGCTGGCTGATATCGAGTTGACTGCATAAGATCTTGACAGACTCTATAAAACTTGTTTTGGAACTTTTTGAAGTAAAGGTTAGTTGTACCATTGGTACAATAAACTTAAACATATTTTTGAGTTGGCGTTGAGTCAAAGTCAGCAAGCTCCGAGTCGGTTGGGGCCAGAGTGAACAAGCTTTGAGTCAGCTGGCATTGAGTCGGAGTCGATAAGCTTAGAGTTGGTTAACATCAAGTCAGAGTCGAAAACCACTGAGTCGGTTGGTATCAAGTTGTAGTCAACAAGCTCCGAAACGGTTGATATCGAACCAAAGTCAGCAATATCCAAATCGGATAACATCGAGTCAGAGTAGATAAGCTTTGAGTCGGCTGACATCGAGTCAGAATCAACTAACATTAAGTCGGAGTTGACAAACTTTGACTCAGTTGACATTGAGTCGAAATCAGCAAGCTCTGAGTCGATTGGTGTGGAGTTGGATACTTTAGGATCGGACAGTTTGCAATCAGATGGTTTGGAGCGGATAATTTCCAGTCGAACAGTTTGCAATCATCTTACTTCGAATCGGTTGCAGAAGATCTTGGCAGACTTAAAAAGGTCTAGTTTTCTAGATCTGTCCAACTTGCATTACAAAAGAACCTACAGAATCCTCAAGGTGCCGAGTATTATGAAAAGTAGCAGATAATGTATGCTTTTGATTTTACTAATAGGCTATTTCAAATTCGCGAACTTGCAATTTTATCTTTCAACTTGATTTGTCTTCCAGCTTAATATTTTTGTGTCTCACTCAATTATGTGCTATCTCTCTCGCCAATTAGACTCGACGTTGAAAAGATAGCATTAGATGACACTACAATACTTAGACACATTTCGTAAATAAATTGAGTTAGGATCTTGGTAGTTTGGCATTTTTTAGAAAAGGTCAACTAGGCCCACATAGGTTTTGTGATAGTTTCTTTGTTAGCCTACAACTACAAGGTACCATAGCCTCTACACTTGCCAACCTGTCAGTCGAGTAGTAATCAGGTTGGGGACAAAGAGTGGCATCCATGTCTAACCAGCTACAAGAACAGTAAGTGAGGGGAGTTAGGAACATGCCGAGCGGTGTTGTATATAAAGTTTATTAGGCACAACCCCAATATGTAATTTCAGGAAAGCCATATCAACGTTTAAACATATGGACTAGAATCTAACTGACATAGAGATGAATGAATATGAGTAATATATGTTCATGATAGTAAATTGCAAGATAAAAAACGTAAATTATTGAGTATAAAAGTGTAACACCCTCAAATTCATTTTCATGCATTGCATACATTTTTCATGTAGAGAAACATTATAAAAGAGGTAGAAATGGAGAAAGAACTATAGAAATAGGGAAAGAACTATAGAAATGGAGAAAGAACCATAAAAATGGAGAAAAGAACCATAGAAATGGAGAAAGAACCATAGAAATGGAGGAAGGAACCATAGAAATGGAGAAAGAACCATAGAAATGGATAAAGGAACCATAGAAATGGAGGAAAAACCACAAAAATGGAGAAGAGAATATAGAAATGGAGAATGGGACATAGAAATGGAGAAGGGCAATGTAGAAATGGAGAATGGGACATAGAAATGGAGAGGGGAATGTAGAAATGAAGAATGGGACATAGAAATAGAGAGAGAAATGTAGAAATGGAGAATGGGACATAGAAATAGAGAGGGAAAATGTAGAAATGGAGCAAGTGACATAGAAATGGTGAGAAATGAGAAAAAGATAGCTGAAACGAGCCATTCCCAAATTTCCCCCAAAATTTCTAAATTCCGCAATTCCCAAAAAAGGGAATTTCCCCACATTTTGGGGATAAAATCCCCAAGGCCACCGCACAGAGATAAGTTTGTTAAGATCCAAAAAAAATTGAATAGGACTCTTATTTAAGCTTCAATTGGAGTAGGACTCCTCTTTTTCCACCTTATAAATACAACTCCCACCCCCTAGCCGAGATCCTCTCTCTTTTGGCCATCCCCCGCTGCTGCCAAGCCCACTTACTTGCTTCCAAGTCGCCAAGTTTCCCCCTTGCCAAAATTTCACCGCAGTCGAGCCCCGTCGAGCCCCGCCGTCGCCGGAGAAGAAACCCGACGATCTGTCCTACCAAAATTTTCCGTAGAAAAATTCTCTGCTGCTGCCATTGCTAGGAGGAAGGCTCTGCCACCAAAAGGAAGTGAGGTAGGTCTTCGTTACCCATCTTAAGACATCGTTGCTGTTTTTACGCATCCGTTTTCTTCGCCCCCTTTGAGCATAAACTTTTACGTGTGGACAGATCGCGTTTTGATCGATTTTTGACAGTGGAATTGATCTAGATCTTGAGTCAAGATCATCACCACGTCCACACTTGATCCCTACACCCTTGTTCATCATAAAACCCCATGAAAGCTTATTAAAACATGCAAGAACACGTACAAACTGGTTTAATAAAACAGCACCATAGGATTTGCATCCATCTACTCCATTGCATCTTGAGTAAAGTTTGTGCATGATGATTGATTGCTTTGAATTTTGTATGTGTGTGATCATGAGTAGAAGGACAAGCTCAAGAGGCCGTCTACGAGGATCTACAACACCAAGACTTCAAGACGCTCGAAAAGCAAGAACCACGGGAGCAAGGCAAGTACCGCTTGACCATATTGATCCCATGTTTTTGAAACTGTTTTGTTTGCGAAAACTCGTATGCTTGAGTCAACTTGATAGGACACCCTTTTATAGGAGTTTACTAGTTTTGTTAACCATCCTTGTCGTCGGGAAAGTTGATGAGTCGGGTATGGTCATTTTTCCTTTTTGCTTCGCTTAATTCACGGGATACGAGAAGATAAAATAAAACATGTCTAGCTACTGCACTCATATGAATGATGATGATGAGATCTTGATGATGTTAATGGGCATGGAATCGGGGAGATCTAGGCAAGCTTGGTTCGTGGATGTTGCTGAATGAGATGGTGGTACTTGCCGTAGATCTAAGGACCGGTTCATGCGAGAATATGCCAGGAAAACAGTGCCACCACAAGGCCAAGTATGGGTGCGGCTTAGCTGATTAATTAGGTGTATTGCTAGCTTGTTATGGACCGTGGATGGCGCGGGGAATGGGAGTTGAGGAGGACTGCCCTGGGAACTGCATGGCACAAGAGGGGGCTTGTGGATGGGAGAATGGTGATTCGAGCCTGCCAGTGAAACCTCAGTGAGTCCATACATCTAGTAGCCCCTTTGTAAAGGCTATTTTGTGATCTCTTGGCCATACACCGACAGTTGTGTACTAGTATAATGCAGGTTCTGCAGTCGCCGACAGGTGATGAAATCACGAACTTGTGGGTAAAGTGGTGCCACCTATGCAGAGTGTAAAACTATCATGATAGACGTGCTTTCGGTCACAAGCACCTAGCCAACTTCCATGATTAGAGGGAAAACTTGAGATGGTTATTCGGCATGGTTATAGTTATTGGGATTGGTTTTGGGACTGTTTTGAGTCATGACAACGAGTTTTGTTTTGGTTATATGAATACGAGATAGATATGAATATTTATGAGCATGAGATGAACTTGAGAAAGATTAATGGCTGGTTGAGACTTGATAAATGGTGAATTATAATGAAAGAATGTTGCTGATTACTTGGTTATATTGAGATTTAATTCATCTAGACTTAGTTGTGTTTTTACCATGTTTGTGAAATAAAATTTGCTTGCTGCAATGAGTCTTTTTACTCCATACCTTGTTGTAAGCTACATGTCATACTTTTCCCGCACTTGCTGAGTACAACATGTACTCACCCTTGCATTACCACATAAACATATGCTACAGGAGATGAGTACTTTGTGGACCATGTGGAGTACTAGATGTGCGAACTACCGTCAACATGCCTGTGAAGTTGAAGTTGGAGCCAGCTGTTTAGTTATTTCTGCTGTCGTTTAGAGCATTCCGCTGCAAGAATAAGATAGACATTCATGAGTGAGACATTGATTCATTGTAATAAAGTACTTTAACCCTATTTATTCATGGTTATATTCCTAATTCAGTTTGTGTATTACATGTGTATGTGTGGTGAACATCCTGGGCACACATATGCATTCACTAGGTTCTATTTTTGGAACCGGGTGTCACAGATTGGTAACAGAGCCACGTTGACCATAGGACACAAGCCTAGGTAGAATGGACACTCTAAAACACATAGGCACACCCTTCAAAACTGCTATTTTTGATAATTGCTTGCTGCTGCACTTTATTTGTCAATTCAGCCACCGCAAAGTGTTATTTTCAACCCCTCTTTTCTCTTCTTTTGGACAGCAACATTTTTGCTTTCTTGCTCCATAGCTTCTGAAGTTTTGGAGTTATTTCTTCCTTCTCTAAAGTTTCTCATGTCTTATTTATAGATGTCGGTGATCAGGAGCACGGCACGCATAAGTACTCGTCCACCACCACGTGGGAGTGCACTTAACCTCATTGAGATGTCCGATGGACCATATTGGGAGGAGGTGAAGACGGAACCTCATGATGAAGAGGATGTCAATAGCTCTATGCATGAGGAAGAGGACCCGGAAGAGGTGGAACCATTCGAAGACGATACGGAGGATGATCCACAAGAACGGCATTGATACGCACCTCAGGAGGAGTTTCACGTGGGCTTACACCCTGTGGAGCCTCATGAAGCTATGACGGGAGGAGATGAACCTGAGGAGGAGCCACCCCTTGCTGAGACCAATAATGGAGGTGATGAATGGGCCAACCATTCAGTTCAAGAATTTCAGTCTGGTAGAATGGAAGGAGGACACATATCTAGGGAGCTCAAAGAATTTCTGGATTGCTGCAGCTTATACCCGAAATATCTTCTCAAGAAAGTCCCTCATCTCGGACATGAAGAGTGGAAGGCTGAAGTAACTATCCTATCTAACGGTAGGGTTTTCACACTGCATTTCACACCCACATGGAGAGCTACAAGGGAAGAAGCTACCAATGATGCTGCATGGGAAGCACTCACCGGACTGTCCTACGCCTTCCATGAGGAGCTTGAGGACACCACTTTTTAGCTGCACCCGCATCGGAAGAGTGGTACAAGGGAGATCATTGGACCACATGTAACAGCTCTTTCCAACACACAATCTGCTGACAAGTCTCAGAGATTGCTCGTGGAGTTAGGAAACCGCTACGCAAGCGCACATGAAGAGATCTGTTACCTCCGGAAGAAGTTGTACTTGCTGGAAAAACAGGAGGAGACTCGTGCCAACGCGGGAGAAAATGAAGCACCAGCGTCATCTATCCCTACATGGACTGCCGACTCACCATGGCATGCGCCCATGTATGGACTACCCCCGCCACACGAAGAGAAAAGCACCGGTTCTCACAATTAAGTTTAGGTTTCCCATTGAATAAGCTATAATAGGAACGCTTAGATCGTAGTAGCTTGAATACGAGTGTTGTGCAGAAGTTTTGTTATGATTGCTTGTGTTTATGTGCTTGGTGTGAGTTGTGGGACGCTTCGATGAATATCCACATCCACACATAGTGGAGAGATGTGAGATGCTTTGGCACTCGTTCACATCCTCATATAGGCTGAAATTAATAAAGAAGTTGCTTAGTTCATACACCTTGATGCATATAGTTGGGAAACTGCTTGTTTCAAATCTGAATTCTAGCTCCTACGAATATAGTATGTCCGAAAGTAAGCCTCAAAATAAGGGGGTAGACTTTCTTGCCAACCTTATTGTCTTGGATTCCCAAGTGATTGACATAATACTTGGAATGGATTGGTTAAGCAAGCACAACGGAGTGATTCAATGTGCTAAGAGGAGCGTGCAGTTGACAAATGAGCACGGTACTCGTATTGAGTTCGAGTCAGCCCAAACGGTAACCGAGAAGGCACCGCTAAACCACACTGAAGAAGCGACGTTGAAAAGCATTCTGGTGGTTCAAGAATATTCAGATGTGTTCCCGGAATAACTTACAGGTATGCCACCTGACCGGGACATTGAATTTGCTATTGATTTAGTACCTGGAACTGCAACTATAGCGAAAAGGCCGTATAGGATGCCTGCTAATGAACTAGTGGAGCTCAAGAAGCAAATTCTGGAGCAGCTAGAAAAGTGTTTTATACGCCCAAGCTCGTCACCGTGGGGAGCCCCCGTGCTCTTCATAGACAAGAAGGATGGGACCCAAAGGATGTGTGTGGATTATAGGTCTCTCAATAAAGTGACAATCAAGAATAAATACCCGCTGCCCCGTATAGAGGACCTGTTTGACCAAATGAAAGGTGCCCGAATTTTCTCCAAGATTGATCTTCGGTCGGGATACTTCCAGCTGAAGATTAAACCCTCCGACATACCCAAGACTGCATTTCGAAAATGGTATGGTTCGTATGAGTATTACCGTTATGTCTTTTGGGTTAACGAATGCACCCGCATACTTTATGTACCTCATTAATAAGGTCTTCATGGAGTACTTGTACAAGTTCGTCATGTTTTCATCGACGATATCATGGTGTATTCGAAAAGCGAGGAAGAACACGAAGAACACTTGAGGTAAACATTGCAGAAATTGCGAGAGCATCAATTGTATGCTAAGTTCAGCAAGTGTCAATTTTGGTTAAAGGAGATATCGTTCCTAGGTCACATCATCTCTGAGGGAGGAGTATCAGTTGATCCGGGAAAAGTGGGAGATGTTCTGAAGTGGAACCAACTGCAGAATGTAAGAGATATTGGGAGTTTCCTTGGGATGGCTGGATACTACCGCCGGTTCATCAAGGATTTCTCCAAAATAGCGAAGCCTATGACTGAATTGCTAATGAAAGGGAAAGCATTTCAGTGGACACCAACGTGTCAAGAAAGCTTTGAGGAGCTAAAGAAGAGGTTAACAACAGCGCCGGTTTTGGTATTGCCGGACGTGAGCAAGAGCTTCGACATATATTGTGACGCATCAAGACAAGGGCTTGGATGTGTGCTCTTGCAAGAAGGACAAATGGTAGCCTATGCATCGAGACAACTAAAGAAATTTGAGCTGAATTACCCCACACATGACTTGGAACTTGCAGCCGTGGTAAATGCCTTGAAGATTTGGAGGCATTATATCCTTAGCCACCGATGTGAGATCTACACGAATCACAAAAGCCTCAAGTATATATTCATGAAAATGGATCTGAATTTGAGGCAACGTCGATGGTTGGAACTCATCAAGGATTATGATGTTGGAATCAACTATCACCCTGGAAAGGCTAATGTAGTAGCTGATGCGTTGAGCCGAAAGGGAGCATGTCACCAACTCACGGTTTGGGAGCTGCCACCCGAGGTGTGCAAGGAGTTCGAACGGTTACATCTCGGTTTCTTGAACGATATAGAGGTGATAGAACTGAACTCCTTGCTGGAACAAGAGATACGAGATGGCCAAGCAACGGATCAGGAAATCAAGGAAAGAATCCGACATGGCATAGAAAAGGATTTCAAGGAAGACGAGAAAGGCACGCTTTGGTTAGGGAAAAGGATTTGTGTGCCTAAAGTGAAGCACTTCCGCGACATGATATTAAAGGAGGCACATAACTCACCTTATTCCATACATTCCGGTTGTACAAAGATGTACAAGGACCTGAAAACTTTCTATTGGTGGGATGGTATGAAAAGGGACATAGCTGAATATGTTGCCTTATGCGACACGTGCCAACGAGTGAAGGCCGAACATCAAAGACCCACTAGAGTGTTGCAGCCATTGAAAGTACCTGAGTGGAAGTGGGAAGACATCAGCATGGATTTCATAGTCGGATTGCCACGTACTCAGTCGGGTTACGACTCTATTTGGGTTATTATGGACCGGTTGATGAAAACAGCCCATTTCCTTCCTGTTAGAGCCAAGTACCATGTCGCACAACTAGCCAAGCTGTATATGGAGCAAATCATGTGTCGCCATGGAGTTCCGAAGCGGATAGTTTCAGATCGTAGTTCTAAATTTACCTCTAGATTCTGGAAGAAGCTGCATGAAGCCATGGATACACGACTGAATTTCAGCTCCGCTTATCACCCACAAACCGACAGGCAAACTGTGACATGTTGAGAGCTTGCGCCTTGAAACATAGGCGTAGTTGGGATAAGAGCTTGCCATATACTGAATTCTCGTACAACAACAGCTACCAAGCCAGCTTGAAAATGTCACCTTTCGAAGCATTGTATGGTAGACGGTGTAGAACGCCGCTGTTCTGGAATGAGACCAGAGAAAGCCAAGTGTTTGGACCCCAAGTGCTGCAAGACGCTGAAAAACAAGCCCAAACGATACGAGAAAACTTGAAGGCTGCTCAGTCACGACAAAAAGGTTATGCGGACAATAGGCGAAGGAAATTGACCTTCGAAGTGGGAGACTTCGTGTATCTTAAGGTACCGCCTATCCGAGGCCAATGACGGTTCAACGTAAAAGGCAAGTTAGCACCTCGCTACATCAGGCCATTCAAGATTTTGGGCAAGCAAGGAGAGGTAGCCTATCAACTAGAGCTGCCAACGCACCTCTCGGACATGCACGACATGTTTCATGTATCCCAAGTCAAGAAGTGCTTAAGAGTACCGGAAGAACAAGTACCGATGGATGAACTCGAACTTCAAGAGGATCTGACCTACACGAAGCACCCCGTAAAAATTTTGTATGTGAAGGAAAGGGTCACGAGGAACAAAGTGATCCGTTGGTGCAAGATACAGTGGAGCCATCACACGGAAGCCGAAACTACATGGGAGCGTGGGGAAGATCTTAAGGCATACTTCTCTCATATATTCTTCACTCTATCGAATCTCGAGGGCGAGATTCAGTTTAAGGGGGTAGGTTTGTAACACCCTCAAATTCATTTCCATGCATTGCATACATTTTTCATGTATAGAAACACTATAAAAGAAGTAGAAATGGAGAAAGAACTATAGAAATGGGGAAAGAACTATAGAAATGGAGAAAGAACCATAGAAATGGAGAAAAGAACCATAGAAATGGAGAAAGAACCATAGAAATGGAGGAAGGAACCATAGAAATGGAGAAAGAACAATAGAAATGGAGAAAGGAACAATAGAAATGGAGGGAAAACCACAGAAATGGAGAAGGGAATATAGAAATGGAGAATGGGACATAGAAATGGAGAAGGGCAATGTAGAAATGGAGAATGGGACATAGAAATGGATAGGGGGTGTAGAAATGGAGAATGGGACATAGAAATGGAGAGAGGAATGTAGAAATGGAGAATGGGACATAGAAATGGACAGGGGAATGTAGAAATGGAGCAAGTGACATAGAAATGGTGAGAAATGGGAAAAAGATAGCTGAAACAGGCCATTCCCAAATTTCCCTTAAAAATTCTAAATTCCCCAATTCCCAAAAAAGGGAATTTTCCCCACATTTTGGGGATAAAATCCCCAAGGCTGCCGCACCACAAGAGATAAGTTTGTTAAGATCCAAAAAAAATTGAATAGGACTCTTATTTGAGCTCCAATTGGAGTAGGACTCCACTTTTTCCCCCATAGAAATATAACCCCAGCCCTTGGCCGAGATCCTCTCTCTTTTGGTCGTCCCCCCAGCTGCCAAGCCCTCTTCCTTGCTGCCAAGTCACTAAGTTTCCCCCCTTGCCGGAATTTGGCCGCCGTCGAGCCCCGCCATCGCCGGAGAAGAAGCCCGACGATCTGTCCTACAAAAATTTTCCACAGAAAAATTCTCCGCTGCTGCCATTGCTAGGAGGAAGGCCCTGCCACCAAAAGGAAGTGAGGTAGGTCTTTGTTACCCATCTTACGATGTCGTCGCTGTTTCTACGCATCCGTTTTCTTCGCCCCCTTCGAGCAGAAACTTTTATGTGTGGCAGATCGTGTTTTGATCGATTTTTGACGGTGGAATTTGAGGGGGGGCCCCGGCCCGTGTCACAGGGCCGTGCCACTTGCCCGGGAATCACATTGGGTGGTGCCGTGTTATACGGCACCCAACAACACACATATAAGGAAAACTGTATATCAAAAGCAGAAGCTTACAAATGTTCTTTGCAAATAATTTACATAAAGTAACTACACTGGAAGTCTATAAACAGCTCACGTCAAATAACTAATGAGAACTCGAGAAGCGGTCCAACCTGCGGACTCGTCTCGCTAGCAACACAACGACATTGCAGCGGCTAGGTTCTCCATGTGTAACATGACTCGGAAGTCTCCGAGTCTCACCGGACAACCTTCTTTATAAGCATCGAAGTTAACCTGCAAAACCACTCATATAGCAAGAGTGAGCACCAAGGATCAGCAAGACTTAACCGTCTCTCGTAAAGCATGCAACTCTACATGAAAGTAACTTAAGACCTAAACAGGTAAGTTGCTAAAAGACTCGCCTACAAGTTCATCCTTAACTTTCAGATTTTAGCCATCACAGCAGTGCCTTGCGCCCAGCAACATTGGAACTCCACAATTAAACAAGAAACGCTTCATTCCATTGTTACTTGTCCTAAGGTGGAAATTAACTTTAGTTTGCTCTATCTCTACTTCAGACAAGATTTTCATGCAATTCCAATTATCATAGCAGCAATTAAATCTTGCAAACTGTTCTCACACAACTTGATTATTACGTCACAGCGCAGTGAGCAAGCGGTACTCATAACCATGAGGAGGGTGATTTGAATCAAACACTACCCGGATAACTCGACACATACGCTCGCCTCTGAAGACCCATATCTGGCGTCCTTCATTACGTCGTATGTGGCAACCTTTCGTAGGACACTCGACTGTAGAACCGGTCGCGCCGTCTCGGGCTCATAGGTCTAACGAGATGATGTGGTATGCCTCTACAATCCAGTTAACCTGGTACATCGGTTTCCTGGGTCCCATATAGCAGTAAGCATTTGGTACACAACTCAATAATTGCTACCAGGGCCGCACACGAGAATGGTCCTTAACCGACACAGGCAGAGCTACTCGACCAAGACCTCGTTTTGTCACTGTCTACACTCTCTGCCCAGTCTCATCTTTGGAAACTTAAACTTTAGTTTGCCTCTTTCAACTACACCCGTGTAATCCCGACTATAGCTCGCGAGTAGATTCCAAATACTCGACTTCTACCGGATGTCATAACCTATTTAGCATGGCAACCTTCTACAGAGGGGACACTTTTCTACCCTTGACTCCAGGGTTCATTTGGTCATGCATTTGGAGTATAAAACATCCTTGACCTAATGCACATACAAGCTCTAACCATGGTAGTGAACAAAGTAAAAAGCTTTATAAATAACTTAAATGCAAATCGGAACTTGCCTTGGTTTTGCAGGCGACCAAACCCTAAAACCCTAAAAACCCTAAACCCTAAAACCCTAAATCCTAAACCCTAAACTGATAATTATGAAGTTAGTTGTTGATGACTTGAAGCTTAATCACTGCCCTTCTTGCTCCTTGACCCAAGCTTCACTTATCCTCCACTTTTCCACATTTAATCACTACACATTATGAATATGCGTATATGTTTAATTGTAAAGCTTTTGCTAACAAGTTCTAAAGACAAGTTTAAAACTGGAACTCTGTTTAAGAATTTTAAATGACACTGATGCTAGGGGTTTGGGTTTGGGTTAAGCAACATGATCAAGTGATAAGTGCATTTCATCACTTGTGTGTTACTCATCTAAGAGGTTGAACAGAACAGTGGTGATCCAAAGCTCCAAGGGAGCTGAAAATTTTCTTATGAGTTCCTTGTCACAAGAAATTAATCTGGACCAAAATTTAGAATTTTTTAATGAGTAGATCACTCTATAAAATTCCCTATACATTTAGGAAAAAGGAATTAATTCTGAATAAATTTGCACTTTCATGCAACTTCAAGTGGACCACAATTTCAAACATATCTTAGGGAGCATGCATGAATGTTCCTAGGATTTTAAGAGCTAAGAATTTCCCAGAGTTGAATTTCCAAGTTTTAGAAATTCTCTAGAATTGTTTATGTATTTATTTGAACACAGAAACTTGAAATCAGAATTCTCCTAACTAAATCAACTCCAAAAGAGCTGAAATTTTTACAGGAGTTAACTGGAATCCTAAAGAATAATCTGGCAAAATTTGAGGATTTTGGACGAACCAAACTCCCTATAAAATTCTTTTGCTGAAAAGCTTTAAAGAATTTTCCATAACTTAATAGTGGTTTTCGTACAAATTGGGTTGCATATTTGGATATAGTTTTTCAATCTGAATCCAACCCAATTTGAATCACGAAATTTGGAGCTTCCTAGCAAAAGTTATGCCCTCCCAAAGTTTGAATCAAATCTGGCATTTGAAATAAACCGGAAAAAGTTTAAAAGTCTGACAGCGGGTCTGGGGGTGACGTGGCGCCTTCTCATGCGCCGACACACGAGACTACAGGGTTTTCCCCACACAGTCACAAACTGATCCGGTGCAACAGAGAATTCCGGTCCTCCGGACAGACGCTGACATGTGGGTCCTCATCCTCTTCGTCTACCTCCAGCCTCCCGCGCTCCCGCGCCGCCGAGCTCGCCGGAGCTTTCGCCGGGAGGGGGTTCCCGTGCTCTGAACTCGCTGATTTTTGCTGCCACTACGTATTCTCATGCGGAGAACACGTTGCCGGCCTTACCTCGGATCGAAGATGGCCGGAACCCTAGGTGTGACGGTGACAGTGGCTGCGGCATGTCCGGCGACGTCGCTAAGGCGCTGTGCCGCACCAAAAGCTGCGCCGTTTGCTCCTAAAGAATCAGTGAGTCATGGGCATGCTTGACATGGCCTTGGTTTGGATCGGGAACGGCTCTAGATAGGTTCCCACCGTGCACTCGAGGTGAATTTTCTGGCGGCAATGAAGAACACGACGTTCTACGGCTATGGTTGATGGAATCATGCTCTGTTTGGTCGAGGACGTCTGTAGGAGGCTAAGGATCATGACCCCAGAACACAATTGGGAGCCCTTACGCCTCGGAGGAGAATTTCATGGTTTGGGGCCGGCGACCCGAAGAAACCGCCGTGAGGAAAACCCAAATTCCGGCTAGGTTGTCCTATGAAATGATCCCAGACTTGATGGACAGCAAGGGGAGGTTCTAACCAACCTTATCCGTGGCTTTGTTGTGCGTGAAACGCCAGAGAGACTCGGTTTGATGTGAAGTGACTGAGGTCGGTCCGCCGGAGAAGAAAAGGCTTGCCGAGGTGATTGTAGCCCGCTGCACATTCGAAACTTGCTTTGACAGGCTTCAGGGAGCGTGGGTGACGCCGCTTCCATGTTTGTCAGGGTGTCAAAGCTCGCGAAGATGGTTGCGACGGAGAACCGGTTGTGTGTGCAGGCGGCGGCAAGAACTCCCGGGAACAGCGCTGTGGCGTGGAGGAGGCGTAGCTTGAGCGTTTTCTCGGTGTTGTGAGGTGCACACCCCCGGTGGAAGCTGATAAGGGCGAGGGAAACTCCAGCAGCTGCTCGGGAGGTGTCGCCGGGTTGTCTCGGTGTCGGCCTGCGCTGTGTTTGTTCTGAATTCGTGTGTGAACAGAGAAACAGAGAACCGACTCAAATTTGCAGATATTTGAGTGTACTGACCAGTGGGCCCACTGTCCCCTTATCCTCTCCAAAATCTCTCAAATTTGGCAAATGCTGAAGTCTAATTGTGGGGAGTTCAAAACTGAAGTGCATTTGTAGAATTGGGCCAATTTTCATCCAAATTCAAATGTGTATTTGAATTCATTGCAATTTAGAGTCCTTTTGGAAAAATTAGTAGCAAAACATTTCAAAAATTCATGAAACTTTGCATACCCACTTATTTGGACCTAAGGAATTCATGTATGGAATCTGATTTTAAATTTGGCTGCTGCAATTGAGCTTTTGAACACAACAGTTTGAAATTCCTATTGTAGTTCCCTCATTTGAACTTCGAGTAGAACATTTAGTTTACAATCCAATTTTTAAACTTTCCATTGCACATGAGACTTCAAATATGTGGTTTTAATCCACCTAGGGTACAAGCCTATAGTGACCATAAGCTTGTTTAAGAAGAACTCTCATGTGTAGTATCATATGTGGAAAAGTTTAAACAAGTCCCATTTCTTGAATTTTAACTCAACTTTATTGACAGCTCAAGTTTTCCATTTACAAGTTTTGGGACATTTACAGAATTGATCTAGATCTTGAGTCAAGATCATCACCACATCCACACTTGATCCCTACGTCCTTGTTCATCATAAAACCCCATGAAAGCCCATTAAAACATGCAAGAACACATACAAACTGGTTTAAAAAAACAGCACCATAGGATTTGCATCCATCTACTCCATTGCATCTTGAGTAAAGTTTGTGCATGATGATTGATTGCTGTGAATTTTGTATGTGCATGATCATGAGTAGAAGGACAAGCTCAAGAGGCCGTCTACGAGGATCTACAGCACCAAGACTTCGAGACGCTCGAACATCAAGAACCACGGGAGCAAGGCAAGTGCCCCTTGACCATATTGATCCCATGTTTTTTAAAACTGTTTTGTTTGTGAAAACTCGTATGCTTGAGTCAACTTGATGGGACATCCTTTTATAGGAGTTTACTAGTTTTGTTAATCATCCTTCTCGCCTGGAAAGTTGATGAGTCGGGTATTATCATTTTTCCTTTTTACTTTGCTTAATTCACGGGATACGGGAAGCTGAAATAAAACATGTCTAGCTACTGCACTCATATGAATGATGATGATGAGATCTTGATGATATTAATGGGCATGGAATCGGGGAGATCTAGGCAAGCTTGGTTCGTGGATGTTGCTGGATGAGATGGTGGTACTTGCCATAGATCTAAGGACTGGTTCATGCGAGAATATGCCAGGAAAACAGTGTCATCACAAGGCCAAGTATGGGTTCAGCTTAGCTGATTAATTAGGTGTATGGCTAGCTTGTTATGGACCGTGGATGGCGCAGGGAATGGGAGTCAAGGAGGACTGCCCTGGGAACTGCATGGCACAAGAGGGGGTCCTTGGGTGGGAGAATGGTTATTCGAGCCTGCCGGTGAAATCTCAGTGAGTCCATACATCCAGTAGCCCCTTTGTAAAGGCTATTTTTTGATCTCTTGGCCATACACCGATGGTTGTGTACTTGGATAATGGAGGTTCTGCAGTTGCCGACGGGTGACAAAATCACGAACTTGTGGGTAAAGTGGTGCCACCTCTGCAGAGTGTAAAACTATCATGATAGCCGTGCTTCCGGTCACAAGCATCTGGCCAACTTCCATGATTAGAGGGAAAACTTGGGATGGTTATTCGGTATGGTTATGGTTGTGGTCATTGGGATTGGTTTTGGGACTGTTTTGAGTCATAACAATGAGTTTGGTTTTGGTTATATGAATATGAGATGGATATGAATATTTATGAGCATGAGATAAATTTGAGAAAGATTAATGGCTGGTTGAGACTTGATAAATGGTGAATTATAATGAAAGAATATTGCTTATTATTTGGTTATATTGGGATTTAATTCATTTAGACTTAGTTGCTGTTTTTACCATGTTTGCTGCAATGAGCCTTTTTACTCCATACCTTGTTGTAAGCTACATGTCATACTTTTCCCGCACTTGCTGAGTACGATATGTACTCACCCTTGCATTACCACATAAACATCAGCTACAGCAGATGAGTACTTCGAGGACCATGTGGAGTACTAGGCGTGCGAACTACCGTCAACATGCCTGTGGAGTTGAAGTTGGAGCCTGCTATTTAGTTATTTCCGCTGTCATTTAGAGTCTTCCGCTGCAAGAATAAGATAGACATTCATGAGTGAGAAATTGAGTCATTGTAAGAAAGTACTTAAACCCTTTTTATTCGTGGTTATATTCTGAATTCATTTTGTGGATTAAATGTGTATGTGTGATGAACATCCTGGACACACATATGCATTCACTTGGTTCGATTTTCGGAACCGGGTGTCACAAAAAGCGACTTAGCTAGGTTATGTTTCAAGAGTCAGCCAACATAGTTCCGAGTTGGCTGATATCGTGTCGACCTTGAAGCAGGAATCAAACTCGAAGGTAGAGTTGGAGTCAAAGTTGGATCATGCCGATGCAATGGTAAGAGTCATTGACATAGTCGGTTGATGGCGTTAACTCCTTTGTCAGAGGGGTTGATGTCGGGAGGCGAACTATGCCCATCGAGATGACGTGAAAGTTGAAGCCATCGGTGTTCATATTCACGACCTCGAGAAAGACAAATGTCGGGCAAAGAGTCGACTTGTGAATGACAATGTGATGTGAGGCGAAGCGGATACCCTACTCTGGAGCGGTGCGGTGCAGAGGCGGCGCTTGCGACACGACGCAACGGTGGATCCCGAGGGGCGGTGGCGGTGGGAGAGATGGAGCGGGCGGCGCATCGGGGGAGGAGGCGATGCGTCGGAGGGGAGGTGGAGCGGCTTCAGTGGGAGCGGCAGTGGCCTCGGGAGAGGGGGGCGAGGGGAGTGTGGCGGCACGTTGGCCGCGGGGAAGAGAGCGAGGTGGCGGGCGGTTCCAGAGGGAGGAGGCGGTTGTGGAAGAGGAGGTGAGGCGGCGTCATGGGGGAGGTGGAGCGCGGGTTTAGGAGGGGGTGGGGGTGGGTTATTATTATTATTATTATTATTATTATTATTATTATTATTATTATTATTATTATTATTATTATTATTGCAAAGTAGGTTGTTACGATATCTGGATAGATTCCATGTGATAGTCCTTTTCTAACTCTGCTTCTCATGCTAAGTCAGAGTCAAAGGACCATCCCGCCATCAACTGGTATTGTAAAACTAGAATGCACCCATACCAACGCAACGACACGCTTGTAAAGAACTAAATAGAGAAGAAAAAAACCTTCTTGTCACTATAGAGGAAGTATGTGGTAGCTCAATGTCACACCCGGTTTTGATAAAGACAAACCAAATGAATTCTCATATGTATGCCAGAATCGTTCATTCATACATGTGGCGACAAATAGTGAAATACCCAGTATTATATGCTAAGTTCAACGAGTACAATAAAGTCTTACATAAATGTCTTTGAAGACTAATAAAGTACTAGATACAATAATGACAACACGACAGAAAATTCTAATGGAGCTCCATCGCAGGCGTTGCCCGGGGGATTCCGCAAGCCTTGTAGAGGTCTCCCGAGTCGACGTTGTCTTCATTGTACTCCACACCATCACCATAGCCTGAGCAGCAATTAAATCCAACAAAAAAAAAGCAAGCCAAAGTACCTAAGACACTCAGCAAGTGTGGGAAAAGAAGTCACATGAAAGCCAAGTAAGGGAAAGGCTTACAACATGGTTTAGCACTACGCATATATCCTAACATCTTAACTTGAATTAGCACCTATATTACTACATAGATAAGTTCATCCCTTCCCCATAACCACATCATTAATGCTAGGTTTTCGACCTAACATTCCAAACCATTTCAGTTCATAATCCACTAATCATGAAGAAGTCTGAGCTGCTCTTAACCGTGATCACGGCTGTTATGACAGTTTTCCAACTCTGTAAAGTTTGTGCCGCTTTACCGACAAGAAGTGATTTCATCCCCCATTGCCGGATGGACTAAAAGAACCTCCCAGTTGCCATGGTAGCCAACCACATTGACACTTCCATGGTGTGCAGCCAGGAGATCACTACGAGACCTATACAAAGGGATTTCCGACTAATATGAGCCCACTGAGGTTTCACCCCTAACAGCATCCTAGAGGCTACAACCTCCGCTGCAGTGGCCCCCTCTTGAGTCTTGCGGTTCCCAAGGTAGTCCAGCTGACTCTCATTCCCTGCACCTTCCAAACACCAATACTACGTCAGAAATGCACCTAATTACTTGGCCAGGCTGCCCCATCTCAACTCGTGGTGGCACTGTAAATCTAGGTTAAATGCTCCATGAACCGGTCCTTAGAATCTAGACAGCATCAATCACTAGCCCAAGTTCTCGTGCACACAACACCAACCAAAATCATTCTAGACTGTCTAGATTCCTAACTCTACAACATCTCAACATGTATCACAAATTTGCTAATGGTTCAAGTCATAATCATATCTCCAAAAGTTTTCCCAAAATTACTAAGCATGGCTAAGCATTAAAGTACCCATAAACATAGTAAGTACTCCCACCAAGGCTACAAGAAAAAGTCATGAAAAGCTAGGGGAAACAATTCTAACATTAGGTTTCACAATTCACTATAAAATGCAATTAAATCTAACTAATATTCTAAATTAGGAGCAAATTTTGTCAAGTACACTTGCCTTCTTCTTGTTGTTGCTCAGGAATGTCGAAAACTTCCTCTTGGAGGTTTAGAACTGGCTCTGGAGCTGGTTCTACCTATGGAAACATACACAAAACAAATGCAAACATCATTCAATAAGGAGCAATCCAACATACAAAATCATGACAATTCAATATGCATAAAGTTGTATGTTCATTTATTCACTTGTATTTCTTAGGTAAGGCAAATGTTGTACATATACATAGACTCAACTTTTTGGACATGTATTGCTTCTAATTTAATTTCAGGTTTAACCATACACCTAAACTGAAATTTCAGTTTAAATCAGATTTCTTTAGTCTTTACTAAAATTTCAGCTACTAACTTTGAACCAAAATGCATTTTCAGCCTAAGAGCATTTGCCCTACAACTTTTAATAAATTTCAGACTTGATTTTGCATCCCTAGTATTGTATATGTGTATATACAAAATTCTTTTAAGGTATATGCTGTTTTTGGTGCAAATTCACACCAAATTTGACATCTAAAATGTGATTTTCAGCTCTAAACAGATTCTTATCACCTCAATTTAAAATCTTATATAGAGTATTATACCCAAAATGTGGTTTCAGCCTAAACCCTAATTTTTACAGATCTAAATAAAACTTTCAGACTCTAATTTGGCTCCTAAAACCTTTTATAATCACTTTCTAGTTGTTTCTTAATTTATTATGAATGCAGATTAGTTTTCATGCCTAAAAATGAAATTTCAGCATTAAAACAGATATTAATATGTGATTCCAGAGTATCTATTTGATAAAAAATTAAAAAACAGAGTCTTCTATGGATTTCCTAAAAGGACATATTGACATAGGGAAAGTTTTTGTGGATATTTGCTTTTGTAATGAATTTACATGAATTTCAGATTTCCAAAAACATAAATTTGGTTTTCTTCAGGGTCTAAAATACAAATATGCATTGCGGCAGGGTCAAACTGAAATTTACTACCATTATCAGGGGCCTAAAAAAATGCAGTGAAATTTTCTAATTTATAAAGACTACAGGGACTAAAAACAGCTTTATACACATGTTTTTCTAATTTTTGTGAACTACAGGGATTAATTTGCAATGTTTAGGGTATATTCCAAGTTTTACTAAAATTCAAGTGCCTTGGGTGTGAAATTACGGACGGTAAACTGTTATTCAAATCTGAGCCGTTGGACTGATTCTGTGGGGCCCAGATTTTATTAATCCGAAAGGGTATCGGTGGATCTAATTTGGACCGTATGATTTTGAATGGAGGGCTGCAGTGGGGCCACGTCACCTAATGAGTTTTCCGGCGACTGAACCTGGTGGCGCACAGCGGCGGAGGCGGTGAGCTTGCTGGAGAAACCCATTTTCATGAGATTCTTAATCCATTCTCGCTGTTTTCTTCACCAACCGAACAAGTGAGACACGATGAACTCACCTGGGACATTTTGTTGAACCCGAAAAGCTTGGAGAGTGGTCGGCGATGGCAAAGTGAGGCTGTCAGCGGAGAGCTTCGTTCAGAGGGCGTTAGGGTCCTATTTTCTCCATGATTTCCGGTCGTCGAGCTTCCCTGGGGTCCAGTGAAGGTGTACCGAGGGTTAGGGATGATCAAGAAGCGGGATTTCAGTGAGTTCAATGGTGAGCGGTGGCGATCTCTTACCGGTGCACTGCGGCGTCGGGTTTCTCAGCTCAGATTGATCGCAAAGTTGGCTCCAGTGGGTTGTAGGAGTTCCTGCATAGCTATGAGGCAAGTTAAACCCGAGAGAACGGCGCTGTTGTGGGCAAATTTTGAAGATCGGCGGCAGCGGCTTACCGGTTGCAAGTGAGCGCGTGCGGGAAAGGGAAAGTTGAGACTCGGAAGGATTTTAAATGGAGAGGAGGTGCGATACAGAGCATGGGGTGGTTGGACGCGTGCAAACTTGGCGCGGGGTGATTGGACGTGGAGGCTGCACGTGAGAAAATTGGAGGCGGGTGTCGGGCACTCCGCTCGGCGACAGTTAGAGGGGGAGGGGAAAGGAGCTAATGCATGGGGCTAGGCTGGCAGTGAGAGGAAGAGAAGGAATGGTGCTGGGCTGGTTGGGCCGGGCGGGGAAGGTTTCGGCCCAAGGTAAGCTTTTCCTTTTTCTTTTCTTTTCTGTTTTTCTTACTTTCAACTTCAATTTGATTTTGATTTTCATTCAAATAGCACATCCATGCTTTAAATTTACATGAATTCATTTTTTGAATGTTTGGATGTTACAACTCTACCCCTTAAAATGAATCTTGACCTCAAGATTCGGTAATTCCTAAGAGAATAGATTGGAAAATTGTTATATGAGTTTGTCTTCTATTTTCAAGTATCTACTTCCTCTGAATGATGTTTTCACTGCATTCTGCACATACAAATCCTCTTGTTTCTCGTAATGTGTTATGTTGTCTCGAGAATCTTGAAGGGGTACTCACTACACGAAAGGTCTTCTTGTACTTCCAACTCATTCATCGACAATTGTTTTTTCTGGTGTTCTCAAACATTTCTTGAGTTGTGATACATGAAACACATCATGCGCATCCGATAGAGGAGAGGGTAACTCCAGATGGTATGCAACTTCTCCCTTTTGTTCTAATATTTGGAGTGGTCCGATATACCGTGGTGCTACCTTACCTTTTACCTTAAATCGATGAAGTCCTCTAATAGGAGAGACTTTGAGGTATACGTAGTCTCATACTTCAAAGGTTAACTCTCTTCGTCTTGTATATGCATAACTCTTCTGTTGGGTATGAGCTACTTTAAAATCGTAGTGGATTTCTTTTACTTTCCTCTCAGCATCACGCAATACCTCTGGCCCAAACACTTGACTATCTCTTGTCTGATCCCAGAACAGAGGAGTCCTGCATTTTCTACCATATAACGCCTCAAACAAAGTCATCTTCATGCTGGCCTAGTAACTGTTATTATAGGAGAATTCCACATATGGTAAATTTTTATACAAACTTTTCTATTCTTGAGTGCACAAGCTCTCAGCATGTCCTCGAGGATTTGATTTGTTGTTTCTGTCTGTTCGTCAGTCTGTGGGTGATATGCTAAACTGAAATTAAGACGGGTCCCCATGGATTCATGCAATATCTGCCAAAACCTTGAGATAAATTGTGTACCTCGATCTGACACTATCTTTTTCTTCGGTACACCGTGTAAACATACAATCCTGGACATATGCAATGCCGCCAATTTTGAACCGTTATACCGTTCTTTAAAGGGAATAAAGTGAGCTAACTTGGTTAATCAGACGACTATTACCCATATCGAATCATATCTCGATTGGGTTCTAGGCAGCCCTACTATAAAATCAATGCTTATCTCTCCCCATTTCCATTCCGGTACTTTGAGTGGCTGCAGTAATCCCGCTGGCCTTTGGTGTTCAGCTTTCAACAACTGGCATGTGTCACATAAAGCCACATGTTCGGCGATGCCTCGCTTCATACCATACCACCAGTACCTGCTCTTAAGATCCTAATACATCTTAGTACTCCTAGGATGAACGGAGTAGTTAGAAGCATGAGCTTCTCTCAAGATTAATTCATGAATTTCCTTCACATCTGCCACACATATTCTCTTCCCATGCCATATCGTACTATGTTCATCTTCTCAAAATCCAGGAGCTCTGTTTTCCTTAATTAGTCTATTAATTTCCTGAATTTTCTCATCATCTTTCTGACCATTACGGATATATTGCTCTAGCGTGAAATCCACTTCCATTGCAATTTTCTCACTGTTATTTACGAAACACAAATTGAGTCTCGTGAATTCTTCACAAAATTGCAGTTGTATGTCACTCATGGTCAACATGTTGATGTGCACCTTCCGGCTTAAGGCATCTACTACGATGTTAGCCTTCCCCGGATGGTAATTAATACCCACATCTAAATCATTGATTAGCTCTAACCATCGTCGTTGCTTGAGGTTGAGATATGTTTGTGTGAAAATATATTTCAAGCTCTTATGATCAGTTTACATCTCTGTCCTCTCACCCATTAGGTAATGCCTCCAGAGTTTCAACGCATGAACCACTGCTGCTAACTCTAGATCATGCGTTGGGTGGTTCTTCTCATGCTTTCGGAGTTGCCTAGAGGCATATGCAACGACATGTTCGTCTTGCATAAGGACACACCCCAATCAAAGTCTCGAAGCATCATAGTACACGGAAAATTCTTTTTGCATATCCTGCATAACAAGGATCGGAGTTGTTGTCAATATTTTCTTTAACTCTTGAAAACTTGAGTCACACTTTGGTGTCCATGTGAAAGTGACTTCTTTCTCTAACGTCTTAGTGAGAGGCTTTGCGATCTTAGAAAACCCTTCAATGAATCGTCGGTAATATCTTGCCAAGCCTAAGAAGCTTCAAAATTTCCACGACATTCTCAGGAGTCTTCCATTTTTTAACATCCGCTATCTTAGCAGGATCCACGGATATTCCACTTTCAGATATTATGTGTCCTAAGAAAGGAACTTTCTTTAGCCAAAATTCACTTTTACTGAACTTGGCATATAATTGATGTTCTTGCAGTTTTTGCAATACCATCCTCAAGTGTTTCTCATGTTCCTCCTCATCTTCAGAAAATATTAGAATACTATCAATGAAAACTACCACAAACTTATCGAAATACTCCATGAATACTTGTTCATGAGATACATGAAGTATGTAGGGGCATTGGTTAACCCGAACGGCATGACCATGTACTCATACAACCCATATCGATAGACTAAAGCTATTATGGGAATATCTGAAGGCGGTATCTTTAATTGATGATATCCTGAATGGAGGTCAATCTTGGAGAATACACATGAACCTCTTAGTTGATCAAACAAGTCCTTCATGCGTGGCAGCGGGTACTTGTTTTTAATGGTTACTTCATTAAGTGCACGATAATCTACATATAACCTTTGGATGCCATCCTTCTTAGGTACAAATATCACTGGAGCTCCCTATGGTGAGGAACTAGGACGAATGTACCCTTTCTCTATCAGCTATCGGATATGTTCCCTGAGCTGTGCTAGCTGTTTGAAGTCCATTCTATAAGGTCTCTTATATATTGGGGTCGTTCCAGGTAATTCCTCAGGAAAGATATCGGAAACTCATTAATCACTCTTATATATTCAACAGTTGTTTCCACTTGATTGAGTCTAATGGCTTTACTTGGTTCTTGGATGGCAATGAACTTGACTTTGGTGCCATTCATATGGGTTAACTCCACCGTTCTCATTGAACAATGAATTACACCTTCATACTTGGTCATCCAATCTATTCCCAAGATTATATCTATCCCTTGCAAATTTATCACTATGAGGTTTGCAGAAAAAACTACCCCATTAATGTTTAAATTTACCCTAGGGTGTACTTATCTTATTCTTATTTCTCCTCCTGGGGAGTTCACTGCTAACATACGACTCATTTGTGTGGTTGTCAAATCATGCTTTCGAATGAATTCCTTAGCTATGAAAGAGTGGGTAGCACCAGGATCGAATAGAATTGTAACAATGTGGGAATTAGCGGGGAACGTCCAATCACCACATCTGGCGCTTCTTGGGCCTCCTTCATGGTCACATGGTTCACCCTTCCATGCATATGGTTCTGCTGTTGTGGCTGCAGTGGTTTCTTCTTTGGGCACTTGTGAGCGTAGTGTCCAACTTCGCCACAGTTGAAGCATTGCACCCCAGATTTGGGTGACTGGCCCTTGTTGTTTTGCAGTGGGTTCTGCTGACCTTGTCCTGCTGGCCTAGGTGGGAAAGCAGGACGTGGCTGCTGCATTTGCTAGCGCTGCAGCTGAGTCTGTGGTGTGGGAGGCCTGAAGGTGGAGTTGTGATTCTTCTGCGCCTGATAGGGTACCATGGAACGACTCATTTTCCCTGTGGGCTGCGATGCAAAGCATGGTCGAATATTGCTTCTTGAGGACTGTCCCTGCTAAGTCATCTTCCTCTTTTGGTCCTCATCCAATTCGTGCCCCTTCTTCTCCACAATGAATGCCTTATCTACCATTTTCTGGAAGCTGGGATAGTCATTAGAAGACATATCATACTGCAGCCCCTTGTTATGTCCTTCCATAAAACAGTCTTGTTTCTTCTCATCGGTATAAATATCAACGGGTGCATAGCAAGACAACTGCGTGAATTTAGTGGGGTATTCACGCATCGTCATATTTCCTTGCTTAAGAGAAAGAAACTCCTTCATCTTATTCTTTATCTCTCATGCTGGCACATAGTGGCTGTGGAAACTTTGCTTGAATTCTTCCCAAGTGATATTTTCTGAATCCGTGTGTGCTGCGGTGTAAGCAGTCCACCAGTCAGCGGCAGATCCTGACAGTTGATGAGAGGCAAACAACACCATCTCATGTCCCTGACATTGTACAATTTGCAACTTGCTTTCAGTGGTTTTCAACCAGTCATCTGCATCCAGAGGCTCAGTGGCACTTGCAAACTTCGATGGTTGAGTGCTACAAAACTCACCCAACCTTGGCTGACGTGGTGCAACCAGTGATGGTGGAGCTTGCTGCATATTGGCCACTACTTGTGTCAAGTTTTGGATGAGCTGGTTCTACATGTTGATCATTTGTTGCAGTGGGTCTACTGCTCCTCGATAGCCACCTCTGCCATGCCAGCCTGGAAGGGGAAATTTTGCAGCCTTATTGTTGTTGTCGTTATGGTTGTTCGCACCATGGTCTCTTCCTCTGCCGGCCATCTGTGATAGACAACTAAATTCAGATTTAAGTACTATATATATAAACCTATATATGTACCTATGCATGATAATACGCAGGGTATTTAATTAGATATCAGCTGAATGTATTACTTCAACAGCGGTTAAACACATTGTTTGGACATCAGCTAAGCTGATTTTCTGGACAGTACTAATTAAATTGTTTGGGCAGTATGGATTTGGTATTTGGAAAGCACTAAACATCTATTTGTACAGCATCAAATTTAGATTATTTAGGTGACAACTAATTGGATTGTTTGGACAGCACAAATCAGATCATTTGGTCAGCATAGAGTTGATATTTGAACAGCATTAATCAGATTTCTGGACAGCAACAAGTTAGATCACTCGGGCAGCAGCTTTTTGGATCATTCGGACAACAAAACAGCAACTAAACAATCACTTGGACAGCAGCTATTTGGATCATTCGGACAACAAAACAGCAACTAAACAATCACTTGGACAGCCACTAAACAGATACTCGGCAGCAACAAATCAGATTTTTGAGGCAGCGGCTAAATGGTTCATTTGGGCAGCAATACATCATCTAATTATATCATTTGAACAATAAATGGTCGGTTTGGACAGCAGTTTTGTAGTTTATCTGGACAGCAGCTGCATAGATTATTTGAACAGCAAGGATTCAAAATATGATCAATGGAAATGTGGTAAAAAGGTGGGGGGGATTGATGCAAGATGAATGCATAATATGGGGCAAAAGAGATGAATATAAGGAGGGCATAGATACACAATACACAGCCAACAATTTGGGACGAGTGCAGTCTTGAACATGGACAATTCATAAACACGTGAACATAACAGTTTTAATACTAAATGCATCAAGGTTCCAACATAAAATATAACGATGAGGTTGTGGACAAATGCACGAGGCTTCCACAACTCATGTCACACAATTCATAAGCAAGCAAATAAAACATAACAACGAGGTTGTGGATAAGTGCACATGGCTTCCATAACTCACGTCACACACAATCATCCATCAGCAAATAAACATGCATAAGTCTCATTATTACAATCCATGACGATACTACTCGATGCAATACATAAAGAAAAAACCACTAATCCTAGACACGCCGTCTTCTAGGGATTCACTCCCTCTCCTCGGGGTCGTCATCATCGTTCTTTGCACTACCCTCTGACTCCACTCTAGGTGGTCATGAAGGCGGTGATGGAGAAAGGGGGTGCTTGGCTGTCCTACGGTCCGGGGAGGTGGTGGTCCAAGTCGGGTTCTGCGACGAGTAGAGGTCGCTATCTTCACCCCTCTTCATTCTCACGTAACAACATAGGGTGGCCTCCGTGTCCTTGAGACGGTCCCGTACATCCTGCATCTCCTGTTGGCACACCTGCAGGCGAGTACTAAGGTTGACACAATCTTTCATGCTTACCAACATCTAGGAAGTCATCCATCCCTCCTGGAGCTCTGCACGTGTGAACTCCGCTGTGCCACTTGGTCGCTGCGGGACATACATGTATATGCTGCCCTCCAGCGTCTGTCGGTGGTGGTGGCACTGACTGGTGATGGACTCCCAGGTGGCGTCCTTCTCCACCTCCGCTTGGGTAGCTCTCCAAGCAGGTGATTGGTGTGTTTTGATCAGGTTGTCCTCGTTGTAGATCATCACCTGAGACCTCCACTCCTCACATCCAACGCGGGAGATCTTGGTGGATTGGTAGCACACGTTTAACTTGCCGTCGAAGCCTGCACGGCGTAGGAGTAAACGTATGCGCTGTATCATCCCTTCCATGGCCTCCCCATGGGTGTGTTAAGTCACGAGGTTCTCCTTGTTTTCAGCCAGTGGTGGAGGAGATGGTGGGTTGCGTGGAGCGAGCTGGTGTCGTGGTACACGTCCTCCGGTCGACATATGGGCGACGCAACGTGTGGGAGCCATCTAAAACATGAAACATTTAAACAAAGTGAGAAACAAAGTAAGTGAACATAGATAAGGCTAGATACTAAATGAATAAGAGAACAATAAATAATACACCAATACAATACAATTTTTGTAAAATAGTTTTTAGTAACATAATGTCCTTAATACATCCATTTCTAACTAGGTTCGGGTTCCTACGGGTAATCTTGGATCTGGTACCACATTTGTCACACCCGGTTTCCATGAAGACAAACTGAATGAATTCTCACATGTATGCTAGGATCGTTCATTCATACATGTGGCGACAAATAGTGAAATACGTTGTATTACATGACAAGTTCAACGAGTACAATAAAGTCTTACATAAATGTCTTTGAAGACTAATAAAGTACTAGATACAATAATGACAACACAACAGAATATTCTAATGGAGCTCCATCACAGGCATTGCCCGGGCGATTTTGCAAGCCTATTAGAGGTCTTCCGGATCGACGTCATCTTCATTATACTCCACACCATTAGCATAGACTGAGCAGCAATTAAATCCAACAAAAAAACAAGCCTGAGTACCTAAGGTACCCAGCAAGTGTGGGAAAAGAAATGACATGAAAGCCAAGTCAAGAAAAGGCTTACAACATGGTTTAGCACTACGCATATATCCTAACACCATAGCTTGAAGTAGAACCTATATTACTACATAAATGAGTTCATCCCTTACCCATAATCACACCATTAACGCTAGGTTTCCCACCTAACATTCCCAACCATTTCACTTCATAATCCACTAATTATGAAGAAGTTCGAGCAGCTTTTAACCGTGAGCACGACTGTCATGACAGTTTTCCAACTCTGTAGAGTTTGTGTCGCTTTATCCACAAGTAGTGATTTCACCCCCCGTTGTCGGGTAGACTAAAAGAACCTTCCTTTGCCATGGTAGCCAACCACATCCACACTTCCATAGTGTGTGGCCATGGGATCACTATGGGGCCTTTACAAAGGAATTTTTGACTAATATGAGCCCACTTAGGTTTCACCCCTAACAGCATCCAGGAGGCTACAACCTCCGCTGCAGTGGCCCCCTCTTGAGCCTTGTGGTTCTCAAGGTAATCCAGTTGACTCCCATTCCCTGCACCTTACAAACACCCATACTACGTCAGAAATGCACCTAATTACTTGGTCAGGCTGCGCCATCTCAGCATGTGGTGGCACTGTAAAGCTAGGTTAAATGCTCCATGAAGTGGTCCTTAGAATCTAGACAGCATCAATCACTAGTCTAAGTTCTCGTGGACATAACACCAACCAAAATCATTCCAAACTCTCTAGATTCGTAACTCTACAACATTTTGACATGTCTCATAAATTTTCCAATGGTTCAAGTCATAATCATATCTCCAAAATTTCCCCAAAATTACTAAGAATGGCTAAGCATTAAAGTACCCATAAACATAGTAAGTACTCCCACCAAGGCTACAAGGAAAAGTCATGGAAAGCTAGGGAAAACATCATAACATTAGATTTCATAATTTATGACAAAATGCAATTAACTCTAACTAATATCCTAAATTAGGAGCAAGTTTAGTCAAGGACACTTGCCTTCTTCTTGTTGTTGCTTAGAAATATCGAAAAACTTGCTCTTTGATGTTTAGAACCGGCGTTGGGGCTAGTTCTACCCATGCAAACATACATAGAACAAATGCAAACATCATTACATAAGGAGCAATCCAACATGGAAAATTATAACAATTCAATATGCATAAAGATGTATGTTCATTTATTCACTTGTATTTCTTAGGTAAGAAAAATGTTGTACATATACATCGGCTCAACTTTTAGGACATATATTGCTTCAAATTTAATTTCAGGTTTAACCATACACCTAAACTGAAATTTCAGTTTAAATCAGATTTCTTTAGTCTTTACTAAAATTTCAGCTACTAACTTTGCACCAAAATGCATTTTTCAGCCTAACAGAATTTGCCCTACAACTTTTAATAAACTTCAGACTTTATTTTGCATCCGTAGTATTGTATATGTGTATATACAAAATGCTTTTAAGGTATATGCTGTTTTTGATGCAAATTCACACCAAATTTGACATCTAAAATGTGATTTTCAGCTCCAAACAGATTCTTTTCACCTCAATTAAAAATCTTATATAGAATATTATACCCAAAATATGGTTTTAGCCTAAAGCCTAATTTTTACAGCTAAATAAAACTTTCAGACTCTAATTTGGCCCCTAAGACCTTTTATAATCACTTCCTAGTGTGTTTCTTGATTTATTATGAATGCAGATTAGTTTCATGCCTAAAAATGCAATTTCAGCAATGAAACAGATTAATTTGTGATATCAGAATATCTATGTGTTCTAAAATTACAAATACAGAGTATTCTATGGATTTCCTAAAAGGACATATTAACATAGGGTTGGTTTTTGTGAATATTTGCTCTTATAATGAATTTACATGAATTTCAGATTTCCAAAAACATAAAGTTGGTTTCCTACAGGGTCTAAAATACAAATATGCACTGCAGCAGGGTCAAACTGAAATTTACTACCATTATCAGGGGCCTAAACAAATAATGCAGTGAAATTTCCTAATTTACAAATACTACAGGGACTAAAAACAGCTATAAACACATGTTTTCCTAATTTCTGTGAACTATAGGGCTTAATTTGTAATGTTCAGGGTATATTCTAAGTTTTACTAAAATTTCAGGGGGACTAGGTGTGAAATTGTGGGCAGTAAACTGTTATTCAAATATGGGCCGTTGGATTGATTCTGTGCGGCACATATTTTATTAATCCGAAATGGTATCGGTGGATCTAATTTGGACTGTATGAATTTAAATGGAGGGCTGCAGTGGGGCCACGCCACCTAATGAGTTCTCCAGCGACTGAACCCGGCGGCGCACAGTGGCGGCGGCGGTGAGCTCGCCGGAGAAACTCGTTTTCATGCAATTCTTAACTCATTCTCGCTGTTTTCTTCACCAACTGAACAAGTGAGACACGGTGAACTCACCTGGGACGTTTTGTTGAAACCGAAAAGCTTGGAGAGTGGTCGGTGACAGAAAAGTGCGGCTGTCGGCGGTGAGCTTCATCGAGAGGGCGTTAGGGTCCAATTTTTCTCCATGATTTCCGGTCATCGAGCTCCCCTGGGGAACAGTGAAGGTGTACTGAGGGTTAGGGATGATCAAGAAGCGGGATTTCGGTGAGTTCAACGATGAGCGGCGGCGGTCTCTTACCGGTGAATGGCGGTGTCGGGTTTCTCGGCTCGGATTTGTCGAAAGTTGGCTCCGGTGGCTTGTAGGAGTTCCTGCGGAGCGATGAGGCAAGTTAAACCCGAGAGAACGTCGCCGGTGGGGGCAAATTTCGAAGATCGGCGGCGGCAGCTTACCGGTTGCAAGTGAGGGCTTGAGGGAAAGGGAAAATTGAGACTCCGGAGGAGTTCGAGGAGAGGAGGTGCGGCAAAGAGCGTGGGGTGGTTTGATGCGTGCGAACTTGGCGTGGGATGATCAGATGTGGAGGCTGCACCGTGAGAAAATCGGAGGCGGGTGGCGGGCACTCGGCTCGACGACAATTAGAGGGGGAGGGGGGACGAGCTGACGCGTGGGGCCGGGCTGGCAGTGAGAGGAAGAGAAGGAATGGTGCTGGGCTGGTTGGGCCGGCCAGGGGAGGTTTCGAACCAAGGTAAGCTTTTCCTTTTCCTTTTCTTTTCTTTTTTTTTCTTACTTTCAACTTCAATTTGATTTTGATTTTCATTCGAATAGCACATCCATGCTGCAAATTACATGAATTCATATTTTGAAAGTTTGGATGTTACACTCAAAATTTAACTACTACAGTCATCAAATTTTCAATGATCTAACCAAAGCCCGATTTATCTTCAAGTGAGAAAGAGAATCTTTTTTAACCTGTGTAAAGGCTCCTATATATTATATTAAATGGAAGAAGAAAGTTTTTGTACATAGAGAGGTGAAAACAAAAAAACAAAGAAACAGAAAATTACTAAGGTATGTATTGTACAGTTGCCTACAATAACTAAGGATCAACAAACCTCATAGCTTGAGCCTAAGTTTTGAGCAAATTAGGATCGCCCAGTCACCACAATAGAAGTTATAAACTTGATTGGTAGCTATCATATAGCAAAAATACTCAACATCAACCAACCATAGCTTTTGAGCTTAATATTAAATGTAATATATGTAGAAATTGTCTTTATACTACTAACATGCTAATAACTATCTATAACTATCTGATCCATCGCAAAATGCCACAATGCTAGATGATGTATGACTCAAATCAATTAATAGGAAGTCCCACTCATTATGGCATATCACAAAAAACATTTAAGTGAAATTGTGTTCTCCTGATAGATCGAATGGTTACAAATGCATGTTAACACAACAAAAAGTCATTTACTTGCTAAAATGTAACACCCCGATTATGCAACATGGGACAAAACCCTCACCCCTCCTCCTCTCCCCGTTGTCCAGGGCCCGGCCGACGACCTCCTACCCCGAGCAACCGCCCCCTGCTCTATCCCTCTCTCATTTTCACCCATTATCACATGTGAGAAGACAACCGCCACACGTGGCCAAATCGCGGCGTTCCTTCGGCAACCGGCGCCTCCCCAACCGCCGCCCCTCCGTCCCCTATAAAACCAACCCCTAGCCGGCCATTTTCACCCAAGAAAACCGCACCCTATTCCCTCCCGAAAAGAAAACCCCAATTCGCAATTCCCCGAGAAACACACGTTAATCCTTGAACCTAACACCCTCTGAGCACTCCCTCGGCCATCAGAAGGAAATTCCGATCGAATTCTCCGAAGAAAAACGCCTGGGAAGCGCTGAGATCAAAGATCGCCGGAGATCCCCTTCGGTCGCCGTCGAGCACGCTTCTCCGGCCGTTTCTGGGTCCAAAAATCGCCCTAGGTGAGTTCCCCACTCTCCCCTCTCTCTTCTGGTGCGAGTAGATCATGAAATAGTGAAGAAACAGCGAAACCCGATATTTCCGGCGAGGCCGCCGCCGCTCGCCGGCCCGCGCAGCCGCCGGCCGCGAGGGAGAAGGGGGGGAAGGCGACGTGGCCGCCTCTGGACCCTCGGATGTAAAGCGGACGGTTAAAATTAAAAGAACCGATACCGGTTCGGTTCTTCTAATCTGGGCCGTTGATCTCAGATCCAACGGCCCACATTTAAAACAGTTATAAACGTTAGAAATCTTATGGTTAGGTCCCTGGGGATTCAAACAAATAGGAAATAGCCCCTGATTCTTGCAGAATTAACCCTAGGACTATCAGAAATTTGTAAATTCAATTTAAAATAACTAAACAGTCCCTGCATATTCTAGAAATTGATAATATAGTTCTGTAAAATTCAAATTGAACCCTAGGAAGTCTGAAAATATTACAGATTAGCCCAAAATAGTTTTAAAAGTCTGATTTAATTCTGTAATTAATCAAATAATGATAAATGAGTTCTGGAAAATGGTAGAAAATTATTTTTAGCACTGTTAAAACATTCTGAACAGAATAAAATTTCTGGATTTAAATATAACAGTTTACAAATGCTGATATTATTTATATAGTGACAACTAACTTGGAAAAATCAAAGTAAAAATTAAATATATTTCAGAAAATTTGTAAATTTATTTCAAGGGTGTAAAATTATTCTGCTATCATCTTGTTGAACATATATAATTTCTGTGATCCAGAATAATTATTTAAATAACTGAAAATGTATTTATAGTTATTAAATAAATACTGAAAAATAGATAAAAATAATATATATTAAATAAAAATTTTGGAAACTGTTCTAAATGCTTAAATAAGTTCTGAAGTGCAGAAAATTAGGAATATGAGTTCTGAAAATTTTTATAGTAATAATTTAAATGATTTCTAGGATTTAATTAATTATGAGAAATTCACATATATATTAATAAATTCTAAAATTTAGTCAAACCATCCCACAAATTGAAAATGAGTGTTTGAATGTGTCAATACTAAAAACAAAGAATATAGGTAGTTCATTGAAACATATTTTCCTCTTAACTCACATAAAATGACAAGAACTCAATAGTTGCATGTGTGTAACTAAATCTTTGTGATTGAAATGACTTGGTATGATTCTTATGGCATGTTTGGCATTGTTTTGTGTGCATATGAATGACTAGAACCAAGTCAAGAACTACACCCAAATCTTCAAGAGCAGGAATTTGAAGTGAATCACCCTTCCTTCAAAGGCAAGTGTTCCTTGACCACTTTGCTCCTATTTTTAGGATGAATAGTTAGAGATTATTTGCATGATGTCTTTAATATGAAACCCAGTGTAGGATGTTTCCATAGTTTCATTGTTTTATCTTTCCTTGCAAAACCATGGAGGGAATTAGATAGGACTTGATGGTTATCATTTTATGTGCTTAGCCATGCTTAGAACTTTAGAGATGAATGAAACGTAGTTGATACTAGTCTTGTGAATTATATGAAAGGCACAGGTGTATGTGTCATGTGGTTACGAATCTAGACAGGCTGGTTGTTTGGTTGGTGCTTCGTGCACGAGACTCGGGAATGAGTTAGTGCCTGTCCTAGATTCTAAGGACCGGTTCATGGAACAGTTAACCCGGCTTTACAGTGCCACCACAAGACTGAGATGGGGCAGCTTGGCCAATTAATTAGGAGTTTGCCGGTATAGTATGAGTGTTTGGATGGTGCGGGGAATGGGAGTCCATTTTTGACTGCCCTGGGAACTGCAAGGCTCAAGAGGGGGCTTCTGTAGGGGAGGGTTACTCCCAGGAACTACAGCGGTGAAACCTCAGTGGGCTTGTACTTGCCGGTAGACCCTTTGTAAAGGCCATGTAGTGATCTCCTGATCGCACACCAAAGGAAGTGTGTAATGTGGCTTGCAACCACGGATATCAGGGAGGTTTCTTAGTCCACCTGGCAACAGGGGATGAAATCACTACTTGTGGGTAAAGTGGTACAATCTCTGCAGAGAACCAAACTGTCATGACAGCCGTGCTCACGGTCAAGAGCGGCTTGGACTTGTCCATGATTAGAGAAACATGGATGTGAGTCAAAAGAGGTTGTTGGGTGGGGTAACCTAACATTAATGACTTAATTATGATGATGGTAGGATTATCACTTAGTAAGATAGGTTGCTCGTCAAAGCTAAGGCTTAGGATTTAATGCGTAGTGCTTAACCATATTAGCCTTCCCTTGCTATTGGCCTTCATAACATTCTTTCCTACACTTGCTGAGTACCTTCGGTACTCAAACTTGCTTTTGTTGGATATCATATGTTGGTTCAGGTGCAAATGAAGACGTAGACTTTGACGAGGAATACTTCGATCCCGAGGAGTTATTCTAGGTCGGCGAAACCCCCGGGCAACGCCTGTGGAGATGGAGCAACCATGACATAGTCTTCCGCTGTTGTGCTTAATGTATTGGTACTAATAGTTGATATTTTATGAACAATTATGTAATATTATTATGTACGTTAAACTTGGCTTGTAATATAATGATATTACACTCTTGTCGGCACATGTATGAATCAACTGATCCTGGCATACATGTGAGAATACGCTCGGTGTTTCTTATGGAAAACCGGGTGTGACAAAGTGGTATCAGAGCCAAGGTTGCCCGTAGGACGCAAACCTAGATAGAAATGGACGAGATAGACATCACTATTTTATTAAAAACTATTTTACTAAGTATTTTGTTAAAAAGAGGATTATTTAAATTATATATATGTTGTCTAACCTCTCCTATACTCAAAATTATGTTATTGTTTATTTCCTAACATATTATAAATTTTTCTTGAAACAGATGGCACGCACACGTCTCACAGCCCGTAAGTCCACCGGAGGACGAGTTCCTAGACACCAGCTGGCAGAGCGCACTACTGAGGAGGTGGACAACCCCGCCACCTACCAGACCCACGGGGAGTCCACTAGAGGCATGGTAGATCGCCTCCGACACCTCCTTCGCTGTGCTGGTTATACCGGCAAGCTAGAGGTGCAGTACGACACCACTCGAGTCTCTCGCGCAGAGCGAGACGAGTGGAAGTCGCAGGCAAGGATCTACCATGAGAACAAGCTGCTCAAGATACACAACTCGCCAGCATGGAGGTCCACCATGGAAGAGGCTGAGAAGGACGCCACTTGGGAGGCAATCACTTGCCAGAGCTACACCAACCGTGGCCGCCTTGAGGGGACCTAATACATGTACATTCCCCGGCGACAAAGTGGAAGCGCAACGTTCAACCATGAGCCTCTCCAAGAAGGTTGTGATGTGGTGCAGATGGACATGAGTCTTCGGATAGGAGTGGACGTCAGTGCGAGGCTACAAAACTGCCAACAGGAACTCCAAGACGTCCGGGATCTCCTGAAGAAGTCGGAGGCCATCATGCGTGGACTGATGAGGATGAGGGATGGAGAGGTGAGTGATCTCTATGCTTCAGATGGAGACACTTGGACTCCGGACTCTCCAGACCGTAGGGCAGCCAAACGCCCTCATGTTCCTCCAGCACCTGAGGCCTCCACAGCTGAGTCCGAGGCTAGTAACCCAGGTGGTGATGGTGGGAACCCTCAGGAAGGTGCACAGAACCCAGGGGACAACTAGGATAGGTGTCCTTGTTCCTATAGTAACTCGTGTAGTACGTGTGTATGGTAATGTATTGACTAGTGTAATGTTTGATTAGTGAACTTGTTTAGAATAATGATGTAATGTATGTTAGTGAATGAACGTGAGTTGTGAAAGCCATAGGCTTATGTTCACAACCACGTTAGTGTATGTAACTATCTATTAAGGAATATAAGTGCTTAGTTTGTTTCAATCATGACCATTTAATAAACGAAGTAGAAACTTTAGTAACTCTTGTATAGAATGGATGAAGTAAGCATACAACTCAAGACATCTAAGAGAACATCTATACCTTAATTTTAAACACAGTCTTTTACAATAGATGGCAGGAAGAAGGAGACGCAATGAAGAGAACAACAACAATGAGGCTGCAGAGTTTCCTTTGCCTGGATGGCAGCCACGAGTTGCACGTAGGGCAGATGGAGAAGTTATACAACAAATGATGAACATGCAGAATCAACTCATTCAGAACCTGACACAAGTGGTGGCCAACATGCAGCCACAAATTCAGAATGCACCACGCCAACCAAAACTGAATGAGTTCCTAAGCACTCAACCACCAAAGTTTGATAACGCTATTGAGCCATTGGAAGCTGATGATTGGCTCAAAAACATTGAGAACAAGTTGCAGATTATACAATGCCCAGGACGTGAGAGAGTGCTCTTTGCTTCTCACCAACTATATGGGTCTGCAGCTGACTGGTGGACCGCATACAAAGAAGCCCATGAGGATCCTGAGGGTATCACATGGAATGAGTTCAAAATTGCCTTCCGTAATCACTATGTTACAGCCGGAGAAATCAA
This sequence comes from Neostapfia colusana, assembly GCA_030760725.1. Classification (NCBI taxonomy): domain Eukaryota; kingdom Viridiplantae; phylum Streptophyta; class Magnoliopsida; order Poales; family Poaceae; genus Neostapfia; species Neostapfia colusana. The sequence continues at coordinate 31,495,926 of JASWHV010000017.1, read as the reverse complement.
GAACAAACGGAAGGAGTTACTCAATCTTAAGCAAGGGAGCATGTCCGTGCGAGAGTACCTCACTAAGTTTACGCAGTTATCTCGCTATGCTCCGGGAGACATAGATACTGATGAGAAGAAACAAGACTGTTTCATTGAAGGATTGAATTCAGAGATACAATATGCTATGTCTTCAAGTGACTATGAAAGTTTCCAAAAGCTCATCAACAAGGCTTTCATAGTGGAAAGGAAAAGACAGAAGTTGGTCGAAGAACGAAAGAGGAAAATGAATTAGCAAGGACAGGCTTCTAGCAGCAACAGTCGGCCCCGTTTCTCATCACCGCCGACGGGAGCAATGAATCGACCTATAGCTCCCAATCAGTTTCAGAGGAACTACAACCCTGCTGCTAGGAACCCAACTTTCCAACCACAACAGCAGAGACCACAAGTGCAGCAACAATGCCCTGCATTCCAACCTCGTCCTGCAGGGCCAAATCCTCAAAATGCACCAACAGGCAACAAGGCACCCATGAACAAGGTCACGGGGCAATGCTTCAACTGCGGAGAAACGGGACATTATGCCAACCGGTGCCCCAACAAGAAACCACCTCAGGCACAGAATCTTGTGCGTGGCAAGGTGAATCATGTGACGATGGAGGAAGCACAAGAGGCACCAGATGTAGTGATTGGTATGTTCTCCGCGAACACTCATCCTGCTACAATTCTATTTGACTCTGGTGCAACACACTCATTCATAGCCAAAGAATTCTTAACCAAGCACAAACTACCAATTACATCTATGAATCGAGTGTTATTAGTGAATTCTCCTGGAGGAGAAATAAAGACAAAACAAATATGTCCCAAGGTAAAGCTAGGAGTCAATGGAGTAGAATTCCTTGCAAACCTTATTGTGATAGAATCACAAGGAATAGATATTATTTTGGAGATGGACTGGTTGACCAAGTACAAAGGAGTTATACATTGCTCAACAAGGACAGTGGAACTAACTCATACGGATGGAACTAAGGTGGAGTTCACATCTGTTCAAGTACCCTCTGGGAATGTTCAACTCAACAAAACTGAAGTAGTTATTGAGGACATAAAGGTGGTCAATGAATTCCAGGATGTGTTCCCCGAGGAGTTACCAGGTATGCCACCGGACCGAGAAGTAGAGTTCATTATAGAACTAGTACCTGGTACTGCTCCTATATATAAAAGACCATACCGGATGGATACCCAACAACTAGCAGAACTCAAGGATCATATCCGAGAGTTATCGGAGAAGGGGTATATCCGTCCCAGTTCCTCACCATGGGGAGCTCCGGTCATATTTGTACCAAAGAAGGACGGAACCAAGAGGCTATGTGTAGATTACCGTGCCCTCAATGAAGTGACAATCAAAAACAAGTACCCTTTACCTCGTATTGAGGACTTGTTTGATCAATTAAGAGGTGCATGTGTATTCTCCAAGATTGACCTCCGTTCCGGATATCATCAACTAAGGATAAGGGAATCAGATATTCAGAAGACGGCATTTGTTTCTAGGTATGGACTGTATGAATACACAGTTATGCCTTTTGGACTAACAAATGCTCCGGCATATTTCATGTACCTTATGAATAAGGTGTTCATGAAATACTTGGACAAGTTTGTGGTAGTGTTCATTGATGATATCCTCATATACTCAAAGAATGAGAAAGAACATGAAGAGCACCTGAGAATAGTTTTACAAAAGTTAAGGGAAAACCAACTTTATGCCAAATTCAGTAAATGTGAATTTTGGCTTAAGAAAGTTGCTTATCTGGGACATATCATCTCTGAAGGAGGAATCGCAGTAGACCCAGAAAAGATATCTGGTGTGCAAAAGTGGAAGACACCAGAGAATGTTGGGGAGATCCGAAGCTTCTTGGGATTGGCAGGCTATTATAGGAGGTTTATTGAAGGGTTTTCAAAAATAGCCAAGCCACTCACAAAGATGTTGGAAAAAGGAGCTGCTTTCATATGGTCTCAAGAGTGTGAATCAAGCTTCCAAGAATTAAAGAAGAAGTTAACAACTGCCCCAGTCTTGGTTATGCCTGATATGGAGAAACCATTCTCTGTATACTGTGATGCATCAGGGCAAGGGTTAGGATGTGTGCTTATGCAAGAAGGACATGTTATTGCCTATGCTTCCCGACAACTTCGGAAGCATGAGAAGAACTATCCTACCCATGACCTAGAGTTGGCAGCAGTTGTGCATGCATTAAAGCTATGGAGGCATTACCTAATGGGTAAAAGGACAGAGATCTATACCGATCATAAGAGCTTGAAGTATATCTTCACTCAACCGGATCTAAACCTTCGGCAAAGGAGATGGTTGGAGTTCATTAACGATTTTGATGTGGGGATCAACTATCATCCTGGAAAAGCCAATGTGGTTGCAGATGCTTTGAGCAGGAAGACACATGTCAATATGTTGACCATAAGAGATCTACAACCCCAACTGTGTGAAGAGTTCGCAAAGCTCAACTTATGCTTGGTGAATCATACGGAAGCTATAGCAATGGAAGTTGATTCAACCTTGGAACAAGATATACGGAGTGGTCAAAAGAACGATGAAAAGATCAAAGAGATCAAGCAGTTGATCAAAGAAAACAAGGCCCCGGGATTTAGAGAAGATGAGAACGGTATCATATGGCATGGTAAAAGAATATGTGTACCAGACATCAAGGAAATAAAGAAGTTAATATTAAAAGAAGCTCATGATTCTGACTATTCTATCCATCCTGGAAGTACAAAGATGTATCATGATCTTAAGACAAGGTATTGGTGGTATGGAATGAAAAGAGATGTTGCAGAGCATGTGGCATTGTGCGACACATGTCAACTAGTCAAAGCAGAACATCAAAGACCTGCAGGGCTATTACAACCACTAAAGATACCTGAATGGAAGTGGGAAGAAATCGGGATGGACTTTATAGTGGGCTTGCCCAGAACACAAACAGGATATGATTCTATATGGGTGATAGTGGATAGACTGACAAAAGTTGCTCACTTTATTCCAGTGAAAGAAAATTATAATGGTTCCAAACTAGCGGAATTATATATGTCAAGAATAGTCTGCCTACATGCTGTACCCAAAAAGATAGTATCAGATAGAGGTACACAGTTCACCTCAAGGTTTTGGCAGAAGTTACATGAGTCTATGGGGACTCGCTTAAATTTCAGTTCTGCATATCATCCACAAACTGATGGACAGACTGAAAGAACCAACCAGATTCTTGAAGATATGCTCAGAGCTTGTGCACTCAAGAATAGTAGGAGTTGGGATAAGAACTTGCTATATGCAGAGTTCTCCTATAATAACAGCTACCAAGCCAGCATGAAGATGTCCCCATTTGAGGCCCTATATGGGAGAAGATGCAGAACACCACTATTTTGGGATCAAATAGGTGAAAATAAGGTGTTTGGGCCTGAAGTGTTAAAAGATGCAGAAAAGAAAGTAAGAGAAATTCGCAATAATCTGAAGATAGCTCAAACAAGACAAAAGAGCTATGCAGACACAAGGCGAAGAGAACTAGTCTTCAAAGTGGGAGATTATGTGTATCTCAAAGTGTCACCTATGCGTGGACTAAGGAGATTTAAAGTAAGAGGGAAGTTAGCACCTCGGTATATCGGACCATTCAAGGTACTGGAACGAAAAGGAGAGGTAGCATACCAGTTAGAATTACCCTCTCGATTGTCGGATGTACACGACGTGTTCCATGTATCACAACTCAAGAAGTGTTTGAGAACACCAGAGGAACATCTGCCAATGGATGAGTTGGACATACAGGAAGATCTTTCATATACCGAGTACCCCATCAAAATCCTTGACACAATGGAAAAAGTCACGAGAAACAAGATAATTCGCATGCATAAGGTGCAATGGAAACATCATTCCGAGGCAGAAGCTACATGGGAAAGGGAAGATGAACTCAAATCACAATTCCCTGATCTATTCACTTTGTAAACCAATCTCGAGGACGAGATTCTTCTTAAGGGGGGTAGAGTTTGTAACACCCCGATTATGCAACATGGGACAAAACCCTCACCCCTCCTCCTCTCCCCGTTGTCCAGGGCCCGGCCGACGACCTCCTACCCCGAGCAACCGCCCCCTGCTCTCTCCCTCTCTCATTTTCAACCATTATCACATGTGAGAAGACAACCGCCACACGTGGCCAAATCGCGGCGTTCCTTCGGCAACCGGCGCCTCCCCAACCGCCGCCCCTCCGTCCCCTATAAAACCAACCCCTAGCCGACCATTTTCACCCAAGAAAACCGCACCCTATTCCCTCCCGAAAAGAAAACCCCAATTCGCAATTCCCCGAGAAACACACGTTAATCCTTGAACCTAACACCCTCTGAGCACTCCCTCGGCCATCAGAAGGAAATTCCGATCGAATTCTCCGAAGAAAAACGCCTGGGAAGCGCTGAGATCAAAGATCGCCGGAGATCCCCTTCGGTCGCCGTCGAGCACGCTTCTCCGGCCGTTTCTGGGTCCAAAAATCGCCCTAGGTGAGTTCCCCACTCTCCCCTCTCTCTTCTGGTGCGAGTAGATCATGAAATAGTGAAGAAACAGCGAAACCCGATATTTCCGGCGAGGCCGCCGCCGCTCGCCGGCGCGCGCAGCCGCCGGCCGCGAGGGAGAAGGGGGGGAAGGCGACGTGGCCGCCTCTGGACCCTCGGATGTAAAGCGGACGGTTAAAATTAAAAGAACCGATACCGGTTCGGTTCTTCTAATCTGGGCCGTTGATCTCAGATCCAACGGCCCACATTTAAAACAGTTATAAACGTTAGAAATCTTATGGTTAGGTCCCTGGGGATTCAAACAAATAGGAAATAGCCCCTGATTCTTGCAGAATTAACCCTAGGACTATCAGAAATTTGTAAATTCAATTTAAAATAACTAAACAGTCCCTGCATATTCTAGAAATTGATAATATAGTTCTGTAAAATTCAAATTGAACCCTAGGAAGTCTGAAAATATTACAGATTAGCCCAAAATAGTTTTAAAAGTCTGATTTAATTCTGTAATTAATCAAATAATGATAAATGAGTTCTGGAAAATGGTAGAAAATTATTTTTAGCACTGTTAAAACATTCTGAACAGAATAAAATTTCTGGATTTAAATATAACAGTTTACAAATGCTGATATTATTTATATAGTGACAACTAACTTGGAAAAATCAAAGTAAAAATTAAATATATTTCAGAAAATTTGTAAATTTATTTCAAGGGTGTAAAATTATTCTGCTATCATCTTGTTGAACATATATAATTTCTGTGATCCAGAATAATTATTTAAATAACTGAAAATGTATTTATAGTTATTAAATAAATACTGAAAAATAGATAAAAATAATATATATTAAATAAAAATTTTGGAAACTGTTCTAAATGCTTAAATAAGTTCTGAAGTGCAGAAAATTAGGAATATGAGTTCTGAAAATTTTTATAGTAATAATTTAAATGATTTCTAGGATTTAATTAATTATGAGAAATTCACATATATATTAATAAATTCTAAAATTTAGTCAAACCATCCCACAAATTGAAAATGAGTGTTTGAATGTGTCAATACTAAAAACAAAGAATATAGGTAGTTCATTGAAACATATTTTCCTCTTAACTCACATAAAATGACAAGAACTCAATAGTTGCATGTGTGTAACTAAATCTTTGTGATTGAAATGACTTGGTATGATTCTTATGGCATGTTTGGCATTGTTTTGTGTGCATATGAATGACTAGAACCAAGTCAAGAACTACACCCAAATCTTCAAGAGCAGGAATTTGAAGTGAATCACCCTTCCTTCAAAGGCAAGTGTTCCTTGACCACTTTGCTCCTATTTTTAGGATGAATAGTTAGAGATTATTTGCATGATGTCTTTAATATGAAACCCAGTGTAGGATGTTTCCATAGTTTCATTGTTTTATCTTTCCTTGCAAAACCATGGAGGGAATTAGATAGGACTTGATGGTTATCATTTTATGTGCTTAGCCATGCTTAGAACTTTAGAGATGAATGAAACGTAGTTGATACTAGTCTTGTGAATTATATGAAAGGCACAGGTGTATGTGTCATGTGGTTACGAATCTAGACAGGCTGGTTGTTTGGTTGGTGCTTCGTGCACGAGACTCGGGAATGAGTTAGTGCCTGTCCTAGATTCTAAGGACCGGTTCATGGAACAGTTAACCCGGCTTTACAGTGCCACCACAAGACTGAGATGGGGCAGCTTGGCCAATTAATTAGGAGTTTGCCGGTATAGTATGAGTGTTTGGATGGTGCGGGGAATGGGAGTCCATTTTTGACTGCCCTGGGAACTGCAAGGCTCAAGAGGGGGCTTCTGTAGGGGAGGGTTACTCCCAGGAACTACAGCGGTGAAACCTCAGTGGGCTTGTACTTGCCGGTAGACCCTTTGTAAAGGCCATGTAGTGATCTCCTGATCGCACACCAAAGGAAGTGTGTAATGTGGCTTGCAACCACGGATATCAGGGAGGTTTCTTAGTCCACCTGGCAACAGGGGATGAAATCACTACTTGTGGGTAAAGTGGTACAATCTCTGCAGAGAACCAAACTGTCATGACAGCCGTGCTCACGGTCAAGAGCGGCTTGGACTTGTCCATGATTAGAGAAACATGGATGTGAGTCAAAAGAGGTTGTTGGGTGGGGTAACCTAACATTAATGACTTAATTATGATGATGGTAGGATTATCACTTAGTAAGATAGGTTGCTCGTCAAAGCTAAGGCTTAGGATTTAATGCGTAGTGCTTAACCATATTAGCCTTCCCTTGCTATTGGCCTTCATAACATTCTTTCCTACACTTGCTGAGTACCTTCGGTACTCAAACTTGCTTTTGTTGGATATCATATGTTGGTTCAGGTGCAAATGAAGACGTAGACTTTGACGAGGAATACTTCGATCCCGAGGAGTTATTCTAGGTTGGCGAAACCCCCGGGCAACGCCTGTGGAGATAGAGCAACCATGACATAGTCTTCCGCTGTTGTGCTTAATGTATTGGTACTAATAGTTGATATTTTATGAACAATTATGTAATATTATTATGTACGTTAAACTTGGCTTGTAATATAATGATATTACACTCTTGTCGGCACATGTATGAATCAACTGATCCTGGCATACATGTGAGAATACGCTCGGTGTTTCTTATGGAAAACCGGGTGTGACATAAAATTAAAATGATAACCAAAGAGATATAAACACGAGGCCAAATGAAACCTAATGTATTGGGCAGAGCAGGCAGTGTACAGTTGCTTACGATGGTATCCGCAGAAATATCAGAATGGTTAAGAAAAACTCCCAGAAACGTTGATAGAATACAAAGTCCTCACCATGTTCTCTTTTGTTGACCCTAAATTAGGGCAAGAAATTTCCTTCAGCTCCTTCCTGTTCATCAAGAATGACAATATAGGGAGGTAAGAGAGGATAGTACTCCATTTACATATTAACCACACTTGACAAGCAAATTCAGGGTGCATATCTCCATCTCCATCTCATGCCCCCTCCTACTCCCTACCCCACCAAAACAAGAGGAGGGAGCAAGAACAAACCAACATCATGGGCAATTGGGCACAAGAGAAAAGAAGGGATCAAAAGAATCTAACCTAAGATCAAATTCTACAGGTGGTAACAGCAGCGAGGGATTAAACAATTAAGCAGGGGTATTCAATTACACCGAAGAGGGATTGGCCGTCTGATCAGTCAGCATGTCGTAGTCTCCCGTAAGCAACTCCATGTCCCTGTCGTCCTCGTTGGAGAAATCTTTCCTCCCAAGCTTCGAATTCGCAGCCACGAAAACTAGCCTTTGCGCCCGGGAAATGCTGCCAGCAGAGCTCCCTGGAGCGGTAAGCCAGCGTTCCATCGCTGGCGTGCACCGGAAGCCCTTGGCAGTGGCGTGGAGGAAGATGAGCCTCACGGCCACTTTGCCAAGTGACCTGAGCTCACTGAGGCACGTCTCCCAGACAAGCCGGCTGCTCTGCTTGTTGGCGATCTTCATCTTCCCGGTGGCGGGGTCGAGCTGCCGGACCTGCACTGCCTGCGCATAGAGAGGGTCCAGCCCCTCCGAACGCCATTTCATTAGCTCCATCAGCGCGAGGTGCGCCTCCTCCGGTGAGACCAGCCTCCTGATCAGCATGTCTACGTCCCTCTCCTGCTCAGGCGTTAAGTACTTGAACGGCGGGAGGTACTGCCCGCTTGCATCCTTGATAAGATACAGTGGGTCTAGTACGAATGCTGCCGACCATGTCGGGTGATAGCTCTTCCTGAACCTGTTCTCAAGCACATTCATGGCGATGCCTTCGTCTGCATTGAATTTGTGGCACCAGCCTCTGACCTTGCCTCGGAGATCCTCCCAAAGTGGGATGCACTGCCCGACGAGCGGTCTCTCGGTCTCCATCTCCTTCACCATGTCCACGATCAACTTTACGAGCGAATGTACTGCCTCTACCTCGGTCCAGAATGCTCTGTTCTGGACCATGCCAACGATCTCTCTAGCGGCAGAGTCGTCAAGGCAGAGGAGCTTATAGGGCTCCTCCAGCACGGCGAGCTGGAGCGGCCGTGCCGAGGTCAGGACGTCTTCGAGCATCTCAAATGCCGCGCTGAATTCCCTGCTGCCATTTGACGGAGGAGCAGCCACGCGAAGGAGCATGGCGTGACCGTGCTCCTGGATTTGATGCCTGTGCAGCATCGCGCGCACAGAGGGCGTGGAGTTAAAGTACGCGGAGATCTTGGCGCAATTGGCGGCGGCGGAATGGAAAAGCGGGAGCTCGCGCGCCATGTCCTTGGCTAAGCGTGTCAAGTCATGAGCTTGGCAAGAAATGTTCACCATCCACGGGTGCTTTCTCTCAAGATCACGCAGAGCCTTGGAGCTGAACCGGTCGGCGATGATGCCGGCGCAATGTTGGATGTCGGTGGAAGCGGAGATGGACGAGATGGCATCCATCAGCACCTCCTCGGCGTAGTCGGACGACGGCGGCGCCGCCATGGGCACGGCGCGGTGGAAGACGGGCGTGCCGTTAGGGAGGCACACGGCAAGGCTGACCACCTGTTCGCGCCACCCGTCCGCCGCAAGCTGGAAGAAGCGCGCGTCCCGGATACGCGCGGAGACTTCGGCGAGGGCCTCGGCGAATCGCGCGTCGAGGCGAGCACGGGAGACCTTGGCCCACGACAGCTCCGGGAGGCCGGCCTGGCGCAGGAAAGCTCCGAGCTTGGGGTGCTCCGCCGCGGTGAGGGACACGCTGCCGGACGACTCGAGGAACCAGTCGGCGAGCAGCGACAGCGCCGCTTCCGCCTGATGCCGCGACAACATCGCCCCCGGCGACGCCACTGGCGACTTGAGCCGCTTGACGCTGTCCTCGAACCGCGCCAGCGCATCCAGGTCTTCCCTGCCCCCCGAGAGCACCTGCCGCCGCGCAGGCAGCGCCGGTGGCACAGGCGGGGTCGAGGAGTACGCAGCCGGTTCTCCCATCAGTACGTGCTGCGAGGCAGCGGCCGCCGCGGCCTCCACGGCGGCGTACGCAGTCGCGAGCGCGTGCCTCTTACGGCCGCCGCCGCCTGTAGAGTGCTGGCGCTGCGTCGACGGCGAATAGGACGAGATGGGAACGATGGACGCCGCCGCCGCCACGGTGAGCGCCGGTAGCTGCGATGGAGACGCGACACGCGCGGTCGCCAGCGGCGCGGCGAAGTTGGGGCAGGCCCCGCGCTTTAGGTGCTCCGAGGCGGTGCGCGATGGGTTGGACGCGGAAAAGGCGGCCGCGCAAAGAACGCAGCGCAGCCGTGCAGCCTTTGGCGGCGTCCCGGAGCCTGGTGGCGGCACGAGCACGGGCTCCAGGTGCCGCCAGTACCAGGCGCCCTTCCCCTTGACCGCCTTGGCGCGCACCTGCAGCAGGGCTTCGTACCGCTTCCTAGCGACCGCCTCCTCCGCGCCCATTGCACCAGCCGCAGCAACCGGAGCCTCCAGCGGAGGAGGCCCGGACGGCGAGGCTCCCTCGTCGGCAGACATGGCGTCACGCGACCGTCATGTCCGCGGTTACGTCGGTTGGGTTCTTTTTCGCGGGTGTGGCAAACCAAACGGAAAAGGAGGGATGGGATGAGAGAAGACGAGAGGCGCCTCTCTCGCTCTCGCAGCACTATTTTTGTGTTTTTCTCCGCTCCCAATTTTTTTTGTCTACTGTGCTGCTGCTGAGGAGTGTGTATGTAGCTCGGAGCCAGCAATGCCTGCAAATCCCAGACCCTCTTCTGTTCTTATTCCCTTCTCTCTCTTGGTTTCTTGAGCTCTATACTTGGTCTTGGGAGCTGAGACCGTGTAGAGAGAGAATGCGAACAAAGAGAGAAGCGGCCAGGAACTCAGAGCCAGAGCGCAAGGTTGGACTTTAAAGACTTGCTGAGCACACACCCTCTCTTTTTTTTCTCTACTTGCCCATCTCTCTCTCCTCTGTCACTGCATGGGCTGCTACCACAAGTAGTACTGTATTTTCGGTATTTTTTGGGTGGTCTTTGGTAGAAGTTGACTGGCTGCTCTTATCAGGACTGCAAAAAGGAATGCTCTGGTATCAGTAACGCTACTGTTTGCTTTACGGTACAAGGCCGATAATAATATTATAAAAAGGTGAGGGACTGGTACGGGCGATGTTCTGCTGTGGGATCCTCCCTCCCGGCCATTATTACGGTGGAAACAGTTGGTGAGAGCCCACCGGAGAGCTTTGTTTTTACAGGGCGGCAGAGATTGTACACTCATCAAATCATATGCGGGGAGAACCAAAAATAAATTGATTCGAGTACAGTACATCGTATTTAGTTTTGAAGCTTTATAATCAGGTTATTGCTCCGAGGTGGTTTGTCTAGAGGCAATATTGCTTAAACCCCTAAGCCCGTAAACATTTTTTTTGCAAAGTCGAATATCTTTAATATAAAAGTTGGAGGGGAAAAAGAGGACATATGGACAAATGATTTGATCTTTGGATCCTATAGATAACGGTTACAAATGAGAGATTATGAGCCTGTTTGGATTTATCTAGAGACGTTAATATTCTCTATTGAAATGTTTTTGAACCTCAATTTATGAAATCGTTTGGTAGTCTACGTGAATTCAAGTTTTGAAAAAAAATATATAGAAAGAAAGGAATTGACTAAATTGCTCTTGATTTTTTCCATATCGTTTCATAAAAATATTGTATTCCATCATAATTCAATTATATACCAATAATAATCATCCCATAACTATAAAAAGAAATGAAGTATATTTCGTGGGCTTATTATTTGTGAGCCCACTAAGCCCAGCCCACCTCTAGGCCTCCTATTTATCTTCTTCCTCTTGAAAGAAGCAACCCATGGAAGATAGAGAGAGGATTACCGACGATTAGTAATGCCCTAAAATGGTTTTTACCCTTTATCCGCATGTTATTATCCTCTAATGACAATTTCCGATTTTTAGGAATTTTCCTAGAATTTTTCTGTAGCCAAAAATGTCTTTTTCAAGTTTCCGCGTACGCTTTATCGGGTGTACCTAGCATTTTCCTGCGTATAACAGGTGAGACCAAACCCCCACGGGTCACCGTGGACCGGGACTTAGTCCACCGAGCCGACAGGGGCTCAGGCATGCGCGCGGTGAGCTGGCGCCCGCGTGGCACCGAGTCAGCGGCTACGTCGGCACCTTGCCCGCGTGGCCCTGCCACCTGGCTGCCACGTGAGCGGCCGACAGGGGGTTTTTCGGCACGACGGAGGTGGCTCGCCGGATCCGCGTTTCTCTCCTGACACGACCTAACGGAGTTCATGCCGGTGTGCTACGCGTAGTAAGGAACCTAATGGAGATGTCCTTCGGCCGAGGAGCGGGCTGGGCCGCTTGGGAGGTGGGCTGCGCCCGGGAAATCAGCCCATCTCCTCTTTTTTTTTTGTTTTTCTTTTTCTCTTCCTTGTTGTTTGACTTCCAATTTGAATTTGATTCAAATCCTCGTATTTTGAATTTTGTGTCCGTTACAAGTATCCAGTCATCTCAAGGAAACTTCGAATGTCTCTCACATTCTACTAATTCCAGTTCAAAACATCCCTCACTTTTCCGGGATCAACCTATACTCCTCGCTGACACTTGTTGAACTTAGCATACAATTTTGATGCTCTCGCTGTTTCTGCAACGCCAATCTCAAGTGTTCTTCATGTTATTCCTCGCTTTTTGAATACACCATGATATCGTCGAAGAAAACCATGACGAACTTATCCAAGTACTCAATGAAAACCTTATTCGTGAGGTACATAAAGTATGTGGGTGCATTCGTCAACCCAAAAGACATAACGGTATACTCATACGAACCATACCGTGTTCGAAGTGCAGTTTTGGGTATGTCGGAGGGCTTAATCTTTAGCTAGAAGTATCCCGACCGAAGATCAATCTTAGAGAAAATTCGGGCATCTTTCATTTGATCGAATAAGTCCTCTATGCGGGCCAGCGGGTACTTATTCTTGATCGTCACTTCGTTGAGAGACCTATAGTCCACACACATCCTTTGGGTCCAATCTTTCTTGACCACGAAGAGCACGGGTACTCCCCATGGTGACGAGCTTGGGCGTATAAAACCCTTATCTAGCTGCTCCTGAATTTGTTTCTTGAGGTCCACTTATTCATTAGCAGGCATCCTATATGGCCTCTTCGCTATAGGTGCAGTTCCGGGTACTAAATCAATGGCAAATTCAATGTCCCGGTCAGGTGGCATACCTGGAAGTTCTTCCAGAAACACATATGAATATTCTCGAACCACCAGGATGCTTTCCAATGTCACTTCCTCGATGTGGTTCAGCATTGCCTTCTCGGTTGCAGGTTGGACTGCCTCAAACTCAATACGAGTACTGTGCTCACTTGTCAACTGCATGATCCTATGAACATATTGAATTACTCCATTGTGCTTGCTTAACCAGTCCATTCCAAGTATTATGTCAATCCCATGGGAATCCAAGATGATAAGATTGGCAAGAAAGTCTACCCCCTTATTTTAAGGCTTACTTTTGGACATACTATATTAGTCCTCATCTCTCCACCGGGAGAATTAACCAACATAGTTTGTTTTATGTGAGATATGGACAGGTTATACTTGGCAACGTACTTGGATGAGATGAATGAATGCGATGCCCCGAATTCAAATAAAACAGTGGCTGGGTTGGAGTTGGCGAGAAACATACCAATCACGATGTACTTAGATTGTTGTGCTTCCTCAGCGGAGACGTGATTCACATTGCCACGAGCATAGTTCTGCTATCCACGGTTACCTTGCATAGCTCCTCCATTCGGCCATGGGTTCTGTTTAGGTGCATTGCTCGGCTGTCCAAAGCCTTTTTTGGGCAATGATTTGCAAAGTGTCCCGCCTCTCCACAAGAAGAACATGCCTTGTTGCCCATAACAGCAGGAATGTTGGTGCGAGGCTGGTTTTGATTATAGGCGCCCATGTTGGGACGAGGCCCAAGAGGCATAGGCATACGAGGTGCTTGCATAACAGGACATTGCTGTGGTGGCTGATTAGAGCGAGGTGGATTTGCAGGGCGGAAAGTAGAAGAGGACGAGCCATAATATGGTGCAGCTGGTGGCATAAAACGAGGATGTACATTGCTCCCTTGTGACTGTCCTTGATATGACATATTTCTCTTTCCCTCTTGTTCAATCTCATGGATCTTGCTCTCCACCACTATAGCTTTGTCAACAAGCTTTTGGATGTTTTCATAATCATTGTTGAGCAGCTGAACTTGAATTTCATTGTTCAATCTTCTCATGAACAAGTATTGCTTTCTATGATCCGAGTTGACATCTTCTAGAGCATACTAGCGGAAACTCTCCTTGATTTCAACCCAAGTGATAGTCTCCTGGTTGACATGAGCTGGTGTGATGTGAAGAGAACTTTCTCCCAATCATTGCATTGAACAATAGCAAGCTTCTTTTCCATAGACTTCAGCCAATCATCAGCCTCCATAGTATCATTGGCTTGTGCAAAAGTAGGCGGCCTAGACCTCATGAACTCTCCCAATCAGTTGTGAACCGGCGGTGGTGGCGGTGGCGACGGTGGGGGTGCAGGAACAGGGTTAGGGTTGTTGTTGTTATTGTTGTTGGCCTGCAGCTAACCCAATGTTTGTATCATAGTTCGCATGAGCTGGTTCTGCATAGACATTAAACGTTCAAGGTTGCTTGCATCAACCAAGGGGTTGGCATTTTCAGAAACTTCCACATTGCCATCCTCCTGTGGTTTATTGTCACCACGAGCATTCCTTTGTTGGCGGTTGGAGTTTTCCCTCGCCATCTGTGAGAGAGTAGAGTAGGAAATAGAAATTTAGATTGATCCCCCAACTATATGCATCAAGGTGTATGAACTAAGCAACTTCTTTATTAATTTTAGCCTATATGAGGATGTGAACAAGTATCGAAGCATCTCTCATCTCTGCACTATGTGTGGATGTGTACATTCACCGGAAGTGTCCCACAACTCGCACCAAGCACACAACTCAAGCAATCATCATAAAAATTTCTGCACATCACTCTTATTTGATCTATTTCGGTCTAAACGTTCCTATTACAACTTTATTCAATGGAAACCTAAACTTAATTGTAAGAACCAGTGCTGTTCTAGCCGTGTGATAGGGGTGGTCCATACATGGGCGCACACCATGGTGAGTCGGCAGTCCATATAGGGATAGATGACGCTGGTGCTCCATTTTCTCCCGCGTTGGCACGAATCTCCTCTTGTTTTTCCAGCAAGTACAATTTCTTGCGGAGGTAACATGTCCCTTCTTATGAGCTTGCATAGCGGTTTCCTAACTCCACGAGCAACCTTTGAGACTTATCAGAAGCATGTGGGTTGGAAAGAGCTCCTCCATGGGGTCCAATGATCTTCCTTGTACCACTCTTCCGATATGGGTGCAGCTCAAAAATAGTGTTCTCAAGCTGCTCACGGAAAGCGCAGCACAGTCTAGTGAGTGCATCTTATGCAACATCATCAATAGCTTCTGCCCTTGTAGCTCTCCATGTGGGTGTAAAGTGCCATGTGACACCCCTACCATTAGATAGGATGGTTACCTTAGCCTTCCACTCTTCATGTCCAAGACGAGAGACTTTCTTGAGGAGATACTCCAGGTATAGGCTGCAGCAATCGAGGAACTATTTAAGCTCCTTGGATATGTGTCCTCCCTCCATCCCGTCGGACCGGAATTCTTGAACTGAATGGTTGGCCCGTTCATCACCTTCATTCTCGGCCTCAGCAGGAGGTGGCTCCTCTTCGGATTCATCTCCTTCCGATATAGCTTCATGAGGCTTCGCTGGGTGTAAGCCCGCGTTAAATTCCTGCTGAGGTGCATACCAATGCTGCTGTTCTTGTGGATCATCTTCCATGTCTTCTTCGAATGGTTCCACCTCTTCCGGATCCTCTTCCTCATACATAGAGCTACTGACTTCATCTTCCTCATGGGTTTCCATCTTCACCTCCCTCCCAATATGGTCCATCGGACAGCTCAATGGGGTTAAGTGCACTCCCAAGTGGTGGTAGACAAGTCCTTATGCATGCTGTGCTCCGAGTCACCGGCATCTATAGCAAGAAAACTTTAGAGAAGAAGGAAATAACTCAAAAACTTCAGAAGCTATGAAGCAAGAAAAGAAAAGTGTTGCTGTCCAGAGAAGAGAAAAAGAGGGGCTAAAAATAGCACTTTGCGGTGGCTGAATTGACAATTAAAATGCAGCAGCAAGCAATTTTCGAAAATAGCAGTTTAGAGGGGTGTTCCTATGTATTTTAGAGTGTCCATTCTACCTAGGCTTGCGTCCTACGGTCAACGTGGCTATGATGCCAATTTGTGACACCCGGTCCCAAAAATAGAACCAAGTGAATGCATATGTATGCCCAGAATTATTCATCACACATACACAGCTTTATAACAAACTGAATTCAAAATATAATTATGTACGAATAATGTTTAAGTACTTTATTACATTGACTCATTGTCTCACTCATGAATATCTAACTTATTCTTGTAGCGGAAGTCTCTAAACGACAACGGAAAATAACTAAACAACAGGCTCCAACGTCAACTCCACAGGCATGTTGACGGTAGTTCGCACGCCTAGTACTCCACATGTTTCTCGAAGTACTCATCTCCAGTAGCTGATGTTTATGTGGTAATGCAAGGGTGAGTACATGTTGTACTCAGCAAGTGCGGGAAAAGTATGACATGTAGCTTACAACAAGGTAGGCAATAAAAAGGCTCATTGCAGCAAGCAAGTTTTATTTCATAAACATGGTAAAAATAGCAACTATTTCTAGGTGAATTAAATCCCAATATAACCAAGTAAAGCAGCAATATTCCTTCACCACAATTCACCATTTATCAAGTCTCAACTAGCCATTAATCTTTATGCTCATAAATATTCATAACCATCTCATATTCATATAACCGAAACCAAACTCATTGTTATGACTCAAAATAGTCCCAAAACCAATCCCATGACCATACCATAACCATACCGAATAATCATCCCAAGTTTTCCCTCTAATCATGGATGTTGGCCAGGTGCTTGTGACCGGAAGCACGGCTATCATGATAGTTTTACACTCTACAGAGGTGGCACCACTTTACCCACAAGTTCGTGATTTCGTCACCCGTCAGCGACTGCAAAAACTCCATTATACCAGTACACAACCATCGTTGTATGGCCAAGAGATCATAAAATAGCCTTTACAAAGGGGCTACTAGATGTATGGACCCACTGAGGTTTCACCGGCAGGCTCGAATCACCATTCTCCTACCCGCGGGCCCCCCTCTTGTGCCATGTAGTTCCCAGGACAGTCCTCCTCGACTCCCATTCCCCGCGCCAACAAATGGTCCATAACAAGCTAGCAACACACCTAATTAATCAACTAAGCCATACCCATACTTGGCCTTGTGGTGGCACTATTTTCCTGGCATATTCTAGCATGAGCCCGTCCTTAGATCTACGGCAAGTAAACCACCATCTCATCCAGCAACATCTACGAACCAATCTTGCCTAGGTCTCCCCGATTTCATGCTCATTATCATCATCAAGTTCTCATCATTATTATTCATATGAGTGCAATAGCTAAACATGTTTTAATTCAACTTCCCGTATCTCGTAGATTAAGCGAAGCAAAAAGGGAAAATGACCATACCCGACTCATCAACTTTTCCGGCGACAAGGATGGTTAACAAAACTAGTAAACTCCTATAAAATGGTGTCCCATCAAGTTGACTCAAGCATACGAGTTTTCGCAAAAAAACAGTTTTGAAACATGGGATCAATATGGTCAAGGGGCACTTGCCTTGCTCCCGTGGTTCTTGTTGCTCAAGCATCTCGAAGTCTTGGTGTTGTATGTGGCGGACCAGAATCCGCACGCCCAGGATCTCAGAGGGTGGTGCCATACGATGCGACACCCGACAGCACACATCATAAGAACGACATTGTATTACATAGAAAACAAACTGAATATGTACAAAGTAGTACAAAATTTCAGTTTACAACAAAACATAGAGGTTACAACAGCGGAAACTACATTTATACAACTCACACCCACCTAACTTAGCAAAAGTCGGTCGTCCAGCCCTATGGACAACCCACACTAGCTCCACTCTGCAGCTCAGCGCGGCGTGTACGGCTCCCACTCAGCCGTGGTCCCCGACGGAGGGTGGCCCTCGCCAATGGACTCGTAACCCGAGTCCGTGGGGTAGTCATCACCTGAAAACACTTATAGCAGCAACCGTGAGCATGATGGCTCAACAAGACTTAACCGACTCCCTATGCATGAAACTCTACATGCAGTTTACGACGAACATGGGATGGTAAATTTCAGCAACGGACACGCCTACAAGTTCATCCTTAGTTCATCTTTTAGCCACAAGTTAACAGTTCATGAATCTGAAATTTAGTAAGCAATATTTGGTGGCACACATGTAGCAATACAATTTATTCATATCAGCAGAATTGAATCACCACATTCCATATTTTATCTACGTCACGATGCAGTGAACAAGTGGTACTCATCACCGCGAGGGACGGCGAATCCACTCGATATACACCTGCTGGGATACCCGAATAGCACGTCACGTACGCCCACCCGTGGAGCTGCACAGCACGCCCACTTGATGTCGTACGGGACAACCTTTCACCAAACAGCCCAAACATCGAACCGGTCGTACCCAAACGGACAGGAGATTCCCTACATGGAGCATCTCTCTATGCCTGTTAGCCGATTTCCACCTTGCTGCCCTCAACCTACACCTATAAATCGGTGCGTTATGCCTCGACGCCCGAAGGTATAGGTTACATTGGTTTACCGGGCACATATATCCGATATGCCTTTGGTACGTTCAATACTTGTTCAGCAGGGCCGCACACGGATCGGTCCTCAATCGACATGGACAGGGCTGCGCCCACAAGACTTCCTCTTGCTGTGCCCTAGCCCCTACCTAGTCTCATTTTCTTTCTAAAGTGATCTCACATCCCTCGAACCAATCCCGTGTGTCCTGAATCCTAAACTCGCGAGTAGATTCAACTACTCGACTTGTACCAAAGTTCTATGAACATTAGGCACAGTGTATACTACTCGAGGACTTATACACTACCCTCACTCGTGTGGGAACAATCTGGCTATGCACTTGGGTTCCATCCATCCTACACCTAATGCACATACATACCTCATGCTAAGTATACATAAAGCAAAACTTTGTAAAACTGGTTAATGCAAACCGGGGCTTGCATTGTTGCTGCTGGTCAGTGGTTAGTGCTTCGTCCGGAAGAAGAAAGTCCAGCACTTCCGGAGTTTCTTCGCCTTCAGCGACTACATGTAAGCAATATACTATATGCCAGTTTAAATACAATGTGTCCAATTGACTATGTAAAGACCATAACTATAGCTAACCCTCCCCTTTGGCTCTGAAATTTTTAGGGTGGCTTGGTAGGATCCTAACCAGATACTTGACCATGTTTCATTTGAAACAAAGTTCCATTGAGCTCTGTACAAATAAAAGTCTATTTGGTCATTACTAGAGTTTCTAAGGCTTTCCAGGGATTTTCATGGCTCTAACCATTACTTTCTGGAAACTAGAAGTTGAGATGGTTCTAATGGAATTGGTTTAATGTCATTTGAAGAATCCTATAGGAAGTTATGCCCTAAACAAGATTTGAGAAATTCTGAAAAATATTTCTGTACATTTTTCCATTTTCTCAGGGCGGTTCACTCAATCACACCATTAGGGGAACAAAATTAACTTGGATGGGTCTAAATTTTTTATGTGACTCTAGGATTTTCAAATGAACATCCTAGCCAAATTTCAGAATTTTTCATAAAAGAATTCCCCAGATAAAATTCCCAACAGTTTAAATTTTAGGGAATTAATTCTGGAAAAAGAATAAGTTTCATAAGCTGAAACTTATTTTGCTGGTTAGTATTCAAAAATATGAATCCAACAAAATTTTGTTCACTGAATTTGGAGCTTCCTAGCAAAAGTTATAGCTAGTTGAAGTTTGAACCAAAACTGAAAATCCCATAAAAGTTTAAACTCTGCGTGCGGGTCCCACTGCACAGTGCTTTCTTCCTCCTCGCGCCAACAGCCGAGCTGCGGCGGTGCTCTCCGGCAAGCCCCTCAGAATCCGCCTTTCCGACCTTCCCTTGCCCTGAAACTTGCCATCTCCCCCTTTTGGACTACGGGCAACTCATCCCCGCGGTCGGCCGGGGACCCCAGTCACCGAAAACCCTTCGGCGACGGGCGGCAGCGGCGGTTGGAGTTCGGCAGCATCGCACTCATGCTAGGAGGGCTCAAAAATCCTTCGGTCTTTCATCATAGAGCACCGTGGTGGCATCCTAAGCACAGGCATGAGCTCAAATCAGCTCAAAAGAGGCTGCAACTACAAGCTCATCGGCGACCTAGGATGAAAATCGGTGCCGGTGCAAAAATCTCGAAGAACAGCGCCAAAACCCGATGAAACTCGATGGCTCTTGATCCTAGAGGATCGTGGGGGAGTCTAGATCA
The DNA here is from genome assembly GCA_030760725.1 of Neostapfia colusana. NCBI lineage: Eukaryota > Viridiplantae > Streptophyta > Magnoliopsida > Poales > Poaceae > Neostapfia > Neostapfia colusana. The sequence goes on along the minus strand of JASWHV010000017.1, from coordinate 31,475,900 downwards.
TGTCTATAGCTCGGCCCAAGTGATGATGGCTTGATTACTACGAATTTCTGAATTTTGTGTGGCTCGGTTCTAAGCATACCGAAGCAATAAACGGAGAAATTCTCCACCGACGACGCACGAGAGAAGGTGAGGTCGGCATGGACGTGTTCAGCACCTTGGAGCGGACCTTTTCGTGTAGCTCAGCCGCGGGAGCAGGAGGTGGCACACGGGTGAGAATCGGCTGCCGAGTGAAACCCGCGAGAATTGACTTCGAGTGTAAGTCTACTGACCAGTGGGCCCCCTTCCCCTCTTCTTTTTCTTTCCATTTCCATTTGAGCTAGCAAACAAACCCCAAATTTGATCAAACTTGGAGGATAAGCCAAAAGGAATATGAGGAACACAATGGTGCTCTCAAACTCGAATTTCAGTGAAGTCAGAATTTGAAGCTGAAGTTTGAATTCAAATTGTCTCCCGTTTAAATTCCAACAAATATGAAATCTTTTCCGAATGAGCTGAAAATTTTCCAGACTACCTGTGGATATGTGAAGAACTAACTGGTAGCTTTAGATATCCGTGTTCAGGAATTTTTGCAAGTTCAAGTTTAGACTTGGAGCTCACACCTTTAAATTCAAAAGTTTAAATTCCCTCACCTTTTCTCGGTGTGAATTTCAGCTCCACTTGCTAGACTTTTTGGGATTTCACACTGTAGTTCCTCATAGATGGCCTCTTGAGCTTGTCCTTCTACTCACGATCATGCACATACAAAATTTACAGTAATCAATCATCATGCACAAACTTTACTCAAGATGCAATGGGCTAGATGAATGCAAATCCTATCGTGCAGATTTATTAAACAAGTTTGTACCTGTCTTTGCATGTTTTAATGGGCTTTCATAGGGTTTTATGATGAACAAGGGTGTAGGGATCAAGTGTGGACGTGGTGATGGTCTTGACTCAAGATCTAGATCAGTTCCACCGTCAAAAATTGATCAAAATGCCATCTGTCCCCACACAAAAGTTTCTGCTCGAAGGGGGCGAAGAAAACGGATGCACAGAAACAGCGGCGATGTCGTAAGATGGGTAATAGAGACTTACCTCACTTGCTCCTTGTGGCAGGGCCTTTCTCCTAGCAATGGCAGCAGCGGGGAATTTTTCTATGGAAGATTAGGGTAGGACAGATCGTTGGCTTCTTTTCCGGCGACGACGAGGCGTGACGGGGCTCGTCGGTGGGCCTCGACGACGGGGCTCGACGGCGGGTCCTCGATGACGGGGCTCGACGGCGGGGCTCATTGGCGGGGCTCACCGGCGGGGCTCACCGGCGACCAAACTCCTGCAGGGGGGGTGCCAACTCGGTGACTTGGAGAGGAAGGGCCTCCAACTCGCCGACTTGGGGAGGGGGCGGGCTGCGGCCAAGGGGGGGGGGGGCTGGGGGTTGTATTTATAAGGGGGAGAAAAGAGGAGTCCTACTCCAATTGGAACCCAACCAAGAGTCCTAGTCAATTTGGAACTCAACCAACTTTTCCCCTTAATTTGGTGCAGCAGCATTGGGGATTAAATTCCCCTAAATGTGGGGAAAATTCCCCTTTCGTGGAATTGGGGAATTTGGAAATCTTGGTGGAAATTTGGGAATGTTCATTTCAGTTACCTTTTTTCCATTTCTCACCATTTCTTTGTCCCATTTTCCATTTCTACATTCCCCTCTCCATTTCTATGTCCCATTCTCCATTTCTATGTTCTCTTCTCCATTTCCCCCAAATGTATGCAATGCATGGTAATGAATTTGAGTGTGTTACAAACCTACCCCCCTTAAACTGAATCTCGCCCTCGAGATTCGATAGAGTGGAGAATAGATGAGGGAATTCTGCCTTGAGATCTTCCTCACGTTCCCATGTAGTTTTGGCTTCCATGTGATGGCTCCATCATACCTTGCACCAACGGATCACTTTGTTCCTCGTGACCCTTTCCTTTACGTCCAAGATTTTGATGGGGTGTTCCACGTAGGTCAGATCCTCTTGAAGTTTGAGCTCATCCATTGGTACTTGTTTTTCCCGTACTCTCAAGCACTTCTTGAGTTGGGATACGTGAAACACGTCGTGCACGTCGGAGAGGTGCGTTGGCAGCTCTAGTTGATAGGATACCTCTCCTCGGTTGCCCAAAATCTTGAATGACCCAATGTAGCGAGGTGCTAACTTACCTTTAACGTTGAACCGTCATTGGCCTCGGATAGGCGATACCTTAAGATACACGAAGTCTCCCACTTCGAAGGTCAATCTTCTTCGCCTATTATCCGCATAACCTTTTTGTCATGACTGAGCAGCCTTCAAGTTTTCTCGTATCGTTTGGACTTGTTTTTCAGCGTCTTGCAGCACTTCGGGTCCAAACACTTGGCTTTCTCCGGTCTCATTCCAGAACAGCGGCGTTCTACACCGTCTACCATACAATGCTTCAAAAGGTGACATTTTCAAGCTGGCTTGATAGCTGTTGTTGTACGAGAATTCAGCATATGGCAAGCTCCTATCCCAACTACGCCCATGTTTCAAGGCGCAAGCTCTCAACATATCTTCCAAAATCTGATTTGTCCTCTCCATTTTCCCGTCAGTTTGCAGGTGATAAGCGGAGCTGAAATTCAGCCGTGCACCCAGGGCTTTGTGCAGCTTCTTCCAGAACCTAGAGGTAAATTGAGAACCCAGATCTGAAAGTATCCTCTTTGGAACTCCATGGTGACACACGATTTGCTCCATATACAGCTCGGCTAGTTGTGCGACGCGGTACTTGGTTCTAACAGGAAGGAAATGGGCTGTTTTCGTCAACCGGTCCACAATAACCCAAATAGAGTCGTATCACGACTGAGTATGTGGCAGTCCGACTATGAAATCCATGCTGATGTCTTCTCACTTCCACTTGGGTACTTTCAATGGCTGCAAAAATCCAGCGGGTCTTTGATGTTTGGCCTTCACTCGTTGGCACGTGTCGCATAAGGCAACATATTCAGCTATGTCCCTTTTCAATCCCACCAATAGCAAGTTTTTAGGTCCTTGTACATCTTTGTACAGCTGGGATGTATGGAATAAGGTGAGTCATGTGCCTCCTTTAATATCGTGTCGTGGATGTGCTTCACGTTAGGCACACAAATCATTTTCCTAACCAAAGCGTGCCTTTATCGTCTTCCTTGAAATCCTTTTCTACGCCTTGTAGGATTCTTTCCTTGATTTCCTCATCCGTTGCTTGGCCATCTCGTATCTCTTGTTCTAGTGAGGAGTTCAGTTCTATCACCTCCATCTCGTTCAAGAACCCGAGATGTGACCATTCGAACTCCTTGCGCAGCTCGGGTGGCAGCTCCCGAACCGTGAGTTGGTGACATGCTCCCTTTCGGCTCAACGCATCAGCTACTACATTGGCCTTTCCGGGTGATAGTTGATTCCAACATCATAATCCTTTATGAGTTCCAACCATCGACGTTGTCTCAACTTCAGATCCGTTTGCGTGAATATATACTTGAGGATTTTGTGATCCGTATAGATCTCACATCAGTGGCCAAGGATATAATGCCTCCAAATCTCCAAGTCATGTACCATGGCTGCAAGTTCCTAGTCATGTGTGGGGTAATTCAGCTCATGTTTCTTTAGTTGTCTCGATTCATAGGCTACCAATTGTCCTTCTTGCATGAGCACACATCCAAGCCCCTGTCTTGATGCGTAACAATATATGTCGAAGCTCTCGCTCACGTCCGGCAATACCAAAACTGGCGCTGTTGTTAATCTCTTCTTTAGTTCTTCAAAGCTTTCTTGACACGCTGGTGTCCACTGAAATGCTTTCACCTTCTGTGACGCCCTCAATTCTGTGGAAAACCATGGAACCAAGAACTAATGCATACGTGTGCCCAGGATGTTCATCACACATACACATACGTCCAACAAACTGAGTTCAGATCATATATTACCACGAATAACAGAGTTTATTACAATATCTCATGAGTCTTGGACTCATGCTCACAGCGGAAGTCTTTATTTCTATGCAGCGGAAGTCTTTAATCTGAAGCGGAAGCAATTTAGCTAATGCGGAAGCAAATCTAAGCAGAAGTGGCTCCATCTCTACTCCCTCCACAGGCAAGGTTGAGAACAGATCACACGCCATAATGCTCCACTTGGTCTTCATAGTAGGCTTCTCCTGCTGCTGATGATGAAGTAATAATGCAAGTTTGAGTACAATGATGTACTCAGCAAGTGCGGGAAAACACATGATATGCAGCTCATAAACAAGGTAGGCATAAAAGGCTTATTTGCAGAAAAGCAGATTTGTAAAACCATGAATAAACAGCAACTTAACTTTAGATGTAATCCCAGCATGTATTAAATTACCAACATACCTCCATCACTTCCCGTGTTCAATCCGAACATTAACCAATCCTTTATTCATACTCATGAATACCTCCTCGTATTTGCTACCATCTCACTTCGTAAAACAACCTCGTCTCACATCGAGACCAATCTCATGTCATGACCCAACAGTCATGCAACCATCTCATCATCTAGACTTCAACAGTCCCAAACCAAACCATAACCAAACCAATAATCATAACCAAGAACCTTCCCAATAACCATCCCAATATCCATCCCAACTAATCATGGCAGTTTAGCCAGGTGCTCGTAACCGTAAGCTCGGCTATCATGATAGTTTTAGACTCTGCAGAGTTTGCACCTCTTTACCCACAAGTTTGTGATTTCGTCACCCGTCGGCGATTGCAGAACCTCCATTATACCAGTACACAACCGTCAGTGTATGGTCAAGAGATCACAAAATAGCCATTACAAAGAGGTTACTAGATGTATGGACTCACTAAGGTTTCACCGGCAGGCTAGAATCTCCAATTCTCCCACCCACGGGCCCCCTCTTGTGCCACGCAGTTCCCAGGGCAGTCCTCACTCGACTCCCATTCATCGCGCCTTCCACAGTCCATAACACTCTAGCAACTTACCTAATTACTCAGCTAAGCCGCACCCATACTTGGCCTTGTGGTGGCACTGTTATCCTGGCATGTGCATGCATGAACCGGTCCTTAGATCTACGGCAAGTAAAACCACCATCTCATGCTACCTCATTCACAAACCCAGGCTTGCCTAGATCTCCCTCCGATCTACATTCATTAACCTCATCAGTTACTTATTATCAGTACGAGTGCAGTTAGCTAGACACATCTATCTCGCTTCCCAATCCCATAGACTCAGCGAAGCATTAAGCAAAAAGCATACCCGACTCATAAACTTCCCAGGCGACAAGAGTGGTTTAATCAAAACTAGTAAACTCCTAAAAAAAAGGTTTCCCATCACGTTTGACTCAGTACGCACACCTTTCCGCAAAACAAAACAGTTTTACCCAAAACATAGGATCAATATGGTCAAGGAGCACTTGCCTTGTACTTGCGGTTCCGGTTGTTCTTGATTCTCAAAACCTTGTTACTGTAGCTCGTCGTAGACAGCTCCCTGAGCTTGTCCCGCTATGTAAGATTCACGTACATACAAGATTCACAGCAATCAATATCATGCTCAAACCTTAAACTAGATGTGATGATGCATATGCATGCTATCCTATGATTTTTATTAGATTGGTGTGCTCTTGCATGGCTTGCACGGACAGAGGTGTTCGGATCAAAGGTGGACGTGGCGATGATCTTGTCTTTAGATCAAACTGATCATCAAGTGATCTGCCCACGAGAAGGCTTCTATTCGAAAGGAATTGAAGAACAGATGCAAAGAGATGAACACAATGATGTCGTAAGGCGGTATTGAAGTTCTACCTCACGTTCTTCTTGACTTCGAGGTCCTCCTCAGACCGCTCGGTTCTTCTTCGATGATCTCCCTTGTTGCACTTCAGCGATGGTTTGCTCGGCGAGTTAGGGCTAGGGCTCTAAGTCGTCGGTTCAGGAGTTGAAAGAGAAGTTTGTGGTTTCGGCCAGAGGTTTTGGGTTCTATTTATAATCGAGAAGAGAAGAGTTCTAATCTGATTGTATCCCGAATAAGAGTCTTATTCAGATCTTTGTTGGATCCTAATGTCTTATCTTTAGTAACATCGTGGAATTTAGATCGGTTTCTGTTGCATACCGGTATCTTTACGCGTAAGAACCGCTCTAGAACTCGTTACCTCCACGATGATGAGCTCCGGAAGCTCCACGTGTCCTCCGGGGCCTGGTGTCTCCTTTCCTGCTGAGACGAGCTCCGGTTGTGCCGCGTGTCAAACGAGCGAGACCTCCCTCTTCTTCGGAGGTGAGCTCCGTGCACGCCACGTGTTGGCGCTGGTCTTCCCTCTCTTCTTTCCTCAGGGACGGCTCCGAGGTCGACACGTGTTTAGCTGCAACGGACCTCCCGGAGATAAGCTCCGGTGGTGACACATGTTTGATAGATCCGGACTTCTCGGAGATGGGTTGTGAGATCGACACGCATCCCGCGCGACTGGTCCTCTAATTTTCGCGAGGACTAGCTCCGAGGATGACACGTGTCTTGCGGAAATGCCTTTGCTTCTTCTGCAGAGGCTAGCTCCGTGGGCAACACGTGTCCCACAGGGTCGGACCTCTTTCCAATTGTGGAGACGAGCCCCTACCACGTAGCCAGCTTGGCGACGGCCTCTCCCCACTTTGCGGGGATGAGCTCCGAACACGCCACGTGGCCTGCTAGTCGCGGAAGTTGCCTTTGGCGCTCCCTGAGGTTTTTATTGGCTATTCTTTTGATAATTCTCTCTGTTCCTATTTTTCATTAAAATGCTTCCTCTTCATAGAACATGAACATATGCTGACACCCGAGGCGAGGGTGTCACAAATCTACCCCCCTTAAATTGAATCTCGCCCTCGAGATTCGTTAGTAGGAAATAGATGGGGAAATTCTGCCTTGATATCCTCTTCACGCTCCCATGTGGCTTCAGCTTCAGTGTGATGGCTCCATTGTACCTTGCACCATCGAATCACCCTATTTTCGGGTGACTCTTTCCTTTACGTCAAAGATTCAGACAGGGTGTTCTGCGTAAGTCAGGTCCTCTTGAAGTTCAAGCTCTCCCATTGACACTTGTTCCTCTGGTATTCTCAAGCACTTCTTGAGCTGGGATACATGAAACACGTCATGTACGCCGGAGAGGTGGTTTGGGAGCTCTAGTTGATAGGCTACTTCTCCTCGCTTGTCCAAAATCTTAAATGGTCCGATGTAGCGAGGTGCTAGCTTGCCTTTGACGTTGAAACGTCGTTGGCCTTGGATAGGCGATACCTTAAGGTATACGAAGTCTCCTACTTCAAAGGCCAACTTCCTACACCTATTGTCCGCATAGCTTTTCTGTCGGGACTGAGCAGCCTTTAAGTTCTCCCGTATCGTTTGGACCTGCTTTTCAGGTTCTTGTAGTACTTCGGGTCCAAACACTTGGTTCTCTCCAGTCTCGTTCTAGAACAGTGGCGTTCTACATCGTCTACCATATAAGGCTTCGAAAGGCGACATCTTTAAGCTAGCTTGATAGCTGTTGTTATAGGAGAATTCGGCATACGGTAAACTCCTATCCCAACCACGCCCACGTTTCAAGGCGCAAGCTCTCAACATGTCCTCCAAAATTTGGTTCGTCCTTTCGGTTTGTCCATCTGTTTGTGGGTGATAGGCGGAGCTAAAATCCAGCCGTGTACCCATGGCTTTCTGCAGCTCCCTCCAGAATCTAGAGGTAAACTGAGAACCTCGATCTGAGACTATCCTCCTCGGAACTCCGTGATGGCACACGATCTGTTCCATGTATAACTCTGCCAATTGTGCATCGTTGTAACTGGTCTTTACAGGAAGAAAATGGGCGGTTTTCGTTAATCAGTCCACGATAACCCAGATGGAGTCATAACCCGACTGAGTACGTGGCAATCCGACGATGAAATCCATACTGATATCCTCCCACTTCCATTCGGGTATTCTCAAAGGTTGCAATAATCCAGCGGGTTTTTGATGTTCGGCCTTTACCCGTTGGCATGTGTCGCATAGGGCAACGCATTCGGCTATATCTCTCTTCATACCATCCCACCAATAGCAAGTTTTCAAGTCCTTGTACATTTTGGTGCTTCCTGGATGTATGGAATAGTGTGAATCATGTGCCTCCTTCAATATCATGTTGCGGAGGTGTCTTATGTTCGGCACACAAATCCTTTTTCCTAGCCAAAGCGTACCCTTTTCATCCTCCTTGAAATCCTTCTCTATTCCTTGTCGGATTCTTTCCTTGATCTCCTCGTCCGTTGCTTGGCCCTCTCTTATTTCTTGCTCCAATGGGGAGTGGATTTCCATTATCTCCACGTTATTCAAGAATCCGAGGTGTAACCGTTTGAACTCCTTCCGTAGTTCGGGTGGTAGCTCCCGAACCGTGAGTTGGTGACATGCTCCCTTTGTGCTTAATGCGTCCGCTACTACATTGGCCCTCCCGGGGTGGTAGTTGATTCCCACATCATAATCCTTGATGAGTTCTAACCATCGACGTTGCCTCAAATTCAAGTCCGTTTGTGTAAATATGTACTTGAGTCTTTTATGATCCGTATAGATCTCACATCGATGTCCAAGGATATAATGTCTCCATATCTTCAATGCATGCACCACTGCTGCTAGCTCCAAGTCATGCGTAGGATAGTTAAGCTCGTGCTTCTTTAATTGTCGTGAGGCATAGGCTACCACTTGTCCTTCCTGCATGAGTACACATCCGAGCCCTTGTTTGGATGCGTCACAATATATGTCAAAGCTCTTGCTTACGTCTGGCAATACCAGAACTGGTGCTGTGGTTAGCCTTTTCTTGAGTTCCTCAAAACTTTCTTGGCAGGCTTGTGTCCATTTAAAGACTTTTCCCTTCATTAGCAACTCCGTCATAGGTTTTGCGATCTTACAGAAGTCTTTAATGAAGCGCCGATAGTATCCTGCCATCCCAAGGAAACTCTGAATATCCCTCACGCTCTTCGGTTGGTCCCACTTCAGAACATCTCTCACCTTTCCAGGATCAACCGATACCCCTTCCTTGAAGATAATGTGGCCTAGGAAAGATATTTCCTTTAGCCAAAATGGACACTTGTTGAGCTTGGCATACAATTGATGCTCACGCAACTTCTACAAGGTCAATTTCAGATGTTCTTCATGCTCCTCCTCTCTTTTTGAATACACCATAATGTCATCGATGAAAACCACGATGAACTTGTCCAAGTATTCCATGAAAACCTTGTTCATAAGGTACATGAAGTATGCAGGTGCATTCGTCAATCCAAAAGACATAACGGTATATTCATATGAACCATACCGTGTCCGAAAGGCTGTCTTAGGTATATCGGAGGGCTTAATCTTCAGCTGGAAGTATCCCGACCGAAGATCAATCTTGGAGAATACTCGGGCTCCTTTCATTTGATCGAACAGGTCCTCAATACGGGGCAGAGGGTATTTATTCTTGATTGTCACCTCGTTGAGAGACCTGTAGTCCACGCACATTCTTTGGGTTCCATCCTTCTTGTCCACGAAGAGTACCGGAGCTCCCCATGGTGATGAGCTTGGATGGATAAAACCCTTCTCCAACTGTTCTTGAATTTGCTTCTTGAGTTCAACTAGCTCGTCGACGGGCATCCTATATGGTCTCTTAGCTATAGGTGCAGTTCCGGGTACCAAACCTATGGCAAACTCGATGTCCCGGTCAGGTGGCATTCCTGGAAGCTCTTTCGGGAACACGTCCGAAAATTCCTGAACCACTGGAATGCTGTCCAATGTTGTTCCTTCCACGTGGTTCAAATTTGCCCGTTCGGTTGTTTGCTGGGCTGACTCAAACTCGACACGAACACCGTGTTCGTTTGTCAACTGCACGCTCCTTTCAGCACATTGGATTATTCCATTGTGCTTTCTTAACTAATCCATTCTGAGTATGATGTCAATCCTGTGGGAGTCCAAGACAATAAGGTTGGCAAGGAAGTCTACCCCCCTTATTTTAAGGCTTACTTTAGGACATACTATATTAGTCCTCATTTCTCCTCCGGGAGAATTAACTAACATAGCACATTCTAAGTGGGATACGGGTAGATGATGTTTGGCAACATATTTGGATGATATGAAGGAATGCGATGCTCCGGAATCAAATAAAATGGTGGCTGGGTTGGAGTTGGCAAGGTACATACCAATTGCGACATCCTCAGCCTGTTGTGCTTCCTCAGCAGTGACATGGTTTACGTGGCCACGAGCATAGTTCTGCGGTCCACGGTTCCCTTGGTTGTCCCCTCCGTTTGATCGCTGGTTCTGCTTGGGCACGTTACCTTGCTGTCTAGGGCCTCTCCTCGGGCACTGGTTAGCGAAGTGGCCTACTTCCCCACATGAAAAGCATGCCCTGTTGCCTACGGCAGCAGGTACATTTGGGCGGGGGTTTTGAACAGGGGCGCCATTGTTAGGTCGGGGCGCAGGAGGCATGGGCACACAAGGTGCCGGTGCAACGAATTGTTGCTGTGGTGGCTGACCAGGGCGGTATGCAGGAGTGGTCGATCCATACTGTGGTGCAGGGGGCATGTACCTAGGTCGTAAGTTGCTCCCTTGGGGCTGGTATGGCATCTTCCTATTGCACTCTCGCTCAATCTCTCGGATCTTGTTTTCAACCACAATAGTCTTATCAACCAGCTTCTAGAAGCTTACGTAGTCATTGTTGAGGAGCTGAACCTGGATCTCATTGTTCAACCCTCTCATGAACAAGTACTGCTTCCTCTGGTCTGAGTTGACATCTTCGGGGGCGTACCGAGACAGTTGTATGAACTTGTTGAGATACTCGTTCACACTCTTCTGTCCTTGGCGGAGACCTTCAAACTCCTGCCTTTTGAGCATCATTACACCAGCAGGGATGTAGTGAGAGCGGAAACTTTCCTTGAACTCAGTCCAAGTGGTTGTCTCCGGGTTGGCATGGGCGTTGCTCAGGGCATCCCACCAGTCAGCAGCGGCTCCCGTAAGTTGGTGCGATGCGAAGAGAACCTTCTCTCGGTCATTGCACTGAACAATGGCAAGCTTTTTCTCCATGGATTTTAACCAATCATCGGCCTACATGGGGTCACTAGCTTGAGCAAAGGTGGGTGGTGGAGTCCTCATGAACTCTCCCAACCTGTTATGAGCCGGCGGTGGTGGTGGCGGTGGTGCCGGAACGGGGTTTTGGTTGGCCTGCAACTGACCCAAAGTTTGGATCATAGTTTGCATAAGCTGGTTTTGCATGGCCATCAACCTTTCTAGATGGTTTTCACCAGCTTCGGGGTTAGCAGGAACTTCCTCGTGGTCATCCTCCTGGACGTTCCTTCGGCTGGCGTTTCCTCTCACCATCTGTGAGAGAGAATGAAATAGAATAGAATGTTAGAATGTTAGGTAGGTCCCTTCAACTATATGCATCAAGGTGAGTTTGACTATATATATTAGCCCTTATGAGGATGTGATCAAGTGCTGAAGCATTTCACACCTCTTTCTTCTTACGTATGGATATGGACAACGTTTTGAGACGTCCCACAACTCACACTAAGCACACAATCACAGATAATCATCACCAGGGCCCACACAACTCCTACTCAAGGATGGTTTTCTATGTCAAGGTGGGTTTAAAGGCCAAGCTAAGCTATTCACCTTAGGATGCTTCCTTTGGTCAGCGTGGCTTAGCTACCTGTGACTCCTAATTAGGGGTGTAACTCGCTGTTAACCCGTGGCTCTAATATCAATCTAAGGTTTCTATCTAGACGTGTGACCTACTGTCAACCCGTGGCTCTGATACCAGTCTATGACGCCCTCAATTCTGTGGAAAACCACGGAACCAAGAACTAATGCATATGTGTGCCCAGGATGTTCATCACACATACACATCCGTCCCACAAACTGAGTTCAGATCATATATTACCACGAATAACAGAGTTTATTACAATATCTCATGAGTCTTGGACTCATGCTCACAGTGGAAGTCTTTATTTCTACGCAGCGGAAGTCTTTAATCTAAAGAGGAAGCAATTTAGCTAATGCGGAAGCAAATCTAAGCAGAAGTGGCTCCATCTCTACTCCCTCCACAGGCAAGGTTGAGAACAGATCACACGCCATAATGCTCCACTTGGTCTTCATAGTAGGCTTCTCCTGCTGCTGATGATGAAGTAATAATGCAAGTTTGAGTACAATGATGTACTCAGCAAGTGTGGGAAAACACATGATATGCAGCTCATAAACAAGGTAGGCATAAAAGGCTTATTTGCAGAAAAGAAATTTGTAAAACCATGAATAAACAGCAACTTAACTTTAGATATAATCCCAGCATGTATTAAATTACTAACATACCTCCATCACTTCCCGTGTTCTATCCGAACATTAACCAATGCTTTATTCATACTCATGAATACCTCCTCGTATTCGCTACCATCTCACTTCGTAAAATAACCTTGTCTCACATCGAGACCAATCTCATGTCATGACCCAACAGTCATGCAACCATCTCATCATCCAGACTTCAACAGTCCGAAACCAAACCATAACCAAACCAATAATCGTAACCAAGAACCTTCCCAATAACCATCCTAATATCCATCCCAACTAATCATGGCAGTTTAGCCAGGTGCTCGTAACCGTAAGCTCGGCTATAATGATAGTTTTAGACTCTGCAGAGTTTGCACCTCTTTACCCACAAGTTTGTGATTTCGTCACCCGTCGGCGACTGCAGAACCTCCATTATACCAGTACACAACCGTCGGTGTATGGTCAAGAGATCACAAAATAGCCTTTACAAAGGGGTTACTAGATGTATGGACTCACTAAGGTTTCACCGGCAGGCTAGAATCTCCAATTCTCCCACCCACGGGCCCCCTCTTGTGCCATGCAGTTCCTAGGGCATGCAGTCCTCACTCGACTCCCATTCCCCGCGCCTTCCACAGTCCATAACACTCTAGCAACTTACCTAATTACTCAGCTAAGCCGCACCCATACTTGGCCTTGTGGTGGCACTGTTATCCTGGCATGTGCATGCATGAATCGATCCTTAGATCTACGGCAAGTAAAACCACCATCTCATGCTACCTCATTCACAAACCCAGGCTTGCCTAGATCTCCCTCCGATCCACATTCATTAACCTCATCAGTTACTTATTATCAGTACGAGTGCAGTTAGCTAGACACATCTATCTCGCTTCCCAATCCCATAGACTCAGCGAAGCATAAAGCAGAAACCATACCCGACTCATAAACTTCCTAGGCGACAAGGGTGGTTTAATCAAAACTAGTAAACTCCTAAAAAAGGTTTCCCATCACGTTTGACTCAGTACGCACACCTTTCCGCAAAACAAAACAATTTTACCCAAAACATAGGATCAATATGGTCAAGGAGCACTTGCCTTGTACTTGCGGTTCCGGTTGTTCTTGATTCTCAAAACCTTGTTGCTGTAGCTCGTCGTAGGCAGCTCCCTGAACTTGTCCCGCTATGTAGGATTCACGTACATACAAGATTCACAGCAATCAATATCATGCTCAAACCTTAAACTAGATGCGATGATGCATATGCATGCTATCCTATGATTTTTATTAGATTGGTGTGCTCTTGCATGGCTTGCACGGACAGAGGTGTTCGGATCAAAGGTGGACGTGGCGATGATCTTGTCTTTAGATCAAACTGATCATCAAGTGATCTGCCCACGAGAAGGCTTCTGTTCGAAAGGAATTGAAGAACAGATGCAAAGAGATGAACACAATGATGTCGTAAGGCGGTATTGAAGTCCTACCTCACGTTCTTCTTGACTTCGAGGTCCTCCTCAGACCGCTCGGTTCTTCTCCGATGATCTCCCTTGTTGCGCTTCGGCGATGGTTTGCTCGACGAGTTAGGGCTAGGGCTCTAAGTCGTCAGTTCAGGAGTTGAAAGAGAAGTTTGTGGTTTCGGCCAGAGGTTTTGGGTTCTATTTATAATCGAGAAGAGAAGAGTCCTAATCTGATTGTATCCCGAATAAGAGTCTTATTCAGATCTTTGTTGGATCCTAATGTCTTATCTTTAGTAACATCGTGGAATTTAGATCGGTTTCTATTGCGTACCGGTATCTTTACGCGTAAGAACCGCTCCAGAACTCGTTACCTCCGCGATGATGAGCTCCGGAAGCTCCACGTGTCCTCCGCGGGCTGGTGTCTCCTTTCCTGCAGAGACGAGCTCCGGTTGTGCCACGTGTCAAACGAGCGAGACCTCCCTCTTCTTCGGAGGTGAGCTCCGCGCACGCCACGTGTTGGCGCCGGTCTTCCCTCTCTTCTTTCCTCAGGGACGGCTCCGAGGTCGACACGTGTTTAGCTGCGACGGACCTCCCGGAGATAAGCTCCGGTGGCGACACGTGTTCGATAGATCCGGACTTCTCGGAGATGGGTTCCGAGATCAACACGCATCCCGCGCGACTGGTCCTCTGATTTTCACGAGGACTAGCTCCGAGGATGACACATGTCTTGCGGAAATGCCTTTGCTTCTTCTGCAGAGGCTAGCTCCGTGGGCAACACGTGTCCCACAGGGTCGGACCTCTTTCCAATTGCGGAGACGAGCCCCTGCCACGTAGCCAGCTTGGCGACGGCCTCTCCCCACTTTGCAGGGATGAGCTCCGAACACGCCACGTGGCCTGCTGGCTGCGGAAGTTTCCTTCGGCGCTCCCTGAGGTTTTTATTGGCTATTCTTTTGATAATTCTCTCTGTTCCTATTTTTCATTAAAATGTTTCCTCTTCATAGAACATGAACATATGCTGACACCCGAGGCGAGGGTGTCACACCTTCATTAGCAATTCAGTCATAGATTTCGCTATTTTGGAGAAATCCTTGATGAACCGGTGGTAGTATCCAGCCATCCCAAGGAAACTCTGAATATCTCTCACATTTTGCGGTTGGTTCCACTTCAGAACATCTCCCACTTTTCCGGGATCAACCGATACTCCTCCCTCGGAGATGATGTGGCCTAGGAACGATATCTCCTTTAGCCAAAATTGACACTTGCTGAACTTAGCATACAACTGATGCTCTCGCAGTTTCTGCAATGTTAACCTCAAGTGTTCTTCGTGTTCTTCTTCGTTTTTTAATACACCATGATATCGTCGATGAAAACCACGATGAACTTGTCCAAGTACTCCATGAAAACCTTATTCATGAGGTACATAAAGTATGCGGGTGCATTTGTTAACCCAAAAGACATAATGGTAATACTCATACGAACCATACTGTGCGAAATGCAGTCTTGGGTATGTCAGAGGGCTTAACCTTCAGCTGGAAGTATCCCGACCGAAGATCAATCTTGGAGAAAATTCGGGCACCTTTTCATTTGGTCGAACAGGTCCTCTATACGGGGCAACGGGTATTTATTCTTGATCGTCACCTCATTGAGAGAAATATAATCCACACACATACTTTGGGTCCCATCCTTCTTGTCTACGAAGAGCACGGGGGCTCCCCATGATGATGAGCTTGGGCGTATAAAACCCTTTTCTAGCTGCTCCTGAATTTGCTTCTTGAGCTCCACTAGTTCATTAGCGGGCATCCTATACGGCCTCTTCGCTATATGTGCAGTTTCGGGTACTAAATTAATAGCAAATTCAATATCCCGGTCAGGTGGCATACCTAGAAGTTCTTCTGGGAACACATCTGAATATTCTTGAACCACCGGAATGCTTTCCAATCTCGCTTCTTCGACGTGGTTCAGTGCTGCCTTCTCGGGTTCCGGTTGGGCTGCCTCGAACTCAATACGAGTACCGTGCTCACTTGTCAACTGCACGATCCTCTCAGCACATTGAATCACTCCGTTGTGCTTGCTTAGCCAATCCATTCCAAGTATTATGTCAATCCCTTGGGAATCCAAGACAATAAGGTTGGCAAGAAAGTCTACCCCCCTTTATTTTAAGGCTTACTTCTGGACATACTATATTAGTCCTCATCTCTCCACCGGGAGAATTAACCAACATAGTTTGTTTCATGTGTGATATAGGTAGGTTATACTTGGCAACATACTTGGATGATATGAATGAATACGATGCTTCGGAATCAAATAAAACAGTGGCTGGGTTGGAGTTGGCAAGAAACATACCAATCACGACGTCCTCAGCTTGTTGTGCTTCCTCAGCGGAGACATGATTCACATTGCCACGAGCATAGTTCTACTATCCACGTTTACCTTGTGTAGCTTGTAACACCCTCAAATTCATTACCATGCATTGTATACATTTTTCATGTAGAAAAGCATTGTAAAAGAACTAGAAATGGAGAAAGAACAATAGAAACGGAGAAAGAACCATAGAAATGGAGAAAGAACCATAGAAATGGAGGAAGGAACCATAGAAATGGAGGAAGAACCACAGAAATGAAGAAAGGAATATAGAAATGGAGAATGGGGCATAGAAATGGAGAAGGGAATACAGAAATGGAGAATGGGACATAGAAATGGAGAGGGGAATTTAGAAATGGAGAATGGGACATAGAAATGGAGAGGGGAATGTAGCAATGGAACAAGTGACATAGAAATGGTGAGGAATGGGAAAAAGATAGCTAAAATGAGCCATTCCCAAATTTCCCCAAAATTTTCCCAAAATTTCCAAATTCCCCAATTTCACAAAAGGGGAATTTTCCCCACATTTGGAGGGGGGAATTTTCCCTAAATTGGCTGCACAATTTAAGGGGGAGACTCCTTGGCCGCAGCCCTTAAGGGGGGAAACCCTATTCCTCACCTTTAGGACTCTTTTGTTAAGTCCCCCACCTCTAGGACTCTTTGGTTAAATCCCCCACCATTAGGACTCTTTGTTTCCACCTTTAGGACTCTTTGGTTGAGTCCCATCTTTCTAGGACTCTTTGTTTCCACCCCTAGGACTCTTTGGTTGAGTCCCATCTTGCTAGGACTCTTTGTTTCCACCCCTAGGACTCTTTTTTCCCCTTATAAATATAACCCCCACCCCCTGACCGCACCCCTCTCTCTTTTGGTTGCCCCCCTGCTGCCAAGCTTCCTTCCTTGCTGCCAAGTCGCCAAGTTCCCCCCTGCCAGAATTTGGCCGCCGTCGAGCCCTGTCAAGCCTCGCCGTCGCCGGAGAAGAAGCCAGACAATCCGTCCTGCCCTAATCTTCCATAGAAAAATTCCTCGCTGCTGCCATTGCTAGGAGAAAGGCCCTGCCACAAGGAGGAAGTGAGGTAGGTCCCCATTAGCCATCTTACGATGTCGCCGCTATTTCTACGCATCCGTTTTCTTCGCCCCCTTCGAGTAGAAACTTTTGCATGTGGAAAGATCGTGTTTTTATCGATTTTTGATGGTGGAATTGATCTAGATCTTGAGTCAAGATCATAACCACGTCCACACTTGATCCCTACACTCTTGTTCATCATAAAACCCGATAAAAACCCATTAAAACATGCAAGAACACATACAAACTGGTTTAATAAAACAGCACCATACGATTTGCATTCATCTACCCCATTGCATCTTGAGTAAAGTTTGTGCATGATGCTTGATTGTTGTAAATTTTGTATGTGCATGGTCGTGAGTAGAAGGACAAGCTCAAGAGGCCATCTACGAGGATCTACAACACCAAGACTTCGAGACGCTTGAGCAACAAGAGCCACGGGAGCAAGGCAAGTGCCCCTTGACCATATTGATCCCATGTTTTGAAACTGTTTTGTTTGCGAAAATGTGTATGCTTGAGTAAACTTGATGGGACACCCTTTTTATAGGAGTTTACTAGTTTTGTTAACCATCCTTGTCGCCTGGAATGTTGATGAGTCGGGTATGGTCATTTTTCCTTTTTCCTTCGCTTAACTTACGGGATACGGTAAGCTGAAATAAAACATGTCTAGCTACTATACTCATATGAATAATGACGATGAGAACTTGATGATGTTAATTAGCATGTAACCGGGGAGATCTAGGCAAGCTTGGTTCGTGGATGTTGCTGAATGAGATGGTGGTTTACATGCCGTAGATGTAAGGACCGGTTCATGCCAGCACATGCCAGGAAAACAGTGCCACCACAAGGCCAAATATGGGTGAGGCTTAGCTGACTAATTAGGTGTGTTGCTAGCTTGTTATGGACCATTGGATGGCGCGGGGAATGGGAGTCGAGAGGGACTGCCCTGTGTAACACCCCAAAACCTGTTAAGGGGGGGAATTTAAAAATTTTTGGACGTATTGCATGTGGGGCAGAAATTCAAATTTAAATTGGAGTTCAAATTCAAATCAAAACAGAAAAGAAAAGGAAAAAGAAAAAGAAAAAGAAAAACCCCACCGGCCAGTGGGCCGAAACCCACCAGCCGGCCCAATCTCCCCGCGCCAGCCCCAAACCCGCGCCCCTCTCTCCCTCTCACTGACACGCGGGGCCCGCGTGTCATCTCCTACCTCCCGCTCGCGCCAACCAACCGGACTCTTCCCCGCGCCCGATCGCAACCAACTCCAGAAACCCGCGTCCCCAGCCCGACTCCCGCTCCCGGACGACTCCAACTCGATCCCAACAGACCACCGCCCCCCCTTGCCTATATAAACATCAACATCGCCCTGTTTTCCCCCCCACAATCGCCTGTTTTCCCTCCCGGTGAGAACCGAAGCTTCTCCCGCCGTTTTCCTTCGATCCTAGCTCGGATTTCCTGATCTAACGCGCTGATCATGTTCCACCGCCTTCGGGGAATCTCGCAGGTGAAGGAAATCTGGTGTTTTGCGCTCTAGGCACAGTTCCGACGAGCACCACCGTGTTTTCACCTCAGACCTCACCGCCGACCGCCTTCCAGGGCCTCCGAGCTCGAGAAAAACCCCGAGGTGAGATCCCCGACCTCCCCTCTACCGTTCTATGCCATGAAATCCAAGTTTTAGGAAGTAGAGATGAAAATCCGAAGATCTCCGGCAAGATCGCCGCCTCCCGCCGCCGCGTGCTGCCGGGCAGCGCGGGCTGGCTCCGGCCAGGGCGACGTGGCCCCTTGTGCGCCGTATATTTTAAATCACACGGTAGAATTAAAACCCGCGCGTACCGGTTCGGCGATCTAATCTGAGCCGTCTATTTTAAATCGGACGGTCCACATCAGCCCCGCGTTATAAAGGCCGGGATCCTTACGTGCTACCCCCTGTGGATCTCGGAAAACACGAGGTAGTCCCGGAAACTTCTGATCTAGCCCCTAGAACTTCAGAAATTCGTGTAAATTCATTTAAAAATTAGTTTTAGCCCTGGACTTAATAAAAATTAGGAAAACCCCTCTGTTATGTGTAGTTAGACCCCTAGAAATTTATGAAATAATAAATTAGACCCTGTAGTAGGGTTGATTTACCTTTTCACCCTATATGATATTAAATTCAGAAATTTGAATATGTGATTAGGATTTAAATTTAAAAGGTGAGGCAAACACATTGTAAATTTAAATTTAAACTCTCCTAGCACTTGGAAAACTTTAGAATGAGTTAAAAATAAATTTTAATCTGAAATGAATCTATCTAATTGATTGTTCACATTTATTAGTTATAGGGACACATTTTAGGTTAGGAAATAATTCTCAAAATTGGTAAAATAAATTTAAATTAGTTCACATAAGAGGAGAAGTTCAAAAATATATTATTTAATATTTTAGATCAGAACCTATTCTGTTTAGATGATATGCCCTACTATTTAATATTAAAACTCACTTCTAGGCATAGAAAATAAATCTGAAAAATATAGGAAAATGGGTATGCATAATTAGAAAATGATAAATGAAGTCTCTAAATCTAAAAACTTCATTTTAGGATTTGATAGAAGATCTGAAAACCTATTTGGAGTAGGAAATTACCTTTCATGCAAACTTGGTAGCTAAGAAGTGTATTAATATAAAGAATTTGTTCAAATTGGAAATTCATATATAGTCTTCAAACAGAAATCTGAATACAAAAGTTAGAAATCATATACATATGTTTAAAAGTGCATGTAGGCTAAAAATCAACACATCTAGAGTAACCACAACACTTAGAAATGTGAATGACTATCATATGTATGTATGTGTGTGTTGTATGAAGGGAAAGTGTGAACTATGTCTTATGTATTGTTGTTTTCTTTTGCTATGTGTATTGGCATGAGTAGAACCCGCTCCAGAGCAAGTTCTCCCCTTCCAAGACCAAGACTTCCCATTTCCAGAGCAGCAGGAAGAAGGCAAGTGTCCTTGACCACTTTGATCCTATACTAGGATGTGTAGATAGAATTATTTTGCATTGTCAATTGAAATATGAAACTCATGCTAGGAAGTTTCCCTAGAATTGCATTAACTTGTTTCCTTGTAGCTTGGGTTGGGATTTATTTTATCATATCATTTATTTATATGCTTATGCTTAGCCATGCTTAGAATGGGATAATTGGGATATGAGATCATCAATTTATTTACCTTACTCTTGAATGAGATATTATGAGTTATGTAGAGGTAGGGATCGAGGCAAGTTGGATGATTTGGTTGGTGCTGGGTGCACGAGACTCGGGTTTGTGTTTAGTACTTGCCTGGATCCTAAGGACTGGTTCATGGAGCATGTAACCTGGCTTTACCGTTCCAACCACATGCTGAGATAGGGCAGCTTGGCCAATTAATTAGGTGTATCCCCGGCGTAGTATGGGTGTGTTGGATGGTGCGGGGAATAGGTGTCAGCTGGACTACCATATGAACCGCAAGGCTCAAGAGGGGGCCACTGCAGCGGGGTTGGAGCCTCTTGTATGCTGTTAGGGGTGAAACCTCAGTGGGCCCACGCTTGTCGGGAATCCCTTTGTAAAGGCTTCATAGTGATCTCTTGGCTACACACCTGGGAAGTGTGAATGTGGTTCGCGGCCACTGGCATAATGGAGGTTCTTTTAGTCCACCCGACAACGGGGGATGAAATCACTACATGTGGGTACAGTGGTGCAAACTCTGCAGAGTCAAAACTGTCATGACAGCCGTGCTCACGGTCAAGAGCGGCTTGGACTTATTCATGATTAGAGGATGATGACTTTGGAAGTTATGGATGTTAAGCGGGGAGCTTAACATTGGAAATGATGTTATGGTTATTTGATTATGATGATGGGTTGGGAGATTGGGACCATTTCACCTATGTAGTAGTGTAGATGCTTAATAAGCTAAGGTGATATGCTTTAACCATGAGTTCAACCTCTCCTTGCTCTAGCCATGCATGACATAACTTTCCCACACTTGCTGAGTACCAACGGTACTCAAACTTGCATATTTGTTGGTTTAAATTGCTGCTCAGGTCAAGGGGATGATGTGGTGTTCAATGACCAAGACTTCGGACCCGAAGAAGGATTCTAGGTTCATGGAGTCCCCCGGGCAACGCCTGTGACGGAGCCCACAAGATTTATATTCCGCTGCTGTTTTGTTTACATATTATGAACTTATTATCGTCCATCGAGACACATGCTATGTAAGACTTATTTATATTCGACACCTGGCTTGTAATAAATGATGCTTCACTATTTGTCATCACATGTATGAGAAAATGATCCTGGCATACATGTGATATTTGCTCGGTTGTTCTTCGGAGAAACCGGGTGTGACAGAAGTGGTATCAGAGCCAAGGTTGCCCGTAGGAACGTGGACCTAAGCAGAAATGGACGTATTTAAAGACCCTATTTTCTTAAAAACTATTTTACAAAGGTGTGGGTTGAAAGTGTTATTTAAAGGGGGTCACTTTATTCATCTTGCCCCAATTTCTATTCAAAATACAATTTTTGTTTAACTCTTATCTAATTTAATTTTAAATGCTTTATGTCTTAGATGGTTCGCATGATCCTTACCGCCTGCAAGTGCACCGGAGGGAGAGTTCCTGTAGTTGCCCTTGCCTTGAGAGAGGAGAACCGTCCGGTGACGTACCACTCCTACGGGTTGGCCGTAGGAGGCTTGTTGCGCCGTCTACGGCGTATGCTCCACGCCACCGGCAATACGGGCAAACTAATCATACACTACAGGTCCACCCGGACCATCCGTGAGAAGCGGGAAGAATGAAGTTCAGAAATGAGGATTATCCATGAAAATCAGCTGCTCAAGATCCACCGCTCTCCAGCTTGTCGTGCGACACAGGTCGATGCTGAGAAGGATGTCACCTGGGAGGCCATCACCTGCCAGAGTTACATCAACCGTCGCCACGTGGACAGGACTGAGTACATGTATGTCCTCCAGCGTGAGAGTGGTACAGCGGAGTACAAGTACCCGCTAGTGCAGCAGGGGACTTCCCATGAGCACATGTACCTGTTCTTGGAGGATGCTGCTATGCTCAACACTCGACTGCAGGAGTGTTAGCAGGAGCTTCAGGATGTTCGTGACACCCTGAAGGAGACTGAGGCGTTGCTTCGAGCCAGCTTGAGGGCGAGAGAAAGAGGAGAAGGGAATGAACTGTGTGTCACCGTGAATGACACATGGACTCCTGACTCCCCAGATCGCCGGGCGAGCAGGCGTCGCCGCACTTCTACACCAGCAGCTTCCCCACCCAAAGCGGAGTCAGAGGGCAGCCACAATAATGAGGAAGACCCCGAGGAGCCAGCTCAGTGATACGAGTCGTGTAGAGTCCTTTCCCATAGTTCAGCAGGTTATCGAGTAGTCGAGTCGATACCTTAGTTAATGGTGTGTTAATGTTTGGTGTGTGACGTGAGTTGTGGAAGCCATGGGCATTTGTCCACAACCTCGTCTTTAGGTTGTTTTGCTTTGATGTGTGAATCCCTATGAATTAAGAGTGCATTTATTTTCACGTGAGACGTGAAACCCTCAGAAAGTGTTAATATAATAAGGCCTCAAAAGTTTAAGTTAAAACAAGCAAATTTGGGAAGTTAATACATAATGCTTTAAATTAACATTTGATTGATCATGATAGATGGCTGGAAGAGGAAAGGGTCGTGGTGCCAACCCCGCCAACAACAATGATGAGGCCGGCAACCCTCATCTTTCTGGAGGAGCTGATCCCATCCACCAAATGCTTGAAAATCAGAATCAGCTCATCCAGAGCGTAACTCAAGTGGTGGCCAACTTGCACCAAGTTCCACCTCCACAAGCTGCACCACACCGACCAAGGTTGAGTGAGTTTCTAGGGACTAAATCTCCAAAGTTTGCAAGTGCTGCTGAACCTCTGGAGGCAGATGATTGGCTAAAGACCATTGAGAGCAAGATGAGGATCATACAATGCCAAGGGTATGAGAGGGTGCTGTTTGCCTCTCACCAATTGCATGGACCTGCTGCTGATTGGTGGACCGCTTACGTAGCAGCCCATCATGACCCCGAGAACATCACTTGGGAAGAGTTCAAGCGTAGTTTCCGCAACCATTACATACCAAGGGGTGAACTCAAAAACAAGAGGAAGGAGTTCTTGGGACTGCAGCAAGGAAACATGACTGTGAGGGAATACCTCACTAAGTTCACCCAACTATCCCGTTATGCACCACAGGACATCAAAACTGATGCGCAGAAACAGGACTGCTTTGTGGAAGGGCTTACTGCGGAGATGCAATGTGCAATGTCCTCCAACGAGTATGAAAGCTTCCAAAAGATGGTTGACAGAGCATTTGTTGTGGAGAGGAAGCTGAAGGCCTTGGAAAGTGAAAATAAGAGGAAGGCAGGATGGTCACACCAAGCCTCGGGTAGCAACATACGCCCACGACTGATGCAGCCACCCGCAGGGCAGACAAGCCATGCTGTGGTACCCTACTCAGCACCGATAGGGTACAACCCAAATTTCAGGCCTCCGTCAGCACCAGCACAGCCACAACGTCAGTTTTTACAGCAGCCTCGTCCCACATATCAACCTCGACCAGCAGTGCAAGGACCACAGAACCAACCCCAAGACAACAAAGGCCAGGCAACTAAGGTTGGGGTGCAATGCTTCAACTGTGGTGAAGTGGGGCACTACGCCCATAAGTGCCCAAAGAAGAAGTCCATGCAGCCACAACAGTAGAATGTGATGCGAGGACGGGTGAACCACGTGACCATGGAGGAAGCGCAAGAGGCACCTGACGTGGTAATTGGTAAGTTTCCTGCCAATTTACACATTGCATCCCTGTTGTTTGATTCTGGTGCTACCCACTCGTTCATTGCTCAAGGGTTTGTTAAGAAGCATGATCTAGCAACAATTCAAATAGACCATATTCTAGCAGTAAACTCTCTAGGGGGAGAGATAAGGACAAGACAAGTGTGTCCCAAGGTGAATCTAGACATTAATGGGGTAGTATTTACTGCCAACCTCATAGTGATAGATTCACAAGGGATAGATATTATTTTGGGTATGGATTGGTTGACCAAACATAAAGGAATCATCCATTGTTCGACAAGAACGGTGGAACTAACTCACCCTAGTAGCACAAGAGTAAAGTTCATAACCATACAAGAGCCTAGGAGGGACATTAAACTCAATCAAGTTGAGGTGGAAGTGGAGGAGATCAGGATCATCAGGGAATATCGAGATGTTTTTCCGGAGGAGTTGCCAGGTATGCCCCCCGATCGTGAAGTGGAATTCGCGATTGAGCTAGTGCCTGGAACAGCTCCGATATACAAGAGACCCTATCGGATGGACTCCAAACAGCTGGAAGAACTCAAAGAATATTTGAGAGAATTGAAAAAGAAGGGGTACATTCGTCCTAGTTCCTCACCATGGGGAGCTCTAGTGATATTTGTGCCCAAGAAGGATGGAACCCAAAGGTTATGCGTAGACTACCGTGCGTTGAATGAAGTAACCATCAAGAACAAGTACCCATTACCCCGCATTGAAGACTTGTTTGATCAGTTGAGGGGAGCTTGTGTGTTCTCGAAAATTGATCTCAGGTCGGGATACCACCAACTTAAGATAAGGCAAACTGATATTCCAAAGATAGCTTTTGTATCTCGGTACGGACTGTATGAATACACCGTCATGCCTTTCGGGCTAACTAATGCCCCGGCATACTTCATGTATCTCATGAACAAGGTATTCATGGAATATCTGGACAAATTTGTGGTGGTTTTCATTGATGACATTCTCGTCTTTTCCAAAAATGAAGAAGAACATGAGAGGCATTTAAGGTTGGTGTTGCAAAAGCTGAGAGAACACCAACTATATGCCAAGCTGAGCAAGTGTGAATTTTGGTTGAAGAGAGTTCCCTTCTTAGGACATATAATCTCGGAGGGAGGAATCTCCGTAGATCCCGCCAAGATCGAGGATGTACAAAAGTGGAAGACCCCTGAGAATGTTGGGGAAGTTCGAAGCTCCATAGGATTGGCTGGGTATTATCGACGGTTTATCGAGGGATTCTCCAAGATTTCGAGACCCCTCATCAAATTGTTGGAGAAGGGAATCACATTCACATGGACACCGCAGTGTGAGACGAGTTTTCAAGAGCTGAAGAAAAGACTGACAACAGCCCCAGTGCTAGTTATGCCAGATATGCAGAAGAACTTTTCGGTGTACTGCGATGCCTCTGGAAACGGGTTGGGATGTGTTCTCATGCAAGAGGGGCATGTCGTAGCTTATGCGTCTCGGCAGCTCCGGAAACACGAGAAGAACTATCCTACGCATGACCTAGAGCTAGCCGCAGTGGTACACGCGTTGAAGATTTGGCGGCATTACTTGATGGGGAAGAGGACAGAGACATATATGGATCATAAGAGCTTAAAGTATATTTTCACACAGCCAGGTCTCAGCCTCAGACAAAGGAGATGGTTAGAGCTAATCCACGACTTTGATGTGGGCATCAACTATCATCCTGGGAAAGTGAACGCCGTGGCAGATGCTTTAAGCCGGAAGGTGCAAGTCAATAGGTTGAGCTTGAAGGACATGCCTACAGAATTGAAGAGGTTATAAAACTCAATCTATGTCTGGTGAATAGTGGTGAAGCCATCGCCATGGAAGTGGACTCCACATTAGAGCAAGATATACGCAACGGTCAAAAGACTGATGAGAAGATATAAGAAATCAGAAAACTCATCAAGGATAATAAAGCCCCTGGTTTCAGAGAGGATGAACAAGGTACGATGTGGCACGGGAAAAGAATCTGTGTGCCTGAAGTGAAGGAGATCCGTGAATTGATTTTGAAGGAGGCTCATGATTCCAACTATTCCATTCATCCTAGAAGTACGAAGATGTATCATGACCTCAAGAGCAGATATTGGTGGTATGGAATGAAGTGAGATGTCGCGGAACATGTTGCCCTATGTGACACATGTCAGTTGATGAAAGCAGAACATCAACGACCCGCGGGATTATTGCAACCACTAAAAGTGCCTGAATGGAAATGGGAAGAAATCAGTATGGATTTCATAGTGGGACTACCTAGGACCCAATCAGGATATGATTCGATATGGGTCATCATCGACAGGCTCACCAAGGTAGCTCATTTCATCCCCGTAGAAGAAAGCTACAGCGGATCCAAATTGGCAGAATTATACATGTCAAAGATCGTGTGTTTCCATGGAGTGCCAATGTAACACCCCAAAAATCTTGTTAAGACCCTAAATCATGTTAAGAGGGGAATTTAAAAATTTTTGGACGTGTTGCATGTTTTGCAACAATTTAAATTCAAACTGGAATTCAATTTAAATTCAAAACAGAAAAGAAATAGAAAAAGAAAAAAAAGAAAACAGAAAAAAACCGGCCAGTGGGCCGAAGCCCACCAGCCGACCCAACCAGCACCCGCGCCAGCCTGCAGCCGCGCGCGCCTCTTCCTCCCACTGACAGGCGGGGCCCGCCAGCCTTCGTCTTCCTCGCGCCCGCACCGGGACTCTCTCACCCGAATCAAAACTGATCGGGAATTCTCGCGTATCCCAGCCGATTTCCGGACCCCGAAGACTCCAGCTCGATCTAAACCAACCCGCCGCCCTCCCCCGTCTATAAAAACCCCGGCCTTGTCCCGTTTTTCCCACGCGATCCGCCGATTTTACTCCGGTGAGAACCCGAGCACCTCCGGCGAATTCTGCCCGATCTACGCTCGGGAATTCCGATCTAACTTGCTGGTCTTGATCCACCGCCTCCGGGGAACCATGCAGGTGCAGAAAACTCGGTGACTTGCGGTTCAAACACAGCGCCGACGAGCCTCGCCGTGGTTTCACTTCGGACCTCGTCGCCGGTCGCTTTCCAGGACCTCCGAGCTCAAGAAAACCCCCGAGGTGAGATCCCCGACCTCCCCTCCACCGATCTATGCCATAAAATCACAGTTCTAGGAAGAATTCCCGAAGATCCGAAAATCTCTGGCGAGATCGCCGCCTACCGCCGTCGTGCGCCGCCAGGCAGCGCCGCCCGCGCTCGATCAGAGCGACGTGGCCGCTTGTGCGCCGTCTATTTTAAATCGCACGGTAGACTTTAAAACCCCGCGTACCGGTTTGGCGTTATAATCTCAGCCGTCTGTTTTAAATCGGACGGTCCACGTCAGCCCCGCGTTATAAAGACTGGAAATCTTACGTGCTACCCCCTGGGGTTCTCGGAAAATAAGAGCTAGCCCCGGAAACTTCTAATCTAGCCCATGGAACTTCAGAAAATCATGTAAATTCATTTAAAAATCAGTTTTAGCCCCTGGACTTAATAAAAATTAGGAAAAACTCCTCTGTTATGTATAGCTAGACCCCTGAAAATTGTTAAAATAATATGATAGACCCTGTAGTGGGGTGAGTTTACCTTTTTAGCCCTGTTTAATATTTAAATTAGGAAATTGAATATGTGGCTAGTGTTTAAAATTTAAAAAGTGGGACAAACATATTGTCAAAATTAAATTAAAAACTTTCTCAGTATTTAGAAAACTTTGGAGTGAGATAAAAATATATTTTGGGCTGAAATGAATCTGTATAATTTATTATTCACATTTAGGGACACATTTTTAACTAAAGAATAATTCTGGAAAATAGGGAAAATAATTGTAAAATAGTTTACATCAGAGGAAAAGGTCAAAAATATATTAGTAAATATTTTAGATCAGAACCTATTCTGTTTAGATGATGTGTCTTGTTATTTTCATAATAAAGTTCACATTTAGGCATAGGAAATAAATCTGAAAATATAGCAACTAGTAAATGATAAATGGAGTTCTAAAATCCAAAGAATTCAGTTTAGGGTTGGTAGAAATTCTGAAGACACATATGAAGAAGGAAAATACCTTTCATGCATACTGGGTAGCTAAAAGGTGTAGTAATTGAATATAAGGAATTTATTTAAATTGGAAACTCATATATAAAGTATGCAAGCATAAATGTGAATACAAAAGTAGGAATCATATACACATGATTAAAAGTGCATGTAAGCCAAAGGTCAACACACATAGAGTAACCACAACACATATAATGGTGAATGACTTTCATAAATATGAATGTGTGGTTTGTATGAAGTGGAAGTGTGAACTATGTCTTATGGATTGTTGTTTTTCTTTTGCTATGTGTGGTGGTATGATGTAGAACCTGCTCAAGAGCAAGTTATTCCTTTCCAAGATCAGGACTACCCATTTCAAGAGCAGCAGGAAGGAGGCAAGTGTCCTTGACCACTTTGATCCTATACTAGGATGTGTAGATAGAATTATTTGCATTGTCAATTGAAAATATGAAACCCATGCTAGGATGTTTCCCTAGGATTGTATTACCTTGTTTCCTTGTAGCTTGGGTTGAGATTCATTTTATCATGTCATTTATTATTATGCATATGCTTAGCCATGCTTAGAATGGGATAATTGGGATATGAGATCATCAGTTTATTTTACCATACTCTTGAATGAGATATTGTGAGTTATGTAGAGGTAGGGATCAAGGCAAGTTGGATGTTTTGGTTGTGTGCTGGGTGCACGAGACTCGGGTTTGTGTTTAGTAC
Source organism: Neostapfia colusana (assembly GCA_030760725.1). Taxonomy (NCBI): domain Eukaryota; kingdom Viridiplantae; phylum Streptophyta; class Magnoliopsida; order Poales; family Poaceae; genus Neostapfia; species Neostapfia colusana. Next base: position 31,447,192 of record JASWHV010000017.1, on the reverse strand, counting down.
TTGCCTGGATCCTAAGGACCGTTTCATGTAGCATGTAACCTGGCTTTACAGTGCCAACCACATGCTGAGATGGAGCAGCTTGGCCAATTAATTAGGTGTATCCCCGGCGTAGTATGGGTGTGTTGGATGGTGCGGGGAGTAGGTGTCAGCTGGACTACCGTATGAACCGCAAGGCTCAAGAGGGGGCCACTGCAGCGGGGTTGGAGCCTCTTGTATGCTGTTAGGGGTGAAACCTCAGTGGGCCCACGCTCGTCGGGAATCCCTTTGTAAAGGCTTCGTAGTGATCTCCTGGCTACACTCCTGGGAAGTGTGAATGTGGTTCGTAGCCACTGGCATAATGGAGGTTCTTTTAGTCCACCCGGCAACGGGGGATGAAATCACTACATGTGGGTACAGTGGTACAAACTCTGCAGAGTCAAAACTGTCATGACAGCCGTGCTCACGGTCAAGAGCGGCTTGGACTTATTCATGATTAGAGGATTGATGGTTTTGGAAGTTGTGGATGTTAAGCGGGGAGCTTAACATTGGAAATGATGTTATGGTTATTTGATTATGGTGATGGGATGGGAGATTGGGACCATTTCACCTATGTAGTAGTGTAGGTGCTTAATAAGCTAAGGTGATAGGTATTAATTGCGTAGTGCTTTAACCATGAGTTCAACCTCCCCTTGTTCTAGCCATGCATGACATAACTTTCCCACACTTGCTGAGTACCATCGGTACTCAACCTTGCATATTTGTTGGTTTATATTGCTGCTCAGGTCAAGATAATGAGGTGGTATATAATGACCAACACTTTGGACCCGAAGAAGGTTTCTAGGTTCATGGAGACCCCGGGCAACGCCTGTGACGGAGCCCACAAGAATAATATTCCACTGCTAGTTTATTTACTTGTGATGAACTTATTATTGTCCATCGAGACATTTGCGATGTAAGACTTATTTATATTCGACACCTGGCTTGTAATAAATGATGCTTCACTATTTGTCAACACATGTATGAGAAAATGATCCTGGCATACATGTGATATTCACTCGGTTGTTCTTCGGAAAAACCGGGTGTGACAGAAGTGGTATCAGAGCCAAGGTTGCCCGTAGGAACGTGGACCTAGGAAGAAAGGGACGTATTTAAGGACCCTATTTTCTTAAAAACTATTTTATAAGGTGTGTGTTGAAAAGTGTTTTTTAATGAGTCACTTTCTTCATCTTACCCCAATTTTCATTCAAAATAGGATTTTTGTTTAAAAAGTTTATCTAACCTAAGTTTAAATGCTTTTTGTTTTAGATGGTTCGCATGATTCGCACCGCTCGCAAGTCCACAGGAGGGAGAGTTCCCGTAGTTGCCTTTGCCGAAAGAGAGGAGAGCCGTCCGGTGACGTACCTTTCCTACGGATTGGCAGTAGGAGGCTTGTTGCGCCGTCTTCGACGTATGCTCGAAGCCGCCGGCAATACGGGCAAGCTAATCATCCACTATAACTCCACCAGGACCATCTGTAAGAAGAGGGAAGAATGGAGTTCAGAGATGAGGATTATACACGAAAACCAGCTGCTTAAGATCCACCGCTCTCCAGCTTGTAGAGCGACACAGGTCGATGCGGAGAAGGATGTCACCTGGGAGGCCATCACCTGCCAGAGTCACATCTATCGTCGACACCAGGACAGGACTGAGTACATGTATGTCCTCCAACGCGAGAGTGGTACCTCGGAGTATAAGTACCCGCCAGTGCAGCAAGGGACTTCCCATGAGCACATGGATTTGTGCTTAGAGGATGCTGCCATGCTTAGCACTCGATTGCAGGAGTGTCAGCAGGAGCTTCAGAATGTTCGTGACACCCTGAAGAAAACCGAGGCGTTGCTTCGAGCCTGCTTGAGGGCGAGAGAAAGAGGAGATGGGAATGAACTGTGTGTCACCGTGAACGATACATGGACTCCTGACTCCCCAGATTACCGAGCGATCAGGCGTCGTCGCACTTCTCCACCAGCAGCCTCCCCACCCAAAGCAGAGTCAGAAGGCAGCCGAAATGACGAGGAAGATCTCGAGGAGCCAGCTCAAGAAAATGAGTAGCGTAGAGCCTTTCCCTTAAATTAGAAGGATGTCGAGTAGTCAAGTCGTTACGTTAGTTAATGGTGTGTTAATGCTTGGTGTGTGACGTGAGTTGTGGAAGCCGTGAGCAATTGTTCACAGCCTCGTCTTTAGATTGTTTTGCTTTTGGTGTGTGAACCCACATGAAATAATATTGCAGTTATTTTTTGTGTGAGATATGAACCCTCAGAAAAGTAAACAAAGCTTCAACACTTCAAAGTACAAACAAGTGAAAGTAGTAAGATAATAGGTAATACTTTAAATTAACATTGGTTGATTCTGCCAGATGGACGGAAGAGGAAAAGGACGTGCTGCCAACCCCGCCAACAACAACGATGAGGCATGCAACCCTCATCTTTCTGGAGGCCAGGACCGGGGTGGTCGCCGTGAAGGAGTTGATCCCCTCCACCAAATGCTGGAGAATCAAAATCAGCTCATCCAGAACTTGACTCAAGTGGTGGCCAACTTGCATCAAGTTCCACCTCCACAAGCTGCACCACGCCAACCAAGGTTGAGTGAGTTTCTAGGAACTCAACCTCCAAAGTTTGCAAGTGTTGCTGAACCTTTGGAGGCAGATGATTGGCTAAAGACCATTGAAAGCAAGATGAGGATCATACAGTGCCAAGGGTATGAGAGGGTGCTGTTTGCCTCTCATCAATTGCATGGACCTGCTGCTGATTGGTGGACCGCCTACGTGGCCGCCCATCATGACCCTGAGAACATCACTTGGGAAGAGTTCAAGCGTAGCTTCCGCAACCATTACATCCCAAGAGGTGAACTCAAAAACAAGAGGAAGGAGTTCTTGGGACTGCAGCAGGGAAACATGACGGTGAGGGAATACCTCACTAAATTTACTCAACTATCCCGTTATGCCCCACGGGACATAGAGACTGATGAGCAGAAGCAAGATTGTTTCGTGGAGGGACTTACCGCAGAAATGCAGTGTGCAATGTCCTCAAATGAGTATGAAAGCTTCCAAAAGATGGTGGACAGAGCGTTTGTGGTGGAAAGGAAACTGAAGGCCTTGGAAAATGAGAATAAGAGGAAGGCCGGGTGGTCACATCAAGCCTCAGGGAGCAACACCCGCCCACGTCTGATACAGCAACCTGCAGGGCAGACGAACCGTGCTGCGGTACCCTACTCAGCACCAAGAGGGTACAACCCGAACTACAGGCCTCCCGCAGCACCAGCACAGCCACAACGTCAGTTTGTATAGCAGCCTCGCCCCGCATATCCACCTCGACCAGCAGTGCAAGGACCCCCAAACCAACCCCAAGACAACAAAGGCCAGACACCTAAGGTTGGGGTGCAATGTTTTAATTGTCGTGAAGTGGGGCACTACGCCCATAAGTGCCCAAAGAAGAAGCCCACGCAGCCACAACAGCAGAATGTAATGAGAGGACGGGTGAACCACGTCACTATGGAGGAAGCACAAGAGGCACCTGACGTGGTAGTTGGTAAGTTTCCTGCCAATTTACACATTGCAACCCTGCTGTTTGATTCTGGTGCTACCCACTCGTTCATTGCTAAAGGGTTTGTTAAGAAGCATGATCTAGCAACAACACAAATGAACTATATGCTAGCAGTAAACTCTCCAGGTGGAGAAATAAGGACAAGACAAGTGTGTCCCAAGGTGAATCTAGACATTAATGGGGTAGTGTTTACTGCTAACCTCATAGTGATAGATTCCCAAGGGACCGATATTATTTTGGGCATGGACTGGTTGACCAAACAAAAGGGAATCATCCATTGTTCAACCAGAACGGTGGTACTAACGCACCCTAGTGGCACAAAAGTAAAGTTTATAACAATACAAGAGCCTAGGAGGGACGTTAAATTAAATCAAGTTGAGGTGAAAGTGGAGGAGATCCGAATTATCATCGAATATCCAGACGTTTTTCCGGAGGAGTTGCCAGGTATGCCTCCCGATCGTGAAGTGGAATTCGCAATTGAGCTAGTGCCTGGAACAGCCCCGATATACAAGAGACCTTATCGGATGGACTCCAAGCAGCTAGAAGAACTCAAGGATCATTTGAGAGAATTGACGGAGAAGGGGTATATTCATCCTAGTTCCTCACCATGGGGAGCTCCGGTGATATTTGTGCCCAAAAAGGACGGAACCCAAAGGTTATGTGTGGATTACCGTGCCTTGAATGAAGTAACCATCAAGAACAATTACCCATTACCCCGCATTGAAGACTTGTTTGATCAGTTGAGGGGAGCTTGTGTGTTCTCGAAAATTGATCCAGGTCGGGGTACCACCAACTTAAGATAAGGCAATCTGATATTCCCAAGATAGCTTTCGTATCTCGGTACGGACTATATGAATACACCGTCATGCCTTTCAGGCTAACTAATGCCCCGGCATACTTCATGTACCTCATGAACAAGGTATTCATGGAATATCTGGACAAATTTGTGGTGGTTTTCATTGATGACATTCTCGTCTTTTCCAAAGATGAAGAAGAACATGAGAGGCATCTAAGATTGGTGTTGCAGAAGCTGAGAGAACACCAACTATATGCCAAGTTAAGCAAGTGTGAGTTTTGGCTGAAGAGAGTTCCCTTCTTAGGACATATAATCTCGGAGGGAGGAATCTCCGTAGATCCTGCCAAAATCGAGGATATACAGAAGTGGAAGACCCCTGAGAATGTCGGGGAAGTTCGAAGCTTCTTGGGATTGGCTGGATACTATCGACGATTTATTGAGGGATTCTCCAAGATCTCGAGACCCCTCACCAAACTGTTGGAGAAGGGAATCACATTCACATGGACGCCGCAGTGCGAGACGAGTTTTCAGGAGTTAAAGAAAAGATTGACGACAGCCCCAGTGCTAGTTATGCCAGATATGCAGAAGAACTTTACGGTGTACTGCGATGCCTCTAGAAACGGGTTGGGATGTGTTCTCATGCAAGAAGGGCATGTCGTGGCTTATGCATCCCGGCAGCTTCGGAAGCACGAGAAGAACTATCCTACACATGACCTAGAACTAGCTGCAGTGGTATACGCGTTGAAAATTTGGCGGCACTATTTGATGGGGAAAAGGACCGAGATATATACGGATCATAAGAGTTTGAAGTACATATTCACACAGCCAGACCTCAACCTCAGACAAAGGAGATGGTTAGAGCTAATCAATGACTTTGATGTGGGCATCAACAATCATCCTGGGAAAGCAAACGTCGTGGCCGATGCTTTAAGTCGGAAAGTGCAGGTCAATAAGTTGAGCTTGAAGGACATGCCTGCAGAATTGAAGAACGAGGTTATAAGGCTCAATCTATGCCTTGTGAATAGTGGTGAAGCCATCGCCATGAAAGTGGACTCCACACTAGAGCGAGACATCCGCGAGGGTCAAAAGAAAGACGAGAAGATACAAGAGATCAGACAACTCATCAAGGAAAATAAAGCTCCTGGTTTTAGAGAGGATGAACAAGGAACGGTGTGGCACGGGAAAAGAATCTGTGTGCCAGAAGTAAAGGAGATCCGTGAATTGATTTGGAAGGAGGCTCATGATTCTGACTATTCCATTCATCCTGGGAGTACGAAAATGTACCAGGACCTCAAGAGCAGGTATTGGTGGTATGACATGAAGCGAGATGTCGCGGAACATGTTGCTCTATGTGACACATGTCAGTTGGTGAAAGCTGAACATCAACGACCCGCGGGATTATTGCAACCACTCAAAGTGCCTGAATGGAAATGGGAAGAGATCGGCATGGATTTCATCGTGGGATTGCCTAGGACTCAACCAGGATATGATTCGATATGGGTCATCATTGACAGGCTAACCAAGGTAGCTCATTTCATCCCCGTGAAAGAAAGTACAGCGGATCCAAATTGGCAGAGTTGTACATGTCAAGGATCGTGTGTTACCATGGAGTGCCAAAGAAGATTGTGTCGGATCGAGGGACACAGTTCACCTCAAGGTTCTGGCAGAAGTTGCACGAAACCATGGGAACCCATCTGAACTTTAGTTCTGCCTATCATCCCCAAACTGATGGGCAGACGGAAAGAACCAATCAGATTCTTGAAGATATGCTGAGGGCATGTGCACTCAAAAACAATAGGAGTTGGAACAAGAACTTACCGTATGCGGAGTAACAACAGCTATCAAGCTAGTATGAAGATGTCACCATTTGAAGCCTTGTACGGGAGGAAGTGCAGAACTCCCTTATTTTGGAACCAAACGGGGGAAAGTAAAGTGTTTGGTCCAGAAGTACTACAAGAAGCCGAGGGGAAGGTGAGGGAAATTCGCAACAATTTGAGGATAGCACAGACATGCCAAAAGAGCTATGCCGATGTACGAAGAAGAGAGCTCGATTTCAACGTGGGAGACTATGTCTATCTCAAGGTGTCCCCTATCAGAGGACTTCGTCGGTTCAAGGTGAAAGGGAAGTTGTCACCTCGATACATCAAACCCTTTCAAGTTCTGGAAAGGAAAGGCGAAGTGGCGTATCAACTAGAGTTACCGGCTCGTCTATCGGATGTGCACGATGTATTCCATGTGTCACAACTCAAGAAATGCCTGAGGACGCCTGAAGAGGTGTTACCCATGAATGAAGTGGACGTAGCTGAGGATTTGTCTTATGCCGAGCAACCATACAAAATTTTGGAGACAATGGAACGCCTCACCAGAAATAAAAGAATCCGGATGTGCAAGGTGCAGTGGAAGCATCACTCAGAAGAGGAAGCCACCTGGGAGCGGGAAGATGAGCTCAAGGCACAATTTCCGGAATTGTTTTCTTAGAACCACTAATCTCGAGGACGAGATTTCTTTTAAGGGGGGTAGAGCTGTAACACCCCAAAAATTCTTGTTAAGACCCTAAATCATGTTAAGAGGGGAATGTAAAATTTTTTTGGACATGTTGCATGTTTTGCAACAATTTAAATTCAAACTGGAATTCAATTTAAATTCAAAACAGAAAAGAAATAGAAAAAGAAATAGAAAAAGAAAACAGAAAAAAACCGGCCAGTGGGCCGAAACCCACCAGCCGGCCCAACCAGCACCCGCGCCAGCCCGCAGCCGCGTGCGCCTCTTCCTCCCACTGACAGGCGGGGCCCGCCAGCCTTCTTCTTCCTCGCGCCCGCGCTGGGACTCTCTCACCCGAATCAAAACTGATCGGGAATTCTCGCGTATCCTAGCCGATTTCCAGACCCCGAAGACTCCAGCTCGATCTAAACCAACCCGCCGCCCTCCCCCGTCTATAAAAACCCCGGCCTTGTCCTGTTTTTCCCACGCGATCCGCCGATTTTACTCCGGTGAGAACCCGAGCACCTCCGGCGAATTCTGCCCGATCTACGCTCGGGAATTCCGATCTAACTTGCTGGTCTTGATCCACCGCCTCCGGGGAACCATGCAGGTGCAGAAAACTCGGTGACTTGCGGTTCAAAAACAGCGCCGACGAGCCCCGCCGTGGTTTCACTTCGGACCTCGTCGCCGGTCGCTTTTCAGGACCTCCGAGCTCAAGAAAACCCCCGAGGTGAGATCCCCGACCTCCCCTCCGCCGATCTATGCCATAAAATCACAGTTCTAGGAAGAATTCCCGAAGATCCGAAAATCTCTGGCGAGATCGCCGCCTACCGCCACCGTGCGCCGCCAGGCAGCGCCGCCCGCGCTCGATCATAGCGACGTGGCCGCTTGTGCGCCGTCTATTTTAAATCGCACGGTAGACTTTAAAACCCCGCGTACCGGTTCGGCGTTATAATCTCAGCCGTCTGTTTTAAATCGGACGGTCCATGTCAGCCCCGCGTTATAAAGACTGGAAATCTTACGTGCTACCCCCTGGGGTTCTCGGGAAATAAGAGCTAGCCCCGGAAACTTCTGATCTAGCCCCTAGAACTTCAGAAAATCATGTAAATTCATTTAAAAATCAGTTTTAGCCCCTGGACTTAATAAAAATTAGGAAAACTCCTCTGTTATGTATAGCTAGACCCCTGAAAATTGTTAAAATAATATGATAGACCCTGTAGTGGGGTGAGTTTACCTTTTTAGCCCTGTTTAATATTTAAATTAGGAAATTGAATATGTGGCTAGTGTTTAAAATTTAAAAAGTGGGACAAACATATTGTCAAAATTAAATTAAAAACTTTCTCAGTATTTAGAAAACTTTGGAGTGAGATAAAAATATATTTTGGGCTGAAATGAATCTGTTTAATTTATTATTCACATTTAGGGACACATTTTTAAGTAAAGAATAGTTCTGGAAAATAGGGAAAATAATTGTAAAATAGTTTACATCAGAGGAAAAGGTAAAAAATATATTAGTAAATATTTTAGATCAGAACCTATTCTGTTTAGATGATGTGTCTTGTTATTTTCATAATAAAGTTCACATTTAGGCATAGGAAATAAATCTGAAAATATAGCAACTAGTAAATGATAAATGGAGTTCTAAAATCCAAAGAATTCAGTTTAGGGTTGGTAGAAATTCTGAAGACACATATGAAGAAGGAAAATACCTTTCATGCATACTGGGTAGCTAAAAGGTGTAGTAATTGAATATAAGGAATTTATTTAAATTGGAAACTCATATATAAAGTATGCAAGCATAAATGTGAATACAAAAGTAGGAATCATATACACATGATTAAAAGTGCATGTAAGCCAAAGGTCAACACACATAGAGTAACCACAACACATATAATGGTGAATGACTTTCATAAATATGAATGTGTGGTTTGTATGAAGTGGAAGTGTGAACTATGTCTTATGGATTGTTGTTTTTCTTTTGCTATGTGTGATGGTATGATGTAGAACCTGCTCAAGAGCAAGTTATTCCTTTCCAAGATCAGGACTACCCATTTCAAGAGCAGCAGGAAGGAGGCAAGTGTCCTTGACCACTTTGATCCTATACTAGGATGTGTAGATAGAATTATTTGCATTGTCAATTGAAAATATGAAACTCATGCTAGGATGTTTCCCTAGGATTGTATTACCTTGTTTCCTTGTAGCTTGGGTTGGGATTCATTTTATCATGTCATTTATTATTATGCATATGCTTAGCCATGCTTGGAATGGGATAATTGGGATATGAGATCATCAGTTTATTTTACCATACTCTTGAATGAGATATTGTGAGTTATGTAGAGGTAGGGATCAAGGCAAGTTGGATGTTTTGGTTGTGTGCTGGGTGCACGAGACTCGGGTTTGTGTTTAGTACTTGCCTGGATCCTAAGGACCGGTTCATGGAGCATGTAACCTGGCTTTACAGTGCCAACCACATACTGAGATGGGGCAGCTTGGCCAATTAATTAGGTGTATCCCCGGCGTAGTATGGGTGTGTTGGATGGTGCGGGGAGTAGGTGTCAGCTGGACTACCGTATGAACCGCAAGGCTCAAGAGGGGGCCACTGCAGCGGGGTTGGAGCCTCTTGTATGCTGTTAGGGTGAAACCTCAGTGGGCCCACGCTCGTCGGGAATCCCTTTGTAAAGGCTTCGTAGTGATCTCCTGGCTATACACCTGGGAAGTGTGAATGTGGTTCGTAGCCACTGGCATAATGGAGGTTCTTTTAGTCCACCCGGCAACGGGGGATGAAATCACTACATGTGGGTACAGTGGTACAAACTCTGCAGAGTCAAAACTGTCATGACAGCCGTGCTCACGGTCAAGAGCGGCTTGGACTTATTCATGATTAGAGGATTGATGGTTTTGGAAGTTGTGGATGTTAAGCGGGGAGCTTAACATTGGAAATGATGTTATGGTTATTTGATTATGGTGATGGGATGGGAGATTGGGACCATTTCACCTGTGTAGTAGTGTAGGTGCTTAATAAGCTAAGGTGATAGGTATTAATTGCGTAGTGCTTTAACCATGAGTTCAACCTCCCCTTGTTCTAGCCATGCATGACATAACTTTCCCACACTTGCTGAGTACCATCGGTACTCAACCTTGCATATTTGTTGGTTTATATTGCTGCTCAGGTCAAGATAATGAGGTGGTGTATAATGACCAAGACTTTGGACCCGAAGAAGGTTTCTAGGTTCATGGAGACCCCGGGCAACGCCTGCGACGGATCCCACAAGAATAATATTCCGCTGCTAGTTTATTTACTTGTGATGAACTTATTATTGTCCATCGAGACATTTGCGATGTAGGACTTATTTATATTCGACACCTGGCTTGTAATAAATGATGCTTCACTATTTGTCAACACATGTATGAGAAAATGATCCTGGCATACATGTGATATTCACTCGGTTGTTCTTCGGAAAAACCGGGTGTGACAGAAGTGGTATCAGAGCCAAGGTTGCCCGTAGGAACGTGGACCTAGGTAGAAAGGGACGTATTTAAGGACCCTATTTTCTTAAAAACTATTTTATAAGGTGTGTGTTGAAAAGTGTTTTTTAATGAGTCACTTTCTTCATCTTACCCCAATTTCATTCAAAATAGGATTTTTGTTTAAAAAGTTTATCTAACCTAAGTTTAAATGCTTTTTGTTTTAGATGGTTCGCATGATTCGCACCGCTCGCAAGTCCACAGGAGGGAGAGTTCCCGTAGTTGCCCTTGCCGAAAGAGAGGAGAGCCGTCAGGTGACGTACCTTTCCTACGGATTGGCAGTAGGAGGCTTGTTGCGCCGTCTTCGACGTATGCTCGAAGCCACCGGCAATACGGGCAAGCTAATCATCCACTATAACTCCACCAGGACCATCCGTAAGAAGAGGGAAGAATGGAGTTCAGAGATGAGGATTATACACGAAAACCAGCTGCTTAAGATCCACCGCTCTCCAGCTTGTAGAGCGACACAGGTCGATGCGGAGAAGGATGTCACCTGGGAGGCCATCACCTGCCAAAGTCACATCTATCGTCGACACCTGGACAGGACTGAGTACATGTATTTGTGCTTAGAGGATGCTGCCATGCTTAGTACTCGATTGCAGGAGTGTCAGTAGGAGCTTCAGAATGTTCGTATGCGGAGTTCTCCTATAACAACATCTATCAGGCTAGTATGAAGATGTCACCGTTTGAGGCTTTGTATGGGAGGAAGTGCATAACTCCCCTATTTTGGAACCAAACGGGGGAAAGTAAAGTGTTTGGGCCCGAAGTACTACAAGAAGCCGAGGCGAAAGTGAGGGAAATCCGCAACAACTTGAGGATAGCACAGACACGACAAAAGAGCTATGCCGATGTACGGAGAAGAGAGCTCGTTTTCAACATGGGGGACTATGTCTACCTCAAGGTGTCCCCTATCCGAGGACTTCGTCGGTTCAAGGTAAAAGGGAAGTTATCACCTCGATACATCGGACTCTTTCAGGTTCTAGAGAGGAAAGGCGAAGTGGCATATCAACTAGAACTACCGGCTCGCCTATCGAATGTGCATGATGTATTCCATGTGTCAGAGCTCAAGAAATGCCTGAGGACGTCTGAAGAGATGTCACCCATGAATGAGGTTGAGGTAGGAGAGGATCTGTCTTATGCCGAGCAACCGGTCAATATTTTGGAGACAATGGAACGCCTCACAAGAAATAAAAGAATCCGGATGTGCACGGTGCAGTGGAAGCATCACTGAGAAGAGGAAGCAACATGGGAGCGAGAAGACAAGCTTAAGGCACAGTTTTCAAAATTGTTTTCCTAGAACCACCAATCTCGAGGACAAGATTTCTTTTAAGGGGGGTAGAGCTGTAACACCCCAAAACCTGTTAAGGGGGGAATATAAAAATTTTTGGACGTATTGCATGTGGTGCAGAAATTCAAATTCAAACTGGAGTTCAAATTCAAATCAAAACAGAAAAGAAAAGGAAAAAGAAAAACCCCACCAGCCAGTGGGCCGAAACCCACCAGCCGGCCCAATCTCCCCGCGCCAGCCCCAAACCTGCGCCCCTCTCTCCCTCTCACTGACACGCGGGGCCCGCGTGTCATCTCCTACCTCCCGCTCGCGCCAACCGACCGGACTCTTCCCCGCGCCCGATCGCAACCAACTGCGGAAACCCGCGTCCCCAGCCCGACTCCCGGTCCCGGACGACTCCAACTCGATCCCAATAAACCGCCGCCCCCCTCGCCTATATAAACGTCGACATCGCCCTGTTTTCCCCCCACGATCGGCTGTTTTTCCTCCCGGTGAGAACCGAAGCTTCTCCCGCCGTTTTCCTTCGATCCTAGCTCGGATTTCCTGATCTAACGCGCTGATCATGTTCCACCGCCTCCGGGGAATCTCGCAGGTGAAGGAAATCCGGTGTTTTGCGCTCTAGGCACAGCTCCGACGAGCACCGCCGCGTTTTCACCTCGGACCTCGCCGCCGACCGCATTCCAGGGCCTCTGAGCTCAAGAAAACCCCCGAGGTGAGATCCCCGACCTCCCCTCTACCGTTCTATGCCATGAAATCCAAGTTTTAGGAAGTATAGATGAAAATCCGAAGATCTCCAGCAAGATCGCCGCCTCCCGCCGCCACGCGCCGCCAGGCAGCGTGGGCTGGCTCCGGCCAGGGCGACGTGGCCCCTTGTGCGCCGTCTATTTTAAATCGCACGGTAGAATTAAAACCCGCGCGTACCGGTTCAGCGATCTAATCTGAGCCGTCTATTTTAAATCGGACGGTCCACATCAGCCCCGCGTTATAAAGGCTGGGATTCTTACGCGCTACCCCCTGGGGATCTCGGAAAAAACGAGCTAGCCCCGGAAACTTCTGATCTAGCCCCTGGAACTTCAGAAATTCATGTAAATTCATTTAAAAAATCAGTTTTAGCCCTGAACTTAATAAAAATTAGGAAAACCCCTCTGTTATGTGTAGTTAGACCCCTGGAAATTTATGAAATAATAAATTAGACCCTGTAGTAGGGTTGATTTACCTCTTTGACCCTATATGATATTAAATTCAGAAATTTGAATATGTGATTAGGATTTAAATTTAAAAGGTGAGGCAAACACATTGTAAATTCAAATTTAAACTCTCCTAGCACTTGGAAAACTTTAGAATGAGTTAAAAATAGATTTTAAGCTGAAATGAATCTATCTAATTGATTGTTCACATTTATTAGCTATAGGGACACATTTTTAGGTTAGGAAATAATTCTGAAAATTGGTAAAATAAATATAAATTAGTTCACATCAAAGGAGAAGTTCAAAAATATATTATTTAATATTTTAGATCAGAACCTATTCTGTTTAGATGATATGCCCTACTATTTAATATTAAAACACACTTCTAGGCATAGAAAATAAATCTGAAAAATATAGGAAAATGGGTATGCATAATTAGAAAATGATAAATGAAGTCTCTAAATCCAAAAACTTCATTTTAGGATTTGGTAGAAGATCTGAAAACCTATTTGGAGTAGGAAATTACCTTTCATGCAAACTTGGTAGCTAAGAAGTGTATTAATATAAAGAATTTGTTCAAATTGGAAATTCATATATAGTGTGCAAACAGAAATCTGAATACAAAAGTTAGAAATCATATACATATGTTTAAAAGTGTATGTAGGCTAAAAATCAACACATCTAGAGTAACCACAACACTTAGAAATGTGAATGACTATCATATGTATGTATGTGTGGGTTGTATGAAGTGAAAGTGTGAACTATGTCTTATGTATTGTTGTTTTCTTTTGCTATGTGTATTGGCATGAGTAGAACCTGCCCCAGAGCAAGTTCTCCCCTTCCAAGACCAAGACTTCCCATTTCCAGAGCAGCAGGAAGAAGGCAAGTGTCCTTGACCACTTTGATCCTATACTAGGATGTGTAGATAGAATTATTTTGCATTGTCAATTGAAATATGAAACCCATGCTAGGAAGTTTCCCTAGAATTGCATTACCTTGTTTCCTTGTAGCTTGGGTTGGGATTTATTTTATCATATCATTTATTTATATGCTTATGCTTAGCCATGCTTAGAATGGGATAATTGGGATATGAGATCATCAATTTATTTACCTTACTCTTGAATGAGATATTATGAGTTATGTAGAGGTAGGGATCGAGGCAAGTTGGATGATTTGGTTGGTGCTGGGTGCACGAGACTCGGGTTTATGTTTAGTACTTGCCTGGATCCTAAGGACCGGTTCATGGAGCATGTAACCTGGCTTTACCGTGCCAACCACATGCTGAGATGGGGCAGCTTGGCCAATTAATTAGGTGTATCCCCGGCGTAGTATGGGTGTGTTAGATGGTGCGGGGAATAGGTGTCAGCTGGACTACCATATGAACCGCAAGGCTCAAGAGGGGGCCACTGCAGCGGGGTTGGAGCCTCTTGTATGCTGTTAGGGGTGAAACCTCAGTGGGCCCACGCTCGTCGGGAATCCCTTTGTAAAGGCTTCGTAGTGATCTCCTGGCTACACACCTGGGAAGTGTGAATGTGGTTCGCGGCCACTGGCATAATGGAGGTTCTTTTAGTCCACCCGGCAACGGGGGATGAAATCACTACATGTGGGTATAGTGGTGCAAACTCTGCAGAGTCAAAACTGTCATGACAGCCGTGCTCACGGTCAAGAGCGGCTTGGACTTATTCATGATTAGAGGATGATGACTTTGGAAGTTGTGGATGTTAAGCGGGGAGCTTAACATTGGAAATGATGTTATGGTTATTTCATTATGATGATGGGTTGGGAGATTGGGACCATTTCACCTATGTAGTAATGTAGGTGCTTAATAAGCTAAGGTGATAGGTATTAATTGCGTAGTGCTTTAACCATGAGTTCAACCTCTCCTTGCTCTAGCCATGCATGACATAACTTTCCCACACTTGCTGAGTACCAACGGTACTCAAACTTGCATATTTGTTGGTTTAAATTGCTGCTCAGGTCAAGGGGATGATGTGGTGTTCAATGACCAAGACTTCGGACCCGAAGAATGATTCTAGGTTCATGGAGTCCCCCGGGCAACGCCTGTGACGGAGCCCACAAGATTTATATTCCGCTGCTGTTTTGTTTACATATTATGAACTTATTATCGTCCATCGAGACGCATGCTATGTAAGACGTATTTATATTCGACACCTGGCTTGTAATAAATGATGCTTCACTATTTGTCATCACATGTATGAGAAAATGATCCTGGCATACATGTGATATTTACTCGGTTGTTCTTCGGAGAAACCGGGTGTGACAACCTAGGAACTGCATGGCACAAGAGGGGGCCCGTGGGTGGGAGAATGGTGATTCGAGGCTACCGGTGAAACCTCAGTGGGTCCATACATCTAGTAGCCCCTTTGTAAAGGCTATTTTGGGATCTCTTGGTCATACACCGACGGTTGTGTACTGGTATAATAGAGGTTCTGCAGTCGCCGACGGGTGACGAAATCACAAACTTGTGGTAAGTGGTGCCACCTCTGCAGAGTGTAAAACTATCATGATAGCCGTGCTTCCGGTCACAAGCACGTGGCCAACTCACATGATTAGAGGGAAAACTTGGGATGGTTGTTCGGTATGGTAATGGTATGGTCATTGGGATTTGTTTTGAACTGTTTTGAGTCATGAAAATGAGTTTGGCTTCGGTTATATGAATATGAGATGGTTATGAATATTTGTGAGTATGAGATGAACTTGAGAAAGATTATTGGCTGGTTGAGACTTGATAAATGGTGAATTATGATGAAAGAATATTGCTGATTTACTTGGATTTATTGGGCTTTAACTCACCTAGAAATAGTTGTTGTCTTTATCATGTTTGTGAAATAAAATTTGCTTGCGGCAATGAGCCTTTTTATTCCATACCTTGTTGTAAGCTACATGTCATACTTTTCCCGCACTTGCTGAGTATGACATGTACTCACCCTTGCATTACCACATAAACATCAGCTACAGGAGATGAGTACTTCGAGGACCATGTGGAGTACTAGGCGTGCGAACTACTATTAACATGCCTGTGGAGTTGAAGTTGGAGCCTGCTGTCTTTAGTTATTTCCGCTGTCGTTTAGAGTCTTCCGCTGCAAGAATAAGTTAGATATTCATGAGTGAGACATTGAGTCATTGTAATAAAGTACTTAAACACTATTTATTCGTGGTTATATTTTGAATTCAATTTGTGGGTTACATGTGTATGTGTGATGAACATCCTGGGCACACATATGCATTCACTTGGTTCTATTTTCAGAACCGGGTGTCACAGATTGGTATCAGAGCCACGGTGACCGTAGGACGCAAGCCTAGGTAGAATGGACACTCTAAAACACATAGGAACACACCTCTAAACAGCTATTTTTGAAAATTGTTTGCTGCTGCACTTTACTTGTCAATTCAACCACCGCAAAGTGCAATTCCAGCCCCTCTTTTCTCTTCTTTGGACGGCACCACTTTTGCTTTCTTGCTCCATAACTTCTGAAGTTTTAGAGTTATTTCTTCCTTCTCTAAAGTTTCTCATGTATTATTTATAGATGCCGGTGGTCAGGAGCACGGCACGCATAAGTACTCGTTCACCACCACGTGGGAGTGCTCTTAACCCCATTGAGGTGTCCGATGGACCATATTGGGAGGAAGTGAAGATGAAACCTCATGATGAAGAGGAAGTCAATAGCTCTATGCATGAGGAAGAGGATCCAGAAGAGGTGGAACCATTCGAAGACGACATGGAGGATGATCCACAAGAACGGCATTGGTACGCACCTCAGGAGGACTTTCACGTGGGCTTATACCCCGTGGAACCTCATGAAGCTATGACGGGAGAAGATGAACCCGAGGAAGAGCCACCCCTTGCTGAGACCAATAATGAAGGTGATGAATGGGCCAACCATTCAGTTCAAGAATTTCGGTCCGACGGAATGGAAGGAGGACACATATCTAGGGAGCTCATAGAATTTCTAGATTGCTGCAGCCTATACCCGGAATATCTTTTCAAGAAAGTCCCTCGTCTCGGACATGAAGAGTGGAAGGCTGAAGTAACCATCCTATCTAATGGTAGGGTTGTCACAAGAGGAGACTCGTGCCAACGCGGGAGCGAATGTAGCACCAGCATCATCTATCCCTACATGGACTGCCGACTCACCATGGTGTGCACCCATTTATGGACCACTCCCGTCACACGGCGAGAACAGCACTGGTTCTCACAATTAAGTTTAGGTTTTCATTGAATAAAGTTGTAATAGGAACGTTTAGATCGTAGTAGCTTGAATAAGAGTAGTGTGATGAACTTTTGTGATGATTGCTTGTGTTTGTCTGGTTGATGTGAGTTGTGGCACGCTTCGGCGAATATCCATATCCACACATAGTAGAGAGATGTGAGATGCTTCGGCACGTGTTCACATCATCATATAGGCTGAAATTAATAAAAGAAGTTGCTTAGTTCATACGCCTTGATGCATATAGTTGGGAAATTGCTTCTTTCAAATCAGAATTCTAGCTCCTACAAATATAATATGTCCGAAAGTAAGCCTTAAAATAAGGGGTAGACTTTCTTGCCAACCTTATTATCATGGATTCCCAAGGGATTAACATACTACTTAGAATGACTGGTTAAGCAAGCACAACGGAGTGATTCAATGTGCTCAGAGGATCGTGCAGTTGACAAGTGAGCACGGTACTCGTATTGAGTTCGAGGCAGCCCAACCTACAACGAAGAAAGCAGTGCTGAACCACATCGAAGAAGAAACATTGGAAAGCATTCCGGTGGTTCAAGAATATTCAGATGTGTTCCTGGAAGAACATCCAGGCATGCCACCTGACCGGGACATTGAATTTGCCATTGATTTAGTACCCGAAACTGCACCTATAGCGAAGAGGCCGTATAGGATGCCTGCTAATGAACTAGTGGAGCTCAAGAAGCAAATTCAGGAGCAACTAGAAAAGGGTTTTATAGGCCCAAGCTCGTCACCATGGGGAGCCCCTGTGCTCTTCGTAGACAAGAAGGATGGGACCCAAAGGATGTGTGTGGATTATAGGTCTCTCAATGAGGTGACGATCAAGAATAAATACCCGCTGCCCCATATAGAGGACCTGTTCGACCAAATGAAAGGTGCCCGGATTTTCTCCAAGATTGATCTTCAGTCGGGATATTTCCAGCTGAAGATTAAGCCCTCTGACATACCCAAGACTGCATTTCGAACACGGTATGGTCCGTATGAGTATACCGTTATGTCTTTTGGGTTAACGAATGCACCCGCATACTTTATGTACCTCATGAATAAGGTCTTCATGGAGTACTTGGACAAGTTCGTCATGGTTTTCATTGACGATATCATGGTGTATTCGAAAGACGAGGAAGAACACGAAGAACACTTGAGGTTAATGACACGACCCCACGGTCTTGTCGAGCCAGGATCACGCTGAGGGGTGCTGCGTTGCACAACACCGGATAACACACATCAAAGGTACAAAGCGGAAGCAAAATTTTATTACATAAACGAGTTTATGGACATTTTTACATCAAAATAGGTCCAGTCTACACTCACGGGCGTAGACTACGCATCAAGTTCACGTTCAGCCCTTGAACGTGTCCTTGCTAGAACACACTCACACTAACACGGTGGCATGCACGACTCCCACTCGACGGGGTTCCCCTCCGGGGTTCCGTCTTCTCCTCGGGAGTCCCTTCCTCATAGAACCCTGCAAAAGCTTCAAACACAAGCAGTGAGCACGAAGGCTCAGCAAGACTGACCTGTCTCTCCTAAACATGGAACTTCTACATGAGGGGTGATGGGTACATGAGATGAAAACCAGTTGCAAGGACTCGCCTAACTAGTGGAGCCTTACTTTCAAATTTTAGCAGCAGGTTGTGGAAAACCTTACGCTAAGGCACATGAGAGAGCCGCAATCAAACAAGAAACGCATTTCTCTCATATACTTTGCCCAAAGTTTGAAAAGAACTTTAGTTAGCTCTAGACTACAGAAAATCATTAGCAATCAAGTACATCTTTCAATCAGCAACATTTTAACATGTAACTAGCCTGTTCTTTCTACGTCACGGTACAGTGAATAAGTGGTACTCACTGACCGCGAGGGACGGTGATTATAATCGATTTACACCTGCAGGTTTACCTGAACAACCCGTCACGTACGCCCGTACTCGATGTTGTCTACAACAACCATCACGGACGCCGTACGCAACTACCTTTCACCCGTTAGCCAAATGTTGAACCGGTCCAATCATCCCGAGCAAGAGGTCTCTGCACGCGCATCTCAGTGCCGCCAGCCGATTTACACCTCGAGCTCTCAACCTACCCTCTGAACGACCAGCTATGCCTCAACACCCAGCTACCCGAGTTACATCAGTTTCCCGGTTCCCATATAGCCGGTAGGTCTTCGGTATTGTTCTAGCTTGTTCAACAGGCCTGCACACGGCTCGGTCCTCAATCGACACAAGCGGAGCTACAGCACACAGGCCCCAAAGTCCTGCTGCCCTTACTCTCCGCTCGGTCTCATCTTTCTTGCCATGTGTATCATGTGCTATCTCTACCCGAGTCGAGTGCCTCTAGCCTATGCTTGCGAGTAGTTCCAACTACTCGACTTGTACTGAATCCTACCCTAACTTAGCTTTGCAGTAGCTAACAGGGTTTGCACTCCTAAACCCAACCCATGGTTTTCTTGGCTATGCAATTGGGTTTCCAATCAAGACTCTAATGCAAGGAATCATAATACTCAAGTAAGTGCTGAAAACAATAAAAATTTGTAAAACGGTTAATGCAAACCGGAGCTTAACTTGCTGCTCTTGGTCGTAGGCTAGCTGCTCTTCCGGAGTAACAAAGTCTAGGACTTCGGGTTCCTCCTCGACCTTAGCGACTACATGATATAAGAAGTACATGTATCAATTTGAATGCATTTGTATTAAGTTTGAACTTGTGAAGTTTATAAGTTCCACTAGACAGACACAATGACTCTGAAATTTTTACTGTGGCTTGGTTACAACCTAAACAGAGACTTGGCCAAGTTTTAGATGTAGCACAGCTCAATTGAGCCCTCCACAAATAATTATGTCCTTGAACTTAATTGGAACTCTTAGGGTGTTCTACGGATTTTCATGGAACAAGCCATGACTTTCTGAAAACTAGATTTTCAGAGGGTTCTAATGGAATTGATCTCACTTAATTTGAAGGTTCCTAACTAAAGATATAAGCTAAACAATTTCAGAGAAAATTCTGAAAATGTTTCTTAACATTTTCTATTTTCTCTGGAACAGTTTCACTGATCACACCATTAGTTGGATCAAATGAGCTCAAATGGACCTGAAATTTCTATGGAAGTTCAGGGATATTTTGGTGAACATCCCAGCAAAATTTCAGAATTTTACTCCAAGGGATTCTCCAGTTAAAATTCCAAACAGTTTAAATTTTGAGGAATTAATTCTGGAGAATTAAGGGTTTTCATGAAGTGAAACTTGATTTGCTGGAAATTGCTCAGAGAGCTGAATCCAACAAAATTTGGTTCACTCGATTTGGAGCTTCCTAGCCAAAGTTATGAGGATTTGAAGTTTGAATGAAATCTGAAAATCAGGGAAAAGTTTAAATCTGCGGGTGGGCCACGGGGACACGTGTTGAGTACTGAGGCGTCGGCACACCGGGGTCTACGGGGTTTCTGCGTGCCAGCACAACGGATCCCAGCCGCACCCGATCCCGATTTGAATTTTTAAGTCACTGACACCCGGGCCCCGCGTCTTCTTCTTCCTCCCGACGCTCCCTCGCGCCCGCGCCGCCTCCCCTCGCCGGAGCAGACCCGTAGCTCGCCAGCTTGCCGCTGCCGGCCATCGCACGGTCTGAAACTCGCCGCCAAGGGGTTATCGATGTCAAGGAACACGTCTGTGGGGTCAGTTTCGGCTGGCGGTGACCGGAAATAACCCAGCGACGTGCGGCAGCCTCGGTTGAGGTTCGGCACCGTCGGCCGTGGGTTCTAACCCGCCAATACCTCGAACAATCGGTTCTACAGCATCAGTACACCTCTAGGAAGCTCAACAAGGTTTTAAAGGTGTTCAAAGATGGCGGCAAGTTGGTCGGCACCGTGTGACCGATCGTGCCCGCCATGAACGTCCTTGATCGAGCTCAAAATTCGTCACTCCTAGTCGGTTTCATACCACGGATGCAGAAAGGAAATTGATCGCCGGCTAGTTCAGCGCCTACGTGCAAGATTTGATAACTTAAGAAGGATCATAGAGCGGGAATTCGAAGAATCCGTACCGGAAGCTTGATTTAAGACCGCCGGAGCAAAATCTGGAAATTCGTAGCGGATTCTTCACGGTTTGCTTCAAGACTTGGAGGAGAGCAACACGGTGGTCGCGCGCTCCTGTTGCCGCTCTTGCTGGACCGTGAAAGCCCCTGTGGAACACTGTCCATGTGAGACCGATCGCCGTTCTTCAGCTCAGTCATGGCGGTCGTCGTTGATCACGGGAACGGGAGCCGAAACCCGGTGGTTCAGGCGTTGGGAGGGTGGTGCTTGAGCTCAGCGTGCTGCCTAGCAACTCGAGGGAACGAGGGTGCGATTGTTTTCTTCGTTTTCCCGATCGACCGAGCGCTCGGAGGAAGAAAAATGGCGCTGCTCGACGTCGCCCGCGAGGAGATAAAGGCAACCGGTCTTCGCTCGGGCTGATGCGGTGACGGTCGCGTGGGGGCGCGAGCAGGCCGCCCTGGGCGCCAGCACGCGAAGGGGGAAGCAGCTGGTGGTGCCGGTTCCTTCTCGGTGGCACACCCGGCAGCTGCTCGGTGGAATTTCCCACCGAGGCTGTGACTTTGTGTGCAAGTCTTCCCTCTTAGGTCTATGACATGTGGGTTCCCACCCTCAATTTTAACCTCTGAACTTAACTCCATCTACTGTTGTAAACAGTAGTTCCCACAAAGCCCCTGGTGATTTGAATTATCAACCTTTGAGCCATTTGAATTCGTTAGAATTCAAATTGGGTTTGGTTTGGATAATTTTCAGCACATGTGCAGTTTGAAATTGCCCCACTTAGCTCATGTCAAGATCAACTCCAAATGGAGTGAAAATTGGTGTGTGAGCTCACAAAAATGTGCTGAATAAGAATATGCCTCCCACTTTTGAATTCATGGGATAAAAACAGTTTGAATTTGAATGTAGTTTCAAACTGCCCTCTTTCTATCTACACCCAAAATGACCACAAAAGGTTTTGAATTTGGGTGAAACTTGGCATGGACATTCCTAGCAATGTGTAGGAGTTCTTCATATGTCCAGCCCCTATATATTACATGTGGGAGATACCACTTTTGCAATATGTGAGTTTATTCTCTAATGAGCATGTTGATGGTGGTTACTTGCTCTTCAAATGTGTTCATCAACTTTCTTCAAATGAGGTGTGTGTGTGGTGATGAACACTTTAAATATGTGTCCAAAAACTGAGGCCCTTACATTCCTCCCCTCTTAAAAGAATCTCGTCCCGAGATTATAAGGTGAAAATGAGAGAGAGGACGGTAGAAAATTACCGGATGTGTGACGTGAAAAAGTCGGGGTAGTTAGCGCGAAGAAATCCTTCGCTCTCCCATGTCGCTTCATCCATGGAGTGATTACTCCATAGAACCTTGTAGAACCACAACGTGCGGTTGCGTGTGGTTTGGGCCTTTTCGTCAATGATCTGAACCGGTTCCTCCCGATAGGTGAGATCCGATTGCAATTCTTCAATGTCCTCCAGCTGAACGGTAGTTGATAGCTTGAGACACTTTCTTAGCTGGGAAATATGAAAGACTTCATGCACACCAGAAAGTGCTTCTGGTAATTTTAGCCGGTATGCTACTGATCCACATCTTTCGGTAATCTGGAATGGACCGATGAATCGGGGTGCCAACTTTCCTCTCACCCCAAATCTGTTTACGCCCTTCATTGGATACACACGTAGATATACGTGATCACCGACTTCAAATTGTAATGGGCGTCTTCTCCGGTCCGCATACTGTTTCTGACGGGATTGGGTGGCTTTTAGGTTCGCTTGAATCAGTCGAACCTTTTCTTCTGCGTTGTTGACAGGGTCAATCTCGAAGGTAACCCTTTCGCCAGACTCACACCAATTCAATGGTGTGTGGCATTTTCTTCCGTATAGCGCCTCATAAGGCGCCATCTTAATGCTGGCTTGGTACCCATTGTTGTACGAGAACTCAGCTAACGGCAAGTGATCATCCCAATTCTTGCCATGGTTGCTAGCGCAAGCTCGTAGCATATCTTCTATGATCTGATTTACCCGCTCGGTTTGCCCATCCATCTGCGGGTGGTATGCTGAACTACGGATCAGCTTTGTCCCCAAGGCTGCGTGCAGCTGCTCCCAAAAACGGGACACAAATAAAGTGCCCCGGTCCGATATGATGGTACGGGGTACGCCGTACAAGCATAGGATCCGTGAGATGTACAGTTCAGCGTACTTCTTGGCGTTGTAGTTGGTGTTGACCGGGATGAAGTGGGCAACTTTGGTGAGCCGGTCGACGATCACCCACACAGAATCATGTTTTTGAAAGGTGGTAGGTAAACCGATGATGAAGTCCATGCTCACATCCTCCCACTTCCAGGTAGGAAAGCCCAGTGGTTGTAGCAGTCCCGGTTTCCGCATATGATCTGCCTTCACCCTTCGACATGTATCGCACTCAGACATGTACTTTGCGATTTCCCGTTTCATCTGTATCCACCAAAACTTGCTTCTAAGTTCTTGATACATTTTGTTGCTGCCGGGGTGAATAGAAAACTTTGACAAGTGAGCCTCATCAAAGATTTTCTTCCATAATTCTGGGTTACGGGGTACGACGATCCAGTCCCTGAACCATAGGACGCCGTCTCCGTCTTTCTGGAAACATTTAAGCTCCCCACTGTCTACACGTCTCCGCAAATGCGACATGCCCTTGTCATGTTTCTGAGATGCCGCTATCTCTTCACAGATGGTGGGGATCAAAGCTAGGTTGTAGAGAGCTCCATGTGGAATTACATGCAGTGGTGGTTCGCTCTCTTCCAACGGTGTGATGGTCAGATTGTTGACGTGTGACTTACGGCTCAGCGCATCTGCCACCACGTTTGCCTTGCCCGGATGATAATGGATCTCTATTTCGTAATCCTTTATCAGTTCTAACCATCTTCGCTGCCTCATGTCCAGCTCCTTCTGAGTGAATATGTACTTGAGGCTCTTGTGGTCGGTATATAAATGTACGAGGTTACCGAGTAGGTAGTGCCTCCACATTTTCAGTGCAAGTACCATGGCAGCGAGCTCCAAGTCGTGAGTTGGATAATTCTGCTCATGGTTTCTAAGCTGCCGTGACCCATACGCGACCACTCTTTGGTCTTGCATCAGCACACATCCGAGCCCAATGCCGGATGCATCGCAGTACACATCGAACGGTTTTGTTGTGTCTGGCTGCGCCAAAACCGGTGCCGATGTTAGGTGCTTGACTAAAGCCCTGAATGCTGCTTCACATGCCATACTCCAAACATATTTGGTAGCCTTCTTCAGCAGCTCCGTCATCGGCTTGGCAATCTTTGAGAAGTTCGGAATGAACCTCCGATAATATCCCGCGAGTCCGAGGAAACTCCGTACCTCGTGAACAGTTCTCGGGGATTTCCAATTCAGCACTTGAGTGATCTTGCTCGGGTCTACAGCGATACCCTCCGCTGAGATGATATGCCCGAGGAAAGGCACTTGCGATATCCAGAATTCGCACTTGCTGAATTTCGCGTATAGCTTGTGATCCCGCAGCCGTTGCAAGACTATACGCAGATGCTTCTTGTGATCTTCCTCCGACTTGGAATATACCAGGATGTCGTCGATGAAGACCACGACAAACTTGTCCAGCTCCGGCATGAACACCGAGTTCATTAAATACATGAAGTGAGCTGGAGCATTGGTGAGGCCGAAGGACATGACCAGGTACTCATAAAGTCCGTACCTCGTCGAGAAAGCCGTCTTCGGAATATCCTCCGCCCTTATGTTAATCTGATGGTACCCGGATCTTAAGTCCATCTTGGAAAAGATCTTTGCTTCGACCAACTGATCAAACAACATGTCGATCTGTGGCAACGGCTACTTGTTTTTGATGGTCACGGCATTTAATGGACGATAGTCCACGCAAAGCCGTAACGTCTCATCCTTCTTCTTCACGAATAATGCCGAACAGCCCCATGGCGAGGAGCTCGGCCTAATAAAACCCTTCTCCAGGAGGTCCGTGAGCTGAGTCTTCAGTTCAGCCAACTCCTTGGGTGCCATCTTGTACGGCCTTCGGGATATTTGCATGGTTCCCGGTGCAACTTCAATCTTGAACTCCACCTCTCTATCAGGAGGCATCCCCGGCAAATCGTCCGGGAATACATCAGTGAACTCTCGGACCACTGGAATATCTTCCAACCTGATGGTTGTGGCTTGATATACACTTGGAAGTTTTATTTCTGGACTGTCCAGAAATAAGGAGTGAGATTCGTGCACTTCTGAGTTTAAGTGCACAACTCGGAGGACGGTGTCTAAAACAGCACCGTGGCGGGTTAACCACGACATCCCTAGGATGACATCGACCTTTTGTCCCTCTAAGATTATGAGAGACGTAGGGTATACTCTACCCTCTAAGCACAATGGCGCTTTTGGGACCATCATGCTTGCTAAAATTTTCTCACCCGGTGAACAGATCACATAAGGACTATCGGTGGGTAGTATTTGCAAGCTATATCTATCAGTGAAAGCTTGGCTAATGAAGCTATGCGTGGCGCCTGAATCAAACAATACTATGGCGGGATGCTGGTGGAGTTGGAACATACCCGCAAGGATTGGCTCACCCTCCGGCACGTCCTCTATGGCAAGCTGGTGGACAGTGCCGGGCCTAGGGTTTGCCCGCCGCGCATTAGTAGGGTTCCGGCGTTGATTCCTCCCCGGAAACTGCGGTGCAACTCCGCCGCCTTGCCTCTCCGGGCAACTGCTCGCGAAGTGTCCTGGACAACCACACTTGTAACATGTGGCCGCTGCTTGTGCGGTGCTCGGGGGACGAAAGTCCAGTATGCGTTGCTGAGGTGCATACACATGCGGCATCGTCCGCTGCTGCTGTTGTTGTTGCGGAGGTGGTACTGGCAGTGCCGGCCTGAATGCCGGTGAAGAGTACGGCCGACTGCGGAACGGCATCGACCTCTGTAGTGGCTGCCAGCATGGACCTGATGGTGGGCGATTCACCATCCGAAATTTCTGGGAGGGACCGCCTCCCTCTCCGCTGCTTTGCGGCGCGCTTCGCTTTCTCTCCGCCACCGCTAACTCCTTGCCGGAGTCCTCCTGAACAATCGCAGCATCAATGATGTCATTGAGGCTGCCGTGATTGAACATCGCCAATTTGTCCTTCAGGAGCAGGTTAAGCCCCTAGTAAAAGTGGTCCCGCCGCTTCTCGTCGGTATCGGCGTGATACGACGCGTAGAGCGCGAGATCGTTGAACGCCCTGGAGTATTCCAGCGCGTTCCGGCTCCCTTGCTGCAGCTGCAGGAACTCCTGCGTCTTCCTCTTCATCAGACCCGGCGGTATGTGATAGACCCTGAAGGCCGTCCAGAACTCCGTCCAGGTCATAACTCAGTCGGTGGGCTTTGAAGCACAAAAGTTTGCCCACCACCCACTCGCGGATCCCTGGAGCTGTTGGACCGCGAACTGAGTCTTGCGCTGCTCACTTATTTGGAGCAGCCCAAACTTCATCTCTATCGCGCGGAGCCAGTTGTCCGCGTTGAGAGGTTCATCCGCCCTTGAGAATACCGGGGGATGAGTTGCTAGGAAATCGGAGTAGGAACTCTGTTGACGCTCCTCACGATCTTGATGTCTCTCTGGGCGAGACGTATTGGCGATGAGAGTTTGCAGCAACCCCGTGTGCTGCTGATGAGAACCCGCCATTGCCGCGACGATGTCGGCCAATGTAATCGTTGGCAGTGGCGGTGGCGGTGTTTGCTGTTGCTGCTGTTGCTGCTGCTGTCCCGAGGAGTCCTCGGGAGGCGGTTGGGAGGTCTCTCCCCCTTGGCTAGTACCCCCCACGTCCGGGATGGCACGAGTATGAGTCATTCTGAAATTCAAAACAGCAGCGATTAGCACATGTCATACTTAAAATTCCATATGCAACAGTAGGTATTGAAGTGACACATGAATAATTTGCACAACATTCACATATATTGATAAAGCATAAACTTTATACAAGATACATTATTCTCGGGTCTCCGAGAAGTCGTGCTCATGTCGTCACTACCTATACATACGCTACTGTCTACACGACATGTCACCGATTACAAAAGTTGGGTTACACTACTCTAGCTGCCCTACTTGGCAACTGTAACCCCCTACTCGGAGTAGAACTCGACCTCCTGCGGGTCGTCCTCCTACGGTACCTATGCTGGTGGCTCTGGATCTACCACCTCTTCTCCCATCTCGGGTTCTCCCATTGCTGGAAGGCCCAAGACCACCGGTATGCCCAATACCGGAGGTACGAGGTCCTGCAATGCATGCACCTCGTCCATGACCTGGTTGTAGTCCTCTTCCCAGCCTTGCCCTTCCTCAATAGCGTCGTCCCGCTCCTGAGCAAGGTCCTCATTCTGCTGGGTTAGAGTCTGCACCAGCTCTTGCAACGCCGCGATGTCGACATG
This sequence comes from Neostapfia colusana, assembly GCA_030760725.1. Lineage (NCBI taxonomy): Eukaryota > Viridiplantae > Streptophyta > Magnoliopsida > Poales > Poaceae > Neostapfia > Neostapfia colusana. Next base: position 31,419,697 of record JASWHV010000017.1, on the reverse strand, counting down.
GCTTTTCTTCTTCGCCTTCTTCAGACGATGCAACTGATTATGCTGTTCGTTCAGTCGCTTGATCGTCAGAAGGAGCACATTGCGGAGTGTGCTGTGAGCACTCTCGAAATGGTCTCCACGGCTTGTGCTTTCCTTGAGCTTTGTGGCGAGATTCTCTGTATGAACAGCTTGGCTGTCCATCACGGCGTTTCCCGCCCTCATCTGGAGGCTAAGACTTGCCTCCGCGGGGCTGTACCTTGGGCAACCCGGATCGGCTGCCTCCCGGTACCTCCCTTCCCACACATGATGAGCCCGTCCCTCCACCGGAATGAGCTCGTATGGAGTGCCCTCCATCGCTCTCACGTGTAGCTGGCAGAAACGTGACATGGTGTCACGGACTGCCACTTGCCACATTCCCTCGGGTTGTCCACCTCTCACCGTGACGATGAACGGCGTCCACCCGGGTGGCGTAGGTCCTGCAGGGACTTCGACATGGATTGTCCACGTCTTGTTCCCCTTTTCGCCTTCTTCCTTGGCGAAGTACTGTGGCATCTGGTTGTATCCGAAATATTGAAGCATCTGCCTCAATGCCTCCGGATAGCCGCTGTGGCGAGAACAGTGAGATTCCACCCAGCCGTTCTCGAACTGCTTATCTGCTGTCATCTGTAAAAATATATTTGAGAAATGTCAAATATTTATTTGAACAGTAAACTATTGAGTTATAACTCCAAACATGTCATTGAACTCATAAAACTTGGAAATATAGTTCAAATTTAAACAAATTTGACTGCTGATCTGCTGTCGGCATGACAGCCCTGACCAGTTTCCATTTCAACCTGATTTAGGCCATGCTAAAGGCAAAACCAGTTCTGGGGCTTAACATCAAAGTTAAAACTAACTTCAATAGGTTCCCAGAAAGTGTTTGCTTGGCCTAAGATCTATCCTGGTTCAAAAGTTATGAGATGTCAAAGTTAACAGAGTTTCTGGGGAAAAGTGGACAGCACCTCCCTGCTTTAGGTGCGGATTTGATCCAAGAATCCCAGTTAATTCTGCTCCCAATCCAACAAAACTTTCTGTTACAAAGTTGTAACCATCTCATAAGCTTTTCAGAACTATCTCAGTTTCTATTTTTGGATTTTTATGCAGGAAGTTATGCTCAATTTACAGAGAGTTTACAGAGAGTCTTTGCTCTGCCCTGTTTTCTGGACAGTTTCAACTCTACTGCATTTTTCGGTTGGTTAAGGGATGAACACCCCGGGACCTCAACAGAAGAGTTGTAAAGCTCTTCCAGAGCTTTCCAGAACTGTATCATATGCCCCTGTCCTCGAAAGAACTCAACCTGTAACCTCTGATTAACTTCAGCCTTGATTCAGCTGAAAACAGAGTGCTCTGTCCTTAACAACCTATAAGTTGAAAACTTGTTAACTTTGAATATCCTGTTCAAGGGAAGGAGTTACATCAAGTTTTACTACTTTGGATCAAAACCTTCAAGTTTTAAATGAAGTTGTTCATTTAGTGGGGTGTGACGTCGATGCGTCACCAGATCATGTCGGTACTACGTCCTCACAAAGAAAAACCTATACCGGACTTAGCCGGCTTCGTTAATTCAGTGTCACTAAACGTCACTCACACACGGATGATACACGTCTAATGTTTCGTGGTTAGACTACCTGCAAATAACTCAAGAAATCGTCAGACTCGGATGCACACCGAGTCCGGTATCCATACAGTTCGTACACCCGGCCGTCATCACTCGCCCAGATGTTTCCAAGCCAAACACGCCTTGAGTTACGTGTTCATGTTACTGACCACGTGACGGGGTCTCCCAAATTGCACCACACACGCCAGGGACAGACGTTGCTCGGATACCCCAAACGACATGAAGAGTCGTAGAGGATATTAAAGCGGGTCGGGTTACCTGCCACCCGTGGGGCTCCACCCTTCGGCTTGTGCGAACTGGTGGACAGAGCTTACGTGTACCCCCAAGACATAAACGTCCCGAGATACACGATTTTCCGACATAAGCAATTAGGTTAGTATGCCACTTCCTATACGCTAATAACATCCTTATACGGGCTACTAACTCGTTCCTCACTGGATTTTTGAAAAAGATGACCTTTGTAGTACGTTAAACCTCAAGCGAGCTCTGATACCACGCTGACACGACCCCACGGTCTTGTTGAGCCAGGATCACGCTGAGGGGTGCTGCGTTGCACAACACCGGGTAACACACATCAAAGGTACAAAGCGGAAGCGAAATTTTATTACATAAACGAGTTTATGAACATTTTTACATCAAAATAGGTCCAATCTACAGTCACGGGTGTAGACTACGCATCAAGTTCACGTTCAGCCCTTGAACATGTCCTTGCTAGCACACACGCACACTAACACGGCGGCGTGCATGACTCCCACTCGACGGGGTTCCCCTCCTCGGGTTCCGTCTACTCCTCGGGAGTCCCTTCCTCATAGAACCCTGCAAAAGCTTCAAACACAAGCAGTGAGCACGAAGGCTCAGCAAGACTGACCCGTCTCTCCTAAACATGGAACTTCTACATGAGGGGTGATGGGTACATGAGATGAAAACCAGTTGCAAGGACTCGCCTAATTAGTGGATCCTTACTTTCAAGTTTTAGCAGCAGGTTGTGGATAACCTTAGGCTAAGGCACATGAGAGACCCGCAATCAAACAAGAAACGTATTTCTCTCATGTACTTTGCCCAAAGTTTGAAAAGAACTTTAGTTAGCTCTAGACTACAACAAATCATTAGCAATCAAGTACATCTTTCAATCAGCAACATTTTAACATGTAACTAGCCTGTTCTTTCTACGTCATGGTACAGTGAACAAGTGGTACTCACTGACCGCGAGGGACGGCGATTATAATCGATTTACACCTGCAGGGTTACCCGAAAAACCCGTCACGTACGCCCGTACTCGATGTTGCCTACAACAACCATCACGGACGCCGTACGCAACTACCTTTCACCCGTTAGCCAAATGTTAAACCGGTCCAATCGTCCCGAGCAACAGGTCTCTGCACGCGCATCTCAGTGCCACCAGCCGATTTACACCTCAAGCTCTCAACCTACCCTCTGAACGACCAGCTATGCCTCAACACCCAGCTACCCGAGTTACATCAGTTTCCCGGTTCCCATATAGCCGGTAGGTCTTCGTTACTGTTCTAGCTTGTTCAACAGGCCCGCACACGGCTCGGTCCTCAATCGACACAAGCGGAGCTACAGCACACAGGCCCCAAAGTCCTGCTGCCCTTACTCTACGCTCGGTCTCATCTTTCTTGCCATGTGTATCATGTGCTATCTCTACCCGAGTCGGGTGCCTCTAGCCTATGCTCGCGAGTAGTTCCAACTACTCGACTTGTACCGAATCCAACCCTAACTTAGCTTTGCAGTAGCTAACAGGGTTTGCACTCCTAAACCCAACCCATGGTTTTCTTGGCTATGCAATTGGGTTTCCAATCAAGACTCTAATGCAAGGAATCATAATACTCAAGTAAGTGCTCAAAACAATAAAAATTTGTAAAACGGTTAATGCAAACCGGCGCTTGCCTTGCTGCTCTTGGTCGTAGGCTAGCTGCTCTTCCAGAGTAACGAAGTCTAGGACTTCGGGTTCCTCCTCGACCTTAGCGACTACATGATATAAGAAGTACATGTATCAATTTGAATGCATTTGTATTAAGTTTGAACTTGTGAAGTTTATAAGTTCAACTAGACAGACACAATGACTATGAAATTTTTACTGTGGCTTGGTTACAACCTAAACAGAGACTTGGTCAAGTTTTAGATGTGGCACAGCTCAATTGAGCCCTCCACAAATAATTATGTCCTTGACCTTAATTGGATCTCTTATGGTGTTCTAGGGATTTTCATGGAACAAGCCATGACTTTCTGAAAACTAGATTTTCAGAGGGTTCTAATGGAATTGGTCTCACTTAATTTGAAGGTTCCTAACTAAAGATATGAGCTAAACAATTTCAGAGAAAATTCTGAAAATGTTTCTGAACATTTTCTATTTTCTCTGGAACAGTTTCACTAATCACACCATTTGGTGGAGCAAATGAGCTCAAATGGACCTGAAATTTCTATGGTAGTTCAGGGATAGTTTGGTGAACATCCCAGCAAAATTTCAGAATTTTTCTCCAAGGGATTCTCCAGTTAAAATTCCAAACAATTTAAATTTTGAGGAATTAATTCTGGAGAATTAAGGGTTTTCATGAAGTGAAACTTGATTTTATGGAAAGTCCTCAGAGAGCTGAATCCAACAAAATTTGGTTCACTCGATTTGGAGCTTCCTAGCCAAAGTTATGAGGATTTGAAGTTTGAATGAAATCTGAAAATCGGGGAAAAGTTTAAATTTGCGGTTGGGCCACGGGGACACGTGTCGCGCACTGAGGCTTCAGCACACCGGGGTCTACGTGATTTCTGCGCGCCAGCACAACGGATCCCAGCCACACCCGATCCCGATTTGAATTTTTAAGTCACTGACGGCCGGGCCCCGTGTCTTCTTCTTCCTCCTGACGCTCCCTCGCGCCCGCGCCGCCTCCCCTCGCCGGAGCAGACCCGTAGCTCGCCGGCTTGCCACTGCCGGCCATCGCACGGTCTGAAACTCGCCGCCAAGGGGTTATCAACGTCAAGGAACACGTCTGTGGGGTCAGTTTCGGCTGGCGGTGACTGGAAATAACCTGGCGACGTGCGGCGGCCTCGGTTGAGGTTCGGCGCCGTCGGCCGTGGGTTCTAACCCGCCAAGACCTCGAACAATTGGTTCTACAGTATCAGTACACCTCTAGGAAGCTCGACAAGGTTTTAAAGGTGTTCAAAGATGGCGGCAAGTTGGTCGGCACCGTGTGACCTATCGTGCCCGCCATGAACGTCCTCGATCGAGCTCAAAATTCATCACTCCTAGTCGGTTTCATACCACGGATGCAGAAAGGAAATTGATCGCCGGCTAGTTCAGTGCCTATGTGCAAGATTTGATAACTTAAGAAGGATCATAGAGCGGGAATTCGAAGAATCCGTACCGGAAGCTTGGTTTAAGACCGCCGGAGCAAAATCTGGAAATTCGTAGCGGATTCTTCACGGTTTGCTTTAAGACTTGGAGGAGAGCAACACGGTGGTCGCGCGCTGCTGTTGCCGCTCTTGCTGGACCGTGAAAGCCCCTGTGGAACGCTGTCCATGTGAGACTGATCACCGTTCTTCAGCTCAGTCACGACGGTCGTCGTTGATCACGGGAACGGGAGCCGAAACCCGGTGGTTCAGGCGTTGGGAGGGTGGTGCTTGAGCTCAGCGTGCTGCCTAGCAACTCAAGGGAACGAGGGTGCGATTGTTTTCTTCGTTTTCCCGATCGACCGAGCGCTCGGAGGAAGAAAAATGGCGCTGCTCGATGTCGCCCGCGAGGAGATAAAGGCAACCGGTCTTCGCTCGGGCTGAGGCGGTGACGGTCGCGTGGGGGCGCGAGCAGGCCGCCCTGGGCGCCAGCGCGCGAAGGGGGAAGCAGCTGGTGGCGCCGGTTCCTTCTCGGTGGCACACCCGGCAGCTTCTCGGTGGAATTTCCCACTGAGGCTGTGACTTTGTGTGCAAGTCTTCCCTCTTAACTCTATGACATGTGGGTCCCACCCTCAATTTTAACCTCTGAACTTAACTCCAATCTACTGTTGTAAACAGTAGTTCCAACAAAGCCCCTGGTGATTTGAATTATCAACCTTTGAGCCATTTGAATTAGTTAGAATTCAAATTGGGTTTGGTTTGGATAATTTTCAGCACATGTTCAGTTTGAAATTCAAATAAAGTTTGAATTTGCCCCACTTAGCTCATGTCAAGATCAACTCCAAATGGAGTGAAAATTGGTGTGTGAGCTCACAAAAATGTGCTGAGTAAGAATATGCCTCCCACTTTTGAATTCATGGGATAAAAACAGTTTGAATTTGAATGTAGTTTCAAACTGCCCTCTTTCTAGCTACACCCAAAATGACCACAAAAGGTTTTGAATTTGGGTGAAACTTGGCATGGACATTCCTAGCAATGTGTAGGAGTTTTTCATATGTCCAGCCCCTATATATTACATGTGGGAAATACCACTTTTGCAATATGTGAGTTTATTCTCTAATGAGCATGTTGATGGTGGTTACTTGCTCTTCAAATGTGTTCATCAACTTTCTTCAAATGAGGTGTGTGTGTGGTGATGAACACTTTAAATATGTGTCAAAAACTGAGGCCCTTACAGTTAACATTGCAGAAACTGCGAGAGCATCAATTGTATGCCAAGTTGAGCAAGTGTCAATTTTGGCTAAAGGAGATATCGTTCCTAGGCCACATCATCTCCGAGGGAGGAGTATCGGTTGATCCCGAAAAAGTGGGAGATGTTCTGAAGTAGAACCAACGGCAAAATGTGAGAGATATTCGGAGTTTCCTTGGGATGGCTGGATACTACCGCCGGTTCATCAAGGATTTCTCCAAAATAGCGAAGCCTATGACTGAATTGCTAATGAAAGGGAAAGCGTTTCAGTGGACACCAGTGTGTCAAGAAAGCTTTGAGGAGCTAAAGAAGAGGTTAACCACAGCGCCGGTTTTGGTATTGCCGGACGTGAGCAAGAGCTTCTACATATATTGTGACGCATCAAGACAAGCACTTGGATGTGTGCTCATGCAAGAAGGACAAGTGGTAGCCTATGCATCGAGACAACTAAAGAAACATGAGCTGAATTACCCCACACACGACTTGGAACTTGCAGCCGTGGTACATGCCTTGAAGAGTTGGAGGCATTATATCCTTGGCCACCGCTGTGAGATCTATACGGATCACAAAATCTTCAAGTATATATTCACGCAAATGGATCTGAATTTGAGGTAATGTCGATGGTTGGAACTCATAAAGTATTATGATTTTGGAATCAACTATCACCCCGGAAAGGCCAATGTAGTAGCTGATGCGTTGAGCATAAAAGGAGCGTGTCATCAACTCACGGTTCGGGAGCTGCCACCCGAGCTGCATAAGGAGTTTGAACGGTTGCATCTCGGATTCTTGAATGAGATTGAGGTGATAGAACTTCACTCCTCGCTGGAACAAGAGATACGAGATGGCCAAGCAATGGATGAGGAAATCAAGGAAATCAAGGACAGAACTGACATGACCCCACGGTCTTGTCGAGCCAGGATCACGCTGAGGGGTGCTGCGTTGCACAACACCGAATAACACACATCAAAGGTACAAAGCGGAAGCAAAACCTTTATTACATAAAGTGGTTTATGAACATTTTTACATCAAAATAGGTCCAGTCTACACTCACGGGCATAGACTACGCATCAAGTTCACGTTCAGCCCGTGAACGTGTCCTTGCTAGCACACACACACACACTAACACGGCGGCGTGCACGACTCCCACTTGACGGGGTTCCCCTCCTGGGGTTCCGTCTCCTCATCGGGAGTCCCTTCCTCATAGAACCCTGCAAAAGCTTCAAACACAAGCAGTGAGCACGAAGGCTCAGCAAGACTGACCCGTCTCTCCTAATCATGGAACTTCTACATGAGGGTGATAGGTACAGGGGATAAAATCAGTTGCAAGGACTCGCCTACTTAGTGGAACCTTACTTTCAAGTTTTAGCAGCAGGTTGTGGAGAACCTTACGCTAAGGCACATGAGAGAGCCGCAATAAAAAAGAAACGCATTTCTCTCATGTACTTTGCCCAAAGTTGAAAGGAACTTTAGTTAACTCTAAACTAATGCAAAACATTAACAATCAAGTCCATCTTTCAATCAGCAACATTTTAACATGTAACTAGCCTGTTCTTTCTACGTCACGGTACAGTGAACAAGTGGTACTCACTGACCGCGAGGGACGGCGATTATAATCGATTTACACCTGCAGGGTTACCCGAACAACCCGTCACGTACGCCCATACTCGATGTTGCCTACAATAACCATCACAGACGCCGTACGCAACTACCTTTCACCCGTTAGCCAAATGTTGAACCGGTCCAATCGTCCCGAGCAAGAGGTCTCTGCACGCGCATCTCAGTGCCGCCAGCCGATTTACACCTCAAGCTCTCAACCTACCCTCTGAACGACCAACTATGCCTCAACACCCAGCTACCCGAGTTACATCGGTTTCCCGGTTCCCATATAGCCGGTAGGTCTTCGGTACTGTTCTAGCTTGTTCAGCAGGCCCGCACACGGCTCGGTCCTCAATCGACACAAGTGGAGCTATAGCACACAGGCCCCAAAGTCCTGCTGCCCTTACCCTCCGCTCGGTCTCAATTTTTCTTGCCATGTGTTTCATGTGCTATCTCTACCCGAGTCGAGTGCCTCTAGCCTATGCTCGCGAGTAGTTCCAACTACTCGACTTGTACCGAATCCTACCCTAACTTAGCATTGCAGTAGCTAACGGGGTTTTGCAATCCTAAACCCAACCCATGATTTTCTTGGCTATGCAATTGGGTTTCCAAACAAGACTTTAATGCAAGGAATAATGGTACTCAAGTAAGTGCTCAAAACAATAAAAATTTGTAAAAAGGTTAATGCAAACCGGAGCTTGCCTTGCTGCTCTTGGTCGTAGGCTAGCTGCTCCTCCGGAGTAACGAAGTCTAGGACTTCGGGTTCCTCCTCGACCTTAAAGACTACATGATATACAAGTATATGTATTAATTTAAATGCATTTGATTGAATTTAAACTTGTGAAGTCCGTAACTCTTACTAGACAGACTCAATGCCTGTGAAACTTTTACTGTGGCTTGGTTACAACCTACAGACTTGGTCAAGTTTTAGTTGCAGCAAAGCTCATTTGAGCCCTCCACAATTAATTATGTACTTGACCTTAATTGGTACTCTTAGGGTGTTCTAGGGATTTTCATGGAACAAACGATGACTTTCTTAAAACTAGATTTTCAGAGAGTTCTAATGGAGTTGGTCTCACTTAATTTGAAGGTTCCTAACTAAAGATATGAGCTAAATAATTTCAGAGAAAATTCTGAAAATGTCTCTGAACATTTTCTATTTTCTCTGGAACAGTTTCACTAATCACACCATTAGGTGGATCAAATTAGCTCAAATAGATCTGAAATTTTTATGGTAGTTCAGGGATATTTTGGTGAACAGCCCAGCAAAATTTCATAATTTTCCCCCAAAGGATTCTCCAGTTAAAATTCCAAACATTTTAAACTTTGAGGAATTAATTCTGGAGAAATAAGGGCTTTCATGAAGTGAAACTTGATTTGCTGGAACGTGCTCAGAGAGCTGAATCCAACAAAATTTGGTTCACTCGATTTGGAGCTTTCTAGCTAAAGTTATGAGGATTTGAAGTTTGGACTAAAACTGAAATTCGGGGAAAAAGTTTAAATCTGCCGGGCCCGCGGGGACACGTGTTGGGCGCGGAGGCGACAGCACACTGAGGCCCACAGGATTTTTGCGCGCCAGCACACCAGATCCCGGCCACACCCGATCTTGATTTAAATTTCTAAGACGCTGACGTGTGGGCCCGCTGGCTTCGTCTTCCTCCCGACGTGCCCTCGCGCCCGCGCCGCCTCCCCTCGCCGGAGCCGACTCTGAGCTCGCCGGCTTGCCGCTTCCGGCCATCACCTGGTCTGAAACTCGCCGCCAGAGGGTTGTCGACGTCGAGGAGCACGTCTGGGGGGTCAGTTCGAGCTGGCGGCGACCGGAAATAGCCCGGCGACGTGTGGCGGCCTCGGTTGAGGTTCGGCGCCGTCGGCCGTGGGTTATAACCCGCCAAAACCTCGAACGATTGGTTCTATAGCATCAGTACACCTCTAGGAAGCTCGTCAAGGTGTTCAAAGTGTTCAAAGATGGCGGCAAGTCGGTCGGCACCGTGTGACTGAGCGTGCCCGCCATGAACGCCCTCAATCGAGCTCAAAATTCGCCACTCCTATTCGGTTTCATGCCACGGATGCAGAAAGGAAACTGATCGCCGGCTAGTCCAGCGCCTATGTGCAAGATTTGATAACTAGCGAAGGATCTTAGAGCGAGAATTTGAAGAATCCGTACCGGAAGCTCAGTTTAAGGCCGCCGGAGTAAAAACTGGAAATTTGCAGTGGATTCTTCACGGTTTGCTTCCAAACTTGGAGGAGAGCAACATGGCTGTTGCGCGCTCCTGCTGCTGCCCTTGCTGGACCGTGAAAGCTCCCGTGGAACGCTGTCCACGAGCGCCTGACCTTCGACTGAGGTTAGGTCGCCGCTGTGGCAATCGTTCTCGGGCAAGGGAGGTCGGAGCTCGGGGTTTTTGTCGTTGGGGAGGTGGAGTGCGACCTCAGGGTGCTGTCTAGCAGCTCGGGGAAGGAGGAGGCGAGATATTTCCGCGGTTTCCCGATCGAGCAGAGAGGCGGAAGGCCGGGGGCTCAGTGTTCACGGGAGAGGGGAAAGCGAGCGGTGCCTGCCTCGGTGGAGCACCTTAAGAGGACCCTGGAACCGCCCTTGGGCTCATGTGTGGGCACGGGAAGCAGCTGGTGGCGCTGCTCCTCCTCGGTGGCGATCGCAGCTGCTCCCGGGGCGTTGAACCGGCAGCTGCTCGGTGGAAGTTCCCACCGAGACTGTGACTTTGAGTGCAAGTCTCCCCTCTTCTCTCTATGACATGTGGGTCCCACACTTAAGTTTAACCTCTGAAATTAACTCCTCATCACTGTTGTAAACAGTGAGCCCCAAAAATACCCATGGTGATTCAAATTATTCACCCATGAGCCATTTGAATTGATTAGGATTCAAATTGGGTTGGGTTTGAATGAATTTCAACACATGTTCAGTTTGAAATTCAAATAAAGTTTGAATTTGTCCCACTTAGCTCATGTCAAGATCAACTCCAAATGGAGTGAAAATTGGTGTGTGAGCTCACAAAAATGTGCTGAATAAGAATATGCCTCCCACTTTTGAATTCATGGGATAAAAACAGTTTGAATTTGAATATGGTTTCAAACTGCCCTCTTTCTAGCTATACCCAAAAATGACCTCAAAAAGGTTTTGAATTTGGGTGAAACTTAGCATGGACATCCCTAGCAATGTGTAGGAGTTTTCATATGCCCAGCCCCTCTATATCACATGTGGGAAACACCACTTTTGCAATATGTGAGTTTGTTCTCTAATGAGCATGTTGATGGTGGTTACTTGCTCTTCATTTGTGTTCATAAACTTGCTTCGAATGAGGTGTGTGGTGTGGTGATGAACACTTTAAACATGTGTCAAAAACTGAGGCCCTTACAAGAACCCGACAAGGTATAGAAAAGGATTTTAAGGAAGACGAAAAAGGCACGCTTTGTTTAGGGAAAAGGATTTGTGTGCCTAACATGAAGCACATCCATGACACAATATTAAAGGAGGCACATGACTCACCTTATTCCATACATCCCGGATGTACAACTATGTACAAGGACCTGAAAACTTGCTATTGGTGGGATGGTATGAAAAGGGACATAGCTGGATATGTTGCCTTATGCGACATGTGCCAGAGAGTGAAGGCCAAACATCAAAGACCCGCTGGATTGTTGCAGCCATTGAAATTACCCGAGTGGATGTGGGAAGACATCAGCATGGATTTCACAGTCGGACTGCCACGTACTCGGTCGGGTTACGACTCTATTTGGGTTATTGTGGACCAGTTGATGAAAACAGCCCATTTCCTTCCTGTTAGAACCATGTACCGCATTGCACAACTAGCTGAGCTATATATGGAGCAAATCTTATGTCGCCATGGAGTTCCGAAGAGGATAGTTTCAGATCAGGGTTCTCAATTTACCTCTAGGTTCTGGAAGAAGCTGCATGAAGCCATGGGTACACGACTGAATTTCAGCTCTGCTCATCACCCGCAAACGATGGGCAAACTGAGAGGACAAATCAAATTTTGGAAGACATGTTGAGAGCTTGCGCCTTGAAACATGAGCGTAATTGGATAGGAGCATGCCGTATGCTGAATTCTTATACAACAACAGCTACCAAGCTGGCTTGAAGATGTCACCTTTCGAAGCATTGTATGGTAAACTGTGTAGAACGCAGCTGTTCTGGAATGAGACCGGAGAAAGCCAAGTGTTTGGACCTGAAGTGCTGCAAGACGCCGAAAAACAAGTCCAAATGATATGAGAAAACTTGAAGGCTGCTCAGTCAAGACAAAAAGGTTATGCGGACAATAGGCGAAGAAGATTGACCTTCGAAGTGGGAGACTTCGTGTATCTTAAGGTATCGCCTATTTGAGGCCAACGACGGTTCAACGTCAAAGGCAATTTAGCACCTCGCTACATCAGGCCATTCAAGATTTTGGGCAAGCGAGGAGAAATATCCTATCAACTAGAGCTGCCAACGCACCTCTCCGACGTGCACGACTTGTTTCACGTATCCTAACTCAAGAAGTGCTTAAGAGTACCAGAAGAACAAGTACCGATGGATGAACTTGAACTTCAAGAGGACCTGACCTACGCGGAACACCCTGTCAACTGGACGTGAAGGAAAGGGTCACGAGGAACAAAGTGATCCGTTGGTGCAAGGTACAATGGAGCCATCACACGGAAGCCGAAACCACATGGGAGCGTGAGGAAGATCTCAAGGCAGAATTAGCTCATCTATTCTCCACTCTATCGAATCACGAGGGCGAGATTCAGTTTAAGGGGGGTAGGTTTGTAACACCCTCAAATTCATTACCATGCATTGCATACATTTTTCATGTAGAAAAGCATTGTAAAAGAACTAGAAATGGAGAAAGAACCATAGAAATGGAGAAAGAACCATAGAAATGGAGGAAGAAGCCATAGAAATGGAGGAAGAATCACAAAAATAGAGAAAGGAATATAGAAATGGACAAGCGGATATAGAAATGGATAATGGGGCATAGAAATGGAGAGGGAATATAGAAATGGAGAATGGGACATAGAAATGGAGAGGGGAATGTAGAAATGGAGAGGGGAATGTAGGAATGGAACAAGTGACATAGAAATGGTGAGGAATGGGAAAAAGATAGCTGAAATGAGCCATTCCAAAATTTCCCCAAAATTTCTAAATTCCCCAATTCCACAAAAGGGGAATTTTCCCCACATATGGGGGGAATTTTCCCCAAATTGGCCGCACTAATTAAGGGGGAGACCCCTTGGCCGCAGCCCTTAAGGGGGGGAAACCCTATTCCCCACCTTTAGGACTCTTTGGTTAAGTCCCCACCTCTAGGACTCTTTGGTTAAATCGCCCACCATTAGGACTCTTTGTTTACACCTTTAGGACTCTTTGATTGACTCCCATCTTGCTAGGACTCTTTGTTTCCACCCCTAGGACTCTTCCCCCCCCCCCTTATAAATATAACCCCCACCCCCTGGCAGCACCCCTCTCCCTTTGGTCGTCCCCCCTGCTGCCAAGCCCCCTTCCTTGCTGCCAAGTCGCCAAGTCCCCCCCCCCTGCCGGAATTTGGCCGCCGTCAAGCCCCGTCACGCCTCGCTGTCGCCGGAGAAGAAGCCCGACGATCTGTCCCGCCCTAATCTTCCGTAGGAAAATTCTCCACTGCTGCCATTGCTAGGAGAAAGGCCCTGCCACAAGGAGACAGTGAGGTAGGTCCCCATTACCCATCTTACGACGTCGCCGCTGTTTCTACGCATCCGTTTTCTTCGCCCCCTTTGAGCAGAAACTTTTACGTGTGGACAGATCATGTTTTGATTGGTTTTTGACGTTGGAATTGATCTAGATCTTGAGTCAAGATCATCACCACGTCCACACTTGATCCCTACACCCTTGTTCATCATAAAACCCAAAAAACCCAATAAAACATGCAAGAATACGTACAAACTGGTTTAAGAAAACAGCACCATAGGATTTGCATTCATTTACCCCATTGCATCTTGAGTAAAGTTTGTACATGATGATTGATTGATGTAAATTTTGTATGTGCGTTGTCGGTACCCTCAATACCGGGTACCCCCGCGCATAGGGAAAAACCGCCTAAGGACCTCGCCCCTCCATAGGGGTGAGCTCCGAAAGGGCCACGTGTCCTGCAGGGCCGGGCCACCCCCTCTCCTAAGAGGGGAGCCCCGGGCCTGCCATGTGGCTGGCGAAGCCGGACCTCCCCCCTCCGCGGGGGAGAGCTCTGAAGGCTCCACGTGTCCAGCTGTGCCACAGCTCCCCCTCTCCTTAGGGGTAAGCTCCGGGCCCGCCACGTGGCCAGCAGAGCCGGACTCCCCCCTCTGCGGGGAGAGCTCCGAAGGCTCCACGTGTCCAGCGGGGCCAGAGTTCCCCCTCTCCTCAGAGGTAAGCTCTGGGCCCGCCACGCGGCCAGTAGAGCCAGACCTCCCCCCTCCGCGGGGAGGGCTCTGAAGGCCCCACGTGTCCAGCGGGGCCAGAGCTCCCCTCTCCTCAGAGGATAGCTCTGGGCCCGCCACGTGACCGGCAGAGCCGGACCTCCCCCTCTGCGGGGAGAGCTTCGAAGGCTCCACGCGTCCCGCGGGGCCGGACCTCCCTCTCCTCAGAGGAGAGCTCCGAGCCCGCCACGTGGCCAGCAGAACAGCGCTGCACGCCTGGCGCGATAGGCAGCAGGAGTAAAGCCGCGACATGCCTTGTCCGTACAAGGTATTCAAGACCCGCGCCTTCCCAAGACGCGGAGACGCGGCGCACGCCTGCCAGGCACCACTGTGGCCAGTCGCAGTCGAGGCAGGTCATGCCTTCCCAAGACATGAAGACATGCACGCAATGTCAGAGGCTGTACACCAATAAACACAGAGACAAGACATCCCCTGCCACCCCTGCCATCATCAACCGCTACGCCTAGCTTGCTGCGTGGGCAGGGCGACAGGACGGTCGGACAGGGCTATGAAGTTACTGCCAGAGACAACTACCGGCGATATTGCGAGATACGGTAGATGGCAGGAAATCACCCCGGGACCACCTTTCAGGTCCCGGGGCCCCCTTTGTAAGCTGCTCGAGCCTTGGACTATAAAAGTCTCAGGTAGGCAACGTTGCAAGGGGTTCGGACTCCAGCGAGTTCAGCTCCCGCTAGACATTCTAGCACTCAGTTCATCCCCAAGCTTAGAACTCCAGTTCTAAGCTTCAAGCAATACTTAGAGCACCTCTGCTCACCGTGGACGTAGGGTTTTACGCTCCGGCGGCCTGAACCACGTAAAAAACCCATGTGTTCATCTCCTTCCTTCGTCCCAACATGCGTAGACCCTCCGAGAGGACTAGCCCCTCCGAAAAAGAACCTCCGCGGGCTGCCCTGAGCAGGCCCGAGGGAAGTGTCGACTGCTACACTTCGACATTTGGCGCACCAGGAAGGGGTCTTTTCCCTCTCGCGATGAGCTTACGCCGACAAAGATGACAAAGCTTCCTTCATCGGCAAGCTCTCCTCGCCCTCGTTCCCGGCGAACGATGACCAGCGAGGCCTATGTCTCGACACACTCAGGACGGAGTGTGTCGGGACAAGCTGGGAGCCCGCGACCGACTCCAACAACGCAGACTCCAGCAAGCCCAAGATCTGCTGCAGCACCGAGTGTCACCCATGGGAGTACACTAGCTGCAACACGGGCGCTTCTACACAATCCACCTGCTGGGGACGCTCCACACCATCCGACAACAGCCTGTAGAGTCCATCCCGGCACGGAGCTAGACCTCCACGCCATCCGACAACAGCCTGTAGAGTCGCTGCGCTCCTTCATCCAGCGGTTCTCCCAGGTGCGGAACACCATCCCACACATCCAGAATGCTTCAGTGGTAGTGGCGTTCCGCCAGGGTGTAAGAGACGAGAATATGCTCGAGAAGCTCGCCACCAGAGAGGTGCGCGACGTCTCGGAGCTCTTCAGCCTGGCGGACAAGTGCGCCATGGCAGCAGCAGGGCAGAACTAGCACTCACAGCCAGCCTCCGAAGCAGGAGGACAGCCCGGAGCTAGCGCTGCTTCCCATTGGAGCAGCAAGAAGATCAAGAAGAAGGGCGGTGGCAAGATCAAGCCTCCGGCCAGAGCTCCCGTTGCTGCAGCTCGGGGGCCACGCCCCGACAAGAGGCCACGACAGTCACCTGCCCCTGGTGGTGACCGTAGTGAGCCGTGTCCTGTGCACAACACCAGGAGCCACACTGCTGCTGAGTACCGGGAGATCCAGAAGCTCGCGGAGCGCTTCCGCGAGGGGAGGCAGCCGCGAGCAGAAGGTCCTCCCTTTCGTCAGCGGAGGGCAAGCAGAAGGTCGACCACCGGGACAACGTCGACCAAGACATGGGGTACCAGGAGCCCCAGCGAGCTGTGAAGACAGTCCACAACCGTGGGGACTTCAGCTCCAGCGAAGACGAGCGCCGGAAGGCGCTCCACGTCATCTACGGCGGGTCCTCTGACCCCTCGTCCCGGAACGCCGTCAAGACCCTGCGCCGAGCAGTGGCGTTGGTGGCCCCTATCCCAAGTGCAGCGCCGCACCTCAAGTGGGTAGGGACCCCCATCAGCTTCGACGCCACCGACTGCCCCAAGAACATAGCTGGGGCCGGACAGCTACCGCTCCTGGTAGCTCCCACCATCGCCAACGTGAAGATGTACCACGTCCTGGTGGATGGCGGGGCCGACCTGAACCTCATAAGCCATGCAGCTTTCCAAAAGCTGCAGATCCCGATGGCCAAGCTCACCCCGTCAAGCCCGTTCTCAGGGTGGGGCTGGGACAAGTTGTCCCGTACGGCAACATCAGCCTTCCGGTGACCTTCGGAGCACCGGACAACTACCGAACAGAGTATATTCTGTTCGACGTGGCGGAGGTCGACCTCGCCTTCAACACCATCATCGGCAGGCCAGCCCTGTACCGATTCATGGCGGTAGCTCACTATGGCTACCTCGTCTTGAAGATGCCTACACCAACAGGCGTCCTCAAGATCCGTGGATACCGCACTGCTGCAGTGTCAGCCTTGGAGAAGCTCCAAGCACTTGCAGAAGCCCGAGCACCTGCCCCTGGCGGTGCAGAACCGGGCCAGCTCCACCCGAGTGCGTGCCACCGTGCCTCGACCTCAACACCCCGCGTGCAACCTCTCAACAAGGGCGACGTCCCCCTGAAGGTCATCCAAGTCGGAGCTGACGCTGCCCAGACCACCCGGATAGACGGGGGCCTGGACAGCAAATAGGAAAGCGCGCTCATCACCTTCCTCTGTCACAACGTCAACGTGTTTGCATGGCAACCGTGGCAGATGCCCGGGATCCCTAGGGAGGTGATCGAGCACCATCTGAAGATCTTCCCTGACGCCCGGCCGGTCCAGCAGAAGCCCCGGAAGCAGTCCATCAAGCGGCAGAACTTCATCCGTGAAGAAATCAAGAAGCTTCTGGATGCTGGCTTCATACTGGAGGTCCACCACCCCCGGTGGTTGGCGAACCCTGTTGTCGTACCGAAGGTCGGCGGGAAGCTCCGGATATGCATCGACTACACCAGTCTCAATAAGGCATGCCCCAAAGATCCATTCCCTCTCCCTCGAATAGATCAAATAGTAGACTCTACATCAGGCTGTGATATGTTATGCCTCCTAGACGCCTACTCAGGCTTCCACCAAATACCTATGTCTAGAGAAGATGAAGAAAACACTTCTTTTATCACTGTAGACGGCCTGTATTATTATGTCTCCATGCCTTATGGTCTTAAAAATGCTCTCCCCACCTTTCTTCGTGCAATGCGTAAAACATTTGGAGAGCTATTCCGAGACTTAGTTGAGGTGTATGTCGATGACATCGTTGTCAAAGTCAGACAGAGCACGTCCTTGTTAGACAACCTAGCTCTAGTCTTTGACAAGCTGCGCACCATGCGCACTAAGCTGAACCCGGACAAGTGTGTCTTCGGTGTATCCTCTGGCAAGCTCCTCGGATTCCTGGTCTCACACCGAGGGATCGAAGCCAACCCAGAGAAGATCAAGGCCATCGAGCTGATGCGGCCCCCAGCCCGTATCAAGGATGCCCAGAAGCTCACGGGATGCCTAGCTGCGCTGAGTCGGTTCATACCGAGGCTAGCGGAGCGGGCTCTTCCCTTCTTCAAGCTCCTGTGCAAATCTGGTCCATTTGCTTGGACCGACGAAGCAGAAGAAGAATTCCAGGAGTTGAAGCAACTCCTGACGATGCTGCCCATCATGGGAGCCCCAGAGCCTGGAGAGCACCTGCCGCTCTACATCACGGCTACAACAGAAGTGGTGAGCATGGTCCTCATCGCAGAGCGGCCGGACCCCTTATCACTGCAACCTGCTCCAGCAGCAGAAGTCAAGCACTTGGATAAGGGGACCTCCCAAAGCAGCAGAAGTCCAAGACGACCTCCCGAAGCTCCAAGACAACCAATCGGGAGTCCAAGACAACCTCCCGGAGGTCCAACGGGACCTCCCGGAGGTCCAAGACAACCTCACGGAGGTCCAACGGGACCTCCCGGGAGTTCAAGACGACCTCCCGGAGGTCCAATGGGGCCTCCAGGAGGTCCAAGACGGCCTAGAAGCCCCCGAGTCCCAGCTCCTGGAGGCTGTCCCGTACCTGTCAACCTCCTGTCGGCCTGAGCCAATAGAGGAAGACATCTTGGGTCCTCCGGGGAAGGTCCGGACCAACGAAAGGCCTGTCTACTACATCAGCAAAGTCCTCCACGATGCCAAGACAAGGTACCTGGAGGTCCACAAGCTGCTGTATGCAGTGATCGTGGCGTCCAGGAAGCTCCGCCACTACTTCCAAGCCCACCGGATCTCGGTGGTCACCTCCTACCCGCTGAAGACCATTCTTCACAGCCTCAACGCGACTGGCAACGTCGCCAAGTGGGCAGCAGAGCTGGCGGAGTTCGAGCTGGACTTCCTACCTCGTCATGCGGTCAAGAGCCAAGCACTGGCTGACTTCGTGGCCGAGTGGACGCCATCGACAACCCACCCAGGGGGCCCTGAAGACGGTGAACCGGAGCCCCGAGCTCTGGTCTTCACCGAGCCCCACTGGACGCTCTTCTTTGACGGCTCCTTGCGAAAGCAGGGGGTTGGTGCCGGTGTATTGCTTCTCATGCCATCGGGGGAGCAGCTCCGGTACGTGGTGCATCTCAATTTCAAGGCAACCAAAAACATGGCTGAATATGAAGCTCTCATCTTCGGTCTGAAGACGGCGCTGTCCCTCGGTGCCCGCCAGTTGCTGGTCAAGGGCGACTCCCAGCTCATCATCAAGCAAGTCAAGGGCAAATGCTCCTGCAACGACCCGCAACTGGCTGCCTACCTCCTCCACGTCCAGATGCTGGACAAGGATTTCGTTGCCTTGGACCTGCACCATGTACCGCGCGCCGACAACGCCGTGGCCGACGACCTCTCAACGAAGGCCTCCACTGGATCCCCTGTGCCCGAATGAGCCTTCAAGAGGACGTTGCCGCGGCCCACAGCCCAGCCTGTCGAGCCGGGCGAAGGGGGCGAGACCAGCACCTCAAAGCTGGCGGTCCCGGCGGCTCTGCAACCATGGCGCCCACCAAGGATCGTAAGCGTCACTGGGGACTCTGTGCTACCCAGCGCTCAAGATCCAGAAGCTCAAGTCAGTCCTGATGCATGGATCACGGAGATCCGGGACTACCTGAAAGACAACATCCTTCCTGATGAACATGCATCCGCTGAACGGATTGTGAGCATGGCTAAGAGATACGCGCTGGTAGAAGGGGATCTCTACCGGCGTGGCACCAACCACATCCTATTGTGGTGCATAACCCAGGAGGAAGGCTGCGACTTGCTCGATGAGATCCATGGAGGCAAGTGCGGGAATCACGCTTCCTCACGCACACTGGTCGGTAAAGCCTTCCGGCATGGCTTCTACTGGCCGACAGCTCTCCAGGATGCCGTCAAGCTGGTCAAGAGATGCAAGGCGTGCCAGTTCCATGCCAAGCAGATCAACACACCAGCTCAGACGCTGCAGATGATCCCGCCCTAGTGGCCGTTCTCGGTATGGGGGCTGGACATCCTGGGGCCATTCCCCAAAACCGTCAGGGGATTCCAGTACCTCTACGTCACCATCGACAAGTTCACCAAGTGGCTGGAAGCTACACCCGTCGTCACCATCAACAAGCAATCCGCAGTCAAGTTCATCAAGTCGATCGTCTGCAGGTTCAGGGTCCCGAACACAATCATCACCGACAACGGGACCCAGTTCACAAGTGCAGCGTTCCAAGACTACTGCGAAGACCTTGGCATCAAGGTGTGTTATGCCTCCGTTGCTCATCCAAAGAGCAACGGGCAAGTCGAGAGGGCCAACGCCGAGATCCTTCAGGGCCTCAAGACTCACACCTATGCCAGCTTGATGAAACATGGTGCCAAGTGGGTGGATGAGCTTCCGAGCGCACTGTGGGCTAGCCGGACATCCCAGAGCCGGCCCACCGGGGAGACACCCTTCTTCATGGTGTACGGGGCCGATGCCGTGCTTCCCCCAGAGATCACCATGGGGTCCCCCCGTGTCCGAGCTTACGACGAAGCCGCGCAGGACCAGCTCCGGTGTGAAGCATCGACCTTGTTGACGAGGCTTGGTTACAAGCAACGCTCCGCAACGCACGGTACCGGCAAGCACTCCGGCGCTACCACCAGAGGTCTGTGCGTGTCCGGGAGCTCAAAGAAGGCGACCTGGTGCTGCGGCGCATACTTTCTCGCGAAGGGACCAACAAACTCTCCCCCAGCTGGGAAGGTCCCTTCCGAGTCACGAAAGTTTGCCGCCCCGGGTGCGTGCGCCATTCCACCGAGGACCAAGATCCGCTCCCAAACCCTTGGAACATAGAACATCTCCGTAAGTTCTATCCCTAGAGCAATGGTAGAGCAGGTTCCTTTTCTTTCTGTAATAGATCCCATAGAGTCCAGGAACAACGCACGGAGCAACTAAGCGCCAGGGGGCGGTCCAGGACTACGTCCAGCTTG
The DNA here is from genome assembly GCA_030760725.1 of Neostapfia colusana. NCBI lineage: Eukaryota > Viridiplantae > Streptophyta > Magnoliopsida > Poales > Poaceae > Neostapfia > Neostapfia colusana. The sequence continues at coordinate 31,398,903 of JASWHV010000017.1, read as the reverse complement.
GCCTGGTTCCGTACCCTAAGAGCGTAGGCTCCTGCCCCCCCCCCCCCCTTCATAATGGGGTTGGTCGTTGCCTCCATGTATAGCCTGCCTTCCTCCTATGGATGTTTATATGGAAAGAATACTGTCCTACCACGCTCTTACTCATGTGTTCATTTAAATTACGCATTAATGTTTATGATCACACCTCCATGCTCAAAACAGTGTATGCCCATCGTACACTCAGCTCTCCTTTCCCACTCTCAACCCTACTTGGCATTTGCTATCCTACTGAAGGCGGTCGTGCTTGAGGTATCTGCCAAAGGCCAGGGGGCCTCTCAGACCTCCCCCAGTTGGGTACTGCGGCGCTAGTTGGTCACCTCCAGGAAAAACCTACGCTGTACATGGGGGGTCTAGGGTGCTGTCGGTACCTGAGATATGGGGTACCCCCGCGCACAGGGTAAAATGCCTAAGGTGCTCGCCCTACTCCGCAGGGAGAGCTCCGAAGGAGCCACGCGTCTGGCGGGGCCGGACCTCCCTCTCCTCAGAGGAAAGCTCCGGGCCCGCCACGTGGCATACAGAAGCCGGACCTCCCCCTCCGCGGGAGAGAGGTCCGAAGATGCCACACGTCCAGCAAGGCCGGACCTCCCTCTCCTCAGAGGTGAGCTCCGGGCCCGCCATGTGGCATGCAGAAGTCGGACCTCCCCCTCCGCGGGAGAGATGTCCGAAGGCGCCACGCGTCCAGCGGGGCCGGACCTCCCTCTCCTCAGAGAAGAGCTCCGGACCTGCCGCGTGGCTGGAGGAACGGTGCTGCCTGCCCCCGGGCGGTAGGCAGCGGGCGTAAAGGCGCCCCTCACCTTGCCCGTACAAGGAATTCAAGGCCCGCGTCTTCCCAAGACGCGGAAACGCGGAGCACGCGCCTGTCAGGTGCCGTTGCGTCCAGTCGCATCACAGACTGGCTCGCGGTGTCAGAACCTGACAGGTAATAAACGCCGCGACAAGACATCCCATGCCACCTGCGCCGTCATCAACCACTACGACTAGCGCACGGCATGGGCAGGGCGGCAAAAAGAAAGACTCAGAAGCCTTCGACCGGAGGCAACCACCGGCATAACTACAGATATGGTAGATAATAGACAATCTTCCCGGGACCACCTGTCGGGTCCCGGCTTCCCTTGTAAGCCGCCTGAGCCTTGGACTATAAAAGGCTCGGGTAGGCGTCGATAGCAGGGGTTCGCATTCTGGAACTCATACGCTAGCCATACACCCTCAAGCTGTAACTCACCCCCAAGCTCAGGCCCCCGGCCCTGAGCAGCAAGCAATACAGCGAGCTCCATAGCTCGCCGTGGACGTAGGGTTTTACGCTCCGGCGGCCTGAACCACGTAAAACTTCCCGTGTCAAGCTCTCACTAACTCGTCCATTCGCGCAAGCTCTCCGCTAGGAACTAGCCCCTCCGAAAAAAGAACCTCCGCGGGCTGCCCAGTGCAGGCCCGGGGGAAGTGTCGATCGCACACTTCGACATTTGGCGCGTCAGGTAGGGGGCTTTTCCCCTAGCGCGATGAGTTTCCGCCAACGAAGATGACCAAGCTCCCTTCGGCGGCAAGCTCACCTCCCCCGCCTCCGCGGCAAGCCGCAGCTAGGGGGGAGTACAAGCCAACACACTCAGGATGGAGTGTGTCAGTACAAGCTGGGAGCCAGCAACCGGCTCTGGCAGCACCGACCCCGGCAATGCAGGCTCCAACCAGCGTCATATCTCCAGTAGCGCCGGGCGTACCCAGAAGGGGCGCGCTAGCTGCAGCAAGAGCGCTACTGCACAATCCGCCCGCTGGAGACGCGCCTCAGGCAGCGACCCAGCGGTGGATTCTCGAGGTAGACCGTCTTGTCGTCGCTGCCGCAAGCCCACGACTCCGGCGGAGACGACACTCTAACCAGCCGGCCGTGTCGCTGATACGCACGCCGATGGCTGATGAACAGACGGCAGATTCCAGCTCTGCCAGCCCTCAATCGATGGATCTGAGGACAGAGCTGGAGCGGTGTCGCTCGGGTCAAGATGCCCGGGTATACCTCGAGCAACGCTGAGAAAGGCGTCGCTACCAAGGAGCTGACGACAGCATGACGTCGGCCTCGACCCAGCCTGAAGAGCAGACCTTCGCCATGCGATCTCTGCCCCAGGCCTGCGCTGTGCAGAATATGCCACAGTCATATGTACTGCAGATGGCGCCCCCGGCCTACGGTGCAGCTTTGCCCGTACCGGGGTACACTGTGCCTGGTGCGAACTCAGCGTTCGCGGCACCAGAACCTGCGGTGATGGAAGCAGGGTGTGCAGCCCTCGCGCCCCATCTTCGCTTTGCAAAGTGGCCGCGCAAGTTTCGGCCACACCTGCCCGAGAAGTACGACTGCAGCGTCAACCCGGCAGAGTTTCTCCAGATCTACTCCACCGCCGTACTTGCCGCAGGAGGGAATGAAGCCGTCATGGCCAATTACTTCCCTGTCGCCTTGACCGGTCCAGCCCGGTCTTGGCTCATGAACCTCCCCCAAGGTTCCGTCACCTCCTGGGGAGAGCTTTGCCGACAGTTCGTAGCCAACTTCGGCAGCTCCTACACCCGGCCTGGCACGGAGCTCGACCTCCACGCCGTCCAGCAGCAGCCTGGGGAGTCGCTGCGCTCTTTCATCCAGCGGTTCTCCCAGGTGCGGAACACCATCCCACACATTCAAAATGCTTCTGTGGTTGTGGCGTTCCGGCAAGGCGTCCGGGACAAGAAGATGCTCGAGAAGCTCGCGACCAGGGAGATCCGCGACGTCTCAGAGCTCTTCAGCTTGGCGGACAAATGCGCCAGAGCTGCCGAAGGACGGAACTGGCACTCGCTGCCATCCTCCGAGTCAGGGGGACTGCCCGGATCCAGTCCTACTCCCTGTGGAAGCGGCAGGAAGGCCAAGGGCCGAGGCAGAAGCAAGATAGAGTCACCGACCGCAGTCCCAGTCGTCACTGCAGCGACGCTCGGTGGGGCTCGGGGGCCGCGCCCCGACAAGAAGCAGCGAAGATCACCAATCCCAGAAGGTGATAAAGACAGTATGTGCCCCGTGCACGGCAGCTGTCGCCACACTACTGCCGAGTGCCGGGAGATCCGAAGGCTCGCAGAGCGTTTCCGCAAGGAGAAGCGGCAGCGGGCTGATGACCTGCCCTTCCGTCCAAAGGAAGATGAGCAGAGGGTGGATGTTCCAGATAACATCGACCACCCAGAGGAGATCCGGGAGCCTCCACGTGTCGTGAAGGCGGCACGCAATCATGAGGATTCCGACTCCAGCGGCGATGAGCGTCGGAAGAAGCTCTACGTCATATACGGCGGGTCCGCCGACCCCTCGTCCCGAAGCATAGTCAAGACTCTGCACCGAGCGGTAGCGTCGGTGGCGCCAATCCCAAGTGCTGCACCGCACCTAAAGTGGATGGGGACCCCCCATCAGCTTTGATGCCACCGACTGCCCCAGGAACATGGCTGGGGCCGGCCAGCTGCCGCTCCTGGTGGCCCCTACCATCGCCAACATGAGAATGTACCACGTTTTGGTGGATGGAGGGGCTGGGCTGAACCTCATCAGCCGTGCAGCTTTCCAGAAGCTGCAGATCCCGATGGCCAAGCTCACCCCGTCGAGTCCGTTCTCAGGGGTAGGGCCGGGACAGGTTATCCCCTACGGCAGCATTAGTCTCCCGGTGACCTTCGGGGCTCCGGACAGCTATCGAACAGAGTACATCCGGTTCGACGTAGCGGAGATAGACCTCCCCTTCAACGCCATAATCGGCAGGCCAGCCCTGTACCGGTTCATGGCTGTAGCCCATTATGGCTACCTTGTCCTGAAGATGCCAACACCGACAGGTGTTCTCAGGATTCGTGGGGACCGCACTGCTGCAGTGTCGGCCCTGGAGAAGCTCCAAGCACTCGCGACAGCTGGGGCCTCAGCCCCCGGCAATACGGAATCGGACCAGCTCCGCCCGTGTGCACGTCACCGTGCTTCCACCACAGCACCCCGGGTGCAACCTCTCGACGAGGGCGGCGTCCCCTTAAAGGTCGTCCAAGTCGGCGCCGAAGCTACCCAGACCACCTGGGTAGCCGGGGGCCTGGATAGTAAATAGGAAGGCGCGCTCGTCACCTTCCTCCGGCACAACGTCGACGTGTTTGCATGGCAGCCGTCACAGATGCTGGGGATCCCCAGGAAGGTGATCGAGCACCACTTGAAAGTCTTCCCCGACGCCCGGCCGGTTCAACAGAAGCCCCGCAAGCAGTCCATTGAGCGGCAGAACTTCATCCGTGAGGAAGTCAAGAAGCTGCTGGACGCTGGCTTCATACGGGAGGTCCACCACCCACGATGGTTGGCGAACTTCGTCGTTGTCCCGAAGGCCGGCGGGAAGCTCCGGATGTGCATCGACTACACCAGTCTCAATAAGGCATGTCCTAAAGATCCATTCCCTCTCCCTAGAATAGACCAAATAGTAGACTCAACGTCAGGCTGTGATATGCTGTGCTTCCTAGACGCCTATTCGGGTTTCCATCAGATCCCCATGTCTAGGGAGGACGAGGAGCACACCTCCTTCATCACAGTGGACGGCCTTTATTGCTATGTGTCCATGCCTTACGGCCTAAAGAATGCACTCCCCACCTTTGTGCGGGCAATGCACAAAACCTTTGGTGAGTTAATAAGAGACCTGGTTGAGGTGTATGTCGATGACATAGTTGTCAAGGTCAAGCAGGGTCCGTCCCTGCTAGATAACCTAGCCTTAGTCTTTGACAAGTTGCGCTCTACGCGCACCAAGCTGAACCCAGATAAATGTGTGTTCGGCGTGTCCTCTGGGAAGCTCTTAGGGTTCCTGGTCTCGCACCGGGGGATTGAGGCCAACCCAGAGAAGATCAAGGCCATCGATTTGATGCGGCCCCCTGCCCGCGTTAAAGATGTCCAGAAACTCACAGGATGTCTAGCCGCGCTGAGTCGGTTTATACCGAGGCTAGCAGAGCGGGCACTCCCTTTCTTTAAGCTTCTGCGCAAGTCGGGCCCCTTTGCCTGGACTGACAAAGCGGAAGAGGCTTTCCAGGAGTTGAAGCGACTCCTGACGACCCTACCAATCATGGTAGCCCCTGAGCCCGGAGAGCACCTGTTGCTCTACATCACGGCGACAACTGAAGTAGTGAGTATGGTCCTCGTCGCAGAGCGGCCGGACCCCTCATCTTCACAACCTGCTCCGGTAGCAGAAGACAGACGTCAGGAGGCCCCGCAGGACCAAGACGGTCTCCCGGGCCTCCAAGGCAACCTCCCGGAGGTCCAGGTCGGCCTCCCGGAGGTCCTGGGCAGTCTCCCGGACCTCCAAGATAAACCCCCGGGGGCCCCGCGGGACCGCCCGGGGGCCAAATGGGACCCCCCAGACCTGAGAAAGAGGGTTCGAACCGTACAGAGGCCTGTCTACTACGTCAGCGAAGTACTTCATGATGCCAAGACAAGGTACCTGGAAGTCCACAAGCTGCTGTATGCGGTGCTCGTTGCCTCCAGGAAGCTCTGCCATTACTTCCAGGCCCACCGGGTCTCGGTAGTCACCTCGTATCCACTGAAGACAATTCTTCACAGCCCCCATGCGACGGGCAACGTTGCTAAATGGGCGGCGGAGCTAGCGGAGTTTGAGCTGGACTTCCTCCCACGCCATGCAGTCAAGAGCCAAGCACTGGCTGACTTTGTGGCGGAGTGGACGCCAACGGAGGCTGACCCAGGGGGCCATGGGGGCGGAGAACCGGAGCACCAAGCTCCGGTCTTCACCGAACCCCACTGGACACTCTTCTCCGACGGCTCCTCTTGAAAGCAGGGGGCCGGTGCCGGCGTACTGCTCCTCATGCCATCGGGGGAACAGTTTGGTTATATGGTGCGTCTCAATTTCAAGGCAACCAACAACATGGCGGAGTATGAAGCACTCATCTTTGGCCTGCAGACAGCCCTGTCTTTAGGCGCTCGCCAGTTGTTGGCACAGGGCGACTCCCAGCTGGTCATCAAGCAAGTCAAGGGCGAATGCTCCTGCAATGACCCCCAGCTAGCTGCATATCTGCTTCACGTGCAGAATGTGGAGAAAGAATTCCTCGCCTTGGACCTGCACCACGTACCGCGCGCCGGTAATACCGCAGCCGACGACCTTTCAACGAAGGCTTCCACCGGAGCCCCTGCGCCCGAAGGAGTCTTTGAGAGGACGTTGCTGCGGCCCACAGCCCGGTCCGCCGAGCCGGGCGAAGGGGGCTTGACCAGCTCCTCGAAGCTGGCGGTCCCGGTGGCCCTACAACCGTGGGCGCCACCAAGGATTGTAAGCGTCACTGGGGACTCCGTGCAACCCAGCGCTCAAGATCCAGAAGCTGAAGTCAGACCCGATGCATGGATCACGGAGATCCGGGACTACTTGAAGGACAATATCCTCCCTGATGAACATGCAACCGCTGAACGGATTGTGCGTATGGCTAAGAGGTACGCGCTGGTAGAGGGGGATCTCTACCGGCGTGGCGCCAACCACATCCTATTGCGGTGTATAACCCAGGGGGAAGGCTGCGACTTGCTCGCTGAGATCCATGGAGGCGAATGTGGAAGTCATTCTTCCTCATGCACGCTTGTCGGTAAAGCCTTCCGGCATGGCTTCTACTGGCCGACAGCAGTCCAGGATGCCGTCAAGCTGGTCGAGAGCTGCAAGGCGTGCCAGTTCCACGCCAAGCAGATCCATACACCGGCTCAGGCGGTACAGATGATCCCGCCCTTGTGGCCGTTTGCCGTGTGGGGGCTGGACATCCTGGGGCCATTCCCCAGAACCGTCGGGGGGTTTCGGTACCTCTATGTCGCCATCGACAAGTTCACCAAGTGGCCGGAAGCTACACCAGTTGTCACCATTAATAAACAATCAGCAGTAAAATTCATCAGATCCATTGTCTGCCGGTTCGGGGTCCCAAACAGGATCATCACTGACAATGGGACCCAGTTCACCAGCGCGGCATTTCAAGACTACTGCGAGGACCTTGGCATTCAGGTATGCTATGCCTCGGTCGCTCACCCGAAGAGCAATGGGCAAGTCGAGAGGGCCAATGCGGAGATTCTCCGGGGCCTCAAGACTCGTACCTTCGCCAGCCTGAAGAAACATGGTGCCAATTGGGTAGATGAACTTCCGAGCACGCTATGGGCTAACCGGACATCCCAGAGCCGGGCCACCGGGGAGACACCCTTCTTCATGGTGTACGGGGCCGAAGCTGTACTTCCTCCAGAAATCACCATGAAGTCTCACCGTGTCCAGGCTTACGACGAAGCCGCGCAGGACAACCTCCGGCGTGGAGAAATCGACCTCGTCGACGAGGTACGATTACATGCGGCACTCCGTAACGCGCGGTACAGACAGGCGCTTCGGCGCTACCACCAGAGGTCTGTGCGTGCCTGGGAGCTGCAGGAAGGTGACCTGGTGTTGCGGTGCATACTTTCTCGCGAAGGGGCCCACAAACTCTCCCCTAGTTGGGAAGGCCCCTTCCGTGTCACGAAAGTATGCCGCCCCGGGTGTGTGCGCCTTTCCACCGAGGATGGGGACCTGCTCCCGAATCCTTGGAACATAGAACACCTCCGTAAGTTCTACCCCTAAGAGCAAAAATAGGTCAGTACTTTCTTTTCGTAATGAACCCCATAGAGTCCAGGAGCAGCGCTCGGAGCAGCTAAACCCCAGGGGACGGTCCAGGACTACGTTCAGCTTTGCCTGGTTGCGACTCCAAGCACGTAGAGTCTTGCTTCCCCTCTTAATGGGGTGGGTCGTGGCCTCCATAATTAGCCTGCCTTCCTCCTATGGAAGGTTGTGCGAAAAGAAGTCTGCCCTACTTTGCTCTTTCCTTGTACTCATTTGAATTGTGAATTGAGTTATTTTTTTATCACCCTTGCAGTACATGGCTGCCGTGTGCTCAGCTCCCCCTCTCTACAAACCCCCAAGCATCAAGCGTATGGTTGGGGGCTGTAAGTCAAATAAGACTATAAAACAAGGGAGGGGGAGCCCCCAAGGAGAATTACGTTTCCTCTACCTGTGTGCAGGACTTCCAGGTTGCGGCAACGGGGACTGCGTAAAGTAGGGGGAAAGGAGCTACCAACTACTTCGACCCAGGGCTAGAGGGTGCGGGACCCGGGGGTCCCACGAGTCCAGCAGGCCCGGAACTCTTCCCTTCCTTGAGAGGGGCTCCGGGCTCACCACGTGGCAGACGGAAGCCGGACCTCCCCCCGCGGTGGAAGAGCTCCGAAAGCCCTGCGTGCTCAACATGGCCGGGGCTCCCGTCCCCGCAGTAAGAGCAATCATCAAGTGGGCGCACGCTCTCACGACCCCGCGGCCGTTCGTGCTCCAGCAGCGGTCAAGTTGGGACTTAGAGAAAGTGCGCGGATCGGAAAATACGGAGGTCCCACCTCGGGCTCGCTATCTCCCCCGAGATGGGCCCGGGGGCCACTGTCAGTACCTGAGATATGGGGTACCCCCGCGCACAGGGTAAAATGCCTAAGGTGCTCGCCCTACTCCGCAGGGAGAGCTCCGAAGGCGCCACGCGTCTGGCGGGGCCGGACCTCCCTCTCCTCAGAGGAGAGCTCCGGGCCCACCACGTGGCATACAGAAGCCGGACCTCCCCCTCCGCGGGAGAGAGGTCCGAAGACGCCACGCGTCCAGCGAGGCCGGACCTCCCTCTCCTCAGAGGTGAGCTCCGGGCCTGCCACGTGGCATGCAGAAGTCGGACCTCCCCCTCCGCAGGAGAGAGGTCCGAAGGCGCCACGCGTCCAGCGGGGCCGGACCTCCCTCTCCTCAGAGAAGAGCTCCGGACCTGCCGCGTGGCTGGAGGAACGGTGCTGCCTGCCCCCGGGCGGTAGGCAGCGGGCGTAAAGGCGCCCCTCACCTTGCCCGTACAAGGAATTCAAGGCCCGCGTCTTCCCAAGACGCGGAAACGCGGAGCACGCGCCTGTCAGGTGCCGTTGCGCATGGCTAAGAGATACGCGCTGGTAGAAGGGGATCTCTACCGGCGTGGCACCAACCACATCCTATTTTGGTGCATAACCCAGGACGAAGGCTGTGACTTGCTCGATGAGATCCATGGAGGCAAGTGCGGGAATCACGCTTCCTCACGCACACTGGTCGGTAAAGCCTTCCGGCATGGCTTCTACTGGCCGACAGCTCTCCAGGATGCCGTCAAGCTGGTCAAGAGATGCAAGGCGTGCCAGTTCCATGCCAAGCAGATCAACACACCAGCTCAGACGCTGCAGATGATCCCGCCCTAGTGGCCGTTCGCGGTATGGGGGCTGGACATCCTGGGGCCATTCCCCAAAACCGTCAGGGGATTCCAGTACCTCTACGTCACCATCGACAAGTTCACCAAGTGGCTGGAAGCTACACCCGTCGTCACCATCAACAAGCAATCCGCAGTCAAGTTCATCAAGTCGATCGTCTGCAGGTTCATGGTCCCGAACACTATCATCACCGACAACGGGACCCAGTTCACAAGTGCAGCGTTCCAAGACTACTGCGAAGACCTTGGCATTAAGGTGTGTTATGCCTCCGTTGCTCATCCAAAGAGCAACGGGCAAGTCGAGAGGGCCAACGCCGAGATCATTCAGGGCCTCAAGACTCACACCTATGCCAGCTTGATGAAACACGGTGCCAAGTGGGTGGATGAGCTTCCGAGCGCACTGTGGGCTAGCCGGACATCCCAGAGCCAGGCCACCGGGGAGACACCCTTCTTCATGGTGTACGGGGCCGATGCCGTGCTTCCCCCAGAGATCACCATGGGGTCCCCCCGTGTCCGAGCTTACGACGAAGCCGCGCAGGACCAGCTCCGGTGTGAAGACATCGACCTTGTTGACGAGGCTTGGTTACAAGCAACGCTCCGCAACGCACGGTACCGGCAAGCACTCCGGCGCTACCACCAGAGGTCTGTGCGTGTCCGGGAGCTCAAAGAAGGCGACCTGGTGCTGCGGCGCATACTTTCTCGCGAAGGGACCAACAAACTCTTCCCCAGCTGGGAAGGTCCCTTCCGAGTCACGAAAGTTTGCCGCCCCGGGTGCGTGCGCCATTCCACCGAGGACCAAGATCCGCTCCCAAACCCTTGGAACATAGAACATCTCCGTAAGTTCTATCCCTAGAGCAATGGTAGAGCAGGTTCCTTTTCTTTCTGTAATAGATCCCATAGAGTCCAGGAACAACACTCGGAGCAACTAAGCGCCAGGGGGCGGTCCAGGACTACGTCCAGCTTGGCCTGGTTCCGTACCCTAAGAGCGTAGGCTCCTGCCCCCCCTTCATAATGGGGTTGGTCGTTGCCTCCATGTATAGCCTGCCTTCCTCCTATGGATGTTTATATGGAAAGAATACTGTCCTACCACGCTCTTACTCATGTGTTCATTTAAATTACGCATTAATGTTTATGATCACACCTCCATGCTCAAAACAGTGTATGCCCATCGTACACTCAGCTCTCCTTTCCCACTCTCAACCCTACTTGGCATTTGCTATCCTACTGAAGGCGGTCGTGCTTGAGGTATCTGCCAAAGGCCAGGGGGCCTCTCGGACCTCCCCCAGTTGGGTACTACGGCGCTAGTTGGTCACCTCCAGGAAAAACCTACGCTGTACATGGGGGGTCTAGGGTGCTGTCGGTACCTGAGATATGGGGTACCCCCGCGCACAGGGTAAAATGCCTAAGGTGCTCGCCCTACTCCGCAGGGAGAGCTCCGAAGGCGCCACGCGTCTGGCGGGGCCGGACCTCCCTCTCCTCAGAGGAGAGCTCCGGGCCCGCCACATGGCATACAGAAGCCGGACCTCCCCCTCCGCGGGAGAGAGGTCCGAAGATGCCACGCGTCCAGCGAGGCCGGACCTCCCTCTCCTCAGAGGTGAGCTCCGGGCCCGCCATGTGGCATGCAGAAGTCGGACCTCCCCCTCCGCGGGAGAGAGGTCCGAAGGCGCCACGCGTCCAGCGGGGCCGGACCTCCCTCTCCTCAGAGAAGAGCTCCGGACCTGCCGCGTGGCTGGAGGAACGGTGCTGCCTGCCCCCGGGCGGTAGACAGCGGGCGTAAAGGCGCCCCTCACCTTGCCCGTACAAGGAATTCAAGGCCCGCGTCTTCCCAAGACGCGGAAACACGGAGCACGCGCCTGTCAGGTGCCGTTGCGTCCAGTCGCATCACAGACTGGCTCGCGGTGTCAGAACCTGACAGGTAATAAACGCCGCGACAAGACATCCCATGCCGCCTGCGCCGTCATCAACCACTATGACTAGCGCACGGCATGGGCAGGGCGGCAAAAGGGAGACTCAGAAGCCTTCGACCGGAGGCAACCACCGGCATAACTACAGATACGGTAGATAATAGACAATCTTCCCGGGACCACCTGTCGGGTCCCGGCTTCCCTTGTAAGCCGCCCGAGCCTTGGACTATAAAAGGCTCGGGTAGGCGTCGATAGCAGGGGTTCGCATTCTGCAACTAATACGCTAGCCATACACCCTCAAGCTGTAACTCACCCCCAAGCTCAGGCCCCCGGCCCTGAGCAGCAAGCAATACAGCGAGCTCCATAGCTCGCCGTGGACGTAGGGTTTTACGCTCCGGCGGCCTGAACCACGTAAAAATTTCCGTGTCAAGCTCTCACTAACTCGTCCATTCGCGCAAGCTCTCCGCTAGGAACTAGCCCCTCCGAAAAAAGAACCTCCGCGGGCTGCCCAGTGCAGGCCCGGGGGAAGTGTCGATCGCACACTTCGACAGGTGCGTAGCCTGCTTTGCCTGGTTTCGTACCCAAAGCATGCGCACTCTGCCCTTCGGAGGTCCAGGGTATACAGTCTGCTTTGCCTGGTTCCGTACCCAAAGCGTGTGCACCCTGCCTCCCCAGCGTTACGGTCCAGTACTAGGGGCCGGGCGGTCGCACCCTGACCTCGGAGGGAGTCGGACCCCCAGTGCCAGGCGCACTGAATTGCCGAAGCCCCGTATAACGGTCCAGCACCGTAAGCCAAATAAGACTAAGAGACAGGGAAGGGAGAGCCCCCGAGGAGAATTACAGTTCCCCTATTTGTGTGCAGGACCTCCTGAGAATCCCCCCAGACCTCCAGAGCCGGGGTTCCAACACCATTGTGCTCCGGGCGGACAAGGGGTCCTTGGCCTTAGCTCCCCCGCAGAAGTGTGGTAGGTGTGCCCAATGCATTGGCCACACCTACTAGGGAGCCACTACGGGGACCGCACAAGGGAAGGTCGGAGCACCCGAAGGTACTGGAGTAGCAGGGCTCCTCAAGACCGGAGCTCCCGACTCCAACCAAAGACCAGAAGAGCCGGGCCTCGCCCCTCCACCGGGGCGAGCTCCGAAGGCCCCACATGTCAAGCGGAGCCGGAGGTCCCCTCTCCTCAGAGGTGAGCTCTGGGCCCGCCACGTGGCCGGCAGAGCCGGGCCTCGCCCCTCCGCAGGGGCGAGCTCTAAAGGCTCCACATGTGTAAGGGCCTCAGTCTTTGACACATATTTGAAGTGTTCATCACCATACACACACACCTCATTTGAGGAAAGTTGATGAACACAAATGAAGAGCAAATAACCACCATCAACATGCTCATTAGAAAAACAAACTCACATATTGCAAAAGTGGTATTTCCCACATGTGATATAGGTGGGCTGGACATATGAAAACTCCTACACATTGCTAAGGATGTCCATGCCAACTTTCACCCAAATTCAAAACCTTTTTGAGGTCATTTTGGGTATAGTTAGGAAAAGGGCAGTTTGAAACCATATTCAAATTCAAACTGTTTTTATCCCATGAATTTAAAAGTGGGAGGCATATTCTTATTCAGCACATTTTTGTAAGCTCACACACCAATTTTCACTCCATTTGGAGTTGATCTTGACATGAGCTAAGTGGGACAAATTCAAACTTTATTTGAATTCAAAACTGAACTTGTGCTGAAATTCATTCAAACCAAACCCAATTTGAATTCTAATCAATTCAAATGGCTCATGGGTGGATAATTTGAATCACCAGGGGTATTATGGGGCTTACTGTTTACAACAGTGATTAGGAGTAAATTTTAGAGGTTAAAACCCCAGGTGGGACCCACATGTCATAGAGAGGAGGAGGCAAAACTTGCACACAAAGTCATAGCCTCGGTGGGAAATTCCACCGAGCAACTGTCGGCTGTGCCACCGAGCAGCCACCGGCGCCACCAGCTGCTTCCCCTCTACGCGCGCTGGCGCCCAGGCGGCCTGCTCGCGCCCCCACGCGACCGTCACCGCCTCAGCGGGGTGAAGACCGGGTGCCTTCTTATCCCCGCGAGCGACACTGGGCGGCGCTATTCCTTTTCTTTCCGAAGCTCTCGGTCGATCGGGAAAACACAGCAAACAATCGTATCCTCGCCTCTCCGAGTTGCCAGGCAACATCCTGAGCTCGAGCACCACCCTCCCAACGCCTGAACCACCGGGTTTCGGCCCCGGTTCCCGTGATCAACGACGACCGCCGCAGTTTAGCTGAAGGACGGCGATCGGTCTCACGTGGGCAGCACACTACAGCCACTTCCACGTCCGAGCACGGGTGGCAAAAGGAGCGCATGGACTCCACGCTGCTTCCACCTGAAGCTCAAGCCACGCCGTGAACTCTCGCCGGCGAATTCTCAGTTTTTGCTCCGGCGACCGTAAACCGAGCTTCCGGTACGAATTCTTCAAATTCTCGCTCTATGATCTTTCGTTGGTTATCAAATATTGCACATAGATGCTGAACTAGCTGGCGATCAAGTTCTTTTCTGCATCCGTGGCATGAAACTGTCTAGGAGGGATGAATTTCGAGTTCGATCAAGGGCGGTCATGGCGGGCACGATCGGTCACACGGTGCCGACCGACTTGCCGCCATCCCTGAACCCTTTTGACACCTTGTCGAGCTTCCTAGAGGTACACTGATGCTGTAGGACCATTTGTTCGAGGTGTTGGCGGGTTAGAACCCACGGTCGACGGCGCCGAACCTCAACCGAGGCCGTGGCACGTCACCGGGCTATTTCCGGTCACCGCCAGACCGACCTGACACCACCGACGTGTTCCTCGACGTCGACAACCCCCTGGCGGCGAGTTTCAGACCATGGGAGGTCTGGCAGCGGCAAGCAGGCGAGCTCCGGGTCTGCTCCCGCGAGGTCGGCGGCGCGGGCGCGAGAGAGAGGCGGGAGGAAGACGAAGCCGGCTGCCCCACGTGTCAGCGGCTGAAGAATTTAAATCGGGATCGGGTGTGGCCGGGATCGGCTGTGCTGGTGTGCAAATACCCTGTGGGCCTCAGTGTGCCGGACACCTCCGCGCTCAACACGTGTCCCCGCGGGCCCCCAAGAGTATAAACTTTTTCCCCCGATTTTCAGATTTCTTCCAAACTTCAAATCCTCATAACTTTGGCTAGAAAGCTCCAAATCGAGTGAACCAAATTTTGTTGGATTCAGCTCTCTGAGCACTTTCCAGTAAATCAAGTTTCACTTCATGAAAACCCTTATTTCTCCAGAATTAATTCCGCAAAATTTAAAATGTTAGGAATTTTAACTGGAGAATCCTTTGGAGGAAAATCCTGAAATTTTGCTGAGATGTTCACCAAAATATCCCTGAACTACCATAAAAATTTCAGATCCATTTGAGCTCATTTGATCAACCTAATGGTGTGATTAGTGAAACTGTTCCAGAGAAAATAGAAAATGTTCAGAAACATTTTCAGAATTTTCCCTGAAATTGTTTAGCTCATATCTTTAGCTAGGAACCTTCAAATTAAGTGATACCAACTCCATTAGAACCCTCTGAAAATCTAGTTTCCGGAAAGTCATAGTTTGTTTCATAAAAATCCTTAGAACACCCTAAAAGCCTTCAATTAAGGTCAAGTACATAATTAATTGTGGAGGGCTCAAATGAGCTTTGCTGCAACTAAAACTTGACCAAATATCGGTTTAGGTTGTAACCAAGCCCCAGTAAAAGTTTCACAGTCATTGGGTCTGTCTAGTGAGAGTTATAGACTTCACAACTTCAAACTTAATACAAATGCATTTAAATTGATACATGTATGTCTTATATCATGTTGTCGCTAAGGTCGAGGAGAAACCCGAAGTCCTAGACTTTGTTACTCCGGAGGAACAGCTAGCCTACGACCAAGAGCAGCAAGGCAAGCTCCGGTTTGCATTAACCTTTTTACAAATGTTTATTGTTTTGAGTACATCTTTGAATACTATTATTCTTTGCATTAGAGTCTTGTTTGGAAACCCAAATGCATAGCCAAGAAAACCATGGGTTGGGTTTAGGATTACAAACCCCGTTAGCTACTGCAATGCTAAGATAGTGTAGGATTTGGTACAAGTCGAGTAGTTGGAACTACTCGCGAGTATTGTAAAAGTCCCAAAAATGTGTATGAATAAAAATCAAGGTTTGAGTTCATATGTGTGGCAAAGACATGAAAAATGGGACTTGCTAAAACTTTTCTTCATGCAAGGTAATACATGGATGAACATCCAACATGAGGCTCACCTTTTTATTTAAAAGTGTTGAACCAATAAGGAGTTAAATACCTCTTTGCATGTAAGTTTAAAAATCAGATTTGGGATTCAAAGTTCACACATATGGTGACCCAAAAACTTTTAATTAACATGCAGCCATATAGTTTAGTTTTTAGGGAAAAGGTTATAACCACCTTTCCATTTGTAGGGTGGGCTCGAAAAGGAGTGTAAGAGAAACATTTGTAAATTCTAGCCAAATTCAAATTGGTCATACCAATTCAAACTGAATTTGGAGAATTCAATTTTCTAACCCAAACTCAGAATTTTGGGAATTAAGAGGATCAGCTTGAGAAGATATTTGGGAGGAAATATGGAGTGGGACCCACATGTCATAGAGCTAAAGGAGGAGTCTTGCACCCTAAGTCTCAGCCCCAGGGGGGAAATTCGCCGAACAGCACGTGGGCCACGAGCAGCTCCCCCCGTGGAGCCACGGGGACGCCCGGCAGCGCCACCAGCTGCTTATTTCCCCCATGCGCGGCCACCGAAGGCGGTTCCTTCGATGTTATTGTGCCTCAGCCGAGCGAAGACTCAGTTGTTCTCCTCCCCTCGTGAACGCACAAACAGCGGCTGTTTCTCCCCGCCGCTCTCTCGGTCCGATCGAAGAAACGGCGAAGCAACCGTGTCTTCCCTCCCCCGAGCTGCTAAACACTCCCACGAGATCAACCTCCACCTCCCTGACCCACCAGCAAGTGAGCTGCGGCCTCCGGTGCCCGAGAATGACCGCCGCCGCGGCGACCTAAGCCGAGAAAGTGATCGGGTGCTCGTGGACAGCCCTCCACAACGGGTTTCACGGCCGAGCGATCACACCTACGGACGCGCACGGGTGCGGTGCTGCTCTCAGCCCAAGCTCAGGCCGTGCCGCAAGCTATCAGCGGCGAATTTTGAGGTTTTGCTCCAGCGACCTCATTCCGAGCTTCTGGTATGATTCTTTCAAATTCTTGGCCTCTGATCCTCCTTAAGTCATCAAATTTGGCACATAGACGCTGGATTAGCCGGCGGTCATTTCTCCTTTAGGATCCAGCACATGAAAACGCCTCAGCACGATGGAATTCGAGCTCGACTAGAGGTGTTCATGGCGGACCCATGCGGTCGCACGGCGACTACCTATTTACAGCCACTAGGAACAACAACGAAGGGGATTCGACGGAGTGATTCATTGAAGTGGATCAAGCTCCGGAGAATCAAGGGTTGATCTGCAAGGATACTAACTGCTTATATACGACTACCCTACAAAACAGGCAAGCTCCGGTTTGCATTTAACAGCTAATAAGTTTTTATTTTTGTATTCACTTTCGGTCAAGATATGAACTGTGCATTAGGTCTAGTGTTTGATACTCCACTTGCATAGCCAAATGACCCATGGAGTATTGGGTAGGTGTCTATCACCGTGTAGAACTGCCATGCTTAAGTACGGTTCGGTAGAAGTCGAGTGGTGAGATGCTACTCGCAGTTTCAGGAACAACAGGGGCATACGGGATTGGTTCATAATTGAATTAGCAAGTTAAAGTTGAGACCGGAAGGTTGTAGGGGCAGCAGGACATAGGGGCCTGGGTGCTGTAGACCTGTGCGTGTCGGTCAAGGACCGATCCGTATGTGGCCCTGTTGAACAAGTTTGAGTTGTGCACCGGACTCATGCTGGCTATATGGGACCCAGTAAACCGATGTACCTCGGGAAGCTGTCGTTGGGACTTTTCGGGTCGCCTCAGGCGGACGGCCGGTGTGCAGTATGTGGGGAATATTCTCATGACATCTCACGTTGGAAGGTGCACCATGAGAGTAGCTACTGTATGGGGCGACTTGATCGATTCAGCAGGGGTGAAATGGGGGAAAGGCTGCCACGTACGACGTCAGTGATGGTTGTTGTAGGCAACGTCGAGTACGGGCGTACGTGTCGTGTAGTCTGGGTGTTATTGATTCGAATCACCGTCGCTCGCGGAATGGACCGAGCATACTTGTTCTCACAGTCGTGACGTAGTAAGAACTTGCATGAGAAAGGAACTAATCATTTTGATGTGAAGTATTATCCAACCTTTGTATTGGAGCTTGATGAATAGGCTAGTGCAAACTCGATTCTTTTATGCCATGAGCAAACTACATCGGGGGAAAGCGTTTCTTGATTGATTGTGGACTCTCGATGTGGCGTGCCCAGGTTTACTTAAAATGCTGGATTAATACCTGAAAGTAAGGATTCACTTTTAGGCGAGTTTAATTATGCTTATGCCATCCTATGTTAGGTCCATAACCTCACTTAGAGTTCCATGTTTAGGGTGACAGTTAAGTCTTGCTGAGCGTTATGCTCATGGATGCTATCCGAGTGGTTTTGCAGGTAATTGACTTCATGCTTATGAGAAGGGGTGCCGATGAGACTCGGGAACCTCCGAGTGCTTACTCTAAGAGCATCCTCGCCGCTGCAGATTGTCTTCGTGTTGCTAGTAAGAAACGTCCGCGGGCTGGACCGTTTCTTTGTTGCTAGTTTAGATATGAGTCGTGAGAGTGATAGTCTTCCGCTGTAGTTTACTTTGATATAACTATTTGTAAAGACATTCTTGTCCGCTTCCGCAAACTCTTTATGTAATATGATGTGTTTCTGCAACCCGTGTGCTGTTGGGTGCCGCATAACACGGCACCACCCGACGAGGTCCTGGCTGTCTCAGATGGTATCAGAGCTGTGTTGGGAACAGAGCACGGATTGAGCATCATATTATGTCAAAAACTTAGGATACGGTGAGTTAACGGTACTAGGCCCACATAAGGACTATTATTAGCATATGATGAAGGTGGCAACCTAACTTATTTGTTATGTCGGAAAATCGTGCATCTCGGGACGGTTTATGTCTTGGAGGGTGCACGTATGCGCTGTCCACCAGTGCGCACAAGCTGAAGGGTGGAGCCTCACGGGTGGCAGGTAACCCGACCCGCTTTAGTATCCTCTATGACTTTTCATGTCGTTTGGGGTATTCGAGCAACGTCTGTCCCTGGCGTGCATGGTGCAATTTGGGAGACCCAGTCACGTGGTCAGTAACGTGAACACGTAGCTCAAGGCGTGTTTGGCTTGAGAACACCTGGGCGAGTGATGACGGCCGGGTGTACAAACTGTTATGGATACCGGGTTCGGTGTGCAGCCGAACCTGATGATTGAGTGTGTTTTACACAGGAACTAACCACGAAAACCTTAGTGCGTGTAGAACACGTTTGTGAGTGACCATTTTAGTGCCACCTAACGATACGTATATGCCGGTGTAATCCAGTTAGGTTTTTCTTTGGTGAGGCAACGTAGTACCGTCATATGTCTTACGGTGCATCGTCACCGTAGTACACTGGATAGTATTCTTACCTATGAAGAAATCATTCATGACTAACTTACCAACTAAAAAAGGGATGTGATAAAGCACATATTAGTTACTGAGCTCTTCATTTGAACTAAGTTTCAAGGAAGAGACTTGTTAGGCTTCTTTTGATCTCAAAGACATAGTGCTCTGTTCAGACAGAATTTTTTCTGGTCTTTAACAGAGCGTAACTCTGATTAGCTTGACCCAATGGAGGTGTTTGATACAGTTCTGGAAAGGTTATTAAGTGCTCTACAATTTTTCTGTAGAACTCCAGAGCCAAATCCGACACCAACTTGGTTGAATGTCCAGATGAATGCAAACTGTTCAGAAAACAGAGCAGCTGCAAACTTCTCTGGATGTTGCTGTAAATTAGCCGTCACAATCTGTAGAAAAATCTCAAAGGGTCATATGATACACCGTTGGAAAGGTTATGAAACTTACAACGATTTTGTAGTTCATGGTTTGTTCAGAATTTTACCCCATTTGTATGTAAAACTGTGATGAAAACGACCACATACAAAGGAGGTGCTGGCAAAATTTACCCAGAAATTCTGTCAACTTTGAACAATCATAACCTCTGTTCCAGAAATGATCTAGGGGCATAAGAGTACTCGTTGGAAAGATACTGAAGTTAACTTTAACTTCGATATTCAACCGGAGTCCTGAAAATGGTTCTAACCGGATCAAAATCTGGGTTAAGTACAGAAAGGTCTGTTCTGTACAGGATGAGGGACTGAATATGTTGGCTTTAGAAAGATGTGTAAACATGAAATTTTGTTATGCTTTCATAAAGTTTTAGCATGTTCATGTTTTATATACTTTCACCTACTGCTAGATCAAGTTTTGACTCCCCTCAACAAATTATCTTTGTGCAGTATGGTGCGTACTCATTCTCCGAGTAGGGTTGATAGATCTCGCCAAGACGTTGATGACTCGACTCCACCACGGGCACCGCCATCAACGGTATGGGCGGATGTCATGGCTCAGATGGTCGAGTCAAGTCAAGAGAACACAAGACTACTCCAAGGCTTGGTACAACAGGGCTTACTCCAGCGTGCACAACAGGATGTTCCACCTCGGAACGCCTATTTGGATTTCTTGGCGACACAACCGCCAATTTTCACGGAAGCCAATGAACCAGTGGAAGCTGACCAGTGGCTTCGAGTTATGGAGTCCAAGTTTGGAGTGTTTGAGTGCGATGAATATCAGAAGACATTATTTGCAGCTCAACAGCTCCATGGAGCCGCCGGAAATTGGTGGTTTGTTTATCTTGCCACCGTTCCGGAAGGCCATCAAGTGGAATGGACGGAATTTCGTGAAGCATTCCGTGCTCGTCACATTCCTATGAGTTTTATCAAGGCCCAACATCAAGAATTCAAAAACTTGAAGCAGGGGGACATGAGTGTCCTCGATTATGTCAGACGATTCAATCTTCTGACACAATATGCTCCTGCTTATGCGACGAGCGAAGCTGCAATGTGTGACTACTTTTTCTATGGCTTGAGTGCCATACTAAAAGAGAAGTTAGCTTTGTTCAATCAAGGCAGTTACACCGAGTTGATCAGTGCTGCTCTGCTGCAAGAACAAGCGACACTTGAGTGTCAAGCAGAGAAGAGGGACCGGGAGAATGTGCAAGAAGACACACCAGTCGTTCCTCGTAAATACCGTGTGGTGTGTCACACACCATCTGATGATAGATGGCAAACGCCAGTGAGATCAACTCCGTACAGATTTCCTGCTCAAGAATCATATCTTGAAGCAACACCTTTACTGCAGCAACGAATGACACCTGTGGCATCATTGCTGCAGCCGAGTACATCAACTTCACCACAAGTCAACAAAGAACTGGGGAAACCTCCTTGTTCTTATTGCCACCGTTCAGGGCATTTTAGGCAGGAATGCTGGGAGAAGTTGGTGAACACTAAACAGCCATCATCGTCAGGTGGTATGCCGCCACCTGCTCAAGTCAACATAACAGCATTGCAATCCGGGAGTGTGCAACATCTTGCTATTGAGGATGTCCCGGAGGGAGCACCGGTGTTAGCAGGCATGTTTGCTCTCAAAAACATGCCCGTGCTGGTACTTTTTGATTCCGGTGCAACCCACAATTTCATCAGTAAATCATGTGTGGATCAGCGCCAATTATCCACCAATACTCCCACAACGAGTTTTCTTATACGTTCACCGTGAGGAAATATCTCTGCCAATCAGATTGTGTCCCGAGCAGCTTTGTGTTTGGGCGGAAAAATATACCCAACATCGCTGATTATGTTGGATAGGCAGAAGATAGACATTATATTGGGGATGTCTTGGTTAAATCGTCATGGTGCCGTCCTCAATATCGGTAACCGGACAGTCCAGATTGACTCGCTGATTCACGGACAGCACACACTGTTTTTAGACAGCGAAGACCCAGATATGGTAGAGGCCTACCACACGGAAGCGCTGAAGCTTGAAGATATTCCGGTGGTATGTGATTATCCCGACGTTTTTCTCGATGACTTACCGGGCATGCCGCCCGAACGGGACGTCGAGTTCAAGATTGAACTGGCGACGGGAACGACGCCTATCTCACGAAGGCCTTACAAGATGGCACCTAACGATCTAGCGGAGTTGAAAGAGCAACTGAATGAACTCATGAGCAAGGGTTTCATACGACCAAGTTCTTCACCTTGGGGTTGCTCAGTGCTGTTCGTTAAGAAGAAGGACCAAACACTATGGCTATGTGTTGATTACCGTCCTCTCAATGCTGTCACAATAAAGAACAAGTATCCTTTGCCCCGCATTGACATCCTGTTCGATCAACTGGTGGGTGCAAAGGTATTTTCGAAGATGGATCTTTGGTCGGGATATCATCAAATCAAAATCCGACCGGAGGACATACCGAAGACATCTTTCTCGACGAGATACGGACTCTATGAGTACCTCGTCATGTCATTTGGATTAACCAACGCTCCGGCACACTTCATGTACTTGATGAATTCTGTGTTCATGCCGGAGTTAGACAAGTTCGTCGTGGTATTCATTGACGATATATTGGTTTACTCCAAATCTGAAGAAGAGCACGCTGAACATCTACGCATTGTGCTACAACGGTTGCGGGAGCACCAACTATATGCCAAGTTCAGCAAGTGCGAATTTTGGATTGATCAAGTGCCTTTCCTAGGCCATATTATTTCAGCAGAAGGTATTGCCGTGGACCCCAGCAAAATTGAACAAGTGCTGAAGTGGGAATCTCCCAAATCAGTCCACGAGGTACGAAGTTTCCTAGGTTTAGCGGGGTATTATCGGAGGTTTATTCCGAGCTTCTCAAAAATTGCTAGACCAATGACAGAGCTGCTGAGGAAGGGCACTAAATACATGTGGAATGCAGCATGTGAAGCCGCATTCAAAACTTTGGTGAAACATCTTACAACGGCTCCAGTTCTTGCTCAGCCAGACACGACGAAGCCATTTGATGTATACTGTGATGCATCCGGCATCGGTCTCGGCTGTGTTCTGATGCAAGAAGGGCGTGTAGTCGCCTATGGGTCTCGTCAACTGCGAAACCACGAGCAGCATTATCCAACTCATGATCTTGAGCTTGCTGCAGTGGTGTTGGCGTTAAAAATGTGGAGGCATTACCTACTTGGTAATCTTGTTCACCTCTGCACCAACCATAAAAGCCTGAAGTATATCTTCACGCAGAAGGAGCTGAATATGAGACAACGGAGATGGTTGGAGCTCATCAAAGATTATGAAATTGAGATCCACTATCATCCGGAAAAAGCCAACGTGGTTGCCGACGCGCTTAGTCGGAAAGCCCACATTCACAACTTAGCGGCTGCTGAGTTGGAAGAAGAGGAACCAAGCCTCCGTGTCATTCCGTATGGCGTGCTTTATAATCTCGCGCTCATTCCAACAATCCGTGAAGAGATTGTTGAGGTTCAAAGAAGAGACAGAGGTATGTCTCACATACGGAGAAGACTAGACAACGGAGAGGTGAAATGTTTCCGGAAGGATGAGAAAGGTACGACATGGTTTAATGACCGTATAGTGGTACCGCGCAATATGAAACTCCGGAAGAAGATCTTGGATGAAGCCCACCTGTCTAAGTTTTCCATTCATCCCAGAAGTAACAAGATGTACCAAGATTTGAAACAGAAAATTTGGTGGACAAGGATGAAGAGGGAGATTGCCAAATACATATCCGAATGCGATACGTGTAGACGGGTCAAGGCTGACCATATGCGGAAAGCCGGACCGCTACAACCTTTGAAGATACCGGCGTGGAAATGGGTGGCTGTGAGTATGGACTTCATCGTCGGATTACCGCTCACATCCAGGAAGCATGACTCGATATGGGTGATCGTCGACCGGTTGATGAAGTCGGCTCATTTCATACCGGTGAACACTCATTATCGAGCAAGGCAATATGCGGAGTTATTCATCTCCAGAATTATATGCTCACATGGTGTTCCAAAGACCATCATTTCAGATCGAGGTGCGCTGTTCGTTGCTCGGTTTTGGGAGCAGCTGCACGCCTCGTTGGGCACCAAGCTGATTAGGAGCTCCGCATATCACCCTCAAAACGATGGACAAACTGAAAGGGTGAATCAAGTGCTCGAGGACATGTTGAGAGCGTGTGCCATCCACCACGGTAGGAATTGGGACGATCACCTACCGCTGGCGGAGTTTTCACACAACAACGGTTATCAAGCGAGTATTAAAATGGCACCGTATGAAGCTCTCTACGGCCGGAAGTGTCGCACACCACTAAATTGGTGTGAGTCCGGCGAAAGAGTTCTGTTTGGGATTGATCTTGTCAACAAAGCCGAAGACCGAATTCGGTTGATACAAGAGAACTTGAAGGCTGCACAATCCCGACAGAAGAGCTACGCTGATCAAAGGCGTAGGCCATTACATTTTGACGTCGGAGAGCACGTATATCTTCGTGTATCTCCGATGAAGTGAATTCACCAATTCGGTGTAAAGGGGAAACTCGCTCCCCGTTTTATTGGTCCTTTTGCTATCACGGAGAAGTGCGGACCCGTAGCCTACCGGCTGGAGTTACCGGCAAGTCTAGCGGGTGTTCCTGATGTATTTCATGTTTTACAGCTGCGGAAATGCCTCAAATTCACCGCTGCTGTTCGCACTGAGGACATCGACGAACTGAAACTGGACCTGACCTACACCGAGCGACCGGTCCAGATTTTGGATGAAAAGAACCGGGTAACCCGGAACCAGACGATCAGATTCTTCAAGGTGCTGTGGAGTAATCACACCACGGAAGAGGCGACGTGGGAAACTGAAGATTACCTCCGCACCAACTACCCGGAACTTTTATCTTTGTACAGTTTGTAATTACCTCTCCCGTCTCGTTCCTGTTTTGTAATCTCGGGACGAGATTCTTTTAAGGGGGGAGGAATGTAAAAGTCCCAAAAATGTGTATGAAGAAAAACCAAGGTTTGAGTTCATATGTGTGGCAAAGACATGAAAAATGGGACTTGCTAAAACTTTTCTTCATGCAAGGTAATACATGGATGAACATCCAACATGAGGCTCACCTTTTTATTTAAAAGTGTTGAACCAATAAGGAGTTAAATACCTCTTTGCATGTAAGTTTAAAAATCAGATTTGGGGTTCAATGTTCACACATATGGTGACCCAAAAACTTTGAATTAACATGCAGCCATATAGTTGAGTTTTTAGGGAAACGGTTATCACCACCTTTCCATTTTTAGGGTGGGCTCAAAAAGGAGTGTAAGAGAAACATTTGTAAATTCTAGCCAAATTCAAATTGGTCATACCAATTCAAACTGAATTTGGAGAATTCAATTTTCTAACCCACATTTTTAAAACTCAGAATTTTGGGAATTAAGAGGATCAGCTTGAGAAGATATTTGGGAGCAAATATGGAGTGGGACCCACATGTCATAGAGCTAAAGGAGGAGTCTTGCACCCTAAGTCTCAGCCCCAGTGGGGAAATTCGTCGAACAGCACGTGGGCCACGAGCAGCTCCCCCCGTGGAGCCACAGGGACGCCCGGCAGCGCCACCAGCTGCTTCTTTCCCCCACACGCGGCCACCGAAGGCGGTTCCTTCGACGTTATCGTTCCTCAGCCGAGCGAAGACCCAGTTATTCTCCTCCCCTCGCGAACGCACGAACAGCGGCTGTTTCTCCCCGCCGCTCTCTAGGTCCGATCGAAGAAACGGCGAAGCAACCGTGTCTTCCCTCCCCCGAGCTTCTAAACCCCACGAGATCAACCTCCACCTCCCTGACCCACCAGCAAGTGAGCTGCGGCCTCCGGTGCCCGAGAACGACCGCCGCCGCGGCGACCTAAGCCGAGAAAGTGATCGGGCGCTCGTGGACAGCCCTCCACAACGGGTTTCATGGCCGCGCGATCACACCTACGGACGCGCACGGGTGCGGTGCTGCTCTCAGCCCAAGCTCAGGCCGTGCCGCAAGCTATCGGCGGCGAATTTTGAGGTTTTGCTCCAGCGACCTCATTCCGAGCTTCCGGTATGATTCTTTCAAATTCTTGGCCTCTGATCCTCCTTAAGTCATCAAATTTGGCACATAGACGCTGGATTAGCCAGCGGTCATTTCTCCTTTAGGATCCAGCACATGAAAACGCCTCAGCACGACGGAATTCGAGCTCGACTAGAGGTGTTCATGGCGGACCCATGAAGTCGCACGGCGACAACCTATTTACAGCCACTCCCGAGCCATTTTGAGGTCGTGCCGATCTTCCTAGAGCTGCGCTAGTGCTGTAGGGCGCGTCGGTGCAGGTTTTGGCGGGCTGGAAACCCTAGGCAACGCTACCGAACCTCCACAGTGGCTGTCGCACGTCGCCGGCCATGTTGCGGTCGTTGGCAGCCCTAGCAAACCCCACAGCCGTGTTCCTCGGTATCACAAACTCCCTGGCGGCGAGTTTCAGCTCAGGCGGTGGCCGGAAACGGCGAGCCGGCGAGCTCCGGCGTCGGGCCGGCGAGGGGCAGCGCGGGCGCGGGGAGGAAGCCGGAGGAAGAAGATGAAGCGTGGGCCCCGCCTGTCAGCAGCTCAAATTTTAAACTCGGGATCGGGTGCGGCCGGGATCCCGTGTGTTGGCGCGCAGAGATGCTGTGGCCCGGTGTGGCTTCATTTCTATTGGCTGGAATTCAAAACTGTGGGTCCAGCCGAATTTGCTGTAGGGAAATAATTCCAGACTTAGCTCAATCATTGGAAATTCATATCTCCCTGTAGAAAACTCCAATTTGAGTGATTCCAATTGGGTTGGATTCATCTCTCTGAGTTCTATCCAAATATGAACTCAGCTTTGTATGAAAGTCAATATTATATTCTGGAAAAATCTTTGAAGGTTTTCTGAAAAAGAATTATTGAGGGAATTTGGGTTATCCAAAAATCCCCAAATTTTGCCAGAATATTCTTTAACATATTGTTGACCTACTAGCAAATGTTCAGCTCATTTGAAGATCATTTGAGTAGGAATTTGCTAAATGCAAACTTCTGTGTTCAAAAGAGTCCAGAAACATTTTCAGAAAATGTTTCCCACTTCAAAAATCTGTTCTGAGCAATCCATAGCTCCAAAAATCATAGGAAAAATTTAGGCAAGCTCTATGGGACATACTTGGAATTGTAGTTCACTTAGTTGGGCATGAAAATGCACATTACTACAGAATTAATTCTGTTGAGTACAAATGCTTAAAGAATTGTTCTGGGAGAACTACCCAAGTAAAAAGGCTGAATTTTGGACCAGATGACTTTCATGTGATCAAGAACTCACATGTAAATTATCAGCCCAAGATGAGAACTGGAACTCCCTGTTCTTATTCCCCATACTTGTGTATATGTGGGAATACATAAGAGATATTGTGAGAATTGGGGAGGACACAATATGAGACTACATTAGCTGCAATTTGGCAAGCTAAATCCTTAGGTAGTATAGAACCTGCTGTAAAAGTTTTGAGTCCATTGGAGATCTTGTTCTTCAGTTGCACTCAAATCTTTTCAGCTTGTCTATTATGATCATTAGAGAAAATGATTAGTGTATAGCTAAGGACTTAAGGTCAATTTAGTTTATTTCCGTTCTTTGCACAACAGAGGCAAACCAAGCCATGCTTGGCTTTTCCACACAACCTCTGTTCCTTAGAAATTAATTCCATAACTTCTTTCCATTACATTCTATAAAACATATGCATATGCATTTCAATAGGAAGAACAACGAAGGGGATTCGACGGAGTGATTCATTGAAGTGGATCAAGCTCCGGAGAATCAATGGTGGATCTGCAAGGATACTAACTGCTTATATACGACTACCCTGCAAAACAGGCAAGCTCCGGTTTGCATTTAACAGCTAATAAGTTTTTATTTTTGTATTCACTTTCGGTCAAGATATGAACTGTGCATTAGGTCTAGTGTTTGATACTCCACTTGCATAGCCAAATGACCCATGGAGTATTGGGTAGGTGTCTATCACCGTGTAGAACTGCCATGCTTAAGTACAGTTCGGTACAAGTCGAGTGGTGAGATGCTACTCGCAGTTTCAGGAACAATAGGGGCATACAGGATTGGTTCATAATTGAATTAGCAAGTTAAAGTTGAGACCGGAAGGTTGTAGGGGCAGCAGGACATAGGGGCCTGGGTGCTGTAGACCTGTCCGTGTCGGTCAAGGACCGATCCGTATGCGGCCCTGTTGAACAAGTTTGAGTTGTGTACCGGACTCATGCTGGCTATATGGGACCCAGTAAACCAATGTACCTCGGGAAGCTGTCGTTGGGACTTTTCGGGTCGCCTCATGCGGACGGCCGGTGTGCAGTATGTGGGGAATATTCTCATGACATCTCACGTCGGAAGGTGGACCATGAGAGTAGCTACTGTATGGGGCGACTTGATCGATTCAGCGGGGGTGAAACGGGGGAAAGGCTGCCACGTACGACGCCAGTGATGGTTGTTGTAGACAATGTCGAGTACGGGCGTACGTGTCGTCTTGTCCGGCTGTTATTGATTCGAATCACTGTCGTTCGCGGAATGGACCAAGCATACTTGTTCTCACAGTCGTGACGTAGTAAGAACTTGCATGAGAAAGGAACTAATCATTTTGATGTGAAGTATTATCCTACCTTTGTATTGGAGCTTGATGAATAGGCTAGTGCAAACTCGATTCTTTTATGCCATGAGCAAACTACATCGGGGGAAAGCGTTTCTTGTTTGATTGTGGACTCCCGATGTGGCGTGCCCAGGTTTACTTAAAATGCTGCGATTAATACCTGAAAGTAAGGATTCACTTTTAGGCGAGTTTAATTATGCTTATGCCATCCTTTGTTAGGTCCATAACCTCACTTAGAGTTCCATGTTTAGGGTGACGGTTAAGTCTTGCTGAGCGTTATGCTCACGGATGCTATCCGAGTGGTTTTGCAGGTAATTGACTTCATGCTTATGAGAAGGGGTGCCGATGAGACTCGGGAACCTCCGAGTGCTTACTCTAAGAGCATCCTCGCCGCTGAAGATTGTCTTCGTGTTGCTAATAAGAAACGTCCGCGGGTTGGACTGTTTCTTTGTTGCTAGTTTAGATATGAGTCGTGAGAGTGATAGTCTTCCGCTGTAGTTTACTCTGATATAACTATTTGTAAATACATTCTTGTCCGCTTCCGCAAACTCTTTATGTAATATGATGTGTTTCTGCAACCCGTGTGCTGTTGGGTGCCGCATAACACGGCACCACCCGACGAGGTCCTGGCTGTCTCAAGTATAGGCTAGAGGCACTCGACTCGGCTAGAGATAGCACATGATACACATGGCAAGAAAAATGAGACCAAGCGGAGGGTAAGGGCAGCAGGACTTTGGGGCCTGTGTGCTGTAGCTCCGCTTGTGTCGATTGAGGACCGAGCCGTGTGCGGGCCTGTTGAACAAGCTAGAACAGTACCGAAGACCTACCGGCTATATGGGAACCGGGAAACTGATGTAACTCGGGTAGCTGGGTGTTGAGGCATAGCTGGTCGTTCAGAGGGTAGGTTGAGAGCTCGAGGTGTAAATCGGCTGGCGGCACTGAGATGCGCGTGCAGAGACCTCTTGCTCGGGACGATTGGACGGGTTCAACATTTGGCTAACGAGTGAAAGGTAGTTGCGTACGGCGTCCGTGATGGTTATTGTAGGCAACATCGAGTACGGGCGTACGTGACGGGTTGTTCGGGTAACCCTGCAGGTGTAAATCGATTATAATCGCCGTCCCTCGCGGTCAGTGAGTACCACTTGTTCACTGTACCATGACGTAGAAAGAACAGGCTAGTTGCATGTTAAAATGTTGCTGATTGAAAGATGGACTTGATTGTTAATGATTTGCTGTAGTTTAGAGCTAATTAAAGTTCATTTCAACTTTGGGCAAAGTACATGAGAGAAATGCGTTTCTTGTTTGATTGCGGCTCTCTCATGTGCCTTAGCGTAAGGTTCTCCACAACCTGCTGCTAACTTGAAAGTAATGTTCTACTAATTAGGCGAGTCCTTGCAAATGGTTTTTACCTCATATACCCATCACCCCTCATGTAGAAGTTCCATGTTTAGGTGAGACGGGTCAGACTTGCTGAGCCTTAGTGCTCATTGCTTGTGTTTGAAGCTTTTGCAGGGTTCTATGAGGAAGGGACTCCCGAAGAGGAGACGGAACCCCAGGAGGGGAACCCCATCGAGTGGGAGTCGTGCACGCTGCAGAGTTAGTGTGCGTGTGTGCTAGCAAGGACACATTCAAGGGCTGAACGTGCACTTGATGCGTAGTCTATGCCCGTGAGTGTAGACTGGATATATTTTTCTGTAAACATGTTCATAAACTACTTTATGTAATAAAAGTTTTGCTTCCGCTTTGTACCTTTGATGTGTGTTATCCGGTGCTGTGCAACAAAGCACCCCTCAGCGTGATCCTGGCTCGACAAGACCGTGGGGTCGTGTCAGCGTGTCCAGTGGGGCCAGACCTCCCTCTCCTCGGAGGAGAGCTCTGGGCCTGCCACGTGGCCGGCAGAGCCGGGCCTGGCCCCCTCCGCATGGGCGAGTTCCGGAGGCTCCATGTGTCCAGCGGGGCCGGACCTCTGTGAGACTTATGTGTGCTGAATACATTGGCAATTAGGATAAAAGTTAGCATTAACATTCAAAGTTTTGAATATTGCCAAAACATTCTTCTGTGGCAAGGTCCGACAAGTTCTTTGTTAGGTCCGCCAAGTGTTGGCAAGGTCCGACGCAAGGTCCGGAGAGCTCCTGCAAGGTCCGGAGAGCTTCTGTGAGGTCCGGAGCTTGTTTTTAGGGAGCTCCCGTGAAGTTCAACTCGTAGAACTGCAGCGTCTTGTTTTTGCTTTTAACTCGCAATGTTTCAAACTTGCTTTATGGGAAGGTTTTCTTAGTATTAATTTGCTAAGTTTTTGGTGTGTTTTGGTGGTTATGGCTGTTATCATTTGATATGGTTTGCAACATGCTTATGTGACGTGCTCATGTAAGGTGTTGTGATTTTCGAACTAACGTGAGTCAAGTCGAGGACTTGTGCTAGGAAGAATTGGTTGTTTATTCATGTGCAGGTGTTTCTTGAGTTCAAGACATGGCTAGTGACAGGATCCTTGGACTAGTCTCAGGGAGGAGATGAGGTTCCAACAACCAAGTTCGGGAGGAGCTGTGGTTGAGTTGATCGGGAGGTCGCGCAGCATGTTTGGATCAAGGGCAGTGCATATGAAGATTGCGTGTACGTCGTTGGAAGGTGTTTGCACGTGTGCAAGGAGTGCATGGACGTGGAAACATTGTTTCAAGGCATGATAAAGAGAAGTGGACGTAAAGAATTGGTCGGAAAGGTCCAACCGGCTGGATTGCGTACTCAGGCTGAGGCTGAGTCGGATATGGCTCAAATATGGAAGATTTGAGTTGGTTATGATAGGATTTCGTGCTAGGCACGAAGTTGAGTTGTTTTAGGAATGTTTAGGACGTTCCTAAAGTGTTTGTAAGTCTCACGATTGCTTCTATCTGCGAATAGGAGAGTCCTGAGCAGTTATGGTAAGTTAGGATACGAGTCCAATTAGGAGTAGGAGTCCTAGATTGGATTGTTTAGCATGAGGGCTGGCTATAAAAGCAAGGGAGGCCAGAGCTCTCATGGGTAGAGAACTTTGGGCTGTTTTTCTTGTGTTTCTATTGAATAAAGTTTATAGTTTCGAGGAGCTTTTGTGCCTTGTTCGTCCGACTTGTTTTTTGTCAAGTCTTTCTCGCCGAGTTTCTGGACAGACCGACGTTGCTTCGGTGTTTCGTTCATTAATCGAGTTTTACAGATCCGATTGACGTGATTATTTTTGGGTTGTCTTCATAACTCAATTATCTATCATCTGTGAAATTTTCACGAGCTTCGGATCCGTAGTTTTTGAGATAAACGAGTTTCTTTGCAGCGTTGCAGATCTGTTTTATATCGGGTAGAACAGATTGATCTTCGTTTAATGTTTTGATCGTATCTCAAGTTTTACTTCGTGTTTTCAAGTGATTCTTGTTGCATTAGATCTGTGACTTGATTCTCTACCTCTCTACTTGATTTTTCACGGTTGAACACGTTTTAAAACACTTGCACACATGGTTTCTTTAACCGATTGATTTTTGCTGAGAGGTTTTTGTTGTTTCCGCTGCGAAAAGTTTTAATCTACCATTCACCCCCCCTCTGGTAGCTTTTCACGTGCTCTTCGATCCTACAATTGGTATTAGAGCCAAGGTGCTCTAATCTTTGTGATTTGCACGTGTTTTGACTAACCATCATGGAGAAGTACTCCGCAAAACCTTGTGTGTTCAATGGCATCGATTTTCAGGTTTGGAATGCGCGGATGGAGGCCTACATACAGGCGCAAGGCTTCGCCATATGGGAAAAGGTCTACCGGAACTTTGATGTACCACCCAACGATCAAGTTACGGCTGCGAACATGAGAGATGTTGACAACAACAACAAGGCTCACAACTTGATCATCCAAGGATTGACTCAAAGCGACTTCGACCGTGTTGCACACCTCCGATCTGCATATGATGTTTGGAAAGCTCTTTGTGACTACCATGAAGGATCCAATACGATCAAGGAGGTAAGGCAAGATATGTTCAAGAAAGAATACATGCGTTTTGAGATGCAACCCGGTAAGTCAATTGACGACCTTTTTGCTCGCTTTAATAAAATTCTCAGCAACTTGCGTTGTGTCAATGTTAACTTTTCAGATGCTGAAAATGTTAGACAATTGTTAGGAGCATTAGATATGTCAATTTGGGAGATGAAAGTTACATCTATTCATGAATCTACTGTCATGAGTTCTCTTACTTTAGACGTGCTTTATTCTAAATTGAAAACTCATGAAATTGACATCATCTCACGTAAAAACCCCAACAAGTCTATTGCATTTGTTTCGCAACGTGACATGTCTAGTTCTAGTCAATCATCATCTAGTGGTGCACTCTCTTTGCTGTCCTCTCTAACCCTTGAACAGATTGAAGAGTTTCCAGAGGAGGAGCTTGCACTCATCTCTACTCGGTTCTCAAAAGCATTGCAAAATGTGAGAACTAGAAGGAGAGGAAGCTCCGGACCTCAACGATGTTTTGAATGTGGTAAGACATGACATTTTTGTACGGAGTGCCCTAACCTTTCAGGTCCGACTTCACGTGAAGAAAAGCAAACAAGGCCGAAGAAACCGTTTGCAAAGAATAAGAAGAAGAAAGATTTATCAATGCGCAACATAGTGCATAGTATGATCTCTGCACTTCAAGATTTCGGCTCAAGTGATGTGGACACCAGTAGTGATGAAGATGAAGAAGCTATGGCAAATATGTGCTGCATGGCGAGCAAGTCAAGTTCAAGCTCCGAGGAGGCAGAACACAACAGCGACGATGAAGAGGTATGTCCCACTTGCGAAGAAATGTGTGATGCTATTTCTCGTGCCACTGTTATATTAAAGAAAAAGGATAAAAAACTTAGGAACAATGCTGTTAAAATTGAATCACTAGAATCTGAAATTAATCGTTTAAAAACTTTGATTCCTAGTGATGATTCTTATTCCTCATGTGATTTGATTTATGAACAATTATCCTCTTTAAGAAGTGCACACGCATCTACACTTGATAAACTTGAACTTGAAATTGAAAAGAACAAAGAGCTTGCTGCACTTAATGATAAAAATTTGAAAGATGCTTGTTGTTCTACAATTGATTTGCATTGTTCTTCATGTGATGATCTGAATAAGAAACAAAATGATGCTATGAATGAGATTTCTATTTTGATCAATGCTTTACGTGTGCATGAAGTTAAATATTGTTCAAATTGCAAACTAAAAGGAAAAACTTCATGTGAAAACTGCTTTGATCTGTCCAATAAACTCGATGACATGCATAGGACACTAGATCGGTTTTCTAATGCAAATAAGAACCTAAACTTGCTGCTGAATTCTTCCAAGTCTTGTAATGATAAAACTGGTTTAGGTTTTAATTCTCATGCTCATGCTAAGGCACACCCACCTAAAGTTGTAAAGTCATTAGGAAGCGGTTTGATTCAAACAGCTCCTAGATAAAAAGAGGTGATTTTCAAATCTGCAGGAGTACTGTCCCATTCGGGTTCTAATAAACGTGTTGCTTGCTCATCTAGACATGATAATAAGGTTATTTTTCATTGTACCTACTGTGGTAGAGATGGTCATGTCATGGATTTTTGTTATAGACTAGCTAAACACGATAAGAAACAAAGAATACTTGCTAGATCACATAACAACCAAGCAAAATCTGCTAGACCGAATGTTCGGAGCTTGCAACCTGCTGTAATGAGTCAAAAACTTGCTCCCAGACCTACTGTTTTTTGTGCTACATATAACACATCTTCTAAGTCAGTAGTTGGGAACAAAATTTTTCGATGTTTGGCTCATAAACCTGCTGTACCTTCTCAGCTTTCACGTGTTATTCCTGCTGGACGTCGTGTGACTCAGTACTGGATTCCTAAAAGTCTTTTAACTAACCCCAGTATTGAGTCATCGACGTATTGTGCTGTTGTGTAGGTTTCACGTTTGAGGAAGGAGAACATTTGGATTGTGGATTCAGGTTGCTCATGCCACATGATCGGTAACAAAGAATGGTTCTCCTCTCTCTCTTTTGTGTCACGTGTAGAAAATGTTACTTTCGTCGATAACTCTTCTACTCCCATAATTGCTAAAGGTTCGGTTAGAGTAAACAATCTCTACACTTTGAAAGATGTGGCACTTGTTAAAAATTTGAAATACAACTTGCTTTCGGTTTCACAATTGCTAGATGAAAATCTAGAGGTTAGCTTTGCTAAAAATTGCTGCAAGGTTGTAGATTCAAAAGGTGAGCTTTTGTTTAACATGTCTAGGTTTGGAAGAGCTTTTAAAGCTGATTTTGATTTGTCAACTTCTAAGCATCGGTGTCTAGTTGCTAATGATACAAAGGATCTATATTTTTGGCATCTTAGACTTGGTCACATAGGCTTTGATCATCTCACTCGTGTTAGTGCTCTCGATCGCATACGTGGGCTGCCGAAGCTTAAAAAGGACAATGATATCGTGTGCTCTTCTTGTAGACATGCTAAGTTTGTTGCAGGTTCACATGCTCCTTCACAATGACCATGATAGCTGAACCGGGACAACTTTTACATCTTGACATAGTAGGTCCGGCACGTGTTCAATCCTTCGGAGGTAAATGGTATGTGCTTGTGATTGTTGATGATTATTTCAGATATTCTTGGGTTTATTTTATGACATCTAAGAATGAAGCTTTTAGTCATTTTAGAACTTTATTTCTTGTATTATCTATTGATCACCCAGGATCATTAAAAGCAATTAGAAGTGATAACGGAACTGAATTTTAAAACCAATCCTTTGATCACTTTTGTGCTGAAAATAGAATAGATCATCAATACTCTTTACCCTATGTACCACAACAAAATGGTGTCGTAGAAAGAAAGAACAGGACCTTAGTTCAGATGGCTAGGACTATGCTTGATGAATATCAAACTCCTAGGAAATTTTGGGCTGATGCAATTGCAACCGCTTGTTATGTCTGAAATCGTGTTTTCTTGCGTGCTAAGCTTGGAAAAACCCCATATGAGCTCCGGTTTGGACATAGGCCTAGTGTTACACACTTTAGGGTTTTTGGTTGCAAATGCTTTGTTATGAAACATGGTAATCTTGATAAATTTGAAGCTAGATCTGTTGATGGCATGTTTCTTGGTTATCCATCTCATACTAGAGGCTACCGTGTGCTTTTACTTGACACTAACAAAATTGTGGAGACTTGCGAGGTTTCTTTTGATGAAGCTAGCCCAAGTACTAGCTTCGATATTGCAGGTCCGGATCCATATCCGCAGGGGGAGAGTATTTTTATTGAAGAAGATGAAGAAGTGGTGCTGCTGCCCGAAAACTCGGAAGTAAATAACGATCAAGCTGCTGATTTTTGCACCACAACCAGCACCAACAGTCACTACTACTGGTTCGGACCTTCCTCAATCAACAAGCTCTCCTAATCAAAGGTCCAAACATGAAGAAGAAGGTGCTTGTGAAGTGTCTACTCCCCTCCGAGTACTCAAAAGTCATCCTCCACAACAAATCGTTGGAAGCTTGCATGAACGAGTCACTCGGTCCAGGTTTTGCGATCCAAACTCTCATGCTCATTCTGCTTTTGTTGCTTCTTTTGAACCCAAGGATATATCACACGCACTCACTAATGAATCTTGGATTAATGCCATGCAAGAAGAGTTAGAAAATTTTGAAAGAAATAATGTTTGAAAACTTGTACCTCCACCTCAAGGTCACACATTAATTGGAACTAAATGGGTATTTAAAAATAAGCAAAGTGAGGATGGGGTTGTGGTTAGGAATAAAGCTAGGTTGGTTGCTCAAGGTTTCACTCAAATTGAAGTTATAGATTTTGATGAAACATTTGCTCCTGTTGCTAGATTAGAAGCTATAAGAATTTTATTAGCATTTGCTGCATCTAAAGGTTTCAAGTTATATCAAATGGATGTTAAAAGTGCTTTTCTTAATGGCTACATAGAGGAGGAGGTTTATGTTAAGCAGCCACCGGGTTTTGAAAATCCAAATTTTCCTAATCATGTTTACAAACCGTCCAAAGCCTTGTACGGTCTAAAACAAGCCCCTAGAGCATGGTATGATAGGTTAAAAACATTCTTACTTAAAAAGGGGTTTACCATGGGCAAGGTTGATAAAACTCTTTTTGTACTTAAGCATGGCAATGACTCATTATTCGTTCAAGTGTATGTGGATGATATTATCTTTGGTTGTGCTTCTCATGATCTCGTGTCCAAGTTTTCAGTTATGATGAGTTCAGAATTTGAGATGAGTATGATGGGAGAACTCACATACTTTTTGGGGCTGCAAATCAAGCAAACAAAAGAAGGAACTTTTATGCATCAAACTAAGTATACAAAGGACCTTCTTAAGCGCTTCAACATGGACAAATGCAAGCCTCTTCGGACACCAATGGGAACAGCAACAACACTTGAACTTGACGAAGATGGTGACCCGGTCGATAAAAAAGAATACAGAAGTATGATTGGATCACTTTTGTATCTCACGGCGTCAAGACCGGACATACAATTGAGCATATGTCTTTGTGCACGTTTTCAAGCTTCTCCACATGCTTCACATCGCCAAGCCATCAAGAGGATTCTCAGGTACCTACATGGAACTCAAGAATTTGGCATTTTTCTTCCTTCTTTCTCAACCGTTTCTTTGAAAGCTTTTTCGGATGCTGATTTTGGGGGGTTGTAGGATTGATAGGAAAAGTACTTCGGGTGCTTGTCATTTTCTTGGTAATTCACTTGTTGCTTGGTCCTCTATAAAACAAAGTTCAGTTGCACAATCCACGGCCGAATCTGAATATATAGCTGTGGCTAGCGCTTGCTCACAAATTCTTTGGATTGTTCAAACACTTAAGGACTATGGGGTTGATTTAGATAGTGTTCCACTGTTTTGTGATAACACTAGTGCAATTTGTATTGCTAAAAACCCCGTGAAACACTCTAGAACTAAGCACATTGACATTAGGTATCACTTTCTTCGTGATAATGTTGAAAAAGGAAACATTGTGCTTCACCATGTCGATACCGAACAACAATTGGCTGATATTTTTACAAAACCTTTGGATTTCACTCGTTTTTGTTTCATTTGTAGTGAAATAGGGGTTATGCATCCTCATGGCTTAAATTGAGGGGGGTTTTTTAAAACTTTGAAAGTCTATGTGTGAATCTGAAACTAAAATAATATGAGCGTAGTATTTCATACATATATGACTTTGTGATTCCTTTTATAGGCTGAAAGTTCTTACTACATTACTCATGTTATACATTTTGTAGTTTTTGCCATGACTAGTAATTGGAATAATTACTTACACTAAATCTGGTCATGATCGAACTTTCTTGCTGTTTTGAACTTGTTGCGTGCTCACAAGTGCTTTTAATTATAAAACAATTAATCAAGTGATCAACTCACATGTTGAGTTTTCAAATAAAAAATTGAGAAAAGATCAAGAGAATATGCATGCATCGCACTTCTTCTTTTGAGATTGCTTATCATTGCACTAAGATATGAACTTGGAAGGAATTGTGTATGACTAAAACCATGTCCTTAAGCTTCTGATTGTCAAATGACATAGGCTTGGCTTGGTTGGTTAGAATAAGGCTGATGCGGCATATAATCTCTTGCAAATATCATATGATCAACTTTGTGCCTTAAATGATTATGAATAATAAAAATGCAGCAACAAGTGTCATGTTTTCAGGTTTTGAAATAGTTGAGTAAGGGAGATCATGACTTGCTTAAACTGAAAAATACATTTGATCTCTAGCATGGCTTACACTACTTTATGTATCTCATTGATGTGATAGTGTAAGTAACCTGATTATATGACTTGGATGAGCTTTGTTTTGTATGTATATGTTATAATATGCTCATAACATTTAAAAATTTCTCTTTTGAACCTTGCTGAATACATTGTCAAAGGGGGAGAAATATGTATAAGGAGAGATTTTTTTTACACTTTGCATATGTTATACACTTTCTTCCTTCTCTGATTTTAAAAAATGGGGAGAAATTAATAAAAAGGGAGAAATGAGTTTTCAAAGCTTTTCAAAACTTTTCATAAGCCAATGTTCGGATTTTAATTGGTGTTGCCAATGCATTCATCAAGGGGGAGATTGTGAGACCTATGTGTGCTGAATACATTGGCAATTAGGATAAAAGTTAGCATTAACATTCAAAGTTTTGAATATTGCCAAAACATTCTTCTGTGGCAAGGTCCGACAAGTTCTTTGTTAGGTCCGCCAAGTGTTGGCAAGATCCGACGCAAGGTCCGGAGAGCTCCTGCAAGGTCCGGAGAGCTTCTGTGAGGTCCGGAGCTTGTTTTCAGCGAGCTCCCGTGAAGTTCAACTCGTAAAACTGCAGCGTCTTGTTTTTGCTTTTAACTCGCAATGTTTCAAACTTGCTTTATGGGAAGGTTTGCTTAGTATTAATTTGCTAAGTTTTTGGTGTGTTTTGGTGGTTATGGCTGTTATCATTTGATATGGTTTGCAACATGCTTATGTGACGTGCTCATGTAAGGTGTTGTGGTTTTCGAACTAACGTGAGTCAAGTCGAGGACTTGTGCTCGGAAGAATTGGTTGTTTATTCATGTGCAGGTGTTGCTTTAGTTCAAGACATGGCTGGTGACGGGATCCTTGGAATAGTCTCAGGGAGGAGATGAGGTTCCAACAACCAAGTTCGGGAGGAGCTGTGGTTGAGTTGATCGGGAGGTCGCGCAGCATGTTTGGATCAAGGGCAGTGCATATGAAGGTTGCGTGTACGTCGTTGGAAGGTGTTTGCACGTGTGCAAGGAGTGAATGGACGTGGCAACATTGTTCCAAGGCGTGATGAAGAGAAGTGGACGTAAATAATTGGTCGGAAAGGTCCAACCGGCTGGATTGCGTACTCAGGCTGAGGCTGAGTCGGATATGGCTCAAATATGGAAGATTTGAGTTGGTTATGATAGGATTTTGTGCTAGGCACGAAGTTGAGTTGTTTTAGGAATGTTTAGGACGTTCCTAAGGTGTTTGGAAGTCTCACGTTTGCTTCTATCTGCGAATAGGAGGGTCCTGAGCAGTTATGATAAGTTAGGATACGAGTCCAATTAGGAGTAGGAGTCCTAGATTGGATTGTTTAGCCTGAGGGCTGGCTATAAAAGCAAGGGAGGCCAGAGCTCTCATGGGTAGAGAACTTTGGGCTGTTTCTCTTGTGTTTCTATTGAATAA
The DNA here is from genome assembly GCA_030760725.1 of Neostapfia colusana. Classification (NCBI taxonomy): domain Eukaryota; kingdom Viridiplantae; phylum Streptophyta; class Magnoliopsida; order Poales; family Poaceae; genus Neostapfia; species Neostapfia colusana. Next base: position 31,359,806 of record JASWHV010000017.1, on the reverse strand, counting down.
ATTTCATAGTTTCGAGGAGCTTTTGTGCCTTGTTCGTCCGACTTGTTTTTCGTCAAGTCTTTCTCGCCGAGTTTCTGGACAGACCGACGTTGCTTCGGTGTTTCGTTCATAACTTGAGTTTTACAGATCCGATTGACGTGATTCTTTTTGGGTTGTCTTCAAAACTCAATTATATATCATCTGTGAAATTTTCACGAGCTTCGGATCTGTAGTTTTTGAGATACACGAGTTTCTTTGCAGCGTTGCAGATCTGTTTTATATCGGGTAGAACAGATTGATCTTCGTTTAATGTTTTGATCGTATCTCAAGTTTTACTTCGTGTTTTCAAGTGATTCTTGTTGCATTAGATCCGTGACTTGATTATCTACCTCTCTACTTGATTTGTCACGGTTGAACACGTTTTAAAACACTTGCACACATGGTTTCTTTAACCGATTGATTTTTGCTAAGGGGTTTTTGTTGTTTCCGCTGTGAAAAGTTCTAATCTACCATTCACCCCCCTCTGGTAGCTTTTCACGTGCTCTTCGATCCTACAACCTCCCTCTCCTCAGAGGTGAGCTCTGGGCCTGCCACGTGGCCAGCAGAGCCGGACCTCCCTCCTCCGCAGGGGCGAGCTCCGAAGACGGGTCCTTATGTCAACAAGGACCCGAAGAAGGTGTCTGTGTCAAGCTTCGAGATTGATGGAGACCACACGGGGCCCTTATAGAGCTAAGGACCTGGGCAGGCCAAGCCAAGATAAGAATAGCAAAAAGCAGACACAGAAAACAACAAGTTCATTCATCAAAAGCTCCATGAGTTGGACTACAGACACAAAAAAAGATACAAGGCTCTCCAGCTACAAGGGCAAGCCCCTAGGAGTCCTCGGACTCCCGCTGGAACCTAGACGCAACGAGCTCGTCGGCGACCATGGCATCCAGCCTCTCCAGCTTGGCACCGATGGACTCGAGCGTCGGGATCGCCTCGACCACCTCTTGAGCCGGAGCCCCCGTCCTCACGGGGCTGAAGCCAAGGGGCACCAGAGCAGACTCCGCCTGGCCGACGAAGTCCCAGACTGCTCGGGCCTCGACGGTCCGAGAAGCGCGGAGCCCCTCCACCTCCTGGTGAGCCGCCAGCAGAGCGCCGGGACCTTCCTCAGCAAACTTCCTCTTCTTCGCTGCGAAGTCCCTGGCGAGCCTCTCCAGCTCCGACGCTCGGAAATCGGCAGCAAGTTCCCGATCCAGCACCGCCTGGCGGTCCCGGACAACCTGCTCCTCCCTCTCAGACAGGGAAGCCTCCCGGAGCTCCAGCTCTCCGGTCCTGGCCCTCTGATGTGTACAGGGGTCCCGATCTTCCGAAAGGTTCTGATAACTCTCGATTTGGTGGAGACTTGACACAAATCGATCCAGCTTCCGAACAACACGTTCTGAACCCTGCAATCGCAGCACCACGTCTCCTCAGGTTATCAACCGATATTGCACGGTTGACCTCGCCAAGAAGGCTAATCCTTGCCTGCGAATCGAAGAACACAAGCAAGAACAAGAAAGAATGCAACCAAATTGCTGAAAGATATGAAGCACTCAAGTTGGGGTCTCATAAACCGATGAATGGCGAAACTGTTCTTGACAGAATAATCTAAGCAAACCCCAGCTGTTTGCGACGGCGGCTAGGGGGTATAAAGGAGGTGGAGGACGACCAGGGGGTGCTGGGGTCGTGACCTAACCCTAAGACACGTACATAATGGACTTGGACTCGATACAAGGCCCAATGGCCCAACTAGGTGATGCAACACCCTGACACACTCTAAACTTTATATTGTTTCGAAGTTTCCCGTGGACTCTTAGGGAATTTTGACGTGGGGGATAATCTCAGCTTTCCGTGCATATGTAGAACGTCAAAAACGGAGTCCGTATGCCTCCTGTGCATCCATATTAAGGTGGACTGCTCTTGGGCCCGAGTTGGACTCGAGTTTGAGTTGGGCTCGGTCTCTAACCTCTTGTTGGCGTATTTTCTGGTCCTCCACACCTCCAAACCCCTCTCCATATATCTCCATGTCCTCTCATGGTTCCTAATCATAATTAATCCATTAGGTAGCAACATACTCTCAAAATTCACATATAAAGAATTGTTCAGGAATGAGCTCACCTCTAAATTCAATTGTCGTGCTCGAGCTCTAGTAATTGGACCTTGCATGTCTACCATGTGAGTGTTGTGTATATCTGCAGGAGTGATGTCCACATCATCCTCCCCCTCTTGCATTAGAGTCGTCCTCGACTCAAGCTCATCTTCTTCTCCCAAATATGACCTCAAATCTGAAATGTTGAAGGTGGGACTAACCCCAAACTCGGGAGGCAACTAAAGTTTATACGCATTATCATTAATCCTCTCAAGTATTTTAAAAGGACCATCAGCTCTAGGCATCAATTTAGACTTTCTCAGTTCTGGAAATCTATCCTTTCTAATGTGTAACCAAACTAAATCACCCGGTTCAAGTCTAACTTCCTGCCTACCTTTACTACCAGCAATTCTATATTTTTCATTCATCTTTTTAATATTGTGTTTAGTGGTCTCATGGATTTTCAAAATAAAATCAGCACGTTCCTTTGCATCATTATGAGTTCTCTCACTAGTAGGTAAAGGCAAGATATCAATAGGAGCACGAGGATTGAATCCATACACTACCCGAAAAGGACTTACCTTGGTGGTAGAATGTGTTACCCGATTATATGCAAACTCCACATGTGGCAAACATTCTTCCCACATCTTTAAATTTTTCTTCAAAACAGCTCTCAACATGGTGCCCAAAGTGCGGCTCACTACTTCTGTTTGCCCATCAGTTTGTGGGTGACATGTTGTAGAGAACAACAGTTTTGTACCCAACTTGTTCCATAGGATGTGCCAAAAGTGACTCAAAAATTTAGCATCACGATCTGAAACAATAGTAGAAGGCATACCATGCAAGCGAACAATCTCTTTGAAAAAAAGGTCGGCAATATGTACAGCATCATTACTTTTCTGACACGGTATAAAATGTGCCATCTTAGAAAAATGATCCACCACAACACAAATGCTGTCCTTCCCCCTCTTAGTCCTAGGCAATCCCAAAACAAAGTCCATAGAGATATCCGCCCAAGGAATGGAAGGAGTGGGAAGAGTCATGTATAAACCATGGGGATTCAAACGGGACTTAGCTTTCTGACATGTGGTGCAGTGAGCCACAAACCGCTCTACATCTCTCCTAATCTTTGGCCAAAAGAAATGTGTGGCCAGAACATCCTCCGTCTTCTTTGCGCCGAAATGGCCCATCAAATCGCCACCATGTGCCTCCTGTAATAACAAAAGACGAATGGAACCAACTGGAATGCATAGGCGGTTAGCTCTAAACAAGAATCCATCATCCAGTACAAATTTATTCCAGGTATGACCTTTTCTACAATGCAGCAACACATCTTTAAAATCAGCATCAAGAGCATATTGTTCTTTAATTGATTCAAGTCCAAAAATTCGACAATCAAGTTGGGACAACATATTATATCGTCTAGACAATGCATCAGCGATCAAATTATCCTTCCCTTTCTTATGTTTAATGATATAAGGAAAAGACTCAATAAATTCAATCCATTTTGCATGTATACGATTCAGATTATTTTGAGAATGAATATGCTTTAGCAATTCATGATCAGAATGAATAACAAATTCTTTAGGCCATAAATAATGACGCCATGTCTCTAAGCATTGTACGAGAGCATAAAATTCTTTATCATATGTGGAGTAATTCAGGACAGGAACATTAAGTTTTTCACTAAAGTATGCAACCGGTTTACCATCTTGCAGTAAGACACCACCAATGCCAACTCCACTAGCATCACATTCAAGTTCCAAAGTCTTACTAAAATCAGGAAGTTGCAGCAATGGTGCGTGTGTAAGCTTGTCCTTCAAGGTGTCAAAGGAATCCTCTCGTGCTTTCCCCCAATGGAACACCACACCTTTCTTAGTCAACTCATGCAATGGGGCAGCAATAGTGCTAAAATCCTTGACGAAACATCGGTAGAAATATGCAAGACCAAGAAAACTCCTTACCTGTGTGATGGCTTGAGGTATTGTCCAGCTCTTGATCGCTTGAATTTTCATCTCATCCACCTCAATTCCCTGTGGAGTCACAACATAGCCAAAAAAGGAAACTCGATTCGTACAAAAGATGCACTTCTCAAGGTTACCAAATAAACGTGCATCTCTCAAAGCATTAAAAACAGCATGTAAATGATCCATATGTTCATCCAATGACTTGCTACAAATCAAGATATCATCAAAGTAAACCACCACAAATTTTCCAATAAAAACTCTCAAGACCTCATTCATCAAACGCATGAATGTACTTGGTGCATTAGTTAAACCAAAAGGCATTACTAACCACTCATACAACCCAAATTTGGTTTTGAAAGCTGTTTTCCATTCATCTCCCAATTTCATTCTTATTTGGTGGTAACCACTACGCAAGTCAATCTTAGTGAAAATTATAGAACCACACAACTCATCAAGCATGTCGTCTAGCCTAGGAATAGGATGACGATACCTTATAGTAATATTGTTAATGGCTCTACAATCAACACACATACGCCAAGTACCATCTTTCTTAGGAACCAAAAGTACAGGAACAGCACAAGGACTAAGGATTTCACGTACATACCCACGGTCCAAAAGGTCTTGGACTTGCTGCTGAATTTCCTTAGTCTCCTCGGGGTTGGTCCTATATGCAGCACGGTTTGGCAAAATTGCACCTGGAATCAAGTCAATTTGATGTTCAATCCCTCTCAAAGGTGGAAGTCTCGGGGGTATCTCAGCTGGAAAAATATCCTCATACTCTTGCAATAAGTTAGTAACTGCTGGAGGCAAAGACCTAGCAATATCATCAATGGAGAACAAAACTTGTTTGCACACCAATGCACAGCAAATATCATGATCAGAAATTTTAGCAAGGTCTGATTTTGTAGCAAGCATTACACGACCCTTCAATTTAATTTCCTCAGTCTTAGAACTAGGTGTAGATCTCTCATTATTTGGTGGTAACACAGAATTAATGACTTGTTGATTTTCTGATTTAGAACTACTAGAAATTCCAGCTCTCTCCCTATCAGCTTGTACAATTTCAGCAGGAGTCAAAGGTAGCAAAGTAATTTTCTTTCCTTTATGCATAAAAGTATATTTATTACTTCTACCATAGTGCAAAGCATCCTTATCATGTTCCCAAGGTCGACCCAATAAAAGTGAACACACTTGCATAGGTACCACATCACAATCAACGGAATCAACATATCTACCAATGGAAAACGGAATTCTGCAAGTTTGTGTTGCCTTAGCTCTTCCAGAATCATTCAACCATTGAATATAGTACGGATGTGGGTGTGATCGTGTATTCAATCTAAGCTTCTTGACCAATTCAGAACTCACCAAGTTGTTGCAGCTTCCTCCATCAATGATGACACGTGCTCGCCGGTTCTTGATGACAAAGAAAATCTGAAACAAATTATGGCGTTGTAATCTATCAAGTTGTTGTACCTGTGTGTTCAGCACCCGCTGCACAATGATGTTCATGTAGGTTGATGTGTCTTCACTCCCAAAAACATGTCCCTCATCATTGTCCGTGGCAGCTTCATCATCATTGTTGTCTTCGACGTCGGAGGTGCTGATGTATCCTCCCTCTTCCGTAGCCACGTATGCCCGCTGACTAGGACAATCTTTTTGCACATGACCAAGACCATGGCAGCGGTGGCACTGAATGCCGGAAGTGCGTCCTGTTGAAGCAACGGATGAAGCACTTTTGGCGGGTACCTGCATGGAATTTTTACCCGAATCCGCAGGTCGTGCAGGTGGTGGTTTCGGTGCTGCTGAAACGTTGTTGCTGACAGAAGGAAACTTGGCTGCTGTTTTGGTGAAAGGGCATCAAAACGGAATGACTTGGACGCCCTCGAAGATGTTGTCGTGCGTGGAGTGTAGGAGGCACCACTGCTGCTCTTGTTCTTTTGTTGACGACCCTGTAACTCCTTTTCTGCAAGCATAGCAAGCTGGAACAACTTGTTGACAGTATTAAATTCCTTATAATCAACAATAACCTGTATCTCACGTCTCAACCCCCCATAGAAACGACAAATTTTATCTTCAGTGTCCTCTACTACCCCACATCGTATCATACCCTTTTGAAGCTCCGCATAATAATCTTGGACAGAATTATTTCCCTGCTCTAAGCGCTGCAATTTCTTTCGTAAATCACGTTGGTAGGATGGAGGAACAAAACGATTACGCATAGCTTCTTTTAAACGTTCCCATGTATCAGGTTGTAAGCGTGTGGCACCTAGTTCATTCCACCATATTATAGCAAAATCCTTAAACTCACTAGTGGCTTGTCGAACTCTATGTTGTTCAGTAACAAGGTGGGAATTAAATTTCTGCTCAACCGTCATTTCCCAATCAAGATATGCATCAGCATCATAAGCACCAGAAAATGAAGGTATGGAAAATTTAACTTTAGCAAAAGGGTCATCAAGAGGGCGGTTATTGTTACCACGCATGTTGTTTCCTCCCATACCATGAGTGTTTTGATGAAGGCGTTGACGTAGATGTACATTCTGCGCAGCACGTGTATCCACCTCTCCATTGACATCACACAACACGTCTTCTTCTTCTTCAAGGTTGTTGTGGTGGGTAGCATCATGGCTGAATGGTAGGTGGGTCTCCATATCATCAATCCTTCCAACTAGCGAGCTTAAGCGTTTGTCCAAACTCTCAAGGGTGTGGGGTATTCTCTGTTCAGCAAGATAATCTTTTACCCCTTGTGTGATTGCTTCCTTGACAAACTTCATCATTTGTCCTATGTTACCCTTCATCTCATTTTTCAAAACACACTCCGTAGGATCAACATGATCTGACATTGTTAGCAAGAATAATATGGAAAACAACAAGATTATCCCTATCAACTACTACGCAATGATGGTGGAACTCACAAAGCAATGGGTCGAGTCTTACCAAGCTCTTACAAGTTACTTACAACAACAAGACAAAGGATACCTGGACAACGTGATTCAGCGATTGCAAAGGTCAAAAACTTGTGCTGTTCAAAAGGATGAATGTGGAGTTTGGATAGCCAAATATATGTGAGTAGCACACAATTCAATAACAGATAGTAATGCTGAATAGATGTCCAAACACTTGTCCTAGTTGCTGGCCTACTCGTGTCTTATCCCGGATGTTATGAACAAGACAGCAAGAAGTATGAATGATAAGGACAATAATTGAGCAGGAACAATTGCACCCAAGGCAAAACAACACACCCAAGTTTTGATATTTGTGCTCCTCTTCACAAATTTTCTTTTCTATATTTTTTCTTTGATTTTTTTATATCTGCCGTGAAATCAGGAGCACTAATATACACGTTGCACAAATTTTCAGCTCACTTGAAAAAAGAAGATGTGAACAAAAGAAATTCAATATGTTTCTTTATGATTATTGTTGAGCATTTAGATGCCAAATAATCAATCTTCCAAAGTGAATCTGGGCAATGTAATTTAACCCAATGCCAAGGTTATGGCTGTTTTAAGACAGCACCACACGATTATATTTTTGGTGGAGCTGAATTGGAAACGGTGGTGAGAAAAAATTGGATATGATGGTGACAACGTGTGGGATGGTGTGCGTATATCAAGAAGGATAAACTCACGTAATATGTGATGAAAATTGAAGAACAAGGATAACCCTAGCACAATGAATAGTTACGGTGATCGATTTAATAACGATTGTGGCAGCTAGGGTTTCGATGGAATGCAGCGGATGGAATAACAAAGTAGGAACAAAACACGATTAAACCAGTAACGAACATGAACTAGGACACAAATTCAACACTACGGACTCCAAAACAGAATTGTGCAAAAGGCTAAACCTGGTCTGGGATGGGGAAACCTATGACTACAATTTTTTTGGCTTTTTCGTGGACGATAGGACGAGTTCAAGATAAACAAAACTAGGGGAAGGCGAACCTGACGGTGCACCTAAAGCTCTGATTACCACTTGATGTGTACAGGGGTCCTGATCTTCCGAAAGGTTCTGATAGCTCTCGATTTGGTGGAGACTTGACACAAATCGATCTGGCTTCCGAACAACACGTTCTGAACTCTGCAATCGCAGCACCACGTCTCCTCAGGTTATCAACCGATATTGCGCGGTTGACCTCGCCAAGAAGGCTAATCCTTGCCTGCGAATCGAAGAACACAAGCAAGAACAAGAAAGAATGCAACCAAATTGCTGAAAGATATGAAGCACTCAAGTTGGGGTCTCACAAACCGATGAACGGCGAAACTGTTCTTGACAGAATAATCTAAGCAAAACCCAGCTGTTTGTGACGGCGGCTAGGGGGTATAAAGGAGGTGGAGGATGACCAGGGGGTGCTGGGGTCGTGACCTAACCCTAAGACAAGTACATAATGGACTTGGACTCGATACAAGGCCCAATGGCCTAACTAGGTGATGCAACACCCTGACAGACTCTAAACTTTATATTTCGAATTTTCCCATCGAGTCCGAAGGAATTTTGACGTGGAGACTGTTCCATTGGAAAGTTTATCCTCCCAGCTTTCCGTGCATATGTAGAACGTCAAAAACGGAGTCCGTATGCCTCCTGTGCATCCATTTTAAGGTGGACTGCTCCTGGGCCCGAGTTGGACTCGAGTTTGAGTTGGGCTCGGTCTCTAACCTCTTGTTGGCGTATTTTCTGGTCCTCCACACCTCCAAACCCCTCTCCATATATCTCCATGTCCTCTCATGGTTCCTAATCATAATTAATCCATTAGGTAGCAACATACTCTCACAATTCATATATAAAGAATTGTTCAGGAACGAGCTCACCTCTAAATTCAATTGTCGTGCTCGAGCTCTAGTAATTGGACCTTGCATGTCTACCATGTGAGTGTTGTGTATATCTGCAGGAGTGATGTCCACATCACCCTCAGGTCACCTTCGCCTGCCTCCAGCTGGTCGGCGACCTCCTTCCCCTTGGCCGTCACGGCGCGCTCCTGCTCCGCGACGACGCACTCGCGGCGTGCCAGCTACAGCTACATCTCCTTGTTGGCATCGGAGCGGACCCGAACGCTGGCGTAGGCTTCACGGGTCTCCTGCAAGATCCGTCGGGTCTCGGAGTCCAGGCGGTCTACAGCCCTCTTCTGGATGTCGAGGAGCGCCTCCTCAACATCCAGCCTGGCCCCCTTGGCGTCGAGCTCCTCCTCGACCTCCCGGGTCCGCAGCTTCAAGAGCCGCCCCCAGCCGCGGAGGCGGTCCCACTCATCCACCAAGGCCTCCCGCTCGCGCTCGAGCGCGGCCTGGACCTTCCGGACACTGGACTGTGTGAGCTGCAGTGCATCCGACAGGGGCAGCGGAGGCCGAAGCCACGCCGAAGACCTCCTCCATGACATCGTTGTCTGACGGAGGAGATGCCGGCACCGCAGCCTCCACAGAGACCGCAACGATGCGCCAATATGAAGAAGAAGGCGCCGAAGCAGGGCCGCTCCCGACGTGCCCCTGCTCGCCGTCCGCCGAAGGACCTGCATCAGCTCGTCCCGCTTCAGCACCTGAAGGCTGGACGACGCCAGCCGGCTCCGCCAAGTCTTCATCAACTGCCAGCTCCCGAGCTGGCGAAGGAGGAACGGGCGCCGCAGCCGTCACAGAAGCCGGCTCCGCCGGGCCCGAAGAAGGAGGCGCCTGGACCTGCACGGGGGCCAGCGAAGCTGCCGTAGCGCTCGGACGCTGCGGCACTGAGCCCCCATCAACAGGAGGTGGCCGGGGAACATACGCGTCCCTGGCAGCTGTCAAGTCCCTGCAAGCACAGGGAGCTCTCAAAACAAGAAAGAAGTACGCAAGTACTAAGATTGGTGAGTGCAAACTTACCGAGGAACCCGAACACTCCAGCGGGCATGGAGCTCTGGCTTCCGAGCCGGGGCAGAGCCGCCAGAACCTGCCGTCGCCGCCGGGACCTGCGCTGAAGGCACCTGGACTAGCGGAGCGGGGCGGGGGGGGGGGGGGGGGGGGGGGGTGCTCCCGGAGCCCTCCTGGGTGATGGAGCAGCGGATCTCCCACCGGCAGCACCTCTGGCGCCGCTCGCCGATCTAGCCCCTGAATCCCGGGGTACCTGCATCCCCGGATGAGTCCCGACAGCGCTCCCTCTGGCGCCGTCACCTGCGGAGCCTGCAGCTGGGACACTCGACGACCGCGGCACCTGAGCCCTTGGCTCAGCCCTGGACGCTGCAGCACCGGCGTCCTTTCTCGGAGCTCCACCACCTGTGGAAGGAGGGTGGGATGCCCGGGGCTCCTCCGACCGCTGCTGTCCCAGAGGAGTCCCGTCAGCGCGGAAGATCCGAGGGCTCTTCGGGTCGCCACCCGACGATCCGATGCCTACCAATAAAGAGCGCGGGGGGACTCTGGTCCCCTGACTCGGCGCAAAGGACGCCCTTGGTGGAGACCGGGAGCGCTTCCTCCTTGACGAATTGGAGGCCGGCTCCTTGCCTTTCCCCTTGTCGGCAGTCCAAGCTCTGTCGACTCCCGGCGTGGGTTGGGCATCGGCCGACGCCTCGTGCTCCGCTGCGGAGCGGTCAACCCTGAGGATCGAGATTCCCCGGAAGGCATCTCCGACCTAGCGCACGGTGATCCCGATGTCGTCCAGCATCGGCATCTCCCGCAGCAGCTTCGCCCTCCATGTCGGCTCCATGAAGAGAGGGACGCAGGAAGCTGGAATGGTGAGGAAGCCGTCATCGATGATGTCGCTGCTTACCCTCGTCACCATCTCCCACAGCACCTCGGCGGATGAGTCAGATCCTAGACCAATCTCCAGCCTGGTGCAGTCGTGCTAGCCAGTGTAGTACCACGCCGGACGGCTGCGCTGCTGCAGTGGCGCAAGACGGCGCGACAAGAAATCTGCCAACACCATCAGGGATGTCAACCCCTGATCCGCCAGAAACCGGATCTGCTCCAGGACTGGTGTGTACTCCGGCTCCAGCTCCGGGCTCCCCTCCCAGAAGCGGCGCCCGATGGTTGGACCGTCAGTAGGCAACTGGAGGTGATCGTGCTCGTTGGTCTTCACGATCACCCAGTCGTTCCTCCAGCCATCCCACCTCGTGAACCTGATGGGAAGAAGGTACCCAGAGACCTTCGGATCCTTGCAGCAGTGCTTGAAGTAGTAGGCGCCCAGTTGATTCTTCGAGCCGCGCCCAGTCGTCCGCAGCACGAAGAAGTGACGAAAGAGTGTTACTGAAGCGCGCACTTCCATGAACATTTCACAAAAGTGCACAAAGACGGCGGCCATGGCGATGGAGTTGGAGGAGAGGTGATGAAGCTGGAGGCCGTACGTCTCCAGCAGCGTCACGAAAAAAGAAGAGATCGGCGGGACGAACCCCGCCAAGGCGTAGGCGGCGAACAAGACGGTCTCCCCCCTCTCCAGACACAGGGGGAGAGATCCTCGCCGGAGACAGCGCCTCTGCTCCTCTGAGTGCCACCCCAGCAGTTTGCGCATCGTCCCAAGGTCTCTTGACCGGGCGAGGCGCGGCGGAGGCAGGCAGGAAGCCATCGGAGACGAGGAGGCAAGAACTCAGGAAGCAGAGAAGTCTTGGGCGCACAGAGGATTCCGGAAGGCTCGGGCGTAGGGAAGTGTGCGAAGGGAAGCCTGCGGTGCAGAAGAGATCCCCTTTTAACCTTCCTAGAAGCGATTCAAAACGCTTTGTACGCGCCGCTCGAGGCAGACGCCTCAGGTCCAAGCCCCAGCATCGATGACAAGCGGGCCCAATCTGTCCTACAGAAGCGGTGGGCCAAGAAATCAGCCAATCAAGCGGGCAACCCAGCGTTTCCTGGCAAGGCGCTGCGACGTGCGGTAGCGCGCTGCAACGTGCAGTAGTGGCAGCCTTGGAAACTGCCACAGTAAAAGCAACCATCAAAGCAGGAGTCACGTCCCTACGACCTTCCGTTGCCCTCGCAACGGCTCAAAGAAGTTTGAAGAAAGTGCACGGGGTAGAAAAGGTGAAGGACCAACCTCGGGCTCGTTATCTCCCCCGAGATGGGCCCGGGGGCCACTGTCGGTACCCTCAATATGGGGGTACCCCCGCGCACAGGGCAAAACCGCCTAAGTACCTCGCCCCTCCATAGGGGTGAGCTCCGAGAGCGCCACGTGTCCTGCAGGGCAGGGCCACCACCTCTCCTCAGAGGGGAGCCCCGGGCCTGCCACGTGGCTAGCGAAGCCGGACCTCCCCCCTCTGCAGGGGAGAGCTCCGAAGGCTCCACGTTTCTAGCGGGGCCAGAGCTTCCCCTCTCCTCAGGGGTAAGCTCCGGGCCCACCACGTGGCTAGCAGAGCCGGACCCCCCCTCCGCGGGGAGAGCTTCGAAGGCTCCACGTGTCCAGCGGGGCCAGAGCTCCCCCTCTCCTTAGAGGTAAGCTCCGGGCCTGCCATGCGGCCATCAGAGCCGGACCTCCCACCTCCACGGGGAGGGCTCCGAAGGCCCCATGTGTCCAGCGGGGCCGGAGCTCCCCTCTCCTCAGAGGATAGCTCCGTGCCCGCCACGTGGCCGGCAGAGCCAGACCTCCCCCCTCCGCGGGGAGAGCTCCGAAGGCTCCACGCGTCTCGCGGGGCCGGACCTCCCTCTCCTCAGAGGAGAGCTCTGGGCCCGCCACGTGGCCAGCAGAACAGCGCTGCCCGCCCAGCACGGTAGGCAGCAAGAGTAAAGCCGCGTCATGCCTTGTCCGTACAAGGTATTCAAGACCCGCGCCTTCCCAAGACACGGAGACGAGGCGCACGCCTGCCAGGCGCCACTGTGGCCAGTCGCAGTCGAGGCAGGTCGCGCCTTCCCAAGACATGAAGACAGGTACACAATGTTAGAGGCTGTACACCAATAAACTTCTACGCCTAGCTTGCGGTGTGGGCAGGGCGATAGGACGGCCGGACAGGGCTAAGAAGTTACTGCCAGAGACAACTACCGGCGATATTGCGAGATACGGTAGATGGCAGGGAATCACCCCGGGACCACCTGTCGGGTCCCGGGGCCCCCTTTGTAAGCTGCTCGAGCCTTGGACTATAAAAGGCTCGGGTATGCAACATTGCAAGGGGTTCGGACTCCAGCGAGTTCAGCTCCCGCTAAACATTCTAGCACTCAGTTCATCCCCAAGCTTAGAACTCCGGTTCTAAGCTTCAACCAATACACAGAGCACCTCTGCTCACCGTGGGCGTAGGGTTTTACGCTCCGGCGGCCTGAACCACGTAAAAAACTCCTGTGTTCATCTTCTTCCTTCGTCCAAACACGCGTAGAGCCTCCGAGAGGACTAGCCCCTCCAAAAAAGAACCTCCGCGGGCTGCCCTGAGCAGGCCCGGGGGAAGTGTCGACTGCTACACTTTGACATGCGTGGTCGTGAGTAGAAGGACAAGCTCAAGAGTCCTTCTACAAGAATCTACAGCACCAAGACTTCGATACGCTTGAGCAACAAGAGCCATGGGAGCAAGGCAAGTGCCCCTTGACCATATTGATCCCATGTTTTGAAACTGTTTTGTTTGCGAAAACGTGTATGCTTGAGTCAACTTGATGGGACACCCCTTTTATAGGAGTTTACTAGTTTTGTTAACCATCCTTGTCGCCGGGAAAGTTGATGAGTCGGGTATGTTCATTTTTCCTTTTTGCTTCGCTTAACTTACGGGATACGGGAAGCTCAAACAAAACATGTCTAGCTACTGCACTCATATGAATAATGATGATGAGAACTTGATGACGTTAATGGGATGGAATCGGGGAGATCTAGTCAAGCTTGGTTCGTGGATGTTGCTGAATGAGATGGTGGTTTACTTGCGGTAGATCAAAGGACTGGTTCATGCCAGCACATGCCAGGAAAACAGTGCCACCACAAGGCCAAATATGGGTGCGGCTTAGTTGACTAATTAGGTGTGTTGCTAGCTTGTTATGGACCGTTGGATGGCGCGGGGAACGGGAGTCGAGAGGGACTGCTGTGGGAACTGCATGGCACAAGAGGGGGCCCATGGGTGGGAGAATGGTGATTCGAGCCTGTCGGTGAAACCTCAGTGGGTCCATACATCTAGTAGCCCCTTTGTAAAGGCTATTTTGTGATCTCTTGGCCATACACCGACAGTTGTGTACTGGTATAATGGAGGTTTTGTAGTCCCCAACGGGTGACGAAATCACGAACTTGTGGGTAAAGTGGTGCCACCTCTGCAGAGTGTAAAACTATCATGATAGCCATGCTTCCGGTCACAAGTACCTGGCCGACTCACATGATTAGATGGAAAAATTGGGATGGTTGTTTGGTATGGTGATGGTATGGTCATTGGGATTGGTTTTGGAACTGTTTTGAGTCATGAAAATGAGTTTGGCTTCGGTTATATGAATATGAGATGGTTATGAATATTTATGAGTATGAGATGAACTTGAGAAAGATTATTGGCTGGTTGAGACTTGATAAATGGTGAATTATGATGAAAGAATGTTGCTGAATTACTTGGATATATTGGGCTTTAACTCACCTAGTAATAGTTGCTGTTTTTATCATGTTTGTGAAAAAAATTGCTTGCTGCAATGAGCCTTTTTATTCCATACCTTGTTGTAAGCTACATGTCATACTTTTCCCGCACTTGCTGAGTACGACATGTACTCACCCTTGCATTACCACATAAACATCAGCTACAGGAGATGAGTACTTCGAGGACCATGTGGAGTACTAGGCGTCCGAACTACCGTCAACATGCCTGTGGAGTTGAAGTTGGAGCCTGCTGTCTTTAGTTATTTCCGCTGTCGTTTAGAGTCTTCCGCTGCAAGAATAAGTTAGATATTCATGAGTGAGACATTGAGTCATTGTAATAAAGTACTTAAACACTATTTATTCGTGGTTATATTCTGAATTCAGTTCGTGGATTACATGTGTATGTGTGATGAACATCCTGGGCACACATATGCATTCACTTGGTTCTATTTTTGGAACCGGGTGTCACATAGCTCCTCCATTCGGCCGTGGGTTCTGTTTTGGTGCGTTGATTGGCTGACCAAGGCCTTTCTTGGGGCACTGGTTTGCAAAGTGTCCCGCCTCTCCGCATGAAAAGCATGCTTTGTTGCCCATAACAGCAGGAATGTTGGGGCGAGCCTGGTTTTAAGCATAGGCGCCCATGTTGTGACGGGGCGCAGGAGGCAAAGGCATACTAGGTGCTTGCATAACAGGATGTTGCTGTGGTAGCTGATTAGGGCGAGGTGGATTTGCAGGGCGGAAAGTAGAAGCGGACGAGCCATAATGTGGTGCAGCTGGTGGCATGAAATGGGACATACATTGCTCCCTTGTGGCTGTCCTTGGTATGGCATCTTCCTGTTGCCCTCTTGCTCGATGTCACGGATCTTGCTCTCAACCACTATAGCTTTGTCAACAAGCTTCTGGAAATTTGCATAATCATTGTTGAGCAGCTGAACTTGGATCTCATTGTTCAATCCTCTCATGAACAAGTATTGCTTCCTTTGATCCGAGTTGACATCTTCTAGAGCATACTGTGGCGGACCGGGATCCGCTCATCCAGTATCCCAGAGGGTGATGCTGCATGATGTGACACCCGACAGCACACATCATAAGAACAATATTGCATTACATAGAAAATAACTGAATATGTACAAAGTAGTACAAGACTTTAGTTACAAACCAAGTCTTTAAATTACAACAGTGGAAGCTATGTTTATACAACTCACGCCCACCTATCTAGCAAAAGTTGGTTGCCCCACCCTAGGGACAACCCACACTAGCTGCACTCCTCAGCTCAGTGCGGCGTGTACGGCTCCCACTAAGCCGTGGTCCCCGACGTAGGGTAGCCCTCGCCGGTGGACTCGTAACCCGAGTCTGTGGGTTACTCCTCACCTGAAAAACACTTAAGCAGCAACCATGAGCACGATGGCTCAACAAGACTTAACCGACTCACCTAGGCATGAAACTCTACATGCAGTTTACAAAGACAATGGGATGGTAATTTGCAGAAACGGACACACCTACAAGTTCATCCTTAGTTCATCTTTTAGCAACAAGTTAACAGTTCATGAATATGAAATATAGTGAGCAATATTTGGTGGCACACATGTAGCAACACAATTTTATCATAACAGCAATATTGAATCATCACATTGCATATATTAACCTACGTCATGACTCAGTGACCAAGTGGTACTCATCACCAAGAGGGACGGCGAATCGACTCGATATACACCTGCAGGGATACCCGAAGAGCACGTCACGTACGCCCACCCGTGGAGCTGCACAGCACACTCACTCGATGTCGTACAGGACAACCTTTCACCCAACAGCCCAAATGTTGAACCGGTCGCACCGAAATGGACAGGAGGTTCCCTACACGGAGCATATCTCTATGCCCATTAGCAGATTTCCACCTTGCTGCCCTCAGCCTACACCTATAAATCGGTGCGTTTTTCCTCGACGCCCGGAGGTTTAGGATACATCGGTTTACCAGGGCCCATATATCCGATATGCCTTCGGTACATTCAAACTTGATCAGCGTGGGCCGCACACGGATCGGTCCTCAATCGACACGGAGAGGGCTGCGCACACAAGACTTCCTCTTGCTGCGCCCTAGCCCCTGCCTAGTCTCATTTTCATTTCTAATGTGATCTCACATCACTCGAACCAATCCCGTGTGGTCCAAGCCTAACTCGCGAGTAGATTCCAACTACTCAACTTGTACCGAAGTTCTATGAATCATTAATCATAGCCTGTCTCCTAGAGGTCTTAGACACTACCCTCACTCTTGTAGGAAAATTCTGGTTATGCAATTGGGGTTTCATCCATCCTACACCTAATGCACACCCATACTTCATACTAAGTATTCATAAAGCAAAACTTTGTAAAATTTGTTAATGCAAACCGGGGCTTGCCTTGTTGCTGCAGGTTTTTTCTACTTTATAGTTAGTAACTTGGCGATGAGTTAAGACTCAACTTGCTGCTCCGAGTCAAGTTGCTCGTCGACCACCTTTGTCGTTTTTCCTGCTTACATGAATATGCACAGTTTTGTGTTGCAAGTAAAGACATTATAAAACAAAAATGTTTTATGACTTAAGAAAGGGTTCTAACAAACTAAGACTCGAGGATTTGGTTTGTCTATGTTGGAACAGAGACATGAACATTGTGAGCATTGGAGAATTTTGGAACTCAAGTTCAAAGAACTAGGTAAAGGATAAAAGGATGAAACTAGAAAGGATTAGCAGAAACCTGAGAAGATGATCTCAATTTGTTCTGAATTTTTTAGAGTGGATCATAGATCATACAGATGTACGGCTTGCAAAATTTCAGACAAAGTTGATGGAAGATGTGGCCTAGGGAATTTTCTTACTATTAGGCTTCTCTGAATTCCTGTTGCAATTATATTGTCATGTCATGCTCCAAATTTGGTTTTTCAGAAACTTGAGAGTCTCATGAGTCCATAGGACTTGGTTTCATCATTTTTGGGGCTCCCTACAAAGAGATATAGATTTTAGAAGTTGGAGCTAAAAGCTGAAAAATCTTTCTGTTATTTTTCCTAATTTTCAGAGACATACAAGATTGAATCAACATTTGGCCAAGAAAATTAAATCCAATGCATCTGAAATTTTTAATGGAGTTCAAGGATTTTTGGAAGAATGTCTTGCCCAAATTTGGAAATTTTCCAATAAACAGAACTCCTGTAAAAATTCCTACAAGATTCTCCTTAAATGAATTAATGAGCCAAATACAGGGATTTTCATAAATATTGGGCTGCATCTCTGGATAGTAATCTTTGAGAGGAATCCAAAAAAAATTATTTCATAATTTTTGGAGGTTCCTACACAACGTTATGGCTCTCCAAAGTTTGAACCGAATTCAGAAAATCTGGAAAAGTTTAAACACTGCCCGTGGGTCCCACCTGTTATCCCTAACCTTCAGTCTTGCGCAAAACAGGGCAGTGGCGGCTCCCTCCGGCGAGGGTCACCGGAAAGGACCTTCCCGGCCACCTCCAGTTGTAGGATCAAAGTACATGTGTAAAGCTACCAGAGGGGGGGGGGAATGGTAGATAAAAACTTTTCAGCGGAAGCAACAAAACACCACTCAGCAGAAAACCAATCTGTTAAAGAAAGCATGTTTGCGACTAATCTAAACATATTCAACTGTGACAAAACTAGTATAGATCATAGATAATCAAGTCACGAAGACATCACAACAAGAATCATGAAAATCTGTTGAGAGAAACTCAAGTTACGATCGAAAGATCAGACAAAGGTCAATCTGACCTACGCGAGAAAAACAGTTCTGGATACTGCAAAGAAACTCGTGTAGATCAGAAACCAAAAATTCAATGACCATGAAATTTGCACATATGATAGATAATCAAGTTGTGAAAACAACTAAAAAAGAATCAAATCAATTGGATCTGTAAAACTCGAGTTATGATAAAACCACCGAAGCAAGGTAGTGCTGAACAGAAACTCGACGAGAAAAACTTGTCTGAAACAAGTCGGACGAACAAGGCACAAAAGTTCCTTTAGAATACGAATTTTATTTATCAAAACACAAGAGGAACAGCCCCAAAGTCGTGCACACACGAGGCTTGGCCTCCCTTGCTTATATAACCAGCCCTAAGGCCAACCCAATTTAAACTAGGACTCCTACTCCTACTTGGATTCAAACTGTAACTTTCCAATACTGCTCAAGACTCTTCTACACGCAGATAGAAGCAATCTTAGGACTTCCAAACACCTTAGTAACGTCCCAAACATTTCTAAAACAACTCAAATTTGTGACCCACACGAAATCCTATTATAACCAACTCAAAACTTTCCATATTTGAGTCAAACACGACTCAACCGCAGCCTGAGTCCATAACCTAGTCGGTTGGACCTTTCCGACCAATTCTTTACGTCCACATCTCTTCATCACGCCTTGGAACCATGCAGCCACGTCCATGCACTCCTTGCACACGTGCAAACACCTTCCAACGACGTCCAAGATACCTTCATATGCATTGTTCTTGATTCAACCATACTGCACAACCTCCCGATCAACTCAACCACAATTCCTCCCGAACTTGGTTGTTGAACCTCATCTTCTCCCTAAGACTAGTTCAATGGATCCCGTCACCAGCCATGTCTTGAACTCAAGCAACACCTGCACATGAATAAAAAACCAATACTTCTGAGCACAAGTCCTCGACTTGACTCTCGTTAGTTCCGAAACTACAACATCTTATGTGAGCACCTCACATAAGCATGTTGTAAACCATAGCAAAATGATATCAGCCATAACCACCAAAACACACCACAAACTTAGTAAAATAATAATAATCAAACTTTCCATAAGAGTAAAGCAAGTTCAAAACATTGCAAGTTAAAAGCAGAACCATTGTAATCAAGCTCCGAACCTTACCAAAGCTAACCGGACCTAGCACCGGAGCTAGCAAAAACAAGTCGGACCTAGCCAAAATAAGTCAGACCAAGACAAAGCAAGTCGGACCTTATGTCGGACCTTGCCGGAACTACCCAAAACAAGTCGGACCTATCGTCGGACCTTGCAGGAGCTCGGACCTAGAGTCGGACCTTGTTAAAAAGGTGTTTTGGTAGTATTCAGAACTTTTATCGTCAAAGCCAATGTATTCAGCACACATAGGTCTCACAATCTTCCCCTTGATGAATGCATTGGCAACACCACTTAAAATCCAAACAATTTCTCCCCCTTTGTAAATCAGAAATAAAATGAGAAGAAAAAATACCAAAAATTCTCCCCCTGAGAAGAATCGTGCCAAAACACTTGTGAATGTGTGCAATGTGTGATCAATTTCTCCCCCTTTGACAATGTATTCTGCAAGGTACAAAAGAGAAATTTTAATTTGTTATGAGCACATTATAACATATACATATAAAACAAAGCTCATCCAAATCATACTATCAAGTAACTTACACTATCACATCAATGAGATATATAAAGTAGTGTAAGCCATGCTAGAGATCAAGTGTGATTTTCAATTTAAGCAAGTCATGATCTCACAAACTTAACTATTTCAAGACCTGAAAGCATGACACTTTTTTTAGTCATTTGACAGTCAGAAGCTTAAGGACATGGTTTTAGTCATACACAACTCCTTTCAAGTTCATATCTAAGTGCAATGATAAGCCATCTCAAAAGAAGAAGTGCGATGCATGCATATTCTCTTGATCCTTTCTCATTTTTTTATTGAACATAAAAACTCAACATGTGAGTTGATTACTTGATTAATTCTTTATGATTAAAAGCACTTGTGAGCATGCAACAAGTTCAAAACAGCAAGAAAGTTCGACCATGACCAGATTTATTGTAAGTAATTATTCCAATAACTAGACATGGTAAAAACTACAAAATGTATAACACGAGTAATGTAGTAAGAACTTTCAGCATGAAAAAGGAATCACAAAGTCATATATGCATGAAATACTATGCTCATATTATTTTAATTTCAGATTCACACATAGACTTCCCAAGTTTCAAAATTCTCCCACAATTTAAGCCATGAGGATGCATAACCTCTATTTCACTACGAATGTAACAAAAACGAGTGAAATCCAAAGGTTTTATAAAAATGTCAGCCAATTGTTGTTCGGTATCTACATGGTGAAGCACAGTGTTCCCTTTTTCGACATTATCACGGAGGAAGTGATACCTAATGTCAATGTGCTTAGTTCTCGAATATTGCACGGGGTTTTTAGCAATGCAAATGGCACTAGTGTTATTACAAAACAGTGGAACACTATCTAGATCAACCCCATAGTCCTTAAGTGTTTGAACAATCCAAAGAATTTGTGAGCAAGCACTAGCAGCAGCTACATATTCAGATTCGGCTGTGGGTTGTGCAACTGAACTTTGTTTTCTAGAGGACCAGGCAACAAGTGAATTACCAAGAAAATGACAAGCACCAGAAGTACTTTTCCTATCAATCCCACAACCCCCAAAATCAGCATCGGAAAAAGCTTTCAAAGTAACAGTTGAGGAAGAAGGAAGAAAAATGCCAAATTCTTGAGTTCCATGTAAGTACCTGAGAATCCTTTTGAAGGCTTGACGATGTGAAGCACGTGGGGAGGCTTGAAACCGTGCACAAAGACATACGCTGAATTGTATGTCCGGTCTTGATGCCGTGAGATACAAAAGTGATCCGATTGTTCTTTTTGATCAATGGGATCACAATCTTCATTAAGTTCAAGTGTTGTTGCTGTTCCCATTGGTGTCCGAAGAGGCTTGCTTTTGTCCATGTTGAAGCGCCTTAGGAGATCTTTTGTATACTTTGTTTGATGCACAAAGGTACCCTCCTTGGTTGGCTTGATTTGCAGCCCCAAAAAGTACGTGAGTTCTCCCATCATACTCATCTCAAATTCCACCCACATACACTTGAATGAATAATGAGTCATTGCCATGCTTAAGCACAAAAGGAGTTTTATCAACCTTGCCCATGGTAAACCCCTTTTCAAGTAAGAATGTTTTTAACCTATCATACCATGCTCTAGGGGCTTGTTTGAGACCGTACAAGGCTTTGGACAGTTTGTAAACATGATTAGGAAAATTTGGATTTTCAAAACCAGGTGGTTATTTGACATATACCTCCTCATCTATGCAGCCATTAAGAAAAGCACTTTTAACATCCATTTGATATAGCTTAAAACCTTTAGATGCAGAAAAAGCTAAAAAAATTCTTATGGCTTCTAATCTAGCAACAGGAGCAAAAGTTTCATCAAAATCTAGACCTTCAACTTGTGTGAAACCTTGAGCAATCAACATAGCCTTATTCCTAACCACAACCCCATCCTCACTTTATTTATTTTTAAACACCCATTTAGTTCCAATTAAAGTGTGACCTTGAGGTGGAGGTACAAGTTTCCAAACATTATTTCTTTCAAAATTTTCTAACTCTTCTTGCATGGCAATAATCCAAGATTCATTAGTAAGTGCGTGTGATATATCTTTGGGTTCAAAAGAAGCAACAAAAGCAGAATGAGCATGATAATTGGGGTCAAAAAACCTGGATCTTGTAACTCGTTCATGCAAGCTTCCAATAATTTGTTGTGGAGGATGACTTTTGAGAATCCGGAGGGGAGTGGACACTTCACAAGCTTCTTCTTCTTCATGTTCATCACAAATAGATGAGCTTGTGAAGTGAGGAGGATCTGGACCAGCAATGGTGGTCATCGGTGCTGGCTGTGAATCAAGATCAGGAGCTGGAACAATGTCATTAGCTGCTGAATTTTCGGGCAGCAGCACCACTTCTTCCTCTTCTTCAACGAAAATACCCCCCCCTGCGGATATGGATCCGGACCTGCAATATTTGAACTAGTACCTGGGCTAGCTTAATCAAAAGAAACCTCACAAATCTCCACAATTTTGTTAGTATCAAGTAAAAGCACACGGTAGCCTATAGTATGAGATGGATAACCAAGAAACATGCCATCAACAGATCTAGCTTCAAACTTATCAAGATTACCATGTTTCTTAACAAAGCATTTGCAACCAAAGACCCTAAAGTGTGTAACACTAGGCCTATGTCCAAACCTGAGCTCATATGGTGTTTTACCTAGCTTAGCACGCAAGAAAACACGATTTGATATATAACAAGCGGTTGCAATTGCATCAGCCCAAAATTTCCTAGGAGTTTGATATTCATCAAGCATAGTCCTAGCCATCTCAACTAAGGTTCTTTTCTTTCTCTCTACAACACCGTTTTGTTGAGGTACATATGGTGAAGAAAATTGATGATCTATTGCCTTTTCAGCACAAAAGTGATCAAACGATTGATTTTTAAATTCGGTTCCATTATCACTTCTAATTGCTCTTAAATATCCTGGGTGATCAATTGATAATCTAAGAAATAAAGTTCTACAGCTACTAAAAGCTTCATTCTTAGATGCCATAAAGTAAACCCAAGAGTATCTAGAATAGTCATCAACAATCACAAGAACATATCATTTACCTCCGAAGGATTGAACACGTGAAGGTCCTATGGTGTCAAAGTGTAAAAGTTGACCCGGTTCAGTTGTCATGGTCATTGTGAGAGAAGCATGTGAACCTGCAACCATCTTAGCATGTCTACAAGAAGAGCACACAATTTCTTTGTCCCCTTTAAGATTCGGCAGCCCACGTATGCGATCAAGAGCACTAACACGCGTGAGATGATCAAAGCCTACGTGACCAAGTCTACGATGCCAAAAATATAAATCTTTGGAATCATTTGCAACTAGACATCTATGCTTAGAGGAAGACATATCAAAATCAGCTTTAAAAACTCTTCCAAACCGATACATGTTAAAGATAAGCTCACTATTTGAACCTACAACTTTGCAGCAGTTTTTATTGAAAATAATTTCCAGATTTTCATCTAGCAATTGTGAAACAGAAAGCAAGTTGTATTTCAAATTTTTGACAAGTGCCACATCCTTCAAAGTGTAGTGATCATTTACTCTAACCGAACCCTTAGCAATTATAGGAGTTGAAGAATTATTGGCAAAAGTAACATTCTCTACACGTGACACAAAAGACAGAGAGAGGAGAACCATTCTTTGTTACCGGTCATGTGGCGTGAGCAACCTGAATCCACAATCCAAATGTTTTCCTTCCTCAAGCGTGTAACCTACATAGAAGCACAATACATCGATGACTCAATACTGGGGTTAGTTAAAAGGCATTTAAGAATCCAGTACTGAGTCACACGATGTCCAGCAGGAATAACATGCGAAAGCTGAGATAAACAGCAGGTTTATGAGTCAAAGTTTGAGATTTTTTGTTCTTAACTACTGACCTATGAGGTGTTACTTGTGTAGCACAAAAATCAGTAGCTCCGGAGGCAAAAACAGAAGGTCCGAAGGCAAAAACTGAAGCTCCGGAGGCAAAAACTGAAGCTCCGGAGGTAAACTTTGAATATTTCAGACTCATAACAGCAGGTTGCATGTTCCTGACATTCGGTTTAGTATGTGCAGCAAATTTTGCATGAGAGTTATAAGATCTAGCTTGCATTCTTTTCTTTTTATGTTGTTTAGCTAGTCTATAACAAAAATCTATGACATGACAATCTCTACCACAATAGGTACAATGAAATTTAAATTTGTGTTCATGTCTAGATGAGCATGCAGTATGCTTATTTGAACCCGAATGTGACAACACTCCTGCAGATTTAAAAACTACTTCTTTTTGTTTAGGAACTGTTTGAATCAAACCACTTCCTAATGATTTTACAATTTTAGGTGGATGTTCCTTAGCATGAGCATGTGAATCAAAACCTAAACCAGTTTTATCATTGCAAGACTTGGAAGAGTTCAGCAGCAAGTTTAGGTTCTTATTCCCATTACAAAACCGATCTAATGTCCTATGCATGTTATCAAGTTTATTTGATAGATCAAGGCAATTTTCACATGAATTTTTTTCCTTTTAATTTGTAATTGGAACAATATTTAACTTCATGAGAACGTATGTAAGGGCCTCAGTTTTTGGCACACATTTGAAGTGTTCATCACCACACCACACACCTCATTTGAGGAAAGATGATGAACACAAATGAAGAGCAAGTAACCACCATCAACATGCTCATTAGAGAACAAACTCACATATTGCAAAAGTGGCATTTTCCACATGTGATATAGATGGGCTGAGCATATGAAAACTCCTACACATTGCTAAGGATGTCCATGCCAAATTTCACCCAAATTCAAAACCTTTTTGAGGTCATTTTGGGTATAGTTAGAAAGAGGGCAGTTTGAAACCATATTCAAATTCAAGCTATTTTTATCCCATGAATATAAAAGCGGGAGTCATATTCTTACTCAGCACATTTTTGTGAGCCCACACACCAATTTTCACTCCAATTAGAGTTGATATTGACATAAGCTAAGTGGGACAAATTCAAACTTTATTTGAATTCAAAACTGAACTTGTGCTGAAATTCATTCAAACCAAACCTCATTTGAACTTTGATCAATTCAAATGGCTCATGGGTGTATAATTTGAATTACCAGGGGTACTATGGGGCTCACTGTCTACAACAGTGATTAGGAGTAAATTTCAGAGGTTAAAACTGGAAGTGGGACCCACATGTCAGCCACCACTTCAACACAAACCGACTGAAACACAGCTCAATCGGTTCCCGGGTGCAGTGTGCGCGCGCCACCGGGGGGCAGCTGGCGCCAGCTCCTGCTGCGCGCCCCAAGCCGGAGACCAGTCGCCGGGCTACTTATCCCCTCCCCGGCATGCTCCGATCGCACATTCCCCGAGCTGCCGACGTAGTCGGCCTGTTCTTCCACTGCAACCGCCGCCGCTCGAGCTCACGCTTGATCAAGCCCGATCACTCGTGAGCACAGCATCCTCCACAGCAAAACGGCACCGGGAGATCGTGAGCAACCTCCTAGACACCGTGTTGGCCAGTGAGCAAGCGTCCTCGAGCTGTACCGAACCGTTTCTCCGGCGAACCAAGCATCGCCTCCGATCGGGCTCTCGTGGACAGCACAACACAGCAGTTGTCACGTCCTCCTCTCTACACAAGAAAGGTGCGTGATTGTATGTAGATGGAGTAGCCGAAAGCCGTTTGGCGATTGATCAACCCTCGGCTGAGAATTTCCAAATTTACTCTTGATCAGTTCATAAGGACCGAGCTCACCTTCGGGTGAAATTCGTGCTCTATGCACGAGGGTTGGACAAGCTCGTTACCTAGTAGCTTCTACGCACGATAGCGCCCACGCTCGAACTGGAATTAGAGAAAACCATCGAGAATCGGCCATGATATGGCCGTTTTCCACGCCGCCATGGCTGAACACCTCGCTCACCATCGAGAGCATAGTTGCCGGTATTTCTAGCTTCCACCCAGCCCTGGTTCGTGTTTCCCATGCTCTACTGATGCTCTCCGACTGATTCCCGGTCGATTTGGTGCACGGGAGAGCGGGACCAACCTCACCGGAACCCTAGCAGGTGCTGTCACCGGTGCGCACGGGTTTCCGGTCATCGCCGGCGGCCGGCGACCCCACCATCGAGTCCAGGGGGTCAGTATAGGGGCAGGCGGCGAGTTTCGGGCCGGGGGATGGCCAGGAACTCAATTCCGGCAAAGGTCGCCGGAGACCGCCGCCGCCACACAGTTGGCGCGAGGAGGGAGACGACGCACTGTGTGCGGGGCCCACAAGCAGCAGTTTAAACTTTACCCCGAATTTCAGTTTCAGTTCAAACTTCAAATCCTTATAACTTTGGCTAGAGAGCTCCAAATCGAGTGAACTAAATTTTTCTGGATTCAGCTCTCTCAGTACTTTCCAGCAAATCAAGTTTCACTTCATGAAATTCCTTATTTTTCCAGAATTAATTCCTCAAAATTTAAACTGTTTGGAATTTTAACTGGAGAGTCCTTTGAGAAAAATCCTGAAATTTTGCTGGGATGTTCACCAAAATATCCCTCAACTACCATAAAAATTTCAGATCCATTTGAGCTCATTTGATCCACCTAATGGTATGATTAGTGAAACTGTTCCAGAGAAAATAGAAAATGTTCAGAAACATTTTCAGAATTTTCTCTGAAATTGTTTAGCTCATATCTTTAGCTAGGAACATTCAAATTAAGTGAGACCAACTCCATTAGAACCCTCTGAAAATCTAGTTTTCAGAAAGTCATAGTTTGTTTCATGAAAATCCTTAGAACACCCTAAAAGCCTTTAATTAAGGTCAAGTACATGATTAATTGTGGAGGGCTCAAATGAACTTTGCTGCAACTAAAACTTGACCAAGTCTCTGTTTAGGTTGTGACCAAGCCACAGTAAAAATTTCACAGTCATTGGGCTTTTCTAGTAAGAGTTATAGACTTCACAAGATTAAAAGTAAATACAACTGCATTTAAATTAATACATGTATTACTTCTATCATGTAGTCGCTAAGGTCGAGGAGGAACCAGAAGTCCTAGACTTCGTTACTCCGGAGGAGCAGCTAGCCTACGACCAAGAGCAGCAAGGCAAGCTCCGGTTTTCATTAACCTTTTTATAAATGTTTATTGTTTTGAGCACATCTTTGAATACTATTATTCTTTGCATTAGAGTCTTGTTTGTAAACCCAAATGCATAGCCAAGAAAACCATGGGTTGGGATTAGTATTGAAAACCTCGTTAGCTACTGCAATGCTAAGATAGTGTAGGATTCGGTACAAGTCGAGTAGTTGGAACTACTCGCGAGCATAGGCTAGAGGCACTCGACTCGGGTAGTGATAGCACATGAAACACATGGCAAGAAAATGAGACCAAGCGGAGAGTAAGGGCAGCAGGACTTTGGGGCCTGTGTGCTGTAGCTCTGCTTGTGTCGATTGAGGACCGAGCCATGTGCGGGCCTGTTGAACAAGCTAGAACAGTACTGAAGACCTACCGGCTATATGGGAACCGGGAAACTGATGTAACTCGGGTAGCTGGGTATTGAGGCATTGCCCGTCGTTCAGAGGGTAGGTTGAGAGCTTGAGGTGTAAATCGGCTGGCGGCACTGAGATGCGCGTGCAGAGACCACTTGCTCGGGACGATGGGACCGGTTCAATATTTGGCTGACGGGTGAAAGGTGGTTGCGTACGGCGTCCGTGATGGTTGTTGTAGGCAACATCGAGTACGGGCGTACGTGACGGGTTG
Source organism: Neostapfia colusana (assembly GCA_030760725.1). Classification (NCBI taxonomy): domain Eukaryota; kingdom Viridiplantae; phylum Streptophyta; class Magnoliopsida; order Poales; family Poaceae; genus Neostapfia; species Neostapfia colusana. The sequence goes on along the minus strand of JASWHV010000017.1, from coordinate 31,332,175 downwards.
TTTGGGTAACCCTGCAGGTGTAAATCGATTATAATCACCGTCCATCGCGGTCAGTGAGTACCACTTGTTCACTGTACCGTGACGTAGAAAGAACAGGCTAGTTACATGTTAAAATGCTGCTGATTGAAAGATGGACTTTGCTTGTTAATGGTTTGTTGTAGTTTAGAGCTAACTAAAGTTCTTTTCAACTTTGGGCAAAGTACTTGAGAGAAATGCGTTTCTTGTTTGATTGCGGCTCTCTCATGTGCCTTAGCGTAAGGTTCTCCACAACCTGCTGCTAAAACCTGAAAATAAGGTTCTACTAATTAGGCGAGTCCTTGCAAATGATTTTTACCTCATGTAACCCATTACCCCTCATGTAGAAGTTCCATGTTTAGGTGAGACGGGTCAGACTTGCTGAGCCTTCGTGCTCACTGCTTGTGTTTGAAGCTTTTGCAGGGTTCTATGAGGAAGGGACTCCCGAAGAGGAGACGGAACCCCAGGAGGGGAACCCCGTCGAGTGGGAGTCGTGCACGCCGCAGAGTTAGTGTGCGTGTGTGCTAGCAAGGACACGTTCAAGGGCTGAACGTGGACTTGATGCGTAGTCTACGCCCGTGAGTGTAGACTGGACTTATTTTAATGTAAACATGTTCATAAACCACTTTATGTAATATAATTTCGCTTTCGCTTTGTACCTTTGACGTGTGTTATACGGTGCTGTGCAACGCAGCACCCCTCAGCATGATCCTGGCTCGACAAGACCGTGGGGTCGTGTCAGCGCTGGTATCAGAGCTCGCTTGAGGTTTAACGCACTACAAAGGTCATCTTTTTAAAAAAAATCAAGTGAGGAACGAGTTAGTAGCCCGTATAAGGATGTTATTAGTATATAGAAAGTGGCATATTAACTTATTTGATTATGTCGGAAAAATCGTGTATCTCGGGACGATTATGTCTTGGGGGGTACACGTAAGCGCTGTCCACCAGTGCGCGCAAGCTGAAGGGTGGAGCCCCACGGGTGGCAGGTAACCCGACCCGCTTTGATATCCTCTATGACTCTTCATGTCGTTTGGGGTATTCGAGCAACGTCTATCCCTGGCATGCGTGGTGCAACTTGGGAGACCCCGTCACGTGGTCTGAAACGTGAACACGTAACTCAAGGCGTGTTTGGCTTGAGGACATCCGGGCGAGTGATGACGGCCGGGTGTACGAACTGTATGGATTCCGTGCTCGGTGTGCAGCCGAGTCTGATGATTATTTGAGTTTCTGCAGGTAGTCTGACCACGAAACTGTAGACGTGTAGCATCCGTGTGCGAGTGACGTTTAGTGCCACTGAATTAACGAAGCCGGCTAAGTCCGGTATAGGTTTTTCTTTGTGAGGACGTAGTACCGACATAATATGGTGACGCATCGACGTCACACCCCAACTAAATGAACAACTTCATTGTAAAAACTTGAAGGTTTTGATCTAAAGTAGAAAAACTTGATGTAACTCCTTCCCTTGAACAGGATATTCAAAGTAAACAAGTTTTCAACTTATAGGTTGTTACGGACAGAGTACTCTGTTTCAGCTGAATTAGGGCTGAAGTTGATCAGAGGTTAGAGGTTGAGTTCTTTCAAGATTGGCGTCATATGATACATTTCTGGAAAGATTTGTAAGAGCTTTACAACTTTTCTGTTGAGATACAGAGGTGTTTCATCCCTTAACCACTCGAAAAATGCAGTAGAGTTGAAACTGTCCAGAAAACAGGACAGAGTAAAGACTCTCTGTAAACTCTCTGTAAATTAAGCATAACTTCCTGCTTAAAAATCCAAAAAAAATAGAAAATGAGGTAGTTCTGGAAAGCTTATGAGATGGGTTACAACTTTGTAACAGAAAGTTTTGTCAGATTAGGAACAGAATTAACTGGAATTCTTGGATTAAATCAGTACCTAAAGCAGGGAGGTGCTGTCCAGATTTCTCCAGAAATTCTGTTAACTTTGGCATCTCATAACTCTTGAACCAGGACAGATATTAGGCCAAGCAAATACTTTCGTGAAAGCTATTGAAGTTAGCTTTAACTTTGATGTTTAGCTCCAGAACTAGTTTTGCCTTTAACATGGCCTAAATCAGGTTGATATGGAAACTGGTCAGGGCTGTCATGTTGAACAGCAGATCAGCAGTCAAATTTGTTTAAAATTTGAACTATGTTTCCAAGTTTTATGGGTTCAATGACATGTCTTATGTTATAACTCAGAGGTTTACTGTTTAAGTAAATATTTGACATTTCTCAAATATATTTTTACAGATGACAGCAGATAAACAATTGGAGAACGGGTGGGTGGTGTCCCACTGTTCTCACCGCAGCGGCTACCCGGAAGCATTGTGGCAAATGCTCCAATATTTCGGGTATAACCAGATGCCGCAATACTTCGCCAAAGAAGAAGGCGAAGAGGGGAACAAGACGTGGACAATCCATGTCGAAGTCCCTGCAGGACCTACGCCACCCGGTTGGGTACCGTTCACTGTCACGGTGAGAGGAAGACAACCGGAAGGGATATGGCAAGTGGCAGCCCGTGACACTATGTCACGTTTCTGTCAACTACACGTGCAGGCTATGGAGGGCACTCCATACGCGATCGTTCCTGTGGAGGGACGGGCACAGCATGTGTGGGAAGACAGGTACCTGGAGGCAACGGACCCGAGTTGCCCAAGGTACAACCCCGCGGAGGCAAACCTTAGCCTCCAGATGAGGGCGGGAAACGCCGTGATGGACAGCCAAGCTGTTCATACGGAGCATCTCGCCACAAAGCTCAAGGAGAGCACAAGCCGTGGAGACCATTTCGAGAGTGCTCACAGCGCACTCCACAATGTGCTCCTTCCGACGATCAAGCGACTGAATGAACAACATAATCAGTTGCATCGTCTGAAGAAGGCGAAGAGAAAAAGCCGTGTCGACATCGCGGCGTTGCAAGAACTGGTACAAAATCTGACCCAGCAGAACGAGGAACTTACTCAAGAGCGGGACGACGCTATTGAGGAAGGGCAAGGATGGGAAGAAGATTACAACCAGGCTATGGATGATGTGCATGCTTTGCAGGACCTCGTACCTCCGGTATTGGGCATACCGGTGGTCTTGGGTCTTCCAGCAATGGGAGAACCCGGAATGGGAGAAGAGGTGGTAGATCCAGAGCCACCAGCAGAGGTACCGGAGGAGGACGACCCGCAGGAGGTCGAGTTCTACTCCGAGTAAGGGGTTACAGTTGCCATGTAGGGCAGCCAGGGTAGTGTAACCCAACTTTTGTAATCGGTGACATGTCGTGTAGACAGTAGCGTATGTATAGGTAGTGACGACATGGGCACGACTTCTCGGAGACCCGAGGATAATGTCTTGTATAAAGTTTATGCTTTATCAATATATGTGAATGTTGTGCAAATTATTCATGTGTCACTTCAATACCTACTGTTGCATTTGGAATTTTAAGTAATACATGTGCTAATCGCTGCTGTTTTGAATTTCAGAATGACGCGTACTCATGCCAACCAGGACATTGGGGGTACTAGTCAAGGGGGAGAGACCTCCCAACCGCCTCCCGAGGACTCCTCGGGACAACAGCAACAGCAGACACCGCCACCGCCACTACCGACAGTTACATTGGCCGACATCGTCGCGGCAATGGCGGGTTCACATCAGCAGCACATGGAGTTGCTGCAAACGCTTATCGCCAATACGTCTCGCCCAGAGACACGTCAAGGCCGTGAGGATCATCAACAGAGCTCCTACTCCGACTTCCTGGCGACTCATCCCCCAGTATTCTAAAGGGTGGATGAACCTCTTGACGCGGACAACTGGCTCCGTGCCATAGAGATGAAGTTCGGGCTGCTCCAGATAATTGAGCAGCGCTAGACTCAGTTCGCGGTCCAGCAGCTCCAAGGATCCGCGAGCGCGTGGTGGGCCAACTTCTGTGCTTCACAGCCCACCGACCGAGTGATGACCTGGATGGAGTTTCGGACGACCTTCAGGGCCTATCATATACCACCAGGTCTGATGAAGAGGAAGACGCAGGAATTCCTACACCTGCAACAAGGGAGCAGGAACGCGCTGGAATACTCCAGGGCGTTCAACGATCTCGCGCTCTACGCGTCGTATCATGCAGATACTGACGAGAAGCGGCGGGACCACTTTTACCAGGGGCTTAACCCGCTCCTGAAGGACAAGTTGGCGATGTTCAATCGCGGCAGCCTCAACGATATCATTGATGCTGCGATTGTTCAGGAGGACTCCGGCAAGGAGTTGGCGGCGGCGGAGCGAAAGCGAAGCGCGCCACAAAGCAGCGGAGAAGGAAGCGGTCCTTCTCAGAAGTTTCGGATGGTGAATCGCCCACCATCAGGTCCACGCTGGCAGCCACCACAGCGGTCGATGCCGTTCCACAGTCGGCCGTACTCTTCACCGGCATTCAGGCCGGCACTGCCAGTACCACCGCAACAACAACAGCAGCAGCGGGCGATGCCGCGTGCGTATGCACCCCAGCAACGCATGCCGGGCTTTCGTCCCCCGAGCACTCCACCAGCAGCGGCCACATGTTACAAGTGTGGTCGTCCAGGACACTTCGCGAGCAGTTGCCCGGAGAGGCAAGGCGGCGGAGTGGCACCACTGTTTCCGGGGAGGAATCAACCCCGGAACCCCACTAATGCGCAGCGGGCAAACCCTAGGCCCGGCACCGTCCACCAGCTTGCCATTGAGGACGTGCCAGAGGGCGAGCCAATCCTTGCGGGTATGTTCCAACTCCACCAGCATCCCGCTATAGTACTGTTTGATTCAGGTGCCACACATAATTTTATTAGCCAAGCTTTCATTGCTAAACACAGCTTGCCAATACTACCCAACGATAGTCCATATTTAATTTATTCACCGGGTGGGAAGATTTCAGCAAGCGTAATGGTTTCCAAAGCACCATTATGCTTAGCGGGTAGAGTGTACCCCACGTCTCTCATTATCTTAGAGGGACAGAAGGTCGATGTCATCCTAGGGATGTCGTGGTTAACCCGCCACGGCACTGTTTTAGACACCGTCCTTCGAGTCGTGCACTTAAACTCAGAAGTGCACGGGTCTCACTCATTATTTCTGGACAGTCCAGAAATAAAACTTCCAAGTGTCTATCAAGCCACAACTATCAGATTGGAAGATATTCCAGTAGTCCGAGAGTTCCCTGACGTATTCCCGGACGATTTGCCGGGGATGCCGCCCGATAGAGAGGTGGAGTTCAAGATTGAACTTGCACTGGGAACCATGCCAATATCCCGAAGGCCGTACAAGATGGCGCCCAAGGAGTTGGCTGAACTGAAGACTCAGCTCATGGACCTCCTGGAGAAGGGTTTTATTAGGCCGAGCTCCTCGCCATGGGGCTGTTCGGCGTTATTTGTCAAGAAGAAGGATGAGACGTTGCGGCTTTGCGTGGACTATCATCCATTAAATGCCATAAGCATCAAGAACAAGTACCCATTGCCACGGATCGACATGTTATTTGATCAGTTGGTCAAAGCAAAGATCTTTTCGAAAATGGACTTAAGATCCGGGTACCATCAGATTAAGATAAGGGCTGAGGACATTCCGAAGATGGATTTCTCGACGAGGTACGGACTTTATGAGTACCTGGTTATGTCCTTCGGCCTCACCAATGCTCCAGCTCACTTCATGTACTTGATGAACTCGGTATTCATGCCGGAGCTGGACAAGTTTGTCGTGGTCTTCATCGACGACATCCTGGTGTATTCCAAGTAGGAGGAAGATCACAAGAAACATCTACGTATAGTCTTGCAACGGCTGCGGGACCACAAGTTATACGCGAAATTCAGCAAATGCGAGTTCTGGATATCGCAAGTGCCTTTCTCGGGCATATCATCTCAGCGGAGGGTATCGCTGTGGACCCGAGCAAGATCACTCAAGTGCTGAATTGGAAATCTCCGGGAACTGTTCACGAGGTACGGAGTTTCCTTGGACTCGCGGGATATTATCGGAGGTTCATTCCGAACTTCTCGAAGATTGCCAAGCCTATGACAGAGCTGCTGAAGAAGGCTACCAAATACGTTTGGAGTCCAGCGTGTGAAGCAGCATTCAAGGCTTTAGTCAAGCACCTGACATCAGCACCGGTTTTGGCGCAGCCAGACACAACAAAACCGTTCGATGTGTACTGCGATGCTTCCGGCATTGGGCTCGGATGTGTGCTGATGCAAGACCGAAGAGTGTTCGCGTATGGATCACGGCAGCTTAGAAACCATGAGCAAAATTATCCAACTCACGACTTGGAGCTCGCTGCCGTGGTACTTGCACTGAAAATGTGGAGGCACTACCTACTCGGTAACCTTGTACATCTATATACTGACCACAAAAGCCTCAAGTACATATTCACTCAGAAAGAGCTGAACATGAGGCAACGAAGATGGTTAGAACTGATAAAGGATTACTAAATAGAGCTCCATTATCATCCGGGCAAGGCGAACGTAGTGGCAGATGCGCTGAGCCGCAAGTCACACATCAACAATCTGACCATCACACCATTGGAAGAGAGCGAACCACCACTACATGTGATTCCACACGGAGCTCTCTACAACTTAGCTTTGATCCCCACCATCCGTGAAGAGATAGCGGCAGCCCAGAAGAATGACAAGGGCATGTCGCATTTGCGGAGACGTGCAGACAGTGGAAAGCTGAAATGTTTCCGGAAGGACGGAGATGGCGTCCTATGGTTCAAGGATCGGATCGTCGTACCCCGTAACCCAGAGTTACGGAAGAAAATCATTGATGAGGCTCACTTGTCAAAGTTTTCTATTCACCCCGGCAGCAACAAAATGTATCAAGAACTCAGAAGCAAGTTTTGGTGGACACGGATGAAGCGTGAGACTGCAAAATACGTGTCCGAGTGTGATACATGTCGAAGGGTGAAGGCAGACCATATGCGGAAACCGGGACTGCTGCAACCACTGGGCATTCCTGCCTGGAAATGGGAGGATGTAAGCATGGACTTCATCGTCGGTTTACCCACCACCTTGCAGAAACATGATTCTGTATGGGTAATCGTCGATCGGCTCACCAAAGTTGCCCATTTCATCCCGGTCAACACCAACTACAACGCCAAGAAGTACGCTGAACTGTACATCTCACGGATCCTATGCTTGTACGGCGTACCCCGTACCATCATATTGGATTGGGGCACTTTATTTTTGTCCCGTTTTTGGGAGCAGCTACACGCTGCCTTGGGGATGAAGTTGATCCGTAGTTCAGCATACCACCCGCAGACGGATGGGCAAACCAAGCGGGTAAATCAGATTCCAGAAGACATGCTACGAGCTTGCGCTATCAACCACGGCAAGAATTGGGATGATCACTTGCCGTTAGCCGAGTTCTCGTACAATAATGGGTACCAAGCCAGCATCAAGATGGCACCTTACGAGGCGCTATACGGTAGGAAGTGCCGCACACCATTGAACTGGTGTGAGTCTGGCGAAAGGGTTACCTTCGGGATTGACCTTGTCAATAACGCGGAAGAAAAGGTTCGACTGATTCAAGCAAACCTAAAAGCCGCTCAATCCCGTCAGAAACAGTATGCGGACCGGAGAAGGCGCCCATTATAATTTGAAGTTGGAGATCACGTATATCTACGGGTGTCTCCAATGAAGGGCGTAAACAGATTTGGGGTGAGAGGAATGTTGGCACCCCGATTCATTGGTCCATTCCAGATTACCGAAAGATGTGGATCAGTGGCATACCAGCTGGAATTACCAGAAGCACTTTCTGGTGTGCATGACGTCTTTCACTTTTCCCAGCTGAGGAAGTGTCTCAAGCTATCAACTGCCGTTCAGCTGGAAGACATTGAAGAACTGCAACCGGATCTCACCTATCGGGAGGAACCGGTGCAGATTATTGATGAAAAGGCCCAAACCACACGCAACCGTATGTTGTGGTTCTACAAGGTTCTATGGAGTAATCACTCCGTGGATGAAGCGACATGGGAGAGCGAAGGATTTCTTCGCGCTAACTACCCCGACTTTTTCACGTCGCATATCCGGTAATTTCCACCGTCCTCCCTCTCATTTTCACCTTATAATCTCGGGACGAGATTCTTTTAAGGGGGGAGGAATGTAAGGGCCTCACTTTTTGGCACACATTTGAAGTGTTCATCACCACACCACACACCTCATTTGAGGAAAGATGATGAACACAAATGAAGAGCAAGTAACCACCATCAACATGCTCATTAGAGAACAAACTCACATATTGCAAAAGTGGCATTTTCCACATGTGATATAGATGGGCTGGGCATATGAAAACTCCTACACATTGCTAAGGATGTCCATGCCAAAGTCCACCCAAATTCAAAACCTTTTTGAGGTCATTTTGGGTATAGATAGAAAGAGGGCAGTTTGAAACCATATTCAAATTCAAACTGTTTTTATCCCATGAATTTAAAAGTGGGAGGCATATTCTTACTCAGACATTTTTGTGAGCCCACACACCAATTTTCACTCCAATTGGAGTTGATCTTGACATAAGCTAAGTGGGACAAATTCAAACTTTATTTGAATTCAAAACTGAACTTGTGCTGAAATTCATTCAAACCAAACCTCATTTGAACTTTGATCAATTCAAATGGCTCATGGGTGTATAATTTGAATTACCAGCGGTACTATGGGGCTCACTGTTTACAACAGTGATTAGGAGTAAATTTCAGAGGTTAAAACTGGAAGTGGGACCCACATGTCAGCCACCACTTCAACACAAACCGACTGAAACACAGCTCAATCGGTTCCCGGGTGCAGTGTGCGCGCGCCACCGGGGGGCAGCCGGCGCCAGCTCCTGCTGCGCGCCCCAAGCCGGAGACCAGTCGCCGGGCTACTTATCCCCTCCCCGGCGTGCTCCGATCGCACATTCCCCGAGCTGCTGACATACTCGGCCTGTTCTTCCACTGCAACCGTCGCCGCTCGAGCTCACGCTTGATCAAGCCCGATCACTCGCAAGCACAGCCTCCTCCACAGCAAAACGGCACCGGAAGATCGTGAGCAACCTCCTAGACACCGTGTTGGCCAGTGAGCAAGCGTCCTCGAGCTGTACCGAACCGTTTCTCCGGCGAACCAAGCATCGCCGCCGATCGGGCTCTCGTGGACAGCACAACACAGCCGTTCTCACGTCCTCTTCTCTACACAAGAAAGGTGCGTGATTGTATGTAGATGGAGTAGCCGAAAGCCGTTTGGCGATTGATCAACCCTCGGACGAGAATTTCTAAATTTACTCTTGATCAGTTCATAAGGACCGAGCTCACCTTCGGGTGAAATTCGTGCTCTATGCACGAGGGTTGGACAAGCTCGTTACCTAGTAGCTTCTACGCACGATAGCGCCCAAGCTCGAACTGGAATTAGAGAAAACCATCGAGAATCGGCCATGATATGGCCGTTTTCCCTGCCGCCATGGCTGAACACCTCGGCTCACCGTCGAGAGCATAGTTGCCGGTATTTCTAGCTTCCACCCAGCCTTGGTTCGTGTTTCCCATGCTCTACTGATGCTCTCCGACCGATTCCCGGTCGATTTGGTGCACGGGAGAGCAGGACCGACCTCACCGGAACCCTAGCAGGTGCTGTCACTGGTGCGCACGGGTTTCCGGTCATCGCCGGTGGCCGGCGACCCCACCATCGAGTCCAGGGGGTCAGTATAGGGGCAGGCGGCGAGTTTCAAGCCGGGAGATGGCCAGGAACTCAATTCCGGAGAAGGTCGCCGGAGACCGCCACCGCCGCGCAGTTGGCGCGAGGAGGGAGACGATGCACTGTGTGCGGGGCCCACAAGCAGGAGTTTAAACTTTTCCCCGAATTTCAGTTTCAGTTCAAACTTCAAATCCTTATAACTTTGGCTAGAGAGATCCAAATCGAGTGAACCAAATTTTTCTGGATTCAGCTCTCTGAGTACTTTCCAGCAAATCAAGTTTCACTTCATGAAATTCCTTATTTTTCCAGAATTAATTCCTCAAAGTTTAAACTGTTTGGAATTTTATCTGGAGATTCCTTTGAAGAAAAATCCTGAAATTTTGCTGGGATGTTCACAAAAATATCCCTGAACTACCATAAAAATTTTAGATCCATTTGAGCTCATTTGATCCACCTAATGGTGTGATTAGTGAAACTGTTCCAGAGAAAATAGAAAATGTTCAGAAACATTTTCAGAATTTTCTCTGAAATTGTTTAGCTCATATCTTTAGCTAGGAACATTCAAATTAAGTGAGACCAACTCCATTAGAACCCTCTGAAAATCTAGTTTTCAGAATGTCATAGTTTGTTTCATGAAAATCCTTAGAACACCCTAAAAGCCTTTAATTAAGGTCAAGTACATGATTAATTGTGGAGGGCTCAAATAATCTTTGCTGCAACTAAAACTTGACCAAGTCTCTATTTAGGTTGTGAACAAGCCACAGTAAAAATTTAACAGTCATTGGGCTTGTCTAGTAAGAGTTATACACTTCACAAGATTAAAAGTAAATACAACTGCATTTAAATTAATACATGTATTACTTCTATCATGTAGTCGCTAAGGTCGAGGAGGAACCCGAAGTCCTAGACTGCGTTACTCCGGAGGAGCAGCTAGCCTATGACCAAGAGCACCAAGGCAAGCTCCGGTTTGCATTAACCTTTTTATAAATGTTTATTGTTTTGAGCACATCTTTGAATACTATTATTCTTTGCATTAGAGTCTTGTTTGGAAACCCAAATGCATAGCCAAGAAAACCATGGGTTGGGATTAGGATTGAAAACCTCGTTAGCTACTGCAATGCTAAGATAGTGTAGGATTCGGTACAAGTCGAGTAGCTGGAACAACTCGCGAGCATAGGTTAGAGGCACTCGACTCGGGTAGTGATAGCACATGAAACACATGGCAAGAAAATGAGACCAAGCGGAGAGTAAGGGCAGCAGAACTTTTGGGCCTGTGTGCTGTAGCTCCGCTTGTGTCGATTGAGGACCGAGCCGTGTGCGGGCCTGTTGAACAAGCTAGAACAGTACCGAAGACTTACCGGCTATATGGGAACCGGGAAACTGATGTAACTCGGGTAGCTGGGTATTGAGGCATTGCCCGTCGTTCAGAGGGTAGGTTGAGAGCTTGAGGTGTAAATCGGCTGGCGGCACTGAGATGCGCGTGCAGAAACCTCTTGCTTGGGACGATGGGACCGGTTCAATATTTGGCTGACGGGTGAAAGGTGGTTGTGTAGGGCGTCCGTGATGGTTGTTGTAGGCAACATCGAGTACGGGCGTACGTGACGGGTTGTTCGGGTAACCCTGTAGGTGTAAATCGATTATAATCGCCGTCCCTCGCGGTAAGTGAGTACCACTTGTTCACTGTACCGTGACGTAGAAAGAAAAGGCTAGTTACATGTTAAAATGCTGCTGATTGAAAGATGGACTTTGCTTGTTAATGGTTTGTTGTAGTTTATAGCTAACTAAAGTTCTTTTCAACTTTGGGCAAAGTACATGAGAGAAATGCGTTTCTTGTTTGATTGCGGCTCTCTCATGTGCCTTAGCGTAAGGTTCTCCACAACCTGCTGCTAAAACCTGAAAATAAGGTTCTACTAATTAGGCGAGTCCTTGCAAATGATTTTTACCTCATGTAACCCATTACCCCTCATGTAGAAGTTCCATGTTTAGGTGAGACGGGTCAGACTTGCTGAGCCTTCGTGCTCACTGCTTGTGTTTGAAGCTTTTGCAGGGTTCTATGAGGAAGGGACTCCCGAAGAGGAGCCGGAACTCCAGGAGGGGAACCCTGTCGAGTGGGAGTCATGCACGCCGCAGAGTTAGTGTGCGTGTGTGCTAGCAAGAACACGTTCAAGGGCTGAACGTGGACTTGATGCGTAGTCTATGCCCGTGAGTGTATACTGGACTTATTTTGATGTAAACATGTTCATTAACCGCTTTATGTAATATAATTTCGCTTCCGCTTTGTACCTTTGACGTGTGTTATACGGTGCTGTGCAACGCAACACCCCTCAGCGTGATCCTGGCTCGACAAGACCGTGGGGTCGTGTCAACGTAAAGCATTGTTCAATATAGAAATTTCTTTCATAGCATCTTGTAGTTTCTTATCAAGATCATCGCAAGTAGAACAATGCAAATCAATTGTAGAACAACAAGCATCTTTCAAGTTTTTATCATTAAGTTCAGCAAGCTTTTTGTTCTTTTCGATTTCAAGTTCAAGTATATCAAGTGTGGAGGTGTGTGCACTTCTTAGAGAGGACAATTGTTCATATATTAAATCACATGAGGAACAAGAATCATCACTAGGAATCAAGGATTTTAAACGATTAATTTCAGATTCTAGTGACTCAATTTTAACAGCATTGTCCCTAAGCTTTTTGTCCTTTTTCTTAACAATAATAGTGGCACGAGAAATAGCATCACACATTTCTTCGCAAGTAGGACATACCTCTTCGTGTCACTGTTGTGTTCTGCATCCTCCATACTTGATTTTGATTTGCCGGCCATGAAGCACAAGTTTGCCAGATCATCTTCATCTTCATCACTTCCAATGTCTACATCACTCGAGCCAAGTTCTTGAAGTGCGGTGATGAAACTGTTTATCAGTTTGCGTCCTGTAAAACCCTTATTTTTCTTGTTGGTGTTGCCAAAAGAGGACTTGACTTTATTCTGCTTTTCATCACGGTTAGAAGGACCTGAAAGGTTAGGGTAATCTGTACGAAAGTGTCCTGTCTTACCACATTCAAAGCATCGTTGAGGTCCGGAACTTCCTCTCCTTCTTGTTCTCACATTTTGCAATGCTTTTGAGAACCTAATAGAAAAAGTACTAGCTCCTCCTCTGGAAACTCCTCAATCTGTTCCAGGGTTAGTGAAGACAGCAAAGCAAGTGTATAGCTAGATGATTGGCCGGAGCTAGGCATATCACGTTGTGAGACAAATGCAATAGTCTTATTCGGGTTCTTACGTGATATAATGTCAATTTTATGAGTTTTTAGCTTAGAATAAAACACATCTAATGTAAGAGTACTCATGACAGTGGATTCACGTATGGATGTTACTTTCATCTTCCAAATTGAAATGTCAAATGCACTTAGTAATTGCCTAGCATTTTCAGCATCTGAAAAATTAACATTGACGCTACGCAAGTTGCTGAGAATTTTATTAAAGCGAGCAAAGAGGTCATCAATGGACTCACCGGGTTGCATCTCAAAGCGCATGTATTCTTTCTTGAACATATCCTGTCTTACCTCCTTGATCGTGTTGGATCCTTCGTGGTAGTCACAAAGTTCTCTCCACACATCGTACGCCGATCGGAGGTGTGCAACACGGTCGAAGTCGCTCTGAGTTAGTCCTTGTATGATCAAGTTCCGAGCCTTGTTGTTGTTGTCGACATCTCTCATATTTGTAGCCGTGACTTGATCGTTTGAAGGCACATCATAAGGCTTGTACACCTTTTCCCATATTGCAAAGCCTTGCGCCTGTATGAAAGCTTCCATGCGTGCCTTCCAAACCTGAAACTCAATACCACTAAAAACACAAGGTTTGGCGGAGTATTTCTCCATGATGATTAGTCAAAACACGTGCATATCTCAAAGATTAGAGCAACCTGGCTCTGATACCAATTGTAGGATCGAAGTACACGTGTAAAGCTACTAGAGGGGGGGGGGTGAATGGTAGATAAAAACTTTTCAGCGGAAGCAACAAAACACCCCTCAGCAGAAAAGCGATCTGTTAAATAAAGCGTGTGTGTGACTAATCTAAATGTGTTCAACTGTGACAAAACTAGTATATATTGTAAATAATCAAGTCACGAAGACGTCACAACAAGAATCATGAAAATCCGTTGAGAGAAACTCAAGTTACGATCAAAAGATCAGACAAAGGTCAATCTGTCCTACGCGAGAAAAACAGTTCTGGAACACTGCAAAGAAACTCGTGTAGATAAGAAAACACAAATTCAATTACTGTGAAATTTTCACAGATGATAGAAAATCAAGTTATGAAGACAACCCAAAAAGAATCACATCAATTGGATCTGTAAAACTCGAGTTATGATAAAACCACCGAAGCAAGGTAGTGCTGAACAGAAACTCGACGAGAAAAACTTGTCTGAAACAAGTCGGACGAACAAGGCACGAATGTTCCTTTAGAATACGAATTTTATTTATCAAAACACAATAGGAACAGCCCCAAAGTTGTGCACACACGAGCCTTGGCCTTCCTTGCTTATATAACCAGCCCTAAGGCCAACCCAATTCAAACTAGGACTCCTACTCCTACTTGGATTCAAACTGTAACTTTCCAATACTGCTCAAGACTCTTCTACACGCAGATAGAAGCAATCTTAAGACTTCCAAACACCTTAGTAACGTCCCAAACATTCCTAAAATAACTCAAATTCGTGACCCACACGAAATCCTATCATAACCAACTCAAAACATTCCATATTTGAGTCAAACACGACTCAGCCGCAGCCTGAGTCCATAACCTAGTCGGTTGGACCTTTCGGACCAATTCTTTACGTCCACATCTCTTCATCACGCCTTGGAACCATGCAGCCACATCCAAGCACTCCTTGCACATGTGCAAACATCTTCCAACGACGTCCAAGATACCTTCATATGTATTGTTCTTGATTCAAACATACCGTGCAACCTCCCGATCAACTCAACCACAATTCCTCCCGAACTTGGTTGTTGAACCTCATCTTCTCCCTAAGACTAGTTCAATGGATCCCGTCACCAGCCATGTCTTGAACTCAAGCAACACCTGCACATTAATAAACAACCAATACTTCCGAGCACAAGTGCTCGACTTGACTCTCGTTAGTTCCGAAACTACAACATCTTACGTGAGTACCTCACATAAGCATGTTGTAAACCATAGCAAAATGATATCAGCCATAACCACCAAAACACACCAAAAACATAGTAAAATAATACTAAGCAAACTTTCCATAAGAGTAAAGCAAGTTCAAAACATTGCAAGTTAAAAGCAGAACCATTGCAATCAAGCTCCTAACCTTACCAAAGCAAACCGGACCTAGCACCGGAGCTAGCAAAAACAAGTCGGACCTAGCCAAAATAAGTCAGACCTAGACAAAGCAAGTCAGACCTTATGTCGGACCTTGCTGGAGCTACCCAAAACAAGTCGGACCTATCGTCGGACCTTGCAGGAGCTCGGACCTAGAGTCGGACCTTGTTAAAAAGGTGTTTTGGTAGTATTCAAAACTTTTATCGTCAAAGCCAATGTATTCAGCACACATAGCTCTCACACCAGTCCCCCTGCTGGCCGCCCCCCATTTTCCCCACACTGAAACTGTTGGTGATGTCGCCGGCGGCTGAAACTCGCCGGAAAACAGGGCGCACCGGCAACAGCAAACACTAGGGCTCCGGCGAGGTCGTGCATGGTGAATTCTCTACCAAATGATTGGTTTCCTGGCTCTAGAGCACCGTGGGGGATCCCTCATCACCGGCATCAGCTCAAATCGACCCAAAAATGGCTGCACATAGGAGCTCATCGGCGACCTAGGGCGAAAATCGGTGCCGGCCCGAAATTCTCAAAGAACAGCGCCAATCTTGATGATTTTCGATGGTTTTTGATCCTAGAGGAGCGTGGGAAAGTCTAGAACATGTTTGTAGCTCGGCACAAGCTTTGGTTGAGTGATTACTACAAATTTTGAAGGTTTGTGCAGCTCGGTTCTATGAATACACTTGCAGTAAACAGAGAAATTCTTCCTCTGTAGTGCATGAAAAGAGGAGAGGTTTTCACCGGAGTGTAGAGCAGTCTGGGGCGCCTCTTTTTACTGTAGAAGGTTGGGCACGATACAGCTTAGAACGTCCAGGCGCAGATGATCGGTGAGGCGTGACTTTCCTCGGACTTGCGAAGGAAGAACGGCATGGCAGCGATGGAAGGAGGCCGGGCACGGGCTGGTGAGCATTGGGGGGCGTCGAGTGGAGTCTGGCGCAGCTCCTGCATGGCTCAGCTGGGCGCCACGGGCTAGAGGGTGGCCGGCACTGAGGCAGCAGAGAGCGGCGCTGTTTCCTGTCTGCTGTGCGAGCGTGTGAGCAACGAAGCCAGGAAGAACGTCCTTGGTTGTTGGTTGTTTGTGTGAGCAGAGAAGAAGGTGCAATTGACTTATTCACTACTGTTGCTATCGATCATCTCCACCGACGTTGACTGCCTTCAGAAGCAAGGCACGAGCTGCTGCTCGTTTTGGCTGCCTCGGTGGCGCATGTACACAAACAACTTTGATTATTGCCTCTGTTCACTGACATGCGGGTCCCACCGGTAGTCTCCCCCCTAAACAACAGTGGCTCCGAAATTCAAATTTCAAATTTCTAGCAAATTACACAAACTGAATTTTATTACTGGGAGTTAACCTTCCGTTAGGTTCAAAAATTTAAATTCGGTGCCTCGGTTCAGTTCCTGTGCCAGGGGAAAATAACGCCCGAGGTTGCTGTTTTTGTGAGCAAAAGATCACGGCGAAAGCTACTCAATCCCACGAGCTGGTCGCCAGCACGATGAAAAACAGCGAGGAGGTGGCCTTTGTTTACAGCTCGGTTGGTGAGTGAGAGAATCATGCCGTGAGGTGTTAAAGCCCCGAGCAGGTCGCCAGCTCGATGCAAGAAGCAGGAGGTGGCTGCCCTCGGTGGCCCTCTGAGGAGGCTCGGTTGGTGTTTGACACCGAACAGAGAAATACTTCGGTAGCAAGTTAAAGCGGCCCAATGACGTGTGGGGTCTACCCCCTTACTCCTCTTCTTATCCTCCAAATGTCTCCAAAAGATCTTCATCCGAGTGAATCCCCTCAATCTGATATTTCGGGAGTTTAAACGTGGGCAGAAATTTGGAATAAACCAAATCCAGTGTGAAGTTCACTTTCAATTTTGAATTCAGCTCACATTTGCAAATGATCATGTTGAAATCCTTTTTAGCCCACTCTGGAATTAGAATGTGGCCACCATGAATTTCCTTGAATTCAAAGATATGAGGATACATGTGTGCTCTAAATTTTTGGCAGCAACTTGAGGGGAACAATTGAGTTCAAATCTGAATTTAAACTCCCCCTTACATGTGAGAACTTTACACATGGTGTTAAATTCAACCTTGGCTAAAACACATTTCAAATGAAGGTGAGAGCTCGTTTGGTTGGACACCCATGTGCATCATCATGTGTATAAAACTTTTGTAAGTCCCATTTACATGCATCCCAATCGTAACGGTTGTCAACCCTCTGTTTATTGCCTTTACATTTTTGGGACTTTTACATTCCTCCCCCCTTAAAAAGAATCTCATCCCGAGATTCGTAATTAAGAACAACCTGGGGAGGACAAATATCGAACATAAGCCTCTAATAACTCCGGATGATTGCGTTGTAAATACTCCTCGCTTTCCCATGTAGCTTTGTCGGACGTGTGATTTTTCCATAGCACCTTGAAAAATAGCAGCGTCCGGTTTCTTGTCTCGCGAGTCTTTTCATCAATTATCCGGGTTGGATAGTCAACATATGTAAGGTCTGGCTTCAAATCTGCTATGCCCTCCGTGAGAATCTCCGTTGGAACTTTCAAGCACTTCCGCAACTGAGATATGTGGAAGAAATTATGAACTCCGGCTAAGGTTTCCGGTAACTCCAAACGGTATGCCACGGGTCCACATCTTTAGAGCAAGAACCACAGCAGCTAGCTCGAGATCGTGTGTTGGATAATTCTGCTCATGATTCCTAAGCTGCCTAGATCCATAGGCGACCACTCGCCCTTCTTGCATAAGCACGCAGCCAAGGCCGATGCCGGATTCATCGCAATAAACTTCAAAAGCCTTAGTTGTATCGCGCTGCGCCAAGACTGGGGCTATTGTGAGGTGCTTTACCAATGCTTTGAATGCCTCCTCACATGCTTCACTCCACACATATTTCTTGCCTTTCTTCAGAAGTTCCGTCATCGGTTTAGAGACCTTGGAGAAATTCGGAATGAATCTCCGGTAGTAACAAGCTAAACCGAGAAACTACAGACTTCATGACAGGGCCCCCACTGTCCCGAATCACGGGGACGGGGCACCTCGCCCGGGAATCGCATTGGGTGGTGCTGTGTTATGCGGCACCCAACAGCACACATATAAGGAACACTGTATTACATAAATCAAAAGCGGAAGATTACAAATGTTCTTTGTAAATAAGTTACATAAAATAGCTAAAGCGGAAGTCTATAAACAGCTCACGTCGAGTAACTAGTGAGCACCCGATAAGAGGTCCAGCCCACGGACTCCCCTCGCTAGCAACACGAAGACATGGCAGCGGCTAGGTCCTCCATGTGATACATGCCTCGGAAGTCCCCGAGTCTCACCGGACAACCTTCTTTATAGCATCGATGTTTACCTGCAAAACCACTTATATAGCAAGAATGAGCACAAAGGCTCAGCAAGACTTAACCGTCTCTCCTAAAGCATGCAACTCTGCATGAGGGTAACTTAAGACCTAATCCTGTAATTTGCGAAAAGACTCGCCTATGAGTTCATCCTTAACTTTCATATTTTAGCCATAATAGTAGTGACCTTGCGCCCAGCAACATTGGAACTCCACAATCAAACAAGAAACGCTTCATTCCAATGTTACTTGTCCCAAGGTGGAAATTAACTTTAGTTTGCTCTATCTCTACTTCAAACAGGGTTCTCATGCGATTTATAATAATCATAGCAGCAATTAAAACTTTGCAAACTGTTTCCACACAACTTGCTTACTACGTCACAACACAGTGAGAAAGCGGTACTCATAATCGCAAGGGACGGTGATTCAAATCAAACACTACCCGGATAACTCGACACATACGCCCGCCTCTGAAGACCCAAATCTGGCGTCCGTCATTACGTCGTATGTGGCAACCTTTCGCAGGGCACCAGACTGTAGAACCGGTCACGCCGTCTCGGGCTCATAGGTCTAACGCGACGATGGGGTATGCCTCTACAATCCTGTGAACCTGGTACATCGGTTTTCTGGTTCCCATATATCAGTAACTATCCGGTACACAACTCAATACTTGCTCAGCGGGGCTGCACACGCTTTGGTCCTTAACCGACACAGGCAGAGCTACTCGACCAAGACCTCGTCTTGTCGCTGCCTAACCATCCTGCCCGGTCTCATCTTTAGAAATGTAAACTTTAGTTTGCCTCTTTTTCAACCCTACTTATGTAATCCCGAACTATAGCTCGCGAGTAGATTCCATCTACTCGACTTGTAACGGATGTCCTAAGCTATTTAGCACAGCATTATTCTACAGCGATGACACCATTCTACCCTTGACCTTAGGGTTCATTTTTGGTAATGCATGCGGAGTATAAAACACCCTTGACCTAATGCACATACAACTTTGACCCATAGTAGTGAACAAATGAAAAACTTTATAAAACAACTTAAATGCAAACCGGAGCTTGCCTTGGTTTTGCAGGTGACTAAATTCAGATAATTGTGAAGTTAGTTGCTGATGACTTGAAGCTTAATCACTGCCTTCTTGCTTCTTGATCCAAGCTTCACTCTTCCTCCACTCTTCCACGTTTAATCACTACACGTTAAGAATATGCATATATGTTTAATTGTAAAGCTTTTACTAACAAGTTCTAAAGACAAGTTTAAAACTGGAACTATGTTTAAGAATTTAAAATGACACTGGGGCTAGTGGTTTGGTTTGGGTGAAGCAACATGATCAAGTGATAATTGCATTTCATCCCTTGTGTGCTACTCATCTAAATAGGTTGAACAGGATTGTGGTGATCCAGAGCTCCAATGGAGCTGAAAATTTTCAAGTGAGTTCCTTGTCACAAGAAGGTCATCTGGACCAAAATTCAGAATTCTTCAATGAGTAGATCACTTAGAACAATTCCCTAAGCATTTAGGCAAAAAGAAATTAGTTCTGAATAAACTTGCACTTTCATGCAAATTCAAGTGAACTAAAATTTCAAACATATCTCAGGGAGCATGCATGAATTTTCCTAGGACTTTTGGAGATAAGAACTGTCCAAAACTGAATTTCCAAATTTTGGAAATTCTCTGAAATTGTTTCTGTATTCATTTGAACACAGAAATTTGATTTCAGAATTAACCTAACTAAATCTACTCTAAATGAGCTGAAACTTCGCAGGAGTTTACTAACACCCTAAAGAATAATCTGGCAAAATTTGGGGATTTTTGGATGAACCAATCTCCCTCTAAAATTATTTTGCTGAACAGTTTTAAAGAATTTTCCAGAATTAATTAATGATTTTCATACAAATTGGGTTGCATATTTGTATAGAGTTTTTCAATCTGAATCCGACCCAATTTGAATCACTAATTTTGGAGTTTCCTAGCAAAAGTTATGAATTTCTAAACTTTGCTTGAAATCTGGAATTAATTTCCTACAGAAAATCTAACCGGACCCACTGTTTGAAGGGCAGCCAATAGAATGCGAGCCACACCAGTTACAGGGTTTTGCCCGCGTGCAGCCACACGGGATCACACTCCACAACCGATCCAGATTTTAAATTTTCAGCTGCTGACACGATGGCCCGAGGGGGTCTTCTTCTTCCGCGGCCGGTTTCCCGCGCCCGCGCCTCCCCCTCGCCGGCACTCCATCGGAGCTCGCCGGACCTGACTTCCCGGCCATCTCACGTCCTGCTACTCGCCGCCTGGGGGTTTTCAGAGACGGGCAACTCATCTAGGGGGTCGGCACAGGCTAACGACGCTCGGAACTAGGTCGGCGACGTGTGCACACCTCGGTGAAGCTTCGGCCCCGTTGTCCGAGCATCCTAGCCCGCCAAAGGTTCGGAGAATTCGCTCTAAAGCATCAGTGAAGGAAAGGCTAGCTCGGCAAGGCCTTGAAACTGCTCGGCAACAGCGGCAAATGGGTCTTCACCGTGCACCCGAGACATCCTCCATGCTTGAGCTCGGAAAACCTAGAATTTGTGCGGTCTAAGTGCGTTTCCAAGCTAGAGTTGTAAAGGGCAAAGGTTCGCCGACTAGTTTCGGTCCTTTGTGCAAGATTTGGAGAACTAAGAACAAAAATTGAGGTCGAATTTGACAGTGCCTGTCGGTACGCTCAATACGGGGTACCCCCCGCACACAGGGGAAACTGCCTAAGGACCTCGCCCCTCTCCGCAGGGAGAGCTTCTAGGGCGCCACGTGTCCAGCGGGGCCGGACCTCCCTCTCCTCATAGGATAGCTCTGGGCCTGCCACGTGGCCAACAGAGCCGGACCTCCCCCCTCCGCGGGGAGAGCTCCGAAGGCTCCACGTGTCTAGCGGGGCCGGACCTCCCTCTCCTCAGAGGAGGGCTCCGGGCCCGCCACATGGTCAGCTGAGCCGGACCTCCCCCCTCCGCAGGGAGAGCTCCGAAGGCTCCACGTGTCCAGTGGGGCCGGACCTCTTTCTCCTCAGAGGAGAGCTCCGGGCCCGCCACGTGGTCAGCAGAGTCGGGCCTCCCCCCTCCGCGGGGAGAGCTCCGAAGGCTCCACGTGTCCAGCGGGGCCGGACCTCCCTCTCTTCAGAGGAGAGCTCCGGGCCCGCCACGTGGCCAGCAGAACAGCGCTGCCTACCCCCGCGCGGTAGGCAGCAAGAGTAAAGACGTGCCATACCTTGCCCGTACAAGGAATTCAAGGCCCGTGCCTTCCCAAGGCACGGAGACGCAGAGCACGCCTCTGTCAGGTGCCGTTGCGCCCAATCACATCGCAGTGAAGACTGGCACGCCGCGACAGAGGCTGTACGCCAATAAACACAGCGACAAGACATCCCCTGCCGCCCCTGTCATCATCAGCCGCTAAGACTAGCTTGCGGCATGGGCAGGGCGGCAGAACGAAGACTTAGAAGCCCTCGCCAGAGACAACTGCCGGCGTAACTGCAGATCCGGTAGATGGCAGGCAATCTCCCCGGGACCACCTGTCGGGTCCTGGGCCCACCTTGTAAGCCGCTCGAGCCTTGGGGCTATAAAAGGCTCGGGTAGGCGACGTTAGCAAGGGTTCGGTCCTCAGCCATTCACACCTGAGGATTCGACTCTTTGCACACTTACGCTCTAGCCATTCTAACACTCAGGTCATTTTCAAGCTCAGAAATACGGTTCTGAGCTCCAAGCAATACAACGAGCAGCTCTGCTCACCGTGGACGTAGGGTTTTACGCTCCGGCGGCCTGAACCACGTAAAAATCCCTGTGTCAAGCTTCTCCTTCAATCGTCCCTAACGCGTGAGCTCTCCGTGAGTGACTAGCCCCTCTGAAAAAGAACCTCCGCAGGCAGCCCAGAGCAGGCCCGGGAGAAGTGTCGACAACACACTTCGACAATTGGCGTGCCAGGTAGGGGGCTTTTCCCTTGCGCGACGAGCTTCCGCCGACGAAGATGACGAAGCTTCCTTCAGCGGTAAGCTCTCCCCGCCCACGTTCACGATGAACGGTGACCGGCGGGGACTACATCTCGACACACTCAGGACGGAGTGTGTCGGTGCAAGCTGGAAGCCAGCAGCCGAATCCGGCAGCGCCAACTCCAGCGAGCCCAAGATCCACTGCAGCGCTGAGTGTCTCCCATGGGAGTGCACTAGCTGCAGCACGAGTGCTACTGCGCAATCCACCTGCTGGGGACACGCCTCAGTCAGTGACCCAGCAGTGGATTCGCGACGAAGACCGTCTCGTCGTTGCCGCCGCGAACCCTCAACTTCGGCGGGGACGACGTCCCAGTCAACCGGCTGTGTCGCTGACGCGCAAACCAACGGTTGACAGGCAGAGCACAGACTCCCGCTCCACCAGGCTCCCATCGGCGGACCTGAGGTCAGAGCTAGAACGACGCCACCTGGGCAAAGATGCCCTAGTGGTCATCGAGCGACGGCGAGAAAGGCGTCGGAACCAAGAGGCCGGCAACAGAATGAAAACCGCCTCGACTCAGCCTGAGCCGCAGACGTTCGCTACGCGATCTCTGCCCCAGGCATACGCCACACAGCATATGCCCCAGCCATATGCCCTGCAAATGGTGCCCCCGGTCTATGGTGCAGCCTTGCCCATACCGGGGTACACAGTGCCGACAGCGAACCAAGCGTTCGTGGCACTAACACCTGCAGCAACAGGAGCAGGGTGTGCGGCCTTGGTGCCACACCTTCGCTTCGCGAAGTGGCCGCGCAAGTTCCGGCCGCACCTGCCCGAGAAGTACGACGGCAGCGTTAACCCGGCGGAGTTCCTCCAGATCTACTCCACCGCCATCCTTGCTGCAGGAAGGGACGAGGCTGTCATGGCAAACTACTTCCCCGTCGCCTTGACCGGCCCAGCTCGGACTTGGCTCATCAATCTCCCCCATGGTTCCATAACCTCCTGGGGAGAGCTCTGTCGGCAGTTCACTGCAAACTTCGGCAGCTCCTACACCCGGCCTGGCACGGAGCTCGACCTCCACGCCATCCAACAACAGCCTGGAGAGACACTACACTCCTTCATCCAGTGGTTCTCCCAGGTGCGGAACACCATCCTGCATATTCAAAATGCTTCTGTGGTGGTGGCGTTCCGGCAGGGTGTACGAGACAAGAAGATGCTCGAGAAGCTCGCGACCAGAGAAGTTCGTGACGTCTCAGAGCTCTTCAGCCTGGCGGACAAGTGCGCCAGGGCAGCAGAAGGGCGGAACTGGCACTCACAGCCAGCCTCCGAATCAGGAGGACAGCCCGGATCTGGTGCTGCTTCCCATGGAAGCAGCAAGAAGATCAAGAACCGGGGCGGTGGCAAGATGAAGCGACCGACCACAGCTCCTGTTGCTGCAGCAGCAGCACCCGGTAGAGCTTGGGGGCCACGCCCCGACAAGAGGAAGTGACAGTCACCAGCTCCAGATGGTGACCAAGGCGAGCCGTGCCCACCAGCAGCCAAACTGCTGCTGAGTGCCGGGAGATTAAGAAGCTCGCGGAGCGCTTCCGCAAGGGGAAGCAACCGCGTGCTGACGCCCCTCCCTTCCTTCAAAGGGAGGGCAAGCAGAAGGTCGACACCCAAGGCAACGTCGACCACCAGGCGGAGTTCCAGGAGCCTCAGTGCGCCATGAAGGCGGTACACATCTGTCGGTACCGTCAATATGGGGTACCCCCGCGCACAAGGGAAAAATGCCTACGGACCTCGCCCTTCTCCGCAGGCGCCATGTGTCCAGCGGGGCCGGACCTCCCTCTCCTCAGAGGAGAGCTCCAGACCCGCCACGTGGCCAACTAAGCCGGACCTCCCCCCTCCACGGGGAGAGCTCCGAAGGCGCCATGTGTCCAGTGGGGCCGGACCTCCCTCTCCTCAGAGGAGAGCTCCGGACCCGCCACGTGGCCAACTAAGCCGGACCTCCCCCCTCCGCGGGGAGAGCTCCGAAGGCTCCACGTGTCCCGCGGGGTCGGACCTCCCTCTCCTCAGAGGAGAGCTCCGGGCCCGCCATGTGGCTAGCAGAAGACGGACCTCCCCCCTCTGCGGGGAGAGCTCCGAAGGTTCCACGTGTCCCGCGGGACCAGACCTCCCTCTCCGTAGAGGAGAGCTCTGGGCCCGCCACATGGTCAGTAGAGCAGCGCTGCCTGCCCCCGCGCGGTAGGCAGCAAGAGTAAAGACGCGCCATACCTTGCCCGTACAAGGTATTCAAGACCCGCGCCTTCCCAAGGCGCGGAGACGCGGAGCACGCCTCTGTCAGGTGCCGTTGTGCCCAGTCACATCGTAGACTGGCGCGCCGCGTCAGAGCCTGCCCGCCCATAAACACAGCGACAAGACATCCCCTGCCGCCCCTGCCATCATCAACCACTACAACTAGCTTGCGGCATGGGCAGGGCGGCAGAACGAAGACTCAGAAGCCCTCGCCAGAGACAACCACCGGCGTAACTGCAGATACGGTAGATGGCAGGCAATCTCCCAGGGACCACCTGTCAGGTCCCAGGCCCACCTTGTAAGCCGCTCGAGCCTTGGACTATAAAAGGCTCGGGTAGGCAACGTTAGCAAGGGTTCGCCTCTTACACACCCTCGCATCCTAGCCATTCGACCACTTACACTCTCAAGCTCAGGACTCCGGTTCCGGGCAGAAAGCAATACAATGAGCAACTCAGCTCACCATGGATGTAGGGTTTTACGCTCCGGCGACCTGAACCACGTAAAAATCCTCGTGTCAAGCTTCTCCTTCGATCGTCCCTAACGCTGAAGCTCTCCGTGAGCGACTAGCCCCACCGAAAAAGAACCTCTGTGGGCTGCCCAGAGCAGGCCCGGGGGAAGTATCGGCTACACACTTCGACATTTGGCGCGCCAGGTAGGGGGCTTTTCCCTTGCGCGACGAGCTTCTGCCGATGAAGATGACGCAGCTTCCTTCAGCGGCAAGTTCTCCCCACCCACGTTCACGACGAACGGTGACTAGCGGGGACTACGTCTCGACACACTCAGGACGAAGTGTGTCGGCGCAAGCTGGAAGCCAGCAGCCGACTCCGGCAGCGCAGGCTCCAGCAAGCGTGAGATCCACTGCAGCGCTGAGCGTCTCCCACGGGGGCGCACTAGCTGCAGCAAGAGTGCTACTAAGCAATCCACCTGCTGGGGACGCGCCTCTGTCAGCGACCCAGCAGTGGATTCGCGATGTAGACCGTCTCGTCGTCGCCGCCGCCAACCCTCGACTTCGGCGGGGACGACGTCCCAGTCAACCGGCTGTGTCGCTGACACGCACGCCAATGGTTGACGGGCAGACGGCAGATTCCCACTCCACCAGGCTCCAATTGGCGGAGCTGAGGTCGGAGCTGGAACGATGCACTTGGGCAAAGATGCCCGAGTGCTCATTGAGCGACGACGAGAAAGGCGTCGCAACCAGGAGGCCGGCAACAGCATGTCGACCGCCTCGACCCCGCCTGAGGCGCAGACGTTCGCCACGCGATCTCTGCCCCAGGCATACGCCACGCAGCATATGCCCCAGCCATATGCCCTGCAAATGGTGCCCCCGGTCTATGGCGCAGCCCTGCCCATAACGGGTACACAGTGCCAGCAGCGAACCAAGCGTTCGCGGCACCAACGCCTGCAGCAACAGGAGCAGGATGTGCGGTCCTGGCGCCACACCTTCGCTTCGCGAAGTGGCCACACAAGTTCCGGCTGCACCTGCCTGAGAAGTACGATGGCAGCGTCAACCCGGCGGAGTTCCTCCAAATCTACTCCACCGCCATCGTTGCTGCAGGAGGGGACGAGGCCGTCATGGCCAACTACTTCCCCTTCGCCTTGACCAGCCCAGCCCGGTCTTGGCTCATGAATCTCCCACAGGGTTCCATAACCTCCTCGGGAGAGCTCTGCCGGCAGTTCACTGCTAACTTCGGCAGCTCTTACACCCGGCGTGGCACGGAGCTCGACCTCCACGCCATCCAGCAACAACCTGGAGAGACGCTGCGCTCCTTCATCCAGCGGTTCTCCCAGGTGCGGAACACCATCCCGCATATCCAAAATGCTTCTGTGGTGGTGGCGTTCTGGAAGGGTGTACGAGACAAGAAGATGCTTGAGAAGCTCGCGACCAGAGAGGTTTGCGACGTCTCAGAGCTCTTCAGCCTGGCGGACAAGTGCGCCAGGGCAGCAGAAGGGCGGAAATGGCACACACTGCCAGCCTCCGAGTCAGGAGGACAGCCCGGATTTGGCGCTGCTTCCCATGGGAGTGGCAAGAAGATCAAGAACTGAGGCGGTGGCAAGATGAAGCTACCGACCGCAGCTCCCGTTGCTGCAGCAGCAGCACCCAGTAGAGCTCGGGGGCCACGCCCTGACAAGAGGCAGCGACAGTCACCAGCTCCAGATGGTGACCAAGGCGAGCCATGCCCCGTGCACGACACCAGCAACCATACTGCTGCTAAGTGCCGGGAGATTCAGAAGCTCGCGGAGCGCTTCCGCAAGGGGAAGCAACCGCGTGCTGATGCCCCTCCCTTCCATCAAAGGGAGGGCAAGCAGAAGGTCGACACTCAAGACAACGCCGACCACCAAGTGAAGTTCCAGGAGCCTCAGCGCGCCGTGAAGGCGGTGCGCAACCATGAGGACTCCAGCTCCAGCGATGACGAGCGCCGGAAGATGCTCTACGTCATCTACGGCGGGTCCGCTGACCCCTCGTCCCAAAACGTGGTTAAGACTCTGCGCTGAGCGGTAGCGTCGGTGGCTCCCCTCCCAAGTGCCGTGCCGCATCTCAAGTGGATGGGAACCCCCATCAGCTTCGATACCACCGACTGCCCCAGGAACATGGCTGGGGCCGGCCAACTACCGCTCTTGGTAGCACCCACCATCGCCAACGTGAGGATGTACCACGTTCTGGTAGATGGCGGGGCTTGGCTGAACCTCATCAGCCGCGCAGCCTTCCAGAACCTGCAGATCCCGATGGCCAAGCTCACCCCATCGAGCCCGTTCTCAGGTGTAGGGCCGGGACAAGTCGTTCCCTACGGCAACATCAGCCTTCTGGTGACCTTTGGGGCACAGGACAGCTATCGGACAGAGTACATTCTGTTCGACGTGGCGGAGATCGACCTCCCCTTCAACGCCATAATTGGCAGGCCAGCCCTGTACCGATTCATGGCAGTAGCCCACTATGGCTACCTTGTCTTGAATATGCCTACACCAACAGGCATCCTCAAGATTCGTGGAGACCGCACTGCTGCAGTGTCAGCCTTGGAAAAGCTCCAGGCACTTGCAACAGCTCGAGCACCAGCCCCTGGCAGTGCAGAACCGGATCGGCTCCACCCGAGTGCACGCCACCGTGCCTCTACCGCAGCACCCCGCGTGGAACCCCTCGACGAGGGCGACGTCCCCCTGAAGGTCGTCCAAGTCAGCGCCGATGCTGCCCAGACCAAACAGGTAGCCGGGGGCCTGGATAGCAAATAGGAAGGCGCGCTCATCACCTTCCTCCGGCACAACGTCAACGTGTTTGCATGGCAGCCGTCGCAGATGCCGGGGAACCCTAGGGAGGTGATCGAGCACCACTTGAAGATCTTCCCCGACGCCCGGCCAGTCCAACAGAAGCCTCGCAAGCTGTCCATCGAGCGGCAGAACTTCATCCAAGAAGAAATCAAGAAGCTGCTGGACGCTGGCCTCATACGGGAAGTCCACCACCCCTGGTGGTTGGCGAACCCAGTCATCGTCCCGAAGGCCGGCGGAAGCTCCGGATGTGCATCGACTACACCAGTCTCAATAAGGCATGTCCGAAAGATCCATTCCCTCTCCCTAGAATAGATCAAATAGTAGACTCAACATCAGGCTGTGATATGCTATGCTTCCTAGACGCCTACTCGGGTTTCCATCAGATCCCTATGTCTAGAGAAGATGAAGAGCACACTTCCTTCATCACAGTAGATAGCCTGTATTGTTATGTCTCTATGCCTTATGGCTTAAAGAATGATCTTCCCACCTTTGTACGTGCAATGCACAAAACCTTTGGAGAGCTAATAAGAGACTTAGTCGAGGTTTATGTCGATGACATCGTTGTCAAGGTCAGGCAGAGTTCA
The DNA here is from genome assembly GCA_030760725.1 of Neostapfia colusana. Classification (NCBI taxonomy): domain Eukaryota; kingdom Viridiplantae; phylum Streptophyta; class Magnoliopsida; order Poales; family Poaceae; genus Neostapfia; species Neostapfia colusana. The sequence goes on along the minus strand of JASWHV010000017.1, from coordinate 31,303,786 downwards.
TCCTTGTTAGATAACCTGGCCCTAGTCTTTGACAAACTGTGCTCCATGCGCACCAAGCTGAACCCCGTCAAGTGTGTGTTCGGCGTATCCTCTGGGAAGATCCTAGGATTCCTGGTCTCACACCGAGGAATTGAGGCCAACCCAGAGAAGATCAAGGCCATCGACCTGATGCGGCCCTCTGCCCGCATCAAAGAAGTCCAGAAACTCACGGGATGCCTAGCCGCGCTGAGTCGGTTCATACCGAGGCTAGCAGAGCGAGCGCTCCCCTTCTTTAAGCTCCTGCGCAAATTCAGTCCATTTGCTTGGACCGACGAAGCAAAAGAAGCTTTCCAAGAGTTGAAGCAACTCCTGACGACCCTACCCATCATGATAGCCCCCGAGCCCGAAGAGCATTTGTTGCTCTACATCACGGCAACAACTGAAGTGGTGAGCGTGGTCCTCATCGCAGAGCGGCCGGACCTATCGTCACCGCAGCCTGCTCCGATAGCAGAAGACAAGCGCTAGGAGACCCCGGAGGTCCAAGACGACCTCCCTGACCTCCAAGACAACCTCCCGGAGGTCCAACGGGACCTCCCGGAGCTCCAAGAAAACCTCCCGGAGGTCAACGGGACCTCCCGGAGCTCCGGGGTAACCCCCCGGAGACCAAAAAGAACCTCCCAGGAGGACAAGATATCCTCTCGAGGGTCCAGGAAGACCACCTGGAAAACCAGCGGGATCTCCCGGAGGCTCCCCAGGACCCACCTACCTCCGGTCGGCCTGAGCCAATGGATGAGGACATCTCAGGCTCGGGAGGGAGGGTCCGGACCATCCAGAGGCCTGTCTACTACATCAGCGAAGTCCTCCACGACGCCAAGACAAGGTACCTGGAGGTCCACATGCTGCTGTATGCAGTGCTCGTGGCATCCAGGAAGCTCCGCCACTACTTTCAAGCCCACCGGATCTCGGTGGTCACCTCCTACCCGCTGAAGGCGATCCTTCACAGCCCCGCACACGACCGACAATGTCGCTAAATGGTCAGCGGAACTGGCGGACATTGAGCTGGACTTCCTTCCTCGCCATGCAGTCAAGAGCCAAGCACTGGCTGACTTCGTGGCCGAGTGGACGCCAACGAAGGCTAACCCAGGGAGCCACGAAGACGGTGAACGAAAGCCCCGAGCTCCGGTCTTCACCGGGCCTCACTAGACGCTCTTCTTTAACGGCTCCTCGTGAAAGCAGGGGGCCGGTGCTGGCGTACTGCTACTCATGCCATCGGAGGAGCAGTTTGGGTACATGGTGCGTCTCAATTTCAAGGCAACCAACAACATGGCAGAGTATGAAGCACTCATCTTTGGCCTAAAGATAGCCCTGTCTCTGGGCGCTCGCCAGTTGCTGGCACAGGGCGAATCCTAGCTAGTCATCAAGCAAGTTAAGGGTGAATGCTCCTGCAATGACCCACAGCTAGCTGCTTATCTGCTCCACGTGCAGATGTTGGAGAAAGACTTCCTCACCTTGGACCTGCACCATGTACCGCGCGCTGGCAATGCCGCAGCTAATGACCTCTCAACGAAGGCCTCCACCGGAGCCCCTGTGCCCGAAGGAGTCTTCGAGAGGACGTTGCTGCGGCCCACAGCCCGGCCTGCCGAGCCGGGCAAAGGGGGCTGGACCAGCACCTCGAAGCTGGCGGTCCCGGCGGCCCTGCAGCCATGGACGCTGCTAAGGATCGTAAGCGTCACTGGGGACTCCGTGCAACCCAGTGCTCAAGATCCAGAAGCTCAGGTCAGACCCGATGCATGGATCACGGAGATCCGGGACTACTTGAAAGATAACATCCTCCCTGATGAACGTGTTTCCGATGAACGGATCGTGCGCATGGCTAAAAGGTACGCGCTGGTAGAAGGGGATCTCTACCTGCGTGGCGCCAACCACGTCCTATTGCGGTGCATAACCCAGGGGTAGGCTGCGACTTGCTCGCTGAGATCCATGGAGGCGAATGTGGGAGTGACTCTTCCGCACGCACGCTCGTCGGTAAAGCCTTTCGGCATGGCTTCTACTGGCCGACAGCACTCCAGGATGCCGTCAAGCTGGTCGAGAGCTGCAAGGCGTGCCAGTTCCACGCCAAGCAGATCCACACACCAGCTCAGGCGGTTCAGATGATCCCGCCCTCGTGGCCGTTTGCCGTATGGGGGTTGGACATCCTAGGACCATTCCCCAAAGCCGCCGGGGGATCCTGGTACCTCTACGTCGCCATCGACAAGTTCACCAAGTGGCCAGAAGCCACACCCGTCATCACCACCAACAAGCAATCCGCAGTAAAGTTCATCAAGTCGATTGTCTGCCGGTTCGGGGTCCCGAACAGAACCATCACCGACAACGGGACCCAGTTCACCAGCGCAGCTTTCCAAGAATACTGTGAACACCTCGGCATCCAGGTGTGCTATGCCTCCGTTGCTCACCCAAAGAGCAATGGGCAAGTTGAGAGGGCCAATGCAGAGATTCTTTGGGGCCTCAAGACTCGCACCTATGCCGGCTTGAAGAAACACGGCGCCAAGTGGGTGGACGAGCTTCCGAGCACACTATGGGCTAACCGTACATCCCAGAGCCGGGCCACCAGAGAGACACCCTTCTTCATGGTGTATGGGGCCGAGGCTGTGCTTCCCCCAGAGATCACCATGGGGTCCCTCTGTGTCCGAGCTTACAATGAAGCCGCGCAGGACAACCTCCGGCGTGAAGACATCGACCTTGTCGACGAGGCTCGATTACATGCAGCACTCTGCAACGCACGGTACCGACAAGCGCTCCGGCGCTACCACCAAAGGTCTGTGCGTGTCCGAGAGATGCAGGAAGGCGACCTGGTGTTGCGGCGCATACTTTCTCGTGAAGGGTCTGACAAACTCTCCCCCAGCTGGGAAGGTCCCTTCTGAGTCACGAAAGTTTGCCGCCCCAGGTGCGTACGCCTTTCCACCGAGGATGGGGATCCGCTCCCGAACCCTTGGAACATAGAACACCTCCGTAAGTTCTACCCCTAGAGCAATAATAGGATAGTCTCTTCTTTCTGTAATAGATTCCATAGAGTCCAGGAACAGCGCTCGGGGCAGCTAAGTCTCAGGGGACGGTCCAGGACTACGTTCAGCTTGGCTTGGTTCCGACCCTAAGCGCGTAGAGTCTTGCTTCCGTACTTAATGGGGTGGGTCATTGCCTCCATGTTTAGCCTGCCTTCCTCCTATGGAAATTTATATGGAAAGAAACCTGTCCTGCTTTGCTCTTCCCTTGTGCTCATTTAAATTACGTATTAATTTTTATGACCGCACTTCCTGTGTATGCTCACCATGCACTCAGCTTCCTTTTCCCATTCTCACCCCTAGTCGGCATTTGCTATCCTACCGAAGATGGTCGCGCTTGAGGCACCTGCCGATGGCCAGGGGGCCTCGAGCCCCCGGCACTTCGCGCATTGAAGTTCCCAAGCCCCGTATACAGGATCAGGATCATAAGCCAAATAAGACTATGAGATAGGGAAGGGGGGTCCCAAGGAGAATTACGTTTCCCTTACTTGTGTGCAGGACCTCCAGGCCTTAGCTCCCCGCAGGAGTATGGTAGGAGCGCCCAAACAATTGGCCACACCTACCAGGGGGCCACTACGGGACCGCGCAAGACCGGAGCTCAACGCAAGACCGAAGGATCCGGACCTCGTCCCCTCCGCAGGGGCGGGCTCCGGAGGCCCCACGTGTCCGGCGGGGCCGGAGCCCCCCTCTCCTCAGAAGGTGGCTCCGGGGCCGTCACGTGGTCGGCAAAGCCAGGTCTCGCCTCCTCCGCAGGGGTGAGCTCCGAAGGCCCCACGTGTCCCGCGGGGTCGGACCTCCATCTTCTCAGAGGAGAGCTCCAGGCCCGCCATGTGGCCGGCGGATATGGACCTCCCCGTTCTCACGGGGCGAGCTCCAAAGATCCCTTGGGCCCTTAATACAATAAGGACCTGAGGAAGGTGTCTGTACAAGACTTCAAGGTTGGTGAAGACCCCTGAGTACCTTGCGGATCTAAGGACTCGGCCAGGCCAAGCCAAGGAGAAGATAAAAATATACAGACACGGAAAATAACAAGAGTCTATTCATTCAAAGCTCCATGAGCTGGACTACAGACTCAACAAAAGTAAAAAAAAGAGAGAAGAGATACAGGGCCTTTTGGCCGCGGGGGCGGCTGTCTAAGAGTCCCCGGACTCCCGCTGGAACCTAGAGGCCACGAGGGCGGCCATGTCCCCGACCTCGGCCTTGGCAGCTTCCTCCCGCTCGACGGAGGGGCCTAGTCGCACTGGCTCCAGAGAGAAGGAAGGGTCTTGGCTCCGGAAGCACGCTAGCACATGCGTGGCGACCTCCTTCGCCAGGCCTCGTCCCTCCACCTCAAGCTCGTCGGTGATCACCGCTTTGAGCCTGCCCAGCTTGGCACCGATGGACTCAAGCGCTGGGATTGCCCCAGAAACCTCCTGCGCTGGAGCCTCTGTCCGCACCGGGCTGAAACCGAGGGGAACCAAGGCGGACCCCGCCTCAGTAACAAAGCTCCAGACCGCCCAGGCCTCGACAGACTGTGAAGCCTGGAGCTTCTCCACCTCTTGGCGGGCCGTCAGCTCGCGATCCAGCGCTGCCTAGCGCTCCCGGAAGGATCGCTCCTCCCTCGCGGTAGCATCCGACTCGTGGAGCTCCAGCTCCTCGGCCCGAGCCCTCAGCTCGCCCTCTCTGGCCTCCAGCCGTGCGGCGACCTTCTCCTCCTCGGCCACCACGGCATGCTCCCGATCTGCGACGGCGCACTCTCGGTGAGCTACCTGCTGCCACAACTCCTCCGTGGCAGTAGAGCGCGCTTCGGCCCTGGCCTGAGCTTCGAGGAAAGTAGCGCGGAACCGCCAGGTCTCTGAGACCAGGCGGTCGACGGCCCTCTTCTGAGCGTCGAGCAGAGCCCCCATGGCATCAAGCCTCGACTGCCTCGAGTCGAGCTCTGCCTTAGCCTCCTGGGTCCGCTGCTTCAGGAGATGCTCCCAGCTAAGGAGGCGCTCCCTCTCTCCAGCCAGCACCTCCCGCTCCCGCTCAAAGGCGGTCTGGACCTACCGGACGCCAGCCTTAGCATGCCCCAAGGCATCCCATATGGGCAGCAGGGCGGCGGGGGCAGGAGCCGTTCCACTGACCTCCCCCATCGCGTCCACGACCGGTGAAGGTGCTGGTGCCTCAACAGCTGAGGCAAGGCGCTGACCCGGGGAGCCAGGGGGCCAGCAGCTGCGCCCACAGCAGCCCCTCCAGCCTCAGCACAGGACTTCCAGGCTGGCAAAGGAGGACAAGCAGGTGCTGCCGCCACCACCGCGGGCGGTGAACCTGCCGGCACAGAAGAAGCCCCCGCCGACTTGGGGGCCGTCAGAACCACCGCAGTTCCCGGATGCTGCGGCACAGAGCCTCCGCTGGCTGGAGATGGTCGGGAATAGGCTCGCCCCCGGCAGCCGGTGAGTCCCTGCAGACAAAAGAAGCTCTCAGGCTAAGAAAGGAGAAAGGAACGCTACTTCTACAAGCCAGAAAGAGCAACACTTACTGGGCGGAGTGAGCACTCCAACGGGCATGGAGCCCTGGCCTCTAGGCCGGGGCAGAACCGCCAGGACCTGCAGCCGGAACGCTCGCTGGCTGTGGCGTCTGAGCCCCCGGCACACTCTCGGGCGTCGCCCCACCGGCGTCCTTCCTGGAAGCCCCCCGCCTGAGGAAGGGTGGCGGGATGCCTGGGGCTCCTCGGATCGCCGCTGTCCGAGAAGAGACCCGCCGGAGTGGGAGACCCGGGGTCTCTTTTGGTCGCCACCCGAGGAACCAGCGCCTCCGGGTGATGGGTGCAAGGGTACCCCGGCCCCCTGGCTCGGCGCAAGCGACGCCCTCAGAGGAGACCGGACACGTTTCTTCTCTGGCTGCCTGGGGGCCGGCTCCTTTCCCTTCCCATTGTCGACGGTCTGAGCCCCGTCGGCCCTCGGTGCAGGTTGGACAGCGACAGACGCCTCGTGCTCCGTCCCGGAGCGCTCGATCCCGGGAATCGAGATTCCCCGGTGGGCATCCCCAACCTGACGAACGGCGATCCCAATGTCCTCAAGATTCGGCATCTTCCGCAGCAACTCCGTCCTCCTCTGTGGCTCCAAGAAGAGGGGAGTGCCAGAGGCCGGGAAGGCGAGGTCGCCGCCGGTGACGTAGTTGCTGCTCACCTTGGCCACCATCTTGTACAGCTCTTCATCAGAAGGATCGGAGCCGAGACCCCTCTCGAGCCTGGTGCAGTCGAGCTCGCCGGTGTAGTACCACGCCGGGCGGTTGCGTTGCTGCAAGGGTGCAATATGGCGCGACAAGAAATCCACCAGCACCATCAAGGACGTCAGCCCCTCGTTGGCCAGGAACCGGATCCGCTCCAAGACCGGTGCATACTCCTGCTCCAGCTCCGGGATCTTCTCCCAGAAGCGACGCTCGGTGGTTGGGCCGGCAGTTGGGAGCTGCAGGTGATCATGCTCGTCGGTCTGCATGATCACCCAGTTCTCCCTCCAGTTTTCCCACCTTGACGCACCAAATGGTAGAAGGTACCCAGAGGCCATCAGATCCTTGCAGCGATGCTAGAAGTAGTACGCCCCCAGCTAGGTCTTCAAACTGCACCCGGTCGTCCGCAACACGAAGAAGTAGCGGAAGAGTATCACTGAAGCGTGCACCCCCACAAACATCTCGCAGAAATGGACGAAGACGGTGGCCATCGCGAAGGAGTTGGGGGAAAGGTGGTGGAGCTGGAGACCGTACGTCTCCAGCAGTGTAACGAAGAAGGAAGAAATTGCCGGGACAAACCCCGCCATGGCGTAGGCAGTGAAGAAGACCATTTCCCCCTTCTCCAGGAGCAGGGGGAGAGATCACTGGCAGAGCCGGCTCTTCTGCTCCTCCGCGTGCCAGCCCAGCAGTCTGCGCACTGACCCGAGCTCGGCTGACCGAGCGAGGCGCGACGGAGGCAGGTTGGAAGCCATGGCAGGAGGAAGCTCAAGGACAGGGAAGACAAGGGCACAAGAACTCAAGGAAGATGCAAGCGCTGGGAAGTGCGAAGGGAAGCCGTGATGCGGGTAAGATCCCCTTTTAAACTTCCCAGGCGCGATTCAAAGCGATTCGAAACTCTTCGAAAACGCCGCTTGGACAACCGCTTCGGCTCCAAGACCAAGTGTCGATGACAAGTAGACCCAGGCCGTCCAGCTGAAGTGGTGGGCCAAGAACTCAGTATCCCAAGGAGAGGAGCCGGCAAGATGCTTCGGCGGTTCCCGAAAAGGCGTCGCGACGTGCAGAAATGGCAGCCTCGGGAACCGCCAAAGTAAAAGCAGTCATTAAGTGGGCACACGCTCCCACAATCCCACGACTGTTCGTGCTCCGGCAACGGTCAATGCGGGTCTTAGAGAAGGTGCGCGGAATGGAAGAGACGGGGGCCCGACCTCGGGCTCGCTATCTCCCCCGAGATGGGCCCGGGGGCCACTGTCGGTACCCTCAATACGGGGTACCCCCGCGCACAGGGGAAAAATGCCTAAGGACCTCGCCCTTCTCCGCAGGGAGAGCTCCGAAGGTGCCATGTGTCCAGCGGGGCCGGACCTCCCTCTCCTCAGAGGAGAGCTCCGGACCAGCCACGTGGCCAACTAAGCTGGACCTCCCCCCTACGCGGGGGGAGCTCTGAAGGCGCCATGTGTCCAGCGGGGCCGGACCTCCTTCTCCTCAGAGGAAAGCTCCGGACCCGCCACGTGGCCAACTAAGCCAAACCTCCCCCCTCCGCCGGGAGAGCTTCGAAGGCTCCCTTTGTCCCGCGGGGCTGGACCTCCCTCTCCTCAGAGGAGAGCTCCGGGCCCGCCATGTGGCTAGCAGAAGCCGGACCTACCCCTTCCGCTGGGAGAGCTCCGACGGCTCCACGTGTCCCACGAGACCGGATCTCCCTCTCCTCAGAGGAGAGCTCCGGGCCCATCACGTGGTCAGCAGAGCAGCGCTGCCTGGCCCCGCGCGGTAGGCAGCAAGAGTAAAGACGCGCCATACCTTGCCCGTACAAGGTATTCCAGACCCGCGCCTTCCCAAGGCGCGGAGACGCGGAGCACGCCTCTGTCAGGTGCCGTTGCGCCTAGTCACATCGCAGACTGGCGCGCCGCGTCAGAGCCTGCCCACCCATAAACACAGTGATAAGACATCACTTGCCACCCCTGCCATCATCAACCACTACGACTAGCTCGCGGCATGGGCAGGGCGGCAGAACGAAGACTCGGAAGCCCTCGCTAGAGACAACCACCGGCGTAACTGCAGATACGGTAGATGGCAGGCAATCTCCCCGGGACCACCTGTCGGGTCCCGGGCCCACCTTGTAAGCCGCTCGAGCCTTGGCTATAAAAGGCTTGGGTGGGCAACGTTAGCAAGGGTTCGCCTCTTACACACCATCGCATCCTAGCCATTCGACCTCTTACACTCTCAAGCTCAGGACTCCGGTTCCGGGCAGAAAGCAATACAACGAGCAACTCTGCTCGCGGTGGACATAGGGTTTTACGCTCCGGCGGCCTGAACCACGTAAAAATCCCGGTGTCAAGCTTCTCCCTCGATCGTCCCTAACGCTGAATCTCTCTGTGAGCGACTAGCCCCACCGAAAAAGAACCTCCGCGGGCTGCCCAGAGCAGGCCCGAGGGAAGCGTCGGCTACACACTTCGACACCAACCACGAGGACTCCAGCTCCAGCAACAATGAATCATGGCAGTAGCCCACTACGGCTACCTTGTCTTGAAGATGCCTACATCAACGGGCGTTCTCAAGATCTGTGGAGACCGCACTGCAGCAGTGTCAGCCTTGGAAGAGCTCCAAGCATTTGCAGCAGCCCGAGCACCAGCCCCCGGCGGTGCAGAACCAGGCCAGCTCATCCCGAGTGCACGCCCCCGTGCCTCGGCCTCACCCCCTTGGGGCCGCCCAGGATCCGTCAACCTCCTGTCGGCCTGAGACAATGGAAGAAGACATCCTGGGTCCCCCAAGGAGGGTCTAGGTCCACCTACCTCCTGTCGGCCTGAGCCAATGGAGGAAGACATCCTGGGTCCCCCAAGAAGCGTCCGGGTCCGCCTACCTCTTGTCGGCCTAAGCCAATTGAGGAAGATGCCCCAGGGCTCCCGGGAGAAGCCGTGCAGGACTAGCTCCGGCGTGAAGATATCGACCTCGTCGACGAGGCACGATTACAAGCAACACTCCACAACGCACGGTCCCGGCTGGTGCTCCGGCGCTACCACCAAAGGACCAAGAGTGTCTGGGAGCTACAAGAAGGCGACCTGGTGCCGCGGCGCACACTTTCTCACGAAGGACCTATAAACTCTACCTAAGCCGGGAAGGTCCCTTCTAAGTCACGAAAGATGACGCCTCAGGAACATATGCCTCTCCACCAAGGATGGGATCCGCTCCCGAACCCTTGGAACATGTAACACCACAGTAAGTTCTATCCCCAGAGCATTAGTAGTACAAGCCTATTCCTTTCTGTAATAGATCCCATAGGCTCCAGGAACAGCGCTCAGAGCAGCTAAGCCTCAGGGGACGGTCCAGGACTACGTTTAGCTTGGCCTGGTTCTGACCCCAAGCGCGTAGAGTCTTGCTTCCCTTCTTAATGGAGCGGGTCGTTGCCTCCATGTTCATCCTGCCTTCCTCCTATGGGCATTTACACAGAAACCTGTTCTACCATGCTCTTGCTTATGTGCTCATTTAAATTACGCATTAATTTGTATGACCGCACTTTCCATGTATGCTCACCATACATTTAGCTCCCCTTTCCTGCTATCATCCATAGTCAGCATTTGCTATCCTACCGAAGGAGGTTGCGCTTGAGGTACCTGCTGATGACCAGGGGGCCTTTCGGGCCTCCCCCAGTCAGGTGCTGCGACGCTAGTTGGTCACCTCCAGGAAAGGCCTGCATTGTGCATGAGGGGTCCAGGGTGCGTAGCCTGCTTTGCCTGGTTTCGACCCAAAGCGTGCGCGTCCTGTCCTTCGGAGGTCTAGGGGAGTACAACCGCTTTGCCTGGTTCCGTACCGAAAGCCTGTACACTCTGCCTCCCCGGCGTTACGGTCCGGTACTAGGGGCCGGACGGTCGTACCCTGACCTCGGAGGGAGCCGGACCCCCGGCGCCTCGCTCACAGAATTTCCCAAGCCCCGTATACCGGACCAGGACCGTAAGCCAAATAAGACTAGGAGACGGGGAAGGGAAAGCCCTCGAGGAGAATTATGCTTCCTCTACCTGTGTGCAGGACCTCCAGGTTTTAGCTACGGGGACCGCACAAGGAAGGGCCGGAGCTATCGACTACTCCAGCGCAAGACCGGAGGATCCAGGTCTCGCCCCCTCCGCAGGAGCGAGCCCCGAAGGCCCCACATGTGCCAGCGGGACCGGAGCTCCCCACTCCTCAGAGGATAGCCCCGGGCCCATCGTGTGGCTGGCAGAGCCGAACCTCGCCCCCTCCACTGGGGCGGGCCCGAAGGCTCCACGTGTCCCGCGGGGCCGGACCTCTCTCTCCTCAGAGGAGCTCCAGGCCCGCCACGTGGTCAGCAGATCCGGACCTCCTCCCCCGTCCTCACGGGGCGAGCTCCGAAGACTCCCTGAGCCTTTAACACAATAAGGGCCCATGGAGGGTGTCTGTGCAAGACATCAAGATTGGTGAAGACATCCGAGTACCTTGCAGAGCTAAGGACTCGGGCAGGTCAAGCCAAGAAGAAGATAAAAGAACACAGACACAGAAAACAACAAGGGTCTATTCATTCAAGGCTCCATGAGCTGGACTACAGACTCAACAAAAGAAAAAAAAGAAAAGGTACAAGCCCTAGGATTCCCCTGGCTTGCGCCGGAACCTAGAGGCTACAAGGACCGCCAGATCCCTGACTTCAGCCCTGGCAGCTTCCTCCCACTCCGCGGCGGGACCCTGCCTCACTGGCTCTAGAGAGAGGGAGGGATTCCGGCTCCGGAAGCACGCTAGCACATGCGTAGCAACCTCCATCGCCAGGCCCTGTCCCTCCGCCTCAAGCTTGCCGGCGACCACCACTTCAAGCCTGTCCAGCTTGGCGCCAATGGACTCGAGCACAGGTATCACCTCGGCCAGCTTCTGCGCCGGAGCCTCTGCCCTCACCGGGCTGAAGCCAAGGGGGATCAGAGCGGACCCTGCCTGGTTGATGAAGCTACAGACCGCTCGGGCCTCGGCGGACCGCAAAGCCTGGAGCTCCTCCATCTCGCAGCGGACTGCCAGCAAGGCATCAAGACCTTCCTCGGAGAATTTCTTCTCCTTGGCCGCCAGAGAGCCTTCCCGAAGCTGGAGACCCTGGGCAAACCGCTCCAACTCCGAAGCCCGGAGGTCGGCTGCCAGCTCCCGATCCAGCACCACCAGGCGCTCCCGGGAGACCTGCTCCTCCCTCGCGACCAGATCTGCCTTCCGGGACTCCAGCTCCTTAGCTTGGGCCCTCAGGTCGCCCTCACCAGCCGCCAGCCGCGCGGCGACCTTCTCCGTCTCAGCCGCCACAGAGCGCTCCTGATCCGCGACGACGTGCTCACGGCGCTCCAGCTTCAACCGCAGCTCCTCCAGGGCAGAGGAGTGTGCCTCGACCGCGACATAAGTCTCGTGAGCCTTCTGGTGAAGCCGCCGAGTTTCAGAATCCAGGCGGTTGACGGACCTCTTCTGAGCGTCGAGGAGCACCTCTATGGCGTCAAGCTTCGCCCGCCTTGAGTCCAGCTTCGCCCTGACCTCTTGGGTCCGCTGCCTCAAGAGGTGCCCCCAGCTGAGGAGGTGATTCCTCTCCTCAGCCTGTGCCTCCCGCTCACGCTCAAGCGCGGCCAGGACCTGTCTGACGCTCGTCTGAGCAAGGTCCAAGGCGTCCACATGGGGCAGCGAGGCGGCAGAGGCCGAAGCCGCACCCCCAACTTCCTCCATCACATCGTCCTCAGAAGGAGACGATGGCGCTGCAGCAGGGACCGCGAAAAGGCGCTGATCTGGAGAAACAGGCGCCAAAGCAGGACCGCTTCCAACACGCCCCTGCTCGCTGCCCGCCGGAGGGCCAGAAGCTGCTCCCACCACCTCCTCAGCACTGGAGGGCTGAGCGCCGTCAGTCGGCTCCACTGAGCCCTCGGCAGTCGCCGGCTTCTGAGTTGGCGACGGAGGATGGACGGGAGCTACTGCCGCCGTCTCAGGAGTTGTTCCAGCCGGCACAGATGAGGCCTGCGCTGGCCTAGGGGCAGGTGAAGCCGCTGCAGTTCCTGGATGCAGTGGCACGGATCCTCCGCCGGCCGGAGATGACCGGGGAGCAGACTCGCCCCCGGTAGCCGATGAATCCAGAGGAACGCGGACGATCCAACGGGCACGGAGCCCCGGCTTCTGAGCTGGGGTAGAGCCGCCGGAGCCTGCCGCCAGGGCGTGCGTCGGCCGGGGCACTTGATCCCTGGGCGTGCCTCCGGGCATCGCAGCACCGGCATCCCCCCTCGATGCTCCACTGCCTGAAGAAGGAGGGCGGGGTGCCCCGGGCCCCTCAGATCACCGTCGCTCGAGAGGAGTCCCGTCGGAATGAAGAGCCCGAGGTCTCTTGGAGTCACCACCAGACGAGCTGACATCTCCAGGAGAAGGACGCGTGGGCGCCCTGGTTTCCTGACTAGGCGTGAACGACGCCGCCGGAGGAGAGTGGGCGCGCTTTTTCTCTAGAGGCAAGTTGGAAGCCATGGCCGGCGGAAGCTCAGGGACAAGGAATACGCGCAAGAGCTCGAAGGAACAAGGAAGATTCAAGCGCAGGGAAGTGCGAAGGGAAGCCGCGATGCGGGCGAGATCCCCTTTAAAACTTCCCAGGCGCGATTCAAAGCAATTCGAAACTCTTCGAATATGCTTCTTGGGACAACCGCTTCAGCCCCAAGACCGAGCGTCAATGACAAGTGGACCCAAGCCGTCCAGCAGAAGCGGTGGGCCAAGAAGTCAGTCTCTCAAGAAGACGAGCTGACAGGACGCTACGGCGGTTCTCGAAAAGGCGCTGCGACGTGCGGAAGTGGCAGCCTTGGGAACCGCTGCAGTAAATGCAGCCATCAAGTGGGGCACACGCTCCCACAATCCCGCGACTGTTCGTGCTTCGGCAACGGTCAATGCGTGTCTTCGAGAAGGTGCATGGAGTGGAAGAGACAGGGGCCCCACCTCGGGGTCGTTATCTCCCCCGAGATGGGACCGGGGGCCACTGTCGTTACCCTCAATATGGGGTACCCCCACGCACAGGGGAAACTGCCTAAGGACCTCGCCCCTCTCCGCGGGGAGAGCTCCTAGGGCGCCACATGTCCAGCGGGGCCGGACCTCCCTCTCCTCAGAGGATAGCTCCGGGCCTGCCACGTGGCCAACAGAGCCGGACCTCCCCCCTCTGCGGGGAAAGCTCTGAAGGCTCCATGTGTCCAGCGGGGCCGGACCTCCCTCTCCTCAAAGGAGGGCTCCGGGCCCGCCACGTGGTCAGCTGAGCCAGACCTCCCGCCTCCGCGGGGAGAGCTCCGATGGCTGCACGTGTCCAGTGGGGCCGGACCTCCCTCTCCTCCGAGGAGAGCTCCGGGCCCGCCACGTGGTCAGCAGAGCCGGGCCTCCCCCTCCGCGGGGAGAGCTCCGAAGGATCCACGTGTCCAGCGGGGCCGGACCTCCCTCTCTTGAGAGGAGAGCTCCGGGCACGCCACTTGGCCAGCAGAACAGCGCTGCCTGCCCCCGCGCGGTAGGCAGCAAGAGTAAAGACGCGCCATACCTTGCCCGTACAAGGAATTCAAGGCCCGCGCCTTCCCAAGGCGCGGAGACGCGGAGCACGCCTCTGTCAGGTGCCGCTGCGCCCAATCACATCGCAGTGAAGACTGGCACGCCGCGTTAGAGGCTGTACGCCAATAAACACAGTGACAAGACATCCCCTGCCGCCCATGCCATCATCAGCCGCTACGACTAGCTTGCGGCATGGGCAGGGCGGCAGAATAAAGACTTAGAAGCCCTCACCAGAGACAACTTCTGGCATAACTGAAGATACGGTATATGGCAGGCAATCTCCCCGGGACCACCTGTCAGGTCCCAGGCCCACCTTGTAAGCCGCCCGAGCCTTGGGCTATAAAAGGCTCAGGTAGGCAACGTTAGCAAGGGTTCGCTCCTCAGCCATTTGCACCTGAGGGTTCGACTCTTTGCACACTTACGCTCTAGCCATTCTAGCACTCAGGTCATCCTCGAGCTCAGAACTCCGGTTCTGAGCACCAAGCAATACAAAGAGCACCTCTGCTCACCGTGGACGTAGGGTTTTACGCTCCGGCGGCCTGAACCACGTAAAAATCCCTGTGTCAAACTTCTCCTTCAATCGTCCCTAACGCGTGAGCTCTCCGTGAGTGACTAGCCCCTCCGAAAAAGAACCTCTGCGGGCTGCCCAAAGCAGGCCCGGGGGAAGTGTCGACAACACACTTCGACAGTGCCATACTGGAAGGTCGGTTTATGCCCGTCGGAAAAATTTTCTCGAATTTGCGCTCTGTCGTCCATGTCGTGGCTTGAGATTCGTAGGTGAGCATCACTGAGTACTGGCACGTCCGAGAATGTTCTGGCTCGGGCATGAGAAGCTCTCTGCAGAGCTGTCCACGGCGCCCGATCGCCGGCTTGTTTTAGGTCGCCGCGCGAAGAGCTGTGTTCTCGGTGCAGGAAAGCTCGGCTAGCCCGGAGGTGAGTGGAGAAGGTAGGGAAGGATACCTCAGCGCTGCTAGTGCATCTCGGGGAGCTCAGTGGCTTGAGTTTCGCCATATCCAATCGAGTTTTCAGAGATGGCGGCGAGCGTCTGGTTTCGGTTCTTTTGCCGTGCGAGAGAATGAGCTGAGCCCGAGTGGAGTCGGTTGATGGCAAAGGATCACGCTGAGACGTGAGGAAAACACTAGGAGGTCGCCAGCACGAGGGAAAGGCACGAGGATGTGTCCCGATCACCCCTCAGTGTCACCCGGAGCTCGCTCGGCTCGGTTACTTCGAGCATGTTACAAGCGAGGGAAAACAGCACACGGTTGGCTCGGCTGTGGTCAAGTGGATTGCGCTGAGCGTGAGAGAGCAGTGAAGCTGGTCGCCAGCATGAAGAGAAAACAGGACGGTTGCCTCGGGGCTGCATGCGGTGGTGCCCGGGGAGGAGCCCCGGTTGAGTCCGTGTCTGAACAGAGACGTCGGTTGCTGAGGTGTGAACAGAGAAACAACAGCTCAATTACTTCAGTTGCATGTCTCCCTTCTAATGACATGTGGGGTCCACCCCTCTTCTTATCCCCCAAAACCCTCACAATATCTCCCAAATTTGGCAGGTACTAAATTCCAACATGTAGAGCTCAAATTTGGGAATTCATTTGGACATAGGGCAAAGTTTACCCCAAGTTCAAATTTGAATTTGAATTTAATTACCCTTTTATGTCCTATTGCAAAAACTTAGCCACCACACCTCCAAATTTGCTCAAAATTTGCCTTCCCCATAATTTGGACCTGAAGAATTTGATTATGCCCTCTGATCTTCGAGTTGGCCACTGCAAATACAAATTTTTAAACAACAGATTGAATTTCCTTTTTGGAAATGGCCTTCTATTCCTTGAAGTGAACCATTTAATTCAAACTGAATATTTAAATCCTCTTTTGTGATGGACCATTTGAATTCGGGTGAAAAACTTTGGTTTGCTCCTAGCCCGTGCTTGATCAACCTTAGTCTTAATCTGAACTTCAAAAGTTCAGTTTGACTATGCCCCTCAAATTTGAGTTTGAAGGTGATCTCAAATAATGCCTTGAACACATGGTGTATGAGCTCAAAATTTCTCCACATTTAGAACTTAAGCTCTTTTAACCTGAGGACTGCAATGGTCATCTCACCTATGGGCCTTTGGGACAACCTGAACATGAATCCTTTCCAAGGGTTCAAAATTGGGTTTAAATTTCCCTCCCCTCTACTCATAGAGGATGTGCACATGAGTTAGATTTTTGGGAGTGAAATTCTTCCCTGGGTTAACATGTGTTCAGTATGAGCTAAAGAACAATTTAGCTTTCCCCACATGTCCATGTCTGAGTTTATCATTTCATGTGACATAACTCAAGTCATTCCCTTGCCTTAACATGTTTCTGAATTCAGCATGAACTCAACATGATCATAATCCGTTCCTTTTTAGATCACCCTCAAATCAGAAGTTTGCCACCATCTCTCCTCACCTTCAAATGTCTGAGGTTCCATGTGTGTTCAAAAATTTATCGGCACCTTGAGGTGAGCATTTGGGTCTAAAGAACTTCTTTTAATTCTTTCTCATGCACATGTATGAGTTACACATGAGTTTAACTCTACCTAGGTCCAACACATTCAAATAAATGCTTGAACCCGTTGTGTTGAACCCTACGTATACAATCCCGTGTAAAAAAGTTTTTGTAAGTCCCATTTTTCATGAAACAGAAACACAATGACGTTCAATCACCCATTTCTTTGTATTCACGTTTTTGGGACTTTTACACTTCATGGACTGATTTTCGTGAACTCCAATTCTTTCTCCACGTTGTTTCTTCCGTGGTATGATTACTCCACACCTCCTGGTAAAATCTTAATATCTGATTTTAGGTGTTCCAGATCTTTCCCTCGCTAGTCTGAACCGGTCGCTCGGTGTAGGCACGATCCGTCTGCAACTAGTCGATTTCTTTTGTGCGGACAGCGATAGTAGCTTTAATGCACTTCTGCAGCTGTGACACATGAAATGTGTCGTGAACACCAGCAAGATTTGCCGGTAGTTCCATCTGGTAAGCGACGGTTCCACACTTTTCTGTGATAGCAGAAGGATCTAAGGCTCGGGGAGCAAAATCTCTCCCTTATGAGATGGCCCGCCTGCTGATCCCGATCACGGGGACGGGGCACCTCGCCCGGGAATCGCATTGGGTGGTGCCGTGCTATGCGGCACCCAACAGCACACATATAAGGAAAACTGTATTACATAAATCAAAGCAGAAGCTTACAAATATTCTTTGTAAATAATTTACATAAATTAACTACAGCGGAAGTCTATAAACAGCTCACGTCGAATAACTAGTGAGCACCCGAGAAGACGTCCAGCCTGCGGACTCTCCTCCCTAGCAACACGAAGACAAGGCAGCGGCTAGGTTCTCCATGTGATACATGAGTCGGAAGTTCCCGAGTCTCACCGGACAACGTTCTTTATAGCGTCAAAGTTTACCTGCAAAACCACTCATATAGCAAGAGTGAGCACAAAGGCTCAGCAAGACTTAACCGTCCCTCCTAAAACATGCAACTCTACATGAAAGTAACGTAAGACTTTAACAGGTCATTTGCAAAAAGACTTGCCTACGAGTTCATCCTTAACTTTCAGATTTTATCCATAATAGTAGTGACCTTGCGCCCAGCAACATTGGAATTCCACAATCAAACAAGAAACGCTTCATTCCAATGTTACTCGTCCCAAGGTGAAAAATAACTTTAGTTTGCTCTATCTCTACTTCAAATAGGGTTTTCATGCAATTTTCTATTATCATAACAGCATTTAAAACTTTGCAAACTATTTCCACACAACTTGATTACTACGTCAGAACACAGTATGCAAGTGGTAATCAATAACCGCGATGGACGGTGATTCGAATCAAACACTACCCGGATAACTCGACACATACGCCCGCCTCTGAAGACCCAAATCTGGCGTCCTTCATTACGTCGTATGTGGCAACCTTTCGCAGGACACTCGCCTGTAGAACCGGTCGCACCGTCTCGGGCTCATAGGTCTAACGAGACGATGTGGTATGCCTCTACAATCCAGTGAACCTGGTACATCGGTTTCCTGGTTCCCATATAGCAGTAAGCATCCGGTACACAACTCAATACTTGCTCATGGGTTCCGCACACGCATCGGTCCTTAACCGACACAGGCAGAGCTACTCGACAAAGACCTCGTCTTGTTTCTGCCTAACCATCCTGCCCGGTCTCATCTTTAGAAATATACACTTCAGTTTGCCTCTTTTTCAACTACACCCATGTATTTCCGACTATAACTCGCGAGTAGATTCCAACTACTCGACTTCTACCGGATGTCCTAAGCTATTTAGCACGGCAGTATTCTACAGCAGTGACATTTTTCTACCCTTGACTCCAGGTCCATTTTGGTTATGCAAGTGGAGTATAAAACCTACTTGACCTAATGCACATATAATCCCTAACCATAATTGTGAACAAAGTAAAACTTTATAAAACAATTGAAATGCAAACCGGAGCTTGCCTTTGTGAGACCTATGTGTGCTGAATACATTGGCAATTAGGATAAAAGTTAGCATTAACATTCAAAGTTTTGAATATTGCCAAAACATTCTTCTGTGGCAAGGTCCGACAAGTTTTTTGTTAGGTCCGCCAAGTGTTGGCAAGGTCCGGAGAGCTCCTGCAAGGTCCGGAGAGCTTCTGTGAGGTCTGGAGCTTGTTTTTAGTGAGCTCCCGTGAAGTTCAACTCGTAGAACTGCAGCGTCTTGTTTTTGCTTTTAACTCACAATGTTTCAAACTTGCTTTATGGGAAGGTTTGCTTACTATTAATTTGCTAAGTTTTTGGTGTGTTTTGGTGGTTATGGCTGTTATCATTTGATATGGTTTGCAACATGCTTATGTGACGTGCTCATGTAAGGTGTTGTGGTTTTCGAACTAACGTGAGTCAAGTCGAGGACTTGTGCTCGGAAGAATTAATTGTTTATTCATGTGCAGGTGTTTCTTGAGTTCAAGACATGGCTGGTGACGGGATCCTTGGACTAGTCTCAGGGAGGAGATGAGGTTCCAACAATCAAGTTCGGGAGGAGCTGTGGTTGAGTTGATCGGGAGGTCGCGCAGCATGTTTGGATCAAGGGCAGTGCATATGAAGGTTGCGTGTACATCGTTGGAAGGTGTTTGCACGTGTGCAAGGAGTGCATGGACGTGGCAACATTTTTCCAAGGCGGGATGAAGAGATGTAGATGTAAAGAATTGATCGGAAAGGTCCAACCGACTAGGTTATGGACTCAGGCTGCAGCTGAGTCGTGTTTGACTCAAATATGGAAAGTTTTGAGTTGGTTATGATAGGATTTCGTGTGGGTCACGAATTTGAGTTGTTTTAGGAATGTTTGGGACATTACTAAGGTGTTTGGAAGTCTTAAGATTGCTTCTATCTGCGTTCAGAAGAATCTTGAGCAGTATTGGAAAGTTACAGTTTGAATCCAAGTAGGAGTAGGAGTCCTAGTTTGAATTGGGTCGGTCTTAGGGATGGTTATATAAGCAAGGGAGGCCAAGGCTCGTGGGGGCACGACTTTGGGGTTGTTCCTCTTGTGTTTTGATAAACAAAATTCGTATTCTAAAGGAACTTTTGTGCCTTGTTCGTCCGATTTGTTTTTTCGTCAAGTCTTTCTCGCCGAGTTTCTGGACAGACTGACGTTGCTTCGGTGTTTTGTTTATAACTCGAGTTGTACCGATCCGATTGACGTGATTCTTTTTGGGTTGTCTTCACAACTAAATTATCTATCATCTGTAAAATTTTCACGAACTTCGGATCTGTAGTTTTTGAGATACACAAGTTTCTTTGCAGCGTTGCAGATCTGTTTTATATCGGGTAGAACAGATTGATCTTCGTTTAATGTTTTGATCGTATCTCAAGTTTTACTTCGTGTTTTCAAGTGATTCTTGTTGCATTAGATCCGTGACTTGATTCTATACCTCTCAACTTGATTTTTCACGGTTGAACACGTTTGAAAACACTTGCACACACGGTTTCTTTAACCGATTGATTTTTTGCTGAGGGGTTTTTGTTGTTTCCGCTGTGAAAAGTTTTAATCTACCATTCACCCCCCTCTGGTAGCTTTTCACGTGCTCTTCGATCCTACAATTGGTATCAGATCCAAGGTGCTCTAATATTTGTGATTTGCATGTGTTTTGACTAACCATCATGGAGAAGTACTCCGCAAAACCTTGTGTGTTCAATGGCATCCATTTTCAGGTTTTGAAGGCGCGGATGGAGGCCTACATACAGGCGCAAGGCTTTGCCGTATGGGAAAAGGTCTACTGGAACTTCGATGTACCACCCAATGATCAAGTTACGGCTGCGAACATGAGAGATGTTGACAACAACAACAAGGCTCGCAACTTGATCATCCAAGGATTGACTCAAAGCGACTTCGACCGTGTTGCACACCTCCGATCTGCATATGATGTTTGGAAAGCTCTTTGTTACTACCATGAAGGATCCAATACGATCAAGGAGGTAAGGCAAGATATGTTCAAGAAAGAATACATGCGTTTTGAGATGCAACCCGGTGAGTCAATTGACGACCTTTTTGCTCGCTTTAATAAAATTCTCAGCAACTTGCGTAGTGTCAATGTTAACTTTTCAGATGCTGAAAATGCTAGACAATTGTTAGGAGCATTAGATATGTCAATTTGGGAGATGAAAGTTACATCTATTCGTGAATCTACTGTCATGAGTTCTCTTACTTTAGACGTGCTTTATTCTAAATTGAAAACTCATGAAATTGACATCATCTCACATAAAAACCCCAACAAGTCTATTGCATTTGTTTCGCAACGTGACATGTCTAGTTCTAGTCAATCATCATCTAGTGGTGCACTCTCTTTGATGTCCTCTCTAACCCTTGAACAGATTGAAGAGTTTCCAGAGGAGGAGCTTGCACTCATCTCTACTCGGTTCTCAAAAGCATTGCAAAATGTGAGAACTAGAAGGAGAGCAAGCTCCGGACCTCAACGATGTTTTGAATGTGGTAAGACAGGACATTTTCGTACGGAGTGCCCTAACCTTTCAGGTCCGACTTCACGTGAAGAAAAGCAAACAAGGCCGAAGAAATCATTTGCAAAGAATAAGAAGAAGAAAGATTTATCAATGCGCAACATAGTGCATAGTATGATCTCTGCACTTCAAGATTTCGGCTCAAGTGATGTGAACACCGGTAGTGATGAAGATGAAGAAGCTATGGCAAATATGTGCTGCATGGCGAGCAAGTCAAGTTCAAGCTCCGAGGAGGCAGAACACAACAGCGACGATGAAGAGGTATGTCCCACTTGCGAAGAAATGTGTGATGCTATTTCTCGTGCCACTGTTATATTAAAGAAAAAGGATAAAAAACTTAGGAACAATGCTGTTAAAATTGAATCACTAGAATCTGAAATTAATCGTTTAAAAACTTTGATTCCTAGTGATGATTCTTGTTCCTCATGTGATTTAATTTATGAACAATTATCCTCTTTAAGAAGTGCACACGCATCTACACTTGATAAACTTGAACTTGAAATTGAAAAGAACAAAGAGCTTGCTGCACTTAATGATAAAAATTTGAAAGATGCTTATTGTTCTACAATTGATTTGCATTGTTCTTCATGTGATGATCTGAATAAGAAACTAAATGATGCTATGAATGAGATTTCTATTTTGAACAATGCTTTACGTGTGCATGAAGTTAAATATTGTTCAAATTGAAACTAAAAGGAAAAACTTCATGTGAAAACTGCTTTGATCTGTCCAATAAACTTGATGACATGCATAGGACACTAGATCGGTTTTCTAATGCAAATAAGAACCTAAACTTGCTGCTGAATTCTTCCAAGTCTTGTAATGATAAAACTGGTTTAGGTTTTAATTCTCATGCTCATGCTAAGGCACACCCACCTAAAGTTGTAAAGTCATTAGGAAGCGGTTTGATTCAAACAGCTCCTAGACAAAAAGAGGTGATTTTCAAATCTGCAGGAGTACTGTCCCATCCGGGTTCTAATAAACGTGTTGCTTGCTCATCTAGACATGATAATAAGGTTATTTTTCATTGTACCTACAGTGGTAGAGATGGTCATGTCATGGATTTTTGTTATAGACTAGCTAAACACGATAAGAAACAAAGAATACATGCTAGATCACATAACAACCAAGCAAAATCTGCTAGACCGAATGTTCGGAGCTTGCAACCTGCTGTAATGAGTCAAAAACTTGCTCCCGGACCTACTGTTTTTTCTGCTTCATATAACACATCTTCTAAGTCAGTAGTTGGGAACAAAAATTTTCGATGTTTGGCTCATAAACCTGCTGTACCTTCTTAGCTTTCGCGTGTTATTCCTGCTGGACGTCGTGTGACTCAGTACTGGATTCCTAAAAGTCTTTTAACTAACCCCAGTATTGAGTCATCGACGTATTGTGCTGCTGTGTAGGTTTCACGTTTGAGGAAGGAGATCATTTGGATTGTGGATTCAGGTTGCTCACGCCACATGACCGGTAACAAAGAATGGTTCTCCTCTCTCTCTTTTGTGTCACGTGTAAAAAATGTTACTTTCGCCGATAACTCTTCTACTCCCATAATTGCTAAAGGTTCGGTTAGAGTAAACAATCTCTACACTTTGAAAGATGTGGCACTTGTTAAAAATTTGAAATACAACTTGCTTTTGGTTTCACAATTGCTAGATGAAAATCTAGAGGTTAGCTTTGCTAAAAATTGCTGCAAGGTTGTAGATTCAAAAGGTGAGCTTTTGTTTAACATGTCTAGGTTTGGAAGAGTTTTTAAAGCTGATTTTGATTTGTCAACTTCTAAGCATCGGTGTCTAGTTGCTAATGATACAAAGGATCTATATTTTTGGCATCGTAGACTTGGTCACATAGACTTTGATCATCTCACTCGTGTTAGTGCTCTCGATCGCATACGTGGGCTGCCGAAGCTTAAAAAGGACAATGATATTGTGTGCTCTTCTTGTAGACATGCTAAGTTTGTTGCAGGTTCACATGCTCCTCTCACAATGACCATGACAGCTGAACTGGGACAACTTTTACATCTTGACACAGTAGGTCTGGCACGTGTTCAATCCTTCGGAGGTAAATGGTATGTGCTTGTGATTGTTGATGATTATTCCAGATATTCTTGGGTTTATTTTATGGCATCTAAGAATGAAGCTTTTAGTCATTTTAGAACTTTTTTTCTTAGATTATCTATTGATCACCCAGGATCACTAAAAGCAATTAGAAGTGATAACGGAACTGAATTTAAAAACCAATCCTTTGATCACTTTTGTGCTGAAAATGGAATAGATCATCAATACTCTTCACCCTATGTACCACAACAAAATGGTGTCGTAGAAAGAAAGAACAGTACCTTAGTTGAGATTGCTAGGACTATGCTTGATGAATATCAAACTCCTAGAAAATTTTGGGCTGATGCAATTGCAACCGCTTGTTATGTCTCAAATCGTGTTTTCTTGCATGCTAAGCTTGGAAAAACCCCATATGAGCTCCGGTTTGGACATAGGCCTAGTGTTACACACTTTAGGGTTTTTGGTTGCAAATGCTTTGTTAAGAAACATGGTAATCTTGATAAATTTGAAGCCAGATCTGTTGATGGCATGTTTTTTGGTTATCCATCTCATACTAGAGGCTACCGTGTGCTTTTACTTGACACTAAAAAAATTGTGGAGACTTGTGAGGTTTCTTTTGATGAAGCTAGCCCAAGTACTAGCTCCGATATTGCAGGTCCGGATCCATATCCGCAGGGGGAGAGTATTTTTATTGAAGAAGATGAAGAAGTGGTGCTGCTGCCCGAAAACTCGGAAGTAAATAACGATCAAGCTGCTGATTTTGCACCACAACCAGCACCAACAGTCACTACTGCTGGTTCGGACCTTCCTCAATCAACAAGCTCTCCTAATCAAAGGTCCGAACATGAAGAAGAAGGTGCTTATGAAGTGTCTACTCCCCTCCGAGTACTCAAAAGTCATCCTCCACAACAAATCATTGGAAGCTTGCATGAACGAGTCACTCGGTCCAGGTTTTGCGATCCAAACTCTCATGCTCATTCTGCTTTTGTTGCTTCTTTTGAACCCAAGGATATATCACACGCACTCACTAATGAATCTTGGATTAATGCCATGCAAGAAGAGTTAGAAAATTTTGAAAGAAATAATGTTTGGAAACTTGTACCTCCACCTCAAGGTCACACATTAATTGGAACTAAATGGGTATTTAAAAATAAGCAAAGTGAGGATGGGGTTGTGGTTAGGAATAAAGCTAGATTGGTTGCTCAAGGTTTCACTCAAATTGAAGGTCTAGATTTTGATGAAACATTTGCTCCTGTTGCTAGATTAGAAGCTATAAGAATTTTATTAGCATTTGCTGCATCTAAAGGTTTCAAGTTATATCAAATGGATGTTAAAAGTGCTTTTCTTAATGGCTACATAGAGGAGGAGGTTTAAGTTAAGCAGCCACCGGGTTTTGAAAATCCAAATTTTCCTAATCATGTTTACAAACTGTCCAAAGCCTTGTATGGTCTAAAACAAGCCCCTAGAGCATGGTATGATAGGTTAAAAACATTCTTACTTGAAAAGGGGTTTACCATGGGCAAGGTTGATAAAACTCTTTTTGTACTTAAGCATGGCAATGACTCATTATTCGTTCAAGTGTATGTCGATGATATTATCTTTGGTTGTGCTTCTCATGATCTCGTGTCCAAGTTTTCAGCTATGATGAGTTCAGAATTTGAGATGAGTATGATGGGAGAACTCACATACTTTTTGGGGCTGCAAATCAAGCAAACAAAAGAAGGAACTTTTGTGCATCAAACTAAGTATACAAAGGACCTTCTTAAGCGCTTCAACATGGACAAATGCAAGCCTCTTTGGACACCAATGGGAACAGCAACAACACTTGAACTTGACGCAGATGGTGACCCGGTCCATAAAAAAGAATACAGAAGTATGATTGGATCATTTTTGTATCTCACGGCGTCAAGACCGGACATACAATTCAGCGTATGTCTTCGTGCACGTTTTCAAGCTTCTCCACGTGCTTCACATCGCCAAGCCATCAAAAGGATTCTCAGGTACCTACATGGAACTCAAGAATTTGGCATTTTTCTTCCTTCTTCCTGAACCGTTTCTTTGAAAGCTACTTCGGATGCTGATTTTGGGAGTTGTAGGATTGATAGGAAAAGTACTTCGGGTGCTTGTCATTTTCTTGGTAATTCACTTGTTGCTTGGTCCTCTAGAAAACAAAGTTCAGTTGCACAATCCACGGCCGAATCTGAATATGTAGCTGCGGCTAGCGCTTGCTCACAAATTCTTTGGATTGTTCAAACACTTAAGGACTATGGGGTTGATTTAGATAGTTTTCCACTGTTTTGTGATAACACTAGTCCAATTTGTATTGCTAAAAACCCCGTGAAACACTCTAGAACTAAGCACATTGACATTAGGTATCACTTTCTTCGTGATAATGTTGAAAAAGGAAACATTGTGCTTCACCATGTCGATACCGAACAACAATTGGCTGATATTTTTACAAAACCTTTGGATTTTACTCGTTTTTGTTTCATTCGTAGTGAAATAGGGGTTATGCATCCTCATGGCTTAAATTGAGGGGGAGTTTTTGAAACTTTGAAAGTCTATGTGTGAATCTGAAACTAAAATAATATGAGCATAGTATTTCATACATATATGACTTTGTGATTCCTTTTACAGGCTGAAAGTTCTTACTACATTACTCATGTTATACATTTTGTAGTTTTTTCCATGACTAGTAATTGGAATAATTACTTACTCTAAATCTGGTCATGATCGAACTTTCTTGCTGTTTTGAACTTGTTGCGTGCTCACAAGTACTTTTAATCATAAAAAATTAATCAAGTGATCAGCTCACATGTGAGTTTTCAAATAAAAAACTGAGAAAAGATCAAGAGAATATGCATGCATCGCACTTCTTCTTTTGAGATTGCTTATCATTGCACTAAGATACGAACTTGGAAGGAATTGTGTATGACTAAAACCATGTCCTTAAGCTTCTGATTGTCAAATGACATAGGCTCGGTTTGGTTGGTTAGAATAAGGCTGATGCGGCATATAATCTCTTGCAAATATCATATGATCAACTTTGTGCCTTAAATGATTATGAATAATAAAAATGCAGCAACAAGTGTCATGTTTTCAGGTTTTGAAATAGCTGAGTAAGGGAGATCATGACTTGCTTAAACTGAAAAATACATTTGATCTCTAGCATGGCTTACACTACTTTATGTATCTCATTGATGTGATAATGTAAGTAACCTGATAGTATGACTTGTATGAGCTTTGTTTTGTATGTATATGTTATAATATGCTCATAACATTTAAAAATTTCTCTTTTGAACCTTGCTGAATACATTGTCAAAGGGGGAGAAATATGTATAAGGAGAGATTTTTTTTACACTTTGCATATGTTATACACTTTCTTCCTTCTCTGATTTTAAAAAATGGGGAGAAATTAATAAAGGGGGAGAGATGAGTTTTCAAAGCTTTTCAAAGCTTTTCATAAGCCAATGTTTGGATTTTAATTGGTGTTGCCAATGCATTCATCAAGGGGTAGATTGTGAGACCTATGTGTGCTGAATACATTGGCAATTAGGATTAAAGTTAGCATTAACATTCAAAGTTTTGAATATTGCCAAAACATTCTTCTGTGGCAAGGTCCGACAAGTTCTTTGTTAGGTCCGCCAAGTGTTGGCATGGTCCGGAGAGCTCCTGCAAGGTCCGGAGAGCTTCTGTGAGGTCCGGAGCTTGTTTTTAGGGAGCTCCCGTGAAGTTCACCTCGTAGAACTGCAGCGTCTTGTTTTTGCTTTTAACTCGCAATGTTTCAAACTTGCTTTATGGGAAGGTTTGCTTAGTATTAATTTGCTAAGTTTTTGGTGTATTTTGGTGGTTATGGCTGTTATCATTTGATATGGTTTGCAACATGCTTATGTGACGTGCTCATGTAAGGTGTTGTGGTTTTCGAACTAATGTGAGTCAAGTCAAGGACTTGTGCTCGGAAGAATTGGTTGTTTATTCATGTGCAGGTGTTGCTTGAGTTCAAGACATTGCTGGTGACGGGATCCTTGGACTAGTTTCAGGGAGAAGATGAGGTTCCAACAACCAAGTTCGGGAGGAGCTGTAGTTGAGTTGATCGGGAGGTCGCGCAGCATGTTTAGATCAAGGGCAGTGCATATGAAGGTTGCGTGTACGTCGTTGGAAGGTGTTTGCATGTGTGCAAAGAGTGCATGGACGTGAAAACATTGTTCCAAGGCGTGATGAAGAGATGTGGACGTAAAGAATTGGTCGGAAAGGTCCAGCCAACTAGGTTATGGACTCAGGCTGCGGCTGAGTCGTGTTTGACTCAAATATGGAAAGTTTTGAGTTGGTTATGATAGGATTTCGTGTGGGTCACGAATTTGAGTTGTTTTAGGAATGTTTGGGACGTTACTAAGGTGTTTGGAAGTCTTAAGATTGCTTCTATCTGCGTTCAGAAGAATCTTGAGCAGTATTGGAAAGTTACAGTTTGAATCCAAGTAGGAGTAGGAGTCCTAGTTTGAATTGGGTTGGCCTTAGGGCTGGTTATATAAGCAAGGGAGGCCAAGGCTCGTGGGGGCACGACTTTGGGGCTGTTCCTCTTGTGTTTTGATAAACAAAATTCGTATTCTAAAGGAAATTTTGTGCCTTGTTCGTCCGATTTGTTTTTCGTCAAGTCTTTCTCGCCGAGTTTCTGGACAGACCGACGTTGCTTCGGTGTTTCGTTCATAACTCGAGTTTTACCGATCCGATTGACGTGATTCTTTTTGGGTTGTCTTCACAACTCCTTTATCTATCATCTGTGAAATTTTGAGATACACGAGTTTCTTTGCAGCGTTGCGGATCTGTTTTATATCGGGTAGAACAGATTGATCTTCGTTTAATGTTTTGATCGTATCTCAAGTTTTACTTCGTGTTTTCATGTGATTCTTGTTGCATTAGATCCGTGACTTGATTCTCTACCTCTCTACTTGATTTGTCACGGTTGAACACGTTTGAAAACAGTTGCACACACGGTTTCTTTAACCGATTGATTTTTTGCTGAGGGGTTTTTGTTGTTTCCGCTGCGAAAAGTTTTAATCTACCATTCACCCCCCCCTCTGGTAGCTTTTCACGTGCTCTTCTATCCTACAGCCTTGGTTTTGCAGGTGACTAAAGTCAGATAAGTTTGAAGTTTGTTGCTGATGACTTGAAGCTCAATCCCTGCCCTTCTTGCTCCTTGATCCAAGCTTAACTCTTCCTTCACTTTTCCACATTTAATCACTACACGTTATGAATATGCATCCATGTTTAATTATAAAACTTTTGCTAACAAGTTCTAAAGACAAGTTTAAAACTGGAACTATGTTTAAGAATTTAAAATGACACTGGGGCTAGTGGTTTGGATGTGAGTTTAAGCACTATCATCAAGTGAGGAGTGAGGTTCATCACTTGGGTGTTGATCACCTAATGAGGTTGAACAGAACAGTACTGATCCATGGCTCCAATGGAGCTGAAAATTTTCTTGTGAGTTCCTTGTCACAAGAAAGTCATCTGGACCAAAATTCAGAAT
The DNA here is from genome assembly GCA_030760725.1 of Neostapfia colusana. Classification (NCBI taxonomy): domain Eukaryota; kingdom Viridiplantae; phylum Streptophyta; class Magnoliopsida; order Poales; family Poaceae; genus Neostapfia; species Neostapfia colusana. The sequence continues at coordinate 31,275,447 of JASWHV010000017.1, read as the reverse complement.
ATTTCAATAAGTAGATTACTCAGAACAATTCCCTAAGCATTTAGGCAAAAAGGAATTAATTCTGAATAAACTTGCACTTTCATGCAAATCCAAGTGAACCACAATTTCAAACATAGCTCAGGGGGTATGCATGATTTTCCTAGGATTTTTGGAGCTAAGGACTGCCCAGAACTTAATTTCCAAGTTTTGGAAAATCTCTGAAATTGTTTCTGTATTCATTTGAACACAGAAGCTTAAAATCAGAATTACGCTAACTAAATAAACTCCAAATGGGCTGAAACGTTTACAGGAGTTCACTAATATCCTATAGACTATTCTGGCCAAATTTGAGGATTTTTGAATGAACCAAACTCCCTAAAAAATTCTTTTGCTGAAAAGCTTTAGAGAATTTTTCAGAATTTTATATTGGTTTTCATGCAAATTGGGTTGCATATTTGGATAGAGTTTTTCATCCTGAATCCAACCCAATTTGAATCACTAAATTTGTAGCTTCCTAGCAAAATTTATGAAGTTCCAAAATTTGAACTGAATTTGGAATTCAAATTAGCCGAGAAATGTTTAAACTCTGACCGCGGGTCCCATGCACACGTGTCAACCGCTGAAGCTGAGCCACATGGGCCACAGAATCGTTCCCGCGTTGTCACAGTTTGATCTGAGGCCACAGAAGATCCCGCACGTTTAAATCCAGCCACTGACGAGTGGTGCCGACCCCCCACCTTCGTCTTCCTCCCGCTCCCACGCGACCCCCACCGCCGAGCTCGCCGGAGCTCTCGCCGAGAGAGGGTTCCCGTGCTCGAAACTCACTGATTTTCGCCGCCCCCATGTATTCTCGTGCGAGAAACACATTGCCGGTCTCATCTCGGATCGTAGATGGCCGGAACCCTATGTGCGACGGCGACAATGGCTGCGGCAACTTCGGTGACGTTGTTAGGACGCTGTAATGGTCCAACCTTGCTCCGGTTAGTTCCTAGAGCATTACCATGACCTAGGGAGCAACGTCCAATGCTCTGATCTCGCGAGAATCGTCGAAAACTAGGGGTTCATCGTGCGACCTAGGTCGATTTCGGTGAAACCTCGAAAAACTTGAAGCACCGAAGGTTTCCTCGACGGTTCTTCCTAGTTCTTGATCCCACGTGCTCGCACGAACGTCTACAACTAGGTTTCTAAGTCTAGTGATGAGTGGTGCACCATGTCACCCTAATTTCCCGATTTCCTGCACACGGTTCATATCGCATGTCTGCGGGAAACACCAAATTCCGGCGAGCACGGCTTGTGACAGGTTGCCAGGGTTGCGGTGAAGCAAGAAGGGGTATAGGTGAACCTTTATGCTCTTGCATCTCGGTGGGAGAAAGACTGTGGCGAGCAGGCAATGCGATCTTGTGGCCGGTGGCTCATGGTGGCGTCGAGGGACAAACAGAGCTCGGTGCCGAGTTCTAGTGGAAAAAAACGTTGGGTTCTTGTGCCAGACGCCTCGAGGAGGACCCGGCGACACCGTGGGGAGGCTCATATCGGCGTGAGAGTTGCTGAGGCGGCCAGGCGCCATTGCTCTGATGGGGCGCGGTAGTGGCGGAAGAGATTGTGCACACGGCAGCAACCACGGGAGAGGGGGAGTGCGAGGGGTTTCCACGCGATGTGGACATCTGGGAGATAATATCGGCACTGAGGCGGTTCGACAGCGCTCGGAAGGTGGCAGCAGCGCTGCCGCGGTGTCGCGCGCTGCTCAGCGGCCACCGAGTTCGAGTGGGAACAGAGAGAAGAAAAAATTCCTTCCGTAGTAAGTCTTCTCCTCTCAAAGACAACTGGGTCCCACTCACTTCCTCTCCCAAATATCTCCAAATTTTGGCACATTGCAAATTCAGCTATGAAGAGCTCAAATTCAAAGGTCAATTGGCAATTTGTCAATTTTTACTTCAGTTTCAAATTTGAATTCAAATTTCTATGAAATTTACAAGTCCCTTTGATATACATATCAAAGCATCTCCAAATTTGCTCAAATTTGTATTCTTACTAATTCAAACCTGAAGAATTTGAATATGCTCTCTGATTTTCGAGTTGGCCATTTCAAATACAAATTCTTAACCAACAGTTTGAATTTCCTTCTTTTGGACATGGCCTCCTTTTCCTTGAAGTGAACCATTTGATTCAAACTGAATATTTAAGTCCTCTTTTGTGATGACCCATTTGAATTTGGGTGAAAAACTTTGGTTTGCTCCTAGCCCATGCTTGATCAACCTTAGCCTTAATCTGAACTTCACAAGTTCAGTTTGACTATGCCCCTCAAATTTGAGTTTGGAGGTGATCTCAAATAATGCTTTGAACACATGGTATATGAGCTCAAAATTTCTCCAAATTTAGAACTTAAGCTCTTTTATACTTGATGACTGCAATGTGTCATCTCACATATAGGCCTTTGGCCAATCTGAACATGAATCCTTTGCAAGGGTTCAAAATTGGGTTTAAATTTCCCTCCCCTCTACTCATAGAGAATGTGCACATGAGTTAGATTTTTGGGAGTGAAATTCTTCCCTGGGTTAACATGTGTTCAGTATGGGCTAAAGAAAGTTTTAGCTTTCACCACATGTCCATGTTTGAGTTTATCATTTCATGTGACATAACTAAAATCATTCCCTTGCCTTAACATGTTTGCATTCAGAACGAATTGAAACATGATCATAATTCACTCCTCTCTCTAGCTCAACCTCAAATCAAAAGTTTGCTACCATCTCTCCTCACCTTCAAATGTGTGAGGTTCCATGTGTGTTCAAAAATTTAGCGGCACCTTGAGGTGAGCATTTGGGTCTAAAGATCTTCTTTTAATTCTTTCTCATGCACATGTATGAGTTACACATGAGTTTAACTCCACCTTGGTCCAACACATTCAAATGAATGCTTGAACCCGTGGTGTTGAACCTCACGTATACCATCCCATGTAAGAAAGTTTTTGTAAGTCCCATTTTTCATGAACCAGAAACACAATGACGTTCAGTCACCCGTTTCTTTGCATTCACGATTTTTGGGACTTTTACACCTTACATCGGACCGGTGAATTCCTTTCATCGGAGGCATGCAAAGACAAACATGTTCTCCGCCGTCAAAATGCAACGACCTATGCCTTTGACCATCGTGACTTTTCTGTCGGGATTGTACAGCCTTCAAGTTCGCTTCTATTGTCTGAACTCGGTCATCGGCCTTGTTGACTACTCGCCCCAAACAGTAATCTTTTGCCGTACTGTCACACCCGGTTTTTCTGAAGAAACAACCAAGTGAATATCACATGTATGCCAAGATCATTTTCTCATACATGTGATGACAAGTAGTGAAGCATCATTTATTACAAGCCAGGTGTCGAATATAAATAAGTCTTACATCGCAAATGTCTCAATGGACACTAATGCTTCATCACAAGTAAATAAACTAGCAGCGGAATATTATTCTTTTAGGGCTCCATCACAGGCGTTGCCCGGGGGTCTTCATGAACCTATAAACCTTCCTCGGGTCCAAAGTCTTGGTCATTATACACCACCTCATTATCTTGACCTGAGCATCAATATAAACCAACAAATATGCAAGGTTGAGTACCAATGGTACTCAGCAAGTGTGGGAAAATTATATCATGCATGGCTAGAACAAGGAGAGGTTGAACTCATGGTAAAAGCACTACGCAATTAATACCTATCACCTTAGCTTATTAAGCACCTACATTACTACACAGGTGAAATGGTCCAAATCTCCCATCCCATCACCATAATCCAATAACCATAACATCATTTCCAATGTTAAGCTCCCCGCTTAACTTCCAAAACCATCAATCCTCTAATCATGAATAAGTCCAGGCCGCTCTTAACCGTGAGCACGGCTGTCAAGACAGTTTTGACTCTGCAGAGTTTGTACCACTGTACCCACATGTAGTGATTTCATCCCCCGTTGCCGGGTGGACTAAAAGAACCTCCATTATGCCAGTGGCTACGATCCACATTCACACTTCCCAGGTGTGCAGCCAGGAGATCACTACGAAGCCTTTACAAAGGGATTCCCGACGAGCGTGGGCCCACTGAGGTTTCACCCCTAACAGCATACAAGAGGCTCCAACCCCGCTGCAGTGGCCCCCTCTTGAGCCTTGCGGTTCATATGGTAGTCCAGCTGACACCTACTCCCCGCACCATCCAACACACCCATACTACGCCGGGGATACACCTAATTAATTGGCCAAGCTGCCCCATCTCAGCATGTGGTTGGCACTGTAAAGCCGGGTTACATGCTCCATGAACCGGTCCTTAGGATCCAGGCAAGTACTAAACACAAACCCAAGTCTCGTGCACCCAGCACAAAACCAAAACATCCAACTTGCCTTGATCCCTACCTCTACATAACTCACAATGTCTCATTCAAGAGTATGGTAAAATAAACTGATGATCTCATATCCCAAATATCCCATTCTAAGCATGGCTAAGCATATGCATGTAAATAAATGACATGACAAAATAAATCCCAACCCAAGCTACAAGGAAACAAGGTAATGCAATTCTAGGGAAACTTCCTAGCATGGGTTTCATATTTCATTTGACAATGCAAATAATTCTATCTACACATCCTAGCATAGGATCAAAGTGGTCAAGGACACTTGCCTCCTTCTTGCTGCTCTTGAAATGGGTAGTCCTGATCTTGGAAAGGGTTAACTTGCTCTTGAACAGGTTCTACTTCATACCATCACACATAGCAAAAGAAAAACAACAATCATAAGACATAGTTCACACTTCTACTTCATACAAACCACACATTCATATTTATGAAATTCATTCACCATTATATATGTTGTGGTTACTTTGTGTGTTGATCTGTGGCTTGCATACACTCTTATTTATATGTCTATGATTCCTACTTTGGTGTTCATATTTATACTTACATACTATATATATATATATATATATATATATATATATATATATATATATATATATATATATATATATATATATATATATATATATATATAGGTGTGTGTTTCAGTTTTAAATAAATTCCTTACATTAAACTACCAAGTATGTATGAAAAGTATTTTTCTTCTCCATATGTGCCTTCACAATTTCTATCAACCCTAAACTGAACTCTTTGGATTTTAAAAACTCCATTTATCATTTACTAGTTGCTATATTTTCAGATTTATATTCCAATGCATAATTGTGTATTTTATTATGAAACTAGTAATACACATCATCTAAACAGTATAGGTTTTTGGTCCTAAATAATTTAATAACATATTTTGACCTTGGTCTCTGATGTAAACTATTTCATAATTATTTTCCCTATTTTTTTTCTATAGCTATTCTTTACTTAAAAATGTGTCCCTATACTAAATAATGTGAATAATTAAATGAAACAGATTCATTTCAGCCCAAAATATATTTTTATCTCACTCCAAAGTTTCCTAAGTACTGAGAAAGTTTTTAATTAATTTTGCCAATTATGTTTGTCCCACTTTTTAATTTTTAAACACTAGTTACATATTCAATTTTCTAAATTAAATACTAAACAGGGCTAAAATAATGAACTCACCCCATTACAGGGTCTATAATATTATTTTCATAATTTCCAGGGGTCTAGCTACACTTATCAGAGGTGTTTTTCCTAATTTTTATTAAGTCCAGGGGCTAAAACTGATTTTTAAATGAATTTACATGATTTTCTGGAGTTCCAGGGGCTAGATCTGAAGTTTCCGGGGCTAGCTCTCAATTCCAGAGAACCCCAGGGGGTAGCACGTAAGAATTCCAGTCTTTATAATGCGGGGCTGACGTGGACCGTCCGATTTTAAATCGACGGCTGAGATTATAACATCGAACCGGTACGCGGGGTTTTAAAGTCTACCGTGCGATTTAAAATAAACGGCGCACAAGCGGCCACGTCGCTCTGATCGAGCGCGGGCGGCGCTGCCGGCGGCGCACGGCGGCGGGAAGCGGCGATCTCGCCGGAAAGTTTCGGATCCGCGAGAATTCTGCCTAGAACTGTGATCTTATGGCATAGATCGGTAGAGGGGAGGTCAGGGATCTCACCTCGGGGGTTTTCTCGAGCTCGAGGGTCCTGGAAAGTGATCGGCGGCGAGGTCCGAGGCAAAACCACGGCGAAGCTCGTCGGCGTTGTGTTTACACCGTAAGTCTCCGAGTTTTCTGCACCTGCAAGGTTCCCCGGAGGCGGTGGATCAAGACCAGCGAGTTAGATCAGAGTTTCCGAGCTTAGATCGGCCAGAATTCACCGGCGAAATCTCGGTGCTCACCGGAGTAAAAATCGGCGATCGCGTGGGAAAAACCGATCGGGGCTGGGGTTTTTATAGCCGGGGAGGGGCGGTGGGTCAGTTGTGATCGAGTTTGATTCTTCTGGGACCGGAATTCGGGCTGAGGGACGCGGTATTCCGATCGGTTAAGATCGCGCGCGCGCGGGAGAGTCCGGGGTCGCAGGGTTAGGGATGACAGGTGGGTCCCACCTGTCTGTGAGGGATAGCGCGGGCGCGCGCGGCTGCGGGCTTGGCGCGGGGAAACTGGGCCGGCTGGCGGGTTTCGGCCCACTGGCCGGTTTTTTCCCGTTTTCTATTTTTCTTTTTCCATTTCTTTTCTGATTTGAGTTTAATTTGAATTCCAGTTTGAATTTGAATTTTTGCAAAACATGCAACACGTCCAAAAATTTTTAAATTCCCCTCTGAACATGGTTTAGTGTTTTGAATCAAAATTTTGGGGTGTTACAGCTCTACCCCCCTTAAAAGAAATCTCGTCCTCGATATTGGTGTTTCTAAGAAAACAATTCCGGAAATTGTGCCTTGAGCTCATCTTCCCGTTCCCAGGTGGCTTCCTCTTCTGAGTGATGCTTCCACTGCACCTTGCACATCCGGATTCTCTTGTTTCTGGTGAGACGTTCCATCGTCTCCAAAATCTTGTATGGTTGCTCGGCATAAGACAAATCCTCAGCTACATCCACTTCATTCATGGGTAACACCTCTTCAGGCGTCCTCAGACATTTCTTGAGTTGTGACACATGGAATACATCATGTACATCCGATAGATGAACCGGTAACTCTAGTTGGTACGCCACTTCGCCTTTTCTTTCCAAAACTTGAAAGGGTCCGATGTATCGAGGTGACAACTTCCCTTTCACCTTGAACCGACGAAGTCCTCTGATAGGGGACACCTTGAGATAAACATAGTCTCCCACGTTAAAAACGAGCTCTCTTCTTCGTACATCAGCATAACTCTTCTGGCGGGTTTGTGCTATCCTCAAGTTGTTGCGAATCTCCCTCACCTTCGCCTCGCCTTCTTGTAGCACTTCTGGACCAAACACTTTACTTTCTCCTGTTTGGTTCCAAAATAGGGGAGTTCTGCACTTCCTTCCATACAAAGCTTCAAACGGTGACATCTTCATACTAGCTTGATAGCTGTTGTTATAGGAAAACTCAGCATACGGTAAGTTCTTGTCCCAACTCCTATTGTTTTTGAGTGCACATGCCCTTAACATATCTTCAAGGATCTGATTGGTTCCCTCCGTCTGCCCGTCAGTTTGGGGATGATAGGCCGAGCTGAAATTCAGATGGGTTCCCATGGTTTCATGCAACTTTTGCCAAAACCTCGAGGTGAACTGTGTCCCTCGGTCCGACACTATCTTCTTTGGCACTCCATGGTAACACACAATCCTTGACATGTACAATTCTGCCAATTTGGATCCGCTGTAGCTTTCTTTCACAGGAATGAAATGAGCTACCTTGGTTAGCCGATCAATAATGACCCATATTGAATCATACCCGGATTGGGTCCTCGGCAATCCCACGACAAAATCCATGCTGATTTCTTCCCACTTCCATTCAGGCACTTTGAGTGGTTGCAGCAATCCCGCGGGTCGTTGATGTTCTACTTTCACCAACTGACATGTGTCACATAGGGCAACATGTTCCGCGACATCTCGCTTCATGCCATACCACCAATACCTGCTCTTGAGGTCCTGGTACATCTTCGTACTCCCAGGATGAATGGAATAGACAGAATCGTGAGCCTCCTTCAAAATTAATTCACGGATCTCCTTTACTTCTGGCACACAGATCCTTTTCCCGTGCCACACCGTTCCCTGTTCATCCTCTCTAAAACCAGGAGCTTTATTTTCCTTAATGAGCTGTTTGATCTCTTGTATCTTCTCATCATTCTTTTGGCCCTCGCGTATGTCTTGCTCGAGTGTGGAGTCCACTTCCATGGCGATGGCTTCACCACTATTTACTAGACATATATTGAGCCTTATAACCTCGTCCTTCAATTCTGCGGGCATGTCCTTCAACCTCAACTTATTGACCTGCACTTTCCGACTCAAAGCATCGGCCACGACGTTTGCTTTCCCGGGATGATAGTTGATGCCCACATCAAAGTCATTGATTAGCTCTAACCATCTCCTTTGTCGGAGGTTGAGATCTGGCTGTGTGAATACGTACTTCAAACTCTTATGATCCGTATATATCTCTGTCCTCTTCCCCATCAAATAGTGCCGCCAAATTTTCAACGCGTGTACCACTGCAGCTAGTTCTAGGTCATGTGTAGGATAGTTCTTCTCGTGCTTCCGAAGCTTCCGGGATGCATATGCCACGACATGTCCTTCTTGCATGAGAACACATCCCAACCCATTCCCAGAGGCATCGCAGTACACTGTGAAATTCTTCTGCATATCTGGCATAACCAACACTGGGGCTGTTGTCAATCTCTTCTTTAGCTCCTGAAAACTCGTATCGCACTGTGGCGTCCAGGTGAATGTGATTCCCTTTTCCAACAGTTTAGTGAGAGGTCTCGAGGTCTTGGAGAATCCCTCAATAAACCGTCGATAGTATCCAGCCAATCCCAAAAAAACTTCGAACTTCCCCGACATTTTCAGGGGTTTTCCACTTCTGGATATCTTCGATTTTGGCGGGATCTACGGAGATTCCTCCCTCCGAGATTATATGTCCTAAAAAGGGAACTCTCTTCAGCCAAAACTCACACTTGCTCAACTTGGCATATAGTTGGTGTTCTCTCAGCCTCTGTAACACCAACCTTAGATGTTTCTCATGTTCTTCTTCATCTTTGGAGAAGATGAGAATATCATCTATGAAAACCACCACAAATTTGTCCAGATATTCCATGAATACCTTGTTCATGAGGTACATGAAATATGCCGGGGCATTGGTTAGCCCGAAAGGCATGACAGTGTATTCATACAGTCCGTACCGAGATACGAAAGCTGTCTTGGGAATATCAGATTGCCTTATCTTGAGTTGGTGGTATCCCGACCTGAGATCAATTTTCGAGAACACACAAGCTCCCCTCAACTGATCAAACAAGTCTTCAATGCGAGGCAATGGGTACTTGTTCTTAATGGTTACCTCATTCAAAGCACGGTAATCCACGCATAACCTTTGGGTTCCGTCTTTCTTGGGCACAAATATCACCGGAGCTCCCTGGTGAGGAACTAGGGCGAACATACCCCTTCTCCGTCAATTCTCTCAAATGATCCTTGAGCTCTTCTAGCTGCTTGGAGTCCATTCGATAAGGTCTCTTGTATATCGGGGCTATTCCCGGTACTAGCTCAATTGCGAATTCCACGTCGCGGTCGGGAGGCATACCTGGCAACTCCTCCGGAAAAACATCTGGATATTCCCTGATAGTCCTGATTTCCTCAACTTTCACCTCCACCTGATTTAATTTAATGTCCCTCCTAGGCTCGTGTATTGTTATGAACTTCACTCTGGTACCACTGGGGTGAGTTAGTTCCACCGTTCTGGTCGAACAATGGATGATTCCTTTATGTTTGGTCAACCAATCCATACCCAAAATAATATCTATCCCTTGTGAATCTATCACTATGAGGTTAGCAGTAAATACTACCCCATTAATGTCTAGGCTCACTTTGGGACACACTTGTCTTGTCCTTATTTCTCCACCTGGAGAGTTTACGGCTAGCATATGGTTCATTTGTGTGGTTGCTAGGTCATGCTTCTTAACAAACCCTTGAGCAATGAACGAGTGGGTAGCACCAGAATCAAACAGCAGAGTTGCAAGGTGTAAATTGGCAGGAAACTTACCAACTACCATGTCGGGTGCCTCTTGTGCTTCCTCCATAGTGACGTGGTTCACCCGTCCTCTCATTACATTCTGCTGTTGTGGCGGCGCAGGCTTCTTCTTTGGGCATTTATGGGCGTAGTGCCCCACTTCACCACAACTGAAACATTGCACCCCAATCTTAGATGCTTGGCCCTTGTTGTCTTGGGGTTGGTTTGGGGGTCCTTGCACTGCTGGTCGAGGTGGATATGCGGGGCGAGGCTGCTGCACAAACTGACATTGCGGCTGTGCTGGTGCTGCAGGAGGCCTGTAGTTTGGGTTGTACCCTCTTGGTGCTGAATAGGGTATCGTAGCACGGCTCGTCTGCCCCGTAGGTTGCTGCATCATACGTGGGCGGGTGTTGCTCCCTGAGGCTTGATGTGACCACCCAGCCTTCCTCTTATTCTCATTTTCCAGGGCCTTTAGCTTCCTTTCCACCACAAATGCTCTGTCCACCATCTTTTGAAAGCTTTCATACTCATTTGAGGACATTGCACACTGCATCTCTGCGGTAAGCCCTTCCACGAAACAATCTTGTTTCTGCTCATCAGTCTCTATGTCTAGTGGAGCATAACGGGATAGTTGAGTAAATTTAGTGAGGTATTCCCTCACCATCATGTTTCCCTGCTGCAGTCCAAGAAACTCTTTCCTCTTGTTTTTGAGTTCACCTCTTGGGATGTAGTGGTTGCGGAAGCTACGCTTGAACTCTTCCCAAGTGATGTTCTCAGGGTCATGATGGGCGGCCACGTAGGCGGTCCACCAATCAGCAGCAGGTCCATGCAATTGATGAGAGGCAAACAGCACCCTCTCATACCCTTGGCATTGTATGATCCTCATCTTACATTCAATGGTATTCAGCCAATCATCTGCCTCCAGAGGTTCAGCAGCACTTGCAAACTTTGGAGGTTGAGTTCCTAGAAACTCAGTCAACCTTGGTTGGCGTGGTGCAGCTTGTGTAGGTGGAACTTGATGCAAGTTGGCCACCACTTGAGTCAAGTTCTGGATGAGCTGATTTTGATTCTCCAGCATTTGGTGGAGAGGATCAACTTCTTCACGGCGACCACCCCGGTCCTGGCCTCCAGAAAGATGAGGGTTGCATGCCTCATCATTGTTGTTGGCGGGGTTGGCAGCACGTCCTTTTCCTCTTCCGGCCATCTGGCAGAATCAACAAATGTTAATTTGATACCATTTAGTATCATCTTACTACTTTCATTTGTTGGTACTTTGAGGTGTCGAGGCTTTGTTAAAACTTTACGAGGGTTCATATCTCACACCAAATAAATGCACTATTATTTCCTGTGGGTTCACACACCAAAGCAAAACCATCTGAAGACGAGGCTGTGGACAATTGCTCATGGCTTCCACAACTCACGTCACACACCAAGCATTATCACTCCATTAACTACGTAACGACTCGACTACTCGACCTCTTGCTAGCTAGGGGAAAGACTCTACACTACTCGTCCTCTTGAGCTGGCTCCTCGGGATCTTCCTCCTCATTTCGGCTACCTTCTGACTCTGCATTGGGTGGGGAGGCTGCTGGTGGAGAAGTGCGACGATGCCTGATCGCTCGGCGATCCGGGGAGTCAGGAGTCCATGTATCATTCACGGTGACACACAGTTCATTCCCATCTCCTCTTTCTCTCGCCTTTAAGCAAGCTCGCAGCAACGCCTCCGTTTCCTTCAGGGTGTCTCGGACATCCTGAAGCTCTTGTTGACACTCCTGCAGTCGAGTGCTGAGCATAGCAGCATCCGCCAAGCACAAGTCCATGTGCTCATGGGAAGTCCCTTGCTGCACCGGTGGGTACTTGTACTCCGTGGTACCACTCTCACGTTGGAGGACATACATGTACTCAGTTTTGTCCAAATGGCGACGATAGATGTGACTCTGGCAGGTGATGGCCTCCCAGGTGACATCTTTCTCCGCGTCAACTTGTGTTGCTCGACAAGCTGGAGAGTGGTGAATCTTAAGCAGCTGATTCTCGTGTATAATCCTCATCTCCGAACTCCATTCTTCCCTCTTCTCACGGATGGTCCTGGTGGAGTTATAGTGGATGATTAGCTTGCCCGTATTGCCTGCGGCTTCGAGCATACGTCGAAGACGGCGCAACTAGTCTCCTACTGCCAATCCGTAGGAAAGGTACGTCACGGGGCGACTCTCCTCTCTTTCGGCAAGGGCAACTACGGGAACTCTCCCTCCCGTGGACTTGCGAGCAGTGCGAATCATGCGAACCATCTAAAACAAAAAGAATTTAAAATTAGGTTAGATAAACTTTTTAAACAAAAAATCCCGTTTTGAATGAAAATTTGGGATAAGATGAAGAAAATGACTCCTTAAATAACACTCTTCAACCCACACCTTGGAAAATAGTTTTTAAGAAAATAGGGCCCTTAAATACGTCCATTTCTACCTAGGTCCACGTTCCTACGGGCAACCTTGGCTCTGATACCACCTCTGTCACACCCGGTTTTTCCGAAGAAACAACCAAGTGAATATCACATGTATGCCAAGATCATTTTCTCATACATGTGATGACAAGTAGTGAAGCATCATTTATTACAAGCCAGGTGTCGAATATAAATAAGTCTTACATCGCAAATGTCTCAATGGACACTAATGCTTCATCACAAGTAAATAAACTAGCAGCGGAATATTATTCTTTTAGGGCTCCATCACAGGCGTTGCCCGGGGGTCTTCATGAACCTAAAAACCTTCCTCGGGTCCAAAGTCTTGGTCATTATACACCACCTCATTATCTTGACCTGAGCATCAATATAAACCAACAAATATGCAAGGTTGAGTACCAATGGTACTCAACAAGTGTGGGAAAATTATATCATGCATGGCTAGAACAAGGAGAGGTTGAACCCATGGTAAAAGCACTACGCAATTAATACCTATCACCTTAGCTTATTAAGCACCTACATTACTACACAGGTGAAATGGTCCAAATCTCCCATCCCATCACCATAATCCAATAACCATAACATCATTTCCAATGTTAAGCTCCCCACTTAACTTCCAAAACCATAAATCCTCTAATCATGAATAAGTCCAGGCTGCTCTTAACCGTGAGCACGGTTGTCAAGATAGTTTTGACTCTGCAGAGTTTGTACAATTGTACCCACATGTAGTGATTTCATCCCCCGTTGCCGGGTGGACTAAAAGAACCTCCATTATGCCAGTGGCTACGATCCACATTCACACTTCCCAGGTGTGCAGCCAGGAGATCACTACGAAGCCTTTACAAAGGGATTCCCGACGAGCGTGGGCCCACTGAGGTTTCACCCCTAACAGCATACAAGAGGCTCCAACCCCGCTGCAGTGGCCCCCTCTTGAGCCTTGCGGTTCATATGGTAGTCCAGCTGACACCTACTCCCCGCACCATCCAACACATCCATACTACGCCGGGGATACACCTAATTAATTGGCCAAACTGCCCCATCTCAGCATGTGGTTGGCACTGTAAAGCCGGGTTACATGCTCCATGAACCGGTCCTTAGGATCCAGGCAAGTACTAAACACAAACCCAAGTCTCGTGCACCCAGCACACAACCAAAACATCCAACTTGCCTTGATCCCTACCTCTACATAACTCACAATGTCTCATTCAAGAGTATGGTAAAATAAACTGATGATCTCATATCCCAAATATCCCATTCTAAGCATGGCTAAGCATATGCATGTAAATAAATGACATGACAAAATAAATCCCAATCCAAGCTACAAGGAAACAAGGTAATGCAATTCTAGGGAAACTTCCTAGCATGGGTTTCATATTTCATTTGACAATGCAAATAATTCTATCTACACATACTAGCATAGGATCAAAGTGGTCAAGGACACTTGCCTCCTTCTTGCTGCTCTTGAAATGGGTAGTCCTGATCTTGGAAAGGGTTAACTTGCTCTTGAACAGGTTCTACTTCATACCATCACACATAGCAAAAGAAAAACAACAATCATAAGACATAGTTCACACTTCTACTTCATACAAACCACACATTCATATTTATGAAATTCATTCACCATTATATATGTTGTGGTTACTTTGTGTGTTGATCTGTGGCTTGCATACACTCTTATTTATATGTGTATGATTCCTACTTTGGTGTTCATATTTATACTTACATACTATATATATATATATATATGTGTGTGTGTCTTTCAGTTTTAAATAAGTTCCTTACATTAAACTACCAAGTATGTATGAAAAGTATTTTTCTTCTCCATATGTGCCTTCACAATTTCTATCAACCCTAAACTGAACTCTTTGGATTTTAAAAACTCCATTTATCATTTACTGGTTGCTATATTTTCAGATTTATATTCCTATGCATAATTGTGTATTTTATTATGAAACTAGTAATACACATCATCTAAACAGTATATGTTTTTGGTCCTAAATAATTTAATAACATATTTTGACCTTGGTCTCTGATGTAAACTATTTCATAATTATTTTCCCTATTTTTTTTCTATAGCTATTCTTTACTTAAAAATGTGTCCCTATACTAAATAATGTGAATAATTAAATGAAACAGATTCATTTCAGCCCAAAATATATTTTTATCTCACTCCAAAGTTTCCTAAGTACTGAGAAAGTTTTTAATTAATTTTGACAATTATGTTTGTCCCACTTTTTAATTTTTAAACACTAGTTACATATTTAATTTTCTAAATTAAATACTAAACAGGGCTAAAATAATGAACTCACCCCATTACAGGGTCTATAATATTATTTTCATAATTTCCAGGGGTCTAGCTACACTTATCAGAGGTGTTTTTCCTAATTTTTATTAAGTCCAGGGGCTAAAACTGATTTTTAAATGAATTTACAAGATTTTCTGGAGTTCCAGGGGCTAGATCTGAAGTTTCCGGGGCTAGCTCTCAATTCCAGAGAACCCCAGGGGGTAGCACGTAAGAATTCCAGTCTTTATAATGCGGGGCTGACGTGGACCGTCCGATTTTAAACCGACGGCTGAGATTATAACATCGAACCGGTACGCGGGGTTTTAAAGTCTACCGTGCGATTTAAAATAAACGGCGCACAAGCGGCCACGTCGCTCTGATCGAGCGCGGGCGGCGCTGCCGGCGGCGCACGGCGGCGGGAAGCGGCGATCTCGCCGGAAAGTTTCGGATCCGCGAGAATTCTGCCTAGAACTGTGATCTTATGGCATAGATCGGTAGAGGGGAGGTCAGGGATCTCACCTCGGGGGTTTTCTCGAGCTCGGGGGTCCTGGAAAGTGATCGGCGGCGAGGTCCGAGGCAAAACCACTGCGAAGCTCGTCGGCGCTGTGTTTACACCGTAAGTCTCCGAGTTTTCTGCACCTGCAAGGTTCCCCGGAGGCGGTGGATCAAGACCAGCGAGTTAGATCAGAGTTTCCGAGCTTAGATCGGCCAGAATTCACCGGCGAAGTCTCGGTGCTCACCGGAGTAAAAATCGGCGATCGCGTGGGAAAAACCGATCGGGGCTGGGGTTTTTATAGCCGGGGAGGGGCGGTGGGTCAGTTGTGATCGAGTTTGATTCTTCTGGGACCGGAATTCGGGCTGAGGGACGCGGTATTCCGATCGGTTAAGATCGCGCGCGCGCGGGAGAGTCCAGGGTCGCAGGGTTAGGGATGACAGGTGGGTCCCACCTGTCTGTTAGGGATAGCGCGGGCGCGCGCGGCTGCGGGCTTGGCGCGGGGAAACTGGGCCGGCTGGCGGGTTTCGGCCCACTGGCCGGTTTTTTCCCGTTTTCTCTTTTTCTTTTTCCATTTCTTTTCTGATTTGAGTTTAATTTGAATTCCAGTTTGAATTTGAATTTTTGCAAAACATGCAACACATCCAAAAAATTTTAAATTCCCCTCTGAACATGGTTTAGTGTTTTGAATCAAAATTTTGGGGTGTTACACGTACTCACACCACTTCCACGGTGTGCGACATTTCCAGCTGTAGAGCTTCATCTTACGAGGTATAACTGTACGGTCCTTAAACCATAGAGTACCCTCATTGTCCTTCCTGAACTACCTCATCTCTCCATTGTCTATTCCCATATGTAGGTGAGACATGCCTTATTCTCTCCTTTGCACTTCAGCAATTTCTCAGATTGCTGGAATGGGAGCAGTGTTATAAAGTACTCCATACGAAGTGACACGGAGACTGTTTTTTTCTTCTTCTAACTCGGCAATCGCCAAGTCGTGAACGTGGTTTCTTCCGACTAACACGTCGGCAACCACTTTCATTTTTCCCAGATGGCAATGGATCTTGATGTCATAATGTCTTATGAGCTCCAACCATCTTCGAGAATACCCTTGCACCAACTAGTTGATCAGTTAAACCATCAATGCGGGGCAGGGTACTTGTTCTTTATAGTAACAGCATTGAGCGAACGTTCATCAACACTTAATCTTAGTGTCTGGTCGCTTTTCTTAACGAACAGCACAGATCAACCCCAAGGTGATGAGCTTGGTCGTATAAATCCTTTGCTGATAAGTTCACTTAGTTGCTCCTTCAACTCCGCTAGTTCATTGGGTGCCATCTTATACGGTCTTCATGGAATCAGTGATGTTTACGGCGCCAGTTCAATCTTGAACTTGACTTCCTGTTAGCCGGCATTGCCTGGTAACTCAGCGGAAACACATTGAATATTCACGTCCCACCGGACTATCCTCGAGTTTAATCACTCCTGTGGGATAGGCTTAAACCGTTCTCTTTGCTGTACCGAATGGATTCTTCTGTCCTCACCCAGATTTTGATCCGTTTAACAGCATTTTCATACTCAAGTTGAATACAAAAGTTAGATTTAACTCTAGTATCTTTCCAACAAGTATTCATGTGCCTTCAGATCATCCCTGGATCAAAAGTTATGATTGCTCAAAGTTGACAGAATTCTTGGATAAAATTTGCCAGCATCCCCTTTGTATGTGGCTATCTTTATCACAGTTGCATATGCAAATACAATAAGAATATGAACAAACTTTGAATACAACAATGTTGCAGATTTCATAACCTTTCCAACGGTGTATCATAGACTCCTTAAGGATTGTTCTACAGGAAGTTATGGCTTAAAAACAGAAAGGTCCAGAGAGGTTTTTGCTGCTGTCCTGGTTTTGAACAGTTTGCCTTCAACTGGACTTTTCACCAACTTAACGTGTGAGTTTTCTCTGGAGGTCTACAAATAAGTTGTAGAGCACTTGAAAATCTTTCCATAACTGTATCATACACCTTAATTGGTTAAATATACTCGGAGTTATGCTCTGTTAAAGTCCAGCAAGAATTCCTGCCAGAAACAGAGCACTCTGTTTTTGAAACCTTGGAAACCTCGACCTTCTCTCATTTGAATCTTAGCTCAAAATAAGAGTTTAGTAGCTAATATTTTTTTCAAACTTCCATTTTAGTTGAAAGTTAGTTCATGAATCATTTCTTCATAGGGAAGAGGATTATATGTTTAATACGGTGTCGATGCACCGTAAGAATCATGTCGGTCCTATGTAGCCTCACCAAAGAAAATCCTAAACCGAATTATACCGGCATATCCATTTTATCAGTGGCACTAAGACGGTCTCTCGCACACGTGTACTACACGGGATACGTACGTCGTTAGTACCTGCAGAAGGACACTCAATAGTGGTGCACTCAAAGGTTGTTTCATTTCAGGCAGGTCCATATTTAAAAGAAAATACAAACGCCCCGTATCATTTCCATATGGGCCGTCCTTGAGTTAAGCCACATCTCAAGGTACATGGCCGTGTTTTTACACCACACGACGGGGAACCTGAGTATATCATGAATGGGTCGTCACGGTTGGGAATGTTATCAACCCAACGGATACCACCTACTGCCCTGCAGGGCACGTCGATGGCAAGCGCTGCGTATGTCCTCCTGGGCTATTTCTAGACGAACACACTATCGCGTTACTGACCACACGATGGGGTCTCCACATTCTTGCCTAATGCACGCTAAGGATCAGCGCTTCATATGAACTCAGGAACATGAAAAGTCCAAGAGTTTCATATTAACGTCTCACACCAAGCTGTGAGACCTTTCCCTGAACCACATTCCTCGTCAGGGGAGCTAACCGAAATTGAACCGCTTTCGGTGGCGTTCCTTACCATGCTTACCGGAGCGTAGGTGCGTCGTTACATAATCAAAATTCAGAATAACAAATATGTTAGTCATGCCACTTCAAGTAACTATACTACTATAGTCTTTATGTGGGCCTAATACCGTTTCCTCACCGTAACCTAAGTTTTTGTCGTAATACAATCCTTATTCCGTGCGCTATTACCAATGCGGCTCTGATACCGTTGTAAATACTCCTCGCTTTCCCATGTAGCTTTGTCGGACGTATGATTTTTCCATAGCACCTTGAAAAATCGCAGCGTCCGGTTTCTGGTCTCGCGAGTCTTTTCATCAATTATCCGGGTTGGATAGTCAACATATGTAAGGTCTGGCTTCAAATCTTCTATGCCCTCCGTGAGAATCTCCGTTGGAACTTTCAAACACTTCCGCAACTGAGATATGTGGAAGAAATTATGAACTCCGGCTAAGGCTGCCGGTAACTCCAAACGGTATGCCACGGGTCCACATCTTTAGAGCAAGAACCACAGCAGCTAGCTCGAGATCGTGTGTTGGATAATTCTGCTCATGATTCCTAAGCTGCCTAGATCCATAGGCGACCACTCGCCCTTCTTGCATAAGCACGCAGCCAAGGCCGATGCCGGATTCATCGCAATAAACTTCAAAAGCCTTAGTTGTATCGGGCTGCGCCAAGACTGGGGCTATTGTGAGGTGCTTTACCAATGCTTTGAATGCCTCCTCACATGATTCACTCCACACATATTTGTTGCCTTTCTTCAGAAGTTCCGTCATCGGTTTAGAGACCTTGGAGAAATTCGGAATGAATCTCCGGTAGTAACCAGCTAAACCGAGAAACTACAGACTTCATGACAAGGCCCCCGCTGTCCCAAATCACGGGGACGGGGCACCTCACCCGGGAATCGCATTGGGTGGTGCTGTGTTATGCGGCACCCAACAGCACACATATAAGGAACACTGTATTACATAAATCAAAAGCGGAAGCTTACAAATGTTCTTTGTAAATAAGTTACATAAAATAGCTACAGCGGAAGTCTATAAACAGCTCATGTCGAGTAACTAGTAAGCACCCGAGAAGAGGTCCAGCCCACGGACTCCCCTCGATAGCAACATGTTACACCCGGTTTTTCCGAAGAACAACCGAGTGAATATCACATGTATGCCAGGATCATTTTCTCATACATGTGATGACAAATAGTGAAGCATCATTTACTACAAGCCAGGTGTCGAATATAAATAAGTCTTACATAGCAAATGTCTCGTTGGACAATAAAAAGTTCATCACAAGTAAATAAACTAGCAGCGGAATATTATTTTTGGGGGCTCCGTCACAGGCGTTGCCCGGGGGTCTCCATGAACCTAGAAACCTTCTTCGGGTCCAAAGTCTTGGTTATTATACACCACCTCATTATCTTGACCTGAGCAGCAATATAAACCAACAAATATGCAAGGTTGAGTACCAATGGTACTCAGCAAGTGTGGGAAAGTTATGTCATGCATGGCTAGAACAAGGTGAGGTTGAACTCATGGTTAAAGCACTACGCAATTGATACCTATCACCTTAGCTTATTAAGCACCTACATTACTACACAGGTAAAATGGTCCCAATCTCCCATCATCATAATCAAATAACCATAACATCGTTTCCAATGTTAAGCTCCCCGCTTAACATCCACAACTTCCAAAACCATCACTCCTCTAATCATGAATAAGTTCAAGCCACTCTTGACCGTGAGCACGGCTGTCATGACAGTTTTGACTCTGCAGAGTTTGTACCACTGTACCCACATGTAGTGATTTCATCCCCCGTTGCCGGGTGGACTAAAAGAACCTCCATTATGCCAGTGGCTACGAACCACATTCACACTTCCCAGGTGTGTAGCCAGGAGATCACTACGAAGCCTTTACAAAGGGATTCCCAACGAGCGTGGGCCCACTGAGGTTTCACCCCTAACAGCATACAAGAGGCTCCAACCCCGCTGCAGTGGCCCCCTCTTGAGCCTTGCGGTTCATATGGTAGTCCAGCTGACACCTATTCCCCGCACCATCCAACACACCCATACTACGCCGGGGATACACCTAATTAATTGGAAAAGCTGCCCCATCTCAGCATGTGGTTGGCACTGTAAAGCCAGGTTACATGCTCCATGAACCGGTCCTTAGGATCCAGACAAGTACTAAACACAAACCCGAGTCTCGTGCACCCAGCACACAACCAAAACATCCAACTTGCCTTGATCCCCACCTCTACAAAACTCACAATATCTCATTCAAGAGTATGGTAAAATAAACTGATGATCTCATATCCCAAATATCCCATTCTAAGCATGGCTAAGCATATGCATAATAATAAATGACATGATAAAATAAATCCCAACCCAAGCTACAAGGAAACAAGATAATGCAATTCTAGGGAAACTTCCTAGCGTGGGTTTCATATTTCATTTGACAATGCAAATAATTCTATCTACACATCCTAGCATAGGATCAAAGTGGTCAAGGACACTTGCCTCCTTCCTGCTGCTCTTGGAATGGGTAGTCCTGATCTTGGAAAGGAATAACTTGCTCTTGAGCAGGTTCTACATCATACCATCACACATAGCAAAAGAAAAACAACAATCCATAAGACATAGTTCACACTTCCACTTCATACAAACCACACATTCATATTTATGAAAGTCATTCACCATTATATGTGTTGTGGTTACTCTATGTGTGTTGATTTGTGGCTTGCATGCACTTTTAATCATGTGTATATGATTCCTACTTTTGTGTTCACATTTATACTTACATACTATATATATATAAATTCCTTATATTCAACTACTACACCTTTTTGCTACCAAGTATGCATGAAAGGTATTTTTCTTCTCCATATGTGTCTTCAGAATTTCTACCAACCCTAAACTGAATTCTTTTGGATTTTTAGAAACTCCATTTATCATTTACTAGTTGCTATGTTTTCAAATTTATTTTCCTATGCATAAATGTGTACTTTATTATGAAAATAACAAGACACATCATCTAAACAGAATAGGTTCTGGTCCTAAATAATTTAATAACATATTTTTACATTTGCCTCTGATGTAAACTATTTCACAATTATTTTCCCTATTTCTAGAACTATTCTTTACTTAAAAATGTGTCTCTAAATGTGAATAATAAATTAAACAGATTCAATTCAGCCCAAAATATGTTTTTATCTCACTCCAAAGTTTCCTAAATACTGAGAAAGTCTTTAATTTAATTTTGACAATATGTTTGTCCCACTTTTTAATTTTTAAACACTAGCCACATATTCAATTTCCTAAATTAAATACTAAACAGGGCTAAAAAGTTAAACTTACCCCACTACAGAGTCTATAATATTATTTTAAGAATTTTTAGGGGTCTAGCTACTCATAACAGAGGTGTTTTTCCTAATTTTTATTAAACCCAGGGGCTAAAACTGATTTTTAAATGAATTTACATGATTTTCTGGAGTTCCATGGGCTAGATCAGAAGTTTCCGGGGCTAGCTCTTATTTCCCGAGAACCCCAGGGGGTAGCATGTAAGATTTCCAGTCTTTATAACGCCGGGCTGACGTGGACCGTCCGATTTTAAACCGACGGCCGAGATTATAACATCGAACCGGTACACGGGGGTTTAAACCCTACCGTGCGATTTAAAATAAACGGCGCACAAGCGGCCACGTCGCTCTGATCGAGCGCGGGCGGCGCTGCCGGCGGCGCACGGCGGCGAGAAGCGGCGATCTCGCCGGAAACTTTCGGATCTTCGGGAATTCTTTCTACAACTGTGATTTTATGGCATAGATCGGTAGAGGGGAGGTCGGGGATCTCACCTCGGGGGTTTTCTTTAGCTCGGAGGTCCTGGAAAGTGATCGGCGACGAGGTCCGAGGTGAATTCACGGCGAGGCTCGTCGGCGCTGTGTTTACACCGCAAGTCACCGAGTTTTCTGCACCTGCAAGGTTCCCCGGAGGCAGTGGATCAAGACCAGCGAGTTAGATCGGAATTTCCGAGCTTAGATCGGCTAGAATTCGCCGGAGAAGTCTCGGTTCTCACCGGAGGAAAATCAGCCGATCGCGCGAGAAAAACAGAACGAG
The DNA here is from genome assembly GCA_030760725.1 of Neostapfia colusana. Taxonomy (NCBI): domain Eukaryota; kingdom Viridiplantae; phylum Streptophyta; class Magnoliopsida; order Poales; family Poaceae; genus Neostapfia; species Neostapfia colusana. The sequence continues at coordinate 31,253,173 of JASWHV010000017.1, read as the reverse complement.
GCCGGGGTTTTTATAGACGGGGGAGGGCGGCGGGGTGGTTTAGATCATGTCCGCGTCGCCTACGAACAGAATTCAGCGGGGATACGCCGAAATCCCGATCGGTTTTGATTCGGGCGCGAGGGAGTCCGGCGCTGGCGCGAGGAAGACGACGATCGGGTGGGCCCCGCCTGTCAGTGTGAGGCAGCAGCGCGCGCGGCTGCGGGCTGGCGCGGGCGCTGGCTGGTCCGGCTGGTGGGTTTCGGCCCACTGGCCGGTTTTTTTCTGTTTTCTCTTTTTCTATTTCTTTTCTGATTTGAGTTTAATTTGAATTCCAGTTTGAATTTGAATTTTTGCAAAACATGCAACACGTCCAAAAATTTTCAAATCCCCCTCTTAACAGAATATAGGGTTTTGAATCAAAATTTTGGGGTGTTACAGCTCTACCCCCCTTAAAAGAAATCTCATCCTCGAGATTGGTGTTTCTAGGAAAACAATTCCGGAAATTGTGCCTTGAGCTCATCTTCCCGCTCCCAGGTGGCTTCCTCTTCTGAGTGATGCTTCCACTGCACCTTGCACATCCGGATTCTTTTATTTCTGGTGAGGCGTTCCATTGTCTCCAAAATCTTGTATGGTTGCTCGGCATAAGACAAATCCTCAGCTACGTCCACTTCATTCATGGGTAACATCTCTTCAGGCGTCCTCAGGCATTTCTTGAGTTGTGACACATGGAATACATCGTGCACATCCGATAGACGAGCCAGTAACTCTAGTTGATACGCCACTTCGCCTTTCCTTTCCAGAACTTGAAAGGGTCCAATGTATCGAGGTGACAACTTCCCTTTCACCTTGAACCGACGAAGTCCTCTTATAGGGGACACCTTGAGGTAAACATAGTCTCCCACGTTGAAAACGAGCTCTCTTCTTCGTACATCGGCATAGCTCTTTTGGCGTGTCTGTGCTATCCTCAAGTTATTGCAAATTTTCCTCACCTTCGCCTCGGCTTCTTGTAGTACTTCTGGACCAAACACTTTACTTTCCCCAGTTTGGTTCCAAAATAGGGGAGTTCTGCACTTTCTCCCATACAAGGCTTCAAACGGCGACATCTTCATACTAGCTTGATAGCTATTGTTATAGGAAAACTCCGCATACGGTAAGTTCTTGTCCCAACTCCTATTGTTTTTGAGTGCACATGCCCTTAGCATATCTTCAAGGATCTGATTGGTTCTTTCCGTCTGCCCGTCGGTTTGGGGATGATAGGCAGAACTAAAGTTCAGATGGGTTCCCATGGTTTCGTGCAACTTCTGCCAGAATCTTGAGGTGAACTGTGTCCCTCGGTCCGACACAATCTTCTTTGGCACTCCATGGTAACACACGATCCTTGACATGTACAACTCTGCCAATTTGGATCCGCTGTAGCTTTCTTTCACGGGGTTGGCAGCACGTCATTTTCCTCTTCCGGCCATCTGGCAGAATCAACCAATGTTAATTTGAAAGCATGTAGTATCATCTTACTACTTTCATTTGTTTGTACTTTGAAGTGTTGAGGCTTTATTATATATATTTTTTTTTCTGAGGGTTCATTTCTCACAAAAATAAATGCAATATTATTTCATGTGGGTTCACACACCAAAGCAAAACAATCTAAAGACGAGGCTGTGGACAATTGCTCATGGCTTCCACAACTCACGTCACACACTAAGCATTAACACACCATTAACTTTAACGTAACGACTCGACTATTCGACATCTTGCTAACTAAGGGAAGGACTCTACACTACTCGTTTTCTTGAGCTGGCTCCTCGGGATCTTCCTCATCATTTCGGCTGCCTTCTGACTCTGCTTTAGGTGGGGAGGCTGCTGGTGGAGAAGTGCGACGACGCCTGATCGCTCGGTGATCCGGGGAGTCAGGAGTCCATGTATCATTCACGGTGACACACAGTTCATTCCCATCTCCTCTATCTCTCGCCTTTAAGCAGGCTCGCAGCAATGCCTCCGTTTCCTTCTGGGTGTCCCGGACATCCTGAAGCTCTTGTTGACACTCCTGCAGTCGAGTGCTGAGCATAGCAGCATCCTCCAAGCACAAGTCCATGTGCTCATGGGAAGTCCCTTGCTGCACTGGTGGGTACTTGTACTCCGTGGTACCACTCTCACGTTGGAGGACATATATGTACTCAGTTTTGTCCAAATGGCGACGATAGATGTGACTCTGGCAGGTGATGGCCTCCCAGGTGACATCTTTCTCCGCATCGACCTGTGTCGCTCTACAAGCTGGAGAGTGGTGAATCTTAAGCAGCTGATTTTCGTGTATGATCCTCATCTCTGAACTCCATTCTTCCCTCTTCTCACGGATGGTCCTGGTGGAGTTATAGTGGATGATTAGCTTGCCCGTATTGCCGGCGGCTTCGAGCATACGCCGAAGACGGCGCAATAAGCCTCCTACTGCCAATCCGTAGGAAAGGTACGTCACCGGACGGCTCTCCTCTCTCTCTCGACAAGGGCAACTACGGGAACTCTCCCTCCTGTGGACTTGCGAGCGGTGCGAATCATGCGAACCATCTAAAACAAAAAGAATTTAAAATTAGGTTAGATAAACTCTCAAACAAAAATCCTAATCTGAATGAAAGTTGGGGTAAGATGAAGAAAGTGACTCATTTAAATAACACTTTTCAATCCACACCTTTGTAAAATAGTTTTTAAGAAATTAGGGCCCTTAAATACGTCCATTTCTACCTAGGTCCACGTTCCTACGGGCAACCTTGGCTCTGATACCACCTCTGTCACACCCGGTTTTTCCGAAGAACAACCGAGTGAATATCACATGTATGCCAGGATCATTTTCTCATACATGTGATGACAAATAGTGAAGCATCATTTACTACAAGCCAGGTGTCGAATATAAATAAGTCTTACATAGCAAATGTCTCGTTGGGCAATAAAAAGTTCATCACAAGTAAATAAACTAGCAGCGGAATATTATTCTTGGGGGCTCCGTCACAGGCGTTGCCCGGGGGTCTCCATAAACCTAGAAACCTTCTTCGGGTCCAAAGTCTTGGTCATTATACACCACCTCATTATCTCGACCTGAGCAGCAATATAAACCAACAAATATGCAAGGTTGAGTACCAATGGTACTCAGCAAGTGTGGGAAAGTTATGTCATGCATGGCTAGAACAAGGGGAGGTTGAACTCATGGTTAAAGCACTACGCAATTGATACCTATCACCTTAGCTTATTAAGCACCTACATTACTACACAGATAAAATGGTCCCAATCTCCCATCATTATAATCAAATAACCATAACATCGTTTCCAATGTTAAGCTCCCCGCTTAACATCCACAACTTCCAAAACCATCACTCCTCTAATCATGAATAAGTTCAAGCCGCTCTTGACCGTGAGCATGGCTGTCATGACAGTTTTGACTCTGCAGAGTTTGTACCACTGTTCCCACATGTAGTAATTTCATCCCCCGTTGCCGGGTGGACTAAAAGAACCTCCATTATGCCAGTGGCTACGAACCACATTCACACTTCCCAGGTGTGTAGCCAGGAGATCACTACGAAGCCTTTACAAAGGGATTCCCGACGAGCGTGGGCCCACTGAGGTTTCACCCCTAACAGCATACAAGAGGCTCCAACCCCGCTACAGTGGCCCCCTCTTGAGCCTTGGGGTTCATATGGTAGTCCAGCAGACACCTATTCTCCGCACCATCCAACACACCCATACTACGCCGGGGATACACCAAATTAATTGGCCAAGCTGCCCCATCTCAGCATGTGGTTGGCACTGTAAAGCCAGGTTACATGCTCCATGAACCGGTCCTTAGGATCCAGACAAGTTTTAAACACAAACCCGAGTCTCGTGCACCCAGCACATAACCAAAACATCCAACTTGCCTTGATCCCTACCTCTACAAAACTCACAATATCTCATTCAAGAGTATGGTAAAATAAACTGATGATCTCATATCCCAAATATCCCATTCTAAGCATGGCTAAGCATATGCATAATAATAAATGACATGATAAAATAAATCCCAACCCAAGCTACAAGGAAACAAGATAATGCAATTCTAGGGAAACTTCCTAGCATGGGTTTCATATTTAATTTGACAATGCAAATAATTCTATCTACACATCCTAGCATAGGATCAAAGTGGTCAAGAACACTTGCCTCCTTCCTGCTGCTCTTGGAATGGGTAGTCCTGACCTTGGAAAGGAATAACTTGCTCTTGAGCAGGTTCTACATCATACCATCACACATAGCAAAAGAAAAACAACAATCCATAAGACATAGTTCACACTTCCACTTCATACAAACCACACATTCATATTTATGAAAGTCATTTACCATTATATGTGTTGTGGTTACTCTATGTGTGTTGATTTGTGGCTTGCATGCACCTTTAATCATGTGTATATGATTCCTACTTTTGTGTTCACATTTATACTTACATACTATATATATATATATAAATTCCTTATATTCAACTACTACACCTTTTTGCTACCAAGTATGCATGAAAGGTATTTTTCTTCTCCATATGTGTCTTCAGAATTTCTACCAACCCTAAACTGAATTCTTTTGGATTTTTAGAAACTCCATTTATCATTTACTAGTTGCTATGTTTTCAAATTTATTTTCCTATGCATAAATGTGTACTTTATTATGAAAATAACAAGACACATCATCTAAACAGAATAGGTTCTGGTCCTAAATAATTTAATAACATATTTTGATCTTTGCCTCTGATGTAAACTATTTCACAATTATTTTCCCTATTTCTAGAACTATTCTTTACTTAAAAATGTGTCTCTAAATGTGAATAATAAATTAAACAGATTCAATTCAGCCCAAAATATGTTTTTATCTCACTCCAAAGTTTCCTAAATACTGAGAAAGTCTTTAATTTAATTTTGACAATATGTTTGTCCCACTTTTTAATTTTTAAACACTAGCCACATATTCAATTTCCTAAATTGAATACTAAACATGGGCTAAAAAGTTAAACTTACCCCACTACAGAGTCTATAATATTATTTTAAGAATTTTCAGGGGTCTAGCTACTCATAACAGAGGTGTTTTTCCTAATTTTTATTAAACCCAGGGGCTAAAACTGATTTTTAAATGAATTTACATGATTTTCTGGAGTTCCAGGGGCTAGATCAGAAGTTTCCGGGGCTAGCTCTTATTTCCCGAGAACCCCAGGGGGTAGCACGTAAGATTTCCAGTCTTTATAACGCGGGGCTGACGTGGACCGTCCGATTTTAAACCGACGGCCGAGATTATAACATCGAACCGGTACGCGGGGGTTTAGACCCTACCGTGCGATTTAAAATAAACGGCGCACAAGCGGCCACGTCGCTCTGATCGAGCGCGGGCGGCGCTGCCGGCGGCGAACGGCAGCGGGAAGCGGCGATCTCGCCGGAAGCTTTCGGATCTTCGGGAATTCTTCCTAGAACTGTGATTTTATGGCATAGATCGGTAGAGGGGAGGTCGGGGATCTCACCTCGGGGGTTTTCTTGAGCTCGGAGATCCTGGAAAGTGATCGGCGATGAGGTCCGAGGTGAATTCACGACGAGGCTCGTCGGCGCTGTGTTTACACCGCAAGTCACCGAGTTTTCTGCACCTGCAAGGTTCCCCGGAGGCGGTGGATCAAGACCAGCGAGTTAGATCGGAATTTCCGAGCTTAGATCGGCCAGAATTCGCCGGAGAACTCTCGGTTCTCACCGGAGGAAATCAGCCGATCGCGCGAGAAAAACAGAACGAGGCCGGGGTTTTTATAGACGGGGGAGGGCGGCGGGGTGGTTTAGATCATGTCCGTGTCGCCTACGAACAGAATTCATCGGTGATACGCTGAAATCCCGATCGGTTTTGATTCGGGCACGAGGGAGTCCGGCGCTGGCGCGAGGAAGACGACGATTGGGTGGGCCCCGCCTGTCAGTGTGAGGCAGCAGCGCGCGCGGCTGCGGGCTGGCGCGGGCGCTGGCTGGGCCGGCTGGTGGGTTTTGGCCCACTGGCCGGTTTTTTTTTTCTGTTTTCTCTTTTTCTTTTTTCTATTTCTATTCTGATTTGAGTTTAATTTGAATTCCAGTTTGAATTTGAATTTTTGCAAAACATGCAACACATCCAAAAATTTTTAAATCCCCCTCTTAACAGGATATAGGGTTTTGAATCAAAATTTTGGGGTGTTACACAACACAAAGACACGGCAGCGGCTAGGTCCTCCATGTGATACAAGCCTCGGAAGTCCCCGAGTCTCATTGGACAACCTTCTTTATAGCGTTGATGTTTACCTGCAAAACCACTTATATAGCAAGAGTGAGCACAAAGGCTCAGCAAGACTTAACCGTCTCTCCTAAAGCATGCAACTCTACATGAAGGTAACTTAAGACCTAATCCTGTAATTTGCGAAAAGACTAGCCTATGAGTTCATCCTTAACCTTCAGATTTTAGCCATAATAGAAGTGACCTTGCGCCCAGCAACATTGGAACTCCACAATCAAACAAGAAACGCTTCATTCCAATGTTACTTGTCCCAAGGTGGAAATTAACTTTAGTTTGCTCTATCTCTACTTCAAACAGGGTTCTCATGCAATTTATAATAATCATAGCAGCAATTAAAACATTGCAAACTGTTTCCACACAACTTGCTTACTACGTCACAACACTGTGAGCAAGCGGTACTCATAACTGCGAGGGACGGTGATTCGAATCAAACACTTCCCGGATAACTCGACACATACGCCCGCCTCCGAAGACCCAAATCTGGCGTCCTTCATTACGTCGTATGTGGAAACCTATGGCAGGACACCAGACTGTAGAACCGGTCGGGCCGTCTCGGGCTCATAGGTCTAACGAGACGATGTGGTATGCCTCTACAATCCAGTGAACCTGGTACATCGGTTTCCTAGTTCCCATATATCATTAAGCATCCGGTACACAACTCAATACTTGCTCAGCGGGGCTGCACACGCTTCGGTCCTTAACCGACACAGGCAGAGCTACTCGACCAAGACCTCGTCTTGTCGCTGCCTAACCATCCTGCCCGGTCTCATCTTTAGAAATGTAAACTTTAGTTTGCCTCCTTTTCAACCCCACTTATGTAATCCCGAACTATAGCTCGTAAGTAGATTCCAACTACTCGACTTCTACCAGATGTCCTAAGCTATTTAGCACGGCATTATTCTACAGCGATGACACCATTCTACCCTTGACCTTAGGGTTCATTTTTGGTTATGCATGTGGAGTATAAAACACAATTAACCTAATGCACATACTACTTTAACCCATAGTAGTGAACAAATGAAAAACTTTATAAAACAACTTAAATGCAAACCGGAGCTTGCCTTGGTTTTGCAGGTGACTAAAGTCAGATAATTGTGAAGTTAGTTGCTGATGACTTGAAGCTTAATCACTGCCTTCTTGCTTCTTGATCCAAGCTTCACTCTTCCTCCACTCTTCCACGTTTAATCACTACACGTTAAGAATATGCATATATGTTTAATTGTAAGGCTTTTGCTAACAAGTTCTAAAGACAAGTTTAAAACTGTAACTCTGTTTAAGAATTTAAAATGACACTGGGGCTAGTGGTCTGGTTTGGGTGAAGCAACATGATCAAGTGATAATTGCATTTCATCACTTGTGTGCTACTCATCTAAATAGGTTGAACAGGATAGTGGTGATCCAGAGCTCCAATGGAGCTGAAAAATTTCATGTGAGTTCCTTGTCACAAGAAGGTCATCTGGACCAAAATTCAGAATTCTTCTATGAGTAGATCACTTAGAACAATTCCCTAAGCATTTAGGCAAGAAGAAATTAATTCTGAATAAACTTGCACTTTCATGCAAATTCAAGTGAACTACAATTTCAAACATAGCTCAGGGAGCATGCATGAATTTTCCTAGGATTTTTGGAGCTAAGAACTGTCCAAAACTGAATTTCCAAATTTTGGAAGTTCTCTGAAATTGTTTCTGTATTCATTTGAACACAGGAATTTGATTTCAGAATTAACCTAACTAAATCAACTCCAAATGAGCTGAAACTTCTACAGGAGTTTACTAACACCCTAAAGAAAATTCTGGCAAAACTTGGGCATTTTTGGATGAACCAATCTCCCTCTAAAATTCTTTTGCTGAAAAGTTTAAAGAATTTTCCAGAATTAATTAACGATTTTCATATAAATTGGGTTGCATATTTGGATATAGTTTATTCAATCTGAATCCAACCCAATTTGAATCACTAATTTTGGAGCTTCCTAGCACAAGTTATGAATTTCTAAACTTTGCTTGAAATCAGGAATTAATTTCCTACAGAAAATCTAACCGGACACCCTGTTTGAAGGCAGCCATAGAATGCGAGCCACACCGGTTACAGGGTTTTGCCCGCGTGCAGCCACACTGGATCACACGCCACAGAGAATCCAGATTTTAAATTTTCAGCTGCTGACACGTGGGCCCGAGGGGGTCTTCTTCTTCCTCGGCCGGTTTCCCGCGCCCGCGCCTCCCCCTCGCTGGCACTCCATCGGAGCTCGCCGGACCTGGCTTCCCGGTCATCTCACGGCCTGCTACTCGCTGCCCAGGGGTTTTCAGGGACGGCCAACTCATCTAGGGGGTCGGCACAGGCTAACGACGCTTGGAACTAGGTCGGCGACGTGCGCAGACCTCGGTGAAGCTTCGATGCCATGGTCCGAGCACCCTAGCCTGCCAAAGGTTTGTAGAATTCGCTCTAAAGCATCAGTGGAGGACAAAGCTAGATCGGAAGGCCTTGAAACTGCTCGGCAACAGAGGCAAATGGGTCTTCAACGTGCACCCGAGACACACTCCATGCTTGAGCTCGGAAAACCTAGAATTTGTGCGGTCTACGTGCGTTTACAAGCTAGAGTTGTGAAGGGCAAATGTTCGCCGACTAGTTTTGGTCTTTTGTGCAAGAGTTTGAGAACTAAGAACGAAAATTGAGGTCAAATTTGAGAGTGCCATACCGGAAGGTCGGTTTATGCCCACCGGAAAAATTTTCTCGAATTCGCGCTCTGTCGTCCATGTCGTGGCTTGAGCTTCGGAGGTGAGCATCACCGAGTACTGGCATGTCCGATAATATTCTGGCTCGGGCATGAGAAGCTCTCTGCAGAGCTGTCCATGGCGCCCGATCGCCGGCTTGTTTTAGGTCGCCGCGCGAAGAGCTGTGTTCTCGGTGCAGGGAAGCCTGGCTAGCCCGGAGATGAGTGGAGAAGGTATTTATCAAAACACAAGAGGAACAGCCCCAAAGTCGTGTACCCATGAGCCTTGGCCTCCCATGATTATATAACCAGCCCTAAGGCCAACCCAATTCAAACTAGGACTCCTACTCCTACTTGGATTCAAACTGTAACTTTCCAATACTGCTCAATACTCTTCTACACGCAGATAGAAGCAATCTTAAGACTTCCAAACACATTAGTAACATCCCAAACATTCCTAAAACAACTCAAATTCGTGACCCACACGAAATCCTATCATAACCAATTCAAAACTTTCCATATTTGAGTCAAACACGACTCAGCCGCAGCCTGAGTCCACAAACTAGTCGATTGAACCTTTCCGACCAATTCTTTATATCCACATCTCTTCATCACGCCTTGGAACCATGCAGCCACGTCCATGCACTCCTTGCACACGTGTAAATATCTTCCAACGACGTACAAGATACCTTCAGATGCATTGTTCTTGATTCAAACATACTGTGCAACCTCCCGATCAACTCAACCACAATTCCTCCCGAACTTGGTTGTTGAACCCCATCTTCTCCCTAAGACTAGTTAAATGGATCCCGTAACCAGCCATGTCATGAACTCAAGCAACACCTGCACATGAATAAACAACCAATACTTCTGAGCACAAGTCCTCGACTTGACTCTCGTTAATTCCGAAACTACAACATCTTACGTGAGCACCTCACATAAGCATGTTGTAAACCATAGCAAAATGATATCAGCCATAACCACCAAAACACACCAAAAACTTAGTAAAATAATACTAAACAAAATTTCCATAATAGTAAAGCATGTTCGAAACATTGCAAGTTAAAAGCAGAACGATTGCAATCAAGCTCCGAACCTTACCAAAGCTAGTCGGACCTAGCGCCGGAGCTTACTAAAGCTTAGTCGGTCCTAGCACGGAACTTACCAAAGCTAGTCGGACCTAGCACCGGAGCTAGCAAAACCAAGTCAGACCTAGCCAAAATAAGTCAGACCTAGACAAAGCAAGTCGGACCTTACGTCGGACCTATCGTCGGACCTTGCACGAGCTCGGACCTAGAGTCGGACCTTGTTAAAAAGGTGTTTTGGTAGTATTCAAAACTTTTATCGTCAAAGCCAATGTATTCAGCACACATAGGTCTCACAATCTCCCCCTTGATCACTACAGGAAACAGTCAATAGGTCGTCAGGGAAATTAAAGTCGTCGGGGCCGATGCAGATAAATGAATTATAGCCGTCGGTTTGCGGGCCACGACGCACTTAGTATATAACCGTCGGTTTTAGTGCCATAACCGATGCCCATAACTATAGGCGTCGGTTCCGCTGTGGAAACCGACGGATATAATAAGAGCGTCGGTTCGCCAAATGAAACCGACGCTCATACGCGCGCATCCTTTCTCTTTCGCCCTAATTCTCTTCTCTCGCCCGTGCAGCCGCCATCGATCTCTCGCCCACGCAGCCCGCCACCTCCTCTTCGCCCGCCGCTGCGAGCTTAGAGTGCCGCACCTCGATCCCGAGCTCGCTCCGAGTGCGCCGGTGCCTCCGACGTCTCTCCCCCACGCACACAGCCTCCTCCTCTCCGAGCGGCGCTGCCTTTCGGTGTTCGAAGGTAAAATCTTGCTGATTTCTTACATTGTGGATGAATATTTGTTGATGATTGTGTTCCTGATGTAGTGAATGTTCTTATTTAGCTAGAGATGATAGTATCTAAATGTACAAATGATTATTTGTTGATGACTATGTTCCTATTTTAGTAAACTTTTAACTTGTATGAATGAAGATTAAAAATGAAGATCATAGCAATGTGGAAAATGGACATGGTGTTATTAATGCGTCGCACTAATACGATCATGTGAACTTGATTACTTGTTAATGATTTTTGCAATACTTAACTTGTTAATATGATAAATAAAATTGTATGAATTAGCGTCGGCCCCGACGCCCCAGGGAAACTGACGGTTTATCTATATGCGTTGGCCCCGATGCATTTAACACGTCTAGGGGTGTCGGTTTAAGCAAACCGACCCCATAAATTAGAGGTGTCGGTTTTTCTGGATCCAACCGACACACATATTAAATGCGTCGGCCAAACCGGCGTTTATGTGAAATGTGTCGGCTAAACCGACGCTCATACGGCGGGCCCAGCTGGCTCAGGTTCTAAGAGCGTCGGCCCTGGCAAAACCGACGCTCTTAAGCGGGCCCCACTCGAAACCTAATCCCTTCGCCTCTTATCTTCTCGCCAGCGCTCCTTCTCGCCCTCGCCCGCGCCCGCCGCCGCCGCCAGCCCGCCGCCTCGCCGGCGCTCCTGCTCGTTGGCTTCCCCTCCGCCTCCCCGTCCGGCCCCCCGTCCGCCCCCCTGTCCGGCGCCCCCGTCTGCCTCAGCCGCCGGCACCCCCGGCGCCGCAGTCCGCCTCGCCCGCTGCCAGCCCGCCGCCTCGCCGGCGCCCCTGCCCGTCGCCCGGCCGGCGTCCCCTCCGCCTCCCCCGTCCGGCCCCCCGTCCGCCGCTGTCCGGCGCCCCCGTCCGCCTCGGATGCGTACGGCGACAATGCGGATGACCAATTAACCGTGCCTACACAGTGGATCCGTGGCGCGACCCGCTCAGCCGAGACAGGCCACTCGCCCGGGAATCGCATTGGGTGGTGCCGTGTTGTGCGGCACCCAACAGCACACATATGAGGAATAATGTATTACATAAAACCATAGCGGAAGCTTACAAGTTTTTCTTTGTAAATACTTTACATCAAGTAACTACAGCGGAAGTCTATATCAACTCACGTCGAATAACTAAAAGCACTCGATATGAAGTCCAGCCCGCGGACTCCTCTCGCTAGCAACACGAAGACAAGCAGCAGCGGCTGGGTTCTCCATGTGTTACCTGACTCGGGAGTCCCCGAGTCTCACCGGACAACCTTCTTTTCAGCTGTTGTGAGATGCTTCACTAAGGTCTTGAAAGCTTGTTCACACGCAGCACCCCACACAAATCTGGTATTCTTCTTTAATAATTCCGTCATCGGTTTAGCAATCTTGGAAAAACTCGGAATAAACCTCCGGTAGTAACCCGCTAAACCGAGGAAGCTTCGGATTTCATGTACTGACTTTGGTGACTCCCATTTTTGTACTTGGATAATCTTACTCGGATCTACAGCGATGCCCTCCGCTGAAATAATGTGTCCGAGAAAAGGTACTTGATTAATCCAGAATTCACACTTGCTGAATTTTGTATAGAGCTGATGATCTCGCAATCTTTGTAGCACAATATGCAGATGTTCAGCATGTTCTTCCTCTGACTTGGAGTACACCAAGATATCGTCGATGAAGACCACGACGAATTTATCCAACTCCGGCATGAACACTGAATTCATCAGGTACATAAAGTGTGCCAGGGCGTTGGTCAAACCAAAAGACATAACGAGATACTCATACAGCCCGTATCTCATTGAGAATGCCGTCTTCGGAATATCTTCTGCCCGGATTTTAATCTGATGATATCCGGACCGAAGATCCATCTTTGAAAATACCTTCGCACCCACTAATTGATCGAAGAGCATATCAATGCGAGGTAGTGGATACATGTTCTTGATGGTAACGGTGTTTAAAGGACGATAATCAACACAAAGTCGTAGTGTTTCGTCCTTCTTTTTGACAAACAACGCTGAACAACCCCAAGGTGACGAACTTGGTCGTATAAATCCCTTACTCATTAGGTCATTCAGCTGTGTCTTCAATTCTGCCAGTTCATTGGGTGCCATCTTGTACGGCCTTCGTGATATTGGTGTGGTTCCCGGTATAAGTTCGATCTTGAACTCAACGTCTCGCTCGGGCGGCATGCCCGGTAAATCGTCGGGAAACAGATCCGGATACTCACGCACCACCGGAATTTCCTCTATCTTGACAGCGTACGTGTGGTTCACTGTTGCAATCTGCTGCCGTCTGGCGCCCAGAATTAATATATAAAGACCGTGCTGTGGGGAGTTGAGCTCAACGGTCCTGGAGCTGATGTTAAGAACCGCTTTGTGGTAATTCAACCACGACATCCCCAAAATGATGTCGATCTTCAGACCCTCAAGGATAATGAGAGTCGTAGGGTATATTTTACCCCCCAAACAACGAGGTGCTCGGGAGACAACCTCGCTTGCGGTACTGCTGCCCCCGGGCGAAGATATGAGGTATTGCCTCTTTGTATAAACGGTTTGGAGCTGATGTTGAGCCAGAAAAGATTGGCTAATGAAGTTATGTGTGGCACCGGAATCAAAGAGAACTAAAACTGGTAGCTGATTCAGAGAAAACATCCCTGCTAAAGCGGCTTCTCCTTCCGGAACATCATCAATCACAGTATAGTGAATGTTGCCCCTTATCTGCCCTCGTATCTGCAGATTGAGGTACGGATCGTATTGTTGTAAATATGATGACCCGTAGCCTCGAATTCCCTCCGGACATTGCCTAGCATAATGGCCCTTACGCCCACAAGTAAGACAAGGATGCCTCTCCGGTTCTTCGTTGACTTGCGGTGGACTGCTAGGTACATATGGCTGCAGCGATGGAGCACAAACCACCGTCTGATGCTGCGGCAGTGGAGGTGGTGCAAGTTGTAGAACATGACCAGCAATCAACCTCTGCGGAGTAGATCGTACAGATGGCCTCCATCTTTCACCGGGTGGCATTTGATACACCAAATGGTACTTCTGAGGCACATAACTTGTGCTAGCCTGCTCGATCTCACTCATCTTTCTCTTCTCCGCTTGCCACTCAAGTGTCGGCTTCTCTTGAATGAAAGCCACATCAACCATGTCGGTATAACTGCCGTTATTGTGTACGGCCAGCATTTCCCGTAATACGGCACTCAGGCCATGGAAGAATATGTCACACCGTGCCTCTTCTTTCGCCACATATTCGGGAGCATATTGGGCTAAAAGATTAAATCTTCTGACATACTCGAGGACACTCATGTCCCCTTGCTTCAAGCCCAAAAATTCCTCCCGCTTTGCCTTGACAATACCTAGTGGTATGTAACAAGTACGAAAGGCTTCACAAAATTCCCTCCATGTCACTTGATGGTCCTCCGGGATGGTGGCAAGATGATCCACCCACCAGTTTCCGGCGGCTCCATGGAGTTGTTGAGCGGCAAACTTTGTCTTCTGGTATTCATCACACTCGAATACTCCAAATTTTGACTCCATGACACGAAGCCATTGATCTGCTTCCACAGGTTCGGTGGCTTCAGTAAAAATTGGCGGTTGAGTTGCCAAGAAGTCCAGATAAGCGTCCCGAGGTGGAACGACTTGTTGCGTGTTCTGGAGTATGCCTTGCTGTACCAAAGCTTGGAGTAAGTGTGTGTGTTCTTGCGTTGCTTCTTGGAGTAGCCTAGCGTTCTCTTGGTTAGACTCGACAACTCGAGTCATAAGATCCATCCATCCCGTGGATGGTGGTTCCGATGGTGGAATAGAAGCATCACCATCTCGACGAGATCTTCCGGCCCTACTCCTAGAGCGAGTACGAACCATACTGCAAAATGTAGTTGAGATGAGTTAAACAAGAACTCAGCAGTATGTGAGACTAAAGGAAACATGATTATGTAAAAACTTTATGAAAGCAGTAACAAAATTCATGTTTACAGAACTCCTTAGTAGGCATAACTATCCAGCCTATCTGTACAGGACAGACCTTTATGCACTATCTCCAGATTTTGATCTAGTTAAGAGCATTTTCATAACTCAAGCTGAATACCAAAGTTAAATTTAGCTTTAGTATCTTTCCAACGAGTACTCATACGCCCCCAGATCATTTCCGGATTAAAAGTTATGATTTTCGAAGTTTGACAGAATTCCTGGATAAAATTTGCCAGCACCTCCTTTGTACGTGGCTGATTTTATCACCGTTGTATATGTAAATACAATAAGAACCTGAACAAACTTTGAACTACAACAATGTTTCACATTTAATAACCTTTCCAATGGTGTACCATAGGCTTATTAAGGGGTTTTCTACATAAAATTATGGCTTAAAAACAGAAATGTCCCGAGAGGTTTTGTTGCTGTCCTGGTTCTGGACAGTTTACCTTACTCTGAACTTTCTACCCATTTAGCATGTGATTTAGCTCTGGAGTTCTGCAAAGAAGTTTTAGATCACTTGAAAATCTTTCCAGAACTGTACACCTTAATTGGGTCAAGCTACCCAGAGTTATGCTCTGTTGAAGTCCAGCACAAATTTCTGCTGAAAACAGAGCACTCTGTTTTTGAAATCTTTGAAGTCTAATCTTCCTCTCATTTGAATCTTAGCTCAAAATAAGAGTTCAGTAACTAATATTTGTTTCAAACTTCCATTTTTATTTGAAAGTTAGTTCATGAGTTATTTCTTTGAAGGAAAGACGTTATTAAGTTTAGTACGGCGTTGATGCACCGTAAGAAGCATGTCGGTACTACGTAACCTTACCAACAGAAAATCCTATCCGGATTATACCGGAATCAACGTAACTTAGGTGGCACTAAAACGGTCACTCGCAAACGTGTACTATTCGTACTACGATTTCGTGGTTAACCCTGCACAAGTCACACTCAATCGTCAGGTCCGGCTGCACACCGAACCCGGTATCCATACAGTACTTACACCTGTCCGTCATCACTCGCACAGGTGTTCTCAAGCCAAACACGCCTTGAGCTACGTGTTCACGTTACTAACCACGTGACGGGGTTTCCCAAATTGCACCACGCATGCCTGGGACAGACGTTGCTCGAGTACCCCAAACGACATGAGGAGTCGTAGAGGATATTAAAGTGAATCGGGTTACCTGCCACCCGTGGGGCTCCACCCTTCAGCTTGTGCGCACTGGTGGACAGCGCTTACGTGCACCCCCAAGACATAAATCGTCCCGAGATGCACGATTTTCTGACATAACAAATAAGTTAGGTTGCCACCTTCATATTAAGCTAATAGTAATCCTTATGTGGGCATAGGATCGTATCCTCACCGTAACCTAAATTTTTGTCGTAATACCATCCTTATTCCATGTGCTATTCCCAATGCGGCTCTGATACCACGCTGGCACGACCCGCTCAGCCGATACAGGCCACTCGCCCGGGAATCGCATTGGGTGGTGCCGTGTTGTGCGGCACCCAACAGCACACATATGAGGAATAATGTATTACATAAAACCATAGCGGAAGCTTACAAGTTTTTCTTTGTAAATACTTTACATCAAGTAACTACAGCGGAAGTCTATATCAACTCACGTCGAATAACTAAAAGCACTCGAGATGAAGTCCAGCCCGTGGACTCCTCTCGCTAGCAACACGAAGACAAGCAGCAGCGGCTGGGTTCTCCATGTGTTACCTGACTCGGGAGTCCCTGAGTCTCACCGGACAACCTTCTTTTCAGCATCGTTGTTAACCTGCAAAAGCACTTATATAGCAAGCGTGAGCACATAGGCTCAGCAAGTCTGACCCGTCTCTCCTAAACAAGAAACTCTACATGCACGATGGTTTTAAATGGGTCGGCTAGATTTGCATAAAGGACTCGCCTAAAGTTGATCCTTAACTTTCATGTTTTAAGCCTCATTGTGCAGACCTTGAGCCGAAAAGCATCGCAACTCCACAATCAAACAAGAAACGCTTTGTTGCGATGCTCCTTGCACAAAGTGAAAGTAAACTTTAATGAGCCTATCTCTAATTCAATCATGGTTGCAATACAAGTTATAGTACAGCCTTATCAAGTTCAAAGATAAACAATTTCAGTTGTTACTACGTCAAGACGCAGTGGGCAAGTATGCTCATATGACCGCGAGCGACGGTGATTCGAATCAGTACGCGCCCGGACTACACGACACGTACACCCGTACTCCAAGTTGCCGGCAGCAACCTCGACTGACGTTGTACGCGGCCACCTTTCCCAAGATCTTCCACATTGGACGCAGTCCAACTGCCCCGAGTACGCAAGCTCCCTCAAGGTACATACCCGCTGTGGTATGTTCTTGAGAGAGGTACCTCCTGCTACCCTGACGCCGAAAGCCTAAGGCAGTTGGAAAAGTTCCACTATGGATCTCCCAAGGTACATCGGTTTCCTGGGTCCCATATAGCCAGTATGTGCCCGGTACACAACTCAAACTTGTCCAACAGGGCCAAGCACGGACGGGCCTTAACCGACACAGGCAGGGCTATGCACACATGGCCTGCAACCTGCTGCATCTAAACCTCCCTGCCCGGTCTCCATTTCTTATGTGTGAACTTTCCTCATCTTCTCTAAATTGGACCCGTTCCAAGTACACCAGCCCTAAACTCGCGAGTAGATTCCAACTACTCGTCTTCTACCGGACCTTTCCTACTAACATTAGCATAGCCAAATTCCCTCGAGGAGTTGCTATTCTACCCTTTCTCTCTTAGGTATTTCTGGTCATGCAAGTGTGGATTTAAATATCATCTAGACGTAATGCAATCAACGATGCAAAGCTATGATCTCTACAAATGAAAATGCTTTATAAAAACGGTTCAAATGCAAACCGGGGCTTGCCTGTTTTGCAGGTGACTACTGTTACAATCAGTTAGTGACGATCACTTGGAGCTTGATCACTTGATTTCCTCCCTCCTTGATCTTCACCTCAAGTTCTTCTCACCATCTTCACGTATATGCTACACGATATGATCATGCATATGTATTTAATTGAAAAGATTTTGCTCATAAGATCTAATGACCATTTTAAAACTGGAACTTTGTTTAAGAATTTAAAATGACACTGGTTCTAGTGGTTTGGGTTGGGCTTAAACACTAAGATCAAGTGTTGAGTGCTTCTTCCCACTTAAGTGTTGATCACCTTAAGAGATCACACATGACAGTGGTGATCCAGAGCTCTAATGGAGCTGAGAATTTTCATGTGAGTTCCTTGTCACAAGAAAGTCCTCTGGACCAAAATTTGGCACATTTCATGGAATGGTTTATTCAGAATAATTCTCTAAGTGTTTAGTCAAAGATGAATTAATTCTGAGGTAACATCCATGTTCATGTGAAAACTCAGCGAACCACAATTTCAATTATAGTTTATAGAGTCTACATGAATTTTTCTAGGATTTTTGGAGCTAAGAATTTCACAGAACTGAATTTACAAGTTTTGGAAATTCTCTGAAAATGTTTCTGTATTCATTTGAATACAGGAATTTACAATCTGAATTACCCTGATCAATTCAACTCCAAATGAGCTGAAACTTTTACAGGAGTCTAATAACACCCTAGAGAATATTCTGGCAAAATTTGAGGATTTTTGGATAAACCAAACTCCCTCAAAAATTCTTTTGCTGAAAAGATTTAAAGAATTTTCAAGTATTAAATAAAGACTTTCATACAAATTGGGTTGCATAATTTTATAGAGTTGGTCAATATGAATCTAACCCAATTTGAATCACTAAATTTGGAGGTTCCTAGCAAAAGTTATGCTCTTCTAAAGTTTGGGGGAAAATCTGGGATTTGAATAAATCCGGGGAAAAGTTTAAACCTGACTGTGGGCCATGGGGCACGTGTCAGCTGCTGAGGAAGTGCCACACGGGCTACAGAATTATTTCCCGCGCTGTCACAGCCGATCCCGCGCCACAGAGTATCCGGCCCGTTTTCCCCGAGTGGCTGACACGCGGGCCCGGGGAGGTCGTTGTGACGCCCTCAATTCTGTGGAAAACCACGAAACCGAGAACTAATGCATATGTGTGCCCAGGATGTTCATCACACATACACATACAATTCCACAAACTGAATTCAGATTTATATATTACCACGAATAACAGAGTTTATTACAATCACCTCATGAGTCTTGGACTTATGCTTACAGCGGAAGTCTTATTTCTATGCAGCGGAAGTCCTTATTTAAATGCGGAAGCAAAAACTAATGCGGAAGCAAGCAAAACTAAGCAGAAGTGGCTCCATCTCTACTCCCTCCACAGGCAAGGTTGAGAACAGATCACACGCCATAATGCTCTACTCGGTCTTCATAGTAGTCTTCTCTTGCTGTTGATGAAGAAATAATAATGCAAGTTTGAGCACAATGATGTACTCAGCAAGTGCGGGAATAACACATGATATGCAGCTCATAAACAAGGTAGGTATAAAAAGCTTATTTGCAGAAAAGGAAATTTATAAAATCATGATAAAACAGCAACTTAACTTTAGATGAATGTAGTCCCAGCATGTACTAATTACCAACATACCTCCATCACTTCCCGTGTTCGATCCGAACATTAACCAATCCTTTACTCATACTCACGAATACCTCCTCGTATTCGCTACCATCTCATCTCATAAAACAACCTCGTCTCGTACTGAGACCAATCTCATGTCATGACCCACCAGTCATGCAACCATCTCATCTCCCGGACTCCACAGTCCCAAAACAAACCATAATCAAAATCCATAACCAAGAACCTTCCCAATAACCATCCCAATAACCATCCCAGTAAACATCCCATCTAATCATGGCAGTTTAGCCAGGTGCTTGTGACCGTAAGCTCGGCTATCATGATAGTTTTAATAACTCTGCAGAGTTTGCACCTCTTTACCCACAAGTTTGTGATTTCGTCACCCGTCGGCGACTGCAGAACCTCCATTATACCAGTACACAACCGTCGGTGTATGGTCAAGAGATCACAAAATAGCCTTTACAAAGTGGTTACTAGATGTATGGACTCACTAAGGTTTCACCGGCAGGCTAGAATCTCCAATTCTCCCACCCACGGGCCCCCTCTTGTGCCATGCAGTTCCCAGGGCAGTCCTCACTCGACTCCCATTCCCCGCGCCTTCCACAGTCCATAACACTCTAGCAACTTACCTAATTACTCAGCTAAGCCGCACCCATACTTGGCCTTGTGGTGGCACTGTTATCCTGGCATGTGCATGCATGAACCGGTCCTTAGATCTACGGCAAGCAAAACCACCATCTCGTGCTACCTCATTCACAAACCCAGGCTTGCCTAGATCTCCCCCGATCCATGTTCATTATTAACATCAGTTTCTTTTTATCAATACGAGTGCAGTTAGCTATGTATCTCGCTTTCCAATCCCATGGACTCAGCGAAGCATAAAGCAAAAACCATACCCGACTCATAAACTTCCCAGGCGACAAGGGTGGTTTAATCAAAACTAGTAAACTCCTATAAAAGGGTTTCCCATCATGTTTGACTCAGTACGCACACCTTTTCACAAATCAAAACAGTTTTACCCAAAACATAGGATCAACATGGTCAAGGAGCACTTGCCTTGTTCTTGCGGTTCCGGTTGTTCTCGATTCTCAAAACCTTGTTGCTGCAGCTCGTCGTAGACAGCTTCCTGGATCTGTCCTGCTATGTAGGATTCACGTGCATACAAAATACACAGCAATCAATATAATGCCCAGACCCTAAACTAGATGCGATGATGCACATGCATGCTATCCTATGATTAGTTTTATTAGGTTGATCTGTTGTTCTTGCATGGCTTGCATGGTCAGAGGTGTTCGGATCAAAGATGAACGTGAAACTGATCATCGAGTGTTCTGCCCACGAAAAGGCTTCTGTTCGAAAGGAATCGAAGAACAGATGCAAAGAGATGAACACAATGATGTCGTAAGATGGTATTGAAGTCCTACCTCACGCTCTTCTTTTCTTCGGGGTCCTCCTCAGACCGCTTGGTTCTCCTCCGACGATCTCCCTTGTTGCGCTTTGGTGATGTTTTGCTCGGCGAGTTAGGGCTAGGGCTCTAAGTCGTCGGCTCAGGAGTTGAAAGAGAAGTTCGTGGTTTCGGCCAGAGGTTTTGGGTTCTATTTATAATCAGGAAGAGAAGAGTCCTAATCTGAATGGATCCCGAATAAGAGTCTTACTCAGATTCTTGTTAGATCCTGATGTCTTATCTTCGGTAACATTGTGGAGTCTAGATCGGTTTCCGTTGCGTACCGGTATCTTTACGCGTAAAAACCGCTCCAGACTCGTTACCTCTGTGGTGAAGAGCTTCGGAAGCTCCACGTGTCCTTCCGAGCCTGGTATCTCTTCTCCCGCAGGGACGAGCTCCGGTAGTGCCGCGTGTCAATCGATCGAGACCCCCCTCTTCTTTGGAGGTGAGCTCTGTGCACGCCACGTGTGGGTGCCGGTCTTTCCGCTCTCCTTTCCTCAGGGACATGCCCCGAGGTCGACATGTGTTTAGCTGCGACGGACCATCCGGAGATAAGCTCCGGTGGCGACATGTGTTCGATAGACCCGGACTTCTCTGAGATGAGCTCCGTGATTGACACGTATCCCGCGCGACGGGTCCTCTTATTTCCGCGAGGACTAGCTCCGGGGATGACACGTGTCCTGCGGAAATGCCTTTTGCTTCTTCCGCAGAGGCTAGCTCCGTGAGCAACACGTGTCCCACAGGGTTGAACCTTTTTCCAATTGCGGAGGTGTCCCCCGAGCCTGCCACGTAGCCAGCTTGGCGGCGGCCTCCCCCCCATTTTGCAGGGATGAGCCCCGATCACGCCACGTGGCCTGCTGGCCGTGGAAGTTGCCTTCGGCGCTCTCTGAAGGCTTTATTGGCTATTCTTTTGATAATTTTCTCTGTTCCTATTTTTCATTAAAGTGTTTCCTTTTCATAGGACACGAGCATATGCTGACACCCGAGATGAGGGTGTCACAAATCTACCCCCCTTAAATTGAATCTCGCCCTCGAGATTCGTTAGTAGAAAATAGATGGGGAAATTCTGTGACACGACCCCATTGGTCCTGTCGAGCCAGGATCACGCTGAGGGGTGCTGCGTTGCACAGCACCGTATAACACACGTCAAAGGTACAAAGCGGAAGCGGAAATTTTATTACATAAACAAGTTTATGAACATGTTTACATCAAAATAAGTTCAGTCTACACTCGCGGGCGTAGACTAAGCATCAAGTGCACGTTCAGCCCTAGAACGTGTCCTTGCTAGCACACACGCACACTAACTCTGCGGCATGCACGAATCCCACTCGACGGGGTCCCCTCCTGGGGTTCCGTCTCCTCCTCTGGAGTCCCTTCCTCATAGAACCCTGCAAAAGCTTCAAACACAAGCAGTGAGCACGAAGGCTCAGCAAGTCTGACCCGTCTCACCTAAACATGGAACTTCTACATGAGGGTAATGGGTTACATGAGGTAAAAATCAGTTGCAAGGACTCGCCTAATTAGTAGAACCTTACTTTCAAGTTTTAGCAGCAGGTTGTGGAGAACCTTACGCTAAGGCACATGAGAGAGCCGCAATCAAACAAGAAACGCATTTCTCTCATGTACTTTGCCCAAAGTTGAAAAGAACTTTAGTTAGCTCTAAGCTACAGCATATCATTAACAATCAATGTCCAGCTTTCAATCAGCAACATTTTAACATGTGACTAGCCTGTTCTTTCTACGTCACGGTACAGTGAACAAGTGGTACTCACTGACCGCGAGGGACGGCGATTATAATCGATTTACACCTGCAGGGTTACCCGAACAACCCGTCACGTACGCCCGTACTCGATGTTGCCTACAACAACCATCACGGACGCCGTACGCGACTACCTTTCACCCGTTAGCCAAATGTTGAACCGGTCCAATCGTCCCGAGCAAGAGGTCTCTGCACGTGCATCTCAGTGCCGCCAGCCGATTTACACCTCGAGCTCTCAACCTACCCTCTGAACGACCAGCTATGCCTCAACACCCAGCTACCCGAGTTACATCAATTTCCCGGTTCCCATATAGCCGGTAGGTCTTCGGTACTGTTCTAGCTTGTTCAACAGGCCCGCACACGGCTCGGTCCTCAATCAACACAAGCGGAGCTACAGCACACAGTCCCCAAAGTCCTGCTGCCCTTACTCTCCGCTCGGTCTCATTTTCTTGCCATGTGTATCATGTGCTACCTCTACCCGAGCAATGTGCCTCTAGCCTATTCTCGCGAGTAGTTCTAACTACTCGACTTGTACCGAATCCTACTCTATCTTAGCAATGCAGTGGCTAACGAGGTTTTCGATCCTAAACCCAACCCATGGTTTTCTTGGCTATGCAGTTGGGTTTCCAATCAAGACTCTAATGCAAAGAACAATATTCAAAGATGTGCTCAAAACAATAAACATTTGTAAAAAGGTTAATGCAAACCGGAGCTTGCCTTGCTTCTCTTGGTCGTAGGCTAGCTGTTCCTCCGGAGTAACGAAGTCTAGGACTTCGGGTTCCTCCTCGACCTTAACGACTACATGATATAAGAAACATATGTATCAATTTAAATGCATTTATATTAACTTTGAAGTTGTGAAGTCTATAACCCTTGCTAGACAGACCTAATGACTGTGAAACTTTTACTGTGGCTTTGTTACAACCTAAACAGAGATTTGGTCAAGTTTTAGTTGCAGCAAAGCTCATTTGAGCCCTCCACAATTAATTATATCCTTGACCTTAATTGGAACTCTTAGGGTGTTCCAGGAATTTTTATGAAGCAAACTATGACTTTCTGAAAACTAAATTTTCAGAGGGTTCTAATGGAGTTGGTCTCACTTAATTTGAAGGTTCCTAGCTAAAGTTATGAGCTAAATAATTTCAGAGAAAATTCTGAAAATGTTTCTGAACATTTTCTATTTCCTCTGGAACAGTTTCACTAATCACACCATTAGGTGGATCAGATGAGCTCAAATGGATCTGAAACTTTTATGGTAGTTCAAGGATATTTGGTGAACATCTCAGCAAAATTTCAGGATTTCCCTCCAAAAGATTCTCCAGTTAAAATTCCTAACAGTTTAAACTTTGAGGAATTAATTCTGGAAAATTAAGGGTTTTCATGCAGTGAAACTTGATTTGCTGGAAAGTACTCGGAGAGCTGAATCCAGCAAAATTTGGTTCACTCAATTTGGAGCTTTCTAGCCAAAGTTATGAGGATTTGAAGTTTGAAGGAAATCTGAAAATCGGGGAAAAGTTTAAACTCGCGCGTGGGCCCAGGGGACACGCGTCGCACGCCGAGGCGACAGCACACCGCGGTCCACAAGGACTTTGCGCGCCAGCACACCCGATCCCGGCCGCAGCCGGATCCCGATTCAAAATATCTCCCGCTGACAGCTGGGGTCCACCCCCTTCTTCAACCTCGCGACACCCGCGCCCCGCCGCCGAGGGATCTCGCCGGAGAGCTCGCCGCCGGCCGCTGTACAGCTCCAAACTTCTCAATTCTGGCCGCCCCTGCCTACTTTTACTCGGGGAACAGGATCCGAGGGTCAGCTGCTCATGACAACGGCCGGAGCATGGTCGGCGACGAGCCACCACCTCAGAACGACTTCGGCCATGTCGGCTGACTACCCTAGCACCTCAGCTACTTGGGAAACCGGTCGGGGAGCATCAGTGGACCTCAGAGAAGGTCGACATGAGCTCGAGGCAGCTCGGGGAAGGCCCGAAATAGGTCCTCACCGTGCGCCTGATGCCGCCCGTTCGTTCCGCCTTTAGTAGACCTCAAATTACGGCGGGCACAGAGGTTTTCCGGCCCAGAGTTGTGAAGGCAACTCTTGCGTTACCGTGTCTAGCTCGTGTGAGAGCGGCCTGAGGCCCTCTAATCCTTCCTAGAGCACGAATTAAACAGAATTGTACCCGAAGGTCGTTCTGCACACAGAAAGGGGAAAAGTGGAAATTCGCCGCCGGTGAGCAACCACTCGAGCTGTGGCTCGGGGATGAGCAGCACCGGTCACCCGCGCGTCCAATGGTGCCTTGGCTCGGGCGTGACAACGCCCTGGTTGGGCTGTCCACGAGAGCCCGAGGTGCGGCGGTTCCAAGTCCCGAATTTGATCTTTCGGCACAGCCGATATCAATCGGTTTCAATCGAATTCTAGCAACGGGGAGGACGGAGGAAGGTCTCTAGTACCTTGCTGGGGCTCTGGAGTGGACGGAGGGAGCTGCGATCGGCGTTCTCCGATCAAGTCCGAGCTGCGGAAGTTTTCGGCCGGCGCTGAGTTCTTGCGGGGAAGAACGGCGGTGCCTCGGCC
This sequence comes from Neostapfia colusana, assembly GCA_030760725.1. Classification (NCBI taxonomy): domain Eukaryota; kingdom Viridiplantae; phylum Streptophyta; class Magnoliopsida; order Poales; family Poaceae; genus Neostapfia; species Neostapfia colusana. The sequence goes on along the minus strand of JASWHV010000017.1, from coordinate 31,228,026 downwards.
GAGGAGGGGGCAGGCGCCTTAAGAAGGCTCTGCACCGCCTCACGCCCGTGCGTGGGCAAGCAGCTGCTGGCGCGGCGGCTGCCCTCGGTGGCGATCACCGCTGCGTCTCGGCGACCCGAGTGAAAAAGTCTCAGTCGGTTTGATCTGAGCAGTGGCTGACATGTGGGTCCCACCTCCAGTTTTAACCTCTGAAATTTACTCCTAATCACTGTTGTAAACAGTGAACCCCATACTACCCTTGGCAATTCAAATTATTCACCCCTGAGCCATTTGAATTGATCAAAGTTTAAATGAGGTTTGGTCTGAATGAATTTCAGCACAAGTTCAGTTTGAAATTCAAATAAAGTTCGAATTTCTCCCCCTTAGCTCATGTCAAGATCAACTCCAAATGGAGTGAAAATTGGTGTGTGAGCTCACAAAATGTGCTGAGTAAGAATATGCCTTCCACTTTTAAATTCATGGGATAAAAACAGTTTGAATTTGAATATGGTTTCAAACTGCCCTCTTCCTAACTATACCCAAACTGACCTCAAAAAGGTTTTGAATTTGGGTGAAACTTGGCATGGACATCCTTAGTAAAGTGTAGGAGTTTTCATATGTCCAGCCCATCTATATCACATGTGGGAAATACCACTTTTGCAATGTGTAAGTTTGTTCTCTAATGAGCATGTTGATAATTGTTACTTGCTCTTCATTTGTGTTCATCATTCTTCCTCAAATGGGGTGTGTGGTATGGTGATGAACACTGCAAATGTGTGTCAAAACTGAGGCCCTTACATCCCTCCCCCCTTAAAAGAATCTCGTCCCGAGATTATAAGGTGAAAATGAAAGAGAGGACGGTGGAAAATTACCGGATATGCGACGTGAAAAAGTCGGGGTAGTTAGTGCGAAGGAATTCTTCGCTCTCCCATGTCGCTTCGTCCATGCAGTGATTGCTCCATAGAATCTTGTAGAACCACTACGTACGGTTGCGTGTGGTTCGGGCCTTTTCATCAATAATCTGCACCGGTTCCTCCCGATAGGTGAGATCCGGTTGCAGTTCTTCAATGTCTTCCAGCTGAACGGTAGTTGATAGCTTGAGACACTTCCTCAGCTGGGAAATGTGAAAGACGTCGTGCACACCGGAAAGTGCTTCGGGTAATTTCAGCCGGTATGCCACCGATCCACATCTTTCGGTAATCTGGAATGGACCGATGAATCGGGGTGCCAACTTTCCTCTCACCCCAAATCTGTTTACGCCCTTCATTGGAGACACCCGTAGATATACGTGATCTCCAACTTCGAATTGTAATGGGCGCCTTCTCCGGTCCGCATACTGTTTCTGACGGGATTGAGCGGCTTTTAGGTTCGCTCGAATTAGTCGAACCTTTTCTTCCGCATTGTTGACAAGGTCAATCCCGAAGGTAACCCTTTCGCCAGACTCGCACCAGTTCAATGGTGTGCGGCATTTTCTTCCGTATAGCGCCTCGTAGGGCGCCATCTTGATGCTGGCTTGGTACCCATTTTTGTACGAGAACTCAGATAATGGCAAGTGATCATCCCAATTCTTGCCGTGGTTGATAGCGCAAGCTCGTAGCATGTCTTCTAGGATTTGATTTACCCGCTCGGTTTGTCCATCCGTCTGCAGGTGGTAGGCTGAACTACGGATCAGCTTCGTCCCCAAGGCAGCGTGTAGCAGCTCCCAAAAACGGGACACAAATAAAGTGCCTCGGTCCGATATGATGGTACGGGGTACGCCATATAAGCATAGAATCCGTGAGATGTACAGTTCAGCGTACTTCTTGGCGTTGTAGTTGGTGTTGACCGGGATGAAATGGGCAACTTTGGTGAGCCAATCGACGATCACCCACACTGAATCATGTTTCTGTAAGGTGGTGGGTAAACCGACGACGAAATCCATGCTCACGTCCTCCCACTTCCAGGCAGGAATGCCCAGTGGTCGCAGCAGTCCCGGTTTCCGCATATGATCTGCCTTCACCCTTCGACATGTATCACACTCGGACACGTATTTTGCAACCTCGCGCTTCATCCGTGTCCACCAAAACTTTCTTCTGAGTTCTTGATACATTTTGTTGCTGCCGGGGTGAATAGAAAACTTTGATAAGTGAGCCTCATCAAAGATTTTCTTCCGTAATTCCGGTTTACGGGGTACGACGATTCGGTCCTTGAACCACAGAACGCCGTCTCCGTCCTTCCGGAAACATTTCAACTCCCCACTGTATACAGGTCTCCGCAAATGTGACATGCCATTGTCATTCTTCTGGGCTGCCGCTATCTCTTCACGGATGGTGGGGGATCAAAGCTAGGTTGTAGAGAGCTCCGTGTGGAATCACATGTAGTGGTGGTTCGCTCTCTTCCGACGGTGTGATGGTCAGAGTATTGACGTGTGACTTGCGGCTCAGCGCATCTGCCACTACGTTTGCCTTGCCCGGATGATAATAGATTTCTATCTCGTAATCCTTTATCAGTTCTAACCATCTTCGTTGCCTCATGTTCAGCTCCTTCTGAGTGAATATGTACTTGAGGCTTTTGTGGTCGGTATATAGATGTACGAGGTTACCGAGTAGGTAGTGCCTCCACATCTTCAGTGCAAGTACCACGGCAGTGAACTCCAAGTCGTGAGTTGGATAATTTTGCTCATGGTTTCTAAGCTGCCGTGATCCATACGCGACCACTTTTCGGTCTTGCATCAGCACACACCCGAGCCCAATGCCGGATGCATCGCAGTACACATCGAACGGTTTTGTTGTGTCTGGCTGCGCCAAAACCGGTGCTGATGTCAGGTGCTTGACTAAAGCCTTGAATGCTGCTTCACATGTTGGACTCCAAACATATTTGGTAGCCTTCTTCAGCAGCTCCGTCATTGGCTTGGCAATCTTCGAGAAGTTCGGAATGAACCTCCGATAATATCCCGCGAGTCCAAGGAAACTCCGTACCTCATGAACAGTTCTCGGGGATTTCCAATTCAGCACTTGCGTGATCTTGCTCGGGTCCACAGCGATACCCTCCGCTGAGATGATATGCCCGAGGAAAGGCACTTGCGATATCCAAAACTCGCATTTGCTGAATTTTGCGTATAACTTGTGATCCCGCAGCCGTTGCAAGACTATACGCAGATGTTTCTTGTGATCTTCCTCCGACTTGGAATATACCAGGATGTCGTCGATGAAGACCACGACAAACTTGTCCAGCTCCGGCATGAATACCGAGTTCATCAAGTACATGAAGTGAGCTGGAGCATTGGTGAGGCCGAAGGACATGACCAGGTACTCATAAAGTCCGTACCTCGTCGAGAAAGCCGTCTTCGGAATGTCCTCAGCCCTTATCTTAATCTGATGGTACCCGGATCTTAAATCCATCTTGGAAAAGATCTTTGCTTCGACCAACTGATCATACAACATGTCGATCCGTGGCAATGGGTACTTGTTCTTGATGGTTACGGCATTTAATGGACGATAGTCCACGCAAAGCCGCAACGTCTCATCCTTCTTCTTGACAAATAATGCCGAACAGCCCCATGGCAAGGAGCTCGGCCTAATAAAACCCTTCTCCAGAAGGTCCGTGAGCTGAGTCTTTAGTTCAGCCAACTCCTTGGGCGCCATCTTGTACGGCCTTCGGGATATTGGCATGGTTCCCGGTGCAAGTTCAATCTTGAACTCCACCTCTCTATCGGGTGGCATCCCCGGCAAATCGTCTGGGAATACATCAGGGAACTCTCGGACCACCGGAATATCTTCCAATCTGATGGTTGTGGCTTGATAGACACTTGGAAGTTTTATTTCTGGACTGTCCAGAAATAATGAGTGAGACTCGTGCACTTCGGAGTTCAAGTGCACGACTCGGAGGACGGTGTCTAAAACAGTGCCGTGGCGGGTTAACCACGACATCCCTAAGATGACATCGACCTTTTGTCCCTCTAAAATTATGAGAGACGTAGGGTAAACTCTACCCTCTAAGCACAATGGCGCTTTTGGGACCATCATGCTTGCTGAAATCTTCCCACCCGGTGAACAGATCACATAAGGACTATCGGTGGGTAGTATTTGCAAGCTATACTTATCAATGAAAGCTTGGCTAATGAAGCTATGCGTGGCGCCTGAATCAAATAGTACTATAGCGGGATGCTGGTGGAGTTGGAACATACCCGCAAGGATTGGCTCGCCCTCCGGCACGTCCTCAATGGCAAGCTGGTGGACGGTGCCGGGCCTAGGGTTTGACCGCCGTGCATTAGTAGGGTTCCGGGGTTGACTCCTCCCCGGAAATTGTGGTGCCACCCCGCCGCCTTGCCTCTCCGGGCAACTGCTCGCGAAGTGTCCTGGACGACCACACTTGTAACATGTGGCCGCTGCTGGTGGAGTGCTCGGTGGACGAAAGCCCGGCATGCGTTGCGGAGGTGCAAACACACGCGGCATCGCCCGCTGCTGCTGTTGTTGTTGCGGTGGTACTGGCAGTGCCGGCCGGAATGCCGGTGAAGAATACGTCCGACTGCGGAACGGCATCGACCGCTGTAGTGGCTGCCAGCGTGGACCTGATGGTGGGCGATTCACCATCCGAAACTTCTGAGAAGGACCGCCTCCTTCTCCGCTGCTCTGCGGCGCGCTTCGCTTTCGCTCTGCCACCGCCAACTCCTTGCCGGAGTCCTCCTGAACAATCGCAGCATCAATGATGTCGTTGAGGCTGCCGCGATTGAACATCGCCAACTTGTCCTTTAGGAGCGGGTTAAGCCCCTGGTAAAAATGGTCTCGCCGCTTCTCGTCTGTCTCCGCGTGATACGACGCATATAGCGCGAGATCATTAAACGCCCTGGAGTATTCCAGCGCGTTCCGGCTCCCTTGTTGCAGGTGTAGGAACTCCTGCGTCTTCCTCTTAATCAGACCGGGCGGTATATGATAGGCCCTGAAGGCCGTCCGGAACTCCGCCCAGGTCATCACTCGGTCGGTGGGCTGTGAAGCACATAGGTTGGCCCACCACGCGCTCGCGGATCCTTGGAGCTGCTGGACCGCGAACTGAGTCTTGCGCTGCTCGCTGATTTGGAGCAGCCCGAACTTCATTTCTATGGCGCGGAGCCAGTTGTCCGCGTCAAGTGGTTCATCCGCCCTTGAGAATACCGGGGGATGAGTTGCCAGGAAGTCGGAGTAGGAGCTCTGTTGACGCTCCTCACGGTCCTGACATCTCTCTGGGCGAGACGTATTCGCAATTAAAGTTTACAGCAGCTCCGTGTGCTGCTGATGTGAACCCGCCATTGCCGCGACAATGTCGGCCAATGTAACCGTCGGCAGTGGCGGTGGCGGTGTTTGCTGTTGCTGTTGTTGTCCCGAGGAGTCCTCGGGAGGTGGTTGGGAGGTCTCTCCCCCTTGACTGGTACCCCCAACGTCCGGGTTGGCACGAGTACACGTCATTCTGAAATTCAAAACAGCAGCGATTAGCACATGTCTTACTTAAAATTCCATAAGCAACAGTAGGTATTGAAGTGACACATGATTAATTTGCACAACGTTCACATATATTGATAAAGCATAACTTTATACAAGATACATTATTCTCGGATCTCCGAGAAGTCGTGCTCATGTCGTCACTACCTATACATACGCTACTGTCTACACGACACGTCACCGATTACAAAAGTTGGGTTACGCTACCCTGGCTGCCCTACTTGGCAACCGTAACCCCCTACTCGGAGAAGAACTCGACCTCCTGAGGGTCGTCCTCCTCCGGTACCTCTGCTGGTGGCTCTGGGTCTACCACCTCTTCTCCCATCCCGGGTTCTCCCATTGCTGGAAGACCCAAGACTACCGGTACGCCTAACACCGGGGACACGAGGTCCTGCAAAGCATGCACCTCGTCCATAGCTTGGTTGTAGTCCTCTTCCCAGCCTTGTCCTTCCTCAATAGCGTCGTCCCGCTCTTGAGCAAGGTCCTCATTCTGCTGGGTTAGGGTCTGCACCAGCTCTTGCAACGCCGCGATGTCAACACGGATCTTCTTCCTTGCCATCTTCAGACGACGCAACTGATTGTGTTGTTCATTCAGTCGCTTGATCGTCGGAAGGAGCACATTGCGGAGTGCGCTGTGAGCACTCTCGAAATGATCCCCACGGCTTGTGCTCTCCTTGAGCTTTGTGGCGAGATGCTCCGTATGAACAGCTTGGCTGTCCATCACGGCGTTTCCCGCCCTCATCTGGAAGCTGAGATTTGCCTCCGCGGGGTTGTACCTTGGGCAACTCGGGTCCGTTGCTTCCCGGTACCTCTCTTCCCACACATGCTGGGCTCGTCCCTCCACCGGAACGAGTGCGTATGGAGTGCCCTCCATAGCCTGCACGTGCAGTTGGCAGAAACGTGACATAGTGTCACGGGCTGCCACTTGCCACATCCCTCCCGGTTGTCTTCCTCTCACCGTGATGGTGAATGGCACCCAACCGGGTGGCGTAGGTCCTGCAGGAACCTCGACATGGATCGTCCACGTCTTGTTCCCCTCCTCGCCTTCTTCCTTGGCGAAGTACTGTGGCATCTGACTATACCCGAAATATTGGAGCATTTGCCACAATGCTTCCGGGTAGCCGCTACGGTCAGAACAGTGGGAAGCCACCCACCCGTTCTCCAACTGTTTATCTGCTGCCATCTGTAAAAATATATTTGATAATTGTCAAATATTTATTTAAACACTAAACCCCTGAGTTATAACATAAAACATGTCATTGAACCCATAAAACTTGGAAACATAGTTCAAATTTTTAAACAAATTTGACTGCTGATCTGCTGTTCCCATGACAGCTCTGACCAGTTTCCATTTCAACCTGATTTAGGCCATGTTAAAATCAAAACTAGTTCTGGAGCTCAACATCAAAGTTAAAGCTAACTCCAATAGCTTTCCAGAAAGTATTTGCTTGGCCTAAAATCTGTCATGGTTCAAAAGTTATGAGATGTCGAAGTTAACAGAATTTCTGGAAACGATTGGACAGCACCTCCCTGCCTTAGGTACTGATTTGATCCAAGAATCCCAGTTAATTCTATTCCTAATGTGACAAAACTTTATGTTACAAAGTTGTAACCCATCTCATAAGCTTTCCATAACTACCTCATTTCCTATTTTTGGATTTTTATGCAGGAAGTTATGCTTAATTTACAGAGAGTCTACAGAGAGTCTTTATTCTGTCCTGTTTTCTGGACAGTTTCAACTCTACTGCATTTTTTTGATTGGTTAAGGGATGAAAACACCTCTGGACCTCAACAGAAGAGTTGTAAAGCTCTTCCAACGCTTTCCAGAAATGTATCATACGACCCCAACCTCGAAAGAACTCAACCTCTAACCTCTGATTAACTCCAGCCTTGATTCAGCTGAAAACAGAGTGCTCTGTCCTTAACAACCTATAAGTTGAAAACTTGTTAACTTTGAATATCCTGTCCAAGGGGAGTAGTTACATCAAGTTTTACTACTTTGGATCAAAACCTTCAAGTTTTTAAATGAAGTTGTTCATTTAGTTGGGGTGTGACGTTGATGCGTCACCAGATTATGTCGGTACTACGTCCTCACAAAAGAAAAACCTGTACCGGACTTAGCCGGCTTCGTCAATTTAGTGGCACTAAACGTCACTCGCACACGGATGCTACACGTCTACCATTTCGTGGTCAGGCTACCTGCAGAAACTCAAACAATCATCAGACTCGGCTGCACACCGAGCCCGGAATCCATACAGTTGGTACACCCGGCCGTCATCACTCGCCCGGATGTTCTCAAGCCAAACACGCCTTGAGTTACGTGTTCACGTTTCAGACCACGTGACGGGGTCTCCCATGTTGCACCACACACGCCAGGGACAGACGTTGCTCGAATACCCCAAACGACATGAAGAGTCGTAGAGGATACTAAAGCGGGTCGGGTTACCTGCCACCCGTGGGTCTCCACCCTTCAGCTTGTGCGCACTGGTGGACAGCGCTTACGTGCACCCCCCAAGACATGAACGTCTCGAGATGCACGATTTTCCGACATAACAAATAGGTTAATATGCCACTTTCTATATACTAATAACATCCTTATACGGGCTACTAACTCGTTCCTCACTGGATTTTTGAAAAAGAAGACCTTTGTACTGTGTTAAACCTTAAGCGAGCTCTGATACCACGCTGACACGACCCCATTGGCCCTGTCGAGCCAGGATCACGCTGAGGGGTGCTGCGTTGCACAGCACCGTATAACACACGTCAAAGGTACAAAGCAGAAGAGGAAATTTTATTACATAAACAAGTTTATGAACATGTTTACATCAAAATAAGTTCAGTCTACACTCACGGGCGTAGACTAAGCATCAAGTGCACGTTCAGCCCTCGAACGTGTCCTTGCTAGCACACACGCACACTAACGCTGCGGCGTGCACGACTCCCACTTGACGGGGTTCCCCTCCTGGGGTTCCGTCTCCTCCTCGGGAGTCCCTTCCTCATAGAACACTGCAAAAGCTTCAAACACAAGCAGTGAGCACGAAGGCTCAGCAAGTCTGACCCGTCTCACCTAAACATGGAACTTCTACATGAGGGTAATGGGTTACATGAGGTAAAAATCAGTTGCAAGGACTCACCTAATTAGTAGAACCTTACTTTCAAGTTTTAGCAGCAGGTTGTGGAGAAACTTACGCTAAGGCACATGAGAGAGCCGCAATCAAACAAGAAATGCATTTCTCTCATGTACTTTGCCCAAAGTTGAAAAGAACTTTAGTTAGCTCTAAGCTACAGCATATCATTAACAATCAATGTCCAGCTTTCAATCAGCAACATTTTAACATGTGACTAGCCTGTTCTTTCTACGTCACGGTACAGTGAACAAGTGGTACTCACTGACCGTGAGGGACGGCGATTATAATTGATTTACACCTGCAGGGTTACCCGAACAACCCGTCACATACGCCCGTACTCGATGTTGCCTACAACAACCATCACGGACGCCGTACGCGACTACCTTTCACCCGTTAGCCAAATGTTGAACCGGTCCAATCGTCCCGAGCAAGAGGTATCTGCACGCGCATCTCAGTGCCGCCAGCCAATTTACACCTCAAGCTCTCAACCTACCCTCTGAACGACCAGGTATGCCTCAACACCCAGCTACCCGAGTTCCATCAGTTTCCCGGTTCCCATATAGCCGGTAGGTCTTCGGTACTGTTCTAGCTTGTTCAACAGGCCCGCACACGGCTCGGTCCTCAATCGACACAAGCGGAGCTACAGCACACAGGCCCCAAAGTCCTGCTGCCCTTACTCTCCGCTCGGTCTCATTTTCTTGCCATGTGTATCATGTGCTACCTCTACCCGAGCAATGTGCCTCTAGCCTATTCTCGCGAGTAGTTCCAACTACTCGACTTGTACCGAATCCTACTCTATCTTAGCAATGCAGTGGCTAACGAGGTTTTCGATCCTAAACCCAACCCATGGTTTTCTTGGCTATGCAGTTGGGTTTCCAATCAAGACTCTAATGCAAAGAACAATATTCAAAGATGTGCTCAAAACAATAAACATTTGTAAAAAGGTTAATGCAAACCGGAGCTTGCCTTACTGCTCTTGGTCGTAGGCTAGCTGTTCCTCCGGAGTAACGAAGTTTAGAACTTCGGGTTCCTCCTCGACCTTAGTGACTACATGATATAAGAAACATATGTATCAATTTAAATGCATTTATATTAACTTTGAAGTTGTGAAGTCTATAACCCTTGCTAGACAGACCTAATGACTGTGAAACTTTTACTGTGGCTTGGTTACAACCTAAACAGAGATTTGGTCAAGGGTTAGTTGCAGCAAAGCTCATTTGAGCCCTCCACAATTAATTATATCCTTGACCTTAATTGGAACTCTTAGGGTGTTCTAGGAATTTTTATGAAGCAAACTATGACTTTCTGAAAACTAAATTTTCAGAGGGTTCTAATGGAGTTGGTCTCACTTAATTTGAAGGTTCCTAGCTAAAGTTATGAGCTAAATAATTTCAGAGAAAATTCTGAAAATGTTTCTGAACATTTTCTATTTTCTCTGGAACAGTTTCACTAATCACACCATTAGGTGGATCAGATGAGATCAAATGGATCTGAAATTTTTATGGTAGTTCAAGGATATTTTGGTGAACATCTCAGCAAAATTTCAGGATTTCCCTCCAAAAGATTCTCCAGTTAAAATTCCTAACAGTTTAAAATTTGAGGAATTAATTCTGGAAAATTAAGGGTTTTCATGCAGTGAAACTTGATTTGCTGTAAAGTACTCGGAGAGCTGAATCCAGCAAAATTTGGTTCACTCAATTTGGAGCTTTCTAGCCAAAGTTATGAGGATTTGAAGTTTGAAGGAAATCTGAAAATCGGGGAAAAGTTTAAACTCGCGCGTGGGCCCAGGGGACACGCGTCGCACGCCGAGGCAACAGCACACCGCGGTCCACAAGGATTTTGCGCGCCAGCACACCCGATCCCGGCCGCAGCCGGATCCCGATTCAAAATATCTCCCGCTGACAGCTGGGGTCCACCCCCTTCTTCAACCTCGCGACACCCGCGCCCTGCCGCCGAGGGATCTCGCCGGAGAGCTCGCCGCCGGCCGCTGTACAGCTCCAAACTTCTCAATTCTGGCCGCCCCTGCCTACTTTAACTCGGGGAACAGGATCCGAGGGTCAGCTGCTCATGACAACGGCCGGAGCATGGTCGGCGACGAGCCGCCACCTCAGAACGACTTCGGCCATGTCGGCTGACTACCCTAGCACCTCAGCTACTTGGGAAACTGGTCGGGGAGCATCAGTGGACCTCAGAGAAGGTCGACATGAGCTCGAGGCAGCTCGGGGAAGGCCCGAAATAGGTCCTCACCGTGCGCCTGATGCCGCTCGTTCGTTCCGCCATTAGTAGACCTCAAATTACGCCGGGCACAGAGGTTTTCCGGCCCAAAGTTGTGAAGGCAACTTGTGCGTTACCATGTCTAGCTCGGGTGAGAGCGGCCTGAGGCCCTCTAATCCTTCCTAGAGCACGAATTAAACAGAATCGTACCCGAAGGTCGTTCTGCACACTGAAAGGGGAAAAGTGGAAATTCGCCGCCGGTGAGCAACCACTCGAGCTGTGGCTCGGGGATGAGCAGCACCGGTCACCCGCGCGTCCAAGGGTGCCTTGGCTCGGGCGTGACAACGCCCTGGTTGGGCTGTCCACGAGAGCCCGAGGTGCGGCGGTTCCAAGTCCCGAATTTGATCTTTCGGCACAGCCGATATCAATCGGTTTCAACCGAATTCTAGCAACGGGGAGGACGGAGGAAGGTATCTAGTACCTTGCTGGGGCTCTGGAGTGGACGGAGGGAGCTGCGATCGGCGTTCTCCGATCAAGTCCGAGCTGCGGAAGTTTTCGGCCGGTGCTGAGTTCTTGCAGGGAAGAACGGCGGTGCCTCGGTCGAGGAGGGGGCAGGCGCCTTAAGAAGGCTCTGCACCGCCTCACGCCCGCGCGTGGGCAAGCAGCTGCAGGCGCGGCGGCTTCCCTCGGTGGCGATCACCGCTGCGGCTCGGCGACCCGAGTGAAAAAGTCTCAGTCGGTTTGATCTGAGCAGTGGCTGACATGTGGGTCCCACATCCAGTTTTAACCTCTGAAATTTACTCCTAATCACTGTTGTAAACAGTGAACCCAATACTACCCTTGGCAATTCAAATTATTCACCCCTGAGCCATTTGAATTGATCAAAGTTCAAATGAGGTTTGGTCTGAATGAATTTCAGCACAAGTTCAGTTTGAAATTCAAATAAAGTTTGAATTTCTCCCCCTTAGCTCATGTCAAGATCAACTCCAAATGGAGTGAAAATTGGTGTGTGAGCTCACAAATGTGCTGAGTAAGAATATGCCTTCCACTTTTAAATTCATGGGATAAAAACAGTTTGAATTTGAATATGGTTTCAAACTGCCCTCTTCCTAACTATACCCAAACTGACCTCAAAAAGGTTTTGAATTTGGGTGAAACTTGGCATGGACATCCTTAGTAAAGTGTAGGAGTTTTCATATGTCCAGCCCATCTATATCACATGTGGGAAATACCACTTTTGCATGTGTAAGTTTGTTCTCTAATGAGCATGTTGATAATTGTTACTTGCTCTTCATTTGTGTTCATCATTCTTCCTCAAATGAGGTGTGTGGTGTGGTGATGAACACTGCAAATGTGTGTCAAAACTGAGGCCCTTACATTCTGCCTTGATGTCCTCTTCTCGCTCCCATGTGGCTTCAGCTTCATTGTGATGGCTCCATTGTACCTTGCACCATTGAATCACCTTGTTTCGGGTGACCCTTTCCTTTACGTCCAAGATTCGGACAGGGTGTTCTGCGTAAGTCAGGTCCTCTTGAAGTTCAATTTCTCCGATTGACACTTGTTCCTCTGGCATTCTCAAGCACTTCTTGAGCTGGGATACATGAAACACGTCATGTACGTCGGAGAGGTGGTTTGGGAGCTCTAGTTGATAGGCTACATCCCCTCGCTTGTCCAGAATCTTAAATGGTCCGATGTAGCGAGGTGCTAGCTTGCCTTTGACGTTAAAACGTCGTTGGCCTCGGATAGGTGATACCTTAAGGTATACGAAGTCTCCCACTTCAAAGGTCAACTTCCTACGTCTATTGTCCGCATAACCTTTTTGTCGTGACTGGGCAGCCTTTAAGTTCTCCCGTATCGTTTGGACCTGCTTTTCGGCTTCTTGTAGTACTTCGGGTCCAAACACCTGGTTCTCTCCAGTTTCGTTCCAGAACAGTGGCGTTCTACACCGTCTACCATATAAGGCTTCGAAAGGCGACATCTTCAAGCTAGCTTGTAGCTGTTGTTATAGGATAACTCGGCATACGGTAAACTCCTATCCCAACTACGCCCACGTTTCAAGGCGCAAGCTCTCAACATGTCCTCCAAAATTTGGTTCGTCCTTTCGGTTTGCCCATCTGTTTGTGGGTGATAGGCGGAGCTAAAATCCAGTCGTGTACCCATGGATTTCTGCAGCTTCCTCCAGAATCTAGAGGTAAACTGAGAACCTCGATCTGAGACTATCCTCTTCAGAACTCCGTGACGGCACACGATCTGCTCCATGTACAATTCTGCCAATTGTGCAACGTTGTAACTGGTCTTTACTGGAAGAAAATGGGTGGTTTTCGTTCACAATGACCCAGATGGAGTCATATCCTGACTGAGTACGTGACAATCCGATGATGAAGTCCATACTGATGTCCTCCAATTTCCATTCAGGTATTTTTAGAGGTTGCAACAATCCAGCGGGTTTTTGATGTTCAGCTTTCACCCGTTGGCATGTGTCGCATAGGGCAACGTATTCGGCTATATCCCTATTCATACCATCCCACCAATAGCAAGTTTTCAAGTCCTTGTACATTTTGGTGCTCCCTGGATGTATGGAATAGGGTGAATCATGTGCCTCCCTTAATATCATGTCGCGAATGTGTCTTAGGTTTGGCACACAAATCCTTTTTCCTAGCCAAAGCGTACCCTTTTTATCCTCATTGAAATCCTTCTCTATCCCCTGTCAGATTCTTTCCTTGATCTCCTTGATCTCCTCGTCTGTTTCTTGGCCCTTCCTTATTTCTTGCTCCAATGAGGAGTGGATCTCCATTATTTCCATGTTATTCAAGAATCCGAGGTGTAACCGTTCGAACTCCTTACGTAGTTCGGGTGGTAGCTCCTTTTCTGCTCAATGCGTCAGCTACTACATTGGCCTTCCCGGGGTGGTAGTTGATTCCCACATCATAATCCTTTATATGTTCTAACCATCGACGTTGCCTCAAATTCATGTCCGTTTGTGTAAATATGTACTTGAGGCTTTTATGATCCGTATAGATCTCACATCAATGACCAAGGATATAATGTCTCCAAATCTTCAATGCATGCACCACTGCTGCTAACTCCAAGTCGTGCGTAGGATAGTTAAGCTCGTGCTTCTTTAATTGTCGTGAGGCATAGGCTACCACTTGTCCTTCCTGCATGAGTACACATCCGAGCCCTTGTCTGGATGCGTCACAATATATGTCAAAACTCTTGCTTACGTCTGGTAATACCAGAACCGGTGCTGTGGTTAACCTTTTCTTGAGCTCCTCAATACTTTCTTGCCAGGCTTGTGTCCATTGAAAGACTTTCCCCTTCATTAACAACTCCGTCATTGGTTTTGCTATCTTGGAGAAGTCTTTAATGAAGCGCCGATAGTATCCTGCCATCCCAAGGAAACTTCGAATATCCCTCATGTTCTTCGGTTGGTCCCACTTTAGAACATCTCTCACCTTTCCAGGATCAACCGATACCCCTTCCTTGGAGATGATGTGGCCTAGGAAAGATATTTCCTTAAGCCAAAATTAACACTTGTTGAGCTTGGCATACAATTGATGCTCGCGCAGCTTCTGCAAGGTCAATCTCAGATGTTCTTCATGCTCCTCCTCACTTTTTGAATACACCATAATGTCGTCGATGAAAACCACGACGAACTTGTCCAAGTACTCCATGAAAACCTTGTTCATAAGGTACATGAAGTATGCGGGTGCATTCGTCAATCCAAAAGACATAACGGTATATTCATATGAACCATACCGCGTCCGAAAGGCTGTCTTAGGTATATCGGAGGGCTTAATCTTCAGCTGGAAATATCCCGACCGAAGATCAATCTTGGAGAACAGTTGGGCTCCTTTCATTTGATCGAACAGGTCCTCTATACGGGGCAGAGGGTATTTATTCTTGATTGTTACCTCGTTGAGAGACCTGTAGTCCACGCACATTCTTTGGGTTCCGTCCTTCTTGTCCACGAAGAGTACCGGAGCTCCCCATGGTGACGAGCTTGGACGGATAAACCCCTTCTCCAACTGTTCTTGAATTTGCTTCTTGAGTTCGACTAACTCGTTGACGGGCATCCTATATGGTCTCTTAGCTATATGTGCAGTTCTAGGTACCAAATCTATGGCAAACTCGATGTCCCGGTCAGGTGGCATACCTGGAAGTTCTTCCGGGAATACATCCGAATATTCCTGAACCACTGGAATGTTGTCCAATGCTACTCCTTCAACATGGTTCAAATCCACCCGTTCGGTTGCTTGCTGGGCTGACTCAAACTCGACACGGATACCATGTTCGTTTGTCAACTGCACGCTTTTCTCAGCGCATTGGATTATTCCTTTGTGCTTGCTTAACCAGTCCATTCCGAGTATGATGTCAATTCCGTGGAAGTCCAAGACAATAAGGTTGGCAAGGAAGTCTACCCCCCTTATTTTAAGGCTTACCTTAAGACATACTATACTAGTCCTCATTTCTCCTCCGGGAGAATTAACTAACATAGCACATTCTAAGTGGGATACGGGTAGATGATGTTTGGCAACATATTTGGATGATATGAAGGAATGTGATGCTCCGGAATCAAATAAAATGGTGGCTGGGTTGGAGTTGGCAAGGAAAATAACAATTGCGACGTCCTCAGCCTGTTGTGCTTCCTCAGCAGTGACATGGTTAACGTGGCCACGAGCATAGTTCTGCGGTCCACGGTTCCCTTGGTTGTCCCCTCCGTTTGGTCGCTGGTTCTGCTTGGGCACGTTACCTTGCTGTCCAGTGCCTCGCTTCGGGCACTGGTTAGCAAAGTGGCCCACTTCCCCGCATGCAAAGCATGCCCTGTTGCCTACGGCAGCAGGTACGTTGGGGCCGGGGTTTTGAACAGGAGCGCCATTGTTAGGCCGGGGCGCAGGAGGCATGGGCACACGAGGTGCCGGTGCAACGAACCGTTGTTGTGGTGGCTGACTAGGGCGGTTCGTAGGAGTGGTCGATCCATACTACGGTGCAGGGGGCATGTACCTAGGTCGTACGTTGCTCCCTTGGGGCTGGTACGGCATCTTCCTTTTGCACTCTCGCTCGATTTCTCGGATCTTGTTTTCCACCACAATAGCCTTATCAACCAGCTTCTGGAAGCTTACGTAGTCATTGTTGAGGAGCTGAACTTGGATCTCATTGTTCAACCCTCTCATGAACAGGTACTGCTTCCTCTGATCTGAGTTGACATCTTCGGGGGCATACCGGGACAGTTGTATGAACTTGTTGAGGTATTCGTTCACACTTTTCTGCCCTTGGAGGAGACCTTCAAACTCCTGCCTCTTGAGCATCATTATGCCAACAGGGATGTAGTGGGAGCGGAAACTTTCCTTGAACTCAGTCCAAGTGATTGTCTCCGGGTTGGCATGGGCGTTGCTCAAGGCATCCCACCAGTCAGCAGCTGCTCCCATCAGTTGGTGCGACGCAAAGAGAACCTTCTCTCGGTCGTTGCACTGAACAATGGCAAGCTTCTTCTCCATGGATTTCAACCAATCATCGCCCTCCATTGGACCGCTTGCTTGAGCAAAGGTGGGTGGTCGAGTCCTCATGAACTCTTCCAACCTGTTATGAGCCGGCGGTGGTGGTGGCGGTGGTGCCGGAACGGGGTGTTGGTTGGCCTGCAACTGACCCAAAGTTTGGATCATGGTTTGCATAAGCTGGTTTTTCATGGCCATTAACCTTTCTAGGTTGTTTTCGCCAGCTCCGGGGTTAGCAGGAACTTCCTCGTGGTCATCTTCCTGGACGTTCCTTCGGCTGGCGTTTCCTCTCACCATCTGTGAGAGAGAACGAAATAGAATAGAAGGTTAGAAGGTTAGGTAGGTCCTTTCAACTATATGCATCAAGGTGAGTTGGACTATATATATTAGTCCTTATGAGGACGTGAGCAAGTGCAGAAACATCTCACACCTCCTTCTTCTTATGTGTGGATATGGACAACGTTTTTAAGACGTCCCACCACTCACACTAAGCACATATTCACAAATAATCATCACAAGGGCCCACTCAACTCCTATTCAAGGATGGTTCCCTATGCCAAGGTGGTTTCAAGGCCAATCTAAGTTATTCACCCTAGAATGCTTCCTTTGGTCAGTGTGACTTAGCTACCTATGACTACTATTCAGGGGTGTAACTTGTTGTTAACCCGTGGCTCTAATATCAATCTAAGGTTTCTATCTAGGCGTGTAACCTACTGTCAACCCGTGGCTCTGATACCAATCTGTGACGCCCTCAATTCTGTGGAAAACCACGGAACCGAGAACTAATGCATATGTGTGCCCAGGATGTTCATCACACATACACATACAATTCCATAAACTGAATTCAGATTTATATATTACCATGAATAACAGAGTTTATTTCAATCACCTCATGAGTCTTGGACTCATGCTTACAGCGGAAGTCTTATTTCCATGCAGCGGAAGTCCTTATTTAAATGCGGAAGCAAAAACTAATGCGGAAGCAAAACTAAGCAGAAGTGGCTCCATCTCTACTCCCTCCACAGGCAAGGTTGAGAACAGATCACACGCCATAATGCTCTACTCGGTCTTCATAGTAGTCTTCTCTTGCTGTTGATGAAGAAATAATAATGCCAGTTTGAGCACAATGATGTACTCAGCAAGTGCGGGAATAACACATGATATGCAGCTCATAAACAAGGTAGGTATAAAAATCTTATTTGCAGAAAAGCAAATTTATAAAATCATGATAAAACAGCAACTTAACTTTAGATGAATGTAGTCCCAGCATGTACTAATTACCAACATACCTCCATCACTTCCCCTGTTCCATCCGAACATTAACCAATCCTTTACTCATACTCACGAATACCTCCTCGTATTCGCTACCATCTCATCTCATAAAACAACCTCGTCTCGTACTGAGACCAATCTCATGTCATGACCCACCAGTCATGCAACCATCTCATCTCCAGGACTCCACAGTCCCAAAACAAACCATAACCAAAATCCATAACCAGGAACCTTCCCAATAACCATCCTAGTAAACATCCCATCTAATCATGGCAGTTTAGCCAGGTGCTTGTGACCGTAAGCTCGGCTATCATGATAGTTTTAATAAATCTGCAGAGTTTGCACCTCTTTACCCACAAGTTTGTGATTCCGTCACCCGTCGGCGACTGCAGAACCTCCATTATACCAGTACACAACCGTCGGTGTATGGTCAAGGGATCACAAAATAGCCTTTACAAAGGGGTTACTAGATGTATGGACTCACTAAGGTTTCACCGGCAGGCTAGAATCTCCAATTCTCCCACCCACGGGCCCCGTCTTGTGCCATGCGGTTCCCAGGGCAGTCCTCACTCGACTCCCATTCCCCGCGCCTTCCACAGTCCATAACACTCTAGCAACTTACCTAATTACTCAGCTAAGCCGCACCCATACTTGGCCTTGTGGTGGCACTGTTATCCTGGCATGTGCATGCATGAACTGGTCCTTAGATCTACGGCAAGCAAAACCACCATCTCGTGCTACCTCATTCACAAACCCAGGCTTGCCTAGATCTCCCCCGATCCATGTTCATTATTAACATCAGTTTCTTTTTATCAATACGAGTGCAGTTAGCTATGTATCTCGCTTCCCAATCCCATGGACTCAGCGAAGCATAAAGCAAAAACCATACACGACTCATAAACTTCCCAGGCGACAAGGGTGGTTTAATCAAAACTAGTAAACTCCTATAAAAGGGTTTCCCATCATGTTTGAATCAGTACGCACACCTTTTCACAAATCAAAACAGTTTTACCCAAAACATAGGATCAACATGGTCAAGGAGCACTTTCCTTGTTCTTGCGGTTCCGGTTGTTCTCGATTCTCAAAACCTTGTTGCTGCAGCTCGTCGTAGACAGCTTCCTGGATCTGTCCTGCTATGTAGGATTCACGTGCATACAAAATTCACAGCAATCAATATCATGCCCAGACCCTAAACTAGATGCGATGATGCACATGCATGCTATCCTATGATTAGTTTTATTAGGTTGATCTGTTGTTCTTGCATGGCTTGCATGGTCAGAGGTGTTCGGATCAAAGATGAACGTGGCAATGATCTTGTCTTTAGATCAAACTGATCATCGAGTGTTCTGCCCACGAAAAGGCTTCTGTTCGAAAGGAATCGAAGAACAGATGCAAAGAGATGAACACAATGATGTCGTAAGGTGGTATTGAAGTCCTACCTCACGCTCTTCTTTTCTTCGGGGTCCTCCTCAGACCGCTTGGTTCTCCTCCGATGATCTCCCTTGTTGCGCTTTGGCGATGTTTTGCTCGGCGAGTTAGGGCTAGGGCTCTAAGTCATCGGCTCAGGAGTTGAAAGAGAAGTTCGTGGTTTCGGCCAGAGGTTTTGGGTTCTATTTATAATCAGGAAGAGAAGAGTCCTAATCTGATTGGATCCCGAATAAGAGTCTTACTCAGATTCTTGTTAGATCCTGACGTCTTATCTTTGGTAACATTGTGGAGTTTAGATCGGTTTCCGTTGCGTACCGGTATCTTTACGCGTAAAAACCGCTCCAGACTCGTTACCTCCGTGGTGAAGAGCTCCGGAAGCTCCACGTGTCCTTCCAAGCCTGGTATCTCTTCTCCCGCAGGGACGAGCTCCGGTTGTGCCGCGTGTCAATCGATCGAGACCCCCCTCTTCTTCGGAGGTGAGCTCTGCGCACGCCACGTGTGGGTGCCGGTCTTTCCGCTCTCCTTTCCTCAGGGACATGCCCCGAGGTCGACATGTGTTTAGCTGCGACGGTCCTTCCGGAGATAAGCTCCGGTGGCGACACGTGTTCGATAGACCCGGACTTCTCTGAGATGAGCTCCGTGATTGACACGTATCCCGCACGGCGGGTCCTCTTATTTCCGCGAGGACTAGCTCCGGGGATGACACGTGTCCTGCGGAAATGCCTTTGCTTCTTCCGCAGAGGCTAGCTCCGTGGGCAACACGTGTCCCACAGGGTCGAACCTTTTTCCAATTGCGGAAGTGTCCCCCGAGCCTGCCACGTAGCCAGCTTGGCGGCGGCCTCCCCCCCCCCCCATTCTGCAGGGATGAGCCCCGATCACGCCATGTGGCCTGCTGGCCGTGGAAGTTGCCTTCGGCGCTCTCTGAAGGCTTTATTGGCTATTCTTTTGATAATTTTCTCTGTTCCTATTTTTCATTAAAGTGTTTCCTTTTCAAAGGACACGAGCATATGCTGACACCCGAGATGAGGGTGTCACAGTCGTCTTCCACCTCTCGTCCCCGCACGATCCCGCCGCCAGGCTCGCCGGAGAAGCTCCGGGATCCGTCGTCCGACCATCTCAACTGCTGAAACTCGCCGCCAGCCCCTAATTCAACATGAGGAACACGCTGGTGGGGTTTGCTCTAGCCGGTAGGGCTCCCAAACTAGCCCGCGACGGCACAACGGTTCGGACGAAGTCCGGCGGCGTCGCCCCGACGCCCTAAGCCTTCTAGGCTTCAGTTTCCAAGCTCTGGAGCACCGGCGGACGCTAAGGAACATCGACATGGGAATACAATGGCTCAGAAACGGTTCTAAATTAGGGTTCACCATGCACCCAAACCTTTCCGCCATAGCCACCGTCGTAAAGACTGGAAATACGTCGTGCACAGTGTGTTTCATGCGGGGTTTCAAAAGCAAACTGGTGCGTCCTTACGTCTAGCCCTTGTGTGCGAAGTTTCGGGCTATCTAGACCATAATCAACTGGGAATTTATCGAAAACGTACCGGAAGGTCGGTTTTCACCGATCGGGAGAAATTCTCGAAATTCCCTGCCGATGATCCACGGGTGATCCTGAGCTTCAGGGGTGAGTTGCCTGGACGTCGCGCGCGCCCAGAGATGGCCTAGCTCGGTCGTGACAAGCCGCGGTTGAAGCTGCCCACGAGAGCACTTGCTCTCGGTTCTATGGCGGCTGCCGTGGAAACTCGCCGTTCTCGGTGCAGAGAGCGTGAATCCGCTCGGTGATGGCTCGGGGATGTTGTGGGGTGTTCTGCGGTGCAGTTTTGCTGCTCAGCTGCGGTTGGCACAAGCGCTAGGTGGTGGTCGATCGACCGAGAGCTCGGCGGCAGCGCTCGGTTGATTTTTCTTGCGCGAGGAGGAAGAACAGGCCGAGGGTTCGGGGCTTCGGCGATGAGAGGGAAACGGAGCCCGACAGGGGGTAATAAAGCCCTGGGTGAGGTGGTTCCCACGGGGAGGCGGTCGCCCGAGGCGGTGAGCGCCGCTGTCGGCTCTGCCGATTGCTTCATGTGGGAAGTAAGCAAAACAGAGACTGTGGACTTCAGATCTTTTGCAATTTCAGTGCTCCCAATGACATGTGGGACCCACTGATCAGTCCTCCTTATCCCCTATCCAAATATCTCCCAAGTTTGAATGTTGAGTGAATTCAATTGTGGGAATTCAAATCTGGTATGCATTTGGATAATTGGGCAAGTTTCATCCAAATTCAAATGAGTGTTTGAATTCTTTGTCATTTAAAGTCCATTTTGGAAAAATGGTTTGCAAATCATTTCCATAAATCATGAAACTTTGCACACCCCCTAATTTGGACTCAAGGAATTCAAATATGAAATCTTATTTTTATTTTGGCTGCTGCAAATGAGATTTTTAGCACAACAGTTTTGAATTCCATTGTGTTTTTCTCATTTGAAATTTTGTTTGAACAAATTGTTCCAAATCTGATTTTTTGTTTTCTCACGCATATGGGAACTTCCCATCCTTGTTTTAGACCCCTCTAGGGTTCCAAGTTCTCAAATGAACATTTGACTTGTGTGAAGAAAACCCTCATGTGTGTTATCACATGTGGGAAAATGTTTTAACAAGTCCCAAATTTCATACACATGAAACAAAACTTTGCAAACAAGTGTTTCTTTGTATTCATAATTTTGGGACCTTTACAATCCGGACTTAGAACTTTCAACTCTGACCAACTTTCCTCCTCTGTCTTGCTCTTTCCTCTCTCGTAAGTGATTGAAAAATGGAAATGAGCAATGTAACCTATAGAATTTGAGTACCCGTTTCGAATCGGCACGTATCACATGCCATTGGCATGTGAGACGTGAAGGTTTGGAATTGTCCGTTTTTGGACAGCCTGGGAGTGGATCGGGGGGGGGGGCATGGCTTGTGATGAGACGTGAGTCTGGATCTGGACGAGATTTCGACGGTATAACCCTGATGTTCTCTGCTGCACCATTTTCGAGTGTCTAGTGGAGAACAACGGGGTTATGCTGCCGAAATTTTGTCTGGATCTGGACCACTCGTGTCGTCATAAGCACGCCCCACTCGACCACTCTTGGTGGGTTTAGGACCTATCTGCCTAACTGTAGTGACCGTCACATAATATAAAAATAAACTAATTATAATGAATTTTCTGTTTTGAAGTTATAAGCTGAAAAATGGATGACGACCGTAAGGTGATGTATGATGGATGGAGTTCAGATGGTGTGTACACTTTGGAATGGGCAGAAATTGCAAATGTGTTCATAAACCAAGCATTTCCTAGTGGTGCTTGTTTTGTGAAGTGTCCGTGTAGCAGGTGCCAGAATCGTCGACGTTTGGAGAGGTCTGAAATGATGCTTCACCTTTGTAAGCACGGATTCATGCCAGACTATCTAGTGTGGCGTGAGCATGGTGAGATGGATCATGCTAGTTAGTCGGACAGAAACGAGAATGAAGATCGGATGGATGAGATGATAGCAGATGTTGGTCGAGAGTACGAAGAGCAGTCACTGCCAGAGGAGGTGAAGAAGTTTTACAAGCTTCTTGCCGCCGCGGATGAAAAAGTATATGAGGGCACCAATGTGACCGTTCTGCAGGCGGTCACACGACTTACGGGGTTGAAGTCTAAGTTCAATTTTGCAAACAATTGCTATAATGGTATCCTGAAGTTGATCAATGATCTCCTTCCATCAAAACATAAGATGCCGGAAGAAATGTATCACTCAAAGAAGATTTTGGAAGGTCTGGGCATGAGTTATGAGAAAATTGATGCGTGCGAGAATAATTGCATGTTGTTTTGGAAGGAACACCAGAACGATACTCATTGTATGCATTGCAAAGCATCTAGACATGTGAAGGTTTTGAATGATGATGGAGAGGAAATAAGTACAAAGGTACCGGTCAAACAGCTTCGGTACATGCCTATCACGTCCAGGCTTAAACGGTTGTTCCTTTCTCAAGAAATAGCGAAGCAGATGATGTGGCATTCAGAAGGGTTACGTGAGAGCGATGACAAAGATATTATGG
Source organism: Neostapfia colusana (assembly GCA_030760725.1). NCBI lineage: Eukaryota > Viridiplantae > Streptophyta > Magnoliopsida > Poales > Poaceae > Neostapfia > Neostapfia colusana. Next base: position 31,205,002 of record JASWHV010000017.1, on the reverse strand, counting down.
TGCATCCTTCGGATGGCGCGGCATGGCAAGCTCTAGACCGTTTCGATACGGAGTTTGGTAAACATCCAAGAAATGTGCATCTTGGGTTCTCAACAGATGGTTTCACTCCTTTCAGCACAAGTAACAGTCCATACACTTGTTGGCCTGTTTTCATCATGCCTTACAATCTCTCTCCCGACATGTGTATGAAAGAAGGATACATATTCCTCGTGGCCATCATTCCTGGTCCTAAACATCCTGGGACGAAAATCAATGTGTTTATGCAACCGTTGATTGAGGAGTTGAAAGAGTTATGGCAAGGTGTAAAGGCATACGACAGCCATCTGAAATGTGAATTTACTTTACGTGCCGCGTATCTATGGTCTATACATGATTTGTTGGCATATGGCATTTGGGCTGGCTGGTGTGTCCATGGAAAATTGTGTTGCCCCATATGTATGGCTGACACCGATGCCTTCAGGTTGAAGTATGGAAGAAAAGTCAGCTTCTTTGATTGCCATCGACGATTCCTTCCTTCAAATCACCCTTACAGGAGTGATACACGATCATTCCGAAAAGGCAAAAGTGCTACAGAAGGACTCCCTCGTCGATTGACAAGCGAACAAAAAATAGAATGGCATGCAAAGTTAAAAGAGTATGCTGAAGGTGGTTTCGAAGGGTATGGTACAGAGCACAACTGGTCTCATATTTCTTTTCATTGGGAGCTACCATATGCAAAGGTGTTGCTTTTACCGCACAACATAGATTTGATGCACCAGGAGCGTAATGTCGCTGAAAGCATCATAAGCATGTGTTTTAATTTTACAGGGCAAATTAAAGATAATTTGAGTGCGAGGAAAGACTTAGCTGATATTTGCGATCGTCCTGGGCTTGAAGTTATAACAAATACAAGCGGAAATGAAAGTAGGCCACGAGCTCCATACCGTGTTAGACCAGAAGAAAGAAAGCAAATACTTAGTTGGTTGAAAACACTGAAGTTTCCAGACCGCTATGCAGCAAATATAAAACGATGTGTTAATCTCAACACCGGTAAACTGAATTGGTTGAAGAGCCATGATTACCATATTATGATGGAGAGACTTATACCGGTAAAGTTCCGTGGGTATCTCAAACCTTATTTGTGGAAGATGTTTGCTGAACTTAGCTACTTTTATAGACATATCTGTGCTAAGGAAGTGTCGAAAAAGATGATGCGGCGGTGGGAGAAAGAAATTGTTGTGCTTGTATGTAAGATGGAAAAAGTGTTCCCGCCTGGATTTATGAATGTTATGCAACATTTGCTGGTGCATTTACCTTATGAAGCATTGGTAGCAGGTCCTGCACAATTCAGGTGGATGTATAGCCAAGAAAGAGAATTGAAGAAACTTAGAGCTACAGTGCGCAACAAGGCAAGAGTTGAAGGTTGTATTGCAGAAGCATTTGCAGCTAAAGAGATTACTAACTTCTCTAGCAAATATTTTTCACATGCCAACAACGTGAATGCATGTGTCACACGATATCATAATGTAGAAGAGCAATCTACGAGTGAGCTTAAGATTTTTCAATGGAAGGGTAAAGGTGTTGGGGCTGCTAATTCTCATTATATTTTGGCGCAAGAGAGGAACTACACCATGCTTTATATATTTTTAAACATGGATGAGGTGTTACCATATTTTGAAATGTTTGACAAGTTGTATTCGAAATCTTCACGAAAACCTACACAAAGTCAATTGGATAAAATGCATCAGCATGACATAAACGGTGGAAAAAGCTTTGTGGACTGGTTCCGTGAACATGTAATTTTCTATCCATTTTTTCTTTCAATATTAGTTCACATATTTATCATAAGATTCTAACTTTGTTTATTTATGTAGTGTATGAAATATGTCAACATCTCCGATGACTTGCGACAGATATCGCATGGTCAATTGAGAGCAACAGAATTTTGCAGGTACGATATCAACGGATATCGTTTTCGGACGGCAAGTTTAGAAGCAAGTCGTCCACTTGCTGCCACTACAAACAGTGGAGTAATGATAACTGCCGCAGAGGGTAGTGGAAAAGTGACACAATACTACGGTGTTCTTAAAAAAATAATAGAGTACACATTTGGCGGTCCAAAAACACTTCAACTTGTGATTTTCGACTGTGAATGGTTTGATCCAACATCGGGCACACGAGTTCATGATTTTGGAATGGTGGAGGTCAACCACAGGTCACGATACACAGCCCATAACAACAATGTTATACTTGCGAATCAAGTGGCACAAGTGTACTATTTAAGTTATCCTCACCCAAGTTTGAAAAATTGGTGGGTTGTGTATACAGTTAACCCTGAAGTGCACCCTCATCGTTATGATGAGTATATAGAGATTCAAGAAGATGACAGTATTATCTATCAAGATGAAACCGAGAAAGCAGAAGATTTTATGATATCTTCTGTGTTAGGACTCGCAGAAATAGCCAGTGATACGCTAGAGTTGATGTCTGAAGAACAAGTTGGCCCTTCAATAAAACGTGTTCGACAATCACAAAGAATTATGGAAAAGAAGAAAAGGATTTTGGAAGAAGAGGAGTAATATGATGAAGAAGAGGAAGAGATGGAAGAGAGTGAAGAGGAAGAGATGGAAGAAGAGATACGTGAATATCTTAATGCGCGCGTGACAGAAGCATATTCTGATGATGATGATTTTGATTTATATTGTACGCATTTTTTAGATTTTTATTATTATTGTATACATTCTTTATTTATTATCTAATGTTGTATACTAATCATTTCTATAAAAATGTATGCAGATGTTTAAGCTTTTGCCATGTTTGGGGAAGAAGAAGAGCAAGAAGGGTAGTGGATCTTCGTCCTCCACTCCCAGTTCTACTTCGAGCCAGCCGGACCCGTTTCAGGTACTTGTTTTTACAAAAATTTCAATATTAATATTAACTTTTTATTGTTTCTTGCTTCTTTACATACTTCTTTATTTATATTTTTAGGGTACTACTTACAGTGAGCAGAGGAAGAGGCAGTTTTTGAGTTGTGTGGCAGAGCTGACGTCGAGCGAGCCTGCACGAGGTTCGAGTCCGACACAGGTGACAGATCGTTGCCCGACGTACGAGGAGTTGTACGGAGGGGAACCAGAGACTGTCAGGCAGACGTCGGAGCAGGAAGGTGGCTCAGGAGGAGGCTCAGCAGGAGGCTTAGGACGAGGCTCAGCAGGAGGCTCAGCAGGAGGCTCAGGACGAGGCTCAGGAGGAGGCTCTGATACTGTTGGGCGGTGGACCTCTTCAAATGGTGGCAATGAGGGGGATGATGAGGACGAAGGTGAAGAGACTGAGGATCCTGAGCGAGATGCTAGGATTGCAAGAAGGGCAGAGCTAGAAGAGTTAGGACACCCCAATCGATGCCCCTTTAGGTAATATTTCTGATTACTTAATAAGTTCATTATATCTTTTCAATTAACTAATTTTATGTACTTTTTATGTACAGGCTGCGGAGGCACCTTTTATGTGGTGTAAGTAAAAGCCTGGACAAGCGGACGATTATAAGGCCGAAGGGTACTAGGTGCTGGGTGGAGCTTGGATGGAGTGGAAAGGGGCATCAACGAGTTGTTAACACCGAGTTGGGAAACGCCGTCCGATTTTGCTATCCCGGGATGGTTTTAGTAGATGGTCAAAGAATTGCAGCGCATAATTGGGATCACTATGCGCTTCAAGAGTATGGCTTCTAGATTGCAGCTAAATAATCCAGGTAAACTGTAATTTTCGCATTTGACCACTTTATTCAATTCCAAAATGATTCTAATTATAATCTAACAACTTGAAGCAGTTTTCCCACCGATGCCTTTCCCTCCGGAGCAGACTCACCCATTACAAGTTGGAGACGCAGCGGTATGTATGACTTGTATACTTGTTACAATATTTTCATTATAACATCATATATTAATTAGCACAATACTAAGAAGAAAAGGGAAATACTAGCAGAGATATGAAGTGAAAGAGGTAACAAGTGAGAGAGCGAGAGAGGCAGAGATAGATAGAGAGGGAGAGGAAGACATAGAGAGAGAGGGGTACATAGAGAGAGAAAAGAAGTGATAGATAGAGAGGAAGAGAAATATATAGAGGGAGAGAGGAAGAGATAGATAGAAAAGAAGAGATAGATAGAGAGGGAGCTAGAGAGAAAGAGATAGAGGGAGAGGAGAAGAGATAGAGAGAGTGGGAGAGCGAGTGAGGGCGAGGGAGTTAGGGAGAGTGAGAGGAAATACGAGAGTGTTGATAAGTTTTAGTTCAAACCAACATGCTTCTATTTTTTAAAGTTATGTTATTAAGTTAGTCAAAGTTAACATGTAACATTATTAAGTTTCTATTTTATTTGTTTATCGCAGGGATCTCGTCATGGAACTCCCGAAGGTGTCGATGCTTTCTTTAACATCAACGATGGAGGTGCGAGTGGAGGAGATGGGAGTGCAGGACGTGCGAGTGGAGGCTCCCACGACGACATTTGAATTTCGTTTACTCATTTTCGTACTGTTGTGCTTGTGTTTGAAACGTTTGAAAACTTGTGTACGATGCTATGTTTGAATTGTTGTTGAATTATATCTGTTCTGCTGTATATATCGCTGTTTTGTGTGTAAAATGGAAGCTCCCCATCCGGGGAGGGAGAGAAATTAAGCAGTTTTTTAAAAAAACAAGTTGTGTGCGTCGGTCTCCTCAAAACCGATCCACTTAAGTGGATTATATGCAACGCGCTGGGTGCGTTCACCACGTGTCGCTTTATGTGTGTCGGTCCTTTAGAAAAACTGACGCATATAAGTGACTTAAGTGGGTCGGTTCTCTGGGCCGACACATTTAATCCTAAGTGCGTTGGCTGAGAGAAACCGACGCACATACTCCATAAATGCGTTGGCCCAGACGCACTTAGATTGTAAAGGTGTCCAATATATTTCGTCGGCTAAGTGCGTCGGTTGACCAACGCCTTTACCTTATGTGTGTCGGATCTGTAGCCAACCGACGCTCATATGGCCGACGCCCTATTGACGAATTCCTGTAGTGGACGAATGCATTGGCAACACCACTTAAAATCCGAACATTGGCTTATTCACATGAAAAGTTTTGAAAACAATTTCTCCCCCTTTGTAAATCAGAAATAAAATGAGAAGAAAAACAAAAATACCAAAAATTCCCCCTGAGAAGAATCGTGCCAAAACACTTGTGAATGTGTGCAATGTGTGATCAATTTCTCCCCCTTTGACAATGTATTCAGCAAGGTACAAAAGAGAAATTTTAATTTGTTATGAGCACATTATAACATATGCATATAAAACAAAGCTCATCCAAATCATACTATCAAGTAACTTACACTATCACATCAATGAGATACATAAAGTAGTGTAAGCCATGCTAGAGATCAAGTGTAACTTTCAATTTAAGCAATTCATAATCTCACAAACTTAACTATTTCAAGACCTGAAAGCATGACACTTTTTGCTGCATTTTATTTATCATTTAAAGCACAAATTTTGATCTTATGACATTTGCAAGAGATTATATGCAGCATCAACCTTATTCTAACCAACCAAGCCAAGCCTATGTCATTTGACAGTCAGAAGCTTAAGGACATGGTTTTAGTCATACAACTCTTTTCAAGATCATATCTAAGTGCAATGATAAGCCATCTCAAAAGAAGAAGTGTGATGCATGCATATTCTCTTGATATTTTCTCATTTTTTTATTTGAACATAAAAACTCAACATGTGAGTTGATTACTTGATTAATTCTTTATGATTAAAAGCACTTGTGAGCATGCAACAAGTTCAAAACAGCAAGAAAGTTCGACCATGACCAGACTTAGTGTAAGTAATTATTCCAATTACTAGACATGGTAAAAACTACAAAATGTATAACACGAGTAATGTAGTAAGAACTTTCAGCATGAAAAAGGAATCACAAAGTCATATATGCATGAAATACTATGCACATATTATTTAAATTTCAGATTCACACATAGACTTCCCAAGTTTTAAAATTCTCCCTCAATTTAAGCCATGAGGATGCATAACCCCTATTTCACTATGAATGTAACAAAAACGAGTGAAATCCAAAGGTTTTGTAAAAATGTCAGCTAATTGTTGTTCGGTATCTACATGGTGAAGCACAATGTTCCCTTTTTCGACATTATCACGGAGAAAGTGATACCTAATATCAATGTGCTTAGTTCTCAAATATTGCACAGGGTTTTTAGCAATGCAAATGGCACTAGTGTTATCACAAAACAGTGGAACACTATCTAGATCAACCCCATAGTCCTTAAGTGTTTGAACAATCCAAAGAATTTGTGAGCAAGCACTAGCAGCAGCTACATATTCAGATTCGGCTGTGGATTGTGCAACTGAACTTTGTTTTCTAGAGGACCAGGCAACAAGTGAATTACCAAGAAAGTGAAAAGCACCAGAAGTACTTTTCCTATCAATCTTACAACCCCCAAAATCAGCATCGGAAAAAGCTTTCAAAGTAACGGTTGAGGAAGAAGGAAGAAAAATGCCAAATTCTTGAGTTCCATGTAAGTACCTGAGAATCCTTTTGACAGCTTGACAATGTGAAGCACGTGGGGAGGCTTGAAACCGTGCACAAAGACATACACTGAATTGTATGTCCGGTCTTGATGCCGTGAGATACAAAAGTGATCCGATCATGCTTCTATATTCTTTTTGATCAGCGGGATCACAATCTTCATCAAGTTCAAGTGTTGTTGCTGTTCCCATTGGTGTCCGAAGAGGCTTGCTTTTGTCCATGTTGAAGCGCCTTAGGAGATCTTTTGTATACTTTGTTTGATGCGCAAAGGTACCCTCCTTGGTTTGCTTGATTTGCAGCCCCAAAAAGTACGTGAGTTCTCCCATCATACTCATCTCAAATTCTGAACTCATCATAGATGAAAACTTGGACACAAGATCATGAGAAGCACAACCAAAGATAATATCATCCACATACACTTGAACGAATAATGAGTCATTGCCATCCTTAAGCACAAAAAAAGTTTTATCAACATTGCCCATGGTAAACCCCTTTTCAAGTAAGAATGTTTTTAACCTATCATACCATGCTCTAGGGGCTTGTTTGAGACCGTACAAGGCTTTGGACAGTTTGTAAACATGATTAGGAAAATTTGGATTTTCAAAACCAGGTGGTTGTTTGACATAAACCTCCTCATCTATGTAGCCATTAAGAAAAGCACTTTTAACATCCATTTGATATAGCTTAAAACTTTTAGATGCAGCAAAAGCTAACAAAATTCTTATAGCTTCTAATCTAGCAACAGGAGCAAAAGTTTCATTAAAATCTAGACCTTCAACTTGTGTGAAACCTTTAGCAACCAACCTAGCCTTATTCCTAACCACAACCCCGTCCTCACTTTGTTTATTTTTAAACACCCATTTAGTTCCAATTAAAGTTTGACCTTGAGGTGGAGGTACAAGTTTCCAAACATTGTTTCTTTCAAAATTTTCTAACTCTTCTTGCATGAAAATAATCCAAGATTCATTAGTGAGTGTGTGTGATATATCTTTGGGTTCAAAAGAAGAAACAAAAGAAGAATGAGCATAAGAATTGGGGTCCAAAAACCTGGATCTTGTAACTCATTCATGCAAGCTTCCAATAATTTGTTGAGGATGACTTTTGAGAATCCGGAGGGGAGTGGACACTTCACAAGTTTCTTCTTCTTCATGTTCATCACAATTAGATGAGCTTGTGACGTGAGGAGGATCTGAACCAGCAATGGTGGTCGTCGGTGCTGGCTGTGAATCAAGATCAGGAGCTGGAACAATGTCATTAGCTGCTGAATTTTCGGGCACCAGCACCACTTCTTCCTCTTCTTCAACGAAAATACTCTCCCCCTGTGGATATGGATCCGGACCTGCAATATTTGAACTAGTACCTGGGCTAGCTTCATCAAAAGAAACCTCACAAGTCTCCACAATTTTGTTAGTATCAAGTAAAAGCATGCGGTAGCCTCTAGTATGAGATGGATAACCAAGAAACATGCCATCAACAGATCTAGCTTCAAATTTATCAAGATTACCATGTTTCTTAACAAAGCATTTGCATCCAAAGACCCTAAAGTGTGTGACACTAGGCCTATGTCCAAACCTGAGCTCATATGGTGTTTTACCTAGCTTAGCACGCAAGAAAACACGATTTGAGACATAACAAGCGGTTGCAATTGCATCAGCCCAAAATTTCCTAGGACTTTGATATTCATCAAGCATAGTCCTAGCCATTTCAACTAAGGTTCTGTTCTTTCTCTCTACAACACCGTTTTGTTGAGGTACATATGGTGAAGAAAATTGATGATTTATTGCATTTTCAGCACAAGAGTGATCAAACGATTGATTTTTAAATTTGGTTCCATTATCACTTCTAATTGCTCTTAAAGATCCTGGGTGATCAATTGATAATCTAAGAAATAAAGTTCTAAAGTGACTAAAAACTTCATTCTTAGATGCCTTAAAGTAAACCCAAGAGTATCTAGAATAGTCATCAACAATCACAAGAACATACCATTTACCTCCAAAGGATTGAACACGTGAAGGTCCTATGGTGTCAAGGTGTAAAAGTTGACCCGGTTTAGTTGTCATGGTCATTGTGAGAGGAGCATGTTAACCTGCAACCATCTTAGCATGTCGACAAGAAGAGCACACAATTTCTTTGTCCCCTTTAATCTTAGGCAGCCCACGAATGCGATCAAGAGCACTAACACGCGTGAGATGATCAAAGCCTACGTGACCAAGTCTACGATGCCAAAAATAAAAATCTTTGGAATCATTTGTAACTAGACATCTATGTTTAGAGGAAGACATATCAAAATCAGCTTTAAAAACTCTTGCAAACCGAGAAATGTTAAAAATAAGCTCACTATTTGAACCTACAACTTTGCAGCAGTTTTTATTGAAAATAATTTCCAGATTTTCATCTAGCAATTGTGAAACAGAAAGCAGGTTGTATTTCAAATTTTTGACAAGTGCCACATCCTTCAAAGTGTAGTGATCATTTACTCTAACCGAACCCTTAGAAATTATAGGAGTTGAAGAATTCTCGGCAAAAGTAACATTCTCTACACGTGACACAAAAGAGAGAGAGGAGAACCATTCTTTGTTACCGGTCATGTGGCGTGAGCAACCTGAATCCATAATCCAAATGTTCTCCTTCCTCAAGCGTGTAACCTCTTCGTTGTCACTGTTGTGTTCTGCATCCTCCATACTTGATTTTGATTTGCCCGCCATGAAGCACAAGTTTGCCAGATCATCTTCATCTTCATCACTTCCAATGTCTACATCACTCGAGTTATGATAAACCACCGAAGCAAGGTAGTGCTGAACAGAAACTCGACGAGAAAAACTTGTCTGAAACAAGTCGGACGAACAAGGCACAAAAGTTCCTTTAGAATACGAATTTTATTTATCAAAACAAAAGAGGAACAGCCCCAAAGTCGTGTACCCACAAGCCTTGGCCTCCCTTGCTTATATAACCAGCCCTAAGGCCAACCCAATTCAACCTAGGACTCCTACTCCTACTTAGATTCAAACTGTAACTTTTCAATACTGCTCAAGACTCTTCTACACGCAGATAGAAGCAATCATAAGACTTCCAAACATCTTAGTAACGTCCCAAACATTCCTAATACAACTCAAATTCGTGACCCACACGAAATCCTATCATAACCAACTCAAAACTTTCCATATTTGAGTCAAACACGACTCAGCCGCAGCCTGAGTCCATAACCTAGTCGGTTGGACCTTTCCGACCAATTCTTTACGTCCACATCTCTTCATCACGCCTTGGAACCATGCAGACACGTTCATGCACTCCTTGCACACAATCAAACATCTTCCAACGACGTCCAAGATACCTTCATATGCATTGTTCTTGATTCAAACATACTGCGCAACCTCCCGATCAACTCAACCACAATTCTGTGGCGGACCGGAATCCGCTCATCCAGGATCGCAGAGGGTGGTGCCGCACGCTGCGACACCCGACAGCACACGTCATAAGAACACAATATATTACATGGTAAAAACAAACTGAACTGTACAAAAAAGGTACAACTTCAGTTACAAACTAGTATTTATTTTACACAGCGGAAGTCTACTCTGTACAACTCACGCCCGCCTATCTATCAAAAGTCGGTTGCCTAGCCCTAGGGCAACCAACACTGGCTGCACTCCTCAGCTCAGCGCGGCGTGTATGGCTCCCACTCAGCCGTGGTCCCCGACGGAAGGTAACCCTCACCGGTGGACTCGTACTCCGAGTCCGTGGGTGGCTCCTCACCTGAAAAACACTTAAGCAGCAACCGTGAGGACGAAGGCTAAGCAAGGCTTAACCGACTCACCTAAACATGAAACCCTACATGAGGTGTACAATGACATAGGATAGTCATATTGCAACAAATGGACTCGCCTACAAGTTCATCCTTAGTTCAACTTTTAGCATCAAGTTAACACTTTAGGAAGCTGAAATTTAGTAAGCAATATTTGGTGGCACACAGGTAGAAATGCAATTATATCAATCAGCAATATTGAATCATCATATTTCATACATTAGCCTACGTCACGACTCAGTGACCAAGTGGTACTCTTCACCGCGAGGGACGGCGAATCGACTCGATATACACCTGCAGGTTAACCCAAAGGGCACGTCACGTACGCCCAACCGTGGAGCTGCACAGCACGCTCACTCGATGTCGTACGGGACAACTTTTCACCCAACAGCCCAAACGTCGAACCGAAACGAGCAGGAGGTTCCCCACACGGAGCATCTCTCTATGTCCGTTGGCAGATTTCCACCTTGCTGCCCTCAGCCTACACCTATAAATCGGTGTGTTATGCCTCGACGCCCGGAGGTTTAGGCTACATTGGTTTATCGGGGCCCATATATCCGATATGCCTTCGGTACGTTCAAACTTGATCAGCGTGGGCCGCACACGGATCGGTCCTCAATCGACACGGACAGGGCTGCGCACACAATACTCCCTCTTGCTGCGCCCTAGCCCCTGTCTAGTCTCATTTTCATTACTAAAGTGATCTCACATCACTCAACCGAACCCGTGTGTCCCAAGCCTAAACTCGCGAGTAGATTCCAACTACTCGACTTGTACCAAAGTTCTATGAAACATTAAGCATAGCCTGTCTACTCGAGGTCCTAGACACTACCCTCACTATTTTAGGAACCTTTGGTTATGCAAGTGGGGTTCCATTTATCCTACACCTAATTCACATTCATACACCACCCTAGTTATGTGAACAAAGTAAAACTTGATAAAAGAGTTAATGCAAACCGGGGCTTGCCTTGTTGCTGCTGGTCAGTAGTTAGCTCTTCTTCCAGAAGGAGGAAGTCCAGCACTTCCGGAGTCTCTTCTTCAGTGACTACACGTTTAATGAAATACGACATGTAAATTTAAATGCAATGTGTAAACTTGAATACTTAACTACTAATAACTCTAGCTAGCCCTCCCCTTTGGTTCTGAAATTTTTATTGTGGCTTGGTAGGGTCCTAACCAGAGTCTTGACCAAGTTTCCTTTGAAACAAAGATCATCTGAACCTTGTACAAATAAAAGCCCATTTGGTCAATATTTGAGCCTCTGAATAATTCCAGGGGTTTTCATGGCTCCAACCATTACTTTCTGGAAACTAGACTTTAAGATGGTTCTAATGGAGTTGGTTTCATGTCCTTTGAAGAATTCTACAGAAAGTTATGCCCTAATTAAGATTTGAGAAAATCTGAAAAATGTTTCTGTACATTTTTCTATTTTCTCTGGGCAGTTCTCTTAATCACCCATTAGGGTAAATAAATGAACTTGTATGAGTCTGAAAAATTTACTGGGATTCAGGGATTTTCCAAGGAACCTCTCAGCCAAATTTCAGAATTTTTCATAAAGTAGATCTCCAGATAAAATTCCCAACAGTTTAAATTTTAGGGATTTAATTCTGGAAAACTATTGACTTTCATGAGCTGAATTTGGTATTGCTGGAAAGTACTCAGAATTCGGAGTTCAGCAAAATTTGGTTCATCGAATTTGGAGTTTCCTAGCAAAAGTTCTATGCATTTGAAGTTTGAACTAAAACTGGAAATTCCAAAAATGTTTAAATCCTGCGGGTGGGTCCACCGCACACGTGTCGACCGCTGGAGCCGAGCCACACGGGCCACAGACTCCTTCCCGCACGGCCGTAGTGGATCCTGGACCACAGAGAATCCCGCACGCTACTTCCAGCCGCTGACGCGTGGGGCCTCCCCCCTTCGTCTTCCTCCGGCCACCCGCGCAACCCCGCCGCCGAGCTCGCCGGAGCTCTCGCCGGAGAGGGGTTCCGGCCTTCGTAGCTTGCTGATTCTCGCCGCCTGTGCCTATCCCAGCCTGGGGAACACGGTGGTGCCCTCCCCCGAGCTTGGCAGCAACCAGAACAGTGCTCCCGCCGGTAACAGCGGCCGGGAGCTCACCGGCGACGTCCAACTCGGCATCCCCTGCACCTTTTTCGATGCGGTTTGCTCGGGGAGCTCTGCTGACACCTGCTGGTCACGGACATGGACACCGATCCCCATGAAAACGGCGGCAACTACGACCTCATCGGCTACCTAGGCCGGATATCGGCTGTGCTCAGAAAACTTCGAAGAACCGTAACCCTAGCCCAGGGTTCTTACTGGTTTTCGATCCTAGATGGTCGTGGCAGTGTATAGAGCGTGTGCGCGACTCGGTTTGTCCGGTGATGAGCTAACCCCCACGAATTTTTGGATTTGGTGGGGGCTCGGTCTTAGGACTCCCGAAACTTTCCCGGTGAAATACTCCCCCGACAGCCCATGAAATGGAGAACGGTTGGGACTAGAAGAATCAGCACCTCAGGGCGGTCCTTTCTTGTGTTGCTCGTCGGTCATGAGAGCGCCTGTGCTGGCCGGACGCCGGCGATCAGTGAGGTCGGTGTTCCTGTGCTCGCGCGGAACCGAGAAAGAAGCTCGGTCAGGGGTGGTTCTTGTTTGGGAAACAGGAGGAAGGGCGGCGTGGGCTGTGCGCTGGCCTTTGAGCCGCGGTTTTAGCACCGTGAGGTGGCTGTTTGCTGCCTCGGTGGCTCGCCGCCGCTCCCTTGCCTTGCGCGCGAGACCGGGGTCGGCTGCAGCAACCGACTGCACCCTCGTGTGTGCAACTGACCTGTGGGCCTCCCCTTTACTCCTTTTTCTCTAGTAATTCTTTTCTGTTTTTGCTAATTATCCCACCAGCTACTCACAATTTAATGGGAGACTTAGTCACCAAGTCTTGGTTTAAATTTGAATCCTCAAATTTGAACTGTGTTTGACTAAATTTGCTGCATGTTTAAACTGAAATTCAAATTCAGTTTTGAATTCTTGCAAATTTAGCTCTTGACAAGATGAACTCCAATGAGGATGAAAATTGGTGGGCTTACTCAGAAAAATGTGCTGAGTTTGAATATGAAGCTAACTTTTGAATTTGAGTGATGAAAGTTGCTGCAATTTGAATTTACATTCAAATTGGCCTCTTTTTCAAATACCCCCAAAAGTGCCCCAAAAAGTGTTGGATTTTTCATGAAACTTGGACTGAACCTTCCCAAGACTTTTAAAGTTCTAGGGGTAAGCTCAACCTCTCATGTTCATGTGTACAAATCCCTCTTTGTGAAAATGAAGGCTTTCCCCTCTAATCACTCTTTTGATGGAGGTTACATGCTCTTCACAATATTTCCTAAGATATCCACAATAAAAACTGTGGTGTTGTGAGGTGATAAAATGTTTTTTGCAAGTCCCTTTTCTTGGGCTTTTACATCCCTCCCCCCTTAAAAGAATCTCGTCCCGAGATTACAAAAGAAGAGATAGCGATGTAATAGGGACTTACCCGTGTTGAGAAGCCATGAACTCCGGGTAATTTGAGCGAAGGAACTCCTCGCTCTCCCACGTTGCTTCTTCGGCGGTGTGGTTGCTCCAGATTATTTTGTAGAACCACAACGTTCTACTACGCGTGGTCCTGGCTTTTTTATCAAGAATGGCCACCGGATACTCATCATATGTTAAATCCGGTTTCAGCTCGCCGATGTCTTCGGTAGGAACAGCAGCGGTGTGGTTTAGACATTTTCTCAGTTGAGAAACATGGAACACGTCATGGACACCAGCAAGGGATGCCGGTAGCTCCAATCGATACGCCGCTGGTCCGCACTTCTCGGTGATAGCGTAGGGTCCAATGAAACGGGGAGCGAGCTTCCCCTTCACACTGAACCGGTGCACTGTAACACCCCAAATTTTGATTCAAAACTCTAAACCATGTTCAGAGGGGAATTTAAAAATTTTTGGACGTGTTGCATGTTTTGCAAAAATTCAAATTCAAACTGGAATTCAAATTATACCCAAAACAGAAAAGAAATGGAAAAAGAAAAAGGAAAATGGGAAAAAACTGGCCAGTGGGCCGAAACCGCCAGCCGGCCCAGCAACCCCCGCGCCAGCCCGCCCCCGCGCTGCCCCTCGCTGACGGGTGGGACCCACATGTCATCCCTAACCCCGCGACCCCGGACTCTCTCCCGCGCGCGCGATCGCAACCGATCGGGAAACCGCGTCCCGCAGCCGAATTCTGGACCCAGAGGACTCCAACTCGATCACAACAGACCCACCGCCCTCCCCCGGCTATAAAAACCCCAGCTCCGATCAGTTTTCCTCACGCGATCGCCGATTTTCACTCCGGTGAGCACCGAGACTTCGCCGGTGAATTCTGGCCGATCTAAGCTCGGAAACTCTGATCTAACTCGCTGGTCTTGATCCACCGCCTCCGGGGAACTTTGCAGGTGCAGAAAACCCGAAGACTTACGGTGTAAATCCAGCGCCGACGAGCTTCGCCGTGGTTTTGCCTCGGACCTCGCCGCCGATCACTTTCCAGGACCCCCGAGCTCGAGAAAACCCCCGAGGTGAGATCCCTGACCTCCCCTCTACCGATCTATGCCATAAGATCACAGTTCTAGGCAGAATTCTCGAGGATCCGAAACTTTCCGGCGAGATCGCCGCTTCCCGCCGCCGTGCGCCGCCGGCAGCGCCGCCCGCGCTTGGTCAGAGCGACATGGCCGCTTGTGTGCCGTTTATTTTAAATCACACGGTAGACTTTAAAACCCCGCGTACCGGTTCGATCTTATAATCTCAGCCGTCGGTTTAAAATCGGACGGACCACGTCGACCCCGCGTTACAAAGACTGGAGTTCTTACGTGCTACCCCCTAGGGTTCTCTGGAATTGAGAGCTAGCCCCGGAAACTTCAGATCTAGCCCCTGGAACTCCAGAAAATCATGTAAATTCATTTAAAAATCAGTTTTAGCCCCTGGACTTAATAGAAATTAAGAAAAACACCTCTGATAAGTGTAGCTAGACCCCTGGAAATTATGAAAATAATATTATAGACCCTGTAATGGGGTGAGTTTACTTTTTAACCCTGTTTAGTATTTAATTTAGAAAATTGAATATGTAACTAGTGTTTAAAAATTAAAAAGGGGGACAAACATAATTGTCAAAATTAATTAAAAACTTTCTCAGTACTTAGAAAATTTTGGAGTGAGATAAAAGTATATTTTTGGGCTGAAATAAATCTGTTTCATCTATTATTCACATTGATTAGTATAGGGACACATTTTTAAGTAAAGAATAGTTATAGAAAAATAGGGAAAATAATTATGAAATAGTATACATCATAAGCCATGGTCAAAATATGATTTTAAAATATTTAGGACCAGAACCTAATCTGTTTAGGTGATGTGTATTACTAATTTAATAATAAAATACACAATTATGCATAGGAATATAAATCTGAAAATATAGCAACTAGTAAATGATAAATGGAGTTTCTAAAATACAAAGAATTCAGTTTAGGGTTGATAGAAATTGTGAAGGCACATTGTATGCAAGTATAAATGTGGACACAAAAGTAGGAATCATATATACATGGTTAAAAGTGCATGCAAGCCACAACTTAACACACATAAAGTAACCACAACACATATAATGGTGAATGAATTTCATAAATGTGAATGTGTGGGTTGTATGAAGTGTAAGTGTGAATTATGTCTTTTGGATTGTTGTTTTTCTTTTGCTATGTGTGATGGTATGAAGTAGAACCTGTTCAAGAACAAGTTATTCAATTCCAAGACCAGGAATACCCATTTCAAGAGCAGCAAGAAGGAGGCAAGTGTCCTTGACCACTTTGATCCTATGCTAGGATGTGTAGATAGAATTATTTGCATTGTCAAATGAAATATGAAACCCATGCTAGGAAAGTTTCCCTAGAATTGCATTACCTTGTTTCCTTGTAGCTTGGGTTGGGATTTATTTTGTCATGTCATTTATTTACATGCATTTGCTTAGCCATGCTTAGAATGGGATATTTGGGAAATGAGATCATCAGTTTATATTACCATACTCTTGAATGAGACATTGTGAGTTATGTAGAGGTAGGGATCAAGGCAAGTTGGATGTTTTGGTTGTGTGCTGGGTGCACGAGACTTGGGTTTGTGTTTAGTACTTGCCTGGATCCTAAGGACCGGTTCATGGAGCATGTAACCCGGCTTTACAGTGCCAACCACATGCTGAGATGGGGCAGCTTGGCCAATTAATTAGGTGTATCCCCGGCGTAGTATGGGTGTGTTGGATGGTGCGGGGAATAGGTGTCAGCTGGACTACCATATGAACCGCAAGGCTCAAGAGGGGGCCACTGCAGCGGGGTTGGAGCCTCTTGTATGCTGTTAGGGGTGAAACCTCAGTGGGCCCACGCTCGTCGGGAATCCCTTTGTAAAGGCTTCATAGTGATCTCTTGGCCGCACACCTGGGATGTGTGAATGTGGAACGTAGCCACTGGCATAATGGAGGTTCTTTTAGTCCACCCGGCAACGGGGGATGAAATCACTACTTGTGGGTACAGTGGTACAAACTCTGCAGAGTCAAAACTGTCTTGACAGCCGTGCTCACGGTTAAGAGCGGCCTGGACTTATTCATGATTAGAGGAGTGAAGGTTTTTGGAAGTTGTGGATGTTAAGCGGGGAGCTTAACATTGGAAATGATGTTATGGTTATTTGGTTATGATGATGGGATGGGAGATTTGGACCATTTCACCTGTGTAGTAATGTAGGTGCTTAATAAGCTAAGGTGATAGGTATTAATTGCGTAGTGCTTTAACCATGAGTTCAACCTCTCCTTGTTCTAGCCATGCATGATATAATTTTCCCACACTTGCTGAGTACCATTGGTACTCAACCTTGCATATTTGTTGGTTTATATTGCTGCTCAGGTCAAGATAATGAGGTGGTGTATAATGACCAAGATTTTGGACCCGAGGAAGGCTTTTAGGTTCATGAAGACCCCCCCGGGCAACGCCTGTGATGGAGCCCTAAAGAATAATATTCCGCTGCTAGTTTATTTACTTGTGATGAAGCATTAGTGTCTATTGAGACATTTGCGATGTAAGACTTATTTATATTCGACACCTGGCTTGTAATAAATGATGCTTCACTATTTGTCATCACATGTATGAGAAAATGATCCTGGCATACATGTGATATTCACTTGGTTGTTCTTCGGAACAAACCGGGTGTGACAGAGGTGGTATCAGAGCCAAGGTTGCCCGTAGGAACGTGGACCTAGGTAGAAATGGACGTATTTAAGGGCCCTATTTTCTTAAAAATTATTTTCCATGGTGTGGGTGGAAAAGTGTTATTAAAGGAGTCATTTTCTTCATCTTACCCCAACTTTCATTCAAAATAGGATTTTTATTTGAGAATTTATCTAACCTAATTTTAAATTCTTTTGTTTTAGATGGTTCGCAAGATTCGCACTGCTCGTAAGTCCACAGGAGGGAGAGTTCCCGTAGTTGCCCTTGCCGAAAGAGAGGAGAGTCGTCCAGTGACGTACCTTTCCTACGGATTGGCAGTAGGAGATTTGTTGCGCCGTCTTCGACGTATGCTCGAAGCCGCCGGCAATACGGGCAAGCTAATCATCCACTATAACTCCACCAGGACCATCCGTGAGAAGAGGGAAGAATGGAGTTCGGAGATGAGGATTATACACGAGAATCAGCTGCTTAAGATTCACCACTCTCCAGCTTGTCGAGCAACACAAGTTGACGCGGAGAAAGATGTCACTTGGGAGGCCATCACCTGCCAGAGTCACATCTATCGTCGCCACTTGGACAAAACTGAGTACATGTATGTCCTCCAACGTGAGAGTGGTACCACGGAGTACAAGTACCCACCGGTGCAGCAAGGGACTTCCCATGAGCACATGGACTTGTGCTTGGAGGATGCTGCTATGCTCAGCACTCGACTGCAGGAGTGCCAACAAGAGCTTCAGGATGTCCGAGACACCCTGAAGGAAACGGAGGCGATGCTGCGAGCTTGCTTAAAGGCGAGAGAAAGAGGGGATGGGAATGAACTGTGTGTCACCGTGAGTGATCCATGGACTCCTGACTCCCCGGATCGCCGAGCAATCAGGCGTCGTCGCACCTCTCCACCAGCAGCCTCCCCACCCAAAGCAGAGTCAGAAGGTAGCCGAAATGAGGAGGAAGATCCCGAGGATGCAGCTCAAGAGGACGAGTAGTGTAGAGTCTTTCCCCTAGCTAGCAAGAGGTCGAGTAGTCGAGTCGTTGCGTAGTTAATGGTGTGATGATGCTTGGTGTGTGACGTGAGTTGTGGAAGCCATGAGCAATTGTCCACAGCCTCGTCTTCAGATTGTTTTGCTTTGGTGTGTGAATCCACAGGAAATAATAGTACATTTATTTGGTGTGAGATATGAGCCCTCGTAAAAGTATAACAAAGCCTCAACACTTCAAAGTACAAACAAATGAAAGTAGTAAGATGATACTAAATGATATCAAATTAACATTTGTTGATTCTGCCAGATGGCCGGAAGAGGAAAAGGACGTGCTGCCAACCCCGCCAACAACAATGATGAGGCATGCAACCCTCATCTTTCTGGAGGCCAGGACAGGGGTGGTCGCCGTGAAGAAGTTGATCCTCTCCACCAAATGCTGGAGAATCAAAATCAGCTTATCCAGAACTTGACTCAAGTGGTAGCCAACTTGCATCAAGTTCAACCTCCACAAGCGGCACCACGCCAACCAAGGTTGAGTGAGTTTCTAGGAACTCAACCTCCAAAGTTTGCAAGTGCTGCTGAACCTCTGGAGGCAGATGATTGGCTGAAGACCATTGAAAGTAAGATGAGGATAATACAATGCCAAGGGTATGAGAGGGTGCTGTTTGCCTCTCATCAATTGCAGGGACCTGCTGCTGATTGGTGGACCGCCTACGTGGCCGCCCATCATGACCCTGAGAACATCACTTGGGAAGAGTTCAAGCGTAGCTTCCGCAACCATTACATCCCAAGAGGTGAACTCAAAAACAAGAGGAAGGAATTTCTGGGATTGCAGCAGGGAAACATGACTGTGAGGGAATACCTCACTAAATTTACACAACTGTCCCGTTATGCTCCACGAGACATAGAGACGGATGAGCAGAAACAAGATTGTTTCGTGGAAGGACTTACCGCAGAGATGCAGTGTGCAATGTCTTCCAATGAGTATGAAAGTTTTCAAAAGATGGTGGACAGGGCGTTTGTGGTGGAAAGGAAGCTAAAGGCCCTGGAAAATGAGAATAAGAGGAAGGCGGGGTGGTCACATCAGGCCTCAGGGAGCAACACCCGCCCACGTATGATGCAGCAACCTACGGGGCAGACAAGCTGTTCTGCGGTACCCTATTCAGCACCAAGAGGGTACAACCCAAACTACAGGCCTCCCGCAGCACCAGCACAGCCGCAACGTCAGTTTGTGCAGCAGCCTCGCCCCGCATATCCACCTCGACCAGCAATGCAAGGACTCCCGAACCAACCCCAAGACAACAAAGGCCAAGCACCTAAGGTTGGGGTGCAATGTTTTAGCTGTGGTGAAGTGGGGCACTATGCCCATAAGTGCCCGAAGAAGAAGCCTGCGCCGCCACAACAGCAGAATGTAGTGAGAGGACGGGTGAACCACGTCACTATGGAGGAAGCACAAGAGGCACCCGACGTGGTAGTTGGTAAGTTTCCTGCCAATTTACACCTTGCAACTCTGCTGTTTGATTCTGGTGCTACCCACTCGTTCATTGCTCAAGGGTTTGTTAAGAAGCATGACCTAGCAACCACACAAATGAACCATATGCTAGCCGTAAACTCTCCGGGTGGAGAAATAAGGACAAGACAAGTGTGTCCCAAAGTGAACCTAGACATTAATGGGGTAGTATTTACTGCTAACCTCATAGTGATAGATTCACAAGGGATAGATATTATTTTGGGTATGGATTGGTTGACCAAACATAAAGGAATCATCCATTGTTCGACCAGAACGGTGGAACTAACTCACCCTAGTGGCACAAGAGTAAAGTTCATAACGATACACGAGCCTAGGAGGGACATTAAATTAAATCAAGTGGAGGTGAAAGTTGAGGAAATCAGGACTATCAGGGAATATCCAGATGTTTTTCCGGAGGAGTTGCCAGGTATGCCTCCCGACCGTGACGTGGAATTCGCAATTGAGCTAGTACCGGGAACAGCCCCGATATACAAGAGACGTTATCGAATGGACTCCAAGCAGCTAGAAGAGCTCAAGGATCATTTGAGAGAATTGACGGAGAAGGGGTATATTCGCCCTAGTTCCTCACCATGGGGAGCTCCGGTGATATTTGTGCCCAAGAAAGACGGAACCCAAAGGTTATGCGTGGATTACCGTGCCTTGAATGAGGTAACCATCAAAAACAAGTACCCATTACCCCGCATTGAAGACTTGTTTGATCAGTTGAGGGGAGCTTGTGTGTTCTCGAAAATTGATCTCAAGTCGGGGTACCACCAACTCAAGATAAGGCAATCAGATATTCCCAAGACAGCTTTCGTATCTCGGTACGGACTGTATGAATACACTGTCATGCCTTTCGGGCTAACCAATGCCCCGGCATATTTCATGTACCTCATGAACAAGGTATTCATGGAATATTTGGACAAATTTGTGGTGGTTTTCATAGATGATATTCTCGTCTTCTCCAAAGATGAAGGAGAACATGAGAAACATCTAAGGTTGGTGTTACAGAGGCTGAGAGAACACCAACTATATGCCAAGTTGAGCAAGTGTGAGTTTTGGCTGAAGAGAGTTCCCTTTTTAGGACATATAATCTCGGAGGGAGGAATCTCCGTAGATCCTGCCAAAATCGAGGATATCTAGAAGTGGAAGACCCCTGAAAATGTCGGGGAAGTTCGAAGCTTTTTGGGATTGGCTGGATACTATCGACGGTTTATTGAGGGATTCTCCAAGATCTCGAGACCTCTCACCAAACTGTTGGAAAAGGGAATCACATTCACCTGGACGCCACAGTGCGATACGAGCTTTCAGGAGCTAAAGAAGAGATTGACAACAGCCCCAGTGTTGGTTATGCCAGATATGCAGAAGAATTTCACAGTGTACTGCGATGCCTCTGGAAATGGGTTGGGATGTGTTCTCATGCAAGAAGGACATGTCGTGGCATATGCATCCCGGCAGCTTCGGAAGCACGAGAAGAACTATCCTACACATGACCTAGAACTAGCTGCAGTGGTACACGCGTTGAAAATTTGGCGGCACTATTTGATGGGGAAGAGGACAGAGATATATATGGATCATAAGAGTTTGAAGTACATATTCACACAACCAGATCTCAATCTCAGACAAAGGAGATGGTTAGAGCTAATCAATGACTTTGATGTGGGCATCAACTATCATCCCGGGAAAGCAAACGTCGTGGCCGATGCTTTGAGTCGGAAAGTGCAGGTCAATAAGTTGAGCTTGAAGGACATGCCTGCAGAATTGAAGGACGAGGTTATAAGACTCAATCTATGTCTAGTAAATAGTGGTGAAGCCATCGCCATGGAAGTGGACTCCACACTCGAGCGAGACATACGAGAGGGCCAAAAGAATGATGAGAGGATACAAGAGATCAGACAGCTCATTAAGGAAAATAAAGCTCCTGGTTTTAGAGAGGATGAACAGGGAACGGTGTGGCACGAGAAAAGGATCTGTGTGCCAGAAGTAAAGGAGATCCGTAAATTAATTTTGAAGGAGGCTCACGATTCTGACTATTCCATTCATCCTGGGAGTACGAAGATGTACCAGGACCTCAAAAGCAGGTATTGGTGGTATGGCATGAAGCGAGATGTCGCGGAACATGTTGCCCTATGTGACACATGTCAGTTGGTGAAAGCAGAACATCAACGACCCGCGGGATTATTGCAACCACTCAAAGTGCCTGAATGGAAGTGGGAAGAAATCAGCATGGATTTTGTCGTGGGATTGCCTAGGACCCAATCCGGGTATGATTCAATATGGGTCATTATTGATAGGCTAACCAAGGTAGCTCATTTCATCCCTGTGAAAGAAAGCTACAGCGAATCCAAATTGGCAGAATTGTACATGTCAAGGATTGTGTGTTACCATGGAGTGCCAAAGAAGATAGTATCGGACCGAGGGACACAGTTCACCTCGAGGTTTTGGCAAAAGTTGCATGAAACCATGGGAACCCATCTGAATTTCAGCTCTGCCTATCATCCCCAAACTGACGGGCAGACGGAGAGAACCAATCAGATCCTTGAAGATATGTTAAGGGCATGTGCACTCAAAAACAATAGGAGTTGGGACAAGAACTTACCGTATGCGGAGTTTTCCTATAACAACAGCTATCAAGCTAGTATGAAAATGTCACCGTTTGAAGCTTTGTATGGAAGGAAGTGCAGAACTCCCCTATTTTGGAACCAAACAGGAGAAAGTAAAGTGTTTGGTCCAGAAGTGCTACAAGAAGCCGAAGCGAAGGTGAGGGAGATTCGCAACAACTTGAGGATAGCACAAACACGCCAAAAGAGCTATGCCGATGTACGAAGAAGAGAACTCGTTTTCAACGTGGGAGACTATGTTTATCTCAAGGTGTCCCCTATCAGAGGACTTCGTCGGTTCAAGGTGAAAGGGAAGTTGTCACCTCGATACATCGGACCCTTTCAAGTTTTGGAAAGAAAAGGCGAAGTGGCGTACCAACTAGAGTTACCGGTTCATCTATCGGACGTGCACGATGTATTCCATGTGTCACAACTCAAGAAATGTCTGAGGACGCCTGAGGAGGTGTTACCCATGAATGAAGTGGATGTAGCTGAAGATTTGTCTTATGCCGAGCAACCATACAAAATTTTGGAGACGATGGAACGCCTCACCAGAAACAAGAGAATCAGGATGTGCAAGGTGCAGTGGAAGCATCACTCAGAAGAGGAAGCCACCTGGGAACGGGAAGATGAGCTTAAGGCACAGTTTCCGGAATTGTTTTATTAGAAACACCAATCTCGAGGACGAGATTTCTTTTAAGGGGGGTAGAGCTGTAACACCCCAAATTTTGATTCAAAACTCTAAACCATGTTCAGAGGGGAATTTAAAAATTTTTGGACGTGTTGCATGTTTTGCAAAAATTCAAATTCAAACTGGAATTCAAATTATACCCAAAACAGAAAAGAAATGGAAAAAGAAAAAGGAAAACGGGAAAAAACTGGCCAGTGGGCCGAAACCGCCAGCCGGCCCAGCAACCCCCGCGCCAGCCCGCCCCCGCGCGCCGCGCTGCCCCTCGCTGACGGGTGGGACCCACATGTCATCCCTAACCCCGCGACCCCGGACTCTCTCCCGCCCGCGCGATCGCAACCGATCGGGAAACCGCGTCCCGCAGCCGAATTCTGGACCCAGAGGACTCCAACTCGATCACAACAGACCCACCGCCCTCCCCCGGCTATAAAAACCCCAGCTCCGATCAGTTTTCCTCACGCGATCGCCGATTTTCACTCCGGTGAGCACCGAGACTTCGCCGGTGAATTCTGGCCGATCTAAGCTCGGAAACTCTGATCTAACTCGCTGGTCTTGATCCACCGCCTCCGGGGAACTTTGCAGGTGCAGAAAACCCGAAGACTTACGGTGTAAATCCAGCGCCGACGAGCTTCGCCGTGGTTTTGCCTCGGACCTCGCCGCCGATCACTTTCCAGGACCCCCGAGCTCGAGAAAACCCCCGAGGTGAGATCCCTGACCTCCCCTCTACCGATCTATGCCATAAGATCACAGTTCTAGGAAGAATTCTCGAGGATCCGAAACTTTCCGGCGAGATCGCCGCTTCCCGCCGCCGTGCGCCGCCGGCAGCGCCGCCCGCGCTTGGTCAGAGCGACGTGGCCGCTTGTGCGCCGTTTATTTTAAATCGCACGGTAGACTTTAAAACCCCGCGTACCGGTTCGATCTTATAATCTCAGCCGTCGGTTTAAAATCGGACGGACCACGTCGACCCCGCGTTATAAAGACTGGAGTTCTTACGTGCTACCCCCTGGGGTTCTCTGGAATTGAGAGCTAGCCCCGGAAACTTCAGATCTAGCCCCTGGAACTCCAGAAAATCATGTAAATTCATTTAAAAATCAGTTTTAGCCCCTGGACTTAATAGAAATTAAGAAAAACACCTCTGATAAGTGTAGCTAGACCCCTGGAAATTATGAAAATAATATTATAGACCCTGTAATGGGGTGAGTTTACTTTTTAACCCTGTTTAGTATTTAATTTAGAAAATTGAATATGTAACTAGTGTTTAAAAATTAAAAAGGGGGACAAACATAATTGTCAAAATTAATTAAAAACTTTCTCAGTACTTAGAAAATTTTGGAGTGAGATAAAAGTATATTTTTGGGCTGAAATAAATCTGTTTCATCTATTATTCACATTGATTAGTATAGGGACACATTTTTAAGTAAAGAATAGTTATAGAAAATAGGGAAAATAATTATGAAATAGTATACATCATAAGCCATGGTCAAAATATGATTTTAAAATATTTAGGACCAGAACCTAATCTGTTTAGGTGATGTGTATTACTAATTTAATAATAAAATACACAATTATGCATAGGAATATAAATCTGAAAATATAGCAACTAGTAAATGATAAATGGAGTTTCTAAAATACAAAGAATTCAGTTTAGGGTTGATAGAAATTGTGAAGGCACATTGTATGCAAGTATAAATGTGGACACAAAAGTAGGAATCATATATACATGGTTAAAAGTGCATGCAAGCCACAACTTAACACACATAAAGTAACCACAACACATATAATGGTGAATGAATTTCATAAATGTGAATGTGTGGGTTGTATGAAGTGTAAGTGTGAATTATGTCTTATGGATTGTTGTTTTTCTTTTGCTATGTGTGATGGTATGAAGTAGAACCTGTTCAAGAACAAGTTATTCAATTCCAAGACCAGGAATACCCATTTCAAGAGCAGCAAGAAGGAGGCAAGTGTCCTTGACCACTTTGATCCTATGCTAGGATGTGTAGATAGAATTATTTGCATTGTCAAATGAAATATGAAACCCATGCTAGGAAAGTTTCCCTAGAATTGCATTACCTTGTTTCCTTGTAGCTTGGGTTGGGATTTATTTTGTCATGTCATTTATTTACATGCATTTGCTTAGCCATGCTTAGAATGGGATATTTGGGAAATGAGATCATCAGTTTATATTACCATACTCTTGAATGAGACATTGTGAGTTATGTAGAGGTAGGGATCAAGGCAAGTTGGATGTTTTGGTTGTGTGCTGGGTGCACGAGACTTGGGTTTGTGTTTAGTACTTGCCTGGATCCTAAGGACCGGTTCATGGAGCATGTAACCCGGCTTTACAGTGCCAACCACATGCTGAGATAGGGCAGCTTGGCCAATTAATTAGGTGCATCCCCGGCGTAGTATGGGTGTGTTGGATGGTGCGGGGAATAGGTGTCAGCTGGACTACCATATGAACCGCAAGGCTCAAGAGGGGGCCACTGCAGCGGGGTTGGAGCCTCTTGTATGCTGTTAGGGGTGAAACCTCAGTGGGCCCACGCTCATCGGGAATCCCTTTGTAAAGGCTTCGTAGTGATCTCTTGGCCGCACACCTGGGAAGTGTGAATGTGGAACGTAGCCACTGGCATAATGGAGGTTCTTTTAGTCCACCCGGCAACGGGGGATGAAATCACTACTTGTGGGTACATTGGTACAAACTCTGCAGAGTCAAAACTGTCTTGACAGCCGTGCTCACGGTTAAGAGCGGCCTGGACTTATTCATGATTAGAGGAGTGAAGGTTTTTGGAAGTTGTGGATGTTAAGCGGGGAGCTTAACATTGGAAATGATGTTATGATTATTTGGTTATGATGATGGGATGGGAGATTTGGACCATTTCACCTGTGTAGTAATGTAGGTGCTTAATAAGCTAAGGTGATAGGTATTAATTGCGTAGTGCTTTAACCATGAGTTCAACCTCTCCTTGTTCTAGCCATGCATGATATAATTTTCCCACACTTGCTGAGTACCATTGGTACTCAACCTTGCATATTTGTTGGTTTATATTGCTGCTCAGGTCAAGATAATGAGGTGGTGTATAATGACCAAGATTTTGGACCCGAGGAAGGCTTTTAGGTTCATGAAGACCCCCCCCGGGCAACGCCTGTGATGGAGCCCTAAAGAATAATATTCCGCTGCTAGTTTATTTACTTGTGATGAAGCATTAGTGTCTATTGAGACATTTGCAATGTAAGACTTATTTATATTCGACACCTGGCTTGTAATAAATGATGCTTCACTATTTGTCATCACATGTATGAGAAAATGATCCTGGCATACATGTGATATTCACTTGGTTGTTCTTCGGAACAAACCGGGTGTGACATGCACGCCCTTCATCAGAGACACGCGGAGGTACACGTGTTCACCGACGTCAAAGTGCAACGGTCTACGCCTCTTATCAGCTTAGCTCTTCTGCCGGGATTGAGCAGCCTTCAAATTAGCTTGGATCGTCCGAACGTGCTCTTCGGCGTCGTTCACCACATCAACCCCGAATGTGACCCTTTCACCGGACTCGCACCAGTTTAATGGGGTGCGGCACTTTCGACCGTAGAGAGCTTCGTAGGGTGCCATCTTGATACTCGCCTGGTAGCCATTGTTGTACGAGAATTCCGCCAATGGTAGGTGATCATCCCAGTTCCTACCATGGTGGATGGCACATGCTCTCAACATGTCTTCCAGAACTTGATTCACCCTCTCTGTCTGGCCATATGTTTGAGGGTGGTAGGCGGAGCTCCTGATCAGCTTAGTACCCAAAGCAGCGTGTAACTGCTCCCAAAAGCGAGATACAAACAATGCACCTCGGTCTGAGACTATGGTCTTGGGTACACCATGCAGGCATAGAATCCTGGTAATATATAACTCCGCATATCTGTTGGCATGGAAATGTATATGCACGTGGATGAAGTGAGCTGACTTGGTCAGTCGGTCAACGATCACCCAAATGGAATCATGTTTGTTGGATGTTAAGGGTAATCCCACAATTAAATCCATGCTCACATCATCCCATTTCCATGCCGGGATCTTCAGGGGTTGCAACAGCCCTGATTTCTTCATGTGATCATCTTTCACTCGTTGGCACGTATCGCACTCGGATACGTACTTAGCTACCTCCCGCTCATCCGTGTCCACCAAAATTTCTTTTTCAAATCTTGGTAAATTTTGTTGCTGCCCGGATGAATGGAGTACTTGGACAAGTGAGCTTCATCGAGGATTTTCTTCCTCAGCTCCATATCCCGGGGTACGACTATGCGGTCATTGAACCACAGCGTCCCCTCATCATCTTTCCGAAAACACGTGATCTCTCCATTGTCTATCCGTCTCCGGAGATGTTCCATACCTTTATCCGTCTTCTGAGCTGCAATGATGTCCTCCCTAATAGTAGGGATGAGGGCAAGGTTGTACAGCGATCCATAAGGAACCAAGTATAAACTTGGCTCTTCCTCCTCCACCGGTGTAATGGTGAGGTGATGGACATGTGATTTCCGACTCAGTGCGTCGGCAACCACATTCGCCTTGCCGGGGTGGTAATGAATCTTAATTTCATAATCTTTGATCAATTCTAACCACATCCTTTGCCTCATGTTCAGCTCCTTCTGGGTGAAAATGTATTTTAAGCTCTTGTGGTCGGTGTAGAGATGCACCAGATTCCCCAGGAGATAGTGCCTCCACATTTTCAGCGCCAAAACCACTGCAGCAAGCTCAAGATCATGAGTGGGATAATGCTGCTCATGGTTCTGAAGTTGGCGTGAGCCATATGCGACCACACGTCCTTCCTGCATCAACACGCAGCCGAGCCCAATACCGGACGCGTCACAGTACACGTCGAAGGGCTTTGTTGTATCCGGCTGAGCTAAGACCGGGGCTGTGGTGAGATGCTTCACCAATGTTTGGAATGCTCCTTCACATGCCGTGTTCCAAACATATTTCGTTCCCTTCTTCAGCAATTCTGTCATCGGTTTAGCGAGATTGGAGAAGCTTGGAATGAATCTCTGATAGTATCCCGCTAACCCGAGGAAGCTTCTGACTTCATGGACTGAAGTGGGAGCTTTCCATTTCATCACGTGCTCTATTTTGCTTGGGTCAACCGCAATGCCTTCTGCTGAGATGATATGTCCCAAGAATGGCACTTGGCTGATCCAAAACTCGCATTTACTGAACTTGGCGTAGAGCTTGTGGTCTCGCAATCGTTGAAGAACGATCCGTAAGTGTTTGGCATGTTCGGCTTCTGTCTTGGAGTAAACCAAGATATCGTTGATGAACACTACCACAAACTTGTCCAGCTCCGGCATGAACACTGAGTTCATGAGATACATGAAATGGGCTGGAGCGTTTGTGAGACCAAAGGACATGACGAGATATTCATGTAGTCCATATCTCGTCGAGAAGGCCGTCTTCGGAATATCCTCCGCCCAGATTTTAATCTGGTGATATCCAGAGCGAAGGTCCATCTTGGAGAATACACTTGCACCCACAAGTTGATCAAACAATATGTCGATGCGGGGCAGTGGGTACTTATTCTTGATGGTGACGGCGTTGAGCGGCCGGTAATCCACACACAGCCTCAGGGTTTCATCCTTCTTCTTCACGAACAGCGCCGAGCATCCCCAAGGCGAGGAACTCGGCCTAATGAAACCCTTGCCCAACAGATCATTGAGCTGTTCTTTTAGTTCAGCCAGCTCATTGGGAGCCATTTTGTATGGTCTCCGTGATATGGGCGTAGTCCTGGGTGCAAGTTCAATCTTGAACTCGACAATCCGCTCAGGTGGCATGCCCGAAAGATCATCCAGGAACACGTCGGGATACTCCCGGACTACGGGGATGTCCTCCAACTTGAGAGCTTCAGTATTATTGATCACTGAAACTTCCCGGACTGGATTATCTAATAAGAGGGACTGCGGACGGTGTAACGGGGAGTTGAGGTGAACTGTCCGTGATAGGGTTTCCAGGACAGCGCCATGGTAACTTAGCCATGACATTCCCAAGATTGCATCAATCTTCTGCCCCTCAAGGATAATCATAGTGGTGGGATATATCTTCCCACCTAAGCACAGTGGTGCTTTCGGAACCATCATCGTTGCTGAAATCTTTCCTCCCGGTGAGCAGATCATATAAGAACACTCAGTTGTAAAGGCTTCCAGCTGATGCTTAACCACATATGATGCACTTATGAAGTTGTGGGTTGCACCAGAATCAAAAAGTATGATGATGGCTTGATGGTTGAGAGTGAACGTACCCGCCAGCACGTTGTCTCCCTCTGGGACA
The DNA here is from genome assembly GCA_030760725.1 of Neostapfia colusana. Classification (NCBI taxonomy): domain Eukaryota; kingdom Viridiplantae; phylum Streptophyta; class Magnoliopsida; order Poales; family Poaceae; genus Neostapfia; species Neostapfia colusana. Next base: position 31,175,328 of record JASWHV010000017.1, on the reverse strand, counting down.
TCCTCATTGTCGAGGTTGCGGACGCCCCCAGTCCGCTGACCAACCTTCTTCACCGGAGGTCGGCCTCGAGCACCGCCCTGGAACTGGGCTTGCCCGCTGCTCTGCTGCCCCTGGGGACAGTCCTTCGCGAAGTGGCCTGCCTGGCCACACGTGAAGCAGGTGAAACGGGGCGGTCCCCCGCTGATCGGTGGACGGAATCCCGGGGCGCGTTGTGGCAGTGGAAACGCCAGGTGTCACACCCGGTTTTTCCGAAGAACAACCAAGTGAATATCACATGTATGCCAGGATCATTTTCTCATACATGTGATGACAAGTAGTGAAGCATCATTTATTACAAGCTAGGTGTCGAATATAAATAAGTCTTACATAGCATATGTCTTGATGGACAATAAAAAGTTCATAAAATAGCAGCGGAATAATTATTCTCGTGGGCTCCGTCACGGGCGTTGCCCGGGGGACTCCATGAACCTAGAAACCTCCTTCGGGTCCAAAGTCTTGATCATTAAACACCACTTCATTATCTTGACCTGAGCAGCAATATAAACCAACAAATATGCAAGGTTGAGTACCGATGGTACTCAGCAAGTGTGGGAAAGTTATGTCATGCATGGCTAGAACAATAAGAGGTTGAACTCATGGTTAAAGCACTACGCAATTATTGCCTACCACCTTAGCTTATTAAGCACCTACATTTCTACACAGGTGAAATGGTCCCAATCTCCCATCCCATCATCATAATCAAATAACCGTAACATCATTTCCAATGTTAAGCTCCCCGCTTAACATCCACAACTTCTAAAGCCATCATCCTCTAATCATGAATAAGTCCAAGCCGCTCTTGACCGTGAGCATGGCTGTCATGACAGTTTTGACTCTGCAGAGTTTGTACCACTGTACCCACATGTAGTGATTTCATCCCCCGTTGCCGGGTGGACTAAAAGAACCTCCATTATGCCAGTGGCCACGAACCACATTCACACTTCCCAGGTGTGTAGCCAGGAGATCACTACGAAGCCTTTACAAAGGGATTCCCGACGAGCGTGGGCCCACTGAGGTTTCACCCCTAACAGCATACAAGAGGCTCCAACCCCGCTGCAGTGGCCCCCTCTTGAGCCTTGCGGTTGATATGGTAGTCCAGCGGACACCTACTCCCCGCACCATCCAACACACCCATACTACGCCGGGGATACACCTAATTAATTGGCCAAGCTGCTCCATCTCAGCATGTGGTTGGCACGGTAAAGCCAGGTTACATGCTCCATGAACCGGTCCTTAGGATCCAGGCAAGTACTAAACACAAACCCAAGTCTCGTGCACCCAGCACCAACCAAAACATCCAACTTGCCTTGATCCCTACATAACCCAGAATATCTCATTCAAGAGTATGGTAAATAAACTGATGATCTCATATTCCAATTTTTCCCATTCTAAGCATGGCTAAGCAGAAGCATATAAATAAATGATATTATAAAATAAATCCCAACCCAAGCTACAAGGAAACAAGGTAATGCAATTCTAGGGAAACTTCCTAACATGGGTTTCATATTTCAATTGACAATGCAAATAATTCTAGCTACATATCCTAGTATAGGATCAAAGTGGTCAAGGACACTTGCCTTCTTCCTGCTGCTCTGGGAATGGAAAGTCTTGTTCTTGGAAGGGAAAAACTTGCTCTGGAGCAGGTTCTACTCATACCATCACACATAGCAAAGAAAACAACAATCCATAAGACATAGTTCACACTTCCACTTCATACAAACCACACATTCACATTTATGAAAACCATTCACATTTCTATTTGTTGTGGTTACTCTATGTGTGTTGATTTTGGGCTTACATGTACTTTTAAACATGTGCATATGATTTCTACTTTTGTCTTCATATTTATGTTTGCATACTATATATGAATTTCAAATTTAAATAAATTCCTTATATTCAATTGATACACATTTTAGCTACCAAGTATGCATGGAAGGTATTTTCCTACTCCAAATGTGTTTTCAGACCTTCTACCAAATCCTAAACTGAAACCTTTGGATTTTGGAGATTTAATTTATCATTTTCTAGTTATGTATACCAATTTTCCTATATTTTAAGATTTACTTTCTATACCTAGTTGTGAACTTTATTATTAAAATAATAAGACACATCATCTAAACAGAATAGGTTCTGACCTAAAATATTAAATAATATATTTTTGAACTTCTCCTTTGATGTGAACTATTTTACATTTATTTTACCAATTTTCAGAATTATTTCCTAGCCTAAAAATGTGTTTCTATATCAAATAAACATGAACACACCCAAACAGATTTTATTTCAGCCTAAAATTTATTTTTAGCTCATTCTAAAGCTTCCCAATTGTTAGTAGAGTTTAAGCTTGAATTTACAATGTGTGTGCCTCACCCTTTTTAAATTTAAATCTTAATTACATAGTCAAATTCCTAGATTTAATATTATTTAAGATTAAAAAGGCAAACTTACCCCATCAAAGGGTCTATTATATTATTTTATAAATTTCCAGGGGTCTAACTACACATAACAGAGGGTTATTGCTAATTTTTATTTAGTCCAGGGGGCTAAAACTGATTTTTAATTGAATTTACATGAATTTCTGAAGTTCTAGGGGCTAGATCAGAAGTTTCCGGGGCTAGCTCGTATTTTCCGAGAAACCCAGGGGGTAGCACGTAAGAATCCCGGTTTTTATAATGCGGGGCTGACGTGGACCGTCCGATTTAAAACAGACGGCTGAGATTATAACGCCGAACCGGTACGCGGGGATTTAAATTCTACAGTGCGATTTCAAATAGACGGCGCACAAGCGGCCACGTCGCTCTGATCGAGAGCGGGCGGGGCTGCCCGGCAGCGCGCGGCGGCGGAAGGCAGCGATCTCGCCGGAGACCTTCGGACCTTCGTCAATTCTTCCTAAAACTGGGATTTCATGGCATAGAACGGTAGAGGGGATGTCGGGGATCTCACCTCGGGGTTTTTCTTGAGCTCGGAGGTCCTGGAAAGCGGTCGGCGACGAGGTCCGAGGTGAATTCACGGCGAGGCTCGTCTGCGCTGTGTTTGAAGCACAAACCACCGAGTTTTCTGCACCTGCGTGATTCCCCGGAGGCGGTGGATCAAGATCAGCGCGTTAGATCAGAAATCCCGAGCAAAGATCGAGCGAAATTGGCCGGAGAAACTCGGGTTCTCACCGGAAGGAAAACAGCTGATCACGGGTGAAAATCGGGGAGATGCCGGTGTTTATATAGCCGGGGAGGGGCGGCGTTCGGTTGTGATCGAGTTTGCGTCGTCCAGAACCAAAATTAGGCTGGGATACGCGAGTATCCGGGGCGGTTTTGATTCGGAGGAGAGAAGAGTCCCGGCCGGCCGAGCGCGGGCGCGAGGAGGAAGAAGGATGGCGGGCCCCACACGTCAGCAAGAAAGGGAACAGAGCGCGCGGTTGCTGGCTGGCGCGAGGTGGGGTGGGCCGGCTGGTGGGTTTCGGCCCACTTGCCGGTTTTTTTTCTGTTTTCCTTTTTCTTTTTTCCATTTCTTTTCTGGTTTGAATTTGAATTTGAATTCCAACTAAATTTGAATTTCTGCAGTCCATGCAATATGTCCAAAAAATTTTAATTTCCCCTCTTAACAGGATTTTGGGGTGTTACAGCTCTACCCCCCTTAAAAGAAATCTCGTCCTCGAGATTGGTGGTTCTAAGAAAACAATTCCGGAAACTGTGCCTTAAGTTCGTCTTCTCGCTCCCATGTGACCTCCTCTTCCGAGTGATGCTTCCACTGCACCTTGCACATCCGGATTCTTTTATTTCTTGTGAGGCATTCCATTGTCTCCAAAATCTTGGATGGTTGCTCGGCATAAGACAAATCCTCAGCTACGTCAACCTCGTTCATGGTAACACCTCTTCAAGTGTTCTCAGACATTTCTTGAGCTGGGACACATGGAATACGTCATGCACATCCGATAGGCGAGCCGGTAATTCTAGTTGATACGCCACTTCGCCTTTCCTCTCCAGAACTTGAAAGGGTCCGATGTATCGAGGTGATAACTTCCCTTTCACCTTGAACCGACGAAGTCCTCAGATAGGGGACACCTTGAAATAGACATAGTCCCCCATGTTGAAAACGAGCTCTCTTCATCGTACATCGGCATAGCTCTTTTGTCGTGTCTGTGCTATCCTCAAGTTGTTGCGAATTTCCCTCACTTTCGCCTCGGCTTCTTGTAGTACTTCGGGTCCAAACACTTTGCTTTCTCTCGTTTGGTTCCAAAATAGTGGAGTTCTACACTTCCTCCGTACAAAGCTTCAAACGGTGACATCTTCATACTAGCCTGATAGCTGTTGTTATAGGAGAACTCCACATACAGTAAGTTCTTGTCCCAACTCCGATTGTTTTTGAGTGCACACGCTCTCAGCATATCCTCAAGAATCTGATTGGTTCTTTCCGTCTGCCCGTCAGTTTGGGGATGATAGGCAGAGCTAAAATTCAGATGGGTTCCCATAGTTTCATGCAACTTTTACCAGAACCTTGAGGTGAACTGTGTCCCTCGATCCGACACTATCTTCTTGGGCACTCCATGGTAACACACGATCCTTGACATGTACAACTCTGCCAATTTGGATCCGCTGTAGCTTTCTTTCACGGAGATGAAATGAGCTACTTTGGTTAGCCTGTCGATGATGACCCATATCGAATCATATCCTGATTGGGTCCTGGGTAGTCCCACTATGAAATCCATACCGATTTCTTCCCATTTCCATTCAGGCACTTTGAGTGGTTGCAATAATCCTGCGGGTCGTTGATGTTCCGCTTTCACCGACTGACATGTGTCACATAGGGCAACATGTTCCGCGACATCTCGCTTCATGTCATACCACCAATACCTGCTCTTGAGGTTCTGGTACATCTTTGTACTCCCAGGATGAATGGAATAGTCAGAATTATGAGCCTCCTTCAAAATCAATTCACAGATCTCCATTACTTCAGGCACACAGATCCTTTTCCCGTGCCACACCGTACCTTGGTCATCCTCTCTGAAACCAGGGGCTTTATTTTCCTTGATGAGTTGTCTGATTTCTTGTATCTTCTCGTCATTCTTTTGACCATCGCGTATGTCTTGCTCTAGTGTGGAGTTCACTTCCATGTCGATGGCTTCACCACTATTCACCAGGCATAGATTGAGTCTTATAACATCGTCCTTCAATTCTGCAGGCATGTCCTTCAAGCTCAACCTATTGACCTGCACTTTCCGACTTAAAGCATCTGCCACGACGTTTGCTTTTCCAGGATGATAGTTGATGCCCACATCAAAGTCATTGATTAGCTCTAACCATCTCCTTTGTCTGAGCTTGAGATCTGGCTGGGTGAAAATGTACTTTAAACTCTTATGATCCGTATATATCTCTGTCCTCTTCCCCATCAAGTAGTGCCGCCATATTTTCAACGCGTGTACCACTGCGGCTAGTTCTTGGTCATGTGTAGGATAGTTCTTCTCGTGTTTCCGGAGCTGTCGGGATGCATAAGCCACGACATGCCCTTCTTGCATGAGAACACATCCCAACCCATTTCCAGAGGCATCACCGTACACCGAAAAGTTCTTCTGCATATCTGGCATAATTAGCACTGGGGTTGTTGTCAATCTTTTCTTTAACTCCTGAAAACTCGTCTCGCACTGCGGCGTCCATGTGAATGTGATTCCCTTCTCCAACAGTTTGGTAAGGGGTCTCGAGATCTTGGAGAATCCCTCAATAAACCGTCCATAGTATCCAGCCAATCCCAAGAAGCTTCGAACGTCCCCGACATTCTTAGGGGTCTTCCACTTCTGTATATCCTCGATCTTGGTGGGATCTACGGAGATTCCTCCCTCTGAGATTATATGTCCTAAGAAGGAAACTCTCTTCAGCCAAAACTCACACTTGCTCAACTTGGCATATAGTTGGTGTTCTCTCAGCTTCTGCAACACCAACCTTAGATGTTTCTCATGTTCCTCTTCATCTTTGGAGAAGACGAGAATGTCATCAATGAAAACCACCACAAATTTGTCCAGATATTCCATGAATACCTTGTTCATGAGATACATGAAGTATGCCGGGGCATTAGTTAGCCCGAAAGGCATGACGGTGTATTTATACAGTCCGTGCCGAGATACGAAAGCTGTCTTGGGAATATCAGTTTGCCTTATCTTAAGTTGGTGGTATCCCGACCTGAGATCAATTTTTTGAGAACACACAAGCTCCCCTCAACTGATCAAACAAATCTTCAATGCGGGGTAACGGGTACTTGTTCTTGATGGTTACTTCATTCAATGCACGGTAGTCTATGCATAACCTTTGGGTTCCGTCCTTTTTGGGCACAAATATCAGTGGAGCTCCCCATGGTGAGGAACTAGGATGAATATACCCCTTCTCCGTCAATTCTCTCAAATGATCCTTGAGTTCCCCCAGTTACTTGGAGTCCATCCGATAAGGTCTCTTGTATATCGGAGCTGTTCCAGGCACTAGCTCAATCGAGAATTCCACTTCACGATCGGGAGGCATACCTGGCAACTCCTCCAGAAAAACGTCTGGGTATTCCCTGATAATCCTGATCTCCTCCACTTTCACCTCAACTTGATTTAATTTAATGTCCCTCCTAGGCTCTTGTATTGTTATGAACTTTACTCTTGTGCCACAAGGGTGAGTTAGTTCCACCGTTCTGGTCGAACAATGGATGATTCCCTTATGTTTGGTCAACCAATCCATACCCAAAATAATATCTATCCCTTGTGAATCTATCACTATGAGGTTAGCAGTAAATACTACCCCATTAATGTCTAGGTTCACCTTGGGACACACTTGTCTTGTCCTTATTTCTCCACCTGGAGAGTTTACTGCTAGCATATGGTTCATTTGTGTTGTTGCTAGGTCATGCTTCTTAACAAACCCTTGGGCAATGAACGAGTGGGTAGCACCAGAATCAAACAGCAGGGTTGCAATGTGTAAATTGGCGGGAAACTTACCAACTACCACGTTGTGTTCCTCCTGCGCCTCCTCCATGGTGACGTGGTTCACCCGTCCTCGCGTTACATTCTGCTGTTGCGGCTGCACGGGCTTCTTCTTTGGGCACTTATGGGCGTAGTGCCCCACTTCACCACAGTTAAAGCATTGCACCCCGACCTTAGGTGCCTGGCCTTTGTTGTCTTGGGGCTGGTTTGGGGGTCCTTGTACTGCTGGTCGAGGTTGCTATGTGGGGCGAGGCTGCTGTACAAACTGACGGTGTGGCTGTGTTGGTGCTGCCGGAGGCCTGAAGTTCGGATTGTACCCTCTCGGTGCTGAGTAGGGTACCGCAGCACGGCTCGTCTGCCCTGCGGGTTGCTGCATCAGACGTGGGCGGGTGTTGCTACCTGAGGCTTATTGTGACCATCCCACCTTCCTCTTGTTCTCATTTTCCAAGGCCTTTAGCTTCCTCTCTACAACAAATGCTCTGTCCACCATCTTTTGGAAGCTTTCATACTCGTTGGAGGACATTGCACACTGCATGTCTGCGGTAAGTCCTTCCACGAAACAATCCTGTTTCTGCTCATCAGTCTCTATGTCCCATGGGGCATAACGGGATAGTTGAGTGAATTTAGTGAGGTATTCCCTCACAGTCATGTTTCCTTGCTGCAATCCCAAGAACTCCTTCCTCTTGTTCTTGAGTTCACCCCTTGGTATGTAATGGTTGCGAAAGCTACGCTTGAACTCTTCCCAAGTGATGTTCTCAGGGTCATGATGGGCGGCCACGTAAGCTGTAAGGGCCTCAGTTTTTGACACACATTTGCAGTGTTCATCACCACACCACACACCTCATTTGAGGAAGGATGATGAACACAAATGAAGAGCAAGTAACAATTATCAACATGCTCATTAGAGAACAAACTCACACATTGCCAAAGTGGTATTTCACACATGTGATATAAGGGGGGCTGGACATATGAAAACTCCTACATTTTGCTAAGGATGTCCATGCCAAGTTTCACCCAAATTCCAAACCTTTTTGAGGTCATTTTGGGTATAGTTAGAAAGAGGGCAGTTTGAAACCATATTCAAATTCAAACTGTTTTTATCCCATGAATTTAAAAGTGAGAGGCATATTCTTACTCAGCACATTTTTGTGAGCTCACACACCAATTTTCACTCAATTTGGAGTTGATCTTGACATGAGCTAAGTGGGAGAAATTCAAAGTTTATTTGAATTTCAAACTGAACTTGTGCTGAACTTCATTCAAACCAAACCTCATTTGAACTTTGATCAATTCAAATGGCTCATGGGTGAATAATTTGAATTGCTAGGGGTAGTATGGGGTTCACTGTTTACAACAGTGATTAGGAGTAAATTTCAGAGGTTAAAATGGGGAATGGGACCCACATGTCAGCCTCTACTTCAACACAAACCGACTGAAACACAGCTCAATCGGTTCCCGGGTGCAGTGTGAGCGCGCCACCGGGGGCAGCCGGAACCAGCTCCTGCTGCGCGCCCCAAGCCGGAGACCAGTCGCCGGGCTACTTATCCCCTCCCCGGCGTGCTTCGATCACCCATTCCCCGAGCTGCCGACGTGCGCGACCTGTTCTTCCACTGCCATCGCCGCCGCCCGAGCTCACGCTTGATCAAGCCCGATCACTCGTGAGCACAGCCTCCTCCACATCAAAACGGCACCAAGAGATCGTGAGCAACCTCCTAGACCCGGGTTGTCCAGTGAGAAAGCGTCCTCGAGCTGTACGAGCCGTTTCTCCGGCGAGCCGAGCATCGCCGCCGATCGGGCTCTCGTAGACAGCACAACACAGCCGCTGTCACGTCTTCTTCTCTACACAAGAAAGGTGCGTGATTGTATGTAGATGGAGTAGCCGAAAGCCGTTTGGCGATTGATCAAACCTCGGCCGAGAATTTCCAAGTTTACTCGTGATTAGTTCATAAGGACCGAGCTCACCTTCGGGTGAAATTCGTGCTCTATACACGAGGGTTGGACAAGCTCGTTACCTAGTAGCTTCTACGCACGATAGCGCCCACGCTCGAACTGGAATTAGAGAAAACCATCGAGAATCGGCCATGATATGGCTGTTTTCCCCGCCGCCATGGCTGAACACCTCGGCTCACCGTCGAGAGCATAGTTGCCGGTATTCCTAGCTTCCACCCAGCCCGGGTTCGTGTTTCCCACGCTCTACTGATGCTCTCCGACCGATTCCCGGTCGATTTGGCGCACGGGAGAGCGGGACCGACCTCACCGGAACCCTAGCAGGTGCTGTCACCGGTGCGCACGGGTTTCCGGTCATCGCCGGCGGCCGGCGACCCCACCATCGAGTCTAGAGGGTCGGTAAAGGGGCAGGCGGCGAGTTTCGGGCCGGGGGGTGGCCGAGAACTCAGTTCCGGCGAGGGTCGCTGGAGATCGCCGCCGCCGCGCAGTTAGCGCGAGGAGGGAGACGACGCACTGGGTGCGGGGCCCACGAGCAGGAATTTAAACTTTTCCCCGAATTTCAGTTTCAGTTCAAACTTCAAATCCTCATAACTTTCGCTAGAAAGCTCCAAATCGAGTGAACCAAATTTTGCTGGACTCAGATTTCCGAGCACTTTCCAGCAAATCAAGTTTCACTTCATGAAAATCCTTATTTCTCTAGAATTAATTCCTCAAAGTTTAAACTGTTTGGAATTTTAACTGGAGAATCCTGTGGAGGAAAATCATGAAATTTTTCTGGGATGATCACCAAAATATCCCTGAACTACCATAAAAATTTCAGACCCATTGGAGCTCATTTAATCCACCTAATGGTGTGATTAGTGAAACTGTTCCAGAGAAAATAGAAAATGTCCAGAGACATTTTCAGCATTTTCTCTGAAATTGGTTTGCTCATATCTTTAGCTAGGAACCTTCAAATTAAGTGAGACCAACTCCATTAGAACCCTCTGAAAATCTAGTTTTCAGAAAGTCATAGTTTGTTTCATGAAAATCCCTAGAACACCCTAAGAGTTCCAATTAAGGTCAAGGACATAATTAATTGTGGAGGGCTCAAATGAGCTTTACTGCAACTAAAACTTGACCAAATCTCTGTTTAGGTTGTAGCCAAGCCCCAGTAAAAGTTTCACAGTCATTGGGTCTGTCTAGCAAGGATTATAGACTTCACAACTTGAAAAAAACTTAATACAAATGCATTTAAATTGATACATGTATTCCTTCCATCATGTAGTCGCTAAGGTCGAGGAGGAACCCGAAGTCCTAGACTTCGTAACTCCGGAGGAGCAGCTAGCCTACGACCAAGAGCAGCAAGGCAAGCTCCGGTTTGCATTAACCTTTTTACAAATTTTTATTGTTTTGAGCACATACTTGTTTCCTTTATTCTGTGCATTAGAGTCTTGTTTGGAAGCCCCACTGCATAGCCAAGAGAACCATGGGTTGGGTTTAGGATTGCAAACCCCGTTAGCTACTGCATTGCTAGGATAGAGTAGGATTCGGTACAAGTCGAGTAGTTGGAACTACTCGCGAGCGTAGGCTAGAGGCACTCGACTCGGGTAGTGATAGCACATGAAACACATGGCAAGAAAATGAGACCAAGCGGAGGGTAAGGGCAGCAGGAGTTTGGGGCCTGTGTGCTGTAGCTCCACTTGTGTCGATTGAGGACCGAGCCGTGTGCGGGCCTGTTGAACAAGCTAGAACAGTACCGAAGACCTACCGGCTATATGGGAACCGGGAAATTGATGTAACTCGGGTAGCTGGGTATTGATGCATTGCCCGTCGTTCAGAGGGTAGGTTGAGAGCTTGAGGTGTAAATCGGCTGGCGGCACTGAGATGCACGTGCAGAGACCTCTTGCTCGGGACGATGGGACCGGTTCAATATTTGGCTGACGGGTGAAAGGTGGTTGCGTACGGCGTCTGTGATGGTTGTTGTAGGCAACATTGGGTACGGGCGTACGTGACGGGTTGTTCGGATAACCCTGCAGGTGTAAATCGATTATAATCGCCGTCCCTCGCGGTCAGTGAGTACCACTTGTTCACTGTACCGTGACGTAGAAAGAACAGGCTAGTTACATGTTAAAATGTTGCTGATTGAAAGATGGACTTGATTGCTAATGAATTGCTGTAGTTTAGAGCTAACTAAAGTTCATTTCAACTTTGGGCAAAGTACATGAGAGAAATGTGTTTCTTGTTTGATTGCGGCTCTCTCATGTGCCTTAGCGTAAGGTTCTCCACAACCTGCTGCTAAAACTTGAAAGTAAGGTTCTACTAATTTGCCGAGTCCTTTGCAAAATGATTTTATCTCATGTACCCATCACCCCTCATGTAGAAGTTCCATGTTTAGGTGAGACGGGTCAGACATGCTGAGCCTTCGTGCTCACTGCTTGTGTTTGAAGCTTTTGCAGGGTTCTATGAGGAAGGGACTCCCGAGGAAGAGACGGAACCCCAGGAGGGGAATCCCGTCGAGTGGGAGTCGTGCACGCCTCAGAGTTAGTGTGCGTGTGTGCTAGCAAGGACACGTTCAAGGGCTGAACGTGGACTTGATGCGTAGTCTACGCCCGTGAGTGTAGACTGGACTTATTTTGATGTAAACATGTTCATAAACTTGTTTATGTAATAAAATTTCGCTTCCGCTTTGTACCTTTGACGTGTGTTATCCAGTGCTGTGCAACGCAGCACCCCTCAGCGTGATCCTGGCTCGACAGGACCTATGGGGTCGTGTCAGCGTGGTATCAGAGCTCGCTTGAGGTTTAACACAGTACAAAGGTCATCCTTTTCAAAATCCCAGTGAGGAACGAGTTAGTAGCCCATATAAGGATGTTATTAGAATATAGAAAGTGGCATATTAATGTCAGAAAATCGTGCATCTCGGGACGTTCATGTCTTGGGGGGTGCACGTAAGCGCTGTCCACCAGTGCGCACAAGCTGAAGGGTGGAGCCCCACGGGTGGCAGGTAACCCGACTCGCTTTTATATCCTCTACGACTCTTCATGTCGTTTGGGGTATTCGAGCAACGTCTGTCCCTGGCCTGCGTGGTGCAACTTGGGAGACCCCGTCACGTGGTCTGAAACGTGAACACGTAACTCAAGGCGTGTTTGGCTTGAGAACATCCGGGCGAGTGATGACGGCCGGGAGTACTAACTGTATGGATTCCGGGCTCGGTGTGCAGCCGAGTCTGATGATTGTTTGAGTTTCTGCAGGTAGCCTGACCACGAAATGGTAGACGTGTAGCATCCGTGTGCGAGTGACGAGTAGTGCCACTGAACTAACGAAGCCGGCTAAGTCCGGTATAGGTTTTTCCTTTGTGAGGACGTAGTACCGACATAATCTGGTGACGCATCGACGTCACACCCCATTAAATGAACAACTTCATTTAAAAACTTGAAGGTTTTGATCCAAAGTAGTAAAACTTGATGTAACTCCTTCCCTTGAACAGGATATTCAAAGTTCACAAGTTTTCAACTTATGGGTTGTTAAGGACAGAGCACTCTGTTTTCAGCTGAATCAATGCTGAAGTTAATCAGAGGTTAGAGGTTGAGTTCATTCGAGGTTGGGGTCGTATGATACATTTCTGGAAAGCGTTGGAAGAGCTTTACAACTCTTCTGTTGAGGTCCAGAGGTGTTTCATCCCTTAACCAATCGAAAAATGCAGTGGAGTTGAAACTGTCCAGAAAACAGGACAGAGCAAAGACTCTCTGTAAACTCTCCGTAAATTAAGCATAACTTCCTGCTTAAAAATCCAAAAATAGAAAATGAGGTAGTTCTGGAAAGCTTATGATATGTGTTACAACTTTGTAACAGAAAGTTTTGTCAGATTAGGAACAGAATTAACTGGGATTCTTGGATGAAATCAGTACCTAAAGCAGGGAGGTGCTGTCCAATTTTCTCCAGGAATTCTGTTAACTTTGACATCTCATAACTTTTTAACCAGGATAGATCTTAGGCCAAGCAAATACTTTCTGGACAGCTATTGAAGTTAGCCTTAACTTTGATGTTGAGCTCCAGAACTGTTTTTGCCTTTAAGATGGCCTAAATCTGGTTGAAATGGAAACTGGTCAGGGCTGTCATGGGAACAGCAGATCAGCAGTCAAATTTGTTTAAAATTTGAACTATGTTTCCAAATTTTATGGGTTCAATGACATGTTTTATGTTATAACTCAGCGGTTTACTGTTTAAATAAATATTTGACATTTCTCAAATATATTTTTACAGATGACAGCAGATAAGCAACTGGAGAACGGGTGGGTGATGTCCCACTGTTCTCACCATAACGGCTACCCGGAAGCATTGTGGCAAATGCTCCAATATTTCGGGTACAACCAGATGCCGCAATACTTCGCCAAGGAAGAAGGCGAAGAGGGGAACAAGACGTGGATGATCCATGTTGAAGTCCCTGCAGGACCTACGCCACCCGGTTGGGTGCCGTTCACCGTCACGGTGAGAGGAAGACAACCGGAAGGGATGTGGCAAGTGGCAGCCCGTGACACTATGTCACGTTTCTGCCAACTACACGTGCAGGCTATGGAGGGCACTCCATACACGCTCGTTCCAGTGGAGGGACGGGCTCAGCATGCGTGGGAAGAGAGGTATCTAGAGGCAACGGATCCGAGTTGCCCAAGGTACAACCCCGCGGAGGCAAATCTCAGCCTCCAGATGAGGGAGGGAAACGCCGTGATGGACAGCCAAGCTGTTCATACGGAGCATCTCGCCACGAAGCTCAAGGAGAGCACGAGCCGTGGAGACCATTTCGAGAGTGCTCACAGCGCACTCCGCAATGTGCTCCTTCCGACGATCAAGCGACTGAATGAACAGCACAATCAGTTGCATCGTCTGAAGAAGGTGAAGAGAAAAAGCCGTGTCGACATCGCGGCGTTACAAGAACTGGTGCAGACCCTAACCCAGCAGAATGAGGACCTTGCTCAAGAGCATGACGACGCTATTGAGGAAGGACAAGGCTGGGAAGAGGACTACAACCAAGCTATGGACGAGGTGCATGCTTTGCAGGACCTCGTGCCCCCGGTGTTAGGCGTACCGGTGGTCTTGGGTCTTCCAGCAATGGGAGAACCCGGAATGGGAGAAGAGGTGGTAGATCCAGAGCCACCAGCAGAGGTACCGGAGGAGGACGACCCACAGGAGGTCGAGTTCTACTCCGAGTAGGGGGTTACGGTTGCCAAGTAGGGCAGCCAGGGTAGCGTAACCCAACTTTTTAAATCGGTGACATGTCGTGTAGACAGTAGCGTATGTATAGGTAGTGACGACATGAGCACGACTTCTCGGAGATCCGAGAATAATGTATCTTGTATAAAGTTTATGCTTTATCAATATATGTGAATGTTGTGCAAATTAATCATGTGTCACTTCAATACCTAATGTTGCTTATGGAATTTTAAGTAAGACATGTGCTAATTGCTGCTGTTTTGAATTTCAGAATGACGCGTACTCGTGCCAACCCTGACGTTGGGGGTACCAGTCAAGGGGGAGAGACCTCCAAACCACCTCCCGAGGACTCCTCGGGACAACAACAGCAGCAACAGCAACAGCAAACACCGCCACCGCCACTGCAAACGGTTACATTGGCCGACATCGTTGCGGCAATGGCGGGCTCGCATCAGCAACACACAGAGTTGCTGCAGACTCTTATTGCGAATACGTCTCGCCCAGAGAGACGTCAAGACCGTGAGGAGCGTCAACAGAGCTCCTACTCCGACTTCCTGGCAACTCATCCCCCGGTATTCTCAAGGGCGGATGAACCACTTGACGCAGACAACTGGCTCCGCACCATAGAGATGAAGTTCGGGCTGCTCCAGATAAGCGAGCAGCACAAAACTCAGTTCGCGGTCCAGCAGCTCCAAGGATCCGCGAGCGCGTGGTGGGCCAACTTTTGTGCTTCACAGCCCACCGACCGAATAATGACCTGGACGGAGTTCCGGACGGCCTTCAGGGCCTATCACATACCGCCAGGTCTGATGAAAAGAAAGACGCAGGAGTTCTTACACCTGCAGCAAGGGAGCAGGAACACGCTGGAATACTCCAGAGCGTTCAACGATCTCGCGCTCTACGCGTCGTATCACGCAGATACAGACGAGAAGCGGCGAGACCATTTTTACCAGGGGCTTAACCCGCTCCTGAAGGACAAGTTGGCGATGTTCAATCGCGGCAGCCTCAACGACATCATTGATGCTGCGATTGTTCAGGAGGACTCCGGCAAGGAGTTAGCAGCGGCGGAGAGAAAGCGAAGCGCGCCGCAGAGCAGTGGAGAAGGAGGCGGTCCTTCTCAGAAGTTTCGGATGGTGAATTGCCCACCATCAGGTCCACGCTGGCAACCACCACAGCGGTCGATGCCGTTCCGCAGTCGGCCGTACTCTTCACCGGCATTCCGGCCGGCAGTGCCAGCACCACTGCAACCACAACAGCAGCAGCGGGCGATGCCGCGTGCGTTTGCACCTCAGCAACGCATGCGGGCTTTCGTCCACCGAGCACTCCATCAGCAGCGGCCACATGTTACAAGTGTGGTCGTCCAGGACACTTCACGAGCAGTTGCCTGGAGAGGCAAGGCGGCGGAGTGGCACCACAGTTTCCGGGGAGGAATCAACTTTCCATTGAGGACATGCCGGAGGGCGAGCCAATCCTTGCGGGTATGTTCCAACTCCACCAGCATCCCGCTATAGTACTGTTTGATTCAGGCGCCACGCATAATTTTATTAGCCAAGCTTTCATTGCTAAACACAGTTTGCCAATACTACCCACCGATAGTCTATATTTAATTTGTTCACCGGGTGGGAAGATTTCAGCAAGCGTAATGGTCTCCAAAGCACCATTATGCTTAGCGGGTAGAGTGTACCCCACGTCTCTCATTATCTTAGAGGGACAGAAGGTCGATGTCATCCTAGGGATGTCGTGGTTAACCCGCCACGGCGCTGTTTTAGACACCGTCCTTTGAGTTGTGCACTTAAACTCAGAGGTGCACGGTTCTCACTCATTATTTCTGGACAGTCCAGAATAAAACTTCCAAGTGTCTATCAAGCCACAACCATCAGATTGGAGGATATTCCAGTGGTCTGAGAGTTCTCTGACGTATTCCCGGACGAATTGCCGGGGATGCCGCCCGATAGAGAGGTGGAGTTCAAGATTGAACTTGCACGGGGAACCATGCCAATATCCCAAAGGCCGTACAAGATGGCGCCCAAGGAGTTGGCTGAACTGAAGACTCAGCTCACGGACCTTCTGGAGAAGGGTTTTATTTGGCTGAGCTCCTCTGCATGGGGCTGTTCGGCATTATTTGTCAAGAAGAAGGATGAGACGTTGCGGCTTTGCGTGGACTATCGTCCATTGAATGCCGTAACCATCAAGAACAAGTACCCGTTGCCATGGATCGACATGTTGTTTGATCAGTTGGTCGAAGCAAAGATCTTTTCCAAGATAGATTTAAGATCCGGGTACCATCAGATTAAGATAAGGACTGAGGACATTCCGAAGACGGCTTTCTCGACGAGGTACGGACTTTATGAGTACCTGGTCATGTCCTTCGGCCTCACCAATGCTCCAGCTCACTTCATGTACTTAATGAACTCGGTATTCATGCCGGAGCTGGATAAGTTTGTCGTGATCTTCATCGACGACATCCTGGTATATTCCAAGTCGGAGGAAGATCACAAGAAACATCTGCGTATAGTCTTGCAACGGCTGCGGGATCACAAGTTATACGCAAAATTCAGAAAATGCGAGTTTTTGATATCGCAAGTGCCTTTCCTCGGGCATATCATCTCAGCGGAGGGTATCGCTGTGGACCCGAGCAAGATCACTCAAGTGCTGAATTGGAAATCCCTGAGAACTGTTCACGAGGTACGGAGTTTCCTCGGACTCGCGGGATATTATCGGAGGTTCATCCCGAACTTCTCGAAGATTGCCAAGCCAATGACAGAGCTGCTGAAGAAGGCTACCAAATATGTTTGGAGTCCAGCATGTGAAGCAGCATTCAAGGCTTTAGTCAAGCACCTAACATCAGCACCGGTTTTGGCGCAGCCAGACACAACAAAACCGTTCGATGTGTACTGCGATGCATCCGGCATTGGGCTCGGATGTGTGCTGATGCAAGACCGAAGAGTGGTCGCGTATGGATCACGGCAGCTTAGAAACCATGAGCAAAATTATCCAACTCATGACTTGGAGCTCGCTGCCGTGGTACTTGCACTAAAAATGTGGAGGCACTACCTACTCGGTAACCTCGTACATTTATATACCAACCACAAAAGCCTCAATTACATATTCACTCAGAAGGAGCTGAACATGAGGCAACGAAGATGGTTAGAACTGATAAAGGATTATGAGATAGAGATCCATTATCATCCGGGCAAGGCAAACGTAGTGGCAGATGCGCTGAGCCGCAAGTCACACGTCAACAATCTGACCATCACACCGTTGGAAGAGAGTGAACCACCACTACATGTGATTCCACACGGAGCTCTCTACAACCTAGCTTTGATCCCCACCATTCGTGAAGAGATAGCGGCGGCCCAGAAGAATGACAAGGGCATGCCACATTTGCGGAGACGTGTAGATAGTGGGGAGCTGAAATGTTTCCGGAAATACGGAGACGGCGTCCTATGGTTCAAGGACCGGATCGTCGTACCCCGTAACCCAGAATTACGGAAGAAAATCTTTGATGAGGCTCACTTATCAAAGTTTTCTATTCACCCCGGCAGCAACAAAATGTATCAAGAACTCAGAAGCAAGTTTTGGTGGACACGGATGAAGCGTGAGACTACAAAATACGTGTCCGAGTGTGATACATGTCGAAGGGTGAAGGCAGACCACATGCGGAAACCGGGACTGCTACAACCACTGGGCATTCCTGCCTTGAAATGGGAGGATGTGAGCATGGACTTCATCGTCGGTTTACCCACCACCTTGCAGAAACATGATTCTGTGTGGGTGATCGTCGATCGGCTCACCAAAGTTGCCCATTTCATCCCGGTTAACACAAACTACAACACCAAGAAGTACGCTGAACTGTACATCTCACGGATCCTATGCTTGTACGGCGTACCCTGTACTATCATATCGGATCGGGGCACTTTATTTGTGTCCGGTTTTTGGGAGCAGCTACATGCTGCCTTGGGGACGAAGCTGATCCGTAGTTCAGCATACCACCCGCAGACGGATGGACAAACCGAGCGGGTAAATCAGATTTTAGAAGACATGCTACGAGCTTGCGCTATCAACTACCGCAAGAATTGGGATGATCACTTGCCGTTAGCCGAGTTCTCGTACAATAAGTGGTACCAAGCCAGCATCAAGATGGCACCTTACGAGGCGCTATACGGGCGGAAATGCCGCACACCACTGAATTGGTGTGAATCTGGCGAAAGGGTTACCTTCGGGATTGACCTTGTCAACAACACGGAAGAAAAGGTTCGACTGATTAAAGCGAACCTAAAAGCCGCTCAATCCCATCAGAAACAATATGCGGACCGGAGAAGGCGCCCATTACAATTCGAAGTTGGAGATCACGTATATCTACGGGTGTCTCCAATGAAGGGCGTAAACAGATTTGGGGTGAGAGGAAAGTTGGCACCCCGATTCATCGGTCCATTTCAGATTACCGAAAGATGTGGATCAGTGGCATACCGGCTGAAATTACCAGAAGCACTTTCTGGTGTGCACGACATCTTTCACATTTCCCAGCTGAGGAAGTGTCTTAAGCTATCAACTACCGTTCAGCTGGAGGATATTGAAGAACTGCAACCGGATCTCACCTATCGGGAGGAACCGGTGCAGATTATTGATGAAAAGGCCTGAACCACACGCAACCGTACGTTGTGGTTCTACAAGGTTCTATGGAGTAATCACTCCATGGACGAAGCGACATGGGAGAGTAAAGAATTCCTTCGCACTAAGTACCCCGAATTTTTCACGTTGCATATCCGGTAATTTTCCACCGTCCTCTCTCACATTTTCACCTTATAATCTCGGGACGAGATTCTTTTAAGGGGGGAGGAATGTAAGGGCCTCAGTTTTTGACACACATTTGTAGTGTTCATCGCCACACTACACACCTCATTTGAGGAAGGATGATGAACACAAATGAAGAGCAAGTAACAATTATCAACATGCTCATTAGAGAACAAACTCACACATTGCCAAAGTGGTATTTCACACATGTGATATAAGGGGGGCTGGACATATGAAAACTCCTACATTTTGCTAAGGATGTCCATGCCAAGTTTCACCCAAATTCCAAACCTTTTTGAGGTCATTTTGGGTATAGTTAGAAAGAGGGCAGTTTGAAACCATATTCAAATTCAAACTGTTTTTATCCCATGAATTTAAAAGTGGGAGGCATATTCTTACTCAGCACATTTTTGTGAGCTCACACACCAATTTTCACTCCATTTGGAGTTGATCTTGACATGAGCTAAGTGGGAGAAATTCAAACTTTATTTGAATTTCAAACTGAACTTGTGCTGAAGTTCATTCAAACCAAACCTCATTTGAACTTTGATCAATTCAAATGGCTCATGGGTGAATAATTTGAATTGCCAGGGGTATTATGGGGTTCACTGTTTACAACACTGATTAGGAGTAAATTTCAGAGGTTAAAATGGGGAATGGGACCCACATGTCAGCCTCTACTTCAACACAAACCGACTGAAACACAGCTCAATCGGTTCCCGGGTGCAGTGTGCGCGCGCCACCGGGGGGCAGCCAGCGCCAGCTCCTGCTGCGCGCCCCAAGCCGGAGACCAGTCGCCGTGCTACTTATCCCCTCCCCGGCGTGCTTCGATCATCCATTCCCCGAGCTGCCGACGTGCGCGACCTGTTCTTCCACTGCCATCGCCGCCGCCCGAGCTCACGCTTGATCAAGCCCGATCACTCGCGAGCACATCCTCCTCCAAAGCAAAATGGCACCAAGAGATCGTGAGCAACCTCCTAGACCCCGGGTTGTCCAGTGAGCAAGCGTCCTCGAGCAGTACGAGCCGTTTCTCCGGTGAGCCGAGCATCGCCGCCGATCGGGCTCTCGTGGACAGCACAACACAGCCGCTGTCACGTCCTCTTCTCTACACAAGAAAGGTGTGTGATTGTATGTATATGGAGTAGCCGAAAGCCGTTTGGCGATTGATCAAACCTCGGCCGAGAATTTCCAAGTTTACTCGTGATCAGTTCATAAGGACCGAGCTCACCTTCGGGTGAAATTCGTGCTCTATACACGAGGGTTGGACAAGCTCGTTACCTAGTAGCTTCTACGCACGATAGCGCCCACGCTCGAACTGGAATTAGAGAAAACCATCGAGAATCGGCCATGATATGGCTGTTTTCCCCGCCGCCATGGCTGAACACCTCGGCTCACCGTCGAGAGCATAGTTGCCGGTATTCCTAGCTTCCACCCAGCTCGGGTTCGTGTTTCCCACGCTCTACTGATGCTCTCCGACCGATTCCCGGTCGATTTGGCGCACGGGAGAGCTGGACCAACCTCACCGGAACCCTAGCAGGTGCTGTCACCGGTGCGCACGGGTTTCCGGTCATCGCCAGCGGCCGGCGACCCCACCATCGAGTCCTGAGGGTCGGTAAAGGGGCAGGCGGCGAGTTTCGGGGCGGGGGGTGGCCAAGAACTCAGTTCCGGCGAGGGTCGCCGGAGATCGCCGCCGCCGCGCAGTTGGCGCGAGGAGGGAGACGACGCACTGGGTGCAGGGCCCACGAGCAGGAATTTAAACTTTTCCCTGAATTTCAGTTTCAGTTCAAACTTCAAATCCTCATAACTTTGGCTAGAAAGCTCCAAATCGAGTGAACCAAATTTTGTTGGACTCAGCTTTCCGAGCACTTTCCAGCAAATCAAGTTTCACTTCATGAAAATCCTTATTTCTCTAGAATTAATTCCTCAAAATTTAAACTGTTTGGAATTTTAACTGGAGAATCCTATGGAGGAAAATCCTGAAATTTTGCTGGGATGGTCACCAAAATATCCCTGAACTACCATAAAAATGTCAGACCCATTGGAGCTCATTTAATCCACCTAATGGTGTGATTAGTGAAACTGTTCCAGAGAAAATAGAAAATGTCCAGAGACATTTTCAGCATTTTCTCTGAAATTGGTTTGCTCATATCTTTAGCTAGGAACCTTCAAATTAAGTGAGACCAACTCCATTAGAACCCTCTGAAAATCTAGTTTTCAGAAAGTCATAGTTTGTTTCATGAAAATCCCTAGAACACCCTAAGAGTTCCAATTAAATTCAAGGACATAATTAATTGTGGAGGGCTCAAATGAGCTTTACTGCAACTAAAACTTGACCAAATCTCTGTTTAGGTTGTAGCCAAGCCCCAGTAAAAGTTTCACAGTCATTGGGTCTGTCTAGCAAGGATTATAGACTTCACAACTTCAAAACTTAATACAAATGCATTTAAATTGATACATGTATTCCTTCTATCATGTAGTCGCTAAGGTCGAGGAGGAACCCGAAGTCCTAGACTTCGTAACTCCGGAGGGGCAGCTAGCCTACGACCAAGAGCAGCAAGGCAAGCTCCGGTTTGCATTAACCTTTTTACAAATTTTTATTGTTTTGAGCACATACTTGTTTCCTTTATTCTGTGCATTAGAGTCTTGTTTGGAAGCCCCACTGCATAGCCAAGAGAACCATGGGTTGGGTTTAGGATTGCAAACCCCGTTAGCTACTGCATTGCTAGGATAGAGTAGGATTCGGTACAAGTCGAGTAGTTGAAACTACTCGTGAGCATAGGCTAGAGGCACTCGACTCGGGTAGTGATAGCACATGAAACACATGGCAAGAAAATGAGACCAAGCGGAGGGTAAGGGCAGCAGGATTTGGGGCCTGTGTGCTGTAGCTCCACTTGTGTCGATTGAGGACCGAGCCGTGTGCGGGCCTGTTGAACAAGCTAGAACAGTACCGAAGACCTACCGGCTATATGGGGAACCGGGAAACTGATGTAACTCGGGTAGCTGGGTATTGAGGCATTGCTCGTCGTTCAGAGGGTAGGTTGAGAGCTTGAGGTGTAAATCGGCTGGTGGCACTGAGATGCACGTGCAGAGACCTCTTGCTCGGGACGATGGGACCGGTTCAATATTTGGCTGACGGGCGAAAGGTGGTTGCGTACAGCGTCTGTGATGGTTGTTGTAGGCAACATTTGGTACGGGCGTACGTGACGGGTTGTTCGGGTAACCCTGCAGGTGTAAATCGATTATAATCACCGTCCCTCGCGGTCAGTGAGTACCACTTGTTCACTGTACCGTGACGTAGAAAGAACAGGCTAGTTACATGTTAAAATGTTGCTGATTGAAAGATGGACTTGATTGCTAATGAATTGCTGTAGTTTAGAGCTAACTAAAGTTCATTTTAACTTTGGGCAAAGTACATGAGAGAAATGCGTTTCTTGTTTGATTGCGGCTCTCTCATGTGCCTTACCGTAAGGTTCTCCACAACCTGCTGCTAAAACTTGAAAGTAAGGTTCTACTAATTAGGCGAGTCCTTTGCAAATGATTTTATCTCATGTACCCATCACCCCTCATATAGAAGTTCCATGTTTAGGTGAGACGGGTCAGACTTGCTTAGCCTTCGTGCTCACTGCTTGTGTTTGAAGCTTTTGCAGGGTTCTATGAGGAAGGGACTCCCGAGGAAGAGACGGAACCCCAGGAGGGGAATCCCGTCGAGTGGGAGTCGTGCACGCCGCAGAGTTAGTGTGCATGTGTGCTAGCAAGGACACGTTGAAGGGCTGAACGTGGACTTGATGCGTAGTCTATGCCCGTGAGTGTAGACTGGACTTATTTTGATGTAAACATGTTCATAAACTTGTTTATGTAATAAAATTTCGCTTCCGCTTTGTACCTTTGACGTGTGTTATCCGGTGCTGTGCAACGCAGCACCCCTCAGCGTGATCCTGGCTCGACAGGACCTATGGGGTCGTGTCATAAGCGGTCCACCAATCAGCAGCAGGTCCATGCAATTGGTGAGAGGCAAACAGCACCCTCTCATACCCTTGGCATTGTATAATCCTCATCTTGCTCTCAAAGGTCTTTAGCCAATCATCTGCCTCCAGGGGCTCAGCAGCACTTGCAAACTTTGGAGGTTGAGTTCCTAGAAACTCACTCAACTATGGTTGGCGTGGTGCAACTTGTGGAGGTGGAGCTTGGTGCAAGTTGGCCACCACTTGAGTCAGGTTCTGGATGAGCTGATTTTGATTCTCAAGCATTTGGTGGATGGGATCAACTCCTTCATGGCGTCCACCCCTGTCTTGGCTTCCAGAAAGATGAGGGTTGCCTGCCTCATCATTGTTGTTGGCAGGGTTGGCAGCACACCCCTTTCCTCTTCCGGCCATCTAGCATGATCAACCAAATGTCAATTTAAAGCATTACGTATTATCTTACTACTTTCACTTGTTTTTACTTGGAAGTGTTGAGGCTTTGTTGTATTTATACTTTCTGAGGGTTCATTTCTCACACAAAAATAAATGCACTATTATTTCATGTGGGTTCACACACCAAAGCAAAACAACCTGAAGACGAGGTTGTGGACAATTGCTCATGGCTTCCACAACTCACGTCACACACCAACCATTAACACTCCATTAACTAGGGTAACGACTCGACTACTCGACATCCTGCTAAACTAAGGAAAGGACTCTACACTACTCGTATCACTGAGCTGGCTCCTCGGGATCTTCCTCATTATTGCGACTGCCTTCTGACTCTGCTTTGTCGGGAGGCTGCTGGTGGAGAAGTGCGATGACGCCTGATCGCCCGGCGATCTGGGGAGTCAGGAGTCCATGTATCATTTACGGTGACACACAGTTCATTCCCATCTCCTCTTTCTCTCGCCCTCAAGCAAGCTCGAAGTAACGCCTCGGTTTCCTTCAGTGTGTCACGAACATCCTGAAGCTCCTGCTGACACTCCTGCAGTCGAGTGTTGAGCATAGCAGCATCCTCCAAGCACAAGTCCATATGCTCATGGGAAGTCCCCTGCTGCACCGGCGGGTACTTGTACTCCGTCGTACCACTCTCACGCTGGAGGCCATACATGTACTCAGTCCTGTCCAGGTGGCGACGGTAGATGTGACTCTGGCAGGTGATGGCCTCCCAGGTGACATCCTTCTCCGCATCGACCTGTGTCGCTCGACAAGCTGGAGAGCGGTGGATCTTAAGCAGCTGATTTTCATGGATAATCCTCATTTCCGAACTCCATTCTTCCCGCTTCTCACGGATGGTCCGGGTGGAGCTATAGTGTATGATTAGCTTGCCCGTATTGCCAGCGGCTTGGAGCATGGATCGAAGACGGCGCAACAAGCCTCCTACTGTCAATCCGTAGGAAAGGTACGTCACCGGACGGCTCTCCTCTCTTTGGGCAAGGGCAACTACGAGAACTCTCCCTCCTGTGGACTTGTGAGCGGTGCGAATCATGCGAACCATCTAAAACATAAAGCATTTAAACTTAAGTTAGATAAAATTTTAAACAAAAATCCTATTTGAATAAAAGTTGGGATAAGATGAAGAAAGTGACCCCATTAAATAACACTTTTCAACCCACACCTTGTAAAATAGTTTTTAGGAAAATAGCGTCCTTAAATACGTCCATTTCTACCTAGGTCCACATTCCTACGGGCAACCTTGGCTCTGATACCACTTCTGTCACACCTGGTTTTTCCGAAGAACAACCAAGTGAATATCACATGTATGCCAGGATCATTTTCTCATACATGTGATGACAAATAGTGAAGCATCATTTATTACAAGCCAGGTGTCGAATATAAATAAGTCTTACATAGCATATGTCTTGATGGACTATAAAAAGTTCATAAAATAGCAGCGGAATAACTATTCTCGTGGGCTCCGTCACAGGCGTTGCCCGGGGGACTCCATGAACCTAGAAACCTCCTTCGGGTCCAAAGTCTTGATCATTAAACACCACTTTATTATCTTGACCTGAGCAGCAATATAAACCAACAAATATGCAACGTTGAGTACCGATGGTACTCAGCAAGTGTGGGAAAGTTATGTCATGCATGGCTAGAACAAGAAGAGGTTGAACTCATGGTTAAAGCACTACGCAATTATTGCCTACCTCCTTAGCTTATTAAGCACCTACATTTCTACACAGGTGAAATGGTCCCAATCTCCCATCCCATGATCATAATCAAATAACCATAACATCATTTCCAATGTTAAGCTCCCCGCTTAACATCCACAACTTCCAAAGCCATCATCCTCTAATCATGAATAAGTCCAAGCCGCTCTTGACCATGAGCACAGCTATCATGATAGTTTTGACTCTACAGAGTTTGTACCACTGTACCCACATGTAGTGATTTCATCCCCCGTTGCCGGGTGGACTAAAAGAACCTCCATTATGCCAGTG
This sequence comes from Neostapfia colusana, assembly GCA_030760725.1. NCBI lineage: Eukaryota > Viridiplantae > Streptophyta > Magnoliopsida > Poales > Poaceae > Neostapfia > Neostapfia colusana. Next base: position 31,150,009 of record JASWHV010000017.1, on the reverse strand, counting down.
GCCACGAACCACATTCACACTTCCCAGGTGTGTAGCCAGGAGATCACTACGAAGCCTTTACAAAGGGATTCCCGACGAGCGTGGGCCCACTGAGGTTTCACCCCTAACAGCATACAAGAGGCTCCAACCCCGCTGCAGTGGCCCCCTCTTGAGCCTTGCGGTTCATATGGTAGTCCAGCTGACACCTACTCCCCGCACCATCCAACACACCCATACTACGCCGGGGATACACCTAATTAATTGGCCAAGCTGCTCCATCTCAGCATGTGGTTGGCACGGTAAAGTCAGGTTACATGCTCCATGAACCGGTCCTTAGGATCCAGGCAAGTACTAAACACAAACCCGAGTCTCGTGCACCCAGCACCAACCAAAACATCCAACTTGCCTTGATCCCTACCTCTACATAACCCAGAATATCTCATTCAAGAGTATGGTAAATAAACTAATGATCTCATATCCCAATTTTTCCCATTCTAAGCATGGCTAAGCAGAAGCATATAAATAAATGATATGATAAAATAAATCCCAACCCAAGCTACAAGGAAACAAGGTAATGCAATTCTAGGGAAACTTCCTAACATGGGTTTCATATTTCAATTGACAATGCAAATAATTCTAGCTACACATCCTAGTATAGGATCAAAGTTGTCAAGGACACTTGCCTTCTTCCTGCTGCTCTGGGAATGGAAAGTCTTGTTCTTGGAAGGGAAAAAACTTGCTCTGGAGCAGGTTCTACTCATACCATCACACATAGCAAAGAAAACAACAATCCATAAGACATAGTTCACACTTCCACTTCATACAAACCACACATTCACATTTATGAAAACCATTCACATTTCTATGTGTTGTGGTTACTCTATGTGTGTTGATTTTGGGCTTACATGCACTTTTAAACATGTGCATATGATTTCTACTTTTGTATTCATATTTATGTTTGCATACTATATATGAATTTCCAATTTAAATAAATTCCTTACATTCAATTGATACACATTTTAGCTACGAAGTTTTCATGGAAGGTATTTTCCTACTCCAAATGTGTTTTCAGGCCTTGTACCAAATCCTAAACTGAAATCTTTGGATTTTGGAGATTTCATTTATCATTTTCTAGTTATGTATACCTATTTTCCTATATTTTAAGATTTACTTTCTATACCTAGTTGTGAACTTTGTTATGAAAATAATAAGACACATCATCTAAACAGAATAGGTTCTGACCTAAAATATTAAATAATATATTTTTGAACTTCTCCTCTGATGTGAACTATTTTACATTTATTTTACCAATTTTCAGAATTGTTTCCTAGCCTAAAAATGTGTTTCTATATCTAATAAACATAAACACACCCAAACAGATTTCATTTCAGCCTAAAATTTATTTTTAGCTCATTCTAAAGCTTCCCAATTGTTAGTAGAGTTTAAGCTTGAATTTACAATGTGTGTGCCTCACCCTTTTTAAATTTAAATCTTAATTACATAGTCAAATTCCTAGATTTAATATTATTTAAGATTAAAAAGGCAAACTTACCCCATCAAAGGGTCTATTATATTATTTTATAAATTTCCAGGGGTCTAACTACACATAACAGAGGGTTATTGCTAATTTTTATTTAGTCCAGGGGGGCTAAAACTGATTTTTAATTGAATTTACATGAATTTCTGAAGTTCCAGGGGCTAGATCAGAAGTTTTCGGGGCTAGCTCGTATTTTCCGAGAACCCCAGGGGGTAGCGCGTAAGAATCACGGCTTTTATAATGTGGGGCTGACGTGGACCGTCCGATTTAAAACAGACGGCTGAGATTATAACGCCGAACCGGTACACGGGGATTTAAATTCTACCGTGCGATTTAAAATAGACGGCGCACAAGCGGCCACGTCGCTCTGATCGAGCGCGGGCGGCGCTGCCCGGCGGCGCGCGGCGTGTAACACCCCAAATTTTTAGTCAAGATTCAAATTTTGGATTTAGAACCATAAACCATGTTCAGAGGGGGATTTAAAAATTTTTGGACGTGTTGCATGTTTTGCAAAAATTCAAATTCAAACTGGAATTCAAATTAGACTCAAAACAGAAAAGAAATGGAAAAAAGAAAAAGGAAAACCGGAAAAAAACTGGCCAGTGGGCCGAAACCCCAGCCGGCCCAGCTAACCCCCGCGCAGCCCGCCCCGCGCGCGCCGCGCTGCCCCTCGCTGACGGGTGGGACCCGCCTGTCATCCCTAACCCCGCGACCCCGGACTTCTCCCCCGCGCGCGCGATCGCAACCGATCGGGAAACCGCGTCCCGCAGCCGAATTCTGGACCCTGAGGACTCTAACTCGATCACAACAGAACCACCGCCCTCCCCCGGCTATAAAAACAACCGATCCGATCAGTTTTGCTCACGCGATCGCCGATTTTCACTCCGGTGAGCACCGAGACTTCGCCGGTGAATTCTGGCCGATCTAAGCTCGGAAACTCTGATCTAACTCGTTGGTCTTGATCCACCGCCTCCGGGGAACTTTGCAGGTGCAGAAAACCCGAAGATATACGGTGCAAATCCAGCTCCGACGAGCTTCGCCGTGGTTTTGCCTCGGACCTCGCCGCAGAGCACTTTCCAGGACCCCCGAGCTCGAGAAAACCCCCGAGGTGAGATCCCTGACCTCCCCTCTACCGATCTAAGCCATAAGATCACAGTTCTAGGGAGAATTCTCGAGGATCCGAAAGTTTCCGGCGAGATCGCCGCTTCCCGCCGCCGTGCGCCGCCGGCAGCGCCGCCCGCGCTCGATCAGAGCGACGTGGCCGCTTGTGCGCCGTTTATTTTAAATCGCACGGTAGACTTTAAAACCCCGCGTACCGGTTCGATGTTATAATCTCAGCCGTCGGTTTAAAATCAGACGGTCCACGTCAGCCCCGCATTATAAAGACTGGAATTCTTACGTGCTACCCCCTGGGGTTCTCTGGAATTGAGAGCTAGCCCCGGAAACTTCAGATCTAGCCCCTGGAACTCCAGAAAATCATGTAAATTCATTTAAAAATCAGTTTTAGCCCCTGGACTTAATAGAAATTAAGAAAAACACCTCTGAAAAGTGTAGCTAGACCCCTGGAAATTATGAAAATGATATTATAGACCCTGTAATGGGGTGAATTCATTATTTTAGCCCTGTTTAGTATTTAATTTAGAAAATTGAATATGTAACTAGTGTTTAAATATTAAAAAGGGGGACAAAAATAATTGTCAAATTTATTAAAAACTTTCTCAGTACTTAGAAAACTTTGGAGTGAGATAAAAATATATTTTTGGGCTGAAATAAATCTGTTTCATCTATTATTCACATTTAATAGTATAGGGACACATTTTTAAGTAAAGAATAGTTAAAGAAAAATAGGGAAAATAATTATGAAATAGTATACATCAGAAGCCAAGGTCAAAATATGATCTTAAATTATTTAGGACCAGAACCTAATCTGTTTAGGTAGTGTGTATTACTAATTTAATAATAAAATGCACAATTATGCATGAGAATATGAATCTGAAGATATAGAAACTAGTAAATGATAAATGGAGTTTCTAAAATACAAAGAATTCAGTTTAGGGTTGATAGAAATTATGAAGGCACATATGGAGCAGAAAAATACTTTTCATACATACTTGGTAGTTTAATATAAGGAATTTATTTAAAACTGAAACACACATATACACATATATATATATATAGTATGTGAGTATAAATATGAACACCAAAGTAGGAATCATACACATATGAATAAAAGTGTATGCAAGCCACAAATCAACACACATAGAGTATCCACCACACATATAATGGTAAAGAACTTTCATAAATGTGAATGTGTAGTTTGTATGAAGTAGAAGTGTGAACTATGTCTTATGATTGTTGTTTTTCTTTTGCTATGTGTGATGGTATGAAGTAGAACCTGCTCAAGAACAAATTATTCAATTCCAAGACCAAGACTACCCATTTCAAGAGCAGCAAGAAGGAGGCAAGTGTCCTTGACCACTTTGATCCTATGCTAGGATGTGTAGATAGAATTATTTGCATTGTCAAATGAAATATGAAACCCATGCTAGGAAAGTTTTCCTAGAATTGCATTACCTTGTTTCCTTGTAGCTTGGGTTGGGATTTATTTTACCATGTCATTTATTTCCATGCATATGCTTAGCCATGCTTAGAATGGGGTATTTGGGACATGAAATCATCAGTTTATGCTACCATACTCTTGAATGAGATATTGTGAGATATGTAGAGGTAGGGATCAAGGCAAGTTGGATGTTTTGGTTGTGTGCTGGGTGCACGAGATTTGGGTTTGTGTTTAGTACTTGCCTGGATCCTAAGGACCGGTTCATGGAGCATGTAACCCGGCTTTACAGTGCCAACCACATGCTGAGATGGGGCAGCTTGGCCAATTAATTAGGTGTATCCCCGGCGTAGTATGGGTGTGTTGGATGGTGCGGGGAATAGGAGTCAGCTGGACTGCCATATGAACCGCAAGGCTCAAGAGGGGGCCACTGCAGCGGGGTTGGAGCCTCTTGTATGCTGTTAGGGGTGAAACCTCAGTGGGCCCACGCTCGTCGGGAATCCCTTTGTAAAGGCTTCGTAGTGATCTCTTGGCCACACACCTGGGAAGTGTGAATGTGGATCGTAGCCACTGGCATAATGGAGGTTCTTTTAGTCCACCCGGCAACGGGGGATGAAATCACTACTTGTGGGTACAGTGGTACAAACTCTGCAGAGTCAAAACTGTCTTGACAGCCGTGCTCACGGTTAAGAGCGGCCTGGACTTATTCATGATTAGAGAATTGATGGTTTTGGAAGTTAAGCGGGGAGCTTAACATTGGAAATGATGATTATGGTTATTGATTTATGATGATGGGATGGGAGATTTGGACTATTTCACCTGTGTAGTAATGTAGGTGCTTAATAAGCTAAGGTGATAGGTATTAATTGCGTAGTGCTTTAACCATGAGTTCAACCTCTCCTTGTTCTAGCCATGCATGATATAATTTTCCCACACTTGCTGAGTACCATTGGTACTCAACCTTGCATATTTGTTGGTTTATATTGCTGCTCAGGTCAAGATAATGAGGTGGTGTATAATGACCAAGACTTTGGACCTGAAGAAGGTTTTTAGGTTCATGAAGACCCCCGGGCAACGCCTGTGATGGAGCCCTAAAGAATAATATTCCGCTGCTAGTTTATTTACTTGTGATGAACTTATTATTGTCCATCGAGACATTTATTATGTAAGACTTATTTATATTCGACACCTGGCTTGTAATAAATGATGCTTCACTATTTGTCATCACATGTATGAGAAAATGATCCTGGCATACATGTGATATTCACTTGGTTGTTTCTTCGGAAAAACCGGGTGTGACAGAGGTGGTATCAGAAAGGTTGCCCGTAGGAACGTGGACCTAGGTAAAAATGGACGTATTTAAGGGCTCTATTTTCTTAAAAACTATTTTCCAAGGTGTGGGTGAAAAAGTGTTATTAAAAGAGTCATTTTCTTCATCTTACCCCAACTTCCATTCAAAAATAGGATTTTTGTTTGAAATTTTATCTAACCTAATTTTAAATTCTTTTGTTTTAGATGGTTCGCATGATTCGCACCGCTCGTAAATCCACGGGAGGGAGAGTTCCCGTAGTTGCCCTTGCTGAAAGAGAGGAGAGTCGTCCAGTGACGTACCTTTCCTACGGACTGGCAGTAGGAGATTTGTTGCGCCGTCTTCGACGTATGCTCGAAGCCGCCGGCAATACGGGCAAGCTCATCATCCACTATAACTCCACCAGGACCATCCGTGAGAAGAGGGAAGAATGGAGTTCGGAGATGAGGATTATACACGAGAATCAACTGCTGAAGATCCACCATTCTCCAGCTTGTCGAGCAACACAAGTTGAAGCAGAAAGGGATATCACCTGGGAGGCCATCACCTGCCAGAGCCACATCTATCGTCGCCACTTGGACAAAACTGAGTACATGTATGTCCTCCAACGTGAGAGTGGTACCACGGAGTACAAGTACCCACCGGTGCAGCAAGGGACTTCCCATGAGCACATGGACTTGTGCTTGGAGGATGCTGCTATGCTCAGCACTCGACTGCAGGAGTGTCAACAAGAGCTTCAGGATGTCCGAGATACTCTGAAGGAGACGGAGGCATTGCTGCGAGCTTGTTTAAAGGCGAGAGAAAGAGGAGATGGGAATGAACTGTGTGTCACCGTAAGTGATCCATGGACCCCTGACTCCCCGGATCGCCGAGCGATCAGGCGTCGTCGCACTTCTCCACCAGCAGCCTCCCCACCCAAAGCAGAGTCAGAAGGTAGCCGAAATGAGGAGGAAGATCCCGAGGAGCCAGCTCAAGAGGATGAGTAGTGTAGAGTCTTTCCCCTAGCTAGCAAGAGGACGAGTAGTCGAGTCGTTACGTAGTTAATGGTGTGATAATGCTTGGTGTGTGACGTGAGTTGTGGAAGCCATGAGCAAGTGTCCACAGCCTCGTCTTCAGATTGTTTTGCTTTGGTGTGTGAACCCACAGGAAATAATAGTGCATTTATTGGGTGTGAGATATAAAACCCTCGTAAGATTTTAACAAAACTTCAACACTTCAAAGTACAAACAAGTGAAAGTAGTAAGATGATACTAAATGCTTTCAAATTAACATTTGTTGATTCTGCCAGATGGCCGGAAGAGGAAAAGGACGTGCTGCCAACCCCGCCAACAACAATGATGAGGCATGCAACTCTCATCTTTCTGGAGGCCAGAACCGGGGTGGTCGCCGTGAAGAAGTTGATCCTCTCCACCAAATGCTGGAGAATCAAAATCAGCTCATCCAGAACTTGACTCAAGTAGTGGCCAACTTGCATCAAGTTCCACCTCCACAAGCTGCACCACGCCAACCAAGGTTGAGTGAGTTTCTAGGAACTCAACCTCCAAAGTTTGCAAGTGCTGCTGAACCTCTGGAGGCAGATGATTGGCTGAAGACCATTGAAAGTAAGATGAGAATCATACAATGCCAAGGGTATGAGAGGGTGCTGTTTGCCTCTCATCAATTGCAGGGACCTGCTGCTGATTGGTGGACCGCCTACGTGGCCGCCCATCATGACCCTGAGAGCATCACTTGGGAAGAGTTCAAGCGTAGCTTCCGCAACCATTACATCCCAAGAGGTGAACTCAAGAACAAGAGGAAAGAGTTTTTGGGACTGCAGCAGGGAAACATGACGGTGAGGGAATACCTCACTAAATTCACTCAACTATCCCGTTATGCTCCACGAGACATAGAGACAGATGAGCAGAAACAAGATTGTTTCGTGGAAGGACTTACCGCAGAGATGCAGTGTGCAATGTCCTCAAATGAGTATGAAAGCTTTCAAAAGATGGTGGACAGAGCGTTTGTGGTGGAAAGGAAGCTGAAGGCCCTGGAAAATGAGAATAAGAGGAAGGCTGGGTGGTCACATCAAGCCTCAGGGAGCAACACCCGCCCACGTATGATGCAGCCACCTACGGGGCAGACGAGCCGTGCTGCGGTATCCTATTCAGCACCAAGAGGGTACAACCCAAACTACAGGCCTCCCGCAGCACCAGCACAGCCGCAACGTCAGTTTGTACAACAGCCTCGCCCCGCATATCCACCTCGACCAGCAGTGCAAGGACCCCCAAACCAACCCCAAGACAACAAGGGCCAAGCATCTAAGATTGGGGTGCAATGTTTCAGCTGTGGTGAAGTGGGGCACTACGCCCATAAGTGTCCAAAGAAGAAGCCCACGCAGCCACAGCAGCAGAACGTAATGAGAGGACGGGTGAACCACGTCACTATGGAGGAAGCACAAGAGGCACCCGACGTGGTAGTTGGTAAGTTTCCTGCCAATTTACACCTTGCAACTCTGCTGTTTGATTCTGGTGCTACCCATTCGTTCATTGCTCAAAGGTTTGTTAAGAAGCATGACCTAGCAACCACACAAATGAACCATATGCTAGCGGTAAATTCTCCAGGTGGAGAAATAAGGACAAGACAAGTGTGTCCCAAAGTGAACCTAGACATTAATGGGGTAGTATTTACCGCTAACCTCATAGTGATCGATTCACAAGGGATAGATATTATTTTGGGTATGGATTGGTTGACCAAACATAAAGGAATCATCCATTGTTCGACCAGAACGGTGGAACTAACTCACCCTAGTGGCACAAGAGTAAAGTTCATAACGATACACGAGCCTAGGAGGGACATTAAATTAAATCAAGTGGAGGTGAAAGTTGAGGAAATCAGGACTATCAGGGAATATCCAGATGTTTTTCCGGAGGAGTTGCCAGGAATGCCTCCCGACCGTGACGTGGAATTCGCAATCGAGCTAGTACCGGGAACAGCCCCGATATACAAGAGACCTTATCGAATGGACTCCAAGCAGCTAGAAGAGCTCAAGGATCATTTGAGAGAATTGACGGAAAAGGGGTATGTTCGCCCTAGTTCCTCACCATGGGGAGCTCCGGTAATATTTGTGCCTAAGAAAGATGGAACTCAAAGGTTATGCGTGGATTACCGTGCCTTGAATGAGGTAACCATCAAGAACAAGTACCCATTACCCCGCATTGAAGACTTGTTTGATCAGTTGAGGGGAGCTTGTGTGTTCTCGAAAATTGATCTCAGGTCGGGATACCACCAACTCAAGATAAGGCAATCTGATATTCCCAAGACAGCTTTCGTATCTCGGTACGGACTGTATGAATACACTGTCATGCCTTTCGGGCTAACCAATGCCCCGGCATATTTCATGTACCTCATGAACAAGGTATTCATGGAATATCTGGACAAATTTGTGGTGGTTTTCATAGATGATATTCTCGTCTTCTCCAAAGATGAAGAAGAACATGAGAAACATCTAAGGTTGGTGTTACAGAGGCTGAGAGAACACCAACTATATGCCAAGTTGAGCAAGTGTGAGTTTTGGCTGAAGAGAGTTCCCTTTTTAGGACATATAATCTCGGAGGGAGGAATCTCCGTAGATCCCGCCAAAATCGAAGATATCCAGAAGTGGAAAACCCCTGAAAATGTCGGGGAAGTTCGAAGCTTTTTGGGATTGGCTGGATACTATCGACGATTTATTGAGGGATTCTCCAAGATCTCGAGACCTCTCAGCAAACTGTTGGAAAAGGGAATCACATTCACCTGGACGCCACAGTGCGATACGAGCTTTCAGGAGCTAAAGAAGAGATTGACAACAGCCCCAGTGTTGGTTATGCCAGATATGCAGAAGAATTTCACGGTGTACTGCGATGCCTCTGGAAACGGGTTGGGATGTGTTCTCATGCAAGAGGGACATGTCGTGGCATATGCATCCCGGCAGCTTCGGAAGCACGAGAAGAATTATCCTACACATGACCTAGAACTAGCTGCAGTGGTACACGCGTTGAAAATTTGGCGGCACTATTTGATGGGGAAGAGGACAGAGATATATACGGATCATAAGAGTTTGAAGTACATATTCACACAGCCAGATCTCAACCTTAGACAAAGAAGATGGTTAGAGCTAATCAATGACTTTGATGTAGGCATCAACTATCATCCCGGGAAAGCAAACGTCGTGGCCGATGCCTTGAGTCGGAAAGTGCAGGTCAATAAGTTGAGCTTGAAGGATATGCCTGCAGAATTGAAGGACGAGGTTATAAGGCTCAATCTATGTCTAGTAAATAGTGGTGAAGCCATCGCCATGGAAGTGGACTCCACACTTGAGCGAGACATACGCGAGGGACAAAAGAATGATGAGAAGATACAAGAGATCAGACAGCTCATCAAGGAAAATAAAGCTCCTGGTTTTAGAGAGGATGAACAAGGAACGGTGTGGCACGGGAAAAGGATCTGTGTGCCAGAAGTAAAGGAGATTCGTAAATTAATTTTGAAGGAGGCTCACGATTCCGACTATTCCATTCATCCTGGGAGTACGAAGATGTATCAGGACCTCAAAAGCAGGTATTGGTGGTATGGCATGAAGCGAGATGTCGCGGAACATGTTGCCCTATGTGACACATGTCAGTTGGCGAAAGCAGAACATCAACGACCCGCGGGATTGCTGCAACCACTCAAAGTGCCTGAATGGAAATGGGAAGAGATCAGCATGGATTTTGTCGTGGGATTGCCTAGGACCCAATCCGGGTATGATTCAATATGGGTTATTATTGATAGGCTAACCAAGGTAGCTCATTTCATCCCTGTGAAAGAAAGCTACAGCGGATCCAAGTTGGCAGAATTGTACATGTCAAGGATTGTGTGTTACCATGGAATGCCGAAGAAGATAGTGTCGGATCGAGGGACACAGTTCACCTCGAGGTTTTGGCAAAAGTTGCATGAAACCATGGGAACCCATCTGAACTTCAGCTCTGCCTATCATCCCCAAACTGACGGGCAGACGGAAAGAACCAATCAGATCCTTGAAGATATGTTAAGGGCATGTGCACTCAAAAACAATAGGAGTTGGGACAAGAACCTACCGTATGCGGAGTTTTCCTATAACAACAGTTATCAAGCTAGTATGAAGATGTCACCGTTTGAAGCTTTGTATGGAAGGAAATGCAGAACTCCCCTATTTTGGAACCAAACAGGAGAAAGTAAAGTGTTTGGTCCAGAAGTGCTACAAGAAGCCGAGGCAAAGGTGAGGGAGATTCGCAACAACTTGAGGATAGCACAGACACGCCAGAAGAGTTATGCTGATGTACGAAGAAGAGAGCTCGTTTTCAACGTGGGAGACTATGTTTATCTCAAGGTGTCCCCTATCAGAGGACTTCGTCGGTTCAAGGTGAAAGGGAAGTTGTCACCTCGATACATCGGACCCTTTCAAGTTTTGGAAAGAAAAGGCGAAGTGGCATACCAACTAGAGTTGCCGGTTCATCTGTCGGACGTGCACGATGTGTTTCATGTGTCACAACTCAAGAAATGTCTGAGAACGCCTGAGGAGGTGTTACCCATGAATGAAGTGGATGTAGCTGAGGATTTGTCTTATGCCGAGCAACCATACAAGATTTTGGAGACAATGGAACGCCTCACCAGAAATAAGAGAATCAGGATGTGCAAGGTGCAGTGGAAGCATCACTCAGAAGAGGAAGCCACCTGGGAACGGGAAGATGAGCTTAAGGCACAATTTCCGGAATTATTTTCTTAGAAACACCAATCTCGAGGACGAGATTTCTTTTAAGGGGGGTAGAGCTGTAACACCCCAAATTTTTAGTCAAGATTCAAATTTTGGATTTAGAACCATAAACCATGTTCAGAGGGGGATTTAAAAATTTTTGGACGTGTTGCATGTTTTGCAAAAATTCAAATTCAAACTGGAATTCAAATTAGACTCAAAACAGAAAAGAAATGGAAAAAAGAAAAAGGAAAACCGGAAAAAAACTGGCCAGTGGGCCGAAACCCCAGCCGGCCCAGCTAACCCCCGCGCAGCCCGCCCCGCGCGCGCCGCGCTGCCCCTCGCTGACGGGTGGGACCCGCCTGTCATCCCTAACCCCGCGACCCCGGACTTCTCCCCCGCGCGCGCGATCGCAACCGATCGGGAAACCGCGTCCCGCAGCCGAATTCTGGACCCTGAGGACTCTAACTCGATCACAACAGAACCACCGCCCTCCCCCGGCTATAAAAACAACCGATCCGATCAGTTTTGCTCACGCGATCGCCGATTTTCACTCCGGTGAGCACCGAGACTTCGCCGGTGAATTCTGGCCGATCTATGCTCGGAAACTCTGATCTAACTCGTTGGTCTTGATCCACCGCCTCCGGGGAACTTTGCAGGTGCAGAAAACCCGAAGATATACGGTGCAAATCCAGCTCCGACGAGCTTCGCCATGGTTTTGCCTCGGACCTCGCCGCAGACCACTTTCCAGGACCCCCGAGCTCGAGAAAACCCCCGAGGTGAGATCCCTGACCTCCCCTCTACCGATCTAAGCCATAAGATCACAGTTCTAGGCAGAATTCTCGAGGATCCGAAAGTTTCCGGCGAGATCGCCGCTTCCCGCCGCCGTGCGCCGCCGGCAGCGCCGCCCGCGCTCGATCAGAGCGACGTGGCCGCTTGTGCGCCGTTTATTTTAAATCGCACGGTAGACTTTAAAACCCCGCGTACCGGTTCGATGTTATAATCTCAGCCGTCGGTTTAAAATCAGACGGTCCACGTCAGCCCCGCATTATAAAGACTGGAATTCTTACGTGCTACCCCCTGGGGTTCTCTGGAATTGAGAGCTAGCCCCGGAAACTTCAGATCTAGCCCCTGGAACTCCAGAAAATCATGTAAATTCATTTAAAAATCAGTTTTAGCCCCTGGACTTAATAGAAATTAAGAAAAACACCTCTGAAAAGTGTAGCTAGACCCCTGGAAATTATGAAAATGATATTATAGACCCTGTAATGGGGTGAATTCATTATTTTAGCCCTGTTTAGTATTTAATTTAGAAAATTGAATATGTAACTAGTGTTTAAATATTAAAAAGGGGGACAAAAATAATTGTCAAATTTATTAAAAACTTTCTCAGTACTTAGAAAACTTTGGAGTGAGATAAAAATATATTTTTGGGCTGAAATAAATCTGTTTCATCTATTATTCACATTTAATAGTATAGGGACACATTTTTAAGTAAAGAATAGTTAAAGAAAAATAGGGAAAATAATTATGAAATAGTATACATCAGAAGCCAAGGTCAAAATATGATCTTAAATTATTTAGGACCAGAACCTAATCTGTTTAGGTAGTGTGTATTACTAATTTAATAATAAAATGCACAATTATGCATGAGAATATGAATCTGAAGATATAGAAACTAGTAAATGATAAATGGAGTTTCTAAAATACAAAGAATTCAGTTTAGGGTTGATAGAAATTATGAAGGCACATATGGAGCAGAAAAATACTTTTCATACATACTTGGTAGTTTAATATAAGGAATTTATTTAAAACTGAAACACACATATACACACATATATATATATATAGTATGTGAGTATAAATATGAACACCAAAGTAGGAATCATACACATATGAATAAAAGTGTATGCAAGCCACAAATCAACACACATAGAGTATCCACCACACATATAATGGTAAAGAACTTTCATAAATGTGAATGTGTAGTTTGTATGAAGTAGAAGTGTGAACTATGTCTTATGATTGTTGTTTTTCTTTTGCTATGTGTGATGGTATGAAGTAGAACCTGCTCAAGAACAAATTATTCAATTCCAAGACCAAGACTACCCATTTCAAGAGCAGCAAGAAGGAGGCAAGTGTCCTTGACCACTTTGATCCTATGCTAGGATGTGTAGATAGAATTATTTGCATTGTCAAATGAAATATGAAACCCATGCTAGGAAAGTTTTCCTAGAATTGCATTACCTTGTTTCCTTGTAGCTTGGGTTGGGATTTATTTTACCATGTCATTTATTTCCATGCATATGCTTAGCCATGCTTAGAATGGGGTATTTGGGACATGAAATCATCAGTTTATGCTACCATACTCTTGAATGAGATATTGTGAGATATGTAGAGGTAGGGATCAAGGCAAGTTGGATGTTTTGGTTGTGTGCTGGGTGCACGAGATTTGGGTTTGTGTTTAGTACTTGCCTGGATCCTAAGGACCGGTTCATGGAGCATGTAACCCGGCTTTACAGTGCCAACCACATGCTGAGATGGGGCAGCTTGGCCAATTAATTAGGTGTATCCCCGGCGTAGTATGGGTGTGTTGGATGGTGCGGGGAATAGGAGTCAGCTGGACTGCCATATGAACCGCAAGGCTCAAGAGGGGGCCACTGCAGCGGGGTTGGAGCCTCTTGTATGCTGTTAGGGGTGAAACCTCAGTGGGCCCACGCTCGTCGGGAATCCCTTTGTAAAGGCTTCGTAGTGATCTCTTGGCCACACACCTGGGAAGTGTGAATGTGGATCGTAGCCACTGGCATAATGGAGGTTCTTTTAGTCCACCCGGCAACGGGGGATGAAATCACTACTTGTGGGTACAGTGGTACAAACTCTGCAGAGTCAAAACTGTCTTGACAGCCGTGCTCACGGTTAAGAGCGGCCTGGACTTATTCATGATTAGAGAATTGATGGTTTTGGAAGTTAAGCGGGGAGCTTAACATTGGAAATGATGATTATGGTTATTGGTTTATGATGATGGGATGGGAGATTTGGACTATTTCACCTGTGTAGTAATGTAGGTGCTTAATAAGCTAAGGTGATAGGTATTAATTGCGTAGTGCTTTAACCATGAGTTCAACCTCTCCTTGTTCTAGCCATGCATGATATAATTTTCCCACACTTGCTGAGTACCATTGGTACTCAACCTTGCATATTTGTTGGTTTATATTGCTGCTCAGGTCAAGATAATGAGGTGGTGTATAATGACCAAGACTTTGGACCTGAAGAAGGTTTTTAGGTTCATGAAGACCCCCGGGCAACGCCTGTGATGGAGCCCTAAAGAATAATATTCCGCTGCTAGTTTATTTACTTGTGATGAACTTATTATTGTCCATCGAGACATTTATTATGTAAGACTTATTTATATTCGACACCTGGCTTGTAATAAATGATGCTTCACTATTTGTCATCACATGTATGAGAAAATGATCCTGGCATACATGTGATATTCACTTGGTTGTTTCTTCGGAAAAACCGGGTGTGACACGGCGGCGGAAGGCAGCGATCTCGCCGGAGAGCTTCGGACCTTCGTCAATTCTTTCTAAAACTGGGATTTCATGGCATAGAACGGTAGAGGGGAGGTCGGGGATCTCACCTCGGGGTTTTTCTTGAGCTCGGAGATCCTGGAAAGCGGTCGGCAACGAGGTCCGAGGAGAATTCACGGCAAGGCTCGTCGGCGCTGTGTTTGAAGCGCAAACCACCGAGTTTTCTGCACCTGCGTGATTCCCCGGAGTCGGTGGATCAAGATCAGCGCGGTAGATCAGAAATCCCGAGCGAAGATCGAGCGAAATTGGCCGGAGAAACTCGGGTTCTCACCGGAAGGAAAACGGCTGATCGCGGGTGAAAATCGGGGAGATGCTGGTGTTTATATAGCCGGGGAGGGGCGGCGTTCGCTTGTGATCGAGTTTGCGTCGTCCAGAACCGAAATTCGGCTGGGATACGCGAGTATCCGGGGCGGTTTTGATTCGGAGGAGAGAAGAGTCCCGGCCGGCCGAGCGCGGGCGCGAGGAGGAAGGAGGATGGCAGGCCCCACACGTCAGCGAGAAAAGGAACGGGGCGCGCGGCTGCAGGCTGGCGCGGGGTGGGGTGGGCCGGCTGGTGGGTTTCGGCCCACTGGCCGGTTTTTTTCTGTTTTTCTTTTTCTTTTTTCCATTTCTTTTCTGGTTTGAATTTGAATTTGAATTCCAACTAAATTTGAATTTCTGCATCCATGCAATACGTCCAAAAAATTTTAATTTCCCCTCTTAACAGGATTTTGGGGTGTTACACCCGGGGTACCGTCTGCTGCTGCTGCTGCTGTCTTGGTGGTGGCATCAGCGGACGGAACGGAGGTGACTGAAAAGGACGTCCCCCGAACCGTTGAGATCGCGCCGGTGGGTGCCACTGCTGCCCGGATGGTGTCCGATACACCATACGGTACTTCTGAGGCGCGCCCCCACCGCTGCTAGGTGGAGCGCTGCGCTTCCTCTGCTCAGCTGCCAACTCCCGCTGAGCATCCTCTTGCATAATCGCGGCATTGACTAGGTCGTTGAATGTGCCACGATTCCACTGAACGAGATGTGTCTTCATCTCGAGGTGTAACCCCCGATAGAAGTGGTCCCGCTTCTTCTCCTCAGTGGAGATATAATCTGACGCATACTGCGCCAGATGGTTGAAGGCACGGGAGTAGTCATGGGCACTCCTCCCGCCCTACTTCAGCTCCAAGAATTCTTGGAACTTCCTCTTCATAATCCCGGGAGGAATGTGATAGGCGCGGAACGCCTCCCGGAACACTTGCCATTCAACGGCATGGCCAGCCGGACGTGAGGCGACATAATTCACCCACCACGCACCAGTGGCACCGTGAAGCTGCTGCGCTGCAAACAGAGTCTTCTGCCGCTCTGTACATTGGAGCAGCCCGAACTTGGACTCGATGGTCCGCAGCCAGTTTTCGGCCTCCAGTGGTTCTTCAGCTTCGGTGAACACTGAAGGGTGCGTACTCATGAAATCCGAGTACGACACTTCCCGGGGCTCACGAGGCCCTCTGTCTTGACGCCCCCCCGCCTGGGACGTATTCTGCACGATCGTACGGAGCAGGTCGGTCTGCTCCTCACGACCTCCCACCAGTTCCGCTATCTGTAGGATCGAAGAGCACGTGAAAAGCTACCAGAGTGGGGGTGAATGGTAGATTAAAACTTTTCGCAGCGGAAACAACAAAAACCCCTCAGCAAAAAATCAATCGGTTAAAGAAACCGTGTGTGCAAGTGTTTTCAAACGTGTTCAACCGTGACAAATTAAGTAGAGAGGTAGAGAATCAAGTCACGGATCTAATGCAACAAGAATCACTTGAAAAAACGAAGTAAAACTTGAGATACGATCAAAACATTAAATGAAGATCAATCTGTTCTACCCGATATAAAACAGATCTGCAATGCTGCAAAGAAACTCACGTATCTCAAAAACTACAGATCCTAAGCTCGTGACAATTTCACAGATGATAGATAATTGAGTTGTGAAGGCAACCCAAAAAGAATCACGTCAATCGGATCTGTAAAACTCGAGTTATGAACGAAACACCGAAGCAACGTCGGTCTGTCCAGAAACTCGGCGAGAAAGACTTGACGAAAAACAAGTCGGACGAACAAGGCACAAAAGCTCCTCGAAACTATGAACTTTATTCAATAGAAACACAAGAGCAACAGCCCAAAGTTCTCTACACACGAGCTCTGGCCTCCCTTGCTTATATAACCAGCTCTATGGCCAATCCAATTCAAACTAGGACTCCTACTCCTACTTGGATTCAAACTGTAACTTTCCAATACTGCTCAAGACTCTTCTATACGCAGATAGAAGCAATCTTAAGACTTCCAAACACCTTAGGAACGTCCCAAACATTTCTAAAACAACTCAAATTCGTGACCCACACGAAATCCTATCATAACCAACTCAAAACTTTCCATATTTGAGTCAAACACGACTCAGCCGCAGCCTGAGTCCATAACCTAGTCGGTTGGACCTTTCCGACCAATTGTTTACGTCCACTTCTCTTCATCATGCCTTGGAACAATGTTTCCACGTCCATGCACTCCTTGCACACGTGCAAACACCTTCCAACGACGTACACGCAACCTACATATGCACTGCCCTTGATCCAAACATGCTGCGCGACCTCCCGATCAACTCAACCACAGCTCCTCCCGGACTTGGTTGTTGGAACCTCATCTCCTCCCTAAGACTAGTCCGAGGATTCCGTCACCAGCCATGTCTTGAACTCAAGCAACACCTGCACATGAATAAACAACCAATTCTTCTGAGCACAAGTCCTCGACTTGACTCACGTTAGTTTGAAAACCACAACACCTTACATGAGCACGTCACATAACCATGTTGCAAACCATATCAAACGATAACAGCCATAACCACCAAAACACACTAAAAACTTAGCAAATTAATACTAAGCAAACCTTCCCATAAAGCAAGTTTGAAACATTGCGAGTTAAAAGCAAAAACAAGACGCTGCAGTTCTACGAGTTGAACTTCACAGGAGCTCCCTAAAAACAAGCTCCGGACCTCACAGAAGCTCTCCGGACCTTGCAGGAGCTCTCCGGACCTTGCGTTTGACCTTGCCAACACTTGGCCGACCTAACAAAGAACTTGTCGGACCTTGCCACAGAAGAATGTTTTGGCAATATTCAAAACTTTGAATGTTAATGCTAACTTTTATCCTAATTGCCAATGTATTCAGCACACATAGGTCTCACAATCTCCCCCTTGATGAATGCATTGGCAACACCAATTAAAATCTGAACATTGGCTTATGAAAAGTTTTGAAAACTCATTTCTCCCCCTTTATTAATTTCTCCCCATTTTTTAAAATCAGAGAAGGAAGAAAGTGTATAACATATGCAAAGTGTAAAAAAAAATCTCTCCTTATACATATTTCTCCCCATTTGACAATGTATTCAGCAAGGTTAAAAAGAGAAATTTTTAAATGTTATGAGCATATTATAACATATACATACAAAACAAATCTCATCCAAGTCATACTATCAGGTTACTTACACTATCACATCAATGAGATACATAAAGTAGTGTAAGCCATGCTAGAGATCAAATGTATTTTTCAGTTTAAGCAAGTCATGATCTCCCTTACTCAACTATTTCAAAACCTGAAAATATGACACTTGTTGCTGCATTTTTATTATTCATAATAATTTAAGGCACAAAGTTGATCATATGATATTTGCAAGAGATTATATGCCGCATCAGCCTTATTCTAACCAACCAAGCCAAGTCTATGTCATTTGACAATCAGAAGCTTAAGGACATGGTTTTATTCATACACAATTCCTTCCAAGTTCATATCTTAGTGCAATGATAAGCAATCTCAAAAGAAGAAGTGCGATGCATGCATATTCTCTTGATCTTTTCTCAATTTTTTATTTGAAAACTCAACATGTGAGCTGACCACTTGATTAATTTTTTATGATTAAAAGCACTTGTGAGCACACAACAAGTTCATAACAGCAAGAAAGTTCGATCATGACCAGATTTAGTGTAAGTAATTATTCCAATTACTAGTCATGGCAAAAACTACAAAATGTATAACATGAGTAATGTAGTAAGAACTTTCAGCCTGTAAAAGGAATCACAAAGTCATATATGTATGAAATACTATGCTCATATTATTTTAGTTTCAGATTCACACATAGACTTTCAAAGTTTCAAAAACTCCCCCCTCAATTTAAGCCATGAGGATGCATAACCCCTATTTCACTACGAATGAAACAAAAACGAGTGAAATCCAAAGGTTTTGTAAAAATATCGGCCAATTGTTGTTCGGTATCGACATGGTGAAGTACAATGTTTCCTTTTTCAACATTACCACGAAGAAAGTGATACCTAATGTCAATGTGCTTAGTTCTAGAGTGTTTCACAGGGTTTTTAGCAATACAAATTGCACTAGTGTTATCACAAAACAGTGGAACACTATCTAAATCAACCCTATAGTCCTTAAGTGTTTGAACAATCCAATGAATTTGTGAGCAAGCGCTAGCCGCAGCTACATATTCAGATTCGGCCGTGGATTGTGCAACTGAACTTTGTTTTCTAGAGGACCAAGCAACAAGTGATTACCAAGAAAATGACAAGCACCCGAAGTACTTTTCCTATCAATCCTACAATTCCCAAAATCAGCATCCGAAAAAGCTTTCAAAGAAACGGTTGAGGAAGAAGGAAGAAAAATGCCAAATTCTTGAGTTCCATGTAGGTACCTGAGAATCCCTTTGATGGCTTGGCGATGTGAAGCACGTGGAGAAGCTTGAAAACATGCACAAAGACATACGCTGAATTGTATGTCCGGTCTTGACGCCGTGAGATACAAAATTGATCCAATCATACTTCTGTGTTCTTTTTTATCGATCGGGTCACCATGTTCGTCAAGTTCAAGTGTTGTTGCTGTTCCCATTGGTGTCCGAAGAGGCTTGCATTTGTCCATGTTGAAGCGCTTAAGAAGGTCCTTTGTATACTTTGTTTGATGCACAAAAGTTCCTTCTTTTGTTTGCTTGATTTGCAGCCCCAAAAAGTATGTGACTTCTCCCATCATACTCATCTCAAATTCTGAACTCATCATAGCTGAAAACTTGGACACGAGATCATGAGAAGCACAACCAAAGATAATATCATCCACATACACTTGAACGAATAATGTGTCATTGCCATGCTTACGTACAAAAAGAGTGTTATCAACCTTGCCCATGGTAAACCCCTTTTCAAGTAAGAATGTTTTTAACCTATCATACCATGCTCTAGGGGCTTGTTTTAGACCGTACGAGGCTTTGGAAAGTTTGTAAACATGATTAGGAAAATTTGGATTTTCAAAACCCGGTGGCTGCTTAACATAAACCTCCTCCTCTATGTAGCCATTAAGAAAAGCACTTTTAACATCCATTTGATATAACTTGAAACCTTTAGATGCAGCAAATGCTATTAAAATTCTTATAGCTTCTAATCTAGCAATAGGAGCAAATGTTTCATCAAAATCTAGACCTTCAATTTGAGTGAAACCTTGAGCAACCAACCTAGCTTTATTACTAACCACAACCCCATACTCACTTTGCTTATTTTTAAATACCCATTTAGTTCCAATTAATGTGTGACCTTGAGGTGGAGGTACAAGTTCCCAAACATTATTTCTTTCAAAATTTTATAACTCTTCTTGCATGGCATTAATCCAAGATTCATTAGTGAGTGCGTGTGATATATCCTTGGGTTCAAAAGAAGCAACAAAAGCAGAATGAGCATGAGAGTTTGGATCGCAAAACCTGGACCGAGTGACTCGTTCATGCAAGCTTCCAATGATTTGTTGTAAAGGATGACTTTTGAGTATCGGAGGGGAGTAGACACTTCACAAGCACCTTCTTCTTTATGTTCGGACCTTTGATTAGGAGAGCTTGTTGATTGAGGAAGGTCCGAACCAGCAGTAGTGACTGTTGGTGCTGGTTGTGGTGCAAAATCAGCAGCTTGATCGTTATTTACTTCCGAGTTTTCGGGCAGCAGCACCACTTCTTCATCTTCTTCAATAAAAATACTTTCCCCCTGCGGATATGGATCCGGACCTGCAATATTGGAGCTAGTACTTGGGCTAGCTTCATCAAAAGAAACCTCGCAAGTCTCCACAATTTTGTTAGTGTCAAGTAAAAGCACACGGTAGCCTCTAGTATGAGATGGATAACCAAGAAACATGCCATCAACAGATCTAGCTTCAAATTTATCAAGATTACCATGTTTCTTAACAAAGAATTTGCAACCAAAAACCCTAAAGTGTGTAACACTAGGCCTATGTCCAAACCGGAGCTCATATGTGGTTTTTCCAAGCTTAGCACGCAAGAAAACACGATTTGAGACATAACAAGCGGTTGCAATTGCATCAGCCCAAAAATTCCTAGGAGTTTGATATTCATCAAGCATAGTCCTAGCCATCTCAACTAAGGTTCTGTTCTTTCTTTCTACGACACCATTTTGTTGTGGTACATAGGTTGAAGAGTATTGATGATCTATTCCATTTTCAGCACAAAAGTGATCAAAGGATTGGTTTTTAAATTCAGTTCCGTTATCACTTCTAATTGCTTTTAATGATCCTGGGTGATCAATAGATAATCTAAGAAATAAAGTTCTAAAATGACTAAAAGCTTCATTCTTAGATGCCATAAAATAAACCCAAGAATATCTGGAATAATCATCAACAATCACAAGCACATACCATTTACCTCCGAAGGATTGAACACGTGCCGGACCTACTGTGTCAAGATGTAAAAGTTGTCCCGGTTCAGCTGTCATGGTCATTGTGAGAGGAGCACGTGAACCTGCAACAAACTTACCATGTGTACAAGAAGAGCACACAATATCATTGTCCTTTTTAAGCTTCGGCAGCCCACGTATGCGATCGAGAGCACTAACACGAGTGAGATGATCAAAGCCTATGTGACCAAGTCTACGATGCCAAAAATATAGATCCTTTGTATCATTAGCAACTAGACACCGATGCTTAGAAGTTGACAAATCAAAATCAGCTTTAAAAACTCTTCCAAACCTAGACATGTGAAACAAAAGCTCACCTTTTGAATCTACAACCTTGCAGCAATTTTTAGCAAAACTAACCTCTAGATTTTCATCTAGCAATTGTGAAACCGAAAGCAAGTTGTATTTCAAATTTTTAACAAGTGCCACATCTTTCAAAGTGTAGAGATTGTTTACTCTAACCAAACCTTTAGCAATTATGGGAGTAGAAGAGTTATCAGCGAAAGTAACATTTTCTACACGTGACACAAAAGAGAGAGAGGAGAACCATTCTTTGTTACCGGTCATGTGGCGTGAGCAACCTGAATCCACAATCCAAATGTTCTCCTTCCTCAAACGTGAAACCTACACAGCAGCACAATACGTCGATGACTCAATACTGGGGTTAGTTAAAAGACTTTTACGAATCCAGTACTGAGTCACACGACGTCCAGCAGGAATAGCACGCGAAAGCTGAGAAGGTACAGCAGGTTTATCAGCCAAACATCGAAAATTTTTGTTCCCAACTACTGACTTAGAAGATGTGTTATATGTAGCACAAAAAACAGTAGGTCCGGGAGCAAATTTTTGACTCATTACAGCAGGTTGCAAGCTCCGAACATTCGGTCTAGCAGATTTTGCTTGGTTGTTATGTGATCTAGCAAGTATTCTTTGTTTCTTATCGTGTTTAGCTAGTCTATAACAAAAATCCATGACATGACCATCTCTACCACAGTAGCTACAATGAAAAATAACCTTATTATCAAGTCTAGATGAGCAAGCAACACGTTTATTAGAACCCGAATGGGACAGTACTCCTGCAGATTTGAAAAACACCTCTTTTTGTCTAGGAGCTGTTTGAATCAAACCGCTTCCTAATGACTTTACAACTTTAGGTGGGTGTGCCTTAGCATGAGCATGAGAATTAAAACCTAAACCAGTTTTATCATTACAAGACTTGGAAGAATTCAGCAGCAAGTTTAGGTTCTTATTTGCATTAGAAAACCGATCTAGTGTCCTATGCATGTCATCAAGTTTATTGGACAGATCAAAGCAGTTTTCACATGAAGTTTTTCCTTTGAGTTTGCAATTTGAACAATATTTAACTTCATGCACACATAAAGCATTGTTCAAAATAGAAATCTCATTCATAGCATCATTTAGTTTCTTATTCAGATCATCACATGAAGAACAATGCAAATCAATTCTAGAACAACAAGCATCTTTCAAATTTTTATCATTAAGTGCAGCAAGCTTTTTGTTCTTTTCAATTTCAAGTTCAAGTTTATCAAGTGTAGATGCGTGTGCACTTCTTAAAGAGGATAATTGTCCATAAATCAAATCACATGAGGAACAACAATCATCACTAGGAATCAAAGTTTTTAAACGATTAATTTCAGATTCTAGTGATTCAATTTTAACAGCATTGTTCCTAAGTTTTTTGTCCTTTTTCTTTAATATAACAGTGGCACGAGAAATAGCATCACACATTTCTTCGCAAGTGGGACATACCTCTTCATCGTCGCTGTTGTGTTCTGCCTCCTCGGAGCTTGAACTTGACTTGCTCACCATGCAGCACATATTTGCCATAACTTCTTCATCTTCATCACTACCGGTGTCCACATCACTTGAGCCGAAATCTTGAAGTGCAGAGATCATACTATGCACTATGTTGCGCATTGATAAATCTTTCTTCTTCTTATTCTTTGCAAACGATTTCTTCGGCCTTGTTTGCTTTTCTTCACGTGAAGTCGGACCTGAAAGGTAAGGGCACTCCGTACGAAAATGTCCTGTCTTACCACATTCAAAACATCGTTGAGGTCCGGAACTTCCTCTCCTTCTAGTTCTCACATTTTGCAATGCTTTTGAGAA
Organism: Neostapfia colusana; assembly: GCA_030760725.1. Lineage (NCBI taxonomy): Eukaryota > Viridiplantae > Streptophyta > Magnoliopsida > Poales > Poaceae > Neostapfia > Neostapfia colusana. The sequence goes on along the minus strand of JASWHV010000017.1, from coordinate 31,126,449 downwards.
CCGAGTAGAGATGAGTGCAAGCTCCTCCTCTGGAAACTCTTCAATCTGTTCAAGGGTTAGAGAGGACAGCAAAGAGAGTGCACCACTAGATGATGATTTACTAGAACTAGACATGTCACGTTGCGAAACAAATACAATAGACTTGTTGGGATTTTTACGTGAGATGATGTCAATTTCATGAGTTTTCAATTTAGAATAAAGCACGTCTAAAGTAAGAGAACTCGTGACAGTAGATTCACGAATAGATGTAACTTTCATCTCCCAAATTGACATATCTAATGCTCCTAACAATTGTCTAGCATTTTCGGCATCTGAAAAGTTAACATTGACACTACGCAAGTTGCTGAGAATTTTATTAAAGCGAGCAAAAAGGTCGTCAATTGACTCACCGGGTTGCATCTCAAAACACATGTATTCTTTCTTGAACATATCTTGACTTACCTCATTGATCGTATTGGATCCTTCATGGTAGTCACAAAGAGCTTTCCAAACATCATATGCAGATCGGAGGTGTGCAACACGGTCGAAGTCGCTTTGAGTCAATTCTTGGATGATCAAGTTGCGAGCCTTGTTGTTGTTGTCAACATCTCTCATGTTCGCAGCCGTAACTTGATCTTTGGGTGGTACATCAAAGTTCCGGTAGACCTTTTCCCATATGGAGAAGCCTTGCGCCTCTATGTAGGCCTCCATCTGCGCCTTCCAAACCTGAAAATTGATGCCATTGAACACACAAGGTTTTGCGGAGTACTTCTCCATGATGGTTAGTCAAAACGCGTGCAAATCACAAAGATTAGAGCACCTTGGCTCTGATACCAATTGTAGGATCGAAGAGCACGTGAAAAGCTACCAGAGGGGGGGTGAATGGTAGATTAAAACTTTTCGCAGCGGAAACAACAAAAACCCCTCAGCAAAAAATCAATCGGTTAAACAAACCATGTGTGCAAGTGTTTTTAAACATGTTCAACCGTGACAAATTAAGTAGAGAGGTAGAGAATCAAGTCACGGATCTAATGCAACAAGAATCACTTGAAAAAACGAAGTAAAACTTGAGATACGATCAAAACATTAAACGAAGATCAATCTGTTCTACCCGATATAAAACAGATCTGCAATGCTGCAAAGAAACTCGTGTATCTCAAAAACTACAGATCTGAATCTTGTGAAAATTTCACAGATGATAGATAATTGAGTTGTGAAGACAACCCAAAAATAATCACGTCAATCGAATCTGTATAACTCGAGTTATGAATGAAACACCGAAGCAACGTCGGTCTGTCCAGAAACTCGGCGAGAAAGACTTGACGAAAAACAAGTCGGACGAACAATGCACAAAAGCTCCTCGAAAATATGAACTTTATTCAATAGAAACACAGGAGGAACATCCCAAAGTTCTATACACACGAGCTCTGGCCTCCCTTGCTTATATAACCAGCTCTATGGCCAATCCAATTCAAACTAGGACTCCTACTCCTACTTGGATTCAAATTGTAACTTTCCAATACTGCTCAAGACTCTTCTATACGCAGATAGAAGCAATATTAAGACTTCCAAACACCTTAGGAACGTCCCAAACATTCCTAAAACAACTCAAATTCGTGACCCACACGAAATCCTATCATAACCAACTCAAAACTTTCCATATTTGAGTCAAACACGACTCAGCCGCAGCCTGAGTCCATAACCTAGTCGGTTGGACCTTTCTGACCAATTGTTTACGTCCACTTCTCTTCATCACGCCTTGGAACAATGTTGCCACATCCATGCACTCCTTGCACACGTGCAAACACCTTCCAACGACGTACACACAACCTTCATATGCACTGCCCTTGATCCAAACATGCTGCACGACCTCCCGATCAACTCAACCACAGCTCCTCCCGAACTTGGTTGTTGGAACCTCATCTCCTCCCTGAGACTAGTCCAAGGACCCCGTCACCAGCCATGTCTTGAACTCAAGCAACACCTGCACATGAATAAACAACCAATTCTTCCGAGCACAAGTCCTCGACTTGACTCACGTTAGTTCGAAAACCACAACACCTTACATGAGCACATCACATAAGCATGTTGCAAACCATATCAAATGATAACAGCCATAACCACCAAAACACACCAAAAACTTAGAAAATTAATACTAAGCAAACCTTCCCATAAAGCAAGTTTGAAACATTGCGAGTTAAAAGCAAAAACAAGACGCTGCAGTTCTACGAGTTGAACTTCACGGGAGCTCCCTAAAAACAAGCTCCGGACCTCACAGAAGCTCTCCGGACCTTGCAGGAGCTCTCCGGACCTTTTGTCGGACCTTGCCAACACTTGGCGGACCTAACAAAGAACTTGTCGGACCTTGCCACAGAAGAATGTTTTGGCAATAGTCAAAACTTTGAATGTTAATGCTAACTTTTATCCTAATCGCCAATGTATTCAGCACACATAGGTCTCACACTATCACATCCACCAGAGTAAGCGGAGGCGGCGGTGGTGGCTGCTGCTGCGGGGTGCTGTCGTAGGCCGGTGGCTGGGAGTCATCGCCTCCCCCTTGGCTAGAGCCACCAACCTCGTGCGTGGTCCTAGTGCGAACCATCTGCAACCACACGACAATAAACATCAGTCCCGCAACATTTTGCATGCAGTCCAATAGAAATAGGCGTAAAAACTTAATGACAATGAAACATGCGATACATCTCGTAAGTAGATAATGTAATAACTTTGCACAAGCTACACCATTACCAGACCAAACACAAGCTAGTTTAATCCAACTTGATGAACCTCCTCTTTGGAAGCTCACCATAACTAGGTTTGGTCACTACGAGACATTACTATCGTGTTGTCATCACGTATACCACCCTTAGGGTACAACACCCTCTCCAATGAGTTCAACTGTCACTCCTCCGTCAGAATGATCAGTTTCTACCCATTCCAAGTTTTGATCTGGTTCTGGGCATTTTCATGACTCAAGCTGAACACCAAAGTCAAAGTTAACTTGAATATCTTTCCAACGAGTACTCATTTGCCCACATATCAGCTCTGGTTAAAAAGTTATGGTAATTCAAAGTCCACAGAATTTCTGGAAGAATTTCAACAGCACCTCCTTTGGAAGTTGTTGTTTTCCATTCGAGTTTCCACTGAAATCTGTGCTGAAACTTCAGAAACTTTGAATTGCAAAGATGTCACACATCTCCTACTCTTTCTAAGGATGTATTATATGACAATTTTAGATTTTTCTACTGGGAGTTATGTTTGAAAAACAGAACAGTCCAGAGAATGTTTTTAACACTGTCCTGGTTCTGGACAGTTTACATTCCTCTGGGATTTCAGCCATCTTAAGGTGTGTTTCAGCTCTGGAAGTCTACAACAAAGTTGTAGGGTACTTAAATACCTTTCCAGAACTATATAGCACACCTCACTGGGCTAAACGACCTGTGAGTTGTGCTCTGTTGAAGTTCAGCAACTTGCTGCCCAAACAGAGCACTCTGTTTTTCAGTCTTTTTGGAACTACACTCCTCACTATCCAATTTGTCTACCAAACCAGGGTCCTAACTGTTGAACCTATAGATTTTAATTCTTTGTTATCATTATTTTGCATGCATATGCCTACAGTATCTCAGTACTACGTTCCTCTCAAACGAAAATCCTAACCGTTTCATACCGGTATATACGTCTCAAGTGTGGCACTAAACGGTCTCTCGCACACGTTTACTACATGGATACAACGTGGTTAGTACCTGCAGAAGACCACACAATAGTGATGCACTCAAAGGTTTTGTTTCCATTTCAGGCAGTACCATATTTAAAAGTAAATACAAACGCCCGTATCATTGTCATACGGCCGTCCTTGAGTTAGGTCACGTCTCAAGGTACATGATCGTGTTTCAACACCACACGACGGGGAACCCGAGTATGTCATGAACGGGTCGTCACGGTTGGGAATGTTATCAACCCAACAGATACCACCTATTGCCCTACAGGGCACGCTGATGGCAAGCGCTGTGTATGTCCTCCTGGGCTATTTAGACGAACACACTCTCGCATTACTGACCACGTGATCGGGTCTCCACTTACTTGCCTAATGCACGCTAGGGATCAGCGTTTCATATGAACTCAGGAACATAAAGAGTCCAAGAGTTTCATATTGACGTCTCACACCAAGCTGTGAGACCTATCCCTGAACCATGTTCCTCGTCAGGGGAGCTAACCGAAATTGAACCGCTTTCGGTGGCGTTCCTTACCATGCTTACCAGAGCGTAGGTGCGTCGTTACAATAATTGAAATTCAGAATTATAACACATAGGTTAGTCTTTGCCACTTTAAATAACTATGCTACTATAGTCCTTACTTGGGCCAGCTACAGATTCCTCACCATAAACCTAAGTTTTCCCATAATACGGTCCTTAAGTACTGTGCTATCCCCAATGCAGCTCTGATAACAGGCTGTGGCGGACCGGAATCCGCTCATCCAGGATCGCAGAGGGTGGTGCCACACGCTGCGACACCCGACAGCACACGTCATAAGAACACAATATATTACATGGGAAAAACAAACTGAACTGTACAAAAAAGGTACAACTTCAGTTACAAACTAGTATTTATTTCACACAGCGGAAGTCTACTCTGTACAACTCACGCCCGCCTATCTAGCAAAAGTCGGTTGCCTAGCCCTAGGGCAACCAACACTGGCTGCACTGCTCAGCTCAGCGTGGCGTGTACGGCTTCCACTCAGCCGTGGTCCCCGACAGAGGGTAACCCTCGCCGGTGGACTCGTACTCCGAGTCCGTAGGTGGCTCCTCACCTGAAAAACACTTAAGCAGCAACCGTGAGCACGAAGGCTCAGCAAGGCTTAATCGACTCACCTAAACATGAAACCCTACATGAGGTGTACAATGACATAGGATAGTCATATTGCAACAAATGGACTCGCCTACAAGTTCATCCTTAGTTCAACTTTTAGCATCAAGTTAACAGTTCAGGAAGCTGAAATTTAGTAAGCAATATTTGGTGGCACACAGGTAGCAATGCAATTATATCAATCAGCAATATTGAATCATCATATTTCATACATTCGCCTACGTCACGACTCAGTGACCAAGTGGTACTCTTCACCGCGAGGGACGGCGAATCGACTCGATATACACCTGCAGGGAAACCCAAAGAGCACGTCACGTACGCCCACCCGCGGAGCTGCACAGCACGCTCACTCGATGTCGTACGGGACAACCTTTCACCCAACAGCCCAAACGTCGAACCGGTCGCACCGAAATGAGCAGGAGGTTCCCCACTCGGAGCATCTCTCTATGTCCATTGGCAGATTTCCACCTTGCTGCCCTCAGCCTACACCTATAAATCAGTGTGTTATGCCTCGACGCCCGGAGTTTTAGGCTACATCGGTTTATCGGGGCCCATATATCCGATATGCCTTCGGTACGTTCAAACTTGATCAGCGTGGGCTGCACACGGATCGGTCCTCAATCGACACGGACAGGGCTGCGCACACAAGACTCCCTCTTGCTGCGCCCTAGCCCCTGTCTAGTCTCATTTTCATTACTAAAGTGATCTCACATCACTCAACCGAACCCGTGTGTCCCAAGCCTAAACTCGCGAGTAGATTCCAACTACTCGACTTGTACCGAAGTTCTATGAAACATTAAGCATAGCCTGTCTACTCGAGGTACTAGACACTACCCTCACTCTTTTAGGAACCTTTGGTTATGCAAGTGGGGTTCCATTTATCCTACACCTAATGCACATTCATACACCACCCTAGTTATGTGAACAAAGTAAAACTTGATAAAAGAGTTAATGTAAACCGGGGCTTGCCTTGTTGCTGCTGATCAGTAGTTAGCTCTTCTTCTGGAAGGAGGAAGTACAGCACTTCCGGAGTCTCTTCTTCAGTGACTACACGTTTAATGGAATACGACATGTAAATTTAAATGCAATGTGTAAACTTGAATACTTAACTACTAATAACTCTAGCTAGCCCTCCCATTTGGTTCTGAAATTTTTATTGTGGCTTGGTAGGGTCCTAACCAGAGTCTTGACCAAGTTTCCTTTGAAACAAAGTTCATCTGAACCTTGTACAAATAAAAGCCCATTTGGTCAATATTTGAGCCTCTGAATAATTCCAGGGGTTTTCATGGCTCCAACCATTACTTTCTGGAAACTAGACTTTAAGATGGTTCTAATGGAGTTGGTTTCATGTCCTTTGAAGAATTCTACAGAAAGTTATGCCCTAATTAAGATTTGAGAAAATCTGAAAAATGTTTCTGTATATTTTTCTATTTTCTCTGGGCAGTTCTCTTAATCACCCCATTAGGGTAACTAAATGAATTTGGATGAGTCTGAAAATTTTACTGGGATTCAGGGATTTTCCAAGGAGCCCCTCAGCCAAATTTCAGAATTTTTCATAAAGTAGTTCTCCAAATAAAATTCCCAACAGTTTAAACTTTAGGGATTTAATTCTGGAAAACTATTCACTTTCATGAGCTGAATTTGGTATTTCTGGAAAGTACTCAGAATGCTGAGTTCAGCAAAATTTGGTTCATCGAATTTGGAGTTTCCTATCAAAAGTTCTATGCATTTGAAGTTTGAAATAAAACTGGAAATTCCAAAAATGTTTAAATCCTGCGGGTGGGTCCACCGCACACGTGTCGACCGCTGGAGCCAAGCCACACTGGCCACAGACTCCTTCCCGCGCGGCCGCACTGGATCCTGGACCACAGAGAATCCCGCACGCTACTTCCAGCCGCTGACGCGTGGGGCCTCCCCCCTTCGTCTTCCTCCGGTCACCCGCGCAACCCCGCCGCCGAGCTCGCCGGAGCTCTCGCCAGAGAGGGGTTCTGGCCTTTGGAGCTTGCTGATTCTCACCGCCTGTGCCTATCCCGGCCTGGGGAACACGGTGGTGCCCTCCCCCGAGCTTGGCAGCAACCGGAACAGTGCTCCTGCCGGTAACAGCGGCCGGGAGCTCACCGGCGACGTCCAACTCGGCATCCCCTGCACCTTTTTCGATGCGGTTTGCTCGGGGAGCTCCGCTGACACCTGCTGGTCACGGACGTGGACACCGATCCCCGTGAAAACGGTGGCAACTATGACCTCATCGGCGACCTAGGCCGGATATCGGCTGTGCTCAGAAAACTTCGAAGAACCGTAACCCTAGCCCACGGTTCTTACTGGTTTTCGATCCTAGATGGTCGTGGCAGTGTATAGAGCGTGTGTGCGACTCGGTTTGCCCGGTGATGAGCTAACCCCCACGAATTTTTGGATTTGGTGGGGGCTCGGTCTTAGGACTCCCGAAACTTTCCCGGCGAAATACTCCCCCGACAGCCCATGAAATGGAGAACGGTTAGGACTAGAAGAATCAGCACCTCAGGGCGGTCCTTTCTTGTGTTGCTCGTCGGGCACGAGAGCGCCTGTGCTGGCCGGACGCCGGTGATCAGTGAGGTTGGCGTTCCTGTGCTCGCGCGAAACCGAGAAAGAAGCTCGGTCGGGGGTGGTTCTTGTTTGGGAAACAGGAGGAAGGGCGGCGTGGGCTGTGCGCTGGCCTTTGAGCCGCGGTTTTGGCACCGTAAGGTGGCCGTTTGCTTCCTCGGTGGCTCACCGCCGCTCCCTTGCCTTGCGCGCGAAGCCGGGGTCGGCTGCAGCAACCGACTGCACCCTCGTGTGTGCAACTGACCTGTGGGCCTCCCCTTTACTCCTTTTTCTCTAGTAATTCTTTTCTGTTTTTGCTAATTATCCCACCAGCTACTCACAATTTAATGGGAGACTTAGTCACCAATTCTTGGTTTAAATTTGAATCCTCAAATTTGAACTGTGTTTGACTAAATTTGCTGCATGTTTAAACTGAAATTCAAATTCAGTTTTGAATTCTTGCAAATTTAGCTCTTGACAAGATGAACTCCAATGAGGATGAAAATTGGTGGGCTTACTCAGAAAAATGTGCTGAGTTTGAATATGAAGCTAACTTTTGAATTTGAGTGATGAAAGTTGCTGCAATTTGAATTTACATTCAAATTGGCCTCTTTTTCAAATACCCCCAAAAGTGCCTCAAAAAGTGTTGGATTTTTCATGAAACTTGGACTGAACCTTCCCAAGACTTTTAAAGTTCTAGGGGTAAGCTCAACCTCTCATGTTCATGTGTACAAATCCCTCTTTGTGAAAATGAAGGCTTTCCCCTCTAATCACTCTTTTGATGGAGGTTACTTGCTCTTCACAATATTTCCTAAGATATCCACAATAAAAACTGTGGTGTTGTGAGGTGATAAAAGGTTTTTTGCAAGTCCCTTTTCTTGGGCTTTTACAAATTCCTCCCGAACTTGGTTGTTGAACCTCATCTTCTCCCTAAGATTAGATCAATGGATCCCGTCACCATCCATGTCTTGAACTCAAGCAACAACTGCACATGAATAAACAACCAATACTTCCGAGCACAAGTCCTCGACTTGACTCTCGTTAGTTCCGAAACTACAACATCTTACGTGAGCACCGCACATAAGCATGTTGTAAACCATAGCAAAACGAGATCAGCCATAAAAACCAAAACACACCAAAATTTAGTAAAATAATACTAAGCAAACTTTCCATAAGACTAAAGAAAGTTCGAAACATTGCAAGTTAAAAGAAGAACCATTGCAATCAAGCTCTGAACCTTACCAAAACTAACCGGACCTTGAACCGGAGCTTACCAAAGCTAGTCGGATGTAAGGGCCTCAGTTTTTGACACCCATTTGTAGTGTTCATCCCCACACCACACACCTCATTTGAGGAAGAATGATGAACACAAATGAAGAGCAAGTAACAATTATCAACATGCTCATTAGGGAACAAACTTACACATTGCAAAAGTGGTATTTCCCACATGTGATATAGATGGGCTGGACATAGGAAAAACTCCTACACTTTGCTAAGGGTGTCCATGCCAAGTTTCACCCAAATTCAAAACCTTTTTGAGGTCATCTTGGGTATAGATAGGAAGGGGGCAGTTTGAAAACATATTCAAATTCAAACTGTTTTTATACCATGAATTTGAAAGTGGAAGGCATATTCTTACTCAGCACATTTTTGTGAGCTCACACACCAATTTTCACTCCATTTGGAGTTGATCTTGACATGAGCTAAGGGGGAGAAATTCAAATTTTATTTGAATTTCAAACTGAACTTGTGCTGAAATTCATTCAAACCAAACCTCATTTGAACTTTGATCAATTCAAATGGCTCATGGGGGGATAATTTGAATTGCCAAGGGTAGTATGGGGTTCACTGTTTACAACAGTGATTAGAAGTAAATTTCAGAGGTTAAAAGGAAGGGTGGGACCCACATGTCAGCCTCTACTTCAACACAAACCGACTGAGACTTTTCACTTGGGTCACCGAGCCGCAGCGGTGATCGCCACCGAGGCCAGCCACCGCGCCACCAGCTGCTTGCCCACGCGCGGGCATGAGGCGGTGCAGAGCCTTCTTAAGGCGCCTGCCCCCCCTCCTCGGCCGAGGTACCGACGTGATTTCCCGCAAGAACCCAGCACCGGCTGAAAGTTTCCACAGTTCGGACTTGATCGGAGGACGCCGATCGCAGCTCCCTCCTTCCACTCCAGAGTCCCAGCAAGGTACTAGAGACCTTCCTCCATCCTCCCCATTGCTAGAATTCGGTTGAAACCGATTGATATCGGCTGTGCCGAAAGATCAAACTCGGAACTTGGAACCGCCGCACCTCAGGCTCTCGTGGACAGCCCAACCTGGGCGTTGTCACGCCCGAGCCAAGGCACCCTTGGACGCGCGGGTGACCGGTGCTGCTCATCCCCGAGCCACAGCTCGAGTGGTTGCTCACCGGCGGCGAATTTCCACTTTTCCCCTTTCTGTGTGCAGAACGACCTTCGGGTACGATTCTGTTTAATTCGTGCTCTAGAAAGGATTAGAGGGCCTCAGGCCGCTCTCACACGAGCTAGACACGGTAACGCACGAGTTGCCTTCACAACTCTGGGCCGGAGAACCTCTGTGCCCGGCGTAATTTGAGGTCGACTAATGGCGGAACGAAGAGGGGGTATCGGGCGCACGGTGAGGACCTATTTCGGGCCTTCCCCGAGCTGCCTCGAGCTCATGTCGACCTTCTCTGAGGTCCACTGATGCTCCCCGACCGATTTCCCAAGTAGCTGAGGTACTAGGGGAGTCAGCCGACATGGCCGAAGTCATTCCGATATGGCGGCTCGTCGCCGACCATGCTCCGGCCGTTGTCATGAGCAGCTGACCATCGGATCCTGTTCCCCAAGTAAAAGTAGGCAGGGGCGGCCAGGATCAAGAAGTTTGGAGCTGTACAGCAGCCGGCGGCGAGCTCTCCGGCGAGGTCCCTCGGCGGCGGGGCGCGGGTGTCGCGAGGTTGAAGAAGGGGGTGGACCCCAGCTGTCAGCGGCCGATATTTTGAATCGGGATCCGGCTGCGGCCGGAATCGGGTGTGCTGGCGCGCAAAATCCTTGTGGGCCGCGGTGTGCCATCGCCTAGGCGTGCGACGCGTGTTCCCTGGGCCCACGCGCGAGTTTAAACTTTTCCCCGATTTTCAGATTTCCTTCAAACTTCAAATCCTTATAACTTTGGCTAGAAAGCTCCAAATTGAGTGAACCTAATTTTGCTGGATTCATCTCTCTGAGTACTTTCCAGAAAATCAAGTTTCACTTCATGAAATTCCTTAATTCTCCAGGATTAATTCCTTAAATTTTAAACTGTTAGGAATTTTAACTGGAGAATCCTTTGGAGGAAAATCCTGAAATTTTGCTGAGATGTTCACCAAAATATCCTTGAACTACCATAAAAATTTCAGATCCATTTGAGCTCATTTAGTCCACCTAATGGTGTGATTAATAAAACTGTTCCAGAGAAAATAGAAAATGTTCAGAAACATTTTCAGAATTTTCTCTGAAATTGTGTAGCTCATATCTTTAGTTAGAGACTTCCAAATTAAGTGAGACCAACTCCATTAGAACCCTCTGAAAATCTAGTTTTCAGAAAGTCATAGTTTGTCTCATGAAAATTCCTAGAACACCCTAAGAGTTCCAATTAAGGTCAAGGACATAATTATTTGTGGAGGGCTCAAATGAGCTTTGCTGCAACTAAAACTTGACCAAGTCTCTGTTTAGGTTGTAACCAAGCCACAGTAAAAGTTTCACAGTCATTAGGTCTATCTAGCAAAGGTTATAGACTTCACAACTTCAAACTTAATAGAAATGCATTAAATTAATACATGTATTGTTTCTATCATGTAGTCGCTAAGGTCGAGGAGGAACCCGAAGTCCTAGACTTCGTTACTCCGGAGGAACAGCTAGCCTACGACCAAGAGCAGCAAGGCAAGCTCCGGTTTGCATTAACCTTTTTACAAATGTTTATTGTTTTGAGCACATCTTTGAATATTGTTCTTTGCATTAGAGTCTTGATTGGAAACCCAACTGCACAGCCAAGAAAACCATGGGTTGGGTTTAGGATTGCAAACCTCGTTAGCCACTGCATTGCTAGGATAGAGTAGGATTCGGTACAAGTCGAGTAGTTGGAACTACTCGCGGGAATAGGCTAGAGGCACATTGCTCGGGTAGAGATAGCACATGATACACATGGCAAGAAAATGAGACCGAGCGGAGGGTAAGGGCAGCAGGACTTTGGGGCCTGTGTGTGTTGTAGCTCCGCTTGTGTCGATTGAGGACCGAGCCGTGTGCGGGCCTGTTGAACAAGCTAGAACAGTACCGAAGACCTACCGGCTATATGGGAACCGGGAAACTGATGTAACTCGGGTAGCTGGGTTTTGAGGCATTGCCCGTCGTTCAGAGGGTAGGTTGAGAGCTCGAGGTGTAAATCAGCTGGCGGCACAGAGATGCGCATGCAGGGACCTCTTGCTCGGGACGATGGGACCGGTTCAATATTTGGCTGACGGGTGAAAGGTAGTCGCGTACGGCATGCGTGATGGTTGTTGTAGGCAACATCGAGTACGGGCATACGTGACGGGTTGTTCGGGTAACCCTGCAGGTGTAAATCGATTATAATCGCCGTCCCTCGCGGTCAGTGAGTACCACTTGTTCACTGTACCGTGACGTAGAAAGAACAGGCTAGTTACATGTTAAAATGTTGCTGATTGAAAGCTGGACATTGATTGTTAATGATATGCTGTAGCTTAGAGCTAATCAAAGTTCTTTTCAACTTTGGGCAAAGTACATGAGAGAAATGCGTTTCTTGTTTGATTGCGGCTCTCTCATGTGCCTTAGCGTAAGGTTCTCCACAACCTGCTGCTAAAACTTGAAAGTAAGGTTCTACTAATTAGGCGAGTCCTTGCAAATGATTTTTGCCTCATGCAACCCATTACCCTCATGTAGAAGTTCCATGTTTAGGTGAGACGGGTCAGACTTGCTGAGCCTTCGTGCTCACTGCTTGTGTTTGAAGCTTTTGCAGGGTTCTATGAGGAAGGGACTCCCGAAGAGGAGACGGAACCCCAGGAGGGGAACCCCGTCGAGTGGGAGTCGTGCACGCCGCAGAGTTAGTGTGCGTGTGTGCTAGCAAGGACACGTTCGAGGGCTGAACGTGCACTTGATGCTTAGTCTACGCCCGCGAGTGTGGACTAAACGTATTTTGATGTAAACAGGTCATAAAACGGTTTATGTAATAAAACTTCCGCTTCCGCTTTGCACCTTTGACGTGTGTTATACGGTGCTGTGCAACGCAGCACCCCTCAGCGTGATCCTGGCTCGACAGGACCAATGGGGTCGTGTCAGCGTGGTATCAGAGCTCGCTTGAGGTTTAACACGGTACAAAGGTCTTCTTTTTTTCAAAAATCCAGTGAGGAACGAGTTAGTAGCCCGTATAAGGATGTTATTAGCATATAGAAAGTGGCTTGTTAACCTATTTGTTATGTCGGATAATCGTGCATCTCGGGACGTTCATGTCTTGGGGGGTGCACGTAAGCGCTGTCCACCAGTGCGCACAAGCTGAAGGGTCGAGCCCCACGGGTGGCAGGTAACCCGACCCGCTTTAGTATCCTCTACGACTCTTCATGTCGTTTGGGGTATTCGAGCAACGTCTGTCCCTGGCGTGCGTGGTGCAATATGGGAGACCCCGTCACGTGGTCTGAAACGTGAACACGTAACTCAAGGCGTGGTTGGCTTGAGAACATCCGGGCGAGTGATGACGGCCGGGTGTACTAACTGTATGTATTCCGGGCTCGGTGTGCAGCCGAGTCTGATGATTGTTTGAGTTTCTGCAGGTAGCCTTACCACGAAACGGTAGACGTGTAGTATCCGCGTGCGAGTGACGAGTAGTGCCACTGAACTAACGAAGCCGGCTAAGTCCGGTATAGGTTTTTCCTTTGTGAGGACGTAGTACCGACATAATCTGGTGACGTATCGACGTCACACCCCATTAAATGAACAACTTCATTTAAAAACTTAAAGGTTTTGATCCAAAGTAGTAAAATTGATGTAACTCCTTCCCTTGTACAGGATATTCAAAGTTAACAACTTTTCAACTTATAGGATGTTAAGGACAGAGCACTCTGTTTTCAGCTGAATCAAGGCTGGAGTTAATCAGAGGTTAGAGGTTGAGTTCTTTCGAGGTTGGAGTCGTATGATACATTTCTGGAAAGCTTTGGAGGAGCTTTACAACTTTTCTGTTGAGTTCCAGAGGTGTTTCATCCCTTAACCACTCGAAAAATGCAGTAGAGTTGAAACTGTCCAGAAAACAGGACAGAGCAAAGACTCTCTGTAAACTCTCTGTAAATTAAGCGTAACTTCCTGCTTAAAAATCCAAAAATAGGAAATGAGGTAGTTCTGGAAATCTTATGAGATGGGTTACAACTTTGTAACAGAAAGTTTTGTCAGATTAGGAACAGAATTAACTGGGATTCTTGGATCAAATCAGTACCTAAGGCAGGGAGGTGCTGTCCAATGGTTTCCAGAAATTCTGTTAACTTTGACATCTCATAACTTTTGAACCAGGACAGAACTTAGGCCAACCAAATACTTTCTGGAAAGCTATTGAAGTTAACTTTAACTTTGATGTTGAGCTCCAGGACTGGTTTTGCTTTTAACCTGGCCTAAATCAGATTGATATGGAAACTGGTCAGGGCTGTCATGGTAACAGCAGATCAGCAGTCAAATTTGTTTAAAAATTTGAACTATGTTTCCAAGTGTTATGGGTTCAATGACATATCTTATGTTATAACTCAATGGTTTACTGTTTAAATAAATATTTGACAGTTCTCAAATATATTTTTACAGATGGCAGCAGATAAACGGTTGGAGAACGGGTGGGTAGTTTCCCACTGCTCTGACCGTAGCGGCTACCCGGAAGCATTGTGGCAAATGCTCCAATATTTCGGGTACAACCAGATGCCGCAATACTTCGCCAAGGAAGAAGGCGAAGAGGGGAACAAGACGTGGACGATCCATGTCGAGGTTCCTGCAGGACCTACGCCACCCGGTTGGGTGCCATTCACCGTCACGGTGAGAGGAAGACAACCGGAAGGGATGTGGCAAGTGGCAGCCCGTGACACTATGTCACGTTTCTGCCAACTACACGTGCAGGCTATGGAGGGCACACCATACGCACTCGTTCCGGTGGAGGGGCGAGCTCAGCATGTGTGGGAAGAAAGGTACCTGGAGGCAACAGACCCGAGTTGCCCAAGGTACAACCCCGCGGAGGCAAACCTCAGCCTCCAAATGAGGGCGGGAAACGCTGTGATGGACAGCCAAGCTGTTCATACGGAACATCTCGCCACCAAGCTCAAGGAGAGCACAAGCCGTGGAGATCAATTCGAGGGTGCTCACAGCGCACTCCGCAATGTGCTCCTTCCGACGATCAAGCGACTGAATGAACAACACAATCAGTTGCGTCGTCTGAAGAAGGCAAAGAAGAAGGGCCGTGTTGACATCGCGGCGTTGCAAGAGCTGGTGCAGACCCTAACCCAGCAGAATGAGGACCTTGCTCAAGAGCGGGACGACGCTATTGAGGAAGGACAAGGCTGGGAAGAGGACTACAACCAGGCTATGGACGAGGTGCATGCATTGCAGGACCTCGTGCCCCGGTATTGGGCGTACCGGTAGTCTTGGGTCTTCCAGCCATGGGAGAGCCCGGAATGGGAGAAGAGGTGGTAGACCCCGAACCACCAGCCAAGGTACCGGAGGAGGACGACCCACAGGAGGTCGAGTTCTACTCCGAGTAGGGGGTTACGGATGCCAAGTAGGGCAGCTAGGGTAGCGTAACCCAACTTTTGTAATCGGTGACATGTCGTGTAGACAGTAGCTTATGTATAGGTAGTGACGACATGAGCACGACTTCTCGGAGATCCGAGAATAATGTATCTTGTATAAAGTTTATGCTTTATCAATATATGTGAATGTTGTGCAAGTTAATCATGCGTCGCTTCAATACCTACTGTCTGTTTATGGAATTTTGAGTAAGACATGTGCTAATTGCTGCTGTGCTGAATTTCAGAATGACGCGTACTCGTGCCAACCCTGATGTTGGAGGTACTAGCCAAGGGGGAGAGACCTCCCAACCACCTCCCGAGGACTCCTCGGGACAGCAGCAGCAACAGCAAACACCGCCACCGCCACTGCCGACGGTTACATTGGCCGACATTGTCGCGGCAATGGCGGGTTCACATCAGCAGCACACAGAGCTGCTGCAAACATTAATTGCGAATACGTCTCGCCCAGAGAGACATCAAGATCGTGAGGAGCGCCAACAGAGCTCCTACTCCGACTTCCTGGTGACTCATCCCCCTGTATTCTCAAGGGCGGATGAACCACTTGACGCGGACAACTGGCTCCGCGCCATAGAGATGAAGTTCGGGCTGCTCCAAATCAGCGAGCAGCGCAAGACTCAGTTCGCGGTCCAGCAGCTCCAAGGATCCGCGAGCGCGTGGTGGGCCAACTTCTGTGCTTCCCAGCCCACCGACCGAGTGATGACCTGGGCGGAGTTCCGGACGGCCTTCAGGGCCTATCATATACCGCCCGGTTTGATGAAGAGGAAGACGCAGGAGTTCCTACACCTGCAACAAGGGAGCCGGAACGCGCTGGAATATTCCAGGGCGTTCAACGATCTCGCGCTCTACGCGTCGTATCACGCAGATACGGACGAGAAGCGGCGGGACCACTTTTACCAGGGGCTTAACCCGCTCCTGAAGGACAAGCTGGCGATGTTCAATCGCGGCAGCCTCAACGACATAATTGATGCTGCGATTGTTCAGGAGGACTCCGGAAAGGAGTTGGCGGCGGCAGAGCACGCCGCAGAGCAGCGGAGAAGGAGGCGGTCCTTCTCAGAAGTTTCGGATGGTGAATCGCCCACCATCAGGTCCACGCTGGCAACCACCACAGCGGTCGATGCCGTTCCGCGGTCGGCCGTACTCTTCACCGGCATTCCGGCCGGCACTGCCAGTACCACCGCAACAACAGCAGCAGCAGCGGGCGATGCCGCGTGCGTTTGCACCTCCGCAACGCATGCCGGGCTTTCGTCCCCCGAGTACTCCACCAGCAGCGGCCACATGTTACAAGTGTGGTCGTCCAGGACACTTCGCGAGCAGTTGCCCGGAGAGGCAAGGCGGCGGAGTGGCACCACAGTTTCCGGGGAGGAATCAACCCCGGAACCCTACTAATGCGCGGCGGGCAAACCCCAGGCCCGGCACTGTCCACCAGCTTGCCATTGAGGACGTGCCGGAGGGCGAGCCAATCCTTGCGGGTATGTTCCAACTCCACCAGCATCCCGCTATAGTACTATTTGATTCAGGCGCCACGCATAATTTTATTAGCCAAGCTTTCATTGCTAAACACAGCTTGCCAATACTACCCACCGATAGTCCATATCTAATTTGTTCACCGGGTGGGAAGATTTCAGCAAGCGTAATGGTCTCCAAAGCACCATTATGCTTAGCGGGTAGAGTGTACCCCACGTCTCTCATTATCTTAGAGGGGCAGAAGGTCGATGTCATCCTAGGGATGTCGTGGTTAACCCGCCACGGCGCTGTTTTAGACACCGTCCTTCGAGTCGTGCACTTAAACTCAGAGGTGCACGGTTCTCACTCATTATTTCTGGACAGTCCAGAAATAAAACTTCCAAGTGTCTATCAAGCCACAACCATCAGATTGGAAGACATTCCAGTGGTCCGAGAGTTCCCGGATGTATTCCTGGACGATTTGCCGGGGATGCCACCCGATAGAGAGGTGGAGTTCAAGATTGAACTTGCACCGGGAACCATGCCAATATCCTGAAGGCCGTACAAGATGGCGCCCAAGGAGTTGGCTGAACTGAAGACGCAGCTCACGGACCTTCTGGAGAAGGGTTTTATTAGGCCGAGCTCCTCGCCATGGGGCTGTTTGGCATTATTTGTCAAAAAGAAGGATGAAACATTGCGGCTTTGCGTGGACTACCGTCCATTAAATGCCGTAACCATCAAGAACAAGTACCCGTTGCCACGGATCGACATGTTGTTTGATCAGTTGGTCGAAGCAAAGATCTTTTCCAAGATGGATTTAAGATTCGGGTACCATCAGATTAAGATAAGGGCGGAGGACATTCCAAAGACAGCTTTCTCGACAAGGTATGGACTTTATGAGTACCTGGTCATGTCCTTTGGCCTCACCAATGCTCCAGCTCACTTCATGTACTTAATGAACTCGGTGTTCATGCCGGAGCTGGACAAATTTGTCGTGGTCTTCATCGACGACATCCTGGTATATTCCAAGTCGGAGGAAGATCACAAGAAACATCTGCGTATAGTCTTGCAACGGCTGCGGGATCACAAGTTATACGCAAAGTTCAGCAAATGCGAGTTTTAGATATCGCAAGTGCCTTTCCTCGGGCATATCATCTCAGCGGAGGGTATCGCTGTGGACCCGAGCAAGATCACGCAAGTGCTGAATTGGAAATCCCCGAGAACTGTTCATGAGGTACGGAGTTTCCTCGGACTCGCGGGATATTATTGGAGGTTCATTCCGAACTTCTCGAAGATTGCCAAGCCAATGACAGAGCTGCTGAAGAAGGCTACCAAATATGTTTGGAGTCCAGCATGTGAAGCAGCATTCAAGGCTTTAGTCAAGCACCTGACATCAGCACCGGTTTTGGCGCAGCCAGACACAACAAAACCGTTCGATGTGTACTGCGATGCATCCGGCATTGGGCTCGGATGTGTGCTGATGCAAGACCGAAGAGTGGTCGCGTATGGATCACGGCAGCTTAGGAACCATGAGCAAAATTATCCAACTCACGACTTGGAGCTCGCTGCCGTGGTACTTGCACTGCAGATGTGGAGGCACTACCTACTCGGTAACCTCGTACATTTATATACCGACCACAAAAGCCTCAAGTACATATTCACTCAGAAGGAGCTGAACATGAGGCAACGAAGATGGTTAGAACTGATAAAGGATTACGAGATAGAGATCCATTATCATCTGGGCAAGGCAAACGTTGTGGCGGACGCGCTAAGCCGCAAGTCACACGTCAATAATCTGACCATCACACCGTTGGAAGAGAGCGAACCACCACTACATGTGATTCCACACGGAGCTCTCTACAACCTAGCTTTGGTCCCCACCATCCGTGAAGAGATAGCGGCAGCCCAGAAGAATGACAAGGGCATGTCACATTTGCGGAGACGTGTAGACAGTGGGGAGTTGAAATGTTTCCGGAAGGACGGAGACGGCGTCCTATGGTTCAAGGACCGGATTGTCGTACCCCGAAACCCGGAGCTACGGAAGAAAATCTTTGATGAGGCTCACTTATCAAAATTTTCTATTCACCCCGGCAGCAACAAAATGTATCAAGAACTCAGAAGAAAGTTTTGGTGGACACGGATGAAGCGAGAGACTGCAGAATACGTGTCCGAGTGTGATACATGTGGAAGGGTGAAGGCAGACCACATGCGGAAACCGGGACTGCTGCAACCACTGGGCATTCCTGCCTGGAAGTGGGAGGACGTGAGCATGGATTTCGTCGTCGGTTTACCCACCACCTTACAGAAACATGATTCTGTGTGGGTGATCGTCGATCGACTCACCAAAGTTGCCCATTTCATCCCGGTCAACACCAACTACAACGCCAAGAAGTACGCTGAACTGTACATCTCACGGATCCTATGCTTATACGGCGTACCCCGTACCATCATATCGGACCGGGGCACTTTATTTGTGTCCCGTTTTTGGGAGCAGCTACACGCTGCCTTGGGGACGAGGCTGATCCGTAGTTCAGCCTACCACCCGCAGACGGATGGGCAAACTGAGCGGGTAAATCAAATCCTAGAAGACATGCTACGAGCTTGCGCTATCGACCACGGCAAGAATTGGGATGATCACTTGCCGTTAGCCGAGTTCTCGTACAACAATGGGTACCAAGCCAGCATCAAGATGGCGCCCTACGAGGCGCTATACGGAAGAAAATGCCGCACACCATTGAACTGGTGTGAGTCTGGCGAAAGGGTTACCTTCGGGATTGACCTTGTCAACGACGCGGAAGAAAAGGTTCGACTGATTCAAGCGAACCTAAGAGCTGCTCAATCCCGACAGAAACAGTATGCGGACCGGAGAAGGCGCCCATTACAATTCGAAGTTGGAGATCACGTGTACCTACGAGTGTCTCCAATGAAGGGCGTAAACAGATTTGGGGTGAGAGGAAAGTTGGCACCCCGATTCATCGGTCCATTCCAGATTACCGAAAGATGTGGATTGGTAGCATACCGGCTGAAATTACCAGAAGCACTTTCCGGTGTGCACGACGTCTTTCACGTTTCCCAGCTGAGGAAGTGTCTCAAGCTATCAACTACCGTTCAGCTGGAAGACATTGAAGAACTGCAACCGGATCTCACCTATCGGGAGGAACCGGTGCAGATTATTGATGAGAAGGCCCGAACCATACGCAACCGTACGTTGTGGTTCTACAAGGTTCTGTGGAGTAATCACTCCATGGACGAAGCGACATGGGAGAGCGAAGAATTCCTTCGCACTAACTACCCCGACTTTCTCATGTCGCATATCCGGTAATTTTCCACCGTCCTCTCTCTCATTTTCACCTTATAATCTCGGGACGAGATTCTTTTAAGGGGGGAGGAATGTAAGGGCCTCAGTTTTTGACACCCATTTGTAGTGTTCATCCCCACACCACACACCTCATTTGAGGAAGAATGATGAACACAAATGAAGAGCAAGTAACAATTATCAACATGCTCATTAGGGAACAAACTTACACATTGCAAAAGTGGTATTTCCCACATGTGATATAGATGGGCTGGACATAGGAAAAACTCCTACACTTTGCTAAGGGTGTCCATGCCAAGTTTCACCCAAATTCAAAACCTTTTTGAGGTCATCTTGGGTATAGATAGGAAGGGGGCAGTTTGAAAACATATTCAAATTCAAACTGTTTTTATACCATGAATTTGAAAGTGGAAGGCATATTCTTACTCAGCACATTTTTGTGAGCTCACACACCAATTTTCACTCCATTTGGAGTTGATCTTGACATGAGCTAAGGGGGAGAAATTCAAATTTTATTTGAATTTCAAACTGAACTTGTGCTGAAATTCATTCAAACCAAACCTCATTTGAACTTTGATCAATTCAAATGGCTCATGGGGGAATAATTTGAATTGCCAAGGGTAGTATGGGGTTCACTGTTTACAACAGTGATTAGAAGTAAATTTCAGAGGTTAAAAGGAAGGGTGGGACCCACATGTCAGCCTCTACTTCAACACAAACCGACTGAGACTTTTCACTCGGGTCGCCGAGCCGCAGCGGTGATCGCCACCGAGGCCAGCCACCGCGCCACCAGCTGCTTGCCCACGCGCGGGCATGAGGCGGTGCAGAGCCTTCTTAAGGCGCCTGCCCCCCCTCCTCGGCCGAGGTACCGACGTGTTTTCCCGCAAGAACCCAGCACCGGCCGAAAGTTTCCGCAGTTCGGACTTGATCGGAGGACGCCGATCGCAGCTCCCTCCTTCCACTCCAGAGTCCCAGCAAGGTACTAGAGACCTTCCTCCATCCTCCCCATTGCTAGAATTCGGTTGAAACCGATTGATATCGGCTGTGCCGAAAGATCAAACTCGGAACTTGGAACCGCCGCACCTCGGGCTCTCGTGGACAGCCCAACCTGGGCATTGTCACGCCCGAGCCAAGGCACCCTTGGACGCGCGGGTGACCGGTGCTGCTCATCCCCGAGCCACAGCTCGAGTGGTTGCTCACCGGCGGCGAATTTCCACTTTTCCCCTTTCTGTGTGCAGAACGACCTTCGGGTACGATTCTGTTTAATTCGTGCTCTAGAAAGGATTAGAGGGCCTCAGGTCGCTCTCACACGAGCTAGACACGGTAACGCACGAGTTGCCTTCACAACTCTGGGCCGGAGAACCTCTGTGCCCGGCGTAATTTGAGGTCGACTAATGGCGGAACGAACGGGGGGTATCGGGCGCACGGTGAGGACCTATTTCGGGCCTTCCCCGAGCTGCCTCGAGCTCTTGTCGACCTTCTCTGAGGTCCACTGATGCTCCCCGACCGATTTCCCAAGTAGCTGAGGTACTAGGGGAGTCAGCCGACATGGCCGAAGTCATTCCGATATGGCGGCTCGTCGCCGACCATGCTCCGGCCGTTGTCATGAGCAGCTGACCCTCGGATCCTGTTCCCCAAGTAAAAGTAGGCAGGGGCGGCCAGGATCAAGAAGTTTGGAGCTGTACAGCAGCCGGCGGCGAGCTCTCCGGCGAGGTCCCTCGGCGGCGGGGCGCGGGTGTCGCGAGGTTGAAGAAGGGGGTGGACCCCAGCTGTCAGCGGCCGATATTTTGAATCGGGATCCGGCTGCGGCCGGGATCGGGTGTGCTGGCGCGCAAAATCCTTGTGGGCCGTGGTGTGCCATCGCCTAGGCGTGCGACGCGTGTTCCCTGGGCCCACGCGCGAGTTTTAACTTTTCCCCGATTTTCAGATTTCCTTCAAACTTCAAATCCTTATAACTTTGGCTAGAAAGCTCCAAATTGAGTGAACCAAATTTTGCTGGATTAAGCTCTCTGAGTACTTTCCAGAAAATCAAGTTTCACTTCATGAAATTCCTTAGTTCTCCAGGATTAATTCCTTAAAATTTAAACTGTTAGGAATTTTAACTGGAGAATCCTTTGGAGGAAAATCCTGAAATTTTGCTGAGATGTTCACCAAAATATCCTTGAACTACCATAAAAATTTCAGATCCATTTGAGCTCATTTATTCCACCTAATGGTGTGATTAATAAAACTGTTCCAGAGAAAATAGAAAATGTTCAGAAACATTTTCAGAATTTTCTCTGAAATTGTGTAGCTCATATCTTTAGTTAGAGACTTCCAAATTAAGTGAGACCAACTCCATTAGAACCCTCTGAAAATCTAGTTTTCAGAAAGTCATAGTTTGTCTCATGAAAATTCCTAGAACACCCTAAGAGTTCCAATTAAGGTCAAGGACATAATTATTTGTGGAGGGCTCAAATGAGCTTTGCTGCAACTAAAACTTGACCAAGTCTCTGTTTAGGTTGTAACCAAGCCACAGTAAAAGTTTCACAGTCATTAGGTCTATCTAGCAAAGGTTATAGACTTCACAACTTCAAACTTAATACAAATGCATTAAATTAATACATGTATTGTTTCTATCATGTAGTCGCTAAGGTCGAGGAGGAACCCGAAGTCCTACACTTCGTTACTCCGGAGGAACAGCTAGCCTACGACCAAGAGCAGCAAGGCAAGCTCCGGTTTGCATTAACCTTTTTACAAATGTTTATTGTTTTGAGCACATCTTTGAATATTGTTCTTTGCATTAGAGTCTTGATTGGAAACCCAACTGCACAGCCAAGAAAACCATGGGTTGGGTTTAGGATTGCAAACCTCGTTAGCCACTGCATTGCTAGGATAGAGTAGGATTCGGTACAAGTCGAGTAGTTGGAACTACTCGCGAGAATAGGCTAGAGGCACATTGCTCGGGTAGAGATAGCACATGATACACATGGCAAGAAAATGAGACCGAGCGGAGGGTAAGGGCAGCAGGACTTTGGGGCCTGTGTGTGCTGTAGCTCCGCTTGTGTCGATTGAGGACCGAGCCGTGTGCGGGCCTGTTGAACAAGCTAGAACAGTACCGAAGACCTACCGGCTATATGGGAACCGGGAAACTGATGTAACTCGGGTAGCTGGGTTTTGAGGCATTGCCCGTCGTTCAGAGGGTAGGTTGAGAGCTCGAGGTGTAAATCAGCTGGCGGCACAGAGATGCGCGTGCTGGGACCTCTTGCTCGGGACGATGGGACCGGTTCAATATTTGGCTGACGGGTGAAAGGTAGTCGCGTACGGCGTCCGTGATGGTTGTTGTAGGCAACATCGAGTACGGGCGTACGTGACGGGTTGTTCGGGTAACCCTGCAGGTGTAAATCGATTATAATCGCCGTCCCTCGCGGTCAGTGAGTACCACTTGTTCACTGTACCGTGACGTAGAAAGAACAGGCTTGTTACATGTTAAAATGTTGCTGATTGAAAGCTGGACATTGATTGTTAATGATATGCTGTAGCTTAGAGCTAATCAAAGTTCTTTTCAACTTTGGGCAAAGTACATGAGAGAAATGCGTTTCTTGTTTGATTGCGGCTCTCTCATGTGCCTTAGCGTAAGGTTCTCCACAACCTGCTGCTAAAACTTGAAAGTAAGGTTCTACTAATTAGGCGAGTCCTTGCAAATGATTTTTGCCTCATGCAACCCATTACCCTCATGTAGAAGTTCCATGTTCAGGTGAGACGGGTCAGACTTGCTGAGCCTTCATGCTCACTGCTTGTGTTTGAAGCTTTTGCAGGGTTCTATGAGGAAGGGACTCCCGAAGAGGAGACGGAACCCCAGGAGGGGAACCCCGTCGAGTGGGAGTCGTGCACGCCGCAGAGTTAGTGTGCGTGTGTGCTAGCAAGGACACGTTCGAGGGCTGAACGTGCACTTGATGCTTAGTCTACGCCGGCGAGTGTGGACTAAACGTATTTTGATGTAAACAGGTCATAAAACGGTTTATGTAATAAAACTTCCGCTTCCGCTTTGCACCTTTGACGTGTGTTATACGGTGCTGTGCAACGCAGCACCCCTCAGCGTGATCCTGGCTCGACAGGACCAATGGGGTCGTGTCATCGGACCTAGTGCCGGAGCTTACTAAAGCTTAGTCGGATCTAGCACGGGACTTACTAAAGCTAGTCGGACATAGCACCGGAGCTAGCAAAAACAAGTCGGACCTTGCCAAAATAAGTCAGACCTAGACAAAGCAAGTCGGACCTTACATCGGACCTATTGTCGGACTTTGCAGGAGCTCGGACCAAGAGTCGGACCTTGTTAAAAAGGTGTTTTGGTAGTATTCAAAACTTTTATCATCAAAGCCAAGGTATTCAGCACACATAGGTCTCACACCATCTCCGATCGAGTTTTCAGAGATGGCGGCGAGCGGCTGGTTTCGGTTCTTTTGCCGTGCGAGAGAACGAGCTGAGCCCGAGTGGAGTCGGTTGATGGCAAAGGATCACGCTGAGACGTGAGGAAGACGCTAGGAGGCCGCCAGCACGAGGGAAAGGCGCGAGGAGGTGTCCCGATCACCCCTCGGGGTCGCCCAGAGCTCGCTCGGCTCGGTTACTTTGAGCGTGTTACAAGCGAGGGAAAACAGCACACGGTTGGCTCGGCTGTGGTCGAGTGGATTGCGCTGAGCGTGAGGGAGCAGTGAAGCTGGTCGCCAGAGTGAAGAGAAAACAGGGCGGTGGCCTCGTGGCTGCATGCGGTGGTGCCCGGAGAGGAGCCCCGGTTGAGTCCGTGTCTGAACAGAGACGTCGGTTGCTGAGGTGTGAACAGAGAAACAAAAGCTCAATTACTTCAGTTGCAAGTCTCCCTTCTAATGACATGTGGGGTCCACCCCTCTTCTTATCCCCCAAAACCCTCACAATATCTCCAAAATTTAGCAGGTACTAAATTCCAACATGTAGAGCTCAAATTTGGGAATTCATTTGGACATAGGGCAAAGTTTACTCCAAGTTCAAATTTGAATTTGAATTCCGTTACCCTTTTTTGTCCTATTGCTAAAACTTAGCCACCACACCTCCAAATTTGCTCAAAATTTTCCTTCCCCATAATTTGGACCTGAAGAATTTGATTATGCCCTCTGATCTTCGAGTTGGCCACTGCAAATACAAATTTTTAAACAACAGTTTGAATTTCCTTTTTGGAAATGGCCTTCTATTCCTTGAAGTGAACCATTTAATTCAAACGGAATATTTAAGTCCTCTTTTGTGATGGCTCATTTGAATTTGGGTGAAAAACTTTGGTTTGCTCCTAGTCCATGCTTGATCAACATTAGTCTTAATCTGAACTTCACAAGTTCAGTTTGACTATGCCCCTCAAATTTGAGTTTGAAGGTGATCTCAAATAATGCCTTGAACACATGGTATATGAGCTCAAAATTTCTCCACATTTAGAACTTAAGCTCTTTTAACCTGAGGACTGCAATGGTCATCTAACCTATGGGCCTTTGGGACAACCTGAACATGAATCCTTTGCAAGGGTTCAAAATTGGGTTTAAATTTCCCTCCCCTCTACTCATAGAGGATGTGCACATGAGTTAGATTTTTGGGAGTGAAATTCTTCCCTAGGTTAACATGTGTTCAGTATGAGATAAAGAACAATTTAGCTTTCCCCACATGTCCATGTTTGAGTTTATCATTTCATGTAACATAACTCAAGTCATTCCCTTGCCTTAACATGTTTTTGAATTCAGCATGAACTCAACATGATCATAATCCATTCCTTTTTAGCTCACCCTAAAATCAGAAGTTTGCCACCATATCTCCTCACCTTCAAATGTGTGAGGTTCCATGTGTGTTCAAAAATTTATCGGCACCTTGAGGTGAGCATTTGGGTCTAATGATCTTCTTTCAATTCTTTCTCATGCACATGTATGAGCTACACATGAGTTTAACTCCACCTGGGTCCAACACATTCAAATGAATGCTTGAACCCGTGGTGTCGAACCCTACGTATACCATCCCGTGTAAGAAAGTTTTTGTAAATCCCATTTTTCATGAAACAGAAACACAATGACGTTCAATCACCAGTTTCTTTGTATTCACGTTTTTGGGACTTTTACACTTCATGGACTAATTTTGGTGAACTCCAATTCAGTACTTGGACGATCTTGCTCGGATCAACCGTAATGCCTTCCGAAGAAATAATGTGCCCAAGAAATGGCACTTGGTTGATCCAGAACACGCACTTGCTTAATTTTGCATATAGCTTGTGATCCCTTATGCGTTGAAGCACAATATGCAGATGTTCGGCGTGTTCTTCCTTCGACTTAGAATATACTAAGCTATCGTCAATGAAGACCATGAAGAACTTGTCCAGCTCTGGCATGAAGACTGAATTTGTAGGATCGAAGTACACGTGTAAAGCTACCAGAGGGGAGGTGAATGGTAGATAAAAACTTTTCAGCGGAAGCAACAAAACACCCCTCAGCAGAAAACTGATCTGTTAAAGAAACCGTGTGTGCGACTAATCTAAACGTGTTCAACTGTGACAAAACTAGTGTAGATTGTAGAGAATCAAGTTACGAAGACTTCACAACAAGAATCATGAAAATACGTTGAGAGAAACACAAGTTACGATCGAAAGATCGAGCAAAGGTCAATCTGTCCTACGCGAGAAAAACAGTTCTGGAATACTGCAAAGAAACTCGTGTAGATCAGAAACCACAAATTCAATGACCGTGAAATTTTTACAGATGATAGATAATCAAGTTTTGAAGACAAACCAAGAAGAATCACATCAATTGGAAATGTAAAACTCGAGTTATGATAAAACCACCGAAGCAAGGTAGTGCGGAACAGAAACTCGACGAGAAAAACTTGTCTGAAACAAGTCGGACGAACAAGGCACAAAAGTTCCTTTAGAATACGAATTTTATTTATCAAAACACAAGAGGAACAGCCCCAAAGTCGTGTACCCACGAGACTTGGCCTCCCTTGCTTATATAACCAGCCCTAAGGCCAACCCAATTCAAACTAGGACTCCTACTCCTACTTGGATGCAAACTGTAACTTTCCAATAGTGCTCAAGACTCTTTTACACGCAGATAGAAGCAATCTTAAGACATCCAAACACCTTAGTAACGTCCCAAACATTTCTAAAACAACTCAAATTCGTGACCCACACGAAATCCTATCATAACCAACTCAAAACTTTCCATATTAGAGTCAAACACGAGTCAGCTGCAGCCTGAGTCCATAACCTAGTCGGTTGGACCTTTCCGACCAATTCTTTACGTCCACATCTCTTCATCACGCCTTGGAACCATGCAGCCACGTCCATGAACTCCTTGCACACGTGCAAACATCTTCCAACGACGTCCAAGATACCTTCATATGCATTGTTCTTGAATCAAACATACTGCGCAACCTCCTGATTAAATCAACCACAATTCCACCCGAACTTGTTTGTTGAACCTCATCTTCTCCCTAAAACTAGTTCAATGGATCCCGTCACCAGCCATGTCTTGAACTCAAGAAACACCTGCACATGAATAAACAACCAATACTTCCAAGCACAAGTCCTCGACATGACTCTCGTTAATTCCGAAACTACAACATCTTACGTGAGCACCTCAGATAAGCATGTTGTAAACCATAGCAAAATGATATCAGCCATAACCACCAAAACACACCAAAAACTTAGTAAAATAATACTAAGCAAACTTTCCATAAGATTAAAGCAAGTTCGAAACATTGCAAGTTAAAAGCAGAACCATTGCAATCAAGCTCCGAACCTTACCAAAGCTAACCGGACCTTGAACCGGAGCTTACCAAAGCTAGTCGGACCTAGCGCCGGAGCTTACTAAAGCTTAGTCGGACCTAGCACGGAACTTACCAAAGCTAGTCGGACCTACCACCGGAGCTAGCAAAAACAAGTCGGACCTAGCCAAAATAAGTCAGACCTAGACAAAGCAAGTCGGACCTTACGTCGTACCTATTGACGGACCTTGCAGGAGCTCGGACCTAGAGTCGGACCTTGTTAAAAAGGTGTTTTGGTAGTATTCAAAATTTTTATCGTCAAAGCCAATGTATGCAGCACACATAGGTCTCACAGAATTCATCAAGTACATAAAATGGACCGGAGCATTAGTGAGTCCAAATTACATGATGAGATACTCATATAACCCGTATCTCATCGAGAATACTGTCTTGGGTATGTCTTCTGCCCGGATTTTTATCTGGTGATATCCGGACCAAAGATCCATCTTTGAGAAGACCTTAGCACCAACTAGTTGATTGAAAAGCATATCGATACGTGGTAGTGGATACTTGTTCTTGATCGTCACGGCATTGAGAAGATGATAGTCCACGCATAACCTCAGAGTCTCATCCTTTTTCTTGACGAACAGCGCGGAGCATCCCCACGGTGATGAAAAAAAGTGAATGAAGCTCTTGCTTAACAAATCATTCAGCTGCTCCTTTGGCCCCGCGAGTTTCTTCGGTGCCATTTTATATGGCATCCGAGATATGGGTGTGGTTCCCAGTGTTAGTTCAATTTTGAACTCCACTTCACGTTCCAGTGGCATGCCCGGTAGATCATCAGGAAACACCTCCGGATATTCCCGGACCACTGGAATGTCCCCCAGATTCTTAGCTTCAATGGTGCGTACAGAAATGACTTCCGGTGCAACATTTCTCAGAATCAACGTGTGTTGCCAGTGCTTCTTGGAATTCAGCTGCACCGTTTAAGAACTAATATCAAAGATAGCTTGGTGATGTGTCAACCAAGACATTCCAATGATGATGTCAATCCGCAAGCTTCCAGGATGATAAGAGTAATAGGATATATCCGCCCATCCAAACATATAGGCGCTCGAGCAATAATTCTGCCTGTTGTCCTACTACCTTCCGGTGATTTAATCTGATAAGATGTGGCCAAGGTGGTTGATGGTATTTGGTGCTTAACCACATAATCTTTGCTGATAAAATCATGTGTGGCATCCGAGTCGAACAACACGAACATGGGCTGATAACGCAGGCTGAACATGCCCGCAAACACGGGTTCTCCCACGGGAACGTCTTCAACTGCCATATAGTTTACATTCCCCACTTTCCGTGCTGTCCTCCTTGGCTGACCATGGAATTTCTTTGCAACTTGCGATGATATGTTAATGCTGCTCTGTTTGGTAAAGTTTGTCAAACATTCCAACTAACAACAAGGAATGATGAAAAATAATGAAGGAATATGTCATGGATCTTAGAGAAGTATAAAAACCTTCATGTCCACAACAAGTCCTAAGTTACATGGGCAATGAGCAATGCTCTGTTCAGAATGACCATGTGGCCTTAATCCCAGGTTTGATTATGAAAATGGCAGTTTCATGTCTCACATTGAATACCAAAGGTATAGATAACTTCAATATCTTCCCAACGAGTATTTATTTGCCTTCATATCTGTCCTGGATAAGAAGTTGTGATATTTCAAAGTTGACAGAAATCTGGAACAATTTCGACAGCACCTCCTCTGAAAGTGTCTGTTTGTCCGCAAGATTTCATACAATTAAACTCCAAATCTGGAGAACCTTTGAACTACAAAGTCGTAGCACATATCACAAACTTTCCAACGGTGTCTTACATGACCCTTAGAATTTTTTCTACAGGCGATTATGGTCGAAATACAGAAAATTTCAGAGAGCATTTTTGGTCTGCCCTGTTTTTGGACAGTTAACACTCATCTGAGATTTTCAGCCATTTGGAGGGAGATTCTGTTATGGAGTTCTACATCAAAGTTGTAGGAGACTTCAGAAACTTTCCAAAAATGTATCCCTAATCTCCATTGGTTCAACCAATCAAAAGTTATGCCCTGTTCAATTTCAGCAAAAAATTTTCCGAAAACAGGGGAGGTTGTTTCTAAATGTTTGAGATGAAAACTATACTCCCAATTGACTCTTAGTTCAATATAGGAGTTCATTAACCCCTAATGGAATCCTAGACTCCAAATTTACTCTTTCCTTTGAAAATTTCATTTTTCATGCAGTTAAGAACACATTACGGTACTATGTTTCCTCACCAAATCAAAATCCTAACCGGCGTTACACCGGCATATACGTCTCAAGGGGTGGCACTAAAACGATCACTCACACACGTGTTCTAAACGGAATGTTCTACTTGTGGTTAAGGTACCTGCAGAAAAACAATCAATAGTGATGCATACAAAGGTTTTCCATTTCAGGCAGGTCCATATCATAGTAAAAACATACGTCCCGTATCATTGCCATACGGGTCGTCCTTGAGTCAAGTCACGTCTCAAGGTACATGGTCGCGTTTTCACAACACACAACGGGGAACCCGAGTAGAGCGTGAACGGGTCGTCACGGTTGGGAATTTTATCAACCCAACAGATACCACCTACTGCCCTGCAGGGCACGCTGATGGCAAGCGCTGCGTATGTCCTCCTGGGCTATTTCCAGGTGAACACACTCTCGCGTTACTGACCACGCGATGGGGTCTCTACTTGCTTGCCTAATGCATGCTAGGGATCAGCGTTTCATATGAACTCAGGAACATGAAGAGTCCAAGAGTTTCATATTGACATCTCACACCAAGCTGTGAGACCTATCCCTGAACCACGTTCCTTGGGAGCTAACCGAAATTGAACCGCTTTCGGTGACATTTCTTACCATTTTTACCTGAGCGTAGGTGCATCGTTACATAATCAAAATTCAGAATTATAACAAATATGTTAGACTTGCCACTTTAAGTAACTATGCTAATATAGTCCTTACTTGGGCAAACTAGCAAAACCTCACCGTCAACCTAAGTTTTCCGTAATACAGTCCTTAATTAATGTGCTATCCCCAATGCGGCTCTGATACCAGCCTGTGGCGGACCAGGATCCGTTCATCCAGGATCGCAGAGGGTGGTGCCGCATGATGCGACACCCGACAGCACACATTATAAGAACGATATTGTATTACATAGAAAACAACTGAATATGTACAAAGTAGTACAAGACTTCAGTTACAAACCAAGTCTTTAAATTACAACAGCAGAAGCTACGTTTATACAACTCACGCCCACCTATCTAGCAAAAGTTGGTTGCCCCGCCCTAGGGACAACCCACACTTTCTGCACTCCTCAGCTCAGCGCGGCGTGTATGACTCCCACTCAGCCGTGGTCCCCGACGGAGGGTAGCCCTCGCCGGTGGACTCGTAACCCAAGTCCGTGGGATACTACTCACCAGAAAACACTTAAGCAGCAACCATGAGCACGATGGCTCAACAATACTTAACCGACTCACCTAGGCATGAAACTCTACATGCAGTTTACAAAGACAATGGGATGGTAATTTGCAGCAAACAGACACGCCTACAAGTTCATCCTTAGTTCATCATTTAGCCACAAGTTAACAGTTCATGAATATGAAATTTAGTGAGCAATATTTGGTGGCACACATGTAGCAATAAAATTTTATCATAACAGCAATATGAGAGGGCCCGACATCGACCATGGGGTCGTGCCGCCTCGCCCGGGGATCGCATTGGGTGGTGCCGTGTTATGCGGCACCGAACAGCACACATATAAGGAACAATGTATTACATAAATCAAAAGCGGAAACTTTCAATTGTTCTTCGTAAATAATTTACATAAAATAGCTACAGAGGAAGTCCATAAACAGCTCACGTTGAATATCTAAGAAGCACTCGAGGAGAGGTCCAGCCCGCGGACTCCTCTCGCTAGCAACACGAAGACATGGCAGCGGCTAGGTTCTCCAAGTGTGACATGACTCGGAAGTTCCCGAGTCTCACTGGACAACCTCCTCTATAGCGTCGAGGTTAACCTGCAAAACCACTTATATAGCAAGAGTGAGCACAAAGGCTCAGCAAGACTTAACCGTCTCTCCTAAGACATGAAACTCTACATGAACGTAACCTAAGACTTAAAGCTGTCATTTGCGAAAAGACTCGCCTACGAGTTCATCTTTAACTTTCAGATTTTAGCCATAATAGTAGTGACCTTGCGCCCAACAGCATTGGAACTCCACAATCAAACAAGAAACGCTTCATTCCAATGTTACTTGTCCCAAGGTGGAAATTAACTTTAGTTTGCTCTAACTCTATTTCAAACAGGGTTTTCATGCAATTTACAATTATCATAACAGCATTTAAGACTTTGCAAACTATTCCCACACAACTTGATTACTACGTCACAGCGCAGTGAGCAAGTGGTACTCATAACCTCGAGGGAAGGTGATTCGAATCAAACACTACCCGGATAACTCGACATATACGCCCGCCTCTGAAGACCCAACTCTGGCGTCCTTCATTACGTCGTATGTGGCAACTTTCTCAGGACACTAAACTGTAGAACCGGTCGTGCCGTCTGGGGCTCATAGGTCTAACGAGACGATGTGGTATGCCTCTACAATCCAGTGAACCCGGTACATCGGTTTCCTGGTTCCATATATCAGTAAGCATCCGGTACACAACTCAATACTTGCTCCCAGGGCCGCATACGCTTCGGTCCTTGACCGACACGGGCAGAGCTACTCGACCAAGACCTTGTCTTGTCGCTGTCTAACCCCTCTGCCCGGTATCCTCTTTAGAAATGTAAACTTTAGTTTGCTCCCCTTCCCAATCACACTTATGATATTCTGAACTATAGCTCGCGAGTAGATTCCAACTACTCGTCTTCTACCGGATGTCCTAGCCTATTTAGCATGGCCTTATTCTACAACGATGACACAATTCTACCCTTGACCTCAGGGTTCATGTTTGGTTATGCAAGTGGGGTATCAAACATCCTTGACCTAATGCACATACAAACCCTGACCAATAGTAGTGAACAAAGGGAAAACTTTTAAAAACAACTTAAATGCAAACCGGGGCTTGCTTTGGTTTTGCGGGTGACTAAAGTCAGATAATATGAAGTTAGTTTCTGATGACTTGAAGTTCAATTCTTGCCCTTCTTGCTCCTTGATCCAAGCTTAACTTCTTTTCCACTCTTCCACGTTTAATCACTACACGTTATGAACATGCACATATGTTTAATTGTAAAACTTTTGCTAACAAGTTCTAAAGACAAGTTTAAAACTGAAATTTTGTTCAAGAATTTAAAATGACACTGGGGTGGTGGGTTGGGTGTGTGTTTAAGCACTAAGATCAAGTGATGAGTGGGGTTTCATCACTTGGGTGGGGATCAACTAATGGTGGAACAGAACACTACTGATCCAGGGCTCCAATGGAGCTGGAAATTTTCTTGTGTGTTCCTTGTCACAATAAAGTCCTCTGAAACAAAATTCAGAATATTTCACTAAGTAGATCACCCAGAATAATTCCTTAAGCATCTAAGCCAAAAGGAATTAATTTTGAATAAATTTGCACTTTCATGCAAATCCGAGTGAACTACAATTTCATACATAGCTTAGGGAGCATGCATGAATTTTCCTAGGATTTTTGGAGCTAAGGAATACCCAGAACTGAATTTCCAAGTTTTGGAAATTCTCTGAAAATGTTTCTGTATTCATTTGAATACAGAAAACTGAAATCAGAATTACCCTAATTAAATCAACTCCAAATGAGCTGAAACCTTTACAGGGGTCTCCTAATATCCTAAAGAATATCCTGGCAAAATTTGGGGATTTTTGGATGAACCAAACTCCCTCTAAAATCCTTTTGCTGAAAAGCTTTAAAGAATTCTCCAGAATTTTGTATTGGTTTTCATGCCAATTGGGTTTCTTATTTGTATAGAGTTCTTCATCCTGAATCCAACCCAATTTGAATCACTAAATTTGGAGCTCCCTAGCAAAAGTTATGAGGTTCTAAAGTTTGAACTAAATCTGGAATTCAAATTAATTCGGGAAATGTTCAAACTCTGGCTGTGGGTCCACCCTACACGTGTCAGCCGCCGGAATCACGCCACACGGGGCCATAGACCCTTTCCCGCGTTGTCGCAAAGGATCCCGGGGCCGCAGCTGATCGGGGATTTAATTTTTCCGCCACTGACACTGGGACCCGCCGGTCGTCTTCTTCCCCGAGCCATTTTCTTTTTCCCGCGCCGCCCCCTCGCCGGAAACTCGTCGGGGCTCGCCGGAGTCAGCTCCCCAGCCGTCTCCCGGATCGATACTTGCCGCCTGAGGGTTTTGAGGGATGAGCAATCCACTGGTGCATTGATCTTGGACCGCTGGTGACCGTAAACCGGTCGGCGACGTGCGCACCTTTCGGTACAGCCTCGACGCCGTGGCCCGAGCACACTAGCCCGCCAAACGTTCGGCAGATCTGCTCTAAAGCACCAGTGGAGGTCAGGAAAGTTCGGCACGGCCTCAAACAGGCTAGGAAATGGCGGCAACCTGGTTGTCACCGTGCGCCCGCGCGTTCCCGCCATGGCTGCCGATCAGAAAGCTCGGAATTCGCCGCTAACACGGGGTTTCTAGCTAGGGTCGTGAAGGGGATTTGACCGCCGTTAATCCTAGACCCTTTGGGCACGAGTTGGTGACCTCTACGTGCAAATTGAGCGCGAATTTGAGAAATCCTTACCAGAGGGTCCGAGGTCGTGCTCCGGAAGAAAAACTTCAAATTCTGTCACTGAGGATCACCGTTTGAGCTGAGCTCCGGGGAGAAGCACCGCAGTGGTACGGCGCACCTCTGAGCGTTGCTGGTGAGCTGCCCACAAGAGCCCGACGTCGGTTTCCAAAGTTTACCCCTCGGCTTCGGCGCTGATCCTCAGATTACGGCCGACAGCGGCCCTGAACGCCGGAGCTGAGCTGGGGAAACGCTTGTGCACACGCTGGCGCTCCTTTTTCGTATTGATCGCTTGAGCAGTCAGGGAGCGATGCCGGCTCATGATCGGGACGAACTGGCGCGGCGCCAGCGGCATGTTTTCTCGGGAGGAAACAGAACAGGGGCTCGTGGGGCGGTTTTGTGGCCGACAGAGCACGTCGTAGGGAAGATAAGGGCACGGGGAAACCGACGTTGAAGCAGCTCGGGAGCTGGCTGCGTCGTCGCCTCGGTGGCGCACGCGTGGGCGTTGGCTGTTTGGCGCCTTCGGGCGAAAAGCAGGAGACCGGTTGAGTGAGTCTGAACAGAGAGCAATTTGCTTATGTGCTAAGTCTTTCCCTCTCCTCAATGACCATTGGGACCCACAGTCCATCTCCCAAATATCTCCAAACTTTGACACCTTGTAAATTCAGCTGTGAGGGATCCAAATTCAAAGGCCATTTTGCCATTTGACAAGTTGAGCCACATTTTCAAATTTGATTTCAAATTTGGAATAAATTTACAAGTCCTTTGGATATTTCTATCAAAGCCCCTCCAAATTTGCTCAAAACTTGGCTCCCTCATAATTTCGATCTGAGGAATTCAAATATGTCCTCTGATCTTTGAGTTGGCTATTGCAAATACAACTTCTCAAACAACAGTTTGGATTCCTTCTTTTGAAAATGCCCTTCTTCCTTTTGAAGTGACCCTCTTAATTCAAACTGAATTCAAAGTTTTATTGCACATGCCAACACTTTAATGAGTAACACAAAAGTTTTTTGTAAGTCCCATTTCTTGTATATAAACTCAACTTTATTCATAGCTCAAGTTTTCTATATACAAGTTTTGGGACTTTTACATTCCTCCCCCCTTAAAAAGAATCTCGTCCCGAGATTCATGATTAAGGACAAGGTGGAGAGGACAACTACTACATATAAGCCTCTAACAACTCCGGATGATTGTGCTGCAAATATACCTCGCTTTCCCATGTAGCTTCGTTGGACGTGTGATTTTCCCATAGCACCTTGAAAAATCACAGCGTCCGGTTTCTGGTCTCGCGAGTCTTTTCATCAATTATCCGGGTTGGT
Organism: Neostapfia colusana; assembly: GCA_030760725.1. Taxonomy (NCBI): domain Eukaryota; kingdom Viridiplantae; phylum Streptophyta; class Magnoliopsida; order Poales; family Poaceae; genus Neostapfia; species Neostapfia colusana. The sequence continues at coordinate 31,090,641 of JASWHV010000017.1, read as the reverse complement.
CGCTCAACGTACGTGAGGTCCGGCTTCAAATCTGCTATGTCTCCCGTGAGAATCTCCGTTGGAACTTTCAAACACTTCCGCAACTGAGATATGTGGAAGACGTTATGAACTCCGGCTAAGGCTGCCGGCAGATCCAAACGGTATGCCACGGGTCCACACCTTTCAATGATTGCAAAGGGACCGACGAAACGCGGAGCTAATTTTCCTTTCACTCCGAATTGGTGAATGCCCTTCATAGGAGATACGCGGAGGTATACGTGGTCTCCAACTTGAAAGTTTAGAGGACGACGTCTCTTATCCGCATAGCACTTTGCCTGGACTGAGCGGCTTTCAGATTTGCTTGAATAAGCCTTACCCGCTCTTCGGCTTCATTTACGAGATCAATCCAGTAAATAACTCTCTCGCCGGATTCACACCAGTTCAAGGGTGTGCGGCACTTCCGGCCGTAGAGAGCTTCATAAGGCGCCATTTTGATACTTGATTGATACCCGTTGTTATATGAGAACTCTGCCAACGGTAAGTGATCATCCCAGCTCTTACCGTGATGGATGGCACATGCTCTCAGCATATCTTCAAGTATTTGATTCACCCTCTCAGTTTGTCCATCGGTTTGAGGGTGATACGCGGAGCTTCAAATCCATTTAGTTCCCAAGGATGTGTGTAGCTGTTCCCAGAAGCGGGACACGAACAGCGATCCTCTGTCGGAGACAATGGTACGGGGAACTCCATACAAGCAAAAGATTCGTGCTATGTACAACTCCGCATACTTTTTGGCGCTGTATTTGGTACGCACCGGAATGAAGCGTGCTGATTTGGTTAACCGATCCACGATTACCCAAATCAAATCATGCTTATTAGCCGTGAGAGGTAGTCCAACAATGAAGTCCATACTAATATCCTCCCACTTCCATGCCAGAACGTTTAACGGTTGTAAGGTTCCCGCTTTCTTCATGTGGTCGGCTTTAACTCGCCGACACGTATCACATTCTGATACGTATTTAGCAACCTCTCTCTTCATCCGGGTCCACCAGAATTTAGTCCTCAATTCTTGGTACATCTTGTTGCTTCCCAGATGAATAGAAAATTGGGATAAGTGAGCCTCATCCAAAATATTCTTTCGCAGCCTCATATCACAGGGTGCGACTATCCGGTCCTTGAACCATAGAGTGTCTTCATCATCTAACTGGTAACATTTCATTTTCCCGTTCTTCAATCTCCTTCTGATATGAGCCATGCCCTTGTCTTTATTTTGAGCTTGCATGACCTCCTCTCTTATCGTAGGTATGAGAGCCAGATTATGTAGAGCTCCATATGGAACCAAGTAGAGACTTGGTTCTTCCTTTTCTACCGGCGTAATGGTCAGGTTATGAATATGAGACTTCCGGCTGAGTGCATCGGCAACCACATTTGCCTTGCCCGGATGATAATGAATTTCAATCTCATAGTCCTTGATCAGCTCCAACCATCGCCGTTGTCGCATATTCAACTCTTTCTGAGTGAATATGTACTTCAAACTTTTGTGGTCGGTGTAGAGATGAACCAGATTTCCCAATAGGTAATGTCTCCACATCTTCAAAGCTAAGACTACAGCAGCAAGTTCAAGATCATGAGTTGGATAATGTTGCTCATGATTCCGTAATTTCCGAGATCCATATGCGACCACACGTCCTCCTTGCATGAGTACACAACCAAGCCCGATGCCCGACGCATCACAATAAACATCAAAAGGCTTGGTTGTATCCGGTTGAGCTAGAACCGGGGCTGTTGTTAGGTGTTTCACCAACACTTGAAAAGCTTCCTCATATGGCTTGCTCCAATCATATTTGATGCCCTTCTTCAGTAGCTCAGTCATAGGTTTGGAGATCTTTGAGAAGCTTGGGATGAACCTCCAATAATATCCCGCCAAACCCAAGAAGCTACGAACTTCATGGACTGATGTTGGAGACTTCCATTTCAGCACTTGATCAATCTTGCTTGAATCAACAGCAATGCCTTCTGCTGAAATAATGTGCCCCAGAAATGGCACTTGGTTGATCCAGAATTCACATTTACTAAACTTTGCATAGAGCTTGTGATCTCTCAGTCGTTGGAGCACAATATGCAAATGTTTAGCGTGTTCCTCTTCAGATTTGGAATAGACCAAGATGTTGTCGATGAATACCACGACGAACTGATCCAGCTCCGGCATGAATACCAAATTCATAAGATACATAAAGTGAGTCGGAGCATTGGTCAACCCAAATGACATGACAAGATATTCATAGAGTCCAGATCTTGTCGAGAATGCTGTTTTCGGGATATCTTCCGCTCGAATCTTGATTTGATGATATCCCGACCATAAGTCCATCTTGGATAAGACTTTAGCACCCACTAGCTGATCGAAGAGGATATCAATTCTTGGTAGTGGATACTTGTTCTTTATCGTCACCGCATTCAAAGGACGATAATCGACGCATAGCCTCAGCGTCTCATCCTTCTTCTTCACAAATAAAGCTGAGCAACCCTATGGTGATGAACTTGGACGAATAAACCCCTTGTCCATCAGATCTTTGAGTTGCTCCTTCAATTCTGCTAATTCATTCGGAGCCATTTTGTATGGTCTCCGAGAGATCGGCGTGGTTCCCGACATCAACTCTATTTTGAATTCCACCTCGCGCTTACGTGGTAAGCCTGGAAGATCTTCGGGAAACACGTTCGGATATTCACGGACTACTGGAATGTATTCTAACTTGCATGCCTCGGCATTACATACTTCCGGGTCTTTGGAAACCGCTTCGCCGAGATACAATGTTTGACGTCCGTGAAGTGGAGAGTCCAAGTGGACACTCCTGTTCTCGATGTCCAGAACAGCCTTATGGAAGGTCAACCATGATATTCCCAATATGGCATTGATTCCCTGGTCTTCGAGAATGATGAGGGTGGTAGGATAAATTTTTCCACCCAAACAAAGTGGTGCTCGAGAAACAACTTCATTAGTTGAGATGTCTCCACCTAGCAAATGAATAAGGTAAGAACCTTTTGTGACAGTTGTGGAGATCTGATCCCGGATCACCGTTTCCCTGCTAATAAAGTTATGTGTTGCACCAGATTCGAATAAAATGACAACCGGCTTGTCATTTAAGGTGAACCTGCCGGCAAGAACAGGTCCTCCCTTTGGCAGATCATCGACTGACACATAATTAACTGTCCCCACTTTGGACATAGCTTTTCTTTGCTGCCCAAGATCGCTCTGTGGAACTGGACCCGCAGACACATTGTTGCTGCTCGGTTCAGTTGCTTCATTGACATTGAGCTCATTGTCAATATGAAGTGGGACAGCACTTGGTTCAGCTGAGAAATCACCTTGTTCATCTTCAACCTCTTGAGGGCAATAATATTCTGGTGCACTTTGTTGATACTGAGGTGCATGAGAAACAAGTTGCTGCTGCGGTGGAGGTGAATAAGACCTCTGTGGAGTAGAAGAGTCATCACACTCCCAGAATGATTGCACCTCTTGTGGAATCTCTCTACCGGAAGGTGAACAGATCACCACCCGATACTTCTGAGGTAGATGATTGCATTCCTCCTGTGATGAGTCCCTCTCTCTCTTTTCTTTGAGGTAGAGATTGGAATAATATTCCTGAGTGATAGCACAGCTCACAAACTCATCAAAATTCTCTTGGCTAACTTGAGCCAATTCACATCGCAGCCTAGCGGTCAGCCCTCGGTAAAAGTGATAACCCCTCATGGATGGTGATTTCACATAGTCAGGGACATATTGAGCTAAGCGATTGAATTCCTTCGCATACTCAATAACACCCATGTCCCCTTGCTTCAGACTCCAGAAATCATCCAGACTGGTTTGCATTATGCCCGCAGGGATGAAACGAGCATGAAATGCAGCCTGGAACTCCGCCCATGTGACACGATGCCCCGCTGGTTGAACAGCAAGGTACTCTGCCCACCATGCTCTAGCAAAGCCGTGAAGCAGCTGAGCGGCAAATAGAGTCTTTGAGAATTCATCACATTGGATCAATCCAAACTTGGACTCAATGACACGTAACCAGTGATTTGCTTCACTATGGTCAGCCGCCTCAGAGAATACCGGCGGTTGTGTCGCCAAGAAATCCAGATACGTGTTCGGGGTTGGCATGTGACGTTGAGTTTCTCGATGTATGCCTTGCTGAACTAAAGTTTGGAGAGTTTCATTCATCTTCGCCATAATTTCAGCCAATCCGGTTGGCGATGGCTCTTGTGATGAAGTCGAGTCATTCCCACCTCGACTTGAACCTCCAAGCTCCATTTGAGAATGTGTACGTACAATACTGCACGAAACAAAATTTTGAGTCAATCAAAATTCTATCTCAGTAGTAAGTAAAGATAAGTAAAACATGAACATGTCATGAACTTTATGAAAGCATAACCACATTTATGTTTAAACAAATCTTATGTACGCTAAGCTAATCAGCGAGACTACCCTGACCAGCTCACACAAACTCCAAATTTTACTCAAGTTATCAACAGATTCTTGACTTGAGTTCAACACCAAAGTTTTAGTAAACTTCATTATATTTCCAACGAGTACTTATGTGCTCCTTAAGGATTTTTCTACATGAAGTTGTGGCTTAAAAACAGAAAGGTCCAGAGAGGTTTTTGCTACTGTCCTGGTTCTGAACAGTTTGCCTTCAACTGGACTTTTCACCAACTTAACGTGTGATTTTGCTCTGGATGTCTACAAAGAAGTTGTAGAACACTTAAAAATCTTTCCAGAACTGTATCATACACCTTATTTGGGTCAAGCTACTCAGAGTTATGCTCTGTTAAAGTCCAGAAAAAATTTCTGCCAGAAACAGAGCACTCTGTTTTTGAAAACTTTGACACCTTGTTATATTCTCATTTGAATCTTAGCTCAAAATAAGAGTTCAGTAACTAATATTTGTCTCAAACTTCCATTTTTAGTTGCAAGTTAGTTCATGAATCATTTCTTAATATGGAAGAGGTTATTAAGTGTAGTACGGTGTCGATGCACCGTAAGAAAGATGTCGGTACTATGTTACCTCACCAAAGAAAATCCTACGCCGGATCATACCGGCATATACGTATAATCCATGGCACTAAGACGGTCTCTCGCACACGTGTACTACACGGGATACGTACATGGTTAGTACCTGCACAAAGACACTCAATAGTGGTGCACTCAAAGGTTGTTTCATTTCAGGCAGTCCCATATTTGAAAGTAAATACAAACGCCCGTATCATTGCCATACGGCCGTCCTTGAGTTAAGTCACGTCTCAACGTGATCGTGTTTCAACACCACACGACGGGGAACCCGAGTATGTCATGAACGGGTCATCACGGATGGGAATGTTATCAACCCAACGGATACCACCTACTGCCCTGCAGGGCACGCCGATGGCAAGCAGTGCGTATGTCCTCCTGGGCTATTTCCAGACGAACACACTCTCGCGTTACTGACCACGCGATGGGGTCTCCACTTACTTGCCTAATGCACGCTAGGGATCAGTGTTTCATATGAACTCAGGAACATGGAGAGTCCAAGAGTTCATATTGACGTCTCACACCAAGCTGTGAGACCTGGCCCTGAACCACTTTTCTCGTCAGGGGAGCTAACCGAAATTGAACCGCTTTCGGTGGCATTCCTTACCATTCTTACCTGAGCGTAGGTGCGTCGTTACATAATGAAAATTCAGAATTAAAACACATATGTTACTCTTTCCACTTTAAGTAACTACACTACTATAATCCTTATGTGGGCCTAATACCGTTTCCTCACCGTATCCTAAGTTTTTGGTTGTAATAAGATCCTTATTCCGTGCGCTATTACCAATGCGGCTCTGATACCACACTGAGAGGGCCCGACCTCGACCATGGGGTTGTGCCGCCTCGCCCGGGGATCGCATTGGGTGGTGCCATGTTATGCGGCACCGAACAGCACACATATAAGGAACAATGTATTACATAAATAAAAAGCGGAAACTTTCAATTGTTCTTCGTAAATAATTTACATAAAATAGCTACAGCGGAAGTCTATAAACAGCTCACGTTGAACATCTAAGAAGCACTCGAGGAGAGGTCCAGCCCGCGGACTCCTCTCGCTAGCAGCACGAAGACATGGCAGCGGCTAGGTTCTCCAAGTGTGACATGACTCGGAAGTTCCCGAGTCTCACCAGACAACCTCCTTTATAGCGTCGAGGTTAACCTGCAAAACCACTTATATAGCAAGAGTGAGCACAAAGGCTCAGCAAGACTTAACCGTCTCTCCTAAGACATGAAACTCTACATGAAAGTAACCTAAGAATTAAACCTGTCATTTGCGAAAAGACTCGCCTACGAGTTCATCTTTAATTTTCAGATTTTAGCCATAATAGTAGTGACCTTGCGCCCAGCAGCATTGGAACTCCACAATCAAACAAGAAACGCTTTATTCCAATGTTACTTGTCCCAAGGTGGAAATTAACTTTAGTTTGCTCTATCTCTATTTCAAACAGGGTTTTCATGCAATTTACAATTATCATAACAGCATTTAAGACTTTGCAAACTATTCCCACACAACTTGATTACTACGTCACAGCACAGTGAGCAAGCGGTACTCATAACCGCGAGGGACGGTGATTCGAATCAAACACTACCCAGATAACTCGACACATACGCCCGCCTCTGAAGACCCAACTCTGGCGTCCTTCATTACGTCGTATGTGGCAACCTTTCTCAGGCCACTAAACTGTAGAATCGGTCGCGCCGTCTCGGGCTCATAGGTCTAACGAGACGATGTGGTATGCCTCTACAATCCAGTGAACCCGGTATATCGGTTTCCTGGTTCCCGTATATCAGTAAGCATCCGGTACACAACTCAATACTTGCTCCCAGGGTCGCATACGCTTCGGTCCTTGACCGACACGGGCAGAGCTACTTGACTAAGACCTCGTCTTCTCGCTGTCTAACCCCTCTGCCCGGTCTCCTCTTTAGAAATGTAAACTTTAGTTTGCTCCCCTTCCCAATCACACTTATGATATTCTGAACTATAGCTCGCGAGTAGATTCCAACTACTCGTCTTCTACCGGATGTCCTAGCCTATTTAGCACGGCCTTATTCTACAACGATGACACAATTCTACCCTTGACCTCAGGGTTCATGTTTGGTTATGCAAGTGGGGTATCAAACATCCTTGACCTAATGCACATACAATCCTTGACCAATAGTAGTGAACAAAGGGAAAACTTTTAAAAACAACTTAAGTGCAAACCGGGGCTTGCCTTGGTTTTGCAGGTGCCTAAAGTCAGATAATATGAAGTTAGTTGCTGATGACTTGAAGTTCAATTCTTGCCCTTCTTGCTCCTTGATCCAAGCTTAACTTCTTTTCCACTCTTCCACGTTTAATCACTACACGTTATGAATATGCACATATGTTTAATTGTAAAACTTTTGCTAACAAGTTCTAAAGACAAGTTTAAAACTGGAACTCTGTTCAAGAATTTAAAATGACACTGGGGTGGTGGGTTGGGTGTGTGTTTAAGCACTAAGATCAAGAGATGAGTGGGGTTTCATCACTTGGGTGGGGATCAACTAATGGTGGAACAGAACACTACTGATCCAGGGCTCCTATGGATCTGGAAATTTTCTTGTGTGTTCCTTGTCACAAGAAAGTCCTCTGGAACAAAATTCAGAATATTTCACTAAGTAGATCACCCAGAATAATTCCTTAAGCATCTAAGCCAAAAGGAATTAATTTTGAATAAATTTGCGTTTTCATGCAAATCCGAGTGAACTACAATTTCATACATAGCTTAGGGAGGATGCATGAATTTTTCTAGGATTTGTGGAGCTAAGGAATGCCCAGAACTGAATTTCCAAGTTTTGGAAATTCTCTGAAAGTATTTCTGTATTCATTTGAATACAGAAACTTGAAATCAGAATTACCCTAATTAAATCAACTCCAAATGAGCTGAAACCTTTACAGGGGTCTCCTAATATCCTAAAGAATATCCTGGCAAAATTTGGGCATTTTTGGATGAATCAAACTCCCTCTAAAATTCTTTTGCTGAAAAGCTTTATAGAATTCTCCAGAATTTTATATTGGTTTTCATGCCAATTGGGTTGCATATTTGGATAGAGTTCATCATCATGAATCCAACCCAATTTGAATCACTAAATTTGGAGCTCCCTATCAAAAGTTATGAGGTTCTAAAGTTTGAACTAAATCTGGAATTCAAATTAATTCGGGAAATGTTCAAACTCTGCCTGTGGGTCCACCCTACACGTGTCAGCCGCCGGAATCACGCCACACGGGGCCATAGACCCTTTCCCGCGTTGTCGCAAAGGATCCCGGGGCCGCAGCTGATCGGGGATTTAATTTTTCCGCCACTGACACATGGGACCCGCCGATCGTCTTCTTCCCCGAGCCATTTCTTTTTCCCGCACCGCCCCCTCGCCAGAAACTCGTCGGGGCTCGCCGGAGTCGGCTCCACGGCGGTCTCCCGGCTCGATACTTGTCGCAGATGGTTTTCAGGGACGAGCAATCCACTGGTGCATTGATCTCGGACCACTAGTGACAGGAAACCGGTCGGCGACGTGCGCACCTTTCGGTACAGCCTCGGCGCCGTGGCCCAAGCACCCTAGCCCGCCAAACATTCGGCGGATCCGCTCTACAGCACTAGTGGAGGTCAGGCAAGTTCGGCACGGCCTCAAACAGGCTAGGAAATGGCGGCAACCTGGTTGTCACCGTGCGCCCGCGCGTTCCCGCCATGGCCGCCGATCAGAAAGCTCGGAATTCGCCGCTAACACGGGGTTTCTAGCTAGGGTCGTGAAGGGGATTGGACCGCCGTTAAGCCTAGACCCTTTGGGCACGAGTTGGTGACCTCTACGTGCAAATTGAGCGCGAATTTGAGAAATCCTTACCAGAGGGTCCGAGGTCGTGCTCCGGAAGGAAAACTTCAAATTCTGTCAATGAGGATCACCGTTTGAGCTGAGCTCCGTGGAGAAGCACCGCGGTGGTACGGCGCACCTCTGAGCGTTGCTGCTTGAGCGTGAAACCCATGGTGGTGAGCTGCCCACAAGAGCCCAACGTCGGTTTCCAACGTTGACCCCTCGGCTTCGGCGCTGATCCTCAGATTACGGCCGACAGCGGCCCTGAACGCCGGAGCTGAGCTGGGGAAACGCTTGTGCACACGCTGGTGCTCCTTTTTCGTGTTGATCGCTTGAGCAGTCAGGGAGCGATGCCGGCTCACGATCGGGACGAACAGGCGTGGTGCCGGCGGCGTGTTTTCTCGGGAGGAAACAGAACAGGGGCTCGTGGGGCGGTTTTGTGGCCGACAGAGCATGTCGTAGGGAAGATAAGGGCGCGGGGGAACCGACGTTGAAGCAGCTCGGGAGCTGGCTGCGTCGTCGCCTTGGTGGCACGCGCGTGGGCGTCGGCTGTTCGGCGCCTTCGAGCGAAAAGCAAGAAACCGGTTGAGTGAGTCTGAACAGAGAGCAATTTGCTTATGTGCTAAGTCTTTCCCTCTCCTCAATGACCATTGGGACCCACAGTCCATCTCCCAAATATCTCCCAACTTTGACACCTTGTAATTTCAGCTGTGAGGGATCCAAATTCAAAGGCCATTTTGCCATTTGACAAGTTGAGCCAAAAATTTGGAATAAATTTACAAGTCCTTTGGATATTTCTATCAAAGCCCCTCCAAATTTGCTCAAAACTTGGCTCCCTCATAATTTGGATCTGAGGAATTCAAATATGTCCTCTGATCTTTGAGTCGGCTATTGCAAATACAACTTCTCAAACAACAGTTTGAATTCCCTCTTCTGAAAATGCCCTTCTTCCTTTTGAAGTGACCCTCTTAATTCAAACTGAATTCAAAGTTTTATTGCACATGCCAACACTTTAATGAGTAACACAAAAGTTTTTTGTAAGTCCCATTTCTTGTATATAAACTCAACTTTATTCATAGCTCAAGTTTTCTATTTACAAGTTTTGGGACTTTTACACAATTTGAATCATCACATTGTATATATTAACCTACGTCACGACTCAGTGACCAAGTGGTAGTCATCACCGCGAGGGACGGCGAATCGACTCGATATACACCTGCAGGGATACCCGAAGAGCACGTCACGTACGCCCACCCGTGGAGCTGCACAGCACGCTCACTCGATGTCGTACGGGACAACCTTTCACCCAACAGCCCAAATGTTGAACCGGTCGCACCGAAACGGACAGGAGGTTCCCTACACGGAGCATCTCTCTATGCCCGTTAGCAGATTTCCACCTTGCTGCCCTCAGCCTACACCTATAAATCGGTGGGTTATGCCTCGACGCCGGGAGGTTTAGGATACATCGGTTTACCAGGGCCCATATATCTGATATGCCTTCGGTATGTTCAAACTTGATCAGCGTGAGCCGCACACGGATCGGTCCTCAATCGACATGGACAGGGCTGCGCACACAAGACTTCCTCTTGCTGCGCCCTTGCCCCTGCCTAGTCTCATTTTCATTTCTAAAGTGATCTCTCATCACTCGAACCAATCCTGTGTGTCCCAAGCCTAACTCGCGAGTAGATTCCAACTACTCGACTTGTACCAAAGTTCTATGAATCATTAAGCATAGCCTGTCTACTCGAGGTCTTAGACACTACCCTCAGTCTTGTAGGAAAATTCTGGTTATGCAATTGGGGTTTCATCCATCCTACACCTAATGCACACCCATACTTCATACTAAGTATTCATAAAGCAAAACTTTGTAAAATTTGGTAATGCAAACTGGGGCTTGCCTTGTTGCTGCAGGTTTATTTCTACTTTATAGTCAGTAACTTGGCGATGAGTTAAGCCTCAACTTGCTGCTCCAAGTCAAGTTGCTCGTCGACCTCCTTTGTTGTATTTCCTACCGACATGAATATGCACAGTTTTATGTTGCAAGTAAAGACATTATAAAACAAAAATGTTTTATGACTTAAGAAAGGGTTATAACTAACTAAGACTCGAGGATTCGGTTTGGCTATGTGCTGGAACAGAGACATGAACATTGTGAGCATTGGAGAATTTTGGAACTCAAGTTCAAAGAACTAGGTAAAGGATATAATGATGAAACTAGAAAGTATTAGCAGAAACTTGAGAAGATGATCTCAATTTATTCTGAAATTTTTACAGTGGAACATATATCATACAGAGATATGGCTTGCAAAATTTCAGACAAAGTTGATGGAAGATTTGGCCTAGGGAATTTTCTTACTATTTGGCTTCTCTGAATTCCTGTGGCAATTATAGTGTCTTGTCATCTCCAAATTTGGTTTTTCAGAAACTTGAGAGTCTCATGAGTCCATAGGACTTGGTTTCACCATTTTTGGAGCTCCCTACAAAGAGATATGTATTTTAGAAGTTGGAGCTAAAAGCTGAAAAATCTTTCTGTTATTTTTCCTAATTTTCAGAGACATACAATATTGAATCAACATTTGGCAAAGCAAATGAAATCCAATGCCTATGAAATTTTTAATGGAGTTCAAGCATTTTTGGAAGAATGTCTTGCCCAAATTTAGGAATTTTCCAATAAACAGAACTCCTGTAAAAATTCCTACAAGATTTTCCTTAAATGAATTAATGAGCCAAATACAAGGATTTTCATAAATATTGGGCTGCATATCTGGATAGTACTCTTTTATAGGAATCCAACAAAATTTATTTCATAATTTGTGGATGTTCCTACAAAAAGTTATGGCTCTCCAAAGTTTGAACCAAATTAGGAAAGTCTGGAAAAGTTTAAACACTGCCCGTGGGTCCTACCTGTCATCGTCGTCCCTCGCGGTCAGTGAGTACCACTTGTTCACTGTACCATGACATAGAAAGAACAGGCTAGATACATGTTAAAAGTTTGCTGATTTGAAAGACATACTTTGCTTGTTAATGTCTTGTTGTAGTTTAGAGCTAATTAAAGTTCTTTTCAACTTTGTGCAAAGTACATGAGAGAAATGTGTTTCTTGTTTGATTGCGGCTCTCTCATGTGCCTTAGCAGGATTACCACAACCTGCTACTAAAACTTGAAAGTAAGGTTCAAATAATTAGGCGAGTCCTTTGCAACTTATTTTACCTCCTGTACCCTAAAACCATCCATGTAGAAGTTTCATGTATAGGAGAGACAGGTCAGTCATGCTGAGCCATCGTGCTCACTGCTTGTGTTTGAAGCTTTTGCAGGGTTTTATGAGGAAGGGACTCCCAAGGAGGAGACGGAACCCCAGGAGGGGAATCCCGTCGAGTGGGAGTCGTGCACGCCGCCGTGTTAGTGTGTGTGCGTGCTAGCGAGGACATGTTCACGGGCTGAATGTAAACTCGATGCGTAGTCTACGTCCATGAGTGTAGACTGGACTTATTTTGTTATAAAAATATTCATAAAGTGGTTTATGTAATAAAACTTTGCTTCCGCTTTGTATCTTTGATGTGCGTCATTCGGTGCTGTGCAACGCAGCATCCCTCAGCGTGATCCTGGCTCGACAAGGCTGTGAGGCCGTGTCAGCGTGGTATCAGAGCTCGCTTGAGCCTTAACGCACTACAAAGGTCATCTTTTTCAAAAATTCGGTGAGGAACGAGTTAGTAGCCCATATAAGGATGTTATTAGTGTATAGAAAGTGGCATACTAACCTAATTGCTTATGTCGGAAAAATCGTGCATCTCGGGACGCTTTATGTCTTGGGGGGTGCACGTTAGCGCTGTCCACCAGTGCGTACAAGCTGAAGGGTGGAGCCCCATGGGTGGCAGGTAACCCGACCCGCTTTAATATCCTCTATGACTCTTCATGTCGTTTGGGGTATTCGAGCAACGTCTGTCCCTAGCGTGCTTTGGGCAATTTGGGAGACCCCGTCACGTGGTCAGTAACATTAAAACGTAGCTCAAGGCGTGTTTGGCTTGAGAACATCCGGGCGAGTGATGACGGCGGGGTGTACGAACTGTATGGATACCGGGCTCGGTGTGCAGCCAAGTCTGATGATTGTTTGAGTTATCTGCAGGTAGTCTAACCACGAAACGGTAGACGTGTAACATCCGTGTGCGAGAGACGTTTAGTGCCACTGAACTAACGAAGCCGGCTAAGTCCGGTACAGGTTTTTTCTTTGTGACGACGTAGTACCGACATGATTTGGTGACGCATCGACGTCACACCCCACTAAATGAGCAACTGCATTGTATAACTTGAAAGTTTTAGTCCATAGCACTAAAATGTGATGTAACTCCTTCCCTTAATCAGGATATTCAAAGTTAACAAGTTTTCAACTTATATGATATTAAGGACAGAGTCTGCTGTTTTCAGCTGAAAAAAGGCTGAAGTTAATAAGAGGTTAGAGGTTGAGTTCTTTCGAGGTTGGGGTCAAATGATGCATTTCTGGAAAGCATTGGAAGAGTATTACAACTTTTATGTTGATGACAAGAGATGTTTCATCCCCTAACAAATCAAAAAATACAGTAGAGTTGAAACTGTCCAGAAAACAGGTCAGAGCAAACACTCTCTGTTGTAGGATCAAAGTACACGTGTAAAGCTACCAGAGGGGGGTGAATGGCAGATAAAAACTTTTCAGCGGAAGCAACAAAACACCCCTCAGCAGAAAACTGATCTGTTAAAGAAACCGTGTGTGCGACTAATCTAATCATGTTCAACTGTGACAAAACTAGTATAGATTGTAGAGAATCAAGTCACGAAGACGTCACAACAAGAATCATGAAAATCCGTTGAGAGAAACTCAAGTTACGATTGAAAGATCGAACAAAGGTCAATCTGTCCTATGCGAGAAAAACGGTTCTGGAATACTGCAAAGAAACTCGTGTAGATCAGTAACCACAAATTTAATGACCGTGAAATTTTCACAGATGATATATAATCAAGTTGTGAAGACAACCCAAAAAGAATCACATCAATTGGATCTGTAAAACTCGAGTTATGATAAAAGCACCGAAGCAAGATAGTGCTGAACAGAAACTCGACGAGAAAAACTTGTCTGAAACAAGTCGGACGAACAAGGCACAAAAGTTCATTTAGAATACGAATTTTATTTATCAAAACACAAGAGGAACAGCCGCAAAGTCATGTACCACGAGCTCTGGCCTCCCTTGCTTATATAACCAGCCCTAAGGCAATCCCAATTCAAACTAGGACTCCTACTCCTACTTGGATTCAAACTCTAACTTCCAAAACTGCTCAAGACTCTTCTATTCGCAGATAGAAGCAATCTTAAGACTTCCAAACACCTTAGGAACGTATTCCACATTCCTAAAACAACTCAAATTCGTGACCCACACAAAATCCTATCATAACCAACTCAAAAGTTTCCATATTTGAGTCGAACACGACTCAGCCGCAGCCTGAGTCCATAACCTAGTCGGTTGGACCTTTCCGACCAATTCTTTACGTCGACATCTCTTCGTCACGCCTTGAAACCATGCAGCCACGTCCATGCACTCCTTGCACACGTGCAAACATCTTCCAACGACATCCAAGATACATTCATATGCATTGTTCTTGATTCAAACATGCTGCGCAACCCCCCGATCAACTCAACCACAATTCCTCCCGAACTTGGTTGTTGAACCTCATCTTCTCCCTAAGACTAGTTCAATGGATCCCGTCAACAGCCATGTCTTGAACTCAAGCAACACCTGAACATGAATAAACAACCAATACTTCCGAGCACAAGTCCTCGACTTGACTCTCGTTAGTTCCGAAATTACAACATCGTACGTGAGCACCTCACATAAGCATGTTGTAAACCATAGCAAAATGATATCAGCCATACCCACCAAAACACACCAAAACCTTAGTAAAATAATACTAAGCAAACTTTCCATAAGAGTAAAGCAAGTTCGAAACATTGCAAGTTAAAAGCAGAACCACTGCAATCAAGCTTCGAACTTACCAAAGCTAACCGGACCTTGAACCGGAGCTTACCAAAGCTAGTCGGACCTAGCGCCGGAGCTTACTAAAGCTTAGTCGGACCTATCACGGAACTTACCAAAGCGAGTTGGACCTAGCACCGGAGCTAGCAAAAACAAGTCGGACCTAGCCAAAATAAGTCAGACCTAGACAAAGCAAGTCGGACCTTATGTCGGACCTTGCCGGAGCTACCCAAAACAAGTCGGACCTATCATCAGACCTTGCAGGAGCTTGGACCTAGAGTCAGACCTTGTTAAAAAGGTGTTTTGGTAGTATTCAAAACTTTTATTGTCAAAGCCAATGTATTCAGCACCCATAGGTCTCACAATCTCCCCCTTGATGAATGCATTGGCAATACCACTTAAAATCTGAACATTGGCTTATTCATATGAAAAGTTTTGAAAACAAGTTCTCCCCCTTTGTAAATCAGAAATAAAATGAGAAGAAAAACAAAAATACCAAAAATTCTCCACGTGAGAAGAATCATGCCAAAACACTTGTGAATGTGTGCAATGTGTGATCAATTTCTCACCCTTTGACAATGTATTCAGCAAGGTACAAAAGAGAATTTTTAATTTGTTATGAGCACATTATAACATATACATATAAAACAAAGCTCATCCAAATCATACTATCAAGTAACTTACACTATCACATCAATGAGATACATAAAGTAGTGTAAGCCATGCTAGAGATCAAGTGTAATTTTCAATTTAAGCAAGTCATGATCTCACAAACTTTACTATTTCAAGACCTGAAAGCATGGCACTTGTTGCTGCATTTTATTTATTATTTAAAGCACAAATTTTGATCTTATGACATTTGCAAGAGATTATATGCAGCATCAGCCTTATTCTAACCAACCAAGCCAAGCCTATGTCATTTGACAGTCAGAAGCTTAAGGACATAATTTTAGTCATACACAACTCTTTTCAAGTTCATATCTAAGTGCAATGATAAGCCATCTCAAAAGAAGAAGTGTGATGCATGCATATTCTCTTGATCTTTTATCATTTTTTTATTTGAACATAAAAACTCAACATGTGAGTTGATTACTTGATTAATTCTTTATGATTAAAAGCACTTGTGAGCATGCAACAAGTTCAAAACAGTAAGAAAGTTCGACCATGACTAGATTTAGTGTAAGTAATTATTCCAATTACTAGACATGGTAAAAACTACAAAATGTATAACACGAGTAATGTAGTAAGAACTTTCAGCATGAAAAAGGAATCACAAAGTCATATATGCATGAAATACTATGCTCATATTATTTTAATTTCAGATTCACACATAGACTTCCCAAGTTTCAAAATTCTCCCTCAATTTAAACCATGAGGATGCATAACCCCTATTTCACTACGAATGTAACAAAAATGAGTGAAATCCAAAGGTTTTGTAAAAATGTCAGCCAATTGTTGTTCGGTATCTACATGGTGAAGCACAATGTTCCCTTTTTCGACATTATCACGGAGAAAGTGATACCTAATATCAATGTGCTTAGTTCTCGAATGTTGCACGGGGTTTTTAGCAATGCAAATGGCACTAGTGTTATCACAAAACAGTGGAGCACTATTTAGATCAACCCCATAGTCCTTAAGTGTTTGAACAGTCCAAAGAATTTGTGAGCAAGCACTAGCAGCAGCTACATATTCAGATTCGGCTGTGGATTGTGCAACTGAACTTTTTTTTCTAGAGGACCAGGCAACAAGTGAATTACCAAGAAAATGACAAGCACCAGAAGTAATTTCCTATCAATCCTACAACCCCAAAATCAGCATCGGAAAAAGCTTTCAAAGTAACAGTTGACGAAGAAGGAAGAAAATGCCGAATTCTTGAGTTCCATGTAAGTACCTGAGAATCCTTTTGACGGCTTGACGATGTGAAGCACGTGGGGAGGCTTGAAACCGTGCACAAAGACATACGCTGAATTGTATGTCTGGTCTTGATGCCGTGAGATACAAAAGTGATCCGATCATGCTTCTATATTCTTTTTGATCAATGGGATCACAATCTTCATCAAGTTCATGTGTTGTTGCTGTTCCCATTGGTGTCCGAAGAGGCTTGCTTTTGTCCATGTTGAAGCGCCTTAGGAGATCTTTTGTATACTTTGTTTGATGCACAAAGGTACCCTCCTTGGTTTGCTTGATTTGCTGCCCCAAAAAGTACGTGAGTTCTCCCATCATACTCATCTCAAATTCTGAACTCATCATAGCTGAAAACTTGGACACAAGATCATGAGAATCACAACCAAAGATAATATCATCCACATACACTTGAACAAATAATGAGTCATAGCCATGCTTAAGCACAAAAAGAGTTTTATCAACCTTGCCCATGGTAAAACCCTTTTCAAGTAAGAATGTTTTTAACCTATCATACCATGCTCTAGGGGCTTGTTTGAGACCGTACAAGGCTTTGGACAGTTTGTAAACAAGATTAGGAAAATTTGGATTTTCAAAACCAGGTGATTGTTTGACATAAACCTCCTCATCGATGTAGCCATTAAGAAAAGCACTTTTAACATCCATTTGATATAGCTTAAAACCTTTAGATGCAGTGAAAGCTAACAAAATTCTTATGGCTTCTAATCTAGCAACAGGAGCAAAAGTTTCATCAAAATCTAGACCTTCAACTTGTGTGAAACCTTGAGCAACCAACCTAGCCTTATTCCTCGCCACAACCCCATCCTCACTATGTTTATTTTTAAACACCCATTTAGTTCCAATTGAAGTGTGACCTTGAGGTGGAGGTACAAGTTTTCAAACATTATTTCTTTAAAAAAATTCTAACTCTTCTTGCATGGAAATAATCCAAGATTCATTATGAGTGTGTGTGATATATCTTTGGGTTCAAAAGAAGCAACAAAAGCAGAATGAGCGTGAGAATTGGGGTCAAAAAACCTGGATCTTGTAACTCATTCATGCAAGCTTCTAATAATTTGTTGTGGAGGATGACTTTTGAGAATCCGGAGGGGAGTGGACACTTCACAAGCTTCTTCTTCTTCATGTTCATCACAAATAGATGAGCTTGTGACGTGAGGAGGATCTGGACCAGCAATGGTGGTCGTCGGTGCTGGCTGTGAATCAGGATTAGGTGCTGGAACAATGTCATTAGCTGCTGAATTTTTGGGCAGCAGACCACTTCTTCCTCTTCTTCAACGAAAATACTCTCCCCCTGCGGATATGGATCCGGACCAGCAATATTTCAACTAGTACCTGGGCTAGCTTCAACAAAAGAAACCTCACAAGTCTCCACAATTTTGTTAGTATCATGTAAAAGCACACGGTAGCCTCTAGTATGAGATGGATAACCAAGAAACATGCCATCAACAGATCTAGCTTCAAATTTATCAATATTACCATGTTTCTTAACAAAGCATTTGCAACCAAAGACCCTAAAGTGTGTGACACTAGACCTATGTCCAAACCTGAGCTCATATGGTGTTTTACCTAGCTTAGCACGCAAGAAAACACGAGTTGAGACATAACAAGCGGTTGCAATTGCATCTGCCCAAAATTTCCTTGGAGTTTGATATTCATAAAGCATAGTCCTAGCCATCTCAACTAAGGTTCTGTTCTTTCTCTCTACAACACCGTTTTGTTGAGGTACATATGGTGAAGAAAATTGATGATCTATTGCATTTTCCGCACAAAAGTGATCAAACGATTGATTTTTAAATTCGGTTCCATTATCACTTCTAATTGCTCTTAAAGATCCTGGGTGATCAATTGATAATCTAAGAAATAAAGTTCTAAAGTGACTAAAAGATTCATTCTTAGATGCAATAAAGTAAACCCAAGAGTATCTAGAATAGTCATCAACAATCACGAGAACATACCATTTACCTCCGAAGGATTGAACACGTGAAGGTCTTACAGTGTCAAGGTGTAAAAGTTGACCCGGTTCAGTTGTCATGGTCATTTTGAGAGGAGCATGTGAATATGCAACCATCTTAGCATGTCTAAAAGAAGAGCACACAATTTATTTGTCCCCTTTAACCTTAGGCAGCCCACGTATGCGATCAAGAGCACTAACACACGTGAGATGATCAAAGCCTACGTGACCAAGTCTACGATGCCAAAAATATAAATCTTTGGAATCATTTGCAACTATACATCTATGCTTAGAGGAATACATATCAAAATCAGCTTTAAAAACTCTTCCAAACCGAGACATGTTAAAAATAAGCTCACTATTTGAACCTACAACTTTGCAGCAGTTTTTATCGAAAATAATTTCCAGATTTTCATCTAGCAATTGTGAAACAGAAAGCAAGTTGTATTTCAAATTTTTGACAAGTGCCACATCCTTCAAAGTGTAGTGATCATTTACTCTAACCGAACCCTTAGCAATTATAGGAGTTGAAGAATTATCGGCAAAAGTAACATTCTCTACACGTGACACAAAAGAGAGAGAGGAGAACCATTTTTTGTTACCGGTCATGTGGCGTGAGCAACCTGAATCCACAATCCAAATGTTCTCCTTCCTCAAGCGTGTAACCTACATATAAGCACAATACGTCGATGACTCAATACTGGGGTTCGTTAAAAGGCATTTAGGAATCCAGTACAGAGTCACACGATGTCCAGCAGGAATAACATGCGAAAGCTGAGATAAAACAGCAGATTGATGAGTCAAAGTTTGAGATTTTTTGTTCTTAACTACTGACCTATGAGGAGTTACTTGTGTAGCATAAAAATCAGTAGCCCCGGAGGTAAAAACAGAAGGTCCAGAGGCAAAAACTGAAGCTCCGGAGGCAAAAACTGAAGCTCCGGATGTAAACTTTGAATATTTCTGACTCGTAACAACAGGTTGCATGTTCCTGACATTGGGTTTAGTATGTGCAGCAAATTTTGCATGAGAGTTATAAGATCTATCTTGCATTCTTTCCTTTTTATGTTGTTTATCTAGTCTATAACAACAATCTATTACATGACCATCTGTACCACAATAGGTACAATGAAATTTAACTTTGTGTTCATGTCTAGATGAGCATGCAGTATGCTTGTTTGAACCCGAATGTGACAACACTCCTGCAGATTTAAAAACCGCTTCTTTTTGTTTAGGAACTGTTTGAATCAAACCGCTTCCTAATGATTTTACAATTTTAGGTGGATGTTCCTTAGCATGAGCATGTGAATCAAAACCTAAACCAGTTTTATCATTGCAAGACTTGGAAGAATTCAGCAGCAAGTTTAGGTTCTTATTCCCATTACAAAACCGATCTAATATCCTATGCATGTTATCAAGTTTATTTGATAGATCAAGGCAATTTTCACATGAAGTTTTTCCTTTTAATTTGCAATTGGAATAATATTTAACTTCATGAGAACGTAAAGCATTGTTCAATATAGAAATTTCTTTCATAGCATCTTGTAGTTTCTCATCAAGATCATCGCAAGTAGAACAATGCAAATCAATTTTATAACAACAAGCATCTTTCAAGTTTTTATCATTAAGTGCAGCAAGCTTTTTGTTCTTTTCGATTTCAAGTTCAAGTTTATCAAGTGTGGAGGTGTGCGCACTTCTTAGAGAGGACAATTGTTCATATATTAAATCACATGAGGAACAAGAATCATCACTAGGAATCAATGATTTTAAACGATTAATTTCAGATTCTAGTGACTCAATTTTAACAGCATTGTCCCTAAGCTTTTTGTCCTTTTTCTTAACAATAATAGTGGCACGAGAAATAGCATCACACATTTCTTCGCAAGTAGGACATACCTCTTCGTTGTCACTATTGTGTTCTGCATCCTCCATACTTGATTTTGATTTGCCCGCCATGAAGCACAAGTTTGCCAGATCATCTTCATCTTCATCACTTCCAATGTCTACATCACTCGAGCCAAGTTCTTGAAGTGCGGTGATGAAAATGTTTATCAGTTTGCGTCCTGTAAAACCCTTCGTTTTCTTGTTGGTGTTGTCAAAAGAGGACTTGACTTTATTCTGCTTTTCATCACGGTTAGAAGGACCTGAAAGA
Organism: Neostapfia colusana; assembly: GCA_030760725.1. Lineage (NCBI taxonomy): Eukaryota > Viridiplantae > Streptophyta > Magnoliopsida > Poales > Poaceae > Neostapfia > Neostapfia colusana. Next base: position 31,069,758 of record JASWHV010000017.1, on the reverse strand, counting down.
TTAGGGTAATCTGTACGAAAGTGTCCTGTCTTACCACATTCAAAGCGTCGTTGAGGTCGGAGCTTCCTCTCCTTCTAGTTCTCACATTTTGCAATGCTTTTGAGAACCTAGTAGAAAGAAGTACTAGCTCCTCCACTGGAAACTCCTCAATCTGTTCCAGGGTTAGTGAAGACAGCAAAGCAAGTGTATTGCTAGATGATTGGCCAAAGCTAGGCAAATCACATTGTGAGATAAATGCAATAGTCTTATTTGGGTTCTTACGTGATATAATGTCAATTTATAGGTTTTTAGCTTAGAATAAAGCACATCTAATGTAAGAGTACTCAGGACAGTGGATTCACGTATGGATGTTACTTTCATCTCCCAAATTGACATGTCTAATGCACTTAGTAATTGCCTAGCATTTTCAGCATCTGAAAAATTAACATTGATGCTACGCAAGATGCTGAGAATTTTATTAAAGCGAGCAAAGAGGTCATCAATGGACTCACCGGGTTGCATCTCAAAGCGCATGTATTCTTTCTTGAACATATCCTGTCTTACCTCCTTGATCGTGTTGGATTCTTCGTGGTCGTCACAAAGTGCCCTCCACACATTGTACGCCGATCGGAGGTGTGCAACACGGTCAAAGTCGCTCTGAGTTAGTCCTTGTATGATCAAGTTCCGAGCCTTGTTGTTGTTGTCGACATCTCTCATGTTTGTAGCCGTGACTTGATCGTTTGAAGGCACATCGTAAGGCTTGTACACCTTTTCCCATATTGCAAAGCCTTGCGCCTGGATGAAAGATTCCATGTGTGTCTTCCAAACCTGAAAATCAATACCACTAAACACACAAGGTTTGGCGGAGTATTTCTCCATGATGATTAGTCGAAACACGTGCAAATCACAAAGATTAGAGCAACCTGGCTCTGATACCAATTGTAGGATTGAAGTACACGTGTAAAGCTACCAGAGGGGGGTGAATGGTAGATAAAAACTTTTCAGCGGAAGCAACAAAACACCCCTCAGCAGAAAAACGATCTGTTAAAGAAAACGTGTGTGTGACTAATCTAATCGTGTTCAACTGTGACAAAACTAGCATAGATTGTAGAGAATCAAGTCACGAAGACTTCGCAACAAGAATCATGAAAATCCGTTGAGAGAAACTCAAGTTACGATCGAAAGATCGAACAAAGGTCAATCTGTCCAACGCGAGAAAAACAGTTCTTGAATACTGCAAAGAAACTCGTGTAGATTGGAAACCACAAATTCAATGACCGTGAAATTTTCACAGGTGATAGATAATAAAGTTGTGAAGACAACCCAAAAAGAATCACATCAATTGGATCTGTAAAACTCGAGTTATGATAAAACCACCAAACCAAGGTAGTGCTGAACAGAAACTCGACGAGAAAAACTTGTTTGAAACAAGTCGGACGAACAAGGTACAAAGGTTCCTTTAAAATACGAATTTTATTTATCAAAACACAAGAGGAACAGCCCCAAAGTCGTGTACCACGAGCTCTGGCCTCCCTTGCTTATATAACCAGCCCTAAGGCAATCCCAATTCAAACTAGGACTCCTACTCATACTTGGATTCTATCTCTAACTTCCAAAACTGCTCAATACTCTTCTATTCGCAGATAGAAGCAATCTTAAGACTTTCAAACACATTAGGAACATATCCCACATTCCTAAAACAACTCAAATTCATAACCAACTCAAAACTTTCCATATTTGAGTCGAACACGACTCAGCCGCAGCCTGAGTCCATAACCTAGTCGGTTGGACCTTTCCGACCAATTCTTTATGTCCACATCTCTTCATCACGCCTTGGAACCATGCAGCCATGTCCATGCACTCCTTTCACACGTGCAAACATCTTCCAACAACGTCCAAGATACCTTTATATGCATTGTTCTTGATTCAAATATACTGTGCAACCTCCCGATCAACTCAACCACAATTCCTCCCGAACTTGGTTGTTGAACCTCATATTCTCCCTAAGACTAGTTCAATGGATCCCGTCACCAGCCATGTCTTGAACTCAAGAAACACCTGAACATGAATAAACAACCAATACTTCTGAGCACAAGTCCTCGACTTGACTCTCGTTAGTTCCGAAACTACAACATCTTAAGTGAGCACCTCACATAAGCATGTTGTAAACCATAGCAAAATGATATCAGCCATAGCCACCAAAACACACCAAAAACTTAGTAAAATAATACTAAGAAAACTTTCCATATGAGTAAAGCAAGTTCGAAACATTGCAAGTTAAAAGCAGAACCATTGCGATCAAGCTCCGTACCTTACCAAAGCTAACCGGACCTTGAACCGAAGCTTACCAAAGCTAGTCGGACCTAGCGCTGGAGCTTACTAAAGCTTAGTCGGACCTAGCATGGAACTTACCAAAGCTAATCGGACCTAGCACCGGAGCTAGCAAAAACAAGTCGGACCTAGCCAAAATAAGTCAGACCTAGACAAAGCAAGTCGGACCTTACGTCGGACCTTGCCGGAGCTACCCAAAACAAGTCGGTCCTATCGTTGGACCTTGCAGGAGCTCGGACCTAGAGTTGGATCTTGTTAAAAAGGTAATTTGGTAGTATTCAAAACTTTTATCGTCAAAGCCAATGTATTCAGCACACATAGGTCTCACATTTGTAACTCTCTGTAAATTGAGCATAACTTCCAGCATAAAAATACAAAAATAGAAAATGAGGTAGTTATGAAAATACCATGAGATGGGTTACAACTTTATAACAGAAAGTTTTGTCAGATTTGGTGTATAATTAACTGGAATTCTTGGATCAAATCAGTACCTCAAGCAGGGAGGTGCTGTCCAATTTTCTCCAGAAATTCTGTCAATTTTGACATTTCATAACTTTTGAACCAGGACAGATCTTAGGCCAAGAAAATGCTTTCTGGAAAGTTTTTGAAGTTAACTTTAACTTTGATGTTGATCTCCAAAATTGGTTGTGCTTTTAGCATGGTCTAAATCAGGTTAAAATGGAAACTGGTCAGGGCTGTCATAGTGGACAGCAGATCAACAGTCAAATTTGTTTAAATTTGAACTATGTTTCCAAGTTTTATGAGTTCAATGACATGTTTTATGTTGTAACTCAATGGTTTACTGTTCAAATAAATATTTGACATTTCTCAAATATGTTTCTACAGATGACAGCAGATAGACAGTTGGAGAACGAGTGGGTGGAATCCCACTGTTCTCACCACAGCGGTTATCCGGAAGCGTTGAGGTAAATGCTTCAATATTTCGGGTACAGCAATATGCCACAGTACTTCGCCAAGCAAGAAGCCGAGGAGGGGAACAAGACGTGGACGATCCATGTCGAAGTTCCTGCAGGGCCTACACTACCCGGTTGGGCGCCGTTCACCGTTACGGTGGGAGGTAGACAACCGGAGGGAATGTGGCAAGTGGCAGACCATGACACTATATCGCGTTTCTGCGAACTACACATGAGAGCTATGGAGGGCACTCCATACGCGTTCATTCCGGTGGAGGGACGGGATAATCATGTGTGGGAAGGGAGGTACAGAGGCAACAAATTCGGGTTGCCCAAGGTACGACCCCGCAGAGGCAAACCTCAGCCTCCAGATAAGGGCGGCAATGGCCGTGATGGACAGCCAAGCTGTTCATACGGAAGGTCTCACCATGAAGCTCAAGGAGAGCAACAGCCGTGGAGATCATTTTGAGAGTGCTCACAGTGCACTCCGCAATTTTCTCCTTCCAACGATTAAGCGACTGAACGAACAATATAATCAGTTGCATCGTCTGAAGAAGGCGAAGAGAAAAAGCCGTGTTGACATCACAGCTTTGCAACAACAGGTGCAGGCTCTAACCCAGCAGAACGAGGTCCTTACTCAAGAGCGGGATGACGGTATTGAGGAGGGGCAAGGCTGGGAAGAGGACTACAACCAAGCCATGGACGAGGTGCACGCGTTGCAGGACCTCGTACCTCCGGTAATAGGCATACAGGTGGTAGGTGCCGTACCCGTGGTCTTGGGTCCTCCGGCAATGGGGGAACCCGAACCGGAAGAGGAGGTCATGGACCCACAGCCACCAGCAGAGGTACCGGAGGAGGACGACCCGCAGGAGGTCGAGTTCTACTCCGAGTAGGAGGTTACCGTTGCCAAGTAGGGCAGCTAGAGTGATGTAACCCAAACTTTTGTAATCAGTGACATGTCGTGTAGACAGTAGCATATGTATAGATAGTGACGACATGAGCATGACTTCTTGGAGACCCGAGACTAATGTATCTTGTATAAAGTTTATGCTTTATCAATATATATGAATGTTGTGCAAATTATTCATGTGTCACTTCAAAAACTACTGTTTCATATGGAATTTTAAGTATGACATGTGCTGATCGCTGCTGTTTTCACTTTCAGAATGACTCATACTCGTGCCAACCCGGACGTTGGGGGTTCTAGTCAGGGGGGAGAGACCTCCCAACAGCCTCCCGAGGACTCCTTGGGACAGCAACAGAAGCAACAGCAACAGCAACAACCGCCACCGCCACCGCCAACGGTTACTTTGGCTGACATTGTGGCAGCGATGGCGGGCTCTCATCAGCAGCACATGGAGTTGCTGCAAACCCTCATTGCTAATACGTCTCGACCAGAGAGGTGTCAAGATCATGATGAGTGCCAACAGAGCTCCTACTCCGACTTTCTGGCTACTCATCCCCCGGTATTTTCGAGGGCGGATGAACCCCTCCATGCGGACAACTGGCTCCGCACGATGGACATGAAGTTCGGGCTGCTCCAAGTGAGTGAGCAGCGCAAGACTCAGTTCACGGTCCAACAGCTCCAGGGATCCGCGAGCGCGTGGTGGGCGAACTACTGTGCTTCGCAGCCCACCGAGCGGGTTATGACCTGGGCGGAATTCCGGACGGCCTTCAGGGCCTATCACATACCACCAGGTCTCATGATGAGGAAGATGCAGGAGTTCTTACACCTGCAGCAAGGGAGCCGGAACACGCTGGAATACTCCAGGGCGTTCAATGATCTTGCGCTCTACGCTTCGTATCACACCGATACCGACGAGAAGCGATGGGATCATTTCTGCCAGGGGCTTAACCCGCTCCTGAAGGACAAGCTGGCGATGTTCAATCACGGCAGCCTCAGTAACATTATGATGCTGCGATTGTTCAGGAGGACTCTGGCAAGGAGTTAGCGGTGGCGGAAAGGAAGCGAAGTGCGCCGCAAATCAGCGGAGAAGGAGGTGGTCCTTCTCAAAAATACCGGATGGTGAATCGCCCACCATCGGCTCCACGCTGGCAGCCACCACAGAGCTGCAGTCAGCCATATTCTCCACCGGCATTCCGGCCGGCACTGCCAGTGCCACCTCTGCAGCAACAACAGCAACTGTGGGCGATGCCGCGTGCGTATGCACCTCCGCAGCGCAAGCTGGGCTTTGGTCCCCCGAGCACTGGCCAAGCAGCAGCCACATGCTACAAATGTGGTCGTCTAGGACACTTCGCTAGCAGTTGTCCGGAGAGGCAAGGAGGCGGAGTTGCACAGCAACTTCCAGGGAGGAATCAGCCCCGGAACCCCACTAATGCACGGCGGGCAAACCCTAGGCCCGGCACCGTCATCCAACTTGCCATAGAGGACGTGCCGGAGGGAGAGCCGATCCTTGCGGGTATGTTCCAACTCCACCAGCATCCCGCCATAGTATTATTTGATTCAGGCGCCACACACAATTTTATTAGACAAGCATTCATTGCTAAATATAGCTTGCAAATACTACCCACCGATAGTCCATATTTGATTTGTTCACCGGGTGGGAAAATTTCAGCAAGCATGATGGTTTCCAAAGTTCCATTATGCTTAGCGGGTAGAGTGTACCCTACGTCTCTCATAATTTTAGAGGGACAGAAGGTCGATGTCATCCTAGGAATGTTGTGGTTAACCATCATGGCGCTATTCTGGACACCGTCCTCCGAGTCGTGCATCTACACCCGGAAATGCACGAGTCACATTCATTATTTCTGGACAGTCCAGAAATAAAACTTCCAAGTGTTTATCAGTCCAGAACTATCAGATTGGAAGATATTCCGGTAGTCCGTGAGTTCCCTGACGTGTTCCCGGATGATTTACTGGGGATGCCGCCCGACCGAGAGGTGGAGTTCAAGATTGAACTTGCACCAGGAACCATGCCAATATCCCGAAGGCCGTACAAGATGGCGCCCAAGAAGTTGGCTGAACTGAAGACCCAGCTAACAGACCTGCTGGAGAAGGGTTTTATTAGACCGAGCTCCTCGCCATGGGGCTGTTCGGCATTATTTGTGAAGAAGAAAGACGAGACGTTGCGGCTTTGCGTGGACTATCGTCCACTAAACACCGTAACCATCAAGAACAAGTACCTGTTGCCATGGATCGACATGTTGTTTGATCAGTTGGTCGAAGCAAAGATCTTTTCCAAGATAGACATAAGATCCGGGTACCATCAGATCAAGATACGGGCTGAGGATATTCCGAAGACGGCTTTCTCGACAAGGTACGGATTTTATGAGTACCTGGTCATGTCCTTCGGCCTCACCAATGCTCCAGCTCACTTCATGTATTTGATGAACTCGGTATTCATGCTGGAGCTGGACAAGTTTGTCGTGGTCTTCATTGACGACATATTGGTATATTCCAAGTCGGAGGAAGAACACAAGAAGCATCTGTGTATAGTCTTGCAACGGCTGCGGGATCACAAGCTATACGAAAAATTCAGCAAGTGCGAATTCTGGATATCGCAAGTGCCTTTTCTCTAGCATATTGTCTCAGCGGAGGGCATCGCTGTAGACCTGAGTAAGATCACCCAAGTGCTGAATTGGATGTCCCCGAGAACTGTTCATGAGGTATGGAGTTTCCTCGGACTCGCGGGATATTATCGGAGGTTCATTCCGAACTTCTCAAAGATTGCCAAGCCTATGACGGAGCTGCTGAAGAAGGCTACCAAATATGTTTGGAGTCCAGCATGTGAAGCAGCGTTCAAGGCATTAGTGAGACACATAACATCAGCACCGGTTTTGGCGCAGCAAGACACAACAAAACCGTTCGATGTGTACTGCGATGCATCTGGCATTGGGCTCGGATGTTTGCTGATGAAAGACCGAAGAGTGGTCGCGTATGGATCACAGCAGCTCAGAAACCATGAGTAGAACTATCCAACTCATGATTTGGAGCTCGCTGCCGTTGTACTCGCACTTAAAATGTGGAGGCACTACCTACTCGGTAACCTCGTGCATTTATATACCGACCACAAAAGCCTCAAATACATATTCACTCAGGAGCTGAACATGAGGAAGCGAAGATGGTGAGAGTTGATAAAGGATTATGATCCATTATCACCCCGGCAAGGGAAAAGTAGTGGCGGATGCGCTGAGCCGCAAGTCACACGTCAACAATCTGACCATCGCACTGTTGGAAGAGAGCGAGCCACCATTGCATGTGACTCCACATGAAGCTCTCTACAACTTAACTTTGGTCCCCACTATCCGTGAAGAGGTAGCGGCAGCTTAGAAACATGACAAGGGCATGTCGCATTGGAGACGTGTAGACAGTGGGGAGCTGAAGTGTTTCTGGAAAGACGGAGATGGCGTCCTATGGTTCGAGGACCAGATCGTCGTACCCCGTAACCCGGAGTTATGGAAGAAAATCTTTGATGAGGCTCACTTTTCAAAGTTTTCTATTCACCCCGGCAGCAACAAAATGTATCAAGAACTCAGAAACAAGTTTTGGTGGACACGGATGAAGCGGGAGATCGCAAAGTACGTGTCCGAGTGTGATACATGTTGAAGGGTGAAGACAGACCACATGAGGAAGCCGGGACTGTTACAACCACTCGGTGTTCCTGCCTGGAAGTGGGAAGATGTAAGCATGGACTTCATCATCGGTTTACCCACCACTTTTCAGAAGCATGATTCGGTGTGGATGATCGTCGACTGGCTCACCAAAGTTGCCCATTTTATCCCGGTCAACACCAACTACAAAGCCAAGCAGTATGCTGAAATGTACATCTCATGGATCCTATGCTTGTACGGCGTACCCCATACCATCATATCGGATCGGGGCACTTTATTTGTGTCCCGTTTGTCACTCCCGGTTTGTCCAAAGAGCAACCGAGTGAATATCACATGTATGCCAGGATCATTCTCTCATACATGTGATGACAAATAGTGAAGCATCATTATATTACAAGCCAAGTGTTCGGATATAAATAAGTCTTACATAGCATGATGTCTCAATGGACGATAATATGTTCATAACATGTAAATAAAACAGCACTGGAATATAAATCTTGTGAGCTCCGTCACAGGCGTTGCCCGGGGGACTCCGTGAACCTAGAATCCTTCTTCGGGTCCGAAGTCTTGGTCATTGAACACCACATCATCCCCTTGACCTGAGCAGCAATTTAAACCAACAGAAAAGCAAGCTTGAGTACCGTTGGTACTCAGAAAGTGTGGGAAAGTCATGTCATGCATGGCTAGAGCAAGGAGAGGTTGAACTCATGGCTACAGCACTACGCAATTAATCCCTATCACCTTAGCTTATTAAGCACCTACATTACTACATAGATGAAATGGTCCCAATCCCTCAACCCATCATCAATATCAAGTAAAAATAGTCTCTTCTCTAATGTTAAGTTTCCCGATTAACATCCTCGACTTTCCAATCCATCATCCTCTAATCATGAATAAGTCCAAGCCGCTCTTGACCGTGAGCACGGCTGTCATGACAGTTTTGACTCTACAGAGTTTGTACCACTGTACCCACATGTAGTGATTTCATTCCCCGTTGCCGGGTGGACTAGAAGAACCTCCATTATGCCAGTGTCGGTGAACCACGTTCACAATTCCGAGGTGTGTAGCCAGGAGATCACTACGAGGCCTTTACAAAGGGATTTTCGACGAGCATGGGCCCACTGAGGTTTCACCCCTAACAGCATACAAGAGGCTCCAACCCCGCTGCAGTGGCCCCCTCTTGAGCCTTGCGGTTCATATGGTAGTCCAACTGACACCTATTCCCCGCACCATCCAAACACCCATACTACGCCGTAGATGCTCCTAATTAATTGGCCAACCTGCCCCATCTCAGCATGTGGTTGGAATGGTAAAGCCAGGTTACATGCTCCATGAACCGGTCCTTAGGATCCAGGAAAGCACTAAACACAAACCCGAGTCTCGTGCACACAGCACCAACCAAATCATCTAACTTGCCTCGATCGCTACCTCTACATAATTCATAATATCTCATTCAAGAGTAAGGTAAACAAGTTGATGATCTCATATCCCACTTATCCCATTCTAAGCATGGCTAAGCATAAGTAATATGAATGAATGTCATAATAAAATAAATCCCAACCCAGGCTACAAGGAAGTAAAATAATAAAAATCTAGGGAAACTTCCTATCTTGGGTACCATATTTCAAATTGACAATGCAATTAATTAAATTATAACTACACATCCTAGTACAGGATCAAAGTGGTCAAGGACACTTGCCTTCTTCCTGCTGCTCTAGGAATGAAAAGTCTTGATCTTGAAAGGTGAGAACCTGCTCTGGGGCTGGTTCTACTCGTGCCAATACACATAGCAAAAGCAAACAATATTCCATAAGCCATATTCCATATTTCCACTAATGCAAATCACACATGCATACATATGAAAGTCATACACATATTTAAGTATTGTGTTTACCCTAAATATGTTGATCCTAAGCATTCATGCAATTCTAAACATATATATTATTTCTAGCTTTAATATTTAGATTCCTAAGTGCACACAATATATGAATTTCCAATTTGCACAACTTTTCTATATTGGGTAATACACCTCTTAGCCACAAAATTTGTATAAAAGGTAACTTCCTACTCCAAATAGATTCTCAGATCTTCTACAAAATCTTAATTTGAAGTTTTGGATTTGGGGACCTTATTTAGCATTTTCTAATTATGCATGCCTATTTTCCTACATCTTCAGATTTATTTTCTATGCCTAAAAGTGAACTTTAATATTAAAATAGTAAGATATATCACCTAAACAGAATATGTTCTGATCTAAAATGTTCAATAAAATATCTTTGGACGTCCTCTCTGATGAGAATCAATTTAAATTTATTTTTACCCATTTTCAGAATTATTTTCTAGCCTAAAAATGAATTTCTACTAATAAAACAAAACCTAAATTCATACAGAAATTTCTACTGTTCCAATTACCTAAACAGAACCTTTATAATTTTTTCCTACTCCTTTTTGGTTACTCAGATTCATTGTCCCTCATTTTAAATTTGTTTTATGCCTAAATGGTATATTTCAGATATAAATTACAAAACAGCAATCCCATTGAGTTTAAAAGTTTATTTCACCTCTAAATTCAGATCTTAGATTGTTCTACCAATTTTCAACAGGGTTAGAATAATTAAACTGAAAATATACCTATGTTTGAATTTTAAATCCTATTCACATATTCAATTTCCTGAAATTAATAACCCTCAGGGGCTGATGTCTAAATCCACACTGCTGTGGGGGCCCCCTTTATCATTTTATAAATTTTCAGGGGTCTAGGTGTGCAAAACAGGGAGGTCTTCCTAATTCTTATTAAGTCCAGGGGCTAAAACTGATTTTTAAATGAATTTACATAAATTTCTAAGGGTCCAGGGGCTAGATCAGAAGTTTCCAGGGCTAGCTAGTGTTTTCCGAGGTCCCCAGGGGGTAGCGCATAAGATTCCCAGCCTTTATAACGCAGGGCTGACGTGGGCCGTTGGATTTAAAATAGACGGCTGAGATTATAACGTGAAGCGGTACGGTGTAACATCCGGTTTCTCCAAAGAGCAACCGAGTGAATATCACATGTATGCTAGGATTATTTCTCATACATGTGACGACAAATAGTGAAGCATCATTATATTACAAGCCAAGTGTTCGAATATAAATAAGTCTTACATAGCATATGTCTCGATGTACGATAATATGTTCATAACATGTAAATAAAACAGCAGCGGAATATAAATCTTGTGGGCTCCATCACAGGCATTGCCCTGGGGACTCCGTGAACCTAGAATCCTTCTTCGGGTCCGAAGTCTTGGTCATTGAACACCACATCATCCCCTTGACCTGAGCAGCAACTTAAACCAACAGAAAAGCATGTTTGAGTACCATTGGTACTCAGCAAGTGTGGGAAAGTTATGTCATGCATGGCTAGAGCAAGGAGAGGTTGAACTCATGGCTACAGCACTACGCAATTAATCCCTATCACCTTAGCTTATTAAACACCTACATTACTACATAGATGAAATGGTCCCAATCCCTCAACCCATCATCAATATCAAGTAAACATAGTCTCTTCTCCAATGTTAAGTTTCCCGCTTAACATCCTCGACTTTCCAATTCATCATCCTCTAATCATGAATAAGTCCAAGCCGCTCTTGACCATGAGCACGGCTGTCATGACAGTTTTGACTCTGTAGAGTTTGCACCACTGTACCCACATGTAGTGATTTCATCCCCCGTTGCCGGGTGGACTAAAAGAACCTCCATTATGCCAGTGGCCGCGAACCACGTTCACACTTCCCAGGTGTGTAGCCAGGAGATCACTACGAGACCTTTACAAAGGGATTTCCAACGAGCGTGGGCCCATTGAGGTTTCACCCCTAACAGCATACAAGAGGCTCCAACCCCGCTGCAGTGGCCCCCTCTTGCGCCTTGCGGTTCATATGGTAGTCCAGCTGATACCTATTCCCCGCACCATCCAAACACCCATACTACGCCGGAGATACACCTAATTAATGGGCCAAGCTGCCCCATCTCAGCATGTGGTTGGCACGGTAAAGCCAGGTTACATGTTCCTTGAACCGGTCCTTAGGATATAGGCAAGCACTAAACACAAACCCGAGTCTCGTGCACACAGCACCAACTAAATCATCCAACTTGCCTCGATCCCTACCTCTACATAACTCATAACATCTCATTCAAGAGTAATGTAAATATGTTGATGATCTCATATCCCACATATCCCATTCTAAGCATGGCTAAGCATAAGTAATATGAATGAATGACAGAATAAAATAAATCCCAACCCAGGCTACAAGGAAGTAAGATAATGAAAATCTAGGGAAACTTCCTAGCTTGGGTACCATATTCCAAATTGACAATGCAATTAATTAAATTCTAACTACACATCCTAGTATAGTATCAAAGTGGTCAAGGACACTTGTCTTCTTCCTGCTGCTCTGGGAATGGAAAGTCTTGGTCTTGAAAGGTGTTAACCTGCTCTGGGGCTGGTTCTACTCATGCCAATACACACATAGCAAATGAAAACAACATTACATAAGCTGTAGTCCACACTTCCACTCATGCAAACCACACATACATACATATGAAAGTCATTCACATTTTTAAGTGTTGTGGTTACCCTAGATGTGTTGATTTTAGGCCTACATGTACTTTTAAACATATATATTATTTCTAACTTTTGTATTCATATTTCTAATTGCACACTATATATGAATTTCCAATTTGAAAAATTCTCTATATTTAATTAATACACTTCTTAGCCACAAAATTTGCATGAAAGATAATTTCCTACTCCATATAGGTTTTCAGATCTTCTACAAAATCTTAATTTGAAGTTTTTAGATTTGGAGACCTCATTTAACATTTTCTAATTATGCATACATATTTTCCTATATTTTCAGATTTATTTTCTATGCCTAAAAGTGAACTTTAATATTAAAATAGTGAGACATATCACCTAAACAGAATAGGATCTGATATAAAATGTTCAATAAAATATTTTTAAACTTCCCCTCTGGTGGGGATCAAATTAATTTTGTTTTACCCATTTTCAGAATTATTTCCTAGCCTAAAAATGTATTTCCAGAAATAATAAAAGTAGGCAGCACTTAGTCAGATCTCATTTCAGCCTAAAATCAGCTTTTACCTCATTCTAAAGGTTTTCCAAGTGCTAGGAAAATTTAAATTTGTATTTGCACACGTGTTTGCATCACCATTTGAATTTAAATCCTAATCACATGTTCAAATTTCTGAATTTAATATCCTATAGGGTCTGAAGTGCAAATCCACCCTACTGCAGGGTCTATTTTACTATTTCCTAAATTTTTAGGGGCTTAATTACACAAAACAGAGAGGTTTTCCTAATTTTTATTAAGTCCAGGGGCTAAAACTGATTTTTAAATGAATTACCTGAATTTTTGAAGGTCCAGGGGCTAGATCAGAAGTTTCCGGGGCTAGCTCATGTTTTCCGAGATCCCCAGGGGGTAGCGTGTAAGATTCCCGGCCTTTATAATGCGGGGCTGACGTGGGCCGTTGGATTTAAAACAGACGGCTGAGATTATAACGCGAAGCTGTACGGGTTAGATCTATTCGTGACCGCACAATTTAAAATGGACGGGCCTCAGGGGGCCACGTCACCCTGGCCGTGTGCGGGCGGCGCTGCCCGGCGGCGCGCGGCGGTGGGAGGCGGCGATCTCGCCAGAGAACTTCGGGTTTTCGTCTATACTCCCTAAAACATGGATTTCTTGGCATAGAACAGAAGAGGGGAGGTGGGGGATCTCACCTCGGGGTTTTTCTTGAGCTCGGAGGCCCTGAAAGGCGGTCAGCGACAAGGTCCGAGGGGAAAACGTGGTGGTGCTCACCGGAGCTGTATCTAGAGCGCAAAACACCGGGTTTCCTTCACCTGCGAGACTCCCCGGCGGCGGTGGAACATGACAAGCCCGTTAGATCAGGAAATCCAAATGAGGATCGAAGGAAAACGGCGGTGGAAGCCTCGGTTCTCACCAGAGAGAAAGATAGAGCGGGCACTGGGAAAATCGGCGAGTTTTCTTGCGTTAAATGCATGAGGATAGGCGGCGGATGGTCGGTTTATATATGTAGTAGCGCCTTGCCGAAGATCGGGCATGGAAATCGGGTGGAGCAGCCGCGATCGGCGCGGGAAGATCGGTGCAGTTGGGGCGCGTGGGGGGAGAAGGGGGAAGAAGATGACATGGGGGCCCCGCGCGTCAGGGAGAGAGGGGGAGGGGGGAAGCGGGCGCGGGTTTTGGGCCGGCTGAGGTGGGTTTCGGCCCACTGGTCGTTTTTCTTTTTCTTTTCCCCTTTCCTTTTCTGTTTTGATTCAAATTTAAATTCCAGTTTGAATTTGAATTGTTTCACCACATGCAATACGTCCAAAAATTTTAAATTCCCCTCTTTAACAGGTTTTGGGGTGTTACAACTCTACCCCCCTTAAAAGAAATCTCGTCCTCGAGATTGGTGACTCTAGGAAAACAAATCCGAAAACGGTGCCTTAAGCTCGTCTTCCCGCTCCCATGTGGCTTCCGCTTCCGAGTAATGATTCCACTACACCTTGCACATTCGGATTCTTTTATTTCTTGTGAGGCGTTCCATCGTCTCCAAAATCTTGACTGGTTGCTCATCATAAGAAAGATCCTCTCGTACGTCCACCTCATTCATGGGTAACATCTCTTCGGGTGTTCTTAAACATTTCTTGAGTTCGGACACATGGATTACATCGTGCACATCTGATAGGTGAGCCGGTAGTTCTAGTTGATATGCCACTTCGCCTTTCCTCTGCAGAATCTGGAAGGGTCCGATGTATCACGGTGATAATTTCCCTTTCACCTTGAACCGATGAAGTCCTCGGATGGGGGAAACCTTGAGATAAACATAGTCTCCCACATTGAAAACGAGCTCTCTTCTCTGTACACCGGCATAACTCTTTTGTCGGGTCTTGGCTATCCTCAAGTTGTTGCGGATTTCCCTCACTTTCGCCTCGGCTTCTTGTAGTACCTCGGGTCCAAATACTTTACTTTCCCCAGTTTGGTTCCAAAATAGTGGAGTTCGGCACTTCCTCCCGTACAACGCCTCAAATGGTGACATCTTCATACTAGCCTGATAAATGTTGTTGTAGGAGAACTCTGCATACGGTAAGTTCTTATCCCAACTCCTATTGTTCTTGAGTGCACAAGCTCTCAGCATATCCTCAAGGATCTGATTGGTCCTTTCGGTTTGCCCGTCAGTCTGGGGGTGATAGGCAGAACTAAAATTCAGATGAGTTCCCATGGTTTCATGTAACTTCTGCCAGAACCTAGAGGTGAACTGTGTCCCTCGGTCTAACAGTATCTTCTTTGGCATTCCATGAAAACACACGATTCTTGACATGTACAATTCTGCCAACTTGGATCCGCTGTAGCTTTCATTCACGGGGATGAAATGAGCTACTTTAGTCAGTTTGTCGATGATGACCCTTATCGAATCATATCCCAATTGGGTCCTAGACAGTCCCACTATGAAGTCCATACCTATTCCTTCCCATTTCCATTCAGGCATTTTGAGTGGTTGCAACAGTCCCGCAGGTCTTTGATGTTCTGCTTTTACTAGCTGACATGTGTCACATAGGGCGACATGTTCCACGACATATCGCTTCATGCCATACCACCAATATCTGCTCTTGAGGTCATGATACATCTTCGTACTTCCAGGATGAATGGAGTAGTCGGAATCATGAGCCTCCTTCAAAATCAGTTCACGGATCTCCTTCACCTCAGGCGCACGGATCCTTTTCCCATGCCACACCTTACCTTGTTCATCCTCTCTGAACCCAGGAGCTTTATTCTCTTTGATGAGTTCTCTGATTTATTGTATCGTCTCATCATTCTTCTGACCGTTGCGTATGTCTTGTTCCAATGTGGAGTCCACTTCCATGGTGATGGCCTCACCACTATTCACCAGACATAAATTGAGTTTTGCAATCTCTTCCTTCAATTCCGAATGGCATGTCCTTTGAACTCAACATGTTGACCTGCACCTTCCGGCTTAAAGCATCAGCCACGACGTTCGCTTTCCCAGGATGATAGTTGATGCCCACATCAAAGTCGTTGATTAGCTCTAACCATCTCCTTTGTCTGAGGTTGAGATCTGGCTGTGTGAAAATGTACTTTAAGCTCTTATGATCCGTATATATCTCTGCCCTCTTTCCCATCAAGTAATGCCGCCAAATCTTCAATGCGTGGACCACTGCGGCTAGTTCTAGGTCATGCATAGGATAGTTCTTCTCGTGTTTTCGGAGCTGCCGGGATGCATAGGCAATGACATGCCCCTCTTGCATGAGAACACATCCCAACCCGTGTCCAGATGCATCACAGTACACCGAAAAATTCTTCTTCATATCTGGCATAACTAGCACCGGGGCTGTTGTCAATCTTTTCTTCAGTTCTTGAAAACTCGTCTCACACTCCAGTGTCGATGTGAATTTGATTCCCTTCTCCAACAATTTGGTGAGGGGTCTTGAAATCTTGGAGAAACCCTCAATGAACCGTCGATAATACCCATCCAACCGTAAGAAGCTTCGAATTTCCCTGACATTTTCAGTGGTCTTCCACTTCTGCACATCCTCGATCTTGGCGGGATCTACGGAGATTCCTCCCTCCGAGATTATATGTCCTAAGAAGGGAACTCTCTTCAGCCAAAACTCACACTTGCTCAACTTGGCATATAGTTGGTGTTCTTTCAGCTTTTGCAACACCAATCTTAAATGTTCCTCATGTTCTTCTTCATCTTTGGAGAAGACGAGAATGTCATCAATAAAAACCACCACAAATTTGTCCTTATATTCCATGAATACCTTGTTCATGAGATACATGAAATACGCCGGGGCATTAGTTATCCCGAACGGCATGACGGTGTATTCATACAGCCTGTACCGAGATACAAACGCTGTCTTTGGAATGTCAGTTTGCCTTATCTTCAGTTGGTGGTATCCCGACCTGAGATCAATTTTTGAGAACACACAAACTCCCCTCAACTGATCAAATAAGTCTTCAATGCGGGGTAATGGGTACTTGTTCTTGATGGTTACTTCATTCAACGCACGGTAGTCTATGCACAACCTTTGGGTTCCATCTTTCCTGGGTACAAATATCACTGGAGCTCCCCATGGTGAGGAACTAGGACGAATATACCCCTTCTCTGTCAATTCTCTTATATGTTCTTTGAGTTCTTCCAGCTGTTTGGAGTCCATCCGATAAGGCCTCTTGTATATTGGGGCTGTTTCAGGTACTAGTTCAATCACGAATTCCACTTCAGGATCTGGAGGCATACCTGGCAACTCCTCCGGAAAAACGTCTGGATATTCCCTGATAATCCTTATCTCTTCCACTTCCACCTCAAAGTGATTGAGTTTAATGTCCCTCCTAGGTTCTTGCACGGCTACGAACTTCACTTTTGTGCCACTAGTGCGAGTTAGTTCCACCGTTCTTGTCGAACAGTGGATGATACCTTTATATTTGGTCAACCAATCCATGCCCAAAATAATATCTATCCCTTGGGAGTCTATCACTATGAGGTTTGCAGTAAATACTACCCCATTAATGTCTAGATTCACCTTGGGACACACTTGCCTTGTTCTTATTTCTCCCCCTGGAGAGTTCAGTGCTAACATATGGTTCATTTGTGTTGTTGCTAGATCATGCTTCTTAACAAACCCTTGAGCAATGAACAAGTGGGTAGCACCAGAATCGAATAATAGGGTTGCAATGTGTAAATTTGCAGGAAACTTACCAGTTACCACGTCAGGTGACTCTTGCGCTTCCTCCATGGTCACGTGGTTCACCCGTCCTCGCATCACATTCTGCTGCTGTGGCTGCATGGGCTTCTTCTTTGGGCACTTTTGAGCGTAGTGCCCCACTTCACCACAATTGAAACATTGCACCCCAACTTTAGGTGCCTGACCTTTGTTATCTTGGGGTTGGTTCTGTGGCCCTTGTCCTGCTGGTCGAGGTTGATAAGTGGGGCGTGGCTTCTGCACAAACTGACGCTGCGGCTGTACTGGTGCTGATGGAGGTCTGAAGTTTGGGTTTTACCCTCTTGGTGTCGGGTAGGGTACCATAGCACGGTTCGTCTGCCCTGCCGGTTGCTGCATCAGACGTGGACGTGTGTTGCTGCTTGACGCTTGGTGTGACCATCCCATCTTCCTCTTGTTCTCATTCTCCAAGGCCTTCATCTTCCTCTCCACGACAAACGCTCTGTCTACCATATTTTCAAAGCTTTCATATTTATTGGAGGACATTGCACATTGCATTTCCATAGTATGTCCCTCCACAAAACAGTCCTGTTTCTGCTCGTCGGTTTTGATGTCCCGTGGTGCATAACGGGATAGTTGGGTGAACTTGGTGAGGTATTCCCTCGCAGTCATGTTGCCTTGCTGCAGTCCCAAGAAGTCCTTTCTCTTGTTCTTGAGTTCACCCCTGGGTATGTAGTGGTTGCGGAAACTGCGCTTGAACTCTTCCCAAGTGATGTTCTCGGGGTCGTGATGGGCTGCCACGTAAGCGGTCCACCAATCAGCAGCAGGTCCATGCAATTGGTGAGAGGCAAACAGCACCCTCTCATACCCTTGGCATTGTATGATCCTCATCTTGCTCTCTATGGTCTTTAACCAGTCATCTGCCTCCAGAGGTTCAGCAGCACTTGCAAACTTTGGGGGTTGAGTTCATAGAAACTCACTCAACCTTGGTTCACGTGGTGCAGCTTGTGGGGGTGGAGCTTGGTGCAAGTTGGACACCACTTGAGTTAGACTCTGGATGAGCTGATTCTGATTTTCGAGCATTTGGTAGATAGGATCAGCTCCTTCACGGCGATCAGCCCTGTCTTGCCCTCCAGGAAGGTGAGGATTGGCGGCCTCATCGTTGTTGTTGTTGGGGTTGAAACCACGTCCTTTTCCTCTTCCAGCCATCTATCATGATCAACCAAATGTTAACTTAAACCATTTGCGTGTTAACTTCCCAATTTGCTTGTTTAAACTTAAACTTTTGAGGCCTTAATATTTAGACAATTTATGAAGATTTCACATAGATCTTTGGGCATCACGCATCACGCGAAAATAAATGCACTATTGATTCATAGGGGTTCACACGCCAAAGCAAAGCAACCTAAAGATGAGGTTGTGGACAAATGTCCATGGCTTCCACAACTCACGTCACACACCAAACATTAACACACAAATAAATAGGGTATTGACTCGACTACTCGATAACCTGCTAAAATAAGGGAAATGACTCTAAACAACTCGTATCACTGAGCTGGCTCGTCGGGGTCTTCCTCATCATTGCGGCTGCCCTCTGATTCTGCTTTAGGTGGGGAAGCTGCTGGTGTAGGAGTGCGTCGACGCTTGCTCGCCCGGCTGTCTGGGGAGTCAGGAGTCCATGTGTCATTTACGGTGACACACAGTTCATTCCCATCTCCTCTTTCTCTCGCCCTCAAGCTGGCGTGAAACAACGCCTCAGTCTTCTTCAGGGTGTCACAAATATCCTGAAGCTCCTTCTGGCACTCCTGCAGTCGAGTGCTGAGCATAGCTGCATCCTCCAAGCACAGGTCCATGTGCTCGTGGGAAGTCCCCTGCTGCACTGGCGGGTACTTGTACTCCACGGTGCCACTCTCACGCTGGAGGACACACATGTACTCAGTCCTGTCCAGGTGGCGACTGTTGATGTAACTCTGGCAGGTGATGGCCTCTCAGGTGACATCCTTCTTAGCATCGGCCTGAGTCGCCCGACAAGCTGGAGAGCGGTGGATCTTGAGCAGCTGGTTTTCATGGATAATCCTCATCTCTGAGCTCCATTCTTCACGCTTCTCATGGAGGGTCCTGGTGGAGCTGTAGTGTATGATCAGCTTGCCAACATTGCCGGCGGCGTGGAGCATACGCCGAAGACGGCGCAACAAGCCTCCTACTGCCAACCCGTAGGAGTGTTACGTCACCGGACGGTTCTCCTCTCTCAAGTCAAGGGCAGCTACAGGAACTCTCCCTCCGGTGGACTTACGGGCGGTGCGGATCATGCGAACCATCTAAAACATAAAGCATTTAAAATCAAGTTAGATAAGAATTAACTAAAGATTGTATTTTTAATAAAGTTGGGGCAAGATGAACAAATAAAGTGACCCCATTAAATAACACTTTCAACCCACACCTTTCGTAAAATAGGGTCCTTAAATACGTGCATTTCTACCTAGGTCCACGTTCCTATGGGCAACCTGGCTCTGATACCACTTCTGTCACACCCGGTTTCTCCAAAGAGCAACCGAGTGAATATCACATGTATGCCAAGATCATTTTCTCATACCGGTGACGAAAAATAGTGAAGCATCATTATATTACAAGCCAGGTGTTTGAATATAAATAAGTCTTACATAGCATACGTCTCGATGGACGATAATATGTTCATAACATGTAAATAAAACAGCAGAGGAATATAAATCTTGTGGGCTCCGTCACAGGCGTTGCCCGGGGGACTCCGTGAACCTACTTCTTCGGGTTCGAAGTCTTGGTCATTGAACACCACATCATCCCCTTGACCTGAGCAGCAATTTACACCAACAGAAAAGCAAATTTGAGTACCTTTGGTACTCAACAAGTGTGGGAAAGTTATGTCATGCATGGCTAGAGCAAGGAGAGGTTGAACTCATGGCTACAACACTACGCAATTAATCCCTATTACCTTAGCTTATTAAGAACCTACATTACTACATAGATGAAATGGTCCCAATCCCTCAACCCATCATCAATATCAAGTAAACATAGTCTCATCTCCAATGTTAAGTTTCCCGCTTAACATCCTCAACTTTCCAATTCATCATCCTCTAATCATGAATAAGTCCAAGCCGCTCTTGACCGTGAGCACGGCTGGCATGACAGTTTTGACTCTGCAGAGTTTGCACCACTGTACCCATCTGTAGTGATTTCATCCCCCATTGCTGGGTGGACTAAAAGAACCTCCATTATGCCAGTGGCCGCAAACCACGATCACACTTCCCAGGTGTGTAGCCAGGAGATCACTACGAGACCTTTACAAAGGGATTTCCGATGAGCGTGGGCCCACTAAGGTTTCACCCCTAACAGCATACAAGAGGCTCCAACCCCGCTGCAGTGGCCCCCTCTTGAGCCTTGCGGTTCATATGGTAGTCCAGCTGACACCTATTCTCCGCACCATCCAAACACCCATACTACGCCGGAGATACACCTAATTAATTGGCCAAGCTGCCCCATTTCAGCATGTGGTTGGCACGGTAAAGCCAAGGTACATGCTCCATGAACCGGTCCTTAGGATCTAGGCAAGCACTAAATACAAACCCGAGTCTCGTGCATACAGCACCAACCAAATCATCCAACTTGCCTCGATCCCTACCTCTACATAACTCATAACATCTCATTCAAGAGTAAGGTAAATAAGTTGATGATCTCATATCCCACTTATCCCATTCTAAGCATGGCTAAGCATAAGTAATATGAATGAATGACAGAATAAAATAAATCCCAACCCAGGCTACAAGGAAGTAAGATAATGAAAATCTAGGGAAACTTCCTAGCTTGAGTACCATATTCCAAATTGACAATGCAATTAATTAAATTCTAACTACACATCCTAGTATAGGATCAAAGTGGTCAAGGACACTTGCCTTCTTTCTGCTGCTCTGGGAATGGAAAGTCATGGTCTTGAAAGGTGTGAACCTACTCTGGGGTTGGTTCTACTCATGCCAATACAAACATAGCAAAAGAAAACAACATTCCATAAGCCATAGTCCACACTTCCACTCATGCAAACCACACATACATACATATGAAAGTCATTCACATTTTTATGTGTTGTGGTTACCCTAGATGTGTTGATTTTAGGCCTACATGCACTTTTAAACATATATATTATTTCTAACTTTTGTATTCAGATTTCTAATTGCACACTATACATGAATTTCAAATTTGAACAAATTCTCTATATTTAATTAATACACTTGTTATCCACAAAATTTGCATGAAATATAATTTCCTACCCCAAATAGGTTTTCAGATCTTCTACATAATCTTAATTTGAAGTTTTTGGATTTGGAGACCTCATTTAACATTTTCTAATTATGCATACCTATTTTCCTATATTTTCAGATTTATTTTCTATGCCTGAAAGTGAACTTTAATATTAAAATAGTGAGACATATCACCTAAACAGAATAGGATCTAATCTAAAATGTTCAATAAAATATTTTTGAACTTCCCCTATGGTGGGGATAAAATTAAATTTGTTTTACCCATTTTCAGAATTATTTCCTAGCCTAAAATGTATTTCCAGAAATAATAAAAGTAGGCAGCACTTAGTCAGATCTCATTTCAGCCTAAAATCAGCTTTTAACTCATTCTAAAGGTTTTCCAAGTGCTAGGAAAATTTAAATTTGTATTTTCACATGTGTTTGCATCACCATTTGAATTTAAATCCTAATCACATGTTCAAATTTCTGAATTTACTATCCTATAGGGTCTGAAGTGCAAATCCACCCTACTGCAGGGTCTATTTTACTATTTCCTAAATTTTTAGGGGCCTAATTACACAAAACAGAGAGGTTTTCCTAATTTTTATTAAGTCCAGGGGTTAAAACTGATTTTTAAATGAATTTACATGAATTTCTGAAGGTCCAGGGGCTAGATCAGAAGTTTCCGGGGCTAGCTCGTGTTTTCCGAGATCCCCAGGGGGTAGCGCATAAAATTCCCAGCCTTTATAATGCGGGGCTGATGTGGGCCGTTGGATTTAAAACAGACGGCTGAGATTATAACGCAAAGCGGTACGGGTTAGATCTATTCGGGACCGCACGATTTAAAATAGACGGGCCTCAGGGGGCCACGTCGCCCTGGCCGTGTGCGGGCGGCGCTGCCCGGCGACGCGCGGTGGTGGGAGGCGGCGATCTCGCCGGAGAACTTCGGGTTTTCGTCTATACTCCCTAAAACTTGGATTTCTTGGCATAGAACGGAAGAGGGGAGGTGGGGGATCTCACCTCGGGGTTTTTCTTGAGCTCGGAGGCCCTGGAAGGTGGTCGGCGACGAGGTCCGCGGGGAAAACGCGGCGGTGCTCACCGGAGATGTATCTAGAGTGCAAAACATCGGGTTTCCTTCACCTGCAAGACTCCCCGGTGGCGGTGAAACATGACAAGCCTGTTAGATCAGGAAATCCGAACGAGGATCGAAGGAAAGCGGCGGTGGAAGCCTCGGTTCTCACCGGAGAGAAAGATGGAGCGAGCACTGGGGAAATTGGCGAGTTTTCTTGCGTTAAATGCACGAGGAGAGGCGGCGGATGGTCGGTTTAGATATGTAGTAGCGCCTTGTCGAAGATCGGGCGTGGAAATCGGGTGGAGCAGCCGCGATCGGCGTGGGAAGATCGGTGCAGTTGGGGCGCGTGGGGGGAGAAGGGGGAAGAAGATGACATGGGGGCCCCGCGCATCAGGGAGAGAGGGGGAGGGGAGAAGCGGGCGTGGGTTTTGGGCTGGCTGAGGTGGGTTTCGGCCCACTGGCCATTTTTCTTTTTCTTTTTCCTTTTCCTTTTCTGTTTTGATTCAAATGTGAATTCCAGTTTGAATTTGAATTGTTTCACCACATGCAATACGTCCAAAAATTTTAAATTCCCCTCTTTAACAGGTTTTGGGGTGTTACATACGGGTTAGATCTATTCGGAACCACAGGATTTAAAATGGACGGGCCTCAGGGGGCCACGTCGCCCTGGCCGTGTGTGGGCGGCGCTGCCCGGCGGCGCACGGCGGCGGGAGGCGGCGATCTTGCCGGAGAGTTTCGGGTTTTCGTCTATACTTCCTAAAACTTGGATTTCTTGGCATAGAATGGAAGAGGGGAGGTAGGGGATCTCACCTCCGGGTTTTTCTTGAGCTCGGAGGCCCTGGAAGGCGGTCGGCAACGAGGTCCGAGGGGAAAACGCGGCGGTGCTCACCGGAGCTGTATCTAGAGCGCAAAACACCGGGTCTCCTTTACCTGCAAGACTCCCCGGCGGCGGAAGGACGCACTACATGCATTAGATCGGAGAGAACGGACGGAGATCGAAAGAAAACGGCGATGGGAGCTTCGGTTCTCACCGGGAACTGAGGCGGCCCGATCGGGGAGGAAAAAGGGGTGGATTTCGGCGTTTAAATGGGCGAGGGAGGTTGGTGGGATCGGTTGAGATGGTGCCGCACGCTTGGACTGGAGATCACGGCTCTGGTTGCGCAGAATCTGGAGAGGGCGGGTGCGACCGGGCGCGGAAGCTCGGAAGAAAACCGGGTGGCGGTTGGAGACGAAGGTGCCGACAGGTGGGTCCCGCGAGGCAGAGAGAGGGGGAGGGGGAAAGAGCCGCGGGCTGTTGGGCCGGCTGAGGTGGGTTTTGGCCCACTGGCCATTTTTCTTTTTCTTTTTCCTTTTCCTTTTCTGTTTTGATTCAAATTTAAATTCCAGTTTGAATTCGAATTGTTTGACCACATGCATTACGTCCAAAAATTTTAAATCCCCCTCTTTAACAGGTTTTGGGGTGTTACAACTCTACTCCCTTTAAAAGAAATCTCGTCCTCTAGATTGGTGACTCTAGGAAAACAGATTCGGGAACTGTGCCTTGAGCTCGTCTTCTCGCTCCCATGTGTCTTCTGCTTCCGAGTGATGCTTCCACTGCACCTTGCACATTCGGATTCTTTTATTTCTTGTGAGGCGTTCCATTGTCTCCAAAATCTTAACCGGTTGCTCGGCATAAGAAAGATCCTCCCGTACGTCCACCTCATTCATGGGTAACATCTCTCCGAGTGTTCTTAAACATTTCTTGAGTTGTGATACATGGAATACATCGTGCACATCTAATAGGTGAGCCGGTAGTTGTAGTTGATATGCCACTTCGCCTTTCCTCTCCAAAACCTGGAAGGGTCCGATGTATCGAGGTGATAACTTCCCTTTCACCTTGAACCGACGAAGCCCTCAGATAGGGGACACCTTGAGATAAACATAGTCCCCCACGTTGAAAATGAGCTCTCTTCTCTGTACATCGGCATAGCTCTTTTGTCGGGTCTGGGCTATCCTCAAATTGTTGCGGATTTCGCTCACTTTCGCCTCGGCTTCTTGTAGTACCTCGAGCCCAAACACTTTACTTTCCCCTGTTTGGTTCCAAAATAGTGGAGTTCTACACTTCCTCCCATACAACGCCTCAAATGGTGACATCTTCATACTAGCCTGATAACTGTTGTTGTAGGAGAACTCCGCATACGGTAAGTTCTTATCCCAACTCCTATTGTTCTTGAGTGCACACGCTCTCAGCATATCCTCAAGGATTTGATTGGTTCTTTCTATCTGCCTGTCAGTCTAGGGGTGATAGGCAGAACTAAAATTCAGATGAGTTCCCATGGTCTCATGTAACTTCTGCCAGAACCTTGAGGTGAACTGTGTTCCTCGATCTGACGCTATCTTCTTTGCACTCCATGAAAACACACGATTCTTGACATGTACAATTCTGCCAATTTGGATCCGCTGTAGCTTTCTTTCACGTGGATGAAATGAGCTACCTTAGTCAGCCTGTCGATGATGACCCATATCGAATCATATCCCGATTGGGTCCTAGGTAGTCCCACTATGAAGTCCATACCGATTTCTCCCCATTTCCATTCAGGAACATTGAGTGGTTGCAATAGTCCCGCGGTTCGTTGATGTTCTGCTTTCACCAACTGACATGTGTCACATAGGGCAACATGTTCCGCGACATCTCGCTTCATGCCATACCACCAATATCTGCTCTTGAGGTCATGATACATCTTCGTACTCCCAGGATGAATGGAATAGTCGGAATCATGAGCCTCCTTCAAAATCAGTTCACGGATCTCCTTCACCTAAGGCACAAAGATTCTTTTCCAATGCCACACCGTACCTTGTTCATCCTCTCTGAACCCAGAGGCTTTATTTTCTTTGATGAGTTCTCTAATTTCTTGTATCTTCTCGTCATTCTTCTAACTGTTGCGTATGTCTTGCTCTAATGTGGAGTCCACTTCCATGGCGATGGCCTCACCACTATTTACCAGACATAGATTGAGTTTTGCAATTTATTCCTTCAATTCCATAGGCATGTCCTTTAAGCTCAACATATTGACATGCACCTTTAGGCTTAAAGCATCAGCCACAACGTTCGCTTTCCCAGGATGATAGTTGATGCCTATATCAAAGTCGTTGATTAGCTCTAACCATCTCCTTTGTCTGAGGTTCAGATCTGGCTGTGTGAAAATGTACTTTAAGCTCTTATGATATGTATATATCTCTGTCCTCTTTCCCATCAAGTAATGCCGCCAAATCTTCAATGCGTGGACCACTGCGGCTAGTTCTAGGTCATACGTAGGATAGTTCTTGTCGTGTCTTCGGAGCTGCTGGGACGCATAGGCAACGACATGCCCCTCTTGCATGAGAACACATCCCAACCCGTTACCAGATGCATCGCAGTACACCGAAAAATTCTTCTGCATATCTGGCATAACTAGCACTGGGGCTGTTGTCAATCTTTTCTTCAGCTCTTGGAAACTCGTCTCACACTCTGGTGTCCATGTGAATGTGATTCCCTTCTCTAACAATTTGGTGAGGGGTCTCGAGATCTTGGAGAAACCCTCAATGAACCGTCGATAATACCCAACCAATCCTAAAAAGCTTCGAATTTCCCCGACATTTTCAGGGGTCTTCCACTTCTGCACATCCTCGATCTTGGTGGGATCTACGGAGATTTTTCCCTCCGAGATTATATGTCCTAAGAAGGGAACTCTCTTCAGCCAAAACTCACACTTGCTCAACTTGGCATATAGTTGGTGTTCTCTCAATTTGCAACACCAATCTTAAATGTCCCTCATGTTCTTCTTCATCTTTGGAGAAGACGAGAATGTCATCAATGAAAACCACCACAAATTTGTCCAGATATTCCATGAATACCTTGTTCATGAGATACATGAAATACATCGGGGCATTAGTTAGCCCGAACGGCATGACGGTGTATTTATACAGCCTGTACCGAGATACGAAAGATGTCTTTGGAATGTCAGTTTGCCTTATCTTCAGTTGGTGGTATCTCGACCAGAGATCAACCTTTGAGAATACACAATATCCCCTCAACTGATCAAATAAGTCTTCAATGCGGGGTAATGGGTACTTGTTCTTGATGGTTACTTTATTCAACGCACGGTAGTCTACGCATAACCTTTGGGTTCCGTCCTTCTTGGGTACGAATATCACTGGAGCTCCCCATGGTGAGGAACTAGGACAAATATACCCCTTCTCTGTCAATTCTCTTATATGTTCTTTGAGCTCCTCCAGCTGTTTGGAGTCCATCCGATAAGGCCTCTTGTATATTGGGGCTGTTCCAGGTACTAGTTCAATCACGAATTCCACTTCACGATCTGGGGGCATATCTGGCAACTCCTCCGGAAAAACGTCTGGATATTCCCTGATAATCCTTATCTCTTCCACTTCCACCTCAACTTGATTGAGTTTAATGTCCCTCCTAGGTTCTTGCACGGCTATGAACTTCACTTCTTTGCCACTAGTGTGAGTTAGTTCTACCGTTCTTGTCGAACAGTGGTTGATACCTTTATGTTTGGTCAACCAATCCATACCCAAAATAATATCTATCCCTTGGGAGTCTATCACTATGAGGTTTGCAGTAAATACTACCCCATTGATGTCTAGATTCACCTTGGGACACACTTGTCTTGTTCTTATTTCTCCCCCTAGAGAGTTCACTGCTAACATATGATTCATTTGTGTTGTTGCTAGATCATGCTTCTTAACAAATCCTTGAGCAATGAATGAGTCGGTAACACCAGAATCGAACAATAGGGTTGCAATGTGTAAATTTGCAGAGAACTTACCAATTACGACGTCAGGTGCCTCTTGCGCTTCCTCCATGGTCACGTGGTTCACCCGTCCTCGCATCACATTCTGCTGCTGTGGCTGCATAGGCTTCTTCTTTGCGCACTTTTGAGCGTAGTGCCCCACTTCACCACAATTGAAGCATTGCACCCCAACTTTAGGTGCCTGGCCTTTGTTGTCTTTGGGTTGGTTCTGTGGCCCTTGTCCTGCTTGTCGAGGTTGATAAGTGGGGCGTGGCTGCTGCACAAACTGACGCTGCGGCTGTACTGGTGCTGATGGATGCCTGACGTTCAGGTTGTACCCTCTCGGTGTCGTGTAGGGTACCACAGCACGGCTCGTCTGCCCTGCAGGTTGCTGCATCAGACGTGGACGTGTGTTGCTGCTTGATGATTGGTGTGACCATCCCATCTTCCTCTTGTTTTCATTCTCCAAGGCCTTCAGCTTCCTTTCCACGACAAACGCTCGGTCTACCATCTTTTGGAAGCTTTCATATTCGTTGGAAGACATTGTACATTGCATTTCCATGGTAAGTCCTTCCACAAAACAGTCCTGTTTTTGCTCATCCGTTTCGATGTCCCGTGGTGCATAACGGGATAGTTGGGTGAACTTAGTGAGGTATTCCCTCACAGTCATGTTGCCTTGCTGCAGTCCCAAGAACTCCTTTCTCTTGTTTTTGAGTTCACCCCTTGGTATGTAGTGGTTTTGGAAACTGCGCTTGAACTCTTCCCAAGTGATGTTCTCGGGGTCATGATGGGCTGCCACGTAAGCGGTCCACCAATCAACGGCAGGTCCATGCAATTGGTGAGAGGCAAACAGCACCCTCTCATACCCTTGGCATTGTATGATCCTCATCTTAGTCTCAATGGTCTTTAGCCAATCATCTGCCTCCAAGGTTCAGCAGCACTTGCAAACTTTGGGGGTTGAGTTCCCAGAAACTCACTCAACCTTGGTTGACGTGGTGCAGCTTGTGGGGGTGGAGCTTGGTGTAAGTTGGCCACCACTTGAGTTAAACTCTGGATGAGCTGATTCTGATTTTTGATCATTTGGTAGATAGGATCAACTCCTTCACGGCGATCACCCCTGTCTTGCCCTCCAGGAAGGTGAGGATTGGCGGCCTCATCGTTGTTGTTGTTGGGGTTGGCACCACGACCTTTTCTTCTTCCAGCCTTCTATCATGATCAACCAAATGTTAACTTTAATCATTATGCATTAACTTCCCAAATTGCTTGTTTAAACTTAAACTTTTGAGGCCTAAATATCTAGACAATTTCTGAAAATTTCCCATAGACCTTTGGGCATCATGTCTCACGCGAAAATAAATGCACTATTGATTCATAGGGGTTCACACACCAAAGCAAAGCAATCTTAAAGACGAGGTTGTGGACAAATGCCCATGGCTTCCACAACTCACGTCACACACCAAACATTAACACAAATAAATAGGGTATTGACTCGACTACTCGATAACCTGCTGAAATAAGGGAAATGACTCTAAACAACTCGTATCACTGAGCTGGCTCGTCGGGGTCTTCCTCATCATTGCATATGCCCTCTGATTCCGCTTTAGGTGGGGAAGCTGCTGGTGTAGAAGTGCGGCGACGCTTGCTCGCCCGGCGGTCTGGGGAGTCAGGAATCCATGTGTCATTCACGGTGACACACAGTTCATTCCCATCTCCTCTTTCTCTCGCCCTCAAGCTGGCGCGAAGCAACGCCTCAGTCTCCTTCAGGGTGTCATGAACATCCTGAAGCTCCTGCCGGCACTCCTGCAGTCGAGTGCTGAGCATAGCTGCATCCTCCAGGCACAGGTCCATGTGCTCGTGGGAAGTCCTCTGCTGCACTGGCGGGTACTTGTACTCCGTGGTGCCACTCTCACGCTGGAGGACATACATGTACTCAGTCCTGTCCAGGTGGCGATGGTTGATGTAACTCTGGCAGGTGATGGCCTCCCAGGTGACATCCTTCTCAGCATCGGCCTGAGTAGCCCGACAAGCTGGAGAGCGGTGGATCTTGAGCAGCTGGTTTTCATGGATAATCCTCATCTCTGAGCTCCATTCTTCCCGCTTCTCACGGATGGTCCTGGTGGAGCTGTAGTGTATGATCAGCTTGCCAACATTGCTGGCGGCGTGGAGCATTCGCCGAAGACGGCGCAACAAGCCTCCTACTGCCAACCTGTAGGAGTGGTACATCACCGGATGGTTCTCCTCTCTCAAGGCAAGGGCAGCTACAGGAACTCTCCCTCCGGTGGACTTGCGGGCGGTGCGAACCATGCGAACCATCTAAAACATAAAGCATTTAAAATCAAGTTTAGATAAGAATTAAATAAAGATTGTATTTTGAATAAAAGTTGGGGCAAGATGAACAAATAAAGTGACCCCATTAAATAACACTTTGAACCCACACCTTTTGTAAAATAGTTTTTAAGAAAATAGGGTCCTTAAATATGTCCATTTCTACCTAGGTCCACGTTCCTACGGTCAACCTTGGCTCTGATACCACTTCTATCACACCCGGTTTGTCCAAAGAGCAACCGAGTGAATATCACATGTATGCCATGATCATTCTCTCATACATGTGATGACAAATAGTGAAGCGTCATTATATTACAAGCCAAATGTTCGGATATAAATAAGTCTTACATAGCATGATGTCTCGATGGACGATAATATGTTCATAACATGTAAATAAAACAGCAACAGAATATAAATCTTGTGAGCTCCGTCACAGGCGTTGCTCGGGGGACTCCGTGAACCTAGAATCTTTCTTCGGGTCTGAAGTCTTGGTCGTTGAACACCACATCATCCCCTTGACCTGATCAGCAATTTAAACCAATAGAAAAGCAAGCTTGAGTACCGTTGGTACTCAGCAAGTGTGGGAAAGTTATGTCATGCATGGCTAGAGCAAGGAGAGGTTGAACTCATGGTTAAAGCACTACGCAAATAATACCTATTACCATAGCATATAAGCACCTACTTTACTACATAGGTGGAATGGTCCCAATCCCTCAACCCATCATCAGTATCAAGTAAACATAGTCTCATCTCCAATGTTAAGCTTCCCGCTTAACATCCTCAACTTCCCGATCCATTATCCTCTAATCATGAATATGTCCAAGCCGCTCTTGACCGTGAGCACGGCTGTCATGACAGTTTTGACTCTGTAGAGTTTGCACCACTTTACCCACAAGTAGTCATTTCATTCCCCGTTGCCGGGTGGACTAGAACAACCTCCATTATGCCAGTGGCCGCGAACAACGTTCACACTTCCGAGGTGTGTAGCCAGGAGATCACTACGAGGCCTTTACAAACGGATTTCCGATGAGCGTGGGCCCACTGAGGTTTCACCCCTAACAGCATACAAGAGGCTCCAACCCTGCTGCAGTGGCCCCCTCTTGAGCCTTGCGGTTCATATGGTAGTCCAGTTGACACCTATTCCCCGCACCATCCAAACATCCATACTACGCTGGAGATGCTCCTAATTAATTGGCCAAGCTGCCCCATCTCAGCATGTGGTTGGCACGGTAAAGCCAGGTTACATGCTCCATGAACCGGTCCTTAGGATCCAGGCAAGCACTAAACACAAACCCGAGTCTCGTGCACACAGCACCAACCAAATCATCTATCTTGCCTCGGTCGCTACCTCTACATAATTCATAATATCTCATTCAAGAGTAAGGTAAACAAGTTGATGATCTCATATCCCACTTATCCCATTCTAAGCATGGCTAAGCATAAGTAATATGAATGAATGTCATAATAAAATAAATCCCAACTCAGGCTACAAGGAAGTAAGATAATGAAAATCTAGGGAAACTTCCTATCTTGGGTACCATATTCCAAATTGACAATGCAATTAATTAAATTCTAACTACACATCCTAGTATAGGATCAAAGTGGTCAAGGACACTTGCTTTCTTCCTGCTGCTCTGGGAATGAAAAGTCTTGATCTTGAAAGGTGAGAACCTGCTCTAGGGCTGGTTCTACTCATGCCAATACACATAGCAAAAGCAAACAATATTCCATAAGCCATAGTCCATATTTCCACATGCAAATCACACATGCATACATATGAAAGTCATACACATATTTAAGTGTTGTGTTTACCCTAAATATGTTGATCCTAAGCATTCATGCACTTTTAAACATATATATTATTTCTAGATTAATATTTAGATTCCTAAGTGCACACAATATATGAATTTCCAATTTGCACAACATTTCTATATTGGGTAATACACCTCTTAGCCACAAAATTTGTATAAAAGGTAACTTCCTACTCCAAATAGATTCTCAGATCTTCTACAAAATCTTAATTTGAAGTTTTGGATTTGGGGACCTTATTTAGCATTTTCTAATTATGCATGCCAATTTTCCTACATTTTTACAATTATTTTCTATGCCTAAAAGTGAACTTTAATATTAAAATAGTAAGATATATCACCTAAACAGAATATGTTCTGATCTAAAATGTTCAATAAAATATCTTTGGACTTCCTCTCTGATGAGAATCAATTTAAATTTATTTTTACCCATTTTCAGAATTATTTTCTAGCCTAAAATGAATTTCTACCAATTAAACAAAAACCTAAATTCATACAAAAAATTCTACTGTTCCAATTACCTAAACAGAACCTTTATAAGTTTTTCCTACTCCTTTTTGATTACTCAGATTCATTTTCCCTCATTTTAAATTTGTTTTATGCCTAAAGGGTATATTTCAGATATAAATTACAAAATAGCAATCCCATTGAGTTTAAAAGTTTATTTCCCCTCTAAATTCAGATCTTAGATTGTTCTACCAATTTTCAACAGGGTTAGAATAATTAAACTGAACATATACCTATGTTTGAATTTTAAATCCTATTCACATATTCAATTTCCTGAAATTAATAACCCTCAGGGGCTGATGTGTCAATCCACACTGCTGTGGGGGCCCCCCTTTCTCATTTTTTAAATTTTCAGGGGTCTAAGTGTGCAAAACAGGGAGGTCTTCTTAATTCTTATTAAGTCCAGGGGCTAAAACCGATTTTTAAATGAATTTACATGAATTTCTAAGGGTCCAGGGGCTAGATCAGAAGTTTCCGTGGCTAGCTCATGTATTCCGAGGTCCCCAGGGGGTAGCTCGTAAGATTCCCGGCCTTTATAACGCGGGGCTGACGTGGGCCGTTGGATTGAAAACAGACAGCTGAGATTATAACGCGAAGCGGTACGGGTTAGGTCTATTCGGGACCGCACGATTTAAAATGGACGGGCCTCAGGGGGCCACGTCGCCCTGGCCGTGTGCGGGCGGCACTGCCCGGCGGCGCGCGGCGACGGGAGGCGGCGATCTCGCTGGAGAGTTTCAGGTTTTCGTCTATACTTCCTAAAACTTGGATTTCTTGGCATAGAATGGAAGAGGGGAGGTAGGGGATCTCACCTCGGCGTTTTTCTTGACCTCGGAGGCCCTGGAAGATGGTCGCCGACGAGGTCTGAGTAGAAAACGCGGCGGTGCTCACCGGAGCTGTGTCTAGAGCGCAAAACACGGGGTCTCCTTTACCTGCAAGACTCCCCGGCGGCGACAGGACGCACTACACGCATTAGATCGGAGAGAACGGACGGAGATCGAAAGAAAACGGCGATGGGAGCTTCGGTTCTCACCAGGAACTGAGGCGGGCCGATCGGGGAGGAAAAAGGGGCGGATTTCAGCATTTAAATGGACGAGGAGGGCGGCGGGGTCGGTTGAGATGGTGCCGCACGCGTGGACTGGAGATCGTGGCCTTGGCTGCGCAGAATCCGGAGAGGGCGGGTGCGATCGGGCGCGGGAGCTCGGAAGAAAACCGGGTGGCGGTTGGAGACGAAGGTGCCGACAGGTGGGTCCCGCGCGGCAGAGAGAGGGGGAGGGGGAAACAGCCGCGGGTGTTGGGTCGGCTGAGGTAGGTTTCGGCCCACTGGCCGTTTTTCTTTTTCTTTTTCTTTTTCCTTTTACTTTTCTGTTTTGATTCAAATTTAAATTCCAGTTTGAATTTGAATTGTTTCACCACATGCATTACGTCCAAAAATTTTAAATTCCCCTCTTTAACAGGTTTTGGGGTGTTACACCGTTTTTGGGAGCAGCTACACGCTGCGTTGGGGACGAAGCTTTTCCGTAGTTCAGCGTACGACCCGCAGACGGATGGGCAAACCGAGTGGGTAAACCAAATTTTAGAAGATATGCTACGAGCTTGCGCTATCAACCACCGTAAGAATTGGGATGATCACTTACCGTTGGCTGAGTTCTCGTACAACAATGGGTACCAAGCCAGCATCAAGATGGCACCTTACGAGGCGCTATACGGAGGAAAATGCAGCACACCACTGAATTGGTGTGAGTATGGCGAAAGGGTTACCTTTGGGATTGATATTGTCAACAACGCGGAGTAAAAGGTTCAGCTGATTCTAGCTAACCTAAAAGCCGCTCAATCCCGACAGAAACAATATGCGGACAGGAGAAGACGCCCATTACAGTTTGAAGTCGGGGATCACGTATACCTACGTGTGTCTCCAATGAAGAGCGTGAACAGATTCAGGGTGAGGGGAAAGTTGGCACCTCGCTTCATCGGTCCATTTCAGATTACAGAAAGATGTGGATCAGTAGCATACCGGTTGAAATTACCATAAGAACTTTCCGGTGTGCACGACGTCTTTCACATCTCCCAGCTGAGGAAGTGTCTCAAGCTATCAACAACCATTCAGCTGGAGGATATAGAAGAACAGAAACCGGATCTCACGTATCGGGAGGAACCGGTTCAGATTATTGATGAAAAGGCCCAAACCACACACAACCATACGTTGTGGTTCTACAAAGTTCTATGGAGTAATCACTCTGTGGACGAAGCGACATGGGAGAGTGAAGGATTTCTTCGCGCTAACTACCCCGACTTTTTCATGTCGCTTATACGGTAATTTTCCACCATCCTCTCTCATTTTTCACCTTATAATCTCGGGACAAGATTCTTTTAAAGGGGGATGTAAGGGCCTAAGTTTTTGGAACATATTCAAAGTGTTCAGCACCACACACACACTTCATTTGAAGAAACTTGATGAATACATTTGAAGTGCAAGTAAACACCATCAACATGCTCATTAGAGAATAAACTCACATGATGCAAAAGTGGCATTTCCCACATGCATCATCTAGGGGCTGAGCTTGTGAGAAACACCAACACCTTGCTAGGAATGCTCATGCCAAATTTCACCCAAATTCAAAACCTTTTTGAAGTCCTTTTGGGTATAACTAAAAAGAGGGTAGTTTGAACTCAAATTCAAATTCAAACTATTTCGATCCCATGAATTCAAAAGTGGGAGGCATACTCAGCAAATTTTTGTGAGCTCACACACCAATTTTCACTCCATTTGGAGTTGATCTTGACATGAGCTAAGTTTAGCAAATTCAAACTTTATTTGAATTTCAGACTGCATATGTGCTGAAAATATATTCAAACAAAACCCAATTTGAATTCTATCCAATTCAAATGGCCCAGTGGTAGATAATTCAAATGACCAAGGTTAATTTGGTCTCTACTGTTTAGAGCAGTGGGGAAAATTTAATTTCAGAGGTTAAACCCTGGGTGGGACCCACATGTCAGCCTCTATAGCAAATTCAACCGATTGAAGACTCAACACTCGGTTCTCGGGTTGCAGCCGAGCGCGCCACCGAGGAGCTGACAAGCGCCAGCTCCTGCTTTGCTTCCCCGCGCGGTAGACCAGATGCCTGGCTTCTTATCCCTCCCCGGCGTGCTCCTGTTGTTTATCACCCGAGCCCACGGCGGGTTCGTTCATTTTCACACCGAGCTCCACCGAAAACCAGCCGCCTCTCGGTTCCGCTCGTGAGCAGGCCAATCGCACGCAAACACAACCTCCCCAGTAACAAAACAGAATCGTGAGCTCGTGAGCAACGTCCCAGACGTCGTGTTGTCCAATGAGCAGGCGCCCTCGAGCTCAGCCGGGCGTGGACAGCTCGGCACAGCTCGGCACAGCCGTCGTCGCATGCACTTCTCTACACAAGAAAGGTGTGTCACTGCATGTAGATGGTGTAGCCGAAAGCCGTTTGGCATATGATCAACCATCGGTTGAGAATTTCCAAGTTTACCGAAAGCTAGTAAATATGAGCCGAGCTCACCTCTGATTGAAATTCCGACTCCACACACTATTGTTGGTCAATCCGGTCATCCAGTAGGTTCTATACATGCTAGTGCACACGCTTGAGAAGGAAGCAAGGAAAACCACTGAGGATCACCCGTGATATGGCTGTTTTCCTCGCTGCCGTTGCAAAGTAGCTTGGCTCACCGTCGAGGGTATGGTTGCTGGCGTTTCTAGCTTCCACAAAGCCTTAGTTCATGCTCCTCGTGCTCCACTGATGCTCTCCGAGCAATCTCCAATCGATTTTGTGCACGGTGGTGCGAAACCGACCATACCAAAACCCTAGCGGGTGCTGTCACCGGTGCGCGCGGGTTTCCGGCCATCGCCGGTGGCCGGCGAGCCCACAGCTGAGTTCAGGAGGTCGGAAAAGGGGGAGGTGGCGAGTTTCGGGCCGGGAGGTGGCCCGGAACTCGGTTCCGGCGAGTCTCGCCGGACACCGCCACCGCCGGGTATTTGGCGCGAGGAGGAAGACGATGCACTGTGTGTGGGACCCACAGGCAGAAGTTTAAACTTTTCTTTGATTTTCAGTTTTAGTTCAAACTTCAAACCCACATAACTTTGGCTAGGAAGCTCCAAATCGAGTGAACCAAATTTTGTTGGATTCATCTCTCTGAGTACTTTCCAGCAAATCAAGTTTCACTTCATTAAAATCTTTATTTATCCATAAATAATTCTTCAAATTTGAAAGTGGTCAGAATTTTAACTGGAGAACCCTTTGAAGGAAAATTCTGAAATTTTGCTGGGATGTTCACCAAAATATACCTGAGATACCATAAAAATTTCAGATTCATTTGAGCTAATTTGATTCACCTAAGGGTGTGATTAATAAAACTGTTCCAGAGAAAATAGAAAATGTCCAGAAACATTTTCAGAATTTCCCTGAAATTGTTTAGCTCATATCTTTAGCTAGGAACCTTCAAATTAAGTGAAACCAACTCCATTAGAACCCTCCAAAGATATAGTTTTCAGAAAGTCATGGCTTGCTCCATTAAAATACCTAGAACACCCTAGGAGCTCCAATTAAGGTCAAGTACATAATTATTTTTGGAGAGCCCAAATGAGCTTTGCTGCAAATAAAACTTGGCCAAGTTTCTTTTTAGGTTGTCTCCAAACCAAAGTAAAAATTTCAGAGTCATTGGGTCTGTCTAGTAAGACTTATAGTATTCACAAGTTTAAATTCAATTCAAAAGCATCTATATTGATACATATACTTGTTATCTCATGTAGTCGCTAATGTTGAGGAGGAACCCGAAGTCATAGACTTCGTCACTCCAGAAGAGCAGCTAGCCTACGACCAAGAGCAGCAAGACAAGCTCCGGTTTGCATTAACCTTTTTACAAAATTTTACTGTTTTGAGAACTTACTTTGAGCACCCACTTAATTCTTACATTAGAGTCTTGTTTGAAACCCAATTGCATAGCCAAGAAAATCCTGGGTTGGTATTAGGTTTGTAAACCTCGTTTAGCTACTGCAATGCTATGATAGTGTAGGATTCGGTACAAGTTGAGTAGTTGGAACTACTCGCGAGGATAGGCTAGAGGCACTCGACTCGGGTAAAGATAGCAAATGGAACACATGTCAAGAAAAATGAGACCGAGTGGAGAGTAAGGGCAGCAGGACTTTGGGGCCTGGGTGCTATAGCTCCGCTTGTGTCGATTTAGGACCGAGCCGTGTGCGGGCCTGTTGAACAAGTTAGAACAGTACCAAAGACCTACCGGCTATATGGGAACCGGGAAACCGATGTAACTCGGGTAGCTGGGTATTGAGGCATTGCTTTTCGTCCAGAGGGTAGGTTGAGAGCTTGAGGTGTAAATCGGCTGGCGGCACTGTGGATGTGCGTGCAGAGACCTCTTGCTTGGGACGATAGGACCGGTTCAATATTTGGCTGACGGGTGAAAGGTTGTTTCGTACGACGTCCGTGATGGTTGCTGTAGGCAACATCGAGTACGGACGTACGTGACGGGTTATTCGGGTAACCCTGCAGGTGTAAATCAATCATAATCGCCGTCCCTCGCGGTCAGTGAGTACCACTAGTTGACTGTACCGTGATGTAGACAGAACAGGCTAGATACATGATAAAAGTTTGCTGATTTGAAAGACATACTTTGCTTGTTAATGTGTTGTTGTAGTTTAGAGCTAATTAAAGTTATTTTCAAATTTGTGCAAAGTACATGAGAGAAATGTGTTTCTTGTTTGATTGCGGCTCTCTCATGTGCCTTAGCGTAAGGTTCTGCACAACCTTCTGCTAAAACTTGAAAGTAAGGTTCAAATAATTAGGCGAGTCCTTTGCAACTTATTTTACCTACTGTACCCTAAAGCCATCCATGTAGAAGTTTCATGTATAGGAGAGGCGGCTCAGTCTTGCTGAGCCATCGTGCTCACTGCTTGTGTTTGAAGCTTTTGCAGGGGTTTATGAGGAAGGGACTCCCGAGGAGGATACGGAACCCCAGGAGGGGAATCCAGTCAAGTGGGAGCCGTGCACGCCGCCGTGTTCGTGTGTATGCGTGCTAGCGAGGACACGCTCACGGGCTGAACGTGAACTCGATGCGTAGTCTACGCCCTTGAGTGTAGACTGGACTTATTTTGTTGTAAGAATGTTCATAAAGTGGTTTATGTAACAAAACTTTGCTTCCACTTTGTATCTTTGATGTGCGTTATCCGGTGTTGTGCAACGCAGCACCCCTCAGCATGATCCTGGCTCGACAAGGCTGTGGGGCCGTGTCATGGAGCAGCTCCTCGACGGATCAACCGGGCGGTAGGGTGACAGGAGGTTGATCGGCGATGAGAGACTGAGGCGGCGGCAACGTGCCCTGTTTTTCTGAGGGCCCGTACCCGATCACGGGGCCATGCCGCTCGCCCGGGAATCGCATTGGGTGGTGCCGTGCGATGCGGAACCCAACAGCACACGTCATAAAGTATCATATTACATAAATCAAGCAGAAGTCTACAAAGTGTGAATTTTACAAATACTTCTCAAAATAATCTACAGGGGAAGATTGATACAACTCACGTCACATATCTATGCTAAGCAAAAGAGAAGACATCCAGCCCACGGACCCTTCTCACAAGCGACACCATTACAATAGCTGCGGCGGGGTTCCATGAGTTCACCACTCGGAGGGATCCAAGTCTCATCAGACAACCCTACTTATAAGTGTAGTGTTATTACCTACAAAATAACTCATGCAGTATCCGTGAGCATGAAGCTCAGCAAGACTTAACCGTCACCCTAGTCATGAAACTCTACATGCTGAAAATAGAGGGATGAATATAGATGATTTCACAAACTATGAACTTGAGCTAAAGGAGAGTCCTTACTTCAAGTTTTAAGCAACTTTTATAGCCCTTGCACAATTTACATCGAGACTCCACAATCAAACAAGAAACGCTTCATCTCGATGTCCCTTGCCCGAGGTGAAAGTATCTTCAGTGAGCTACCCTAGACCCATACAGACCTTGCGCCATCAACGTCGTGACTCCACAATCAAACGAGAAACGCTTTGCCTTGACGCTACAAGACCAAGGTGGAAAATAAATTTAGTGAAGGTGTTGATCATCCCTCATCTCCAATATGAGGATTACTCACAAAGCATATTAACTTTTTCCCAGTTTATTACTACGTCACGACGCAGAGAACAAGTATGCTCACTACAGCGAGCGACGGTGATTCGAATCAAAAACAACCGGCTGACACGACACATACGCCTGTTCGAGACCGGTGATCAATCAATCCCATCAACGTCGTATCTGGCAACCTTTCACACAACACCCAAATGTTGAACCGGTCCCACCGACTTGGATTAAGTCTCACTACGGCAAACCCTCGTAGAGCTGACTTCTCTATCCTTTCAGCATCTGCATAAGACGGTGGGGATTGCCTCAGCACCCAGGTTAACATGTTACATAGGTTTCCTAGGTCCCATATTGCCAGTATGCATCCGGTACACAATTCAAACTTGTCCCACAGGGCCGCACACGAGAACGGGCCTTAATTGACTCAGCCATAGACTAGGTTCACAGGACCACGTCCTTGAGCCTTCCATCCACTATCAGGTCTCCATTCCCAACTATGAGGATCAATTCCCAACTCTTCCAATTGATCCCCCTTAATCCCAGTTCAGGAGTAGGAAACTGCCTACTCGAGTTATGCCTCTTTTAATCCACTTTTATTAACTTGAGATCAGCAGTTATATTAAATTGATAACCTACTCTACATTAAACTCCAGGGTTTTCTGGGTCATCCATTTGGAGTGTCTACCATCTAGATTTAATGTAATAAACAAAATGATATACATTATAAAGTGAATACAAATAAGAACTTGTAAATTTTGATGCAAACCGTGGCTTGCCTTTGTTTTGCAGGGGACTAATGTGAGGGCCCGGTCCCGATCACGGGGCCGTGCCGCTCGCCCGGGAATCACATTGGATGGTGTCGTGCGATGCTGCACCCAACATCGCACATAATAAAGCATCATATTACATAAATCAAGCGGAAGCTTACAAAGTGTAAATTCTACAAATACTTCTCAAAATAATCTACAGTGGAAGACTAATACAACTCACGTCTCATACCTATGCTAAGCAACAGAGAAGGTGTCCAGTCTGAGGACCCTTCTCGCTAGCAACACTATCACAATAGCAGCAGCAGGGGTTGCCGTGAGTTCACCCCTCAGAGAGTTCCGAGTCTCATCGGACACCCATACATATCAGCGTACAGTTATTACCTGCAAAACAACTCATGCAGTATCAGTGAGCACGAAGCTCAGCAAGACTTAACCGTCACCCTAGTCATGAAATTCTACATGATGAAAACAGGGGGCTGAATTTAGAAGTTTGCACAAAAGATGAACTTGAGCTAAAGGAGTGTCCTTACCTCAGGTTTTAAACAACTTTTATAGCCCTCAAGCAATTTACATCGAGACTTCACAATCAAACAAGAAACGCTTCATCTCGATGGCACTTGCCCGAGGTTAAAGTAACTTTAGTGAGCTACCCTAGACCCATACAGACCTTGCGCCATCAATGTCGAGACTCCACAATAAAACAAGAAACGCTTTGCCTCGACGTTACTAGCACAAGGTGGAAAATAAATTTAGTGAAAGTGTTAATCATTCCTCATCTCCATTATGAGGATTACTCACGAAGCATATTAAATTTTTCATAGTTTATTACTACGTCACGACTCAGTGTACAAGTATGCTCACTACCGTGAGCGACGCTGATTGCAATAAAAAAACCACCCAGCTGACACGACACGTATGCCCGTACTCGACGTTGCACACAACAACCATCACTGACATTGTACGTGGCAACCTTTCACACGACACCCAAATGTCGAACCGGTCCCACCGACTGGGATTAAGTCTCACTACGGCAAACCCTCGTAGAGCCGACTTCTCTATCCTTTCAGCATCTGCATCAGACGTTGAGGTATGCCTCGACACCCAGGTTAACATGTTAAATCGATTTCCTGGGTCCCATAGAGCCAGTATGCATCCGGTACACATCTCAATCTTGTCCAGCGGGGCCGCACACGAGAATGGGTCTTAATCGACTCAGACATAGAATAGGTTCACAGGACAACGTCCTTGAGCCTGCCATCCGCTGCCCGGTCTCCATTACCAACTATGAGGATCAATTCCCAACTCTTCCGATTGATCCCCCTTAATCCCGGTTCACGAGTAGGAAACTGCCTACTCGAGTTATGCCTCTTTTAATCCACTTTTGTTAACTTGAGATCAGCAGTTATAATCAATTAATAACCTACTCTACATTGTACTCCAGGGTTTTCTGAGTTATGAATTTGGAGCTTCATACCATCTAGACTTAATGCAATAAACAAACTACTAGACCATATAAAGTGAATACAAATAAAAACTTGTAAGTTTTGATGCAAACCGGGTCTTGCATTTGTTTTGCAGGGGACTTATATATATATGAAGTTCAGTTAGTGAAGACCACTTGGCTTGATCAATTGCTTTCCTCCTTTCTTGATCTCCACTCTAATTGCTTCAACTTCTTCACGTAGAGGCTACATGTAATGAATATGAATATGGATTTAATTGTAAAGATTTTTGCTAACAAGTTCTAATAACAAGTTTACAAACTGGAACTCTGTTTAAGAATTTAAAATTACACTGGTGCTAGTGGTTTGGGTTTGTGTCTAAGCACATGATTAAGTGAGATGTGTCGTTCATTGCTTGTGTGATACTCATCTAAATCGGTTGAACAGCACAGTGGTGATCCAGATATCCAATGGAGCTGAAAATGTTCTGGTGAGTTCCTTGTTACAAGAAAGTAATCTGGACCAAAATTTAGAAATTTTCAATGAGTAGATCACTCAGAACAATTCCCTAAGCATTTAGGCAAAAGGGAATTAATTCTGAATAAAACTGCACTTTCATGCAAATTAAAGTGACCTACAATTTAAAACATAGCTCAGGGAGCATGCATGAATGTTCCTAGGATTTTTGGAGCTAAGAATCACCTAGAATTGAATTTCCAAGTTTTGGAAATTCACTGCAATTGTTGCTGTATTCATTTGAACACAGAAACTTGAAATCCGAATGTTCCTAACTAAATCAACTCCAAATGAGCTGAAACTTTTACAGGTGTTCACTAACATCCTAAAGAATATTCTGGCAAAAGTTTAGGATTTGTGGATGAACCAAACTCCCTCTAAATTTCTTTTGCTGAAAGGATTTAAAGAATTTTCCAGAATCAAATAATGAGTCTCATACAAATTAGGTTGCACATTTGGATAGAGCTATTCAATATGAACCCAAACCAATTTGAATCACTAATTTTGTAGCTTCCTACACCATGATATGACCTTTACAAGAATTGGGGAGAATCTGAAAAATGAGCTCTGTTCTATTTTCCAATTTTCAGGGGCAGAAGGAATTAACACCACATTTGGCCAAGCAAATTAGGTCCAATGCTTCTGAAAATTTTACTGGAGTTCGAGTATTTTTGGGAAAATCTCCTGCCCAAATTTGGAAATTTTCCAATACATAGAACTCCTGGAAAAATTCGTACAATATTTTCCTTATATGAATTAGTGAGCCAAATCCAATGATTTTCATAATCATTGGCCTGTACCCTTGGATAGTACTCTCTGAGAGGAATCCAAACAAATTTGTTTGACAATTTTTGGACATTCCTACACAAAGTTGTGGTGGTTCAAAGTTTGAACTGAAACTGGAAATTCTAGAAATGTTTAAATGTCTGCTAGTGGGTCCCACCTGACAGGTTGTCTTCTTCGTCACGCCAAACAGAGGCCGCGACGGCGCCCTCCGGTGAGCGTCGCTGGAACAGCCTTACCGGCCATCTCCCGACCTCACACTCGCCCCCCCCTTAATTTGTGGCGCTGAACTCATCTAGGGTGTCCCCAGCGGCCGTAGATCGCTGAAAAGTGGTGCGCGGCGGCGGCTGTGGCCGCTAGGGTTCCGGTGAGGTCGGAAACCTCCTACACCGCATCAAAATGGTTGGAATTTGCTCGGAGAGCACCGTGGCAGCTTGAGGATGTTGAAAATGGACGCCAAACCTCGTGAAAAGGCTGGCAACATCGAGCTCCACGGTGACCCGAGATGTTTTTCCATGGTGGCCCAAAAACAGCAA
The DNA here is from genome assembly GCA_030760725.1 of Neostapfia colusana. Lineage (NCBI taxonomy): Eukaryota > Viridiplantae > Streptophyta > Magnoliopsida > Poales > Poaceae > Neostapfia > Neostapfia colusana. Next base: position 31,026,310 of record JASWHV010000017.1, on the reverse strand, counting down.
GAACATGGTTGTTTCTGGATCATTTAGCTCGATTCTTGGTCGAGGAGGACCGATAGGATGTGAGGAAGGTTCTTGCAAGTTTGCTCGGCCAGTAGCTACCCGAGTAACTTGAATTTCGGGGTAGACTGAGCTCTACCCGACTACACTATGTTTCGGAAAATATGGAAATTCCCCAAACCCGGTTGATCAATCGCTATATGGTTTGCAGCTACACGATCTAGGGAGTATGGCGCACCTCTTTTGTGTAGAGGAGGGACGGTGAAGAGAGCGGTAGCTCGCTGTCCACGGTGACCGACTTGGCTTCCGCCGGTGAGCTCCATTCCTTGGCGCCAGTTGCTGATTTGCGCGTGCCACGGGCTAGGAGCTTCGGTGTTGTGGGGCTAGCGTGGTAGAGCATGCACGGGCACTGCTTTTCTGTGCTGCCGGCGCGAGCAACCGAGGCCCGGTTGGGGCCGGCGATCGGGAAAACGCCGAGCGCGGCGGTGAGTCTGCCTGTTCTGTTCGTGCGTGAGGAAACAGCAAGAGCACGATCGAGTGAGGAAGGTAGCGTGCTTCGGTTTGCTCCGGGTGTAAGGATCAGGCCGAGCGCACGTCCGAGTAGGACGTGGAACCGGGAGGTGGCGTGAGCAGCTCGGTGTCGCCCGGGAGGAACCCCTCGGTGGAATGAAAAACAGAGCACAAGACTTAGGGTGTAAGTCAAATTGTCCCTATGACATGTGAGCCCCACTGCCCCCCTTATCTCCTGAAATTTTCTCACAAATATATCCTCATTTTGACAAATGCTGGAAATCAAATTGTGGAAAATTCCAATCTGTGTTGTGTTTGAATAATTTGGACAAGTTTTATCCAATTTCAAATGTATATTTGAATTCATTGCAAATTTAAGTCCATTTGGAAAATGGATAGCAAATATCTTCAAAAATTCATGAGACTTTGCCTACCGACTAATTTGGACCTAAGGAATCCAAATATGAAATCTGATCTTTGATTTGGCTGCTGCAAATGAGACTTTTAACACAACAGTTTGAAAATCATTGTGTTACCGTCATTTGAATTTTAGAGTTGAACAAATTTGTTCAAAAATCTGATTTTTTGTCTTTCTCACACATATGGGAACTTCCCACCTTAGTTTTAAATCCCTCTTGGGCTCCAAGTTTAAAATAAATATTTGAACTTGTGTGAACAAAGCTCTCATGTGTGTTATCACATGTGGAAAAAGTTTTAACAAGTCCCATTTTTCATACATATGAAACCAGCTTTGTGCAAACAAGAGTTTCTTTGTATTCATATTTTGGGACCTTTACAACTAATATATAAGGTTCAGTTAGTGAAGAACACTTGAGGCTTGATCACTCGCTTCCCTCCTTCTTTGATCTCCACTCTTATTACTTCAAATTCTTCACGTAGATGCTACACGTTATGAATATGCATATGGATTTAATTGTAAGGATTTTTCTAACAAGTTCTAATGACAAGTTTAAAAACTGGAACTCTGTTTAAGAATTTAAAATGACACTGGTTCTAGTGGTTTGGGTTTGGGTTTAAGCAACATGATTAAGTGCTAAATGTTTTTCCCCTCTTCTATGTTGATCACCTTAAAAGGTTAAACAAAACAGGGGTGATCCAGAGCTCCAATGGAGCTGAAAATTTTCATGTGAGTTCCTTGTCACAAGAAAGTCATCCGGACCAACAATTAGCACTTTTCATTGAGTGGTTTGTTCAGAACAATTCTCTAAGCAATTAAGCAAAAAGGAATAAATTCTGAAGTAACTCACATGTTCATGCCAAACTTAGTGAACTACAATTTCAATTATAGTTCATAGGGCCTGTAGGAATTTTCCTAGGAGTTTTGGAGCTAAGAATTACCCAGAACTGAATTTCCATGTTTTGGAAATTCTCTGAAAATTTTTCTGTATCCAATTGAACACAGGAACTTAAAATCTGAATTCCCCTAATCAAATCAACTCCAACTGAGCTAAAATTTTTACAGGAGTTAATTAAAATCCTAAAGAATATTCTGGGAAAATTTGAGGAGTTTTGGATGAACCAATCTCCCTCTAAAATTCTATGGCTGAAAAGTTTAAAGAACTTTCCACAACTAAATAATGCCTTTAATAAAAATTGGGTTGAATATTTGGATAGAGTTCATCAACCTGAATCCATCCCAATTTAAATCACTAAATTTGGAGCTTCCTAGCAAATGTTATGAGGTTCTAAAGTTTGGGGAAATTCTGGAATTCAATTTAATCGGTAAAAGTTCAAATCTCTGACAGCGGGTCCGGCTACCACGTGTCACCCCCTCGGTTAAACCACACAGGGCCACAGGGTCCTTCCCGCGCTGTCACAGAGTGATCCGAGGCCACAACAGATCCTTCCCGGTTTAAACTCAGATGCTGACGTGTGGGACCGAACCGTCCGTCGTCTACATCCGGAGTCCCACGCCCGCGCCCGCCGGGCTCGCCGGAGATCGCCGGAAGTCGGTCTCCCGATCTCTGCCCGAGCCCCTGCTCGCTGCCACGGCCTAACCCGTCACGCTGAGCACAATGGTAAAGCTTCCCCGAGCTGGCAAGGCCTCTACGGTGGCTAGCAACGGTACGGCGGCTCGGTACACCATCGGCGATGCCGGCCGGCTAACCTAGCCCGCCAAAAGCTCGGTGAAATGGCGCTACAGCACCAGTGAACCAGGAGGAAGCTCGACCTAACCTCAAAACTGCTTGGGAACAGCGGCTAAGGAGGTTTCATCGGGCGACCGATCGAGTCCGCCATGAACGCCCTCGGAAAAGCTCGGAATACGCCACCCCGAGGTAGTTTCATGTGTCGGTTGCTAAAAGGAAAATGGCTGCCAGCTAGTCCAGCTTGTGTGTGCAAGATTTGATAAGCTATGGAGGATAGAGAGTGAGAATTTTTGCGGCAAGTACCGGACTCTCGGTTTGAAGCCGCCGGAGCAAAATCTTCAAATTAGCTAGCCACGATCCACGGTTTGCTCCAAAATTTGGAGGAGAGCAGCACCACAGTAGCGTGCTCCCTGGCCGTGCTTTCTCGGTCGTGACACCCTCTGTGGGTGGCTGTCCACGTGCGCCTGGTCGTCAGCTAGCTTTAGGTCGCCGCAGAGGAAATAGTTTAGGGCTCGGGAAACACCGGAGCTTGCTAGCTATCACGCTGAGGAGGTGAGGAATGAGTGTGCCGTGTTGTTGTGCAGCTCAGAGGGCGCTGTGGCACCAGTTTAGCCGGTTTCCGATTGTTTTACAGAGGCGGCAGCGAGCTCGGCTTTGTTTCAGCTCTTCTCGTGTGTGAGGAGGAAATAACGTTGGTTGCCTCGGCTGTGAGTAGAGGATCACGTCGAGAGAGAGAGAGAGAGACACACACACACACACACGTTTCCAACGATTGGTGAGAGGATCAGGAGGTGGCTCGGTAGCTTCTTCCTCGGTGGCACACGGTGAAGCCTCTGTTCTGCTCGAGTGGGAAGACTTAGGACTGAAGATCTTTTTGCAATTTTAACCTCCCCAATGACATGTGGGTCCCACTGCTTTTCCTTCTCCAAATATCTCCAATTTTTGGCACAGTGCAAACTTCAACCATGAGGAACTCAAATTCAAGAGCCATTTGGCAAATTGATAAGTTTTACCTCAGTTTCAAATTTGAATCCAAATTTCAAGGAAATTCATAAGCCCCTTTGATATTCATATCGAAGCAACTCCAGACTTTCTCAAAATTTGCATTCTCACTAATCCAAATCTGAAGAATTTGAATATGCCATCTGATTTTTGTGTTAGCTGCTGCAAACAAGGGTTTGAACACAACAGTTTGAATTACCCTTGTGTTTCCCTCATTTGAAATTTGAGTTGAACATTAAGTTTCCAATCTGATTTTTTAAACCCTTCCATTGCACCTGAGACTTCAAATCTGTGGGTTTAATCCACCTAGGGTCCAAGCCTGTGAGTGACCCTAAGTTTGTTTAGAAAGAACTCTCAAGTGTTATCACATGTGGGAAAAAGTTTAAACCAGTCCCTTTTTCATACACATGGCACCAATGTTTGTGCAAACTCAAGTTTCTTTGTATTCATATTTTTGGGACCTTTACAGTTTTTCCTGAGTGAGCGTGCGAGAGGGAGCGGTACTGAGGGGATTTGCTCGTGCAAGGAAGAAGAGGAACAGCGTTTGAGTTTGGCAGCTGCTTATTTTTACCGAGTAGCAATCCACAGTGCTGGCTTCACCTCGGTGGGAAGCAGAGGCACAGCTCTGTGGCTACCCGGTGGGCAACTCACACAAAAGCAAATTTGCCACTGTTGTTCATGTTTCACTGCCATGTGGGTCCCACCCCACCTAATAGCTCTGATATTTTCCTCCAAATTCAATCCTTTGCTTCCTCCCAAAGTCATTGTTTGAAATGCTGAATTTAACTGAATTCATTTGAATTCTAGTGTGCAATTTGAACTGAGTTTGGTTATTTGAATTTGAATTTGAACTTGAATCTTCCCTTTTGCATTGTTCCAAAAGCATAGCGCACCACACTCAAATAATCTGAAATTTTGTATGGATTCTAATTCAAATGTGAAAAATACATTTGTGGAAACAACTTTGCAAGTTGAGAAAGTTGAAATTTGAAACTGAAATTTAAATTCAGGTTCGAGGGCTTCCTCTTTTAATTCCCAATAAATAGTAAAACCCCTCCTTAAGCGCTGAAATTTGGAAGGCCTAATATTTGGATTATGGAGACTCAAGTTATGAATTTAGATCTCCATTTTTTGAAGTATTCAGGAAGTTTGAATCATCACTTTGAACTCACACTGTTATAATTCAAAGTTTTAATTCCCCTCATTTTTCCTAAGTGTAAATGTGCTGAATTTCTTGCTACCACTTTTGGGGATTTTACATCCCTCCCCCCTTAAAAAGAATATCATCCCGAGATTCCAAAAAGAAATGCAAAGTGGGGAAACTTTACCGGGTATACGATGATAGCAAGTCCGGATAATTTGCTTGTAGATAGTCCTTGCTTTCCCATGTCTCCTCATCAGCGGTATGGTTACTCCACAAGACCTTGTAAAACCATAAGGTCCTGTTTCTTGTGGCGTGGATCTTTTCATCGATAATCTGGATTGGATACTCCGAGTATGTGAGATCCCGTTGAAGAACTTCTATGTCTTCAGTGCGGATTTCAGCCGAGGGTTTGACGCATTTCCTCAGTTGAGAGATGTGGAATACATTGTGAATTCCCGTGAGCGATGCTGGTAACTCAAGGCGATAGGCCACGGGTCTGCATTTTTCAATGACGGTGAAGCCTCTGTTCTGCTCGAGTGGGAAGACTCAGGACTGAAGACTGAAGATCTTTTTGCAATTTTAACCTCCCCAATGACATGTGGGTCCCACTGCTTTTCCTTCTCCAAATATTTCCAATTTTTGCCACAGTGCAAACTTCAACCATGAGGAACTCAAATTCAAAAGCCATTTGGCAAATGGATAAGTTTTACCTCAGTTTCAAATTTGAATCCAAATTTCAAGGAAATTAATAAGACCCTTTGATATTCATATCAAAGCAACTCCAAACTTTCTCAAAATTTGCATTCTCACTAATACAAATCTGAAGAATTTGAATATGGCATCTGATTTTTGTGTTAGCTTCTGCAAACAAGGATTTAAACACAACAGTTTGAATTACCCTTGTGTTTCCCTCATTTGAAATTTGAGTTGAACATTTAGTTTCCAATCTGATTTTTTTAAACCCTTCCATTGCAACTGAGACTTCAAATCTGTGGGTTTAATCCACCTAGGGTCCAAGCCTGTGAGTAACCCTAAGTTTGTTTAGGAAGAACTCTCAAGTGTTATCACATGTGGGAAAAAGTTTAAACCAGTCCCCTTTTTCGTACACCTGACACCAATGTTTGTGCAAACTCAAGTTTCTTTGTATTCATATTTTTGGGACTTTACATTCCTCCCTCGTTAAAAGGTAATCTCGTCCCGAGATTACAAAAGAAAGGTGAGGCGGAAGGTAATTACAAAATCTATGACAAAAGTTCCAGAAAGTTCTTGTAGATGTAATCTTTACTCTCCCAGGTCGCCTCTTCTGGGGTATGATTACTCCACTGGACTTTGTAAAATTTCAAAATCCGATTTTGAGTGATCTGGGTCTTTTCGTCGATAATATGGATGGGCTGCTCGGCGTAGGTGAGATCTGGTTGTAATATCTCCATGTCTCCCGAAAGAACCTCTGTTGGCTTCTTCAAACATTTTTTGAAGTGTGAGAGATGGAAGATGTCATGGATGCCCGATAAAGATGGTGGCAGCCTCAGACGGTAGGCTACCGGTCCACACCGTTCTGTAATAATGAACAGACCAACAAAACGAGGAGCTAGCTTTCCCTTGACCCCGAATCGATGAATTCCCTTCATCGGAGATACTCGGAGATAGACGTGACCTCTGACTTCAAAATTCAAGGGTCGGCATTGCTTGTCCGCATAACTCTTCTGGCGAGATTGAGCGGCTTTGAGGTTTGCTTGAATAAGCTGGACCCGCTCTTTGGCATCTTTTACAAGATCAATGCCAAAAATCACCCTCTCGCCAGATTCACACCAATTGAGTGGCGTGCGGCACTTCCTTCCATATAGTGCTTCGTATGGCGCCAGTTTAATGCTGGATTGGCAACCATTGTTGTAGGAGAATTCCGCTAATGGCAAATGGTTATCCCAATTCTTTCCTTGATCTATGGCACATGCTCTCAGCATATCTTCTAAAATCTGATTCACCCTCTCCGTTTGACCGTCGGTCTGAGGATGGTATGCTGAGCTTCTAGTTAACTTTGTTCCTAGAGATTCATGTAGTTGCTCCCAGAAACGAGCAACAAATATAGAACCTCGGTCGGATATGATGGTTTTGGGGACTCCGTGTAAGCACACAATTCTTGAGAGATACAACTCTGCATATTGGTTAGCTGAAAATCTCGTAATCACTGGATTGAAGTGGGCTGATTTTCTTAGCCGATCAATAATAACCCAAATGGAGTCATGCTTTTTGAACGTGAGAGGCAGTCCGACAATAAAGTCCATACTGATATCCTCCCACTTCCATGCCGGAATACTTAATGGTTGCATAATTCCTTCTCTCTTTATATGATCAGCTTTGACTCGCCGACATGTATCACCTCGGATACATACTTGACGATTTCTCGCTTCATCCGAGTCCACCAAAATATTGTTTTGTGATGTTGATACATCTTATTGCTTCCTGGATGTATCGAGTACTTGGATATATGAGCTTCATCCAAGATCTTCTTTCTTAACTTCATGTTCCGGGGTACCACAATACGGTTGTTAAACCATAACACACCTTGATCATCTTCCCGGAAGCATTTCATTTTATCCTCTTTAATTCTTGCTCGGATATTCCGCATTCCCTTATATCTCTTTTGAGCTCGTACAATCTCCTCTCTAATGGTAGGCACTAGAGCAAGATTATACAACACCCCATATGGAACCACCCGCAAGTTTGGTTCCTCATTCTCATCCGGAACAACTGACAAGTTATTCACATGGGACTTACGACTGAGTGCATCAGCCACCACGCTAGCTTTGTCCAGATGGTAATGGATCTCAAGCTCATAATCTTTGATTAAATACAACCATCTCCGCTGCCTCATATTGATATCCTTCTGAGTGAATATATACTTGAGGCTCTTATGGTCGGTGTAGAGGTGCACTAAATTTTCAAGTAAGTAGTGCCTCCACATTTTCAACACAAGCACCACTACAGCAAGTTCTAGATCATGAGTAGGGTAGTGCTGCTCGTGGTTGCGGAGTTGACGAGACCCATACGCGATCACGCGTCTATATTGCATTAAGACGCAGCCAAGTCCAATGCCTGAGGCATCACAATAGACATCAAATGGCTTTGTTGTATCCGGTTGGGCTAAAACCAGTGCCGTTGTGAGATGTTTCTTCAAAGGTTGAAATGCCTCCTCACAAGCCTCCGTCCATACATACTTACTGCTCTTCTTCAATAATTCTTTCATGGGTTTAGCCACCTTCGAGAAGGTGGGAATAAATCTCCAGTAGTAACCCGCTAGTCCTAGAAAACTGCGGATTTGATGAACAGATGTCGGAGAGTCCCACTTTAAGACTTGCTCAATTTTGGTTGGATCTACGGCCACACATCTGCGGAAATAATGTGGCCTAAGAATGGTACTTTGCTGATCCAAAATTCAGACTTGCTGAATTTGGCATACAGCTTCTGTTCTTGTAAGCATTGGAGCACAATATGCAGATGTTTGGTGTGCTCTTCCTCTGATTTGGAGTATACGAGAATGTCGTTGATGAAAACCACGACGAATTGATCCAACTCTGGCATGAATACAGAATTCATGAGGTACATGAAATGTGCGGGTACATTTGTTAGCCCGAAATACATGACTAGATACTCATAGAGCCCGTATCTAGTCGAGAAAGCCGTCTTCGGTATATCCTCCGCTCTGATTTTTATTTGATGATAACCGGACCTCAAGTGCATCTTGGAGAATACTTTGGTACCCACTAACTGATTAAATAATATATCGATCCGCGGCAGTGGATATTTATTTTTATTGTCACTGCATTCAGCGGCCGATAATCCACACATAACCGAAGTGATTCATCATTTTTCTTCACAAAGAGGGCTGAACAGCCCCATGGTGATGAGGTTGGCCTTATGAACCCTTTGTCCATTAAGTCCTTTAGCTGCTCTTTCAGTTCAGCTAATTCCTTCAGAGACATTTTGTACGGCCTCCGAGATATCGGTGTGGTTCCCGGTGCTAACTCGATCTTGAATACCACGTCTCTTTCAGGCGGCATCCCTGGAAGATCGTTGGGAAACACATCTGGGTACTCATGGACCACTTGAATATCCTCCGGTTTCCTGGTCACACTGTGGTACACCACTGGATTTTTAGAATCCACGTCTTCAAGTATGAGTGTTTGAAGACCGTAGAACGGAGAATCCAAGCTAACAATCCGTGGACCAATGTCAAGAACAGCCCCGTGGTAGTTCATCCACGCCATTCCTAAAATCACATCGATCTTTTGCCCCTCTAACACAATGAGGGTTGTGGGGTATAATTTTCCACCTAAGCACAAGGCTGCTTTGATCACCACTTCATTAGCAGCTATATTTCCACCGGGTGAGCGGATAAGGTAGTGATCTTTCGGTGTAGTGGTGGAGAGCTCAGCTTTGCACACAAATAACCTGCTGATGAAATTGTGTGTGGCTCCAGAGTCAAATAAAATTAATACGGGTAGTTCATTGAGGGTGAATATTTCCGCTAGCAGAGGTGCACCTTCTGGCACATCCTCTAGAGCTGTATGATAAATGCAACCGGACTTGGGTGCTGTTCCTTGGAGCTGAGCACGGGGTTGAGTTATACCCTGCTCCGGTGTATTTCCTCTGTGGCGTATCCTTTCTGGACAATTCCTGCTGATGTGACCCAAATAACCGCACGTGAAGCATGGTTTCTCAACCGATTCCATGTTACTCTGAGTACGGGCACAGGGTGTATTCTGCTGTGGCAAGAACGCTTGAGGTATAGAATAATGCGGCTGCATATACTGTTGTTGCAGCTGTCTAAATTCAGAATATTGAGATGAACGACCCGAATATTGTCGGAGTCATCGAGCCGGCTGCATCAGCTGACAGTTCACGGTACTGTCTACCACCCAGTATTTATGAGGAGCAATCCTGCTACTATCCGGTGGTATATGGTTCTTTCTTTTCTCAGCCTGAACTTCTCGCTGAGCATCTTCAACTATGATGGCACCACTCATCAATTCATTGAAGTTCTTTTGATCAGCTAAGACGAGTCTTTCTTTTAACTTGGGATTGAGGCTGCGAAAGAACCATTCGCACTTTCGTGTCTCAGTGTTCACATGTTCAAGCGCTTACTGTGCCAGTTTGTTAAACACTCGCGAATGCTCGTATGCATTCCTCCCTTCTTGTTTAAGATTAGAAACTCCTTGAGTTTCCGCTGAATTATTCCGGAAGGAACATGATAAGCAAGAAATGCCTTCCGGAATTCCGTCCATGTGAAATGATGTCCAGCGGGTAGGGAGGCGAGTTGATTTGCCCGTTATGCACTGGCGGACCCGTGATGTTGTTGCGCCGCGTATAAGACTTTCTGATGTTCGGTGCATTGGAGCAACCCGAACTTAGATTCAATGGTACGGATCCAGCTATCCACCACCAGAGGATCCTCAGCTTCAATGAAAACTGGTGGTTGAGTCACCAAGAACTCAACGTAAGAACTCATTTGCGGTTGGCGACAATCTTCATCTTGACATCCCCCTAGACGGGATGTATTCATTACAAGGGTGCGGGGCAAGTCAGTTCGCTCATCGCTTGCACCCGTCATAGCGGCCAGAATGTCCGCCATTGTGACCGTAGGTGAAGGTCCTGGTGGTGGCTGCTGTTGCGGAGCTCGCTGCTCCCGCTGTGGAGAGTTATCACCACCACCACCACCACTGGAATCACCCACTTCACCCATGGAATGAGTTCGCACCATTCTGCAATTGCAAGAGTTCATTATCAGCTCAAAACTATCACTGGATTTATTCCATGAACAAAGTAGTGAAACACTGATAATGAAGTCTTAACATGTAAGCAAAATAATTTATGCGCAAATTGATTCAACTGACAGCAAGGATTTAAAAGCAGATTGACCGGTCCTCAAACACACCAGATTTTGATCCAGTTAAAGCACTTTCATAACTCAAGTTGAATACAAAAGTTAAAGTTACTTCAATATCTTTCTAACGAGTATTCAAATGCCTCCATATCACTTCTGGATCAAAAGTTATGGTTGCTCAAAGTTGACAGAATTTCTGGATAAAATTTGCCAGCATCTCCTTTGTATGTGGCTTTCTTTATCACAGTTGTATATGCACATACAATGAGAATCTGAACAAACTTTGAACTACAACAATTTTACACATTTCATAACCTTTCCAACGGTGTATCATAGGCTCTTTACGGATTTTTCTACAGAAAGTTATGGCACAAAAACAGAAAGGTCCAGAGAGGTTTTGCTGGTGTCCTGGTTCTGAACAGTTTGCCTTCAAGTGGACTTTTCTCCAACTTAACATCTGATTTTGCTCTGGAGGTCTATAAAGAAGTTGTATAGAACTTGAAAATATTTCCAGAACTGTATCATACACCTTAATTGGTTAAATCTACTCAGAGTTATGCTCTGTTAAAGTCCAGCAAGACTCCCTGCCAGAAACAGAGCACTCTGTTTTTAAAATCTTTGAAACCTAGACATTCTCTTATTTGAATCTTAGCTCGAAATAAGAGTTCAGTAACTAATATTGGTTTGAAACGTCCATTTTTAGTTGAAAGTTAGCTCATGAATCATTTCTCCATAGGGAATAGTATTATTAAGTTTAGTACGGCGTCAAAGCACCGTAAGAAAAATGTCGGTACTACGTTGCTCACATAAAGGGAAAATCCTAACCGGATTATGCCGGTATATACGTCTCAATTGTGGCGCTAACGGTCTCTCGCACACTAGTACTACACGGAATACGTACGTGATCAGTACCTGCAGAAGAACACTCAGTAATGATGCACTAAAGGGTTGTTTTCATTTCAGGCAGATTCATATTTGAAAGTAAATACATACGCCCGTATCATTGCCATACGGACGTCCTTGAGTTAAGCCACGTCTCAAGGTACGTGATCGTGTTTTCACACTACATGATGGGGAACCCGAGTAGAGTGTGAACGGATTGTCACGGTTGGGAATTTTATCAACCCAACGGATACCACCTACTGCCCTGCAGGGCACGCTGATGGCAAGCGCTGCCTATGTCTTTCCAGGCTATTTCCAGAAGAACACACTATCGTGTTACCGACCACACGATGGGGTTTCCACTTTCTTGCCTAATGCACGCCAGGGACCAGTGTCTCATATGAACTCAGGAACATGAAGAGTCCAAGAGTTTCATATTGACGTCTCACACCAAGTTGTGAGACCTATCCCTGAACCACTTTCCTCGTTAGGGGAGCTAACCGAAATTGAATTGCTTTTGGTGGCGTTCCTTACCATGCTTACATGAGCGTAGGTGCGTCGTTACATAATCAAATTTTCAGAATTATAACAAGTATGTTAGTCATGCCACTTTAAGTAACTATACTACTATAGTCCTTATGTGGGACTAATACCATTTCCTCACCGTATCATAAGTTTTTGTCGTAATACGATCCTCATTCCGTGCGCTATTACCAACACGGCTATGATACCACGCTGTGAGGTCCTGGACCCGATCACGGGGCCGTGCCGCTCGCCCGGGAATCGCATTGGTTGGTGCCGTGCGACGCGGCACCCAACAGCACACATCATAAAGTATCATATTACATAAATCAAGCGGAAGTCTACAAAGTGTGAATTTTACAAATACTTCTCAAAATAATCTACAGTGGAAGATTGATACAACTCACGTCACATATCTATGCTAAGCAAAAGAGAAGACGTCCAGCCCGCAGACCCTTCTCACAAGCGACACCATCACAATAGCAGAGGCGGGGTTCCATGAGTTCACCACTCGGAGGGATCCGAGTCTCATCGGACAACCCTACTTATCAGTGTAGTGTTATTACCTGCAAAATAACTCATGCAGTATCCGTGAGCATGAAGCTCAGCAAGACTTAACTGTCACCCTAGTCATGAAATTCTACATGCTGAAAATAGAGGGCTGAATATAGATGATTTCACAAACTATGAACTTGAGCTAAAGGAGAGTCCTTACTTCAAGTTTTAAGCAACTTTTATAGCCCTTGCACAATTTACATCGAGACTCCACAATCAAACAAGAAACGCTTCATCTCGATGTCCCTTGCCCGAGGTGAAAGTATCTTCAGTGAGCTACACTAGACCCATACAGACCTTGCGCCATCAACGTCGTGACTCCACAATCAAACAAGAAACGCTTTGCCTTGATGCTACTAGACCAAGGTGGAAAATAAATTTAGTGAAGGTGTTGATCATCCCTCATCTCCAATATGAGGATTACTCACAAAGAATATTAACTTTTTCCCAGTTTATTACTACGTCACGGTGCAGAGAACAAGTATGCTCACTACAGCGAGCGACGGTGATTCGAATCAAAAACAACCGGCTGACACGACACATACGCCTGTTCGAGACCGGTGATCAATCAATCCCATCAACGTCGTATGTGGCAACCTTTCACACAACACCCAAATGTTGAACCGGTCCCACCGACTTGGATTAAGTCTCACTACGGCAAACCCTCGTAGAGCCGACTTCTCTATCCTTTCAGCATCTGCATAAGATGGTGGGGATTGCCTCGACACCCAGGTTAACATGTTACATCGGTTTCCTAGGTCCCATATTGCTAGTATGCATTCGGTACACAACTCAAACTTGTCCCTCAGGGCCCCACACGAGAACGGGCCTTAATCGACTCAGACATAGACTAGGTTCACAGGACCACCTCCTTGAGCCTTCTATCCACTGCATGGTCTCCATTGCCAACTATGAGGATCAATTCCCAACTCTTCCGATTGATCCCCCTTAATCCCGGTTCACGAGTAGGAAACTGCCTACTCGAGTTATGCCTCTTTTAATCCACTTTTGTTAACTTGAGATCAGCAGTTATAATCAATTGATAACCTACTCCGCATTAAACTCCAGGGTTTTCTGGGTCATACATTTGGAGTGTCATACCATCTAGATTTAATGCAATAAACAAAATGCTAGACATTATAAATTGAATACAAATAAAAACATGTAAATTTTGATGCAAACCGGGGCTTGCCTTTGTTTTGCGGGGGACTAATATATAAGGTTCAGTTAGTGAAGACCACTTGAGGCTGGATCTCCGCTCTGATTACTTCAATTTCTTCACGTATATGTTACACGTTATGAATATGCATATGGATTTAATTGTAAGGATTTTTCTAACAAGTTCTAATGACAAGTTTAAAAACTGGAACTCTGTTTAAGAATTTAAAATGACACTGGTGCTGGTGGTTTGGGTTTGGGTTTAAGCAACATGATTAAGTGCTAAGTGTTTTCCCACTCTTCTATGTTGATCGCCTTAAAAGGATAAGCAGAACAGGGGTGATCCAGATCTCCAATGGAGCTGAAAATTTTCATGTGAGTTCCTTGTCACAAGAAAGTCATCCGAACCAAAAATTAGCACTTTTCATTGAGTGGTTTGTTCAGAATAATTCCCTAAGCAATTAAACAAAACGGAATAAATTCTGAAGTAACTCACATGTTCATGCCAAACTTAGTGAACTAAAATTTCAATTATAGCTCATAGGGCCTGCAGGAATTTTCCTAGGATTTTTGGAGCTAAGAATTACCCAGAACTGAATTTCCAAATTTTGGAAATTCTCTGAAAATGTTTCTGTATCCAATTGAACAAAGCAATTTTAAATCTGAATTCACCTAATCAAATCAACTCCAACTTAGCTAAATTTTTTACAGGAGTTCATTAAAATGCTAAAGAATATTCTGGCAAAATTTGAGGAGTTTTGGATGAACCAAACTCCCTCTAAAATTCTTTGGCTGAAAAGTTTTATAGAATTTTCCAGATCTAAATAATGACATTAATACATATGGGTTGCATATTTGGATGGAGTTCTTCAATCTAATCCAACCCAATTTGAATCACTAAATTTGGAGCTTCCTAGCAAAAGTTATGAGGTTCTAAAGTTTGGGGAAATTCTGGAATTCAATTTAATCGGTAAAAGTTCAAATCTCTGACAGCAGGTCCGGCTACCACGTGTCACCCCCTCGGTTAAACCACACAGGGCCAAAGGGTCCCTCCCGCGCTGTCACAGAGTGATCCGAGGCCACAACAGATCCATCCCGGTTTAAACTCAGACGCTGACGTGTGGGACCGAACTGTCCGTCGTCTACCTCCAGACTCCCACGCCCGCGCCCGCCGGGCTCGCTGGAGATCGCCGGAAGTCGGTCTCCCGATCTCTGCCCGAGACCCTGCTCGCCGCCAGGGCCTTATCCGTCACGCTGAGCACGATGGTAAAGCTTCCCCAAGCCGGCAAGGCCTCTACGGTGGCTAGCAACGGTATGGCGGCTTGGTACACCATCGGCGACGTCGACCGGCTGACCTAGCCCGCCAAAAGCTCGGTGAAACGGCGCTACAGCACCAGTGGATCAGGAGGAAGCTCGACCTAACCTCAAAACTGTTCAGGAACGGCGGCTAAGGAGGTTCCATCGGGCGCCCGATCGGGTCCGCCATGAACGCCCTCGGAAAAGCTCAGAATACGCCGCCCCGAGGTAGTTTCATGTGTCGGTTGCTAAAAGTCAAATGGCAGCCGGCTATTCCAGCTTGTGTGTGCAAGATTTGATATGCTATGGAGGATTAGAGAGTGAGAATTTTGGCGGCAAGTACTGGACGCTCGGTTTGAAGTCGCCGGAGCAAAATCTTCAAATTAGCCGGCGACGATCCACGGTTTGCTCCAAAATTTGGAGGAAAGCAGCACCACAGTAGCATGCTCCCGTGGCCGTGCTTTCTCGGGCGTAACACCCTCTGTGGGTGCCTGTCCACATGCGCCCAGTCGTTGGCTAGCTTTAGGTCGCCGCAGAGGAAATAGTTTAGGGCTCGGGAAACACCGGAGCTTGCTAGCTATCACGCTGAGGAGGTGAGGAATGAGTGTGCCGCGTTGTTGTGCAGATCAGAGGGCGCTGTGGCACCAGTTTAGCCGGTTCCCGATTGTTTTACAGAGGCAGCGGCGAGCTCGGCTTTGTTTCGGCTCTTCTCGTGTGTGAGGAGGAAATAATGTCGGTTGCCTCGGCTGTGAGTAGAGGATCACGTCGAGATAGACACACACACACACACACGTTGCCAGCGATTGGTGCGAGGAGCAGGAGGTGGCTCGGCAGCTGCTCCTCGGTGGCACACGGTGAAGCCTCTGTTCTGCTCGAGTGGGAAGACTTAGGACTGAAGACTGAAGATCTTTTTGCAATTTTAACCTCACCAATGACATGTGGGTCCCACTGCTTTTCCTTCTCCAAATATCTCCAATTTTTGACACAGTGCAAACTTCAACCATGAGGAACTCAAATTCAAAAGCCATTTGGCAAATTGATAAGTTTTACCTCAGTTTCAAATCTGAATCCAAATTTCAAGGAAATTCATAAGCCCCTGTGATATTCATATCAATGTAACTCCAAACTTTCTCAAAATTTGCATTCTCACTAATCCAAATCTGAAGAATTTGAATATGCCATCTGATTTTTGTGTTAGCTGCTGCAAACAAGGGTTTGAACACAACAGTTTGAATTACCCTTGTATTTCCCTCATTTGAAATTTGAATTGAACATTTAGTTTCCAATCTGATTTTTTTAAACCCTTCCATTGCACCTGAGACATCAAATCTGCGGGTTTAATCCACCTAGGGTCCAAGCCTGTGAGTAACCCTAAGTTTGTTTAGAAAGAACTCTCAAGTGTTATCACATGTGGGAAAAAGTTTAAACCAATCCCCTTTTTCATACACATGACACCAATGTTTGTGCAAACTCAAGTTTCTTTGTATTCATATTCTTGGGACCTTTACAGTTTTTCCCGAGTGAGCGTGCGAGAGGGAGCGGTACTGAGGGGATTTGCTCGTGCAAGGAAGAAGAGGAACAGCGTTTGAGTTTGGCAGCTGCTGATTTTTACAGAGTAGCAATCCACCGTGCTGGCTTCACCACGGTGGGAATCATAGGCACAGCTCTGTGGCTGCCCGGTGTGCAACTCGCACAAAAGCAAATTTGCCACTGTTGTTCATGTCTCACTGCCATGTGGGTCCCACCCCACCTAATAGCTCTGATATTTTCCTCCAAATTAAATCCATTGCTTCCTCCCAAAGTGAATGTTTGAAATCTTGAATTCAACTGAATTCATTTGAATTCTAGTGTGGAATTTTAACGGAGTTTGGTTATTTGAATTTGAATTTGAACTTGAATCTTTCGTTTTGCATTGTTCCAAAAGCATAGCACACCACACTCAAGTAATCTGAAATTTTGTATGGATGCTAATTCAAATGTGAAGAACACATTTGTGGAAATAACTTTGCAAGTTAAGGAAGTTGAAATATGAAACTGAAATTTAAATTCAGGTTCGAGGGCTTCCTCTTTTAGTTCCCAACAAATCGTAAAACCCCTCCAAAAGTGCTAAAATTTGGAAGGCCTAACACTACAGGGATTCGACGAACTTACGATGGCTGAGGCCGTCGTAATTAAGTCATAAACCGTCGTAAGTTATCTACTTATGACGGTATTTCTTTACTTATGACGGTATACAGCCGAGGTAATTACCGGATCGTAAATAACCTAACTTACGACGGCTACCGTCGTAAATAACTTAACTTACAACAGCGTCGCACATCCGTCGTAAGTAACGGCCCAGGCCACGTGGTGGCCCAAGGCACGTTACTTACGACGGTTCTGGTGACCGTCGTAAGTAGGAGAAGCTAACTTACGACGGTTCTGGTGACCGTCGTAAGTAACAGAGGCTAACTTACGACGGCTTCTGGGCAGTAGCCGTCGTAAGTTATGTTTTTAATTTTTTTTAAAACATAAACGCACTAACCTGGCTCGATGGCCAGCTCACAGAACAAACAGTTATGAGTAAACAGTCATAAAATAGTTCATATGCATCACACACAACACAAATTACAAACGGGCTACACACTACCCCCTCGACTACCTCCATAGCCGAAGATATCATCTCCGCGCGTCTCTCTTGGAACCGGTAGCTGTGGCAATGGAGTAGAGGCCTCCGTCGCCGAACCCTACGAAACACATGAGTAGTTACGACAGTTTGGATTCAGATATCAATATCTTTCTCTTTTTTCTCACTCTCTTCCTCTCTCTGTACTATTCATCCCCACTTCATGTTATTCTCACTCACACCCTCTCTCGCACTCTCTCTCTCCCTCTTTTGCAACACTCCATCTCTCCATCTCACTCTCACTCTCTCTCGCACTCCCTCTCTCCCTTCTGTACCACTCTACATCTCCCTCTCTCCATATGTTAGATGAAAAATAAAATATTAAAGAGTTTATTACCTGTACCTGAGGCACCTGGGCTGCGGGCTCCTGTGACGGGGTCACCTGTGGCGGCTGCCACGCTGGAATCGTGATTTGTTAGCCGTTCTGTCGAGCTAAGGCCTATAATTGGAAAATATTAGAACATCACGTTGAGACGTGGCCCAAGATGATCCGGCCTAGGTATAATGAGGCTAAGGAACATGAACTCGTACTTCATGCAAAGAGCTGGTGGTAGGTTGTACGGAATGAAAAAAACAGGCCAACAGGAGTATGGTGTGGCGTTTGTACTGAACGGTGAGAATCCATCTGTCGCCAACCCGATGAGAACATTTCTCGCATCACGACTGAAGTCTGGATCGAACCGGTCAAGCGTCTTCCATGCCTCACCGTTGGCCTGGTGTATCATGACTGCATTGTTCTCACGTACACCTTCCTTGTGCCATCTCATGTCTCTGGCCGTTCTTTTTGATAGAAACAACCGCATCAACCGAGGTGTCACGGGTAAGTAACGAAGTAGCTTACGTGCGACTTCTGTCATCACATTATCGCCATCGTTATTAACAACTTCGACAAACATTGATTCACCACATTTTAAGCATTTCTTCTCTTTTGCATGCTCTTTCCAGAAAAGCATGCAATTATCTAGACACACATCAATCTTCTCATATTTCATACCAAGACCGGAAAGCAATTTCTTCGCCTGATACATATCTTTAGGTAATTGATGCGGCTGTGGAAGGATGTCGCTGATCAATTTGATGAGGTCGTTGTAGCATCTATTAGAAAAGAAGTACTTAGACTTAATTGCCATAAGTCTAGTCATGAAAGTGAGGAGGGTCACTTCAGTGTGTTCATGCAGCGGCTCTTCTGAAGCTTTGAGAAGCTTGAAGAACGCTTCAACCTCCGTTGTAGGAGGATCCTCCGTAAACTCTGATTGTATAGCTTCAAGCATCTCATCCATCCTATCAACCCCCGTGTTATCATCATTTTCCTCTTCCACTTCTTGTACAGTTTTAGAAGTTGTCTCACCGTGGAAGGTCCAGACCTCATAATGTGGCGTGTAACCATTTTGACACAAGTGTATCGAGACCGTCATTTTGTCCAAAAACTTGGTATTCTGACATTTCCTACATGGGCACCGCACCTTATCGATCTTTGACGATGAAAAAGCTCGATCTACAAAAGCATCTGTCTTGGTGAACCACTCATCCGAGTGACCACCAGAACTGTTCTTCCAACAGGTATACATCCAACTACGGTCCTCACCCATGTTTGAATCTGCAGTTTAATGTCAAGGAAATTATAGTTACTTTATAATTTATTTATGTCACGGCCCTACATCTATTGGAAAGGATAGGTCCTAAACCCACCCAAGAGTGACCGAGCGGAGCGTGCTCATGAAGAGACGCGTGGTCTAGATCCGAACAAAATTTCGGCAGCATAACCCCGCTGTTCTCCACTGCACGCCCGAAAATGGTGCAGCAGAGAACAACATGGTTATGCCGTCGAAATCTCGTCTAGCTCTAAACCCGCGTCTTATCACAAGCCACGCTCCCTCGGTCACTCCCAGGCTATCCAAAAAGGGACAATTCCGAACCTACACGCCTGACATGCGTAACACATGTGAGACAGGCCGGTTCGAAACGGGTGACGCATGTTTTATAGGTTTACGTCAATCTTACATTTTTGAGTCATTTAAAAGAGAGAGAGGAAAGAATGAGAGAGTAGGAAAGAACGAGAGAGAGACAAAGAAGTGGGTCAGCCGTCCTAAGTAATGCCTCGCTGAGGTCTGCTATTATCTTACGATGCCTTTAGGGATAGCCGTCGTACGTTATGCCCCGTCGTAAGTGGGTCAAAGATGAAACCGCCCCGTCAGGGCCCGCCGTCCATGCACGGGAGCTTGCCGTCCTCCGTGCCTGTCTCGACTAATACATTACCACTAAATGGGCCATGACAGACCCTAAATAGGTCATGTCAAGCCGGACCGGGCCGAAACCCATTTATTTACATATAGTAACTAATCACGCAATCAATCAAAGTATTAATTCAACAATAATCAATTACAATACTAATTAAACAATTAATCAACTAAGATCAAATTAAACATGTAATCAACTAATGCAACCATTTAAACAACTAATTATCTATTAATCAAATAACCAACAATTCAACAAATAAATTAACAACTAATCAGCACGGTGTCGGGTCACATATACACACGGTGTCGTCGGGTCACACATACACACGGTGTCAGGTCACACATACTGTAAAAGCCCAAGAAAAGGGACTTGTAAAAAAACTTTTCTTCATCTCACAACACCACAATTTTCATTGTGGACACCTTAGGAAATGTTGTGAAAAGCATGTAACCTCCATCAAAAGAGTGATTAGAGGGGAGAGTCTTCACTTTCACAAAGTAGGGTTTATACACATATGATCACACAATGAGGAATTCAAAACTGTTGTGTCCAAACTATTGTTTGCAGCACCTAACACAAGGATCAAGTGGCATATTTGGATTCCTTAGGTCCAAATTAGTGGGGAGGCAAAGTTTCATTAATTTTTGAAAAGTCTTGCTGCCCATTTTTCCAAAGGAAGTCAAATGTGCAAAGAATTAAAATGAATAATTGAATTTGCATGGAATTTGTCCAAACTTGTCAAATGAGCTCAGTTTCCAATTTTCAAACAATTGGGTTGGATAATTTTCAAACTTTGGAGATATTTTGAGGAAAAGAGGTACTGAGTTGTGGGGCCCACATGTCATAGGAATGAGTATACTTAACACTTAAGTTTCTCTCTGGTCTTCACTCCACCGAGGTGTAACCCCGGGGCGACACCGAGCGGCCGCCCCCGTCGACCGAGGCTCCACCTCCTGCTCCCATTTCGCGCTGGCCTGCTCCTTACCCCGGAAACCGGCTGCAGCACGTTGCCATCTTCGCTTTGATCGCGCGCTAGCTGTTCTTCCCACGCGCAAACAGCAATCGGCGCTCACCGCCGCACTCCTTTCTCCCCGATCGCCGGCCTCAACCAAACCTCGGTTGTGCGCACCGGCAGTACAGAAAAGCAGCGCCTGTGCCTGCTCTACCACACCAGCCCCGCAACCCCAAAGGCCCTAGCCTGTGACGCGCACAATTCGGCAAACGGCACCGAGAAAACAGAGCTGTTCGGCGGAGGACCGGAGCTGGTCTCACGTGGACAGACCCACCCAGAGCTTCTCAGGCCCGAGCTAGAGCACCCTCGGATGCGCTGGGAGCCCCTGATGCTCGTCCCCGAGGCTCAAGCCATGAGATGATCTACCAGGCTCGAATTTGGGAAAAGATCGCCGTCGGGCACCATCCGACCTTCTGATACGGTAATACCAAATTCGATCGTCCCTCTCGTTCTTAGGCCGTGAAACCTTGCACACAGGACCGCCACTAACCGGCGATCAGTAGTCCTTCACAACCCTAGTTGGAAATATGCACGTAGACCGCATGAAATCCAGAATTTCCGACCTCAAACGCGGAGGAAGTTTCGGGTGCACGGTGAGACACCATTAGCCGCCGGTCCCGAGCAGTTTTGAGGCTAGGTCGAGCATCCCTTTGGTCCACTGGTGCTGTAGCGCCGTTCCACCGAGGTCTGGGCAGGCTAGGGTGACCGGGTGACGTTGCCGAACCGGTCCAGAGCCGCCGCACCGTGGCCAGCTAGGTTAGAGCCATCGCCGACCAGGGAAGAGTGTTCCATCGTGTTCAGCACGGGAAATTAGGCCCTAGCGGCGAGGGAGAGCTCGGGGGATGGCCGGGAGGCCGGAATCCGTCGAACTCCGGCGAGCCCGGCGGCGCGCAGGCGCGGGTGGCCGGAGGTAGAAGACGACCCGGTGGGTCCCGCCCGTCAGCGATGGTTTTTCAAATATTTGATCAGCTTTGGCGCAGGGATCTGGTGTGGAGGCGCGGGAAACAACCTGTAGCCTCGTGTGGCTTGCCCCGACGCGTGACACCTGTCCCCGGACCCACAGCCAGTATTTGAACATTTTGGGGAATTTCAGTTTTTAGTTCAAACTTTGAATAGCTACAACTTTGGGTAGGAGATCCAAAAATTGTGAAACAAATTTCGTTGGATTCCTCTGATAGAGTACTATCCAAATGTAGAACCCAATTTGTATAAAACCATTTAATTAATTCTGGAAAATTCTTTAAAGCTTTTCAGCAAAAGAATTTTAGAGGGAGTTTGGTTCATCCAAAAATCCCCAAATTTTGCCAGAATGTTCTTTAGGGCATTAGTAAATCCCTGTAAAAGTTTCAGACCATTTGGAGTCGATTTGGTCAGAGCAATTCAAATTGGAAGGTGCTGTGTTCATTTGAATGCAGAAACATTTTCAGAGAATTTCCAAAATTTGGAAATTCAATTCTGGGCAAACCTTGACTCCAAAAATGCTAGGAAAATTCATACAAACTCTATGAGCTATAATTGAAATTGTAGATCATCAAGTTGAGCATGAACAGGGGTATTACCTCAGAATAAATTCTTCCTTGCTGATTTGCCAAGAGAATTATTCTGAGCAAACCACTCCATGAAAAGTGCTAATGTTTGGTCCAGAGAGTTTTCTTGTGACAAGGAATTCACACAAAAATTCTCAGCTCCATTGGAGCTCTAGATCACCCCTGTCCTGTTTAACCACTTAAGGGATTAATGTGGAAAAGGAGGGAAAACCACTTAGCATTTAACCATGTGATTAAGTTCAAGCCAAACCACCAACACCAGTTCATCTTTAAATTCTTAAACAAAGTTCCAGGTGTTAGAGGCTGGTTATTAGAACTAATAGTAGAAGTCTTACTCTAAAACTCACATTTGCATCTAAATTAACATGTAGTATTTCATTAACCTGTAGCCGTTGAAGAAGAGACTCCGGAAGTGCTGGACTTCCTCCTTCCGGACGAAGAACTAACTCCTGACCAGCAGCAACAAGGCAAGCCCCGGTTTGCATTAACCCTTTTTAAGAGCTTTACTTTGTTTACATGTGTCATATGAAGTATGTATGTGCATTAGGTATAGAATGAATGAAACCCCACTTGCATAACCAAAGGTTCCTAAAAGAGTGAGGGTAGTGTCATAGACCTCGAGTAGACAGGCTATGCTTAATGAGTCATAGGACTTCGGTACAAGTCGAGTAGTTGGAATCTACTCGCGAGATAGGCTGGGGACACACGGGTTCGGTTGAGTGATGTGAGATCACTTTAGTAATGAAAATGAGACTAGGCAGGGGCTAGGGCGCAGCAAGAGAGAGTCTTGTGGGCGCAGCCCTGCCCGTGTCGATTGAGGACCGATCCGTGTGCGGCCCTGCTGAACAAGTATTGAACGTA
Source organism: Neostapfia colusana (assembly GCA_030760725.1). NCBI lineage: Eukaryota > Viridiplantae > Streptophyta > Magnoliopsida > Poales > Poaceae > Neostapfia > Neostapfia colusana. Next base: position 31,002,932 of record JASWHV010000017.1, on the reverse strand, counting down.
CCGAAGGCATATCGGATATATGGGCCCCGATAAACCGATGTAGCCTAAACCTCCATGCGTCGAGGCATAGCACACGGATTTATAGGTGTAGGTTGAGGGCAGTAAGGTGGAAATCTGCCAACGGGCATAGAGAGATGCTCCGTGTGGGGAACCTCCTGCTCGTTTCGGTGCGACCGGTTCGACGTTTGGGCTGTTGGGTGAAAGGTTGTCCCGTACGACATCGAGTGAGCGTGCTGTGCAGCTCCACGGGTGGGCGTACGTGACGTGCTCTTTGGGTTTTCCCTGCAGGTGTATATCGAGTCGATTCGCCGTCCCTCGCGGTGACGAGTACCGCTTGTTCACTGCGTCGTAACGTAGACTAACGGATGAGATATGTTGATTCAATGATGCTGATTGACATAATTGTATTGCGACATGTGTGCCACCAAATACTGCTTACTAAATTTCTGATTTCATGAACGGTTAACTTGTTGCTAAAAGATGAATTAAGGATGAACTTGTAGGCATGTCGTTTTGCTGAAATGCTACTAACCTATGTCTTGGTATACCTCATGTAGAGTTTCATGCTTAGGTGAGTCGGTTAAGCCTTGCTGAGCCTTCGTGCTCACGGTTGCTGCTTAAGTGTTTTTCAGGTGAGGAGCCACCCACGGACTCGGAGTACGAGTCCACCGGCGAGGGTTACCCTCCGTCGGGGACCACGGCTGAGTGGGAGCCGTACACGCCGCGCTGAGCTGAGACGTGCAGCTAGTGTGGGTTGCCCTAGGGCTGGGCAACCGACTTTTGCTAAATAGGCGGGCGTGAGTTGTATAGTGTAGTCTTCCGCTGTGTAATAGAACAATAGTTGTAACTGAAGTTTGTACCTGTTTGTACAGTTTCAGCTGTTTTCCCATGTAATATATTACGTTCTTATGACGTGTGCTGTCGGGTGTCGCATCGTGCGGCACCACCCTCTGCGATCCTGGATGAGCGGATCCCGGTCCGCCACAGCCTGGTATCAGAGCTGCAGTGGGGATAGCACAGTACTTAAGGACTGCATTATGGGAAAAAACTTAGGTATACGGTGAGGAATCGGTAGTTGCCCAAGTAAGGACTATATTAGTATAGTTACTTAAAGTGGCAAAGACCAACTTATGTGTTATAATTCTGAATTTCAATTATGTAACGACGCACCTACGCTCTGGTAAGTATGGTAAGGAACGCCACCGAAAGCGGTTCAATTTCGGTTAGCTCTCCCTGACGAGGAACGTGGTTCAGGGATTGATCTCACAGCTTGGTGTGAGATGTCAATATGAATCTCTTGGACTCTTCATGTCCCTGAGTTCATATGAAACGCTGATCCCTAGCGTGCATTAGGCAAGTAAGCGGAGACCCCATCGCGTGGTCAGTAACGCGAAAGTGTGTTCGTCTGGAAATAGCCCAGGAGGACATACGCAGCGCTTGCCATCGGCGTGCCCTGCAGGGCAGTAGGTGGTATCTGTTGGGTTGATAACATTCCCAACCATGACGACCCGTTCATGACATACTCGGGTTCCCCGTCATGTGGTGTTGAAACACGATCACGTACCTTGAGACGTGACGTAACTCAAGGACGGCCGTATGACAATGATACGGGCGTTTGTATTTACTTTTAAATATGGAACTGCCTGAAATGAACAACCTTTGAGTGCGCCATCATTGTGTGGTCTTCTGCAGGTACTAACCACGTATGTATCCGTGTAGAAAACGTGTGCGAGAGACCGTTTAGTGCCACACTCGAGACGTATATGCCGGTATGATCCGGTTAGGATTTTCTTTTGTGAGGAACGTAGTACCGAGATATTGTAGGCATATGCATGAGTATAATGATAACAAAGAATTAAAATCTATAGGTTCAACAGTTAGGACCCTGGTTGGGTATAAGAATGGGATAGTGACGAGTGTAGTTCCAAAAAGACTGAAAAACAGAGTGCTCTGTTTCGGGCAGCATGTTTGCTGATCTTCAACAGGGCATAACTCACAGGTCTTTTAGCCCAGGGAGGTGCTGTTAAAATCCTTCCAGAAATTCTGCTAACTTTGAATTAACATAACTTTTTAATCAAAGCTGATCTGGGGGCAAATGAGTACTCGTTGGAAAGATACTGAAGTTAACTTGAACTTTGGTATTCAACTTGAGTCATGAAGATGCCCAGAACCAGATCAAAACTTGGAATAGGTAGCAACTGGTCATTCTGACAGAAGAATGACAGTTGAACTCATTGAAAAGGGTGTTGTACCCTAAGGGTGTTATACGTGATGGCAACGCAAGAATAATGTCTCGTAGCGACCAAACCTAGTTATGTTGAGCTTCCAAAGAGGGGGTTCATCAAGTTGGATTAAACTAACTTGTGTTTGGTCTGGTAATGGTGTAGCTTGTGCAAAGTTATTACATTATCTACTTACGAGATATTTTGCACGTTTGGTTGTCATAATGTTTTTACGCCCAGTTCTATTGGACTGCATGCAAAATGTTGCGGGACTGATGTTTAATGTCGTATGGTTGCAGATGGTTCGTACTAGGACCACGCACGAGGTTGGTGGCTCTAGCCAAGGTGGAGGCGATGACTCCCAGCCACCGGCCTACGACAGCACCCCGCAGCAGCAGCCACCACCGCCGCCTCCGCTTACTCTAGCAGATGTGATAGCGGCATTGGTGGGAGGTCGTGAGGAGCAGACCGACCTGCTCCGCACGATCGTGCAGAATACGTCCCAGGCGGGAGGACGTCAAGAGCGAGGGCCTCGTGAGCCCCGCGAAGTGTCGTACTCGGATTTCATGAGTACGCACCCTCCAGTGTTTACCGAAGCTGAAGAACCACTGGAGGCGGACAACTGGCTGCGGACTATCGAGTCCAAGTTCGGGCTGCTCCAGTGTACGGAGCGGCAGAAGACGCTGTTCGCAGCACAGCAGCTCCACGGTGCCGCTGGTGCGTGGTGGGCGAATTATGTCGCCTCACGTCCGGCTGGCCATGCCGTGGAATGGCAAGAGTTCCGGGAGGCGTTCCGCGCCTATCACATCCCTCCCGGAATAATGAAGAGAAAGTTCCAAGAATTTTTGGAACTGAAGCAGGGCGGGAGGAGTGCCCACGACTACTCCCGTGCCTTCAACCATCTGGCGTAGTATGCGTCAGACTACATCTCCACGGAGGAGAGGAAGAGGGAGCACTTCTATCGGGGGTTGCACCCCGAAATGAAGACCCACCTCGTACAATGGAACCGCGGCACATTCAACAACCTAGTCAATGCCGCCATCATGCAAGAGGACGCTCAGCGGGAGTTAGCAGCTGAGCAGAGGAAGCGCAGCGCTCCACCTAGCAGCGGTGGGAGTGGCGCTCCCCAGAAGTACCGTATGGTGTATCGGACACCATTTGGGCAGCAGTGGCGTCCACCGGCGCGACCTCAGCAGTTCGGGGGACGTTCGTTCCAAGCACCCCCGTTCCGTCCGCCAATGCCACCACCAAGACAGCAGCAGCAGCAGACGGTACCCCGGGTGTTTCCACCGCCACAACGCGCCCCGGGTTTCCGTCCACCGATCAGCGGGGGACCGCCCCGTTTCACCTGCTTCACGTGTGGCCAGGCGGGCCACTTTGCGAAGGACTGTCCCCAGGGGCAGCAGAGCAGCGGGCAAGCCCAGCTCCAGGGCGGTGCTCGAGGCCGACCTCCGGTGAAGAAGGTTGGTCAGCGGACTGGAGGCGTCCGCAACCTCGACAATGGGGACGCCCCAGAGGGAGACAACGTGCTGGCGGGTACGTTTACTCTCCACTATCAAGACATCGTCATATTATTTGATTCTGGTGCAACCCACAGCTTTATAAGTGCATCCTATGTGGCTAAACATCAATTGCAAGTCTTCCCAACCGACTGCACTTATATGATATGCTCACCGGGAGGGAAGATTTCAGCTAATATGATGGTTCCAAAGGCACCTCTGTGCTTAGGCGGGAAGCTATATCCCATCACCTTGATAATCCTTATGGGACAAAAGATTGATGCAATCTTAGGGATGTCATGGCTGCAATACCATGGCGCTGTCCTAGAGACTCGGACACGGACGGTTCACTTAAATTCTCCATTTCACCGTCCGCATTCCATGGTGTTAGACACACCAGTACGGGAAGTTTTAGCAATTAATAATGCTGAAGTTCTCAAGTTAGAAGACATCCCCGTAGTCCGGGAGTATCCTGACATGTTCCCGGACGATCTTCCGGGCATGCCACCTGAGCGGGATGTCGAGTTCAAGATTGAACTTGCACCCGGGACTACGCCTATCTCACGGAGACCATACAAGATGGCTCCGAATGAGCTGGCTGAACTGAAAGAACAGCTCAATGATCTGTTGAGCAAGGGTTTCATTAGGCCGAGTTCCTCGCCTTGGGGATGCTCGGCGCTATTCGTGAAGAAAAAGGATGAGACCCTGAGGCTGTGTGTGGATTACCGGCCGCTCAACGCCGTCACCATCAAGAATAAGTACCCACTGCCCCGTATTGACATCTTGTTTGACCAACTTGTGGGGGCAAGTGTATTCTCAAAGATGGACCTTCGCTCTGGATATCACCAGATCAAGATCCGGGCTGAGGATATCCCGAAGACGGCGTTCTCGACGAGATACGGCTTATACGAATATCTCGTCATGTCCTTTGGTCTCACAAATGCTCCAGCCCATTTCATGTATCTCATGAACTCGGTGTTCATGCCGGAGCTGGACAAGTTCGTGGTAGTGTTCATCGACGATATCTTGGTTTACTCCAAGACAGAAGCCGAGCATGCCGAACACTTACGGATCGTTCTTCAACGATTGCGAGACCACAAGCTCTACGCCAAGTTCAGCAAATGCGAATTTTGGATCAGCCAAGTGCCATTCTTGGGACATATCATCTCAGCTGAAGGCATTGCGGTTGACCCAAGTAAAATAGAGCAAGTGTTGAAATGGAAAGCTCCCACTTCAGTCCATGAAGTCAGAAGCTTCCTCGGGTTAGAGGGATACTACCGGAGATTCATTCCAAGCTTCTCCAAGCTCGCTAAGCCGATGACAGAGCTGCTGAAGAAAGGGACAAAATATGTTTGGAACACGGCGTGTGAAGGAGCGTTCCGAACACTGGTGAAGCATCTCACAACAGCCCCGGTATTAGCTCAGCCGGATACAACAAAGCCCTTCGACGTGTATTGTGACGCGTCCGGTATTGGGCTCGGCTGCGTGTTGATGCAGGAAGGACGTGTGGTCGCTTATGGCTCACGCCAACTTCGGAACCATGAGCAGCACTACCCAACTCACGATCTTGAACTTGCTGCCGTGGTGTTGGCGCTGAAAATGTGGAGGCACTATCTCCTGGGGAACTTGGTGCATCTCTACACCGACCACAAGAGCTTGAAATACATTTTCACCCAGAAGGAGCTGAACATGAGGCAGAGGAGGTGGTTAGAACTGATCAAAGATTATGAAATTGAGATCCATTACCACCCCGGCAAGGCGAATGTGGTTGCCGACGCGCTGAGTCAGAAATCACATGTCCATCACCTCACCATTACACCGGTGGAGGAGGAAGAGCCAAGTTTATACTTGGTTCCTTATGATCGCTGTACAACCTTGCCCTCATCCCTACTATTAGGGAGGACATCATTGCAGCTCAGAAAACGGATAAAGGCATGGCACATCTCCGGAGGCGGATAGACAATGGAGAAATTAAATGTTTCCAGAAGGATGATGAGGGGACGCTGTGGTTCAATGACCGCATAGTCGTACCCCGAGATATGGAGTTGAGGAAAAAGATCCTCGATGAAGCTCACTTGTCCAAATACTCCATTCATCCGGGCAGCAACAAAATGTACCAAGATTTGAAAAAGAAATTTTGGTGGACACGGATGAAGCGGGACGTAGCTAAGTACGTATCCGAGTGCGATACGTGTAGACGAGTGAAAGCTGATCACATGAAGAAATCAGGGCTGTTGCAACCCCTGAAGATCCCGGCATGGAAATGGGAAGATGTGAGCATAGATTTCATTGTGGGATTACCCCTAACAGCCAACAAGCATGATTCCATATGGGTAATTGTTGATCGGTTAACCAAGACGGCTCACTTCATTCCGGTGAATACACGTTACAATGCCGGCAAATATGCGGAGCTATACATAGCAAAGATTCTATGCCTATACGGGATACCCAAGACCATTGTCTCAGATCGAGGTGCATTATTTGTATCTCGCTTTTTGGAGCAGCTACACGCTGCATTGGGTACTAAGTTGATCAGGAGCTCCGCCTATCACCCTCAGACAGATGGTCAGACAGAAAGGGTGAATCAAGTCCTGGAAGACATGTTGAGAGCATGTGCCATCCACCATGGTAGGAACTGGGATGATCACCTACCGTTGGCGGAATTCTCGTACAACAACGGTTATCAGGCGAGTATCAAAATGGCACCCTATGAAGCTCTCTACGGTCGTAAATGCCGCACCCCATTAAATTGGTGCGAGTCCGGTGAAAGGGTCACATTCGGGGTTGATGTGGTGAACGACGCCGAGGAGCGCGTTCAGACAATTCAAGCCAATTTGAAGGCCGCTCAATCCCGACAGAAGAGCTACGCTGATAAGAGGCATAGGCCGTTGCACTTTGACGTTGGGGAACACGTGTACCTCCGCGTGTCTCCAATGAAGGGCGTGCACCGATTCGGTGTGAAGGGGAAGCTCGCTCCCCGTTTCATTGGACCCTACGCTATCACCGAGAAGTGTGGACCAGCAGCGTATCGATTGGAGCTACCGGCATCTCTGGCTGGTGTCCATGATATTTTCCATGTTTCGCAACTGCGAAAATGCTTGAAGCATACAACTGCTGTTCCTACCGAAGACATCGGCGAGCTGAAGCCAGATTTAACATATGATGAATATCCGGTGGGAATTCTTGATGAGAAAGCCAGGACCACGCGTAGCAGAACGTTGTGGTTCTACAAAATACTCTGGAGTAACCACACCGCCGAGGAAGCGACGTGGGAGAGCGAGGAGTTCCTTCGCTCAAATTACCCAGAGTTCTTGGCTTCTCAACACGGGTAAGTCCCTATTACATCGCTATCTCTTCTTTTATAATCTCGGGACGAGATTCTTTTAAGGGGGGAGGGATGTAAAAGCCCAAGAAAAGGGACTTGTAAAAAACTTTTCTTCATCTCACAACACCACAATTTTCATTGTGGACACCTTAGGAAATGTTGTGAAAAGCATGTAACCTCCATCAAAAGAGTGATTAGAGGGGAGAGTCTTCACTTTCACAAAGTAGGGTTTATACACATATGATCACACAATGAGGAATTCGAAACTGTTGTGTCCAAACTATTGTTTGCAGCAGCTAACACAAGGATCAAGTGGCATATTTGGATTCCTTAGGTCCAAATTAGTGGGGAGGCAAAGTTTCATTAATTTTTGAAAAGTCTTGCTGCCCATTTTTCCAAAGGAAGTCAAATGTGCAAAGAATTCAAATGAATAATTGAATTTGCATGGAATTTGTCCAAACTTGTCAAATGAGCTCAGTTTCCAATTTTCAAACAATTGGGTTGGATAATTGTCAAACTTTGGAGATATTTTGAGGAAAAGAGGTACTGAGTTGTGGGGCCCACATGTCATAGGAATGAGTATACTTAACACTTAAGTTTCTCTCTGGTCTTCACTCCACCGAGGTGTAACCCCGGGGCGACACCGAGCGGCCGCCCCCGTCGACCGAGGCTCCACCTCCTGCTCCCATTTCGCGCTGGCCTGCTCCTTACCCCGGAAACCGGCAGCAGCACGTTGCCATCTTCGCTTTGATCGCGTGCTAGCTGTTCTTCCCACGCGCAAACAGCAATCGGCGCTCACCGCCGCACTCCTTTCTCCCCGATCGCCGGCCTCAACCAAACCTCGGTTGTGCACACCGGCAGTACAGAAAAGCAGCGCCTGTGCCTGCTCTACCACACCAGCCCCGCAACCCCAAAGGCCCTAGCCTGTGACGCGCACAATTCGGCAAACGGCACCGAGAAAACAGAGCTGTTCAGCGGAGGACCGGAGCTGGTCTCACGTGGACAGACCCACCCAGAGCTTCTCAGGCCCGAGCTAGAGCACCCTCGGATGCGCTGGGAGCCCCTGATGCTCGTCCCCGAGGCTCAAGCCATGAGATGATCTACCAGGCTCGAATTTGGGAAAAGATCGCCGTCGGGCACCATCCGACCTTCTGATACGGTAATACCAAATTCGATCGTCCCTCTTGTTCTTAGGCCATGAAACCTTGCACACAGGACCGCCACTAACCGGCGATCAGTAGTCCTTCACAACCCTAGTTGGAAATATGCACGTAGACCGCATGAAATCCAGAATTTCCGACCTCAAACGCGGAGGAGGTTTCGGGTGCACGGTGAGACACCATTAGCCGCCGGTCCCGAGCAGTTTTGAGGCTAGGTCGAGCATCCCTTTGGTCCACTGGTGCTGTAGCACCGTTCCACCGAGGTCTGGGCAGGCTAGGGTGACCGGGCGACGTTGCCGAACCGGTCCAGAGCCGCCGCACCGTGGCCAGCTAGGTTAGAGCCATCGCCGACCGGGGAAGAGTGTTCCATCGTGTTCAGCACGGGAAATTAGGCCCTAGCGGCGAGGGAGAGCTCGGGGGATGGCCGGGAGGCCGGAATCCGTCGAACTCCGGCGAGCCCGGCGGCGCGCAGGCGCGGGTGGCCGGAGGTAGAAGACGACCCGGTGGGTCCCGCCCGTCAGCGATGGTTTTTCAAATATTTGATCAGCTGTGGCGCAGGGATCTGGTGTGGAGGCGCGGGAAACAACCTGTAGCCTCGTGTGGCTTGCCCCGACGCGTGACACCTGTCCCCGGACCCACAGCCAGTATTTGAACATTTTGGGGAATTTCAGTTTTTAGTTCAAACTTTGAATAGCTACAACTTTGGGTAGGAGAATCCAAAAATTGTGAAACAAATTTCGTTGGATTCCTCTGATAGAGTACTATCCAAATGTAGAACCCAATTTGTATGAAACCCTTTAATTAATTCTGGAAAATTCTTTAAAGCTTTTCAGCAAAAGAATTTTAGAGGGAGTTTGGTTCATCCAAAAATCCCCAAATTTTGCCAGAATGTTCTTTAGGGCATTAGTAAACCCCTGTAAAAGTTTCAGACCATTTGGAGTCGATTTGGTCAGAGAAATTCAAATTGGAAGGTGCTGTGTTCATTTGAATGCAGAAACATTTTCAGAGAATTTCCAAAACTTGGAAATTCAATTCTGGGCAAACCTTGACTCCAAAAATGCTAGGAAAATTCATACAAACTCTATGAGCTATAATTGAAATTGTAGATCATCAAGTTGAGCATGAACAGGGGTATTACCTCAGAATAAATTCTTCCTTGCTGATTTGCCAAGAGAATTATTCTGAGCAAACCACTCCATGAAAAGTGCTAATGTTTGGTCCAGAGAGTTTTCTTGTGACAAGGAATTCACACAAAAATTCTCAGCTCCATTGGAGCTCTAGATCACCCCTGTCCTGTTTAACCACTTAAGGGATTAATGTGGAAAAGGAGGGAAAACCACTTAGCATTTAACCATGTGATTAAGTTCAAGCCAAACCACCAACACCAGTTCATCTTTAAATTCTTAAACAAAGTTCCAGGTGTTAGAGGCTGGTTATTAGAACTAATAGTAGAAGTCTTACTCTAAAACTCACATTTGCATCTAAATTAACATGTAGTATTTCATTAACCTGTAGCCGTTGAAGAAGAGACTCCGGAAGTGCTGGACTTCCTCCTTCCGGACGAAGAACTAACTCCTGACCAGCAGCAACAAGGCAAGCCCCGGTTTGCATTAACCCTTTTTAAGAGCTTTACTTTGTTTACATGTGTCATATGAAGTATGTATGTGCATTAGGTATAGAATGAATGAAACCCCACTTGCATAACCAAAGGTTCCTAAAAGAGTGAGGGTAGTGTCATAGACCTCGAGTAGACAGGCTATGCTTAATGAGTCATAGGACTTCGGTACAAGTCGAGTAGTTGGAATCTACTCGCGAGATAGGCTGGGGACACACGGGTTCGGTTGAGTGATGTGAGATCACTTTAGTAATGAAAATGAGACTAGGCAGGGGCTAGGGCGCAGCAAGAGAGAGTCTTGTGGGCGCAGCCCTGCCCGTGTCGATTGAGGACCGATCCGTGTGCGGCCCTGCTGAACAAGTATTGAACGTACCGAAGGCATATCGGATATATGGGCCCCGATAAACCGATGTAGCCTAAACCTCCGGGCGTCGAGGCATAGCACACGGATTTATAGGTGTAGGTTGAGGGCAGTAAGGTGGAAATCTGCCAACGGGCATAGAGAGATGCTCCGTGTGGGGAACCTCCTGCTCGTTTCGGTGCGACCGGTTCGACGTTTGGGCTGTTGGGTGAAAGGTTGTCCCGTACGACATCGAGTGAGCGTGCTGTGCAGCTCCATGGGTGGGCGTACGTGACGTGCTCTTTGGGTTTTCCCTGCAGGTGTATATCGAGTCGATTCGCCGTCCCTCGCGGTGACGAGTACCGCTTGTTCACTGCGTCGTAACGTAGACTAACGGATGAGATATGTTGATTCAATGATGCTGATTGACATAATTGTATTGCGACATGTGTGCCACCAAATACTGCTTACTAAATTTCTGATTTCATGAACGGTTAACTTGTTGCTAAAAGATGAATTAAGGATGAACTTGTAGGCGTGTCGTTTTGCTGAAATGCTACTAACCTATGTCTTGGTATACCTCATGTAGAGTTTCATGCTTAGGTGAGTCGGTTAAGCCTTGCTGAGCCTTCGTGCTCACGGTTGCTGCTTAAGTGTTTTTCAGGTGAGGAGCCACCCACGGACTCGGAGTACGAGTCCACCGGCGAGGGTTACCCTCCGTCGGGGACCACGGCTGAGTGGGAGCCGTACACGCCGCGCTGAGCTGAGACGTGCAGCTAGTGTGGGTTGCCCTAGGGCTGGGCAACCGACTTTTGCTAAATAGGCGGGCATGAGTTGTATAGTGTAGTCTTCCGCTGTGTAATAGAACAATAGTTGTAACTGAAGTTTGTACCTGTTTGTACAGTTTCAGCTGTTTTTCCCATGTAATATATTGCGTTCTTATGACGTGTGCTGTCGGGTGTCGCATCGTGCGGCACCACCGTCTGCGATCCTGGATGAGCGGATCCCGGTCCGCCACAGCCTGGTATCAGAGCTGCAGTGGGGATAGCACAGTACTTAAGGACTGCATTATGGGAAAAAACTTAGGTATACGGTGAGGAATCGGTAGTTGCCCAAGTAAGGACTATATTAGTATAGTTACTTAAAGTGGCAAAGACTAACTTATGTGTTATAATTCTGAATTTCAATTATGTAACGACGCACCTACGCTCTGGTAAGTATGGTAAGGAACGCCACCGAAAGCGGTTCAATTCCGGTTAGCTCTCCCTGACGAGGAACGTGGTTCAGGGATTGATCTCACAGCTTGGTGTGAGATGTCAATATGAATCTCTTGGACTCTTCATGTCCCTGAGTTCATATGAAACGCTGATCCCTAGCGTGCATTAGGCAAGTAGGCGGAGACCCCATCGCGTGGTCAGTAACGCGAAAGTGTGTTCGTCTGGAAATAGCCCAGGAGGACATACGCAGCGCTTGCCATCGGCGTGCCCTGCAGGGCAGTAGGTGGTATCTGTTGGGTTGATAACATTCCCAACCATGACGACCCGTTCATGACATACTCGGGTTCCCCGTCGTGTGGTGTTGAAACACGATCACGTACCTTGAGACGTGACCTAACTCAAGGACGGCCGTATGACAATGATACGGGCGTCTGTATTTACTTTTAAATATAGAACTGCCTGAAATGAACAACCTTTGAGTGCGCCATCATTGTGTGGTCTTCTGCAGGTACTAACCACGTATGTATCCGTGTAGAAAACGTGTGCGAGATACCGTTTAGTGCCACACTCGAGACGTATATGCCGGTATGATCCGGTTAGGATTTTCTTTTGTGAGGAACGTAGTACCGAGATATTGTAGGCATATGCATGAGTATAATGATAACAAAGAATTAAAATCTATAGGTTCAACAGTTAGGACCCTGGTTGGGTATAAGAATGGGATAGTGACGAGTGTAGTTCCAAAAAGACTGAAAAACAGAGTGCTCTGTTTCGGGCAGCATGTTTGCTGATCTTCAACAGGGCATAACTCACAGGTCTTTTAGCCCAGGGAGGTGCTGTTAAAATCCTTCCAGAAATTCTGCTAACTTTGAATTAACATAACTTTTTAATCAAAGCTGATCTGGGGGCAAATGAGTACTCGTTGGAAAGATACTGAAGTTAACTTGAACTTTGGTATTCAACTTGAGTCATGAAGATGCCCAGAACCAGATCAAAACTTGGAATAGGTAGCAACTGGTCATTCTGACAGAAGAATGACAGTTGAACTCATTGAAAAGGGTGTTGTACCCTAAGGGTGTTATACGTGATGGCAACGCAAGAATAATGTCTCGTAGCGACCAAACCTAGTTATGTTGAGCTTCCAAAGAGGGGGTTCATCAAGTTGGATTAAACTAACTTGTGTTTGGTCTGGTAATGGTGTAGCTTGTGCAAAGTTATTACATTATCTACTTACGAGATATTTTGCACGTTTGGTTGTCATAATGTTTTTACGCCCAGTTCTATTGGACTGCATGCAAAATGTTGCGGGACTGATGTTTAATGTCGTATGGTTGCAGATGGTTCGTACTAGGACCACGCACGAGGTTGGTGGCTCTAGCCAAGGTGGAGGCGATGACTCCCAGCCACCGGCCTACGACAGCACCCTGCAGCAGCAGCCACCACCGCCGCCTCCGCTTACTCTAGCGGATGTGATAGCGGCATTGGTGGGAGGTCGTGAGGAGCAGACCGACCTGCTCCGCACGATCGTGCAGAATACGTCCCAGGCGGGAGGACGTCAAGAGCGAGGGCCTCGTGAGCCCCGCGAAGTGTCGTACTCGGATTTCATGAGTACGCACCCTCCAGTGTTTACCGAAGCTGAAGAACCACTGGAGGCGGACAACTGGCTGCGGACTATAGAGTCCAAGTTCGGGCTGCTCCAGTGTACGGAGCGGCAGAAGACGCTGTTCGCAGCACAGCAGCTCCACGGTGCCGCTGGTGCGTGGTGGGCGAATTATGTCGCCTCACGTCCGGCTGGCCATGCCGTGGAATGGCAAGAGTTCCGGGAGGCGTTCCGCGCCTATCACATCCCTCCCGGAATAATGAAGAGAAAGTTCCAAGAATTTTTGGAACTGAAGCAGGGCGGGAGGAGTGCCCACGACTACTCCCGTGCCTTCAACCATCTGGCGTAGTATGCGTCAGACTACATCTCCACGGAGGAGAGGAAGAGGGAGCACTTCTATCGGGGGTTGCACCCCGAAATGAAGACCCACCTCGTACAATGGAACCGCGGCACATTCAACAACCTAGTCAATGCCGCCATCATGCAAGAGGACGCTCAGCGGGAGTTAGCAGCTGAGCAGAGGAAGCGCAGCGCTCCACCTAGCAGCGGTGGGAGTGGCGCTCCCCAGAAGTACCGTATGGTGTATCGGACACCATCCGGGCAGCAGTGGCGTCCACCGGCGCGACCTCAGCAGTTCGGGGGACGTTCGTTCCAAGCACCCCCGTTCCGTCCGCCGATGCCACCACCAAGACAGCAGCAGCAGCATACGGTACCCCGGGTGTTTCCACCGCCACAACGCGCCCCGGGTTTCCGTCCACCGATCAGCGGGGGACCGCCCCGTTTCACCTGCTTCACGTGTGGCCAGGCGGGCCACTTTGCGAAGGACTGTCCCCAGGGGCAGCAGAGCAGCGGGCAAGCCCAGCTCCAGGGCGGTGCTCGAGGCCGACCTCCGGTGAAGAAGGTTGGTCAGCGGACTGGAGGCGTCCGCAACCTCGACAATGGGGACGCCCCAGAGGGAGACAACGTGCTGGCGGGTACGTTTACTCTCCACTATCAAGACATCGTCATATTATTTGATTCTGGTGCAACCCACAGCTTTATAAGTGCATCCTATGTGGCTAAACATCAATTGCAAGTCTTCCCAACCGACTGCACTTATATGATATGCTCACCGGGAGGGAAGATTTCAGCTAATATGATGATTCCAAAGGCACCTCTGTGCTTAGGCGGGAAGCTATATCCCATCACCTTGATAATCCTTATGGGACAAAAGATTGATGCAATCTTAGGGATGTCATGGCTGCAATACCATGGCGCTGTCCTAGAGACTCGGACACGGACGGTTCACTTAAATTCTCCATTTCACTGTCCGCATTCCATGGTGTTAGACACACCAGTCCGGGAAGTTTTAGCAATTAATAATGCTGAAGTTCTCAAGTTAGAAGACATCCCCGTAGTCCGGGAGTATCCTGACATGTTCCCGGACGATCTTCCGGGCATGCCACCTGAGCGGGATGTCGAGTTCAAGATTGAACTTGCACCCGGGACTACGCCTATCTCACGGAGACCATACAAGATGGCTCCGAATGAGCTGGCTGAACTGAAAGAACAGCTCAATGATCTGTTGAGCAAGGGTTTCATTAGGCCGAGTTCCTCGCCTTGGGGATGCTCGGCGCTATTCGTGAAGAAAAAGGATGAGACCCTGAGGCTGTGTGTGGATTACCGGCCGCTCAACGCCGTCACCATCAAGAATAAGTACCCACTGCCCCGTATTGACATCTTGTTTGACCAACTTGTGGGGGCAAGTGTATTCTCAAAGATGGACCTTCGCTCTGGATATCACCAGATCAAGATCCGGGCTGAGGATATCCCGAAGACGGCGTTCTCGACGAGATACGGCTTATACGAATATCTCGTCATGTCCTTTGGTCTCACAAATGCTCCAGCCCATTTCATGTATCTCATGAACTCGGTGTTCATGCCGGAGCTGGACAAGTTCGTGGTAGTGTTCATCGACGATATCTTGGTTTACTCCAAGACAGAAGCCGAGCATGCCGAACACTTACGGATCGTTCTTCAACGATTGCGAGACCACAAGCTCTACGCCAAGTTCAGCAAATGCGAATTTTGGATCAGCCAAGTGCCATTCTTGGGACATATCATCTCAGCTGAAGGCATTGCGGTTGACCCAAGTAAAATAGAGCAAGTGTTGAAATGGAAAGCTCCCACTTCAGTCCATGAAGTCAGAAGCTTCCTCGGGTTAGAGGGATACTACCGGAGATTCATTCCAAGCTTCTCCAAGCTCGCTAAGCCGATGACAGAGCTGCTGAAGAAAGGGACAAAATATGTTTGGAACACGGCGTGTGAAGGAGCGTTCCGAACACTGGTGAAGCATCTCACAACAGCCCCGGTATTAGCTCAGCCGGATACAACAAAGCCCTTCGACGTGTATTGTGACGCGTCCGGTATTGGGCTCGGCTGCGTGTTGATGCAGGAAGGACGTGTGGTCGCTTATGGCTCACGCCAACTTCGGAACCATGAGCAGCACTACCCAACTCACGATCTTGAACTTGCTGCCGTGGTGTTGGCGCTGAAAATGTGGAGGCACTATCTCCTGGGGAACTTGGTGCATCTCTACACCGACCACAAGAGCTTGAAATACATTTTCACCCAGAAGGAGCTGAACATGAGGCAGAGGAGGTGGTTAGAACTGATCAAAGATTATGAAATTGAGATCCATTACCACCCCGGCAAGGCGAATGTGGTTGCCGACACGCTGAGTCGGAAATCACATGTCCATCACCTCACCATTACACCGGTGGAGGAGGAAGAGCCAAGTTTATACTTGGTTCCTTATGGATCGCTGTACAACCTTGCCCTCATCCCTACTATTAGGGAGGACATCATTGCAGCTCAGAAAACGGATAAAGGCATGGCACATCTCCGGAGACGGATAGACAATGGAGAAATTAAATGTTTCCGGAAGGATGATGAGGGGACGCTGTGGTTCAATGACCGCATAGTCGTACCCCGAGATATGGAGTTGAGGAAAAAGATCCTCGATGAAGCTCACTTGTCCAAATACTCCATTCATCCGGGCAGCAACAAAATGTACCAAGATTTGAAAAAGAAATTTTGATGGACACGGATGAAGCGGGACGTAGCTAAGTACGTATCCGAGTGCGATACGTGTAGACGAGTGAAAGCTGATCACATGAAGAAATCAGGGCTGTTGCAACCCCTGAAGATCCCGGCATGGAAATGGGAAGATGTGAGCATGGATTTCATTGTGGGATTACCCCTAACAGCCAACAAGCATGATTCCATATGGGTAATCGTTGATCGGTTAACCAAGACGGCTCACTTCATTCCGGTGAATACACGTTACAATGCCGGCAAATATGCGGAGCTATACATAGCAAAGATTCTATGCCTATACGGGATACCCAAGACCATTGTCTCAGATCGAGGTGCATTATTTGTATCTCGCTTTTGGGAGCAGCTACACGCTGCATTGGGTACTAAGTTGATCAGGAGCTCCGCCTATCACCCTCAGACAGATGGTCAGACAGAAAGGGTGAATCAAGTCCTGGAAGACATGTTGAGAGCATGTGCCATCCACCATGGTAGGAACTGGGATGATCACATACCGTTGGCGGAATTCTCGTACAACAACGGTTATCAGGCGAGTATCAAAATGGCACCCTATGAAGCTCTCTACGGTCGTAAATGCCGCACCCCATTAAATTGGTGCGAGTCCGGTGAAAGGGTCACATTCGGGGTTGATGTGGTGAACGACGCCGAGGAGCGCGTTCAGACAATTCAAGCCAATTTGAAGGCCGCTCAATCCCGACAGAAGAGCTATGCTGATAAGAGGCATAGGCCGTTGCACTTTGACGTTGGGGAACACGTGTACCTCCGCGTGTCTCCAATGAAGGGCGTGCACCGATTCGGTGTGAAGGGGAAGCTCGCTCCCCGTTTCATTGGACCCTACGCTATCACCGAGAAGTGTGGACCAGCAGCGTATCGATTGGAGCTACCGGCATCTCTGGCTGGTGTCCATGATATTTTCCATGTTTCGCAACTGCGAAAATGCTTGAAGCATACAACTGCTGTTCCTACCGAAGACATCGGCGAGCTGAAGCCGGATTTAACATATGATGAATATCTGGTGGGAATTCTTGATGAGAAAGCCAGGACCACGCGTAGCAGAACGTTGTGGTTCTACAAAATACTCTGGAGTAACCACACCGCCGAGGAAGCGACGTGGGAGAGCGAGGAGTTCCTTCGCTCAAATTACCCGGAGTTCTTGGCTTCTCAACACGGGTAAGTCCCTTTTACATCGCTATCTCTTCTTTTATAATCTCGGGACGAGATTCTTTTAAGGGGGGAGGGATGTAAAAGCCCAAGAAAAGGGACTTGTAAAAAACTTTTCTTCATCTCACAACACCACAATTTTCATTGTGGACACCTTAGGAAATGTTGTGAAAAGCATGTAACCTCCATCAAAAGAGTGATTAGAGGGGAGAGTCTTCACTTTCACAAAATAGGGTTTATACACATATGATCACACAATGAGGAATTCAAAACTGTTGTGTCCAAACTATTGTTTGCAGCAGCTAACACAAGGATCAAGTGGCATATTTGCATTCCTTAGGTCCAAATTAGTGGGGAGGCAAAGTTTCATTAATTTTTGAAAAGTCTTGCTGCCCATTTTTCCAAAGGAAGTCAAATGTGTAAAGAATTCAAATGAATAATTGAATTTGCATGGAATTTGTCCAAACTTGTGAAATGAGCTCAGTTTCCAATTTTCAAACAATTGGGTTGGATAATTGTCAAACTTTGGAGATATTTTGAGGAAAAGAGGTACTGAGTTGTGGGGCCCACATGTCATAGGAATGAGTATACTTAACACTTAAGTTTCTCTCTGGTCTTCACTCCACCGAGGTGTAACCCCGGGGCGACACCGAGCGGCCGCCCCCGTCGACCGAGGCTCCACCTCCTGCTCCCATTTCGCGCTGGCCTGCTCCTTACCCCGGAAACCGGCTGCAGCACGTTGCCATCTTCGCTTTGATCGCGCGCTAGCTGTTCTTCCCACGCGCAAACAGCAATCGGCGCTCACCGCCGCACTCCTTTCTCCCCGATCGCCGGCCTCAACCAAACCTCGGTTGTGCGCACCGGCAGTACAGAAAAGCAGCGCCTGTGCCTGCTCTACCACACCAGCCCCGCAACCCCAAAGGCCCTAGCCTGTGACGCGCACAATTCGGCAAACGGCACCGAGAAAACAGAGCTGTTCGGCGGAGGACCGGAGCTGGTCTCACGTGGACAGACCCACCCAGAGCTTCTCAGGCCCGAGCTAGAGCACCCTCGGATGCGCTGGGAGCCCCTGATGCTCGTCCCCGAGGCTCAAGCCATGAGATGATCTACCAGGCTCGAATTTGGGAAAAGATCGCCGTCGGGCACCATCCGACCTTCTGATACGGTAATACCAAATTCGATCGTCCCTCTCGTTCTTAGGCCGTGAAACCTTGCACACAGGACCACCACTAACCGGCGATCAGTAGTCCTTCACAACCCTAGTTGGAAATATGCACGTAGACCGCATGAAATCCAGAATTTCCGACCTCAAACGCGGAGGAGGTTTCGGGTGCACGGTGAGACACCATTAGCCGCCGGTCCCGAGCAGTTTTGAGGCTAGGTCGAGCATCCCTTTGGTCCACTGGTGCTGTAGCGCCGTTCCACCGAGGTCTGGGCAGGCTAGGGTGACCGGGCGACGTTGCCGAACCGGTCCAGAGCCGCCGCACCGTGGCCAGCTAGGTTAGAGCCATCGCCGACCGGGGAAGAGTGTTCCATCGTGTTCAGCACAGGAAATTAGGCCCTAGCGGCGAGGGAGAGCTCGGGGGATGGCCGGAAGGCCGGAATCCGTCGAACTCCGGCGAGCCCGGCGGCGCGCAGGCGCGGGTGGCCGGAGGTAGAAGACGACCCGGTGGGTCCTGCCCGTCAGCGACGGTTTTTCAAATATTTGATCAGCTGTGGCGCAGGGATCTGGTGTGGAGGCGCGGGAAATAACCTGTAGCCTCGTGTGGCTTGCCCCGACGCGTGACACCTGTCCCCGGACCCACAGCCAGTATTTGAACATTTTGGGGAATTTCAGTTTTTAGTTCAAACATTGAATAGCTACAACTTTGGGTAGGAGAATCCAAAAATTGTGAAACAAATTTCGTTGGATTCCTCTGATAGAGTACTATCCAAATGTAGAACCCAATTTGTATGAAACCCTTTAATTAATTCTGGAAAATTCTTTAAAGCTTTTCAGCAAAAGAATTTTAGAGGGAGTTTGGTTCATCCAAAAATCCCCAAATTTTGCCAGAATGTTCTTTAGGGCGTTAGTAAACCCCTGTAAAAGTTTCAGACCATTTGGAGTCGATTTGGTCAGAGCAATTCAAATTGGAAGGTGCTGTGTTCATTTGAATGCAGAAACATTTTCAGAGAATTTCCAAAACTTGGAAATTCAATTCTGGGCAAACCTTGACTCCAAAAATGCTAGGAAAATTCATACAAACTCTATGAGCTATAATTGAAATTGTAGATCATCAAGTTGAGCATGAACAGGGGTATTACCTCCGAATAAATTCTTCCTTGCTGATTTGCCAAGAGAATTATTCTGAGCAAACCACTCCATGAAAAGTGCTAATGTTTGGTCCAGAGAGTTTTCTTGTGACAAGGAATTCACACAAAAATTCTCAGCTCCATTGGAGCTCTAGATCACCCCTGTCCTGTTTAACCACTTAAGGGATTAATGTGGAAAAGGAGGGAAAACCACTTAGCATTTAACCATGTGATTAAGTTCAAGCCAAACCACCAACACCAGTTCATCTTTAAATTCTTAAACAAAGTTCCAGGTGTTAGAGGCTGGTTATTAGAACTAATAGTAGAAGTCTTACTCTAAAACTCACATTTGCATCTAAATTAACATGTAGTATTTCATTAACGCGTAGCCGTTGAAGAAGAGACTCCGGAAGTGCTGGACTTCCTCCTTCCGGACGAAGAACTAACTCCTGACCAGCAGCAACAAGGCAAGCCCCGGTTTGCATTAACCCTTTTTAAGAGCTTTACTTTGTTTACATGTGTCATATGAAGTATGTATGTGCATTAGGTATAGAATGAATGAAACCCCACTTGCATAACCAAAGGTTCCTAAAAGAGTGAGGGTAGTGTCAAGGACCTCGAGTAGACAGGCTATGCTTAATGAGTCATAGGACTTCGGTACAAGTCGAGTAGTTGGAATCTACTCGCGAGATAGGCTGGGGACACACGGGTTCGGTTGAGTGATGTGAGATCACTTTAGTAATGAAAATGAGACTAGGCAGGGGCTAGGGCGCAGCAAGAGAGAGTCTTGTGGGCGCAGCCCTGCCCGTGTCGATTGAGGACCGATCCGTGTGCGGCCCTGCTGAACAAGTATTGAATGTACCGAAGGCATATCGGATATATGGGCCCCGATAAGCCGATGTAGCCTAAACCTCCGGGCGTCGAGGCATAGCACACCGATTTATAGGTGTAGGTTGAGGGCAGCAAGGTGGAAATCTGCCAACGGGCATAGAGAGATGCTCCGTGTGGGGAACCTCCTGCTCGTTTCGGTGCGACCGGTTCGACGTTTGGGCTGTTGGGTGAAAGGTTGTCCCGTACGACATCGAGTGAGCATGCTGTGCAGCTCCACGGATGGGCGTACGTGACGTGCTCTTTGGGTTTTCCCTGCAGGTGTATATCGAGTCAATTCGCCGTCCCTCGCGGTGACGAGTACCGCTTGTTCACTGCGTCGTAACGTAGACTAACGGATGATATATGTTGATTCAATGATGCTGATTGACATAATTGTATTGTGACATGTGTGCCACCAAATACTGCTTACTAAATTTCTGATTTCATGAACTGTTAACTTGTTGCTAAAAGATGAATTAAGGATGAACTTGTAGGCGTGTCGTTTTGCTGAAATGCTACTAACCTATGTCTTGGTATACCTCACGTAGAGTTTCATGCTTAGGTGAGTCGGTTAAGCCTTGCTGAGCCTTCGTGCTCATGGTTGCTGCTTAAGTATTTTTCAGGTGAGGAGCCACCCACGGACTCGGAGTACGAGTCCACCGGCGAGGGTTACCCTCCGTCGGGGACCACGGCTGAGTGGGAGCCGTACACGCCACGCTGAGCTGAGACGTGCAGCTAGTGTGGGTTGCCCTAGGGCTGGGCAACCGACTTTTGCTAAATAGGCGGGCGTGAGTTGTATAGTGTAGTCTTCCGCTGTGTAATAGAACAAAAGGTTGTAACTGAAGTTTGTACCTGTTTGTACAGTTTCAGCTGTTTTTCCCATGTAATATATTGCGTTCTTATGACGTGTGCTGTCGGGTGTCGCATCGTGTGGCACCACCCTCTGCGATCCTGGATGAGCGGATCCCGGTCCGCCACACATACACAGCGTCGCGAGGCGGCACGGCGATCAGGGGCCGGGCGGCGCGGCGAGCAGGAGCTCGAAGCGTGGCGAGCAGGGGCTCCAGGCGGCGCGGCGAGCAGGGGCCGGGAGAGGTGGGTCGGGCGGCGCAGCAGGGCGGGGCTCGAGGCGGGGTGGGGCGAGCGGCGGCGGCCGAGGCACGGCCGGGGCTCGGCGCGAGCAGGGGCGGCGAGGCGGGGCTTGGGGCGGGACGGCGGCGGCAGCGGCAGGGCGGGGCGAGGCGCGGGGCGGCCGCGCTGCGGCGGGGCAGGGCGCGGGACGGCGGTGCGCGGTGGGGCGGGGCGCAGGATGGTGGTGCACGGCGAAAGGGCGAGGCGTGGCGGTGGAGGCGGTGCGGCTCAGCGAGGGCGAGGCAGAGCGGTGCGGCGGTAGTCGGCTGGTCGTGCGCGTGAGTGGGCCATGCGCGTGGCCCGTGAGATGTAGAGTTATGTTCTTTATGTATGACGGCTTCTTTACTTACGGCGGTTTAGCTTTTAGTTGTCATAAATGGTTCTTAAATTCTGTCGGTCCTTTTATTTACGACGGCCGAGAGCCAGCGACCGTCGTAAGTTAGTAAACTTACGACGGCTACCACGCACCGTCGTAAGTACGTTAATTTATGACGGCTGACCCACGTAAATAAATTCAGCAGTCGTAAAATGTTGATTTTCCTGTAGTGAAGCGCCTCGGCTGCGGCTGGCGGCGGGCGGTGGTGGTGGCGGCGGCGGGCGGCGATCGAGGTGGCGGCGGAGGTCAGCTCAGGGCAGGGCTGAGAGTCTGGCTCGGGCTCCGGCTGAGCAGCCCAAGTGCCCACGACCATCGGATCTAATCCGACGATCCACGCATTCTATGAGGGTCATGAAAAACGGCCCACAACCCTAATACACTCATTTTCACCCCCCTCCCTCTCTCCTCTCCAGAGCACGGGGGGCCGGCGGCGCCTTGCAGCGATGGCGATGAGCGGAGGCAGCGCCGGCATCGGCGATGCTCAGCCAGGCGAGGCGCGCCGCCCAGGCATCCCCCCGCCACCGACTGGACACCTAGGCATCGGTACGCTGTCGGCGACGGCGGGGGCTGGTGGCAGCGGGGCCGGGGGTAAAGCAAAAACAATGTACTTAAAAAACTAATCAATCAATTAACTAAAGTAAATAACTAAAATCAGAAACAATTACTAATTTAAACCAAATAATTAACAACTAAAATAATTATCTACTAAATACATACAAATTAATTAAGTATTTAAAATCTTATCTAATCTAACTAACAACTAATTACAAAAACTAAAAAAATTACTTGATTCGGTTTGGCGACGACGGCGATGGCTGCGGCGATGGAGGCGGCGGCGGTCCGCGGGAAGCAGGGGGTGGGGGCCGCGGCCGGCAGCGGCGAGGTTGGGGCCGGAGGCAGCGAGGCGGCGCCGGGCGGCTCGGGGCAGGGCCGGGACGGCCCGGGGCGGCGCCAGGCAGCTCGGGGCGGCGCCGGGCGGTGGAGCGGCGACGCCCAGCGGCAGAGCGGCGTCGGCTCGGTGGCGGCGGCTCGGGCGGCGGGGCGGCACAGAAACACGGCGGCGGCGGTGCGGGCTCGGGCTAATTAGCACGAGCCCGGGCCGGGGCGGTGGTTAAAACCATCTACTTACGACGGTCGCGTAACTTATGACGGCTTAGGTTATGGCCGTCGTAAGTAACACTTAGTTTACGACGGTGGTGTAACTTACGACGGCATAGGGTTGCGGCCGTCGTAAGTTACGGTTATCTTACAATGGTCCAGTAACTTACGACGGTCCGAAGTGACCGTCGTAAGTTAATTTACTTACAACGGCTAGCCGTCGTAAATAACAATGGCCGTCGTAAGGTGCGACGTTTCCTGTAGTGTAATATTTGGATTATGGAGACTCAAGTTATGAATTTAGATCTCCATGTTTGGAAGTTTTCGGGAAGTTTGAATCACCACTTTGAACTCACACCGTTATAATTCAATATTTTAATTCCCCTCATTTTTCCTAAGTGTAAATGTGCTGAATTTCTTGCTACCACTTTTGGGGATTTTACATCCCTCCCCCTTAAAAAGAATCTTGTCCCGAGATTCCAAAATGAAAAGCAAAGTGGGAAAACTTTACCGGGTATACGATGATAGCAAGTCCGGATAATTTGCTTGTAGATAGTCCTTGCTTTCCCATGTCACCTCATCAGCGGTATGGTTACTCCACAAGACCTTGTAAAACCACAAGGTCCAGTTTCTTGTGCGCGCGGGTCTTTTCATCGATAATCCGATTGGATACTCCGAGTATGTGAGGTCCCGTTGAAGAACTTCTATGTAACATCCCAAAATCCTGTCAAGAGGGGAATTTAAAATTTTTTGGACGTGTTGTATGTTTTGCAAAAATTCAAATTCAAACTGGAATTCAAATTAAACTCAAAACAGAAATGAAAAAGAAAAAGAAAAAGAAAAAAAACAAATTCCCGGCCAGTGGGCCGAAACCCACCAGCCGGCCCACCCAACTCCCGAGCCAGCCCGCAGCCGCGCGCCCGCACCCCCTCTCGCAGACAGGCGGGACCCACCTGTCATCCCTAACCCCCGATCGTCCGAAACCCGGAATGTTCCCCCGCGCGCGCGCGATCTCAACCGACCGGATTTCCGCCGAATTCTGGTTCCGGAGGACTCCGAATCGATCTAAACTAACACGCCGCCCTCCCCCATCTATAAGAACTGCGGCATCGTCCCGTTTTTCCCCACGATCCGCCATTTTTCTCTCCGGTGAGAACCCGAGTTCCTCCGGAGAATTCTGCTCGATCTACGCTCGGGAATTCTGATCTAACTCGCTGGTCTTGATCCACCGCCTCCGAGGAACCTCGCAGGTGCAGAAAACTCAGTGGTTTGTGGTTCAAACACAGCGCCGACGAGCCTCGCCGTGAATTCACCTCGGACCTCGTCGCCGATCGCTTTCCAGGACCTCCGAGCTCAAGAAAACCTCCGAGGTGAGATCCCCGACCTCCCCTCTACCGATCTATGCCAAAAAATCACAGTTTTAGGAAGAATTGACGAAGACCCGAAACTCTCCGGCGAGATCACCGCCTCCCGCCGCCGTGCGCCGCCGGGCAGCGCCGCCCGCGCTCGATCAGAGCGACGTGGCCGCTTGTGCGCCGTCTATTTTAAATCGCACGGTAGAATTTAAATCCCCGCGTACCGGTTCGACGTTATAATCTCAGCCGTCAGTTTTAAATCGGATGGTCCACGTCAGCCCCACGTTATAAAGGTCGGAATTCTTACGTGCTACCCCATGGGGTTCTCGGAAAATAAGAGCTAGCCCCGGAAACTTCAGATCTAGCCCCTGGAACTTCAGAAATTCATGTAAATTCAATTAAAAATCAGTTTTAGCCCCCTGGACTACATAAAAATTAGCAATAACCCTCTGTTATGTGTAGTTAGACCCCTGCAAATTCCTAAAATAATATAATAGACCCTGTAGTGGGGTGAGTTTACCTTTTTAACCCTATGTGATATTAAATTTAGGAATTTGAATATGTGTTTAGTACTTAAAATTTAGAAGATGGGACAAACACATTGTAAATTCAAATTAAAAACCTTCCTGGTATTTGGAAAACTTTGGAATGAGATAAAAATAGATTTTTGTCTGAAATGAATCTGTTTAATTGATTATTCACATTTATTAGTAATAGGGACACATTTTTAAGTATAGAATACTTCTGAAAATTAGTAAAATAAATGTAAAATAGTTTACATCAGAAGAGAAGTTCAAAAATATATTATTTAATATTTTAGACCCAAAACCTATTCTGTTTAGATGAAGTGTCTTACTATTTTCATAATAAAGTGCACATTTAGGCATAGGAAATAAATCTGAAAATATATCAAACTAGGTATAAATAACTAGAAAATGATAAATGAAGTTTCCAAAATCCAAAGAATTCAGTTTAGGGTTGGTAGAAGGTTTGAAGACACATTTGAAGTAGGAAAATACCTTTTATGCATACTTGGTAGCTAAAATGTGTATCAATTAAATATAAGGGATTTATTTAAATTAGAAATTCATATATAGTATGCCAACATGAATATGAATACAAAAGTAGAAATCATGTACACATGTTTAAAAATGCATGTAAGCCAAAAATCAACACACATAGAGTAACCACAACACATAGAATTGTGAATGGCTTTCATAAATGTGAATGTGTGGTTGGAATGAAGTGGAAGTGTGAACTATGTCTTATGACTTGTTGTTTTCTTTTGCTATGTGTGATGATATGAGTAGAACCTGCTCCAGAGCAAGTTCTTCCTTTCCAAGATCAGGACTACTCATTCCAAGAGCAGCAGGAAGGAGGCAAGTGTCCTTGACCACTTTGATCCTATGCTAGGATATGTAGATAGAAATATTTGCATTGTCAAATGAAATATGAAACCCATGCTAGGAAGTTTCCCTAGAATTGCGTTATCTTGTTTCCTTGTAGCTTGGGTTGGGATTTATTTTATCATGACATTTATTTACATTCTTATGCTTAGCCATGCTTAGAATGGGATATTTGGGGATATGAGATCATCAGTTTATTTTACCATACTCTTGAATGAGATATTGTGAGTTATGTAGAGGTAGGGATCAAGGCATGTTGGATGTTTTGGTTGGTGCTGGGTGCACGAGACTCGGGTTTGTGTTTAGTACTTGCCTGGATCCTAAGGACCGGTTCATGGAGCATGTAACCTAGCTTTACCGTGCCAACCACATGCTGAGATGGGGCAGCTTGGCCAATTAATTAGGTGTATCCCCGGCGTAGTATGGGTGTGTTGGATGGTGCGGGGAATAGGTGTCAGCTGGACTACCATATGAACCGCAAGGCTCAAGAGGGGGCCACTGCAGCGGGGTTGGAGCCTCTTGTATGCTGTTAGGGGTGAAACCTCAGTGGGCCCACGCTCGTTGGGAATCCCTTTGTAAAGGCTTCGTAGTGATCTCCTGGCTACACACCTGGGAAGTGTGAATGTGGTTCGTAGCCACTGGCATGATGGAGGTTCTTTTAGTCCACCCGGCGATGGGGGATGAAATCACTACATGTGGGTACAGTGGTGCAAACCTTGCAGAGTCAAAAACTGTCATGACAGCCGTGCTCACGGTCAAGAGCGGCTTGGACTTATTCATGATCAGAGGATGGTGGCTTGGGAAGTTGTGGATGTTAAGCGGGGAGCTTAACATTGGAAATGATGTTATGGTTATTTGATTATGATGATGGGATGGGAGATTGGGACCATTTCATCTATGTAGTAATGTAGGTGCTTAATAAGCTAAGGTGATAGGTATTAATTGTGTCGTGCTTTAACCATGAGTTCAACCTCTCCTTGCTCTAGCCATGCATGACAAAATTTTCCCACACTTGTTGAGTACCATTGGTACTCAACCTTGCATGTTTGTTGGTTTATATTGCTGCTCAGGTCAAGATAATGAGGTGGTGTATAATGATCAAGACTTTGGACCCGAAGAAGGTTTCTATGTTCATGAAGTCCACCGGGCAACGCCTGTAATGGAGCCCACAAGAATAATATTCCGCTGCTAGTTTATTTATTTGTGATGAACTTATTATCGTCCATCGAGACTTATGCTTTGTAAGACTTATTTATATTCGACACCTGGCTTGTAATAAATGATGCTTCACTATTTGTCATCACATGTATGAGAAAATGATCCTGGCATACATGTGATATTCACTCGGTTGTTCTTCGGAGAAACCGGGTGTGACATTCTATGTCTTCAGTGCGGATTTCAGCCGAGGGTTTGAGGCATTTCCTCAGTTGAGAGATGTGGAATACGTTGTGAATTCCCGTGAACGATGCCGGTAACTCAAGGTGATAGGCCACGGGTCCGCATTTTTCAATGACGGCGAACAGACCAATGAATCGTTGTGCAAGTTTTCCTTCACTCCGAAACGATGAACTCCCTTCATCAGAGACACACAGACATAAACATGGTCCCCGATGTCGAAGTGGAGAGGATGGCGTCTTTTATCCGCATAGCTCTTCTGACGAGATTGAGCAGCCTTAAGATTGGCTTGTATTACTCGCACTTGTTCTTCAGCCTCATTCACAAGTTCAATGCCGTAGATAACTCGTTCACCGGACTCACACTAGTTGAGTGGTGTGCGACATTTCCGGCCATAGAGAGCTTCATACGGCGCCATCTTACCTTTTTCATTCGGCAGGGGGAGACATATCGGCTAATGAAGTCGTTTCTAGAGCACCACTTTGTTTGGGTGGAAAATTTTATCCTACCACCCTCATTATTCATGAAGATCAAGGAATCGATGCCATATTGGGGATATCATAGTTAAATTTCCATAGGGCTGTTCTAGAAATCGAGAACCGAAGTGTTCATTTGAACTCTCCACTTCACGGGCGTCATACATTGTTTTTCGACAAAGCTGTTTCCGAAGTCCCGGAAGTATGTAATGCCAAAGCTTGCAAGTTAGAAGACATGCCGGTAGTTTGTGAATATCAGGACGTGTTTCCCGAAGCTCTTCCAGGCTTACCACCTGAGCGCGAGGTGGAATTCAAAATAGAGTTGATACCGGGAACCACACCGATATCTCAGAGACCATACAAAATGGCTCCGAATGAATTAGATGAATTGAAGGAGCAACTAAAAGATCTGATGGACAAGGGGTTTATTCGTCCAAGTTCATCACCATGGGGTTGCTCCGCTTTATTTGTAAAGAAGAAGGATGAGACGCTGAGGCTATGCGTCGATTATCGTCCGTTAAATGCTGTGACGATAAAGAACAAGTATCCACTACCAAGAATTAATATTCTCTTCGATCAACTAGTGGGTGCTAAGGTTCACTCCAAGATGGACTTAAGGTCGGGATATCCTCAAATCAAGATTCGTGCAGAGGATATTCCGAAAACAGCTTTCACGGCAAGATATGGAATCTATTAGTATCTTGTCATGTTATTTGAGTTGACTAATGCTCCGGCTCACATTATGTATCTTATGAACTTGGTGTTCATGCCGGAGTTGGATCAGTTCGTTGTGGTATCCATCGACGATATCTTGGTCTATTACAAATCAGAGGAGGAACATGCAAAACATTTGCATATTGTTCTCCAACAATTGAGAGATCACAAGCTCTATGCAAAGTTTTGTAAATGTGAATTTTGGATCAATCAAGTGCCGTTTCTTGGACATATTATTTAAGCTTAAGGCATCGCTGTTGATCCAAGTAAGATTGAACAAGTGCTGAAATGGAAGTCTCCAACATCAGTCCATGAAGTCCGTAGCTTCTTAGGTTTGGTGGGATATTATCGGAGGTTCATCCCGAGCTTCTCCAAAATCTCTAAACTATGATGGAGGTACTGAAAAAGGGCATCAAATATGATTGTAGCAAGCTATGTGAGAAAGCTTTTCAAGCGTTGGTGAAACACCTCACAACAGCACCGGTTTTAGCTCAACCGGAGACAACCAAGCCCTTTGATGTTTATTGTGATGTGTCCGGCATCGAACATGGTTGTGTACTCATGCAAGGAGGACGTGTGGTCACATATGGGTCACGGCAATTACGGAATCATGAACAACAGTATCCAACTCATGATCTTGAGCTTGCTGCCGTGGTACTAGCTTTGAAGATGTGGAGACACTACTTATTGGGAAATCTAGTTCATCTCTACACCGACCACAAAAGCTTGAAGTACATATTCACTCAAAAAGAGTTGAATATGCGACAATGGCGATGGTTAGAGCTGATCAAGGACTGTGAGATTGAAATTCATTATCATCCGTGCAAGGCAAATGTGGTTGCCGATGCACTCAGCCGGAAATCTTAGATTCACAATCTGACCATTACGCCGATAGAAGAGGAAGAGCCAAGTCTCTAATTGGTTCCATATGGGGCTCTACATAATCTAGCTCTCATACCCACATTAAAAGAGGAGGTTATGAAAGATCAAAAGCAAGACAAGGACATGTCTCATATTAGGAGGAGGTTGAAGAACAGGGAAATAAAATGTTTCCAGTTAGATGAGGAAGGTACCATATTGATAAAAAACCGGATAGTTGTACCCCGTGATAGGAGACTGCGGAAGAAAATTTTGGATGAGGCTCACTTATCCAAATTTTCTATTCATCCGGGCAGCAACAAGATGTATCAAGAATTGAAAACTGAATTTTGGTGGACCCGGATGAAACGTGAGATTGCTAAATACGTATCAGAATGTGTTATGTGTGGTGAGTTAAAGCCGACCACATGAAGAAAGCGGGAACATTGCAACCGCTAAGCATTCCAGCAAGGAAGTGGGAGGATATTAGTATGGACTTCGTTGTTGGATTACCTCTCACGGCTAATAAGAATGACTCGATTTGGGTGATCATTGATCGGTTAACCAAATCAGCACATTTTATCCTGGTACATACGGGATTCCATGCCAAGAAGTATGCAGAGCTTTATATTGCAAGAATGTTATGCTTACATAGAGTTCCTAGAACGATCATCTCCGATCGAGGCGCATTGTATGTTGCTCATTTCTAGGAGCAGCTACATGCCTCACTAGGAACCGAATTGATTAGAAGCTCCGCATATCATCCTCAAACCGATGGGCAAACGGAGAGGGTGAACCAAGTTCTCGAAGATATGCTTCGAGCATGTGCCATTCACCACGGTAAAGGATGGGACCATCATCTACCGTTGGCGGAATTTGCTTATAACAATAGTTATCAAGCGAGCATCAAGATGGCACCTTATGAAGCTCTCTACGGCCGGAAGTGCTGCACACCCTTGAACTGGTGTGAATCTGGCAAGAGAGTTATTTACGAGATTGATCTCGTAAATGAAGCGTAAGAGCGGGTAAGGCTTATTCAAGCAAATCTTAAAGATGCTCAGTCCAGACAAAAGAGCTATGCGGATAAGAGACGTCGTCCTCTGAACTTTCATGTTAGAGACCACATATATCTCCACGTATCTCCTATGAAAGGAATTCACCGATTCGGAGTGAAAGGAAAATTAGCTCCACATTTTATCAATCCCATTGCCATCATCGAAAGATGTGGATCCATGGCATACCGTTTGGAGTTACCAGCAGCCTTAGCCGGAGTTCATAACGTCTTCCACATATCTCAGTTGCGGAAGTTCATAAAAGTTCCAACGATAATTCTCACGGCAGGCATAGCAGATATGAAGCCGGATCTTACTTATGTTGAGCATCTGACCCGGATAATTGATGAAAAGACTCGCGAGACAAGAAACCGGACGGTGCGATTTTTCAAGGTGCTATGGGAAAATCACACGTCCGACAAAGCTACATGGGAAAGCGAGGAGTATTTACAGTTTAATCATCTGAGGCTATTAGAGGCTTATGTCCGATAGTCGTCTTCCCCACATTGTTCTTAATTGTGAATCTCGGGACGAGATTCTTTTTAAGGGGGGGGGAATGTAAAAGTCCCAAAACTTGTAAATGAAAAACTTGAGTTGTGACTTACTAAAACTTTTTAACACATGATGATACACATGGATGTCTAACCAACCGATCTCTAAAACTCAATTGAGAGGTGTTAAACCGAGGTTGGATTAAACCCAATGTGTAAAGTTTACATGTGCAAGGACATATTTTAATGTCCACTTTTAAATCCAAATGTTCACTTAAATTCAAATGTGGCTATCTCAAATAGAGGATACAAACTGTGGTTGCACACATCTTAATTGCAGCAGCCCAAATCAAAGTTTGAATCCATATTTAAATTCTTTGGGTACAAATTGAGAGGAAGGCAAAATTTGAGAAAATTTGTATGTACTTTGATATTCATGTCAAAGAGGCTTTTGAATTTTCATCGGAATTTGAATTCAAATTCGAACCCGATGTAAACATTTTCAAGTCCCAAAATGGATTTAGAATTTGAGCTCCTAATGACTGGATTTTGCAACGGGACAAATTTGAAGATATTTTGAGAGAGAAAAGAAATGGGATCCACTTGTCATTGAGATGTTTAAAACTTGCTGCCAAAGTCTCCTCTGTTTCCACTCGAACCAGCTGACTCTCTAGCGTGCGACACCGAGTGGGCACTGCCGCCACCTCCCAGCTGCTTGAGCAGTTCTGGAGAGCAGCTCGGCGCCCTCATCACCTCTCAACGTGACTCTTTTGCCCATTAAACTGAAGCCTCGGTACCCTGCCTCTTCCTCGAGCAAAAACTGAACATAGCACTGCCGCCGCCTCGGTTGCAGCCGCGAAACCACGAAACCGTGTGTGCAATGCCTCCCCAAGCTGCAAAACGGCACGGCATGGTCGTCCTTCACCTTCTCAGTGCAAAAACCAGCAGCTCCCAGCGTTCCCCACCCTAGAACAGTTTGTGTTTGCGGCAACCCGATAACTACCGACGATCAAGCTCATGTGGATAGCCCAACTGAGTGGTTTTCACGCCCGAGCAAAGATACCCAGAGGAGCGTCGGAGCTTCACGCTGCTCCTCCCGAAAGTTCAGCTCAAGCCGTGCACCGTAGCTCAAAAAATTTCGAGTTTTTCTCTCGGCTGGGGAAAACTTAACCGCGGATAAGAATCTTTGAAATCGACACTTATAATTCAGTTACGGTTCATCATGTTGCGCACACAGGAGCTAGAGGGGTTAGGACACATTTTTCCTTCATAGATCTAGCTTAAAACCGGGTAGATGCAGCCAATTTTGAGGTTTCCGATCGGCGGCCATGGCGAGAACGACCGGGCGCACGGTGGAAACCTATCTAGAGCCG
This sequence comes from Neostapfia colusana, assembly GCA_030760725.1. Classification (NCBI taxonomy): domain Eukaryota; kingdom Viridiplantae; phylum Streptophyta; class Magnoliopsida; order Poales; family Poaceae; genus Neostapfia; species Neostapfia colusana. The sequence goes on along the minus strand of JASWHV010000017.1, from coordinate 30,970,810 downwards.
TTCCCGATCAAAACCGAGTCCATGTCGAGCATTCCCACGATTCACTGATGCTTTAGGAACAAAAGCTCTAGGGTTTGGGGGTCTCTCGAGGGAGCTCAACGTCGCCGGAGTGAAATCTGAGCCGCCGCACGTCGCACGGTGGTTTAGAGCCATCGCCTGCCTCCGGTGAGGGTGGGGACGAGTTCCTCATGCTGATAAAGGGGCTAGCGGTGAGTTTAAGCCCCTTAGTCCACCGGAGAGCGAGGTTCTGTGGAGCGTCGCCGCTGTCTGACGAGGGGGGCGAAGCGCGCGCGGGAAACGGTCTCGGGAGGAAGAAGAACCCAGGGGTCCCACCACTCAGTGACAGTTCGAAGTAAACTGTGATCCACTGTGGCTACCCGATCGTGTGTGGCTACAGCCGAAAATGGGTGTGTACCGCGGTGTGGCTGCGCTGAGGGATCGCCATGTCACCTCTGTCAGAGCTTTAAACTTTTCCCGGTTTATTTGAATTCGCAGATTTAGTTCAAACTTTAGAAACTCATAACTTTTTCTAGGAAACTCCAAATTGAGTGATTAAAATTGTATTAGATTCAGATTGAAAAGATCTATCCAAATGTGCAACCCAATTTGTATGGAAAACAATAATAAACTCTGGAAAATTCTTTGAAGCTTTTCAGTAAAAGAATTTTTGAGGGAGTTTGTTTAATCCAAAAATCCCCAAATTTTGCCAGAATATTCTTCAGGATATTATTGAACTCCTGCTAAATTTTCAGCTCAATTGGAATTGATTTATGTATGAAAATTCAGATTGCAATTTGCTGTGTTCAAAAAGTCCAGAAGCTTTTTCAGAGTTAATTCATACTTTGAAAAATACACCCTGGCCAATTCCTAGTTCCAAAATTCCTAGGAACATTCATGCATGCTCCCTGAGCTATGTTTGAAATTGTGGTTCACTTTAATTTGCATGAAAGTGCAAATTTATTCAGAATTAATTCCTTTTTTCCTAATTGCTTAGGGAATTGTTCTGGATGAACTACTCAATGAAAACTTCTGAATTTTTGTCCAGAATGTTTTCTTGTGACAAGGAACTCACATAAAAATTCTCAGCTTAATTTAAGCTCTGGATCAGTATGTTCCTATAGATCTTTCTTAGTTGAAAATGCAACAATTAGGAAAAAACCCATTTAGTCTTTGATCTTCCTTTACGAAATGTAGCTTAATCCATTAGAATCATCTCAATTCCAACCTAGGAACAGAATCCTAAGTTTAACTTTTCATTAGTCCTTGATGGCAAGGAAGGTATAATTAATTATATGTGCGTGTTCATTACTTGTAGTGATTAAACGTAGAGATGTGGGAAGAAAGCGAAGCGTGGATCAAAGAGAAAGAAGGGCAGTGATTAATCTTCAAGTCATCAGCAACTAACTGCATAGTTATCTGACATTAGTCACCTGGAAAATAAAGGCAAGCTCCGGTTTGCATTTAAGTTGTTTTATAAAGTTTTTACTTTGTTCACAATTATGGTTTAAAGTTTGTATATGCATTAGGTCAGGATTGTTTTATACTCCAAATGCATGACCAAATGAACCCTAGAGTCAAGGGTAGAAATGTGTCACTGCTGTAGAATGATGCTGTGCTAAATAGGCTATGACATCCGGTAGAAGTCGAGTAGTTGAAACCTACTCGCAAGCTATAGTTCAGGATTACATGGGTGTTATTGAACAAGAGGAAAACTAAAGTTTATATTTCTAAAGATGAGACTGGGCAGGAGGGTTAGGCAGCGACAAGACGAGGTCTTGGTCGAGTAGCTCTGCCTGTGTCGGTTAAGGACCGAAGCGTGTGCAGCCCCGCTGAGCAAGTATTGAGTTGTGTACCAGATGCTTACTGCTATATGGGACCCAGAAAACCAATGTACCAGGTTAACTGGATTGTAGAGGCATACCACATCGTCTCGTTAGACATATGAGCCCGAGACGGTGCGACCGCTTCTACAGTCGGGTGTCCTGCGAAAGGTTGCCACATACGACGTAATGAAGAACACCAGATTTGGGTCTTCAGAGGCGGACGTATGTGTCGCGCTATCCGGGCAGTGTTTGATTCGAATCACCGTCCCTCGCGGTTATTGAGTACCACTTGCTCACTGTGTTGTGACGTAGAAAGCAACGTTGTGTGATAACTGTTTGCAAGTTTTATATGCTGATATGATAATTTGAATTGCATGAAAACCATGTATGAAGTAGAGATAGAGCAAATTAAAGTTATTTTCCACCTTGGTACAAGTAACATTGGAATGAAACGTTTCTTGTTTGATTGTTGAGTTCCAATTTTGCTCGGTGCAAGGTCATTACTATGATGGCTAAAATCTGAAAATTAAGGATGAACTTGTAGGCGAGTCCTTATACAACTTACTTGTTTATGTCTTAAGTTACCTTCATGTAGAGTTACATGCCTTAGGAGAGACGGTTAAGTCTTGCTGAGCCTTTGTGCTCACTGTTGCAGAGTTGTTGTTTTGCAGGTAATCAGCCGTATACCGTGAAGGGTTAAGCATGACAGCGCCATTCTTGGCTGCATGGTCACAATAAACCCTGCTCGCTGCCGAATACATTTCCTGCTGCTAGAAAGTGGTATCCTCGGGCAGGATATCTTTGTTGCTGCTTAGCTAGGTTCGTGAGAGTGATCACAGTTGTAATTCCGCTGCAACTTTGATTTTATATTCCGCTGCTGTACATTAGAGTGTACATTACTATTTGTAAAACAGATCTCTTGTTTAATAACACTTGTGTATGTTTGGATTCATTTCTTTGTGTGCTAGTCGGTGTTGCCTAACACGGCACCATCCAATGTGATTCCTGGAGTGTCGGGGCGCCGTGCCCCCACAGGCATCTGTGGGAGCCATCCCGTGGTTCATGAAGTAGAGAGTTTAAACAAACCACACATGGAATGATGTCAAGAACAGCACCATGGCGATGTAGCCATGACATCCCTAAAATGACATCAAGTTTTTGACTCTCTAACATGATTAGAGAAGTCGGGTATAGATTCCCACCCAATTGTAATGGTGCTCTACAGACCATCCTATCAGCTGTTATGTTCCCTCCCTGAGAGCAGATCAAGTATGAACTATTTGTGGGAATTTATAGGCAATTGATATTTAATAACCTAACATTGACTTATGAAATTATGGGTGGCACCGGAGTCAAAAAGTATGACTACGGGATGATCTAAATAAGAAAACATACCCGTGAGAACAGGTTCGCCTTCCGGCACGTCTTCGATGGCTAACTGATGGACGTTGCTGGGTTTTTATGCTGGTTTCTTGGGCTGATTGCGAGGCTGATTTGCACCCTGATAAGGTGCTACACCCCTGCCCTGTCGCTGCTCGGGGCAGTCCTTGGCAATATGCCCGACACGGCCACACGTGAAGCATGTGTAGGGTGTCGGGGTCCCTCCGAATTGAGGATGGACTCCCGGTGCACGCGGTTGAAACGGAGGTGCACGCGGGGCTATCCTTTGCTGCTGCTGTTGCTGTGGTGGATACGACGGTCGGAAGCTTGTCGCATTAAATTGTCGACCATGAAACTGAGGCGGTCACACCGGTGGCTGCCATCTTTGACTGGATGGTGAGCTATACACCACGCGGTATTTTTGTGGAGCCCCACCACTGCTGCTCGTCAGCGCGCTGCGTTTCCTCTTATCAGAACCACGCTCGCGCTGAGCATTTTCTTTTAAAATCGCGGCATTGACAAGGTCGTTGAATGTGCCGCGGTTGCTTTGGGAGAGATGGACTTTCATTTTGGAATTCAGGCCCTGGAAGAACGTGTTTCACTTCTGTTCCTCCGTTCCCACAAATTCTGGCGCATATTGCGCCAGCCGGTTGAATGCTCTGGAGTACTCATGAGCACTCCTCTCGCCTTGTTTCAGCTCCAGAAACTACTGGAGCTTCCTCTCCATAACACCTGGAGGTATATGATAGGCGCGGAACGCCTCCCGGAACTCCGTCCATGTGACGGCATGGCCAGCCGGTAATGAGGCGATGTAGTTCGCCCACCATGTACCGGCTTCCCCTTGAAGCTGTTGCGCTGCATACAGCGCCTTCTGATGTTCGGTGCACTGAAGTAACCCGAAATTTGCCTCAAGAGTGTGGATGTAGCTTTCCGCCTCCAAAGGCTCTTCGGCCTCTGTAAAGACCGGTGGATGGGTTGCCAGGAAGTCCGAATATGAACTCTGTTGGGGCTGGCGTTGCCTATTGTCTTGGCATCCTCCCTGACGGGACGCATTCTGCTGCACCAGCATCCGCAGCAACTCAGTTTGCTCGTCGCGTGAGCCGAGTACTGCGGCAAGAACCTCCGCAAGATTTCTTGGAAGTTCTGGTGGTGGGGGAGGTGGTTGTTGCTGCGTCGTGGTTTGCTCCAGAGGTGGAGACTCATCACCCCGAACCTGACTAGGACACCCTTCCTCTTGCGTAGACCGTGTACGCACCATTGTGCATTCATACCATTCAAACGATCAGCACATGTTTGTTTACTTCATCCAGTCTATACAATAGTAGTGCGAGAATGAAAAATTTATACACATAACATTCACACATACGTATAAAATATAAAATTTATACAACATATACATCCCTGGACCACGTCACCATAATCGATTTCCAAAGTTATGAACTTTATGGATTAAAAGTTCATTTCGACCATCGTGGGTCGCCACGGTATGTTCAGTGTCTTAGCATGCGTAAATCCTCGCTACTGTACAAGACCCAAACATGTCCTCGCTCGAAGTGATATGTTAAATGCATAAATTTTTTTCGACTCCAACTCACGGTTTTACAACAGCCACTGGATATCGAAATTGGAAACTAAGTGTTTTGGTTGAAAAACTTCAACATGGTTTTTTCTGTCAAGCTTCTGGTCCAGCAGACCAGTTTGAAGAATTTAACTGTTTTGGCCACCATGGAGGCAAAATCTGGACTGGAGTTCAACTACAAAGTTGTAGTAGACTCAAAAATGAATCCAGATTGTATTTATTTGCCTCCATAGCCTCCTATTTTATGAGTTATGATTTTTACAAGTTGACAAAATTTTCTCAGGAATTTTGACAGCACCTCCTTTGCAACTGGCTGTTTTGTTCAAAAAATTCCAACTATTTCTGCCCTCAATCTAGGAAAACACTGAACTAAAAAGTTGTAGCACACTCCCTACACTTTCGAACGGTGTCTTACTTGACCCTTAGAAAGTTTTCTACAAGAAGTTGTGGTCGAAATACACAAAATTCCAGAGAGCATTTTTTGTCTGCCCTGTTTCTGGACAGTGCATGAGATATCTGAGATTTTCATCCATTTGGAAGGAGATTTTGTTCTGGAGTTCAACAGAAACTTTGTATAAGACTTCACAACCTTTCCAGAATGGTATCACACATCTCCATTGGTTCAACCAATCATAAGTTATACCCTGTTTAATTTCAGCAAAAATTCTGCCGAAACAGGGGAAATTGTTCGTAAGTCTTGGGAAACGAAGCTATACTCCCAATTGACTCTTAGTTCAATATGGGAGTTTACTAACCCCTAGATGGAATCCTAGACTCCATTTTGACTCTTTTCTTTAAAAATATGCTTTTATGCAACTAATAACTCATCTCGGTACTATGTTTCCTCACCAAAGAAAAATCCTAAGCCGGTATTCCGGCATATACGTGTCAAATGGTGGAACTAAGAACGTCACTCACAAATGATTTCTAAGCGTCATGCTCTAACATGGTTAGTGTACCTGCAGAAAACCACACAATAATGGTGCACACAAGGGTTTTGACATTTCAGGCAGGTCCATATTATAGTAAAAACATACGATCCGTAACATTGCCATACGGTTCGTCCTTGAGTCAAGCCACGTCTCAAGGTACATGGTTGTGTTTTCACAACACACTACGGGAAACCCAAGTAGAGCTCGAATGGGTCATCGCGGTTGGGAATTTTATCAACCCAATGGATACCACCTACTGCCTCATGACCGTTGAGGCACGCCGATGGCGAGCGCTGCGTATGGCCCTTTGAACATTGAACGTTCAAGAGTTGCATACTATCGTGTTGCTTACCACACGATGGGATATTCTCACTTTTGCCTAAAGCACGCTATAGATCAGTGTTTTCATATGCTCTCAGAACCATGGGAAGGTTCATAGACTCATATTCACTACGCCACGGTAAACCATTCCATACCATTGCTCTTATGGTGAGCTTACTGCAATTGATCCGTCTGCAGTGACGTACCATACCTCTTACCTGACGTCGTAGCATCGTTACAGAATGTATAACACGTAAATTAGCTTCTCCACCATAAGTAGCTACTACTATAATGGTCCTTATGTGGGCATAATGACTAATCCTCACTCGACTGCTTCTAAGTTTTCAAAATAGTCTCTTTTCAAGTGTGCTATTCCCAATGCGGCTCTGATACCATGACTGTGGGGACCACCCCGTGGTTCAACCACTCCAGGATTGCAGAGGGTGGTGTCATGTGATGCGGCAGCCAACAGCACACAAGAAAAGATTAAGAACAACATACAAGTTTTTATTTTACATATAACACAGCGGAAGTCTTTTACAAAAATAATGTACAGCGTAGTCTTATTAATAGCTAAACTCTCAGCCTACATATACAAAAGTGCAGCCGTCCAGCCCGGGGATGCTACACACTAGCAACATACAACCGGAGATTACGGTGGCATGCAGGGCTCCAGGTCGGCTGTGTACCCCGACGGGGACATCGCCTCGTCCTCGGACCCTTCCTCATAACTCTCACCGGAACACAGCTCAAATATTGCAACCGTGAGCACGATGGCTCAGCAAGACTTAACCGACACTCCTAATTATGAAACTGTACATGCAGTATCGGTAATGTCGGAAAAAGACATTTGTCATAAAGACACGCCTACATGTTAATCCTTACTTTCAGTTTTATAGCAGCAGTTTAATGTGCCTTATGCAGCCCTCACATCAGAAGTCCACAATCAAACAAGAAACACTTTCCTCCAATGTGGTGATGCCCAAATTAGAAAATAAACTTAATGAGCGCTACATCTACAGCATACATGGTTTCCAAAACATTAATAGTTCAATGCAGCATATTCATCTGGCTTCTTTCATTTCTTACTACGTCACAGTGCAGTGAACAAGCGGTACTCAAATAACCGTGAGGGACGGTGATTGCAATCAGAAGACATCCGGATAACATGTCACATACACCCACTTTCAGAAGTGTGGTGCTTCACACCTTCCTACTCTGTTGTATGCAGCAACGTTTCAAAGGTGACCCAAATGCCGAACCGGTCCATCCGTAATGGGCAGGAGCTCCCTTCGTGGAGCGTGTCTGTGCCCACCAGCAGATTTACACCTTGCTACCCTCAACCCACTCCTATAAAACGGTTGGGTAAGCCTCGGCACTCAGGTTAACCAATTACATCAGTTTCCTGGTTCCCATATGCCAGTATGCATCCATTACTGTTCAAACTTGTCCAGCAGGGCCGCACACGACTCGGTCCTTAATCGACACCAACAGGGCTACGCACGTAAGACCTCCTCTCATTGCATCCTATCCCCCTGCTGGGTCTCAGTTTTACCTTCTTAAGCCATTCTCTACCTCTTTCCATTCCGTGTGAATAAATTCCTATCTCGCGAGTAGATTCCAACCACTCGACTTCTACCGATATCCTAAGAACATTAGCATAGCATAGGATTTAAAAGTTATGCAAGTGGGGTTTCAATCACCCTAACTCTAATGCAAGCATTTCAACCTAGACATAAGTGATACGAATGAAAACTTCACAAAAAGGTAATCAAATGCAAACTGGGGCTTGCCTGGTTGCAAGTTAAATGTGAAGTTAGCGTCTGGTGGTAGGACGTCCAACGGCTCCGATGTGTCCTCAACTTCGGTCACTATATGAAATGTAGCAAAATATATGTATAAGTGCTAATGAAGTATAAGAATTACACTTCTATTCATAGCTACTGCTATTTAGGTTCCTTAATTTGCTTTGGGATTTTTCCAGTGGATACTAGATTATATAAAGATGATCTGAGCAAAATTTGGAAAAATTTTATTGAACCTTGTGGTCTCCAAAGTTCCCACAAGTACTAGGTTTCTCTGAATTTTGATCCCAAATCAGAACTTTCGACATGGCTTGAAGTGGAAGATCTAATTAGATTAGGTCTCTAGGGTTCTAACAAAATTTGTTTCACCATTTTTTCGAGTTGTATACAGGGAGATATGAATTTTTTAAGTTTAGATGAAATGCTAAAATGTTCTGTTTATTTTGGGGAATTTCCATTGAAGGCTGAGAATTAGAAGACTGTTTGACCCAGTAACTGAATCCTAATGAACTTGAAATATTTACTGATGGTCAAGGTTATTTGAAGAAGTGTCTTGACCAAAATTGGGAATTTTCCCGTTAGAGGAACAGTGGTAATTAATTTCCAAAGCAATTAGCACAAAGGAATGAATTACAGAAATATTGGGACTTTCGTGTTTAGGAAATTGCATCACTGCAAAGTTTAGAACATGAGGATTCTACCATAATTTATTTATAATTTTTGGAGCAATTCTAGTAGGCATAACTGAATTTAAAAGATGAACTAATTCCTGGAATTATTTGCTAATAGGAAATTTCAAACAATTGCAACCGGGCCCACTATTTTAAATCGGACCAGTGGAATTGTGGCAACACCGGGGGCTATGGAGTTAACTAGTGCAGCCACACCGATCCCATGCCACACCCCGATCCCGCGCCTGGGCTGAGACACTGACAGGTGGGCCACTCCCCCCCCCCGGTCGTCTTCCTCGGGCCCGGACGGTCCCCTCACGGGAGCCGCGGGGGTGACTCGCCGGAATGGCTGCCCCGTGCCCCAAACGGCTCGAACCTCACCGCTGCCCAAAACTCGATGAGAAACAAGCTGGGAGGTTTGGTGGCGGTGCTAAGTGGCCGGAAATACCTCCCCGACGGCGGCAGCGGCAAACTCCACCACGGCGCCGTCGTTCTCGTATGGGAGCAGAGTATTCCGGTTGGGGAGAGCACCATAAGCACCAGGGTGATGTGAGGAGCACGTTTTAGCATCCTAAAATGCATAAAGACCCGTGCAAGGGATAGCTCGACGGTGCGGCTAGGGTTGTGCGTCGGCGGCCGGGAAAACTTAGATTACGGCTTCATTTCTCGATGGTTTCCGATGATTTTTCGTCGAGGAGCTGTGCTAGGTTGTGTAGAAGCATCGAGCTAAAGAAATTAAACTATGACTTCACCTTGGAACCAAATTTCTTAGTAGACGGATGTCGGTTCTTTCGGTAGCACAGAGAAAATGGACAGCGATCACAGCGGGAGAGGAAGCGCGGCTGCTCCTAGCCTGGACAGTAGCACCCCATACAGCCGGTGACCCTGCTCAGCTGAAGAACCCTCAGTCTAACACAGAGAGAGCAGAGGAGCGGCGATTTCTCGGTCCAGCAGCATTCGGTGGCGTGGCGCCGATGAGGCCCGGCGTGTCCCGAGCCGAAATCCACAAACAAAGCTGCCGAAAAGCATCCCTAGAGTTCAGGGAAGGTGACCCTATCCTGCATTTTAGCTGGGAACGGCCGGAAAGGGGTTTTCACCGGTGGACCGACCCGTTTTGGGCCGGCGGCGGCGATTCCTCGTCGCCCTGCTTGTAGGGTGGCCGAGATGCTCCGGTTTTTGGCATGGGAGGTCGTAGGGAGCTATAGTTTCTATGGCTTGAACCGTAACGGGGTTGATCAACTAGGTTGGGAGAATTTCCAGAATGTTGTTTCGGCGGTTCTCCATGTTCACCAGCGCTAAACGGCAAATTCCGGCGAGCCGGCGGTGGAAATGAGCAAGAAGGGTTTGGGAGAAACAGCTACACCTCGTGGCGCACCTTAGGGTGGCTTTGATCAAGCCGGAGGGTCGCTGGAATGGCCGCACATCGAGTAGCCCTGAAGTGGCTTCGTGTGGAACCGAGAAGGAGAGAAAGCTTCGTGCGCCAACCCTAGGACGCCGGAAATGAGCTGATGGTTGGTGACACACTTTGAGAACTTGCTGGCACAGCTCCTAGACGGATCAACTGGGCGCTAGGGTGACCGGAGGCCGATTGGCGATGAGAGACCGAGGCGGCGGCAACATGCCCTGTTTTTCCCGAGTGAGCGCGCAAGAGGGAGCGGTACTGAGGGGATTTGCTCATGCAAGGAAGAAGAGGAACCGCGTTTGAGTTCGGTAGCTGCTGATTTTTACCGAGTAGCAATACACGGCACTGGCTTCGCCTCTGTGGGAAGCAGAGGCACAGCTCTGTGGCTGTCCCAGTGTGCAACTCGCACAGAAGCAAATTGCCACTGTTGTTCATGTCTCATTGCCATGTGGGTCCCAGCCCTCCTAAAGCTCCGATATTTCCCTCCAAATTAAATCCTTTGCTTCCTCCCAAAGTCATGGTTTGAAATGTTGAATTCAACTGAATTCATCTGAATTCTAGTGTGGAATTTGAACTGAGTTTGGTTATTTGAATTTGAATTTTAACTTGAATATTCCCTTTTGCATTGTTCCAAAAGCATAGCACACCACACTCAAATAATCTGAAATTTTTTATGGATGCTAATTCAAATGTGGAGAACACATTTGTGGAACCAACTTTGGAAGTCTAGGAAGTGGAAATTTCAAACTGAAATTTAAATTCAGATTTGAGGGCTTCCTCTTTTAATTCCCAACAAATAGTAAAATCCCTCCAAAAGAGCTGAAATTTGGAAGGCCTAATATTGGATTATGGAGAATCTAGTTATGAATTTAGATATACATGTTTGGAAGTTTTCGGGGAGTTTGAATCATCACTTTGACCTCACACCGTTATAATTCAAAGTTTTAATTTCCCTTCATTTTTCCTAAGTGTAAAAGTGCTGAATTTCTTGCTACCACTTTTGGGGATTTTACACCCGGAACCTCATTAATGAACGGCGGGCAAACTCTAAGCCCGGCACCGTCCACCGACTCGCCTTAGAGGACGTGCCGGAGGGAGAACCCATCATTGCGGGTATGTTCCAACTCCACCAGCATCCCGCCATAGTTTTATTTGATTCAGGCGCCACACATAGTTTCATTAGCCAAGCTTTTATTGCTAAATAACGCTTGCAAATACTACCCACCAAAAGTCCTTACGTGATTTGTTCACCGGGTGGGAAAATTTCAGCAAGCATGATGGTTTCAAAAGTGCCATTATGCTTAGGGGATAGAGTATACCCTACGTCTCTCATAGCTTTAGAGAGACAAAAGGTTGATGCCATCTTAGAGATATCGTGGTTAACCCGCCACGGTGCTGTTTTAGACACCGTCCTCCAAGTCGTGCATCTCACCCAGAAATGCACGAGTCGCATTCATGATTTCTGGACAGTCCAGAAATAAAGCTTCTAAGTGTATATCAATCCACCACCACCAGATTGGAAGAAATTCCAGTAGTCCGTGAGTTCCCTGACGTATTCCCGGATGATTTACCGGGGATGCCGTCCAACCGAGAGGTGGAGTTCAAGATTGAACTTGCACCGGGAACTATGCCAATATCCAGAAGGCCGTACAAGATGGCGCCAAAGGAGTTGGCAGAACTGAAAACGCAGTTGACAGACCTGCTGGGGAAGGGATTTATTAGGCCGAGCTCCTCGCCATGGGGCTGTTCGGTATTATTTATGAAGAAGAAGAAGAAGGATGAAACGTTACGGCTTTGCATGGACTATCGTCCACTAAACGCCGTGACTATCAAAAACATCTTCCCGTTGCCACGGATCGACATGTTATTTGATCAGTTGGTCGAAGCAAAGATCTTTTCCATGATGGACTTAAGATCCGGGTAGCATCAGATTAAGATACGGGATAAGGTCATCCCGAAGACGGCTTTCTCAATGAGGTACGGGCTTTATGAGTACCTGGTCATGTCCTTCGGCCTCACCAACGCTCCAGCTCATTTCATGTACTTGATGAACTCGGTATTCATGCCAGAGCTGGACAAGTTTGTCGTGGTATTTATCAACAGCATATTGGTATATTCCAAGTCGGAGGAAGAGCACGCGAAGCACCTGCGTATAGTCTTGCAAAGGCTGCGGGATCACATGCTATACGCGAAATTCAGCAAATGCAAATTCTGGATATCACAAGTGCCTTTTCTTGGGCATATTATATCAGTGGAGGGCATCGCTGTAGACCCGAGTGAGATCACACAAGTGCTAAATTGGAAGTCCCCAAGGTCTGTCCACGAGGTACGGAGTTCCCTCGGACTCGTGGAATATTATCGGAGTTTCATTCCGAACTTCTCGAATATTGCCAAGCCTTTGACAGAGCTGCTGAAGAAGGCAACCAAACATGTTTAGAGTCCAGCATGCGAAGCAGCATTCAAGGCATTAGTGAAGCACCTAACATCAGTACCGGTTTTGGCACAGCCATACACAACAAAACCATTCGATGTGTACTGCGATGCATCCGGCATTGGGTTCGGATGTGTGCTGATGCAAGACCGAAGGGTGGTCGCGTATGGATCACGGCAGCTCAGGAATCATGAGCAAAACTATCCAAGTCATGTCTTAGAGCTCGCTGCCATGGTGCTCGCACTTAAAATGTGGATGCACTACCTACTCGGTAACCTCGTAAATTTATATACCGACTACAAGAGCCTCAAGTACATATTCACTCGGAAGGAGCTGAACATGAGGCAACGAAGATGGTTGGAGTTGATAAAGGATTACAAAATAGAGATCCATTATTACCCCAGCAAGGCAAACGTAGTGGTGGATGCGCTGAGTCGCAAGTCACACGTTCATAATCTGACCATCACTCTGTTGGAAGAGAGCGAGCCACCATTACATGTGATTCCACATGGAGCTCTCTACAACCTAGATCTTATCCCCACCATCCGTGAAGAGAGAGCTGCAGCTCAGAAACATGACAGGGGCATGTCGCATTTGCGGAGACGTATAGACAGTGGGGAGTTGAAGTGTTTCCGGAAGGACGGAGATGGCGTCCTATGGTTCAAGTACATGATCGTCGTACCCCGTAACTCACAGTTACAGAAGAAATTTTTTGACGGGGCTCACTTGTCAAAGTTTTCTATTCACCCCGGCACCAACAAGATGTATCAAGAACTCAGAAGCAAGTTTTGGTGGACACGGATGAAGCGAGAGATCGCAAATACGTGTCCGAATGTGATACATGCCGAAGGATGAATGCTGACCACACGATGAAACCGGGACTATTACAACCGCTTGGCCTTCCTTCCTGGAAGTGGGAGGATGTGAGCATGGACTTCATCGTCGGTTTACCCACCACATTTTAGAAGCTTGATTCAGTGTGGGTGATCGTCGACCGGCTCACCAAAGTTGCCCATTTCATCCCGGTTAATACCAACTACAACGCCAAGAAGTATGCTGAATTGTACATCTCACAGATCCTGTGCTTATATGGCGTACCCCGTACTATCATCTCGTATCGGGGCACTTTATTTGTGTCTCCTTTTTTGGGAGCAGTTGCATGCTGCTTTGGGGATGAAGATGATCCATAGTTCAGCATACCACCCGCAGACGGATGGGCAAACCGAGCGGGTAAATCAGATTTTAGAAGACATGTTAGGAGCTTGTGCTATCAACCATGGTATGAATTGGGATGATCACTTACCGTTAGCTGAGTTTTCAACAACAATGGGTACCAAGCCAGCATTAAGATGGCGCCTTATGAGGCGCTATGCGGTAGAAAATGCTGCACACCGCTGAATTGGTGTGAGTCTATCGAAAGGGTCACGTTCGGGATTGATCTTTTCAATAATGCGGAAGAAAAAGTTCGACTGATTCAAGCAAACTTCAAAGCCTACCAATCCCGAAAAAATAGTATGTGGAACGGAGAAGACATCCTTTACAATTTGAAGTCGGGGATCATGTGTATCTACGTGTGTCTCCAATGAAGGGTGTGAACAGATTCAGGGTTAGAGGAAAGTTGGCACCCTGATTCATTGGTCCATTCCAGATTTTGGAAAGATGTGGATCAGTTGCATACCGGCTGGAATAACCAGCAACACTCTCCAGTGTGCACGACGTATTTCAAATTTCTCAGCTAAGGAAGTGGCTCAAGCTTTCAACCACCATTCAGCTGGGAGATATTAAAGAACTGAAACCGGATCTCACTTATCGGGGGAACAGGTTCAGATTATTGATGAGAAAGCCTGAACCACACGCAACCATACATTGTGGTTCTACAAAGTTATATGGAGTAATCACTCTGTAGATGAAGTGACATGGGAGAGCGAAGGTTTTCTTCGCGCTAACTACCCTGACTTTTTAACGTCGCACATCCGGTAATTTTCCACTGTCCTCTCTCTATTTTTTACCTTATAATCTCAGGACGAGATTCTTTTAAGGGGGGGATGTAAGGGCCCAAGTTTTTCATTTGCTAAAAGTGTTCATCACACCACACTCACATCATTTGAGGAGATCATATGAACATATTTGAAGAGCAAGTAACCACCTTCAAGAAACTCATTAGGAGATAAACTCATCAAATGCAAAAGTGGGATTTCACACATGCATCACATAGGGGCTGAGCATATGAAAAACCACTAAACCTTGTTAGGAATGTTCATGCCAAATTTCACCCAAATCCAAAACCTTTTGAGGTATTTTTGGGTACAATTAGAAAAAGACTAGTTCGAACTTAAATTCAAATTCAAACCCCTTTCATCACATGAATTCAAAAGTGGGATTCATATTCACACTCAGCACATTTTTGTAAGCTCACACACCAATTTTCACTCCATTTGGAGTTGATCTTTACATGAGCTAATTTAAGCAAATTCAAACAAAATTTGAATTTCAATCTATATATGTGCTGTAAATTCATTTCAAACACTTCACACTTTGAATCATTCAAATCCATGTGGACATTTGGTGAATTATTCAAATGTACAATGGCATGAAGGTCACCAATATTAAGAGCAGTGGAAAATTGAAGTTTAGAGGTTAAAACAAGGCGGTGGGGCCCTCTTGTCAGCCTCACAATAGAGCAAACCTACTGAACTCTCGGTGCTCGGTTTCTTGCACGCGCTCACGCGGACGCCACGGTGCTGATCGATGCTTCCACCTCCTGCTCGGCGATTCCAGCTCCCGACCG
This sequence comes from Neostapfia colusana, assembly GCA_030760725.1. Lineage (NCBI taxonomy): Eukaryota > Viridiplantae > Streptophyta > Magnoliopsida > Poales > Poaceae > Neostapfia > Neostapfia colusana. The sequence goes on along the minus strand of JASWHV010000017.1, from coordinate 30,955,678 downwards.
ACGTCCTCAGCCTCTTATCTCCGAGCCACCAACGGCAAAAGCCGGTTTCTACACTGCCTCGGCATTTTCCCGCACTGAGAACCCGGAGCAACTCGCCGCACACCCGACCTCACACCCTCGCCGTCGACCGGCTGAACCCCACATTTCCACCTCGAGCTGAGGCCATAAATGGTACCGTGGACCTTCACTCGATGTGCTCCAGCCCTCAGCTGCTCGTAATCAGCTCCCCTCGAACTTTCCCGAGCCAATTTCCACTTCCCTGTTCACCCGAAGCGTCTCCGACTTAGCACCGTCGCCCGGACAGCTCCGAGCTTCTCCGGGCAACCAATTGTTCTCTGAGGCTAGCATCAGAATCTAGTAGCTCCTCCCGAACACCCTAGCACCCTCTTAGCACCGGTTAGCCGGAATTTCACTTTTCCTGACGATCGCCGTATAGAACACCGAGAACCAAAACCCGAAAATTCATCTCGATCACTGGAGATTCTGGTTTATCTGAAGCTAGAGTGGCACATCATGATTACCTAGGTCAAATCTTAGCGAAGATGATCAACCCAGTGTGACGGACCCGGCGCGTTCACGGGGCCGTGCCACTCTCCCAGGAATCGCATTGGGTGATGTCGTGCGATGCGGCACCCAACAGAACACATAATAAATCATCATATCACATAAATCAAGCGGAAGATTACAAAGTGTGATTTTTTACAAATACTTCTCAAAATACTCTATAGCGGAAGACTAATACAACTCACATCTCATATCTATTCTAAGCAATAGAGAAGACGTCCAGCCCGCGGACCCTTCTCACTAGCATCACGATGACAATAGCAGCTGCAGGGGTTTCCATGAGTTTACTACTCGGAGAGTTCCGAGTCTCATCGGACAACCGTACTCATCAGCGTAGTGTTATCACCTGCAAAACAACTCTTATAGTATCCGTGAGCATAACGCTCAGCAAGACTTAACCGTCGACCCTAATCATGAAACTCTACATGATGGTAAAGATATAAAATAGGATAGTACATTGCATATGAACTCGCCTAAATATGGATACTTATTTTCAGGTATTATTAGCATCAAATTAAACTTAACCTTGGGAACCTCACATCGGGAGTCCACAATCAAACAAGAAACGCTTTCTCCCAATGTAACTTGCTCATGGTGGAAAAGAATCAAATTTGCACTATCCTATTCAGACAAGACAACAATCCATTACTAGTATCAACTTCAAACCATTAGTGATTTATTCTTATCTCTATGCAAGTTACCTCTTTGTCACGACTCGGTGACCAAGTGGTACTCATAACCGTGAGGGACGGCGAATCGACTCGATATACACCTGCAGGGATACCCGAACAGCACGTCACCTACGCCCATACTCGGAGCTACACAGCACACTCCACTGATGTCGTACGGGACAACCTTTCACCAAACAGCCCAAATGTCAAACCGGTCACACCCAAACGGACAGAAGGTTCCCAACACGGAGCATCTCTTTATGCCCGTTAGCAGATTTCCACCTTGCTGCCCTCAACCTACACCTATAAATCGGTGTGTTATGCCTCGACGCTCGGAGGTATAGGTTACATCAGTTTATCGGGTCTCATATATCTAATTTGCCTTCAGTATGTTCAAACTTGATCAGCGTGGGCTGTACACGGATCGGTCCTCAACCGACACGGACTGGTCTAAAGCACCCAGGCCCCCATGTCCTGTTGCCCCTACACCCTGCCCGGTCTCATTTCAACTTACTAATAACTTTTTGAACCAATCACCTGTGCTCCCAATTTCCATTACTCGCGAGAAGCGTCCCACCACTCGGCTTCTACCGAGTCCTAATTAAGCATGGCAGTTTCTACATGGTGGAAAGACATCTACCCCAAATACTCCATAGGTTTTCTGGTCATGCAAGAGGAGTATCAATCATTTAGACTTAATGCACAATTCATTCCTAATCGACATAGTGTATACAAAGTAAAAACTTAATAGCAGTTAAATGCAAACCGGAGCTTGCCTGTTTTGCAGGGTCTAATAGTTAGAGTCTTGTCTTCCTTGAGGCTTGATCAACTGATCCACTTCAATGGATCCACTCCGCCGAACTTCTCCGTTGAGTGCCTCCTTCGTAAGTCCTATCGACATGTATATGCACACGTTCTTACAATGCAATTTGAAGAAGTAAAGACTCGACTCGTTAATAACAGGGAACTGTGTGGGAGTACTAAGAATGAAGTTCTTGTCCCTGTTGTGCAGAGGAATCATAGGAAAAACCACCTGTCTATAAAGAATTCCATTAACATGTTCTATGGTTCCTAATGGACATGTGACATGAGTTGAAATAGTTTGAAAGGAACTAAAGGTCCTGATATCCAATGACTTTGACTTTTTTACATGAAGTCATACACTACACAGAGACTTAGCTTGCCAAATTGCAGCTAATGTGGGTGTGCTACTCACATACCTAAGCATGGAGAACAAGAACAGGGAGATCTAAACCTCAATTTGAGCTGAAATTTTACATGTGAGTTCCTGGTCAGATGAAAGTAATTTGATCCAAAATTCAGGACTTTTCATTGAGTAGTTCCTACAGAATAATTCTATAAGCAGTTCATTGAGTAGTTCCTCCAGAATAATTTCTATTGCAAATGAATTGGGCCCACGGTTTATACTCCAGCCACTGGAATTCCAGCCACACCGTTCCACACCATTTTGTCGCGCAGCCACAAGGGATCCCAGAGCCACAGCGGATCAGAAATTTAAAATTTTGGTCGCTGACACGTGGGATCCGCCCGAGTCTTCTTCCTCCTACCGCTCTCTCTGGCGCGCGCGCCACCCCCTCGCCGGACCGAGGTGGTGCCTCACCGGAGGGAGGCTCCCGGCCGCCAACCGGCTGGAGGCTTGCCGCCTGGGGGTTTTTGGGGTCGGAAACTCGGTTGTGGGGTCGGTGTGTGCGCTAGGGAACCGGAAATATGCCGGCGACATGCGGCGGCCTGGAGAGATTTTCGGTGCCGTCAGCCGGTAGTCCTAGCCCACCAAAAGCTCAAGTGATCAGCTCTAGAGCATCCTTGGATGCTAGGGAAGCTCGGCAAGTAACAACCGGCCCGTGAAAACACCTCCAAATGGGTCCTCACCGTGCGCCCGATCGATACCACCATGGTTAAGCTCGGAAAAGATGGAAATTGATCGGTCTACATGGCGTTTAACGTCAGGGTTGTGAAGAGAAGTTGGTCACCGACTACTCTGGCTCCTTTGTGCATGATTTGATGAACTCTAAGCGAGAATCGAGCGTGAATTTTGCAATTTCATACCAAAAGGTCCGTAGAGGTGCTCCGGGAGAAAAACTGCAAATTCAGCCACTAGGATTAACGGCTTGCTCCAAGTTTTGGATGGAAGCAGCACCAAGGTAGGGTGCTTCCGTGACCATTCTTGCTAGGGCGTGAAAGTCTCTGTGGAGAGCTGTCCATGTGCACCCGATTGCCGGCTCGTTTTAGCTCGCCGCGGAGGAAAGGGTTAGGGAGGCCGGAACTCGGCTGTTTTTGTGTCGGGGAAGTGAAAAGTGAGCACGGCGGTGCTGTTCAGCAGCTCGGAGGGGAGCTGTGTACGAGTTTTGCCAGTTCCTGACTGTTTTTCAGAGGCGGCAGCAAGCTCGGCTGTGTTCAAGTGTGTTGTGAGGGGGGAGAAGTAAAACACGATTGGCTCGGGCTGTGGAGGAGTAGATCACACCGAGCGTGAAGGAGCAATCTGGTCGCCAGCACAGGGAAAACTCACGGGAGGTGGCCCGGCAGCAGCCCTTGGTTGCGCCTGCTGAGCGTTTGGCTGCTCGAGTGAAATAGAGAACAGAGTCGGTTCTCTGTTTGCGCAGCTGACATCTGGGTCCACCCCTCTCATTTTATATTACTCCACTGCGCTTTGAGATTCCCACACAACCGTTATCCGAATTTGACCAAACTTGGAGGGTAGGCCAAACATGATGTGAGGATTTTGACTCTGAACTCAGATTTCAAAATTGAGCATGTTTGGTTCATTTTCCAAATTCGAATTTGAATTTGAATGTGCTCTCAAATATTCCTTCGAATAAATGGTAGATGAGCTCCAAAATTCTCCGAATGTGGAACTTAAGCTCTTTAATACCTGAGGAATGCAGTGGTGATCTCACCTATAGGCCATTGGACAATCTAAACATGAACCCTTTTAAAAGATTCAAAACCGGAGTTTAAATTTCCCTCCTCATCTACTCGTAAAGGATGTGGACATGAGTGAGATTTGTGAAGTGAAATTTTTCCCCATGTTAACATGTGTTAAGCATGGCTAAAGAAACTTTTTGACTCCCTCACCTGACCATTTTTGGGTTCATTATTTCATGTGACACAAAATGCCCCTTTTCTTCTCTTCATAAGTTGAAACCGAACTTTACAAAAGTCAGAACTGTTACATTCCTCCCCCCTTAAAAGAATCTCGTCTCAAGATTCCAAAAGAAGAACGAGACAGGAGAGCTAATTCCAAGCTGTACGACGATAAAATTTCTGGATCGTTCATGCGGAGGTAATCTTTGCATTCCACGTTGTTTCTTTCGTGGTATGATCACTCCACAACACCTTATAAAATCTCAATGTCCGATTCCAGGTGTTCTGGATCCTTTCATTGCTAGTCTGAACCGGTCCCTCGATGTACGTAAGGTCCGGTCTCCACTCATCGATTTCTTTGGTGCGGATAGCAGCAGTAAATTTGAGGCACTCCCGCAGATGTGACACATGAAACATGTCATGAACATCCGCAAGACTTACCGGTAGTTCCAGCCGTTAGGCTACGGTCCGCATTCCTCCGTGATAGCAAATGTATCTAAAGCTCGGGGAGCAAAATCTCCCCTTTACATCAAACCGATGAATTCCTTTCATCGGAGACACACAAAGATAAATGTGTTCTCCGACATCGAAATGCAACGGTCTACGCCTTTGATCATCGTAGCTTTTCTGTCGGGATTATTCAGCCTTCAAGTTCGCTTCTATTGTGAACTCGGTCATCGGCTTTGTTGACTAATCAACCCCAAACAGTACTCTTTCGTGTACTCACACCACTTCAGCGGTGTGCGACATTTCTGGCCGTAGAGCTTCATCTTACGAGGTATAACTATACGGTATTTAAACCTTCATTGTCCTTCCTGAACCACCTCATCTTTTCGTTGTCTATTCTTCTCCGAATGTGAGACATACCCTTGTCTCTCCTTTGAACCTCAGCAATCTTTCCTCAGATTGTTGGAATGAGAGCAATGTTATAGAGTGCTCCATACGGAGCGACACGGATACTTGGTTTCTCTTCTTCCAACTCAGCAATCGCCAAGTTGTGACTGTGGGTTCTTCCGACTAACACGTCGGCAACCACTTTCACTTTTCCCGGATGGTAATGGATCTTGATGTCATAATGTTTTATGAGCTCCAACCATCTTCGAGAATACCCTTGCACCAACTTGTTGATTGAATAAACTATCGATGCGGGGCAGGGTACTTTTTTATAATGACGGCATTGAGCGAACGATAGTCAACACTTAATCTTAGTGTCTCCCCGTTCTTCTTATCGGACAGCGCAGAGCAATCCCAAGGTGAGGAGCTAGTCGTATAAAACAGTTGCTCATGAGTTCACTTAGTTGCTCCTTCAACTCCACTAGTTCATTGGGTGCCATCTTGTACGACCTCCGTGAAATTGGTGTTGTTTCCGGCATCAGTTCAATCTTGAACTTGATGTCCCATTAGCCGGCATGCTCGGTAACTCATCAGAAACACATCGTATATTCATGTCCCACCGGAATATCCTCGAGTTTAATCACTTCCGTGTGGTAGGCCTAACCCGTTCTCTTTGCTATACAGAACGGGCTCTTCTGTCGTCACCCGGATTTTGATCCGTTCATCAGCATTTTCATAGCTCAAGTTGAATACAAAAGTTAAAGTTAAATTCAGTATATTTCCAACAAGTATTCATATGCCTTCAGATCATCTCTGGATCAAAAGTTATGATTTTCCAATGTTGACAGAATTCCTGGAAAAAATTTGCCAGCATCTCCTTTGTATGTGGCTATTTTATCACAGATGTATATGCAAATACAATAAGAATCTGAGCAAGCTTTGAACTACAACAATGTTGCACATATCATAACCTTTCCAATGGTGTATCATAGGCTCCTTAGGGATTTTCCTACAGAAAATTATGGCTTAAAAACAGAAAGGTCCAGAGAAGTTTTTCTGCTGTCCTGGTTCTGGACAGTTTGGATTCAACTGGACTTTTCACCAATTCAACGTGTGATTTTGCTCTGGAGGTCTACATATAACTTGTAGATCACTTAATAATTTTTCCAGAACTGTATCATACATTTTTATTGGGTAAAGCTACTCAGAGTTATGCTCTGTCAAAGTCCAGCAAGAATTCCTTCCAGAAACAGAGCACTCTGTTTTTGAAATCTTTGAAGCCTAGCCATTCTCTCATTTGAATCTTAGCTCAAAATAAGAGTTCAGTAACTAATATTTGTTTCAAACTTCCATTTTTAGTTGAAATTTAGTTCATTAATCATTTCTTCATAGGGAAGAGGTTATTAAGTGTAGTACGGTGTTGATGCACCGTAAGAATCATGTCGGTACTACGTTGCCTCACCAAAAGAAAATCCTAACCGGATTATACCGGCATATCCATATTAACGGTGTCACTAAGACGGTCACTCGCAAACATGTTCTACTCGTACTATGTTTTTGTGATTAAACCTGCATAAATGACACACAAGCATCAGGTTCGGCTGCACACCGAACCCGGTCCCAATACAGTTCGTACACCCGTCCGTCATCACTCGCACAGGTGTTCTCAAGCCAAACCTTGAGCTACGTGTTCACGTTACTAACCACGTGACGGGGTCTCCCATACTTGCCCGTAGCACTCCACGGAAAGGCGTTGCTCAAATACCCCAAACGACATGAAGAGTCGTAGAGGATACTAAAGCTGCCCGGGTTACCTGCCACCCGTGAGGCTCCACCCTTCAGCTTGTGTGCACTGGTGGACAGCGCTTACGTGCACCCCCAAAACATATGAAGTCCCGAGATGCACGATTTTCTGATATAAGCAAGTAAGTTAGGTTGCCACCTCCATTACATGCTAATATAGTAGTCCTTATGTGGGCCTAGTATCGTTTCCTCACCGCATCCTAAGTTTTGGTCGTAATACGCTGCTTATTCCGTGTGCTATTACCAATGCGGCTCTGATACCACACTGTGAGGGACCCGTCCCATTCACGGGGCCATGCCGCTTGTCCGGGAATCGCATCGGGTGGTGCCGTGCGATATCGCACCCAACAGCACACATAATAAAGCATCATATTACATGAATCAAGCGGAAGCTTACAAAGTATGAATTTTTACAAATACTTCTCAAAATACTATATAGCGGAAGACTAATACAACTCACATCTCGTATCTATGCTAAGCAACAAAGAAGACGTCCAGCCCGCGGACCCTTCTTACTTGCATCACGATGACAATAGCAGCGGCAGGGGTTTCCATGAGTTTACCACTCGGAGAGTTCCGAGTCTCATCGTACAACCATACTCATCAGCGTAGTGTTATCACCTGCAAAACAAGTCATATAGTATCTGTGAGCATAACGCTCAGCAAGACTTAACCGTCGACCCTAATCATGAAACTCTACATGATGGTAAAGACATAACATAGGATGTACATTGCATATGAACTCGTCTAAATATGGATCCTTACTTTTAGGTATTATTAGCATCAAATTAAACATAACCTTGGGCACCTCACATCGGGAGTCCACAATCAAACAAGAAATGCTTTCTCGCGATGCATCTTGCTAATGGTGGAAAAGAATCAAATTTGCACTATCCTATTCATACAAGACAACATTCCATTACTAGTATCAACTTCAAACCATTAGTGATTTTTTCTTATCTCTGTGAAAGTTACCTCTACGTCACGACTCAGTGACCAAGTTGACACGACCCCACGGTCTTGTCGAGCTAGGATCACGCTGAGGGGTGCTGCGTTGCACAGCATCGAATAACACACATCAAAGGTACAAAGCGGAAGCAAAGTTTTATTACATAAACCAGTGTATGAACATTTTTACAACAAAATATGTTCAGTCTACACTCACAGGCGTAGACTACGCATCGAATTCACGTTCAGCCCGTGAACGTGTCCCCGCTAGCACACACACAGACTAACACGGGCGGTGTGCATGACTCCCACTCGACGGGGTTCCCCTCCTGGGGTTCCGTCTCCTCCTCGGGAGTCCCTTCCTCATAGAGCCCTGCAAAAGCTTCAAACACAAGCAGTGAGCATGAAGGCTCAGCAAGACTGACCCGTCTCTCCTAAACATGAAACTTCTACATGAGGGGTGATAGGTACATGAGGTAAAATAAGTTGCAGAGGACTCTCCTAATTAGTGGAACCTTACTTTCAAGTTTTAGCCGCAGGTTGTGGAGAACCTTACGCTAAGGCACATGAGAGAGCCGCAATCAAACAAGAAATGCATTTCTCTCATGTACTTTGCCCAAAGTTGAAAGGAACTTTAATTAGCTCTAAACTATAGTAAATCATTAACAATCAAAGTCCATCTTTCAATCAGCAACATTTTTAACATGTAACTAGCCTGTTCTTTCTACGTCACGGTACAGTGAACAAGTGGTACTCACTGACCGTGAGGGACGGCAATTATAATCGATTTACACCTGCAGGGTTACCCGAACAACCTGTCACGTACGCCCGTACTCGATGTTGCCTACAGCAACCATCACGGACGTCGTACGCAACCACCTTTCACCCGTCAGCCAAATATTGAACCGGTCCTATCGTCCCGAGCAAGAGGTATCTGCACACGCATCTCAGTGCCGCCAGCCGATTTACACCTAAAGCTTTCAACCTACCCTCTGAACGACAGGCAATGCCTCAATACCCAGCTACCTGAGTTACATCGGTTTCCCGGTTCCCATATAGCCGATAGGTCTTCGGTACTGTTCTAGCTTGTTCAACAGGCCCGCACACGGCTCGGTCCTCAATCAACACTGTAAAGGTCCCAAAATATTCATACAAAGAAACCCTTGTTTGAACAAAGATGGTTTCATGTGTATAAAAAAATGGGACTTGTTTAAACTTTTTCACATGTGATAATACACATGAGAGCTTTCTTCACATAAGTTCAAATATTTATTTGAAGACTTGGAACCCAAGAGGGATCTAAAACTAAGGTGGGAAGTTCCCATATGTTTGAGGAAGCTAAAGTTTGATTTTAAGAACAAATTGTTCCACTCAAAAATTCAAATGAGGGTAATGCAAGGGTTTCTAAACTGTTGTATTAGAAGTCTCATTTGCAGCAGCCAAATCAAGGATCGGGTTTCACATTTGGATTCCTTAGGTCCAAATTAGGGGGTAGGCAAAGTTTCATCAATTTTTGAAAAGATTTGCTATCCATTTCTCCCAAAAGGACTTAAATGTGGAAAGAATTCAAATACACATTTGAATTTGGATGAAATTTGCCCAACTCCCCAAATGCAATTCAATTTGCAACATCAAACATTTGGATGGATTATTTGCCAAACTGTGGAGATAATTGATTGCTGTTGAGAGGGGATAAGGGGGAAAGTGGGACCCACTTGTCATATGGCAAAAAAAGATCTCAGTGTGCAGTCTTCAGTTCTCTACTCGCTGGTCACCGTGACAGAACTGAAGACTCCCCGGGCGACACCATGGGAGCTGCTCCGAACCACCTCCTGCTCTTTGCACCGGTCGCTGGCAGCACGCGGTGCCCTCCCTACATGATTTTCCTGCACAGCCGAGGCAGCCACCGAGTGTTTTTCTTCCTCACGCGCTAACCCAACCCAAACACGCTGCTGCGCCTCGGTCGATCGCCGCTGAGCCATTCCCACCAGTTGAACGCCGGCTGGACCATCCCAGAGCTGCTCCAAAGTCTCCCTGACGTCCTCAACGTGTTCTCAGCTCGTCTCCGGCCTTTCCCCTCTGCTGCTGAGCCAAGTTTCTTCCGGCAAAACAGAGCCACGACGCCTCCACTGCTCCTCATCTCCCGGCCAGTCCAGCGCTTCTCCGGCGTGCTCAAGAGGCCACAGAGGTGTGCCATGAGATATTGAACCTTCTCCTGTCACCCTTTTGCTCTCCCCCGACACCGGCTCACCGGAATTCGGCTTTTGGCACCGGCGCACGTATAGAACAGACCTTGGTTAATTCTTGAAATTCGCCCAAACCGATTGATCATACCTCCTACAATTCAAACCACAGCAACTAGATTCCCTAGCGCCCTCCCACGCCGAGAACCAAAGAAAACCGATTATCGCAGGCCCCGGGCGACGAGAATTCACCGCCGGCGGCAAAAACGGGTCGGGTCTCCAGTGACCGCCCTATTCCCGCCGATTGCTGCATGAACTGAGGTGCGTTCCACGCTCCACGAGCTCTGGTGATGCTTTAGGGCAAGGTAGCTCGCCAGGAGAAACTTCGGACGCGCCAGAACGCGTTCATGCCGAGCCCCAGAGCCGCCCCACCGGTGTCGACCTGTTTTTGGCCGTTTTCATGCGCGGAAACCTTGCCCGGCAGCTGCGCCATGTTCCAAGGAGCATGTAGGGCGAAATTGGAGCTCATTTGGTGGAGAAATGAGAGAGAACGAGCCGCCCCACGCTTTCTGCCGGTGTGCACCCGCGGGCTCTGGCGGGAGGTTGAAGAAGCACCTGACCCGTGGGCCCCATGTGTGACTGTTCTGTTTAAAATCAAACAGAGAGCTGTTCAAACTTGGAAAATGCATAACTCTGTGTAGAAAGCTCCAAAAATAGTGAGATAAATTTTGTTGGATTCTTCTAAGAGAGTACTATCCAGGGGTACAGCCCAATATTTATGCAAATCCCTGGTTTTGGATCATTAATTCATATAAGGAAAATTTTGTAGGAATTTTTCCAGGAGCTATGTATATTGAAAATTCCCAAATTTGGGCAGGAGATTCCTCCGAAAATACCTGAACTCCAGTAAAATTGTCAGAAGCATTGGACCTCGTTTGCTTGGCCAAATGTGGTGTTAATTCCTTATGTCTCTGAAAATTGGAAAAATAAACAGAGTTCAATTTTAGAATTTTTCCCCAAACTTTAGAACCTCATAATTCTTGCTAGAAAGCCCTAAATTTAGTGATTAAAATTGGGTTGGATTCATATTGAATATCTCTGTCCAAATATATTACCCAATTTGTATGAAACTCATTATTTAATTCTGGAAAATTCTTTAAAGCTTTTCAGAAAAAAGAATTTTAGAGGGAGTTTGGCTAATCCAAAAATCTTAAAATTTTTCCAGAATAGTTTTTAGGGTATTAGTGAACCCCTGTAAAAGTTTCAGCTCAATTCGAGTTGATTTCGTCAGGGTAATTCAGAATTTAAAGTGCTGTATCCAATTGAATACAGAAACATTTCAGGGAATTTCCAGAACTTGGAAATTCATTGCTGGGAGATTCTTAGCTCCAAAAATCTTTGGAAAATTCATGCAAGTCCTATGAACTATAATTGAAATTTTAGTTCACTAAGTTTTGCATGAACTTGCAAGTTTATTCAGAATTAATTCCTTTTTGCCTAAAGGCTTAGGGAATTATTCTGAGTGATCCACTCATTAGATAATCCCAAATATTGGTCCAGAGTGCTTTCTTGTGACAAGGAACCCACATGAAAATTCTCAGCTCCATTGGATCTTTGGATCACCCCTGTTCTGTTTAACCACTTAAGGTGATCAATATAGAAGAGGGGGGAAAACCACTTAGCACTTAATCATGTGCTTAGATCCAAACCCAAACCACTAGCACCAGTGTCATTTTAAATTCTTAAACAGAGTTCCAGTTTCTAAAAAGTTTTCATTAGAACTTGTCATCAAAGATCTTTACAATTAAATCCATATGCATATTCATTACGTGTAGTATCTACGTGAAGGATTTGAAGTCATCGGAGTAGAGATCAAGGAAGGAGGAAAGCAGTTGATCAAGCCAAGAGATCTTCACTAACTGAATCTTCATATATATATAAGTCCCCTGCAAAACAAAGGCAGGCCCCGCTTTGCATCTAAATTTACAAGCTTTTATTTGTATTCACTTTACTTGGTCTAGTAATTTGTTTATTGCATTAAGTCTAGAAGGTATGAAGCCCCAAATGCATGACCCAGAAAACCATGGAGTTTAAATGTAGAATAGTTTATCATTGATTATAACTGCTGATCTCAAATTAACAAAAGTGGATTAAAAGAAGCAAAACTCGAGTGGGCAGTTTCCTACTCGTGAAACGGGGTTAAGGGGGATCAATCGGAAGAGCTGGGAATTGATCCTCATAGTTGGGGATGGAGACCGGGCAGTGGATGGAAGGATCAAGGACATGGTCCTGTGAACCCAGTCTGTGTCTGAGTTGATTAAGGCCTGTTCTCGTGTGCGGCCCCGCTGGACAAGTTTGAGATGTGTACCAGATGCATACTGGCTATATGGGACCCAGGAAACCGATGTAACATGTTAACCTGGGTGTCGAGGCATACCTCACCGTCTGATGCTGATGCTGAAAGGATAGAGAAGTAGGCTCTACGAGGGTTTGCCATAGAGAGACTTAATCCCAGTCGGTGGGACCGGTTCGACATTTGGGTGTTGTGTGAAAGGTTGCCACGTACGGCGTCAGTGACGGTTGCTGTGTGCAACGTCGAGTACGGGCGTACGTGTCATGTCAGCCGGGTGTTTTTTATTGCAATCACCGTCGCTCGCGGTAGTGAACATACTTGTACACACTGAGTCATGACGTAGTAATAATCCGGGGAAACATTTAATATGCTTCATGAGTAATCCTCATAATGGAGATGAGGAACGATCAACACTTCACTAAATTTAATTTCCACCTTGGGCTAGTAGCGTCGAGACAAAGCGTTTCTTGTTTGATTGTGGAGTCTCGACGTTGATGGCGCAAGGTCCGTATGAGTCTAGGGTAGCTCACTAAAGTTATTTTCACCTCAGGCAAGTGACATCGAGATAAAGCGTTTCTTGTTTGATTGTAGAGTCTCGATGCAAATTGCATGAGGGCTATAAAAGCTGCTTAAAAACAGAAAGTAAGGACTCTTCTTTAGCTCAAGTTCATTGTTTGTGCAAACTGCTATAATCAGCCCTCTATTTTCATCATGTAGAGTTTCATGACTTGGGTGACGGGTCAGTCTTGCTCAGCTTCGTGCTCACGGATACTGCATAAGTTGTTTTGCAGGTAATAATGATACGCTGATAAGTACGGGTGGCCGATGAGACTCGGAGCTCTCCGAGTGGTGAACTCATGGCAACCCCTGACACTGCTACTGTGATAGTGTTGCTAGTGAGAAGGGTCCGCGGGCTAGACACCTTCTCTGTTGCTTAGCATAGGTATGAGCCGTGAGTTGTAATAGTCTTCCGCTGTAGAGTATTTTGGAAAGCATTTGTAAGACTTACACCTTGTAAGCCTCCGCATGATTTATGTGATATGATGCTTTATTATGTGTGCTGTTGGGTGCCGCATCACACGGCACCACACAATGCGATTCCCGGGCGAGGTGCCCCGTTCTCGTGAGTGATCGGGACGGTGGACCCTCACAGACACAAGCGGAGCTATAGCACCCAGGCCCCAGAGTCCTGCTGCACTTACTCCCCGCTCGGTCTCATTTTTCTTGCCATGTGGTTCATTTGCTATCTTTACCCGAGTCGAGTTCCTCTAGCCTATGCTTGCAAGTAGTTCCGACTACTCGACTTGTACCGAATCCTACACTATCTTAGCATTGCAGTAGCTAAACGGGGTTTTCAATCCTAATCCCAATCCATGGTTTTCTTGGCTATGCATTTGGGTTTCAAACAAGACTCTAATGCAAGAAGTAAGTTGTACTCAAAGTAAGTTCTCAAAACAATAAAGATTTGTAAAAAGGTTGATGCAAACCGGAGCTTGCCTTGCTGCTCTTGGTCGTAGGCTAGCTGCTCTTCTGGAGTGATGAAGTCTAAGACTTCGGGTTCCTCCTCAACCTTAGCGACTACATGAGATAACAAGTATATGTATTAATTTAAATGCATTTGAATTGAATTTAAACTTGTGAAGGCTATAAGTCTTACTAGACAGACCCAATGGCTCTGGTATTTCTACTGTCGTTTGGATACAACCTAAACAGAGACTTGGCCAAGTTTTAGTTGCAGCAAAGCTCATTTGAGCTCTCCACAAATAATTATGTACTTGACCTTAGTTGGAGCTCTTAGGGTGTTCTAGGGATTTTCATGGAGCAAGCCATGACTTTCTGAAAACTAGATTTTCAGAGGGTTCTCGTGGAGTTGGTCTCACTTAATTTGAAGGTTCCTAGCTAAAGATATGAGCTAAACAATTTCATAGAAATTCTGAAAATGTTTCTGGACATTTTCTATTTTCTCTGGAACAGTTTTATTAATCCCACCATTCGGTGGATCAAATGAGCTCAAATGGATCTGAAATTTTTATGGTAGCTCAGGTATATTTTGGTGAACATCCCAGCAAAATTTCAGAATTTTCGTCCAAAGGGTTCTCAAGTTAAAATTCTAAACAGTTTAAACTTAGAAGAAATAATTCTGGAGAAATAAGAATTTTCATGAAGTGAAACTTGATTTGCTGGAAAGTAATCAGAGAGCTGAATCGAACAAAATTTGGAGTTTCCTAGCCCATGTTATGTGGGTTTGAAGTTTGACTAAATCTGAAAATCGGGTAAATGTTTAAATCTGCCGGTGGGTCCACGGATACACGTGTCGGGCGCCGAGGCGACGGCACACTGGGCTACAGGCTTAATTCGCGCGCTGCCACAGTCGATCCGTACCACAGAAGATCATACCGCCCGGTTTCCTTCCACTGACAGCGGGCCCGGCTCGGTCGTCTTCAACCTCGCGCGTCCCGCGCAGTAGCGCCGCCGAGGTCGCCGGAGCACCGCCGAACTCAAACTCGATCGTCCGGTCAGCTCCCGAGCTCCAACTCGCCACTAGCCCCTAATTTGGTGCGCTGAACACGTTGGAAGGGTTTCCCCTCGTCGACGTTGGCTCTAACCGAGCTCGCGACGGCGCAGCGGCTCGGGAAGAGTACGGTGACGTTGTCCCGGCGTACTAGCCAGCGAAACACCTGGCGAAGCTGCTCTACAGCACCAGTGGTGGCTCGGGAAGCTCGACATGGCGATGGGCAGGCTCGGGGATAGCTCCAAAGTGGGTCTCACCGTGTGCCTGATGTTGCCCGAATAAGCCGCCGTTGGCAAGCTCGGAATTACGCCGTGTACAAGGGTTCTCACGCTATGTGTTGTGAAGCCAACTTGTGCGCCCCTAAGTCTAGCTCCTATGTGCGAAGTTTGAGGGGATTTAAACGAGAATCAAACGGGAATTTCAACGTTTCTTACCCGAAGGTGACTTTGCACCGGCTGGAAGTAAACTGTAAAATTCGCCGTCGACGCTCAACCTCTTGGCTCAGGCTTCGGAGATGAGTTGCAGTAGATGCGTGCGCGTCCGAAAACAGCTTGGCTTGATCGTGACAAGTCCCGGATGAGGCTGCCCATGAGGGCACCTCTTCTCGTCTTCGTGGCGACTGCCACGGATCAGTGTGATTCTCGGGTAGAGAGCACAAGATCACTGGATGATGGAGTGAGGGGGTAGTGGAGAGTGCTGTGGTGCCGTTTTGCTGCTCAGCTGAGGCTTGTGCGCGAGATTGGTGGGTGGCCGAGGATCGGAGGAGTAGAGGCGGCTCTGGGCAGTTTCTTGTGCGAGGGAGCGAGGAACTGATCGATTCTGCCTCCAGCCGGCTCGGCTGCGGGGATAAGAAGACCGCGAGGCGGTTCAGCGGGTCTGGGCGGCAAGCAGCTGCTGTCCCGATCGCTCTCTCGCCGTGGCGGCTGCTGGCTTGCGCGCGAGTAGCCGAGCTCAGTGACTCCAGTCGGTTGAATTGGTATAGAGGCTGACATGTGGGTTCCACCCCCCTTTTAACCTCTGAAATTAACTCCCTCTCACTGTTACAAACAGTAATCCCCCTTATACCAATGGTTATTTGAATTATCTACCCCCGGGCCATTTGAACTGGATAGAATTCAAATCGAGTTTGGTTTGAATATATTTTCAGCACATATGCAGTTTGAAATTCAAATAAAGTTTGAATTTGCTAAACTTAGCTCATGTCAAGATCAACTCCAAATGGAGTGAAAATTGGTGTGTGAGCTCACAAAAATGTGCTGAGTAAGAATATGCCTCCCACTTTTGAACTCATGGGATGGAAACAGTTTGAATTTGAATTTGAGTTCAAACCACCCTCTTTCTATCTATACCCAAAAGGACTTCAAAAAAATTTTGAATTTGGGTGAAACTTGGCATGGACATTCCTAACAAGGTGTAGGAGTTTTTCATATGCCCAGCCCTATATGATGCTTGTGGGAAATACCACTTTTGCATTTTGTGAGTTTATTCTATAATGATCATGTTGATGGTGTTTACTTGCTCTTCAAATGTGTTTATCCACTTTCTTCAAATGAAGTGTGTGTGTGTGGTGATGAACACTTGAATATGTGCCAAAAACTTAGGCCCTTACACATGTGGTACTCATAACCGCGAGGGACAGCAAATCGACTCGATATACACCTGCAGGGATACCCGAACAGCACGTCATGTACGCCCATACTCGGAGCTGCACAGCACGCTCCACTGATGTCGTACAGGACAACCTTTCACCAAACAGCCCAAACGTCGAACCGGTCGCACCCAAACGGACAGAAGGTTCCCTACACGGAGCATCTCTCTATGCCCGTTAGCAGATTTCCACCTTGCTGCCCTCAACCTACACCTATAAATCGGTGTGTTATGCCTCGACGCCCGGAGGTATAGGTTACATCAGTTTATCGGGTCCCATATATCCGATATGCCTTCGGTATGTTCAAACATGATCAGCATGGGCTGCACACGGATCGGTCCTCAACCGACACGGACAGGTCTAAAGCACCCAGGCCCCCATGTCCTGTTGCTTCTACACCCTGCCCGGTCTTATTTCAACTTACTAACAACTTTTTGAACCAATCCCCTGTGCTCCCAATTTCCATTACTCGCGAGAAGCGTCCCACCACTCGACTTCAACCGAGTCCTAATTAAGCATGGCAGTTTCTACACGGTGGAAAGACATCTACCCCAAATACTCCATATGTTTTCTGGTCATGCAAGAGGAGTATCAATCATCTAGACTTAATGCACAATTCATTCCTAATCGACATAGTGTATACAAAGCAAAAACTTAATAGCAGTTAAATGCAAACCGGAGCTTGCCTGTTTTGCAGGATCTAATAGTATATAAATCAGTTTGAGTCTTGTCTTCCTTAAGGTTTGATCAACTGATCCACTTCATGTGATAGCTCTCTAGGATCATAGACTAGCCCCACGGACCAGCACTAGTCTTTTCTGCGCACTTTGTCCTCACTCATGCGCACCAGGGAAGAACTTCCCAGTCGGTCACCCATTCCCAAATTTCTCTGGGCCAAACACGCTTAACCCCGAAGTCCTTTGCGGGTGGTCTTCTGAAAAAGAAGGTATAACTTTATGATATGAGTTCTCTATCAATTCTATTAATCCGGGAGCCAGGATGTCACAATCCACCCCCTTAGAAGACCGACGTCCGCGTCGGTCAACGGCAAGACAGGAACGTCCCCTCTTAGCCACGTCCGTACGTTCAGTACTGGCATACGCATATTGTACGTCCGTTTAGCAGCATACGTACCATACCGTGTCCCACACAGAGGACCCACATGTCATGCGTACGTACCCACGTCCCTAACCCGTACGGTACCTGACACGACCCCACGGTCTTGTCGAGCCAGGATCACGCTGAGGGGTGCTGCGTTGCACAGCACCGGATAACACACGTCAATGGTACAAAGCGGAAGCAAAACTTTTATTACATAAAGTGGTTTATGAACACTTTTACATCAAAATATGTCCAGTCTACACTCACGGGCGTAGACTACGCATCAAGTTCACGTTCAGCTCGTGAACGTGTCCTTGCTAGCACACATGCACACTAACTGCGGCGTGCACGACTCCCACTCGACGGGGTTCCCCTCCTAGGGTTCCGTCTCCTCTTCGGGAGTCCCTTCCTCATAGAACCCTGCAAAAGCTTCAAACACAAGCAGTGAGCACGAAGGCTCAGCAAGACTTACCCGTCTCTCCTAAACATGGAACTTCTACATGAGGGGTAATAGGTGCATGAGATAAAACAAGTTGCAAAGGACTCGCCCAATTAGTGGAACCTTACTTTCCAGTTTTAGCAGCAGGTGGTAGAGAACCTTACACTAAGGCACATGAGAGAGCCGCAATCAAACAAGAAACGCATTTCTCTCATGTACTTTGCCCATAGTTGAAAAGAATTTTAGTTAGCTCTAGATTACAGCAAATCATTAACAATCAAAGTCCACCTTTCAATCAGCAACATTTTAACATGTAACTAGCCTGTTCTTTCTACATCACGGTACAGTGAACAAGTGGTACTCACTGAGCGCGAGGGACGGCGATTATAATCGATTTACAAACTGCAGGGTTACCCAAACAACCCGTCACGTATGCCCGTACTCGATGTTGCCTACAACAACCATCACGGACGCCGTACGCAACTACCTTTCACCCGTTAGCCAAATGTTGAACCGGTCCAATCGTCCCGAGCAAAGAGGTCTCTGCACGCGCATCTCAGTGCCGCCAGCCGATTTACACCTCGAGCTCTCAACCTACCCTCTGAATGACCAGCTATGCCTCAACACCCAGCTACCCGAGTTACATCGGTTTTCCGGTTCCCATATAGCCGGTAGGTCCTCGGTACTGTTCTAGCTTGTTCAACAGGCCTGCACACGGCTCGGTCCTCAATCGACACAAGCGGAGCTATAGCACACAGGCCCCAAAGTCCTGCTGCCCTTACTCTCTGCTCGGTCTCATTTTTCTTGCCATGTGTATCATGTGCTATTTCTACCCGAGTCGAGTGCCTCTAGCCTATGCTCACGAGTAGTTCCAACTACTCGACTTGTACCGAATCCTACCCTAACGTAGCTTTGCAGTAGCTAACGAGGTTTGCATTCCTAAACCCAACCCATGGTTTTCCTGGCTATGCAATTGGCTTTCCTAACAAGACTCTCATGCAAGGAATAACAGTATTCAAGTATGTGCTCAAAACAATAAAAATTTGTAAAAAGGTTAATGCAAACCGGAGCTTGCCTTGCTGCTCTTGGTCGTAGGCTAGCTGCTCCTCCGGAGTAACAAAGTCTAGGACTTCGGGTTCCTCCTCGACCTTAGCGACTACATGATATAAGAAGTACATGTATTAATTTAATGCATTTGATTGCAATTTAAACTTGTGAAGTTTATAAGTTTCACTAGACAGACCCAATGAATCTGAAATTTTTGCTGTGGCTTGGTTACAACCTAAACAGAGACTTGGCCAAGTTTTAGTTGCAGCAAAGCTCATTTGAGCTCTCCACAATTAATTATGTCCTTGACCTTAATTGGAACTCTTATGGTGTTCTAGGGATTTTCATGGGGCAACTTATGACTTTCTGAAAACTAGATTTTCAGAGGGTTCTGATGAAGTTGGTCTCACTTAATTTGAATGTTCCTAACTACAGATATGAGCTAAACAATTTCAGAGAAAATTCTGACAATGTTTCTGAACATTTTCTATTTTCTCTGGAACAGTTTCACTAATCACACCATTAGGTGGATCAAATGAGCTCAAATGGATCTGAAATTTTTATGGTAGTTCTGGGATATTTTTGTGAACATCCCAGCAAAATTTCAGAATTTTCTCTCAAAGGATTCTCCAGTTAAAATTCCACACATTCTAAAGATTGAGGAATTAATTCTGGAGAATTGAGGATTTACATGAAGTGAAAGTTGATTTGCTGGACAGTGCTCAGAGAGCGGAATCCAACAAAAGTTGGTTCACTCAATTTGGAGCTTCCTAGCCAAAGTTATGAGGATTTGAAGTTTGAATGAAATCTGAAAATCGGGAAAAAGTTTAAATCTGCCGGTGGGTCCACGGTACACGTGTCGGACACGGGAGCGATGGAACACCGAGGTCTACGGGGTCTTTTGCACGCCAGCACACCGGATCCGAGCCGCAGCCCGATCCTGATTTAAAATATGAGCCGCTGACAGCCAGGGTCCACCCCCTTCGTCTACCTCCCGCCACCCGCACTCTGCCGCCGGGGTACCTCGCCGGAGAGCTCGCCGGCAGCCTCTGTGGTGCTCCAAGCTTCATGATTCCGGCCGCCCCTGCCTACTTTCACTCGGGGAACCTGATTCCGGGCTCAGTTCGTCATGAAAATGGCCGGTACATGGTCGGCGACGAGCAGCAGCCTCGGGAGAACTTCGGCCGTGTCGGCCGACCTCCCTAGCACCCTACTCGATCAAGCAAATGGTCGGGAAGCATCAGTGGACCCTAGGAAAGGTCGACATGAGCTCCACGGAGCTCGGGAAGGGTCGTGTTGGGCTGTCACCGTGCGACCTAGGCCGGAAATCGGGATTTCTACTAAAACTCGAAGAACAGCGGTTTCCCTCCATGGTTCTTCGTGTTTCCTGCCCCTATGGACTCGTACGGGCTACTAGAAGTGATCCTCTCCATGAGAGGATGAGTGATGAAGTGTGGCTTACGAATTTCTCTGATCGGTGCAGACTCCCCTTTTGCACACCGTCGCGAAAACATGAAATTCCGGCCTGAGCAGTGTTTGTCATGCCGCCGGAGCTTGCGGGAATGAAAGAGGGACTGAAGGCGAACCTCTTTGCTGTTCACAGCTCGGTGAATGGTGGGCTGTTGTGGCCGGAAGGATGGTTCCCGCAGTTGCGGCTCGAGCTGAACCGGCAGAGGAAGGATCACCGCGGTGGAGCTCGGGGAGGACTGCGCAGAGTCTGGAACCGGCGCGAGGGTGTCGAAGATGGCTTGGCGCACCCAGTGCTGGTCTCAGATCGCTGGGAGGATCACTGGATCGGCCGAGCGATGAGGAACCGCAAGTTCACTCGGGCGGTGAGGAGTTTCAGTCTGTTGGGCGAGAGCGCGTCGGGGTAGGGATGGGGAGCACCGGCGACCGCTCGTTCGCCTAGATAAGGGCCCCGGAAGTCGGTTCAGCGGCCGTGGGCATCAAGCAGGTGGTGGCGCGGCGGCCTCCCCTCGGTTGCGCTCTCGGGAGAAGCTCGGGGACCCGAGCTTTGAAAGTCCACTCAGTTACATTTCCTCAGTGGCTGCCATGTGGGTCCCAGTTTTCTTTTAACCTCTGAAATTAACTCCAAATCACTGTTGTAAACAGTAGTCCCCACAAAGCCCATGGTGATTTGAATTACCTACCCTTGAGCCATTTGAATTGGTTAGAATTCAAATTGGGTTTGGTTTGAATAAATTTCAGCACATGTTCAGTTTGAAACTCAAACAAAGTTTGAATTTGCTCCACTAGCTCAAGTCAAGCTCAACTCCAAATGGAGTGAAAATTGGTGTGTGAGCTCACAAAAATGTGCTGAGTAAGAATATGCCTCCCACTTTTGAATTCATGGGATAAAAACAGTTTGAATTTGAATGTGGTTTCAAACTGCCCTCTTTCTAGCTATGCCCAAAATGACCTCAAGAATGTTTTGAATTTGGGTGAAACTTGGCATGGACATTCCTAGCAATATGTAGGAGTTTTCCGAATGCCCAGCCTCTATATGATGTATGTGGGAAATGCCACTTTTACACTTTGTGAGTTTGTTTTCTAATGAGCATGTTGATGGTGGTTACTTGCTCTTCAAATATGTTCATCAACTTGCTTCAACCGAGGTGTGTGTGTGGTGATGAACACTTTAAATATGTGTCAAAAACTGAGGCCTTTACATTCCCCCCCTTAAAGAATCTCGTCCCGAGATTATAAGGTGAAAATGAGAGAGGAGACGGTGGAAAACTACCGGATGTGGGACATGAAAAAGTCGGGGTAGTTAGCGCGAAGAAATCCTTCGCTCTCCCATGTCGCTTCGTGCACGGAGTGATTACTCCATAGAACTTTGTAGAACCACAAACTGCGGTTGCGGGTGGTTCGGGCCTTTTCGTCAATGATCTGAACCGGTTCCTCCCATAGGTGAGATCCGGTTTCAGTTCTTCAATGTCCTCCAGCTGAACGGTAGTTGATAGCTCAAGACACTTCCTCAGCTGGGAGATGTGAAAGACGTCGTGCACACCGGAAAGTGCTTCTGGTAATTTCAGCCGGTAAGCTACCGATCCACATCTTTCGGTAATCTGGAATGGACCGATGAATCGAGGTGCCAGCTTTCCTCTCACCCCAAATCTGTTTACGCCCTTCATTGGAGACACACGTAGATATACATGATCCCCGACTTCGAATTGTAATGGGCGCCTTCTCCGGTCCGCATACTGTTTCTGACGGGATTGGGCGGCTTTTAGGTTCGCTTGAACCAGTCGAACCTTTTCTTCCGCGTTGTTGACAAGGTCAATCCAGAAGGTGACCCTTTCGCCAGACTCACACCAATTCAGTGGTGTGCGGCATTTCTGCCCGTATAGCGCCTCGTAGGGCACCATCTTTATGCTTGCTTGGTATCAATTGTTGTACGAGAACTCGGCCAACGGCAAGTGATCATCCCAATTCTTGCCGTGGTTGATAGCGCAAGTTCGTAGCATGTCTTCTAAGATCTGATTTACCCGCTCGGTTTGCCCATCCGTCTGCGGGTGGTACGCTGAACTACGGATCAGCTTCGTCCCCAAGGCAGCATGTAGCTGCTCCCAAAAACGGGACACAAATAAAGTGCGCAGATCCGATATGATGGTACGCGGTACGCCGTACAAGCATAGGATCTGTGAGATGTACAGTTCAGCGTACTTCTTGGTGTTGTAGTTGGTGTTGACCGGGATGAAATGGGCAACTTTGGTGAGCCAGTCGATGATCACCCACACAGAATCATGCTTCTGAAAAGTGGTGGGTAAACCGACGATGAAGTCCATGCTCACATCTTCCCACTTCCAGGCAGGAACACCCAGTGGTTGTAGCAGTTCCGGTTTCCGCATATGATCTTCCTTCACCATTCGACATGTATCACACTCGGACATGTACTTTGCGATCTCCCACTTCATCCGTGTCCACCAAAACTTGCTTCTGAGTTCTAGATACATTTTGTTGCTGCCGGGGTGAATAGAAAATTTTGGTAAGTGAGCCTCATCAAAAATTTTCTTCCGTAGCTCCGGGTTACGGGGTACAACGATCCGGTCCTTGAACCATAGGACGCCGCCTCGTTCCTTCCAGAAATATTTCAACTCCCCACTGTCTACACGTCTCCGCAAATACGACATACCCTTGTCATGTTTCTGAGCTGCCGCTATCTCTTCACGGATGGTGGGGATAAAAGCTAGGTTGTAGAGTGCTCCATGTGGGATCACATGCAGTGGTGGTTCACTCTCTTCCAACGGTGTGATGGTCAGATTGTTGACGTGTGACTTGCGACTCAGCGCATCCGCCACTACGTTTCCTTTGCCGGGGTGATAATGGATCTCTATTTCGTAATCCTTTATCAGTTCCAACCATCTTCGCTGCCTCATGTTCAGCTCCTTCTGAGTGAATATGTACTTGAGGCTCTTGTGGTCGGTATATAAATGTACGAGGTTACCGAGTAGGTAGTGCCTCCACATTTTGAGTGCGAGTACCACGGCAGCGAGCTCCAAGTCGTGGGTTAGGTAATTTTGCTCATGGTTTCTAAGCTGCCGTGATCCATACGCGACCACTCTCCGATCTTGCATCAGCACACATCCGAGCCCAATGCCGGATGCATTGCAGTACACATCGAACGGTTTTGTTGTGTCTGGCTGCGCCAAAACCGGTGCTGATGTCAGGTGCTTAACTAAAGCCTTGAATGCTGCTTCACATGCTGGACTCCAAACATATTTGGTAGCCTTCTTCAGCAGCTCTGTCATAGGCTTGGCAATCTTCGAGAAGTTCGGAATGAACCTCCGATAATATCCCGCGAGCCCGAGGAAACTCCGTACCTCGTGCACAGTCCTCGGGGACTTCCAATTCAGCACTTGAGTGATCTTACTCGGGTCTACAGCGATACCCTCCGCTGAGATGGTATGCCCGAGAAAAGGCACTTGCGATATCCAGAATTCGCACTTGCTGAATTTCGCGTATAGCTTGTGATCCCGCAGCCGTTGCAAGACTATACGCAGATGCTTCTTGTGATGTTCCTCCGACTTGGAGTATACCAGGATGTCGTCGGTGAAGACCACGACAAACTTGTCCAGCTCCGGCATGAATACCGAGTTCATTAGATACATGAAGTGAGCTGGAGCGTTGGTGAGGCCGAAGGACATGACCAGGTACTCATAAAGTCCATATCTCATCGAGAAAGCCGTCTTCGGAATGTCCTCCACCCTTATCTTAATCTGATGGTACCCGGATCTTAAGTCCATCTTGGAAAAGATCTTTGCTTCAACCAACTGATCAAACAACATGTCGATCCGTGGCAACAGGTACTTGTTCTTGATGGTTACGGCGTTTAATGGACGATAGTCCACGCAAAGCCGCAACGTTTCATCCTTCTTCTTCACGAATAATGCCGAACAGCCCCATGGCGAGGAGCTAGGCCTAATAAAACACTTCTCCAGGAGGTCCGTGAGCTGAGTCTTCAGTTCAGCCAACTCCTTGGGCGCCATCTTGTACGGCCTTCGGGATATTGGCATGGTTCCCGGTGCAAGTTCAATCTTGAACTCCACCTCTCTATTGGGCGGCGTCCCCGGCAAATCGTCTGGGAACACGTCAGGGAACTCTCGGACCACTGGAATATCTTCCAATCTGATGGTTGTGGCTTGATAGACACTTGGAAGTTTTATTTCTGGACTGTCCAGAAATAAAAAATGAGGTGTGTGCACTTCTGAATTCAAATGCACGATGCGGAGGACGGTGTCTAAAACAGCGCAGTGGCGGGTTAACCACGACATCCCTAAGATGACATCGACCTTTTGTCCCTCTAAAATTATGAGAGACGTAGGGTACACTCTACCCTCTAAGCATAATGGCGCTTTTGGAACCATCATGCTTGCTGAAATTTCCCACCCGGTGAACAAATCACATAAGGACTATCGGTGGGTAGTATTTGCAAGCTATATCTAGCAATGAAAGCTTGGCTAATGAAGCTATGCGTGGCGCCTGAATCGAATAATACTATGGCGGGATGCTGGTGGAGTTGGATCATACCCGCAAGGACTGGCTCACCCTCCGGCACGTCTTCTATGGCAAGCTGGTGGAGAGTGCCGGGTCTAGGGTTTTCCCGCCGCGCATTAGTAGGGTTCCTGGATTGATTCCTCCCCGGAAACTGCAGTGCAACTCCACCGCCTTGCCTCTCCGGACAACTGCTGGCGAAGTGTCCTGGACGACCACACTTTTAACATGTGGCCGCTGCTTGTGCGGTGCTCAGAGGACAAATGCCCGGCATGCGCTGCTGAGGTGCATACGCATGCAGTATCGCCCGCTGCTACTGTTGTTGTTGCGGAGGTGGTGCTGGCAGTGCCGGCCTGAATGCCGGTGAAGAGTACGGCCGACTGCGGAACGGCATCGACCTCTGTGGTGGCTGCCAGCGTGGACCTGATGGTGGGCGATTCACCATCCAAAACTTCTGAGAAGGACCACCTCCTTCTCCGCTGCTTTGCGGCGCGCTTCGCTTTCTCTCCGCCGCCGCTAACTCCTTGCCGGAGTCCTCCTGAACAATCACAGCACCAATGATGTCGTTGAGGCTGCCGCGATTGAACATCGCCAGCTTATCCTTCAGGAGCCGGTTAAGCCCCTGGTAAAAGTGGTCCCGCCGCTTCTCGTCAGTATCGGCGTGATATGACGCATAGAGCGCGAGATCGTTGAACGCCCTGGATTATTCCATCGCGTTCCGGCTCCCTTGCTGCAGGTGTAGGAATTCCTGCATCTTCCTCTTCATCAGACCTGGCGGTATGTGATAGGCCCTGAAGGCCGTCCGGAACTCCACCAAGGTCATGACTCGGTCGGTGGGCTGTGAAGCACAGAAGTTTGCCCACCACGCGCTCGCGGATCCTTGGAGCTGCTGGACCGCGAACTGAATCTTGCGCTGCTCACTTATTTGGAGCAGCCCGAACTTCATCTCTATTGCGCGGAGCCAGTTGTCCGCGTCGAGAGGTTCATCCGCCCTTGAGAATACCGGGGGATGAGTCGCTAGGAAGTCGGAGTAGGAGCTCTGTTGACGCTCCTCACGGTCTTGACGTCTCTCGGGGCGAGACGTATTGGCAATGAGAGTTTGCAGCAACTCCGTGTGCTGCTGATGATAACCCGCCATTGCCGCGACAATGTCGGCCAATGTAACCGTTGGCAGTGGCGGTGGCGGTGTTTGCTGTTGCTGTTGCTGCTGTTGCTGCTGCTGTCCCGAGGAGTCCTCGGGAGGCTGTTGGGAGGTCTCTCCCCCTTGGCTAGTACCCCCAATGTCCGGGTTGGCACGAGTACGGGTCATTCTGAAGTTCAAAACAGCAGCGATTAGCACATGTCATACTTAAAATTCCATATGCAACAGTAGGTATTGAAGTTACACATGAATAATTTGCACAACATTCACATATATTGATAAAGCATAAACTTTATACAAGATACATTATTCCTGGGTCTCCGAGAAGTTGTGCTCATGTCGTCACTATCTATACATACGATACTGCCTACACGACATGTCACCGATTACAAAAGTTGGGTTACACTACTCTAGCTGCCCTACTTGGCAACTGTAACCCCCTACTCAAAGTAGAACTCGACCTCCGGCGGGTCGTCCTCCTCCGGTACCTCTGCTGTTGGCTCTGGATCTACCACCTCTTCTCCCATCTCGGGTTCTCCCATTGCCGGAAGACCCAAGACCACCGGTATGCCCAACACCGGAGGTACGAGGTCCTGCAATGCATGCACCTCGTCCATGGCTTGGTTGTAGTCTTCTTCCCATCCTTGCCCTTCCTCAATAGCGTCGCCCCGCTCTTTAGCAAGGTCCTCATTCTGCTGGGTTAGGGTCTGCACCAGTTCTTGCAACGCCGTGATGTCGACATGGCTTTTCTTCTTCGCCTTCTTCAGACGATGCAACTGATTATGCTGTTCATTCAGTCGCTTGATCGTCGGAAGGAGCACATTGCGTAGTGCGCTGTGAGCACTCTCGAAATGGTCTCCACGGCTTGTGCTCTCCTTGAGCCTTACGGCGAGATGCTCCGTATGAACAGCTTGGCTGTCCATCACGGTGTTTCCCGCCCTCATCTGGAGGCTAAGGTTTGCCTCCGCGGGGCTGTACCTTGGGCAACCCGGATCGGCTGCCTCCCGGTACCTCCCTTCCCACACACGATGAGCCCGTCCCTCCACCGGAACGAGCGCGGATGGAGTGCCCTCCATCGCCCTCATGTGTAGCTGGCAATAACGTGACATGGTGTCACGGGCTGCCACTTGCCACCTTCCCTCGGGTTGTCTACCTCCCACCGTGACAGTAAACGGCACCCAACTGGGTGGCGTAGGTCCTGCAGGGACTTCGATATGGATTGTCCACGTCTTTTTCCCCTCCTCACCTTCTTCCTTGGCGAAGTACTGCGGCATCTGGTTGTACCCGAAATATTGAAGCATCTGCCTTAATGCTTCCGTATAGCCGCTGCGGTGAGAACAGTGGGACACCACCCACCCGTTCTCCAACTGTTTATCTGCTGTCATCTGTAAAAATATATTTGAGAAATGTCAAATATTTATTTAAACAGTAAACCATTGAGTTATAACATAAGACATGTCATTGAACCCATAAAACTTGGAAATATAGTTCAAATTTAAACAAATTTGACTGCTGATCTGCTGTCTGCATGACAGCCCTGACAAGTTTCCATTTCAACCTGATTTAGGCCATGCTAAAGGTGAAACCAATTGTGGAGCTAAACATCAAAGTTAAAGCTAACTTCAATAGCTTTCCATAAAGTGTTTGCTTGGCCTAAGATCTGTCCTGGTTCAAAAGTTATGAGATGTCAAAGTTAACAGAATTTCTGGAGAAATTTGGACAGCACCTCCCTGCTTTAGGTACTGATTTGATCCAAGAATCCCAGTTAATTCTGCTCCCAATCTGACTGAACTTTCTGTTACAAAGTTGTAACCCATCTCATAAGCTCTCCAGAAACATCTCATTTTCTATTTTTGGATTTTTATGGAGGAAGTTATGCTCAATTCACAGAGAGTTTACAGAGAGTTTTTGCTCCCCTGTTTTCTGGACAGTTTCAATTCTAATGCATTTTTCGATTGGTTGAGGGATGAAACACCTCTGGACCTCAATAGAAGAGTTGTAAAGCTCTTCCAATGCTTTCCAGAAATGTATCATAGGACCCCAACCTCGAAAGAACTCAACCTCTAACCTCTGATTATCTTCAGCTTTGATTCAGCTGAAAACAGAGTGCTCTGTCCTTAACCACCTATAAGTTGAAAACTTGTTAACTTTGAATTTCCTGATTAAGGGAAGAGGTTACAGCAAAGTTTTAATGCTCCAAATTAAAACTTTCAAGTTTTACAATGAAGTTGTTCATTTAGTGGGGTGTGACGTCGATGCGTCACCAGATCATGTCGGTACTACGTCCTCACAAAGAAAAACCTATACCGGACTTAGCCGGCTTCGTTAATTCAGTGGCACTAAGCGTCTCTCGCACACGTATGCTACACGTCTACCGTTTCGTGGTTAGACTACCTGCAAATAACTCAAGCAATCGTCAGACTCGGCTGCACACCAAGTCCGGTATCTATACAGTTCGTACACCCGGCCGTCATCACTCGCCCGGATGTTCTCAAGCCAAATATGCCTTGAGCTACGTGTTCACGTTACTGACCACGTGATGGGGTCTCCCAATTTGCACCACGCACGCCAGGGACAAACGTTGCTCGAATACCCCAAACGATATGAAGAGTCGTAGAGGATACCAAAGCGGGTCGGGTTACCTGCCACCCGTGGGCTCCACCCTTCAGCTTGTGTTTTGCACTGGTGGACAGCGCTTACGTGCACCCCCCAAGACATAAAGCGTCCCGAGATGCACGATTTTCCGACATAGGCAAATAGGTTAGTATGCCACTATCTATACACTAATAACATCCTTATATGGGCTACTAGCTCGTTCCTCACTGGATTTTTGAAAAAGATGACCTTTGTAGTGCGTTAACCTCAAGCGAGCTCTGATACCAACGCTGACACGACCCCACGGTCTTGTCGAGCCAGGATCATGAGACGGGCGCGGTACCGACTGAGACAGGGCTCAGCTCTGATACCACGCTGACACGACCCGCTCAACCGAGACAGGCCACTCGCCCGGGAATCGCATTGGGTGGTGCCGTGTTATGCGGCACCCAACAACACACATATGAGGAACAATGTATTACATAAAACAATAGCGGAAGCTTACAAGTTTTTCTTTGTAAATACTTTACATTAAGTAACTACAGCGGATGTCTTGATCAACTCACGTCGAATAACAAAGAGCACCCAAGATGAAGTCCAGCCCGCGGACTCCTCTTGCTAGCAACACGAAGACAAGCAGTAGCGGCTGGGTTCTCCATGTGTTACCTGACTCGGGAGTTCCCGAGTCTCACCGGACAACCTTCTTTCCAGCATCGTTGTTAACCTGCAAAACCACTTATATAGCAAGCGTGAGCACATAGGCTCAGCAAGTCTGACCCGTCTCTCCTAAACAAGAAACTCTACATGCACGATGGTTTCAAATGGGTCGGCTAGATTTGCATAAGGGACTCGCCTAAAGTTGATCCTTAACTTTCATATTTTAAGCCTCATTGTGCAGACCTTGAGCCGAAAAGCATCGCAACTCCACAATCAAACAAGAAACGCTTTGTTGCGATGCTCCTTGCACAAAGTGAAATTAAACTTTAATGAGCCTATCTCTAATTCAATCATGGTTGCAATACGAGTTATAGCACAGCCTTATCAAGTGCAAAGATAAGCAATTCCAGTTGTTACTACGTCAAGACGCAGTGGGCAAGTTTGCTCATATGACCGCGAGCGACGGTGATTCGAATCAGTACACGCCCGGACTACACGACACGTACACCCGTACTCCGAGTTGCCGGCAGAAACCTCGACTGACGTTGTACGCGGCCACCTTTCCCAAGATCTTCCACATTGGACGCAGTCCAACTGCCCCGAGTACGCAAGTTCCCTCAAGGTGCATACCCGCTGTGGTATGTTCTTGAGCGAGTTACCTCCTGCTACCCTGACGCCGAAAGCCTAAGGCAGTTGGAAAAGTTCCACTATGGATCTCCCAAGGTACATCGGTTTCCTGGGTCCCATATAGCCAGTATGTGCCCGGTACACAACTCAAACTTGTCCAACAGGGCCAAGCACGGACGGGCCTTAACCGACACAGGCAGGGCTATGCACGCACGGCCTGCAACCTGCTGCATCTAAACCTCCCTGCCCGGTCTCCATTTCTTAAGTGTGAACCTTCATCATTCTTTCTAATTCGGACCCGTTCCGAGTAAACCAGCCCTAAACTCGCGAGTAGATTCCAACTACTCGTCTTCTACCAGACCTTTCCTACTAACATTAGCGTAGCCAAATTCCCTCGAGGAGTTGCTATTCTACCCTTTCTCTCATAGGTGTTTCTGGTCATGCAAGTGGAGTTTTCAATATCATCTAGACGTAATGCAATCAACGATGCAAAGCTATGATCTCTACAAATGAAAATGTTTTATAAAATGGTTCAAGTGCAAACCGGGGCTTGTCTGTTTTGCAGGTGACTACTGTTACAATCAGTTAGTGACGACCACTTGGAGCTTGATCACTTGTTCTCCTTCCTCCTTGATCTTCACTTCAAGTCCTTCTCACCTTCTTCACATATATGCTACACGATATGATCATGCATATGTATTTAATTGAAAAGCTTTTGCTCATAAGATCTAACAACCATTTTAAAACTGGAACTTTGTTTAAGAATTTAAAATGACACTGGTGCTAGTGGTTTGGGTTGGGCTTAAACACTAAGATCACTTATTAAGTGCTTTTCCCACTTAAGTGTTGATGACCTTAAGGGATCACACATGACAGTGGTGATCCAGAGCTCTACTGGAGCTGAGAATTTTCATGTGAGTTCCTTGTCACGAGAAAGTCCTCTGGACCAAAATCTAGCACATTTCATGGAATGGTTTATTCAGAATAATTCTCTAAGTGTTTAGTCAAAGATGAATTAATTCTGAGGTAACATTCATGTTCATGTAAAACTCAGTGAACCACAATTTCAATTATAGTTTATAGAGTCTACATGAATTTTCCTAGGATTTTTGGAGCTAAGAATTTCCCAGAACTGAATTTACAAGTTTTGGAAATTCTCTGAAAATGTTTCTGTATTCATTTGAATACAGGAACTTACAATCTGAATTACCCTGATTAATTCAACTCCAAATGAGCTGAAACTTTTACAAGAGTCTAATAACACCCTAAAGAATATCCTGGCAAAATTGTACGATTTTTGGATAAACCAAACTCCCTCTAAAATTCTTTTGCTGAAAAGCTTTAAAGAATTTTCCAGAATTAAATAAATCCTTTCATACAAATTGGGTTGCATATTTGGATAGAGTTTTTCAATCTGAATCTAACCCAATTTGAATCACTAATTTTGGAGGTTCCTAGCAAAAGTTATGCTCTTCTAAAGTTTGGGAAAAATCTGGGATTTGAATAAATCCGGGGAAAAGTTTAAACCTGACTGTGGGCCATGGGGCACGTGTCAGTCACCGGGAGTGCGCCACACGGGGTCACAGAATTGTTTCCCGCGCTGTCACTGCCGATCCCGCGCCACAGAGTATCCGGTCCACTGTTTCTGTGCGACTGACGCGTGGGGCCGGCGAGGTCTTCTTCCACCTCCCGCTCCCGCGCGATCCCGCCGCCGGGCTCGCCGGAGTAGCTCCGGGATCGGTCGTCCGGTCATTGCAGCTGCTGAAACTCGCCGCTAGGCCCTATTTCAACCCGAGGAACATGATGGTGGGACTTCCCCAGACCGGCGAGGTTCCTAAACCACCCCGCACCGGTGCAGCGGCTCTGAGGGAGTTCGGCAACGTTGCCCCGATGCTCTAGCCCGCAAGAAGTCCACTAGAAAGGTTCTACAGCACCAGTGGAGATTTGCCCTGCTCGGCATGGCCGCATATGGGCATGGAAACGGCTCCAACCTAGGGTTCATCGTGCACCCGATGTCCCTTATTGTGGTAGCCGTTGGAAAAGCTTGAAACAAGCCGTCTACCATGGGTTTCATGCGACGTTTTGTGAAGAAGAAAAGTTGCTACACCAGTCTAGATTCTATGTGCGAAATTTGCAGAGCTCTAAATGAATATAACTCGAGAATTTCGTCGATTCATACCCGCGGGTCAGTTTTCACCGGCCGGAGAGGATCTTTGAAATTCGTTGTTGAGAGGCCGAGACAGACTCGGTGCTTCGGGTGGAAGCTGCACGGAGACCTTCCGCGTCCCAGGGACCGCTTTCTTGGTCGTGAAAGCCGCTCTGTGGAGCTGTCCACGGGAGCACGTCGCCGCCGGGGTGTTCGGCCGCCGCGGAAACTCAAGGTTCTCGGCGTAGAGGGCACGAACACATTGGGCGATGGCTCGAGGAGGTCGTGGGGGGTTCCGTTGTGTGGTTTTGCCGATCAGCTGGGGGTTGCACGCGAGCTGGGCGGTGGGCGACCGGAGTGCTCGAGCGTCGGCCGCTCTGTCCTGTCTCTCGCGTGAGGAGAACGAAAAGAACGCCCGGTCCTCGGTGATAAGGCCAACGGGAGGTCGGGAGAGGATATAGACGTCCGGTACCGACCTCCAGCGTGATAAAACCCAGCAGGAGCTGGCCGCCGGCTGGCCCTCGGTGTCGAGCGGAGGGGAGGTGGCTTCGGCCGTTGCTTCACGTGGGAGTAAATCAAATGAAGACTGTGGACTTCAGATCTTTTACAATTTCAGTGCTCCCAATGACATGTGGGTCCCACATGTCAGTCCTCCTTATCCCCTCTAAATATCTCCCCAATTTGAATATTGATGGAATTCAATTGTGGAAGTTTAAATCTGATATGGATTTGGATAATTGGGCAAGTTTCATCCAAATTCAAACATGCATTTGAATTCCTTGTCTTTTAAAGTCCATTTTGCAAAATGGGTTGCAAACTATTTCTATAAATCATGAAACTTTGCACACCCCGTAATTTGGACTCAAGGAATCCAAATATGAAATCTGATCTTTATTTTGGCTGTTGCAAATGAGATTTGTAGCACAACAGTTTGGAAATTCCTAGTGTTACTCTCATTTGAATTTTGAGTTTGAACAATTGTTCTAAATCTGATTTTTGCTTTCTCACACATATGGGGACTTCCCATCTTTGTTTTAGACCCCTCTAGGGTTCCAAGTCCTCAAATGAACATTTGACTCGTGTGAAGAAAGCCCTCATGTGTGTTATCACATGTGGGAAAAAGTTTTTAACAAGTCCCAAATTTCATGCACATGAAACAAAACTTTGCAAACAAGTGTTTTTTTGTATTCATAATTTTGGGACCTTTACATTTCTCCCCCCTTAAAAGGAATCTCGTCCCGAGATTCAAAGGAAGATGAGGTGGGAGGTAATTACAAGGTTTATGACAAAAGCTCCGGATAATTCTTGTGGATGTAATCTTCGGTTTCCCACGTCGCCTCTTCCGGGGTATGATTACTCCACAGGACTTTGTAAAATTTTAAAGTCCAGTTCCTAGTGGTCCGGGTCTTTTCGTCGATAATCTGTACAGGTTGCTCAACATAGGTGAGATCCGGCTTCAACTCGTCGATGTCTTCGGTGCGGATGGCAGCTGTAAACTTGAGACACTTCCGCAGCTGGGACACGTGAAACATGTCGTGAATACCGGCAAGGCTTGCCGGTAGTTCCAGCCGGTAGGCTACAGTTCCGCACTTCTCCGTGATAGTAAACGGACCGATGAATCGGGGAGCAAGTTTCCCCTTGACACCGAACCGATGAATCCCCTTCATCGGAGACACACGAAGATACACGTGCTCTCCGACTTCGAAATGCAGCGGTCGACGTCTCTGGTCCGCGTAGCTCTTTTGACGAGATTGGGCAGCTTTGAGGTTCTCTTGTATTATCCGAACTCTCTCTTCGGCTTCATTGACAAGATCAACCCCGAACGTCACTCGTTCACCGGATTCGCACCAATTCAATGTCGTATGGCACTTCCGGCCGTATAGAGCTTCATATGGTGCCATCTTAATGCTCGTCTGATATCCGTTGTTGTACGAGAACTCCGCCAGCGGTAAGTGATCATCCCAGCTCTTACCGTGGTGGATGGCACATGCTCTTAGCATATCCTCTAGTATTTGATTCACCCTCTCAGTTTGCCCATCGGTTTGAGGGTGATATGCAGAGCTTCTAATCAACTTTGTCCCCAAGGAGGTGTGTAGCTGTTCCCAGAAACGGGCTACGAACAGCGATCCTCTATCTGACACAATGGTGCGGGGAACTCCATGTAAGCACAAGATCCGTGCTATATACAGCTCCGCATACTGCTTTGCGTTGTACCTAGTATGCACAGGGATGAAATGTGCTGATTTGGTTAATCGGTCCACGATTACCCAAATCGAATCATGGTTGTGGGAGGTCATCGGCAACCCGACGATGAAGTCCATACTCAAGTCTTCCCACTTCCATGCCGGTACTTGCAATGGCTGCAACAGGCCTGACTTCTTCATATGGTCGGCCTTGACTCTTCGACACGTATCACACTCTGAAACGTATTTTGCAACTTCACGTTTCATACGTGTCCACCAAAACTTCTTCCGGAGATCTTGGTACATTTTATTACTGCCCGGATGAATGGAAAACTTTGACAAATGAGCTTCATCCAAAATTTTCTTCCGTAGTCCCATATCCCGGGGTACTACAATCCGGTCGTTGAACCACAAGGTACCTTCATCGTCCTTCCGGAAGCACTTCATTTCTCCGTTGTCTATCCTCCGTCGTATGTGAGACATACCCTTGTCTTTTCGTTGAGCCTCAACGATCTCCTCTCGGATAGTAGGAATGAGAGCAAGATTATAGAGAGCTCCATACGGGATGACACGGAGGCTTGGTTCTTCATCATCCATTTCAGCAATAGTTAGGTGATGGATATGCGCCTTACGACTGAGCGCATCGGCGACCATATTCGCCTTTCCTGGATGATAATGAATCTCTAGTTCATAATCCTTAATGAGCTCTAGCCATCTTCTTTGCCTCATGTTCAATTCTTTCTGAGTGAAGATGTACTTCAAGCTCTTGTTGTCGGTGTAGAGGTGTACAAGATTTCCGAGCAAGTAATGCCTCCACATCTTTAAAGCAAGGACCACGGCAGCTAACTCCAGATCATGAGTTGGATAATGCTGCTCGTGAGTTCTGAGTTGACGAGATCCATAAGCGACCACTCGTCTTTCTTGCATCAGCACGCAGCCAAGACCGATGCCAGATGCATCGCAATAAACGTCGAATGGCTTTGTTGTATCTGGCTGAGCAAGAACTGGGGCTGTCGTGAGATGCTTCACTAAGGTCTTGAAAGCTTGTTCACACGCAGCAGCCCACACAAATCTGGTATTCTTCTTTAATAATTCTGTCATCGGTTTAGCAATCTTGGAGAAACTCGGAATAAACCTCCGGTAGTAACCCGCTAAACCGAGGAAGCTTTGGATTTCATATACTGACTTTGGTGACTCCCACTTCTGCACTTGGATAATCTTACTCGGATCTACGGCGATGCCCTCCGCTGAAATGATGTGTTCGAGAAAAGGTACTTGATTAATCCAGAATTCACACTTGCTGAATTTTGCATAGAGCTGATGATCTCGCAATCTTTGTAGCACAATATGCAGGTGTTCAGCATGTTCTTCCTCTGACTTGGAGTACACCAAGATATCGTCGATGAAGACCACGACGAATTTATCCAACTCCGGCATGAACACTGAATTCATCAGGTACATAAAGTGTGCCGGGGCGTTGGTCAAACCAAAAGACATAACGAGATACTCATACAGCCCGTATCTTGTTGAAAATGCCGTCTTTGGAATATCTTCTGCCCGGATTTTAATCTGATGATATCCGGACCGAAGGTCCATCTTCGAGAATACCTTCGCACCCACTAATTGATCGAAGAGCATATCAATGCGAGGTAGTGGATACTTGTTCTTGATGGTAACGGCGTTCAAAGGACGATAATCAACACAAAGCCGTAGTGTTTCGTCCTTCTTTTTGACAAACAACGCTGAACAACCCCAAGGTGACGAACTTGGTCGTATAAATCCCTTGCTTATTAGGTCATTCAGCTGCGTCTTCAATTCTGCCAGTTCATTGGGTGCCATCTTGTACGGCCTTCGTGATATCGGTGTGGTTCCCGGTATAAGTTCAATCTTGAACTCAACGTCTCGCTCGGGCGGCATGCCCGGTAAATCGTCGGGGAACACATCCGGATACTCACGTACCACCGGAATGTCCTCTATCTTGACAGCTTCCGTGTGGTTCACTGTTGCAATCTGCTGCCGTCTGGCGCCCAGAATTAATACATGACGACCGTGCTGTGGGGAGTTGAGCTCAACGGTCCTGGAGCTGATGTTAAGAACCGCTCTGTGGTAATTCAACCACGACATCCCCAAAATGATGTCGATCTTCAGACCCTTAAGGATAATGAGAGTCGTAGGGTATATTATACCCCCCAAACAAAGAGGTGCTCGGGAGACAACCTCGCTTGCGGTACTGCTGCCCCCGGGCGAAGATATGAGGTATTGCCTCTTTGTATAAACGGTTTGGAGCTGATGTTGAGCCACAAAAGATTGGCTAATGAAGTTGTGTGTGGCACCGGAATCAAAGAGAACTAAAACCGGTAGCTGATTCAGAGAAAACATCCCTGCTAGAGCGGCTTCTCCTTCCGGAACATCATCAATCACAGTATAGTGAATGTTGCCCCTTATCTGCCCTCCTATCTGCAGATTGAGGTACGGGTCTTATTGTTGTAAATATGATGGCCCGCATCCTTGAATTCCCTCCGAACATTGCCTAGCATAATGGCCCTTACGCCCACAAGTAAGACACGGATGCCTCTCCGGTTCTTCGTTGACTTGCGGTGGACTGCTAGGTACATATGGCTGCAGCGATGGAGCACAAACCACCGTCTGATGCTGCGGCAGTGGAGGTGGTGCAAGTTGTAAAACTTGACCAGTAATCAATCTCTGAGGAGTTGATTGTACAGGAGGCCTCCATCTTTCACCGGTTGGCGTTTGATACACCAAACGGTACTTCTGAGGCACATGACTTGTGCTAGCCTGCTCGATCTTACTCATCTTTCTCTTCTCTGCTTGCCACTCAAGTGTCGGCTTCTCTTGAATGAAAGCCGCATTGACCATGTCGGTGTAACTGCCGTTATTATGTACGGCCAGCTTCTCCCGTAATATGGCACTCAGGCCATGGAAAAATAGGTCACACCGTGCCTCTTCTTTCGCCACATACTCGGGAGCATATTGGGCCAAAAGATTAAATCTCCTGACATACTCGAGGACACTCATGTCCCCTTGCTTCAAGCCCAAAAATTCCTCCCGATTTGCCTTGACAATACCTAGTGGTATGTAACGAGTACGAAAGGCTTCACAAAACTCTCTCCATGTTACTTGATGGCCCCCCGGAATGGTGGCAACATAATCCACCCACCAGTTTCCGGCGGCTCCATGGAGTTGTTGAGCGGCAAACTTTGTCTTCTGGTAATCATCACACTGGAATACTCCAAATTTTGACTCCATGACACGAAGCCATTGATCTGCTTCCACAGGTTCGGTGGCTTCAGTAAAGATAGGCGGTTGAGTCGCCACGAAGTCCAGATAAGCGTCCCGAGGTGGAACGACTTGTTGCGTGTTCTGGAGTACGCCTTGCTGTACCAAAGTTTGGAGTAAGCGTGTGTGTTCTTGTGTTGCTTCTTGGAGTAGCCTAGCATTCTCTTGATTAGACTCGACAACTCGAGTCATAAGATCCATCCATTCCGTGGATGGTGGTTCCGACGGTGGAATGGAAGCATCACCGCCTCGATGAGAACTTCCGGCCCTACTCCTAGAGCGATTACGAACCATACTGCAAAATGTAGTTGAGATGAGTTAAACAAGAACTCAGCAGTATGTCAGACTAATGAAAACAAGAATATGTCAAAACTTTATAAAAGCAGTAACAAATTTCATGTTTACACAACTCCTTAGTAGGCCTAGCTATTCAGCTTATCTGTACAGGACAGACCTTTATGCACTATCTCCAGATTTTGATCTAATTAAGAGCATTTTCATAACTCAAGTTGGATACCAAAGTTAAAGTTAACTTCAGTATCTTTCCAACGAGTACTCATATGCCCTCAGATCATCTCCGGATTAAAAGTTATGATTTTTCCAAAGTTAATAGGATTCCTGGATAAAATTTGCCAGCACCTCCTTTGTACATGGCCGATTTTATCACAGTTGTATATGTAAATACAATAAGAACCTGAACAAACTTTGATCTACAACAATGTTGCACATTCATAATCTTTCCTATGGTGTATCATAGGCTCCTTAAAGGTTTATCTACAGAAAGTTATGGCTTAAAAACAGAAAGGTCCAGAGAGGTTTTGTTGCTGTCCTGGTTCTGGACAGTTTACCTTACTCTGAACTTTCTACCCATTCAGCATCTTATTTAGCTCTGGAGGTCTACAAAGAAGTTGTAGATCACTTGAAAATCTTTCCATATCTGTATCTTACACCTTAATTGGGTCAAGCTACTCAGAGTTATGCTCTGTTGAAGTCCAGCACAAATTTCTGCTGAAAACAGAGCACTCTGTTTTTGAAATCTTTGAAGTCTAATCTTCCTCTCATTTGAATCTTAGCTCAAAATAAGAGTTCAGTAACTAATATTTGTTTCAAACTTCCGTTTTTAGTTGAAAGTTAGTTCATGAGTCATTTCTTCAAAGGAAAGGGGTTATT
The DNA here is from genome assembly GCA_030760725.1 of Neostapfia colusana. Classification (NCBI taxonomy): domain Eukaryota; kingdom Viridiplantae; phylum Streptophyta; class Magnoliopsida; order Poales; family Poaceae; genus Neostapfia; species Neostapfia colusana. The sequence continues at coordinate 30,916,663 of JASWHV010000017.1, read as the reverse complement.
ATGTTTAGTACGGCGTCGATGCACCGTAAGAAGCATGTCGGTACTACGTAGCCTCACCAAAAGAAAATCCTAACCGGATTATACCGGTATAACGTATCTTAAGTGGCACTAAAACGATCACTCGCAAACGTGTTCTATTCGGGCTACTGTTTCGTGGTTAATCCTGCATAAGTCACACTCAATCATCAGGCCCGGCTGCACACTGAACCCGGTATCCATACATTTCTTACACCCGTCCGTCATCACTCGCACAGGTGTTCTCAAGCCAAACACGCCTTGAGCTACGTGTTCACGTTACTAACCACGTGACGGGGTTTCCCAAATTGCACCACGCACGCCTGGGACAGACGTTGCTCAAGTACCCCAAACGACATGAAGAGTCGTAGAGAATACTAAAGCGGATCGGGTTACCTGCCACCCGTGGGGCTCCACCCTTCAGCTTGTGCGCACTGGTGGACAGCGCTTACGTGCACCCCCCAAGACATAAATCGTCCCGAGATGCACGATTTTCCGACATAACAAATAAGTTAGGTTGCCACCTTTATATTAAGCTAATAGTAATCCTTATGTGGGCCTAGTACCGTATCCTCACCGTAACCTAAATTTTTGTCGTAATACCTTCCTTATTCCGTGTGCTATTACCAATGCGGCTCTGATACCAACTGAGACGGGCGCGGTACCGACTGAGACAGGGCTCAGCTCTGATACCACGCTGACATGACCCGCTCAACCGAGACAGGCCACTCGCCCGGGAATCGCATTGGGTGGTGCCGTGTTATGCGGCACCCAACAACACACATATGAGGAACAATGTATTACATAAAACAATAGCGGAAGCTTACAAGTTTTTCTTTGTAAATACTTTACATCAAGTAACTACAGCGGAAGTCTTGATCAACTCACGTCGAATAACTAAGAGCACCCAAGATAAAGTCCAGCCCGCGGTCTCCTCTTGCTAGCAACACGAAGACAAGCAGCAGCGGCTGGGTTCTCCATGTGTTACCTGACTCGGGAGTTCCCGAGTCTCACCGGACAACCTTCTTTCCAGCATCGTTGTTAACCTGCAAAACCACTTATATAGCAAGCGTGAGCACATAGGCTCAGCAAGTCTGACCCGTCTCTCCTAAACAAGAAACTCTACATGCACGATGGTTTCAAATGGGTCGACTAGATTTGCATAAGGGACTCGCCTAAAGTTGATCCTTAACTTTCATATTTTAAGCCTCATTGTGCAGACCTTGAGCCGAAAAGCATCGCAACTCCACAATCAAACAAGAAACGCTTTGTTGCGATGCTCCTTGCACAAAGTGAAAGTAAACTTTAATGAGCCTATCTCTAATTCAATCATGGTTGCAATACGAGTTATAGCACAGCCTTATCAAGTGCAAAGATAAACAATTCCAGTTGTTACTACGTCAAGACGCAGTGGGCAAGTATGCTCATATGACCGCGAGCGACGGTGATTCGAATCAGTACACGCCCGGACTACACGACACGTACACCCGTACTCCGAGATGCCGGCAGCAACCTCGACTGACGTTGTACGCGGCCACCTTTCCCAAGATCTTCCACATTGGACGCAGTCCAACTGCCCCGAGTACGCAAGTTCCCTCAAGGTGCATACCCGCTGTGGTATGTTCTTGAGCGAGTTACCTCCTGCTACCCTGACGCCGAAAGCCTAAGGCAGTTGGAAAAGTTCCACTATGGATCTCCCAAGGTACATCGGTTTCCTGGGTCCCATATAGCCAGTATGTGCCCGGTACACAACTCAAACTTGTCCAACAGGGCCAAGCATGGACGGGCCTTAACCGACACAGGCAGGGCTATGCACGCACGGCCTGCAACCTGCTGCATCTAAACCTCCCTGCCCGGTCTCCATTTCTTAAGTGTGAACCTTCATCATTCTTTCTAATTCGGACCCGTTCCGAGTAAACCAGCCCTAAACTCGCGAGTAGATTCCAACTACTCGTCTTCTACCGGACCTTTCCTACTAACATTAGCGTAGCCAAATTCCCTCGAGGAGTTGCTATTCTACCCTTTCTCTCATAGGTGTTTCTGGTCATGCAAGTGGAGTTTTCAATATCATCTAGACGTAATGCAATCAACGATGCAAAGCTATGATCTCTACAAATGAAAATGTTTTATAAAATGGTTCAAGTGCAAACCGGGGCTTGCCTGTTTTGCAGGTGACTACTGTTACAATCAGTTAGTGACGACCACTTGGAGCTTGATCACTTGTTCTCCTTCCTCCTTGATCTTCACTTCAAGTCCTTCTCACCTTCTTCACGTATATGCTACACGATATGATCATGCATATGTATTTAATTGAAAAGCTTTTGCTCATAAGATCTAACAACCATTTTAAAATTGGAACTTTGTTTAAGAATTTAAAATGACACTGGTGCTAGTGGTTTGGGTTGGGCTTAAACACTAAGATCACTTATTAAGTGCTTTTCCCACTTAAGTGTTGATCACCTTAAGGGATCACACATGACAGTGGTGATCCAGAGCTCTACTGGAGCTGAGAATTTTCATGTGAGTTCCTTGTCACGAGAAAGTCCTCTGGACCAAAATCTAGCACATTTCATGGAATGGTTTATTCAGAATAAGTCTCTAAGTGTTTAGTCAAAGATGAATTAATTCTGAGGTAACATTCATGTTCATGTCAAACTCAGTGAACCACAATTTCAATTATTGTTTATAGAGTCTACATGAATTTTCCTAGGATTTTTGGAGCTAAGAATTTCCCAGAACTGAATTTACAAGTTTTGGAAATTCTCTGAAAATGTTTCTGTATTCATTTGAATACAGGAACTTACAATCTGAATTACCATGATTAATTCAACTCCAAATGATCTGAAACTTTTACAAGAGTCTAATAACACCCTAAAGAATATCCTGGCAAAATTTTAGGATTTTTGGATAAACCAAACTCCCTCTAAAATTCTTTTGCTGAAAAGCTTTAAAGAATTTTCCAGAATTAAATAAATCCTTTCATACAAATTGGGTTGCATATTTGGATAGAGTTTTTCAATCTGAATCTAACCCAATTTGAATCACTAATTTTGGAGGTTCCTAGCAAAAGTTATGCTCTTCTAAAGTTTGGGAAAAATCTGGGATTTGAATAAATCCGGGGAAAAGTTTAAACCTGACTGTGGGCCATGGGGCACGTGTCAGTCACCGGGAGTGCGCCACACGGGGTCACAGAATTGTTTCCCGCGCTGTCACAGCCGATCCCGCGCCACAGAGTATCCGGTCCACTGTTTCTGTGCGACTGACGCGTGGGGCCGGCGAGGTCTTCTTCCACCTCCCGCTCCCGCGCGATCCCGCCGCCGGGCTCGCCGGAGTAGCTCCGGGATCGGTCGTCCGGTCATTGCAGCTGCTGAAACTCGCCGCTAGGCCCTATTTCAACCCGAGGAACATGATGGTGGGACTTCCCCAGACCGGCGAGGTTCCTAAACCACCCCGCACCGGTGCAGCGGCTCTGAGGGAGTTCGGCAACGTTGCCCCGATGCTCTAGCCCGCAAGAAGTCCACTAGAAAGGTTCTACAGCACCAGTGGAGATTTGCCCTGCTCGGCATGGCCGCATATGGGCATGGAAACGGCTCCAACCTAGGGTTCATCGTGCACCCGATGCCCCTTATTGTGGTAGCCGTTGGAAAAGCTTGAAACAAGCCGTCTACCATGGGTTTCATGCGACGTTTTGTGAAGAAGAAAAGTTGCTACACCAGTCTAGATTCTATGTGCGAAATTTGCAGAGCTCTAAACGAATATAACTCGAGAATTTCGTCGATTCATACCCGCGGGTCAGTTTTCACCGGCCGGAGAGGATCTTTGAAATTCGTTGTTGAGAGGCCGAGACAGACTCGGTGCTTCGGGTGGAAGCTGCACGGAGACCTTCCGCGTCCCATGGACCGCTTTCTTGGTCGTGAAAGCCGCTCTGTGGAGCTGTCCACGGGAGCACGTCGCCGCCGGGGTGTTCGGCCGCCGCGAAAACTCAAGGTTCTCGGCGTAGAGGGCACGAACACACTGGGCGATGGCTCGAGGAGGTCGTGGGGGGTTCCGTTGTGTGGTTTTGCCGATCAGCTGGGGGTTGCACGCGAGCTGGGCGGTGGGCGACCGGAGTGCTCGAGCGTCGGCCGCTCTGTCCTGTCTCTCGCGTGAGGAGAAGGAAAAGAACGCCCGGTCCTCGGTGATAAGGCCAACGGGAGGTCGGGAGAGGATATAGACGTCCGGTACCGACCTCCAGCGCGATAAAACCCAGCAGGAGCTGGCCGCCGGCTGGCCCTCGGTGCCGAGCGGAGGGGAGGTGGCTTCGGCCGTTGCTTCACGTGGGAGTAAATCAAATGAAGACTGTGGACTTCAGATCTTTTACAATTTCAGTGCTCCCAATGACATGTGGGTCCCACATGTCAGTCCTCCTTATCCCCTCTAAATATCTCCCCAATTTGAATATTGATGGAATTCAATTGTGGAAGTTTAAATCTGATATGGATTTGGATAATTGGGCAAGTTTCATCCAAATTCAAACATGCATTTGAATTCCTTGTCTTTTAAAGTCCATTTTGCAAAATGGGTTGCAAACTATTTCTATAAATCATGAAACTTTGCACACCCCCTAATTTGGACTCAAGGAATCCAAATATGAAATCTGATCTTTATTTTGGCTGTTGCAAATGAGATTTGTAGCACAACAGTTTGGAAATTCCTAGTGTTACTCTCATTTGAATTTTGAGTTTGAACAATTGTTCTAAATCTGATTTTTGCTTTCTCACACATATGGGGACTTCCCATCTTTGTTATAGACCCCTCTAGGGTTCCAAGTCCTCAAATGAACATTTGACTCGTGTGAAGAAAGCCTCATGTGTGTTATCACATGTGGGAAAAAGTTTTTAACAAGTCCCAAATTTCATGCACATGAAACAAAACTTTGCAAACAAGTGTTTCTTTGTATTCATAATTTTGGGACTTTTACAGATCACGCAGAGGGGTGCTGCGTTGCACAGCACCGGATAACACACGTCAAAGGTACAAAGTGGAAGCAAAACTTTTATTACATAAAGTGGTTTATGAACACTTTTACATCAAAATATGTCCAGTCTACACTCACGGGCGTAGACTACGCATCAAGTTCACGTTCAGCTCGTCAACGTGTCCTTGCTAGCACACACGCACACTAATACTGCGGCGTGCATGACTCCCACTCGACGGGGTTCCCCTCCTGGGGTTCCGTCTCCTCTTCGGGAGTCCCTTCCTTATAGAACCCTGGAAAAGCTTCAAACACAAGCAGTGAGCACGAAGCCTCAGCAAGACTGACCCGTCTCTCCGAAACATGGAACTTCTACATGAGGGGTAATAGGTGCATGAGATAAAACAAGTTGCAAAGGATTCGCCCAATTAGTGGAACCTTACTTTCCAGTTTTAGCAGCAGGTGGTAGAGAACCTTACGCTAAGGCACATGAGAGAGCCGCAATCAAACAAGAAACACATTTCTCTCATGTAATTTGCCCAAAGTTGAAAAGAACTTTAGTTAGCTCTAGACTATAGCAAATCATTAACAATCAAAGTCCACCTTTCAATCAGCAACATTTTAACATGTAACTAGCATCTTCTTTCTACGTCACGGTACAGTGAACAAGTGGTACTCACTGACCGCGTGGGACAGTGATTATAATCGATTTACACCTGCAGGGTTACCCGAACAACCCGTCACGTACGCCCGTACTCGATGTTGCCTACAACAACCATCACAGACGCCGTACGCAACTACCTTTCACCCGTTAGCCAAATGTTGAACCGGTCCAATCGTCCCGAGCAAGAGGTCTCTGCACGCGCATCTCAGTGCCGCCAGCTGATTTACACCTCGAGCTTTCAACCTACCCTCTGAACGACCAGCTATGCCTCAACACCCAGCTACCTGAGTTACATCGGTTTCCCGGTTCCCATATAGCCGGTAGGTCTTCGGTACTGTTCTAGCTTGTTCAACAGGCCCACACACGGCTAGGTCCTCAATCGACACAAGCGGAGCTATAGCACACAGGCCCCAAAGTCCTGCTGCCCTTACTCTCCGCTCGGTCTCATTTTTCTTGCCATGTGTATCATGTGCTATTTCTACCCGAGTCGAGTGCCTCTAGCCTATGCTCGCGAGTAGTTCCAACTACTCGATTTGTACCGAATCCTACCCTAACTTAGCTTTGCAGTAGCTAACGAGGTTTGCACTCCTAAACCCAACCCATGGTTTTCTTGGCTATGCAATTGGGTTTCCAAACAAGACTCTCATGCAAGGAATAATAGTATTCAAGTATGTGCTCAAAACAATAAAAATTTGTAAAAAGGTTAATGCAAACCGGAGCTTTCCTTGCTGCTCTTGGTCGTAGGCCAGCTGCTCCTCCGGAGTAACGAAGTCTAGGACTTCGGGTTCCTCCTCGATCTTAGCGACTACATGATATAAGAAGTACATGTATTAATTTAATGCATTTGATTGCAATTTAAACTTGTGAAGTTTATAAGTTTCACTAGACAGACCCAATGACTGAAATTTTTGCTGTGGCTTGGTTACAACCTAAACAGAGACTTGGTCAAGTTTTAGTTGCAGCAAGGCTCATTTGAGCTATCCACAATTAATTATGTCCTTGACTTTATTGGAACTCTTATTGTGTTCTAGGGATTTTCATGGGGCAACTTATGACTTTCTGAAAACTAGATTTTTCAGAGGGTTCTAATGGAGTTGGTCTCACTTAATTTGAAGGTTCCTAACTACAGATATGAGCTAAACAATTTCAGAGAAAATTCTGACAATGTTTCTGAACATTTTCTATTTTCTCTAGAACAGTTTCACTAATCGCACCATTAGGTAGATCAAATGAGCTCAAATGGATCTGAAATTGTTATGGTAGTTCAGCGATATTTTAGTGAACATCCCAGCAAAATTTCAGAATTTTCCCCCAAAGGATTCTCCAGTTAAAATTCCACACAGTCTAAACTTTGAGGAATTAATTCTGGAGAATTAAGGATTTTTATGAAGTGAAACTTGATTTGCTTGAAAGTTCTCAGGGAGCTGAATCCAAAAAAATTTGGTTCACTCTATTTGGAGCTTCCTAGCCAAAGTTATAAGGATTTGAAGTTTGACTGAAATCTGAAAATCGGGAAAAAGTTTAAATCTGCCGGTGGGTCCACGGTACACGTGTCGGACACGGGAGCGATGGCACACCGGGGCCTACGGGGTTTTTTGCGCGCCAGCACACCGGATCCGAGCCGCAGCCCGATCCCAATTTAAAATATGAGCCGCTGACAGCCGGGGTCCACCCCCTTCGTCTACCTCCCGCCGCCCGCGCTCTGCCTCCGGGGTACCTCGCCGGAGAGCTCGCCGGCAGCCTCTGTGGAGCTCCAAGCTTCATGATTCCGGCCGCCCCTGCCTACTTTCACTAGGGGAACCTGATTCCAGGCTCAGTTTGTCATGAAAATGGCCAGTACATGGTCGGCGACGAGCAGCAGCCTCGGGAGAACTTCGGCCATGTCGGCCGACCTCCCTAGCACCCCACTCGATCGAGCAAACGGTCGGGAAGCATCAGTGGACCCTAGGAAAGGTCGACATGAGCTCCACGGAGCTCAGGAAGGGTCGTGTTGGGCTGTCACCATGCGACCTAGTCCAGAAATCGGGATTTCTACTAAAACTCGAAGAACAGCGGTTTCCCTCCATGGTTCTTCGTGGTTCCTGCTCCTATGGACTCGTACGGGCTACTAGAAGTGATCCTCTCCATGAGAGTATGAGTGATGCAGTGTGGCTTACGAATTTCTCTGATCGGTGCAGATTCCCCTTTTGCACACCGTCGCGAAAACATGAAATTCCGGCCTGAGCAGTGTTTGTCACGCCAACGGAGCTTGCGGGAATGAAAGAGGGACTGAAGGCAAACCTATTTGCTGTTCACAGCTCGGTGAACGGTGCGCTATGGTGGACGGAAGGATGGTTCCTGCAGTGGCGGCTCGAGCTGAACCGGCAGAGGAAGGATCGCCGCGGTGGAGCTCGGGGAGGACTGCGCAGGGTTTGGAACCGGCGCGAGGGTGTCGAAGATGGCTTGGCGCACCCGGTGCTGGTCTCAGATCGCCGGGATGATCACTGGATCGGCCGGGCGATGAGGAACCGCAAGTTCACTTGGGCGGCGAGGAGTTTCAGTCTGTTGGGCGAGAGCGCGTCGGGGTAGGGATGGGGAGCACCGGCGACCGCTCGGACGCCTAGATAAGGGCCCCGGAAGTCGGTTCAGCGGCCGTGGGCGGCAAGCAGGTGGTGGCGCGGTGGCCTCCCCTCGGTGGCGCTCTCGGGAGAAGCTCGGGGACCCGAGCACTGAAAGTCTACTCGGTTACATTTCCTCAGTGGCTGCCATGTGGGTCCCAGTTTTTTTTTAACCTCTGAAATTAACTCCAAATCACTGTTGTAAACAGTAGTCCCCACAAAGCCCATGGTGATTTGAATTATCTACCCTTGAGTCATTTGAATCGGTTAGAATTCAAATTGGGTTTGGTTTGAATAAATTTCAGCACATGTTCAGTTTCAAATTCAAACAAAGTTTGAATTTGCTCCACTAGCTCATGTCAAGCTCAACTCCAAATGGAGTGAAAATTGGAGCGTGAGGTCACAAAAATGTGCTGAGTAAGAATATGCCTCCCACTTTTGAATTCATGGGATAAAAACAGTTTGAATTTGAATGTGGTTTCAAACTGCCCTCTTTCTAGCTATGCCCAAAATGCCCTCAAAAATGTTTTGAATTTGGGTGAATCTTGGCATGGACATTCCTAGCAATATGTATTAGTTTTCTCAATGCCCAGCCCCTATATGATGTATGTGGGAAATGCCACTTTTTCACTTTGTGAGTTTGTTTTCTAATGAGCATGTTGATGGTGGTTACTTGCTCTTCAAATATGTTCATCAACTTGCTTCAAATGAGGTGTGTGTGTGGTGATGAACACTTTAAATATGTGTCAAAAACTGAGGCCTTTACAGTACCGTATCCTTCTCACTGACCCGTACGCACCCGTAAAACTGCGACGGTCAGCTCTGATACCATTGGTGGAAGCTCTCTAGGATCATAGACTAGCCACACAGACCAGCACTAGTCTTTTCTGCGCACTTTGTCCTCACTCATGCGCACCCGGAAAGAACTTTCCGGTTGGTCACCCATCCCCAAATTTCTCTGGGCCAAGCATGCTTAACCCCGAAGTCCTTTGCAGGTGGGCTTCCGAAAAAGAAGATATACCTTGATGGTATGAGTACTCTATCAAAACACTAATAATGCAATCGTGAGCACGATGGCTTAGCAAGACTTAACCGACACTCCTAAATCATGAAACTCTACATGTAGGGAGTAATAACATAGGAAAAGTATGATGCAATAAAGACACTCTTAGATGTTAATCCTTACTTTCTGTTTTATAGCAGCAGATTATTGTGCCTTAGACAGCCCTCACATCGGAAGTTCACAGTCAAACAAGAAAGCTTTCCTCCAATGTGGTGATGCCCAAAGAGGAAGATAAACTTAGTGATCTCTACAACTGTAGCATACATGGTTTGGCAATACAATGAGCTAAGAACATCACAACAGCAATGATTCATCTCACTTTATCTAGAAGTTATTACTACGTCACAACTCAGTGAACAAGTGGTACTCATATAACCGCGAGGGATGGTGATTCGAATCAGGACACACCCGGAACACATGACACATACACCCGCCTTCAAAGACTCACACAAGAGCTCTTTCTTACGTTGTATGCAGCAACCTTTCACCCATCACTCCAATGCCGAACCAGTTCTGCCGACTCATCAGAAGGGCCACTACTCAGAACACGTCGAACTTGCTCCGCTAACGGGTTTACACCTCTGACACCAACCCCCAAAGGCGGCCGTATAAGTTTCGACACGAGAGTACCCGAGTTACATCGGTTTCCTGGACCCCATGATTCCAGTATGCATCTGGTACTGTTCAAACTTGCTCAGCAGGGCGGCATACGCATCGGTCCTTAACCGACACAAACATAGCTACGGCACCACAGGCCCAACGTCCTGCTGCTCCTACTCTCTGCTCGGTCTCATTTTCTTTTCCAGAACTTACATTCTCTAGAATAATACCCCGCTAAACAGACATCCTAAACTCGTGAGTAGCTTCCAACTACCCGACTTGTACCGGATCCTATACAACTTAAGCCTAGCCGAAGCTACACGAAGGTAACCTATTCTACCCTTTAACTTCAAGGGTTTGTGGGTCATGCATTTGGAGTATCAATCACCTTGACCTAATGCACAATACATACTAGACCCATAAAAGTGATAAAAAGTAAAATGTAACTAAAAAGCTGTTAAATGCAAACCGGGGCTTGCCTTATGTTGCTGCAGGTTTATTTCTACTTCGAAGTCAGTATCTTGTCGACGGTTAATTCCTCAACTTGCTGCTCCGAGTCAAGTTCCTTGTCGATCTCCTCCGTCGTGTTTCCTACCGATATGAATATGCACAATTTTTAATGTTGCAAGTAACGACATTATAAAACAAAAGTGTTTTATGACTTAAAGAAGAGTTCAGATCAACTAAGGATCGAGATTTGGGTTTGGCTATGGGCTGGAACAGAGAAAAGGACAATTTTAGCATTGGAGGTTTGGGAATAAAGTTCAAAGAACTAGATAAAGGACATAAGGATGAAACTAGAAAGGATTAGCAGAAACATGATAAGATGATCTCAACATGCTCTGAAATTTTTATAGTGGTCCATAGATCCTACAGAGGTATGGCTTGCAAAATTTCAGACAAAGTTGATGTAACATGTGGCCTAGGGAATTTTCTTAACTATTTGGCTTCTCTGAATTCCTATGGCAATTATATTGTCTTGCCATTCTCCAAATTTGGTTTTTCAGAAACCTGGGAATCTCATGAATCCATAGGACTTGGTTTCACCATTTTTGGATCTTCCTACACAGAGATATGGCATTTAGAAGTTGGAGCTAAAAGCTGAATAATCTTTCTGTTATTTTTCCTAATGTTAAGAGACATACAAGATTGAATCAACATTTGGCCAAGCAAATGGAGTCCAATGCCTCTGAAAATGTTACTGGAGTTTAAGAATTTTTGGAAGAATGTCCTGCCCAAATTTAGGAATTTTCCAATAAACAGAACTCCTGTAAAAATTCCTACAAGATTTTCCTTAATTGAATTAATGAGCCAAATCTAGGGATTTTCATAAAAAATGGGATGCACCCCTAGATATTATTCGCTGAGAGGAATCCAATGAAATTTATTTAACAATTTTTGGAGGTTCCTGTCAAAAGTTATGGCTCTTCAAAGTTTAAATAGAATTAGGGAAAATCTGGAAAAGTTTAAACCCGACAGTGGGTCCAACTCACCAGTATTCTCTTTATCCTCGCGCGAGACAGGGCCAGTGGCGGCTCCCTCCGGCGAGGGTCGCCGGAAGGCCCTTCTCGGCATCTCCCGGCCCCATACGGACTGCCCCCTTCCCCCCACCATTTTCAGGCACGCTGAACACATTGGTGTGGTCGCCGGCGGCTGAATCTCACCGGAAACCGCCGCGCACCGGCAACAGCAAGAACTAGGGTGTAAGGGCCTCAGTTTTTGGCACACATTTGAAGTGTTCATCACCACACCACACACCTCATTTGAGGAAAGATGATGAACACAAATGAAGAGCAAGTAACCACCATCGACATGCTCATTAGAGAACAAACTCACATATTGCAAAAGTGGCATTTTCCACATGTGATATAGATGGGCTGGGCATATGAAAACTCCTACACATTGCTAAGGATGTCCATGCCAAATTTCACCCAAATTCAAAACCTTTTTGAGGTCATTTTGGGTATAGTTAGAAAGAGTGCAGTTTGAAACCATATTCAAATTCAAACTGTTTTTATCCCATGAATTTAAAAGTGGGAGGCATATTCTTACTCAGCACAATTTTGTGAGCCCACACACCAATTTTCACTCCAATTGGAGTTGATCTTGACATAAGCTAAGTGGGACAAATTCAAACTTTATTTGAATTCAAAACTGAACTTGTGCTGAAATTCATTCAAACCAAACCTCATTTGAACTTTGATCAATTCAAATGGCTCATGGGTGTATAATTTGAATTACCAGGGGTACTATGGGGCTCACTATTTACAACAGTGATTAGGAGTAAATTTCAGAGGTTAAAACTGGAAGTGGGACCCACATGTCAGCCACCACTTCAACACAAACCGACTGAAACACAGCTCAATCGGTTCCCGGGTGCAGTGTGCGCGCGCCACCGGGGGGGCAGCCGGCGCCAGCTCCTGCTGCGCGCCCCAAGCCGGAGACCAGTCGCCGGGCTACTTATCCCCTCCCCGGCATGCTCCGATCGCCCATTCCCCGAGCTGCCGACGTACTCGGCCTGTTCTTCCACTACAACCGCCGCCGCTCAAGCTCACGCTTGATCAAGCCCGATCACTCGCGAGCACAGCCTCCTCCACAGCAAAACAGCACCGGGAGATCGTGAGCAATCTCCTAGACACCGTGTTGGCCAGTGAGCAAGCGTCCTCGAGCTGTACCGAACCGTTTCTCCGGCGAACCAAGCATCGCCGCCAATCGGGCTCTCGTGGACAGCACAACACAGCCGTTGTCACGTCCTCTTCTCTACACAAGAAAGGTGCATGATTGTATGTAGATGGAGTAGCCGAAAGCCGTTTGGCGATTGATCAACCCTTGACCGAGCTCACCTTCGGGTGAAATTCGTGCTCTATGCACGAGGGTTGGACAACCTTGTTACCTAGTAGCTTCTACGCACGATAGCGCCCACGCTCGAACTGGAATTAGAGAAAACCATCGAGAATCGGCCATGATATGGCCGTTTTCCCCGCCGCCATGGCTGAACACATCGGCTCACCGTCGAGAGCATAGTTGCCGGTATTTCTAGCTTCCACCCAGCCCTGGTTCGTGTTTCCCATGCTCTACTGATGCTCTCCGACCGATTCCCGGTCGATTTGGTGCACTGGAGAGCGGGACCAACCTCACCGGAACCCTAGCAGGTGCTGTCACCGGTGCGCACAGGTTTCCAGTCATCGCCGGCGGCCGGCGACCCCACCATCGAGTCCAGGGGGTCAGTATAGGGACAGGCGGCGAGTTTCGGGCCGGGGGATGGCCGGGAACTCAATTCCGGCGAAGGTCGCCGGAGACCGCCGCCGCCACGCAGTTGGCGCGTGGAGGGAGACGACGCACTCTGTGCGGGGCCCACAAGCAGGAGTTTAAACTTTTCCCCGAATTTCAGTTTCAGTTCAAACTTCAAATCCTTATAACTTTGGCTAGAGAGCTCCAAATCGAGTGAACCAAATTTTGCTGGATTCAGCTCTCTGAGTACTTTCCAGCAAATCAAGTTTCACTTCATGAAATTCCTTATTTTTCCAGAATTAATTCCTCAAAATGTAAACTGTTTAGAATTTTAACTGAAGAGTCCTTTGGAGAAAAATCCTGAAATTTTGCTGGGATGTTTACCAAAATATCCCTGAACTACCATAAAAATTTCAGATCCATTTGAGCTTATTTGACCCACCTAATGGTGTGATTAGTGAAACTGTTCCAGAGAAAATAGAAAATGTTCAGAAACATTTTCAGAATTTTCTCTGAAATTGTTTATGCTCATATCTTTAGCTAGGAACATTCAAATTAAGTGAGACCAACTCCATTAGAACCCTCTGAAAATCTAGTTTTCAGAAAGTCATAGTTTTTTTCATGAAAATCCTTAGAACACCCTAAAAGCCTTGAATTAAGGTCAAGTACATGATTAATTGTGGAGGGCTCAAATGAGCTTTTCTGCAACTAAAACTTGACCAAGTCTCTGTTTAGGTTGTGACCAAGCCACAGTAAAAATTTCACAGTCATTGGGCTTGTCTAGTAAGAGTTATAGACTTCACAAGATTAAAAGTAAATACAACTGCATTTAAATTAATACATGTATTACTTCTATCATAGAGGGGCTGGGCATATGACAACTCCTACACATTGCTAAGGATGTCCATGCCAAGTTTCACCCAAATTCAAAACCTTTTTGAGGTCATTTTGGGTATAGTTAGAAAGAGGGCAGTTTGAAACCATATTCAAATTCAAACTGTTTTTATCCCATGAATTCAAAAGTGGGAGGCATATTCTTAGTCAGCACATTTTTGGGAGCTCACACTCCAATTTTCACTCCATTTGGAGTTGATCTTGACATGAGCTAAGTGGGACAAATTCAAACTTTATTTGAAGTCCAAACTGAACTTATGCTGAAATTCTTTCAAATCAAACCCAATTGGAATTCTACTCAATTCAAATGGCTCATGGGTGAATAATTTGAATCACCAGGGGTATTTTGGGGCTCACTGTTTACAACAGTGATTAGTTGTAAATTTCAGAGGTTAAAACCCCGGGTGGGATCCACATGTCATAGAGAGAAGGAGGGAAGACTTGCACACAAAGTCACAGCCTCGGTGGGAAATTCCACCGAGCAGCTGTTGGCTGTGCCACCGAGCAGCCATCGGCGCCACCAGCTGCTTCTCCTCTACACGCGCTGGCGCCCAGGGCGGCTTGCTCGTGCCTCCACGCGACCGGCACCGCCTCAGCCCGAGCAGGAGTCGGCTGGATTTATCTCCTCGCGTGTGAACCCGAGCAGCGGCAGTTCTTCTCCCAGCAGCTCACTGCTCGATCGGGAAAACCAGCAAACGATCTCCTCCTTCGTTCCTGAGCTGCTAGACAGCAACCTGAGATCGCCCTCCACCACCCCAACGCCAGAAACCCCGAGCTCCGACCTCCCTTGCCCGAAAACGATCGCCACCGCAGCGACCTAGCCTCAGGCGAGAGTCAGGCGCCCGTGGACAGCGCTCCACAGGCATTTTCATGGTCCAGCAAGGGCAGAAGCAGGAGAGCGCAACAGCCGTGCTGCTCTCCTCCATGTTTGGAAGCAAACTGTGAAGAATCCACAGTGAATTCTCAATTTTTGCTCTGGCGACCTTAAACTGAGCTTCCGGTACGGATCCTTCAAATTCTCGCTCTAAGATCCTTCTCTAGCTATCAAATCTTGCACATAGACGCTGGACTAGCCGGTGATCAAGTTCCTTTCTGCATCCGTGGCGTGAAACTGTCTAGAAGTGACGAATTTCGAGCTCGATCAAGGGTGGTCATGGCGGGCACGATCGGTCACACGGTGCCGACCGACTTGCCGCCATCTTTGAACCCTTTTGACACCTTGTCGAGCTTCCTAGAGGTACACTGATGCTGTAGGACCATTTGTTCGAGGTGTTGGCGGGTTAGAACCCACGGTCGACAGCGCCGAACCTCAACCGAGGCCGCGGCAAGTCGCCGGTCTATTTCCGGTCACCGCCAGCCCGAACTGACACCACCAACGTGTTCCTCGATGTCGACAACCCCCTGCCGGCGAGTTTCAGACCATGGGAGGGCCGGAAGCGGCGAGCCAGCAAGCTTCGGGTCTGCTCCGGCGAGGGGCGGCGGCGCGGGCGCGCGGGCGCTTCGAGAGGTAGACGAAGTCGGCTGGCCCACGCGTCAGTGGCTCAAAATTTGAAATCGGGATCGGGTGTGGCTGGGACCGGGTGTGCTGGCGTGCAAAAACCCGGTGGGCCGCGGTGTGCAGTCGCCTCGGCGCTCAACACGTGTCCCCGCGGGCCCCGGCAGATTTAAACATTTCCCCCGATTTTCAGATTTCATTCAAACTTTAAATCCTCATAACTTTGGCTAGAAAGCTCCAAATCGGGTGAACCAAATTTTGTTGGATTCAGCTCTCTGAGTACTTTCCAGCAAATCAAGTTTCACTTCATGAAAATCCTTATTTCTCCAGAATTAATTCCTCAAACTTTAAACTGTTTGGAATTTTAACTGGAGAATCCTTTTGAGGAAGATCCTGAAATTTTGCTGGGACGTTCACCAAAATATTCCTGAACTACCATAAAAATTTCAGATCCATTTGAGATCATTTGGCCCACCTAATGGTGTGATTAGTGAAACTGTTCCAGAGAAAATAGAAAATGTTCAGAAACATTTTCAGAAATTTCTCTGAAATTGTTTAGCTCATATCTTTAGCTAGGAACCTTCAAATTAAGTGAGACCAACTCCATTAGAACCCTCTGAAAATCTAGTTTTCAGAAAGTCATAGTTTGTTTCTTGAATATCCTTAGAACACCCTAAAAGCCTTCAATTAAGGTCAAGTACATAATTACTTGTGGAGGGCTCAAATGAGCTTTGCTGCAACTAAAACTTGACCAAGTCTCTTTTTAGGTTGTAACCAAGCCACAGTAAAAGTTTCACAGTCATAGAGTCTGTCTAGTGGGACTTATAAGCTTCACAAGTTCAAACTTAAAACAAATGCATTTAAATTGATACATGTACTCCTTCTATCATGTAGTTGCTAAGATCGAGGAGGAACCCGAAGTCCTAGACTTCGTTACTGTGGAGGAACAGCTAGCCTATGACCAAGAGCAGCAAGGCAAGCTCCGGTTTGCATTAACCCTTTTACAATTTTTTATTGTTTTGAGCACTTAATTGGTTATTATGATTCCTTGCATTAGAGTCTTGTTTGGAAACCCAATTGCATAGCCAAGAAAACCATGGGTTGGGTTTAGGATTGCAAATACCGTTAGCTACTGCAATACAAAGATAAGGTAGGATTCGGTACAAGTCGAGTAGTTGGAACTACTCGCGAGCATAGGCTAGAGGCACTCGACTCGGGTAGTGATAGCACATGAAACACATGGCAAGAAAATGAGACCAAGCGGAGGGTAAGGGCAGCAGGACTTTGGGGCCTGTGTGCTATAGCTCCGCTCGTGTCGATTGAGGACCGAGCCGTGTGCGGGCCTGTTGAACAAGCTAGAACAGTACCGAAGACCTACCGGCTATATGGGAACCGGGAAACCGATGTAACTCGGGTAGCTGGGTGTTGAGGCATAGCTGGTCGTTCAGAGGGTAGGTTAAGAGCTCGAGGTGTAAATCGGCTGGCGGCACTGAGATGCGCGTGCAGAGACCTCTTGCTCGGGACGATTGGACCGGTTCAACATTTGGCTAGCGGGTGAAAGGTAGTTGCGTACGGCGTCCGTGATGGTTGCTGTAGGCAACATCGAGTACGGGCGTACATGACGGGTTGTTCGGGTAACCCTGCTGGTGTAAATCGATTATAATCACCATCCCTCGCGGTCAGTGAGTACCACTTGTTCACTGTACCGTGACGTAGAGAGAACAGGCTAGACACATGTTAAAATGTTGCTGATTGAATTATGAACATTGATTATTAATGATATGCTGTAGTCTAGAGCTAATTAAAGTTCCTTTTAACTTTGGGCAAAGTACATGAGAGAAATGCGTTTCTTGTTTGATTGCGGCTCTCTCATGTGCCTTAGCGTAAGGTTCTCCACAACCTGCTGTTAAACTTGAAAGTAAGGTTCCACTAATTAGGCAAGTCCTTGCAATTGATTTTTACCTCATGTAACCCATCACCCCTCATGTAGAAGTTCCATGTTTAGGTGAGACAGGTCAGACTTGCTGAGCCTTCGTGCTCACAGCTTGTGTTTGAAGCTTTTGCAGGGTTCTATGAGGAAGGGACTGCCGAAGAAGAGACGGAACCCCAGGAGGGGATCCCCGTCGAATGGGAGTCGTGCACGCCGCAGAGTTAGTGTGTGTGTGTGCTAGCAAGGACACGTTCAAGGGCTGAACATGCACTTGATGCGTAGTCTACGGCCGTGAGTGTGGACTGGACTTATTTTAATGTAAACATGTTCATAAACTTGTTTATGTAATAAAATTTTGCTTCCGCTTTGTACCTTTGACGTGTGTTATACGGTGCTGTGCAACGCAGCACCCCTCAGCGTGATCCTGGCTCGACAAGACCGTGGGGTCGTGTCACAGTGACTAAGTCCTGGATGGCCGGACTTATCCGCGCCTTGAGGCTGGACTAGTCCGGTGGACCAGATCTCTCCGTTCTCAACTGGAACAATTGTTTCTGTGTGAGGTTAGACTAGTCCATTGTGGATTGGACTAGTCCGTAGTGTTGTGATCATTTGAATTCAAAAGTAGGCGGGTGACCGTTTAGTTGGTAGTATATGACCATTTAGTAGGTTAAGAGTGATGTCACCGGTCCCCGCAGGCCGGACTAGTCTGGGGTTAAAGGCCGGACTAGTCCGGACCTTTTCTGATGGCAACGGCTAGCTCCCGGGACCTCTATAAAAAGGGGATGCCCGGGCCTCATAGAAAAAGACAAGAACCCTAACACAGAAATAGACTTCCTAGAGTTTTTCTAGCCCCCCTCTCTTCAATACGCACCCTGGACCCCCCATGCACGGCGCAGGCCTTTCCTGGAGGTGACCAACTGGCACCGCAACATCTGACTGGGGGAGGCCCGAGAGGCCCCCTGGCCATCGGCAGGTGCCTCAAGCGCAACCGCCTTCGGTAGGATAGCAAATGCTGACTATGGATGAGAGCGGGAAAGGGGAGTAAAATGTACGGTGAGCATACATAGAAAGTGCGGTCATAAAAATTAATGCGTAATTTAAACGAGCACATGAGTGAGAGCAAGGTAGAACTGGTTCCTGTGTAAATGCCCATAGGAGGAAGGCAGGCTGTACATGGAGGCAACGACCCGCCCCACTAAGAAGGGAAGCAGGACTCTACGCGGTTGGGATCGGAACCAGGCCAAGCTGGACGTAGTCCTGGACCGTCCCCTGAGGCTTAGCTGCTCCGAGCGCTGTTCCTGGACTCTATGGGATTTATTACAGAAAGGTAAAGCCCTGTTCTACTAATGCTCAGGAGGTAGAACTTACTGTGATGTTCCATGCTCCAAGGGATTGGGAACGGATCCCTTCCTTGGTGGAAAGGCATGTGTACCTGGGACGGCAACTTTCGTGACTCGGAAGGGACCTTCCCGGCTGAGGGAGAGTTTATAGGTCCTTCGCGGGAAAGTGTGTGCCGCAGCACCAGGTTGCCTTCTTGTAGGTCCCTGACGCGCTTGGTCCTTTGGCGGTAGTGCTAGAGCACCAGCCGAGGCCGTGCGTTGTGCGGTGTTACCTGCAGTCGTGCCTCGTCAACGAGATCGATATCTTCACGCTGGAGCGGGTCCTGTGCGGCTTCTCCCGGGAGCCCCGTGGTACCTTCCCCTTCTGGCTAAGGCCGTGAAGAGGTAGGAGGACCCGGACTCTTCTTGGGAGACCCAAGATGTCTTCCCCTTCTGGCTAAGGCCGTCAAAAGGTTGACAGATCCTGGGCGGCCCCCAGGAGGTGAGTCCGAGGCACAGAGACGTGGACTCGGGTGGAGCTGGCCCAGTTCTGCACCGCCGGGGCTGGTGCTTGGGCTGCTGCAACTGCTTGGAGCTTCTCCAAGGCTGATATCGCAGAAGTGCAGCCTCCACTGACCTTTCGGGGCAGCCGTAGTCGGCTACTGGCCTGGCTCGTCGTCACCAGAGCTCGAGTCCTCACCATTGTGCACCGTCTTTATGGCGCACTGAGGCTCCTGAAACCCCACCTGGTGGCCGACGTTTGACTGAGGCGTCCACCTTCTGCTTGCCCTCCCTTTGACGGAAGGGCGGAGCATCAGCTCGTAGCTGCCTCCCTTTGCGGAAGTGCTCCGCGAGCCTCTGGATGTCCCGGCAGTCAGCAGCAGTATGGTAGCTGGTGCCATGCACGGGGCATAGCTTGCCTTGGTCTCCTTCTGGAGCTGGCGAGTGTCGCTGCCTTTTGTCGGGGCATGGCCCCCGAGCTCCACTGGGTGCTGCTGCTGAAGCAACGGGAGCAGCGGCCGGTGGCTTCATCTTGCCACCGCCCCGGTTCTTGATCTTCATGCCGCTTCCGTAGGGAGTGGCACCAGATCCGGGCTGTCCTCCTGACTCAGAGGCTGGCAGTGAGTGCCAGTTCCGCCCTTCTGCTGCTCTGGCGCACTTGTCCGCCAGGCTGAAGAGCTCTGAGACGTCGTGGACCTCTCTGGTCACGAGCTTCTCAAGCATCTTCTTGTCCCGGACACCCTGCCGGAACGCCACCACCACAGAAGCATTTTGGGTATGTGGTATGGTGTTCCGCACCTGGGAGAACCGCTGGATGAAGGAGCGCAGCATCTCTCCAGGTTGTTGCTGGACGGCGTGGAGGTCGAGCTCCGTGCCAGGCCCGGTGTAGGAGCTGCCAAAGTTAGCAGTGAACTGCCGGCACAGCTCTCCCCAAGAGGTTATGGACCCCTGGGGAAGGTTCATGAGCCAATACCGGGCTGGGCCGGTCATGGCGACGGGGAAGTAGTTGGCCATGACGGCCTCGACCCCTGCTGCAGCAAGGATGGCGGTGGAATAGATCTGGAGGAACTCCGCCGGGTTGACACTGCCGTCGTACTTCTCGGGCAGGTGCGGCCGAAACTTGCGTGGCCACCTCGCGAAGCGAAGGTGTGGCGCCAGGGTCGCATATCCTGCTCCTGTTGCTGCAGGCGTTGGTGCCGCGAACGCTTGGTTCGCTGCTGGTACTGTGTACCCCGGTATGGGCGAGGCTGCGCCATAGACCGCGGGTACCGTTTGCAGGGCATATGGCTGGGGCATATGCTGCGTGGTGTATGCCTGGGGCAGAAATCGCGTGGCGAAAGTCTGCGCCTCAGGCAGGGTCGAGGCAGACGTCATGTTGTCGCCAGCCTCTTGGTTGCGACGACTTTCTCGTCGTCGCTCAATGAACACTCGGGCATCTTTGCCCAAGTGGCATCGTTCCAGCTCTGTCCTCAGGTCCGTCGATGGGAGCCTGGTGGAACTGGAATCTGCCGTCTGCCCGTCAACCGTTGGCGTGCGCGTCAGCGACACAGCCGGTTGGCCGGGGCATCGTCCCCGCCGAATCCGAGGGTTAGCGGCGGCGACGACGAGACGGTCTACCTCGCGAGTCCACTGCTGGGTCACTGACTGAGGTGCGTCCCCAGCAGGTGGATTGTGCAGTAGCGCTATTGCTGCAGCTAGCGCACCCCCTTGGGGGGCACTCAGCGCTGCAGAAGATCTCACGCTCACTGGAGCCTGCATTGCTGGAGTCGGCGCTGCCAGAGTCGGCTGCTGGCTTCCAGCTTGCGCCGACACACTCCGTCCTGAGTGTGTCGAGACATAGTCCCCGCTAGTGACCGTTCGTCGTGAAAGTGGGGGAGGAGAGCTTGCCGCTGAAGGAAGCTTCATCATCTTCGCCGGCAAAAGCTAGTCGCACAAGGGAAAAGCCCCCTTCCTGGCACGCCAAATGTCAAAGTGTGTAGTCAACACTTCCCCTAGACCTGCTCTGGGCAGCCCGCGGAGGTTCTTTTTCGGAGGGGCTAGACACTTGTGGAGAGCTTCAGCATTAGGGACGAGTGAGGGAGAAGCTTGACACGGGGAGTTTTACGTGGTTCAGGCCGCCGGAGCGTAAAACCCTACGTCCAGGGTGAGCAGAGGTGCTCACTGTATTGCTTGCTGCTCAGAACCGGAGTCCTGAGCTTGAGGGTGTGTAAGAGGCGAGTCAAGAGAGTTCGAACCCTTGCTAACGTTGCCTACCCGAGCCTTTTATAGTCCAAGGCTCGAGCGGCTTACAAGGTGGGCCTGGGACCCGACAGGTGGTCCCGGGGAGATTGCCTGCCATCTACCGTATCTGTAGTTATGCCGGTAGTTGTCTTTGGCGAAGACTTCTGAGTCTTCGTTCTGCCACCCTGCCCATGCCGCAAGCTAGTCGTAGTGGTTGATGATGGCAGGGGCGGCAGGGGATGTATTGATGCTGCATTAATTGGCGGGCAGGCTTCTGACATGGTGCGCCAGTCTACGATGTGACTGGGCGCAACGGCACCTGACAGAGGTGTGCACCGCGTTTCTGCGCCTTGGGAAGGCGCGGGCCTTGAATACCTTATACGGGCAAGGTATGGCGCATCTTTACTCCTGCTGCCTACCGCACGGGGCAGGCAGCGTTGCTCTGCTGGCCACGTGGTGGGTCTGGAGCTCTCCTCTGAGGAGAGGGAGGTCCAGTCCCGCGGGACACGTGGAGCCTTCGGAGCTCTCCCCACGGAGGGGGGAGGTCCGGCTCAGTTGGCCACGCAGCAAGTCCGGAGCTCTCCTCTGAGGAGAGGGAGGTCCGGCCCCGCTGCACACGTGGCGCATTCGGAGCTCTCCCTGCGGAGAAGGGCGAGGTCCTTAGGCATTTCCCCCTGTGCGTGTGGGTACCCCGTATCGAGGGTACCGACACGCACCAAATCAATTGAAGATAAGTTGTTAAGATCCAAAAACAATTTTAATAGGACTCTTATTCGAATTCCGATCAGAGTAGGACTCTTCGTTTTCCTCTTATAAATAGAACCCAGAACCTTTGGCCAAAACCATGTACCTATTCTTTTCCACCTCTCGAGTCGATGACTCGGAGTCCTAGCCCCCAACTCGCCGAGCTAACCACCTTCGCTGGAGTTTGACCACCGGAGAGACCGCCGACGAACCCGGACCACGGTCGCCATCGCCGGAGGAGAGCCGACGATCTGTTTTGCTGGAGGAAGGACCCGAAGGAAGTAAGGTAGGTCTCCAATACCACCTTACGACATCATCGCGGTTCTCTACGCATCTGTTCTTCGATCTCTTTGAACATAAGCTTTTTCGTGGACAGATCACGTGTTGATCAGTATGATCTAGATCTTGAGTGCAGATCATCACCACATCCACATTTGATCTCTACACCCTTGTTCACCGTAAAAACCCATGCAAGCCACGCAAACATGCAAGAACACGTACAAACCGACCTAATAAAAACAGTACCATAGGATTAGCATGCATATGCATCATTGCATCTTGAAGTAAAGTTTGTGCATGATATTGATTGCTGTAAATCTTGTATGTGAATAATCGAAAGTATAAGGACAAGCTCAGGGAGCTACCTACGACGAGCTACAACCACAAGACTTCGAGATTCCAGATCAACAGAAACCACAGGAACAAGGCAAGTGCCCCTTGACCATATTGATCCCATGTTTTTGAAATTGTTTTGTTTGCGAAAACGTGTGTGTGCTTGAGTCAACATGATGAGAAACCCTTTCATAGGAGTTTACTAGTTTTGTTAACCACCCTTGTCACCGGGAAAGTTGATGAGACGGGTATGGTTTTTGCTTTTATGCTTCGCTGAGTCCATGGGATATGGGAAGCGGTAGAATGTTTCTAGCTAACTGCACTCGTATGAATAATGATAATGAGAACTTGATGATGAACATGAATCGGGGGAGATCTAGGCAAGCTTGGTTTGTGGATGAGGTAGAATGAGATAGTGGTTTACTTGCCGTAGATCTAAGTACCGGTTCAAGCGAGCACATGCCAGGAATACAATGACAGCACAAGGCCAAGTATGGGTGCGGCTTAGCTGAGTAAATAGGTAAGTTACTAGATTGTTATGGACCGTGGAAGGCGCGGGGAATGGGAGTCGAGTGAGGACTGCCCTGGGAACTGCATGGCACAAGAGGGGGCCTGTAGGTGGGAGAATTGGAGATTCAAGCCTGCTGGTGAAACCTTAGTGAGTCCATACATCTAGTAGCCCCTTTGTAAAGGCTATTTTGTGATCTCTTGACCATACACCGACGGTTGTGTACTGGTATAATGGAGGTTCTGCATTCGCCGACGGGTGACGAAATCACAAACTTGTGGGTAAAGTGGTGCCACCTCTGCAGAGTGTAAAACTATCATGATAGTCGTGCTTACGGTAACAAGCGCCTGGACAACTTTCATGATTAGATTGGATGGTTTTTGGATGGTTGGGTTTTGGTTTTTGGGATGGTATTTGGTTTGGTTATGGTTTGGTCTTTGGATTTGGTTTTCGGGACTGTTGAGTCCGGGTAATGAGATTGGTTGCATGACTGTTGAGTCATGGCAATGAGATTTGGTCTCGGTTATGAGACGGAATGGAATATGAGATGAGATGGTAGTGAATACGAGATGGTATTCATGAGCATGAGAAAAGTTGAGAAAGATAAATATCTGGAAGTGACATTAAAAGTGGTGAATCATGATGGAGGTATGTTGATGTTTAAATACATGTTGGGATTACATTCATTTAAAAGCTAGTTGCTGTTTTTATCAAGTTTTGAGAAATAAATCTTGCTTTCTGCAATGAGCCTTTTTATACCTTCCTTGTTGTAAGCTACATGTCATACTTCCCGCACTTGCTGAGTATGTCATGTACTCGCCCTTGCATTATCATACATCATCAACAACAGGAGAGGAGTACTTCGAAGACCATGTGGAGTATTAGGCGTATGATCTGCCCTCAACCTTGCCTGTGGAGTAGGAGATGGAGCCGCTACTGCTTCTTAGTTGCTTCTGCATTAGTTTAGAAGACTTCCGCTGTTAGAATAAAGACTTCCGCTGCTAAGATAAGACTTCCGCTGCTAGAATGAGTTAGAGACTCATGAGACATTGTAATAAAACCCTATTCATTCATGGTTATATGTGACGCCCCTGGTTCCATAGAACACGGAACTGAGACTGATGCGTATGTGTGCCCAGGATGTTCATCACACATACACATATCATCCACAAACTGAATTCAGAATATAATACCACGAATGAACAGGGTTCAAGTACTTTATTACATCAATGTTTTTGCAGCGGAAGTCTCTATCTAAATCTAGCAGAGGAAGTTTTGTTCTAGCAGCCGAAGTCTTCTAAACTATTGCGGAAGCAAACTAAGCAGCAGCCGAGACTCCATCTCTTACTCCACAGGCAAGGTTGATGGTGGATCTCACGCCTAATACTCCACATGCTCGTCGAAGTACTCCTCTCCTGTTGCTGATGATGTATGATAATGCAAGGGTGAGTACATGACGTACTCAGCAAGTGCGGGAAGTATGAGATGTAGCTTGTAACAAGGTAGGTATAAAAAGGCTCATTGCAGAAAGCAAAGTTTATTTCTCAAAACACGATAAAAACAGCAACTTAGTTTTAAGTGAATGTAATCCCAACATGTATTTAAACATCAACATACCTCCATCATGATTCACCACTTTTCATGTCTCTTCCAGACATGTA
Organism: Neostapfia colusana; assembly: GCA_030760725.1. Lineage (NCBI taxonomy): Eukaryota > Viridiplantae > Streptophyta > Magnoliopsida > Poales > Poaceae > Neostapfia > Neostapfia colusana. The sequence continues at coordinate 30,891,655 of JASWHV010000017.1, read as the reverse complement.
TCTTTCTCAACTTTCCTCATGAATACCATCTCGTATTCACTACCATCTCATGAATACCATCTCGTATTCACTATCATTTCATCTCATATTCAATTCTGTCTCATACCGAGACCCAATCTCATTGTCATGACTCAATGGTCATGCAACCAATCTCATTACCCGGACTCAACAGTCCCGAAACCAATCCAAAGACCGAACCAAAAAGCAAACCAAAAACCATAAGCTCCCAATAACAATCCCATCTAATCATGTGAGTTATCCAGGCGCTTGTGACCGTAAGCTCGGCTATCATGATAGTTTTACACTCTATAGAGGTGGCACCACTTTACCCACAAGTTTGTGATTTCGTCACCCATCGGTGACTGCAGAACCTCCATTATACCAGTACACAACCGTCGGTGTATGGTCAAGAGATCACAAAATAGCCTTTACAAAGGGGCTACTAGATGTATGGACTCACTAAGGTTTCACCGGCAGGCTAGAATATCCAATTCTCCCACCTACGGGCTCCCTCTTGTTCCATGTAGTTCCCAGGGCAGTCCTCACTCGACTCCCATTCCCCACGCCTTCCACGGTCCATAACAATCTAGTAACTTACCTAATTAGTGAGCTAAGCTGCACCGATATTTGGCCTTGTGGTGGCACTGTTATCCTGGCATGGCTGGCATGAACCGGTCCTTAGATATACGGCAAGTAACCACCATCTAATTCTACCTCATTCACAAACCAAGCTTGCCTAGATCTCCCTCCGATTCATGTTCATTAACAACATCCGGTTCTCATTATTCATACGAGTGCAGTTAGCTAGACACATCTATCTCGCTTCCCATAGCCCATGGACTCAGCGAAGCATAAAAGTAAAAACCATACCCGACTCATCAACTTTCCCAGTGAAAAGGGTGGTTATCAAAACTAGTAAACTCCTATGAAAGGGTTTCCCATCAAGTTGACTCAAGCATACTCACGTTTTCACAATCAAAACATTTTTCCAAAAACATGGGATCAATATGGTCAAGGGGCACTTGCCTTGTTCTTGCGGTTTCTGTTGCTCAAATTCTTGCTGTTGTAGTCCATCGTAGGTAGCTCCCTGAGCTTGTCCTTCTATTCGCGATCACGCACATACAAGATTCATAGCAATCAATCATCATGCACAACTCTACTTTAAGATGCAATGATGCATATGCATGTTAATCCTACGGTGCAGTTTAGTTTGTATGTGTTCTTGCATGGCTTGCATGGGGTTTTACGATGAACAGTCGTGTATAGATCAAATGTGGACGTGGCGATGATCTGGACTCAAGATCTAGATCAAACCGATCAACACGTGATCTGTCCACGAAAAAGCTTTTGTTTCTAAGGGATCGAAGAAACAGATGCAAAGAAAACCGCGATGATGTCGTAAGGTGGTAATGGAGACCTACCTTACTTTCTTCGGGACCTTCCTCCAGCAAAAATAGATCATCGGCTCTCCTCCGGTGATTGTGACGGCGCTCGTCAGCGGCTCTCCGGCGGTCAAACTCCGGCAAAGGGGTTTAGCTCGGCGAGTTGGGGGCTAGGGCTCCAAGTCGTCAACTCGGAAGGTGGAAAAGAAGTTTGTGGTTGCGGCCAAAGGTTTTTGGTTCTATTTATAAGAGGAAAATGAAGAGTCCTACTCTGATCAAAATTCGAATAAGAGTCCTATTCTGTGACGCCCTCAATTTTGTGGAAAACCACGGAACCAAGAACTAATGCATATGTGTGCCCAGGATGTTTTATCACACATACACATATGTTCCACAAACTGAATTCAGATTATATATTACCACGAATAACAGATTTTGTTACAATATCTCATGAGTCTTGGACTCATGCTTACAACGGAAGTCTTTATTCTAATGTGGAAGCAATTAAACTAACACGGAAGCAAATCTAAGCAGAAGTGGCTCCATCTCTACTCCCTCCACAGGCAAGGTTGAGAACAGATCACACGCCTTAATGCTCCACTTGGTCTTCATAGTAGTCTTCTCTTGCTGCTAATGATGAAATAAAAATGCAAGTTTGACTACAATGATGTACTCAGCAAGTGCAGGAAAAACTCGATATGTAGCTCATAACAAGGTAGGTATAAAAAGGGCTCATTTGCAGAAAAGCAAAGTTATCAGAAACCACGATAAAACAACAACTTACTTTAGGGTAATGTAATCCCAGCCTGTATTAAATTACCAACATACCTCCATCACTTTCCATGTTCCATCCGAACATTAACCAACTTCATTCTCGCTCACAAATACCTCCTCGTATTTGCTACCAACTCACGAATACCTCCTTGTATTCGCTACCATCTCATCTCATAAACAACTTTGCCTCACATCGAGACCAATCTTGTTGCCATGACTCAACAGTCATGCAACCATCTTGACACCCGGACTCAACAGTCCCAAAACCAAACCATAACCATAATCAATAACCATAACCAAGAACCATCCCAATAACTATCCAACTAATCATGGCAGTTGGCCGGGCGCTCGTGACCGTAAGCTCGGCTATCATGATAGTTTTAAGAACTCTAGAGAGTTTGCACCTCTTTACCCACAAGTTTGTGATTTCGTCACCCGTCGGCGACTACAGAACCTCCATTATACCAGTACACAACCGTCGGTGTATGGTCAAGAGATCACAAAATAGCCTTTACAAAGGGGCTATTAGATGTATGGACTCACTAAGGTTTCACCGGCAGGCTAGAATCTCCAATTCTCCCAACCACGGGCCCCCTCTTGTGCCATGCAGTTCCCAGGGCAGTCCTCACTCGACTCCCATTCCCCGCGCCTTCCACAGTCTATAACACTCTAGCAACTTACCTAATTACTCATCTAAGCCGCACCCATACTTGGCCTTGTGGTGTCACTATTATCCTGGCATGTGCATGCATGAACCGGTCCTTAGATCTACGGCAAGTAAAACCACCATCTCATGCTACCTCATTCAAAAACCCAAGCTTTCCTAGATCTCCCTCCGATCCATGTTCATTAATATCATCAGTTTCTCATTATCATTACGAGTGCAGTTAGCTAGACACATCTATCTCGCTTCCCAATCCCATAGACTCAACGAAGCATAAAGCAAAAACCATACCCCACTCATAAACTTCCCTGGCAACAAGGGTGGTTTAATCAAAGCTAGTAAACTCCTATAAAAGGGTTTCCATCATGTTTGACTCAGCACACACACCTTTTCGCAAAACAAAACAGTTTTTCCCAAAACATAGGATCAATATGGTCAAGGAGCACTTGCCTTGTTCTTGCGGTTCTGGTTGTTCTTGGATCTCAGAACCTTGTTGCTGCGGCTCGTCGTAGACAGCTCCCTGAGCTTGTCCCGCTATGTAGGATCACGTGCATACAAGATTCACAGCAATCAATATCATGTACAAACCTTAAACTAGATGCGATGATGCATATGCATGCTATCCTATGATTAGTTTTTTTATTAGATTGGTTTGCACGTGTTCTTACATGGCTTGCATGGATTTTATGATGAATAGAAGTGTTCGGATCAATGGTGGACGTGGCGATGATCTTGTCTTTAGATCAACCTGATCATCAAGCGATCTGTCCACGAGAAGGCTTCTGTTTGAAAGGAACCAAAGAACAGATGCAAAGAATACACAATGATGTCGTAAGTTGGTATCGGAGACCTACCTTACGTTCTTCTCGGTTCCGAGGTCCTCCTCAGACCGTTTGGCTTTCCTCCGGTGATCTTCCTTGTTGTGCTTCGGCGATGGTTTACTCGGCGAGTTAGGGCTACGGCTCTAAGTCGTCGGCTCAGAAGTTCGAAAAGAAGTTTGTGGTTTCGGCCAGAGGTTCTGGGTTCTATTTATAATCGGGAAGAGAAGAGTCCTAATCTGATTGTATCCCGAATAAGAGTCCTATTCAGATCGTTGTTGGATCCTAACATCCTGTCTTTAGTAACATTGTGGAATTCAGGTCGGTTTCCTTTACGTACCGGTATTCTTATGCGTACACATTCCAAAATCGCTTCAGAACCCGTCACCTTCGCGGTGATGAGCTCCGGAAGCTCCACGTGTCCACCGGGCCTAGTCTCTCCCTTTCCGCAGAGACGGCTCCGGTTGTGCCGCGTGTCAAACGAGCGAGACCTCCCTTTTCCTTCGGAGGTGAGCTCCGCGTGTGCCACGTGTCAGTGCTGGACCTTCCCTCTCTCGGAGGTGGCTTCGGGTGTGCCACGTGTCCTAACAGCGCCAGACTTCCTTTCTTCTCAGAGACGAGCTCCAAGGTTGACACGTGTCCAATAGTGTCGGACCTCCCAGAGATAAGCTCTGATGTAGACACGTGTCCAATGGAACCGGACCTCTCGGAGGTGAGCTCCGAGATCGACACGTATCCCGCGTGACCGGTTCTCTTATTTCCGTGATGACTAGCTCCGGGGGTGACATGTGTCCTACGGAATTGCCTTTGCTTCTTCCGCAGAGGCTAGCTCCGAGCAACACGTGTTCCTCATGATCGGACCTCTCCTCTTTAGCGGAGATGAGCCCCGAGCCTGCCACGTAGCCAGCTTAGCGGCGGACCTCTCCCTACTTTGCAGGGATGAGCTCCGAACACGCCACGTGGCCAGCGGGCCGCGGAAGTTGTCTTCGGCGCTCTCTGGAAGCTGGATTCGGCTCTTACTGGCTATCTTTTCTTCTTTTAAAATGTTTTCTCTACATGAAATATGAATACACGCAGAAACCAGAGATGAGGGTGTCACAAATCTACCCCTCTTAAATTGAATCTCGCCCTCGAGATTCGTTAGTAGAGAACAGATGGGGAAATTCTGCCTCGATATCTTCTTCACGCTCCCATGTGGCTTCAGCTTCAGTGTGATGGTTCCATTGTACCTTGCACCATCGAATCACCTTGTTCCGGGTGACCCTTTCCTTTACGTCCAAGATTCGGACAGGGTGTTCTGCATAAGTCAGGTCCTCTTGAAGTTCAAGCTCTCCCATTGATACTTGCTCCTCTGGTACTCTCAAGCACTTCTTGAGCTGGGATACATGAAACACGTCATGTACGTCGGAGAGATGGGTTGGGAGCTCTAGTTGATAGGCAACTTCTCCTCGCTTGTCCAAAATCTTAAATGGTCCGATGTAGCGAGGTGCTAGCTTGCCTTTGACGTTGAAACGTCGTTGGCCTCGGATAGGCGATACCTTAAGGTATATGAAGTCTCCTACTTCAAAGGTCAACTTCCTATGCCTATTGTCTGCATAACCTTTCTATCGTGACTGAGCAACCTTTAAGTTCTCTCGTACCGTTTGGACTTGCTTTTCAGCTTCTTTTAGTACTTTGGGTCCAAACACCTGGTTCTCTCCGGTTTCGTTCCAGAATAGCGGTGTTCTACACCGTCTACCGTACAATGCTTCGAAAGGTGACATCTTCAAGCTAGCTTGATAGCTGTTGTTATAGGAGAATTCAGCATACGGTAAACTCCTATCCCAACTACGCCCACGTTTCAAGGCGCAAGCTCTCAACATGTCCTCCAAAATTTGGTTTGTCCTTTCGGTTTGTCCATCAGTTTGTGGGTGATAGGCGGAGCTAAAATCCAGTCGTGTACCCATGGCTTTCTGCAGCTTCCTCCAGAATCTAGAGGTAAACTGAGAACCTCGATCTGAGACTATCCTCCTCGGGACTCCATGACGGCACACGATCTGCTCCATGTACAACTCGGCTAATCGTGCAACGTTGTAATTGGCCCTTACAGGGAGAAAATGGACGGTTTTCGTCAATCTGTCCATGATAACCCAGATGGAGTCATAACCCGACTGAGTACGTGGCAATCCGATGATGAAATCTATACTGATATCCTCCCACTTCCACTCGGGTACCTTCAAAGGTTGCAACAATCCAGCGGGCCTTTGATGTTCGGCCTTCACCCGTTGGCATGTGTCGCATAGGGCAACGTATTCGGCTATATCCATCTTCATACCATCCCACCAATAACAAGTTTTCAAGTCCTTGTACATTTTGGTACTTCTGGGATGTATAGAATAGGGTGAATCATGTGCCTCTTTCAATATCATGTCGCGGAGGTGCTTCACGTTAGGCACACAAATCCTTTTTCCTAGCCAAAGCGTACCCTTTTCATCTTCTTTGAAATCTTTCTCTATTCCTTGTCGGATTCTTTCCTTGACCTCCTTGATCTCCTCATCCGTTGCTTGGCCATCTCTTATCTCTTGCTCCAATGAGGAGTGGATCTCCATTATTTCCATGTTGCTCAAGAATCCGAGGTGTAACCATTCGATCTCCTTACGTAGTTTGAGTGGTAGCTCCCGAACCGTGAGTTGGTGACATGCTCCCTTTCGGCTCAATGCATCAGCTACCACATTGGCCTTCCCAGGGTGGTAGTTGATTCCAACATCGTAATCCTTGATAAGTTCCAACCATCGACGTTGCCTCAAATTCAAGTCCATTTGTGTAAATATGTACTTGAGGCTTTTATGATCCGTATAGATCTCACATCGATGACCAAGGATATAATGTCTCCAAATCTTCAACGCGTGCACTACTGCTGCTAGCTCCAGGTCATGTGTGGGATAATTGATCTCGTGCTTCTTTAATTGTCGTAAGGCATAGGCTACCACTTGTCCTTCTTGCATGAGCACACATCCGAGCCCCTATCTGGACGCGTCACAATATATGTCAAAGCTCTTGCTTACGTCTGGTAATACCAGAACCGGTGCTGTGGTTAGCCTTTTCTTGAGTTCCTCAAAACTTTCTTGGCATGCTTGTGTCCATTGGAAGATCTTTCCCTTCATTAGCAACTCCGTCATAGGCTTTGCTATCTTAGAGAAGTCTTTAATGAAGCGTCGATAGCATCCAGCCATCCCAAGAAAGCTCCGAATATCCCTCACGCTCTGTGGTTGGTCCCACTTTAGAACATCTCTCACTTTTCCGGGATCAACCGATACCCCTTCCTTGGAGATAATGTGGCCAAGGAAAGATATTTCCTTTAGCCAAAATTGACACTTGTTAAGCTTGGCATACAATTGATGCTCACGCAATTTCTGCAAGGTCAATTTGAAATGTTCTTCATGCTCCTCCTCACCCTTTGAATACACCATAATGTCGTCGATGAAAACCACGACGAACTTGTCCAAGTACTCCATGAAAACCTTGTTCATAAGGTACATGAAGTATGCGGGTGCATTTGTCAACCCAAAAGACATGACGGTGTATTCATACGAACCATACCGTGTTCGAAAGGCTGTCTTGGGTATATCGGAGGGCTTAATCTTCAGCTGGAAGTATCCCGACCGAATATCAATCTTGGAGAACACTCGGGCTCCTTTCATTTGGTTGAATAGGTCCTCTATACGGGGCAGAGGGTATTTGTTCTTAATTGTTACCTCGTTGAGAGACCTATAGTCCACGGACATCCTTTGGGTTCCATCCTTCTTGTCTACGAAGAGCACCGGAGCTCCCCATGGTGACGAGCTTGGACGTATAAAACCCTTCTCCAACTGTTCTTGAATTTGCTTCTTGAGTTCTACTAGTTCATTGACGGGCATCCTATAGGGTCTCTTGGCTATGGGTGCAGTTTCGGGTACCAAACTATGGCGAACTCAATGTCCCGGTCAGGTGGCATACCTGGAAGCTCTTCCGGGAACACGTCCGAAAATTCCTGAACCACTGGAATGCTGTCCAATGTTGTTCCTTCGACGTGGTTCAAAATTGCCCGTTTGGTTATTTGCTGGGCTGGTTCAAACTCGACATGAATACCGTGCTCATTTGTCAACTGCACGCTCCTTTCAGCACATTGGATTACTCCGTTGTGCTTGCTTAACCAATCCATCCCGAGTATTATGTCAATCCCCTGGGAGTCCAAGACAATAAGGTTGGCAAGGAAGTCTACCCCCCTTATTTTAAGGCTTACTTTCAGACATACTATATTAGTCCTCATTTCTCCTCCGGGAGAATTTATTAACATAGCACATTCTAAGTGGGATACGGGTAGATGATATTTGGCAACATATTTGGATGATATGAAGGAATGTGATGCTCCAGAATCAAACAAGATGGTGGCTGGGATGGAGTTGGCAAGGAACATACCAATTACAACGTCCTCAGCCTGTTGTGCTTCCTCAGCAGAGACATGGTTGTAGGATCGAAGAGCACGTGAAAAGCTACCAGGGGGGGTGAAAGGTAGACTAAAACTTTTCGCAGCGGAAACAACAAAAACTCCTCAGCAAAAAATCAATCGGTTAAAGAAACTGTGTGTGCAAGTGTTTTCAAACGTGTTCAACCATGACAAATCAAGTAGAGAGGTAGAGAATCAAGTCACGGATCTAATTCAACAAGAATCACTTGAAAACACGAAGTAAAACTTGAGATACGATCAAAACATTAAACGAAGATCAATTTGTTCTACCCGATATAAAACAGATCTGTAACGCTGCAAAGAAACTCGTGTATATCAAAAACTACAGATCCGAAGCTCTTGAAAATTTCACAGATGATATATAATTGAGTTGTGAAGACAACCCAAAAAGAATCACGTCAATCGGATCTGTAAAACTCGAGTTATGAATGAAACACCGAGGCAAGGTCGGTCTGTCCAGAAACTCGGCGAGAAAGACTTGACGTAAAACAAGTCGGACGAACAAGGCACAAAAGCTCCTCGAAACTATGAACTTTATTCAATAGAAACACAAGAGGAACAGCCCAAAGTTCTCTCTCCACGAGAGCTCTGGCCTCCCTTGCTTTTATAGCCAGCCCTCAGGCTAATCAATCCAATCTAGGACTCCTACTCCTAATTGGACTCGTATCCTAACTTACCATAACTGCTCAGGACTCTCCTATTCGCAGATAGAAGCAATCGTGAGACTTCCAAACACCTTAGGAATGTCCTAAACATTTCTAAAACAACTCAACTTCGTGCCTAGCACGAAATCCTATCATAACCAACTCAAATCTTCCATATTTGAGCCATATCCGACTCAGCCTCAGCCTGAGTACGCAATCCAGCCAGTTGGACCTTTCCGACCAATTCTTTACGTCCACTTCTCTTCATCACGCCTTGGAACAATGTTTCCACGTCCATGCACTCCTTTCACACGTGCAAACACCTTCCAACGACGTACACGCAACCTTCATATGCACTGCCCTTGATCCAAACATGCTGCGCGACCTCCCGATCAACTCAACCACAGCTCCTCCCGAACTTGGTTGTTAGAACCTCATCTCCTCCCTGAGACTAGTCCAAGGATCCCGTCACCAGCCATGTCTTGAACTCAAGCAACACCAGCACATGAATAAACAACCAATTCTTCCGAGCACAAGTCCTCGACTTGACTCACGTTAGTTCAAAAACCACAACACCTTACATGAGCACGTCACATAAGCATGTTGCAAACCATATCAAATGATAACAGCCATAACCACCAAAACACACCAAAAACTTATCAAATTAATACTAAGCAAACCTTCCCATAAAGAAAGTTTGAAACATTGCGAGTTAAAAGCAAAAACAAGACGCTGCAGTTCTACGAGTTGAACTTCACGGGTGCTCCCTAAAAACAAGCTCCGGATCTCACAGAAGCTCTCCGGACCTTGCAAGAGCTCTCCGGACCTTGCGTTGGACCTTGCCAACACTTGGCGGACCTAACAAAGAACTTGTCGGACCTTGCTACAGAAGAATGTTTTGGCAATATTTAAAACTTTGAATGTTAATGCTAACTTTTATCCTAATTGCCAATGTATTCAGCACACATAGGTCTCACAATCTCCCCCTTGATGAATGCATTGGCAACACCAATTAAAATCCGAACATTGGCTTATGAAAAGTTTTGAAAAGCTTTGAAAACTCATTTCTCCCCCTTTATTAATTTCTCCCCATTTTTTAAAATCAGAGAAGGAAGAAAGTGTATAACATATGCAAAGTGTAAAAAAAATCTCTCCTTATACATATTTCTCCCCCTTTGACAATGTATTCAGCAAGGTTCAAAAGAGAAATTTTTAAATGTTATGAGCATATTATAACATATACATACAAAACAAAGCTCATCCAAGTCATACTATCAGGTTACTTACACTATCACATCAATGAGATACATAAAGTAGTGTAAGCCATGCTAGAGATCAAATGTATTTTTCAGTTTAAGCAAGTCATGATCTCCCTTACTCAACTATTTCAAAACCTGAAAACATGACACTTGTTGCTGCATTTTTATTATTCATAATCATTTAAGGCACAAAGTTGATCATATGATATTTGCAAGAGATTATATGCCGCATCAGCCATATTCTAACCAACCAAGCCAAGCCTATGTCATTTGACAATCAGAAGCTTAAGGACATGGTTTTAGTCATACACAATTCCTTCCAAGTTCATATCTTAGTGCAATGATAAGCAATCTCAAAAGAAGAAGTGCGATGCATGCATATTCTCTTGATCTTTTCTCAATTTTTTTATTTGAAAACTCAACATGTGAGCTGATCACTTGATTAATTTTTTATGATTAAAAGCACTTGTGAGCACGCAACAAGTTCAAAACAGCAAGAAAATTCGATCATGACCAGATTTAGTGTAAGTAATTATTCCAATTACTAGTCATGGCAAAAACTACAAAATGTATAACATGAGTAATGTAGTAAGAACTTTCAGCCTGTAAAAGGAATCACAAAGTCATATATGTATGAAATACTATGCTCATATTATTTTAGTTTCAGATTCACACATAGACTTTCAAAGTTTCAAAAACTCCCCCTCAATTTAAGCCATGAGGATGCATAACCCCTATTTCACTACGAATGAAACAAAAACGAGTGAAATCCAAAGGTTTTGTAAAAATATCAGCCAATTGTTGTTTGGTATCGACATGGTGAAGCACAATGTTTCCTTTTTCAACATTATCACGAAGAAAGTGATACCTAATGTCAATGTGCTTAGTTCTAGAGTGTTTCATGGGGTTTTTAGCAATACAAATTACACTAGTGTTATCACAAAACAGTGGAACACTATCTAAATCAACCCCATAGTCCTTAAGTGTTTGAACAATCCAAAGAATTTGTGAGCAAGCGCTAGCCGCAACTACATATTCAGATTCGGCCGTGGATTGTGCAACTGAACTTTGTTTTCTAGAGGACCAAGCAACAAGTGAATTACCAAGAAAATGACAAGCACCCGAAGTACTTTCCCTATCAATCCTACAACTCCCAAAATCAGCATCCGAAAAAGCTTTCAAAGAAACGGTTGAGGAAGAAGGAAGAAAAATGCCAAATTCTTGAGTTCCATGTAGGTACCTGAGAATCCTTTTGATGGCTTGGCGATGTGAAGCACGTGGAGAAGCTTGAAAACGTGCACAAAGACATACGCTGAATTGTATGTCCGGTCTTGACGCCGTGAGATACAAAAGTGATCCAATCATACTTCTGTATTCTTTTTTATCGACCGGGTCACCATCTTCGTCAAGTTCAAGTGTTGTTGCTGTTCCCATTGGTGTCCGAAGAGGCTTGCATTTGTCCATGTTGAAGCTCTTAAGAAGGTCCTTTGTATACTTAGTTTGATGCACAAAAGTTCCTTCTTTTGTTTGCTTGATTTGCAGCCCCAAAAAGTATGTGAGTTCTCCCATCATACTCATCTCAAATTCTGAACTCATCATAGCTGAAAACTTGGACACGAGATCATGAGAAGCACAACCAAAGATAATATCATCCACATACACTTGAACGAATAATGAGTCATTGCCATGCTTAAGTACAAAAAGAGTTTTATCAACCTTGCCCATGGTAAACCCCTTTTCAAGTAAGAATATTTTTAACCTATCATACCATGCTCTAGGGGCTTGTTTTAGACCGTACAAGGCTTTGGACAGTTTGTAAACATGATTAGGAAAATTTGGATTTTCAAAACCCGGTGGCTGCTTAACATAAACCTCCTCCTCTATGTAGCCATTAATAAAAGCATTTTTAACATCCATTTGATATAACTTGAAACCTTTAGATGCAGCAAATGCTAATAAAATTCTTATAGCTACTAATCTAGCAACAGGAGCAAATGTTTCATCAAAATCTAGACCTTCAATTTGAGTGAAACCTTGAGCAACCAACCTAGCTTTATTCCTAACCACAACCCCATCCTCACTTTACTTATTTTTAAATACCCATTTAGTTCCAATTAATGTGTGACCTTGAGGTGGAGGTACAAGTTTCCAAACATATTTCTTTCAAAATTTTCTAACTCTTCTTGCATGGCATTAATCCAAGATTCATTAGTGAGTGCGTGTGATATATCCTTGGGTTCAAAAGAAGCAACAAAAGCAGAATGAGCATGAGAGTTTGGATCGCAAAACCTGGACCGAGTGACTCGTACATGCAAGCTTCCAATGATTTGTTGTGGAGGATGACTTTTGAGTACTCGGAGGAGAGTAGACACTTCACAAGCACCTTCTTCTTCATGTTCGGACCTTTGATTAGGAGAGCTTGTTGATTGAGGAAGGTCCGAACCAGCAGTAGTGACTGTTGGTGCTGGTTGTGGTGCAAAATCAGTAGCTTGATCATTATTTACTTCCGAGTTTTCGGGCAGCAGCACCACTTCTTCATCTTCTTCAATAAAAATACTCTCCCCCTGCTGATATGGATCCAGACCTGCAATATCGGAGCTAGTACTTGGGCTAGCTTCATCAAAAGAAACCTCGCAAGTCTCCACAATTTTGTTAGTGTCAAGTAAAAGCACACGGTAGCCTCTAGTATGAGATGGATAACCAAGAAACATACCATCAACAGATCTAGCTTCAAATTTATCAAGATTACCATGTTTCTTAACAAAGCATTTGCAACCAAAAACCCTAAAGTGTGTAACACTAGGCCTATGTCCAAACCGGAGCTCATATGGGGTTTTCCAAGCTTAGCACGCAAGAAAACACGATTTGAGACATAACAAGCGGTTGCAATTGCATCAGCCAAAAATTTCCTAGGAGTTTGATATTTATCAAGCATAGTCCTAGCCATCTCAACTAAGTTCCTGTTCTTTCTTTCTACGACACCATTTTGTTGTGGTACATAGGGTGAAGAGTATTGATGATCTATTCCATTTTCAGCACAAAAGTGATCAAAGGATTGGTTTTTAAATTCAGTTCCGTTATCACTTCTAATTGCTTTTAATGATCCTGGGTGATCAATAGATAATCTAAGAAATAAAGTTCTAAAATGACTAAAAGATTCATTCTTAGATGCCATAAAATAAACCCAAGAATATCTGGAATAATCATCAACAATCACAAGCACATACCATTTACCTCCAAAGGATTGAACACGTGCCGGACCTACTGTGTCAAGATGTAAAAGTTGTCCTGGTTCAGCTGTCATGGTCATTGTAAGAGGAGCATGTGAACCTGCAACAAACTTAGCATGTCTACAAGAAGAGCACACAATATCATTGTCCTTTTTAAGCTTCGGCAGCCCACGTATGCGATAGAGAGCACTAACACGAGTGAGATGATCAAAGCCTATGTGACCAAGTCTACGATGCCAAAAATATAGATCCTTTGTATCATTAGCAACTAGACACCGATGCTTAGAAGTTGACAAATAAAAATCAGCTTTAAAAACTCTTCCAAACCTAGACATGTTAAACAAAAGCTCACCTTTTGAATCTACAACCTTGCAGCAATTTTTAGCAAAGCTAACCTCTAGATTTTCATTTAGCAATTGTGAAACCGAAAGCAAGTTGTATTTCAAATTTTTAACAAGTGCCACATCTTTCAAAGTGTAGAGATTGTTTACTCTAACCGAACCTTTAGCAATTATGGGAGTAGAAGAGTTATCGGCGAAAGTAACATTTTCTACACGTGACACAAAAGAGAGAGAGGAGAACCATTCTTTGTTACCGGTCATGTGGCGTGAGCAACCTGAATCCACAATGCAAATGTTCTCCTTCCTCAAACGTGAAACCTACACAGCAGCACAATACGTCGATGACTCAATACTGGGTTAGTTAAAAGACTTTTAGGAATCCAGTACTGAGTCACACGACGTCCAGCAGGAATAACACGCGAAAGCTGAGAAGGTACAGCAGGTTTATGAGCCAAACATCGAAAATTTTTGTTCCCAACTACTGACTTAGAAGATGTGTTATATGTAGCACAAAAAACAGTAGGTCCGGGAGCAAGTTTTTGACTCATTACAGCAGGTTGCAAGCTCCGAACATTCGGTCTAGCAGATTTTGCTTGGTTGTTATGTGATCTAGCAAGTATTCTTTGTTTCTTATCGTGTTTAGCTAGTCTATAACAAAAATCCATGACATGACCATCTCTACCACAGTAGGTACAATGAAAAATAACCTTATTATCATGTCTAGATGAGCAAGCAACACGTTTATTAGAACCCGAATGGGACAGTACCCCTGCAGATTTGAAAATCACCTCTTTTTGTCTAGGAGCTGTTTGAATCAAACCGCTTCCTAATGACTTTACAACTTTAGGTGGGTGTGCCTTAGCATGAGCATGAGAATTAAAACCTAAACCAGTTTTATCATTACAAGACTTGGAAGAATTCAGCAGCAAGTTTAGGTTCTTATTTGTATTAGAAAACCGATCTAGTGTCCTATGCATGTCATCAAGTTTATTGGACAGATCAAAGCAGTTTTCAGATGAAGTTTTTCCTTTTAGTTTGCAATTTGAACAATATTTAACTTCATGCACACGTAAAGCATTGTTCAAAATAGAAATCTCATTCAAAGCATCATTTAGTTTCTTATTCAGATCATCACATGAAGAACAATGCAAATCAATTGTAGAACAACAAGCATCTTTCAAATTTTTATCATTAAGTGCAGCAAGCTCTTTGTTCTTTTCAATTTCAAGTTCAAGTTTATCAAGTGTAGATGCGTGTGCACTTCTTAAAGAGGATAATTGTTCATAAATTAAATCACATGAGGAACAAGAATCATCACTAGGAATCAAAGTTTTTAAACGATTAATTTCAGATTCTAGTGATTCAATTTTAACAGCATTGTTCCTAAGTTTTTTATCCTTTTTCTTTAATATAACAGTGGCACGAGAAATAGCATCACACATTTCTTCGCAAGTGGGACATACCTCTTCATCGTCGCTGTTGTGTTCTGCCTCCTCGGAGCTTGAACTTGACTTGCTCGCCATGCAGCACATATTTGCCATAGCTTCTTCATCTTT
Organism: Neostapfia colusana; assembly: GCA_030760725.1. Classification (NCBI taxonomy): domain Eukaryota; kingdom Viridiplantae; phylum Streptophyta; class Magnoliopsida; order Poales; family Poaceae; genus Neostapfia; species Neostapfia colusana. The sequence goes on along the minus strand of JASWHV010000017.1, from coordinate 30,876,501 downwards.
ATCACTACCGGTGTCCACATCACTTGAGCCAAAATCTTGAAGTGCAGAGATCATACTATGCACTATGTTGCGCATTGATAAATCTTTCTTCTTCTTATTCTTTGCAAACGATTTCTTCGGCCTTGTTTGCTTTTCTTCACGTGAAGTCGGACCTGAAAGGTTAGGGCACTCCGTACGAAAATGTCCTATCTTACCACATTCAAAACATCGTTGAGGTCCGGAGCTTCCTCTCCTTCTAGTTCTCACATTTTGCAATGCTTTTGAGAACCGAGTAGAGATGAGTGCAAGCTCCTCCTCTAGAAACTCCTCAATCTGTTCAAGGGTTAGAGAGGACAGCAAAGAGAGTGCACCACTAGATGATGATTGACTAGAACTAGACATGTCACGTTGCGAAACAAATGCAATAGACTTGTTGGGATTTTTACGTGAGATGATGTCAATTTCAGGAGTTTTCAATTTAGAATAAAGCACGTCTAAAGCAAGAGAACTCATGACAGTAGATTCACGAATAGATGTAACTTTCATCTCCCAAATTGATATATCTAATGCTCCTAACAATTGTCTAGCATTTTCAGCGTCTGAAAAGTTAACATTGACACTACGCAAGTTGCTGAGAATTTTATTAAAGCGAGCAAAAAGGTCGTCAATTGACTCACCGGGTTGCATCTCAAAATGCATGTATTCTTTCTTGAACATATCTTGCCTTACCTCCTTGATCGTATTGGATCCTTCATGGTAGTCACAAAGAGCTTTCCAAACATCATATGCAGATCGGAGGTGTGCAACACGGTCGAAGTCGCTTTGAGTCAATCCTTGGATGATCAAGTTGTGAGCCTTGTTGTTGTTGTCAACATCTCTCATGTTCGCAGCCGTAACTTGATCGTTGGGTGGTACATCAAAGTTCCGGTAGACGTTTTCCCATATGGCGAAGCCTTGCGCCTGTATGTAGGCCTCCATCCGCGCCTTCCAAACCTGAAAATCGATGCCATTGAACACACAAGGTTTTGCGGAGTACTTCTCCATGATGGTTAGTCAAAACACGTGCAAATCACAAAGATTAGAGCACCTTGGCTCTGATACCAATTGTAGGATCGAAGAGCACGTGAAAAGCTACCAGAGGGGGGGTGAATGGTAGATTAAAACTTTTCGCAGCGGAAACAACAAAAACCCCTCAGCAAAAAATCAGTCGGTTAAAGAAACCGTGTGTGCAAGTGTTTTCAAATGTGTTCAACCGTGAAAAATCAAGTAGAGAGGTAGAGAATCAAGTCACGGATATAATGCAACAAGAATCACTTGAAACACGAAGTAAAACTTGAGATATGATCAAAACATTAAAGGAAGATCAATCTATTCTACCCGATATAAAACAGATCTGCAACGCTGCAAAGAAACTCGTGTATCTCAAAAACTAAAGATCCGAAGCTCGTGAAAGTTTCGCAGATGATAGATAATTGAGTTGTGAAGACAACCCAAAAAGAATCACGTCAATCGGATCTGTAAAACTCGAGTTATGAACGAAACACCAAAGCAACGTCGGTCTGTCCAGAAACTCGGCGAGAAAGACTTGACGAAAAACAAGTCGGACGAACAAGGTACAAAAGCTCCTCGAAACTATGAAATTTATTCAATAGAAACACAAGAGGAACAGCCCAAAGTTCTCTCTCCACGAGAGCTCTGGCCTCCCTTGCTTTTATAGCCAGCCCTCAGGCTAATCAATCCAATCTAGGACTCCTACTCCTAATTGGACTCGTATCCTAACTTACCATAACTGCTCAGGACTCTTCTATTCGCAGATAGAAGCAATCGTGAGACTTCCAAACACCTTAGGAACGTCCTAAACATTCCTAAAACAACTCAACTTCGTGCCTAGCACGAAATCCTATCATAACCAACTCAAATCTTCCATATTTGAGCCATATCCGACTCAGCCTCAGCCTGAGTACGCAATCCAGCCGGTTGGACCTTTCCGACCAATTCTTTACGTCCACTTCTCTTCATCATGCCTTGGAACAATGTTGCCACGTCCATGCACTCCTTGCACACATGCAAACACCTTCCAACGACGTACACGCAACCTTCATATGCACTGCCCTTGATCCAAACATGCTGCGCGACCTCCCGATCAACTCAATCACAGCTCCTCCCGAACTTGGTTGTTGGAACCTCATCTCCACCCTGAGACTAGTCCAAGGATCCCGTCACCAGCCATGTCTTGAACTCAAGAAACACCTGCACATGAATAAACAACCAATTCTTCCGAGCACAAGTCCTCGACTTGACTCACGTTAGTTCGAAAACCACAACACCTTACATGAGCACGTCACATAAGCATGTTGCAAACCATATCAAATGATAACAGCCATAACCACCAAAACACACCAAAAACTTAGCAAATTAATACTAAGCAAACCTTCCCATAAAGCATGTTTGAAACATTGCGAGTTAAAAGCAAAAACAAGACGATGCAGTTCTACGAGTTGAACTTCACGGGAGCTCCCTAAAAACAAGCTCCGGACCTCACAGAAGCTCTCTGGACCTTGCAAGAGCTCTCCGGACCTTGCGTCGGACCTTGCCAACACTTGGCGGACCTAACAAAGAACTTGTCGGACCTTGCCATAGAAGAATGTTTTGGCAATATTCAAAACTTTGAATGTTAATGCTAACTTTTATCCTAATTGCCAATGTATTCAGCACACATAGGTCTCACAATGGTTCACGTTGCCGCGAGCATAGTTCGGCTTCCATGGTTTCCTTGATTGTCCCCTCTGTTCAGTCACGGGTTCTGCTTGGGCACGTTGCCTTGCTGTCCAGGGCCTCTCCTCGGGCACTAGTTCGCGAAGTGTCCTAGTTCTCTGCATGCAAAGCATGCCCTGTTGCCTACGGCAACAGGTACGTTGGGGCGGGGGTTTTGAACAGGAGCGCCATTGTTAGGTCGGGGCACAGGAGGCATGGGCAAGCGAGGTGCTGGTGCAACGAGTTGTTGCTGTGGTGGCTGACCAGGGCGGTATGCAGGAGTGGTCGATCCATACTGCGGTGCTGCTAGGGGCATGCACCGAGGTCGTACGTTGCTCCCTTGGGGCTGGTATGGCATCTTCCTCTTGCATTCTCGCTTGATCTCTCGGATCTTGTTTTCAACCACTATAGCCTTGTCAACCAGCTTCTGGAAGCTTACGTAGTCATTGTTGAGGAGCTGAGCCTGGATCTCATTGTTCAACCCTCTCATGAACAGGTACTGCTTCCTCTGGTCTGAGTTGACATCTTCGGGGGCATACCAGGACAGTTGTATGAACTTGTTGAGATACTCATTCACACTTTTCTGTCCTTGGCGGAGACCTTCGAACTCCTGCCTCTTGAGCATCATTACACCAGCAGGGATGTAATGAGAGCGGAAACTTTCCTTGAACTCAGTCCAAGTGATCGTCTCCGGGTTGGCATGAGCGTTGCTCAGGGCATCCCACCAGTCAGCAGCGGCTCCCGTAAGTTGGTGCGATGCGAAGAGAACCTTCTCTCGTTCATTGCACTGTACTATGGCAAGCTTTTTCTCCATGGATTTCAACCAGTCGTCGGCCTCCATGGGGTCGTTGGCTTGAGCAAAGGTGGGTGGTCGAGTCCTCATAAACTCTCCTAGCCTGTTGTGAGCCGGCGGTGGTGGTGGCGGTGGTGCCAGAACGGTGTTATTGTTGGCCTGCAACAGACCCAAAGTTTGGATCATGGTTTGCATGAGCTGGTTTTGCATGGCTATCAACCTTTCTAGGTTGTTTTTGCCAGCTCCGGGGTTAATAGGAACTTCATCGTGGTCATCCTCTTGGATGTTCCTTCGGCCGGCGTTTCCCCTCACCATCTGCGAGAGAGGACGAAATAGTAGGTTAGAAGGTTGGGTAGATTCTCTCAACTATATGCATCAAGGTGAGTTGGACTATATATATTAGCTTATATGAGGATGTGAACAAGTGCCGAAACATCTCACACCTCTTTCTACTTATGTGTGGATATGGAAAACATTTGGGGACGTCCCACAGCTCACACTAAGCACACAATCACAAACAATCATTGCCAGGGCTCATACAACTCCTATTCAAGGCTGGTTTCCTATGCCAAGGTAGTTTTAAAGCCAATCTAAGCGTCCTAGGGTGCTTCCTTTGGTCATCGTGGCTTAACTACCAATCTGTGTCTAATACCAATCTATGATTCTTATTTAGGTATGTAACCTACTGTTAACCCGCGGCTTTATTATCAATCTGAGGTTTCTTTCTAGGAGTGTAAACTACTGTCAACCCGTGGCTCTGGTACCAATCTGTGACGCCCTCAATTCTGTGGAAAACCACGGAACCGAGAACTAATGCATATGTGTGCCCAGTATGTTTTATCACACATACAAATATGTTCCACAAACTGAATTCAGATTATATATTACCACGGATAACAGAGTTTGTTACAATATCTCATGAGTCTTGGACTCATGCTTACAACGGAAGTCTTTATTCTAATGCGGAAGCAATTTAACTAACGCGGAAGCAAATCTAAGCAGAAGTGGCTCCATCTCTACTCCCTCCACAGGCAAGGTTGAGAACAGATCACACGCCTTAATGCTCCACTTGGTCTTCATAGTAGTCTTCTCTTGCTGCTAATGATGAAATAAAAATGCAAATTTGAGTACAATGATGTACTCAGCAAGTGCGGGAAAAACTCGATATGTAACTCATAACAATGTAGGTAAAAAGGGCTCATTTGCAGAAAAGCAAAGTTATCAAAAACCACGATAAAACAACAACTTACTTTAGGTGAATGTAATCCAAGCCTGTATTAAATTACCAACATACCTCCATCACTTTCCATGTTCCACCCGAACATTAACCAACTTCATTCTCGCTCACAAATACCTCCTCGTATTTGCTACCAACTCACGAATACCTCCTCGTATTCGCTACCATCTCATCTTGTCGAAGTGTGCGATCGACACTTCCCCCGGGCCTGCACTGGGCAGCCCGCGGAGGTTCTTTTTTCGGAGGGGCTAGTCCCTAGCGGAGAGCTTGCACAGATGGACGAGTTAGTAAGAGCTTGACACGGCGAGTTTTACGTGGTTCAGGCCGCCGGAGCGTAAAACCCTACGTCCACGGCGAGCTATGGAGCTCGCTGTATTGCTTGCTGCTCAGGGCCGGAGGCCTGAGCTTGGGGGTGAGTTACAGCTTGAGAGTGTATGGCTAGCGTATGAGTTGCAAAGTGCGAACCCTTGCTATCGACGCCTACCCGAGCCTTTTATAGTCCAAGACTCGGGCGGCTTACAAGGGGAGCCGGGACCCGACAGGTGGTCCCGGGAAGATTGTCTATTATCTACCGTATCTGTAGTTACGCCGGTAGTTGCCTCTGGTCGAAGGCTTCTGAGTCTTCATCTTGCCGCCCTGCCCATGCTGCATGCTAGTCGTAGTGGTTGATGACGGTGCAGGCGGCATGGGATGTCTTGTCACGGTGTTTATTGGCTGGCAGGTTCTGACACCGCGCGCCAGTCTATGATGCGACTGGGCGCAACGGCACCTGACAGACGCGTGCTCCGCGTTTCCGCGTCTTGGGAAGACGCGGGCCTTGAATACCTTGTACGGGCAAGGTGTGGGGCGCCTTTACGCCCGCTGCCTACCGCTCGGGGGCAGGCAGCACCGTTCTTTTGGCCACGTGGCGGGTCCGGAGCCCTTCTCTGAGGCGAGAAGGGTCCGGCCTGCGGGGCACGTGGAGCCTCCGGACCTCTCCCTGCGGAGGGGGAGGTCCAGCTTCTGTATGCCACGTGGCGGGCCCGGAGCTCTCCTCTGCGGAGAGGGAGGTCCGGCCCCGCTGGACGCGTGGCGTCTTCGGACCTCTCTCCCGCGGAGGGGGAGGTACGGCTTCTGTATGCCACGTGGCGGGCCCGGAGCTCTCCTCTGAGGAGAGGGAGGTCCGGCCCAGCCGGACGCGTGGCGCCTTCGGAGCTCTCCCTGCGGAGAAGGGCGAGTACCTTAGGCATTTTACCCTGTGCGCGGGGGTACCCCATATCTCAGGTACCGACAGTGGCCCCCGGGCCCATCTCGGGGGAGATAGCGAGCCCGAGGTGGGACCTCCGTCTCTTCCGATCCGTGCACTTCCTCTAAGTCCCGAATTGACCGCTGCCGGAGCACGAACGGCCAAGGGATCGTGAGAGCGTGCGCTCACTTGATGGTTGCTTTTACTGCGGCAGTTCCCAAGACTGCCACTTCTGCACGTTGCGGCGCTTTCTTCGGGAACCGCCGAAGTGCCTTGTCGGCTCATCTTCTCAGGAGACTGACTCCTTGCCCCCACCGCTTCAGTTAGGCGGCTTGGGCCCATCCGTCATCGGCACTCAGTCTGGGAACCGAAGCGGTTTCCAGTGCGGGGTATTCGAAGAGTTCCGAATCGCTTGGAACTGTACCCAGGAAGTTTTTTAGAGGGGGTCTTACCCACATTGCAGCTTCCCTTCGCACTTCTCTGCGTTTCTCCTCGGACTCTTGTGCTTTTGCTCTCTTGCCTTTGAGTTCTCCCTCGCCATGGCATCCAACCCGCCGCCAGAGAAGAAGCGCGCTCGAGCTCCTCTAGCAGCGGCGTTTGTGCCAAGTCGGGATTCTGGGGTGCCTGACACTCCCTCCGGTGGCGACTCGAAGAGGCCCCGGGTTGATGCGCTGGGGGAAGCCTCTGGGGCGCCCCCTGTTCCGCCAGTCCAAGCGACTGCGGAGCGGCCGTCGGTGACGGTAGCGGGCTCTGGAAGTCCTACCCTGGCTCGGAAGTCGGGGTTCAGAGCCCGCTGGAGTGTCCGCGCTTCCCGGCCTTCCCCGACTTGCGGGGAATCTGTGCCGCTGCGCTCGGAGCCAGAGGCAACTGCCACGGCCCCCAGGTCAGCGCGAACTTCTCCAGTTCCGGTGTGCCCGGACTCCGTGGCGGCGTCGTCTCTTCCTGCCGAGACGGCCACCGCGGCCCCCAAGCCAGCGCAGGTTGACCCTGCACTAGACGGCCCGGCCTCTTCTTCAGCACCGCCTTCCCCGGCTTGCCCCTCTCCTCAGGTCAAGGAGCCAGAGGCTGAAGAGAGCCCGGCTGGCCTGGCTGCCAGAGCCTCGGAGCCTGCTTCTCCTGATCGGCGTCTCGTCTCGATTGCTGGTGCATTGGCTCTTCCTGAGGACAAGGTAATGGAGGAGGTCGGGGGGACTGCCCCGGCCTCTGTTGCTCCATTGCCTCTGGCGGACGCCTTCGCCCTTGCCGAGTCGAGCGTCCGGCAGATCTTGGCTGCACTGGGGTGCGAGCGGGAGGAGCATACGGTTGAACGGGACCGCCTCCTCATCTGGGGGAACCTTTTGCGGGAGAGGACCGCGAAGGTTAAGAGTGAGCTCGACTCCAGGCGGGAGTTGCTCGACTTCAGGGAAGCGCTCCTCGACCGGATGAAGCGGGTTGTCGACCGCATGGACACCGAATCGCGGCGGATCAACCGGGAGACCCTGGAGGCACACGCCCGGGCCGAGGAGAGCCTCTCTGCTGCTGTGGAGATACGGCAGCGGTTGGAGCGCCGTGAACTCGCCGTTGAGGAACGGGAGCGTTGCTTGGCAGCTGAGGTGGAGAGGGTCGCCGCGCAGCTGGCTGCGGGCGAGGATGACCTTCGAGCTCGGATGGAGGAGCTGGAGATCCTGAAGGCAGAACTCGACTTGAGGGAGGAACAGGTCTCCCGTGAACGCCGGGTGGTCTTGGACCGGGAGTTGACCGCCGGCTTTAAGGCCGCTGAGTTGGAGCGGCTCGCCAAGGCTCTCCACCTTCGGGAGAGCTCCCTGGCGGCCAAGGACAAGGAATTCTCCGAGAGGAACCTGGAGGCTCTGCAGGCGGCCCGCCGCGAGGTGGAGGAGCTTTCGGCCTTGCGGTCCTCCGAGGCTCTTGCAGTCTCGAGCTTCGTGGATCGAGCGGGGTCCGCCCTAATCCCTCTTGGCTTCAGTCCGGTGAGGGCCGCGGCCCCTGCGTTGGGGGTGATCCCTGCGCTGGAGTCGATCGGCGCCAAGCTGGACAGGCTAGACTCGGTGGTCGCCAGTGAGCTTGAGGCCGAGGGGCGCGGCCTAGCCTTAGAGGTTGCTTCACATGTGCTGGCATGCTTTAAGAGCCGCGACCCCTCTTTTTCACTAGAACCAGCGAGAGAGGGCCCAGCCGCGGAGCGGGAGCAAGCTGCCAGGGCAGAAGTCGAGGATGTAGCCGCCCTTATAGCCGCTAGGTTCCGGCGGGAGCCGGGAGGTCCTTAGGACTTGTTTCTCCCTTTTTATCGAGTCTGTAGTCCAGCTCATGGAGCCTCGCTTAATTTGACTCTTTTGGATACTTGTGTCTGTGATACTTTTTCTCTCCTTCTTGGCTTTGCCTGGCTGAGTCCTTAGCTCCGCAAGGTACTCAGAGGCCATTTCCAATCTCGGAGCTTTGCACAGACACCCTCCCCGGATCCTAACCGTGTTAGGGGCCCCCGGAGGTCTCCGGATCTCGCCCTATGGGGAGCTCCAGATCTGCCTGCCATGTGGCGGGTCCGGAGCTCCTTCCTAAGAGGCGGGAGCTCCGGCCATGTTGGACACGTAGGGCTTTCGGAGCCCTCCCACCGAGGGGGAGGTCCGGCTTCCGCCCACCACGTGGCGAGCCCGGAGCCCTCCTCAAGGGAGGAGAGAGTTCCGGGCCCGCTGGACACGTGGGGCCCCCGGGCCCCGCCCCTGCTGGAGGGGCAGGTCCCGGTCCTTCCAGTCCCAGGCCGGAGTAGCTGGTAGCTCCTTTCCCCCCGCTTCATGCAGTCCCTGTTGCCGTAACCTGGAGGTCCTGCACACAGGCAGAGGAAACGTAATTCTCCTCGGGGGGTCCTCCCCTCCCGTCTCCTAGTCTTATCCGTCTTACGACCCCGGTCCGCTATACGGGGCTTGGGCAATTCTGTGCACGAGGCGCCGGAGCTCCGGCTCCCTCCGAGGTCCGGGTACGGGCGTCCGATCCCTAGTACCGGGCCATGCGCTGGGGAAGCAGAGTGCACGCGCTTTGGGTTCATGACCAGGCAAAGCGGACGTACTCCCCTGGACCTCCGGAGGGCAGGATGCGCATGCTTTGGGCTCTGGGTCGGCTAAGCTGGATACGCACCCTGGACCCCCCATGCACAACGCAGGCCTTTCCTGGAGGTAACCAACTGGCACCGCAACACCTGACTGGGGGAGGCCCGAGAGACCCACTCGGCCATCAGCAGGTGCCTCAAGCGCAGCCGCCTTCGGAAGGATAGCGAATGCCGACTATGGATGAGCACAGGAGAGGTGGAGCTAGATGTACGATGAACATACAGAGATAGTGCGATCATATAAATTAATGCATAATTTAAATGAGCGCATGAGAGAGAGCTAAGTAGAACGGGGCTCTGTATTCGTACCCATAGGCGGAATTCTGGCTGTACTGGGGGGCAATGTTCCGCCTTGTCTTCAAGGGAAGCAAGACTCTATGCGCTTAGGGTCGGAACCAGGCTAAACTGGACGTAGTCCTGTACCGTCCCTTGAGACTTAGCTGCCCCAAGCGCTGTTCCTAAATTCTATGGGATCTATTACAGAAGGGAATAACCCTGTTCTACTGATGCTCAGGAAGTAGGACTTACAGCGTTGCTCCATGGCAAGGATTTTTGGGGACGGATCCCACTCTCGGTTGGAAGGCATGTGTGCTTGGGGTGGCAGCTTTCATGATTCAGAAGGGACCTTCCCTGCTGGGGGAGAGCTTATGGGTCCTTCTTGGAATAGAGCGTGCCGCTTCACCAAGTTGCCCTCCTGCAGGCCCCCGACGCGTTTGGTTCTTTGGCGGTAGTGCTTAGAGCATTAGCCGAGACCGTGCGTTGCAGGGTGTTTCCTGCAGCCGAGACTTGTCGTCGAGGTTGTTATCTTCGCGCTGGATCAGGTCCTGCGCGGCTTCTCCTGGGGGCCCCCGTGGAGTTCTCCCCTTCTGGCTAAGGCCTTCAAGGGGTAGGTAGACCCGGGCTCGTCTTGGATGACCTAAGGCGTCTTCCCCTTCTGGCGAGGCCTTCAAGGGGTTGACAGACCTTAGGCGGCCCCCGAGAGGTATGTTTGTGGCCCGGAGGCGCACCGCAGTTGGCTAACACCCTGGCCTGTCACCGTCGGAGCTGGAGTCCTCACCGTCATGCACTGTCTTTATGACACGCTGAGGCTCCTGAAACCCCACCTGGTGGGCAGCAGTGACTGGGGCATCGACCTTCTGTTTGCCATCCCTCTGAGGGTAGGGCTGCGCTTCAGCCCTCTGCTGTCTTCCTTTGCGGAAGCGCTATGCGAGCCTCTGGATCTCCCAGCACTCGGCAGCAGTATGGTTGCAGGTGCCATGCACGGGGCATAGCCCGCCTTGGTCACTGTCTGGGGCCGGTGATTGCCGCTGCCTTTTGTCGGGGCGTGGCCCCCGAGCTCCACTGGTCGTCGCAGCTGCGGCGACAGGGGCCGTGAATGGTGACTTCCTCTTTCCACTCCCCCGGTTCTTGGTCTTCTTGCCACCCCCATAGGCAGCAGCACCAGACCCGGGCTGCCCTCCTGACTCGGAGGTCGGCAGTGCGTGCCAGTTCCGCCCTTCAGCCGCTCTGGCGCACTTGTCCGCCAGGCTAAAGAGCTCCGAGACGTCGCAGACCTCTCTGGTCGCGAGCTTCTCAAGCATTTTCTCGTCCCGGACACCCTGTCGGAATGCCACCACCACAGAGGCACTTTGGATATGCGGGATGGTGTTGCGTACCTGAGAGAACCGCTGGATGAAGGAACGCAGCGACTCCCCAGGTTGTTGCTTGACGGCGTGGAGGTCAAGCTCCGTGCCGGGGCGGGTGTAGGAGCTGCCGAAGTTGGCGACGAACTGCCGGCAGAGCTCACCCCAGGAGGTTATGGACCCCTGAGGTAGATTCATGAGCCAAGACCGGGCTGGGCCAGTCAAGGCGACGGGGAAGTAGTTGGCCATGACAGCCTCGTCCCTTCCTGCAGCAAGTACGGCGGTGGAGTAGATCTGGAGGAACTCCCCTGGGTTGACGCTGCCGTCGTACTTCTCGGGCAGGTGCGGGCGAAACTTGCATGGCCACCTTGCGAAGCAAAGGTGGGGTGCAAGGGCCGCACATCCTGCACCTGCTGCTGCAGGTACTGGCGCTGCGAACATGTGGTTCGCACCTGGCACCGCGTATCCCGACATGGGCAAGGCTGCACCATAGACCGGGGCCGCTACTTGCGGCGCATATGGTGGTGGCATATGCTGCGCAGCATATGCCTGAGGCGGGGCTCGCATGGCGAAGACCTGCCCTTCTGGTTGTGTCGAGGCCGACGACATGCTGTCGCCTGCCTCATGGTTGCGACGCCTTTCTCGGCGTCGCTCGAGGTACACCCAGGCGTCCTGCCCCAAGTGGCACCGTTCCAGTTCCCTTCACAGGTCCGTCGACAGGAGCCTGGAGGAGCTGGAATCCGCCGTTAGCCTGTCAACCGTGGGTGTGCGCGTCAGCGACACAGCCGGTTGCCCTGGGCGCCGTCCTCGCCGAAACCGAGGGTTCGCGGCAGCAACGACGAGGCGGTCCACCTCGCGGACCCATTGCTGGGTCGCTGAATGGGGCGCATCCCCCGCAGGTGGGTTGCGCAGCAGCACTCTTGCTGCAGCTAGTGCACCTCCATGGTGTACGTTCAGCACTGCAGAAGACCTCACACTGGTCGGGGCCTGCATAGCCGGAGTCGGCATTGCCGGAGTCGGCTGCTGGCTACCCGCTTGTGCCGACACACTCCGTGAGTGTGTCGACATGTACTCCCCAGTGGTCACGGTTCGCCGTGAACGTGGGGGGGGGGAGAGTTTGCCGCTGAAGGGAGTTTGGTCATCTTCATCGGCGGAAACTCATCGCGCTAGGGGAAAAGCCCCTATCTGGTGCGCCAAATGTCGAAGTGTGCGATCGACACTTCCCCCGGGCCTGCACTGGGCAGCCCACGGAGGTTCTTTTTTCGGAGGGGCTAGTCCCTAGCGGAGAGCTTACGCAGATGGACGAGTTAGTAAGAGCTTGACACGGCGAGTTTTACATGGTTCAGGCCGCCGGAGCGTAAAACCCTACGTCCACGGTGAGCTATGGAGCTCGCTGTATTGCTTGCTGCTCAGGGCCGGAGGCCTGAGCTTGGGGGTGAGTTACAGCTTGAGAGTGTATGGCTAGCGTATGAGTTGCAAAGTGCGAACCCTTGCTATCGACGCCTACCCGAGCCTTTTATAGTCCAAGACTCGGGCGGCTTACAAGGGGAGCCGGGACCCGACAGGTGGTCACGGGAAGATTGTCTATTATCTACCGTATCTGTAGTTACGCCGGTAGTTGCCTCTGGTCGAAGGCTTCTAAGTCTTCATCTTGCCGCCTGCCCATGCCGCATGCTAGTCATAGTGGTTGATGACGGTGCAGGCGGCATGGGATGTCTTGTCACGGCGTTTATTGGCTGGCAGGTTCTGACACCGCGCGCCAGTCTGTGATGCGACTGGGCGCAACGGCACCTGACAGACGCGTGCTCCGCGTTTCCGCATCTTGGGAAGACGCGGGTCTTGAATACCTTGTACGGGCAAGGTGTGGGGCGCCTTTACGCCCGCTGCCTACCGCTCGGGGGCAGGCAGCACCGTTCTTCTGGCCACGTGGCGGGTCCGGAGCCCTTCTCTGAGGCGAGAAGGGTCCGGCCTGCGGGGCACGTGGAGCCTCCGGACCTCTCCCCGCGGAGGGGGAGGTCCAGCTTCTGTATGCCACGTGGCGGGCCCGGAGCTCTCCTCTGCGGAGAGGGAGGTCCGGCCCCGTTGGACGCGTGGCGTCTTCGGACCTCTCTCCCGCGGAGGGGGAGGTCCGGCTTCTGTATGCCACGTGGCGGGCCCGGAGCTCTCCTCTGAGGAGAGGGAGGTCCGGCCCCGCCGGACGCGTGGCGCCTTCGGAGCTCTCCCTGCGGAGAAGGGCGAGTACCTTAGGCATTTTACCCTGTGCACGGGGGTACCCCATATCTCAGGTACCGACACATCTCATAAACAATTTGTCTCATACCGTGACCAATCTTGTTGCCATGACTCAACAGTCATGCAACCATCTTGACACCTGGACTCAACAGTCCCAAAACCAAACCATAACCATAATCAATAACCATAACCAAGAACCATTCCAATAACCATCCCAATAACCATCCAACTAATCATGGCAGTTGGCCAGGCGCTCGTGACCGTAAGCTCGGCTATCATGATAGTTTTAAGAACTCTGCATAGTTTGCACCTCCTTACCCACAAGTTTGTGATTTCATCACCCGTCGGCGACTGCAGAACCTCCATTATACCAGTACACAACCGTCGGTGTATGGTCAAGAGATCACAAAATAGCCTTTACAAAGGGGCTACTAGATGTATGGACTCACTAAGGTTTCACCGGCAGGCTAGAATCTCCAATTCTCCCACCCACGGGCCCCCTCTTGTGCCATGCAGTTCCCAGGACAGTCCTCACTCGACTCCCATTCCCCGCGCCTTCCACAGTCCATAACACTCTAGCAACTTACCTAATTACTCAGCTAAGCCGCACCCATACTTGGCCTTGTGGTGGCACTGTTATCCTAGCATGTGCATGCATGAACCGGTCCTTAGATCTACGGCAAGTAAAACCACCATCTCATGCTACCTCATTCACAAACCCAGTCTTGCCTAGATCTCCCTCCGATCCATGTTCATTAATATCATCAGTTTCTCATTATCATTACGAGTGCAGTTAGCTAGACACATCTATCTTGCTTCCCAATCCCATGGACTCAGCGAAGCATAAAGCAAAAACCATACCCGACTCATAAACTTCCCTGGCAACAAGGGTGGTTTAATCAAAGCTAGTAAACTCCTATAAAAGAGTTTCCATCATGTTTGACTCAGCACACACACCTTTTCGCAAAACAAAACAGTTTTTCCCAAAACATAGGATCAATATGGTCAAGGAGCACTTGCCTTGTTCTTGCGGCTCCGGTTGTTCTTGGATCTCAAAACCTTGTTGCTGCAGCTCGTCGTAGACGGCTCCCTGAGCTTGTCCTGCTATGTAGGATCACGTGCATACAAGATTCACAGCAATCAATATCATGTACAAAAACATTAAACTAGATGCGATGATGCATATGCATGCTATCCTATGATTAGTTTTTTTATTAGATTGGTTTGCACGTGTTCTTGCATGGCTTGCATGGATTTTATGATGAATAGAAGTGTTCGGATCAATGGTGGACATGGCGATGATCTTGTCTTTAGATCAACCTGATCATCAAGCGATCTGTCCACAAGAAGGCTTCTATTTGAGAGGAACCAAAGAACAGATGCAAAGAATACACAATGATGTCGTAAGGTGGTATTGGAGACCTATCTTACATTCTTCTCGGTTTCGAGGTCCTCCTCGGACCGTTTGGCTTTCCTCCGGCGATCTTCCTTGCTGTGCTTCGGCGATGGTTTACTCGGCGAGTTAGGGCTAGGGCTCTAAGTCGTCGGCTCAGAAGTTGGAAAAGAAGTTTGTGGTTTCGGCCAGAGGTTCTGGGTTCTATTTATAATCGGGAAGAGAAGAGTCCTAATCTGATTGTATCCCGAATAAGAGTCCTATTCAGATCGTTGTTGGATCCTAACATCTTGTCTTTAGTAACTTTATGGAATTCAGGTCGGTTTCCTTTACGTACCGGTATTCTTATGAGTACACATTCCAAATTGCTTCAGAACCCGTCACCTTCGCGGTGATGAGCTCCGGAAGCTCCACGTGTCCACCGGGCCTGGTCTCTTTCTTTCCACAGAGACGGCTCCGGTTGTGCCGCGTGTCAAACGAGTGAGACCTCCCTTTTCCTTCGGAGGTGAGCTCCGCGTGTGCCACGTGTCAGTGCCGGACCTTCCCTCTCTCGGAGGTGGCTCCGGGTGTGCCACGTGTCCTAACAGCGCCAGACTTCCTTTCTTCTCAGAGACGAGCTCCAAGGTTGACACGTGTCCAATAGTGTCGGACCTTCCGGAGATAAGCTCCGATGTCGACACGTGTCCAATGGAACCAGACCTCTCGGAGGTGAGCTCCGAGATCGACACGTATCCCGCGCGACCGGTTCTCTGATTTCTGTGATGACTAGCTCCGGGGGTGACATGTGTCCTGCGGAATTGCCTTTGCTTCTTCCGCAGAGGCTAGCTCTGAGCAACACGTGTTTCTCATGATCGGACCTCTCCCTCTTTAGCGGAGATGAGCCCCGAGCCTGCCACGTAGCCAGCTTAGCGGCGGACCTCTCCCTACTTTGCAGGGATGAGCTCCGAACACGCCACGTGGCCAGCGGACCGCGGAAGTTGTCTTCGGCGCTCTCTGGAAGCTGGATTCGGCTCTTACTGGCTATATTTTCTTCTTTTAAAATGTTTTCTCTACATGAAATATGAATACACGCAGAAACCAGAGATGAGGGTGTCACATATTCAAATTGTTTTTGGATCTTAACAACTTATCCCTAGTTGATTCGGTGCGGTAGCAATGTGGAATTCGTGTCAGTTTCCTTCCGTGTCGGGATTCCCACGCGTACAGAAGAAAAACCGCTTCAAATCTCGTTACCTTCGCGTCGGTGACCTCCGGAGGCTCCACGTGTCCAGCAGAGGTCTGGCCTCCCTTTTCCGCAGAGGCGGGCTCCGGTTGTGCCATGTGTCAGGCGGGTGAGACCTCCCTCTTCCTCAGAGGTGAGCTCCACGTGCGCCATGTGTCCTGGTGGGTCGGGACCTACCTCTCCCTCAGAGGTGAGCTCCGCGTGCTCCACATGTTCTGTGGGTCGGGACCTCCCCTCTCTCCAGAGACGAGCTCCGCATACGCCATGTGTCAGTTCCGGACCTCCCCTCTCTTCGGAGGTGGCTCCAGGGTGCCACGTGTCAGTGCTGGATGTAATGGCCCGGTCCCGATCACGGGGCCGTGCCGTGCGATGCGGCACCCAAGAGCACACATAATAAAGCATAATATTACATAAATCACGCGGAAGCTTACAAAGTGTAAATTTTACAAATACTTCTCAAAATATTCTACAGCGGAGGACTAATACAACTCACGTCTCATACCTATGCTAAGCAACAGAGAAGGTGTCCAGCCTGCAGACCCTTTTCGCTAGCAACACTATCACAATAGCAGTGGCAGGGGTTGCCATGAGTTCACCACTGGGAGAGCCCCGAGTCTCATCGGACGCCCGTACATATCAGCGTACAGTTACTACCTGCAAAACAACTTATGTAGTATCCATGAGCATGAAGCTCAGCAAGACTTAACCGTCTCCTTAATCATGAAACTCTACATGATGAAAATAGAGGGCCGAATATAGAAGTTTGCACAAAAGATAAACTTGAGCTAAAGGAGAGTCCTTGCTTTCAGTTTTAAGCAACTTTTATAGCCTCGCACAATTTACATCGAGACTTCACAATCAAACAAGAAATGCTTTGTCTCGAAGTCACTTGCCCGAGGTGAAAGTAACTTTAGTGAACTACCCTAGACTCATACAGGCCTTATGCCATTAACGTCGAGACTCCACAATCAAACAAGAAACGCTTTGCCTCGACGCTACTAGCCCAAGGTGGAAAATAAATTTAATGATGTGTTGATCATTTCCTCATCTCCAATATGAGGATTTCTCACGAAGCATATTAAATGTTTTCTCAGTTTATTACTACGTCACGACTCAGTGTACAAGTATGCTAACTACCGTGAGCGAAGGTGATTGCAATCAAAAACACCCGGCTGACACGACACGTACACCCGTACTCGACGTTGCACACAGCAACCATCACTGACGTCGTACGTGGCAACCATTCACATGAAACCCAAATGTCGAACCAGTCCCACCGACTAGGATTAAGTCTCTCTACGGCAAACACTCATAGAGCCGACTTCTCTATCCTTTCAGCATCGGCATCAGACGGTGAGGTATGCCTCGACACCCAGGTTAACATGTTACATCGGTTTCCTGGGTCCCATATAGCCAGTATGCATCCGGTACACATCTCAAACTTGTCCAGCGGGGCCGCACACGAGAACGGGCCTTAATCGACTCAGACATAGACTAGGTCCACAGGACCACATCCTTGATCCTTCCATCCACTGCCCGGTCTTCTTTCCCAACTATGAGGATAAATTCCCAACTCTTCCGATTGATCCCCCTTAACCCCGTTTCACGAGTAGGAAACTGCCCACTCGAGTTTTGCTTCTTTTAATCCACTTTTGTTAATTTGAGATCAGCAGTTATAATCAATTGATAATCTACTCTACATTATACTCCAAAGTTTTTTGGGTCATGCATTTGGAGTGTCATACAACCTAGACTTAATGCAATAAACAAAATGCTAGACGGTATAAAGTGAATACAAATACAAACTTATAAGTTTTGATGCAAACCGGGGCTTGTCTTTGTTTTGCAGGGGACTTATATATATGAAGTTCAGTTAGTGAAGATCACTTGGCTTGATCAAGTACTCTCCACCTTCCTCGATCTCCACTCTGATGACTTCAAGTTCTCCACGTTGATGCTACACGTAATGAACATGCATATATGTTTGATTGTAAAAGTTTTGCTAACGAGTGCTAAAGACAATTTTAAAACTGGAACTCTATTTAAGAATTTAAAATAACACTGGTGCTAGTGGTTTGGGTTTGGGTTAAAGTATTATGATCAAGTGATAAGTGGGGTTCATCACTTGGGTGGTGATCACCTAATGAAGTTGAACAGAACATGACTGATCCAGGGCTCCAATGGAGCTGGAGATTTTCTTGTGAGTTCCTTGTCACAAGAAAATCATCTGGAACAATATTTGGAATTTTTCAATGAATAGATCACTCAGAATAATTCCCTAAGCATTTAGGCAAAAAGGAATTAATTCTGAATAAACTTGCACTTTAATGCAAATTCAAGTGAACTACACTTTCAAACATAGCTCAGGGAGTATTCATGAATTTTCCTATGATTTTTGGAGCTAAGAATTTCCTAGGACTGAATTTCCAATTTTGGGAATTTTCTGAAATTGTTTCTGTACTCATTTGAACACAGCAACTTCAAGTCTGAATTCCCCTAACCAAATAAACTTAAATGAGCTGAAACTTTTACAGGAGTTTACTAACATCCTAAATAATATTCGGGCAAAATTTTAGAATTTTTGGATAAACGAAACTCCCTCTAAAATTCTTTTGCTTAAAAGCTTTAAAGAATTTTCCAGAATCAAATAATGGGTCATACAAACTGGGTTGCATATATGGCTAGAGCTATTCAATATGAACCCAACCCAATTTGAATCACTAAATTTGAAGCTTCCTAGCACAAGTTATGAGATTCTAAAGTTTGGGGAAATTCTGGAATTTGAATTAATCCGGGAAAAGCTCAAATCTCTGACAGCGGGTCCGGCCAACACGTGTCAGCTCCTTGACTAACCCACACGGGGCCACAGGGTTAATTCCCGCACTGTCACAGATGATCCCGTGCAACAGAAGATCCCTCCCCTATTCACTGAGTGACTGACACGCGGGCCCGGCATCCCCGTCTTCTACCTCTCGCTCCCGCGCCCGCGCACCGCCGGGCTCGCCGGAGCTGCACTGATCCTCGCCGTCCGGCCAGCTCGTGTGCTCTCCCTTGCCTCTAGGACCTAACTCCACACGCTGAACACGATGGGACCATTTCCTCGGACCGGCGGTGGCTTTAACATTGCCGGCGATGGTGCGGCAGCTCGGTACCATTTCGGTGACATCGCTCGGCCAACCTAGCCCGCCAAAACATCGTTGGAACGGTGCTACAGCATCAGTGGATGCTAGGGAAGATCGTCCTGGTCGTGAAACTGCCCGGAGATGGCTCTAACCTAGCTCTCACTATGAGCCCGATTCTCCCTGCCATAGCCGCTGTTGGAAAAGTGGGAAATACGCCGTGCACCGTGGCTTTCATGCGTCGGGTGCTAAAAGCCAAATGATTGCCAGCTAATCCAGGTTGTGTGTGCAAGATTTGATAAGCTACGGAGGATTAGAGAGTGAGAATTTTGGCGACAAGTACCGGATGCTCCGTTTGAAGTCGCCGGGACAAAATCTCCAAATTAGTCGTCGATCCTTCACGGTTTGCTCCAAGATTTGAAGGAGAGAAGCACCACCGTAGCGCGCTCCCGTGGCCGGGTTCGCTCGGGCGTGACAACCTATGTAGAGGGCTGTCCACGTGCGCCCGGTCGTCGGCTAGCTTTAGGTCGCCGCGGATGGAGGCGTTTAAAGCTCGGAAAACACCAAAGCTTGCTAGCTCTTGCGCTTAGGAGGTGAGGAACGATGGTGCAGCATTGTTGTGCAGCTTGGAGGGCGCTGTGGCACGGATTGAGCCTACTCCCGATGGTTTCACAGAGGCGGCGGCTTCTCTGTTTCTTTAGCGCGTGAGAGCGAGAGAACAGAGGGTTCCTCGGTGATATGGCACAGCTGACCACGGCTGGGAGGGTGAGGACGGAGATAACAGCTCGCCAGCATGAGGGAAAACGCAGCAGGAGGTGTCATTCAGTGCCTCTCGGTGGCGCACGGTGGGAACCGAGGTTGCTTCGTGTGGAGGAGGGAAACAGAGACCAATCACTGGGATATTTCTCCATTTAACCACCTCTATGACATGTGGGTCCCACCAGCCAGTCTTTCCTCATCCCTCAAAAGATCTCCAAAATTTGGCAAGTGACCAATTCAAATGTTTGGAGTTGAAAACTGAGCTACATTTAGATAGTTGGACAAATTCCATCCAAATTCAAATATATATTTGAATTATTTGCACATTTAAATCCATTTGGAAAAATGGGTAGCAAACCTTTTCAAACTTAAATGAAACTTTGCCTACCCACTAATTTGGACCTAAGGAATCCAAATATGCAATTTGATTCTTGTGTTAGCTGTTGCAAACAAGATTTTGAACACAACAGTTTGAATTACCATTGTGTCCTCCCTCATTTGAAATTTGAGTTGGACATTTAGCTCAAACTCAGATTTTTAAACCTTTCCATTGCACCTGAGTTCTTCAATTCTGTGGTTTTACTCCACATGAGGTCCAAACATGCAAGTAACCCTAAGTTTGTTTTTAGAAGAACCTCTCATGTGTTATCATATGTGTTAAAAGTTTGAACCAGCCCCCTTTTTCAAACACATGACACCAATCTTAGTGCAAACTCAAGTTTCTTTGTATTCACATTTTTGGGATCATTACAACGGACCTCCCCTCTCTTCGGAGGTGGGCTCCGGTAGTGCCACGTGTCCGTTCTGGACCTCCCCTCTCTTCGAAGGTGAGCTCCGAGAATGCCACGTGTCAAGTAGCACCGATCTTCCTTACTCCTCGGAGACGAGCTCCGAGGTTGACACGTGTCCATCAGCGTCGGACCTCCCGGAGGTGAGCTCTGGAGGTGACACGTGTCCAGTAGTGTCGGACCTCCCGGAGGTGAGCTCCGGAGGTGACACATGTCCAACAGGACCAGACCTCCCGGAGGTAAGCTCCGAGAGAGACACGTGTCCGATAGTGTCGGACCTCTCGGAGATGAGCTCTGAGGGTGACACATGTCTGGCGGGGCCGGACCTCTCGGAGGTGAGCTCCGAGAGTGACACGTGTCCCGCACGGCTGGAACTTTCTTCACAGCAGTGACTAGCTCCGAAGACGACACGTGTCCTGCGGAACTGGCCTCGCTTCTCCGTATAGTCTAGCTCCGAAGGCGACACGTGTCCTGCAGAACTGGCCTCGCTTCTCCGTAGAGGCTAGCTCCAGGGGCAACACGTGTCCCACGAGGTCGGACCTCGCCCCTTTTCACAGAGACGAGCCCCGAGCCTGCCACGTAGTCAGTTTTAGCAGCGGATCTCTCCCCCTTCATGGGGATGAGCTCCGGATGCGTCACGTGGCCAGCGGGCCGCCGGAAATGTCTACGGCGCTCTAGGCGAACTGGAATTGGCTCTTTTTGGTTATCTTTTTTATTCTTTCTCTGTTTCAACTTATTTTAAAATGTTTCTCTACATGAAATATGAATGCATAGAGGATTATGAAATTGAGGGTGTCACAAATCTACCCCCCTTAAATTGAATCTCGCCATCGAGGTGCTAACTTGCCTTTGACGTTGAAACGGCGTTGGCCTCGGATAGACGATACCTTGAGGTATACAAAGTCTCCTACTTCGAAGGTTAACTTCCTTCGCCTATAGTCCACATAGCCTTTCTGTCATGACTGAGCAGCCTTCAAGTTCTCCCGTATTGTTTGGACTTGCTTTTCAGCCTCTTATAGCACTTCGGGTCCAAACACTTGGTTCTCTCCGGTCTCGTTCCAAAACAACGACGTTCTACACCGTCTACCATACAATGCTTCAAAAGGTGACATCTTCAAGCTGGCTTGATAGCTGTTGTTATAGGAGAATTCAGCGTACGGCAAGCTCCTATCCCAACTACGCCCATGTTTCAAGGCGCAAGCTCTCAACATGTCCTCCAAAATTTGGTTTGTCCTTTCTGTTTGTCCATCAGTCTGCGGGTGGTAAGCGGAGCTAAAATCTAGTCGTGTACCCATAGCTTTCTGCAGTTTCCTCCAAAACCTAGAGGTAAACTGAGAATCCCGATCTGAGATTTTCCTCTTTGGGACTCCATGTGTGGCGGACCGGAATCCGCTCATCCAGGATCGCAGAGGGTGGTGCCGCACGATGCGACACCCGACAGCACACATCATAAGGATACATTGTATTACATAGAAAACCAACTGAAATGTACAAAGTAGCACACTACTCAGTTACAAACTAGTGTTTATATTACACAGCGGAAGTTAAATTTGTACAACTCACCCCGTCTATCTAGCAAAAGTCGGTTGCCCAGCCCTAGGGCAACCCACACTAGCTGCACTCCTCAGCTTAGCGTGGCGTGCATGGCTCCCACTCAGCCGTGGTCCCCGACGGAGGGTAACCCTCGCCGGTGGACTCGTAACCCGAGTCCGTGGGATGCTCCTCACCTGAAAAACACTTAAGCAGCAACCATGAGCACGATGGCTCAACAAGACTTAGCCAACTCATCTAGGCATGAAACTCTACATGTAGTGTACAACAAACATGGGACGGTAAAATTGCAGCAAACGGACACGCCTACAAGTGCATCCATAGTTCATCTTTTAGCCACAAGTTAACAGTTCATGGAATTGAAATTTAGTAAGCAATATCTGGTGGCACACATGTAGCAATACAATTATACATATCAGCAGAATTGAATCATAACATTCCATAATTTATCTATGTTACGATGCAGTGAACAAGCGGTACTCGTCACCGCGAGGGACGGTGAATCGACTCGATATACACCTGCAGGGATACCCAAAGAGCACATCACGTACGCCCACCCGTGGAGCTGCACAGCACGCTCACTCGATGTCGTACGGGACAACCATTCACCCAACAGCCCAAACGTCGAACCGGTTGCACCGAAACGAGCAGGAGGTTCCCTACACGGAGCATCTCTCTATGCCCGTTAGCAGACTTCCACCTTTCTGCCCTCAACCTACACCTATAAATCGATGTGCTATGCCTCGACGCCCGGAGGTTTAGGTTACATCGGTTTATCGGGGCCCATATATCCGATATGCCTTCGGAACGTTCAATACTTGTTCAGCAGGGCCGCACATGGATCGGTCCTCAATCAACACGGACAGGGCTGCGCACACAAGACTCCCTCTTGCTGCGCCCTAGCCCCTGCCTAGTCTCATTTTAATTTCTAAAGTGATCTCACATCACTCGAACCAATCCCGTGTGTCCCAAGCATAACTCGCGAGTAGATTCCAACTACTCGACTTGTACCGAAGTTCTATGAATTATTAAGCATAGCCTGTCTACTCGAGGACTTAGACACTACCCTCACTCTTATAGGGAACATCTGGTCATGCATTTGGGGTTCCATCCATCCTACACCTAATGCACATATGTATACCTCATACTACGTATGTAAACAAAGCAAAACTTGTAAAATGGGTTAATGCAAACTGGGGCTTGCCTTGTTGCTGTTGGTCAGTGGTTAGGGCTTCGTCCGGAAGAAGGAAGTCGAGCACTTCCGGAGTTTCCTCGCCTTCAGCGACTACACGTAAATGATAAGCTATATGTCAATTTAAATGCAATGTTTAGAACTCCATAAGTAATTACCATAACTCTAGCTAGCCCTCCCCTTTGGTTCTGAATTTTTTATGGTGGCTTGGTAGGGTCCTAACCAGAGTCTTAACAAAGTTTCATTTGAAACAAAGTTCATTTGAGGTTTGTATAAATAAAAGCCTATTTGGTCAATATTAGAGCCTCTAAGGAATTCTAGGGGTTTTCATGGTTCCAACCATTACTTTATGGAAACTAGAATTTGGGATGGTTCTAATGGAACTGGTTTATGTCATTTGAAGAATTCTAGAGGAAGTTATGCCCTAAACAAGATTTGAGAAAATCTGGAAAATGTTTCTGGACATTTTTCTATTTTCTCAGGGCAGTTCACTTAATCACATCATCAGGGGGACTAAATGAACTTGGATGAGTCTGAGAAATTTACTGTGACTCAAGGATTTTCCAATGAACCTCTCAGCCAAATTTCAGAATTTTTCATAAAGTAATTCTCCAGATAAAATTCCTAACAGTTTAAACTTTAGGGAATTAATTCTGGAAAACTATTAAGTTTCATGAGCTGGAATTTGTGTTGCTGGAAAGTACTCAAAAATCTGAGTTCAGCAAAATTTGGTTCACTGAATTTGGAGCTCCCTAGCAGAAGTTATATGCAAAACTTTATAAAAAAGGTTAATGCAAACCGGGGCTTGATTTGTTGCTGCTGGTCACTGGTTAGGTCTTCGTCCGGAAGAAGGAAGTTGAGCACTTCCGGAGTCTCCTCGCCTTCAGCGACTAGATGTTAACGAGACACTACATGTCAATTCAAATGCAATGTGTAAACTTGAATGAGTAATTACTATAACTCTAGCTAACGCTCCCCTTTGGTTCTGAAATTTTTATGGTGGCTTGGTAGGGTCCTAACCAGAGTCTTGACCAAGTTTTATTTGAAACAAAGTTCTTTTAAGCTTTGTACAAATAAAAGCCTATTTGGTCAATATTAGAGTCTCTAAGTAATTCCAGGGGTTTTCATGGCTCCAACCATTACTTTCTGGAAACTAGCATTTGATATGGTTCTAATGGAATTGGTTTCATGTCATTTGAAGAATTCTAGAGGAAGTTGTGCCCTAAACAAGATTTGAGAAAATCTGAAAAATGTTTCTGTACATTTTTCTATTTTCTCAGGGCTGTTCCCTTAATCACCCCATTAGGGGGACTAAATGAACTTCGATGAGTCTGAAAACTTTACTGTGTCTCAAGGATTTTCCAACGAACCTCTCAGCCAAATTTCAGAATTTTTCATGAAGTAATCCTGCAGATAAAATTCATAACAGTTTAAAATTTAGGGATTTAATTATAGAAAACTATTAAGTTTCATGAGCTGAAATTGGTACTGCTGGAAAGTACTCAAAATTTTGAGTTTAGCAAAATTTGGTTCACTGCATTTGGAGCTCCCTAGCAAAAGTTCTATGCATTTGAAGTTTGCACTAAAACTGGAAAATCCCCCAAAATGTTTAAACTCTGCGGGTGGGTTCCACCAGCGGCCTTCTTCCTCCTCGCGCGCGCCCCCGAGTTCAGCGGAGGTGTACTCCAGCGAGGTTCACCGTAACCGCCTTTCCGACCACCCCCAGCGCTAGAACTGGCCGCCTAGCCTTATCTCGCCCTGTGGAACTTGCCTCGGGGGTGGGAGCTCGCTGGCGGTGACCGGAAACAGCCGTGCGACATCCACCGCGGAGGCTAGGGCTCCGGCGAGGTCGTTCTCGCTATCTGGGGCATGAAAAGGGTTACGGTTTGCTCGAGGAGCACCAGTGGGTCACGAGGAACCCGACGTGAGCAGTCTCGGAAGCTAAAGACGCCGGCAAACCCACTCTCGATGGTGAACCGAGCCGTGTTTGCACCGGCGGCTATGGAAACGGCTATAACTCGGCCGTTTCTGGACGGTTTTGCTTGGTTCTTCCTCGAGGAGGGGCGCTAGGAGGTGTAGGAGCTACTTGCGAGCTAGCTTGATCATTGACTCAGCGTGTAAGCCAAATTTTGGATTTTTGCCGAGCTCGGTCAGTTGCACTAGGGTTCGGGACTTTCTAAAATTCTTGCTGCCCGATGGATCAATTGCTGAATGGTTTGCGGCTACACCTTTTAGGGATCCCCATGCACCTTTCTTGTGTATAACGCGGTTGGTGACGATGGCCAGATGGGGCTGTCACCGGTGAGCCGAAGCACGGCTCCGCCGGTACCTCTCGGTTGCTCGACTCCGACGACTTACACCGCTCACAATCGAGTGCGGCTTGCTGGAGCAGCATGGGGAACAGCTAGAGTACGCCCCAGCGCTCCTTTTTGCTGCAGGGATCGCGAGTGCTCGATGATCAGCACGGGTGCACGCCGGGGCTCGGGGGTGCGGACACTGCGGCAAGTTTTTCGTGCGCGCGGACGCTGAGCAGAGCGGCAGGCGAGGGAGGCAGCGAACTCAGGTTGTGCTGCGTACGTGGTGATCGGGAGGGGGGTGCAAGTTAACCGAGGCGCACGCTGGCGCGGCCCTGAGGCGGCAAGCAACCGGTCTCGGCGGCTGACCGACGACCACCGAGTCGGTTCCCTGCTGCTCAAAGTCTCTGACCAGTGGACCCTCCTCCTCCAATTTTTTTTCCAATTTTTCACCTCTGTTTTGCTGAAAATATCCCCAGCTACTCCCAATTAACTGTGAGACTTAAGCACCAAGTCATAGTTTGAATTTGGTTTCCCAAATTTGAAATTTGTTTGGCTAAATTTGCTTCATGTTTGAACTGAAACTCAAATTTCGTTTTGAATTATTGCAAATTTAGCTTCCGACAAGATGAAGTCCAATGTGGATGAAAATTGGTGGACTAACTCAGAAAAATGTGCTGAGTTTGAATGTGAAGCCAACTTTTGAATTTAAGTGATGAAAGTTGCTGCAATTTGAATTTACATTTAAATTGGTCTCTTTTTCAAATGCCTCCAAAAGTGTCTCAAAAAGTGTTGGATTTGCATGAAATTTGGCCTGAACCTTCCCAAGACTTTTTAAGTTCTAGGGGTGAGCTCAACCTCCCATGTTCATGTGTAGAAATCCTACTTTGTGAAAGTTAGGGATTTCCCCTCTAATCACCCTTTTGATGGAGGTTACTTGCTCTTCGCAAGTCTTCACAAAATATCCACAACAAAAGCTGTGGTGTTGTGAGGTGATGAAAACTTTTGCAAGTCCCTTTTCTTGGGCTTTTACATCCCTCCCCCCTTAAAAGAATCTTGTCCCAAGATTACAAAAGAAGAGACAGCGATGTCAGAGGAACTCACCCGTGCTGAGATGCCATGAACTCCGGGTAATTTGAGCGAAGGAATTTCTCGCTCTCCCATGTCGCTTCTTCGGCGGTGTGGTTGCTCCAGAGTATCTTGTAGAACCACATCGTTCGGCTACGCGTGGTCCGAGCTTTCTCATCAATAATCGCCACCGGATATTCATCATATGTCAAATCCGGTTGCAGCTCGCCGATGTCTTCGGTAGGAACAGCAGCTGTATGCTTCAGACATTTTCGCAGTTGTGAAACGTGGAAAACGTCGTGAACACCAGCAAGAGATGCCAGCAGTTCTAGTTTGTACGCCACTGGTCCACACTTCTCGGTGATAGCATAGGGTCCAATGAATCGGGGAGCGAGTTTCCCCTTCACACCAAACTGGTTCACGCCTTTCATCGGAGGTACACGTGCTCTCCGACGTCAAAGTGCAGCGGTCTACGCCTCTTATCAGCATAGCTTTTCTGCCGGGATTGAGCGGCCTTCAAGTTATCTTGAATCATCCGAATGCGCTCTTCAGCGTCATTCACCACATCAACCCCGAATGTGACCCTTTCACCGGACTCGCACCAGTTTAATGGGGTGCGGCACTTGCGACCGTAGAGAGCTTCATAGGGTGCCATCTTGATACTCGCCTGATAGCCGTTATTGTACGAGAATTCCACCAACGGTAGATGATCATCCCAGTTCCTACCGTGGTGGATGGCACATGCTCTCAACATGTCTTCCAGTACTTGATTCACCCTCTCTGTTTGGCCATCTGTCTGAGGGTGATAAGCGGAGCTTCTAATCAACTTAGTACCCAAAGCAGCGTGCAACTGCTCCAAAAAGCGAGATACAAATAATGCACCTCGGTCTGATACTATGGTCTTGGGTACCCCATATAAGCATAGAATCCTCGCTATGTACAGCTCCGCGTACTTGCCGGCATTGTAACGTGTATGCACAGGGATGAAGTGAGCCGTCTTGGTTAACCGATCAATGATTACCCAAATGGAGTCATGCTTGTTGGAGGTCAGGAGTAATCCCACAATGAAATCCATGCTCACATCTTCCCATTTCCATGACGGGATTTTCAGGGGTTGCAGCAGCCCTGATTTCTTCATATGATCTGCTTTCACCCATCTACACGTATCACACTCGGTACGTACTTAGCCACTTCCCGCTTCAACCGTGTCCACCAAAATTTCTTTTTAAAATCCTGGTACATTTTGTTGCTGCCCGGATGAATGGAGTATTTAGAAAAGTGAGCTTCATCAAGGATCTTTTTCCTCAGCTCCATATCCCGGGGTACGACTATGCGGTCATTGAACCACAGCGTCCCCTCGTCATCCTTCCGGAAACATTTGATCTCCCCATTATCTATCCATCTCCGGAGATGTGCCATGCCCTTATCCAGCTTATGAGCTGCAATGATGTCCTCCCTAATAGTAGGGATGAGGGCAAGGTTGTAAAGCAATCCATAAGGAACCAAGTATAAACTCGGCTCTTCCTCCTCCACCAGGGTAATGGTGAGGTTATGGACATGTGACTTCTGACTCAGCGTGTCGGCGACCACATTCGCCTTGCCGGGGTGGTAATGAATCTCAATCTCACAATCTTTTATTAGTTCTAACCACCTCCTTTGCCTCATATTCAGCTCCTTCTGGGTGAAAATGTACTTCAAGCTCTTGTGGTCGGTGTAGAGATGCACCAAATTCCCCAGGAGATAGTGCCTCCACATTTTCAGCGCCAAAACCACTGCAGCAAGCTCAAGATCATGAGTTGGATAATTCTGCTCATGGTTCCGAAGTTGGCGTGAGCCATATGCGACCACACGTCCTTCCTGCATCAACACGCAGCTGAGCCCAATACCGGACGCGTCATAATACACGTCGAAGGGCTTGGTTGTATCCGGTTGAGCTAATACCGGGGCTGTTGTGAGATGCTTCACTAATTCTTGGAACGCTCCTTCACACGCCGTGTTCCAAACATATTTTGTTCCCTTCTTCAGAAATTCTGTCATCAGCTTAGCAAGCTTGGAGAAGCTTGGAATGAATCTCCGATAGTATCCCGCTAAACCTAGGAAGCTTCTGACTTCATGGACTGAAGTGGGAGCTTTCCATTTGAGCACTTGCTCGATTTTCCTTGGGTCAACCGCAATGCCTTCTTCTGAGATGATATGTCCCAAGAATGGCACTTGGCTGATCCAAAACTCACATTTTCTGAACTTGGCATAGATCTTGTGGTCTCGCAATCATTTTACAACGATTCTCAAGTGTTCGGCGTGTTCTGCTTCTGTCTTGGAGTAGACCAAGATATCATCAATGAACACCACAACGAACTTGTCCAACTCCGGCATGAACACCGAGTTCATGAGATACATGAAATGGGCTGGAGCATTAGTGAGACCAAAAGACATGACGAGATATTCATATAAGCCGTATCTCGTCGAGAAGGCCGTCTTCGGGATATCCTCCGCCCGGATCTTTATCTGATGATACCCAGAGTGAAGGTCCATCTTGGAGAACACACTTGCACCCACAAGTTGATCAAATAAAATGTCAATGCGGGGCAGTGGGTACTTATTCTTGATGGTGACGGCGTTGAGCGGCCGGTAGTCCACGCACAGCCTCAAGGTTTCATCCTTCTTCTTTACGAACAGCGCCGAGCATCCACAAGGCGAGGAACTTGGCCTAATGAAACCTTTGCTCAACAGATCATTGAGCTGCTCTTTCATTTCAGCCAGCTCATTTGGAGCCATTATGTATGGTCTCCGTGATATGGGCGTAGTCCCGGGTGCAAGCTCAATCTTGAACTTGACATCCCACTCAGGTGGCATGCTCGGAAGATCATCCGGGAAAACGTCGGGGTACTTCCGGACTACAGGGATGTCCTTTAACATGAGAGCTTCAGTATTATTTATTGCTTAAACCTCCTGGACAGGATTGTCTAACACCATGGAGTGCGGACGGTGGAATGGAGAATTCAAATGAACCGTCCGTGTCCGAGTGTCTAGGATAGCGCCATGGTAGCGCAGCCATGACATCCCTAAGATTGCAGTCGTTGAAGGTGCCGCGATTCCATTGAACGAGATGCGTCTTCATCTCGGGGTGTAACCCCCGATAGAAGTGCTCCCGCTTCTTCTCCTCGGTGGAGATGTAGTCTAACGCATATTGCGCCAGATGGTTGAAGGCACAGGAGTAGTCATGGGCACTCCTCCCGCCCTGCTTCAGTTCCAAGAATTCTTGGAACTTCCTCTTCATTATCCTGGGAGGGATATGATAGGCGCGGAACGCCTCCCGGAATTCCTCCCACTCCACGGCATGGCCAGCTGGACGTGAGGCGACATAGTTCGCCCACCACGCACCAGCGGCACCGTGAAGCTGCTGCGCCATGAACAGAGTCTTTTGCTGCTCCGTACATTGGAGCAGCCCGAATTTGGACTAGATTGTCTGCAGCCAGTTGTCGGCCTCCAGTGGTTCTGCGGCTTCTGTGAACACCGGAGGGTGCGTACTCATGAAGTCCGAGTACGTCACATCACGGGGCTCACGAGGCCCCCTCTCTTGACGCCCCCCCCCCCCCGCCGCCTGGGACGTATTCTGCACGATCATGCGGAGCAGGTCAGTCTGCTCCTCACGACCACCCACCAGTGCCGCTATCACATCCGCTAGTGTAAGCGGAGGCGGCGGTGGTGGTTGTTGCTGCAGGGTGCTGTCGTAGGCAGGTGGTTGGGAGTCATCGCCTCCCTGCTGGCTAGAGCCACCAATCTCGTGCGTGGTCCGAGTGCGAACCATCTGCAACCATACGACAATAAACATCAGCCCCGCAACATATTGCATGCAGTCCAATAAAATAGGCGTAAAACATAATGACATTAAAACATGTGATACATCTCGTATACGGATAATGTAATAACTTTGCACAAGCTACACCAATACCAGACCAAATACAAGCTAGTTAAATCCAACTTGATGAACCTCCTCTTTGGAAGCTCACCACAACAAGGTTTGGTCACTACGAGACCTTACTATCGCTTTGTCATCACGTATACCACCATTTTATCTTCAATACGACACAAACATGGCTTCTAGCAAAAGAAACTTGAGTAAGGAATATACTCAATATTTCACTCGTTGAAGATAACCACTCATGAGTATGTTCTACCCCATTGGAAGTACTTAAACCCCCTAGGGTACAACAGTCTCTCAAATGAGTTCAACTGTCATTCCTCTGTCAGAATAACCAGTTTCTACATATCCAAGATTTTGATCTGGTTCTGGGCCTTTTCATGACTCAAGCTGAATTCAAAGTTAAAGTTAACTTCAGTATATTTCCAACGAGTACTTATTTATTCTCAGATCAGCTCTGGTTTAAAAGTTATGGTAATTCAAAGTCAACAGAATTTCTGGGAGAATTTCAACAGGACCTCCTTTGGGAAGTTGCTGTTTTCAACTCTGTTTCCACTGAATTCTTTGCTGACATTTCAGAATCTTTGAATTACAAATATGTAAAATATCTCCTACCCTTTCTAAGTATGTATGATATGACAATTTTAGATTTTTTTTACTGGGAGTTATGCTTGAAAAACAGCACAGTCCAGAGAGTGTTTTGACTCTGTCCTGGTTCTGGACAGTTTACATCCCTCTGGGATTTAAGCCATCTTAAGGTGTGATTCAGCTTGGGAGTCTGCAACAAAGTTGTAGAGTACTTAAATACCTTTCCAGAACTATATCCCACACCCCCATTGGCTAAATAATCTGTGAGTTATGCTCTGTCAAATTTCAGCAAACTTGCTGCCCAAAACAGAGCACTCTGTTTCTCAATCCTTTGGAACTACACTGATCAACTATCAAATTTTTCTACCCAACCAGGATCCTAAATGTTGAAACTTAGTGATTTTAAATTCCTTATTATCATTATCTTTCATGCACATGCCTATGATATGTCGGTACTACGTTCCTCACAAAAGAAAAATCCTAACTGGATTATACCGGCATCTACGTCTCAGTTGTAGCACTAAACGGGCTCTCGCACACGTTTACTACACGGGATACATACGTGGTTAGTACCTGCAGAAGACCACACAATAATGATGCACTCAAAGGTTATTTCCATCTCAGGCAGGACCATATTTAAAAATAAATACAAACTCCCGTATCATTGCCATACGGCCGTCCTTGAGTTAAGCCACGTCTCAAGGTACGTGATCGTGTTTTAACACCACACGACGGGGAACCCGAGTATATCATGAACGGGTTGTCACGTTTGGGAATGTTATCAACCCAACAGATACCACCTACTGCCCTGCAGGGCACGCCGATGGCAAGCGCTGCGTATGTCCTCCTTGGCTATTTCCAGACGAACACACTTTCGCGTTACTGACCACGCGATGGGGTCTCCACTTACTTGCCTAATGCATGCTAGGGATCAGTGTTTCATATGAACTCCGGAACATGAAGAGTCCAAGAGTTTCATATTAATGTCTCACACCAAGCTGTGAGACCAATCCCTGAACCACGTTCCTCGTCAGGGGAGCTAACCGAAATTGAACCGCTTTCGGTGGCGTTCCTTACCATTCTTACCTGAGCGTAGGTGCGTCGTTACATAATTAAAATTCAGAATTATAACACATATGTTAGTATTGCCACTTTATGTAACGATACTAATATAGTCCTTACTTGGGCAACTACCAAATCCTCACTGTAAACCTAAGTTTTCCCGTAATACAGTCCTTAATTAATGTGCTATCCCCAATGCAGCTCTGATGTCAGCCTGTGGCGGACCGGGATCCGCTCATCCAGGATCATAGAGGGTGGTGCCGCACGATGCGACACCCGACAGCACACATCATAAGGGTACATTGTATTACATAGAAAACCAACTGAAATGTACATAGTACTACACTGCTCAGTTACAAACTAGTGTCTTTATTACACAGCGGAAGTCTAATTTGTACAACTCACGCCCGCCTATCTAGCAAAAGTCGGCTGCCCAGCCCTAGAGCAACCCACACTAGCTGCACTCCTCAGCTCAGCGCGGCGTGTATGGCTCCCACTCAGCCGTGGTCCCCGAGGGAGGGTAACCCTCGCCGGTGGACTCGTAACCCGAGTCCGTGGGTGGCTTCTCACCTGAAAAACACTTAAGCAGCAACTGTGAGCACGATGGCTCAACAAGACTTAACCGACTCACCTAGGCATGAAACTCTACATGTAGGGTACAATGAACATGGGATGGTAAAATTTCAGCAAACGGACACGCCTATAGTTTATCCTTAGTTCATCTTTTAGCCACAAGTTAACAGTTCATGAATCTGAAATTTAGTAAGCAATATTTGGTGGCACACATGTAACAATACAATTATATAATACAGCAGAATTGAATCATAACATTCCATAAATTATCTATGTTATGACGCAGTGAACAAGCGGTACTCTTCACCGCGAGGGACGGCGAATCGACTCGATATACACCTGCAGGGATACCCAAAGAGCACGTCACGTACGCCCACCCATGGAGCTGCACAGCACGCTCACTCGATGTCGTACGGGACAACCTTTCACCCAACAGCCCAAACGTCGAACCGGTCGCACCGAAACGGACAGGAGGTTCCCTACACGGAGCATCTCTCTATGCCCGTTAGCAGATTTCCACCTTGCTGTCCTCAACCTACACCTATAAATCAATGTGCTATGCCTCGACGCTCGGAGGTTTAGGTTACATTGGTTTATCGGGGCCCATATATCCGATAAGCCTTCGGTACGTTCAATACTTGCTCAGCAGGGCCACGCACGGATCGGTCCTCAATTGACACGGACAGGGCTGCGCACACAAGACTTCCTCTTGCTGCGCCCTAGCCCCTGCCTAGTCTCATTTTCATTTCTAAAGTGATCTCACATCACTCGAACCAATCCCGTGTGTCCCAAGCCTAACTCGCGAGTAGATTCCAACTACTCGACTTGTACCGAAATTCTATGAATCAGTAAGCATAGCCTGTCTAATCGAGGCCCAAGACACTACCCTCACTCTTATAGGAAAATTCTGATTATACAAGTGGGGTTCCATCCATCCTACATCTAATGCACATTCATACTTTACACTAGACATGTAAACAAAGCAAAACTTTATAAAAAAGGTTAATGCAAACCGTGGCTTGCCTTGTTGCTGCTGGTCAGTGGTTAGGTCTTTATCCGGAAGAAGGAAGTCGAGCACTTCCGGAGTCTCCTCGCCTTCAGCGACTACACGTTAATGAGACACTACATGTCAATTCAAATGCAATGTGTAAACTTGAATAAGTAATTACTATAACTCTAGCTAACCCTCCCCTTTGGTTCTGAATTTTTATGGTGGCATGGTAGGGTCCTAACTAGAGTCTTGACCAAGTTTTATTTGAAACAAAGTTCATTTGAGCTTTGTACAAATAAAAGCCTATTTAGTCAATATTAGTCTCTAAGTAATTCCAGGGGTTTTCATGGCTCCAACCATTACTTTCTGGAAACTATCCTTTGATATGGTTCTAATGTAATTGGTTTCATGTCATTTGAAGAATTCTAGAGGAAGTTGTGCCCTAAACAAGATTTGAGAAAATCTGAAAAATGTTTCTGTACATTTTTCTATTTTCTCAGGGCTGTTCTCTTAATCACCCGATTAGGGGGGCTAAATGAACTTGGATGAGTCTGAAAATTTTACTGTGGCTCAAGGATTTTCCAATGAACCTCTCAGCCAAATTTCAGAATTTTTCATGAAGTAATCCTCCAGATAAAATTCCTAACAGTTTAAAATTTAGGGATTTAATTCTAGAACACTATTAAGTTTCATGAGCTGAAATTGGTATTGCTGCAAAGTACTCAAAATTATAAGTTCAGCAAAATTTGGTTCACTGCATTTGGAGCTCCCTAGCAAAAGTTCTCTGCATTTGAAGTTTGCACTAAAACTGGAAAATCTCCCAAAATGTTTAAACTCTGCGGGTGGGTCCCACCACCCGCCTTCTTCCTCCTCGCGCGCGCCCGCGAGTTCAGCGGCGGTGTACTCCAGCGAGGTTCGCCGGAACCGCCTTCCAGACCATCCCCAGCGCTAGAACTGGCTGCCTAGCCTTCTCTCGCCCTGTGGAACTTGCCTCGGGGGTCAGAGCTCGCCGGCGGTGACCGGAAACGGCCGTGCGACGTCCACCGTGGAGGCTAGGGCTCCGGCAAGGTCGTTCTTGCTCTCTGGGGCATGAAAAGGGTTACAGTTTGCTCGAGGAGCACCAGTGGGTCACGAGGAACCTGACGTGAGCAGTCTCGGAAGCTAAAGACGCCAGCAAACCCACTCTCGACGGTGACCCGAGCCGTGTTTGCACCGGCGGCTATGGAAACGGCTATAACTCGGCCATTTCTGGACGGTTTTGCTCGGTTCTTCCTCGAGGAGGGGCGCTAGGAGGTGTAGGAGCTACTTGCGAGCTAGCTTGATCATTGACTCAGCGTGTAAGCCGAATTTTGGATTTTTGCCGAGCTCGGTCAGTTGCACTAGGGTTTGGGACTTTCTAAAATTCTTGCTACCCGATGGATCAATTGCTGAATGGTTTGCGGCTACACCTTTTAGGGATCCCCACACACCTTTCTTGCGTAGAACGCCGTCGGCGATGATGGCCGGATGGGGCTGTCACCGGTGAGCCGAAGCACGGCTCCGCCGGTACCTCTCGGTTGCTCGACTCCGACGGCTTACACCGCTCACAATCGAGTGCAGCTTGCTGGAGCAGCACTGGGAACAGCTAGAGTATGCCCTGGCGCTCCTTTTTGCTGCAGGGATCGCGAGTGCTCGATGATCAACGCGGGTGCACGCCGGGGCTCGGGGGTGCGGACGCTGCGGCAAGTTTTTCGCTCGCGCGGATGCTGAGCAGAGTGGCAGGCGAGGGAGGCAGTGAACTCAAGTTGTGCTGCGTACGTGCTGATCGGGAGGGTGGGCGCGAGTTAACCCAGGCACGCGCTGGCGCGGCCATGAGGTGGCAACCGGTCTCGGCCGCTGACCGACGACCACCGAGTCGGTTCCCTGCTGCTCAGTCTCTGACCAGTGGACCCTCCTCCTCCATTTATTTTTCCAATTTTTCACCTCTGTTTTGCTGAAAATATCCCCAGCTACTCCCAATTAACTGTGAGACTTAAGCACCAAGTCATAGTTTGAATTTGATTTCCCAAAGTTGAAATTTGTTTGGCTAGATTTGCTTCATGTTTGAACTGAAATTCAAATTCCGTTTTGAATTATTGCAAATTTAGCTCCCGACAAGATGAAGTCCAATGGGGATGCAAATTGGTGGACTAACTCAGAAAAATGTGCTGAGTTTGAATGTGTAGCCAACTTTTGAATTTAAGTGATGAAAGTTACTGCAATTTGAATTTACATTCAAATTGGCCTCTTTTTCAAATGCCTCCAAAAGTGTCTCAAAAAGTGTTGGATTTGCATGAAATTTGGCCTGAACCTTCCCAAGACTTTTTAAGTTCTAGGGGTGAGCTCAACCTCCCATGTTCATGTGTAGAAATCCTACTTTGTGAAAGTTAGGGCTTTCCCCTCTAATCACCCTTTTGATGGAGGTTACTTGCTCTTCACAAGTCTTCACAAGATATCCACAACAAAAGCTGTGGTGTTGTGAGGTGATGAAAACTTTTGCAAGTCCTTTTTCTTGGGCTTTTACAGGGTGCGGCGGTGTTTTTTCTGTCGAGGGCTCGGGGAACAACACGAAGAGGCGGTTCCTGGGTGGGAAATATCCCGGGCTGCCGATAAGTCGACGCCCACCGCGGCCTGGGTCGCTCGGGAGGTGGCATCCGGAGAATGCCCCGGTGGCGCTCTGCGCTCGTTCGACCCCGTGAGAAACAGAGCACCTCTCGGTTGTGACTCAGCTCTCCCACTGACCTGTGGGCCCATCTCTCCCCCTAATCTTTTTTTTTCAAATTCTTCTGTAAATATCCCAGCTACTCTCCATTGAATGAGAGACTTAAGCACCAAGTCACAGTTTCAATTTGGTTTCCTCAATTTGGAATTGATTTGGCTAAATTTTTTGCATGTTTGAACTGAATTTCAAATTTAGTTTTTGAATAATGCAAATTTAGCTCCCGACAAGATAAATTCCAATGGGGATGAAAATTGGTGGGATAACTCAGAAAAATATGCTGAGTTTGAATATGAGTCAACTTTTGAATTCAAGTGATGAAAGTTGCTGCAATTTGAATTTGCATTCAAATTGGCCCCTTTTTGAATTGTTTCCAAAAGTGCCTCAAAAAGTGTTGGATTTGCATGAAATTTGGCCTGAGCCTTCCCAAGAATATATAAGGTCTAGGGGTGAGCTCAATCTTTCATGTTCATGTGTAGCAATCCCATTTTTTGGAAGTTAGGGCTTTCCCCCCTAAGCACCCTTTTGATGGTGGTTACTTGCTCTTCACAAATGTTCACAAGACATCCACAAGATGAGCTTTGGTGTTGTGAGGTGATCCAATTGATCACTTTTGCAAGTCCCTTCTCTTGGGCTTTTACATCCCTCCACCCTTAAAAGAATCTCGTCCCAAGATTATAAAAGAAAAGTCGACGATGTAAGAAGAGATTACCTGTGATGAGACGCCATGAAATCCGGGTAGTTTGAGCGAAGGAATTTCTCGCTCTCCCACGTCGCTTCTTCAGCGGTGTGGTTACTCCACAGTACCTTGTAGAACCACAGCGTTCGGCTACGCGTGGTCCAGGCCTTCTCATCAATAATTGCCACCGGATATTCATCATACGTCAAATCCGGTTGCAGCTCGCCGATGTCTTCAGTGGGAACCGTAGCCGTATACTTCAGACATCTTCGCAGTTGTGAAACATGGAAAACGTTATGAACACCGGCGAGAGACGCCGGTAGTTCCAGTCTGTATGCCACTGGTCCACACTTCTCGGTGATGGCATAGGGTCCAATGGATCGGGGAGTGAGTTTCCCCTTCACGCCGGACCGGTGCACGCCTTTCGTCGGAGATAAACGGAGATACACGTGTTCCCTAACGTCAAAGTGCAGCGGCCTACGCCTCTCATCAGCGTAGCTTTTCTGCTGGGATTGAGCGGCCTTCAAGTTGTCTTGAATCATCCGAACGCGCTCTTCGGCGTCGTTCACCACATCAACCCCGAACGTGACCCTCTCACTGGACTCGCACCAGTTTAATGGGGTGCGGCATTTACAACCATAGAGAGCCTCATATTGTGAATGGTACGTCAGACATGTGTATTATAGGTGGAACAGGTAAATGTATTAGTAGTTCATACCCGTTGCAATCGAACATAATAAGGTTTGCATGCCTAAATTGTAAAATGAAAATAGTTTTTAAGACCATATGACCTTCTATATAATCACAGATGGAGAAATGAAAATAAAAATTGAACAAAGTCAGAAAAGTTAAATTGTTGTAAGATCACATGAATTGTTATATAAAAAGTTAGAAAATAAAGAGATGGAAACAAAATACCAATGCTAGAAAGATAGCCTTCCATGCTCATTTTACGGCAGTCACAAACACAACTTCAGGCACGATTTTTGCTAGGTAGATGGCCGTGAGTTGTACAAACTCAGTTTCCGCTGTTGTAATCTAAATACTAGTTGTAACTGAAGTCCTGTACTACTTTGTACATTCCAGTTGGTTTTCTATGTAATACAATATCGTTCTTATGATGTGTGCTGTCGGGTGTCGCATCGTGCGGCACCACCCTCTGCAATCCTGGGCCCCATGGGCAGCAGAACAGCGGGCAAGCCCAGTTCCAGGGTGGTGCTCGAGGCCGACCTCCGGTCAAGAAGGTTGGTCAGTGAACTGGGGCGTTCGCAACCTCGACAATGAGGACGCCCCAGAGGGAGACAATGTGCTGACGGGTATGTTCACTCTCAACGATCAAGCAATCATCATATTATTTGATTCGGGTGCAACCCACAACTTCATAAGTGCATCATATGTGGTTAAGAATCAACTGAAAGCCTTTCCAACCGAGTGCTCTTATATGATATGCTCACCGAGAGGAAAGATTTCAGCAACTATGATGATTCCGAAAGCACCACTATACTTAGGTGGGAAGATATATCCCACCACTATGATTATTCTTGAGGGGCAGAAGATTGATGTAATCTTAGGGATGTCATGGCTAAGTTACCATGGCGCTGTCCTAGAAACATTATCACGGACGGTTCACTCTCCCCATTACACGGTCTGCAGTCCCTCATATTAGACAATCCAGTCCGGAAAGTTTCAGCCGCCTATACTTCTGAAGCTTCCAAGTTAGAGGATATCCCCATAGTCCGGGAGTACCCCGACGTGTTTCCGGACGATCTTCCGGGTATGCCACCTGTAAAAGTCCCAAAAATGTGTATGAATAAAAACTATGGTTTGAGTTCATATCTGTGGCAATGACATGAAAAATGGGACTTGCTAAAACTTTTCTTCATGCAAAGTAATACATGGATGAACATCCAACATGAGGTTCACCTTCTTATTTAAAAGTGTTGAACCAATAAGGAGTTAAATACCTCTTTGCATGTGAGTTTAAAATTTAGATTTGAAATTCAAAGATTCACACATGTGGTGGTCAAGGACTTTGAATAAAAATGCAGCCACATAGATGGAATCATAGGGAGGAGTTTGCTCACCAACTTTCCATTTGTAGGGTGGGCTTAAAAGAGAGCTAAAAAGAAGATATTGCAAATTCTAAACCAAATTCAGATTTAGTCTTGCAAATTCAAACTGAATTTGAGGAATTCAAATTCTAGCCCACCTTTTTAAAACTTAGAATTCTGGGGATTAAAGAGATCAGCTTGAACAGATATTTGGGAGGTACATGTGGAGTGGGACCCACATGTCATAGAGCTAAAGGAGGAGACTTACTCACTAAGTTTTACTCTCGGTGGGAAATTTTCCCGAGCAGCTCGCGAGCGCCAGAGAGGAGCTTGCCGCGCCAGCTCCTGCTGCCGGTCTCCACGCGCTGGCGCCCCGAGGTCAGTCCTGGCCGCGCCCCCAACGTGATCACGTGCCGCCCCGGCCGAAGCAAAGCACAGTTGCTTTCTTCTCCTCGCAAACAAACCGAGAGCCGAGCGCCTCACCGCCGCTGCTTCGGCCTGCTCGAGAAATCACGGAAACGGAGCGCCTCTTCCTCCCCTGAGCTGCTAAACATCGCCACGAGCTCGGCCTCCACCTCCCTGACCCGGAAGCCAGCGAGCTGCGGCCTCCAGTGCCCGAGAACAACCGCCGCCGCAGCGACTGAGTTCAAGAAGGTGATCGGGCGCTCGTGGACAGCCCTCCACAGGGGGTTTCACGGTCGAGCGATCACACCTACGGACGCGCACGGGTGCGGTTCTGCTCTCAGCCGAAGCTCAGGCCGTGCCGTGAGCTGTCGATGGCGAATTTCGAGGTTTTGCTCCGGCGACCTCATTTCGAGCTTCCGGTATGGATTCAGAAAAGTCCCACTCTCTAATCCTCCCTAGGTCGTCAAACTTTGCACGTAGAAGCTAGACTAGCCGGCGATCGTTTTCCCTTTTGCATCCAGCGCATGAAAACGCCTCAGATCGACGAATTTCGAGCTTTTCTTGGGTTGTTCACGGCGGACCCATTCGGTCGCACGGTGACAACCCATTTCCAGCCATTCCCGAGCCACTTTGAGGTCGTATCGATCCTCCTAGAGGTGCGCTGGTGCTGTAGGGCTCGTCGGCACAGGTTTTGGCGGGCTGGATACCTTGGGCAACGCCGCCGGACCTTCACAGTAGCTGTCGCACGTCGCCGGCCATGTTCCGTTCGTCGGCAGCCCTAGCCAACCTCACAGCCGTGTTCCTCGGTGTCACAAACTCCCTGGCGGCGAGTTTCAGCTCAGGCGGTGGCCGGAAACGGCGAGCCGGCGAGCTCCGGCGTCGGGCCGGCGAGGGGCAGCGCGGGCGCGTGGAGGAAGCCGGAGGAAGAAGATGGAGCGTGGGCCCCGCCTGTCAGCAGCTCAAATTTTAAACCCGGGATCGGGTGTGGGCGAGATCCCGTGTGTTGGCGCGCTGAGGTGCTGCGGCCCGGTGTGGCTTCGTTTCTATTGGCTGGAATTCAGAACTCTGGGTCCAGCCGAATTTGCTGTAGGGAAATAATTCCAGACTTAGCTCAATCTTTGGAAATTCATATCTCCCTGTAGAAAACTCTAATTTGAGTGATTCCAATTGGGTTGGATTCATCTCTCTGAGTTCTATCCAAATATGAACTCAGCTTTGTATGAAAGTCAATATTATATTCTGGAAAATTCTTTGAAGGTTTTCTGAAAAAGAATTATTGAGGGAGTTGGGTTATCCAAAAATCCCCAAATTTTTTCCAGAATATGCTTTAGCATGTTGTTGACATACTAGCAAATTTTCAGCTCATTTTAAGATCAGTTGAGTAGGAATTTGCTAAATGCAAACTACTGTGTTCAAAAGAGTCCAGAAACGTTTTCAGAAAATGTTTCCCACTTCAAAAATCTGTTCTGAGCAATCCATAGCTCCAAAAATCATAGGAAAATTAGGAAAGCTCTCTGGGACATACATGGAATTGTAGTTCACTTAGTTGGGCATGAAAATGCACATTACTACAGAATTAATTCTGTTGAGTACAAATGCTTAAAGAATTGGTCTGGGAGAACTACCCAAGTAAAAGGGCTGAATTTTGGACCAGATGACTCTCATGTGATCAAGAACTCACATGTAAATTATCAGCCCAAGATGAGTCCTGGAACTCCCTGTTCTTATTCTCCATACTTGTGTATATGTGGGAATACATAAGAGATATTGTGAGAATTGGGGAGGACACAATATGACTCCACATTAGCTGCAATTTGGCAAGCTAAATCCTTAGGTAGTATAGAACCTGCTGTAAAAGTTTTGAGGCCATTGGAGTTCTTGTTCTTCAGTTGCACTCAAATCTTTTCAGCTTGTCTATTATGATCATTAGGGAAAATGATTAGTGTATAGCTAAGGCCTTAAGGTCAATTTAGTTTATTTCTGTTCTTTGCACAACAGAGGCAAACCAAGCCATGCTTGGCTTTTCCACACAACCTCTGTTCTTAAGAAAGTAATTCTATAACTTCTTTCCATTACATTCCATGAAACATATGCATATGCATTTCAATAGGAACCACAACGAAGGGGACTCAAAGGAGTGATTCATCGAAGTGGATCAAGCTCCGGAGAGTCAAGGGTGGATCTGCAAGGACACTAACTGTTATATACGACTACCCTGCAAAACAGGCAAGCTACGGTTTGCATTTAACAGCTGTTAAGTTTTTGTTTTGTATTCACTTTCGGACAGGGATATGAATTATGCATTAGGTCTAGTGTTTGATACTCCTCTTGCATAACCAAATGACCCATGGAGTATTGGGTAGGTGTCTTTCACCGTGTAGAACCGCCATGCTTAAGTACGGTTCGGTAGAAGTTGAGTGGTGAGATGCTACTCGCAATTTTAGGAACAACAGGGGCATACGGGATTGGTTCATAATTGAATTAGCAAGTTAAAGTTGAGACCGGAAGGTTGTAGGAGCAGCAGGACATAGGGGCCTGGGTGCTATAGACCTGTCCGTGTCGGTCAAGGACCGATCCGTATGCGGCCCTGTTGAACAAGTTTGAGTTGTGTACCGGACTCATGCTGGCTATATGGGACCCAGTAAACCGATGTACCTCGGGAAGCTGTCGTTGGGACTTTTCGGGTCGCCTCAGGCGGACGGCCGGTGTGCAGTATGTGGGGAATATTCTCATGACATCTCACGTCGGAAGGTGCACCATAAGAGTAGCTACTGTACGGGGCGACTTGATCGATTCAGCGGGGGTGAAACGGGGGAAAGGCTGCCACGTACGACGTCAGTGATGGTTGTTGTAGGCAACGTCGAGTACGGGCGTACGTGTCGTGTAGTCCGGGTGTTATTGATTTGAATCACCGTCGCTCGCGGAATGGACCGAGCATACTTGTTCTCACAGTCGTGACGTAGTAAGAACTTGCATGAGAAAGGAACTAATCATTTTGATGTGAAGTATTATCCTACCTTTGTATTGGATCTTGATGAATAGGCTAGTGCAAACTCGATTCTTTTATGCCATGAGCAATTTACATCGGGAGAAAGCGTTTCTTGTTTGATTGTGGACTCCCGATGTGGCGTGCCCAGGGTTACTTAAAATACTGCAATTAATACTGAAAGTAAGAATTCACTTTTAGGCGAGTTTAATTATGCTTATGCCATCCTATGTTAGGTTCATAACCTCACTTAGAGTTTCATGTTTAGGGTGACGGTTAAGTCTTGCTGAGCGTTATGCTCACGGATGCTATCTGATTTGTTTTGCAGGTAATTGACTCGATGCTTATGAGAAGGGATGCCGATGAGACTCGGGAACCACCGAGTGCTTACTCTAAGAGCATCCTCGCCGCTGCAGATTGT
Organism: Neostapfia colusana; assembly: GCA_030760725.1. Taxonomy (NCBI): domain Eukaryota; kingdom Viridiplantae; phylum Streptophyta; class Magnoliopsida; order Poales; family Poaceae; genus Neostapfia; species Neostapfia colusana. The sequence continues at coordinate 30,833,764 of JASWHV010000017.1, read as the reverse complement.
CTTCGTGTTGCTAGTAAGAAACGTCCGCGGGCTGGACCGTTTCTTTGTTGCTAGTTTAGATATGAGTCGTGAGAGTGATAGTCTTCCTCTGTAGTTTACTCTGATATAACTTATTTGTAAAACATTCTTGTACGTTTCCGCTAAACTATTTATGTAATATGATGTGTTTCTGCAACCCGTGTACTGTTGAGTGCCGCATAACACGGCACCACCCGACGAGGTCCTGGCTGTCTCACCACCTGAGCGGGGTGTCGAGTTCAAGATTGAGCTTGCACCCGGGACTACTCCTATCTCATAGAGACCATACAAAATGGCTCCGAACGAGCTGGCTGAATTGAAAGAGCAGCTCAATGATCTGTTGAGCAAAGATTTCATTAGGCCGAGTTCCTCGCTTTGGGGATGCACGGCGCTGTTCGTAAAGAAGAAGGATGAAACCTTGAGGCTGTGTGTGGATTACTGGCCGCTCAACGCCGTCACCATCAAGAACAAATACCCACTGTCCCGCATTGACATCCTGTTTGATCAGCTTGTGGGTGCAAGTGTGTTCTCCAAGATGGACCTTCGCTCTGAATATCATCAAATAAAAATCCGGGCGGAGAATATCCCGAAGACGGCCTTCTCGATGAGATATGGCTCATATGAGTATCTCGTCATGTCTTTCGGTCTCACTAATGCTCCGGCATATTTCATGTATCTCATGAACTCGGTGTTCATGCCGGAGCTGGACAAATTCGTTGTGGTGTTCATTGATGATATCTTGGTTTACTCCAAGACAGAAGCAAAACACGCCGAACACTTGAGGATCGTTCTTCAACGACTGCGGGACCATAAGCTATATGCCAATTTTGTGAGTTTTGGATCAACCAAGTGCCATTTTTGGGACATATCATCTCAGCGGAAGGTATTGCGGTTGACCCAAGCAAAATTGAGTAAGTGCTGAAATGGAAAGCCCCTACTTCTGGCCATGAAGTCAGAAGCTTCCTCGGCTTAGCGGGATATTACCGGAGATTCATTCCAAGCTTCTCCAAGCTTGCTAAGCCGATGACAGAATTGTTGAAAAGGGGAACAAAGTATGTTTGGAACTCAGCATGTGAAGGAGCGTTCCAAGCATTAGTGAAGCATCTCACAACCGCCCCGGTCTTAGCTCAACCGGATACGACCAAGCCCTTCGATGTGTATTGTGATGCGTCCGGCATCGGGCTCGGCTGCATGTTGATGCAGGAAGGACGTGTGGTCGCATATGACTCACGCCAACTTCAAAACCATGAGCAGAACTACCCGACTCATGACCTTGAGCTCGCTGCTGTGGTTTTGGCGCTGAAAATGTGGAGGCACTATCTCCTGGGGAATTTGGTGCATCTCTACACCGACCACGAGAGTTTGAAGTATATCTTCACCCAAAAGGAGCTGAATATGAGGCAAAGGAGGTGGTTAGAACTAATCAAAGATTATGAGATTGAGATTCACTACCAGCCCGGCAAGGCGAATGTGGTTGCCGACGCGCTGAGTCAGAAATCACATGTCCATAACCTCACCGTTACACCGGTTGAGGAGGAAGAGTCGAGTTTATACTTGGTTCCTTATGGATCGCTCTACACCCTTGCCCTCATCCCTACCATTAGGGAGGAGATCATTGCAGCTCAGAAATTGGACAAGGGTATGGCACATCTCCGGAGATGGATAGACAACAGGGAATCAGATGTTTCCGGAAAGATGATGAGGGGACGCTGTGGTTCAACAACCGCATAGTCGTACCCTGGAATATAGAGCTGAGAAAGAAAATTCTGGATGAAGCTCACTTGTCTAAGTTCTCCATTCATCCGGGCAGCAACAAAATGTACCAAGATTTGAAAAAGAAATTTTGGTGGACACGGATGAAACGTGAAGTGGCTAAGTACGTATCCGAGTGTGATACGTGTAGACGGGTGAAAGCGGACCATATGAGGAAATCAGGGCTGCTGCAACCCCTGAAAATCCTGGCATGGAAATGGGAAGATGTGAGCATGGATTTCATTGTGGGATTACCCCTGACTTCTAACAAGCATGATTCCATTTGGGTAATCGTTGACCGATGAACCAAGTTGGCTCACTTCATTCCCGTGCATACACATTTCCATGCCAACAGATATGCGGAGTTGTATATTGCAAGAATCCTATGCTTGCATGGAGTACCCAAGACCATAGTCTCAGACCGAGGGGCACTATTTGTATCTCGTTTCTAGGAGCAGTTGCATGCTGCTTTGGGTACTAAGCTGATTAGACGCTCCGCCTATCACCCTCAGACAGATGGACAGACTGAGAGGGTGAACCAAGTACTAGAAGACATGTTGAGAGCATGTGCCATCCACCACGGTAGAAACTGGGATGATCATCTACAATTGGTGGAATTCTCGTACAACAATGGCTATCAAGAGAGTATCAAAATGGCACCCTATGAGGCTCTCTACGGTCGCAAATGCCGCACCCCACTGAACTGGTGCGAGTCCGGTGAAAGGGTCACGTTCTGGGTTGATGTGGTGAACGATGCTGAAGAGCGCGTTCAGATGATTCAAGCCAACTTGAAGGCCGCTCAATCCCGACAGAAAAGCTCTGATAAGAGGCGTAGGCCGCTGCACTTTGATGTCGGGGAGCACGTGTACCTCCGTGTATCTCCGATAAAGGGCGTGCACCGATTCGGCGTGAAAGGGAAGCTCGCCTCCAGATTTATTGGACCCTATGCTATCACCGAGAAGTATGGACCAGTGGCGTATAGACTGGATCTACCAGCATCTCTCGCTGGTGTTCATGACGTTTTCCATGTTTTGCAACTATGGAAATGTCTGAAGTATACGGCTGCTGTTCCCACCGAAGACATTGGCGAGTTGCAACCGGATTTAACGTATGCGGAATATCCGGTGGCAATTATTGATAAGAAGGCTCGGACCACCCGTAGTCGAACGTTGTGTTTCTACAAGATACTGTGGAGCAACCACACGGCGGAAGAAGCGACGTGGGAGAGCGAGGAATTCCTTCGCTCAAACTACCCGGAGTTCATGGCATCTCATCACGGGTGAGTTCCTATTACATCGCTGTCTCTTCTTTTGTAATCTCGGGACAAGATTCTTTTAAGGGGGGGAGGGATGTAAAAGCCCAAGAAAGTGACTTGCAAAAAAATTGTTCATCACCTCACAACACCACAGCTCTTGTAATGGATATCTCATGAATACTTGTAAAGAGCAAGTAACCACCATCAAAAGGGTGATTAGAGGGGAAAGCCCTAACTTCAAAAAGTGGGATTTCTATACATAAACATGAAAGGTTGAGCTCACCCCTAGACCTTATATATTCTTGGGAAGGCTCAGGCCAAATTTCATGCAAATCCAATACGTTTTGAGGCACTTTTGGAGACAATTCAAAAAGGGGACAATTTGAATGCAAATTCAAATTGCAGCCACTTTCAACAGTTGAATTCAAAAGTTGACTTCATATTCAAACTCAGCACATTTTTCTGAGTTAGTACACCAATTTTCATCCTCATTGGACTTCATCTTGTCAGGAGCCAAATTTGCAATAATTCAAACTGAATTTGAATATCAAATTCAAATGGGCAGCAAATTAGTCCAAACCAAATTCAGTTGAAGAATTCAAATTTCATCCCATGCATTTGTGGCAAAGTCTACCATTCAATTCTGAGTGGTTGAGATATTTGCAGCAGAAGGGGGAGCAGGGATTAGAGGGGAGAAGAGGGCCCACTGGTCAGAGACTGAAGAGGAGAGAACCGCCTCCACTGCTTCGGTCAGCTGCCGGGAATGCTGCCACCTCACCCTCTCTCGACCACGCGCGTGCCAGCGCTGTGAAAGGATCAGCCATGCTCATTCCCGTATCCCACGTACGCTGCACAGACCGACTTCGCTTTCTCCACCAGCCAGCGTTGCTGCATTTCCTCCCGCGCGCGAAGAAAATGATCGCCAGCCGACCTCCTCTGCTCCCCGGCATCCGAGAACTAGAAGCTGTTTCGTTCCTGATGAGCTACGCGAAAAAAGGTCCGCTCCAAGGTGCTTGATACGCTCGTGCCGACCGCTCCTCCTCTCGTGCTTCGCCGGGGTAGAATTTGTCCGGTTAGTCATTCGGTGTTCAAGGGACCGAATAGTTCAAAACTCGGAAATTCATAATGGGTAGTTCACCACAGAGGATTCCGAGTTACACATACGTTCTGCACTTGTCCACGGCCACCTAGGATCAAAAACAGGCGAAAACCATGGACTAGGGTTGCTGTTCTTCAAAATTTCCCAATCACGTCCATTTTAGCCCTAGGTCGACGGTGAGGTCTTAGTTGCAGCCGTTTTCACGGGGATCAGTGCTCATATCTGTGATCAACGAGTCTCAGTGGAGCTCTCTGAGCAAACCGCATAGAAAAAGGTGCAGAGGACACCGAGTTCGACGTCGCCGATGAGCTCCCGGTCGCTGTCACCGTTGCGAGCACTATTCCGGCCATCGCCGAGCTCTGGGGAGTGCACCACCGTGTTTCTCAGGCAGAAATATGCACAGGTGGCGAGTTTTGTCGAAGGTCGGGCAGCAGAACGCCCGGCAGCGAGCTTCCCGGCGAAGGGGGCGGCGGGAAGCCGAGGGAGCGCGAGGTAGACGAAGCCCTGCGGGCCCCACGTGTCGGCCTCTGTTTAAACATCGATGGATCTGCTGTGGCACCGGGATCTCGTACGACTACACGGGAGACTCTGCGGACCCCTGTATGGTTTGGCTGCGGCGCTGACACGTAGCCCGGGGACCCCACCAGCCGGTTTAAACTTTATTTGAATCTTCAGATTTGGTTCAAACTTCAAATGCATGTAACTTCTGCTAGGAAGATCCAAATTTATTGAACTAAATTTTTCTGAACTCAGATTTTTGAGTACTTTACAGCAACACAAATTTCAGCTCATGAAACTTAATAGTTTTCTAGAATTAATTCCCTAAATTTTAAAGTGTTGGGAATTTTATCTGGAGAATTACTTTATGAAAAATTCTGAAATTTGGCTGGGCGGTTCATTGGAAAATATTTGAGTCACAGTAAAAACTTCAGGCCCATAAATGTTAATTTGGTCCCCTTAATGGTGTGATTAAATGAACTGCCCTGAAAAAATAGAAAAATGTACAGAAACATTTTTCAGAATTTCTCAAATCTTGTTTACGGCATAACTTCATATAGAATTCTTCAAATGACATGAAACCAATTCTATTAGAACCATCTCAAATTCTGTTTTCCAGAAAGTAATGGTTGGGGCCATGAAAACCCCTGGAATTCCTTAGAGGCTCTAATATTGACCAAATAGGCTTTTATTTGTACAAAGCTCAAACGAACTTTGTTTCAAATGAAACTTGGTCAAGACTCTGGTTAGGATCCTACCAAGACACCATAAAAATTTTCAGAGCCAAAGGGGATGTCTAGCTAGAGTTATGGTAATTACTTATTCAGTTCTAAACATTTTTAAATTAACATATAGCATATGGCTTACGTGTAGTCACTGAAGGCGATGAAGCTCCGGAAGTGCTCGACTTTCTTCTTCCGGACGAAGCCCTAACAACTGACCAGCAGCAATAAGGCAAACCCCGGTTTACATTAAACCATTTTACAAAGTTTTGCTTTGTTATATACTTGGTATGAGGTTAATGGATGTGCATTAGGTGTAGGGTGGATGTAACCCAAGTGCATAACCAGAATTTTCCTATAAGAGTGAGGGTAGTGTCTAAGGACTCGAGTAGACAGGCTATGCTTAATGATTTATAGAACTTCGGTACAAGTCGAGTAGTTGGAATCTACTTGCGAGTTAGGCTTGGGACACACGGGATTGGTTCGAGTGGTGTGAGATCACTTTAGTAATGAAAATGAGACTAGGCAGGGGCTAGGGCACAACAAGAGGAAGTCTTATGTGCACAGACCTGTCCGTGTCGATTGAGGACCAATCCGTGTGCGGGCCACGCTGATCAAATTTGAATGTACCGAAGGAATATCGGATATGTGGGCCCCGGTAAACTGATGTATCCTAAACCTCCGGGCGTCGAGGCATAACACACCGATTTATAGGTGTAGTTTGAGGGCAGCAAGGTGGAAATCTGCTAACGGGCATAGAGAGATGCTCCGTGTAGGGAACCTCCTGCCCGTTTCGGTGCGACCGGTTCAACATTTGGGCTGTTGGGTGAAAGGTTGCCCCGTACAACATCGAGTGAGCGTGTTGTGCAGCTCCACGGGTGGGCGTACGTGACGTGCTCTTCGTGTGTCCCTGCAGGTGTATATCAAGTCGATTCGCCGTCCCTCGTGGTGAAGAGTACCACTTGGTCACTGAGTCGTGACGTAGGTTAATCTATGAAATATGATGATTCAATATTGCTGTTATGATGAAATTATATTGCTACTTGTGTGCCACTAAATATTGCTTACTAAATTCCAGATTCATGAACTGTTAACTTATGGCTAAAAGATGAACTAAGGATGAACTTGTAGGCGTGTCCGTTTGTTGAAATTTACCATCCCATGTTCGTGTAACTGCATGTAGAGTTTCATGCCTAGGTGAGTCGGTTAAGTCTTGTTGAGCCATCGTGCTCACGGTTGCTGCTATAAGTATTTTTCAGGTGAGGAGCATCCCACGGACTCGGGTTACGAGTCCACCGGTGAGGGCTACCCTCCGTCAGAGACCACGGTTGAGTGGGAACCGTACACGCGGCGCTGAGCTGGAGGAGTGCAGCTAGTGTGGGTTGCCCTAGGGCTGGGCAACCGACTTTTGCTAGGTAGATGGGCGTGAGTTGTACAAACTTAGCTTGCGTTGTTGTAATCTAAACACTAGTTGTAAGTGAAGTCCTGTACTACTTTGTATATTCCAGTTGGTTTTCTATGTAATACAATATCGTTCTTATGATGTGTGCTGTCGGGTGTCGCATCGTGCGGCACCACCCTCTGTGATCCTGGATGAGCGGATTCCGGTCCGCCACAGTCGAGAACCCCGTCATCATGATACAATAATATAGAGACTATGTATTGTTCGCTCAAGAAGGAAAAATATTGTTTGTTTGTTTCTATAACTTATTAGACTATACTGTATAGGTTTATGTTACGGATTGATCTAGATAACAGATCTGCATTGTTCTTCGACTTGAATGCATAATCAATATTTATATAGTTTTACCACTTCATTAAGTGTTGGGATAGGTAACTATTGGGTACCACGAATCTTCCCTAATTCAAGCATAATCTTTTTGAAGTAGAGAATGCATGGGCTTTCATAATTCGATGTACTCTAACCCTTTTAGTTGATTGCAAATGGAAGCACCCAATGAGCTTCTATAAAAGCTCCGAAAGAAATTCCCATGATTAAATGGTAGTTAAACTTAAAAGATAGAGATAAAGATCTACGAAACTTAGGTGTGCAACTTACCTTTGTACTATTGCGTAGCACCATTCACCGGACACATTAGAGAGGCGGTTAATTTACCTGTTGAGGTAATACAATTGTAGCAATGTTTAGGTTCAATGTTTTTATCCTTTTTATTACCATCCACAAAAAGAAAGTGTTTGAGGAAAAAAATCCATAGAGAGCATTAATTTGATGAAAGGCTCACAAAATCTAGGCTCACTAATGCTTCTATTATAGGGTCTCTACGAAGGCATTTCACCGCAAGTGATCCGACCCCCAAAAGTAGATCTTGGATTACCGCCGTCCATTGATGGATGTCAATTTATCATGGAGATAGTTACCTATTAAGCTTTGTTAATTTATCGGTTGGCCTAACAGATCAAGATCGTCATCTAGTATTGGCATTTCACGCTAAGTCTTAGTACGTGTAGCACGGTGATTTAGTTTGTTATGCTTGTTACCAAGCGCGGCTTGTGGGCCCCACCTACCAGTACGGTTACTACTACCCTCCTCTTTTCTTTCTATATAACTAACGGTCAACTAACCTCCTCCCTCGCTTCCCTCTTCCGCTTCCTCCGCTCGCCTCCTTCTCCTGCTTCCCACCATCACCGCGTCCCGAAATGGCCGAAGAGCACTTCCTCGCCGCAGGAGAACTTCCCTCCGTGCCGTTATTCGTAACCGCTCCTTACGAGCCGCCGCCGCCACAGCCGGGGCTGGACATCGCGGCCTACGCCGCAATGTTGGCGCCCTACGGGATGCTGCCGTGGGCTTCCGAGCTTCCCTCGGGCTACGCCGCCACCCCCACCACCACCGCGCCCTTCGACTCCGCGCTCAGCTCCCTCGTCTCCTCGCCGGCCCACGCCAGCGTCGGCGACGACGTGGCCATCGGCGACCTCATCGGCCGGCTCGGCGGCATCTGCAGCAACGCCAGCGCCAACTCCTGCTACAGCACGCCGCTCAGCTCCCCGCCCCGCGGCGCGTCCCAGGCGTTCCGGCAGGGCGAGTGCCACCCTCCCATCGAGGCCGGCGGCGACGGCAGGCTGTCCCGTGTCGGCAGAAGCAAGTCGCCCGGCGCCGCTGATGTGGAGAGGAGCCCCACCACCGCGGCCGGTAAGCCCGGCTCCGGCGCCGCGCGGAAGCGCAAGGCCGCCTCGGGCAAGGGCAAGACGGTGGCGGCGGTCACCAACGGGTGCCCGAAGCGGCCCAAGGTCGCCGGCGACGGCAATGACGACGTCGCCGCCGCCGCTGCAGATGACAAGAAGCCGGAGCCGGTCAAGGACTACATCCATGTGCGGGCAAGGAGGGGCCAGGCCACCGACAGCCACAGCCTCGCCGAGAGGGTACCAAAGTTTCAACCACAACAATGCACATCGTTAACGCAGCCGCTAATCAATCGATAGCTTAACAGAGCACTTGCTTACTCACTGCTGGTTAAATCAAGCGATTTGATCCTACCTAACCTCGATCTTGATCGCGTCACATTGGCAGGTGAGGAGGGAGAAGATCAGCGAGCGGATGAAGCTGCTGCAGTCGCTCGTGCCAGGCTGCAACAAGGTGCGTGCGGATTCAATGTGAACGCAATGCAGCCGCAGCATTATTAGGTTTTATTATAATCACCATCTCTTTAGCTTCAACTGTCAGCATAGCGGTTCAAGCAGTACATATCTCAGTTCAAACTACACAATTTTTTCTATTATTACATTGTCTGAAAACTGTATTAGTCGCCGCGTCCGAATCATGACAGTCTCCAAAATGTTGGTCCGGAACCCGCTCATATTTGCAGCTGACTCAGCAATCTGTTACGAACATCTAGATGGATTTTTCTGCATGGGCTGATATGATAAAGGTCACAGCAGTAGTAGGAGCCGCCGTAGCGACTTTTCACCGCAGTGTAAGAGCGGCTCTTCTGGTCCAATCCCAGCCAGTTGTTTATTATTAATGCAGAAATGTTCCAGCTTAGCTTAGCTTAGCTAGTAGTAGTAGTCGATTGTTTAATTTAAAAGGCACCGTGTATTGGTTTAGGTGGTGGCGGGATTAGTGCCCAATTATTGCGGCTCTTGCCGGTGGTCAAAGCTGCATTTTTTACATCTTTTTTTTATGAAAAAAGAAAGAAAAAACTGATTACTTTTTAATAATGGACAGATCACCGGGAAGGCGCTGATGCTGGACGAGATCATCAACTACGTCCAGTCGCTGCAGCGCCAGGTCGAGGTAACTAGTAGTGCTAGTCAAACGCAGTGATCTCTCTTTTCTTTTTTAGCTAGTACTTACTACTAATGATGATGGACAGTTTCCAGTGAATACTGTATTTCTGAAAAACTTTCTGAATCTGGAAATGTCGGAGTGGTTGCAGTTCCTGTCGATGAAGCTGTCGGCGATGGACCCTCAGGCAGACGTCGACGCGCGGTACCTGCCCTCCGACAGAGACGTGAGTCCTCCTCCGTCTCCTCGAACCCTCTTTCCGTTTCCGGCCAACGATTCAACGGGTCGAGATCGAGCCATCAGGCAGCGATCGAAGTGACTCGTATCTGTGCCCAGTTTTTCCAGATGATGATGATGATGCATCATCAGCCGGCGACGCTGGGCTACCCTCGTCATGACGCGTTCTCGTACGGCGGCGACCCGTTCGCCATGCGCCCGACGACGACGAAGTCGTCGTGCACCGGCAGCAGCGCCTGCTTCCGGCCCGGCGCCGGCGGGTTCGGCGACTGGGAGACGACCGCGGACCACCTTCAGAGCGTCGCGCACCGCCACGACGCCCGGCAGCGGCTGCCTTCGCCGCCGGCGCACCCTGATCACGGTTTCCACGGCAAGTCTTGAGGCCGTTTGAAAAAACTCCATTCTTCAGACAGAATCCAGTTCCTCTCGACGTCTTGTTGAGGGACTTCCTGTTCCTGTCGCAGGAGGACAGCAGCGGCAGCAGGAGGACGAGGCGGCGACAGCGAGCCACATGAAGGCGGAGCCATAAATGCGCGCCCGCCACCGTACCGTACAACCACTCCCGGGCCGGGCCACCTTTTTCGATCGGCGGCGGGCTCGGGAACGACGACGAGCAATCATTGCCATGCCATGAACGTAGCAGCATCTGAGTAGCAAGGAGGAGAGCTCTGAAAGGGTGGCGCATGGCCTAACCATTGCTGCTCATTACTAGTACTACTACCTGAGAGCCTGGAATGGCATGCATGCAGTAGGTTGCAGTGATCCTCTTTTCGCCCGAAAAAGGCATGTACAGATCATGGAACTTGCACAAGTATGTAACCACAGCCGTTGCTCTCCGCCATGCATGATATTGAGAAACACGTGTCAGAAATCTGAGAGGTGTTGCATATGTTAGAATTTATAAATGGTGTTGCAGAGAATTTATTTTCTTTCTTTTTAGGTCAAAGACTGTGCTCGGTGTAAAACGTAGAACACGCGCAGTCCCTGACGACCTAACTAACAAACGGCATCATCGGCGATGCAGCAAACGAAGATCGTACACCGTCGTCTCTCTCACTGAACATGATTTATCGGCGGTTAGCAACCACTTGTTGAGTGTTTGGAACCGACATCCACTTGCAGGATCGGTGTTGTCTGATCACGCATGAGCCTGTGGATCCATTCAGACCGCGCCCCAGCTGCTGCAGCTGCAGTGATCGAGCAATGATTGAACATGGGGAACGAGGTTTGTTGGCCGCCGCCGCCGCCGTATCTTAACCTTGCACATCATCATCCCCACCCACAAGAAGCTGTGTTATCTGGCAGGTCACTTCTTGAACCCAATAGTACTGCCTCTGCCTGCCCTGCTTTACGCTTGCTTTATGCAGGCTGTTAGAAGGAAACAAACTAGAGATAGAGTTCTACATGTTATTGACTAAATCAGATGCCTAGCAATAGCTTCCTTCTAGATAAAATTCTGTTTTGATTCTATCGTATTTGTATCGGTCTCTGTATCTCATCCAGAACTATAAATAAAACCCGTGGGCTCCTCTGGAGCTAACACGCTTTGACATTTGTTTACATGCGGTAACCAGAGCCAGCCTCTTCTAAAAACGCATCTAACTTCATCATGTCGACGAGTTCCTCATCATCATCCATGGTGCTACCGGCGCTTGGACCGCCTGTTGCAGAGAAGCTTACATTGGATAACTTCTTGCTGTGGAAGGAGCAATTTCTTCCCGTTCTGAGAGGTGCACAACTCATGCGTGTCGAAGTGTGTAGTCGACACTTCCCCCGGACCTGCTCTGGGCAGCCCGCGGAGGTTCTTTTTCGGAGGGGCTAGACACTTTCGGAGAGCTTCAACGTTAGGGACGAGTGAGGGAGAAGCTTGACACGGGGAGCTTTACGTGGTTCAGGCCACCGGAGCGTAAAACCCTACGTCCACGGTGAGCAGAGGTGCTCGCTGTATTGCTTGCTGCTCAGAACCGGAGTCCTGAGCTTGAGGGGAGTGATGTCTAGAGTGCGAGTTCACAGAGTTCGAACCCTTGCTAACATTGCCTACCCGAGCCTTTTATAGTCCAAGGCTCGAGTGGCTTACAAGGTGGGCCCGGGACCCGACAAGTGGTCCCGGGGAGATTGCCTGCCATCTACCGTATCTGCAGTTATGCCGGTAGTTGTCTCTGGCGAAGGCTTCCGAGTCTTCGTTCTGCCGCTCTGCCCATGCCGCAAGCTAGTCGTAGTGGTTGATGATGGCAGGGGCGGCATGGGATGTCTTGTTGCCGTGTTTATTGGCGGGCAGGCTCTGACACGGTGCACCAGTCTGTGATGTGACTGGGCGCAACGGCACCTGACAGAGGCGTGCTCCGCGTCTCCGCGCCTTGGGAAGGCGCGAGCCTTGAATACCTTGTACGGGCAAGGAATGGCGCGTCTTTACGCCCGCTGCCTACCGCGCGGGGGCAGGCAGCGTTGTTCTGCTGGCCACGTGGCGGGCCCAGAGCTCTCCTCTGAGGAGAGGGGGGTCCGGCCCCATGGGACACGTGGAGTCCTCGGAGCTCTCCCCGCAGAAGGGGGAGGTCCGGCTTCTGCTGGCCATATGGCGGGCCCGGAGCTCTCCTCTGAGGAGAGGGAGTTCCAGCCCCACGGGACAAGTGGAGCCTTCGGAGCTCTTCCCACGGAGGGGGGAGGTCCGGCTCAGTTGGCCACGTGGCGAGTCCGGAGCTCTCCTCTGAGGAGAGGGAGATCCGGCCCCGCTAGACACGTGGCGCCTTCGGAGCTCTCCCTGCGGAGAAGGGCGAGGTCCTTAGGCATTTTCCCCTGTGCGCGGGGGGTACCCTATATCGAGGGTACCGACAATGCACTATCTCGACGAGGAGGTGAAGCCACCAGCTGAGAAAATCTCTGTCACCCAAGAAGACAAGAAGACGGAGATGATTCCTAATCCTGAGTACGCGATATGGATCGCACAGGATCAACAGGTACTTGCTTATTTGCTAAATTCTCTTTCAAAGGAAGTGTTAGCATATGTGGCAACAAAAGAAACCTCAGCTGAAGCATGGAAAGCTATTCAAGATTCTTTTGCCTCACAATCACGAGCCAAGGTGACAAATCTAAGATTTGCACTTACAAACACAAAAAAGGGGACAATGACAATGACCCAATATTTTTCGAAGATGAAAAGACTAGCAGATGAGCTGGCAGTCACGGGAAAAATTCTTGAGGGGGAAGAAATTATCTTGTACATTCTGAATGGTCTTGGTTCAGAGTATAACCCATTTGTATTCCCTGTGATGACAAGAGAGGATCAGATCTCTATTAATGAGCTCTATGGTCGAGCACTTGGTTATGAACATTGACAAGAGATGTTGCAAGGAGAAGAACAATATATTCCATCATCCGCAAACTCAGCCATGAGAGGGCGTGGCCGTGGAAGAAATACTGCAAGGAAGAAACAGTTTTGGTCGTGGTCAGACAGAAGTGGAGATCGAAGAGGTTATATGAGACCAAACCAGCCAAACACAAATCAGAATCAAAAGGTGTGTTGTCAGATTTGTGGGAAACCAAATCATCAAGCTGTAGACTGTTGGCACCGGTTTGATCAAGACTATAAGAAGGAAGAGAAATTTGCAGGTGCAGCTATGCCATCATATGGAGTTGATACAAACTGGTACATCAACACAGGTGCAACAGATCATATCACTGGTGAGTTGGATAAACTCACAACACGAGAAAATTACCAAGGGCAAGATTAAGTTCACGCTGCTAATGGAAAAGGTATGTACATTAGTCACATCGGTAATACCTCGATTTATTCCCCTAAAAAATCATTGCATATTGACAATGTTCTTCATGTTCCTAGCTCTAGAATTAATCTTTGTTCAGTTCACAAACATGCAAGAGATAATAATATATTCTTTGAATATCATCCTTTGTGTTTTTTCATTAAGGATCGGGTCACGAAGAATACAATACTTGAAGGCAAGTGTGAAGGTGGTATTTACCCAATCAAATTCTTAGCCAGGCCTCACCACAAGCAAAGTCTAGCAGCAGTCAAGCCATCCATAGAATCTTGGCATAGTCGTCTAGGTCATCCATCCTTTACTATAGTTGATCATGTTCTAAAGAATAATGGTCTTTCCTTCTCTGGAAATTCCAGTAATAGAGTGGTGTGTATGAGGACCTGCCCCCAAATCCATCAACATGAACAAATACTACGTGAGTTTCATTGATGATTATAGCAAATATACATGGATCTATCTACTCAAAAATAAAGCTGAAGTATTCTGTAACACCCTCAAAATTCATTCCTATGCATTGCACACATTTTTCATGTAGAGAAGCATTATAAAAGAAATAGAAATGGAGAAATAACTATAAAAATAGAGAAAGAACTATAGAAATGGAGAAAGAACCATAAAAATAGAGGAAGGAACCATAGAAATGGAGAAGGGCATATATAAATGGAGAAATAGGACATAGAAATGGATAGGGGAATGTAGAAATGGAGAGTGAGGCATAGAAATGGAGAGGGGAATGTAGAAATGGAGTAAGTGACATAGAAATGTTGAGGAGTGGGAAAAAAGATAGCTAAAATGAGCCAATTTCAGTTTCCCCAGATTTTCCCCCAAATCTCCAAATTCCCCAATTCCCCAAAAAAGGGGAATTTCCCCCACATTGCTGCTGCACCCAATTATTTGCGGAAAAGTTTGTTAGGATTTTGCTCCAATTGGAGTAGGATTCTCCCCCCCCCCAAGTATAAATAGAACCCAACCCCCCCCCCCCCCGGCCGCAGCCCCCCCTCCCCCCTCCCAAGTTGGCGACTTGGAGTCCCTAGCCCCCAACTCGCCGAGTTGGACCCCCCTCACCGGAGTTTAGCCGCCGGTGAGCCCCGCCGACGAGCCCCGCCGTCGAGCCCCATCGTCGAGCCTCATCGTCGAGCCCCGTCACGCCTCGCCGTCGCTGGAAAAGAGCCGACAATCTGTCCTGCCCTAATAATCCATAGAAAAATTCCCCTCTGCTGCCATTGCTAAGAGGAAGGCCCTGCCACCAAAAGGAAGTGAGGTAGGTCCTCTTACCCATCTTACGACGTCGTCGCTGTTTCTTCGCATCCGTTTTCTTCGCCCCCTTCGAACAGAAATTTTTTCGTGTGGACAGATCATGTTTTGATCAGTTTTTAACGGTGGAATTGATCTAGATCTTAAGTCAGGATCATCACCACGTCCACACTTCATTCCAGCACCCTTGTTCATCATAAAACCCCATGAAAGCCCGTTAAAACATGCAAAAACACGTACAAACTGGATTAATAAAATAGCACCATAGGATTTGCATTCATCTACCCCATTGCATCTTGAGTAAAGTTTGTGCATGATGTTTGATTGCTGTAAATTTTGTATGTGCGTGATCGTGAGTAGAAGAACAAGCTCAAGAGGCCATCTACTAGGAACTACAACACCAAGACTTCGAGACGTTTGAGCAACAAGAACCACAGGAGCAAGGCAAGTGCCCCTTAACCATATTGATCCCATGTTTTGAAACTGTTTTGTTTGCGAAAACTCGTATGCTTGAGTCAACTTGATGGGACACCCTTTTATAGGAGTTTACTAGTTTTGTTAACCATCCTTGTTGCCGGGAAAGTTCATGAGTCGGGTATGGTCGTTTTTCCTTTTGCTTCGCTTAATCTACGGGATACGGGAAGCTAAATTAAAACGTGTTCAGCTACTGCACTCATATGAATAATGATGATGAGAACTTGATGATGTTAATGAGCATGGAATCGGGGAGATCTAGGCAAGCTTGATTCATGGATGTTGCTGAATGAGATGGTGGTACTTGTTGTAGATCTAAGGACCGGTTCATGCGAGAATATGCCAGGAAAACAGTGCCACCACAAGGCCAAGTATGTGTGCGGCTTAGCTGATTAATTGAGTGTGTTGCTAGCTTGTTATGGACCGTGGATGGCACGGGGAATGGGAGTCGAGGAGGACTGCCCTGGGAACTGCATGTCACAAGAGGGGACCCGTGGGTGGGAGAATGGTGATTCGAGCCTGTCGGTGTGACGCCCCTGTTCCGAGAAACGGAACCTAGACTGATGTGTATGTGTGCCCAGGATGTCCATCAAACATACACATGTAATCCACAAACTGAATTCAGAATATATATAACCACGAATAACAGGGTTTTATTACAATGTCTCATGAGTCTCTAACTCATTCTAGCAGCGGAAGTCCTTATTCTAGCAGCGGAAGTCTTCTAAACTATTGCGGAAGCAACTAAGCAGCAGCAGCGGTTCCATCTCTACTCCACAGGCAAGGTTGAGGGTAGATCACACTCCTAATACTCCACGTGGTCTTCATAGTACTCCTCTCCTGTTGTTGATGATGTATGGTAATGCAAGGGTGAGTACATGACGTACTCAGCAAGTGCGGGAAGTATGACATGTATCTTACAACAAGGTAGGTATAAAAAGGCTCATTGCAGAAAGCAAAGTTTATTGTAAAAGTCCCAAAACATGTAAATAGAAAACTTGAGCTATGAATAAAGTTGAGTTTATCTGCAAGAAATGGGACTTACAAAAACTTTTGTGTTCCTCATGAAAGTGTTGGCATGTGCAATAAAACTTTGAATTCAGTTTGAATTAAGAGGGTCATTTCAAAAGAAAGAGGGCATTTTCAAAAGAGGAAATTCAAACTGTTGTTGGAAAAGTTGTGTTTGCAATGGCCAACTTAATGATCAGAGGACATATTTGAATTCCTCAGGTTCAAGTTGTGAAGGAGGCAAATTTTGAGCAAATTTGGAGGTGCCTTGATATGATTATCAAAGGGACTTGTAAATTTCATCTAAATTTGAATTCAAATTTGAAACTGAGGCAAAACAGGTCAAATTGCCAAATGACTTTGGAATTTGAGTTCCTCAGAGTTGAATTTGTAAAGTGCCAAGAATTTTGGAGATATTTAGGAGAGAAGTGAGTAGGACCCACTTGTCAGTTAGAGGGGGAGACTTACTCCCGAAGGAAATTTCTTCTCTGTTCACACTCGAACCGGTGGCCGCCGAGCGGAGCGCGACACCGCGGCAGCACTGCTGCCACCTCCCGGCGCTGTCGATCAGCCTCAGCCGATATTACCCCGAACGGCTGTCGCACGTAGGAAAAAAAAACTGATCACGCTTCCCCCCCTCCTGTGTCTGCTGCCGTGAGCGCCGTTCTCCCGCAGCTACCGCGCCCCATCGGAGCAGCGACGCCCGGCCGCCTCGGCAGCTCTCACGCTGACCTGAGCTATCCCGCGACGTCGCCGGTTCCTCCTCGAGGTGTTGGGCCCGAAGAACAGCCGTTTTCTTCCACGGGGACGCGGCGCAGAGCTCGGTTTCTCCAGCGACACCACTGCGAGCCGCCGGCCGGAAGAACTCGTCGCCCGGCCGCCACAGGGCTTCTCCCACCCAGCTACAAAAGCAAAAGGTGTGCCTGTAGACCTTCTCGCTTCACAACAACGCCGGCAGCGTGTCATGGACCGTGCTCGCCGGAATTTCAGTTTTGCCGATAACATACGATAATAGCCGAGAGGAGAAACTCGGCGAGTTCGTTTCACACGTTGAACCACTCCCCACACGACGTAGCATACATCTTCTATACCCCCGTGCGCGTTCATAGGATCAAGAACCACTGAGAACCATCGAGCAGAGCCACTGTTCATCGAGTTTTTCGATTTTCGCCGGATTTTGACCTAGGCCGACGGTGAGGTCATATTTCCGGCGAGTTCCAGTGAGATCGGCGGTTGGGTCCGTCTTCTCCTCGGTGCGGTGGTGCTGTACGTGCAGAAGGTTACGTGTTTGGGGTAGTATAACGCCCTAGCGACATCGCCGGAGTGGCCACCGCCGCTGTCGCCGTAGCACCTAGGTTTCCGGTCATCGTCGAGCTGAGATAAGCCCGGCAACGTGTTCCTCGTACGAGAATACGTGGGGGCAGCGAGATCCAGCAAGTTCCGAGCACCGGAACCCACTCCCGGCGAGAGCTCCGGCGAGCTCGGCGGCGCGGGAGCGCGGGCAGCCGGAGGAAGACGAAGACAGGGGCTGGCCCACGCGTCAGTCTCTGGTGCGAGGGAATAGATCTTCTGTGGCCGCGGATCTGCCTGTGACAATGCGGGAAATACTCTGTGGCCCGTGTGGCTCGGGTTTCAGCGGTCGACACGTGGCCCTGTGGCCCGCAGTCAGGGTTTAAACTTTTTCCCGAATTAATTTGAATTCCAGATTTGGTTCAAACTTTGGAACTGCATAACTTTTGCTAGGAAGCTCCAAAATTAGTGATTCAAATTGGGTTGGATTCAGGAGGTAAAACTCTATCCAAATGTGCCACCCAATTTGTATGAAAATCAATAGAAAATTCTTTAAAGCTTTCCAGCAAAAGAATTTTAGAGGGAGTTTGGCTCATCCAAAATTCCCCAAATTTTGCCAGAATATTATTTAGGATATTAGGAGACTCCTGTAAAAGTTTCAACTCATTTGGAGTTGATTTGGTTTAGGAAATTCTGGTTTCAAGTTTCTATATTCAAATGAATACAGAAACATTTTCAGGAAAATTCCAAAACTTAGAAATTCAGTTCTGGCCATTCCTTAGCTCCAAAAATCCTAGGAAAATTCAGGCATACTCTCTGATCTATGCTTGAAATTGTAGTTCACTTTAATTTGCATGAAACTGCAAATTTATTCAGAATTAATTCCTCTATGCCTAAATGCTTAGGGAATTGTTCTGGGTGATCCACTTAGTGAAATGTTCTGAATTTTGGTCCAGAGAACTTTCTTGTGACAAGGAACTCCCAAGAAAATTCTCAGCTCCATTGGAGCCCTAGATCATTAGTGTTCTGTTCAACCATTAGTTGATCCCCCACCCAAGTGATGAACCTCACTTCTCACTTGAAGATAGTGCTTAAACACACACTCAAACCACCACCCCCAGTTTCATTTTAAATTCTTAGACAGAGTTCTAGTTTTAAAAACTTGTCTTTAGCACTTGTTAGCAAAAGGTTTTATAATTGAACATGTATGCATATTCATAATGTGTAGTGATTAAACGTGGGAATTGAAGAAGGAAAGGTGAAACTTGGATCAAGAAGCAAGAAGGGCAGAAGTTGAACTTCAAGTCAGCAGCAACTAACTTCATAATCATCTGACTTTAGTCACCTGCAAAACCAAGGCAAGCCCCGGTTTGCACTTAAGTTATTTTCTAAAGTTTTTACTTTGTTCACTACTATGGGTCTCAGTTTGTATGTGCATTAGGTCAAGGATGTTTTATACCCCACTTGCATAACCAAAAATGAACCCTGAGGTCAAGGGTAGAATTGTGTCATCGATGTAGAATAAGGCCATGCTAAATAGACTAGGGCATCCGGTAGAAGACGAGTAGTTGGAAACTACTCGCGAGCTATAGTTCAGAATATCATAAGTGTGGTTGGGGAAGGAAGCAAACTAAAGTTTACATTTCTAAAGATGATACCGGGCAGAGGGGTTAGGCTGCGACAAGACGAGGTCTTGGTCGAGTAGCTCTGCCTGTGTCGGTTAAGGACCGATGCGTATGCCGCGTCCAGGAGCAAGTATTGAGTTGTGTACCGGATGCTTACTGATATATGGGAACCAGGAAACCGATGTACCAGGTTCACTGTGTTGTAGAGGCATACCACATCGTCTCGTTAGACCTATGAGCCCGAGACGGCGCGACCGGTTCTACAGTCTAGTGTCCTGAGAAAGGTTGCCACATACGACGTAATGAAGGACGCCAGAGTTGGGTCTTCAGAGGCGGGCGTATGTGTCGAGTTATCCGGGTAGTGTTTGATTCGAATCACCGTCCCTCGCGGTTATTGAGTACCGCTTGCTCCCATGTTGTGACGTAGTAATCAACTTGTGTGGAAACAGTTTGCAAAAAGTATAATTGCTGTTATGATTATGTTAGGTTGCATGAAAACCATGTTTGAAGTAGAGATAGAGCAAACTAAATTTATTTTTCACCTTGGGACAAGTAACATTGGAATGAGGCGTTTCTTGTTTGATTGTGGAGTTCTAATGTTGCTGGGCGCAAGGTCACTACTATTATGGCTAAAAATGTGAAAGTTAAGGATGAACTCGTAGGCGAGTCTTTTCGCAAATTACAGGATCAGGTCTTGAGTTACCCTCATGTAGAGTTGCATGAATTAGGAGAGACGGTTAAGTCTTGCTGAGCCCTTGTGCTCACTCTTGCTATATAAGTGGTTTTGCAGGTAAATTTCGACGCTATAATGAAGGTTGTCCGGTGAGACTCGGGAACTCTCGAGTCGTGTGACACTTGGAGAACCCAACCGCTGCCATGTCTTCGTGTTGCTAGCGAGAGTAGTCCACGGGCTGGACCTCTTCTCGAGTGCCTCCTAGATATTTGACGTGAGCTGTTTATAGACTTCCGCTGTAGCTATTTTATCTAAAGTATTTACAAAGAACAGTTGTAAGCTTCCGCTTTGATTTATGTAATACATTGTTCCTTATATGTGTGCTGTTGGGTGCCGCATAACACGGCACCACCCAATGCGATCCCCGGGCGAGGCGGCCCGACCCCGTGATGGGGGCCGGGCCCTCTCATTTATTTCTCAAAACATGATGAAAACAGAAACTAGCTTTAAGTGAATGTAATCCCAACATGTATTGAAATATCAACATACCTCCATCATGATTCACCAATTTTCATGTCTCTTCCAGACATTTATCTTTCTCAACTTTTCTCATGCTCATGAATACCATCTCGTGTTCACTACCATCTCATATCATATTCAATTCCGTCTCATAACCGAGACCAAAGCTCATTATCACGACTCAACAGTCATGAAACCAATCTCATTACCCGGACTCAACAGTCCCGAAACCAATTCCAAAGACCAAACCATATCCAAACCAAATACCATCTCAAAAACCATAACCGAACCATCCAAAAACCATCCCATCTAATCATGTGAGTTATCTAGGCGCTTGTGACCGTAAGCACGGCTATCATGATATTTTTAAACTCTGCAGAGGTGGCACCACTTTACCCACAAGTTTGTGATTTCGTCACCCGTCGGTGACTACAGAACCTCCATTATACCAGTACAGAACCGTTGGTGTATGGTCAAGAGATCACAAAATAGCCTTTACAAAGGGTCTACTAGATGTATGGACTCACTATGGTTTCACCAGTAGGCTCGAATCTCCAATGCTCCCACCTATGGGCCCCCTCTTGTGCCATGCAGTTCCCAGGGTAGTCCTCACTCGACTCCCATTCCCTGCGCCTTCCACGGTCCATAACAATCTAGTAACTTACCTAATTAGTCAGCTAAGCCACACCCATATTTAGCCTTGTGGTGGCACTGTTTTCCTGGCATGGCTGGCATGAACCGGTCCTTAGATCTACGACAAGTAAACCACCATCTCATTCTACCTCATCCACAAACCAAGTTTGCCTAGATCCCCCCCATCGATTCATGTTCATTATCAACATCAAGTTCTCATTATCATTATTCTCAAGAGTGCAGTTAGCTAGACACACTCTATCACTTCCCATATCCCGTGGGCTCAGCGAAGCATAAAAGCAAAAACAACCATACCCGACTCATCAACTTTCCCGGCGACAAGGGTGGTTAACAAAACTAGTAAACTCCTATAAAGGGTTTCCCATCAAGTTGACTCAAGCACACACACGTTTTCGCAAACAAAACAGTTTCAAAAATATGGGATCAATATGGTCAAGGGGCACTTGCCTTGTTCCTGTGGTTTCTGTTGCTCTGGGATCTCGAAGTCTTGTGGTTGTAGCTCGTCGTAGATAGCTCCCTGAGTTTGTCCTTCTATTCGCGATCACGCACATACAAGATTCATAGCAATCAATCATCATGCACAGACTCTACTTTAAGATGCAATGATGCATGTGCATGTTAATCCTATGATGAAGTTTAGTTTGTATGTGTTCTTGCATGTTTTAATGGCTTGCATGGGGTTTTACGATGAACAGAGGTATAAAGATCAAATATAGACGTGGTGATGATCTGGACTTAAGATCTAGATCAAACTGATCAACACGTGATCTGTCCATGAAAAGGCTTCTGTTCGAAGGGATCGAAGAAACAGATGCAAAGAAATCGCGATGATGTCGTAAGGTGGTACTGGAGACCTACCTTACTTCCTTCGGGTCCTTCCTCATAGCAAAAACAGATCGTCGGCTCTCCTCCGGCGATGGTGATCGTGGTCCGGGCTCGTTGGCGGTCTCTCTGGTGGTCAAACTCCAGCGAAGGGGTTTAGCTCGGCGAGTTGGGGGCTAGGGCTCCAAGTCGTCCACTCGAGAGGAGGAAAAGAAGTTCTTGGTTGCGGCCAAAGGTTCTGGGTTCTATTTGCAAGAGGAAAACGAAGAGTCCTTACTCTGATCGGAATTCGAGTAAGAGTCCTATTCAAATTGTTTTTGGATCTTAACAACTTATCTTCAGTAGATTTGATGTGGTAGCAACATGAAATCGTGTCGGTTTCCCTCCGTATCAGGTATGCCCACGCGTACAGAAGAAGAACCGCTTCAGATCTCGTTGCCTTCGCGGCGATGAGCTCCGGAGGCTCCACGTGTCCAGCAGGGGTCGGGCCTCCTGTTTCCACAGAGGCGGGCTCCGGTTGTGCCGCGTGTCAGGCGGGCGGGACCTCCCCTCTCCTCAGAGGCGAGCTCCGCGTGCGCCACATGTCCTGCCAGGTCAGGACCTCCCTCTCCCTCAGAGGCGAGCTTCGAGTGCGCCACTTGTCTGGTGGGTCGGGACCTCCCCTCTCTCCAGAGACGAGTTCCGCGTACGCCACGTGTCAGTGTCGGACCTCCCCTCTCTTCGGAGGTGGGCTCCGGTAGTGCCACGTGTCCTAACAGTGTCGGACTTCCTTTTTACTCAGAGAAGAGCTCTGAGGTCGACACATGTCCAATAGCGTTGGACCTCCTGAAGGTGGGCTCCGGAGGTGACACGTGTTCAATAGTGTCGGACCTCCCTTAGGGCGGGACCTCTCTGAGGCGAGCTCCGAGGCTGACGCCTGTCCTACAGTGTCTTCTCCTCGGAAGTGAGCTCCGAGGATGACACATGTCCAGTAGGACCGAACCTCCCGGAGGTAAGCTCCGAGAGTGACATGTGTCCAATAGTGTCGGACCTCTCGGAGATGAGCTCCGAGAGTGACACGTGTCTGGCGGGGCCGGACCTGTTGGAGGTGAGCTCCGAGCGTGACATGTGTCCCGCGGGTCGGACCTCTCGGAGGTGAGCTCTGAGAGTGACATGTGTCCCACGCGGCTGGACCTTCTTCTCTGCAGTGACTAGCTCCGAAGGCGACACGTGTCCTGCAGGGCTGGACCTCGCTCTTCCGCAGAGACAAGCCCTGGGGTCAACACGTGTCCCACGCGGTTGGACCTCGCCCCTCTTCACAGAGGCAAGCTCCGAGCCTGCCACGTAGCCAGTTTAGCGGCGGACCTCTCCCCTTTTGCGGGGATGAGCTCCGAAGGCGCCACGTGGCCAGCGGCCGTGGGAAGTGCCTACAACGCTCTAGGCGAACTGGAATTGGCTCTTTCCGGCTATCTTTTTTATTCCTTCTCTGTTTCTACTTATTTTAAAATGTTTCTCTACATGAAATACGAATACATGCATGATTATGAAATTGAGGGTGTCACAAATCTACCCCCCTTAAATTGAATCTTGTCCTCGAGATTCGATAGTGGAGAACAGATGAGGGAATTTTGTCTTGATGTCTTCCTCACGTTCCCATGTAGCTTCTGCTTCCGTGTGATGACTCCATTGTACCTTGCACCAACGGATCACTTTGTTCCTCGTGACCCTTTCCTTCACGTCCAAAATTTGGACAGGGTGCTCTACATAGGTCAAATCCTCTTGAAGCTCAAGTTCATCCATCGGTACTTGCTCTTCTGGTACTCTCAATCACTTCTTGAGCTGGGATACGTGAAACACGTCATGCACGTCGGAGAGGTACGTCGGGAGCTCCAGTTGATAGACTACTTCTCCTCGCTTGTCCAAAATCTTAAATGGCTCGATATAGCGAGGTGCTAGATTGCCTTTGACGTTGAAACGTCGTTGGCCACGGATAGGTGATACCTTAAGGTATACGAAGTCTCCTACTTCGAAAGACAACTTTCTTCGCCTATTGTCCGCATAGCCTTTCTGTCATGACTGAGCAGCCTTCAAGTTCTCCCGTATTGTTTGGACTTGCTTCTCAGCCTCTTGTAGCACTATGGGTCCAAAAACTTGGTTCTCTCCGGTCTCATTCCAAAACAACGGTGTTCTACACCGTCTACCATACAATGCTTCAAAAGGTGGCATCTTCAAGCTGCCTTGATAGCTGTTATTGTATGAGAACTCGGCATACGGCAAGCTCCTATCCCAACTTCGTCCATGCTTCAAGGCACAGGCTCTCAACATGTCCTCCAGAATCTGATTTGTCCTCTCTGTTTGCCCGTCGGTCTGCGGGTGGTAAGCGGAGCTAAAATCTAGTCGTGTACCAATAGCTTTCTGCAGCTTCCTCCAGAACCTAGAGGTAAACTGAGAACCCCGATCTGAGACTATCCTCTTCGGGAATCCATTGTAAGGTCCCAAAACATGTAAATAGAAAACTTGAGCTATGAATAAAGTTGAGTTTGAATACAAGAAATGGGACTTACAAAAACTTTTGTTTACTCATGAAAGTGTTGGCATGTGCAATAAAACTTTGAATTCAGTTTTAATTGAGAGGGTCACTTCAAAAAGAAGAAGGGCATTTTCAAAAGAGGAAATTCAAACTGTTGTTTGAGAAGTTGTATTTGCAATGGCCAACTCAAAGATCAGAGGGCAAATTCAAACTCTCCAGGTTCAAACTGTGAAGGAGGCAAATTTGGAGGTGCTTTGATATGAATATCAAAGGAACTTGTGAATTCCATCCAAATTTGAATTTAAATTTGAAACTGTGACATAAATTGTCAAATGGCAAAATGGCTTTTGAATTTGGATCCCTCATAGCTGAATTTTGCACTAGGCCAAAAATTGGAGATCTTTTGGAGGGAGGAACTGTGGGACCCCTTGTCATTGAGAGGAGGCAATTTACTTACCAACTAAGTCTTCAGCTCCCTGTATCGGTTCAACCGAGCTGCTGAGCGAAGCTCCAGGCGCCACCGAGGACAGACTGCTGCCACCTCCTCACCGAAGTAGCGGCACTGGAGAGCTGCTCGTGGCACCTTAACTCTCGGCATGATCCATCCCCAAATGATCGAGTCCCCGTTCGCTGCTTCTTCCCCACGCAAGAAAGGAAATCGGGCCGCCGCTCGTAGCCGCCTCGAGTCCTTGATCGGGAGACCGCCAGGCTCGTGCCACAGCGCCTCCCAAGCTGAAAATCGGCACCAGGGGACTTCCCTCTGCGTTCTCGGCACGAACCCGAGAGGGTTTCGGCTGCCCCGACCAAGAACCGTGCGTGCATATACTGGCCCAAGAACTGAACTCAACCGGCCTCCCGTGGACAGCGGAGTCTAGCGCCTTTCACGCCCAAGCGAGGACATCCCCGGACGCGCCAGCGAGCCCTGCTGCTTCCACCCAAACCAAAAGGCAAGCCGTGAACCACCGAGAGAGAATTCGGAGAAACTTCGCCGGCGGCCACAGAACGACGTTCCGGTATGAATTCTCCAAATTTCCACTCCCTTCTCGTCTTTAGGTCACTAAACTGTGCTCAAAGGACCTAGACTCGAGGACGACCCGATCCCCTCCCCAATCCTGGCTTGAAACCCCATATTAGCAGACCATTTTGAAGTTTCCGAGCGGCGATCATGGTGGGGACCCTCGGGCGCACGGTGAACCCCCACTTGCCGCCGTTTCTGAGCCACGTTGAGGCCATGCCGAGCTAGCCCATCCTCTGCTGGTGTTTTTGGGCGGTTCGGTTGAGCTGCTAGAGGGCTACAGGGGCCAGGCGACGGTGCCGATCGTCACCGAAGGCCGCGGCTCGTCGCCGAGGGTAGTCCGGCCAGCGGCAGCCCGAGCCAACCCCGTAGACATGTTTCCCGATCTCCCAAACTCACAGGTGGTGAGTCTCCGGCCGAGAGGTGGCCGGAAAGCTGGGTCCGGCGAGCTCCAGAGGAGCGCCGGCGAGGGGGAGGCGAGGGAGCGGGAGGAAGAAGAAGACCCCTTCGGCCCCACTCGTCAGCGGCTGAAGTTAAAGGTGCGGATCCTCTGTGGCCCCAGGATCTGTTGCGACAGCGCGGAAGGGTCCTGTGGCCCCGTGTGGCGTGATCCCAGTGGCTGACACGTGTAGGAGGGACCCACTGTCAGAGTTTAAACATTTCCCCGATTTAATTTGAATCTCAGATTTAGTTCAAACTTTAGAACCTCATAAATTTTGCTAGGAAGCTCCAAATTTAGTGATTCAAATTGGGTTGGATTCAGGATGAAAAGCTCTATCCAAATATGCAACCCAATTTGCATGAAAACCAATAGAAAATTCTGGAAAATAAGCACAGAAACATTTTCAGGGAATTTCAAAAAACTTGGAAATTCAGTTCTAGCCATTCTTTAGCTCCAAAAATCCTAGGAAAAATCATGCATGCTCCCTGAGCTATGTATGAAATTGTAGTTCACTTGAATTGGCATGAAAGTACACATTTATTCAGAATTAATTCCTTTTTGCCTAAATGCTTAGGGAATTGTTCTAGGTGATCTACTTAGTGAAATATTCTGAACTTTTGTCCAGAGGACTTTCTTGTGACAAGGAACTCACAAGAAAATTTCCAGCTCCATTGGAGCCCTGGATCATTATGTCCTGTTCAACTCATTAGTTGATCCCCACCCAAGTGATGAAACCCCACTCATCACTTGATCCTAGTATTTAAACACAAACCCAAACCACTAGCACCAGTTTCATTTTAAATTCTTAAACAGAGTTCCAGTTTTGAACTTGTCCTTAGCACTTGTGAGCAAATGTTTTACAATTTAATATATATGCATGTTCATAACGTGTAGTGCTTAAACGAGGAAAGTGAAGATTTGATCAAGGAACAAGAAGGGCAGGAGTTGAACTTCAAGACATCAACAACTAACCTCATATTATCTGACTTTAGTCACCTGCAAAACCAAGGCAAGCCCCGGTTTGCATTTAAGTTGTTTTATCAATTTTTTCCTTTGTTCATCACTATGGGTCAAGGTTTGTATGTGCATTAGGTCGAGGATGTTTTATACTCCACTTGCATGACCAAAAAGAACCCTGGGATCAAGGGTAGCATGGTTTCATCTCTGTAACATAAGGCTGTGATAAATAGACTAGGGCATCCGGTAGAAGACGAGTAGTTGGAATCTACTCGCGAGCTGGTTTTTAGGATCACATAAGTGTGGCTGGTAAGAGAGGCAAACTAAAGTTTACATTTCTAAAGATGAGACCGGGCAGGAGGGTTAGGCAGCGACAAGACGAGGTCTTGGTCGAGTAGCTCTGCCCGTGTCGGTCAAGGACCGAAGCGTATGCGGCCCTGGGAGCAAGTATTGAGTTGTGTACCGGATGCTTACTGATATATAGGAACCAGGAAACCGATGTACCAGGTTCACTAGATTGTAGAGGCATACCACATCGTCTCGTTAGACCTATGAGCCCGAGACGGCGCAACCGGCTCTACAGTTTAGTGGCCTGAGAAAGGTTGCCACATACGACGTAATGAAGGACGCCAGAGTTGGGTCTTCAGAGGCGGGCGTATGTGTCGAGTTATCCGGGTAGTGTTTGATTCGAATCACCGTCCCTCGCGGTTATGAGTACCGCTTGCTCACTGCGCTGTGACGTAGTAATCAAGTAGTGTGGAAATAGTTTGCAAAGTTTTAAATGCTGTTATGATAATTGTAAATTGCATGAAAACCATGTTTGAAGTAGAGATAGAGCAAACTAAAGTTATTTTCCACCTTGGGACAAGTAACATTGGAACAAAGCGTTTCTTGTTTGATTGTGGAGTTCCAATGTTGCTAGGTGCAAGGTCACTATTATTATGGCTAAAATCTGAAAGTTAAGGACGAACTCGTAGGTGACTCTTTTCGCAAATGACAGGCTTAAGTCTTAGGTTACTTTCATTTAGAGTTTCATGTCTTAGGAGAGACGGTTAAGTCTTGCTGAGCCTTTGTGCTCACTCTTGCTATATAAGTGGTTTTGCAGGTAAACCTCGACGCTATAAAGAAGGTTGTCCGGTGATACTCGGAAACTTCCGAGTCCTGTCACACTAGGAAAACCTGGCCGCTGCCATGTCTTCGTGTTGCTAGCGAGAGGAGCCCGCGGGCTGGACCTCTTCTCTTTGCTTCATAGTTATTCAACGTGAGCTGGTTATAGACTTCCGCTGTAGTTATTTTATGTAAATTATTTACAAAGAACAATTGTAAGCTTCCGCTTTTGATTTATGTAATACATTGTTCCTTATATGTGTGCTGTTGGGTGCCGCATAACACGGCACCACCCAATGCGATCCCCGGGCGAGGCGGCATGGCCCCGTGATCGAGGTCGGGCCCTCTCAGCGTGGTATCAGAGCCGCATTGGTAATTGCGCACGGAATAAGGATGGTATTACGACAAAAACTTAGGATATGGTGAGGAAACGATATTAGGCCCACATAAGGACTATAGTAGTGTAGTTACTTAAAGTGGCAAGACTAACATATGTGTTTTAATTCTGAACTTTCATTATGTAACGACGCACCTACGCTCAGGTAAGAATGGTAAGGAACGCCACCGAAAGCGGTTCAATTTCGGTTAGCTCCCCTGACGAGGAAAGTGGTTCAGGGATAGGTCTCACAGCTTTGTGTGAGACGTCAATATGAACTCTTGGACTCTCCATGTTCCTGAGTTCATATGAAACGCTGATCCCTAGCGTGCATTAGGCAAGTAAGTGGAGACCCCATCGTGTGGTCAGTAACACGATAGTGTGTTCGTCTGGAAATAGCCCAGGAGAACATACGCAGCGCTTGCCATCGGCGTGCCCTGCAGGGCAGTAGGTGGTATCCGTTGGGTTGATAACATTCCCAACCGTGACGACCCGTTCATGACATACTCGGGTTCCCTGTCGTGTGTTGTTGAGACACGATCATGTACCTTGAGACATGGCTTAACTCAAGGACGGCCGTATGACAATGATACGGGCGTTTGTATTTACTTTCAATTATGGTACTGCCTGAAATGGAACAACCTTTGAGTGCACCACTATTGAGTGTCTTTCTGCAGGTACTAACCACGTACGTATCCCGTGTAGTACACGTGTGTGAGAGACCGTCTTAGTGCCACTGATAATACGTATATGCCGGGATAATCCGGTTAGGATTTTAATTGGTGAGGCTACGTAGTACCGACATGTTTCTTACGGTGCATCGACACCATACTACACTTAATAACCTCTTCCCTATGAAGAAATGATTCATGAACTAACTTTCAACTAAAAATGGAAGTTTGAAACAAATATTAGCTACTGAACTCTTATTTTGAGCTAAGATTCAAATGAGAGTATAACTAGGTATCAAAGTTTTCGAAAAGCAGAGTGCTCTGTTTCTGGCAGGAATTCTTGCTGGACTTTAACAGGGCATAACTCTGAGTATCTTGACCCAAATATGGTGTATGATACAGTTCTGGAAATATTTTCAAGTGCTCTACAATTTCTTTGTAGACCTCCAGAGCAAAATCACACTTTAAGTTGTTGAAAAGTCCAGTTGAAGGCAAACTGTTCAAAACCAGGACAGTAGCAAAAACCTCTCTGGACCTTTCTGTTTTTAAGCCATAACTTATTGTAGAAAAATCCTTAAGAAGCCTATAGGTACTTGTTGGAAAGCTACTGAAGTTTACTAAAACTTTGGTATTGAACTCAAGTCAAGAATCTGTTGATAACTTGAGAAAAATTTGGAGTTTGTGTGAACTGGTCAGGGTAGTCACGCTGATTAGTTTGGCGTACTTAAGATTTGTTTAAACATGAATGTGGTTATGCTTTCATAAAGTTCATGACATGTTCATGTTTTACTTATCTTTACTTACTACTGAGATAGAATTTTGATTGACTCAACATTTTGTTTCGTACAGTATGGTACGCACACGTTCTCAAATGGAGCTTGGAGATTCAAGTCGAGGTGGGAATGACTCGACTTCATCACAAGAGCCATCGCCAACCGGATTGGCTGAAATTATGGCGAAGATGAATGAAACTCTCCAAACTCTAGTTCAGCAAGTCATAGATTGAGAAGCTCAACGTCACATGCCAACCCAGAGCACGTATCTGAATTTCTTGGCGACACAACCGCCGGTATTCTCCGAGGCGGCTGACCATTGTGAAGCAAATCACTGGTTACATGTCATTGAGTCCAAGTCTGGGTTGATCCAATGTGATGAATTTTCGAAGACCCTATTTGCCGCTCAGAATCTTCATGGCTTGGCTGGAGCATGGTGGGCAGAGTACCTTGCTGTCCAACCAGCAGGGCACCGTGTCACATGGAAGGAGTTACAGGCTGCATTTCGTGCTCGTTTCATTCCTGCGGCATAACGCAAACCAGTATGGATAAGTTCTGGAGTCTGAAACAAGGGGACATGAGTGTTATTGAGTATGCAAAGGAATTCAATCGCTTAGCTCAATATGTCCCTGACTATGTGAAATCACCATCCATGAGGAGTTATCATTTTTATCGAGGGCTGACTGCTAGGCTGCGATGTGAACTGGCTCAAGTTAGCCAAGAGAATTTTGATGAGTTTGTGAGCTGTGCTATCGCTCAAGAATATTATTCCAACCTCTACCTCAAAGAAAAGAGGGAGAGGGACTCACCACAGGACGAAGACAATCATCTACCTCAGAAGTATCGGTTGGTAATCCGTTCACCTTCCGGTCGAGAGATTCCACAAGAGGTGCAATCATTCTCGGAGTGTGATGACTCTTCTACTCCACAGAGGTCTTATTCACCTCTGTCGCAGCAGCAAGTTATTTCTTATGCACCTCAGTATCAACAAGGTGTGACAGAATACTATTTCCCTCAAGGGGTTGAAGATGAACAAGGTGATTTCTCAGTTGAACCAAGTGCTGTCCCACTTCATGTTGACAACGAACTCAACGTCTATGAAGCGACTGAACCGAGCAGTAACATTGTGTCTGCGGGTCCAGCGCCAAAAAGTGATCTTGGGCAGCCAAGAAAAGCTATGTCAAAAGTGGGGACAGTTAATTATGTGTTAGTCGATGATCTGCCAAGGGGAGGACCTGTTCTTGCTGGCAGATTCACCTTAAATGACAAGCCGGTTGTCATTTTATTCGACTCTGGTGCAACACATAACTTCATTAGCAGGGCAACTGTGATCCAGGACCAGATATCCACCACTATCACCAAAGGTTCATACCTTATTCATTCGCCAGGTGGAGACATATCCACTAATGAAGTCGTCTCTCGAGCACCACTTTGCTTGGGTGGAAAAATGTACCCTACCACCCTCATCATTCTCGAAGACCAAGGAATCAAT
This sequence comes from Neostapfia colusana, assembly GCA_030760725.1. Classification (NCBI taxonomy): domain Eukaryota; kingdom Viridiplantae; phylum Streptophyta; class Magnoliopsida; order Poales; family Poaceae; genus Neostapfia; species Neostapfia colusana. Next base: position 30,802,506 of record JASWHV010000017.1, on the reverse strand, counting down.
GACATATTGGGAATATCATGGCTGACCTTCCATAAGGCTGTTCTGGACATCGAGAACAGGAGTGTTCACTTGGACTCTCCACTTCACGGGCGTCAAACGTTGTACCTCGGCGAAGCGGTTTCCAAAGAACCGGAAGTATGTAATGCCGAGGATTGCAAGTTAGAAGACATTCTGGTAGTCCGTGAATATCCGGACGTGTTTCCCGAAGATCTTCCAGGCTTACCACCTGAGCGCGAGGTGGAGTTCAAAATAGAGTTGATACCGGGAATCACGCCGATCTCTCGGAGACCCTACAAAATGGCTCCGAATGAATTAGCGGAATTGAAGGAGCAACTCAAAGATCTGATGGACAAGGGGTTTATTCGTCCAAGTTCATCACCATGGGGTTGCTCAGCTTTGTTTGTGAAGAAGAAGGATGAGACGCTGAGGCTATGCGTCGACTATCGTCCTTTAAATGCTGTGACCATAAAGAACAAGTATCCACTACCAAGAATTGATATCCTCTTCGATCAGCTAGTGGGTGCCAAAGTCTTCTCTAAGATGGACTTAAGGTCGGGATATCATCAAATCAAGATTCGAGCGGAAGATATCCCGAAAACAGCATTCTCGACAAGATATGGGCTCTATGAATATCTTGTCATGTCATTTGGGTTGACCAATGCTCCGGCTCACTTCATGTATCTTATGAACTCGCTGTTCATGCCGGAGCTGGATCAGTTCGTCATGGTATTCATCGACGACATCTTGGTCTATTCCAAATCTGAAGAGGAACACGCTAAACATTTGCATATTGTGCTTCAACGCTTGAGAGATCACAAGCTCTATGCAAAGTTTAGTAAATGTGAATTCTGGATCAACCAAGTGCCATTTCTTGGGCACATTATTTCAGCAGAAGGCATTGCTGTTGATCCAAGAAAGATTGAACAAGTGCTGAAGTGGAAGTCTCCAACATCAGTCCATGAAGTTTGTAACTTCTTGGGTTTGGCGGGATTTATCGGAGGTTCATCCCGGGCTTCTCAAAAATCTCCAAACCTATGACTGAGCTACTGAAGAAGAGCATCAAATATGAGTGGAGCAAGCCATGTGAGGAAGGTTTTCAAGTGTTGGTGAAACACCTCACAACAGTCAGTTCTAGCTCAACCGGATACAACCAAGCCCTTTGATGTTTATTGTGATGCGTCCGGCATCGGACTTGGTTGTGTACTCATGCAAGGAGGACGCGTGGTTGCATATGGATCACGTCAATTACGGAATCATGAGCAACATTATCCAACTCATGATCTCGAGCTTGCTGCCGTGGTATTAGCTTTAAAGATGTGGAGACATTACCTATTGGGAAATCTGGTTCATCTCTACAGCGACCACAAAAGTTTGAAGTACATATTCACTCAAAAGGAGTTGAATATGCGGCAACGGTGATGGTTGGAGCTGATCAAAGACTATGAGATTGAAATTCATTATCATCCGGGCAAGGCGAATGTGGTTGCCGATGCACTCAGCCGGAAGTCTCATATTCATAACCTGACCATTACGCCGATGGAAGAGGAAGAACCAAGTCTTTACTTGGTTCCATATGGAGCTCTGCATAACCTAGCCCTCATACCCACAATAAAAGAGAAGGTTATGGAAGCTCAAAAGAAAGACAAGGGCATGGCTCATATCAGAAGGAGGTTGAAAGACGGGGAGATGAAATGTTTCCGGTTAGATGATGAAGACACCCTATGGTTCAAGAACCGGATAGTCGTACCCCGTGATATGAGGCTGCGGAAGAAAATTTCGGATGAGGCTCACTTATCCAAAATTTCTATTCATCCGGGCAGCAACAAGATGTACCAAGAATTGAGGACTAAATCCTGGTGGACCCAGATGAAGAGAGAGGTTGCTAAATACGTATCAGAATGTGATACGTGTCGGCGAGTTAAAGCCGACCACATGAAGAAAGCAGGAACCTTACAACCGTTAAGCATTCCGGCATGGAAGTGGGAGGATATTAGTATGGACTTCATTGTTGGACTACCTCTCACGGCTAATAAGCATGATTCGATTTGGGTAATCGTGGATCGGTTAACCAAATCAGCACGCTTCATTCCGGTGCGTATCAAATACAGCGCCAAAAAGTATGCGGAGTTGTACATAGCACGAATCTTTTGCTTGTATGGAGTTCTCCATACCATTATCTCCGACAGAGGATCGCTGTTCGTGTCCCGCTTCTGGGAACAGCTACACACATCCTTGGGAACTAAATTAATTCGAAGCTCCGCGTATCACCCTCAAACCGATGGGCAAACTGAGAGGGTGAATCAAATACTTGAAGATATGCTGAGAGCATGTGCCATCCATCACGGTAAGAGCTGGGATGATCACTTACCGTTGGCGGAGTTCTCATATAACAACGGTTATCAATCAAGTATCAAAATGGTGCCTTATGAAGCTCTCTACGGCCGGAAGTGCCGCACACCCTTGAACTGGTGTGAAGCCGGCGAGAGATTTACTTACGGGATTGATCTCGTAAATGAAGTGGAAGAGCGGGTACGGCTTATTCCACCAAATCTTAAAGCCGCTCAGTCCAGACAAAAGAGCTATGCGGATAGGAGGCGTCGTCCTATGGATTTCCATGTTGGGGACCACGTATACCTCCGCGTATCTCCTATGAAGGGCATTCACCAATTCGGAGTGAAAGGAAAATTAGCTCCGCGCTTTATCGGTCCCTTCGTCATCATTGAAAGATGTGGACCCGTGGCATACCGTTTGGAGCTCCAGGTGGCCTTAGCCGGAGTTCATAACGTCTTCCACATATCTCAGTTGCGGAAGTGTTTGAAGGTTCCAACGGAGATTCTCACGGAAGGCATAACAGATTTGAAACCGGACCTTACGTATGTTGAGCATCCAACCCGGATAATTGATGAAAAGACTCGCGAAACCAGGAACCGGACGCTGCGATTTTTCAAGGTGCTATGGGAAAATCACACGTCCGAGGAAGCTACATGGGAAAGCAAGGAGTATTTGCAACGCAATCATCCGGAGTTGTTAGAGGCTTATGTTGAGTAGTTGTCCTCTCCACACTGTCCTTAATCATGAATCTTGGTACGAGATTCTTTTTAAGGGGGGAGGACTGTAAAGGTCCCAAAACTTGTAAATAGAAAACTTGAGCTATGAATAAAGTTGAGTTTGAATACAAGAAATGGGACTTACAAAAACTTTTGTTTACTCATGAAAGTGTTGGCATGTGCAATAAAACTTTGAATTCAGTTTGAATTGAGAGGGTCACTTCAAAAAGAAGAAGGGCATTTTCAAAAGAGGAAATTCAAACTGTTGTTTGAGAAGTTGTATTTGCAATGGCCAACTCAAAGATCAGAGGGCAAATTCAAACTCTCCAGGTTCAAATTGTGAAGGAGGCAAATTTGGAGCAAATTTGGAGGTGCTTTGATATGAATATCAAAGGAACTTGTGAATTCCATCCAATTTGAATTTAAATTTGAAACTGTGGCATAAATTGTCAAATGGCAAAATGGCTTTTGAATTTGGATCCCTCATAGCTGAATTTTGCACTAGGCCAAAAATTGGAGATCTTTTGGAGGAGGAACTGTGGGACCCCTTGTCATTGAGAGGAGGCAATTTACTTACCGACTAAGTCTTCAGCTCCCTGTATCGGTTCAACCGAGCTGCTGAGCGAAGCTCCAGGCGCCACCGAGGGCAGACTGATGCCACCTCCTCACCGAAGTAGCGGCGCTGGAGAGCTGCTCGTGGCGCCTTAACTCTCGGCGTGATCCATCCCCAAATGATCGAGTCCCCGTTCGCTGCTTCTTCCCCACGTAAGAAAGGAAATTGGGCCGCCGCTCGTAGCCGCATCGAGTCCTTGATCGGGAGACCGCCAGGCTTGTGCCACAGCGCCTCCCAAGCTGAAAATCGGCACCAGGGGACTTCCCTCTGCGTTCTCGGCACGAACCCGAGAGGGTTTCGGCTGCCCCGACCAAGAACCGTGCGTGCATATACTGGCCCGAGAACTGAACTCAACCGGGCTCCCGTGGACAGAGGAGTCTAGCGCCTTTCACGCCCAAGCGAGGACATCCCCGGACGCGCCAGCGAGCCCTGCTGCTTCCACCCAAACCACAAGGCAATCCGTGAACCACCGAGAGAGAATTCGGAGAAACTTCGCCGGCGGCCACAGAACGACGTTCCGGTATGAATTCTCCAAATTTCCACTCCCTTCTCGTCTTTAGGTCACTAAACTATGCTCAAAGGACCTAGACTCGAGGATGACCCGATCCCCTCCCCAATCCTGGCTTGAAACCCCATATTAGCAGACCATTTTGAAGTTTCCGAGCGGCGATCATGGCGGGGACCCTCGGGCGCACGGTGAACCCCCACTTGCCGCCGTTTCCGAGCCACGTTGAGGCCATGCCGAGCTAGCCCATCCTCTGCTGGTGTTTTTGGGCGGTTCGGTTGAGCTGCTAGCGGGCTACAGGGGCCGGGCGACGGTGCCGATCGTCACCTAAGGCCGCGGCTCGTCGCCGAGGGTAGTCCGGCCAGCGGCAGCCCGAGCCAACCCCGTAGACATGTTTCCCGACCTCCCAAACTCACAGGCGGCGAGTCTCCGGCCGAGAGGCGCCGGAAAGCTGGGTCCGGCGAGCTCCAGAGGAGCGCCGGCGAGGGGGAGGCACGGGAGCGGGAGGAAGAAGAAGACCCCTTCGGCCCCACTCGTCAGCGGCTGAAGTTAAAGGTGCGGATCCTCTGTGGCCCCGGGATCCGTTGCGACAGCGCGGGAAGGGTCCTGTGGCCCCGTGTGGCGTGATCCCAGCGGCTGACACGTGTAGGAGGGACCCACTGTCAGAGTTTAAACATTTCCCCGATTTAATTTGAATTCCAGATTTAGTTCAAACTTTAGAACCTCATAAATTTTGCTAGGAAGCTCCAAATTTAGTGATTCAAATTGGGTTGGATTCAGGATGAAAAGCTCTATCCAAATATGCAACCCAATTTGCATGAAAACAAATAGAAAATTCTGGAAAATTCTTTAAAGCTTTTCAGCAAAAGAATTTTAGAGGGAGTTTGGTTCATCCAAAATTCCCCAAATTTTTACCGGAATATTCTTTAGGATATTAGGAGACTCCTGTAAAAGTTTCAGCTCATTTGAAGTTGATTTAGTTAGGGTAATTCTAATTCCAAGTTTCTGCATTCAAATAAGCACAGAAACATTTTCAGGGAATTTCCAAAAACTTGGAAATTCAGTTCTAGCCATTCCTTAGCTCCAAAAATCCTAGGAAAAATCATGCATGCTCCCTGAGCTATGTATGAAATTGTAGTTCACTCGAATTGGCATGAAAGTGCAAATTTATTCAGAATTAATTCCTTTTTGCCTAAATGCTTAGGGAATTGTTCTGGGTGATCTACTTAGTGAAATATTCTGAATTTTGGTCCAGAGGACTTCTTGTGACAAGGAACTCACAAGAAAATTTCCAGCTCCATTGGAGCCCTGGATCATTATGTCCTGTTCAACTCATTAGTTGATCCCCACCCAAGTGATGAAACCCCACTCATCACTTGATCCTAGTATTTAAACACAAACCCAAACCACTAGCACCAGTTTCATTTTAAATTCTTAAACAGAGTTCCAGTTTTGAACTTGTCCTTAGCACTTGTGAGCAAATGTTTTACAATTAAATATATATGCATGTCCATAACGTGTAGTGCTTAAACGAAGAAAGTGAAGATTTGATCAAGGAACAAGAAGGGCAGGAGTTGAACTTCAAGACATCAACAACTAACCTCATATTATCTGACTTTAGTCACCTGCAAAACCAAGGCAAGCCCCGGTTTACATTTAAGTTGTTTTATCAAGTTTTTCCTTTGTTCATCACTATGGGTCAAGGTTTGTATGTGCATTAGGTCGAGGATATTTTATACTCCACTTGCATGACCAAAAAGAACCCTGGGATCAAGGGTAGCATGGTTTCATCGCTGTAGCATAAGGCTGTGCTAAATAGACTAGGGCATCCGGTAGAAGACGAGTAGTTGGAATCTACTCGCGAGCTGGTTTTTAGGATCACATAAGTGTGGCTGGTAAGAGAGACAAACTAAACTTTACATTTCTAAAGATGAGACCGGGCAGGAGGGTTAGGCAGCGACAAGACGAGGTCTTGGTCGAGTATCTCTGCCCATGTCGGTGAAGGACCGAAGCGTATGCGGCCCTGGGAGCAAGTATTGAGTTGTGTACCGGATGCTTACTGATATATGGGAACCAGGAAACCGATGTACCAGGTTCACTAGATTGTAGAGGCATACCACATCGTCTCGTTAGACCTATGAGCCCGAGACGGCGTGACCGGCTCTACAGTTTAGTGGCCTGAGAAAGGTTGCCACATACGACGTAATGAAGGATGCCAGAGTTGGGTCTTCAGAGGCGGGCGTATGTGTCGAGTTATCCGGGTAGTGTTTGATTCGAATCACCGTCCCTCGCGGTTATGAGTACCGCTTGCTCACTGCACTGTGACGCAGTAATCAAGTTGTGTGGAAATAGTTTGCAAAGTTTTAAATGCTGTTATGATAATTGTAAATTGCATGAAAACCATGTTTGAAGTAGAGATAGAGCAAACTAAAGTTATTTTCCACCTTGGGACAAGTAACATTGGAACAAAGCGTTTCTTGTTTGATTGTGGAGTTCCAATGTTGCTAGGCGCAAGGTCACTATTATTATGGCTAAAATCTGAAAGTTAAGGACGAACTCGTAGGCGAGTCTTTTCACAAATGACAGGCTTAAGTCTTAGGTTACTTTCATTTAGAGTTTCATGTCTTAGGAGAGACGGTTAAGTCTTGCTGAGCCTTTGTGCTCACTCGTGCTATATAAGTGGTTTTGCAGGTAAACCTCGACGCTATAAAGAAGGTTGTCCGGTGAGACTCGGAAACTTCCGAGTCCTGTCACACTGGGAGAACCTGGCCGCTGCCATGTCTTCGTGTTGCTAGCGAGAGGAGCCCGCGGGCTGGACCTCTTCTCGATGCTTCATAGTTATTCAACGTGAGCTGGTTATAGACTTCCGCTGTAGTTATTTTATGTAAATTATTTACAAAGAACAATTGTAAGCTTCCGCTTTTGATTTATGTAATACATTGTTCCTTATATGTGTGCTGTTGGGTGCCGCATAACACGGCACCACCCAATGTGATCCCCGGGCGAGGTGGCACGGCTCCGTGATCGAGGTCGGGCCCTCTCATCCATGATGACACACGATTTGCTCCATGTACAGCTCGGCTAGATCTGTCACGCAGTACGTGGTTCTAACAGGAAGAAAATGAGCTGTTTTTGTCAATCAGTCCACGATAACCCAGATGGAGTCGTAACCCGACAGAGTACGTACCAATCCGATGACGAAATCCATATTGATGTATTCCCGTTTCCACTCGGGTACTTTCAATGGTTGCAACAGTCCAGCGGGTCTTTGATGTTCGGCCTTCACCCGTTGGCATGTGTCACACCGGGTTTCTCCGAAGAACAACCGAGTGAATATCACATGTATGCCAGGATCATTTTCTCATACATGTGACGATAAATAGTGAAGCATCATCATATTACAAGCCAGGTGTTCGAATATAAATAAGTCTTACAAAGCATACGTCTCGATGGACGATAATAAGTTCATAACATGTAAATAAAACAGCAGCGGAATATAAATCTTGTGGGCTCCGTCACAGGCGTTGCCCGGGGGACTCCGTGAGCCTAAAATCTTGTGGTATTCCCTCACAGTCATGTTTCCTTGCTGCAGTACCAAGAACTCCTTTCTCTTGTTTTTGAGTTCACCCCTTGGTATGTAATGGTTGCGGAAACTGCGCTTGAACTCTTCCCAAGTGATGTTCTCGGGGTCATGATGGGCTGCCACGTAAGCGGTCCACCAATCAGCAGCAGGTCCATGCAATTGGTCAGAGGCAAACATCACCCTCTCCTACCCTTGACATTGTATGATCCTCATCTTGCTCTCAATGGTCTTTAGCCAGTCATCTGCCTCCAGAGGTTCAGCAGCACTTGCAAACTTTAGAGGTTGAGTCCCCAGAAACTCACTCAACCTTGGTTGGCGTGGTGCAGCTGGTGGGGGTGGAGCTTGGTGCAAGTTGGCCACCACTTGAGTTAGACTCTGGATGAGTTGATTCTGATTTTCAAGCATTTGGTGGATAGGATCAGCTCCTTCACGGCGACCACCCCTGTCTTGTCCTCCAGAAAGATGAGGGTTGCCGGCCTCATCGTTGTTGTTGGTGGGGTTGGCACCACGACCCTTTCCTCTTCCAGCCATCTATCATGATCAACCAAATGTTAACTTAAAGCATTACGTATTAACTTCCCAAATTGCTTGTTTAAACTTAAACTTTTGAGGCCTTAATATATTAAACATTTGCTGAGGGTTTCACGTAGATTTTTGCGAGTCACGTCTCACGCGAAAATAAATGCACTCTTAATTCATAGAGGTTCACACATCAAAGCAAAGCAACCTAAAGACGAGGTTGTGGACAAATGCCCATGGCTTCCACAACTCACGTCACACACCAAACATTAACACACAAATAACTAAGGTATTGACTCGACTACTCGATAACCTGCTGAACTAAGGGAAAGAACTCTACATGACTCGTATCACTGAGCTGGCTCCTCGGGGTCTTCCTCATTATTGCGGCTGCCCTCTGATTCCGCTTTGGGTGGGGAAGCTGCTAGTGGAGAAGTGCGGCGACGCCTGCTCGCCCGGCGGTCTGGGGAGTCAGGAGTCCATGTGTCATTCACGGTGACACACAGTTCATTCCCATCTCCTCTTTCTCTCGCCCTCAAGCTGGCTCGAAGCAACGCCTGAGTTTCCTTCAGGGTGTCACGAACATCCTAAAGCTCCTGCTGACACTCCTGCAGTCGAGTGCTGAGCATAGCAGCATCCTCCAAGCACAGGTCCATGTGCTCATGGAAAGTCCCCTGCTGCACTAGCGGGTACTTGTACTCCGCGGTGCCACTCTCATGCTGGAGGACATACATGTACTCAGTCCTGTCCAGGTGGCAACGGTTGATGTAACTCTGGCAGGTGATGGCCCCCCAGGTGACATCCTTCTCAGCATCGACCTGTGTTGTCCGACAAGCTGGAGAGCGGTGGATATTGAGCAGCTGATTTCATGGATAATCCTTATTTCTGAACTCCATTCTTCCCGCTTCTCACGGCTGGTCCGGGTGGAGCTGTAGTGTATGATTAGGTTGCCCGTATTGCCGGCAGCGTGGAGCATACGCCATAGACGGCGCAACAAGCCTCCTACTGCCAACCCGTAGGAGTGGTACGTCACCGGACGGTTCTCCTCTCTCAGGGCAAGGGCACGAACTCTCCCTCCGGTGGACTTGCGGGCAGTGCGGATCATGCGAACCATCTAAAACATAAAGCATTTAAAATTAAGTTAGATAAGAGTTAAACAAAAATTGTATTTTGAATAAAAGTTGGGGTAAGATGAATAAAGTGACCCCATTAAATAACACCTTCAACCCACACCTTTGTAAAATAGTTTTTAGGAAAATAGGGTCCTTAAATACGTCCATTTCTACCTAGGTCCACGTTCCTACGGGCAACCTTGGCTCTGATACCACTTCTGTCACACCCGGTTTCTCCGAAGAACAACCGAGTGAATATCACATGTATGCCAGGATCATTTTCTCATACATGTGACGACAAATAGTGAAGCATCATCATATTACAAGCCAGGTGTTCGAATATAAATAGGTCTTACATAGCATACGTCTCGATGGACGATAATAAGTTCATAACATGTAAATAAAACAGCAGCGGAATATAAATCTTGTGGGCTCCATCACAGGCGTTGCCCGGGGGAATCCGTGAACCTAAAATCCTTCCTCGGGACCAAAGTCTTGGTCATTAAACACCACATCATTCTCTTGACCTGAGCAGCAATATAAACCACAGAAAAGCAAGTTTGAGTACCGTGGGTACTCAGCAAGTGTGCGAAAGTTATGTAATGCATGGCTAGAGCAAGGAGAGGTTGAACTCATGGTTAAAGCACTACGCAATAATTACCTATCACCTTAGCTTATTAAGCACCTACATTACTACACAGGTGAAATGGTCCCAATCCCTCAACCCATCATCAATATCAAGTAAGCATAGTCTCATTTCCAATGTTAAGCTTCCTGCTTAACATCCTCAACTTCCCAATCCATCATCCTCTAATCATGAATAAGTCCAAGCCGCTCTTAACCGTGAGCATGGCTGTCATGACAGTTTTGACTCTGCAGAGTTTGCACCACTGTACCCACATGTAGTGATTTCATCCCCCGTTGCCGGGTGGACTAAAAGAACCTCCATTATGCCAGTGGCCGCGAACCACATTCACACTTCCCAGGTGTGTAGCCAGGAGATCACTACGAAGCCTTTAGAAAGGGATTCCCGACGAGCATGGGCCCACGAGGTTTCACCCCTAACAGCATACAAGAGGCTTCAACCCCGCTGCAGTGGCCCCCTCTTGAGCCTTGCGGTTCATATGGTAGTCCAGCTGACACCTATTCCCCGCACCATCCAACACACCCATACTACGCCGGGGATACACCTAATTAATTGGCCAAGCTGCCCCATCTCAGCATGTGGTTGGCACGGTAAAGCCAGGTTACATGCTCCATGAACCGGTCCTTAGGATCCAGGCAAGTACTAAACATAAACCCGAGTCTCGTTCACCCAGCACCAACCAAATCATCCAACTTGCCTCGATCCCTACCTCTACATAACTCACAATATCTCATTCAAGAGTAAGGTAAATAAATTGATGATCTCATATCCCAATTATCCCATTCTAAGCATCGCTAAGCATAAGCATATAAATAAATGACATGATAAAATAGATCCCAACCCAAGCTACAAGGAAACAAGGTAATGCAATTCTAGGGAACCTTCCTAGCATGGGTTTCATATTTCAATTGACAATGCAAATAATTCTATCTACATATCCTATTATAGGATCAAAGTGGTCAAGGACACTTGCCTTCTTCCTGCTGCTCTGGGAATGGAAAGTCTTGGTCTTGGAAGGGGAGAACTTGCTCTGGGGAAGGTTCTACTCATGCCAATACACATAGCAAAAGAAAACAACAATCCATAAGCCATAGTTCACACTTTCACTCATGCAAAACACACATACATACATATGGAAGTCATTCACATTTCTAAGTGTTGTGGTTACCGTAGATGTGTTGATTTTTGGCCTACATGCACTTTTAAACATACATATATTATTTCTAACTTCTGTGTTCAGATTTCTATTTGCACACTATATATGAATTTCCAATTTGAACAAATTCTTTATATTTAATTATTACACTTCTTAGCCACAATGTTTGCATAAAAGGTATTTCCCTACTCCAAATAAGTTTTCAGATCTTCTACAAAATCCTAAGTTGAAGTTTTTGAGCTTGGAGACCTCATTTATCATTTTCTAATTATGCATACCTATTTTCCTATATTTTCAGATTTACTTTCTATGCCTAAAAGTGAATTTTAATATTAAATAGTAGGACATATCATCTAAACAGAATAGGTTCTGATCTAAAATATTAAATAATATTTTTTTTGAACTTCTCCTCTGATGTGAACTAATTTAAATTTATTTTATCAGTTTTCAGAATTATTTCCTAGCCTAAAAATGTGTTTCTAGAACTAATAAATATGAACAACACTTAGGCAGATTTCATTTCAGCCTAAAATCTATTTTTAACTCATTCTAAAGTTTTCCAAGTGCTAGGAGAGTTTAAATTTGAATTTGCACATGTGTTTGTCTTACCTTTTAGATTTAAATCCTAGTCACATTTTCAAATTTCTGAATTTAATATCATATAGGGTCAAAAAGGTAAATCCACCCTACTGCAGGGTCTAATTTACTATTTCATAAATTTCCAAGGGTCTAACTACACATAACAGAGGGGTTTTCCTAATTTTTATTAAGTCCAGGGGCTAAAACTGATTTTTAAATGAATTTACACGAATTTCTGAAGTTCCAGGGGCTAGATCAGAAGTTTCCGGGGCTAGCTCGTGTTTTCCGAGATCCCCAGGGGGTAGCGCGTAAGAATCCTGGCCTTTATAATGCGGGGCTGACGTGGACCGTCCGATTTAAAATAGACTGCTCAGATTAGATCGCCGAACCGGTACGCGTGGGTTTTATTTCTACCGTGCGATTTAAAATAGACGGCGCACAAGAGGCCACGTCGCTCCTGGCCGGAGTTCGCCCGTGCGCGCGGCGGTGCACGGCGGCAGAGGCGCGATCTCGCAAGCGAGGTCGCGGATCTTCATCTACAAACGCAATCACCCGCCCTTTTTGGTAGCAAATGACAGAGGGGAGGTAGGGGAGCTCCACCTAGGCTAATTTCTTAGGCCTGCAGGACTCGGAACCCGGTCGGCGACGAGGACAGGCGGTGGTGGCTTGCGGTGCTCGTCGAAGTGGCAGTTGGTGCGGTGATCCCTTCGAGTTCTTGGGTCGTGACGCTTCACTGGGGTCTAGAGATGGCACATCGATGATTAGGGTGGATCGGAACCGTGTAATTTGGAAGTTTCATTGACGAGCGGCGGTGGTACTCACCGGCGAGCGTTGGGATGGTCGTTTCCGGCGGTGTTTCCCTCCGGGGTCGGCGTCTACAGCTTGTGCGCGGTGCTGCGGGGTCACAAGATCGGTTTGACAGAGGGAGACGGCGACGCTCTTGGGGAATTCCAAGCTCAACGGCGGTGGCGCTCACCGGGAGAGAAACGGCTCGTGCGAGGGGAGGGCGGTGGGTTCATCTGTTTTTATCAGGGCCGGGGGCACGGGGGTTTGTTGCGATCAAGCAGGCCGGCGCGAGGGATTCGGGGTTGGGTCGAGCGCGAGGAATCCGGGAGCGTCGGGTGTGATCGACGCGAGAGAAAACTCCGGGGCCGTTGGGGGCGTGTGAGGAAGGAGATGACACACGGGCCCCGCGTGTCAGTGAGAGGAAGAGAGGGGCGCGGGTTTGGGCTGGCGCGGGGAGGTAGTGGGCCGGCTGGCGGGTTTCGGCCCACTGGTCAGTTGGGGTTTTCTTTTTTTCTTTTTCTTTTTCCTTTTATTTTCTGTTTTGATTTGAATTTGAATTCCAGTTTGAATTTGAATTTCTGCCCCACATGCAATACGTCCAAGAATTTTTAAATTCCCCTCTTTAGCAGGTTTTGGGGTGTTACAGCTCTACCCCCCCTTAAAAGAAATCTCGTCCTCGAGATTGGTGGTTCTAGGAAAACAATTCCGGAAACTGTGCCTTAAGCTCGTCTTCTCTCTCCCATGTGGCTTCCTCTTCCGAGTGATGCTTCCACTGCACCTTGCACATCTGGATTCTTTTATTTCTTGTGAGGCGTTCCATTGTCTCCAAAACCTTGACCGGTTGCTCGGCATAAGACAGATCCTCTCCTACGTCAACCTCATTCATGGGTAACATCTCTTCAGGCGTCCTCAGACATTTCTTGAGATGTGACACATGGAATACGTCGTGCACATCCGATAGGCGAGCCGGTAGTTCGAGTTGATATGCCACTTCGCCTTTCCTCTCCAGAATCTGAAAGGGTCTGATGTATCTAGGTGATAATTTCCCTTTCACCTTGAACCGACGAAGTCCTCGGATAGGGGACACCTTGAGATAGACATAGTCCCCCACATTGAAAACGAGCTCTCTTCTCCGTACATTGGCATAGCTCTTTTGTCGGGTCTGTGCTATCCTCAAGTTGTTGTGGATTTCCCTTACCTTCGCCTCAGCTTCTTGTAGTACTTCGGGCCCAAACACTTTACTTTCCCCTGTTTGGTTCCAAAATAGTGGAGTTCTGCACTTCCTCCCATACAAAGCCTCAAATGGTGACATCTTCATACTAGCCTGATAGCTTTTTTTATAGGAGAACTCCGCACATGGTAAGTTCTTATCCCAACTCCTATTGTTCTTGAGCGCACACGCTCTCAGCATAACCTCAAGGATCTGATTGGTTCTTTCCGTCTGCCCGTCAGTCTGGGGGTGATAGGCAGAACTAAAATTTAGATGGGTTCCCATGGTTTCATGTAACTTATGCCAAAACCTTGAGGTGCACTGTGTCCATCGATCTGACACTATCTTCTTTGGCACTCCATGGAAACACACGATCCTTGACATGTACAATTCTGCCAATTTGGATCAGCTGTAGCTTTCTTTCACGGGGATGAAATGAGCTACCTTGGTTAGCCTGTCGATGATGACCCATACCGAATCATATCCCGATTGGGTCCTAGGCAGTCCCACTACGAAATCCATACCTATTTCTTCCTATTTCCATTCGGGCACTTTGAGTGGTTGCAACAGTCCCGCGGGTCGTTGATGTTCTGCTTTCACCAACTGACATGTGTCACATAGGGCAACATGTTCCGCGACATCTCGCTTCATGCCATACCACCAATATTTGCTCTTGAGGTCATGATACATCTTCGTACTTCCAGGATGAATGGAATAGTCGGAATCATGAGCCTCCTTCAAAATCAATTCACGGATCTCCTTTACCTCAGGCACACAGATTCTTTTCCCATGCCACACCGTACCTTGTTCATCCTCTCTGAACTCGGGGACTTTATTATCCTTGATGAGTTCTCTGATTTCTTGTATCTTCTCATCATTCTTCTGACCATCGAGTATGTCTTGCTCTAATGTGGAGTCCACTTCCATGGCGATGGCTTCACCACTATTCACCAGACATAGATTGAGTTTTACAACCTCTTCCTTCAATTCTGTAGGCATGTCCTTTAAGCTCAACCTATTGACCTGCACCTTCCGGCTTAAAGCATCTGCTACGACGTTCGCTTTCCCAGGATGATAGTTGATGCCCACATCAAAGTCGTTGATTAGCTCTAACCATCTCCTTTGTCTGAGATTGAGATATGGCTGTGTGAAAATATACTTTAAGCTCTTATGATCCGTATATATCTCTGTCCTCTTCCCCATCAAGTAATGCCGCCAAATCTTCAACGCGTGTACCACTGCTGCTAGCTCTAGGTCATGCGTAGGATAGTTCTTCTCGTGTTTCCGGAGCTGCCGGGACGCATAAGCCATGACATGCCCCTCTTGCATGAGAACACATCCCAACCTATTTCCAGAGGCATCGTAGTACACCGAAAAGTTCTTCTGCATATCTGGCATAACTAGCACTGGGGCTGTTGTCAATCTTTTCTTCAGTTCTTGAAAACTCGTCTCGCACTGTGGTGTCCATGTGAATGTGATTCCCTTCTCTAACAATTTGGTGAGGGGTCTCAAAATCTTGGAGAAACCCTCGATAAACTGTCGATAATACCCAGCCAATCCTAAGAAGCTTCAAACTTCTCTGACATTTTCAGGGGTCTTCCACTTCTGCACATCCTCGATCTTGGCGGGATCTACGGAGATTCCTCCTTCCAAGATTATATGTCCTAAGAAGGGAACTCTCTTCAGCCAAAACTCACACTTGCTCAACTTGGGATATAGTTGGTGTTCTCTCAGCTTTTGCAACACCAACCTTAAATGTCCCTCATGTTCTTCTTCATCTTTGGAGAAGACGAGAATGTCATCAATGAAAACCACAACAAATTTGTCCAGATATTCCATGAATACCTTGTTCATGAGATACATGAAATATGCCAGGGCATTAGTTAGCCCGAAAGGCATGACGGTGTATTCATACAGTCCGTACCGAGATACGAAAGCTGTCTTTGGAATATCAGTTTGCCTTATCTTAAGTTGGTGGTATCCCGACCTGAGATCAATTTTCGAGAACACACAAGCTCCCCTCAACTGATCAAACAAGTCTTCAATGCGGGGTAATGGGTACTTGTTCTTGATGGTTACTTCATTCAACGCACGGTAGTCTACGCATAACCTTTGGGTCCCGTCCTTCTTGGGCACAAATATCACTGGAGCTCCCCATGGTGAGGAACTAGGACGAATGTACCCCTTCTCTGTCAATTCTCTTAAATGTTCCTTGAGTTCTTCCAGCTGTTTGGAGTCCATCCGATAAGGCCTCTTGTATATTGGAGCTGTTCCAGGCACTAGCTCAATCGCGAATTCCACTTCACGATCGAGAGGCATACCCGACAACTCCTCCGGAAAAACGTCTGGATATTCCCTGATAATCCTGATCTCTTCCACTTCCACCTCAACTTTATTGAGTTTAAGGTCCCTCCTAGGGTTTTGTACAGTTATGAACTTCACTCTTGCGCCACTAGGGTGAGTTAGTTCCACCGTTCTTGTCGAACAATGGATGATTCCCTTATGTTTGGTCAACCAATCCATACCCAAAATAATATCTATCCCTTGTGAGTCTATCACTATGAGGTTTGCAGTAAATACTACCCCATTAATGTCTAGATTCACCTTGGGACACACTTGTCTTGTCCTTATCTCTCCCCCTGGAGAGTTTACTGCTAGCATATGGTTCCTTTGTGTTGTTGCTAGTTCATGCTTCTTAACAAACCCTTGCGCAATGAACGAGTGGGTGGCACCAGAATCGAACAACAAGGTTGCAATGTGTAAATTGGCAGGAAATTTACCAATTACCACGTCAGGTGCCTCTTGCGCTTCCTCCATGGTCACGTGGTTCACCCGTCCTCGCATCACATTCTGCTGTTGTGGCTGCATGGGCTTCTTCTTTGGGCACTTATGGGCGTAGTGCCCCACTTCACCACAGTTGAAGCATTACACCCCCAACCTTAGGTGTCTGGCCTTTGTTGTCTTGGGGTTGGTTCGGTGGTCCTTGTACTGCTGGTCGAGGTTGATATGTGGGGTGAGGCTGCTGTACAAACTGACGCTGCGGCTGTGCTGGTGCTGACGGAGGCCTGAAATTCGGGTTGTACCCTCTGGGTGCTGAGTAGGGTACCACAGCACGGCTCGTCTGCCCTGCAGGTTGCTGCATCAGACGTGGGCGTGTGTTGCTACCTGAGGCTTTGTGTGACCATCCCGCCTTCCTCTTGTTTTCATTTTCCAAGGCCTTCAGCTTCCTCTCCACTACAAATGCTCTGTCTACCATTTTTTGGAAGCTTTCATACTCGTTGGAGGACATTGCACACTGCATTTCCATAGTAAATCCTTCCATAAAGCAGTCCTGTTTCTGCTAATCAGTTTCGATGTCCCGTGGTGCATAACGGGATAGTTGGGTGAACTTAGTGAGGTATTCCCTCACAGTCATGTTTCCTTGCTGCAGTCCCAAGAACTCCTTTCTCTTGTTTTTGAGTTCACCCCCTTGGTATGTAATGGTTGCGGAAACTGCTTGAACTCTTCCCAAGTGATGTTCTTGGGGTCATGATGGGCTGCCACGTAAGCGGTCCACCAATCAGCAGCAGGTCCATGCAATTGGTGAGAGGCAAACAGCACCCTCTCATACCCTTGACATTGTATGATCCTCATCTTGCTCTCAATGGTCTTTAGCCAGTCATCTGCCTCCAGAGGTTCAGCAACACTTGCAAACTTTAGAGGTTGAGTCCCCAGAAACTCACTCAACCTTGGTTGGCATGGTGCAGCTGGTGGGGGTGGAGCTTGGTGCAAGTTGTCCACCACTTGAGTTAGGCTCTGGATGAGTTGATTCTTATTTTCAAGCATTTGGTGGATAGGATCAGCTCCTTCACGGCGACCACCCCTGTCTTGTCCTCCAGAAAGATGAGGGTTGCCGGCCTCATCGTTGTTGTTGGTGGGGTTGGCACCACGACCCATTCCTCTTCCAGCCATCTATCATGATCAACCAAATGTTAACTTAAAGCATTACGTATTAACTTCCCAAATTGCTTGTTTAAACTTAAACTTTTGAGGCCTTAATATATTAAACATTTGCTGAGGGTCTCACGTAGATTTTTGGGAGTCACGTCTCACGCGAAAATAAATGCACTCTTAATTCATAGAGGTTCACACATCAAAGCAAAGCAACCTAAAGACGAGGTTGTGGACAAATGCCCATGGCTTCCACAACTCACGTCACACACCAAACATTAACACACAAATAACTAAGGTATTGACTCGACTACTCGATAACCTGCTGAACTAAGGGAAAGAACTCTACACGACTCGTATCACTGAGCTGGCTCCTCGGGGTCTTCCTCATTATTGTGGCTGCCCTCTGATTCCGCTTTGGGTGGGGAAGCTGCTGGTGGAGAAGTGCGGCGACGCCTGCTCGCCCGACGGTCTGGGGAGTCAGGAGTCCATGTGTCATTCACGGTGACACACAGTTCATTCCCATCTCCTCTTTCTCTCGCCCTCAAGCTGGCTCGAAGCAACGCCTCAGTTTCCTTCAGGGTGTCATGAACATCCTAAAGCTCCTGCTGACACTCCTGCAGTCAAGTGCTGAGCATAGCAGCATCCTCCAAGTACAGGTCCATGTGCTCATGGGAAGTCCCCTGCTGCACTGGCGGGTACTTGTACTCCGCGGTGCCACTCTCATGCTGGAGGACATACATGTACTCAGTCCTGTCCAGGTGGCGACGGTTGATGTAACTCTGGCAGGTGATGGCCTCCCAGGTGACATCCTTCTCAGCATCGACCTGTGTCGCCCGACAAGCTGGATAGAGGTGGATATTGAGCAGCTGATTTCATGGATAATCCTTATTTCTGAACTCCATTCTTCCCGCTTCTCACGGATGGTCTGGGTGGAGCTGTAGTGTATGATTAGCTTGTCCGTATTGCCGGCAGCGTGGAGCATACGCCGTAGACGGCGCAACAAGCCTCCTACTGCCAACCCGTAGGAGTGGTACGTCGCCGGACAGTTCTCCTCTCTCAGGGCAAGGGCAACTACACGAACTCTCCCTCTGGTGGACTTGCGGGCGGTGCGGATCATGCGAACCATCTAAAACATAAAGCATTTAAAATTAAGTTAGATAAGAGTTAAACAAAAATTGTATTTTGAATAAAAGTTGGGGTAAGATGAATAAAGTGACCCCATTAAATAACACCTTCAACCCACACCTTTGTAAAATAGTTTTTAGGAAAATAGGGTCCTTAAATACGTCCATTTCTACCTAGGTCCACGTTCCTACGGGCATCCTTGGCTCTAATACCACTTCTGTCACACCCGGTTTCTCCGAAGAACAACCGAGTGAATATCACATGTATGCCAGGATCATTTTCTCATACATGTGACGACAAATAGAGAAGCATCATCATATTACAAGCCAGGTGTTCAAATATAAATAGGTCTTACATAGCATACGTCTCGATGGACGATAATAAGTTCATAACATGTAAATAAAACAGCAGCGGAATATAAATCTTGTGGGCTCCGTCACAGGCGTTGCCCGGGGGAATCCGTGAACCTAAAATCCTTCCTCGGGACCAAAGTCTTGGTCATTAAACACCACATCATTCTCTTGACCTGAGCAGCAATATAAACCACAGAAAAGCAAGTTTGAGTACTGTGGGTACTCAGCAAGTGTGGGAAAGTTATGTCATGCATGGCTAGAGCAAGGAGAGGTTGAACTCATGGTTAAAGCACTACGCAATAATTACCTATCACCTTAGCTTATTAAGCACCTACATTACTACACAGGTGAAATGGTCCCAATCCCTCAACCCATCATCAATATCAAGTAAGCATAGTCTTATTTCCAATGTTAAGCTTCCTGCTTAACATCCTCAACTTCCCAATCCATCATCCTCTAATCATGAATAAGTCCAAGCCGCTCTTAACCGTGAGCACGGCTGTCATGACAGTTTTGACTCTGCAGAGTTTGCACCACTGTACCCACATGTAGTGATTTCATCCCCCGTTGCCGGGTGGACTAAAAGAACCTCCATTATGCCAGTGGCCGCGAACCACATTCACACTTCCCAGGTGTGTAGCCAGGAGATCACTACGAAGCCTTTAGAAAGGGATTCCCGATGAGCGTGGGCCCACGAGGTTTCACCCCTAACAGCATACAAGAGGCTCCAACCCCGCTGCAGTGGCCTCCTCTTGAGCCTTGCGGTTCATATGGTAGTCCAGCTGACACCTATTCCCCGCACCATCCAACACACCCATACTACGCCGGGGATACACCTAATTAATTGGCCAAGCTGCCCCATCTCAGCATGTGGTTGGCACAGTAAAGCCAGGTTACATGCTCCATGAACCGGTCCTTAGAATCCAGACAAGTACTAAGCATAAACCCGAGTCTCGTGCACCCAGCACCAACCAAATCATCCAACTTGCCTCGATCCCTACCTCTACATAACTCACAATGTCTCATTAAAGAGTAAGGTAAATAAATTGATGATCTCATATCCCAATTATCCCATTCTAAGCATGGCTAAGCATAAGCATATAAATAAATGACATGATAAAATAAATCCCAACCCAAGCTACAAGGAAACAAGGTAATGCAATTCTAGGGAACCTTCCTAGCATGGGTTTCATATTTCAATTGACAATGCAAATAATTCTATCTACACATCCTATTATAGGATCAAATTGGTCAAGGACACTTGCCTTCTTCCTGCTGCTCTGGGAATGGAAAGTCTTGGTCTTGGAAGGGGAGAACTTGCTCTGGGGCAGGTTCTACTCATGCCAATACACATAGCAAAAGAAAACAACAATCCATAAGCCATAGTTCACACTTTCACTCATGCAAAACACACATACATACATATGGAAGTCATTCATATTTCTAAGTGTTGTGGTTACCCTAGATGTGTTGATTTTTGGCCTACATGCACTTTTATGTGGTGGACCGGAATCCGCCCATCTTGGATCGCAGAGGGTGGTGCCGCGCGATGCGACACCCGACAGCACACGTCATAAGAACACAATATATTACATGGGAAAAACAAACTGAATGTACAAAGTAGTACACTACTCAGTTACAAACTATTGTCTTTATTACACAGCGGAAGTCTACTATTCTACAACTCACGCCCGCCTATCTAGCAAAAGTTGGTTGCCCAGCCCTAGGGCAACCCACACTAGCTGCACGTCTCAGCTCAGCGCGGCGTGTACGGCTCCCACTCAGCCGTTGTCCCCGACGGAGGGTAACCCTCGCCGGTGGACTCATACTCCGAGTCCGTGGGTGGCTCCTCACCTGAAAAACACTTAAGCAGCAACCATGAGCACGAAGGCTCAGCAAGGCTTAACCGACTCACCTAAACATGAAACTCTACATGAGATGTACAATGACATAGGATAGTAATATCGCAGCAAATGGACACGCCTACAAGTTCATCCTTAATTCAGCTTTTAGCAACAAGTTAACAGTTCAGGAAGCTGAAATTTAGTAAGCAATATTTGGTGGCACACATGTAGCAATACAATTATATCATAACAGCAGTATTGAATCATAAAATTCCATAAATTATCTACGTTACGACGCAGTGAACAAGCGGTACTCGTCACCACGAGGGACGGCGAATCGACTCGATATACACCTGCATGGAAACCCAAAGAGCACGTCACGTACGCCCACCCGTGGAGCTGCACAGCACGCTCACTCGATGTCTTACGGAACAACCTTTCACCCAACAGCCCAAACGTCGAACCGGTTGCACCGAAACGAGCAGGAGGTTCCCCACACGAAGCATCTCTCTATGCCCGTTGGCAGATTTCCACCTTGCTGCCCTCAGCCTACACCAATAAATCGGTGCGTTATGCCTCGACGCCCGGAGGTTTAGGCTACATCGGTTTATCGGGGCCCATATATCCGATATGCCTTCGGTGCGTTCAATACTTGTTCAGCAGGGCCGCACACGGATTGGTCCTCAATCGACACGGACAGGGCTGCGCATACAAGACTTCCTCTTGCTGCGCCCTAGCCCCTGCCTAGTCTCATTTTAATTACTATAGTGATCTCACATCACTCAACCGAACCCGTGTGTCCCAAGCCTATCTCGCGAGTAGATTCCAACTACTCGACTTGTACCAAAGTCCTATGAATTATTAAGCATAGCCTGTCTACTCGAGATCTTAGACACTACCCTCACTCTTATGGAAAAATCCTGGTCATGCAAGTGGGGTTCCATCCATCCTATACCTAATGCACAATCATACTTCACACTACGTATGTAACAAAGTAAAAACTTTATAAAAGGCTTAATGCAAACCGGGGCTTGCCTTGTTGCTGCTGGTCAGGAGTCAGTTCTTCCTCTGGAAGCAGGAAGTTGAGAACCTCCGGAGCTTCCTCGCCTTCAGCGACTACACGTTATTGAAATACTACATGTTAATGAATATGCATACAGGTTTATTGTAATACTGTTGCTATTAGTTCTAATAAACAGTGTCTAACAACTGGAACTCTGTTCAAGAATTTAAAATGGAACTGGGGTTTAGTGGTTTGGGTTTGGACCTAAGTACATGGTTAAGTGCTAAGTGGTTTTCCCCCTTTTCCATATTAATCCCCCAAGTGGTTAAACAGGACAGGGGTGATCCAGAGCTACAATAGAGCTGAGAATTTTTGTGTGAGTTCCTTGTCACAAGAAAACCCTCTGGTCCAATTTTTAGCACTTTTCCTTGAATGGTTTGCTCAGAATAATTCTCTTAGCAATTAAGCAAAGAAGAATTAATTCTGAGGTAACACCCCTGTTCATGCCCAACTTAATGAACTAAAATTTCAATTATAGATCATAGAGTTTGCATGAATGTTCCTAGCGTTTTTGGAGCTAAGATTTGCTCAGAACTGAATTTCCAAGTTTTGGAAATTCTCTGAAAATGTTTCTGTATTCAAATGAACACAGCACCTTCAAATTTGAATTGCTCCGATCAAATCAACTCCAAATGGTCTGAAAATTTTACAGGGGTTCACTAACCTCCTAAAGGATATTCTGGAAAAATTTGAGGATGTTTGGATGAACCAAACTCCCTCTAAAATTCTTTTGCTGAAAAGCTTTAAAGAATTTCCCCGAATTAATTAATAGGTTTCATACAATTGGGTTGTATATTTGGACAGAGCTAGGCAAGATGAATCCAACCCAATTTGAATCACTAAATTTGGAGCTTCCTAGCAAAAGTTATGGAGTTCTAAAGTTTGGGAAAATTCTGGAATTCGAATTAACCGGGAAAAGTCCAAATTCCTGACAGCGGGCCTGGCCCCCACGTGTCACCACCTCGGCTGCGCCACACGGGGCCACAGGACTGTTCTCCGCGTGTTCACAGCTGATCCGGTGCAACAGAAAATCCCCACGCTGTGCCTGGAGGGACTGACGAGCGGGCCCGGCCGGCTCGTCTTCTTCCTCGCGCACGCCCTTTTTCCCGCGCCGCCCCCTTGCCGGCACACCTCGGAAGCTCGCCGGACTTGGCTTCCCGATCGCCTCTCGGCCGAAAACTCGCTGCCTGGGCCTAATTCCGTGCGCTGAACACGATGGCACCGACTGCTCCGGTCGGCGGTGGCCCTAACCTAGCCGGCGACGGTGCAGCGGCTCGGACTCCCTTCGGTTATGGCACCCGGACAACTTAGCCCACCAAAACCTGCGTGGAAAGTCTCTACAGCACCGGGGAGTCTTGGAGACGGTAGACAAGGCCATGCCAGGGCTCAGGGAGAGCTCTAACCTAGCCGTCACCGTGAGCCCGACCCTTCCCGCCATAACCGTGGTTGGAAAACCGGGAAATACGCCGGCTACAGCAAAAATTAAACTAGGGTTGCGAAGCAAACTTGGGCGCCATCAAGTCTAGCTCCTGTGAGTGCAGTTTGATAAACTCTAATCAAGCATATGTCAGAAATTTGTGGGTTTCTTACCCGAGGGTAGTTCTGCACCGGTTGGAGATGTTTTGCGAAATTCGCCGGCGATGATTGGTCACTGGTTCTAGGCTTTGGGGTCGAGCAGCGTGGAGCCTAGGCGCGTCCAAAACCGCTCCTTCTTGGTCGTGACAAGTCCTCTGCCGAGCTGCCCACGGGAGCACCTTTGCTCGGTTCTTCCCGGCCGCCGTGAAGAGCACCGTTCTCTTGGCTTGACTGGACTGGAACTGGTGCGGGGGGGTCGTGGGAGGTCTGGTGATGTTGTTTTGCTGGGCTGCCGATGCTTTCATGCGAGCTGAGATCGCTCCCGAGCGATTTGGCGATGGCGGCGGCGCCTCTGTTCTCTGGCGGTGAGAGTGAGGGAACGGGCTTCTCTCGGTGCTGTGGCTCGCTGAGCACGGCTGAGAGTTAAGGCACCCCCACGAGGAGCTCGCCAGCGCATGCGATTCAGCAGGAGATGGCATCCGGCTTCCCCCCGCGGTGTCGCTCGGTGCTTTTCTCAGTGGAGTGCAACCCGATCACAATACTTAGGGATTAAGCCAACTGAGCCCTATGACATGTGGGACCCACTTGGCAGTGCTCCCCCACCTCTCAAAAGATCTCCAAAACTTGACAAATGATGAATTCAAATATTGGGAGTCTCAAACTGAGCTACATTTGTATGGTTGGGCAAATTTCCCTCAAATTCAAATGTATATTTGAATTCTTTGCATATTTGGATCCTTTTTGGAAGAATGGGTAGCAAACCTTTTCAAAAATTATTGAAACTCTGCCTCCCCACAATTTGGACCTGAGGAATCCAATTATGCACTTTGATCCTTGTTTTAGATGCTGCAACCATGAGTTTGAATGCAACAGTTTTGGAATCACCCTCCCATGTGTCATGTGTAAAATTCCCACTTTGTGAAAGTGTAGGTTTTCCCCTCTAACCACTCTTTTGATGGAGGTTACTTGCTCTTCACACTTTTTCACAATCTATCCACAACAAAACTGTGGTGTTGTGAGGTGATAAAAAGTTTTTGCAAGTCCCTTTTATTGGGCTTTTACATTTTAAACATACATATATTATTTCTAACTTATGTGTTCAGATTTCTATTTGCACACTATATATGAATTTCCAATTTGAACAAATTCTTTATATTTAATTATTACACTTATTAGCCACAATGTTTGCATAAAAGGTATTTCCCTTCTCCAAATAAGTTTTCAGATCTTCTACAAAATCCTAAGTTGGAGTTTTTGAGCTTGGAGACCTCATTTATCATTTTCTAATTATGCATACCTATTTTCCTATATTTTCAGATTTACTTTCTATGCCTAAAAGTGAATTTTAATATTAAATAGTAGGACATATCATCTAAACAGAATAGGTTCTGATCTAAAATATTAAATAATATTTTTTTGAACTTCTCCTCTGATGTGAACTAATTTAAATTTATTTTATCAGTTTTCAGAATTATTTCCTTGCCTAAAAATGTGTTTCTAGAACTAATAAATATGAACAACACTTAGGCAGATTTCATTTCAGCCTAAAATCTATTTTAACTCATTCTAAAATTTTCCAAGTGCTAGGAGAGTTTGAATTTGAATTTGCACATGTGTTTGCCTTACCTTTTAAATTTAAATCCTAGTCACATTTTCAAATTTCTGAATTTAATATGATATGTGGTCAAAAAGGTAAATCCACCCTACCGCAGGGTCTAATTTACTATTTCATAAATTTCCAGGGGTCTAACTACACATAACAGAGGGGTTTTCCTAATTTTTATTAAGTCCAGGGGCTAAAACTGATTTTTAAATGAATTTACACGAATTTCTGAAGTTCCAGGGGCTAGATCAGAAGTTTCCAGGGCTAGCTCATGTTTTCCGAGATCCCCAGGGGGTAGCGCGTAAGAATCCCAGCCTTTATAACGCGGGGCTGACGTGGACTGTCCGATTTAAAACAGACGGCTCAGATTAGATCGCAGAACCGGTACGCGTGGGTTTTATTTCTACCGTGCAATTTAAAATAGACAGCGCACAAGAGGCCACGTCGCTCCTGGCCGGAGTTCGCCCGTGCGCGTGGCGGCGCACGGCGGCAGAGGCGCGATCTCGCCGGCGAGGTCGCGGATCTTCATCTACAGACGCAATCACCCGCCCTTTTTGGTAGCAAACGACAGAGGGGAGGTAGGGGAGCTCACCTAGGCTAATTTCTTAGGCCTGCAAGACTTGGAACCCGGTCGGCGACGAGGACAGGCGGTGGCGGCTTGCGGTGCTCGTCGAAGTGGCAGTTGGGACCGTGATCCCTTCGTGTTCTTGGGTCGTGACGCTTCACTGGGGTCTAGAGATGGCACACCGATGATTAGGGTGGATCGGAACCGTGTAATTCGGAAGTTTCACCGGCGAGCGGCGGCGGTACTCACCGGCGAGCGTCGGGATGGTCGTTTCCGGCGGCGTTTCCCTCCGGGGTCGGCGTCTACAGCTTGTGCGCGGTGCTGCGGGGTCACGAGATCGGTTTGACAGAGGGAGACGGCGACGCTCTTGGGGAATTCCAAGCTCAACGGCGGCGGCGCTCACCGGGAGAGAAACGGCTCGTGCGAGGGGAGGGCGGCGGGTTCATCTATTTTTATCAGGGCCGGGGGCGCGAAGGTTTGTTGCGATCGAGCAGGCCGGCGCGAGGGATTCGGGGTTGGGTCGAGCGCGAGGAATCCGGGAGCGTCGGGTGTGATCGGCGCGAGAGAAAAGTCCGGGGCCGTTGGGGGCGTGTGGGGAAGGAGATGACACGCGAGCCCCGCGTGTCAGTGAGAGAAAGAGAGGGGCGCGGGTTTGGGCTGGCGCGGGGAGGTAGTGGGCCGGCTGGCGGGTTTCGGCCTACTGGCCGGTTGGGGTTTTCTTTTTTTTTCCTTTTCTTTTCTGTTTTGATTTGAATTTGAATTCCAGTTTGAATTTGAATTTCTGCCCCACATGCAATACGTCCAAAAAATTTTAAATTCCCCTCTTTAGCAGGTTTTTGGTGTTACAGCATGTGTCGCATAATGCAACATATTCAGCTATGTCCCTCTTCATACCATCCCACCAATAACAAGTTTTCAGGTCCTTGTACATCTTGGTACTTCCGGGATGTATGGAATAAGGTGAGTCATGTGCCTCTTTTAATATCATGTCGCGGATGTGCTTCACATTAGGCACACAAATCCTTTTTCCTATCCAAAGTGTGTGTCGGTACCTGAGATATGGGGTACCCCCGCGCACAGGGTAAAATGCCTAAGGAACTCGCCCTTCTCCGTAGGGAGAGCTCCGAAGGCGCCACGCGTCCGGCGGGGGCGGACCTCCCTCTCCTCAGAGGAGAGCTCCGGGCCCGTCACGTGGCATACAGAAGCCGGACCTCCCGCTCCGCGGGAGAGAGGTCCGAAGGCGCCGCGCGTCCAGCGGGGCCAGACCTCCCTCTCCTCAGGGGAGAGCTCCGGGCCCGCCACGTGGCCAACAGAAGCCGAGCCTCCCCCTCTGCGGGGAGAGGTCCGGAGGCTCCACGTGCCCCGCGGAGCTGACCCTCCTCTCCTCTGAGAAGGGCTCCGGGCCCGCCACGTGGCAGCAGAACGACGCTGCCTGCCCCGAGCAGTAGGCAGCGGGCGTAAAGACACCCAATACCTTGCCCGTACAAGGTATTCAAGGCCCGCGTCTTCCCAAGACGCGGAGACGCGGAGCACGTGTCTGTCAGGTGCCGTTGCACTCAGTCGCATCACAGACTGGCGCGCGGTGTCAGAACCTGCCAGCCAATAAACACCACGACAAGACATCCCATGCCGCATGCGCCGTCATCAACCACTACGACTAGCATGCGGCATGGGCAGGACGGCAAGATGAAGACTCGGAAGCCTTCGCCAGAGACAACTACCGGCATAACTGCAGATACGGTAGATAATAGACAATCTTCCTGGGACCACCTGTCGGGTCCCGGCTCCCCTTGTAAGCCGCCCGAGTCTTGGACTATAAAAGGCTCGGGTAGGCGTCGATAGCAGGGGTTCGCACTTTGCAACTCATACGCTAGCCATACACTCTCAAGCTGTAACTCACCCCCAAGCTCAGGCCTCCAGCCCCGAGCAGCAAGAAATACAGCGAGCTCCATAGCTCGCCGTGGACGTAGGGTTTTACGCTCCGGCGGCCTGAACCACGTAAAACTCGCCGTGTCAAGCTCTTACTAACTCGTCCATCTGCGCAAGCTCTCCGCTAGAGACTAGCCCCACCGAAAAAAAGAACCTCCGCGGGCTTCCCAGTGCAGGCCCGGGGGAAGTGTCGACTGAACACTTCGACATTTGGCGCGCCAGGTAGGGGGCTTTTCTCCTAGCGCGACGAGTTTCCGCCGACGAAGATGACCAAGCTTTCTTCAGCGGCAAACTCTCCCCCTCCGCGTTCACGGCGAACCGTGATCACTGGGGAGTACATGTCGACACACTCAGAACGGAGTGTGTCGGCACAAGCTGGTAGCCAGCAGCCGACTCCGGCAACGCCGACTCCGGCTATGCAGGCCCCGACCAGTGTGAGATCTTCTGCAGCGCTGAGCGTACACCATGGAGGTGCGCTACCTGCAGCAAGAGCGCTGCTGCGCAACCCACCTGCAGGGGATGCGCCCCATTCAGCGACCCAGCAATGGGTCCGCGAGGTGGACCGCCTCGTCGTCGCCGCCGCGAACCCTCGGTTTTGGCGAGGACTGCGCCCAGGACAACCGGCTGTGTCGCTGACGCGCACACCCACGGTTGACGGGCTAACGGCGGATTCCAGCTCCTCCAGGCTCCTGTCGACGGACCTGCGAAGCGAACTGGAATGGTGCCACTTGGGCCAGGACGCCCGGGTGTACCTCGAGCGACGCCGAGAAAGGCGTCGCAACCATGAGGCTGGCGACAGCATGTCGTCGGCCTCGACACAACCTGAAGGGCAGGTCTTCGCCACGCGAGCCCTGCCTCAGGCATATGCTGCGCAGCATATGCCACAACCATATGCGCCGCAAGCAGCGGCCCCGGTCTATGGTGCAGCCTTGCCCACGCCGGGATACGCGGTGCCAAGTGCGAACCAAGCGTTCGCAGTGCCAGTACCTGCAGCAGCAGGTGCAGGATGTGCGGCCCTTGCACCCCACCTTCGCTTCGCGAGGTGGCCGCGCAAGTTCCGGCCGCACCTGCCCGAAAAGTACGACGGTAGCGTCAACCCGGCGGAGTTCCTCCAGATCTACTCCACCGCCGTACTTGCCGCAGGAGGGGACGAGGCTGTCATGGCCAACTACTTCCCCGACGCCTTGACCGGCCCAGCTCGGTCTTGGCTCATGAATCTACCTCAGGGGTCCATAACCTCCTGGGGAGAGCTCTGCCGGCAATTCGTCGCCAACTTCGGCAGCTCCTACACCCGTCCCGGCACGGAGCTTGACCTCCACGCCGTCAAGCAACAGCCTGGGGAGTCGCTGCACTCTTTCATCCAGCGGTTCTCCCAGGTACGCAACACCATCCCGCATATTCAGAACGCTTCTGTGGTGGTGGCGTTCCGGCAAGGCGTTCGGGACAGGAAGATGCTCGAGAAGCTCGCGACCAGGGAGGTCCGCGATGTGTCACACCCGGTTTTTCCGAAGAAACAACCAAGTGAATATCACATGTATGCCAGGATCATTTTCTCATACATGTGATGACAAATAGTGAAGCATCATTTATTACAAGCCAGGTGTCGAATATAAATAAGTCTTACATCGCAAATGTCTCAATGGACACTAATGCTTCATCACAAGTAAATAAACTAGCAGCGGAATATTATTCTTTAGGGCTCCATCACAGGCGTTGCCCGGGGGTCTTCATGAACCTAAAAGCCTTCCTCGGGTCCAAAATCTTGGTCATTATACACCACCTCATTATCTTGACCTGAGCAGCAATATAAACCAACAAATATGCAAGGTTGAGTACCAATGGTACTCAGCAAGTGTGGGAAAATTGTATCATGCATGGCTAGAACAAGGAGAGGTTGAACTCATGGTTAAAGCACTACGCAATTAATACCTATCACCTTAGCTTATTAAGCACCTACATTACTACACAGGTGAAATGGTCCCAATCTCCCATCCCATCATCATAATCCAAATAACCATAACATCATTTCCAATGTTAAGCTCCCCGCTTAACTTCCAAAACCATCAATCCTCTAATCATGAATAAGTCCAGGCCGCTCTTAACCGTGAGCACGGCTGTCAAGACAGTTTTGACTCTGCAGAGTTTGTACCACTGTACCCACAAGTAGTGATTTCATCCCCCGTTGCCGGGTGGACTAAAAGAACCTCCATTATGCCAGTGGCTACGATCCACATTCACACTTCCCAGGTGTGCGGCCAAGAGATCACTACGAAGCCTTTACAAAGGGATTCCCGACGAGCGTGGGCCCACTGAGGTTTCACCCCTAACAGCATACAAGAGGCTCCAACCCCGCTGCAGTGGCCCCCTCTTGAGCCTTGCGGTTCATATGGTAGTCCAGCTGACACCTACTCCCCGCACCATCCAACACACCCATACTACGCCGGGGATACACCTAATTAATTGGCCAAGCTGCCCCATCTCAGCATGTGGTTGGCACTGTAAAGCCGGGTTACATGCTCCATGAACCGGTCCTTAGGATCCAGGCAAGTACTAAACACAAACCCAAGTCTCGTGCACCCAGCACACAACCAAAACATCCAACTTGCCTTGATCCCTACCTCTACATAACTCACAATGTCTCATTCAAGAGTATGGTAATATAAACTAATGATCTCATTTTCCCAAATATCCCATTCTAAGCATGGCTAAGCAAATGCATGTAAATAAATGACATGACAAAATAAATCCCAACCCAAGCTTCAAGGAAACAAGGTAATGCAATTCTAGGGAAACTTCCTAGCATGCGTTTCATAATTAACTTGACAATGCAAATAATTCTATCTACACATCCTAGCATAGGATCAAAGTGGTCAAGGACACTTGCCTCCTTCTTGCTGCTCTTGAAATGGGTAGTCCTGATCTTGGAAAGAAATAACTTGCTCTTGAACAGGTTCTACTTCATACCATCACACATAGCAAAAGAAAAACAACAATCCATAAGACATAATTCACACTTACACTTCATACAAACCACACATTCACATTTATGAAATTTCTTTACCATTATATATGTTGTGGTTACTTTATGTGTGTTGAGTTGTGGCTTGCATGCACTTTTAACCATGTGTATATGATTCCTACTTTTGTGTCCACCTTTATACTTACATACTATTTATATGGGTTTCCAATAAATTTCTTATATTCAACTACTTCACCTTTTTACTACAAAGTGTGTATGAAAAGTATTATTCTTCCCCATATGTGCTTTCATAACTTCTATCAACCCTAAACTGAATGCTTTGTATTTTAGAAATTCCATTTATCATTTACTAGTTGCTATATTTTCAGATTTATATTCCTATGCATAATTGTGTATTTTATTATTAAATTAGTAATACACATCACCTAAACAGAATAGGTTCTGGTCCTGAATAATTTAAAATCATATTTTGACCTTGGCTACTGATGTAGACCATTTCATAATTATTTTCCCTATTTTTCTATAACTATTCTTTACTTAAAAATGTGTCCCTATACTAATAAATGTGAATAATAGATGAAACAGATTTATTTCAGCCCAAAAATATATTTTTATCTCACTCCAAAGTTTTCTAAGTACTGAGAAAGTTTTTAATTAATTCTGATAATTATGTTTGTCCCCCTTTTTAATTTTTAAACACTAGTTACATATTCAATTTCCTAAATTAAATACTAAACAGGGCTAAAATAATGAATTCACCCATTACAGGGTCTATAATATTATTTTCATAATTTCCAGGGGTCTAGCTACACTTATCAGAGGTGTTTTTCTTAATTTCTATTAAGTCCAGGGGCTAAAACTGATTTTTAAACGAATTTACATGATTTTCTAGAGTTCCAGGGGCTAGATCTGAAGTTTCCGGGGCTAGCTCTCAATTCCAGAGAACCCCAGGGGGTAGCACATAAGAATTCCAGTCTTTATAACGCGGGGTCGACGTGGTCCGTCCGATTTTAAACCGACGGCTGAGATTATAACATCGAACCGGTACGCGGGGTTTTAAAGTCTACCGTGCGATTTCAAATAAACGGCGCACAAGCGGCCACGTCGCTCAGATCGAGCGCGGGCCGCGCTGCCGGCGGCGCACGGCGGCGGGAAGCGGCGATCTCACCGGAAAGTTTCGGATCCTCTAGAATTCTGCCTAGAACTGTGATCTTATGGCCTAGATCGGTAGAGGGGAGGTCAGGGATCTCACCTCGGGGGTTTTCTCGAGCTCGGGGGTCCTGGAAAGTGATCGGCGGCGAGGTCCGAGGCAAAACCACGGCGAAGCTCGTCGGCGCTGCGTTTACACCGTAACTCTCTGAGTTTTCTGCACCTGCAAAGTTCCCCGGAGGCGGTGGATCAAAACCAGCGAGTTAGATCAGAGTTTCCGAGCTTAGATCGGCCAGAATTCACCGGCGAAGTCTCGGTGCTCACCGGAGTGAAAATCGGCGATCGCGTGAGGAAAACTGATCGGATCGGGGGTTTTTATAGCCGGGGAAGGGCGGTGGGTCTGTTGTGATCGAGTTGGAGTCCTCTGGGTCCAGAATTCGGGCGATGGGACGGGTTTCCCGATCGGTTGCGATCGCGCGCGCGGGAGAGAGTCCGGGGTCGCGGGGTTAGGGATGACATGTGGGTCCCACCCGTCGGTGAGAGGCAGCGCGGCGCGCGCGGGGGCGGGCTGCGCGGGAGTAGCTGGGCCGGCTGGCGGGTTTCGGCCCACTGGCCAGTTTTTTCCCGTTTTCTTTTTTTCTTTTTCCATTTCTTTTCTGTTTTGAGTATAATTTGAATTCCAGTTTGAATTTGAATTTTTGCAAAACATGCAATACGTCCAAAAATTTTTAAATTCCCCTCTGAACATGGTTTAGGGTTTTGAATCAAAATTTGGGGTGTTACAGCTCTACCCCCCTTAAAAAAAATCTCGTCCTCGAGATTGGTGTTTCTAAGAAAACAATTCCGGAAATTGTGCCTTGAGCTCATCTTCCCGTTCCCAGGTAGCTTCCTCTTCTGAGTGATGCTTCCACTGCACCTTGCACATCCGGATTCTCTTGTTTCTGGTGAGGCGTTCCATCGTCTCCAAAATCTTGTATGGTTGCTCGACATAAGACAAATCTTCAGCTACATCCACTTTATTCATGGGTAACACCTCTTCAGGCGTCCTCAGACATTTCTTGAGTTGTGACACATGAAATACATCGTGCACGTCCGATAGATGAACCGGTAACTCTAGTTGGTACACCACTTCGCCTTTTCTTTCCAAAACTTGAAAGGGTCCGATGTATCGAGGTGACAACTTCCCTTTCACCTTGAACCGACGAAGTCCTCTGATAGGGGACACCTTGAGATAAACATAGTCTCCCACGTTGAAAACGAGTTCTCTTCTTCGTACGTCAGCATAACTCTTCTGGCGTGTTTGTGCTATCCTCAAATTGTTGCGAATCTCCCTCACCTTTGCCTCAGCTTCTTGTAGCACTTCTGGACCAAACACTTTACTTTCTCCTGTTTGGCTCCAAAATAGGGGAGTTCTACACTTCCTTCCATACAAAGCTTCAAACGGTGACATCTTCATACTAGCTTGATAGCTGTTGTTATAGGAAAACGCCGCATACGGTAAGTTCTTGTCCCAACTCCTATTGTTTTTGAGTGCACATGCCCTTAACATATCTTCAAGGATCTGATTGGTTCTTTCCGTCTGCCCGTCAGTTTGGGGATGATAGGCAGAGCTGAAATTCAGATGGGTTCCCATGGTTTCATGCAACTTCTGCCAAAACCTCGAGGTGAACTGTGTCCCTCGGTCCGACACTATCTTCTTCGGCACTCCATGGTAACACACAATCCTTGACATGTACAATTCTGCCAATTTAGATCCACTGTAGCTTTCTTTCACAGGGATGAAATGAGCTACCTTGGTTAGCCTATCAATAATGACCCATATTGAATCATACCCGGATTGGGTCCTAGGCAATCCCACGACAAAATCCATGCTGATTTCTTCCCATTTCCATTCAGTCACTTTGAGTGGTTGCAATAATCCCGCGGGTCGTTGATGTTCTGCTTTCACCAACTGACATGTGTCACATAGGGCAACATGTTCCGCGACATCTCGCTTCATGCCATACCACCAATACCTGCTTTTGAGATCCTGGTACATCTTCGTACTCCCAGGATGAATGGAATAGTCAGAATCATGAGCCTCCTTCAAAATTAATTCACGGATCTCCTTTACTTCTGGCACACAGATCCTTTTCCCGTGCCACACCGTTCCCTGTTCATCCTCTCTAAAACCAGGAGCTTTATTTTCCTTAATGAGTTGTCTGATCTCTTGTATCTTCTCATCATTCTTTTGGCCCTCGCGTATGTCTTGCTCGAGTGTGGAGTCCACTTCCATGGCGATGGCTTCACCACAATTTACTAGACATAGATTGAGTCTTATAACCTCGTCCTTCAATTCTGCAGGCATGTCCTTCAAACTCAACTTATTGACCTGCACTTTCCGACTCAAAGCATCGGCCACGACGTTCGCTTTCCCGGAATGATAGTTGATGCCCACATCAAAGTCATTGATTAGCTCTAACCATCTCCTTTGTCTGAGGTTGAGATCTGGTTGTGTGAATATGTACTTCAAACTCTTATGATCCGTATATATCTCTGTCCTCTTCCCCATCAAATAGTGCCGCCAAATTTTCAACGCATGTACCACTGCAGCTAGTTCTAGGTCATGTGTAGGATAGTTCTTCTCGTGCTTCCGAAGCTGCCGGGATGCATAAGCCACGACATTTCCTTCTTGCATGAGAACACATCCCAACCCATTTCCAGAGGCATCGCAGTACACTGTGAAATTCTTCTGCATATCTGGCATAACCAGCACTGGGGCTGTAGTCAATCTTTTCTTTAGCTCCTGAAAGCTCGTCTCGCACTGTGGCGTCCAGGTGAATGTGATTCCCTTTTCCAACAATTTGGTGAGAGGTCTCGAGATCTTGGAGAATCCCTCAATAAACCGTCGATAGTATCCAGCCAATCCCAAAAAGCTTTGAACTTCCCCGACATTTTCAGGGGTTTTCCACTTCTGGATATCCTCGATTTTGGCAGGATCTACGGAGATTCCTCCCTCCGAGATTATATGTCCTAAAAAGGGAACTCTCTTCAGCCAAAACTCACACTTGCTCAACTTGGCATATAGTTGGTGTTCTCTCAGCCTCTGTAACACCAACCTTAGATGTTTCTCATGTTCTTCTTCATCTTTGGAGAAGACGAGAATATCATCTATGAAAACCACCACAAATTTGTCCAGATATTCCATGAATACCTTGTTCATGAGGTACATGAAATATGCCGGGGCATTGGTTAGCCCGAAAGGCATGACAGTGTATTCATACAGTCCGTACCGAGATACGAAAGCTGTCTTGGGAATATCTGATTGCCTTATCTTGAGTTGGTGGTACCCCGACCTGAGATCAATTTTCGAGAACACACAAGCTCCCCTCAACTGATCAAACAAGTCTTCAATGCGAGGCAATGGGTACTTGTTTTTGATGGTTACCTCATTCAAGGCACGGTAATCCACGCATAACCTTTGGGTTCCATCTTTCTTAGGCACAAATATCACCGGAGCTCCCCATGGTGAGGAACTAGGGCGAATATACCCCTTCTCCGTCAATTCTCTCAAATGATCCTTGAGCTCTTCTAGCTGCTTGGAGTCCATTCGATAAGGTCTCTTGTATATCGGGGCTGTTCCCGGTACTAGCTCAATTGCGAATTCCACGTCACGGTCGGGAGGCATACCTGGCAATTCCTCCGGAAAAACATATGGATATTCCCTGATAGTCCTGATTTCCTCAACTTTCACCTCCACTTGATTTAATTTAATGTCCCTCCTAGGCTCGTGTATCGTTATGAACTTCACTCTTGTGCCATTGGGGTGAGTTAGTTCCACCGTTCTGGTCGAACAATGGATGATTCCTTTATGTTTGGTCAACCAAACCATACCCAAAATAATATCTATCCCTTGTGAATCTATCACTATGAGGTTAGCAGTGAACACTACCCCATTAATGTCTAGGCTCACTTTGGGACACACTTGTCTTGTCCTTATTTCTCCACCTGGAGAGTTTACGGCTAGCATATGGTTCATTTGTGTGGTTGCTAGGTCATACTTCTTAACAAACCCTTGAGCAATGAACGAGTGGGTAGCACCAGAATCAAACAGCAGAGTTGCAAGGTGTAAATTGGCAGGAAACTTACCAACTACCACGTCGGGTGCCTCTTGTGCTTCCTGCATAGTGACGTGGTTCACCCGTCCTCTCACTACATTCTGCTGTTGTGGCGGCGCAGGCTTCTTCTTTGGGCATTTATGGGCATAGTGCCCCACTTCACCACAGCTGAAACATTGCACCCCAACCTTAGGTGCTTGGCCCTTGTTGTCTTGGGGTTGGTTTGGGGGTCCTTGTACTGCTAGTCGAGGTGGATATGCGGGGCGAGGCTGCTGCACAAACTGACGTGGCGGCTGTGCAGGTGCTACGGGTGGCCTGTAGTTTGGGTTGTACCCTCTTGGTGCTGAATAGGGTACCGCAGCACGGTTCGTCTGCCCCGTAGGTTGCTGCATCATACGTGGGCGGGTGTTGCTCGCTGAGGCCTGATGTGACCACCCCGCCTTCCTCTTATTCTCATTTTCCAGGGCCTTTAGCTTCCTTTCCACCACAAATGCTCTGTCCACCATCTTTTGAAAGCTTTCATACTCATTGGAGGACATTGCACACTGCATCTCTGCGGTAAGTCCTTCCACGAAACAATCTTATTTCTGCTCATCGGTCTCTATGTCTCGTGGAGCATAACGGGATAGTTGAGTAAATTTAGTGAGGTATTCCCTCACCGTCATGTTTCCCTGCTGCAGTCCCAGAAACTCTTTCCTCTTGTTTTTGAGTTCACCTCTTGGGATGTAATGGTTGCGGAAGCTACGCTTGAACTCTTCCCAAGTGATGTTCTCAGGGTCATGATGGGCGGCCACGTAGGCGGTCCACCAATCAGCAGCAGGTCCCTGCAATTGATGAGAGGCAAACAGCACCCTCTCATACCCTTGGCATTGTATTATCCTCATCTTACTTTCAATGGTCTTCAGCCAATCGTCTGCCTCCAGAGGTTCAGCCGCACTTGCAAACTTGGAGGTTGAGTTCCTAGAAACTCACTCAACCTTGGTTGGCGTGGTGCAGCTTGTGGAGGTGGAACTTGATGCAAGTTGGCCACCACTTGAGTCAAGTTCTGGATGAGCTGATTTTGATTCTCCAGCATTTGGTGGAGAGGATCAACTTCTTCACGGCGACCACCCCTGTCCTGGCCTCCAGAAAGATGAGGGTTGCATGCCTCATCATTGTTGTTGACGGGGTTGGCAGCACGTCCTTTCCCTCTTCCGGCCATCTGGCAGAATCAACATATGTTAATTTGATATCATTTAGTATCATCTTACTACTTTCATTTGTTGGTGCTTTGAGGTGTTGAGGCTTTGTTAAAATTTTGCGAGGGTTTATATCTCACACCAAATGAATGCACTATTATTTCCTGTAGGTTCACACACCAAAGCAAAACAATCTGAAGACGAGGCTGTGGACAATTGCTCATGGCTTCCACAACTCACGTCACACACCAAGCACCATCACACCATTAACTACCTAACGACTCGACTACTCGACCTCCTGCTAGCTAGGGGAAAGACTCTACACTACTCGTCCTCTTGAGCTGGCTCTTCGGGATCTTCCTCCTCATTTCGGCTACCTTCTGACTCTGCTTTGGGTGGGGAGGCTGCTGGTGGAGAAGTGCGACGACGCCTGATCGCTCGGTGATCCGGGGAGTCAGGAGTCCATGTATCATTCACGGTGACACACAGTTCATTCCCATCTCCTCTTTCCCTCGCCTTTAAGCAAGCTTGCAGCAACGCCTCCGTTTCCTTCAGGGTGTCTCGGACATCCTGAAGCTCTTGTTGACACTCCTGCAGTCGAGTGCTGAGCATAGCAGCATCCTCCAAGCACAAGTCCATGTGCTCATGGGAAGTCCCTTGCTGCACCGGTGGGTACTTGTACTCCGTGGTACCACTCTCACGTTGGAGGACATACATGTACTCAGTTTTGTCCAAGTGGCGACGATAGATGTGACTCTGGCAGGTGATGGCCTCCCAGGTGACATCTCTCTCCGCGTCAACTTGTGTTGCTCGACAAGCTGGAGAGTGGTGAATCTTAAGCAGCTGATTCTCGTGTATAATCCTCATCTCCGAACTCCATTCTTCCCTCTTCTCACGGATGGTCCTGGTGGAGTTATAGTGGATGATGAGCTTGCCCGTATTGCCGGCGGCTTCGAGCATACGTCGAAGACGGCGCAACAAATCTCCTACTGCCAATCCGTAGGAAAGGTACGTCACTGGGCGACTCTCCTCTCTTTCGGCAAGGGCAACTACGGGAACTCTCCCTCCTGTGGACTTACGAGCGGTGCGAATCATGCGAACCATCTAAAACAAAAGAATTTAAAATAAGGTTAGATAAATTCTCAAACAAAAATCCTATTTTGAATGAAAGTTGGGGTAAGATGAAGAAAATGACTCCTTTAATAACACTTTTCCACCCACACTTTGGAAAATAGTTTTTAAGAAAATAGGGCCCTTAAATACGTCCATTCCTACCTAGGTCCACGTTCCTACGGGCAACCTTGGCTCTGATACCACCTCTTGTCACACCCGGTTTTTCCGAAGAAACAACCAAGTGAATATCACATGTATGCCAGGATCATCTTCTCATACATGTGATGACAAATAGTGAAGCATCATTTATTACAAGCCAGGTGTCGAATATAAATAAGTCTTACATCGCAAATGTCTCAATGGACACTAATGCTTCATCACAAGTAAATAAACTAGCAGCGGAATATTTTTCTTTAGGGCTCCATCACAGGCGTTGCCCGGGGGTCTTCATGAACCTAAAAGCCTTCCTCGGGTCCAAAATCTTGGTCATTATGCACCACCTCATTATCTTGACCTGAGCAGCAATATAAACCAACAAATATGCAAGGTTGAGTACCAATGGTACTCAGCAAGTGTGGGAAAATTGTATCATGCATGGCTAGAACAAGGAGAGGTTGAACTCATGGTTAAAGCACTACGCAATTAATACCTATCACCTTAGCTTATTAAGCACCTACATTACTACACAGGTGAAATGGTCCCAATCTCCCATCCCATCATCATAATCCAAATAACTATAACATCATTTCCAATGTTAAGCTCCCCGCTTAACTTCCAAAACCATCAATCCTCTAATCATGAATAAGTCCAGGCTGCTCTTAACCGTGAGCACGGCTGTCAAGACAGTTTTGACTCTGCAGAGTTTGTACCACTGTACCCACAAGTAGTGATTTCATCACCCGTTGCCGGGTGGACTAAAAGAACCTCCATTATGCCAGTGGCTACGATCCACATTCACACTTCCCAGGTGTGCGGCCAAGAGATCACTACGAAGCCTTTACAAAGGGATTCCCGACGAGCGTGGGCCCACTGAGGTTTCACCCCTAACAGCATACAAGAACCTCCAACCCCGCTGCAGTGGCCCCCTCTTGAGCCTTGCGGTTCATATGGTAGTCCAGCTGACACCTACTCCCCGCACCATCCAACACACCCATACTACGCCGGGGATACACCTAATTAATTGGCCAAGCTGCCCCATCTCAGCATGTGGTTGGCACTGTAAAGCCGGGTTACATGCTCCATGAACCGGTCCTTAGG
This sequence comes from Neostapfia colusana, assembly GCA_030760725.1. Lineage (NCBI taxonomy): Eukaryota > Viridiplantae > Streptophyta > Magnoliopsida > Poales > Poaceae > Neostapfia > Neostapfia colusana. Next base: position 30,762,986 of record JASWHV010000017.1, on the reverse strand, counting down.
ATCCAGGCAAGTACTAAACACAAACCCAAGTCTCGTGCACCCAGCACACAACCAAAACATCCAACTTGCCTTGATCCCTACCTCTACATAACTCACAATGTCTCATTCAAGAGTATGGTAATATAAACTGATGATCTCATTTTCCAAAATATCCCATTCTAAGCATGGCTAAGCAAATGCATGTAAATAAATGACATGACAAAATAAATCCCAACCCAAGCTTCAAGGAAACAAGGTAATGCAATTCTAGGGAAACTTCCTAGCATGGGTTTCATAATTAACTTGACAATGCAAATAATTCTATCTACACATCCTAGCATAGGATCAAAGTGGTCAAGGACACTTGCCTCCTTCTTGCTGCTCTTGAAATGGGTAGTCCTGATCTTGGAAAGAAATAACTTGCTCTTGAACAGGTTCTACTTCATACCATCACACATAGCAAAAGAAAAACAACAATCCATAAGACATAATTCACACTTACACTTCATACAAACCACACATTCACATTTATGAAATTTCTTTACCATTATATATGTTGTGGTTACTTTATGTGTGTTGAGTTGTGGCTTGCATGCACTTTTAACCATGTGTATATGATTCCTACTTTTGTGTCCACCTTTATACTTACATACTATTTATATGGGTTTCCAATAAATTTCTTATATTCAACTACTTCACCTTTTTACTACAAAGTGTGTATGAAAAGTATTATTCTTCCCCATATGTGCTTTCATAACTTCTATCAACCCTAAACTGAATGCTTTGTATTTTAGAAATTCCATTTATCATTTACTAGTTGCTATATTTTCATATTTATATTCCTATGCATAATTGTGTATTTTATTATTAAATTAGTAATACACATCACCTAAACAGAATAGGTTCTGGTCCTGAATAATTTAAAATCATATTTTGACCTTGGCTACTGATGTAGACCATTTCATAATTATTTTCCCTATTTTTCTATAACTATTCTTTACTTAAAAATGTGTCCCTATACTAATAAATGTGAATAATAGATGAAACAGATTTATTTCAGCCCAAAAATATATTTTTATCTCACTCCAAAGTTTTCTAAGTACTGAGAAAGTTTTTAATTAATTCTGATAATTATGTTTGTCCCCCTTTTTAATTTTTAAACACTAGTTACATATTCAATTTCCTAAATTAAATACTAAACAGGGCTAAAATAATGAATTCACCCCATTACAGGGTCTATAATATTATTTTCATAATTTCCAGGGGTCTAGCTACACTTATCAGAGGTGTTTTTCTTAATTTCTATTAAGTCCAGGGGCTAAAACTGATTTTTAAACGAATTTACATGATTTTCTGGAGTTCCAGGGGCTAGATCTGAAGTTTCCGGGGCTAGCTCTCAATTCCAGAGAACCCCAGGGGGTAGCACATAAGAATTCCAGTCTTTATAACGCGGGGTCGACGTGGTCCGTCCGATTTTAAACCGACGGCTGAGATTATAACATCGAATCGGTACGCGGGGTTTTAAAGTCTACCGTGCGATTTCAAATAAACGGCGCACAAGCGGCCACGTCGCTCAGATCGAGCGCGGGCGGCGCTGCCGGCGGCGCACGGCGGCGGGAAGCGGCGATCTCACCGGAAAGTTTCGGATCCTCGAGAATTCTGCCTAGAACTGTGATCTTATGGCCTAGATCGGTAGAGGGGAGGTCAGGGATCTCACCTCGGGGGTTTTCTCGAGCTCGGGGGTCCTGGAAAGTGATCGGCGGCGAGGTCCGAGGCAAAACCACGGCGAAGCTCGTCGGCGCTGCGTTTACACCGTAACTCTCCGAGTTTTCTGCACCTGCAAAGTTCCCCGGAGGCGGTGGATCAAAACCAGCGAGTTAGATCAGAGTTTCCGAGCTTAGATCGGCCAGAATTCACCGGCGAAGTCTCGGTGCTCACCGGAGTGAAAATCGGCGATCGCGTGAGGAAAACTGATCGGATCGGGGGTTTTTATAGCCGGGGAAGGGCGGTGGGTCTGTTGTGATCGAGTTGGAGTCCTCTGGGTCCAGAATTCGGGCGACGGGACGGGTTTCCCGATCGGTTGCGATCGCGCGCGCGGGAGAGAGTCCGGGGTCGCGGGGTTAGGGATGACATGTGGGTCCCACCCGTCGGTGAGAGGCAGCGCGGCGCGCGCGGGGGCGGGCTGCGCGGGAGTAGCTGGGCCGGCTGGCGGGTTTCGGCCCACTGGCCAGTTCTTTCCCGTTTTCTTTTTTTCTTTTTCCATTTCTTTTCTGTTTGGAGTATAATTTGAATTCCAGTTTGAATTTGAATTTTTGCAAAACATGCAATACGTCCAAAAATTTTTAAATTCCCCTCTGAACATGGTTTAGGGTTTTGAATCAAAATTTGGGGTGTTACACGATGCCTCAGAACTCTTCAACCTGGCGGACAAGTGTGCCAGAGCAGCCGAAGGGCGGAACTGGCACTCTCTGCCGGCCCCCAAGCCAGGGGGTCAGCCGGGATCCGGCGGCGCTTCGTACGGAAGTAGCATAAAATCATCAGCCGCGGTTCCTGTTGCCGCAACGGCGGCGCCCAGTGGAGCTCGGGGGCCACGCCCTGACAAGAGGCCGCGACAATCACCGGCCCCAGACGGGGGCCAGGATGAATTATGCCCTGTGCATGGCACCAGTTATCATACCGCTACCGAATGCCAGGAAATCCAGAAGCTCGCGGAGCGCTTCCGGAAAGGGAAGCAGCCTCTAACTGATGCCCCACCCAACGATCAAAGGGGCGGCAAGCAGAAGGTCGAGGCCCGAGACGGCGTCGACCGCCAGGTGGAGTTCCAGGAGCTTCAGCACGCCGTAAAGGCAATGCGCAGTCATGGGAGCTCCAGCTCCAGTGATGACGAGCACCGGAAGATGCTCTATGTCATATTCGGCGGGTCCGCTGACCCCCCGTCCCGGAGCACGGCTAAGGCCTTGCGTCGAGCGGTAGCGTCGGTGGCTCCCCTCCCAGGTGCAGCACCGCACCTCAGGTGGATGGGAACTCCCATCAGCTTCGATGACACCGACTGCCCCAGGAACATGGCTGGGGCCGGCCAACTGCCGCTCGTGGTGGCCCCCACCATCGCCAACATGAAGATGTACCACGTTTTGGTGGATGGCGGGGCTGGGCTGAACCTCATCAGTCGCGCAGCCTTCCAGAAGCTGCAGATCCCGATGGCCAAGCTCGTCCCATCGATCCCGTTCTCAGGGGTGGGACCGGGACAGGTCGTTCCCTACGGCCACATCAGCCTCCCGGTGACCTTTGGGGCACCGGGCAGCTACCGGACAGAGTATGTTCTGTTCGACGTGGCCGAGATTGACCTCCCCTTCAACGCCATAATCGGCAGGCCAGCCCTGTACCGATTCATGGCAGTAGCCCACTACGGCTACCTTGTCTTGAAGATGCCTACACCAACAGGCGTCCTCAAGGTTTGTGGAGACCGTGCTGCTGCAGTGTTAGCCTTGGAAAAGCTTCAGGCGCTTACAGCGACTAGAGCGCCAACCCTCGGCAGCGCAGAACCAAGCCAGCTCCACCCAAGTGCACGCCACCGTGCCTCTACCACAGCACCCCGCGTGCAACCCCTCGATGAGGACGACGTCCCCACAAGGCTCGTCCGAATCAGCGCCGATGCCACCCAGATCACCCGGGTAGCCGGGGGCCTGGATAGCAAATAGGAAGGTGCGCTCGTTGCCCCCCTCCGGCACAATGTCGATGTGCTGCATGACAGCTGTCGCCGAGGCCAGAGATCCCTAGGGAGGTGATTGAGCACTACTTAAAGGTCTTTCCCGACGTCCAGCCGTCCGACAAGACAGAGAGTCCGCCGCTCCCGGCTCTTGGCAAACCGTGTTGTTATCCCGAAGGCCAGCGAGAAGCTCCGGAAGCGCATCCACTACACCAGCCTCAATAAGGCATGCCCTAAAGACCTATTTTCTCTCCCTATGATAGACCAAATAGTAGACTCGATGCCAGGCTGTGATATGCTGCGCTTCCCAAATGCTTGCTAGGGCTCCCATCAGACCCCTGTGTCTGGAGTAGTTGAAGGGCACCCTTTACCTGCTAACCCCGGCATAAACCGACTCGGCGTAGCTAGGGGTCCCGTGAATTTCTGGTCTTCGCGCCAATGGCTTTGACCACATACCACCGTAACCTGTTTCGCTACCAAGAAGCAAGCACCAAAAAACCCCGGAGGCCCAAATCGGACCTCGGATCCCCGACACAACCTCCCGGAGGACCAGCAGGACCTCCCGGAGGTGCAATGGGACCCCTCCCCGGAGGCCCAGCAGGACCCCCCGGAGCTCCCGGGACATCAGCGGAGCTTCCCGGAAGGTCCAAAGCAGCCTGGGGACCTCCGAGTATCGAGCACCCGGCGGTCTCCCCAGGCTGAAATCTATCCTCCACAGCCCCCACGCGACGGACAATGCCGCCGAATGGGCGGCGGAGCTACTAAAGTTTGACCTAGGCTCCCTTTCCCGTCATGCAGACATTAACCGAGCACTAGTTGACTTGTGGCTGAAGTAGACGCACGCTCAGGGGGCCACGAAGACGGTGAAACAGGACCCTGAGCCCTGACCTTCACCAGGCCTTACCGAATGATGTTCGTCGACGGCTCCTTGCGAAAGCAGGGGGCCGATGCTAGCGTACTGTTCCTCACACCATCGGGGGAGCAGTCTGGGTATGTGGTGCGTTTCAATTCCAAGGCAGCCAGCAACATAGCAAAGTATGAAGAGCTCATCCTTCTTGCTAGTCGTTGGCTCAGGGCAACTCCCAGTCTGGTTATCGACCAAGATGGTGGAGACAGACCTCCTCGCCTTGGACCAGCACCACGTACCGCGCGCTAGCAAGGCCGCAGCTGACGACCTTTCAACGAAGACCCCCACCGGAGCCACTGTGCCCAAAGGGGGCTCTGAGAGGACGTTGCCGCAGCCCACAGCCCGGCCCGCCGAGCCGGACGAAGGGGGCTAGACCAGCACCTCGAAGCTGGCGGTCCCAGCGGCAATGGACGTCGCCAAGGATCACAAGCGTCACTGGGGACTCCGTGCAACCCAGCGCTCAAGATCCAGATGCTCAAGTCAGACCCGATGCATGGATCACGGAGGTCCGGGACTACTTGAAAGACAATATCCTCCCTGATAACGTGTATCCGCTGAACGGATTGTGCGTATGGCTACGAGACACATGGCGGTAGAGGGGGATCTCTACCGACGTGGCGCCAACCACATCCTATTGCGGTGCATAACCCAGGGGGAAGGCTGCGACTTGTTCGCTGAGATCCATGGAGGCGAATGTGGGAGTCACTCTTCCTCACGCACGCTTGTCGGTAAAGCCTTTTGGCATGGCTTCTACTAGCCGGCAACACTCCAGGATGCCGTCGAGCTGGTCGAGAGCTGCTAGGCGTGCCTGTTCCACGCCAAGCAGATCCATACACCGGCTTGGACGGTACAGATGATCCAGCCCACATGGCCATTTGCCATACTGGGGCTGGACATCCCGGGCCTGGGACCATTCCCCAGAACCGAGGACGGGGACCCGCTCCCGAACCTTTGGAACACGGAACACCGCTGTAAGTTCTACCCCTAGAGCAACAATAGGACAGACCCTTCTTTTTATAATAAATTCCATAAAAGTCCAAGAACAGGGCTTGGAGCAACTAAGCCTCAGGGGACGGTCCAGGACTACGTTCAGCTTCGCCTGGTTCCGACCCCAAGCGCGTAGAGTCTTGCTTCCCTTGAGGTGGGTCGTGGCCTACATATTCGGCCCGCCTTCCCCCATATGGAAATTTATATGAAAAGAAACCTGCCCTACGTTGCTCTTCTTTGGTACTCATTTAATTTACTTATTAAATTTTTATGATTACCCTACTAGCGCGTGCTCACTATGCGTTCAACTCCCTCTTCTCATTCTCATCTTTAGTCGGAATTTGCTGCCCTGCCAAAGGAGGTTGCGCGGGAGGTACCGGCCGAAAGCCAGGGGGCCCCAAGCCCCCGGCACTTCACGCACGGTAGTTCCCAAGCACCATATAAGTGGACGGGGACCGTAAGCCAGATAAGACTAAGAGATAGAGGGGGGGAGCCCCCAAGGAGAATTACTTTTTCCTCTACCTATGTGCAGGACCTCCAGGTTGCGGCAACAGGGACTGCATGAAGCAGGGGGGAAGGAGCTACCAACTACTCCGACCTAGGACTGGAAGGACCGGGACCTGCCCCTCCAGCAGGGGCGGGACCCGAGGGCCCCACGTGTCCAGCAGGCTCGGAACTCTCACCTCCCTTGAGGAGGGCTCCGGGCTCGCCACGTGGCGGGTGGAAACCGGACCTCCAGCATGGCCGGAGCTCCAGCCTCTTGAGGAGGGGCTCCGGACCCGCCATGTGGCGGGCAGACTTGGGGCTCCCCATGGGGCGAGATCCGGAGACCCCCTGGGGCCCCTAACACGGTTAGGACCCGGGGAAGGTGTCTATGCGGAACTCCGAGATTGGAGATGGCCTCTGAGTACCTTGCGGAGCTAAGGACTCAGTCAGGCAAAGCCAAGAAGGAGAGAAAAAGCATCACAGACACAGATATGTAAAAGAGTCGAACTAAGCGAGGATCCATGAGCTGGACTACTCGATGAAAGGAAGAAACAAGTCTCAAGGGTCTCCCGACACGACCAGAATCCAGACGTTGCAACAACGGCCGTGTCACCAGGCTTCAGCCCTGGCGGAACTCTCTCGCTCTATGACCAGAGCGCAGGAATCGCCTCCCTCATCACCGGCGCAAAAACCAGTGACACACGGGGGCTCCTGAGGCCCCCTCCGCAGTAAAAGCAACCATCAAGTGAGCGCACGCTCCCAAGATCCCGCGGCCGTTCGTGCTCCGGCAGCGGTCAATTCAGAACTTAGAGAAAGTGTGCGGATCGAAAGAGACGGAGGTCCCACCTCGGGCTCGCTGCCTCCCCCGAGATGGGCCCGGGGGCCACTGTCGGTACCTGAGATATGGGGTACCCCCGCGCACAGGGTAAAATGCCTAAGGAACTCGCCCTTCTCCGCAGGGAGAGCTCCGAAGGCGCCACGCGTCCGGCGGGGGCGGACCTCCCTCTCCTCAGAGGAGAGCTCCGGGCCCGTCACGTGGCATACAGAAGCCGGACCTCCCCCTCCGCGGGAGAGAGGTCCGAAGGCGCCACGCGTCCAGCGGGGCCGGACCTCCCTCTCCTCAGGGGAGAGCTCCGGGCCCTCCACGTGGCCAACAGAAGCCGAGCCTCCCCCTCCGCGGGGAGAGGTCCGGAGGCTCCACGTGCCCCGCGGAGCTGACCCTCCTCTCCTCTGAGAAGGGCTCCGGGCCCGCCACGTGGCAGCAGAACGGCGCTGCCTGCCCCGAGCGGTAGGCAGCGGGCGTAAAGACACCCAATACCTTGCCCGTACAAGGTATTCAACGCCCACGTCTTCCCAAGACGCGGAGACACGGAGCACGCGTCTGTCAGGTGCCGTTGCGCCCAGTCGCATCACAGACTGGCGCGCGGGGTCAGAACCTGCCAGCCAATAAACACCGCGACAAAACATCCCATGCCGCCTGCACCGTCATCAACCACTACGACTAGCATGCGGCATGGGCAGGACGGCAAGATGAAGACTCGGAAGCCTTCGCCAGAGACAACTACCGGCATAACTGCAGATACGGTAGATAATAGACAATCTTCCCGGGACCACCTGTCGGGTCCCGGCTCCCCTTGTAAGCCGCCCGAGTCTTGGACTATAAAAGGCTTGGGTAGGCGTCGATAGCAGGGGTTCGCACTTTGCAACTCATACGCTAGCCATACACTCTCAAGCTGTAACTCACCCCCAAGCTTAGGCCTCCGGCCCCGAGCAGCAAGAAATACAGCGAGCTCCATAGCTCGCCGTGGACGTAGGGTTTTACGCTCCGGCGGCCTGAACCACGTAAAACTCGCCGTGTCAAGCTCTTACTAACTCGTCCATCTGCGCAAGCTCTCCGCTAGATACTAGCCCCACCGAAAAAAAGAACCTCCGCGGGCTGCCCAGTGCAGGCCCGGGTGAAGTGTCGACTGAACACTTCGACAGTGTGCCCTTCTCGTCTTCCTTGAAGTCCTTTTCTATTCCTTTTCGGATCCTTTCCTTAATCTCCTTGATATCCTCATTCGTTGCTTGGTCATATATTATCTCTTGTTCCAATGAAGAGTGGAGTTCCACTACTTCCATCTCGTTCAAGAACCCGAGATGTAACCATTCGAACTCCTTGCGTAGCTCGGGTGGTAGCTCCCGAACCGTGAGTTGGTGACATGCTCGCTTTTGGCTCAATGCATCAGCTACTACATTGGCCTTTCCGGGGTGATAGTTGATTACAACATCATAATCCTTTATGAGTTCCAACCATCGATGTTGCCTCAACTTCAAATCTGTTTGGGTGGATATGTACTTGAGGCTTTTATGATCCGTATAGATCTCACATCGTTGGCCAAGGATATAATGTCTCCAAATCTTCAATGCATGCACCACGGCTGCTAGCTCCAAATCATGTTTGGGGTAATTCAACTCATGTTTCTTGAGTTGTCTCGACACATAGGCTACCACTTGTCCTTCTTGCATGAGCACACATCCAAGCCCTTGTCTGGATGCGTCACAATATATGTCAAAGCTCTTGCTTACGTCCGGCAATACCAGAACCGGCGCTGTGGTTAGACTTTTCTTGAGCTCCTCAAAGCTTTCTTGGCACGCTGATGTCCACTGGAACGCATTTCCCTTCATCAATAGTTCCGTCATAGGCTTTGCTATCTTGGAGAAGTCCTTGATGAAGCGTCGGTAGTATCTAGCCATCCCAAGAAAACTCCAAATGTCTCTCACGTTTTGCGGTTGGTTCCACTTCAGAACATCTCCCACTTTTCCGGGATCAACCGATACTCCTTACTCGGAGATGATGTGGCCTACGAACGATATCTGCTTTAGCCAGAATTGACACTTGCTGAGCTTAGCATACAATTGATGCTCTCGTAACTTTTGTAATGTCAATCTTAAATGTTCTTCATGTTCTTCCTCACTTTTTGAATACACCATAATGTCGTCGATGAAAACCACGACAAACTTATCCAAGTACTCCATGAAGACCTTGTTCATGAGGTACATGAAATATGCCGGTGCATTCGTTAACCCAAAAGACATAACGATATATTCATACGAACCATACCGTGTTCGAAAGGCATTCTTGGGTATATCGTAGGGCTTAATCTTCAGCTGGAAGTATCCCGACCAAAGATCAATCTTGGAGAAAACTCGGTCTCCCTTCATTTGGTCGTATAGGTCCTCTATTCAGGGCAGAGGATACTTATTCTTGATCATCATCTCAGTGGGAGACCTATAATCCACGCACATCCTTTGGGTCCCATCCCTCTTGTCTACGAAGAGCACGGGGGCTCCCCGTGGTGACGAACTTGGGCGTATAAAACCCTTTTCTAGCTGCTCCTGAATTTGCTTCTTGAGCTCCACTAGTTCATTGACGGGCATCCTATAGGGCCTCTTTGCTATAGGTGCAGTTCCGGGTACTAGGTCAATAAAAAACTCAATGTGCCGGTCAGGTGGCATATCTAGAAGTTCTTCCGGGAACACGTCCAAGAATTCTTGAACCACCGGAATGCCTTCCAATGTTACTTCTTCGACGTGGTTCAATGTTGCCTTCTCGATTGCCGGTTGGGCTGACTTGAACTCAATACGGGTACCGTGCTCGTTTGTCAACTGCACACTCCTCTCAGCACATTGGATCATCCCGTTGTGCTTACTTAGCCAATCCATTCCAAGTATTATGTCGAGCCCTTGGGAATCCAAGACAATGAGGTTGGCAAGGATGTCTACCCCCCTTATTTTAAGATTTACTTTCAGAAATACTATATTAGTCCTCATCTCTCCACCGGGAGAATTAACCAACATAGTATATTTCAAGTGTGATATGGGTAGATTATACTTGGCAACATACTTGGATGATATGAATGAATGTGATGCTCCGGAATCAAATAAAATTGTGGCTGGGTTGGAGTTGGCAAGGAACATACCAATCACGACGTCCTCTGCCTGTTGTGCTTCTTCAGCCGAGACATGATTCATGTTGCCGCGAGCATAGCTCTGCTGGCCACGGTTGCCTTGATTTGCTCCTCCGTTCGGCTGTGGATTCTGCTTGGGCACGTTGCTTGGTTGTCCAGGACCTCTCTTCGGGCACTGGCTCGCAAAGTGTCCCGTCTCTCCACATGCAAAGCATGCCTTGTAGCCCACGACAGCAGGTATGTTGTGGCGGGGTTTTGAGTATAAGCGCCCGTGTTTGGACGAGGCGCAGGAGGCAAAGGCACACGAGGTGCTTGTATAGCAGGACGTTGCTGTGGTGGCTGATTTGGGTGAAAAGTAGGAGCGGACGAGCCATACTGTGGTACAACTGGTGGCATGTACTGGGGACGTACGTTGCTCCCTTGTGGCTGGTATGGCATCTTTCTTTTGCCCTCTTGCTCGATCTCCCGGATCTTGATCTCAACCACTATAGCCTTGTCAACTAGCTTCTGGAAGTTCGCATAGTCATTGTTGAGGAGCTGAACCTGGATCTCATTGTTCAACCCTTTCAATAACAATTACTGCTTCCTTTGGTCCGAGTTAACATCCTCGGGGGCATACCTTGAAAGCTGCGTGAACTTGTTGAGATACTCATTCACGCTCTTCTTGCCTTGGCGGAGACCTTCAAACTCTTGCCTTTTGAGCATCATGACACCAGCAGGGATGTAATGAGAGCGGAAACTCTCCTTGAACTTGGTCCAAGTAATAGTTTCCGGGTTGTCATGAGCGTTACAAAGGGCGTCCCACCAGTCGGCGGCTGCTCCCATGAGTTGGTGCGATGCGAAGAGAACTTTCTCTCGGTCATTGAACTGAACTATGGCAAGCTTCTTCTCCATGGACTTCAACCAGTCATCGACCTCCATGGGATCATTAGCTTGTGCAAAAGTGGGTGGTCGAGTCCTCATGAACTCTCCCAGTCTGTTGTGAGCCGGCGGTGGTGGCGGTGATGGCGGGGGTGCAGGAACGGGGTTGTTGTTGTTGGCTTGTAGCTGACCCAAAGTTTGGATCATAGTTTGCATAAGCTGATTCTGCATAACCATAAATCTTTCCAAGTTGTTTGTACCAGCCTCGGGGTTAACATTCTCGGGAACCTCGTCATGGCCATCCTATTGGTTGCCACGGACGTTCCTCCTTTGTCGGCCGGCGTTTTCCCTCACCATCTATGAGAGAGTTGGATAGAATAGAGGTTAGAAGGTTAGATGGATCCTCTAACTATATGCATCAAGGTGGATGGGATATATATATTAGCCTATATGAGGATGTGAACAAGTGCCGAAGCATCTCACATCTCTCTATTATGTGTGGATATGGACAACGCTGAAACGTCCCACAGCTCACACCAAACACACAAGCACAAACAATCATCAAAAGGTTCAACCAATCCTATTCAAGCTTATTCAATAGGGGTCCTATGGTTTGGGGTGATACCAATCTGTGATCAATCTGTGACTTTGTCCTATGGTCAATGGGGTTCTAATGCCAATCTGTGACTTCCACCTAGGCTTGAGTCCTATGGTCAAGGTGGCTTCTAATACCAATCTGTTACTAGGCCTGCGTCCTACGGTCAACCGTGGTAGCCTGATACCAATCTGTGAATTGTACCAATCTGTGACCTTATCTAGGCTTGCAACCTACAGTCAACCGTGGTAGCTTGATACCAAGCTGTGACTAGGCGTGGCAGCTCTGAAACTAATCTGTGATTTCTATCTAGGCGTCTGACCTACGATCAACCGTGGCTCTGATACCAATCTGTGACGCCCCTGTTCCGATAAAACGAACCTGGACTGATGCATATGTGTGGCCAGGATGTTCATCACACATACACATGTAATCCACAAACTAAATTCAGAATATATATAACTACGAATAACAGGGTTTTCTTACAATGTCTCATGAGTCTCTAACTCATTCTAACAGCAGAAGTCTTGTTCTAGCAGCGGAAGTCCTTATTCTAGCAGCGGAAGTCTTCTAAACTATTGCGGAAGCAACTAAGCAGCAGCAGCGGCTCCATGTCTACTCCACAGGCAAGGATGAGGGTAGATCACACTCCTAATACTCCACGTGGTCTTTATAGTACTCCTCTCCTGTTGCTGATTATGTATGATAATGCAAGGGTGAGTACATGACGTACTCAGCAAGTGCGGGAAGTATGACATGTAGCTTACAACAAGGTGGGTATAAAAAGGCTCATTGCAGAAAGCAAAGTTTATTTCTCAAAATATGATAAAAACAGCAACTATCTTTAAGTCAATGTAATCCCAACATGTATTTAAACATCAATATACCTCCACCATGATTCACCACTTTTCATATCTCATCCGAACATTTATCTTTCTCAACTTTTCTCATGCTCATGAATACCATCTCGTATTCACTACCATCTCATCTCATATTCAATTCCATCTCATAACCGAGACAAAAGCTCATTATCACGACTCAACAGTCGTGAAACCAATCTCATTACCCGGACTCAACAGTCCCGAAACCAATTCCAAAGACCAAACCATATCCAAACAAAATACCATCCGAAAAACCATAACCGAACCATCCAAAAACATCCCATCTAATCATGTGAGTTGTCCAGGCGCTTGTGACCGTAAGCATGGCTATCATGATAGTTTTACACTCTGCAGAGGTGGCACCACTTTACCCACAAGTTTGTGATTTCGTCACCCGTCGGCGACTGCAGGACCTCCATTATACCAGTACGCAACCGTCGGTGTATGGCCAATAGATCACAAAATAGCCTTTACAAAGGGGCTACTAGATGTATGGACTCACTAAGGTTTCACCAGCAGGCTCGAATCTCCATTTTTCCCACCTACGGGCCCCCTCTTGTGCCATGCAGTTCCCAGAGCAGTCCTCACTCGACTCACATTCCCCGCGCCTTCCGCGGTCCATAATAATCTAGTAACTTACCTAATGTCAGCTAAGCCACACCCATATTTGGCCTTGTGGTGGCACTGTTTTCCTGGCATGGCTGGCATAAACCGGTCCTTAGATCTACGGCAAGTAAACCACCATCTCATTCTACCTCATCCACAAACCAAGCTTGCCTAGATCTCCCTCCCCATTCATGTTCATTATCAACATCAAGTTCTCATTATCATTATTCTTATGAGTGCAGTTAGCTAGACACATTCTATCGCTTCCCATATCTCGTGGACTCAGCAAAGCATAAAAGCAAAAACGACCATACCCGACTCATCAACTTTCCCGGCGACAAGGGTGGTTAACAAAACTAGTAAACTCCTATAAAGGGTTTCCCATCAAGTTGACTCAAGCACACACATGTTTTGCAAACAAAACAGTTTCAGAAACATGGGATCAATATGGTCAAGGGGCACTTGCCTTGTTGTTCCTGTGGTTTCTGTTGCTCTGGGATCTCGAAGTCTTGTGGTTGTAGCTCATCGTAGATAGCTCCCTGAGCTTGTCCTTCTATTCGCGATCACGCACATACAAGATTCGTAGCAATCAATCATCATGCACAGACTCTACTTTAAGATGCAATGATGCATGTGCATGTTAATCCTATGATGCAGTTTAGTTTGTACGTGTTCTTGCATGTTTTAGTGGCTTGCATGGGGTTTTACGATGAATAGAGGTGTAAAGATCAAATATGGACGTGGCGATGATCTGGACTCAAGATCTAGAACAAACTGATCAACACGTGATCTATCCACGAAAAGGCTTCTGTTCGAAGGGATCGAAGGAACATATGCAAAGAAACCGCGATGATGTCGTAAGGTGGTATCGGAGACCTACCTTACTTCCTTAGGGTCCTTCCTCCTAGCAAAAACAGATCGTCGGCTCTCCTCCGGCGATGGCGATTGTGGTCTAGGCTCGTCGGCGGTCTCTCCGGTGGTCAAACTCCGGCAAAGGGGTTTAGCTCGGCGAGTTGGGGGCTAGGGCTCCAAGTTGTCGAATCGGGAGGTGGAAAAGAGGTTTGTGGTTGCGGCCAAAGATTCTGGGTTCTATTTACAAGAGGAAAACGAAGAGTCCTACTCTGATCGGAATTCGAGCAAGAGTCCTATTCAAATTGTTTTTGGATCTTAACAACTTATCTTCAGTATATTTGGTGTGGCAGCAGCGTGAAATCATGTCGGTTTCCCTCCGTATCAGGTATGCCCAAGCGTACAGAAGAAAAACCGCTTCAGATCTCGTTGCCTTCGCGGCGGTAAGCTCCGGAGGCTCCACGTGTCCAGAAGGGGCCGGGCCTCCTGTTTCCGCAGAGGCGAGCTCCGGTTGTGCCGCGTGTCAGGTGGGCGGGACCTCCCCTCTCCTCTGAGGTGAGCTCCGCATGCGCCACGTGTCCTGGCGGGTCGGGTCCTCCCTCTCCCTCAGAGGCGAGCTCCGCGTGCGCCACTTGTCTGGTGGGTCGGGACCTCCCCTCTCTCCAGAGAGGAGTTTCCGCGTACGCCACGTGTCAGTGCCAGACCTCCCCTCACTTCAGAGGTGGTCTCCGGTAGTGCCATGTGTCCTAACAGCATCGGACTTCCTTTTTACTCAGAGAAGAGCTCCGAGGTCGACACGTGTCCAATAGCGTTGGACCTCCCGGAGGTTGGCTCCGGAGGTGACACGTGTTCAACAGTGTTGGACCTCCCTTAGGGAGGGACCTCTTGGAGGCGAGCTCCGAGGCTGACGCGTGTCCTACAGTGTCTTCTCCTTGGAAGTGAGCTCCTAGGATGACACGTGTCCAGTAGGACCGGACCTCCCGGAGTAAGCTCCGAGAGTGACATGTGTCCAATAGTGTCGGACCTCTCGGAGATGAGCTCCGAGAGTGACACATGTCTGGCGGGGCCGGACCTCTTGGAGGTGAGAACCGAGAGCGACACGTGTCCCGCGGGTCGGACCTCTCGGAGGTGAGCTCCGAGAGCGACACGTGTCCCGCGCGGCTGAACCTTCTTGATGAGGACATCACAACAGTGGATACTCATTGATATACAAGGACCAATCACAAGAGGACGAGCACGGTTACTAAATCAGCAGGTGAACTCGTTCCTAACTTCCTACCATGTGATTTTGAGAATGGATTGCTATTGAATGATTTAATTATTATTAGGAACCATGGACATGATCAACAAGTAAAGGGAGGAGGATTTCGGGACGTGGAGAATCAGATGGGACGTTCACAAGTTGATGGAAACAGTCACCAACTCGGACTCGAGTTCAACTCGGAGTCTAGTAGCAGTACATCTTAAAATGGACGCCCAGGATGCATACGGACTCCGTTTTTGACGTTCTACATATGCATGGAAAGATGAGAAGAAAAATTTTCCAATGGTTCTAGTCCCACATTAAACTTCGCCGGGAGTCATTGGGAGTTGTCGAAACAAGTTGAATTTGGAGTTATGTCCGGTGTTGCACCACCGTATTGGGCTTTTGGGCCTTGTATCCCGTATGAGTCCATTAGGGACGCGTCTAAGTGTCTTATGGTCAAACCCTAGCCTTTTAAATACTGCAGCCGCTGGCCATATTTGGTGGGTTTTGCGTAGATTAAACACTTTCGCCGTTCTACGGCATGTGAGACCCTAATTTCGCAATTTCAGATTGCATCTTCGTCGTTCTTGCTTGTGTTCTCGGTTGCACCTGCTGGGATAGCCTTCTTGGCGAGGTCAAGCATGTGAAGCACAGTTGATAACCAACGGAGCAGTGGTGTAGTGATAGTGTTCGAGTCTGCTCGAGTTCCTTGGATCATCAACGTCGAGATCTCTACTTCAATCGACCTACCTTTCGGAAGATCAGGCCTAAACCACTCATCACTTCTTCTCCGCAGTGACTAGCTCCGAAGGCGACACGTGTCCTGCGGGGCTGGACCTCGCTCTTCCGCATAGTCAAGCCCCCGGGGTCAACATGTGTCCCACGGGGTCGGACCTCACCCCTTTTCACAGAGGCAAGCTCTAAGCCTGCCACGTAGCCAGTTTAGCGGCAGACCTCTCCCCTTTTGCGGGGATGAGCTCCGAAGGCACCACGTGGCCAGCAGCCACGGGAAGTGCCTACAGCGCTCTAGGCGAACTGGAATTGGCTCTTTTCGGCTATCTTTTTTATTCCTTCTCTGTTTCTACTTATTTAAAAATGTTTCTCTACATGAAATACGAATACATGCATGATTATGAAATTGAGGGTGTCACAGCTGGTGAAACCTCAGTAAGTCCATACATCTAGTAGCCCCTTTGTAAAGGCTATTTTGTGATCTCTTGGCCATACACCAACGGTTGTGTGCTGGTATAATGGAGGTTCCGCAGTCGTCGACGGGTGACGAAATCACAAACTTGTGGGTAAAGTGGTGCCACCTCTGCAGAGTGTAAAACTATCATGATAGCCGTGCTTACGGTCACAAGCATCTGGCCAACTTCCATGATTAGAGGGAAAACTTGGGATGGTTATTTGGTATGGTTATGGTATGGTCATTGGGATGGATTTTGGGACTGTTTGGAGACATGGAAATGAGTTTGGTTTCGGATATATGAATATGAGATGGTTATGAATATCTATGAGTATGAGATGAACTTGAGAACAAGTAATGGCTGGTTGAGACTTGATAAATGGTGAATTATGATAGAGAATGTTGCTGAATTACTTGGTTATAATGGTATTAAACTCACCTAGAAATAGTTGCTGTTTTTACCATGTTTGTGAAATAAAATTTGCTTGCTACAATAAGCCTTTTTATTTTCTACCTTGTTGAAAGCTACATGTCATACTTTTCCCGCACTTGTTGAGTACGACATGTACTCATCCTTGCATTACCACATAAACATCAGCTACAGGTGATGAGTACTTCGAGGACCATGTCGAGTACTAGGCGTGCGAACTACCATCAACATGCCTGTGGAGTTGAAGATGGAGCCTGGTGCTTTTTAGTTATTTCTGTTGTCGTTTAGAGACTTTCGCTGCAAGAATAAGTTAGAGATTCATGAGTGAGACAATGAGTCGATGTAATAAAGTACTTAGACACTATTTATTCGTGGTTATATTCTGAATTCAGTTTGTGGATTACATGTGTATGTGTGATGAACATCCTAGGCACACATATGCATTAACTTGATTCTGTTTTTGGAACCGGGTGTCACAGATTGGTATCAGAGCCACGTTGACTGTAGGACGCAAGCCTAGATAGAATGGGCACTCTAAAACACATAGGAACACCCCTCTAAACTGCTATTTTTGAAAATTGCTTGCTGCTGCACTTTACTTGTCTATTCAGCCACCGCAAAGTGCTATTTTCAGCCCCTCCTTTTCTCTTATTCTGGACAGCAACACCTTTGCTTTCTTGCTCCATAACTTCTGAAGTTTTAGAGTTATTTCTTCCTTCTCTAAAGTTTCTCATGTATTATTTATAGATGCCGGTGACCAGGAGTACAGCACGCGTAAGAGCTCATCCACCACCATGTGGGAGTGCTCTTAACCCCATTGAGGTGTCCGATGGACCATATTGGGAGGAAGTGAAGACGGAACCTCATGATGAAGATGAAGTAAATAGCTATGTGCATGAGGAAGAGGATCCGGAAGAGGTGGAACCATTCGAAGATGATATGGAGGATGATCCACAAGAACAGCATTGGTACGCACCTAAGGAGGAGTTTCACGCGGGCTTACACCCCGTGGAGCCTCATGAAGCTATGACGGAAGGAGATGAACCTGAGGAGGAGCCACCACTTGCTGAGACCAATAATGAAGGAGATGAATAGGCCAACCATTCAGTTCAAGAATTTCGGTCCGATGGAATGGGAGGCACATCCAGTGAGCTCAAAGAATTTCTGGATTGCTGCAGCTTATACCTGGAGTATCTCCTCAAGAAAGTCCCTCGTCATGGACATGAAGAGTGGAAGGCTGATGTAACCATCCTATAACAATAGGGTTGTCACTCGGCACTTCACACCCACATGGAGAGCTACAAGGGCAGAAGCTATCGATGATGCTGCATGGGAAGCACTCACCGGACTGTGCTACGCCTTCCGTGGACAGCTTGAGGACACAACTTTTGAGCTGCACCCGTATCGGAAGAGTGGTACAAGGGAGATCATTGGACCCATGTAACAGCTATTTCCAACCCACAAGCTGCTGACAAGTCTCAGAGGTTGCTCGTAGAGTTAGGAAACAGCTATGCAAGCGCACAAGAAGAGATCTGTTACCTCCGCAAGAAGCTGTATTTGCTAGAGAAACAAGAGGAGACTCGTGCCAACGCGGGAGCAAATGGAGCACCAGCGTCATCTAACCCTACATAGACTGCCGACTCACCATAGCGTGCGCCCATGTATGGACCACCCCCGTCACACGGCGAGAATAGCACCGGTTCACATGATTAAGTTAAGGATTCCCATTGAATAAAGCTGTAATAGGAACGTTTCGATCGTAGTAGCTTGAATAAGAGTGGTGTGCTGAATTTTTGTGATGATTGCTTGTGTTTGTGTGCTGATGTGAGTTGTGGGACGCTTCGGCGAATGTCCGCATCCACACATAGTGGATAGATGTGAGACGCTTCGGCACGTGTTCACATCCTCATATAGGCTGATGTTAAGTAAAGAAGTTGCTTAGTTCATACACCTTGATGCATATAGTTGGGAAATTACTTCTTTCAATTCTGAATTCTATTCCGAGGGTAAGCATTAAAATAAGGGGGGTAGACTTTCTCGCCAACCTTATTGTCTTGGATTCCCAAGGGATTGACATAATACTTGGAATGGATTGGTTAAGCAAGCACAACGGAGTGATTCGATGTGCTGAGAGGAGCATGCAGTTGACAAATGAGCACGGTACTCGTATTGAGTTCGAGTCAGCCCAACCGGCAACCGAGAAGGCAGCGTTGAACCACGTCGAAGAAGCAACATTGGAAAGCATTCCGGTGGTTCAAGAATTTTCAAATGTGTTCCCGGAACAACTTCCAGGTATGCCACCTGACCGCCATTGATTTAGTACCCGGAACTGCACCTATAGCGAAAAGGCCGTATAGGATGCCCGCTAATGAACTAGTGGAACTTAAGAAGCAAATTCAGGAGCAGCTAGAAAGGGTTTTATACGCCCAAGCTCGTCACCATGGGGAGCCCCCGTGCTCTTCGTAGACAAGAAGGATGGGATCCAAAGGATGTGTGTGGATTATAGGTCTCTCAATGAGGTGACGATCAAGAATAAATACCCGCTGCCCCGTATAGAGGACATGTTCGACCAAATGAAAGGTGCTCGAATTTTCTCCAAGATTGATCTTCGGTCACAATACTTCCAGCTGAAGATTAAGCCCTCTGACATACCCAAGACTGCATTTCGAACACAGTATGGTTCACATGAATATACCGTTATGTCTTTTGGGTTAACGAATGCACCCACATACTTTTTGTACATCATGAATAAGGTTTTCATGGAGTATTTGGACAAGTTCGTCGTGGTTTTCATCGACGATATCATGGTGTATTCGAAAAGCGAAGAAGAACACGAAGAACACTTGAGGTTGACGTTGCAGAAACTGCGAGAGCATCAATTGTATGCTAAGTTCAGTAAGTGTCAATTTTGGATAAAGGAGATATCGTTCCTAGGACACATCATCTCCAAGGGAGGAGTATCGGTTGATCCCAGAAAAGTGGAAGACGTTTTAAAGTGGAACCAACCTGTGAGACCTATGTGTGCTGAATACATTGGCAATTAGGATAAAAGTTAGCATTAACATTCAAAGTTTTGAATATTGCCAAAACATTCTTCTGTGGCAAGGTCCGACAAGTTCTTTGTTAGGTCCGCCAAGTGTTGGCAAGGTCCGACGCAAGGTCCGGAGAGCTCCTGCAAGGTCCGAAGAGCTTCTGTGAGGTCCGGAGCTTGTTTTTAGGGAGCTCCCGTGAAGTTCAACTCGTAGAACTGCAGCGTCTTGTTTTTGCTTTTAACTCGCAATGTTTCAAACTTGCTTTATGGGAAGGTTTGCTTAGTATTAATTTGCTAAGTTTTTGGTGTGTTTTGGTGGTTATGGCTGTTATCATTTGATATGGTTTGCAACATGCTTATGTGACGTGCTCATGTAAGGTGTTGTGGTTTTCGAACTAACGTGAGTCAAGTCGAGGACTTGTGCTCGGAAGAATTGGTTGTTTATTCATGTGCAGGTGTTGCTTGAGTTCAAGACATGGCTGGTGACAGCATCCTTGGACTAGTCTCAGGGAGGAGATGAGGTTCCAACAACCAAGTTCGGGAGGAGCTGTGGTTGAGTTGATCGGGAGGTCGCGCAGCATGTTTGGATCAAGGGCAGTGCATATGAAGGTTGCGTGTACGTCGTTGGAAGGTGTTTGCACGTGTGCAAGGAGTGCATGGACGTGGCAACATTGTTCCAAGGCGTGATGAAGAGAAGTGGACGTAAAGAATTGGTCGGAAAGGTCCAACCGGCTGGATTGCGTACTCAGGCTGAGGCTGAGTCGGATATGGCTCAAATATGGAAGATTTGAGTTGGTTGTAATAGGATTTCGTGCTAGGCATGAAGTTGAGTTGTTTTAGGAATGTTTAGGACGTTCCTAAGGTGTTTGGAAGTCTCACGATTGCTTCTATCTCCGAATAGGAGAGTCCTGAGCAGTTATGGTAAGTTAGGATACGAGTCCAATTAGGAGTAGGAGTTCTAGATTGGATTGTTTAGCCTGAGGGCTAGCTATAAAAGCAAGGGAGGCCAGAGCTCTCGTGGGTAGAGAACTTTGGGCTGTTCCTCTTGTGTTTCTATTGAATAAAGTTCATAGTTTCGAGGAGCTTTTGTGCCTTGTTCGTCCGATTTGTTTTTCGTCAAGTCTTTCTCGCCGAGTTTCTGGACAGACCGACGTTGCTTCGGTGTTTCGTTCATAACTCGAGTTTTACAGATCCAATTGACGTGATTCTTTTTGGGTTGTCTTCACAACTCAATTATCTATCATCTGTGAAATTTTAGTGAGCTTCGAATCTGTAGTTTTTGAGATACACGAGTTTCTTTGCAGCGTTGCAGATCTGTTTTATATCGGGTAGAACAGATTGATCTTTGTTTAATGTTTTGATCGTATCTCAAGTTTTACTTCGTGTTTTCAATTGATTCTTGTTGCATTAGATCTGTGACTTGATTCTCTACCTCTCTACTTGATTTGTCACGGTTGAACACATTTAAAAACACTTGCACACACGGTTTCTTTAACCGATTGATTTTTGCTGAGGGGTTTTTGTTGTTTCCGCTGCGAAAAGTTTTAATCTACCATTCACCCCCCTCTGGTAGCTTTTCACGTGCTCTTCGATCCTACAATTGGTATCAGAGCCAAGGTGCTCTAATCTTTGTGATTTGCACGTGTTTTGACTAACCATCATGGAGAAGTACTCCGCAAAACCTTGTGTGTTCAATGGCATCGATTTTCAGGTTTGGAAGGCGCGGATGGAGGCCTACATACAGGCGCAAGGCTTCGCCATATGGGAAAAGGTCTACCGGAACTTCGATGTACCACCCAACGATCAAGTTACGGCTGCGAACATGAGAGATGTTGACAACAACAACAAGGCTCGCAACTTGATCATCCAAGGATTGACTCAAAGCGACTTCGACCGTGTTGCACACCTCCGATCTGCATATGATGTTTGGAAAGCTCTTTGTGACTACCATGAAGGATCCAATACGATCAAGGAGGCTGTGGTGGACCGGAATCCGCTCATCCAGGATCGCAGAGGGTGGTGCCGCGCGATGCGACACCCGACAGCACACGTCATAAGAACATAATATATTACATGGGAAACAACTGAAACTGTACAAACAGGTACAAACTTCAGTTACAACTATTGTTTATGTTACACAGCGGAAGTCTATATTACACAACTCACGCCCGCCTATTTAGCAAAAGTTGGTTGCCCAGCCCTAGGGCAACCCACACTAGCTGCACTCCTCAGCTCAGCGCGGCGTGTACGGCTCCCACTCAGCCGTGGTCCCCGACGGAGGGTAACCCTCGCAGGTGGACTCGTACTCCGAGTCCGTGGGTGGCTCCTCACCTGAAAAACACTTAAGCAGCAACCATGAGCACGAAGGCTCAGCAAGGCTTAACCGACTCACCTAAGCATGAAACTCTACATGAGGTATACCAAGACATCGGTTAGTAACATTTCAGCAAAACGACACGCCTACAAGTTCATCCTTAGTTCATCTTTTAGCAACAAGTTAACAGTTCATGAAATATGAAATTTAATAAGCAGTATTTGGTGGCACACATGTAGCAATACAATTATATCAACCAGCAATATTGAATCAACATGTTTCATCCATTAATCTACGTTACGACGCAGTGAACAAGCGGTACTCGTCACCGCGAGGGACGGCGAATCGACTCGATATACACCTGCAGGGAAACCCAAAGAGCACGTCACGTACGCCCACCCGTGGAGCTGCACAGCATGCTCACTCGATGTCGTACGGGACAACCTTTCACCCAACAGCCCAAACGTCGAACCGGTCGCACCGAAATGAGCAGGAGGTTCCCCACACGGAGCATCTCTCTATGCCCGTTGGCAGATTTCCACCTTGCTGCCCTCAACCTACACCTATAAATCGGTGTGCTATGCCTCGACGCCCGGAGGTTTAGGCTACATCGGTTTATCGGGGCCCATATATCCGATATGCCTTCGGTACGTTCAATACTTGTTCAGCAGGGCCGCACACGGCTCGGTCCTCAGTCGACACGGACAGAGCTGCGCACACAAGACTTCCCCTTGCTGCGCCCTAGCCCCTGCCTAGTCTCAGTTTCATTACTAAAGTGATCTCACATCACTCAACCGAACCCGTGTGTCCCAAGCCTATCTCGCGAGTAGATTCCAACTACTATTCTTGTACCGAAACCCCATGAATCTTTAAGCATAGCCTTTCTACTCGAGGTCATAGACACTACCCTCACTCTTTTAGGGACCTTTGGTTATGCAAGTGGGGTTTCATTCATCCTACACCTAATGCACAATCATACTTCATATGACACATGTAAACAAAGTAAAACTTATAAAAAGGTTAATGCAAACCGGGGCTTGCCTTGTTGCTGCTGGTCAGGAGTTAGTTCTTCGTCCGGAAGAAGGAAATCTAGCACTTCCGGAGTCTCTTCTTCAACGGCTACACGTTA
This sequence comes from Neostapfia colusana, assembly GCA_030760725.1. NCBI lineage: Eukaryota > Viridiplantae > Streptophyta > Magnoliopsida > Poales > Poaceae > Neostapfia > Neostapfia colusana. The sequence goes on along the minus strand of JASWHV010000017.1, from coordinate 30,739,843 downwards.
ATGAAATACTACATGTTAATTTAGATGCAAATGTGAGTTTTAGAGTAAGACTTCTACTATTAGTTATAATAACCAACCTCTAACACCTGGAACTTTGTTTAAGAATTTAAATATGAACTGGTGTTGGTGGTTTGGCTTGGACTTAATCACATGGTTAAATGCTAAGTGGTTTTCCCCCTTTTCCATATTAATCCCTTAATTGGTTAAACAGGACAGGGGTGATCTAGAGCTCCAATGGAGCTGAGAATTTTTGTGTGAGTTCCTTGTCACAAGAAAACTCTCTGGACCAAACATTAGCACTTTTCATGGATTGGTTTGCTCAGAATAATTCTCTTGGCAAATCAGCAAGTAAGAATTTATTCTGAGGTAATACCCCTGTTCATGCTCAACTTAATGAACTACAATTTCAATTATAGCTCATAGAGTTTGCATGAATTTTCCTAACATTTTTGGGGCTAAGATTTTCCCAGAACTGAATTTCCAAGTTTTGGAAATTCTCTGAAAATGTTTCTGTATTCAAATGAACACAGCACCTTCCAATTTGAATTGATCTGACCAAATCAACTCCAAATGGTCTGAAACTTTTACAGGGGTTTAATAATGTCCTAAAGAACATTCTGGCAAAATTTGGGGATTTTTGGATGAACCAAACTCCCTCAAAAATTCTTTTGCTGAAAAGTTTTAAAGAATTTTCCAGAATTAATTAATGGGTTTCATACAAATTGGGTTGTATATCTGGACAGAGCTAGGCAAGATGAATCCAACCCAATTTGAATCACTAAATTTGGAGCTTCCTAGCAAAATTTATGGAGCCCTAAAGTTTGAGGAATTTCTGGAATTCAAATTAACCGGGAAAAGTTCAAATTTCTGACAGCGGGCCCGGCTCCCACGTGTCATCACCTGGGCTGTGCCACACGGGGCCACAGGATTGTTTTCCGCGCGTTCACAGCCGATCCGGTGCAACAGAAAATCCCCACACTGTGCCGTGAGAGACTGACGAGCGGGCCCGGCCGGCTCGTCTTCTTCCTCGCGCCCGCTCTTTTTCCCGCGCCGCCCCCTCGCCGGCACACCTCGGCAGCTCGCCGGAACTGGCTTCCCGACCGCCTCCCGGCCGGACACTCGCCGCCTGGGCCTATTTTCGCGCGCTGAACACGCTGGTACCGCCTGCTCCGGTCGGCGGTGGCCCTAACCTAGCTGGCGATGGTGCAGCGGCTCGGACTCCCTTCAGTTATGGCGCCCGGCCATCGTAGCCCACCAAAACCTCGGTGGAAAGGCTCTACAGCACCGGGGAATCTCATGGAAGGTCGACAAGGCCATGCTAGGGCTCGGGGAGAGCTCTCACCTAGTCGTCACCGTGAGCCCGACCTTTCCCGCTATAACCGCGGCTGGAAAACCGGGAAATACGCCGGCTATAGCCAAAATTAAGCTAGGGTTGCGGAGCAAACTTGTGCGCCATCCAGTCTAGCTCCTGTGTGTGCAGTTTGATAAACTCTAAGCAATCATACGTCGGGAATTCGTGGGTTTCTTACCCGAGGGTAGTTCTGCACCGGTTGAAGACGTTTTGCGAAATTCGCCGGCGATGATCGGTCACTGGTTCTAGGCTTTGGGGTCGAGCAGCGTGGAGTCTAGGCGCGTCCAAAACTGCTCCTCCTTGGTCGTGACAAGTCTTCTGCCGAGCTGCCCACGGGAGCACCTTTGCTCGGTTCTCCCCGGCGGCCACGAAAACGTGGTTTTTCTCGGTGGGTAGTGGTTCAACTCGACTGGAAGTGATGCGGGGAGGGTGTGGGAGGTCTGAGGATGTTGGTTTGCTGAGTTGCCGACGTTGGTACACGAGAGACGATCGCTCCCGAGCGAGTGGATCACAGCGGCGGCTCCTCGGCGCTCTGTCGTGCGAGAGGGCGGTGACTGGGGGTCGGTTCGTGGTCGTGGCGAGCTGGGGCACGGCTGGGAGTTACTGCGCCCCCACAAGGAGCTCGCCAGCACGCGAGGGGAGAGCAGGAGGTGGCGCCCGGCGTTTTCGCGGTGTGTCACGGTGGAGCCTCGGCTCTGTTCCGAGTGCAACACTTAGCCCCTAAGGCTGTTGACTTTTGTACCATTTTAACCTCTCCAATGACATGTGGGACCCACTTGTCAGTGTTCCCCCACCCCTCAAAAGATCTCCAAAGCTTAGCCAGAGATGAATTCAAATATTTGGAGTTTGAAACTGACCTACATTTGTATGGTTGAGCTCATTTCCCCCAAATTCAAATGTATATTTGAATTCTTTGCATATTTGGATCCTTTTTGGATAAATGGGTGGCCAACCTTTTGAAAAATTATTGAGACTCTGCCTCCCCACTAATTTGAACCTGAGGAATCCAAGTATGCCCTTTACTCCTTGTTTTAGCTGCTGAAATCCTGAATTTGAATGCAACAGTTTGGAAACACCCTCTCATGTGTGATCATATGTGTAGAATTTTCCCATGTTGTGAAAGTGTAAGTTTCCCCTCTAACCACTTCTTCGATAGAGGTTACTTGCTCTTCCCATTTTTTTACCAGCTATCCACAACAAGAACTGAGGTGTGGTGAAGTGAAGAAAAGTTTTTGCAAGTCCCTTTTCTTGGGCTTTTACATCCCTCCCCCCCTTAAAAGAATCTCGTCCCGAGATTATAAAAGAAGAGATAGCGATGTAATAGGGACTTACCCGTGTTGAGAAGCCATGAACTCCGGGTAGTTTGAGTGAAGGAACTCCTCGCTCTCCCATGTCGCTTCTTCGGTGGTGTGGTTGCTCCAGAGTATTTTGTAGAACCACAACGTTCTGCTGCGTGTGGTCCTGGCTTTCTCATCAAGAATTCCCACCGGATACTCATCATATGTTAAATCCGGTTTCAGCTCGCCGATGTCTTCGGTAGGAACAGCAGCCGTATGCTTCAAACATTTTCGCAGCTGCAAAACATGAAAAACATCATGGACACCAGCAAGCGCTGCCGGTAACTCCAATCGATACGCCGCTGGTCCGCACTTCTCGGTGATAGCATAGGGTCCAATGAAACGGGGAGCGAGCTTCCCCTTCACACCGAACCGGTGCACACCCTTCATTGGAGACACGCGGAGGTACACGTGTTCCCCGACGTCGAAGTGCAACAGTCTACGCCTCTTGTCAGCGTAGCTCTTCTGTCGGGATTGAGCGGCCTTCAAATTGGCTTGAATGGTACGAACGCGCTCTTCGGCGTCGTTCACCACATCAACCCCGAATGTGACCCTTTCACCGGACTCGCACCAATTTAGTGGGATGCGGCATTTACGACCGTAGAGAGCTTCGTAGGGTGCCATCTTGATACTCGCCTGATAGCCGTTGTTGTACGAGAATTCCGCCAATGGTAGGTGATTATCCCAGTTCCTACCATGGTGGATGGCACATGCTCTCAACATGTCCTCCAGAACTTGATTCACCCTCTCTGTCTGGCCATCTGTCTGAGGGTGGTAGGCGGAGCTCCTAATCAGTTTAGTACCCAAAGCAGCGTGTAGCTGCTCCCAAAAGCGAGATACAAATAATGCACCTCGATCTGAGACAATGGTCTTGGGTACCCCGTATAGGCATAGAATCTTCGCTATGTATAGCTCCGCATATTTGCCGGCATTGTAACGTGTATTTACCGGAATGAAGTGAGCCGTCTTGGTTAACCGATCAACGATTACCCATATGGAATCATGCTTGTTGGCTGTTAGGGGTAATCCCACAATGAAATCCATGCTCACATCTTCCCATTTCCATGCCGGGACCTTCAGAGGTTGCAACAGCCCTGATTTCTTCATGTGATGAGCCTTCACTCGTCGGCACGTATCACATTCGGATACGTACTTCGCTACCTCCCGCTTCATCCGTGTCCACCAAAATTTCCGTTTCAAATCTTGGTACATCTTTTTGCTGCCTGTATGAATGGAGTATTTAGACAGGTGGGCTTTGTCGAGGATTTTCTTCCTCAGTTCCATGTCCCGGGGTACGACTATGCGGTCGTTGAACCATAGCGTCCCCTCATCATCTTTCCGGAAACATTTGATCTCCCCATTGTCAATCCGTCTCCGGAGATGTGCCATGCCTTTATCATTTTTCTGAGCTTCAATGATGTCCTTCCTGATAGTAGGGACGAGGGCAAGGTTATACAGCGATCCATAAGGAACCAAGTATAAACTTGGCTCTTCCTCCTCCACCGGTGTAATGGTGAGGTGATGGACATGTGATTTCCGACTCAGCGCGTCGGCAACCACATTCGCCTTGCCGGGGTGGTAATGGATCTCAATCTCATAATCTTTGATCAGTTCTAACCACCTTCTCTGCCTCATGTTCAGCTCCTTCTGGGTGAAAATGTATTTCAAGCTCTTGTGGTCGGTGTAGAGATGCACCAAGTTCCCCAGGAGATAGTGCCTCCACATTTTCAGCGCCAACACCACGGCAGCAAGTTCAAGATCATGAGTCGGGTAGTGCTGCTCATGGTTCCGAAGTTGGCGTGAGCCATAAGCGACCACACGTCCTTCCTGCATCAGCACGCAGCCGAGCCCAATACCGGACGCGTCACAATACACGTCGAAGGGCTTTGTTGTATCCGGCTGAGCTAACACCGGGGCTGTTGTGAGATGCTTCACCAATGTTCGGAACGCTTCTTCACACGCCGTGTTCCAAACATATTTTGTCCCTTTCTTCAGCAACTCTGTCATCGGCTTAGCGAGCTTGGAGAAACTTGGAATGAATCTCCGGTAGTATCCCGCTAAGCCGAGGAAGCTTCTGACTTCATGGACTGAAGTGGGAGCTTTCCATTTCAGCACTTGCTCTATTTTGCTTGGGTCAACCGCAATGCCTTCAGCTGAGATGATATGTCCCAAGAATGGCACTTGGCTGATCCAAAACTCGCATTTACTGAACTTGGCGTAGAGTTTATGGTCTCGCAATCGTTGAAGAACGATCCGCAAGTGTTCGGCATGTTCGGCTTCTGTCTTGGAGTACACCAAGATATCGTCGATGAACACTACCACGAACTTGTCCAGCTCCGGCATGAACACCGAATTCATGAGATACATGAAATGAGCTGGAGCATTTGTGAGACCAAAGGACATGACGAGATATTCATATAATCCATATCTCGTTGAGAAGGCCGTCTTCGGGATATCCTCCGCCCGGATCTTTATCTGGTGATATCCAGAGCGAAGGTCCATCTTGGAGAACACACTTGCACCCACAAGTTGATCAAACAATATGTCGATGCGGGGCAGTGGGTACTTATTCTTGATGGTGACGGCATTGAGCGGCCGGTAATCTACACACAGCCTCAGGGTTTCATCTTTCTTCTTCACGAACAGCGCCGAGCATCCCCAAGGCGAGGAACTCGGCCTAATGCAACCCTTGCTCAACAGATCATTGAGCTGTTCTTTCAGTTCAGCCAGCTCATTTGGAGCCATCTTGTATGGTCTCCGTGATATGGGCGTAGTCCCGGGTGCGAGCTCGATCTTGAACTCGACATCCCGCTCAGGTGGCATGCCCGGAAGATCATCCGGGAACACGTCGGGGTACTTCCGGACTACGGGGATGTCTTCTAACTTGAGAGCTTCAGCGTTATTAATTTCTAAAACTTCCCGGACTGGCGTGTCTAACACCATGGAATGCGGACGGTGGAATGGAGAATTTAAGTGAACCGTCCGTGTCCGAGTCTCTAGGACAGCGCCATGGTATTGTAGCCATGGCATCCCTAAGATTGCATCAATCTTTTGTCCCATAAGGATTGTCAAGGTGGTGGGATATAGTTTCCCACCTAAGCACAGAGGTGCCTTTGGAATCATCATATTAGCTGAAATCTTCCCTCCAGGTGAGAAAATCATATAAGTGCAGTCGGTTGGGAAGACTTGCAATTGATGTTTAGCCACATAGGACGCACTTATAAAGCTGTGGGTTGCACCAGAATCAAATAATATGACGATGGCTTGATTGTTGAGAGTAAACGTACCCGCCAGCACGTTGTCTCCCTCTGGGCCATCCTCATTGTCGAGGTTGCGGACGCCTCCAGTCCGCTGACCAACCTTCTTCACCGGAGGTCGGCCTCGAGCACCGCCCTGGAACTGGGCTTGCCCGCTGCTCTGCTGCCCCTGGGGACAGTCCTTCGCGAAGTGGCCCGCCTGGCCACACGTGAAGCAGGTGAAACGGGGCGGTCCCCCGCTGATCGGTGGACGGAAACCCGGGGCGCGTTGTGGCGGTGGAAACGCCCGGGGTACTGTCTGCTGCTGCTGTTGCTGTCGCTGTCTTGGTGGTGGCATCGGCGGACGGAACGGGGGTGCTTGGAATGAACGTCCCCCGAACTGTTGAGGTCGCGCCGGTGGACGCCACTGCTGCCCGGATGGTGTCCGATACACCATACGGTACTTCTGGGGCGCGCCACCACCGCTGCTAGGTGGAGCGCTGCGCTTCCTCTGCTCAGCTGCTAACTCCCGCTGAGCGTCCTCTTGCATGATGGCGGCATTGACTAGGTCGTTGAATGTGCCGCGGTTCCACTGTACGAGGTGGGTCTTCATTTCGGGGTGTAACCCCCGATAGAAGTGCTCCCTCTTCTTCTCCTCCGTGGAGATGTAGTCTGACGCATACTGCGCCAGATGGTTGAAAGCACGGGAGTAGTCGTGGGCACTCCTCCCGCCCTGCTTCAGTTCCAAAAATTCTTGGAACTTCCTCTTCATTATTCCGGGAGGGATGTGATAGGCGCGGAACGCCTCCCGGAACTCTTGCCATTCCACGGCATGGCCAGCCGGACGTGAGGCGACATAATTCGCCCACCACGCACCAGCAGCACCGTGGAGCTGCTGTGCTGCGAACAGGGTCTTCTGCCGCTCCGTACACTGGAGCAGCCCAAACTTGGACTCAATGGTCCGCAGCCAGTTGTCAGCCTCCAGTGGTTCTTCGGCTTCGGTGAACACTGGAGGGTGCGTACTCATGAAATCCGAGTACGACACTTCCCGGGGCTCACGAGGCCCTCGCTCTTGACGTCCTCCCGCCTGGGACGTATTCTGCACGATCGTGCGGAGCAGGTCGGTCTGCTCCTCATGACCTCCCACCAATACCGCTATCACATCCGCTAGAGTAAGCGGAGGCGGCGGTGGTGGCTGCTGCTGCGGGGTGCTGTCGTAGGCCGGTGGCTGGGAGTCATCACCTCCCTGTTGGCTAGAGCCACCAACCTCGTGCGTGGTCCTAGTACGAACCATCTGCAACCACACGACATTAAACATCAGTCCCGCAACATTTTGCATGCAGTCCAATAGAAATGGGCGTAAAAACATTATGACAACAAAACATGCGAAATATCTCGTAAATAGATAATGTAATAACTTTGCACAAGCTACACCATTACCAGACCAAACACAAGTTAGTTTAATCCAACTTGATGAACCCCCTATTTGGAAGCTCACCATAACTGGGTTTGGTCTCTACGAGACATTATTATCGCGTTGTCATCACATATACCACCCTTAGGGTACAACACCCTTTCCAATGAGTTCAACTGTCATTCTTCCGTCAGAATGACCAGTTTCTACCTATTCCAAGTTTTGATCTGGTTCTGGGCATTCTCATGACTCAAGTTGAATACCAAAGTTAAAGTTAACTTCAGTATCTTTCCAACGAGTACTCATTTGCCCCCAGATCAGCTTTGGTTAAAAAGTTATGCTAATTCAAAGTTAGAAGAATTTCTGGAAGAATTTCAACAGCACCTCCCTTGGAAGTGGCTGTTTTCAACCCTGATTTCCACTAAATTCTGTGCTGAATTTTCAGGAACTTTGAATTGCAAAGGTGTCACACATCTTCTACTCTTTCTAAGGATGTATTATATGACAATTTTAGATTTTTCTACTGGGAGTTATGTTGGAAAAACAGATCAGTTCAGAAGATGTTTTACTCTGCCCTGGTTCTGGACAGTTACATTCCTCTGGGATTTCAGCCATCTTAAGGCGAGTTTCAGCTCTGGAAGTCCACAACAAAGTTGTAGAGGACTTGAATACCTTTCCAGAACTATATAGCACACCTCCCTGGGCTAAAAGACCTGTGAGTTATGCCCTGTTTGAAGATCAGCAAACGTGCTGCCCAAAACAGAGCACTCTGTTTTTTTCAGTCTTTTGGCTACACTACTCCACTATCCCATTCTTATACCCAACCAGGGTCCTAAATGTTGAACCTATAGATTTTAATTCCTTGTTATTGCTTTCATGCATATGACTACAATATCTCGGTACTACGTTCCTCACAAAAGAAAATCCTAACCGGATCATACCGGCATATACGTCTCAAGTGTGGCACTAAACGGCCTCTCGCACACGTGTTCTACACGGATACATACGTGGTTAGTACCTGCAGAAGACCACACAATAATGGTGCACTCAATGGTTATTCATTTCAGGCAGTTCCATATTTGAAAGTAAATACAAACGCCCGTATCATTGTCATACGGCCGTCCTTGAGTTAGGTCACGTCTCAAGGTACATGATCGTGTTTCAACACCACACGACGGGGAACTCGAGTATGTCATGAACGGGTCGTCACGGTTGGGAACGTTATCAACCCAACAGATACCACCTACTTCCCTGCAGGGCACGCCGATGGCAAGCGCTGCGTATGTCCTCCTGGGCTATTTCCAGACGAACACACTCTCGCGTTACTGACCACGCGATGGGGTCTCCACTTACTTGCCTAATGCATGCTAGGGATCAGCGTTTCATATGAACTCAGGAACATGAAGAGTTCAAGAGGTTCATATTGACATCTCACACCAAGCTGTGAGACTCTATCCCTGAACCACGTTCCTCGTCAGGGGGAGCTAACCGAAATTGAACCGCTTTCGGTGGCGTTCCTTACCATACTTACCAGAGCGTAGGTGCGTCGTTACATAATTGAAATTCAGAATTATAACACATAGGTTAGTCCTTGCCACTTTAAGTAACTACGCTAATATAGTACTTACTTGGGCAGCTACCGATTCCTCACCGTATACCTAAGTTTTTCCCATAATGCAGTCCTTTAGTACTGTGCTATCCCCATTGCAGCTCTGATACCAGGCTGTGGCGGACCGGAATCCGCTCATCCAGGATCGCAGAGGGTGGTGCCGCACGATGCGACACCCGACAGCACACGTCATAAGAACATAGTATATTACAAGGGAAACAACTGAAACTGTACAAACAGGTACAAACTTCAGTTACAACTATTGTTTATGTTACAAAGCGGAAGTCTATATTACACAACCCACACCCGCCTATTTAGCAAAAGTTGGTTGCCCAGCCCTAGGGCAACCCACACTAGCTGCACTCCTCAGCTCAGCGCGGCGTGTACGGCTCCCACTCAGCCGTGGTCCCCGACGGAGGGTAACCCTCGCCGGTGGACTCGTACTCCGAGTCCGTGGGTGGCTCCTCACCTGAAAAACACTTAAGCAGCAACCATGAGCACGAAGGCTCAGCAAGGATTAACCGACTCACCTAAGCATGAAACTCTACATGAGGTATACCAAGACATCGGTTAGTAACATTTCAGCAAAACGACACGCCTACAAGTTCATCCTTAGTTCATCTTTTAGCAACAAGTTAACAGTTCATGAAATCTGAAATTTAGTAAGCAGTATTTGGTGGCACACATGTAGCAATACAATTATATCAACCAGCAATATTGAATCAACATGTTTCATCCATTAATCTACGTTACGACGCAGTGAACAAGCGGTACTCGTCACCGCGAGGGACGGCGAATCGACTCGATATACACCTGCAGGGAAACCCAAAGAGCACGTCACGTACGCCCACCCGTGGAGCTGCACAGCACGCTCACTCGATGTCGTACGGGACAACCTTTCACCCAACAGCCCAAACGTCGAACCGGTCGCACCGAAACGAGCGGGAGGTTCCCCACACGGAGCATCTCTCTATGCCCGTTGGCAGATTTCCACCTTGCTGCCCTCAACCTACACCTATAAATCGGTGTGCTATGCCTCGACGCCCGGAGGTTTAGGCTACATCGGTTTATCGGGGCCCATATATCCGATATGCCTTCGGTACGTTCAATACTTGTTCAGCAGGGCCGCACACGGCTCGGTCCTCAATCGACACGGACAGGGCTGCGCACACAAGACTTCCCCTTGCTGCGCCCTAGCCCCTGCCTAGTCTCATTTTCATTACTAAAGTGATCTCACATCACTCAACCAAACCCGTGTGTCCCAAGCCTATCTCGCGAGTAGATTCCAACTACTCGACTTGTACCGAAACCCTATGAATCTTTAAGCATAGCCTTTCTACTCGAGGTCTTAGACACTACCCTCACTCTTTTAGGAACCTTTGGTTATGCAAGTGGGGTTTCATTCATCCTACACCTAATGCACAATCATACTTCATATGACACATGTAAACAAAGTAAAACTTATAAAAAGGTTAATGCAAACTGGGGCTTGCCTTGTTGCTGCTGGTCAGGAGTTAGTTCTTCGTCCGGAAGAAGGAAATCCAGCACTTCCGGAGTCTCTTCTTCAACGGCTACACGTTAATGAAATACTACATGTTAATTTAGATGCAAATGTGAGTTTTAGAGTAAGACTTCTACTATTAGTTATAATAACCAGCCTCTAACACCTGGAACTTTGTTTAAGAATTTAAATATGAACTGGTGTTGGTGGTTTGGCTTGGACTTAATCACATGGTTAAATGCTAAGTGGTTTTCCCCCTTTTCCATATTAATCCCTTAATTGGTTAAACAGGACAGGGGTGATCTAGAGCTCCAATGGAGCTGAGAATTTTTGTGTGAGTTCCTTGTCACAAGAAAACTCTCTGGACCAAACATTAGCACTTTTCATGGAGTGGTTTGCTCAGAATAATTCTCTTGGCAAATCAGCAAGTAAGAATTTATTCTGAGGTAATACCCCTGTTCATGCTAAACTTAATGAACTACAATTTCAATTATAGCTCATAGAGCTTGCATGAATTTTCCTAACATTTTTGGGGTTAAGATTTGCCCAGAACTGAATTTCCAAGTTTTGGAAATTCTCTGAAAATGTTTCTGTATTCAAATGAACACAGCACCTTCCAATTTGAATTGCTCTTACCAAATCAACTCCAAATGGTCTGAAACTTTTACAGGGGTTTAATAATGTCCTAAAGAACATTCTGGCAAAATTTGGGGATTTTTGGATGAACCAAACTCCCTCAAAAATTCTTTTTCTGAAAAGCTTTAAAGAATTTTCCAGAATTAATTAATAGGTTTCATACAAATTGGGTTGTATATCTGGACAGAGCTAGGCAAGATGAATCCAACCCAATTTGAATCACTAAATTTTGAGCTTCCTAGCAAAAGTTATGGAGCCCTAAAGTTTGAGGAATTTCTGGAATTCAAATTAACCGGGAATAGTTCAAATTTCTGACAGCGGGCCCGGCTCCCACGTGTCATCACCTCGGCTGCGCCACACGGGGCCACAGGATTGTTTTCCGCGCGTTCACAGCCGATCCGGTGCAACAGAAAATCCCCACACTGTGCCGCGAGAGACTGACGAGCGGGCCCGGTCGGCTCGTCTTCTTTCTCGCGCCCGCTCTTTTTCCCGCGCCGCCCCCTCGCCGGCACACCTCGGCAGCTCGCCGGAACTGGCTTCCCGACCGCCTCCCGGCCGGACACTCGCCGCCTGGGCCTATTTTCGCGCGCTGAACACGCTGGTACCGCCTGCTCCGGTCGGCGGTGGCCCTAACCTAGCTGGCGACGGTGCAGCGGCTCGGACTCCCTTCAGTTATGGCGCCCGGCCATCGTAGCCCACCAAAACCTTGGTGGAAAGGCTCTACAGCACCGGGGAATCTTATGGAAGGTCGACAAGGCCATGCTAGGGCTCGGGGAGAGCTCTCACCTAGTCGTCACGGTGAGCCCGACCTTTCCCGCTATAATCGCGGCTGGAAAACCGGGAAATACGCCGGCTATAGCCAAAATTAAGCTATGGTTGCGGAGCAAACTTGGGCGCCATCCAGTCTAGCTCCTGTGTGTGCAGTTTGATAAACTCTAAGCAATCATACGTCGGGAATTTGTGGGTTTCTTACCCGAGGGTAGTTCTGCACCGGTTGAAGACGTTTTGCGAAATTCGCCGGCGATGATCGGTCACTGGTTCTAGGCTTTGGGGTCGAGCAGCGTGGAGTCTAGGCGCGTCCAAAACTGCTCCTCCTTGGTCGTGACAAGTCTTCTGCCGAGCTGCCCACGGGAGCACCTTTGCTCGGTTCTCCCTGGCGGCCACGAAAACGTGGTTTTTCTCGGTGGGTAGTGGTTCAACTCGACTGGAAGTGATGCGGGGAGGGTGTGGGAGGTCTGAGGATGTTGGTTTGCTGAGTTGCCGACGTTGGTACACGAGAGACGATCGGTCCCGAGCGAGTGGATCATAGCGGCGGCTCCTCGGCGCTCTGTCGTGCGAGAGGGCGGTGACTGGGGGTCGGTTCGTGGTCGTGGCGAGCTGGGGCACGGCTGGGAGTTACTGCACCCCCACAAGGAGCTCGCCAGCGCGCGAGGGGAGAGAAGGAGGTGGCGCCCAGCGTTTTCGCGGTGTGTCACGGTGGAGCCTCGGCTCTGTTCCGAGTGCAACACTTAGCCCCTAAGGCTGTTGACTTTTGTGCCATTTTAACCTCTCCAATGACTCTTGGGACCCACTTGTCAGTGCTCCCCCACCCCTCAAAAGATCTCCAAAGCTTAGCCAGAGATGAATTCAAATATTTGGAGTTTGAAACTGACCTACATTTGTATGGTTGAGCTCATTTCCCCCAAATTCAAATGTATATTTGAATTCTTTGCATATTTGGATCCTTTTTGGATAAATGGGTGGCCAACCTTTTCAAAAATTATTGAGACTCTGCCTCCCCACTAATTTGAACCTGAGAAATCCAAGTATGCCCTTTACTCCTTGTTTTAGCAGCTGAAATCCTGAATTTGAATGCAACAGTTTGGAAACACCCTCTCATGTGTGATCATATGTGTAGAATTTTCCCATGTTGTGAAAGTGTAAGTTTCCCCTCTAACCACTTCTTCGATAGAGGTTACTTGCTCTTCCCATTTTTTTACCAGCTATCCACAACAAGAACTGAGGTGTGGTGAAGTGAAGAAAAGTTTTTGCAAGTCCCTTTTCTTGGGCTTTTACAGAGGTACAGCAAGATATGTTCAAGAAAGAATACATACGTTTTGAGATGCAACCCGGTGAGTCAATTGACGACCTTTTTGCTCGCTTTAATAAAATTCTCAGCAACTTGCGTAGTGTCAATGTTAACTTTTCAGATGCTGAAAATGCTAGACAATTGTTAGGAGCATTAAATATGTCAATTTGGGAGATGAAAGTTACATCTATTCGTGAATCTACTGTCATGAGTTCTCTTACTTTAGACGTGCTTTATTCTAAATTAAAAACTCATGAAATTGACATCATCTCACGTAAAAACCCCAACAAGTCTATTGCATTTGTTTCGCAACGTGACATGTCTAGTTCTAGTCAATCATCATCTAGTGGTGCACTCTCTTTGCTGTCCTCTCTAACCCTTGAACAGATTGAAGAGTTTCCAGAGGAGGAGCTTGCACTCATCTCTACTCGGTTCTCAAAAGCATTGCAAAATGTGAGAACTAGAAGGAGAGGAAGCTCCGGACCTCAACGATGTTTTGAATGTGGTAAGACAGGACATTTTCGTACGGAGTGCCTTAACCTTTCAGGTCCGACTTCACGTGAAGAAAAGCAAACAAGGCCGAAGAAATCGTTTGCAAAGAATAGGAAGAAGAAAGATTTATCAATGCGCAACATAGTGCATAGTATGATCTCTGCACTTCAAGATTTCGGCTCAAGTGATGTGGACACCGGTAGTGATGAAGATGAAGAAGCTATGGCAAATATGTGCTGCATGGCGAGCAAGTCAAGTTCAAGCTCCGAGGAGGCAGAACACAACAGCGACGATGAAGAGGTATGTCCCACTTGCGAAGAAATGTGTGATGCTATTTCTCGTGCCACTGTTATATTAAAGAAAAAGGATAAAAAATTTAGGAACAATGCTGTTAAAATTGAATCACTGGAATCTGAAATTAATCGTTTAAAAACTTTGATTCCTAGTGATGATTCTTGTTCCTCATGTGATTTAATTTATAAACAATTATCCTCTTTAAGAAGTGCACACGCATCTACACTTGATAAACTTGAATTTGAAATTGAAAAGAACAAAGAGCTTGCTGCACTTAATGATAAAAATTTGAAAGATGCTTGTTGTTCTATAATTGATTTGCATTGTTCTTCATGTGATGATCTGAATAAGAAACTAAATGATGCTATGAATGAGATTTCTATTTTGAACAATGATTTACGTGTGCATGAAGTTAAATATTGTTCAAATTGCAAACTAAAAGGAAAAACTTCATGTGAAAACTGCTTTGATCTGTCCAATAAACTTGATGACATGCATAGGACACTAGATCGGTTTTCTAATGCAAATAAGAACCTAAACTTGCTGCTGAATTCTTCCAAGTCTTGTAATGATAAAACTGGTTTAGGTTTTAATTCTCATGCTCATGCTAAGACACACCCACCTGAAGTTGTAAAGTCATTAGGAAGCGGTTTGATTCAAACAGCTCCTAGACAAAAAGAGGTGATTTTCAAATCTGCAGGAGTACTGTCCCATTCGGGTTCTAATAAATGTGTTGCTTGCTCATCTAGACATGATAATAAGGTTATTTTTCATTGTACCTACTGTGGTAGAGATGGTCATGTCATGGATTTTTGTTATAGACTAGCTAAACACGATAAGAAACAAAAAATACTTGCTAGATCACATAACAACCAAGCAAAATCTGCTAGACCGAATGTTCGGAGCTTGCAACCTGCTGTAATGAGTCAAAAACTTGCTCCCGGACCTACTGTTTTTTGTGCTACATATAACACATCTTCTAAGTCAGTAGTTGGGAACAAAAATTTTCGATGTTTGGCTCATAAACCTGCTGTACCTTCTCAGCTTTCGCGTGTTATTCCTGCTGGACGTCGTGTGACTCAGTACTGGATTCCTAAAAATCTTTTAACTAACCCCAGTATTGAGTCATCGACGTATTGTGCTGCTGTGTAGGTTTCACGTTTGAGGAAGGAGAACATTTGGATTGTGGATTCAGGTTGCTCACCCCACATGACCGGTAACAAAGAGTGGTTCTCCTCTCTCTCTTTTGTGTCACGTGTAGAAAATGTTACTTTCGCCGATAACTCTTCTACTCCCGTAATTGCTAAAGGTTCGGTTAGAGTAAACAATCTCTACACTTTGAAAGATGTGGCACTTGTTAAAAATTTGAAATACAACTTGCTTTCGGTTTCACAATTGCTAGATGAAAATCTAGAGGTTAGCTTTGCTAAAAATTGCTGCAAGGTTGTAGATTCAAAAGGTGAGCTTTTGTTTAACATGTCTAGGTTTGGAAGAGTTTTTAAAGCTGATTTTGATTTGTCAACTTCTAAGCATCGGTGTCTAGTTGCTAATGATACAAAGGATCTATATTTTTGGCATCGTAGACTTGGTCACATAGGCTTTGATCATCTCACTCGTGTTAGTGCTCTCGATCGCATACGTGGGCTGCCGAAGCTTAAAAGGACAATGATATTGTGTGCTCTTCTTGTAGACATGCTAAGTTTGTTGCAGGTTCACATGCTCCTCTCACAATGACCATGACAGCTGAACCGGGACAACTTTTACATCTTGACACAGTAGGTCCGGCACGTGTTCAATCCTTCGGAGGTAAATGGTATGTGCTTGTGATTGTTGATGATTATTCCAGATATTCTTGGGTTTATTTTATGGCATCTAAGAATGAAGCTTTTAGTCATTTTAGAACTTTATTTCTTAGATTATCTATTGATCACCCAGGATCATTAAAAGCAATTAGAAGTGATAATGGAACTGAATTTAAAAACCAATCCTTTGATCACGTTTGTGCTGAAAATGTAATAGATCATCAATACTCTTCACCCTATGTACCACAACACAATGGTGTCGTAGAAAGAAAGAACAGGACCTTAGTTGAGATGGCTAGGACTATGCTTGATGAATATCAAACTCCTAGGAAATTTTGGGCTGATGCAATTGCAACCGCTTGTTATGTCTCAAATCGTGTTTTCTTGCGTGCTAAGCTTGGAAAAACCCCATATGAGCTCCGGTTTGGACATAGGCCTAGTGTTACACACTTTAGGGTTTTTGGTTGCAAATGCTTTGTTAAGAAACATGGTAATATTGATAAATTTGAAGCTAGATCTGTTGATGGCATGTTTCTTGGTTATCCATCTCATACTAGAGGCTACCGTGTGCTTTTATTTGACACTAACAAAATTGTGGAGACTTGCGAGGTTTCTTTTGATGAAGCTAGCCCAAGTACTAGCTCCGATATTGCAGGTCCGGATCCATATCCGCAGGGGGAGAGTATTTTTATTGAAGAAGATGAAGAAGTGGTGCTGCTGCCCGAAAACTCAGAAGTAAATAACGATCAAGCTGCTGATTTTGCACCACAACCAGCACCAACAGTCACTACTGCTGGTTCGGACCTTCCTCAATCAACAAGCTCTCCTAATTAAAGGTCCGAACATGAAGAAGAAGGTGCTTGTGAAGTGTCTACTCCCCTCCGAGTACTCAAAAGTCATCCTCCACAACAAATCATTGGAAGCTTGCATGAACGAGTCACTCGGTCCAGGTTTTGCGATCCAAACTCTCATGCTCATTCTGCTTTTGTTGCTTCTTTTGAACCCAAGGATATATCACACGCACTCACTAATGAATCTTGAATTAATGCCATGCAAGAAGAGTTAGAAAATTTTGAAAGAAATAATGTTTGGAAACTTGTACCTCCACCTCAAGGTCACACATTAATTGGAACTAAATGGGTATTTAAAAATAAGCAAAGTGAGGATGGGGTTGTGGTTAGGAATAAAGCTAGGTTGGTTGCTCAAGGTTTCACTCAAATTGAAGGTCTAGATTTTGATGAAACATTTGCTCCTGTTGCTAGATTAGAAGCTATAAGAATTTTATTAGCATTTGCTGCATCTAAAGGTTTCAAGTTATATCAAATGGATGTTAAAAGTGCTTTTCTTAATGGCTACATAGAGGAGGAGGTTTATGTTAAGCAGCCACCGGGTTTTGAAAATCCAAATTTTCCTAATCATGTTTACAAACTGTCCAAAGCCTTGTACGGTCTAAAACAAGCCCCTAGAGCATGGTATGATATGTTAAAAACATTCTTACTTGAAAAGGGGTTTACCATGGGCAAGGTTGATAAAACTCTTTTTGTACTTAAGCATGGCAATGACTCATTATTCGTTCAAGTGTATGTGGATGATATTATCTTTGGTTGTGCTTCTCATGATCTCGTGTCTAAGTTTTCAGCTATGATGAGTTCAGAATTTGAGATGAGTATGATGAGAGAACTCACATACTTTTTGGGGCTGCAAATCAAGCAAACAAAAGAAGGAACTTTTGTGCATCAAACTAAGTATACAAAGGACCTTCTTAAGCGCTTCAACATGGACAAATGCAAGCCTCTTCGGGCACCAATGGGAACAGCAACAACACTTGAACTTGACGAAGATGGTGACCCGGTCGATAAAAAAGAATACATAAGTATGATTGGATCACTTTTGTATCTCACGGCATCAAGACCGGACATACAATTCAGCGTATGTCTTTGTGCACGTTTTCAAGCTTCTACACGTGCTTCACATCGCCAAGCCATCAAAAGGATTCTCAGGTACCTACATGGAACTCAAAAATTTGGCATTTTTCTTCCTTCTTCCTCAACCGTTTCTTTGAAAGCTTTTTCGGATGCTGATTTTGGGGGTTGTAGGATTGATAGGAAAAGTACTTCGGGTGCTTGTCATTTTCTTGGTAATTCACTTGTTGCTTGGTCCTCTAGAAAACAAAGTTCAGTTGCACAATCCACGGCCGAATCTGAATATGTAGCTGCGGCTAGCGCTTGCTCACAAATTCTTTGGATTGTTCAAAGACTTAAGGACTATGGGGTTGATTTAGATAGTGTTCCACTGTTTTGTGATAACACTAGTGCAATTTGTATTGCTAAAAACCCCGTGAAACACTCTAGAACTAAGCACATTGACATTAGGTATCACTTTCTTCGTGATAATGTTGAAAAAGGAAACATTGTGCTTCACCATGTCGATACCGAACAACAATTGGCTGATATTTTTACAAAACCTTTGGATTTCACTCGTTTTTGTTTCATTCGTAGTGAAATAGGGGTTATGCATCCTCATGGCTTAAATTGAGGGGGAGTTTTTGAAACTTTGAAAGTCTATGTGTGAATCTGAAACTAAAATAATATGAGCATAGTATTTCATACATATATGACTTTGTGATTCCTTTTACAGGCTGAAAGTTCTTACTACATTACTCATGTTATACATTTTGTAGTTTTTGCCATGACTAGTAATTGGAATAATTACTTACACTAAATGTGGTCATGATCGAACTTTCTTGCTGTTTTGAACTTGTTGCGTGCTCACAAGTGCTTTTAATCAAAAAAAATTAATCAAGTGATCAGCTCACATGTTGAGTTTTCAAATAAAAAATTGAGAAAAGATCAAGAGAATATGCATGCATCGCACTTCTTCTTTTGAGATTGCTTATCATTGCACTAAGATATGAACTTGGAAGGAATTGTGTATGACTAAAACCATGTCCTTAAGCTTCTGATTGTCAAATGACATAGGCTTGGCTTGGTTGGTTAGAATAAGGCTGATGCGGCATATAATCTCTTGCAAATATCATATGATCAACTTTGTGCCTTAAATGATTATGAATAATAAAAATGCAGCAACAAGTGTCATGTTTTCAGGTTTTGAAATAGTTGAGTAAGGTAGATCATGACTTGCTTAAACTGAAAAATACATTTGATCTCTAGCATGGATTACACTACTTTATGTATCTCATTGATGTGATAGTGTAAGTAACCTGATAGTATGACTTGGATGAGCTTTGTTTTGTATGTATATGTTATAATATACTCATAACAATTAAAATTTTCTCCTTTGAACCTTGCTGAATACATTGTCAAAGGGGGAGAAATATGTATAAGGAGAGATTTTTTTACACTTTTGTCGAAGTGTTCGGTCGACACTTCCCCCGGACCTGCACTGGGCAGCCCGCGGAGGTTCTTTTTTCGGTGGGGCTAGACCCTTGCGGAGAGCTTGCGCAGATGGACGAGTTAGTAAGAGCTTGACACAGTGAGTTTTACGTGGTTCAGGCCGCCGGAGCGTAAAACCCTACGTCCACGGCGAGCTATGGAGCTCGCTGTATTGCTTGCTGCTCAGGGCCGGAGTCCTGAGCTTGGGGGTGAGTTACAGCTTGGGTGTGTGAATGTGGCCTAGATGGGGGGTGAATAGGCCTTTAAAGAATTCCTGCACACTTAATAAAATTATCAGAAACTTGACTGACTGGACTAGTCCGGTTGTATGGGCGGACTAGTCCAGTGTGCTGAATTATTTGAGTTGATTAAGTGTGTCTCATAAATTTTATCTTATAGCAGCAGAATAAGAACAACAGTTTTTATAACTTAAATTTATTGTATGGATGCACGTGCAAACTTGTAAGGAATTCAAACGATGACTAGCAAACTAGTGATCTAATGTGTCAAGATGTAAAACAAATGAGAGACAAAAGACACGAATTTTTACCGAGGTTCGATCTCACCAAGAGATCTACGTCCTCGTTGAGGAAGCTCACACAGAGCCGGGTTCTCAACCCTTTCCCTCTTCAAGTCACCACACAGGCTGACTTGACTTCACTATCAAGTGTAATCGCCGTTTTTATGGGGCAACCTCACACGTTGAGGGCTCCCACAAGAATTACAATGAGAAGTTGATCAAATACACTCAAAAAGATTACAATGCAGAATATGAGTGTAGAGAGATCAAACCCCAAGAGCTCACAACGAAGGAACGACGATCTCCCAATCCCAAATCCAAGTATTTTATTGATCTTCACCTTTTTGCACCTTAGATGTGTGGGGAGATGTGTTTTTGGGCTCTTGGGACAGGTGGCGGCGCTAGGGTTTCAGTTTTTGACAGTATGAGTCGTGTCTACTTGGGGAAAAGCCGAAGGACCTCTTTTTATAGGCTTTCCCAAAAAGTTACCGTTGTTAAACCTACTACCGCACTAGTCCGGTATATGATCGGACTTGTCCGGCCTACTTCCAGTGGGTTAACCGGACTAGTCCGGTCCACAAACCGGACTTGTCCGGTGCTATGTGAGATGAGGTTTCAGAAACTTTAGCGGACTAGTCCTGTCGCTTGGATGGACTAGTCCGTAGTCCTCTAAAGAGGACAACAGAGACATGACCGGACTAGTCCGGTCTAAAACCGGACTTGTCCGGTTGCGTTCCAGTGAGCTGACCAGACTAGTCCGGTTCATAAGGCGGACTAGTCCGGTGCACTATGTTTGCGTCTTTCAGAAAGTTAAACGGACTAGTCCGGTCCATGAACGGACTAGTCCGGTTTTCAGTGGATTTTAGTTGATTTTTAAACCCCTTACCCTTACGCAAAGTCATGAGCTCTTGGGATGTGTCTCTCTCACACACAACCTATACATTTATATCTACTTTGCTTCTCTAAGTTCCACTAACTTCTTCCTTTTCGGGCACCACTCTATTTTTCACCTTTTTGTGTGTGTGCCGAGCCAGTTCACTTTGTTTATCCTGCAATCATCTTAATAGTTTCATTAGGATCTCATATGTTCGTCATCAATTAGCCAAAACCCACAAGGGATATCCTAGATGCACTTACAATCTCCCCCTTTTTGGTGATTGATGATAACCATTTGAGATATCACAATTGAGAATAAAAGGTTGATTTTCATAAGGTGCGTACACATGAGAACAATAAAGAATTCACAAAAAACTTCTCACATATGTACACACCTTATGGTGGGATGCCTCACAGGTGTGTGATAAACAAAATGTGCTAAATTAAAGACAACCAGTAGTGAACATGTAAGTGGGCATTAGAGCATAGTACATCACACATAAGAAAAGAAATAGTGCATTACAAGATTTTAGAAATAGGTATATGTCCTTGATCACAAGAGATCTGAATGACTAATACTAGATAAAAAAGGTCCAAGTCTAATCTCAATCTCTCCCCCTTTGGCATCAAGACACCAAAAAGGGAAAAATTGAGGGAAATCACTCATCGCTGTCTCCTCCGTCAGTCTCAGTCTGATCTTCATCTTCAGCATCCACGGGAGCAGGATCTTCCTCTGAGTCCTCGGAGGCGGGCGGTGATCCAACAGACTCAATCTCAAGCTTTGCACAGATAGACTTGATATTTGCATTGACGTACTGTTGATGTCTCTTCCTTGCAAGCTTTTCTTTGCGTTGCCTGTCTTCGATCTTACGGCAGCAGGCAAAGATAGAGGAGAGCATCTTGAGGATCCCGCTAGATGATTCTTGGGCAGGTGGAGAACCAGGAGGAGCAGCTGCAGACCTAGTGTCATCATGAGCTTGCTTTGATCTCCTCTCCACTGGTGGAGAGGACGGGGCAGTTGGAGCCGGAGGGAGAGTGTACTCGGTGGGTTTTTGCGGCTTCAACCCCGTATGCTTGACATCCTTGACAAACTCGAGTCCTGTCACCTTCTCAATCATGTACATGATATACGGTGCGTATCCACAGGACCTATTGGGGGTAATTGAGATGTTCACAATGTCATTGTAGATATACTCAAAGACATTGAATGGTCTCCTCCCACTAATGACTTTCATGAGAGTCCTCAAGGTTCCTTGTATAGTTCCTGCATCTCCATCCTTCGGAGCTATCGTCTTTCTCAAGACTCTATTTAGAACCACAAAGAAGGGCTTTAGATATTTGATGGTTGGAGGGACATATGGCATCCTTGTGTCATAGAGAAATTCAAGTTCCTCCTTCTCCAGGGGTTTCAGATTATGAATGACCAATTCATGATCCAAAGTGTTTTGGAGGTGAAGAATCCTAGCAAATTCATCATAAGTGACACTATACCTTGAACCATGAGTCATCCAAGTAAGACTGTCTCCATCATCCCGAGCAAAGTAGAGAGTGGAGTAAAACTGGTAATGACTTCATTGTTCCAGTCATACTCAAAGGATAGCAGGTCCGTCAGACCGTGCCTCTCTAAGGCCTCCACCATCTCACGAAAGGCGGGATACTTCTTCGACTTCAGGTAGTCAACATTCAGCCATTGACTCTCTACTACGGGATTCTTCATCTTCATATACACGTGCTCATAGTAGTCTGCATGGAAGTTGCTCCAGAACCTAGGATCAGAACATTGTTTAGGTCGGCCATACACTTCAATCTTTCTGAAGTTATCAGCTAGCTCATTCCCTTTTCCAGTGAAATCCTCACTTGAAGGCTGCCTGTTGCGGTGAACGGGGTTTTTTAATTTCAGAGGCCCAATGGGGCCACTAGCAAGTCCCTTCCCTTTATTGAGAACTCTTCTTGGCCCTGACGAGCCCTCAGCAGCATCTTTCCTTTGAGGCCTTTTGATAATGACTTTCCTCTTCTTAGGTAGATTGTCGTCAGAGGGTGGACAGTGAGCATTGACATCATGTCTCTTCTTCATCACTCCCTCCTTAGCTCTCCTTACTCTTTCACGTTGAACTTCTTCGTCAATGTGAAAAGAGCCGTCATCTGATCCTGAAGACATGATTCCTGATAAGGAGTTTAAGGATTAGATGCAAACGGACGCATTATCTACTTCAAATGGGAATGTAGGAGTTCAGCTGTCAGAGACCAGACTTGTCCGGTTTCAGAGTGCGGACTAGTCCGGTGAACCGGACTTGTCCGCATCTGGACGCCGGACTAGTCCGGCCTAGCATAAGAACCCTAACTTGAGTGTTTTATTTGAAGCAAATCTCCTATCTAAGGATACAAGGGTAGGAAAGTGGTAGAGATACATCTATTTATGCAATGTACATCCTTTTGAAATCAAAGGAAACTAGCTAGAGCTAGAAAAATTGATATTTTGGGTTTTGGGGGGATTTACCAAGATTTGAAGATTCGCGTTGAAGGAGTGGAAATCAGTCCGGATGAGTCCGGAAAGTAGGATCCCCTCGTCGAGAAGAGGCTTTTTCACGGAGAAAACTCCGAGTTTGAGGGCTCAACTCAAAAATCACTTTGAGAGCTAGGGTTTAGGAGAGAGGGTGAGGCAAAGTGCTTATGAGTGGAGAGGGAGGCGTTTGGTCCGGCTGACTGCTTCTATATGCGACTGACCGGACTAGTCCGGTCCTGGTAGCGGACTAGTCCGGTACCCCTGAGTTAACCTAATTGTTGTCTGTCCGGACTAGTCCGGTTGGAAATCGGACTAGTCCATTTCCAACAGACTTGATATATATATAGATAACTAATAATGATCCAAGGACTACAATTTTGCAAGTAGTCTTGGTGATTACGACCAGTAGGCAATCAACAATCAAACAATGGTCATAATCCACAAGATTTATTCATTAAGAATAGTTTTCTGAGTAGAAAGGAGAGGAGGAGCATTTTTGACAATACGGAGGAACAATTTAAGTTGCAACCAGGTATGCAATGTTTCAAGCCACATTTCGAGAGTCAAGAATGTTTAGCTCATTTCTTAGTTCACAGAACCTTTTCTCATCTAATGGTTTGGTAAAAATATCTGCAAGTTGTTTTTCAGTCCTAACATGTGAAATAGCTATGTCACCTTTTAATGAATGATCTCTAAGAAAGTGATGACGAATGTCTATGTGCTTAGTTCATGAGTGCTCTACAGGGTTGTGTGCAATCTTTATAGCACTTTCATTATCGCATAGAAGCGGGATATGACTTAGATTGTAGCCGTAGTCCCTAAGAGTTTGTTGCATCCAAAGCAGTTGTGCACAGCAACTACCGGCTGCAACATACTCTGCTTCCGCTGTGGAAAGAGCAATGGAGTTTTTCTTTTTAGATGACCAAGAAACTAGGGACCTACCAAGAAATTGACAAGTCCCTGATGTGCTCTTTCTATCGACTTTGCATCCCGCATAGTCAGCGTCGGAGTACCCTATCAAGTTAAACTTGGATCCTTTGGGATACCAAAGGCCCAGTTGGGTGTGTGCACAAGATACCTTAGGATTCTTTTTATAGCAATTAAGTGACACTCTTTGGGTGCGGCTTGAAACCTTGCACACATGCAAACACTAAGCATAATATCTGGCCTAGATGCACATAAGTATAGTAAGGAACCAATCATGGACCGATATACCTTTTGGTCCACATTTGGACCATCTTCATTGAGGTCGAGATGTCCGTTGATGGCCATGGGTGTCTTGATGGGCTTGGCTTTGTCCATATTGAATTTCTTGAGAATGTCTTGTGTATATTTAGTTTGGCTTATAAATGTACCTTCTCTCAGTTGCTTCACTTGAAATCCCAAGAAGAACTTCAATTCACCCATCATTGACATCTCGAACCTGTCTGTCATTATTTTGCTAAATTCTTCACAGAAGGACTTGTTAGTGGATCCAAAGATAATGTCATCAACATAAATTTGACATACGAATAAATGATCATCAAAATGTTTAGTAAAGAGTGTATAGTCAGCTTTACCAATTTTGAATCCATTTTGAATCAGAAAATCTCTAAGGCACTCATACCAGGCTCGAGGAGCCTGTTTGAGGCCATAGAGAGCCTTACGCAGTTTATAGACATGGTTGGGATACTTCTGATCTTCGAACCCCGGTGGCTGCTCCACATAGACTTCCTCCTTTATTGGACCATTCAGAAAGGCACTCTTGACGTCCATTTGATACAACTTAAAATTATGGTGAGTAGCATATGCCAATAAAATGCGAATGGACTCAAGTCTAGCTACAGGAGCGAAGGTTTCATCGAAATCCAAACCTTCCACTTGAGAATAACCTTTGGCCACCAACCTTGCTTTATTTCTTGTCACTACTCCATGTTCATCTTGCTTGTTCCGAATGACCCATTTGGTTCCAACGATGTTCGCCCTTGGTCTTTCCACCAGCTCCCACACTTCATTTCTTTTGAAGTTGTTCAGCTCCTCTTGCATCGCAATCACCCAGTCTGGATCCCTTAAGGCTTCTTCTACCCTGTATGGCTCCAGAAAAGACACAAAAGAATAATGTTCACGAAAATTTGCAATTTGAGATCTAGTAGTTACTCCCTTAGCAATATCTCCAATGATATTGTTGACAGGATGGTCCCTTTGCACACACTGATGTACTCTTGGGAGTGGATTTTGTATAGTTGTTTATTCTTCATTGTCTTCATGTGTCATGTCTCCCCCTAGATCATTGCTTCCATGATCATCTTGATTTTCTTGATCTTTCTCAACTTGATCTTGTGTAGGAGCTCCCCCTTGATCATTGCTTCCTTGTTGAAATTCATCTTGTGTCTCCTCTCGTGGTAGGATATCACCAAGTGCCATTTTCTTCAGCGCTTCACATGGAGCTTCCTCCTTATCTAGCATAGACTTATCGACTTGCTCCACTTGTGAGCCGTTAGTTTCATCGAACACTACGTCACGCGCTACTTCAACAAGGCCGGACACCTTGTTGAAGACACGATAGGCGTAGGCGTTCGATTCATATCCGAGCAAGAATCCTTCATCGGACTTCGAAGCAAACTTCGAGGCCCTTGGTTTCTTGTTCAGAATAAAACATTTGCAACCAAAAACTTTGAAATAGGAAACGTTAGGCTTTTTACCCGTGAGAAGCTCATATGGAGTTTTCTTCAGAAGTCGATGAAGGTACAACCGATTTGTGGCATGACAAGCGGTATTCACCGCTTCTGCCCAAAATCGGTCTGATGTCTTGTATTCATCCAACATTGTTCTCGCCATTTCGATCAATGTTCTGTTCTTCCTTTTGGCCACCCCGTTCTGTTGAGGAGAATAGGGTGCCGAGAATTCATGCTTTATACCTTCTTCATTGAGATATTCTTCAACTTGGGTGTTCTTGAATTCTGTCCCATTGTCACTTCTGATATTCTTTACGGTTGATGAGAATTCATTTTGAGCTCTTTTCAAGAACTTCTTGAGGATTCCTTGAGTTTCTGATTTATCATACAAGAAAAATACCCAGGTAAATCTTGAAAAATCATCAACAATTACTAAACCGTATTTGTTACCGCCAATGCTGATGTACGCAATTGGACCAAAGAGATCCATGTGGAGAAGTTCTAGCGGTTTAGCGGTGGTCATCACATTCTTGGTGGGGTGTGGTGCTCCAACCTGTTTTCCTGCTTGACAAGCGCTGCATGGCCTGTCTTTTCAAAAACCACATCCTTAAGACCACGGATGTGACCACCTTTTAGAAGTTTCTGCAGATTTCTCATTCCAACATGGGCTAGCCGTCTATGCCATAGCCATCCCATGTTGGTCTTAGCAACCAAGCAAGCGTTGAGTTCGGCTTTATCTTTGTTGAAGTCAACAAGATAAAGCTTTCCCTTCAACAATCCCTTGAATGCAATCGAGCCATCGCTTCTTCTAAAGACGGTCACACCCTCATTAGTGAATAAACAGTTGTAACCTTTGTCGCATAGTTGAGATATTGATAAAAGATTATAATCTAGAGAGTCTACATGTAAAACATTAGATAGGGTGTGTTGAGAGGATATTTCAATGTTACCACTACCAAGGACCTTTCCTTGGCTGTTATCTCCAAAGTATATACCTTCACTTGGATCCTTGTTGCACTCGTATTCCACAAACATACTTCTCTCTCCGGACATATGATTTGTGCATCCGCTATCTAGCACCCACTTAGATCCACCGGAGGAGTAAGCCTGCAAAATAGAATTATTTCTGGGTTTTAGGTACCCAAGCTTGCTTGGGTCCTCTCAGGTTAGTCACTTCCATCAAACTGTGGAGGCCTTCCCATAGGAATAGAGAGATAATGATTATTTGAATTGAGTCGGTTGTAGTTGTAAGGATACCGGGAGTAGTCGTGATGACCACTCCCCATCGTCTTTTCTTCCTCTTTTCCTTTTTGTGCCAGCAGTTTCTTTCTCTGGAGTGCTTTTAGCTGCCTCACTTCTTCATCGTCATGTGGGCTTTCTTTCAGCACATCGAAGGCTTTGGCTTCTTGCTCCTCATCGTTGTTGCTCGTCTTCGGGATATCGTTGTTCTTCTCAGAGGCCATTGATCTCTCCGAGATGTGAGTCTCGTTGATGGAGAACTTGGCTCTGATACCAATTGAATGTGGCCTAGAGGGGGGGTGAATAGGCCTTTAAAGAATTCCTGCACACTTAATAAAATTATCAGAAACTTGACTGACCGGACTCGTCCGGTTGTGTGGGCGGACTAGTCCGGTGTGCTGAATTATTTGAGTTGATTAAGTGTGTCTCACAAATTTTATCTTATAGCAGCGGAATAAGAACAACAGTTTTTATAACTTAAATTTATTGTATGGATGCACGTGCAAACTTGTAAGGAATTCAAACGATGACTAGCAAACTAGTGATCTAATGTGTCAAGATGTAAAACAAATGAGAGACAAAAGACACGAATTTTTACCGAGGTTCGATCTCACCAAGAGATCTACGTCCTCGTTGAGGAAGCTCACACAGAGCCGGGTTCTCAACCCTTTCCCTCTTCAAGTCACCACACAGGCCGACTTGACTTCACTATCAAGTGTAATCACCGTTTTTATGGGGCAACCTCACACGTTGAGGGCTCCCACAAGAATTACAATGAGAAGTTGATCAAATACACTTAAAAAGATTACAATGCAGAATATGAGTGTAGAGAGATCAAACCCCAAGAGCTCACAACGAAGGAACGATGATCTTCCAATCCCAAATCCAAGTATTTTATTGATCTTCACCTTTTTGCACCTTAGATGTGTGGGGAGATGTGTTTTTGGGCTCTTGGGACAGGTGGCGGTGCTAGGGTTTCAGTTTTTGACAGTATGAGTCGTGTCTACTTGGGGAAAAGCCGAAGGACCTCTTTTTATAGGCTTTCCTAAAAAGTTACCGTTGTTAAACCTACTACCGTACTAGTCCGGTATATGATCGGACTTGTCCGGCCTACTTCCAGTGGGTTAACCGGACTAGTCCGGTCCACAAACCGGACTTGTCCGGTGCTATGTGAGATGAGGTTTCAGAAACTTTAGCGGACTAGTCCTGTCGCTTGGATGGACTAGTCCGTAGTCCTCTAAAGAGGACAACAGAGACATGACCGGACTAGTCCGGTCTAAAACCGGACTTGTCCGGTTGCGTTCCAGTGAGCTGACCGGACTAGTCTGGTTCATAAGGCGGACTAGTCCGGTGCACTATGTTTGCGTCTTTCAGAAAGTTAAACGGACTAGTCCGGTCCATGAACGGACTAGTCCGGTTTTCAGTGGATTTTAGTTGATTTTTAAACCCCTTACCCTTACGCAAAGTCATGAGCTCTTGGGATGTGTCTCTCTCACACACAACCTATACATTTATATCTACTTTGCTTCTCTAAGTTCCACTAACTTCTTCCTTTTTAGGCACCACTCTATTTTTCACCTTTTTGTGTGTGTGCCGAGCCAGTTCACTTTGTTTATCCTGCAATCATCTTAATAGTTTCATTAGGATCTCATATGTTTGTCATCATTTAGCCAAAACCCACAAGGGATATCCTAGATGCACTTACAGTGTGAATGGCTAGCGTATGAGTTGCGGGAGTGCGAACCCTTGATATCGTCGCCTACCCGAGTCTTTTATAGTCCAAGACTCGGGTGGCTTACAAGGGGGCCTGGGACCCGACAGGTGGTCCCGGGGAGATTGTCTATCATCTACCGTATCTGCAGTTATGCCGGTAGTTGTCTCTGGCGAAGGCTTCTGAGTCTCCGTCTTGCAGCCCTGCCCATGCCGCATGCTAGTCGTAGTGGTTGATGACGGCGCGGGCGGCATGGGATGTCTTGTCGCTGTGTTTATTGGCTGGCAGGTTCTGACACCGTGCGCCAGTCTGTGATGCGACTGGGCGCAACGGCACCTGACAGAGGCGTGCTCCGCGCCTCCGCGTCTTGGGAAGACGCGGGCCTTGAATACCTTGTACGGACAAGGTATGGGGCGTCTTTACGCCCGCTGCCTATCGCTCGGGGGCAGGCAGCGCCGTTCTGCTGGCCACGTGGCGGGCCCGGAGCCCTCCTCAGAGGAGAGGGGGGCTCCGGCCCTGCGGGACACGTGGAGCCTTCGGACCTCTCCCCGCGGAGGGGGAGGTTCGGCTTCTGTCGGCCACGTGGCGAGCCCGGACCTCCTCTCTGAGGAGAGGGAGGTCCGGCCCCGCCGGATACGTGGCACCTTCGGACCTCTCTCCCGCGGAGGGGAAGGTCCGGCCTCTGTATGCCACGTGGCGGGCCCGGAGCTCTCCTCTGAGGAGAGGGAGGTCTGGCCTTGCCGGACGCGTGGCGCCTTCGGAGCTCTCCCTTCGGAGAAGAGCGAGTTCCTCAGGCATTGTCCCCTGTGCGCGGGGGTACCCCATATCGCAGGTACCGACAGTGGCCCCCGGGCCCATCTCGGGGAGATAGTGAGCCCGAGATGGGACCTCCATCTCTTCTGATCCGCGCACTTTCTCTAAGTCCCGCATTGACCGCTGCCGGAGCACCAACGGCCGCGGGATCGTGGGACCGTGCGCCCAATTGATGGTTGCTTTTATTGTGGCGGTTCCCAAGGCTGCCACTTCTGCACGCTGCGGTGCTTTCTTCCGGAACCGCCGAAGCGCCTTGCCGGTTTGTCTTCTGGGGCGACTGACTCCTCGACCCACCGCTTCAATTGGGCGGCTTGGGTCCACCTGTCATCGGCGCCCGGTCCCAGAGCCAACGTGGTTGCCGATGCGATGTTCTCGAAGATTTTCGAGTCACCTCGAATCATCCCTGGAAAGTTTTAAAAGGGGATCTCACCCGCATCGTGGCTTCCCTTCGCCTTTCCTAGCGCTCGTACTTCCCTTGAACTCTTGCGCCCTCTTTCGCCATGGCTTCCAACTTGCTCCCGACGCGCCTCGTCCGTTCTTCTGAGCTTGGGCTAGTGCGCAGGCTACTAGGCTGGTGCTCAGAAGAACAGAAACACTGGCTTCGCCGAGGATCTCTCCCCCTGATCCTGGAAAAGGGGGAGATGGTTTTCTTCACTGCTTATGCTCTGGCAGGGTTCGTTCCGCCGATTTCTTCCTTCTTTGTCACCCTGCTGGAGACATATGGCCTCCAGCTCCACCATCTTTCCCCCAACTCTTTCGCAATGGCTGCTGTTTTTGTCCACTTCTGCGAGATGTTCGTGGGGGTGCACGCTTCCGTGACGCTCTTCCGCTACTTCTTTGTGTTGCGGACGACTGGGCGCGACTCGAAGACTCAGATGGGGGCATACTACTTCCAGCATCGCTGCAAGGACCCCAAGGTCTCTGGATACCTTCTGCCCTTCAGCGCATCAAGGTGGGAAAACTGGAGGGAGAGCTGGGTGGTAGTGCAGACCGACGAGCACGATCGCCTACAACTCCCAACCACCAGCCCAACCACCGATCGTCGCTTCTGGGAGGAGATCCCTGAGCTGGAGCAGGAGTACTCCCCGGTCTTGGAGCGGATCCGGTTCTTGGCCAACGAGGGGCTGACGTCTCTGATGGTGCTGATGGACTTTATGTCGCGCCGTATTGCACCCTTGCAGCAGCGTAGTCGCCCAGCGTGGTACTACACTGGCGAGCAGGACTGTACCAGGCTGGAGAGGGGCCCCGGCTCTGACCCTTCCGACGAGGAGCTGAACGAGATGGTGGGCAAGGTGAGCGGTGACTACATCCCTAGTGGCGACCCCGACCTTCCGCCCTCTGCCACCCCCCTCTTCTTGGAGCCACAGAGGAGGTCGGAGCTCCTGCAGCCGTCGAAGTGAATGAATTTGAAAGAACGAAGAAGTAAGGAAATGAGACGACTCTTTCTTGAACAATTTCATAAGCAGATCTTCCCCTCCACACCAATCACGAGTTTTTTTTATTCCTCTCGTATATCGTCGTCACGCCCTTAATGATAGGTTTAGAAAAAGATTTTTCATGTCATTCCCATTTAGGTTCGATTCGGATCCGGAAGATGCCGAACCTTGACGACATTGGGATCGCCGTCCGGCAGGTCGGGGATGCCTTCCATGGTATCACCATCCCAGGAACTGAGCACTCCGGGTCAGGGCACGAGGCGTCTGCTGCTGTCAAACCCTCCCCCAGAGCCGACGGAACTCAAGCCACCGACAAAGGGAAGGGAAAGGAGCCGGCCCCCGGGCATCCAGAGAAGAAACGCGCCCGGTCTCCTCCGAGGGCACCGCCTGCGCCGAGTCAGGGTGCGGGAGCTACCTTGCTCCCATCTCCCGGGGGTGCTGGTCCATCGGGTGGCGACCCGAAGAGGCCCCGGGTGTCCCTCCCTGGCGGGTCTCTCCCCAGACAGCGGCCGTCCGAGTCAGCCCAAGTACCTCGTCACCCTTCCTCAAGCGGAGGGGTTTCCAGGACGGATGCTGGTGGGGCCACGCCGGCGAGTGTGCCGGGGACCCAGGCGTCACGCTCCGTGACCGTTCCAGCCGCTGGTCCCGGCGGTTCAGCTACAGCCCAGAGGCCAGTGCTGCAAGCCCGTTGGAGCGCTCATGCCACCCAGTAAGTGTTGCTCTTTCTGGCTTGTAGGAGCAGAGCTCTTGTCTCCTCTCTTAGCCTGAGGGTTTTCTCTTCTTGCAGGGACCGACCAGCTGCTGGGGGCGGGCCTCTTACCCGGCCGCCTTCAACCGACGGAGGCTCCGTGCCTCAGCACCTGGGGACCGTGGTGGCTCCCATGGTCCCCAAATCGACGGGGGCTCCCTCTACGCCGGCGAGTTCACCCTTCGTGGTGGCCGCATCTGCTCCCATCCGCCCTCCTTCACCAGTCCAGAAGTCCGGTCCTGAGACTGGGAGGGCCGCTGTAGGTGCGCCTGCTGGCCCCCTGGCCTCCCTAGGACAGTGCCCCACCCTGGTTGCTGAGGCGCCAGCGCCTCCGCCGGTCTTAGACTCGACAGGGGGTCCAGTGACGTGACTCCTGTCCCCCCTGCCCCGGTGCCCGTGTGGGACGCCCCGGGGCGTGTCCAGACCAGCGCCCGGCAGCTCCAATCCACCTTTGAGCAGGAGCGGGGGGCGCTGGCCGGCGAGAGGGAACGTCTTCTCAGCTGGCAGCAGCGGGCCCAGGAGGCTAAGGCGGACCTTGACTCGAGGCAGTCAAGGCTTGAGGCCATGAGTGCTCTGCTTGGCACTCTGAAGAAGGCTATTAGCCGCTTGGAGTCAGAGTCCCGGCGGGTTCGTGCCACCTACCGCGAGGCTCTGGCCCACGTTGAAGCCAAGGCCAAGGAGCGTTCCGCCGCCGCGGAGGAGTTGCAGCTGCAGGCATCCCGTCGGGAGTGCGCCGTTGCCGATCGGGAACACGCTGTCGCGGCCGAGGAGGAGAAGACCACCGCCCGGCTGAGGGCCAAAGTGGAGGAGCTAAGGGCTCGGACCGAGGAGCTGGAGCTCCGTGAGTCGGCTGTTGCCGCGAGGGAGGAGCAGTTCTCCCAGGAGCGCCAGGCGGTGATGGATCGCGAGCTGGCGGCTCGCCAAGAGGTAGAGAAGCTCCAGTCCTTGCGGTCTGCCGAGGCCCAGGCAGTCCGGGGTTTTATTGCCAAGGCGGGGTCCGCCTTGGCTCCTCTTGGCTTCAGCCCTGTGTAGGTGGAGGCTCCGGCGCGGCCGATGTCCGAAGCAATCCCGGCACTTGAGTCCATCGGGGATGAGCTGGGTCAGCTCGAAGCAGTGATCGCCAACGAGCTTGAAGCGGAAGGTCGGGGCCTTGCGAAGGAGGTCGCTATGCACGTTCTGTCGTGCTTCCTGAGCCAAGACCCTTCCTTTTCTCTGGGGCCAGTCCGTCTAGGACCCGCCGCCGATCGGCAGGAAGCTTCCAGGGCCGAGGTCGAGGACTTGGCTGCCCTCGTGGCCTCCAGGTTTCATCGGGAGTCCGGGGACTCTTAGGCATCTGCCCCCGTGGCCACAGGGCCCTGTACTTCCTTTTTATTTTTGTGGAGTCTGTAGCCCAGCTCGTGGAGCCTTTGTATGAACAGACTCCTGTTTCTTTCTGTGTCTACACGTCCTAGTCTTCTTCCTGGCTTTTTCCTGGCCGAGTCCTTAGCTCCGCAAGGTACTCGGAGGCCTTGACCAATCTCGAAGCTCTGCATAGACACCTTCTCCGGGTCCTTACTGTATACTAAGGGCTCCGGAGGTCTCCAGGACCCGCCTCACGAGATCGGAGGGGGTCCGGGCCTGTTGGCCACGTGGCAGGCCCAAAGCTCCCCTCTGAGGGGAGGTCCGGCTTGTGGGGCACGTGGAGTCCTCGGACCTCTCCCCGCGGAGGGTGGGGGGAGGTCCGGCTTCTGTAGACCATGCGGCGGGCCCGGAGCTCCCCCTCAAGGAGGTGGAAGGTCTGGCCCCGCTGGACACGTGGGACCTCCGGGCCTCGCCCCTGTGAGGTCTAGTTCTTTGATCTTACCTTGGGGTTTCGGTCTTGCGCGATCCCGTAGCGGCCCCCTGGTAGGTGCGTTCCATTGGATGGATGTGCCTACCATACTCCTGCGGGGAGCTGAGGCCGAGAGGTCCTGCACACAAGTAAGGGAAACGTAATTCTCCTTGGGGGCTCCCCCCCCTCTATCTCATAGTCTTATTTGGCTTACGGTCCCCGTCCACCTATACGGTGCTTGGGAACTACCGTGCGCCAAGTGCCGGGGGCTCGGGGCCCCCCTGGCTATCGGCCGGTACTTCCCACGCAACCGCCTTTGGTAGGGCAGCAAATGCCGACTAAAGATGAGAATGAGAAGAGGGAGCTGAACGCATGGTGAGCACGCGCGAGCAGGGCAATCATAAAATTTAATAAGTAAATTAAATGAGCACCAAAGAAGAGCAACGTAGGACAGGCTTCTTTTCATATAAATTTCCATAGGAGGAAGGCAGGCTGAGTATGGAGGCCACGACCCGCCTCAAGGGAAGCAAGACTCTACGCGCTTGGGGTCGGAACCAGGCGAAGCTGAACGTAGTCCTGGACCGTCCCCTGAGGCTTAGCTGCACCAAGCACTGTTCCTGGACTTTATGGAATTTATTATAAAAAGAAGGATCTGTCCTATCGTTGCTGTAGGGGTAGAACTTACAGCGGTGTTCTGTGTTCCGAAGGTTCGGGAGCGGGTCCCCATCCTCGGTTCTGGGGAATGGTCCCAGGCCCAGGATGTCCAGCCCCCGTATAGCAAATGGCCATGTGGGCTGGATCATCTATACCATCCAAGCCGGTGTATGGATCTGCTTGGTGTGGAACAGGCACGCCTTGCAGCTCTCGACCAGCTTGACGGCATCCTGGAGTGCTGCCGGCTAGTAGAAGCCATGCCGAAAGGCTTTACCGACAAGCGTGCGTGAGGAAGAGTGACTCCCACATTCGCCTCCATGGATCTCAGCGAACAAGTCGCAGCCTTCCCCCTGGGTTATGCACCGCAATAGAATGTGGTTGGCGCCGCGTCGGTAGAGATCCCCCTCTACCGCCATGTGTCTCTTAGCCATACGCACGATCCGTTCAGCGGATACACGTTCATCAGGGAGGATATTGTCTTTCAAGTAGTCCCGGACCTCCGTGATCCATGCATCGGGTCTGACTTGAGCATCTGGATCTTGAGCGCTGGGTTGCACGGAGTCCCCAGTGACGCTTATGATCCTTGGCGGCGTCCATGGCCGCCGGGACCGCCATCTTCGAGGTGCTGGTCTAGCCCCCTTCGCCCGGCTCGGCGGGCCGGGCTGTGGGCCGCGGCAACGTCCTCTCGAAGCCCCCTTCGGGCACAGGGGCTCCGGTGGGGGTCTTCGTTGAGAGGTCGTCAGCTGCGGCCTTGCAAGCGCGCGGTACGTGGTGCAGGTCCAAGGCGAGGAAGTCTGTCTCCACCATCTTGTTTGATAACCAGCTGGGAGTCGCCCTGGGCCAACGACTGGCGAGCGCCTAGAGACAGGGCTGTCTTTAGGCCAAGGATGAGTGCTTCATACTCTGCCATGTTGTTGGTTGCCTTGGAATTGAGACGCACCACATACCCAGACTGCCCCCCCCCCGATGGCGTGAGCAACAATACGCTAGCACCGGCCCCCTGCTTTCACAAGGAGCCGTCGAAGAACAGCATCCAGTAAGGTCCGGTGAAGGCCAGGGCTCAGGGTCCTGGTTCACCGTCTCCATGGCCCCCTGAGTCAGCCTGCGTTGGCGTCTACTTCAGCCACGAATTCAGCTAGTGCTTGGCTGTTGCCTGCGTGACGAGGAAGGAAGCCTAGCTCAAACTCCAGTAGCTCTGCCGCCCATTTGGCGGCATTGTCCGTCATGTGGGGGCTGTGGAGGATAGCTTTCAGCCTGGGGAGACCGCCGGGTGCTGATATTCGGAGGTCCCCCAGGCTGTCTTGGACCTCCGGGAGGTCCCGCTGATTTCCTGGGAGCTCCGGGGGGTCCCGTTGGACGTCCGGGAGGTTCTGTTGCACCTCCGGGAGGTCATGCTGGTCCTCCGGGAGGTTGTGTCGGGGATCCGGGGTCCGTTTTGGGCCTCCGGGGTTTCTTGGCACTTGTTTCTTGACAGCGAAGCAGGTTGCGGTGGTATGGGGTCCGGCCGCTCTGCGGTGAGGACCATACTCACCTCTGCAGCCTGCGCCGCGATGTAGAGCAGCAGATGCTCTTCGGGCTCGGGGACTGCTATTACGGGTAGGGTCATCAAGAGCTGGTTCAGTTCCAGGGGAGCTTCCTCCGCTTCGTCGGTCTAAGCGAATGGGCCGGATTTGCGTAGGAGCTTTAGAGAAGTTTCGCTTTGCTAACCTCGGTATAAACCGACTCAGCGCAGCTAGGCATCCCGCGAATTTATGGTCTTCGAGCCAATGGCTTTGATCCTCTCTGGGTTAGCCTCAGTTCTTTGGCGTGAGGCCAGGAATTCTAAGGGTTTTGCAGAGGGTACACCGAGCTCACATTTGTCGGACGGACGAAGACTAAGGCCAGGTTATCTAGTAGGGACGAACCCTGCCTGATCTTAACAACAATGTCTTCGACACACACCTCAACTGAGTCTCTCATTAGCTCTCCTAAGGTCTTGTGCATTGCACGTACGAAGGTAGGGAGAGCGTTCCTTAGGCCATAAGGCATAGAGGCATAACAGTACAGGCCGACTACTGTGGTGAAGGGTGCTCTTCAACTTCTCTAGACATAGGGGTCTGGTGGAAACCCGAGCAAGCATCTAGGAAGCACAGTATATCGCAGCCTGACATCGAGCCTACTATTTGATCTATCATAGGGAGAGAAAATAGATCTTTGGGACATGCCTTATTGAGACTGGTGTAGTCGATGTACTTCCGGAGCTTCCCGCTGGCCTTTGGAGCAATCAACGGGGTTCGCCAAGCACCGGGGGTGGCGGACTTTCCGTATGGAGCCAGCGCTCAGCAGCTTCTTGGTTTCTTCCCGAATGAAGCTTTTTACTGCTCGGTGGGCTGCTTGAGGGGCTCCTGTCAGACTGGCCAGGCGTTGGGGGAGACCTTTAGTTAGTGCCCAATCACCTCCCTAGGGATCTCTGGCATCCGCGACGGCTGTCATGCAGCACATCGGCATTGTGCCGGAGGGAGGTAACGAGTGCGCCCTCCTATCTGCTATCCAGGCCCCCGGCTACCCGGATGGTCTGGGTGGCATCGGCGCTGATTCGGACGAGCCTCAAGGGGACATCGTCCTCGTCGAGGGGTTGCACATGGGGTGCTGTGGTAGAGGCACGGTGGCGTGCACTTGGGTGGAGCCGGTTTGGTTCTGTACCGCCCGGGGTTGGTGCTCCAGCTGCTGTAAGCGCCTGGAGCTTTTCCAAGGCTGACACTGCTGTAGCACGGTCTCCACAAACCTTGAGGACGCCTGTCGGTGTAGGCATCTTCAAGACAAGGTAGCCGTAGTGGGCTACTGCCATGAATCGGTACAGGGCTGGTCTGCCAATTATGGCATTGAACGGGAGGTCAATCTCAGCCACGTCGAACAGAATGCACTCTGTCCGATAGCTGTCTGGTGCCCCAAAGGTCACCGGGAGGCTGATGTGGCCGTAGGGAACGACCCTTCCCGACCCTACCCCTGAGAACGGGCTCGATGGGGTGAGCTTGGCCATCAGGATCTGCAGCTTCTGGAAGGCTGCGCGACTTATGAGGTTCAGTCCAGCCCCGCCATCCACCAAAACGTGGTACATCTTCACGTTGGCGATGGTGGGGGCCACCACGAGCGGTAGTTGGCCGGCCCCAGCCATGTTCCTGGGGCAGTCGGTGTCATCGAAACTGATGGGGGTTCCCATCCACCTGAGATGCGGTGCTGCACCCGGGAGGGGAGCCACCGACGCTACCGCTCGGCGCAAGGCCTTAGCCGCGCTTCGGGACGGGGGGTCAGCGGACCCGCCGAAGATGACATAGAGCATCTTCCGGTGCTCGTCATCACTGGAGCTGGAGCTCTCATGATTTCGCACTGCCTTCACGGCGCGCTGAAGCTCCTGGAACTCCACCTGGCGGTCGATGCCATCTAGGGCTTCGACCTTCTGCTTGCCCTCCCTTTGACGGTAGGGTGGGGCATCAGTTAGAGGCTGCTTCCCTTTCCGGAAGCGCTCCGCGAGCTTCTGAATTTCCTGGCACTCGGCAGCGGTATGATAACTGGTGTCATGCACTGGGCATAACTCATCCTGGCCCCCGTCTGGGGCCGGTGATTGTCGCGGCCTCTTATTGGGGCGCGGCCCCCGAGCTCCACTGGGCGCCGCCGTTGTGGCAACGGGGGCCGCGGCTGACGACTTTAACTTGCTTCCGCCTCCGTTCTTGATATTCCTGCCGCTTCCATATGAAGCGTCGCCGGATCCCGGCTGACCCCCTGGCTCGGAGGCCGGCAGGGAGTGCCAGTTCCGCCCTTCGGCTGCTCTGGCACACTTGTCCACCAGGCTGAAGAGTTCTGAGACATCGCGGACCTCCCTAGCCGCGAGCTTCTCGAGCATCTTCTTGTCCCGAACGCCTTGCCGGAACGCCACTACCACAGAAGCGTTCTGGATGTGTGGGATGGTGTTCCGCACCTGGGAAAACCGCTTGATGAAGGAGCGCAGCGACTCCCCTGGTTGTTGCTGGATGGCGTGGAGGTTTTGCTCCGTGCCAGGCCGGGTGTAGGAACTGCCAAAGTTGGAGACGAACTGCTGGCAGAGCTCTCCCCAGGAGGTTATGGAATCCTGGGGTAGGTTCATGAGCCAAGACCGGGCAGGGCCGGTTAAGGCGACGGGGAAATAGTTGGCCATGACAGCCTCATCCCCTCCTGCGACGAGTACGGCGGTGGAGTAGATATGGAGGAACTCCGCTGGGTTGACACTGCCGTCGTACTTTTCGGGCAGGTGCGGCCGAAACTTGCGCGGCCACTTCGCGAAGCGAAGGTGGGGTGCAAGAGCTGCACATCCTGCTCCTGTTGCCACAGGTATCAGTGCCGCGAACGCTTGATTCGCACTTGGCACTGTGTACCCCGGTATGGGCAAGGCTGCACCATAAACCGGGGACGCCATTTGCAGGGCATATGGTTGCGGCATATGCTGTGCGGCGTACGCCTGGGGCTGAGCTCGCGTGGCGAAGATCTGCCCTTCAGGCTGGGTTGATGCCGACGTCATGCTGTCACCAGTCTCTTGGATGCGACGCCTCTCTTGACGTCGCTCGAGGAACACTCGGGCATCTTGGCCCAAGTGGCATCGCTCCAGCTCTGCCCTCAGGTCCGTCGTCGGAGGCCTGGTGGAGCTGGAGTCCGCCGTCTGCCCGTCAACCGTGGGCGTGCGCGTCAGCGACACTGCCGGTTGACTGGAGCGTCGTCCCCGCCAAAGTCGAGGGTTTGCGGCGGCGACGACGAGACGGTCTACCTCACGAATCCACTGGTGGGTCGCTGCCTGAGGCGCGTCCCCAGCAGGCGGATTGTGCAGTAGCGCTCTTGCTGCGGCTAGCGCACCCCCACTGGTTACGCCTAGCGCTACTGAAGACCTGACGCTGGTTGGAGCCTGCATTGCCGGGGTCGGCGCTGCCAGAGCCGGTTGCTGGCTCCCAGCTTGTTTCGACACACTCCGTCCTGAGCGTGTCGACATGTACTCCCCCCTGGTCACGGTTTGCCGCGGACGCAGGGGGGAGAGTTTGCCGCTGAAGGAAGCTTGGTCATCTTCGTCGGCGGAAACTCGTTGCACAAGGGGAAAAGCCCCCTACCTGGCGCGCAAAATGTCGAAGTGTTCGGTCGACACTTCCCCCGGGCCTGCACCGGGCAGCCCGCGGAGGTTCTTTTTTCGGTGGGGCTAGACCCTTGCGGAGAGCTTGCACGGATGGACGAGTTAGTAAGAGCTTGACACAGTGAGTTTTACGTGGTTCAGGCCGCCGGAGCGTAAAACCCTACGTCCACGGCGAGCTATGGAGCTCGCTGTATTGCTTGCTGCTCAGGGCCGGAGTCCTGAGCTTGGGGTGAGTTACAGCTTGGGTGTGAATGGCTAGCGTATGAGTTGCGGGAGTGCGAACCTGTCACACCCGGTTTTTCCGAAGAACAACCAAGTGAATATCACATGTATGCCAGGATCATTTTCTCATACATGTGATGACAAATAGTGAAGCATCATTTATTACAAGCCAGGTGTCGAATATAAATAAGTCTTACATCACAAATGTCTCAATGAACACTAATGCTTCATCACAAGTAAATAAACTAGCAGCGGAATATTATTCTTTAGGGCTCCATCACAGGTGTTGCCCGGGGGACTTCATGAGCCTAAAAACCTTCTTCGGGTCCAAAGTCTTGGTCATTATACACCACCTCATTATCTTGACCTGAGCAGCATTATAAACCAACAAATATGCAAGGTTGAGTACCAATGGTACTCAGCAAGTGTGGGAAAAATTATATCATGCATGGCTAGAACAAGGAGAGGTTGAACTCATGGTTAAAGCACTACGCAATTAATACCTATCACCTTAGCTTATTAAGCACCTACATTACTACACAGGTGAAATGGTCCAAATCTCCCATCCCATCATCATAAACCAATAACCATAATCATCATTTCCAATGTTAAGCTCCCTGCTTCACTTCCAAAACCATCAATTCTCTAATCATGAATAAGTCCAGGCCGCTCTTAACCGTGAGCACGGCTGTCAAGACAGTTTTGACTCTGCAGAGTTTGTACCACTGTACCCACAAGTAGTGATTTCATCCCCCGTTGCCGGGTGGACTAAAAAAACCTCCATTATGCCAGTGGCTACGAACCACATTCACACTTCCCAGGTGTGTGGCCAAGAGATCACTACGAAGCCTTTACAAAGGGATTCCCGACGAGCGTGGGCCCACTGAGGTTTCACCCCTAACAGCATACAAGAGGCTCCAACCCCGCTGCAGTGGCCCCCTCTTGAGCCTTGCGGTTCATATGGTAGTCCAGCTGACACCTACTCCCCGCACCATCCAACACACCCATACTATGCCGGGGATACACCTAATTAATTGGCCAAGCTGCCCCATCTCAGCATGTGGTTGGCACTGTAAAGCCGGGTTACATGCTCCATGAACCGGTCCTTAGGATCCAGGCAAGTACTAAACACAAACCCAAGTCTCGTGCACCCAGCACACAACCAAAACATCCAACTTGCCTTGATCCCTACCTCTACATAACTCATAATAGCTCATTCAAGAGTATGGTAATGTAAACTGATGATCTCATGTCCCAAATATCCCATTCTAAGCATGGCTAAGCATATGCATGTATATAAATGACATGACAAAATAAATCCCAACCCAAGCTTCAAGGAAATAAGGTAATGCAATCCTAGGGAAACTTCCTAGCATGGGTTTCATATTTAACTTGACAATGCAAATAATTCTATCTACACATCCTAGCATAGGATCAAAGTGGTCAAGGACACTTGCCTCCTTCTTGCTGCTCTTGAAATGGGTAGTCTTGGTCTTGGAATTGAATAACTTGTTCTTGAGCAGGTTCTACTTCATACCATCACACATAGCAAAAGAAAAACAACAATCATAAGATATAGTTCACACTTCCACTTCATACAAACCACAATTCATATTTATGAAAGTTCTTTACCATTATATGTGTTGTGGTTACTTTATGTGTGTTGATTTGGGGCTTGCATACACTTTTATTTATATGTGTATGATTCTTACTTTGGTGTTCATATTTATACTCACATACTATATATATATATACATATATGTATATATGTGTGTTTCAGTTTTAAATAAATTCCTTATATATTAAACTACCAAGTATGTATGAAAAGTATTTTTCTTCTCCATATATGCCTTCATAATTTCTATCAACCCTAAACTGAATCCTTTGTATTTTAGAAACTCCATTTATCATTTACTAGTTTCTATATTTTCAGATTTATATTCTTATGCATAATTGTGCATTTTATTATTAAATTAGTAATACACACTACCTAAACAGATTAGGTTCTGGTCCTAAATAATTTAAGATCATATTTTGACCTTGGCTTCTGATGTATACTATTTCATAATTATTTTCCCTATTTTTCTTTAACTATTCTTTACTTAAAAATGTGTCCCTATACTATTAAATGTGAATAATAGATGAAACAGATTTATTTCAGCCCAAAAATATATTTTTATCTCACTCCAAAGTTTTCTAAGTACTGAGAAAGTTTTTAATAATTTTGACAATTAGGTTTGTCCCCCCTTTTTAATATTTAAACACTAGTTACATATTCAATTTTCTAAATTAAATACTAAACAGGGCTAAAATAATGAATTCACCCCATTACAGGGTCTATAATATCATTTTCATAATTTCCAGGGGTCTAGCTACACTTTTCAGAGGTGTTTTTCTTAATTTCTATTAAGTCCAGGGGCTAAAACTGATTTTTAAATGAATTTACATGATTTTCTGGAGTTCCAGGGGCTAGATCTGAAGTTTCTGGGGCTAGCTCTCAATTCCAGAGAACCCCAGGGGGTAGCACGTAAGAATTCCAGTCTTTATAACGCGGGGCTGACGTGGACCGTCTGATTTTAAACCGACGGCTGAGATTATAACATCGAACCGGTACGCGGGGTTTTAAAGTCTACCGTGCAATTTAAAATAAACGGCGCACAAGCGGCCACGTCGCTCTGATCGAGCGCGGGCGGCGCTGCCGGCGGCGCACGGCGGCGGGAAGCGGCGATCTCGCCGGAAAGTTTCGGATCCTCGAGAATTCTGCCTAAAACTGTGATCTCATGGCATAGATCGGTAGAGGGGAGGTGAGGGATCTCACCTCGGGGGTTTTCTCGAGCTCGGGGGTCCTGGAAAGTGCTCGGCGGCGAGGTCCGAGGCAAAACCACGGCGAAGCTCGTCGGAGCTGGATTTGCACCGTAAGTCTTCGGGTTTTCTGCACCTGCAAAGTTCCCCGGAGACGGTGGATCAAGACCAACGAGTTAGATCAGAGTTTCCGAGCTTAGATCGGCCAGAATTCACCGGCGAAGTCTCGGTGCTCACCGGAGCGAAAATCGGCGATCGCGTGAGGAAAACTGATCGGATCGGTGGTTTTTATAGCCGGGGGAGGGCGTTGGGTCTGTTGTGATCGAGTTGGGGTCCGCTGGGTCCGGAATTCGGCTGCGGGGACAGGTTTCCCGATCGGTTGCGATCGCGCGCGCGGGAGAGAGTCCGGGGTCGCGGGGTTAGGGATGACAGGCGGGTCCCACCCGTCAGCGAGGGGCAGCGCGGCGCGCGCGGGGGCGGGCTGCGCGGGGGTTAGCTGGGCCGGCTGGGGTCTCGGCCCACTGGCCAGTTTTTTTCTGGTTTTCCTTTTTCTTTTTCATTTCTTTTCTGTTTTGAGTATAATTTGAATTCCAGTTTGAATTTGAATTTTTGCAAAACATGCAATACGTCCAAAAATTTCTAAATTCCCCTCTGAACATGGTTTATGGTTCTAAATCAAAATTTGAGTCTTGACTAAAAATTTGGGGTGTTACAGCTCTACCCCCCTTAAAAGAAATCTCGTCCTCGAGATTGGTGTTTCTAAGAAAACAATTCCGGAAATTGTGCCTTAAGCTCATCTTCCCGTTCCCAGGTGGCTTCCTCTTCTGAGTGATGCTTCCACTGCACCTTGCACATCCGGATTCTTTTATTTCTGGTGAGGCGTTCCATTGTCTCCAAAATCTTGTATGGTTGCTCGGCATAAGACAAATCCTCAGCTACATCCACTTCATTCATGGGTAACACCTCCTCAGGCGTCCTCAGACATTTCTTGAGTTGCGACACATGGAACACATCATGCACGTCCGATAGATGAACCAGCAACTCTAGTTGGTACGCCACTTCGCCTTTTCTTTCCAAAACTTGAAAGGGTCCGATGTATCGAGGTGACAACTTCCCTTTCACCTTGAACCGACGAAGTCCTCTGATAGGGGACACCTTGAGATA
Source organism: Neostapfia colusana (assembly GCA_030760725.1). Lineage (NCBI taxonomy): Eukaryota > Viridiplantae > Streptophyta > Magnoliopsida > Poales > Poaceae > Neostapfia > Neostapfia colusana. Next base: position 30,696,431 of record JASWHV010000017.1, on the reverse strand, counting down.
AACATAGTCTTCCACGTTGAAAACAAGCTCTCTTCTTCGTACATCAGCATAACTCTTCTGGCGTGTCTGTGCTATCCTCAAGTTGTTGCGAATCTCCCTCACCTTTGCCTCGGCTTCTTGTAGCACTTCTGGACCAAACACCTTACTTTCTCCTGTTTGGTTCCAAAATAGGGGAGTTCTGCATTTCCTTCCATACAAAGCTTCAAACGGTGACATCTTCATACTAGCTTGATAACTGTTGTTATAGGAAAACTCCGCATACGGTAGGTTCTTGTCCCAACTCCTATTGTTTTTGAGTGCACATGCCCTTAACATATCTTCAAGGATCTGATTGGTTCTCTCCGTCTGTCCGTCAGTTTGGGGATGATAGGCAGAACTGAAATTCAGATGGGTTCCCATGGTTTCATGCAACTTTTGCCAAAACCTCGAGGTGAACTGTGTCCCTCGGTCCGACACTATCTTCTTTGGCACTCCATGGTAACACACAATCCTTGACATGTACAATTCTGCCAATTTGGTTCCGCTTTAGCTTTCCTTCACCGGAATGAAATGAGCTACCTTGGTTAGCCTATCAATAATAACCCATATTGAATCATACCCGGACTGGGTCCTAGGCAATCCCACGACAAAATCCATGCTGATCTCTTCCCACTTCCATTCAGGCACTTTGAGTGGTTGCAGCAATCCCGCGGGTCGTTGATGTTCTGCTTTCACCAACTGACATGTGTCACATAGGGCAACATGTTCCGCGACATCTCGCTTCATGCCATACCACCAATACCTGCTTTTGAGGTCCTGATACATCTTCGTACTCCCAGGATGAATGGAATAGTCGGAATCGTGAGCCTCCTTCAAAATTAATTTACGAATCTCCTTTACTTCTGGCACACAGATCCTTTTCCCGTGCCACACCGTTCCTTGTTCATCCTCTCTAAAACCAGGAGCTTTATTTTCCTTGATGAGCTGTCTGATCTCTTGTATCTTCTCATCATTCTTTTGTCCCTCGCGTATGTCTCGCTCAAGTGTGGAGTCCACTTCCATGGCGATGGCTTCACCACTATTTACTAGACATAGATTGAGCCTTATAACCTCGTCCTTCAATTCTGCAGGCATATCCTTCAAGCTCAACTTATTGACCTGCACTTTCCGACTTAAGGCATCGGCCACGACGTTTGCTTTCCCGGGATGATAGTTGATGCCTACATCAAAGTCATTGATTAGCTCTAACCATCTCCTTTGTCTAAGGTTGAGATCTGGCTGTGTGAATATGTACTTCAAACTCTTATGATCCGTATATATCTCTGTCCTCTTCCCCATCAAATAGTGCCGCCAAATTTTCAACGCGTGTACCACTGCAGCTAGTTCTAAGTCATGTGTAGGATAGTTCTTCTCGTGCTTCCGAAGCTGCCGGGATGCATATGCCACGACATGTCCCTCTTGCATGAGAACACATCCCAACCCGTTTCCAGAGGCATCGCAGTACACCGTGAAATTCTTCTGCATATCTGGCATAACCAACACGGGGGCTGTTGTCAATCTCTTCTTTAGCTCCTGAAAGCTCGTATCGCACTGTGGCGTCCAGGTGAATGTGATTCCCTTTTCCAACAGCTTGGTGAGAGGTCTCGAGATCTTGGAGAATCCCTCAATAAACCGTCGATAGTATCCAGCCAATCCCAAAAAGCTTTGAACTTCCCCGACGTTTTCAGGGGTTTTCCATTTCTGGATATCTTCGATTTTGGCGGGATCTACGGAGATTCCTCCCTCCGAGATTATATGTCCTAAAAAGGGAACTCTCTTTAGCCAAAACTCACACTTGCTCAACTTGGCATATAGTTGGTGTTCTCTCAGCCTCTGTAACACCAACCTTAGATGTTTCTCATGTTCTTCTTCATCTTTGGAGAAGACGAGAATATCATCTATGAAAACCACCACAAATTTGTCCAGATATTCCATGAATACCTTGTTCATGAGGTACATGAAATATGCCGGGGCATTGGTTAGCCCGAAAGGCATGACAGTGTATTCATACAATCCGTACCGAGATACGAAAGCTGTCTTGGGAATATCAGATTGCCTTATCTTGAGTTGGTGGTATCCCGACCTGAGATCAATTTTCGAGAACACGCAAGCTCCCCTCAACTGATCAAACAAGTCTTCAATGCGGGGTAATGGGTACTTGTTCTTGATGGTCACCTCATTCAAGGCACGGTAATCCATGCATAACCTTTGAGTTCCATCTTTCTTAGGCACAAATATTACCGGAGCTCCCCATGGTGAGGAACTAGGGCGAACATACCCCTTTTCCGTCAATTCTCTCAAATGATCCTTGAGCTCTTCTAGCTGCTTGGAGTCCATTCGATAAGGTCTCTTGTATATCGGGGTTGTTCCCGGTACTAGCTCGATTGCGAATTCCACGTCACGGTCGGGAGGCATTCCTGGCAACTCCTCCGGAAAAACATCTGGATATTCCCTGATAGTCCTGATTTCCTCAACTTTCACCTCCACTTGATTTAATTTAACGTCCCTCCTAGGCTCGTGTATCGTTATGAACTTTACTCTTGTGCCACTAGGGTGAGTTAGTTCCACCGTTCTGGTCGAACAATGGATGATTCCTTTATGTTTGGTCAACCAATCCATACCCAAAATAATATCTATCCCTTGTGAATCGATCACTATGAGGTTAGCGGTAAATACTACCCCATTAATGTCTAGGTTCACTTTGGGACACACTTGTCTTGTCCTTATTTCTCCACCTGGAGAGTTTACCGCTAGCATATGGTTCATTTGTGTGGTTGCTAGGTCATGCTTCTTAACAAACCCTTGAGCAATGAACGAATGGGTAGCACCAGAATCAAACAGCAGAGTTGCAAGGTGTAAATTGGCAGGAAACTTACCAACTACCACGTCGGGTGCCTCTTGTGCTTCCTCCATAGTGACGTGGTTCACCCGTCCTCTCATTACGTTCTGCTGCTGTGGCTGCGTGGGCTTCTTCTTTGGACACTTATGGGCGTAGTGCCCCACTTCACCACAGCTGAAACATTGCACCCCAATCTTAGATGCTTGGCCCTTGTTGTCTTGGGGTTGGTTTGGGGGTCCTTGCACTGCTGGTCGAGGTGGATATGCAGGGCGAGGCTGCTGCATAAACTGACGTTGCGGCTGTGCTGGTGCTGCGGGTGGTCTGTAGTTTGGGTTGTACCCTCTTGGTGCTGAATAGGGTACCGCAGCACGGCTCGTCTGCCCCGTAGGTTGCTGCATCATACGTGGGCGGGTGTTGCTCCCTGAGGCTTGATGTGACCACCCAGCCTTCCTCTTATTCTCATTTTCCAGGGCCTTTAGCTTCCTTTCCACCACAAACGCTCTGTCCACCATCTTTTGAAAGCTTTCATACTCATTGGAGGACATTGCACACTGCATCTCTGCGGTAAGTCCTTCCACAAAACAATCTTGTTTCTGCTCATCTGTCTCTATGTCTCGTGGAGCATAACGGGATAGTTGAGTGAATTTAGTGAGGTATTCCCTCACCGTCATGTTTCCCTGCTGCAGTCCCAAAAACTCTTTCCTCTTGTTTTTGAGTTCGCCTCTTGGGATGTAATGATTGCGGAAGCTACGCTTGAACTCTTCCCAAGTGATGCTCTCCGGGTCATGATGGGCGGCCACGTAGGCGGTCCACCAATCAGCAGCAGGTCCTTGCAATTGATGAGAGGCAAACAGCACCCTCTCATACCCTTGGCATTGTATGATCCTCATCTTACTTTCAATGGTCTTCAGCTGTAAAAGCCCAAGAAAAGGGACTTGCAAAAAAACTTTTATGCACCTCACAACACAACAGTTTTGTTGTGTGTAGATTGTGACATATTGTGAAGAGCAAGTGGCCTCTATCAAAGGAGTGATTAGAAGGGAAAGCCTTCACTTTCACAATGTATGGTTTCTACACTTAAACATGAGAGGTTGAGCTCACCCCTAGAATTTAAAAAGTCTTGGGAAGGTTCAGTCCAAAGCTCATGCAAATTCAACACTGTTTGAGGCACTTTTGAGTTATTTCAAAAAGAGGCCAATTTGAGTGTAAATTCAAATGGCAGCAACTTTCATCATCCAAATTCAAAAGTTAGCTCCATATCTACACTCAGCACATTTTTCTGAGTAAACCCACCAATTTCCAGCCCCATTGGAGCTCATCTTGTCAAGAGTTAAATTTGCTAGAATTCAAAACTGAATTTGAATTTCAGTTTGAATATGAAGCAAACTTGACCAAACAAAGTTTGAATTTGAGAATCCAAATTCAAACAAAGACTTGGGAGCTAAGTCTCACATTAAATTGTGAGTAGCTGGTGGGATAATTAACAAAAACAGAAAAGAAATATTAGGGGAAAAGGAGAAAGGGGGAGGCCCACAGGTCAGTGGCACACTGGAGGGGCAGTCGGTTGCTGCAGCCGACCCCGACTTCGCGCGCGAGACAGTGAACGGCGGCGAGCCACCGAGGCAGCGATCGGCCACCTCACAGTGCCAAACCGCGGCTTAAAGGCCAGCGCACAGCCCACGCCGCCTTCCTCCTGCTTTCCAAACGAGAACCCCCCTACCGAGTTCCTTCCTCGTTTCCGCGCGAGCACAGAAACGCCGCCCTTTCTGATCGCCGGCGTCCGGCCAGCACAGGCGCGCTCGTGCCCGACGAGCCATACAAGAAAGGACCGCCTTAAGGTGCTGACTCTTCTAGTCCCTACCGTTCTTCATTTCATGGGCTGTCGAGGGAGTATTTCGCCGGGAAAGCTTCGGGTGTCTTGAGACCGAGCTCCCACAAAATCCCAAAATTCGTGGGGGTTAGCTCATCACTGGGCAAACCGAGTCATGCACACGCTCTATACACGGCCACGACCACCTAGGATCAAAAACCAGTAAAAACCGTGGGCTAGGTTGACGGTTCTTTGAAGTTTTCTGAAGCACAGCCGATATCCGGCCTAGGTCGCCGGTGAGGTCATAGTTACCGCCGTTTTCACGAGGATCGGTGTCCATGTCCGTGACCAGCAGGTGTCAGCGGAGCTCCCCGAGCAAACCGCATCGAAAAAGGTGCGTGGGATGCCGAGTTAGACGTCGCCGGTGAGCTCCCGGCCGCTGTTGCCGTTGGGAGCACTGTTCCGGTGGTTGTCAAGTTCTGGGGAGTGCACCACCGTGTTCCTCAGGCCGAGATAGGCACTGGCGGCGAGATTCAGCAAGCTCCGAGGACCGGAACCCGTCTCCGGCGAGAGCTCCGGCGAGCTTGGCGGCGGGGTCGCGCGGGTGGCCGGAGGAGGACGAAGGGGTAGGCCCCACGCGTCAGCGGCTGGAAATAAAGGGGTGGGATTCTCTGTGGTCCGGGATCCAGTGCGGCCGCGCGGGAAGGAGTCTGTGGCCCCGTGTGGCTCGGATCCAGCGGTCGACACGTGTACGTGGACCCACCCGCAGGATTTAAACATTTCTGGAATTTCCAGTTTTAGTGCAAACTTTAGAACCCCATAACTTTTGCTAGGAAGCTCCAAATTTAGTGATTCAAATTGGGTTGGATTCATCTTGCCTAGCTCTGTCCAGAGATACAACCCAATTTGTATGAAACCCATTAATTAATTCTGGAAAATTCTTTAAAGCTTTTCAGCAAAAGAATTTTAGAGGGAGTTTGGTTCATCCAAAAATTCCCAAATTTTGGCAGAATGTTCTTTAGGACATTAGTAAACCCCTGTAAAAGTTTCAGACCATTTGGAGTTGATTTGGTCAGAGCAATTCAAATTTGAAGGTGCTGTGTTCATTTGAATGCAGAAACATTTTCAGAGAATTTCCAAAACTTGGAAATTCAATTCTGGGCAAACCCTGACTCCAAAAATGCTAGGAAAATTCATGCAAACTCTATGAGCTATAATATAAATTGTAGTTCATTAAGTTGAGCATGAACAGGGGTATTACCTCAGAATTAATTCTTCCTTGCTGATTTGCCAAGAGAATTATTCTGAGCAAACCATTCCATGAAAAGTGCTAAGGTTTGGTCCAGAGAGTTTGCTTGTGACAAGGAACTCACACAAAAATTCTCAGCTCCATTGGAGCTTTAGATCACCCCTGTCCTGTTTACCCACTTGAGGGATTAAAATGGAAAAGGGGAAAAACCACTTAGCATTCAACCATGTGATTAAGTCCAAGCCAAACCACCAACACCAGTTCATATTTAAATTCTTAAACAAAGTTCCAGGTATTAGAGGCTGGTTATTAGAACCAATAGTATAAGTCTTACTCTAAACTCACTTTTGCATATAAATTAACATGTAGTATTTCATTAACGTGTAGCCGTTGAAGAAGAGACTCCGGAAGTGCTGGACTTCCTCCTTCCGGACGAAGAACTAACTCCTGACCAGCAGCAACAAGGCAAGCCCCGGTTTGCATTAACCCTTTTCAAGAGTTTTACTTTGTTTACATGTGTCATATGAAGTATGTATGTGCATTAGGTATAGGATGAATGAAACCCCACTTGCATAACCAAAGTTTCCTAAAAGAGTGAGGGTAGTGTCAAGGACCTCGAGTAGACAGGCTATGCTTAATGAGTCATAGGACTTCGGTACAAGTCGAGTAGTTGGAATCTACTCGCGAGATAGGCATTGGGACACACGGGTTCGGTTGAGTGATGTGAGATCACTTTAGTAATGGAAATGAGACTAGGCAGGGGCTAGGGCGCAGCAAGAGAGAGTCTTGTGTGCGCAGCCCTGTCCGTGTCGATTGAGGACCGATCCGTGTGCGGCCCTGCTGAACAAGTATTGAACGTACCGAAGGCATATCGGATATATGGGCCCCGATAAACCGATGTAGCCTAAACCTCCGGGCGTCGAGGCATAGCACACCGATTTATAGGTGTAGGTTGAGGGCAGCAAGGTGGAAATCTGCCAACGGGCATAGAGAGATGCTCCGTGTGGGGAACCTCCTGCTCGTTTCGGTGCGACCGGTTCGACGTTTGGGCTGTTGGGTGAAAGGTTGTCCCGTACGACATCGAGTGAGCGTGCTGTGCAGCTCCACGGGTGGGCGTACGTGACGTGCTCTTTGGGTTTTCCCTGCAGGTGTATATCGAGTCGATTCGCCGTCCCTCGCGGTGACGAGTACTGCTTGTTCACTGCGTCGTAACGTAGACTAATGGATGAAATATGTTGATTCAATGATGCTGATTGATATAATTGTATTGCTACATGTGTGCCACCAAATACTGCTTACTAAATTTCAGATTTCATGAACAGTTAACTTATTGCTAAAAGATGAACTAAGGATGAACTTATAGGCGTGTCGTTTTGCTGAAATGCTACCAACCTATGTCCATTGTACACCTCATGTAGAGTTTCATGCTTAGGTGAGTCGGTTAAGTCTTGCTGAGCCTTCGTGCTCACGGTTGCTGCATAAGTGTTTTTCAGGTGAGGAGCCACCCATGGACTCGGAGTACGAGTCCACCGGCGAGGGTTACCCTCCGTCGGGGACCACGGCTGAGTGGGAGCCGTACACGCCGCGCTGAGCTGAGGCGTGCAGCTAGTGTGGGTTGCCCTAGGGCTGGGCAACCGACTTTTGCTAAATAGGCAGGCGTGAGTTGTATAGTGTAGTCTTCCGCTGTGTAATAGAACAATAATTGTAACTGAAGTTTGTACTTGTTTGTACAGTTTCAGCTGTCTGTCCCATGTAATATATTGTGTTCTTATGACGTGTGCTGTCGGGTGTCGCATCGCGCGGCACCACCCTCTGCGATCCTGGATGAGCGGATTCCGGTCCGCCACAGCCTGGTATCAGAGCTGCAGTGGGGATAGCACAGTACTAAAGGACTGCATTATGGGAAAAACTTAGGTATACGGTGAGGATTCGGTAGTTGCCCAAGTAAGGACTATATTAGCATAGTTACTTAAAGTGGCAAAGACTAACTTATGTGTTATAATTCTGAATTTCAATTATGTAACGACGCACCTACGCTCTGGTAAGTATGGTAAGGAACGCCACCGAAAGCGGTTCAATTTCGGTTAGCTCTCCCTGACGAGGAACATGGTTCAGGGATTGATCTCACAGCTTGGTGTGAGATGTCAATATGAATCTCTTGGACTCTTCATGTCCCTGAGTTCATATGAAACGCTGATCCCTAGCGTGCATTAGGCAAGTAAGTGGAGACCCCATCGCGTGGTCAGTAACGCGAAAGTGTGTTCGTCTGGAAATAGCCCAGGAGGACATACGCAGCGCTTGCCATCGGCGTGCCCTGCAGGGCAGTAGGTGGTATCTGTTGGGTTGATAACATTCCCAACCGTGACGACCCGTTCATGGCATACTCGGGTTCCCCGTCGTGTGGTGTTGAAACACGATCACGTGCCTTGAGACGTGACTTAGCTCAAGGACGGCCGTATGACAATGATACGGGCGTTTGTATTTACTTTCAAATATGGAACTGCCTGAAATGAATAACCATTGAGTGCACCATTATTGTGTGGTTTTCTGCAGGTACTAACCACGTATGTATCCGTGTAGAAAACGTGTGCGAGAGACCGTTTAGTGCCACACTTGAGACGTATATACCGGTATGAACCGGTTAGGATTTTCTTTTGTAAGGAACGTAGTACCGAGGCATTGTAGGCATATGCATGAGTATAATGATGACAAAGAATTAAAATCTATAGGTTCAACAGTTAGGACCCTGGTTGGGTATAAGAATGGGATGGTGATGAGTGTAGTTCCAAAAGAGACTGAAAAACAGAGTGCTCTGTTTTGGGCAGCATGTTTGCTGATCTTCAACAGGGCATAACTCACAGGTCTTTTAGCCCAGGGAGGTGTGCTATATAGTTCTGGAAAGGTATTCAAGTACTCTACAACTTTGTTGTAGACTTCCAGAGCTGAAACTCGCCTTAAGATGGCTGAAATCCCAGAGGAATGTAAACTGTCCAGAATCAGGGCAGAGTAAAACACCCTCTGAACTGATCTGTTTTTCAAATATAACTCCCAGTAGAAAAATCTAAAATTGTCATATAATCCATCCTTAGAAAGAGTAGAAGATGTTTGACATCTTTGCAATTCAAAGTTTCTGAAGTTTCAGCACAGAATTTAGTGGAAATCAGGATTGGAAACAGCCACTTCCAAGGGAGGTGCTGTTAAAATTCTTCCAGAAATTCTGCTAACTTTGAATTAACATAACTTTTTAATCCAAGCTGATCTGGGGGCAAATGAGTACTCGTTGGAAAGATACTGAAGTTAACTTGAACTTTGGTATTCAACTTGAGTCATGAAAATGCCCAGAACCAGATCAAAAACTTGGAATAGGTAGCAACTGGTCATTCTGACAGAAGAATGACAGTTGAACTCATTGAAAAGGGTGTTGTACCCTAAGGGTGTTATACGTGATGACAACGCAATAATAATGTCTCGTAGAGACCAAACCCAGTTATGGTGAGCTTCCAAAGAGGGGGTTCATCAAGTTGGATTAAACTAACTTGTGTTTGGTCTGGTAATGGTGTAGCTTGTGCAAAGTTATTACATTATCTACTTACGAGATATTTCGCACGTTTGGTTGTCATAATGTTTTTACGCCCAGTTCTATTGGACTGCATGCCAAATGTTGCGGGACTGATGTTTAATGTCGTATGGTTGCAGATGGTTCGTACTAGGACCACGCACGAGGTTGGTGGCTCTAGCCAAGGTGGAGGCGATGACTCCCAGCCACCGGCCTACGACAGCACCCCGCAGCAGCAGCCACCACCGCCGCCTCCGCTTACTCTAGCGGATGTGATAGCGGCATTGGTGGGAGGTCATGAGGAGCAGACCAACCTGCTCCGCACGATCGTGCAGAATACGTCCCAGGCGGGAGGACGCCAAGAGCGAGGGCCTCGTGAGCCCCGCGAAGTGTCGTACTCGGATTTCATGAGTACGCACCCTCCAGTGTTCACCGAAGCTGAAGAACCACTGGAGGCGGACAACTGGCTGCAGACTATCGAGTCCAAGTTCGGGCTGCTCCAGTGTACGGAGCGGCAGAAGACGCTGTTCGCAGCACAGCAGCTCCACGGTGCCGCTGGTGCGTGGTGGGCGAATTATGTCGCCTCACGTCCGGCTGGCCATGCCGTGGAATGGCAAGAGTTCCGGGAGGCGTTCCGCGCCTATCACATTCCTCCCGGGATCATGAAGAGAAAGTTCCAAGAATTTTTGGAACTGAAGCAGGGCGGGAGGAGTGCCCACGACTACTCCCGTGCCTTCAACCATCTGGCGCAGTATGCGTCAGACTACATCTCCACGGAGGAGAAGAAGAGGGAGCACTTCTATCGGGGGTTACATCCCGAAATGAAGACCCACCTCGTACAATGGAACCGCGGCACATTCAACGATCTAGTCAATGCCGCTATCATGCAAGAGGACGCTCAGCGGGAGTTAGCAGCTGAGCAGAGGAAGCGTAGCGCTCCACCTAGCAGCGGTGGGAGTGGCGCTCCCCAGAAGTACCGTATGGTGTATCGGACACCATCCGGGCAGCAGTGGCAACCACCGGCGCGACCGCAACGGTTCGGGGGACGTCCCTTTCAGGCACCTCCGTTCCGTCCGCCGATGCCACCACCAAGACAACAGCAGCAGCAGACGGTACCCCGGGCGTTTCCACCGCCACAACGCGCCCCAGGTTTTCGTCCACCGATCAGCGGGGGACCGCCCCGTTTCACCTGCTTCACGTGTGGCCAAGCGGGCCACTTTGCGAAGGACTGTCCCCAGGGGCAGCAGAGCAGCGGGCAAGCCCAACTCCAGGGCGGTGCTCGAGGCCGACCTCCGGTGAAGAAGGTTAGTCAGCGGACTGGAGGCGTCCGCAACCTCGACAATGAGGACGCCCCAGAGGGAGACAACGTGCTGGCGGGTACGTTTACTCTCAACCATCAAGCCATAGTCATATTATTTGATTCGGGTGCAACCCACAGCTTTATAAGTGCATCCTATGTGGCTAAACATCAATTGCAAGTCTTCCCAACCGACTGCACTTATATGATATGCTCACCGGGAGGGAAGATTTCAGCTAATATGATGATTCCAAAGGCACCTCTGTGCTTAGGTGGGAAACTATATCCCACCACCTTGATAATCCTTATGGGACAAAAGATTGATGCAATCTTAGGGATGTCATGGCTGCAATACCATGGCGCTGTCCTAGAGACTCGGACACGGACGGTCCACTTAAATTCTCCATTCCACCGTCCGCATTCCATGATGTTAGACACGCCAGTCCGGGAAGTTTTAGCAATTAATAATGCTGAAGTTCTCAAGTTAGAAGACATCCCCGTAGTCCGGGAGTATCCCGACGTGTTTCCGGATGATCTTCCGGGCATGCCACCTGAGCGGGATGTCGAGTTCAAGATTGAACTTGCACCCGGGACTACGCCCATATCACGGAGACCATACAAGATGGCTCCAAATGAGCTGGCGGAACTGAAAGAACAGCTCAATGATCTGTTGAGCAAGGGTTTCATTAGGCCGAGTTCCTCGCCTTGGGGATGCTCGGCGCTATTCGTGAAGAAGAAGGATGAGACCCTGAGGCTGTGTGTGGATTACCGGCCGCTCAACGCCGTCACCATCAAGAATAAGTACCCACTGCCCCGTATTGACATCTTGTTTGATCAACTTGTGGGGGCAAGTGTATTCTCAAAGATGGACCTTCGCTCTGGATATCACCAAATCAAGATCCGGGCGGAGGATATCCCGAAGACGGCATTCTCGACGAGATACGGCTTATACGAATATCTCGTCATGTCCTTTGGTCTCACAAATGCTCCAGCCCATTTCATGTATCTCATGAACTCGGTGTTCATGCCGGAGCTGGACAAGTTCGTGGTAGTGTTCATCGACGACATCTTGGTTTACTCCAAGACAGAAGCCGAGCATGCCGAACACTTGCGGATCGTTCTTCAACGATTGCGAGACCACAAGCTCTACGCCAAGTTCAGCAAATGCGAATTTTGGATCAGCCAAGTGCCATTTTTGGGACATATCATCTCAGCTGAAGGCATTGCGGTTGACCCAAGTAAAATCGAGCAAGTGTTGAAATGGAAAGCTCCCACTTCAGTTCATGAAGTCAGAAGCTTCCTCGGGTTAGCAGGATACTACCGGAGATTCATTCCAAGCTTCTCCAAGCTCGCTAAGCCGATGACAGAGTTGCTGAAAAAAGGGACAAAATATGTTTGGAACACCGCGTGTGAAGGAGCGTTCCGAACATTGGTGAAGCATCTCACCACAGCCCCGGTGTTAGCTCAGCCGGATACAACAAAGCCCTTCGACGTGTATTGTGACGCGTCCGGTATTGGGCTTGGCTGCGTGTTGATGCAGGAAGGACGTGTGGTCGCTTATGGCTCACGCCAACTTCGGAACCATGAGCAGCACTACCCGACTCACGATCTTGAACTTGCTGCCGTGGTGTTGGCGCTAAAAATGTGGAGGCACTATCTCCTGGGGAACTTGGTGCATCTCTACACCGACCACAAGAGCTTGAAATACATTTTCACCCAGAAGGAGCTGAACATGAGGCAGAGGAGGTGGTTAGAACTGATCAAAGATTATGAGATTGAGATCCATTACCACCCCGGCAAGGCGAATGTGGTTGCCGACGCGCTGAGTCGGAAATCGCATGTCCATCACCTCACCATTACACCGGTGGAGGAGGAAGAGCCAAGTTTATACTTGGTTCCTTATGGATCGCTGTACAACCTTGCCCTCATCCCTACTATTAGGGAGGACATCATTGCAGCTCAGAAAACGGATAAAGGCATGGCACATCTCCGGAGACGGATAGACAATGGAGAAATTAAATGTTTCCGGAAAGATGATGAGGGGACTCTGTGGTTCAATGACCGCATAGTCGTACCCCGGGATATGGAGTTGAGGAAAAAGATCCTCGATGAAGCTCACTTGTCTAAATACTCCATTCATCCGGGCAGCAACAAAATGTACCAAGATTTGAAAAAGAAATTTTGGTGGACGCGGATGAAGCGGGAGGTAGCTAAGTACGTATCCGAGTGCGATACGTGTAGACGAGTGAAAGCTGATCATATGAAGAAATCAGGGCTGTTGCAACCTCTGAAGATCCCGGCATGGAAATGGGAAGATGTGAGCATGGATTTCATTGTGGGATTACCCCTAACAGCCAACAAGCATGATTCCATATGGGTAATCGTTGATCGGTTAACCAAGACGGCTCACTTCATTCCGGTGAATACACGTTACAATGCCGGCAAATATGCGGAGCTATACATAGCGAAGATTCTATGCCTATACGGGGTACCCAAGACCATTGTCTCAGATCGAGGTGCATTATTTGTATCTCGCTTTTGGGAGCAGCTACACGCTGCATTGGGTACTAAGTTGATCAGGAGCTCCGCCTATCACCCTCAGACCGATGGTCAGACAGAAAGGGTGAATCAAGTCCTGGAAGACATGTTGAGAGCATGTGCCATCCACCATGGTAGAAATTGGGATGATCACCTACCATTGGCGGAATTCTCGTACAACAATGGTTATCAGGCGAGTATCAAAATGGCACCCTATGAAGCTCTCTACGGTCGTAAATGCCGCACCCCATTAAATTGGTGCGAGTCCGGTGAAAGGGTCACATTCGGAGTTGATGTGGTGAACGACGCCGAAGAGCGCGTTCGGACAATTCAAGCCAATTTGAAGGCCGCTCAATCCCGACAAAAGAGCTACGCTGATAAGAGGCGTAGACCGTTGCACTTTGACGTTGGGGAACACGTGTACCTCCGCGTGTCTCCAATGAAGGGCGTGCACCGATTCGGTGTGAAGGGGAAGCTCGCTCCCCGTTTCATTGGACCCTACGCTATCACCGAGAAGTGTGGACCAGCAGCGTATCGATTGGAGCTACCGGCATCTCTGACTAGTGTCCATGATATTTTCCATGTTTCGCAACTGCGGAAATGCTTGAAGCATACAACTGCTGTTCCTACCGAAGACATCGGCGAGCTGAAGCCGGATCTAACATATAATGAATATCCGGTGGGAATTCTTGATGAGAAAGCCAGAACCACACGCAGCAAAACGTTGTGGTTCTACAAAATACTCTGGAGCAACCACACCGCCGAAGAAGCGACGTGGGAGAGCGAGGAGTTCCTTCGCTCAAATTACCCGGAGTTCATGACTTCTCAACACGGGTAAGTCCCTATTACATTGCTATCTCTTCTTTTATAATCTCGGGACGAGATTCTTTTAAGGGGGGAGGGATGTAAAAGCCCAAGAAAAGGGACTTGCAAAAAAACTTTTATGCACCTCACAACACAACAGTTTTGTTGTGTGTAGATTGTGACATATTGTGAAGAGCAAGTGGCCTCTATCAAAGGAGTGATTAGAAGGGAAAGCCTTCACTTTCACAATGTATGGTTTCTACACTTAAACATGAGAGGTTGAGCTCACCCCTAGAATTTAAAAAGTCTTGGGAAGGTTCAGTCCAAAGCTCATGCAAATTCAACACTGTTTGAGGCACTTTTGAGTTATTTCAAAAAGAGGCCAATTTGAGTGTAAATTCAAATGGCAGCAACTTTCATCATCCAAATTCAAAAGTTAGCTCCATATCTACACTCAGCACATTTTTCTGAGTAAACCCACCAATTTCCAGCCCCATTGGAGCTCATCTTGTCAAGAGTTAAATTTGCTAGAATTCAAAACTGAATTTGAATTTCAGTTTGAATATGAAGCAAACTTGACCAAACAAAGTTTGAATTTGAGAATCCAAATTCAAACAAAGACTTGGGAGCTAAGTCTCACATTAAATTGTGAGTAGCTGGTGGGATAATTAACAAAAACAGAAAAGAAATATTAGGGGAAAAGGAGAAAGGGGGAGGCCCACAGGTCAGTGGCACACTGGAGGGGCAGTCGGTTGCTGCAGCCGACCCCGACTTCGCGCGCGAGACAGTGAACGGCGGCGAGCCACCGAGGCAGCGATCGGCCACCTCACAGTGCCAAACCGCGGCTTAAAGGCCAGCGCACAGCCCACGCCGCCTTCCTCCTGCTTTCCAAACGAGAACCCCCCTACCGAGTTCCTTCCTCGTTTCCGCGCGAGCACAGAAACGCCGCCCTTTCTGATCGCCGGCGTCCGGCCAGCACAGGCGCGCTCGTGCCCGACGAGCCATACAAGAAAGGACCGCCTTAAGGTGCTGACTCTTCTAGTCCCTACCGTTCTTCATTTCATGGGCTGTCGAGGGAGTATTTCGCCGGGAAAGCTTCGGGTGTCTTGAGACCGAGCTCCCACAAAATCCCAAAATTCGTGGGGGTTAGCTCATCACTGGGCAAACCGAGTCATGCACACGCTCTATACACGGCCACGACCACCTAGGATCAAAAACCAGTAAAAACCGTGGGCTAGGTTGACGGTTCTTTGAAGTTTTCTGAAGCACAGCCGATATCCGGCCTAGGTCGCCGGTGAGGTCATAGTTACCGCCGTTTTCACGAGGATCGGTGTCCATGTCCGTGACCAGCAGGTGTCAGCGGAGCTCCCCGAGCAAACCGCATCGAAAAAGGTGCGTGGGATGCCGAGTTAGACGTCGCCGGTGAGCTCCCGGCCGCTGTTGCCGTTGGGAGCACTGTTCCGGTGGTTGTCAAGTTCTGGGGAGTGCACCACCGTGTTCCTCAGGCCGAGATAGGCACTGGCGGCGAGATTCAGCAAGCTCCGAGGACCGGAACCCGTCTCCGGCGAGAGCTCCGGCGAGCTTGGCGGCGGGGTCGCGCGGGTGGCCGGAGGAGGACGAAGGGGTAGGCCCCACGCGTCAGCGGCTGGAAATAAAGGGGTGGGATTCTCTGTGGTCCGGGATCCAGTGCGGCCGCGCGGGAAGGAGTCTGTGGCCCCGTGTGGCTCGGATCCAGCGGTCGACACGTGTACGTGGACCCACCCGCAGGATTTAAACATTTCTGGAATTTCCAGTTTTAGTGCAAACTTTAGAACCCCATAACTTTTGCTAGGAAGCTCCAAATTTAGTGATTCAAATTGGGTTGGATTCATCTTGCCTAGCTCTGTCCAGAGATACAACCCAATTTGTATGAAACCCATTAATTAATTCTGGAAAATTCTTTAAAGCTTTTCAGCAAAAGAATTTTAGAGGGAGTTTGGTTCATCCAAAAATTCCCAAATTTTGGCAGAATGTTCTTTAGGACATTATTAAACCCCTGTAAAAGTTTCAGACCATTTGGAGTTGATTTGGTCAGAGCAATTCAAATTTGAAGGTGCTGTGTTCATTTGAATGCAGAAACATTTTCAGAGAATTTCCAAAACTTGGAAATTCAATTCTGGGCAAACCCTGACTCCAAAAATGCTAGGAAAATTCATGCAAACTCTATGAGCTATAATATAAATTGTAGTTCATTAAGTTGAGCATGAACAGGGGTATTACCTCAGAATTAATTCTTCCTTGCTGATTTGCCAAGAGAATTATTCTGAGCAAACCATTCCATGAAAAGTGCTAAGGTTTGGTCCAGAGAGTTTGCTTGTGACAAGGAACTCACACAAAAATTCTCAGCTCCATTGGAGCTTTAGATCACCCCTGTCCTGTTTACCCACTTGAGGGATTAAAATGGAAAAGGGGAAAAACCACTTAGCATTCAACCATGTGATTAAGTCCAAGCCAAACCACCAACACCAGTTCATATTTAAATTCTTAAACAAAGTTCCAGGTATTAGAGGCTGGTTATTAGAACCAATAGTATAAGTCTTACTCTAAACTCACTTTTGCATATAAATTAACATGTAGTATTTCATTAACGTGTAGCCGTTGAAGAAGAGACTCCGGAAGTGCTGGACTTCCTCCTTCCGGACGAAGAACTAACTCCTGACCAGCAGCAACAAGGCAAGCCCCGGTTTGCATTAACCCTTTTCAAGAGTTTTACTTTGTTTACATGTGTCATATGAAGTATGTATGTGCATTAGGTATAGGATGAATGAAACCCCACTTGCATAACCAAAGTTTCCTAAAAGAGTGAGGGTAGTGTCAAGGACCTCGAGTAGACAGGCTATGCTTAATGAGTCATAGGACTTCGGTACAAGTCGAGTAGTTGGAATCTACTCGCGAGATAGGCATTGGGACACACGGGTTCGGTTGAGTGATGTGAGATCACTTTAGTAATGGAAATGAGACTAGGCAGGGGCTAGGGCGCAGCAAGAGAGAGTCTTGTGTGCGCAGCCCTGTCCGTGTCGATTGAGGACCGATCCGTGTGCGGCCCTGCTGAACAAGTATTGAACGTACCGAAGGCATATCGGATATATGGGCCCCGATAAACCGATGTAGCCTAAACCTCCGGGCGTCGAGGCATAGCACACCGATTTATAGGTGTAGGTTGAGGGCAGCAAGGTGGAAATCTGCCAACGGGCATAGAGAGATGCTCCGTGTGGGGAACCTCCTGCTCGTTTCGGTGCGACCGGTTCGACGTTTGGGCTGTTGGGTGAAAGGTTGTCCCGTACGACATCGAGTGAGCGTGCTGTGCAGCTCCACGGGTGGGCGTACGTGACGTGCTCTTTGGGTTTTCCCTGCAGGTGTATATCGAGTCGATTCGCCGTCCCTCGCGGTGACGAGTACTGCTTGTTCACTGCGTCGTAACGTAGACTAATGGATGAAATATGTTGATTCAATGATGCTGATTGATATAATTGTATTGCTACATGTGTGCCACCAAATACTGCTTACTAAATTTCAGATTTCATGAACAGTTAACTTATTGCTAAAAGATGAACTAAGGATGAACTTATAGGCGTGTCGTTTTGCTGAAATGCTACCAACCTATGTCCATTGTACACCTCATGTAGAGTTTCATGCTTAGGTGAGTCGGTTAAGTCTTGCTGAGCCTTCGTGCTCACGGTTGCTGCATAAGTGTTTTTCAGGTGAGGAGCCACCCATGGACTCGGAGTACGAGTCCACCGGCGAGGGTTACCCTCCGTCGGGGACCACGGCTGAGTGGGAGCCGTACACGCCGCGCTGAGCTGAGGCGTGCAGCTAGTGTGGGTTGCCCTAGGGCTGGGCAACCGACTTTTGCTAAATAGGCAGGCGTGAGTTGTATAGTGTAGTCTTCCGCTGTGTAATAGAACAATAATTGTAACTGAAGTTTGTACTTGTTTGTACAGTTTCAGCTGTCTGTCCCATGTAATATATTGTGTTCTTATGACGTGTGCTGTCGGGTGTCGCATCGCGCGGCACCACCCTCTGCGATCCTGGATGAGCGGATTCCGGTCCGCCACATCAGCCAATCATCTGCCTCCAGAGGTTCAGCAGCACTTGCAAACTTTGGAGGTTG
The DNA here is from genome assembly GCA_030760725.1 of Neostapfia colusana. NCBI lineage: Eukaryota > Viridiplantae > Streptophyta > Magnoliopsida > Poales > Poaceae > Neostapfia > Neostapfia colusana. The sequence continues at coordinate 30,678,170 of JASWHV010000017.1, read as the reverse complement.
AGTTCCTAGAAACTCACTCAACCTTGGTTGGCGTGGTGCAGCTTGTGGAGGTGGAACTTGATGCAAGTTGGCCACTACTTGAGTCAAGTTCTGGATGAGCTGATTTTGATTCTCCAGCATTTGGTGGAGAGGATCAACTTCTTCACGGCGACCACCCCGGTTCTGGCCTCCAGAAAGATGAGAGTTGCATGCCTCATCATTGTTGTTGGCGGGGTTGGCAGCACGTCCTTTTCCTCTTCCGGCCATCTGGCAGAATCAACAAATGTTAATTTGAAAGCATTTAGTATCATCTTACTACTTTCACTTGTTTGTACTTTGAAGTGTTGAAGTTTTGTTAAAATCTTACGAGGGTTTTATATCTCACACCCAATAAATGCACTATTATTTCCTGTGGGTTCACACACCAAAGCAAAACAATCTGAAGACGAGGCTGTGGACACTTGCTCATGGCTTCCACAACTCACGTCACACACCAAGCATTATCACACCATTAACTACGTAACGACTCGACTACTCGACCTCTTGCTAGCTAGGGGAAAGACTCTACACTACTCATCCTCTTGAGTGGCTCCTCGGGATCTTCCTCCTCATTTCGGCTACCTTCTGACTCTGCTTTGGGTGGGGAGGCTGCTGGTGGAGAAGTACGACGACGCCTGATTGCTCGGCGATCCGGGGAGTCAGGGGTCCATGGATCACTTACGGTGACACACAGTTCATTCCCATCTCCTCTTTCTCTCGCCTTTAAGCAAGCTCGCAGCAATGCCTCCGTCTCCTTCAGAGTATCTCGGACATCCTGAAGCTCTTGTTGACACTCCTGCAGTCGAGTGCTGAGCATAGCAGCATCCTCCAAGCACAAGTCCATGTGCTCATGGGAAGTCCCTTGCTGCACCGGTGGGTACTTGTACTCCGTGGTACCACTCTCACGTTGGAGAACATACATGTACTCAGTTTTGTCCAAGTGGCGACGATAGATGTGGCTCTGGCAGGTGATGGCCTCCCAAGTGACATCTCTCTCCGCGTCAACTTGTGTTGCTCGACAAGCTGGAGAGTGGTGGATCTTAAGCAGCTGATTCTCGTGTATAATCCTCATCTCCGAACTCCATTCTTCCCTCTTCTCACGGATGGTCCTGGTGGAGTTATAGTGGATGATGAGCTTGCCCGTATTGCCGGCGGCTTCGAGCATACGTCGAAGACGGCGCAACAAATCTCCCACTGCCAATCCGTAGGAAAGGTACGTCACTGGACGACTCTCCTCTCTTTCAGCAAGGGCAACTACGGGAACTCTCCCTCCCGTGGATTTACGAGCGGTGCGAATCATGCGAACCATCTAAAACAAAAGAATTTAAAATTAGGTTAGATAAAATTTCAAACAAAAATCCTATTTTTGAATGGAAGTTGGGGTAAGATGAAGAAAATGACTCTTTTAATAACACTTTTTCACCCACACCTTGGAAAATAGTTTTTAAGAAAATAGGGCCCTTAAATACGTCCATTTCTACCTAGGTCCACGTTCCTACGGGCAACCTTGGCTCTGATACCACCTCTGTCACACCCGGTTTTTCCGAAGAACAACCAAGTGAATATCACATGTATGCCAAGATCATTTTCTCATACATGTGATGACAAATAGTGAAGCATCATTTATTACAAGCCAGGTGTCGAATATAAATAAGTCTTACATCACAAATGTCTCAATGAACACTAATGCTTCATCACAAGTAAATAAACTAGCAGCGGAATATTATTCTTTAGGGCTCCATCACAGGTGTTGCCCGGGGGACTTCATGAGCCTAAAAACCTTCTTCGGGTCCAAAGTCTTGGTCATTATACACCACCTCATTATCTTGACCTGAGCATCATTATAAACCAACAAATATGCAAGGTTGAGTACCAATGGTACTCAGCAAGTGTGGGAAAAATTATATCATGCATGGCTAGAACAAGGAGAGGTTGAACTCATGGTTAAAGCACTACGCAATTAATACCTATCACCTTAGCTTATTAAGCACCTACATTACTACACAGGTGAAATGGTCCAAATCTCCCATCCCATCATCATAAACCAATAACCATAATCATCATTTCCAATGTTAAGCTCCCTGCTTCACTTCCAAAACCATCAATTCTCTAATCATGAATAAGTCCAGGCCGCTCTTAACCGTGAGCACGGCTGTCAAGACAGTTTTGACTCTGCAGAGTTTGTACCACTGTACCCACAAGTAGTGATTTCATCCCCCGTTGCCGGGTGGACTAAAAAAACCTCCATTATGCCAGTGGCTACGAACCACATTCACACTTCCCAGGTGTGTGGCCAAGAGATCACTACGAAGCCTTTACAAAGGGATTCCCGACGAGCGTGGGCCCACTGAGGTTTCACCCCTAACAGCATACAAGAGGCTCCAACCCCGCTGCAGTGGCCCCCTCTTGAGCCTTGCGGTTCATATGGTAGTCCAGCTGACACCTACTCCCCGCACCATCCAACACACCCATACTACGCCGGGGATACACCTAATTAATTGGCCAAGCTGCCCCATCTCAGCATGTGGTTGGCACTGTAAAGCCGGGTTACATGCTCCATGAACCGGTCCTTAGGATCCAGGCAAGTACTAAACACAAACCCAAGTCTCGTGCACCCAGCACACAACCAAAACATCCAACTTGCCTTGATCCCTACCTCTACATAACTCATAATAGCTCATTCAAGAGTATGGTAATGTAAACTGATGATCTCATGTCCCAAATATCCCATTCTAAGCATGGCTAAGCATATGCATGTATATAAATGACATGACAAAATAAATCCCAACCCAAGCTTCAAGGAAATAAGGTAATGCAATCCTAGGGAAACTTCCTAGCATGGGTTTCATATTTAACTTGACAATGCAAATAATTCTATCTACACATCCTAGCATAGGATCAAAGTGGTCAAGGACACTTGCCTCCTTCTTGCTGCTCTTGAAATGGGTAGTCTTGGTCTTGGAATTGAATAACTTGTTCTTGAGCAGGTTCTACTTCATACCATCACACATAGCAAAAGAAAAACAACAATCATAAGATATAGTTCACACTTCCACTTCATACAAACCACACATTCATATTTATGAAAGTTCTTTACCATTATATGTGTTGTGGTTACTTTATGTGTGTTGATTTGGGGCTTGCATACACTTTTATTTATATGTGTATGATTCTTACTTTGGTGTTCATATTTATACTCACATACTATATATATATATATATATACATATATGTATATATGTGTGTTTCAGTTTTAAATAAATTCCTTATATATTAAACTACCAAGTATGTATGAAAAGTATTTTTCTTCTCCATATATGCCTTCATAATTTCTATCAACCCTAAACTGAATCCTTTGTATTTTAGAAACTCCATTTATCATTTACTAGTTTCTATATTTTCAGATTTATATTCTTATGCATAATTGTGCATTTTATTATTAAATTAGTAATACACACTACCTAAACAGATTAGGTTCTGGTCCTAAATAATTTAAGATCATATTTTGACCTTGGCTTCTGATGTATACTATTTCATAATTATTTTCCCTATTTTTCTTTAACTATTCTTTACTTAAAAATGTGTCCCTATACTATTAAATGTGAATAATAGATGAAACAGATTTATTTCAGCCCAAAAATATATTTTTATCTCACTCCAAAGTTTTCTAAGTACTGAGAAAGTTTTTAATAATTTTGACAATTAGGTTTGTCCCCTCTTTTTAATATTTAAACACTAGTTACATATTCAATTTTCTAAATTAAATACTAAACAGGGCTAAAATAATGAATTCACCCCATTACAGGTTCTATAATATCATTTTCATAATTTCCAGGGGTCTAGCTACACTTTTCAGAGGTGTTTTTCTTAATTTCTATTAAGTCCAGGGGCTAAAACTGATTTTTAAATGAATTTACATGATTTTCTGGAGTTCCAGGGGCTAGATCTGAAGTTTCCGGGGCTAGCTCTCAATTCCAGAGAACCCCAGGGGGTAGCACGTAAGAATTCCAGTCTTTATAACGCGGGGCTGACGTGGACCGTCTGATTTTAAACCGACGGCTGAGATTATAACATCGAACCGGTACGCGGGGTTTTAAAGTCTACCGTGCGATTTAAAATAAACGGCGCACAAGCGGCCACGTCGCTCTGATCGAGCGCGGGCGGCGCTGCCGGCGGCGCACGGCAGCGGGAAGCGGCGATCTCGCCGGAAAGTTTCGGATCCTCGAGAATTCTGCCTAAAACTGTGATCTCATGGCATAGATCGGTAGAGGGGAGGTCAGGGATCTCACCTCGGGGGTTTTCTCGAGCTCGGGGGTCCTGGAAAGTGCTCGGCGGCGAGGTCCGAGGCAAAACCACGGCGAAGCTCGTCGGAGCTGGATTTGCACCGTAAGTCTTCGGGTTTTCTGCACCTGCAAAGTTCCCCGGAGGCGGTGGATCAAGACCAACGAGTTAGATCAGAGTTTCCGAGCTTAGATCGGCCAGAATTCACCGGCGAAGTCTCGGTGCTCACCGGAGCGAAAATCGGCGATCGCGTGAGGAAAACTGATCGGATCGGTGGTTTTTATAGCCGGGGGAGGGCGGTGGGTCTGTTGTGATCGAGTTGGAGTCCGCTGGGTCCGGAATTCGGCTGCGGGGACAGGTTTCCCGATCGGTTGCGATCGCGCGCGCGGGAGAGAGTCCGGGGTCGCGGGGTTAGGGATGACAGGCGGGTCCCACCCGTCAGCGAGGGGCAGCGCGGCGCGCGCGGGGGCGGGCTGCGCGGGGGTTAGCTGGGCCGGCTGGGGTCTCGGCCCACTGGCCAGTTTTTTTCTGGTTTTCCTTTTTCTTTTTCATTTCTTTTCTGTTTTGAGTATAATTTGAATTCCAGTTTGAATTTGAATTTTTGCAAAACATGCAATATGTCCAAAAATTTCTAAATTCCCCTCTGAACATGGTTTATGGTTCTAAATCAAAATTTGAGTCTTGACTAAAAATTTGGGGTGTTACAGAACCCTTGCTATCGCCGCCTACCCGAGTCTTTTATAGTCCAAGACTCGGGTGGCTTACAAGGGGGCCTGGGACCCGACAGGTGGTCCCGGGGAGATTTTCTATCATCTACCGTATCTGCAGTTATGCCGGTAGTTGTCTCTGGCGAAGGCTTCTGAGTCTCCGTGTTGCAGCCCTGCCCATGCCGCATGCTAGTCGTAGTGGTTGATGATGGCGCGGGCGGCATGGGATGTCTTGTCACTGTGTTTATTGGCTGGCAGGTTCTGACACCGCGCGCCAGTCTGTGATGCGACTGGGCGCAACGGCACCTGACAGAGGCGTGCTCCGCGTCTCCGCGTCTTGGGAAGAAGCGGGCCTTGAATACCTTGTACGGACAAGGTATGGGGCGTCTTTACGCCCGCTGCCTATCGCTCGGGGGCAGGCAGCGCCGTTCTGCTGGCCATGTGGCGGGCCCGGAGCCCTCCTCAGAGGAGAGGGGGGCTCCGGCCCTGCGGGACACGTGGAGCCTTCGGACCTCTCCCCACGGAGGGGGATGTTCGGCTTCTGTCGGCCACATGGCGGGCCCGGACCTCCTCTCTGAGGAGAGGGAGGTCCGGCCCCGCCGGATACGTGGCACCTTCGGACCTCTCTCCCGCGGAGGGGGAGGTCCGGCCTCTGTATGCCACGTGGCGGGCCCGGAGCTCTCCTCTGAGGAGAGGGAGGTCTGGCCCCGCCGGACGCGTGGCGCCTTCGGAGCTCTCCCTGCGGAGAAGGGCGAGTTCCTCATGCATTGTCCCCTGTGCGCGGGGGTACCCCATATCGCAGGTACCGACAACTTTGCATATGTTATACACTTTCTTCCTTCTCTGATTTTAAAAAATGGGGAGAAATTAATAAAGGGGGAGAAATGAGTTTTCAAAGCTTTTCAAAACTTTTCATAAGCCAATGTTTGGATTTTAATTGGTGTTGCCAATGCATTCATCAAGGGGGAGATTGTGAGACCTATGTGTGCTGAATACATTGGCAATTAGGATAAAAGTTAGCATTAACATTCAAAGTTTTGAATATTGCCAAAACATTCTTCTGTGGCAAGGTCCGACAAGTTCTTTGTTAGGTCCGCCAAGTGTTGGCAAGGTCCGACGCAAGGTCCGGAGAGCTCCTGCAAGGTCCGGAGAGCTTCTGTGAGGTCCGGAGCTTGTTTTTAGGGAGCTCCCGTGAAGTTCAACTCGTAGAACTGCAGCGTCTTGTTTTTGCTTTTAACTCGCAATGTTTCAAACTTGCTTTATGGGAAGGTTTGCTTAGTATTAATTTGCTAAGTTTTTGGTGTGTTTTGGTGGTTATGGTTGTTATCATTTGATATGGTTTGCAACATGCTTATGTGACGTGCTCATGTAAGGTGTTGTGGTTTTCGAACTAACGTGAGTCAAGTCGAGGACTTGTGCTCGAAAGAATTGGTTGTTTATTCATGTGCAGGTGTTGCTTGAGTTCAAGACATGGCTGGTGACGGGATCCTTGGACTAGTCTTAGGGAGGAGATGAGGTTCCAACAACCAAGTTCGGGAGGAGCTGTGGTTGAGTTGATCGGGAGGTCACGCAGCATGTTTGGATCAAGGGCAGTGCATATGAAGGTTGTGTGTACGTCGTTGGAAGGTGTTTGCACGTGTGCAAGGAGTGCATGGACGTGGCAACATTGTTCCAAGGCGTGATGAAGAGAAGTGGACGTAAAGAATTGGTCGGAAAGGTCCAACCGGCTGGATTGCGTACTCAGGCTGAGGCTGAGTCGGATATGGCTCAAATATGGAAGATTTGAGTTGGTTATAATAGGATTTCGTGCTAGGGACAAAGTTGAGTTGTTTTAGGAATGTTTAGGACGTTCCTAAGGTGTTTGGAAGTCTCACGATTGCTTCTATCTACGAATAGGAGAGTCCTGAGCAGTTATGGTAAGTTAGGATACGAGTCCAATTAGGAGTAGGAGTCCTAGATTGGATTGTTTAGCCTGAGGGCTAGCTATAAAAGCAAGGGAGGCCAGAGCTCTCGTGGGTAGAGAACTTTGGGCTGTTCCTCTTGTGTTTCTATTGAATAAATTTCATAGTTTCGAGGAGCTTTTGTGCCTTGTTCGTCCGATTTGTTTTTTGTCAAGTCTTTCTCGCCGAGTTTCTGGACAGACCGACGTTGCTTCGGTGTTTCATTCATAACTCAAGTTTTACAGATCTGATTGACGTGATTCTTTTTGGGTTGTCTTAAAAACTCAATTATCTATCATCTGTGAAATTTTCACGATCTTCGGATCTGTAGTTTTTGAGATACACGAGTTTATTTGCAGCATTGCAGATCTGTTTTATATCGGGTAGAACAGATTGATCTTCGTTTAATGTTTTGATCGTATCTCAAGTTTTACTTCGTGTTTTCAAGTGATTCTTGTTGCATTAGATCCGTGACTTGATTCTCTTCCTCTCTACTTGATTTGTCACGGTTGAACACGTTTGAAAACACTTGCACACACGGTTTCTTTAACCGATTGATTTTTGCTGAGGGGTTTTTGTTGTTTCCGCTGCGAAAAGTTTCAATCTACCATTCACCCCCCCCCCCTCTGGTAGCTTTTCACGTGCTCTTCGATCCTACACAACCGCAGAATGTGAGAGATATTCGAGTTTCCTTAGGACCGGATACTACCGCCGGTTCATCAAGGATTTCTCCAAAATAGCGAAGCCCATGACTGAATTGCTAATGAAAGGGAAAGAATTTCAGTGGACACTAGCGTGTCAAGAAAGCTTTGAGGAGCTAAAGAAGAGATTAACCACAGCGCCGGTTTTGGTATTGCCGGACGTGAGCAAGAGTTTTGACATATATTGTGACGCATCAAGACAAGGGCTTGGATGTGTGCTCATGCAAGAAGGACAAGTGGTAGCCTATGCGCCGAGGCAACTAAAGAAACACGAGCTGAATTACCCGACACATGACTTGGAACTTGCAGCCGTGATACATGCCTTGAAGATTTGGAGGCATTATATCCTTGGCCACCGATGTGAGATCTATACGGATCACAAAAGTCTCAAGTATATATTCACACAAACAGATCTGAATTCGAGTCAACGCCGATGGTTGGAACTCATCAAGGATTATGATGTTGGAATCAATTATCACCGCGGAAAGGCCAATGTAGTAGCTGATGCGTTGAGTGAAAAGGGAGCATGTCACCAGCTCACGGTTCGGGAGCTGCCGCCCGAGCTGCACAAGGAGTTCGAACGGTTACATCTCGGGTTCTTGAACGAGATGGAAGTGATAGAACTTAACTCTTCGCTGGAACAAGAGATACGAGATGGACAAGCAACGGATGAGGAAATCAAGGAAAGAATCCGACAAGGCATAGAAAAAGATTTCAAGGAAGACGAGAAAGGCACGCTTTGGTTAGGGAAAAGGATTTGTGTGCCTAACGTGAAGCATATCCGTCACACGATATTAAAGGAGGCACATGAGTCACCTTATTCCATACACCCCGGCTGTACAAAGATGTACAAGAATCTGAAAACTAGCTATTGGTGGGATGGTATTAAAAGGGACATAGCTGAATATGTTGCCTTATACGACACGTGCCAATGAGTGAAGGCCAAACATCAAAGACCCGCTGGATTGTTGCAGCCATTAAAAGTACCTAGTGGAAGTGGGAAAACATCAGCATGGATTTCATTGTCGGATTGCCACGTACTCAATCGGGTTACGACTCTATTTGGGTTATCGTGGACAGATTGACAATAACAGCCCATTTCCTTCCTGTTAAAACCAAGTACAGCGTTGCACAACTAGTCGAGCTGTATATGGAGCAAATTGTGTGTCGCCATGGAGTTCTGAAGAGGATAGTTTCAGATCGGGGTTCTCAATTTACCTCTTGGTTCTGGAAGAAGCTGCATGAAGCCATGGGTAGGCGGTGTAGAACGCCGCTGTTCTGGAATGAGACCGAAGTGCTGCAAGACGCCGAGAAGCAAGTCCAAACGATACGAGAAAACTTGAAGGCTGCTCAGTCACGACAAAAAGGTTATGCGGATAATAGGCGAAGAAAATTGACCTTCGAAGTGGGAGACTTCGTGTATCTTAAAATATCGCCTATCCAAGGCCAACGACGGTTCAACGTCAAGGGAAAGTAAGCACCTCGCTACATCGGGCAATTCAAGATTTTGGGCAAGCGAGGAGAAGTGGCCTATCAACTAGAGCTGCCAACGCACCTCTCCGACATACACGACGTGTTTCACGTGTCCCAACTAAATAAGTGCTTAAGAGTACCAGAGGAACAAGTACCGATGGATGAGCTTGAGCTTCAAGAGGATCTGACCTACACGGAGCACCCCGTCAAAATATTGGACGTGAAGGAAAGGGTCACGAGGAACAAAGTGATCCGTTGGTGCAAGGTACAGTGGAGCCATCACACGAAAGCCGAAACCATATGGGAGCGTGAGGAAGATCTCAAGGCAGAATTCCCTCATCTATTCTCCACTCTATTGAATCTCGAGGGCGAGATTCAGTTTAAGGGGATAGGTTTGTAACACCCTCAAAATTCATTCCTATGCATTGCACATATTTTTCATGTAGAGAAGCATTATAAAAGAAATAGAAATGGAGAAAGAGCTGACAATTAGTCCTGTCCTAATCATCCATAGAAAAATTCCCCGCTGCTGCCATTGCTAGGAGGAAGGCCCTGCCACCAAAAGGAAGTGAGGTATCTCCTCGTTACCCATCTTACGACGTCGTCGCTGTTTCTTCGCATCCGTTTTCTTCGCCCCCTTTGAACAGAAATTTTTCGTGTGCACAAATCACGTTTTGATCGGTTTTTGGCGGTAGAATTGATCTAGATCTTGAGTCAAGATCATCACCACGTCCACACTTCATTCCAGCACCCTTGTTCATCATAAAACCCCATGAAAGCCTGTTAAAACATGCAAAAACACGTACAAACTGGAACAACACCATAGGATTTGTATTCATCTACCCCATTGCATCTTGAGTAAAGTTTGTGCATGATGTTTGATTGCTGTAAATTTTGTATGTGCGTGATCGTGAGTAGAAGAACAAGCTCAAGAGGCCATCTACGAGGAACTACAGCACCAAGACTTCGAGACGTTTGAGCAACAAGAACCACGGGAGCAAGGCAAGTGCCCTTGACCATATTGATCCCATGTTTTGAAACTGTTTTGTTTGCGAAAACTCGTATGCTTGAGTCAACTTGATGGGACACCTTTTATAGGAGTTTACTTGTTTTGTTAACCATCCTTGTCGCCGGGAAAGTTTATGAGTCGGGTATGGGCATTTTTCCTTTTTGCTTCGCTTAATCTACGAGATATGGGAAGCTGAATTAAAACATGTTTAGATACTGCACTCATATGAATAATGATGATGAGAACTTGATGATGTTAATGAGCATGGAATCGGGGAGATCTAGGCAAGCTTGGTTCGTGGATGTTGCTGAATGAGATGGTGGTACTTACCGTAGATATAAGGACCGGTTCATGCGAGAATATGCCAGGAAAACAGTGCCACCACAAGGCCAAGTATGGGTGCGGCTTAGCTGATTAATTAGGTGTGTTGCTAGCTTGTTATGGACCGTGAATGGCGCGAGGAATGGGAGTCGAGGAGGACTGCCCTGGGAACTGCATGGCACAAGAGGGGGCCCGTGGGTGGGAGAATGGTGATTCGAGCCTACCGGTGAAACCTCAGTGAGTCCATACATTTAGTAGCCCCTTTGTAAAGGCTATTTTTTGATCTCTTGGTCATATACCGACGGTTGTGTGCTGGTATAATGGAGGTTCTGCAGTCGCCGACGGGTGACGAAATCACAAACTTGTGGGCAAAGTGGTGTCATCTCTGCAGAGTGTAAAACTATCATGATAGCCGTGCGTACTGTCACAAGCACCTAGCCAACTTCCATGATTAGAGGGAAAACATGGGATGGTTATTCGGTATGGTTATGGTATGGTCATTGGGATGGATTTTGGGACTGTTTTGAGACATGAAAATTAGTTTGGTTTCGGATATATGAATATGAGATGGTTATGAATATCTATGAGTATGAGATGAACTTGAGACCGAGTAATGACTGGTTGAGACTTGATAAACGGTGAATTATGATAAGAGAATGTTGTTGAATTACTTGGTTATGATGGGATTAAACTCACCTAGAAATAGTTGTTGTTTTTACCATGTTTGTGAAATAAAATTTGCTTGCTGTAATGAGCCTTTTTATTTCCTACCTAGTTGAAAGCTACATGTCATACTTTTCTCGCACTTGCTGAGTACGACATGTACTCACCCTTGCATTACCACATAAACATCAGCTACAGGAGATGAGTTCTTCGAGGACCATGTGAAGTACTAGGCGTGCGAACTACCGTCAACATGCCTGTGGAGTTGAAGATGGAGCCTGCTGATATTTAGTTATTTCCGCTATCGTTTAGAGACTTCCGCTGCAAGAATAAGTTAGAGATTCATGAGTGAGACAATGAGTCGATGTAATAAAGTACTTAAACACTATTTATTCGTGGTTATATTCTGAATTCAGTTTGTGGATTACATGTGTATGTGTGATAAACATCCTGGGCACACATATGCATTAACTTGGTTCTGTTTTCGGAACCGGGTGTCACATATTCCAAGCACTCCATCAGTTCAAAACCGAGTCGAAAGACAATTCCATCAAAAAATTCTTACTATCCTAACTGATTGGGGTGGTGAGTATGAAAAACTGCATTCCTTTTTCCGACAAATAGGAATTGAACATCATGTCTCATGTCCTTATGTCCATCAACAAAATGGTACATCAGAAAGGAAACACCGACATTTAGTAGAGGTAGGACTTTCCTTGTTAGCAAATTCATCTATGCCTCTAAAATTCTGGGATGAAGCCTTCCTAATGGCAGTGTATCTTATCAATATGTTGCCATCTCGAGTAATCCAAATGAGGACTCCTACTGAAGTTCTTCTTCGACTTAAACCAGTTTATTCCAATCTCAGAATCTTTCGATGTGCTTGTTGGCCAAATCTTAGACCCTACAACACTAGAAAACTTGCCTTCAGATCCACACAGTGTGTTTTCCTGGGATATAGCTCCATGCACAAAGGGTTCAAATGTCTAGATCCAAAAACAGGACGGGTATATATCTCTAGAGATGTGATCTTTGAAGAGAAAGTATTTCCTTTCTCACAATTACATGAAAATGCCGGGGCAAGACTCAGAAAAGAAATATTACTTCTACCACAAAGTCTCTATGCAAATCCTCAAAATTTAGGGGATATGTCAGGTAGTACTGATACGACTAATGCTACTAATCTTGTACATGAAAGCGTTGAACTACAGGAGAACCAAGAAGAAAGAGGAGAAAGGCTGCCCACAGATTATGTTGAAAATACAGAAAGAACAGGGGGTGTAACAGAAATACTCCATGGTGAACAGACAAGCGCTGGTGAACAGACGGGTGCTGAACACGAGGTGGATTTGGTGCCTGATCCAAGAGTGACGCGAGCTGCAGAATCTCCAACGAGGAATCAACTGCGCAATAATCAGCTAGTGTCAGGTTCTCTTTTCTCAGATGATGCATATCCCGCGCGACATATTGAAAACACGGGGACAGAGAATCTTGGCCCAGGACACATAGCGAACAGTGAAGAAAGCAACTTGGGAAACGGTGCAGGATCTGCAGTGCCTAACAATGGTGTAGCCAGGCCTACACAAAGAATGTGCACAAGGCAACAGTCAGGTATTTCTGTGCCCAAAGTCTATACTGATGGAACCATCAGATATTCTTATTTCTCCTCTACAGGAGAAACCCCAATGTTTACAAGAAGCCCTCAACAGTGAGAATTGGAAAATGCAATGGACGTAGAAATTTCAGCACTGAAAATTAACAAGACATGGCACTTAGTACCTCCAAAACCAGGTAGTAACATAATTGATTGTAAGTGGGTATATAAAGTCAAACGAAAAGTTGATGGAACAGTTAATCAATACAAAGCTTGTTTGGTAGCCAAAGGATTTAAACAGAGGTATGAAAGATTATGAACACACTTTTAGCCCGGTAGCAAAGGTTGCTACTATTTGTCTTGTGTTAGCAATTGTTGTATCAAATAATTGGTGCTTAAGGCAGTTAGATGTGCAGAATGTGTTTCTTCATGGCATTCTAAAAGAGGAAGTATATATGAAACAACCGCCTGGGTATGAAGACAAAAATCTGCCTAATCATGTATGTCGGTTGGAAAAGGCTATATATGGGTTAAAACAAGCTCCTAGAGCTTGGTACTCAAGATTAAGTACAAAGTTACAACAACTTGGTTTCTTCTCATCAAGGGCAGATCAGTCACTATTTATCTATCAAAAAGAAGGTACAACAATTTTTATGTTAATATATTTTGATGATATCATAGTGGCAAGTCCATCACAGAAAGCAATATTCGAATTACTACAAGAGCTGAGAAACAGTTTTGCATTGAAAGATCTAGGTGACTTGCACTATTTTTTGGGAATCGAAGTCAGAAGAACTCATGATGGTTTAGTGTTGTCTCAAAGCAAATATGCTTATGATATTCTGAAACGAGTGAGGATGGAGAAGTGCAAATCAGTTTCCACTCCTTTAGCTGTATTTGAAAAGCTTTCGGCCTATAGTGGAAAACCCCTCAATTCAGAAGATGGATCCAACTATAGGAGTGTGGTAGGAGCTCTACAATATGTGACTATCACAAGACCAGATATAGCTTATGCCGTGAATAAAGTTTCACAGTTTTTACATGCACCAACTTCACATCATTGGGCAGCAGTAAAGAGATTCTTCGGTTCATTCAAAGGACTGGATCTTGGGCTCTCATTCAAAAAATCTTTGTCAACAAGATTTAGTGTCTTCTCTGATGCAGATTGGGTAGGGTGTGTGGATGATCGACGATCCACCGGTGGCTTCACCATATTTTTTGGGCCTAATCTGATTTCATGAAGTGCAAAGAAACAACCGACGGTGTTAAGGTCGTCAACAGAAGCTGAATATAAGGCAATTGCGAATGCAACGTCAGAAGTGATATGGCTGCAGTTCATTCTCAAGGAACTTGGATTAAAAGAAAATGGTATACCATGTTGGTGTGATAATTTGGGAGCTACGTATCTCACTGCAAATTCAGTGTTTCATGGGAGAGTTAAGCATGTTGAAATTGGTTTTCACTTTGTTCGAGAAAAGGTGATGAGCAAACAAATTGAAGTTCGACATATCTCATCCAAGAATCAGGTGGCAGATGGATTCACCAAGGCCTTGACAGCACAGTTGCATGAAAAGTTTCAAAACAATCTTAACTTAATTAAGTTATGATTGAGAGGGGCTGTTAGAAGAAAACAAACTAGAGATAGAGTTCGACATGTTATTGACTAAATCAGATGCGTAGCAATAGCTTCTTCTAGATAAAATTCTGTTTTGATTCTATCGTATTTGTATCAGTAGGACTATAAATAAAACCCGTGGGCTCCTCTGGAGCTAACACGCTTTGACATTTGTTTACACAGGCATGGATGATGGATGAGACGGTGAGTACAAGTGACAATGCAGATCGTACTCGTACCGTCTCCTTCGACTCCAGTATGGTCGAACAGCTTGATGCTACGCAATACGATGTGCGTAACGCATGGCCAATAGTAGCAGGGTGAAAAAGGACAGTTCTCATCAGAGACGTGCTGTGCGTTGTTCAAATGTACACAGGCAAGCAAGGCTGGCAAAAGCCAAAAGCTGATGATGAAGACGCAGGTCGAACTGAAAGGACGATATGACCTCGCCGGCAGGGCCAGGCTGGATGATCTGGGAGCTTCTGTTGAAGGACGCAATGCTATAGTTATGGATGCTGGAACTCATCATCGTTACTACCCCGTTAGTTGGTGTGTATAGTTTACTTTGACAAAAACAATGTTGTTCCAGAGATACTCTGGATCTTGCTAACGGAGTACTCAAGTAGAGTTCTTGTCGGACACCATCAAATCTTACCCACATCAATTTCTCGTCGCTACGAATGATGAATCTTGCTCTCTGCGATAATGAACAGAGCCGTAGTAACCAAGTATCCATTCATATATACCGTACCTTTAGTTTCTTAACCTAAACGATTTTTTATTTAACAAATCCATCAAAAGTTTATTGGGCCTATCACTATAACGCAAAACCTCAAGTCAGTCGGCTATCACCATAAAAAGTAGTCAGATAAACGAACCAACTGTAATTTTAACTAAATTGTTGACATACTTTATTTGACTGCTTTATTATTCTAAATTATGGCAGACCTGATAATGATCTGACTATTTTTTTCTATTGTAAGAGCGATGTATTTCAACTTGAGCCAGGGTATATTACAAGAAATTAGTTGTAGTATCCATTTGCAGTTGAAATCATTTATAATCCATTGGTTATTTTTTTAACGATGTTGATTTATAATAAAATCATGCATCATTAGCTCGGTACATGGAGCACGCCATTAAAAATAACTACACATAGAAAGACTAACATTATCGATGATGGAGAAGGTCTAGCACACGATTGAGGTGATGGTGAGGTGGCAGGGGGGTTTGTTGTCAGTTTTCGTGTGTGCGTCTGCTTTAGCCTAACAGCCTTGATCCTGGTTCTGATGGACGGATTCACCGTACTAACGTAGGCATGCATAAACATGAGACATTCGCTAATAATAGTAATGATGTGCAAGGGAAGCTTACAGCCTAGCATGATACTGCACACTACATGCGCAACGAAAAAAAACAGCTAAACACACGCCCATACTCTCTGTTCATTTCATCACCAGATTAAATTTAAGTAAATCGAGTTATAATAAAGCAAGGCTCCAAATACTGTCAATTTCCTGTCGGATAAAACAAACGCGAGGTCGGGCCCGCGCGTTCCCAAATTTTCTGTTGCTACGTGGATGCTTCGTTCATTCCACACGGCGCGGGGGTAGTAGTAGGCGCTACGTGACCGCGCTAGCTAGCTAGCAAGACGGCGGCGTTCTCGAGCTAGGCCACTAACCTCTGTAGGGGCCGTAGCTAGAGCTAGAGCTTCCATGCATGGATCGACGAGAACAGGAGGCTGCACCTGCGCGCACAGTCCCCTCACCAACGCGGTAACGGCCGTGCCGGCTGCGCCGTCGCCTTACTCGCGCGGCGCGTGCGCTTTTCATGCTCTGGACGCTGGCCGGCTGGGGTCAGCTCGTCCACCCGCCAGCAGCTAGCCGGTCGAGCAAGAGTCATTTAGCTCAGTGTGTGGTCTTGCTACTACTAGGAAAGCTGTTACGTTGGTGTAAGTCAGAGTCAAAGCCATTTTAGTACGAGCAGGAGTTATTCTAGAAGAATCGCCAAAGGGGAACTCTCATTTGTTTTGTTCATAGGTTCGATGGAACTCTAAACTGTTCGTGTTCGCCGCAAGGGAGGGAGGGAGGGAGGGAGGTCACAGTGTCGTGTGGCCTGCCTGACCATTGGCCCAGGCCCCTTCGCCAAGGTTAGGTGCGGCGTCTCATTAATCCCATCTGTGGATGCATGCAAGTGCATGCACGCACGTAGCTCCGGCCCTGCACCTGGTCCTTGACACCTTGTTCCGTCTGCTGTGGCTGAACAAGGGATCGACCGACGGCTAGCTGCCCCGGGCCCCTGCGAGCACGCATGCAGGCCGGGTCGCCGAGACGCCAGGCATGGCAGCGACATCCGAACTACTACTATTACAAGCTAACAAAGACAGCTCAGAATGATTGGTCGATCGGCGGCTAGCTAGTCCCTTTTTATTTTTCCTTCACGACACGGTTTACACGTGTGTTACGGGCACGATCTTTGCCGTTGTCCCAGCAGCGAGATCGGTCGCACGTTTGTTACGAGCTTCGACCGGCCGCTGATTCCCTGAAACAGCCCATACGGGTTCGATCGAAATCCATGGGTGTCTGTGCTGCTGTACCACTGGAACGATCGCGAGGGAGAACGTTTGTTACGAGATTCGACGGGCCGCTGTAACAGCAGCCCGTACGGGTTCGATCGAAATCCATGGGCGTGTCTGTGCTGCTGTACCGCTGGATTAACGATCGCGAGGGAGAATGTGTCGTCGTCCACCGCCTCAATATCTCTATGACTATCCATGCATGTTCCACGATATCAACTCTGTTGTACCCATTTTTTAGGAGAGTACCTGCTCGAAGCCTCGGACCAAGCTCTCTCCCGTGAATAGCAAGCAGTAGGCCACCCGGCGTCATCCTGGGGCCGGGCGGCCATAACTGCGCACGCAAACTGTAGCTACCCATAAGGCCATGCACCCAGCAGCTGTAGCTACCGGCTCCGTTCACACGGCCCCAAACCCAGCCGCGGTGGTCGGTCCCTGCTGCCTCGCGACGCGCTGATCTAGAGGGAGGTGGCCACGATTCGTACGTGATTGATATTGCTCAACCAGCACCCGACAGAGGAGCAGACGACGAATTTCGTTCCAGCCTATGAGGGTGCGCTCAAACCACCAGCGGCGGTAGCAGCAGCTTCATAAAGATGAATGGTTTACAATAAAGCTGCAGACTTGTTTCTCAGATATGAGAGAGAGAGGCAGAGCAGAGAAAGAAATAAAAGCTTCAACAAGCTGCTTCTGCGAAGGTTACCAGAACGAGCAGAGCATGGTTCCTTACAAAACGCCACGGAACATTCAGCTGTAGAGTAGAACGATAATAATTGGAGCTGGTAGGGGAATTAATGGAACGAGTTGGCCACCAGGGCCAGGAAACAGTAGAAGCAGAGACGGGCCGCGACATCACGCACAATGATATCTGGCAAGACGCTGAGCCATGACCAACCACACCACCGCCTTAGGCTACACACCCCTACCCGGGCCATTTGAGCTGATTTTCAAGGCTACAGTACCATAACATCGCCGCTATGGATCTTATAATGTAAAAAAAATATGTCCGTCTGAATTTACAACACTTCTCCGAGGATCTTCATGCCCCTCACAAGAAGGTGAGGTGGAGCTGCATGTTCCTCTATGCTCATCAGGTGTACAACATTATACCACCACATTTCAATGGTACAAGACAGGAGGTGTGAAGGAACTTAGGCGCGGTGTCAAATGTTGCATTTGTCGTATCCGTAAAACCACGAGTTGAGGTCCGTGCTCTTGGATACCTCAAATGAGTCACCTTGTTGCGAGGGCTTGAATTCCTCCCGCCACTGCTGGTCGCTAGGGCTACCAGCTGTATCATACCTGGCAGGCTCAAGATCACTAGGTTCTGCGGGGCATGCAGCGCCCTTGTCCTCAGACAACTCGGTGAGTCGCTGGTTTAGAGCAAGGATTTCCTGGTCGTAGTTCTGTTTCAGATTGTCAATCTCCTGGTAGGCTTTCTCCGTCTCATGCTCTGCCAACTCAGCCCGCCTCTGCAAGAAACGTGGGATAAGATAGTTATTTGTACTGAAAAAAATTCGCGCTCATACTACTAACACATTTTATGTGCGGGGCAGATAATACAGCGAACCACAATATGACCACTAACGATAAACATTTTCCATCCCAAAGTTTATTTTCTGTATTTCTGCCAAAGGCCCAAGAAATGTGGGAAAGACATACCTTGGCCAGTGTTTCAGCTTTTTCTGCATCTTTCAATCGTACTAGTAATTCACCAGCTGCTTGAACAGCTTCAGCAGTATCCCTTAGCTGACCCTGAAGGCCTTCATTTTCAGCTCGAAGAGTTGAAATCTCGGCTGAAATGGAGTTGATGAACCGTAACTCAACACCCTTCACACCAGCTTTCACTGCTCTCATCTTCAATTCTTCGACACCATCACGCATCCTCCTATGCAGTGCAAGCAAACCCATATGCTTCTCTTGAAGATCAGCGTACTGTTCCAGGATTCTTGCATGTCCCTGCATTGCTGTTTGCAATGCTTCATTCACTTCCAATGAGCATTTCTTCTCAGAGTCCAACTCTGACTGCAATCTTACAACCAGAGACTTATTTGCTTCAAGTTCAACTCTAAGATCTTCTGCGAGTGTAATCCACTTGCTCTCTGCTTCAGTCCAATCGGGAGTATCTCCAACACTGGTATCACCATCCTTATCTTTTGTTCCAGGTGAATAATTGATTCCATGAGATAATTGCATAGGAGGCCAGAGTCTACGAATTGATGCAGATGATGAAAGCATAAAATGCAACTGATTTTTCAGATCTTGTATCTCCTCCTGTAGAACTTCTTTCTCATCCACAGAATTCTTGAACATATCCAACTCCTCCTGGAGTCTCTTCAGCTCTATTTCAGCACATAAAAGTTCAGGATGGTTTTCATACTTCTTTTGGAGGATCTGCATTTGTTTACAGGAATGGCTGGTAAGTAATGCTGAATTCAGGAAAATAAGTGTCAACAAAAGGATAAATAGAATAAAAACTCAGAGAAACCTTATGCTCATTCATAATTGATATGTACTCTTCATTCATGAATTCTTCAGTTGGCAAAGTTCCATCCATAAGACTTTCAAGCCTAGCAATCTTCGCTTCCCGTGTTTGTGCAATCACAGCATTGCATTCACGTTCATGCTTATATTGTTGGACCTACAAAAGCAGAATGATTAACACAGAGGAGCATTCACTTTCTTGTTCTGTGCAGAGAGACGAAACACTCACCAAACGATTTAATTGTTGAATCTCTGCAGCTTGCTTTGCACACTGTTCGTCACGTGCCATCTCGCGCCTGATAGCTCCAGCAAGGACCTTCTCCACAGCCTATATAGACAAAACAACATGCATGAATAACCACCCAACTTAACTGATGTATAAATTCACATATTGATTTTTTCTTGAACTTACTCTGAAAAAATGTTGCTGTTTTTGTCCATCAGATGCTACTGCCCCATCAGATGGTACTGCGCCATCCCCATCAGCTGGTACTAACTGTAGATCCCTGCAAGCATTGGGATCCCTACTCTCATTTGCTGAAACTTCAAGAAGACAGCTAGGAACTAGAGCTAGGGGATCCCTCGCTTCAGATTCTTCAGGATCAGTCTGAACTGCAACGTCAACCTTGCAAGGCTGAACATCCATAATTCTAGCATTTAACCCAACCGATGCTCTCCTCCATGCACTGTTGTTTTGATGACTTTGGATGACTTGAAGTCCCCTCTGTATACTGGCAGCGAGGTTCACCTTGCATCGGCCATCTCCACCGTCAGTACCAGCACTAAATTTATTGGCACCAGAGCAGGATCTTTTTGTTGGTATAAGATTCTTGTCCCCGTCAAGAGCTCCAGTGTGTGAACTGCTAGCACATATCTCCATTGGAGACTGTAACCCTTCAGGACATACTGTAATATTGTCGTGAATGTAGGGCTTCTCAATGTCATTTTCAACGATTTCCATTTCCTCATCACTGTCTTCATTGATAGCTTGGAATGTTGGAGGACGATTCAAGCTCATTTTCAGTAGATGCAAACTGCGCCTAGCATTCCATCCATTGTTTCCTTCTGAGCCCCCATTAGACTTCATTCGGTGAAGTTCATCCTAAAGGGTAGGATATAGAAATATAAAAAATTATTTAAGAAAATTGAGTCAGAAGAACTAAACATTATAAGGAAACTTGATTTCATAAGATAACAGAATCATACCTTCAACTGCTGGATTTGTGCACGCAGGGCATTTACATCTTCAATCTTTTCCTCATTCACAACAGCATTGGTTTTTATAGCTTTAGCTCGTTGAGCAAATCTAAGAGTACTTAAAGTTTCACTCTTACAGCTGTATAGCAATAATGAAATTGCCTTTTTAGAAGACAAGAAATAGATGAAAAAACAAGAAATAAATTAAGATCTAACACAGTACCTTTGAGACGGTGAAACAGCGCAAATCATTGCAAGCTTTGCATTGCCTCCGAGGGATTCTTGTAATAGAAATGTCAGCTTTGAATCACG
The DNA here is from genome assembly GCA_030760725.1 of Neostapfia colusana. Classification (NCBI taxonomy): domain Eukaryota; kingdom Viridiplantae; phylum Streptophyta; class Magnoliopsida; order Poales; family Poaceae; genus Neostapfia; species Neostapfia colusana. The sequence continues at coordinate 30,657,280 of JASWHV010000017.1, read as the reverse complement.
ATAAGGAACATGGTGCCTTTGTTTTCCGGACTGTGATATCTCTGTCAGTATATTGATCAGATTTCTGCAGCAGCCAAAAACATTGTTTATATCAGGACCTTTATTCCACAAATATATCCAGTTGGAAAACAATGAAGGCTGAGCCATTTCATAAGTCACTCTCACTCCAGAGGCATGTCCAACGGCATCATAGTGCCCTTATTCGTTCCAGGTAATGAAAACCATTGTATACGGAATACAGCTGGTGGTAGGTATGTGAAAACAAGCATTACAATAATTCACCTCCAGAAAAGAAAATGATATGGGGAATCACCCTGAACATCATCGATATAGATTCAATATAGCCATAACTTATGTTCACCAGCTTATGTATCATCCAGTATCTCAAATGGTAATATGAAGCTCTAATCTCAAGACATCAAGCAGTGTCACAAAGCAATATACTCCCTCCATCACAACAACTCTAGTTCAAAAGTTAACAAGAGCTTATGAACTAATGACAGGAATTTAAAGATAGGAGTATATAATTGAATAAACTGAATTCCACTATCAACAGCTGTTTGGAAAATATAGTGAATATTTAACTTTAAATCTTAGACAAATGTGCACTACAAGATAAATAACATTTCCCAACGTTTTTTCCTGTTGCCCAACAATGTTTAGCATATTTAATTAACTACTTGCCATAAATGTGGGAAATGAATCTGTTGGTAATTTGCTAAAACTGCTGGGAAAGTGAATTTGCACTAGATAACTATCAGCTACATGCTAAAAAATGACTAAAAGATAGCAGAACTGTTGGCCATTCACAAACAAATGTCAGGAAAGATGAAATATCTTGTAGTAGTATAAACAGAACATTACCCAAGCTGTGAAAGAGAACGATTTATGTTCCCAGCCTCTTTTAGTCGATCCCCAGCGGCATGTGTTAGTTTTTGCCGCTCTGATCCAGCAAGATCTACCAAGTTTATCCTGCTTGATCTTGTGCTGCTTAAGCCATCCTCAGGGTTCTATAAAACATAATAGCGAACAAGTAAAGAACTAATAGATACAGCTTAAATGGAACCAACGGAGATCCAATACAGCCTTTAGTAGGAAAGAATGAAAATACTGCAGAAACAATTTGACTCTGTCATCTAAGCTAAGGAACCAATAACTTAATTTTGAAAGGACAAAAGTCTTCATTCCATCAAACAACCAGCTACAAGTTTTTTAAATCACCAATTGTGTTGCACAAACAGCAGCAATCTTCAAACACCACAGAGAATTAGTGTTGCAATTCCGGTGTTTGATCACACCAAAAACTGCCCTGTTCCAGTCAGTTCAGCACCCTGCTTGGGTGCTGTTCTTGCTGAACTGGCGGGGTGCTGAACTGACTGGAACAGGGCAGTTTTTGGTGTGATCAAACACCGGAATTGCAACATTCGTGACATCAGAGCCGGTTAGACCCTAGGTTGAATTCAGCAAGATGTCGTCTACACCTCCATGCAGCGGCAGCGCCACCGGCCATGCGACACCCTCTCCGGCAGCTCGTGAGGTGAACACCGGGACGGGGTTCCCCGTGCTCACCAAGACTAACTACGCGGAGTGGGCTGTCATGATGAAGATCAAGCTGAAGGCACGGCTACTTTGGAAGGTTGTAGAGAAGGACAACGTGAGTGAGCAAGAAGATATGATGGTGCTTGACATCTTGGTCAGCGTTGTCCCGCCGAAGATGATCACGACAATCGGAGAAAAGAGGACGGCAAAGGAGGCATGGGACACGATCGCCATCATGCGGGTCAGCCCGACCGCATGAAGAAGACGACGGCACGGCAACTCCGGAAGGAGTTCGAAGCCGCTGCCTTCAAGGATGGCGAGAGCGTGGAGGACTTCTCCCTCCGTCTGAGCGGCATGCTATCACGGCTTGCGTCGCTAGGGGAGGAGATAGGAGAAGAGATGGCCGTGGAGAAGCTCCTGCGAAGCGTTCCAAAACGCTTCCAACAGATCGTGGTGGCGATCACGACACTGTTGGACGTGTCGACCCTCACCTTGTCGGAGGTGACGGGGCGTCTCAGGGCAGCAGAGAACGCCTTTGACTCGACACGGCGGAAGGGAGCAGTACACGACGGCCAGTTGTACCTCGGGAGGAGTGGGAGGCACAACAGAAGGAGCAGCGGTCTACCCAGTCCGTGAGTTCTTCTAAGAGGTGCGGCCGAAAGGGCCTGCCCAAGAAGAACGGAGGCAAGAAGGGAGGTTCCGGGAAGGATATTCCGCAGGACCAGTGCAGGAAGTGCGGGAAGAAGGGCCACTGGGCCAGGGAGTGTCGGTCGAAGCCTAAGCAAGAGGAGCCGCAGCAGCAGGCTTTCGTGGCAAAGGTGGAGGAGGACACCTTGTTCATGACAAGGGTGGCCTCAGTACAGGAGGAGCTTGTACAAGAACGTCCTACGCGCCCACTTGAGATAGTGGAGGGACGTGTCTTCACTCACCGCAGCAACGACGACGACTTTGGGGACACTCGGTGGTACCTCGACAAGGGCGCGACCAACCACATGACGGGTTCGCGCGCCGTCTTCTCCGAGCTCGACGAAAATGTCGTCGGAACCATCAAGATCGGTGACAACTCCGTCATGCGTATTTAGGGGAAGGGTATGGTCCTATTCGCCGCCAAGACGGGTTAGCACAGAAAGCTCACCGACGTCTACCTCATCCCGCGCCTCACCACCAACCTCATCAGCGTCGGCCAGATGGATGAGCATGGAGGTGTGATGCACATACGGGATGAGCAGCAGTGTCTCCTCACACGAGTTCAGCGCGACAACAGCAAGCTGTACTCCATCAGGCTCAACATCATACGTCCGGTTTGCCTAATTGCAAGGCGTGATGATGTTGCGTGGCGTTGGCACAAACGCTACGGACACGTCGGCTTCCAGGCGCTTTAGAAGTTGGCACGAGAGGAGATGGTACTCGGGCTTCCGCAAAGTGATCACATTGATCAATTGTGTGAGGCATGCTTGGCCGGGAAGCAGAGGCGCTCAATCTTCCCCAATCAAGCTCGGCGGCGCGCGGAGGGCGCACTCGACCTCGTCCACGGCGACATCTACAGGCCTATCACGCAGACGACTCCAGGCGGCAAGAAGATGTTCTTGTTGCTAGTGGATAACATGAGCTGCTATATGTGGCTCTATCTCCTAGCAACCAAGAACCAGGCGCCCGACATAATTCAGCAATTCCAGGCGACGGCTGAATTAGAGTCCAGGAGGAGGCTGAAGCTACTCTGTACTGATGGCGGAGGGGAGTTCACCTCACAGGAGTTCGGCGAGTATTGCGCTCAGCACGGAGTACAGCATCAGCTCACAGCTCCGTATACGCCGCAGCAAAACAGGGTTGTGGAGCGGCGCAACCAGACGGTGGTCGGCATAGCGAGGAGTATGTTGAAGGCGAAAGGTATATGCCCGAGATTTTTTGGGGTGAGGCAGTTATCACGGGTGTCTACATCTTAAATCGATCTGCCACCCGCGGCCTCGACGGGAAGACGCCTTATGAAGCTTGGCATGGAGAGCGACCAGCCATCAACTACTTCTGAACTTTTGGGTGCGTGAGGCATGTCAAGAACACGCGTCCCCACCTAAAAAAGTTGGAAGACCGGAGTACTCCGATGATTTTCCTTGGCTATGTTGCAGGGACGAATGGCTACCGGATGTATAATCCGGCTGATGGGCGCACACACATATCATGTGACGTGATATTTGACGAGGCGGCCAAGTGGGACTGGGGAGAAGGAGCAGGAGAAGAGGACTACGCTGCCTTCCACGTAGACTCCTTAGGTCCAGCAACTGTTGGACCTGCTGTTCCAGCCCTCGGAGAGGTGCTGCAGGGTCCAGAGGGGCCGAACAGCACCCTTATAGTGCTCAGGAGGGACACAGAAGGGTCCGTCCAGACCCTAGGAGTTCCTGCACCAGCCTCCAGACCTGCAGGAGGGGGTCCAACACCCACGGCGTCGCCCCAAAGGCTCCTGCAGGGACTGTCCAGTGCAGATCAGGGCCGGGACAGTCCCGCATGGTGTCAGCAGCAACGGGAGGTTCTGGAGTTGAAGATTCCAGCACCTTCGTCATGCCCCAGAATCCTCCATGGCCCATCCGCTTCGTCACACCGCTGTCGGACCTCGGCAGCAACGTCGTCGACGCCTACTACGACAACGGCGCAAAACTACGGTTCCGCACGATGCGCAACGTGCTTGGAACCCTCATTCCTCCTAGTCGGGCTGAGCGTCCACCAAGCTTGGAGGAGGAGGAGCTCATGTTCACCACCGCGGAGGAGCCTACGTCCTTCGCCGATGCAGAGGAACACTCGTGCTGGAGACAGGCCATGCTTGAGGAGATGGAGTCCATAGAAGAAAACAAGACTTGGCAACTTGTTGATCTTCCTGCAGGACACAAGTCCATTGGCCTCAAATGGGTGTTCAAGGTGAAGAGGGACGAGCATGGGGAGGTGGTGAAGCACAAGGCTCGATTGGTGGATAAAAGCTATGTCCAGCGGCAAGGAATAGATTTTGACAAGGTATTTGCACCTGTAGATCGTCTCGAATCTGTTCGCTTGCTCCTTGCAGTTGTTGCGCACAAGGGTTGGGAGGTACACCATATGGACGTGAAGAGCGCCTTCCTGAACAACGACTTGATGGAGGAGGTGTACGTTTCCCAACCCGTTGGCTTCATCATCGACGGAGTTGAACACAAGGTGTACCGGCTCAAGAAGGCTTTATATGGATTTCGTCAAGCGCCCGGGGCCTGGAATGCCAAGCTCAATGATAGCATATGCTATCGCTTGGTTTCCAGAAGAGTACAAGCGAGCACGGGATCTATTTCTGTGGAGCTGAAGATGAGAAGCTCATCGTCGGTGTGTACGTCGACGATCTTGTGATCACAGGAGGGGGTAACCTCAAGAAGTTCAAGGGGGAGATGATGAAGAGGTTCAAGATGAGCGACTTGGGTCTCTTGTCATAATATTATCTCGACCTGGAGGTGTGGCAAGCTGATGCAAGGATAAGCGTTGGGCAGGCGACCTACGTTTCTAAACTTGTCTCTAAAACTGGCTGAAGGGATGCAACCCCTGTGCATTCCCCATGGAGCAACAAGTGATAGTCTGTTGGTGCATGCAACGGACTATAGGAGCTTAGTAGGAGGGCTGCGATACTTGGTGAACACACGTCCCGATCTCGCCTATTCGATCGGGTACGTGAGTCGGTTTCTGGAGGAGCCCAAGGAGGAGCACTTTGCTGCAGTCAAGCGCATTGTACGCTACATAGCGAGTACAATCAACTGTGGAGTCTTCTATGTAAGAGGAGATATGGAGCTTATTGGGTACTCGGATAGTGATTATGTGGGAGACGTGGAGGACCGCAAGAGCACAACCGGGGTGCTGCTATGTCTTGGAAACAGCCCTGTTTCATGGCAGTCCTACAAGCAGAAGGTGGTGGCCTTGTCCTCATGCGAAGCAGAATATATCGCGGCAGCTCAAGGGGCATGTCAAGGTGTATGGATGGCACGGCTGATGAAGGACTTAGCTAAAAAATCGAAGGCGTCGGTGTTGCGGGTTGACAACAAGTGAGCTATAGACTTGAGCAAGAAACCGGTACACCATGACAGAAGCAAGCACATCGATGTCAAGTACCACTACATACGAGAGTGTGTGGACATGACAGTGATACTATTGTGCTTGAGCAGATCTCCACCCAGGAACAGATGGCGGACATCTTGACCAAGGCCCTTGAAAGACAGAAGTTCATGGAGATGAGAAGAAGGATCAGGATCCTGGACGTGGGCCAGCGTCAGAATAAGGAGGGGATGCCCGCTGGCCCATGGGCGGCCAGAACAGGGCCGGATCCTCCTTCTGGAAGAGATTATAGTTTAGTCTTCTTAGAGATAGAATTAAGGTAAACTAAAAGATTGAGTTGTAATAGATCAGAACTCTTGTAAGGGGAGCTATATAAAGAAGCCAAAACACCCCAATTTCAGATCAGATCAATAGTGTTTATTCCTCCACAAAAAAGGCAGCCGCCACCTCTCTCTCTTGGAGCAGCCGCCTCCTAGGGCTAAACCCTAGCCGCCGCCCCTGTTCCCATCTATTCTGCACCTCCACCTCCAGGAACAGGCGGCAGCTCCTCTGCTCTTCCTGATCTCCCCTGTTCTGCGCACTAGATCAGATCAGGGCTGGCGACTCCCCTGCGCTCCTCTGTTCTGTCCTACTAGGAACAGAACTGTTGTGATCAATCTAATCAGAACCAGAGCCCTCTGATCCTCTCTCAAGTCTTGCTACATCACCAGGAAATCTTTTTCTTAGGTGTTGATCATCTGGATCAATCTGTTTTCAGCCGAACAGATCTGATCAAGGTGTTCTGAACACCGGAATTGCAACAATTAGAACATTACATCTGATGACGATTACAATGCATGGATTCAGCAAAGTACTTTGGTCGTAACAGCTTTTACAATTACATCATGCAGAACCACATAGCATTCCATAGATGAAACAGCAGAACGCAACTTCTAAAGATGCACATATGCAATCATCAGAACCAAAAAGTGCATGGAATCATTTGACAGATTAGTTATCCCTGGTGCGCCTCCAAGCTACCACAGATTCATGGTTGCATAATAACCATATCTATTTGGCATAAGGTTTTGCAGAAATAAATCAAAATACAAGAAGACTGAAAGGTGAAGCAACAACCCAAACTAGAAAAAAGGGGGTATAGATCATCATTGTAAAAGAATAACAACATTAATTACAGTAAAATATATTTTTAATTAGCAAGCACATGCTGACATGAGAGTTGTAGTTAATGCCAGCATGATCAATAAATTGATAAATGACCCCAAAATTCACAATACCTTTGATTCAGACTTAATGACACATGTAAAAACACAATGCGAGCGTGAGCTATCAGCATTCGCACTCGTTGCCCCAGTCCTTCGATTAGCAAGGCCCTGCATCATGTGTAACAAATGATTTCAACACAAAATTAAGGAGCAAGAGCTTATATGTACATGTAACAGAAATTAATCTTGAAAGAATAAGTACATCATGCTTTAATCATTGACAGAATCAAGATTTATTTTATGCAGCATGTGTAAATTATGATATGACATAAAAGTCTTTAACATGACATTTCTATGTTCAATTACAATCAAAATACAGGAGAAAATCATTCCTAACAGAATAATGCTAATATGAAAATTCAAATATGAAAACCACCAAGTGCCAAATAGTCTAGTTGGAAATCAGCATTGATAATTATCAGCACAAGATATGCAGACCTTCACTAACAACTGAATTACATCCTTCATAGTGAAAACAAACTCCCTTGTCAATGATTCAACATAAACACGGGCAGTTCTGACATCCTCTCTAATCTGCAATCAAACATGTTATAATTACCGACAAGAGAAAAGGGTATGATGCATTGAAACTAGAGTTTTCTGTTTGCTTTTTACCTGAAGATTCTTTAAAGATGGGTCTAGTAAATCAGTTATCTGTTCATTGTAGATCTGCATATTACAATAAAATTGGATCACATTTCCTGGGGCAAACAACAAAAAAACAATATGTTTTAGGTACCAAGAACCAGAATTACCTCAAGAAAAGAGCAGACACAATTGTAAGTTAGTTCTTTATCAGCATGTTTCACTTTTTCCTGCAAAAGAGGCAGTAAATTTCAATTTGAATCAGGATAATTATTAACCAAAATGCAGTTTAGAAAACACAATCACATTACTTCTTTAATGCGGGAAAACAACTGCTCAAATACACGAGGTGTCAGTCCCCTCTTGCTGCTCGTTGAATCTTCTGAAAGTGCAGACAGAGGTCCCCACATAGTGTAGGTTTTTCCACTGCCAGTCTTTCAAAAAGTCAAAATAAGAAAGAACAAGTATCAGTTGATCTTTTTTTCCAAGAACCAGACATGATGTGATTTAATTTAAATGTTAAATGGCAGATAAAATCACCTGCCCATAGGCAAATATTGAGCTGTTGAAACCTGATAGGCAATTTTCAACAAGTGGCAGCCCAACAAGATTGAAGATATCCTCCTACATAATTCCACACGATTTAAACATAAATAAAACAATGGACGCACAGTCAAACAATATATTGAAAGGACTAGGAATTAAATAGCAACTAAGATTCCTAGAGAACAAAATCTAGAAAAAGTAGCCAAACGGGAGCAACGTTGGAACTTCTCTAAAAACATATAAGATGAAAGTATTCACTACAGTGCCAACACATTAACTGATTGCGCTAACACAAGTTCTCTATCCACATATGCGCTAGGACCACCAACATGGAGAAACAATCTCAGATCATATTGACCCACATATAAACATACATCACATCAAAATGAAACTAGCAACACCACTTCAGTATCACCTCTTGCAAATCTTACTCTGACATAAACACCGAAAATCAAATCATTCACCAAAACCATTTGAGCCCCTGCACTACTCGCTACAATCCACCAAATATTGAGCTAACCCCTAGTCCATAGCAAGCGAACAGAAGCATAAGCGAGAAATTACGCCCAAAACCGACCCCAAAATGCCACCCAGCCTGACCTGCGTGGAGAACGCGTCGGCGACGGCGTCAAACGTGAAGTCCTGCCCCTGGATCGCAACATTGTTGGCCGCCGTCTTGTGCACGCAGGCCTCGGGGCCCCGGCCATCGTCCCCGGCTTCCTCCTCATCCACGCGGCACGGCGGCCGTATCCTGACCACCACCTGCGCATCCGCAAACGACAAAAAAACCAGCGGAACCCGAAGCCCGTCAAGCCAGATCTAGCGGTTCCGCGACCGAAACTCCATTTACACGAGGAAACCCTAGCCGTACCTGGACGCCGGAGTCGGACACGGACGCGGCGGCGTCGGGCGCCGCGCCCGTCGACGCCGCGGCGGAGGAGACGTCGAGCTTGCGCTTGAGCGGGTTCCCGGACGGCGGGCGCGGCGGGAGGCGGTTGCGGGCAGAGAGCGGCCTGGCGGCAGAGGACGGGGATCGGAAGGGGGAGTTAGCGTGGTCGTGGTGCTGCGCCGGGGTGGCGTAGGAGGGGTCGACGTTCTCCTTGGGGGTGCGGCGCCGCGGCGGGGTCTCTCCGCCCCCGCCCCACTTCTCCTGCGGCGGCGGCGTGGTGGGGTGGCGGGCGTGCCGCGAGAAGAGCGACCTCATGGCTGGGCCGCTGGGCGGAGAGAGAGAGAGAGAGGGGTGAGGAGCGAGAGTGACGTTGCGGAGGAGAGAGAGGCGGAAGGGGGATTTGAAATTTTTCGAACGGCTTCTGCGAGTCGGGGTTGGGACGGGATCTGGCCTCGGGTACGGTGTCTGTCTGCCTACGGCCTGCGGGTGGGGTGGGGTGACCAGTCAACGAGGCCGGCCGGGCGAAGCATCGAGCGCCACGTGTGGGCCCCATGTGACAGGGCAGCGGGCGTCGGGCGCAAAGAATGTGATTGGCACGTCGGGATTTCAGATCGTTCTCCGTCGCTCTGTGTACTAGTCGAGTTACGCGAAAACAGCCTGTCATCTTTGTTTCCATTTCCGATTATTGTAAACCACCTTTTATTTATTGCGAGTGGACAAATATAAGCAGCTTATTCGTCTAGATTAAATAAATTGATCTCTCATGTTGTTATAATTTCATGAGCTATATAAGAGTTATTTGCTTTATGGAATGGTGTGCCGTGTTCTTGAAAAAGAAGTGTTTGCTATCTTATTGGTCAGTCTTTTATTATCACTACCAATGAAATGAAACACGTACATATTAGCTTGTAGATGAAAACAAACAGGACTATAATAACCTTGTTAATTACTCATCCCCTATGGAGCTCTTTATGAGACTAATTATCATTTTCATTGAAGCCTGATCTATTTGTAACATGAGCGACATTGGCCACCTAGAACATGTTTGTCGAAGTGTGTGGACGACGCTTCCCCTGTACCTGCACTGGGCAACCCGCGGAGGTTCTTTTTCGGAGGGGCTAGTCACTTGCGGAGAGCTTGAGCGTATAGACGAGTTAAGGAGAAGCTTGACACGGTGAGTTTTACGTGGTTCAGGCCGCCGGAGCGTAAAACCCTACGTCCACGGCGAGCTAAGGAGCTCGCTGTATTGCTTGTTGCTCAGAACCGGAGTCCTGAGCTTGGGGATGAGTGATGTCTAGCGTATGGGTTGCGGGGGTTCGAATCCTTGCTAACGTTGCCTACCCGAGCCTTTTATAGTCCAAGACTCGGGTGGCTTACAAGGGGGGCCCGGGACCCGACAGGTGGTCCCGGGGAGATTGTCTATTATCTACCGTATCTGCAGTTATGCCGGTAGTTGTCTCTGGCGAAGGCTTCTGAGTCTTCGTCTTGCAGCCCTGCCCATGCCACATGCTAGTCGTAGTGGTTGATGACGGCGGGGGCGGCATGGGATGTCTTGTCGCTATGTTTATTGGCTGGCAGACCCTGACACCGCGCGCCAATCTGTGATGCGACTGGGCGCAACGGCACCTGACAGAGGTGTGCTCCGCGTCTCCGCGTCTTGGGAAGGCGCGGGCCTTGAATACCTTGTACGGGCAAGGTATGGGGCGTCTTTACGCCCGCTGCCTACCGCTCGGGGGCAGGCAGCGCTGTTCTGCTGGACACGTGGTGGGCCCGGAGCTCTCCTCTGAGGAGGGGGAGGTCCGGCCCCGCAAGACATGTGGAGCCTTCGGACCTCTCCCCCGCGGAGGGGGGAGGTCCGGCTTCTGTCGGCCACGTGGCGGGTCCGGAGCTCTCCTCTAAGGAGGGGGTGGTCCGGCCCCGCGGGACATGTGGCACCTTCAGAGCTCTCCCCAGGGAGGGGGGAGGTCTGGCTGCTGTAGGCCACGTGGCGAGCCCGGAGCTCTCCTCTGAGGGGAGGGAGGTCCGGCCCCACTGGACACGTGGCGCCTTCGGAGCTTTCCCTCCGGAGAAGGGCGAGACCCTTAGGCATTTTCCCCTGTGCGCGGGGGTACCCCATATCGCGGGTACCGACAGGGACCTTCCCAACTAGGGGAGAGTTTGTGGGTCCCTTCGCGAGAAAGTATGCGCCGCAGCACCAGGTCACCTTCCTGCAGCTCCCGAGCACGCACAGACCTCTGGTGGTAGCGACGGAGCGCTTGTCTGTACCGTGCGTTACGGAGAGCTGCATTCAATCGGACCTCGTTGACGAGGTCGATTTCTCCACGCCGGAGGTTGTCCTGCGCGGCTTCGTCGTAAGCTCGGACACGGTGAGACTTCATGGTGATCTCTAGGGGAAGTACAGCTTCGGCCCCATACACCATGAAGAAGGGTGTCTCTCCTATGGCCCGGCTCTGGGATGTCCGGTTAGCCCATAGTGTGCTCGGAAGCTCATCCACCCAATTGGCACCATGTTTCTTCAGACTGGCATAGGTGCGGGTCTTAAGGCCCCGGAGAATCTCCGCGTTGACCCTCTCGACTTGCCCATTGCTCTTTGGGTGAGCAACGGAGGCATAGCACACCTGAATGTCGAGGTCTTCGCAGTAGTCTTGGAAGGCTGCATTGGTGAACTGGGTCCCGTTGTCGGTGATGATTCTGTTCGGGACCCCAAACCGGCAGACAATCGACTTGATGAACTTTACTGCGGATTGCTTGTTGATGGTGACAATTGGTGTGGCTTCCGGCCACTTGGTAAACTTGTCGATGGTGACATAGAGGTACCGGAATCCCCCGACGGTTCTGGGGAATGGTCCCAGGATGTCCAGCCCCCATACGGCAAACGGCCATGAGGGCGGGATCATCTGTACCGCCTGAGCCGGTGTATGGATCTGCTTGGCATGGAACTGGCACGCCTTGCAGCTCTCGACCAGCTTGACGACATCCTGGAGTGCTGTCGGCCAGTAGAAGCCATGTCGGAAGGCTTTACCGACAAGTGTGCGTGAGGAGAGTGACTCCCACATTCGCCTCCATGGATCTCAGCGAGCAAGTCGCGGCCTTCCCCCTGGGTTATGCACCGCAATAGGACGTGGTTGGCGCCACGCCGGTAGAGATCCCCTTATACCAGCGCGTATCTCTTAGCCATACGCACGATCCGTTCAGCGGTTGCATGTTCATCAAGGAGGATATTGTCTTTCAAGTAGTCCCGGATCTCCGTGATCCATGCATCGGGTCTGTCTTGAGCTTCTGGATCTTGAGCGCTGGGTTGCATGGAGTCCCCAGTGACGCTTACGATCCTTGGCGGCATCCATGGCTGCAGGGCCGCGGGACCGCCAGCTTCGAGGTGCTGGTCAAGCCCCCTTCGCCCGGCTCGGCGGGCCGGGCTGTGGGCCGCAGCAACGTCCTCTCGAAGACTCCTTCGGGCACGGGAGCTCCGGTGGAAGCCTTCGTTGAAAGGTCGTCAACTGCGGCATTGCCAGCGCGCGGTACGTGGCGTAGGTCCAAGGCAAGGAAGTCTTTCTCCAACATCCGCACGTGAAGCAGATAAGCAGCTAGCTGTGGGTCATTGCAGGAGCATTCACCCTTGACTTGCTTGATAACCAGCTGGGAGTCGCCCTGTGCCAACAACTGGCGAGCGCCTAGAGACAGGGTTGTCTGTAGGCCAAAGATGAGTGCTTCATACTCTACCATGTTGTTTGTTGCCTTGAAATTGAGACGCACCATGTACCCAAACTGTTCCCCCGATGGCATGAGGAGCAGTACGCCGGCACCGGCCCCCTGCTTTCGCGAGGAGCCATCGAAGAAAAGCGTCCAGTGGGGCTCGGTGAAGACCGGAGCTTGGTGCTCTGGTTCACCGTCTTCGTGGCCCCCTGGGTCAGTCTTCGTTGGTGTCCACTCTGCCACAAAGTCGGCCAGTGCTTGGCTTTTGACTGCATGGCGAGGAAGGAAGTCCAGCTCGAACTCCGCCAGCTCCGCTGCCCATTTAGCGACGTTGCCAGTCGCATGGGGGCTGTGAAGAATCGTCTTCAGCGGATAGGAGGTGACTACTGAGACCCGGTGGGCCTGGAAGTAATGGCGGAGTTTCCTGGAGGCCACGAGCACTGCATACAGCAGCTTGTGGACTTCTAGGTACCTTGTCTTGGCATCATGAAGTACTTCGCTGATGTAGTAGACATGCCTCTGGATGGTTCGAACCCTCTCTCTCAGGTCTGGGAGGTCTTCATCCATTGGCCCTGGCCCGCTGGAGATGAGTTGATCCAAGGGGGCCTCCGGGAGTTGGAACCCGGAGGCCCTTAAGCTATCTTGGCCCTCCGGGGGGCCCCGCTCATTCTCCGGGAGCTCCGAAGGGTCTTGCGGGATCTTCGGGAGGTCCCGTCGGGCCCCTGGGGGGTCCCACAGGACCCCCAGGGGTTTATCTTGGGGGTCAGGGAGGCCGCCCTGGACCTCTGGGAGGCCGCCCTGGACCTCCGGGAGGTTGCCTTGGAGGTTCGAGAGACCGTCTTGGTCTTGCGGGGCCTCCTGGCGTCTGTCTTCTGCTGCCGGAGCAGGTCGTGAAGATGAGAGGTCCGGCCGCTCTGCGATGAGGACCATACTCACCACCTCGGTTGTTGCCGCGATGTAGAGCAATAGGTGCTCTCCGGGCTCTGGGGCTACCATGATAGGTAGGGTCGTCAGGAGCCGCTTCAACTCCTGGAAAGCCTCTTCTGCTTCGTTAGTCCAGGCAAATGGGCCGGACTTGTGCAGGAGCTTAAAGAAAGGGAGTGCCCGCTCTGCTAGCCTCGGTATAAACCGACTCAGCGTGGCTAGGCATCCCGTGAGTTTCTGGACATCTTTGACGCGGGCGGGAGGCCGCATCAAGTCGATGGCCTTGATCTTCTCTGGGTTGGCCTCAATCCCCCGGTGCGAGACCAGGAATCCTAAGAGCTTCCCAGAGGATACACCGAACACACATTTGTCGGGGTTCAGCTTGGTGCGCGTGGAGCGCAATTTGTCAAAAACTAAGGCTAGGTTATCTAACAAAGATGAACCCTGCTTGACTTTGACAACGATGTCATCGACGTACACCTCAACTAAGTCTCTTATTAACTCTCCAAAGGTTTTGTGCATCTCTCTGTAGCTGTGCCACTAGGCTAAGGCAGATCCCCTCAGTTGTTGGACTGCAAGCAGAACCTTATCCTGCTCGTTTGCATGCACAACCTCGAGTTTCATCTCAATCTCTCTTAGCCAGTCATCTGCCTCAATGGGGTCCTCAGATCCAGAAAACTTGGGCGGGTTCATCTTGTTGAAGTCTACGATCTGGTGATTGTTTTGCAGCACGGGCTGATGGCTGTTGAGGCCATCGTTGTTCCGGGCAGCCAGGGTGTTCGTCAGTAGCTCTAGGAGTCGATTCTGGCGGTCCAGAATGGTAGTCAGATCGTAGTTAGGTGCTTGGGGATGTGGCCGGACAGGTGCACTCTCCGCTGTCTCATGCTCGTGAGGTGCAGGCGGAATCTCTCGTAGTCCTTGGTCCGCCTCGTGTCCATTAGTGACTCGGCTCAAGCGGCGAGGCATCTGTGACAAGGCAATCGATGGGTTTAGATTTTCTTCCTATTATTATTACTATGGTGCATCATAATTAGTTATGCTTACCGTCTTTTATTATTGTTATTATTATTTTTATTTCCTATATTTTTTTTCTATTTTACTATGTGTATCTAAACACATATATATAGTTTTATACCACACAATTCACACAAACATCAAACATTGCAAGCAACACACCAAGCATTCATTCATTCATTCGGGCAAGCGGGTACAAGATACATAGCGCATGTCGTCGCTGGGTCTATTCCCTTAAGGGTCAGCCGGGACCTCTGCCTGGCTACTGGGTCCTACATCCTGATCTTCAGGGTCTTCGTTGGTCCCGCGAGGTGAGGTCGGAGGAGTAGGTGGCACAGGCTCACAAATCCTCCTTCGGGGGTTGGATAGGTGATACACTGAGGTTCCTTCTAGGACAAGTGGCTTCATCGTTGCACCAGCTTGACGGTCCTTCCGCTTGGCCCGGTCTACAAGGTAGACACCCCTAAGCAGCTGGCTGTGACGGTCGGTCTGCTCCCTAAGGTTCTCCTCGGCCAAGGCGACTTGACTTTCGGCGCTGGCAACCCGGGCTTCAGTCTGCACTAGTGCTAGCTTAGCCTTTCGCCAGCAGGTCTCCAATGTCTCAGCACGCTGGACGAGGGTCTTCACGCGCTGGTTCAGCTGGTCGCACAAGTCGTCCAGGCTCAATAAATAACCGGACATGGCGACAATGGTGGGGTCGTCTTCGGTCGAACCGAGGCCTTCCAGGTTGCGAATCCTCGCCATCCATGCGGGATGACTACGGTCCAGTGGTGGGAAGTACTTCATGGGTGTGGAACCCAAATGCCAGTCAAACATGTGGCAGAGGTACTTCAAAGCTTTGCGGGCCACCAATTGGCACGTATCTTTCATGCGGCATCCAGTGGCGGAGACATTCCATGGCTTCATGTCCAGGAACCTCTCACTGGCGCCGATGTGCACAGTGACCTCGCAGCTTTCGGTGCCATGCTCCACGAACTCATGACCCACGTACTCCGGACGGTCTGGAATACCTAGTCGTGCCGTGGCGGCATAGAGCACCTTGGGGAAGCCGTCTTCGTTGATGCAGAAGGTGGTGATACGGTCGTCCGCCATCTGGCTTAGAACAGGGCACAAGGATTAGATGAGAGCAAAACCTATCACCAAGGCTCTACGGTCCAGGTTTCCTACCGGCCAACTATTCTACGGTCTCCTATGGTCACCTAAGTACTAGGGTACGCATCCTACAGCCAAGTATGGCTCTGATACCACTTGAAGCGTCCTGACCCATAAGATCAGAACTAAACATGTAATATTATGCCAGAAACAGAGTTCGGTACATAATATTACAACACAAGTGGAACCACAACCATACAGAGCTTTATTACAACGGCATACACTTTAGTACAACAATAATAAGGACCAACATAAGGATGATTAACGTCATAAGAACATGGACAACTAGCTCCTCCTCGTACATGGTTCCACGGTAACACCTTGGGTGTGGATGCGACCCTACTCGAAGTCCTCCGGGTTGAAGTCAGGATCCTCTGAAGATATCAACAACGGTTGAGTACAAAAGTACTCAGCAAGCTCCACCTCGCCCTTCGGGAGGGGAATGAAACAAACATAGATGCAATGCTCAACAATAAAAGTGATGCAACCTAATGCAACCAAATAACCCATCCAGAGACATTCCTCACCTCATTCTCACAACAGGTGGCTTCCTAGTTGTTAGGACCACACCATAACCTGTCCTGTACCGAGGACACGGCCGTCCGAACGGGTTCTACACTCTGCAGAGATTGTACGCTTTACCCACACGCACGGACCATCCACGACAGCCCGTCGTAACCGACACCCAGTCGAAACATCACCCAAACCAGTCGTCCCAAACCCAGTGTCATGACTTATCTCAATATCATCTCAATTTTCATAAATGCATCTCTCTCTCTCTCTCCACCGTGGACGACTGTCGGGCTAGCCACCGGGGTTAGGCTAAGCCCCGCCCATACAGGGTCATGTGGTCGTACTGAAGAAAGTTAGGTGAGATGTCAAAACAACTCGGTCCTTAAGGCTCACCAGGGCAGCCTCCATACTCAAACCACGAGCCTATCATCTTGATAGTACTCACTGTAAGTCTACCACCACGGTAGCACTTACACCAACACTAACCCTTCTGCCCTGGTCTCAACTCACGCTCTCCCCAACCATGCAACATAAACAAGACAACATCATCATGCATAATCTCATCCTATCAATATGCTGCAAAAAGAGAAACTAGTATGTTTACCCTCTATCACTCGAATAACTCATGCTCAGCAATGCAAATGCCTAATCTACTGGCCACAATGGATAAACATCACATAGGAGCAATATGATCAAAAAAGGGGGTGATGGAACTTGCCTTCGCTACCGTCTGCAGCGTCGTGCTCTTGGTCACTTGGCTCCCCTGGGTTCTCTTCCGACACTGCTTCTACACCGCGCACAAGCAAACATACAAACAAAGCAAACATACATCATTCAGACTTTCTTACACTAACTATATTATGATATTAGATGATTTTTATAAGAAGAATCGGATTAAGTGATCCTTTTGTGTGTGGGTGAGATCTGCTCTAAGGCCAATCAAGGGGTTGCTTAAGGTTGGGCTCAAATCAGCAAAAGTAAACGGGGGAGGATGGCCAGAGAGTAAGAAATCGAACGCCGAGGCTATGAATCACTCGATTAAGCTGCCGATTTTGGGTAGGAAGTAGAGCAACTTCATGGAAGGGCAGCCATGCCACGGGGTGGTCGTGGCCAAACCCGAGGAGAGGGGGAAGGGGGGGATGACTCGGGGAAGAGAGTGGAGGTTGGGGTGCTCACCTTGGCCGTGGCTTGGCGGGGCTCGACGGGGAGGGTTCCTCGTCGGAGATCGATGTTGGAGGGGGGGGAGAGGAGACGCGAGCGCCGGTGCTCAATGGGCCGGTGAGAAAGTGAGCCCCCGAGCCCCTTTTATAGATGAAGGGGGAAATGGATAGGGATGGAGGGAGGAGAGGTAGGTGAGGTGTAATTAATGCATGTTCCGGGGGCTTCTCGTGGAGTGGATAAGGATGGGGGGAGATATATGTGAGGGGTGGTTCTGGAAGCTTCTCGTGGAGTGGATAAGGATGGGGGGAGATATGTAGGGGTGGTTTCGGGAGCTTCTCGTGGAGTGGATAAGGATGGGGGAGATATGTACATGAGGGGTGGTTCCGGGAGCTTCTCGTGGAGTGGATAAGGATGGGGGGGAGATATGTATATGAGGGGGTGGTTCCGGGAGCTTCTCATGGAGTGGATAAGGATGGGGGGAGATATATATGAGGGGTGGTTCTGGAAGCTTCTCGTAGAATGGATGAGGATGAGGGAAGAAGAGGAAAAGAGTTTGCCTTTAGGCAAAAGTAGGGGGGGGGTGGCTGCACCAGTTTCGATGAAAGACATATCTGAGATCGGCCAGTAATGTGCGTAATTTGTCTGGTGATTAATTCTATAATTCTGATTTATTAGCTTTACGAAAAATGGGGCGTTACAGCGGGGGTACCCCATATCGCGGGTACCGACAATGTTCCACCCTCTGAGTAGGGTCACAGCTACATCTCTTACGCACACAACGCAATGCTCCCTCTCAAGAACATGTTCCACCATTCGACACGACGCTCACTAGTAATGTCTCGAAGGGCTCCAGTCGTATATAAACTTGTGGAAACTTCAATAATCTCTATAAAACCTCAATTTCCAACTCCTAATTGATTTAGATCTCGACCCAAAGTAACATGTTAAGACACAATAGCCTAGAGGTGAATGGATGCTCTTGCTACTCTCCACAAGCACTAGAAGACCTATCTCACGGTTGGGCTGAGGCAGCATAAAGGAAAAATAAAACTCTAGAATGAGTGTATTTATATAATGTTACATGGGACCTCAACATGTGCAAGAAAACCAAACATCAAATTGAATTAACCAGAACTGAAACCGGAATAAGCAAAACTGATTAAACTAGTGTCTATTTCAGTTAGCAGTTTGTGAAAACCAAATTTTTTTGGATTTGGTTTTTTATTTTGGTTAACCTAGTTAATTAACCGAAGTGGCCCAGTAAACTTGAAATCAGTCCACTACCGACCCAGCCCAGTCCAGTCGCAACTCTAACCTCCCTGCTCCCTCACTCTCTCACTCCTGAGACATTTGTTATTTTACCACCCCAACGTTGGGCTTCGCCAAAATAATACTCGCAACATGCAACTCGCTAACATACCAAATATCATTATTATGGACACATGTTTGCTCGTTTACCATCGAGACATTATAACATAACTCTTAGTCTTTTTTTGACAGAATAGAACACAGGAAAAGACTAGAATATGCTTAGATCACTTATCCACATCTCTCATTTATAAACAACCATACGGGAGCCTGCTGATATATATAAAAAAAGAGAGAAAAATTGCATGCCACTAGAAGCTTGATAAATAAAAAAATTGTATGTCACACATAAGATAAATTTAACAATTCACATACATGAGATAAAAAAGAGAAAATTTGCATGCCACTAGGAGTAAAAAATCTGCATGCCACACATAAGATAAATTTAACAATTCACACAAATGAGATAAATATAACCAAATTCAAAGTTCGTGTCACATCCATAAACGTTGAAGTTCACATGTCACATAGAGTCATACATATTAAAGTTTACATTTCAATCTGAAGAACCTTACATATAAGTTTCCAAACTACAACAAATAATGATAGAAAACAACTCAAACTTTTCTTAAACTTCCTTGGTGTATTTTTTGACAGCCCTTTTCAATATTCTTTGCTTGGTTAGAGTTAAGTGCACACCATTTTTGATGAAGTAGAGATGGTGGACGTCTCTAATGATGTGGACGTAGTGACCGGTTATGGAGAAGTGGAAACGGTGGCATCTGCTTCAACGGGGGGGGGGGGGGGGGGGGAGGCGGCGCCAGGGGGCTCGGCCTGGGGACGACGTCGGGAGTAGTGGCGGCTGAGATAGATGGGGACTACGGGAGGAGAAGGATGAAGTGAGGGTAATTTTGTCTTTTTTGTACATGTTTTAGGGTAAACGATAATTAACCAATAATTAACAACCTCCCGATGGTAAACGAGCAAACATGTCTCCATTATAATGGTATTTTAGCGAGTTACATGTTGGGAGTGGAATTTTAGCGAAACCCAACATTAGAGGTGGTAAAATAGCAAATGTCTCCTCACTCCTAACTGCCTGCGATACCCCATGTTGTTGCCCTCCTTTCACCCGGCCGCCACGCCACACGCCCTGTCGCGCTGCCATGCCCCGTCACGCCTCGTAGCGCTTCCGTGCCCTGTCGTGCCTCCTTGTGTCACCGCGCCACCACTCTGTGTCGCAGCGGTCGTTTCGGTCGCGCTGCAGAGTTCATCGTGCCTCATCGCGCCATCGTGGCCGCAGCCCTATCATCGCGCCTTTGCTCCTCATGTGCGTGGTAAGTCCGATTCTTTTTGTTTAATAGAAAATTGAATCGGAAATTTTAGTTAACTGAAGCACCAGCTATTTCTTTATTGTACACTACTTCGATTTTCATTTTCTCAAAACCAAATTTAAAAAAAAATTAAATGATCGGTTTTAATTAAACCAAATGAGGAACCTAAATGGGACGCACATGTCAGTGTTCTGGCACAGGTATGTGGATATGAGTGTGCCTTTTTTACCCAATAAGTATTATCCTTTGTGGGTTTTTATCCATTGCCAAAACCCATACCTACGAATACAAATTCATATTGGATCCATACATATTAGATCAGATATCTGCAGACGTGTGAATAATAGGTATCCATTATAATCTTAGTTGGAATGGAGCTCGGAGCAGCGTGACTTACATATAGACGATTGCCGTTGCGGATCTAAAGGCCTCTAAGGCTAACTGTGGATTGGTAAAATGAGTAGCCAAATGGATATTTGGGTGTCTAGTTTTAATTTTGCCTAGCAGTAATCTCCAACAACACATCTATTTTGCCTTGCATGAGGAGAGCATCCAATTTTAGGTATCTTCTCGGAGCATCCATTTTGCATATGACAACTCATTTGTTGTTTCATTGGAGTCAGTCTAAGGTGTCAAGTTTTTTGCTTGCCCTGGATTGTGGGGGTAGGTGGGCGAATTATGGTGGGTAAAGGATTGAGTTTTCATTTTTTTTAATTTTGTAACGGGTCAACAGTTTTTATGTTAGTTGAATGATTGGCGAAGCTGCGCAGTTGAGAGATAAATGGTTTTGTTTTATACTTTTGTTGTCAATACATCTACCTTGTGATGGTTTTCTCTTTATTATTTTTTGTTTATAATTTGTCTACTTTGATATTTGCAGATGGAAAAACAGAATGATGTGGTCAACCTCAAGGTTTTTTGTGGTAGAAGTTTTTGTGGTAGCACTGGCCATGGACTCCTTTGTAGCATGACTTCAGCAAGGATTTAATGGGCTATCTTGAACTGCATGCGTGTTGAAGGATTATAGCCTAAAGGATAAGGACCTGAAGTCTGGTTAGGTTGTGCTCAACGGGCTTGTGTCGATGCGATAGATGACACCCTATGCAACCTGTTATTGACTGAAAGTGAAGGAAAGAAGCTTCATTTTCTTTTCTTTCTTTTTTTTTTTTCTATGGAAAAGGAAGAAGCTGTTGTAGCTTGTACATAGTCCCTAATCCGGCAGGGCACGTGCAAAGTCGGATTCACTTTTTGTGATCGAAGAGTTCATCAAGTGATGATGATATTGCAGAGGAAGAGTTCATCACCGCGGACCGCTCGCGCTCCGGGACGCTCGTACCAGCGGATGCGCACCACCTGCTCGATGAATTGTTGCTTCAGGCCACCCCGGTACCCGAGCGGGCGCTGAACGGCTTCTGTGCGCACTCGCCCGCGCGCTGCCCGCCGCTGTCTGCAGCGACGGCCCCGCCCTCGCCGTTGCGCTCTTCAACCGCTTATCTGTGCCGCGGGCTCACGGGTGGCCCCGCCCACGCTCTGCACCTATAACATGCTCGCGGATTGATGCATTCTGCCTCAACTTAATTTCCTGAAATCTGCAAGTGATGTTTGTTTGTTACAATGGATATAATCTACACAGATAGCCCATTCCTGATCCTTTTTTTGTTCATTTTGTGTTAGCTCACAAGAACGCCAGGTAAAATGTAGATTTCCTTCCTCCTGTGTTTTGGTTGGATAGCTATTTCTGACTGAGAATGTATTCTTCATGAAGCTGTTTTGGAGCCCGAAGCTCGGTAAAAATGGCCCGACACGAGCAGGGCTTGACACGAAGAAATCAGGCCCGGGACGGCCCGACGCCCGGTGCAGGTCATGCCCGGGCTTTAACCTCCGGCCCGTCGGGCTGGCCCAGCACGGCCCATTTAAGGTCGGCCCGATCGGCCCAACGGTATGGCCCGGTTAGCCCGTGGGGCCCGGTTCAGCACGGCACGTTTAAACCCGTATAATATTTTTTTACTATTTTAAATGTATTTTAAAATATATGGGCCACAGGCCAGCCCGACCCGTTTATGGCCCGACAAGGCCTGACACACAAAAAATGAACTTGGGCCGTGCCCGGACCTAGACCTTGCGAGGACCCGACGGTCTCGACTAGCTCGGATCACGCTGAGGGGTGTTGCGTTGCACAACACCAGATAACACATAAAAAGGTACAAAGCGGAAGCAAAAGTTTTATTACATAAAAGCGTTTATTAACATGTTTACAACAAAATACGTCAAGTCTAGAATCACGGCGTAAACTAAGCAAAAGAGTTCACGTTCAGCCCGTGAACGTGTTCCCACTAGCACACAACACACTAACATGGCGGCGTGCACGGCTCTCACTCGACGGTGTTGCCCTCTTGGGGTTCCGTCTCCTCCTCGTTAGCCTCCTCCTCATAGCACCCTGCAAACGCTTCAAACACAAGCAGTGAGCATGATGGCTCAGCAAGACTAACCCATCTTACCTACACATGAAACTCTACATGATGGGTTTACAGTGTAAATGAGAATGTAAGCTGCAAAGGACACACCTAAATAGTTGAACCTTACTTTCAAGTTTTTAGCACAAGTGGTGGAGAACCTCGTGCTAATACACATAAGAGAGCCGTAATCAAACAAGAAATGCATTTCTCTCATGTGCTTTGCTCAAGGTTTAAAAGAACTTTATTAGCTCTAAACTACAACAAATCATTAGCAACCAAAGTACATCTTTCAATCAGCAACCTTTTAACATGACACTAGCCTGTTCTTTCTACGTCACAGTACAATGAACAAGTGGTACTCACTGACCACGAGGGATGATGATTATAATTGTTTTACACCTGCAGGGTTACTCGAATAACCCATCAAATATGCCCGTACTTGATGTTGCCTAGAGCAACCACCACGGACGTCGTACGCAACCACCTTGCATCCGTCAGCCAAGTGTTGAACCGGTCCTATCGTCTCGAGCAAGAGGTCTCTGCACGCGCATCCGTAGTGCCGCCAGTCAATTTACACCTCAAGCTCTCAACCTACCCTCTGGACGACAAGCAATTCCTCAACAGATCGCTACTAGAATTACATCGGTTTCCCGGTTCCCATATATCTGGTAGGTTTTCGGTACTGTTCTAGCTTGTTCAACAGGATCGCACACGGCTCGGTCCTCAAACAACACAAACGGAGCTATGGCACCCAGGCCTAAAGTCATGCTGCCCTTACTCTCCGCTCGGTCTCATTTTTCTTGCCATGTGTTCCATTTGATATCTCTAACCAAATGGTGTGCCTCTAGCCTATTCTCGCGAGCAGTTCCAACTACTCGACTTGTACCGAATCCTACACTATATTAGCATTGCAGTGGCTACACGCGGTTTAAAACCTAAGCCCAAAACCCTGGTTCTCTTGACTATGCAGTTGGGTTTTCAAACAAGACTCTAATGCACAATCGAAATGGATACTCAATGTAAGTTCTCAAAACTATAAAGTTTACAAAATTGCTAATGCAAATTAGAGCTTGCCTTATTGCTAGTCATATGCTAGCTGTTCCTCCGGGGTGATGAAATTCAACACCTCTGGCTCCTCTTCAACCTTAGCTACTTACTACAAGATATAACCATATATGTGTGTCAATTTAAATGCATATTAGTTTGAAGTTGATATTGTATAGTCTATAAGTATAACTAGACAGTGCTAATGACTCTGAAATTTTTACAGTGGTTTGGTTACAACCTAAACAGAGACTTGGTCAAATTTCATTTGAATCAGAGCTCATTTGAGCCCTCCACAAATAAATGTGTATTTGAACTTTATTAGAGCTCTTAGGGTGTTCTAAGGATTTTCATGGAGCAAGCCATGACTTTCTAGAAACTAGATTTTTAGAGAGTTATAATGGAATTGGTTTCACCTAATTTGAAGATCCCTAGCAAAAGATATGAGCTAAACAAGTTAAGAGAAAATTTGAAAAATGTCTCCGGACATTTTTCATTTTCTCTGGAACAGTTTAATTAATCACACCATTAGGTAGATCAAATCTGCTCGAATGGATCTGAAATTTTCATGGTAGCTCCGGGATTTTGCAAGAAACATCCTGGCTAGATTTCAGAACTTTCCACTAAAGGGTTCTCTAGTTAAAATTCTAAACAGTTTAAATTTTGAAGAATTAATTCTGGAGAATTAAAAATTTTCATAGAGTGAAAACGGTTTTGTTGGAAATTACTCAGAGAGCTGAATCCAAAAAAATATGGTTCACCTAGTTTGGAAATTTCTAGCCAAAGTTATTAATTTCCAAAGTTGGAGCTGAATTCAGATTTATTTTCCAACCGGAAATTCATTCCCGCGCTGACTCAGCCGCTGACAGCGGGGCCCGCCACTTTGTTTAATTCAAACGCGGTGCACACGCGCTTCAGACAGCGGCTGACCACTGGGGCCTGCCGGCTTCGTCTTCCTCGTGACACTTGACAGCGCCGCGACGGCGCACTCTAGTGGAGCTCGCCGCCGACCGATCCCCTGCGCCAAGCTTCATGAAACTTGCCGCTAGGGCCTAGTCCGACACGAGGAACACTTTGGTGGGGTTGGCGGTGGTCGGCGGTGACAGGAACATGGCCAGCGACGTGCGGCGACTTTGGAAGAACTTCAGCCGTGTCGGTCGGGCTCCCTAGCACCCCAAATGCTCGAGCAAAAGGTCGTACAACATCAGTGCACCCTAGGGAAGATCGTCATGAATTCAAATGAGCTCAGAAACGTCTCCAACTAGCATGTTACAGTGCGACCTAGGTCGAAAATCAGGAAAACTAGCAAAACTCGGAGAACAGTGGCTATACCCGATGGTTCTCCAAAGTTTCGGATCCTATGGACTCGCATGGGCGTCTAGAAGTAGTTTACTAAGTTTGGTGATGAGTGGTGCGGTGTGTAGCATGAATTTTGCGAAGTTGTTCGGCGGTCTCTTTTGTACACCGGCGGAAAACATGAAATTCCAGCGACGGCAGCCCATGGCATGTAGCCAGGGCTTGTGGTGAAGGAATAGAAGACTTTGACGAACCTCTTTGCTGTTCACAGCTCGGGGAAAGATGGGCTGTGGTGGCCGGACGAGGTGTTCTCGTGGTGGTGGCTCGGGTTGAACCGAGGAAGAAGAAACGGTGCGATGAAGCTCGAAGGAAGCCGATCACACGCTGCCGAGGGCTGGAGCACGTCGAGTGAAGGTCGGCGACCTCGTTTGCGACCTCAGTTCAACACGCAAACCGTTGCTTCGGCCGGTCGATGGTGGCACAAAGAGTTCGGGTGAGCAGCGAGGTGTAGACGGGTTGCTGTGCGGGAGAGTGTCAGGGCACCGGTGAAACAGGCCTGTGGAGGCTCGGGCGCGAGGATAAGAGAGCAGAGGGGCGACTCAGTGGCCAGAGGCGGCAAGCAGCTGCTCGCAAGCCGACCTCGCCGTGGCGTCCGTTCTGTTGCGCACAAGAACCCGAGCACGTGAGAAAGATTAATGGCTGAATGAGACTTGATAAGTGGTGAATTATGATGAGAAAATGTTGCTGAATTACTTGGTCATGTTGGGATAAATTTCACTTAGAAATACTTGTTGTTTTTAATCATGTTTGTGAAATAAAATTTGCTTACTGCAATGAGCCTTTTTATTCCCACCTTGTTGTAAGCTACATGTCATACTTTTCCCGCACTTGCTGAGTATGACATGTACTCACCCTTGCATTATCACATAAACATCAGCAACAGGAGAAGAGTACTTTGAGGACCATGTGGAGTACTAGGCGTGTGAACTTGATGATGATAATGAACATGAATCGGGGGAGATCTAGGCAAGCTTGGTTCGTGGATGTGGTAGAATGAGATGGTGGTTTACTTGCCATAGATCTAAGGACTGGTTCATGCCAGCACATGCCAGGAAAACAGTGCCACCACAAGGCCAAATATGGGTGCGGCTTAGCTGACTAATTAGGTAAGTTGCTAGATTGTTATGGACCATGGAAGGCGCGGGGAATGGGAGTCGAGAGAGGACTGCCCTGGGAACTGCATGGCAAAAGAGGGGGCCCGTTGGTGGGAGAATGGTGATTCGAGCCTGCTGGTGAAACCTTAGTGAGTCCATACATCTAGTATCCCCTTTGTAAAGGCTATTTTGTGATCTCTTGGCCATACACCGACGGTTGTGTACTGGTATAATGGAGGTTCTGCAGTCGCCGATGGGTGACGAAATCACAAACTTGTGGGTAAAGTGGTGTAACCTCTTAAGAGTGTAAAACTATCATGATAGCCATGCTTACAGTCACAAGCGCCTGGCCAACTCACATGATTAGATGGGATGGTTATTGGGATGGTTATTGGGAGGTCATTCGGTATGGTTATTGTCGAAGTGTTCCGTCGACACTTCCCCCGAATCCGCTTAGGAGCAGCCCGCAGAGGTTCTTTTTCGGAGGGGCTAGTTCTCTCGGAAGGTCGCACGTTGGTTGAAGGAGATGATTGACACGAGGATTTTTACGTGGTTTGGGCCGCCGGAGTGTAAAACCCTATGTCCACGGGAGCAGTGTTGCTCGATGTATTGCTTGAAGCTTATAACCAGAGTTCTAAGCTTGGTGATGAGCTGAGTTGCTAAAAATGCCTAACTGGGGTCGAATGCCAAGGGATCCGAACCCCTTGTAACGTTGCCTACCCGAGCCTTTTATACTTCATGGCTCGGGCGGCTTACAAGGGGGGCCCCGAGACCCGGCAGGTGGCCCCGGGGTGACTTCCTGCCATCTACCATATCTTGCAGTGAATGCTGGTAGTTGTCTCTGGCAGTAGCTTCTTAGTCTTCGCCCTACTGCCCTGCCCGTGCCGCAAGCTAGGCGTAGTGGTTGATGATGGCAGGGGGCGGCAGGGGATGTCTTATCGCCGTATTTCTTGGTCTGTGGCTCCTGACAGACGTGCGGCGCACATCCGCGTCTTGGGAAGGCGCGAGTCTTGAATGTCTTGTACGGACAAGGCATGGCGTGCCTTTACTCCTACTGCCTACCAAGCCGAGGTGGGCAGCGTGGCTCTGCTGGCCACGTGGCGGGCCTAGAGCTCACCTCTGAGGAGAGGGGAGGCCCCAGCCCCGCTGGACACGTGGCGCCTTTGGAGCTCACCCCTGTGGAGGGGTGAGGTTTGCCGGCCACGTGGCAGGCCCGGAGCTCTCCTTTGAGGAGAGGGGAGGCCCCGCCCCCACTGGACACGTGGCGCCTTCGGAGCTCACCACTGTGGAGGGGGCGAGGTCCAGCTCTTCTGGCCACGTGGTGGGCCCGGAGCTCACCTCTGAGGAGAGGGGAGGCCCCGGCCCCACTGGACACGTGGCGCCTTCGGAGCTCACCCGCACGTAGGGGGCGAGGTCCGGGTCTTCTAGCCACATGGCGGGCCCGGGGCTCACTTCTGAGGAGAGGGGAGGCCCCGGCCCCACTGGACACGTGGCACCTTTGGAGCTCACCCCTGCGGAGGGGGCGAGGTCCGGCTCTGCCGTCCACATGGTAGACCCGGAGCTCACCTCTGAGGAGAGGGGAGGCCCCAACCCTGCTGGACACGTGGTGCCTTCAGAGCTCACCCCTGCGGAGGGGGCGAGGTCCGGCTCCATTAGCCACGTGGCAGGCCCGGGGCTCACCTCTGAGGAGAGGGGAGGCCTGGCCCTGCTGGACACGCGGCACCTTCGGAGCTCACCCCTGCGGAGGGGGCGAGGTCCGGCTCTGCCGGCTACACGGCGGGCCTGGAACTCACCTCTGAGGAGAGGGGAGGCCCCGACCCCGCTGGACACGTGGCGCCTTCGGAGCTCACCCCTACGGAGGGGGCGAGGTCCGGCTCCACCGACCACGTGGCAGGCCCGGGGCTCACCTCTGAGGAGAGGGGAGGCATGGCCCTGCTGGACACATGGTGCCTTTGGAGCTCACCCCGGCGGAGGGGGTGAGGTCCTTAGGCGGTTTTCTCCTGTGCGCGGGGGTACCCCATATTGAGGGTACCGACAGTGGTCCCCGGGCCCACCTTGGGGGAGATAACGATCCCAAGGTGGGGCCTTCACCTTTTCTACCCCGCGCACTTTCTTGGAAACTCCTTTTGACCGTTGCAAGAGCAACGGTGGGTCGTGGGGACGTGACTCCTGCTTGAAAGTTGCTTTAACAGTGGTGGTTCCCAAGGCTGCCATTACTGCAGGTAGCAGTGCCTTGTCAGAAACCTCCGGGTTGTCCGCTTGTGGGACTGACTTCTTGGCCCACCGCTTCTGCAGGATGGCTTGGTCCCTCTTGTCATTGTCGCTGGGGCTTGGACCTAGGGTGTCTGCCCCGAGCGGCGCATACGAAGCGTTTCGAATCGCCTCTGGGCGGTTCAAATTGCCTCGGGGAGGTTTAAAGGAAGCCCCTTCCGCATTGCTTGGTTCCCTTCGCACATATCCCTACGTCTGAGCCTTTCGAGTTCTTCCGTGCGCCCAAGCCTTCTCTGTCTTCCAAGCTCCTGCTCCATCGCCTCCGATGGCTTCCATCCTGCCTTCGCCGCGCATCGCCTGGATGAAGGACTTGGGCCGGTGCGCAGGCTTCTGGGATGGCACTCGGAAGAGCAGAGGCTTTTCCTTTGGTGGGGATCTCTTCCCCTATGTCTGGAGAGAGGGGAGACATTCCTCTTTGTCGCCTATGCCTTGGCTTGGTTTGTCCCGCCTATTTCTTCCTTCTTCATGACTTTGCTAGAGACTTATGGTCTTCAGATCCACCACCTTTGCTTTGGCTGCTGTCTTTGTTCATTTTGCGAGATGTTCGTGGGGGTGCACGCTTCAGTGGCGCTCTTCCATCACTTCTTCTTGCTGTGGATGACCGGGCACGACTCGAAGAACCAGCTAGGAGCCTACTACTTCCAGCACCGCTACAAGGATCCGAAGGTCTCCAAGTATCTTTTGTCCTTCAGTGCCGCGAGGTGGGAAGGATGGAGGGATGACTGGGTGATCGTGAATACTGATGAGCACAATCGCCTCCAGCTGCCGACTGAGGCCCCAACCACCGGGCGCCGCTTCTGGGAGGAGTGCCCAGAGCTGGAGCCGGATTACGCGCCAGTCCTGGAGCGGATCCAGTTCCTGGCGGAGCAAGGGCTGACGTCCCTGATGGTGTTGGCGGACTTCTTGTCGCGCCGCCTTGCGCCGTTGCAGCAGTGCAATAGTCCGGCGTGGTACTACACCGGCATGCATGACTGCTCGAGGCTGGAGACGGGCTTAGGCTCTGGCCCGTCTGTCAAAATGCTGAGTGAGACGGTGATGAGGGTAAGTAGTGACTTCCTCGATGACCGCTCCCTAACGGTCCCAGTTTCCTGCCTCCCCCTATCGTGGAGCCGACGCGGAGGTCGAAGCTGCTCCGGGAGATGCCAACCTTGGACGATATCGAAATCGCTGTGCGCCAGATTGGTGATGCCTCCCGGGGGATCTCGATCACCGAGGTTGACCGCTCCAGGGTACAGCGCGAGGGGTCGGCCGATGCTCAACCCGCACCGAGGAGCGACATAGCTCAGACTGTCGACAAAGGGAAGAGCAAGGTGCTGACCTCCAGTCCCCCGAAGAGGAAGCGCTCCCGGTCTCCACTGAGGGCGTCGTTCGCACCGAGGCAGGGGGCCGGAGTGCCCCCACGCTCTTCATCGGGAGGCGTCGGCTCATCAGACAGTGACCCAAAGAGGCCTCGGGTCTTCCGTGCCGACGGAACTCCTCTTGGACAGCGGCGGTCGGAGGAGCCCCAGGCGTCCCACCCTCGTTCCACAGGTGGAGCTCCGAGGAGGGACGCCAGTGCTGCGGTGTTTGGGGCTGAGCCTGGGGCTCAGGTGCCCCGATTGTTGAGTGTCCCTGCTGCAGGCTCGGCAAGCGGTGGTGCCGGAGGGAGCGCAACTGGGACCCAGCCGGGGGCGCAGGCGCCCCGGCCTTCAGGTGCTTCGAGGGCTGGCACAGCGAGCGGTGCCAGAAGTGCTGCCGGCGGGAGCTCTGCTACTCCATCTCCTAGGGGGCTCCGGGTGCACCCCCTGTTCTACCAGTCCAGGTGCCTTCGGCGCAGGCCCCGGTGGCGACGGTAGGCTCTGGCGGCTCTGCCCCGGCTCGGAAGCCAGGAGGAGCTGATGCAGGTCCTCAGGTGGGCGATGAGCGGGAGCACATCGGGACCTGCCCTGCCCCAGCACGCATAGGCTACCACTTGTCCTTCTTGCATGAGCATGCATCCGAGCCCTTGTCTTGATGCTTTACAATATATGTGAAAGCTCTTGCTCACGTCCGGCAACACCAAAACTGGCGTTGTGGTTAGCCTTTTCTTGAGCTCCTCAAAGCTTTCTTGGCACGCTGGGGTCCATTGGAAGGCTTTTCCCTTCATTAGTAGCTCCGTCATAGGCTTCACTATCTTGGAGAAGTCCTTGAGGAAGCGTCAGTAGTATCCAGCCATCCCAAGAAAACTCCGAATGTCTCTCAGGTTTTGTGGTTGGTTCCACTTCAGAACATCTCCCACTTTTCCGGGATCAACCGATACTCCTTCCTCGGAGATGATGTGGCCTAGGAATGATATCTCCTTTAGCCAAAATTGACACTTGCTGAGCTTGGCATACAATTGATGCTCTCGCAGTTTCTGCAAGGTCAATCTCAAATGTTCCTCATGTTCTTCCTCACTTCTTGAATACACCATGATATCGTCGATGAAAACCACGACGAACTTGTCCAAGTACTCCATGAAGACCTTGTTCATGAGGTACATGAAATATGCAGGTGCACTTGTTAACCCCAAAGACATAACGGTATATTCATACGAACTATACCGTGTTCGAAAGGCAGTCTTGGGTATTCGGAGGGCTTAATCTTCAGTTGAAAGTATCCTGACCAAAGATCAATCTTGGTGAAAACTCGGGCACCTTTCATCTGGTCGAACAGGTCCTCTATACGGGGCAGAGGATATTTATTCTTGATCGTCACCTCGTTGAGAGATCTATAGTCCACACACATCCTCTGGGTCCCATCCTTCTTGTCCACGAAGAGCACGGGGGCTCCCCAGGGTGACGAGCTTGGGCGTATAAAACCCTTTTCTAGCTGCTCCTGGATTTGCTCCTTGAGCTCCACTAGTTCATTAATGGGCATCCTATAGGGCCTCTTTGCTATAGGTGCAGTTCTGGGTACTAGGTCTATGGAAAACTCAATGTCCCGGTCTAGTGGCATACCTGGAAGTTCTTCCGGGAACACGTCTGAAAATTCTTGAACCACCAGAATGTTGTCCAATATTGCTCCTTCGACGTGTTTCAACGTTGCCTTCTCGGTTGCCGGTTGGGCAGACTCGAACTCGATACGAGTACCGTGCTCGTTTGTCAACTGCACGCTCCTCTCAGCACATTGGATTACTCCGTTGTAATTGCTTAACCAATCCATTCCGAGTATTATGTCAAGCCCTTTGGAATCCAAGACAATAAGGTTGGCAAGGAAGTCTACCCCCTTATTTTAAGGTTTACTTTCGTACATACTATATTAGTCCTCACTCTCCACCGGGATGTAAGGGCCTAAGTTTTTGGCACATATTCAAAGTGTTCATCACCACACACACCCTTCATTTGAAGAAACTTGATGAACACATTTGAAGAGCAAGTAACCACCATCAACATGCTCATTAGAGAATAAACTCACAAAATGCAAAAGTAGCATTTCCCACATGCATCATCTAGGGGCTGAGCATATGAAGAACTTCAACACCTTGCTAGGAAGGATCATGCCAAAATTCACCCAAACCCAAAAACCTTTTGAAGTCCTTTTGGGTATAGCTAGAAAGAGGGTGGTTTGAACTCAAATTCAAATTCAAATTCAAACTGTTTTCATCCCATGAATTCAAAAGTGGGAGACATATTCTTACTCAGCACATTTTTGTGAACTCACACACCAATTTTCACTCCATTTGGAGTTGATCTTGACATGAGCTAGGTTTAGCAAATTCAAACTTTATTTGAATTTCAAACTGCATATGTGCTGAAATTTAGTCAAACAAAAACCAATTTAAATTCTATCCCATTCAAATGGCCCAAGGGTAGATAATTCAAATGACTAAGGTTAATTTGGTCTCTACTGTTTAGAGCAGTGGGGAAAATTTAGTTTCAGAGGTTAAACCCCGGGTGGGACCCACTTGTCAGCCTCAGCAGCAAAAACAACCGACTGAAGCCCGAGCTCAGTTACTCGCGCGCAAGCCAGCAGCCACCACGGCGAGAGATCGATCGTGACAGCAGCTGCTTGCCACCCCGACTCGCTGAACCACCTCGCGGCCTTCTTATCTCCGCAGCCGACCTGATCGGAGGCAGAACTGCTCGCTTCTCTGCTCCCTCGCGCAAGAAAAGCAGCCCTCGCCGCCGCCCTCTCAGTTGATCGTAAAAGCCCGTGATCACAGCCGCTCCACTCCCTCCAAGCTGCAAAACGGTACGAGAGGATCTCCTTTTCCTTCCCCGTTGCTGGAAATTGGCTGAACTCCGTTGATCTTGCCCCTACCGAGGGTTCTTTTCGGCGACCTAAGTCCGCCGCACTTCGGGCTCCCGTGGATAGCCCAAACGGGGGGGTGTTACACCCAAGTTAAGGCGTCCCCGGATGCGTTAGGGATTGGTGCTGCTCACCCCCGAACCACAGCCCGAGTGTTTGATCACCGGCGACGAATTTCAGTTTTCCCTTTCACTCGGTGCAGACCGACCTTCGGGTGCGGATCCACCAAATTCTCAACCCATAGTTGTTTAGAGACCCTCAAACTGTTCCTGCACGATCTAGGCTTAGTGGCACACAAGTTAACTTCACAACACCTAGCATGAGAACCTCTGTACATGGCGTATTCCGAAGCTTGCCAACGGCGGCTTATGCGGGAAGCATCGGGCGCACGGTGAGAGCCTATTTAGGACCTCTCCTGAGCTTCTTTGTGCCCATGCCGAGCTTCCCTAGGGACCACTGATGCTCTCTGGCCTTTTACTCGACCGGTTGGGGTGCTAGGAGGGCCGGCCGACACGGCCGAAGTTCTTCCGAAGCCGCCGCTCGTCGCCGACTATGTGCCGGTGATTTTCATGACGAGCTGAGCCTAGCATCGTGTTCCCTGGATGGAATTAGGCAGAGGCGGCCAGAATCATGGAGTTTGGCGCACGGCAGAGGCCACCGGCGAGCTCTCCGGCGAGGGGTCGCGGCGGCCGAGCGCGGGGGGGCCGGAGGAAGACGAAGCCCCCGGTCCCACGCGTAACGGCAGATATTTTAAACCCCGGGATCTGCTGTGGCACCAGATCAGGTGCGCCCACGCGCGAAAGATTTTATAGCCCCGTGTGCCATCGCTTCAGCACCGGACACGTGTATCCGTGGACCCACAGGCAGAAGTTTAAACTTTTCCCGATTTTCAGATTTAGTTCAAACTTCAAACCCACATAACTTTGGCTAGGAAACTCCAAATCGAGTAAACCAAATTTTGTTGGATTCAGCTCTCTGAGTACTTTCCAGCAAATCAAGTTTCACTTCGTGAAACTCCTTATTTCTCCAGAATTAATTGTTCAACTTTAAACTGTTTAGAATTTTAACTGGAGAACCCTTTGGAGAAAAATTCTGAAATTTTGCTGGGATGTTCACCAAAATATCCCTGAGCTACCATTAAAATTTCAGCTCCATTTGAGCTCATTTGATCCACCTAATACGGTGATTAATGAAACTGTTCCAGGGAAAATGGAAAATGTCCAGAAACATTTTCAGAATTTCTCTGAAATTGTTTAGCTCATATCTTTAGCTAGGAACCTTCAAGTTAAGTGAGACCAACTCCATTAGAACCCTATGAAAATCTAGTTTTCAGAAAGTCATGGCTTGCTCCATGAAAATCCCTAGAACACCCTAGGAGCTCCAATTAAGATCAAGTACACAATTATTTGTGGAGAGGTCAAATGAGCTTTGCTGCAAATAATACTTGGCCATGTCTCTGTTTAGGTTTTAACCAAACCACAGTAAAATTTCAGAGTCATTGGGCTTGTCTAGTAAGAGTTATAGTCTTTACAAGTTTAAGTTCATTTCAAATGCATTGAAATTGATACATAACATGTTATCTCATGTAGTCGCTAAGGTTGAGGAGGAGCCTGAAGTCTTAGACTTCGTCACTCCGGAAGAGCAGCTAGCCTACGACCAAGAGCAGCAAGGAAAGCTCGAGTTTGCATTGACCTTTTTACAAATTTTTATTGTTTTGAGAACTTACTTTGAGTACCACTTACTTCTTGCATTAGAGTCTTGATTGAAACCCAAATGCACAGCCAAGAAAACCATGGGTTGGGATTAGGATTGAAAACCCCATTTAGCTACTGCAATGCTAAGATAGTGTAGGATTCTGAGTCGAGTAGTTGGAACTACTCGCGAGGATAGGCTATAGGCACTCGACTCGGGTAGAAGTAGCAAATGAAACACATGGCAAGAAAAATGAGACCAAGCGGAGAGTAAGGGCAGCAGGACTTTGGGGCCTGGGTGCTATAGCTCCGCTTGTGTCGATTGAGGACCGAGCCGTGTGCGGGCCTGTTGAACAAGCTAGAACAGTACCGAAGACTTACCGGCTATATGGGAACCGAGAAATCGATGTAACTCGGGTAGCTGGGTGTTGAGGCATAGCTGGTC
This sequence comes from Neostapfia colusana, assembly GCA_030760725.1. Lineage (NCBI taxonomy): Eukaryota > Viridiplantae > Streptophyta > Magnoliopsida > Poales > Poaceae > Neostapfia > Neostapfia colusana. The sequence continues at coordinate 30,622,699 of JASWHV010000017.1, read as the reverse complement.
GTTCAGAGGGTAGGTTGAGAGCTCGAGGTGTAAATCGGCTGGTGGCACGGTGGATGCGCGCACAGAGACCTCTTGCTCAGGACGATTGGACCGGTTCAACATTTGGCTGATGGGTGAAAGGTGGTTGCGTACCACGGCCGTGATGGTTGCTGTAGGCAACATCGAGTACGGGCGTACGTGATGGGTTATTCGGGTAACCCTGCAGGTGTAAATCGATTATAATCGCCGTCCCTCGCGATCAGTGAGTACCACATGTTCACTGTACCATGACGTAGAAAGAACAGGCTAGATACATATTAAAATGTTGCTGATTGACAGATGGACTTTAATTGTTAATGATTTGCTGTAGTCTAGAGCTAACTAAGGTTCTTTTCAACTTTGGGCAAAGTACATGAGAGAAATGCGTTTTTTGTTTGATTGCGGCTCTCTCATATGCCTTAGCGTAAAGTTCTCCACAACCTGCTGCTAAAACTTGAAAGTAAGGTTCCACTAATTAGGCGAGTCCTTTGCAACTTATTGTACCTCATGTAACCTAAATCCCTTCATGTAGAAGTTTCATGTATAGGAGAGACGGGTCAGTCTTGCTGAGCCATCGTGCTCACTGCTTGTGTTTGAAGCTTTTGCAGGGTTCTATGAGGAAGGGACTCCCGAGGAGGAGGCGGAACCCCAGGAGGGGAACCCCGTCGAGTGAGAGTCGTGCACGCCGCCGTGTTAGTGTGCGTGTGTGCTAGCGGAGACACGTTCACGGGCTGAACGTGAACTCGATGCGTAGTCTATGCCCGTGAGTGTAGACTGAACATATTTTGTTGTACAAATGTTCATAAACCTGTTTATGTAATAAAACTTTGCTTCCGCTTTGTATCTTTGATGTGTGTTATCCGGTGTTGTGCAACGCAGCACCCCTCAGTGTGATCCTGGCTCGACAAGACCATGGGGTCTTGTCAGCGTGGTATCAGAGCTCGCTTGAGGTTTAACGCACTACAAAGGTCATCTTTTTCAAAAATTCAGTGAGAAACGAGTTAGTAGCCCATATAAGGATGTTATTAGTGTATAGAAAGTGGCATACTAACCTATTTGATTATGTCGGAAAATCGTGCATCTCGAGATGCTTTATGTCTTGGGGGGTGCACATAAGCGCTGTCCACCAGTGCGCACAAGCTGAAGGGTGGAGCCCCACGGGTGGCAGGTAACCCGACCCGCTTTAATATCCTCTACGGCTCTTCATGTCGTTTGGGGTATTCGAGCAACGTCTGTCCCTGGCGTGCTTCGGGCAATTTGGGAGACCCCGTCACGTGGTCAGTAACGTGAACACGTAGCTCAAGGCGTGTTTGGCTTGAGAACATCCGGGCGAGTGATGACGGCTAGGTGTATGAACTGTATGGATACCGGGCTCAGTGTGCAGCCGAGTCTGATGATTGTATGAGTTATTTGCAGGTAGTATAACCACTAAACGGTAGACGTGTAGCATCCGTGTGCGAGTGACGTTTAGTGCCACTGAACTGACGAAGCCGGCTAAGTCCGGTATGGGTTTTTCTATGTGAGGACGTAGTACCGACATGATCTGTTGACGCATCGACGTCACACCCCACTAAATGAGCAACTGCATTGTAAAACTTGAAGGTTTTAAATCCAGAACACTAAAACTTGATGTAACTCCTTCCCTTAATCAGGATATTCAAAGTTAACAAGTTTTCAACTTATAGGATACTAAGGACAGAGCCCCCTGTTTTCAGCTGAATTAAGGCTGAAGTTAGTCAGAGGTTAGAGGTTGAGTTCTTTCGAGGTTGGGGTTGTATGATACATTTCTGAAAAACTGTGGAAGATCTTTATAACTTTTCTTTTGATGTCCAGAGATGTTTCATCCCCTAACCAATCGAAAAATGCAGTAGAGTTGAAACTGTCCAGAAAACAGGGCAGAGCAAACACTCTCTGTAACTCTCTGTAAATTAAGCATAACTTTCTGCATAAAAATCCAAAAATAGAAAATGAGGTAGTTCTGAAAAGTTTATGAGATGGGTTACAACTTTGTAACATAAAGTTTTGTCAGATTTGGAGTAGAATTAACTGGAATTCTTGGATCAAATCAGTACCTCAAGCAGGGAGGTGCTGTCCAATTTTCTCCAGAAATTCTGTTAACTTGGACATCTCATAACTTTTGAACCAGGACAGATCTTAGGCCAAGAAAGTACTTTCTGGAAATCTATTGAAGTTATCTTTAACTTTGATGTTGAGCTCCAGAATTGGTTTTGCCTTTAGCATGGTCTAAATCAGGTAGGAATGGAAAGTGGTCAGGACTGTCATGTTGGACAGCAGAGTAGTCAAATTTGTATAAGTTTGAACTATGTTTCCAAGTTTTATGAATTTGATGGCATGTTTTATGTTATGACTCACTGGTTTACTGTTCAAATAAATATTTGACATTTCTAAAATATGTTTCTACAGATGACAGCGGATAGACAGTTCGAGAACGGGTGGGTGGAATCTCACTGTTCTCACTACAGCGGCTATCCGGAAGCCTTGAGGCAAATGCTTCGACATTTCGGATACAACAAGATGCCGCAGTACTTCGCCAAAGAAGGAGGGGAGGAGGGGAACAAGACGTGGACGATCCATGTCGATGTTCCTGCAGGACCTACGCCACCCGATTGGGTGCCGTTCACCGTTACGGTGAGAGGTAGACAACCGGAGGGAATGTGGCAAGTGGCAGCCCGCGACACCATGTCGCGTTTCTGCCAATTACACCTGAGAGCTATGGAGGGCACTCCATACGTGCTCGTTACGGTGGAGGGACGAGGTAATCATGTGTGGGGAAAAAGGTACATGGAGGCAACAGATCCGGGTTGCCCAAGGTACAACCCCGCGGAGGCGAACCTCAGCCTCCAATTGAAAGCAGGAAAGGCCGTGATGGACAACCAAGCTGTCCATATGGAGGGTCTTGCTGCAAGGCTTAAAGAAAGCACTAGCCGTGGAGACCACTTCGAGAGTGCTCACAGCGCACTCCGCAATGTTCTCCTTCCGGCGATCAAGCGACTGAACGAACAGCATAATCAGTTACACCATCTGAAAAAGGCGAAGAGGAAAAGCCATGTCGACATCGCGGCTTTGCAACAACAGGTGCAGGCTCTGACCCAGCAGAATGAGGTCCTTACTCAAGAGCGGGACGACACTATTGAGGAGGGGCAAGGCTGGGAAGAGGACTACAACCAGGCCATGGACGAGGTGCACGCGTTGCAGGACCTTGTACCTCCGGTAATGGGCATACTGGTGGTAGGTGCCGTACCCGTGGTCTTGGGTCTTCCGGCAATGGGAGAACCCGAGCCGGAAGATGAGGTTGTAGACCCAGAGCCATCAGCAGAGGTGCCAGAGGAGGACGACCCGCAGGAGGTCGAGTTCTACTCCAAGTAGAGGGTTACTGTTGCCAAGTAGGGCAGCTAGGGTGGTGTAACCCAAACTTTTGTAATCGGTGACATGTCGTGTGAACAGTAGTGCATGTATAGGTAGTGGCGACATGAGCACGACTTCTCGGAGACCCGAGACTAATGTATCTTGTATAAAGTTATGCTTTATCAATATATGTGAATATTGTGCAAATTATTCATGCGTCACTTCAATACCTACTATTTCATATGGAAGTTTAAGTATGACATGTGCTGATCGCTGCTGTTTTGAATTTCAGAATGACTCGTACTCGTGCCAACCCGGACATTGGGGGTTCCAGTCAGGGGGGAGAGACCTCCCAACAGCCTCCTGAGGACTCCTCGGGACAGCAACAGCAGCAACAGCAACAACCACCACCGCCACCGCCAATGGTTACATTGGCCGACATTGTGGGAGCAATGGCGGGCTCTCATCAGCAGCACACGGAGTTGCTGCAGACCCTTATTGCAAATACGTCTCGACCAGAGAGACATCAAGATCGTGAGGAGCGTCAACATAGCTCCTACTCCGATTTTCTGGCTACTCACCCCCCGGTATTTTCAAGGGCAGATGAACCCCTCGATGCGGACAACTGGCTCCGCAAGATGGAGATGAAGTTCGGGCTGCTCCAAGTGAGTGAGCAGCGCAAGACTCAGTTCGCAGTCCAACAGCTCCAAGGATCCGCGAGTGCGTGGTGGGCGAACTACTGTGCTTCGCAGCCCACCGAGCGAGTTATGACCTGGGCGGAATTCCGGACGGCCTTCAGGGCCTATCACATACCACCGGGTCTCATGAAGAGGAAGACACAGGAGTTCTTACGCCTGCAGCAAGGGAGCCGGAACGCGCTGGAATACTCCAGGACATTCAATGATCTTGCGCTCTACGCTTCGTATCACGCCGATACCGACGAGAAGCGGCGGGATCATTTCTACCATGGGCTTAACACGCTCCTGAAAGACAAGTTAGCGATGTTCAATAGCGGCAGCCTCAACGATATAATTGATGCTGCGATTGTTCAGGAGGACTCCGGCAAGGAGTTAGCGGCGGCGGAAAGGAAGCGAAGCGCGCCACAAAGCAGCAGAGAAGGAAGTGGTCCTTCTCAGAAATATCGGATGGTGAATCGTCCACCATCGGGTCCACGCTGGCAGCCACCACAGAGGCCGATGCCATTCCGCAGTCGGCCGTATTCTTCACCGGCATTCAGGCCGGCACTGCCAGTACCACCTCCGCAGCAACAACAGCAGCAGCGGGCGATGCCGCGTGCGTATGCACCTCAGCAGCGCATGCCGGTCTTTCGTCCCCCAAGCACCGGGCAAGCAACAGCCACATGCTACAAATGTGGTCGTCCAGGACACTTCGCCAGCTGTTGTCCGGAGAGGCAAGGTGGCAGAGTTGCACCGCAACTTCCGGGGAGGAATCAGCCCCGGAACCCCACTAATGCGCGGCGGGAAAACCCTAGGCCCGGCACCGTCCATCAACTTGCCATAGAGGACGTGCCGGAGGGTGAACCAATCCTTGCAGGTATGTTCCAACTCCACCAGCATCCCGCCATAGTATTGTTTGATTCAGGCACCACACATAGCTTTATTAGCCAAGCTTTCATTGCTAAATACAGCTTGCAAATACTACCCACCGATAGTCCATACTTGATTTGTTCACCGGGTGGGAAGATTTCAGCAAGCATGTAACACCCCAAAACCTGTTAAGAGGGGAATTTAAAAATTTTTGGACGTATTGCATGTGGTGCAGAAAATCAAATTCAAATTGGAATTCAAATTCAACTCAAAACAGAAAAGAAAAAGAAAAAACAAAACCCCCCGACCAGTGGGCCGAAACCCACCAGCCGGCCCACCTTAACCCCGCGCCAGCCCGCAGCCGCGCGCCCCTTTTCCCTCTCACTGACACGCAGGGCCCGCCGTCGTTTTCCTCCTCGCGCGCGCGCTCGGCCGATCCCGGGGCTCCTCTCTCCCCCGAATCAAAACTACCCCCGGAAACCCGCAACTCCAGCCGAATTCTGGTCCCGGACGACTCAAACTCGATCACAACCGACACGCCGCCCTCCCCAGTCTATATAAACGCCGGCATCGCCCCATTTTTCCCCCACGATCGGCTGTTTTTCCTCCCGGTGAGAACCGAAGCTCCGATCACCGTTATCTCTCGATCTCTGCTCGGATTTTTTGATCTAACGCGCCGATCGTGTTCCACCGCCTCCGGGGAATCACGCAGGTGCAGAAAACTCGGTGGTTTGCGCTCTAGACACAGCACCGACGAGCATCGCCGTGATTTCATCTCGGACCTCATCGCCGACCGCCTTCCAGGACCTCCAAGCTCAAGAAAAACCCCGAGGTGAGATCCCCGACCTCCCCTCTATCGATCTAAGCCATGGAATCCCAGTTTTAGGAAGAATAGACGAAGATCCGAAGTTTTCCGGCGAGATCGCCGCCTCCCGCCGCGGCGCGCCGCCGGGCAGCGCCGCCCGTGCTCGGTCAGAGCGACGTGGCTGCTTATGCGCCGTCTATTTTAAATCGCACGGTGGAGTTAAAACCCGCGCGTACCGGTTCGGCGATCTAATCTGAGCCGTCTGTTTTAAATCGGACGGTCCATGTCAGCCCCGCATTATAAAGGCCGGGATTCTTATGTGCTACCCCCTGGGGATCTCAGAAAACACGAGCTAGCCCCGAAAACTTCTGATCTAGCCCCTGGAACTTCAGAAATTCATGTAAATTCATTTAAAAATCAGTTTTTGCCCCTGGACTTAATAAAAATTAGGAAAACCCCTCTGTTATGTGTAGTTAGACCCCTGGAAATTTATGAAATAATATAATAGACCCTGTAGTGGGGTGAGTTTACCTTTTTAACCCTATATGATATTAAATTTAGGAATCTGAATATGTGATTAGGATTTAAAATTTAAAAGGTGAGGCAAACACATTGTAAATTCAAGTTTAAACTCTCCTAGCATTTGGAAAACTTTAGAATGAGTTAAAAATAGATTTTTAGCTGAAATGAATCTGTCTAGTTGATTGTTCATATTTATTAGTTATAGAAACATATTTTAGGCTAGGAAATAATTTTGAAAATTGGAAAAATGAATCTAAATTAGTTCACGACAGGGGAGAAGTTCAAAAATATATTATTTAATATTTTAGATCAGAACCTATTCTGTTTAGATGAGGTGTCTTACTATTTTCATAATAAAATTCACATATTGGCATAGAATATAAATCTGAAAATATAGGAAAATAGGTATGCATAACTAGGAAATGATAAATGAAGTTTCCAAATCCAAAGACTTTAGTTTAGGGTTTGGTAGAAAATCTGAAAAACCCATTTGGAGTAGGAAAATACCTTCCATGCAAACTTGGTAGCTAAAGAGTGTATTAAAGAAGTTGTTTAAATTAGAAATTCATAGATAGTGTGCAAACAGAAAATCTGAATACAAAAGTTCGAAATCATATACATATGTTTAAAAGTGCATGTAGACCAAAAATCAACACATGTAGAGTAAACACAACATATAGAAATGTGAATGATTATCATATGTATGTATGTGTGGAGTGAAAGTGTGAACTATGTCTTATGGATTGTTGTTGTCTTTTGCTATGTGTGTTGACATGAGTAGAACCTGCCCCAGAGCAAGTTCTTCCCTTTCAAGATCAGGACTATCTATTCCCAGAACAGCAGGAAGAAGGCAAGTGTCCTTGACCACTTTGATCCTATACTAGGATGTGTAGATAGAATTATTTGCATTGTCAATTGAAATATGAAACCCATGCTAGGATGTTTCCCTAGAATTGCATTACCTTGTTTCCTTGTAGCTTGGGTTGGGATTTATTTTATCATGTCATTTATTATTATGCTTATGCTTAGCCATGCTTAGAATGAGATAATTGGGATATGAGATCTTCAATTTATTTACCTTACTCTTGAATGAGATATTATGAGTTATGTAGAGGTAGGGATCAAGGCAAGTTGGATGATTTGGTTGGTGCTGGGTGCACGAGACTCGGGTTTGTGTTTAGTACTTGCCTGGATCCTAAGAACCGGTTCATGGAGCATGTATCCTGGCTTTACCGTGCCAACCACATGCTGAGATGGGGCAGCTTGGCCAATTATTTAGGTGTATCCCCGACATAGTATGGGTGTGTTGGATGGTGCGGGGAATAGGTGTCAGCTGGACTACCATATGAACCGCAAGGCTCAAGAGGGGGCCACTGCAGCGGGGTTGGAGCCTCTTGTATGCTGTTAGGGGTGAAACCTCAGTGGGCCCACGCTCGTCGGGAATCCCTTTGTAAAGGCTTCGTAGTGATCTCCTGGCTACACACCTGGGAAGTGTGAATGTGGTTCGTGGCCACTGGCATAATGGAGGTTCTTTTAGTCCACCCGGCAACGGGGGATGAAATCACTACATGTGGGTACAGTGGTGCAAACTCTGCAGAGTCAAAACTGTCATGACAGCCGTGCTCACGGTCAAGAGCGGCTTGGACTTATTCATGATTAGAGGATGATGACTTTGGAAGTTGTGGATGTTAAGCGGGGAGCTTAACATTGGAAATTAGGTTATGGTTATTTGATGATGGGTTGGGAGATTGGGACCATTTCACCTATGTAGTAATGTAGGTGCTTAATAAGCTAAGGTGATAGGTATTAATTGCGTAGTGCTTTAACCATGAGTTCAACCTCTCCTTGTTCTAGCCATGCATGACATAACTTTCCCACACTTGCTGAGTATCAACGGTATTCAACCTTGCATATTTGTTGGTTTAAATTGCTGCTCAGGTCAAGGGGATGAGGTGGTGTTTAATGATCAAGACTTCGGACCCGAAGAAGGATTTTAGGTTCATGGAGTCACCTGGGCAACGCCTGTGACGGAGCCCACAAGAATAATATTCCGCTGCTATTTTTTTTACATGTTATGAACTTATTATTGTCCATCGAGACATATGCTATGTAAGACTTATTTATATTCGACACCTGGCTTGTAATAAATGATGCTTCACTATTTGTCATCACATGTATGAGAAAATGATCCTGGCATACATGTGATATTCACTCGGTTGTTCTTCGGAGAAACCGGGTGTGACAGAAGTGGTATCAGAGCCAAGGTTGCCCGTAGGAACGTGGACCTAGGTAGAAATGGACGTACTTAAGGACCCTATTTTATTAAAAACTATTTTACAAAGGTGTGGGTTGAAAAGTGTTATTTAATGGGCCACTGTATTCATCTTACCCCCAACTTTTATTCAAAATAGGATTTTTTTAGATCTTATCTAACTTAATTTTAAACGCTTTATGTTTTAGATGGTTCGCATGATCCGCACCGCCCGCAAGTCCACCGGAGGGAGAGTTCCCGTAGTTGCCCTTGCCCTGAGAGAGGAGAACCGTCCGGTGACGTATCTCTCCTACGAATTGGCAGTAGGAGGCTTGTTGCGCTGTCTTCGACGTATGCTCCAAGCCGCCGGCAATACGGGCAAGCTAATCATACACTATAGCTCCACACAGACCATCCGTGAGAAGCGGGAAGAATGGAGTTCGGAAATAAGGATTATCCATGAAAATCAGCTGCTTAAGATTCACCGCTCTCCAGCTTGTCGAGCGACACAGGTTGATGCGGAGAAGGATGTCACCTAGGAGGCTATCACCTGCCAGAGTCACATCTACCGTCGCCACCTGGACAGGACTGAGTACATGTATGTCCTCTAGTGTGAGAGTGGTACAACGGAGTACAAGTACCCACCAGTGCAGTAGGGGACTTCCCATGAGCACATGGACTTGTGCTTGGAGGATGCTGCTATGCTCAGCACTCGACTGCAGGAGTGTCAACAGAAGCTTCAGGATGTACGTGACACCCTGAAGGAGACTGAGGCGTTGCTTCGAGCCAGCTTGAGGGCAAGAGAAAGAGGAGATGGGAATGAACTGTGTGTCACCATGAATGACACATGGACTCCTGACTCCCCATATCGCCGGGCGAGCAGGCGACGCCGCACTTCTCCACCAGCAGCTTCCCCACCCAAAGCAGAGTCAGAGGGCAGCCGCAATAACGAGGAAGATCCCGAAGAGCCAACTCAGTGATACGGGTAGAATAGAGTCCCTCCCTTAGTTTAGCAGGATGTCGAGTAGTCGAGTCGTTACCTTAGTTAATGGTGTGTTAATACTTGGTGTGTGACGTGAGTTGTGTAAGCCATGGGCGTTTGTCCACAACCTCGTCTTCAGGTTGTTTTGCTTTGGTGTGTGAACCCATATGAATTAAGAGTGCATTTATGTTCGCGTAAGACAGGAAACCCTCAGAAAATATAAATCTAATAAGGTCTCAAAATGTTAAGTTTAAAACAAGCAAATTGGGAAGTTAATACGTAATGCTTTAAGTTAACATCTGGTTGATCATGATAGATGGCCGGAAGAGGAAAGGGTCGTGCTGCCAACTCCGCCAACAACAATGATGAGGCCGACAACCCTCATATTTCTGGAGGACAAGACAGGGGTGGTCGCCATGAAGGAGTTGATCCCATCCACCAAATGCTTGAAAATCAGAATCAGCTCATCCAGAGCCTAACTCAAGTGGTGGCCAACTTGCACCAAGCTCCACCTCCACAAGCTGCACCACGCCAACCAAGGTTGAGTGAGTTTCTAGGGACTCAACCTCCAAAGTTTGCAAGTGCTGCTGAACCTCTGGAGGCAGATGATTGGCTAAAGACCATTGAGAGCAAGATGAGGATCATACAATGCCAAGGGTATGAGAGGGTGCTGTTTGCCTCTCACCAATTGCATGGACCTGCTGCTGATTGGTGGACCGCTTACGTGGCCGCCCATCATGACCCTGAGAACATCACTTGGGAAGAGTTCAAGCGTAGCTTCCGCAACCACTACATACCAAGGGGTGAACTTAAAAACAAGAGAAAGGAGTTCTTGGGGCTGCAGCAAGGAAACATGACGGTGAGGTAATACCTCACTAAATTCACCCAACTATCCCGATATGCACCACGGGACATAGAGACTGATGAGCAGAAACATGACTGCTTTGTGGAAGGACTTACAGGGGAAATGCAGTGTGCAATGTCCTCCAACGAGTACAAAAGCTTCCAAAAGATGGTGGATAGAGCATTTGTGGTGGAGAGGAAGCTGAAGGCCTTGGAAAATGAAAACAAGAGGAAGGCGGGATGGTCACACCAAGCCTCGGGTAGCAACACCCGCCCACGTCTGATGCAGCAACCCGCAGGGCAGACGAGACGTGCTGCGGTACCCTACTCTGGACCGAGAGGGTACAACCCGAACTTCAGGCCTCTGTCAGCACCAACACAGCCACAACGTCAGTTTGTACAGCAGCCTCGCCCCGCATATCAACCTCGACCAGCAGTACAAGGACCCCCGAACCAACCCCAAGACAACAAAGGCCAGACACCTAAGGTCGGGGTGCAATGCTTTAACTGTGGTGAAGTGGGGCACTACGCCCATAAGTGCCCAAACAAGAAGCCCGTGCAGCCGCAACAACAGAATGTGATGCGAGGACGGGTAAACCACGTGACCATGGAGGAAGCGCAAGAGGCACCTGACGTGGTAGTTGGTAAGTTTCCTGCCAATTTACACATTGTAACCCTGTTGTTCGATTCTGGTGCTACCCACTCATTCATTGCCCAAGGGTTTGTTAAGAAGCATGATTTAGCAACAACACAAATGAACCATATGCCAACCGTAAACTCTCCAGGGGAAGAAATAAGAACAAGACAAGTGTGTCCCAAGGTGAATCTAGATATTAATGGGGTAGTATTTACTACCAACCTCATAGTGATAGATTCGCAAGGGATAGATATTATTTTGGGCATGAATTGGTTGACCAAACATAAAGGAATCATCCATTGTTCGACCAGAACGGTGGAACTAACTCACCCTAGTGGTACGAGAGTAAAGTTCATAACAATACAAGAGCCTAGGAGGAACATTAAATTAAATCAAGTTGAGGTGGAAGTGGAGGAGATCAGGATCATCAGGGAATATCCAGATGTTTTTCCGGAGGAGTTGCCAGGTATGCCCCCCGATCGAGAAGTGGAATTCGCGATTGAGCTAGTGCCTGGAACAGCTCCGATATACATGAGACCTTATCGGATGGACTCCAAGCAGCTGGGAGAACTCAAGATCATTTAAGAAAATTGACGGGGAAGGGGTACATTCGTCCTAGTTCCTCACCATGGGGAGCTCCAGTGATATTTGTGCCCAAGAAGGATGGGACCCAAAGGCTATGTGTGGACTACCGTGCGTTGAATGAGGTAACCATCAAGAACAAGTACCCATTACCCCGCATTGAGGACTTGTTTGATCAGTTGAGGGGAGCTTGTGTGTTCTCGAAAATTGATCTCAGGTCAGGATACCACCAACTTAAGATAAGGCAAACCGATATTCCCAAGACAGCTTTCGTATCTCGGTACGGACTATATGAATACACCGTCATGCCTTTCGGGCTAACTAATGCCCCGGCATACTTCATGTACCTCATGAACAAGGTATTCATGGAATATCTGGACAAATTTGTGGTGGTTTTCATTGATGACATTCTCGTCTTTTCCAAAGATGAAGAAGAACATGAGAGGCATCTAAGATTGGTGTTGCAGAAGCTGAGAGAACACCAACTATATGCCATGTTAAGCAAGTGTGAGTTTTGGTTGAAGAGGGTTCCCTTCTTAGGACATATAATCTTGGAGGGAGGAATCTCCGTAGACCCCGCCAAGATCGAGGATGTACAGAAGTGGAAGACCCCCGAGAATGTAGGGGAAGTTCGAAGCTTCTTGGGATTGGCTGGGTATTATCGACGGTTTATCGAGGGTTTCTCCAAGATCTCGAGACCCCTCACCAAACTGTTGGAGAAGGGAGTCACATTCACATGGACGCCGCAGTGCGAGACGAGTTTCCAGGAACTAAAGAAAAGATTGACAACAGCCCAAGTGCTAGTTATGCCAGATATGCAGAAGAACTTTTCGGTGTACTGCGATGCTTCTGGAAACGGGTTGGGATGTGTTCTCATGCAAGAGGGGCATGTCGTGGCTTATGCATCCCGGCAGCTCCGGAAACACGAGAAGAACTATCCTACACATGACCTAGAGCTAGCTGCAGTAGTACACGCGTTGAAGATTTGGCGGCATTACTTGATGGGGAAGAGGACAGAGATATATACGGATCATAAGAGCTTAAAGTACATTTTCACACAGCCAGATCTCAACCTCAGACAGAGGAGATGGTTAGAGCTAGTCAACGACTTTGATGTGGGCATCAACTATCATCCTGGGAAAGCGAATGTCGTGGCAGATGCTTTAAGCCAGAAAGTGTAGGTCAATAGGTTGAGCTTGAAGGACATGCCTGTAGAATTGAAGGACGATGTTATAAGACTCAATCTATGCCTGGTGAATAGTGGTGAAGTCATCGCCATGGAAGTGGACTCCACCTTAGAGCAAGACATACGCGATGGTCAAAAGAATGATGAGAAGGTACAAGAAATCCGACAACTCATCAAGGATAATAGAGCCCCTAGTTTTAGAGAGGATGAACAAGGTACGGTGTGGCACGGGAAAAGAATCTGTGTGCCTGAAGTGAAGGAGATCCGTGAATTGATTTTGAAGGAGGCTCATGATTCTGACTATTCCATTCATCCTGGGAGTACGAAGATGTACCATGACCTCAAGAGCAGGTATTGGTGGTATGGAATGAAGCGAGATGTCGCGGAACATGTTGCCCTATGTGACACATGTCAGTTGGTGAAAGCAGAACATCAACGACCCGCGGGATTATTGCAACCACTCAAAGTGCCTGAATGGAAATGGGAAAAAATTGGTATGGATTTCATAGTGGGATTGCCTAGGACCCAATCAGGATACGATTTGATATGGGTCATCATCGACAGGCTAACCAAGGTAGCTCATTTCATCCCCGTGAAAGAAAGCTACAGCGGATCCAAATTGGCGGAGTTGTACATGCCAAGGATCGTGTGTTACCATGGAGTGCCAAAGAAGATAGTGTCGGATCTAGGGACACAGTTCACCTCAAGGTTCTGGCAGAAGCTGCATGAAACCATGGGAACCCATCTGAATTTTAGTTCTGCTTATCATCCCCAAACTGATGGGCAGACGGAAAGAACCAATCAGATCCTTGAGGATATGCTAAGAGCATGTGCTCTCAAAAACAATCGGAGTTGGGATAAGAACTTACCGTATGCGGAGTTCTCCTATAACAACAGCTATCAGGCTAGTATGAAGATGTCACCATTTGAGGCTTTGTATGGGAGGAAGTGCAGAACTCCACTATTTTGGAACCAACCAGGGGAAAGTAAAGTGTTTGGGCCCGAGGTACTACAAGAAGCCGAGGCGAAAGTGAGGGAAATCCGCAACAACTTGAGAATAGCACAGACACGACAAAAGAGCTATGCCGATGTACGGAGAAGAGAGCTCGTTTTCAACGTGGGAGACTATGTCTATCTCAAGGTGTCCCCTATTCGAGGACTTCGTGGGTTCAAGGTGAAAGGGAAGTTATCACCCCGATACTGTGGCGGACCGGAATCCGCTCATCCAGGATCGCAGGGGGTGGTGCCACGCGATGCGACATCCGACAGCACACGTCATAAGAACATAATATATTACATGGGAACAACAACTGAAACTGTACAAACAGGTACAAACTTCAGTTACAACTATTGTTTATATTACACAGCGGAAGTCTACACTATACAACTCACGCCCGCCTATTTAGCAAAAGTTGGTTGCACAGCCCTAGGGCAACCCACACTAGCTGCACTCCTCAGCTCAGCGCGGCGTGTACGGCTCCCACTCAGCCGTGGTCCCCGACGGAGGGTAACCCTCGCCGGTGGACTCGTACTCCGAGTCCGTGGGTGGCTCCTCACCTGAAAAACACTTAAGCAGCAACCGTGAGCATGAAGGCTCAGCAAGGCTTAACCGACTCACCTAAGCATGAAACTCTACATGAGGGGTACCATGGACATAGGATAGTAACATTTCAGCAAAAGGACACGCCTACAAGTTCATCCTTAGTTCATCTTTTAGCAACAAGTTAACAGTTCCTGAAATCTGAAATTTAGTAAGCAGTATTTGGTGGCACCCAGGTAGCAATACAATTATATCAATCAGCAACATTGAATCAACATATTTCATCCATTAATCTATGTCACGACTCAGTGACCAAGTGGTACTCTTCACCGCGAGGGACGGCGAATCGACTCGATATACACCTGCAGGGAAACCCAAAGAGCACGTCCCGTACGCCCACCCATGGAGCTGCACAGCACGCTCACTCGATGTCGTACTGGACAACCTTTCACCCAACAGCCCAAACGTCGAACCGGTCGCACCGAAACGAGCAGGAGGTTCCCCACACGGAGCATCTCTCTATGCCCGTTGGCAGATTTCCACCTTGCTGCCCTCAGCCTACACCTATAAATCGGTGCGTTATGCCTCGACGCCCGGAGGTTTAGGCTACATCGGTTTATCGGGGCCCATATATCCGATATGCCTTCGGTACGTTCAAACTTGATCAGCGTGGGCCGCACACGGCTCGGTCCTCAATCGACACAGACAGGGCTGCGCACACAAGACTCCCTCTTGCTGCGCCCTAGCACCTGTCTAGTCTCATTTTCATTACTAAGATGATCTCACATCACTCAACCGAACCCGTGTGTCCCAAGCCTATCTCGCGAGTAGATTCCAACTACTCGACTTGTACCGAAGTCCTATGAATCTTTAAGCATAGCCTATCTATTCGAGGTCTTAGACACTACCCTCACTCTTTTAGGAACCTTTGGTTATGCAAGTGGGGTTTCATTCATCCTATACCTAATGCACATACATACTACATATGACACATGTAAACAAAGGAAAAACTTATAAAAAGGTTAATGTAAACCGGGGCTTGCCTTGTTGCTGTTGGTCAGGGGTTAAGTCTTCGTCCGGAAGAAGGAAGTCCAGCACTTCCGGAGTCTCTTCTTCAACGGCTACACGTTAATGAAATACTACATGTTAATTTAGATGCAAATGTGAGTTCTAGGGTAAGACTTCTACTATTAGTTCTAATAACCAGCCTCTAACACCTGGAACTTTGTTTAAGAATTTAAATATGAACTGGTGTTGGTGGTTTGGCTTGGACTTAATCACATGGTTAAATGCTAAGTGGTTTTCCCCCTTTTCCATATTAATCCCTTAAGTGGTTAAACAGGACAGGGGTGATCTAGAGCTCCAATGGAGCTGAGAAGTTTTGTGTGAGTTCCTTGTCACAAGAAAACTCTCTGGACCAAACATTAGCACTTTTCATGGAGTGGTTTGCTCAGAATAATTCTCTTGGCAAATCAGCAAGGAAGAATTTATTCTGAGGTAATACCCCTGTTCATGCTCAACTTAATGAACTACAATTTCAATTATAGCTCGTAGAGTTTGCATGAATTTTCCTAACATTTTTGGGGTTAAGATTTGCCCAGAACTGCATTTCCAAGTTTTGGAAATTCTCTGAAAATGTTTCTGTATTGAAATGAACACAGCACCTTCCAATTTGAATTACTCTGACCAAATCAACTCCAAATGGTCTGAAACTTTTACAGGGGTTTACTAATGTCCTAAAGAACATTCTGGCAAAATTTGGGGATTTTTGGATGAACCAAATCCCCTCTAAAATTCCTTTGCTGAAAAGTTTAAAGAATTTTCCAGAATTAATTAATGGGTTTCATACAAATTGGGTTGTATATCTGGACAGAGCTAGGCAAGATGAATCCAACCCAATTTGAATCACTAAATTTGGAGCTTCCTAGCAAAAGTTATGGAGCTCTAAAGTTTGGGGAATTTCTGGAATTCGAATTAACCAGGAAAAGTTCAAATTTCTGACAGCGGGCCCGGCTCCCACGTGTCATCACCTCGGCTGCACCACACGAGGCCACAGGATTATCTTCCGCGTGTTCACAGCCGATCCAGTGTAACAGAAGATCCCCACACTGTGCCGCGAGGGACTGACGAGCGGGCCCGGCCGGCTCGTCTTCTTCCTCGCGCCCGCCCTTTTTCCCGCGCCGCCCCCTCGCCGGCACATCTCGGCAGCTCGCCGGAACTGGCTTCCTGACCGCCTCCCGGCCGGAAACTCGCCGCCTGGGCCTATTTTCGCGCGCTGAACACGCTGGTACCACCTGCTCCGGTCGGCGGTGGCCCTAACCTAGCTGGCGACGGTGCAGCGGCTCGGACTCCCTTCAGTTATGGCGCCCGGCCATCGTAGCCCACCAAAACCTCGGCGGAAAGGCTCTACAGCACCGGGGGATCTCATGGAAGGTCGACAAGGCCATGCTAGAGCTCGGGGAGAGCTCTAACCTAGTCGTCACCGTGAGCCCAACCTTTCCCGCTATAACCGCGGCTGGAAAACCGGGAAATACGCCGGCTACAGCCAAAATTAAGCTAGGGTTGCGGAGCAAACTTGGGCGCCATCAAGTCTAGCTCCTGTGTGTGCAGTTTGATAAACTCTAAGCAATCATACGTCGGGAATTTGTGGGTTTCTTACCCGAGGGTAGTTCTGCACCGGTTGGAGATGTTTTGCGAAATTCGCCGGCGATGATCGGTCCCTGGTTCTAGGCTTCGGGGGCGAGCAGCGTGGAGTCTAGGCGCGTCCAAAACTGCTCCTTCTTGGTCATGACAAGTCTTCTGCCGAGCTGCCCACGGGAGCACCTTTGCTCGGTTCTTCCCGGTGGCCACGAAAATGTTGTTTTGCTCGGTTTGTAGTGGCTCAACTCGACCGGAAATGATGCGGGGAGTGCGTGGGAGGTCTGGGAATGCTGGCTTTCTGCCTGCCGATGCTTTCGCGCGAGCTGCGATCGCTCCGAGCGAGTTTTTGCGATGGCGGCGGCGTCTCAGTTCTTTGACAATGAGAGGGAAGGGTCGGCGTCTCGCGATGCCGTGGCTCGCTGAGCGCGGCTGGGAGTTAAGGCACCCCCACGAGGAGCTCGCCAGCGCATGAAATCCAGCAGGAGGTGGCGTCCGGCTCCCCCCCAGCGGTGTCGCTCGGTGCTTCTCCCGGTGGAGTACAACCCGATCACATTGCTTAGGGATTAAGCCAACTAAGTCCTATGACATGTGGGCCCCACTGGCCAGTGCCCTACCACTTCTCAAAAGATCTCCAAAACTGGATAAATGATGAATTCAAATGTTGGAAATGTCAATCTGAGCTAAATTGGTATGGTTTGGCAAATCTCCCTCAAATTCAAATGTATATTTGAATTCTTGGCATATTTGGATCCTTTTGGGAAAAATGGTTAGCAAATCTTTTCAAAAATTATTGAAACTTTGTCTCCCCACTACATTGAACCCAAGGAATCCAATTATGCCCTTTGCTCCTTGTTTTAGCTGCTGCAATCATGAATTTGAATGCAACAGTTTGAAATTTCCCTCCCATGTGTGATCATATGTGTATAAACCCTACTTTGTGAAAGTGAAGACTTTCCCCTCTAATCACTCCTTTGATGGAGGTCACTTGCTCTTCACAATATTTCACAATCTATCCACAACAAAACTGTGGTGTTGTGAGGTGCAGAAAAGTTTTTGCAAGTCCCTTTTCTTGGGCTTTTACATCCCTCCCCCCTTAAAAGAATCTCATCCCGAGATTATAAAAGAAGAGATAGCGATGTAATAGGGACTTACCCGTGTTGAGAAGCCATGAACTCCGGGTAATTTGAGCGAAGGAACTCCTCGCTCTCCCATGTCGCTTCTTCGGCGGTGTGGTTTCTCCAGAGTATTTTGTAGAACCACAATGTTCTGCTGCGTGTGGTCCTGGCTTTCTCATCAAGAATTCCCACCGGATACTCATCATATGTTAAATCCGGTTTCAGCTCGCCGATGTCTTCGGTAGGAACAGCAGCCGTATGCTTCAAACATTTTCGCAGCTGCGAAACATGAAAAACATCATGGACACCAACAAGCGCTGCCGGTAACTCCAATCGGTACGCCGCTGGTCCGCACTTCTCGGTGATAGCATAGGGTCCAATGAAACGGGGAGCGAGCTTCCCCTTCACACCGAACCGGTGCACGCCCTTCATCGGAGACACGCGTAGGTATACGTGTTCCCCAACGTCAAAGTGCAACGGCCTACGCCTCTTATCAGCGTAGCTCTTCTGCCGGGATTGAGCGGCTTTTAAATTGGCTTGAATTGTCCGGACGCGCTCTTCGGAGTCGTTCACCACATCAACCCCGAATGTGACCCTTTCACCGGACTCGCACCAATTTAATGGGGTGCGGCACTTGCGACCGTAGAGAGCTTCGTAGGGTGCCATCTTGATACTCGCCTGATAGTCGTTGTTGTATGAGAATTCCGCCAATGGTAGGTGATTATCCCAGTTCCTACCATGGTGGATGGCACATGCTCTCAACATGTCCTCCAGAACTTGATTCACCCTCTCTGTCTGACCATCTGTCTGAGGGTGGTAGGCGGAGCTCCTAATCAGTTTAGTACCCAAAGCAGCGTGCAACTGCTCCCAAAAGCGAGATACAAACAATGCACCTCGGTCTGAGACTATGGTCTTGGGTACACCATGCAGGCATAGAATCCTGGCAATGTATAACTCCGCATATCGGTTGGCATGGAAATGTGTATGTACGGGGATAAAGTGAGCTGACTTAGTCAGTCGGTCAACAATCACCCAAATGGAATCATGTTTGTTGGATGTTAAGGGTAATCCCATGATGAAATCCATGCTCACATCTTCCCATTTCCATGCTGGAATCTTCAGGGGTCGCAGCAGCCCTGATTTCCTCATATGATCAGCCTTCACTCGTCTACACGTATCACACTCGGATACGTACTTTGCTACCTCCCGCTTCATCCGTGTCCACCAAAATTTCCGTTTCAAATCTTGGTACATCTTGTTGCTGCCCGGATGAATAGAGTATTTAGACAAGTGTGCTTCGTCGAGGATCTTCTTCCTCAGTTCCATATCCCGGGGTACGACTATGCGGTCATTGAACCACAGCGTCCCCTCATCATCTTTCCGGAAACATTTGATCTCCCCATTGTCAATCCGTCTCCGGAGATGTGCCATGCCTTTATCATTTTTCTGAGCTGCAATGATGTCCTCCCTAATAGTAGGGATGAGGGCAAGGTTGTACAGCGATCCATAAGGAATCAAGTATAAACTTGGCTCTTCCTCCTCCACCGGTGTAATGGTGAGGTGATGGACATGTGATTTCCGACTCAGCGCGTCGGCAACCACATTCGCCTTGCCGGGGTGGTAATGGATCTCAATCTCATAATCTTTGATCAGTTCTAACCACCTCCTCTGCCTCATGTTCAGCTCTTTCTGGGTGAAAATATATTTCAAGCTCTTGTGGTCGGTGTAGAGATGCACCAGATTCCCCAGGAGATAGTGCCTCCACATTTTCAGCGCCAAAACCACTGCAGCAAGCTCAAGATCATGAGTGGGATAATGCTGCTCATGGTTCCGAAGTTGGCGTGAGCCATAAGCGACCACACGTCCTTACTGCATCAACACGCAGCCAAGCCCAATACCGGACGCGTCACAATACACGTCGAAGGGCTTTGTTGTATCCGGCTGAGCTAAGACCGGAGCTGTTGTGAGATGCTTCACCAATGCTTGGAAGGCTCCTTCACACGCCGTGTTCCAAACATAATTCGTCCCCTTCTTCAGCAATTCTGTCATCGGTTTAGCGAGCTTGGAGAAACTTGGAATAAATCTCCGATAGTATCCCGCTAACCCGAGGAAGCTTCTGACTTCATGAACTGAAGTGGGAGCTTTCCATTTCAGCACTTGCTCTATTTTACTTGGGTCAACCGCAATGCCTTCTGCGGAGATGATATGTCCCAAGAATGGCACTTGGCTGATCCAAAACTCGCATTTGCTGAACTTGGCGTAGAGCTTGTGGTCTCGTAATCGTTGAAGAACGATCCGCAAATGTTTGGCATGTTCGGCTTCTGTCTTGGAGTAAACCAAGATATCGTCGATGAACACTACCACGAACTTGTCCAGCTCCGGCATGAACACCGAGTTCATGAGATACATGAAATGGGCTGGAGCATTTGTGAGACCAAAGGACATGACGAGATATTCATATAATCCATATCTCGTTGAGAAGGCCGTCTTCGGGATATCCTCCGCCCGGATCTTTATCTGGTGATATCCAGAGCGAAGGTCCATCTTGGAGAACACACTTGCACCCACAAGTTGATCAAACAATATGTCGATGCGGGGCAGTGGGTACTTATTCTTGATGGTGACGGCGTTGAGCGGCCGGTAATCCACACACAGCCTCAGGGTTTCATCTTTCTTCTTCACGAACAACGCCGAGCATCCCCAAGGCGAGGAACTCGGCCTAATGAAACCCTTGCTCAACAGATCATTGAGCTGTTCTTTCAGTTCCACCAGCTCATTTGGAGCCATCTTGTATGGTTTCCGTGATATGGGCGTAGTCCCGGGTGCAAGTTCAATCTTGAACTCGACATCCCGCTCAGGTGGCATGCCCGGAAGATCATCCGGGAACACGTCAGGATACTCCCGGACTACGGGGATGTCTTCTAACTTGAGAGCCTCAGCACTATTGATTGCTGAAACCTCTCTGACTGGATTATCAAATAGGAGGGACTGCGGACGGTATAATGGGGAGTTGAGGTGAACCGTCCGTGTTAAAGTTTCCAGGACAGCGCCATGGTAACTTAGCCATGACATCCCCAAGATTGCATCAATCTTCTGCCCCCCTAAGATAATCATAGTGGTGGGATATATCTTCCCACCTAAGCATAGTGGTGCTTTTGGAACCATCATAGTTGCTGAAATCTTTCCTCCCAGTGAGCAGATCATATAAGAACACTCGGTTGGAAAGGCTTCCAGCTGATGCTTAGCCACATATGATGCACTAATGAAGTTGTAGGTTGCACCAGAATAAAAAAGTATGATGATAGCTTGATGGTTGAGAGCGAACGTACCCGCCAGCACGTTGTCTCCTTCTGGGGCGTCCTCATTGTCGAGGTTGCGGACGCCACCAGTCCGCTGACCAACCTTCTTCACCGGAGGTCGGCCTCGAGCACCGCCCTGGAGCTGGGCTTGCCCGCTGCTCTGCTACCCCTGGGGACAGTCCTTCGCGAAGTGGCCCGCCTGGCCACACGTGAAGCAGGTGAAACGGGGCGGTCCCCCGCTGATCGGTGGACGGAATCCCGGGGCGCGTTGTGGCGGTGGAAACGCCCGGGGTACCGTCTGCTGCTGTTGCTGTCTTGGTGGTGGCATCGGCGGACGGAACGGGGGTGCTTGGAACGAACGTCCCCCGAACTGTTGAGGTCGCGCCGGTGGACGCCACTGCTGCCCGGATGGTGTCCGATACACCATACGGTACTTCTGAGGCGCGCCACCACCGCTGCTAGGTGGAGCGTTGCGCTTCCTCTGCTCAGCTGCCAACTCCCGCTGAGCGTCCTCTTGCATGATCGCGGCATTGACTAAGTCGTTGAATGTGCCGCGATTCCACTGAACGAGGTGCGTCTTCATTTCGGGGTGTAACCCCCGATAGAAATGTTCCCTCTTCTTCTCCTCTGTGGAGATATAGTCTGACGCATACTGCGCCAGATGGTTGAAGGCACGGGAGTAGTCATGGGCACTCCTCCCGCCCTGCTTCAGTTCCAAAAATTCTTGGAACTTCCTCTTCATTATTCCAGGAGGGATGTGATAGGCACGGAACGCCTCCCGGAACTCTTGCCATTCCACGGCATGGCCAGCCGGACGTGAGGTGACATAATTCGCCCACCACGCACCAGCGGCACCGTGGAGCTGCTGTGCTGCGAACAGGGTCTTCTGCCGCTCCGTACACTGGAGCAGCCCAAACTTGGACTCGATGGTCCGCAGCCAGTTGTCAGCCTCTAGTGGTTCTTCAGCTTCGGTGAACACTGGAGGGTGCGTACTCATGAAATCCGAGTACGACACTTCGCGGGGCTCACGAGGCCCTCGCTCTTGATGTTCCCCCGCCTGGGACATATTCTGCACGATCGTGCTGAGCAGGTCGGTCTGCTCCTCACGACCTCCCACCAGTGCCGCTATCACATCCGCTAGAGTAAGCGGAGGCGGCGGTGGTGGCTGCTGCTGCGGGGTGCTGTCGTAGGCCGGTGGCTGGGAGTCATCGCCTCCACCTTGGCTAGAGCCACCAACCTCGTGCGTGGTCCCAGTGCGAACCATCTGCAACCATTCGACAATAATCATCAGTCCCGCAACATTTTGCATGCAGTCCAAAGAAAATAGGCGTAAAACATAATGACAATAATTCATGCGATACATCTCGTATGTAGATAATGTAATAACTTTGCACAAGCTACACCATTACCAGACCAAACACAAGCTAGTTTAATCCAACTTGATGAACCTCCTCTTTGGAAGCTCACCATAACTAGGTTTGGTCACTACGAGATATTACTATCGCTTTGTCATCACGTATACCACCCTTAGGGTACCACACCCTCTCCATTGAGTTCAACTGTCATTCTTCTGTCAGAATGACCAGTTTCTACCTATTCCAAGTTTTGATCTGGTTCTGGGCATTTTCATGACTCAAGTTGAATACCAAAGTTAAAGTTAACTTCAGTATCTTTCCAACGAGTATTCAATTGCCCCAGATCAGTCTTGGTTAAAAAGTTATGCTAATTCAAAGTCAGCAGAATTTCTGGAAGAATTTTTTTAACAGCACCTCCCTTGGAAGTTGCTGTTTTCCATTCGAGTTTCCACTGAAATCTCTGTTGAAACTTCAGAAACTTTGAATTGCAAAGATATTACACATCTTCTACTCTTTCTAAGGAGGTATCATATGAAACTTTTGGGTTTTGCTACTGGGAGTTATCACCGAAAGACAAAACAGTTCAGAGAATGTTCTACTCTGTCCTGATTCTGGACAGTTGACATTCCTCTGAGATTTTAGCCATCTTAAGGTGAGTTTCAGCTCTGGAAGTCTACAACAAAGTTGTAGAGTACTTAAATACATTTCCAGAGCTATATAGCACACCCCTCTGGGCTAAAAGACCGGTGAGTTATGCCCCGTTGAAGATCAGCAATCTTGCTGTCCAAAACAGAGCACTCTGTTTTTCATCCCTTTAGCTATCCTGGCCCACTATCCCATTCTTATACCCAACCAGGGTCTTAATTGTTGAACCTAATGATTTTAGTTCCTTGTTTTCAATATTTTCATGCATATGCCTACAATGTCTCGGTACTACGTTCCTCACCAAAGAAAATCCTAACCGGATCATACCGGCATATACGTCTTAAGTGTGGCACTAAACGGTCTCTCGCACACGTCTTCTACACGGATACATACGTGGTTAGTACCTGCAGAAGACCACACAATAATGGTGCACTCAATGTTTATTCATTTCAGGCAGTTCCATATTTGGAAGTAAATACAAACGCCCGTATCATTGTCATACGGCCGTCCTTGAGTTAGGTCACGTCTCAAGGTACGTGATCGTGTTTCAACACCACACGACGGGGAACCCGAGTATGTCATGAACGGGTCGTCACGGTTGGGAATGTTATCAACCCAACAGATACCACCTACTGCCCTGCAGGGCACGCCGATGGCAAGCGGCTGCGTATGTCCTCCTGGGCTATTTCTAGACGAACACACTCTCGCGTTACTGACCACGCAATGGAGTCTCCACTTACTTGCCTAATGCACGCTAGGGATCAGCGTTTCATATGAACTCAGGGACATGAAGAGTCCAAGAGGTTCATATTGACGTCTCACACCAAGCTGTGAGACTCTATCCCTGAGCCACGTTCCTCGTCAGGGGGAGCTAACCGAAATTGAACCGCTTTCGGTGGCGTTCCTTACCATACTTACCAGAGCGTAGGCGCGTCGTTACATAATTGAAATTCAGAATTATAACACATAAGTTAGTCTTTGCCACTTTAAGTAACTATGCTAATATAGTCCTTACTTGGGCAACTACCGAATCCTCACCATATACCTAAGTTTTTCCCATAATACAGTCCTTTAGTACTGTGCTATCCCCACTGCGGCTCTGATACCAGGCTGTGGCGGACCGGAATCCGCTCATCCAGGATCGCAGGGGGTGGTGCCACGTGATGCGACACCCAACAGCACACGTCATAAGAACATAATATATTACATGGGAACAACAACTGAAACTGTACAAACAGGTACAAACTTCAGTTACAACTATTTTTTATATTACACAGCGGAAGTCTACACTATACAACTCACGCCCGCCTATTTAGCAAAAGTTGGTTGCCCAGCCCTAGGGCAACCCACACTAGCTGCACTCCTCAGCTCAGCGCGGCGTGTACGGCTCCCACTCAGCCGTGGTCCCCGACGGAGGGTAACCCTCGCCGGTGGACTCGTACTCTGAGTCCGTGGGTGGCTCCTCACCTGAAAAACACTTAAGCAGCAACCGTGAGCACGAAGGCTCAGCAAGGCTTAACCGACTCACCTAAGCATGAAACTCTACATGAGGGGTACCATGGATATAGGATAGTAACATTTCAGCAAAAGGACACGCCTACAAGTTCATCCTTAGTTCATCTTTTAGCAACAAGTCAACAGTTCCTGAAATCTGAAATTTAGTAAGCAGTATTTGGTGGCACCCAGGTAGCAATACAATTATATCAATCAGCAACATTGAATCAACATATTTCATCCATTAATCTACGTCACGACTCAGTGACCAAGTGGTACTCTTCACCGCGAGGGACGTCGAATCGACTCGATATACACCTGCAGGGAAACCCAAAGAGCACGTCCCGTACGCCCACCCATGGAGCTGCACAGCACGCTCACTCGATGTCGTACTGGACAACCTTTCACCCAACAGCCCAAACGTCGAACCGGTCGCACCGAAACGAGCAGGAGGTTCCCCACACGGAGCATCTCTCTATGCCCGTTGGCAGATTTCCACCTTGCTGCCCTCAGCCTACACCTATAAATCGGTGCGTTATGCCTCGACGCCCGGAGGTTTAGGCTACATCGGTTTATCGGGGCCCATATATCCGATATGCCTTCGGTACGTTCAAACTTGATCAGCGTGGGCCGCACACGGCTCGGTCCTCAATCGACACGGACAGGGCTGCGCACACAAGATTCCCTCTTGCTGCGCCCTAGCACCTGTCTAGTCTCATTTTCATTACTAAGATGATCTCACATCACTCAACCGAACCCGTGTGTCCCAAGCCTATCTCACGAGTAGATTCCAACTACTCGACTTGTACCGAAGTCCTATGAATCTTTAAGCATAGCCTATCTATTCGAGGTCTTAGACACTACCCTCACTCTTTTAGGAACCTTTGGTTATGCAAGTGGGGTTTCATTCATCCTATACCTAATGCACATACATACTACATATGACACATGTAAACAAAGGAAAAACTTATAAAAAGGTTAATGTAAACCGGGGCTTGCCTTGTTGCTGTTGGTCAGGGGTTATGTCTTCGTCCGGAAGAAGGAAGTCCAGCACTTCCGGAGTCTCTTCTTCAACGGCTACACGTTAATGAAATACTACATGTTAATTTAGATGCAAATGTGAGTTCTAGGGTAAGACTTCTACTATTAGTTCTAATAACCAGCCTCTAACACCTGGAACTTTGTTTAAGAATTTAAATATGAACTGGTGTTGGTGGTTTGGCTTGGACTTAATCACATGGTTAAATGCTAAGTGGTTTTCCCCCTTTTCCATATTAATCCCTTAAGTGGTTAAACAGGACAGGGTTGATCTAGAGCTCCAATGGAGCTGAGAATTTTTGTGTGAGTTCCTTGTCACAAGAAAACTCTCTGGACCAAACATTAGCACTTTTCATGGAGTGGTTTGCTCAGAATAATTCTCTTGGCAAATCAGCAAGGAAGAATTTATTCTGAGGTAATACCCCTGTTCATGCTCAACTTAATGAACTACAATTTCAATTATAGCTCGTAGAGTTTGCATGAATTTTCCTAACATTTTTGGGGTTAAGATTTGCCCAGAACTGCATTTCCAAGTTTTGGAAATTCTCTGAAAATGTTTCTGTATTGAAATGAACACAGCACCTTCCAATTTGAATTGCTCTGACCAAATCAACTCCAAATGGTATGAAACTTTTACAGGGGTTTACTAATGTCCTAAAGAACATTCTGGCAAAATTTGTGGAGTTTTGGATGAACCAAATCCCCTCTAAAATTCCTTTGCTGAAAAACTTTAAAGAATTTTCCAGAATTAATTAATGGGTTTCATACAAATTGGGTTGTATATCTGGACAGAGCTAGGCAAGATGAATCCAACCCAATTTGAATCACTAAATTTGGAGCTTCCTAGCAAAAGTTATGGAGCTCTAAAGTTTGGGGAATTTCTGGAATTCGAATTAACCGGGAAAAGTTCAAATTTCTGACAGCGGGCCCGGCTCCCACGCGTCATCACCTCGGCTGCACCACACGGGGCCACAGGATTATCTTCCTCGTGTTCACAGCCGATCCGGTGTAACAGAAGATCCCCACACTGTGCCGCGAGGGACTGACGAGCGGGCCCGGCCGGCTCGTCTTCTTCCTCGCGCCCGCCCTTTTTCCCGCGCTGCCCCCTCGCCGGCACACCTCGGCAGCTCGCCGGAACTGGCTTCCCGACCGCCTCCCGGCCGGAAACTCGCCGCCTGAGCCTATTTTCGCGCGCTGAACACGCTGGTACCGCCTGCTCCGGTCGGCGGTGGCCCTAACCTAGCTGGCGACGGTGCAGCGGCTCGAACTCCCTTCAGTTATGGCGCCCGACCATCGTAGCCCACCAAAACCTCGGTGGAAAGGCTCTACAGCACCGGGGGATCTCATGGAAGGTTGACAAGGCCATTCTAGGGCTCGGGGAGAGCTCTAACCTAGTCGTCACCGTGAGCCCGACCTTTCCCGCTATAACCGCGGCTGGAAAACCGGGAAATACGCCGGCTACAGCCAAAATTAAGCTAGGGTTGCGGAGCAAACTTGGGTGCCATCAAGTCTAGCTCCTGTGTGTGCTGTTTGATAAACTCTAAGCAATCATACGTCGGGAATTTGTGGGTTTCTTACCCGAGGGTAGTTCTGCACCGGTTGGAGATGTTTTGCGAAATTCGCCGGCGATGATCGGTCCCTGGTTCTAGGCTTCGGGGGCGAGCAGCGTGGAGTCTAGGCGCGTCCAAAACTGCTCCTTCTTGGTCGTGACAAGTCTTCTGCCGAGCTGCCCATGGGAGCACCTTTGCTCGGTTCTTCCCGGTGGCCACGAAAACGTTGTTTTGCTCGGTTTGTAGTGGCTCAACTCGACCGGAAATGATGCGGGGAGTGCGTGGGAGGTCTGGAAATGCTGGCTTGCTGCGCTGCCGATGCTTTCGCGCGAGCTGCGATCTCTCCGAGCGAGTTTTTGCGATGGCGGCGGCGTCTCAGTTCTTTGACGATGAGAGGGAAGGGTCGGCGTCTCGCGATGCCGTGGCTCGCTGAGCGCGGCTGGGAGTTAAGGCACCCCCACGAGGAGCTCGCCAGCGCATGAAATCCAGCAGGAGGTGGCGTCCGGCTCCCCCCCAGCGGTGTCGCTCGGTGCTTCTCCCGGTGGAGTACAACCCGATCACATTGCTTAGGGATTAAGCCAACTAAGTCCTATGACATGTGGGCCCCACTGGCCAGTGCCCTACCACTTCTCAAAAGATCTCCAAAACTGGATAAATGATGAATTCAAATGTTGGAAATGTCAATCTGAGCTAAATTGGTATGGTTTGGCAAATCTCCCTCAAATTCAAATGTATATTTGAATTCTTAGCATATTTGGATCCTTTTGGGAAAAATGGTTAGCAAATCTTTTCAAAAATTATTGAAACTTTGTCTCCCCACTACATTGAACCCAAGGAATCCAATTATGCCCTTTGCTCCTTGTTTTAGCTGCTGCAATCATGAATTTGAATGCAACAGTTTGAAATTTCCCTCCCATGTGTGATCATATGTGTGGAAACCCTACTTTGTGAAAGTGAAGAGTTTCCCCTCTAATCACTCCTTTGATGGAGGTCACTTGCTCTTCACAATATTTCACAATCTATCCACAATAAAACTATGGTGTTGTGAGGTGCAGAAAAGTTTTTGCAAGTCCCTTTTCTTGGGCTTTTACATCGGCTCTGATACCATTGTGTGATATCCTGACTCCCGGCTTAATAGGATTGATAGAGTACTCATACCACCAAGGTATACCTTCTTTTATGGAAGCCCACCTGCAAAGGACTCTAGGGTTAAGCGTGCTTGGCCCGGAGGAATTTGGGGATGGGTGACCGACCGTGAAGTTTTCCCGGGTGCGCACGAGTGAGGACAAAGTGCGCAGAAAAGACGAGTGGTGGTATGTGGGGCCAGTCTATGATCCTAGAGAGCCATTACAAATGGTATCAGAGCCGACCCTCGCAGTTTCACGGGTGCGTACGGGTCAGTGACAAGGATACGGTAGCGTACGGGTCAGGGACGCAGGTACGTAGGCATGACGCGTGGGTCCTCTGTGTGGGACACGGTATGGTACGTATGCTGCTAACTGGACGTACGGTATGCGTATGCCAGTACTGAACGTACGGACGTGGCTAAGAGGGGACGTTCCTGTCTTGGCGTTGACCGACGAGGACGTCGGTCTTCTAAGGGGGGTGGATTGTGTGATATCCTGACTCCCGGCTTAATAGGATTGATAGAGTACTCATACCACCAAGGTATACCTTCTTTTCTGGAAGCCCACCTGCAAAGGACTCCGGGGTTAAGCGTGCTTGGCCCGGAGGAATTTGGGGATGGGTGACCGACCGGTAAGTTTTCCCGGGTGCGCACGAGTGAGGACAAAGTGCGCAGAAAAGACGAGTGGTGGTATGTGAGGCCAGTTTATGATCCTAGAGAGCCATTACAGATACATCGGACCCTTTTAAGTCCTGGAAAGGAAAGGCGAAGTGGCATATCAACTAGAACTGCCGCCTCGCCTATCGGATGTGCATGATGTATTCCATGTGTCACAACTCAAGAAATGTCTGAGGACACCTGAAGAGATGTTACCCATGAATGAGGTTGACGTCGCCGAGGATCTATCTTATGCCGAGCAACCGGTCAAGGTTTTGGAGACAATGGAACGCCTCACAAGAAATAAAAGAATCTGGATGTGCAAGGTGCAGTGGAAGCATCACTCGGAAGAGGAAGCCACATGGGAGCGAGAAGACGAGCTTAAGGCACAGTTTCCGGAATTGTTTTCTTAGAACCACCAATCTCGAGGACGAGATTTCTTTTAAGGGGGGTAGAGCTGTAACACCCAAAAACCTGTTAAGAGGGGAATTTAAAAATTTTTAGACGTATTGCATGTGGTGCAGAAATTCAAATTCAAATTGGAATTCAAATTCAACTCAAAACAGAAAAGAAAAAGAAAAAGAAAAAACAAACCCCCCCGGCCAGTGGGCCGAAACCCACCAGCTGGCCCACCTTACCCCCGCGCCAGCCCGCAGCCGCGCGCCCCTTTTCCCTCTCACTGACACGCGGGGCCCGCCGTCGTCTTCCTCCTCGCGCGCGTGCTCGGCCGACCCCGGGGCTCCTCTCTCCCCCGAATCAAAACTACCCCCGGAAACCCGCAACTCCAGCCGAATTCTGGTCTCGGACGACTCAAACTCGATCACAATCGACACGTCGCCCTCCCCCGTCTATATAAACGCCGGCATCGTCCCGTTTTCCCCCCACGATCGGCTATTTTTCCTCCCGGTGAGAACCGAAGCTCCGATCACCGTTATCTCTCGATCTCTGCTCGGATTTTCCGATCTAACACGCCGATCGTGTTCCACCGCCTCCGGGGAATCACGCAGGTGCAGAAAACTCGGTGGTTTGCGCTCCAGACACAGCGCCGACGAGCATCGCCGCGATTTCATCTCGGACCTCGTCGCCGACCGCCTTCCAAGACCTCCGAGCTCAAGAAAAACCCCGAGGTGAGATCCCCGACCTCCCCTCTACCGATCTATGCCATGAAATCCCAGTTTTAGGATGAATAGATGAAGATCCGAAGTTTTCAGGCGAGATCGCCGCCTCCCGCCACCGGGCAGCGCCGCCCGCGCTCGGTCAGAGCGACGTGGCCGCTTATGCGTCGTCTATTTTAAATCGCACGGTGGAGTTAAAACCCGCGCGTACCGGTTCGACTATCTAATCTGAGCCGTCTGTTTTAAATCAGACGGTCCACGTCAGCCCCGCATTATAAAGGCTAGGATTCTTACGTGCTACCCCCTGGGGATCTCGGAAAACACGAGCTAGCCCCGAAAACTTCTGATCTAGCCCCTGGAACTTCAGAAATTCATGTAAATTCATTTAAAAATCAGTTTTAGCCCCTGGACTTAATAAAAATTAGGAAAACCCCTCTGTTATGTGTAGTTAGACCCCTGGAAATTTATGAATAATATAATAGACCCTGTAGTGGGGTGAGTTTACCTTTTTAACCCTATATGATATTAAATTTAGGAATTTGAATATGTGATTAGGATTTAAAATTTAAAAGGTGAGGCAAACACATTGTAAATTCAAGTTTAAACTCTCCTAGCATTTGGAAAACTTTAGAATGAGTTAAAAATAGATTTTTTAGCTTAAATGAATCTGTCTAGTTGATTGTTCATATTTATTAGTTATAGAAAAATATTTTAGGCTAGGAAATAATTTTGAAAATTGGAAAAATGAATTTAAATTAGTTCACATCAGAGGAGAAGTTCAAAAATATATTATTTAATATTTTAGATCAGAACCTATTCTGTTTAGATGAGGTGTCTTACTATTTTCATAATAAAATTCACATATTGGCATAGAATATAAATCTTAAAATATAGGAAAATAGGTATGCATAACTAGGAAATGATAAATGAAGTTTCCAAATCCAAAGACTTTAGTTTAGGGTTTGGTAGAAAATCTGAAAAACCCATTTGGAGTAGTAAAATACCTTCCATGCAATCTTGGTAGCTAAAGAGTGTATTAAAGAAGTTGTTTAAATTGGAAATTCATAGATAGTGTGCAAACAGAAAATCTGAATACAAAAGTTAGAAATCATATACATATGTTTAAAAGTGCATGTAGACCAAAAATCAACACATGTAGAGTAAACACAACACATAGAAATGTGAATGATTATCATATGTATGTATGTGTGGAGTGAAAGTGTGAACTATGTCTTATGGATTGTTGTTGTCTTTTGCTATGTGTGTTGACATGAGTAGAACCTGCCCCAGAGCAAGTTCTTCCCTTTCAAGATCAGGACTATCTATTCCCAGAACAGCAGGAAGAAGGCAAGTGTCCTTGACCACTTTGATCCTATACTAGGATGTGTAGATAGAATTATTTGCATTGTCAATTGAAATATGAAACCCATGCTAGGATGTTTCCCTAGAATTGCATTACCTTGTTTCCTTGTAGCTTGGGTTGGGATTTATTTTATCATGTCATTTATTATTATGCTTATGCTTAGCCATGCTTAGAATGAGATAATTGGGATATGAGATCTTCAATTTATTTACCTTACTCTTGAATGAGATATTATGAGTTATGTAGAGGTAGGGATCAAGGCAAGTTGGATGATTTGGTTGGTGCTGGGTGCACGAGACTCGGGTTTGTGTTTAGTACTTGCCTGGATCCTAAGGACCGGTTCATGGAGCATGTAACCTGGCTTTACCGTGCCAACCACATGCTGAGATGGGGCAGCTTGGCCAATTAATTAGGTGTATCCCCGGCGTAGTATGGGTGTGTTGGATGGTGCGGGGAATAGGTGTCAGCTGGACTACCATATGAACCGCAAGGCTCAAGAGGGGGCCACTGCAGCGGGGTTGGAGCCTCTTGTATGCTGTTAGGGGTGAAACCTCAGTGGGTCCACGCTCGTCGGGAATCCCTTTGTAAATGCTTCGTAGTGATCTCCTGGCTACACACCTGGGAAGTGTGAATGTGGTTCGTGGCCACTGGTATAATGGAGGTTCTTCTAGTCCACCTGGCAACGGGGGATGAAATCACTACATGTGGGTACAGTGGTGCAAACTCTGCAGAGTCAAAACTGTCATGACAGCCGTGCTCACGGTCAAGAGCGGCTTGGACTTATTCATGATTAGAGGATGATGACTTTGGAAGTTGTGGATGTTAAGCGGGGAGCTTAACATTGGAAATGAGGTTATGGTTATTTGATGATGGGTTGGGAGATTGGGACCATTTCACCTATGTAGTAATATAGGTGCTTAATAAGCTAAGGTGATAGGTATTAATTGCGTAGTGCTTTAACCATGAGTCCAACCTCGCCTCGTTCTAGCCATGCATGACAAAACTTTCCTATACTCGCTGAGTACCAACGGTACTCAACCTTGCATAT
This sequence comes from Neostapfia colusana, assembly GCA_030760725.1. NCBI lineage: Eukaryota > Viridiplantae > Streptophyta > Magnoliopsida > Poales > Poaceae > Neostapfia > Neostapfia colusana. Next base: position 30,589,975 of record JASWHV010000017.1, on the reverse strand, counting down.
TTGTTGGTTTAAATTGCTGCTCAGGTCAAGGGGATGAGGTGGTGTTTAATGATCAAGACTTCGGACCCGAAGAAGGATTTTAGGTTCATGGAGTCCCCCGGGCAACGCCTGTGACGGAGCCCACAAGAATAATATTCCGCTGCTATTTTATTTACATGTTATGAACTTATTATTGTCCATCGAGACATATGCTATGTAAGACTTATTTATATTCGACACCTGGCTTGTAATAAATGATGCTTCACTACTTGTCATCACATGTATGAGAAAATGATCCTGGCATACATGTGATATTCACTCGGTTGTTCTTCGGAGAAACCGGGTGTGACAAAGCATGATAGTTCCAAAAGCGCCATTGTGCTTAGAGGGTAGAATATACCCTACGTCTCTCATAATTTTAGAGGGACATAAGGTCGATGTCATCCTAGAGATGTCGTGGTTAACCCGTCACGGCGCTGTTTTAGACACCGTCCTCCGAATTGTGCACTTGAACTCAGAAGTGCACAAACCTCATTCCTTATTTCTTAACAGTCCAGAAATAAAACTTCCAAGTGTCTATCAATCCACAACCGTTAGATTGGAAGATATTCCAGTGGTCCCCTAGTTCCCTGATGTGTTCTCGGATGATTTACCGGGGATGCCGCCCGACAGAGAGGTGGAGTTCAAGATTGAACTTGCACCAGGAACCATGCCAATATCTCGAAGGCCGTACAAGATGACACCCAAGGAATTGGCTGAACTGAAGACTCAGCTAACGGGCTTGCTGGAGAAGGGTTTTATTAGGCCGAGCTCCTCGCCATGGGGCTGTTCGGCATTATTCATGAAGAAGAAAGACAATATGTTGCGGCTTTGTGTGGACTATCATCCACTAAACGCCGTAACCATCAAGAACAAGTACTCGTTGCCACGGATCGACATGTTGTTTGATCAGTTGGTCGAAGCAAAGATCTTTTCCAAGATGGACTTAAGATCCGGGTACCACCAGATTAAGATACGGGCTGAGGACATTCCGAAGATGGCTTTCTTGACGCGGTACGGGTTTTATGAGTACCTGGTCATGTCCTTCAGCCTCACCAACGCTCCAGCTCACTTCATGTATTTGATGAACTCGGTATTCATGCCGGAGCTGGATAAGTTTGTCGTGGTCTTCATCGACGACATATTGGTATATTCCAAGTCGGAGGAAGAACACAAGAAGCATCTGCGTATAGTCTTGCAACGGCTGCGGGATCACAAGCTATACGCGAAATTCAGCAAGTGCGGATTCTGGATATCGCAAGTGCCTTTTCTCGGGCATATTATCTCAGCGGAGGGCATCACTGTAGACCCGAGTAAGATCACACAAGTGCTGAATTGGAAGTCCCCGAGAAATGTTCATGAGGTACGGAGTTTCCTCGGACTCGCGGGATATTATCGGAGGTTCATTCTGAACTTCTCGAAGATTGCCAAGCCTATGACAGAGCTGCTGAAGAAGGCTACCAAATATGTTTGGAGTCCAGCATGTGAAGTAGCGTTCAAGGCATTAGTGAAGCACCTAACATCAGCACCGGTTTTGGTGCAGCCAGACACAACAAAACCATTCGATGTGTACTGCAACACATCCGGCATTGGGCTCGGATGTGTGCTGATGCAAGACCGAAGAGTGGTCGCGTATGGATCACGGCAGCTTAGGAACATGAACAGAATTATTCAACTCACGACTTGGAGCTTGCTGCCGTGGTACTCGCACTTAAAATGTGGAGGCACTACCTACTTGGTAACCTCGTACATTTATATACCGGCCATAAAAGCCTCAAGTACATATTCACGCAGAAAGAGTTGAACATGAGGCAGCGAAGATGGTTAGAATTGATAAAGGATTACGAAATAGAGATCCATTATCACCCCGGCAAGGCAAACGTTGTGGCGGATGCGCTGAGCCGCTAGTCACACGTCAATAATCTGACCATCACATTGTTGGAAGAGAGCGAGCCACCATTACATGTGATTCCACATGGGGTTCTCTACAACTTAGCTTTGATCGCCACCATCCGTGAAGAGATAGCGGCAGCTCAGAAACATGACAAGGGCATGTCGCATTTGCGGAGACGTATAGACAGTGGGGAGCTGAAGTGTTTCCGGAAAGACGGAGACGACGTCCTATGGTTCAAGGACCGGATCGTCGTACCCCGTAACCCGGAGTTACGGAAGAAAATCTTTTATGAGGCTCACTTGTCAAAGTTTTCTATTCACCCCGGCAGCAACAAAATGTATCAAGAACTCATAAGCAAGTTTTGGTGGACACGTATGAAGCGGGAGATCGCAAAGTATGTGTTCGAGTGTGATACATGTCGAAGGGTGAAGGCAGACCATATGAGGAAACCAGGACTGCTACAACCACTGGGCGTTCCTGCCTGGAAGTGGGAGGATGTGAGCATGGACTTCATCGTCGGTTTACCCACCACTTTCTAGAAACATGATTCTGTGTGGGTAATCATCGACCGGCTCACCAAAGTTGCCCATTTCATCCCGGTCAATACCAACTACAACGCCAAGAAGTATGCTGAACTGTACATCTCACGGATCCTATGCTTATACGGCGTATCCCACACCATCATATCGGATCGGGGCACTTTATTTGTGTCCCGTTTTTGGGAGCAGCTACATGCTGCATTGGGGACGAAACTGATCCGTATTTTAGCATACCACCCGCAGACGGATGGGCAAACCGAGCGGGTAAATCAAATTTTAGAAGATATGTTACGAGCTTGCGCTATCAACCACGGCAAGAACTGGGATGATCACTTGCCGTTGGCCGAGTTCTCGTACAACAATGGGTACCAAGCCAGCATCAAGATGGCGCCTTACGAGGCGTTATACGGGAGAAGATGCCGCACACCACTGAATTGGTGTGAGTCTGGCGAAAGGGTTACCTTCGGGATTGATCTTGTCAACAACGCGGAAGAAAAGGTTCGGCTGATTCAAGCGAACCTAAAAGCCGCCCAATCCCGACAGAAACAATATGCGGACCGGAGAAGACGCCCATTACAGTTCGAAGTCGGGGATCACGTATACCTACGTGTGTCTCCAATGAAGGGCGTAAATAGATTCGAGGTGAGGGGAAAGTTGGCACCCCGATTCATCGGTCCATTTCAGATTACCGAAAGATGTGGATCGGTAGCATACCGGCTGAAATTACCAGAAGCACTTTCCGGTGTGCACGACGTCTTTCATATCTCCCAGCTAAGGAAGTGTCTCAAACAATCAACTACCATTCAGCTGGAGGATATACAGGAACTGAAACCGGATCTCACGTATCGGGAGGAACCGGTTCAAATTATTGATGAAAAGGTCCGAACCACACGCAACCGTACGTTGTGGTTCTACAAGGTTCTACGGAGTAAACACTCCATGGATGAAGCGACATGGGAGAGCGAAGGATTTCTTCGCGCTAACTGCCTCAACTTTTTCACGTTGCATATACGGTAATTTTCCACCGTCCTCTCTCTAATTTTTACCTTATAATCTCGGGACGAGATTCTTTTAAGGGGGGAGGAATGTAAGGGCCTAAGTTTTTGGCACATATTCAAAGTGTTCATCACCACACACACCCTTCATTTGAAGAAACTTGATGAACACATTTGAAGAGCGAGTAACCACCATCAATATGCTCATTAGAGAATAAACTCACAAAATGCAAAAGTGGCATTTCCCACATGCATCATCTAGGGGCTGAGCATATGAAGAGCTCCAACACATTGCTAGGAAGGATCATGCCAAAATTCACCCAAATCCAAAAATCTTTTGAAGTCCTTTTGGGTATAGCTAGAAAGAGGGTGGTTTGAACTCAAATTCAAATTCATACTGTTTTCATCCCATGAATTCAAAAGTGGGAGACATATTATTACTCAGCACATTTTTGTGAACTCACACACCAATTTTTACTCCATTTGGAGTTGATCTTGACATGAGCTAGGTTTAGCAAATTCAAACTTTATTTGAATTTCAAACTGCATATGTGCTGAAATTTAGTAAAAAAAAACCAATTTGAATTCTATCCCATTCAAATGGCCCAAGGGTAGATAATTCAAATGACTAAGGTTAATTTGGTCTCTACTGTTTAGAGCAGCGGGGAAAATTTAATTTCAGAGGTTAAACCCCAGGTGGGACCCACTTGTCAGCCTCAGCAGCAAAAACAACCGACTGAAGCCCGAGCTCGGTTACTCGCGCGCAAGCCAGCAGCCGCCACGGCGAGAGATCGATCGGGACAGCAGCTGCTTGCCGCCCCGACCCGCTGAGCCTCCTCGCGGCCTTCTTATCTCCGCAGCCGACCTGATCGGAGGCAGAACCGCTCGCTTCTCTGCTCACTCGCGCAAGAAAAGCAGCCCTCGCCGCCGCCCTCTCAGTGGATCGGAAAAGCCCATGATCACAGCCGCTCCACTCCCTACAAGCGGCAAAACGGTACGAGAGGATCTCTTTTTCCTTCCCCGTTGCTGGAAATTGGCTGAACTCGGTTGATCTCGCCCCTACCGAGGGTTCTTTTCGGCAACCTAACTTCGGGCTCCCGTGGACAGCCCAAACGGGAGGGTGTTACGCCCAAGCTAAGGCGTCCCCGGACGCATTAGGGACTGGTGCTGCTCACCCCTGAACCACAGCCCAAGTGTTTGATCACCGGCGACGAATTTCAGTTTTCCCTTTCACTCGGCGCAGACCGACCTTCAGGTGCGGATACGCCAAATTCTCACCCCATAGTTGTTTAGAGACCCTCAAGCTGTTCCTGCATGATCTAGGCTTAGTGGCGCACAAGTTAGCTTCACAACACCTAGCATGAGAACCTCTGTATATGGCGTATTTCGAAGCTTGCCAATGGTGGCTTATGCGGGAAGCATCGGGTGCACGGTAAGAGCCTATTTAGGACCTCTTCCGAGCTTCTTAGAGCCCAGGCCGATCTTCCCTAGGGACCACAGATGCTCTCTGGCCTTTTACTCGATTGGTTGGGGTGCTAGGAGGGCCGGCCGACACGGCCGAAGTTCTTCCGAAGCCGCCGCTCGTCGCCGACTATGTGCCGGTGATTTTCATGACGAGCTGAGCCTAGCATCATGTTCCCCGGACGGAATTAAGCAGAGGCGGCCAGAATCATGGAGTTTAGCGCACGGCAGAGACCACTGGCGAGCTCTCCGGCGAGGGGTTGCGGCGGCCGAGCGTGGGGGGGCGGAGGAAGACGAAGCCCCCGGTCCTACGCGTCAGCGGCAGATATTTTAAACCCCTGGATCTGCTGTGGCACCGGATCGGGTGATGCCGCGCGCGAAAGGTTCTGTAGCCCCGTGTGCCGTCGCTTCAGCACCCGACACGTGTATCCATGGACCCACGGGCAGAAGTTTAAACTTTTCCCGATTTTCAGATTTAGTTCAAACTTCAAACCCACATAACTTTGGCTAGGAAACTCCAAATCAAGTAAACCAAATTTTTTTGGTTCAGCTCTCTGAGTACTTTCCAGCAAATCAAGTTTCACTTCACGAAACTCCTTATTTCTCCAGAATTAATTTTTCAAAATTTAAAATATTTAGAATTTTAACTGGAGAACCCTTTGTAGAAAACTTCTAAAATTTTGCTGGGATGTTGACCAAAATATCCTGGAGCTACCATAAAAAATTCAGATCCATTTGAGCTCATTTGGTCCACCTAATAGGGTGATTAATGAAACTGTTCCAGGGAAAATGAAAATGTCCAGAAACATTTTCAGAATTTCTCTGAAATTGTTTAGCTCATATCTTTATCTAGGAACCTTCAAATTAAGTGAGACAAACTCCACTAGAACCCTCTGAAAATCTAGTTTTCAGAAAGTCATGGCTTGCTCCATGAAAATCCCTAGAACATCCTAGGAGCTCCATGAAAATCCCTAGAACACCCTAGAACTCCGGTTTGCATTAACCTTTTTACAAATTTTTATTGTTTTGAGAACTTACTTTGAGTACCACTTACTTCTTGCATTAGAGTCTTGATTGAAACCCAAATGCACAGCCAAGAAAACCATGGGTTGGGATTAGGATTGAAAACCCCGTTTAGCTACTGCAATGCTAAGATAGTGTAGGATTTGGTACAAGTCGAGTAGTTGGAATTACTTGCGAGGATAGGCTAGAGGCACTCGACTCGGGTAGAAGTAGCAAATGAAACACATGGCAAGAAAAATGAGACCAAGCGGAGAGTAAGGGCAGCAGGACTTTGGGGCCTGGGTGCTATAGCTCCGCTTGTGTCGATTGAGGACCGAGCCATGTGCGAGCCTGTTGAACAAGCTAGAACAGTACCGAAGACCTACCGGCTATATGGGAACCGAGAAACCGATGTAACTCGGGTAGCTGGGTGTTGAGGCATAGCTGGTCGTTCAGAGGGTAGGTTGAGAGCTCGAGGTGTAAATCGGCTAGCGGCACGGTGGATGCACGCGCAGAGACCTCTTGCTCGGGACGATTGGACCGGTTCAACATTTGGCTGACGGGTGAAAGGTAGTTGCGTACGACGGCCGTGATGGTTGCTGTAGGCAACATCGAGTACGGGCGTACGTGATGGGTTATTCGGGTAACCCTGCAGATGTAAATCAATTACAATCGCCGTCCCTCGCGGTCAGTGAGTACCACTTGTTCACTGTACCGTGACGTCGAAAGAACAGGCTAGATACATGTTAAAATGTTGCTGATTGACAGATGGACTTTGATTGTTAATGATTTGCTGTAGTCTAGAGCTAACTAAGGTTCTTTTCAACTTTGGGCAAAGTACATGAGAGAAATGCGTTTCTTGTTTGATTGCGGCTCTCTCATGTGCCTTAGCGTAAAGTTCTCCACAACCTGCTGCTAAAACTTGAAAGTAAGGTTCCACTAATTAGGCAAGTCCTTTGCAACTTATTGTACCTCATGTAACCTAAATCCCTTCATGTAGAAGTTTCATGTATAGGAGAGACGGGTCAGTCTTGCTGAGCCATCGTGCTCACTGCTTGTGTTTGAAGCTTTTGCAGGGTTCTATGAGGAAGGGACTCCCGAGGAGGAGACGGAACCCCAGGAGGGGAACCCCGTGGAGTGGGAGTCGTGCACGCCGCCGTGTTAGTGTGCGTCTGTGCTAGCGGGGCACGTTCACAGGCTGAATGTGAACTCGATGCGTAGTCTACGCCCGTGAGTGTATACTGAACATATTTTGTTGTATAAATGTTCATAAACCTGTTTATGTAATAAAACTTTGCTTCCGCTTTGTATCTTTGATGTGTGTTATCCGGTGTTGTGCAACGCAGTACCCCTCAGCATGATCCTGGCTCGACAAGACCGTGGGGTCGTGTCACGGGAGAATTAACCAACATAGTATATTTCAAGTGTGATATGGGTAGATTATACTTGGCAACATACTTGGATGATATGAATGAATGCGATGCTCCGGAATAAAAAAAATGGTGGCTGGGTTGGAGTTGGCAAGGAACATACCAATCACGACGTCCTCAGCCTGTTGCGCTTCCTCAGCAGAGACATGGTTTACGTTACCGCGAGCGTAGCTCTTCTGTCCACGGTTGCCTTGATTGGCTCCTCCGTTTGGCCGTGGGTTCTGCTTGGGCATGTTGCTTGGCTGTACAGGACCTCTCTTCGGGCACTGGCTCGCAAAGTGTCCTGTCTCTCCGCATGCAAAGCATGCTTTGTTGCCCACGACAGCAGGTACATTGGGGCGGGAGTTTTGAACATAAGCACCCGTGTTTGGACGGTGCGCAGGAGGCAGAGGCACATGAGGTGCTTGCATGATAGGGCGTTGCTGTGGTGGTTGGTTAGGGTGAAAAGTATAGGTGGACGAGCCATACTGTGGTGCAACTGGGGGCATGTACTGAGGGCGTACGTTGCTCCCTTGTGGCTGGTATGGCATCTTTCTCTTGCCCTCTTGCTCGATCTCTCGGATCTTGCTTTCAACCACTATGGCTTTGTCAACTAGCTTTTGGAAGTTGGCATAGTCATTGTTGAGAAGCTGAACTTGGATCTCATTGTTCAACCCTCTCATGAACAAGTACTGCTTCCTTTGGTCCGAGTTGACATCTTCGGGGGCATACCTTGATAGTTGCGTGAACTTGTTGAGGTACTCATTCACGCTTTTCTTGCCCTTGTGGAGACCTTCAAACTCTTTCCATTTGAGCATCATGACACTAGCAGGGATGTAATGAGAGCGGAAACTCTCCTTGAACTCGATCAAAGTAATAGTATCTGGGTTGTCATGAGCGTTACAAAGGGCGTCCCACCAGTCGGCAGCTGCTGCCATGAGTTGGTGCGATGCGAAGAGAACTTTCTCTCGGTCATTGCACTGGACTATGGCAAGCTTCTTCTTCATGGACTTCAACCAGTCATCGGCCTCCATGGGATCATTAGCTTGTGCAAGAGTGGGTGGTCAAGTCCTCATGAACTCTCCCAGTCTATTGTGAGCCGGCGGTGGTGGCGGTGGTGCAGGAACAAGGTTGTTGTTGTTGTTGGCTTGCAGCTGACCCAAAATTTGGATCATGGTTTGCATGAGCTGGTTCTGCATAGCCATCAAAGTTCTAGGTTGTTTGCACCAGCCTCGGGGTTGACATTCTCAGGAATTTCGTCGTGACCATCCTCTTGAGGTTCCTGGTTGCCACGAACGTTCCTCCTTTGATGGCCGGCATTTTCTCTCACCATCTTTGAGAGAGATTTTGATAGAATAGAGGTTAGAAGGTTAGATGGATCCCCCTAACTATATGCATCAAGGTGGATGTGCTATATATATTAGCCTATACGAGGATGTGAACAAGTGCCACAACATCTCACATCTCTCTACTATGTGTGGATATGGACAACGCTGAAATGTCCCACAGCTCACACTAAACACACAAGCACAAACAATCATCACAAAGTTCATACCACACAACTCCTATTCAAGCTTCTATTCGATGGGGGTCCTATGTGATTTGGGGTGATACCAATCCGTGATCAATCTGTGACTTTGTCCTATGGTCAATGGGGTTCTAATGCCAATCTATGCACTCTACCTAAGCTTTCATCCTATGGTCAGCGTGGCTTCTAATACCAATCTGTTACTAGGCCTGCATCCTACGGTCAACCGTGGTAGATTGATACCAATCTGTGAATTGTACCAATCTGTGACCTTACCTAGGCTTGTGACCTACAGTCAACCGTGGCTCTAATACTAATCTGTGATTCCTATTTAGGCATGTGACCTACGATCAACCGTGGCTCTGATACCAATCTGTGACGTCCCGATTCTGAGAAAACCTTGAAACCGTAGCTGATGCATATGTGTGCCCAGGATGTCCATCACACATACACATATAATCCACAAACTGAATTCAGAATATATATAACCACGAATAATAGGTTTTAATACAATGTCTCATGAGTCTCTAACTCATTCTAGCAGCAGAAGTCTTATTCTAGCAGCGAAAGTCTTTATTCTAGCAGCGGAAGTCTTCTAAACTAATGCGGAAGTAACTAAGCAGCAGCAGCGGCTCCATCTCCTACTCCATAGGAAAGGTTGAGGATAGATCATACGCCTAATACTCCACATGCTCTTCGAAGTACTCCTCTCCTGTTGCTGATGATGTATGATAATGCAAGGGTGAGTACATGACGTACTCAGCAAGTGCGGAAAGTATGACATGTAGCTTACAACAAGTAGGTATAAAAAGGCTCATTGCAGAAAGCAAAGTTTATTTCACAAACCATGATAAAAACAGCAACTAGATTTAAGTGAATGTAATCCCAACATATATTTAAACATCAACATACCTCCATTATGATTCACCACTTTTCATGTCTCTTCCAGACATTTATCTTTCTCAACTTTTCATATGCTCATGAATACCATCTCGTATTCACTACCATCTCATCTCATTTTCAATTCCATCTCATAACCTAGATCAAATCTCATTGTTTCGACTCATCAGTATGAAACCAATCTCATTACCAGGACTCAACAGTCCTGAAACCAATTCCAAAGACCAATCCAAACCAAACTATCCAAAAAAAAACAAAACCGAACCATCCAAAAACCATCCCATCTAATCATGGTAGTTGGCCAGATGCTTGTGACCAGAAGCACGGCTATCATGATAGTTTTACACTCTGCAGAGGTGACACCACTTTACCCACAAGTTTGTGATTTCGTCACCCGTCGGCGACTGCAAAACCTCCATTATACCAGTACACAACCGTCGGTGTATGGTCAATAGATCACAAAATAGCCTTTACAAAGGGGCTACTAGATGTATGGACTCACAAAGGTTTCACCAGCAGGCTCAAATCTCCAATTCTCCCACCTACGGGCCCCCTCTTGTGCCATGCAGTTCCCAGGGCAGTCCTCACTCGACTCCCATTCCCCGCGCCTTCCACGGTCCATAACAATCTAGTAACTTACCTAATTAGTCAGCTAAGCCGCACCCATACTTGGCCTTGTGGTGGCACTGTATTCATGGCATGGCTCGCATGAACCGGTCCTTAGATCTACGGCAAGTAAACCACCATCTCATTCTACCTCATCCACAAACCAAGGCTTGCCTAGATCTCCCCCGATTCATGTTCATTATCAACATCAAGTTCTCATTATCTTTATTCGTATGAGTGCAGTAGCTATACACATTCTATCGCTTCCCATATCCCGTGGACTCGGCGAAGCATAAAAGCAAAAACGACCATACCCGACTCATCAACTTTCCCGGTGACAAGGGTGGTTAACAAAACTAGTAAACTCCTATGAAAGGGTTTCCCATAAAGTTGAATCAAGAACACACACCTTTTTGCAAACAAGACAGTTTTAAAAAACATGGGATCAATATGGTCAAGGGGCACTTGCCTTGTTCCTGTGGCTTCGATTGCCCAAATGTCTCAAGGTCTTGTTGTTGTAGCTCGTCGTAGATAGCTCCCTGAGCTTGTCCTTCTATTCATGATCACGCACATACAAGATTCATAGCAATCAATCATCATGCACAAACTCTACTTTAAGATGCAATCGTGCATATGCATGTTAATCTTATGGTGCAGTTTAGTTTGTACGTGTTCTTGCATGTTTGCATGAGTTTGCATGGGGTTTTACGATGAACAAAGGTGTAGGGATCAAATGTGGACGTGGCGATGATCTTATCTCAAGATCTAGATCAACCAGATCAACACGTGATCTGTCCATGAAAAAGCTTCTGTTCGAAGGGATCGAAGAACAGATGCAAAGAAAACCACAATCTTGTCGTAAGGTGGTATTGGAGACCTACCTTATTTTCTTCGGGTCCTTCCTCCTAGCAAAAACAGATTGTCGGCTCTTCTCCGGCGATGGCGACGGCGCTCGTCGGCGGATCTCCAGCGACTAAACTCCGGCGAAGGGGTTAACTCAGCGAGTTGGGGGCTAGGGCTCCAAGTCGTCGACTCGGGAGGTGGAAAAGAAGTATGTGGTTGCAGCCAAAGTTTTTTGGTTCTATTTATAAGAGGAAAACGAAGAGTCCTACTCTGATCGGAATTCTAATAAGAGTCCTATTAAAATTGTTTTTGGATCTTAACAACTTATCTTCAACCGATTAGGTGCGGTAGCAATGTGGAATTTGTGTCGGTTTCCTTCCGTGTTGGTATTCCCGCGCGTACAGAAGCAAAAACCACTTAAAATCTCGTCACCTCCGCGGCGATGAGCTCCGGAGGCTCCACGTGTCCAGCGGAGGCCAGGCCTCCCTTTTCCACAGAGGCGGGCTCCGGTTGTGCCGCGTGTCAGGCGGGCGAGACCTTCCTCTCCTTAGAGGCGAGCTTCGTGTGCGCCACGTGTCCTGGTGAGTCGGGACCTCCCTCTACCTCAGAGGCGAGCTCCGCGTGCGCCACGTGTCTGGTGGGTCGGGACCTCCCTCTCACTCAGAGGCGAGCTCCTTATACGCCACGTGTCAGTTTCAGACCTCCCCTCTCTTCGGAGGTGGCTCCGGGGATGCCACGTGTCAGTGCCAAACCTCCCCTCTCTTCAGAGGTGGGCTCCGGTAGTGCCACGAGTCCGTTCTGGACCTCCCCTCTTTTCGGAGGTGAGCTCCGAGAATGCCACGTGTCCAGTAGCGCCGATCTTCCTCACTTCTCGGAAGTGAGCTCCGAGATCGACACGTGTCCGTCAGCGTCGGACCTCCCGGAGGTGAACTCCGGAGGTGACACGTGTCCAACAGTTTCGGACCTCCCGGAGGTGGGCTCCGGAGGTGACACGTGTCCAGTAGGACCGGACCTCCCGGAGGTAAGCTCCGAGAGTGACACGTGTCTGGCGGGGCTGGACCTCTCGGAGGTGAGCTCCGAGAGAGACACGTGTCCTGCGCAGCTGGACCTTTCTTCTCCGCAGTGACTAGCTCTGAAGGCGACACGTGTCCTGCAGGACTGGCCTCGCTTCTCCGCAGAGGCTAGCTCCGGGGGAAACACGTGTCCCACGGGGTCGGACCTCGCCCCTTCCTTAGAAGCAAGCTCCGAGCCTGCCACGTAGCCAGTTTAGCGGCGGACCTCTCCCCCTTCGCGGGGATGAGCTCCGAAGGCACCACGTGGCCAGTGGGCCGCGGGAATTGTCTACAGCGCTCCTCGGCAAACTGGAATTGGCTCTTTTTGGCTATCTTTTTTATTCTTTCTCTGTTTCAACTTCTTCTAAAATGTTTTTCTACATGAAATATTTATGCATACATGATTATGAAATTGAGGGTGTCGCACCCCCATGGGGTCCGGACAGCCTCGGTGCTTGACTTCTGCTGCAGGAGCAGTTTGTAGTGGCAAGGGGTCCGGCCGCTCTACGACTAGGACCATGCTCACCACTTCTGTCGTCGCCGCGATGTATAGCAGTAGATGCTCACCGGGCTCAGGGGCTACCATGATAGGCAGCGTCATCAGGTGTTGCTTCAACCCCTGGAATGCTTCTTCTGCTTCTTCGGTCCAAACAAACGGACCGGCTTTGCACAGGAGCTTGAAGAAGGGAAGAGCTCCTCAGCTATCCTAGGTATGAACCGACTGAGCGCAGCTAGACATCCCGTGAGCTTCTGGACATCCTTGATGCGAGCCGGGGGCCGCATCAGCTCGATGGCCTTGATCTTCTCTGGGTTGGCCTCGATCCCTCGGTGTGAGACCAGGAATCCAAGAAGCTTTCCAGAGGAGACACCGAACACACACTTGTCCGGGTTTAGCTTGGTGCGCGTGGAGCGCAGCTTGTCAAAGACTAGAGCTAGGTTATCTAACAAGGACGAGATCTGTCTGACTTTGACAACGATGTCATCGACATACACCTCTACTAAGTCTCGGATTAGCTCTCCAAATGTTTTATGCATGGCACGTACAAAGGTAGGGAGAGCATTTTTCAGACCATAAGGCATGGAGACATAAGAATACATGTCATCTACTGTTATAAAAGCAGTGTGTTCTTCATCTTCTCAAGACATTGGTATTTGGTGGAAGCCTGAGTAGGCGTCTAGGAAGCATAAGATATCACAGCCTGATGTAGAGTCTACAATTTGACCTATTCTAGGGAGAGGGAATGGATCTTTTAGGCATGCCTTATTGAGACTGGTGTAGTCGATGCACATCCGGAGCTTCCCGCCGGCCTTTGGGACGACAACAGGATTCGCCAACCACCGGGTGTGGTGGACATCCCGTATGAAGCCAGCATCGAGTAGCTTCTTGATCTCTTCACGGATGAAGTTCTGCCGCTCGATGGACTGCTTTTGAGGCTTCTGTTGAATCGGCCGAGCGTCGGGGAAGATCTTCAGATGGTGCTCGATCACCTCCCTAGGGATCCCGGGCATCTGTGATGGTTGCCATGCAAACACGTCGACGTTGTCCCGGAGGAAGGTGATGAGCACGCTTTCCTATTTGCTGTCCAGGCCCCGGCTATCCGGGTGGTCTGGGAAGCCTCGGAGCTGACTTGGACGACCTTCAGGGGTACGTCGCCTTTGTCGGAGGATTGCACTCGGGGTGCAGAGGTCGAGGCACGGTGGCGTGCACTCGGGTGGAGCTGGCCCGGTTCTGCACCGCTAGGGGCTGGTGCTCAGGCTTCCGCAAGTGCTTGGAGCTTCTCCAAGGCTGACACTGCAGCAGTGCGGTCTCCATGGATCCTGAGGACACCGGTGGGTGTAGGCATCTTCAGGACCAGGTAGCCGTAGTGGGCCACCGCCATGAACCGATACAGGGCCGTTCTGCCGATGATGGCGTTGAAGGGGAGGTCGACCTCCGCCACGTGGAACAGAACATATTCTGTCCGGTAGTTGTCCGGTGCTCCGAAGGTCACCGGGAGGCTGATGTTCCCGTATGTGACGACTTGTCCCGGCCCTACCCATGAGAGCGGGCTCGACGGGGTGAGCTTGGCCATGGGAATCTGCAGCTTCTGGAAAGCTGCACGGCTGATGAGGTTGAGGCCGGCCCCACCATCCACAGGTACGTGGTACATCTTCACGTTGGCGATGGTTGGAGCTACCAAGAGAGGTAGCTGTCCGGCCCCTGCCATGTTCTTGGGTCAGTCGGAGGCGTCGAAGCTGATGGCGGTCCCTACCCATTTGAGGTGTGGCGCGACACTTGGGGTAGGAGCCACCGACGCCACTGCTCGGTGCAGGGTCTTGACTGCGTTCCGGGTCGAGGGGTCTAAGGACCCTCCGTAGATGACGTGGAGCGCCTTCCGGTGCTCGTCTTAACTGGAGCTGGAGTCCCCATGGTTGTGGACCGCCTTCACGGTGTGCTAGGGCTCCTGGTACCCCATCTCTTGGTCGCGATCGTCCCGGGGGTCGACCTTCTGCTTGCCCTCCCTCTAGCGGCAGGGAGCACCATCTGCGCACGGCTGCTTCCCCTCACGGAAGTGCTCCGCGAGCTTCTTGATCTCCCGACACTCACCAGCAGTGTGGCTCCTGGTGTTGTGCACGGGGCACGGCTCACTTCGGTCACTACCGTCGGGTGACTGTCGTGGCCTCTTGTCGGGGCGCAGCCGCCGAGCTCCGCCAGGTGCTGCAGTTGGAGCAATGGGAGCTCCGGTCGGCGGCTTGATCTTGCCACCACCTTTCTTATGGTTCTTCTTGCTGCTCCATTGGGGCGCAGCGATAGCTACGGGCTGCCCTCCTGCTTCGGAGGCTGGCTGTGAGTTCCAGTTGCGCCCTTCTGCTGCTCTGGCCCACTTGTCCGCCAGGCTGAAGAGCTCCGAGACGTCTCGCACCTCCCTGGTGGCCAACTTCTCGAGCATCTTCTCGTCCCTCACACCTTGTCGGAATGCAACCACCACTGATGCATTCTGTATGTGGGGGATGGTGTTCCGGACCTGGGAGAACCGCTGGATGAAAGAGTGCAGGGATTCTCCCGGTTGTTGTCGCACGGCATGGAGGTCCAGCTCTGTGCCAGGATGCGTGTAAGAGCTGCCAAAGTTTGCCGTGAAATATCGGCATAGCTCCCCCTAGGAAGTTATGGAACCCTGGGATAGGTTCATGAGCCATGACCATGCTGGTCCGGTCAAGGCGACGGGGAAGTAGTTGGACATGACGGCCTCATCCCCTCCTGCCGCGAGGATGGCAGTGGAATAGATCTGTAGGAACTCTGCAGGGTTGACGCTTCCGTCGTACTTCTCCAGCAAGTGTGGCTGGAACTTGTGCAGCCACACTGTGAAGCGGAGGTGGGGCGCCAGGGCCGCACACCCCGCCCCTGCTGCTGCATATCCTGATGCCGCGAACCCTTGGTCCGCTGCTGGCACGGTGTACCCCGGCATGGGCAATGTTGCACCATATACCGGGGGCGCCACCTGCAAGGCATATGGCTGCTGCATATGCTGCGTGGCGTACGCCTGGGGCAGAGGTCGCATGGCGAACGTCTGCGGCCCAGGCTGAGTCGAGGGAGTCGACATGCTGTAGTCGGCCTTGTGGTTGCGACGCCTTTCTTGCCGTCGCTCGATGGTCACGCGAGCATCTTCCCCTACGTGACAACGCTCCAGCTCTGACCTCAGGTCTGCCGTTGAGAGCCTGGTGGAGCGGGAGTCTGCTGTCTGCAGGTCAACCGTTGGTGTGCGTGACAGCGACACATCTGGTTGACCGGAGCGTCGTCCCCGCCGCAGCGCAGGGCTGGCGGCAGCAGCGACGAGGTGGTCGATGTCACGGATCCACTGCTATGTGGCCCCCTGGGGAGCGTCCACAGTAGGTGGGTTGTGCAGGAGTGCTTGTGCGGCAGCAAGTGCGCTTGCTGGAGCAGCGCTCGGCGCCATAGCAGATCTTGAAGTGGTAGGAGTCCGCTTTGTTGGAGTCGGTCGCGGGCTCCCAACCTGTCCCGACACACTCCTCCCTGAGTGCGTCGAGACATAAGCCTCGCTGGTCATCATTCGCCGGGAACGAGGGCGAGGAGAGCTTGCCGCTGAAGAAAGCTTGGTCATCTTCGTTGGCGCAGACCCGTCTCGAGAGGAAAAAGCCCCCTTCCTGGCGCGCCAAATGTTGAAGTGTTCCGTCGACACTTCCCTCGGACCTGCTTAGGAGCAGCCCGCGGAGGTTCTTTTACGGAGGGGCTAGTTATTGTCGGAAGGTCGCGCGTTGGTTGAAGGAGATGATTGACACGAGGATTTTTATGTGGTTCGGGCCGCCGGAGCGTAAAAACCTACGTCCACGGGAGCAGTGTTGCTCGATGTATTGCTTGGAGCTTAGAACCGGAGTTCTAAGCTTGGTGATGAGCTGAGTTGCTAAAAATGCCTAACTGGGGTCAAATGCCAAGGCATCCGAACCCCTTGTAACGTTGCCTACCCGAGCCTTTTATACTTCAAGGCTCGGGCGACTTACAAGGGGGGCCCCGGGACTCGACAGGTGGCCCCAGGGTGACTTCCTGCCATCTACCATATCTTGCAGTGAATGCTGGTAGTTGTCTCTGGCAGTAGCTTCTTGGTCTTCGCCCTGCCGCCCTGCCCGTGCCACAAGCTAGGTGTAGTGGTTGATGATGGCAGGGGGCAGCAGGGGATGTCTTGTCGCCGTATTTATTGGTCTGTGGCTCCTGACAGGCGTGCGCTGCGCCTCCGCATCTTGGGAAGGCGTGGGTCTTGAATGTCTTGTACGGACAAGGCAAGGCGTGCCTTTATTCCTGCTGCCTGCCGAGCCGGGGTGGGCAGCATGGCTCTGCTGGCCACGTGGCGGGCCCAGGGCTCACCTCTGAGTAGAGGGGTGGCCCCGACCCCGCTGGACACGTGGCGCCTTCGGAGCTCACCCGTGTGGAGGGGGCGAGGTCCAGCTCTGTCGGCCACGTGGCAGGCCCCGAGCTCTCCTGTGAGGAGAGGGGTGGCCCCGGCCCCACTGGACACGTGGCGCCTTTGGAGCTCACTCCTATGGAGGGGGCGAGGTCCGGCTCTTCTGGCCACGTGGCAGGCCCGAAGCTCACCTTTGAGGAGAGGGGAGGCCCTGGCCCCACTAGACACGTGGCGCCTTTGGAGCTCACCCGCGCGAAGGGGGTGAGGTCCGGATCTTCTGGCCATGTGGTTGGCCCGGAGCTCACCTCTGAGGAGAGGGGAGGCCCCGGCCCCGCTGGACACGTGGCGCCTTCGGAGCTCACCCCTGCGGAGGGGGCGAGGTCCGCCTCCACCGGCCACGTGGTAGGCCCGGGGCTCACCTCTGAGGAGAGGGGAGGCCCGGCCCTGCTGGACATGTGGCGCCTTCGGAGCTCACCCCGGCGGAGGGGGCGAGGTCCTTAGGCAGTTTTCTCCTGTGCGTGGAGGTACCCCATATTGAGGGTACCGACAGTTATTGGTTTTGTTACGGTTTGGTCTTTGGTATTGGTTTTGGGACTGTTGAGTCTTGAACATGAGATGGTTTCGGAGATATGAACATGAGATGGTTTTGGAGATATGAATATGAGATGGTTATGGATATGAACCTAAGATGATTATCATAAGCATGAGATGAAAGTTGAGAAAGATTTATGGTTGGTTGAGACATGAAAAGTGGTGAATTATGACGGAGGTATGTTGATGTTTAAATTGGATATATGTTGGGATTAAATTCACTTAAAGGTAGTTGCTGTTTTTATCATGTTTGTGAAATAAACTTTGCTTTCTGCAATGAGCCTTTTGTTCCTACCTTGCTGTAAGCTACATGTCATACTTTTCCGCACTTGCTGAGTACGACATGTACTCACCCTTGCATTATCATACAATCATTAGCAACAGGAGAGGAGTACTTCAAAGACTATGTGGAGTACTAGGCGTGCGATATACCATCAACTTGCCTGTGGGGATGGAGCCGCTGCCGTGCTTAGTTTGCTTCCGCTATCGTTTAGAGACTTCCGCTGCTAGAATAAGTTAGAGACTTCCGCTGCTAGAATGAGTTAGAGATTCCTGGGACATTGTAATAACGTACCTAAACACTTGTTATTCGTGGTTATATTCTGAATTCAATTTGTGGATTACATGTGTATGTGTGATGAACATCCTGGGCACACATATGCATTAGCTGGGTTCCGTGTTTTACGGGACCGGGCACCACAGTAAAAAGCAACATTCTTTCATCATAATTCACCATTTATCAAGTCTCATCTAGCCATTAATCTTTCTCAAGTTCATCTCATGCTCATAAATATTCATAACCATCTCATATTCATATATCCGAAACCAAACTCAATGTCATGACTCAAAACAGTCCCAAAACCAATGCCAGTGACCATACCATAACCATACCGAATAACCATCCCATGTCTTCCCTCTAATCATGGAAGTTGGCCAGGTGCTTGTGACCGCAAGCACGGCTATCATGATAGTTTTACACTCTGCAGAGGTGGCACCACTTTACCCACAAGTTTGTGATTTCGTCACCCGTCGGCAACTGCAGAACCTCCATTATACCAGTACACAACCGTCGGTGTATGGCCAAGAGATCACAAAATAGCCTTTACAAAGGGGCTACTAGATGTATGGACTCACTGAGGTTTCACCGGCAGGCTCGAATCACCATTCTCTCACCCACGGGCCCCCTCTTGTGCCATGCAGTTCCCAGGGCAGTCCTCTCTCGACTCCCGTTCCCCGCGCCATCCACGATCCATAACAAGCTAGCAACACACCTAATTAATCAGCTAAGCTGCACCCATACTTGGCCTTGTGGTGGCACAGTTTTCCTGGCATATTCTCACATGAACCGGGCCTTAGATCTACGGCAAGTTCCATCATCTCATCCAGCAACATTCACGAACCAAGCTTGTCTAGATCTCCCCGATTCCATGCCCATTAACATCATTAAGATCTCATCATCATTATTCATATGAGTGCAGTAGCTAGACATGTTTTATTTTAGCTTCCCGTATCCTGTGAATTAAGCGAAGCAAAAAGGAAAAACGACCATACCTGACTCATCAACTTTCCCGGCGACAAGGATGGTTAACAAAACTAGTAAACTCCTATAAAAGGGTGTCCCATCAAGTTGACTCAAGCATACGAGTTTTGGCAAACAAAACAGTTTCAAAACATGGGATCAATATGGTCAAGCGTCTCGAAGTCTTGGTGCTGTAGTTCCTCGTAGATGGCCTCTTGAGCTTGTTCTTCTACTCACGATCACGCACATACAAAATTTACAGCAATCAGACATCATGCACAAACTTTACTCAAGATGCAATGGGGTAGATGAATGCAAATCCTATGGTGCAGTTTTATTAAACCAGTTTGTATGTGTTCTTGCATTTTAATGGGCTTTCATGGGGTTTTATGATGAACAAGGGTGCTGGGATGAAGTGTGGACGTGGTGATGAATTTTGACTCAAGATCTAGATCAATTCCACCGTCAAAAACCGATCAAAACGTGATCTGTCCACACGGAAAAGTTTCTGTTCGAAGGGGGCAAAGAAAACAGATGCGAAGAAACAGTGACGATGTCGTAAGATGGGTAACGAAAACCTACCTCACTTCCCTTTGGTGGCAGGGCCTTCCTTCTAGCAATGGCAGAAGCAGGGAATTTTTCTATTGAAAATTAGGGCAGGACAGATTGTCGGCTCTTTTCCGGCGACGGCGAGGCGTGACGGGCTCGTCGGTGGGGCTAGACGACGAGGCTCGACGACGGGGCTCACCTGCGGGGCTCGACGGCGGAGCTCGATGGTGGGGCTCGATGGCGGGGCTTGTTGGCGAGGCTCACCGGCGGCTGAACTCCGGTGAGGGGGGGTCCAACTCGGCGAGTTGGAGCTAGGGCTTCCAAGTCGCCAACTTGGGGGGGGGGGGGGGAAGAAGGGGGGCTGCGGCCAAGGGGGGGGTTTGGGTTCTATTTATAAGGGGGGGAGAGGGTAGAATCCTAATCCAATTGGAGCAAAATCCTAACAAACTTTCCCCCAAATAATTGGGTGCGGCAGCAATCTGGGGGAAGTTCCCAAATGTGGGGAAAATTCCCCTTTTTTGGGGAATTGGGGAATTTGGAAATTTGGGGAAATTGAAATTGGCTCATTTCAGCTATCTTTTCCCCATTCCTCAACATTTGTATGTCACTTACTCCATTTCTACATTCCCTTCTCCATTTCTATGTCTCACTCCCCGTTTCTACATTCCCCTCTCCATTTCTATGTCCCATTTCTCCATTTCTATATGCCCTTCTTCATTTCTATGGTTCCTTCCTCCATTTCTATGGTTCTTTCTCCATTTCTATAGTTCTTTCTCCATTTCTATAGTTCTTTCTCCATTTCTATAGTTCTTTCTCCATTTCTATGGTTCCTTTCTCCATTTCTATGGTTCTTTCTCCATTTCTACGGTCCATTCCGCGAGCGACGGTGATTGCAATCAAAAACACCCGGCTGACACAACACGTACGCCCGTACTTGACGTTGCACACAGCAACCATCACTGACGTCGTACGCGGCAACCTTTCACACGACACGCAAATGTCGAACCGGTCCCACCGACTGGGATTAAGTCTCTCTATGGCAAACCCTCGTAGAGCCGACTTCTCTATCCTTTCAGCATCGGCATCAGATGGTGAGGTATGCCCCGACACCCAGGTTAACATGTTACATCGGTTTCCTGGGTCCCATATAGCCAGTATGCATCTGCTACACAACTCAAACTTGTCCAACGGGCCGCACACGAGAACGGGCCTTAATCGACTCAGACATATACTAGGTTCACAGGACCATGTCCTTGAGCCATCCATCCACTGCCCGGTCTCCATTCCCAACTATGAGGATCAATTCCCAACTCTTCCGATTGATCCCCCTTAATCCCTGTTCACGAGTA
This sequence comes from Neostapfia colusana, assembly GCA_030760725.1. Lineage (NCBI taxonomy): Eukaryota > Viridiplantae > Streptophyta > Magnoliopsida > Poales > Poaceae > Neostapfia > Neostapfia colusana. The sequence goes on along the minus strand of JASWHV010000017.1, from coordinate 30,568,825 downwards.
GGAAACTGCCTACTCGAGTTATGCCTCTTTTAATCCACTTTTGTTAACTTGAGATCAGCAGTAATAATCAATTGATAACCTACTCTACATTATACTCCAGGGTTTTCTGGGTCATGCATTTGGAGTTTCATTCCATCTAGACTTAATGCAAGAAACTAACTGCTAGACAATATAAAGTGAATACAAATAGAAACTTGTAAGTTTTGATGCAAACCGGGGCTTGCCTTTGTTTTGCAGGGGACTAATATATATAACTCAGTTAGTGAAGAACACTTGGCTTGATCTCTTGCTTCCCTCCTTTGTTCTCTACTCTAATGACTTCAAGTTCTTCACGTAGATGCTACACGTAATGAATATGCACATATGTTTAATTGTAAAGACTTTGCTACAAGTTCTAATGACAAGTTTAAAAACTGTAACCCTATTTAAGAATTTAAAATGACACTGGTGCTAGTGGTTTGGGTTTGGGTCTAAGCAACATGATTAAGTGATGAGTGCATTTTATCACTTGTGTGTTACTCCTCTAAATAGGTTACACAGAAACAGTGATGATCCAAAGCTCCAATGGAGCTGAAAATTTTCTTGTGAGTTCCTTGTCACAAGAAAGTAGTCAGGACCAAAATTTAGAATTTTTCAATGAGTAGATCACTTAGAACAATTCCTTAGGCATTTATGAAAAAGGAAATTAATTATGAAGTAACTCCCATGTTCACGCCAAACTTAGTGAACTAAAATTTCAATTATAGTTCATAGGACTTGCATAAATTTTCCTAAGATTTTTGGAGCTAAGAATTACCCAGAAATGAATTTCCAAGTTTTGGAAATTCTCTGAAAATATTCAATTGAACACAGCAACTTCAAATCTGAATTGCCCTAATGAAATCAACTCCAAATGAGGTGAAACTTTTACAGGAGTCCACTAATATTCTAAAGAATGTTCTGGCAAAATTTGAGGATTTTTGTATGAACCTAACTCCCTCTAAAATTCTTTTGCCCAAAAGATTTAAAGAATTTTCCAGAATTAAATAATGAGTTTCATACAAACTGGGTTGCATATTTGGATAGAGGTTTTCAACCTGAATCCAAACCAATTTGAATCACTAAATTTGGATATACCTAGCAAAAGTTATGAGGTTCTAAAGTTTGAATTGAAAGTGAGAATTCAAATAAACCGGAAAAGTTTAAATCCTGCGAGTGGGTCCAGAGGGAACCACGTGTCACTCGCCGGAGTAAGCCACACGGGGCCACTAGACTCTTCCGCGCAGCCACACTAGATACCAGAGCCACAGCAGATCAGAAACTTGAATCCCTGTCGTTGACACGTGGGACCCGCCGGGTCGTCTTCAACCTCCGGCCAAACAGAGACCGCGGCGGCGCCCTCCAGCGAGCGTCACCGGAACAGGCTTCCCGGCCATCCCCCGACCTCAAACTCACCGCCCCACCCTAACTCGGCCCACAGAACAGGTTGGTAGGGTCGCCTGCGGCAGGGGATCACCAGAAAGTGGTGCGCGGCGGCAGCAGGGGCCGGCTAGGGTTCCGGCATGATCGGAGAGCGCCGTGGGAGCTTGAGGATGTCAAAAATGGACGTCAAACCTCGTGAAAAGGCTGGCAACATTGAGATCCACGGTGACCCGAGATGTTTTTCCATGGCGGCCCAAAAAACAGAAAGAACTCGGTCGTTTCTGGATCATTTAGCTCGATTCTTGGTCGAGGAGGGCCGCTAGGAAGTGTGGAAGCTGTGTGCAACCTCGCCCGAGCTTTGGTGAACCGTGCAACCAGAATTTTGGGGTAGACCAAGCTCTACCCGAATACACTACGTGTCGGAAAACCTGGAAATTCTCCTCACCCGGTTGATCAATCGCTATTCGGCTTGCAGCTACACGATTTGGGAGCATGGCGCACCTTTTTTGTGTAGAGGGGGAACGGTGAAAACGGCCGTGGCGTGCTGCCCACGGTGAGCCGGTTGCGGTTCCGCCGTTTGCACCTCGGTGCTCCTCGCTGATCTTCAATTTGCAGCCAACAGAAACCCCGAGCATTGGAGCTGAGCGGGGGAACAACTCGGGCACAGGTAGGCGCTTCCTTTTTGTGTTGGTGGCTCGAGCAAATACTGAGCGGGCGCCGGTGTGCGGGGGAAAGTTTGAGGAGCGGCGCCGGTGGTGAGAACAGAGCCCTGTGCGGTGCTGTTCGTGAGGAGGAAGCAAAAGCGTTTGGCTCAGCTGTGTGGGAGGTGGATCACGTCGAGGAGGGGGGGGGGGGTGAACTGCTGCCCAGTTGCCAGCGCGAGGGACATGCACGAGGAGGTGGCTCGGAGCTGCCTCCGCGGTGTCGCCCGTAGCTAGCTCGGTTGCGATATTTCTCCTTTTAACCACCTCTATGACATGTGGGTCCCACCAGTCAGTGCCCTCTTATCCCTCAAAAGATCTCCAAAATTTGGCAAATGCTGGAAATCAAATGGTGAGAATTCAAACCTGTATTGTGTTTGGATAATTTGGACTAGTTTCATCCAAATTCAAATGTATATTTGAATTCATTGCACATTTAAGTCCATTTGGAAATATGGATAGCAAACATCTTCAAAAATTCATGAGACTTTGCCTACCCCCTAATTTGGACCTAAGGAATTCAAATATGAAGTCTGATCTTTGATTTGGCTGCTGCAAATGAGATTTTTAACACAACAGTTTTAAAATCATTGTGTTACCCTCATTTGAACTTTTGAGTTGAACAAGTTGTTCCAAAATCTGACTTTAGCTTTCTTACACATATGGGGACTTCCCACCTTGGTTTTAGATCCCTCTTGGGTTCCAAGTCTTCAAATAAATGTTTGAACTTGTGTGAAGAAAGCTCTCATATGTGTTATCACATGTGGAAAAAGTTTTAACAAGTCCCATTTTTTATACATATGAAACCAACTTTGTGCAAACAAGAGTTTCTTTGTATGCATATTTTGGGACCTTTACAATCCTCCCCCCTTAAAAGAATCTCGTCCCGAGATTACAAGGTAAAATGAGAGGAAGGATGGTGGAAGTTTATATGATGTGCGACGTCAAGAGTTGGGATAATTAGCGCGAAGAAATCCTTTGCTCTCCCATGTCGCTTCAACCTGGGAGTGATCACTCCATAACACCTTATAGAACCATAACATATGGTCACGTGTGGTTCGGTTCGTTATGTCGATGATCTGAACCAGTCCCTCCTGAGGTGTGAGATCTGGTTTCAGTTCCCCGGTATTGCCCAGATGAATGGTGGTTGAACACTAGAGGCACTTCATCAGCTGAGAAATGTGGAAGAGGCCGTACACACTGGTGAATATCGCTGGTAATTCCATCCGGTGTGCAACTGACCCACATCTTTCCAAAAACCTGGAATGGACCGACGAATTGGGGTGAATAGAAACTTTGACAAGTGAGCCTCGTCAAAACCTTTCTTCCTCGACTCCGGGTCATGGGGTACGACGATTCTGTCCTTAATCACAGGACGCCGTCTCTGTCTTTCCGGAAATATTTCAGTTCCCCACTGTCTATACATTTCCGCAAATGTGACATGCCCTTGTCATGCCTCTGGTCTGCCACCCCTAATGGTGGGGATAAAAGCTAAATTGTAGAAAGCTCTAGGGTGAACCATACGTAATGGTGGCTCGCTCTCTTCCAACGGGGTGATGGTTGGATTACGAACGTGTGACTTGCGACTCCCGCATTCGCCCACGTTAACCTTGCCGGGGTGATAATGGATCTCTATTTCGTAATCCTTTATTAACTCCAACCATCCTTGATGCCTCATGTTACACTCCTTCTGAGTGAATATGTACTTGAGGCACTTGTGGTCGGTATATAAATGCACGAGGTTACCGAGTAGGTAGTGCCTCCACATTTTGAGTGCGAGTACCACGGCAGCGAGTTCTTAGTCATGAGTCGGATAGTGTTGCTCATGATTCCTGAGTTGCCGTGATCCATACACGACCACACTTCGGTCTTGCATAAGCACACATCCTAGCCCAAAGCTGGATGCATCGCAGTACACAACGAATGGTTTTGTTGTGTCTGGCTAAGCCAAAACCGGTGCTGATGTTAGATGTTTCACTAATGCCTTGAACGCTGCTTTACATGCTGGACTCCAAACTTATTTGGTAGCCTTCTTCAGCAGCTATGTCCTAGGCTTGGCAATCTTCGAGAAGTTTGAAATGAACCTCCGATAACATCCCGCGAGTCTGAGGAAACTCCGTACCTCGTGAGCAGTTCTCGGGGATTTCCAATGCAGCCCTTGTGCGATATTACTCAGGCTTACAGCAATGCTCTTCGCTGAGATGATATGCGCGGGACAAAGTACTTGTGATATCTAGAATTCGCACTTGCTGAATTTCACGTATAGCTTGTGATCCCGCAGCCGTTGCAAGACTATACGCAGGTGCTTCTCGTGTTCTTCCTCCGACTTGGAATAAACCAGTAGGTCGTCGATGAAGACCACGACAAACATGTCCAGCTCCGGCATGAATACCGAGTTCCTTAAGTACATGGACTGAGCTGGAGTGTTGGTAAGGCCAAGGATATGACAGGTACTCATAAACTCCGTACCTTGTCGAAAAACTGTTTTTAGAATAGCCTCAGCCCTTATCTCAATCTGTGGTACCCTGATCCTAAGTCCATCCTGGAAAAGATCCTTGCTTTGACCAACTGATCAAACAATATGTCGATCAGTGGTAACGGGTACTTGTCCTTGATTGTCACAATGTTAAGCGGACAAAAATTAATACTAAGCCATAGTGATTCATCCTTCTTCCTACTACACAGCGCAGAGCAACCCCAAGGTCATGAGCTTGGTTGTATAACGCATTTGCTCATGGTTTCCCTTAGTTGCTCCTGTAACCGTTCTCTTTGCCGTGCATAACAGACTCTTCTGTCCTAACCCAGATTTTGATCCGTTTAGAAGCATTTTCATAACTCAAGTTGAATACAAAAGTTAATGTTAACTTCAATATCTTTCCAAAGAGTATTCAAATGCTTCCATATCGCTTCTGAATCAAAAGTTATGATTGCTCAAAGTTGACAGAATTTCTGGATAAAATTTGCCAGCATCTCCTTTGTATGTGGCTGATTTTATCGTAGTTGTATACACAGATACAATATGAATCTGAACCAACTTTGAACTAAAACAATGTCGCATATCTCATAACCTTTTCAACGGTGTATCACAGGCTCCTTAGGGATTTTTCTACAAAAAGCTATGGCTTAAAAACAGAAAGGTCCAGAGATGTTTTTCGGCTGTCCTGGTTCTGGACAGTTTGCATTCAACTGGACTTTTCACCCACTTAACGTGTGATGTTGCTCTGGAGGTCTACAAGAAAGTTGTAGAGAACTTGAAAAGATTTCCATAAATGCATCATACACCTTAATTGGTTAAAGCTACTCAGAGTTATGCTCTGTAAAAGTCCAGCAAGAATTCCTGCCAGAAACAGAGCACTCTGTTTTTGAAATCTTCGAAACCTAGACACTCTCTCATTTGAATCTTAGTTCAAAATAAGAGTTCACTAACTAATATTTGTTTCAAACTTCCATTTTTAGTTTAAAGTTAGCTCATGAATCAATTCTTCATAGGGAAGAGGTTATTAAGTTGAATACGGCGTCAAGGCACCGTAAGAACAATGTCGGTACTACGTTCCTCACAAAAACAAAATTCTAACCGGATTATACCGATATATACGTCTCAATTGTGGCACTAAACGGTCTCCCGCACACGTGTACTACACGGGGTATGTACGTGGTTAATACCTGCAGAAGATCACTCAATGATGATGCACACATAGGTTTACTCATTTCAGGCAGTTCCATATCATACTAAAAACATACGCCCTGTATCATTTCCATATGGGTCGTCCTTGAGTCAAGCCAGTCTCAAGGTACATGGTCGTGTTTTTACACCACACGACAGGGAAACCCGAGTATATCATGAACGGGTCGTCACGGTTGGGAATGTTATCAACCCAACAGATACCACCTACTGCCCTGCAGGGCACGCCGATGGCAAGTGCTGCGTGTGTCCTCCTGGGCTATTTCCAGACGAACACACTATCGCGTTACTGACCACACGATGGGGTCTCCACTTACTTGCCTAATGCACGCTAGGGATCAGCGTTTCATATGAACTCAGGAACATGAAGAGTCCAAGAGTTTCATATTGACGTCTCACACCAAGCTGTGAGATCTATCACTGAACCACTTTCCTCGTCAAGGGAGCTAACCGAAATTGAACCGCTTTCGGTGGCGTTCCTTACCATGCTTACCTGAGCGTAGGTGCATCGTTACATAACCAAAACTTAGAATTATAACAAGTAGGTTAGTCATGCCACTTTAAGTAACTATACTACTATAGTCCTTATGTGGGCCTAATACCGTATCCTCACCGTAACCTAGATTTTTGTCGTAATACAATCCTTATTCTGTGTGCTATTACCAATGCGGCTCTGGTACCACGCTATGGGGGCCCGGTCCCAATCACGGGGCCGTGCCGCTCGCCCGGGAATCGCATTGGGTGGTGCCGTGCGATGCTGCACCCAACAGCACACATGATAAAGCATCCTATTACATAAATCAAGTGGAAGCTTACAAAGTGTAAAATTTTACAAATACTTCTCAAAATAATCTACAACGGAAGACTATTACAACCCACTTCTCATACCTATGCTAAGCAACAGAGATGGTGTCCAGCCCGCGGACCCTTCTCGCTAGCAACACTATCACAATAGCAGCGGCAGGGGTTGCCATGAGTTCACCGCTCGGAGAGCTCCGAGTCTCATCGGACACCCGTACATATCAGCGTATAGTTATTACCTGCAAAACAACTTATGCAGTATCCATGAGCATGAAGCTCAGCAAGACTTAACCGTATCCCTAATCATGAAACTCTACATGGTGAAAATAGAGGGCCAAATATAGAAGTTTGCACAAAAGATAAACTTGAGCTAAAGGAGAGTCCTTGCTTTCAGTTTTAAGCAACTTTTATAGCCTCACACAATTTACATAGAGACTCCACAATCAAACAAGAAACGCTTCGTCTCGATGTCACTTGCCCGAGGTGAAAGTAACTCTAGTGAACTACCCTAGACTCGTACAGACCTTATACCATTAACGTCGAGACTCCACAATCAAACAAGAAGCGCTTTGCCTCGACGCTACTAGCCCAAGGTAAAAAATAAATTTAGTGAAAGTGTTGATCATTCCTCATCTCCATTATGAGGATTACTCACGAAGCATTATTAAATGTTTCCCAATTTATTACTACGTCACGACGCAGAGAACAAGTATGCTCGGTCCATTCCGCGAGCGACGGTGATTGCAATAAAAAACACCCGGCTGACACGACACGTACGCCCGTACTCGACGTTGCACACAACAACCATCACTGACGTCGTACGCGGCAACCTTTCACACGACACCCAAATGTCAAACCGGTCCCACCGACTGGGATTAAGTCTCTCTACGGCAAACCCTCGTAGACCCGACTTCTCTATCCTTTCAGCATCAGCATCAGACAGTGAGGTATGCCTCAACACCCAGGTTAACATGTTACATCGGTTTCCTGGGTCCCATATAGCCAGTATGCATCCGGTACACAACTCAAACTTGTCCAACGGGCCGCACACGAGAACGGGCCTTAATCGACTCATACATAGACTAGGTTCACAGGACCACATCCTTGAGCCTTCCATCCACTGCCCGGTCTCCATTCCCAACTATGAGGATCAATTCCCAACTCTTCCGATTGATCCCCCTTAATCCCTGTTCACGAGTAGGAAACTGCCTACTCGAGTCATGCCTCTTTTAATCCACTTTTGTTAACTTGAGATCAGCAGTAATAATCAATTCATAACCTACTCTACATTATACTCCAGGGTTTTCTGGGTCATGCATTTGGAGTTTCATACCATCTAGACTTAATGCAAGAAACTAACTGCTAGACAATATAAAATGAATACAAATAGAAACTTGTAAGTTTTGATGCAGACCGGGGCTTGCCTTTGTTTTGCAGGGGACTAATATATATATAACTCAGTTAGTGAAGAACACTTGGCTTGATCTCTTGCTTCCCTCCTTTGTTCTCTACTCTGATGACTTCAAGTTCTTCACGTAGATGCTACACGTAATGAATATGCACATATGTTTAATTGTAAAGACTTTGCTACAAGTTCTAATGACATGTTTAAAAACTGGAACCCTGTTTAAGAATTTAAAATAACACTGGTGCTAGTCGTTTGGGTTTGGGTCTAAGCAACATGATTAAGTGATAAGTGCATTTTATCACTTGTGTGTTACTCCTCTAAATAGGTTACACAGAAACAGTGATGATACAAAGCTCCAATGGAGCTGAAAATTTTCTTGTGAGTCCCTTGTCACAAGAAAGTAGTCAGGACCAAAATTTAGAATTTTTGAATGAGTAGATCACTTAGAACAATTCCTTAGGCATTTATGAAAAAGGAAATTAATTCTGAAGTAACTCCCATGTTCACGCCAAAATTAGTGAACTACAATTTCAATTATAGTTCATAGGACTTGCATGAATTTTCCTAAGATTTTTGGAGCTAAGAATTACCCAGAAATGAATTTCCAAGTTTTGGAAATTCTCTGAAAATATTCAATTGAACACAGCAACTTCAAATCTGAATTTTCCTAATCCAATCAACTCCAAATGAGGTGAAACTTTTACAGGAGTCCACTAATATCCTAAAGAATGGTCTGACGAAATTTGAGGATCTTTGGATGAACTAAACTCCCTCTAAAATTCTTTTGCCTAAAATCTTTAAAGAATTTTCCAGAATTAAATAATGAGTTTCATACAAATTGGGTTGCATATTTGGATAGAGTTTTCCAACCTGAATCCAACCCAATGTGAATCACTAAATTTGGATCTTCCTAGCAAAAGTTATGAGGTTCTAAAGTTTGAATTGAAAGTGAGAATTCAAATAAACCGGAAAAGTTTAAATCCTGCGAGTGGGTCCAGAGGGAACCACGTGTCACTCACCGGAGTAAGCCACACGGGGCCACTGTACCCTTCCCGTGCAGCCACACTAGATCCCAGTGCCGCAGCAGATCAGAAACTTGAATCCCTGTCGCTGACATGTGGGACCCACCGGGTCGTCTTCAACCTCCGGCCAAATAGAGACCGCGGCGGCGCCCTCCGGCGAGCGTCGCCGGAACAGCCTTCCCGGCCATCCCTCGACCTCAAACTCGCCGCCCCAGCCTAACTCGGCCCGCAGAACAGGTTGGTAGGGTCGCCTGTGGCCGGGGATCACTGGAAAGTGGTGCGCGGCGGCAGCAGGGGCCGCTAGGGTTCCGGCATGGTCGGACATCTGCTACACCGCATCAAAACGGTTGGGAATCGATCGGAGAGCGCCGTGGGAGCTTGAGGATGTCAAAAATGGACACCAAACCTCGTGAAAAGGCTGGCAACATCGAGCTCCACGGCGACCCAAGATGTTTTTCCATGGCGGCCCGAAAAACAGAAAGAACTCATTCGTTTCTGGATCATTTAGCTCGATTCTTGGTCGAGGAGGGCCACTAGGAAGTGTAGAAGCTGTGTGCAACCTTGCCCGAGCTTTGGTGAACCGTGCAACCAGAATTTCAGGGTAGACCGAGCTCTACCCGAATACACTACGTGTCGGAAAACCTGGAAATTCTCCTCACCCGGTTGATCAATCGCTATACGGCATGCAGCTACACGATCTGGGGAGCATGGCACACCTTTTTCATGTAGAGGGGGAACGGTGAAAACGGCCGTGGCGTGCTGCCCACGGTGAGCCGGTTGCGGTTCCGCCGTTTGCACCTCGGTGCTCCTCGCTGATCTTCAATTTGCAGCCAACAGAAACCCCGAGCGTTGGAGCTGAGCGGGGGAACAACTCGGGTACAGGTAGGCGCTTCCTTTTTGTGTTGGTGGCTCGAGCAAAGACTGGGCGGGCGCCGCTGTGTGGTGGAAAGTTTGAGGAGCGGCGCCGGTGGTGAGAACAGAGCCCTGTGCGGTGCTGTTCGTGAGGAGGAAGCAAAAGCGTTTGGCTCAGCTGTGTGGGGAGTGGATCAGATCGAGGAGGGGGGGGGGGTGAACCGATGCCCAGTTGCCAGCGTGAGGTACATGCACGAGGAGGTGGCTCGGAGCTGCCTCCGCGGTGTCGCCCGTAGCCAGCTCGGTTGCTTCGAGTGGAGGAGGGAAACAGAGACCAATCACTGGGATATTTCTCCTTTTAACCACCTCTATGACATGTGGGTCCCACCAGTCAGTGCCCTCTTATCCCTCAAAAGATCTCCAAAATTTGGCAAATTCTGGAAATCAAATGGTGAGAATTCAAATCTGTAATGTATTTGTATAATTTGGACAAGTTTCATCCAAATTCAAATGTATATTTGAATTCATTGCACATTTAAGTCCATTTGGGAAAATGGATAGCAAACATCTTCAAAAATTCATGAGACTTTGCCTACCCCCTAATTTGGACCTAAGGAATTCAAATATGAAGTCTGATCTTTAATTTGGCTGCTGCAAATGAGATTTTTAACACAACAGTTTTAAAATCATTGTGTTACCCTCATTTGAACTTTTGAGTTGAACACGTTGTTCCAAAATCTGAGTTTAGTTTTCTTACACATATAGGGACTTCCCACCTTGGTTTTAGATCCCTCTTGGGTTCCAAGTCTTCAAATAAATTTTTGAACTTGTGTGAAGAAAGCTCTCATGTGTGTTATCACATGTGGAAAAAGTTTTAACAAGTCCCATTTTTCATACATATGAAACCAACTTTGTGCAAACAAGAGTTTCTTTGTATGCATATTTTGGGACCTTTACAGGGCCCCTCTTGTGCCATGCAATTCCCAGGGCAGTCCTCCTTGACTCCCATTCCCCGCGCCATCCACGGTCCATAACAAGCTAGCAACACACATAATTAATCAGCTAAGCCGCACCCATATTTGGCCTTGTGGTGGCATTGTTTTCCTGACATATTCTCGCATGAACCGGTCCTTAGATCTACGGCAAGTTCCACCATCTCATCCAGCAACATTCACGAACCAAGCTTGCCTAGATCTCCCCCGATTCTATGCTCATTATCATCATGAAGTTCTCATCATCATTATTCATATGAGTGCAGTAGCTAGCATGTTTTTTAATTCAGCTTCCCGTATCCTGTAGATTTAGCAAAGCAAAAAAGGAAAAACGACCATACCCGACTCATCAACTTTCCCGGCGACAAGGATGGTTAACAAAACTAGTAAACTCCTATTAAAGGGTGTCCCATCAAGTTGACTAAAGCATACACGTATTCGCAAACAAAACAGTTTCAAAACATGGGATCAATATGGTCAAGGGGCACTTGCCTTGCTCCCGTGGTTCTTGTTGTTCGAGTGTCTCGATGTCTTGGTGCTGTAGTTCCTCGTAGATGGCCTCTTGAGCTTGTTCTTCTACTCACGGTCATGCACATATAAAATTTACAGCAATCAAACATCATGCACAAACTTTACTCAAGATGCAATGGGGTAGATGAATGCAAATCCTATGGTGCTGTTTTATTAAACCAGTTTGTATTGTTCTTGCATGTTTTAAGGGGCTTTCATGGGGTTTTATGATGAACAAGGGTCTGGATTGAAGTGTGGACGTGGTGATAATCTTGACTCAAGATCTAAATCAATTCCACCATCAAAAACCGATCAAAACGTGATCTGTCCACACAAAAAAGTTTCTGTTCGAAGGGGACGGAGAAAACGGATGCGAAGAAACAGCGACGACGTCGTAAGATGGGTAATGAAGACCTACCTCATATCCCATTGGTGGCAGGGCCTTCCTTCTAGCAATGGCAGCAGCGGGGAATTTTTCTATGGAAAATTAGGGCAGGACAGATTGTCGGCTCTTTTCCCGCTACGGCGAGGCGTGACGGGGCTCGTCGGCGGGGCTCGACGACGGGGCTCGACAGCGGGGCTCGACGGCGGGGCTCACTGACGGGGCTCACTGGCGACTGAACTCCGGCGAGGGGGGGTCCAACTCGGCGAGTTGGAGCTAGGGCTTCCAAGTCGCCGACTTGGGGGGGGGGAGGGGGGGGCTGCGGCTAAGGGGGGGTTTGGGTTCTATTTATAAGGGGGGGGGGGAGAATCCTAATCCAATTGGAGAAAAATCCTAACAAACTTTTCCCCAAATAATTGGGTGCGGCAGCAATGTGGGGGGGGGGGAATTACCCAAATGTGGGGAAAATTCCCCTTTTGGGGGAATTGGGGAATTTGGAGATTTGAAGGAAAATTTGGGGATATTGAAATTGGCTCATTTCAGCTATCTTTTTCCCATTCCTCAACATTTCTATGTCACTTACTCCATTTCTACATTACCCTCTCCATTTCTATGTCTCACTCTCCATTTCTACATTCCCCTCTCCATTTCTATGTCCCATTTCTCCATTTCTATATGCCCTTCTCCATTTCTATGGTCCCTTCCTCCATTTCTATGGTTCTTTCTCCATTTCTATGGTTCTTTCTCCATTTCTATAGTTCTTTCTCCATTTCTATGGTTCCTTTCTCCATTTCTATGATTCTTTCTCCATTTCTATAGTTCTTTCTCCATTTCTATAGTTCTTTATCCATTTCTACTTCTTTTATAATGCTTCTCTACATGAAAAATCTTTGCAATGCATAGGAATGAATTTTGAGGGTGTTACACTGAGACTGGAGGAACGCTTGTGAGAAACCTTTTTACCTTGGAAACTCAAGATACAAGCACCCAGGTGGGAGTTCGACCCGAGAAGACCGAGTTACCTCGTAGCCGCAAGATAAACCAGCTAAACCGTAAGATACAAAGGCCGAGTAGGACTTAGCCATTCTCGGGAAAACTCAAAATGTTGTAAATATTAGATAGTGTCGTGTCAGCATTCTAGAAGGTTTTGCACGACATTCGTCCGTGCTTTAGAGATAAGATTGTGTCTATTTTAAAATTAGGAGATCGGATCTTCAAGTTTGTATCGAGTCTATATAAAGGCAGCTCTCTGCCGAAGGAACCAATCAAGCCTATCAATACAAAACTTTGATCATCTACTTTTCCTTATGTTTCCGTAGTTCGTAGCCTAGTTCTCGTAGTTTTGTTTCTTTGCCGAGAAAAGCATCCGTCCCTCTTCACATAAGTAAGACTTATCACATTCCTAATCTCAGGAACCTTGCATCTATCCAAGTTTTTGTGACTAACGCCGAAATTCGCCGTAGTACAGGTGACTTTGATCATCTGTTGGCGACTCAATCATCTGTTCCACGAACAGAATTGGCAACTCCATCATCTGTTCAACGAACGGAGGGGAGGCCTCCCGCTTCCCCCAAGGGGTCGGAATCGGGAACCCCGTCATCATGTTCATTGACATGGAGAAGGCATATGACAAGATACCAAGGCCGGTCATGTGATGGGTGTGGGGGACCCTGTGGTCCTACCTTTGGTTTCAGCATATATTCATGTTTTATGAAGAAATTTTTTAAAGAGAAGTAGGAACACCATCAAAAGGATAGCCAATAAGATCCTAATCCAGTTTCCAGAAAGCACCAAAGACAATTTCCGCGGCCCGCTGGCCATGTGGCGTGTCCGGAGCTCATCCCTGCGAAGTGGGGAGAGGTCCGCCGCTAAACTGGCTACGTGGCAGGCTCGGGGCTCATCTCTGCAATGGAGAGGTCCGACCCTGCGGGACACATGTTGCCCCCGGAGCTAGCCTCTGCGGAAGAAGCAAAGGCATTTTTACAGGACACATGTCACCTTCGGAGCTAGTCACCACGGAAATCAGAGGACCAGTCGCACGGGATACGTGTCGATCTCGGAGCTCACCTCCGAGAGGTCCGGTTCTATTGGACACGTGTCGCCATCGGAGCTTATCTCCGGGAGGTCCATCACTATTGGACACATGTTAACCTTGGAGCTCGTCTCTGAGAAGAAAGGAAGTCTGGCGCTGTTAGGACACGTGGCACACCTGGAGCCACCTCCGAGAGAGGAATGGTCCGGCACTGACACGTAGCATGCGCGGAGCACATCTGCGAAGGAGAAGGAGGTCTTGCTCGCTTGAAACATGGCACAACCGGAGCTCGTCCCTACGGAAAGGGAGAGACCAGGACCCGGTGGACACGTGGAGCTTCCGGAGCTCATCACCGAGGAGGTAACGAGTTCTGGAGCGGTTTTTGGATTCTGTACGCGTAGAAATACCGGAACAGAAACCGACCTGAATTCCACAATGATACCGCACCAAATCGACTAAAGATAAGATGGTAAGATTCAATGAAAATCTGAATAGAACTTTTATTCGAAGTCCAACCAGATTAGGACTCTTCTTTTCCCGATTATAAATAGAACCCAAAACCTCTGGCCGAAACCACAAACTTCTTTTCTAAATCCTGAGCCGACGACTTAGAGCCCTAGCCCTAACTCGCCGAGCAAGCCATCATCGGAGAGGAAGATCGCCGGAAGAGAGCCCCAACGATCTGTCTGGTCGGAGGAGGACCTCGAGACCGAAAAGAACATAAGGTAGGTCTCCAATATCACCTTGCAACATCGCCATGTTTTCCTTGCATCTGTTCTTCGATTCCTTTTGAACAGAAGCTTTCTCGTGGACAGATCACTAGTTGATCGGGTTGATCTTAAGACAAGGTCATCGCCACGTCCACCTTTGATCTGAACAACTCTATTCATCATAAAATCCATGCAATCCATGCAAGATCACGTACAAACCGATCTAATAAAACTAATCACAGGATAGCATGCATATGCATCATCGCATCTAGTTAAAGGTTGTGCATGATATTGATTGCTGTGGATCTTGTATGTGCGTGATCCTGTATAGCAGGACAAGCTCAGGGAGCTGTCTATGATGAACTACAACAACAAGGTTTCGAGATCCAAGAGCAACCGGAACCGCAAGAACAAGGCAAGTGCTCCTTGACCATATTGATCCTATGTTTTGGGAAAAACTGTTTCGTTTTGCGAAAAGGTGTGTGTGCTGAGTCAAACATGATGGGAAACCCTTCTATAGGAAGTTTACTAGTTTTGGTTAAACCACCCTTGTCTCGGGATGTTTATTGAGTCGGGTATGGTTTTTGCTTTATGCTTCGCTAAGTCCAGGGGATTGGGAAGCGAGATAGATGTGTCTAGCTAACTGCACTCATAATGATAATGAGAAAACTGATGTTGATAATGAACATGGATCGGAGGGAGATCTAGGCAAGACTGGATTTGTGAATGAGGTAGCATGAGATGGTGGTTTACTTGCCGTAGATCTAAGGACCGGTTCATGCATGCACATGCCAGGATAACAGTGCCACAACAAGGCCAAGTATGGGTGCGGCTTTGCTGACTAATTAGGTAAGTTGCTAGATTGTTATGGACTGTGGAAGGCACGGGGAATGGGAGTCGAGTGAGGACTGCCCTGGGAACTGCATGGCACAAGAGGGGGCCTGTGGGTGGGGGAATTGGAGATTCTAGCCTGCCGGTGAAACCTTAGTGAGTCCATACATCTAGTAGCCCCTTTGTAAAGGCTATTTTGTGATCTCTTGGCCATACACCGACGGTTGTGTACTGGTATAATGGAGGTTCTGCAGTCGCCGACGGGTGACGAAATCACAAACTTGTGGGTAAAGTGGTGCAAACTCTGCAGAGTCTTAAAACTATCATGATAGCCGAGCTTACGTTCACGAGCGCCTGGCCAACTGCCATGATTAGTTGGGATGGTTATTGGGATGGTTATTGTTTATGGTTATTGGTTATGATTTTGATTACGGTTTTGGTTTTCGGGACTGTTGAGTCTGGGTGATAAGATGGGTTGCATGACTGTTGGGTCATGGCAACGAGATTTGGTCTCGGTGTGAGACGAAGTTATTTATGAGATGATATGGTAGCGAATACGAGATGGTATTCGTGAGATGGTAGCGAATACGAGGGGTATTCGTGAGCAAGAATGAAGTTGGTTAATGTTCGGGTGGAACATGGAAAGTGATGGAGGTATGTTGGTAATTTAATACATGCTGGGATTACATTCACCTAAAGGTTTAGTTGCTGTTTTATTATGGTTTTGATAAATAACTTTGCTTTCTGCAATGAACCATTTATACCTACCTTGTTATGAGCTACATATCATATTTTCCCGCACTTGCTGAGTACATCATTGTACTCAAACTTGCATTATTACTTCATCATCAGCAGCAGAAGAAGATTTCTATGGAGACCAAGTGGAGCATTAGGCGCGTAATCTGTTCTCAACCTTGCCTGTGGAGGGAGTAGAGATGGAGTCACTTCTGCTTAGATTTGCTTCCGCATTAGTTAGATTGCTTCCGCATTAGAATAAAGACTTCCGCTGCATAAAAATAAGACTTCCGCTGTGAGCATGAGTCCAAAACTCATGAGACATTGTAATAAACTCTGTTATTCATGGTAATATATATTCTAAATTCAGTTTGTGGATCATATGTGTATGTGTGATGAACATCCTGGGCACACATATGCATCAGTTCTCGGTTCTGCGGTTTTTCCACAGAATTGAGGGCGTCACAGATTGGTATCAGAGCCACAGATTGACAGTAGGTTACACGCCTAAATAGAAATCATAGATTGATATTAAAGCCACGAATAAGGGTAGATTACACACCTAGATACAATCACAGATTAGTATCAAACACAGATTGGTAGCTAAGCCACGTTGACCATAGGAAGCACCCTAGGATGCATAGATTGGCCCTAAAACTACCTTGACATAGGAAACAAGCCTTGAATAGGAGTTGTATGAGCCCTTGTAATGATTGTTGTGAAATGTGTGCTTAGTGTGAGTCGTGGGACATCTCAAAATGTTGTCCATATCCGCACGTAAGAAGAAAGAGGTGTGAGATGCTTCGGCACTTGTTCACATCCTCATATGGGCTAATGTATATATATATATATATATATATATATATATATATATATATATATATATATATATATATATATATATATATAACCCACCTTGATGCATATAGTTGAAGGGATCTACCTAATCTTCTAACCTTCCATTCTATTTCTCTCACAGATGGTGAGAGGAAACGCCGGCCAAAGGAACGTCCGTGACCACCAAGAGGATGACCACGATGAAGTTCCTGTTAACCCCGGAGCTGGTGAGAATAACTTGGAACGGTAGATGGTCATGCAAAACCAGCTCATGCAAACCATGATCCAGACTTTGGGTCAGCTGCAGGCCAACAACAATAACCCCGTTCCAGCACCACCGCCACCACCACCGCCGGCTCACAACAGACTGGGAGAGTTCATGAGGACTCGACCACCCACCTTTGCTCAAGCTAGTGATCCCATGGAGGCCGATGATTGGTTAAAATCCATGGAGAAGAAGCTTGCCATTGTTCAGTGCAATGACCGAGAGAAGGTTCTCTTTGCGTCGCACCAACTTATGGGAGCTGCCGCTGACTGGTGGGATGCCCTATGCGACGCCCATGTCGACCCGGAGACGATCACTTGGACTGAGTTCAAGGAGAATTTCCGCTCTCATTACATCCCTGCTGGTGTAATGATGCTCAAGAGACAGGAGTTTGAAGGTCTCCGCCAAGGACAGAAAAGCGTGAATGAGTATCTCAACAAGTTCACGCAACTGTCCCGGTATGCCCCCGAAGATGTCAACTCAGACCAAAGGAAGCAGTACCTGTTCATGAGAGGGTTGAACAATGAGATGCAGGTTCAGCTCCTCAACAATGACTACGTGAGCTTCCAGAAGCTGGTTGACAAGGCTATAGTGGTCGAAAGAAAGATCAGAGAAATCGAGCGAGAGGGCAAGAGGAAGATGCAATACCAGCCCAAAGGGAGCAACTTACGACCTCGGTACATGCCCCCAGCCACACCACAGTATAGATCGACCACTTCTGCATACCGCTCTGGTCAGCCACCACAGCAACGACCCGTTGCACCAGCACCTCGTGTGCCCTTGCCTCCTGCGCCCCATCCCAACCTGGGCGCCCCTGCTCAATACCCCCGTCCCAACGTACCTGCTGCCGTGGGCAACAGGGCATGCTTTGCTTGCGGGGAACTAGGACACTTTGCGAACCAGTGCCCAAGGAGAGGTCCTGGACAGCAAGGCAGTGTGCCCAAGCAGAACCAGCGACCGAACGGAGGGGACAATCAAGAAAACCGTGGACAGCAGAACTATGCTCGCGGCAACGTGAACCATGTCTCTGCTGAGGAAGCACAACAGGCTGAGGACGTCGTAATTGGTATGTTCCTTGCCAACTCCAACCCGGCCACCATCTTATTTGATTCTGGAGCATCACTGTCGAAGTGTTCAGTCGACACTTCCCCCGGGCCTGCACTGGGCAGCCCGCGGAGGTTCTTTTTTCGGTGGGGCTAGTCTCTAGCGGAGAGCTTGCGCAGATGGACGAGTTAGTAAGAGCTTGACACGGCGAGTTTTACGTGGTTCAGGCCGCCGGAGCGTAAAACCCTACGTCCACAGTGAGCTATGGAGCTCGCTGTATAGCTTGCTGCTCAGGACCGGAGGCCTGAGCGCGGGGGTGAGTTACAGCTTGAGAGTGTATGGCTAGCGTATGAGTTGCAAAGTGCGAACCAACAGGGTTCAAACCCTTGCTAACGTTGCCTACCCGAGCCTTTTATAGTCCAAGACTCGAGTGGCTTACAAGGGGGGCCCGGGACCCGACAGGTGGCCCTGGGGTGATTTCCTACCAGCTATTATGTCTTGGCGCTGGCGTCGAAGTCCTCGTCCTGCCGCCCTACCCATGCCGCAGGCTAAGTGTAGCGTGTAGTCGTTGGCGATGGCAGGGGCGGCAGGGCGTGTCTTGTCCGGTCTTGTCGCTGCCTTCAATGGCCTGCAGCTTCAGACACTGTACGCCTGTCCTGGCTTTGACTGGTCACCGCGCCTCCTGACAGGCGTGCGCTGCGCTTATTGGCTGGCAGGTTCTGACAGCGTGCACCAGTCTGTGATGCGACTGGGCACAACGGTACCTGACAGAGGCGTGCTCCGCGTCTCCGCATATTGGGAATACACGGCCCTTGAATACCTTGTACGAGCAAGGTATGGGGCGTCTTTACGCCCGCCGCCTACTGCTCGGGGACAGGCAGCGCTCTTCTGCTGGCCACGTGGCGGGCCCGGAGCCCTCCTCAGAGGAGAGGGGGGTCTGGCCCCGCAGGACACGTGGAGCCTTCGGACCTCTCCCCGCGGAGGGGGAGGTCCGACTTCCATCGGCCACGTGGCAAGCCCGGAGCTCTCCTCTTAGGAGAGGGAGGTCCGGCCCTGCTGGACACGTGGCACCCTCGGACCTCTCTCCCGCGGAGGGGGGAGGTCCGGCTTCTGTATGCCATGTGGCGGGCCCGGAGCTTTCCTCTGAGGAGAGGGAGGTCCGGCCCCGCCGGACGCGTGGCGCCTTCGGAGCTCTCCCTGCGGAGAAGGGCGAGATCCTTATGCATTTTCCCCTATACGCGGGGGTACCCCATATCGCGGGTACCGACAGTGGCCCCCGGGCTCTCCTCTGGGGAGGTAACGAGCCCGAGGTGAGGCCTTCTCCTACCCGCGCACTTTCTTGTCTTGAGTACTCCCTGTGCTGGCAGGGTCTTGACGGCTTCGGAGTTCAGCCTCTTAGGAGAGGGTGAAGCCTGGCATCGGAGCTCGGCCCGGCTGTGGGGGCGGAGGTCCGGAAGTCATCAGAGCTCAGGTCCACGAAGGGCGTGAGGTCCGGCATCAGGGCTCGCCTATGAAAGGAGGGCGAGGGCTGGCATTGGAGCTTGGCCCAGCTGTGGGGGCGGAGGTCCGGAAGTCATCGGAACTCAGACCAGCAAAGGGCGTGAGGTCCGGCATCAGCGCTCGCCTCTGAAAGGAGGGCGAGGGCTGGCCTCGGAGCTCGGCCTGGCTGTGGAGGCGGAGTCCGGAAGTCATCGGAGCTCAGGCCAGCGAAGGGCGTGAGGTCCGGCATCAGCGCTCGCCTATGAAAGGAGGTCGAGGGCTGGCCTCGGAGCTCGGCCTGGCTGTGGAGGCGGAGTCAGGAAGTCATCGGAGCTCAGGCCAGCGAAGGGCGTGAGGTCCGGCATCAGCGCTCACCTCTGAAAGGAGGGCGAGGGCTGGCATCGGAGCTCGGCCCAGCTGTGGGAGCGAAGGTCCGGAACTGCTCAGCGGTCCCCCCTTTCCCGTCCCTTAGTCTCATTTGGTTTACTGTCCCAGGCCGGAATACGGGGCGTGGGTAATCCAGTGCACTTGGTCCCGGAGGTCTGGGCCCCAGCCCCAGTCAGGGTGTAACCGTCCGGCCCCCTGGTACTCAGACCGTAGCGTCGGGGGGCAGAGTGCGCATGCTTTGGGTGCAAGACCGGGCAAAGCAAGGCTCCTGACCCCCCGGTCTAGCGTAGGTCTTTTCTCGGAGGAGACCAACTGGCGGTACAGTACCCTTACAGGGGGAGATCCAGAAGGCCACCGGGCCTCTGGCAGGTACCCCAAGCACTACCGCCTTCGGCAGGATGGCAAATATCGACTATGCATGAGAGCAGGAAAGAGGAACCGAGTGTACAATGGACGCACACTGTCTAGAGCATGGGGAGGTGTTCATATAAATTAATGCGTAATTTAAATAAACACCTAAGTAAGCATGGTGAACTTACTGGGGTGGCGTCGGAGCGCCTATCTTCACGCAGAGCGGGTCATGCGTGGCTTCGTTGTACGCCGGACACGGGGGGACCCCCATGGCTATATCAGGGGGAGGCATGGCTTCGGCCCTGCATACCATGTGGAAGGGTAGTTCCCGTGACCCGGCCCTGGGAAGCCCGGCTGGCCCACGACATGGAGGAGCCGGTATCCCCCGACGGCTCTGGGTGCGCGTCTGCACCGGTTGTGTGGGTCTGCTTGGCGTGGACTTGGCATGCATTGCATCCCTAACCGGTTTGACGGCGTCCAGGTGGCTCTCGGTCAGTAGGAGCCATGCCGGGTGGCTTAACCGACCAACGTGCGGGACGATGAGCGTTCCCAGCACTCGCCTCCTTGGACTACTGCGAGCTAATCGCAGCCTTCCTCCTGGGTTATGCACTGCAATAGGATGTCGTGGCGCCACGCCAGTAAAGATACCAGCGCGTAGCACTTAGCCATCCGCACCACCCGTTCAGCGGATGCATGTTCATCAGGAAGGATGTCCTTCAAGGAGTCCCGGACCTCCGTGGTCCACGCATCGGGACTACTTGAGCTTCTGGATCTTGAGCGCTGGGTTGCACGGAGTCCCCAGTGACTCTTACGATCCTTTGGCGGCATACAGGGCCGCCGGGACTGCCTAGCTTCGAGGCACTGGTTCAGCCCCCTTCGCCCGGCTCGGCGGGCCAGGCTGTGGACCGCAGCAACGTCCTCTCGAAGACTCCTTCGTGCGCAGGGGCTCTGATGGAGGCTTTCGTTGAGAGGTGCGGCCGTGCCAGCGTGTGGTACATGGCGCAGGTCCAAGGCGAGGAAGTCTTTCTCCAACATCCGCACGTGGAGCAGATAAGCAGCTAGCTGTGGGTCATTGCAGGGGCATTCACCCTTAACTTGCTTGATAACTAGCTGTGAGTCGCCCTGCACCAACAACTGGCGAGCGCCTAGAGACAGGACTGTCTTTTAGGCCAAAGATGAGTGCTTCATACTCTGCCAAGTTGTTGGTTGCCTTGGAATTGAGACGCACCATGTACCCAGACTGCTCCCCCGATGGCATGAGGAGCAGTACGCCGGCACCGGCCCCCTGCTTTCACGAGGAGCCGTCGAAGAAGAGCATCCAGTGAGGCCCGGTGAAGACCGGAGCTCGGTACTTTGGTTCACCGTCTTTGCGGCCCCCTGGGTCAGCCTTCGTTGGCGTCCACTCAGCCACGAAGTCAGCCAGTGCTTGGCTCTTGGCTGTCTGACGTGGTCGGGAGCTCAGCTTGAACTCCGCCGTCTTCGGGCTGTCTTCCGGCTTCGGAAGCTGGCAATGGGTGCCAACTCCGCCCTCCGGCTGCTCTGGCGCACTTGTCCGCCAGGCTGAAGATCTCGGAGGCATCGCAGACCTCTCTGGTTGCAAGCCTCTCAAGCATCTTCTCGTCCCGGACATTGTCGAAGTGCCGCCACCACAGAAGCACTTTGAATATGCGGAATGGTGTTGCGTACCTGGGAGAACCGCTGGATGAAGGAGCACAGCAACTCCCCAGGTTGTTGCTTGATGGCGTGGAGGTCAGGCTCCGTGCCGGGACGGGTGTAGGAGCTGCCGAAGTTGGCGATGAACTGCCGGCAGAGCTCTCCCCAGGAAGTTATGGAACCCTGAGGGAGGTTCATTAGCCAAGACCGGGCTGGGCCGGTCAAGGCAACGGGGAAGTAGTTTGGCCATGACGGCCTCATCCCCTCCTGCAGCAAGCACGGCGGTGGAGTAGATCTGGAGGAACCCCGCCGGGTTGACGCTGCCGTCGTACTTCTTGGGCAGGTGCGGCCGAAACTTGCGCGGCCACCTCGCGAAGCGGAGGTGGGGCTCCAGGGCCGTACATCCTGCCCCTGTTGCTGCAGGCATTGGTGCCGCGAACGCTTGGTTTGCCGCTGGCACAGTGTACCCCGGTATGGGCAAGGCTGCGCCATAGACCGGGGGCGCCATTTGCAGGACATATGGCTGTGGATATGCTGCGTGGCGTATGTCTGGGGCAGAGTTCGCGTGGCGAAAGTCTGCGCCTCAGGCAGGGTTGAGGCAGTCGTCATGCTGACGCCGGCCTCTTGGCTGCGACGCCTTTCTCGTCGCCGCTCGAGGAACACTTGGGCGTCTTGGCCCAGGTGGCATCGTTCCAGCTCAGTCCACAGGTCCGTCGATGGAAGCCTGGTGGAGCTGGAATCCGCCGTCTGTCCGTCAACCGTCGGCGTGCGCGTCAGCGACACAGCCGGTTGGCCGGAGCGTCGTCCCCGCCGAAGTCAAGGGTTTGCGGCAGCGACGACAAGACGGTCTACCTCGCGAATCCACTGCTGGGTCGTTGCCTGAGGCGCGTCCCCAGCAGGCGGATTGTGCAGTAGCACTCTTGCTGTGGCTAGCGCACCCCCGCCGGGTACGCCCAGCGCTACTGAAGACCTGACGCTGGTTGGAGCCTGCATTGCCGGGGTCGGCGCTGCCAGAGCCGGCTGCTGGCTCCCAGTGCAGGTATTGGTGCCGCGAACGCTTGGTTCGCCGCTGGCACAGTGTACCCCGGTATGGGCAAGACTGCTCCCTAGACCGGGGATGCCGTTTGCGGGGCATATGGTTGTGGCATATGCTGCGCGGCGTATGCCTGGGGCAGAGCTCGCGTGGCGAAGACCTGCCCTTCAGGCTGGGTCGAGGCCGGCGTCATGCTGACGCCAGCCTCTTGGTTGCGACGCCTTTCTTGACGTCACTCGAAGAGCACTCGGGCATCTTGGCCCAAGTGGCATCGTTCCAATTCCCTTCTCAGGTCCGTCGACGGGAGCCTGGAGGAGCTGGAATCCGCCGTTAGCCCGTCAACCGTGGGTGTGTGCGTCAGCGACACAGCCGGTTGTCCTGGGCGCCGTCCTCGCCGAAACCGAGGGTTCGCGGCGGCGACGACGAGGCGGTCCACCTCGCGGACCCATTGCTGGGTCGCTGGATGGGGCGCATCCCCCGCAGGTGGGTTGCGCAGCAGCGCTCTTGCTGCAGCTAGCACACCTCCATGGTGTACGCTCAGCGCTGCTGAAGATCTCACACTGGTCGGGGCCTGCATAGCCGGAGTCAGTGTTGCCGGAGTCGGCTGCTGGCTACCAGCTTGTGCCGACACACTCCGTCCTGAGTGTGTCGACATGTACTCCCCAGTGGTCACGGTTCGCCGTGAACGCGGAGGGGGAGAGTCTGCCGCTGAAGGAAGCTTGGTCATCTTCGTCAGTGGAAACTCGTCGCGCTAGGAGAAAAGCCCCCTTCCTGGCGCGCCAAATGTCGAAGTGTTCAGTCGACACTTCCCCCGGGCCTGCACTGGGCAGCCCGCGGAGGTTCTTTTTTCGGTGGGGCTAGTCTTTAGCGGAGAGCTTGCGCAGATGGACGAGTTAGTAAGAGCTTGACACGGCAAGTTTTACGTGGTTCAGGCCGCCGGAGCGTAAAACCCTACGTCCACGGCGAGCTATGGAGCTCGCTGTATTGCTTGCTGCTCAGGACCGGAGGCCTGAGCGCGGGGGTGAGTTACAGCTTGAGAGTGTATGGCTAGCGTATGAGTTGCAAAGTGCGAACTAACAGGGTTCGAACCCTTGCTAACGTTGCCTACCCGAGCCTTTTATAGTCCAAGACTCGAGTGGCTTACAAGGGGGGCCCGGGACCCGACAGGTGGCCCCGGGGCGATTTCCTACCAGCTATTATGTCTTGGCGCTGGCGTCGAAGTCCTCGTCCTGCTGCCCTACCCATGCTGCAGGCTAAGTGTAGCGTGTAGTCGTTGGCGATGGCAGGGGCGGCAGGGCGTGTCTTGTCCGGTCTTGTCGCTGCCTTCAATGGCCTGCAGCTTCAGACACTGTACGCCTGTCCTGGCTTTGACTGGTCACCGCGCCTCCTGACAGGCCTGCGCTGCGCTTATTGGCTGGCAGGTTCTGACACCGTGTGCCAGTCTGTGATGCGACTGGGCGCAACGGTACCTGACAGAGGCGTGCTCCGCGTCTCCGCGTCTTAGGAATACACGGGCCTTGAATACCTTGTACGGGCAAGGTATGGGGCGTCTTTACGCCCGCCGCCTACTGCTCGGGGACAGGCAGCGCTCTTCTGCTGGCCACGTGGCAGGCTCGGAGCCCTCCTCAGAGGAGAGGGGGGTCTGGCCCCGCAGGACACGTGGAGCCTTCGGACCTCTCCCCATGGAGGGGGAGGTCCGGCTTCCGTCGGCCACGTGGCAAGCCCGGAGCTCTCCTCTGAGGAGAGGGAGGTCCGGCCCTGCTGGACACGCGGCACCCTCAGACCTCTCTCCCGCCGAGGGGGGAGGTCCGGCTTCTGTATGCCACGTGGCGGGCCCGGAGCTTTCCTCTGAGGAGAGGGAGGTCCGGCCCCGCCGGACGCGTGGCGCCTTTGGAGCTCTCCCTGCGGGGAAGGGCGAGATCCTTATGCATTTTCCCCTGTGCGCGGGGGTACCCCATATCGCGGGTACCGACAATCACATTCCTTCATATCATCCAAGTTTGTTGCCAAGCATAATCTACCCATATTACACTTAAAATGTGCTATGATAGTTAATTCTCCCGGTGGAGAGATGAGGACTAATATAGTATGTCCGAAAGTAAGCCTTAAAATAAGGGGGTAGACATCCTTGCCAACCTCATCGTCTTGGATTCCCAAGGGCTTGACATAATACTCGGGATGGATTGGTTGAGCAAGAACAACGGGGTAATCCAATGTGCTGAAAGAAGCGTGCAGTTGACAAAGGAGCACGGTATTAATGTCGAGTTTGAGTCAGCCCAACAGACAACCGAAAAGGCAATCCTGACCCACGTCGAAGGAACAACATTGGACAGCATTCCAGTGGTTCAAAAATTCTCGGACGTGTTTCCAGAGGAGCTTCCAGGTATGCCCCCTGATCGGGACATTGAATTTGCCATTGATTTGGTACTCGGAACTGCACCCATAGCAAAGAGACCCTATAGGATGCCCGTCAATGAACTAGTGGAAGTCAAGAAGCAAATTCAGGAGCAGCTGGATAAGAGTTTTATATGTCCAAGCTCGTCACCATGGGGAGCCCCCGTGCTCTTCGTAGACAAGAAGGATGGAACCCAAAGGATGTGCGTGGACTATAGGTCTCTCAACGAGGTGACAATAAAAAACAAATACCCTCTGCCCCGTATAGAGGACCTATTCGACCAAATGAAAGGAGCCCGAGTGTTCTCCAAGATTGATCTTCGGTCGGGATACTTCCAGCTGAAGATTAAGCCCTACGATATACCCAAAATAGCCTTTCGAACACGGTATGGTTCGTATGAATATACCGTCATGTCTTTTGGGTTAACAAATGCACCCGCATACTTCATGTACCTCATGAACAAGGTTTTCATGGAGTACTTGGATAAGTTCGTCGTGGTCTTCATCGACAACATTATGCTGTATTCAAAAAGTGAGGAGGAGCATGAAGAACATTTGAAATTGACCTTGCAGAAAATGCGTGAGCATCAATTGTATGCCAAGCTTAACAAGTGTCAATTTTGGCTAAAGAAAATATTGTTCCTAGGCCACATTATCTCCGAAGAAGGGGTATCGATTGACCCCGAAAAAGTGAGAGATGTCCTGAAGTGGGACCAACCACAAAACGTGAGGGATATTCGGAGTTTTCTTGGGATGGCGGTATACTATCGAAGATTCATCAAAGACTTCTCTAAGATAGCAAAGCCTATGACGGAGTTGCTAACGAAGGGAAAAGCCTTTCGATGGACACCAGCATGCCAAGAAAGTTTGGTATTGCCGGACGTAAGCAAGAGCTTTGACATATATTGTGACGCATCCAGACAGGGGCTCGGATGTGTGCTCATGCAAGAAGGACAAGTGGTAGACTATGCTTCACGACAATTAAAGAAGCACGAGCTTAACTATCCCACACATGACTTGGAGCTAGCAGCAGTGGTGCATGCATTGAAGATTTGGAGACATTATATCCTTGGTCATCGATGTGAAATCTATACGGATCATAAAAGCCGGACTTGAATTTGAGGCAACGTCGATGGTTGGAACTCATCAAGGATTACGATGTTTGAATCAACTACCACCCAGGGAAGGCCAATGTAGTAGCTGATGCATTGAGCCGGAAGGGAGCATGTCATCAACTCACGATTCGGGAGTTACCACCCGAACTACGTAAGGAGTTCGAACGGTTACACCTCGGATTCTTGAACGACATGGAAGTAATGGAGATCCACTCTTCATTAGAGCAAGAGATAAGAGAGGGCCAAGCAACGGATGAGGAGATCAAGGAGATCAAAGAAAGGATCCAACAAGGAATAGAGAAGGATTTCAAGGAGGATGAGAAGGGTACGCTTTGGCTAGGAAAAAGGATTTGTGTGCCCAACGTGAAGCACATCCGCGACATGATACTAAAAGAGGTACATGATTCACCCTATTCCATACATCCCTGAAGTACCAAAATGTACAAGGACTTGAAGACTTGTTATTGGTGGGATGGTATGAAAAGTGATATAGCCGAATACGTTGCCCTATGCGACACATGCCAATGGGTGAAGGCCGAACATCAGAGACCCGCTGGATTGTTGCAACCTCCGAAGGTACCCGAATGGAAGTGGGAGGACATCAGTATGGATTTCATCATCGTATTGCCATGTACTCAGTTGGGTTATGACTCCATCTGGGTTCTCGTGGACCGATTGACGAAAACAGCCCATTTTCTCCCATAACGGCCAAGTACAACGTTGCACAACTTGCCGAGTTGTACATGGAGCAGATCGTGTACCGTCATGGAGCCCCGAGGAGGATAGTCTCAGATTGAGGTTCTCAATTTACCTCTAGATTCTGGAGGAAGCTGCAGAAAGCTATAGGTACCCGATTGGATTTTAGCTCCGCATACCACCCACAAACCGATGGGCAAACCGAGAGGACAAACCAAATTTTGGAAGACATGTTGAGGGCTTGCGCCCTGAAACGTGGGCGTAGTTGGGATAGGAGTTTACCGTACACCGAATTCTCCTATAACAACAGCTATCAAGCTAGCTTGAAGATGTCACCTTTCGAAGCATTGTATGGTAGACGGTGTAGAACACCGCTGTTCTGGAACAAAACCGGAGAAAACCAGGTGTTTGGACCAGAAGTGCTACAAGAAGCTGAAAAGCAAGTCCGGACAATACGGGAGAACTTAAGGGCTGCTCAGTCACGACAGAAAGGCTATGCGGACAATAGGCGAAGGAAGTTGACTTTCGAAATAGGAGACTTTGTATACCTTAAGGTATCGCCTATCTGAGGCCAACGACGTTTCAACGTCAAAGGCAAGTTAGCACCTCGCTACATCGGACCATTTATGATTTTGGACAAGCGAGGAGAAGTAGCCTATCAACTAAAGCTCCCAACGCACCTCTCCGACGTACATGACGTGTTTCATGTAT
This sequence comes from Neostapfia colusana, assembly GCA_030760725.1. Classification (NCBI taxonomy): domain Eukaryota; kingdom Viridiplantae; phylum Streptophyta; class Magnoliopsida; order Poales; family Poaceae; genus Neostapfia; species Neostapfia colusana. The sequence goes on along the minus strand of JASWHV010000017.1, from coordinate 30,540,801 downwards.
CCCAGCTCAAGAAGTGCTTGAGAATACCGGAGGAGCAAATACCAATGGAAGAGCTTGAACTTCAAGAGGACCTGACTGCGGAGCACCCTGTCCGAATTTTGGACGTAAAAGAAAGGGTCACCAGGAACAAAGTGATCTGATGGTGCAAGGTACAATGAAGCCATCACACCGAAGCTGAAGCCACGTGGGAGCGTGAAGAAGACATCAAGACAGAATTTCCCCATCTATTCTCTACTAACGAATCTCGAGGGCGAGATTCAATTTAAGGGGGGTAGATTTGTGACACCCTCATTTTTGGTTTCAGCATATATTCATGTTTTATGAAGAAAAGACATTTTAAGAGAAGTAGGAACACCATCAAAAGGATAGCCAATAAGAGCCGAATCCAGTTTCCAGAAAGCACCAAAGACAATTTCCACGGCCCGCTATCCACGTGGCGTGTCCGGAGCTCATCCCTGCGAAGTGGGGAGAGGTCCGCCGCTAAACTGGCTACGTGGTAGGCTCGGGGCTCATCTCCGCAAAGGAGAGGTCCGACCCTGCGGGACACATGTTGCCCCCGGAGCTAGCCTCTGCGGAAGAAGCAAAGGCATTTTTACAGGACACATGTCACCTTCGAAGCTAGTCACCGCGGAAATCAGAGGACCAGTCGCGCAGGATACGTGTCGATCTCGGAGCTTACCTCCGAGAGGTCCGGTTCTATTGGACATGTGTCGCCATCGGAGCTTATCTCCGGGAGGTCCATCACTATTGGACACATGTTAACCTCAGAGCTCGTCTTTGAGAAGAAAGGAAGTCTGGCGCTGTTAGGACACGTGGCACACCCGGAGCCACCTCCGAGAGAGGAAAGGTCCGGCACTGACACGTAGCATGCACGGAGCCCATCTGCGAAGGAGGTCTTGCTCGCTTGACATGCGGCACAACCGGAGCTCGTCCCTGCGGAAAGGGAGAGACCAGGACACGGTGGACACGTGGAGCTTCCGGAGCTCATCACCGAGGAGGTAACGAGTTCTGGAGCGGTTTTTGGATTCTGTACGCGTAGAAATACAGGAACAGAAACCGACCTGAATTCCACAATGATACCGCACCAAATCGACTAAAGATAAGATGGTAAGATTCAACGAAAATCTGAATAGAACTTTTATTCAAAGTCCAATCAGATTAGGACTCTTCTTTTCCCGATTATAAATAGAACCCAAAACCTCTGGCCGAAACCACAAACTTCTTTTCTAAATCCTGAGCCGATGACTTAGAGCCCTAGCCCTAACTCGCCAAGTAAGCCATCGCCGGAGAGGAAGATCGCCGGAAGAGAGCCCCAACGATCTGTCTGGTCGGAGGAGGACCTCGAGACCGAGAAGAACGTAAGGTAGGTCTCCAATATCACCTTGCGACATCGCCATGTTTTCCTTGCATCTGTTCTTCGATTCCTTTCGAACAGAAGCTTTCTCGTGGACAGATCACTAGTTGATCAGGTTGATCTTAAGACAAGGTCATCGCCGCGTCCACCTTTGATCCGAACACCTCTGTTCATCATAAAATCCATGCAAGCCATGCAAGAACACGTACAAACCGATCTAATAAAACTAATCATAGGATAGCATGCATATGCATGATCGCATCTAGTTAAAGGTTGTGCATGATATTGATTACTGTGGATCTTGTATGTGCGTGATCCTGTATAGCAGTACAAGCTCAGGGAGTTGTCTACGACGAACTGCAACAACAAGGTTTCGAGATCCAAGAGCAACCGGAACCACAAGAACAAGGCAAGTGCTCCTTGACCATATTGATCCTATGTTTTGGGAAAAACTGTTTCGTTTTGTGAAAAGGTGTGTGTGCTGAGTCAAACATGATGGGAAACCCTTCTATAGGAAGTTTACTAGTTTTGGTTAAACCACCCTTGTCGCCAGGGATGTTTATTGAGTCGGGTATGGTTTTTGCTTTATGCTTCGCTAAGTCCAGGGGATTGGGAAGCGAGATAGATGTGTCTAGCTAACTGCACTCATAATGATAATGAGAAAACTGATGTTGATAATGAACATGGATCGGAGGGAGATCTAGGCAAGACTGGGTTTGTGAATGAGGTAGCATGAGATGGTGGTTTACTTGCCGTAGATCTAAGGACCGGTTCATGCATGCACATGCCAGGATAACAGTGCCACCACAAGGCCATGTATGGGTGCGGCTTAGCTGACTAATTAGGTAAGTTGCTAGATTGTTATGGACTGTGGAAGGCACGGGGAATGGGAGTCGAGTGAGGACTGCCCTGAGAACTGCATGGCACAAGAGGTGGCCCATGCGTTGGGGAATTGGATATTCTAGCCTGCCGGTGAAATCTTAGTGAGTCCATACATCTAGTAGCCCCTTTGTAAAGGCTATTTTGTGATCTCTTGGCCATACACTGACGGTTGTGTACTGGTATAATGGAGGTTCTGCAATCGCCGATGGGTGACGAAATCACCAACTTGTGGGTAAAGTGGTGCAAACTCTGCAGAGTCTTAAAACTATCGTGATAGCCGAGCTTACGGTCACGAGCGCCTGGCCAACTGCCATGATTAGTTGGGATGGTTATTGGGATGTGTCGAAGTGTTCGGTCGACACTTCCCCTGGGCCTGCACTGGGCAGCCCGCGGAGGTTCTTTTTTCGGTGGGGCTAGTCCCTTGCGGAGAGCTTGCGCGGATGGACGAGTTAGTAAGAGCTTGACACGGTGAGTTTTACGTGGTTCAGGCCGCCGGAGCGTAAAACCCTACGTCCACGGCGAGCTATGGAGCTCGCTGTATTGCTTGCTGCTCAGGGCCGGAGTCCTGAGCTTGGGGGTGAGTTACAGCTTGGGAGTGAATGGCTAGAGTGCGAGTTGCAGAGTGCGAACCCCTGCTATCGTCGCCTACCCGAGCCTTTTATAGTCCAAGACTCGGGTGGCTTACAAGGGGGGCCAGGACCCGACAGGTGGTCCCGGGGAGATTGACTGTTATCTACCGTATCTGCAGTTATGCCGGTAGTTGTCTCTGACGAAGGCTTCCGAGTCTCCGTCTTGCCGCCCTGCCCATGCCGCACGCTAGTCGTAATGGTTGATGACGGCGCAGGCGGCATGGGATGTCTTGTCGCGGTGTTTATTGGCTGGCAGGTTCTGACACCACGCGCCAGTCTGTGATGCGACTGGGCGCAACGGCACCTGACAGAGGCGTGCTCCGCCTCTCCGCGTCTCGGGAAGACGCGGGCCTTGAATACCTTGTACGGGCAAGGTATGGGGCGTCTTTATGCCCGCTGCCTATCACTCGGGGGCAGGCAGCGCCGTTCTTCTGGCCACGTGGCGGGCCCGTAGCCCTTCTCAGAGGAGAGGAGGGTCCGGCCCGCGGGGCACGTGGAGCCTCCGGACCTCTCCCCGCGGAGGGGGAGGTTCGGCTTCTGTCGGCCACGTGGCGGCCCCGGAGCTCCCCTCTGAGGAGAGGGAGGTCCGGCCCTGCCGGATACGTGGCACCTTCGGACCCCTCACCCGCGGAGGGGGAGGTCCGGCTTCTGTATGCCATGTGGCGGGTCCGGAGCTCTCCTCTGAGAAGAGGGAGGTCCGGCCCCGCCGGACGCGTGGCACCTTCGGAGCTCTCCCTGCAGAGAAGAGCAAGTTCCTTAGGCATTTCCCCTGTGCGCAGGGGTACCCCATATCTCAGGTACCGACAGTGGCCCCCAGGCCCATCTCGGGGGAGATAGCGAGCCCGAGGTGGGACCTCTGTCTCTTCTGATCCGCGCACTTTCTCTAAGTCCCGCATTGACCGCTGCCGGAGCACGAACGGTCGCAGGATCGTGGGAGCGTGTGCCCACTTGATGGTTGCTTTTACTGCGGCGGTTCCCAAGACTGCCACTTCTGCATGCTGCGGCGCTTTCTTCAGGAACCACCAAAGTGCCTTGCCGGCTTGTCTTCTTAGGAGACTGACTCCTTGACCCACCGCTTCAGTCGGGCAGCTTGGGTCCACCTGTCATCGGTGCTCGGTCTAGGAGCCAAAGCGGTTGCCGATGCAGTGTATTCGAAGAGTTCCGAATCGCTTGGGATTGCACCCAGGAAGGTGTGAAAAGAAACTGCCGCGTGGGTATGCTCCCCTTATAAGGCTTCCAGCCCTTGCGCCTCCCTCAGGTCTCTGCAGTCTTGTCTTCTTCCATGGCTCTTAACCCACCTTATGGGGGGAGAATCGCTCTCGATTCCCTTCAGCGACGGCGTCTGCACCAATTCTGGGACCCAGGGAGCCTGCCTGCCTTGCCTCTGGAGGTGGCGCCTCCAAGGGGTCTCTGGTTTGTCCTCCCGACGGAGCCCTTCCTTGGTGACGGCAAGCAGAAAGCTCCCTGGCGTTGCGTCCCTTCTCAGATGGTGGAGTCTTCAAAGGAACCGCTGAAGCATCAAGGAGAATTCCGGGTGGCAGAGCCTCCGAGAAGATCGCTGAGGCTGCGGAGGGGGCTTCAGGAGCACCCTTGACGACACCGGATTTTGCGCCGGTGATGAGGGAACTTCAGGAGAAGGAAACCGCCGATGCACCAAGGAGGATCCCAGGCGGCAGAGTCTCCAAGAAGACCGTCGAAGCTGCGGAGGGGGCCTCAGGAGCACCCTTGATGACACCGGCCTTTGCGCTGATGATGAGGGAGGCGATTTCTTCACTCGAGTCATGGAGCGGGAGAGCGCCGCTAGGGCTGAAACCTGGTGACGCGGCCGTTCTTGCAACTCCTAGACTCTGGTCGCGTCAGGGGAATCTTGGGACTTGTTTCTTTCTTCTTCATTGAGTTTGTAGCCCAGCTCATGGAGCCATGAATACATGAACTCTTATGACCCTTCGTGCCTGCGATGTTTTCCGTCTTCTTCCTGGTTTCGCCTGACCGAGCCCTTAGTTCCGCAAGGCGCTCAGAGGTCTTCACCAATCTCGACGTTCTGCTCCGGCACCTTCCCTGGGTCCCCACTATATTAAGGGCCCCAGAGGTCTTCAGGCCCCGCCTCATGAGGAGGGGGAGGTCTGGATCAGCCAGCCACGTGGCGGATCCGGAGCTCTCTTCTGAGGAGGGGGAGGTCCGAAGCCGTGATACACGTGGGGTCTCCGGGCCCTTCCCCTCAGAGGAGGGGAGGTCCGGTCTCGGTGGAGCCGTGGATCCTTCGATCTTGCCTTGGAGTTCCGGTCTCGCATGATTCCGTAGTAGCCCCCTGGCAGGGGCGTCCCATTGGTCAGGCGCTCCTGCCACACTCCTGTAGGGATCCGAGGCCGAGAGGTCCTGCACACAAGTAGGGAAAAAGTATTTCTCCTTGGGGGCTCCCCCTCCCTTATCTCATAGTCTTATTCGACTTATGGCCCCTAAGCATATGCTCGGTGCTTGGGGACAGCGGTGCGCGAAGCGTTCGGGGGCTCAGGACCCCTCTCGACTATCGGCAGGCACCCCCGATGCAACCGCCTCTGGTAGGGCAGCAAATGCCAACTAGTGGTGAGAATGAGAAGGGGGAGCTGAGCACATGGCAGCCATGTACCGCAAGGGTAGTCATAAAAATTTAGCACACAATTTAAATGAGTACGAGGAAAGAGCAAAGTAGAACAGGTTTCTTTTCGTATAACTTTCCACAGGAGGAAGGCAGGCTATACATGGAGGCCACGACCCGCCCCATTAGGAGGGGAAGCAAGACTCTACGCGCTTGGAGTCGGAACCAGGCAAAGCTGAACGTAGTCCTGTACCGTCCCCTGGGGCTTAGCTGCTCCGAGCGCTGCTCCTGGACTCTGTGGAGTTTATTACGGAAAGAAAGTACTGTCCTATCTTTGCTCTAGGGGTAGAACTTACGGAGGTGTTCTATGTTCCAAGGGTTTGGGAGCAGGTCCCCATCCTCGGTGGAAAGGCGCACACACACGGGCGGCATACTTTCGCGACTCGGAAGGGACCTTCCCAACTAGGGGAGAGCTTGTGGGCCCCTTCGCGAGAAAGTATGCGCCGCAACACCATGTCATCTTCCTGCAGCTCCCGGGCACGCACAGATCTTTGGTGATAGCGCCAAAGCGCTTGTCTGTACCGCGCGTTACGGAGTGCTGCATGTAATCGGACCTCGTCGACGAGATCGATTTCTCCACGCCGGAGGTTGTCCTGCGCGGCTTCGTCGTAAGCCCGGACACGGTGAGACTTCATGATGATTTCTGGGGGAAGTACAACCTCGGCCCCATACACCATGAAGAAGGGTGTCTCCCCGGTGGCCCGGCTCTGGGATGTCCGGTTAGCCCATAGCGTGCTCGGAAGCTCATCTACCCAATTGACCAGAGACAACTACCGGCATAACTGCAGATACGGTAGATAATAGACAATCTTCCCGGGACCACCTGTCGGGTCCCGGCTCCCCTTGTAAGCCGCCCGAGTCTTGGACTATAAAAGGCTCGGGTAGGCGACGATAGCAAGGGTTCGCACTCTCCAACTCATACGCTAGCCTTACACTCTCAAGCTGTAACTCACTCCCAAGCTCAGGACTCCGGCCCTGAGCAGCAAGCAATACAGCGAGCTCCATAGCTCGCCGTGGACGTAGGGTTTTACGCTCCGGCGGCCTGAACCACGTAAAACTCGCTGTGTCAAGCTCTTACTAACTCGTCCATCTGCGCAAGCTCTCCGCTAGGAACTAGCCCCACCGAAAAAAGAACCTCCGCGGTCTGCCCAGTGCAGGCCTGGGGGAAGTGTCGACTGAACACTTTGACATTTGGCGCGCCAGGTAGGGGCTTTTCTCCTAGCGCGACGAGTTTCCGCCGACGAAGATGACCAAGCTTACTTCAGCGGCAAACTCTCCCCCTCCGCGTTCACGGCGAACCGTGACCACTGGGGAGTACATGTCGGCACACTCAGGACGGAGTGTGTCGGCACAAGCTGGTAGACTGCAGCCGACTCCGGCAACGCCGACTCCGGCGATGCAGGCTCCGACCAGTGTGAGATCTTCTGCAGCGCTGAGCGTACATCATGGGGGTGCGCTAGCTGCAGCAAGAGCGCTGCTGCGCAACCCACCCACGGGGGATGCGCCCCATTCAGCGACCCAGCAATGGGTCCACGAGGTGGACCGCCTCGTCGTCGCCACCGCGAACCCTCGGTTTCGGCGAGGACGGCGCCCAGGACAACCGGCTGTGTCGCTGACGCGCACGCCCACGGTTGACGGGCTAACGGCGGACTCCAGCTCCTCCAGGCTCCTGTCGACGGACCTGAGAAGGGAGCTGGAACGGTGCCACTTGGGCCAGGACGCCCGGGTGTACCTCGAGCGACGCCGAGAAAGGCGTCGCAACCATGAGGCTGGCGACAGCATGTCGTCGGCCTCGACACAACCTGAAGGGGAGGTCTTCGCCACGCGAGCCCTGCCTCAGGCATATGCCGCGCAGCATATGCCGCAACCATATGCGCCGCAAGCAGCGCCCCCGGTCTATGGTGCAGCCTTGCCCATGCCAGGATACGCGGTGCCAAGTGCGAACCAAGCGTTCGCAGCGCCAATATCTGCAGCAGCAGGTGCAGGATGTGCGGCCCTTGCACCCCACCTTCGCTTCGCGAGGTGGCCACGCAAGTTCCGGCCGCACCTGCCCGAGAAGTACGACGGTAGCGTCAACCCAGCGGAGTTCTTACAGATCTACTCCACCGCCGTACTTGCCGCAGGAGGGGATGAGGCTGTCATGGCCAACTACTTCCCCGTCGCCTTGACCGGCCCAGCTCGGTCTTGGCTCATGAATCTACCTCAGGGGTCCATAACTTCCTGGGGAGAGCTCTGCCGGCAGTTCGTCGCCAACTTCGGCTCATACACCCGTCCCGGCACGGAGCTCGACCTCCACGCCATCCAACAACAACCAGGGGAGTCGCTGCGCTCGTTCATCCAGCGGTTCTCCCAGGTGCGGAACACCATCCCACACATCCAGAACGCTTCTGCGGTGGTGGCGTTCCGGCAAGGCGTTCGGGACAGGAAGATGCTCGAGAAGCTCGCGACCAGGGAGGTCTGCGATGTCTCAGAACTCTTCAGCCTGGCGGACAAGTGTGCCAGAGCAGCCGAAGGGCGGAACTGGCACTCTCTGCCGGACCCCAAGCCAGGGGGTCAGCCGGGATCCGGCGACGCTTCGTACGGAAGCGGCAGGAAGATCAAGAGCGGTGGCGGAAGCAAGATAAAGCCATCAGCCGCGGTCCCCGTTGCCACAACGGCGGCGCCCAGTGGAGCTCGGGGGCCGCGCCCTGACAAGAGGCCGCGACAATCACCGGCCCCAGACGGGGGCCGGGATGAATTATGCCCTGTGCATGGCACCAGTTATCATACCGCTGCCGAATGCCGAGAAATCCAGAAGCTCGCGGAGCGCTTCCGGAAAGGGAAGCAGCCCCTAACTGATGCCCCACCCTACAGTCAAAGGGAGGGCAAGCAGAAGGTCGAGGCCCGAGACGGCGTCGACCGCCAGGTGGAGTTCCAGGAGCTTCAGCACGCCGTAAAGGCTGTGCGCAATCGTGGGAGCTCCAGTTCCAGTGATGACGAGCACCAGAAGATGCTCTGTCATCTTCGGCGGGTCCGCTGACCCCCTGTCCCGAAGCATGGCTAAGGCCTTGCGCCAAGCGGTAGCGTCGGTGGCTCCCCTCCCAGGTGCAGCACCGCACCTCAGGTGGATGGGAACCCCCATCAGCTTCGATGGCACCGACTGCCCCAGGAACATGGCTGGGGCCAGCCAACTGCCGCTTGTGGTGGCCCCCACCATCGCCAACGTGAAGGTATACCACGTTTTGGTGGATGGCGGGGCTGGACTGAACCTCATCAGTCGCGCAGCCTTCCAGAAGCTGCAGATCCCGATGGCCAAGCTCGCCCCATCGAGCCCGTTCTCAGGGGTAGGGCCGGGACAGGTCGTTCCCTACGGCCACATCAGCCTCCCGGTGACCTTTGGGGCACCGGACAGCTACCGGACAGAGTATATTCTGTTCGACGTGGCCGAGATTGACCTCCCTTTCAACGCCATAATCGGCAGGCCAGCCCTGTACCGATTCATGGCAGTGGGCCACTACGGCTACCTTGTCTTGAATATGCCTACACCAACAGGCGTCCTCAAGGTTTGTGGAGACCGTGCTGCCGCAGTGTTAGCCTTGGAAAAGCTTCAGGCGCTTACAGCAACTAGAGCGCCAACCCTCGGCAGTGCAGAACCAAACCAGCTCCACCCAAGTGCATGCCACCGTGCCTCTACCACAGCACCCCGCGTGCAACCCCTCGATGAGGACGACGTCCCCACAAGGCTCGTCCGAATCAGCGCCGATGCCACCCAGACCACCCGGGTGGCCGGGGGCCTGGATAGCAAATAGAAAGGCGCGCTCGTTGCCCCCCTCCGGCACAATGTCGATGTGCTGCATGACAGCCGTCGCGGAGGCCAGAGATCCCTAGGGAGGTGATTGAGCACTATTTAAAGGTTTTTCCCGACGTCCAGCCAGTCCGACAGGACAGAAAGTCCGCCACCCCCGGTGCTTGGCGAACCATGTTGTCGTCCTGAAGGCCGGCGAGAAGCTCTGGAAGCGCATCGACTACACCAGCCTCAATAAGGCATGCCCTAAAGACCTATTTTCTCTCCCTATGATAGACCAAATAGTAGACTCGATGCCAGGCTGTGATATGCTATGCTTCCTAAATGCTTACTAGGGTTCCCACCAGACCCCTGTGTCTGGGGAAGTTGAAGGGCACCTTTACCACAGTAGTCGCCCTGTACTGTTATGCCCCTATGCCTTATGACCTAAGGAATGCTCTCCCTACCTTCGTACGTGCAATGCACAAGACCTTAGGAGAGCTAATGGGAGACTCAGTTGGGGTGTGTGTCGAAGGCATTAATTGTCAAGATCAGACAGGGTTCGTCCCTACTAGATAACCTGGCCTTAGTCTTCGTCCGTCCGACAAATGTGAGCTTAGTATACCCTCTGGAAAACCCTTAGGATACCTGGCCTCACGCCGAGGAGCTGAGGCTAACCCAGAGAGGGTCAGAGCCATTGGCGCGAAGACCAGAAATTCGCGGGATCCCTAGCTGCGCCGAGTCGGTGTATGCCGGGGTTAGCAAAGCAAAGCTTCTCTAAAGCCCCTACGTAAATCCGGCCCCGCCCGAAGAGCATCTCCTGCTCTGCATCACGGCGATGGCTGCAGAAGTGAGTGTGGTCCTCACCGCAGAGTGGCTGGACCCCATACCACCGTAACCTGTTTCGCTGCCAAGAAACAAGTACCAAGAAACCCCAGAGGCCCAAACCGGACCTCGGATCCCCGACACAACCTCTCGGAGGACCAGCAGGACCTCCCGGAGGTGCCACGGGACCCCCCCCACCCGGAGGCCCAACAGGACCTCCCGGACGCCCAACGGGACCCCCCGGAGCCCCCGGGACATCAGCGGAGCTTCCCGGAAGGTCCAAGGTAGCCTGGGGACCTCCGGGTATCAAACACCCGGCGGTCTCCCCTGGCTGAAAGCTATCCTCCACAGCCCCCACGCGACGGACAATGCCGCCAAATGGGCAGCGGAGCTACTGAAGTTTGACCCAGGCTCCCTTTCCCGTCATGCAGACATCAGCCGAGCACTAGCTGACTTGTGGCTGAAGTAGACGCATGCTCAGGGGGCCACCAAGACGGTGAACCAGGACCCTGAGCCCTGGCCTTCACCAGGCCTTACTAAGTGCTGCTCTTCGACGGCTCCTTGCGAAAGCAGGGGGCCGGTGCTAGCGTACTGTTCCTCACGCCATCGGGGGGGCAGTCTGGGTATGTGGTGCGTTTCAATTCCAAGGCAGCCAACAACATAGCAAAGTATGAAGTGCTTATCCTCCTTGCTAGTCGTTGGCTCAGGGCAACTCCCAGTTTGGTTATCAACCAAGATGGTGGAGACAGACCTCCTCGCCTTGGACCTGCACCACGTACCGCGCGCTAGCAAGGCCGCAGCTGACGACCTTTCAACGAAGACCCCCACCGGAGCCACTGTGCCTAAAGGGGGCTTCGAGAGGACGTTGCCGCGGCCCACAGCCTGGCCCGCCGAGCCGGGCGAAGGGGGCTAGACCAGCACCTTGAAGCTGGCGGTCCCGGCGGCCATGGACGCCGCCAAGGATCATAAGCGTCACTGGGGACTCCGTGCAACCCAGCGCTCAAGATCCAGATGCTCAAGTCAGACCCGATGCATGGATCACGGAGGTCCGGGACTACTTGAAAGACAATATCCTCCCTGATGAACGTGTATCCGCTGAACGGATTGTGCGTATGGCTAAGAGACATATGGCGGTAGAGGGGGATCTCTACCGACGTGGCGCCAACCACATCCTATTGCGGTGCATAACCCAGGGGGAAGGCTGCGACTTGTTCGCTGAGATCCATGGAGGCGAATGTGGGAGTCACTCTTCCTCACGCACGCTTGTCGGTAAAGCTTTTCGGCATGGCTTCTACTAGCCGGCAACACTCCAGGATGCCGTCGAGCTGGTCGAGAGCTGCCAGGCGTGCCTGTTCCACACCAAGCAGATCCATACACCGGCTTGGACGGTACAGATGATCCAGCCCACATGGCCATTTGCCATACTAGGGCTGGACATCCTGGGCCTTGGACCATTCCCCAGAACCGAGGATGGGGACCCGCTCCCGAACCTTCGGAACACAGAACGCCACTATAAGTTCTACCCCTAGGGCAACAATAGGACAGACCCTTCTTTTTATAATAAATTCCATAAAAGTCCAGGAACAGTGCTTGGAGCAGCTAAGCCTCAAGGGACGGTCCAGGACTACGTTCAGCTTCGCCTGGTTCCGACCCCAAGCGCGTAGAGTCTTGCTTCCCTTGAGGCGGGTCGTGGACTACATATTCGGCCCGCCTTCCCCCTATGGAAATTTATATGAAAAGAAACCTGTCCTACGTTACTCTTCTTTGGTACTCATTTAATTTACTTATTAAATTTTTATGATTACCCTGCTAGCGCGTGCTCACCATGCGTTCAACTCCCTCTTCTCATTCTCATCTTTAGTCGGCATTTGCTGCCCTGCCAAAGGCGGTTGCGTGGGAGGTACCGGCCGAGAGCCAGGGGGCCCCAAGCCCTCGGCACTTCGCGCACGGTAGTTCCCAAGCACCGTATAAGTGGACGGGGACCGTAAGCAAGATAAGACTAAGAGATAGAGGGGGGGAGCCCCCAAGGAGAATTACGTTTTCCTTACTTGTGTGCAGGACCTCTCGGCCCCAGCTCCCCGCAGGAGTATGGTAGGCACATCCATCCAATGGAACGCACCTACCAGGGGGCCGCTACGGGATCGCGCAAGACCGAAACCCCAAGGTAAGATCAAAGAACTAGACCTCACAGGGGCGAGGCCCGAAGGTCCCACGTGTCCAGCAGGGCCAGACCTTCCACCTCCTTGAGGGGAGCTCCGGGCCCGCCGTGTGGTCTACAGAAGTCGGACCCCCCCTCTACGGGGAGAGGCCCGAGGACTCCACGTGCCCCGCAAGCCCGGACCTCCCCTCAGGCGGGAGCTCTGGGCCCGCCACGTGACCAACAGGCCCGGACCCCCCTCCGATCTCGTGAGGCGGGTCCTGGAGACCCCCGGAACCCTTAGTATACAGTGAGGACCCGGAGAAGGTGTCTATGCAGAGCTTCGAGATTGGTCAAGGCCTCCGAGTCCTTGCGGAGCTAAGGACTCGGCCAGGAAAAGCCAAGAAGAAGACTAGGACATGCAGACACAAAAAGAAACAGGAGTCTGTCCATACGAAGGCTCCACGAGCTGGGCTACAGACTCAACAAAAATAAAAAAGGAAGTACAGGGCCTTGTGGCCACTGGGGAAGATGCCTAAGAGTCCCCGGACTCCCGATGAAACCTAGAGGCCACGAGGGCAGCTAAGTCCTCGACTTCGGCCCTGGCAGCTTCCTCCCGATCGGCGACGGGTCCTAGACGAACCTCCTCCCGATCAACGACGGGTCCTAGACGAACCGGCCCCGCCAGAGCATAAGCGGTGAAGAAGACTATCTCCCCCTTTTCCAGGACCAGGGGGAGAGATCCTCGACGAAGCCGATGTTTCTGCTCTTCTGAGCACCAGCCTAGCAGCCTGCGCATTGGCCCGAGCTCGGAAGAACGAACGAGGCGCGTCGGGAGCAAGTTGGAAGCCATGGCGAAAGAGGGCGCAAGGGCAAGAAATCCGGGGCACAAGAGTTCAAGGGAAGTACAAGCGCAATGCGAAGGGAAGACACGATGCGGGTGAGGTCCCCTTTTAAAACTTTCCAGCGATGGTTCGAGGTAATTCGAAAACCTCCGGAAACATCGCATCAGCGACCTCATTGGCTCCGAGACCGGGCGCCGATGAAAGGTGGACCCAAGCCGCCCAACTGAAGCGGTGGGTCAAGGAGTCAGACGCCCAAAAAGACAAGCCGGCAAGGCACTTCGGCGGTTCCCGAAGAAAGAGCCGCAACGTGCAGAAGTGGTAGTCTTGGGAACCGCCGCAGTAAAAGCAACCATCAAGTGAGCGCACGCTCCCACGATCCCGCGGCCGTTCGTGCTCCGGCAGCGGTCAATTCGGGACTTAGAGAAAGTGTGCGGATCGGAAGAGACGGAGGTCCCACCTCGGGATCGCTATCTCCCCCGAGATGGGCCCGGGGGCCACTGTCGGTACCTGGGATATGGGGTACCCCCGCGCACAGGAAGAAATGCCTAAGGAACTCACCCTTCTCTGCAGGGAGAGCTCCGAAGGCGCCACGCGTCCGGCGGGGCCGGACCTCCCTCTCCTCAGAGGAGAGCTCCGGGCCCGCCACGTGGCATACAGAAGTCGGACCTCCCCCTCTGCGGGAGAGAGGTCCGAAGGCGCCACGCGTCCAGAGGGGCCGGACCTCCCTCTCCTCAGAGGAGAGCTCCGGGCCCGCCGCATGGTCGATAGAAGCCGAGCCTCCCCCTCCGCGGGGAGAGGTCCGAAGGCGCCACGCGTCCAGCGGGGCCGGACCTCCCTCTCCTCAAAGGAGAGCTCTGGGCCCGCCGCATGGCCAGAAGAACGGTGCTGCCTGCCCCCGAGAGATAGGCAGCGGGCGTAAAGATGCCCCATACCTTGCCCGTACAAGGTATTCAAGGCCCGCGTCTTCCCAAGACGCGGAGACGCGGAGCACGCTTCTGTCAGGTGCCGTTGCGCCCAGTCGCATCACAGACTGGCGCGCGGTGTCAGAACCTGCCAGCCAATAAACTCCGCGACAAGACATCCCATGCCACCTGCGCCGTCATCATCCACTACGACTGGCATGCGGCATGGGCAGGGCGGCAAGATAAAGACTCAGAAGCCTTCGACCAGGGACAACTACTGGCATAACTGCAGATACGATAGATAATAGACAATCTTCCCGGGACCACCTGTCGGGTCCCGGCTCCCCTGTAAGCCGCCCGAGTCTTGGACTATAAAAGGCTCGGGTAGGCGACGATAGCAAGGGTTCGCACTCTCCAACTCATACGCTAGCCTTACACTCTCAAGCTGTAACTCACTCCCAAGCTCAGGACTCCGGCCCTGAGCAGCAAGCAATACTGCGAGCTCCATAGCTCGCCGTGGACGTAGGGTTTTACGCTCCGGCGGCCTGAACCACGTAAAACTCGCCGTGTCAAGCTCTTACTAACTCGTCCATCTGCGCAAGCTCTCCGCTAGGAACTAGGCCCACCGAAAAAAGAACCTCCGCGGGCTGCCCAGTGCAGGCCCGGGGGAAGTGTCGACTGAACACTTCAACAATGGCCCCCTGGATCAGCCTTCGTTGGTGTCCACTCCGCCACAAAGTTAGCCAGTGCTTGGCTCTAGACCGCATGGCGTGGGAGGAAGTCGAGCTCAAACCCCGCCAGCTCCACCGCCCATTTAGCAACGTTGCCAGTCGCATGGGGACTGTGAAGAATTGTCTTCAGCGGATACGAGGTGACTACCGAGACCCGGTGGGCCTGGAAGTAATGGCGGAGCTTCCTGGAGGCCACGAGCACCGCATACAGCAGCTTGTGGACTTCTAGGTACCTTGTCTTGGCGTCATGAAGTACTTCGCTGATGTAGTAGACGGGCCTCTGGATGGTTCGAACCCTCTCTCTCATGCTTGGGAGGTCCTCATCCATTGGCCCTGGCCCGCCGGAGGTGAGTGGACCCACGGGGGCCTCCGGGAGCTGGGACCCAGAGGCCCTTAAGCTATCTTGCTTATCCGGGAGCTCCGGGGGGTCTTGAGGGACCTCCGGGAGGTCCCATTTGGCCCCCGGGGGTTTATCTTGGGGGTCCGGGAGACCGCCCTGGACCTCCGGGAGGCCGACCTAGACCTTCGGGTGGTTGCCTTGGAGGTCCGGGAGAACGCCTTGGTCCTGCGGGGCCTCCTGGCGTCTGCCTTCTGCTACCGGAGCAGGTTGTGAAGGTGAGGGGTCTGGCCGCTCTGCGACGAGGACCATACTCACCACTTCAGTTATCGCCGCGATGTAGAGCAGCAGGTACTCTCCGGGCTCAGGAGCTACCATGATAGGCAGGGTCGTCAGGAGTCGCTTCAACTCCTGGAAAGCCTCTTCTGCTTCGTCAGTCCAGGCAAAGGGGCCTGACTTGCGCAGGAGCTTAAAGAAAGGGAGTGCCTGCTCTGCTAGCCTCGGTATAAACCGACTCAGCGCGGCTAGACATCCCGTGAGTTTCTGGACATCCTTGACGCGGGCAGGGGGCCGCATCAAGTCGATGGCCTTGATCTTCTCTGGGTTGGCCTCAATCCCTCGGTGCGAGACCAGGAATCCTAGGAGCTTCCTAGAGGACACACCGAACACAAACTTATCGGGGTTCAGCTTGGTGCGCGTAGAGCGCAACTTGTCAAAGACTAAGACTAGGTTATCTAACCAAGATGAACCCTGCTTGACCTTGACAACTATGTCATCGACGTACACCTCAACTAGGTCTCTTATCAACTCCCCAAAGGTTTTGTGCATTGCTCGCACAAAGGTGGGGAGTGCATTCTTTAGGCCGTAAGGCATATACACATAGCAATAAAGGCCGTCTACTGTGATGAAGGAGGTGTGCTCCTCGTCCTCCCTAGACATGGGGATCTGATCGAAACCCAAGTAGGCGTCTAGGAAGCACAGCATATCACAACCTGACATTGAATCTACTATTTGATCTATTCTAGGGAGAGGGTGTGACACCCTCAATTCTTTGGAAAACCACGGAACCGAGAACTAATGCATATGTGTCCCAGGATGTTCATCACACATACACATACGTTCCACAAACTGAATTCAGATTATATATTACCACGAATAACAGGGTTTATTACAATATCTTATGAGTCTTGGACTCATGCTTACAGCGGAAGTCTTTGTTCTATGCAGGGGAAATCTTATTTAAATGCGGAAGCAAAAACTAATGCGGAAGCAAAACTAAGCAGAAGTGGCTCCATCTCTACTCCCTCCACAGGCAAGGTTGAGAACAGATCACACGCCATAATGTTCTACTCGGTCTTTATAGTAGTCTTCTCTTGCTGTTGATGAAGAAATAACAATGCAAGTTTGAGCACAATGATGTACTCAGCAAGTGCAGGAATAACACATGATATGCAGCTTATAAACAAGGTAGGTATAAAAGGGCTTATTTGCAGAAAAGCAATCTTGTAAAACCATGATAAAACGGCAACTTTACTTTAGATGAATGTAATCCCAGCATATATTGAATTACCAACATACCTTCATCACTCCCCGTGTTCCATCCGAACATTAACCAATCTTTTATTCATACTCACGAATACCTCCTCGTATTCGCTACCATCTCATCTCATATAACAACCTTGTCTCGCACCGAGACCAATTCTCATTTCATGACCCACCAGTCATGCAATCCTTTCATCATCCAGGCTTAACAATTCCAAACCAAACCATAACCAATCCCATAATCATAACCAAGAATCCTTCCCAATAACCATTCCATTAACCATCCCATCAATCATCCCAATAACCATTCCAATAACCATCCCATCTAATCATGGCAGTTTAGCCAGGTGCTCGTGACCGTAAGCTCGGCTATCATGATAGTTTTAACAACTCTGCAGAGTTTGTACCTCTTTACCCACAAGTTTGTGATTTCGTCACCCGTCGGCGACTGCAGAACCTCCATTATACCAGTACACAACCGTCGGTGTATGGTCAAGAGATCACAAAATAGCCTTTACAAAGGGGTTACTAGATGTATGGACTCACTAAGGTTTCACCGGCAGGCTAGAATCTCCAATTCTCCCACCCACGGGCCCCCTCTTGTGCCATGCAGTTCCCAGGGCAGTCCTCACTCGATCCCATTCCCCGCGCCTTCCATAGTCCATAACATCCTAGCAACTTACCTAATTACTCAGCTAAGCCGCACCCATACTTGGCCTTGTGGTGGCACTGTTATCCTGGCATGTGCGTGCATGAACCGGTCCTTAGATCTGCGGCAAGCAAAACCACCATCTCATGCTACCTCATTCACAAACCCAGGCTTGCCTAGATCTCCCTCCGATCCATGTTCATTAAACTCATCAGTTATTTATGATCAGTACAAGTGCAGTTAGCTAGACACATCTATCTTGCTTCCCGATCCAAGAGACTCAGCGAAGCATAAAGCAAAAACCATACCCGACTCATAAACTTCCCAGGCGACAAGGGTGGTTTAATCAAAACTAGTAAACTCCTATAAAAGGGTTTCCCATCATGTTTGACTCAGCACACACACTTGTTCGCAAAACAAAATAGTTTTACCCAAAACATAGGATCAACATGGTCAAAGAGCACTTGCCTTGTTCTTGCGGTTCCGGTTGTCCTTGATTCTCAAAACCTTGTTGCTGCAGCTCGTTGTAGACAGCTTCCTGAGTTTGTCCTGCTTTGTAGGATTCACGTGCATACAATATTCACAGCAATCAATATCATGCACAAAACCCTAAACTAGATGCGATGATGCACATACATGCTATCCTATGATTAGTTTTATTAGATTGATCTGTACGTATTCTTGCATGGCTTGCATGGTCAGAGGTGTTCAGATCAAAGATGAACGTGGCGATGATCTTGTCTTTAGATCAACTGATTATCGAGTGTTCTGCCCACGAAAACGCTTCTGTTCGAAAGGAAGCGAAGAACAGATGCAAAGAGATGAACAACATGATGTCGTAAGGTGGTATTGAAGTCCTACCTCACGTTCTTCTTGTATTCGGGGTCCTCCTCAGACCGCTTGGTTCTCCTCCGATGATCTCCCTTGTTGTGTTTTCGGCGATGTTTTGCTCGGCGAGTTAGGGCTAGGGCTCTAAGTCGTCGGCTCATGAGTTGAACGAGGAGTTTTTGGTTTCGGCCGGAGGTTTTGGGTTCTATTTATAATCGGGAAGAGAAGAGTCCTAATCTGATTGGATCCCGAATAAGAGTCTTATTCAGATCTTTGTTAGATCCTGACGTCTTATCTTCGGTAACATCGTGGATTTTAGATCGGTTTCCGTTGCGCACCGGTATCTTTACTCGTAAGAACCGCTTCAGACTCGTTACCTCCGCGGTGATGAGCTCCGGAAGCTCCACGTGTCCTTCGGGCCTGGTATCTCCTCATCCGCAGAGACGAGCTCCGGTCGTGCCGCGTGTCAATCGATCGAGACCTCCCCCTTCTTCGGAGGTGAGCTCCGTGCACGCCACGTGTGGGTGCCGGTCTTTCCGCCTTTCCCACCCTCAGGGACATGCCCCGAGGTCGACACGTGTTTAGCAGCGACGGTCCTTCCGGTGATAAGCTCCGGTGGTGACACGTGTTCAATAGATCCGGAATCCTCTGAGATGAGCTCCGAGATTGACACGTATCCCGCGCGGATGGTCCTCTGATTTCCGCGAGGACTAGCTCCGTGGACGACACATGCCTTATGAAAAATGCCTTTGCTTCTTCCGCAGAGGCTAGCTCCGCGGGCAGCACGTGTCCCACAGGGTCGGACCTCTTTCCAATTGCGGAGGTGACCCCTGAGTCTGCCACGTAGCCTAGTTTAGCGTCGGACCTCTCCCAATCTCTCGGAGATGAGCTCCAAACGCGCCACGTGGTCTGCTGGCCGTGGAAGTTGCGTTTAGGTATTCTCGGAGAGCTTTATTGGCCATCCCTTTGATACTTGTCTCTGTTCCTTCTTTTCTTAAAATGTTTTTCTTCTTTATAAAACATGAACATATGCTGACACCCGAGGTGAGGGTGTCACAAATCTACCCCCCTTAAATTGAATCTTGCCCTCGAGATTCGTTAGTAGAAAATAGATAGGGAAATTCTGCCTTGATATCCTCTTCTCGCTCCCATGTGGCTTCAGCTTCAGTGTGATGGCTCCATTGTACCTTGCACCATCGAATCACCTTGTTTCGGGTGACCCTTTCCTTTACGTCCAAGATTCGGACAGGGTGTTCTGCGTAAATCAGGTCCTCTTGAAGGTTAAGTTCTCCCATTGACACTTGTTCCTCTGGTATTCTCAAGCACTTCTTGAGCTGGGATACATGAAACACGTCATGTACGTCGGAGAGGTGGTTTGGGAGCTCTAGTTGGTAGGCTACTTCCCCTCGCTTACCCAAAATCTTAAATGGTCCGATGTAGCGAGGCGCTAGTTTGCCTCTGATGTTAAAATGTCGTTGGCCTCGGATAGGCGATACCTTAAGGTATACGAAGTCTCCAACTTCAAAGGTCAACTTTCTACGCCTATTTTCCGCATAGCCTTTCTGTCGTGACTAAGCAGCCTTTAAGTTTTCCTGTATTGTTTGGACTTGCTTTTCAGCCTCTTGTAGTACTTCGGGTCCAAACACCTGGTTTTCTCCAGTCTCGTTCCAGAACAGCGGCGTTCTACACCGTCTACCATATAAGGCTTCGAAAGGCGTCATCTTCAAGCTAGCTTGATAGCTGTTTTATAGGAGAACTCGGCATACGGTAAACTCCTATCCCAACTACGCCCACGTTTCAAGGCGCAAGCTCTCAACATGTCTTCCAAAATTTGGTTCGTCCTTTCGGTTTGTCCATCTGTTTGTGGGTGGTAGGCAGAGCTAAAATCCAGTCGTGTACCCATGGCTTTCTGCAACTTCCTCCAGAATCTATTGGTAAACTGAGAACCTCGATCTGAGATTATCCTCTTCGGAATTCCATGACGGCACACGATCTGCTCCATGTACAACTCTGCCAGCTGTGTAACATTGTAACTTGTCTTTACCGGAAGAAAATGGGCGGTCTTCGTCAACCGGTCCACAATGACCCAGATAGAGTCATATCCTGACTGAGTTCGTGGCAATCCGACAATGAAGTCCATACTAATGTCCTCCCATTTCCATTCGGGTATTTTCAAGGGTTGCAACAACCCAGCGGGTTTTTGATGTTCGGCTTTTACCCGTTGGCATGTGTCGCATAGGGCAACGTATTCGGCTATATCCCTCTTCATACCATCCCACCAATAGCAAGTTTTCAAATCCTTGTTCATTTTGGTGCTCCCTGGGTGTATGGAATAGGGTGAATCATGTGCCTCCTTCAATATTACGTCGCGAAGGTGTTTTATGTTTGGCACACAAATCCTTTTTCCTAGCCAAAGCGTACCCTTCTCATCCTCCTTGAAATCCTTTTCTATCCCTTGTCGGATTCTTTCCTTGATCTCCTTGATCCCCTGTCCGTTACTTGTCCCTTTCTTATTTCTTGCTCCAATGAGGAGTGGATTTCCATTATTTCCATGTTATTCAAGAATCCGAGGTGTAACTGTTCGAACTCTTTACGTAGTTCGGGTGGTAGCTCCCGAACCGTGAGTTGGTGGCATGCTCCCTTTCTGCTCAATGCGTCAGCGACCACATTGGCCTTCCCGGGGTGGTAGTTGATTCCCACATCATAATCCTTGATGAGTTCTAACCATCGACGTTGCCTCAAATTCAAGTCTGTTTGTGTAAATATATACTTGAGGTTTTTATGATCCGTATAGATCTCACATCGATGACCAAGGATATAATGTCTCCAAATCTTCAATGCATGCACCACTGCTGCTAACTCCAAATCATGAGTAGGATAGTTAAGCTCATGCTTCTTTAATTGTCGTGAGGCATAGGCTATCACTTGCCCTTCCTGCATGAGCACACATCCGAGCCCTTGTCTGGATGCGTCACAATATATGTTGAAGCTCTTGCTTACGTCTGGCAATACCAGAACTGGTGCTGTGGTTAGCCTTTTCTTGAGTTCCTCAAAACTTTCTTGGCAGGCTTGTGTCCATTGAAAGACTTTTCCCTTCATTAGCAACTCCGTCATAGGTTTTGCTATTTTAGAGAAGTCTTTAATGAAGCGCCGATAGTATCCTGCCATCCCAAGGAAACTCCGAATATCCTTCACGCTCCTCGGTTGGTCCCACTTCAAAATATCTCTCACCTTTCCAGGATCAACCGATACCCCTTCCTTGGAGATGATGTGGCCTAGGAAGGATATTTCCCTTAGCCAAAATTGACACTTGTTGAGCTTGGCATACAACTGATGCTCGCGCAACTTCTGCAAGGTCAATCTCAGATGTTCTTCATGCTCCTCCTTACTTTTTGAATATACCATAATGTCGTCGATGAAAACTACGACGAACTTGTCCAAGTACTCCATGAAAACCTTATTCATAAGGTACATGAAGTATGCGGGTGCATTCGTCAATCCAAAAGACATAACGGTATATTCATATGAACCATACCGCGTCCGAAAGGCTGTCTTAGGTATATCGGAGGGCTTAATCTTCAGCTGGAAATATCCCGACCGAAGATCAATCTTGGAGAACACTTGGGCTCCTTTCATTTGATCGAACAGGTCCTCTATACGGGGCAGAGGGTATTTATTCTTGATTGTTACCTCGTTGAGAGACCTGTAGTCCACGCACATTCTTTGGGTTCCGTCCTTCTTGCCTACGAAGAGTACCGGGGCTCCCCATGGTGACGAACTTGGACGGATAAAACCCTTCTCCAACTGTTCTTGAATTTGCTTCTTGAGCTCAACTAACTCGTTGACGGGCATCCTATATGGTCTCTTAGCTATGAGTGCAGTTCCAGATACCAAATCTATGGCAAACTCAATGTCCCGGTCAGGTGGCATACCTGGAAGTTCTTCCGGGAACACATCCGGAAATTCCTGAACCACTGGAATTTTGTCCAATGCTACTCTTTCAACATGGTTCAGGTTCGCCCGTTCGGTCACTTGCTGGGCTGACTCAAACTCGACACGGATACCGTGTTCGTTCGTCAACTGCACGCTTCTCTCAGCACATTGGATTACCCCATTGTGCTTGCTTAACCAGTCCATTCCGAGTATGATGTCAATTCCGTGGGAGTCCAGAACAATAAGGTTGGCAAGGAAGTCTACCCCCCTTATTTTAAGGCTTACTTTAGGACATACTATATTAGTCCTCATTTCTCCTCCGGGAGAATTAACTATCATAGCACCTTCTAAGTGGGATACGGGTAGATGATGCTTGGCAACATATTTGGATGATATGAAGGAATGCGATGCTCCGGAATCAAATAAAATGGTGGCTGGGTTGGAGTTGGCAAGGAACATACCAATTGCGACGTCCTCAGCCTGTTGTGCTTCCTCAGCAGTGACATGGTTAACATGGCCACGGGCATAGTTCTGCGGTCCACGGTTCCCTTGGTTGTCCCCTCCGTTTGGTCGCTGGTTCTGCTTGAGCACGTTACCTTGCTGTCCAGGGCCTCTCTTCGGGCACTGGTTAGCGAAGTGGCCTGCTTCCCCGCATGCAAAGCATGCCCTGTTGCCTACGGCAGCAGGTACGTTGGGGCGGGGGTTTTGAACAGGAGCGCCATTGTTAGGCCGGGGCGCAGGAGGCATGGGCACACGAGGTGCCGGTGCAACGAGCCATTGCTGTGTTGGCTGACCAGGGCGGTACGTAGGAGCGGTCGATCCATACTGCGGTGCAGGGGGCATGTATCTAGGTCGTACGTTGCTCCTTTGGGGCTGGTATGGGATCTTCCTTTTGCACTCGCGCTCGATTTCTCGGATCTTGTTTTCCACCACAATAGCCTTATCAACCAGCTTCTGGAAGCTTACGTAGTCATTGTTGAGGAGCTGAACTTGGATCTTATTGTTCAACCCTCTCATGAACAGGTACTGCTTCCTCTGATCTGAGTTGACATCTTCGGGGGCATACCGGGACAGTTGTATGAACTTGTTGAGGTATTCGTTCACACTCTTCTGCCCTTGGCGGAGACCTTCAAACTCCTGCCTCTTGAGCATCATTACGCCAACAGGGATGTAGTGGGAGCGAAAACTTTCCTTGAACTCAGTCTAAGTGATTGTCTCCGGGTTGGCATGGGCGTTGCTCAAGGCATCCCACCAGTCAGCAGCTGCTCCCATCAGTTGGTGCGACGCAAAGAGAACCTTCTCTCGGTCGTTGCACTGTACAATGGCAAGCTTCTTCTCCATGGATTTCAACCAATCATCGGCCTCCATTGGATCGCTTGCTTGAGCAAAGGTGGGTGGTCGAGTCCTCATGAACTCTCCCAACTTGTTATGAGCCGGCGGTGGTGGTGGCGGTGGTGCCGGAACGGGGTGTTGGTTGGCCTGCAACTGACCCAAGGTTTGGATCATGGTTTGCATAAGCTGGTTTTGCATGGCCATCAACCTTTCTAGGTTGTTTTCGCCAGCTCCAGGGTTAGCAGGAACTTCTTCGTGATCATCTTCCTGGACGTTCCTTCGGCTGGCGTTTCCTCTCACCATCTGTGAGAGAGAACGAAATAGAATAGAAGGTTAGAAGATTAGATAGGTCCTTTCAACTATATGCATCAAGGTGGGTTGGACTATATATATTAGTCCTTATGAGGATGTGATCAAGTGCCGAAGCATTTCACTCCTCTCTCTTCTTACGTGTGGATATGGACAACGTTTTTGAGACGTCCCACAACTCACACTAAGCACATATTCACAAGTAATCATCACAAGGGCCCACTCAACTCCTATTCAAGGATGGTTTCCTATGTCAAGGTGGTTTTAAAGGCCAATCTAGGCTATTCACCCTAGGGCGCTTCCTTTGGTCAGCGTAGCTTAGCTACCTGTGACTCCTATTTAGGGGTGTAACTTGCTGTTAACCCGTGGCTCTAATATCAATCTAAGGTTTCTAATTAGGCGTGTAACCTACTGTCAACCCGTGGCTCTGATACCAATCTGTGACGCCCTCAATTCTGTGGAAAACCACGGAACCAAAAACTAATGCATATGTGTGCCCAGGATGTTCATCACACATACAAATACGTTCCACAAACTGAATTCAGATTATATATTACCACGAATAACAGGGTTTATTACAATATCTTATGAGTCTTGGACTCATGCTTACAGCGGAAGTCTTTGTTCTATGCAGGGGAAATCTTATTTAAATGCGGAAGCAAAAACTAATGCGGAAGCAAAACTAAGCAGAAGTGGCTCCATCTCTACTCCCTCCACAGGCAAGGTTGAGAACAGATCACACGCCATAATGTTCTACTCGGTCTTCATAGTAGTCTTCTCTTGCTGTTGATGAAGAAATAACAATGCAAGTTTGAGCACAATGATGTACTCAGCAAGTGTGGGAATAACACATGATATGCAGCTTATAAACAAGGTAGGTATAAAAGGGCTTATTTGCAGAAAAGCAATCTTGTAAAACCATGATAAAACGGCAACTTTACTTTAGATGAATGTAATCCCAGCATATATTGAATTACCAACATACCTTCATCACTCCCCGTGTTCCATCCGAACATTAACCAATCTTTTATTCATACTCACGAATACCTCCTCGTATTCGCTACCATCTCATCTCATATAACAACCTCGTCTCGCACCGAGACCAATTCTCATTTCATGACCCACCAGTCATGCAACCCTTTCATCATCCAGGCTTAACAATTCCAAACCAAACCATAACCAATCCCATAATCATAACCAAGAATCCTTCCCAATAACCATTCCATTAACCATCCCATCAATCATCCCAATAACCATTCCAATAACCATCCCATCTAATCATGGCAGTTTAGCCAGGTGCTCGTGACCGTAAGCTCGGCTATCATGATAGTTTTAACAACTCTGCAGAGTTTGTACCTCTTTACCCACAAGTTTGTGATTTCGTCACCCGTCGGCGACTGCAGAACCTCCATTATACCAGTACACAACCGTCGGTGTATGGTCAAGAGATCACAAAATAGCCTTTACAAAGGGGTTACTAGATGTATGGACTCACTAAGGTTTCACCGGCAGGCTAGAATCTCCAATTCTCCCACCCACGGGCCCCCTCTTGTGCCATGCAGTTCCCAGGGCAGTCCTCACTCGACTCCCATTCCCCGCGCCTTCCATAGTCCATAACATCCTAGCAACTTACCTAATTACTCAGCTAAGCCGCACCCATACTTGGCCTTGTGGTGGCACTGTTATCCTGGCATGTGCGTGCATGAACCGGTCCTTAGATCTGCGGCAAGCAAAACCACCATCTCATGCTACCTCATTCACAAACCCAGGCTTGCCTAGATCTCCCTCCGATCCATGTTCATTAACCTCATCAGTTATTTATGATCAGTACAAGTGCAGTTAGCTAGACACATCTATCTTGCTTCCCGATCCCAGTGACTCAGCGAAGCATAAAGAAAAAACCATACCCGACTCATAAACTTCCCAGGCGACAAGGGTGGTTTAATCAAAACTAGTAAACTCCTATAAAAGGGTTTCCCATCATGTTTGACTCAGCACACACACTTGTTCGCAAAACAAAATAGTTTTACCCAAAACATAGGATCAACATGGTCAAAGAGCACTTGCCTTGTTCTTGCGGTTCCGGTTGTCCTTGATTCTCAAAACCTTGTTGCTGCAGCTCGTTGTAGACAGCTTCCTGAGTTTGTCCTGCTTTGTAGGATTCACGTGCATACAATATTCACAGCAATCAATATCATGCACAAAACCCTAAACTAGATGCGATGATGCACATACATGCTATCCTATGATTAGTTTTATTAGATTGATCTGTACGTATTCTTGCATGGCTTGCATGGTCAGAGGTGTTCAGATCAAAGATGAACGTGGCGATGATCTTGTCTTTAGATCAACTGATTATCGAGTGTTCTGCCCACGAAAACGCTTCTGTTCGAAAGGAAGCGAAGAACAGATGCAAAGAGATGAACAACATGATGTCGTAAGGTGGTATTGAAGTCCTACCTCACGTTCTTCTTGTATTCGGGGTCCTCCTCAGACCGCTTGGTTCTCCTCCGATGATCTCCCTTGTTGTGTTTTCGGCGATGTTTTGCTCGGCGAGTTAGGGCTAGGGCTCTAAGTCGTCGGCTCATGAGTTGAACGAGGAGTTTTTGGTTTCGGCCGGAGGTTTTGGGTTCTATTTATAATCGGGAAGAGAAGAGTCCTAATCTGATTGGATCCCGAATAAGAGTCTTATTCAGATCTTTGTTAGATCCTGACGTCTTATCTTCGGTAACATCGTGGATTTTAGATCGGTTTCCGTTGCGCACCGGTACCTTTACTCGTAAGAACCGCTTCAGACTCGTTACCTCCGCGGTGATGAGCTCCGGAAGCTCCACGTGTCCTTCGGGCCTGGTATCTCCTCATCCGCAGAGACGAGCTCCGGTCGTGCCGCGTGTCAATCGATCGAGACCTCCCCCTTCTTCGGAGGTGAGCTCCGCGCACGCCACGTGTGGGTGCCGGTCTTTCCGCCTTTCCCTCCCTCAGGGACATTCCCCGAGGTCGACACGTGTTTAGCAGCGACGGTCCTTCCGGTGATAAGCTCCGGTGGTGACACGTGTTCAATAGATCCGGACTCCTCTGAGATGAGCTCCGAGATTGACACGTATCCTGCGCGGATGGTCCTCTGATTTCCGCAAGGACTAGCTCCGTGGACGACACATGTCTTATGAAAAATGCCTTTGCTTCTTCGGCAGAGGCTAGCTCCGCGGGCAGCACGTGTCCCACAGGGTCGGACCTCTTTCCAATTGCGGAGGTGACCCCCGAGTCTGCCACGTAGCCTAGTTTAGCGTCGGACCTCTCCCAATCTCTCGGAGATGAGCTCCGAACGCGCCACGTGGTCTGCTGGCCGTGGAAGTTGCGTTTTGGTATTCTCGGAGAGCTTTATTGGCCATCCCTTTGATACTTGTCTCTGTTCCTTCTTTTCTTAAAATGTTTTTCTTCTTCATAAAACATGAACTATGCTGACACCCGAGGTGAGGGTGTCACAGAGGGAATGGATCTTTGGGACATGCCTTATTGAGACTGGTGTAGTCGATGCACATCCGGAGCTTCCCGCCGGCCTTCGGGACAACGACGGTGTTCGCCAACCACCGGGGGTGGTGGACCTCCCGTATGAAGCCAGCGTCCAGCAGCTTCTTGACTTCTTCACGAATGAAGTTTTGCCGCTCGATGGACTGCTTGTGGGGCTTATGTTGAACCGGCCGGGCATCGGGGAAGACTTTCAAGTGGTGCTCGATCACCTCCCTGGGGATCCCCGGCATCTGCGACGGCTGCCATGCAAACACGTCGACGTTGTGCCGGATAAAGGTGACGAGCGCGCCTTCCTATTTGTCATCCAGGCCCCCGCCTACCCGGGTGGTCTGGGTGGCTTCGGCGCCGACTTGGACGACCTTTAAGGGGACGCCGCCCTCGTCGAGAGGTTGCACCCGGGGTGCTGTAGCGGAAGCACGGTGGCGTGCACTCGGGCGGAGCTGGTCCGGCTCTGTACTGCCGGGGGCTGATGCCCCAGCTGTTGCGAGCGCTTGGAGTTTCTCTAAGGCCGGCACTGCAGCAGTGCGGTCTCCACGAATCCTGAGGACGCCCGTCGGCATTGGCATCTTCAGGACGAGGTAGCCGTAGTGGGCTACTGCCATGAACCGGTACAGGGCTGGCCTGCCGATTATGGCGTTTAAGGGGAGGTCTATCTCCGCTACGTCGAACAGAATGTACTCTGTCCGATAGCTGTCCGGAGCCCCGAAGGTCATTGGGAGGCTAATGTTGCCGTAGGGAATGACCTGTCCCGGCCCTACCCCTGAGAACGGGCTCGACGGGGTGAGCTTGGCCATCAGGATCTGCAGCTTCTGAAAAGCTGCACGGCTGATGAGGTTCAGCCCAGCTCCACCATCTACCAAAACGTGGTACATTCTCACGTTGGCGATGGTAGGAGCTACCAAGAGCGGTAGTTGGCCGGCCCCAGCCATGTTCCTGGGGCAATCGGTGGCGTCAAAGCTGATGGGAGTCTCCATCCACTTAAGGTGCGGTGCGGCACCTGGGAGTGGTGCCACCGACGCTACCGCTCGGCGCAGAGTCTTGACTGCGCTTCGGGACGAGGGGTCGGCGGACCCGCCGTATATGACGTAGAGCTTCTTTCGACGCTCATCATCGCTGGAGCTGGAGTCCTCTTGATTGCGTGCCGCCTTCACGGCGCGCTGAGGCTCCTGGATCTCCTCTGGGTGGTCGACGCTGTCTGGGACGTCCACCCCCTGTTCGCCTTCCTTTGGACGGAAGGGTGGGGCATCAGCCCGCTGCCGCTTCCCCTTGCGGAAGCGCTCTGCGAGCTTTCGGATCTCCCGGCACTCGGCAGTAGTGTGGCGACAGCTGCCGTGCACGGGGCACATATTCTCTTGATCACCTTCTGGGATTGGTGATCTTCGCTGCTTCTTGCCGGGGCGCGGCCCCCGAGCCCCACTGAGCGTCGCTGCAGTGACGACTGGGGCTGCGGTCGGTGATTCTATCTTGCTTCTGCCTCGGTTCTTGGCATTCCTGCTGCCTCCACAGGGAGTGGGACCAGATCCGGGCAGTCCTCCAGACTCGGAGGACGGCAGCGAGTGCCAGTTCCGTCCTTCGGCTGCTCTGGCGCACTTGTCTGCCAAACTGAAGAGCTCTGAGGCATCACGGACCTCCCTGGTCGCGAGCTTCTTGAGCATCTTCCTGTCCCGGATGCCTTGCCGGAACGCCACCACCACAGAAGCATTTTGAATATGTGGGGTGGTGTTCCGCACCTGGGAGAACCGCTGGATGAAAGAGCGCAGCGACTCCCCAGGCTGCTGCTGGATGGCATGGAGGTCGAGCTCCGTGCCAGGCCGGGTGTAGGAACTGCCGAAGTTGGCTATGAACTGTCGGCAAAGCTCTCCCTAGGAGGTGACGGAACCCTGGGGGAGGTTCATGAGCCAAGACCGGGCTGGACCAGTCAAGGCGACAGGGAAGTAATTGACCATGATGGCTTCATTCCCTCCTGCAGCAAGTACGGCGGTAGCGTAGATCTGGAGGAACTCCGCCGGGTTGACGCTGCCGTCGTACTTCTCGGGCAGGTGCGGCCGAAACTTGCGCGGCCACTTCGCGAAGCGAAGGTGGGGCGCGAGGGCTGCACACCCTGCTTCTGTCGCCGCAGGTTCTGGTGCCGCGAACGCCAGGTTCGCACTGGGCATAGTGTACCCCGGTACGGGCAAGGCTGCACCATAGGCCGGGGGCGCCATCTGCAGGACATATGACTGTGGCATATTCTGCACGGCGCAGGCCTGTGGCAGAGATCGCGTGGCGAAGGTCTGCTCTTCAGGCTGGGTCGAGGCCGACGTCATGCTGTCGTCATCCTCTTGGTAGCGACGCCTTTCTCGGCGTTGCTCGAGGTATACCCGGGCATCTTGACCCAAGCGGCACCGCTCCAGCTCTGTCCTCAGATCCATCGATTGGGGGCTGGCAGAGCTGGAGTCCGCCGTCTGTTCGTCAACCATTGGCGTGCGCACTAGCGACACGGCCGGTTGGCCAGAGTGTCGTCTCCGCTGAAGTCGAGGGTTTGCGGCGGCGATGACAAGACGGTCTACCTCGCGAATCCACCGCTGGGTCGCTGCCTGAGGCGCGTCCCCAGCGGGCGGATTGTGCAGTAGCGCTCTTGCTGCAGCTAGCGCACCCCCACCGGGTACGCCCAGCGCTACTGAAGACCTGACGCTGGTTGGAGCCTGCATTGCCGGGGTAGGCGCTGCCAGAGCCAGTTGCTGGCTCCCAGCTTGTACCGACACACTCCGTCCCGAGTGTGTTGACTTGTACTCCCCCCTGGTCGCGGTTCGCCGCGGAGGCGGGGGAGGTGAGCTTGCCGCTGAAGGGAGCTTGGTCATCTTCGTCGGCGGAAACTCGTCGCGCAAGGGGAAAAGCCCCCTACCTGGCGCGCCAAATGTCGAAGTGTTCAGTCGACACTTCCCCCGGGCCTGCACTGGGCAGCCCGCGGAGGTTCTTTTTTCGGTGGGGCTAGTCCCTTGCGGAGAGCTTGCGCGGATGGACGAGTTAGTAAGAGCTTGACACGGTGAGTTTTACGTGGTTCAGGCCGCCGGAGCCTAAAACCCTACGTCCACGGTGAGCTATGGAGCTCGCTGTATTGCTTGCTGCTCAGGGCCGGAGTCCTGAGCTTGGGGGTGAGTTACAGCTTGGGAGTGAATGGCTAGAGTGCGAGTTGCAGAGTGCGAACCCCTGCTATCGTCGCCTACCCGAGCCTTTTATAGTCCAAGACTCGGGTGGCTTACAAGGGTGGCTTACAAGAGGAGAGGAGGGTCCGGCCCACGGGGCACGTGGAGCCTCCAGACCTCTCCCCGCGGAGGGGGAGGTTCGGCTTCTGTCGGCCACGTGGCGGCCCCGGAGCTCCCCTCTGAGGAGAGGGAGGTCTGGCCCTGCCGGATACGTGGCACCTTCGGACCCCTCGCCCGCGGAGGGGGAGGTCCGGCTTCTGTATGCCATGTGGCGGGTCCGGAGCTCTCCTCTGAGAAGAGGGAGGTCCGGCCCCGCCGGACGCGTGGCGCCTTCGGAGCTCTCCCTGCGGAGAAGAGCGAGTTCCTTAGGCATTTTCCCCTGTGCGCGGGGGTACCCCATATCTCAGGTACCGACAGGATGGTTCTTGGTTATGGTTATTGGTTATGATTTTGGTTTTCGGGACTGTTGAGTCTGGGTGATAAGATGGGTTGCATGACTGTTGGGTCATGGCAACGAGATTTGGTCTCGGTGTGAGACGAAGATATTTATGAGATAAGATGGTAGCGAATACGAGGGGGTATTCGTGAGCAAGAATGAAGTTGGTTAATGTTCGGGTGGAACATGGAAAGTGATGGAGGTATGTTGGTAATTTAATACATGCTGGGATTACATTCACCTAAAGGTTTAGTTGCTGTTTTATTATGGTTTTGATAAATAACTTTGCTTTCTGCAATGAACCATTTATACCTACCTTGTTATGAGCTACATATCATGTTTTTCCGCACTTGCTGAGTACATCATTGTACTCAAACTTGCATTATTACTTCATCATCAGCAGCAGAAGAAGATATCTATGGAGACCAAGTGGAGCATTAGGCGCGTAATCTGTTCTCAACCTTGCCTGTGGAGAGAGTAGAGATGGAGCCACTTCTGCTTAGATTTGCTTCCGCATTAGTTAGATTGCTTCCGCATTAGAATAAAGACTTCCGCTGCATAAAAATAAGACTTCCGCTGTGAGCATGAGTCCAAGACTCATGAGACATTGTAATAAACTCTGTTATTCATGGTAATATATATTCTGAATTCAGTTTGTGGATCATATGTGTTTGTGTGATGAACATCCTGGGCACACATATGCATCAGTTCTCGGTTCCGTGGTTTTTCCACAGAATTGAGGGTGTCACAATACCACTCCGGGATCGCAGAGGGTGGTGCCGAGTGATGCGACACCCAACAGCACACAAGAAAAGATTATGATAAACATACAAACTTTTATTTACATAAAACAGTAGAAGTCTTTTACATTATTTACAGTGGAAGTCTTATTCATAGCTAAACTCTCAGCCTAGCTATGCAGAAGTGCAGTCGTCTAGCCCAGGGACGCTACACACTAGCTGCACCCATCTAGAGATCACGGCGGCATGCAGGGATCCAACTCGGCCGTGTACCCCGACGGGGGCATCACCTCGTCCTCAGACCCTTCCTCATAAGTCTCACCTGCAACAGTTTAAATATAGCAACCATGAGCACGATGGCTCAGCAAGACTTATCCGTCACTCCTAAACATGAAACTCTACATGCAGGGATTCTTAATAAAGGAAATGATATTGCGATAAAGACTCGCCTACATGTTAATCCTTACTTCCAGTTTTACAGCAGCACTTTGATATGCCTTGAGCAGTCCTCACATCAGAATTCCACAATCAAACAAGAAACGCTTCCTTCCGATGTGGTTTTGTTCAAAGTGGAATATAAACTTAGTAAGCTCTACATCTACAGCATACAGGGTTGCAATACAATAAGAATTCAATGCATCATATTCTTCTGGCCTCCTTCACTCTTTATTACGTCACGGCGCATTGAACAAGCGATACTCGAATAACCGCGAGGGATAGTGATTGCAATCAATAGACACCCGGATAACATGTCACATACACCCAATTCAGAAGTGTGGTTCCTCACACCTTCCTACTCTGTTGTATGCAGATTTACACCCTGCTACCCTCAACCCACTCCTATAAAACGGTTGGGTAAGCCTCGGCACCCAGGTTAACCAATTATATCGCTTTCCTAGTTCCCGTGTAGCCAGTATGTATCCGGTACTGTTTAAACTTGTCCAGCAGGGCCGCACATGGCTCGGTCCTCAACCGACACCAACAGGGCTACGCACGTGAGACCTCCGCTCACTGCATTCTATCCCCCTGTTGGGTCTCAATTTATCATTCTTAAGCCATTCTTTACTTCATTCTAGCCCATGTAATAAATCCTATCTCGCGAGTAGATTCCAACTACTCGACTTCTACTGAGATCCTAAGAACATTAGCATAGCATTTTCTACTTATCGAGTTGTAGCCTACAATATTCCATAGGATTTGAGGGTCATGCAAGTGGGGTTTCAATCACCCTAACTATAACACCCTGAAATTCATTACCATGCATTGCATACATTTTTCATGTAGAGAAGCATTATAAAAGAACCTTAAAATGGAGAAAAAACTATAGAAATGGTGAAAGAACTATAGAAATGGATAAAGAACCATAGAAATGGAGAAAGAACCATAGAAATCGAGGAAGGAACCATAGAAATGGAGGAAAAACCACAAAAATAGAGAAGGGAATATAGAAATGGAGAATGGGGCATAGAAATGGAGAAGGAAAATATAGAAATGGAGAATGGGGCATAGAAATAGAGAAGGTAATGTAGAAATGGAGAATGGGACATAGAAATGGAGAGGGGAATGCATAAATGGAGAATGGGAGATAGAAATGGAGAGGGGAATGTAGAAATGGAACAAGTGACATAGAAATGGTGAGGAATGGGAAAAAGGTAGCTAAAATGAGCCATTCCCAAATTTTCCCGAAAATTTCCAAATTCCCCAGTTCCAAAAAAGGGGAATTTTCCCCACATTTGGATTCCAAATACATGATGATTGATTGCTGTAAATTTTGTATGTGCATGGTCGTGAGTAGAAGGACAAGCTCAAAAGGCCATCTACGAGGATCTACTGCACCAAGACTTCGAGACGCTCGAGCAAAAAGAGCCACGGGAGCAAGGGAAGTGCCCCTTGACCATATTGATCCCATGTTTTCGAAACTGTTTTGATTGCGAAAACTCGTACGGTTGAGTCAACTTGATGGGACACCCTTTTATAGGAGTTTACTAGTTTTGTTAACCATTCTTGTCGCCGGGAAAGTTGATGAGTCGGGTATGGTCGTTTTTCCTTTTTTGCTTCGCTTAATTAACAGGATACGGGAAGATAAATTAAAATATGGTTAGCTACTGCACTCATATGAATAATGATGATGAGAACTTGATGATGTTAATAAGCATGGAATCGGGGAGATCTAGGCAAGCTTGGTTCATGGATGTTGCTCAATGTGATGGTGGTTTACTTGTCGTAGATCTAAGGACCGGTTCATGCCAGGAAAACAGTGCCACTACAAGGCCAAATATGGGTGCGGCTTAGCTGATTAATTAGGTGTGTTGCTAGCTTGTTATGGATCGTTGGATGGTGCGGGGAATGGGAGTCGAGGAGGACTGCCCTGGGAACTGCATGACACAAGAGGGGGCCTGTGGGTGGGAGAATGGTGATTCGAGCCTGCCGGTGAAACCTCATTGGGTCCGTACATCTAGTAGCCCCTTTGTAAAGGCTATTTTGTGATCTCTTGGCCATACACCGATGGTTGTGTACTGGTATAATGGAGGCTCTGCAGTCGTCGACGGGTGACAAAATCACGAACTTGTGGGTAAAGTGGTGCCACCTCTGCAGAGTGTAAAACTATCATGATAGCCATGCTTCCGGTCACAAGCACCTGGCCAACTACATGATTATAGGCAAACTTGGGATGTTTATTCGGTATGGTTGTGGTGTGGTATGGTCATTGGGATTGGTTTTGGGACTGTTTTCAGTCGTAACAATGAGTATGGTTTCGGTTATACGAATATGAGATGGTTATGAATATTTATGAGTATGAGATGAACTTGAGAAAAATTATTGGATGATAAATGGTAAATTATGATGAAAGAATGTTGCTGTTTTACTTGGTTATATTGGGATTAAATTCATCTAGACTTAGTTGCTGTTCTTA
This sequence comes from Neostapfia colusana, assembly GCA_030760725.1. Lineage (NCBI taxonomy): Eukaryota > Viridiplantae > Streptophyta > Magnoliopsida > Poales > Poaceae > Neostapfia > Neostapfia colusana. Next base: position 30,506,365 of record JASWHV010000017.1, on the reverse strand, counting down.
TAATGTTTGTGAAATAAAATTTGCTTGCTGCAATGAGCCTTTTTATTGCCTACCTTGTTATAAGCTACATGTCATACTTTTCCCGCACTTGCTGAGTACGACATGTACTCACCCTTGCATTACCACATAAACATCAGCTACAGGAGATGAGTACTTCGAGGACCATGTGGAGTACTAGGCGTGCGAACTACCGTTAACATGCCTGTGGAGTACTAGGCGTGCGAACTACCGTCAACATGCCTGTGGAGTTGAAGTTGGAGCCTGCTATTTAGTTATTTCCGCTGTCGTTTAGAGACTTCCGCTGCAAGAATAAGTCAGAGATTCATGAGTGAGACTTTGAGTCATTGTAATAAAGTACTTAAACGCTATTTATTTGTGGTTATATTCTAAATTCAGTTTGTGAATTACATGTGTATGTGTGTGACACGACTCCATTGGTCTTGTCGAGCCAGGATCACGCTGAGGGGTGCTGCGTTGCACAGCACTGTATAACACACGTCAAAGGTACAAAGCGGAACTGAAATTTTATTACATAAACAAGTTATGAACATGTTTACATCAAAATAAGTTTAGTCTGCACTCGCGGGCGTAGACTAAGCATCAAGTGCACGTTCAGCCCTTGAACGTGCCCTTGCTAGCACACACGCACACTAACTCTGCGGCGTGCATGACTCCCACTCGACGGGGTTCCCCTCCTGGGGTTCCGTCTCCTCTTCGGGAGTCCCTTCCTCATAGAACCCTGCAAAAGCTTCAAACACAAGCAGTGAGCACGAAGGCTCAGCAAGTCTGACCCGTCTCACCTAAACATGGAACTTCTACATGAGGGTAATGGGTTACATGAGGTAAAAATCATTTGCAAGGACTCGCCTAATTAGTAGAACCTTACTTTCAAGTTTTAGCAGCAGGTTGTGGAGAACCTTACGCTAAGGTACATGAGAGAGCCGCAATCAAACAAGAAACGCATTTCTCTCATGTACTTTGCCCAAAGTTGAAATGAACTTTAGTTAGCTCTAAACTACAGCAAGTCATTAGCAATCAAGTCCATCTTTCAATCAGCAACATTTTAACATGTAACTAGCCTGTTCTTTCTACGTCACGGTACAGTGAACAAGTGATACTCACTGACCGCGAGGGACGGCGATTATAATCGATTTACACCTGCAGGGTTACCCGAACAACCCGTCACGTACGCCCGTACTCGATGTTGCCTACAACAACCATCACGGACGCCGTACGCGACTACCTTTCACCTGTTAGCCAAATATTGAACCGGTCCCATCGTCCCGAGCAAGAGGTCTCTGCACGCGCATCTCCGTGCCGCCAGCCGATTTACACCTCAAGCTCTCAACCTACCCTCTGAACGACGGGCAATGCCTCAATAACCAGCTACCCGAGTTACATCAGTTTCCCGGTTCCCATATAGCCGGTAGGTCTTCGGTACTGTTCTAGCTTGTTCAACAGGCCCGCGCACGGCTCGGTCCTCAATCGACACAAGCGGAGCTACAGCACACAGGCCCCAAAGTTCTGCTGCCCTTACTCTCCGCTCGGTCTCATTTTCTTGCCATGTGTATCATGTGCTATCTCTAGCCGAGCAATGTGCCTCTAGCCTATTCTCGCGAGTAGTTCCAACTACTCGACTTGTACCGAATCCTACTCTACCTTAGCATTGCAGTAGCTAACGGGGTTTGCAATCCTAAACCCAACCCGTGGTTTTCTTGGCTATGCAGTTGGATTTCCAAACAAGACTCTAATGCACAGAACAAAGGAAACAAGTATGTGCTGAAAACAATAAAAATTTGTAAAAAGGTTAATGCAAACCGGAGCTTGCCTTGCTGCTCTTGGTCGTAGGCTAGCTGTTCCTCCGGAGTAACGAAGTCTAGGACTTCGGGTTCCTCCTCGACCTTAGCGACTACATGATAGAAACAATGCATGTATTAATTTAATGCATTTGTATTAAGTTTGAAGTGGTGAAGTCTATAACCTTTGCTAGACAGACCTAATGACTGTGAAACCTTTACTGTGGCTTGGTTACAACCTGAACAGAGACTTGGTCAAGTTTTAGTTGCAGCAAAGCTCATTTGAGCCCTCCACAATTAATTATGTCCTTGACCTTAATTGGAACTCTTAGGGTGTTCTAGGAATTTTCATGAAGCCAACTATGACTTTCTGAAAACTAGATTTTCAGAGGGTTCTAATGGAGTTGGTCTCACTCAATTTGAAGGTTCCTAGCTAAAGTTATGAGGTAAACAATTTCGGCGAAAATTCTGAAAATGTTTCTGAACATTTTCTATTTTCCCTGGAACAGTTTCACTAATCACACCATTAGGTGGATCAGATGAGATCAAATGGATCTGAAATTTTTATGGTAGTTCAGGGGTATTTTTATGAACATCCCAGCAAAATTTCAGGATTTTCCTCCAAAGGATTCTCCAGTTAAAATTCCTAACATTTTAAATTTGGAGGAATTAATTCTGGAGAATTAAGGGTTTTCGTGAAGTGAAACTTGATTTTCTGGAAAGTACTCGGAGAGCTGAATCCAGCAAAATTTGGTTCACTCAATTTGGAGCTTTCTAGCCAAAGTTATGAGGATTTGAAGTTTGATGAAAATCTGAAAATCGGGGAAAAGTTTAAACTCGCGCGTGGGCCCAGGGGACACGTGTCGCACTCCTAGGCGATGGCACACCGCGGCCCACAAGGATTTTGCGTGCCAGCACACCCGATACCGGCCGCAGTCGGATCCCGATTCAAAATATCGGCCGCTGACAGCTGGGGTCCACCCCCTTCTTCAACCTCGCGACGCCCGCGCTCCGCCGCCGAGGGGCCTCGCCGGAGAGCTCGCCGCCGGCTTTTGTACAGCTCCAAACTTCTCGATTCTGGCCGCCCCTGCCTACTTTTACTCGGGGAGAAGGATTCTAGGGTCAGCTGCTCATGACAATGGCCGGAGCATGGTCGGCGACGAGCCGCCACCTCGGAATGACTTCGGCCATGTCGGCTGACTTCTCTAGCACCTCAGCTACTTGGGAAATCGGTCGGGGAGCATCAGTGGACCTCAGAGAAGGTCGACATGAGCTCGAGGCAGCTCGGGGAAGGCCCGAAATAGGTCCTCACCGTGCGCCCGATGCCGCACGTTCATTCCGCCATTGGTAGACCTCAAATTACGCCGGGTACAGGGGTTCTCCGGCCCAGAGTTGTGAAGGCAACTTGTGCGTTACCATGTCTAGCTTGTGTGAGAGCGGTTTGAGGCCCTCTAATCCTTTCTAGAGCACGAATTAAACAGAATCGTACCCGAAGGTCGTTCTGCACACAGAAAGGGGAAAAGTGGAAATTCGCCGCCAGTGAGCAACCACTCGAGCTGTGGCTCGGGGGTGAGCAGCACCGGTCACCAGCGCGTCCAAGGGTGCCTTGGCTCGGGCGTGACAACGCCCTGGTTGGGCTGTCCACGAGAGCCCAGGGTGCGGCGGTTCCAAGTCCCGAATTTGATCTTTCGGCACAGCCGATATCAATCGGTTTCAACTGAATTCTAGCAACGGGGAGGGCGGAGGAAGGTCTCTAGTACCTTACTGGGGCTCTGGAGTGGACGGAGGGAGCTGCGATCGGTGTTCTCCGATCGATTCCGAGCTGCGGAAAACTGTCGGCCGGCGCTGAGTTCTTGCGGGGAAGAACGGCGGTGCCTCGGCCGGGGAGGGGGGCAGGCGCCTTAAGAAGGCTCTGCACCGCCTTGCGCACGCGCGTGGGCAAGCAGCTGCTGGCGCGGCGGCTGCCCTCGGTGGCGATCACCGCTGCGGCTCGGCGACCCGAGTGAAAAAGTCTCAGTCGGTTTGATCTGAGCAGTGGCTGACATGTGGGTCCCACTTCCAGTTTTAACCTCTGAAATTTACTCCTAATCACTGTTGTAAACAGTGAACCCCATACTACCCTTGGCAATTCAAATTATTCACCCATGAGCCATTTGAATTGATCAAAGTTCAAATGAGGTTTGGTTTGAATGAATTTCAGCACAAGTTCAGTTTGAAATTCAAATAATGTTTGAATTTCTCCCACTTAGCTGATGTCAAGAACAACTCCAAATGGAGTGAAAATTGGTGTGTGAGCTCACAAAAATGTGCTGAGTAAGAATATGCCTCCCACCTTTAAATTCATGGGATAAAAACAGTTTGAATTTGAATATGGTTTCAAACTGCCCTCTTCCTAACTATACCCAAAATGACCTCAAAAAGGGTTTTGAATTTGGGTGAAACTTGGCATGGACATCCTTAGTAAAGTGTAGGAGTTTTCATATGTCCAGCCCATCTATATCACATGTGGAAAATACCACTTTTGCCATGTGTGAGTTTGTTCTCTAATGAGCATGTTGATAATTGTTACTTGCTCTTCATTTGTGTTCATCATCCTTCCTCAAATGAGGTGTGTGGTGTGGTGATGAACACTGCAAATGTGTGTCAAAAACTGAGGCCCTTACATTCCTCCCCCCTTAAAAGAATCTCGTCCCGAGATTATAAGGTGAAAATGAGAGAGAGGACGGTGGAAAATTACCGGATATGCGACGTGAAAAATTCAGGGTAGTTAGTGCGAAGGAATTCTTCGCTCTCCCATGTCACTTCGTCCATGGAGTGATTACTCCATAGAACCTTGTAGAACCACAACGTACGGTTGCGTGTGGTTCGGGCCTTTTCATCAATAATCTGCACCGGTTCCTCCCGATAGGTGAGATCCGGTTGCAGTTCTTCAATGTCTTCCAGCTGAACGGTAGTTGATAGCTTGAGACACTTCCTCAGCTGGGAAATATGAAAGACGTCGTGCACACCGGAAAGTGCTTCTGGTAATTTCAACCGGTATGCCACTGATCCACATCTTTCGGTAAACTGGAATGGACCGATGAATCGGGGTGCCAACTTTCCTCTCACCCCAAATCTGTTTACGCCCTTCATTGGGGATACCCGTAGATATACGTGCTCTCCAACTTCGAATTGTAATGGGCGCCTTCTCCGGTCCGCATACTGTTTCTGTCGGGATTGAGCGGCTTTTAGGTTCGCTTGAATCAGTCGAACCTTTTCTTCCGCGTCGTTGACAAGGTCAATCCCGAAGGTAACCCTTTCACCAGACTCACACCAGTTCAATGGTGTGCGGCATTTTCTTCCGTATAGCGCCTCGTAGGGCGCCATCTTGATGCTGGCTTGGTACCCATTGTTGTACGAGAACTTGGCTAACGGCAAGTGATCATCCCAATTCTTGCCATGGTTGATAGCGCAAGCTCATAGCATGTCTTCTAAGATTTGATTTACCCGCTCCGTTTGCCCATCCATCTGTGGGTGGTAGGCTGAACTATGGATCAGTTTCGTCCCCAAGGCAGCGTGTAGCTGCTCCCAAAAACGGGACACAAATAAAGTGCCCCGATCCGATATGATAGTACGGGGTACGCCGTATAAGCATAGGATCCGTGAGATGTACAGTTCAGCGTACTTCTTGGCGTTGTAGTTGGTGTTGACCGGGATGAAATGGGCCACTTTGCTGAGCCGATCGACGATCACCCACACCGAATCATGTTTCTGCAAGGTGGTGGGTAAACCGACGATGAAATCCATGCTCACGTCCTCCCACTTCCAGGCAGGAACGCCCAGTGGTTGTAGCAGTCCCGGTTTCCGCATGTGGTCTGCCTTCACCCTTCGACATGTATCACACTCGGACACGTATTTTGCAGTCTCTCGCTTCATCCGTGTCCACCAAAACTTGCTTCTGAGTTCTTGATACATCTTGTTGCTGCCGGGGTGAATAGAGAGCTTTGATAAGTGAGCCTCATCAAAGATCTTCTTCCGTAGTTCCGGGTTACGGGGTACGACGATCCGGTCCTTGAACCATAGGACGCCGTCTCCGTCTTTCCGGAAACATCTCAGCTCCCCACTATCTACACGTCTCCGCAAATGTGACATGCCCTTGTCATTCTTCTGGGCTGCCGCTATCTCTTCACGGATGGTGGGGATCAAAGCTAGGTTGTAGAGAGCTCCGTATGGAATCACACGTAGTGGTGGTTCGCTCTCTTCCAACGGTGTGATGGTCAGATTGTTGACGTGTGACATACGGCTCAGCGCATCTGCCACAACGTTTGCCTTGCCCGGATGATAATGGATCTCTATCTCGTAATCCTTTATCAGTTCTAACCATCTTCGTTGCCTCATGTTCAGCTCCTTCTGAGTGAATATGTACTTGAGGCTTTTGTGGTCGATATATAAATGTACGAGGTTACCGAGTAGGTAGTGCCTCCACATTTTTAGTGCAAGTACCACGGCAGCGAGCTCCAAGTCGTGAGTTGGATAATTCTGCTCATGGTTCCTAAGCTGCTGATCCATACGCGACCACTCTTCGGTCTTGCATCAGCACACATCCGAGCCCAATGCCGGATGCATCGCAGTACACATCGAACAGTTTTGTTGTGTCTGGCTGCGCCAAAACCGGTGCTGATGTCAGGTGCTTGACTAAAGCCTTGAATGCTGCTTCACATGCTGGACTCCAAACATATTTGGTAGCCTTCTTCAGCAGCTCTGTCATTGGCTTGGCAATCTTCGAGAAGTTCGGAATGAACCTCCGATAATATCCCGCGAGTCCGAGGAAACTCCGTACCTCATGAACAGTTCTCGGGGATTTCCAATTCAGCACTTGAGCGATCTTGCTCGGGTCCACAGCGATACCCTCCGCTGAGAAGATATGCCTGAGGAAAGGCACTTGCGATATCCAAAACTCGCATTTGCTGAATTTTGCGTATAACTTATGGTCCCGCAGCCGTTGCAAGACTATACGCAAATGTTTCTTGTGATCTTCCTCCGACTTGGAATATACCAGGATGTCGTCGATGAAGACCACGACAAACTTGTCCAGCTCCGGCATGAATACCGAGTTCATTAGGTACATGAAGTGAGCTGGAGCATTGGTGAGGCCGAAGGACATGACCAGGTACTCATAAAGTCCGTACCTTGTCGAGAAAGCTGTCTTTGGAATGTCCTCCGCCCTTATCTTAATCTGATGGTACCCGGATCTTAAATCCATCTTGGAAAAGATCTTTGCTTCGACCAACTGATCAAACAACATGTCGATCCGTGGCAACGGGTACTTGTTCTTGATGGTTACGGCATTTAATGGACGGTAGTCCACGCAAAGCCGCAACGTCTCATCCTTCTTCTTGACAAATAATGCCGAACAGCCCCATGGCGAGGAGCTCGGCCTAATAAAACCCTTCTCCAGAAGGTCCGTGAGCTGAGTCTTCAGTTCAGCCAACTCCTTGGGCGCCATTTTGTACGGCCTTCGGGATATTAGCATGGTTCCCGGTGCAAGTTCAATCTTGAACTCCACCTCTCTATCGGGTGGCATTCCCGATAAATCATCCGGGAATACATCAGGGAACTCTCGGACCACTGGAATGTCTTCCAATCTGATAGTTGTGGACTGATAGACACTTGAAAGTTTTATTTCTGGACTGTCCAGAAATAATGAGTGAGAACCGTGCACCTCTGAGTTTAAGTGCACGACTCGAAGGACGGTGTCTAAAACAGCGCCGTGGCGGGTTAACCACGACATCCCTAGGATGACATCGACCTTCTGTCCCTCTAAGATAATGAGAAACGTGGGGTACACTCTACCCGCTAAGCATAATGGTGCTTTGGAGACCATTACGCTTGCTGAAATCTTCCCCCCCGGTGAACAAATTAAATATGGACTATCGGTGGGTAGTATTGGCAAACTGTGTTTAGCAATGAAAGCTTGGCTAATAAAATTATGCGTGGCGCCTGAATCAAAGAGTACTATAGCGGGATGCTGGTGGAGTTGGAACATACCCGCAAGGATTGGCTCGCCCTCCGGCACGTCCTCAATGGCAAGTTGGTGGACAGTGTCGGGCCTAGGGTTTGCCCGCCGCGCATTAGTAGGGTTCCGGGGTTGATTCCTCCCCGGAAACTGTGGTGCCACTCCACCGCCTTGCCTCTCCGGGCAACTGCTCGTGAAGTGTCCTGGACGACCACACTTGTAACATGTGGCCGCTGCTGGTGGAGTACTCGGTGGACGAAAGCCCGACATGCGTTGCTGAGGTGCAATCGCACGCGGCATCGCCCGTTGCTGCTGTTGTGGTTGCGGTGGTGCTGGCAGTGCCAGCCGGAATGCCGGTGAAGAGTACGGCCGACTGCGGAACGGCATCGACCGCTGTGGTGGTTGCAAGCGTGGACCTGATGGTGGGCGATTCACCATCCGAAACTTCTGGGAAGGACCGCCTCCTTCTCCACTGCTCTGCGGCGCGCTTCGCTTTCTCTCCGCCGCCGCTAACTCCTTGCCGGAGTCCTCCTGAATAATCGCAGCATCAATGATGTCGTTGAGGCTGCCGCGATTGAACATCGCCAATTTGTCCTTCAGGAGCAGGTTAAGCCCCTGGTAAAAGTGGTCTCGCCGCTTCTCGTCGGTATCAGCATGATACGACGCATATAGCGCGAGATCGTTAAACGCCCTGGAGTATTCCAGCGCGTTCCGGCTCCCTTGTTGCAGGTGTAATAACTCCTGCGTCTTCCTCTTCATCAGACCTGGCGGTATATGATAGGCCCTGAAGGCCGTCCGGAACTCCGTCCAGGTCATCACTCGGTCGGTGGGTTGTGAAGCACAGAAGTTGGCCCACCACGCGCTCGCGGATCCTTGGAGCTGCTGGACCGCGAACTGAGTCTTGCGCTGCTCGCTGATTTGGAGCAGCCCAAACTTCATCTCTATGGCGCGGAGCCAGTTGTCCGCGTCAAGTGGTTCATCCGCCCTTGAGAATACAGGGGGATGAGTCGCCAGGAAGTCGGAGTAGGAGCTCTGTTGGCGCTCCTCACGATCTTGACGTCTCTCTGGGCGAGACGTATTGGCGATGAGAGTCTGCAGCAACTCTGTGTGCTGCTGATGCGAGCCCGCCATTGCCGCGACAATATCGGCCAATGTAACCGTTGGCAGTGGCGGTGGCGGTGTTTGCTGTTGCTGTTGCTGCTGCTGTCCCGAGGAGTCCTCGGGAGGTGGTTGGGAGGTCTCTCCCCCTTGACTGGTACCCCCAACGTCAGGGTTGGCACGAGTACACATCATTCTGAAATTCAAAACAGCAGCAATTAGCACATGTCTTACTTAAAATTCCATACGCAACAGTAGGTATTGAAGTGACACATGATTAATTTGCACAACATTCACATATATTGATAAAGCAGAAACTTTATACAAGATACATTATTCTCGGATCGCCGAGAAGTCGTGCTCATGTCGTCACTACCTATACATACGCTACTGTCTACACGACATGCCACCGATTACAAAAGTTGGGTTACGCTACCCTAGCTGCCCTACATGGCAACCGTAACCCCCTACTCGGAGTAGAACTCGACCTCCTGTGGGTCGTCCTCCTCCGGTACCTCTGCTGGTGGTTCTGGGTCTACCACCTCTTCTCCCATCCCGGGTTCTCCCATTGCTGGAAGACCCAAGACTACCGGTACGCCTAACACCGGGGGCACGAGGTCCTGCAAAGCATGCACCTCGTCCATAGCTTGGTTGTAGTCCTCTTCCCAGCCTTGGCCTTCCTCGATAGCGTCGTCCCGCTCTTGAGCAAGGTCCTCATTCTGCTGGGTTAGGGTCTGCACCAGCTCTTGCAACGCCGCGATGTCAACACGGCTCTTCTTCTTTGCCTTCTTCAGACGACGCAACTGATTGTGTTGTTCATTCAGTCGCTTGATCGTCGGAAGGAGCACATTGCGGAGTGCGCTGTGAGCACTCTCGAAATGATCTCCACGGCTTGTGCTCTCCTTGAGCTTGGTGGCGAGATGCTCCGTATGAACAGCTTGGCTGTCCATCACAGCGTTTCCCGCCCTCATTTGGAGGCTGAGATTTGCCTCCGCGGGGTTGTACCTTGGGCAACTCGGGTCTGTTGCCTCCAGGTACCTCTCTTCCCACACATGCTGAGCTCGTCCCTCCACCGGAACGAGTGCGTATGGAGTGCCCTCCATAGCCTGCACGTGTAGTTGGCAGAAACGTGACATAGTGTCACGGGCTGCCACTTGCCACATCCCTTCCGGTTGTCTTCCTCTCACCGTGACGGTGAATGGCACCCAACCGGGTGGCGTAGGTCCTGCAGGAACCTCGACATGGATCGTCCACGTCTGGTTCCCCCCTTCGCCATCTTCTTTGGCGAAGTACTGCGGCATCTGATTGTACCCGAAATATTGGAGCATTTGCCACAATGCTTCCGGGTAGCCGCTACGGTCAGAACAGTGGGAAACTACCCACCCGTTCTCCAACTGTTTATCTGCTGCCATCTGTAAAAATATATTTGAGAAATGTCAAATATTTATTTAAACAGTAAACCATTGAGTTATAACATAAGACATGTCATTGAACCCATAAAACTTGGAACCATAGTTCAAATTTTAAACAAATTTGATTGCTGATCTGCTGTTCCCATGACAGCCCTGACCAGTTTCCATTTCAACCTGATTTAGGCCATGTTAAAGGCAAAACTAATTCTGGAGCTCAACATCAAAGTTGAAGCTAACTTCAATAGCTTTCCAGCCAGTATTTGCTTGGCCTAAGATCTGTCCTGGTTCAAAGGTTATGAGATGTCAAAGTTAACAGAATTTCTGGAAACAATTGGACAGCACCTCCCTGCCTTAGGTACTGATTCGATCCAAGAATCCCAGTTACTTCTGTTCCTAATATGACAAAACTTTCTGTTACAAAGTTGTAACCCATCTCATAAGCTTTCCAGAACTACCTCATTTTCTATTTTTTGGATTTTTATGCAGGAAGTTATGCTTAATTTACAGAAAGTCTACAGAGAGTCTTTGCTCTGTCCTTAACAACCTATAAGTTGAAAACTTGTTAACTTTGAATATCCTGTTCAAGGGAAGGAGTTACATCAAGTTTTACTACTTTGGATCAAAACTTTCAAGTTTTAATTGAATTTGTTCATTTAGTTGGGTGTGACGCCGATGCGTCACCAGATCATGTCGGTACTACGTCCTCACAAAGAAAAACCTATACCGGACTTAGCCGGCTTCGTTATTTCAGTGGCACTAAACGTCACTTGCACACGGATGCTATACGTCTACCGTTTCATGGTCAGGCTACCTGCAGAAACTCAAACAATCATCAGACTCGGCTGCACACCGAGCCCGGAATCCATACAGTTAGTACACCCGGCCGTCATCACTCGCCCGGATGTTCTCAAGCCAACCACGCCTTGAGTTACGTGTTCACGTCTTAGACCACGTGACGGGGTCTCCCAAGTTGCACCACGCACGCCAGGGACAGACGTTGCTCGAATACCCCAAACGACATGAAGAGTCGTAGAGGATATCAAAGCGGGTCGGGTTACCTGCCACCCGTGGGGCTCCACCCTTCAGCTTGTGCGCACTGGTGGACAGCGCTTACGTGCACCCCCCAAGACATGAACGTCCCGAGATGCACGATTTTCCGACATAGAAAATAGGTTAATATGCCACTTTCTATATGCTAATAACATCCTTATACGGGCTACTAACTCGTTCCTCACTGGATTTTTGAAAAAGAAGACCTTTGTACTGTGTTAAACCTCAAGCGAGCTCTGATACCACGCTGACACGACCCCATTGGTCTTGTCGAGCCAGGATCACGCTGAGGGGTGCTGCGTTGCACAGCACCGTATAACACATGTCAAAGGTACAAAGCGGAAGCGAAATGTTATTACATAAACAAGTTATGAACATGTTTACATCAAAATAAGTTCAGTCTGCACTCGCGGGCGTAGACTAAGCATCAAGTGCACGTTCAGCCCTTGAACGTGCCCTTGCTAGCACACACGCACACTAAATCTGTGGCGTGCACGACTCCCACTCGACGGGGTTCCCCTCCTGGGGTTCCGTCTCCTCTTCGGAAGTCCCTTCCTCATAGAACCCTGCAAAAGCTTCAAACACAAGCAGTGAGCACGAAGGCTCAGCAAGTCTGACCCGTCTCACCTAAACATGGAACTTCTACATGAGGGTAATGGGTTACATGAGGTAAAAATCATTTGCAAGGACTCGCCTAATTAGTAGAACCTTACTTTCATGTTTTAGCAGCAGGTTGTGGAGAACCTTACGCTAAGGTACATGAGAGAGCCGCAATCAAACAAGAAACGCATTTCTCTCATGTACTTTGCCCAAAGTTGAAATGAACTTTAGTTAGCTCTAAACTACAGCAAGTCATTAGCAATCAAGTCCATCTTTCAATCAGCAACATTTTAACATGTAACTAGCCTGTTCTTTCTACGTCACGGTACAGTGAACAAGTGATACTCACTGACCGTGAGGGACGGCGATTATAATCGATTTACACCTGCAGGGTTACCCGAACAACCCGTCACGTACGCCCGTACTCGATGTTGCCTACAACAACCATCACGGACGCCGTACGCGACTACCTTTCACCTGTTAGCCAAATATTGAACCGGTCCCATCGTCCCGAGCAAGAGGTCTCTGCACGCGCATCTCCGTGCCGCCAGCCGATTTACACCTCAAGCTCTCAACCTACCCTCTGAACGACGGGCAATGCCTCAATAACCAGCTACCCGAGTTACATCAGTTTCCCGGTTCCCATATAGCCGGTAGGTCTTCGGTAATGTTCTAGCTTGTTCAACAGGCCCGCGCACGGCTCGGTCCTCAATCGACACAAGCGGAGCTACAGCACACAGGCCCCAAAGTCCTGCTGCCCTTACTCTCCGCTCGGTCTCATTTTCTTGCCATGTGTATCATGTGCTATCTCTAGCCAAGCAATGTGCCTCTAGCCTATTCTCGCGAGTAGTTCCAACTACTCGACTTGTACCGAATCCTACTCTACCTTAGCATTGCAGTAGCTAACGGGGTTTGCAATCCTAAACCCAACCCGTGGTTTTCTTGGCTATGCAGTTGGATTTCCAAACAAGACTCTAATGCACAGAACAAAGGAAACAAGTATGTGCTCAAAACAATAAAAATTTGTAAAAAGGTTAATGCAAACCGGAGCTTGCCTTGCTTCTCTTGGTCGTAGGCTAGCTGTTCCTCCAGAGTAACGAAGTCTAGGACTTCGGGTTCCTCCTCGACCTTAGCGACTACATGATAGAAACAATGCATGTATTAATTTAATGCATTTGTATTAAGTTTGAAGTGGTGAAGTCTATAACCTTTGCTAGACAGACCTAATGACTTTGACACTTTTACTGTGGCTTGTTTACAACCTGAACAGAGACTTGGTCAAGTTTTAGTTGCAGCAAAGCTCATTTGAGCCCTCCACAATTAATTATGTCCTTGACCTTAATTGGAACTCTTAGGGTGTTCTAGGAATTTTCATGAAGCCAACTATGACTTTCTGAAAACTAGATTTTCAGAGGGTTCTAATGGAGTTGGTCTCACTCAATTTGAAGGTTCCTAGCTAAAGTTATGAGCTAAACAATTTCGACGAAAATTCTGAAAATGTTTCTGAACATTTTCTATTTTCCCTGGAACAGTTTCACTAATCACACCATTAGGTGGATCATATGAGCTCAAATGGATCTGAAATTTTTATAGTAGTTCAGGGGTATTTTGATGAACATCCCAGCAAAATTTCAGGATTTTACTCCAAAGGATTCTCCAGTTAAAATTCCTAACAGTTTAAACTTTGAGGAATTAATTCTGGAGAATTAAGGGTTTTCGTGAAATGAAACTTGATTTGCTGGAAAGTACTCGGAGAGCTGAATCCAGCAAAATTTGGTTCACTCAATTTGGAGCTTTCTAGCCAAAGTTATGAGGATTTGAAGTTTGATGAAAATCTGAAAATCGGGGAAAAGTTTAAACTCGCGCGTGGGCCCAGGGGACACGCGTCGCACGCCTAGGCGATGGCACACCGCGGCCCACAAGGATTTTGCACGCCAGCACACCCGATCCAGGCCGCAGTCGGATCCCGATTCAAAATATCGGCCGCTGACAGCTGGGGTCCACCCCCTTCTTCAACCTCGCGACGCCCGCGCTTCGCCGCCGAGGGGCCTCGCCGGAGAGCTCGCCGCCCGCTTTTGTACAGCTCCAAACTTCTCGATTCTGGCCGCCCCTGCCTACTTTTACTTGGGGAGCAGGATTCTAGGGTCAGCTGCTCATGACAATGGCCGGAGCATGGTCGGCGACGAGCCGCCACCTCGGAATGACTTCGGCCATGTCGGCTGACTTCTCTAGCACCTCAGCTACTTGGGAAATCGGTCGGGGAGCATCATTGGACCTCAGAGAAGGTCGACATGAGCTCGAGGCAGCTCGGGGAAGGCCCGAAATAGGTCCTCACCGTGCGCCCGATGCCGCCCGTTCATTCCGCCATTGGTAGACCTCAAGGGTACAGGGGTTCTCCGGCCCAGAGTTGTGAAGGCAACTTGTGCGTTACCGTGTCTAGCTTGTGTGAGAGCGGTTTGAGGCCCTCTAATCCTTTCTAGAGCACGAATTAAACAGAATCGTACCCGAAGGTCGTTCTGCACACAGAAAGGGGAAAAGTGGAAATTCGCCGCCGGTGAGCAACCACTCGAGCTGTGGCTCGGGGGTGAGCAGCACCGGTCACCAGCGCGTCCAAGGGTGCCTTGGATCGGGCGTGACAACGCCCTGGTTGGGCTGTCCACGAGAGCCCGGGGTGCGGCGGTTCCAAGTCCCGAATTTGATCTTTCGGCACAGCCGATATCAATTGGTTTGAACTGAATTCTAGCAACGGGGAGGGCGGAGGAAGGTCTCTAGTACCTTACTGGGGCTCTGGAGTGGACGGAAGGAGCTGCGATCGGCGTTCTCCGATCGATTCCGAGCTGCGGAAAACTGTCGGCCGGCGCTGAGTTCTTGCGGGGAAGAACGGCGGTGCCTCGGCCGGGGAGGGGGGCAGGCGCCTTAAGAAGGCTCTGCACCGCCTTGCGCACGCGCGTGGGCAAGCAGCTGCTGGCGCGGCGGCTGCCCTCGGTGGCGATCACCGCTGCGGCTCGGCGACCCGAGTGAAAAAGTCTCAGTCGGTTTGATCTGAGCAGTGGCTGACATGTGGGTCCCACTTCCAGTTTTAACCTCTGAAATTTACTCCTAATCACTGTTGTAAACAGTGAACCCCATACTACCCTTGGCAATTCAAATTATTCACCCATGAGCCATTTGAATTGATCAAAGTTCAAATGAGGTTTGGTTTGAATGGATTTTAGTACAAGTTCAGTTTGAAATTCAAATAAAGTTTGAATTTCTCCCACTTAGCTCATGTCAAGATCAACTCCAAATGGAGTGAAAATTGGTGTGTGAGCTCACAAAAATGTGCTGAGTAAGAATATGCCTCCCACCTTTAAATTCATTGGATAAAAACAGTTTGAATTTGAATATGGTTTCAAACTGCCCTCTTCCTAACTATACCCAAAATGACCTCAAAAAGGGTTTTGAATTTGGGTGAAACTTGGCATGGACATCCTTAGTAAAGTGTAGGAGTTTTCATATGTCCAGCCCATCTATATCACATGTGGAAAATACCACTTTTGCCATGTGTGAGTTTGTTCTCTAATGAGCATGTTGATAATTGTTACTTGCTCTTCATTTGTGTTCATCATCCTTCCTCAAATGAGGTGTGTGGTGTGGTGATGAACACTGCAAATGTGTGTCAAAAACTGAGGCCCTTACAGTGTGATGAACATCCTGGGCACACATGCATTCACTTGGTTCTATTTTCGGAATCGGGTGTCACACTAACTCTAATGCAAACATTCCATCCTAGACATAGGTGATACAAATGGAAACTTTGCAAAAGAAATTAAATGTAAACCGGGGCTTGCCTGGTTGAGAGTCAAATGGAAAGTTAGCTTATGGAGGTAGGAACTCCAAGGCCTCCAGAGTGTCTTCGAATTCGGTTACTATATGATATGCATAAAATATGTATAAGTAATGATCATGTATAAGAAGTACACCTTTAAGGACAATTACTAGAGGTCATGAGGATGATCTGAGCAAAATTGGAGGAAAATTCATGGAAGCTTGTGGTCTCTAAATTTCCCACAAGTACATGCCTCCTCTGAATTTTTATCCTCATTCCGTAGCTTTGATATAGCTAACAGTGGAAAATCTGAATAAAGGAGGTCTACCTGGTGCTAGCAAACTTGGTTTCATAATTTTTCAAGCTACCTACAGGGCGAAAAGGATTTTTGAAGTTGGTGGAAAATTGCTGAAAAAGTTTCTGTTTATTTTGGAATTTCCAATGAAGGCTGAGATTTGGAACAAGGTTTGGCCTAGCAAATGTAGTCCAATGATGCTCAACTTTTTACAGGAGATCATTAGAGTTATGAAGGATCTTCTGGACAAATTTGAGAAAATTCCATAACAGGGATCTCTTGGAATTAATTCCCAAAAATTTAAATTTGAGGAATTTTGGAGAAAATTCCAGTGATCTTCAGACCAATTTCTTTGAATTTCTACAAAGTACTGACTGAGAGGAATTCAACAAAATGTGGTTCACAAATTTGGACATTCCTACTGAAAGTTATGGGGTTTCCAAGTTTGAATGGAATTCTGAAAAATAAACTAAGATGTTTAAACGGCTGACAGTGGGTCCCACCCGAGCTTCTTCCTCCTCGCGCCAACAGAGCTCGGGTGGCGGTGCACGCCGGCGAGACTCATCGGAAGGGGTTTCCTGGCCACCTCTCGAGCCGAAACTTGCCGCCTAACCATATTCCCGGCCGCTGAACACATCTAGGGGGTCGCCGACCGTCGGTAATGACTGAAAACCTATGCGCGGCTGTGGCAGTGAAAACTAGGGTTCCGGTGAGGTCGGGGAGCTTCATTTCTACCTCAAACGGCTGGGTTATTGACTCTAGAGCAACAGGGGATTACAGGGAGCCTAGAATTGGACGCCAAGTCCGATGAAACAGCTGGCAACCTAGAGCTCCACGGTGACCCGAGGCCTTTTTTCAATGGCGGCGCAAAAACGGCTCGCAATCGGCCAATTCTCGATGGTTTCCATTGCTTCTTCTTCGTGGGTGAGCGCTAGGGTATGGGGAGGCTGTTTTCTAACGAGCTCGGCCGTTGGTTGCATGAGGAACCAGAATTTTTGGTTAAGCCGAGCTCGGTTGAGTTGAACTAGGTTTCGGTAGTTTATGGAATTTGTGCGAATGAATTGATCAAACGCTAAACAGATTTGCAGCTACACGTCACTACAGGAAACCCGATCATTTGCGACGGCCGAGGCCGTCGCAAATAAGTCAAAAACTGTCACAAATAGTCTAATTGCGACGGCTTCCGACCGTCGCTCGTTTTTTTATCGCAATTAAGTTTATTTGCGACGGACACCGTCGCAAATAATATTGTTTGCGACGGCTTTGACACGCCGTCGCAAAATAAGGTCCCGGGCCCAGCGAATGGGCCTGACAAGACAATTTGCGACGGCCGGCTGCGGCCGTCGCAAATAAGAACCTATTTGCGACAACCGTATTCAGGCCGTCTCAAATAACGTAGGCTAGTCTGCGACGGCTGTAATCTTATTTGCGATGGTACTGTATAAAAAGCCATCGTAATTAAGGTTTTTTATTTTTTTTTTAAAAATAAAACATTATGCCCGGCTTGATGGCCAGAAACACGACAAAGATAACACAAAAGACAACATATAACATTTCAATAGATCACAATACAAAAGTGTCTCGCATCTCATCAAAACACAAAAGTGTCTCACATCTCATCACAACAATAGAAAAAAAAAAGAATAGAGCCTATCCGCTAGCGCTACCTCTAGAGCCGCCAACGTCCTCGCCACGCGTCAGCCCAGGCGGAGGTATAGACGGCGACGGAGTTTGAGCCTCCGTCGCCGATCCCTGCAACACATAGAAGTTGTTTGACATATGCATTAGTTTAGAACTTTGTTTTTTACTAGAAGAACGTTTTGATTACCTGAAAACACGGAGAAATGTGCATCGGCGGCGGTAGCTCCAGTTCTGGCAGTGGAATTGGCGGTGGCAGTGGAGGTAGCTCGAGGTGCAACCCCTGGGCTTCGTGGCATTGAAAGAAACTCTGTCATTGCAAACCTTACAAGTTATTACATATTATTAAGAATGCGATAAATTTAAATTACTTTAACTTACCGTCACCGCCTGCCGTTGCATCTCCATCGCGTGCCGCATCTGCTCCATGCAGGCTTGCTGGTAGGAGATGGTGGCCTCCATCGCCACCCTCTGTGCCTCCATCGCCGTCTGATACTGCTCGCGACTCTCCTGGACCTGACGTGCGAGAGTCTCCACCTACAAGACACGGCGACTCGTGCCCGCCGACAGAGACTGTGTGGAGCTTCCTCTCGCAGGTCTCGCCGCCCTCAAGTTGACAACTCCGTTGAATATAGCGAGCCTATAAAAAAGAATCAGTAATATGGAATTGAAATATCTTGAATATTTTGAATTGATAATGATAAAATGACTTATGAACTCACCTTCTGTGGGCTTTTCCACCTTCGCTTGCATACGCGGTTTGAGGATCGATCGGTTCATGTTCCCAATCAAAATTTGCACCGTGTATCCTCCTAGCCTCCTCCCCATACCTAGCCTGAAAAATAAGAAAACCGTGTAACTTCATCAATCTATATAGTTAAATTTACTATGAATGATTGCGGCACGGGAACACCGTTTCGGAGAGCTCTCCGGCGAGGGCAGCCACGAGAGGCGCGGGGTCACGAAGGAGGAAGAAGACAGGTGTGACGCCCTCGTTTCTATGGAAAAAAACCACAGAACCGAGAACTGATGCATATGTGTGCCCAGGATGTTCATCACACATACACATATCATTCACAAACTGAATTCAGAATATATATTACCACGAATAACAGGGTTTATTACAATGTTTCATGAGTCTTGGACTCATGCTAACAGCGGAAGTCTTTGTTCTAGCAGCGGAAGTCTTCTAAACTAGTGCAGAAGTAATCTAAGCAGCAACAGAGGCTCCATCTCTACTCCATCCCCACAGGCAAGGTTGAGGACAGATTTACACGCCTTAATGCTCCACCTGATCTTCATAGTAATCTTCTCCTGTTTTTGATGATGAAGTAATGATGCAAGTTTGAGTACAATGATGTACTCAGCAAGTGCGGGAAAATATGATATGTAGCTTACAACAAGAAAGGTATAAAAGACTTTTTGCAGAAAGCAAAGTTATTTATCCAAAACCATGATAAAACAGCAACTTAACTTTTAAGTGAATGTAATCCCAACATGTATTAAAATACCAACATACCTCCATTATGTTCATCACTTTCCATGTTCCAACCAGACATTAATCAACTTCATTTTTGCTCACGAATACATTCTCGTATTCGCTACCATCTCACAAATACCATTGTGTATTCGCTACCATCTCATCTCATAAAACAATCCCGTCTCACACTGAGACCAATCTTGTTGCCATGACTCAATAGTCATGCAACCAAATCTTATCACCCGGACTCAAGTGTCCTGAAAGCCAAACCATAATCAAAACCATAACCGATAACCATACCAATAACCATAACCGATAACTATCCCAATAACCATAACCGATAACCATCCCAATAACCATAACCGATAACCATAACCAATAACCATAACCAATAACATCCCAACTAATCATGGAAGTTGGCCAGGTGCTCGTGACTGTAAGCTCAGCTATCATGATAGTTTTATACCCTGCAGAGTTTGTAATACTTTACCCACAAGTTTGTGATTTCGACACCCGTCGGCGACTGCAGAACCTCCATTATACCAGTACATAACCGTTGGTGTATGGTCAAGAGATCACAAAATAGCCTTTACAAAGGGGCTACTAGATGTATGGACTCACTAAGGTTTCACCGGCAGGCTAGAATCTCCAATTCTCCCACCCATGGGCCCCCTCTTGTGCCATGCAGTTCCCAGGGCAGTCCTCACTCGACTCCCATTCCCCGCGCCTTCCATGGTCCATAACAATCTAGTAACTTACCTAATTAGTCAGCTAAGCCGCACCCATACTTGGCCTTGTGGTGGCACTGTCATCCTGGCATGTGCTCACATGAACCGGTCCTTAGATCTATGGCAAGTAAACACCATCTCATGCTACCTCATTCACAAACCCAGGCTTGCCTAGATCTCCCTCCGATCCATGTTCATTAACAACATCAGTTTCTCATTATCATTACGAGTGCAGTTAGCTAGACACATCTATCTCGCTTCCCAATCCCATGTACTCAGCGAAGCATAAAAGCAAAAATCATACCCGACTCATAAACTTCCCTGGCGACAAGGGTGGTTTAAACAAAACTAGTAAACTTCCTATAAAAAGGTTTCCCATCATGTTTGACTCAGCACACACACCTTTTCGCAAAACAAAATAATTTTTCCAAAACATAGGATCAACATTGTCAAGGGGCACTTGCCTTGTTCTGGCGGTTCTGGTTGCTCAAAATCTTGTCGTTGTATTCCATCGTAGGTAGCTCCCTGAGCTTGTCCTTCTATTCGTGATTACACACATACAAGATTCATAGCAATCAATACCATGTACAAACTTTAACCAGATGCGATGATGCATATGCATGCAATTCCTATGATGCAGTTTTTATTAGATCTGTTCATACACGTTCTTGTATGGCTTGCATGGTTTTTACGATGAACAGAGGTGTTCGGATTAATTGTGGATGTGGTGATGATCTTGACTTTAGATCAAACCGATCAACACGTGATCTGTCCATGAAAAAGCTTCTGTTTGAAAGGAATCGAAGAACAGATGTAAAGAAACAACGATGATGTCATAAGGTGGTATTGGAGACCTACCTTACATTCCTCTGGGTCACGAGTTCTTCTCCTAGCAAGACAGATCGTCGGGCTCTCTTCCGGTGATCTTTGGCGATTTCTGGCAAAGGGGTTTAGCTCGGCGAGTTTGGGGCTAGGCTTCTAAGTTGTCGTCTTAGAGAAGATGTTACGACCAAGGGGTTTGCTATGGGTTCTATTTATAATCGAAAAGAGAAGAGTCCTAATCTGATTGGATCTCGAATAAGAGTCCTATTCAAATTGTTTTCTCAATCCTAACAACATTGTCTTAGATTGATTCGGTGCAGTAACCTTGTGTAATTCGTGTCGGTTTCCTCCCGTATCAGTATTTCTACGTGTACAGAGGAAAAACCGCTTCAGAATCGCATTACCTTCGCGGTGAACTCCAGAAGCTCCACGTGGCCCGTGGAAACCTGGGCTCCCTTTTTCACAGAGACCAGCTCTGGTTGTGCCGCGTGTCAGGAAAGCGAGACCTCCCTCTTCCTCAGAGATGAGCTCCGCGTACGCCACTTATCCTGGCGGGTCGAGACCTCTCCTCTATTAAGACATGAGCTCCGCGCTCGCCACGTGTCAGTACCGGACCTCCCCTCTCTTTGGATGTGGCTCCAGGTGTGCCATGTGTCAATTTCGGACCTCCCTTTCTTCGAAGGTGAGCTCCGTGAGTGCCACGTGTTCTGTGTAACTAAACCTTTCTCTCCACAGCGACTAGCTCCGCAGCCGACACGTGTCCTGTGGGACTGGCCTCGCTTCTCCGCAGAGGCTAGCTTCGGGGTCAACACGTGTCCCACGGGAGTTGGACCCCTCCCCCTTTTGCGGGGATGAGCCCCGAGCCTTCCACGTAGTCAATTTTAGTGGCGGACCTCTCCCCATGTGCGGGGATGAGCTTCGGACACGTCACGTGGTAGCGAGCCACGGGAGTTGTCTTTCGGCGCTATCTGTAAACTGGGATTGGCTCCCTTTGGCTATCTTTTGATTCTTCTCTATTTCCATGAATATATGCAAATTTCAAAAATGAGGGTGTCACAAATCTACCCCTCTTAAATTGAATCTCGCCCTCGAGATTCTTTAGTAGAGAATAGATGGGGAAACTCTGTCTTGATATCTTCTTCACGCTCCTAGGTGGCTTCAACTTCCGTGTTATGGCTCCATTGTACTTTGCACCAACGGATCACTTTGTTCCTCGTGACCCTTTCCTTTATGTCCAAAATTCAGACAGGGTGTTCCGCATAGGTCAGATCCTCTTGAAGTTCAAGCTCTTCCATCGGTACTTGCTCATCTGGTACTCTCAAGCACTTCTTGAGCTGAGATACATGAAACACGTCATGTACGTCGGAGAGGTGCGTTGGGAGCTCTAGTTGATAGGCTACTTCTCCTCACTTGTTCAAAATCTTAAACGGTCCGATATAACGAGGTGCTAGCTTGCCTCTGATGTTGAAACGTCGCTGGCCACGGATAGGCGATACCTTGAGGTATACGTGGTCTCCTACTTTGAAAGTCAACTTTCTTCGTCTATTGTCCGCATAGCCTTTCTGTCGTGACTGAGCAGCCTTCAAGTTTTCTCGTATCGTTTGGACTTGCTTTTCAGCTTCTTGTAGCACTTTGGGTCCAAACACATGGTTTTCTCCGGTCTCATTCCAAAACAACGGCGTTCTACACCGTCTGCCATATAATGCTTCGAAAGGTGACATCTTCAAGCTAGCTTGATAGCTGTTGTTATAGGAGAATTCCACGTACGGCAAGCTCCTATCCCAACTATGTCCATATTTCAAGGCACAGGCTCTTAACATGTCCTCCAAAATTTGGTTTGTCCTTTCCATTTGTCTGTCGGTCTGCGGGTGTTAAGCGGAGCTAAAATCCAGTCGTGTTCCCATAGCTTTCTGCAGCTTTCTCCAAAATCTAGAGGTAAACTGAGAACCCCAATCTGAGACTATCCTCCTCGTGACTCCATGACGGCACACGATTTGCTCCATGTACAACTCGGCTAGTAGTGCAACGTTGTACTTGGTCCTCACAGGGAGAAACCGGGCTGTCTTCGTCAATCGGTCCACGATAACCTAGATGGAGTCGTAACCCGACTGAGTACGTGGCAACCCGACGATGAAATCCATACTGACGTCTTCCCACTTCCACTCGGGTACCTTCAAGGGTTGCAACAATCCAGCGGGTCTTTGATGTTCGGCCTTCACCCGTTGGCATGTGTCACATAAGGCAACATATTCGGCTATGTCCCTCTTCATACCATCCCACCAATAATAAGTTTTCAGGTCCTTGTACATCTTGGTACTTCCGGGATGTATGGAATAAGGTGAATCATGTGCCTCTTTTAATATCATGTCACGGATGTGCTTCACATTAGGCACACAAATCCTTTTTCCTAGCCAAAGCGTACCCTTCTCATCTTCCTTGAAATCCTTCTCTATTCCTTGTCGGATCCTTTCCTTGATCCCCTCGATCTCCTCATCCATTGCTTGGCCATCTCTTATCTCTTGCTCCAATGAAGAGTGGAGTTCCATCACTCCCATCTTGTTCAAGAATCCGAGGTGTAACCGTTCGAACTCCTTGCGTAGTTCGAGCGGTAGCTCCCGAATCGTGAGATGGTGACAAGCTCCCTTGAGGCTGGTATGGCATCTTCCTCTTGTCCTCTTGCTCAAGCTCTCGGATCTTGCTTTCCACCACTATGGCTTTGTCAACCAGCTTCTGGAAACTCACGTAGTCATTGTTGAGGAGCTGAACCTGTATCTCATTGTTCAACCCTCTCATGAACAAGTACTGCTTCCGTTAATCCGAGTTGACATCTTCAGGGGGTCGATAAAATGATTCAATCTGACTTTATCAGTATTCTGGATTGAGTAAAAAAGGGATATATGAATTTTAAGGCCTTGCCCATACCTTGAAAGCCGCGTGAACTTGTTGAGGTACTCACTCACGCTCTTCTTGCCCTGGCGAAGACCTTCAAATTTCTGCCGCTTGAGCATCATGACACCAGCAGGGATGTAATGAGAGCGGAAACTCTCCTTGAACTCAACCCAAGTGATGGTTTCCGGGTTGTTATGAGCATTGCAGAGAGCATCCCACCAGTCAGCGGCTGCTCCCATAAGATGGTGTGATGAGAAAAGAACTTTCTCTCAGTCATTGCATTGGACAATGGCAAGCTTCTTCTCCATGGATTTCAACCAATCATCGGCCTCCATGGGATCACTAGCTTGTGAGAAAGTGGGTGGTCGAGTCCTCATGAACTCTCCCAGTCTGTTGTGAGCCGGCGGGGGTGGCAGCGGTGCCGGAACGGGGTTGTTGTTGTTGGCCTGCAGTTGACCCAAGGTTTGGATCATGGTTTGCATGAGCTGATTCTGCATGGCCATCAACCGTTCCAGGTTGTTTCCACCAGCTCCGGGGTTAACAGGAACTTCATCGTGGTCGTCCTCCTGGTTACGATGGACGTCCCTTCCTTGGCGGCTGGCGTTTCCTCTCACCATCTATGAGAGTGAGTTGGATAGAATTAAGGTTAGAAGGTTAGATAGATCCCCTAACTATATGCATCAAGGTGTATAGACTATATATATTAGACCATACGAGGATGCGAACAAGTACCGAAGCATCTCACACCTCCCTACCATGTGTGGATATGGAGAACGCTGAAACGTCCCACAACCCACACTAAGCACATAAGCACAAGTAATTATCACCAAGGCTCACACAACTCCTATTCAAGGCTTATTCAATGGAAGTCCTATGTGGTTTAGGGTGAATACTAATATGTGACTTCACCCTCTGTCAAGGTGGTTTGGGGTGACACAAATATGTGATCCAACTATGGCTCCTCCTAGGCTTGTATCTTATGTCAAGGTGGTTCCAATGCCAATCCTATGCATCCTAGGCTCGCATCCTATGGCCGGCATGGCTTCAAATACCAATTGGTGACCTATCGTGTAACCTACAGTCAACCGTGGCTTCCATTGCCAATCTGTGATTTCTATCTAGGCGTGTGATCTACGATCAACCCGTGGTAGGTTGATACCAATCTGTGTCCGATACCAACTTGTGACTTCTATCTAGGCGTGTAACCTACCGTCAACCCGTGGCTCTGATACCAGTATGTGACACCCTCGTTTCTGTAGAAAAAACCATGGAACCGAGAACTGATGCATATGTGTGCCCAGGATGTTCATCACACATACACATATCATTCACAAACTGAATTCAGAATATATATTACCACGAATAACAGGGTTTATTACAATGTCTCATGAGTCTTAGACTCATGCTAACAGCGGAAGTCTTATCTAAACAGCGGAAGTCTTTGTTCTAGCAGCGGAAGTCTTCTAAACTAGTGCGGAAGTAATCTAAGCAGCAACAACGGCTCCATCTCTACTCCATCCCCACAGGCAAGGTTGAGGACAGATTTACACGCCTTAATGCTCCACCTGATCTTCATAGTAATCTTCTCCTATTTCTGATGATGAAGTAATGATGCAAGTTTGAGTACAATGATGTACTCAGCAAGTGCGGGAAAATATGATATGTAGCTTACAACAAAAAAGGTATAAAAGGCTTTTTACAGAAAGCAAAGTTATTTATCCAAAACCGTGATAAAACAGCAACTTAACTTTTAAGTGAATGTAATCCCAACATGTATTAAAATACCAACATACCTCCATTATGTTCATCACTTTCCATGTTCCAACCAGACATTAATCAACTTCATTTTTGCTCACGAATACCTTCTCGTATTCGCTACCATCTCACAAATACCATCGCATATTCGCTACCATATCATCTCATAAAACAATCCCGTCTCACACCAAGACCAATCTTGTTGCCATGACTCAATAGTCATGCATTCAAATCTTATCACCCGGACTCAACAGTCCCGAAAGCCAAACCATAATCAAAACCATAACCGATAACCATCCCAATAACCATAACCGATAACCATAACCAATAACCATAACCAATAACCATCCCAACTAATCATGGAAGTTGGCCAGGCGCTCATGACCGTAAGCTCGGCTATCATGATAGTTTTATACTCTGCAGAGTTTGTACCACTTTATCCACAAGTTTGTGATTTCGTCACCTGTCGGCGACTGCAGAACCTCCATTATACCAGTACACGACCGTCGGGGTATGGTCAAGAGATCACAAAATAGCCTTTACAAAGGGGCTACTAGATGTATGGACTCACTAAGGTTTCACCGGCAGGCTAGAATCTCCAATTCTCCCACCCACGGGCCCCTTCTTGTGCCATGCAGTTCCCAGGGCAGTCCTCACTCGACTCCTATTCCCCGCGCCTTCCACAGTCCATAACAATCTAGTAACTTACCTAATTAGTCAGCTAAGCTGCACCCATACTTGGCCTTGTGGTGGCACTGTCATCCTGGCATGTGCTCACATGAACCGGTCCTTAGATCTATGGCAAGTAACCACCATCTCATGCTACATCATTCACAAATCCAGGCTTGCCTAGATCTCCCTCCGATCCATGTTCATTAACAACATCAGTTTCTCATTATCATTACGAGTGTAGTTAGCTAGACACATCTATCTCGCTTCCCAATCCCATGTACTTAGCAAAGCATAAAAGCAAAAATCATACCCGACTCATAAACTTCCCTGGCGACAAGGGTGGTTTAACCAAAACTAGTAAACTTCTTATAAAAGGGTTTCCCATCATGTTTGACTCAGCACACACACCTTTTCGGAAAACAAAATATTTTTTCCAAAACATAGGATCAACATGGTCAAGGGGCACTTGCCTTGTTCTGGCAGTTCCGGTTGCTTAAAATCTTGCTGTTGTATTCCGTCATAGGTAGCTCCCTGAGCTTGTCCTTCTATTCGTGATTACACACATACAAGATTCATAGCAATAAATACCATGTACAAACTTTAACCAGATGCGACGATGCATATGCATGCAATTCCTATGATGCAGTTTTTATTAGATCTGTTCATACGCGTTCTTGTATGGCTTGCATGGTTTTTACGATGAACAGAGGTGTTCGGATTAATTGTGGACGTGGTGATGATCTTGACTTTAGATAAACCGATCAACACTGTGATCTGTCCATGAAAAAGCTTTTGTTCGAAAGGAATCGAAGAACAGATGCAAAGAAAGAACGATGATGTCATAAGGTGGTATTGGAGACCTACCTTACGTACCTCTAGGTCTCGGGTTCTTCTCCTTGCAAGACAGATCGTCGGGCTCTCTTCCAGTGATCTTCGGCGATTTCTGGCAAAGGGGTTTAGCTCGGCGAGTTTGGGGCTAGGGCTTCTAAGTTGTCGGCTTAGAGAAGATGTTACGACCAAGGGGTTTGCTTTGGGTTCTATTTATAATCGGAAAGAGAAGAGTCCTAATCTGATTGGATCTCAAATAAGAGTCCTATTCAAATTGTTTTCTCGATCCTAACAACTTTATATTAGATTGATTCGGTGCGGTAACCTTGTGGAATTCGTGTCGGTTTCCTCCCGTATCGGTATTTCTACGTGTACAGAGGAAAAACCGCTTCAGAATTGCGTTACCTTCGCGGTGAGCTCCGGAAGCTCCACGTAGCCTGCGGAAATCTTGGCTCCCTTTTCCGCGGAGATCAGCTCTGGTTGTGCCGCGTATCAGGCAGGCGAGACCTCCCTCTTCCTCAGAGATGAGCTCCACGTACGCCACGTATCCTGGCAGGTCGGGACCTCTCCTCTATTCAGAGATGAGCTCCGCGATTGCCACGTGTTAGTACCGGACCTCCCCTCTCTTCGGAGGTGGCTCCGGGTGTGCCATGTGTCAATTTCGGACCTCCCTTTCTTCGAAGGTGAGCTCCGTGAGTGCCACGTGTTCTGTGTAACTAAACCTTTCTCTCCGCAGCGACTAGCTCCGCAGCCGACATGTGTCCTGTGGGAGTGGCCTCGCTTCTCCACAGAGGCTAGCTCAGGGGTCAACACATATCCCACGGGGGTCGGACCCCTCCCCCTTTTGCGGGGATGAGCCCCGAGCTTGCCATGTAGT
This sequence comes from Neostapfia colusana, assembly GCA_030760725.1. Taxonomy (NCBI): domain Eukaryota; kingdom Viridiplantae; phylum Streptophyta; class Magnoliopsida; order Poales; family Poaceae; genus Neostapfia; species Neostapfia colusana. Next base: position 30,478,622 of record JASWHV010000017.1, on the reverse strand, counting down.
CAATTTTTGTGGCGGACCTCTCCCCATGTGCGGGGATGAGCTCTGGACACGCCACGTGGTAGCGAGCCGCGGGAGTTGTCTTTCGGCGCTCTCTGTAAACTGGGATTGGCTCCCTTCGGCTATCTTTTGATTCTTCTCTATTTCCATGAATATATGCAGATTTCAAAAATGAGGGCGTCACAACAAGCACTACAGGAAACCGTCGCAATTTATTTTACTTGCGACGACTTTTTCTTTGGCCATCGCAAATAAGACTTTATACGAGGATTGGCCTAGTTTGCACCTGACTAAAGCCACTACATAAAATAATATGTTCAACACAAAATAGGCACACATGGGAGGCGACGGGCGTGGTGCGGCAGCGGGAGGTGGCGGGCGCGGCGGGGCAGCGGGAGGCGGCGGGCGCGGCGGGAAGCGGCGCGCGCGCGGCGAGAGGCGGCGCGCGCGCGGCGGGGCGTATATCTTCCTAGTACGCTAATAACATCCATCTTCCTAAAACTGCAAATCATGTTTTACATCCCTAAGAAGCAATCATCATTAACCAAAAATGCTTTCTGCCAATAATAAAACAACAAGTGACATCTACAGTTGGGATCTCAATTTCAATTTCCTGAGATCTCAATTTCAATGACCCAACCCATAGCTACAAGTCATAAAACATGAAGACATGAACATTCTACACATACATTCAAAAGATCTCAAATTATTGTGCTAACTAATATCCACAACACATGTGACAAACATAAAACTGATAAAAAACATAAATTTTTTTATCAAATTTTGACCAACTGTGATCTTCAAGTAATATATGTTGTAATTCATGCAGTATAAGGTTGAAGTCTTCGTTTCTCACCTCGAGGAGCAACTGTGCGAAGTGTGTCATTCTTAATTCGGTTCTCACCCAGTGCGCGGTGGGCGGCGGTGGGCAGGGAGTTGCACGTGGTGGGGGCGCGGCCAGGGAGTCGCACGTGGCAGGGCGCCACCAGGGAGTCGCACGCGGGGAAGGGAGTTGCATGTAGGGGGCGCGAGCAGGAGGTGCCGGCGGCCGGCTAGAGGCGGCCGACGGGCGGCGGCGCGCTGGGGTGCGGCCGGCGGCCGAGGGAGCCGAGCGGGCGGCCGAGGGAGGTGGGGCGTGGCGTGCGCGGCGGCGGCGGCGGGCGGCGATGCGGGAGGCAGCGGCGCAGCGCGGAAGGCGGGCATGGTGCGGCGGCGGCGACAATTGTGTGAGTCAGGAAGTACTCGGTCGACTATATCAAGGTCATTTGCGACGGCTTCTTAATTGCGACGGCATTTCCTTCGGCCGTCGCAAACAAGCATTTAATTGCAACGGTTGCTTAATTTGCGACGGCCACAGGTCTGGCCGTCACAAATTAATGCTATTTGCAACGGCTACAGTCGTAGCTGTCGCAAATAGTACCCTATTTGCGACGGCTCCTTTATTTGCGACGGCCTAGAGTTAGCCGTCGCAATTTACATTATTTGCGACGGTGTCCCGTCGCAAATAATTCTAGTCGTCGCAAATGATCGAGTTTTCTGTAGTGTGTTCTAGGCACGACAACACACCTTTCTTGTGTAGGGAAGTGGAGGTGAGACCGGCCGTGGCATGCTGCCCATGGTGAACCGATCGTGGTTCCGCCGGGGCACCTCGGAACGTCGGCGCCAAATCCCAAATTGCACGTAGCAGGAGCTAGGAACCTCGGGTTTTAGAACGGTTGATGCTAGAGCATGCCTTCGCGCTTCCTTTTGTTGCATTGAGCTCGATCGACTGTGTGTGAGTTGGAAAATTGAGAGCGGCGTCGGCGGCTGTTCTTCACGGGAGAGAACAGAGAGAACTACGAGTGTGCGAGAGAAGAAAAGAAGGACTTCAGTTCTATTGCTGTGGCGTGATAAAGCGATCAAGCGACCGATGAAGCAGGAGCTGGTGCCGTAATTCATCGGGTGGGGGGTTCTGCCAGGAGATGGCGACCGCTCGGCGATTGGCCGAAGAGAGCAGAGTGATTTGCTCCTACGAGTGGCTGACCAATGGGCCCTCTCCCCTAAATTCTTTCCCATTTTTATCACTGATATTTTTCCACAGCAACTCACACTTAAATGCTACACTTCCACACCAAGTTATGGTTTGAATTTTTGGAATTCAAATGGATTCAACTCTGATGTGGAATTTGAACTGCATTTGGCTCTTTGAATTTGAATTTGAATCTTCCTCCTTCCATTGATACAAATGCATAGCAAACCAAACTCAAATAATCTGAATTTGGGCATGGATACTATTTCAAATATGGAGAACACATTTGTGGACCCAATTTTCCATTTTGGTGAAGTTTGGAATTTGGAACTGAAATTTGAATTCAGATTGGAGTGCTTCCTGATTTAATTCCAACAAATAGTAAAACCCGTCCAAATGAGCTGAAATTTGGCAGGTTTAATGTTTGAATTATGGAGAACCAAATTGTGAGTTTAGCACCCCATGTTTGGAAGTTTTTCAGAAATTTGAATCAGCACTTGAGCTCATGCCGTTATAATTCAAAGTTTTAATTCCCCCTCATTTTCCTAAGTGAGAATTAGCTGAGCCACTTGCTACAATTTTGGGGATTTTAGATCCCTTCCCCCTTAAAAAGAAGGGGGTATTGTGTTTATACCCTTAGTTGAAAGTCCAATTATGATTTTACCCTCTAAAATTAGAGTTTGTGATTTTACCCCTATTTGTTCAAAACGAAGCCAATGTATCACCCTATTCCGTTATGTGTTGTTAACGGTGTTAAATTATGATGAAAAAAGATAGAAACACCCTTATGATTTTACCCCTACTTGTAATATGTGTTTATGATTTTACCCCTATTTTAATATAATTATAGATTATTTTGCGTTTATTCAAAATAGTGGTAAAATCACGTGCATGGATTAAATTAGGATAAAATCAAAGGGGCATTTTTGTCTTTTTTTCATCATATTTATTACCGCTAACAGTATATAACGGAGTAGGGGTATACTTTGACTTCATTTCCAAAAAGCAAAGGCAAAATCATAAACTCCAATTTTGGAGCGTAAAATAACAATTAGACTTTTAACCAAGGGTATTAACACAATAAACCTTAAAAAGAATCTCGTCCCGAGATCCCAGAAGAAAAGCGAGGTGGACAAAATTTATTGGGTATACAATGATAGCAAATCCGGATAATTCGCTTGTAGATAGTCCTTGCTCTCCCATGTCGCCTCCTCAGCGGTATGGTTACTCCACAAGACTTTATAAAACGTCCCGTTTCTTGTGGCGCGAGTCTTTTTATCGATAATCCAGATCGGATACTCCGAATACGTGAGGTCCGGTTGGAGAACTTCGATGTCTTCCGTGTGGATTTCAGCTGAGGGTTTTAGACATTTTCTCAGTTGAGAAATGTGAAATACATTGTGAATTCCCGCGAGTGACGCCGGTAACTCGAAGCGATAAGCCACGGATCCACATTTTTCAATGATGACGAACGAACCGATGAATCGTGGAGCAAGCTTTCCTTTAACTCCGAAACGATGAACCTCTTTCATCGGAGACACATGGACATAAACATGGTCTCCGATGTCGAAGTGGAGAGGACAGCGTCTCTTATCCGCGTAGCTCTTCTGACGAGATTGAACAACCTTGAGATTGGCTTGTATTACTCGTACTCGTTCCTTGGCCTCATTCACAAGCTCAATGCCATATATAACTCGTTCGCCAGATTCACCAATTGAGTGATGTGCGACATTTTCGGTCGTAGAGAGCTTCATACGGCACCATCTTGATGCTAGCTTGATAGCCATTATTATATAAAAATTCCGCCAACGGTAAATGATCGTCCCAGTTTTTTCCGTGGTGGATGGCACAATTTTTTGTAAATTTTGTAACCAGTCAGCTATTTGTATGTTGGTTGAATGATTGGTGAAGCTGCATAATTGAGCGATAAATGGTTTTGTTTTGTACTTTTGTTGTTAATACATCTAACTTGCGATGGTTTTATCTCTATCTTTTTGTTTATGGTTTGTCTACTTCGATATTTGCAGATGACAAAACAGAATGATGTGATCAACCTCAAGGTTTTTTGTGGTGAAAGTTTTTGCGGTAGCACTGGTCATGGACTCCTTTGTAGCATGACTTCAACAAGGATTTAATGAGCTATTTTGAACTGCACGCATGTTGAAGGATTATAGCCTAAAGGATAAGGACCTGAAGCTTGGCTAGGTTGTGCTCAACGGGCTTGTGTTGATACTATAGATGACACCCTATGCAACCTGTTATTGACTGAACGTGAAGGAAGAAGCATCATTTTCTTTTTTTTTTCTTTTTTTTTTCTATGGAAAAGGAAGAAGCTGTTGTAGATTGTACGTTGACCCTAATCAAGTAAGGCCCGTGCAATATCAGATTTATTTTTGGTGATCGAAGAGTTCGTCAAGTGATGATGATATTGCAGAGGATGAGACTTACAAAGCACACATACTCAGGTTCGATAAAGTAATTCTCTCTGATTCAGAACTTACTAGTATTATCAAACATGACATGGAAAACAAGGCTATGGATGTTGGTGATAATATAGTTGATGTTATGTTGGTGATCTTGACATATTCAGCGAAGTTACACTAAGGTGGGTTTGGTGCTACAGCAAAAGAAGAACCGGAGAAGAATGAAAGCTTAGAGTGCAAGGTCAATGATGACAGAGGTGGGGCAAAATAGGATGGCGGCGGCACTGCAAGTTCAGCTAAGCAAAATATTGTTTACCTCGCTATCAGACGAACCAGATGATGAAAATATGGTTCCACAAGCGGTCGGAGGGATGCAAATGTCCTACCAAGAAGATTCCATACATTTTGTTTCCTTCATCACCCTACTCATTAAAGGAGACTCTTGAGAACTTGAAGTCTTCGAAAAATGTGAGAATTTCTTAAGATTATGTAAGAATCGAACTGGTTCCCTTTGAAGTTTTGTTTGGGAGGATACTAAAGTCGATTAAATATCTTAGATGTATTTATAATATTTTGACTTCATGTTCTCGACCAGCTCCTCTTTTTTTTTAAATATTGGTGCAGACTGCAGAGGGTCGCTATTTTACACCTTTGGGTTGCAGGATTCTTCTAAATCTTATCTTGTTTCGTGAAACTAAATCGTTTACTATGAAAGAAATCCATTTACAATTTCTTTGAAATTCCTGCATTGCAAAAGAACCCTAGTGTGCTGCCGTGCTGAAAGCATTGCACAACCCTACAGCGACAGCTATGATTCAAGAATTAGTAGCAGCAAAATACGACCAATTGAACGTTTTTTTCTCAAATTACCAGCCATCCAAATACCGGCGGTGTTGCCAATTGCCATGTCATGTGTGCATCGTCAGGGAAAACAATAAAACAAACAAAACAAAGCATGAGCACGGGCCTCGCTCATGGCCTCTTTGGTTGCCAACCCTTTCTTCCTTGCCGCAGCGAGCCGCTTTGGTTGCTTTCCCTTTCTCCTCGCCACAGCGAGCGAGGCAGACGATGTGATCGGGATGCTGTATGATGGCCGGACGAGGAGGGCGCCAAGGTAGGCGCCGGGTCTGTAGATACGGCGTGCCTCGCCCTCCCGGTCACCGCCATCTGCCGAAGCACGCAATGTCGTCACGCATACACCTCTCCCCCATCTTCACCGCCGCCGCCACCACAACAGCGGCCCCCTCGAAAGTGTCAGCACCGCGCACTACTCCCGCCGCCCTTTACGCCACCGCGGACCGCGCGCGCTCCGGGACGCTCGTACCAGAGGAGGCGCACCATCTGCTCGATGAATTGTTGCTTCAGGCCACCCCCGTACCTGAGCGCGCGCTAAACGGCTTGCTCGCCGCACTCGCCCGCGCCCCACCCACCGCCGCCTGTAGCGACGGCCTCGCCCTCGCCGTTGCGCTCTTCAACCGCTTATCCCGATGTGCCGCGGGCTCGCGGGTGGCCCCCGCCCGCGCCCCGCACCTATAACATGCTCGCGGATTGATGCATTCTGCCTGAACTTAAATTCCTGAAATCTGCAAGTGATGTTTGTTTGTTACAATGGATATAATCTACACAGATAGCCCATTCCTGATCCTTTTTTTGTTCATTTTTGTTCGCTCACAAGAACGCCAGGTAAAATGTAGATTTCCTTCCTCTGTGATTTGGTTGGCTAGCTATTTCTGACTGAGAATGTATTCTTCATGAAGCTGTTTTGGAGACCAATTGGATAGAGGGGAAATTTCTGAATAAACAGATCAGGTTGTGAATTTGCGACCGTTGTTGAATAAATAGATTAAGCTGTTGATCTGGTGATTAAATAAGAATAAGATAAAGAGAGTTTTTAGGTATAGGATCTCTTAGGATTAGATATGATAAGATCTGATCTGTGGGTGTCTTGTCCTCTATAAAAAGGCAGCCCATAGTTTATACTAGAATTCATTAAAGAAGAAAATCCATATCAATTTGTATCAGGAACAACACAGTGCACCGCCACCATGGCCAGCGCTGATGAAGATCCTGAGGCTCTCACCGATTCCCATAAATTGGACAGCATCTTAGCATAGATGGCCGCCATAAACTCACGCCTCAACGACCATGATCAAAGTCTTGCGCAACTAGAGAAGACGAGAGCAAAGAGAGGGAGAGGGAAGAAACCAACTCTCCGCTCCTTCTATCCCCATCTCAAATCCCCCCAACCTCGCCGATCGCCGCTACTTTTCCCACCGACCAGCAGTGTCACTTTCTGGGTGTCAGCAACATCCAGAAGGCAGCGGCTGCCGTCGAGGACCCGCTCGCTGGGCCAACTATGCTAGTGCCCGCCACGGCGCCAGGAATTGACAACGTCGTCATGACACTAGAAGTGCTCTACAGCAGCGCCCCCGAGCAAGAAGAAAGCGCTCCCGACTCGTTCTTCATCGAACTCGCACGAGAGGCATTGGCAGTCGAAATCTTGCCGAGATTCAGGACGCGACCAAGAACCATGTTAGGCTCACGCCTATTCGTCAACGCTCGTGCACCGCCTGACGCGCCCTCCGTCAGCTAGCTTGCGCATGTCTCTGCTCCTCAGTCCGACGCTGCCAGAAGCCACCTCGCCCATGTCCACTCAGACGCTGCTGCTCGTCGGGATCCTCTGCTCGCAAGCTCGTGTTACTGTCGGTATGTTCGGCTTCTTTTCAATGGGAATCTCCACTTTCGGAGCCTTCTCTGCCCCAGCTGTATACACACGCATCGAGCGGCATTGGATATGTGCCGTGCTCGTACGATCCTGCCCCAAATCACTCTATGTAACAATTTTCAGAGATTCAACTCGCGGATGAGCTGTATGTCAGTGAAGAGGTAAATATTATAGACACCGGTTGGATAGAGGGAAAACATATCAGGTTGTTGATCAATTGGTGAATAAACATATCAGGTTGTGATCAGTTGTTGAATAAATAGATCAAATTGTTGATTTGGTGATAAATAAGGATAAGATAGAGGGAGTGATAGGAGGATGAGTCCCGATCTTCCGAGAGGTAGGGTAAACTTGATTGGGTGGAGATCTCGACGTTGATGATCCAAGTCTCCGAACGAACGAAACCCCGCAATCACTACACCACTGCTCTGTTGGTTATCACCCGTATCACACGAATGACCTCGCCACGAAGGCTTATCCCTGCAAGCGCAATCAAGAACACAAGCAAGAACAGGGAAGTTGCAATCAAAACTGAATTGATCACGAATTTGGGGTCTCACAACCGATGATCGGCGACACTGTTCAATGACAGATTGTAACTAAGCAAAACCCAGCTGTTTGTGACGGCGGCTAGGGGTATAAAAGAGGTGGAGGATGATTAGGGGGGTGCTGGGGTCGTGACCTAACCCTAAGACACGTACATAATGGACTTGGACTCGATACAAGGCCCAATGGCCCAACTAGGTGATGCAACACCCTGACAGACTCTAAACTTTATATTGTTTCAAAGTTTCCCATCGACTCCGAGGGAATTTTGACGTGGGGCCAGTTCCATTGAAAATTTTATCCTCTCAGCTTTCCGTGCATATGTAGAACGTCAAAAACGGAGTCCGTATGCCTCCTGTGCATCCATTTTAAGTTGGACTGCTCCTGGGCCCGAGTTGGACTCGAGTTTGAGTTGGGCTCGGTCTCTAACTTCTTGTTAGACGTATTTTCTGGTCCTCCACGCCTCCAAATCCCTCTCCATGTATCTCCATGTCCTCTCCATGGTTCCTAATCATAATTAATCCATTAGGTAGCAACATACTCTCAAAATTCACATATAAAGAACTATTCAGAAACGAGCTCACCTCTAAATTCAATTGTCGTGCTCGAGCTCTAGTAATTGGACCTTGCACGTCTACCATATGAGTGTTGTGTATATCTGCAGGAGTGATGTCCACATCATCCTCCCCCTCTTGCATTGGAGTCGTCCTCGACTCAACCTCATCTTCTTCTCCCAAGTAATGGCTTCAAATCTGAAATGTTAAATGTGGGACTAACCCCAAACTCGGGAGGCAACTCAAGTTTATATGCATTGTCATTTATCTTCTCAAGAACATTAAAAGGTCCAGCAGCACGTGGCATGAGTTTGGACTTTCTCAAATCCGGCAACCTATCTTTTCTCAAATGAACCCACACCAAATCACCGGGTTCCAATTTTACCTCCTTCCTACCTTTACTAGCAGCAATGCGATACTTTTCATTCATTTTTTTTCAATTTGTAACTTAGTAGTCTCATGCAACTTAAGAATAAATTCAGAACGTTGTGTAGCATCTAAGTGCACAATTTCAGTATGTGGTAAAGGTAGCAAATCAATTGGAGCACGAGGATTGAAACCATAAACTACCATAAACGGACTTAACTTGGTTGTGGAGTGAATAGACCTGTTATAAGCAAACTCAATATGTGGCAAACACTCCTCCCACAACCTCAAATTGTCTTTTAAAATAGCCTGCAACATAGTAGATAAGGTACGATTAACTACCTCCATTTGCCCATCAGTTTGTGGATGACAAGTAGTAGAAAACAGCAACTTTGTTCCCAATTTATACCGTAAAGTTCTCCAAGTGTGACTCAAAAACTTAGCATCCGTATCAGAAACAATAGTATTGGGAACACCATGCAAACGCACAACCTCATTAAAGAACAAATCAGCAATATGTGAAGCATTATCGGTCTTGTGGCAAGGTATAAAATGAGACATTTTAGAGAAACGATCAACAACCACAAAGACACTATCCCTCCCCCTCTTTGTTCTAGGCAATCCTAAAACAAAGTCAATAGAAATATCCTCCCAAGGTGCACTAGGAACCGGAAGAGGCATATAAAGACCATGTGCGTTAAGTCGAGACTTAGCTTTGTTGCATGTCGTGCAACGTGAAATGTAGCGCTCCACATCACGCCTCATTCATGGCCAAAAGAAGTGTGCGGCCAGCACATCCTCTGCCTTTTTAACACCAAAATGTCCCATCAAACCACCTCCATGCGCTTCCTGCAACAACAAAAGACGAACGGAGCTAGCTGGAACACACAGCTTGTTAGCACGGTAGAGAAGGCCTTCACGCAGCAGGAATTTTTGCCACGTTCTTCCCTCTCTACAATTTTCAAAGGCATCTTTGAAGTCCAAATCAGTAGCATATAACCTCTTTATGGTTTCCAAACCAAAGATTTTATGAGAAAGTTGCGATAGTATGGTATAACGTCTAGATAAAGCATCAGCAATCACATTGTCTTTCCCTTTCTTATGTTTAATGATGTAAGGAAATGATTCTATGAACTCAATCCATTTAGCATGACTATCGAAGTGTGTAGTCGACACTTCCCCCGGACCTGCTCTGGGCAGCCCGCGGAGGTTCTTTTTCGGAGGGGCTAGACACTTGCGGAGAGCTTCAGCGTTAGGGACGAGTGAGGGAGAAGCTTGACACAGGGAGTTTTACGTGGTTCAGGCCGCCGGAGCGTAAAACCCTATGTCCACTGTGAGCAGAGGTGCTCGCTGTATTGCTTGCTGCTCAGAACCGGAGTCCTGAGCTTGAGGGTGAGTGATGTCTAGAGTGCGAGTTCACAGAGTTTGAACCCTTGCTAACGTTGCCTACCCGAGCCTTTTATAGTCCAAGGCTCGAGTGGCTTACAAGGTGGGACCGGGACCTGACAGGTGGTCCCGAGGAGATTGCTCGCCGACTGCCGTATCTGCAGTTATGCCGGTAGTTGTCTCTGGCGAAGGCTTCCGAGTCTTCGTTCTGCCGCCCTGCCCATGCCGCAAGCTAGTCGTAGTGGTTGATGATGGCAGGGACGGCAGGGGATGTCTTGTTGCTGTGTTTATTGGCGAGCAGGCTCTGACACGGCGAGCCAGTCTGTGATGTGACTGGGCGCAACGACACCTGACAGAGGTGTGCTCCGCGTCTCCGCGTCTTGGGAAGGCGCGGGCCTTGAATACCTTGTATGGGCAAGGTATGGCGCGTCTTTACGCCTGCTGCCTACCGCGCGGGGGTAGGTAGCGTTGCTCTGCTGGCCACGTGGCGAGTCCGGAGCTCTCCTCTGTGGAGGGGGGGTCCGGCCCCGCGGGACACGTGGAGCCTTTGGAGCTCTCCCCGCGGAGGGGGGAGGTCCGGCTCCTACTGGCCATGTGGCGGGCCCGGAGCTCTCCTCTGAGGAGAGGGAGGCCCGGCCCTGCGGGACACGTGGAGCCTTCGGAGCTCTCCCCACGGAGGGGGGAGGTCCGGCTCAGTTGGCCACGTGGCGAGTCCGGAGCCCTCCTTTGAGGAGAGGGAGGTCCGGCCCCGCTGGACACATGGCGCCTTCGGAGCTCTCCCTGCGGAGAAGGGCGAGGTCCTTAGGCATTTCCCCCTGTGCGCGAGGGTACCCCGTATCGAGGGTACCGACAGTGGCCCCCGGGCCCATCTCGGGAGAGATAGCGAGCCCAAGGTGGGGCCTCCGTCTCTTCCGTTCTGCGCACTTTCTCTAAGTCCCGCATTGACCGTTGCCGGAGCACGAACAGTCACGAGATCGTGGGAGCGTGCGCCCACTTGATGGTTGCTTTTACTACGGCGGTTCCCAAGGCTGCCACTTCTGCACGTTGCTGCGCTTTTTTCGGGAACCGTCGAAGCGCCTCGCCGGCTCGTCTCCTTGGGAGACTGACTTCTTGGCCCAACGCTTCAGCTGGATGACTTGGGTCCACTTGTCATCGACGCTCGGTCTTGGAGCCAAAGCGGTTGCCCAAGCAGCGTATTCGAAGAGTCTCGAATCGCTTTGAATCACACCTGGGAAGTGCGAAGGGAAGCCGCAACGCGGTTAGGCTCCCCTTATAAAACTTCCCAGCGCTTGCACCTTCCTTGAGTTCCTACGCCCTTGTCTTCTGCCATGGCTTCCAACCCACCTCCGGAGGAGAAGTGCGCTCGATCTCCTCCAGCGGCGGCGTCTGCGCCGAGTCAGGGATCCAGGGAGCCTGCATGCCCTGCTTCTGGAGATGGCGCCCCGTCCGGTGGCGACCCCAAGAGGTCTCTGGCTCATCATCCTGACGGGACTCCTCTTGAGCGACGACAGGCTGAAGGTTCCCAGGCGTCGCGTCCTCCCTCCTCAGGCGGTGGAGTCTCCAAGGAAACTGCTGATGCGTTGAGGAAGGCTTCAGGCGGTGGAGCCTCCAAGGAAACTGCTGACGCGCCGAGGAGGGCTTCAGGCGGTGGAGTCTCCAAGGAAACTGATGACGCGACGAGGAGGGCTTCAGGCGGTGGAGTCTCCAAGGAAACTGCTGAAGCGCCGAGGGGGGCTTCTGAAGCATCCCCTGCTCCGTCAGTCCGAGCGACTGTGGGGTAGCCGTCGGCAGCGACGGCGGGCTTTAGCGGTCCTTGCTGGCAGCCCACCACGAGGTAGAGGAGCTCCTGGTCTCACGGTTCGTCGACCAGGCAGGGTCCGCCCAGGTCTCCCTTGGCTTCAGCCTAGAGATGACAGCGGCCCTTGCGCTGGAGGTGGCCGAGGTGATCCCTGTGCTCGAGTCGTGGGGCGGGAGGAAACCGCCAGGGCTGAAGTCGGGAACGTGGCCGCCCTTGTAGCCTCTAGGTTCTGGCGCGGGCCATAGGAACCCTAGGACTTGTATCTCTCTTTTTTTTTGAGTCTGTAGCCCAACTCATGGAGCCATGAATAAATAGACTCTTGCGACTTTTTTTGTCTGTTGCGCTTTTATATTCTTCTTGGTTTTGCCTGGCCGAGCCCTTAGCTCCGCAAGGTGCTTAGAGGCTTTCACCAATCTCGAAGCCCCACACAGACACCTTCCCCGGGTGCTTATTGTATTGAGGGCCCCGGAGGTCTCTGGAACTCACCCCATGAGAACGGGGAGGTCCGGATCTACCGACCACGTGGCGGCCCCGGAGCTCCCCTCTGAAGAGAGGGAGGTCCGGCCCCGTGGGACACGTGGGGCCTCCGGAGGTCACCCCTGAGGAGGGGGCGAGGCCCGGTTCTACCGGCCACATGGCGGGTTTGGAGCTACCCGCTGAGGAGAGGGGGGCTCCGACCCCGCCGGACACGTGGGGCCTCCAAAGCCCGCCCCTATGGAGGGGGCGGGGTCCGGATCTCTCGGTCTTGCGCGGTCCCGTAGCGGCCCCCTGGTAGGTGTGGCCAATTGCTTGGGTACTCCTACCATACTCCTATGGGGAGCTAAGGCCGAAAAGTCCTGCACACAAGTAAGGGAAACGTAATTCTCCTTGGGGCTCCCCCCTTCCCTATATCATAGTCTTATTTGGCTTACGATCCTGATCCGGTGTACGGTGCTTGGGAACTTTAGTGCGCGAAGTGTCGGGGGCTCGGGGCCCCCTGGCCATCGGCAGGTACCTCAAACGTGACCGTTTCAGGCAGGATAGCAAATGCCGACTAGAGGTGAGAATGGGAAAAGGGGGCTGAGTGTATGGTGAACATACCTAGGAAGTGCGGTCATAAAAATTAATACGTAATTTGAATGAGCACAAGGGAAGAGCAAAGTAGGACATGTTTCTTTCCCTATAAATTTCCATAGGAGGAAGGCAGGCTAAACATGGAGGCAGCGACCCGCCCCATTAAAAAGGGAAGCAAGACTCTACGCGCTTAGGGTCGGAACCAGGCCAAGCTGAACGTAGTCCTAGACCATCCCCTGAGACTTAGCTGCTGCGAGCACTGTTCCTAGACTCTATGGGATCTATTAAAAAGAAGAGACTGTCCTATTATTGCTCTAAGGGTAGAACTTACGGAGGTGTTCGATGTTCCAGGGGTTCGGGAGCGGATCCCTGTCCTCGGTGGAAAGGCGTACGCACCCGGGGCGGCACACTTTCGTGACTCGGAAGGGACCTTCCCAGCTGGGGGAGAGTTTGTGGGTCCCTTCGCGAGAAAGTATGCGCCGCAACACCAGGTCACCTTCCTGCAGCTCCCGGACACGCACAGACCTTTGGTGGTAGCGACGGAGCGCTTGTCTGTATCGTGCGTTGCGGAGTGCTGCATGTAATCGGGCCTCGTCGACGAGGTCGATGTCTTCACGCCGGAGGTTGTCCTGCGCGGCTTCATCGTAAGCTCGGACACGGTGAGACTTCATGGTGATCTCTAGGGGAAGCACAGCCTCGGCTCCGTACACCATGAAGAAGGGTGTCTCTCCGGTGGCCCGGCTCTGGGATGTCCGTTTAGCTCATAGTATGCTTGGAAGCTCGTCCACCCACTTGGTGCCATGTTTCTTCAAGCCAGCATAGGTGCGGGTCTTGAGGCCCCGAAGAATCTCGGCGTTGGCCCTCTCAACGTGTCCATTGCTCTTTGGGTGAGCAACGGAGGCATAGCACACCTGGATACCGAGGTCTACGCAGTATTCTTGGAACGCTGCGCTGATGAACTGGGTCCCGTTGTCGGTGATGATTCTGTTCGGGACTCCAAACCGACAGACGATCGACTTGATGAACTTTACTGCGGATTTCCTGTTGATGGTGACGATGGGTGTGGCTTCCGGGCACTTGGTGAACTTGTCGATGGCGGCGTAGAGATACCGGAATCCCCCGACGGCTCTGGGGAATGGTCCAAGGATGTCCAACCCCCATATGGAGAACGGCCATGAAGGCGGGATCATCTATACCTCCTGAGCCGGTGTGTGGATCTGCTTGGCATGGAACTGGCACGCCTTGCAGCTCTCGACCAGCTTGACGGCATCCTGGAGTGCTGTCGGCTAGTAGAAGCCATGCCGGAAGGCTTTACCGACAAGCGTGCGTGAGGAAGAGTGACTCCCACATTCGCCTCCATGGATCTCAGCGAGCAAGTCGCAGCCTTTCCCCTGGGTTATGCACCGCAATAGGACATGGTTGGCGCCACGCCGATAGAGATCCCCTTCTACCAGCGCATACCTCTTAGCCATGCGCACGATCCGTTCAGCAAATACACGTTCATCAGGGAGGATGTTGTCTTTCAAGTAGTCCCGGATCTCCGTGATCCATGCATTGGGTCTGACTTGAGCTTGTGGATCTTGAGCGCTGGGTTGCACGGAGTCCTCAGTGACGCTTACGATCCTTGGCGGCGTCCATGGCTGCAGGGCCGCCGGGACTGCCAGCTTCGAGGTGCTGGTCCAGCCCCCTTCGCCATGCTTGGCAGGCCGGGCTGTGGGCCGCAGCAACGTCCTCTCAAAGACTTCTTCGGGCACAGGGGCCCCGGTGGAGGCCTTCGTTGAGAGGTCATCAGCTGCGGCATTGCCAGCGCGCGGTACATGGCGCAGGTCCAAGGTGAGGAAGTCTTTCTCCAACATCTGCACGTGGAGCAGATAAGCAGATAGCGGTGGGTCATTGCAGGAGCATTCACCCTTAACTTGCTTGACAACTAGCTGGGAGTCGCCCTGTGCCAACAACTAGCGAGCGCCCAGAGACAGGGCTGTCTTTAGGCCAAAGATAAGTGCTTCACACTCTACCATGTTGTTGGTTGTCTTGAAATTGAGACGCACCATGTACCCAAACTGCTCCCCCGATGGCATGAGAAGCAGTTGTAACACCCCAAAAATCTTGTTAAGACCCTAAATCATGTTAAGAGGGGAATTTAAAAATTTTTGGACGTGTTGCATGTTTTGCAAAAATTCAATTCAAACTGGAATTCAAATTAAACTCAAAACAGAAAAGAAATAGAAAAAGAAAAAAAAAAGAAAACAGAAAAAAACCGGCCAGTGGGCCGAAACCCACCAGCCGGCCCACCCAGCAACCGCGCCAGCCCGCAGCCGCGCGCGCTGTTTCCTTCCGCTGATAGGTGGGACCCACCAGCTCGTCTTCTACCTCGGCCGCGCCGGACTCCCTCTCACCCGAATCAAAACCGATCGGGATTTCTGCGTATCCCCGCTGAATTCTGTTCGTAGGCGACGCGGACTTGATCTAAACCGCCCCGCCGCCTTTCCCCGTCGATAAAAACCCCGGCCTCGTTCTGTTTTTCCCACGCGATCCGCCGATTTTCGTCCGGTGAGAACCGAGACTTCTCCGGTGAATTCTGGCCTATCTAAGCTCGGAAATTCCGATCTAACTTGCTGGTCTTGATCCACCGCATCCAGGGAACCTTGCAGGTGCAGAAAACTCGGTGACTTGCGGTGTAAACACAGCACCGACGAGCCTCGCCGTGAATTCATCTCGGACCTCGTCGCCGATCACCTTCCAGGACCTCCGAGCTCAAGAAAACCCCCGAGGTGAGATCCCCGACCTCTCCTCCACCGATCTATGCCATAAAATCATAGTTCTAGGAAGAATTCTCGAAGATCCGAAAATCTCCGGCGAGATCGCCGCTTCCCGCCGCCGTGCGCCGCCGGCAGCGCCGCCCGCGCTCGATCAGAGCGACGTGGCCGCTTGTGCGCCGTTTATTTTAAATCGCACGGTAGGGTTTAAATCCTCGCGTACCGGTTCGACGTTATAATCTCAGCCGTCGGTTTAAAATCGGACGGTCCACATCAGCCCCGCGTTATAAAGACTGGAAATCTTACGTGCTACCCCCTGGGGTTCTCGGGAAATAAGAGCTAGCCCCGGAAACTTCTGATCTAGCCCCTAGAACTTCAGAAAATCATGTAAATTCATTTAAAAATCAGTTTTAGCCCCTGGACTTAATAAAAATTAGCAAAACCCCTCTGTTATGTGTAGCTAGACCCCTGAAAATTCTGAAAATAATATTATAGACCCTGTAGTGGGGTAAGTTTACCTTTTTAGCCATGTTTAGTATTTAATTTAGGAAATTGAATATGTGGCTAGTGTTTAAAGATTAAAAAGTGGGACAAACATATTGTCAAAATTTAATTAAAGACTTTCTCAGTATTTGGGAAACTTTGGAGTGAGATAAAAACATATTTTGGGCTGAATTGAATCAGTTTAATTTATTATTCACATTTAGGGACACATTTTTAAGTAAAGAATAGTTCTAGAAAATAGGGGAAAATAATTGTGAAATAGGTTACATCAGAGGCAAAGGTCAAAATATGTTATTAAATTATTTAGGACCAGAACCTATTCTGTTTAGATGATGTGTCTTACTATTTTCATAATAAAGTACACATTTATGCATAGGAAAATAAATCTGAAAATATAGCAACTAGTAAATAATAAATGGAGTTTCTAAAATCCAAATAATTCAGTCTAGGGTTGGTAGAAATTCTGAAGACACATATGGAGAAGGAAAATACCTTTCATGCATACTTGGTAGCTAAAAGGTGTAGTAATTGAATATAAGGAATTTATTTAAATTGGAAACTCATATATAAAGTATGCAAGCATAAATGTGAATACAAAAGTAGGAATCATATACACATGAATAAAAGTGCATGTAAGCCAAAGGTCAACACATAGAGTAACCACAACACATATAATGGTGAATGACTTTCATAAATATGAATGTGTGGTTTGTATGAAGTGGAAGTGTGAACCTATGTCTTATGGATTGTTGTTTTCCTTTTGCTATGTGTGATGGTATGATGTAGAACCTGCTCAAGAGCAAGTTATCCCTTTCCAAGATCAGGACTACCCATTCCAAGAGCAGCAGGAAGGAGGCAAGTGTCCTTGACCACTTTGATCCTAAGCTAGGATGTGTAGATAGAATTATTTGCATTGTCAAATGAAATATGAAACCCATGCTAGGAAGTTTCCCTAGAATTGCATTACCTTGTTTCCTTGTAGCTTGGGTTGGGATTCATTTTATCATGTCATTTATTATTATGCATATGCTTAGCCATGCTTAGAATGGGATGTTTGGGATATGAGATCATCAGTTTATTTTACCATACTCTTGAATGAGATATTGTGAGTTATGTAGAGGTATGGATCAAGGCAAGTTGGATGTTTTGGTTGTGTGCTGGGTGCACGAGACTCGGGTTTGTGTTTAGTACTTGCCTGGATCCTAAGGACCGGTTCATGGAGCATGTAACCTGGCTTTACAGTGCCAACCACATGCTGAGATGGGGCAGCTTGGCCAATTAATTAGGTGTATCCCCGGCGTAGTATGGGTGTGTTGGATGGTGCGGGGAGTAGGTGTCAGCTAGACTACCATATGAACCGCAAGGCTCAAGAGGGGGCCACTGAAGCGGGGTTGGAGCCTCTTGTATGCTGTTAGGGGTGAAACTTCAGTGGGCCCACGCTCGTCGGGAATCCCTTTGTAAAGGCTTCGTAGTGATCTCCTGGCTACACACCTGGGAAGTGTGAATGTGGTTCGTAGCCACTGGCATAATGGAGGTTCTTTTAGTCCACCCGGCAACGGGGGATGAAATCACTACATGTGGGTACAGTGGTACAAACTCTGCAGAGTCAAAAACTGTCATGACAGCCATGCTCACGGTCAAGAGCGGCTTGGACTTATTCATGATTAGAGGATTGATGGTTTTGGAAGTTAAGCGGGGAGCTTAACATTGGAAATGATGTTATGGTTATTGGATTATGATGATGGGATGGGAGATTGGGACCATTTCACTTGTGTAGTAATGTAGGTGCTTAATAAGCTAAGGTGATAGGTATTAATTGCGTAGTGCTTTAACCATGAGTTCAACCTCTCCTTGTTCTAGCCATGCATGATATAATTTTCCCACACTTGCTGAGTACCATCGGTACTCAACCTTGCATATTTGTTGGTTTATATTGCTGCTCAGGTCAAGATAATGAGGTGGTGTATAATGACCAAGACTTTGGACCCGAAGAAGGTTTCTAGGTTCATGGAGACCCCCGGGCAACGCCTGTGATGGAGCCTACGAGAATAATTATTCCGCTGCTAGTTTATTTACTTGTGATGAACTTATTATTGTCCATCGAGGTATTTGCTATGTAAGACTTATTTATATTCGACACCTGGCTTGTCATAAATGATGCTTCACTATTTGTCATCACATGTATGAGAAAATGATCCTGGCATACATGTGATATTCACTTGGTTGTTCTTCGGAAAAACCGGGTGTGACAGAGGTGGTATCAGAGCCAAGGTTGCCCGTAGGAACGTGGACCTAGGTAGAAATGGACGTATTTAAGGGCCCTATTTTCTTAAAAACTATTTTACAAGGTGTGTGTTGAAAAGTGTTATTTAATGGAGTCGCTTTCTTCATCGTACCCCAATTTTCATTCAAAATAGGATTTTTGTTTAAGAGTTTATCTAACCTAAGTTTAAATTCTTTTTGTTTTAGATGGTTCGCATGATTCGCACCGCTCACAAGTCCACAGGAGGGAGAGTTCCCGTAGTTGCCCTTGCCGAGAGAGAGGAGAGCCGTCCGGTGACGTACCTTTC
This sequence comes from Neostapfia colusana, assembly GCA_030760725.1. Classification (NCBI taxonomy): domain Eukaryota; kingdom Viridiplantae; phylum Streptophyta; class Magnoliopsida; order Poales; family Poaceae; genus Neostapfia; species Neostapfia colusana. Next base: position 30,459,936 of record JASWHV010000017.1, on the reverse strand, counting down.
CTACGGATTGGCAGTAGGAGGCTTATTGCGCCATCTTCGGCGTATGCTCGAAGCCGCCGGCAACACGGGAAAGCTAATCATCCACTATAACTCCACTATAACCATCCGTGAGAAGAGGGAAGAATGGAGTTCAGAGATGAGGATTATACACGAAAATCAGCTGCTTAAGATTCACCACTCTCCAGCTTGTCGAGCAACACAGGTCGATACGGAGAAAGATGTCACCTGGGAGGCCATCACCTGCCAGAGCCACATCTATCGTCGCCACTTGGACAAAACTGAGTACATGTATGTCCTCCAACGTGAGAGTGGTACCACAGAGTACAAGTACCCACCAGTGCAGCAAGGGACTTCCCATGAGCACATGGACTTGTGCTTGGAGGATGCTGCTATGCTCAGCACTCGACTGCAGGAGTGTCAACAAGAGCTTCAGGATGTCCGGGACACCCTGAAGGAAACGGAGGCGTTGCTGCGAGCCTGCTTAAAGGCGAGAGAAAGAGGAGATGGGAATGAACTGTGTGTCACCGTGAATGATACATGGACTCCTGACTCCCCGGATCGCCGAGCGATCAGGCGTCGTCGCACTTCTCCACCAGCAGCCTCCCCACCCAAAGCAGAGTCAGAAGGAAGCCAAAATGATGAGGAAGATCCCGAGGAGCCAGCTCAAGAAAACGAGTAGTGTAGAGTCCCTCACTTAGTCAGCAAGATGTCGAATAGGCGAGTCGTTAAGTTAAGTTAATGGTGTGATAATGCTTGGTGTGTGACGTGAGTTGTGGAAGCCATGAGCAATTGTCCACAGCCTCGTCTTTAGATTGTTTTGCTTTGGTGTGTGAACCCACATGAAATAATATTGCATTTATTTTTGTGTGAAAAGTGAACCCTTAGAGAAGTATAACAAAGCCTCAACACTTCAAAGTACAAACAAATGAAAGTAGTAAGATGATACTAAATGCTTTCAAATTAACATTGGTTGATTCTGCCAGATGGCCGGAAGAGGAAAAGGACGTGCTGCCAACCCCGCCAACAACAACGATGAGGCATGCAACCCTCATCTTTCTGGAGGCCAGGACCGGGGTGGTCGCCGTGAAGGAGTTGATCCCGTCCACCAAATGCTGGAGAATCAAAATCAGCTCATCCAGAACTTGACTCAAGTGGTGGCCAACTTGCATCAAGTTCCACCTCCACAAGCTGCACCACGCCAACCAAGGTTGAGTGAGTTTCTAGGAACTCAACCTCCAAAGTTTGCAAGTGCTGCTGAACCTCTGGAGGTAGATGATTGGCTTAAGACCATTGAGAGCAAGATGAGGATCATACAGTGCCATGGGTATGAGAGGGTGCTGTTTGCCTCTCATCAATTGCATGGACCTGCTGCTGATTGGTGGACCGCCTACGTGGCTGCCCATCATGACCCTGAGAACATCACTTGGGAAGAGTTCAAGCGTAGCTTCCGCAACCATTACATCCCAAGAGGTGAACTCAAAAACAAGAGGAAGGAGTTTTTGGGACTGCAGCAGGGAAACATGACGGTGAGGGAATACCTCACTAAATTTACTCAACTATCCCGTTATGCCTCACGAGACATAGAGACTGATGAGCAGAAACAAGATTGTTTCGTGGAAGGGCTTACCGCCGAAATGCAGTGTGCGATGTCCTCAAATGAGTATGAAAGCTTCCAAAAGATGGTGGACAGAGCATTTGTGGTGGAAAGGAAGCTGAAGGACTTGGAAAATGAGAACAAGAGGAAGGCCGGGTGGTCACACCAAGCCTCAGGGAGCAACACTCGCTCACGTCTGATGCAGCAACCTACAGGGCAGACGAACCGTGCTGTGGTACCCTACTCAGCACCAAGAGGGTACAACCTGAACTACAGGCCTCCGGCAGCACCAGCACAGCCACAACGTCAGTTTGTACAGCAGCCTCGCCCTGCATATCCACCTCGACCAGCAGTACAGGGACCTCCAAACCAACCCCAAGACAGCAAAGGCCAGACACCTAAGGTTGGGGTGCAATATTTTAGCTGCGGTGAAGTGGGGCACTACGCCCAAAAATGCCCAAAGAAGAAGCCCGCACAGCCACAACAGCAGAATGTGATGCGAGGACGGGTGAACCACGTCACTATGGAGGAAGCGCAAGAGGCACCCGACGTGGTAGTTGGTAAGTTTCCTGCCAATTTACACCTTGCAACCCTGGTGTTTGATTCTGGTGCTACCCACTCGTTCATTGCTCAAGGGTTTGTTAAGAAGCATGACCTAGCAACAACACAAATGAACCATATGCTAGCCGTAAACTCTCCAGGGGGAGAAATAAGGACAAGACAAGTGTGTCCCAAAGTGAACCTAGACATTAATGGGGTGGTATTTACTGCCAACCTCATAGTGATAGATTCACAAGGGATCGATATTATTTTAGGCATGGACTGGTTAACCAAACATAAGGGAATCATCCATTGCTCGACCAGAACGGTGGAACTAACTCACCCTAGTGGCACAAGAGTAAAGTTTATAACAATACAGGAGCCTAGGAGGGACATTAAATTAAATCAAGTTGAGGTGAAAGTGGAGGAGATCAGGATTATCCGGGAATATCCAGATGTTTTTCCGGAAGAATTGCCAGGTATGCCTCCTGATCGTGAAGTGGAATTTGCAATTGAGCTAGTGCCTGGAACAGCCCCGATATACAAGAGACCTTATCGGATGGACTCCAAGCAGCTAGGAGAGCTCAAGGATCATTTGAGAGAATTGACGGAGAAGGGGTATATTCGCCCTAGTTCCTCACCATGGGGAGCTCCGGTGATATTTGTGCCCAAGAAGGACGGAACCCAAAGGTTATGTGTGGATTACTGTGCTTTGAATGAGGTAACCATCAAGAACAAGTACCCATTACCCCGCATTGAAGACTTATTTGATCAGTTGAGAGGCGCTTGTGTGTTCTCGAAAATTGATCTCAGGTCGGGCTACCACCAACTCAAGATAAGGCAATCTGATATTCCCAAGACAGCTTTCGTATCTCGGTACGGACTGTATGAATACACCGTCATGCCTTTCGGGCTGACTAATGCCCCGGCATACTTCATGTATCTCATGAACAAGGTATTCATGGAATATCTGGACAAATTTGTGGTGGTCTTCATAGATGACATTCTCGTCTTCTCCAAAGATGAAGAAGAACATGAGAAACATCTAAGGTTGGTGTTGCAGAGGCTAAGAGAACACCAACTATATGCCAAATTGAGCAAGTGTGAGTTTTGGCTGAAGAGAGTTCCCTTCTTAGGACATATAATCTCGGAGGGAGGAATCTCCGTAGATCCCGCCAAAATCGAGGATATACAGAAGTGGAAGACCCCTGAAAATGTCCGGGAAGTTCGAAGCTTTTTGGGATTGGCTGGATACTATCGACGGTTTATTGAGGGATTCTCTAAGATCTCGAGACCTCTCACCAAACTGTTGGAGAAGGGAATCACATTCACATGGACGCCGCAGTGCGAGACGAGTTTTCAGGAGTTAAAGGAAAGATTGACAACAACCCCAGTGCTCGTTATGCCAGATATGCAGAAGAACTTTACGGTGTACTGCGATGCCTCTGGAAACGGGTTGGGATGTGTTCTCATGCAAGAAGGGCATGTCGTGGCATATGCATCCCGGCAGCTTCGGAAGCACAAGAAGAACTATCCTACACATGACTTAGAACTAGCCGCAGTGGTACACGCGTTGAAAATGTGGCGGCACTATTTGATGGGGAAGAGGACCGAGATATATACGGATCATAAGAGTTTGAAGTACATTTTCACATAGCCAGACCTCAACCTCAGGCAAAGGAGATGGTTAGAGCTAATCAATGACTTTGATGTGGGCATCAACTATCATCCTGGGAAAGCAAACGTCGTGGCCGATGCTTTAAGTCGGAAAGTGCAGGTCAATAAGTTGAGCCTGAAAGACATGCCTGCAGAATTGAAAAACGAGGTTATAAGGCTCAATCTATGCCTTGTGAATAGTGGTGAAGCCATCGCCATGGAAGTGGACTCCACACTAGAGCGAGACATACGCGAGGGTCAAAAGAATGACGAGAAGATACGAGAGATCAGACAACTCATCAAGGAAAATAAAGCTCCTGGTTTTAGAGAGGATGAACAAGGAACGGTGTGGCACGGGAAAAGAATCTGTGTGCCAGAAGTAAAGGAGATCCGTGAATTGATTTTGAAGGAGGCTCATGATTCTGACTATTCCATTCATCCTGGGTGTACGAAGATGTACCAGGACCTCAAAAGCAGATATTGGTGGTATGGCATGAAGCGAGATGTCGCGGAACATGTTGCTCTATGTGACACATGTCAGTTGGTAAAAGCAGAACATCAACGACCCGCGGGATTATTGCAACCACTCAAAGTGCCTGAATGGAAATGGGAAGAAATCAGCATGGATTTCATCGTGGGATTGCCTAGGACCCAATCAGGATATGATTCGATATGGGTCATCATTGATAGGCTAACCAAGGTAGCTCACTTCATCCCCGTGAAGGAAAGCTACAGCGGATCCAAATTGGCAGAGTTGTACATGTCAAGGATCGTGTGTTACCATGGAGTGCCAAAGAAGATTGTGTCGGATCGAGGGACACAGTTCACCTTAAGGTTCTGGCAGAAGTTGCACGAAACCATGGGAACCCATCTGAACTTTAGTTCTGCCTACCATCCCCAAACTGATGGACAGACGGAAAGAACCAATCAGATCCTTGAAGATATGCTGAGGGCATGTGCACTCAAAAACAATAGGAGTTGGGACAAGAACTTACCGTATGCGGAGTTTTCCTATAACAACAGCTATCAGGCTAGTATGAAGATGTCACCGTTTGAAGCTTTGTATGGGAGGAAGTGCAGAACTCCCCTATTTTGGAACCAAACGGGGGAAAGTAAAGTGTTTGGTCCCAAAGTACTACAAGAAGACGAGGCGAAAGTGAGGGAAATTCGCAACAACTTGAGGATAGCACAGACACGACAAAAGAGCTATGCTGATGTTCGGAGAAGAGAGCTTGTTTTCAACGTGGGAGACTATGTCTATCTCAAGGTGTCCCCTATCCGAGGACTTCGTCGGTTCAAGGTGAAGGGGAAGTTGTCACCTCGATACATCGGACCCTTTCAAGTTCTGGAAAGGAAAGGCGAAGTGGCGTATCAACTAGAGTTACCGGCTCATCTATCGGATGTGCACGATGTATTCCATGTGTCACAACTCAAGAAATGCCTGAGGACGCCTGAGGAGGTGTTGCCCATGAATGAAGTGGACGTAGCTAAGGATTTGTCCTATGCCGAGCAACCATACAAGATTTTGGAGACAATGGAACGCCTCACCAGAAATAAAAGAATCCGGATGTGCAAGGTGCAGTGGAAGCATCACTCAGAAGAGGAAGCCACCTGGGAGCGGGAAGATGAGCTAAAGGCACAATTTCCGGAATTGTTTTCTTAGAACCACCAATCTCGAGGACGAGATTTCTTTTAAGGGGGGTAGAGCTGTAACACCCCAAAAATCTTGTTAAGACCCTAAATCATGTTAAGAGGGGAATTTAAAAATTTTTGGACGTGTTGCATGTTTTGCAAAAATTCAAATTCAAACTGGAATTCAAATTAAACTCAAAACAGAAAAGAAATAGAAAAAAGAAAAAACAGAAAACAGAAAAAAACCGGCCAGTGGGCCGAAACCCACCAGCCGGCCCACCCAGCAACCGCGCCAGCCCGCAGCCGCGCGCGCTGTTTCCTTCCGCTGACAGGTGGGACCCACTAGCTCGTCTTCTACCTCGCGCCGCACCGGACCCCCTCTCACCCGAATCAAAACCGATCGGGATTTCTGCGTATCCCCGCTGAATTCTGTTCGTAGGCGACGCGGACTTGATCTAAACCGCCCCGCCGCCTTTCCCCGTCTATAAAAACCCCGGCCTCGTTCTGTTTTTCCCACGCGATCCGCCGATTTTCCTCCGGTGAGAACCGAGACTTCTCCGGTGAATTCTGGCCGATCTAAGCTCGGAAATTTCGATCTAACTCGTTGGTCTTGATCCACCGCCTCCGGGGAACCTTGCAGGTGCAGAAAACTTGGTGACTTGCGGTGTAAACACAGCGCCGACGAGCCTCGCCATGAATTCACCTCGGACCTCGTCGCCGATCACCTTCTAGGACCTCCGAGCTCGAGAAAACCCCCCAGGTGAGATCCCCGACCTCTCCTCCACCGATCTATGCCATAAAATCACAGTTCTAGGAAGAATTCTCGAAGATCCGAAAATCTCCGGCGAGATCGCCGCTTCCCGCCGTCATGCGCCGCCGGCAGCGCCGCCCGCGCTCGATCAGAGCGACGTGGCCGCTTGTGCGCCGTTTATTTTAAATCGCACGGTAGGGTTTAAATCCCCGCGTACCAGTTCGACATTATAATCTCAGCCGTCGGTTTAAAATTGGACGGTCCACATCGGCCCCGCGTTATAAAGACTGGAAATCTTACGTGCTACCCCCTGGGGTTCTCGGGAAATAAGAGCTAGCCCCGGAAACTTCTGATCTAGCCCCTGGAACTTCAGAAAATCATGTAAATTCATTTAAAAATCAGTTTTAGCCCCTGGACTTAATAAAAATTAGCAAAACCCTTCTGTTATGTGTAGCTAGACACCTGAAAATTCTGAAAATAATATTATAGACCCTGTAGTGGGGTAAGTTTACCTTTTTAGCCCTGTTTAGTATTTAATTTAGGAAATTGAATATGTGGCTAGTGTTTAAAGATTAAAAAGTGGGACAAACATATTATCCAAATTTAATTAAAGACTTTCTCAGTATTTGGGAAACTTTGGAGTGAGATAAAAACATATTTTGGGCTGAATTGAATCAGTTTAATTTATTATTCACATTTAGGGACACATTTTTAAGTAAAGATTAGTCTAGAAAATAGGGGAAAATAATTGTGAAATAGGTTACATCAGAGGCAAAGGTCAAAATATTTTATTAAATTATTTAGGACCAGAACCTATTCTGTTTAGATGATGTGTCTTACTATTTTCATAATAAAGTACACATTTATGCATAGGAAAATAAATCTGAAAATATAGCAACTAGTAAATGATAAATGGAGTTTCTAAAATCCAAAGAATTCAGTCTAGGGTTGGTAGAAATTCTGAAGACACATATGGAGAAGGAACATACCTTTCATGCATACTTGGTAGCTAAAAGGTGTAGTAATTGAATATAAGGAATTTATTTAAATTGGAAATTCATATATAAAGTATGCAAGCATAAATGTGAATACAAAAGTAGGAATCATATACACATGAATAAAAGTGCATGTAAGCCAAAGGTCAACACATAGAGTAACCACAACACATATAATGGTGAATGACTTTCATAAATATGAATGTGTGGTTTGTATGAAGTGGAAGTGTGAACCTATGTCTTATGGATTGTTGTTTTCCTTTTTCTATGTGTGATGGTATGATGTAGAACCTGCTCAAGAGCAAGTTATCCCTTTCCAAGATCAGGACTACCCATTCCAAGAGCAGCAGGAAGGAGGCAAGTGTCCTTGACCACTTTGATCCTAAGCTAGGATGTGTAGATAGAATTATTTGCATTGTCAAATGAAATATGAAACCCATGCTAGGAAGTTTCCCTAGAATTGCATTACCTTGTTTCCTTGTAGCTTGGGTTGGGATTCATTTTATCATGTCATTTATTATTATGCATATGCTTAGCCATGCTTAGAATGGTATGTTTGGGATATGAGATCATCAGTTTATTTTATCATACTCTTGAATGAGATATTGTGAGTTATGTAGAGGTAGGGATCAAGGCAAGTTGGATGTTTTGGTTGTGTGCTGGGTGCACGAGACTCGGGTTTGTGTTTAGTACTTGCCTGGATCCTAAGGACCGGTTCATGGAGCATGTAACCTGGCTTTACAGTGCCAACCACATGCTGAGATGGGGCAGCTTGGCCAATTAATTAGGTGTATCCCCGGCGTAGTATGGGTGTGTTGGATGGTGCGGGGAGTAGGTGTCAGCTGGACAACCATATGAACCGCAAGGCTCAAGAGGGGGCCACTGCAGCGGGGTTGGAGCCTCTTGTATGCTGTTAGGGGTGAAACCTCAGTGGGCCCATGCTCGTCGGGAATCCCTTTGTAAAGGCTTCGTAGTGATCTCCTGGCTACACACCTGGGAAGTGTGAATGTGGTTCGTAGCCACTGGCATAATGGAGGTTCTTTTAGTCCACCCGGCAACGGGGGATGAAATCACTACATGTGGGTACAGTGGTACAAACTCTGCAGAGTAAAAAACTATCATGACAGTCGTGCTCACAGTCAAGAGCGGCTTGGAATTATTCATGATTAGAGGATTGATGGTTTTGGAAGTTAAGCGGGGAGCTTAACATTGGAAATGATGTTATGGTTATTGGATTATGATGATGGGATGGGAGATTGGGACCATTTCACTTGTGTAGTAATGTAGGTGCTTAATAAGCTAAGGTGATAGGTATTAATTGTGTAGTGCTTTAACCATGAGTTCAACCTCTCCTTGTTCTAGCCGTGCATGATATAATTTTCCCACACTTGCTGAGTACCATTGGTACTCAACCTTGCATATTTGTTGGTTTATATTGCTGCTCAGGTCAAGATAATGAGGTGGTGTATAATGACCAAGACTTTGGACCCGAAGAAGGTTTCTAGGCTCATGGAGACCCCCAGGCAACGCCTGTGATGGAGCCTACGAGAATAATTATTCCGCTGCTAGTTTATTTACTTGTGATGAACTTATTATTGTCCATTGAGGCATTTGCTATGTAAGACTTATTTATATTCGAGACCTGGCTTGTAATAAATGATGCTTCACTATTTGTCATCACATGTATTAGAAAATGATCCTGGCATACATGTGATATTCACTTGGTTGTTCTAAGGAAAAACCGGGTTGACAGAGGTGGTATCAGAGCCAAGGTTGCCCGTAGGAACGTGGACCTAGGTAGAAATGGACGTATTTAAGGGCCCTATTTTCTTAAAAACTATTTTACAAGGTGTGTGTTGAAAAGTGTTATTTAATGGAGTCACTTTCTTCATCGTACCCCAATTTTCATTCAAAATAGGATTTTTGTTTAAGAGTTTATCTAACCTAAGTTTAAATTCTTTTTGTTTTAGATGGTTCGCATGATTCTCACCGCTCGCAAGTCCACAGGAGGGAGAGTTCCCGTAGTTGCCCTTGCCGAGAGAGAGGAGAGCCGTCCGGTGACGTACCTTTCCTACGGATTGGCAGTAGGAGGCTTATTGCGCCGTCTTCGGCGTATGCTCGAAGCCGCCGGCAACACGGGCAAGCTAATCATCCACTATAACTCCACCAGGACCATCCGTGAGAAGAGGGAAGAATGGAGTTCAGAGATGAGGATTATACACGAAAATCAGCTGCTTAAGATTCACCACTCTCCAGCTTGTCGAGCAACACAGGTCAATGCGGAGAAAGATGTCACCTGGGAGGCCATCACCTGCTAGAGCCACATCTATCGTCGCCACATGGACAAAACTGAGTACATGTATGTCCTCCAACGTGAGAGTGGTACCACGGAGTACAAGTACCCACCAGTGCAGCAAGGGACTTCCCATGAGCACATGGACTTGTGCTTGGAGGATGCTGCTATGCTCAGCACTCGACTGCAGGAGTGTCAACAAGAGCTTCAGGATGTCCGGGACACCCTGAAGGACACGGAGGCGTTGCTGCGAGCCTGCTTAAAGGCGAGAGAAAGAGGAGATGGGAATGAACTGTGTGTCACCGTGAATGATACATGGACTCCTAACTCCCCGGATCGCCGAGCGATCAGGCGTCGTCGCACTTCTCCACCAGCAGCCTCCCCACCCAAAGCAGAGTCAGAAGGAAGCCGAAATGATGAGGAAGATCCCGAGGAGCTGGCTCAAGAAAACGAGTAGTGTAGAGTCCCTCCCTTAGTCAGCAAGATGTCGAATAGGCGAGTCGTTAAGTTAAGTTAATGGTGTGATAATGCTTGGTGTGTGACGTGAGTTGTGGAAGCCATGAGCAATTGTCCACAGCCTCGTCTTTAGATTGTTTTGCTTTGGTGTGTGAACCCACATGAAATAATATTGCATTTAATTTTGTGTGAAAAGTGAACCCTTAGAGAAGTATAACAAAGCCTCAACACTTCAAAGTACAAACAAATGAAAGTAGTAAGATGATACTAAATGCTTTCAAATTAACATTGGTTGATTCTGCCAGATGGCCGGAAGAGGAAAAGGACGTGGTCTTCAATGCCCCACGTGGTCTTCATAGTAAGCTTCTCCTGCTGCTGATGATGAAGTAATAATGCAAGTTTGAGTACAATGATGTACTCAACAAGTGCGGGAATAACACATGATATGCAGCTCATAAACAAGGTAGGTATAAAAAGGCTTATTTGCAGAAAAACAGATTTATAAAACCATGATAAAACAGCAACTTAACTTAAGATGAATGTAATCCCAGCATGTACTAAATTACCAACATACCTTCATCCCTTTCCATGTTCCATCCGAACATTAACAAACCTCATTCTTACTCACGAATACTTCCTCGTATTCGCTACCATCTCACGAATACCTCCCCGTATTCGCTACCATCTCAAAACAACTTTGTCTCACACTGATACCAAACTCGTTGCCATGACTCAACAGTCATGCAACCATCTTATCACCCGGACTCAACAGTCCCAACAACCAAACCATAACCCAACCAATAACCATAACCAAGAACCTTCCCAATAATCATCCCAATAACCATCCCAACTAATCATGGCAGTTTAGCCAGGCGCTCATGACCGTAAGCTCAGCTATCATGATAGTTTTAGTAACTCTGCAGAGTTTGCACCTCTTTACCCACAAGTTTGTGATTTTGTCACCCGTCGGCGACTGCAGAACCTCCATTATACCAGTACACAACCGTTGGTGTATGGTCAAGAGATCACAAAATAGCCTTTACAAAGGGGTTACGAGATGTATGGACTCACTAAGGTTTCACCGGCAGGCTAGAATATCCAATTCTCCCACCCACGGGCCCCCTCTTGTGCCATGCAGTTCCCAGGGCAGTCCTCACTCGACCCCCATTCCCCGCGCCTTCCACAGTCCATAACACTCTAGCAACTTACCTAATTACTCAGCTAAGCCGCACCCATACTTGGCCTTGTGGTGGCACTGTTATCCTGGCATATGCATGCATGAACCGGTCCTTAGATCTATGGCAAGTAAACCACCATCTTAGGCTACCTCGTTCACAAACCCAGTCTTGCCTAGATCTCCCTCCGATCCATGTCCATTATTAACATCAGTTTCTTATTATCAATACGAGTGCAGTTAGCTAGACACATCTATCTCGCTTCCCAATTCCCATACTCAGTGAAGCATAAAGCAAAAACCATACCCGACTCATAAACTTCCCAGGCGACAAGGGTGGTTTAACCAAAACTAGTAAACTCCTACAAAAGGTTTCCCATCATGTTTGACTCAGCACACACACCTTTTCGCAAATAAAATAGTTTTACCCAAAACATAGGGTCAACATGGTCAAGGAGCACTTGCCTTGTTCTTGCGGTTCCGGTTGTTCTTGGATCTCAAAACCTGGTTGCTGCAGTTCGTCGTAGAAAGCTCCCTGAGCTTGTCCTGCTAGGTAGGATCACGTGCATACAAGATTCACAGCAATCAATATCATGCACAAACCTTAAACTAGATGCGATGATGCATATGCATGCTATCCTATGATTTTTATTAGATTGGTGTGTTCTTGCATGGCTTGCATGGACAGAGGTGTTCGGATCAAAGGTGGACGTGGCAATGATCTTGTCCTTAGATCAATCTAATCATCAAGCGATCTGTCCACGAGAAGGCTTCTGTTCGAAAGGAATCAAAGAACAGATGCAAAGAAAACACAACGATATCGTAAGGTGGTATTGGGGCCTACCTTACGTTCCTCTCGGTCTTCGAGGTCCTCCTCAGACCGCTGGGCTTTCCTCTGGCGATCTTCCTTGCCGTGCTCCAGCGATGGCTTTCTCGGCGAGTTGGGGCTAGGGCTCTAAGTCGTCGGCTCAGGAGTTGAAAAAGAAGTTTGTGGTTTCGGCCAGAGGTTCTGGGTTCTATTTATACTCGGGAAGAGAAGAGTCCTAATCTGATTGTATCCCGAATAAGAGTCTTATTCAGATCGTCGTTGGATCCTATCATCTTATCTTTTATTTGATTTGGTGTGGTAACGTTGTGGAATTCAGGTCGGTTTCCTTTACGTACCGATATTCTTACGCGTAACAGCCGCTCCAGAACTCGTTACCTTCGCGGCGATGAGCTCCGGAGGCTCCACGTGTCCTTTCGGGTCCTGGTATCTCCTTCTCCGCAGAGACGAGCTCCGGTTGTGCCGCGTGTCAATTGACCGAGACCTCCCCCTCCTTTGGAGGTGAGCTCCACGCACGCCACGTGTTAGCGCCGGTCTTTCCTCTCTTCTTTCTTTAGGGACATGCCCCGAGGTCTACACGTGTCCAGCAGCGACAGACCTCTCGGAGATAAGCTCCGGTGACGATGCGTGTCCGATAGAACCGGACCTATAGGAGGTGAGTTCCGAGACCGAACCGGACCTCTCGGAGGTGAGCTCCGAGATCGACACGTATCCCGTGCGACTGGTCCTCTGATTTCCATGACAACTAGCTCCGAATGTGACAGGTGTCCTGCGGAAATACCTTTGCTTCTTCCGCAGAGGAAAGCTCCGAGAACAACACGTGTCCCCCAGGGTCGGACCTCTCCCCTTTCGCGGAGATGAGTCCCGAACCTGCCACGTAGCTATTTTAGCGGCGGACCTCTCCCCACTTTGCAGGGATGAGCTCCGATCATGCCACGTGGCCAGCGGCCGCGGTGAGTTGTCTTTGGCGCTTTCTGAAAGCTGGATTCGGCTCTCATTGGCTATTCCTTTGATATTTTTCTCTATTCCTTCTTTTCTTAAAATGTTTCCTCTTCATAAAACATGAACATATGCTGACACCCGAGATGAGGGTGTCACAAATCTACCCCCCTTAAATTGAATCTCGTCCTCGATATTCGTTAGTAGAAAATAGATGAGGAAATTCTGCCTTTATATTCTCTTCACGCTCCCATGTGGCTTCAGCTTCGGTGTGACGGCTCCATTTTACCTTGCACCATCAAATTACTTTGTTTCGGGTGACCCTTTCCTTTACGTCCAAGATTCGGACAGGGTGTTCTGCATAAGTCAGGTCCTTTTGAAGTTCAAGCTCTCCCATTGATACTTGTTCCTCTGGTACTCTCAAGCACTTCTTGAGCTGGGATACATGAAACACGTCATGTACGTCAGAGAGGTGGGTTGGGAGCTCTAGTTGATAGGCTACTTCTCCTCGCTTATCCAGAATCTTAAATGGTCCGATGTAGCGAGGTGCAAGCTTGCCTTTGACGTTGAAACGTCGTTGGCCTCTGATAGGCGACACCTTAAGATATACGAAGTCTCCTACTTCGAAGGTCAACTTCCTACGCCTATTGTCCGCATAGCCTTTCTGTCGTGACTGAGCGGCTTTTAAGTTCTCCCGTACCGTTTGGACTTGCTTTTCGGCTTCTTGCAGTACTTCGGGTCCAAGGACCTGGTTCTCTCCGGTCTCATTCAAGAACAGTGGCGTTCTACACCGTCTACCATATAATGCTTCAAAAGGCGACATCTTCAAGCTAGCTTGATAGCTGTTGTTATAGGAGAATTCGGCATATGGTAAACTCCTATCCCAACTACGCTCACGTTTCAAGGAGCAAGCTCTCAACATGTCCTCCAAAATTTGGTTTGTTCTTTCGGTTTGTCCATCTGTTTGTGGGTGATAGGCGGAGCTAAAATCCAGTCGTGTACCCATGGTTTTCTGCAGCTTCCTCCAGAATCTAGAGGTAAACTGAGAACCTCGATCCGAGACTATCCTCCTTGGAACTCCGTGACGGCACACGATCTGCTCCATGTACAATTCTACCAATTGTGCAACGTTGTAACTGGCCTTTACAGGGAGAAAATGGGTGGTTTTTGTCAATTGATCCACAATGACCCAGATGGAGTCGCATCCCGACTGAGTACGTGGCAATCCGACGATGAAATCCATACTGATGTCCTCCCACCTCCATTCTGGTATTTTCAAAGGTTGCAACAATCCCGCGGGTTTTTGATGTTCGGCCTTCACCCGTTGGCATGTGTCGCATAGGGCAACATATTCGGCTATATCCCTCTTCTTACCATCCCACCAATAACAAGTTTTCAAGTCCCTGTACATTTTGGTGCTTCCGGGATGTATGGAATAGGGGGAATCATGTGCCTCCTTCAATATCATGTCGCGGAGGTGTCTTATGTTCGGCACACAAATCCTTTTTCCTAGCCAAAGCGTACCCTTTCCATCCTCCTTGAAATCCTTCTCTATTCCTTGTCGGATTCTTTCCTTGATCTCCTTGATCTCCTCGTCCGTTGCTTGGCCCTCTCTTATTTCTTGCTCCAATGAGGAGTGGATCTCTATTATTTCCATTTTATTCAAGAATCCGAGGTGTAACCGTTCGAACTCCTTACGTAGTTCGGGTGGTAGCTCCCGAACCGTGAGTTGGTGACATGCTCCCTTTCTGCTCAATGCATCAGCTACTACATTGGCCTTCCCGGGGTGGTAGTTGATTCCAACATCATAATCCTTGATAAGCTCTAACCATCGACGTTGCCTCAAATTCAAATCCGTTTGGGTAAATATGTACTTGAGGCTTTTATGATCCGTATAGATCTCACATCGATGACCAAGGATATAATGTCTCCAAATTTTCAATGCATGCACTACTGCTGCTAACTCCAAGTCATGTGTAGGATAGTTAAGCTCGTGCTTCTTTAATTGCCGTGAGGCATAGGCTACCACTTGTCCTTCCTGCATGAGCACACATCCGAGCCCCTGTCTGGATGCGTCACAATATATGTCAAAGCTCTTGCTTACGTCTGGGAATACAAGAACCGGTGCTGTGGTTAGCCTTTTCTTGAGTTCCTCAAAACTTCCTTGGCAGGCTGGTGTCCTTGAAAGACTTTTCCCTTCATTAGCAACTCCTTCATAGGTTTTGCTATCTTAGAGAAGTTTTTAATGAAGCGCCGATAGTATCCTGCCATCCCAAGGAAACTCCGAATATCCCTCACGCTCTTCGGTTGGTCCCACTTTAGAACATCTCTCACCTTTCCAGAATCAACCGATACCCCTTCCTTGGAGATAATGTGGCCTAGGAAAGATATTTCCTTTAGCCAAAATTGACACTTGTTGAGCTTGGCATACAATTGATGCTCACGCAACTTCTGCAGGGTCAATCTGAGATGTTCTTCATGCTCCTCCTCACTTTTTGAATACACCATAATGTCATCGATGAAAACCACGACGAACTTGTCCAAGTACTCCATGAAAACCTTGTTCATAAGGTACATGAAGTACGCGGGTGCATTTGTCAATCCAAACGACATAACGGTATATTCATACGAACCATACCGTGTCTGAAAGGCTGTCTTAGGTATATCGAAGGGCTTAATCTTCAGCTGGAAGTATCCCGATCGAAGATCAATCTTGGAGAATACTCGGGCTCCTTTCATTTGGTCGAACAGTTCCTCTATACGGGGCAGATGGTATTTGTTCTTGATGGTTACCTCGTTGAGGGACCTGTAGTCCACGCACATCCTTTGGGTTCCATCCTTCTTGTCTACGAAGAGCACCGGAGCTCCCCATGGTGACGAGCTTGGACGGATAAAACCCTTCTCCAACTGTTCTTGAATTTGCTTCTTGAGTTCAACTAGCTCATTGACGGGCATCCTATAGGGTCTCTTGGCTATGGGTACAGTTCCGGGTACCAAATCTATGGCAAACTCGATGTCCCGGTCAGGTGGCATACCTGGAAGCTCTTCTGGGTACACGTCCGAAAATTCCTGAACCACTGGAATGTTGTCCAATGTTGCTCCTTCGACGTGGTTCAGATTTGCCCGTTCGGTTGTTTGCTGGGCTGACTCAAACTCGACACGAATGCCGTGCTCGTTTGTCAACCAAACGCTTCTTTCAGCACATTGGATTACCCCGTTGTGCTTGCTTAGCCAATCCATTCCGAGTATGATGTCAATCCCTTGGGAGTCCAAGACAATAAGGTTGGCAAGGAAGTCTACCCCCCTTATTTTAAGGCTTACATTAGGACATACTATATTAGTCCTCATTTCTCCTCCGGGAGAACTAACTAACATAGCACATTCTAAGTGGGATACGGGTAGATGATGTTTGGCAACGTATTTCGATGATATGAAGGAATGCGATGCTCCAGAATCAAATAAGATGGTGGCTGGGTTGGAGTTGGCAATGAACATACCAATTACGACATCCTCAGCCTGTTGTGCTTCCTCGGTAGTGACATGGTTCACGTGGCCGCAAGCATAGTTCTGCTGTCCACGGTTCCCTTGATTGTCTCCTCCGTTCGGTCGCGGGTTCTGCTTGGGCACGTTTCCTTGCTGTCCAGGGCCTCTCCTCGGGCACTGGTTCGTGAAGTATCCTACTTCCCCGCATGCAAAGCATGCCCTGTTGCCTACGGCAGCAGGTATGTTGGGGCGGGGGTTTTGAACAGGGGCGCCATTGTTAGGTCGGGGCGCAGGAGGCATGGGCACACGAGGTGCTGGAGCAACGAGTTGTTGCTGTGATGGCTGACCAGGGCGGTATGCAGGAGTGGTCGATCCATACTGCAGTGCAGGGGGCATGTACCTAGGTCGTACGTTGCTCCCTTGGGGCTGGTATGGCATCTTCCTCTTGCACTCTCGCTTGATCTCTCGGATCTTGTTTTCAACCACTATGGCCTTGTCAACCAGCTTCTGGAAGCTTACGTAGTCATTGTTGAGGAGCTGAACCTGGATCTCATTGTTCAACCCTCTCATGAACAGGTACTGCTTCCTTTGGTCTGAGTTGACATCTTCGGGGGCTGTCGAAGTGTGTGGTCGACACTTCCCCCGGATCTGCACTGGGCAGCCCGCGGAGGTTCTTTTTCGGAGGGGCTAGTCACTTGCGGAGAGCTTGAGCGTAGGGACGAGTTAGGGAGGAGCTTGACACGGCGAGTTTTACGTAGTTCGGGCCGCTGGAGCGTAAAACCCTACGTCCACGGCGAGCTGAGGTGCTCGCTGTATTGCTTGTTGCTCAGAACCGGAGTCCTGAGCTTGAGGGTGAGTTACACCTAGGATATGAGTTGCTGGAGAGCGAACCCAGGGTGCCAATGGCTAGAGTGTGAACCCTTGCTAACGTTGCCTACCCAAGCCTTTTATAGTTCAAGGCTCACGTGGCTTACAAGGGGGGCCCGGGACCCGACAGGTGGTCCCGGGGAGATCGCCTGCCGACTATCGTATCCGCAGTTACGTCGGTAGTTGTCTCTGACGAAGGCTTCTGAGTCTTCGTCTTGCGGCCCTGCCCATGCCGCCTGCTAGTCGTAGTGGTTGATGACGGCGGCGGCGGCAGGGGATGTCTTGTCGCTGTGTTTATTGGCTGGCAGGTTCTGACACCACGCGCCAGTCTGTGATGCGACTGGGCGCAACGACACCTGACAGAGGCGTGCTCCGTGTCTCCGCGTCTTGGGAAGGTGCGGGCCTTTAATACCTTGTACGGGCAAGGTATGGGGCGTCTTTACGCCCGCTGCCTACCGCTCGGGGGCAGGCAGCGCTCTTCTGCTGGACACGTGGCGGGCCCGGAGCTCTCCTCAGAGGAGAGGGGGGTCCGGCCCCGTAGGACACGTGGAGCCTTCGGACCTCTCCCCACGGAGGGGGGGTCCGTCTTTTGTCGGCCACGTGGCGGCCCCGGAGCTCTCCTCTGAGGAGAGGGAGGTCCGGCCCTGCTGGACACGTGGCGCCTTCGGACCTCTCCCCCGCGGAGGGGGGAGTTCCGGCTTCTGCAGGCCACGTGGCGAGCCCGGAGCTCTCCTCTGAGGAGAGGGAGATCCAGCCTTGCTGGACGCGTGGCGCCTTCGGAGCTCTCCCTGCGGAGAAGGGCGAAATCCTTAGGCATTTTCCCCTGTGCGCGGGGGTACCCCATATTGTGGGTACCGACAGTGGCCCCCGGGCCCATCTCGGGGGAGATAGCGAGCCCGAGGTGGGACCTTCGTCTCTTATGTTCTGCGCACTTTCTCTGAGTCCCGCATTGACCGCTTCCGGAGCACGAACAGTCGTGGGATCGTGGGAGCATGCGCCCACTTGATGGTTGCTTTTACTGCAGCGGTTCCCAAGACTGCCACTTCTGCACGTTGCGGCGCTTTCTTCGGGAACCGCCGGAGCGCCTTGCCGGCTCGTCTTCTTGGGAGGCTGACTCCTTGACCCACCGCTTCAGCTTTGCGGCTTGGGTCCACCTGTCATTGGCGCTCGGTCTTGGAGCCGAAGCGGTTGCCGATGCGGCGTATTCGAAGAGTTTCGAATCGCTTGGAATTGCACCTGGGAAGTTTTAAGAGGGGATCTTACCCGCATTGTGGCTTCCCTTCGTACTTCCCATCGCTTTTCCTTGGACTCTTGTGCTTTTGTCTTCTTGCCTTTGAGTCCTGCCTCGTCATGGCTTCCAACCCGCCACCAGAGAAGAAACGCGCTCGGTCTCCTCCAGTGGCGGCATCTGTGCCAAGTCGGGGATCTGGGGTGCCTGCACCTCCTGCTTCTGGAGATGGCACTCCTTCCGGTGGCGACACAAAGAGGCCCCGGGCTGATGCATTGATGGGAGCTTCTGGAGCATCCCCTGCTCCGCAGGTACAGGCGACAGCGGAGCGGCTGTCAATGACGACGGCGTGCTCTAGGGATCCTACCCCGGCTCGAAAGTCGGGGTTCAGGGCCCGCTGGAGTGTTCGCGCTTCCCGGCCGTCCTAGACCGGTGGGGAGTCTGTGTCGTTGCTCTCGGAGACCGGGACGGCTGCCGCAGCCCCCAAGCCAGCGCGAGTTTCCCCTGCTCCAGCGTGCCAGGATTCCACGGCTGCGTCATCTCCTCCTGCCGAGATAGCTGCCGCGGCCCCCAAGCCAGCGCAGGTCAACCCTGTACCAGGCGACCCAGCTTCTACTTCAGCGTCGGGTGAGAGTTCGGCTGGTCCGGCCGTCGGAGTCCCGGCCCCAGTCTCTCCTGATCGGCATCTCATCCCGGTCGCTGGTGCATCGCCTACTCTTGAGGATGATGTGATGGAGGAGGTCGGGGGTGCTGCTCCGGCCTCTGCTGCCCCACTGCCTCTGGCGGATGCCTTCACGCTCGCCCAAGCGAGCATCCGACAGGTCTTGGCCGCACTTGGTCATGAGCAGGAGGAAACTGCTGACGCGCCGGGGAGGACTCCAGGTGGCAGAGTCTCCAAGAAAACCGCTGAAGCGGCAGAGGGGACTCCAAAAGCATCCTTGATGACGCCGGCTGTCGAAGTGTTCAGTCGACACTTCCCCCGGGCCTGCACTGGGCAGCCCGCGGAGGTTCTTTTTTCGGTGGGGCTAGTCTATAGCGGAGAGCTTGCGCAGATGGACGAGTTAGTAAGAGCTTGACACGGCAAGTTTTACGTGGTTCAGGCCGCCGGAGCGTAAAACCCTACGTCCACGGCGAGCTATGGAGCTCGCTGTATTTCTTGCTGCTCGGGGCCGGAGGCCTGAGCTTGGGGGTGAGTTACAGCTTGAGAGTGTATGGCTAGCGTATGAGTTGCAAAGTGCGAACCCTTGCTATCGTCGCCTACCCGAGTCTTTTATAGTCCAAGACTCGGGTGGCTTACAAGGGGGCCCGGGACCCGACAGGTGGTCCCGGGGAGATTGTCTATCATCTACCGTATCTGCAGTTATGCCGGTAGTTGTCTCTGGCGAAGGCTTCTGAGTCTTCGTCGTCTTGCAGCCCTTCCCATGCCGCATGCTAGTCGTAGTGGTTGATGACGGCGCGGGCGGCATGGGATGTCTTGTCGTTGTGTTTATTGGCTGGCAGGTTCTGACACCGCACGCCAGTCTGTGATGCGACTGGCGCAACGGCACCTGACAGAGGCGTGCTCCGCGTCTTGGGAAGACGCGGGCCTTGAATACCTTGTACGGGCAAGGTATGGGGCGTCTTTACGCCCGCTGCCTATCGCTCGGGGGCAGGCAGCGCCGTTCTGCTGGCCACATGGCGGGCCCGGAGCCCTCCTCAGAGGAGAGGGGGGGTCCGGCCCCGCGGGACACGTGGAGCCTTCGGACCTCTCCCCGCGGAGGGGGAGGTTCGGCTTCTGTCGGCCACGTGGCGGGCCCGGAGCTCCTCTGTGAGGAGAGGGAGGTCCGGCCCTGCCGGATACGTGGCACCTTCGGACCTCTCTCCCGCGGAGGGGGAGGTCCGGCTTCTGTATGCCACATGGCGAGCCCGGAGCTCTCCTCTGAGGAGAGGGAGGTCCGGCCCCGCTGGACGCGTGGCGCCTTCGGAGCTCTCCCTGCGGAGAAGTGCGAGTTTCTTAGGCATTTTCCCCCTGTGCGCGGGGGTACCCCATATCGCGGGTACCGACAGTGGCCCCCGGGCCCATCTCGGGGGAGATAGCGAGCCCGAGGTGGGACCTCCATCTCTTCCGTTCCGCGCACTTTCTCGTCTTGAGTACTCCCTGTGCTGGCAGGGTCTTGACGGCTTTGGAGTTCAGCCTCTTAGGAGAGGGTGAAGCCTAGCATCGGAGCTCGGCCCAGCTGTTGGGGCGGAGGACCAGGAGTCATCGGAGCTCAGGTCCACGAAGGGCGTGAGATCCGGCATCAGGGCTCGCCTCTGAAAGGAGGGTGAGGGCTGGCATCGGAGCTCGGCCTGGCTGTAGAGGCGGAGTCCGAAAGTCATCGGAGCTCAGGACAGCGAAGGGCGTGAGGTCCGGCATCAGCGCTCGCCTCTGAAAGGAGGGCGAGGGCTGGCCTCGGAGCTCGGTCCAGCTATGGGGGCAGAGTCCGGAAGTCGTCGGAGCTCAGGCCAGCAAAGGGCGTGAGGTCCGGTATCAGCGCTCGCCTCTGAAAGGAGGGCGAGGGCTGGCCTTGGAGCTCGGCCCAGCTGTGGGGGCGGAGTCCGGAAGTCATCGGAGCTCAGGCCAGCGAAGGGCGTGAGGTCCGGCATCAACGCTCACCTCTGAAAGGAGGGCGAGGGCTGGCCTCGGATCTCGGCCTGGCTGTGGAGGCGGAGTCCGGCAGTCATCGAAGCTCAGGCCAACGAAGGGCGTGAGGTCCGGCATCAGCGCTCACCTCTGAAAGGAGGGCGAGGGCTGGCATCGGAGCTCGGCCCAGCTATGGGGGCGGAGGTCCGGAACTGCTCAGCAGTCCCCCCTTTCCTGTCCCTTAGTCTCATTTGGCTTACTGTCCCAGGCCGGAATACGGGGCTTGGGTAATCTAGTGCACTTTGTCCCGGAGGTCTGGCCCCAGCCCCAGTCAGGGTGTAACCGTCCGGCCCCCTGGTACCCAGACCGCAGCGCCGGGAGGCGGAGTGCGCATGCTTTGGGTGCAAGACTGGGCAAAGCAAGGCTCCTGAGCCCCCGGTCTAGCGTAGGTCTTTT
Organism: Neostapfia colusana; assembly: GCA_030760725.1. Lineage (NCBI taxonomy): Eukaryota > Viridiplantae > Streptophyta > Magnoliopsida > Poales > Poaceae > Neostapfia > Neostapfia colusana. Next base: position 30,438,444 of record JASWHV010000017.1, on the reverse strand, counting down.
CTGGGAGGAGACCAACTTGGCGGTACAGTACCCTTACAGGGGGAGATCCAAAAGGCCACCGGGCCTCTGGCAGGTACCCCAAGCACTACCGCCTTCGGCAGGACGGCAAATATCGACTATGCATGAGAGTAGGAAAGAGGAACCGAGTGTACAATGGACGCACACTGTCTGGAGCGTGGGGAGGTGCTCATATAAATTAATGCGTAATTTAAATAAACACCTAAGTAAGCATGGTGAACTTACTGGGGTGGCGTCGGAGCGCCTGTCTTCACGCAGAGCGGGTCATGCGTAGCTTCGTCGTACGCCGGACACGGGGGGACCCCCATGGCGATCTTAGGGGGAAGCACGGCTTCAGCCCCGCATACCATGTGGAAGGGTAGTTCCCGTGACCCGGCCATGGGAAGTCCGGCTGGCCCTCGACATGGAGGAGCCGGTATCCCCCGACGGCTTTGGGTTCGCGTCTGCACCGGTTGTGTGGGTCTGCTTGGCGTGGACCTGGCACGCATTGCATCCCTAACCGGTTTGACGGCGTCCAGGTGGCTCTCGGTCAGTAGGAGCCATGCCGGGTGGCTTAACCGACCAGCGTGCGGGACGATGAGCGTTCCCAGCACTCGCCTCCTTGGACTACTGCAAGCTATTCGCAGCCTTCCTCCTGGGTTATGCACCGCAATAGGATGTCGTGGCGTCACGCCAGTAAAGATACCAGCGCGTAGCACTTAGCCATCCGCACCACCTGTTCAGCGAATGCACGTTCATCAGGAAGGATGTCCTTCAAGGAGCCCCGGACCTCCGTGGTCCATGCATCGGGACTACTTGAGCTTCTGGATCTTGAGCCCTGGGTTGCACGGAGTCCCCAGTGACGCTTACGATCCTTTGGCGGCATCCGTGGCTGCCGGGACTGCCTAGCTTCGAGGCACTGGTTCAGCCCCCTTCGCCCGGCTCGGCGGGCCGGGCTGTGGACCGCAGCAACATCCTCTCGAAGACTCCTTCGGGCGCAGGGGCTCCGATGGAGGCCTTCGTTGAGAGGTCGTCAGCTGCGGCCTTGCCAGCGCGCGGTACATGGCGCAGGTCCAAGGCAAGGAAGCCTTTCTCCAACATCCACACGTGGAGCAGATAAGCAACTAGCTGTGGGGCATTCACCCTTAACTTGCTTGATAACTAGCTGGGAGTCGCCCTGCGCCAACAACTGGAGAGCGCCCAGAGACAGGACTGTCTTTTAGGCCAAAGATGAGTGCTTCATACTCTGCCAAGTTGTTGGTTGCCTTGGAATTGAGACGCACCATGTACCCAGACTGCTCCCCCGATGGCATGAGAAGCAGTATGCTGGCACTGGCCCCCTGCTTTCGCAAGGAGCCGTCGAAGAAGAGCGTCCAGTGAGGCCCGGTGAATACTGGAGCTCGGTACATTGGTTCACCGTCTTCGCAGCCCCCTGGGTCAGCCTTCGTTGGCGTCCACTCACCCACAAAGTCAGCCAGTCCTTGGCTCTTGGCTGTCTGACGTGGTCTGGAGCTCAGCTTGAACTCCGCCGTCTTCGGGCTGTCTTCCGGCTTCGGAAGCTGGCAGTGAGTGCCAATTCCGCCCTTCGGCTGCTCTGGCGCACTTGTCCGCCAGACCGAAGAGCTCAGAGGCATCGCAGACCTCTCTGGTCGCAAGCTTCTCAAGCGTCTTCTCGTCCCGGACACCCTGCCGGAACGCTACCACCACAGAAGCACTTCGAATGTGCGGGATGGTGTTGCGTACCTGGGAGAACCGCTGGATGAAGGAGCGCAGTGACTCCCCAGGTTGTTGCTTGATGGCGTGGAGGTCAAGCTCCGTGCCGGGACGGGTGTAGGAGCTGCCGAAGTTGGCGATGAACTGCTGGCAGAGCTCTCCCCAGGAAGTTATGGAACCCTGAGGGAGGTTCATTAGCCAAGACCGGGATGGGCCGGTCAAGGCGACGGGGAAGTAGTTGGCCATGACAGCCTCATCCCCTCCTGCGGCAAGTACGGTGGTGGAGTAGATTTGGAGGAACTCCACCGGGTTGACGCTGCCGTTGTACTTTTCGGGCAGGTGCGGCCGAAACTTGCGTGGCCACCTCGCAAAGCGAAGGTGGGGCGCTAGGGCCGCACATCCTGCTCCTGTCGCTGTAGGTGTTGGCGCTGCGAACGCTTGGTTCGCCGCTGGCACAGTGTACCCCGGTATGGGCAAGGCTTCTCCATAGACCGAGGGCGCCGTTTGCAGGGCATATGATTGTGGCATATGCTGCGTGGCATACGCCTGGGGCAGAGCTCGCGTGGCGAAGGTCTGCCCTTCAGGCTGGGTTGAGGCCGACGTCATGCTGTCGCCAGCCTCTTGAATGCGACGCCTTTCTCGATGTCGCTTGAGGGACACTCGGGCATCTTGACCCAAGTGGCATCGCTCCAGCTCTGCCCTCAGATCCGTCGACGGAAGCCTGGTGGAGCTGGAGTCCGCCGTCTGCCCGTCAATCGTTGGCGTGCGCGTCAGCGACTCAGCCGGTTGACCAGAGCGTCGTCCCCGTCGAAGTCGAGGGTTTGCAGCGGCGACGACGAGGCGGTCTACCTCGCGTATCCACTGCTGGGATACTGAATGAGGTGCGTCCCCAGCAGCTGGGTTGCGCTGTAGCGCTGTTGCTGCAGTTAGCGCACCCCTATGGGGTTCGCTTATCGCTGCAGAAGATCTCATGCTGGTCAGAGCCTGCATTGCCGGGTCGGCGCTGCCAGAGCCGGCTGCTGGCTCCCAGCTTGCGCCGATACACTCCGTCCTGAGTGTGTCGACATGTACTCCCCCCTGGTCACGGTTCGCCACGAACGCGGGGGAGGAGAGTTTGTCGCCAGCCTCTTGGTTGCGACGCCTTTCTCGGCGTTGCTCGAGGTATACCCGGGCATCTTGGCCCATGTGACACCGTTCCAGCTCTGTCCTCAGATCCGTTGACTGGAGCCTGGTGGAGCTGGAATCTGCCGTCTGCTCGCCAACCATTGGCGTGCACATCAGCGACACAGCCGGTTGGCCGGAGCGTCGTCCCCGCCGAAGTCGAGGGTTTGCAGCGGTGACGACGAGACGGTCTACCTCGCGAATCCACTGCTGGGTCGCTGCCTGAGGCGCGTCCCCAGCAGGCGGACTGTGCAGTAGCGCTCTTGCTGCAGCTAGCGCACCCCCACCGGGTACGCCCAGCGCTACTGAAGACCTGACGCTGGTTGGAGCCTGCCTTGCTGGAGTCGGCGTTGCCGGAGTCGGCTGCTGGCTACCAGCTTGTGCCGACACACTCCGTCCTGAGTGCGTCGACATGTACTCCCCGCTGGTCACGGTTCGCCGTGAACGAGGAGGAGGAGAGTTTGCCGCTGAAGGAAGCTTGGTCATCCACGTCGGCGGAAACTCGTCGCGCAAGGGAAAAGCCCCCTACCTGGCGCGCCAAATGTCGAAGTGTTCGGTCGACACTTCCCCCGGGCCTGCACTGGGCAGCCCGCGGAGGTTCTTTTTTTGGTGGGGCTAGACCCTTGCGGAGAGCTTGAGCGTATGGACGAGTTAGTAAGAGCTTGACACGGTGAGTTTTACGTGGTTCAGACCGCCGGAGCGTAAACCCTACGTCCACGGCGAGCTATGGAGCTCTCTGTATTGCTTGCTGCTCAGAACCGGAGTCTTGAGCTTGAGGATGAGTTACAGCTTGGGTGTGAATGGCTAGCGTATGAGTTGCGGGAGTGCGAACCCTTGCTAACGTCTCCTACCCAAGTCTTTTATAGTCCAAGGCTCGGGTGGCTTACAAGTGGGGCCCGGGACCCGACAGGTGGTCCCGGGGAGATTTCCTGCAGACTATCGTATCCGCAGTTATGCCGGTAGTTATCTCTGGCGAAGGCTTCTGAGTCTTCGTCTTGCTGCCCTGCCCATGCCGCACGCTAGTCGTAGTGGTTGATGACGGCGGAGGCGGCAGGGGATGTCTTGTCGCTGCGTTTATTGGCTGGTAGGTTCTGACACCGTGCGCCAGTCTGTGATGCGACTGGGCGCAACGGCACCTGACAGAGGCGTGCTCCACGTCTCCGCGTCTTGGGAAGGCGCGGGCCTTGAATACCTTGTACGGGCAAGGTATGGGGCGTCTTTACGCCCGCTGCCTACTGCTCGGGGGCAGGCAGCGCTGTCTGCTGGACACGTGGCGGGCCCGGAGCTCTCCTCTGAGGAGGGGAAGGTCCAGCCCCACAGGACACGTGGAGCCTTCGGACCTCTCCCCCGCGGAGGCGGGTGGTCCGGCTTCTGTCGGCCACGTGGCGGGTCCGGAGCTCTCCTCTGAGAAGGGGGAGGTCCGGCCCCGCGGGACATGTGGCACCTTCGGAGCTCTCCCCATGGAGGGGGGAGGTCTGGCTGCTGTAGGCCACATGGCGAGCCCGGAGCTCTCCTCCGAGGGGAGGGAGGTCCGGCCCCACTAGACACATGACTCCTCCGGAGCTTTCCCTTTGGAGAAGGGCGAGATCCTTAGGCATTTTCCCCTGTGCGCGAGGGTACCCCATATCATGGGTATCGACAGAAGCCTTCGTTGAAAGGTCGCCAGCTGCGGCATTGCCAGCGCGCGGTACGTGGCGCAGGTCCAAGGCGAGGAAGTCTTTCTCCAACATCTGCACATGAAGCAGATAAGCAGATAGCTGCGGGTCATTGCAGGAGCATTCGCCCTTAACCTGCTTGATAACCAGCTGGGAGTCGCCCTGTGCCAACAACTGACGAGCGCCCAGAGACAGGGCTGTCTGTAGGCCAAAGATGAGTGCTTCATACCCTGCCATGTTGTTGGTTGCCTTGAAATTGAGACGCACCATGTACCCAAACTGCTCCCCTGATGGCATGAGAAGCAGTACGCCGGCACCAGCCCCCTGCTTTCGCGAGGAGCCGTTGAAGAAGAGCGTCCAGTGGGGCTCGGTGAAGACCGGAGCTCGGTGCTCTAGTTCACCGTCTTCGTGGCCCCCTGGGTCAGCCTTCGTTGGTGTCCACTCTGCCACGAAGTCAGCCAGCGCTGGGCTTTTGACCGCATGGCGAGGAAGGAAGTCCAGCTCGAACTCCGCCAGCTCCGCTGCCCATTTAGCAACGTTGCCAGTCGCATGGGGGCTGTGAAGGATCGTCTTCAGCGGATAGGAGGTGACCACCGAGACCCGGTGGGCCTGAAAGTAGTGGTGGAGCTTCCTGGACGCCACGAGCACTGCATACAGCAGCTTGTGGACTTCTAGGTACCTTGTCTTTGCATCGTGAAGGACTTCGCTGATGTAGTAGACATGCCTCTGGATGGTTCGAACCCTCTCTCTTAGGTCTGAGAGGTCTTCATCCATTGGTCCTGGCCCGCTGGAGGTGATTGGGTCCAGGGGGCTTCCGGGGATTGGAACCCGGAGTCTCTTAAGCCATCTTGGCCCTCCGAGGGGCCCCGCTGGTTCTCCGGGAGCTCCGGAGGGTCCTGCTGGACCTCCGGGAGGTCCCGTTGGGCCCCCGGGAGGTCCCTCCGGTCCCCCGGGAGGCTGCCCTGGACCTCCGGGAGGTTGTGTTGGAGGTCCGGGAGACCGCCTTGGACCTGCGGGGTTTCCTAGCGTCTGTCTTCTGCTGCTGGAGCAGGCTGTGAAGATGAGAGGTCCGGCCGCTCTGCGACGAGGACCATACTCACCACTTCAGTTGTCGCCGCGATGTAGAGCAGCAGGTGCTCTCCGGGCTCAGGGGCTACCATGATAGGTAGGGTCGTCAGGAGTCGCTTCAACTCCTGGAAAGCCTCTTCTGCTTCGTCAGTCCAGGCAAATGGACCGGATTTGCGCAGGAGCTTAAAGAAGGGAAGTGCCCGCTTTGCTAGCCTCGGTATAAACCGACTCAGCGCGGCTAGGCATCCCGTGAGTTTCTGGACATCTTTGATGCGGGCAGGAGGCCGCATCAAGTCGATGGCCTTGATCTTCTCCGGGTTGGCCTCAATCCCCCGGTGCGAGACCAGGAATCCTAAGAGCTTCCCAGAGGATACACCGAACATACATTTGTCGGGGTTCAGCTTGGTGCGCGTAGAGCGCAATTTGTCAAAAACTAAGGCTAGGTTATCTAACAAAGATGAACCCTGCCTGACCTTGACAACGATGTCATCGACGTACACCTCAACTAAGTCTCTTATTAACTCTCCAAAGGTTTTGTGCATTGCACGCACAAAGGTGGGGAGAGCATTCTTTAGGCCGTAAGGCATAGAGACATAACAATAGAGGCCATCTACTGCGATGAAGGAGGTGTGCTCTTCATCTTCTCTAGACATGGGGATCTGATGGAAACCCGAGTAGGCGTCTAGGAAGCACAACATATCGCAGCCTGATGTTGAGTCTACTATTTGATCTATTCTAGGGAGAGGGAATGGATCTTTGGGACATGCCTTATTGAGACTGGTGTAGTCGATGCACATCCGGAGCTTCCAGCCGGCCTTCGGGACAACGACGGGGTTCGCCAACCACCGGGGGTGGTGGACTTCCCGTATGAAGCCAGCGTCCAGCAGCTTCTTGATTTCTTCGCGAATGAAGTTTTGCCGCTCGATGGACTGCTTGCGGGGCTTCTGCTGAACTGGCCGGGCGTCGAGGAAGACCTTTAAGTGGTGCTCGATCACCTCCCTAGGGATCCCCGGCATCTGTGACGGCTGCCATGCAAACACGTCAACGTTGTGCCGGAGGAAGGTGACGAGCGCGCCTTCCTATTTGCTATCCAGGCCCCCGGCTACCCGGGTGGTCTGGGTGGCTTCGGCGCCGACTTGGATGACCTTTAAGGGGACGTCGCCCTCGTCGAGGGGTTGCACCCGAGGTGCGGTGGCGGAGGCACAGTGGCGTGCACTCGGGTGGAGCTGGTCTGGTTCTGCACTGCCAGGGGCTGGTGCTCCAGCTGTTGCAAGCGCTTGGAGTTTTTCCAAGGCCGACACTGCAGCAGTGCGGTCTCCACGAATCCTGAGGACGCCTGTTGGTGTAGGCATCTTCAGGATGAGGTAGCCGTAGTGGGCTACTGCCATGAATCGGTACAGGGCTGGCCTACCAATTATGGCGTTGAAGGGGAGGTTGATCTCCGCTACGTCGAACAGAATGTATTCTGTCCGATAGCTGTCCGGAGCCCCGAAGGTCACCGGGAGGCTGATGTTGCCGTAGGGAACGACCTGTCCCGGCCCTACCCCTGAGAACGGACTCGACGGGGTGAGCTTGGCCATTGGGATCTGCAGCTTCTGGAAAGCTGCACGGCTGATGAGGTTCATCCCAGCTCCGCCATCTACCAAAACGTGGTACATCCTCACGTTGGCGATGGTGGGTGCTACCAAGAGCGGTAGTTGGCCGGCCCCAGCCATGTTCCTGGGGCAGTCGGAGGCGCCAAAGCTGATGGGGGTTCCCATCCACTTGAGGTGCGGTGCGGCACTTGGGAGTGGAGCCACCGACGCTACCGCTCGGCGCAGAGTCTTAACTGCGCTTCGGGATGAGGGGTCAGCGGACCCACCGTATATGACGTAGAGCTTCTTTCGACGCTCATCATCGCTGGAGCTGGAGTCCTCATGGTTGCGCACCGCCTTCACGGTGCACTGAGGCTCCTGGAACTCCACTTGGTGGTCGACGCTGTCTGGGACGTCGACCTTCTGCTTGCCCTCCCTCTGGCGGAAGGGTGGAGCATCAGTCCGCTGCTGCTTCCCTTTGCGGAAGCGCTCCGCGAGCTTCCGGATCTCCCGGCACTCTGCAGTAGTATGGCGACAGCTGCCGTGCACGGGGCATAGCTTGTCTTGGTCACCTTCTGGGGCTGGTGACTGTCGCTGCCTCTTGTCGGGGCGTGGCCCCCGAGCTCCACTGGGTGCCGCTGCTGCGGCGACGGGGGCTGCGGTCGGCAATTCCATCTTGCCTCTGCCTCGGTTCTTGGTCTTCTTGCTGCCTCAATAGGAAGCAGCGCCAGACCCGGGCTGTCCTCCTGACTCGGAGGTCAGCAGTGAGTGCCAGCTCCGCCCTTCGGCTGCTCTGGCGCACTTGTCTGCCAGGCTGAAGAGCTCGGAGACATCGCGGACCTCTCTGGTCGTGAGCTTCTCGAGCATCTTCTTGTCCCGGACGCCTTGCCGGAACACCACCACCACAGAAGCGCTTTGGATGTGTGGGATGGTGTTCCGCACCTGGGAGAACCGCTGGATGAAGGAGCGCAGGGACTCTCCAGGTTGTTGCTGGATGGCGTGGAGGTCGAGCTCCGTGCCAGGAAGGGTGTAGGAACTGCCGAAGTTGGCGATGAACTGTCGGTAGAGCTCTCCCCAGGAAGGTATGGAGCCCTGGGGGAGGTTCATGAGCCAAGACCGGGCTGGGCCAGTCAAGGCGACGGGGAAGTAGTTGGCCATGACGGCCTCATCCCCTCCTGCGGCAAGTATGGCGGTGGAGTAGATCTGGAGAAACTCCGCCGGGTTGACGCTGCCGTCGTACTTCTCGGGCAGGTGCGGCCGAAACTTGCGCGGCCACCTCGCGAAGCGAAGGTGGGGCGCCAGGGCCGCACATCCTGCTCCAGTTGCTGCAGGCGTTGGTGCTGCGAACGCTCGGTTCGCCGCTGGCACAGTGTACCCCGGTATGGGCAAGGCTGCGCCATAGACCGGGGACGCCGTTTGCAGGGCATATGGCTGTGGCACATGCTGCGCGGCGTACGCCTGGGGCAGAGATCGCGTGGCGAAGGTCTGCGCCTCAGGCTAGGTCCAGGCTGATGTCATGCTGTCGCCAGCCTCTTGGTTGCGACGCCTTCCTCGACGTCGCTCGAGGTACACCCGGGCATCCTGGCCCAAGTGGCACCGTTCCAGCTCTATCCCCAGGTCCGTCGACTGAAGCCTGGTGGAGCTGGAATCCGCCGTCTGTCCGTCAACCGTTGGTGTGCGCTTCAGCGACACAGCCGGTTGGCCGGAGCGTCGTCCCCGCCGAAGTCGAGGGTTTGCGGCGGCGACGACGAGGCGGTCTACCTCGCGAATCTACTGCTGGGTCGCTGCCTGAGGCGCGTCCCCATCAGGTGGATTGTGCAGTAGCGCTCTTGCTGCAGCTAGCGCGCCCCCGTGGGGAACGCCCAGCGCCGCAGAAGATCTTACGCTAGCTGGAGCCTGCATTGCCAGAGTCGGCGTTGCCGGAGTCGGCTGTTGGCTTCCAGCTTGCGCCGACACACTCCGTCCAGAGTGCATCGACACGTACTCCCCGCTAGTCACGGTCCGTCGTGAACGCGGGGGAGGAGAGCTTGCCGCTGAAGGAAGCTTGGTCATCTTCGTCGGCAGAAGCTCGTCGCACAAGGGAAAAGGCCCCTACCTGGCGCGCCAAATGTCGAAGTGTGTGGTCGACACTTCCCCCGGATCTGCACTGGGCATCCCGCGGAGGTTCTTTTTTGGAGGGGCTAGTCACTTGCGGAGAGCTTGAGCGTAGGGACGAGTTAGGGAGGAGCTTGACACGGCGAGTTTTACGTGGTTCGGGCCGCCGGAGCGTAAAACCCTACGTCCACGGCGAGCTGAGGTGCTCGCTGTTTTGCTTGTTGCTCGGAACCGGAGTCCTGAGCTTGAGGGTGAGTTACACCTAGGGTATGAGTTGCTGGAGAGCGAACCCAGGGTGCCAATGGCTAGAGTGCGAACCATTGCTAACGTTGCCTACCCGAGCCTTTTATAGTCCAAGGCTCACGTGGCTTACAAGGGGGGCCCGGGACCCGATAGGTGGTCCCGGGGAGATTGCCTGTCGACTATCGTATCCACAGTTACGTCGGTAGTTGTCTCTGGCCAAGGCTTCTGAGTCTTCGTCTTGCCGCCCTGCCCATGTCGCCTGCTAGTCGTAGTGGTTGATGACAGCGGCGGCGGTAGGGGATGTCTTGTCGCTGTGTTTATTGGCTGGCAGGTTCTGACACCGCGCGCCAGTCTGTGATGCGACTGGGCGCAACGGCACCTAACAGAGGCGTTCTCCGCGTCTCCGCGTGTTGGGAAGGCGCGGGCCTTGAATACCTTGTACGGGCAAGGTATGGGGCGTCTTTACGCCCGCTGCCTACCGCTCGGGGGCAGGCAGCGCTCTTCTGCTGGACACGTGGCGGGCCCGGAGCTCTCCTCAGAGGAGAGGGGGGTCCGGCCCCGTAGGACACGTGGAGCCTTCGGACCTCTCCCTGCGGAGGGGGGGTCCGTCTTTTGTCGGCCACGTGGCGGCCCCGGAGCTCTCCTCTGAGGAGAGGGAGGTCCAGCCCCGCTGGACACGTGGCGCCTTTGGACCTCTCCCCTGCGGAGGGGGGAGGTTCGGCTTCTGCAGGCCACGTGGCGAGCCCGGAGATCTCCTCTGAGGAGAGGGTGATCCGGCCTTTCTGTACGCGTGGCGCCTTCGGAGCTCTCCCTACGGAGAAGGGCGAGATCCTTAGGCATTTTCCCCTGTGCGCGGGGGTACCCCATATCGCGGGTACCGACAGGGGCATACCGGGACAGTTGTATAAACTTGTTGAGATACTCATTCACACTTTTCTGTCCTTGGCGGAGACCTTCGAACTCCTGCCTTTTGAGCATCATTACACCAGCAGGGATGTTGTGAGAGCGGAAACTTTCCTTGAACTCAGTCCAAGTGATCGTCTCCGGGTTGGCATGAGCGTTGCTCAGGGCATCCCACCAGTCAGCAGCGGCTCCCGTAAGTTGGTGCGATGCGAAGAGAACCTTCTCTCGGTCATTGCACTGGACAATGGCAAGCTTTTTCTCCATGGATTTTAACCAGTCATCGTCCTCCATGGGATCACTAGCTTGAGCAAAGGTGGGTGGTCGAGTCCTCATGAACTCTCCCAATCTGTTATGAGCCGACGGTGGTGGTGGCGGTGGTGCCAGAACGAGGTTTTGGTTGGCCTGCAACTGACCCAAAGTTTGGATCATGGTTTGCATAAGCTGGTTTTGCATGGCCATCAACCTTTCCAGATGGTTTTCGCCAGCTCCTGGGTTAGCAGGAACTTCATCATGGTCATCCTCCTGGACGTTCCTTTGGCCGGCGTTTCCTCTCACCATCTGTGAGAGAGATCGAAATAGAATAGAATGTTAGAAGGTTAGGTAGATTCCCTCTAACTATATGCATCAAGGTGAGTTGGACTATGTATATATTAGCCCATATGAGGATGTGAGCAAGTGCCGAAACATCTCAGACCTCTTTCTTCTTACGTGTGGATATGGACAATGTTTTGAGACGTCCCACAACTCACACTAAGCACACAATCACAATTAATCATCACAAGGGCCCACACAACTCCTATTCAAGGATGGTTCCCTATGCCAAGATGGTTTCAAGGCCAATCTAAGCTATTCACCCTAGGACGCTTCCTTTGGTCAGCGTGGCTTAGCTACCTGTGACTCCTATTTAGGGGTGTAACTTGCTGTTAACCCGTGGCTCTAATATCAATCTAAGGTTTCTATCTAGGCGTGTAACCTACTGTCAACCCGTGGCTCTGATACCAATCTGTGACGCCCTCAATTCTGTGGGAAAACCACGGAACCGAGAACTAATGCATATGTGTGCCCAGGATGTTCATCACACATACACATACGTTCCACAAACTGAATTCAGATTATATATTACCACGAATAACAGAGTTTATTACAAACCTCATGAGTCTTGGACTCATGCTCACAGCGGAAGTGTTATGTCTATGCAGCGGAAGTCTTTTATTCTAATGCGGAAGCAATCAACTAATGCGGAAGCAAATCTAAGCAGAAGTGGATCCATCTCTACTCCCTCCACAGGCAAGGTTGAGAACAGATCACACGCCTTCAATGCCCCACGTGGTCTTCATAGTAAGCTTCTCCTGCTGCTGATGATGAAGTAATAATGCAAGTTTGAGTACAATTATGTACTCAACAAGTGCGGGAATAACACATGATATGCAGCTCATAAACAAGGTAGGTATAAAAAGGCTTATTTGCAGAAAAGCAGATTTATAAACCCATGATAAAACAGCAACTTAACTTTAGATGAATGTAATCCCAACATGTATTAAATTACCAACATACCTTCATCGCTTTCCATGTTCCATCCGAACATTAACCAACCTCATTCTTACTCACGAATACTTCCTCGTATTCGCTACCATCTCACGAATACCTCCCCGTATTCGCTACCATCTCAAAACAACTTCGTCTCACACTGAGACCAAACTCGTTGCCATGACTCAACAGTCATGCAACCATCTTATCACCCGGACTCAACAGTCCCAACAACCAAACCATAACCCAACCAATAACCATAACCAAGAACCTTCCCAATAACCATCCCAACAACCATCCCAACTAATCATGGCAGTTTAGCCAGGCGCTCGTGACCGTAAGCTCGGCTATCATGATAGTTTTAGTAACTCTGTAGAGTTTGCACCTCTTTACCCACAAGTTTGTGATTTTGTCACCCGTCGGCGACTGCAGAACCTCCATTATACCAGTACACAACCGTTGGTGTATGGTCAAGAGATCACAAAATAGCCTTTACAAAGGGGTTACTAGATGTATGGACTCACTAAGGTTTCATCGGCAGGCTAGAATCTCCAATTCTCCCAACCACGGGCCCCCTCTTGTGCCATGCAGTTCCCAGGGCAGTCCTCACTCGACTCCCATTCCCCGCGCCTTCCACAGTCCATAACAATCTAGCAACTTACCTAATTACTCAGCTAAGCCGTACCCATACTTGGCCTTGTGGTGGCACTGTTATCCTGGCATGTGCATGCATGAACCGGTCCTTAGATCTATGGCAAGTAAACCACCATCTCAGGCTACCTCGTTCACAAACCCAGTCTTGCCTAGATCTCCCTCCGATCCATGTCCATTATTAACATCAGTTTCTTATTATCAATACGAGTGCAGTTAGCTAGACACATCTATCTCGCTTCCCAATTCTCATAGACTCAGCGAAGCATAAAGCAAAAACCATACCCGACTCATAAACTTCCCAGGCGACAAGGGTGGTTTAACCAAAACTAGTAAACTCCTATAAAAAGGTTTCCCATCATGTTTGACTCAGCACACACACCTTTTCGCAAACAAAATAGTTTTACCCAAAACATAGGGTCAACATGGTCAAGGAGCACTTGCCTTGTTCTTGTGGTTCCGGTTTTTCTTGGATCTCAAAACCTGGTTGCTGCAGTTCGTTGTAGACAGCTCCCTGAGCTTGTCCTGCTAGGTAGGATCACGTGCATACAAGATTCACAGCAATCAATATCATGCACAAACCTTAAACTAGATGCGATGATGCATATGCATGCTATCCTATGATTTTTATTAGATTGGTGTGTTCTTGCATGGCTTGGATGGACAGAGGTGTTCGGATCAAAGGTGGACGTGGCAATGATCTTGTCCTTAGATCAATCTGATCATCAAGCGATCTGTCCACGAGAAGGCTTCTGTTCGAAAGGAATCAAAGAACAGATGCAAAGAAAACACAACGATATCGTAAGGTGGTATTGGGGCCTACCTTACGTTCCCCTCAGTCTTCGAGGTCCTCCTCAGACCGCTAGGCTTTCCTCCGGCGATCTTCCTTGCCGCGCTCCGGCGATGGCTTTCTCGGCGAGTTGGGGCTAGGGCTCTAAGTCGTCGGCTCAGGAGTTGAAAAAGAAGTTTGTGGTTTCGGCCAGAGGTTCTGGATTCTATTTATACTCGGGAAGAAAGAGTCCTAATCTGATTGTATCCCGAATAAGAGTCTTATTCAGATCGTCGTTGGATCCTATCATCTTATCTTTTAGTTGATTTGGTGTGGTAACGTTGTGGAATTCAGGTCGGTTTCCTTTACGTACCGATATTCTTACGCGTAACAGCCGCTCCAGAACTCGTTACCTTCGCGGCGATGAGCTCCGGAGGCTCCACGTGTCCTTCCGGGGGCCTGGTATCTCCTTCTCTGCAGAGACGAGCTCCGGTTGTGCCGCGTGTCAATCGACCGAGACCTCCCCCTCCTTTGAAGGTGAGCTCCGCGCATGCCACGTGTTGGCGCCGGTCTTTCCTCTGTTCTTTCTTTAGGGACATGCCCCGAGGTCGACACGTGTCCAGCAGCGACAGACCTCTCGGAGATAAGCTCCGGTGACGACGCGTGTCCGATAGAACCGAACCTCTCAGAGGTGAGTTCTGAGACCGAACCAGACCTCTCGGAGGTGAGCTCTGAGATCGACACGTATCCCGTGCGACTGGTCCTCTGATTTCCATGACAACTAGCTCCAAAGGTGATAGGTGTCCTGCGGAAATACCTTTGCTTCTTCCGCAGAGGAAAGCTCCGAGAACAACACGTGTCCCCCAAGGTCGGACCTCTCCCCTTTCGCGGAGATGAGTCTCGAACCTGCCACGTAGCTATTTTAGCGGCGGACCTCTCCCCACTTCGCAGGGATGAGCTCCGATCACGCCACGTGGCCAGCGGCCGCGGTGAGTTGTCTTTGGCGCTTTCTGAAAGCTGGATTCGGCTCTCATTGGCTATTCCTTTGATATTTTTCTCTGTTCCTTCTTTTCTTAAAATGTTTCCTCTTCATAAAACATGAACATATGCTGACACCCGAGATGAGGGTGTCACATCCGAGAGGCCGTCTTGGACCCCCGAGAGGTTGTCTTGGAGGTCCGGGAGGCCGCCTTGGACCTCCGGAGTCTCCCGGTGCCTGTCTTCCGCTGTCGGAGCAGACTGTGGTGGCGAGATGTCCGGCCGCTCTGCGACGAGGACCATGCTCACTACTTCGGTTGTCGCCGTGATGTAGAGCAACAAGTGCTCTTCGGGCTCGGGGGCTACCATGATAGGTAGGGTCGTCAGGAGTTGCTTCAGCTCCTGGAAAATTTCTTCTACTTTGTCGGTCCAAACAAATGGACCGGACTTGCGCAGGAGCTTAAAGAAGGGGAGCGCCCGCTCTACTAGCCTCGGTATAAACCGACTCAGCGCGGCTAGGCATCCCGTGAGTTTCTGGATTTCCTTGATGCGGGCGGGAGGCCGCATCAGGTCGATGGCCTTGATCTTCTCTGGGTTGGCCTCAATTCCTCGGTGTGAGACCAGGAATCCTAAGAGCTTTCCAGAGGATACGCCGAACACACACTTGTCAGGGTTCAGCTTGGTGCGCGTGGAGCGCAGTTTGTCAAAGACTAAGGCCAGGTTATCTAACAAGGATGAACTCTGCCTGACCTTGACAACGATGTCATCGACATATACCTTGACTAAGTCTCTTATTAACTCCAAAGGTTTTGTGCATAGCATGAACAAAAGTGGGGAGAGCATTCTTTAGGCCATAAGGCATAGAGACATAACAATACAGGTCGTCTACTGTGATGAAAGAAGTGTGTTCTTCATCTTCTCTAGACATAGGGATTTGATGAAAACCCGAGTAGGCGTCTAGGAAGCATAGCATATCACAGCCTGATGTAGAGTCTACTATTTGATCTATTCTAGGGGGAGGGAATGGATCTTTAGGACATGCCTTATTGAGACTGGTGTAGTCGATGCACATCCGGAGCTTCCCGCCGGCCTTCGGGACTACGACGGGGTTCGCCAACCACCGAGGGTGGTGGACTTCCCGTATGAAGCCAGCGTCTAGCAGCTTCTTGATTTCTTCACGAATGAAGTTCTGCCGCTCGATGGACTGCTTGCAGGGTTTCTATTGGACTGGCCGGGCATCAGAGAAGATCTTCAGATGGTGCTCGATCACCTCCCTAGGGATCTCCGGCATCTGCGACGGCTGCCATGCAAATACGTCGACGTTGTGCCGGAGGAAGGTGATGAGCGCGCCTTCCTATTTGCTATCCAGGCCCCCGGCTACCCGGGTGGTCTGGGCAGCTTCGGCGCCGACTTGGACGACCTTCAGGGGGATGTCGCCCTCGTCGAGGGGTTGCACGCGGGGTGCTGCGGTAGAGGCACGTTAGCGTGCATTCGGGTGAAGCCGGTCCTGTTCTGCACTGCCAAGGGCTGGCGCCCGAGCTGTCGCAAGCGTCTGGAGATTTTCCAGGGCTGACACTGCAGCAGTGCGGTCTCCACGAATCCTGAGGACGCCCGTTGGTGTGGGCATCTTCAAGACAAGGTAGCCGTAGTGGGCTACTGCCATGAATCGGTACAGGGCTGGCCTGCCGATTATGGCATTGAAGGGGAGGTCGATCTCCGCCACGTCGAACAGAATGTACTCTGTCCGATAGCTGTCTGGTGCCCCAAAGGTCACCGGAAGGCTGATGTTGCCGTAGGGTATGACTTGTCCCGACCCTACCCCTGAGAACGGGCTCGATGGCGTGAGCTTGGCCATCGGGATCTGCAGCTTCTGGAAAGCTGCGCGGCTGATAAGGTTCAGCCCAGCCCCGCCATCTACCAGAACGTGGTACATCCTCACGTTGGCGATGGTGGGCGCTACCACGAGCGGTAGTTGGCCGGCCCCAGCCATGTTCCTGGGGCAGTCGGTGGCATCGAAGCTGATGGGGGTTCCCATCCACTTGAGGTGCGGCGCGGCACTTGGGAGGTGAGCCACCGAGGCTACCGCTCGGCGCAGAGTCTTAACTGCACTTCGGGTCGAGGGGTCAGCGGACCCATCGTAGATAACATAGAGCTTCTTTCGACGCTCGTCATCGCTGAAGATGGAGTCTTAACTGCACTTCGGGTCGAGGGGTCAGCGGACCCACCTGTCGCAGGCACATGAGCTAGGCTACAAATTGATGAAAAAGAAAGAAACAAGCCCCAAGGTTCCCCTGACATGACCAGAGTCTAGAAGTTGCAAGATCGGCCGCGCCGGGAGCGGGAGAGCGCCTCCCTCATCACCAGCGCAAAGGCCGGTGTCATCAAGGGTGCTCCTGAGGCCCCCTCCGCAGCTTCAACGGTCTTCTTGGAGACTCTGCCGCCTAGGATCCTCCTTGGTGCATCAGCGGTTTCCTTCTCCTGAAGTTCCCTCATCACCGGCGCAAAAGCTGGTGTCGTCAAGGGTGCTCCTGAGGCCCCCTCCGCAGCTTCAGCGGTCTCCTCGGAGACTCTGCCGCCTAGAATTCTCCTTGGTGCTTCAGCGGTTTCTTTGAAGACTCCACCATCTGAGAAGGGACGCAACGCCAGGGAGCTTTCTGCCTGCCGTCACCAAGGAAGGGCCCCGTCGGGAGGACAAACTAGAGACCCCTTGGTGGCGCCACCTCCAGAGGCAAGGCAGGCAGGCTCCCTGGGTCCCAGACTTGGTGCAGACGCCGTCGCTGGAGGGAATCGAGAGCGATTCTCCCCCCATAAGGCGGGTTAGGAGCCATGGAAGAAGAAAAGACTGCAGAGACTCGAGGGAGGCGCAAGGGCTGGAAGCCTTATAAGGGGAGCATACCCACGTGGCGGCTTCTTTTCACACCTTCCCGGGTGCAATCCCAAGCGATTCGGAACTCTTCGAGTACGCCGCATCGGCAACCGCTTCGGCTCCGAGACCGAGCGCCGATGACAGGTGGCCCCAAGCCGCCCGACTGAAGCGGTGGGTCAAGGAGTTAGTCTCCTAAGAAGACAAGCCGGCAAGGCACTTCGGCGGTTCCCGAAGAAAGCGCCGCAACATGCAGAAGTGGCAGTCTTGGGAACCGCCGTAGTGAAAGCAACCATCAAGTGGGCGCACGCTCCCACGATCTTGCGACCGTTCGTGCTCCGGCAGCGGTCTATGCGGGACTTAGAGAAAGTGCGCGGATCAGAAGAGACGGAGGTCCCACCTCGGGCTCGCTATCTCCCCCGAGATGGGCCCGGGGGCCACTGTCGGTACCTGCGATATGGGGTACCCCCACGCACAGGGGAAAATGCCTAAGGAACCCGCCCTTCTCCGCAGGGAGAGCTCCGAAGGCGCCACGTGTCTGGCGGGGCCGGACCTCCCTCTCCTCAGAGGAGAGCTCCGGGCCCGCCACGTGGCATACAGAAGCCGGACCTCCCCCTCCGCGGGCGAGGGGTCCGAAGGTGCCACGTATCCGGCGGGGCCGGACCTCCCTCTCCTCAGAGGGGAGCTCCGGGCCCGCCACGTGGCCGACAGAATCTGAACCTCCCCCTCCGCGGGGAGAGGCCCGGAGGCTCCACGTGCACCGCGGGCCGGGCCCTCCTCTCCTCTGAGAAGGGCTCCGGGCCCACCACGTGGCAGCAGAACGGCGCTGCCTGCCCCCGAGCGATAGGAAGCGGGCGTAAAGACGCCCCATACCTTGCCCGTACAAGGTATTCAAGGCCCGCGTCTTCCCAAGACGCGGAGACACGGAGCACGCCTCTGTCAGGTGCCGTTGCGCCCAGTCACATCACAGACTGGCGCGTGGTGTCAGAACCTGCCATCCAATAAACACCGCGACAAGACATCCCATGCCGCCTGCGCCGTCATCAACCACTACGACTAGCATGCGGCATGGGCAGGGCGGCAAGACGGAGACTCGGAAGCCTTCACCAGAGACAACTACCGGCATAACTGCAGATACGGTAGATAACAGTCAATCTCCCCGGGACCACCTGTTGGGTCCCGGGCCCCCTTGTAAGCCACCCGAGTCTTGGACTATAAAAGGCTCGGGTAGGCGACGATAGCAAGGGTTCGCACCTCTGCAACTCATACGCTAGCCATTCTCACCCGAGCTGTAACTCACCCCCAAGCTCAGGACTCCGGCCCTGAGCAGCAAGCAATACAGCGAGCTCCATAGCTCGCCGTGGATGTAGGGTTTTACGCTCCGGCGGCCTGAACCATGTAAAACTCACAGTGTCAAGCTCTTACTAACTCGTCCATCCGCGCAAGCTCTCCGCAAGGGACTAGCCCCACCGAAAAAAGAACCTCCGTGGGCTACCCAGTGCAGGCCCGGGGGAAGTGTCGACCGAACACTTCGACAGTGCTTGTCGGTACCCTCGATACGGGGTACCCTCGCGCACAGGGGGAAATGCCTAAGGACCTCGTCATTCTCCGCAGGGAGAACTCCGAAGGCGCCACGTGTCCAGCGGGGCCGGACCTCCCTCTCCTCAGAGGAGAGCTCCGGACTCGCCATGTGGCCAACTGAGCCGGACCTCCCCCCTCCGTGGGGAGAGCTCCGAAGGCTCCACGTGTCCCGTGGGGCCGGGCCTCCCTATCCTCAGAAGAGAGCTCCGGGCCCGCCACATGGCCAGCAGAAGCCGGACCTCCCCCTCCGCGGGGAGAGCTCCGAGGACTCCACGTGTCCCGCGGGGCCGGACCTCCCTCTCCTTAGAGGAGAGCTCCGGGCCCGCCACGTGGCCAGCAGAACAATGCTGCCTGCCCCCGCGCGGTAGGCAGCGGGCGTAAAGACGCGCCATACCTTGCCCGTACAAGGTATTTAAGGCCCGCGCCTTCCCAAGATGCGGAGACGCGGAGCACGCCTCTGTCAGGTGCCGTTGCGCCCAGTCACATCACAGACTGGCGCATCGTGTCAGAGCCTACCCGCCAATAAACACGGCAACAAGACATCCCCTACCGCCCCTCCCATCATCAACCACTACGACTAGCTTGCGGCATGGGCAGGGCGGCAGAACGAAGACTCGGAAGCCTTCGCCAGAGACAACTATCGGCATAACTGCAGATACGGTAGTCGACAGGCAATCTCCCCGGGACCACCTGTCGGGTCCCGGGCCCACCTTGTAAGCCACTCGAGCCTTGGACTATAAAAGGCTCGGGCAGGCAACGTTAGCAAGGGTTCGAACTCTGTGAACTCGCACTCTAGACATCACTCACCCTCAAGCTCAGGATTCCGGTTCTGAGCAGCAAGCAATACAACGAGCACCTCTGCTCACCGTGGATGTAGGGTTTTACGCTCCGGCGGCCTGAACCACGTAAAACTCCCCATGTCAAGCTTCTCCCTCACTCGTCCCTAACGCTGAAGCTCTCTGCAAGTGTCTAGCCCCTCCGAAAAAGAACCTCCGCGGGCTGCCCAAAGCAGGTCCGGGGGAAGTGTTGACTACACACTTCGACAGTGCTTGTGTGAGCTTCGACTTGAGAACATCAAAAGCTTGTTGTTGTGCTGGTCCCCATCGAAACGGCACTCCATGCTTTGTCAACTCGTGGAGAGGTGCCACAATGGTGCTGAAATCCCGCACGAAACGCCGGTAGAAACCTGCGAGACCAAGAAAACTCCGAACCTATGTGACCATAGTCGGAAGTGGCCAACTCGTGATGGCAACAATCTTTGCCTCATCCATCTCAATGCCCTGCGAAGTAACAACATACCCAAGAAAAGACACACGATCGGTGCAAAAGGTGCACTTCTCAAGGTTACCATATAAACGTGCATCGCGCAAGACATTAAAAACAGCACGCAAATGTTCAAGATGCTCATCATATGACTTGCTGTAAATAAGGATATCATCAAAGTAAACCACCACAAATTTACCAAAGAAAGCACGTAAAACCTCATTCATCAACCTCATGAAAGTGTTGGGCGCATTAGTTAAACCAAATGGCATGACTAACCAATCATAAAGTCCGAATTTAGTTTTAAAAGCAGTTTCCATTCATCACCTAAAGCCATATGAATCTGATGATATCCACTACGCAAATCAATCTTGGAGAAAATAACAGAACCGCTCAACTCATCAAGCATGTCATCCAATCTAGGAATAGGATAGCGATAACGAATGGTAATGTTATTGATGGCTCTACAATCAACACACATGCACCAAGTGCCATCTTTTTTTGGAACCAAAAGAACAGGAACAGAACAAGGACTAAGACTCTCACGAATGTAGCCGCGGTCCAGAAGATCTTGGACTTGTCGCTGAATTTCCTTAGTCTCGTCGGGGTTGGTCCTGTAGGCAGCACGGTTTGGCAAGCTCGCCCCTGGAACCAAATCAATCTTGTGCTCAATGCCTCGCACAGGTGGTAATCCGGGGGGTATCTCTGATGGAAAAACATCCATATATTCCTGCAAAAGGTTAGCAATAGCAGGTGGCAAGACAATGGATGTATCCTCAATGGAATATAAAGCATGTTTGCACACTAAAGCATAGCAAGTTCCATTAGAGGCATATAAATCATCAAGATCAGATTTAGTTGCAAGCAAAATAGGATTTTTCAACTTAATAGGTTGCTGAATTTCAGAATTAAAAACACCCTTTTGCTTAGCATTATTCTTTTTCTCCTGCTCAAATTGTACAATTTTAGTGGGACTCATAGGAAGCAACACAATTTTCTTGCCCTTATGCATGAAAGTATACTTATTAGATCGACCATGGTGAATAGCATCAGTATCAAACTCACAAGGATGTCCCAATAAAAGAGAACAAGCATCCATAGGTACCACATCAAAATCAGTAAAATCATGATAAGAATCAATGGAAAAATATATCCTTGCTGTTTGTGTTACCTTAACCTTACCATTGTTGTTAAACCATTGAATGTGATAAGGGTGAGGATGCTCCCGTGTGGTCAAGCCAAGCTTCTTGACCACCTCAACATTCACCAAATTGTTGCAGCTACCACCATCAATGATCGTATGTACACGACAGTCCTTGACGACGAGAAACATGTTGAAAAGGTTGTGACGTTGGCGGTTGTCGTCCTCTCGAACCGTGGCACTCAAAGCTCGCTGGACAATCAAAGTCCTATAGTTGTTTGTCGCAGATGTACCAAGAACCTCCTCAGCACCATCATCCAAACCTGAAATGTTAGTTGCAATAATATTTTCATCTTCAATATCAGAAACACTAATATACCCACCATCAGCAGTGGCAATGATCGCCCGTTTGCTGGGGCAATCTCGTTGCATATGGCCAAGTCCCTGGCAGCGGTGGCACTTGATGTCGGAGCTGCGACTTGTCAAAGTGTTGGGTGCAACCGCCTTTGCTACAACACCTGGAGGCATCTGGGACTTGCTGTTATCTTGTCCCCGTGATGTAGAAGGTGCGATGCTGCTGCGTACAACACCCGTGGAGGGTGGTGTAGAAGCACGTACGCTCGAGGAGGGCGCTGCTTTGGATGGCACCGGAAATTGTCGTGGCGTGAAAGTATTGTTCCGCCGCTGCTGTTGGCGACCCTGCACTTCTTTTTCTGCTAACATAGCAAGTTGAAATAAACGTTGAATAGAATGATATTCCTTG
Source organism: Neostapfia colusana (assembly GCA_030760725.1). NCBI lineage: Eukaryota > Viridiplantae > Streptophyta > Magnoliopsida > Poales > Poaceae > Neostapfia > Neostapfia colusana. The sequence continues at coordinate 30,416,500 of JASWHV010000017.1, read as the reverse complement.
TAGTCAACCATGTCCTGGATCTCACGCCGCAAGCCCCCATAAAACCTAACAATTTGGTCTTCCTGATCCTCAACTACCCCACAACGAAGCATACCTTTCTGCAACTCCTGGTAGTACTCTTGGACAGTCATGTCACCCTGATCAAAGCGTTGTAATTTCTTAAGAAGATCACGTCTATATGAAGGAGGAACAAACCTAGTGCGCATCTCTTCTTTTAACGCAGGCCATGTCTGTGGTGCGTTACGTGTATTGACAAGTTCATTCCACCAAATTATAGCAAAATCTTTAAACTCACTAGTGGCTTGTCTAGCTCTATGTCGCTCAGGAACAAGATGAGAGCTAAATTTTTGTTCTACCGTCATCTCCCAATCCAAGTAAGTCTCAGCATCATAAGATCCATAAAATGTTGGAATAGAAAACTTAATCTTAGCATAAGGAACATTATCTTGTTCAGGAGCATGAGGACGAGGTCTACCTCCCATACCTTGACGATTTCGTCGAGGGCGACGGCGCTGCTGTGCATCAACCTCATCATTATTGAAGTTATCCTCTGTGTCGTAGTGAGCATGTGTATCACCATAAAGGATGATAGAGGGTGTGGCTTGTTGGGGAAGACGAGTCTCCATCTCGTCCAACCGTGTGGTCACACCAGCAACACTTGTATGGAGCCTCTGAAAGGTGGCTGTTGTAGTGGTCTGGTAATTGTTGAAAGCTTCAGTCATTACCCGCATCATGTCCTTTAGTTCCATATGGGACACGCACTCATCATCATCCGGAGGTGTAGAACCAGAGGTCTTATCCATAGGCTTCTTTCCTGTCATTGTTAGTACGAAACAGAAACAAAGACAAAAAGATCGTGAAGAACCCTATCACTACGCTCTCCGAAGTGGGTGGAAAATCGATCAGTAAGATGCGTCTTACCCCGCTCTTACAAGTTTCTTACCAGCACTGCAGGTGGCCAACGGTGACCGGTGTGAAGCAAGCAGAGAGTGGGTGTGATTGCAAAGGTTACCTGTTCTGCTCGAGAGAAGGTGGAGCTTGGAAGGCTCAAATGCAGTATATGTATGTGGCACACAAGTTAGTAACAGATAGCAATGCTAAACAAGTGTCCAAAGAATTTCACCTAGTTGCTGGCCTAAGAATGTATTAGAACACTTGTGGCAACAAGCAAGGACAAGGATGAATGATGATGAACAACAAGGATAATATCAGCAAGTATCCAGCACTCACACAGAAATAGCACAACTAGAAAACCCCTTAGCCTCCTGTTTTTGTCTTGAAGCACTAGTAGAAATCAAAAAAAAATTCTCTTTATTTTTTTGATATTTTTTCTCAACCAGGGGCACAAGAATAGAAACAGCACCAAGTATTAGCTCAAACCGATGAAAGATAAGACCGGCACAAATTCAAGAGCGATTGGAAAAAACTGGTGCTGGAACTTCGGAGTTCGAAACGAGGGCCTTCTTATTTTTTTTGAAAATGTCGTATGTGGACTTTTTTGAGACCTTTCTGGAAAAAATGTGCCTCAATCGGAGTTACGAGCGAAAAGTTATGCCCGTTTTAAGGAGGATACCCCGAATCGGGTTTTGGTGGTGGTGGAAACTGCAACAGAAACGAATCGGTGGATGGAATTTTTTTGTAGATTGATTTTTTGTAGATGGCAGCGGATGGAAGAAACAAAACTGAACCAAAACAAATCTAAACCAGCAACCAGACTCAACCTAGGACACGAACTCAGAACTACGGACTCCGAAACTAAATTATGCAAAAGGTTGAGCGGGGGTTGTAGGTCAGGGAAACTAATTTTTTTTGTGGCTTTTTGTGGACGATAGGACTGAAACAAAATAAATCTAAAGAGCACACAAGTATACCTCACGGTGAACCTGGAAATCTGATACCAACTGATAGGAGGATGAGTCCCGATCTTCCGAGAGGTAGGGTAAACTTGATTGGGTGGAGATCTCGACGTTGATGATCCAAGGCTCCGAACGAACGAACCCCGCAATCACTACACCACTGCTCCGTTGGTTATCACCCGTGTCACACGAATGACCTCACCACGAAGGCTTATCCCTACAAGCGCAATTAAGAACACAAGCAAGAACAGAGAAGATGCAATCAAAACTGAATTCATCACAAATTTGAGGTCTCACAACCAATGATCGGCGACACTGTTCAATGACAGATTGTAACTAAGCAAAACCCAGCTGTTTGTGACGGTGGCTAGGGGGTATGAAGGAGGTGGAGGACAACCAGGGGGGTGCTGGGGTCGTGACCTAACCCTAATACACGTACATAATGGACTTGGACTCGATACAAGGCCCAATGGCCCAACTAGGTGATGCAACACCCTGACAGACTCTAAACTTTATATTGTTTTGAAGTTTTCCGTTGACTCCGATGGAATTTTGACGTGGGGCCAGTTCCATTGGAAAGTTTATCCTCTCAGCTTTCCGTGCATATGTAGAACGTCAAAAACGGAGTCCGTATGCCTCCTATGCATCCATTTTAAGTTGGACTGCTCCTGGGCCCGAGTTGGACTCGAGTTTGAGTTGGGCTCGGTCTCTAACTTCTTGTTGGCGTATTTTCTAGTCCTCCACGCCTCCAAACCCCTCTCTATGTATCTCCATGTCCTCTCCATGGTTCCTAATCATAATTAATCCATTAGGTAGCAACATACTCTCAAAATTCACATATAAAGAACTGTTCAGGAACGAGCTCACCTCTAAATTCAATTATCGTGCTCGAGCTCTAGTAATTGGACCTTGCATGTCTATCATGTGAGTGTTGTGTATATCTGCAGGAGTGATGTCCACATCAGGGAGTTTTTAGGGATCTGTTAAGATCAGATATGATAAGATCTGATCTATTAGGCGTGTTGCCCTCTATAAAAGGCAATCCATAGCTTGTACTAGGATTTCATCAAAGAAGGAAATCCATATCAGAAGCTTAATGAAGTTTCCTGCAATATGTTGGAGCTTGCACCTGCCACCTTAGGTATATAGGATGCTAGTTAAAAAGGTGTAATTCACTTCATGTGGATGCACATTTGGCATATTTCATCAGTCAGTAATCTTTGTGAAATGTGAAGGTTCTCCTGTACAAGGATAGTTTGAGTCAAGCTGACTGGCAGGCAAGCTACGGAAGCCCGCATAGCTCATATGGTGAAGAATTAATATTTTGAAATACATCACTTCAAGTTTGTGAACTTCATATATATTTATGTCCCTCTCTTTGTATGTTAACTTGGCCCCGAGCCTCTAACAAGGAGTTTTGTGAAAAAGTTGAGGGATTAGTTATGAAAATATTATATTACATGGTTTGGCAGACAGAGTTCTCAGTTCTGAATGAATTTTCGGTTGTCAATGAAATGTTGTTTCCTGAATCATCTTTCTGATTTGTTTTTTATCTTAGGGTGTATTTTGCTAATCCTTACAAAAACAGTAATTACTCTAGCAGTGTGACATTATCATAATCCAGGATACCGTACTGGTTGATGCTTGAACCTCTAACCTATAGCAAGTTTAGTTGGTGAAATATCATGCAACGGTATTGACTCTCTGCGGAACGAAAAAGGGTATAATTCACATCGGTTTCGTTGTGTTGGATTCTTGTAAGATTACTAACCTTGATTATAAACTTTGAGTATTGAGACCAGCTACAGAAAGTAATATGAGTAGAAGATCACAAATCTGCTTTCGTATTATCACACTTAAAATTTGTTGTGTTTTATATTTGATTGAATTTATTAACACTGAAAGCTATGTTTCAGTGAAGGTACTGAGTTGGTGTGACAGATTGACAATCTATTCTAGTTTGTATTCTCACTCGTTCCAAGAGATAAAAAAACATGACCAGCTAGTGCTGAGTTTCAGCGCATCACATGCTAGTCGGATTTGCTTGCTGATAACCCTCTTTACACATTGGTGATGTTATCCCGCTTGCTTGTGGATGATCTGCCGTGGGTGGCTACAATTGTATCCCACTTTTTTGTAGATAGTTTGTCCTGGACACTTGGTAGCTATAAATGACATGTTTTTGTGATCTTTTCTGTTACAAATTCTAGATTCACATCATTTTCTCTTTTTTTTTTCAGATTTTGTATAGATTGAAATAATATACACGACAGGATACTGGCGTGACTGTAGGCACTGGTTCTTTCTGTTTTCGTTACTGAGAGTATGGTTAAAGTGACTTCCATTATTTTTTTTGGGGGGGGGAACAAATTAGCTATCAGTTACTTGCAAAAATAAAAGTAGCAACATCTGGTAATAATGTGGTGTTGCTATTGACTTGATCGTTGTATGTGACTTTGTTTTTTTGGCAGATCAGATAGAATCCTCAGACAGAAGAGTGAGAGGCTCATGTGGCGGTTTCTTTGATAACAATAAATACTTCAGGACCCCAACGAGTATATGTTATTCCCGGATACTTATCCTGGAGCCCCTTATCGAATACCTTCAAAAACGATGTTCAAAAGCCGTATCCATGCCTCAGAGAATCCTTGCTATCAGTAACTATAGTAGTAATGCACTTCAACGGACTGCTGCCTAAAACTACGGCTACAAGAGTTGGCCAAAGTATCTCTTTTTTAGAAGCACTAACAAGTCTTCGTCAGCATCTGATGGAGCTCGGGTCCCTAAATCTTCAAGGTAGCATGTTAAATAGCATAGAGTTATTTTTTTCTGAGGTAATGTTAATTGTGCCACTCTAATTAAGCATCACAAGAAAAGTTTCCTTATTACTTCGTGACATTCTAAAAACTGGAACTTTGATAGTTGATGCTCGCTTTCCTGTGCAAATTAGGCAGGAGTTACCTACGAATTAATCTGTGCAGCTAGCAATTGTTGCTTGCGTTTTATCAACACGCGTGAATACACGTCTCGTATAACTTGTGTCTGATAGAGACGAATTAATATGGAAATCTTTTCATATCGCCCTGCTTACCTCTTCGAATCACGCGTGATCATTGCCCCATGGAAACGTGTGGTTTCATCGGTGTGCATCAAGGAATCGTTCAAAAGCTATTTAAATCCCGTGTTCTTTTGTTGCCACTGAATCATGGTTCCATTACTGCTGCATTGTTTGGCCCGCTAGTTCGAGAGATTTCGCACGAGACGAGTAAATAGGGCTGTGATAATATTTACGTCCGAGTCTGCCCTATCTGTTAGGGATGAAAATGGACGGATATGGACGGATAAAATATTTTTTCATATTCATATCCATATTAAAATTTTCAGAAACGGATTGGATCGGATGTTGTAGGAAACGGATATGGTATCGGATATGGTGGATGTATCGGAAACGGATTCATTGGATCAGAAAATTGGATATCGGACAGAATTTGGATATTTATTTCAAAAAAACAATTCATAAGTAACTTATAATTCATAGTTCATACATATAATTCAAAACACATCCACATCAAATTCATACATGGTTCGTACATTGTCGAAGTGTTTAGTCGACATTTCCCCCGGGCCTGCTCTGGGCAGCCCGCGGAGGTTTCTTTTCGGTGGGGCCAGTCACTCACGGAGAGTTTCAACGTTAGAGACGATTGAGGGAGAAGCTTGACACGGGGATTTTTACGTGGTTCAGACCGATGGAGCGTAAAACCCTACGTCCACGGTGAGCAGAGTCGCTCGTTGTATTGCTTGCTGCTCAGAACCGGAGTCCTGAGCTTGAGGGTGTAGGATGTCGAATGGCTGAAGTGCCAACGGCTAGGGTGCGAGAGTGTGTAAGAGGCGAACCCTTGCTAACGTTGCCTACCCGAGCCTTTTATAGTTCAAGGCTCGAGCGGCTTACAAGGTGGGCCCGGGACTCAACAGGTGGTCCCGGGGAGATTGCCTGCCATCCACCGTATCTGCAGTTACGCCGGTAGTTGTCTCTGGCGAGGGCTTCCGAGTCTTCATTCTGCCGCCCTGCCCATTCTGCAAGCTAGTCGTAGTGGTTGATGATGGCAGGGGCGGCAGGGTGAAGACTCGGAAGCCCTCGCCAGAGACAACTACCGGCGTAACTGCAGATACGGTGGACGGCAGGCAATCTCCCCGGGACCACCTGTCGGGTCCAGGGCCCACCTTGTAAGCCGCTTAAGCCTTGAACTATAAAAGGCTCGGGTAGGCAACGTTAGCAAGGGTTCACCTCTTACACACTCTCGCACCCTAGCCGTTGGCACTTCAGCCATTCAACATCCTAACCCTCAAGCTCAGGACTCCGGTTCTGAGCAGCAAGCAATACAACGAGCAACTCTGCTCACCGTGGACGTAGGGTTTTACGCTCTGGCGGCCTGCACCACGTAAAAATCGCCGGGTCAAGCTTCTCCCTCAATCGTCCCTGACGCTGAAGCTCTCCGTGAGTGACTAGCCCCACCGAAAAAGAACCTCCGCGGGCTGCCCAGAGCAGGCCCGGGGGAAGTGTCGGCTACACACTTCGACATTTGGCACGCCAGAAAGGGGGGCTTTTCCCTTGCGCGACGAGCTTCTGCCGACGAAGATGACGAAGCTCCCATCAGCGGCAAGCTCTCCCCGCCCACGTTCACGACGAACGATGACCAGCGGGGACTACGTCTCGACACACTCAGGACGAAGTGTGTCGGCGCAAGCTGGAAGCCAGCAGCCGACTCCGGCAGCGCCGACTCCGGCAGCGCAGGCTCTAGCAAGCGTGAGATCCTCTGCAGCGCTGAGCGTCTCCCACGGGGGCGCACTAGCTGCAGCAAGAGCGCTACTGCGCAATCCACCTGCTGGGGACGCGCCTCAGTCAGCGACCCAACAGTGGATTCACGACGTAGACCGTCTCGTCGTCGCCGCCGCCAACCCTAGACTTCGGCGGGGACGACGCCCCAGTCAACCGGCTGTGTCGCTACGCGCACGCCAACGGTTGACGGGCAGACGGCCGATTCCCGCTCCACCAGGCTCCCATCGGCGGACCTGAGGTCGGAGCTGGAACGATGCCACTTGGGCAAAGATGCCCGAGTGCTCATTGAGCGACGGCGAGAAAGGCGTCGCAACCAGGAGGCCGGCGACAGCATGTCGACCACCTCGACCCAGCCTGAGGCGCAGACGTTCGCCACGCGATCTCTGCCCCAGGCATACGCCACGTAGCATATGCCCCAGCCATATGCCCTGCAAATGGTGCCCCCGGTCTATGGCGCAGCCCTACCCATACCGGGATACACAGTGCCAGCAGCGAACCAAGCGTTCGCGGCACCAACGCCTGCAGCAACAGGAGCAGGATGTGCGGCCCTGGCGCCACACCTTCGCTTCGCGAAGTGACCGCGCAAGTTCCGGCCGCACTTGCCTGAGAAGTACGATGGCAGCGTCAACCCGGCGGAGTTCCTCCAGATCAACTCCACCGCCATCCTTGCTGCAGGAGGGGACGAGGCCGTCATGGCCAACTACTTTCCCGTCGCCTTGACCGTCCCAGCCTGGTCTTGGCTCATGAACCTCCCCAGGGTTCCATAACCTCCTGGGAGAGCTCTGTCGGCAGTTCACTGCTAACTTCGGCAGCTCTTACACCCGGCCTGGCACGGAGCTCGACCTCCACGCCATCCAGCAACAACCTGGAGAGACGCTGCGCTCCTTCATCCAGCGGTTCTCCCAGGTGCGGAACACCATCCCGCATATTCAAAATGCTTCTGTGGTGGTGGCATTCCGGCAGAGTGTACGGGACAAGAAGATGCTCGAGAAGCTCGCGACCAGAGAGGTTCGCGACGTCTCACAGCTCTTCAGCCTGGCGGACAAGTGCGCCAGGGCAGCAGAAGGATGGAACTGGCACTCACTGCCAGCCTCCGAGTCAGGAGGACAGCCCGGATCTGGCGCTGCTTCCCATGGAAGCGGCAAGAAGATTAAGAACCGGGGCAGTGGCAAGATAAAGCCACTGACCGCAGCCCCCGTTGCTGCAGCAGCAGCACCCAGTGGAGCTCAGGGGCCACGCCCCGACAAGAGGCAGCGACAGTCACCAGCTCTAGATGGTTACCAAGGCGAGCCATGCCCCGTGCACGACACCAGCAACCATACTGCTGCTGAGTGCCGGGAGATTCAGAAGCTCGCGGAACGCTTCCGCAAGGGGAAGCAACCGCGTGCTGATGCCCCTCCCTTCCTTCAAAGGGAGGGCAAGTAGAAGGTCGACACTCAAGACAACATCGACCACCAAGTAGAGTTACAGGAGCCTCAGCGCGCCGTGAAGGCAGTGCACAACTATGAGGACTCCAGCTCCAGTGACGACGAATCAGGGCGAGTAACTGACTACGACTGCCCCAAAAGGTCTGTGGAGGCTGCACTGCTGCAGAATGAGCCTTGGAGAGGCTCCAAGCAGTTGCAGCAGCCCGAGCACCAGCCCCCGGCGGTGCAGAACCGGGCTAGCTCCGCCCGGGCGCACGTCTCCGTGCCTCGGCCTCACCTCCCGGGGGCTTCCCAGGATTCGTCAACCTCCTGTCGGCCTGAGCCAATGGAAGGACACATCCTGGGTCCCCCAAGAAGATTCCGGGTCCGCCTACCTCTTGTCGGCCTGAGCCAATAGAGGAAGGTACCCCCAGGGCTCCCGGGAGAAGCCGCGCGGGACCAGCTCCGGCGTGAAGATATCGACCCTGTCGGCGGGGCACGATTACAAGCAACACTCTACAACGCACGGTCCCGGCTGGCGCTCCGGCGCTACCGCCAAAAGACCAAGCGCGTCGGGGAGCTACAAGGAGGCGACCTGGTGCCGCGGCGCGCACTTTCCCGCAAAGGACCTATAAACTCTCCCCCAGCCGGGAAGGTCCCTTTCGAGTCATGAAAGTTGCCGTCCCAGGTACATACGCCTCTCCACCAAGGATGGGATCCGCTCCTAAATCCTTGGAGCACGGAACATCACAGTAAGTTCTACCTCCTGAGGCATAGTAGAACAGACCTTTTCCTTTCTGTAATAGATCCCGTAGGCTCCAGGAACAGCGCTCAGAGCAGCTAAGCCTCAGGGGACGGTCCAGGACTACGTTCAGCTTGGCCTGGTTCCGACCCCAAGCGCGTAGAGTCTTGCTTCCCATCTTAATAGGGCGGGTCGTTGCCTCCGTGTTCAGCCTGTCTTTCTCCTATGGGCATTTACACAAAAACCTGTTCTACCACGCTCTTACTTATGGGCTCATTTAAATTACGCATTAATTTTTATGACCGCGCTTTCTATGTATGCTCACCGTACATTTAGCTCCCCTTTTCCGCTCTCATCCATAGTCGACATCTGCTATCCTATGAAGGCGGTTGCGCCTGAGACACATGCCGATGGCCAGGGGGCCTTTCGGGCCTCCCCCAGTCAGGTGTTGCGGCGCCAGTTGGCCACCTCCAGGAAAGGCCTGCGCTGTGCATGGGGGTCCAGGGGTGCATAGCCTGCTTTGTCGGTTCCGACCCAAAGCGTGCGCGCCCTGCCCTTCGGAGGTCCAGGGGAGTACAGCCGCATTGCCTGGTTCCGTACCGAAGGCCTGTGCACTCTGCTTCCCCGGCGTACGGTTCGGTACTAGGAGCCAGACGGTCGTACCCTGACCTCGGAGGGAGCCGGAGCCCTGGCGCCTTGCGCACAGAATTGCCCAAGCCCTGTATCCTGGAATAGGACCGTAAGCCAAATAAGACTAAGAGACGGGGAGGGGAGAACCCCCCTGAGGAGAATTACGCTTCCTCTACCTGTGTGCAGGATCTCCGGGTTTTAGCTATGGGGACCGCATGAAGGGGGGGAAGAGCCATCGGCTACTCTAGCGCAAGACCGGAGGATCTGGGTCTCACCCCTTCCGCAGGGGCGAGCCCCGAAGGCCTCACGTGTCCAGTGGGGCCGGAGCTCACCTCTCCTCAGAAGGAGCTCTGAGCCTGCCACGTGGCTGGCAGAGCCAAGCCTAGCCCCCTTAGCAGGGGTGAGCCCCGAAGGCCCGACGTGTTCAGCGGGGCCGGACCTCCATCTTCTCGAAGGAGAGCTCCGGGCCAGCCACGTGGTCGGCAGATCCGGACCTCCCCGTTCTCACGGGGCGAGCTCCGGAGACCTCTAGGGCCCTTAACACAATAAGGACCCGGGGAAGGTGTCTGTACAAGACTTCAAGATTGGCGAAGACCTCTGAGTACCTTGCGGAGCTAAGGACTCGGCCAGGCCAAGCCAAGGAGAAGATAAAGATATACAGGCACGGAAAATAACAAGAGTCTATTCATTCAAGGCTCCACGAGCTGGACTACAGACTCAATGAAAGAAAAAGAAGAAAAGATACAAGTCCTAGGATTCCCCTGGCTCGCGCCGGAACCTAGAGGCTACAAGAGCAGCCACGTCCCCGACTTCAGCCCTGGCGGCTTCCTCTCGCTCTGCGGCGGGCCCCTGTCTCGCAGGCTCCACTGAGAAGGAGGGATCCCGGCTCCGAAAGCACGCCAACACGTGCGTAGCAACCTCCATCGCCAGGCCCTGTCCCTCTGCCTCGAGTTCGCCGGCGACCACCGCTTCAAGCCTGTTCAGCTTGGCGCCGATAGACTCGAGCGCGGGGATCACCTCGGCCACCTTCTACGCCGGGGCCACTGCCTTCACCGGGCTGAAGCCGAGGGGGGCCAAGGCGGACCCCGCCTGGTCAACGAAGCTTGAGACCGCCCGGGCCTCGGAGGACCGTGAGGCCAGGGTTTCCTCCACCTCGCGGCGGGCTGCCAGTAAGGAGCCGAGGCTCCCCTCGGAGAATTCATTCTCCTTGGCCGCCAGAGAGTCTTCACGAAGCTGAAGACTCTGGGCAAGCCGCTCCAACTCCGAGGCCCGGAAGTCGGCAGCCAGCTCCCGATCCAGGACCGCCTGGCGCTCCCGAGAGACTTGCCCCTCCCTTGCGACCAGATCGGCCTTCCGGGTCTCCAGCTCCTTGGCTCGGGCCCTCAGGTCACCCTCGCTAGCCGCCAGCCGCGTGGCGACCCTCTCTGCCTCAGCCGCCGCAGTGTGCTCCTCGTCGGCAATGGCGCGCTCACGGTGCGCCAGCCTCTGCCGCACCTCCTCCAAAGTAGAGAAGCTCTCCTCGGCTCGGGCATGTGCCTCGAGAGCCGCCTTGTGGAGCCGCCGCGTCTCGGAGTCCAGACGATCGATGGCTCTCTTCTGACGGTCAAGGAGCGCCTCCATGACGTCGAGCGATGCCCGCCTCGAGTCAAGCTCCTCCTTGACCTACTCAGTTCGCTCCTTCAAGAGGCGCCCCCAGGTGAGGAGGCGATCCCTCTCACCAACCTGCTCCTCCCACTCGCGACTGAGCGCGGCCAAAACCTGCCAGACGCTCGTTTGAGCGAGCGCGAGGGCGTCTGCCAGGGGCAGCGGGGCGGCAGAGGCCGAAGGCGCGCCCCGACCTCCTCCATCACGTCGTCTTCGGGAGAAGTCGACGCTCCGGCAACCGGGATAAGGCGCCGATCAGGAGAAGCTGGCACTGGGACAGGCTGGCTCCAAGTGCGCCCTGGTTCGCTGCCCGCCATAAGGCCCGTGGCAGCTTCTCCCGCTCCGGCAACAAAGAGCGGGACATCGGCAGCTGGTCCCGCCGAGCCCTCAGTGACAGCCGGCCCCCGAGCCGGTGAAGGGGGATGAATGGGAGGAGTCGCCGCTACCGTAGGAGCCGGGTCGGCCGGCGCAGAAGGAACTTGCGCTGGCTTGGGGGCCGCAGTGACCGTTTTGGGTTCCGAGCGCTGCGGCGCGGATCCCCCGTTAGTCGAGGATGGCTGGGAAACGGGAGCGTTACCGGCACTCGGGGAGTCCCTGCAAACATGGGAAACTCCTAAGTTAGGAAAATAAGAAGACAATACAGGCTCTAGAATCTAGTAGGCGTCGCTTACCGAGAGACACGAGCGCTCCAACAGGCTCTGAACCCCGGCTTCCGAGCCGGGGTAGGTCCACTAGAGCCCGCCGTCGCCGCCGACGGCTGCCCCGCAGTCGCCCAGGCTGGCGGAGCAGGGGATGCTTCTGAAGCCCGGGGCGCCTGAGTTCTTGGCTCGCCCCTAGGCATCGACGCACCAGCACTTCCCCTCGAGGCTCCACCGCTTGAGGAGGGAGGACGGGACGCCCGGGAACCTTCAGCCCGTCGTCGCTCAAGAGGAGTCCCGTCGGGATCATGAGCCCGAGGCCTCTTGGAGTCGCCATCGGACGGGGCGCCATCTCCAGAAGCAGGGCGCGCGGCGCCCTGGATCCCTTACTCGGCGCAAACGACGCTGCCGGAGGAGACCGGGCGCGCTTCTTCTCTGGAGGCAGGTTGGAAGCCATGGCAGGAGAAAGCTCAAGGACAGGGAATACAAGGGCGCAAGAACTCAGGGAGGATGCGAGCGCTGGGAAGTGCGAAGGGAAGCCGCGATGCGGGTAAGATCCCCTTTTAAACTTCCCAGGCGCGATTCAAAGCGATTCGAAACTCTTCGAAAACGTCGCTTGGACAACCGCTTTGTCTCCACGACCAAGCGTCGATGACAAGTGGACCCAAGCTGTCTAGATGAAGCGGTGGCCCAAGAAGTCAGTCCCCCAGGGAGACGAGCCGGCAGACGCTTTGACGGCTCCCGAAAAGGCGCTGCGACGTGCAGAAGTGGCAGCCTTGGGAACCGCCGCAGTAAAAGCAGCCATCAAGTGGGGCACACGCTCCCACGATCCCGCGACTGTTCATGCTTCGGCAACGGTCAGTGCGGGTCTTAGAGAAGGTGCGCGGAATGGAAGAGACGGGGGCCCCACCTCGGGCTCGCCATCTCCCCCGAGATGGGCCCGCGGGCCACTGTCGGTACCCACAATACGGGGTACCCCGCGCACAGGGGAAAATGCCTAAGGACCTCGCCCTTCTCCGCAGGGAGAGCTCCGAAGGAGCCATGTGTACAGCGGGGCCGGACCTCCCTCTTCTTAGAGGAGAGCTCCGGACCCGCCACGTGGCCAACTGAGCCGGACCTCCCCCCTCCGCGGGGAGAGCTCCGGAGGCTCCACGTGTCAAGCGGGGCCGGACCTCCCTCTCCTCAGAGGAGAGCTCCGGGCCTGCCACGTGGACAACTGAGCGAGGCCTCCCCCCTCCGCGGGGAGAGCTCCGGAGGCTCCACGTGTCCAGCGGGGCCGGACCTCCCTCTCCTCAAAGGAGAGCTCCGGGCCCGCCACGTGACCAGCAGAAGTCGGACCTCCCCCCTCCGCGGGGAGAGCTCCGAAAGCTCCACGTGACCCGCGGGGCCGGACCTCCCTCTCCTCAGAAGAGAGCTCCAGGCCCGCCACGTGGCCAGCAGAACAGCGCTACCTGCCCCCGCGCGGTAGGCGGCAAGAATAAAGACGCGCCATACCTTGCCCGTACAAGGTATTCAAGACCTGCGCCTTCCCAAGGCCCGAAGACGCGGGGCACGCCTCTATCAGGTGCCGTTGCGCCCAATCACATCGCAGTGAAGCCTGGCGCCCTGCGTCAGAGCCTGCACGCCAATAAACACAGCGACAAGACATCCCTTTCCGCCCCTGCCATCATCAACCACTACGACTAGCTTGCAGCATGGGCAGGGCGGCAGAATGAAGACTCGGAAGCCTTCGCCAGAGACAACTACCGGCATAACTGCAGATACGGCAGTCGGCGAGCAATCTCCCCGGGACCACCTGTCGGGTCCCTATCCCACCTTGTAAGCCACTCGAGCCTTGAACTATAAAAGTCTCGGGTAGGTAACGTTAGCAAGGGTTCGCCTCTTACACACTCTCGCACCCTAGCAGTTGGCACTTCAGACATTCGATATCCTACACCCTCAAGCTCAGAACTTCGGTTCTGAGCAACAAGCAATACAATGAGCAACTCTGCTCACTGTGGACGTAGGGTTTTACGCTCCGGCAGTCTGAACCACGTAAAAATCCCCGTGTCAAGCTTCTCCTTCAATCGTCCCTAACGTTGAAGCTCTCCGTGAGTGACTAGCCCCACAGAAAAAGAACCTCCGCGGGCTGCCCAGAGCAGGCCCAGGGGAAGTGTCGGCTACACACTTCGACATACATAAAACTTGAAACACAGATGTGTGGATATGGACAACGCTGGAACGTCCAACAGCTCACACTAAACACACAAGCACAAACAATCATCAAAAAAGTTCACACACAACTCCTATTCAAGCTTATTCAATGGGTGTCCTATGTGGTTTGGGGTGATACCAATCTGTGACTTCACCCCATGCCAAGGTGGTTTGGGGTGATACCTATGGTACCAATCTGTGATCAATCTGTGAATTCTATCTAGGCTTACGTCCTATGGCCAAGGTGGTTCCAATGCCAATCTATGCGCTCTACCTAGGCTTGCATCCTACGGTCAGCGTGGCTTCTAATACCAATCTGTTACTAGGCATGCGTCCTACGGTCAACCGTGGTAGCTTTGGTACCAATCTGTGAATTGTACCAATCTGTGACCTTATCTAGCCTTGTAACCTGTAGTCAACCGTGGTACTTTGATACCCAGCTGTGACTAGGCGTGGCAGCTCTGAAACTAATCTATGATCTTATCTAGGCGTGCGACCTACAGTCAACCTGGTAGCTCAATACCAATTTGTGGTCTTTCCTAGGCTTGTGACCTACAGTCAACCTTGGCTCTAATACTAATCTGTGATTCCTATTTAGACATGTGACCTACGATCAACCGTGGCTCTGATACCAATTTGTGTTCTATCTAGGCGTGTGACCTACGATTAACCGTGGCTCTGATACCAATCTGTGACGCCCCGGTTCCGAGGAATCTGGACTGATGCATATGTGTGTCCAGGATGTTCATCACACACACACACACATCATCCACAAACTGAATTCAGAATATATAACAACAAATGAATATGTTCAAATACTTTATTACATCAATCTCTATTGCAGCAGAAGTCTTTAATCTAGCAGCGGAAGTCTTCTAAACTATTGCGGAAGCAAACAAAGCAGCAGCAGCGGCTCCATCTCTACTCCACAGGTAAGGTTGATGGTGGATCTCACGCCTAATACTCCACATGCTCGTCAAAGTACTCCTCTCCTATTGCCGATAATGTATGATAATGCAAGGATGAGTACATGACATACTCAGCAAGAGCGGGAAGTATGACATGTAGCTTACAACAAGGAAGGTATAAAAAGGCTCATTGCAGAAAGCAAGATTTATTTCCAAAAACAGGATAAAACAGCAACTAGCTTTAAGTGAATGTAATCCCAACATGTATTTAAACATCAACGTACCTCCATCATGATTTACCACTTTTCATGTCTCTTCCAGACATGTTCTCAACTTTTCTCATGCTCATGAATACCATCTTGTATTCACTACTATATCATCTCATATTCAATTTCGTCTCATGCCCGAGACCAAATCTAATTGCCATGACTCAACAGTCATGCAACCAATCTCATTACCCAGACTCATCAGTCCCGAAAACCAAATCCAAAGACCAAACCATAACCAAATCAATACCATCCCAAAAACCATCCCAATAATCATCCCATCTAATCATGTGAGTTTTTCAAGCGCTTGTGACCGTAAGCACGGCTATCATGATAGTTTAAGCGCTTGTGACCGTAAGCACGGCTATCATGATAGTTTTACACTCTGCAGAGGTGGCACCACTTTACCCACAAGTTTATGATTTCGTCGCCCGTCGGCGACTGCAGAACCTCCATTATACTAGTACACAACCGTCGGTATATGGTCAAGAGATCAAAAAATAGCCTTTACAAAGGGGCCCCCTCTTGTGCCATGCAGTTCTCAGGGCAGTCCTCTCTCGACTCCCATTCCCCGCGCCTTCCACGGTCCATAACAATCTAGTAACTTACCTAATTATTCAGCTAAGCCGCACCCATACTTGGCCTTATGGTGGCACTATTTTCCTGGCATGTGCTCGCATGAACCGATCCTTAGATCTATGGCAAGTAAACCACCAACTCATTCTACCACATCCACAAACTAAGTTTGCCTAGATCTCCCCAGATTCATGTTCATCATCAAGTTCATATGGATGCAGTAGCTAGACACATTCTATCTCGCTTCCCATATCCCGTGGACTCGGTGAAGCAAAAAGCAAACGCCCATACCCGACTCATCAACTTTCCTGGCAACAAGGGCGGTTAACAAAACTAGTAAACTCCTATGAAATGGTTTTCCATCAAGTTGACTCAAGCATACACAGTTTTCGTAAACAAAACAGTTTCAAAACATGGGATCAATATGGTCAAGGGGCACTTGCCTTGTCCATGTGGCTTCTGTTGCTCACGGATCTCAAAGTCTTGGTGCTGTGGTACTTCGTAGATAGCTCCCTGATCTTTTCCTTCTACTCATGATCACACATATACAAGATTCACAGCAATCAATCATCATGCACAAACTTTACTTAAGATGCAATGGTGCATATGCACGTTAATCCTATGGTGCAGTTTAGTTTGTACGTGTTCTTATATGTTTTAATAGGCTTGCATGAGGTTTTATGATGAACAAGGGTGTATGGATCAAATGTGGACGTGGTGATGATCTCGTATCAAGATTTAGATCAAACCGATCAACACGTGATCTGTCCACACGAAAAGCTTTTGTTCAAAGAAAACAGATGCGAAGAAAACCGCGATGACGTCGTAAGGTGGTAACGAAGACCTACCTCACTACTCCTAGGTGTCGGGCCTTCCTCCTAGCAAGACAGATCGTCGGCTCTCTTCCGGTGACGGCGAGCGTGTCGGGGCTTCAACAGCGGCTCACCAGCGGCGAAACTCCGGCGAAGAGGGTTAACTCGGCGAGTTGGGAGCTAGGATCTCCAAGTCGCCGACTCGGGAGGAAAAGAATAGGTACGTGGTTTTGGCCAGGGGTTTTCGGGTTCTATTTATAACCGGAAAAAGAAGAGTCCTACTCTGATCGGATTTCAAATAAGAGTCCTATTCAATTTGTTTGGGGTCTTAACAACTTATCTCAAATTGATTCGGTTTGGTATCAACGTGGAAATCGTGTCGGTTTCCCTCCATATCGGGTATTCCCACGCGTACAGGGGAAAACCGCTTAAGGATCTTGTCCTTCCGCAGTGGTGAGCTCCGGAGGCTCCACGTGTCCAGCGGGGGTCTGGCCTCCCTTTCTCCACAGAGACAAGCTCCGGTTGCGCCACGTGTCTGACGAGCGGGACCTCCCGAGCTCCGCGTGCGCCACATGTTCTGGCGGGCGGGACCTCCCTCTCTCTCAGAGGCGAGCTCCGCGTGCGCCATGTGTCTGTTACGGACCTCCCCTCTCTTCAGAGGCGAGCTCCGAGAGTGCCACGTGTCAAGCAACGCCGGACTTCCTTTCTTCTCAGAGACGAGCTCTGAGGTCGACACGTGTCCCTTAGTGTCGGACCTCCCTTCTCCTCGGAGACGAGCTGCGAGGTCGACACGTGTCCAATAGTGTCGGACCTCCGGAGGTGAGCTCCGAGGGTGACACGTGTCCAGTAGGACCGGACCTCTTGGAGGCGAGCTCCGAGGGTGACACGTGTCCATCGGGACGGGACTTCACTCCCTCCGCAGGGGTGAGATCCGAGAGAGACACATGTCCCGCGGAATTGAGCCTTGCTTCTCTGCAGCGATTAGCTCCGGAGGCGACACGTGTCCTACGGGGCTGACCTCGCTTCTCCGTAGAGGCTATCTCCGGGGGCAACACGTGTCCCGCAGGGTTGGGCCTCGCT
This sequence comes from Neostapfia colusana, assembly GCA_030760725.1. Classification (NCBI taxonomy): domain Eukaryota; kingdom Viridiplantae; phylum Streptophyta; class Magnoliopsida; order Poales; family Poaceae; genus Neostapfia; species Neostapfia colusana. Next base: position 30,398,912 of record JASWHV010000017.1, on the reverse strand, counting down.
TTCCCGCAGAGGCGAGCTCCGAGCCTGCCACTTAGCCAGCGGGCCGCGAAGTGTCTACAGCGCTCCTCGACGAACTAGAATTGGCTCCTTTCGGCTATCTTTCTGATTCTTTCTCCGTTTCTACTTCTTTTTAAAATATTTTTCTATATGAATTATGTATGCATGATTATGAAATTGAGGGTGTTACAGAAAATTTAATAATCTTTCTTCTTTCGTAGGTTTGCCATCTTCGATGAAGTTGTAGACTCGAGGGAGGCACGACCTTCCTTGAGTGGCTCTTCATCGCGGCAGGCGGGATCGAGACAGCCGAGCTCTCTGGAGCTCCAGAGTGTTCGGGACGAGCTCCGCAGGACACAGAATGAGCTCCGGCAAGAAAGGGAGCGTCAAGCCGCGGTAAGCAGGGCTCAGGACGAGTATCAAGCCTCGTTCATGCTACAGATGCAAACGGCAATGCAGGTATGTAACAACCGTTTTAATTAATATTTCTAACATATCAATGATGGTTGTATGATAATGTTTTCTGTTCACAGGCTATGGCGGCAGGACAACCGATCGTCTTTTCACAGTGGCAGCCCCCACAGGAGCCAGAGGCTCTGTTTACAGGAGCAGAGGTACAAACATAGCCATATTTGATGAAATTTAGCTAAATTTATTAGAATATCACCAAACTTAATCAAACATAGCCAAAACTAGTTTAACTTGACCAATTATAGGTTATAATAACCCCACTTATGCAAATATGCATTTTAAAACTTATAACTTGTCTAACTACACTTATACATAACAGGGCTCCGCGACCGAGGCTCACACGCCATCGTCGCAGCTACCGGGAGGATGAAGGCTGGAGGACGAGTTCCGCGGTTCTGGAGGTAGCGTAGTGGTAGTGTGTAGTGCGTCTAGCTAGTGTAGATATTTATAATATTTTTTCTGCATGTTGTTGTTGTTATTGTTGACTGCCTGTGTAAGCTGGCCATCGAGCCAGTGCTGGCCTCGAAGCCAGGGTAGTATTTTCTAATTTTTTTTATAAAAAATTACCAAACTTATTTACGACAGTTTCCTAGTGCTGGCTGTCATAAATAAGCCATTACTATTTACAACACCAAAAACAGTCGTCGTAAATAAGCCAATAGTATTTACGATGGCTGGTGTCGGCCATCGTAAATAACGGATCTATTCACAACGGCCAAGATCAGCCCGTCGTGAATAAATCCCCCAGCCACGTGACAGTCGGGAGGAACTTATTCGCGATGGTATTATTTAGGTGTCATAAATAATCTTATTTACAACGGGAGCCGTCGTTAACAACCTTATTTATGACTATTTATCGGCGACGGTCAAAAATCATCGTGAATAAGCCTTCCCCGAAGTGAATAACTTATTCACGATGGTTTTCTTTTGTTAACGACGGTTTCCAGCCGTCGTTAATTGTTCATATTACTGTAGTGTTACCAACTAAACGGTTGGATTCCACCAACTAAAAGGTCGGATTCTACCAACTAAACGGTCACATACAACGGACTAGTCCGGTCCACAACGGACTAGTCTGATCTCACACAGAAACCATTGTTCCGATTGAGAACGAAAGAGTCTGGTGCACAGAACTAGTCTGGCCACCATGGGCAGACAAGTCCGGTCATCCAAGACTTGGTCCCCGGCCTTCCACCCCGGACAAGTCCGAACTCGCACAGAACCACTTGTTTCGTTCTACATCGGATCAGTCCGATACTTCGAACTAGTCTGACCTTCGACCCCGGACAAATCCGAACTCACAAAGAACCACTTGTTCCGTTCTACATCGGATCAGTCCGATGTGCCGGATAAGTCCGCGGACAAGTCTGTGACGCCCTCAATTCTGTGGAAAACCACGGAACCGAGAACTAATGCATATGTGTGCCCAGGATGTTCATCACACATACACATACGTTCCACAAACTGAATTCAGATTATATATTACCACGAATAACAGAGTTTATTACAACACCTCATGAGTCTTGGACTCATGCTCACAGCGGAAGTCTTTATTTCTACGCAGCGGAAATCTTTATTTAAATGCGGAAGCAAAAACTAACGCGGAAGAAAAACTAAACAGAAGTGGCTCCATCTCTACTCCCTCCACAGGCAAGGTTGAGAACAGATCACACGCCATAATGCTCTACTCGGTCTTCATAGTAGTCTTCTCTTGCTGCTGATGAAGAAATAATAATGCAAGGTTGAGTACAATGATGTACTCAGCAAGTGCGGGAATAACACATGATATGCAGCTCATAAACAAGGTAGGTTATAAAAGACTTATTTGCAGAAAAGCAGATTTATAAAAACGTGATAAAACAGCAACTTAACTTTAAATGAATGTAATCCCAGCATGTATTAAATTACCAACATACCTCCATCGTTTTCCATGTTCCATCCGAACATTAACCAATCTTTTATTCATACTCACGAATACCTCCTCGTATTCGCTACCATCTCACCTCATAAAACAACCACATCTCACACCGAGACCAATCTCATGTCATGACCCATCAGTCATGCAACCATCTTATCTCCCGGACTCAACAGTTCCAAACCAAACCATAACCAATAACCATAACCAAGAACCTTCCCAATAACCATTCCAGTAACCATCTCATCTAATCATGGCAGTTTAGCCAGGTGCTCATGACCGTAAGCTCGGCTATCATGATAGTTTTAGACTCCGCAAAGTTTGTACCTCTTTACCCACAAGTTTGTGATTTCGTCACCCGTCGGCGACTGCAGAACCTCCATTTTACCAGTACACAGCCATCGGTGTATGGTCAAGAGATCACAAAATAGCCTTTACAAAGGGGTTACTAGATGTATGAACTCACTAAGGTTTCACCGGCAGGCTAGAATCTCCAATTCTCCCACCCACGGGCCCCCTCTTGTGCCATGCAGTTCCCAGGGCAGTCCTCACTCGACTCCCATTCCCCGCACCTTCCACAGTCCATAACACTCTAGCAACTTACCTAATTACTCAGCTAAGCCGCACCCATACTTGGCCTTATGGTGGCACTGTTATCCTGGCATGTGCATGCATGAACCGATCCTTAGATCTACGGCAAGTAAAACCACCATCTCATGCTACCTCATTCACAAACCCAAGCTTGCCTAGACCTTCCCTCCGATCCATGTTCATTAACCTCATCAATTACTTATTATCAGTACGAGTGCAGTTAGCTAGACACATCTATCTCGCTTCCCAACCCCATAAGCTCAGCGAAGCATAAAGCAAAAACCATACCCGACTCATAAACTTCCCTGGCGACAAGGATGATTTAATCAAAACTAGTAAACTCCTATAAAAAGGGTTTCCCATCATGTTTGACTCAGCACACACACCTTTTCGCAAAACAAAACAGTTTTACCCAAAACATAGGATCAACATGGTCAAGGAGCACTTGCCTTGTTCTTGCGGTTCCGGTTGTTCCTGATTCTCGAAACCTTGTTGCTGCAGTTCGTCGCAGATAGCTTCTTGAGTTTGTCCTGCTATGTAGGATTCACGTGCGTACAAATTCATAGCAATCAATATCATGCTCAAACCCTAAACTAGATGCGATGATGCACATGCATGCGATCCTATGATTAGTTTTATTAGATTTATGTGCTCTTGCATGGCTTGCATGGTCAGGGGTGTTCGGATCAAAGGTGGACGTGGCGATGATCTTGTCTTTTAGATCAAACTGATCATCAAGTGATCTGCCCACGAAAACGCTTCTGTTCGAAAGGAATCGAAGAACAGATGCAAAGAGATGAACACAGTGATGTCGTAAGGTGGTATTGAAGTCCTACCTCACGCTTTTCTTGTCTTCGGGGTCCTCCTCAGACCGCTTGGTTCTCCTCTGATGATCTCCCTTGTTGTGCTTTGGCGATGTTTCGCTTGGCGAGTTAGGGCTAGGGCTCCAAGTCGTCGGCTCAGGATTTGAAAGAGAAGCTCGTGGTTTCGGCCAGAGGTTTTGGGCTCTATTTATAATCGGGAAGAGAATAGTCCTAATCTGATTGGATCCCGAATAAGAGTCTCATTCAGATCTTTGTTAGATCCTGACGTCTTATCTTCGGTAACCATCGTGGGGTTTAGATCGGTTTCTGTTGCGCACCGGTATCTTTACACGTAAGAACTGCTTCAGACTCGTTACCTCCGCGGTGATGAGCTCCGGAAGCTCCACGTGTCCTTCGGAGCCTGGTATCTTTTCTCCCACAGAGACGAGCTCCGGTTGTGCCGCGTGTCACGAGCGAGACCTCCCTCTTTTTCGGAGGTGAGCTCTATGCACGCCACGTGTTGGCGCCGGTCTTCCTCTTCTTCTTTCCTCAGGGACATGCCCCGCGGTCTTCCTCTTCTTCTTTCCTCAGGGACATGCCCCGCGGTCGACACGTGTTTAGCTGCGACGGACCTTCCGGTGATAAGCTCCGGTGGCGACACGTATCCGATAGATCCAGACTTCTCTGAGATGAGCTCCGGGGTTGACACGTATCCCCTGCGAATGGTCCTCTGATTTCCGCGAGGACTAGCTCCGAGGATGACACATGTCCTATAAAAATGCCTTTGCTTCTTCCGCAGCGGCTAGCTCCGCGGTAGCACGTGTCCCACAGGGTCGGACCTCTTTCCAATTACGGAGGTGACCCCCGAGCCTGCCACGTAGCTAGTTTAGCGGCGGACCTCTCCCAATTTCTCGGGGATGAGCTCCGAACACGCCACGTGGTCTACTGGCCGTGGAAATTGCCTTCGGTGCTCTCGGAGAGCTTTATTGGCTATCCTTTCGGTACTTGTCTCTGTTTCTACTTTTCTTAAAATGTTTTTCTTCTTCATAAAACATGAACATATGCTGACACCCGAGATGAGGGTGTCACAAATCTACCCCCCTTAAATTGAATCTGGCCCTCGAGATTTGTTAGTAGAAAATAGATGGGGAAATTCTGCCTTGATATCCTCTTCACGTTCCCATGTGGCTTCAACTTCAGTGTGATGGCTCCATTGTACCCTGCACCATCGAATCACCTTATTTCGGGTGACCCTTTCCTTTACGTCTAAGATTCGGACAGGGTGTTCTGCGTAAGTTAGGTCCTCTTGAAGTTCAAGTTCTCCCATTGACACTTGTTCTTCTGGTACTCTTAAGCACTTCTTGAGCTGGGATATATGAAACACGTCATGTACGTCGGAGAGGTGGTTTGGGAGCTCTAGTTGATAGGCTACTTCTCCTCGCTTACCCAAAATCTTAAATGGTCCGATGTAGCGAGGCGCTAGTTTGCCTTTGACGTTGAAACATCGTTGGCCTCGGATAGGCGATACTTTAAGGTATACAAAGTCTCCAACTTCAAAGGTCAACTTTCTACACCTATTGTCCGCATAGCCTTTCTGTCGTGACTGAGCAGCCTTTAAGTTCTCCCGTATCATTTGGACTTGCTTTTCAGCCTCTTGTAGTACTTCGGGTCCAAACACCTGGTTCTCTCCAGCCTCGTTCCAGAACAGCGGCGTTCTACACCGTCTGCCATATAAGGCTTCGAAAGGCGACATCTTCAAGCTAGCTTGATAGCTGTTGTTATAGGAGAACTCGGCATATGGCAAGCTCCTATCCCAACTACGCCCACGTTTCAAGGCGCAAGCTCTCAGCATGTCCTCTAAAATTTGGTTTGTCCTCTCGGTTTGCCCATCTGTTTGTGGGTGATAGGCGGAGCTAAAATCCAGTCGTGTACCCATGGCTTTCTGCAACTTCCTCCAGAATCTAGAGGTAAACTGAGAACCTCGATCGGAGACTATCCTCTTCGGAACTCCATGACGGCACACGATCTGCTCCATGTACAATTCTGCCAACTGTGTAACGTTGTAACTGGTCTTTACCGGAAGAAAATGGGCGGTTTTTGTCAACCGGTCCACAATGACCCAGATGGAGTCGTATCCTGACTGAGTTCGTGGCAATCCGACAATAAAGTCCATACTGATGTCTTCCCATTTCCATTCAGGTATTTTTAAAGGTTGCAACAATCCAGCGGGTTTTTGATGTTCGGCTTTTACCCGTTGGCATGTGTCGCATAGGGCAACGTATTCGGCTATATCCCTCTTCATACCATCCCACCAATAGCAAGTTTTCAAGTCCTTGTACATTTTGGTGCTCCCTGGATGTATGGAGTAGGGTGAGTCATGTGCCTCCTTCAATATCATGTTGCGAAGGTGTCTTATGTTTGGCACACAAATCCTTTTTCCTAGCCAAAGCGTACCCTTTTCATCCTCCTTGAAATCCTTTTCTATCCCTTGTCGGATTCTTTCCTTGATCTCCTTGATCCCCTCGTCCGTTGCTTGTCCCTTTCTTATTTCTTGCTCCAATGAGGAGTGGATCTCCATCATTTCCATGTTATTCAAGAATCCGAGGTGTAACCGTTCGAACTCCTTACGTAGTTCGGGTGGTAGCTCCCGAACCGTGAGTTGGTGGCATGCTCCCTTTCTGCTCAATGCGTCAGCGACCACATTGGCCTTCCCGGGGTGGTAATTGATTCCTACATCATAATCCTTGATGAGTTCTAACCATCGACGTTGCCTCAAATTCAAGTCCGTTTGTGTAAATATGTAATTGAGGCTTTTATGATCCGTATAGATCTCACATCGATGACCAAGGATATAATGTCTCCAAATCTTCAATGCATGCACCACTGCTGCTAACTCCAAATCATGTGTAGTATAGTTAAGCTCGTGCTTCTTTAATTGTCGTGAGGCATAGGCTACCACTTGTCCTTCCTGCATGAGCACACACCCGAGCCCTTGTCTGGATGCGTCACAATATATGTCAAGGCTCTTGCTTACATCCGGCAATACCAGAACTGGTGCTGTGGTTAGCCTTTTCTTGAGTTCCTCAAAGCTTTCTTGGCAGGCTTGTGTCCTTTGAAAGACCTTTCCCTTCATTAGCAACTCCATCATAGATTTTTCTATCTTAGAGAAGTCTTTAATGAAGCGACGATAGTATCCTGCCATTCCAAGGAAACTTCGAATATCCCTCACGCTCTTTGGTTGGTCTCACTTCAGAACATCTCTCACCTTTCCAGGATCAACCGATACCCCTTCCTTGGAGATGATGTGGCCTAGGAAAGATATTTCCTTTAGCCAAAATTGGCACTTGTTGAGCTTGGCATACAACTGATGCTCGCGCAACTTCTGCAAGGTCAATCTCAGATGTTCTTTATGCTCCTCCTTACTTTTTGAATACACCATAATGTCGTCGATAAAAACCACGACGAACTTGTCCAAGTACTCCATGAAAACCTTGTTCATAAGGTACATGAAGTATGCGGGTGCATTTGTCAATCCAAAGGACATAACGGTATATTCATATGAACCATACCGTGTCCGAAAGGCTGTCTTAGGTATATCGGAGGGCTTAATCTTCAGCTGGAAATATCCCGACCGAAGATCAATTTTGGAGAATACTTGGGCTCCTTTCATTTGGTCGAACAGCTCCTCTATACGGGGCAGAGGGTATTTATTCTTGATTGTCACCTCGTTTAGAGACCTGTAGTCCACGCAAATTTTTGGGTTCCGTCTTTCTTGTCCACGAAGAGTACCGGGGCTCCCCATGGTGATGAACTTGGACGGATAAAACCCTTCTCCAACTGTTCTTGAATTTGCTTCTTTAGTTGAACTAACTCGTTGACGGGCATCCTATATGGTCTCTTGGCTATGGGTGCAGTTCCAGGTACCAAATCTATGGCAAACTCAATATCCCGGTCAGGTGGCATACCTGGAAGTTCTTCCGGGAACACATCCGAAAATTCCTGAACCACTGGAATGTTGTCCAATGCTACTCCTTCAACATGGTTCAGATCCGCCCGTTCGGTCGCTTGCGGGGCTCACTCAAACTCGACACGGATACCGTGTTCGTTTGTCAATTGCACACTTCTCTCAGCGCATTGGATTACTCCATTGTGCTTGCTTAACCAGTCCATTCCGAGTATGATGTCAATCCCGTGGGAGTCCAAGACAATAAGGTTGGCAAGGAAGTCTACCCCCCTTATTTTAAGGCTTACTTTAGGACATACTATATTAGTCCTCATTTCTCCTCCGGGAGAATTAACTACCATAGCACATTCTAAGTGGGATACGAGTAGATGATGCTTGGCAACATAATCGGATGATATGAAGGAATGTGATGCTCCAGAATCAAATAAAATGGTGGCTTGGTTGGAGTTGGCAAGGAACATACCAATTGCGACGTCCTCAGCCTGTTGTGCTTCCTCAGCAGTGACATGGTTAACGTGGCCACGAGCATAGTTCTGCGGTCCACGGTTCCCTTGGTTGTCCCCTCCGTTTGGTCGCTGATTCTGCTTGGGCACGTTACCTTGCTGTCCAGGGCCTCTCTTCGGGCACTGGTTAGCGAAGTGGCCTACTTCCCCGCATGCAAAGCATGCCCTGTTGCCTACGGCAGCAGGTACGTTGGGGCGGGGGTTTTGAACAGGAGCGCCATTGTTAGGCCGGGGCGCAGGAGGCATGGGCACACGAGGTGCCGGTGTAACGAGCCGTTGCTGTGGTGGCTGACCAGGGCGGTACGTAGGAGTGGTCGATCCATACTGCGGTGCAGGGGGCATGTATCTAGGTCGTACGTTGCTCCCTTGGGGCTGGTATGGGATCTTCCTTTTGCACTCGCGCTCGATCTCTCGGATCTTGTTTTCCACCACAATAGCCTTATCAACCAGCTTCTGAAAGCTTACGTAGTCATTGTTGAGGAGCTGAACTTGGATCTCATTGTTCAACCCTCTCATGAACAGGTACTGCTTCCTCTGATCTGAGTTGACATCTTCGGGGGCATACCGGGACAGTTGTATGAACTTGTTGAGGTATTCGTTCACACTCTTCTGCCCTTGGCGGAGACCTTCAAACTCCTGCCTCTTGAGCATCATTACGCCAACAGGGATGTAGTGGGAGCGGAAACTTTCCTTGAACTCAGTCCAAATGATTGTCTCCGGGTTGGCATGGGCGTTGCTCAAGGCATCCCACCAGTCAGCAGCTGCTCCCATCAGTTGGTGCGACGCAAAGAGAACCTTTTCTCGGTCGTTGCACTGTACAATGGCAAGCTTCTTCTCCATGGATTTCAACCAATCATCGGCCTCCATTGGATCGCTTGCTTGAGCAAAGGTGGGTGGTCGAGTCCTCATGAACTCTCCCAACCTGTTATGAGCCGGCGGTGGTGGTGGCGGTGGTGCCGGAACGGGGTGTTGGTTGGCCTGCAACTGACCCAAAGTTTGGATCATGGTTTGCATAAGCTGGTTTTGCATGGCCATCAACCTTTCTAGGTTGTTTGCGCCAGCTCTAGAGTTAGCAGGAACTTCTTCGTGGTCATTTTCCTGGACGTTCCTTCGGCTGGCGTTTCCTCTCACCATCTGTGAGAGAGAACGAAATAGAAGAGAAGGTTAGAAGGTTAGAAAGGTCCTTTCAACTATATGCATCAAGGGGGGTTGGACTATATATATTAGTCCTTATGAGGATGTGATCAAGTGCCGAAGCATTTCACTCCTCTTTCTTCTTACGTGTGGATATGGGCAACGTTGTTGAGACGTCCCACAACTCACACTAAGCACATATTCACAAATAATCATCACAAGGGCCCACTCAACTCCTATTCAAGGATGGTTTCCTATGTCAAGGTGGTTTCAAGGTCAATCTAAGCTATTCATCCTAGGATGCTTCCTTTGGTCCGCGTAGCTTCTATTTAGGGGTATAACTTGCTGTTAACCCGTGATTCTAATATCAATCTAAGGTTTCTATCTAGGCGTGTAACCTACTGTCAACCCGTGGCTCTGATACCAATCTGTGACGCCCTCAATTCTGTGGAAAACCACGGAACCGAGAACTAATGCATATGTGTGCCCAGGATGTTCATCACACATACACATACGTTCCACAAACTGAATTCAGATTATATATTACCACGAATAACAGAGTTTATTACAACACCTCATGAGTCTTGGACTCATGCTCACAGCGGAAGTCTTTATTTCTACGCAGCGGAAATCTTTATTTAAATGCGGAAGCAAAAACTAATGCGGAAGCAAAACTAAACAGAAGTGACTCCATCTCTACTCCCTCCACAGGCAAGGTTGAGAACAGATCACACGCCATAATGCTCTACTCGGTCTTCATAGTAGTCTTCTCTTGCTGCTGATGGAGAAATAATAATGCAAGGTTGAGTACAATGATGTACTCAGCAAGTGCGGGAATAACACATGATATGCAGCTCATAAACAAGGTAGGTAATAAAAGACTTATTTGCAGAAAAGCAGATTTATAAAAACGTGATAAAACAGCAACTTAACTTTAAATGAATGTAATCCCAGCATGTATTAAATTACCAACATATCTCCATCGTTTTCCATGTTCCATCCGAACATTAACCAATCTTTTATTCATACTCACGAATACCTCCTCGTATTCGCTACCATCTCACCTCATAAAACAACCACATCTCACACCGAGACCAATCTCATGTCATGACCCATCAGTCATGCAACCATCTTATCTCCCGGACTCAACAGTTCCAAACCAAACCATAACCAATAACCATAACCAAGAACCTTCCCAATAACCATTCCAGTAACCATCCCATCTAATCATGGCAGTTTAGCCAGGTGCTCATGACCGTAAGCTCGGCTATCATGATAGTTTTAGACTCTGCAGAGTTTGTACCTCTTTACCCACAAGTTTGTGATTTCGTCACCCGTCGGCGACTGCAGAACCTCCATTTTACCAGTACACAGCCGTCGGTGTATGGTCAACAGATCACAAAATAGCCTTTACAAAGGGGTTACTAGATGTATGGACTCACTAAGGTTTCACCGGCAGGCTAGAATCTCCAATTCTCCCACCCACGGGCCCCCTCTTGTGCCATGCAGTTCCCAGGGCAGTCCTCACTCGACTCCCATTCCCCGCGCCTTCCACAGTCTATAACACTCTAGCAACTTACCTAATTACTCAGCTAAGCCGCACCCATACTTGGCCTTGTGGTGGCACTGTTATCCTGGCATGTGCATACATGAACCGGTCCTTAAATCTACGGCAAGTAAAACCACCATCTCATGCTACCTCATTCACAAACCCAGGCTTGCCTAGATCTTCCCTCCGATCCATGTTCATTAATCTCATCAATTACTTATTATCAGTACGAGTGCAGTTAGCTAGACACATCTATCTCGCTTCCCAATCCCATAAACTCAGCGAAGCATAAAGCAAAAACCATACCCGACTCATAAACTTCCCTGGCGACAAGGATGGTTTAATCAAAACTAGTAAACTCCTATAAAAAGGGTTTCCCATCATGTTTGACTCAGCACACACACCTTTTCGCAAAACAAAACAGTTTTACCCAAAACATAGGATCAACATGGTCAAGGAGCACTTGCCTTGTTCTTGCGGTTCCGGTTGTTCCTGATTTTCGAAACCTTGTTGCTGCAGTTCGTCGCAGACAACTTCTTGAGTTTGTCCTGCTATGTAGGATTCACGTGCGTACAAATTCACAGCAATCAATATCATGCTCAAACCCTAAACTAGATGCGATGATGCACATGCATGCGATCCTATGATTAGTTTTATTAGATTGATGTGCTCTTGCATGGCTTGCATGGTCAGGGATGTTCGGATCAAAGGTGGACGTGGCAATGATCTTGTCTTTTAGATCAAACTGATCATCAAGTGATCTGCCCACGAAAACGCTTCTGTTCGAAAGGAATCGAAGAACAGATGCAAAGAGATGAACACAGTGATGTCGTAAGGTGGTATTGAAGTCCTACCTCACGCTTTTCTTGTCTTCGGGGTCCTCCTCAGACCGCTTGGTTCTCCTCTGATGATCTCCCTTGTTGTGCTTTGGCGATATTTCGCTTGGCGAGTTAGGGCTAGGGCTCCAAGTCGTCGGCTCAGATTTGAAAGAGAAGCTCGTGGTTCCGGCCAGAGGTTTTGGGCTCTATTTATAATCGGGAAGAGAAGAGTCCTAATATGATTGGATCCCGAATAAGAGTCTCATTCAGATCTTTGTTAGATCCTGACGTCTTATCTTCGGTAACCATCGTGGGGTTTAGATCGGTTTCCGTTGCGCACCGGTATCTTTACACGTAAGAACCGCTTCAGACTCGTTACCTTCGCGGTGATAAGCTCCGGAAGCTCCACGTGTCCTTCGGAGCCTGGTATCTTTTCTCCCACAGAGACGAGCTCCGGTTGTGCCGCGTGTCACGAGCGAGACCTCCCTCTTCACGTGTTGGCGCCGGTCTTCCTCTTCTTCTTTCCTCAGTGACATGCCCCACGGTCGACACGTGTTTAGCTGCGACGGACCTTCCGGTGATAAGCTCCGGTGGCGACACGTATCCGATAGATCCGGACTTCTCTGAGATGAGCTCCGGGGTTGACACGTTACACACGTATCCCCTGCGAATGGTCCTCTGATTTCCGTGAGGACTAGCTCCGAGGATGACACGTGTCCTATAAAAATGCCTTTGCTTCTTCCGCAGCGGCTAGCTCCGCGTTAGCACGTGTCCCACAGGGTCGGACCTCTTTCCAATTGCGGAGGTGACCCCCGAGCCTGCCACGTAGCTAGTTTAGCGGCGGACCTCTCCCAATTTCTCGGGGATGAGCTCCGAACACGCCACGTGGTCTGCTGGCCGTGGAAATTGCCTTCGGTGCTCTCGGAGAGCTTTATTGGCTATCCTTTTGGTACTTGTCTCTGTTTCTACTTTTCTTAAAATGTTTTTCTTCTTCATAAAACATGAACATATGCTGACACCCGAGGTGAGGGTGTCACAAAGTCCGACCCTATTCCCAGGGCTTATCCTAAATCTTCACTTCACTTAACCTAAACTCGGATTATAAGCTCTTAGATGATTCTCAACACTTTACTCTATGATCACACTCATGCTCAAAGGCTAAACTCAACACAAAAGAAATAAAAACCCCAAATTCTATTCTTTTTGTGCATTTGCCTTTTCTCCTTTTACTTTTTTAGTGTATCCGTCTTCGTAAATTTCTTAATTACCTGTACTCACTTGCAAAGCTTATTAGTTTCTTAAGTGTTGTCATTAATCATCAAAACCCACGGAGAACTAGACTAGATGCACTTTCAAACTAGTATTCTTGTATTAAAAAAATCTTGCAGATGACAAACCTTGACAACAAAATATTTAGTGAGATGAATGTCAGTGCAATTTGAATATTTGCATCTGGTCACATATAACCATGCCGACCACCAACCTGCAACAAATTGAACATTCAGACATGAAGCTGGTTTGATAGTCAACATTGAAAATAAGATGTATTGGTCCGCTGGCAAGCAGAAAAGAACTAGGGGACAACTATGTGATTAACAGGAACCATGTTGAACATCAGTGGCCAGATGAGGAGGGTATAGATATAAAAGCAACTGCCACTATTAGTGCTGATTAATGAAAAAGTAAGTAAAAAACTTGTCTAGCCGACTCAACAAATGAATAATGAGTTAACGATAATGATTGTTATCCAGAATTATGAATCAACAAATGGCCAACTAAAAAACCAAACATAACTTGACTATTTCTTACATAAAAGGCCCTGGCAAGTGAACTTACTCCGACTCTGACTTTTTTCGACCCGATACTCTGACCCGACCAATGGCTGAAATATAATTTTATTTCACTTATATAAGTCACTAATAACAGATGATCTGACACAACTAATGGGGAATGAATATATATTCATGCATAACTTAACCAAAAAGATTAAAATAATTCCTTCTCTGACCTTTTCCAATGGAGCTGGACGGCAGTGTAGTAGTATGATTCCATCCTTCATAGCTGAAACCCAACGTTACCATGATCAAATCAGTTGCTCCATGCTGGGAAGGTGGGAGGCCAAATTATCATGAAAGGGTCAACACTATTCGGTTTCTCCCGATTTCCAAACACCTCCTCCACTGTCCTGTTCTCAATATGCACAAAGTATAATTCATCTTCCACGTCCAAGTAGACAACCTTAACATTATCCCAACTCTTCTCCATTAGATAAATATTATTGCCTGGACCAAACAAAGGGTATCAACCGACACCCAATTGCTTGCGTTGCCACCACTTTCTGGGTCATGCAACCAATCCGTTGTGGGAGCGGCGGCCATCGACCGTAACCCCGGCCTGAAAGGCCATAGGCTCCGCGCAGACAGCTGCTTGGCCGGGGAGTGCCAAAGACACCTCAAAGTAGGTGAGGCCGTCACCACCGTCCTCTGGGAGGAATCTAGTGAATCTAATGACTCGGCCAAAGTTGTGGAGGGTACGAGGGCCTCCTGAGACTGGGAGGCAGGCGAGGGGCCGAACCGGGCGCTGCAGCGGGCGGTAGACCGCGACAAGAGGCCGTCGCCGAAGCAGGTCCGGCGGTCTTGACGAGGTTGCGGCTATTGCCCAAGTCCTGAGTCGTCACGATCTTGCAGCCCTCGGGCTCCAATGCGGCGAAGTAAGCGGCCGCAAGCCAGTGCCTGCCTGCAGACGCGGACGAGCAAGGTAAGGTGGGGAAGGCGACGCGGAGGAGGACCTCGCGCAGTAGGTCGTCGTCGGCTAGCAACAGCGCAGCAACGGCGGCGGCCGCCTTTGAGGACGGCGGCAGCTCGCCGGTTGGACGGATTGGTCCGTTTAGGGGATGAAAAGATATTCAACTGTTTTCGGAAATATCCAATCCATATCAATTTTTATAGGTTTTTTTTCGGATGCGGATTCAGATATTTGAAATCAGATATCGGATCGAATATGGTTTTAATCAAAATCCGTCCGTTTTGTTGAATATCCATATTAGGTCGAATATATCCGAACAATATCCGACCCAACAAAACCACCAACTAATCCGGACCCCCCGCGGCCCCGCCCCGCAGCCACCTCCCTGACCCCGAGTCTCGATTCCTCCCCGGCTCCCCGCTCCCTCGCCTCGACGCCCAGCGCCGCCGCCCTCCTCGGTCATCGCCTTCGCCTCCTCGGTCCTCGCCAGTCGGAGGCCGTCGCCCCATCGCCCCACCACCCCGCCTATGACACCGCCCGTTTTGTTGGATATCCATATTGGGTCGGATATATCCGAACAATATCCGACCCAACAAAAACCCTAACTAACCTGGACCCCCCGCGGCCGCACCCCGGAGCCACCTCCCCGACCCCGAGTCTCGATTCCTCCCCGGCTCCTCGCTCCCTCGCGTCGACGCCCAGCGCTGCCGCCCTCCTCGGTCATCGCCTTCGCCTCCTCGGTCCTCGTCGGCACCGCCCCCGATGCCTCACCGGTCGGCGGCCGCCGCCCCGTCGCCCCACCACCCCGCCTGTGACACCCAGTCCCGTAAAACACGGAACCGAGCTAATGCATATGTGTGACTAGGATTTTCATCACACATACATATGTAATTCACAAACTGACTTCAAAATATAACCACGAATAAATAGTGTTTAAATACTTTATTACATCAACTAATTGTCTCACTCATGAATCTATCTTATTCTTGCAGCGGAAATCTCTAAACGATAGTGGAAACAACTAAACAGAAGCGGCTCCATCGTCAATACCACAGGCAAGTTGACGGTAGTTCACACGCCTAGGACTCCACATGATCTTCGAAGTACTCTTCTCCTGTAGCTGATATTTATGTGATAATGCAAAGGTGAGTATATGTCGTACTCAGCAAGTACGAGAAAAGTATGACATGTAGCTTACAACAAGGTAGAAATAAAAAAGGCTCATTGCAGCAAGCAAATTTTATTTCACAAAACACGATAAAAATAACAACTATTTCTTAGTGAGTTTAATCCCAACATAACCATGTTATAACAGCAACATACCTTCATCATAGTTCACCACTTATCATGTCTCAACCAGCCATTAATCTTTCTCAACTTCATCTCATGCTCATAATATCCATAACCATCTCATATTCATATCACCAAACTAAACTCATTGTCAAGACTCAATAGTCCCGAAACCAATCCCAATGACTATACCATAACCATACCGAACATCCATTCTAAGTTTTCCCTCTAATCATGTGAGTTGGCCAGGTGCTTGTGACCGTAAGCACGGCTATCATTATAGTTTTACCCTCCACAGAGGTGGCACCACTTTACCCACAAGTTTGTGATTTCGTCACCTGTCGGCGACTGCGGAACCTCCATTATACCAGTACACAACCGTTGGTGTATGGCCAAGAGATCACAAAATAGCCTTTACAAAGGGGTTACTAGATGTATGAACTCACTGAGGTTTCACCGGCAGGCTCGAATCACCATTCTCCCACCTACGGGCCCATTCTTGTGCCATGCAGTTACCAGGGCAGTCCCTCTCGACTCCCATTCCCCACGCCATCCACGGTCCATAACAAGCTAGCAACACACCTAATTAGTCAGCTAAGCCGCACCCATATTTGGCCTTGTGGTGGCACTGTTTTCCTGACATGTGCTGGCATAAACCGGTCCTTAGATCTACGACAAGTAAACCACCATCTCATTCAGCAGCATCCATGAACCAAGCTTGCCTAGATCTACCTGATTCCATGCTCATTAACATCATCAAGTTCTCATCATCATTATTCATATGAGTGCAGTAGCTAACTACGTTTTAATTCAGCTTCCCGTATCCCGTACATTAAGCAAAGCAAAAAGGAAAAATGACCATACCCGACTCATCAACTTTCCCGGCGACGAGGATGGTTAACAAAACTAGTAAACTCCTATAAAAGGGTGTCTCATAAAGTTGACTCAAGCGTACATGTTTTCGTAAACAAAACAGTTTCAAAACATGGGATCAATATGGTCGAGGGGCACTTGCCTTGCTCCCATGGCTCTTGTTGCTCAAGCGTCTCGAAGTCTTGGTGCTGTAGTTCTTCGTAGATGGCTCGCTGAGCTTGTCCTTCTACTCATGACCACACACATACAAATTTTACAGCAATCAATCATCATGCACATACTTTACTCAAGATGCAATGGATGCAATTCCTATGGTGTTGTTTTATTAGACCAGCTTGTACGTGTTCTTGCATGTTTTTATGGGCTTGCATGGGATTTTATGATGAACAAGGGTTAGGGATCAAGTGTGGATGTGGTGATGATCTTGACTCAAGATCTAGATCAATTCCACCGTCAAAAACCGATCGAAACACGGTCTGTCCAAACGTAAAAGTTTCTACTCATAGGGGCGAAGAAAACGGATGCGTAGAAACAGCGATGACGTGGTAAGATGGGTAACGAAGACCTACCTCACTTTCCTTTGGTGGCAGGGCCTTCCTCCTAGCAATGGCAGCAGCGGGGGCTCACCGACGACTGAACTCCGGCGAGGGAGGGTTCAACTCGGCGAGTTGAGGCTAGAGCTTCCAAGTCGTCAACTTGGGAGAGGGAAAATAAGAAAGGGTTACAACCAGGGGAGCGGTTTTTAGGTTCTATTTATAAGGGGATAAAGAGGAGTCCTACTCCAATTGGAGTTCAAATAAGAGTCTGTCGAAGTGTGTAGCCAACACTTCCCCCGGGCCTGCTCTGGGCAGCCCGCGGAGGTTCTTTTTCGGAGGGGCTAGTCACTCACGGAGAGCTTCAGCGTTAGGGACGATTGAGGGAGAAGCTTGACACGGGGATTTTTACGTGGTTCAGGCCGCCGGAGCGTAAAACCCTACGTCCACGATGAGCAGAGTTGCTCGTTGTATTGCTTGTTGCTCAGAACTGGAGTCCTGAGCTTGAGGGTGAGATGGGTGCTAGAGCGTAAGCTTGCCCTAGACGAGAGTGGGTGAAATGCCGAACCGCTGGGGTGCGAACCCTTGTGTGTGAGTGTGTAAGAGGTGACCGAACCCCTTGTAACGTTGCCTACCGAACCTTTTATAGTCCAAGGCTTGGGCGGCTTACAAGGTGGGCCCTGGGGACCCGACAGGTGGTCCCGCGGTGATTTCCTACCAGCTTCTATGTCTTGGCGCTGGCGTCGAGGTCCTCATCCTGCCACCCTGCCCACGCCGTAGGCTAGGTGTAGCATGCAGCCGTTGGTGATGGCAGAGGCGGTAGGGCATGTCTTGTCCGTGTCTTGTCGCTGCCTTCAATGGTCTGCAGCTTTAGACACTGTACACCTGTCTTGAGTGTGACTGGTCACAGCGCCTCCTGACAGGCGTGCGCAGCGCCCCTTCGTCTTGGGAAGGCCTGGGTCTTGAAAGCTTTGTATGGTAAAGGCATGGCGCGCCTTTACTCCCGCTGCCTACCGCACCAGGCGGGCAGCACTGCTCTGCTGGCCACGTGTCGGGCCCGGAGCTCTCCTCTGAGGAGAGGGGGGAGCTTCGGTCATGCTGGACACGTGGAGCCTTCGGAGCTCACCCCCGCGGAGGGGGGGAGGTCCAACTCTGCTCGCCACATGGCGGGCCCGGAGCTATCCTCCGAGGGGAGGGGAGCTTCGGCCCCGCTGGCCACGCAGCTCCTTCGGAGCTCGCCCCTGTGGGAGGGGGTGAGGTCCGGTCTTCTGGGCCACGTGGCAGGCTCGGAGCTATCCTCTGAGGAGAGGGGAGCCCCCGCCCTGCCGGACACATGGCGCCTTTGGAGCCCGCCCCTGCGGAGGGGGCGAGGTCCTTAGGCAGTTCCACCCTGTGCGCAGGGGTACCCGGTATTGAGGGTACCGACAGTGGCCCCCGGGCCCATCTTGGAGGAGCTAATGAGCCCGAGGTGGGACCTTCTTCTTCCCGCGCACCTTCTTATCATGAGTACTCACTGCGCTGGTAGGGTCTCGACGACTTCGGAGTTCATCTTCTGAGGAGAGGGTGAAGCCTGGCATCGGAGCTCAGCCCTTATGAAAGGGGGAGGTCCGGCTTCGGAGCTCGCCTCTGTGGAGAGGTAGAGGTTCAGCATCGGGACTCGCCTCTGGGGAGAGGGCGAGGGCCAGCATCGGAGCTCATGCCAGCGGTTGGCGTGAGGTCCGGAGGTCATCAGATCTCAGCCTTCGAGGAGAGGGTGAGGTCCGGCATCAGGGCTCGCCTCTGAGGAGAGGGTGAGGGCCGGCATCGGAGCTCAGGCCAGTGGTGTGCGTGAGGTCCGGAGGTCATCAGAACTCAGCCTCTGAGCAGAGGGTGAGGTCTGGCATTGGGGCTCGCCTCTGAGGAGAGGGTGAGGTCTGGCTTCGGTGTTCACCCCTGGGGGTGGCGACCAGCTTCGGAGATCGCCCCTGCGATAGGGGTGTCGTCCGGCATCGGACCTCAGCCCAGTGTAGGGCACAAGGTCTGGCTTCGGTGTTCACCCCTGGGGGTGGCGACCGGTGTGACACCCTCATCTCGGGTGTCAGCATATGTCCACGAGTTATGAAGAAGAAAACATTCTAAGAAAAGATGGAACAATGACAAGTACCAAAAAGATAGCCAATAAAGCTCTCAGAGAGCACCGAAGGCAACTACCGCGGCCAACCGGCCACGTGGCGTGTTCGGAGCTCGTCCCTGCGAGGTAAAGAGAGATCCGCTGCTGAAAGAGCTACGTGGCGGGTTCGGGGCTCGTCGCCACAAAGGAAAAAGGTTCGACCCTGTGGGACACGTGTTGCCCACGGAGCTAGCCTCTGCAGAAGAAGCAAAGGCATTTTTCGTAGGACACATGTCACCCTCGGAGCTAGTCCTCGCGGAAATCAGAGGACCCGTCACGCGGGATACGTGTCGATCTCGGAGCTCATCTCAGAGGAATCCGGATCTATCGAACACGTGTCGCCACCGGAGCTTATCTCCGGGAGGTCCTTCATTGCTAGACACGTGTCGACCTCGGGGCATGTTCCTGAGGGAAGACCGGCGCCAACACGTGGCGTGCGCGGAGCTCACCTCCAAAAGAGGGAGAGGTCTCGGTCGACTGACACATGGCACAACCGGATCTCGTCTCTACAGAGGAGTAGATACCAGGCCCCAGGAGGACACGTAGAGCCTCCGGAGCTCATCACCGCGGAGGTAACGAGTCTGGAGCGGTTTTTACGCGTAAAGATACCGGTACGCAACAGAAACCGATCTAAACTCCGCGATGTTACAAAAATAAGACGTCAGGATCCAACAAAGATCTGAATAAGACTCTTATTCGGGATCCAATCAGATTAGGACTCTTCTCTTCCCGATTATAAATAGAGCCCAAAACCTCTGGCCGAAACCACAAACTTCTCTTTCGACTCCTGAACCGACGACTTAGAGCCCTAGCCCTAACTCGCCGAGCAACCCATCACTGAAGCGCAACAAGGGAGATCATCGGAGAAGAACCGAGCGGTCTGAGGAGGACCTCGAAGTCAAGAAGAACGTGAGGTAGGACTCTAATACCACCTTACGACATCATTGTGTTCATCTCTTTGCATTTGTTCTTCAATTCCTTTCGAACAGAAGCCTTCTCATGGGCGGATCACTCGATGATCAGTTTGATCTAAAGACGAGATCATCGCCACGTCCACCTTTGATCAGAACACCCCTGTCCATACAAGGCCATGCAAGAACACGTACAGATTGATCTAATAAAACTAATCATGAGATACCATGCATATGCATCATCGCATCTAGTTTAAGGTTTGTGCATAAATATTGATTGCTGTGAATCCTGTATGCACGTGATCCTACCTAGCAGGACAAGCTCAGGGAGCTGTCTACGACGAACTGCAGAAACCAGGTTTTGGGATTCAAGAACAACCGGAACCGCAAGAACAAGGCAAGTGCTCCTTGACCATGTTGATCCTATGTTTTGGGTAAAACTATTTTGTTTTGCGAAAAGGTGTGTGTGCTGAGTCAAACAGGATGGGAAACCCTTTTTATAGGAGTTTACTAGTTTTGGTTGAACCACCCTTGTCGCCTGGGAAGTTTATGAGTCGGGAGCGGTTTTTACGCGTAAAGATACCGGTATGCAACAGAAACGATCTAAACTCCGCGATGTTACCAAAAATAAGTCGTTAGGATCCAACAAAGATCTGAATAAGACTCTTATTCGGGATCCAATCAGATTAGGACTCTTCTCTTCCCAATTATAAATAGAGCCCAAAACCTCTAGCCGAAACCACAAACTTCTCTTTCGACTCCTGAACCGACGACTTAGAGCCCTAGCCCTAACTCGCCGAGCAACCCGTCACTGAAGCGCAACAAGGGAGATCATCGGAGAAGAACCGAGCGGTCTGAGGAGGACCTCGAAGTCAAGAAGAACGTGAGGTAGGACTCTAATACCACCTTACGACATCATTGTGTTCATCTCTTTGCATCTGTTCTTCAATTCCTTTCGAACAGAAGCCTTCTCATGGGCGGATCACTCGATGATCAGTTTGATCTAAAGACGAGATCATCGCCACGTCCACCTTTGATCCGAACACCCCTGTCCATACAAGGCCATGCAAGAACACGTACAGATCGATCTAATAAAACTAATCATGAGATACCATGCATATGCATCATCGCACCTAGTTTAAGGTTTGTGCATAAATATTGATTGCTGTGAATCCTGTATGCAAGTGATCCTACCTAGCAGGACAAGCTCAGGGAGCTGTCTACGACGAACTGCAGCAACCAGGTTTTGGGATTCAAGAACAACCGGAACCGCAAGAACAAGGCAAGTGTGAACGAATATCTCAACAAGTTCATACAACTGTCCCGGTATGCCCCCGAAGATGTCAACTCAGATCAGAGGAAGCAGTACCTGTTCATGAGAGGGTTGAACAATGAGATCCAAGTTCAACTCCTCAACAATGACTACGTAATCTTCCAGAAGCTGGTTGATAAGGCTATTGTGGTTGAAAACAAGATCAGGGAGATCGAGCGAGAATGCAAGAGGAAGATGCCATACCAGCCCCAAGGGAGCAACGTACGACCTAGATACGTGCCCCCTGCACCGCAGTATGGATCGACCACTCCTACGAACCGCCCTGGTCAGCCACCACAGCAACGGTTTGTTGCACCGGCACCTCATGTGCCCATGCCTCCTGCGCCCCGGCATAACAATGGCGCTCCTGTTCAAAACCCCCGCCCCAACGTACCTGCTGCTGTAGGCAACAGGGCATGCTTTGCATGCGGGGAAGTAGGCCACTTCGCTAACCAGTGCCCGAAGAGAGGCCCTGGACAGAAAGATAACGTGCCCAAGCAGAACCAGCGACCAAACGGAGGGGACAACCAAGGGAACCGTGGACCGCAGAACTATGCTCGTGGCCACGTTAACCATGTCACTGCTGAGGAAGCACAACAGGCTGAGGACGTCGCAATTGGTTTGTTCCTTGCCAACTCCAACCTAGCCACCATTTTATTTGATTCTGGAGCATCACATTCCTTCATATCATCCGAAAGTATCCCACTTAGAATGTGCTATGTTAGTTAATTCTCCTGAAGGAGAAATGAGGACTAATATAGTATGCCCTAAAGTAAGCCTTAAAATAAGGGGGGTAGACTTCCTTGCCAACCTTATTATTTTGGACTCCCACGGGATTGACATCATACTCAGAATGGACTGGTTAAGCAAGCACAATGGAGTAATCCAATGTCCTGAAAGGAGCGTGCAGTTGACAAACGAACACGGTATTCGTGTCGAGTTTGAGTCAGACCAGCAAACAACCGGACGGGCAAATTTGAACCACGTCGAAGGAACAACATTGGACAGCATTCTAGTGGTTCAGGAATTTTCGGACGTGTTCCCGAAAGAGCTTCCACGAATGCCCCCTGATCGGGACATCGAGTTTGCCATAGATTTGGTACCCGGAACTGCACCTATAGCTAAAAGACCATATAGGATGCCCGTCAACGAGCTAGTTGAACTCAAGAAGCAAATTCAAGAACAGTTGGAGAAGGGTTTTATCCGTCCAAGCTCGTCACCATGGGGAGCTCCGGTACTCTTCGTGGACAAGAAGGATGGAACCCAAAGAATGTGCGTGGACTACAGGTCTCTCAACGAGGTAACAATCAAGAATAAATACCCTCTGCCCCGTATAGAGGACCTGTTCGATCAAATGAAAGGAGCCCGAGTATTCTCCAAGATTGATCTTCGGTCGGGATACTTCCAGCTGAAGATTAAGCCCTCTGATATACCTAAGACAGCCTTTCGGACACGGTATGGTTCATATGAATATACCGTTATGTCTTTTGGATTGATGAATGCACCCGCATACTTCATGTACCTTATGAACAAGGTTTTCATGGAGTACTTGGACAAGTTCGTCGTGGTTTTCATCGACGACATTATGGTGTATTCAAAAAGTGAGGAGGAGCATGAAGAACATCTGAGATTGACCCTGCAGAAGTTGCGTGAGCATCAATTGTATGCCAAGCTCAACAAGTGTCAATTTTGGCTAAAGGAAATATCTTTCCTAGGCCACATTATCTCCAAGGAAGGGGTATCGGTTGATCCTGGAAAGGTGAGAGATGTTCTGAAGTGGGACCAACCGAAGAGCGTGAGGGATATTCGGAGTTTCCTTGGGATGGCAGGATACTATCGGCGCTTCATTAAAGACTTCTCTAAGATAGCAAAACCTATGACGGAGTTGCTAATGAAGGGAAAATTCTTTCAATGGACACAAGCCTGCCAAGAAAGTTTTGAGGAACTCAAGAAAAGGCTAACCACAGCACCAGTTCTGGTATTGCCAGACGTAAGCAAGAGCTTTCTCATATATTGTGACGCATCCAGACAAGGGCTCAGATGTGTGCTCATGCAGGAAGGACAAGTGGTAGCCTATGCCTCACGACAATTAAAGAAGCATGAGCTTAACTATCCTACGCATGACTTGGAATTAGCTGCAGTGGTGCATGCATTGAAGATTTGGAGACATTATATCCTTGGTCATCGATGTGAGATCTATACGGATCATAAAAGCCTCGAGTACATATTTACACAAACGGACTTGAATTTAAGGCAATGTCGATGGTTAGAACTCATCAAGGATTATGATGTACGAATCAACTACCACCCCGGGAAGGCCAATGTAGTAGCTGACGCATTGAGCAGAAAGGGAGCATGCCACCAACTCACGGTTCGGGAGCTACCACCCGAACTACGTAAGGAGTTCGAACGGTTACACCTCGGATTCTTGAATAACATGGAAATAATGGAGATCCACTCCTCATTGGAGCAAGAAATAAGAAAGGGCCAAGCAACGGACGAGGGGATCAAGGAGATCAAGGAAAGAATCCGACAAGGGATAGAGAAGGATTTCAGGGAGGATAAAAAGGGTACGCTTTGGCTAGGAAAAAGGATTTGTGTGCCAAACATAAGACACCTTCGCGACATGGTATTGAAGGAGGCACATGATTCACCCTATTCCATACATCCAGGGAGCACCAAAATGTACAAGGATTTGAAAACTTGCTATTGGTGGGATGGTATGAAGAGGGATATAGCCGAATACGTTGCCCTATGCGACACATGCCAACGAGTAAAAGCCGAACATCAAAAACCCGCTGGATTGCTGCAACCTTTGAGAGTACCCGAATGGAAATGGGAGAACATCAGTATGGACTTCATCGTCGGATTACCACGTACTCAGTCAGGATACGATTCCATCTGGGTCATTGTGGACCGGTTGACGAAAACCACCCATTTTCTTCCGGTAAAGACCAGTTACAACGTTGCACAATTGGCGGAATTGTACATAGAGCAGATCGTGTGCCGGCATGGAGTTCCGAAGAGGATAGTCTCAGATCGAGGTTCTCAGTTTACCTCTAGATTCTGGAGGAAGCTGCAGAAAGCCATGGGGACACGACTGGATTTTAGCTCCGCCTATCACCCACAAATAGATGGGCAAACCGAAACGACGAACCAAATCTTGGAGGACATGTTGAGAGCTTGCGCCTTGAAACGTGGGCGTAGTTGGGATAGGAGTTTACTGTATGCCGAGTTCTCCTACAACAACAGCTATCAAGCTAGCTTGAAGATGTCGCCTTTTGAAGCCTTATATGGTAGACGGTGTAGAACGCCGCTGTTCTGGAATGAAACTGGAGAGAACCAGGTGTTTGGACCCGAAGTACTACAAGAAGCTGAAAAGCAGGTCCAAACAATACGGGAGAACTTAAAGGCTGCTCAGTCACGACAGAAAGGCTATACGGACAATAGGAGTAGGAAGTTGACCTTTGAAGTAGGAGACTTCGTATACCTTAAGGTATCGCCTATCCGAGGTGTGACACCCTCATCTCGAGTGTCAGCATATGTTCATGTTTTATGAAGAAGAAAAACATTTTAAGAAAAGAGGGAACAGTAACAAGTATCAAAAGGATAGCCAGTAAAGCTCTCTGAGAGCGCCGAAGGCAACTTCCACGACCAGCAGACCACGTGGCGTGTTCGGAACTCATTCCAGAGAGATTGGGAGAGGTCCGACGCTAAACTGGATACGTGGCAGGCTCGGGGGTCACCTCCGCATTTGGAAAGAGGTCAGACCCTGTGGGACACGTGCTGCCCACGGAGCTAGCCTCTGCGGAAGAAGCAAAGGCATTTTTCATAGGGCACGTGTCAATCTCGGAGCTCATCTCAGAGAAAAGTGCGGATCTATTGAACACGCGTCGCCACCGGAGCTTATCTCCAGAGGCCCCTCGTTGCTGGACACGTGTCAATCTCGGTGTGACACCCTCATCTCGGGTGTCAACATATGTTCATGTTTTATGAAGAAGAAAAAAAACATTTTAAGAAAAGAAGGAACGGAGACAAGTATCAAAAGGATGGCCAACAAAGCTCTCCGAGAGCACCGAAGGCAACTTCCACGACCAGCAGACCACGTGGCGTTCGGAGCTCATCCCCGAGAAATTTGGGAGAGGTCCGCCGTTAAACTAGCTACGTGGCAGGCTCGGGGGTCACCTCCGCAATTGAAAAGAGGTCCGACCCTGTGGGACACGTGCTGCCCGCGGAGATAGCCTCTGCGGAAGAAGCAAAGGCATTTTTCATAAGACACGTGTCGTCCACGGAGCTAGCCCTCGCGGAAATCAGAGGACCATTCGCGCGGGATACGTGTCAATCTCGGAGCTCATCTCAGAGAAGTCCGGATCTATCGAACACTTGTCGCCACCGGAGCTTATCACCGGAAGGTCCGTCGCAGCTAAACACGTGTCGACCTCGGGGCATGTCCCTGAGGAAAGGAGAGCGGAAAGACCGGCACCCACACGTGGCGTGCGCGGGGCTCGTCCCCGAAGAAGAGGGAGGTCTCGATCGATTGACACGTGGCACAACCGGAGCTCGTCTCTGCGGATGAGGAGATACCAGGCCCGGAGGACACGTGGAGCTTCCGGAGCTCGTCATCAGAGAGGTAACGAGTTTTGGAGCAGTTGTTACGCGTAAGGACACCGGTATGCAACAGAAACCGATCTAAAATCCACGATGGTTACCAAAGATAAGACGTCAGGATCTAACAAAGATCTGAATAAGACTCTTATTCGGGATCCGATCAGATTAGAACTCTTCTCTTCCCAGTTATAAATAGAACCCAAAACCTCTGGCCGAAACCACGAACTTCTCTTTCAACTCCTGAGCCGACGACTTAGAGCCCTAGCCCTAACTCACCGAGCAAAACATCACCGAAGCACAACAAGGGAGATCATCGGAGGAGAACCAAGCGGTCTGAGGAGGACCTCGAAGACAAGAAGAGCGTGAGGTAGGACTTCAATACCACCTTACGACATCATGGTGTTCATCTCTTGCATCTGTTCTTCAATTCCTTTAGAACAGAAGCTTTCTCGTGGGCAGAACACTCAATGATCAGTTTGATCTAAAGACAAGATCATCGCCATGTTCATCTTTGATCTGAACACCTCTGACCATGCAAGCCATGCAAGAACACCAGATCAATCTAATAGAACTAATCGTAGGATAGCATGCATGTGCATCATCACATCTAGTTTAGGGTTTGTGCATGATATTGATTGCTGTGAATTTGTGTGCACGTGAATCCTACATAGCAGGACAAACTCAGGAAGCTGTCTACGACGAGCTGCAGCAACAAGGTTTTGAGAATCAAGAACAACCGGAACCGCAAGAACAAGGCAAGTGCTCCTTGACCATGTTGATCCTATGTTTTGGGTAAAACTATTTTGTTTTGCGAAAAGGTGTGTGTGCTGAGTCAAACATGATGGGAAACCCTTTTTATAGGAGTTTACTAGTTTTGGTTGAACCACCCTTGTCGCCCAGGAAGTTTATGAGTCGAGTATGGTTTTTGCTTTATGCTTCGCTAAGTCCATGGGATTGGGAAGCGAGATAGATGTGTCTAGCTAACTGCACTCGTACTGATAATAAGTAATTGATGAGGCTAATGAACATGGATCGGAGGGGGATCTAGGCAAGCCTGGGTTTGTGAATGAGGTAGCATGAGACGGTGGTGTACTTGCCGTAGATCTAAGGACCGGTTCATGCATGCACATGCCAGGATAGCAGTGCCACCACAAGGCCAAGTATGGGTGCGGCTTAGCTGAGTAATTAGGTAAGTTGCTAGGGTGTTATGGACTGTGGAAGGCGCGGGGAATGGGAGTCGAGTAAGGACTGCCCTGGGAACTGCATGGCACAAGAGGGGGCCCGTGGGTGGGAGAATTGGAGATTCTAGCCTGCCGGTGAAACCTTAGTGAGTCCATACATCTAGTAACCCCTTTGTAAAGGCTATTTTGTGATCTCTTGACCATACACCGATGGATGTGTACTGGTATAATGGAGGTTCTGCAGTCGCCGACGGGTGACGAAATCACAAACTTGTGGGTAAAGAGGTGCAAACTCTGCAGAGTTATTAAAATTATCATGATAGCCGAGCTTACGGTCACGAGCACCTGGCTAAACTGCCATGATTAGATGGGATGGTTACTGGGATGGTTATTGGAATGGTTATTGGGAAGGTTCTTGGTTATGGTTATGGGTTTGGTTATGGTTTAGTTTGGAATTGTTAAGTTTGGATGATGAAAGGGTTGCATGACTGGTGGGTCATGATATGAGATTGGTCTCGGTGCGAGACAAGGTTGTTTCATGAGGTGAGATGGTAGCGAATACGAGGAGGTATTCGTGAGTATGGGTAAAGGATTTGGTTAATGTGAGGATGGAACATGGAAAGTGATGGAGGTATGTTGGTAATTTAATACATGCTAAGATTATATTCATCTAAAGTTAAGTTGCTGTTTTATCACGGTTTATAAATCTTCTTTTCTGCAAATGAGCCTTTTTATTACCTACCTTGTTTAAGAGCTGCATATCATGTGTTATTCCCGCACTTGCTGAGTACATCATTGTACTCAACCTTGCATTATTATTTCTTCATCAGCAGCAGGAGAAACCTATTATGAAGATCAAGTGGAACATTATGGTGTGTGATCTGTTCTCAACCTTGCCTGTGGAGGGAGTAGAGATGAAGTCACTTCTGCTAAGTTTTGCTTCCGCATTTAAATAAAGATTTCCGCTGCATAGGAATAAGACTTCCGCTGTGAGCATGAGTCCAAGACTCATGAGGTGTTGTAATAAACTCTGTTATTCGTGGTAATATATATAATCTGAATTCAGTTTGTGGAACGTATGTATATGTGTGATGAACATCCTGGGCACACATATGCATTAGTTCTCGGTTCCGTGGTTTTCCACCGAATTGAGGGCGTCACAGATTGGTATCAGAGCCACGGGTTGACAGTAGATAACACGCCTAGATAGAAACCTTAGATTGATATTAGAGCCACGGGTTAACAGCAAGTTACACCCCTAAATAGAAGTCACAGGTAGCTAAGCCACGCTGACCAAAGGAAGCGCCCTAGGTTGAATAGCCTAGATTGGCCTTTTAAACCATCTTGACATAGGAAACCATCCTTGAATAGGAGTTGAGTGGGGCCTTGTGATGATTATTTGTGAATATGTGCTTAGTGTGATTTGTGGGACGTCTCAAAAACGTTGTCCATATACACACGTAAGAAGAAGGAGGTGTGAGATGTTTCGGCACTTGCTCACATCCTCATAAGGGCTAATATATATAGTCCAACTCACCTTGATGCATATAGTTGAAAGGACCTACCTAACTTTCTAACCTTCTATTCTATTTCGTTCTCTCTCACAGATGGTGAGAGGAAACGCCAGCCGAAGGAACGTCCAGGAAGATGACCACGAGGAAGTTCTTGCTAACCCCGGAGCTGGCGAAAACAACCTAGAAAGGTTGATGGCCATGCAAAACCAGCTTATGCAAACCATGATCCAAACTTTGGGTCAGTTGCAGGCCAACCAACACCCCGTTCCGGCACCACCGCCACCACCACCGCCGGCTCATAACAGGTTGGGAGAGTTCATGAGGACTCGACCACCCACCTTTGCTCAAGCAAGCGATCCAAGGGAGGCCGATGACTGGTTGAAATCCATGGAGAAGAAGCTTGCCATTGTACAGTGCAACGACCGAGAGAAGGTTCTCTTTGCGTCGCACCAACTGATGGGAGCAGCTGCTGACTGGTGGGATGCCTTGAGCAACGCCCATGCCAACCCGGAGACAATCACTTGGACCGAGTTCAAGGAAAGTTTCCGCTCCCACTACATCCCTGTGGGCGTAATGATGCTCAAGAGGCAGGAGTTTGAAGGTCTCCGCCAAGGGCAGAAAAGTGTGAACGAATATCTCAACAAGTTCATACAACTGTCCCGGTATGCCCCCGAAGATGTCAACTCAGATCAGAGGAAGCAGTACCTGTTCATGAGAGGGTTGAACAATGAGATCCAAGTTCAGCTCCTCAACAATGACTACGTAAGCTTCCAGAAGCTGGTTGATAAGGCTATTGTGGTGGAAAACAAGATCCGAGAGATTGAGCGCGAGTGCAAAAGGAAGATGCCATACCAGCCCCAAGGGAGCAACGTACGACCTAGGTACATGCCCCCTGCACTGCAGTATGGACCAACCACTCCTACGTACCGCCCTGGTCAGCCACCACAGCAACGGTTTGTTGCACCGGCACCTCGTGTGCCCATGGCTCCTGCGCCCCGGCCAAACAATGGCGCTCCTGTTCAAAACCCCCGCCCCAACGTACCTGCTGCCGTAGGCAACAGGGCATGCTTTGCATGCGGGGAAGTAGGCCACTTCGCTAACCAGTGCCCGAAGCGAGGCCCTGGATAGCAAGGTAACGTGCCCAAGCAGAACCAGCGACCAAACGGAGGGGACCACCAAGGGAACTGTGGACCGCAGAACTATGCTCGTGGCCACGTTAACCATGTCACTGCTGAGGAAGCACAACAGGCTGAGGACGTCGCAATTGGTATGTTCCTTGCCAACTCCAACCCAGCCACCATTTTATTTGATTCCGGAGCATCACATTCCTTCATATCATCCAAATATGTTGCCAAACATCATCTACCCGTATCCCACTTAGAATGTGCTATGTTAGTTAATTCTCCCGGAGGAGAAATGAGGACTAATATAGTATGTCCTAAAGTAAGCCTTAAAATAAGGGGGGTAGACTTCCTTGCCAACCTTATTGTCTTGGACTCCCACGGAATTGACATCATACTCGGAATGGACTGGTTAAGCAAGCACAATGGAGTAATCCAATGCGCTGAGAGAAGCGTGCAATTGACAAACGAACACGGTATCCGTGTCGAGTTTGAGTCAGCCCAGCAAGCGACCGAACGGGCAGATCTGAACCATGTTGAAGGAGTAGCATTGGACAACATTCCAGTGGTTCAGGAATTTTCGAATGTGTTCCCGGAAGAACTTCCAGGTATGCCACCTGACCGGGACATTGAGTTTGCCATAGATTTGGTACCTGGAACTGCACCCATAGCTAAGAGACCATATAGGATGCCCGTCAACGAGTTAGTTGAACTCAAGAAGCAAATTCAAGAACAGTTGGAGAAGGGTTTTATCCGTCCAAGTTCGTCACCATGGGGAGCCCTGGTACTCTTCGTGGACAAGAAGGACGGAACCCAAAGAATGTGCGTGGACTACAGGTCTCTCAACGAGGTAACAATCAAGAATAAATACCCTCTGCCCCGTATAGAGGACCTGTTTGATCAAATGAAAGGAGCCCAAGTGTTCTCCAAGATTGATCTTCGGTCAGGATATTTCCAGCTGAAGATTAAGCCCTCTGATATACCTAAGACAGCCTTTCGGACGTGGTATGGTTCATATGAATATACCGTCATGTCTTTTGGATTGACGAATGCACCCGCATACTTCATGTACCTTATGAATAAGGTTTTCATGGAGTACATGGACAAGTTCGTCGTGGTTTTCATCGACGACATTATGGTGTATTCAAAAAGTGAGGAGGAGCATGAAGAACATCTGAGATTGACCTTGCAGAAGCTGCGCGAGCATCAATTGTATGCCAAGCTCAACAAGTGTCAATTTTGGCTAAAGGAAATATCTTTCCTAGGCCACATCATCTCCAAGGAAGGGGTATCGGTTGATCCTGGAAAGGTGAGAGATGTTCTAAAGTGGGGCCAACCGAGGAGCGTGAGGGATATTCGAAGTTTCCTTGGAATGGCAGGATACTATCGGCGCTTCATTAAAGACTTCTCTAAAATAGCAAAACCTATGACGGAGTTGCTAACGAAGGGGAAGATCTTTCAATGGACACAAGCCTGCCAAGAAAGTTTTGAGGAACTCAAGAAAAGGCTAACCACAGCACCAGTTCTGGTATTGCCAGACGTAAGCAAGAGCTTTGACATATATTGTGACGCATCCAGACAAGGGCTCGGGTGTGTACTCATGCAGGAAGGACAAGTGGTTGCCTATGCCTCACGACAATTAAAGAAGCATGAGCTTAACTATCCTACACATGATTTGGAGTTAGCAGCAGTGGTGCATGCATTGAAGATTTGGAGACATTATATCCTTGGTCATCGATGTGAGATCTATACAGATCATAAAAGCCTCAAGTACATATTTACACAAACGGACCTGAATTTGAGGCAACGTCGATGGTTAGAACTCATCAAGGATTATGATGTGGGAATCAACTACCACCCCGGGAAGGCCAATGTGGTCGCTGACGCATTGAGCAGAAAGGGAGCATGCCACCAACTCACGGTTCGGGAGCTACCACCTGAACTACGTAAGGAGTTCAAACGGTTACACCTCGGATTCTTGAATAACATGGAAATAATGGAGATCCACTCCTCATTGGAGCAAGATATAAGAAAGGGACAAGCAACGGACGAGGGGATCAAGGAGATCAAGGAAAGAATCCGACAAGGGATAGAGAAGGATTTCAAGGAGGATGAAAAGGGTACACTTTGGTTAGGAAAAAGGATTTGTGTGCCAAACATAAGACACCTTCGCGACATGATATTGAAGGAGGCACATGATTCACCCTATTCCATACATCCAGGGAGCACCAAAATGTACAAGGACTTGAGAACTTGCTATTGGTGCGATGGTATGAAGAGGGATATAGCCGAATACGTTGCCCTATGCGACACATGCCAACGGGTAAAAGCCGAATATCAAAAACCCGCTGGATTGTTGCAACCTTTGAAAATACCTGAATGGAAATGGGAGGACATCAGTATGGACTTTATTGTCGGATTGCCACGAACTCAGTCAGGATACGACTCCATCTGGATCATTGTGGACCGGTTAACAAAAACTGCCCATTTTCTTCCGGTAAAAACCAGTTACAACTTACACAGTTGGCAGAGTTGTACTTGGAGCAGATCGTGTGCCGTCATGGAGTTCCGAAGAGGATAGTCTCAGATCGAGGTTCCCAGTTTACCTCTAGATTCTGGAGGAAGCTGCAGAAAGCCATGGGTACACGACTGGATTTTAGCTCTGCCTACCACCCACAAACAGATGGACAAACCGAAAGGACGAACCAAATTTTGGAAGACATGTTGAGAGCTTGCGCCTTGAAATGTGAGCGTAGTTGGGATAGGAGTTTACCGTATGCCGAGTTCTCCTATAACAACAGCTATCAAGCTAGCTTGAAGATGTCGCCTTTCGAAGCCTTATATGGTAGACGGTGTAGAACGCCACTGTTTTGGAACGAGACTGGAGAGAACTAGGTGTTTGGACCCGAAGTACTACAAGAGGCGGAAAAACAAGTCCAAACGATACGGGAAAACTTAAAGGCTGCTCAGTCACGACAGAAAGGCTATGCAGACAATAGGCGTAGGAAGTTGACCTTTGAAGTAGGAGACTTCGTATACCTTAAGGTATCACCTATCCGAGGCCAACGACGTTTTAACGTCAAAGGCAAACTAGCGCCTCGCTACATCGGACCATTTAAGATTTTGGATAAGCGAGGAGAAGTAGCCTACCAACTAGAGCTCCCAAACCATCTCTCCGATGTACATGACGTGTTTCATGTATCCCAGCTCAAGAAGTGCTTGAGAGTACCAGAGGAACAAGTGTCAATGGGAGAACTTGAGCTTCAAGAGGACCTGACTTACGCAGAACACCCTGTCCGAATCTTGGATGTAAAAGAAAGGGTCACCCGAAACAAGGTGATTCGATGGTGCAAGGTACAATGGAGCCACCACACTGAAGCTGAAGCCACATGGGAGCGAGAAGAGGATATCAAGGCAGAATTTCCCCATCTATTTTCTACTAACGAATCTCGAGGACGAGATTCAATTTAAGGGGGGTAGATTTGTGACACCCTCATCTCGGGTGTCAACATATGTTCATGTTTTATGAAGAAGAAAAAAAACATTTTAAGAAAAGAAGGAACGGAGACAAGTATCAAAAGGATGGCCAACAAAGCTCTCCGAGAGCATCGAAGGCAACTTCCACGACCAGCAGACCACGTGGCGTTCGGAGCTCATCCCCGAGAAATTTGGGAGAGGTCCGCCGTTAAACTAGCTACGTGGCAGGCTCGGGGGTCACCTCCACAATTGAAAAGAGGTCCGACCCTGTGGGACACGTGCTGCCCGCGGAGATAGCCTCTGCGGAAGAAGCAAAGGCATTTTTCATAAGACACGTGTCGTCCACGGAGCTAGTCCTCGCGGAAATCAGAGGACCATCCGCGCGGGATACGTGTCAATCTCGGAGCTCATCTCAGAGAAGTCCGGATCTATCGAACACGTGTCGCCACCAGAGCTTATCACCGGAAGGTCCGTCGCAGCTAAACACGTGTTGACCTCGGGGCATGTCCCTGAGGAAAGGAGAGCGGAAAGACCGGCACCCACACGTGGCGTGCGCGGGGCTCGTCCCCGAAGAAGAGGGAGGTCTCGATCGATTGACACGCGGCACAACCGGAGCTCGTCTCTGCGGATGAGGAGATACCAGGCCCGGAGGACACGTGGAGCTTCCAGAGCTCGTCATCAGGGAGGTAACGAGTTTTGGAGCAGTTGTTACGCGTAAGGACACCGGTACGCAACAGAAACCGATCTAAAATCCACGATGGTTACCAAAGATAAGACGTCGGGATCTAACAAAGATCTGAATAAGACTCTTATTCGGGATCCGATCAGATTAGAACTCTTCTCTTCCCAGTTATAAATAGAACCCAAAACCTCTGGCCGAAACCACGAACTTCTCTTTCAACTCCTGAGCCGACGACTTAGAGCCCTAGCCCTAACTCGCCGAGCAAAACATCGCCGAAGCACAACAAGGGAGATCATCGAAGGAGAACCAAGCGGTGTGAGGAGGACCTCGAAGACAAGAAGAGCGTGAGGTAGGACTTCAATACCACCTTACGACATCATGGTGTTCATCTCTTGCATCTGTTCTTCAATTCCTTTCGAACAGAAGCTTTCTCGTGGGCAGAACACTCGATGATCAGTTTGATCTAAAGACAAGATCATCGCCACGTTCATCTTTGATCTGAACACCTCTGACCATGCAAGCCATGCAAGAACACCAGATCAATCTAATAGAACTAATCGTAGGATAGCATGCATGTGCATCATCGCATCTAGTTTAGGGTTTGTGCATGATATTGATTGCTGTGAATTTGTGTGCACGTGAATCCTACATAGCAGGACAAACTCAGGAAGCTGTCTACGACGAGCTGCAGCAACAAGGTTTTGAGAATCAAGAACAACCGGAACCGCAAGAACAAGGCAAGTGCTCCTTGACCATGTTGATCCTATGTTTTGGGTAAAACTATTTTGTTTTGCGAAAAGGTGTGTGTGCTGAGTCAAACATGATGGGAAACCCTTTTTATAGGAGTTTACTAGTTTTGGTTGAACCACCCTTGTCGCCCAGGAAGTTTATGAGTCGGGTATGGTTTTTGCTTTATGCTTCGCTGAGTCCATGGGATTGGGAAGCGAGATAGATGTGTCTAGCTAACTGCACTCGTACTGATAATAAGTAATTGATGAGGCTAATGAACATGGATCGGAGGGGGATCTAGGCAAGCCTGGGTTTGTGAATGAGGTAGCATGAGACGGTGGTGTACTTGCCGTAGATCTAAGGACCGGTTCATGCATGCACATGCCAGGATAACAGTGCCACCACAAGGCCAAGTATGGGTGCGGCTTAGCTGAGTAATTAGGTAAGTTGCTAGGGTGTTATGGACTGTGGAAGGCGCGGGGAATGGGAGTCGAGTAAGGACTGCCCTGGGAACTGCATGGCACAAGAGGGGGCCCGTGGGTGGGAGAATTGGAGATTCTAGCCTGCCGGTGAAACCTTAGTGAGTCCATACATCTAGTAACCCCTTTGTAAAGGCTATTTTGTGATCTCTTGACCATACACCGACGGATGTGTACTGGTATAATGGAGGTTCTGCAGTCGCCGACGGGTGACGAAATCACAAACTTGTGGGTAAAGAGGTGCAAACTCTGCAGAGTTATTAAAACTATCATGATAGCCGAGCTTACGGTCACGAGCACCTGGCTAAACTGCCATGATTAGATGGGATGGTTACTGGGATGGTTATTGGAATGGTTATTGGAATGGTTATTGGGAAGGTTCTTTGTTATGGTTATGGGTTTGGTTATGGTTTGGTTTGGAATTGTTAAGTCTGGATGATGAAAGGGTTGCATGACTGGTGGGTCATGATATGAGATTGGTCTCGGTGCGAGACAAGGTTGTTTCATGAGGTGAGATGGTAGCGAATACGAGGAGGTATTCGTGAGTATGGGTAAAGGATTTGGTTAATGTGAGGATGGAACATGGAAAGCGATGGAGGTATGTTGGTAATTTAATACATGCTGGGATTACATTCATCTAAAGTTAAGTTGCTGTTTTATCACGGTTTAATAATCTGCTTTTCTGCAAATGAGCCTTTTTATTACCTACCTTGTTTAAGAGCTGCATATCATGTGTTATTCCCGCACTTGCTGAGTACATAATTGTACTCAACCTTGCATTATTTCTTCATCAGCAGCAGGAGAAACCTGTAAAAGCCCAAGAAAAGGGACTTGCAAAAACTTTTCTTCACCTCACAACACCACAGTTTTTATTGTGGACACCTTAGGAAATGTTGTGAATAGCATGTAACCTCCATCAAAATAGTGATTAGAGGGGAAAGCCTTCATTTGCACAAAGTGGGATTTGGACACATGAACATGAGAGGTTGAGCTCACCCCTAGAATTTAAAAAGTCTTGGGAAGGTTCAGTCCAAAGCTCATGCAAATTCAACACTTTTTGAGGCACTTTTGGGTTATTTCAAAAAGAGGCCAATTTGAATGTAAATTCAAATTGCAGCAACTTTCATCACCCAAATTCAAAAGTTAGCTCCATATCTAAACTCAGCATATTTTCCTGAGTAGTCCCACCATTTTTCAGTCCCATTGGACTTCATCTCGTCGGGAGCCGAATTAGTAACAATTCAAACTGAGTTTGAATTTTCAAATTTAAATATGAAGGGAAGGTGGCCAAACCAGTTTGAAGATTGATGAATTCAAATTCTACCTCTGAGTTGGTTGCTAAATTCCCTTTTCAAGTCTGAGTAGGTGGGATATT
Source organism: Neostapfia colusana (assembly GCA_030760725.1). Taxonomy (NCBI): domain Eukaryota; kingdom Viridiplantae; phylum Streptophyta; class Magnoliopsida; order Poales; family Poaceae; genus Neostapfia; species Neostapfia colusana. The sequence goes on along the minus strand of JASWHV010000017.1, from coordinate 30,362,188 downwards.
TGCACAACAGAGAAGATTAGGTGGGAGGAGAGGGCCCACCAGTCAGCTAGACTTCGGCCCTAAGTCAACACCGAGCGAACTCGGTTTACCGGGCCTGGGCAGAGCTCGACACCGAGCCGACCGAGCAGCCACCTCGCCCCCCCCTCCGCACGCGCTGGCGACCAGCTTGCCGGCTCCGCCGCCTCAACCCGATCGTTAACCCGGGAGCAAACAGCAGCACACTGCCTTCTTCATTGATCGCACGCTCGCTGTTTCCCTCACCCCGCACTAAACCGGAGCTCACCCCGCGCTCTCCTTTCCCGATCGCCGGCAGCAACCGAGCCCCGGTTGCTCATGCCAGCAGCACCAAAAAGCAGCGCCCGTGCGTGCTCTACCACGACAGCCCCGCAAATCCGAGACTCCTAGCCTGTGGCGCGTGCAATTTGGCAACGATCACCGAGGAACAGAGCACCGGCGGAAAGCCGCGAACTGCTCCCCGTGGACAGCACGCCACGGCCAGTTTCACCGCCGGACTCCTACACGAAAAAGGTGCGCTGTGCTCTCTAGATCGTGTAGATGCAAGCCGAATAGCGGTTGAACCACCGGATGAAGAGTATTTCCAGTTCTTCCAAAACGTAGTGCATTCGGGTAGAGCGTGGTCTACCCCAAAATTCCTGCTACTTGTTTAGCTATTGGCCGCGCAGGCTGGCCAACACCTTCCTCACTCCCTAGCGGCCCTCCTCGACCAAGAATCAAGGGGAATGACCCAGAAATGGCCGGGTTTAGGTTGTTTTTTGGGCCGCCATAGAATAACAGCTCGGTTCACCGTGGAGGTCTAGGTTGCCGACCTTTTCATGGGGTTTGGCGGCCATTTCCATCACCCTCGAGCTCCCGTGGTGCTCTCCGACCCTTTGCCAATCATTTTGATGCATTGTAACGCATTCCCGACCACGCCGGAACCCTAACCGCCGCTGTCACCGTCGGGAGCCCTGTTCCGGTGAGCTACGGCCGTCGACGACGCCACCGACGAGTTCAGCGACGTGAGTTAGGGCGGGGCGGCAAGTTTGGGGCCGGGAGACGGCCAGGAGAGCAGTTCCAGCGATGCTCACCGGAGTGCGCCGCCGCGGGCCCCTGTTTGGCGCGAGGAAGGGGAAGACTGCCGGGTGGGACCCACCGGCAGACATTTAAACATTTTGAAATGTCCAGTTTGTAATTCAAACTTTGGAGGACCACAACTTGGGTTAGGAGAATCCAAAAATTATGAAACAAATTTTGTTGGATTCCTCTAACAGAGTAAAATCCAAATCTGAAACCCAATTTTTATAAAACCCATTAATTAATTCTGAAAAATTCTTTAAAACTTTTAAGCAAAAGAATTTTAGAGGGAGTTTGGTTCATCCAAAAATCCCCAAATTTTGCCAGAATGTTCTTTAGGACATTAGTAAACCCCTGTAAAAGTTTCAGACCATTTGGGGTTAATTTGGTCAGAGCAATTCAAATTGGAAGGTGCTGTGTTCATTTGAATACAGAAACATTTTCAGAGAATTTCCAAAACTTGGAAATTCAGTTCTGGGCAATTCTTAACCCCAAAAATGCTAGGAAAATTCATGCAAACTCTATGAGCTATGATTGAAATTGTAGTTCACTATGTTGGGCATGAACAGGGGTGCTACCTCAGAATAAATTCTTACTTACTGATTTGCCAAGAGAATTATTCTGAGCAAACCACTCCATTAAAAGTGCTAATGTTTAGTCCAGAGAGTTTTCTTGTGACAAGGAACTCACACAAAAATTCTAAGCTCCATTGGAGCTCTAGATCACCCCTGTCCTGTTTAACCACTTAAGGGATTAATATGGAAAAGGGGGAAAACCACTTAGCATTTAACCATGTGAGTAAGTCCAAGCCAAACCACCAACACCAGTTCATATTTAAATTCTTAAACAAAGTTCCAGGTATTAGAGGCTGGTTATTAGAACTAATAGTAGAAGTCTTACTCTAAAACTCACATTTGCATCTAAATTAACATGTAGTATTTCATTAACGTGTAGCCGTTGAAGAAGAGACTCCGGAAGTGCTGGACTTCCTTCTTCCGGACGAAGAACTAACTCCTGACCAGCAGCAACAAGGCAAGCCCCGGTTTGCATTAACCCGTTTATAAGTCTTACTTTGTTTACATGTGTCATATGAAGTATGTATGTGCATTAGGTATAGGATGAATGGAACCCCACTTGCATAACCAAAGGTTCCTAAAAGAGTGAGGGTAGTGTCAAGGACCTCGAGTAGACAGGCTATGCTTAATGAGTCATAGGACTTCGGTACAAGTCGAGTAGTTGGAATCTACTCGCGAGATAGGCATTGGGGCATACGGGTTCGGTTGAGTGATGTGAGATCACTATAATAATGAAAATGAGACTAGGCAGGGGCTAGGGCGCAGCAAGAGGAAGTCTTGTGTGCGCAGCCCTATCCGTGTCGATTGAGGACCGATCCGTGTGCGGCCCTGCTGAACAAGTATTGAACGTACCGAAGGCATATCGGATATATGGGCCCCGATAAACCGATGTAGCCTAAACCTCCGGGCGTCGAGGCATAGCACACCGATTTATAGGTGTAGGTTGAGGGCAGCAAGGTGGAAATCTGCCAACGGGCATAGAGAGATGCTCCCGTGTGGGGAACCTCCTGCTCGTTTCGGTGCGACCGGTTCGACGTTTGGGCTGTTGGGTGAAAGGTTGTCCCGTACGACATCGAGTGAGCGTGCTGTGCAGATCCACGGGTGGGCGTACGTGACGTGCTCTTTGGGTTTCCCTGCAGGTGTATATCGAGTCGATTCGCCGTCCCTCGCGGTGACGAGTACCGCTTGTTCACTGCGTCATAACGTAGATTAATGGAGGAAACATGTTGATTCAAGATTGCTGGTTGATATAATTGTATTGATACATGTGTGCCACCAAATACTGCCTACTAAATTTCAGATTTCATGAACTGTTAACTTGTTGCTAAAAGATGAACTAAGGATGAACTTGTAGGCGTGTCGTTTTGCTGAAATGTTACTAACCGATGTCTTGGTATACCTCATGTAGAGTTTCATGCTTAGGTGAGTCGGTTAAGCCTTGCTGAGCCTTCGTGCTCACGGTTGCTGCTTAAATGTTTTTTAGGTGAGGAGCCACCCATGGACTCGGAGTACGAGTCCACCGGCGAGGGTTACCCTCCGTCGCGGACCACGGCTGAGTGGGAGCCGTACACGCCGCGCTGAGCTGAGGAGTGCAGCTAGTGTGGGTTGCCCTAGGGCTGGGCAACCAACTTTTGCTAGATAGGCGGGCGTGAGTTGTGTAGTATAGACTTCCGCTGTGTAACATAAACAATAGTTGTAACTGAAGTTTGTACCTGTTTGTACAGTTTCAGTTGTTTCCCATGTAATATATTATGTTCTTATGACGTGTGCTGTCGGGTGTCGCATCGCGCGGCACCACCCTCTACGATCCTGGATGAGCGGATTCCGGTCCTACTGTAATGGCTCTCTAGGATCATAGACTGGCCCCACATACCGCCACTCATCTTTTATGTGCACTTTGTCCTCACTCGTGCGCACCCGGGAAAACTTCCCGGTCGGTCACCCATCCCCAAATTTCTCCGAGCCAAGCACGCTTAACCCCGGAGTCCTTTGCAGGTGGGCTTCCAGAAAAGAAGGTATACCTTGGTGGTATGAGTACTCTATCAATCCTATTAAGCCGGGAGCCAGGATATCACACAATCCAACCCCCCTTAGAAGACCGACGTCCTCGTCGGTCAACGCCAAGACAGGAACGTCCCCTCTTATCCACGTCCGTACGTTCAGTACTGGCATACGCATACCGTACGTCCGATTAGCAGCATACGTACCATACCGTGTCCCACACAAAGGACCCACGCGTCATGCGTACGTACCTACATCCCTGACCCATATGCTACCGTATCCTTGTCACTGACCCGTACGCACTTGTGAAACTGCGAGGGTCGGCTCTGATACCATTTGTAATAGCTCTCTAGGATCATAGACTGGCCCCACATACCGCCACTCATCTTTTCTGTGCACTTTGTCCTCACTCGTGCGCACCCGGGAAAACTTCCCGGTCGGTCACCCATCCCCAAATTCCTCCGAGCCAAGCACGCTTAACCCCGGAGTCCTTTGCAGGTGGGCTTCCAGAAAAGAAGGTACACCTTGGTGGTATGAGTACTCTATCAATCCTATTAAGCCGGGAGCCAGGATATCACACAATCAACCTCAAGCGAGCTCTGATATACCTTGCATTATTGTGTGATATCCTGACTCCCGGCTTAATAGGATTGATAGAGTACTCATACTACCAAGGTATACCTTCTTTTCAGGAAGCCCACCTGCAAAGGAATTCGGGGTTAAGCATGCTTGGCCCGGAGGAATTTGGGGATGGGTGACCGACCGGGAAGTTTTCCCGGGTGCGCACGAGTGAGGACAAAGTGCGCAGAAAAGACGAGTGGTGGTATGTGGGGCCAGTCTATGATCCTAGAGAGCCATCACAAATGGTATCAGAGCCGACCCTCGCAGTTTCACGGGTGCGTACAGGTCGGTGAGAAGGATACGGTAGCGTACGGGTCGGGGACGTGGGTACGTATGCATGACGCGTGGGTCCTCTGTGTGGGACACAGTATGGTACGTATGCTGTTAACCGGACGTACGGTATGTGTATGCCAGCCTTGAACGTGCGGACGTGGCTAAGAGGGGACATTCCTGTCTTGGCGTTGACCGACGAGGACGTCGGTCTTCTAAGGGGGGTGGATTGTGTGATATCCTGACTCCCGGCTTAATAGGATTGATAGAGTACTCATACTACCAAGGTATAACTTCTTTTCTGGAAGCCCACCTGCAAAGGAATTCGGGGTTAAGCGTGCCTGGCCCGGAGGAATTTGGGGATGGGTGACCGACCGGGAAGTTTTTCCGGGTGCACACGAGTGAGGACAAAGTGCACAGAAAAGACGAGTGGTGGTATATGGGGCCAGTCTATGATCCTAGAGAGCCATCACAAAACCTATTATGAAGATCAAGTGGAACATTATGGCGTGTGATCTGTTCTCAACCTTGCCTGTGGAGGGAGTAGAGATGAAGCCACTTCTGCTTAGTTTTGCTTCCGCATTAGTTTTTGCTTCCACATTTAAATAAAGATTTCCGCTGCGTAGGAATAAGACTTCCGCTGTGAGCATGAGTCCAAGACTCATGAGGTGTTGTAATAAACTCTGTTATTCGTGGTAATATATATAATCTGAATTCAGTTTGTGGAACGTATGTATATGTGTGATGAACATCCTGGGCACACATATGCATTAGTTCTCGGTTCCGTGGTTTTCCACCAAATTGAGGGCGTCACACTCGGGGCATGTCCCTGAGGGAAGGAGAGGAGGAAGACCGGCACTAACACGTGGCGTGCGCGGAGCTCACCTCCAAAGAAGAGGGAGGTCTCGATCGATTGACACGCGGCGCAATCGGAGCTCGTCTTTGCGGACGAGGAGATACCAGGCCCGGAGGACACGTGGAGCTTCCGGAGCTCATCATCACGGAGGTAATGAGTTCTGGGGCGGCTGTTATGCATAAGGGCACCGGTAAGCAACAGAAACCGATCTAAAATCCACGATGATTACCAAAGATGAGACGTTAGGATCCAACAAAGATCTGAATAAGACTCTTATTGTCACACCCGGTTTTTCCGAAGAACAACCAAGTGAATATCACACGTATGCCAGGATCATTTTCTCATACATGTGATGACAAATAGTGAAGCATCATTTATTACAAGCCAGGTGTCGAATATAAGTAAGTCTTACATCGCAAATGTCTCAATGGATACTAATGCTTCATCACAAGTAAATAAACTAGCAGCGGAATATTATTCTTTTAGGGCTCCATCACAGGCGTTGCCCGGGGTCTCCATGAACCTAGAAACCTTCCTCGGGTCCAAAGTCTTGGTCATTATACACCACCTCATGGTCTTGACCTGAGCAGCAATATAAACCAACAAAAATGCAAGGTTGAGTACCAAGGGTACTCAGCAAGTGTGGGAAAATTATATCATGCATGGCTAGAACAAGGAGAGGTTGAACTCATGGTGAAAGCACTACGCAATTAATACCTATCACCTTAGCTTATTAAGCACCTACCTTACTACACAGGTGAAATGTTCCCACTCTCCCATCCCATCATCATAACCCAATACCCACAACAACATTTCCAATGTTAAGCTCCCCGCTTAACTTCCAAAACCATCAATCCTCTAATCATGAATAAGTCCAAGCCGCTCTTAACCGTGAGCACGGCTGTCAAGACAGTTTTGACTCTGCAGAGTTTGTACCACTATACCCACATGTAGTGATTTCATCCCCCGTTGCCGGGTGGACTAAAAGAACCTCCATTATGCCAGTGGCTATGATCCACATTCACACTTCCCAGGTGTGCAGCCAGGAGATCACTACGAAGCCTTTACAAAGGGATTCCCGACGAGCGTGGGCCCACTGAGGTTTCACCCCTAACAGCATACAAGAGGCTCCAACCCCGCTGCAGTGGCCCCCTCTTGAGCCTGGCGGTTCATATGGTAGTCCAGCTGACACCTACTCCCCGCACCATCCAACACACCCATACTACGCCGGGGATACACCTAATTAATTGGCCAAGCTGCCCCATCTCAGCATGTGGTTGGCACTGTAAAGCCGGGTTACATGCTCCATGAACCGGTCCTTAGGATCCAGGCAAGTACTAAACACTAACCCAAGTCTCGTGCACCCAGCACACAACCAAAACATCCAACTTGCCTTGATCCCTACCTCTACATAACTCACAATGTCTCATTCAAGAGTATGGTAATATAATCTGATGATCTCATGTCCCAAATATCCCATTCTAAGCATGGCTAAGCATATGCATGGAAATAAATGACATGGTAAAATAAATCCCAACCCAAGCTACAAGGAAACAAGGTAATGCAATTCTAGGGAAACTTTCCTAGCATGGGTTTCATATTTCATTTGACAATGCAAATAATTCTATCTACACATCCTAGCATAGGATCAAAGTGGTCAAGGACACTTGCCTCCTTCTTGCTGCTCTTGAAATGGGTAGTCCTGGTCTTGGAAAGGAATAACTTGCTCTTGAGCAGGTTCTACATCACACCATCACACATAGAAAAATAAAAACAACAATCCATAAGACATAGTTCACACTTCCACTTCATACAAACCACACATTCATATTTATGAAATTCATTCACCATTATATGTGTTGTGGTTACTCTGTGTGTGTTGATCTGTGGCTTGCATACACTTTTATTTATATGTATATGATTCCTACTTTGGTGTTCATATTTATACTTACATACTATATATATATATATGTGTGTTTCAGTTTTAAATAAATTCCTTATATTAAACTACTACACCTTTTCACTACCAAGTATGTATGAAAAGTATTTTTCTTCTCCATATGTGCCTTCAGAATTTCTACCAACCCTAAACTGAATTCTTTGGATTTTAGAAACTCCATTTATCATTTGCTAGTTGCTATATTTTCAGATTTATTCTCCTATGCATAAATGTGTATTTTATTATGAAATTAGTAATACACATCATCTAAACAGAATAGGTTCTGGTCCTAAATAATTTAATAACATATTTTGACCTTTGCCTCTGATGTAAACTATTTTATAATTATTTTACCTATTTTCTATAACTATTCTTTACTTAAAAATGTGTCCCTAAATGTGAATAATAAATTAAACAGATTCAATTCTATCCAAAATATGTTTTTATCTCAATCCAAAATTTTCTAAACACTGAGAAAGTCTTTAACTTAATTTTGATAATATGTTTGTCCCACTTTTTAATTTTTAAACACTAGTTACATATCCAATTTTCTAAATTAAATACTAAACAAGGTTAAAAAGTAAACTCACCCCATTACAGGGTCTATAATATTATTTTCAGAATTTCCAGGGGTCTAGCTACACTTATCAGAGGTGTTTTTCCTAATTTTTATTAAGTCCAGGGGCTAAAACTGATTTTTAAATGAATTTACATGATTTTCTGGAGTTCCAGGGGCTAGATCTGAAGTTTCCGGGGCTAGCTCTTAATTCCAGAGAACCCCAGGGGGTAGCACGTAAGAATTCCAGTCTTTATAATGCGGGGCTGATGTGGACCGTCCGACTTTAAACCGACGGCTGAGATTATAACATCGAACCGGTACGCGGGGATTTAAACCCTACCGTGCGATTTAAAATAAACGGCGCACAAGCGGCCACGTCGCTCTGATCGAGCGCGGGCGGCGCTGCCGGCGGCGCACGACGGCGGGAAGCGGCGATCTCGCCGGAAAGTTTCGGATCCTCGAAAATTCTGCCTAGAACTGTGATCTTATGGCATAGATCGGTAGAGGGGAGGTCAGGGATCTCACCTCGGGGGTTTTCTTGAGCTCGGGGGTCCTGGAAAGTGATCGGCGGCGAGGTCCGAGGCAAAACCACGGCGAAGCTCGTCGGCGCTGTGTTTACACCGTAAGTCTCCGAGTTTTCTGCACCTGCAAAGCTCCCCAGAGGCGGTGGATCAAGACCAGCGAGTTAGATCAGAGTTTCCAAGCTTAGATCGGCCAGAATTCACCGGCGAAGTCTCGGTGCTCACCGGAGTAAAAATCGGCGATCGCGTGGGAAAAACCGATCGGGGCTGGGGTTTTTATAGCCGGGGGAGGGCGGTGGGTCAGTTGTGATCGAGTTTGAGTCTTCTGGGACCGGAATTCGGGCTGAGGGACGCGGTATTCCGATCGGTTAAGATCGCGCGCGCGCGGGAGAGAGTCCGGGGTCGGCGCGAGCGAGGTTGGGGATGACAGGTGGGTCCCACCTGTCTGTGTGAGAGAGCGCGGGCGCGCGCGGCTGCGGGCTGGCGCGGGGGGGGGGGGGGGGAACTGGGCCGGCTGGCGGGTTTCGGCCCACTGGCCGGTTTTTTTTCCGTTTTCTCTTTTTCTTTTTCCATTTCTTTTCTGATTTGAGTTTAATTTGAATTCCAGTTTGAATTTGAATTTTTGCAAAACATGCAACACGTCCAAAAATTTTTAAATTCCCCTCTGAATCATGGTTTAGTGTTTTGAATCAAAATTTTGGGGTGTTACAGCTCTACCCCCCTTAAAAGAAATCTCGTCCTCGAGATTGGTGTTTCTAAGAAAACAATTCCGGAAATTGTGCCTTGAGCTCATCTTCCCGTTCCCAGGTGGCTTCCTCTTCTGAGTGATGCTTCCACTGCACCTTGCACATCCGGATTCTTTTATTTCCGGTGAGGCGTTCCATTGTCTCCAAAATCTTATATGGTTGCTCGGCATAAGACAAATCTTCAGCTACATCCACTTCATTCATGGGTAACACCTCCTCAGGCGTCCTCAGGCATTTCTTGAGTTGTGACACATGGAATACATCGTGCACTTCTGATAGATGAACCGGTAACTCTAGCTGGTACGCCACTTCGCGTTTTCTTTCCAAAACTTGAAAGGGTCCGATGTATCGAGGTGACAACTTCCCTTTCACCTTGAACCGACGAAGTCCTCTGATAGGGGACACCTTGAGATAAACATAGTCTCCCACGTTGAAAACGAGCTCTCTCCTTCGTACATCAGCATAACTCTTCTGGCGTGTTTGTGCTATCCTCAAGTTGTTGCGAATCTCCCTCACCTTCGCCTCGGCTTCTTGTAGCACTTCTGGACCAAACACTTTACTTTCTCCTGTTTGGTTCCAAAATAGGGGAGTTCTGCACTTCCTTCCATACAAAGCTTCAAACGGTGACATCTTCATACTAGCTTGATAGCTGTTGTTATAGGAAAACTCCGCATACGGTAAGTTCTTGTCCCAACTCCTATTGTTTTTGAGTGCACATGCCCTTAACATATCTTCAAGGATCTGATTGGTTCTCTCCGTCTGCCCGTCAGTTTGGGGATGATAGGCAGAGCTGAAGTTCAGATGGGTTCCCATGGTTTCATGCAACTTCTGCCAAAACCTCGAGGTGAACTGTGTCCCTCGGTCCGACACTATCTTCTTTGGCACTCCATGGTAACACACAATCCTTGACATGTACAATTCTGCAAATTTGGATCTGCTGTAGCTTTCTTTCACAGGGATGAAATGAGCTACCTTGGTTAGCCTATCAATAATGACCCATATTGAATCATACCCGGATTGGGTCCTAGGCAATCCCACGACAAAATCCATGCTGATTTCTTCCCACTTCCATTCAGGCACTTTGAGTGGTTGCAATAATCCCGCGGGTCGTTGATGTTCTGCTTTCACCAACTGACATGTGTCACACAGGGCAACATGTTCCGCGACATCTCGCTTCATGCCATACCACCAATACCTGCTCTTGAGTTCCTGGTACATCTTCGTACTCCCAGGATGAATGGAATAGTCGAAATCATGAGCCTCCTTCAAAATCAATTCACGGATCTCCTTTACTTCTGGCACACAGATTCTTTTCCCGTGCCACACCGTTCCTTGTTCATCCTCTCTAAAACCAGGAGCTTTATTTTCCTTGATAAGCCGTCTGATCTCTTGTATCTTCTCATAATTCTTTTGGCCCTCGCGTATGTCTCGCTCGAGTGTGGAGTCCACTTCCATGGCGATGGCTTCACCACTATTTACTAGACATAGATTGAGACTTATAACCTCGTCCTTTAATTTTGCAGGCATGTCCTTCAAACTCAACTTATTGACCTGCACTTTCCGACTCAAAGCATCGGCCACGACGTTTGCTTTCCCGGGATGATAGTTGATGCCCACATCAAAGTCATTGATTAGCTCTAACCATCTCCTTTGTCTGAGGTTGAGATCTGGCTGTGTGAATATGTACTTCAAACTCTTATGATCCGTATATATCTTGGTCCTCTTCCCCATCAAATAGTGCCGCCAAATTTTCAACACGTGTACCACTGCGGCTAGTTCTAGGTCACGTGTAGGATATTTCTTCTCGTGCTTCCGAAGCTGCCGGGATGCATATGCCACGACATGTCCTTCTTGCATGAGAACACATCCCAACCCATTTCCAGAGGCATCGCAGTACACTGTGAAATTCTTCTGCATATCTGGCAGAATCAACCAATGTTAATTTGAAATCATTTAGTATCATCTTACTACTTTCATTTATTTGCACTTTGAAGTGTTGAGGCTTTGATATACTTTTACGAGGGTTCATATCTCACACCAAATAAATGCACTATTATTTCCTGTGGGTTCACACACCAAAGCAAAACAATCTGAAGACGAGGCTGTGGACAATTGCTCATGGCTTCCACAACTCACGTCACACACCAAGCATTATCACACCATTAACTACGTAACGACTCGACTACTCGACCTCTTGCTAGCTAAAGGAAATACTCTACACTACTCGTTCTCTTGAGCTGGCTCCTCGGGATCTTCCTCCTCATTTCGGCTACCTTCTGACTCTGCTTTGGGTGGGGAGGCTGTTGGTGGAGAAGTTCGACGACGCCTGATCGCTCGGCGATCCGGGGAGTCAGGAGTCCATGTATCATTCACGGTGACACACAGTTCATTCCCATCTCCTCTTTCTCTCGCCTTTAAGCAAGCTCGCAGCAACGCCTCCGTTTCCTTCAGGGTGTCTCGGACATCCTGAAGCTCTTGTTGACACTCCTGCAGTCGAGTGCTGAGCATAGCAGCATCCTCCAAGCACAAGTCCATGTGCTCATGGGAAGTCCCTTGCTGCACCGGTGGGTACTTGTACTCCGTGGTACCACTCTCACGTTGGAGGACATACATGTACTCAGTTTTGTCCAAGTGGCGACGATAGATGTGACTCTGGCAGGTGATGGCCTCCCAGGTGACATCTTTCTCCGCATCGACCTGTGTTGCTCTACTAGCTGGAGAATGGTGGATCTTCAGCAGCTGATTCTCGTGTATAATCCTCATCTCCGAACTCCATTCTTCCCTCTTCTCACGGATGATCCTGGTGGAGTTATAGTGGATGATGAGCTTGCCGTATTGCCGGCGGCTTCGAGCATACGCCGAAGACGGCGCAATAAGCCTCCTACTGCCAATCCGTAGGAAAGGTACGTCACCGGATGGCTTTCCTCTCTTTCGGCAAGGGCAACTACGGGAACTCTCCCTCCTGTGGACTTACGAGCGGTGCGAATCATGCGAACCATCTAAAACAAAAAGAATTTAAAATTAGGTTAGATAAACTTTTTTAAACAAAAATCCTATTTTGAATGAAAATTTGGGGTAAGATGAAGAAAATGATTCCTTAAATAACACTCTTCAACCCACACCTTGGAAAAATAGTTTTTACGAAAATAGGGCCCTTAAATACGTCCATTTCTACCTAGGTCCACGTTCCTACGGGCAACCTTGGCTCTGATACCACCTCTGTCACACCCGGTTTTTCCGAAGAACAACCAAGTGAATATCACACGTATGCCAGGATCATTTTCTCATACATGTGATGACAAATAGTGAAGCATCATTTATTACAAGCCAGGTGTCGAATATAAGTAAGTCTTAAATCGCAAATGTCTCAATGGACACTAATGCTTCATCACAAGTAAATAAACTAGCAGCGGAATATTATTCTTTTAGGGCTCCATCACAGGCGTTGCCCGGGGTCTCCATGAACCTAGAAACCTTCCTCGGGTCCAAAGTCTTGGTCATTATACACCACCTCATGGTCTTGACCTGAGCAGCAATATAAACCAACAAATATGCAAGGTTGAGTACCAAGGGTACTCAGCAAGTGTGGGAAAATTATATCATGCATGGCTAGAACAAGGAGAGGTTGAACTCATGGTGAAAGCACTACGCAATTAATACCTATCACCTTAGCTTATTAAGCACCTACCTTACTACACAGGTGAAATGTTCCCACTCTCCCATCCCATCATCATAACCCAATACCCACAACAACATTTCCAATGTTAAGCTCCCCGCTTAACTTCCAAAACCATCAATCCTCTAATCATGAATAAGTCCAAGCCGCTCTTAACCGTGAGCACGGCTGTCAAGACAGTTTTGACTCTGCAGAGTTTGTACCACTGTACCCACATGTAGTGATTTCATCCCCCGTTGCCGGGTGGACTAAAAGAACCTCCATTATGCCAGTGGCTACGATCCACATTCACACTTCCCAGGTGTGCAGCCAGGAGATCACTACGAAGCCTTTACAAAGGGATTCCCGACGAGCGTGGGCCCACTGAGGTTTCACCCCTAACAGCATACAAGAGGCTCCAACCCCGCTGCAGTGGCCCCCTCTTGAGCCTGGCGGTTCATATGGTAGTCCAGCTGACACCTACTCCCCGCACCATCCAACACACCCATACTACGCCGGGGATACACCTAATTAATTGGCCAAGCTGCCCCATCTCAGCATGTGGTTGGCACTGTAAAGCCGGGTTACATGCTCCATGAACCGGTCCTTAGGATCCAGGCAAGTACTAAACACAAACCCAAGTCTCGTGCACCCAGCACACAACCAAAACATCCAACTTGCCTTGATCCCTACCTCTACATAACTCACAATGTCTCATTCAAGAGTATGGTAATATAATCTGATGATCTCATGTCCCAAATATCCCATTCTAAGCATGGCTAAGCATATGCATGGAAATAAATGACATGGTAAAATAAATCCCAACCCAAGCTACAAGGAAACAAGGTAATGCAATTCTAGGGAAACTTTCCTAGCATGGGTTTCATATTTCATTTGACAATGCAAATAATTCTATCTACACATCCTAGCATAGGATCAAAGTGGTCAAGGACACTTGCCTCCTTCTTGCTGCTCTTGAAATGGGTAGTCCTGGTCTTGGAAAGGAATAACTTGCTCTTGAGCAGGTTCTACATCACACCATCACACATAGCAAAAGAAAAACAACAATCCATAAGACATAGTTCACATTTCCACTTCATACAAACCACACATTCATATTTATGAAATTCATTCACCATTATATGTGTTGTGGTTACTCTGTGTGTGTTGATCTGTGGCTTGCATACACTTTTATTTATATGTATATGATTCCTACTTTGGTGTTCATATTTATACTTACATACTATATATATATATGTGTTTCAGTTTTAAATAAATTCCTTATATTAAACTACTACACCTTTTCACTACCAAGTATGTATGAAAAGTATTTTTCTTCTCCATATGTGCCTTCAGAATTTCTACCAACCCTAAACTGAATTCTTTGGATTTTAGAAACTCCATTTATCATTTGCTAGTTGCTATATTTTCAGATTTATTCTCCTATGCATAAATGTGTATTTTATTATGAAATTAGTAATACACATCATCTAAACAGAATAGGTTCTGGTCCTAAATAATTTAATAACATATTTTGACCTTTGCCTCTGATGTAAACTATTTTATAATTATTTTACCTATTTTCTATAACTATTCTTTACTTAAAAATGTGTCCCTAAATGTGAATAATAAATTAAACAGATTCAATTCTGTCCAAAATATGTTTTTATCTCACTCCAAAATTTTCTAAACACTGAGAAAGTCTTTAACTTAATTTTGACAATATGTTTGTCCCACTTTTTAATTTTTAAACACTAGTTACATATCCAATTTTCTAAATTAAATACTAAACAGGGTTAAAAAGTAAACTCACCCCATTACAGGGTCTATAATATTATTTTCAGAATTTCCAGGGGTCTAGCTACACTTATCAGAGGTGTTTTTCCTAATTTTTATTAAGTCCAGGGGCTAAAACTGATTTTTAAATGAATTTACATGATTTTCTGGAGTTCCAGGGGCTAGATCTGAAGTTTCCGGGGCTAGCTCTTAATTCCAGAGAACCCCAGGGGGTAGCACGTAAGAATTCCAGTCTTTATAATGCGGCGCTGACGTGGACCGTCCGATTTTAAACCGACGGCTGAGATTATAACATCGAACCGGTACGCGGGGATTTAAACCCTACCGTGCGATTTAAAATAAACGGCGCACAAGCGGCCACGTCGCTCTGATCGAGCGCGGGCGGCGCTGCCGGCGGCGCACGGCGGCGGGAAGCGGCGATCTCGCAGGAAAGTTTCGGATCCTCGAAAATTCTGCCTAGAACTGTGATCTTATGGCATAGATCGGTAGAGGGGAGGTCAGGGATCTCACCTCGGGGGTTTTCTTGAGCTCGGGGGTCCTGGAAAGTGATCGGCGGCGAGGTCCGAGGCAAAACCACGACGAAGCTCGTCGGCGCTGTGTTTACACCGTAAGTCTCCGAGTTTTCTGCACCTGCAAAGCTCCCCGGAGGCGGTGGATCAAGACCAGCGAGTTAGATCATAGTTTCCAAGCTTAGATCGGCCAGAATTCACCGGCGAAGTCTCGGTGCTCACCGGAGTAAAAATCGGCGATCGCGTGGGAAAAACCGATCGGGGCTGGGGTTTTTATAGCCGGGGGAGGGCGGTGGGTCAGTTGTGATCGAGTTAGAGTCTTCTGGGACCGGAATTCGGGCTGAGGGACGCGGTATTCCGATCGGTTAAGATCGCGCGCGCGCGGGAGAGAGGCACGAGCGAGGTTGGGGATGACAGGTGGGTCCCACCTGTTTGTGTGAGAGAGCGCGGGCGCGCGCGGCTGCGGGCAGGCGCGGGGGGGGGGGGGGGAACTGGGCCGGCTGGCGGGTTTCGGCCCACTGGCCGGTTTTTTTCCGTTTTCTCTTTTTCTTTTTCCATTTATTTTCTGATTTGAGTTTAATTTGAATTCCAGTTTGAATTTGAATTTTTGCAAAAAATGCAACACGTCCAAAAATTTTTAAATTCCCCTCTGAATCATGGTTTAGTGTTTTGAATCAAAATTTTGGGGTGTTACACTTATTCATGATACAAGCAGATTATGACTCTTCTCTTCCCGATTATAAATAGAACCCAAAACCTCTGGCCGAAACCACGAACTTCTCTTTCAACTCCTGAGCCGACGACTTAGCGCCCTAGCCCTAACTCGCCGAGCAAAACATCGCCGAAGCGCAACAAGGGAAATCATCGGAGAAGAACCAAGTGGTCTGAGGAGGACCTCGAAGTCAAGAAGAGCGTGAGGTAGGACATCAATACCACCTTACGACATCATGGTGTTCATCTCTTGCATCTGTTCTTCAATTCCTTTCGAACAGAAGCTTTCTCGTGGGCAGATCACTCGATGATCAGTTTGATCTAAAAACAAGATCATCGCCACGACCACCTTTGATCCGAACACCTCTGTCCATGCAAGCCATGCAAGGGCACACCAATCTAATAAAAATCATAGGATAGCATGCATGTGCATCATCACATCTAGTTTAAGGTTTGCACATGATATTGATTGCTGGGAATCTTGTATGCACGTGAATTCTACATAGCAGGACAAGCTCAGGAAGCTGTCCACGACGAGCTGCAGCAACAAGGTTTTGAGAATTGAGAACAACCGGAACCGCAAGAACAAGGCAAGTGCTCCTTGACCATGTTGATCCTATGTTTTGGGTAAAGCTATTTTGTTTTGAAAAGGTGTGTGTGCTGAGTCAAACATGATGGGAAAACCCTTTTATAGGAGTTTACTAGTTTTGGTTGAACCACACTTGTCGCCTGGGAAATTTATGAGTCGGGTATGGTTTTTGCTTTATGCTTCGCTGAGTCTATGGGATTGGGAAGCGAGATAGATGTGTCTAGCTAACCGCACTTGTAAATGATAATGAGAAACTGACGATGTTAATGAACGTGGGTCGAAGGGAGATCTAGGCAAGACTGGGTTTGTGAATGAGGTAGCATGAGACGGTGGTGTACTTGCCATAGATCTAAGGACTGGTTCATGCATGCACATGCCAGGATGACAGTGCCACCACAAGGCCAAGTATGGGTGCGGCTTAGCTGAGTAATTAGGTAAAGTTGCTAGAGTGTTATGGACTGTGGAAGGCGCGGGGAATGGGAGTCGAGTGAGGACTGCCCTGGGAACTGCATGGCACAAGAGGGGGCCCGTGGGTGGGAGAATTGGAGATTCTAGCCTGCCGGTGAAACCTTAGTGAGTCCATACATCTAGTAACCCCTTTGTAAAGGCTATTTTGTGATCTCTTGGCCATGCACCGACGGTTGTGTACTGGTATAATGGAGGTTCTGCAGTTGCCGACGGGTGACGAAATCACAAACTTGTGGGTAAAGAGGTGCAAACTCTGCAGAGTTATTAAAACTATCATGATAGCCGAGCTTACGGTCACGAGCACCTGGCTAAACTGCCATGATTAGATGGGATGGTTATTGGGAAGGTTCTTGGTTATGGTTATGGGTTTGGTTATGGTTTGGTTTGGAATTGTTAAGTCTGGATGATGAAAGGGTTGCATGACTGGTGGGTCATGATATGAGATTGGTCTCGGTGCGAGACAAGGTTGTTTCATGAGGTGAGATGGTAGCGAATACGAGGAGGTATTCGTGAGTATGGGTAAAGGATTGGTTAATGTTTGGATGGAACACGGGAAGTGATGGAGGTATGTTGGTAATTTCATACATGCTGGGACTACATTCATCTAAAGATAAGTTGCTGTTTTATTACGGTTTTATAAATCTGCTTTTCTGCAAATAAGCCTTTTATACCTACCTTGTTTATGAGCTGCATATCATGTGTTATTCCCGCACTTGCTGAGTACATCATTGTGCTCAAACTTGCATTATTATTTCTTCATCAACAGCAAGAGAAGGCTACTATGAAGATCAAGTGGAGCATTATGGCGTGTGATCTGTTCTCAACCTTGCCTGTGGAGGGAGTAGAGATGGAGCCACTTCTGCTTAGTTTTGCTTCCGCATTAGTTTTTGCTTCCGCATTTAAATAAAGATTTCCGTTGCGTAGAAATAAAGACTCCCGCTGTGAGCATGAGTCCAAGACTCATGAGGTGTTGTAATAAACTCTGTTATTCGTGGTAATATATAATCTGAATTCAGTTTGTGGAACGTATGTGTATGTGTGATGAACATCCTGGGCACACATATGCATTAGTTCTCGGTTCCGTGGTTTTCCACAGAATTGAGGGCGTCACAGATTGGTATCAGAGCCACGGGTTGACAGTAGGTTACACGCCTAGATAGAAACCTTAGATTGATATTAGAGTCACGGGTTAACAGCAAGTTACACCCCTAAATAGAAATCACAGGTAGCTAAGCCATGCGGACCAAAGGAAGCATCCTAGGGTGAATAGCTTAGATTGGCCTTGAAACCACCTTGACATAGGAAACCATCCTTGAATAGGAGTTGAGTGGGCCCTTGTGATGATTATTTGTGAATATGTGCTTAGTGTGAGTTGTGGGACGTCTCAAAAACGTTGTCCATATCCACACGTAAGAAGAAGGAGGTGTGAGATGTTTCGGCACTTGCTCACATCCTCATAAGGGCTAATATATATAGTCCAACTCACCTTGATGCATATAGTTGAAAGGACCTACCTAACTTTCTAACCTTCTATTACTATTTCGTTCTCTCTCACAGATGGTGAGAGGAAACGCCAGCCGAAGTAACGTCCAGGAAGATGACCACGAGGAAGTTCCTGCTAACCCCGGAGCTGGCGAAAACAACCTAGAAAGGTTGATGGCCATGCAAAACCAGTTTATGCAAACCATGATCCAAACTTTGGGTCAGTTGCAGGCCAACCAAAACTCCGTTCCGGCACCACCGCCACCACCACCGCCGGCTCATAACAGGTTGGGAGAGTTCATGAGGACTCGACCACCCACCTTTGCTCAAGCAAGCGATTCAATGGAGGCCGATGATTGGTTGAAATCCATGGAGAAGAAGCTTGCCATTGTTCAGTGCAACGACCGAGAGAAGGTTCTCTTTGCGCCGCACCAACTGATGGGAGCAGCTGCTGACTGGTGGGATGCCTTGAGCAACGCCCATGCCAACCCGGAGACAATCACTTGGACTGAGTTCAAGGAAAGTTTCCGCTCCCACTATATCCCTGTTGGCGTAATGATGCTCAAGAGGCAGGAGTTTGAAGGTCTCCGACAAGGACAAAGAAGTGTGAATGAATATCTCAACAAGTTCATACAACTGTCCCGGTATGCCTCCGAAGATGCCAACTCGGATCAGAAGAAGCAGTACCTGTTCATGAGAGGGTTGAACAATGAGATCCAAGTTCAGCTCCTCAACAATGACTACGTAAGCTTCCAGAAGCTGGTTGATAAGGCTATTGTGGTGGAAAACAAGATCCGAGAGATTGAGCGCGAGTGCAAAAGGAAGATGCCATACCAGCCCCAAGGGAGCAACGTACGACCTAGGTACATGCCCCCTGCACCGCAGTATGAACCAACCACTCCTACGTACCGCCCTGGTCAGCCACCACAGCAACGATTTGTTGCACCGGCACCTCGAGTGCCCATGCCTCCTGCGCCCCGGCCTAACAATGGCGCTCCTGTTCAAAACCCCCGCCCCAACGTACCTGCTGCCATAGGCAACAGGGCATGCTTTGCATGCGGGGAAGTAGGCCACTTCGCTAACCAATGCCCGAAGAGAGGCCCTGGACAGCAAGGTAACGTGCCCAAGCAGAATCAGCGACCAAACGGAGGGGACAACCAAGGGAACCGAGGACCGCAGAACTATGCTCGTGGCCACGTTAACCATGTCACTGCTGAGGAAGCAGAACAGGCTGAGGACGTCGCAATTGGTATTTCCTTGCCAACTCCAACCCCGTCACCATTTTATTTGATTCTGGAGCATCACATTCCTTCATATCATCCGAATATGTTGCCAAACATCATCTACCCGTATCCCACCTCGAATGTGCTATGTTAGTTAATTCTCCCGGAGGAGAAATGAGGACTAATATAGTATGTCCTAAAGTAAGCCTTAAAATAAGGGGGGTAGACTTCCTTGCCAACCTTGTTGTCTTGGACTTCCATGGAATTGACATCATACTCGGAATGGACTGGTTAAGCAAGCACAAAGGAGTAATCCAATGCGCTGAGAAAAGCGTGCAGTTGACAAACGAACACGGTATCCGTGTCGAGTTTGAGTCAGCCCAGCAAGCAACCGAACGGGCGGATTTGAACCATGTTGAAAGAATAGCATTGGACAACATTCCAGTGGTTCAGGAATTTTCGGACGTGTTTCCAGAAGAACTTCCAGGTATGCCACCTGACCGGGACATCGAGTTTGCAATAGATTTGGTACCTGGAACTGCACCCATAGCTAAGAGACCATATAGGATGCCCATCAACGAGTTAGTAGAACTCAAGAAGCAAATTCAAGAACAGTTGGAGAAGGGTTTTATCCGACCAAGCTCGTCACCATGGGGAGCTCCGGTACTCTTCGTGGATAAGAAGGACGGAACCCAAAGAATGTGTGTGGACTACAGGTCTATCAACGAGGTAACAATCAAGAATAAATACCCTCTGCCCCGTATAGAGGACCTGTTTGATCAAATGAAAGGAGCCCAAGTATTCTCCAAGATTGATCTTCGGTCGGGATATTTCCAGCTGAAGATTAAGCCCTCCGATATACCTAAGACAGCCTTTCGGACACGGTATGGTTCATATGAATATACCGTTATGTCTTTTGTAAGGGCCTCAGTTTTTGACACACATTTGCAGTGTTCATCACCACACCACACACCTCATTTGAGGAAAAATGATGAACACAAATGAAGAGCAAGTAACAATTATCAACATGCTCATTAGAGAACAAACTTACACATTGCAAAAGTGGTATTCCCCACATGTGATATAGATGGGCTGGACATATGAAAACTCCTACACTTTACTAAGGATGTCCATGCCAAGTTTCACCCAAATTCAAAACCTTTTTGAGGTCAGTTTGGGTATAGTTAGGAAGAGGGCAGTTTGAAACCATATTCAAATTCAAACTGTTGTTATCCAATGAATTTAAAAGTGAGGGGCATATTCTTACTCAGCACATTTTTGTGAGCTCACACACCAATTTTCACTCCATTTGGAGTTGATCTTGACATGAGCTAAGTGGGAGAAATTCAAACTTTATTTGAATTTCAAACTGAACTTATGCTGAAATTCATTCAAACAAAACCTCATTTGAACTTTGATCAATTCAAATGACTCATGGGTGAATAATTTGAAGTGCCAAGGGTAGTATGGGGTTCACTGTTTACAACAGTGATTAGGAGTAAATTTCAGAGGTTAAAACTGGAGGTGGGACCCACATGTCAGCCACTGCTCAGATCAAACCGACTGAGACTTTCTCACTCGGGTCGCCGAGCCGCAGCGGTGATCGCCACCGAGGCCAGCCACCGCGCCACCAGCTGCTTGCCCACGCGCGGGCATGAGGCGGTGCAGAGCCTTCTTAAGGCGCCTGCCCCCTCCTCGGCCGAGGCACCACAGTTCTTCTCCGCAAGAACTCAGCGCCGGCCGAAAACTCCCGCAGCTCGGACTTGATCGGAGAACGCCGATCGCAGCTCCCTCCTTCCACTCCAGAGCCCCAGCAAGGTACTAGAGACCTTACTCCATCCTCCCCGTTGCTAGAATTCGGTTGAAACCGATTGATATCGGCTGTGCCGAAAGATCAAACTCGGAACTTGGAACCGCCGCACCTCGGGCTCTCGTGGACAGCCCAACCAGGGCGTTGTCACGCCCGAGCCAAGGCACCCTTGGACGCGCAGGTGACCGGTGCTGCTCATCCCCGAGCCACAACTCGAGTGGTTGCTCACCGGCGGCGAATTTCCACTTTTCCCCTTTCTGTGTGCAGAACGACCTTCGGGTACGATTCTGTTTAATTCGTGCTCTAGAAAGGATTAGAGGGCCTCAGGCCGCTCTCACACGAGCTAGACACGGTAACGCACAAGTTGTCTTCACAACTCTGGGCCGGAGAACCTCTGTGCCCGGCGTAATTTAAGGTCTACTAATGGCGGAACGGACGGGCGGCATCGGGCGCACGGTGAGGACCTATTTCGGGCCTTCCCCGAGCTGCCTCGAGCTCATGTCGACCTTCTCTGAGGTCCACTGATGCTCCCCGACCGATTTCCCAAGTAGCTGAGGTGCTAGGGTAGTCAGCCGACATGGCCGAAATCGTTCTGAGGTGGCGGCTCGTCGCCGACCATGCTCCGGCCATTGTCATGAGCAGCTAACCCTAGAATCATGTTCCCCGAGTAAAAGTAGGCAGGGGCGGCCAGGATCGAGAAGTTTGGAGCTGTACAGCAGCCGGCGGCGAGCTCTCCGGCGAGATCCCTCGGCGGCGGGGCGCGGGTGTCGCGAGGTTGAAGAAGGGGGTGGACCCCAGCTGTCAGCGGCCGATATTTTGAATCGGGATCCGGCTGCGGCCAGGATCGGGAGTGCTGGCGCGCAAAATCCTTGTGGGCCGCGATGTTCCATCGCCTAGGCGTGCGACGCGTGTCGCCTGGGCCCACGCGCGAGTTTAAACTTTTCCCCGATTTTCAGATTTCCTTCAAACTTCAAATCCTTATAACTTTGGCTAGAAAGCTCCAAATTGAGTAAACCAAATTTTGCTGGATTCAGCTCTGTGAGTACTTTCCAGAAAATCAAGTTTCACTTCATGAAATTCCTTATTTCTCCAGAATTAATTCCTTAAAGTTTAAACTGTTAGGAATTTTAACTGGAGAATCCTTTGGAGGAAAATCCTGAAATTTTGCTGAGATGTGCAACAAAATATCCTTGAACTACCATAAAAATTTCAGATCCATTTGAGCTCATTTAATCCACCTAATGGTGTGATTAGTGAAACTGTTCCAGAGAAAATAGAAAATGTTCAGAAACATTTTCAGAATTTTCTCTGAAATTGTTTAGCTCATATCTTTAGTTAGAGACTTCCAAATTAAGTGAGACCAACTCCATTAGAACCCTATGAAAATCTAGTTTTCATAAAGTCATAGTTTGTCTCATGAAAATTCCTAGAACACCCTAAGAGTTCCAATTAAGGTCAAGGACATAATTATTTGTGGAGGGCTCAAATGAGCTTTGCTGCAACTAAAACTTGACCAAGTCTCTATTTAGGTTGTAACCAAGCCACAGTAAAAGTTTCACAGTCATTAGGTCTATATAGCAAAGGTTATAGACTTCACAACTTCAAACTTAATACAAATGCATTAAATTAATACATGTATTGTTTCTATCATGTAGTCGGTAAGGTCGAGGAGGAACCCGAAGTCCTAGACTTCGTTACTCCAGAGGAACAGCTAGCCTACGACCAAGAGCAGCAAGGCAAGCTCCGGTTTGCATTAACCTTTTTACAAATTTCTATTGTTTTGAGCACATACTTGTTTCCTTTATTCTGTGCATTAGAGTCTTGTTTGGAAGCCCCACTGCACAGCCAAGAGAACCATGGGATGGGTTTAGGATTGCAAACCCCGTTAGCCACTGCATTGCTAGGATAGAGTAGGATTCGGTACAAGTCGAGTAGTTGGAACTACTCGCGAGAATAGGCTAGAGGCACATCGCTCGGGTAGAGATAGCACATGATACACATGGCAAGAAAATGAGACCGAGCGGAGAGTAAGGGCAACAGGACTTTGGGGCCTGTGTGCTGTAGCTCCGCTTGTGTCGATTGAGGACCGAGCCGTGTGCGGGCCTGTTGAACAAGCTAGAACAGTACCGAAGACCTACCGGCTATATGGGAACCAGGAAACTGATGTAACTCGGGTAGCTGGGCATTGAGGCATTGCCCGTCGTTCAGAGGGTAGGTTGAGAGCTCGAGGTGTAAATCAGCTGGCGGCACGGAGATGCGCGTGCAGATACCTCTTGCTCGGGACGATGGGACCGGTTCAATATTTGGCTAACGGGTGAAAGGTAGTCGCGTACGGCGTCCGTGATGGTTGTTGTAGGCAACATCGAGTACGGGCGTACGTGACGGGTTGTTCGGGTAACCCTGCAGGTGTAAATCGATTATAATCGCCGTCCCTCACGGTCAGTGAGTACCACTTGTTCACTGTACCGTGACGTAGAAAGAACAGGCTAGTTACATGTTAAAATGTTGCTGATTGAAAGCTGGACATTGATTGTTAATGATATGCTGTAGCTTAGAGCTAATTAAAGTTCTTTTCAACTTTGGGCAAAGTACATGAGAGAAATGCGTTTCTTGTTTGATTGCGGCTCTCTCATGTGCCTTAGCGTAAGGTTCTCCACAACCTGCTGCTAAAACTTGAAAGTAAGGTTCTACTAATTAGGCGAGTCCTTGCAAATGATTTTTACCTCATGCAACCCATTACCCTCATGTAGAAGTTCCATGTTTAGGTGAGACGGGTCAGACTTGCTGAGCCTTCGTGCTCACTGCTTGTGTTTGAAGCTTTTGCAGGGTTCTATGAGGAAGGGACTCCCGAAGAGGAGACGGAACCCCAGGAGGGGAACCCCGTCGAGTGGGAGTCGTGCACGCCGCAGAGTTAGTGTGCGTGTGTGCTAGCAAGGACACGTTCGAGGGCTGAACGTGCACTTGATGCTTAGTCTACGCCCGCGAGTGTAGACTAAACTTATTTTGATGTAAACAGGTTCATAAAACTGTTTATGTAATAAACTTCCGCTTCCGCTTTGTACCTTTGACGTGTGTTATACGGTGCTGTGCAACGCAGCACCCCTCAGCGTGATCCTGGCTCGACAGGACCAAATGGGGTCGTGTCAGCGTGGTATCAGAGCTCGCTTGAGGTTTAACACAGTACAAAGGTCTTCTTTTTCAAAAATCCAGTGAGGAACGAGTTAGTAGCCCGTATAAGGAGTTTATTAGTATATAGAAAGTGGCTTATTAACCTATTTGTTATGTCGGAAAATCGTGCATCTCGGGACGTTAATGTCTTGGGGGGTGCACGTAAGCGCTGTCCACCAGTGCGCACAAGCTGAAGGGTGGAGCCCCACGGGTGGCAGGTAACCCGACCCGCTTTGATATCCTCTACGACTCTTCATGTCGTTTGGGGTATTCGAGCAACGTCTGTCCCTGGCGTGCGTGGTGCAACATGGGAGACCCCGTCACGTGGTCTGAAACGTGAACACGTAACTCAAGGCGTGTTTGGCTTGAGAACATCCGGGCAAGTGATGACGGCCGGGTGTACCAACTGTATAGATTCCGGGCTCGGTGTGCAGCCGAGTCTGATGATTGTTTGAGTTTCTGCAGGTAGCCTTACCACGAAACGGTAGACGTGTAGCATCCGTGTGCGAGTGACGAGTAGTGCCACTGAACTAACGAAGCCGGCTAAGTCCGGTATAGGTTTTTCTTTGTGAGGACGTAGTACCGACATAATCTGGTGACGCATCGACGTCACACCCAACTAAATGAACAAATTCATTTAAAAACTTGAAGGTTTTGATCCAAAGTAGTAAAACTTGGTGTAACTCCTTCCCTTGAACAGGATATTCAAAGTTAACAAGCTTTCAACTTATAGGATGTTAAGGACAGAGCACTCTGTTTTCAGCTGAATCAAGGCTGAAGTTAATCAGAGGTTAGAGGTTGAGTTCTTTCGAGGTTGGGGTCGTATGATACATTTCTGGAAAGCGTTGGAAGAGCTATACAACTCTTCTGTTGAGGTCCAGAGGTGTTTCATCCCTTAACCACTCGAAAAATGCAGTAGAGTTGGAACTGTCCAGAAAACAGGACAGAGCAAAGACTCTCTGTAAACTCTCTGTAAATTAAGCATAACTTCCTGCTTAAAAATCCAAAAATAGGAAATGAGGTACTTCTGGAAAGCTTATGAGATGGGTTACGACTTTGTAACAGAAAGTTTTGTCAGATTGGGAACAGAATTAACTGGGATTCTTGGATCTAATCAGTACCTAAGGCAGGGAGGTGCTGTCCAATTGATTCCAGAAATTCTGTTAAACTTTGACATCTCATAACTTTTGAACCAGGACAGATCTTAGGTCAACCAAATACTTTCTGGAAAGCTATTGAAGTTAACTTTAACTTTGATGTTGAGCTCCAGAATTGGTTTTACATTTAACATGGCCTAAATCAGGTTGGTGTGGAAACAGGTCAAAGCTGTCATGGGAACAGCAGATCAGCAGTCAAATTTGTTTAAAATTTGAACTATGTTTCCAAGTTTTGTGGGTTCAATGACATGTTTTATGTTATAACTCAGGGGTTTACTGTTTAAATAAATATTTGACATTTCTCAAATATATTTTTACAGATGGCAGCAGATAAACGGTTGGAGAACGGGTGGGTAGTTTCCCACTGCTCTGACCGTAGCGGCTACCCGGAAGCATTGTGGCAAATGCTCCAATATTTCGGGTACAACCAGATGCCGCAATACTTCGCCAAGGAAGAAGGCGAAGAGGGGAACAAGACGTGGACGATCCATGTCGAGGTTCCTGCAGGGCCTACGCCACCCGGTTGGGTGCCATTCACCGTCACGGTGAGAGGAAGACAACCGGAAGGGATGTGGCAAGTGGCAGCCCGTGACACTATGTCACGTTTCTGCCAACTACACGTGCAGGCTATGGAGGGAACTCCATACGCACTCGTTCCGGTGGAGGGACGAGCTCAGCATGTGTGGGAAGAGAGGTACCTGGAGGCAACAGACCCGAGTTGCCCAAGGTACAACCCCGCGGAGGCAAATCTCAGCCTCCAAATGAGGGCGGGAAACGCTGTGATGGACAGCCAAGCTGGTCATACGGAGCATCTCGCCACCAAGCTCAAGGAGAGCACAAGCCGTGGAGATCATTTCGAGAGTGCTCACAGCACACTCCGCAATGTGCTCCTTCCGACGATCAAGCGACTGAATGAACAACACAATCAGTTGCGTCGTCTGAAGAAGGCAAAGAAGAAGAGCCATGTTGACATCGCGGCGTTGCAAGAGCTGGTGCAGACCCTAACCCAGCAGAATGAGGACCTTGCTCAAGAGTGGGACGACGCTATTGAGGAAGGACAAGGCTGGGAAGAGGACTACAACCAAGCTATGGACGAGGTGCATGCATTGCAGGACCTCGTGCCCCCGGTATTGGGCGTACCGGTAGTCTTGGGTCTTCCAGCCATGGGAGAACCTGGAATGGGAGAAGAGGTGGTAGACCCCGAGCCACCAGCAGAGGTACCGGAGGAGGACGATCCACAGGAGGTCGAGTTCTACTCCGAGTAGGGGGTTACGGTTGCCAAGTAGGGCAGCTAGGGTAGCGTAACCCAACTTTTGTAATCAGTGACATGTCAAGTAGACAGTAGCGTATGTATAGGTAGTGACGACATGAGCACGACTTCTCGGAGATCCGAGAATAATGTATCTTGTATAAAGTTTATGCTTTATCAATATATGTGAATGTTGTGCAAGTTAATCATGTGTCGCTTCAATACCTACTGCTGTTTATGGAATTTTGAGTAAGACATGTGCTAATTGCTGCTGTGTTGAATTTCAGAATGACGCGTACTCGTGCCAACCCTGATGTTGGAGGTACTAGCCAAGGGGGAGAGACCTCCCAACCACCTCCCGAGGACTCCTCGGGACAGCAGCAGCAACAGCAACAGCAAACACCGCCACCGCCACTGCCAACGGTGACATTGGCCGACATTGTCGCGGCAATGGCGGGCTCGCATCAGCAGCACACAGAGTTGCTGCAGACTCTCATCGCCAATACGTCTCGCCCAGAGAGACGTCAAGATCGTGAGGAGCGCCAACAGAGCTCCTACTCCGACTTCCTGGCGACTCATCCCCCTGTATTCTCAAGGGCGGATGAACCACTTGACGCGGACAACTGGCTCCGCGCCATAGAGATGAAGTTCGGGCTGCTCCAAATCAGCGAGCAGCGCAAGACTCAGTTCGCGGTCCAGCAGCTCCAAGGATCCGCGAGCGCGTGGTGGGCCAACTTCTGTGCTTCCCAGCCCACCGACCGAGTGATGACCTGGGCGGAGTTCCGGACGGCCTTCAGGGCCTATCATATACCGCCCGGTTTGATGAAGAGGAAGACGCAGGAGTTCCTACACCTGCAACAAGGGAGCCGGAACGCGCTGGAATACTCCAGGGCGTTCAACGATCTCGCGCTCTACGCGTCGTATCATGCGGATACAGACGAGAAGCGGCGGGACCATTTCTACCAGGGGCTTAACCCGCTCCTGAAGGACAAGCTGGCGATGTTCAATCGCGGCAGCCTTAACGACATTATTGATGCTGCGATTGTTCAGGAGAACTCCGGCAAGGAGTTAGCGGCGGCGGAAAGAAAGCGAAGCGCGCCGCAGAGCAGCGGAGAAGGAGGCGGTCCTTCTCAGAAGTTTCGGATGGTGAATCGCCCACCATCAGGCCCACGCTGGCAGCCACCACAGCGGTCGATGCCGTTCCGCAGTCGGCCGTACTCTTCACCGGCATTCCGGCCGGCACTGCCAGTACCACCGCAACAACAACAGCAGCAGCGGGCGATGCCGCGTGCGTTTGCACCTCCGCAACGCATGCCGGGCTTTCGTCCACCAAGTACTCCACCAGCAGCGGCCACATGTTACAAGTGTGGTCGTCCAGGACACTTCGCGAGCAGTTGCCCGGAGAGGCAAGGCGGCGGAGTGGCACCACAGTTTCCGGGGAGGAATCAACCCCGGAACCCTACTAATGCGCGGCGGGCAAACCCTAGGCCCGGCACTGTCCACCAGCTTGCCATTGAGGACGTGCCGGAGGGCGAGCCAATCCTTGCGGGTATGTTCCAACTCCACCAGCATCCCGCTATAGTACTGTTTGATTCAGGTGCCACGCATAATTTTATTAGCCAAGCTTTCATTGCTAAACACAGCTTGCCAATACTACCCACCGATAGTCTATATTTAATTTGTTCACCGGGTGGGACGATTTCAGCAAGCGTAATGGTCTCCAAAGCACCATTATGCTTAGCGGGTAGAGTGTACCCCACGTCTCTCATTATCTTAGAGGGACAGAAGGTCGATGTCATCCTAGGAATGTCGTGGTTAACCCGCCACGGCGCTGTTTTAGACACCGTCCTTCGAGTCGTGCACTTAAACTCAGAGGTGCACGGTTCTCACTCATTATTTCTGGACAGTCCAGAAATAAAACTTCCAAGTGTCCATCAAGTCACAACCATCAGATTGGAAGACATTCCAGTGGTCCGAGAGTTCCCTGATGTATTCCCGGACGATTTGCCGTGGATGCCACCCGATAGAGAGGTGGAGTTCAAAATTGAACTCGCACCGGGAACCATGCCAATATCTCGAAGGCCGTACAAGATGGCGCCCAAGGAGTTGGCTGAACTGAAGACTCAGCTCACGGACCTTCTGGAGAAGGGTTTTATTAGGCCGAGCTCCTCGCCATGGGGCTGTTCGGCATTATTTGTCAAGAAGAAGGATTTGACGCTGCGGCTTTGCGTGGACTACCGTCCATTAAATGCCGTAACCATCAAGAACAAGTACCCGTTGCCACGGATCGACATGTTGTTTGATCAGTTGGTCGAAGCAAAGATCTTTTCCAAGATGGATTTAAGATCCGGGTACCACCAGATTAAGATAAGGGCGGAGGACATTCCAAAGACAGCTTTCTCGACAAGGTACGGACTTTATGAGTACCTGGTCATGTCCTTCGGCCTCACCAATGCTCCAGCTCACTTCATGTATTTAATGAACTCGGTGTTCATGCCGGAGCTGGACAAGTTTGTCGTGGTCTTCATCGACGACATCCTGGTATATTCCAAGTCGGAGGAAGATCACAAGAAACATCTGCGTATAGTCTTGCAACGGCTGCGGGATCACAAGTTATACACAAAATTCAGCAAATGCGAGTTTTGGATATCGCAAGTGCCTTTCCTCGGGCATATCATCTCAGCAGAGGGTATCGCTGTGGACCCGAGCAAGATCACGCAAGTGCTGAATTGGAAATCCCCGAGAACTGTTCATGAGGTACGGAGTTTCCTCGGACTCGCAGGATATTATCGGAGGTTCATTCCGAACTTCTCGAAGATTGCCAAGCCAATGACAGAGCTGCTGAAGAAGGCTACCAAATATGTTTGGAGTCCAGCATGTGAAGCAGCATTCAAGGCTTTAGTCAAGCACCTGACATCAGCACCGGTTTTGGCGCAGCCAGACACAACAAAACCGTTCGATGTGTACTGCGATGCATCCGGCATTGGGCTCGGGTGTGTGCTGATGCAAGACCGAAGAGTGGTCGCGTATGGATCACGGCAGCTTAGGAACCATGAGAAAAATTATCCAACTCACGACTTGGAGCTCGCTGCCGTGGTACTTGCACTAAAAATGTGGAGGCACTACCTACTCGGTAACCTCGTACATTTATATACCGACCACAAAAGCCTCAAGTACATATTTACTCAGAAGGAGCTGAACATGAGGCAACGAAGATGGATAGAACTGATAAAGGATTACGAGATAGAGATCCATTATCATCCGGGCAAGGCAAACGTTGTGGCAGATGCGCTGAGCCGCAAGTCACACGTCAATAATCTGACCATCACACCATTGGAAGAGAGCGAACCACCACTCCATGTGATTCCACACGGAGCTCTCTACAACCTAGCTTTGATCCCCACCATCCGTGAAGAGATAGCGGCATCCCAGAAGAATGACAAGGGCATGTCACATTTGCGGAGACGTATAGACAGTGGGGAGTTGAAATGTTTCCGGAAGGACGGAGACGGCGTCCTATGGTTCAAGAACCGGATCGTCGTACCCCGAAACCCGGAATTACGGAAGAAAATCTTTGATGAGGCTCACTTATCAAAATTTTCTATTCACCCCGGCAGCAACAAAATGTATCAAGAACTCAGAAGAAAGTTTTGGTGGACACGGATGAAGCGAGAGACTGCAAAATACGTGTCCGAGTGTGATACATGTCGAAGGGTGAAGGCAGACCACATGCGGAAACCGGGACTGCTGCAACCACTGGGCATTCCTGCCTGGAAGTGGGAGGACGTGAGCATGGATTTCGTCGTCGGTTTACCCACCACCTTACAGAAACATGATTCTGTGTGGGTGATCGTCGATCGGCTCACCAAAGTTGCCCATTTCATCCCGGTCAACACCAACTACAACGCCAAGAAGTACGCTGAACTGTACATCTCACGGATCCTATGCTTATACGGCATACCCCGTACCATCATATCGGACCGGGGCACTTTATTTGTGTCCCGTTTTTGGGAGCAGCTGCACGCTGCCTTGGGGACGAAGCTGATCCGTAGTTCAGCCTACCACCCGCAGACGGATGGGCAAACCGAGCGGGTAAATCAGGTCCTAGAAGACATGCTACGAGCTTGCGCTATCAACCACGGCAAGAATTGGGATGATCACTTGCCGTTAGCCGAGTTCTCGTACAACAATGGGTACCAAGCCAGCATCAAGATGGCGCCCTACGAGGCGCTATACGGAAGAAAATGCCGCACACCATTGAACTGGTGTGAGTCTGGCGAAAGGGTTACCTTCGGGATTGACCTTGTCAACAACGCGGAAGAAAAGGTTCGACTAATTCAAGCGAACCTAAAAGCCGCTCAATCCCGTCAGAAACAGTATGCGGACCGAAGAAGGCGCCCATTACAATTCGAAGTTGGAGATCACGTATATCTATGGGTGTCTCCAATGAAGGGCGTAAACAGATTTGGGGTGAGAGAAAAGTTGGCACCCCGATTCATCAGTCCATTCCAGATTACCGAAAGATGTGGATCGGTGGCATCCCGGCTGAAGTTACCAGAAGCACTTTCCGGTGTGCACGACGTCTTTCACATTTCCCAGCTGAGGAAGTGTCTCAAGCTATCAAATACCGTTCAGCTGGAAGACGTGGAAGAACTGCAACCGGATCTCACCTATCGGGAGGAACCGGTGCAGATTATTGATGAAAAGGCCCGAACCACACGCAACCGTACGTTGTGGTTCTACAAGGTTCTATGGAGTAATCACTCCATGGACGAAGCGACATGGGAGAGCGAAGAATTCCTTCGCACTAACTACCCCGACTTTTTCACGTCGCATATCCGGTAATTTTCCACCGTCCTCTCTCTCATTTTCACCTTATAATCTCGGGACGAGATTCTTTTAAGGGGGGAGGAATGTAAGGGCCTCAGTTTTTGACACACATTTGCAGTGTTCATCACCACACCACACACCTCATTTGAGGAAAAATGATGAACACAAATGAAGAGCAAGTAACAATTATCAACATGCTCATTAGAGAACAAACTTACACATTGCAAAAGTGGTATTTCCCACATGTGATATAGATGGGCTGGACATATGAAAACTCCTACACTTTACTAAGGATGTCCATGCCAAGTTTCACCCAAATTCAAAACCTTTTTGAGGTCAGTTTGGGTATAGTTAGGAAGAGGGCAGTTTGAAACCATATTCAAATTCAAACTGTTGTTATCCAATGAATTTAAAAGTGAGGGGCATATTCTTACTCAGCACATTTTTGTGAGCTCACACACCAATTTTCACTCCATTTGGAGTTGATCTTGACATGAGCTAAGTGGGAGAAATTCAAATTTTATTTGAATTTCAAACTGAACTTATGCTGAAATTCATTCAAACAAAACCTCATTTCAACTTTGATCAATTCAAATGACTCATGGGTGAATAATTTGAAGTGCCAAGGGTAGTATGGGGTTCACTGTTTACAACAGTGATTAGGAGTAAATTTCAGAGGTTAAAACTGGAGGTGGAACCCACATGTCAGCCACTGCTCAGATCAAACCGACTGAGACTTTCTCACTCAGGTCGCCGAGCCGCAGCGGTGATCGCCACCGAGGCCAGCCGCCGCGCCACCAGCTGCTTGCCCACGCGCGGGCATGAGGCGGTGCAGAGCCTTCTTAAGGCGCCTGCCCCCTCCTCGGCCGAGGCACCACAGTTCTTCTCCGCAAGAACTCAGCGCCGGCCGAAAACTCCCGCAGCTCGGACTTGATCGGAGAACGCCGATCGCAGCTCCCTCCTTCCACTCCAGAGCCCCAGCAAGGTACTAGAGACCTTACTCCATCCTCCCCGTTACTAGAATTCGGTTGAAACCGATTGATATCGGCTGTGCCGAAAGATCAAACTCGGAACTTGGAACCGCCGCACCTCGGGCTCTCGTGGACAGCCCAACCAGGGCGTTGTCACGCCCGAGCCAAGGCACCCTTGGACGCGCAGGTGACCGGTGCTGCTCATCCCCGAGCCACAACTCGAGTGGTTGCTCACCGGCGGCGAATTTCCACTTTTCCCCTTTCTGTGTGCAGAACGACCTTCGGGTACGATTCTGTTTAATTCGTGCTCTAGAAAGGATTAGAGGGCCTCAGGCCGCTCTCACACGAGCTAGACACGGTAACGCACAAGTTGTCTTCACAACTCTGGGCCGGAGAACCTCTGTGCCCGGCGTAATTTAAGGTCTACTAATGGCGGAACGGACGGGCGGCATCGGGCGCACGGTGAGGACCTATTTCGGGCCTTCCCCGAGCTGCCTCGAGCTCATGTCGACCTTCTCTGAGGTCCACTGATGCTCCCCGACCGATTTCCCAATTAGCTGAGGTGCTAGGGTAGTCAGCCGACATGGCCGAAATCGTTCTGAGGTGGCGGCTCGTCGCCGACCATGCTCCGGCCATTGTCATGAGCAGCTAACCCTAGAATCATGTTCCCCGAGTAAAAGTACGCAGGGGCGGCCAGGATCGAGAAGTTTGGAGCTGTACAGCAGCCGGCGGCGAGCTCTCCGGCGAGATCCCTCGGCGGCAGGGCGCGGGTGTCGCGAGGTTGAAGAAGGGGGTGGACCCCAGCTGTCAGCGGCCGATATTTTGAATCGGGATCCGGCTGCGGCCAGGATCAGGTGTGCTGGCGCGCAAAATCCTTGTGGGCCGCGATGTGCCATCGCCTAGGCGTGCGACGCGTGTCCCCTGGGCCCACGCGCGAGTTTAAACTTTTCCCCGATTTTCAGATTTCCTTCAAACTTCAAATCCTTATAACTTTGGCTAGAAAGCTCCAAATTGAGTAAACCAAATTTTGCTGGATTCAGCTCTCTGAGTACTTTCCAGAAAGTTTCACTTCATGAAATTCCTTATTTCTCCAGAATTAATTCCTTAAAATTTAAACTGTTAGGAATTTTAACTGGAGCATCCTTTGGAGGAAAATCCTGAAATTTTGCTGAGATGTGCACCAAAATATCCTTGAACTACCATAAAAATTTCAGATCCATTTGAGCTCATTTAATCCACCTAATGGTGTGATTAGTGAAACTGTTCCAGAGAAAATAGAAAATGTTCAGAAACATTTTCAGAATTTTCTCTGAAATTATTTAGCTCATATCTTTAGTTAGAGACTTCCAAATTAAGTGAGACCAACTCCATTAGAACCCTCTGAAAATCTAGTTTTCAGAAAGTCATAGTTTGTCTCATGAAAATTCCTAGAACACCCTAAGAGTTCCAATCAAGGTCAAGGACATAATTATTTGTAGAGGGCTCAAATGAGCTTTGCTGCAACTAAAACTTGACCAAGTCTCTATTTAGGTTGTAACCAAGCCACAGTAAAAGTTTCACAGTCATTAGGTCTATCTAGCAAAGGTTATAGACTTCACAACTTCAAACTTAATACAAATGCATTAAATTAATACATGTATTGTTTCTATCATGTAGTCGCTAAGGTCGAGGAGGAACCCGAAGTCCTAGACTTCGTTACTCCGGAGGAACAGCTAGCCTACGACCAAGAGCAGCAAGGCAAGCTCCGGTTTGCATTAACCTTTTTACAAATTTCTATTGTTTTGAGCACATACTTGTTTCCTTTATTCTGTGCATTAGAGTCTTGTTTGGAAGCCCCACTGCACAGCCAAGAGAACCATGGGATGGGTTTAGGATTGCGAACCCCGTTAGCCACTGCATTGCTAGGATAGAGTAGGATTCGGTACAAGTCGAGTAGTTGGAACTACTCGCGAGAATAGGCTAGAGGCACATCGCTCGGGTAGAGATAGCACATGATACACATGGCAAGAAAATGAGACCGAGCGGAGAGTAAGGGCAACAGGACTTTGGGGCCTGTGTGCTGTAGCTCCGCTTGTGTCGATTGAGGACCGAGCCGTGTGCGGGCCTGTTGAACAAGCTAGAACAGTACCGAAGACCTACCGGCTATATGGGAACCGGGAAACTGATGTAACTCGGGTAGCTGGGCATTGAGGCATTGCCCGTCGTTCAGAGGGTAGGTTGAGAGCTCGAGGTGTAAATCGGCTGGCGGCACGGAGATGCGCGTGCAGAGACCTCTTGCTCGGGACGATGGGACCGGTTCAATATTTGGCTAACGGGTGAAAGGTAGTCACGTACGGCGTCCGTGATGTTTGTTGTAGGCAACATCGAGTACGGGCGTACGTGATGGGTTGTTCGGGTAACCCTGCAGGTGTAAATCGATTATAATCGCCGTCCCTCGCGGTCAGTGTAACACCCCAAATTTTTAGTCAAAACTCAAATTTTGATTTAGAACCATAAAACCATGTTCAGAGGGGAATTTAGAAATTTTTGGACGTATTGCATGTTTTGCAAAAGTTCAAATTCAAACTGGAATTCAAATTATACTCAAAACAGAAAAGAAATGAAAAAGAAAAAGGGAAAACCAGAAAAAAACTGGCCAGTGGGCCGAAACCCCAGCCGGCCCAGCAAACCCCCGCGCAGCCCGCCCCCGCGCGCGCCGCGCTGCCCCTCGCTGACGGGTGGGACCCGCCTGTCATCCCTAACCCCGCGACCCCGGACTTCTCCCCCGCGCGCGCGATCGCAACCGATCGGGAAACCGCGTCCCGCAGCCGAATTCTGGACCCTGAGGACTCTAACTCGATCACAACAGAACCACCGCCCTCCCCCGGCTATAAAAACAACCGATCCGATCAGTTTTTCTCACGCGATCGCCGATTTTCACTCCGGTGAGCACCGAGACTTCGCCGGTGAATTCTGGCCGATCTAAGCTCGGAAACTCTGATCTAACTCGTTGGTCTTGATCCACCGCCTCCGGGGAACTTTGCAGGTGCAGAAAACCCGAAGACTTACGGTGCAAATCCAGCTCCGACGAGCTTCGCCGTGGTTTTGCCTCGGACCTCGCCGCCGAGCACTTTCCAGGACCCCCGAGCTCGAGAAAACCCCCGAGGTGAGATCCCTGACCTCCCCTCTACCGATCTAGGCCATAAGATCACAGTTCTAGGCAGAATTCTCGAGGATCCGAAAGTTTCCGGCGAGATCGCCGCTTTCCGCCGCCGTGCGCCGCCGGCAGCGCCGCCCGCGCTCGATCAGAGCGACGTGGCCGCTTGTGCGCCGTTTATTTTAAATCGCACGGTAGACTTTAAAACCCCGCGTACCGGTTCGATGTTATAATCTCAGCCGTCGGTTTAAAATCAGACGGTCCACGTCAGCCCCGCATTATAAAGACTGGAATTCTTACGTGCTACCCCCTGGGGTTCTCTGGAATTGAGAGCTAGCCCCGGAAACTTCAGATCTAGCCCCTGGAACTCCAGAAAATCATGTAAATTCATTTAAAAATCAGTTTTAGCCCCTGGACTTAATAGAAATTAAGAAAAACACCTCTGAAAAGTGTAGCTTGACCCCTGGAAATTATGAAAATGATATTATAGACCCTGTAATGGGGTGAATTCATTATTTTAGCCCTGTTTAGTATTTAATTTAGAAAATTGAATATGTAACTAGTGTTTAAATATTAAAAAGGGGGACAAAAATAATTGTCAAATTTATTAAAAACTTTCTCAGTACTTAGAAAACTTTGGAGTGAGATAAAAATATATTTTTGGGCTGAAATAAATCTGTTTCATCTATTATTCACATTTAATAGTATAGGGACACATTTTTAAGTAAAGAATAGTTAAAGAAAAATAGGGAAAATAATTATGAAATAGTATACATCAGAAGCCAAGGTCAAAATATGATCTTAAATTATTTAGGACCAGAACCTAATCTGTTTAGGTAGTGTGTATTACTAATTTAATAATAAAATGCACAATTATGCATGAGAATATGAATCTGAAGATATAGAAACTAGTAAATGATAAATGGAGTTTCTAAAATACAAAGAATTCAGTTTAGGGTTGATAGAAATTATGAAGGCACATATGGAGCAGAAAAATACTTTTCATACATACTTGGTAGTTTAATATAAGGAATTTATTTAAAACTGAAACACACATATACACATATATATATATAGTATGTGAGTATAAATATGAACACCAAAGTAGGAATCATACACATATGAATAAAAGTGTATGCAAGCCACAAATCAACACACATAGAGTATCCACCACACATATAATGGTAAAGAACTTTCATAAATGTGAATGTGTAGTTTGTATGAAGTAGAAGTGTGAACTATGTCTTATGATTGTTGTTTTTCTTTTGCTATGTGTGATGGTATGAAGTAGAACCTGCTCAAGAACAAATTATTCAATTCCAAGACCAAGACTACCCATTTCAAGAGCAGCAAGAAGGAGGCAAGTGTCCTTGACCACTTTGATCCTATGCTAGGATGTGTAGATAGAATTATTTGCATTGTCAAATGAAATATGAAACCCATGCTAGGAAAGTTTCCCTAGAATTGCATTACCTTGTTTCCTTGTAGCTTGGGTTGGGATTTATTTTACCATGTCATTTATTTCCATGCATATGCTTAGCCATGCTTAGAATGGGGTATTTGGGACATGAAATCATCAGTTTATGCTACCATACTCTTGAATGAGATATTGTGAGATATGTAGAGGTAGGGATCAAGGCAAGTTGGATGTTTTGGTTGTGTGCTGGGTGCACGAGATTTGGGTTTGTGTTTAGTACTTGCCTGGATCCTAAGGACCGGTTCATGGAGCATGTAACCTGGCTTTACAGTGCCAACCACATGCTGAGATGGGGCAGCTTGGCCAATTAATTAGGTGTATCCCCGGCGTAGTATGGGTGTGTTGGATGGTGCGGGGAATAGGAGTCAGCTGGACTGCCATATGAACCGCAAGGCTCAAGAGGGGGCCACTGCAGCGG
The DNA here is from genome assembly GCA_030760725.1 of Neostapfia colusana. Classification (NCBI taxonomy): domain Eukaryota; kingdom Viridiplantae; phylum Streptophyta; class Magnoliopsida; order Poales; family Poaceae; genus Neostapfia; species Neostapfia colusana. The sequence continues at coordinate 30,324,376 of JASWHV010000017.1, read as the reverse complement.
GGTTGGAGCCTCTTGTATGCTGTTAGGGGTGAAACCTCAGTGGGCCCACGCTCGTCGGGAATCCCTTTGTAAAGGCTTCGTAGTGATCTCTTGGCCACACACCTGGGAAGTGTGAATGTGGTTCGTAGCCACTGGCATAATGGAGGTTCTTTTAGTCCACCCGGCAACGGGGGATGAAATCACTACTTGTGGGTACAGTGGTACAAACTCTGCAGAGTCAAAACTGTCTTGACAGCCGTGCTCACGGTTAAGAGCGGCCTGGACTTATTCATGATTAGAGGAATGATGGTTTTGGAAGTTAAGCGGGGAGCTTAACATTGGAAATGATGTTATGGTTATTTGGTTATGATGATGGGATGGGAGATTTGGACCATTTCACCTGTGTAGTAATGTAGGTGCTTAATAAGCTAAGGTGATAGGTATTAATTGCGTAGTGCTTTAACCATGAGTTCAACCTCTCCTTGTTCTAGCCATGCATGATATAATTTTCCCACACTTGCTGAGTACCATTGGTACTCAACCTTGCATATTTGTTGGTTTATATTGCTGCTCAGGTCAAGATAATGAGGTGGTGTATAATGACCAAGATTTTGGACCCGAGGAAGGTTTTTAGGTTCATGAAGACCCCCGGGCAACGCCTGTGATGGAGCCCTAAAGAATAATATTCCGCTGCTAGTTTAATTACTTGTGATGAAGCATTAGTGTCCATTGAGACATTTGTGATGTAAGACTTACTTATATTCGACACCTGGCTTGTAATAAATGATGCTTCACTATTTGTCATCACATGTATGAGAAAATGATCCTGGCATACATGTGATATTCACTTGGTTGTTCTTCGGAAAAACCGGGTGTGACAGTCAGTGAGTACCACTTGTTCACTGTACCGTGACGTAGAAAGAACAGGCTAGTTACATGTTAAAATGTTGCTGATTGAAAGCTGGACATTGATTGTTAATGATATGCTGTAGCTTAGAGCTAATTAAAGTTCTTTTCAACTTTGGGCAAAGTACATGAGAGAAATGCGTTTCTTGTTTGATTGCGGCTCTCTCATGTGCCTTAGCGTAAGGTTCTCCACAACCTGCTGCTAAAACTTGAAAGTAAGGTTCTACTAATTAGGCGAGTCCTTGCAAATGATTTTTACCTCATGCAACCCATTACCCTCATGTAGAAGTTCCATGTTTAGGTGAGACGGGTCAGACTTGCTGAGCCTTCGTGCTCACTGCTTGTGTTTGAAGCTTTTGCAGGGTTCTATGAGGAAGGGACTCCCGAAGAGGAGACGGAACCCCAGGAGGGGAACCCCGTCGAGTGGGAGTCGTGCACGCCGCAGAGTTAGTGTGCGTGTGTGCTAGCAAGGACACGTTCGAGGGCTGAACGTGCACTTGATGCTTAGTCTACGCCCGCGAGTGTAGACTAAACTTATTTTGATGTAAACAGGTTCATAAAACTGTTTATGTAATAAACTTCCGCTTCCGCTTTGTACCTTTGACGTGTGTTATACGGTGCTGTGCAACGCAGCACCCCTCAGCGTGATCCTGGCTCGACAGGACCAAATGGGGTCGTGTCATCTTTTGGATTAACAAATGCACCCGCGTACTTCATGTACCTTATGAACAAGGTTTTTATGGAGTACTTGGACAAGTTCGTTGTGGTTTTCATCGATGACATTATGGTGTATTCAAAGAGTGAGGAGGAGCATGAAGAACATCTGAGATTGACCTTGCAGAAGTTGCGTGAGCATCACTTGTATGCCAAACTCAACAAGTGTCAATTTTGGCTTAAGGAAATATCTTTCCTAGGCCACATCATCTCCAAGGAAGGGGTATCGGTTGATCCTGGAAAGGTGAGAGATGTTCTAAAGTGGGACCAACCGAAGAGCGTGAGGGATATTCGAAGTTTCCTTGGGATGGCAGGATACTATCGGCGCTTCATTAAAGACTTCTCCAAGATAGCAAAGACTATGACGGGGTTGTTAATGAAGGGAAAAGTCTTTCAATGGACACAAGCCTGCCAAGAAAGTTTTGAGGAGCTCAAGAAAAGGCTAACCACAGCACCAGTTCTGGTATTGCATGACGTAAGCAAGAGTTTTGACATATATTGTGACGCATCCAGACAAGGGCTCGAATGTGTACTCATGCAGGAAGGACAAGTGGTAGCCTATGCCTCACGACAATTAAAGAAGCATGAGCTTAACTATCCTACTCATGATTTGGAGTTAGCAGCAGTGGTGCATGCATTGAAGATTTGGAGACATTATATCCTTGGTCATCGAAGTGAGATCTATACAGATCATAAAAGCCTCAAGTACATATTTACACAAACGGACTTGAATTTGAGGCAACATCGATGGTTAGAACTTATAAAGGATTATGATGTGGGAATCAACTATCACCCTGGGAAGGCCAATGTGGTCGCTGACGCATTGAGCAGAAAGGGAGCATGCCACCAACTCACGGTTCGGGAGCTACTACCCGGACTTTGAAAGGAGTTCGAACGGTTACACCTCAGATTCTTGAATAACGTGGAGATAATAGAGATCCACTCCCCATTGGAGCAAGAAATAAGAGAGGGCCAAGCAACGGACGAGGGGATCAAGGAGATCAAGGAAAGAATCCGACAAGGGATAGAAAAGGATTTCAAGGAGGATGAAAAGGGTATGCTTTGGCTAGGAAAAAGGATTTGTGTGCCAAACATAAGACACCTTCGCGACATGATATTGAAGGAGGCACATGATTCACCCTATTCCATACATCCAGGGAGCACCAAAATGTACAAGGACTTGAAAACTTGCTATTGGTGGGATGGTATGAAGAGGGATATAGCCGAATACGTTGCCCTATGCGACACATGCCAACAGGTAAAGGCCGAACATCAAAAACCCGCTGGATTGTTGCAACCTTTGAAAATACCTGAATGGAAATGGGAGGACATCAGTATGGACTTTATTGTCGGATTGCCAAGAACTCAGTCAGGATACGATTCCATCTGGGTCATTGTGGACCGGTTGACGAAAACCGCCCATTTTCTTCCGGTAAAGACCAGTTACAACGTTACACAGTTGGCAGAGTTGTACATGGAGCAGATCGTGTGCCGACATGGAGTTCCGAAGAGGATAGTCTCAGATCGAGGTTCTCAGTTTACCTCTAGATTCTGGAGGAAGCTGCAGAAAGCCATGGGTACACGACTGGATTTTAGCTCCGCCTATCACCCACAAACTGATGGGCAAACCGAAAGGACGAACCAAATTTTGGAGGACATGTTGAGAGCTTGCGCCTTGAAACGTGGGCGTAGTTGGGATAGGAGTTTACCGTATGCCGAGTTCTCCTATAACAACAGCTATCAAGCTAGCTTGAAGATGTCGCCTTTCGAAGCCTTATATGGCAGACGGTGTAGAACGCCGCTGTTCTGGAACGAGACTGGAGAGAACCAGGTGTTTGGACCCGAAGTACTACAAGAGGCTGAAAAGCAAGTCCAAACGATACGGGAAAACTTAAAGGCTGCTCAGTCACGACAGAAAGGCTATGCGGACAATAGGCGTAGGAAGTTGACCTTTGAAGTAGGAGACTTCGTATACCTTAAGGTATCGCCTATCCGAGGCCAATGACGTTTTAACGTCAAAGGCAAACTAGCGCCTCGCTACATCGGACCATTTAAGATTTTGGACAAGCGAGGAGAAGTAGCCTATCAACTAGAGCTCCCTAACCACCTCTGCGACGTACATGACGTGTTTCATGTATCCCAGCTCAAGAAGTGCTTGAGAGTACCAGAGGAACAAGTGTCAATGGGAGAACTTAAACTTCAAGAAGACCTGACCTACGCAGAACACCCTGTCCGAATCTTGGACGTAAAGGAAAGGGTCACCCGAAACAAAGTGATTCGATGGTGCAAGGTACAATGGAGCCATCACACTGAAGCTGAAGCCACATGGGAACGTGAAGAGGATATCAAGGCAGAATTTCCCCATCTATTTCCTACTAACGAATCTCGAGGGCGAGATTCAAATTTAGGGGGGTAGATTTGTGACACCCTCATCTCGGGTGTCAGCATATGTTCATGTTTTATGAAGAAGAAAAACATTTTAAGAAAAGAGGGAACAGAAACAAGTATCAAAAGGATAGCCAGTAAAGCTCTCTGAGAGCGCCGAAGGCAACTTCCACGACCAGCAGACCGCGTGGCGTGTTTGGAACTCATTCCTGAGAGATTGGGAGAGGTCCGACGCTAAACTAGATACGTGGCAGGCTCGGGGGTCACCTCCGCATTTGGAAAGAGGTCCGACCCTGTGGGACACGTGCTGCCCACGGAGCTAGCCTCTGCGGAAGAAGCAAAGGCATTTTTCATAGGACACGTGTCAATCTCGGAGCTCATCTCAGAGAAAAGTGCGGATCTATTGAACACGCGTCGCCACCGGAGCTTATCTCCGGAGGCCCCTCGTTGCTGGACACGTGTCAATCTCGGGGCATGTCCCTGAGGGAAGGAGAGGAGGAAGACCGGCACTAACACGTGGCGTGCGCGGAGCTCACCTCCAAAGAAGAGGGAGGTCTCGATCGATTGACACACGGCGCAATCGGAGCTCGTCTTTGCGGACGAGGAGATACCAGGCCCGGAGGACACGTGGAGCTTCCAGAGCTCATCATCATGGAGGTAACGAGTTTTGGGGCGGCTGTTATGCGTAAGGGCACCGGTACGCAACAGAAACCGATCTAAAATCCATGATAATTACCAAAGATGAGACGTTAGGATCCAACAAAGATCTGAATAAGACTCTTATTCAGGATACAAGCAGATTAGGACTCTTCTCTTCCCGATTATAAATAGAACCCAAAACCTCTGGCCGAAACCACGAACTTCTCTTTCAACTCCTGAGCCGACGACTTAGCGCCCTAGCCCTAACTCGCCGAGCAAAACATCGCCGAAGCGCAACAAGGGAAATCATCGGAGAAGAACCGAGTGGTCTGAGGAGGACCTCGAAGTCAAGAAGAGCGTGAGGTAGGACTTCAATACCACCTTACAACATCATGGTGTTCATCTCTTGCATCTGTTCTTCAATTCCTTTCGAACAGAAGCTTTCTCGTGGGCAGATCACTCGATGATCAGTTTGATCTAAAAACAAGATCATCGCCACGACCACCTTTGATCCGAACACCTCTGTCCATGCAAGCCATGCAAGGGCACACCAATCTAATAAAAATCATAGGATAGCATGCATGTGCATCATCACATCTAGTTTAAGGTTTGCACGTGAATCCTACATAGCAGGACAAGCTCAGGAAGCTGTCCACGACGAGCTGCAGCAACAAGGTTTTGAGAATCGAGAACAACCGGAACCGCAAGAACAAGGCAAGTGCTCCTTGACCATGTTGATCCTATGTTTTGGGTAAAGCTATTTTGTTTTGAAAAGGTGTGTGTGCTGAGTCAAACATTATGGGAAAACCCTTTTATAGGAGTTTACTAGTTTTGGTTGAACCACACTTGTCGCCTGGAAAATTTATGAGTCGGGTATGGTTTTTGCTTTATGCTTCGCTGAGTGTATGGGATTGGGAAGCGAGATAGATGTGTCTAGCTAACCGCACTTGTAAATGATAATGAGAAACTGACGATGTTAATGAACGTGGGTCGAAGGGAGATCTAGGCAAGACTGGGTTTGTGAATGAGGTAGCATGAGACGGTGGTGTACTTGCCATAGATCTAAGGACCGGTTCATGCATGCACATGCCAGGATGACAGTGCCACCACAAGGCCAAGTATGGGTGCGACTTAGCTGAGTAATTAGGTAAAGTTGCTAGAGTGTTATGGACTGTGGAAGGCGCGGGGAATGGAAGTCGAGTGAGGACTGCCCTGGGAACTGCATGGCACAAGAGGGGGCCCGTGGGTGGGAGAATTGGAGATTCTAGCCTGCCGGTGAAACCTTAGTGAGTCCATACATCTAGTAACCCCTTTGTAAAGGCTATTTTGTGATCTCTTGGCCATACACCGACGGTTGTGTACTGGTATAATGGAGGTTCTGCAGTCGCCGACGGGTGACGAAATCACAAACTTGTGGGTAAAGAGGTGCAAACTCTGCAGAGTTATTAAAACTATCATGATAGCCGAGCTTACGGTCACGAGCACCTGGCTAAACTGCCATGATTAGATGGGATGGTTATTGGGAAGGTTTTTGGTTATGGTTATGGGTTTGGTTATGGTTTGGTTTGGAATTGTTAAGTCTGGATGATGAAAGGGTTGCATGACTGGTGGGTCATGATATGAGATTGGTCTCGGTGCGAGACAAGGTTGTTTCATGAGGTGAGATGGTAGCGAATACGAGGAGGTATTCGTGAGTATGGGTAAAGGATTGGTTAATGTTTGGATGGAACACGGGAAGTGATGGAGGTATGTTGGTAATTTCATACATGCTGGGACTACATTCATCTAAAGATAAGTTGCTGTTTTATTACGGTTTTATAAATCTGCTTTTCTGCAAATAAGCCTTTTATACCTACCTTGTTTATGAGCTGCATATCATGTGTTATTCCCGCACTTGCTGAGTACATCATTGTGCTCAAACTTGCATTATTATTTCTTCATCAACAGCAAGAGAAGGCTACTATGAAGATCAAGTAGAGCATTATGGCGTGTGATCTGTTCTCAACCTTGCCTGTGGAGGGAGTAGAGATGGAGCCACTTCTGCTTAGTTTTGCTTCCGCATTAGTTTTTGCTTCCGCATTTAAATAAAGATTTCCGCTGCGTAGAAATAAAGACTCCCGCTGTGAGCATGAGTCCAAGACTCATGAGGTGTTGTAATAAACTCTGTTATTCGTGGTAATATATAATCTGAATTCAGTTTGTGGAACGTATGTGTATGTGTGATGAACATCCTGGGCACACATATGCATTAGTTCTCGGTTCCGTGGTTTTCCACAGAATTGAGGGCGTCACACGAGGCCAACGATGTTTCAACATCGAAGGCAAGCTAGCACCTCGCTACATCGGACCCTTTAAGATTTCGAACAAGCGAGGAGAAGTAGCCTATCAACTAGAGCTCCCAAACCACCTCTCCGACGTACATGACGTGTTTCATGTATCCCAGCTCAAGAAGTGCTTAAGAGTACCAGAGGAACAAGTGTCAATGGGAGAACTTGAACTTCAAGAGGACCTGACTTACGCAGAACACCCTGTCCGAATCTTGGATGTAAAGGAAAGGGTCACCCGAAACAAGGTGATTCGATGGTGCAAGGTACAATGGAGCCATCACACTGAAGCTGAAGCCACATGGGAGCGAGAAGAGGATATCAAGGCAGAATTTCCCCATCTATTTTCTACTAACGAATCTCGAGTACGAGATTCAATTTAAGGGGGGTAGAATTGTGACACCCTCATCTCGGGTGTCAGCATATGTTCACGAGTTATGAAGAAGAAAACATTCTAAGAAAAGATGGAACAATGACACGTACCAAAAAGATAGCCAATAAAGCTCTCAGAGAGCACCGAAGGCAACTACCGCGGCCAACCGGCCACGTGGCGTGTTCGGAGCTCGTCCCTGCGAGGTAAAGAGAGATCCACTGCTGAAAGAGCTACGTGGCAGGTTCGGGGCTCGTCGCCACAAAGGAAAAAGGTTCGACCCTGTGGGACACGTGTTGCCCACGGAGCTAGCCTCTGCCGAAGAAGCAAAGGCATTTTTCGTAGGACACATGTCACCCTCGGAGCTAGTCCTCGCGGATATCAGAGGACCCGTCACGCGGGATACGTGTCGATCTCGGAGCTCATCTCAGAGGAATCCGGATCTATCGAACACATGTCGCCACCGGAGCTTATCTCCGGGAGGTCTTTCGTTGCTAGACACGTGTCGACCTCGGGGCATGTTCCTGAGGGAAGACCGGCGCCAATACGTGGCGTGCGCGGAGCTCACCTCCAAAAGAGGGAGAGGTCTCGGTCGACTGACACATGGCACAACCGGAGCTCGTCTCTGCAGAGGAGTAGATACCAGGCCCCGAGAGGACACGTGGAGCCTCCGGAGCTCATCACCGCGGAGGTAACGAGTCTGGAGCGGTTTTTACGCGTAAAGATACCGGTACGCAACAGAAACCGATCTAAACTCCGCGATGTTACCAAAAATAAGTTGTCAGGATCCAACAAAGATCTGAATAAGACTCTTATTCGGGATCCAATCAGATTAGGACTCTTCTCTTCCCGATTATAAATAGAGCCCAAAACCTCTGGCCGAAACCACAAACTTCTCTTTCGACTCCTGAACCGATGACTTAGAGCCCTAGCCCTAACTCGCCGAGCAATCCATCGCTGAAGCGCAACAAGGGAGATCATCGGAGAAGAACCGAGCGGTCTGAGGAGGACCTCGAAGTCAAGAAGAACGTGAGGTAGGACTCCAATACAACCTTACGACATCATTGTGTTCATCTCTTTGCATCTGTTCTTCAATTCCTTTCGAACAGAAGCCTTCTCATGGGCGGATCACTCGATGATCAGTTTGATCTAAAGACGAGATCATCGCCACGTCCACCTTTGATCCGAACACCCCTGTCCATACAAGGCCATGCAAGAACACGTACAGATCGATCTAATAAAACTAATCATGAGATACCATGCATATGCATCATCGCATCTAGTTTAAGGTTTGTGCATAAATATTGATTGCTGTGAATCCTGTATGCACGTGATCCTACCTAGCAGGACAAGCTCAGGGAGCTGTCTACGACGAACTGCAGCAACCAGGTTTTGGGATTCAAGAACAACCGGAACCGCAAGAACAAGGCAAGTGCTCCTTGACCATGTTGATCCTATGTTTTGGGTAAAACTATTTTGTTTTGCGAAAAGGTGTGTGTGCTGAGACAAACAGGATGGGAAACCCTTTTTATAGGAGTTTACTAGTTTTGGTTGAACCACCCTTGTCGCCTGGGAAGTTTATGAGTCGGGTATGGTTTTTGCTTTATGCTTCACTGAGTCTATGGGATTGGGAAGCGAGATAGATGTGTCTAGCTAACTGCACTCGTAATGATAATAAGTAACTGAAGAGGACAATGAACATGGATCGGAGGGAGATCTAGGCAAGCCTGGGTTTGTGAATGAGGTAGCATGAGATGGTGGTTTTACTTGCCGTAGATCTAAGGACCGGTTCATGCATGCACATGCCAGGATAACAGTGCCACCACAAGGCCAAGTATGGGTGCGGCTTAGCTGAGTAATTAGGTAAGTTGCTAGAGTGTTATGGACTGTGGAAGGCGCGGGGAATGGGAGTCGAGTGAGGACTGCCCTGTGTCACACCCGGTTTTTCCGAAGAAACAACCAAGTGAATATCACATGTATGCCAGGATCATTTTCTCATACATGTGATGACAAATAGTGAAGCATCATTTATTACAAGCCAGGTGTCGAATATAAATAAGTCTTACATCGCAAATGTCTCAATGGACACTAATGCTTCATCACAAGTAAATAAACTAGCAGCGGAATATTATTCTTTAGGGCTCCATCACAGGCGTTGCCCGGGGGTCTTCATGAACCTAAAAGCCTTCCTCGGGTCCAAAATCTTGGTCATTATACACCACCTCATTATCTTGACCTGAGCAGCAATATAAACCAACAAATATGCAAGGTTGAGTACCAATGGTACTCAGCAAGTGTGGGAAAATTGTATCATGCATGGCTAGAACAAGGAGAGGTTGAACTCATGGTTAAAGCACTACGCAATTAATACCTATCACCTTAGCTTATTAAGCACCTACATTACTACACAGGTGAAATGGTCCCAATCTCCCATCCCATCATCATAATCCAAATAACCATAACATCATTTCCAATGTTAAGCTCCCCGCTTAACTTCCAAAACCATCAATCCTCTAATCATGAATAAGTCCAGGCCGCTCTTAACCGTGAGCACGGCTGTCAAGACAGTTTTGACTCTGCAGAGTTTGTACCACTGTACCCACAAGTAGTGATTTCATCCCCCGTTGCCGGGTGGACTAAAAGAACCCCCATTATGCCAGTGGCTACGATCCACATTCACACTTCCCAGGTGTGCGGCCAAGAGATCACTACGAAGCCTTTACAAAGGGATTCTCGACGAGCGTGGGCCCACTGAGGTTTCACCCCTAACAGCATACAAGAGGCTCCAACCCCGCTGCAGTGGCCCCCTCTTGAGCCTTGCGGTTCATATGGTAGTCCAGCTGACACCTACTCCCCGCACCATCCAACACACCCATACTACGCCGGGGATACACCTAATTAATTGGCCAAGCTGCCCCATCTCAGCATGTGGTTGGCACTGTAAAGCCGGGTTACATGCTCCATGAACCGGTCCTTAGGATCCAGGCGAGTACTAAACACAAAACCAAGTCTCGTGCACCCAGCACACAACCAAAACATCCAACTTGCCTTGATCCCTACCTCTACATAACTCACAATGTCTCATTCAAGAGTATGGTAATATAAACTGATGATCTCATTTTCCCAAATATCCCATTCTAAGCATGGCTAAGCAAATGCATGTAAATAAATGACATGACAAAATAAATCCCAACCCAAGCTTCAAGGAAACAAGGTAATGCAATTCTAGGGAAACTTCCTAGCATGGGTTTCATAATTAACTTGACAATGCAAATAATTCTATCTACACATCCTAGCATAGGATCAAAGTGGTCAAGGACACTTGCCTCCTTCTTGCTGCTCTTGAAATGGTTAGTCCTGATCTTGGAAAGAAATAACTTGCTCTTGAACAGGTTCTACTTCATACCATCACACATAGCAAAAGAAAAACAACAATCCATAAGACATAATTCACACTTACACTTCATACAAACCACACATTCACATTTATGAAATTTCTTTACCATTATATATGTTGTGGTTACTTTATGTGTGTTGAGTTGTGGCTTGCATGCACTTTTAACCATGTGTATATGATTCCTACTTTTGTGTCCACCTTTATACTTACATACTATTTATATGGGTTTCCAATAAATTTCTTATATTCAACTACTTCACCTTTTTACTACAAAGTGTGTATGAAAAGTATTATTCTTCCCCATATGTGCTTTCATAACTTCTATCAACCCTAAACTGAATGCTTTGTATTTTAGAAATTCCATTTATCATTTAGTAGTTGCTATATTTTCAGATTTATATTCCTATGCATAATTGTGTATTTTATTATTAAATTAGTAATACACATCACCTAAACAGAATAGGTTCTGGTCCTGAATAATTTAAAATCATATTTTGACCTTGGCTACTGATGTAGACCATTTCATAATTATTTTCCCTATTTTTCTATAACTATTCTTTACTTAAAAATGTGTCCCTATACTAATAAATGTGAATAATAGATGAAACAGATTTATTTCAGCCCAAAAATATATTTTTATCTCACTCCAAAGTTTTCTAAGTACTGAGAAAGTTTTTAATTAATTCTGATAATTATGTTTGTCCCCCTTTTTAATTTTTAAACACTAGTTACATATTCAATTTCCTAAATTAAATACTAAACAGGGCTAAAATAATGAATTCACCCCATTACAGGGTCTATAATATTATTTTCATAATTTCCAGGGGTCTAGCTACACTTATCAGAGGTGTTTTTCTTAATTTCTATTAAGTCCAGGGGCTAAAACTGATTTTTAAACGAATTTACATGATTTTCTGGAGTTCCAGGGGGTAGATCTGAAGTTTCCGGGGCTAGCTCTCAATTCCAGAGAACCCCAGGGGGTAGCACATAAGAATTCCAGTCTTTATAACGCGGGGTCGACGTGGTCCGTCCGATTTTAAACCGACGGCTGAGATTATAACATCGAACCGGTACGCGGGGTTTTAAAGTCTACCGTGCGATTTAAAATAAACGGCGCACAAGCGGCCACGTCGCTCTGATCGAGCGCGGGCGGCGCTGCCGGCGGCGCACGGCGGCGGGAAGCGGCGATCTCGCCGGAAAGTTTCGGATCCTCAAGAATTCTGCCTAAAACTGTTATCTTATGGCATAGATCGGTAGAGGGGAGGTCAGGGATCTCACCTCGGGGGTTTTCTTGAGCTCGGGGTCCTGGAAAGTGATCGGCGGCGAGGTCCGAGGCAAAACCACGGCGAAGCTCGTCGGCGCTGTGTATACACCGTAAGTCTCCGAGTTTTCTGCACCTGCAAAGCTCCCCGGAGGCGGTGGATCAAGACCAGCGAGTTAGATCAGAGTTTCCGAGCTTAGATCCGCCAGAATTCACCGGCGAAGTCTCGGTGCTCACCGGAGTGAAAATCGGCGATCGCGTGGGAAAAACCGATCGGGGCTGGGGTTTTTATAGCCAGGGGAGGGCGGTGGGTCGGTTGTGATCGAGTTTGATTCTTCTGGGACCAGAATTCGGGCTGAGGGACGCGGTTTCCAGTCGGTTACGATCGCGCGCGCTCGGGGGGAAAAGTCCGGGCCGTAGACGCTCGGGGTTAGGGATGACAGGTGGGTCCCACCTGTCTGTGAGAGATAGCGCGGGCGCGCGGCTGCGGGCTGGCGCGGGGGAAACTGGGCCGGCTGGCGGGTTTCGGCCCACTGGCCGGTTTTTTCCCGTTTTCTCTTTTTCTTTTTCCATTTCTTTTCTGATTTGAGTTTTATTTGAATTCCAGTTTGAATTTGAATTTTTGCAAAACATGCAACACGTCCAAAATTTTTTAAATTTCCCTCTGAACATGGTTTAGTGTTTTGAATCAAAATTTTGGGGTGTTACAGCTCTACCCCCCTTAAAAGAAATCTCGTCCTCGAGATTGGTGTTTCTAAGAAAACAATTCCGGAAATTGTGCCTTGAGCTCATCTTCCCGTTCCCAGGTGGCTTCCCCTTCTGAGTGATGCTTCCACTGCACCTTGCACATCCGGATTCTTTTATTTCTGGTGAGGCGTTCCATTGTCTCCAAAATCTTGTATAGTTGCTCGGCATAAGACAAATCTTCAGATACATCCACTTCATTCATGGGTAACACCTCCTCAGGCGTCCTCAGGCATTTCTTGAGTTGTGACACATGGAATACATCGTGCACGTCCGATAGATGAACCGGTAACTCTAGTTGGTACGCCACTTCGCCTTTTCTTTCCAAAACTTGAAAGGGTCCGATGTATCGAGGTGACAACTTCCCTTTCACCTTGAACCGACAAAGTCCTCTGATAGGGGACACCTTGAGATAAACATAGTCTCCCACGTTGAAAACGAGCTCTCTTCTTCGTACATCAGCATAACTCTTCTGGCGTGTTTGTGCTATCCTCAAGTTGTTGCGAATCTCCCTCACCTTTGCCTCGGCTTCTTGTAGCACTTCTGGACCAAACACTTTACTTTCTCCTGTTTGGTTCCAAAATAGGGGAGTTCTGCACTTCCATCCATACAAAGCTTCAAACGGTGACATCTTCATACTAGCTTGATAGCTGTTGTTATAGGAAAACTCCGCATACGGTAAGTTCTTGTCCCAACTCCTATTGTTTTTGAGTGCACATGCCCTTAACATATCTTCAAGGATCTGATTGGTTCTCTCCGTCTGCCCGTCAGTTTAGGGATGATAGGCAGAGCTGAAGTTCAGATGGGTTCCCATGGTTTCATGCAACTTCTGCCAAAACCTCGAGGTGAACTGTGTCCCTCGGTCCGACACTATCTTCTTTGGCACTCCATGGTAACACACAATCCTTGACATGTACAATTCTGCCAATTTGGACCCGCTGTAGCTTTCTTTCACAGGGATGAAATGAGCTACCTTGGTTAGCCTATCAATAATGACCCATATTGAATCATACCCGGATTGGGTCCTAGGCAATCCCACGACAAAATCCATGCTGATTTCTTCCCACTTCCATTCAGGCACTTTGAGTGGTTGCAATAATCCCGCGGGTCGTTGATGTTCTGCTTTCACCAACTGACATGTGTCACATAGGGCCACATGTTCCGCGACATCTCGCTTCATGCCATACCACCAATACCTGCTTTTGAGGTCCTGGTACATCTTCGTACTCCCAGGATGAATGGAATAGTCGGAATCGTGAGCCTCCTTTAAAATCAATTCACGGATCTCCTTTACTTCTGGCACACAGATTCTTTTCCCGTGCCACACCGTTCCTTGTTCATCCTCTCTAAAACCTGGAGCTTTATTTTCCTTGATAAGCTGTCTGATCTCTTGTATCTTCTCATCATTCTTTTGGCCCTCGCGAATGTCTCGCTCGAGTGTGGAGTCCACTTCCATGGCGATGGCTTAACCACTATTTACTAGACATAGATTGAGCCTTATAACCTCGTCCTTCAATTCTGCAGGCATGTCCTTCAAGCTCAACTTATTGACCTGCACTTTCCGACTCAAAGCATCGGCCACGACGTTTGCTTTCCCGGGATGATAGTTGATGCCTATATCAAAGTCATTGATTAGCTCTAACCATCTCCTTTGTCTGAGGTTGAGATCTGGCTGTGTGAATATGTACTTCAAACTCTTATGATCCGTATATATCTCTGTCCTCTTCCCCATCAAATAGTGCCGCCAAATTTTCAACGCGTGTACCACTGCGGCTAGTTCTAGGTCATGTGTAGGATAGTTCTTCTCGTGCTTCCGAAGCTGCCGGGATGCATAAGCCACGACATGTCCTTCTTGCATGAGAACACATCCCAACCCATTTCCAGAGGCATCGCAGTACACTGTGAAATTCTTTTGCATATCTGGCATAACCAACACTAGGGCTGTTGTCAATCTCTTCTTTAGCTCCTGAAAGCTCGTCTCGCACTGTGGCGTCCAGGTGAATGTGATTCCCTTCTCCAACAGTTTGGTGAGAGGTCTCGAGATCTTGGAGAATCCCTCAATAAACCGTCGATAGTATCCAGCCAATCCCAAAAAGCTTCGAACTTCCCCGACATTTTCAGGGGTCTTCCACTTCTGGATATCCTCGATTTTGGCGGGATATACGGAGATTCCTCCCTCCGAGATTATATGTCCTAAAAAGGGAACTCTCTTCAGCCAAAACTCACACTTGCTCAACTTGGCATATAGTTGGTGTTCTCTGAGCCTCTGCAACACCAACCTTAGATGTTTCTCATGTTCTTCTTCATCTTTGGAGAAGACGAGAATATCATCTATGAAAACCACCAAAAATTTGTCCAGATATTCCATGAATACCTTGTTCATGAGGTACATGAAATATGCCGGGGCATTGGTTAGCCCGAAAGGCATGACAGTGTATTCATACAGTCCGTACCGAGATACGAAAGCTGTCTTGGGAATATCAGATTGCCTTATCTTGAGTCGGTGGTATCCCGACCTGAGATCAATTTTCGAGAACACACAAGCTCCCCTCAACTGATCAAACAAGTCTTCAATGCGGGGTAATGGGTACTTGTTTTTGATGGTTACCTCATTCAAAGCACGGTAATCCACGCATAACCTTTGGGTTCCGTCTTTCTTGGGCACAAATATCACCGGAGCTTCCCATGGTGAGGAACTAGGGCGAATATACCCCTTCTCCGTCAGTTCTCTCAAATGATCCTTGAGCTCTTCTAGCTGCTTGGAGTCCATTCGATAAGGTCTCTTGTATATCGGGGCTGTTCCCGGTACTAGCTCAATCGCGAATTCCACGTCACGGTCGGGAGGCATACCTGACAACTCCTCCGGAAAAACATCTGGATATTCCCTGATAGTCCTGATTTCCTCAACTTTCACCTCCACTTGATTTAATTTAATGTCCCCCCTAGGCTCGTGTATCGTTATGAACTTTACTCTTGTGCCACTGGGGTGAGTTAGTTCCACCGTTCTGGTCGAACAATGGATGATTCCTTTATGTTTGGTCAACCAATCCATACCCAAAATTATATCTATCCCTTGTGAATCTATCACTATGAGGTTAGCCGTAAATACTACCCCATTAATGTCTAGGTTCACTTTGGGACACACTTGTCTTGTCTTATTTCTCCTCCTGGAGAGTTTACCGCTAGCATATGGTTCATTTGTGTGGTTGCTAGGTCATGCTTCTTAACAAACCCTTGAGCAATGAACGAGTGGGTAGCACCAGAATCAACCAGCAGAGTTGCAAGGTGTAAATTGGCAGGAAACTTACCAACTACCACGTCGGGTGCATCTTGTGCTTCCTCTATGGTGACGTGGTTCACCCGTCCTCTCACTACATTATGCTGTTGTGGCGGCGCAGGCTTCTTCTTTGGGCATTTATGGGCGTAGTGCCCCACTTCACCACAGCTGAAACATTGCACCCCAATCTTAGATGCCTGGCCCTTGTTGTCTTGGGGTTGGTTTGGGGGTCCTTGCACTGCTGGTCGAGGTGGATATGCGGGGCGAGGCTGCTGCGCAAACTGACGTTGCGGCTGTGCTGGTGCTGCGGGAGGCCTGTAGTTTGGGTTGTACCCTCTTGGTGCTGAATAGGGTACCGCAGCACGGCTCGTCTGCCCCGTAGGTTGCTGCATCATACGTGGGCGGGTGTTGCTCCCTGAGGCTTGATGTGACCACCCAGCCTTCCTCTTATTCTCATTTTCCAGGGCCTTTAGCTTCCTTTCCACCACAAATGCTCGGTCCACCATCTTTTGGAAGCTTTCATACTCATTGGAGGACATTGCACACTGCATCACTGCGGTAAGTCCTTCCACGAAACAATCTTGTTTCTGCTCATCAGTCTCTATGTCTCGTGGAGCATAACGGGATAGTTGAGTAAATTTAGTGAGGTATTCCCTCACCGTCATGTTTCCCTGCTGCAGTCCCAAAAACTCCTTCCTCTTGTTTTTGAGTTCACCTCTTGGGATGTAATGGTTGCGGAAGCTACGCTTGAACTCTTCCCAAGTGATGTTCTCAGGGTCATGATGGGCGGCCACGTAGGCGGTCCACCAATCAGCAGCAGGTCCATGCAATTGATGAGAGGCAAACAGCACCCTCTCATACCCTTGGCATTGTATTACCTCATCTTACTTTCGATGGTCTTCAGCCAATCATCTGCCTCCAGAGGTTCAGCAGCACTTGCAAACTTTGGAGGTTGAGTTCATAGAAACTCACTCAACCTTGGTTGGCATGGTGCAGCTTGTGTAGGTGGAACTTGATGCAAGTTGGCCACCACTTGAGTCAAGTTCTGGATGAGCCGATTTTGATTCTCCAGCATCTGGTGGAGAGGATCAACTTCTTCACGGCGACCACCCCGGTCCTGGCCTCCAGAAAGATGAGGGTTGCATGCCTCATCATTGTTGTTGGCGGGGTTGGCAGCACGTCCTTTTCCTCTTCCGGCCATCTGGCAGAATCAACAAATGTTAATTTGATACCATTTAGTATCATCTTACTACTTTCATTTGTTGGTACTTTGAGGTGTTGAGGCTTTGTTAAAATTTTATGAGGGTTTATATCTCACACCAAATAAATGCACTACTATTTCCTGTGGGTTCACACACCAAAGCAAAACAATCTGAAGACGAGGCTGTGGACAATTGCTCATGGCTTCCACAACTCACGTCACACACCAAGCATTATCACACCATTAACTACGTAATGACTTTACTACTCGACCTCTTGCTAGCTAAGGAAAAGACTCTACACTACTCGTCCTCTTGAGCTGGCTCCTCGGGATCTTCCTCCTCATTTCGGCTACCTTCTGACTCTGCTTTGGGTGGGGAGGCTGCTGGTGGAGAAGTGCGACGACGCCTGATCGCTCGGCGATCCGGGGAGTCAGGAGTCCATGTATCATTCACGGTGACACACAGTTCATTCCCATCTCCTCTTTCTCTCGCCTTTAAGCAAGCTCGCAGCAACGCCTCCGTTTCCTTCAGGGTGTCTCGGACGTCCTGAAGCTCTTGTTGACACTCCTGCAGTCGAGTGCTGAGCATAGCAGCATCCTCCAAGCACAAGTCCATGTGCTCATGGGAAGTCCCTTGCTGCACCGGTGGGTACTTGTACTCCGTGATACCACTCTCACGTTGGAGGACATACATGTACTCAGTTTTGTCCAAGTGGCGACGATAGATGTGACTCTGGCAGGTGATGGCCTCCCAGGTGACATCTTTCTCCGCGTCAACTTGTGTTGCTCGACAAGCTGGAGAGTGGTGAATCTTCAGCAGCTGATTCTCGTGTATAATCCTCATCTCCGAACTCCATTCTTCCCTCTTCTCACGGATGGTCCTGGTGGAGTTATAGTGGATGATTAGCTTGCCCGTATTGCCGGCGGCTTCGAGCATACGCCGAAGACGGTGCAACAAGTCTCCTACTGCCAATCCGTAGGAAAGGTACGTCACTGGGCGACTCTCCTCTCTTTCGGCAAGGGCAACTACGGGAACTCTCCCTCCCGTGGACTTGCGAGCAGTGTGAATCTTGCGAACCATCTAAAACAAAAAGAATTTAAAAATTAGGTTAGATAAACTTTTTAAACAAAAATCCCATTTTGAATGAAAATTTGGGGTAAGATGAAGAAAATGACTCCTTAAATAACACTCTTCAACCCACACCTTGGAAAATAGTTTTTAAGAAAATAGGGCCCTTAAATACATCCATTTCTACCTAGGTCCACGTTCCTACGGGCAACCTTGGCTCTGATACCACCTCTGTCACACCCGGTTTTTCCGAAGAAACAACCAAGTGAATATCACATGTATGCCATGATCATTTTCTCATACATGTGATGACAAATAGTGAAGCATCATTTATTACAAGCCAGGTGTCAAATATAAATAAGTCTTACATCGCAAATGTCTCAATGGACACTAATGCTTCATCACAAGTAAATAAACTAGCAGCGGAATATTATTCTTTTAGGGCTCCATCACAGGCGTTGCCCGGGGTCTTCATGAACCTAACAGCCTTCCTCGGGTCCAAAATCTTGGTCATTATACACCACCTCATTATCTTGACCTGAGCAGCAATATAAACCAACAAATATGCAAGGTTGAGTACCAATGGTACTCAGCAAGTGTGGGAAAATTATATCATGCATGGCTAGAACAAGGAGAGGTTGAACTCATGGTTAAAGCACTACGCAATTAATAACTATCACCTTAGCTTATTAAGCACCTACATTACTACACAGGTGAAATGGTCCCAATCTCCCATCCCATCATCATAATCCAATAACCATAACATCATTTCCAATGTTAAGCTCCCCGCTTAACTTCCAAAACCATCAGTCCTCTAATCATGAATAAGTCTAGGCCGCTCTTGACCGTGAGCACGGCTGTCATGACAGTTTTGACTCTGCAGAGTTTGTACCACTGTACCCACATGTAGTGATTTCATCCCCCGTTGCCGGGTGGACTAAAAGAACCTCCATTATGCCAGTGGCTACGATCCACATTCACACTTCCCAGGTGTGCAGCCAGGAGATCACTACGAAGCCTTTACAAAGGGATTCCCGACGAGCGTGGGCCCACTGAGGTTTCACCCCTAACAGCATACAAGAGGCTCCAACCCCGCTGCAGTGGCCCCCTCTTGAGCCTTGCGGTTCATATGGTAGTCCAGCTGACACCTACTCCCCGCACCATCCAACACACCCATACTACGCCGGGGATACACCTAATTAATTGGCCAAGCTGCCCCATCTCAGCATGTGGTTGGCACTGTAAAGCCGGGTTACATGCTCCATGAACCGGTCCTTAGGATCCAGGCAAGTACTAAACACAAACCCAAGTCTCGTGCACCCAGCACACAACCAAAACATCCAACTTGCCTTGATCCCTACCTCTACATAATCTCACAATAGCTCGTTCAAAAGTATGGTATAATAAACTGATGATCTCATATCCCAAATATCCCATTCTAAGCATGGCTAAGCATATGCAATGTAAATAAATGACATGACAAACTAAATCCCAACCCAAGCTACAAGGAAACAAGGTAATGCAATTCTAGGGAAACTTCCTAGCATGGGTTTCATATTTCATTTGACAATGCATATAATTCTATCTACACATCCTAGCATAGGATCAAAGTGGTCAAGGACACTTGCCTCCTTCTTGCTGCTCTTGAAATGGGTAGTCCTGGTCTTGGAAAGGAATAACTTGCTCTTGAACAGGTTCTACTTCATACCATCACACATAGCAAAAGAAAAACAACAATCATAAGACATAGTTCACACTTCTACTTCATACAAACCACACATTCACATTTATAAAAGTTCTTTACCATTATATGTGTTGTGGTTACTTTATGTGTGTTGAGTTGTGGCTTGCATGCACTTTTAACCATGTGTATATGATTCCTACTTTTGTGTCCACATTTATACTTACATACTATTTATATGGGTTTCCAATAAATTTCTTATATTCAACTACTACACCTTTTTACTACCAAGTGTGTATGAAAAGTATTTTTCTTCCCCATTTGTGCCTTCATAATTTCTACCAACCCTAAACTGAACTCTTTGGATTTTTAAAAAAACTCCATTTATCATTTACTAGTTGCTATACTTTCAGATTTATATTCCTATGCATAATTGTGTATTTTATTATGAAATTAGTAATACACATCATCTAAACAGTATAGGTTCTGGTCCTAAATAATTTAATAACATATTTTAACCTTGGCCTCTGATGTAAACTATTTCATAATTATTTTCCCTATTTTTCTATAACTATTCTTTACTTAAAAATGTGTCCCTATACTAATAAATGTGATTAATAAATGAAACAGATTCATTTCAGCCCAAAATATATTTTTATCTCACTCCAAAGTTTTCTAAGTACTGAGAAAGTTTTTAATTAATTTTGACAATTATGTTTGTCCCACTTTTTAATTTTTAAACACTAGTTACATATTCAATTTTCTAAATTAAATACTAAACAGGGCTAAAATAATGAACTCACCCCATTACAGGGTCTATAATATTATTTTCATAATTTCCAGGTGTCTAGCTACACTTATCAGAGGTGTTTTTCCTAATTTTTATTAAGTCTAGGGGCTAAAACTGATTTTTAAATGAATTTACATGATTTTCTGGAGTTCCAGGGGCTAGATCTGAAGTTTCCGGGGCTAGCTCTCAATTCCAGAGAACCCCAGGGGGTAGCACGTAAGAATTCCAGTCTTTATAATGCGGGGCTGACGTGGACCGTCCGATTTTAAACCGACGGCTGAGATTATAACATCGAACCGGTACGCGGGGTTTTAAAGTCTACCGTGCGATTTAAAATAAACGGCGCACAAGCGGCCACGTCGCTCTGATCGAGCGCGGGCGGCGCTGCCGGCGGCGCACGGCGGCGGGAAGCGGCGATCTCGCCGGAAAGTTTCGGATCCTCGAGAATTCTGCCTAAAACTGTGATCTTATGGCATAGATCGGTAGAGGGGAGGTCAGGGATCTCACCTCGGGGGTTTTCTTGAGCTCGGGGGTCCTGGAAAGTGATCGGCGGCGAGGTCCGAGGCAAAACCACGGCGAAGCTCGTCGGCGCTGTGTATACACCGTAAGTCTCCGAGTTTTCTTCACCTGCAAAGCTCCCCGGAGGCGGTGGATCAAGACCAGCGAGTTAGATCAGAGTTTCCGAGCTTAGATCGGCCAGAATTCACCGGCGAAGTCTCGGTGCTCACCGGAGTGAAAATCGGCGATCGCGTGGGAAAAACCGATCGGGGCTGGGGTTTTTATAGCCAGGGGAGGGCGGTGGGTCGGTTGTGATCGAGTTTGATTCTTCTGGGACCAGAATTCGGGCTGAGGGACGCGGTTTCCAGTCGGTTACGATCGCGCGCGCTCGGGGGGAAAAGTCCGGGCCGCCGACGCTCGGGGTTAGGAATGACAGGTGGGTCCCACCTGTCTGTGAGAGATAGCGCGGGCGCGCGGCTGCGGGCTGGCGCGGGGGAAACTGGGCCGGCTGGCGGGTTTCAGCCCACTGGCCGGTTTTTTCCCGTTTTCTCTTTTTCTTTTTCCATTTCTTTTCTGATTTGAGTTTTATTTGAATTCCAGTTTGAATTTGAATTTTTGCAAAACATGCAACATGTCCAAAAATTTTTAAATTCCCCTCTGAACATGGTTTAGTGTTTTGAATCAAAATTTTGGGGTGTTACATTTGCCGTCCTGCCGAAGGCGGTAGTGCTTGGGGTACCTGCCAGAGGCCCGGTGGCCTTTTGGATCTCCCCCTATAAGGGTACTGCACCGCCAGTTGGTCTCCTCCGAGAAAAGACCTACGCTAGAACGGGGGGTCAGGAGCCTTGCTTTGCCCGGTCTTGCACCCAAAGCATGCGCACTCTGCCTCCCGGCGCTACGGTCTGAGTACCAGGGGGCCGGGCGGTTACACCCTGACTGGGGCTGGGGCCAGACCTCCGGGACCAAGTGCACTGGATTACCCAAGCCCTGTATTCCGGCCTGGGACAGTAAGCCAAATGAGACTAAGGGATAGGAAAGGGGGGACCACTGAGCAGTTCCGGACCTCCGCCCCCACAGTTGGGCCGAGCTCCGAGGCCAGCCCTCGCCCTCCTTTCAGAGGCGAGCGCTGATGCCGGACCTCACGCCCTTCGCTGGCCTGAGCTCTGATGACTTCCGGACTCCGCCTCCACAGCCAGGCCGAGCTCCGAGGCCAGCCCTCGCCCTCCTTTCAGAGGCAAGCGCTGATGCTGGACCTCACGCCCTTCGCTGGCTTGAGCTCCGATGACCTCCGGACCTCACGCCCTTCGCTGGCCTGAGCCCCGATGACTTCCGGACTCCGGCCCCATAGCTGGGCCGAGCTCCGAGGCCAGCCCTCGCCCTCCTTTCAGAGGCGAGCGCTGACGCCGGATCTCACGCCCTTCGCTGGCCTGAGCTCTGATGACTTCCGGACTCCGCCTGCACAGCCAGACCGAGCTTCGAGGCCAGCCCTCGCCCTCCTTTCAGAGGCGAGCGCTGATGCCGGACCTCACGCCCTTCGCTGGCCTGAGCTCCGATGACTTCCGGACCTCCGCCCCCACAGCCGGGCCGAGCTCCGATGCAAGGCTTCACCCTCTCCTAGGAGGCTGAACACCGAAGACGTCAAGACCCTGCCAGCACAGGGAGTACTCAAGACAAGAAAGTGCGCGGATCAGAAGAGACGAAGGTCCCACCTCGGGCTCGCTATCTGTAAGGGCCTCAGTTTTTGACACATAATTGAAGTGTTCATCACCACACACACACACACCTCATTTGAGGAAAGATGATGAACACAAATGAAGAGCAAGTAACAATTATCAACATGCTCATTAGAGAACAAACTTACACATTGCAAAAGTGGTATTTCCCACATGTGATATAGATGGGCTGGACATATGAAAACTCCTACACTTTGCTAAGGATGTCCATGCCAAGTTTCACCCAAACTCAAAAACTTTTTGAGGTCATTTTGGGTATAGTTAGGAAGAGGGCAGTTTGAAACCATATTCAAATTCAAACTGTTTTTATCCACTGAATTTAAAAGTGGAAGGCATATTCTTACTCAGCACATTTTTGTGAGCTCACACACCAATTTTCACTCCATTTGGAGTTGATCTTGACATGAGCTAAGGGGGAGAAATTCAAACTTTATTTGAATTTCAAACTGAACTTGTGCTGAAATTCATTTAAACCAAACCTCATTTGAACTTTGATCAATTCAAATGGCTCATGGGTGAATAATTTGAATTGCCAAGGGTAGTATGGGGTTCACTGTTTACAACAGTGATTAGAAGTAAATTTCAGAGGTTAAAAGGAAGGGTGGGACCCACATGTCAGCCTCTACTTCAACACAAACCGACTGAGACTTTTCACTCGGGTCGCCGAGCCGCAGCGGTGATCGCCACCGAGGCCAGCCACCGCGCCACCAGCTGCTTGCCCACGCGCGGGAATGAGGCGGTGCAGAGCCTTCTTAAGGCGCCTGCCCCCCTCCTCGGCCGAGGTACCGACGTGTTTTCCCGCAAGAACCCAGCACCGGCCGAAAGTTTCCGCAGTTCGGACTTGATCGGAGGACGCCGATCGCAGCTCCCTCCTTCCACTCCAGAGTCCCAGCAAGGTACTAGAGACCTTCCTCCATCCTCCCCATTGCTAGAATTCGGTTGAAACCGATTGATATCGGCTGTGCCGAAAGATCAAACTCGGGACTTGGAACCGCCGCACCTCGGGCTCTCGTGGACAGCCCAACCAGGGCGTTGTCACGCCCGAGCCAAGGCACCCTTGGACGCGCGGGTGACCGGTGCTGCTCATCCCCGAGCCACAGCTCGAGTGGTTGCTCACCGGCGGCGAATTTCCACTTTTCCCCTTTCTGTGTGCAGAACGACCTTCGGGTACGATTCTGCTTAATTCGTGCTCTAGAAAGGATTAGAGGGCCTCAGGCCACTCCCACACGAGCTAGACACGGTAACGCACAAGTTGCCTTCACAACTCTGGGCCGGAGAACCTCTGTGCCCGGCGTAATTTAAGGTCTACTAATGGCGGAACGAACGGGGGGTGTCGGGCGCACGGTGAGGACCTATTTCGGGCCTTCCCCGAGCTGCCTCGAGCTCAGGTCGACCTTCTCTGAGGTCCACTGATGCTCCCCGACCGATTTCCCAAGTAGCTGAGGTACTAGGAGAGTCAGCCGACATGGCCGAAGTCATTCCGATATGGCGGCTCGTCGCCGACCATGCTCCGGCCATTGTCTTGAGCAGCTGACCCTCGGATCCTGTTCCCCAAGTAAAAGTAGGCAGGGGCGGCCAGAATCAAGAAGTTTGGAGCTGTACAGCAGCCGGCGGCGAGTCCTCCGGCGAGGTCCCTCGGCGGCGGAGCGCGGGTGTCGCGAGGTTGAAGAAGGGGGTGGACCCCAGCTGTCAGCGGCCGATATTTTGAATCGGGATCCGGCTGCGGCCGGGATCGGGAGTGCTGGCACGCAAAACCCTTGTGGGCCGCGGTGTGCCATCGCCTAGGCGTGCGACGCGTGTCCCCTGGGCCCACGCGCGAGTTTAAACTTTTCCCCGATTTTCAGATTTCCTTCAAACTTCAAATCCTTATAACTTTGGCTAGAAAGCTCCAAATTGAGTGAACCAAATTTTGCTGGATTCAGCTCTCTGAGTACTTTCCAGAAAATCAAGTTTCATTTCATGAAATTCCTTAATTCTCCAGGATTAATTCCTTAAAGTTTAAAATGTTAGGAATTTTAACTGGAGAATCCTTTGGAGGAAAATCCTGAAATTTTGCTGAGATGTTCACCAAAATATCTTTGAACTACCATAAAAATTTCAGATCCATTTGAGCTCATTTAGTCCACCTAATGGTGTGATTAGCAAAACTGTCCCAGAGAAAATAGAAAATGTTCAGAAACATTTTCAGAATTTTCTCTGAAATTGTTTAGCTCATATCTTTAGTTAGAGACTTCCAAATTAAGTGAGACCAACTCCATTAGAACCCTCTGAAAATCTAATTTTCAGAAAGTCATAGTTTGTCTCATGAAAATTCCTAGAACACCCTAAGAGTTTCAATTAAGGTCAAGGACATAATTATTTGTGGAGGGCTCAAATGAGCTTTGCTGCAACTAAAACTTGACCAAGTCTCTGTTTAGGTTATAACCAAGCCACAGTAAAAGTTTCACAGTCATTAGGTCTATCTAGCAAGGGTTATAGACTTCACAACTTCAAACTTAATACAAATGCATTAAATTAATACATGTATTGTTGTTATCATGTAGTCGCTAAGGTCGAGGAGGAACCCGAAGTCTTAGACTTCGTCACTCCGGAGGAACAGCTAGCCTACGACCAAGAGCAGCAAGGCAAGCCCCGGTTTGCATTAACCTTTTTACAAATGTTTATTGTTTTGAGCACATCTTTGAATATTGTCCTGTGTATTAGAGTCATGATTGGAAACCCAACTGCATAGCCAAGAAAACCATGGGTTGGGTTTAGGATTGCAAACCTCGTTAGCTACTGCATTGCTAATATAGGTTAGGATTCGGTACAAGTCGAGTAGTTGGAACTACTCGCGAGAATAGGCTAGAGGCACATTGCTCGGGTAGAGATAGCACATGATACACATGGCAAGAAAATGAGACCGAGCGGAGAGTAAGGGCAGCAGGACTTTGGGGCCTGTGTGCTGTAGCTCCGCTTGTGTCGGTTGAGGACCGAGCCGTGTGCGGGCCTGTTGAACAAGCTAGAACAGTACCGAAGACCTACCGGCTATATGGGAACCGGGAAACTGATGTAACTCGGGTAGCTGGGTATTGAGGCATTGCCCGTCGTTCAGAGGGTAGGTTGAGAGCTTGAGGTGTAAATCGGCTGGCGGCACGGAGATGCGCGTGCAGAGACCTCTTGCTCGGGACGATGGGACCGGTTCAATAGTTGGCTAACAGGTGAAAGGTAGTCGCGTACGGCGTCCGTGATGGTTGTTGTAGGCAACATCGAGTACGGGCGTACGTGACGGGTTGTTCGGGTAACCCTGCAGGTGTAAATCGATTATAATCGCCGTCCCTCGCGGTCAGTGAGTACCACTTGTTCACTGTACCGTGACGTAGAAAGAACAGGCTAGTTACATGTTAAAAATGTTGCTGATTGAAAGCTGAACATTGATTGTTAATGACATACTGTAGCTTAGTGCTAACTAAAGTTCTTTTCAACTTTGGGCAAAGTACATGAGAGAAATGCGTTTCTTGTTTGATTGCGGCTCTCTCATGTACCTTAGCGTAAGGTTTCCACCACCTGCTGCTAAAACTTGAAAGTAAGGTTCTACTAATTAGGCGAGTCCTTGCAAATGATTTTTACCTCATGTAACCCATTACCCTCATGTAGAAGTTCCATGTTTAGGTGAGACGGGTCAGACTTGCTGAGCCTTCGTGCTCACTGCTTGTGTTTGAAGCTTTTGCAGGGTTCTATGAGGAAGGGACTCCCGAAGAGGAGACGGAACCCCAGGAGGGGAACCCCGTCGAGTGGGAGTCGTGCACGCCGCAGAGTTAGTGTGCGTGTGTGCTAGCAAGGACACGTTCGAGGGCTGAACGTGCACTTGATGCTTAGTCTACGCCCGTAAGTGTAGACTGAACTTATTTTGATGTAAACATGTTCATAAACCTGTTTATGTAATAAAGCTTCCGCTTCCGCTTTGCACCTTTGACGTGTGTTATACGGTGCTGTGCAACGCAGCACCCCTCAGCGTGATCCTGGCTCGACAGGACCAATGGGGTCGTGTCACTATCTCCCCCGAGATGGGCCCGGGGGCCACTGTCGGTACCCTCGATATGGGGTACCCCCGCGCACAGGGGAAAATGCCTAAGGATCTCGCCATTCTCCGCAGGGAGAGCTCCGAAGGCGCCACGCGTCCAGTGGGGCCGGACCTCCCTCTCCTCAGAGGAGAGCTCCGGGCCCACCACGTGGCATACAGAAGCCGGACCTCACCCTCCGTGGGAGAGAGGTCCGAAGGTGCCGCGTGTCTGGAGAGGCCGGACCTCCCTCTCATCAGAGAGGAGCTCCGGGCTCGCCGCGTGGCCAACAGAAGCCGAACCTCCCACCTCCGCCGGGAGAGGTCCGAAGGCTCCACGTGTCCTGCGGGGCCGGACCCCCCTCTCTTCTGAGGAGGGCTCCGGGCCCGCCACGTGGCCAGCAGAACGGCGCTGCCTGCCCCCGAGCGATAGGCAGCGGGCGTAAAGACGCCCCATACCTTGCCAAGACGCGGAGACGCGGAGCACGCCTCTGTCAGGTGCCGTTGCACCCAGTCGCATCACAGACTGGCGCACAGTGTCAGAGGCTGCCAGACAATAAACGCAGCGACAAGACATCCCATGCCGCCCCCGCTGTCATCATCCACTACGACTAGCATGCGGCATGGGCAGAGCTACAAGACGAAGACTCAGAAGCCTTCAGCAGAGGCAACTACCGGCATAACTGCAGATACGGTAGATATCAGTCAATCTCCCCGGGACCACCTGTCGGGTCCCGACCCCCTTGTAAGCCACCCGAGTCTTGGACTATAAAAGGCTCGGGTAGGCGACGTTAGCAGGGGTTCGGACTCTAGCCATTCGCACCCAGGGTTCGCACTTTGCAACTCATACGCTAGCCATACACTCTCAAGCTGTAACTCACCCCAAGCTCAGGCCTCCGGCCCCGAGCAGCAAGAAATACAGCGAGCTCCATAGCTCGCCGTGGACGTAGGGTTTTACGCTCCGGTGGCCTGAACCACGTAAAACTCACCGTGTCAAGCTCTTACTAACTCGTCCATCTGCACAAGCTCTCCGCTAGAGACTAGCCCCACCAAAAAAAGAACCTCCGCGGGCTGCCCAGTGCAGGCCCGGGGGAAGTGTCGACTGAACACTTCGACAGCCCCCTTCCTGGCGCGCCAAATGTCGAAGTGTGTAGCCAACACTTCCCCCGGGCCTGCTCTGGGCAGCCCGCGGAGGTTCTTTTTCGGAGGGGCTAGTCACTCACGGAGAGCTTCAGCGTTATGGACGATTGAGGGAGAAGCTTGACACGGGGATTTTTACGTGGTTCAGGCCGCCGGAGCGTAAAACCCTACGTCCACGGTGAGCAGAGTTGCTCGTTGTATTGCTTGTTGCTCAGAACCGGAGTCCTGAGCTTGAGGGTGAGATGGGTGCTAGAGCGTAAGCTTGCCCTAGACGAGAGTGGGTGAAATGCCGAACCGCTGGGGTGCGAACCCTTGTGTGTGAGTGTGTAAGAGGTGACCGAACCCCTTGTAACGTTGCCTACCCAACCTTTTATAGTCCAAGGCTTGGGCGGCTTACAAGGTGGGCCCCGGGGACCCAATAGGTGGCCCCGGGGTGATTTCCTACCAGCTTCTATGTCTTGGCGCTGGCGTCGAGGTCCTCGTCCTGCCACCCTGCCCACGTCGTAGGCTAGGTGTAGCGTGCAGCTGTTGGTGATGGCAGGGGCGGTAGGGCATGTCTTGTCCATGTCTTGTCGCTGCCTTCAATGGTCTGCAGCTTTAGACATTGTACGCCTGTCTTGACTGTGACTGGTCACAACGCCTCCGGACAGGCGTGCGCAGCGCCCCTTCGTCTTGGGAAGGCGTGGGTCTTGAAAGCTTTGTACGGTAAAGACATGGCGCGCCTTTACTCCCGCTGCCTACCGCAACAGGCGGGCAGCACTGCTCTGCTGGCCACGTGTCGGGCCCAGAGCTCTCCTCTGAGGAGAGGAGGGAGCTCCGGTCACGCTTGACACGTGGAGCCTTCGGAGCTCACCCCGCGGAGGGGGGGGGGAGGTCCGGCTCTGCTCGCGACATGGCGGGCCGGGAGCTATCCTCCGAGGGGAGGGGAGCTCCGGCCCCGCTAGCCACGCGGCTCCTTCGGAGCTCGCCCCTGCGGGAGGGGGCGAGGTCCAGTCTTCTGGGCCACGTGGCAGGCTCGGAGCTATCCTCTGAGGAGAGGGGAGCCCCGGCCCTGCCGGACATGTGGCGCCTTCGGAGCCCGCCCCTGCGGAGGGGGCGAGGTCCTTAGGCAGTTTCACCCTGTGCGCGTGGGTACCCGGTATTGATGGTACCGACAGAGTCCTATTCAATTTGTTTTGGATCTTAACAAACTTATCTCCAATTGATTTGTTGTGGCAGCAATGTGGGGGAAATTGTGTCGGTTTCCTCAGTACCGGGTACTCTCGTGCACAGGAGAAAAATCCGCCTAAGGACCTCGTACCTCCGTAAGGGTGAGCTCCGGAGGCTCCACGTGTCCGGTGGGGCCGGGCCTCCCTTCTCTGCAGGGGTGAGCTCCGGAGGCACCACGTGTCCAGCGGAGGCCGGTCCTTGCTTATCCTTAGAGGCGAGCTTCGGACCTGCCACGTAGCCACTGCCAGGGCGAGCTCCAAAGGCACCACGTGTCCAGCGCAGACAGGCCTTCCCTCGGGTGAGCTATGGAGGCTCCACGTGTCCAGTGGGCCGAACCTCCCCTCTCCTTAGAGAAGAACTCCGGGGGCGACACATGTCTGGCGGCAGAGCCTCTTCTCTCCTTAGGGGCGAGCTCCGGTGGTGACACGTGTTCAGCGGCCGGGGCCTCTCCTCTCCTCAGAGACGAGCTCCGGTGACGACACATGTCCAGCGAGCCGGACCTCCCTCCTCCTCAGAGGAGAGCTCCGAGGGTGACACGTGTCCCGCGGGGCGGGACCTCATCCCTTCCGTAGGGGTGAGCTCTGAAGTCGACACGTGTCTGGCGGGGCCGGACCTCATCCCTTCCGCGGGGGTGAGCTCCGAAGGTGCCACGTGTCTGGCGGGGCCGGACCTCATCCCTTCTGCAGGGATGAGCTCCGAAGGCGCCATGTGTCCGGCGAGGCCGGACCTCATCCCTTCCGCAGGGATGAGCTCTGAGGGTGCCAGCCGGGGGACGTGTCGACAGCGCACTTCAACAAATTGGAATTGGCTCAACTCAGCTATCTTTTTCCCATTCCCCATAATTTTTATGATCCTTTCTCCATTTATACTTCTTTTATAATGTTTCTCTATATGAAAAATTTATGCAATGCATGGAGTGAATTTGAGGGTGTTACACCGTCGCCCCCATTGCCCTGAGCTCCCGTCGCCACGAGTCAACGCTCCGCCGTTCGCCGTCCCCGACGCCTGACCTCCCCAAGTCGATGACCCGCCACCCCCAACACCTAGCCGGCCGCCGCCCCGACGCCCAGCCTCCCCGAGTCGACAGCCCGCCACCCCCAACGCTCTGCTGGCTGCCGTCCCGTCGCCCACGTCGCCCCGACACCCCGCCACCACGTCCCGAGTCCTCGATCATCGCCGGAAGTCGTGTAAGGGATTTATTCCACATGTTGAATTGAAGCAATCGCTGATGTGAATTCAACGATATACTAGTTCATTGTGGAAACACAAATTCTCCAAAATGTTAAATATCCACCCTTTTTGGCTGAAAGCGTATTTTACTTATTGCTTCTGTCGGTACCCTCAATATGGGGTACCCCTGCGCACAGGGGAAAACCGTCTAAGGACTTTTCCCCCTTCGCAGGGGCGAACTCTAAAGGCTCCACGTGTACAGCGGGGACGGACCTCCCTCTCCTCAGAGGAGAGCTCTGGGCCCGCCACGTGGCCAGTGGAGCCGGACCTCCCCCCTCCGCGGGGGAGAGCTCCGAAGGCTCCACGTGTCCAGCGGGGCCGGACCTCTCTCTCCACAGAGGAGAGCTCCAGGCCCGCCACATGGCAAGCTGAGCCGGACCTCCCCCCTCCGCAGGGAGAGCTCCGAAGGCTCCACGTGTCCTGTGGGGCCGGACCTCCCTCTCCTCAGAGGAGAGCTCTGGGCCCGCCATGTGGCCAGCAGAGCCAGACCTCCCCCCTCCGCGGGGAGAGCTCCGAATGCTCCACGTGTCCAGCGGGACCGGACCTCCCCTCTCCTTAGAGGAGAGCTCCGGGCCTGCCACGTGGCAGCGAAGCAGCGCTGCCCGCCCAGCGTGATAGCCAACAAGAGTGAAGGCACACCATGCCCTTACCGTATAAGACATTCAAGACCCGCGCCTTCCCAAGATGCGAAGACGCGACGCACGTCTGCCAGGCGCCACTGTGGCCAGTCATGATCAAGACAGGTCGTGCCTTCCCAAGACATGAAGAAAAACACGCAATGTCAGAGGTTGTACACCAATAAACACAGCGACAAGACATGCCCTGCCGACCTGCCATCATCAACCACTACGCCTAGCTTGCGGCTTGGGCAGGGCGGCAGGACGGAGACTCAGAAGCGCTCACCAGAGACAACTACCGGCATTACTGCGAGATATGGTAGATGGAAGGTAATCCCCCCGGGACCACCTGTCGGGTCCTGGGGCCCCCTTTGTAAGCCGCCCGAGCCTTGGACTATAAAAGGCTCGGGTAGGCAGCGTTGCAAAGGGTTTGGTTCCCTTGGCATTCAACACTTAGCTAGCACTCAGCTCATCCTCAAGCTTAGAACTCCGGTTCTAAGCCTCAAGCAATACAAGGAGCACCTCTGCTCACCGTGGACGTAGGGTTTTACGCTCCGACGGCCTGAACCACGTAAAAATCACCGTGTCAACCTTCTCCTTCCTTCGTCCAAACACGCGTAGACTCTCCGAGAGGACTAGCGCCTCCAAAAAAGAACCTCCGCGGGATACCCACAGCAGGCCCAGGGTAAGTGTCGACCGCAGATGCTTTGACATTTGGCGCGCTAGGTAGGGGGGATTTTCCCTCTCGCGACGAGCTTACGCTGATGAAGATGACGAAGCTTCCTTTAGCGGCAAGCTCCCGTCACCCTTGTTCCTGGCGAACAATGACCAGCGAGGCCTATGTCTCGACGCACTCAGGACGGAGTGTGTCGGGCCAAGCTGGAAGCCCGCAGCCAACTCCAACAACGCGGACTCCAGCAAGCACAAGATCTGCTGCAGCGCCGAGTGTCACTCATGGAAGTACACTAGCTGCAGCACGTGTGCTCCTGCACAATCCACCTACTGGGGACGCTCCCCAGGGGGCAACCCAGCAGTGGATTCGCGATGTCGACCGTCTCATCGTCGCTGCAGTCAACCCTCCGCTCCAGCGGGGACGACGCCCCAGCCAAATGGATGTGTCGCTGTTGCACACGCCAACTGTTGACGGGCAGACGGCAGACTCCCGCTCCACTAGGTTCCCATCGGCGGACCTGAGGTCGGAGCTGGAGCGGCGTCACCTGGGCGAAGATGTCCGCGTGACCATCAAGCGACGACGAGAACAGCGTTGCAACCACGAGGTCGGCGACAGCATGTCGACCGCCTCGACTCAGCCTGGGCTGCAGACGTTCGCCACACGATCTCTGCCCCAAACGTATGCCACGCAGCATATACACCAGCCATATGCCCTGCAAATGGTGCCTCCGGTCTATGGTGCACCTTTGCCCATGCCGGGGTTTACCGTGCCAACAGCGGACCAAGCGTTCGCGGCACCGGTACCTGCAGCAACAGGAACGGGGTGTGCAGCCCTGGCGCCCCACCTTCGCTTCACAAGGTGGCCGCGCAAGTTCCGGCCACACCTGCCAGAGAAGTATGACGGCAGCGTCAACCCAGCGGAGTTCCTCTAGATCTACTCCACCGCCATCCTTGCTGCAGGAGGGGATAAGGCCGTCATGGCCAACTACTTCCCCGTCGCCTTGACCGGCCCAACACGGTCTTGGCTCATGAACCTCCCCCAGGGTTCCATAACCTCCTGGGGAGAGTTGTGCCGGCAGTTCACCGTGAACTTCGGCAGCTCCTACACCCGTCCCGGCACGGAGCTTGACCTCCACGCCATCCGACAACAACCTGGAGAGTCGCTGCGCTCCTTCATCCAGCGGTTCTCCCAGGTACGGAATACCATCCCCCACATTCAGAATACTTCTGTGGTGGTGGCGTTCCGACAGGGTGTGAGGGACAAGAAGATGCTCGAGAAGCTCACCACAAAAGAGGTGCGCGACGTCTCGGAGCTCTTCAGCCTGGCGGACAATTGCGCCAGAGCAGCAGAAGGGCGCAACTGGCACTCACAGCCAGCCTTCGAAGCCGGAGGACAGCCCGGACCTAGCGCTGCCCCCCAGGGGAGCAGCAAGAAGATCAAGAAAGGCGGTGGCAAGATCAAGCCGCCGGCCAGAGCTCCCGTTGCTGCAGCTGCAGCACCGAGCGGGGCTTGGGGCCCACGCCCCGACAAGAGGCCGCAACAGTCACCAGCCCCTGGCGGTGACCATAGTGAGCCGTGCCCCGTGCACAACACCAGGAGCCACACTGTTGGTGAGTGCCGGGAGATCCAGAAGCTCGCGGTGCGCCTCCGCGAAGGGAGGCCGCCACGCGCAGATGCTCCTCCCTTCCGTCAGAGGAAGGGCAAGCAGAAAGTCGACCCTCGGGACAACATCGACCAAGAGATGGGGTTAAAGGAGCCCCAGCGCGCCCTGAAGACGGTCCATCACCGCGAGGGCTCCAGCTCCAGCGACGACGAGCACCGGAAGGTGCTCCACGTCATCTACGGCGCATCCTCGGAACCCTTGTCCCGGAATGCAGTCAAGACCCTGCACCGAGCAGTGGCGTCGGTGGCCCTTGTCCTAAGCGCCGCGCTGCTCCTCAAGTGGGTAGGAACCCCCATCAGCTTCGACGCCTCCGACTGCCCTAAGAACATGGCTGGCGCCGGTCGGTTACCGCTCTTGGTAGCTCCCACCATCGCCAACGTGAAGATGTACCACGTTTTGGTATATGGCGGGGCTGGCCTCAACCTCATCAGCCGCGTAGCTTTCCAGAAGCTGCTGATCCCGATGGCCAAGCTCACCCTGTCGAGCCCGTTCTTGGAGGTAGGGCCGGCACAAGTCGTCCCCTATGGCAACATCAGCCTTCCGGTGACCTTCAGAGCACCGGACATCTACCGGACAGAGTACATTCTGTTCGACGTGGTGGAGATCGACCTCCCCTTCAATGCCATCATCGGAAGGCCAGCCCTACACCGGTTCATGGCGGTAGCCCACTATGGCTACCTTGTCTTGAAGATGTCTACACCAACCGGCGTCCTCAAGATTCGTGGAGACCGCACTGCCGCTGTTGAAGTGTGTGGTCGACACTTCCCCCAGACCTGGTCTGGGCAGCCCGCGGAGGTTCTTTTTCGGAGGGGCTAGACACTTGCGGAGAGCTTAAGCGTTAGGGACGAGTGAGGGAGAAGCTTGACACGGCGAGTTTTACGTGGTTCGGGCCGCCGGAGCGTAAAACCCTACGTCCACGGTGAGCAGAGGTGCTCGATGTATTGCTTGCTGGTAAGAACCGGAGTCCTGAGCTTGAGGGTGAGAGATGTCTAGAGTGCGAGTTCACAGGGTTTGAACCCTTGCTAACGTTGCCTACCCGAGCCTTTTATAGTCCAAGGCTCGAGCGGCTTACAAGGTGGGCCCGGGACCTGACAGGTGGTCCCAGGGAGATTGCCTGTCATCTACCGTATCTGCAGTTATGCCGGTAGTTGTCTCTGGCGAAGGCTTCCGAGTCTTCGTTCTGCCGCCCTGCCCATGCCGCAAGCTACTCGTAGTGGTTGATGACGGCAGGGGCGGCAGGGGATGTCTTGTTGCTGTGTTTATTGGCGGGCAGGCTCTGACACGGCGCGCCAGTCTGTGATGCGACTAGGCGCAATGGCACCTGACAGAGGCGTGCTCCGCATCTCTGCGTCTTGGGAAGGCGCGGGCCTTGAATACCTTGTACAGGCAAGGTATGGTGCATCTTTACGCCCGCTGCCTACCGCACGGGGGCAGGCAGCGTCGTCCTGCAGGACACGTGGCGGGCCCGGGCTCTCCTCTAAGGGGAGGGAGGTCTGGCCCCGCGGGACACGTGGAGCCTTCGGAGCTCTCCCCGCGGGGGGGGGGGGGGGGGGGGAGGGGGAGGTCCGGCTCAGTTGGCCACGTGGTGAGTCCGGAGCTCTCCTCTGAGGAGAGGGAGGTCCGGCCCTGCTAGACACGTGGCGCCTTCGGAGCTCTCCCTGTGGAGAAAGGCGAGGTCCTTAGGCATTTCCCCCTGTGCGTGAGGGTACCCCGTATCGAGGGTACCGATAGTGGCTCCCGGGCCCATCTCGGGGGAGATAGAGAGCCCGAGGTGGGGCCTCTGTCGGTACCCGCGATATGGGGTACCCCCGCTCATAGGGGAAAATGCCTAAGGATCTCGCCCTTCTCCGCAGGGAGAGCCCCGAAGGCGCCACGTGTCCAGCGGGGCCGGACCACCCTCTCCTCAGAGGAGAGCTCCGGGCCCACCACGTGGCCAACAGCAGCCAGACCTCCCCTCTGTGGGGAGGGCTCCGAAGGCGCCACGTGTCCCACGGGGCCGGACCTCCCCCTCCTCAGAGGAGAGCTCCGGGCCGGCCACGTGGCCGACAGAAGCCGGACCTCCCCCCTCCGCGGGGAGAGGTCCGAAGGCTCCACGGGTCTTGCGGGGCCGGACCTCCCTCTCCTCAGAGGAGAGCTTCGGGCCCGCCACGTGTCCAGCAGAACAGCGCTGCCTGCCCCCGAGCGGTAGGCAGCGGGCGTAAAAATGCACCATACCTTGCCCGTACAAGGTATTCAAACGCGGAGACGCGGAGCACGCCTCTGTCAGGTGCCGTTGCGGCCAGTCGCATCGCAGACTGGCGTGCAGTATCAGAACCTGCTAGCCAATAAACATAGCGACAAGACGTCCCCTGCCGCCCCCGTCGTCATCAACCACTACGACTAGCATGCGGCATGGGCAGGGCGGCAAGACGAAGACTCGGAAGCCTTCGCCAGAGACAACTACCGACATAACTGCGGATACGATAGTCGGCAGGAAATCTCCCCGGGACCACCTGTCGGGTCCCGGGCCCCCCTTGTAAGCCACACGAGTCTTGGACTATAAAAGTCTCGGGTAGGCAACGTTAGCAAGGGTTCGCACTGTAGCCATTCGCACCCTGGGTTCGCACTCCAGCAACTCACACCCTAGGCATAACTCACCCTCAATCTCAGGACTCCGGTTCTGAGCAACAAGCAATACAGCAAGCACCTCTGCTCACCGTGGAGGTAGGGTTTTACGCTCCGGCGGCCCGAACCACGTAAAACTCGCCGTGTCAAGCTCCTCCCTCACTCGTCCCTACGCTTAAGCTCTCCGCAAGCGACTAGCCCCTCCGAAAAAGAACCTCCGCGGGCTGCCCAGAGCAGGTCCGGGGGAAGTGTCGACCACACACTTCGACATTTGGCGCGCCAGGAAGGGGGCTTTTCCCTTGCGCGACGAGTTTCTGCCGATGAAGATGACGAAGCTACCTTCAGCGGCAAGCTCTCCTCCCCCGCGTTCATGACGGACTGTGACTAGCGGGAATACGTGTCAACACACTCAGGACGCAGTGTGTTGGCACAAGCTGGAAGCCAGCAGCCGACTCCGGCAACGCCGACTCCGGCAATGCAGGCTCCAGCCAGCGTCAGATCTTCTGCAGTGCTGAGCGTTTCCCACGGGGGTGCGCTAGCTGCAGCAAGAGCGCTACTGCGCAACCCACCTTCTGGGGACGCGCCCCATTCAGCTACCCAGCAGTGGATTCGCGAGGTAGACCGTCTCGTCGTCGCCACCGCAAACACTCGACTTTGGCGGGGACGATGCTCCGGACAGCCGGCTGTGTCGCTGACGCGCACGCCGATGGTTGACGGACAGACGGCAGGTTCCAGCTCCACCAGGCTTCCGTCGACGGTCCTAAGGACTGAGCTGGAATGATGCCACTTGGGCTAAGACGCCCAAGTGTTCCTTAAGCGATGACGAGAGGCGTCGCAGCCAAGAGGCCGGCGTCAGCATGACGCCTGCCTCAACCCTGCCTGAGGCGCAGACTTTCGCCACGCGAACTCTGCCCCAGGCATACGCCACGCAGCATATGCCACAGCCATATGCCCTGCAAACGGCGCCCCCGGTCTATGGCGCAGCCTTGCCCACACCGGGGTACACTGTGCCAGCGGTGAACCAAGCGTTCGCGGCACCAACTCCTGCAGCAACAGGAGCAGGATGTGCGGCCCTGACGCCCCACCTTCGCTTCGCGAGGTGGCCGCGCAAGTTTCGGCCGCACCTGCCTGAGAAGTACGACGGCAGCGTCAACCCGGCGGAGTTCCTCCAGATCTACTCCACCGCCGTACTTGCCGCAGGAGGGGATGAGGGCATCATGGCCAACTACTTCCCCGTCGCCTTGACCGGCCCAGCCCGGTCTTGGCTCATGAACCTCCCCCAGAGTTCCATAACTTCCTGGGGAGAGCTCTGCCGGCAGTTCACGGCCAACTTCGGCAGTTCCTACACCCGTCTAGGCACGGAGCTCGACCTCCACGCCATCAAGCAACAACCTGGGGAATCACTGCACTCCTTCATCCAGCGGTTCTCCCAGGTACGCAACACCATCCCGCACATTCAAAGTGCTTCTGTGGTGGTGGCATTCCGGCAGGGTGTCCGGGACGAGAAGATGCTTGAGAAGCTCGCGACCAGAGAGGTCCGCGATGTCTCCGAGCTCTTCAGCCTGGCGGACAAGTGCGCCAGAGCAGCAGAAGGGCGGAACTGGCACTCACTGCCAGCCTCCGAGTCGGGAGGATAGCCCGGATCTGGCGCCGCTTCCTATGGAGGCAGCAAGAAGGCCAAGAACCGGGGGAGTGGCAAGATGAAGTCATCGGCCGCGGCTCCCATTGCCGCAGCAGCGGCACCCAGTGGAGCTCGGGGGCTGCGCCCCGACAAAAGGCAGCGACAGTCACCAGCCCCAGAGGGTGACCAAGGCGAGATATGCCCGTGCACGGCAGCTGTCGCCATACTACTGCCGAGTGCCGGGAGATTCAGAAGCTCGCGGAGCGCTTCCATAAAGGGAAGCAGCAGCGGACTGATGCTCCACCCTTCCGCCAAAGGGAGGGCAAGCAGAAGGTCGACGCCCCAGACAACATCGACCGCCAAGTGGGGTTGCAGGAGCCTCAGCGCCCCGTGAAGGCGGTGCGCAACCATGAGGACTCCAGCTCCAGTGATGATGAGCGTCGAAAGAAGCTCTACGTCATATACGGCGGGTCCGCCGACCCCTCGTCCCGAAGCGCGGTTAAGACTCTGCGCCGAGCCGTAGCGTCGGTGGCTCCACTCCCAGGTGCCGCACCGCACCTCAAGTGGATGGGAACCCCCATCAGCTTTGATGCCACCGACTGCCCCAGGAACATGGCTGGGGCCGGCCAACTACCGCTCTTGGTAGCGCCCACCATCGCCAACGTGAGGATGTACCACGTTTTGGTAGATAGCGGAGCTGGGCTGAACCTCATCAGCCGTGCAGCTTTCCAGAAGCTGCAGATCCCGATGGCCAAGCTCACCCCGTCGAGCCCGTTCTCAGGGGTAGGGCCGGGACAGGTCGTTCCCTACGGCAACATCAGCCTCCCAGTGACCTTTGGAGCTCCGGACAGCTATCGGACAGAATACATTCTGTTTGACGTGGCGGAGATCGACCTCCCCTTCAACGCCATAATTGGCAGGCCAGCCCTGTACCGATTCATGGCAGTAGCCCACTACGGCTACCTCATCTTGAAGATGCCTACACCAACAGGCGTCCTCAGGATTCGTGGAGACCGCACTGCTGCAGTGTCGGCCTTGGAAAAGCTCCAAGCGCTTGCAACAGCTAGAGCACCAGCCCCTGGCAGTGCAGAACCAGACCAGCTCCACCCGAGTGCACGCCACCGTGCCTCTATCGCAGCACCCCGTGTGCAACCCCTTGATGAGGGCGACGTCCCCTTAAAGCTCGTCCAAATCGGCGCCGATGTCACTCAGACCACCCGGGTAGCCGGGGGCCTGGATAGCAAATAGGAAGGCGCGCTCGTCACCTTCCTCCGGCACAACGTCGACGTGTTTGTATGGAAGCCGTCGCAGATGCACGCTCGTCACCTTCCCCGACGCCCGGCCAGTTCAACAGAAGCCCCGCAAGCAGTCCATCGAGCGGCAAAACTTCATCCGCGAAGAAATCAAGAAGTTCCTGGACGCTGGCTTCATACGGGAAGTCCACCACCCCCGGTGGTTGGCGAACCCCGTCGTTGTCCCGAAGGCCGGTGGGAAGCTCCGGATGTGCATCGACTACACCAGTCTCAATAAGGCATGTCCCAAAGATCCATTCCCTCTCCCTAGAATAGATCAAATAGTAGACTCGACATCAGGCTGCAATATGCTATGCTTCCTAGACGCCTACTCGGGTTTCCATCAGATCCCCATGTCTAGAGAAGATGAAGAGCACACCTCCTTCATCACAGTAGACGGCCTGTATTGTTATGTTTCTATGCCTTATGGCCTAAAGAATGCTCTCCCCACCTTTGTACGTGCAATGCACAAAACCTTTGGAGAGTTAATAAGAGACTTAGTTGAGGTGTATGTCGATGAAATCGTTGTCAAGGTCAGGCAGAGTTCATCCTTGTTAGATAACCTAGCCTTAGTTTTTGACAAATTGCGCTCCACGCGCACCAAGCTGAACCCCGACAAATGTGTGTTCGGTGTATCCTCTGGGAAACTCTTAGGATTCCTGGTCTCGCACCAGGGAATTGAGGCCAACCCAAAGAAGATCAAGGCCATCAACTTGATGCGGCCTCCTGCCCGCATCAAAGAAGTCCAGAAGCTCACGGGATGCCTAGCCGCGCTGAGTCGGTTTATACCGAGACTAGCAGAGCAGGCGCTCCCCTTCTTTAAGCTCCTGCGCAGATCCGGTCCATTTGCCTGGACTGACAAAGCAGAAGAAGCTTTCCAGGAGTTGAAGCAACTCCTGACAACCCTACCTATCATGGTAGCTGTCGAAGTGTTCGGTCGACACTTCCCCCGGGCCTGCACTGGGCAGCCCGCGGAGGTTCTTTTTTCGGTGGGGCTAGTCCCTTGCGGAGAGCATGCGTGGATGGACGAGTTAGTAAGAGCTTGACGCGGTGAGTTTTACGTGGTTCAGGCCACCGGAGCGTAAAACCCTACGTCCACGGCGAGCTATGGAGCTCGCTGTATTGCTTGCTGCTCAAGGCCGGAGTCCTGAGCTTGGGGGTGAGTTACAGCTTGGGAGCGTATGGCTAGTGTATGAGTTGAAAAGTGCGAACCCTTGCTATCGTCGCCTACCCGAGCCTTTTATAGTCAAGGACTCGGGCGGCTTACAAGGGGAGCCGGGACCCGACAGGTGGTCCCAGGAAGATTGTCTATTATCTACTGTATCTGCAGTTATGCCGATAGTTGTCTCTGGTCGAAGGCTTCTGAGTCTTCATCTTGCCGCCCTGCCCATGCCGCATGCTAGTCGTAGTGGTTGATGACGGCGCAGGCGGCATGGGATGTCTTGTCGCGGTGTTTATTGGCTGGCAGGTTCTAACACCGCGCGCCAGTCTGTGATACGACTGGGCGGAACGGCACCTGACAGAGGCGTGCTCCGCGTCTCCGCGTCTTGGGAAGACGCGGGCCTTGAATACCTTGTACGGGCAAGGTATGGGGCGTCTTTACGCCCGCTGCCTATCGCTCGGGGGCAGGCAGCGCCGTTCTGCTGCCACGTGGCGGGCCTGGAGCCCTTCTCAGAGGAGAGGAGGGCCCGGTCCGCGGGGCACATGGAGCCTCCGGACCTCTCCCCGTGGAGGGGGAGGGTCGGCTTCTATCGGCCAAGTGGCGGGCTCGGAGCTCTCCTCTGAGGAGAGGGGGGTCCGGCCCCGCTGGACGCGTGGTGCCTTCGGACCTCTCTCCCGCGGAGGGGGAGGTCCGGCTTCTGTATGCCACGTGGCGGGCCCGGAGCTCTCCTCTGAGGAGAGGGAGGTCCGGCCCCGCCGGACGCGTGGCGCCTTCGGAGCTCTCCCTGCGGAGAAGGTCGAGTTCCTTAGGCATTTTTCCCTGTGCGCGGGGGTACCCCATATCTCAGGTACCGACAGTGGCCCCCGGGCCCATCTCGGAGGAGATAGCGAGCCCGAGGTGGGACCTCTGTCTCTTCCGATCCGCGCACTTTCTCTAAGTCCCGAATTGACCGCTGCCGGAGCACGAACGGCCGCGGGATCGTGGGAGCATGCACTCACTTGATGGTTGCTTTTACTGCGGCGGTTCCCAAGACTGCCACTTCTGCGTGTTGCGGCGCTTTCTTCGGGAACCGCCGAAGTGCCTTGCCGGCTCATCTTCTCAGGAGACTGACTCCTTGACCCACCGCTTCAGTTGGGCGGCTTGGGTCTACCCGTCATCGACACTCGGTCTAGGAGCCGAAGCGGTTGCCGATGCAGTGTATTCGAAGAGTTTTGAATCGCTTGGAATTGCACCCGGGAAGTTTTTAGAGGGGATCTTACCCATATTGCGGCTTCCCTTCGCACTTCTCTGTGTTTCTTCTCGCACTCTTGTGCTTTTGCTCCCTTGCCCTTGAGTTCTCCCTCGCCATGGCCTCCAACCCGCCACCAGAGAAGAAGCGCGCTTGATCTCCTCCAGCGGCGGCGTCGGTGCCAAGTCGGGAATCTGGGGTGCCTGGCACTCCCTCCGGTGGCGACTCGAAGAGGCCCCGGGCTGATGCGTTGAGGGAAGCTTCTGGGGCGTCCTTTGTTCCGCCAGTTCAAGCGACTGCGGAGCGGCCGTCAGTGACGGTAGCGGGCTCTGGGAGTCCTACCCCGGCTCGGAAGTCGGGGTTCAGAGCCCGCTGGAGTGTCCGCGCTTCCCGGCCATCCCCGACTTGCGGGGAGTCTGTGCCGTTGTGCTCGGAGCCAGGGGCAACTGCCGCGGCCCCAAGGCCAGCGTGAACTTCTCCTGTTCCGGTGTGCCAAGACTCCGCGGCGGCGTCGTCTCTTCCTGCCGAGATGGCCACCGCGGCCCCCAAGCCAGCGCAGGTCGACCCTGCACCAGGCGGCCCGGCCTTTACTCCAGCGCCGCCTTCCCCGGCTCGCCCCTCTCCACAGGTCAAGGAGCCAGAAGCTGAAGAGAGCCCGGCAGGTCCGGCTGCCAGAGCTTCGGAGCCAGCTTCTCCTGATCGGCGTCTCGTCTCAGTTGCTGGTGCGTCGACTCCTCTTGAGGAAGAGGTAATGGAGGAGGTCAGGGGGACTGCCCCGGCCTCTGTTGCTCCATTGCCCCTGGCGGATGCCTTCGCGCTTGCCGAGACGAGCGTTCGGCAGGTCTTGGCTGCACTAGGTCGCGAGCGGGAGGAGTATACGGATGAACGGGATCGCCTCCTCACCTGGGGGAACCTTTTGCGGGAGAGGACCGCGAAGGTTAAGAGCGAGCTCGACTCCAGGCGGGAGTTGCTCGACTTCAGGGAAGTGCTCCTCGACCGGATGAAGTGGGCTGTCGACCGCATGGACACCGAATCGCAGCGGATCAACAGGGAGGCCCTGGAGGCACACGCCCGGGCCGAGGAGAGCCTCTCTGCCGCTGTGGAGATACGGCAGCAGTTGGAGCGCCGTAAACTCGCCGTTGAGGAATAGGAGCGTTCCACGGCAGCTGAGGCGGAGAGGGTCGCCGCGCAGCTGGCGGCGGGCGAGGATGACCTTCGAGCTCGGGTCGAGGAGGTGGAGATTCTGAAGGCAGACCTCGACTTGAGGGAGGAACAGGTCTCCCGTGAACGTCGGGCGGTCTTGGACCGGGAGTTGGCCGCCGACTTCAAGGCTGCTGAGTTGGAGCGGCTCGCCAAGACTCTCCATCTTCGGGAGAGCTCTCTGGCGGCCAAGAAGAAGGAATTCTCCGAGAGGAACCTAGAGGCTCTGCAGGCGGCCCGCCGTGAGGTGGAGGAGCTTTCGGCCTTGTGGTCCTCCGAGGCTCTTGCGGTCTCGAGCTTCGTGGATCGAGCGGGGTCCGCCCTGATCCCTCTTGGCTTCAGTCCGGTGAGGGCCGCGGCTCCTGCGTTGAAGGTGGCGGAGGTGATCCCCGCGCTGGAGTCGATCGGCGCCAAGCTGGACGGGCTAGACTCGGTGGTCGCAAGCGAGCATGAGGCCGAGGGGCGCGGCCTAGCTTTAGAGGTCGCCTCACATGTTCTGGCATGCTTTAAGAGCTGCGACCCCTCTTTCTCGCTAGAACCAGCGAGAGAGGGCCTAGCCGTGGAGTGGGAGGAAGCTGCCAGGGCAGAAGTCAAGGATGTGGCCACCCTTGTAGCCGCAAGGTTCCGGCGGGAGCCGGGAGGTCCTTAGGACTTGTTTCTCCCTTTTTATCGAGTCTGTAGTCCAGCTCATGGAGCCTCGCTTAGTTTGACTCTTTTAGATACTTGTGTCTGTGATGCTTTTTCTCTCCTTCTTGGCTTTGCCTGACTGAGTCCTTAGCTCCGCAAGGTACTCAGAGGCCATCTCCAATCTCGGAGCTCCGCATAGACATCT
The DNA here is from genome assembly GCA_030760725.1 of Neostapfia colusana. Classification (NCBI taxonomy): domain Eukaryota; kingdom Viridiplantae; phylum Streptophyta; class Magnoliopsida; order Poales; family Poaceae; genus Neostapfia; species Neostapfia colusana. The sequence continues at coordinate 30,280,898 of JASWHV010000017.1, read as the reverse complement.
TCCCTGGGTCCTAACAGTGTTAGGGGCCCCCGGGGGTCTCCGGATCTCGTCCTATGGGGAGCTCCAAATCTGCCTGCCACGTGGCGGGTCCGGAGCCCCTCCTTAAGAGGCGGGAGCTCCGGCCATGCTGGACACGTAGGGCTTTAGGAGCCCTCCCACCGGGGGGGGGGGGGGGGGAGGTCCGGTTTCCGCCTGCCATGTGGCGAGCCCGGAGCCCTCCTCAGGGGAGGCGAGAGCTCCGGGCCTGCTGGACACGTGGGGCCCTCGGGCCCCGCCCCTGCTGAAGGGGCAGGACCCGGTCCTTCCAGTCCTAGGCCGGAGTAGTTGATAGCTCCTTTCCCCCCGCTTCATGCAGTCCTTGTTGCCATAACCTAGAGGTCCTGCACACAGGCAGAGGAAAAGTAATTCTCCTCGAGGGGTCCTCCCCTCCCGTCTCCTAGTCTTATTCGTCTTATGATCCTGATCCGTTATACGGGGCTTGGGCAATTCTGTGCTCGAGGCGCCGGAGCTCCGGCTCCCTCCGAGGTCCGGGTAGATCGTCCGATCCCTAGTACCGGGCCATGCGCCGGGGAAGCAGAGTGCATGATGCGCATGCTTCGGGCTCATGGCCTGCTAAGCTGGATACGCACCCTGGACCCCCATGCACAACGCAGGCCTTTCCTGGAGGTGACCAACTGGCACCGCAACACCTGACTAGGGGAGGCCCGAGATACTCACTCGGCCTTCGGCAGGTGCCTCAAGCGCAGCCGCCTTCGGTAGGATAGCGAATGCCGACTATGGATGAGTGCAGGAGAGGGGGAGCTAGATGTACGATGAACATACAAAGATAGTGCGGTCATAAAAATTAATGCATAATTTAAATGAGCGCATGAGAGAGAGCTAAGTAGAACAGGTCTCTGTATTCGTGCCCATAGATGGAATTCTGTCTGTACATGGAGGCAATATTCCGCCACGTCTACAAGGGAAGCAAGACTCTACGCGCTTAGGGTCGGAACCAGGCTAAACTGGACGTAGTCCTGTACCGTCCCTTGAGACTTAGCTGCCCCAAGCTCTGTTCCTAAATCCTATGGGATTCATTACAGAATAGGATAACCCTGTTCTACTGATGCTCGGGAAGTAGGACTTACAGTGTTGCTTCATGGCAAGGATTTTTGGGAATGGATCCCACACTGGGTTGAAAGGCATGTGTACCTGGGGCGGCAGCTTTCATGATTCGGAAGGGACCTTCCCTGCTGGGGGAGAGCTTATGGGTCGTCGAAGTGTTCAGTCGACACTTCCCCCGGGCCTGCACTGGGCAGCCCGCGGAGGTTCTTTTTTCGGTGGGGATAGTTCCTAGCGGAGAGCTTGCGCAGATGGACGAGTTAGTAAGAGCTTGACACGGCGAGTTTTACGTGGTTCAGGCTGCCGGAGCGTAAAACCCTACGTCCACGGCGAGCTATGGAGCTCGCTGTATTGCTTGCTGCTCAGGGCCGGAGTCCAGAGCTTGGGAGTGAGTTATAGCTTGAGAGTGTAAGGCTAGCGTAAAACCCTACGTCCACGGCGAGCTATGGAGCTCGCTGTATTGCTTGCTGCTCAGGGCCGGAGTCCTGAGCTTGGGAGTGAGTTACAGCTTGAGAGTGTAAGGCTAGCGTATGAGTTGGAGAGTGCGAACCCTTGCTATCGTCGCCTACCAGAGCCTTTTATAGTCCAAGACTTGGGCGGCTTACAAGGGGTGCCGGGACCCGACAGGTGGTCCCGGGAAGATTGTCTATTATCTACCGTATCTGTAGTTATGCCGGTTGTTGTCTCTGGTCGAAGGCTTCTGAGTCTTCATCTTGCCGCCCTGCCTATGCCGCATGCTAGTCGTAGTGGTTGATGACGGCACAGGCGGCACGGGATGTCTTGTCGCTGTGTTTATTAGCTGGCAGGTTCTGACACCGCGCGCCAGTCTGTGATGTGACTGGGCGCAACGGCATCTGACAGAGGCATGCTCCGCGTCTCCGTGTCTTGGGAAGACGTGGGCCTTGAATACCTTGTACGGGCAAGGTATGGGGCGTCTTTACGCCCGCTGCCTTTCTCTTGGGGGCAGGCAGCACAGTTCTTCTGACCATGTGGCGGGCCCGGAGCCCTTCTCTGAGGAGAGGAGGGTCCGGCCTGCAGGGCACGTGGAGCCTCCGGACCTCTCCCCGCGGAGGGGGAGGCTCGGCTTCTGTTGGCCACGTGGCGGGCCCGTAGCCCTCCTCTGAGGAGAGGGAGGTCCGGCCCCGCTGACGCGCGGCGCCTTCGGACCTCTCTCCCGCGGAGGGGGCGGTCCGGCTTCTGTATGCCACGTGGCGGGCCCGGAGCTCTCCTATGAGGAGAGGGAGGTCCGGCCCCGCCGGACGCGTGGCGCCTTCGGAGCTCTCCCTGCAGCGAAGGGCGAGTTCGTTAGGCATTTTCCCCTGTGCGCGGGGGTACCCCATATCTCAGGTACCGACAGTGGCCCCCGGGCCCATCTCGGGGGAGATAGCGAGCCCGAGGTGGGACCTCCGTCTCTTCCAATCCGCGCACTTTCTCTAAGTCCCGAATTGACCGCTGCCGGAGCACAAACGGCCGCGGGATCGTGGGAGCGTGCGCTCATTTGATGGTTGCTTTTACTGCGGCGGTTCCCAAGACTGCCACTTCTGCACGTTGCGGCGCTTCCTTCGGGAACCGCCGAAGTGCCTTGCCGGCTCATCTTCTCAGGAGACAGACTCCTTGACCCACCGCTTCAGTTGGGCGGCTTGGGTCCACCCGTTATCGGCACTCGGTTTAGGAGCCGAAGCGGTTGCCAATGCGGTGTATTCGAAGAGACCCGAATCGCTTGGGATTGCACCCGGGAAGGTGTGAAATGAAACCCCCATGTGGGTACACTCCCCTTATAATGCTTTGGCGATGGCGTCTCGGTTCCCTCCAGCAATGGGGTCTGCACCAAGCCTGGAACTCAGGAGCCAGCCTGCCCTGCCTCTGAGGGTGGCGCCGCCAAGGGGTTTCTGGTTTGTCCTCCCGACGGAGCCTGTCGGTACCTGAGATATGGGGTACCCCCGCGCACACGGTAAAATGCCTAAGGAACTCGCCCTTCTCCGCAGGGAGAGCTCCGAAGGAGCCACGCGTCCGGCGGGGCCGGACCTCCCTCTCCTCAGAGGAGAGCTCCGGGCCCGCCACGTGGCATACAGAAGCCGGACCTCCCCCTCCGCGGGAGAGAGGTCCGAAGGCGCCGCGTGTCCAGCGGGGCCGGACCTCCCTCTCCTCAGAGGAGAGCTCCGGGCCCGCCACGTGGCCAACAGAAGCCGAGCCTCCCCCTCCGCGGGGAGAGGTCCAGAGGCTCCACGTGCCCCGCGGGACTGACCCTCCTCTCCTCTGAGAAGGGCTCCGGGCCCGCCACGTGGCAGCAGAACGGCGCTGCCTGCCCGAGCGGTAGGCAGCAGGCGTAAAGGCGCCCCATACCTTGCCCGTACAAGGTATTCGAGGCCCGCTTCTTCCCAAGACGCGGAGACGCGGAGCACGCGTCTGTCAGGTGCCATTGCGCCCAGTCGCATCACAGACTGGTGCGCGGTGTCAGAACCTGCCAGCCAATAAACACCGCGGCAAGACATCCCATGCCGCCTGCATCAACCACTACGACTAGCATGCGGCATGGGCAGGGCGGCAAGATGAAGACTCAGAAGCCTTCGACCAGAGACAACTACCGGCATAACTGCAGATACGGTAGATAATAGACAATCTTCCCGGGACCACCTGTCAGGTCCCGGCTCCCCTTGTAAGCCGCCCGAGTTTTGGACTATAAAAGGCTCGGGTAGGCATCGATAGCAGGGGTTCGCACTTTGCAACTCATACGCTAGCTATACACTCTCAAGCTGTAACTCACCCCCGAGCTCAGGCCCCCGGTCCTGAGCAGCAAGCAATACAGCGAGCTCCATAGCTCGCCGTGGACGTAGGGTTTTACGCTCCGGCGGCCTGAACCACGTAAAACTCGCCGTGTCAAGCTCTCACTAACTCGTCCATCTGCACAAGCTCTCCGCTAGGGACTAGCCCCACTGAAAAAAGAACCTCCGCGGGCTGCCCAGTGCAGGCCCGGGGGAAGTGTCGACCGAACACTTCGACAGAGCCCTTCCCTGGTGACAGCAGGCAGAAAGCTCCTTGGCGTTGCATCCCCTCCCAGGTGGTGGAGTCTTCAAAGAAACCGCTGAAGCACCGAGGAGAATCCCAAGCGGCAGAGTCTCCGAGAAGACCGCTGAAGCTGCGGAGGGGGGGGGGCCTCAGGAGCACCCTTGATGACTCCGGCTTTTGCACAGGTGATGAGGGAAGGGGGCTCCAGGGGCACCCTTGACGACACTGGCCTTTGCGCCGATGATGAGGGAACTTCAGGAGAAGGAAACCGCCAATGCACCATGGAGGATCCCAGACGGCAGAGTCTCCAGGAAGACCGCTGAATACTGCGGAGGGGGCCTCAGGAGCTCCCTTGGTGTCACCGGCTTTTGCGCCGGTGATGAGGGAGGCGATTCCTGCGCTCGGGTCATAGAGCGAGAGAGTTCCGCCAGGGCTGAAGCCTGGTGATGCGGCTGTTCTTGCAACTTCTGGATTCTGGTCGTGTCAGGAGGCCCTTGGGACTTGTTTCTTTCTTTTTATCGAGTCTGTAGTCCAGCTCATGGAGCCTTGCATAGTTTGACTCTTTTAGATGTCTGTGTCTGTGATGCTTTTTCTCTCCTTCTTGGCTTTGCCTGACTGAGTCCTTAGCTCCACAAGGTACTCAGAGGCCATCTCCAATCTCGGAGCCCCGCATAGACACCTTCCCCGGGTCCTAACCGTGTTAGGGGCCCCCGGGGGTCTCCGGATCTTGCCCCATGGGGGGCTCCAAATCTGCCTGCCACGTGGCGGGTCCGGAGCCCCTCCTTAAGAGGCGAGAGCTCCGGCCATGCTGGACATGTAGGGCTTTCGGAGCCCTCCCACCGGTGGGAGGGGGAGGTCCGGTTTCCGCCTGCCACGTGGCGAGCCCGGAGCCCTCCTCAGAGCTCCGGGCCTGCTGGACACGTGGGGCCCTCGGGTCCTGCCCCTGCTGGAGGGGCAGGTCCCGGTCCTTCCAGTCCTAGGCCGGAGTAGTTGGCAGCTCCTTTCCCCCTGCTTCATGCAGTCCCTGTTGCAGTAACCTGGAGGTCCGGCACACAGGCAGAGGAAACGTAATTCTCCTCGGGGGGTCCTCCCCTCCCGTCTTCTAGTCTTATCCGTCTTACGATCCTGATCCGTTATACGGGGCTTGGGCAATTCTGTGCACGAGGCGCCGGAGCTCCGGCTCCCTGCGAGGTCCGGGTACGGCAGTCTGATCCCTAGTACCGGGCCATGCGCTGGGGAAGCAGAGTGCACGTGCTTTGGGTTCATGACCAGGCAAAGAGGTTGTACTCCCCTGTACCTCCGGAGGGCAGGATGCGCATGCTTTGGGCTCATGGCCTGCTAAGCTGGATACGCACCCTGGACCCCCCATGCACAACGCAGGCCTTTCCTGGAGGTAACCAACTGGCACCGCAACACCTGACTGGGGGAGGCCCGAGAGACTCACTCGGCCATTGGCAGGTGCCTCAAGCGCAGCCGCCTTCGGTAGGATAGCGAATGCCGACTATGGATGAGCGCAGGAGAGGGGGAGCTAGATGTACGATGAACATACAAAGATAGTGCGATCATAAAAATTAATGCATAATTTAAATGAGCGCATGAGAGAGAGCTAAGTAGGACAGGTCTCTGTATTCGTGCCCATAGATGGAATTCTGGCTGTACATGGAGGTAATATTCCGCCTCGTCTACAAGGGAAGCAAGACTCTACGCGCTTAGGGTCAGAACCAGGCTAAACTGGACGTAGTCCTGTACCGTCCCTTGAGATTTAGCTGCCTCAAGCTCTGTTCCCAAATCCTATGGGATTCATTACAGAAGATGATAACCCTGTTCTACTGATGCTCGGGAAGTAGAACTTACAGTGATGCTTCATGGCAATAGTCTTTTGGGAATGGATCCCACATTCGGTTGAAAGGCATGTGTACCTGGGGCGGCAGCTTTCATGATTCAGAAGGGACCTTCCCTGCTGGGGGAGAGCTTATGGGTCCTTCTTGGAATAGAGCATGCCGCGACACCAGGTTGCCCTCCTGCAGGCCCCCGATGCGTTCGGTTCTTTGGCGGTAGTGCTTAGAGCATCAGCCGAGACCGTGCGTTGTGGGGTGTTACCTGCAGCCGAGTCTCGTCGACGAGGTTGTCATCTTCACGCTGGATTAGGTCCTGCGCGGCTTCTCCTGGGGGCCCCGGGGAGTTCTCCCCTTCTGGCTAAGGCCTTCAAGGGGTAGGTGGACCCGGGCTCGTCTTGGATGACCTAAGGCGTCTTCCCCTTCTGGCAAGGCCTTCAAGGGGTTGACGGACCTTGGGCGGCCCCCGGGAGGTATGTCCAAGGCACGGAGGCGTGCCGCAGTTGACTACCGCCCTGGCCTGTCACCGTCAGAGCTGGAGTCCTCGCCATTATGCACTGTCTTTATGATGCGCTGAGGCTCCTGGAACCCCACCTGATGGGCGGCAGTGACTGGGGCATCGACCTTCTGTTTGCCGTCCCTCTGAGGGTAAGGCGGTGCTTCAGCTCTCTGCTGTCTTCCTTTGCGGAAGCGCTCTACGAGTCTCTGGATATCCCAGCACTCGGCAGAAGTATGGTTGCCGGCGCCATGCACGGGGCATAGTCCGCCATGGTCACTGTCTGGGGCCGGTGACTGCCGCTGCCTTTTGTCGGGGCGTGGCCCCCGAGCTCCACTAGCCGTTGCTACTGCGGCGACGGGAGCCGTGAACGATGATCTCATCTTGCCACCCCCCCCCCCCCGGTTCTTGGCCTTCTTGCCACCCCCATAGGCAGCAGCGCCAGACCCGGGTTGTCCACCTGGCTCGGAGGTCGGCAGAGAGTGCCAGTTCCGCCCTTCAGCTGCTCTGGCGCATTTGTCCGCCAGACTGAAGAGCTCAGAGACGTCGCGGACCTCTCTGGTCGCGAGCTTCTCAAGCATTTTCTCGTCCCGGACACCCTGTCGGAACGCCACCACCACAGAGGCACTTTGGATATGCGGGATGGTGTTGCGTACCTGGGAGAACCGCTGGATGAAAGAGCGCAGCGACTCCCCAGGTTGTTGCTTGACGGCGTGGAGGTCAAGCTCCGTGCCGGGACGGGTGTAGGAGCTGCCGAAGTTGGCAACGAACTGCCGGCAGAGCTCTCCCCAGGAGGTTATGGACCCCTGAGGTAGATTCATGAGCCAAGACCGAGCTGGGCCGGTCAAGGCGACGGGGAAGTAGTTTGCCATGACAGCCTCATCCCCTCCTGAGGCAAGTACGGCGGTGGAGTAGATCTGTAAGAACCCCCTGGGTTGACGCTACCGTCGTACTTCTCGGGCAGGTGCGGCCGGAACTTGCGCGGCCACCTCGCGAAGCGAAGGTGGGGTGCAAGGGCCGCACATCCTGCACCTGCTGCTGCAGGTATTGGCGCTGCGAATGCTTGGTTCGCACTTGGCACCGCGTATCCTGGCATGGGCAAGGCTGCACCATAGACCGGGGGCGCTGCTTGCGGCGCATATGGTTGCGGCATATGCTGCACGGCATATGCCTGAGGCAGGGCTCGCGTGGCGAAGACCTGCCCTTCAGGTTGTGTCGAGGCCAACGACATGCTGTCGCCAGCCTCATGGTTGCGACGCCTTTCTCGGCGTCGCTCGAGGAACACCCGGGTGTCCTGGCCCAAGTGGCACCGTTCCAGCTCCCTTCTCAGGTCGGTGGACAGGAGCCTGGAGGAGCTGGAGTCCGCCGTTAGCCCGTCAACCGTGGGCGTGTGCGTCAGCGACACAGCCGGTTGTCCTGGGCGCCGTCCTCGCCGAAACCGAGGGTTCACGGCGGCGACGACGAGGCGGTCTACCTCGCGGACTCATTGCTGGGTCGCTGAATGGGGCGCATCCCCCGCGGGTGGGTTGCGCAGCAGCGCTCTTGCTGCAGCTAGCGCACCCCGATGGTGTACGCTCAGCGCTGCAGAAGATCTCACACTGGTCGGAGCCTGCATCGCCGGAGTCGGCGCTGCCGGAGTGGGCTGCTGGCTACCAGCTTGTGCCGACACACTCCGTCCTGAGTGTGTCGACATGTACTCCCCAGTGGTCACGGTTCGCCGTGAACGCGGAGGGGGAGAGTTTGCCGCTGAAGGAAGCTTGGTCATCTTCGTCGGCCGAAACTCGTCGCGCTAGGAGAAAGGCCCCTACCTGGCGCGCCAAATGTCGAAGTGTTCAGTAAACACTTCCCCCGGGCCTGCACTGGGAAGCCCGCGGAGGTTCTTTTTTCGGTGGGGCTAGTTCCTAGCGGAGAGCTTGCGCAAATGGACGAGTTAGTAAGAGCTTGACGCGGTGAGTTTTACGTGGTTCAGGCTGCCGGAGCGTAAAACCCTACGTCCACGGCGAGCTATGGAGCTCGCTGTATTGCTTGCTGCTCAGGGCCGGAGTCCTGAGCTTGGGAGTGAGTTACAGCTTGAGAGTGTAAGGCTAGCGTAAAACCCTACGTCCACGGCGAGCTATGGAGCTCGCTGTATTGCTTGCTGCTCAGGGCCGGAGTCCTGAGCTTGGGAGTGAGTTACAGCTTGAGAGTGTAAGGCTAGCGTATGAGTTGGAGAGTGCGAACCCTTGCTATCGTCGCCTACCCGAGCCTTTTATAGTCCAAGACTCGGGCGGCTTACAAGGGGTGCCGGGACCCGACAGGTGGTCCCGGGAAGATTGTCTATTATCTACCGTATCTGTAGTTATGCCGGTAGTTGTCTCTGGTCGAAGGCTTCTGAGTCTTCATCTTGCCGCCCTGCCTATGCCGCATGCTAGTCGTAGTGGTTGATGACGGCGCAGGCGGCACGGGATGTCTTGTCGCGGTGTTTATTAGCTGGCAGGTTCTGACACCGCGCGCCAGTCTGTGATGTGACTGGGCGCAATGGCACCGGACAGAGGCGTGCTCCGCGTCTCCGCGTCTTGGGAAGACGCGGGCCTTGAATACCTTGTACGGGCAAGGTATGGGGCGTCTTTACGCCCGCTGCCTTTCTCTCGGGGGCAGGCAGCACCGTTCTTCTGGCCACGTGGTGGGCCCGGAGCCCTTCTCTGAGGAGAGGAGGGTCCGACCTGCGGGGCACGTGGAGCCTCCGGACCTCTCCCCGCGGAGGGGGAGGCTCGGCTTCTGTCGGCCACGTGGCGGGCCCGCAGCCCTCCTCTGAGGAGAGGGAGGTCCGGCCCCGATGGACGCGCGGCGCCTTCGGACCTCTCTCCCGCGGAGGGGGAGGTCCGGCTTCTGTATGCCACGTGGCAGGCCCGGAGCTCTCCTCTGAGAAGAGGGAGGTCCGGCCCCGCTGGACGCGTGGCACCTTCGGAGCTCTCCCTGCGGAGAAGGGCGTGTTCCTTAGGCATTTTCCCCTGTACGCGGGGTACCCCATATCTCAGGTACCGACAGGGTCCTTCTTGGAATAGAGCGTGCCGCGACACCAGGTAGCCCTCCTGCAGGCCCCCAATGCGTTCGGTTCTTTGGCGGTAGTTCTTAGAGCATCAGCCGAGACCGCGCGTTGTGGGGTGTTACCTGCAGCCGAGTCTCATCGACGAGGTTGTCATCTTCGCGCTGGATTAGGTCCTGCGCGGCTTCTCCTGGGGGCCCCCAGGGAGTTCTCCCCTTCTGGCTAAGGCCTTCAAGGGGTTGGTGGACCCGGGCTCGTCTTGGATGACCTAAGGCGTCTTCCCCTTCTGGCAAGGCCTTCAAGGGGTTGACAGATCTTGGGCGGCCCCCGGGAGGTATGTCCGAGGCACGGAGGCGTGCCGCAGTTGGCTACCGCCCTGGCCCGTCACCGTCGGAGCTGGAGTCCTCACCGTTATGCACTGTCTTTATCACACGCTGAGGCTCCTGGAACCCCACCTGATGGGCGGCGGTGACTGGGGCATCGACCTTCTGTTTGCCATCCCTCTGAGGGTAGGGCGGTGCTTCAGCTCTCTGCTGTCTTCCTTTGCGGAAGCCCTCTGCGAGCCTCTGGATATCCCAGTACTCGGCAGCAGTATGGTTGCCGGCGCCATGCACGGGGCATAGCCCGCCCTGGTCACTATCTGGGGCTGGTGACTGCCGCTGCCTTTTGTCGGGGCATGGCCCCCGAGCTCCACTAGTCGTTGCTTCGGCGATGGGAGCCGTGAACGATGACTTCATCTTGACACTCAACCGGTTCTTGGCCTTCTTGCCACCCCCATAGGCAGCAGCGCCGGACCCGGGTTGTCCTCCTGGCTCGGAGGTCGGCAGAGAGTGCCAGTTCCGCCCTTCAGCTGCTCTGGCGCATTTGTCCGCCAGGCTGAAGAGCTCAGAGACGTCGCGGACCTCTCTGGTCGCGAGCTTCTCAAGCATTTTCTCGTCCCGGACACCCTGTCGGAACGCCACCACCACAGAAGCACTTTGGATATGCGGGATGGTGTTGCGTACCTGGGAGAACCGCTGGATGAAAGAGCGCAGCGACTCCCCAGGTTGTTGCTTGACGGCGTGGAGGTCAAGCTCCGTGCCGGGACCGGTGTAGGAGCTGCCGAAGTTGGCGACGAACTGCCGCCAGAGCTCTCCCCAGGAAGTTATGGACCCCTGAGGTAGATTCATAAGCCAAGACCGAGCTGGGCCGGTCAAAGCGACGGGGAAGTAGTTGGCCATGACAGCCTCATCCCCTCCTGCGGCAAGTACGGCGGTGGAGTAGATCTGGAGGAACTCCGCCGGGTTGACGCTACCGTCGTACTTCTCAGGCAGGTGCAGGCGAAACTTGCGTGGCCACCTCGCGAAGCGAAGGTGGGGTGCAAGAGCTGCACATCCTGCTCCTGCTGCCGTAGGTATTGGCACTGCAAACGCTTGGTTCGCACTTGGCACCGTGTATCCCGGCATGGGCAAGGCTGCACCATAGACCGGGGGTGCTGCTTGCGGCGCATATGGTTGTGGCATATGCTGCGCGGCATATGCCTGAGGCAGGGCTCGCGTGGCGAAGACCTGCCCTCCAGGTTGTGTCGAGGTCGACGTCATGCTGTCGCCAGCCTCATGGTTGCGGCGCCTTTCTCGACGTCGCTCGAGGTACACCTGGGCATCCTGGCCCAAGTGGCACCGCTCCAGCTCCCTTCTCAGGTCCGTCGACGGGAGCCTGGAGGAGCTGGAATCCGCCGTTTGCCCGTCAACCGTGGGCGTGCGCGTCAGCGACACAGCCGGTTGTCCGGGGCGCCGTCCTCGCCGAAACCGAGGGTTCGCGGCGGCGACGACGAGGCGGTCCACCTCGCGGACCCATTGCTGGGTCGCAGAATGGGGCACATCCCCAGCAGGTGGGTTGCGCAGCAGTGCTCTTGCTGCAGCTAGCGCACCCCCATGGTGTACGCTCAGCGCTGCAGAAGATCTCACACTGGTCGGAGCCTGCATCGCCGGAGTCGGCGTTGCCGGAGTCGGCTGCTGGGTACCAGCTTGTGCCGACACACTCCGCCCTGAGTGTGTCGACATGTACTCCCCACTGGTCACGGTTCGCCGTGAACGCGGAGGGGGAGAGTTTGCCGCTGAGAGAAGCTTGGTCATCTTTGTCGGTGGAAACTCGTTGCGCAAGGGGAAAAGCCCCCTACCTGGCGCGCCAAATGTCGAAGTGTTCGGTCGACACTTCCCCCGGGCCTGCATTGGGCAGCCCGCGGAGGTTCTTTTTTCGGTGGGGCTAGTCCCTTGCGGAGAGCTTGCGCGGATGGACGAGTTAGTAAGAGCTTGACGCGGTGAGTTTTACGTGGTTCAGGCCGCCGGAGCGTAAAATCCTACGTCCACGGCGAGCTATGGAGCTCGCTGTATTGCTTGCTGCTCAGGGCCGGAGTCCTGAGCTTGGGGGTGAGTTACAGCTTGGGAGTGTATGGCTAGTGTATGAGTTGCAAAGTGCGAACCCTTGCTATCGTCGCCTACCCGAGCCTTTTATAGTCCAAGACTCGGGCGGCTTACAAGGGGAGCCGGGACCCGACAGGTGGTCCCAGGAAGATTGTCTATTATCTACCGTATCTGCAGTTATGCCGGTAGTTGTCTCTGGTCGAAGGCTTCTGAGTCTTCATCTTGCCGCCCTGCCCATGCCGCATGCTAGTCGTAGTGGTTGATAACACCGCAGGCGGCATGGGATGTCTTGTCGCGGTGTTTATTGGCTGGCAGGTTCTGACACCGCGCGCCAGTCTGTGATGCGACTGGGCGCAACGGCACCTGACAGAGGCGTGCTCCGCGTCTCCGCGTCTTGGGAAGACGCGGGCCTTGAATACCTTATACGGGCAAGGTATGGGGCGTCTTTACGCCCGCTGCCTATCGCTCGGGGGCAGGCAGCGCCGTTCTGCTGCCACGTGGCGGGCCCAGAGCCCTTCTCAGAGGAGAGGAGGGCCCGGTCCGCGGTGCATGTGGAGCCTCCGGACCTCTCCCCACGGAGGGGGAGGCTCGGCTTCTGTCGGCCACGTGGCGGGCCCGGAGCTCTGTTCTGAGGAGAGGGGGGTCCGGCCCCGCTGGACGCGTGGCGCCTTCGAACCTCTCTCCCGCGGAGGGGGAGGTCCGGCTTCTGTATGCCACGTGGCGGGCCCGGAGCTCTGCTCTGAGGAGAGGGAGGTCCGGCCCCGCCGGACGCGTGGCGCCTTCGGAGCTCTCCCTGCGGAGAAGGGCGAGTTCCTTAGGCATTTTCCCCTGTGCGTGGGGGTACCCCATATCTCAGGTACCGACAGTAGCCCCCGAGCCCGGAGAGCATCTGTTGCTCTACATCGCGGCGACAACTGAAGTGGTGAGTATGGTCCTCGTCGCAGAGCGGCCGGACCTCTCGTCTTCACAGCCTGCTCCGGCAGCAGAAGACAGACACCAGGAAACCCCGGAGGTCCAAGACGGCCTCCCGGACCTCCAAGACAACCTCCTGGAGGTCCAGGGCGGCCTCCCAGACCTCCAAGACAACCTCCCGGGGGTCCAGTGGGGCCCTCCCGGGGGCCCAACGGGACCTCCCGGAGATCCAGCAGGACCTCCCGGAGCTCCCGGAGAACCAGCGGGGCCCCCCGGAGGGCCAAGATGGCTTAAGAACCTTCGAGTTCCAACTCCCAGATGCCCCCCTGGACCCACTCACCTCCAGCGGGCATGGGCCAATGGATGAAGACCTCTCAGACCTAAGAGAGAGGGTTCGAACCATCCAGAGGCCTGTCTACTACATCAGCGAAGTCCTTCACGATGCCAAGACAAGGTACCTAGAAGTCCACAAGCTGCTGTATGCAGTGCTCATGGCGTCCAGGAAGCTCCGCCACTACTTTCAGGCCCACCGGGTCTCAGTAGTCACCTCCTATCCGCTGAAGACGATCCTTCACAGGTGTCAAAGTGTTCAGTCGACACTTCCCCCGGGCCTGCACTAGGCAGCCCGCGGAGGTTCTTTTTTCGGTGGGGCTAGTCTCTAGCGGAGAGCTTGCGCAGATGGACGAGTTAGTGAGAGCTTGACACGGCGAGTTTTACGTGGTTCAGGCCGCCGGAGCGTAAAACCCTAAGTCCACGGCGAGCTATGGAGCTCGCTGTATTGCTTGCTGCTAAGGACCGGGGGCCTGAGCTCGGGGGTGAGTTACAGCTTGAGAGTGTATGGCTAGCGTCTGAGTTGCAAAGTGCAAACCCAGGGTGCTAATGGCTAGAGTCCGAACCCCTGCTAACGTCGCCTATCCGAGCCTTTTATAGTCCAAGACTCGGGTAGCTTACAAGGGGGGCCGGGACCCGACAGGTGGTCCCGGGGAGATTGACTGATATCTACCGTATCTGCAGTTATGCTGATAGTTGTCTCTGCCGAAGGCTTCTGAGTCTTCGTCCTGCCGCCCTGCCCATGCCGCCTGGCTAGTCGTAGTGGTTGATGACGGCTGTCGGTACCTGAGATATGGGGTACCCCCGCGCACAGGGTAAAATGCCTAAGGTACTTGCCCTTCTCCGCAGGGAGAGCTCCGAAGGCGCCACGCGTCCGGCGGGGCCGGACCTCCCTCTCCTCAGAGGAGAGCTCCGGGCCCGCCACATGGCATACAGAAGCCGGACCTCCCCCTCCGCGGGAGAGAGGTCCGAAGACACCACGCGTCCAGCGGGGCCGGACCTCCCTCTCCGCAGAGGAGAGCTCCGGGCCCGCCACGTGGCATACAGAGGCTGGACCTCCCCCTCCGCGGGGAGAGGTCCGGAGGCTCCACGTGCCCCGCAGGCCGGACCCTTCTCGCCTCAGAGAAGGGCTCCGGACCCTCCACGTGTCCAGAAGAACGGTACTGCCTGCCCCCGAGCGGTAGGCAGCGGGCATAAAGGCGCCCCACACCTTGCCCGTACAAGGCATTCAAGGCCCGCGTCTTCCCAAGACGCGGAAACGAGGAGCAGGAGTCTGTCAGGTGCCGTTGCGCCTAGTCGCATCACAGACTGGCGCGCGGTGTCAGAACCTGCCAGCCAATAAACGCCGCAACAAGACATCCCATGCCGCCTGCGCCGTCATCAGCCACTACGACTATCACGCAGCATGGGCAGGGCGGCAAGATGAAGACTCAGAAGCCTTCGACCAGAGGCAACCACCGGCGTAACTACAGATACGGTAGATAATAGACAATCTTCCCGGGACCACCTGTCGGGTCCCGGCTTCCCTTGTAAGCCGCCCGAGCCTTGGACTATAAAAGGATCGGGTAGGTGTCGATAGCAAGGGTTCGCACTTTGCAACTCATACGCTAGCCATACACCCTCAAGCTGTAACTCACCCCCGAGCTCAGGCCTCCGGCCCTGAGCAGCAAGCAATACAGCGAGCTCCATAGCTCGCCGTGGACGTAGGGTTTTACGCTCCGGCGGCCTGAACCACGTAAAACTCGCCGTGTCAAGCTCTCGCTAACTCGTCCATCCGTGCAAGCTTTCCGCTAGGAGACTAGCCCCGCCGAAAAAAGAACCTCCGCGGGCTGCCTAGTGCAGGCCCGGGGGAAGTGTTGATCGCACACTTCGACATTTGACGTGCCAGGTAGGGGCTTTTCCCCTAGCGCGACGAGTTTCCGCCGACGAAGATGACCAAGCTTCCTTCAACGGCAAACTCTCCCCCTCCACGTTCACGGCGAACCGTGACCACTGGGGAGTACATGTCGACACACTCAGGACGGAGTGTGTCGGCACAAGCGGGCAGCCAGCAGCCGACTCCGGCAACGCCGACTCCAGCTATGCAGGCCACGACCAGCGTGAGGTCTTCTGCAGCGCTGAGCGTACACCATGGAGGTGCGCTAGCTGCAGCAAGAGCGCTGCTGCGCAACCCGCCTGCGGGGGATGCGCCCCATTCAGCGACCCAGCAATGGGTCCGCGAGGTGGACCGCCTCGTCGTCGCCGCCGCGAACCCTCGGTTTCGGCGAGGATGACGCCCAGGGCAACCGGCTGTGCCGCTGACGCGCACACCCACGGTTGACGGGCTAACGGCGGATTCCAGCTCCTCCAGGCTCCTGTCAACGGACCTGCGAAGGGAACTGGAACGGTGCCACTTGGGGCAGGACGCCCGGGTGTACCTCGAGCGACGCTGAGAAAGGCGTCGCAACCAGGAGGCAGGCGACAGCATGTCGTCGGCCTCGACACAACCAGAAGGGCAGGTCTTCGCCATGCGAGCCCCGCCACAGGCATATGCTGCGCAGCATATGCCACAACCATATGCGCCGCAAGTAGCGGCCCCGGTCTATGGTGCAGCCTTGCCCATGCCGGGATACGCAGCGCCAGGTGCGAACCAAGTGTTTGCAGCGCCTATACCTGCCGCAACAGGTGCAGGATGTGCGGCCCTTGCACCCCATCTTCGCTTCGCAAGGTGGCCACGCAAGTTCCGCCCACACCTGCCCGAGAAGTACGACGGCAGCGTCAACCCGGCGGAGTTCCTCCAGATCTACTCCACCGCCGTACTTGCCGCAGGAGGGGACGAGGCTGTCATGGCCAACTACTTCCCCGTCGCCTTGACCGGCCCAGCCCGGTCTTGGCTCATGAATCTACCTCAGGGGTCCATAACCTCCTGGGGTGAGCTCTGCCGGCAGTTCGTCGCCAACTTCGGCAGCTCCTACACCTGTCCCGGCACGGAGCTCGACCTCCACGCCGTCAAACAACAACCTGGGGAGTCGCTGCGCTCTTTCATCCAGCGGTTCTCTCAGGTGCGCAACACCATCCCACATATCCAAAGCGCCTCTGTGGTGGTGGCGTTCCGACAGGGTGTCCGGGATGAGAAAATGCTCGAGAAGCTCGCGACCAGAGAGGTCCGAGACGTCTCGGAGCTCTTCAGCCTGGCAGACAAGTGCGCCAGAGCAGCTGAAGGGCGGAACTGGCACGCACTGCCGACCTCCGAGTCAGGAGGGCAGCCCGGGTCCGGTGCTGCTGCCTATGGGGGTGGCAAGAAGACCAAGAACCGGGGGGGGGTGGCAAGATGAAGTCACCATTCACGGCCCCCGTCGCCGCAGCTGCGACGACCAGTGGAGCTCGGGGGCCACGCCCTGACAAAAGGCAGCGGCAGTCACCGGCCCCAGACAGTGACCAAGGCGGGCTATGCCCCGTGCATGGCACCTGCAACCATACTGCAGCCGAGTGCTGGGAGATCCAGAGGCTCGCAGAGCGCTTCCGCAAAGGAAGACAGCAGAGGGCTGAAGCACCGCCCTACCCTTAGAGGGATGGCAAACAGGAGGCCGCCGCCCCAGTCACCGCTGCCCACCAGGTGGGGTTCCAGGAGCCTCAGCGTGTCATAAAGACAGTGCATGGCGGTGAGGACTCCAGTTCCGACGGTGACGGGCTTGGGCGTTAGCCAACTACAGCACGCCTCCGTGCCTCGAACATACCTCTCGGGAGCCGCCTAAGGTCCGTCAACCCCTTGAAGGCCTTGCCAGAAGGGGAAGACGCCTTAGGTCATCCAAGGCGAGCCCGGGTCCACCTACCCCTTGAAGGCCTTAGCCAGAAGGGGAGAACTCCCCGGGGGCCCCCGAGAGAAGCCGCGCAGGGCCTGATCCAGCGTGAAGATAACAACCTCGACAAGACTCGGCTTGCAGGGAACACCCCACAACGCACGGTCTCGGCTAATGCTCTAAGAACTACCGCCAAAGAACCAAATGCGACGGGGGCCCGCAAGAAGGCAACCTGGTGAAGCGGCACGCTATATTCCAAGAAGGACCAATAAGCTCTCCCCCAGCAGGGAAGGTCCCTTCTGAATCATGAAAGCTGCCGCCCCAGGTACACATGCCTTTCAACCGAGAGTGGGATCCATTCCCAAAAAAATCCTTGCCATGAAGCAACACTGTAAGTCCTACTTACTGAGCATCGGTAGAACAGGGTTATTCACTTCTGTAATAGACCCCATAGAATTTAGGAACAGAGCTTGGGGTAGCTAAGTCTCAAGGGACGGTACAGGACTACGTCCAGTTTAGCCTGGTTCCGACCCTAAGCGCGTAGAGTCTTGCTTCCCTTGTAGACAAGGTGGAACATTGCCCCCATGTACAGCCAGAATTCCACCTATGGGTACGAATACAGAGACCTGTTCTACTTAGCTCTCTCTCATGCGCTCATTGAAATTAAGCATTAATTTTTATGATCGCACTATCTCTGTATGTTCATCGTACACCTAGCTCCCCCCTCCTGTGCTCATCCATAGTCGGCATTTGCTATCCTACCGAAGGCGGCTGCGCTTGAGGCACCTGCCGATGGCCGAGTGAGTCTCTCGGGCCTCCCCCAGTCAGGTGTTGCGGTGCCAGTTGGTCACCTCCAGGAAAGGCCAGCGTTGTGCATGGGGGGTCCAGGGTGCATATCCAGCTTAGCCGGCCCAGAGCCCAAAGCATGCGCATCCTGCCTTCCGGAGGTCCAGGGGAGTACGTCCGCTTTGCCTGGTCATGAACCCAAAGCGCGTGCACTCTGCTTCCCCAGCGCATGGCCCGGTACTAGGGATCGGACGGCCGTACCCGGACCTCGGAGGGAGCCGGAGCTCCGGCGCCTCGTGCACAGAATTGCCCAAGCCCCGTATAGCGGGTCAGGACCATAAGACGAATAAGACTAGGAGACAGGAGGGGAGGACCCCCCCGAGGAGAATTACGTTTCCTCTGCCTGTGTGCAGGACCTCCAGGTTACGGCAACAGGGACTGCATGAAGCGGGGGGAAAGGAGCTACCAGCTACTCCGGCCTGGGACTGGAAGGACCGGGACCTGCCCCTCCAGCAGGGGCGGGGCCCGGGGGCCCCACGTGTCCAGCGGGCCCGGAACTCTCTCCTTCCTTGAGGAGGGCTCCGGGCTCGCCACGTGGCAGGCAGGAACCGGACCTCCCTCCCTAAGTGGGAGGGCTCCGAAAGCCCTACGTGTCCAACATGGCCGGAGCCCCCGTCTCTTGAGGAGGAGCTCCGGACCCGCCACGTGTCAGGCAGACTTGGAGCCCCCCATAGGGCGAGGTTCGGAGACCTCCGGGGGCCCCTAACACGGTTAGGACCCGGGGAGGGTGTCTGTGCGAAGCTCCGAGATTGGAAATGGCCTCTGAGTACCTTGCGGAGCTAAGGACTCAGCCAGGCAAAGCCAAGAAGGAGGGAAAAAGCATCACAGACACAAGTATCCAAGAGAGTCAAATTAAACAAGGCTCCATGAGCTGGACTACAGACTCGATAAAAAAGGGAGAAACAAGTCCTAAGGACCTCCCGGCTCTCGCCGGAACCTTGCGGCCACAAGGGCGGCCACATCCTCAACTTCAGCCCTGGCAGCTTCCTCCCGCTCCGCGGCTGGGCCCTCTCTCGCTAGCTCTAGTGAAAAAAGAGGGGTCGCGGCTCTTGAAGCATGCCAGCACATGCGAAGCGACCTCTAAAGCTAAGCTGCGGCCCTCGGCCTCAAGCTCGCTGGCGACCACCGAGTCGAGTCTGTCCAGCTTGGCGCCGATTGACTCCAACGCAGGGATCACCTCTGCCACCTTCAGTGCGCGAGATGCGGCCCTCACCGGACTGAAGCCAAGAGGGGTCAGGGCAGACCCCGCTCGATCCACGAAGCTTGAGACCGCAAGAGCCTCGGAGGACCGCAAGGCTGAGAGCTCCTCCACCTCGTGGCGGGCCGCCTGCAGAGCCTCCAGGTTCCTCTCGGAGAATTCCTTCTCCTTGGTCGTCAGGGAACTCTCCCGAAGGTGGAGAGTCTTGGCTAGCCGCTCCAACTCAGCGGCCTTGAAGCCGGCAGTCAACTCCCGGTCCAAGACCGCCCGGCGATCATGGGAGACCTGTTCCTCCCTCAAGTCAAGGTCTGCCTTCAGAATCTCCAGCTCCTCCATCCGAGCTCGGAGGTCATCCTCGCCCGCGGCCAGCTGCGCGGCGACCCTCTCTGCCTCAGCTGCCACGGAACACTCCCGCTCCTCAACGGCGAGTTCGTGGCGCTCCAACCGCTGCCGTATTTCCACAGCAGCAGAGAGGCTCTCTTTGGCCCGGGCGTGTGCCTCCAGGGCCTCCCTGTTGATCTGCCGCGACTGTGTGTCCATGCGGGCAACAGCCCGCTTCATCCGGTCGACGAGCGCTTCCCTGAAGTCGAGCAACTCCCGCCTGGAGTCGAGCTCGCTCTTAACCTTCGCGGTCCTCTCCCGCAAAAGGTTCCCCCAGATGAAGAGGCGGTCCCGTTCAACCGTATACTCCTCCCGCTCGCGCCCTAGCGCAGCCAAGACCTGCCGGACGCTCGACTCGGCAAGCGCGAAGGCGTCCGCCAGAGGCAATGGAGCAACAGAGGCTGGGGCAGTCCCTCCGACCTCCTCCATTACCTCGTCCTCAGGAAGAGCCGACGCACCAGCAGCCGAGACGAGATGCCGATCAGGAGAAGCTGGCCCCGCGGCTCTGGCAGCCAGGCCAGCCGGGCTCTTTTCAGCTTCTGGCTCCTTGACCTGAGGAGAGGAACGAGCCGGGGAAGGCGGTGCTGGAGAAGAAGCCAGACCGCTTAGTGCAGGATCAACCTGTGCTGGCTCGGGGGCCGCGGTTGCCGTCTCGGCAGGAAGAGACGACGCCGCCACGAAGTCCGGGCACACCGGAACAGGAGAAGTCCGTGCTGGCCTGGGGGCCGCGGCAGTTGCCCCTGGCTCCGAGCGCATCGGCACAGATTCCCCGCAAGACGGGGAAGGCCGGGAAGCGCGGACACTCCAGCGGGCTCTGAACCCCGACATCCGAGCCGGGGTAGGACTTCCAGAGCCCGCAGCCGTCGCCGACGACCGCTCCGCAGTCGCTTGGACTGGCGGAACAGGGGACGCCCCAGAGGCTTCCCCCAGCGCATCAACCCGGGGCCTCTTCGAGTCGCCACCGGAGGGGGTGTCAGGCACCCCAGAATCCCGACTTGGCACCGACGCCGTTGCTGGAGGAGATCGAGCGCGATTCTTCTCTGGCAGCGGGTTGGAAGCCATGGCAAGGGAGAACTCAAAAGCACAAGAGTCCGAGAAGAAATGCTGAGAAGTGCGAAGGGAAGCTGCAATGGGGGTAAGACCTCCTCTAAAAAGCTTCCCGGTGCAATTCCAAGCGATTCGGAACTCTTCGAATATCCCGCACCGGCAACCGCTTCGGTTCCAAGACCGAATGCCGATGATGGGTGGGCCCAAACCGCTTAGCTAAAGCGGTGGGGTCAAGGAGTCAGCCTCCTGAGAAGATGAGCCGGCAAGGCACTTCGGCGGTTCCCGAAGAAAGCGCTGCAACGTGCAGAAGTGGCAGCCTTGGGAACCGCCGCAGTAAAAGCAATCATCAAGTGAGCGCACGCTCTCACGACCCCGCGGCCGTTCGTGCTCCGGCAGCGGCCAATTTGGGACTTAGAGAAAGTGCGCGGATCGGAAGAGACGGAGGTCCCACCTCGGGCTCGCTATCTCCCCCGAGATGGGCCCAGGGGCCACTGTCGGTACCTGAGATATGGGGTACCCCCGCGCACAGGGTAAAATGCCTAAGGTACTCGCCCTTCTCCGCAGGGAGAGCTCCGAAGGCGCCACGCGTCCGGCGGAGCCGGACCTCCCTCTCCTCAGAGGAGAGCTCCGGGCCCGCCATGTGGCATACAGAAGCCGGACCTCCCCCTCCGCGGGAGAGAGGTCCGAAGACACCACGCGTCCAGCGGGGCCGGACCTCCCTCTCCGCAGAGGAGAGCTCCGGGCCCGCCACGTGGCATACAGAGGCTGGACCTCCCCCTCCGCGGGGAGAGGTCCGGAGGCTCCACGTGCCCCGCAGGCCGGACCCTTCTCGCCTCAGAGAAGGGCTCCGGACCCGCCACGTGTCCAGAAGAACGGTACTGCCTGCCCCCGAGCGGTAGGCAGCGGGCGTAAAGGCACCCCACACCATGCCCGTACAAGGCATTCAAGGCCCGCGTCTTCCCAAGACGCGGAAACGCGGAGCACGCGTCTGTCAGGTGCCGTTGCGCCCAGTCGCATCACAGACTGGCGCGCGGTGTCAGAACCTGCCAGCCAATAAACGCCGCGACAAGACATCCCATGTCGCCTGCGCCGTCATCAGCCACTACGACTAGCACGCGGCATGGGCAGGGCGGCAAGATGAAGACTCAGAAGCCTTCGACCAGAGGCAACCACCGGCGTAACTAC
Source organism: Neostapfia colusana (assembly GCA_030760725.1). Lineage (NCBI taxonomy): Eukaryota > Viridiplantae > Streptophyta > Magnoliopsida > Poales > Poaceae > Neostapfia > Neostapfia colusana. The sequence goes on along the minus strand of JASWHV010000017.1, from coordinate 30,259,355 downwards.
AGATACGGTAGATTATAGACAATCTTCCCGGGACCACCTGTCGGGTCCCGGCTTCCCTTGTAAGCCGCCCGAGCCTTGGACTATAAAAGGCTCGGGTAGGTGTCGATAGCAAGGGTTCGCACTTTGCAACTCATACGCTAGCCATACACCCTCAAGCTGTAACTCACCCCCGAGCTCAGGACTCCGGCCCTGAGCAGCAAGCAATACAGCGAGCTCCATAGCTCGCAGTGGACGTAGGGTTTTACGCTCCGGCGGCCTGAACCACGTAAAACTCGCCGTGTCAAGCTCTCGCTAACTCGTCCATCCGCGCAAGCTTTCCGCTAGGAGACTAGCCCCGCCGAAAAAAGAACCTCCGCGGGCTGCCCAGTGCAGGCCCGGGGGAAGTGTCGATCGCACACTTCGACAACGGCGGAGGCGGCAGGGGACGTCTTGTCGCTGTGTTTATTGGCTGGCAGGTTCTGACACCGCGCGCCAGTCTGTGATGCGACTGGGTGCAAAGGCACCTGACAGAGGCGTGCTCCACGTCTCCGCGTCTTGGGAAGGCGCGGGCCTTGAATACCTTGTAAGGGCAAGGTATGGGGCGCCTTTACGCCCGCTGCCTACCGCTCAGGAGCAGGCAGCGCTCTTCGGCTGGACACGTGGCGTGCCCGGAGCCCTCCTCAGAGAAGAGGGAGGTCCGGCCCCGTAGGACACGTGGAGCCTTCGGACCTCTCCCCGCGGAGGGGGAGGTCCGACTTCTATCGGCCACGTGGCGGGCCCGGAGCTCTCCTCTTTGGAGAGGGAGGCCCGACCCCTTGGACACGTGGCGCCTTCGAACCTCTCCCCCACGGAGGTGGGAGGTCCGGCTTCTGCAGGCCACGTGGCGAGCCCGGAGCTCTCCTCTGAGGAGAGGGAGGTCCGGCCCCGCTGGACGCGTGGCGCCTTCAGAGCTCTCCCTGCGGAGAAGGGCGAGTTCCTTAGGCATTTTCCCCTGTGCGCGGGGTACCCCATATCGCGGGTACAGACAGTGGCCCCCGGGCCCATCTCGGGGGAGATATCGAGCCCGTGGTGGGACCTCCGTCTCTTCCGTTCCGTGCACTTTCTCATCTTGAGTACTCCCTGTGCTGGCAGGGTCTTGACGGCTTCGGAGTTCAGCCTCTTAGGAGAGGGTGGAGCCTGGCATCGGAGCTTGGCTCGGCTGTTGGGGCGGAGGTCCGGAAGTCATTGGAACTCAGGCCAGTGAAGGGCGTGAGGTCCGGCATCAGCACTCGCTTCTGACAGGAGGGCGAGGGCTGGCCTCGGAGCTCGGCCCAGCTGTGGGGGCGGAGTCCGGAAGTCATCGGAGCTCAGGCCAGCGAAGGGCGTGAGGTCCGGCATCAGCGCTCGCCTCTGAAAGGAGGGCGAGGGCTGGCCTCGGAGCTCGGCCCAGCTGTGGGGACGGAGTCCGGCACTGCTCAGTGGTCCCCCCTTTCCTATCCCTTAGTCTCATTTGGCTTACTGTCCCAGGCCGGAATACGGGGCTTGGGTAATCCAGTGCACTTGGTCCCGGAGGTCTGGCCCCAGCCCCAGTCAGGGTGTAACCGCCCGGCCCCCTGGTACTCAGACCGTACCGCCGGGAGGCAGAGTGCGCATGCTTTGGGTGCAAGAGCGGGCAAAGCAAGGCTCCTGACCCCCCGTTCTAGCGTAGGTCTTTTCTCGGAGGAGACCAACTGGCGGTGCAGTACCCTTATAGTGGGAGATCCAAAAGGCCACCGGGCCTCTGGCAGGTACCCCAAGCACTACCGCCTTCGGCAGGACGGCAAATATCGACTATGCATGAGAGCCGGAAAGAGGATCCGAGTGTACAATGGACGCACACTGTCTAGAGCGTGGGGAGGTGTTCATATAAATTAATGTGTAATTTAAATAAACACCTAAGTAAGCATGGTGAACTTACTGGGTAGCGTCGGAGCGCCTGTCTTCACGCAGAGCGGATCATGCGTGGCTTCGTCGTACGCCAGACACGGGGGGACCCCCATGGCTATATTAGGGGGAAGCATGGCTTCGGCCCCGCATACCATGTGGAAGGCTAGTTCCCGTGACACGGCCCTGGGAAGTCCAGCTGGCCCTCGACATGGAGGAGCCGGTATCCCCCAACGGCTCTGGGTGCGCGTCTGCACCGGTTGTGTGGGTCTGCTTGGCGTGGACCTGGCACGCATTGCATCCCTAACCGGTTTGACGGCGTCCAGGTGGCTCTTGGTCAGTAAGAGCCATGCCGGGTGGCTTAACCGACCAACGTGCGGGACGATGAGCGTTCCCAGCACTCGCCTCCTTGGACTACTGCGAGCTAATCGCAGCCTTCCTCCTGGGTTATGCACCACAATAGGATGTCGTGGCGCCACGCCAGTAAAGATACCAGCGCGTAGCACTTAGCCATCCGCACCACCCGTTCAGCGGATGCACGTTCATTAGGAAGGATGTCCTTCAAGGAGTCCCGGACCTCCGTGGTCCATGCTGGGTTGCACGGAGTTCCCAGTGACTCTTACGATCCTTTGGCGGCATCCAGGGCCGCTGGGACTGCCTAGCTTCGAGGCACTGGTTCAGCCCCCTTCACCCGGCTCGGCGGGCCAGGCTGTGGACCGCAGCAACGTCCTCTCGAAGACTCCTTCGTGCGCAGGGGCTCCGATGGAGGCTTTCGTTGAGAGGTCATCAGCTGCGGCCGTGCAAGCGCGCGGTGCATGGCGCAGGTCCAAGGCGAGGAATTATTTCTCCAACATCCGCACGTGAAGCAGATAAGCAGCTAGCTGTGGGTCATTGCACTGGCATTCACCCTTAACTTGCTTGATAACTAGCTGGGAGTCGCCCTGCGCCAACAACTGGCGAGCCCCCAGAGACAGGACTGTCTTTTAGGCCAAAGATGAGTGCTTCATACTCTGCCAAGTTGTTGGTTGCCTTGGAATTGAGACGCACCATGTACCCAGACTGCTCCCCCGATGGCATGAGAAGCAGTACGCCGGCACCGGCCCCCTGCTTTCGCGAGGAGCCATCGAAGAAGAGCGTCCAGTGAGGCCCGGTGAAGACCGGAGCTCGGTACTTTGGTTCACCGTCTTCACGGCCCCCTGGGTCAGCCTTCGTTGGCGTCCACTCAGCCACGAAGTCAGCCAGTGCTTGGCTCTTGGCTGTCTGACGTGGTCGGGAGCTCAGCTTGAACTCCGCCGTCTTCGGGCTGTCTTCCGGCTTCGGAAGCTGGCAGTGAGTGCCAGCTCCGCCCTCCGGCTGCTCTGGCGCACTTGTCCGCCAGGCTGAAGAGCTCGGCGGCATCGCAGACCTCTCTGGTTGCAAGCCTCTCAAGCATCTTCTTGTCCTGGACACTGTCGAAGTGCCGCCACCACAGAAGCACTTTGAATATGCGGAATGGTGTTGCGTACCTGGGAGAATCGCTGGATGAAGGAGCGCAGCGACTCCCCAGGTTGTTGGTTAATGGCTTAGAGGTCAAGCTCCGTGCCGAGACGGGTGTAGGAGCTGCCGAAGTTGGCGATGAACCGCCGGCAGAGCTCTCCCCAGGAAGTTATGGAACCCTGAGGGAGGTTCATTAGCCAAGACCGGGCTGGGCCGGTCAAGGCGACGGGGAAGTAGTTTGGCCATGACGGCCTCATCCCAACCTGTGGCAAGTACGGCGGTGGAGTGGATCTGGAGGAACCCCGCCGGGTTGACGCTGCCGTCGTACTTCCCGGGCAGGTGCGGCCGAAACTTGCGCGGCCACCTCGTGAAGCGGAGGTGGGGCTCCAGGGCCGTACATCCTGCCCCTGTTGCTGCAGGTGTTGGTGCCGCGAACACTTGGTTCGCCGCTGGCACAGTGTACCCCGGTATGGGCAAGGCTGCACCATAGACCGGGAGCGCCGTTTGCAGGACATATGGCTGTGGCATATGCTGCGTGGCGTATGTCTGGGGCAGAGTTCGCGTGGCGAAAGTCTGCGCCTCAGGCAGGGTTGAGACAGTCGTCATGCTGACGCCGGCCTCTTGGCTGCAACGCCTTTCTCGTCGCCGCTCGAGGAACACTCGGGCGTCTTGGCCCAGGTGGCATGGTTCCAGCTCAGTCCTCAGGTCCGTCGACGGAAGCCTGATGGAGCTGGAATCCGCCGTCTGTCCGTAAACCGTTGGCGTGCGCGTCAGCGACACAGCCGGTTGGCCGGAGCGTCATCCCCGCCGAAGTCAAGGGTTTGCGGCGGCGATGACAAGACGGTCTACCTCGCGAATCCACTGCTGGGTCGCTGCCTGAGGCGCGTCCCCAGCAGGCGGATTGTGCAGTAGCTCTCTTGTTGCGGCTAGCGCACCTCCGCCGGGTACGCCCAGCGCTACTGAAGACCTGACGCTGGTTGGAGCCTGCATTGCCGGGGTCGGCGCTGCCAGAGCCGGTTGCTGGCTCCCAGTGCAGGTACTGGTGCCGCGAACGCTTGGTTGCGCCTGGCACAAAGTACCCCGGTATGGGCAAGGTTGCGCCATAGGCCGGGGACGCCGCTTGCAGAGCACATGGTTGTGGCTTATGCTGTGCGGCGTACACCTGGGGCAGAGCTCGCGTAGCGAAGGTCTGCCCTCCAGGCTGGGTCGAGGCCGACGTCATGTTGTCGCCAGCCTCTTGAGTGCGACGCCTTTCTCGACGTCGCTCGAGGAACACTCGGGCATCTTGGCCCAAGTGGCACCGTTCCAGCTCTGTCCTCAGGTCCGTTGACGGAAGCCTGGTGGAGCTGGAGTCCGCCGTCTGATCGCCAACCATTGGCGTGCGCATCAGCGACACAGCCGGTTGGCCGGAGCGACGTCCCCGCCGAAGTCGAGGGTTTGCGGCGGCGACAACGAGACGGTCTATCTCGCGAACCCACTGCTGGGTCGCTGCCTGAGGCACGTCCCCAACAGGTGGATTGCGCAGTAGCGCTCTTGCTGCGGCTGGCGCACCCCCGCCGGGTACTCCCAGCGCTACTGAAGACCTGGCGCTGGTTGGAGCCTGCATTGCCGGGGTCGGCGCTGCCAGAGCCGGTTGCTGGCTCCCAGCTTGTACCGACACACTCCGTCCTGAGTGTGTTGACATGTACTCCCCCTGGTCGCGGATCGCCGCGGACGCGGGGGAGGAGAGTTTGCCGCTGAAGGAAGCTTGGTCATCTTCATCGGCGGAAACTCGCCGCGCAAGGGAAAAGCCCCCTACCTGGCGCGCCAAATGTCGAAGTGTTCAGTCGACACTTCCCCCGGGCCTGCACTGGGCAGCCCGCGGAGGTTCTTTTTTCGGTGGGGCTAGTCTCTAGCGGAGAGCTTGCGCAGATGGACGAGTTAGTGAGAGCTTGACACGGCGAGTTTTACGTGGTTCAGGCCGCCGGAGCGTAAAACCCTACGTCCACGGCGAGCTATGGAGCTCGCTGTATTGCTTGCTGCTCAGGACCGGGGGCCTGAGCTCGGGGGTGAGTTACAGCTTGAGAGTGTATGGCTAGCGTCTGAGTTGCAAAGTGCGAACCCAGGGTGCGAATGGCTAGAGTCCGAACCCCTGCTAACGTCGCCTACCCGAGCCTTTTATAGTCCAAGACTCGGGTGGCTTACAAGGGGGGCCGGGACCCGACAGGTGGTCCCGGGGAGATTGACTGATATCTATCGTATCTGCAGTTATGCTGGTAGTTGTCTCTGCCGAAGGCTTCTGAGTCTTCGTCCTGCCGCCCTGCCCATGCCGCCTGGCTAGTCGTAGTGGTTGATGACGGCGGAGGCGGCAGGGGACATCTTGTCGCTGTGTTTATTGGCTGGCAGGTTCTGACACCGCACGCCAGTCTGTGATGCGACTGGGCGCAACGGCACCTGACAGAGGCGTGCTCCGCGTCTCCGCGTCTTGGGAAGGCGCGGGCCTTGAATACCTTGTAAGGGCAAGGTATGGGGCGCCTTTACGCCCGCTGCCTACCGCTCGGGAGCAGGCGGGCCCGGAGCCCTCCTCAGAGAAGAGGGAGGTCTAGCCCCGCAGGACACGTGGAGCCTTCAGACCTCTCCCCGCGGAGGGGGAGGTCCGGCTTCTATCGGCCACGTGGCGGGCCCGGAGCTCTCCTCTTTGGAGAGGGAGGCCCGGCCCCCTGGACACGTGGCGCCTTCGAACCTCTCCCCCACGGAGGTGGGAGGTCCGGCTTCTGCAGGCCACGTGGCGAGCCCGGAGCTCTCCTCTGAGGAGAGGGAGGTCCGGCCCCACTGGATGCGTGGCGCCTTCGGAGCTCTCCCTGAGGAGAAGGGCGAGTTCCTTAGGCATTTTCCCCTGTGCGCGGGGTACCCCATATCGCGGGTACCGACAACAGGCAATGTCGCTAAATGGGCAGCGGAGCTGGCGGAGTTCGAGCTGGACTTCCTTCCTCGCCATGCAGTCAAAAGCCAAGCGCTGGCTGACTTCGTGGCAGAGTGGACACCAACGAAGGCTGACCCAGGGGGCCACGAAGACGGTGAACCAGAGCACCGAGCTCCGGTGTTCACCGAGCCCCACTGGATGCTCTTCTTCGACGGCTCCTCGCGAAAGCAGGGGGCCGGTGCCGGCGTACTGCTTCTCATGCCATCGGGGGAGCAGTTTGGGTACATGGTGCATCTCAATTTCAAGGCAACCAACAACATGGCAGAGTATGAAGCACTCATATTTGGCCTACAGACAACCCTGTCTCTGGGCGCTCGCCAGTTGTTGGCACAGGGCGACTCCCAGCTGGTTATCAAGCAAGTTAAGGGCGAATGCTCCTGCAATGACCCACAGCTAGCTGCTTATCTGCTCCACGTGCAGATGTTGGAGAAAGACTTCCTCGCCTTGGACCTGCGCCACGTACCGCGCGCTGGCAATGCTGCAGCTGACGACCTTTCAACGAAGGCTTCCACTGGAGCCCCTGTGCCCGAAGGAGTCTTCGAGAGGACGTTGCTGCGGCCCACAGCCCGGCCCGCCGAGCCGGGCGAAGGGGGCTGGACCAGCACCTTGAAGCTGGCGGTCCCGGCGGCCCTGCAGCCATGGATGCCGCCAAGGATCGTAAGCGTCACTGGGGACTCCGTGCAACCCAGCGCTCAAGATCTAGAAGCTCAAGTCATACCCGATGCATGGATCACAGAGATCCGGGACTACTTGAAAGACAACATCCTCCCTGATGAACATGCAACCACTGAACGGATCGTGCGTATGGCTAAGAGATACGCGCTGGTAGAAGGGGATCTCTACCGGCGTGGCGCCAACCATATCCTATTGCGGTGCATAACCCAGGGGGAAGGCTGCGACATGCTCACTGAGATCGATGGAGGCGAATGTGGGAGTCTCTCTTCCTCACGCACGCTTGTCGGTAAAGCCTTCCAGCATGGCTTCTACTGGCCGACAACACTCCAGGATGCCGTCAAGCTGGTCGAGAGCTGCAAGGCGTGCCAGTTCCACGCCAAGCAGATCCATACACCGGCTCAGGCGGTACAGATGATCCCACCCTCATGGTCGTTTGCCGTATGGGGGTTGGACATCCTGGGACCATTCCCCAGAGCCGTCGGGGGATTCCGGTACCTCTATGTCATCATCGACAAGTTCACCAAGTGGCCGGAAGCAGCACCAGTCGTCACTGTCGGTACCTGAGATATGGGGTACCCCCGCGCACAGGGTAAAATGCCTAAGGTACTCGCCCTTCTCCGCAGGGAGAACTCCGAAGGTGCCACGCGTCCGGCGGGGCCGGACCTCCCTCTCCTCAGAGGAGAGCTCCGGGCCCGCCATGTGGCATACAGAAGCCGGACCTCCCCCTCCGCGGGAGAGAGGTCCGAAGACGCCACGCGTCCAGCGGGGCCGGACCTCCATCTCCGCAGAGGAGAGCTCTGTGCCCGCCACGTGGCATACAGAGGCCGGACCTCCCCCTCCGCGGGGAGAGGTCCGGAGGCTCCACGTACCCCGCAGGCCGGACCCTTCTCGCCTCAGAGAAGGGCTCCGGACCCGCCACGTGGCCAGAAGAACGGTGCTGCCTGCCCCCGAGCGGTAGGCGGCGGGCGTAAAGGCGCTCCTCACCTTGCCCGTACAAGGTATTCAAGGCCCGCGTCTTCCCAAGACGCGGAAACGCGGAGCACGCGTCTGTCAGGTGCCGTTGCACCCAGTCGCATCACAGACTGGCGCACGGTGTCAGAACCTGCCAGCCAATAAACGCCGCGACAAGACATCCCATGCCGCCTGCGCCGTCATCAACCACTACGACTAGCACGCGGCATGGGCAGGGCGGCAAGATGAAGACTCAGAAGCCTTCGACCAGAGGCAACCACCGGCGTAACTACAGATACGGTAGATAATAGACAATGTTCCCGGGACCACCTGTCGGGTCCCAGCTTCCCTTGTAAGCCGCCCGAGCCTTGGACTATAAAAGGCTCGGGTAGGCGTCGACAGCAAGGGTTCGCACTTTGCAACTCATACGCTAGCCATACACTCTCAAGCTGTAACTCACCCCCAAGCTCAGGCCTCCGGCCCTGAGCAGCAAGCAATACAGCGAGCTCCGTAGCTCGCCGTGGACGTAGGGTTTTATGCTCCGGCGGCCTGAACCACGTAAAACTCGCCGGGTCAAGCTCTCGCTAACTCGTCCATCCGCGCAAGCTTTCCGCTAGGAGACTAGCCCCGCCGAAAAAAAGAACCTCCGCGGGCTGCCCAGTGCAGGCCCGGGGGAAGTGTCGATCGCACACTTCGACATTTGGCGCGCCAGGAAGGGGGCTTTTCCCCTAGCGCGACGCATTTCCGCCGACGAAGATGACCAAGCTCCCTTCGGCGGCAAGCTCACCTCCCCCGCCTCCGCGGCGAACCGCGACCAGGGAGGAGTACAAGCCAACACACTCGGGACGGAGTGTGTCAGTACAAGCTGGGAGCCAGCAACCGGCTCGGGCAGCGCCGACCCCGGCAATGCAGGCTCCAACCAGCGTCAGATCTTCAGTAGCGCCGGGCGTACCAGGAGGGGTTGCGCTAGCTGCAGCAAGAGCGCTACTGCACAATCCGCCCGCTGGGGACGCGCCACAGGCAGCGACCCAGCGGTGGATTCTCGAGGTAGACCGTCTTGTCGTCGCTGCCGCAAGCCCGCGACTCCGGCGGAGACGACACTCTGACCAGCCGGCCGTGTCGCTGATACGCACGCCGATGGTTGACGAACAGACGGCAGATTCCAGCTCTGCCAGCCCTCAATCGATGGATCTGAGGACAGAGCTGGAGCGGTGTCGCTCGGGTCAAGATGCCCGGGTATACCTCGAGCAACGCCGAGAAAGGCGTCGCTACCAAGACGCTGACGACAGCATGACGTCGACCTCGACCCAACCTGAAGAGCAGACCTTCGCCATGCGATCTCTGCCCCAGGCCTGCGCCGTGCAGAATATGCCACAGTCATATGTACTGCAGATGGCGCCCCCGGCCTATGGTGCAGCTTTGCCCGTACCAGGGTACGCTGTGCCCAGTGCGAACCCAGCGTTCGCGGCACCAGAACCTGCGGTGACAGAAGCAGGGTGTGCAGCCCTCGCGCCCCATCTTCGCTTTGCGAAGTGGCCGCGCAAGTTTCGGCCACACCTGCCCGAGAAGTACGACGGCAGCGTCAACCCGGCGGAGTTCCTCCAGATCTACTCCACCGCCGTACTTGCCGCAGGAGGGAATGAAGCCGTCATGGCCAATTACTTCCCTGTCGCCTTGACCGGTCCATCCCGGTCTTGGCTCATGAACCTCCCCCAGGGTTCCGTCACCTCCTGGGGAGAGCTTTGCCGACAGTTCGTAGCCAACTTCGGCAGCTCCTACACCCGGCCTGGCACGGAGCTCGACCTCCACGCCGTCCAGCAGCAACCTGGGGAGTCGCTGCGCTCTTTCATCCAGCGGTTCTCCCAGGTGCGGAACACCATCCTACACATTCAAAATGCTTCTGTGATGGTGGCGTTCCGGCAAGGCGTCCGGGACAGGAAGATGCTCGAGAAGCTCACGACCAGGGAGGTCCGCGACGTCTCAGAGCTCTTCAGCTTGGCAGACAAATGCGCCAGAGCTGCCGAAGGACGGAACTGGCACTCGCTGCCATCCTCCGAGTCAGGGGGACTGCCCGGATCTAGTCCTACTCCCTGTGGAGGCAGCTGGAAGGCCAAGAACCGAGCCAGAAGCAAGATAGAGTCACCGACCGCAGCCCCAGTCGTCACTGCAGCGACGATCGGTGGGGCTCGGGGGCCGCGCCCCGACAAGAAGCAGCGAAGATCACCAATCCCAGAAGGTGATAAAGACAATATGTGCCCCGTGCACGGCAGCTGTCGCCACACTGCTGCCGAGTGCCGGGAGATCCGAAGGCTCGCAGAGCGCTTCCGCAAGGAGAAGCGGCAGCGGGCTGATGACCTGCCCTTCCGTCCAAAGGAAGATGAGCAGAGGGTGGGTGTTCCAGACAACATCGACCACCCAGAGGAGATCCAGGAGCCTCTGCGTGTCGTGAAGGCAGCACGCAATCACGAGGATTCCGGCTCCAGCGACGATGAGCGTCGGAAGAAGCTCTACATCATATACGGCGGGTCCGCCGACCCCTCGTCCCGAAGCGCAGTCAAGACTCTGCGCCGAGCGGTAGCGTCGGTGGCGCCACTCCCAAGTGCTGCACCGCACCTAAGGTGGATGGGGACCCCCATCAGCTTTGATGCCACCGACTGCCCCAGGAACATGGCTGGGGCCGGCCAACTACCGCTCCTGGTGGCCCCTACCATCGCCAACGTGAGAATGTACCACGTTTTGGTGGATGGAGGGGCTGGGCTGAACCTCATCAGCCGTGCAGCTTTCCAGAAGCTGCAAATCCCGATGGCCAAGCTCACCCCGTCGAGCCCGTTCTCAGGGGTAGGGCCGGGACAGGTTATCCCCTACGGCAACATTAGTCTCCCGGTGACCTTCGTGGCTCCGGACAGCTATCGAACAGAGTACATTCTGTTCGACGTAGCGGAGATAGACCTCCCCTTCAACGCCATAATCGGCAGGCCAGCCCTGTACCGGTTCATGGCTGTAGCCCATTACGGCTACCTTGTCCTGAAGATGCCGACACCGACAGGTGTTCTCAGGATTCGAGGGGACCGCACTGCTGCAGTGTCGGCCCTGGAGAAGCTCCAAGCTCTCGCAGCAGCTGGGGCATCAACCCCCGGCAATACGGAGTCGGACCAGCTCCGCCCGAACGCACGTCACCGTGCTTCCACCACAGCACCCCGGGTGCAACCTCTCGACGAGGGCGGCGTCCCCTTAAAGGTCGTCCAAGTCGGCGCCGAAGCTAACCAGACCACCCGGGTAGCCGGGGGCCTGGATAGTAAATAGGAAGGCGCGCTCGTCACCTTCCTCCAGCACAATGTCGACGTGTTTGCATGGCAGCCGTCACAGATGCCGGGGATCCCCAGGAAGGTGATCGAGCACCACTTGAAAGTCTTTCCCGACGCCCGGCCGGTTCAACAGAAGCCCCGCAAGCAGTCCATCGAGCGGCAAAACTTCATCCGTGAAGAAGTCAAGAAGCTGCTGGACGCTGTCTTCATACGGGAGGTCCACCACCCCCGATGGTTGGCGAACCCCGTCGTTGTCCCGAAGGCTGGCGGGAAGCTCCGGATGTGCATCGAATACACCAGTCTCAATAAGGCATGTCCTAAAGATCCATTCCCTCTCCCTAGAATAGATCAAATAGTAGACTCAACGTCAGGCTGTGATAGGCTGTGCTTCCTAGACGCCTACTCGGGTTTCCATCAGATCCCCATGTCTAGGGAGGACGAGGAGCACACCTCCTTCATCACAGTAGACGGCCTTTATTGCTATGTGTCTATGCCTTACGGCCTAAAGAATGCACTCCCCACCTTTGTGCGGGCAATGCACAAAACCTTTGGGGAGTTAATAAGAGACCTGGTTGAGGTGTATGTCGATGACATAGTTGTCAAGGTCAAGCAGGGTCCGTCCCTGCTAGATAATCTAGCTTTAGTCTTTGACAAGTTGCGCTCTACGCGCACCAAGCTGAACCCAGATAAATGTGTGTTTGGCGTGTCCTCTGGGAAGCTCTTAGGGTTCCTGGTCTCGCACCGAGGGATTGAGGCCAACCCAGAGAAGATCAAGGCCATTGACTTGATGCGGCCCCCTGCCCGCGTCAAGGATGTCCAGAAACTCACAGGATGTCTAGCCGCGCTGAGTTGGTTTATACCGAGGCTAGCAGAGCGGGCACTCCCTTTCTTTAAGCTCCTGCGCAAGTCAGGCCCTTTTGCCTGGACTGACGAAGCAGAAGAGGCTTTCCAGGAGTTGAAGCGACTCCTGACGACCCTACCAATCATGGTAGCCCCTGAGCCCGGAGAGCACCTGTTGCTCTACATCGCGGCGACAACTGAAGTAGTGAGTATGGTCCTCGTCGCAGAGCGGCCGGACCCCTCATCTTCACAACCTGCTCTGGTAGCAGAAGACAGACGCCAGGAGGCCCCGCAGGACCAAGACGGTCTCCCGGGCCTCCAAGGCAACCTCCCGGAGGTCCAGGTCGGCCTCCCGGAGGTCCTGGGCAGTCTCCCGGACCTCCAAGATAAACCCCCGGGGGCCCCGCGGGACCCCCCGGGGGCCAAATGGGACCTCCCGGAGGTCCCCCAAGACCCCCCCGGAGCTCCCGGACAATCAAGATAGCTTAAGGGCCTCCGGGTCCCAGCTCCCGGAGGCCCCCGTGGGTCCACCCACCTCCAGTGGGCCAGGGCCAATGGACGAGGACCTCCCAGGCCTGAGAAAGAGGGTTCGAACCGTCCAGAGGCCTGTCTACTACATCAGTGAAGTACTTCATGATGCCAAGACAAGGTACCTGGAAGTCCACAAGCTGCTGTATGCGGTGCTCGTGGCCTCCAGAAAGCTCCGCCATTACTTCCAGGCCCACCGGGTCTCGGTAGTCACCTCGTATCCACTGAAGACAATTCTTCACAGCCCCCATGCGACTGGCAACATTGCTAAATGGGCGGCGGAGCTGGCGGAGTTTGAGCTGGACTTCCTCCCACGCCATGCAGTCAAGAGCCAAGCACTGGCTGACTTTGTGGCGGAGTGGACACCAACGAAGACTGACCCAGGGGGCCATGGGGGCGGAGAACCGGAGCACCAAGCTCCGGTCTTCACCGAACCCCACTGGACACTCTTCTTCGACGGCTCCTCGCGAAAGCAGGGGGCCGGTGCCGGCGTACTGCTCCTCATGCCATCGGGGGAACAGTTTGGGTATATGGTGCGTCTCAATTTCAAGGCAACCAACAACATGGCGGAGTATGAAGCACTCATCTTTGGCCTGCAGACAGCCCTGTTTTTAGGCGCTCGCCAGTTGTTGGCACAGGGCGACTCCCAGCTGGTCATCAAGCAAGTCAAGGGCGAATTCTCCTGCAATGACCCCCAGCTAGCTGCATATCTGCTTCACGTGCAGATGTTGGAGAAAGAATTCCTCGCCTTGGACCTGCACCACGTACCGCGCGCCGGTAATACCGCAGCCGACGACCTTTCAATGAAGGCTTCCACCGGAGCCCCTGCGCCCGAAGGAGTCTTCGAGAGGACGTTGCTGCGGCCCACAGCCCGGCCCGCTGAGCCGGGCGAAGGGGGCTTGACCAGCACCTCGAAGCTGGCGGTCCCGGCGGCCCTACAACCATGGGCGCCGCCAAGGATCATAAGCGTCACTGGGAACTCCGTGCAACCCAGCGCTCAAGATCCAGAAGCTCAAGTCAGACCCGATGCATGGATCACGGAGATCCGGGACTACTTGGAGGACAATATCCTCCCTGATGAACATGCAACCGCTGAACGGATTGTGCGTATGGCTAAGAGGTACGCGCTGGTAGAGGGGGATCTCTACCGGCGTGGAGCCAACCACATCCTATTGCGGTGTATAACCCAGGGGGAAGGCTGCGACTTGCTCGCTGAGATCCATGGAGTCGAATGTTGAAGTCATTCTTCCTCACGCACGCTTGTCGGTAAAGCCTTCCGGCATGGCTTCTACTGGCCGACAGCACTCCAGGATGCCGTCAAGCTGGTCGAGAGCTGCAAGGCGTGCCAGTTCCACGCCAAGCAGATCCATACACCGGCTCAGGCGGTACAGATGATCCCGCCCTCGTGGCCGTTTGCCGTGTAGGGGCTGGACATCCTGGGACCATTTCCCAGAACCGTCGGGGGGTTCCGGTACCTCTATGTCGCTATCGACAAGTTCACCAAGTGGCCGGAAGCTACACCAGTTGTCACCATCAATAAACAATCAGCAGTAAAATTCATCAGGTCTATTGTCTGCCGGTTCGGGGTCCCAAACAGGATCATCACTGACAATGGGACCCAGTTCACCAGCGCAGCGTTCCAAGACTACTGCGAGGACCTTGGCATTCAGGTATGCTATGCCTCTGTCGCCCACCCGAAGAGCAATGGGCAAGTCGAGAGGGCCAATGCGGAGATTCTCCGGGGCCTCAAGACTCGTACCTTCGCCATCCTGAAGAAACATGGTGCCAATTGGGTAGATGAACTTCCGAGCACACTATGGGCTAACCGGACATCCCAGAGCCGGGCCACCGGCGAACCGTGACCACAGGGGAAAGTACATGATGACACACTCAGGACGGAGTGTGACAGGGCAAGCTGGGAGCCAGCAACCGGCTCTGGCAGCGCCGACCCCGGCAATGCAGGCTCCATCCAGCGTCAGGCCTTCAGTAGCGCCGGGCGTAGCCGGTGGGGGTGCGCTAGCCGCAGCAAGGGCGCTACTGCGCAATCCGCCTGCTGGGGACGCGCCTCAGGCAGCGACCCAGCAGTGGATTCGCGAGGTAGACCGTCTTGTCGTCGCCGACGCAAACCATTGACTTCGACGGGGATGACGCTCCGACCAACCGGCTGTGTCGCTGACGCGCACGCCAACGGTTGACGGCCAGACGGGGGAGTTCCAGCTCCACCAAGCTTCCGTCGACGGACCTGAAGACAGAGCTGGAACGGTGTCACTTAGGCCAAGATGCCCGAGTGTTCCTCGAGCGACGTCAAGAAGGGCGTCGCACTCAAGAGGCTGGTGACAACATGACGTCGGCCTCGACCCAGCCTGAAGGGCAGATCTTCGCTACGCGAGCTCTGCCCCAGGCATACGTCGCGCAGCATATGCCACAACCATATGCCCTGCAAACGGCGTCCCCGGTCTATAGAGCGGCCTTGCCCATACCGGGGCATACTGTGCCAGCGGAGAACCAGGCGTTCGCGGCGCCGATACCTGCACTGGGAGCCAGCAACCAGCTCTGGCAGCGCCGACCCTGGCAATGCAGGCTCCGATCAGCATCAGGTTTTCAGTAGCGCTGGGTGTACCTAGTAAGGGTGCGCTAGCCGCAGCGAAGAGCGCTGCTACTCAATATGCCACAGTCGTATGTCCTACGTATGGCGGCCGGAGCATGCGGTGCTCAGCGCGAACCAAGCATTCACGGCATCTGAACCTGCGGCGACAGAAGCAGGGTGAGCGGCCCTCGCGCCCCGCCTTCGCTTCACAAAATGGCCGCGCAAGTTTCGGCCGCTCTTGCCTGAGAAGTACGACGGCAGCATCAACCCGGCGGAATTCCTCCAGAGGCCGGGAAATCCAGAAGCTCGCGGGGCGCTTCCGGAAGGGGAAGCAGCCCCTAGCTGATGCCCCATCCTATAGTAAGGGAGGGCAACCAGAAGGTCGAGGCCCGAGACGGCGACGACCGCCAGGTGGATTTCCAGGAGCTCCGGCGCGCCGCAATGGCAGCGCGCAATCATGGGAGCTCCATCTCCAGTGACGACGAGCAATGGAAGATGCCCTGTGACATCTTCGGCGGGTCCGCTGACCCCCCTGTCCAGAAGCATGGCTAAGGCCTTGCGCCGAGCGGTAGCGTCGGTGGCTCCCCTCCCAGGTGCAGTACCGCACCTCAGGTGGATGGGAACCCCCACCAGCTTCGATGACACCGACTGCCCCAGGAACATGGCTGGGCCGGCCAACTACCGCTCGTGGTGGCCCTTACCATCGCCAACGTGAAGATATACCACGTTTGATGGTTGGTGGGGCTGGACTGAACCTCATCAGTCACGCAGCCTTCCAGAAGCTGCAGATCCCGATGGCCAAGCTCGCCCCATCAAACCCGTTCTCAGGGGTAGGGCCGGGACAGGTCGTTCCCTACGGCCGCATCAGCCTCCCGGTGACCTTTGGGGCACCGGACAGCTACCGGACGGAGTACATTCTGTTCGACGTGGCCGAGATTGCCATGATCGGTAGGCCATCCCTGTACCGATTCATGGCAGTAGCCCACTACGGACATCTTGTCCTGAAGATGCCTACACCAACAGGCGTCCTCAAGGTTTGTGGAGACTGTGCTGCCGCAGTGTTAGCCTTGGAAAGGCTTCAGGCGCTTACAGCAACTAGAGCGCCAGCCCTCAGCAGTACAGAACCAAGCCAGCTCCACCTAAGTGCACGCCATCGTGCCTCTACCACCGCACCCCGCGTGCAACCCCTTTATGAGGACGACGTCCCCACAAGGCTCGTCCGAATCAGCGCCGATGCCACCCAGACCACCCGGGTAGCCGGGGGCCTGGGTAGCATATAGGAAGGCGCGCTCGTTGCCCCCCTCCGGCATGAGGTCGATGTGCTGCATGACAGCCATCACTGAGGCCAGAGATCCCTAGGGAGGTGATGGAGCACTACTTAAAGGTCTTTCCCGACGTCCAGCCGTCCGACGAGACGGAGAGTCCGCCGTTCCCGGCGCTTGGCAAACCGTGTTATTATCCCGAAGGCCAGCGAGAAGCTCCGGAAGCGCATCCACTACACCAGTCTCAATAAGGCATGCCCTAAAGACCTATTTTTTCTTCCTATGATAGAGCAAATAGTAGACTCGATACCAGGCTGTGATATGCTGCGCTTCCCAAATGCTTGTTAGGACTCCCATCAGACCCCCTGGTCTGAAGTAGTTGGAGGGCGCCCTTTACCTGCTAATCCCAGCGTAAACCGACTCGGCATAGCTAGGGGTCCCGCAAATTTCCGGTCTTCGCGCAATGGCTTTAACCCCATACCACAGTAACCTGTTTCGCTACCAAGAAGCAAGCACCAGAAGACCAGACCTCGGATCCCCGACACAACCTCCCGGAGGACCAGCAGGACCTCCCAGAGCTCCCGGGACGTCAGCGGAGCTTCCCGCGAGGTCCAAAGCAGCCTGAGGACCCCCGAGTGTCGGGCACCCAGCGATCCCCCTAGGCTAAAAGCTACCCCCCACAGCTCCACACGGTGGGCGATGCCGCCAAATGGGCGGCGGAACTACTGAAGTTTGATCTAGGTTCCCTTTCCCGTCATACAGACATTAACAAAGCATTAGTTCACTTATGGCTGAAGTAGACGCATGCTCAGGGGGCCACGGAGACGATGAAACAGTACCCTGAGCCCAGACCTTCACCAGGCCTTATCGAATGATGTTCGTCGACGGCTCCTTGCGAAAACAGGGGGCCGATGCTAGCGTACTGTTCCTCACGCCATCGGGGGAGCAGTCTGGTTATGTGGCGCGTTTCAATTCCAAGGCAACCAACAACATAGCAAAGTATGGAGTGCCCATCCTTCTCGCTAGTCGTTGGCTCAGGGCAATCCCCAGTCTGGTTAACAACCAAGACAGCGGAGACAGACCCCCTCGCCTTGGACCTTCACCACGTACCGCGCGCTAGCAAGGCCGCAGCTGACGACCTTTCAACGAGGGCCCCCACTGCCACCGGAGCCACTGTGCCTGGAGGGGGCCTCGAGAGGACGTTGCCGCGACCCACAGCCCGGCCCGCTGAGCCGGGCGAAGGGGGCTAGACCAGCACCTCGAAGCTGGCGGTCCCGGCGGCCATGAGCGCCGCCAAGGATCATAAGCGTCACTGGGGACTCCGTGCAACCCAGCGCTCAAGATCCAGATGCTCAAGTCAGACCCGATGCATGGATCACGGAGGTCCGGCACTGCTTGAAAGACAATATCCTCCCTGATGAACGTGTATCCGCTGAAAGGATTGCGCGTGTGGCTAAGAGACACATGGCGGTAGAGGGGGATCTCTACCGACGTGGCGCCAACCACATCCTATTGCGGTGCATAACCCAGGGGGAAGGCTGCGACTTGTTCGCTGAGATCCATGGAGGCGAATGTGGGAGTCATTCTTCCTCACGCACGCTTGTCGGTAAAGCCTTTCGGCATGGCTTCTACTAGCCGGCAACACTCCAGGATGCCGTCGAGCTGGTCGAGAGCTGCTAAGCGTGCCTGTTCCACGCCAAGCAGATCCATACACCGGCTTGGATGGTACAGATGATCCAGCCCGCATGGCCATTTGCCGTACTGGGGCTGGACATCCCGGGCCTGGGACCATTCCCCAGAACCGAAGACAGGGACCCGCTCCCAAACCTTCGGAACACGGAACACCGCTGTAAGTTCTACCCATAGAGCAACAATAGGGCAGGCCTTTCTTTTTGTAGTAATTTCCATAAAAGTCCGTGAACAGGGCTTGGAGCAACTAAGCCTCTGGGGACGGTCCAGGACTACGTTCAGCTTCGCCTGGTTCCGACCCCAAGCGCGTAGAGTCTTGCTTCCCTTGAGGTGGGTCGTGGCCTACATACGTGGCCCGCCTTCCCCCGTATGGAAATTTATATGAAAAGAAACCTACCCTACGTTGCTCTACTTTGGTACTCATTGAATTTACTTATTAAGTTTTTATGATTACCCAACTAACGCGTGCTCACTATGCGTTCAACTCCCTCTTCCCATTCTCATCTTTAGTCGGAATTTGCTGCAGATACGACTAAGGAATAGAGGGGGGGCCCAAGGAGAATTACTTTTTCCTTACTTGTGTGCAGGACTTCTCAGCCTCAGCTCCCCGCAGGAGTATGGTAGGCGCATCCACCCAATAGAACGCACCTACCAGGGGGCCGCTACGGGATCACGGTAGGCCGAAAACCCCAAGGTAAGATCAAAAGGGCTAGCCCTCACAAGGGCGAGGTCCGAAGGCCCCACGTGTCCAGCAAGGCCGGACCTCCCACCTTTTTGAGGGGAGCTCCGGGGCCGCCGCATGGTCTACAGAAGTCGGACCTCCCCCCTCTGCGAGGGGAGGCCCGGGGCCTCCACGTGCCCTGCAAGCCCGGACCTCCTCTCAGGCGGGAGCTCCGGGCCTGCCACGTGGCCAACAGGCTCGGACCCCCTCCGGTCTCGTAAGGCGGGTCCTGGAGACCTCCGAAACCCTTACTATACAGTGGGGACCCGGACAAGGTGTCGATGCAGAGCTTCGAGATCGGTCAAGGCCCCCGAGTCCTTGCGGAGCTAAGGGCTCGGTCAGGAAAGACCAAGAAGAATACTAGGGCATGCAGACACGGAAAGAAACAAGAGTCTGTCCATACAAAGGCTCCACGAGCTGGGCTACAAACTCAACAAAAATAAAAAAGGAAGTACAGGGCCTTGTGGACACGAGGGCAGATGCTTAGGGGTCCCCGGACTCCCGATGAAACCTAGAGGCCACAAGGGCAGCTAAGTCCTCGACTTCGGCCCTGGCAGCTTCCTCCCGGTCGGCGATGGGTCCTAAACGGACCGGCCCCAGAGAAAAGGAAGGGTCTCGGCTAACGAAGCATGACAGAACGTGCATCGCAACCTCCTTCGCAAGGCCCCGACCTTCCGCTTCCAGCTCGTCGGCGATCACTGATTCGAGCCGACCTAGCTCGTCGCCGAGAGACTCAAGGGCTGGGACCGCTTTGGACACCGGCCGTGCTGGGGTCTCCACCTGCACAGGGCTAAAACCAAGAGGAGCCAAGGCGGATCCTGCCTTAGCAATGAAGCACCAGACCGTCTGGGCCTCGGCAGTCCACAAGGACTGGAGCCTCTCTACCTCTTGGCGAGCCGCTAGCTCGCGATCCATCGCCGCCTGAAGCTCCTTGGAAGACTGTTCCTCCCTCGCGGCGACAGCCGACTCACGGAGCTCCAGCTCTTCAGTCCGAGCCCTTAGCTCCTCCACCTTGACCCTCAGCTGAGCGGTGGTCTTCTCCTCCTCGGCCGCAGCAGCGTGTTCCCACTCAGCGACGGCGTGTTCCCGACGGGCTACCTGCAGCTGCAACTCCTCCGCGGCGGTGGAACACTGCTTGGCTTTGGCTTCAGCTTTGGCCAGAGCCTCGCGGCAGGAGGCACGAACCCGTTGGGTCTCTAACTCCAAGCGGCTAATGGCCTTCTTCTGGGTGCTAAGCAGAGCACTCATAGCCTCATGCCTTGACTGCCTTGAGTCGAGGTCCGCTCGGGCCCGCTGCTGCCAGCTGAGAAGGCGTTCCCTCTCGCCGGCCAATGCCTTCCGCTCCTGCTCAAAGGCAGATTGGAGCTGCCGGGTGCTGGTCTGGGCACGCTCCATGGCGTCCCACACGGGCACCGGAGCAGGGGGAGCAAGAGTTGCGCCGCTGGACCCACCGGACGAGTCCAAGGCCGGCGGGAGCGCCGGCGCCTCAGAAGCTACGGTGGGGCGCTGTCCTAAGCAGGCCAGGGGGCCAGCAGGCACACCTACAGCAGCCCTCCCGGTCTCAAGACCTGGCTTCTGGGCTGGTGAAGGAGGGCGGGTAGGAGCAGATGCGGCCACTGCGGCCACTGCCCCCGCCGATTTGGGAGCTATGGGGGCCGCCGCGGTCCCCAGGTGCCGAGGCGCGGAGCCCTGCTGGTTGAAGACGGCCGGATAAGAGGCCCGCCCCTGGCAGCCGGTCGGTCCCTGCAAAGAAGAAGAAGCCCTCAGAATAAGAGAAGAGGCAGGAGCTCTGCTCCTATAAGTTAGAAAGGATAACACTTACTGGGCGGCATGAGCGCTCCAGCGAGCTTGCAGCACTGGCCTCTGGGCTGTAGCTGAACTGCCAGGACCAGCGGCTGGAACGGTCGCGGAGTGGGACGCCTGGACCTCCGGCGCGCTCGTCGGCGCCGCCCCACCAACATCCGTCCTGGGAGCCCCGCCGCTCGAGGGAAGATGGCGAGATACTTGGGCTGATTCGGACGGCAGCTGTCTGGGGAGAGACCCGCCGGGGTGGACACTCGGGACCTCTTCGGGTCGCCACCCGATGGACCAGCACCTCCGAGAGATGGAAGCAAAGTAGCCCCGACACCCTGGCTTGGCACAGGCGGCACCCTCGGAGGAGACCGAGCGCGTTTCTTCTCTGAATGCCCGGGGGCCGGCTCTTTCCCTTTCCCTTTGTCGGCGGCTTGGGTTCCGTCGGCTTTGGGGGAGGGATTGGCAGCAGAAAATGCCTCATGCCCTGATCCGGGGTGCTCGGTTCCTGGAATGGTGATACCCCGGAAGGCATCCCCGACCTGACGAACGGCAATCCCGATATCATCAAGATTCGGCATCTTCCGCAGGAGCTCTGACCTCCTCTGAGGCTCCAAGAAGAGGGGGGTGGCAGAAGGCGGAAAGGCGGGGACGCCGCTGGGAATGTAGTCACCGCTCACCTTGCTCACCATCTCCTCCAGCTCCTCGTCGGAAGGGACAGAGCCGGGGCCTCTCTCCAGCCTGGTACAGTCCTGCTCACCGGTATAGTACCACGCTGGGCGGCTGCGTTGCTGCAAGGGAGCAATGCGGCGAGAGACAAAGTCCATCAGCACCATTAGAGACGTCAGCCCCTCGTTGGCCAAGAACCGGATCCGCTCCAAGACCGGAGTATACTCCTGCTCCAGCTCAGGGATCTCCTCCCAGAAGCGGCGATCGGTGGTCGGGCTGGCAGTTGGGAGTTGTAGGCGGTCGTGCTCGTCGGTCTGCACTACCACCCAGCTCTCCCTCCAGTTCTCCCACCTTGATGCGCTGAAGGGCAGGAGGTATCCGGAAACCTTGGGGTCTTTGCAGCGATGCTGGAAGTAATATGCCCCCATCTGAGTCTTTGAGCCGCGTCCAGTCGTCCGCAGCACAAAGAAGTGGCGGAAGAGCGTCACGGAGGCGTGCACCCCCACGAACATCTCGCAGAAGTGGACGAAAACGGCCGCCATTGCGAAGGAGTTGGGGGAGAGATGGTGGAGCTGGAGACCGTATGTCTCCAGCCGGGTGACGAAGAAGGAAGAAATCGGCGGAACGAACCCCGCCAGAGCATAAGCGGTGAAGAAGACTATCTCCCCCTTTTCCAGGACCAGGGGGAGAGATCCTCGGTGGAGCCGATGCTTCTGCTCTTCCGAGCGCCAGCCCAGCAGCCTGCGCACTGGCCCGAGCTCGGAGGAGCGAACGAGGCGCGTCGGAAGCAAGTTGGAAGCCATAGCGAAAGAAGGCGCAAGGGCAGGAGAGCCGGGGCGCAAGAGTTCAAGGGAAGTACGAGCGCAATGCGAAGGGAAGCCGCGATGCGGGTGAGATCCCCTTTTAAAACTTTCCAGGGATGGTTTGAGGTAATTTGAAAACCTCCGGAAACATCGCATCGGCGACCTCGTCGGCTCCGAGACTGGGCGCCGATGAAAGCTGATCCCAAACCGCTTAGCTAAAGCGGTGGGGTCAAGGAGTCAGCCTCCTGAGAAGATGAGCCGGCAAGGCACTTCGGCGGTTCCCGAAGAAAGCGCCGCAACGTGCAGAAGTGGCAGCCTTGGGAACCGCCGCAGTAAAAGCAATCATCAAGTGAGCGCACGCTCTCATGACCCCGCGGCCGTTCGTGCTCCGGCAGCGGCCAATACGGTACTTAAAGAAAGTGAGCGGATCGGAAGAGATGGAGGTCCCACCTCGGGCTCGCTATCTCCTCCGAGATGGGCCCGAGGGCAACTGTCGGTACCTGAGATATGGGGTACCCCCGCGCACAGGGTAAAATGCCTAAGGTGCTCGCCCTTCTCCACAGGGAGAGCTCCGAAGGCGCCACGCGTCCGGCGGGGCCGGACCTCCCTCTCCTCAGAGGAGAGCTCCGGGCCCGCCATGTGGCATACAGAAGCCGGACCTCCCCCTCCGCGGGAGAGAGGTCCGAAGACGCCACGTGTCCAGCGGGGCCGGACCTCCCTCTCCGCAGAGGAGAGCTCCGGGCCCGCCATGTGGCATACAGAGGCCGGACCTCAACCTCCGCGGGGAGAGGTCCGGAGGCTCCACGTGCCCTGCAGGCCGGACCCTTCTCACCTCAGAGAAGGGCTCCGGACCCGCCACGTGGCCAGAAGAACGGTGCTGCCTGCCCCCGAGCGGTAGGCGGCGGGCGTAAAGGCGCTCCTCACCTTGCCCGTACAAGGTATTCAAGGCCCGCGTCTTCCCAAGACGCGGAAACACGGAGCACGCGTCTTTCAGGTGCCGTTGCGTCCAGTCGCATCACAGACTGGCGCGCGGTGTCAGAACCTGCCAGCCAATAAACGCTGCGACAAGACATCCCATGCCGCCCGCGCCGTCATCAACCACTACGACTAGCACGCAGCATGGGCAGGGCGGCAAGATGAAGACTCAGAAGCCTTTGACCAGAGGCAGCTACCGGCGTAACTACAGATACGGTAGATAACAAGCAATCTTCCCGGGACCACCTGTCGGGTCCCGGCTCCCCTTGTAAGCCGCCCGAGTCTTGGACTACAAAAGGCTCGGGCAGGCGTCGATAGCAAGGGTTCGCACTTTGCAACTCATACGCTAGCCATACACTCTCAAGATGTAACTCACCCCCAAGCTCAGGCCTCCGGCCCTGAGCAGCAAGCAATACAGCGAGCTCCGTAGCTCGCCGTAGACGTAGGGTTTTACGCTCCGGCGGCCTGAACCACGTAAAACTCGCCGTGTCAAGCTCTCGCTAACTCGTCCATCCGCGCAAGCTTTCCGCTAGGAGACTAGCCCCGCCGAAAAAAGAACCTCCGCGGGCTGCCCAGTGCAGGCCCGGGGGAAGTGTCGATCGCACACTTCGACATTTGGCGCGCCAGGTAGGGGGATTTTCCCCTAGCGTGACGAGTTTCCGCTGACGAAGATGACCAAGCTTCCTTCAGCGGCAAACTCTCCCCCTCCGCGGTCACGGCGAACCGTAACCACAGGGGAAAGTACATGATGACACACTCAGGACGGAGTGTGACAGGGCAAGCTGGGAGCCAGCAACCGGCTCTGGCAGCGCCGACCCCGGCAATGCAGGCTCCATCCAGCGTCAGGCCTTCAGTAGCGCCGGGCGTAGCCGGTGGGGGTGCGCTAGCCGCAGCAAGGGCGCTACTGCGCAATCCGCCTGCTGGGGACGCGCCTCAGGCAGCGACCCAGCAGTGGATTCGCGAGGTAGACCGTCTTGTCGTCGCCGACGCAAACCATTGACTTCGACGGGGATGACGCTCCGACCAACCGGCTGTGTCGCTGACGCGCACGCCAACGGTTGACGGCCAGACGGGGGAGTTCCAGCTCAACCAAGCTTCCGTCGACGGACCTGAGGACAGAGCTGGAACAGTGTCACTTAGGCCAAGATGCCCGAGTGTTCCTCGAGAGACGTCAAGAAGGGCGTCGCACTCAAGAGGCTGGCGACAACATGACGTCGGCCTCGACCCAGCCTGAAGGGCAGATCTTCGCTACGCGAGCTCTGCCCCAGCCATACGTCGCGCAGCATATGCCACAACCATATGCCCTGCAAACAGCGTCCCCGGTCTATAGAGCGGCCTTGCCCATACCGGGGCATACTGTGCCAGCGGAGAACCAGGCGTTCGCGGCGCCGATACCTGCACTGGGAGCCAGCAACCGGCTCTGGCAGCGCTGACCCCGGCAATGCAGGCTCCGACCAGCGTTCCTGAAAACCTGACGCTGGTCGGAGCCTGCATTGCCGGGGTCGGCGCTGCCAGAGCCGGTTGCTGGCTCCCAGTGCAGGTATCGGCGCTGCGAACGCCTGGTTCTCCGCTGGCACAGTATGCCCCGGTATGGGCAAAGGCGCTCTATAGACCGGGGACGCCGTTTGCAGGGCATATGGTTGTGGCATATGCTGCGCGACGTATGCCTGAGGCAGAGCTCGCGTAGCGAAGATCTGCCCTTCAGGCTGGGTCGAGGCCGACGTCATGTTGTCGCCAGCCTCTTGAGTGCGACGCCCTTCTTGACGTCGCTTGAGGAACACTCGGGCATCTTGGCCTAAGTGACACCGTTCCAGCTCTGTCCTCAGGTCCGTCGACGGAAGCTTGGTGGAGCTGGAACTCCCCCGTCTGGCCGTCAACCATTGGCGTGCGTGTCAGCGACACAGCCGGTTGGTCGGAGCGTCATCCCCGTCGAAGTCAATGGTTTGCGTCGATGACGACAAGACGGTCTACCTCGCGAATCCACTGCTGGGTCGCTGCCTGAGGCGCGTCCCCAGCAGGCGGATTGCGCAGTAGCGCCCTTGCTGCGGCTAGCGCACCCCCACCGGGTACACCCGGCGCTACTGAAGGCCTGACGCTGGATGGAGCCTGCATTGCCGGGGTCGGCACTGCCAGAGCCGGTTGCTGGCTCCCAGCTTGCCCTGTCACATTCCGTCCTGAGTGTGTCATCATGTACTTTTTCCTGTGGTCACGGTCCGCCTTGAACGCGGAGGGGGAGAGTTTGCCGTTGAAGGAAGCTTGGTCATCTTCGTCGGCGGAAACTCGTCGCGCTAGGGGATAAGCCCCCTACCTGGTGCGCGAAATGTCGAAGTGTGCGATCGACACTTCCCCCGGGCCTGCACTGGGCAGCCCGTGGAGGTTCTTTTTTCGGCGGGGCTAGTCTTCTAGCGGAAAGCTTGCGCGGATGGACGAGTTAGTGAGAGCTTGACACGGCGAGTTTTACGTGGTTCAGGCCGTCGGAGCGTAAAACCCTACGTCCACGGCGAGCTACGGAGCTCGCTGTATTGCTTGCTGCTCAGGGCCGGAGGCCTGAGCTTGGGGGTGAGTTACAGCTTGAGAGTGTATGGCTAGCGTATGAGTTGCAAAGTGCGAACCGTTGCTATCAACGCCTGCCCGAGCCTTTTATAGTCCAAGACTCGGGCGGCTTACAAGGGGAGCCGGGACCCGACAGGTGGTCCCGGGAAGATTGCTTGTTATCTACCGTATCTGTAGTTACGCCGGTAGCTGCCTCTGGTCGAAGGCTTCTGAGTCTTCATCTTGCCGCCCTGCCCATGCCGCGTGCTAGTCGTAGTGGTTGATGACGGCACAGGCGGCATGGGATGTCTTGTCGCAGCGTTTATTGGCTGGCAGGTTCTGACACCGCGCGCCAGTCTGTGATGCGACTGGGCGCAACGGCACCTGACAGACGCGTGCTCCGCGTTTCCGCGTCTTGGGAAGACGCGGGCCTTGAATACCTTGTACGGGCAAGGTAAGGAGCGCCTTTACGCCCGCCGCCTACCGCTCGGGGGCAGGCAGCACCGTTCTTCTGGCCACGTGGCGGGTCCGGAGCCCTTCTCTGAGGTGAGAAGGGTCCGGCCTGCGGGGCACGTGGAGCCTCCGGACCTCTCGCCGCGGAGGGGGAGGTCCAGCCTCTGTATGCCATGTGGCGGGCCCGGAGCTCGCCTCTGCGGAGAGGGAGGTCCGGCCCCGCTGGACGCGTGGCGTCTTCGGACCTCTCTCCCGCGGAGGGGGAGGTCCGGCTTCTGTATGCCACGTGGCGGGCCCGGAGCTCTCCTCTGAGGAGAGGGAGGTCCGGCCCCGCCGGACGCGTGGCGCCTTCGGAGCTCTCCCTGCGGAGAAGGGCGAGTACCTTAGGCATTTTACCATGTGCGCGGGGGTACCCCATATCTCAGGTACCGGCAGTAGCCCCCGGGCCCATCTCGGGGGAGATAGCGAGCCCGAGGTGGGACCTCCGTCTCTTCCGATCCGCGTACTTTCTTTAAGTCCCGTATTGGCCGCTGCCGGAGCACGAACGGCCGCGGGGTCGTGAGAGCATGCGCTCACTTGATTATTGCTTTTACTACGGCGGTTCCCAAGGCTGCCACTTCTGCACGTTGCGGCGCTTTCTTCGGGAACCGCCAAAGTACCTTGCCGGCTCATCTTCTCAGGAGGCTGACTCCTTGACCCCACCGCTTTAGCTAAGCGGTTTGGGCCCACCCGTCATCAGCATTCGGTCTAGGAACCGAAGCGGTTGCCGGTGCGGGATATTCGAAGAGTTCCGAAACGCTTGGAATTGCACCGGGAAGCTTTTTAGAGGAGGTCTTACCCCCATTGCAGCTTCCCTTCGCACTTCTCAGCATTTCTTCTCGGACTCTTGTGCTTTTGAGTTCTCCCTTGCCGTGGCTTCCAACCCGCTGCCAGAGAAGAAACGCGCTCGATCTCCTCCAGCAACGGCGTCGGTGCCAAGTCGGGATTCCGGGGTGCCTGACACCCCTTCCGGTGGCGACTCGAAGAGGCCCCGGGTTGATGCGCTGGGGGAAGCCTCTGGGGCGTTCCCTGTTCCGCCAGTCCAAGCGCCTGCGGAGCGGTCATCGGCGACGGCTGCGGGCTCTGGAAGTCCTACCCCGGCTCGGAAGTCAGGGTTCAGAGCCCGCTGCAGTGTCCGCGCTTCCCGGCCTTCCCCGTCTTGCGGGGAATCTGCGCCGATGCGCTCGGAGCCAGGGGCAACTGCCGCGGCCCCCAGGCCAGCGCGGACTTCTCCTGTTCCGGTGTGCCCGGACTCTGCGGCGGCGTCGTCTCTTCCTGCCGAGACGGCAACCGCGGCCCCCGAGCCAGCACAGGTTGATCCTGCACTAGGCGGTCTGGCTTCTTCTCCAGCACCGCCTTCCCAGGCTCGTCCCTCTCCTCAGGTCAAGGAGCCAGAAGCTGAAAAGAGCCCGGCTGGCCTGGCTGCCAGAGCCGCGGAGCCAGCTTCTCCTGATCGGCGTCTCGTCTCAGCTGCTGGTGCGTCGGCTCTTCCTGAGGACGAGGTAATGGAGGAGGTCGGAGGGACTGCCCCAGCCTCTGTTGCTCCATTGCCTCTGGCGGATGCCTTCGCGCTTGCCGAGTCGAGCGTCCGGCAGGTCTTGGCTGTGCTAGGGCGCGAGCGGGAGGAGCATACGGTTGAACGGGACCGCCTCCTCATCTGGGGGAACCTTTTGCGGGAGTGGACCGCGAAGGTTAAGAGCGAGCTCGACTCCAGGCGGGAGTTGCTCGACTTCAGGGAAGTGCTCGTCGACCGGATGAAGCGGGCTGTCGACCGCATGGACACCCAGTCGCGGCGGATCAACAAGGATGCCCTGGAGGCACACGCCCGGGCTGAAGAGAGCCTTTATGCTGCTGTGGAAATACGGCAGCGGTTGGAGCGCCGCGAACTCGCCGTTGAGGAGTGGGAGCGTTCCGTGGC
Source organism: Neostapfia colusana (assembly GCA_030760725.1). Lineage (NCBI taxonomy): Eukaryota > Viridiplantae > Streptophyta > Magnoliopsida > Poales > Poaceae > Neostapfia > Neostapfia colusana. The sequence goes on along the minus strand of JASWHV010000017.1, from coordinate 30,231,298 downwards.
AGCTGAGGCAGAGAGGGTCGCCGCGCAGCTGGCCGCGGGCGAGGATGACCTCCGAGCTCGGATGGAGGAGCTGGAGATTCTGAAGGCAGACCTTGACTTGAGGGAGGAACAGGTCTCCCATGATCGCCGGGCGGTCCTGGACCGGGAGTTGACTGCCGGCTTCAAGGCCGCTGAGTTGGAGCAGCTAGCCAAGACTCTCCGCCTTCGGGAGAGTTCCCTGGCGGCCAAGGAGAAGGAATTCTCCGAGAGGAACCTGGAGGCTCTGCAGGCGGCCCGCCGTGAGGTGGAGGAGCTCTCCGCCTTGCGGTCCTCCGAGGCCCTTGCGGTCTCAAGCTTCGTGGATCGAGCGGGGTCCGCCCTGATCCCTCTTGGCTTCAGTCCGGTGAGGGCCGCGACTCCCGTGCTGAAGGTTGCAGAGGTGATCCCTGCGTTGGAGTCGATCGGCACCAAGCTGGACAGGCTCGACTCGGTGGTCGCCAGCGAGCTTGAGGCCGAGGGCCGCAGCTTAGCTTTAGAGGTCGCTTCGCATGTACTGGCATGCTTCAAGAGCCGCGACCCCTCTTTTTCGCTAGAGCCAGCGAGAGACGGCCCAGCCGCGGAGCGGGAGGAAGCTGTCAGGGCTGAAGTTGAGGATGTGGCCGCCCTTGTAGCCGCAAGGTTCCGGCGAGAGCCGGGAGGTCCTTAGGACTTGTTTCTCCCTTTTTTATCGAGTCTGTAGTCCAGCTCATGGAGCCTTGTTTAATTTGACTCTCTTGGATACTGTAACAGCCCTAACTTTTGTAAAGGTTGATGTCAGCTCATGAAACAAAGTTAAGGCGATAAAAGACAATAATTGTGTCACATGAAATGATGAACACATAAATGGACATGTGAGAGAGTTAAAAAAATTTCTCTAGCCCATGCTCAACACATGTTAACCTAGGGGAAATAATTACACTCCCAAAATCTCTAACTCATGTGCACCTTCACTATGAGTAGAGTGAAGGAAATTTAAATGCAATTTGAATCCTTTTAAAAGGATTCCTATTCAGATTGTACAAAGGCCCATATGTGAGAGCATAGATGCATTTCTCATATATTCAAGAGCCTAAGTTTCAAATTTGGAGAATTTTAGGTTTCATATACTATTTATTCCGAGAATTAAATGAGGGCACGTTCAAATTCAAACTTGAATTTGAATTTTGAACCAAACAAACTCAATTTCAAAATCTGATTTCAGATTTGAGTTCCTCATAATTCTTTTGACCTATCCTCCAAATTTGATCAAATTCAGAGCTCGTTTGCTATTTTAAATCGAAATGGGGGAAAAGAGGGAGACTTGTGGCTGTGGACCCCACCGGTCAGTCTCACGAGAGCAGAAAGACTCAGCCCTGTTCTTCGTCGATGGAGAGCTCGACAGCAGCAGCTCGTGCTGGCTACCCCGATGCCACCTCCTGCTTCAATCTTTTGCTGTCCTAATCCACGCCCAGGAGTGCAGCAATGCCATTTTGCCTTCTCCCAACCGAGCTCCCGCTCTCTGTTCGTCCTCCCGAGCAGAACAGCGCCCCTCCTTCTCTCAATCCTACACAGCCACCTGAGCGACGGATGATCGAGGTCTCCACAGCAAAGATCATCTCATACACATGCTCTAGCTGGCTAGACACTTTACCCCGCAGTCCTGAGCTCACCGGCGCCTAGAAACGGCAAAGTTTCCACTGTCCCGAACTGAAACTGAAGAAGCTGGAACTGGACGTCGTGGACAGCCCAAACCACAAGGGATCACGCCCAAGCAAGCCACCCCATCTGTGCACCAACAAGTCTAGTTTCTCACCTCCAAAGCTCAGCCCCAGCCATTGATCACAGAGGGAGAATTTCAAGTTTTTCTCCCGGGCGGCAGAAACGGACCTTGAGGTAAGGAACTGTAAAATTCGTCCTCAATTCGTGTTTGTTGGGTCTCAAACTTCACACACAGGTTGTTAACTTCCTAGCACACATCCTCCGTCGATTTTAGACCAAGAAATTGAGTGTAGAGTGAGCAGTCCGAGCTCTTTTAGAGGCTTTGCCGCTGGACCCTATCGGGTGCACGGTGCCGATGGGTTTAGAGCCATCTCCAGCTGGTTTAGACCTCATGCCGGTCTTCTACATGATCCCCTGGTGCTGTAGATCCCAAGAACCGACCATTTGGTGGAGAATTCACCGTGCAAGACCTCGCCGGAGCTCTAGGGTTTGCTGTGGCCGGTGCGCACTGCTTTTCGGCGAGTTTCAGCCGCCGGGGACCTCACCAATGAGTTCAGCAGGGTGGAAAATGGGGGGGCGGCCAGCAGGGGGTCCGGAGGTGGCCGGGAAGCTCATTTCCGGCGACCTCACCGGAGGCAGCCGCCACTTCTCTGTTTTGGCGCGTGGCTGGAGGTTAGGGATGACGAGTGGGACCCACTGTCAGCATTTAAACATTTTCCAGATTTTCCCATTTCAGTTCAAACTTTGGAGAGCCATAACTTTGTGTAGGAGTGTCCAAAAATTGTGAAACAAATTTTGTTGGATTCCTCTCAAAGAGTACTATCCAGGGGTGCAGGCCAATATTTATGAAAATCCCTGGATTTGGCTCATTAATTCATTTAAGAAAAATCTTGTCTGAATTTTTGCAGGAGTTCTGTCTATTGGAAAATTTCCAAATTTTGACAGGACATTCTTCCAAAATTCCTTGAACTCAAGTAAAAATTTCAGAGGCATTGGACCTAATTTTCTTGGTCAAATAATGTGTTCATTCCTTATGTCTCTGAAAAATAGGAAAAATAAACAGAGACAATTTCAGCTTTTCACCATTCTTGGAAAAATCCATATCTCCATGTAGGAAACTCCAAAAATAGTAAAACCAATTCCTATGGACTCAGGACATTTTGTACTTCACAAAAAGTATACTTTGCAGCATAGGAATGCTTAATATCTAGGGGGTAAAGGCAGATTAGTGAAAATCACATAAGGAATTATTGTGATCACCTTGAGCCATTTCATGAGCTCAATCTTTGCACACTGCCTAAATATCTTCCATAGAGGCTGTGGTTAAATTCTCAGCTTCATTGGACCTATGGAACTGGAGCTACCATATTTTAGGTTTAAGTGTTCATATAATGGACTTAATCACATGGTGATTACTAGTATTTCATTTCACCCTAGCTTTCATCATCTCTAAGGTTTAGATCCAACAACAGAAACCTTGCTGTTGTTTACCTCTCTTATGTGTGAGTTAACTGTACAACAGATTTGAATCATTTTCTAAATTGATTTTGAATACATGTGCATAAATCATCTTAATAGCACGTGACGTCGCCGTTCGACTAGGACTCGACTCTGCAGCGAGGATCTCCATCTCGTGACGAGTTTGGCGGATTCTCCGGAGGAAGACTAACTTCTAGCTTCTAACAAAACCGTTGAGCAAGGCAAGCCCCGGTTTGCATATCGTTACCATTTTAAATTTTGCTTTACTTCTCATCATGTTTGTTAGACTTGAGTGCATTATGTCTAGGATGATTGAAACCCACTTGCATGACTATTACATCCCTAATTAGAAGGTTTAGTGTAGGCTTTGCCACGTTGTAGATGCTAGGCTAATGTTTTAGCTAGCTCAGTAGAAGTCGAGTAGTAAAAAGCTACTCGCGAGAAAGTTCGAGTAAGGGAGTTACTCGCGAGAGATAAATGATAAGAGCACCCTCATGAATATGAGATGGGGACGGGGATGTTCCTGTAGGATGGAGCGCTCAAGGTTGGTCTTGACCTGCGATGGGTGTGACAATGCTTGAGACCACATTTGGCCTGGACCGGGATGGTAAGGCAAATGTGGAGGTTGGTTGTAGCCCCGTTCGTGTCGGTTAAGGACCGTATGTATGCGGCCCTGCTGGACAAGATTGAGCTGTACCGGATATATAGTGGGGTATGGGACCCATGAAACCGATGTAACACGATGGACCGTGATATGGAAACTCATCCTTCGCGTGGGAATGGCGTTGAGAAGGCGGGAGGTGTAAATCCTTTAGCGGGCAACTTCGACGTGTCCGCGTAGAGGACCATCCTGCTCGGCGCGAAGCGTTTTTCTATGTCGGGGTGTCGTGTGAAAGGTTGCTGCATACAACGTAAGAAAGAGCTCTTGAGAGAGTCTTTCGAGGCGGGTGTATGTGTCGTGTATTCCGGGTTGTTATTGATTCGAATCACCGTCGCTCGCGGAAGAGGATTGAGCATACTTGCCCACTGCGCCGTGACTTAGTAAAAAGATGAACTAAGTCTCTTAACTTGCTGTTTGTGGATTAATCAGTGTATTGGAACCTTGACTGAAGTAGATATAGAGCCAACTAAATTTCATTTCCACCTTAGGCTAGCAACATCGGGATAAGCGTTTCTTGTTTGATTGTGGACTTCCGATGTTGTGAGGCGTGAGGACCACTAAAATGAAGGCTAAAAGAATCTGAATATAAGGATCAAGTTTAGTCAAGCTGCATTTTGCAAATTCCTATGCCTACTCTTTTACTACCCCTGCATGTAGAGTTGCATGTTTAGGAGTGACGGGTAAGTCTTGTTGAGCCTTAGTGCTCACGGTTGCTTCTGAGTTGTTTTTGCAGGTAGCAGGATGCCTGCTATGAACAGGGTTGTTCGGTGAGACGATGAACCTCACAGTTTGTTCAACTCATCGGAAACCTAGCCGCTGCCTTTCTTTGGTGAAGCTAGTAGGAAGCGTTCACGGGCTGAACGGCTTCTCTTCAGCGTAGTTAGGGTCGAGAGTGAGTAGTTTGTCCAGCAAATTTTAATTTCCGCTGCGTGTGTACATTATGTTGTAAAAGAAATTATCTTGAGTAACAAAATGGTGTCGTTATGTTTCTTACGCCTCTTTTCGTGCATGCTGTTGGGTGCCACATCGCACGGCACCACCCACTGCGATTCCCGGGCCGCGGGCGTCTCACAGTCGTGGTATCAGAGCCGCATTGGGAATAGCACGCATGAAAAGGGTCTATTTTTGAAAACTTAGGAGTATACGAGTGAGGAACGTATAGTATGCCCACATAAGGAGTATTATTAGCATAGTTACTTAAGGTGGCAAGCTAACAGTGTGTTACTTTTCAGTATTTAAATTCAGTAACGACGCACCTACGTGGAGGTAAGATTGGTAAGGAACGCCACCGAAAGCGGATCAATTTCGGTTAGCTCACCCATACGAGGAAAGTAGTGTGGGATGTCCCGTTCAGCAATGGACGGGAAGTGAATATGTTTTCTAAGACTCTTCATGTCTTAGAGACATATGAATGGCACTAGCCTCCAGTGCGCAAACTCAGGGGCAAGAGGAGGAGACCCCATCGTGTGGTTTGTAACACGAAGTGTGTTCTCTAGGACTCTTCATGTCCTATGAGGCATACGAAAGCGCCGTTCCACCGGTGTGCTTTAGTGCAAAGGTGTGGAGCCCCCGTCGGGTGGTGAATAACCCGATCATGTACCTTGAGACATGGCTTGACTCAAGGACGGCCCGTATGGCAATGATACGGGGCGTATGTTTTTACTATGATATGGACCTGCCTGTAATGACAAACCATTGAGTGCATCTTTATTGAGTGATTTTCTGCAGGTACCTTAACCACGTTAGAACATGTCGTGTAGAAAACGTTTGTGAGTGATCGTTTTAGTGCCACCACTTGAGACGTATAAACCGGTATAAAGCCGGATAGGATTTTAATTTGGTGAGGCAACGTAGTACCGTGATGTGTTTTGAACTGCAAGAAAAAGAAGGTTTGAAAATAAAAAGAGTAAATTTGGAGTCTAGGATTCTATTAGGGGTTAATGAACTCCTATATTGAACTAAGAGTCAATTGGGAGTATAGATTCATTCACAAAGACTTAGGAATAACCTCCCCTGTTTTCAGCAAAAAAAATTTCCTGAAGTTAAACAGGGCATAATTTTTGTTTGGTTGAACCAATGGGGGTGAGTGATACATTTCTGGAAAGATATTGAAGTATTCTACAACTCTTTATTAGAACTCCAGACCAGAATCACCCTCCAAATGGATGAAATTCTAGATGAGTGTGAACTGTCCAAAACCAGGGCAGGCACAAATTGCTCTCTGGAAATTTCTGTATTTCGACCATAACTTTCTGTAGAAAATCTTCTAAGGATCAAGTAATACACCGTTGGAAAGCTTGTGATATATGCTATCACTTCATAGTTCAAAGTTTCTCCAGATTCGGAGTTTACTTGTATGAAATCTTGCGGACAAAACAGCCACTTTCAAAGGAGGTGCTGTCAAAAATTGTTCCAGAATTCTGTTAACTTTGAAATATCACATCTTTTGATCCAGAACTTATATGAAGGCAAATGAATACTCGTTGGAAATATATTAAAGTTAACTATAACTTTAATATTCAACTTGATACATGAAATTGCCATTTTCATATTCAAATTCTGGGGTTAAGACCAATTGGTCATTCGGAACAGAGTAGTGCTTATTGCCTATGTAACTTAAGACTTGTTGTGGACAGGGATGTTTCAGACTTCTCTAAGCTCCATAACATGTTCTTGAGTTAATTCTCAGTTTGTCCTACTGTTGGAATTAAGGGTTTGGACAAACTTGCTCACATTTGATAGATTTCAGAATTGTCAAACCCTAGTTAGCTTGTGTAATGCTGCAATATTGATGTGATGCTTTTACGGTTATGTTTTCAATTCAAGTTGAGTTTAAACTTTGAATTTTAACCGTAAATTGCTCACTCTTGCAGCATGGATCGTGCTCATTCCAGGAGTGAGGTTGGTGAGTCGAGTCACGGCGAAAGTAATAAGCCACGACAAGAAGTGCCGACATCATCAACCGGATTGGCGGAAATCTTGGCAAAGATGGCTGAGTCTCTGGATCTGTTGGTGCGACAAAGCATACGACAGGAGACACTACAGCAAAATCCTCCGCCAAGCACTTATCTGGATTTTCTAGCAAGACAACCACCGGTTTTCTCGGAAGCGAAAGAACCGTTGGAGTCGGCTCATTGGCTCCAATGTATTGAAGCCAAGTTCGATACGCTTGAGTGCGATGAATATCAGAAGACTCTATTTGCCGCTCAACAACTCCACGGAGCTGCTGGATCTTGGTGGGCGGCGTACATCGCTACTCTTCCAGAAGGTCATCGAGTGACGTGGGATGAATTCCGGAATGTTTTCCGGGCACGTCACGTTTGTTCAGGAATTCTTCGAACAAAGTATCAAGACTTTCTGGAGTTAAAGCAAGGAGAAAGGAGTGCGTACGAGTACTTCAAAGAGTTTGAAGACTTGATGCAATATGCAACTCATATGGTTGACTCGGAAGCGTTGAAGTGCGAGTATTTCTTCCGAGGTTTGAATGTCGAACTTAGGGAACAAGTGACCTTGTTCAATAACGGTATTTACAATGAGTTGGTAAATGCCGCTATCATTAAGGAAGACATGCATCTTCGTTGCGAAGCGGAACTGAAAAGAAGTATACCGCCGGACAGTGACATCGAGGTTCGTCCGAACTATCGAGTGCGGTATCACTCGCCAGTTAGGCAACAAATTCCGCCTGTGGTGCAACTCTCACAACCACGGCTGGAGTTGATCACTTATGAGCCTCCACCTCAACAACAGCGGGCAGAAATTATTCGTGCAACCCTACCACAACCAGCTACGCACGAATTATCTCCACCTCGTGTTAGTAGAGAGCTGAAGATTTCTACAACACGAAACTCTCATGGAGCTGAGCAGAGCCACACTTATGTGTTGTCTCATCAATGCTCAGATCAGCATCATAAACCTTCAAAGAAGAACATTTCAAAAGCTGGCCGGGTTAATTATACTGCTAGTGAGGACATTGCTAAAGGCGAACCAGTTTTAGCGGGCATGTTCACTTTACATGAACAGCCCACTTTCGTGTTGTTTGATTCCGGAGCCACCCACAATTTTATTAGCAGAGACTATGTGCTGAAGAATAATCTTCCATTTAGCACAGTTAAGCATCCGTTTCATATCAGCTCACCCGGAGGCAAGATATCAACAGATGAGATGGTCTCTCGGGCACCGTTATGTTTGGGTGGAAACATCTATCCTGCGAGCCTTATCATACTCAAAGGCCAAAGGATCGATATTATCTTGGGGATGTCATGGTTGACACATTATGGAGCTATCTTTGACATCAACTCTCGGACTGTCCAACTGAATTCCCCAATACACGGTTGCAACACATTGAAACTTGTGGATCCATCACAACAAGTTGCAGCAGTGCATCAGATTGAAGCTCCTAAGCTTGAGGATATTCCAGTGGTATGTGAATATCCAGATGTGTTTCCCGAAGACTTGCCGGGCATGCCACCCGAACGTGATGTAGAGTTCAAGATTGAACTAGCACCGGGAACAACACCTATTTCTCGGCGACCATACAAAATGGCACCGAAGGAGCTAGTAGAATTGAAGGAGCAGCTTAATGACCTCATGGACAAAGGTTTTATACGCCCAAGTTCATCACCTTGGGGCTGTTCCGCACTCTTCGTGAAGAAGAAGGACGAGACTTTGAGACTATGCGTAGATTATCGTCCACTGAATGCTGTCACTATCAAGAATAAGTATCCACTACCACGCATTGACATTTTGTTCGATCAACTAGTGGGTGCTAAGGTATTTTCCAAGATGGATCTTCGGTCCGGGTATCACCAGATAAAGATCCGGGCAGAAGATGTACCTAAGACGGCGTTCTCAACAAGATATGGTCTTTATGAATATCTTGTCATGTCCTTTGGATTGACCAATGCTCCGGCTCATTTTATGTATCTCATGAACTCTGTGTTCATGCCGGAGTTAGACAAGTTCGTCGTGGTTTTCATCGACGATATTTTGGTCTATTCAAAGTCAGAAGAAGAACATGCTGAACATTTGCGTATTGTACTCCAACGCTTGAGGGATCACAAGCTATATGCAAAGTTCAGTAAATGTGAGTTTTGGATCAGCAAAGTGCCGTTTCTTGGGCATATTATTTCAGCGGAAGGCATCGCTGTGGACCCAAGTAAAATCGAGCAAGTGCTGAATTGGAAATCTCCAACATCTGTTCATGAAGTGAGGAGTTTCCTAGGTTTAGCGGGCTATTACCGGAGATTCATTCCAAACTTCTCCAAAGTCGCTAAACCTATGACGGAGCTTTTGAAGAAAAGCACCAAATATGATTGGAGCGATTCATGTGAACAAGCTTTTCAAACATTAGTGAAGCATCTCACTACAGCTCCAGTTTTGGCCCAGCCGGACACCACAAAGCCTTTTGATGTCTATTGTGATGCATCCGGCATTGGTTTGGGTTGTGTGTTGATGCAAGAAGGACGTGTGGTCGCGTATGGATCCCGACAACTCAGGGGTCATGAGCAGAATTACCCGACGCACGACCTTGAACTAGCTGCAGTGGTCTTAGCATTGAAAATGTGGAGACATTATCTACTAGGCAATCTAGTACATCTCTACACTGACCACAAAAGCTTGAAGTACATCTTCACACAGAAGGAACTGAATATGAGGCAGCGAAGATGGCTCGAATTGATCAAGGACTATGAACTTGAAATTCATTACCATCCGGGCAAAGCGAATGTGGTTGCCGACGCACTTAGTCGGAAAGCCCACGTTCACCATTTAGCCATGGCTGCACATGAAGAAGGAGAACCAAGCCTGCGCTTAGTTCCCTACGGATCGCTGTTCAACCTCGCTCTTATTCTTACAATCCGAGATGAGATTGTAGAGGCTCAGAAGAGAGACAGAGGTATGTCTCACATCCGGAGGAGAGTGGACAGTGGTGAATTGAAGATGTTCCGCAAAGATGAAGAGGGTACTATATGGTTTAACAACCGTATAGTTGTACCCCGGAACATGAAATTGCGGAGAAAGATATTGGATGAAGCACATTTATCCAAGTACTCCATTCATCCGGGAAGCAATAAGATGTACCAGGACTTGAAATCTAAGTTCTGGTGGACACGGATGAAAAGAGAGATTGCGAAGTACGTATCCGAGTGTGATACGTGTCGGCGGGTTAAAGCCGACCATATGCGGAAAGCCGGACCACTTCATCCGCTGAAGGTTCCAGCATGGAAATGGGAAGACATAAGTATGGACTTCATCGTCGGTTTACCCATGACCAGCAACACGCATGATTCTATTTGGGTAATCGTCAATCGTTTGACCAAGACAGCACATTTTATTCCAGTCCATACAAAATATGTGGCAAAGAAGTATGCGGAGCTGTTCATCTCAAGAATCGTGTGTTTACACGGGGTTCCCCGCACCATCGTGTCTGATCGGGGTGCGTTGTTCGTATCCCGATTTTGGGAGCAACTGCATGCTTCCTTGGGAACCAAGTTAATTCGGAGTTCATCGTATCATCCGCAAACTGATGGTCAAACGGAGAGGATAAATCAGATTCTGGAGGATATGCTACGGGCATGTGTCATCAATCATGGGAAGAATTGGGATGACCATCTACCGTTAGCAGAATTCTCATATAATAACGGTTATCAATCCAGCATCAAGATGGCCCCGTACGAAGCTCTTTATGGCCGGATGTGCCGCACACCACTAAATTGGTGTGAGTCCGGCGAGAGAGTGGTCTACGGGATTGATCTGGTGAATGAAGCCGAGGAACGAGTGCGAGTGATTCAAGCCAATTTAAAAGCTGCTCAATCTCGGCAGAAGAGTTATGCAGACAAACGACGTCGACCTCTTCACTTCGACATCGGGGACCATGTGTATCTTCGTGTCTCTCCGATGAAAGGGGTTCATCGGTTTGGAGTGAAGGGAAAGCTTGCTCCGCGATTCATCGGGCCGTTTGCTGTCACTGAGATATGCGGACCCGTGGCCTATCGTCTGGAGCTACCGGCGTTACTTTCGGGTATTCACAATGTTTTCCACGTCTCTCAGCTGCGGAAATGTCTTAAGTACCCAACCGCAGTTCATATGGAGAACATTGAGGATCTTCAACCGGATCTCACTTATTCTGAGTATCCGATACAGATTATCGACGAGAAGACTCGCACCACAAGAAATCGGACATTGAGATTTTATAAAGTCTTGTGGAGCAACCACACCGCTGATGAAGCCACGTGGGAAAGCGAGGGATTTCTCCGTTTAAATTTTCCCGACTTGTTTGTACCATATGTCCAGTAGTCATTCTCCCTTCTTCTTTCTTTTTGTAATCTCGGGACGAGATTCTTTTAAGGGGGGAAGAATGTAACAGCCCTAACTTTTGTAAAGGTTGATGTCAGCTCATGAAACAAAGTTAAGGCGATAAAAGACTATAATTGTGTCACATGAAATGATGAACACATAAATGGACATGTGAGAGAGTTAAAAATTTTTCTCTAGCCCATGCTCAACACATGTTAACCTAGGGGAAATAATTACACTCCCAAAATCTCTAACTCATGTGCACCTTCTCTATGAGTAGAGTGGAGGAAATTTAAATGCAATTTGAATCCTTTTAAAAGGATTCCTATTCAGATTGTACAAAGGCCCATATGTGAGAGCATAGATGCATTTCTCATATATTCAAGAGCCTAAGTTTCAAATTTGGAGAATTTTAGGTTTCATATACTATTTATTCCGAGAATTAAATGAGGGCACGTTCAAATTCAAACTTGAATTTGAATTTTGAACCAAACAAACTCAATTTCAAAATCTGATTTCAGATTTGAGTTCCTCATAATTCTTTTGACCTATCCTCCAAATTTGATCAAATTCAGAGCTCGTTTGCTATTTTAAATCGAAATGGGGGAAAAGAGGGAGACTTGTGGCTGTGGACCCCACCGGTCAGTCTCACGAGAGCAGAAAGACTCAGCCCTGTTCTTCGTCGATGGAGAGCTCGACAGCAGCAGCTCGTGCTGGCTACCCCGATGCCACCTCCTGCTTCAATCTTTTGCTGTCCTAATCCACGCCCAGGAGTGCAGCAATGCCATTTTGCCTTCTCCCAACCGAGCTCCCGCTCTCTGTTCGTCCTCCCGAGCAGAACAGCGCCCCTCCTTCTCTCAATCCTACACAGCCACCTGAGCGACGGATGATCGAGGTCTCCACAGCAAATATCATCTCATACACATGCTCTAGCTGGCTAGACACTTTACCCCGCAGTCCTGAGCTCACCGGCGCCTAGAAACGGCAAAGTTTCCACTGTCCCGAACTGAAACTGAAGAAGCTGGAACTGGACGCCGTGGACAGCCCAAACCACAAGGGATCACGCCCATGCAAGCCACCCCATCTATGCACAAACAAGTCTAGTTTCTCACCTCCAAAGCTCAGCCCCAGCCATTGATCACAGAGGGAGAATTTCAAGTTTTTCTCCCGGGCGGCAGAAACGGACCTTGAGGTAAGGAACTGTAAAATTCGTCCTCAATTCGTGTTTGTTGGGTCTCAAACTTCACACACAGGTTGTTAACTTCCTAGCACACCTCCTCCGTCGATTTTAGACCAAGAAATTGAGTGTAGAGTGAGCAGTCCGAGCTCTTTTAGAGGCTTTGCCGCTGGACCCTATCGGGTGCACGGTGCCGATGGGTTTAGAGCCATCTCCAGCTGGTTTAGACCTCATGCCGGTCTTCTACATGATCTCCTGGTGCTGTAGATCCCAAGAACCGACCATTTGGTGGAGAATTCACCGTGCAAGACCTCGCCGGAGCTCTAGGGTTTGCTGTGGCCGGTGCGCACTGCTTTCCGGCGAGTTTCAGCCGCCGGGGACCTCACCAATGAGTTCAGCAGGGTGGAAAATGGGGGGGCGGCCAGCAGGGGGTCCGGAGGTGGCCGGGAAGCTCATTTCCGGCGACCTCACCGGAGGCAGCCGCAACTGCTCTGTTTTGGCGCGTGGCTGGAGGTTAGGGATGACGAGTGGGACCCACTGTCAGCATTTAAACATTTTCCAGATTTTCCCATTTCAGTTCAAACTTTGGAGAGCCATAACTTTGTGTAGGAGTGTCCAAAAATTGTGAAACAAATTTTGTTGGATTCCTCTCAAAGAGTACTATCCAGGGGTGCAGGCCAATGTTTATGAAAATCCCTGGATTTGGCTCATTAATTCATTTAAGGAATATCTTGTCTGAATTTTTGCAGGAGTTCTGTTTATTGGAAAATTCCCAAATTTCGACAGGACATTCTTCCAAAATTCCTTGAACTCCAGTACAAATTTCAGAGGCATTGGACCTAATTTTCTTGGTCAAATAATGTGTTCATTCCTTATGTCTCTGAAAAATAGGAAAAATAAACAGAGACAATTTCAGCTTTTCACCATTCTTGGAAAAATCCATATCTCCATGTAGGAAACTCCAAAAATAGTAAAACCAATTCCTATGGACTCAGGACATTTTGTACTTCACAAAAAGTATACTTTGCAGCATAGGAATGCTTAATATCTAGGGGGTAAAGGCAGATTAGTGAAAATCACATAAGGAATTATTGTGATCACCTTGAGCCATTTCATGAGCTCAATCTTTGCACACTGCCTAAATATCTTCCATAGAGGCTGTGGTTAAATTCTCAGCTTCATTGGACCTCTGGAACTGGAGCTACCATATTTTAGGTTTAAGTGTTCATATAATGGACTTAATCACATGGTGATTACTAGTATTTCATTTCACCCTAGCTTTCATCATCTCTAAGGTTTAGATCCAACAACAGAAACCTTGCTGTTGTTTACCTCTCTTATGTGTGAGTTAACTGTACAACAGATTTGAATCATTTTCTAAATTGATTTTGAATACATGTGCATAAATCATCTTAATAGCACGTGACGTCGCCGTTCGACGAGGACTCGACTCTGCAGCGAGGATCTCCATATCGTGACGAGTTTGGCGGATTCTCCGGAGGAAGACTAACTTCTAGCTTCTAACAAAACCGTTGAGCAAGGCAAGCCCCGGTTTGCATATCGTTACCATTTTAAATTTTGCTTTACTTCTCATCATGTTTGTTAGACTTGAGTGCATTATGTCTAGGATGATTGAAACCCACTTGCATGACTATTACATCCCTAATTAGAAGGTTTAGTGTAGGCTTTGCCACGTTGTAGATGCTAGGCTAATGTTGTAGCTAGCTCAGTAGAAGTCGAGTAGTAAAAAGCTACTCGCGAGAAAGTTCGAGTAAGGGAGTTACTCGCGAGAGATAAATGATAAGAGCACCCTCATGAATATGAGATGGGGACGGGGATGTTCCTGTAGGATGGAGCGCTCAAGGTTGGTCTCGACCTGCGATGGGTGTGACAATGCTTGAGACCACATTTGGCCTGGACCGGGATGGTAAGGCAAATGTGGAGGTTGGTTGTAGCCCCGTCCGTGTCGGTTAAGGACCGTATGTATGTGGCCCTGCTGGACAAAATTGAGCTGTACCGAATATATAGTGGGGTATGGGACCCATGAAACCGATGTAACACGATGGACCGTGATATGGAAACTCATCCTTCGCATGGGAATGGCGTTGAGAAGGCGGGAGGTGTAAATCCTTTAGCGGGCAACTTCGACGTGTCCGCGTAGAGGACCATCCTGCTCGGCGCGAAGCGTTTTTCTATGTCGGGGTGTCGTGTGAAAGGTTGCTGCATACAACGTAAGAAAGAGCTCTTGAGAGAGTCTTTCGAGGCGGGTGTATGTGTCGTGTATTCCGGGTTGTTATTGATTCGAATCACCGTCGCTCGCGGAAGAGGATTGAGCATACTTGCCCACTGCGCCGTGACTTAGTAAAAAGATGAACTAAGTCTCTTAACTTGCTGTTTGTGGATTAATCAGTGTATTGGAACCTTGACTGAAGTAGATATAGAGCCAACTAAATTTCATTTCCACCTTAGGCTAGCAACATCGGGATAAGCGTTTCTTGTTTGATTGTGGACTTCCGATGTTGTGAGGCGTGAGGACCACTAAAATGAAGGCTAAAAGAATCTGAATATAAGGATCAAGTTTAGTCAAGCTGCATTTTGCAAATTCCTATGCCTACTCTTTTACTACCCCTGCATGTAGAGTTGCATGTTTAGGAGTGACGGGTAAGTCTTGTTGAGCCTTAGTGCTCACGGTTGCTTCTGAGTTGTTTTTGCAGGTAGCAGGATGCCTGCTATGAACAGGGTTGTTCGGTGAGACGATGAACCTCACAGTTTGTTCAACTCATCGGAAACCTAGCCGCTGCCTTTCTTTGGTGAAGCTAGTAGGAAGCGTTCACGGGCTGAACGGCTTCTCTTCAGCGTAGTTAGGGTCGAGAGTGAGTAGTTTGTCCAGCAAATTTTAATTTCCGCTGCGTGTGTACATTATGTTGTAAAAGAAATTATCTTGAGTAACAAAATGGTGTCGTTATGTTTCTTACGCCTCTTTTCGTGCATGCTGTTGGGTGCCGCATCGCACGGCACCACCCACTGCGATTCCCGGGCCGCGGGCGTCTCACAGATACTTGTGTCTGTGATGCTTTCTCTCTCCTTCTTGGCTTTGCCTGGCTGAGTCCTTAGCTCCGCAAGGTACTCAGAGGCCATTTCCAATCTCGGAGCTTCGCACAGACACCCTCCCCGGGTCCTAACCGTGTTAGGGGCCCCCGGAGGTCTCCGAACCTCGCCCTATGGGGGGCTCCAAATCTGCCTGCCACGTGGCGGGTCCGGAGCTCCTCCTCAAGAGACGGGAGCTCCGGCCATGTTGGACACGTAGGGTAACACGACCCCATTGGTCCTGTCGAGCCAGGATCACGCTGAGGGGTGCTGCATTGCACAGCACCGTATAACACACGTTAGAGGTGCAAAGCGGAAGCGGAAGCTTTATTACATAAACAGGTTTATGAACATGTTTACATCAAAATAAGTTCAGTCTACACTCACGGGCGTAGACTAAGCATCAAGTGCACGTTCAGCCCTCGAACGTGTCCTTGCTAGCACACACGCACACTAACTCTGCGGCGTGCACGACTCCCACTCGACGGGGTTCCCCTCCTGGGGTTCCGTCTCCTCTTCGGGAGTCCCTTCCTCATAGAACCCTGCAAAAGCTTCAAACACAAGCAGTGAGCACGAAGGCTCAGCAAGTCTGACCCGTCTCACCTAAACATGGAACTTCTACATGAGGGTAATGGGTTACATGAGGTAAAAATCATTTGCAAGGACTCGCCTAATTAGTAGAACCTTACTTTCAAGTTTTAGCAGCAGGTTGTGGAAACCTTACGCTAAGGTACATGAGAGAGCCGCAATCAAACAAGAAACGCATCTCTCTCATGTACTTTGCCCAAAGTTGAAAAGAACTTTAGTTAGCACTAAGCTACAGCATGTCATTAACAATCAATGTTCAGCTTTCAATCAGCAACATTTTTAACATGTAACTAGCCTGTTCTTTCTACGTCACGGTACAGTGAACAAGTGGTACTCACTGACCACGAGGGACGGCGATTATAATCGATTTACACCTGCAGGGTTACCCGAACAACCCGTCACGTACGCCCGTACTCGATGTTGCCTACAACAACCATCACGGACGCCGTACGCGACTACCTTTCACCCGTTAGCCAACTATTGAACCGGTCCCATCGTCCTGAGCAAGAGGTCTCTGCACGCGCATCTCCGTGCCGCCAGCCGATTTACACCTCAAGCTCTCAACCTACCCTCTGAACGACGGGCAATGCCTCAATACCCAGCTACCCGAGTTACATCAGTTTCCCGGTTCCCATATAGCCGGTAGGTCTTCGGTACTGTTCTAGCTTGTTCAACAGGCCCGCACACGGCTCGGTCCTCAACCGACACAAGCGGAGCTACAGCACACAGGCCCCAAAGTCCTGCTGCCCTTACTCTCCGCTCGGTCTCATTTTCTTGCCATGTGTATCATGTGCTATCTCTACCCGAGCAATGTGCCTCTAGCCTATTCTCGCGAGTAGTTCCAACTACTCGACTTGTACCGAATCCTACCCTATCCTAGCAATGCAGTAGCTAACGAGGTTTGCAATCCTAAACCCAACCCATGGTTTTCTTGGCTATGCAGTTGGGTTTCCAATCATGACTCTAATGCACAGAACAATATTCAAAGATGTGCTCAAAACAATAAACATTTGTAAAAAGGTTAATGCAAACCGGGGCTTGCCTTGCTGCTCTTGGTCGTAGGCTAGCTGTTCCTCCGGAGTGACGAAGTCTAAGACTTCGAGTTCCTCCTCGACCTTAGCGACTACATGATAACAACAATACATGTATTAATTTAATGCATTTGTATTAAGTTTGAAGTTGTGAAGTCTATAACCCTTGCTAGATAGACCTAATGACTGTGAAACTTTTACTGTGGCTTGGTTATAACCTAAACAGAGACTTGGTCAAGTTTTAGTTGCAGCAAAGCTCATTTGAGCCCTCCACAAATAATTATGTCCTTGACCTTAATTGAAACTCTTAGGGTGTTCTAGGAATTTTCATGAGACAAACTATGACTTTCTGAAAATTAGATTTTCAGAGGGTTCTAATGGAGTTGGTCTCACTTAATTTGGAAGTCTCTAACTAAAGATATGAGCTAAACAATTTCAGAGAAAATTCTGAAAATGTTTCTGAACATTTTCTATTTTCTCTGGGACAGTTTTGCTAATCACACCATTAGGTGGACTAAATGAGCTCAAATGGATCTGACATTTTTATGGTAGTTCAAGGCTATATTGGTGAACATCTCAGCAAAATTTCAGGATTTTCCTCCAAAGGATTCTTCAGTTAAAATTCCTAACATTTTAAACTTTAAGGAATTAATCCTGGAGAATTAAGGAATTTCATGAAGTGAAACTTGATTTTCTGGAAAGTACTCAGAGAGCTGAATCCAGCAAAATTTGGTTCACTAAATTTGGAGCTTTCTAGCCAAAGTTATAAGGATTTGAAGTTTGAAGGAAATCTGAAAATCGGGGAAAAGTTTAAACTCGCGCGTGGGCCCAGGGGACACGCGTCGCACGCCTAGGCGATGGCACACCGCGGCCCACAAGGGTTTTGCGCGCCAGCACTCCCGATCCCGGCCGCAGCCGGATCCCGATTCAAAATATCGGCCGCTGACAGCTGGGGTCCACCCCCTTCTTCAACCTCGCGACACCCGCGCTCCGCCGCCGAGGGACCTCGCCGGAGGACTCGCCGCCGGCTGCTGTACAGCTCCAAACTTCTTGATTCTGGCCGCCCCTGCCTACTTTTACTTGGGGAACAGGACCCGAGGGTCAGCTGCTCATGACAATGGCCGGAGCATGGTCGGCGACGAGCCGCCATATCGGAATGACTTCGGCCATGTCGGCTGACTCTCCTAGTACCTCAGCTACTTGGGAAATCGGTCGGGGAGCATCAGTGGACCTCATAGAAGGTCGACCTGAGCTCGAGGCAGCTCGGGGAAGGCCCGAAATAGGTCCTCACCGTGCGCCCGACACCCCCCGTTCGTTTTGCCATTAGTAGACCTTAAATTACGCCGGGCACAGAGGTTCTCCGGCCCAGAGTTGTGAAGGCAACTTGTGCGTTACCGTGTCTAGCTCGTGTGGGAGTGGCCTGAGGCCCTCTAATCCTTTCTAGAGCACGAATTAAGCAGAATCGTACCCGAAGGTCGTTCTGCACACAGAAAGGGGAAAAGTGGAAATTCGCCGCCGGTGAGCAACCACTCGAGCTGTGGCTCGGGGATGAGCAGCACCGGTCACCCGCGCGTCCAAGGGTGCCTTGGCTCGGGCGTGACAACGCCCTGGTTGGGCTGTCCACGAGAGCCCGAGGTGCGGCGGTTCCAAGTCCCAAGTTTGATCTTTCGGCACAGCCGATATCAATCGGTTTCAACCGAATTCTAGCAATGGGGAGGATGGAGGAAGGTCTCTAGTACCTTGCTGGGACTCTGGAGTGGAAGGAGGGAGCTGCGATCGGCGTCCTCCGATCAAGTCCGAACTGCGGAAACTTTCGGCCGGTGCTGGGTTCTTGCGGGAAAACACGTCGGTACCTCGGCCGAGGGGGGGGCAGGCGCCTTAAGAAGGCTCTGCACCGCCTCATTCCCGCGCGTGGGCAAGCAGCTGGTGGCGCGGTGGCTGGCCTCGGTGGCGATCACCGCTGCGGCTCGGCGACCCGAGTGAAAAGTCTCAGTCGGTTTGTGTTGAAGTAGAGGCTGACATGTGGGTCCCACCCTTCCTTTTAACCTCTGAAATTTACTTCTAATCACTGTTGTAAACAGTGAACCCCATACTACCCTTGGCAATTCAAATTATTCACCCATGAGCCATTTGAATTGATCAAAGTTCAAATGAGGTTTGGTTTGAATGAATTTCAGCACAAGTTCAGTTTGAAATTCAAATAAAGTTTGAATTTCTCCCCCTTAGCTCATGTCAAGATCAACTCCAAATGGAGTGAAAATTGGTGTGTGAGCTCACAAAAATGTGCTGAGTAAGAATATGCCTTCCACTTTTAAATTCAGTGGATAAAAACAGTTTGAATTTGAATATGGTTTCAAACTGCCCTCTTCCTAACTATACCCAAAATGACCTCAAAAAGTTTCTGAGTTTGGGTGAAACTTGGCATGGACATCCTTAGCAAAGTGTAGGAGTTTTCATATGTCCAGCCCATCTATATCACATGTGGGAAATACCACTTTTGCAATGTGTAAGTTTGTTCTCTAATGAGCATGTTGATAATTGTTACTTGCTCTTCATTTGTGTTCATCATCTTTCCTCAAATGAGGTGTGTGTGTGTGTGGTGATGAACACTTCAATTATGTGTCAAAAACTGAGGCCCTTACATTCCTCCCCCTTAAAAGAATCTCGTCCCGAGATTATAAGGTGAAAATGAGAGAGAGGACGGTGGAAAATTACCGGATATGCGACGTGAAAAAGTCAGGGTAGTTAGTGCGAAGAAATTCTTCGCTCTCCCATGTCGCTTCGTCCATGGAGTGATTACTCCATAGAACCTTGTAGAACCACAACGTACGGTTGCGTGTGGTTCGGGCCTTTTCATCAATAATCTGCACCGGTTCCTCCCGATAGGTGAGATCCGGTTGCAGTTCTTCAATGTCTTCCAGCTGAACGGTAGTTGATAGCTTGAGACACTTCCTCAGCTGGGAAATGTGAAAGACGTCGTGCACACCGGAAAGTGCTTCTGGTAATTTCAGCCGGTATGCCACCGATCCACATCTTTCGGTAATCTGGAATGGACCGATGAAGCGGGGTGCTAACTTTCCCCTCACCCCAAATCTGTTTACGCCCTTCATTGGAGACACCCGTAGATATACGTGATCCCCAACTTCGAATTGTAATGGGCGCCTTCTCCGGTCCGCATACTGTTTCTGACGGGATTGAGCGGCTTTTAGGTTCGCTTGAATTAGTCGAACCTTTTCTTCCGTGTTGTTGACAAGGTCAATCCCGAAGGTAACCCTTTCGCCAGACTCACACCAGTTCAATGGTGTGCGGCATTTTCTTCCGTATAGCGCCTCGTAGGGTGCCATCTTGATGCTGGCTTGGTACCCATTGTTGTACGAGAACTCGGCTAACGGCAAGTGATCATCCCAATTCTTGCCGTGGTCGATAGCGCAAGCTCGTAGCATGTCTTCTAGGATTTGATTTACCCGCTCAGTTTGCCCATCTGTCTGCGGGTGGTAGGCCGAACTACGGATCAGCTTCGTCCCCAAGGCAGCGTGCAGCTGCTCCCAAAAACGGGACACAAATAAAGTGCCCCGGTCCGATATGATGGTACGGGGTACGCCGTATAAGCATAGGATCCGTGAGATGTACAGTTCAGCGTACTTCTTGGCGTTGTAGTTGGTGTTGACCGGGATGAAATGGGCAACTTTGGTGAGTCGATCGACGATCACCCACACAGAATCATGTTTCTGTGAGGTGGTGGGTAAACCGACGACGAAATCCATGCTCACGTCCTCCCACTTCCAGGCAGGAATGCCCAGTGGTTGCAGCAGTCCCGGTTTCCGCATGTGGTCTGCCTTCACCCTTCGACATGTATCACACTCGGACACGTATTTTGACGTCTCTCGCTTCATCCGTGTCCACCAAAACTTTCTTCTGAGTTCTTGATACATTTTGTTGCTGCCGGGGTGAATAGAAAACTTTGATAAGTGAGCCTCATCAAAGATTTTCTTCCGTAACTCCGGGTTTCAGGGTACGACGATCCGGTCCTTGAACCATAGGACGCCTTCTCCGTCCTTCCGGAAACATTTCAACTCCCCACTGTCTATACGTCTCCGCAAATGTGACATGCCCCTGTCATTCTTCTGGGCTGCCGCTATCTCTTCACGGATGGTGGGGATCAAAGCTAGGTTGTAGAGAGCTCCGTGTGGAATCACATGGAGTGGTGGTTCGCTCTTCTTCCAATGGTGTGATGGTCAGATTATTGACGTGTGACTTGCGGCTCAGTGCATCTGCCACAACGTTTGCCTTGCCCGGATGATAATGGATCTCTATCTCGTAATCCTTTATCAGTTCTAACCATCTTCGTTGCCTCATGTTTAGCTCCTTCTGAGTGAATATGTACTTGAGGCTTTTGTGGTCGGTATATAAATGTACGAGGTTACCGAGTAGGTAGTGCCTCCACATCTTCAGTGCAAGTACCACGGCAGCGAGCTCCAAGTCGTGAGTTGGATAATTTTGCTCATGGTTCCTAAGCTGCCGTGATCCATACGCGACCACTCTTCGGTCTTGCATCAGCACACATCCGAGCCCAATGCCGGATGCATCGCAGTACACATCGAACGGTTTTGTTGTGTCTGGCTGCGCCAAAACCGGTGCTGATGTCAGGTGCTTGACTAAAGCCTTGAATGCTGCTTCACATGCTGGACTCCAAACATATTTGGTAGCTTTCTTCAGCAGCTCTGTCATTGGCTTGGCGATCTTCGAGAAGTTCGGAATGAACCTCCGATAATATCCCGCGAGTCCGAGGAAACTCCGTACCTCATGAACAGTTCTCGGGGATTTCCAATTCAGCACTTGCGTGATCTTGCTCGGGTCCACAGCGATACCCTCCGCTGAGATGATATGCCCGAGGAAAGGCACTTGCGATATCCAAAACTCGCATTTGCTGAATTTTGCGTATAACTGGTGATCCCGCAGCCGTTGCAAGACTATACGCAGATTTTTCTTGTGATCTTCCTCCGACTTGGAATATACCAGGATGTCGTCGATGAAGACCACGACAAACTTGTCCAGCTCCGGCATGAACACCGAGTTCATTAAGTACATGAAGTGAGCTGGAGCATTGGTGAGGCCAAAGGACATGACCAGGTACTCATAAAGTACATACCTTGTCGAGAAAGCTGTCTTTGGAATGTCCTCCGCCCTTATCTTAATCTGATGGTACCCGGATCTTAAATCCATCTTGGAAAAGATCTTTGCTTCGACCAACTGATCAAACAACATGTCGATCCGTGGCAACGGGTACTTGTTCTTGATGGTTACGGCATTTAATGGACGGTAGTCCACGCAAAGCCGCAACGTTTCATCCTTCTTTTTGACAAATAATGCCGAACAGCCCCATGGTGAGGAGCTCGGCCTAATAAAACCCTTCTCCAGAAGGTCCGTGAGCTGAGTCTTCAGTTCCGCCAACTCCTTGGGCGCCATCTTGTACGGCCTTCGGGATATTGGCATGGTTCCCGGTGCGAGTTCAATCTTGAACTCCACCTCCCTATCGGGTGGCATCCCCGGCAAATCGTCCGGGAATACATCCGGGAACTCTCGGACCACTGGAATGTCTTCCAATCTGATAGTTGTGGCTTGATAGACACTTGGAAGTTTTATTTCTGGACTGTCCAGAAATAATGAGTGAGAACCGTGCACCTCTGAGTTTAAGTGCACGACTCGAAGGACGGTGTCTAAAACAGCGCCGTGGCGGGTTAACCACGACATCCCTAGGATGACATCGACCTTCTGTCCCTCTAAGATAATGAGAGACGTGGGGTACACTCTACCCGCTAAGCATAATGGTGCTTTGGAGACCATTACGCTTGCTGAAATCTTCCCACCCGGTGAACAAATTAAATATGGACTATCGGTGGGTAGTATTGGCAAACTGTGTTTAGCAATGAAAGCTTGGCTAATAAAATTATGCGTGGCGCCTGAATCAAATAGTACTATAGCGGGATGCTGGTGGAGTTGGAACATACCCGCAAGGATTGGCTCGCCCTCCGGCACGTCCTCATTTTGCTGGGTTAGGGTCTGCACCAGCTCTTGCAACGCCGCGATGTCAACACGGCTCTTCTTCTTTGCCTTCTTCAGACGACGCAACTGATTGTGTTGTTCATTCAGTCGCTTGATCGTCGGAAGGAGCACATTGCGGAGTGCACTGTGAGCACTCTCAAAATGATCTCCACGGCTTGTGCTCTCCTTGAGCTTGGTGGCGAGTTGCTCCGTATGAACAGCTTGGCTGTCCATCACAGCGTTTCCCGCCCTCATTTGGAGGCTGAGGTTGGCCTCCGCGGGGTTGTACCTTGGGCAAGTCGGGTCTGTTGCCTCCAGGTACCTCTCTTCCCACACATGCTGAGCTCGCCCCTCCACCGGAACGAGTGCGTATGGTGTGCCCTCCATAGCCTGCACGTGTAGTTGGCAGAAACGTGACATAGTGTCACGGGCTGCCACTTGCCACATCCCTTCTGGTTGTCTTCCTCTCACCGTGACGGTGAATGGCACCCAACCTGGTGGCGTAGGTCCTGCGGAACCTCGACATGGATCGTCCACGTCTTGTTCCCCTCTTCGCCTTCTTCCTTGGCGAAGTATTGCGGCATCTGGTTGTACCCGAAATATTGGAGCATTTGCCACAATGCTTCCGGGTAGCCGCTACGGTCGGAGCAGTGGGAAACTACCCACCCGTTCTCCAACCGTTTATCTGCTGCCATCTGTAAAAATATATTTGAGAAATGTCAAATATTTATTCAGACTGTAACCCATTGAGTTATAACATAAGATATGTCATTGAACCCATAATACTTGGAAACATAGTCCAAATTTTTAAACAAATTTGACTGCTGATCTGCTGTTACCATGACAGCCCTGACCAGTTTCCATATCAATCTGATTTAGGCCAGGTTAAAAGCAAAACCAGTCCTGGAGCTCAACAGCAAAGTTAAAGTTAACTTCAATAGATTTCCAGAAAGTATTTGGTTGGCCTAATATCTGTCCTGGTTCAAAAGTTATGAGATGTCAAAGTTAACAGAATTTCTGGAAACAATTGGACAGCACCTCCCTGCCTTAGGTACTGATTTGATCCAAGAATCCCAGTTAATTCTGTTCCTAATCTGACAAAACTTTCTGTTACAAAGTTGTAACCCATCTCATAAGATTTACAGAACTACCTCATTTCCTATTTTTGGATTTTTAAGCAGGAAGTTATGCTTAATTTACAGAGAGTTTACAGAGAGTCTTTGCTCTGTCCTGTTTTCTGGACAGTTTCAACTCTACTGCATTTTTCAAGTGGTTAAGGGATGAAACACCTCTGGAACTCAACAGAAAAGTTGTAAAGCTCCTCCAAAGCTTTCCAGAAATGTATCATACGACCCCAACCTCGAAAGAACTCAACCTCTAACCTCTGATTAACTTCAGCCTTGATTTAGCTGAAAACAGAGTGCTCTGTCCTTAACATCCTATAAGTTGAAAACTTATTAGCTTTGAATATCCTGTTCAAGGGAAGGAGTTACATCAAGTTTTACTACTTTGGATCAAAACCTCCAAATTTTTAAATGAAGTTGTTCATTTAGTTGGGTGTGACGTCGATGCGTCACCAGATTATGTCGGTACTACGTCCTCACAAAGAAAAACCTATACCGGACTTAGCCGGCTTCGTTAGTTCAGTGGCACTAAACGTCACTCGCACACGAATGCTACACGTCTACCGTTTCATGGTCAGGCTACCTCCAGAAACTCAAACAATCATCAGACTTGGCTGCACACCGAGCCCGGAATCCATACAGTTTGTACACCCGGCCGTCATCACTCGCCCGGATGTTCTCAAGCCAAACACGCCTTGAGTTACGTGTTCACGTTTCAGACCACGTGACGGGGTCTCCCATGTTGCACCACGCACGCCAGGGACAGACGTTGCTCGAATATCCCAAACGACATGAAGAGTCGTAGAGGATATCAAAGCGGGTCGGGTTACCTGCCACCCGTGGGGCTCCACCCTTCAGCTTGTGCGCACTGGTGGACAGCGCTTACGTGCACCCCCCAAGACATGAACGTCCCGAGATGCACGATTTTCCGACATAACAAATAGGTTAATATGCCACTTTCTATATGCTAATAACATCCTTATACGGGCTACTAACTCGTTCCTCACTGGATTTTTGAAAAAGAAGACCTTTGTACTGTGTTAAACCTCAAGCGAGCTCTGATACCACGCTGACACGACCCCATTGGTCCTGTCGAGCCAGGATCACGCTGAGGGGTGCTGCATTGCACAGCACCGTATAACACACGTTAAAGGTGCAAAGCGGAAGCGGAAGCTTTATTACATAAACAGGTTTATGAACATGTTTACATCAAAATAAGTTCAGTCTACACTCACGGGCGTAGGCTAAGCATCAAGTGCACGTTCAGCCCTCGAACGTGTCCTTGCTAGCACACACGCACACTAACTCTGCGGCGTGCACGACTCCCACTCGACGGGGTTCCCCTCCTGGGGTTCCGTCTCCTCTTCGGGAGTCCCTTCCTCATAGAACCCTGCAAAAGCTTCAAACACAAGCAGTGAGCACGAAGGCTCAGCAAGTCTGACCCGTCTCACCTAAACATGGAACTTCTACATGAGGGTAATGGGTTACATGAGGTAAAAATCATTTGCAAGGACTCGCCTAATTAGTAGAACCTTACTTTCAAGTTTTAGCAGCAGGTTGCGGAAACCTTACGCTAAGGTACATGAGAGAGCCGCAATCAAACAAGAAACGCATTTCTCTCATGTACTTTGCCCAAAGTTGAAAAGAACTTTAGTTAGCACTAAGCTACAGCATGTCATTAACAATCAATGTTCAGCTTTCAATCAGCAACATTTTTAACATGTAACTAGCCTGTTCTTTCTACGTCACGGTACAGTGAACAAGTGGTACTCACTGACCGCGAGGGACGGCGATTATAATCGATTTACACCTGCAGGGTTACCCGAACAACCCGTCACGTACGCCCGTACTCGATGTTGCCTACAACAACCATCACGGACGCCGTACGCGACTACCTTTCACCCGTTAGCCAACTATTGAACCGGTCCCATCGTCCCGAGCAAGAGGTCTCTGCACGCGCATCTCCGTGCCGCCAGCCGATTTACACCTCAAGCTCTCAACCTACCCTCTGAACGACGGGCAATGCCTCAATACCCAGCTACCCGAGTTACATCAGTTTCCCGGTTCCCATATAGCCGGTAGGTCTTCGGTACTGTTCTAGCTTGTTCAACAGGCCCGCACACGGCTCGGTCCTCAACCGACACAAGCGGAGCTACAGCACACAGGCCCCAAAGTCCTGCTGCCCTTACTCTCCACTCGGTCTCATTTTCTTGCCATGTGTATCATGTGCTATCTCTACCCGAGCAATGTGCCTCTAGCCTATTCTCGCGAGTAGTTCCAACTACTCGACTTGTACCGAATCCTACCCTATCCTAGCAATGCAGTAGCTAACGAGGTTTGCAATCCTAAACCCAACCCATGGTTTTCTTGGCTATGCAGTTGGGTTTCCAATCATGACTCTAATGCACAGAACAATATTCAAAGATGTGCTCAAAACAATAAACATTTGTAAAAAGGTTAATGCAAACCGGGGCTTGCCTTGCTGCTCTTGGTCGTAGGCTAGCTGTTCCTCCGGAGTGACGAAGTCTAAGTCTTCGGGTTCCTCCTTGACCTTAGCGACTACATGATAACAACAATACATGTATTAATTTAATGCATTTGTATTAAGTTTGAAGTTGTGAAGTCTATAACCCTTGCTAGATAGACCTAATGACTGTGAAACTTTTACTGTGGCTTGGTTATAACCTAAACAGAGACTTGGTCAAGTTTTAGTTGCAGCAAAGCTCATTTGAGCCCTCCACAAATAATTATGTCCTTGACCTTAATTGAAACTCTTAGCGTGTTCTAGGAATTTTCATGAGACAAACGATGACTTTCTGAAAATTAGATTTTCAGAGGGTTCTAATGGAGTTGGTCTCACTTAATTTGGAAGTCTCTAACTAAATATATGAGCTAAACAATTTCAGAGAAAATTCTGAAAATGTTTCTGAACATTTTCTATTTTCTCTGGGACAGTTTTGCTAATCACACCATTAGGTGGAGTAAATGAGCTCAAATGGATCTGAAATTTTTATGGTAGTTCAAGGATATTTTGGTGAACATCTCAGCAAAATTTCAGGATTTTCCTCCAAAGGATTCTTCAGTTAAAATTTCTAACAGTTTAAATTTAAGGAATTAATCCTGGAGAATTAAGGAATTTCATGAAGTGAAACTTGATTTTCTGGAAAGTACTCAGAGAGCTGAATCCAGCAAAATTTGGTTCACTCAATTTGGAGCTTTCTAGCCAAAGTTATAAGGATTTGAAGTTTGAAGGAAATCTGAAAATCGGGGAAAAGTTTAAACTCGCGCGTGGGCCCAGGGGACACGCGTCGCACGCCTAGGCGATGGCACACCGCGGCCCACAAGGGTTTTGCGCGCCAGCACTCCCGATCCCGGCCGCAGCCGGATCCCGATTCAAAATATCGGCCGCTGACAGCTGGGGTCCACCCCCTTCTTCAACCTCGCGACACCCGCGCTCCGCCGCCGAGGGACCTCGCCGGAGGACTCGCCGCCGGCTGCTGTACAGCTCCAAACTTCTTGATTCTGGCCGCCCCTGCCTACTTTTACTTGGGGAACAGGACCCGAGGGTCAGCTGCTCATGACAATGGCCGGAGCATGGTCGGCGACGAGCCGCCATATCGGAATGACTTCGGCCATGTCGGCTGACTCTCCTAGTACCTCAGCTACTTGGGAAATCGGTCGGGGAGCATCAGTGGACCTCAGAGAAGGTCGACCTGAGCTCGAGGCAGCTCGGGGAAGGCCCGAAATAGGTCCTCACCGTGCGCCCGACACCCCCCGTTCGTTTTGCCATTAGTAGACCTTAAATTACGCCGGGCACAGAGGTTCTCCGGCCCAGAGTTGTGAAGGCAACTTGTGCGTTACCGTGTCTAGCTCGTGTGGGAGTGGCCTGAGGCCCTCTAATCCTTTCTAGAGCACGAATTAAGCAGAATCGTACCCGAAGGTCGTTCTGCACACAGAAAGGGGAAAAGTGGAAATTCGCCGCCGGTGAGCAACCACTCGAGCTGTGGCTCGGGGATGAGCAGCACCGGTCACCCGCGCGTCCAAGGGTGCCTTGGCTCGGGCGTGACAACGCCCTGGTTGGGCTGTCCACGAGAGCCCGAGGTGCGGCGGTTCCAAGTCCCAAGTTTGATCTTTCGGCACAGCCGATATCAATCGGTTTCAACCGAATTCTAGCAATGGGGAGGATGGAGGAAGGTCTCTAGTACCTTGCTGGGACTCTGGAGTGGAAGGAGGGAGCTGTGATCGGCGTCCTCCGATCAAGTCCGAACTGCGGAAACTTTCGGCCGGTGCTGGGTTCTTGCGGGAAAACACGTCGGTACCTCGGCCGAGGGGGGGGGGCAGGCGCCTTAAGAAGGCTCTGCACCGCCTCATTCCCGCGCGTGGGCAAGCAGCTGGTGGCGCGTTGGCTGGCCTCGGTGGCGATCACCGCTGCGGCTCGGCGACCCGAGTGAAAAGTCTCAGTCGGTTTGTGTTGAAGTAGAGGCTGACATGTGGGTCCCACCCTTCCTTTTAACCTCTGAAATTTACTTCTAATCACTGTTGTAAACAGTGAACCCCATACTACCCTTGGCAATTCAAATTATTCACCCATGAGCCATTTGAATTGATCAAAGTTCAAATGAGGTTTGGTTTGAATGAATTTCAGCACAAGTTCAGTTTGAAATTCAAATAAAGTTTGAATTTCTCCCCCTTAGCTCATGTCAAGATCAACTCCAAATGGAGTGAAAATTGGTGTGTGAGCTCACAAAAATGTGCTGAGTAAGAATATGCCTTCCACTTTTAAATTCAGTGGATAAAAACAGTTTGAATTTGAATATGGTTTCAAACTGCCCTCTTCCTAACTATACCCAAAATGACCTCAAAAAGTTTTTGAGTTTGGGTGAAACTTGGCATGGACATCCTTAGCAAAGTGTAGGAGTTTTCATATGTCCAGCCCATCTATATCACATGTGGGAAATACCACTTTTGCAATGTGTAAGTTTGTTCTCTAATGAGCATGTTAATAATTGTTACTTGCTCTTCATTTGTGTTCATCATCTTTCCTCAAATGAGGTGTGTGTGTGTGTGGTGATGAACACTTCAATTATGTGTCAAAAACTGAGGCCCTTACATAGGGCTTCCGGAGCCCTCCCACTGAGGGGGGAGGTCCGGTTCCTGCCTGCCACGTGGCGAGCCCGGAGCCCTCCTCAAGGAAGGAGAGAGTTCCGGGCCCGCTGGACACGTGGGGCCCCCGGGCCCCGCCTCTGCTGGAGGGGCAGGTCCCGGTCCTTCCAGTCCCAGGACGGAGTAGCTGGTAGCTCCTTTCCCCCCGCTTCATGCAGTCCCTGTTGTCATAACCTGGAGGTCCTGCACACAGGTAGAGGAAACGTAATTCTCCTCGGGGGGTCCTCCCCTCCTGTCTCTTAGTCTTATTCGTCTTATGGTCCTGACCCGCTATACGGGGCTTGGGCAATTCTGTGCACGAGGCGCCGGAGTTCCGGCTCCCTCCGAGGTCCGGGTACGGCCGTCTGATCCCTAGTACCGGGCCATGCGCTGGGGAAGCAGAGTGCACGCGCTTTGGGTTCACGACCAGGCAAAGCGGACGTACTCCCCTGGACCTCCGGAGGGCAGGATGCTCATGCTTTGGGCTCTGGGCCGGCTAAGCTGGATACGCACCCTGGACCCCCCATGCACAACGCTGGCCTTTCCTGGAGGTGACCAACTGACACCGCAACACATGACTGGGGGAGGCCCGAGAGACTCACTCGGCCATCGGCAGGTGTCTCAAGCGCAGCCGCCTTCGGTAGGATAGCAAATGCCGACTATGGATGAGCGCAGGAGAGGGGGAGCTAGATGTACGATGAACATACAGAGATAATGCGATCATAAAAATTAATGCATAATTTAAATGAGCGCATGAGAGAGCTAGGTAGAAAAGGTCTCTGTATTTGTACCCATAGGTGGAATTCTGGCTGTACATGGGGGCAATGTTCCGCCTCGTCTACAAGGGAAGCAAGACTCTACGCGCTTAGGGTCGGAACCAGGCTAAACTGGACGTAGTCCTGTACCGTCCCTTGAGACTCAGCTACCCCAAGCTCTGTTCCTAAATTCTATGGGGTCTATTACAGAAGTGAATAACCCTGTTCTACCGATGCTCAGTAAGTAGGACTTACAGTGTTGCTTCATGGCAAGGATTTTTTGGGAATGGATCCAACTCTCGGTTGAAAGGCATGTGTACCTGGGGCGGCAGCTTTCATGATTTGGAAGGGACCTTCCCTGCTGGGGGAGAGCTTATGGGTCCTTGGAATATAGCGTGCTGCTTCACCAGGTTGCCTTCTTGCGGGCCCCTATCGCGTTTGGTTCTTTGGCGGTAGTGCTTAGAGCATTAGCCGAGACCGTGTGTTGTGGGGTGTTCCCTGCAAGCCGAGTCTTGTCGAGGTTGTTCTCTTCACGCTGGATCAGGCCCTGCGCGGCTTCTCTCGGGGGCCCCCGGGGAGTTCTCCCCTTCTGGCTAAGGCCTTCAAGGGGTAGGTGGACCCGGGCTCGCCCTGGATGACCTAAGGCGTCTTCCCCTTCTGGCAAGGCCTTCAAGGGGTTGATGGACCTTAGGCGGCTCCCGAGAGGTATGTTCGAGGCACGGAGGCGTGCTGTAGTTGGCTAACGCCCAGGCCCGTCACCATCGGAACTGGAGTCCTCACCGCCATGCACTGTCTTTATGACACGCTGAGGCTCCTGGAACCCCACCTGGTGGGCAGCGGTGACTGGGGCGTCGGCCTTCTGTTTGCCATCCCTCTGAGGGTAGGGCGGTGCTTCAGCCCTCTGCTGTCTTCCTTTGCAGAAGCGCTCTGCGAGCCTCTGGATCTCCCAGAACTCGGCAGCAGTATGGTTGCAGGCACCATGCACGGGGCATAGCCCACCTTGGTCACTGTCTGGGGCCGGTGACTGCCGCTGCCTTTTGTCAGGGCGTGGCCCCCGAGCTCCACTGGTCGTCGAAGCTGCGGCGACGGGGGCCGTGAATGGTGACTTCATCTTGCCACCCCCCGGTTCTTGGTCTTCTTGCCACCCCCATAGGCAGCAGCACCAGACCTGGGCTGCCCTCCTGACTCGGAGGTCGGCAGTGCGTGCCAGTTCCGCCCTTCAGCTGCTCTGGCGCACTTGTCCGCCAGGCTGAAGAGCTCCGAGACGTCGCGGACCTCCCTGGTCGCGAGCTTCTCGAGCATTTTCTCGTCCCGGACACCCTGTCGGAACGCCACCACCACAGAGGCGCTTTGGATATGTGGGATGGTGTTGCACACCTGAGAGAACCACTGGATGAAAGAGCGCAGCGACTCCCC
Organism: Neostapfia colusana; assembly: GCA_030760725.1. Classification (NCBI taxonomy): domain Eukaryota; kingdom Viridiplantae; phylum Streptophyta; class Magnoliopsida; order Poales; family Poaceae; genus Neostapfia; species Neostapfia colusana. Next base: position 30,199,787 of record JASWHV010000017.1, on the reverse strand, counting down.
AGATTGTTGCTTGACGGCGTGGAGGTCAAGCTCCGTGCCGGGACGGGTGTAGGAGCTGCCGAAGTTGGCGACGAACTGTCGGCAGAGCTCACCCCAGGAGGTTATGGACCCCTGAGGTAGATTCATGAGCCAAGACCGGGCTGGGCCGGTCAAGGCGACGGGGATGTAGTTGGCCATGACAGCCTCGTCCCCTCCTGCGGCAAGTACGGCGGTGGAGTAGATCTGGAGGAACTCCGCCGGGTTGACGCTGCCGTCGTACTTCTCGGGCAGGTGCGGGCGGAACTTGCATGGCCACCTTGCGAAGCGAAGATGGGGTGCCAGGGCCGCACATCCTGCACCTGTTGCGGCAGGTATAGGCGCTGCGAACACTTGGTTCGCACCTGGCGCTGCGTATCCCGGCATGGGCAAGGCTATACCATAGACCGGGGCCGCTACTTGCGGCGCATATGGTTGTGGCATATGCTGCGCAGCATATGCCTGTGGCGGGGCTCGCATGGCAAAGACCTGCCCTTCTGGTTGTGTCGAGGCCGACGACATGCTGTCGCATGCCTCCTGGTTGCGACGCCTTTCTCGGCGTCGCTCGAGGTACACCCGGGCGTCCTGCCCCAAGTGGCACCGTTCCAGTTCCCTTCGCAGGTCCGTCGACAGGAGCCTGGAGGAGGTGGAATCCGCCGTTAGCCCGTCAACCGTGGGTGTGCGCGTCAGCGACACAGCCGGTTGCCCTGGGCGTCGTCCTCGCCGAAACCGAGGGTTCGCGGTGGCGACGACGAGGCGGTCCACCTCGCGGACCCATTGATGGGTCGCTGAATGGGGCGCATCCCCCGCAGGCGGGTTGCGCAGCAGCGCTCTTGCTGCAGCTAGCGCACCTCCATGGTGTACGCTCAGCGCTGCAGAAGACCTCACGCTGGTCGGGGCCTGCATAGCCGGAGTCGGCGCTGCCGGAGTCGGCTGCTGGCTGCCCGCTTGTGCCGACACACTCCGTCCTGAGTGTGTCGACATGTACTCAACAGTGGTCACGATCCGCCGTGAACGCGGAGGGGGAGAGTTTGCCGTTGAAGGAAGCTTGGTCATCTTCGTCGGCGGAAACTCGTCGCGCTAGGGGAAAAGCCCCCTACCTGGCGCGCCAAATGTTGAAGTGTGCGATCGACACTTCCCCCGGGCCTGCACTGGGCAGCCCGCGGAGGTTCTTTTTTCGGTGGGGCTAGTCTCCTAGCGGAAAGCTTGCGCGGATGGACGAGTTAGCGAGAGCTTGACACGGCGAGTTTTACGTGGTTCAGGCCGCCGGAGCGTAAAACCCTACGTCCACGGCGAGCTACGGAGCTTGCTGTATTGCTTGCTGCTCAGGGCCGGAGGCCTGAGCTTGGGGGTGAGTTACAGCTTGAGAGTGTATGGCTAGTGTATGAGTTGCAAAGTGCGAACCCTTGCTATCGACGCCTGCCCGAGCCTTTTATAGTCCAAGACTCGGGCGGCTTACAAGGGGAGCCGGGACCCGACAGGTGGTCCCGGGAAGATTGCTTGTTATCTACCGTATCTGTAGTTACGCCGGTAGCTGCCTCTGGTTGAAGGCTTCTGAGTCTTCATCTTGCCGCCCTGCCCATGCCGCGTGCTAGTCGTAGTGGTTGATGACGGCGCAGGCGGCATGGGATGTCTTGTCGCAGCGTTTATTGGCTGGCAGGTTCTGACACCGCGCGCCAGTCTGTGATGCGACTGGGCGTAACGGCACCTGACAGACGCGTGCTCCGCGTTTCCGCGTTTTGGGAAGACGCGGGCCTTGAATACCTTGTACGGGCAAGGTGAGGAGTGCCTTTACGCCCGCCGCCTACCGCTCGGGGGCAGGCAACACTGTTCTTCTGGCCACGTGGCGGGTCCGGAGCCATTCTCTGAGGTGAGAAGGGTCCGGCCTGCGGCGCACGTGGAGCCTCCGGACCTCTCCCCGCGGAGGGGGAGGTCCGGCCTCTGTATGCCACGTGGCAGGCCCGGAGCTCTCCTCTGCGGAGAGGGAGGTCCGGCCCCGCTGGACGCGTGGCGTCTTCGGACCTCTCTCCCGCGGAGGGGGAGGTCCGGCTTCTGTATGCCACGTGGCGGGCCCGGAGCTCTCCTCTGAGGAGAGGGAGGTCCGGCCCCGCCGGACGCGTGGCACCTTCGGAGCTCTCCCTGCGGAGAAGGGCGAGTACCTTAGGCATTTTACCATGTGCGCGGGGGTACCCCATATCTCAGGTACCGACAACCACGTTTTGGTGGATGGAGGGGCTGGGCTGAACCTCATCAGCCGTGCAGCTTTCCAGAAGCTGCAGATCCCGATGGCCAAGCTCACCCTGTCGAGCCCGTTCTCAGGGGTAGGGCCGGGACAGGTTATCCCCTACGGCAACATTAGTCTCCCGGTGACCTTCGGGGCTCCGGACAGCTATCGAACAGAGTACATTCTGTTCGACGTAGCGGAGATAGACCTCCCCTTCAACGCCATAATCGGCAGGCCAGCCCTGTACCGGTTCATGGCTGTAGCCCATTACGGCTACCTTGTCCTGAAGATACCGACACCGACAGGTGTTCTCAGGATTCGTGGGGACCGCACTGCTGCAGTGTCGGCCCTGGAGAAGCTCCAAGCACTCGAAACAGCTGGGGCATCAGCCCCCGGCAATACGGAGCCGGACCAGCTCCGCACGAGCGCACGTCACCGTGCTTCCACCACAGCACCCCGGGTCCAACCTCTCGACGAGGGTGGCGTCCCCTTAAAGGTCGTCCAAGTCGGCGCCGAAGCTACCCAGACCACCCGGGTAGCCGGGGGCCTGGATAGTAAATAGGAAGGCGCGCTCGTCACCTTCCTCCGGCACAACGTCTACGTGTTTGCATGGCAGCCGTCACAGATGCCGGGGATCCCCAGGAAGGTGATCGAGCACCACTTGAAAGTCTTCCCCGACGCCCGGCCGGTTCAACAGAAGCCCCGCAAGCAGTCCATCGAGCGGCAAAACTTCATCCGTGAAGAAGTCAAGAAGCTGCTGGACGCTGGCTTCATACGGGAGGTCCACCACCCCCGATGGTTGGCGAACCCCGTCGTTGTCCCGAAGGCTGGCGGGAAGCTCCGGATGTGCATCGACTACACCAGTCTCAATAAGGCATGTCCTAAAGATCTATTCCCTTACCCTAGAATAGATCAAATAGTAGACTCAATGTCAGGCTGTGATATGCTGTGCTTCCTAGATGCCTACTCGGGTTTCCATCAGATACCCATGTCTAGGGAGGACGAGGAGCACACCTCCTTCATCACAGTAGACGGCCTTTATTGCTATGTGTCTATGCCTTACGGCCTAAAGAATGCGCTCCCCACCTTTGTGCGGGCAATGCACAAAACCTTTGGGGAGTTAATAAGAGACCTGGTTGAGGTGTATGTCGATGACATAGTTGTCAAGGTCAAGCAGGGTCCGTCCCTGCTAGATAACCTAGCTTTAGTCTTTGACAAGTTGCGCTCTACGCGCACCAAGCTGAACCCAGATAAATGTGTGTTCGGCGTGTCCTCTGGGAAGCTCTTAGGGTTCCTGGTCTCGCACCGAGGGATTGAGGCCAACCCAGAGAAGATCAAGGCCATCGACTTGATGCGGCCCCCCGCCCGCGTCAAGGATGTCCAGAAACTCACGGGATGTCTAGCCGCGCTGAGTCGGTTTATACCGAGGCTAGCAGAGCGGGCACTCCCTTTCTTTAAGCTCCTGCGCAGGTCAGGCCCTTTTGCCTGGACTGACGAAGCAGAAGAGGCTTTCCAGGAGTTGAAGCGACTCCTGACGACCCTACCTATCATGGTAGCCCCTGAGCCCGGAGAGCACCTGTTGCTCTACATCGCGGCGACAACTGAAGTAGTAAGTATGGTCCTCGTCGCAGAGCGGCCGGACCCCTCATCTTCACAACCTGCTCCGGTAGCAGAAGACAGACGCCAGGAGGCCCCGCCGGACCAAGACGGTCTCCCGGACCTCCAAGGCAACCACCCGGAGGCCCAGGTCGGCCTCCCGGAGGTCCAGGGCGTCTCCCGGACCTCCAAGATAAACCCCCGGGGGCCCTGCGGGACCCCTCCGGGGGCCAAATGGGACCTCCCAGAGGTCCCCCAAGACCCCCTGGAGCTCCCGGACAATCAAGATAGCTTAAGGGCCTCCGGGTCCCAGCTCTCGGAGGCCCCCGTGGGTCCACCCACCTCCAGCGGGCCAGGGCCAATGGACGAGGACCTCCCAGGCCTGAGAAAGAGGGTTCGAACCGTCCAGAGGCCTGTCTACTACATCAGCGAAGTACTTCATGATGCCAAGACAAGGTACCTAGAAGTCCACAAGCTGCTGTATGCGGTGCTCGTGGCCTCCAGAAAGCTCCGCCATTACTTCCAGGCCCACCGGGTCTCGGTAGTCACCTCGTATCCGCTGAAGGCAATTCTTCACAGCCCCCATGCGACTGGCAACGTTGCTAAATGGGCGGCGGAGCTGGCGGAGTTTGAGCTGGACTTCCTCCCACGCCATGCAGTCAAGAGCCAAGCACTGGCTGACTTTGTGGCGGAGTGGACACCAACGGAGACTGACCCAGGGGGCCACGGGGGCGGAGAACCGGAGCACCAAGCTCCGGTCTTCACCGAACCCCACTGGACACTCTTCTTCGACGGCTCCTCGCGAAAGCAGGGGGCCGGTGCCGGCGTACTGCTCCTCATGCCATCGGGGGAACAGTTTGGGTATATGGTGCGTCTCAATTTCAAGGCAACCAACAACATGGCGGAGTATGAAGCACTCATCTTTGGCCTGCAGACAGCCCTGTCTTTAGGCGCTCGCCAGTTTTTGGCACAGGGCGACTCCCAGCTGGTCATCAAGCAAGTCAAGGGCGAATGCTCCTGCAATGACCCCCAGCTAGCTGCGTATCTGCTTCACGTGCAGATGTTGGAGAAAGAATTCCTCGCCTTGGACCTGCACCACGTACCGCGCGCCGGTAATGTCGCAGCCGACAACCTTTCAACGAAGGCTTCCACCGGAGCACCTGCGCCCGAAGGAATCTTCGAGAGGACGTTGCTGCGGCCCACAGCCCGGCCCGCCGAGCCGGGCGAAGGGGGCTTGACCAGCACCTCGAAGCTGGCAGTCCCGGCGGCCCTACAACCGTGGGCGCCGCCAAGGATCGTAAGCGTCACTGGGGACTCCGTGCAACCCAGCGCTCAAGATCCAGAAGCTCAAGTCAGACCCGATGCATGGATCACGGAGATCCAGGACTACTTGAAGGACAATATCCTCCCTGATGAACATGCAACCGCTGAACGGATTGTGCGTATGGCTAAGAGGTACGCGCTGGTAGAGGGGGATCTCTACCGGCGTGGCGCCAACCACATCCTATTGCGGTGTATAACCCAGGGGGAAGGCTGCGACTTGCTCGCTGAGATCCATGGAGGCGAATGTGGAAGTCATTCTTCCTCACGCACGCTTGTCGGTAAAGCCTTCCGGCATGGCTTCTACTGGCCGACAGCACTCCAGGATGCCGTCAAGCTGGTCGAGAGCTGCAAGGCGTGCCAGTTCCACGCCAAGCAGATCCATACACCGGCTCAGGCGGTACAGATGATCCCGCCCTCGTGGCCGTTTGCCGTGTGGGGGCTGGACATCCTGGGACCATTTCCCAGAACCGTCGGGGGGTTCCGGTACCTCTATGTCGCTATCGACAAGTTCACCAAGTGGCCGGAAGCTACTCCAGTTGTCACCATCAATAAACAATCCGCAGTAAAATTCATCAGGTCTATTGTCTGCCGGTTTGGGGTCCCAAACAGGATCATCACTGACAATGGGACCCAGTTCACCAGCGCAGCATTCCAAGACTACTGCGAGGACCTTGGCATTCAGGTATGCTATGCCTCTGTCGCCCACCCGAGGAGCAATGGGCAAGTTGAGAGGGCCAATGCGGAGATTCTCCGGGGCCTCAAGACTCGCACCTTCGCCAGCCTGAAGAAACATGGTGCCAATTGGGTAGATGAACTTCCGAGCACACTGTCGATACCTGAGATATGGGGTACCCCCGCGCACAGGGTAAAATGCCTAAGGTACTCACCCTTCTCCGCAGGGAGAGCTCCGAAGGCGCCACGCGTCCGGCGGGGCCGGACCTCCCTCTCCTCAGAGGAGAGCTCCGGGCCCACCACGTGGCATACAGAAGCCGGACCTCCCCCTCCGTGGGAGAGAGGTCCGAAGACGCCACGCATCCAGCGGGGCCAGGCCTCCCTCTCCGCAGAGGAGAGCTCCGGGCCTGCCACGTGGCATAAAGAGGCTGGACCTCCCCCTCCGCGGGGAGAGGTCCGGAGGCTCCACGTGCCCCGCAGGCCGGACCCCTCTCACCTCAGAGAAGGGCTCCGGACCCGCCACGTGGCCAGAAGAACGGTGCTGCCTGCCCCCGAGCGGTAGGAGGCGGGCGTAAAGGCGCCCCGCACCTTGCCCGTACAAGGTATTCAAGGCCCGCGTCTTCCCAAGACGCAGAAACGCGGAGCACGCGTCTGTCAGGAGCCGTTGCGCCCAGTCGCATCACAGACTGGCGTGCAGCGTCAGAACCTGCCAGCTAAATAAACGCCGCGACAAGACATCCCATGCCGCCTGCGCCGTCATCAACCACTATGACTAGCATGCGGCATGGGCAGGGCGGCAAGATGAAGACTCAGAATCCTTTGGCCAGAGGCAACCACCGGCGTAACTACAGATACGGTAGATAATAGACAATCTTCCCGGGACCACCTGTCGGGTCCCGGCTTCCCTTGTAAGCCGCCCGAGCCTTGGACTATAAAAGGCTCGGGTAGGCGTCGATAGCAAGGGTTCGCACTTTGCAACTCATACACTAGCCATACACTCTCAAGCTGTAACTCACCCCCAAGCTCAGGCCTCCGGCCCTGAGCAGCAAGCAATACAGCGAGCTCCATAGCTCGCCGTGGACGTAGGGTTTTACGCTCCGGCGGCCTGAACCACGTAAAACTCGCCGTGTCAAGCTCTCGCTAACTCGTCCATCCGTGCAAGCTTTCCGCTAGGAGACTAGCCCCGCCGAAAAAAGAACCTCCGCGGGCTGCCCAGTGCAGGCCCGGGGGAAGTGTCGATCGCACACTTCGACATTTGGCGCGCCAGGTAGGGGGGCTTTTCCCCTAGCGCGACGAGTTTCCGCCAACGAAGATGACCGAGCTTACTTCAGCGGCAAACTCTCCCCCCCTGCGCCTGCGGCAAACCGTGACCAGGGGAGAGTACATGATGGCACACTCAAGCTGGGGGCCAGCAACCGGCTCTGGCAGCGCCGACCCCGGCAATGCAGGCTCCATCCAGCGTCAGGCCTTCAGTAGCGCCGGGCGTACCCGGTGGGGGTGCGCTAGCCGCAGCAAGGGCGCTACTGCGCAATCCGCCTGCTGGGGACGCGCCACAGGCAGCGACCCAGCGGTGGATTCGCGAGGTAGACCGTCTTGTCGTCGCCGCCGCAAACCATTGACTTCGGCGGGGACGACGCTCCGACCAACCGGCTGTGTCGCTGACGCGCATGCCAACGGTTGATGGCCAGATGGGGGAGTTCCAGCCCCACCAAGCTTCCGTCGACGGACCTAAGGACAGAGCTGGAACGGTGCCACTTAGGCCAAGATGCCCGAGTGTTCCTCGAGCGACGTCAAGAAAGGCGTCTCACTCAAGAGGCTGGCGACAACATGATGTCAGCCTCGACCCTGCCTGAAGGGCAGATCTTCGCTACGCGAGCTCTGCCCCAGGAATACGTCGTGCGGCATATGCCACAGCCATATTCCCTGCAGACGGCGTCCCTGGTCTATGGAGCGGCCTTGCCCATACCGGGGCACACTGTGCCAGCGGAGAACCAAGCGTTCGCGGCACTGATACCTGCACTGGGAGCCAGCAACCGGCTCTGGCAGCGCCGACCCCGGCAATGCAGGCTCCGACCAGCGTCAGGTTTTCAGTAGCGCAGGGTGTACCTAGTGACAGTGCGCTAGCCGCAGCGAAGAGCGCTGCTACACAATATGCCACAGCCGTGTGTCCTACGTATGGCAGCCAGAGCATGCGGTGCTCAGCGCGAACCAAGCATTCGCAGCATCAGGACCTGCGGCGGCAGAAGCAGGGTTTGCGGCCCTCGCGCCCCGCTTTCGCTTCACAAAATGGCCGCGCAAGTTTCGGCCGCTCTTGCCTGAGAAGTACGACGGCAGCATCAACCCGGCGGAATTCCTCCAGAGGCCGGGAAATCCAGAAGCTCGCGGAGCGCTTCCAGAAGGGGAAGCAGCCCCCAGCTGATGCCCCACCCTGTAGTCAAAGGGAGGGCAAGCAGAAGGTCGAGGCCCGGGACGGCGACGACCGCCAGGTGGAGTTCCAGGAGCTCCGGCGCGCCGTAAAGGCAGTGCGCAATCATGGGAGCTCCAGCTCCAGTGACGACGAGCACTGGAAGATGCCCTGTGACATCTTCGGCGGGTCCGCTGACCCCCTGTCCCAAAGCATGGCTAAGGCCTTGCGTCGAGCGGTAGCGTCGGTGGCTCCCCTCCCAGGTGCAGTACCACGCCTCAGGTGGATGGGAACCCCCATCAGCTTCGATGACACCGACTGCCCCAGGAACATGGCTGGGGCCGGCCAACTACTGCTCGTGGTGGCCCTTACCATCGCCAATGTGAAGATGTACCACGTTTTGGTGGATGGTGGGGCTGGACTGAACCTCATCAGTCACGCAGCCTTCCAGAAGCTGCAGATCCTGATGGCCAAGCTCGCCCCATCAAGCCCGTTCTCAGGGGTAGGGCCGGGACAGGTCGTTCCCTACGGCCGCATCAGCCTCCCGGTGATCTTTGGGGCACCGGACAGCTACCGGACAGAGTACATTCTGTTCGACGTGGCCGAGATTGCCATGATCGGTAGGCCAGCCCTGTACCGATTCATGGCAGTAGCCCACTACGGCTATCTTGTCTTGAAGATGCCTACACCAACAGGCGTCCTCAGGGTTTGTGGAGACCGTGCTGCCGCAGTATTAGCCTTGAAAAGGCTTCAGGCGCTTACAACAATTAGAGCGCCAGCCCTCAGCAGTACAGAACCAAACCAGCTCCACCTAAGTGCACGCCATCGTGCCTTTACCACCGCACCCCGCGTGCAACCCCTTGATGAGGACGACGTCCCCACAAGGCTCGTCCGAATCAGCGCCGATGCCACCCAGACCACCCGGGTAGCCGGGGGCCTGGGTAGCATATAGGAAGGCGCGCTCGTTGCCCCCCTCCGGCATGAGGTCAATGTGCTGCATGACAGCCATCACCGATGCCAGAGATCACTAAGGAGGTGATGGAGCACTACTTAAAGGTCTTTCCCGACGTCCAGCCATCCGACGAGACGGAGAGTCCGCCGCTCCCGGCGCTTGGCAAACCGTGTTATTATCCCGAAGGCCAGCGGGAAGCTCCGGAAGCGCATCCACTACACCAGTCTCAATAAGGCATGCCCTAAAGACCTATTTTTTCTTCCTATGATAGAGCAAATGGTAGACTCGATACCAGGCTGTGATATGCTGTGCTTCCCAAATGCTTGCTAGGACTCCCATCAGACCCCTAAGTCTGAAGTAGTTGAAAGGCGCCCTTTACCTGCTAATCCCGGCGTAAACTGACTCGGCATAGCTAGGGGTCCCGCAAATTTCCGGTCTTTGCGCAATGGCTTTAACCCCATACCACAGTAACCTGTTTCGCTACCGAGAAGCAAGAACCAGAAGACCAGACTTTGGATCCCCGACACAACCTCCCGGAGGACCAGCATGACCTCCCGGAGCTCCCGGGACGTCAGCGGAGCTTCCCGCGAGGTCCAAAGCAGCCTGAGGACCTCTGAGTGTCGGGCACCCAGCGATCCCCCTAGGCTAAAAGCTATCCCCTACAGCTCCGCGCGGCGGGTGATGCCGCCAAATGGGCGGCGGAACTACTAAAGTTTGATCTAGGTTCCCTTTCCCGTCATACAGACATTAACAGAGCATTAGTACACTTGTGGCTGAAGTAGACGCACGCTCAGGGGGCCACGAAGACGATGAAACAGTACCCTGAGCCCTGACCTTCACCAGGCCTTATCGAATGATGTTCATCGACGGCTCCTCGCGAAAGCAGGGGGCCGATGCTAGCGTACTTGTCGGTACCTGAGATATGGGTACCCCCGCGCACAGGGTGAAATGCCTAATGTGCTCGCCCTTCTCCGCAGGGAGAGCTCCGAAGGCGCCACGCGTCTGGCGGGGCCGGACCTCCCTCTCCTCAGAGGAGAGCTCCGGGCCCACCACGTGGCATACAGAAGCCGGACCTCCACCTCCGCGGGAGAGAGGTCCGAAGGCGCCACGCGTCCAGCGGGGCCGGACCTCCCTCTCCTCAGAGGTGAGCTCCGGGCCCGCCACGTGGCATGCAGAAGCCGGACCTCCCCCTCCGCGGGAGAGAGGTCCGAAGGCGCCACGTGTCCAGAGGGGCCGGACCTCCCTCTCCTCAGAGAAGAGCTCCGGACCCGCCACGTGGCTGGAAGAACGGTGCTGCCTGCCCCCGGGCAGTAGGCAGCGGGCGTAAAGGCGCCCCTCACCTTGCCCGTACAAGGAATTCAAGGCCCGCGTCTTCCCAAGACGCGGAAACGCGGAGCACGCGCCTGTTAGGTGCCGTTGCGTCCAGTCGCATCACAGACTGGCGCGCGGTGTCAGAACCTGACAGGTAATAAACGCCGCGACAAGACATCCCATGCCGCCTGCGCCGTCATCAACCACTACGACTGGCGCACGGCATGGGCAGGGAGGCAAAAGGAAGACTCAGAAGCCTTCGACCGGGGGCAACCACCGGCATAACTACAGATACGGTAGATAATAGACAATCTTCCCGGGACCACCTGTCGCGTCCCGGCTTCCCTTGTAAGCCGCCCGAGCCTTGGATTATAAAAGGCTCGGGTAGGCGTCGATAGCAAGGGTTCGCATTCTGCAACTCATACGCTAGCCATACACTCTCAAGCTGTAACTTACCCCCGAGCTCAGGCCCCCGGCCCTGAGCAGCAAGCAATACAGCGAGCTCCATAGCTCGCCGTGGACGTAGGGTTTTACGCTCCGGCGGCCTAAACCACGTAAAACTTCCTGTGTCAAGCTCTCACTAACTCGTCCATCCGCGCAAGCTCTCCGCTTGGAACTAGCCCCTCCGAAAAAAGAACCTCTGCGGGCTGCCCAGTGCAGGCCCGGGGGAAGTGTCGATCGCACACTTTGACATTTGGCGCGCCAGGAAGGGGGCTTTTCCCCTAGCGCGACGAGTTTCCGCCAACGAAGATGACCAAGCTCCCTTCAGCGGCAAGCTCTCCCCCTCCGCATTCATGGCGAACCGTGACCAGCGGAGAGTACATGTCGACGCACTCAGGACGGAGTGTGTCGGCACAAGCGGGTAGCCAGCAGCCGACTCCGGCAACGCCGAGTCCGGCTATGCAGGCCCCGACCAGCGTGAGGTCTTCTGCAGCGCTGAGCGTACACCATGGAGGTGCGCTAGCTGCAGCAAGGGCACTGCTGCGCAACCCACCTGCAGGGGATGCGCCCCATTCAGCAACCCAGCAATGGGTCCGTGAGGTGGACCGCCTCGTCGTCGCCGCCGCGAACCCTCGGTTTCGGCGAGGGCGGCGCCCTGGGCAACCAGCTGTGTCGCTGACGCGCACATCCACAGTTGACGGGCTAACGGCGGATTCCAGCTCCTCCAGGCTCCTGTCGACGGACCTGCGAAGGGAACTGGAGCGGTGCCACTTGGGGCAGGACGCCCGAGTGTACCTCGAGCGACGTCGAGAAAGGCGTCGCAACAATGAGGCAGGCGACAGCATGTCATCGACCTCGACACAACCGGAAGGGCAGGCCTTCGCCATGCGAGCCCCGCCTCAGGCATATGCTGTGCAACATATTCCACCACCATATGCGCCGCAAGTAGCGGCCCCGGCCTATGGTGCAGCCTTGCCCATGCCGGGATACGTGGTGCCAGGTGTGAACCACCAGCTCGCAGCACCAGTACCTGCAGCAGCAGGTGCAGGATGTGCGGCCCTTGCGCCCCACCTTCGCTTCGCAAGGTGGCCGCGCAAGTTTCGCCCGCACTTGCCCGAGAAGTACGACGGAAGTGTCAACCCGGCGGAGTTCCTCCAGATCTACTCCACCGCCGTACTTGCTGCAGGAGGCGATGAGGCTGTCATGGCCAACTACTTTCCCGTCGCCTTGACCGGCCCAGCCCGGTCCTGGCTCATGAATCTACCCTAGGGGTCCATAACCTCCTGGGGTGAGCTCTGCCGGCAGTTCGTCGCCAACTTCGGCAGCTCCTACACCCGCCCCAGCACGGAGCTCGATCTCCACGCCGTCAAGCAACAACCTGGGGAGTCGCTGCGCTCTTTCATCCAGTGGTTCTCTCAGGTGCGCAACACCATCCCACATATCCAAAGCACCTCTGTGGTGATGGCGTTCCGACAGGGTGTCCGGGACGAGAAAATGCTCGAGAAGCTCGCGACCAGAGAGGTCCGCGACGTCTCGGAGCTCTTTAGCCTGGCGGATAAGTGCGCCAGGGCAGCCGAAGGGCGGAACTGGCACGCACTACCGACCTCCGAGTCAGGAGGGCAGCCCGGGTCCGGTGCTGCTGCCTATGGGGGTGGCAAGAAGACCAAGAACCGGGGGAGTGGAAAGATGAAGCCACCATTCACGGCCCCCGTCGCCGCAGCTGCGACAACCAGCGGAGCTCGGGGGCCGCGCCCCGACATGAGGCAGCGGCAATTACCGGCCCCAGACAGTGGCCAGGGCGGGCTATGCCCCGTGCATGGCACCTGCAACCATACAGCTGCCGAGTGCTGGGAGATCCAGAGGCTCGCAGAGCGCTTCCGTAATGGAAGACAGCAGAGGGCTGAAGCACCGCCCTACCTTCAGAGGGATGGCAAACAGAAGGCCGATGCCCCAGTCACCGCTGCCCACCAAGTGGGGTACCAGGAGCCTCAGCATGCCATAAAGACAGTGCATGACGGTGAGGACTCCAGTTCTGACGGAGACGGGCCAAGGTGTTAGCCAGCTGCGGCACGCCTCAGTGCCTCGAACATACCTCTCGGGGGCCGCCTAGGGTCCGTCAACCCCTTCAAGGCCTTGCCAGAAGGGGGAGACGCCTTAGGTCATCCAAGGCGAGCCCGGGTCCACCTACCCCTTGAAGGCCTTAGCCAGAAGGGGAGAACTCCCCGGGGGCCCCGGAGAGAAGCCACGCAGGACCTGATCCAGCGTGAAGACAACAACTTCGACAAGACTCGGCTTGCAGGGAACACCCCACAGCGCCCGGTCTCGGCTAATGCTCTAAGCACTACCGCCAAAGAACCAGACGCGACGGGGGCCCGCAAGAAGGCATCCTGGTGAAGCGGCACGCTATATTCCAAGAAGGACCCATAAGCTCTCCCCCAGCAGGGAAGGTCCCTTCCGAATCATGAAACCTGCCGCCCCAGGTACACATGCCTTTCAACCGAGAGTGGGATCCATTCCCAAAAATCCTTACCATGGAGCAACACTGTAAGTCCTACTTAATGAGCATCGGTAGAACAGGGTTATTCACTTCTGTAATAGACCCCATAGAACTTAGGAACAGAGCTTGGGGTAGCTAAGTCTCAAGGGACGGTACAGGACTACGTCCAGTTTAGCCTGGTTCTGACCCTAAGCGCGTAGAGTCTTGCTTCCCTTGTAGACGAGGCGGAACATTGCCCCCACGAACAGCCAGAATTCCACCTATGGGCGCGAATACAGAGACCTGTTCTACTTAGCTCCTTCTCATGCGCTCATTTAAATTATGCATTAATTTTTATGATCGCACTATCTCTGTATGTTCATCATACGTCTAGCTCCCCCTCTCCTGCGCTCACCCATAGTCGGCATTTGCTATCCTCCCGAAGGCGGCTGCGCTTGAGGCACCTGCCGTTGGCCGAGTGAGTCTCTCGGGCCTCCCCCAGTCAGGTGTTGCGGTGTCAGTTGGTCACCTCCAGGAAAGGCCAGCGTTGTGCATGGGGGGTCCAGGGTGCGTATCCAGCTTAGCCGGCCCAGAGCCCAAAGCATGCGCATCCTGCTCCCCGGAGGTCCAGGGGAGTACGTCTGCTTTGCCTGGTCATGAACCCAAAGCGCGTGCACTCTGCTTCCCCAGCGCATGGCCCGGTACTAGGGATCGGACGGCCGTACCCGGACCTCGGAGGGAGCCGGAGGTCGGGCGCCTCGTGCACAGAATTGCCCAAGCCCCGTATAGCGGGCCAGGACCATAAGACGGATAAGACTAGGAGACAGGAGGGGAGGACCCCCCGAGGAGAATTACGTTTCCTCTACCTGTGTGCAGGACCTTCAGGTTAAGGCAACAGGGACTGCATGAAGCGGGGGGAAAGGAGCTACCAGCTACACCGGCCTGGGACTGGAAGGACCGGGACCTGCCCCCCCAGAGGGGCAGGGCCCGGGGGCCCCGCGTGTCCAGCAGGCCCAGAACTCCTTCCTTAGGGCTCCGGGCTCGCCACGTGGCATGCAGGAACCGGACCTCGCCCCTCAGCGGGAGGGCTCCGAAAGCCCTACGTGTCCAACATGACCGGAGCTCCCGTCTCTTAAGGAGGAGCTCCGGACCCACCACGTGGCCGGCAGATTTGGAGCCCCCCCCCCCCCATAGGGCGAGGTTCGGAGACCTCCGTGGGCCCCTAACACAGTTAGGACCCGGGGGGGTGTCTGAGCAAAGCTCCGAGATTGGAAATGACCTCTGAGTACCTTGCGGAGCTAAGGACTCAGCCAGGCAAAGCCAAGAAGGAGGGAAAAGCATCACAGACACAAGTATCCAAGAGAGTCAAATTAAGCTAGGCTCCTTGAGCTGGACTACAGACTCGATAAAAAAGGGAAAAGCAAGTCCTAAGGACCACCCGGCTCTCGCCGGAACCTTGCTGCTACAAGGGCGGCCACATCCTCGACTTCAGCCCTGGCAGCTTTCCCCTGCTCCGCGGCTGGGCCCTCTCTTGCTGGCTCCAGTGAGAAAGAGGGGTCGCGGCTCTTGAAGCATGCCAGCACATGCGTGGCGACCTCTAAAGCTAAGCCGCGGCCCTCGGCTTCAAGCTCGCTGGTGACCACCGAGTCGAGTCTGTCCAGCTTGGCGCCGATCGACTCCAATGCAGGGATCACCTCTGCCACCTGCAATGCGGGAGTTGCGGCCCTCACCGGACTGAAACCAAGAGGGATCAGGGCGGACCCCGCCCGATCCACGAAGCTTGAGACCGCAAGGGCCTCGGAGGACCATAGGGCTGAGAGCTCCTCCACCTTGCGGCGGGCCGCCCGCAGAGCCTCCAGGTTCCTCTCGGAGAATTCCTTCTCCTGGGCCGCCAGGGAACTCTCTCGAAGGCGGAGGGTCTCAGCTAGCCGCTCCAACTCAGCGGCCCTGAAGCCGGCAGTCAACTCGCGGTCCAAGACCAACCGGCGATCATGGGAGACCTGTTCATCCCTCAAGTCAAGGTCTGCCTTCAGAATCTCCAGCTCCTCCATCCGAGCTCGGAGGTCATCCTCGCCCGCAGCCAGCTGCGCGGCGACCCTCTCTACCTCAGCTGCCACGGAACGCTCCCGCTCCTCAACGGCGAGTTCGCGGCGCTCCAGCGCTGCCGTATTTCCACAGCAGCAGAGAGGCTCTCTTCGGCCCGGGCGTGAGCCTCCAGGACCTCCCTGTTGATCCGCCGCGACTGGGTGTCCATGCGGTCAACAGCCCGCTTCATCCGGTCAACGAGCGTTTCCCGGAAGTCGAGCAACTCCCGCCTGGAGTCGAGCTCGCTCTTAACCTTCGCGGTCCTCTCCAGCAAAAGGTTCCCCCAGGTGAGGAGGCGGTCCCGTTCAACCGTATACTCCTCCCGCTCGCGCCCTAGCGCAGCTAAGACCTGCCGGACGCTCGACTCGGCGAGCGCGAAGGCGTCCGCCAGAGGCAATGGAGCAACAGAAGCTGGGGCAGTCCCTCCGACCTCCTCCATTACCTCGTCCTCGGGAAGAGCCAGCGCGCCAGCCGCCGAGACGAGACGCCGATCAGGAGAAACTGGCCCAGCGGCCCTGGCAGCCGGGCCAGCCGGGCTCTCTTCAGCTTCAGGCTCCTTGACCTGAGGAGAGGGACGAGCCGGGGAAGACGGTGCTGGAGAAGAAGCCAGGCCGCCTAGAGCAGGATCAACCTGTGCTGGCTCGGGGGCCGCGGTGGCTGTCTCGGCAGGAAGAGACGACGCCGCCGCGGAGTCCGGGCACCCCGGAACAGGAGAAGTCCGCGCTGGCCTGGGGGCCGCAGCAGTTGCCCCTGGCTCCGAGCACATCGGCACAGATTCCCCGCAAGACGGGGAAGGCCGGGAAGCGCGGACACTCCAGCGGGCTCTAAACCCCGACTTCCGAGCCGGGGTAGGATTTCCAGAGCCCGCTACCGTCTCCGACGACCGCTCCGCAGTCGCTTGGACTGGCGGAACAGGGGACGCCTCAGAGGCTTCCCCCAGCACATCAGCCCGGGGCCTCTTCGAGTCGCCACCGGAGGGAGTGTCAGGCACCCCAGAATCCCGACTTGGCACCGGCGCCGTTGCTGGAGGAGATCGAGCGCGTTTCTTCTCTGGCAGCGGGTTGGAAGCCATGGCAAGGGAGAGCTCAAAGGCAAAAGAGCAAAAGCGCAAGAGTCCAAGAAGAAACGCAGAGAAGTGCGAAGGGAGGCTACAATGTGGGTGAGACCCCCTCTAAAAAGCTTCCCGGTGCAGTTCCAAGCGATTCGGAACTCTTCGAATACCCCGCACCCGCAACTGCTTCGGTTCCTAGACCGAGTGCCGATGACGGGTAGGCCCAAGCCGCTTAACTGGAGCGGTGGGGGCAAGGAGTCAGTCTCCAAAGAAGATGAGCCGGCAAGGCCCTTCGGCGGTTCCCGAAGAAAGCGCCGCAACGTGCAGAAGTGGCAGCTTTGGGAACCGCCGCAGTAAAAGCAGTCATCAAGTGGGCGCACGCCCTCACGACCCTGCGGCCGTTCATGCTCCGGCAGCGGTCAAGTCGGGACTTAGAGAAAGTGCGCGGATCGGAAGAGACGGAGGTCCCACCTCGGGCTCGCTATCTCCCCCGAGATGGGCCCGGGGGCCACTGTCGGTAACTGAGATATGAGGTACCCCCGCGCACAGGGTGAAATGCCTAAGGTGCTCGCCCTTCTCCGCAGGGAGAGCTCCGAAGGCGCCACGCGTCTGGCGGGGCCGGACCTCCCTCTCCTCAGAGGAGAGCTCCGGGCCCGCCACGTGGCATACAGAAGCCGGACCTCCCCCTCCGCGGGAGAGAGGTCCGAAGGCGCCACGCGTCCAGCGGGGCCGGACCTCCCTCTCCTCAGAGGTGAGCTCCGGGCCCGCCACGTGGCATGCAGAAGCCGGACCTCCCCCTCCGCGGGAGAGAGGTCCGAAGGCGCCACGCGTCCAGAGGGGCCGGACCTCCCTCTCCTCAGAGAAGAGCTCCGGACCCGCCATGTGGCTGGAAGAACGGTGCTGCCTGCCCCCGGGCAGTAGGCAGCGGCCGTAAAGGCGCCCCTCACCTTGCCCGTACAAGGAATTCAAGGCCCGCGTCTTCCCAAGACGCGGAAACGCGGAGCACGCGCCTGTCAGGTGCCGTTGCATCCAGTCGCATCACAGACTGGCGCGCGGTGTCAGAACCTGACAGGTAATAAACGCCGCGACAAGACATCCCATGCCGCCTGCGCCGTTATCAACCACTACGACTGGCGCACGGCATGGGCAGGGCGGCAAAAGGAAGACTCAGAAGCCTTCGACCGGGGGCAACCACCGGCATAACTACAGATACGGTAGATAATAGACAATCTTCCCGGGACCACCTGTTGGGTCCCGGCTTCCCTTGTAAGCCGCCCGAGCCTTGGATTATAAAAGGCTTGGGTAGGCGTCGATAGCAAGGGTTCGCATTCTGCAACTCATACGCTAGCCATACACTCTCAAGCTGTAACTCACCCCCGACCTCAGGCCCCCGGCCCTGAGCAGCAAGCAATACAGCGAGCTCCATAGCTCGCCGTGGACGTAGGGTTTTACGCTCCGGCGGCCTAAACCACGTAAAACATCCTGTGTCAAGCTCTCACTAACTCGTCCATCCGCGCAAGCTCTCCGCTAGGAACTAGCCCCTCCGAAAAAAGAACCTCCGCGGGCTGCCCAGTGCAGGCCCGGGGGAAGTGTCGATCGCACACTTCGACAGTACTGTTCCTCACGCCATCGGGGGAGCAGTCTGGGTATGTGGCGCGTTTCAATTCCAAGGCGACCAACAACATAGCAAAGTATGGAGTGCCCATCCTTCTCGCTAGTCGTTGGCTCAGGGCAATCCCCAGTCTGTTTGACAACCAAGACAGCGGAGACAGACCCCCTCGCCTTGGACCTGCACCACGTACCGCGCGCTAGCAAGGCCGCAGCTGACGACCTTTCAACGAGGGCCCCCACTGCCACCAGGAGCCACTGTGCCTGAAGGGGGCCTCGAGAGGACGTTGCCGCGACCCACAGCCCGGCCCGCCAAGCCGGGTGAAGGGGGCTAGACCAGCACCTCGAAGCTGGCGGTCCCGGCGGCCATGAGCGCCGCCAAGGATCATAAGCGTCACTGGGGACTCCGTGCAACCCAGCGCTCAAGATCCAGATGCTCAAGTCAGACCCGATGCATGGATCACGGAGGTCCGGGACTACTCGAAAGACAATATCCTCCCTTATGAACGTGTATCTGCTGAACGGATTGCGCGTATGGCTAAGAGACACATGGCGGTAGAGGGGGATCTCTACCAACGTGGCGCCAACCACATCCTATTGCGGTGCATAACCCAGGGGGAAGGCTGCGACTTGTTCGCTGAGATCCATGGAGGCGAATGTGGGAGTCATTCTTCCTCACGCACGCTTGTCGGTAAAGCCTTTCGGCATGGCTTCTACTAGCCGGCAACACTCCAGGATGCCGTCGAGCTGGTCGAGAGCTGCTAAGCGTGCCTGTTCCACGCCGAGCAGATCCATACACCGGCTTGGACGGTACAGATGATCCAGCCCGCATGGCCATGTGCCGTACTGGGGCTGGACATCCCGGGCCTGGGACCATTCCCCAGAACCGAAGACAGGGACCCGCTCCCGAACCTTCGGAACACGGAACACCGCTGTAAGTTCTACCCCTAGAGCAACAATAGGGCAGGCCTTTCTTTTTGTAGTAATTTCCATAAAAACCCATGAACAGGGCTTGGAGCAACTAAGCCTCAGGGGACGGTCCAGGACTACGTTCAGCTTCGCCTGGTTCCGACCCCAAGCGCGTAGAGTCTTGCTTCCCTTGAGGTAGGTCGTGGCCTACATATGTGGCCCGCCTTCCCCCGTATGGAAATTTATATGAAAAGAAACCTACCCTACGTTGCTCTACTTTGGTACTCATTTAATTTACTTATTAAGTTTTTATGATTACCCTACTAACGCGTGCTCACTATGCGTTCAACTCCCTCTTCTCATTCTCATCTTTAGTCGGAATTTGCTGCAGATACGACTAAAGAATAGAGGGAGGGGGGAGCCCCCAAGGAGAATTACTTTTTCCTTACTTGTGTGCAGGACTTCTCAGCCTCAGCTCCCCGCAGGAGTATGGTAGGCGCATCCACCCAATAGAACGCACCTACCAGGGGGCCGCTACGGGATCGCGGTAGGCCAAAAACCCCAAGGTAAGATCAAAGGGCTAGCCCTCACAGGGGCGAGGTCCGAAGGCCCCACGTGTCCAGTGGGGCCGGACCTCCAACCTTTTTGAGGGGAGCTCCGGGGCCGCCGCGTGGTCTACAGAAGTCGGACCTCCCCCCTCTGCGAGGAGAGGCCCGGGGCCTCCACGTGCCCTGCAAGCCCGGACCTCCTCTCAGGCAGGAGCTCCGGGCCCGCCACGTGGCCAACAGGCTCGGACCCCCCTCCGGTCTCGTGAGGCGGGTCCTGGAGACCTCCGAAACCCCTACTATATAGTGGGGACCTGGACAAGGTGTCTATGCAGAGCTTCGAGATCGGTCAAGGCCTCCGAGTCCTTGTGGAGCTAAGGGCTCGGTCAGGAAAGGCCGAGAAGAAGACTAGGGCATGCAGACACAGAAAGAAACAGGAGTCTGTCCATACATAGGCTCCACGAGCTGGGCTACAGACTCAACAAAAATAAAAAAGGAAGTACAGGGCCTTGTGGACACGAGGGCAGATGCTTAGGGGTCTCCGGACTCCCGATGAAACCTAGAGGCCACGAGGGCAGCTAAGTCCTCGACTTCGGCCCTGGCAGCCTCCTCCCGGTCGGCGATGGGTCCTAAACGGACCGGCCCCAGAGAAAAGGAAGGGTCTCGGTTAACGAAGCACGACAGAACGTGCATCGCAACCTCCTTCGCAAGGCCCCGACCTTCCGCTTCCAGCTCGTCGGCGATCACTGATTCGAGCCGACCTAGCTCGTCGCCGAGAGACTCAAGGGCTGGGACCGCTTCGGACACCGGCCGTGCTGGGGTCTCCACCTGCACAGGGCTAAAACAAAGAGGAGCCAAGGCGGATCCCGCCTTAGCAATGAAGCACCAGACCGTCTGGGCCTCGGCAGTCCGCAAGGACTGGAGCCTCTCTACCTCCTGGCGAGCCGCTAGCTCGCGATCCATCGCCGCCTGAAGCTCCTTGGAAGACTGTTCCTCCCTCGCGGCGACAGCCGGCTCACAGAGCTCCAGCTCCTCAGTCCGAGCCCTTAGCTCCTACACCTTGACCCTCAGCCGAGCGGTGGTCTTCTCCACCTCGGCCGCAGCAGCGCGTTCCCGTTCAGCGACGGCGTGCTCCGGACGGGCTACCTGCAGCTGCAACTCCTCCGCGGCGGTGGAACACTCCTTGGCTTTGGCTTCAGCTTTGGCCAGAGCCTCGCGGCAGGAGGCACGAACCCGTTGGGCCTCTAACTCCAAGCGGCTAATGGCCTTCTTCTGGGTGCTAAGCAGAGCACTCATAGCCTCAAGCCTTGACTGCCTTGAGTCGAGGTCCGCTCGGGCCCGCTGCTGCCAGCTGAGAAGGCGTTCCCTCTCGCCGGCCAATGCCTTCCGCTCCTGCTCAAAGGCAGATTGGAGCTGCCGGGTGCTGCTCTGGGCACGCTCCAGGGCGTCCCACACGGGCACCGGAGCAGGGGGAGCAGGAGTTGTGCCGCTGGACCCCCCGGACGAGTCCAAGGCCGGCGGGAGCGCCGGCGCCTCAGCAGCTACGGTGGGGCGCTGTCCTAAGCAGGCCAGGGGGCCAGCAGGCACACCTACAGCAGCCCTCCCGGTCTCAAGACCTGGCTTTTGGGCCAGTGAAGGAGGGCGGGTAGGAGCAGATGCGGCCACTGCGGCCACTGCCCCCACTGATCCGGGAGCTATGGGGGCCGCCGCGGTCCCCAGGTGCCGAGGCGTGGAGCCCCTGCTGGTTGAAGGCGGCCGGATAAGAGGCCCGCCCCTGGCAGCCGGTCGGTCCCTGCAAAGAAGAAGAAGCCCTCAGAATAAGAGAATAGGCAGGAGCTCTGCTCCTATAAGTTAGAAAGGATAACACTTAGTAGGCGGCATGAGCGCTCCAGCGAGCTTGCAGCACTGGCCTCTGGGCTGTAGCTGAACTGCCAGGACCAGCGGCTGGAACGGTCGCGGAGTGGGACGCCTGGACCTCCGGCGCGCTCGTCAGCGTCGCCCCATCAACATCTGTCCTGGAAGCCCCGCCGCTCGAGGGAAGATGGCGAGATACTTGGGCTGATTCGGACGGCAGCTGTCTGGGGAGAGACCCGCCGGGGGGGGGGGGGGGACACTCGGGACCTCTTCGGGTCACCACCCGATGGACCAGCACCTCCGAGAGACGGAAGCAAAGTAGCTCCGACACCCTGGCTTGGCACAGGCGGCACCCTCGGAGGAGACCGAGCGCGTTTCTTCTCTAAATGCCCGGGGGCCGGCACTTTCCGTTTCCCTTTATCGGCGGCTTGGGTTCCGTCAGCTTTGGGGGAGGGATTGCCAGCAGCGGATGCCTCATGCCCTGATCCGGGGTGCTCGGTTCCTGGAATGGTGATACCCCGGAAGGCATCCCCGACCTGTCGAACGGCAATCCCGATATCATCAAGGTTCGGCATCTTCCGCAGGAGCTCTGACCTCCTCTGAGGCTCCAAGAAGAGGGGGGTGGCAGAAGGCGGAATGGCGGGGACGCCGCTGGGAATGTAGTCCCCGCTCACCTTGCTCACCATCTCCTCCAGCTCCTCGTCGGAAGGGACAGAGCCGGGGCCTCTCTCCAGCCTGGTACAGTCCTGCTCACCGGTATAGTACCACGCTGGGCGGCTGCGTTGCTGCAAGGGAGCAATGCGGCGTGACACAAAGTCCATCAGCACCATTAGAGACGTCAGCCCCTCGTTGGCCAAGAACCGGATCCGCTCCAAGACCGGAGTGTACTCCTGCTCCAGCTCAGGGATCTCCTCCCAGAAGCGGCGATCGGTGGTCGGGCTGGCGGTTGGGAGTTGTAGGCGATCGTGCTCGTCAGTCTGCACTACCACCCAGCTCTCCCTCCAGTTCTCCCACCTTGATGCGCTGAAGGGCAGGAGGTATCCGGAAACCTTGGGGTCTTTGCAGCGATGCTGGAATAATATGCCCCCATCTGAGTCTTTGAGCCGCGTCCAGTCGTCCGCAGCACAAAGAAGTGGCGGAAGAGCGTCACGGAGGCGTGCACCCCCACGAACATCTCGCAGAAGTAGACAAAAACGGCCGCCATTGCGAAGGAGTTGGGGGAGAGATGGTGGAGCTGGAGACCGTATGTCTCCAGCAGGGTGACGAAGAAGGAAGAAATCGGCGGAACGAACCCCGCCAGAGCATAAGCGGTGAAGAAGACCATCTCCCCCTTTTCCAGGACCAGGGGGAGAGATCCTCGGCAGAGCCGATGCTTCTGCTCTTCCGAGCGCCAGCCCAGCAGCCTGCGCACTGGCCCGGCTCGGAGGAGCGAACGAGGCGCGTCGGAAGCAAGTTGGAAGCCATAGCGAAAGAAGGCGCAAGGGCAGGAGAACCGGGGCGCAAGAGTTCAAGGGAAGTACGAGCGCAATGCGAAGGGAAGCCGCGATGCGGGTGAGATCCCCTTTTAAAACTTTCCAGGGATGGTTTGAGGTAATTTGAAAACCTCCGGAAACATCGCATCGGCGACCTCGTCGGCTCCGAGACTGGGCGCCGATGAAAGCTGGGCCCAAGCCACTTAACTAAAGCGGTGGGGTCAAGGGGTCAGCCTCCTGAGAAGATGAGCCGGCAAGGCACTTCGGCGGTTCCCGAAGAAAGCGCCGCAACGTGCAGAAGTGGCAGCCTTGGGAACCGCCACAGTAAAAGCAATCATCAAGTGAGAGCACGCTCTCACGACCCCGCGGCCGCTCGTGCTCCGGCAGCGGTCAATTCGGGACTTAGAGGAAGTGCGCGGATCGGAAGAGACGGAGGTCCCACCTCGGGCTCGCTATCTCCCCCGAGATGGGCCCGGGGGCCACTGTCGGTACCTGAGATATGGGGTACCCCCGCGCACAGGGTAAAATGCCTAAGGTACTCACCCTTCTCCGCAGGTAGAGCTCCGAAGGCGCCACGCGTCCGGCGGGGCCGGACCTCCCTCTCCTCAGAGGAGAGCTCCGGGCCCGCCACGTGGCATACAGAAGCCGGACCTCCCCCTCCGCGGGAGAGAGGTCCGAAGACGCCACGCGTCCAGCGGGGCCAGGCCTCCCTCTCCGCAGAGGAGAGCTCCGGGCCTGCCACGTGGCATACAGAGGCTTTACCTCCCCCTCCGCGGGGAGAGGTCCGGAGGCTCCACGTGCCCCGCAGGCCGGACCCCTCTCGCCTCAGAGAAGGGCTCCGGACCCGCCACGTGGCCAGAAGAACGGTGCTGCCTGCCCCCGAGCAGTAGGCGGCGGGCGTAAAGGCGCCCCGCACCTTGCCCGTACAAGGTATTCAAGGCCCGCATCTTCCCAAGACGCGGAAACGCGGAGCTCGCGTCTGTCAGGAGCCGTTGCGCCCAGTCGCATCACAGACTGGCGCGCGGCGTCAGAACCTGCCAGCTAAATAAACGCCGCAACAAGACATCCCATGCCGCCTGCGCCGTCATCAACCACTACGACTAGCATGCGGCATTGGCAGGGCGGCAAGATGAAGACTCAGAATCCTTCGGCCAGAGGCAACCACCGGCGTAACTACAGATAAGGTAGATAATAGACAATCTTCCCGGGACCACCTGTCGGGTCCCGGCTTCCCTTGTAAGCCGCCCGAGCGTTGGACTATAAAAGGCTCGGGTAGGCGTCGATAGCAAGGGTTCGCACTTTGCAACTCATACGCTAGCCATACACTCTCAAGCTGTAACTCACCCCCAAGCTCAGGCCTCCGGCCCTGAGCAGCAAGCAATACAGCGAGCTCCATAGCTCACCGTGGACGTAGGGTTTTACGCTCCGGCGGCCTGAACCACGTAAAACTCGCCGTGTCAAGCTCTCGCTAACTCGTCCATCCGCGCAAGCTTTCCGCTAGGAGACTAGCCCCGCCGAAAAAAGAACCTCCGCGGGCTGCCCAGTGCAGGCCCGGGGGAAGTGTCGATCGCACACTTCGACACACACTATGGGCTAACCGGACATCCCAGAGCCCGGCCACCGGGGAGACACCCTTCTTCATGGTGTATGGGGCTGAAGCTGTACTCCCCCCAGAAATCACCATGAAGTCTCACCGTGTCCGGGCTTACAACGAAGCCACGCAGGACAACCTCCGGCGTGGAGAAATCGACCTCGTCGACGAGGCCCGATTACATGCGGCACTCCGTAACGCGCGGTACAGACAGGCGCTTCGGCGCTACCACCAGAGGTCTGTGCGTGCCCGGGAGCTGCAGGTAGGTGACCTGGTGTTGCGGTGCATACTTTCTCGCGAAGGGGCCCACAAACTCTCCCCTAGTTGGGAAGGCCCCTTCCGAGTCGCGAAAGTATGCCGCCCTGGGTGTGTGCGCCTTTCCACCGAGGATGGGGACCTGCTCCCGAACCCTTGGAACATAGAACACCTCCGTAAGTTCTACCCCTAAGAGCAAAAATAGGACAGTACTTTCTTTTCGTAATAAACTCCATAGAGTCCAGGAGCAGCACTCGGAGCAGCTAAACCCCAGGGGACGGTCCAGGACTACGTTCAGCTTTGCCTGGTTCCGACTCCAAGCGCGTAGAGTCTTGCTTCCCCTCTTAATGGGGTGGGTCGTGGCCTCCATGTTTAGCCTGCCTTCCTCCTATGGAAGGTTGTACGAAAAGAAGTCTGCCCTAGTTTGCTCTTTCGTTGTACTCATTTAAATTGTGAATTGAGTTTTTTTTATCACCCTTGCAGTACATGGTTGCCATGTGCTCAGCTCCCTCACTCTACAAGTCCCCAAGCACCAAGCATATGGTTGGGGCTGTAAGTCAAATAAGACTGAGATAAGGGAGGGGGAGCCCCCAAGGAGAATTACGTTTCCTCTACCTGTGTGCAGGACTTCCAAGTTGCGGCAACGGGGACTGCATGAAGTAGGGGGAAAGGAGCTACCAACAACTTCGACCCAGGGCTAGAGGGGGCGGAACCCGGGGGCCCCACGTGTCCAGCAGGCCCGGAACTCTCTCCTCCCTTGAGGAGGGCTCCGGGCTCGCCACATGGCAGGCGGAAACCGGACCTCCCCCCGCGGTGGGAGAGCTCCGAAAGCCCTGCGTGTTCAACATGGCCGGGGCTCCTGTCTCCGCGGTAAAAGCAACCATCAAGTGAGCGCACGCTCTCACGACCCCGCGGTGTCCGTGCTCCGGCAGCGGTCAATTCGGGACTTAGAGAAAGTGCGCGGATCGGAAGAGACGAAGGTCCCACCTCAGGCTCGCTATCTCCCCCGAGATGGGCCCGGGGGCCACTGTCGGTACCTGAGATATGGGGTACCCCCTCGCACAGGGTAAAATGCCTAAGGTACTCGCCCTTCTCCGCAAGGAGAGCTCCGAAGGCGCCACGCGTCCGGCGGGGCCGGACCTCCCTCTTCTCAGAGGAGAGCTCCGGGCCCGCCACGTGGCATACAGAAGCCGGACCTCCCCCTCCGCGGGAGAGAGGTCCGAAGACGCCACGCGTCCAGCGGGGCCGGACCTCCCTCTCCGCAGAGGAGAGCTCCGGGCCCGCCACGTGGCATATAGAGGCTGGACCTCCCCCTCCGCGGGGAGAGGTCCGGAGGCTCCACGTGCCCTGCAGGCCGGACCCTTCTCGCCTCAGAGAAGGGCTCCGGACCCGCCACGTGGCCAGAAGAACGGTGCTGCCTGCCCCCGAGCGGTAGGCGGCGGGCGTAAAGGCGCCCCACACCTTGCCCGTACAAGGTATTCAAGGCCCGCGTCTTCCCAAGACGCGGAAACACGGAGCACGCATCTGTCAGGTGCCGTTGCGCCCAGTCGCATCACAGACTGGCGCGCGGTGTCAGAACCTGCCAGCTAATAAACGCCGCGACAAGACATCCCATGCCGCCTGCGCCGTCATCAACCACTACGACTAGCATGCAGCATGGGCAGGGCGGCAAGATGAAGACTCAGAAGCCTTCGACCAGAGGCAACTACCGGCGTAACTACAGATACGGTAGATAATAGACAATCTTCCCGGAACCACCTGTCAGGTCCCGGCTCCCCTTGTAAGCCACCCGAGTCTTGGACTATAAAAGGCTCGGGTAGGCGTCGATAGCAGGGGTTCGCACTTTGCAACTCATACGCTAGCCATACACTCTCAAGCTGTAACTCACCCCAAGCTCAGGCCTCCGGCCCTGAGCAGCAAGCAATACAGCGAGCTCCATAGCTCGCCGTGGACGTAGGGTTTTACGCTCTGGCGGCCTGAACCACGTAAAACTCGCCGTGTCAAGCTCTCGCTAACTCGTCCATCCACGCAAGCTCTCTGCTAGGGACTAGCCCCTCCGAAAAAAGAACCTCCGCGGGCTGCCCAGTGCAGGCCCGGGGGAAGTGTCAATCGCACACTTCGACAGTCACCATCAACAAGCAATCCACAGTAAAGTTCATCAAGTCGATTGTCTGCCACCCGAACAGAATCATCACCGACAACGGGACCCAATTCACCAGCGCAGCCTTCCAAGACTACTGCGAAGACCTCAGCATCCATGTGTGCTATGCCTCTGTTGCTCACCCAAAGAGCAATGGGCAAGTCGAGAGGGCCAACGCCGAGATTCTCCGGGGCCTCAAGACCCGCACCTATGCCAGCCTGAAGAAACATGGTGCCAATTGGGTGGATGAGCTTCCGAGCACACTATGGGCTAACCGGACATCCCAGAGCCGGACCACCGGAGAGACACCCTTCTTCATGGTGTATGGGGCTGTCGAAGTGTTCAGTCGACACATCCCCCGGGCCTGCACTGGGCAGTCCACGGAGGTTCTTTTTTCGGTGGGGCTAGTCTCTAGCGGAGAGCTTGCGCAGATGGACGAGTTAGTAAGAGCTCGAGACGGCGAGGTTTACGTGGTTCAGGCCGCCGGAGCGTAAAACCCTACGTCCACGGCGAGCTATGGAGCTCGCTGTATTGCTTGCTGCTCAGGACCGGAGGCCTGAGCTCGGAGGAGAGTTACAGCTTGAGAGTGTATGGCTAGCATATGAGTTGCAAAGTGCGAACCCAGGGTGCGAGTGGCTAAAGTGCGAACCCCTGCTAACATCGCCTACCCGATCCTTTTATAGTCCAAGACTCGGGTGGCTTACAAGGGGGGCCGGGACCCGACAGGTGGTCCCGGGGAGATTGACTGATATCTACCGTATCTGCAGTTATGCCGGTAGTTGTCTCGGCTGAAGGCTTCTGAGCCTTCGTCTTGTAGCTCTGCCCATGCCGCATGCTAGTCGTAGTGGATGATGACGGCGGGGGTGGCATGGGATGTCTTGTCGCTGCGTTTATTGGCTGGCAGCCTCTGACACTGCGTGCCAGTATGTGATGCGACTGGGCGCAACGGCACCTGACAGAGGCGTGCTCCGCGTCTCCGCGTCTTGGGAAGGCGCGGGCCTTGAATACCTTGTACGGGCAAGGTATGGGGCGTATTTACGCCCGCTGCCTATCGCTCGGGGGCAGGCAGCGCCGTTCTGCTGGCCACGTGGCGGGCCCGGAGCCCTCCTCAGAAGAGAGGGGGGTCCGGCCCCGCAGGACACGTGGAGCCTTCGGACCTCTCCCCGCGGAGGGGGAGGTTCGGCTTCTGTTGGCCACGTGGGGAGCCCGGAGCTCCTCTCTGAGGAGAGGGAGGTCCGGCCTCTCCGGACACGCGGCACCTTCGGACCTCTCTCCCGCGGAGGGGGAGGTCCGGCTTCTGTATGCCACGTGGTGGGCCCGGAGCTCTCCTCTGAGGAGAGGGAGGTCCGGCCCCGCTGGACGCGTGGTGCCTTCGGAGCTCTCCCTGCGGAGAAGGGCGAGATCCTTAGGCATTTTCCCCTGTGCGCAGGGGTACCCCATATCGAGGGTACCGACAGTGGCCCCCGGGCCCATCTCGGGGGAGATAGCGAGCCCGAGGTGGGACCTTTGTCTCTTCTGATCCGCGCACTTTCTTGTCTTGAGTACTCCCTGTGATGGCAGGGTCTTGACGGCTTCGGTGTTCAGCCTCTTAGGAGAGGGTGAAGCCTGGCCTCAGAGCTCGGCCCAGCTATGGGGGCGGAGTCCGGAAGTCATCGGGGATCAGGCCAGCGAAGGGCGTGAGGTCCGGAGGTCATCGGAGCTCAAGCCAGCGAAGGGCGTGAGGTCCGGCATCAGCGCTCGCCTCTGAAAGGAGGGCGAGGGCTGGCCTCGGAGCTCGGCCCAGCTATGGGGGCAGAGTCCGGAACTGCTCAGTGGTCCCCCCTTTCCTATCCCTTAGTCTCATTTGGCTTACTGTCCCAGGCCGGAATACGGGCCTTGGGTAATCCAGTGCACATGGTCCCGGAGGTCTAGCCCCAGCCCCGGTCAGGGTGTAACCGCCCGGCCCCCTGGTACTCAGACCGTAACGCCGGGAGGCAGAGTGCGCATGCTTTAGGTGCAAGACCGGGCAAAGCAAGGCTCCTGACCCCCCGTTCTAGCCTAGGTCTTTTCTCGGAGGAGACCAACTGGCGGTGCAGTACCCCTATAGGGGGAGATCCAAAAGGCCACCGGGCCTCTGGAAGGTACGCCAAGCACTACCGCCTTCGGCAGGACGGCAATATCGACTATGCATGAGAGCCGGAAAGAGGAGCCGAGTGTACAATGGACGCACACTGTCTAGAGCGTGGGGAGGTGTTCATATAAATTAATGCGTAATTTAGATAAACACCTAAGTAAGCATGGTGAACTTACTGGGTGGTGTCGGAGCGCCTGTCTTCACGCAGAGCGGGTCATGCGTGGCTTCGTCGTACGCCGGACACGGGGGGACCCCATGGCTATATCAGGGGGAAGCATGGCTTCGGCCCCGCATACCATGTGGAAGGGTAGTTCCCGTGACCCGGCCCTGGGAAGTCCGGCTGGCCCTCGACATGGAGGAGCCGGTATCCCCCG
Organism: Neostapfia colusana; assembly: GCA_030760725.1. NCBI lineage: Eukaryota > Viridiplantae > Streptophyta > Magnoliopsida > Poales > Poaceae > Neostapfia > Neostapfia colusana. The sequence goes on along the minus strand of JASWHV010000017.1, from coordinate 30,170,376 downwards.
ACGGCTCTGGGTGCGCGTCTGCACCGGTTGTGTGGGTCTTCTTGGCGTGGACCTGGCACGCATTGCATCCCGAACCGGTTTGACGGCATCCAGGTGGCTCTCTGTCAGTAGGAGCCATGCCGGGTGGCTTATCTGACCAACGTGCGGGACGATGAGCGTTCCCAGCACTCGCCTCCTTGGACTACTGCGAGCTAGTCGCAGCCTTCCTCCTGGGTTATGCACCGCAATAGGATGTCGTGGCGCCACGCCAGTAAAGATACCAGCGCGTAGCACTTAGCCATCCGCACCACCCGTTCAGCGGATGCACGTTCATCAGGAAGGATGTCCTTCAAGGAGTCCCGGACCTCCGTGGTCCATGCATCGGGACTACTTGAGCTTCTGGATCTTGAGCGTTGGGTTGCACGGAGTCCCCAGTGACTCTTACGATCCTTTGGCGGCATCCAGGGCCGCCGGGACTGCCTAGCTTCGTGGCACTGGTTCAGCCCCCTTCGCCCGGCTCGGCGGGCCAGGCTGTGGACCGCAGCAACATCCTCTCGAAGACTCCTTCGTGCGCAAGGGCTCCGATGGAGGCTTTCGTTGAGAGGTCGTCAGCTGCGGCCGTGCCAGCGCGCGGTTCATGACGCAGGTCCAAGGCGAGGAATTCTTTCTCCAACATCCGCACGTGAAGCAGATAAGCAGCTAGCTGTGGGTCATTGCAGGGGCATTCACCCTTAACTTGCTTGATAACTAGCTGGGAGTCGCCCTGCGCCAACAACTGGCGAGCGCCCAGAGACAGGACTGTCTTTTAGGCCAAAGCTGAGTGCTTCATACTCTGCCAAGTTGTTGGTTGCCTTGGAATTGAGACGCACTATGTACCCAGACTGCTCCCCCGATGGCATGAGAACCAGTACGCCGGCACCGGCCCCCTGCTTTCACGAGGGGCCGTTGAAGAAGAGCGTCCAGTGAGGTCCGGTGAAGACCGGAGCTCGGTACTTTGGTTCACCGTCTTCGCGGCCCCCTGGGTCAGCCTTCGTTGGCGTCCACTCAGCCACGAAGTCAGCCAGTGCTTGGCTCTTGGCTGTCTGACGTGGTCGGGAGCTCAGCTTGAACTCCGCCGTCTTCGGGCTGTCTTCCGGCTTCGGAAGCTGGCAGTGAGTGCCAGCTCCGCCCTCCGGCTGCTCTGGCGCACTTGTCCGCCAGGCTGAAGAGCTCGGAGGCATCGCAGACCGCTCTGGTTGCAAGCCTCTCAAGCGTCTTCTCGTCCTAGACACTATCGAAGTGCCGCCACCACAGAAGCACTTTGAATATGCGGAATGGTGTTGCGTACCTGGGAGAACAGCTGGATGAAGGAGCGCAGCGACTCCCCAGGTTGTTTCTTGATGGCGTGGAGGTCAGGCTCCGTGCCGGGACGGGTGTAGGAGCTGCCGAAGTTGGCAATGAACTGCCGGCAGAGCTCTCCCCAGGATGTTATGGAACCCTGAGGGAGGTTCATTAGCCAAGACCGGGCTGGGCCGGTCAAGGCGACGGGGAAGTAGTTTGGCCATGACGGCCTCATCCCCTCCTGCGGCAAGCACGGTGGTGGAGTAGATCTGGAGGAACCCCGCCAGGTTGACGCTGCCGTCGTACTTCTCGGGCAGGTGCGGCCGAAACTTGCGCGGCCACCTCGCAAAGCGGAGGTGGGGCTCCAGGGCTGTACATCCTGCCCCTGTTGCTGCAGGCGATGGTGCCGCGAACGCTTGGTTTGCCGCCGGCACAGTGTACCCCTGTATGGACAAGGCTGCGCCATAGACCGGGGGCGCCGTTTGCAGGACATATGGCTGTGGCATATGCTGCGTGGCGTATGTCTGGGGCAGAGTTCGCGTGGCGAAAGTCTGCGCCTCAGGCAGGGTTGAGGCAGTCGTCATGCTGACGCCGGCCTCTTGGCTGCGACGCCTTTCTCGTCGCTGCTCGAGGAACACTCGGGCGTCTTGGCCCGGGTGGCATCGTTCCAGCTCAGTCCTCAGGTCCGTCGACGGAAGCCTGGTGGAGCTGGAGTCCGCCGTATGCTCGCCAACCATTGGCGTGTGCATCAGCGACACAGCCGGTTGGCCGGAGCGTCGTCCCCGCCGAAGTCGAGGGTTTGCGGAGGTGACGACGAGACGGTCTATCTCGCGAATCCACTGCTGGGTCACTGCCTGAGGCGCGTCCCCAACAGGTGGATTGTGCGGTAGCGCTCTTGCTGCGGCTGGCGCACCCCCGCTGGGTACGCCCAGCGCTACTGAAGACCTGATGCTGGTTGGAGCCTGCATTGCCGGGGTCGGCGCTGCCAGAGCCGGTTGCTGGCTCCCAGTGCAGGTACTGGTGCCGCGAACGCTTGGTTGCGCCTGGCACAGTGTACCCCGGTATGGGCAAGGTTGCGCCATAGGCCAGGGACGCCGCTTGCAGAGCACATAGTTGTGGCTTATGCTGTGCGGTGTACGCCTGGGGCAGAGCTCGCGTAGTGAAGGTATGCCCTCCAGGCTGGGTCGAGGCCGACGTCATGTTGTCGCCAGCCTCCTGAGTGCGACGCCTTTCTCGACGTCGCTCGAGGAACACTCGGGCATCTTGGCCCAAGTGGCACCGTTCCAGCTCTGTCCTCAGGTCCGTCGACAGAAGTTTGGTGGAGCTGGAACCCGCCGTCTGCCCGTCAACCATTGGCGTGCGCATCAGCGACACAGCCGGTTGGCCGGAGCGTCGTCCCCGCCGAAGTCAATGGTTTGCGGCGGCGACGACAAGATGGTCTACCTCGCGAATCCACTGCTGGGTCGCTGCCTGAGGCGCGTCCCCAGCAGGTGGATTGTGCAGTAGCGCCCTTGCTGCTGCTAGCGCACCCCCACCGGGTACGCCCGGCGCTACTGAAGGCCTGACGCTGGATGGAGCCTGCATTGCCGGGGTCGGCGCTGCCAGAGCCGGTTGCTGGCTCCTAGCTTGCCCTGACACACTCCGTCCTGAGTGTGTCATCATGTACTCTCCCCTGGTCACGGTTTGCCGCGGACGCAGGGGGGGAGAGTTTGCTGCTGAAGGAAACCTGGTCACCTTCATCGGTGGAAACTCGTCGCGCAAGGGGAAAAGCCCCTTTCCTGGCGCGCCAAATGTCGAAGTGTTCAGTCGACACTTCCCCCGGGCCTGCACTGGGCAGCCCGCGGAGGTTCTTTTTTCGGTGGGGCTAGTCTCTAGCGGAGAGCTTGCGCAGATGGACGAGTTAGTAAGAGCTTGACACGGCGAGGTTTACGTGGTTCAGGACGCCGGAGCGTAAAACCCTACGTCCACGGCGAGCTATGGAGCTCGCTGTATTGCTTGCTGCTCAGGACCGGAGGCCAGAGCTCGGAGGAGAGTTACAGCTTGAGAGTGTATGGCTAGCGTATGAGTTGCAAAGTGCGAACCCAGGGTGCGAGTGGCTAAAGTGCGAACCCCTGCGAACATCGCCTACCCGAGCCTTTTATAGTCCAAGACTCGGGTGGCTTACAAGGGGGGCCGGGACCCGACAGGTGGTCCCGGGGAGATTGACTGATATCTACCGTATCTGCAGTTATGCCGGTAGTTGTCTCTGCCGAAGGCTTCTGAGCCTTCGTCTTGTAGCTCTGCCCATGCCGCATGCTAGTCGTAGTGGATGATGACTGCGGGGGCGGCATGGGATGTCTTGTCGCTGCGTTTATTGGCTGGCAGCCTCTGACACTGTGTGCCAGTCTGTGATGCGACTGGGCGCAACGGCACCTGACAGAGGCGTGCTCCGCGTCTCTGCCTCTTGGGAAGGCGCGGGCCTTGAATACCTCGTACGGGCAAGGTATGGGGCGTCTTTACGCCTGCTGCCTATCGCTCGGGGGCAGGCAGCGCCGTTCTGCTGGCCACGTGGCGGGCCCGGAGCCCTCCTCAGAAGAGAGGGGGGTCCGGCCCCGCAGGACACGTGGAGCCTTCGGACCTCTCCCCGCGGAGGGGGAGGTTCAGCTTCTGTTGGCCACGTGGGGAGCCCGGAGCTCCTCTCTGAGGAGAGGGAGGTCCGGCCTCTCCGGACACGTGGCACCTTTGGACCTCTCTCCCGCGGAGGGGGAGGTCCGGCTTCTGTATGCCACGTGGTGGGCCCGGAGCTCTCCTCTGAGGAGAGGGAGGTCCGGCCCCACTGGACGCGTGGTGCCTTCGGAGCTCTCCCTGCGGAGAAGGGCGAGATCCTTTGTGGCGGACCGGAATCCGCTCATCCAGGATCGCAGAGGGTGGTGCCGCGACATGCGACACCCGACAGCACACGTCATAAGAACATAATATATTACATGGGAAACAACTGAAACTGTACAAACAGGTACAAACTTCAGTTACAACTATTGTTTATGTTACACAGCGGAAGTCTATACTACACAACTCACGCCCGCCTATCTAGCAAAAGTTGGTTGCCCAGCCCTAGGGCAACCCACACTAGCTGCACTCCTCAGCTCAGCGCGGCGTGTACGGCTCCCACTCAGCCGTGGTCCCCGACGGAGGTTAACCCTCGCCGGTGGACTCGTACTCCGAGTCCGTGGGTGGCTCCTCACCTGAAAAACACTTAAGCAGCAACCGTGAGCACGAAGGCTCTGCAAGGCTTAACCGACTCACCTAAGCATGAAACTCTACATGAGGTATACCAAGACATCGGTTAGTAACATTTCAGCAAAACGACACGCCTACAAGTTCATCCTTAGTTCATCTTTTAGCAACAAGTTAACAGTTCATGAAATCTGAAATTTAGTAAGCAGTATTTGGTGGCACACATGTAGCAATACAATTATATCAACCAGCAATCTTGAATCAACATGTTTCATCCATTAATCTATGTTACGACGCAGTGAACAAGCGGTACTCGTCACCGCGAGGGACGGCGAATCGACTCGATATACACCTGCAGGGAAAACCCAAAGAGCACGTCACGTATGCCCACCCGTGGAGCTGCACAGCACGCTCACTCGATGTCGTACGGGACAACCTTTCACCCAACAGCCCAAATGTCGAACCGGTCGCACCGAAACGAGCAGGAGGTTCCCCACACAGAGCATCTCTCTATGCCCGTTGGCAGATTTCCACCTTGCTGCCCTCAACCTACACCTATAAATCAGTGTGCTATGCCTCGACGCTCGGAGGTTTAGGCTACATCGGTTTATCGGGGCCCATATATCCGATATGCCTTCGGTACATTCAATACTTGTTCAGCAGGGCCGCACACGGATCGGTCCTCAATCGACACGGACAGGGCTGCGCACATAAGACTTCCTCTTGCTGCGCCCTAGCCCCTGCCTAGTCTCATTTTCATTATTATAGTGATCTCACATCACTCAACCGAACCCGTATGCCCCAATGCCTATCTCGCGAGTAGATTCCAACTACTCGACTTGTACCAAAGTCCTATGACTCATTAAGCATAGCCTGTCTACTCGAGGTCCTTGACACTACCCTCACTCTTTTAGGAACCTTTGGTTATGCAAGTGGGGTTTCATTCATCCTATACCTAATGCACATACATACTTCATATGACACATGTAAACAATGTAAGACTTATAAACGGGTTAATGCAAACCGGGGCTTGCCTTGTTGCTGCTGGTCAGTAGTTAGTTCCTCGTCCGGAAGAAGGAAGTCCAGCACTTCCGGAGTCTCTTCTTCAACGGCTACACGTTAATGAAATACTACATGTTAATTTAGATGCAAATGTGAGTTTTAGAGTAAGACTTCTACTATTAGTTCTAATAACCAGCCTCTAATACCTGGAACTTTGTTTAAGAATTTAAATATGAACTGGTGTTGGTGGTTTGGCTTGGTCTTACTCACATGGTTAAATGCTAAGTGGTTTTCCCCCTTTTCCATATTAATCCCTTAAGTGGTTAAACAGGACAGGGGTGATCTAGAGCTCCAATGGAGCTGAGAATTTTTGTGTGAGTTCCTTGTCACAAGAAAACTCTCTGGACTAAACATTAGCACTTTTCATGGAGTGGTTTGCTCAGAATAATTCTCTTGGCAAATCAGCAAGTAAGAATTTATTCTGAGGTAACACCCCTGTTCATGCCCAACATAGTGAACTACAATTTCAATCATAGCTCATAGAGTTTGCATGAATTTTCCTAGCATTTTTGGAGTTAAGAATTGCCCAGAACTGAATTTCCAAGTTTTGGAAATTCTCTGAAAATGTTTCTGTATTCAAATGAACACAGCACCTTCCAATTTGAATTGCTCTGACCAAATTAACCCCAAATAGTCTGAAACTTTTACAGGGGTTTACTAATGTCCTAAAGAACATTCTGGAAAAATTTGGGGATTTTTGGATGAACCAAACTCCCTCTAAAATTCTTTTGCTGAAAAGTTTTAAAGAATTTTTCAGAATTAATTAATGGGTTTTATAAAAATTGGATTTCAGATTTGGATTGTACTCTGTTAGAGGAATCCAACAAAATTTGTTTCATAATTTTTGGATTATCCTAACCCAAGTTGTGGTCCTCCAAAGTTTGAACTACAAACTGGACATTTCAAAATGTTTAAATGTCTGCCGGTGGGTCCCACCCGGCAGTCTTCCCCTTCCTCGCGCCAAACAGGGGCCCGCGGCGGCGCACTCCGGTGAGCGTCACTGGAACTGCTCTCCCGGCCGTCTCCCGGCCCCAAACTTGCTGCCCCGCCCTAACTCACGTCGCTGGACTCGTCGGTGGCGTCGTCGGCGGCCGTAGCTCACCGGAACAGGGCTCCCGACGGTGATAGCGGCGGTTAGGGTTCTGGCGTGGTCAGGAATGCGTTACAATGCATAAAAATGATTGGCAAAGGGTCAGAGAGCACCACGGGAGCTCGAGGGTGATGGAAATGGCCGCCAAACCCCATGAAAAGGTCGGCAACCTAGACCTCCACGGTGAACCGAGCTGTTATTCTATGGCGGCCCGAAAAACAACCTAAACCCGGCCATTTCTGGGTCATTCCCCTTGATTCTTGGTCGAGGAGGGCCGCTAGGGAGTGAGGAAGGTGTTGGCCAGCCTGCGCGGCCAATAGCTAAACAAGTAGCAGGAATTTTGGGGTAGACCGCGCTCTACCCGAATGCACTACGTTTCGGAAGAACTGGAAATACTCTTCATCCGGTGGTTCAACCGCTATTCGGCTTGCATCCACACGATCTAGAGAGCACAGCGCACCTTTTTTGTGTAGGAGTCCGGCGGTGAAACTGGCCGTGGCGTGCTGTCCACGGGGAGCAGTTCGCGGCTTTCCGCCGGTGCTCTGTTCCTCGGCGATCGTTGCCAAATTGCACACGCCACAGGCTAGGAGTCTCGGATTTGCGGGGCTGTCGTGGTAGAGCACGCACGGGTCCTGCTTTTTGGTGCTGCTGGCACGAGCAACCGGGGCTCGGTTGCTGCCGGCGATCGGGAAAGGAGAGCGCGGGGTGAGCTCCGGTTTAGTGCGGGGTGAGGGAAACAGCGAGCGTGCGATCAATGAAGAAGGCAGCGTGCTGCTGTTTGCTCCCGGGTTAACGATCGGGTTGAGGCGGCGGAGCCGGCAAGCTGGTTGCCAGCGCGTGCGGAGGGGGGGGGCGAGGTGGCTGCTCGGTCGGCTCGGTGTCGAGCTCTGCCGAGGCCCGGTAAACTGAGTTCGCTCGGTGTTGACTTAGGGCCGAAGTCTAGCTGACTGGTGAGCCCTCTTCTCCCCCCTAATCTTCTCTGTTGTGTAAATATCCCACCTACTCAGACTTGAAAAGGGAATTTAGCAACCAACTCAGAGGTAGAATTTGAATTCATCAATCTTCAAACTGGTTTGGCCACCTTCCCTTCATATTTAAATTTGAAAATTCAAACTCAGTTTGAATTGTTACTAATTCGGCTCCCGACGAGATGAAGTCCAATGGGACTGAAAATTGGTGGGACTACTCAGGAAAATATTCTGAGTTTAGATATGGAGCTAACTTCTGAATTTTGGTGATGAAAGTTGCTGCAATTTGAATTTACATTCAAATTGGCATCTTTTTGAAATAACCCAAAAGTGCCTCAAAAAGTGTTGAATTTGCATGAGCTTTGGACTGAACCTTCCCAAGACTTTTTAAATTCTAGGGGTGAGCTCAACCTCTCATGTTCATGTGTCCAAATCCCACTTTGTGCAAATGAAGGCTTTCCCCTCTAATCACTCTTTTGATGGAGGTTACTTGCTATTCACAACATTTCCTAAGGTGTCCACAATAAAAACTGTGGTGTTGTGAGGTGAAGAAAAGATTTTGCAGGTCCCTTTTCTTGGGCTTTTACATCCCTCCCCCCTTAAATGAATCTCGTCCCGAGATTATAAAAGAAGAGATAGCGATGTAATAGGGACTTACCCGTGTTGAGAAGCCATGAACTCCGGGTAATTTGAGCGAAGGAACTCCTCGCTCTCCCATGTCGCTTCTTCGGCGGTGTGGTTACTCCAGAGTATTTTGTAGAACCACAACGTTCTGCTACGCGTGGTTCGGGCTTTCTCATCATGAATGGCCACTGGAAACTCATCATATGTTAAATCCGGTTTCAACTCGCCGATGTCTTCGGTAGGAACAGCAGCTGTATGCTTCAAACATTTTCGCAGTTGCGAAACATGGAAAACATCATGGACAACAGCAAAAGATGCCGGTAGTTCCAATCGATACGCCGCTGGTCCACACTTCTCGGTGATAGCGTAGGGTCCAATAAAACGGGGAGCGAGCTTCCCCTTCACACCGAACCGGTGCACACCCTTCATTGGAGACACGCGGAGGTACACGTGTTCCCCAACGTCAAAGTGCAACAGTGTACGCCTCTTATCAGCGTAGCTCTTCTGTCGGGATTGAGCGGCCTTCAAATTGGCTTGAATGGTACAAACGCGCTCTTCGGCGTCGTTCACCACATCAACCCCGAATGTGACCCTTTCACCGGACTCGCACCAATTTAGTGGGGTGCGGCATTTACGACCGTGGAGAGCTTCGTAGGGTGCCATCTTGATACTCGCCTGATAGCCGTTGTTGTACGAGAATTCCGCCAATGGTAGGTGATCATCCCAGTTCCTACCATGGTGGATGGCACATGCTCTCAACATGTCTTCCAGAACTTGATTCACCCTCTCTGTCTGGCCATCTATTTGAGGGTGATAAGCGGAGCTCCTGATCAACTTAGTACCCAATGCAGCGTGTAGCTGCTCCCAAAAGCGAGATACAAATAATGCACCTCGATCTGAGACAATGGTCTTGGGTACCCCGTATAGGCATAGAATCTTCGCTATGTATAGCTCCGCATATTTGCCGGCATTGTAACGTGTATTTACCGGAATGAAGTGAGCCGTCTTGGTTAACCGATCAACGATTACCCATATGGAATCATGCTTGTTGGCTGTTAGGGGTAATCCCACAATGAAATCCATGCTCACATCTTCCCATTTCCATGCCGGGATCTTCAGGGGTTGCAACAGCCCTGATTTCTTCATGTGATCAGCCTTCACTCGTCGGCACGTATCACATTCGGATACGTACTTCGCTACCTCCCGCTTCATCCGTGTCCACCAAAATTTCTCTTTCAAATCTTGGTACATTTTGTTGCTGCCCGGATGAATGGAGTATTTAGACAAGTGGGCTTCGTCGAGGATTTTCTTCCTCAATTCCACATCTCGGGGTACGACTATGCGGTCATTAAACCATAGCGTCCCCTCATCATCTTTCCGGAAACATTTGATCTCCCCATTGTCAATCCGTCTCTGGAGATGTGCCATGCCTTTATCATTTTTCTGAGCTGCAATGATGTCCTCCCTGATAGCAGGGACGAGGGCAAGGTTATACAGCGATCCATAAGGAACCAAGTATAAACTTGGCTCTTCCTCCTCCACCGGTGTAATGGTGAGGTGATGGACATGTGATTTCCGACTCAGCGCGTCGGCAACCACATTCGCCTTGCCGGGGTGGTAATGGATCTCAATCTCATAATCTTTGATCAATTCTAACCACCTCCTCTGCCTCATGTTCAGCTCCTTCTGGGTGAAAATGTATTTCAAGCTCTTGTGGTCGGTGTAGAGATGCACCAAGTTCCCCAGGAGATAGTGCCTCCACATTTTCAGCACCAACACCACGGCAGCAAGTTCAAGATCGTGAGTCGGGTAGTGCTGCTCATGGTTCCGAAGTTGGCGTGAGCCATAAGCGACCACACGTCCTTCCTGCATCAACACGCAGCCAAGCCCAATACCGGACGCGTCACAATACACGTCGAAGGGCTTTGTTGTATCCGGCTGAGCTAACACCGGGGCTGTTGTGAGATGCTTCACCAATGTTCGGAACGCTCCTTCACACGCCGTGTTCCAAACATATTTCGTCCCTTTCTTCAGCAACTCTGTCATCGGCTTAGCGAGCTTGGAGAAGCTTGGAATGAATCTCCGATAGTATCCCGCTAACCCAAGGAAGCTTCTGACTTCATGAACTGAAGTGGGAGCTTTCCATTTCAGCACTTGCTCTATTTTACTTGGGTCAACCGCAATGCCTTCTGCGGAGATGATATGTCCCAAGAATGGCACTTGGCTGATCCAAAACTCGCACTTACTGAACTTGGCGTAGAGCTTGTGGTCTCGCAATCGTTGAAGAACGATCCGCAAGTGTTCGGCATGTTCGGCTTCTGTCTTGGAGTAAACCAAGATGTCGTCGATGAACACTACCACGAACTTGTCCAGCTCCGGCATGAACACTGAGTTCATGAGATACATGAAATGGGCTGGAGCATTTGTGAGACCAAAGGACATGACGAGATATTCATATAATCCATATCTCGTTGAGAAGGCCGTCTTCGGGATATCCTCCGCCCGGATCTTTGTCTGGTGATATCCAGAGCGAAGGTCCATCTTGGAGAACACACTTGCACCCACAAGTTGATCAAACAATATGTCGATGCGGGGCAGTGGGTACTTATTCTTGATGGTGACGGCGTTGAGCAGCCGGTAATCCACACACAGCCTCAGGGTTTCATCCTTCTTCTTCATGAACAACGCCGAGCATCCCCAAGGCGAGGAACTCGGCCTAATGAAACCCTTGCTCAACAGATCATTGAGCTGTTCTTTCAGTTCAGCCAGCTCATTTGGAGCCATCTTGTATGGTCTCCGTGATATGGGCGTAGTCCCGGGTGCGAGCTCGATCTTGAACTCGACATCCCGCTCAGGTGGCATGCCCGGAAGATCATCCGGGAACACGTCGGGATACTCCCGGACTACGGGGATGTCTTCTAACTTGAGAACTTCAGCATTATTAATTGCTAAAACTTCCCGGACTGGCGTGTCTAACACCATGGAATGCGGACGGTGGAATGGAGAATTTATGTGAACCGTCCGTGTCCGAGTCTCTAGGACAGCGCCATGGTATTGTAGCCATGACATCCCTAAGATTGCATCAATCTTTTGTCCCATAAGGATTATCAAGGTGGTGGGATATAGTTTCCCACCTAAGCACAGAGGTGCCTTTGGAATCATCATATTAGCTGAAATCTTCCCTCCCGGTGAGAAGATCATATAAGTGCAGTCGGTTGGGAAGACTTGCAATTGATGTTTAGCCACATAGGATGCACTTATAAAGCTGTGGGTTGCACCAGAATCAAATAATATGACGATGGCTTGATTGTTGAGAGTAAACGTACCCGCCAGCACGTTGTCTCCCTCTGGGGCGTCCTCATTGTCGAGGTTGCGGACGCCTCCAGTCCGCTGACCAACCTTCTTCACCGGAGGTCAGCCTCGAGCACCGCCCTGGAGCTGGGCTTGCCCGCTGCTCTGCTGCCCCTGGGGACAGTCCTTCGCAAAGTGGCCCGCCTGGCCACACATGAAGCAGGTGAAACGGGGCGGTCCCCCGCTGATCGGTGGACGGAAACCCGGGGCGCGTTGTGGCAGTGGAAACGCCCGGGGTACTGTCTGCTGCTGCTGTTGCTGTTGCTGTCTTGGTGGTGGCATCAGCGGACGGAACGGGGGTGCTTGGAACGAACGTCCCACGAACTGTTGAGGTCGCGCCGGTGGACGCCACTGCTGCCCGGATGGTGTCCGATACACCATACGGTACTTCTGGGGAGCGCCACTCCCACCGCTGGGTGGAGCGTTGCGCTTCCGCTGCTCAGCTGCCAACTCCCGCTGAGCATCCTCTTGCATGATCGCGGCATTGACTAAGTCGTTGAATGTGCCGCGGTTCCACTGTACGAGGTGGGTCTTCATTTCGGGGTGTAACCCCCGATAGAAGTGCTCCCTCTTCTTCTCCTCCGTGGAGATGTAGTCTGACGCATACTGCGCCAGATGGTTGAAGGCACGGGAGTAGTCGTGGGCACTCCTCCCGCCCTGCTTCAGTTCCAAAAATTCTTGGAACTTCCTCTTCATTATTCCGGGAGGGATGTGATAGGCGCGGAACGCCTCCCGGAACTCTTGCCATTCCATGGCATGGCCAGCCAGACGTGAGGCGACATAATTCGCCCACCACGCACCAGCGGCCCCGTGGAGCTGCTGTGCTGTGAACAGTGTCTTCTGCCGCTCCGTACACTGGAGCAGCCCGAACTTGGACTCGATAGTCCGCAGCCAGTTGTCCGCCTCCAGTGGTTCTTCAGTTTCGGTGAACACTGGAGGGTGCGTACTCATGAAATCCGAGTACGACACTTCGCGGGGCTCACGAGGCCCTCGCTCTTGACGTCCTCCCGCCTGGGACGTATTCTGCACGATCGTGCGGAGCAGGTCGGTCTGCTCCTCACGACCTCCCACCAATGCCGCTATCACATCCGCTAGAGTAAGCGGAGGCGGCGGTGGTGGCTGCTGCTGCGGGGTGCTGTCGTAGGCCGGTGGCTGGGAGTCATCGCCTCCACCTTGGCTAGAGCCACCAACCTCGTGCGTGGTCCTAGTGCGAACCATCAGACCAAACACAAGCTAGTTTAATCCAACTTGATGAACCTCCACTTTGGAAGCTCACCATAACCAGGTTTGGCCACCACGAGACATTACTATCGCGTTGTCATCACATATCCCCCTGTAGGGTACAACACCCTCTCCAAAGAGTTCAACTGTCATTCTTCTGTCAGAACGACCAGTTTTTACCAATTCCAAGTCTTGATCTGGTTCTGGGCATTTTCATGACTCACGTTGAATACTAAAGTTAAAGTTAACTTCAGTATCTTTCCAACGAGTACTCATTTGCCCCCAGATCAGCTTTGGTTAAAAAGTTATGCTAATTCAAAGTTAGCAGAATTTCTGGAAGGAGTTTAACAGCACCTCCCTTGGAAGTGGCTGTTTTCAACCCTGATTTCCACTAAATTCTGTGCTGAAATTTCAGGAACTTTGAATTGCAAAGGTGTCACACATCTTCTACTCTTTCTAAGTATGTATTGTATGACAATTTTAGATTTTTCTACTGGGAGTTATGTTTGAAAAACAGATCAGTTCATAAGATGTTTTACTCTGCCCTGGTTCTGGACAGTTTACATTCCTCTGGGATTTCAGCCATCTTAAGGCGAGTTTCAGCTCTGGAAGTCTACAACAAAGTTGTAGAGGACTTGAATACCTTTCCAGAACTATATAGCACACCTCCCTGGGCTAAAAGACCTGTGAGTTATGCCTGTTGAAGATCAGCAAACGTGCTGCCCAAAACAGAGCACTCTGTTTTTTTCAGTCTTTTGGCTACACTACTCCACTATCCCATTCTTATACCCAACCAGGGTCCTAAATGTTGAACCTATAGATTTTAATTCCTTGTTATTGCTTTCATGCATATGACTACAATATCTTGGTACTACGTTCCTCACAAAAGAAAATCCTAACCGGATCATACCGGCATATACGTCTCAAGTGTGGCACTAAACGGTCTCTCGCACACGTTTTCTACACGGATACATATGTGGTTAGTACCTGCAGAAGACCACACAATAATGGTGCACTCAATGGTTATTCATTTCAGGCAGTTCCATATTTGAAAGTAAATACAAACGCCCGTATCATTGTCATACGGCCGTCCTTGAGTTAGGTCACGTCTCAAGGTACGTGATCGTGTTTCAACACCACACGACGGGGAACCCGAGTAGGTCATGAACGGGTCGTCACGGTTGGGAATGTTATCAACCCAACAGATACCACCTACTGCCCTGCAGGGCACGCCGATGGCAAGCGCTGCGTATGTCCTTCTGGGCTATTTCCAGACGAACACACTCTCGCATTACTGACCACGCGATGGGGTCTCCACTTACTTGCCTAATGCACGCTAGGGATCAGCGTTTCATATGAACTCAGGAACATGAAGAGTCCAAGAGTTTCATATTGACATCTCACACCAAGCTGTGAGACTCTATCCCTGAACCACGTTCCTCGTCAGGGGGAGCTAACCGAAATTGAACCGCTTTCGGTGGCGTTCCTTAACATACTTACCAGAGCGTAGGTGCGTCGTTACATAATTAAAATTCAGAATTATAACACATAGGTTAGTATTTGCCACTTTAAGTAACTATGCTAATATAGTCCTTACTTGGGCAACTACCGAATCCTCCCCGTATACCTAAGTTTTTCCCATAATGCAGTCCTTTAGTACTGTGCTATCCCCACTGCAGCTCTGATACCAGGCTGTGGCGGACCGGAATCCGCTCATCCAGGATTGCAGAGGGTGGTGCCGCGCGATGCGACACCCGACAGCACACGTCATAAGAACATAATATATTACATGGGAAACAACTGAAACTGTAAAACAGGTACAAACTTCAGTTACAACTATTGTTTATGTTACACAGCGGAAGTCTATACTACACAACTCACGCCCGCCTATCTAGCAAAAGTTGGTTGCCCAGCCCTAGGGCAACCCACACTAGCTGCACTCCTCAGCTCAGCGCGGCGTGCACGGCTCCCACTCAGCCGTGGTCCCCGATGGAGGGTAACCCTCGCTGGTGGACTCGTACTCCGAGTCCGTGGGTGGCTCCTCACCTGAAAAACACTTAAGCAGCAACCGTGAGCACGAAGGCTCAGCAAGGCTTAACCGACTCACCTAAGCATGAAACTCTACATGAGGTATACCAAGACATCGGTTAGTAACATTTCAGCAAAACGACACGCCTACAAGTTCATCCTTAGTTCATCTTTTAGCAACAAGTTAACAGTTCATGAAATCTGAAATTTAGTAAGCAGTATTTGGTGGCACAGATGTAGCAATACAATTATATCAACCAGCAATCTTGAATCAACATGTTTCATCCATTAATCTACGTTACGACGCAGTGAACAAGCGGTACTCGTCACCGCGAGGGACGGCGAATCGACTCGATATACACCTGCAGGGAAAGCCCAAAGAGCACGTCACGTACGCCCACCCGTGGAGCTGCACAGCAAGCTCACTCGATGTCGTACGGGACAACCTTTCACCCAACAGCCCAAACGTCGAACCGGTCGCACCGAAACGAGCAGGAGGATCCCCACACGGAGCATCTCTCTATGCCCGTTGGCAGATTTCCACCTTGCTGCCCTCAACCTACACCTATAAATCGGTGTGCTATGCCTCGACGCCCGGAGGTTTAGGCTACATCGGTTTATCGGGGCCCATATATCCGATATGCCTTCGGTACATTCAATACTTGTTCGGCAGGGCCGCACACGGATCGGTCCTCAATCGACACGGACAGGGCTGCGCACACAAGACTTCCTCTTGCTGCGCCCTAGCCCCTGCCTAGTCTCATTTTCATTATTATAGTGATCTCACATCACTCAACCGAACCCGTATGCCCCAATGCCTGTCTCGCGAGTAGATTCCAACTACTCGACTTGTACCGAAGTCCTATGACTCATTAAGCATAGCCTGTCTACTCGAGGTCCTTGACACCACCCTCACTCTTTTAGGAACCTTTGGTTATGCAAGTGGGGTTTCATTCATCCTATACCTAATGCACATACATACTTCATATGACACATGTAAACAAAGTAAGACTTATAAACGGGTTAATGCAAACCGGGGCTTGCCTTGTTGCTGCTGGTCAGTAGTTAGTTCCTCGTCCGGAAGAAGGAAGTCCAGCTGTCGGTACCTGATATATGGGGTACCCCCGCGCACAGGGTAAAATGCCAAAGGAACTCGCCCTTCTCCGTAGGGAGAGCTCTGAAGGCGCCACGCGTCCGGCGGGGCCGGACCTCCCTCTCCTCAGAGGAGAGCTCCGGGCCCGCCACGTGGCAAACAGAAGCCGGACCTCCCCCTCCGCGGGAGAGAGGCCCGAAGGCGCCGCGTGTCCAGTGGGGCCGGACCTCCCTCTCCTCAGAGGAGAGCTCCGGGCCCGCCATGTGGCATACAGAGGCCGGACCTCTCCCTCCGCGGGGAGGGGTCCGGAGGCTCCACGTGTCCCGCGGGGCTGGCCCTCCTCTTCTCTGAGAAGGGCTCCAGGCCCGCCACGTGGCAGCAGAGCGACACTGCCTGCCTCGAGCGATAGGCAGCGGGCGTAAATACACTCCATACCTTGCCCGTACAAGGTATTCAAGGCCCGCGTCTTCTGTCAGGTGCCGTTGCGCCCAGTCGCATCACAGACTGGCGCGCGGTGTCAGAACCTGTCAGCCAATAAACACCGCGACAAGACATCCCATGCCGCCTGCGCCGTCATCAACCACTACGACTAGCATGCGGCATGGGCAGGGCGGCAAGATGAAGACTCAGAAGCCTTCGACCAGAGACAACTACCGGCATAACTGCAGATACGGTAGATAATAGACAATCTTCCCGGGACCACCTGTCAGGTCCCGGCTTCCCTTGTAAGCCGCCCGAGTCTTGGACTATAAAAGGCTCGGGTAGGCGTCGATAGCAAGGGGTCGCACTTTGCAACTCATACGCTAGCCATACACTCTCAAGCTGTAACTCACCCCCAAGCTCAGGCCTCCGGCCCTGAGCAGCAAGCAATACAGCGAGCTCCATAGCTCGCCGTGGACGTAGGGTTTTATGCTCCGGCGGCCTGAACCACGTAAAACTCGCCGTGTCAAGCTCTTACTAACTCGTCCATCTGCGCAAGCTCTCCGCTAGGGACTAGCCCCTCCGAAAAAAGAACCTCCGCAGGCTGCCCAGTGCAGGCCCGGGGGAAGTGTCGATCGCACACTTCGACATTTGGCGCGCCAGGTAGGGGCTATGCCCCGTGCATGGCACCTGCAACCATACTGCTGCCGAGTGCTGGGAGATCCAGAGGCTCGCAGAGCGCTTCCGCAAAGGAAGACAGCAGAGGGCTGAAGCGCCGCCCTACCCTCAGAGGGATGGCAAACAGAAGGTCGATGCCCCAGTCACTGCTGCCCACCAGGTGGGGTTCCAGGAGCCTCAGCGTGTCATAAAGACAGTGCATGACGGTGAGGACTGCAGTTCCGACTGTGACAGGCCAGGGCGTTAGCCAACTGCGGTGCGCCTCCGGGCGACGAACATACCTCTCGGGGGCCGCCTAAGGTCTGTCAACCCCTTGAAGGCCTCGCCAGAAGGGGAAGACACCTTAGGTCATCCAAGACGAGCCCGGGTCTACCTACCCCTTGAAGGCCTTAGCCAGAAGGGGAGAACTCCCCAGGGGCCCCCAGGAGAAGCCGCGCAGGACCTGATCCAGCGTGAAGATAACAACCTCGACCACAAGACTCGGCTGCAGGAAACACCCCGCAACGCATGGTCTCGGCTAATCCTCTAAGCACTACCGCCAAAGAACCAAACGCGTCGGGGGCCTGCAGGGGGGCAACTTGGTGAAGCGGCACGCTCTATTCCAAGAAGGACCCATAAGCTCTCCCCCAGCAGGGAAGGTCCCTTCCGAATCATGAATGCTGCCACCCCAAGCACACATGCCTTCCAACCGAGAGTGGGATCCGTTCCCAAAAATCCTTGCCATGGAGCAACGCTGTAAGTCCTACTTCCTGAGCATCAGTAGAACAGGGTTATTCCCTTCTGTAATAGATCCCATAGAATTTAGGAACAGCGCTTGGGGCAGCTAAGTCTCAAGGGACGGTACAGGACTACGTCCAGTTTAGCCTGGTTCCGACCCTAAGCGCGTAGAGTCTTGCTTCCCTTGAAGACAAGGCGGAACATTGCCCCCCAGTACAGCCAGAATTCCACCTATGGGTACGAATACAGAGCCCCGTTCTACTTAGCTCTCTCTCATGCGCTCATTTAAATTATGCATTAATTTCTATGATCGCACTATCTCTGTATGTTCATCGTACATCTAGCTCCACCTCTCCTGTGCTCATCCATAGTCGGCATTCGCTATCCTTCCGAAGGCGGCTGCGCTTGAGGCACCTGCCGATGGCCGAGTGGGTCTCTCTGGCCTCCCCCAGTCAGGTGTTGCGGTGCCAGTTGGTTACCTCCAGGAAAGGCCTGCGTTGTGCATGGGGGGTCCAGGGTGTGTATCCAGCTTAGCCGGCCCAGAGCCCAAAGCATGCGCATCCTGCCCTCCGGAGGTCCAGAGGAGTACGTCCGCTTTGCCTGGTCATGAACCCAAAGCGCGTGCACTCTGCTTCCCCAGCGCATGGCCCGGTACTAGGGATCGGACGGCCGTACCCGGACCTCGGAGGGAGCCGGAGCTCCAGCGCCTGGTGCACAGAATTGCCCAAGCCCGGTATAGCGGATCGGGGTCGTAAGACGGATAAGACTAGGAGACGGGAGGGGAGGACCCCCCGAGGAGAATTACGTTTCCTCTGCCTGTGTGCAGGACCTCCAGGTTATGGCAACAGGGACTGCATGAAGCGGGGGGGAAAGGAGCTACCAACAACTCCGGCCTGGGACTGGAAGGACCGGGACCTGCCCCTCTAGCAGGGGCGGGGCCCGGGGGCCCCACGTGTCCAGCGGGCCCGGAACTCTCTCCTCCCTTGAGGAGAGCTCCGGGCTCGCCACGTGGTGGGCGTAAGCCGGACCTCCCCCTCAGTGGGAGGGCTCCGAAAGCCCTACGTGTCCAACATGGCCGGAGCTCCCGCCTCTTAGGAAGGAGCTCCGGACCCGCCACGTGGCAGGCAGATCTGGAGCTCCCCATAGGGTGAGAGCCGGAGACCTCAGGGGGCCCCTAACACGGTTAGGACCCGGGGAGGGTGTCTGTGCAAAGCTCCGAGATTGGAAATGGCCTCTGAGTACCTTGTGGAGCTAAGGACTCAGCCAGGCAAAGCCAAGAAGGAGAGAAAAAGCATCACAGACACAAGTATCCAAAAGAGTCAAATTAAGCGAGGCTCCATGAGCTGGACTACAGGCTCGATAAAAAGGGAGAAACAAGTCCTAAGGATCCCCCGGCTCCCGCCGGAACCTAGCGGCTATAAGGGCGGCTACATCCTCGACTTCTGCCCTGGCAACTTGCTCCTGCTCCGCGGCTGGGCCCTCTCTCGCTGGTTCTAGCGAAAAAGAGGGGTCGCGGCTCTTAAAACATGCCAGCACATGTGAAGCGACCTCTAAGGCTAGGCCGCGCCCCTCAGCCTCAAGCTCGCTGGCGACCACCGAGTCTAGCCTGTCCAGCTTGGCACCGATCGACTCCAGCGCAGGGATCACCCCCAACGCAGGGGCCGTGGCCCTCACCGGACTGAAGCCAAGAGGGATCACGGCGGACCCCGCTCGATCCACGAAGCTCGAGACTGCAAGAGCCTCGGAGGACCGCAAGGTCGAAAGCTCCTCCACCTCGCGGCGGGCCGCCTACAGAGCCTCCAGGTTCCTCTCGGAGAATTCCTTCTCCTTGGCCGCCAGGGAGCTCTCCCGAAGGTGGAGAGCCTTGGCGAGCCGCTCCAACTCAGCGGCCTTGAAACCGACGGTCAACTCCCGGTCCAAGACCGCCCGGCGATCACGGGAGACCTGTTCCTCCGTCAAGTCGAGGTCTGCCTTCAGGATCTCCAGCTCCTCCATCCGAGCTCGAAGGTCATCCTTGCCCGCAGCCAGCTGCGCGGCGACCCTCTCCGCCTCAGCTGCCGCGCAACGCGCGAGTTCACGGCGCTCCAACCGCTGCCGTATATCCACAGCAGCAGAGAGGCTCTCCTCGGCCCAGGCGTGTGCCTCCAGGGTCTCCTGGTTGATACGCCGCGATTCGGTGTCCATGCGGTCGACAGCCCGCTTCATCCGGTCGAGGAGCGCTTCCCTGAAGTCGAGCAACTCCCACGTGCAGGGTCAACCTGTGCTGGCTCGGGGGCCGCGGTTGCCGTCTCGGCAGGAAGGGACGACGCCGCCGCGGAGTCCGGGCACACCAGAACAGGAGAAGTCCGCGCTGGCCTGGGGGCCGCGGCAGTTGCCCCTGGCTCCGAGCGCATCGGCACAGATTCCCCGCAAGACGAGGAAGGCCGGGAAGCGCGGACACTCCAGCGGGCTCTAAACCCCGACTTCCGAGCCGGGGTAAGATTTCCAGAGCACGCAAACGTCGCCGATGACCGCTCCGCAGTCGCTTGGACTGGCGGAACAGGGGACGCCCCAGAGGCTTCCCCCAGCGCATCAACCCGGGGCCTCTTCGAGTCGCCACCGGAGGGAGTGTCAGGCACCCCAGAATCCCGACTTGGCACCGACGCCGTTGCTGAAGGAGATCGAGCGCGTTTCTTCTCTGGCAGCGGGTTGGAAGCCATGGCAAGGGAGAACTCAAAAACGCAAGAGTCCGAGAAGAAATGCTGAGAAGTGCGAAGGGAAGCTGCAATAGGGGTGAGACCCCCTCTAAAAAGCTTCCCGGTGCAATTCCAAGCGATTCGGAACTCTTCGAATATCCCGCACCGGCAACCGCTTCGGTTCCTAGACCGAATGCCGATGACGGGTGGGCCCAAACCGCTTAACTAAAGCGGTGGGGTCAAGGAGTCAGCCTCCTGAGAAGATGAGCCGGCAAGGCACTTCGGCGGTTCCCGAAGAAAGCGCCGCAACATGCAGAAGTGGCAGCCTTGGGAACCGCCGCAGTAAAAGCAATCATCAAGTGAGCGCACGCTCTCACGACCCCGCGGATGTTCGTGCTCCGGCAGCGGTCAATTCGCGACTTAGAGGAAGTGCGCGGATCGGAAGAGACGGAGGTCCCACCTCGGGCTCGCTATCTCCCCCGAGATGGGCCCGGGGGCCACTGTCGGTACCTGAGATATGGGGTACCCCCGCGCACAGGGTAAAATGCCTAAGGTACTCACCCTTCTCCGCAGGGAGTGCTCCGAAGGCGCCACGCGTCCGGCGGGGCCGGACCTCCCTCTCCTCAGAGGAGAGCTCCGGGCCCGCCACGTGGCATACAGAAGCCGGACCTCCCCCTCCGCGGGTGATAGGTCCGAAGACGCCACACGTCCAGCGGGGCCGGGCCTCCCTCTCCGCAGAGGAGAGCTCCGGGCCCGCCACGTGGCATACAGAGGCTGGACCTCCCCCTCCGCCGGGAGAGGTCCGGAGGCTCCACGTGCCCCGCAGGCCGGACCCTTCTCACCTCAGAGAAGGGCTCCGGACCCGCCACGTGGCCAGAAGAACGGTGCTGCCTGCCCCCGAGCGGTAGGCGGCGGGCATAAAGGCGCCCCACACCTTGCCCGTACAAGGTATTCAAGGCCCGCGTCTTCCCAGGACGCGGAAACGCAGAGCACGTGTCTGTCAGGTGCCGTTGTGCCCAGTCGCATCACAGACTGGCGCGCGGTGTCAGAACCTGCCAGCCAATAAACGCCGCGACAAGACATCCCATGCCCCCTGCGCCGTCATCAACCACTACGACTAGCACGCGGCATGGGCAGGGCGGCAAGATGAAGACTCAGAAGCCTTCGACCAGAGGCAACCACCGGCGTAACTACAGATACGGTAGATAATAGACAATCTTCTCGGGACCACCTGTCGGGTCCCGGCTTCCCTTGTAAGCCGCCCGAGCCTTGGACTATAAAAGGCTCGGGTAGGCGTCGATAGCAGGGGTTCGCACTTTGCAACTCATACGTTAGCCATACACTCTCAAGCTGTAACTCACCCCCAAGCTCAGGCCTCCGGCCCTGAGCAGCAAGCAATACAGCAAGCTCCGTAGCTCGCCGTGGACGTAGGGTTTTACGCTCCGGCGGCCTGAACCACGTAAAACTCGCCGTGTCAACCTCTCGCTAACTCGTCCATCCGCGCAAGCTTTCCGCTAGGAGACTAGCCCTGCCGAAAAAAGAACCTCCGCGGGCTGCCCAGTGCAGGCCCGGGGGAAGTGTCGATCGCACACTTCGACAGGAGCAGTCTGGGTACATGGTGCGTCTCAATTCCAAGGCAACCAACAACTTGGCAGAGTATGAAGCACTCATCTTTGGTCTAAAAGACAGTCCTGTCTCTGGGCGCTCGCCAGTTGTTGGTGCAGGGCGACTCCCAGCTAGTTATCAAACAAGTTAAGGGTGAATGCCCCTGCAATGACCCACAGCTAGCTGCTTATCTGCTTCACGTGCGGATGTTGGAGAAAGAATTCCTCGCCTTGGACCTGCGCCATGCACCGCGCGCTTGCACGGCCGCAGCTGACGACCTCTCAACGAAAGCCTCCATCGGAGCCCCTGCGCACGAAGGAGCCTTCGAGAGGACGTTGCTGCGGTCCACAGCCCGGCCCGCCGAGCCGGGCGAAGGGGGCTGAACCAGTGCCTCGAAGCTAGGCAGTCCCGGCGGCCCTGGATGCCGCCAAAGGATCGTAAGAGTCACTGGGGACTCCGTGCAACCCAGTGCTCAAGATCCAGAAGCTCAAGTAGTCCCGATGCATGGACCACGGAGGTCCGGGACTCCTTGAAGGACATCCTTCCTGATGAACGTGCATCCTCTGAACGGGTGGTGCGGATGGCTAAGTGCTACGCGCTGGTATCTTTACTGGCTTAGCGCCACGACATCCTATTGCGGTGCATAACCCAGGAGGAAGGCTGCGATTAGCTCGCAGTAGTCCAAGGAGGCGAGTGCTGGGAACGCTCATCATCCCGCACGTTGGTCAGTTAAGCCACCCGGCATGGCTCCTACTGACCGAGAGCCACCTGGATGCCGTCAAACCGGTTAGGGATGCAATGCGTGCCAGGTCCACGCCAAGCAGACCCACACAACCGGTGCAGATGCGCACCCAGAGCCGTCGGGGGATACCGGCTCCTCCATGTCGAGGGCCAGCCGGACTTCCCAGGGCCGGGTCACGGGAACTACCCTTCCACATGGTATGCGGGGCCAAAGCCATGCTTCCCCCTTGTCGGTACCTGAGATATGGGGTACCCCCGCGCACAGGGTAAAATGCCTAAGGTACTCACCCTCCATGCCGAAGGCGCCACGCGTCCGGCGGGGCCGGACCTCCCTCTCCTCAGAGGAGAGCTCCGGGCCCGCCACGTGGCATACAGAAGCCGGACCTCCCCCTCCGCGGGAGAGAGGTCCGAAGACGCCACGCGTCCAGCGGGGCCGGGCCTCCCTCTCCGCAGAGGAGAGCTCCGGGCCCGCCATGTGGCATACAGAGGCTGGACCTCCCCCTCCGCGGGGAGAGGTCCGGAGGCTCCACGTGCCCCGCAGGCCTGACCCTTCTCACCTCAGAGAAGGGCTCCGGACCCGCCACGTGGCCAGAAGAACGGTGCTGCCTGCCCCCGAGCGGTAGGCGGCGGGCATAAAGGCGCCCCACACCTTGCCCGTACAAGTTATTCAAGGCCCGCGTCTTCCCAAGATGCGGAAACGCGGAGCACGTGTCTGTCAGGTGCCGTTGCGCCCAGTCGCATCACAGACTGGCGCGCGGTGTCAGGACCTGCCAGCTAATAAACACCACGACAAGACATCCCATGCCGCCTGCGCCGTCATCAACCACTACGACTAGCATGTGGCATGGGCAGGGCGGCAAGATGAAGACTCAGAAGCCTTCGACCAGAGGCAACTACCGGCGTAACTACAGATACGGTAGATAACAAGCAATCTTCCCGGGACCACCTGTCGGGTCCTGGCTCCCCTTGTAAGCCGCCCGAGTCTTGGACTATAAAAGTGTAAGGGCCTCAGTTTTTGACACACATTTGCAGTGTTCATCACCACACCACACACCTCATTTGAGGAAAAATGATGAACACAAATGAAGAGCAAGTAACAATTATCAACATGCTCATTAGAGAACAAACTTACACATTGCAAAAGTGGTATTTTCCACATGTGATATAGATGGGCTGGACATATGAAAACTCCTACACTTTACTAAGGATGTCCATGCCAAGTTTCACCCAAATTCAAAACCTTTTTGAGGTCAGTTTGGGTATAGTTAGGAAGAGGGCAGTTTGAAACCATATTCAAATTCAAACTATTGTTATCCAATGAATTTAAAAGTGAGGGGCATATTCTTACTCAGCACATTTTTGTGAGCTCACACACCAATTTTCACTCCATTTGGAGTTGATCTTGACATGAGCTAAGTGGGAGAAATTCAAACTTTATTTGAATTTCAAACTGAACTTATGCTGAAATTCATTCAAACAAAACCTCATTTGAACTTTGATCAATTCAAATGACTCATGGGTGAATAATTTGAAGTGCCAAGGGTAGTATGGGGTTCACTGTTTACAACAGTGATTAGGAGTAAATTTCAGAGGTTAAAACTGGAGGTGGGACCCACATGTCAGCCACTGCTCAGATCAAACCGACTGAGACTTTCTCACTCGGGTCGCCGAGCCGCAGCGGTGATCGCCACCGAGGCCAGCTGCCGCGCCACCAGCTGCTTGCCCACGCGCGGGCATGAGGCGGTGCAGAGCGTTCTTAAGGCGCCTACCCCCTCCTCGGCCGAGGCACCACAGTTCTTCTCCGCAAGAACTCAGCGCCGGCTGAAAACTCCCGCAGCTCGGACTTGATCGGAGAACGCCGATCGCAGCTCCCTCCTTCCACTCCAGAGCCCCAGCAAGGTACTAGAGACCTTACTCCATCCTCCCCGTTGCTAGAATTCGGTTGAAACCGATTGATATCGGCTGTGCCGAAAGATCAAACTCGGAACTTGGAACCGCCGCACCTCGGGCTCTCGTGGACAGCCCAACCAGGGCGTTGTCACGCCCGAGCCAAGGCACCCTTGGACGCGCAGGTGACTGGTGCTGCTCATCCCCGAGCCACAACTCGAGTGGTTGCTCACCGGCGGCGAATTTCCACTTTTCCCCTTTCTGTGTGCAGAACGACCTTCGGGTACGATTCTGTTTAATTCGTGCTCTAGAAAGGATTAGAGGGCCTCAGGCCGCTCTCACACGAGCTAGACACGGTAACGCACAAGTTGTCTTCACAACTCTGGGCCGGAGAACCTCTGTGCCCGGCGTAATTTAAGGTCTACTAATGGCGGAACGGACGGGCGGCATCGGGCGCACGGTGAGTACCTATTTTGGGCCTTCCCCGAGCTGCCTCGAGCTCATGTCGACCTTCTCTGAGGTCCACTGATGCTCCCCGACCGATTTCCCAAGTACCTGAGGTGCTAGGGTAGTCAGCCGACATGGCCGAAATCGTTCTGAGGTGGCGGCTCGTCGCCGACCATGCTCCGGCCATTGTCATGAGCAGCTAACCCTAGAATCATGTTCCCCGAGTAAAAGTAGGCAGGGGCGGCCAGGATCGAGAAGTTTGGAGCTGTACAGGAGCCGGCGGCGAGCTCTCCGGCGAGATCCCTCGGTGGCGGGGCGCGGGTGTCGCGAGGTTGAAGAAGGGGGTGGACCCCAGCTGTCAGCGGCCGATATTTTGAATCGGGATCCGGCTGCGGCCAGGATCGGGTGTGCTGGCGCGCAAAATCCTTGTGGGCCGCGATGTGCCATCGCCTAGGCGTGCGACGCGTGTCCCCTGGGCCCACGCGCGAGTTTAAACTTTTCCCCGATTTTCAGATTTCCTTCAAACTTCAAATCCTTATAACTTTGGCTAGAAAGCTCCAAATTGAGTAAACCAAATTTTGCTGGATTCAGCTCTCTGAGTACGTTTCAGAAAATCAAGTTTCACTTCATGAAATTCCTTATTTCTCCAGAATTAATTCCTTAAAGTTTAAACTGTTAGGAATTTTAACTGGAGAATCCTTTGGAGGAAAATTCTGAAATTTTGCTTAGATGTGCACCAAAATATCCTTGAACTACCATAAAAATTTCAGATCCATTTGAGCTCATTTAATCCACCTAATGGTGTGATTAGTGAAACTGTTCCAGAGAAAATAGAAAATGTTCAGAAACATTTTCAGAATTTTCTCTGAAATTGTTTAGCTCATATCTTTAGTTAGAGACTTCCAAATTAAGTGAGACCAACTCCATTATAACCCTCTGAAAATCTAGTTTTCAGAAATTCATAGTTTGTCTCATGAAAATTCCTAGAACACCCTAAGAGTTCCAATTAAGGTCAAGGACATAATTATTTGTGGAGGGCTCAAATGAGCTTTGCTGCAACTAAAACTTGACCAAGTCTCTGTTTAGGTTGTAACCAAGCCACAGTAAAAGTTTCACAGTCATTAGGTCTATCTAGCAAAGGTTATAGACTTCACAACTTCAAACTTAATACAAATGCATTAAATTAATACATGTATTGTTTCTATCATGTAGTCGCTAAGGTCAAGGAGGAACCCGAAGTCCTAGACTTCGTTACTCCGGAGGAACAGCTAGCCTACGACCAAGAGCAGCAAGGCAAGCTCCGGTTTGCATTAACCTTTTTACAAATTTCTATTGTTTTGAGCACATACTTGTTTCCTTTATTCTGTGCATTAGAGTCTTGTTTGGAAGCCCCACTGCACAGCCAAGAGAACCATGGGATGGGTTTAGGATTGCAAACTCCGTTAGCCACTGCATTGCTAGGATAGAGTAGGATTCGGTACAAGTCGAGTAGTTGGAACTACTCGCGAGAATAGGCTAGAGGCACATCGCTCGGGTAGAGATAGCACATGATACACATGGCAAGAAAATGAGACCGAGCGGAGAGTAAGGGCAACAGGACTTTGGGGCCTGTGTGCTGTAGCTCCGCTTGTGTCGATTGAGGACCGAGCCGTGTGCGGGCCTGTTGAACAAGCTAGAACAGTACCGAAGACCTACCGGCTATATGGGAACCGGGAAACTGATGTAACTCGGGTAGCTGGGCATTGAGGCATTGCCCGTCGTTCAGAGGGTAGGTTGAGAGCTCGAGGTGTAAATCGGCTGGCGGCACGGAGATGCGCGTGCAGAGACCTCTTGCTCGGGACGATGGGACCGGTTCAATATTTGGCTAACGGGTGAAAGGTAGTCGCGTACGGCGTCCGTGATGGTTGTTGTAGGAAACATCGAGTACGGGCGTACGTGACGGGTTGTTCGGGTAACCCTGCAGGTGTAAATCGATTATAATCGCCGTCCCTCACGGTCAGTGAGTACCACTTGTTCACTGTACCGTGACGTAGAAAGAACAGGCTAGTTACATGTTAAAATGTTGCTGATTGAAAGCTGGACATTGATTGTTAATGATATGCTGTAGCTTAGAGCTAATTAAAGTTCTTTTCAACTTTGGGCAAAGTACATGAGAGAAATGCGTTTCTTGTTTGATTGCGGCTCTCTCATGTGCCTTAGCGTAAGGTTCTCCACAACCTGCTGCTAAAACTTGAAAGTAAGGTTCTACTAATTAGGCGAGTCCTTGCAAATGATTTTTACCTCATGCAACCCATTACCCTCATGTAGAAGTTCCATGTTTAGGTGAGACGGGTCAGACTTGCTGAGCCTTCGTGCTCACTGCTTGTGTTTGAAGCTTTTGCAGGGTTCTATGAGGAAGGGACTCCCGAAGAGGAGACGGAACCCCAGGAGGGGAACCCCGTCGAGTGGGAGTCGTGCACGCCGCAGAGTTAGTGTGCGTGTGTGCTAGCAAGGACACGTTCGAGGGCTGAACGTGCACTTGATGCTTAGTCTACGCCCGCGAGTGTAGACTAAACTTATCTTGATGTAAACAGGTTCATAAAACTGTTTATGTAATAAACTTCCGCTTCCGCTTTGTACCTTTGACGTGTGTTATACGGTGCTGTGCAACGCAGCACCCCTCAGCGTGATCCTGGCTCGACAGGACCAAATGGGGTCGTGTCAGCGTGGTATCAGAGCTCGCTTGAGGTTTAACACAGTACAAAGGTCTTCTTTTTCAAAAATCCAGTGAGGAACGAGTTAGTAGCCCGTATAAGGATGTTATTAGTATATAGAAAGTGGCTTATTAACCTATTTGTTATGTCGGAAAATCGTGCATCTCGGGACGTTCATGTCTTGGGGGGTGCACGTAAGCGCTGTCCACCAGTGCGCACAAGCTGAAGGGTGGAGCCCCACGGGTGGCAGGTAACCCGACCCGCTTTGATATCCTCTACGACTCTTCATGTCGTTTGGGGTATTCGAGCAATGTCTGTCCCTGGCGTGCGTGGTGCAACATGGGAGACCCCGTCACGTGGTCTGAAACGTGAACACGTAACTCAAGGCGTGTTTGGCTTGAGAACATCCGGGCGAGTGATGACGGCCGGGTGTACCAACTGTATAGATTCCGGGCTCGGTGTGCAGCCGAGTCTGATGATTGTTTGAGTTTCTGCAGGTAGCCTTACCACGAAACGGTAGACGTGTAGCATCCGTGTGCGAGTGACGAGTAGTGCCACTGAACTAACGAAGCCGGCTAAGTCCGGTATAGGTTTTTCTTTGTGAGGACGTAGTACCGACATAATCTGGTGACGCATCGACGTCACACCCAAATAAATGAACAACTTCATTTAAAAACTTGAAGGTTTTGATACAAAGTAGTAAAACTTGGTGTAACTCCTTCCCTTGAACAGGATATTCAAAGTTAACAAGCTTTCAACTTATAGGATGTTAAGGACAGAGCACTCTGTTTTCAGCTGAATCAAGGCTGAAGTTAATCATAGGTTAGAGGTTGAGTTCTTTCGAGGTTGGGGTCGTATGATACATTTCTGGAAAGCGTTGGAAGAGCTCTACAACTCTTCTGTTGAGGTCCAGAGGTGTTTCATCCCTTAACCACTCGAAAAATGCAGTAGAGTTGGAACTGTCCAGAAAACAGGACAGAGCAAAGACTCTCTGTAAACTCTCTGTAAATTAAGCATAACTTCCTGCTTAAAAATCCAAAAATAGGAAATGAGGTACTTCTGGAAATCTTATGAGATGGGTTACGACTTTGTAACAGAAAGTTTTGTCAGATTGGGAACAGAATTAACTGGGATTCTTGGATCAAATCAGTACCTAAGGCAGGGAGGTGCTGTCCAATTGATTCCAGAAATTCTGTTAAACTTTGACATCTCATAACTTTTGAACCAAGACAGATCTTAGGTCAACCAAATACTTTCTGGAAAGCTATTGAAGTTAACTTTAACTTTGATGTTGAGCTCCAGAATTGGTTTTACCTTTAACATGGCCTAAATCAGGTTGGTGTGGAAACAGGTCAAAGCTGTCATGGGAACAGCAGATCAGCAGTCAAATTTGTTTAAAATTTGAACTATGTTTCCAAGTTTTGTGGGTTCAATGACATGTTTTATGTTATAACTCAGGGGTTTACTGTTTAAATAAATATTTGACATTTCTCAAATATATTTTTACAGATGGCAGCAGATAAACGGTTGGAGAACGGGTGGGTAGTTTCCCACTGCTCTGACCGTAGCGGCTACCCGGAAGCTTTGTGGCAAATGCTCCAATATTTCGGGTACAACCAGATGCCGCAATACTTCGCCAAGGAAGAAGGCGAAGAGGGGAACAAGACGTGGACGATCCATGTCGAGGTTCCTGCAGGGCCTACGCCACCCGGTTGGGTGCCATTCACCGTCACGGTGAGAGGAAGACAACCGGAAGGGATGTGGCAAGTGGCAGCCCATGACACTATGTCACGTTTCTGCCAACTACACGTGCAGGCTATGGAGGGAACTCCATACGCACTCGTTCCGGTGGAGGGACGAGCTCAGCATGTGTGGGAAGAGAGGTACCTGGAGGCAACAGACCCGAGTTGCCCAAGGTACAACCCCGCGGAGGCAAATCTCAGCCTCCAAATGAGGGCGGGAAACGCTGTGATGGACAGCCAAGCTGGTCATACGGAGCATCTCGCCACCAAGCTCAAGGAGAGCACAAGCCGTGGAGATCATTTCGAGAGTGCTCACAGCGCACTCCGCAATGTGCTCCTTCCGACGATCAAGCGACTGAATGAACAACACAATCAGTTGCGTCGTCTGAAGAAGGCAAAGAAGAAGAGCCGTGTTGACATCACGGCGTTGCAAGAGCTGGTGCAGACCCTAACCCAGCAGAATGAGGACCTTGCTCAAGAGCGGGACGACGCTATTGAGGAAGGACAAGGCTGGGAAGAGGACTACAACCAGGCTATGGACGAGGTGCATGCATTGCAGGACCTCGTGCCCCCGGTATTGGGCGTACCGGTAGTCTTGGGTCTTCCAGCCATGGGAGAACCTGGAATGGGAGAAGAGGTGGTAGACCCCGAGCCACCAGCAGAGGTACCGGAGGAGGACGATCCACAGGAGGTCGAGTTCTACTCCGAGTAGGGGGTTACGGTTGCCAAGTAGGGCAGCTAGGGTAGCGTAACCCAACTTTTGTAATCAGTGACATGTCAAGTAGACAGTAGCGTATGTATAGGTAGTGACGACATGAGCACGACTTCTCGGAGATCCGAGAATAATGTATCTTGTATAAAGTTTATGCTTTATCAATATATGTGAATGTTGTGCAAGTTAATCATGTGTCGCTTCAATACCTACTGCTGTTTATGGAATTTTGAGTAAGACATGTGCTAATTGCTGCTGTGTTGAATTTCAGAATGACGCGTACTCGTGCCAACCCTGATGTTGGAGGTACTAGCCAAGGGGGAGAGACCTCCCAACCACCTCCCAAGGACTCCTCGGGACAGCAGCAGCAACAGCAACAGCAAACACCGCCACCGCCACTGCCAACGGTGACATTGGCCGACATTGTCGCGGCAATGGCGGGCTCGCATCAGCAGCACACAGAGTTGCTGCAGACTCTCATCGCCAATACGTCTCGCCCAGAGAGACGTCAAGATCGTGAGGAGCGCCAACAGAGCTCCTACTCCGACTTCCTGGCGACTCACCCCCCTGTATTCTCAAGGGCGGATGAACCACTTGACGCGGACAACTGGCTCCGCGCCATAGAGATGAAGTTCGGGCTGCTCCAAATCAGCGAGCAGCGCAAGACTCAGTTCGCAGTCCAGCAGCTCCAAGGATCCGCGAGCGCGTGGTGGGCCAACTTCTGTGCTTCCCAGCCCACCGACCGAGTGATGACCTGGGCGGAGTTCCGGACGGCCTTCAGGGCCTATCATATACCGCCCGGTTTGATGAAGAGGAAGACGCAGGAGTTCCTACACATGCAACAAGGGAGCCGGAACGCGCTGGAATACTCCAGGGCGTTCAACGATCTCGCGCTCTACGCGTCGTATCACGCGGATACAGACGAGAAGCGGCGGGACCATTTCTACCAGGGGCTTTACCCGCTCCTGAAGGACAAGCTGGCGATGTTCAATCGCGGCAGCCTCAACGACATTATTGATGCTGCCATTGTTCAGGAGGACTCCGGCAAGGAGTTAGCGGCGGCGGAAAGAAAGCGAAGCGCGCCGCACAGCAGCGGAGAAGGAGGCGGTCCTTCTCAGAAGTTTCAGATGGTGAATCGCCCACCATCAGGCCCACGCTGGCAGCCACCACAGCGGTCGATGCCGTTCCGCAGTCGGCCGTACTCTTCACCGGCATTCCGGCCGGCACTGCCAGTACCACCGCAACAACAACAGCAGCAGCGGGCGATGCCGCGTGCGTTTGCACCTCCACAACGCATGTCGGGCTTTCGTCCAACAAGTACTCCACCAGCAGCGGCCACATGTTACAAGTGTGGTCGTCCAGGACACTTCGCGAGCAGTTGCCCGGAGAGGCAAGGCGGCGGAGTGGCACCACAGTTTCCGGGGAGGAATCAACCCCGGAACCCTACTAATGCGCGGCGGGCAAACCCTAGGCCCGGCACTGTCCACCAGCTTGCCATTGAGGACGTGCCGGAGGGCGAGCCAATCCTTGCGGGTATGTTCCAACTCCACCAGCATCCCGCTATAGTACTGTTTGATTCAGGCGGCACGCATAATTTTATTAGCCAAGCTTTCATTGCTAAACACAGCTTGCCAATACTACCCACCGATAGTCCATATTTAATTTGTTCACTGGGTGGTACGATTTCAGCAAGCGTAATGGTCTCCAAAGCACCATTATGCTTAGCGGGTAGAGTATACCCCACGTCTCTCATTATCTTAGAGGGACAGAAGGTCGATGTCATCCTAGGAATGTCGTGGTTAACCCGCCACGGCGCTGTTTTAGACACCGTCCTTCGAGTCGTGCACTTAAACTCAGAGGTGCACGGTTCTCACTCATTATTTCTGGACAGTCCAGAAATAAAACTTCCAAGTGTCCATCAAGTCACAACCATCAGATTGGAAGACATTCCAGTGGTCCGAGAGTTCCCTGATGTATTCCCGGACGATTTGCCGGGGATGCCACCCGATAGAGAGGTGGAGTTCAAAATTGAACTCGCACCGGGAACCATGCCAATATCCCGAAGGCCGTACAAGATGACGCCCAAGGAGTTGGCTGAACTGAAGACTCAGCTCACGGACCTTCTGGAGAAGGGTTTTATTAGGCCGAGCTCCTCGCCATGGGGCTGTTCGGCATTATTTGTCAAGAAGAAGGATGAGACGCTGCGGCTTTGCGTGGACTACCGTCCATTAAATGCCGTAACCATCAAGAACAAGTACCCGTTGCCACGGATCGACATGTTGTTTGATCAGTTGGTCGAAGCAAAGATCTTTTCCAAGATGGATTTAAGATCCGGGTACCACCAGATTAAGATAAGGGCGGAGGACATTCCAAAGACAGCTTTCTCGACAAGGTACGGACTTTATGAGTACCTGGTCATGTCCTTCGGCCTCACCAATGCTCCAGCTCACTTCATGTATTTAATGAACTCGGTGTTCATGCCGGAGCTGGACAAGTTTGTCGTGGTTTTCATCGACGACATCCTGGTATATTCCAAGTCGGAGGAAGATCACAAGAAACATCTGCGTATAGTCTTGCAACGGCTGCGGGATCACAAGTTATACGCAAAATTCAGCAAATGCGAGTTTTGGATATCGCAAGTGCCTTTCCTCGGGCATATCATCTCAGCAGAGGGTATCGCTGTGGACCCGAGCAAGATCACGCAAGTGCTGAATTGGAAATCCCCGAGAACTGTTCATGAGGTACGGAGTTTCCTCGGACTCGCGGGATATTATCGGAGGTTCATTCCGAACTTCTCGAAGATTGCCAAGCCAATGACAGAGCTGCTGAAGAAGGCTACCAAATATGTTTGGAGTCCAGCATGTGAAGCAGCATTCAAGGCTTTAGTCAAGCACCTGACATCAGCACCGGTTTTGGCGCAGCCAGACACAACAAAACCGTTCGATGTGTACTGCGATGCATCCGGCATTGGGCTCGGGTGTGTGCTGATGCAAGACCGAAGAGTGGTCGCGTATGGATCACGGCAGCTTAGGAACCATGAGCAAAATTATCCAACTCACGACTTGGAGCTCGCTGCCGTGGTACTTGCACTAAAAATGTGGAGGCACTACCTACTCGGTAACCTCGTACATTTATATACCGACCACAAAAGCCTCAAGTACATATTCACTCAGAAGGAGCTGAACATGAGGCAACAAAGATGGATAGAACTGAAAGGATTACGAGATAGAGATCCATTATCATCCGGGCAAGGCAAACGTTGTGGCAGATGCGCTGAGCCGCAAGTCACACGTCAATAATCTGACCATCACACCATTGGAAGAGAGCGAATCACCACTCCATGTGATTCCACACGGAGCTCTCTACAACCTAGCTTTGATCCCCACCATCCGTGAAGAGATAGCAGCAGCCCAGAAGAATGACAAGGGCATGTCACATTTGCGGAGACGTATAGACAGTGGGGAGTTGAAATGTTTCCCGAAGGACGTAGACGGCGTCCTATGGTTCAAGAACCGGATCGTCGTACCCCGAAACCCAGAATTACGGAAGAAAATCTTTGATGAGGCTCACTTATCAAAATTTTCTATTCACCCCGGCAGCAACAAAATGTATCAAGAACTCAGAAGAAAGTTTTGGTGGACACGGATGAAGCGAGAGACTGCAAAATACGTGTCCGAGTGTGATACATGTCGAAGGGTGAAGGCAGACCACATGCGGAAACCGGGACTGCTGCAACCAGTGGGCATTCCTGCCTGGAAGTGGGAGGACGTGAGCATGGATTTCGTCGTCGGTTTACCCACCACCTTACAGAAACATGATTCTGTGTGGGTGATCGTCGATCGGCTCACCAAAGTTGCCCATTTCATCCCGGTCAACACCAACTACAACGCCAAGAAGTACGCTGAACTGTACATCTCACGGATCTTATGCTTATACGGCATACCCCGTACCATCATATCGGACCGGGGCACTTTATTTGTGTCCCGTTTTTGGGAGCAGCTGCGCGCTGCCTTGGGGACGAAGCTGATCCGTAGTTCAGCCTACCACCCGCAGACGGATGGGCAAACCGAGCGGGTAAATCAAGTCCTAGAAGACATGCTACGAGCTTGCGCTATCAACCACGGCAAGAATTGGGATGATCACTTGCCGTTAGCCGAGTTCTCGTACAACAATGGGTACCAAGCCAGCATCAAGATGGCACCCTACGAGGCGCTATACGGAAGAAAATGCCGCACACCATTTAACTGGTGTGAGTCTGGCGAAAGGGTTACCTTCGGGATTGACCTTGTCAACAACGCGGAAGAAAAGGTTCGACTAATTCAAGCGAACCTAAAAGCCGCTCAATACCGTCAGAAACAGTATGCGGACCGAAGAAGGCGCCCATTACAATTCGAAGTTGGAGATCACGTATATCTACGGGTGTCTCCAATGAAGGGCGTAAACAGATTTGGGGTGAGAGGAAAGTTGGCACCCCGATTCATCGGTCCATTCCAGATTACCGAAAGATGTGGATCGGTGGCATACCGGCTGAAGTTACCAGAAGCACTTTCCGGTGTGCACGACGTCTTTCACATTTCCCAGCTGAGGAAGTGTCTCAAGCTATCAACTACCGTTCAGCTGGAAGACGTGGAAGAACTGCAACCGGATCTCACCTATCGGGAGGAACCGGTGCAGATTATTGATGAAAAGGCCCGAACCACATGCAACCGTACGTTGTGGTTCTACAAGGTTCTATGGAGTAATCACTCCATGGACGAAGCGACATGGGAGAGCGAAGAATTCCTTCGCACTAACTACCCCGACTTTTTCACGTCGCATATCCGGTAATTTTCCACCGTCCTCTCTCTCATTTTCACCTTATAATCTCGGGACGAGATTCTTTTAAGGGGGGAGGAATGTAAGGGCCTCAGTTTTTGACACACATTTGCAGTGTTCATCACCACACCACACACCTCATTTGAGGAAAAATGATGAACACAAATGAAGAGCAAGTAACAATTATCAACATGCTCATTAGAGAACAAACTTACACATTGCAAAAGTGGTATTTTCCACATGTGATATAGATGGGCTGGACATATGAAAACTCCTACACTTTACTAAGGATGTCCATGCCAAGTTTCACCCAAATTCAAAACCTTTTTGAGGTCAGTTTGGGTATAGTTAGGAAGAGGGCAGTTTGAAACCATATTCAAATTCAAACTGTTGTTATCCAATGAATTTAAAAGTGAGGGGCATATTCTTACTCAGCACATTTTTGTGAGCTCACACACCAATTTTCACACCATTTGGAGTTGATCTTGACATGAGCTAAGTGGGAGAAATTCAAACTTTATTTGAATTTCAAACTGAACTTATGCTGAAATTCATTCAAACAAAACCTCATTTGAACTTTGATCAATTCAAATGACTCATGGGTGAATAATTTGAAGTGCCAAGGGTAGTATGGGGTTCACTGTTTACAACAGTGATTAGGAGTAAATTTCAGAGGTTAAAACTGGAGGTGGGACCCACATGTCAGCCACTGCTCAGATCAAACCGACTGAGACTTTCTCACTCGGGTCGCCGAGCCGCAGCGGTGATCGCCACCGAGGCCAGCCGCCGCGCCACCAGCTGCTTGCCCACGCGCGGGCATGAGGCGGTGCAGAGCCTTCTTAAGGCGCCTGCCCCCTCCTCGGCCGAGGCACCACAGTTCTTCTCCGCAAGAACTCAGCGCCGGCCGAAAACTCCCGCAGCTCGGACTTGATCGGAGAACGCCGATCGCAGCTCCCTCCTTCCACTCCAGAGCCCCAGAAAGGTACTAGAGACCTTACTCCATCCTCCCCGTTGCTAGAATTCGGTTGAAACCGATTGATAGCGGCTGTGCCGAAAGATCAAACTCGGAACTTGGAACCGCCGCACCTTGGGCTCTCGTGGACAGCCCAACCAGGGCGTTGTCACGCCCGAGCCAAGGCACCCTTGGACGCACAGGTGACCGGTGCTGCTCATCCCCGAGCCACAACTCGAGTGGTTGCTCACCGGCGGCGAATTTCCACTTTTCCCCTTTCTGTGTGCAGAACGACCTTCGGGTATGATTCTGTTTAATTCGTGCTCTAGAAAGGATTAGAGGGCCTCAGGCCGCTCTCACACGAGCTAGACACGGTAATGCACAAGTTGTCTTCACAACTCTGGGCCGGAGAACCTCTGTGCCCGGCGTAATTTAAGGTCTACTAATGGCGGAACGGACGGGCGGCATCGGGCGCACGGTGAGGACCTATTTCGGGCCTTCCCCGAGCTGCCTCGAGCTCATGTCGACCTTCTCTGAGGTCCACTGATGCTCCCCGACCGATTTCCCAAGTAGCTGAGGTGCTAGGGTAGTCAGCCGACATGGCCGAAATCGTTCTGAGGTGGCGGCTCGTCGCCGACCATGCTCCGGCCATTGTCATGAGCAGCTAACCCTAGAATCATGTTCCCCGAGTAAAAGTAGGCAGGGGCAGCCAGGATCGAGAAGTTTGGAGCTGTACAGCAGCCGGCGGCGAGCTCTCCGGCGAGATCCCTCGGCGGCGGGGCGCGGGTGTCGCGAGGTTGAAGAAGGGGGTGGACTCCAGCTGTCAGCGGCCGATATTTTGAATCGGGATCCGGCTGCGGCCAGGATCGGGTGTGCTGGCGCGCAAAATCCTTGTGGGCCGCGATGTGCCATCGCCTAGGCGTGCGACGCGTGTCCCCTGGGCCCACGCGCGAGTTTAAACTTTTCCCCGATTTTCAGATTTCCTTCAAACTTCAAATCCTTATAACTTTGGCTAGAAAGCTCCAAATTGAGTAAAAAAAATTTTGCTGGATTCAGCTCTCTGAGTACTTTCCAGAAAATCAAGTTTCACTTCATGAAATTCCTTATTTCTCCAGAATTAATTCCTTAAAGTTTAAACTGTTAGGAATTTTAACTGGAGAATCCTTTGGAGGAAAATCCTGAAATTTTGCTGAGATGTGCACCAAAATATCCTTGAACTACCATAAAAATTTCAGATCCATTTTAGCTCATTTAATCCACCTAATGGTGTGATTAGTGAAACTGTTCCAGAGAAAATAGAAAATGTTCAGAAACATTTTCAGAATTTTCTCTGAAATTGTTTAGCTCATATCTTTAGTTAGAGACTTCCAAATTAAGTGAGACCAACTCCATTAGAACCCTCTGAAAATCTAGTTTTCAGAAAGTCATAGTTTGTCTCATGAAAATTCCTAGAACACCCTAAGAGTTCCAATTAAGGTCAAGGACATAATTATTTGTGGAGGGCTCAAATGAGCTTTGCTGCAACTAAAACTTGACCAAGTCTCTATTTAGGTTGTAACCAAGCCACAGTAAAAGTTTCACAGTCATTAGGTCTATCTAGCAAAGGTTATAGACTTCACAACTTCAAACTTAATACAAATGCATTAAATTAATACATGTATTGTTTCTATCATGTAGTCGCTAAGGTCGAGGAGGAACCCGAAGTCCTAGACTTCGTTACTCCGGAGGAACAGCTAGCCTACGACCAAGAGCAGCAAGGCAAGCTCCGGTTTGCATTAACCTTTTTACAAATTTCTATTGTTTTGAGCACATACTTGTTTCCTTTATTCTGTGCATTAGAGTCTTGTTTGGAAGCCCCACTGCACAGCCAAGAGAACCATGGGATGGGTTTAGGATTGCAAACCCCGTTAGCCACTGCATTGCTAGGATAGAGTAGGATTCGGTACAAGTCGAGTAGTTGGAACTACTCGCGAGAATAGGCTAGAGGCACATCGCTCGGGTGACACGACCCCACTGGTCCTGTCGAGCCAGGATCACGCTGAGGGGCGCTGCGTTGCACAGCACCGTATAACACACGTCAAAGGTACAAAGCGGAAGCGGAAGCTTTATTACATAAACAGGTTTCTGAACATGTTTACATCAAAATAAGTTCAGTCTACACTCACGGGCGTAGACTAAGCATCAAGTGCACGTTCAGCCCTCGAACGTGTCCTTGCTAGCACACACGCACACTAACTCTGCGGCGTGCACGACTCCCACTCGACGGAGTTCCCCTCCTGGGGTTCCGTCTCCTCTTCGGGAGTCCCTTCCTCATAGAACCCTGCAAAAAGCTTCAAACACAAGCAGTGAGCACGAAGGCTCAGCAAGTCTGACCCGTCTCACCTACACATGGAACTTCTATATGAGGGTAATGGGTTGCATGAGGTAAAAATCATTTGCAAGGACTCGCCTAATTAGTAGAACCTTACTTTCAAGTTTTAGCAGCAGGTTGTGGAGAACCTTACGCTAAGGCACATGAGAGAGCCGCAATCAAACAAGAAACGCATTTCTCTCATGTACCTTGCCCAAAGTTGAAAAGAACTTTAGTTAGCACTAAGCTACAGCATATCATTAACAATCAATGTCCAGCTTTCAATCAGCAACATTTTAACATGTAACTAGCCTGTTCTTTCTACGTCACGGTACAGTGAACAAGTGGTACTCACTGACCGCGAGGGACGGCGATTATAATCGATTTTCACCTGCAGGGTTACCCGAACAACCCGTCACGTACGCCCGTACTCGATGATGCCTACAACAACCATCACGGACGCCGTACGCGACTACCTTTCACCCGTTAGCCAAATATTGAACCGGTCCCATCGTCCCGAGCAAGAGGTCCCTGCACGCGCATCTCTGTGCCGCCAGCTGATTTACACCTCGAGCTCTCAACCTACCCTCTGAACGACGGGCAATGCCTCAATACCCAGCTACCCGAGTTACATCAGTTTCCCGGTTCCCATATAGCCGGTAGGTCTTCGGTACTGTTCTAGCTTGTTCAACAGGCCCGCACACGGCTCGGTCCTCAATCGACACAAGCGGAGCTACAGCACACAGGCCCCAAAGTCCTGCTGCCCTTACTCTCCGCTCGGTCTCATTTTCTTGTCATATGTGTCATGTGCTATCTCTACCCGAGCAATGTGCCTCTAGCCTATTCTCGCGAGTAGTTCCAACTACTCGACTTGTACCGAATCCTACTCTATCCTAGCAATGCAGTGGCTAACGAGGTTTTCCATCCTAAACCCAACCCATGGTTTTCTTGGCTGTGCAGTTGGGTTTCCAATCAAGACTCTAATGCAAAGAACAAAGGAAACAAGTATGTGCTCAAAACAATAAAAAATTGTAAAAAGGTTAATGCAAACCGGGGCTTGCCTTGCTGCTCTTGGTCGTAGGTGACACGACCCCACTGGTCCTGTCGAGCCAGGATCACGCTGAGGGGTGCTGCGTTGCACAACACCGTATAACACACGTCAAAGGTACAAAGCGGAAGCGGAAGCTTTATTACATAAACAAGTTTATTAACATGTTTACATCAAAATAAGTTTAGTCCACACTCGCGGGCGTAGACTAAGCATCAAGTGCACGTTCAGCCCTCGAACGTGTCCTTGCTAGCACACTCGCACACTAACTCTGCGGCGTGCACGACTCCCACTCGACGGGGTTCCCCTCCTGGGGTTCCGTCTCCTCTTCGGGAGTCCCTTCCTCATAGAACCCTGCAAAAGCTTCAAACACAAGCAGTGAGCACGAAGGCTCAGCAAGTCTGACCCGTCTCACCTAAACATGAAACTTCTACATGAGGGTGATGGGTTGCATGAGGTAAAAATCATTTGCAAGGACTCGCCTAATTAGTAGAACCTTACTTTCAAGTTTTAGCAGCAGGTTGTGGAGAACTTTACGCTAAGGCACATGAGAGAGCCGCAATCAAACAAGAAACGCATTTCTCTCATGTACTTTGCCCAAAGTTGAAAAGAACTTTAGTTAGCACTAAGCTACAACATATCATTAACAATCAATATCCAACTTTCAATCAGCAACATTTTAACATGTAACTAGCCTGTTCTTTCTACGTCACGGTACAGTGAACAAGTGGTACTCACTGACCGCGAGGGACGGCGATTATAATCGATTTACACCTGCAGGGTTACCCGAACAACCCGTCACGTACGCCCGTACTCGATGTTGCCTACAACAACCATCACGGACGCCGTACGCGACTACCTTTCACCCGTTAGCCAAATATTGAACCGGTCCCATCGTCCCGAGCAAGAGGTCCCTGCACGCGCATCTCTGTGCCGCCAGCTGATTTACACCTCGAGCTCTCAACCTACCCTCTGAACGACGGGCAATGCCTCAATACCCAGCTACCCGAGTTACATCAGTTTCCCGGTTCCCATATAGCCGGTAGGTCTTCGGTACTGTTCTAGCTTGTTCAACAGGCCCGCACACGGCTCGGTCCTCAATCGACACAAGCGGAGCTACAGCACACAGGCCCCAAAGTCCTGCTGCCCTTACTCTCCGCTCGGTCTCATTTTCTTGCCATGTGTATCATGTGCTATCTCTACCCGAGCAATGTGCCTCTAGCCTATTCTCGCGAGTAGTTCCAACTACTCGACTTGTACCGAATCCTACTCTATCCTAGCAATGCAGTGGCTAACGGGGTTTGCAATCCTAAACCCCAACCCATGGTTTTCTTGGCTATGCAGTGGGGTTTCCAAACAAGACTCTGATGCACAACATAAAGAAAACAAGTATGTGCTCAAAACAATAAAAATTTATAAAATGGTTAATGCAAACCGGGGCTTGCCTTGCTGCTCTTGGTCGTAGGCTAGCTGTTCCTCCGGAGTAACGAAGTCTAGGACTTCGGGTTCCTCCTCGACCTTAGCGACTACATGATAAGAACAATGTATGTATTAATTAAATGCCTTTGTATTAACTTTGAAGTTGTGAAGTCTATAACCTTTGCTAGATAGACCTAATGACTGTGAAACTTTTACTGTGGCTTGGTTACAACCTAAACAGAGACTTGGTCAAGTTTTAGTTGCAGCAAAGCTCATTTGAGCCCTCCACAAATAATTATGTCCTTGACCTTAATTAAAGGCTTTTAGGGTGTTCTAAGTATTTTCATGAAACAAACTATGACTTTCTGAAAACTAGATT
This sequence comes from Neostapfia colusana, assembly GCA_030760725.1. Taxonomy (NCBI): domain Eukaryota; kingdom Viridiplantae; phylum Streptophyta; class Magnoliopsida; order Poales; family Poaceae; genus Neostapfia; species Neostapfia colusana. The sequence goes on along the minus strand of JASWHV010000017.1, from coordinate 30,129,147 downwards.
TTCAGAGGGTTCTAATGGAATTGGTCTCACTTAATTTGGAAGTCTCTAACTAAAGATATGAGCTAAACAATTTCAGAGAAAATTCTGAAAATGTTTCTGAACATTTTCTATTTTCTCTGGAACAGTTTTACTAATCACACCATTAGGTGGACTAAATGAGCTCAAATGGATCTGAAATTTTTATGGTAGTTCAAGGATATTTTGGTGAACATCTCAGCAAAATTTCAGGATTTTCCTCCAAATGATTCTCCAGTTAAAATTCCTAACAGTTTAAACTTTAAGGAATTAATTCTGGAGAATTAAGGAATTTCATGAAGTGACACTTGATTTTCTGGAAAGTACTCAAAGAGCTGAATCCAGCAAAATTTGGTTCACTCAATTTGGAGCTTTCTAGCCAAAGTTATAAGGATTTGAAGTTTGAAGGAAATCTGAAAATCGGGGAAAAGTTTAAACTCGCGCGTGGGCCCAGGGGACACGCGTCGCACGCCGAAGCGACAGCACACCGCGGCCCACAAGGATTTTGCGCGCCAGCACACCCGATCCCGGCCGCAGCCGGATCCCGATTCAAAATATCGGCCGCTGACAGCTGGGGTCCACCCCCTTCTTCAACCTCGCGACACCCGCGCTCCGCCGCCGAGGGACCTCGCCGGAGAGCTCGCCGCCGGCTGCTGTACAGCTTCAAACTTCTTGATTCTGGCCGCCCCTGCCTACTTTTACTTGGGGAACATGATCCGAGGGTCAGCTGCTCATGACAACGGCCGGAGCATGGTCGGCGACGAGCCGCCATATCGGAACGACTTCGGCCATGTCGGCTGATGCTCCTAGTGCCTCAGCTACTTGGGAAACCGGTCGGGGAGCATCAGTGGACCTCAGAGAAGGTCGACATGAACTCGGGGCAGCTCGGGGAAGGCCCGAAATAGGTCCTCACCGTGCGCCCGATACCCCCCCCGTGCGTTCCGCCATTAGTAGACCTTGAATTACGCCGGGCACAGAAGTTCTCCGGCCCAGAGTTGTGAAGGCAACTTGTGCGTCACCGTGTCTAGTTCGTGTGGGAGTGGCCTGAGGCCCTCTAATCCTTTCTAGAGCACGAATTAAACAGAATCGTACCCGAGGGTCGTTCTGCACACAGAAAGGGGAAAAGTGGAAATTCGCCGCCGGTGAGCAACCACTCGAGCTGTGGCTCGGGGATGAGCAGCACCGATCACTTGCGCGTCCAAGGGTGCCTTGGCTCGGGCGTGACAACGCCCAGGTTGGGCTGTCCACGAGAGCCCGAGGTGCGGCGGTTTCCAGTTCCGAGTTTGATCTTTCGGCACAGCCGATATCACTCGGTTTCAATCGATTTCTATCAATGGGAAGGATGGAGGATGGTCGCTAGTACCTGGCTGGGACCCTGGAGTGGAAAGAGGAAGCTGCGATCAGCTCGATCAAGCAGGAACTCGAGCGCCGGTGATGGCAGTGGAGAAATGGATCGTGCACGTCGGCAGCTCGGGGAATGGCGACTGAAGTACGCCGGGGAGGGAATAAATAGGCCGGTCGGCCGGTCTCCGGCTTGGGGCACGCAGCAGGAGCTGGCGCCGGCTGCCCCCTTCGGTGGCGCGCGCGCACAACAGCCGGGAACCGACTGAACTGTGGTTCAGTCGGTTTGCTTTGAGGCTGAGGCTGACATGTGGGTCCCACTCCTCTTTTAACCTCTGAAATTTATTCCTAACAGCTGTGGTAAACAGTGAACCCTATTCTACCCTTGGCAACTCAAATTATTCACCCAAGAGCCATTTGAATTGATCAAAGTTCAAATGAGGTTTGGTTTGAATGAATTTCAGCACAAGTGCAGTTTGAAATTCAAATAAAGTTTGAATTTCTCCCCCTTAGCTCATGTCAAGATCAACTCCAAATGGAGTGAAAATTGGTGTGTGAGCTCACAAAAATGTGCTGAGCAAGAATATGCCTTCCACTTTTAAATTCAGTGGGTGAAAACAGTTTGAATTTGAATATGTTTTCAAACTGCCCCTTTCCTATCTACACCCAAGATGACCTCAAAAATGTTTTGAATTTGGGTGAAACTTGGCATGGACATCCTTGGCAAAGTGTAGGAGTTTTCATATGTCCAGCCCATCTATATCACATGTGGGAAGTACCACTTTTGTAATGTGTGAGTTTGTTCCCTAATGAGCATGTTGATAATTGTTACTTGCTCTTTATTTGTGTTCATCATTTTTCCTCAAATGAGGTGTGTGGTGTGGTGATGAACACTGCAAATGAGTGTCAAAAACTGAGGCCCTTACATTCCTCCCCCCTTAAAAGAATCTCGTCCCGAGATTATAATGTGAAATGAGAGAGAGGACGGTGGAAATTTTACCGAATATGCGACGTGAGAAAGTCGGGGTAGTTAGTGCGAAGGAATTCTTCGCTCTCCCATGTCGCTTCATCCATGGAGTGATTACTCCACAGAACCTTGTAGAACCACAACGTACGGTTGCGTGTGGTTCGGGCCTTTTCATCAATAATCTGCACCGGTTCCTCCCGATAGGTGAGATCCGGTTGCAGTTCTTCAATGTCTTCCAGCTGAACGGTAGTTGATAGCTTGAGACACTTCCTCAGCTGGGAAATGTGAAAGACGTCGTGCACACCGGAAAGTGCTTCTGGTAATCTTAGCCGGTATGCCACCGATCCACATCTTTCGGTAACCTGGAATGGACCGATGAATCGGGGTGCTAACTTTCCTCTCACCCCAAATCTGTTTACGCCCTTCACTGGAGACACTCGTAGATATACGTGGTCTCCAGCTTCGAATTGTAACGGACGCCTTCTCCGGTCCGCATACTGTTTCTGTCGGGATTGAGCGGCTTTTAGGTTTGCTTGAATTAATCGAACCTTTTCTTCCGCGTTGTTGACAAGATCAATCCCGAAGGTAACCCTCTCGCCAGACTCACACCAATTCAATGGTGTGCGGCATTTTCTCCCGTATAGCGCCTCGTAGGGCGCCATCTTGATGCTGGCTTGGTACCCATTGTTGTACGAGAACTCGGCTAACGGCAAGTGATCATCCCAGTTCTTGCCGTGGTCGATAGCGCAAGCTCGTAGCATGTCTTCTAAGATTTGATTTACCCGCTCCGTTTGCCCATCCGTCTGCGGGTGGTAGGCTGAACTACGGATCAGCTTCGTCCCCAAGGCAGCGTGGAGCTGCTCCCAAAAACGGGACACAAATAAAGTGCCCCGGTCCGATACGATAGTACGGGGTACGCCGTATAAGCATAGGATCCGTGAGATGTACAGTTCAGCGTACTTCTTGGCGTTGTAGTTGGTGTTGACCGGGATGAAATGGGCAACTTTGGTGAGCCGATCGACGATCACCCACACAGAATCATGTTTCTGTAAGGTGGTGGGTAAACCGACGACGAAATCCATGCTCACGTCCTCCCACTTCCAGGCAGGAATGCCCAGTGGTTGCAGCAGTCCCGGTTTCCGCATGTGGTCTGCCTTCACCCGTCGACATGTATCATACTCGGACACGTATTTTGCAGTCTCTCGCTTCATCCGTGTCCACCAAAACTTGCTTCTGAGTTCTTGATACATCTTGTTGCTGCCGGGGTGCATAGAAAACTTTGATAAGTGAGCCTCATCAAAGATTTTCTTCCGTAACTCCGGGTTTCGGGGTACGACGATCCGGTCCTTGAACCATAGGACGCCGTCTCCGTCCTTCCGGAAACATTTCAACTCCCCACTGTCTACACGTCTCCGTAAATGTGACATGCCCTTGTCATTCTTCTGGGCTGCCGCTATCTCTTCACGGATGGTGGGGATCAAAGCTAGGTTGTAGAGAGCTCCATGTGGAATCACATGTAGTGGTGGTTCGCTCTCTTCCAACGGTGTGATGGTCAGATTATTGACGTGTGACTTGCGGCTTAGCGCGTCTGCCACAACGTTTGCCTTGCCCGGATGATAATGGATCTCTATCTCGTAATCCTTTATCAGTTCTAACCATCTTCGTTGCCTCATGTTCAGCTCCTTCTGAGTGAATATGTACTTGAGGCTTTTGTGGTCGGTATATAAATGTACGAGGTTACCGAGTAGGTAGTGCCTCCACATTTTCAGTGCAAGTACCACGGCAGCGAGCTCCAAATCGTGAGTTGGATAATTTTGCTCATGGTTCCTAAGCTGTCGTGATCCATACGCAACCACTCTTCGGTCTTGCATCAGCACACATCCGAGCCCAATGCCGGATGCATCGCAGTACACATCGAACGGTTTTGTTGTGTCTGGCTGCGCCAAAACCGGTGCTGATGTTAGGTGCTTGACTAAAGCCTTGAATGCTGCTTCACATGCTGGACTCCAAACATATTTGGTAGCCTTCTTCAGCAGCTCTGTCATTGGCTTGGCAATCTTCGAGAAGTTCGGAATGAACCTCCGATAATATCCCGCGAGTCCGAGGAAACTCCGTACCTCATGAACAGTTCTCGGGGATTTCCAATTCAGCACTTGCGTGATTTTGCTCGGGTCCACAGCGATACCCTCCGCTGAGATGATATGCCCGAGGAAAGGCACTTGCGATATCCAAAACTCGCATTTGCTGAACTTTGCGTATAACTTGTGATCCCGCAGCCGTTGCAAGACTATACGCAGATGTTTCTTGTGATCTTCCTCCGACTTGGAATATACCAGGATGTCGTCGATGAAGACCACGACAAACTTGTCCAGCTCCGGCATGAACACCGAGTTCATTAAGTACATGAAGTGAGCTGGAGCATTGGTGAGGCCAAAGGACATGACCAGGTACTCATAAAGTCCGTACCTTGTCGAAAAAGCTGTCTTTGGAATGTCCTCAGCCCTGATCTTAATCTGATGGTACCCGGATCTTAAATCCATCTTGGAAAAGACCTTTGCTTCGACCAACTGATCAAACAACATGTCGATCCGTGGCAACGGGTACTTGTTCTTGATGGTTACGGCATTTAATGGACGGTAGTCCACGCAAAGCCGCAACGTTTCATCCTTCTTTTTGACAAATAATGCCGAACAGCCCCATGGCGAGGAGCTCGGCCTAATAAAACCCTTCTCCAGAAGGTCCGTGAGCTGAGTCTTCAGTTCAGCCAACTCCTTGGGCGCCATCTTGTACGGCCTTCGGGATATTGGCATGGTTCCCGGTGCAAGTTCAATCTTGAACTCCACCTCTCTATCGGGTGGCATTCCCGGCAAATCATCCGGGAATACATCAGGGAATTCTCGGACCACTGGAATGTCTTCCAATCTGATGGTTGTGGCTTGATAGACACTTGGAAGTTTTATTTCTGGACTGTCCAGAAATAATGAGTGAGAACCGTGCACTCCTGAGTTTAAGTGCACGACTCGGAGGACGGTGTCTAAAACAGCGCCGTGGCGGTTTAACCACGACATCCCTAGGATGACATCGACCTTCTGTCCCTCTAAGATAATGAGAGACGTGGGGTACACTCTACCCGCTAAGCATAATGGTGCTTTGGAGACCATTACGCTTGCTGAAATCTTCCCACCCGGTGAACAAATTAAATATGGACTATCGGTGGGTAGTATTGGCAAGCTGTGTTTAGCAATGAAAGCTTGGCTAATAAAATTATGCGTGGCGCCTGAATCAAATAGTACTATAGCGGGATGCTGGTGGAGTTGGAACATACCCGCAAGGATTGGCTCGCCCTCCGGCACGTCCTCAATGGCAAGCTGGTGGACAGTGCCGGGCCTAGGGTTTGCCCGCCGCGCATTAGTAGGGTTCCGGGGTTGATTCCTCCCCGGAAACTGTGGTACCACTCCGCCGCCTTGCCTCTCCGGGCAACTGCTCGCGAAGTGTCCTGGACGACCACACTTGTAACATGTGGCCGCTGCTGGTGGAGTACTTGGTGGACGAAAGCCCGGCATGCGTTGCGGAGGTGCAAACGCACGCGGCATCGCCCGCTGCTGCTGTTGTTGTTGCGGTGGTGCTGGCAGTGCCGGCCGGAATGCCGGTGAAGAATACGGCCGACCGCGGAACGGCATCGACCGCTGTGGTGGCTGCCAGCGCGGACCTGATGGTGGGCGATTCACCATCCGAAACTTCTGAGAAGGACCGCCTCCTTCTCCGCTGCTCTGCGGCGCGCTTCGCTTTCGCTCTGCCGCCGCCAACTCCTTGCCGGAGTCTTCCTGAACAATCGCAGCATCAATTATGTCGTTGAGGCTGCCGCGATTGAACATCGCCAGCTTGTCCTTCAGGAGCGGGTTAAGCCCCTGGTAAAAGTGGTCCCGCCGCTTCTCGTCCGTATCTGCGTGATACGACGCGTAGAGTGCGAGATCGTTGAACGCTCTGGAGTACTCCAGCGCGTTCCGGCTCCCTTGTTGCAGGTGTAGGAATTCCTGCGTCTTCCTCTTCATCAAACCGGGCGGTATATGATAGGCCCGGAAGGCCGTCCGGAACTCCGCCCAGGTCATCACTCGGTCGGTGGGTTGTGAAGCACAAAAGTTGGCCCACCACGCGCTCGCGGATCCTTGGAGCTGCTGGACCGCGAACTGAGTCTTGCGCTGCTCGCTGATTTGGAGCAGCCCGAACTTCATCTCTATGGCGCGGAGCCAGTTGTCCGCGTCAAGTGGTTCATCCGCCCTTGAGAATACAGGGGGATGAGTCGCCAGGAAGTCAGAGTAGGAGCTCTGTTGGCGCTCCTCACGATCTTGACGTCTCTCTGGGCGAGACGTATTCGCAATTAACGTTTGCAGCAGCTCTGTATGCTGCTGATGTGAACCCGCCATTGCCGCGACAATGTCGGCCAATGTAACCGTTGGCAGTGGCGGTGGCGGTGTTTGCTGTTGCTGTTGCTGCTGCTGTCCCGAGGAGTCCTCGGGAGGTGGTTGGGAGGTCTCTCCCCCTTGGCTAGTACCTCCAACATCGGGGTTGGCACGAGTACGCGTCATTCTGAAATTCAACACAGCAGCAATTAGCACATGTCTTACTCAAAATTCCATAAACAGGAGTAAGTATTGAAGCGACGCATGATTAACTTGCACAACATTCACATATATTGATAAAGCATAAACTTTATACAAGATACATTATTCTCGGATCTCCGAGAAGTCGTGCTCATGTCGTCACTACCTATACATACGCTACTGTCTACACGACATGTCACCGATTACAAAAGTTGGGTTACGCTACCCTAGCTGCCCTACTTGGCAACCGTAACCCCCTACTCGGAGTATAACTCGACCTCCTGTGGGTCGTCCTCCTCCGGTACCTCTGCTGGTGGCTCGGGGTCTACCACCTCTTCTCCCATTCCAGGTTCTCCCATGGCTGGAAGACCCAAGACTACCGGTACGCCCAATACCGGGGGCACGAGGTCCTGCAATGCATGCACCTCGTCCATAGCCTGGTTGTAGTCCTCTTCCCAGCCTTGTCCTTCCTCAATAGCGTCGTCCCGCTCTTGAGCAAGGTCCTCATTCTGCTGGGTTAGGGTCTGCACCAGCTCTTGCAACGCCGCAATGTCAACACGGCTCTTCTTCTTTGCCTTCTTCAGACGACGCAACTGATTGTGTTGTTCATTCAGTCGCTTGATCGTCGGAAGGAGCACATTGCGGAGTGCACTGTGAGCACTCTCAAAATGATCTCCACGGCTTGTGCTCTCCTTGAGCTTGGTGGCGAGATGCTCCGTATGAACAGCTTGGCTGTCCATCACAGCGTTTCCCGCCCTCATTTGGAGGCTGAGATTTGCCTCCGCGGGGTTGTACCTTGGGCAACTCGGGTTCGTTGCCTCTAGGTACCTCTCTTCCCACACATGCTGAGCTCGTCCCTCCACCGGAACGAGTGCGTATGGAGTTCCCTCCATAGCCTGTACGTGTAGTTGGCAGAAACGTGACATAGTGTCACGGGCTGCCACTTGCCACATCCCTTCCGGTTGTCTTCCTCTCACCGTGACGGTGAATGGCACCCAACCGGGTGGCGTAGGCCCTGCAGGAACCTCGACATGGATCGTCCACGTCTTGTTCCCCTCTTCGCCTTCTTCCTTGGCGAAGTATTGCGGCATCTGGTTGTACCCGAAATATTGGAGCATTAGCCACAATGCTCCCGGGTAGCCGCTACGGTCAGAGCAGTGGGAAACTACCCACCCGTTCTCCAACCGTTTATCTGCTGCCATCTGTAAAAATATATTTGAGAAATGTCAAATATTTATTTAAACAGTAAACCATTGAGTTATAACATAAGATATGTCATGGAACCCTTAACACTTGGAAACATAGTTCAAATTTTTAAACAAATTTGACTGCTGATCTGCTGTTCCCATGACAGCCCTGACCAGTTTCCATATCAATCTGATTTAGGCCAGGTTAAAAGCAAAACCAGTCCTGGAGCTCAACATCAAAGTTAAAGTTAACTTCAATAGCTTTCCAGAAAGTATTTGGTTGGCCTAAGATCTGCTCTGGTTCAAAAGTTATGAGATGTCAAAGTTAACAGAATTTCTGGGAACAATTGGACAGCACCTCCCTGCCTTAGGTACTGATTTGATCCAAGAATTCCAGTTAATTCTGTTCCTAATCTGACAAAACTTTCTGTTACAAAGTTGTAACCCATCTCATAAGCTTCCCAGAACCACCTCATTTTCTATTTTTGGATTTTTATGCAGGAAGTTATGCTTAATTTACAGAGAGTCTACAGAGAGTCTTTGCTCCGTCCTGTTTTCTGGACAGTTTCAACTCTACTGCATTTTTCGAGTGGTTAAGGGATGAAACACCTCTGGAACTCAACAGAAAAGTTGTAAAGCTCCTCCAAAGCTTTCCAGAAATGTATCATACGACCCCAACCTCGAAAGAACTCAACCTCTAACCTCTGATTAACTTCAGCCTTGATTTAGCTGAAAACAGAGTGCTCTGTCCTTAACATCCTATAAGTTGAAAATTTATTAACTTTGAATATCCTGTTCAAGGGAAGGAGTTACATCAAGTTTTACTACTTTGGATCAAAACCTTCAAGTTTTTAAATGAAGTTGTTCATTTAGTTGGGTGTGACGTCGAGGCGTCACCAGATTATGTCGGTACTACGTCCTCACAAAGGAAAAACCTATACCGGATTTAGCCGGCTTCGTTAGTTCAGTGGCACTACTCGTCACTCGCACACGGATGCTACACGTCTACCGTTTCGTGGTAAGGCTACCTGCAGAAACTCAAACAATCATCAGACTCGGCTGCACACCGAGCCCGGAATCCATACAGTTTGTACACCCGGCCGTCATCACTCGCCTGGATGTTCTCAAGCCAAACACGCCTTGAGTTACGTGTTCACGTTTCAGACCACGTGACGGGGTCTCCCATGTTGCACCACGCACGCCAGGGACAGACGTTGCTCGAATACCCCAAACGACATGAAGAGTCGTAGAGGATATCAAAGCGGGTCGGGTTACCTGCCACCCGTGGGGCTCCACCCTTCAGCTTGTGCGCACTGGTGGACAGCGCTTACGTGCACCCCCCAAGACATGAACGTCCCGAGATGCACGATTTTCCGACATAACAATTAAGTTAATAAGCCACTTTCTATATACTAATAACATCCTTATACGGGCTACTAACTCGTTCCTCACTGGATTTTTGAAAAAGAAGACCTTTGTACTGTGTTAAACCTCAAGCGAGCTCTGATACCACGCTGACACGACCCCACTGGTCCTGTCGAGCCAGGATCACGCTGAGGGGTGCTGCGTTGCACAACACCGTATAACACACGTCAAAGGTACAAAGCGGAAGCGGAAGCTTTATTACATAAACAAGTTTATTAACATGTTTACATCAAAATAAGTTTAGTCCACACTCGCGGGCGTAGACTAAGCATCAAGTGCACGTTCAGCCCTCGAACGTGTCCTTGCTAGCACACTCGCACACTAACTCTGCGGCGTGCACGACTCCCACTCGACGGGGTTCCCCTCCTGGGGTTCCGTCTCCTCTTCGGGAGTCCCTTCCTCATAGAACCCTGCAAAAGCTTCAAACACAAGCAGTGAGCACGAAGGCTCAGCAAGTCTGACCCGTCTCACCTAAACATGAAACTTCTACATGAGGGTGATGGGTTGCATGAGGTAAAAATCATTTGCAAGGACTCGCCTAATTAGTAGAACCTTACTTTCAAGTTTTAGCAGCAGGTTGTGGAGAACTTTACGCTAAGGCACATGAGAGAGCCGCAATCAAACAAGAAACGCATTTCTCTCATGTACTTTGCCCAAAGTTGAAAAGAACTTTAGTTAGCACTAAGCTACAACATATCATTAACAATCAATATCCAACTTTCAATCAGCAACATTTTAACATGTAACTAGCCTGTTCTTTCTACGTCACGGTACAGTGAACAAGTGGTACTCACTGACCGCGAGGGACGGCGATTATAATCGATTTACACCTGCAGGGTTACCCGAACAACCCGTCACGTACGCCCGTACTCGATGTTGCCTACAACAACCATCACGGACGCCGTACGCGACTACCTTTCACCCGTTAGCCAAATATTGAACCGGTCCCATCGTCCCGAGCAAGAGGTCCCTGCACGCGCATCTCTGTGCCGCCAGCTGATTTACACCTCGAGCTCTCAACCTACCCTCTGAACGACGGGCAATGCCTCAATACCCAGCTACCCGAGTTACATCAGTTTCCCGGTTCCCATATAGCCGGTAGGTCTTCGGTACTGTTCTAGCTTGTTCAACAGGCCCGCACACGGCTCGGTCCTCAATCGACACAAGCGGAGCTACAGCACACAGGCCCCAAAGTCCTGCTGCCCTTACTCTCCGCTCGGTCTCATTTTCTTGCCATGTGTATCATGTGCTATCTCTACCCGAGCAATGTGCCTCTAGCCTATTCTCGCGAGTAGTTCCAACTACTCGACTTGTACCGAATCCTACTCTATCCTAGCAATGCAGTGGCTAACGGGGTTTGCAATCCTAAACCCCAACCCATGGTTTTCTTGGCTATGCAGTGGGGTTTCCAAACAAGACTCTGATGCACAACATAAAGAAAACAAGTATGTGCTCAAAACAATAAAAATTTATAAAATGGTTAATGCAAACCGGGGCTTGCCTTGCTGCTCTTGGTCGTAGGCTAGCTGTTCCTCCGGAGTAACGAAGTCTAGGACTTCGGGTTCCTCCTCGACCTTAGCGACTACATGATAAGAACAATGTATGTATTAATTAAATGCCTTTGTATTAACTTTGAAGTTGTGAAGTCTATAACCTTTGCTAGATAGACCTAATGACTGTGAAACTTTTACTGTGGCTTGGTTACAACCTAAACAGAGACTTGGTCAAGTTTTAGTTGCAGCAAAGCTCATTTGAGCCCTCCACAAATAATTATGTCCTTGACCTTAATTAAAGGCTTTTAGGGTGTTCTAAGTATTTTCATGAAACAAACTATGACTTTCTGAAAACTAGATTTTCAGAGGGTTCTAATGGAATTGGTCTCACTTAATTTGGAAGTCTCTAACTAAAGATATGAGCTAAACAATTTCAGAGAAAATTCTGAAAATGTTTCTGAACATTTTCTATTTTCTCTGGAACAGTTTTACTAATCACACCATTAGGTGGACTAAATGAGCTCAAATGGATCTGAAATTTTTATGGTAGTTCAAGGATATTTTGGTGAACATCTCAGCAAAATTTCAGGATTTTCCTCCAAATGATTCTCCAGTTAAAATTCCTAACAGTTTAAACTTTAAGGAATTAATTCTGGAGAATTAAGGAATTTCATGAAGTGACACTTGATTTTCTGGAAAGTACTCAAAGAGCTGAATCCAGCAAAATTTGGTTCACTCAATTTGGAGCTTTCTAGCCAAAGTTATAAGGATTTGAAGTTTGAAGGAAATCTGAAAATCGGGGAAAAGTTTAAACTCGCGCGTGGGCCCAGGGGACACGCGTCGCACGCCGAAGCGACAGCACACCGCGGCCCACAAGGATTTTGCGCGCCAGCACACCCGATCCCGGCCGCAGCCGGATCCCGATTCAAAATATCGGCCGCTGACAGCTGGGGTCCACCCCCTTCTTCAACCTCGCGACACCCGCGCTCCGCCGCCGAGGGACCTCGCCGGAGAGCTCGCCGCCGGCTGCTGTACAGCTTCAAACTTCTTGATTCTGGCCGCCCCTGCCTACTTTTACTTGGGGAACATGATCCGAGGGTCAGCTGCTCATGACAACGGCCGGAGCATGGTCGGCGACGAGCCGCCATATCGGAACGACTTCGGCCATGTCGGCTGATGCTCCTAGTGCCTCAGCTACTTGGGAAACCGGTCGGGGAGCATCAGTGGACCTCAGAGAAGGTCGACATGAACTCGGGGCAGCTCGGGGAAGGCCCGAAATAGGTCCTCACCGTGCGCCCGATACCCCCCCCGTGCGTTCCGCCATTAGTAGACCTTGAATTACGCCGGGCACAGAAGTTCTCCGGCCCAGAGTTGTGAAGGCAACTTGTGCGTCACCGTGTCTAGTTCGTGTGGGAGTGGCCTGAGGCCCTCTAATCCTTTCTAGAGCACGAATTAAACAGAATCGTACCCGAGGGTCGTTCTGCACACAGAAAGGGGAAAAGTGGAAATTCGCCGCCGGTGAGCAACCACTCGAGCTGTGGCTCGGGGATGAGCAGCACCGATCACTTGCGCGTCCAAGGGTGCCTTGGCTCGGGCGTGACAACGCCCAGGTTGGGCTGTCCACGAGAGCCCGAGGTGCGGCGGTTTCCAGTTCCGAGTTTGATCTTTCGGCACAGCCGATATCACTCGGTTTCAATCGATTTCTATCAATGGGAAGGATGGAGGATGGTCGCTAGTACCTGGCTGGGACCCTGGAGTGGAAAGAGGAAGCTGCGATCAGCTCGATCAAGCAGGAACTCGAGCGCCGGTGATGGCAGTGGAGAAATGGATCGTGCACGTCGGCAGCTCGGGGAATGGCGACTGAAGTACGCCGGGGAGGGAATAAATAGGCCGGTCGGCCGGTCTCCGGCTTGGGGCACGCAGCAGGAGCTGGCGCCGGCTGCCCCCTTCGGTGGCGCGCGCGCACAACAGCCGGGAACCGACTGAACTGTGGTTCAGTCGGTTTGCTTTGAGGCTGAGGCTGACATGTGGGTCCCACTCCTCTTTTAACCTCTGAAATTTATTCCTAACAGCTGTGGTAAACAGTGAACCCTATTCTACCCTTGGCAACTCAAATTATTCACCCAAGAGCCATTTGAATTGATCAAAGTTCAAATGAGGTTTGGTTTGAATGAATTTCAGCACAAGTGCAGTTTGAAATTCAAATAAAGTTTGAATTTCTCCCCCTTAGCTCATGTCAAGATCAACTCCAAATGGAGTGAAAATTGGTGTGTGAGCTCACAAAAATGTGCTGAGCAAGAATATGCCTTCCACTTTTAAATTCAGTGGGTGAAAACAGTTTGAATTTGAATATGTTTTCAAACTGCCCCTTTCCTATCTACACCCAAGATGACCTCAAAAATGTTTTGAATTTGGGTGAAACTTGGCATGGACATCCTTGGCAAAGTGTAGGAGTTTTCATATGTCCAGCCCATCTATATCACATGTGGGAAGTACCACTTTTGTAATGTGTGAGTTTGTTCCCTAATGAGCATGTTGATAATTGTTACTTGCTCTTTATTTGTGTTCATCATTTTTCCTCAAATGAGGTGTGTGGTGTGGTGATGAACACTGCAAATGAGTGTCAAAAACTGAGGCCCTTACAGTAGGCTAGCTGTTCCTCCGGAGTAACAAAGTCTAGGACTTCGGGTTCCTCCTCGACCTTAGCGACTACATGATAGAAACAATACATGTATTAATTTAATGCATTTGTATTAAGCTTGAAGTTGTTAAGTCTATAACCCTTGCTAGACAGACCTAATGACTGTGAAACTTTTACTGTGGCTTGGTTACAACCTAAACAAGGATTTGGTCAAGCTTTAGTTGCAGCCAAGCTCATTTGAGCCCTCCACAAATAATTATGTCCTTGACCTTAATTGGAATTCTTAGGGTGTTCTAGGAATTTTCATGAGACAAACTATGACTTTCTGAAAATAGATTTTCAGAGGGTTCTAATGGAGTTGGTCTCACTTAATTTGGAAGTCTCTAACTAAAGATATGAGCTAAACAATTTCAGAGAAAATTCTGAAAATGTTTCTGAACATTTTCTATTTTCTCTGGAACAGTTTTACTAATCACACCATTAGGTGGACTAAATGAGCTCAAATGGATCTGAAATTTTTATTGTAGTTCAAGGATATTTTGGTGAACATCTCAGCAAAATTTCAGGATTTTCCTCCAAAGGATTCTCCAGTTAAAATTCCTAACAGTTTAAACTTTAAGGAATTAATTCTGGAGAATTAAGGAATTTCATGAAGTGAAACTTGATTTTCTGGAAAGTACTCAGAGAGCTGAATCCAGCAAAATTTGGTTCACTCGATTTGGAGCTTTCTAGCCAAAGTTATAAGGATTTGAAGTTTGAAGGAAATCTGAAAATCGGGGAAAAGTTTAAACTCGCGCGTGGGCCCAGGGGACACGCGTCGCACGCCGAAGCGACAGCACACCGCGGCCCACAAGGCTTTTGCGCGCCAGCACACCCGATCCCGGCCGCAGCCGGATCCCGATTCAAAATATCGGCCGCTGACAGCTGGGGTCCACCCCCTTCTTCAACCTCGCGACACCCGCGCCCCGCCGCCGAGGGACCTCGCCGGAGAGCTCGCCGCTGGCTGCTGTACAGCTCCAAACTTCTTGATTCTGGCCGCCCCTGCCTACTTTTACTTGGGGAACCTGACCCGAGGGTCAGCTGCTCATGACAACGGCCGGAGCATGGTCGGCGACGAGCCGCCATATCGGAACGACTTCGGCCATGTCGGCTGACTCTCCTAGTACCTCAGCTACTTGGGAAATCGGTCGGGGAGCACCAGTGGACCTCAGAGAAGGTCGACATGAACTCGAGGCAGCTCGGGGAAGGCCCGAAATAGGTCCTCACCGTGCGCCCGATACCCCCCGTTCGTTCCGCCATTAGTAGACCTTGAATTACGCCGGGCACAGAGGTTCTCCGGCCCAGAGTTGTGAAGGCAACTTGTGCGTCACCGTGTCTAGCTCGTGTGGGAGTGGCCTGAGGCCCTCTAATCCTTTCTAGAGCACGAATTAAACAGAATCGTACCCGAAGGTCGTTCTGCACACAGAAAGGGGAAAAGTGGAAATTCGCCGCCGGTGAGCAACCACTCGAGCTGTGGCTCGGGGATGAGCAGCACCGGTCACCTGCGCGTCCAAGGGTGCCTTGGCTCGGGCGTGACAACGCCCAGGTTGGGCTGTCCACGAGAGCCCGAGGTGCGGCGGTTTCCAGTTCCGATTTTTATCTTTCGGCACAGCCGATAGCACTTGGTTTCAATCGACTTCTAGCAATGGGGAGGATGGAGGAAGGTCTCTAGTACCTTTCTGGGACCCTGGAGTGGAAGGAGGGAGCTGCGATCGGCTTGATCGAGCGGAAGCTCGAGCGGCGGTGATGGCAGTGGAGAAATGGATCGTGCACGTCGGCAGCTCGGGAAGTGAGTGATCAGAGCACGCCGGGGAGGGAATAAATAGCCCGGCGGCTGGTCTCCGGCTTGGGGCGCGCAGCAGGAGCTGGCGCCGGCTGCCCCCCTTCGGTGGCGCGCGCGCACAGCAGCCGGGAACCGACTGAACTGTGGTTCAGTCGGTTTGTTTTGAGGCAGAGGCTGACAGGTGGGTCCCACTCCTCTTTTAACCTCTGAAATTTACTCCTAACAGCTGTGGTAAACAGTGAACCCTATACTACCCTTGGCAATTCAAATTATTCACCCATGAGCCATTTGAATTGATCAAAGTGCAAATGAGGTCTGGTTTGAATGAATTTCAGCACAAGTTCAGTTTGAAATTCAAATAAAGTTTGAATTTCTCCCCCTTAGCTCATGTCAAGATCAACTCCAAATGGAGTGAAAATTGGTGTGGGAGCTCACAAAAATGTGCTGAGTGAGAATATGCCTTCCACTGTTAAATTCAGTGGGTGAAAACAGTTTTAAATCATGAATATGGTTTCAAACTGCCCTCCTCCTATCTATACCCAAAATGACCTCAAAAAGGTTTTGAATTTGGGTGAAACTTGGCATGGACATCCTTAGCAAAGTGTAGGAGTTTTCATATGTCCAGCCCATCTATATCACATGTGGGAAATACCACTTTTGCAATGTGTGAGTTTGTTCTCTAATGAGCATGTTGATAATTGTTACTTGCTCTTCATTTGTGTTCATCATTCTTGCTCAAATGAGGTGTGTGGTGTGGCGATGAACACTGCAAATGGTTGTTAAAACTGAGGCCCTTACATTCCTCCCCCCTTAAAAGAATCTCGTCCCGAGATTATAAGGTGAAAATGAGAGAGAGGACGGTGGAAAATTACCGGATGTGCGACGTGAAAAAGTCGGGGTAGTTAATGCGAAGGAATTCTTCGCTCTCCCATGTCGCTTCGTCCATGGAGTGATTACTCCATAGAACCTTGTAGAACCACAACGTACGGCTGCGTGTGGTTCGGGCCTTTTCATCAATAACCTGCACCGGTTCCTCCCGATAGGTGAGATCCGGTTGCAGTTCTTCAATGTCTTCCAGCTGAACGGTAGTTGATAGCTTGAGACACTTCCTCAGCTGGGAAACGTGAAAGACGTCGTGCACACCGGAAAGTGCTTCAGGTAATTTCAGCCGGTATGCTACCGATCCACATCTTTCGGTAATCTGGAATGGACCGATGAATCGGGGTGCCAACTTTCCTCTCACCCCAAATATGTTTATGCCCTTCATTGGAGACACCCGTAGATATACGTGGTCCCCAACTTCGAATTGTAATGGGCGCCTTCTCCTGTCCGCATACTGTTTCTGACGGGATTGAGCGGCTTTTAGGTTCGCTTGAATTAGTCGAACCTTTTCTTCCGCGTTGTTGACAAGGTCAATCCCGAAGGTAACCCTTTCGCCAGACTCACACCAGTTCAATGGTGTGCGGCATTTTCTTCCGTATAGCGCCTCGTAGGGCGCCATCTTGATGCTGGCTTGGTACCCATTGTTGTACGAGAACTCGGCTAACGGCAAGTGATCATCCCAATTCTTGCCGTGGTCGATAGCGCAAGCTCGTAGCATGTCTTCTAGGATTTGATTTACCCGCTCAGTTTGCCCATCCGTCTGCGGGTGGTAGGCTGAACTACGGATCAGCTTCGTCCCCAAGGCAGCGTGTAGCTGCTCCCAAAAACGGGACATAAATAAAGTGCCCCGGTCCGATATGATGGTACGGGGTACGCCGTATAAGCACAGAATCCGTGAGATGTACAGTTCAGCGTACTTCTTGGCGTTGTAGTTGGTGTTGACCGGGATGAAATGGGCAACTTTGGTGAGCCGATCGACGATCACCCACACAGAATCATGTTTCTGCAAAGTGGTGGGTAAACCGACGATGAAGTCCATGCTCACATCCTCCCACTTCCAGGCAGGAACGCCCAGTGGTTGTAGCAGTCCCGGTTTCCGCATATGATCTGCCTTCACCCTTCGACATGTATCACACTCGGACACGTATTTGGCAGTCTCTCGCTTCATCCGTGTCCACCAAAACCTTCTTCTGAGTTCTTGATACATTTTGTTGCTGCCGGGGTGAATAGAAAATTTTGATAAGTGAGCCTCATCAAAGATTTTCTTCCGTAGCTCCGGGTTTCGGGGTACGACAATCCGGTCCTTGAACCATAGGACACCGTCTCCGTCCTTCCGGAAACATTTCAACTCCCCACTGTCTACACGTCTCCGCAAATGTGACATGCCCTTGTCATTTTTCTGGGCTGCCGCTATCTCTTCACGGATGGTGGGGATCAAAGCTAGGTTGTAGAGAGCTCCGTGTGGAATCACATGTAGTGGTGGTTCGCTCTCTTCCAACGGTGTGATGGTCAGATTATTAACGTGTGACTTGCGGCTCAGCGCATCTGCCACAACGTTTGCCTTGCCCGGATGATAATGGATCTCTATTTCGTAATCCTTTATCAGTTCCAACCATCTTCGTTGCCTCATGTTCAACTCCTTCTGAGTGAATATGTACTTGAGGCTTTTGTGGTCGGTATATAAATGTACGAGGTTACCGAGTAGGTAGTGCCTCCACATCTTCAGTGCAAGTACCACGGCAGCGAGCTCCAAATCGTGAGTTGGATAATTTTGCTCATGGTTCCTAAGCTGCCGTGATCCATACGCGACCACTCTTCGGTCTTGCATCAGCACACATCCGAGCCCAATGCCGGATGCATCGCAGTACACATCGAACGGTTTTGTTGTGTCTGGCTGCGCCAAAACCGGTGCTGATGTCAGGTGCTTGACTAAAGCCTTGAATGCTGCTTCACATGCTGGACCCCAAACATATTTGGTAGCCTTCTTCAGCAGCTCTGTCATTGGCTTGGCAATCTTCGAGAAGTTCGGAATGAACCTCCGATAATATCCCGCGAGTCCGAGGAAACTCCGTACCTCATGAACAGTTCTCGGGGATTTCCAATTCAGCACTTGCGTGATCTTGCTCGGGTCCACAGCGATACCCTCCGCTGAGATGATATGCCCGAGGAAAGGCACTTGCGATATCCAAAACTCGCATTTGCTGAACTTTGCGTATAACTTGTGATCCCGCAGCCGTTGCAAGACTATACGCAGATGTTTCTTGTGATCTTCCTCCGACTTGGAATATACCAGGATGTCGTCGATGAAGACCACGACAAACTTGTCCAGCTCCGGCATGAACACCGAGTTCATTAAGTACATGAAGTGAGCTGGAGCATTGGTGAGGCCGAAGGACATGACCAGGTACTCATAAAGTCCGTACCTTGTCGAGAAAGCTGTCTTTGGAATGTCCTCCGCCCTTATCTTAATCTGATGGTACCCGGATCTTAAATCCATCTTGGAAAAGATCTTTGCTTCGACCAACTGATCAAACAACATGTCGATCCGTGGCAACGGGTACTTGTTCTTGATGGTTACGGCATTTAATGGACGGTAGTCCACGCAAAGCCGCAACGTTTCATCCTTCTTCTTGACAAATAATGCCGAACAGCCCCATGGCGAGGAGCTCGGCCTAATAAAACCCTTCTCCAGAAGGTCCGTGAGCTGAGTCTTCAGTTCAGCCAACTCCTTGGGCGCCATCTTGTACGGCCTTCGGGATATTGGCATGGTCCCCGGTGCAAGTTCAATCTTGAACTCCACCTCTCTATCGGGTGGCATCCCCGGCAAATTGTCCGGGAATACATCCGGGAACTCTCGAACCACTGGAATGTCTTCCAATCTGATGGTTGTGGCTTGATAGACACTTGGAAGTTTTATTTCTGGACTGTCCAGAAATAATGAGTGAGAACCGTGCACCTCTGAGTTTAAGTGCACGACTCGAAGGACGGTGTCTAAAACAGCGCCGTGGCGGGTTAACCACGACATCGCTAGGATGACATCGACCTTCTGCCCCTCTAAGATAATGAGAGACGTGGGGTACACTCTACCCGCTAAGCATAATGGTGCTTTGGAGACCATTACGCTTGCTGAAATCTTCCCACCCGGTGAACAAATTAAATATGGACTATCGGTGGGTAGTATTGGCAAGCTGTGTTTAGCAATGAAAGCTTGGCTAATAAAATTATGCGTGGCGCCTGAATCAAATAGTACTGTAGCGGGGTGCTGGTGGAGTTGGAACATACCCGCAAGGATTGGCTCGCCCTCCGGCACGTCCTCAATGGCAAGCTGGTGGACAGTACCGGGCCTAGGGTTTGCCCGCCGCGCATTAGTAGGGTTCCGGGGTTGATTCCTCCCCGGAAACTGTGGTGCCACTCCGCCGCCTTGCCTCTCCGGGCAACTGCTCGCGAAGTGTCCTGGACGACCACACTTGTAACATGTGGCCGCTGCTGGTGGAGTACTCGGGGGACCAAAGCCCGGCATGCGTTGCGGAGGTGCAAACGCACGCGGCATCGCCCGCTGCTGCTGTTGTTGTTGCGGTGGTGCTGGCAGTGCCGGCCGGAATGCCGGTGAAGAGTACGGCCGACCGCGGAACGGCATCGACCGCGGTGGTGGTTGCCAGCGTGGACCTGATGGTGGGCGGTTCACCATCCGAAACTTCTGAGAAGGACCACCTCCTTCTCCGCTGCTCTGCGGCGCGCTTCGCTTTCGCTCTGCCGCCGCCAACTCCTTGCCGGAGTCCTCCTGAACAATCGCAGCATCAATTATGTCGTTGAGGCTGCCGCGATTGAACATCGCCAGTTTGTCCTTCAGGAGCGGGTTAAGCCCCTGGTAAAAGTGGTCCCGCCGCTTCTCGTCCGTATCTGCGTGATACGACGCGTAGAGCGCGAGATCGTTGAACGCCCTGGAATATTCCAGCGCGTTTCGGCTCCCTTGTTGCAGGCGTAGGAATTCCTGCGTCTTCCTCTTCATCAGACCTGGCGGTATATGATAGACCCTGAAGGCCGTCCGGAACTCCGCCCAGGTCATCACTAGGTCGGTGGGCTGGGAAGCACAGAAGTTGGCCCACCACGCGCTCGCGGATCCTTGGAGCTGCTGGACCGCGAACTGAGTCTTGCGCTGCTCGCTGATTTGGATCAGCCCGAACTTCATCTCTATGGCGCGGAGCCAGTTGTCCGCGTCAAGTGGTTCATCCGCCCTTGAGAATACAGGGGGATGAGTCGCCAGGAAGTCGGAGTAGGAGCTCTGTTGGCGCTCCTCACGATCTTGACGTCTCTCTGGGCGAGACGTATTCGCAATTAACGTTTGCAGCAGTTCTGTATGCTGCTGATGTGAACCCGCCATTGCCGCGACAATGTCGGCCAATGTAACCGTCGGCAGTGGCGGTGGCGGTGTTTGCTGTTGCTGTTGCTGCTGCTGTCCCGAGGAGTCCTCGGGAGGCGGTTGGGAGGTCTCTCTCCCTTGTCTAGTACCTCCAACATCAGGGTTGGCACGAGTACGCGTCATTCTGAAATTCAACACAGCAGCAGTTAGCACATGTCTTACTCAAAATTCCATAAACAGCAGTAAGTATTGAAGCGACGCATGATTAACTTGCACAACATTCACATACATTGATAAAGCATAAACTTTATACAAGATACATTATTCTCGGATCTCCGAGAAGTCGTGCTCATGTCGTCACTACCTATACATACGCTACTGTCTACACGACACGTCACCGATTACAAAAGTTGGGTTACGCTACCCTAGCTGCCCTACTTGGCAACCGTAACCCCCTACTCGGAGTAGAACTCGACCTCCTGTGGGTCGTCCTCCTCCGGTACCTCAGCCGGTGGCTCTGGATCTACCACCTCTTCTCCCATTCCGGGCTCTCCCATGGCTGGAAGACCCAAGACTACCGGTACGCCCAATACCGGGGGTACGAGGTCCTGCAATGCATGCACCTCGTCCATAGCCTGGTTGTAGTCCTCTTCCCAGCCTTGTCCTTCCTCAATAGCGTCGTCCCGCTCTTGAGCAAGGTCCTCATTCTGCTGGGTTAGGGTCTGCACCAGCTCTTGCAACGCCGCGATGTCAACACGGCTCTTCTTCTTTGCCTTCTTCAGACGACGCAACTGGTTGTGTTGTTCATTCAATCGCTTGATCGTCGGAAGGAGCACATTACGGAGTGCACTGTGAGCACCCTCGAAATGATCTCCACGGCTTGTGCTCTCCTTGAGCTTGGTGGCGAGATGCTCCGTATGAACAGCTTGGCTGTCCATCACAGCGTTTCCCGCCCTCATTTGGAGGCTGAGGTTCGCCTCCGCGGGGTTGTACCTTGGGCAAGTCGGGTCTGTTGCCTCCAGGTACCTCTCTTCCCACACCTGCTGAGCTCGTCCCTCCACCGGAACGAGTGCGTATGGAGTGCCCTCCATAGCCTGCACGTGTAGTTGTCAGAAGCGTGACATAGTGTCACGGGCTGCCACTTGCCATATCCCTTCCAGTTGTCTTCCTCTCACCGTGACGGTGAATGGCACCCAACCGGGTGGCGTAGGCCCTGCAGGAACCTTGACATGGATCGTCCATGTCTTGTTCCCCTCTTCGCCTTCTTCCTTGGCGAAGTATTGCGGCATCTGGTTGTACCCGAAATATTGGAGCATTTGCCACAATGCTTCCGGGTAGCCGCTACGGTCAGAACAGTGGGAAACTACCCACCCGTTCTCCAACCGTTTATCTGCTGCCATCTGTAAAAATATATTTGAGAAATGTCAAATATTTATTTAAACAGTAAACCATTGAGTTATAACATAGGATATGTCATTGAACCCATAACACTTGGAAACATAGTTCAAATTTTTAAACAAATTTGACTGCTGATCTGCTGTTCCCATGACAGCCCTGACCAGTTTCCATATCAATCTGATTTAGGCCAGGTTAAAATCAAAACCAGTCCTGGAGCTCAACATCAAAGTTAAAGTTAACTTCAATAGCTTTCCAGAAAGTATTTGGTTGGCCTAAGATCTGTCCTGGTTCAAAAGTTATGAGATGTCAAAGTTAACAGAATTTCTGGAAACAATTGGACAGCACCTCCCTGCCTTAGGTACTGATTTGATCCAAGAGTCCCAGTTAATTCTGTTCCTAATCTGACAAAACTTTCTGTTACAAATTTGTAACCCACCTAATAAGCTTTCCAGAACTACCTCATTTTCTATTTTTGGATTTTTATGCAGGAAGTTATGCTTAATTTACAGAGAGTCTACAGAGAGTCTTTGCTCCGTCCTGTTTTCTGGACAGTTTCAGCTCTACTGCATTTTTCGAGTGGTTAAGAGATGAAACACCTCTGGAACTCAACATAAAAGTTGTAAAGCTCCTCCAAAGCTTTCCAGAAATGTATCATACGACCCCAACCTCGAAAGAACTCAACCTCTAACCTCTGATTAACTTCAGCCTTGATTCAGCTGAACACAGAGTGCTCTGTCCTTAACATCCTATAAGTTGAAAACTTGTTAACTTTGAATATCTTGTACAAGGGAAGGAGTTACATCAAGTTTTACTACTTTGGATCAAAACCTTCAACTTTTTAAATGAAGTTGTTCATTTAGTTGGGTGTGACGTCGACGCATCACCAGATTATATCGGTACTACGTCCTCACAAAGAAAAACCTATACCGGACTTAGCCGGCTTCGTTAGTTCAGTGGCACTACTCGTCACTCGCACACGGATGCTACACGTCTACCGTTTCGTGGTAAGGCTACCTGCAGAAATTCAACCAATCATCAGACTCGGCTGCACACCGAGCCCGGAATCCATACAGTTTGTACACCCGGCCGTCATCACTCGCCCGGATGTTCTCAAGCCAAACACGCCTTGAGTTACGTGTTCACGTTTCAGACCACGTGACGGGGTCTCCCATATTGCACCACGCACGCCAGGGACAGACGTTGCTCGAATACCCCAAACGACATGAAGAGTCGTAGAGGATATCAAAGCGGGTCGGGTTACCTGCCACCCGTGGGGCTCCACCCTTCAGCTTGTGCGCACTGGTGGACAGCGCTTACGTGCACCCCCCAAGACATGAACGTCCCGAGATGCACGATTTTCCGACATAACAAATAGGTTAATATGCCACTTTTTATATGCTAATAACATCCTTATACGGGCTACTAACTCGTTCCTCACTGGATTTTTGAAAAAGAAGACCTTTATACTGTGTTAAACCTCAAGCGAGCTCTGATACCAACGCTGACACGACCCCACTGGTCCTGTCGAGCCAGGATCACGCTGAGGGGTGCTGCGTTGCACAGCACCGTATAACACACGTCAAAGGTACAAAGCGGAAGCGGAAGCTTTATTACATAAACAGGTTTATGAACATGTTTACATCAAAATAAGTTCAGTCTACACTCACGGGCGTAGACTAAGCATCAAGTGCACGTTCAGCCCTCGAACGTGTCCTTGCTAGCACACACGCACACTAACTCTGCGGCGTGCACGACTCCCACTCGACGGAGTTCCCCTCCTGGGGTTCCGTCTCCTCTTCGGGAGTCCCTTCCTCATAGAACCCTGCAAAAAGCTTCAAACACAAGCAGTGAGCACGAAGGCTCAGCAAGTCTGACCCGTCTCACCTACACATGGAACTTCTATATGAGGGTAATGGGTTGCATGAGGTAAAAATCATTTGCAAGGACTCGCCTAATTAGTAGAACCTTACTTTCAAGTTTTAGCAGCAGGTTGTGGAGAACCTTACGCTAAGGCACATGAGAGAGCCGCAATCAAACAAGAAACGCATTTCTCTCATGTACCTTGCCCAAAGTTGAAAAGAACTTTAGTTAGCACTAAGCTACAGCATATCATTAACAATCAATGTCCAGCTTTCAATCAGCAACATTTTAACATGTAACTAGCCTGTTCTTTCTACGTCACGGTACAGTGAACAAGTGGTACTCACTGACCGCGAGGGACGGCGATTATAATCGATTTTCACCTGCAGGGTTACCCGAACAACCCGTCACGTACGCCCGTACTCGATGATGCCTACAAAAACCATCACGGACGCCGTACGCGACTACCTTTCACCCGTTAGCCAAATATTGAACCGGTCCCATCGTCCCGAGCAAGAGGTCCCTGCACGTGCATCTCTGTGCCGCCAGCTGATTTACACCTCGAGCTCTCAACCTACCCTCTGAACGACGGGCAATGCCTCAATACCCAGCTACCCGAGTTACATCAGTTTCCCGGTTCCCATATAGCCGGTAGGTCTTCGGTACTGTTCTAGCTTGTTCAACAGGCCCGCACACGGCTCGGTCCTCAATCGACACAAGCGGAGCTACAGCACACAGGCCCCAAAGTCCTGCTGCCCTTACTCTCCGCTCGGTCTCATTTTCTTGTCATATGTGTCATGTGCTATCTCTACCCGAGCAATGTGCCTCTAGCCTATTCTCGCGAGTAGTTCCAACTACTCGACTTGTACCGAATCCTACTCTATCTTAGCAATGCAGTGGCTAACGAGGTTTTCCATCCTAAACCCAACCCATGGTTTTCTTGGCTGTGCAGTTGGGTTTCCAATCAAGACTCTAATGCAAAGAACAAAGGAAACAAGTATGTGCTCAAAACAATAAAAATTTGTAAAAAGGTTAATACAAACCGGGGCTTGCCTTGCTGCTCTTGGTCGTAGGCTAGCTGTTCCTCCGGAGTAACGAAGTCTAGGACTTCGGGTTCCTCCTCGACCTTAGCGACTACATGATAGAAACAATACATGTATTAATTTAATGCATTTGTATTAAGCTTGAAGTTGTTAAGTCTATAACCCTTGCTAGACAGACCTAATGACTGTGAAACTTTTACTGTGGCTTGGTTACAACCTAAACAAGGATTTGGTCAAGCTTTAGTTGCAGCCAAGCTCATTTGAGCCCTCCTCAAATAATTATGTCCTTGACCTTAATTGGAATTCTTAGGGTGTTCTAGGAATTTTCATGAGACAAACTATGACTTTCTGAAAACTAGATTTTCAGAGGGTTCTAATGGAGTTGGTCTCACTTAATTTGGAAGTCTCTAACTAAAGATATGAGCTAAACAATTTCAGAGAAAATTCTGAAAATGTTTCTGAACATTTTCTATTTTCTCTGGAACAGTTTTACTAATCACACCATTAGGTGGACTAAATGAGCTCAAATGGATCTGAAATTTTTATGGTAGTTCAAGGATATTTTGGTGAACATCTCAGCAAAAT
This sequence comes from Neostapfia colusana, assembly GCA_030760725.1. Classification (NCBI taxonomy): domain Eukaryota; kingdom Viridiplantae; phylum Streptophyta; class Magnoliopsida; order Poales; family Poaceae; genus Neostapfia; species Neostapfia colusana. The sequence continues at coordinate 30,103,527 of JASWHV010000017.1, read as the reverse complement.
TTCAGGATTTTCCTCCAAAGGATTCTCCAGTTAAAATTCCTAACAGTTTAAACTTTAAGGAATTAATTCTGGAGAATTAAGGAATTTCATGAAGTGAAACTTGATTTTCTGGAAAGTACTCAGAGAGCTTAATCCAGCAAAATTTGGTTCACTCGATTTGGAGCTTTCTAGCCAAAGTTATAAGGATTTGAAGTTTGAAGGAAATCTGAAAATCGGGGAAAAGTTTAAACTCGCGCGTGGGCCCAGGGGACACGCGTCGCACGCCGAAGCGACAGCACACCGCGGCCCACAAGGCTTTTGCGCGCCAGCACACCCGATCCCGGCCGCAGCCGGATCCCGATTCAAAATATCGGCCGCTGACAGCTGGGGTCCACCCCCTTCTTCAACCTCGCGACACCCGCGCCCCGCCGCCGAGGGACCTCGCCGGAGAGCTCGCCGCTGGCTGCTGTACAGCTCCAAACTTCTTGATTCTGGCCGCCCCTGCCTACTTTTACTTGGGGAACCTGACCCGAGGGTCAGCTGCTCATGACAACGGCCGGAGCATGGTCGGCGACGAGCCGCCATATCGGAACGACTTCGGCCATGTCGGCTGACTCTCCTAGTACCTCAGCTACTTGGGAAATCGGTCGGGGAGCACCAGTGGACCTCAGAGAAGGTCGACATGAACTCGAGGCAGCTCGGGGAAGGCCCGAAATAGGTCCTCACCGTGTGCCCGATACCCCCCGTTCGTTCCGCCATTAGTAGACCTTGAATTACGCCGGGCACAGAGGTTCTCCGGCCCAGAGTTGTGAAGGCAACTTGTGCGTCACCGTGTCTAGCTCGTGTGGGAGTGGCCTGAGGCCCTCTAATCCTTTCTAGAGCACGAATTAAACAGAATCGTACCCGAAGGTCGTTCTGCACACAGAAAGGGGAAAAGTGGAAATTCGCCGCCGGTGAGCAACCACTCGAGCTGTGGCTCGGGGATGAGCAGCACCGGTCACCTGCGCGTCCAAGGGTGCCTTGGCTCGGGCGTGACAACGCCCAGGTTGGGCTGTCCACGAGAGCCCGAGGTGCGGCGGTTTCCAGTTCCGATTTTTATCTTTCGGCACAGCCGATAGCACTTGGTTTCAATCGACTTCTAGCAATGGGGAGGATGGAGGAAGGTCTCTAGTACCTTGCTGGGACCCTGGAGTGGAAGGAGGGAGCTGCGATCGGCTTGATCGAGCGGAAGCTCGAGCGGCGGTGATGGCAGTGGAGAAATGGATCGTGCACGTCGGCAGCTCGGGAAGTGAGTGATCAGAGCACGCCGGGGAGGGAATAAATAGCCCGGCGGCTGGTCTCCGGCTTGGGGCGCGCAGCAGGAGCTGGCGCCGGCTGCCCCCCTTCGGTGGCGCGCGCGCACAGCAGCCGGGAACCGACTGAACTGTGGTTCAGTCGGTTTGTTTTGAGGCAGAGGCTGACAGGTGGGTCCCACTCCTCTATTAACCTCTGAAATTTACTCCTAACAGCTGTGGTAAACAGTGAACCCTATACTACCCTTGGCAATTCAAATTATTCACCCATGAGCCATTTGAATTGATCAAAGTGCAAATGAGGTCTGGTTTGAATGAATTTCAGCACAAGTTCAGTTTGAAATTCAAATAAAGTTTGAATTTCTCCCCCTTAGCTCATGTCAAGATCAACTCCAAATGGAGTGAAAATTGGTGTGGGAGCTCACAAAAATGTGCTGAGTGAGAATATGCCTTCCACTTTTAAATTCAGTGGGTGAAAACAGTTTGAATTTGAATATGGTTTCAAACTGCCCTCCTCCTATCTATACCCAAAATGACCTCAAAAAGGTTTTGAATTTGGGTGAAACATGGCATGGACATCCTTAGCAAAGTGTAGGAGTTTTCATATGTCCAGCCCATCTATATCACATGTGGGAAATACCACTTTTGCAATGTGTGAGTTTGTTCTCTAATGAGCATGTTGATAATTGTTACTTGCTCTTCATTTGTGTTCATCATTCTTGCTCAAATGAGGTGTGTGGTGTGGTGATGAACACTGCAAATGGTTGTTAAAACTGAGGCCCTTACATCGGGTAGAGATAGCACATGATACACATGGCAAGAAAATGAGACCGAGCGGAGAGTAAGGGCAACAGGAGGGGAACCCCGTCGAGTGGGAGTCGTGCACGCCGCAAAGTTAGTGTGCGTGTGTGCTAGCAAGGACACGTTCGAGGGCTGAACGTGCACTTGATACTTAGTCTACGCCCCCGAGTGTAGACTAAACTTATTTTGATGTAAACAGGTTCATAAAACTGTTTATGTAATAAACTTCCGCTTCCGCTTTGTACCTTTGACGTGTGTTATACGGTGCTGTGCAACGCAGCACCCCTCAGCGTGATCCTGGCTCGACAGGACCAAATGGGGTCGTGTCAAAAAGGCTCGGGCAGGCGTCGATAGCAAGGGTTCGCACTTTGCAACTCATACGCTAGCCATACACTCTCAAGCTGTAACTCACCCCCAAGCTCAGGCCTCTGGCCCTGAGCAGCAAGCAATACAGCGAGCTCCATAGCTCGCCGTGGACGTAGGGTTTTACGCTCCGGCGGCCTGAACCACGTAAAACTCGCCGTGTCAAGCTCTCGCTAACTCATCCATCCGCGCAAGCTTTCCGCTAGGAGACTAGCCCCGCCGAAAAAAGAACCTCCGCGGGCTGCCTAGTGCAGGCCCGGGGGAAGTGTCGATCGCACACTTCGACATTTGGCGCGCCAGGTAGGGGCTTTTCCCCTAGCGCGAAGAGTTTCCGCCGACGAAGATGACCAAGCTTCCTTCAACAGCAAACTCTACCCCTCCGCGTTCACGGCGAACCGTGACCACTGGGGAGTACATGTCGACAAACTCAGGACGGAGTGTGTCGGCATAAGCGGGCAGCCAGCAGCCGACTCCAGCAACGCCAACTCCGGCTATGCAGGCCCCGACCAGCGTGAGGTCTTCTGCAGCGCTGAGCGTACACCATGGAGGTGCGCTAGCTGCAGCAAGAGCGCTGCTGCGCAACCCGCCTGCGGGGGATGCGCCCCATTCAGCGACCCAGCAATGGGTCCGCGAGGTGGACCGCCTCGTTGTCGCCGCCGCGAACCCTCGGTTTCGGCGAGGACGACGCCCAGGGCAATCGGCTGTGTCGCTGACGCGCACACCCATGGTTGACGGGCTAACGGCGGATTCCAGCTCCTCCAGGCTCCTGTCGATGGACCTGCGAAGGGAACTGGAACGGTGCCACTTGGGGCAGGACGCCCGGGTGTACCTCGAGCGACGCCGAGAAAGGCGTCACAACCAGGAGGCAGGCGACAGTATGTCGTCGGCCTCGACACAACCAGAAGGGCAGGTCTTCGCCATGCGAGCCCCGCCACAGGCATATGCTGCGCAGCATATGCCACAACCATATGCGCCGCAAGTAGCGGCCCCGGTCTATGGTGCGGCCTTGCCCATGCCGGGATACGCAGCGCCAGGTGCGAACCAAGTGTTTGCAGCGCCTATACCTGCCGCAGCAGGTGCAGGATGTGCGGCCCTTGCACCCCATCTTCGCTTCGCAAGGTGGCCACGCAAGTTCCGCCCGCACCTGCCCGAGAAGTACGACGGCAGCGTCAACCCGGCGGAGTTCCTCCAGATCTACTCCACCGCCGTACTTGCCGCAGGAGGGGACGAGGCTGTCATGGCCAACAACTTCCCCATCGCCTTGACTGGCCCAGCCCGGTCTTGGCTCATGAATCTACCTCAGGGGTCCATAACCGCCTGGGGTGAGCTCTGCCGGCAGTTCGTCGCCAACTTCGGCAGCTCCTACACCCGTCCCGGCACGGAGCTCGACCTCCACGCCGTCAACAACAACCTGGGGAGTCGCTGCGCTCTTTCATCCAGTGGTTCTCTCAGGTGCGCAACACCATCCCACATATCCAAAGCGCCTCTGTGGTGGTGGCGTTCCGACAGGGTGTCCGGGACGAGAAAATGCTCGAGAAGCTCGCGACCAGAGAGGTCCGCGACGTCTCGGAGCTCTTCAGCCTGGCGGACAAGTGCGCCAGAGCAGCTGAAGGGCGGAACTGGCACGCACTGCCGACCTCCGAGTCAGGAGGGCAGCCCGGGTCCGGTGCTGCTGCCTATGGGGGTGGCAAGAAGACCAAGAACCGGGGGGGTGGCAAGATGAAGTCACCATTCACGGCCCCCGTCGCCGCAGCTGCGACGACCAGTGGAGCTCGGGGGCCATGCCCTGACAAAAGGCAGCGGCAGTCACCGGCCCCAATCAGTGACCAAGGCGGGCTATGCCCCGTGCACGGCACCTGCAACCATACTGCTGCCGAGTGCTGGGAGATCCAGAGGCTCGCAGAGCGCTTCCGCAAAGGAAGACAGCAGAGGGCTGAAGCACCGCCCTACCCTCAGAGGGATGGCAAACAGGAGGCCGGCGCCCCAGTCACCGCTGCCCACCAGGTGGGGTTCCAGGAGCCTCAGCGTGTCATAAAGACAGTGCATGGCGGTGAGGACTCCAGTTCCGACGGTGACGGGCCTGGGCGTTAGCCAACTACAGCACGGCTCCGTGCCTCGAACATACCTCTCGGGAGCCGCCTAAGGTCCGTCAACCCCTTGAAGGCCTTGCCAGAAGGGGAAGACGCCTTAGGTCATACAAGGTGAGCCCGGGTTCACCTACCCCTTGAAGGCCTTAGCCAGAAGGGGAGAACTCCCCGGGGGGCCCCGAGAGAAGCCGCGCAGGGCCTGATCCAGCGTGAAGATAACAACCTCGACAAGACTCGGCTTGCAGGGAACACCCCACAACGCACGGTCTCGGCTAATGCTCTAAGCACTACCGCCAAAGAACCAAACGTGACAGGGGCCCGCAAGAGGGCAACCTGGTGAAGCGGCACGCTATACTCCAAGAAGGACCCATAAGCTCTCCCCCAGCAGGGAAGGTCCCTTCCGAATCATTAAAGCTGCCGCCCCAGGTACACATGCCTTTCAACCGTGCGTGGGATCCATTCCCAAAGAATCCTTGCCATGAAGCAACACTGTAAGTCCTACTTACTGAGCATCGGTAGAACAGGGTTATTCACTTCTGTAATAGACCCCATAGAATTTAGAAACAGAGCTTGGGGTAGCTAAGTCTCAAGGGACGGTACAGGACTACGTCCAGTTTAGCCTGGTTCCGACCCTAAGCGCGTAGAGTCTTGCTTCCCTTGTAGACAAGGCGGAACATTGCCCCCATGTACATCCAGAATTCCACCTATGGGTACGAATACAGAGACCTGTTCTACTTAGCTCTCTCTCATGCGCTCATTTAAATTAAGCATTAATTTTTATGATCGCACTATCTCTGTATGTTCATCGTACATCTAGCTCCCCCTCTCCTGCGCTCATCCATAGTCGGCATTTGCTATCCTACCGAAGGCGGCTGCGCTTGAGGCACCTGCCGATGGCCGAGTGAGTCTCTCGGGCCTCCCCCAGTCAGGTGTTGCGGAGCCAGTTGGTCACCTCCAGGAAAGGCCAGCGTTGTGCATGGGGGGTCCAGGGTGCGTATCCAGCTTAGCCGGCCCAGAGCCCAAAGCATGCGCATCCTGCCTTCCGGAGGTCCAGGGGAGTACGTCCGCTTTGCCTGGTCATGAACCCAAAGCGCGTGCACTCTGCTTCCCCAGCGCATGGCCCGGTACTAGGGATCGGACGGCCGTACCCGGACCTCGGAGGGAGCCGGAGCTCCGGCGCCTCGTGCACAGAATTGCCCAAGCCCCGTATAGCGGGTCAGGACCATAAGACGAATAAGACTAGGAGACAGGAGGGGAGGACCCCCCGAGGAGAATTACGTTTCCTCTGCCTGTGTGCAGGACCTCCAGGTTATGGCAACAGGGACTGCATGAAGCGGGGGGAAAGGAGCTACCAGCTACTCCGGCCTGGGACTGGAAGGACCGGGACCTGCCCCTCCAGCAGGGGCGGGGCCCGGGGGCCCCACGTGTCCAGCGGGCCCGGAACTCTCTCTTTCCTTGAGGAGGGCTCCGGGCTCGCCACGTGGCAGGCAGGAACCGGACCCCCCCCCCTCAGTGGGAGGGCTCCGAAAGCCCTACGTGTCCAACATGGCCGGAGCTCCCGTCTCTTAAGGAGGAGCTCCAGACCCGCCACGTGGCAGGCAGACTTGGAGCCCCCCATAGGGCGAGGTTCGGAGACCTCCGGGGGCCCCTAACACGGTTAGGACCCGGGGAGGGCGTCTGTGCGAAGCTCCGAGATTGGAAATGGCCTCTGAGTACCTTGCGGAGCTAAGGACTCAGCCAGGCAAAGCCAAGAAGGAGAGAAAAAGCATCACAGACACAAGTATCCAAGAGAGTCAAATTAAACAAGGCTCCATTAGCTGGACTACAGACTCGATAAAAAAGGGAGAAACAAGTACTAAGGACCTCCCGGCTCTCGCCGGAACCTTGCGGCTACAGGGGCGGCCACATCCTCAACTTCAGCCCTGGCAGCTTCCTCCCGCTCCGTGGCTGGGCCCTCCCTCGCTGGCTCTAGCGAAAAAGAGGGGTCACGGCTCTTGAAGCATGCCAGCACATGCGAAGCGACCTCTAAAGCTAAGCTGCGGCCCTCGGCCTCAAGCTCGCTGGCGACCACCGAGTCGAGTCTGTCCAACTTGGCGCCGATCGACTCCAACGCAGGGATCCCCTCTGCCACCTTCAGTGCGGGAGACGCGGCCCTCACCGGACTGAAGCCAAGAGGGATCAGGGCGGACCCCACTCGATCCACGAAGCTTGAGACCGCAAGAGCCTCGGAGGACCGCAAGGCTGAGAGCTCCTCCACCTCGCGGCGGGCCGGCTGCAGAGCCTCCAGGTTCCTCTCAGAGAATTCCTTCTCCTTGGCCGCCAGGGAACTCTCCCGAAGGTGGAGAGTCTCGGCTAGCCGCTCCAACTCAGCGGCCTTGAAGCCGGCAGTCAACTCCCGGTCCAAGACCGCCCGGCGATCATGGGAGACCTGTTCCTCCCTCAAGTCAAGGTCTGCCTTCAGAATCTCCAGCTCCTCCATCCGAGCTCGGAGGTCATCCTCGCCCGCGGCCAGCTGCGCGGCGACCCTCTCTGCCTCAGCTGCCACGGAACGCTCCCGCTCCTCAATGGCGAGTTCGCGGCGCTCCAACCGCTGCCGTATTTCCACAGCAGCAGAAAGGCTCTGTTCGGCCCGGGCGTGTGCCTCCAGGGCCTCCCTGTTGATCCGCCGCGACTGGGTGTCCATGCGGTCAACAGCCCGCTTCATCCGGTCGACGAGCGCTTCCCTGAAGTCGAGCAACTCCCGCCTGGAGTCGAGCTCGCTCTTAACCTTCGCGGTCCTCTCCCGCAAAAGGTTCCCCCAGATGAGGAGGTGGTCCCGTTCAACCGTATACTCCTCCCGCTCGCGCCCTAGTGCAGCCAAGACCTGCCGGACGCTCGACTCGGCAAGCGCGAAGGCGTCCGCCAGAGGCAATGGAGCAACAGAGGCTGGGGCAGTCCCTCCGACCTCCTCCATTACCTCGTCCTCAGGAAGAGCCGACGCACCAGCAGCCGAGACGAGACGCCGATCAGGAGAAGCTGGCTCCGCGGCTCTGGCAGCCAGGCCAGCCGGGCTCTTTTCAGCTTCTGGCTCCTTGACCTGAGGAGAGGGACGAGCAGGGGAAGGCGGTGCTGGAGAAGAAGCCAGACCGCCTAGTGCAGGATCAACCTGTGCTGGCTCAGGGGCCGCGGTTGCCGTCTCGGCAGGAAGAGACGCCGCCGCCACGGAGTCCGGGCACACCGGAACAGGAGAAGTCCGCGCTGGCCTGGGGGCCGCGGCAGTTGCCCCTGGCTCCGAGCGCATCGGCACAGATTCCCCGCAAGACGGGGAAGGCCGGGACGCGCGGACACTCCAGCGGGCTCTAAACCCCGACTTCCGAGCCGGGGTAGGATTTCTAGAGCCCGCAACCGTCGCCGACGACCGCTCCGCAGTCGCTTCGACTGGCGGAACAGGGGACGCCCCAGAGGCTTCCCCCAGCGCATCAACCCGGGGCCTCTTCGAGTTGCCACCGGTGGGAGTGTCAGGCACCCCAGAATCCCGACTTGGCACCGACGCCGTTGCTGGAGGAGATCGAGCGCGTTTGTTCTCTGGCAGTGGGTTGGAAGCCATGGCAAGGGAGAACTCAAAAACACAAGAGTCCGAGAAGAAATGCTGAGAAGTGTGAAGGGAAGCTGCAATGGGGGTGAGACCCCCTCTAAAAAGCTTCCCGGTGCAGTTCCATGCGATTCGGAACTCTTCGAATAACCCGCACCGGCAACCGCTTCGGTTCCTAGACCGAATGCCGATGACGGGTGGGCCCAAACCGCTTAACTAAAGTGGTGGGGTCAAGGAGTCAGTCTCCTGAGAAGATGAGCCAGCAAGGCACTTCGGCTGTTCCCGAAGAAAGCGCCGCAACGTGAAGAAGTGGCAGCCTTGGGAACCGCCACAGTAAAAGCAATCATCAAGTGAGCGCACGCTCTCGCGACCCCGCGGCCGTTCGTGCTCCTGCAGCGGTCAATTCGGGACTTAGAGGAAGTGCGCGGATCGGAAGAGACGGAGGTCCCACCTCGGGCTCGCTATCTCCCCCGAGATGGGCCCGGGGGCCACTGTCGGTACCTGAGATATGGGGTACCCCCACGCACAGGCTAAAATGCCTAAGGTACTCACCCTTCTCCGCAGGGAGAGCTCCGAAGGCGCCACGCGTCCGGCGGGGCCAGACCTCCCTCTCCTCAGAGGAGAGCTCCGGGCCCACCACGTGGCATACAGAAGCCGGACCTCCCCCTCCGTGGGAGAGAGGTCCGAAGACGCCACGCGTCCAGCGGGGCCGGGCCTCCCTCTCCGCAGAGGAGAGTTCCGGGCCCGCCACGTGGCATACAGAGGCTGGACCTCCCCCTCCGTGGGGAGAGGTCCGGAGGCTCCACGTGCCCCGCAGGCCGGACCCTTCTCACCTCAGAGAAGGGCTCCGGACCCGCCACGTGGCCAGAAGAACGGTGCTGCCTGCCCCCGAGCGGAAGGTGGCGGGCATAAAGGCGCCCCACACCTTGCCCGTACAAGGTATTCAAGGCCCGCGTCTTCCCAAGACACGGAAACGCGGAGCACGCGTCTGTCAGGTGCCGTTGCGCCCAGTCGCATCACAGACTGGCGCGCGGTGTCAGGACCTGCCAGCTAATAAACGCCGTGACAAGACATCCCATGCCGCCTGCGCCGTCATCAACCACTACGACTAGCATGCGGCATGGGCAGGGCAGCAAGATGAAGACTCAGAAGCCTTCGACCAGAGCCAACTACCGGCGTAACTACAGATACGGTAGATAACAAGCAATCTTCCCGGGACCACCTGTCGGGTCCCGGCTCCCCTTGTAAGCCGCCCGAGTCTTGGACTATAAAAGGCTCGGGCAGGCGTCGATAGCAAGGGTTCGCACTTTGCAACTCATACGCTAGCCATACACTCTCAAGCTGTAACTCACACCCAAGCTCAGGCCTCCGGCCCTGAGCAGCAAGCAATACAGCGAGCTCCATAGCTCACCGTGGACGTAGGGTTTTATGCTCCGGCGGCCTGAACCACGTAAAACTCGCCGTGTCAAGCTCTCGCTAACTCGTCCATCCGCGCAAGCTTTCCGCTAGGAGACTAGCCCCGCCGAAAAAAGAACCTCCGCGGGCTGCCTAGTGCAGGCCCGGGGGAAGTGTCGATCGCACACTTCAACACCCCTGATATAGCCATGGGGGTCCCACCGTGTCCGGCGTACGACGAAGCCACGCATGACCCGCTCTGCATGAAGACAGGCGCTTCGACGCTACCCAGTAAGTTCACCATGCTTACTTAGGTGTTTATTTAAATTACGCATTAATTTATATGAACACCTCCCCACGCTCTAGATAGTTTGCGTCCATTGTATACTCGGCTCCTCTTTCCGGCTCTCATGCATAGTCGATATTTGCTGTCCTGCTGAAAGCGGTAGTGCTTGGGGTACCTGCCAGAGGCCTGGTGGCCTTTTGGATCTCCCCCTATAAGGGTACTGCACCGCCAGTTGGTCTCCTCCGGGAAATGACCTACGCTAGAACGGGGGGTCAGGAGCCTTTCTTTGACCGGTCTTGCACCCAAAGCATGCACACTCTGCCTCCGGGCGGTTACACCCTGACTGGGGCTGGGGCCAGACCTCCGGGACCAAGTGCACTGGATTACCGAAGCCCCGTATTCCGGCCCGGGACAGTAAGCCAAATGAGACTAAGGGATAGGAAAGGGGGGGACCACTGAGCAGTGCCGGACTCCGCCCCCACAGCTGGGCCGAGCTCCGAGGCAAGCCCTCGCCCTCCTTTCAGAGGCGAGCGCTGATGCCGGACCTCACGACCTTCGTTTGCCTGAGCTCCGATGACTTCCGGACTCCGCCTCCACAGCCAGACCGAGCTCCGAGGCCAGCCCTCGCCCTCCTTTCAGAGGCGAGCGCTGATGTCGGACCTCACGCCCTTTGCTGGCCTGAGCTCCGATGACTTCCGGACCTCCGCCCCCACAGCCGGGCCGAGCTCCGATGGCAGGCTTCACCCTCTCCTAAGAGGCTGAACACCGAAGCCGCCAAGACCCTGCCAGCACAGGGAGTACTCAAGACAAGAAAGTGCGCGGATCAGAAGAGACGATGGTCCCACCTCGGGCTCGCTATCTCCCCCGAGATGGGCCCGGGGGCCACTATCGGTACCCTCGATATGGGGTACCCCCGCGCACAGGGGAAAATGCCTAAGGATCTCGCCATTCTCTGCAGGGAGAGCTCCGAAGGCGCCACGCGTCCAGCGGGGCCGGACCTCCCTCTCCTCAGAGGAGAGCTCCGGGCCCATCACGTGGCATACAGAAGCCGGACCTCCCCTCCGCGGGAGAGAGGTCCGCAGGTGCCGCGTGTCCAAAGAGGCCGGACCTCCCCCTCCTCAGAGAGGAGCTCCGGGCTCGCCACGTGGCCAACAGAAGCCGAACCTCCCCCTCCGCGGGGAGAGGTCCGAAGGCTCCACGTGTCCTGCGGGGCTGGCCCCCCCTCTCTTTTGAGGAGGGCTCCGGGCCCACCACGTGGCCAGCAGAACGGCGCTGCCTGCCCCCGAGCGATAGGCAGCGGGCGTAAAGACGCCCCATACCTTGCCCGTACAAGGTATTCAAGGCCCGCGCCTTCCCAAGACGCGGAGACGTGGAGCACGCCTCTGTCAGGTGCCGTTGCGCCCAGTTGCATCACAGACTGGCGCGCAGTGTCAGAGCCTGCCAGCCAATAAACGCAGCGACAAGACATCCCATGCCGCCCCCGCCGTCATCATCCACTACGACTAGCACGCGGCATGGGCAGAGCTACAAGACGAAGACTCAGAAGCCTTCGGCAGAGACAACTACCGGCATAACTGCAGATACGGTAGATATCAGTCAATCTCCCCGGGACCACCTGTCGGGTCCCGGCCCCCCTTGTAAGCCACCCGTGTCTTGGACTATAAAAGGCTCGTGTAGGCGACGTTAGCAGGGGTTTGCACTCTAGCCATTCGCACCCGGGGTTCGCACTTTGCAACTCATACGCTAGCCATTCACTCTCAAGCTGTAACTCACCCCCAAGCTCAGGCCTCCGGCCCCGAGCAGCAAGAGATACAGCGAGCTCCATAGCTCGCCGTGGACGTAGGGTTTTACGCTCCGGCGGCCTGAACCACGTAAAACTCGTCGTGTCAAGCTCTTACTAACTCATCCATCTGTGCAAGCTCTCCGCTAGAGACTAGCCCCACCGAAAAAAGAACCTCCGCGGGCTGCCTAGTGCAGGCCCGGGGAAAGTGTCGACTGAACACTTCGACAGAAAGGGGGGAGCCCCAAGGAGAATTACGTTTCCCTTGTTTGTGTGCAGGACCCTCCAGCCTTGGCTTCCCGTAGGAGTATGGTAGGAGTACCCAAACAGTTGGCCACGCCTACCAGGGGGCCACTATGGACCGCGCAAAACCGGGAGATCCGGACCCCGCCCCCTCCGCAGGGGCGGGCCCCGGAGGCCCCACATGTCCAGCGGGGCCGGGGCTCCCGCCTCCTCACGATGGACTCCGGACCCGCCACGTGGCCGGCAGAAGCCGGACCTCCCCCTCTGGGGGGACCTCCCAAGGCCCCACGTGTCCAGTGGAGCCGGACCACCCTCTCCTTAAAGGGGAGCTCCGGGCCCGCCACGTGGCCAGCAGATCCAGACCTCCCCGTCCTCATGGGGCGAGCTCCGGAGACCTCCGGGGCCCTTAATACAGTAAGGACCCGGGGAAGGTGTCTGTGCAGAGCTTCGAGATTAGTGAAGGCCTATGAGTACCTTGCGGAGCTAAGGGCTCGGCCAGGCAAAACCAAGAAGAAGACAAGGGCATCACAGGAACGAAGGGTCATAAGAGAATATGTATTCATGGCTCCATTAGCTGGACTACAGACTCGATAAAAAGAAAGAAACAAGCCCTAGGGTTCCCCTGGCACGTACAGAACCTAGAAGCTGCGAGAACTGCCATGTCCCCAACTTCAGCCCTGGCGGCGTTCTCCCGCTCCGTGACCCAAGCGCATGGATCATCTCGGCCATCACCAGCGCAAGGGCCGGTCATCAAGGATGCTTCTGAGGCCCCCTCCGCCGCTTCAGCAGTTTCCTTGGAGACTCTGCCGCCTGGAGTCCTCCTCGGTGTGTCAGCAATTTCTTTGGAGACTCCACCGCCTGTGGAGAGAGGACGCAGCTTCCCTTAAGACTCCTCTGACCCGAGCACAGGGATCATCTCGGCCATCACCAGCGCAAGGGCCGGTGTCATCAATGATGCTTCTGAAGCCCCCTCCGCCGCTTGAGCAGTTTCCTTGGAGACTCTGCCGCCTGGAGTCCTCCTTGGTGCTTCAGCAGCTTCCTTGGAGACTCCTCCGCCTGAAGCCTCCTCGACGTGTCAGCAGTTTCTTTGGAGACTCCACCACTTGAGGAGAAAGGACGCAACGCCTGGGAACCCTCAGCCAGTCATCGCTCAAGAAGAGTCCAGTCGGGATGATAAACCCGGGGCCTCTTGGAGGCGTCACCTCCAGAGGCAAGGCATGCAGGCTCCCTGGATCCCTGACTTGGTGCAGAAGCCGCCGCCGGAGGAAATCAAGAGCGATCCTCCTCCGAAGGCGGGTTAGAAGCCATGGGAGAAGACAAGGTCGTAGAGACTCAACGAAGGTGCAAGTGCTGGAAGCCTTATAAAGGGAACATACCCACGTTGTGGCTTCATTTCACACTTCCTAGGTGCGATTCCAAGCGATTCGAAACTCTTCGAATACGCTGCATCGGCAACCGCTTCGGCTCCAAGACCGAGCGCTAATGACAGGTGGACCCAAGCCGCCCAGCTGAAGCGGTTGGGTCAAGGAGTCAGTTTCCCGAGAAGACGAGCTGGCAAGGCGCTTCGGCGGTACTCGAAGAAAGCGCCGCAACGTGCAGAAGTGGCAGCCTTGGGAACCACCGCAGTAAAAGAAACCATCAAGTGGGCGCACGCTCCCACGATCCTGCGACTGTTCGTGCTACGGCAGCGGTCAAAGCGGGACTTAGAGAAAGTGAGCGGAACAGGAGAGACGGAGGCCCCACCTCGGGCTCCCTATCTCCCACGAGATGGGCCTGGGGGCCACTGTCGGTACCCGCGATATGGGGTACCCCCGTGCACAGGGGAAAATGCCTAAGGATCTCGCCCTTCTCCGCAGGGAGAGCTCCGAAGGTGCCACGTGTCCAGCAGGGCCAGACCTCCCTCTCCTCAGAGGAGAGCTCCGGGCCCGCCACGTGGCCAACAGCAGCCAGACCTCCCCACCGTGGTGAGGGCTCCGAAGGCGCCGCGTGTCCCGCGGGGCAGGACCTCCCCCTCCCCAGAGGAGAGCTCCGGGCCCGCCACGTGGCCGATAAAGCCGGACCTCCACCCTCCACGGGGAGAGGTCCGAAGGCTCCACGTGTCCTGCGGGGCCGGACCTCCCTCTCCTCAGACGAGAGCTCCGGGCCCGCCACATGTCCAGCAGAACAGCGCTGCCTGCCCCCGAGCGGTAGGCAGCGGGCGTAAAGACGCACCATACCTTGCCCGTACAAGGTATTCAAGGCCCGCGCCTTCCCAAGACACGGAGACGCGGAGCACGCCTCTGTCAGGTGCCATTGCGCCCAGTCGCATCGCAGACTGGCGTGCAGTATCAGAAACTGCCAGCCAATAAACACAGCAACAAGACATCCCCTGCCGCCCCCGCCGTCATCAACCACTACGACTAGTATGCGGCATGGGCAGGGCGGCAAGACGAAGACTCGGAAGCCTTCGCCAGAGACAACTACCGACATAACTACGGATACGATAGTCGACAGGAAATCTCCCAGGGACCACATGTCGGGTCCCGGGCCCCCCTTGTAAGCCACACGAGTCTTGGACTATAAAAGGCTCGGGTAGGCAACGTTAGCAAGGGTTCGCACTCTAGCCATTCGCACCCTGGGTTCGCACTCCAGCAACTCACACCCTAGTCATAACTCACCCTCAAGCTAAGGACTCTGGTTCTGAGCAACAAGCAATACAGCGAGCACCTCTGCTCACCGTGGACGTAGGGTTTTATGCTCCGGCGGCCCGAACCACGTAAAACTTGCCGTGTCAAGCTCCTCCCTCACTCGTCCCTATGCTTAAGCTCTACGCAAGCGATAGCCCCTCTGAAAAAGAACCTCCGCTGGCTGCCCAGAGCAGGTCCGGGGGAAGTGTCGACAACACACTTCGATAGCCTCCGTCTCTTCTGTTCCGTGCACTTTCTCTAAGTCCCGCATTGACCGTTGCCGGAGCACGAACAGTCGCGGGATCGTGGGAGCGTGCGCCCACTTTATGGTTGCTTTTACTGCAGCGGTTCCCAAGGCTTCCACTTCTGCATGTTGCGGCGCTTTTTTCGGGAACCGCCGAAGCGCCTTGCTGGCTCGTCTCCTTGGGAGACTGACTTCTTGGCCCACCGCTTCAGCTGGACGACTTGGGTCCACCTGTCATCAGCGCTCGGTCTTGGAGCCGAAGCGGTTGCCCATGCGGTGTATTCGAAGAGTTTCGAATCGCTTTGAATCGCACCTAGGAAGTTTTAAAAGGGGATCTTACCCGCACCGCGGCTTCCCTTCGCACTTTCCAGTGCTTGCACTTTCCTTGAACTCTTGCGCCTTTGTCTTCCCTGTCCTTGAGCTCTCCCCTGCCATGGCTTCCAACCTGCTCCCATCGCATGTTGTTCATTCGGCCGAGCTTGGGCCAGTGCGCCGGCTGTTGGGCTGGCACACGGAGGAGCAGAAACGCCGGCTCCGCCGGGGATCTCTCCCCCTGCTCCTGGAAAAGAGGGAGATGGTCTTCTTCACTGCCTACGCCATGGCGGGGTTCGTCCCGCCAATTTCTTCCTTCTTCGTCACATTGCTGGAGACGTATGGCCTCCAGCTCCACCACCTTTCCCCCAACTCCTTCGCGATGGCAGCCGTCTTCATCCATTTCTGCGAGATGTTTGTGGGGGTGCATGCTTCAGTGACGCTCTTCCTATACTTCTTCGTTTTGGGGATGACCGGGCGCGGCTCGAAGACCCAGATGGGAGCGTACTATTTCCAGCATCGGTGCAAGGACCCAAAGGTCTCTAGGTACCTTCTACCTTTCAGTGCGTCAAGGTGGGAAAACTGGAGGGAGAACTGGGTGATCATGCAGACCGACGAGCACGATCGCCTGCAGCTCCCAACTGCTGGCCCAACCACCGAGCGTCGCTTCTGGGAGGAGGTCCCAGAGCTGGAGCAGGAGTACGCACCGGTCTTGGAACGGATCCGGTTCTTGGCCAACGAGGGGCTAACATCCCTGATGGTGCTAATGGATTTCTTGTTGCGCCGTATTGCGCCCTTGCAGCAGCGCAACCGCCCGGCGTGGTACTACACTGGTGAGCAGGACTGCAGCAGGTTGGAGAGAGGTCTCAGCTCCGATCCTTCCGACGAGGAGCTGTACGAGATGGTGGGAAAGGTGAGCGGCGACTACGTCCCCAGTGGCGACCCCGCCTTCCCAGCCTCTGCCACTCCCCTCTTCTTAGAACCGCAGAGGAGGTCAGAGTTACTGCGGAAGATGCCGAACCTCGATGGCATCGGGATCGCCGTTCATCAGGTGGGGGATACCCTCCGGGGCATCTCGATCCCTGGGACCAAGCGCTCCGGATCAGAGCACGAGGCGTCTGTCGCCGCCCAACCCACCCCAAGGGCCAGCGGAAGTCAAGCCGCCGACAAGGGGAAAGGGAAGGAGCCGGCCCCCGGGTAGCCAGAGAAGAAACGTGCCCGGTCTCCTCCGAGGGCGTCGCTTGCGCCGAGTCAGGGGGCCGGGGCACCCTTGCGTCCATCTCCCGGAGGCGCTGGTCCATCGAGTGGCGACCCAAAGAGACCCCGGGTGTTGCACTCCGGCGGGTCTCTTCCCGGAAAACGACAATCTGAGGAACCCCAAGCGTCCCGCCACCCTTCCTCAGGCGGAGGGGGTTCTAGGAAGGATGCTGGTGGGGCAACGCCGGGGAGTGTACCGGGGGCCCAGACGTCACAGCCCGCAAACGTTCCGGCCGCAGGTCCTGGCAGTTCTACCCCGGTCCAGAGGTCAGGGCTACAAGCCCGTTGGAGCGCTCACGTCGCCCAGTAAGTGTTGCTCTTTCTGACTTGTAGGAGTAGCGTTCCCTTCTCCTCTCTTAGCTTGAGAGCTTTCTTTGCTTGCAGGGGCTCACCGGCTGCCGGGGGCGAGCCTGTTCCCCGGCCATCTCCAGTTGGCGGAGGCTCCGCGCCGCAGCATCCGGGAACTACGGTGGTTCCAACGGCCCCCAAGTCGGCGGGGGCTTCTTCTGCGGTGGCTGTGGCAGCACCTGTTCACCCTCCTTCACCAGCCCGGAAGTCCGGTGCTGAGGCTGGAAGGGCCGCTGTAGGTGCAGTTGCTGGCTCCCTGGCTCCCTCAGGTCAGCGTCTTGCTACGGATGCTTAGACACCAGCACCTCCGCCGATTGTAGACGCGACAGGGGAGGTCAGGGGCACGACTCCTGTCCCCGCTGTCCCGGTGCCCATGTGGGATGCCCTGGGGCGTGTTTAGACTGGCGCCCGACAGTTCCAGGCCGCCTTTGAGTGGTAGCGGGGAGCGCTGGCTGGAGAGAGGGAACGCCTTCTTAGTTGGGAGACCCTCCTGCAGCAGCGGACCCAGGAGGCTAAGGTGGAGATTAACTCGAGGCAGTCGAGACTTGAGGCCATGGGTGCTCTGCTCGACGCTCAGATGAAAGCCGTCAGCCGCCTGGACTCAGAGACTCGGCGGCTCCGCGCTTCCTACCGCGAAGCCCTGGCCCAGGTCGAAGCCAAGGCCGAGGCACGCTCTGTTGCCTCGGAGGAGTTGCGGCTGCAGGTAGTTCGTCGAGAGTGCGTCATCACCGATCGGGAACGTGCTGTGGCGGCCGAGGAGGAGAAGATTGCTGCATGGCTGAAGGCCAGAGAGGGCGAGCTGAGGGCTCGGGCCGAGGAGCTGGAGCTCCGCGAGTCGGCTGCCGTTGCGAGGGAGGAGCAATCCTCCCGAGAGCGCCAGGTGGCGCTGGATTGCGAGCTGGCGGCTCGCCAAGAGGTAGAGAAGCTCCAGTCTTCGCGGTCTGCCGAGGCCCAGGCGGTCTGGGGCTTTATTACCGAGGTGGGGTCCGCCTTGGTTCCTCTTGGTTTCAGACCGGTGCGGATGGAGGCTCCAGCGCAGGAAGTGTCCGAGGCAATCCCGGCGCTTGAGTCCATCGGCGGCAAGCTGGGCCGGCTCGAAGCGGTGATCGTCGACGAGCTTGAGGTGGAGGGACGGGGCCTGGCGAAGGAGGTCGCTACGCATGTGCTGGTGTGCTTCCGGAGCCAAGACCCTTCCTTCTTTCTAGAGCCAGTCCGTCTAGGGCCTGCCGCCGAGCGGGAGGAAGCTGTCAGGGCCGAGGTAGAGGACGTGGCCGCCCTTGTGGCCTCTAGGTTCCAACGGGAGTCCGGGGACTCTTAGGCATCCGCCCCCGTGGCTAAAAGGCCCTGTACCTTCTTCTTCTTCTTTTTTACTTTTGTTGAGTCTTTAGCCCAGCTCATGGAGCCTTGAGTGAATAGACTCTTGTTATCTTCTGCGTCTGTGTGCTTTAGTCTTCTACTTGGTTTTGCCTGGCCGAGCCCTTAGCTCCGCAAGGTACTCAGAGGCCTTCACCAATCTTGAAGCTCTGCACAGACACCTTCCACGGGTCCTTACTGTATTAAGGGCCCCGGAGGTCTCCAGGACCCGCCCCATGAGAATGGGAAGGTCCGGACCTGCTAGCCACGTGGCGGACCCGGAGCTCCATTCTGAGAAGAGGGAGGCCCGGCCCCGCGGGACACGTGGAGCCTTCGGAGCTCTCCCCACGGAGGGGGGAGGTCCGGCTTCTGGTGGCCACGTGGCGGGCCCGGAGCTCTTCTCTGAGGAGAGGGAGGTCCGGCCCCGTGGAACACGTGGAGCCTTCGGAGCTCTCCCCCCGGGGAGGAAGGTCCGGTTTCTGCCGGCCACGTGGCGGGCCCGAAGCACCCCCCTGAGGAGAGGGAGGTACGGCCCCGCTGGACACGTGGGGCCTTCGGGGCTCGCCCCTGCGGAGGTGGCGAGGTCCGGATCCTTCGGTCTTACCTTGGAGTTCCGGTCTTGCGCGATCCCGTAGCAGCCCCCTGGTAGGTGTGGCCCATTGGTTGGGTGCTCCTACCATACTCCTACGGGATCTGAGGCCGAGAGGTCCTGCACACAAGTAAGGGAAACGTAATTCTCCTTGCGGCTCCCCGTTCCCTATCTCATAGTCTTATTTGGCTTATGGTCCCCATCCATTTGTACGGTGCTTGGGGACTACCGTGCACGAAGAGCCGGGGGCTCAGGGCCCCCTGGCCATCGGCAGGTACCTCCAACGCAACCGCCTTCGGTAGGGCAGCAAATGCCGACTAGAGGTGAGAATGAGAAAAGGGAGCTGAGCGCATGGTGAGCATACAACGGAAGTGCGGTCATAAAAATTTAATATGTAATTTAAATGAGCACAAGGGAAGAGCAATGTAGGACAGGTTTTGTCGGTACCTGAGATATGGGGTACCCCCGCGCATAGGATAAAATGCCTAAGGTACTCGCCCTTCTCCGCAGGGAGAGCTCCGAAGGCGCCACGCGTCCGGTGGGGCCGGACCTCCCTCTCCTCAGAGGAGAGCTCCGGGCCCGCCACGTGGCATACAGAAGCCGGACCTCCCCCTCCGCAGGAGAGAGGTCCGAAGATGCCACGCGTCCAGCGGGGCCGGGCCTCCCTCTCCGCAGAGGAGAGCTCCGGGCCCGCCACGTGGCATACAGAGGCTGGACCTCCCCCTCCGCGGGGAGAGGTCCGGAGGCTCCACGTGCCCCGCAGGCCGGACCCTTCTCGCCTCAGAGAAGGGCTCCGGACCCGCCACGTGTCCAGAAGAACGGTGCTGCCTGCCCCCGAGCGGTAGGCAGCGGGCGTAAAGGCGCCCCACACCTTGCCCGTACAAGGTATTCAAGGCCCGCGTCTTCCCAAGACGTGGAAACGCGGAGCACGCGTCTGTCAGGTGCCGTTGCGCCCAGTCGCCTCACAGACTGGCGCGTGGTGTCAGAACCTGCCAGCCAATAAACACCGCGACAAGACATCCCATGCCGCCTGCGCCGTCATCAACCACTACGACTAGCACGTGGCATGGGCAGGGCGGCAAGATGAAGACTCAGAAGCCTTCGACCAGAGGCAACCACCGGCGTAACTACAGATACGGTAGATAATAGACAATCTTCCCGGGACCACCTGTCGGGTCCCGGCTTTCCTTGTAAGCCGCCTGAGCCTTGGACTATAA
Organism: Neostapfia colusana; assembly: GCA_030760725.1. Taxonomy (NCBI): domain Eukaryota; kingdom Viridiplantae; phylum Streptophyta; class Magnoliopsida; order Poales; family Poaceae; genus Neostapfia; species Neostapfia colusana. The sequence continues at coordinate 30,083,744 of JASWHV010000017.1, read as the reverse complement.
AAGGCTCTGTCGAAGTGTGCGATCGACACTTCCCCCGGGCCTGCACTGGGCAGCCCGCGGAGGTTCTTTTTTCGGAGGGGCTAGTTCCTAGCGGAGAGCTTGCGCGAATGGACGAGTTAGTGAGAGCTTGACACGGGAAGTTTTACGTGGTTCAGGCCGCCGGAGCGTAAAACCCTACGTCCACGGCGAGCTATGGAGCTCGCTGTATTGCTTGCTGCTCAGGGCCGGGGGCCTGAGCTTGGGGGTGAGTTACAGCTTGAGAGTGTATGGCTAGCGTATGAGTTGCAGAATGCGAACCCTTGCTATCGACGCCTACCCGAGCCTTTTATAGTCCAAGGCTCGGGTGGCTTACAAGGGAAGCCGGGCCCCGACAGGTGGTCCCGGGAAGATTGTCTATTATCTACCGTATCTGTAGTTATGCCGGTGGTTGCCTCCGGTCGAAGGCTTCTGAGTCTTCCTTTTGCCGCCCTGCCCATGCCGTGCGCTAGTCGTAGTGGTTGATGACGGCGCAGGCGGCATGGGATGTCTTGTCGCGGCGTTTATTACCTGTCAGGTTCTGACACCACGCGCCAGTCTGTGATGCGACTAGACGCAACGGCACCTGACAGGCGCGTGCTCTGCGTTTCCGCGTCTTGGGAAGACGCGGGCCTTGAATTCCTTGTACGGGCAAGGTGAGGGGCGCCTTTATGCCCGCTGCCTACCGCCCGGGGGCAGGCAGCACAGTTCCTCCAGCCACGTGGCAGGTCCGGAGCTCTTCTCTGAGGAGAGGGAGGTCCGGCCTCGCTGGACGCGTGGCGTCTTCGGACCTCTCTCCCGCGGAGGGGGAGGTCCAGCTTCTGCATGCCACGTGGCGGGCCCGGAGCTCACCTCTGAGGAGAGGGAGGTCCGGCCTCGCTGGACGCGTGGCGTCTTCGGACCTCTCTCCCGCGGAGGGGGAGGTCCGGCTTCTGTATGCCACGTGGCGGGCCCGGAGCTCTCCTCTGAGGAGAGGGAGGTCCGGCCCCGCCAGACGCGTGGCCCCTTCGGAGCTCTCCCTGCAGAGAAGGGCGAGCACCTTAGGCATTTTACCCTGTGCGCGGGGGTACCCCATATCTCAGGTACCGACAGTGGCCCCCGGGCCCATCTCGGGGGAGATAGCGAGCCCGAGGTGGGACCTCCGTCTCTTCCGATCCGCGCACTTTCTCTAAGTCCCGACTTGACCGCTGCTGGAGCACGAACGGCCACGGGGTCGGGAGAGCGTGCGCCCACTTGATGATTGCTTTTACTGTGGTGGTTCCCAAGGCTGCCACTTCTGCACGTTGCGGCGCTTTCTTCGGGAACCGCCGAAGGGCCTTGCCGGCTCATCTTCTCAGGAGACTGACTCCTTGCCCCCACCGCTCCAGTTAAGCGGCTTGGGCCCACCCGTCATCGGCACTCGGTCTAGGAACCGAAGCGGTTGCGGGTGCGGGGTATTCGAAGAGTTCCGAATCGCTTGGAACTGCACCGGGAAGCTTTTTAGAGGGGGTCTCACCCACGTTGTAGCTTTCTTTCCTTTGAGCCCTCCCTTGCCATGGCTTCCAACCCGCTGCCAGAGAAGAAACGCGCCCGATCTCCTCCAGCAACGGCGCCGGTGCCAAGTCGGGATTCTGGGGTGCCTGACACCCCCTCCGGTGGCGACTCGAAGAGGCCTCGGGCTGATGTGCTAGGGGAAGCCTCTGCGGCGTCCCCTGTTCCGCCAGTCCACGCGACTGCGGAGCGGTCGTCGGAGACGGTAGCGGGCTCTGGAAATCCTACCCCGGCTCGGAAGTCGGGGTTCAGAGCCCGCTGGAGTGTCCGCGCTTCCCGGTATTCCCCGTCTTGCGGGGAATCTGTGCCGATGCGCTCGGAGCCAGGGGCGACTGCTGCGGCTGCCAGGCCAGCGCGGACTTCTCCTGTTCCGGTGTGCCCGGACTCCGCGGCGGCGCCGTCTCTTCCTGCCGAGACGGTTACCGCGGCCCCCGAGCCAGCACAGGTTGATCCTGCACTAGGCGGCCTGGCTTCTTCTCCAGCTCCGTCTTCCACGGCTCGTCCCCCCCTCAGGTCAAGGAGCCTGAAGCTGAAGAAAGTCCGGCTGGCCCGGCTGCTAGGGCCGCTGGGCCAGTTTCTCCTGATCGGCGTCTCGTCTCGGCGGCTGGCGCGCCGGCTCTTCCCGAGGACGAGGTAATGGAGGAGGTCGGAGGGACTGCCCCAGTTTCTGTTGCTCCATTGCCTCTGGCGGACGTCTTCGCGCTCGCCGAGTCGAGCGTCCAGTAGGTCTTGGCTGCACTAGGGCACGAGCGGGAGGAGTATACGGTTGAACGGGACCGCCTCCTCACCTGGGGGAACCTTTTGCGGGAGAGGACCGCGAAGGTTAAGAGCGAGCTCGACTCCAGGCGGGAGTTGCTCGACTTCCGGGAAACGCTCGTCGACCGGATGAAGCGGGCTGTTGACCGCATGGACACCCAGTCGCGGCGGATCAACAGGGAGGCCCTGGAGGCTCACGCCCGGGCCGAAGAGAGCCTCTCAGCTTCTGTGGAAATACGGCAGCGGTTGGAGCGCTGCGAACACGCCGTTGAGGAGCGGGAGCGTTCCGTGGCAGCTGAGGCAGAGAGGGTCGCCGCGCAGCTGGCTGCGGGCGAGGATGACCTCCGAGCTCGGATGGAGGAACTGGAGATTCTGAAGGCATACCTCGACTTGAGGGATGAACAGGTCTCCCATGATCGCCGGGCGGTCTTGGACCGCGAGTTGACTGCCGGCTTCAGGGCCGCTGAGTTGGAGCGGCTAGCCGAGACCCTCCGCCTTCGGGAGAGTTCCATGGCGGCCCAGGAGAAGGAATTCTCCGAGAGGAACCTGGAGGCTCTGCGGGCGGCCCGCCGCGAGGTGGAGGAACTCTCAGCCCTACGGTCCTCCGAGGCCCTTGCGGTCTCAGGCTTCGTGGATCGGGCGGGGTCCACCCTGATCCCTCTTGGTTTCAGTCCGGTGAGGGCCGCAACTCCCGCATTGCAGGTGGCAGAGGTGATCCCTGCATTGGAGTCAATCGGCGCCAAGCTGGACAGACTCGACTCGGTGGTCGCCAGCGAGCTTGAAGCCGAGGGCCGCGGCTTACCTTTAGAGGTCGCCTCGCATGTGCTGGCATGCTTCAAGAGCCGCGACCCCTCTTTCTCACTGGAGCCAGCAAGAGAGGGCCCAGCCGCAGAGCGGGAGGAAGCTGCCAGGGCTGAAGTCGCGGATGTGGCCACCCTTGTAGCAGCAAGGTTCCGGCGAGAGCCGGGTGGTCCTTAGAACTTGCTTTTCCCTTTTTTATCGAGTCTGTAGTCCAGCTCAAGGAGCCTTGCTTAAACTGACTCTCTTGGATACTTGTGTCTGTGATGCTTTTCCCTCCTTCTTGGCTTTGCCTGGCTGAGTCCTTAGCTCCGCAAGGTACTCAGAGGTCATTTCCAATCTCGGAGCTTCGCTCAGACACCCCCCAGGTCCTAACTGTGTTAGGGGCCCCCGGAGGTCTTAGAACCTCGCCCTATGGGGGGGGGGGCTCCAAATCTGCCGGCCACGTGGTGGGTCCGGAGCTCCTCCTTAAGAGACGGGAGCTCCTGTCATGTTGGACACGTAGGGCTTTCGGAGCCCCTCCCGCTGAGGGGGGAGGTCCGGTTCCTGCCTGCCACGTGGCGAGCCCGGAACCCTCAAGGAAGGAGTTCCGGGCCTGCTGGATGCGCGGGGCCCCCGGGCCCTGCCCCTCTGCGGGGGCAGGTCCCGGTCCTTCCAGTCCCAGGCCGGTGTAGCTGGTAGCTCCTTTCCCCCCGCTTCATGCAGTCCCTGTTGCCGTAACCTGAAGGTCCTGCACACAGGTAGAGGAAACGTAATTCTCCTCGGGGGGTCCTCCCCTCCTGTCTCCTAGTCTTATCCGTCTTATGGTCCTGGCCATCTATACGGGGCTTGGGCAATTCTTTGCACGAGGCGCCGGAGCTCCGGCTCCCTCCGAGGTCCGGGTACGGCCGTCCGATCCCTAGTACCGGGCCATGCGCTGGGGAAGCAGAGTGTATGCGCTTTGGGTTCATGACTAGGCAAAGCGGACGTACTCCCCTGGACCTCCGGGGAGCATGATGCGCATGCTTTGGGCTCTGGGCCGGCTAAGCTGGATACGCACCCTGGACTCCCCATGCACAACGCTGGCCTTTCCTGGAGGTGACCAACTGAAACCGCAACACCTGACTGGGGGAGGCCCGAGAGACTCACTCGGCCATCGGCAGGTGCCTCAAGCGCAGCCACCTTCGGGAGGATAGCAAATGCCGACTATGGGTGAACGCAGGAGAGGGGGAGCTAGACGTATGATGAACATATAGAGATAGTGCGATCATAAAAATTAATGCATAATTTAAATGAGCGCATGAGAAGGAGCTAAGTAGAACAGGTCTCTGTATTCGCGCGCATTGGTGGAATTCTGGCTGTTCGTGGGGGCAATGTTCCGCCTCGTCTACAAGGGAAGCAAGACTCTACGCGCTTAGGGTCGGAACCAGGCTAAACTGGACGTAGTCCTGTACCGTCCCTTGAGACTTAGCTACCCCAAGCTCTGTTCCTAAGTTCTATGGGGTCTATTACAGATGTGAATAACCCTGTTCTACCGATGCTCAGTAAGTAGGACTTACAGTGTTGCTCCATGGCAAGGATTTTTGGGAATGGATCCCACTCTCGGTTGAAAGGCATGTGTACCTGGGGCGGCAGCTTTCATGATTCGGAAGGGACCTTCCCTGCTGGGGGAGAGCTTATGGGTCCTTCTCGGAATATAGCGTGCCGCTTCACCAGGCTGCCTTCTTGCGGGCCCCCGTCGCGTCTGGTTCTTTGGCGGTAGTGCTTAGAGCATTAGCCGAGACCGTGCGTTGTGGGGTGTTCCCTGCAAGCCGAGTCTTGTCGAAGTTGTTGTCTTCATGCTGGATCAGGTCCTGCGTGGCTTCTCTCCGGGGCCCCCGGGGAGTTCTCCCCTTCTGGCTAAGGCCTTCAAGGGGTAGGTGGACCCGGGCTCGCCTTGGATGACCTAAGGCGTCTCCCCCTTCTGGCAAGGCCTTCAAGGGGTTGACGGACCCTAGGCGGCCCCCGAGAGGTATGTTCGAGGCACGGAGGCGTGCCGCAGCTGGCTAACACCTTGGCCCGTCACCGTCAGAACTGGAGTCCTCACCGTCATGCACTGTCTTTATGACACGCTGAGGCTCCTGCAACCCCACTTGGTGGGCAGCGGTGACTGGGCCATCGGCCTTCTGTTTGCCATCCCTCTGAGGGTAGGGCGGTGCTTCAGCCCTCTGCTGTCTTCCATTACGGAAGCGCTCTGCGAGCCTCTGGATCTCCCAGCACTCGGCAGCTGTATGGTTGCAGGTGCCATGCACGGGGCATAGCCCGCCCTGGCCACTGTCTGGGGCCGGTGATTGCCGCTGCCTCTTGTCGGGGTGCGGCCCCCGAGCTCCGCTGGTTGTCGCAGCTGGGGCGACGGGGGCCGTGAATGGTGGCTTCATCTTTCCACTCCCCCGGTTCTTGGTCTTCTTGCCACCCCCATAGGCAGCAGCACCGGACCCGGGCTGCCCTCCTGAGTCGGAGGTCGGTAGTGCGTGCCAGTTCCGCCCTTCGGCTGCCCTGGCGCACTTATCCGCCAGGCTAAAGAGCTCCGAGATGTCGCGGACCTCTCTGGTCGCGAGCTTCTCGAGCATTTTCTCGTCCCGGACACCATGTCGGAACGCCACCACCACAGAGGCGCTTTGGATATGTGGGATGGTGTTGCGCACCTGAGAGAACCGCTGGATGAAAGAGCGCAGCGACTCCCCAGGTTGTTGCTTGATGGCGTGGAGATCGAGCTCCGTGCCGGGACGGGTGTAGGAGCTGCCGAAGTTGGCGACGAACTGCCGGCAGAGCTCACCCCAGGAGGTTATGGACCCCTGGGGTAGATTCATGAGCCAGGACCGGGCTGGACCGGTCAAGGCGAAGGGAAAGTAGTTGGCCATGACAGCCTCATCGCCTCCTGCAGCAAGTACGGCGGTGGAGTAGATCTGGAGGAACTCCGCCGGGTTGACTCTTCCGTCGTACTTCTCGGGCAAGCGCGGGCGAAACTTGCGCAGCCACCTTGCGAAGCGAAGGTGGGGCGCAAGGGCCGCACATCCTGCATCTGCTGCTGTAGGTACTGGTGCTGCGAGCAGGTGGTTCACACCTGGCACCACGTATCCCGGCATGGGCAAGGCTGCACCATAGGCCGGGGCCGCTACTTGCGGCGCATATGGTGGTGGCATATGTTGCGCAGCATATGCCTGAGGCGGGGCTCGCATGGCGAAGGCCTGCCCTTCCGGTTGTGTCGAGGCCGATGACATGCTGTCGCCTGCCTCATGGTTGCGACGCCTTTCTCGATGTCGCTCGAGGTACACTCGGGCGTCCTGCCCCAAGTGGCACCGCTCCAGTTCCCTTCGCAGGTCCGTCGACAGGAGCCTGGAGGAGCTGGAATCCGCCGTTAGCCCGTCAACCGTGGGTGTGCGCGTCAGCGACACAGCTGGTTGCCCTGGGCGCTGCCCTCGCCGAAACCGAGGGTTCGCGGCGGCGACGACGAGGCGGTCCACCTCACGGACCCATTGCTGGGTTGCTGAATGGGGCGCATCCCCTGCAGGTGGGTTGCGCAGCAGCGCCCTTGCTGCAGCTAGCGCGCCTCCATGGTGTACGCTCAGCGCTGCAGAAGACCTCACGCTGGTCGGGGCCTGCATAGCCGGAGTCGGCTGCTGGCTACCCGCTTGTGCCGACACACTCCGTCCTGAGTGTGTCGACATGTACTCTCCAGTGGTCACGGTTCGCCGTGAATGCGCAGGGGGAGAGCTTGCCGCTGAAGGGAACTTGGTCATCTTCGTTGGCGGAAACTCGTCGCGCTAGGGGAAAAGCCCCCTACCTGGCGCGCCAATTGTCGAAGTGTGCGATCGACACTTCCCCCGGGCCTGCACTGGGCAGCCCGTGGAGGTTCTTTTTTCGGAGGGGCTAGTTCCTAGCGGAGAGCTTGCGCGAATGGACAAGTTAGTGAGAGCTTGACACAGGAAGTTTTACGTGGTTCAGGCCGCCGGAGCATAAAACCCTACGTCCACGGCGAGCTATGGAGCTCGCTGTATTGCTTGCTGCTCAGGGCCGGGGGCCTGAGCTTGGGGGTGAGTTACAGCTTGAGAGTGTATGGCTAGCGTATGAGTTGCAGAATGCGAACCCTTGCTATCGACGCCTACCCGAGCCTTTTATAGTCCAAGGCTCGGGTGGCTTACAAGGGAAGCCGGGACCCGACAGGTGGTCCCGGGAAGATTGTCTATTATCTACCGTATCTGTAGTTATGCCGGTGGTTGCCTCCGGTCGAAGGCTTCTGAGTCTTCCTTTTGCCGCCCTGCCCATGCCGTGCGCTAGTCGTAGTGGTTGATGACGGCGCAGGCGGCATGGGATGTCTTGTCGCGGCGTTTATTACCTGTCAGGTTCTGACACCGCACGCCAGTCTGTGATGCGACTGGACGCAACGGCACCTGACAGGCGCGTGCTCCGCGTTTCCGCGTCTTGGGAAGACGCGGGCCTTGAATTCCTTGTACGGGCAAGGTGAGGGGCGCCTTTACGCCCGCTGCCTACTGCCAGGGGGCAGGCAGCACCGTTCCTCCAGCCACGTGGCAGGTCCGGAGCTCTTCTCTGAGGAGAGGGAGGTCCGGCCTCGCTGGACGCGTGGCGTCTTCGGACCTCTCTCCCGCGGAGGGGGAGGTCCAGCTTCTGCATGCCACGTGGCGGGCCCGGAGCTCACCTCTGAGGAGAGGGAGGTCCGGCCTCGCTGGACGCGTGGCGTCTTCGGACCTCTCTCCCGCGGAGAGGGAGGTCCGGCTTCTGTATGCCACGTGGCGGGCCCGGAGCTCTCCTCTGAGGAGAGGGAGGTCCGGCCCCGCCAGACGCGTGGCCCCTTTGGAGCTCTCCCTGCGGAGAAGGGCGAGCACCTTAGGCATTTTACCCTGTGCGCGGGGGTACCCCATATCTCAGGTACCGACAGGCTCGGGTAGGCGTCGATAGCAGGGGTTCGCACTTCGCAACTCATACGCTAGCCATACACTCTCCAGCTGTAACTCACCCCCAAGCTCAGGCCTCCGGCCCTGAGCAGCAAGCAATACAGCGAGCTCCATAGCTTGCCGTGGACGTAGGGTTTTACGCTCCGGCGGCCTCAACCATGTAAAACTCGCCGTGTCAAGCTCTCGCTGACTCGCCCATCCGCGCAAGCTTTCCGCTAGGAGACTAGCCCCGCCGAAAAAAGAACCTCCGCGGGCTGCCCAGTGCAGGCCCGGGGGAAGTGTCGATCGCACACTTCGACATTTGGCGCGCCAGGAAGGGGGCTTTTCCCCTAGCGCGACGAGTTTCCGCCGACGAAGATGATCGAGCTTCCTTCAGCGGCAAACTCTTCCCCCCTGCGCCCGTGGCAAACCGTGACCAGGGGAGAGTACATGATGACACACTCAAGCTGGGAGCCAGCAACCGGCTCTGGCAGCGCCGACCCCGGCAATGCAGGCCCCATCCAGCGTCAGGCCTTCAGTAGCGCCGGGCGTACCCGGTGGGGGTGCGCTAGCCGCAGCAAGGGCGCTTCTGCGCAAACCGCCTGCTGGGGACGCGCCACAGGAAGCGACCCAGTGGTGGATTCGCGAGGTAGACCATCTTGTCGTCGCCGCCGCAAACCATTGACTTTGGCGGGGACGACGCTCCGACCAAGCGGCTGTGTCGCTGACGCGCGTGCCAACGGTTGATGGCCAGACGGGGGAGTTCCAGCTCCACCAAGCTTCTGTCGATGGACCTGAGGACAGAGCTGGAACGGTGCCACTTATGCCAAGATGCCCGAGTGTTCCTCGAGCGACGTCAAGAAAGGTGTCGCACTCAAGAGGCTGGCGACAACATGACGTCGGCCTCGACCCAGCCTGAAGGGCAGATCTTCGCTACGCGAGCTCTGCCCCAGGCATACGTCGTGCGGCATATGCCACAACCATATGCCCTGCAGACGGCGTGCCCGGTCTATGGAGCGGCCTTGCCCATACCGGGGCACACTGTGCCAGCGGAGAACCAAGCGTTCGCGGCACCGATACCTGCACTGGGAGCCAGCAACCGGCTCTGGCAGCGCCGACCCCGGCAATGCAGGCTCCGACCAGCGTCAGGTTTTCAGTAGCGCAGGGTGTACCTAGTGAGGGTGCGCTAGCCGCAGCGAAGAGCGCTGCTACACAATATGCCACAGCCGTGTGTCCTACGTATGGCAGCCAGAGCATGCGGTGCTCAGCGCGATCCAAGCATTCGCGGCATCAGGACCTGCCACGGCAGAAGCAGGGTGTGCGGCCCTCGCGCCCCGCTTTCGCTTCACAAAATGGCCGCGCAAGTTTCGGCCGCTCTTGCCTGAGAAGTGCGACGGGAGCATCAACCCGGCGGATTTCCTCCAGAGGCTGGGAAATCCAGAAGCTCGCGGAGCGCTTCCGGAAGGGGAAGCAGCCCCCAGCTGATGCCCCACCCTGTAGTCAAAGGGAGGGTAAGCAGAAGGTCGAGGCCCGGGACGGCGACGACCGCCAGGTGGAGTTCCAGGAGCTCCGGCGCGCCGTAAAGGCAGTGCGCAATCATGGGAGCTCCAGCTCCAGTGACGACGAGCACTGGAAGATGCCCTGTGACATCTTCGGCGGGTCCGCTGACCCCCTGTCCCGAAGCATGGCTAAGGCCTTGCGCCGAGCGGTAGCGTCGGTGGCTCCCCTCCCAGGTGCAGTACCGCGCCTCAGGTGGATGGGAACCCCCATCAGCTTCGATGACACCGACTGCCCCAGGAACATGGCTGGGGCCGGCCAACTACCGCTCGTGGTGGCCCTTACCATCGCCAACGTGAAGATGTACCACATTTTGGTGGATGGTGGGGCTGGACTTAACCTCATCAGTCACGCAGCCTTCCAGAAGCTGCAGATCCCGATGGCCAAGCTCGCCCCATCAAGCCCGTTCTCAGGGATAGGGCCGGGACAGGTCGTTCCCTACGGCCGCATCAGCCTCCCGGTGACCTTTGGGGCACCGGACAGCTACCGGACAGAGTACATTCTGTTCGACGTGGCCGAGATTGCCATGATCGGTAGGCCAGCCCTGTACCGATTCATGGCAGTAGCCCACTACGGCTACCTTGTCTTGAAGATGCCTACACCAACAGGCGTCCTCAAGGTTTGTGGAGACCGTGCTGCCGCAGTATTAGCCTTGGAAAGGCTTCAGGCGCTTACAGCAACTAGAGCGCCAGCCCTCAGCAGTACAGAACCAAACCAGCTCCACCTAAGTGCACGCCATCGTGCCTCTACCACCGCACCCCGCGTGCAACCCCTTGATGAGGACGACGTCCCCACAAGGCTCGTCCGAATCAGCGCCGATGCCACCCAGACCACCCGGGTAGCCGGGGGCCTGGGTAGCATATAGGAAGGCACGCTCGTTGCCCCCCTCCGGCATGAGGTCGATGTGCTGCATGATAGCCATCACCGAGGCCAGAGATCCCTAGGGAGGTGATGGAGCACTACTTAAAGGTCTTTCCCGACGTCCAGCCGTCCGACGAGACGGAGAGTCCGCCGCTCCCTGCGCTTGGAAAACCGTGTTATTATCCCGAAGGCCAGCGAGAATATCCGGAAGCGCATCCACTACACCAGTCTCAATAAGGCATGCCCTAAAGACCTATTTTTTCTTCCTATGATAGAGCAAATAGTAGACTCGATACCAGGCTGTGATATGCTGCGCTTCCCAAATGCTTGCTAGGACTCCCATCAGACCCCTGAGTCTGAAGTAGTTGAAGGGCGCCCTTTACCTGCTAATCCCGGCGTAAACCGACTAGGCATAGCTAGGGGTCCCGCAAATTTCCGTTCTTCGCGCAATGGCTTTAACCCCATACCGCAGTAACCTGTTTCGCTACCGAGAAGCAAGCACCAGAAGACCAGACCTCGGATCCCCGACACAACCTCCCGGAGGACCAGCAGGACCTCCCGGAGCTCCCGGGACGTCAGCGGAGCTTCCCGCGAGGTCCAAAGCAGCCTGAGGACCCCCGAGTGTCGGGCACCCAGCGATCCCCCTAGGCTAAAAGCTATCCCCCACAGCTCCACGCGGCGGGCGATGCCGCCAAATGGGCGGCGGAACTACTGAAGTTTGATCTAGGTTCCCTTTCCCGTCATACAGACATTAACAGAGCATTAGTTCACTTGTGGCTGAAGTAGACGCACGCTCAGGGGGCCACGAAGGCGATGAAACAGTACCCTGAGCCCTGACCTTCACCAGGCCTTATTGAATGATGTTCGTCGACGGCTCCTCGCGAAAGCAGGGGGCCCGATGCTAGCGTACTGTTCCTCACGCCATCGGGGGAGCAGTCTGGGTATGTGGCGCGTTTCAATTCCAAGACAACCAACAACATAGCAAAGTATGGAGTGCCCATCCTTCTCGCTTGTCGTTGGCTCAGGGCAATCCCCATGTGACGCCCTCAATTCTGTGGAAAACCACGGAACCGAGAACTAATGCATATGTGTGCCCAGGATGTTCATCACACATACACATACGTTCCACAAACTTAATTCAGATTATATATTACCACGAATAACAGGGTTTATTACAATATCTTATGAGTCTTGGACTCATGCTTACAGCGGAAGTCTTTGTTCTATGCAGCGGAAATCTTATTTAAATGCGGAAGGAAAAACTAATGCGGAAGCAAAACTAAGCAGAAGTGGCTCCATCTCTACTCCCTCCACAGGCAAGGTTGAGAACAGATCACACGCCATAATGTTCTACTCGGTCTTCATAGTAGTCTTCTCTTGCTGTTGATGAAGAAATAACAATGCAAGTTTGAGCACAATGATGTACTCAGCAAGTGCGGGAATAACACATGATATGCAGCTTATAAACAAGGTAGGTATAAAAGGGCTTATTTGCAGAAAAGCAACCTTGTAAAACCATGATAAAACGGCAACTTTACTTTAGATGAATGTAATCCCAGCATATATTGAATTACCAACATACCTTCATCACTCCCCGTGTTCCATCCGAACATTAACCAATCTTTTATTCATACTCACGAATACCTCCTCGTATTCGCTACCATCTCATCTCATATAACAACCTCGTCTCGCACCGAGACCAATTCTCATTTCATGACCCACCAGTCATGCAACCCTTTCATCATCCAGGCTTAACAATTCCAAACCAAACCATAACCAATCCCATAATCATAACCAAGAATCCTTCCCAATAACCATTCCATTAACCATCCCATCAATCATCCCAATAACCATTCCAATAACCATCCCATCTAATCATGGCAGTTTAGCCAGGTGCTCGTGACCGTAAGCTCGGCTATCATGATAGTTTTAACAACTCTGCAGAGTTTGTACCTCTTTACCCACAAGTTTGTGATTTTGTCACCCGTCGGCGACTGCAGAACCTCCATTATACCAGTACACAACCGTCGGTGTATGGTCAAGAGATCACAAAATAGCCTTTACAAAGGGGTTACTAGATGTATGGACTCACTAAGGTTTCACCGGCAGGCTAGAATCTCCAATTCTCCCACCCACGCGCCCCCTCTTGTGCCATGCAGTTCCCAGGGCAGTCCTCACTCGACTCCCATTCCCCGCGCCTTCCATAGTCCATAACATCCTAGCAACTTACCTAATTACTCAGCTAAGCCGCACCCATACTTGGCCTTGTGGTGGCACTGTTATCCTGGCATGTGCGTGCATGAACCGGTCCTTAGATCTGCGGCAAGCAAAACCACCATCTCACGCTACCTCATTCACAAACCCAGGCTTGCCTAGATCTCCCTCCGATCCATGTTCATTAACCTCATCAGTTATTTATGATCAGTACAAGTGCAGTTAGCTAGACACATCTATCTTGCTTCCCGATCCCAGAGACTCAGCGAAGCATAAAGCAAAAACCATACCCGACTCATAAACTTCCCAGGTGACAAGGGTGGTTTAATCAAAACTAGTAAACTCCTATAAAAGGGTTTCCCATCATGTTTGACTCAGCACACACACTTGTTCGCAAAACAAAATAGTTTTACCCAAAACATAGGATCAACTTGGTCAAAGAGCACTTGCCTTGTTCTTGCGGTTCCGGTTGTCCTTGATTCTCAAAACCTTGTTGCTGCAGCTCGTTGTAGACAGCTTCCTGAGTTTGTCCTGCTTTGTAGGATTCACGTGCATACAATATTCACAGCAATCAATATCATGCACAAAACCCTAAACTAGATGCGATGATGCACATACATGCTATCCTATGATTAGTTTTATTAGATTGATCTGTACGTATTCTTGCATGGCTTGCATGGTCAGAGGTGTTCAGATCAAAGGTGAATGTGGCGATGATCTTGTCTTTAGATCAACTGATTATCAAGTGTTCTGCCCACGAAAACGCTTCTGTTCGAAAGGAATCGAAGAACAGATGCAAAGAGATGAACAACATGATGTCGTAAGGTGGTATTGAAGTCCTACCTCACGTTCTTCTTGTCTTCGGGGTCCTCCTCAGACCGCTTGGTTCTCCTCCGATGATCTCCCTTGTTGTGTTTTCTGCGATGTTTTGCTCGGCGAGTTAGGGCTAGGGCTCTAAGTCGTCGGCTCAGGAGTTGAACGAGGAGTTTTTGGTTTCGGCCGGAGGTTTTGGGTTCTATTTATAATCGGGAAGAGAAGAGTCCTAATCTGATTGGATCCCGAATAAGAGTCTTATTCAGATCTTTGTTAGATCCTGACGTCTTATCTTCGGTAACATCGTGGATTTTAGATCGGTTTCCGTTGCGCACCGGTATCTTTACTTGTAAGAACCGCTTCAGACTCGTTACCTCCGCGGTGATGAGCTCCGGAAGCTCCACGTGTCCTTCGGGCCTGGTATCTCCTCATCCGCAGAGATGAGCTCCGGTCGTGCCGCGTGTCAATCGATCGAGACCTCCCCCTTCTTCGGAGGTGAGCTCCGCGCACGCCACGTGTGGGTGCCGGTCTTTCCGCCTTTCCCTCCCTCAGGGACATGCCCCGAGGTCGACACGTGTTTAGCAGCGACGGTCCTTCCGGTGATAAGCTCCGGTGGTGACACGTGTTCAATAGATCCGGACTCCTCTGAGATGAGCTCCGAGATTGACACGTATCCCGCACGGATGGTCCTCTGATTTCCGCGAGGACTAGCTCCGTGGACGACACGTGTCTTATGAAAAATGCCTTTGCTTCTTCCGCAGAGGCTAGCTCCGCGGGCAGCACGTGTCCCACAGGGTCGGACCTCTTTCCAATTGTGGAGGTGACCCCCGAGTCTGCCACGTAGCCTAGTTTAGCGTCGGACCTCTCCCAATCTCTCGGAGATGAGCTCCGAACGCGCCACGTGGTCTGCTGGCCGTGGAAGTTGCGTTTCGGTATTCTAGGAGAGCTTTATTGGCCATCCCTTTGATACTTGTCTCTGTTCCTTTTTTTCTTAAAATGTTTTTCTTCTTCATAAAACATGAACACATGCTGACACCCGAGGTGAGGGTGTCACACCCCAGTCTGGTTAACAACCAAGACAGCGGAGACAGACCCCCTCGCCTTGGACCTGCACCACGTACCGCGCGCTAGCAAGGCCGCAGCTGACGACCATTCAACGAGGGCCCCCACTGCCACCGGAGCCACTGTGCCTGAAGGGGGCCTCGAGAGGACGTTGCCGCGACCCACAGCCCGGCCCGCCGAACCGGGCGAAGGGGGCTAGACCAGCACCTCGAAGCTGGCGGTCCCGGCGGCCATGAGCGCCGACAAGGATCATAAGCGTCACTGGGGACTCCGTGCAACCCAGCGCTCAAGATCCAGATGCTCAAGTCAGACCCGATGCATGTTTCACGGAGGTCCGGGACTACTTGAAAGACAATATCCTCACTGATGAACGTGTATCCGCTGAACGGATTGCGCGTATGGCTAAGAGACACATGGCGGTAGAGGGGGATCTCTACCGACGTGGCGCCAACCACATCCTATTGCGGTGCATAACCCAGGGCGAAGGCTGCGACTTGTTCGCTGAGATCCATGGAGGCGAATGTGGGAGTCATTCTTCCTCACGCACACTTGTCGGTAAATCCTTTCGGCATGGCTTCTACTAGCTGGCAACACTCTAGGATGCCGTCGAGCTGGTCGAGAGCTGCTAAGCGTGCCTGTTCCACGCCGAGCAGATCCATACACCGGCTTGGACGGTACAGATGATCCAGCCCGCATGGCCATTTGCCGTACTGGGGCTGGACATCCCGGGCCTGGGACCATTCCCCAGAACCGAAGACAGGGACCCGCTCCCGAACCTTCGGAACACGGAACACCGCTGTAAGTTCTACCCCTAGAGCAACGATAGGGCAGGCCTTTCTTTTTGTAGTAATTTCCATAAAAGTCCGTGAACAGGGCTTGGAGCAACTAAGCCTCAAGGGACGGTCCAGGACTACGTTCAGGTTCGCCTGGTTCCGACCCCAAGCGCGTAGAGTCTTGTTTCCCTTGAGGTGGGTCGTGGCCTACATATGTGGCCCGCCTTCCCCCGTATGGAAATTTATATGAAAAGAAACCTACCCTACGTTGCTCTACTTTGGTACTCATTTAATTTACTTATTAAGTTTTTATGATTACCCTACTAACGTGTGCTCACTATGCGTTCAACTCCCTCTTCTCATTCTCATCTTTAGTCGGAATTTGCTGCAGATAGGACTAAGGAATACAGGGGGGGAGCCCCCAAGGAGAATAACTTTTTCCTTACTTGTGTGCAGGACTTCTCAGCCTCAGCTCCCTGCAGGAGTATGGTAGGCACATCCACCCAATAGAACGCACCTACCAGGGGGCCGCTACGGGATCGCGGTAGGCCAAAAACCCCAAGGTAAGATCAAAGGGCTAGCCCTCACAGGGGCGAGGTCCGAAGGCCCCACGTGTCCAGCGGGGCCGGACCTCCCACCTCTTTGAGGGGAGCTCCGGGGCCGCCGCGTGGTCTGCAGAAGTCGGACCACCCCCCTCTGCGAGGAGAGGCCCGGGGCCTCCACGTGCCCTGCAAGCCCGGACCTCCTCTCAGGCGGAAGCTCCGGGCCCGCCATGTGGCCAACAGGCTCGGACCCCCCTCCGGTCTTGTGAGGCGGGTCCTGGAGACCTCCGAAACCCTTACTATACAGTGGGGACCCGGACAAGGTGTCTATGCAGAGCTTCGAGATCGGTCAAGGCCTCCGAGTCCTTGCGGAGCTAAGAGCTCGGTCAGGAAAGGCCAAGAAGAAGACTAGGGCATGCAGACACGGAAAGAAACAGGAGTCTATCCATACAAAGGCTCCACGAGCTGGGCTACAGACTCAAAAAAATAAAAAAGGAAGTACAGGGCCTTGTGGACACGAGGGCAGATGCTTAGGGGTCCCCGGACTCCCGATGAAACCTATAGGCCACGAGGGCAGCTAAGTCCTTGACTTCGGCCCTGGCAGCTTCCTCCCGGTCGGCGATGGGTCCTAAACGGACCGGCCCCAGAGAAAAGGAAGGGTCTCAGCTAACGAAGCACGACAGAACGTGCATCGCAACCTCCTTCGCAAGGCCCCGACCTTCCGCTTCCAGCTCGTCGGCGATCACTGATTCGAGCCGACCTAGCTCGTCGCCGAGAGACTCAAGGGCTGGGACCGCTTCGGACACCGGCCGTGCTGGGGTCTCCACCTGCACAGGGCTAAAACCAAGAGGAGCCAAGGCGGATCCCGCCTTAGCAATGAAGCACCAGACCGTCTGGGCCTCGGCAGTCCGCAAGGAATGGAGCCTCTCTACCTCTTGGCGAGCCGCTAGCTCGCGATCCATCACCGCCTGAAGCTCCTTGGAAGACTGTTCCTCCCTCGCGGCGACAGCCGACTCACGGAGCTCCAGCTCCTCAGTCCGAGCCCTTAGCTCCTCCACCTTGACCCTCAGCCGAGTGGTGGTCTTCTCCTCCTCGGCCGCAGCAGCGCGTTCCCGTTCAGTGACGGCGTGTTCCCGACGGGCTACCTGCAGCTGCAACTCCTCCGCGGCGGTGGAACACTCCGTGGCTTTGGCTTCATCTTTGGCCAGAGCCTCGCAGCAGGAGGCACGAACCCGTTGGGCCTCTAACTCCAAGCGGCTAATGGCTTTCTTCTGGGTGCTAAGCAGAGCACTCATAGCCTCAAGCCTTGACTGCCTTGAGTCGAGGTCCGCTCGGGCCCGCTGCTGCCAGCTGAGAAGGCGTTCCCTCTCGCCGGCCAATGCCTTCCGCTCCTGCTCAAAGGCAGATTGGAGCTGCCGGGTGCTGGTCTGGGCACGCTCCAGGGCGTCCCACACGGGCACCGGAGCAGGGGGAGCAGGAGTTGCACCGCTGGACCCCCCGGACGAGTCCAAGGCCGGCGGGAGCGCCGGCGCCTCAGCAGCTACGGTGGGGCGCTGTCCTAAGCAGGCCAGGGGGCCAGCAGGCACACCTACAGCAGCCCTCCCGGTCTCAAGACCTGGCTTCTGGGCTGGTGAAGGAGGGTGGGTAGGAGCAGATGCGGCCACTGCGGCCACTGCCCCCGCCGATTCGGGAGCTATGCGGGCCGCCGCGGTCCCCAGGTGCCGAGGCGCGGAGCCCCTGCTGGTTGAAGGCGGCCGGATAAGAGGCCCGCCCCTGGCAGCCGGTCGGTCCCTGCAAAGAAGAAGAAGCCCTCAGAATAAGAGAAGAGGCAGGAGCTCTGCTCCTATAAGTTAGAAAGGATAACACTTACTGGGCGGCATGAGCGCTCCAGCGAGCTTGCAGCACTGGCCTCTGGGCTGTAGCTGAACTGCCAGGACCAGCGGCTGGAACGGTCGCGGAGTGGGACGCCTGGACCTCCGGCGCGCTCATCAGCGTTGCCCCACCAACATCCGTCCTGGGAGACCCGCCGCTCGAGGGAAGATGGCGAGATACTTGGGCTGATTCGGACGGCAGCTGTCTGGGGAGAGACCCGCCGGGGGGGGGACACTCGGGACCTCTTCGGGTCGCCACCCGATGGACCAGCACCTCCGAGAGATGGAAGCAAAGTAGCTCCGGCACCCTGGCTTGGCACAGGCGGCACCCTCGGAGGAGACCGAGCGCGTTTCTTCTCTAAATGCCGGGGGGCCGGCTCTTTCCCTTTCCCTTTGTCGGCGGCTTGGGTTCCGTCGGCTTTGGGTGAGGGATTGGCAGCAGCGGATGCTTCATGCTCTGATCCGGGGTGCTCGGTTCCTGGAATGGTGATACCCCGGAAGGCATCCCCGACCTGACGAACGGCAATCCCGATATCATCAAGGTTCGGCATCTTCCGCAGGAGCTCTGACCTCCTCTGAGGCTCCAAGAAGAAGGGGGTGGCAGAAGGCGGAAAGACGGGGACGCCGCTGGGAATGTAGTCGCCGCTCACCTTGCTCACCATCTCCTCCAGCTCCTCGTCGGAAGGGACAGAGCCGGGGCCTCTCTCCAGCCTGGTACAGTCCTGCTCACCGGTATAGTACCACGCTGGGCGGCTGCGTTGCTGCAAGGGAGCAATGCGGCGTGACACAAAGTCCATCAGCACCATTAGAGACGTCAGCCCCTCGTTGGCCAAGAACCGGATCCGCTCCAAGACCGGAGTGTACTCCTGCTCCAGCTCAGGGATCTCCTCCCAGAAGCGGCGATCGGTGGTCGGGCTGGCGGTTGGGAGTTGTAGGCGATCGTGCTCGTCGGCCTGCACTACCACCCTGCTCTCCCTCCAGTTCTCCCACCTTGATGCGCTTAAGGGCAGGAGGTATCCGGAAACCTTGGGGTGTTTGCAGCGATGCTGGAAGTAATATGCCCCCATCTGAGTCTTTGAGCCGCGTCCAGTCGTCCGCAGCACAAAGAAGTGGCGGAAGAGCGTCACGGAGGCGTGCACCCCCACGAACATCTCGCAGAAGTGGACAAAAACGGCCACCATTGCGAAGGAGTTGGGGGAGAGACGGTGGAGCTGGAGACCGTATGTCTCCAGCAGGGTGACGAAGAAGGAAGAAATCGGCGGAACGAACCCCGCCAGAGCATAAGCGGTGAAGAATACTATCTCCCCCTTTTCCAGGACCAGGGGGAGAGATCCTCGGCGTAGCCGATGCTTCTGCTCTTCCGAGCGCCAGCCCAGCAGCCTGCGCACTGGCCCGAGCTCGGAGGAGCGAACGAGGCGCGTCGGAAGCAAGTTGGAAGCCATAGCGAAAGAAGGCGCAAGGGCAGGAGAGCCGGGGCGCAAGAGTTCAAAGGAAGTACGAGCGCAATGCGAAGGGAAGCCGCGATGCGGGTGAGATCCCCTTTTAAAACTTTCCAGGGATTGTTCGAGGTAATTTGAAAACCTCCGGAAACACCGCATCGGCGACCTCGTCGGCTCCGAGACTGGGCGCCGATGAAAGCTGGGCCCAAGCCGCTTAACTAAAGCGGTGGGGTCAAGGAGTCAGCCTCCTGAGAAGATGAGCTGGCAAGGCACTTCGGCGGTTCCCGAAGAAAGCTCCGCAACGTGCAGAAGTGGCAGCCTTGGGAACCGCCGCAGTAAAAGCAATCATCAAGTGAGCGCACGCTCTCACGACCCCGCGGCCGTTCGTGCTCCGGCAGCGGTCAATTCGGGACTTAGAGAAAGTGTGCGGATCGGAAGAGACGGAGGTCCCACCTCGGGCTCGCTATCTTCCCCGAGATGGGCCCGGGGGCCACTGTCGGTACCTGAGATATGGGGTACCCCCGCGCACAGGATAAAATGCCTAAGGTACTCGCCCTTCTCCGCAGGGAGAGCTCCGAAGGCGCCACGCGTCCGGTGGGGCCGGACCTCCCTCTCCTCAGAGGAGAGCTCCGGGCCCGCCACGTGGCATACAGAAGCCGGACCTCCCCCTCCGCAGGAGAGAGGTCCGAAGACGCCACGCGTCCAGCGGGGCCGGGCCTCCCTCTCCGCAGAGGAGAGCTTCGGGCCCGCCACGTGGCATACAGAGGCTGGACCTCCCCCTCCGCGGGGAGAGGTCCGGAGGCTCCACGTGCCCCGCAGGCCGGACCCTTCTCGCCTCAGAGAAGGGCTCCGGACCCGCCACGTGTCCAGAAGAACGGTGCTGCCTGCCCCCGAGCGGTAGGCAGCGAGCGTAAAGGCGCCCCACACCTTGCCCGTAGAAGGTATTCAAGGCCCGCGTCTTCACAAGACGCGGAAACGTGGAGCATGCGTCTGTCAGGTGCCGTTGCGCCCAGTCGCCTCACAGACTGGCGCGCGGTGTCAGAACCTGCCAGCCAATAAACGCCACGACAAGACATCCCATGCCGCCTCCGCCGTCATCAACCACTACGACTAGCACGTGGCATGGGCAGGGCGGCAAGATGAAGACTCAGAAGCCTTCGACCAGAGGCAACCACCGGCGTAACTACAGATACGGTAGATAATAGACAATCTTCCCGGGACCACCTGTCGGGTCCCGGCTTCCCTTGTAAGCCGCCCGAGCCTTGGACTATAAAAGGCTCGGGTAGGCATCGATAGCAGGGGTTCGCACTTCGCAACTCATACGCTAGCCATACACTCTCAAGCTGTAACTCACCCCCAAGCTCAGGCCTCCGGCCCTGAGCAGCAAGCAATACAGCGAGCTCCATAGCTCGCCGTGGACGTAGGGTTTTACGCTCCGGCGGCCTGAACCACGTAAAACTCGCCGTGTCAAGCTCTCGCTAACTCGCCCATCCGCGCAAGCTTTCCGCTAGGAGACTAGCCCCGCCGAAAAAAGAACCTCCGTGGGCTGCCCAGTGCAGGCCCGGGGGAAGTGTCGATCGCACACTTCGACAGGTTTCTTTTCATATAAATTTCCATAGGAGGAAGGCAGGCTAAACATGGAGGCAATGAACCGTCCCATTAAAAAGGGAAGCAAGACTCTACGCGCTTAGGTCGGAACCAGGCCAAGCTGAACATAGTCCTGGACCGTCCCCTGAGACTTAGCGGCTCCGAGCGCTGTTCCTGGACTCTATGGAATCTATTACAAAAGGAAGAGGAGGTCCTACTATTGCCCTAGGGGTAGAACTTACGGAGGTGTTCTATGTTCCAAGGGTGCGGGAGCGGATCCCCATCCTCAGTGGAAAGGCATACGCACCCGGGACGGCACACTTTTGTGACTCGGAATGGACCTTCCCAGCTAGGGGAGAGTTTGTGGGTCCCTTCGCAAGAAAGTATGCGCCGCAACACCAGGTCGCCTTCCTGCAGCTCCCGTACACGCACAGACCTCTGGTGGTAGCACCAGAGCGCTTGTCTGTACCGTGCGTTGCGGAGTGCTGCATGCAATCGTGCCTCGTCGACGAGGTCGATGTCTCCACGCCGGAGGTTGTCCTGCGCGGCTTCGTCGTAAGCCCGGACACGGTGAGACTTCATGGTGATCTCTGGGGAAGCACAGCTTCGGCTCCATATACCATGAAGAAGGGTGTCTCTCCGGTGGCCCGGCTCTGGGATGTCCGGTGAGCCCATAGTGTGCTCGGAAGCTCATCCACCCAATTGGCACCATGTTTCTTCAAGCCGGCACAGGTGCGAGTTTTGAGGCCCCAAAGAATCTCGGCGTTGGCCCTCTCGACTTGCCCATTGCTCTTTGGGTGAGCAACAGAGGCATAGCACACCTGGATGCCGAGGTCTTCGCAGTAGTCTTGGAAGGCTGCGCTGGTGAACTGGGTCCCGTTGTCGGTGATGATTCTGTTCGGGACCCCGAACCGGCAGACAATCGACTTGATGAACTTTACTGAGGATTGCTTGTTGATGGTGATGACTGGTGCGGCTTCTGGCCACTTGGTGAACTTGTCGATGGCGACGTAGAGGTACTGGAATCCCCCGACGGCTCTGGGGAATGGTCCCAGGATGTCCAACCCCCATACGGCAAACGGCCATGAGGGCGGGATCATCTGTACCGCCTGAGCCAGTGTATGGATCTGCTTGGCGTGGAACTGGCACGCCTTGCAGCTCTCGACCAGATTGACAGCGTCCTGGAGTGCTGTCGGCCAGTAGAAGCCATGCCGGAAGGCTTTACCGACAAGCGTGCGTGAGGAAGAGTGACTCCCACATTCGCCTCCATGGATCTCAGCGAGCAAGTCGCAGCCTTCCCCCTGGGTTATGCACCGCAATAGGACGTGGTTGGCGCCACGCCGGTAGAGATCCCCTTCTATCAGCGCGTATCTCTTAGCCATGCGCACGATCCGTTCAGCGGATACACGTTCATCATGGAGGATGATGTCTTCCAAGTAGTCCCGGATCTCCGTGATCCATGCATCGGGTCTGACTTGAGCTTCTGAATCTTGAGCGCTGGGTTGCACGGAGTCCCCAGTGATGCTTACGATCCTTGGCGGCATCCATGGCTGTAGGGCTGCTGGGACCGCCAGCTTCGAGGTGCTGGTCCAACCCCCTTGGCCCGGCTCGGCAGGCCGGGCTGTGGGCCGCAGCAACGTCCTCTCGAAGACTCCTTCGGGCACAGGGGCTCCAGTGGGCCTTCGTTGAGAGGTCGTCAGCTGCGGCATTGCCAGTGCGCAGTACGTGGTGCAGGTCCAAGGCGAGGAAGTCTTTCTCCAACATCTGCACGTGGAGCAGATAAGCAGCTAGCTGTGGGTCATTGCAGGAGCATTCACCCTTAACTTGCTTGATAACTAGCTGGGAGTCACCCTGTGCCAACAACTGGCGAGCGCCCAGAGACAGGGCTGTCTTTAGGCCAAAGATGAGTGCTTCATACTCTGCCATGTTGTTGGTTGCCTTGAAATTGAGACGCACCATATAACCAAACTGCTCCCCCGATGGCATGAGAAGCAGTACGACGGCACCGGCCCCCTGCTTTCACGAGGAGCCGTCGAAGAAGAGCATCCAGTGAGGCCCGGTGAAGACCGGAGCTCGGTGCTTTGGTTCACCGTCTTCGTGGCCCCTGGGTCAGACTTCGTTGGCGTCCACTCAGCCACGAAGTCAGCCAGTGCTTGGCTCTTGACTGCATGACGAGGAAGGAAGTCCAGCTCAAACTCCGCCAGCTCCGCTGCCCATTTAGCGATATTGCCAGTCGCGTTGGGGCTGCGAAGGATAGCTTTCAGCGGATAGGAGGTGTCGGTACCTGAGATATGGGGTACCCCCGCGCACAGGGTAAAATGCCTAAGGTACTCGCCCTTCTCCGCAGGGAGAGCTCCGAAGGCGCCACGCGTCCGGCGGGGCCGGACCTCCCTCTCCTCAGAGAAGAGCTCCGGACCCGCCACGTGGCATACAGAAGCCGGACCTCCCCCTCCGCAGGAGAGAGGTCCGAAGACGCCACGCGTCCAGCGGGGCCGGACCTCCCTCTCTGCAGAGGAGATCTCCGGGCCCGCCGCGTGGCCAGAAGAACGGTGCT
This sequence comes from Neostapfia colusana, assembly GCA_030760725.1. Taxonomy (NCBI): domain Eukaryota; kingdom Viridiplantae; phylum Streptophyta; class Magnoliopsida; order Poales; family Poaceae; genus Neostapfia; species Neostapfia colusana. The sequence continues at coordinate 30,060,462 of JASWHV010000017.1, read as the reverse complement.
GCCTGCCCCCGAGCGGTAGGCAGCGGGCGTAAAGGCGCCCCACACCTTGCCCGTACAAGGTATTCAAGGCCCGCGTCTTCCCAAGACGCGGAAACGCGGAGCACGCGTCTGTCAGGTGCCGTTGCGCCCAGTCGCATCACAGACTGGCGCGCGGTGTCAGAACCTGCCAGCCAATAAACGCCGCGACAAGACATCCCATGCCGCCTGCGCCGTCATCAACCACTACGACTAGCACGCGGCATGGGCAGGGCGGCAATATGAAGACTCAGAAGCCTTCGACCAGAGGCAACCACCGGCGTAACTACAGATACGGTAGATAATAGACAATCTTCCCGGGACCACCTGTTGGGTCCCGGCTTCCCTTGTAAGCCGCCCGAGCCTTGGACTATAAAAGGCTCGGGTAGGCGTCGATAGCAAGGGTTCGCACTTTGCAACTCATACGCTTGCCATACACTCTCAAGCTGTAACTCACCCCCAAGCTCAGGCCTCCGGCCCTGAGCAGCAAGCAATACAGAGAGCTCCATAGCTCGCCGTGGACGTAGGGTTTTACGCTCCGGCGGCCTGAACCACGTAAAACTCGCCGTGTCAAGCTCTCGCTAACTCGTCCATCCACGCAAGCTTTCCGCTACGAGACTAGCCCCGCCGAAAAAAGAACCTCCGCGGGCTGCCCAGTGCAGGCCCGGGGGAAGTGTCGATCGCACACTTTGACATTTGGCGCACCAGGTAGGGGGCTTTTCCCCTAGCGCGACGAGTTTCCGCCGACGAAGATGACCAAGCTTCCTTCAACGGCAAACTCTCCCCCTCCGCGTTCACGGCGAACCGTGACCACTGGGGAGTACATGTCGACACACTCAGGACGGAGTGTGTCGGCACAAGCGGGCAGCCAGCAGCTGACTCCGGCAACGCCGACTCCGGCTATGCAGGCCCCGACCAGCGTGAGGTCTTCTGCAGCGCTGAGCGTACACCATGGAGGCGCGCTAGCTGCAGCAAGAGCGCTGCTGCGCAACCCGCCTGCGGGGGATGCGCCCCATTCAGCGACCCAGCAATGGATCCGCGAGGTGGACCGCCTCGTCGTCGCCGCCGCGAACCCTCGGTTTCGGCGAGGACGACGCCCAGGGCAACCGGCTGTGTCGCTGACGCGCACACCCACGGTTGATGAGCTAACGGCGGATTCCAGCTCCTCCAGGCTCCTGTTGACGGACCTGCGAAGGGAACTGGAACGGTGCCACTTGGGGCAGGACGCCCGGGTGTACCTCGAGCGACGCCGAGAAAGGCGTCGCAACGAGGAGGCAGGCGACAGCATGTCATCGGCCTCGACACAACCAGAAGGGCAGGTCTTCGCCATGCGAGCCCTGCCACAGGCATATGCTGCGCAGCATATGCCACAACCATATGCGCCGCAAGTAGCGGCCCCGGTCTATGGTGCAGCCTTGCCCATGCCGGGATACGCAGCGACAGGTGCGAACCAAGCGTTCGCAGCGCCTATACCTGCCGCAGCAGGTGCAGGATGTGCGGCCCTTGCACCCCACCTTTGCTTCGCAAGGGGGCCACGCAAGTTCCGCCCGCACCTGCCCGAGAAGTACGACGGCAGCGTCAACCCAGCGGAGTTCCTCCAGATCTACTCCACCGCCGTACTTGCCGCAGGAGGGGACGAGGCTGTCATGGCCAACTACTTCCCCGTCGCCTTGACCGGCCCAGCCCGGTCTTGGCTCATGAATCTACCTCAGGGGTCCATAACCTCCTGGGGTGAGCTCTGCCGGCAGTTCGTCGCCAACTTCGGCAGCTCCTACACCCGTCCCGGCACGGAGCTCGACCTCCACGCCGTCAAACAACAACCTGGGGAGTCGCTGCGCTCTTTCATCCAGCGGTTCTCTCAGGTGCGCAACACCATCCCACATATACAAAGCGCCTCTGTGGTGGTGGTGTTCCGACAGGGTGTCCGGGACGAGAAAATGCTCGAGAAGCTCGCGACCAGAGAGGTCCGCGACGTCTCGGAGCTCTTCAGCCTGGCGGACAAGTGCCACAGAGCAGCTGAAGGGCGGAACTGGCACGCACTGCCGACCTCCGAGTCAGGAGGGCAGCCCGGGTCCGGTGCTGCTGCCTATGGGGGTGGCAAGAAGACCAAGAACCGGGGGGTGGCAAGATGAAGTCACCATTCACGGCCCCCGTCGCCGCAGCTGCAACGATCACTGGAGCTCGGGGGCCACGCCCTGACAAAAGGCAGCGGCAGTCACCGGCCCCAGACAGTGACCAAGGCGGGCTATGCCCCGTGCATGGCACCTGCAACCATACTGCTGCCGAGTGCTGGGAGATCCAGAGGCTCGCAGAGCGCTTCCGCAAAGGAAGACAGCAGAGGGCTGAAGCACCGCCCTACCCTCAGAGGGATGGCAAACAGAAGGCCGACGCCCCAGTCACCGCTGCCCACCAGGTGGGGTTCCAGGAGCCTCAGCGTGTCATAAAGACAGTGCATGGCGGTGAGGACTCCAGTTCCGACGGTGACGGGCCTGGGCGTTAGCCAACTACAGCACGCCTCCGTGCCTCGAACATACCTCTCGGGAGCCGCCTAAGGTCTGTCAACCCCTTGAAGGCCTTGCCAGAAGGGGAAGACGCCTTAGGTCATCCAAGGTGAGCCCGGGTTCACCTACCCCTTGAAGGCCTTAGCCAGAAGGGGAGAACTCCCCGGGGGCCCCCGAGAGAAGCCGCGCAGGGCCTGATCCCGCGTGAAGATAACAACCTCGACAAGACTCGGCTTGCAGGGAACACCCCACAACGCACGGTCTCGGCTAATGCTCTAAGCACTACCGCCAAAGAACCAAACGCGACGGGGGCCCGCAAGAGGGCAACCTGGTGAAGCGGTACGCTATATTCCAAGAAGGACCCATAAGCTCTCCCCCAGCAGGGAAGGTCCCTTCCGAATCATGAAAGCTGCCGCCCCAGGTACACATGCCTTTCAACCGAGAGTGGGATCCATTCCCAAAAAATCCTTGCCATGAAGCAACACTGTAAGTCCTACTTACTGAGCATCGGTAGAACAGGGTTATTCACTTCTGTAATAGACCCCATAGAATTTAGGAACAGAGCTTGGGGTAGCTAAGTCTCAAGGGACGGTACAGGACTACGTCCAGTTTAGCCTGGTTCCGACCCAAAGCGCGTAGAGTCTTGCTTCCCTTGTAGACGAGGCGGAACATTTCCCCCATGTACAGCCAGAATTCCACCTATGGGTACGAATACAGAGACCTGTTCTACTTAGCTCTCTCTCATGCGCTCATTTAAATTATGAATTCATTTTTATGATCGCACTATCTCTGTATGTTCACCGTACATCTAGCTCCCCCTCTCCTGCGCTCATCCATAGTCGGCATTTGCTATCCTACCGAAGGCGGCTGCGCTTGAGGCACCTGCCGATGGCCGAGTGAGTCTCTCGGGCCTCCCCCAGTCAGGTGTTGCGGTGCCAGTTGGTCACCTCCAGGAAAGGCCAGCGTTGTGCATGGGGGGTCCAGGGTGCATATCCAGCTTAGCCGGCCCAGAGCCCAAAGCATGCGCATCCTGCCCTCCGGAGGTCCAGGGGAGTACGTCCGCTTTGCCTGGTCATGAACCCAAAGCGCGTGCACTCTGCTTCCCCAGCGCATGGCCCGGTACTAGGGATCGGACGGCCGTACCCGGACCTCGGAGAGAGCCGGAGCTCCGGCGCCTCGTGCACAGAATTGCCCAGGCCCCGTATAGCGGGTCAGGACCATAAGACGAATAAGACTAAGAGACAGGAGGGGAGGACCCCCCGAGGAGAATTACGTTTCCTCTGCCTGTGTGCAGGACCTCCAGGTTACGGCAACAGGGACTGCATGAAGCGGGGGGAAAGGAGCTACCAGCTACTCCGGCCTGGGACTGGAAGGACCGGGACCTGCCCCTCCAGCAGGGGCGGGGCCCGGGGGCCCCACGTGTCCAGCAGGCCCGGAACTCTCTCCTTCCTTGAGGAGGGCTCCGGGTTCGCCACGTGGCAGGCAGGAACCGGACCTCCCCCCCTCAGTGGGAGGGCTCCGAAAGCCCTACGTGTCCAACATGGCCGGAGCTCCAGTCTCTTGAGGAGGAGCTCTGGACCCGCCACGTGGAAGGCAGATTTGGAGCCCCCCATAGGGCGAGGTTCGGAGACCTCCGGGGGCCCCTAACACGGTTAGGACCCGGGGAGGGTGTCTGTGCGAAGCTCCGAGATTGGAAATGGCCTCTGAGTACCTTGCGGAGCTAAGGACTCAGCCAGGCAAAGCAAAGAAGGAGAGGAAAAGTATCACAGACACAAGTATCCAAGAGAGTCAAATTAAACAAGGCTCCATGAGCTGGACTACAGACTCGATAAAAAAGGGAGAAACATGTCCTAAGGACCTCCCGGCTCTCGCCGGAACCTTGCGGCTACAAGGGCGGCCACATCCTCAACTTCAGCCCTGGCAGCTTCCTCCCGCTCCGCGGCTGGGCCCTCTCTCGCTGGATCTAGCGAAAAAGAGGGGGCGCGGCTCTTGAAGCATGCCAGCACATGCGAAGCGACCTCTAAAGCTAAGCTGCGGCCCTCGGCCTCAAGCTGGTGCTAAGCTGGATACGCACCCTGGACCCCCCATGCACAACGCTGGCCTTTCCTGGAGGTGACCAACTGGCATCGCAACACCTGACTGGGGGAGGCCCGAGAGACTCACTCTTAACCTTCGCGGTCCTCTCCCGCAAAAGGTTCCCCCAGGTGAGGAGGCGATCCCGTTCAACCGTATACTCCTCCCGCTCGCGCCCTAATGCAGCCAAGACCTGCAGAACGCTTGTCTCGGCAAGCGCGAAGGCATCCGCTAGAGGCAATGGAGCAACAGAGGCCGGGGCAGTCCCCCCGACCTCCTCCATTACCTCGTCCTCAGGGAGAGTCGACGCACCAGCAACTGAGACGAGACGCCGATCAGGTGAAGCTGGCTCCGAAGCACTGGCAGCCAGGCCTGCCGGACTCTCTTCAGCTACTGGCTCCTTGATCTGAGGAGAGGGGCGAACAGGGGAAGGCGGTGCGGGAGAAAAGGCCGGGCCGCCTAGTGCAGGGTCGACCTGCGCCGGCTTGGGGGCCGCGGTGGCCGTCTCGGCAGGAAGAGATGACGCTGACGCGGAGTCCGGGCACACCGGAACAGGAGAAGTTTGCGCTGGCCTGGGGGCCACGGCAGTTGCCCCTAGCTCCGAACGCTGCGGCACAGATTCCCCGCAAGACGGGGAAGGCCGGGAAGCGCGGACACTCCAGCAGGCTCTGAACCCCGACTTCCGAGCCAGGGTAGGACTTCCAGAGCCCGCAACCGTCGCCGACGACCGCTCTGCAGTCGCTTGGACTGGCGGAACAGGGGACGCCTCAGAGGCTTCCCCCAGCGCATCAACCCGGGGCCTCTTCGAGTCGCCACCGGAGGGAGTGTCAGGCACCCCAGAATCCCGACTTGGCACCGACGCCGTTGCTGGAGGAGATCGAGCGCGTTTCTTCTCTGGCAGCGGGTTGGAAGCCATGGCAAGGGAGAACTCAAAAGCACAAGAGTCCGAGAAGAAATGCTGAGAAGTGCAAAGGGAAGCTGCAATGGGGGTAAGACCCCCTCTAAAAAACTTCCCGGTGCAATTCCAAGCGATTCGGAACTCTTCGAATATCCCGCACCGGCAACCGCTTCGGTTCCTAGACCGAATGCCGATGACGGGTGGGCCCAAACCGCTTAACTAAAGCGGTGGGGTCAAGGAGTCAGTCTCCTGAGAAGATGAGCCAGCAAGGCACTTCGGCGGTTCCCGAAGAAAGCGCCGCAACGTGCAGAAGTGGCAGCCTTGGGAACCGCCGCAGTAAAAGCAATCATCAAGTGAGCGCACGCTCTCACGATCCCGCGGCCGTTCGTGCTCCAGAAGCGGTCAATTCGGGACTCAGAGAAAGTGTGCGGATCGGAAGAGACGGAGGTCCCACCTCGGGCTCGCTATCTCCCACGAGATGGGCCCGGGGGCCACTGTTGGTACCTGAGATATGGGGTACCCCGCGCACAGGGTAAAATGCCTAAGGTACTCGCCCTTCTCCGCAGGGAGAGCTCCGAAGGCGCCACGCGTCCGGCGGGGCCGGACCTCCCTCTCCTCAGAGAAGAGCTCCGGGCCCGCCATGTGGCATACAGAAGCCGGACCTCCTTCTCCGCAGGGAGAGCTCCGAAGGCGCCACGCGTCCGGCGGGGCCGGACCTCCCTCTCCTCAGAGGAGAGCTCCTGGCCTGCCACGTGGCATACAGAAGCCGGACCTCCCCCTCCGCGGGAGAGAGGTCCGAAGACGCCACGCGTCCAGTGGGGCCGGACCTCCCTCTCCGCAGAGGAGAGCTCCGGGCCCGCCGCGTGGCCAGAAGAACGGTGCTGCCTGCCCCCGAGCGGTAGGCAGCGGGCGTAAAGGCGCCCCACACCTTGCTCGTACAAGGTATTCAAGGCCCGCGTCTTCCCAAGACGCGGAAACGCGGAGCACGCGTCTGTCAGGTGCCGTTGCGCCCAGTTGCATCACAGACTGGCGCGCGGTGTCAGAACCTGCCAGCCAATAAACGCCGCGACAAGACATCCCATGCCGCCTGCGCCGTCATCAACCACTACGACTAGCATGCGGCATGGGCAGGGCGGCAAGATGAAGACTCAGAAGCCTTCGACTAGAGGCAACCACCGGCGTAACTACAGATACGGTAGATAATAGACAATCTTCCCGGGACTACCTGTCGGGTCCCAGCTTCCCTTGTAAGCCGCCCGAGCCTTGGACTATAAAAGGCTCGGGTAGGCGTCGATAGCAAGGGTTCGCACTTTGCAACTCATACGCTAGCCATACACTCTCAAGCTGTAATTCACCCCCAAGCTCAGGCCTCTGGCCCTGACCAGCAAGCAATACAGCGAGCTCCATAGCTCGCCGTGGACGTAGGGTTTTACGCTCCGGCGGCCTGAACCACGTAAAACTCGCCGTGTCAAGCTCTCGCTAACTCGTCCATCCGCGCAAGCTTTCCGCTAGGAGACTAGCCCCACCGAAAAAAGAACCTCCGCGGGCTGCCCAGTGCAGGCCCGGGGGAAGTGTCGATCGCACACTTCGATCGGAGGTGACCACCGAGACCCGGTGGGCTTGGAAGTAGTGGCGGAGCTTCCTGGACGCCACGAGCACTGCATACAGCAGCTTGTGGACCTCCAGGTACCTTGTCTTGGCGTCATGGAGGACTTCGCTGATGTAGTAGACAGGCCTCTGGATGGTCCGGACCCTCCCTCCCAGGCCAGAGATGTCTTCATCCATTGGCTCAGGCCTACCGGAGGTGGGTGGTCCAGGGGGGCTGCCGGGAGCTGGGACTCAAAGGCTCCCAAGCCGCCTTGGACCTCCGGTAGGTCCCGCTGGTTTTCCGGGAGCTCCGGGAGGTCCCGTTGGGCCTCCGGGAGGTCCCGTGGGTCCTCCGGGAGGTTGTCGTGGAGGTCCGGGGGTCTGTCTTGGACCTCCGGGGGATTATCTTGGGGGTCCGGGAGGCCGTCTTGGACCTCTAGGGTTTCCTAGTGCCTGTCTCCTGCTACCGGAGCAGGCTGTGGTGACGAGAGGTCCGGCCGCTCTGCGACGAGGACCATACTCACCACTTCAGTTGTCGCCGCGATGTAGAGCAACAAATGCTCTTCGGGCTCGGGGGCTACTGTCGAAGTGTTCAGTCGACACTTCCCCCGGGCCTGCACTGGGCAGCCCGCGGAGGTTCTTTTTTCGGTGGGGCTAGTCTCTAGCGGAGAGCTTGCGCAGATGGACGAGTTAGTAAGAGCTTGACACAGCGAGTTTTACGTGGTTCAGGCTGCCGGAGCGTAAAACCCTACGTCCACGGCGAGCTATGGAGCTCGCTGTATTTCTTGCTGCTCGGCGCTGGAGGCCTGAGCTTGGGGGTGAGTTACAGCTTGAGAGTGTATGGCTAGCGTATGAGTTGCAAAGTGCGAACCCTTGCTATCGACGCCTACCCGAGCCTTTTATAGTCCAAGGCTCGGGCAGCTTACAAGGGGGGCCGGTACCCGACAGGTGGTCCCGAGAAGATTGTCTATCATCTACCATATCTGCAGTTATGCCGGTAGTTGCCTCTGGTTGAAGGCTTCTGAGTCTTCATCTTGCCGCCCTGCCCATGCCGCATGCTAGTCGTAGTGGTTGATGACGGCGCAGGCGGCATGGGATGTCTTGTTGTGGTGTTTATTGGCTGGCAGGTTCTGACACCGCGCGCCAGTCTGTGATGCGACTGGGCGCAACGGCACCTGACAGAAGCGTGCTCCGCGTCTCCACGTCTTGGGAAGACGCGGGCCTTGAATACCTTGTACGGGCAAGGTATGGGGCGTCTTTACGCCCGCTACCTATCGCTCGGGGCAGGCAGCGTCGTTCTGCTGCCACGTGGCGGGCCCGGAGCCCTTCTCAGAGGAGAGAAGGGTCAGTCCCGCGGGGCACGTGGAGCCTCCGGACCTCTCCCCGCGGAGGGAGAGGATCGGCTTCTGTTGGCCACGTGGCGGGCCCGAGCTCTCCTCTGAGGAGAGGGAGGTCCGGCCCCGCTGGACATGCGGCGCCTTCGGACCTCTCTCCCGCGGAGAGGGAGGTCCGGCTTCTGTATGCCACGTGGCGGGCCCGGAGCTCTCCTCTGAGGAGAGGGAGGTCCGGCCCCGCCGGACGCGTGGCGCCTTCGGAGCTCTCCCTGCGGAGAAGGGCGAGTTCCTTAGGCATTTTACCCTGTGCGCGGGGGTACCCCATATCTCAGGTACCGACAGTGGGCCCCGGGCCCATCTCGGGGGAGATAGCAAGCCCGAGGTGGGACCTCCGTCTCTTCCGATCCGCGCACTTTCTCTAAGTCCCAAATTGACCGCTGCCGGAGCACGAACGGCCACGGGATCGTGGCAGCGTGCGCTCAATTGATGGTTGCTTTTACTGCGGCGGTTCCCAAGACCACCACTTCTGCATGTTGCGGCTCTTTCTTCGGGAACTGCCGAAGTGCCTTGCCGGCTTGCCTTCTGGGGCGTCTGACTCCTTGACCCACCGCTTTAGTTGGGCGGCTTGGGTCCACCTTTCATCGGCGCCCGGTCTCGGAGCCAACGAGGTCGCCGACGTGATGTTTCCGGAGGTTTTCGAATTACCTCGAACCATCCCTGGAAAGTTTTAAAAGGGGATCTCACCCGCATCGCGGCTTCCCTTCGCATTGCGCTCGTACTTCCCTTGAACTCTTGCGCCCCGGCTCTCCTGCCCTTGCGCCCTCTTTCGCCATGGCTTCCAACTTGCTCCCGACACGCCTCGTTCGCTCTTCCGAGCTCGGGCCAGTGCGCAGGCTGCTGGGCTGGCGCTCAGAAGAGCAGAAACATCGGCTTCGCCGAGGATCTCTCCCCCTGGTCCTGGAAAAGGGGGAGATAGTCTTCTTCACCGCTTATGCTCTGGCGGGGTTCGTTCCGCCGATTTCTTCCTTCTTTGTCACCCTGCTGGAGACATACGGTCTCCAGCTCCACCATCTATCCCCCAACTCCTTCGCAATGGCTGCTGTTTTTGTCCACTTCTGCGAGATGTTCGTGGGGGTGCACGCCTCCGTGACGCTCTTCCGCCACTTCTTTGTGCTGCGGACGACTGGGCGCGGCTCAAAGACTCAGATAGGGGCATACTACTTCCAGCATCGCTGGAAAGACCCCAAGGTCTCCGGATACCTCCTGCCCTTCAGCGCATCAATGTGGGAAAACTGGAGGGAGAGCTGGGTGGTAGTGCAGACCGACGAGCACGATCGCCTACAACTCCCAACCGCCAGCCCAACCACCGATCGCCGCTTCTGGGAGGAGATCCCTGAGCTGGAGCAGGAGTACACCCCGGTCTTGAAGCGGATCCGGTTCTTGGCCAACGAGGGGCTGACGTCTCTAATGGTGCTGATGGACTTTGTGTTGCGCTGTATTGCTCCCTTGCAGCAGCGTAGCCGCCCAGCGTGGTACTACACCGGCGAGAAGGACTGTACCAGGCTGGAGAGAGGCCCCGGCTCTGACCCTTCCGATGAGGAGCTGAACGAGATGGTGAGCAAGGTGAGCGGTGATTACATTCCCAGTGGCGACCCCGCCCTTCCGCCCTCTGCCACCCCCCTCTTCTTGGAGCCTCAGAGGAGGTCAGAGCTCCTGCAGAAGATGCCGAACCTTGATGATATCGGGATCGCCGTCCGGCAGGTCGGGGATGCCTTCCGGGGTATCACCATTCCAGGAACCGAGCACCCTGGGTCAGGGCATGAGGCATCCGCTGCTGTCAAACCCTCCCCCAGAGCCGACGGAACCCAAGCCGCCGACAAAGGGAAAGGAAAAGAGCCGGCCCCCGGGCATCTAGAGAAGAAACGCGCCAGGTCTCCTCCGAGGGTGCCGCCTGTGCCGAGTCAGGGTGCCGGAGCTACTTTGCTCCCATCTCCCGGAGGTGCTGGTCCATCGGGTGGCGACCCGAAGAGGTCCCGAGTGTCCCTCCCCAGCGGGTCTCTCCCCAGACAGCAGCCGTCCGAATCAGCCCAAGTACCACGCCATCCTTCCTCAAGCGGAGGGGCTCCCAGGACGGATGTTGGTGGGGCGACGCCGGCGAGTGCGCCGGGGATCCAGGCGTCCCATTCCGCGACCATTCCAGCCGCTGGTCCCGGCGGTTCAGCTATAGCCCAGAGGCCAGTGCTGCAAGCTCGCTGGAGCGCTCATGCCGCCCAGTAAGTGTTATTCTTTCTGGCTTACAGGAGCAGAGCTCTTGCCTCTTCTCTTATTCTGAGGGCTTCTTCTTCTTGCAGGGACCGGCCGGCTGCCAGGGGCGGGCCTCTTATCCGGCCGCCTTCAACCGGCGGAAGCTCCGCGCCTCAGCACCTGGGGACCGTGGCGGCTCCCATGGCTCCCAAATCGACGGGGGCACCCTCTGCACCAGCGGGTTCATTTTCCGCGGTGGCCGCATCTGCTCCTTCCCGCCCTCCTTCACCAGTCCAGAAGCCAGGTCTTGAGACCGGGAGGGCTGCTGTAGGTGCACCTGCTGGCCCCCTGGCCTGCTTAGGACAGTGCCCCACCGTGGTTGCTGAGGCGCCGGCGCCCCTGCCGGTCTTAGACTCGTCAGGGGGGTCCAGCGGCGCAACTCCTATCCCCCCTGCTCCGGCGCCCGTGTGGGACGCCCTGGGGCGTGTCCAGACCAGCGCCCGGCAGCTCCAATCTGCCTTTGAGCACGAGCGGAAGGCATTGGCCGGCGAGAGGGAACGCCTTCTCAGCTGGCAGCAGCGGGCACAGGCGGACCTTGACTCAAGGCAGTCAAGGCTTGAGGCCATGAGTCTCTGCTTGGCACTCAGAAGAAGGCCATTAGCCACTTGGAGTCAGAGGCCCAGCGGGTTCGTGCCACCTACCGCGAGGCTCTGGCCCAAGCTGAAGCCAAAGCCAAGGAGTGTTCCGCCGCCGCGGAGGAGTTGCAGCTGCAGGTAGCCTGTCGGGAGCACGCCGTCGCTGATCGGGAACGCGCCGCTGCGGCCGAGGAGGAGAAGACCACCGCCCGGCTGAGGGCCAAGGTGGAGGAGCTAAGGGCTCGGTCCGAGGAGCTGGAGCTCCGTGAGTCGGCTGTCGCCGCGAGGGAGGAGCAGTTCTCCAAGGAGCGTCATGCGGCGATGGATCGCGAGCTAGCGGCTCGCCAAGAGGTAGAGAGGCTCCAGTCCTGGCGGACTGCCGAGGCCCAGGCGGTCTGGTGCTTCATTGCCAAGGCGGGATCCGCCTTGGCTCCTCTTGGTTTCAGCCCTGTGCAGGTGGAGACCCCAGCACGGCCGATGTCCGAAGCGGCCCCGGCCCTTGAGTCCCTCGGCGACGAGCTAGGTTGGCTCGAATCAGTGATCGCCGACAAGCTGGAAGCGAAAGGTCGGGGCCTCGTGAAGGAGGTCGCTATGCACGTTCTGTCGTGCTTCGTTAGCCGATACCCTTCCTTTTCTCTGGGGCCGGTTCGTCTAGGACCCGTCGCCGATCGGGAGGAAGCTGCCAGGGCCGAAGTCGAGGACCTAGCTGCCCGCGTGGCCTCTAGGTTTCATCAGGAGTCCGGGGACTCCAAGGCATCTGCCCCCGTGTCCACAAGGCCCTGTACTTCCTTTTTTATTTTTGTTGAGTCTGTCGCCCAGCTCGTGGAGCCTTCGTATGGACAGACTCCTGTTTCTTTCTGTGTCTGCATGTCCTAGTCTTCTTCTTGGCTTTTCCTGACCGAGTCCTTAGCTCCGCAAGGACTCGGAGGCCTTGACCAATCTCGAAGCTCTGCATAGACACCTTCTCCGGGTCCTCACTGTATAATAAGGGTTCCGGAGGTCTCCAGGACCCGCCTCACGGGATCGGAGGGGGGTCCGGGCCAGTTGGTCACGTGGCGGGCCCGGAGCTCCCGCCTGAGGGGAGGTCCGGGCTTGCAGGGCACGTGGAGTCCTCGGGCCTCTCCCCGCAGAGGGGGAGGTCCGACTTCTATAGACCACGCGGCGGTCCCAGAGCTCCCCTCAAGGAGGTGGAGGGTCTGGCCCTGCTGGACACGTGGGGCCTTCGGGCCTCGCCCCTGTGAGGTCTAGCTCTTTGATCTTACCTTGGGGTTCCAGCCGCTGGTCCCGGCGGTTCAGCTATAGCCCAGAGGCCAGTGCTGCAAGCTCGCTGGAGTGCTCATGCCGCCCAGTAAGTGTTATTCTTTCTGGCTTACAGGAGCAGAGCTCTTGCCTCTTCTCTTATTCTGAGGGCTTCTTCTTCTTGCAGGGACCGGCCGGCTGCCAGGGGCGGGCCTCTTATCCGGCCGCCTTCAACCGGCGGAAGCTCCGCGCCTCAGCACCTGGGGACCGTGGCGGCTCCCATGGCTCCTAAATCGACGAGGGCACCCTCTGCACCAGCGGGTTCATTTTCCGCGGTGGCCGCATCTGCTCCTTCCCGCCCTCCTTCACCAGTCCAGAAGCCAGGTCTTGAGACCGGGAGGGCTGCTGTAGGTGCGCCTGCTGGCCCCCTGGCCTGCTTAGGACAGCGCCCCAATGTGGTTGCTGAGGCGCCGGCGCCCCCGCCGGTCTTAGACTCGTCAGGGGGGTCCAGCGGCGCAACTCCTACCCCCCCCTGCTCCGGCGCCCGTGTGGGACGCCCTGGGGCGTGTCCAGACCAGCGCCCGGCAGCTCCAATCTGCCTTTGAGCAGGAGCGGAAGGCATTGGCCGGCGAGAGGGAACGCCTTCTCAGCTGGCAGCAGCGGGCCCGGGTGGACCTTGACTCAAGGCAGTCAAGGCTTGAGGCCATGAGTGCTCTGCTTGGCACTCAGAAGAAGGCCATTAGACGCTTGGAGTCAGAGGCCCAGCGGGTTCGTGCCACCTACCGCGAGGCTCTGGCCCAAGCTGAAGCCAAAGCCAAGGAGTGTTCCGCCGCCGCGGAGGAGTTGCAGCTGCAGGTAGCCCGTCAGGAGCACGCCGTCGCTGATCGGGAACGCGCCGCTGCGGCCGAGGAGGAGAAGACCACCGCTCGGCTGAGGGTCAAGGTGGAGGAGCTAAGGGCTCGGACTGAGAAGCTGGAGCTCCGTGAGTCAGCTGTCGCCGCGAGGGAGGAACAGTCTTCCAAGGAGCTTCAGGCGGCGATGGATCGCGAGCTAGCGGCTCGCCAAGAGGTAGAGAGGCTCCAGTCCTTGCGGACTGCCGAGGCCCAGACGGTCTGGTGCTTCATTGCTAAGGCGGGATCCGCCTTGGCTCCTCTTGGTTTTAGCCCTGTGCAGGTGGAGACCCCAGCACGGCCGGTGTCCGAAGCGGTCCCAGCCCTTGAGTCTCTCGGCGACGAGCTAGGTCGGCTCGAATCAGTGATCGCCGACGAGCTGGAAGCGGAAGGTCGGGGCCTTGCGAAGGAGGTTGCGATGCACGTTCTGTCGTGCTTCGTTAGCCGAGACCCTTCCTTTTCTCTGGGGCCGGTCCGTTTAGGACCCATCACCGACCGGGAGGAAGCTACCAGGGCCGAAGTCGAGGACTTAGCTGCCCTTGTGGCCTCTAGGTTTCATCGGGAGTCCGAGGACCCCTAAGCATCTGCCCTCGTGTCCACAAGGCCCTGTACTTCCTTTTTTATTTTTGTTGAGTTTGTAGTCCAGCTCGTGGAGCCTTTGTATGGACAGACTCTTGTTTCTTTCCGTGTCTGCATGCCCTAGTCTTCTTCTTGGCCTTTCCTGACCGAGCCCTTAGCTCCGCAAGGACTCGGGGGCCTTGACCTATCTCGAAGCTCTGCATAGACACCTTGTCTTGGTCCCCACTGTATAGTAAGGGTTTCGGAGGTCTCCAAGACCCACCTTACGAGACCGGAGGGGGGTCCGAGCCTGTTGGCCACGTGGCGGGCCCGGAGCTCCCGCCTGAGAGGAGGTCCGGGCTTGCAGGGCACGTGGAGGCCCCGGGCCTCCCCTCGCAGAGGGGGGTCCGACTTCTGTAGACCACGTGGTGGCCCCGGAGCTCCCCTCAAAAAGGTGGGAGGTCCGGCCTTGCTGGACACGTGGAGCCTTCGGACCTCGCCCCTGTGAGGGCTAGCCCTTTTGATCTTACCTTGGGGCTTTCGGCCTACCGTGATCCCGTAGCGACCCCCTGGTAGGTGCGTTCTATTGGGTGGATGCGCCTACCATACTCCTGCGGGGAGCTGAGGCTGAGAAGTCCTGCACACAAGTAAGGAAAAAGTAATTCTCCTTGGCCCCCCCCTTCTATTCCTTAGTCGTATCTGCAGCAAATTCCGACTAAAGATGAGAATGGGAAGAGGGAGTTGAACGCACAGTGAGCACGCGTTAGTTGGGTAATCATAAAAACTTAATAAGTAAATTAAATGAGTACCAAAGTAGAGCAACGTAGGGTAGGTTTCTTTTCATATAAATTTCCATACGGGGGAAGGCGGGCCACGTATGTAGGCCATGACCCACCTCAAGGGAAGCAAGACTCTATGCGCTTGGGGTCGGAACCAGGCGAAGCTGAACGTAGTCCTGGACCGTCCCCTGAGGCTTACTTGCTCCAAGCCCTGTTCACGGACTTTTATGGAAATTACTACAAAAAGAAAGGCCTGCCCTATTGTTGCTCTAGGGGTAGAACTTACAGCGGTGTTCCGTGTTCCGAAGGTTCGGGAGCGGGTCCCTGTCTTCGGTTCTGGGGAATGGTCCCAGGCCCGGGATGTCCAGCCCCAGTACGGCAAATGGCCATGCGGGCTGGATCATCTGTACCGTCCAAGCCGGTGTATGGATCTTCTTGGCGTGGAACAGGCACGCTTAGCAGCTCTCGACCAGCTCGACGGCATCCTAGAGTGTTGCCGGCTAGTAGAAGCCATGCCGAAAGGCTTTACCGACAAGCGTGCGTGAGGAAGAATGACTCCCACATTCGCCTCCATGGATCTCAGCAAACAAGTCGCAGCCTTCCCCCTGGGTTATGCACCGCAATAGGATGTGGTTGGCGCCACGTCGGTAGAGATCCCCCTCTACCACCATGTGTCTCTTAGCCACACGCGCAATCCGTTCAGCGGATACACGTTCATCAGGGAGGATATTATCTTTCAAGCAGTCCCGGACCTCCGTGATCCATGCATCGGGTCTGACTTGAGCATCTGGATCTTGAGCGCTGGGTTGCACTGAGTCCCCAGTGACGCTTATGATCCTTGGCGGCGCTCATGGCCGCCGGGACCGCCAGCTTCGAGGTGCTGGTCTAGCCCCCTTCACCCGGCTCGGCGGGCCGGGCTGTGGGTCGCGGCAACGTCCTCTCGAGGCCCCCTCCAGGCACAGTGGCTCCTGTGGCAGAGGGGGCCCTCGTTGAAAGGTCGTCAGCTGCGGCCTTGCTAGCGCGCGGTACGTGGTGCAGGTCCAAGGCGAGGGGGTCTGTCTCCGCTGTCTTGGTTGTTAACCAGACTGGGGATTGCCCTGAGCCAACGTCTAGCGAGAAGGATGGGCACTCCATACTTTGCTATGTTGTTGGTTGCCTTGGAATTGAAACGCGCCACATACCCAGACTGCTCCCCCGATGGCGTGAGGAACAGTACGCTAGCATCGGCCCCCTGCTTTCGCAAGGAGCCGTCGACGAACATCATTCGATAAGGCCTGGTGAAGGTCTGGGCTCAGGGTACTGTTTCATCGTCTCCGTGGCCCCCTGAGCGTGCGTCTACTTAAGCCATAAGTGAACTAATGCTTTGTTAATGTCTGTATGACGGGAAAGGGAACCTGGATCAAATTTCAGTAGTTCCGCCGCCCATTTGGCGGCATCGCCCACCGCGTGGAGCTGTGGGGGGTAGCTTTTAGCCTAGGGGGATCGCTGGGTGCCCGACACTCGGGGGTCCTCAGGCTGCTTTGGACCTCGCGGGAAGCTCCGCTGACGTCCCGGGAGCTCCGGGAGGTCCTGCTGGTCCTCCGGGAGGTTGTGTCGGGGATCCGAGGTCTGGTCTTCTGGTGCTTGCTTCTTGGTAGCGAAACAGGTTACTGTGGTATGGGGTTAAAGCCATTGCGCGAAGACCGGAAATTTGCGGGACCCCTAGCTATGCCGAGTCGGTTTACGCTGGGATTAGCAGGTAAAGGGCGCCCTCCAACTACTTCAGACCCAGGGGTCTGATGGGAGTCCTAACAAGCATTTGGGAAGCGCAGCATATCACAGCCTGGTATCGAGTCTACTATTTGCTCTATCATAGGAAGAAAAAATAGGTCTTTAGGGCATGCCTTATTGAGACTGGTGTAGTGGATGCGCTTCTGGAACTTCTCGCTGGCCTTCGGGATAATAACACGGTTTGCCAAGCGCCGGGAATGGCGGACTCTCCATCTCGTCGGACGGCTGGACATCGGGAAAGACCTTTAAGTAGTGCTCCATCACCTCCCTAGGGATCTCTGGCCTCGGTGATGGCTGTCATGCAGCACATTGACCTCATGCTGGAGGGGGGCAACTAGCGCGCCTTCCTATATGCTACCCAGGCCCCCGGCTACCCGGGTGGTCTGGGTGGCATCGGCGCTGATTCGGACGAGCCTTGTGGGGACGTCGTCCTCATCAAGGGGTTGCACGCGGGGTGCGGTGGTAGAGGCACGATGGCGTGCACTTAGGTGGAGCTGGTTTGGTTCTGTACTGCTGAGGGCTGGCGCTCTAGTTGCTGTAAGTGCCTGAAGCCTTTCCAAGGCTAATACTGCGGCAGCACAGTCTCCACAAACCTTGAGGACGCCTGTTGGTGTAGGCATCTTCAGGACAAGATAGCCGTAGTGGGCTACTGCCATGAATCGGTACAGGGCTGGCCTACCGATCATGGCAATCTCGGCCACGTCGAACAGAATGTACTCCATCCGGTAGCTGTCCGGTGCCCCAAAGGTCACCGGGAGGCTGATGCGGCCGTAGGGAACGAGCTGTCCCGGCCCTACCCCTGAGAATGGGCTTGATGGGGCGAGCTTGGCCATCGGGATCTGCAGCTTCTGGAAGGCTGCGTGACTGATGAGGTACAGTCCAGTCCCACCATCCACCAAAACGTGGTACATCTTCAAGTTGGCGATGGTAAGGACCACCACGAGTGGTAGTTGGCCGGCCCCAGCCATGTTCCTGGGGCAGTCGGTGTCATCGAAGCTGATGGGGGTTCCCATCCACCTGAGGTGCGGTACTGCACCCGGGAGGGGAGCCACCGACGCTACCGCTCGGCGCAAGGCCTTAGACATGCTTCTGGACAGGGGGGTCAGCGGACCCACCGAAGATGTCACAGGGCATCTTTCATTGCTCGTCGTCACTGGAGATGGAGCTCCCATGATTGCGCGCTGCCTTTGCGGCACGCCGGAGCTCCTGGAAATCCACCTGGCGGTCGTCGCCGTCTCGGGCCTCGACCTTCTGGTTGCCCTCCCTTACTATAGGATGGGGCATCAGCTTGGGGCTGCTTCCCCTTCCGGAAGCGCCCCGCGAGCTTCTGGATTTCCCGGCCTCTGGAGGAATTCCGCCGGGTTGATGCCGTCGTCGTACTTCTCAGGCAAGAGCGGCCAAAACTTGCGCGGCCATTTTGTGAAGCGAAGGCGGGGCGCGAGGGCCGCTCACCCTGCTTCTGTCGCCGCAGGTTCAGACGCCGCGAATGCTTGGTTCGCGCTGAGCACCGCTGTAAGGGCCTCAGTTTTTGACACATAATTGAAGTGTTCATCACCACACACACACACACACCTCATTTGAGGAAAGATGGTGAACACAAATGAAGAGCAAGTAACAATTATCAACATGCTCATTAGAGAACAAACTTACACATTGCAAAAGTGGTATTTCCCACATGTGATATAGATGGGCTGGATATATGAAAACTCCTACACTTTGCTAAGGATGTCCATGCCAAGTTTCACCCAAACTCAAAAACTTTTTGAGGTCATTTTGGGTATAGTTAGGAAGAGGGCAGTTTGAAACCATATTCAAATTCAAACTGTTTTTATCCACTGAATTTAAAAGTGGAAGGCATATTCTTACTCAGCACATTTTTGTGAGCTCACACACCAATTTTCACTCCATTTGGAGTTGATCTTGACATGAGCTAAGGGGGAGAAATTCAAACTTTATTTGAATTTCAAACTGAACTTGTGCTGAAATTCATTCAAACCAAACCTCATTTGAACTTTGATCAATTCAAATGGCTCATGGGTGAATAATTTGAATTGCCAAGGGTAGTATGGGGTTCACTGTTTACAACAGTGATTAGAAGTAAATTTCAGAGGTTAAAAGGAAGGGTGGGACCCACATGTCAACCTCTACTTCAACACAAACCGACTGAGACTTTTCACTCGGGTCGCCGAGCCGCAGCGGTGATCGCCACCGAGGCCAGCCACCGCGCCACCAGCTGCTTGCCCACGCGCGGGAATGAGGCGGTGCAGAGCCTTCTTAAGGCGCCTGCCCCCCTCCTCGGCCGAGGTACCGACGTGTTTTCCCGCAAGAACCCAGCACCGGCCGAAAGTTTCCGCAGTTCGGACTTGATCGGAGGACGCCGATCGCAGCTCCCTCCTTCCACTCCAGAGTCCCAGCAAGGTACTAGAGACCTTCCTCCATCCTCCCCATTGCTAGAATTCGGTTGAAACCGATTGATATCGGCTGTGCCAAAAGATCAAACTCGGGACATGGAACCGCCGCACCTCGGGCTCTCGTGGACAGCCCAACCAGGGCGTTGTCACGCCCGAGCCAAGGCACCCTTGGACGCGCGGGTGACCGGTGCTGCTCATCCCCGAGCCACAGCTCGAGTGGTTGCTCACCGGCGGCGAATTTCCACTTTTCCCCTTTCTGTGTGCAGAACGACCTTCGGGTACGATTCTGCTTAATTCATGCTCTAGAAAGGATTAGAGGGCCTCAGGCCACTCCCACACGAGCTAGACACGGTAACGCACAAGTTGCCTTCACAACTCTGGGCCGGAGAACCTCTGTGCCCGGCGTAATTTAAGGTCTACTAATGGCGGAACGAACGGGGGGTGTCGGGCGCACGGTGAGGACCTATTTCGGGCCTTCCCCGAGCTGCCTCGAGCTCAGGTCGACCTTCTCTGAGGTCCACTGATGCTCCCCGACCGATTTCCCAAGTAGCTGAGGTACTAGGAGAGTCAGCCGACATGGCCGAAGTCATTCCGATATGGCGGCTCGTCGCCGACCATGCTCCGGCCATTGTCATGAGGAGCTGACCCTCGGGTCCTGTTCCCCATGTAAAAGTAGGCAGGGGCGGCCAGAATCAAGAAGTTTGGAGCTGTACAGCAGCCGGCGGCGAGTCCTCCGGCGAGGTCCCTCGGCGGCGGAGCGCGGGTGTCGCGAGGTTGAAGAAGGGGGTGGACCCCAGCTGTCAGCGGCCGATATTTTGAATCGGGATCCGGCTGCGGCCGGGATCGGGAGTGCTGGCGCGCAAAACCCTTGTGGGCCGCGGTGTGCCATCGCCTAGGCGTGCGACGCGTGTCCCCTGGGCCCACGCGCGAGTTTAAACTTTTACCCGATTTTCAGATTTCCTTCAAACTTCAAATACTTATAACTTTGGCTAGAAAGCTCCAAATTGAGTGAACCAAATTTTGCTGGATTCAGCTCTCTGAGTACTTTCCAGAAAATCAAGTTTCACTTCATGAAATTCCTTAATTCTCCAGGATTAATTCCTTAAAGTTTAAACTGTTAGGAATTTTAACTGGAGAATCCTTTGGAGGAAAATTCTGAAATTTTGCTGAGATGTTCACCAAAATATCCTTGAACTACCATAAAAATTTCAGATCCATTTGAGCTCATTTAGTCCACCTAATGGTGTGATTAGCAAAACTGTCCCAGAGAAAATAGAAAATGTTCAGAAACATTTTCAGAATTTTCTCTGAAATTGTTTAGCTCATATCTTTAGTTAGAGACTTCCAAATTAAGTGAGACCAACTCCATTAGAACCCTCTGAAAATCTAATTTTCAGAAAGTCATAGTTTGTCTCATGAAAATTCCTAGAACACCCTAAGAGTTTCAATTAAGGTCAAGGACATAATTATTTGTGGAGGGCTCAAATGAGCTTTGCTGCAACTAAAACTTGACCAAGTCTCTGTTTAGGTTATAACCAAGCCACAGTAAAAGTTTCACAGTCATTAGGTCTATCTAGCAAGGGTTATAGACTTCACAACTTCAAACTTAATACAAATGCATTAAATTAATACATGTATTGTTGTTATCATGTAGTCGCTAAGGTCGAGGAGGAACCCGAAGTCTTAGACTTCGTCACTCCGGAGGAACAGCTAGCCTACGACCAAGAGCAGCAAGGCAAGCCCCGGTTTGCATTAACCTTTTTACAAATGTTTATTGTTTTGAGCACATCTTTGAATATTGTTCTGTGCATTAGAGTCATGATTGGAAACCCAACTGCATAGCCAAGAAAACCATGGGTTGGGTTTAGGATTGCAAACCTCGTTAGCTACTGCATTGCTAGGATAGGGTAGGATTCGGTACAAGTCGAGTAGTTGGAACTACTCGCGAGAATAGGCTAGAGGCACATTGCTCGGGTAGAGATAACACATGATACACATGGCAAGAAAATGAGACCGAGCGGAGAGTAAGGGCAGCAGGACTTTGGGGCCTGTGTGCTGTAGCTCCGCTTGTGTCGGTTGAGGACCGAGCCGTGTGCGGGCCTGTTGAACAAGCTAGAACAGTACCGAAGACCTACCGGCTATATGGGAACCGGGAAACTGATGTAACTCGGGTAGCTGGGTATTGAGGCATTGCCCGTCGTTCAGAGGGTAGGTTGAGAGCTTGAGGTGTAAATCGGCTGGCGGCACGGAGATGCGCGTGCAGAGACCTCTTGCTCGGGACGATGGGACCGGTTCAATAGTTGGCTAACGGGTGAAAGGTAGTCGCGTACGGCGTCCGTGGTGGTTGTTGTAGGCAACATCGAGTACGGGCGTACGTGACGGGTTGTTCGGGTAACCCTGCAGGTGTAAATCGATTATAATCGCCGTCCCTCGCGGTCAGTGAGTACCACTTGTTCACTGTACCGTGACGTAGAAAGAACAGGCTAGTTACATGTTAAAATGTTGCTGATTGAAAGTTGGACATTGATTGTTAATGATATGCCGTAGCGTAGAGCTAATTAAAGTTCTTTTCAACTTTGGGCAAAGTACATGAGAGAAATGCGTTTCTTGTTTGATTGCGGCTCTCTCATGTACCTTAGCGTAAGGTTTCCACAACCTGCTGCTAAAACTTGAAAGTAAGGTTCTACTAATTAGGCGAGTCCTTGCAAATGATTTTTACCTCATGTAACCCATTACCCTCATATAGAAGTTCCATGTTTAGGTGAGACGGGTCAGACTTGCTGAGCCTTCGTGCTCACTGCTTGTGTTTGAAGCTTTTTCAGGGTTCTATGAGGAAGGGACTCCCGAAGAGGAGACGGAACCCCAGGAGGGGAACCCCGTCGAGTGGGAGTCGTGCACGCCGCAGAGTTAGTGTGCGTGTGTGCTAGCAAGGACACGTTCGAGGGCTGAACGTGCACTTGATGCTTAGTCTACGCCCGTGAGTGTAGACTGAACTTATTTTGATGTAAACATGTTCATAAACCTGTTTATGTAATAAAGCTTCCGCTTCCGCTTTGCACCTTTGACGTGTGTTATACGGTGCTGTGCAATGCAGCACCCATCAGCGTGATCCTGGCTCGACAGGACCAATGGGGTCGTGTCAGCGTGGTATCAGAGCTCGCTTGAGGTTTAACACAGTACAAAGGTCTTCTTTTTCAAAAATCCAGTGAGGAACGAGTTAGTAGCCCGTATAAGGATGTTATTAGCATATAGAAAGTGGCATATTAACCTATTTGTTATGTCGGAAAATCGTGCATCTCGGGACGTTCATGTCTTGGGGGGTGCACGTAAGCGCTGTCCACCAGTGCGCACAAGCTGAAGGGTGGAGCCCCACGGGTGGCAGGTAACCCGACCCGCTTTGATATCCTCTACGACTCTTCATGTCGTTTGTGGTATTCGAGCAACGTCTGTCCCTGGCGTGCGTGGTGCAACATGGGAGACCCCGTCACGTGGTCTGAAACGTGAACACGTAACTCAAGGCGTGTTTGGCTTGAGAACATCCGGGCGAGTGATGACGGCCGGGTGTACAAACTGTATGGATTCCGGGCTCGGTGTGCAGCCGAGTCTGATGATTGTTTGAGTTTCTGCAGGTAGCCTGACCACAAAACGGTAGACGTGTCACATTCGTGTGCGAGTGACGTTTAGTGCCACTGAACTAACGAAGCCGGCTAAGTCCGGTATAGGTTTTTCTTTGTGAGGACGTAGTACCGACATAATCTGGTGACGCATCGACGTCACACCCAACTAAATGAACAACTTCATTTAAAAATTTGGAGGTTTTGATCCAAAGTAGTAAAACTTGATGTAACTCCTTCCCTTGAACAGGATATTCAAAGCTAATAAGTTTTCAACTTATAGGATGTTAAGGACAGAGCACTCTGTTTTCAGCTAAATCAAGGCTGAAGTTAATCAGAGGTTAGAGGTTGAGTTCTTTCGAGGTTGGGGTCGTATGATACATTTCTGGAAAGCTTTGGAGGAGCTTTACAACTTTTCTGTTGAGTTCCAGAGGTGTTTCATCCCTTAACCACTCGAAAAATGCAGTAGAGTTGAAACTGTCCAGAAAACAGGACAGAGCAAAGACTCTCTGTAAACTCTCTGTAAATTAAGCATAACTTCCTGCTTAAAAATCCAAAAATAGGAAATGAGGTAGTTCTGGAAATCTTATGAGATGGGTTACAACTTTGTAACAGAAAGTTTTGTCAGATTAGGAACAGAATTAACTGGGATTCTTGGATCAAATCAGTACCTAAGGCAGGGAGGTGCTGTCCAATTGTTTCCAGAAATTCTGTTAACTTTGACATCTCATAACTTTTGAACCAGGACAGATCTTAGGCCAACCAAATACTTTCTGGAAAGCTATTGAAGTTAACTTTAACTTTGATGTTGAGCTCCAGGACTGGTTTTGCTTTAACCTGGCCTAAATCAGATTGATATGGAAACTGGTCAGGGCTGTCATGGTAACAGCAGATCAGCAGTCAAATTTGTTTAAAAATTTGGACTATGTTTCCAAGTATTATGGGTTCAATGACATATCTTATGTTATAACTCAATGGGTTACGGTTTGAATAAATATTTGACATTTCTCAAATATATTTTTACAGATGGCAGCAGATAAACGGTTGGAGAACGGGTGGGTAGTTTCCCACTGCTCCGACCGTAGCGGCTACCCGGAAGCATTGTGGCAAATGCTCCAATATTTCGGGTACAACCAGATGCCGCAATACTTCGCCAAGGAAGAAGGAGAAGAGGGGAACAAGACGTGGACGATCCATGTCGAGGTTCCGCAGGACCTACGCCACCCGGTTGGGTGCCATTCACCGTCACGGTGAGAGGAAGACAACCGGAAGGGATGTGGCAAGTGGCAGCCCGTGACACTATGTCACGTTTCTGCCAACTACACGTGCAGGCTATGGAGGGCACACCATACGCACTCGTTCCGGTGGAGGGGCGAGCTCAGCATGTGTGGGAAGAGAGGTACCTGGAGGCAACAGACCCGACTTGCCCAAGGTACAACCCCGCGGAGGCCAACCTCAGCCTCCAAATGAGGGCGGGAAACGCTGTGATGGACAGACAAGCTGTTCATACGGAGCAACTCGCCACCAAGCTCAAGGAGAGCACAAGCCGTGGAGATCATTTTGAGAGTGCTCACAGTGCACTCCGCAATGTGCTCCTTCCGACGATCAAGCGACTGAATGAACAACACAATCAGTTGCGTCGTCTGAAGAAGGCAAAGAAGAAGAGCCGTGTTGACATCGCGGCGTTGCAAGAGCTGGTGCAGACCCTAACCCAGCAAAATGAGGACGTGCCGGAGGGCGAGCCAATCCTTGCGGGTATGTTCCAACTCCACCAGCATCCCGCTATAGTACTATTTGATTCAGGCGCCACGCATAATTTTATTAGCCAAGCTTTCATTGCTAAACACAGTTTGCCAATACTACCCACCGATAGTCCATATTTAATTTGTTCACCGGGTGGGAAGATTTCAGCAAGCGTAATGGTCTCCAAAGCACCATTATGCTTAGCGGGTAGAGTGTACCCCACGTCTCTCATTATCTTAGAGGGACAGAAGGTCGATGTCATCCTAGGGATGTCGTGGTTAACCCGCCACGGCGCTGTTTTAGACACCGTCCTTCGAGTCGTGCACTTAAACTCAGAGGTGCACGGTTCTCACTCATTATTTCTGGACAGTCCAGAAATAAAACTTCCATGTGTCTATCAAGCCACAACTATCAGATTGGAAGACATTCCAGTGGTCCGAGAGTTCCCGGATGTATTCCCGGACGATTTGCCGGGGATGCCACCCGATAGGGAGGTGGAGTTCAAGATTGAACTCGCACCGGGAACCATGCCAATATCCCGAAGGCCGTACAAGATGGCGCCCAAGGAGTTGGCGGAACTGAAGACTCAGCTCACGGACCTTCTGGAGAAGGGTTTTATTAGGCCGAGCTCCTCACCATGGGGCTGTTCGGCATTATTTGTCAAAAAGAAGGATGAAACGTTGCGGCTTTGCGTGGACTACCGTCCATTAAATGCCGTAACCATCAAGAACAAGTACCCGTTGCCACGGATCGACATGTTGTTTGATCAGTTGGTCGAAGCAAAGATCTTTTCCAAGATGGATTTAAGATCCGGGTACCATCAGATTAAGATAAGGGCGGAGGACATTCCAAAGACAGCTTTCTCGACAAGGTATGGACTTTATGAGTACCTGGTCATGTCCTTTGGCCTCACCAATGCTCCAGCTCACTTCATGTACTTAATGAACTCGGTGTTCATGCCGGAGCTGGACAAGTTTGTCGTGGTCTTCATCGACGACATCCTGGTATATTCCAAGTCGGAGGAAGATCACAAGAAACATCTGCGTATAGTCTTGCAACGGCTGCGGGATCACCAGTTATACGCAAAATTCAGCAAATGCGAGTTTTGGATATCGCAAGTGCCTTTCCTCGGGCATATCATCTCAGCTGAGGGTATCGCTGTGGACCCGAGCAAGATCACGCAAGTGCTGAATTGGAAATCCCCGAGAACTGTTCATGAGGTACGGAGTTTCCTCGGACTCGCGGGATATTATCGGAGGTTCATTCCGAACTTCTCGAAGATCGCCAAGCCAATGACAGAGCTGCTGAAGAAAGCTACCAAATATGTTTGGAGTCCAGCATGTGAAGCAGCATTCAAGGCTTTAGTCAAGCACCTGACATCAGCACCGGTTTTGGCGCAGCCAGACACAATAAAACCGTTCGATGTGTACTGCGATGCATCCGGCATTGGGCTCGGATGTGTGCTGATGCAAGACCGAAGAGTGGTCGCGTATGGATCACGGCAGCTTAGGAACCATGAGCAAAATTATCCAACTCACGACTTGGAGCTCGCTGCCGTGGTACTTGCACTGAAGATGTGGAGGCACTACCTACTCAGTAACCTCGTACATTTATATACTGACCACAAAAGCCTCAAGTACATATTCACTCAGAAGGAGCTAAACATGAGGCAACGAAGATGGTTAGAACTGATAAAGGATTACGAGATAGAGATCCATTATCATCCGGGCAAGGCAAACGTTGTGGCAGATGCGCTGAGCCGCAAGTCACACGTCAATAATCTGACCATCACACCATTGGAAGAGAGCGAACCACCACTCCATGTGATTCCACACGGAGCTCTCTACAACCTAGCTTTGATCCCCACCATCCGTGAAGAGATAGCGGCAGCCCAGAAGAATGACAGGGGCATGTCACATTTGCGGAGACGTATAGACAGTGGGGAGTTGAAATGTTTCCGGAAGGACGGAGACGGCGTCCTATGGTTCAAGGACCGGATCGTCGTACCCTGAAACCCGGAGTTACGGAAGAAAATCTTTGATGAGGCTCACTTATCAAAGTTTTCTATTCACCCCGGCAGCAACAAAATGTATCAAGAACTCAGAAGAAAGTTTTGGTGGACACGGATGAAGCGAGAGACGGCAAAATACGTGTCCGAGTGTGATACATGTCGAAGGGTGAAGGCAGACCACATGCGGAAACCGGGACTGCTGCAACCACTGGGCATTCCTGCCTGGAAGTGGGAGGACGTGAGCATGGATTTCGTCGTCGGTTTACCCACCACCTCACAGAAACATGATTCTGTGTGGGTGATCGTCGATCGACTCACCAAAGTTGCCCATTTCATCCCGGTCAACACCAACTACAAAGCCAAGAAGTACGCTGAACTGTACATCTCACGGATCCTATGCTTATACGGCGTACCCCGTACCATCATATCGGACCGGGGCACTTTATTTGTGTCCCGTTTTTGGTAGCAGCTGCACGCTGCCTTGGGGACGAAGCTGATCCGTAGTTCGGCCTACCACCCGCAGACAGATGGGCAAACTGAGCGGGTAAATCAAATCCTAGAAGACATGCTACGAGCTTGCGCTATCGACCACGGCAAGAATTGGGATGATCACTTGCCGTTAGCCGAGTTCTCGTACAACAATGGGTACCAAGCCAGCATCAAGATGTCAAGATGGCGCCCTACGAGGCGCTATACGGAAGAAAATGCCGCACACCATTGAACTGGTGTGAGTCTGGCGAAAGGGTTACCTTCGGGATTGACCTTGTCAACAACGCGGAAGAAAAGGTTCGACTAATTCAAGCGAACCTAAAAGCCGCTCAATCCCATCAGAAACAGTATGCGGACCGGAGAAGGCGCCCATTACAATTCGAAGTTGGGGATCACGTATATCTACGGGTGTCTCCAATGAAGGGCGTAAACAGATTTGGGGTGAGGGGAAAGTTAGCACCCCGCTTCATCGGTCCATTCCAGATTACCGAAAGATGTGGATCGGTGGCATACCGGCTGAAATTACCAGAAGCACTTTCCGGTGTGCACGACGTCTTTCACATTTCCCAGCTGAGGAAGTGTCTCAAGCTATCAACTACCGTTCAGCTGGAAGACATTGAAGAACTGCAACCGGATCTCACCTATCGGGAGGAACCGGTGCAGATTATTGATGAAAAGGCCCGAACCACACGCAACCGTACGTTGTGGTTCTACAAGGTTCTATGGAGTAATCACTCCATGGACGAAGCGACATGGGAGAGCGAAGAATTTCTTCGCACTAACTACCCCGACTTTTTCACGTCGCATATCCGGTAATTTTCCACCGTCCTCTCTCTCATTTTCACCTTATAATCTCGGGACGAGATTCTTTTAAGTGGGGAGGAATGTAAGGGCCTCAGTTTTTGACACATAATTGAAGTGTTCTTCACCACACACACACACACCTCATTTGAGGAAAGATGATGAACACAAATGAAGAGCAAGTAACAATTATCAACATGCTCATTAGAGAACAAACTTACACATTGCAAAAGTGGTATTTCCCACATGTGATATAGATGGGCTGGACATATGAAAACTCCTACACTTTGCTAAAGATGTCCATGCCAAGTTTCACCCAAACTCAAAAACTTTTTGAGGTCATCTTGGGTATAGTTAGGAAGAGGGCAGTTTGAAACCATATTCAAATTCAAACTGTTTTTATCCACTGAATTTAAAAGTGGAAGGCATATTTTTACTCAGCACATTTTTGTGAGCTCACACACCAATTTTCACTCCATTTGGAGTTGATCTTGACATGAGCTAAAGGGGAGAAATTCAAACTTTATTTGAATTTCAAACTGAACTTGTGCTGAAATTCATTCAAACCAAACCTCATTTCAACTATGATCAATTCAAATGGCTCATGGGTGAATAATTTGAATTGCCAAGGGTAGTATGGGGTTCACTGTTTACAACAGTGATTAGAAGTAAATTTCAGAGGTTAAAAGGAAGGGTGGGACCCATATGTCAGCCTCTACTTCAACACAAACCGACTGAGACTTTTCACTCGGGTCGCCGAGCCGCAGCGGTGATCGCCACCGAGGCCAGCCACCGCGCCACCAGCTGCTTGCCCACGCGCGGGAATGAGGCGGTGCAGAGCCTTTTTAAGGCGCCTGCCCCCCTCCTCGGCCGAGGTACCGACGTGTTTTCCCGCAAGAACCCAGCACCGGCCGAAAGTTTCCGCAGTTCGGACTTGATCGGAGGACGCCGATCACAGCTCCCTCCTTCCACTCCAGAGTCCCAGCAAGGTAGTAGAGACCTTCCTCCATCCTCCCCATTGCTAGAATTCGGTTGAAACCGATTGATATCGGCTGTGCCGAAAGATCAAACTCGGGACTTGGAACCGCCGCACCTCGGGCTCTCGTGGACAGCCCAACCAGGGCGTTGTCACGCCCGAGCCAAGGCACCCTTGGACGCGCGGGTGACCGGTGCTGCTCATCCCCGAGCCACAGCTCGAGTGGTTGCTCACCGGCGGCGAATTTCCACTTTTCCCCTTTCTGTGTGCAGAACGACCTTAGGGTAGGATTCTTCTTAATTCGTGCTCTATAAAGGATTAGAGGGCCTCAGGCCACTCCCACACGAGCTAGACACGGTAACGCACAAGTTGCCTTCACAACTCTGGGCCGGAGAACCTCTGTGCCCGGCGTAATTTAAGGTCTACTAATGGCGGAACGAACGGGGGGTGTCGGGCGCACGGTGAGGACCTATTTCGGGCCTTCCCCGAGCTGCCTCGAGCTCAGGTCGACCTTCTCTGAGGTCCACTGATGCTCCCCGACCGATTTCCCAAGTAGCTGAGGTACTAGGAGAGTCAGCCGACATGGCCGAAGTCATTCGGATATGGCGGCTCGTCGCCGACCATGCTCCGGCCATTGTCATGAGCAGCTGACCCTCGGGTCCTGTTCCCCAAGTAAAAGTAGGCAGGGGCGGCCAGAATCAAGAAGTTTGGAGCTGTACAGCAGCCGGCGGCGAGTCCTCCGGCGAGGTCCCTCGGCGGCGGAGCGCGGGTGTCGCGAGGTTGAAGAAGGGGGTGGACCCCAGCTGTCAGCGGCCGATATTTTGAATCGGGATCCGGCTGCGGCCGGGATTGGGAGTGCTGGCACGCAAAACCCTTGTGGGCCGCGGTGTGCCATCGCCTAGGCGTGCGACGCGTGTCCCCTGGGCCCACGCGCGAGTTTAAACTTTTCCCCGATTTTCAGATTTCCTTCAAACTTCAAATCCTTATAACTTTGGCTAGAAAGCTCCAAATTGAGTGAACCAAATTTTGCTGGATTCAGCTCTCTGAGTACTTTCCAGAAAATCAAGTTTCACTTCATGAAATTCCTTAATTCTCCAGGATTAATTCCTTAAAGTTTAAACTGTTAGGAATTTTAACTGGAGAATCCTTTGGAGGAAAATCCTGAAATTTTGCTGAGAAGTTCACCAAAATATCCTTTAACTACCATAAAAATTTCAGATCCATTTGAGCTCATTTAATCCACCTAATGGTGTGATTAGCAAAACTGTCCCAGAGAAAATAGAAAATGTTCAGAAACATTTTCAGAATTTTCTCTGAAATTGTTTAGCTCATATCTTTAGTCAGAGACTTCCAAATTAAGTGAGACCAACTCCATTAGAACCCTCTGAAAATCTAATTTTCAGAAAGTCATAGTTTGTCTCATGAAAATTCCTAGAACACCCTAAGAGTTTCAATTAAGGTCAAGGACATAATTATTTGTGGAGGGCTCAAATGAGCATTGCTGCAACTAAAACTTGACCAAGTCTCTGTTTAGGTTATAACCAAGCCACAGTAAAAGTTTCACAGTCATTAGGTCTATCTAGAAAGGGTTATAGACTTCACAACTTCAAACTTAATACAAATGCATTAAATTAATACATGTATTGTTGTTATCATGTAGTCGCTAAGGTCGAGGAGGAACCCGAAGTCTTAGACTTCGTCACTCCGGAGGAACAGCTAGCCTACGACCAAGAGCAGCAAGGCAAGCCCCGGTTTGCATTAACCTTTTTACAAATGTTTATTGTTTTGAGCACATCTTTGAATATTGTTCTGTGCATTAGAGTCATGATTGGAAACCCAACTGCATAGCCAAGAAAACCATGGGTTGGGTTTAGGATTGCAAACCTCGTTAGCTACTGCATTGCTAGGATAGGGTAGGATTCGGTACAAGTCGAGTAGTTGGAACTACTCGCGAGAATAGGCTAGAGGCACATTGCTCGGGTAGAGATAGCACATAATACACATGGCAAGAAAATGAGACCGAGCGGAGAGTAAGGGCAGCAGGACTTTGGGGCCTGTGTGCTGTAGCTCCGCTTGTGTCGGTTGAGGACCGAGCCGTGTGCGGGCCTGTTGAACAAGCTAGAACAGTACCGAAGACCTACCGGCTATATGGGAACCGGGAAACTGATGTAACTCGGGTAGCTGGGTATTGAGGCATTGCCCGTCGTTCAGAGGGTAGGTTGAGAGCTTGAGGTGTAAATCGGCTGGCGGCACGGAGATGCGCGTGCAGAGACCTCTTGCTCGGGACGATGGGACCGGTTCAATAGTTGGCTAACGGGTGAAAGGTAGTCGCGTACGGCGTCCGTGGTGGTTGTTGTAGGCAACATCGAGTACGGGCGTACGTGATGGGTTGTTCGGGTAACCCTGCAGGTGTACATCGATTATAATCGCCGTCCCTCGCGGTCAGTGAGTACCACTTGTTCACTGTACCGTGACGTAGAAAGAACAGGCTAGTTACATGTTAAAATGTTGCTGATTGAAAGTTGGACATTGATTGTTAATGATATGCCGTAGCGTAGAGCTAATTAAAGTTCTTTTCAACTTTGGGCAAAGTACATGAGAGAAATGCGTTTCTTGTTTGATTGCGGCTCTCTCATGTACCTTAGCGTAAGGTTTCCACAACCTGCTGCTAAAACTTGAAAGTAAGGTTCTACTAATTAGGCGAGTCCTTGCAAATGATTTTTACCTCATGTAACCCATTACCCTCATATAGAAGTTCCATGTTTAGGTGAGACGGGTCAGACTTGCTGAGCCTTCGTGCTCACTGCTTGTGTTTGAAGCTTTTGCAGGGTTCTATGAGGAAGGGACTCCCGAAGAGGAGACGGAACCCCAGGAGGGGAACCCCGTCGAGTGGGAGTCGTGCACGCCGCAGAGTTAGTGTGCGTGTGTGCTAGCAAGGACACGTTCGAAGGCTGAACGTGCACTTGATGCTTAGTCTACGCCCGTGAGTGTAGACTGAACTTATTTTGATGTAAACATGTTCATAAACCTGTTTATGTAATAAAGCTTCCGCTTCCGCTTTGCACCTTTGACGTGTGTTATACGGTGCTGTGCAATGCAGCACCCCTCAGCGTGATCCTGGCTCGACAGGACCAATGGGGTCGTGTCAACCGCATGCTCCGGCCGCCATACGTAGGACATACGACTGTGGCATATTGAGTAGCAGCGCTCTTTGCTGCGGCTAGCGCACCCTCACTAGGTACACCCAGCGCTACTGAAAACCTGACGCTGGTCGGAGCCTGCATTGCCGGGGTCGGCGCTGCCAGAGCCGGTTGCTGGCTCCCAGTGCAGGTATCGGCGCCGCGAACGCCTGGTTCTCCGCTGGCACAGTATGCCCTGGTATGGGCAAGGCCGCTCTATAGACCGGGGACGCCGTTTGCAGGGCATATAGTTGAGGCATATGCTGCGCGACGTATGCCTGGGGCAGAGCTCGCGTAGCGAAGATCTGCCCTTCAGGCTGGGTCGAGGCCGACGTCATGTTGTCGCCAGCCTCTTGAGTGCGACGCCCATCTTGACGTCGTTCGAGGAACACTCGGGCATCTTGGCCTAAGTGACACCGCTCCAGCTCTGTCCTCAGGTCCGTCGACGGAAGCTTGGTGGAGCTGGAACTCCCCCGTCTGGCCGTCAACCGTTGGCGTGCGCGTCAGCGACACAGCCGGTTGGTCGGAGCGTCATCCCCGTCGAAGTCAATGGTTTGCGTCGGCGATTACAAGACGGTCTACCTCGCGAATCCACTGCTGGGTCGCTGCCTGAGGCGCGTCCCCAGCAGGCGGATTGTGCAGTAGCGCCCTTGCTGCAGCTAGCGCACCCCCACCGGGTACGCCCGGCGCTACTGAAGGCCTGACGCTGGATGGAGCCTGCATTGCCGGGGTCGGCGCTGCCAGAGCCGGTTACTGGCTCCCAGCTTGCCCTGTCACACTCCGTCCTGAGTGTGTCATCATGTACTTTCCCCTGTGGTCACGGTTCGCCGTGACCGCGGAGGGGGAGAGTTTGCCGCTGAAGGAAGCTTGGTCATCTTCGTCGGTGGAAACTCGTCGCGCTACGGTAAAAGCTCCCTACCTGGCGCGCCAAATGTCGAAGTGTGCGATCGACACTTCCCCCGGGCCTGCACTGGGCAGCCCGCGGAGGTTCTTTTTTCGGTGGGGCTAGTCTCCTAGCGGAAAGCTTGCGCGCATGGACGAGTTAGCGAGAGCTTGACACGGCGAGTTTTACGTGGTTCAGGCCGCTGGAGCGTAAAACCCTACGTCCACGGCGACCTACAGAGCTCGCTGTATTGCTTGCTGCTCAGGACCGGAGGCCTGAGCTTGGGGGTGAGTTACAGCTTGAGAGTGTATGGCTAGCGTATGAGTTGCAAAGTGCGAACCCCTGCTATCGACACCTGCCCGAGCCTTTTATAGTCCAAGGCTCGGGCGGCTTACAAGCGAAGCCGGGACCCGACAGGTGGTCCCGGGAAGATTGTCTATTATCTACCGTATCTGTAGTTACCTCTGGTCGAAGGCTTCTTAGTCTTCATCTTGCCGCCCCTGCCCATGCCGCATGCTAGTCGTAGTGGTTGATCACGGCGCAGGTGGCATGGGATGTCTTGTCGCGACGTTTATTGGCTGGCAGGTTCTGACACCGCGCGCCAGTCTGTGATGCGACTGGGCGCAACGGCACCTGACAGACGTGTGCTCCGCGTTTCCGCGTCTTGGGAAGACGCGGGCCTTGAATACCTTGTACGGGCAAGGTGAGGAGCGCCTTTACGCCCGCCGCCTACCGCTCGGGGGCAGGCAGCACCGTTCTTCTGGCCACGTGGCGGGTCCGGAGCCCTTCTCTGAGGCGAGAAGGGTCCGGCCTGCGGGGCACGTGGAGCCTCCGGACCTCTCCCCGCGGAGGGGGAGGTCCGGCCTCTGTATGCCACGTGGCGGGTCCGGAGCTCTCCTCTGCGGAGAGGGGGGTCCGGCCCTGCTGGACGCGTGGCGTCTTCGGACCTCTCTCCCGCGGAGGGGGAGGTCCGGCTTCTGTATGCCACGTGGCGGGCCCGGAGCTCTCCTCTGAGTAGAGGGAGGTCCGGCTCCGCCGGACGCGTGGCGCCTTCGGAGCTCTCCCTGCGGAGAAGGGCGAGTACCTTAGGCATTTTACCCTGTGCGCGGGGGTACCCCATATCTCAGGTACCGACAGGAGCCTAGGTCAAACTTCAGTAGCTCCGCCGCCCATTCGGCGGCATTGTCCGTCGCGTGGGGGCTGTGGAGGATAGCTTTCAGCCTGGGGAGACCGCCGGGTGCTCGATACTCGGAGGTCCCCAGGCTGCTTTGGACCTTCCGGGAAGCTCCGCTGATGTCCCGGGAGCTCCGGGGGGTCCTGCTGGGCCTCCGGGGAGGGGTCCCATTGCACCTCCGGGAGGTCCTGCTGGTCCTCCGGGAGGTTGTGTCAGGGATCCGAGGTCCAGTTTGGCTGCTTGCTTCTTGGTAGCGAAACAGGTTACGGTGGTATGGGGTCAAAGCCATTGGCACGAAGACCAGAAATTCGCGGGACTCCTAGCTACGCCGAGTCGGTTTATGCCGGGGTTAGCAGGTAAAGGGTGCCCTTCAACTACTCCAGACACAGGGGTCTGATGGGAGCCCTAGCAAGCATTTGGGAAGCGCAGCATATCACAGCCTGGCATCGAGTCTACTATTTGGTCTATCATAGGGAGAGAAAATAGGTCTTTAGGGCATGCCTTATTGAGGCTGGTGTAGTGGATGCGCTTCCGGAGCTTCTCGCTGGCCTTCGGGATAACAACACAGTTTGCCAAGCGCCAGGAGCGGCGGACTCTCCGTCTTGTCAAACGGCTGGACGTCGGGAAAGACCTTTAAGTAGTGCTCAATCACCTCCCTAGGGATCTCTGACCTCGGCGACGGCTGTCATGCAGCACATCGACATTGTGCCGGAGGGGGGCAACGAGCGCGCCTTCCTATTTGCTATCCAGGCCCCTGGCTACCCGGGTGGTGTGGGTGGCATCGGCGCTGATTCGGACGAGCCTTGTGGGGACGTCGTCCTCATCGAGGGGTTGCACGCGGGGTGCTGTGGTAGAGGCACGGTGGCGTGCACTTGGGTGGAGCTGGTTTGGTTCTGCGCTGCCGAGGGTTGGCGCTCTAGTCGCTGTAAGCGCCTGAAGCTTTTCCAAGGCTAACACTGCGGCAGCACGGTCTCCACAAACCTTGAGGACGCCTGTTGGTGTAGGCATCTTCAAGACAAGGTAGCCATAGTGGGCTACTGCCATGAATCGGTACAGGGCTGGCCTGCCGATTATGGCGTTGAAGGGGAGGTCAATCTCGGCCACGTCAAACAGAACGTACTCTGTCCGGTGCCCCAAAGGTCACCGGGAGGCTGATGTGGCCGTAGGGAACGACCTGTCCCGGTCCCACCCCTGAGAACGGGCTCGATGGGGCGAGCTTGGCCATCGGGATCTGCAGCTTCTGGAAGGCTGCGCGACTGATGAGGTTCAGCCCAGCCCCGCCATCCACCAAAATGTGGTACATCTTCATGTTGGCGATGGTGGGGGCCACCACGAGCGGCAGTTGGCCGGCCCCAGCCATGTTCCTGGGGCAGTCGGTGTCATCGAAGCTGATGGGGGTTCCCATCCACCTGAGGTGCGGTGCAGCACCTGGGAGGGGAGCCACCGACGCTACCGCTCGGCGCAAGGCCTTAGCCGTGCTCCGGGACGGGGGGTCAGCGGACCCGCCGAAAATGACATAGAGCATCTTCCGGTGCTCGTCATCACTGGAGCTGGAGCTCCCATGACTGCGCACTGCCTTTACGGCGTGCTGAAGCTCCTGGAACTCCACCTGGTGGTCGACGCCGTCTCGGGCCTCGACCTTCTGCTTGCCGCCCCTTTGATCATTGGGTGGGGCATCAGTTAGAGGCAGCTTCCCTTTCCGGAAGCGCTCCGCGAGCTTCTGGATTTCCCGGCATTCGGTAGCGGTATGATAACTGGTGCCATGCACAGGGCATAATTCATCCTGGCCCCCGTCTGGGGCCGGTGATTGTCGCGGCCTCTTGTCAGGGCGCGGCCCCCGAGCTCCACTGGGCGCCGCCGTTGCGGCAACAGGGACCGGGGCTGATGATTTTATGCTACTTTCGTACGAAGCGCCGCCGGATCCCGGCTGACCCCGTGGCTTGGGGGCCGGCAGAGAGTGCCAGTTCCGCCTTTCGGCTGCTCTGGCACACTTGTCCGCCAGGTTGAAGAGTTCTGAGGCATCGCAGACCTCCCTGGTCGCGAGCTTCTCGAGCATCTTCCTGTCCCGAACGCCTTGCCGGAACGCCACCACCACAGAAGCGTTCTGAATATGCGGGATGGTGTTGCGTACCTGGGAGAACCGCTGGATGAAAGAGCGCAGCGACTCCCCAGGCTGTTGCTTGACGGCGTGGAGGTCAAGCTCCGTGCCGGGACGGGTGTAGGAGCTGCCGAAGTTGGCGACGAATTGCCGGCAGAGCTCTCCCCAGGAGGTTATGGACCCCTGAGCTAGATTCATGAGCCAAGACCGAGCTGGGCCGGTCAAGGCGACGGGGAAGTAGTTGGCCATGACAGCCTCGTCCCCTCCTGCGGCAAGTACGGCGGTGGAGTAGATCTGGAGGAACTCCGCTGGGTTGACGCTGCCGTCGTACTTCTCGGGCAGGTGCGGGCGAAACTTGCGTGGCCACCTCGCGAAGCGAAGGTGGGGTGCAAGAGCTGCACATCCTGCTCCTGCTGCTGCAGGTATTGGCGCTGCGAACGCTTGGTTCGCACTTGGCACCGCGTATCCCGGCATGGGCAAGGCTCCACCATAGACCGGGGCCGCTGCTTGCGGCGCATATGGTTGTGGCATATGCTGCGCAGCATATGCCTGAGGCAGGGCTCGCGTGGCGAAGACCTGCCCTTCAGGTTGTGTCAAGGCCGACGACATGCTGTCGCCAGCCTCATGGTTGCGACGCCTTTCTCGGCGTCGCTCGAGGTACACCTGGGCGTCCTGGCCCAAGTGGCACCGTTCCAGTTCCCTTTGCAGGTCCGTCGACAGGAGTCTGGAGGAGCTGGAATCCGCCGTTAGCCTGTCAACCGTGGGTGTGCGCGTCAGCGACACAGCGAGTTGTCCTGGGCGCCGTCCTCGCCGAAACCGAGGGTTCGCGGCGGCGACGACGAGGCGGTCCACTCCCGGACCCATTGCTGGGTCGCTGAATGGGGTGCATCCCCCGCAGGTGGGTTGCGCAGCAGCGCTCTTGCTGCAGCTAGCGCACCTCCATGGTGTACCCTCAGCGCTGCAGAAGATCTCACACTGGTCGGTGCCTGCATAGTCGGAGTCGGCTGCTGGCTACCAGCTTGTGCCGACACACTCCGTCCTGAGTGTGTCGACATGTACTCCCCAGTGGTCACAGTTCGCCGTGAACGCGGAGGGGGAGAGTTTGCCGCTGAAGGAAGCTTGGTCATCTTCGTCGGCGGAAACTCGTCACGCTAGGAGAAAAGCCCCCTTCCTGGCGCGCCAAATGTCGAAGTGTTCAGTCGACACTTCCCCCGGGCCTGCACTGGGCAGCCCGCGGAGGTTCTTTTTTTGGTGGGGCTAGTCTCTAGCGGAGAGCTTGCGCAGATGGACGAGTTAGTAAGAGCTTGACACGGCGAGTTTTACGTGGTTCAGGCCGCCGGAGCGTAAAACCCTACGTCCACGGCGAGCTATGGAGCTCGCTGTATTTCTTGCTGCTCGGCGCCGGAGACCTGAGCTTGGGGGTGAGTTACAGCTTGAGAGTGTATGGCTAGCGTATAAGTTGCAAAGTGCGAACCCTTGCTATCGACGCCTACACGAGCCTTTTATAGTCCAAGGCTCGGGCAGCTTACAAGGGAGGCCGAGACCCGACAGGTGGTCCCGGGAAGATTGTCTATCATCTACCATATCTGCAGTTATGCCGGTAGTTGCCTCTGGTCGAAGGCTTCTGAGTCTTCATCTTGCCGCCCTGCCCTTGCCGCATGCTAGTCGTAGTGGTTGATGACGGCGCAGGCGGCATGGGATGTCTTGTCGTGGTGTTTATTGGCTGGCAGGTTCTGACACCGCGCGCCAGTCTGTGATGCGACTGGGCGCAACGGCACCTGACAGAAGCGTGCTACGCGTCTCCACGTCTTGGGAAGACGCGGGCCTTGAATACCTTGTACGGGCAAGGTATGGGGCGTCTTTACGCCCGCTGCCTATCGCTCGGGGCAGGCAGCGTCGTTCTGCTGCCACGTGGCGGGCCCGGAGCCCTTCTCAGAGGAGAGAAGGGTCAGTCACGCGGGGCACGTGGAGCCTCCGGACCTCTCCCCGCAGAGGGAGAGGATCGGCTTCTGTTGGCCACGTGGCGGGCTCGGAGCTCTCCTCTGAGGAGAGGGAGGTCCGGCCCCACTGGACACGCGGCGCCTTCGGACCTCTCTCCCGCGGAGGAGGAGGTCCGGCTTCTGTATGCCATGTGGCGGGCCCGGAGCTCTCCTCTAAGGAGAGGGAGGTCCGTCCCCGCCGGACGCGTGGCGCCTTCGGAGCTCTCCCTGCGGAGAAGGGCGAGTTCCTTAGGCATTTTACTCTGTGCGCGGGGGTACCCCATATCTCAGGTACCGACAGCTACCATGATGGGTAGGGTCGTCAGGAGTTGCTTCAACTCCTGGAAAGCTTCTTCTGCTTCGTCGGTCCAAGCAAATGGACCAGATTTGCGCAGGAGCTTAAAGAAGGGGAGCGCTCGCTCTGCTAACCTCGGTATAAACTGACTCAGCGCGTTTCGGTACCTGAGATATGGGGTACCCCCGCGCACAGGGGAAAATGCCTAAGGAACTCGCCCTTCTCCACAGGGAGAGCTCCGAAAGCGCCACGCGTCCGGCGGGGCCGGACCTCCCTCTCCTCAGAGGAGAGCTCCGGGCCTGCCACGTGGCATACAGAAGCCGGACCTCCCCCTCCGCGGGAGAGAGGTCCGAAGGTGCGACACGTCCAGCGGGGCCGGACCTCCCTCTCCTCAGAGGAGGGCTCCGGGTCCGCCACGTGGCCGACAGAAGCCGAGTCTCCCCCTCCGCGGGGAGAGGTCCGGAGGCTCCACGTGCCCCGCGGACCGGGCCCTCCACTCCTCTGAGAAGGGCTCCGGGCCTGCCACGTGGCAGCAGAACGGTGCTGCCTGCCCCCTAGCGATAGGCAGCGGGCGTAAAGACGCCCCATACCTTGTCCGTACAAGGTATTCAAGGCCCGCGTCTTCCCAAGACGCGGAGCACGCCTCTGTCAGGTGCCGTTGCGCCCAGTCGCATCACAGACTGGCGCGCGGTGTCAGAACCTACCAGCTAATAAACACCGCGACAAGACATCCCATGCCGCCAGCGCCGTCATCAACCACTACGACTAGCATGCGGCATGGGCAAGGCGGCAAGATGAAGACTCAGAAGCCTTCGACCAGAGACAACTACCGGCATAACTGCAGATACGGTAGATAATAGACAATCTTCCCGGGACCACCTGTCGGGTCCCGGCTCCCCTTGTAAGCCGCCCGAGTCTTGGACTATAAAAGGCTCGGGTAGGCGACGATAGCAAGGGTTCGCACTCTGCAACTCATACGCTAGCCTTACACTCTCAAGCTGTAACTCACTCCCAAGCTCAGGACTCCGGCGCTGAGCAGCAAGCAATATAGCGAGCTCCATAGCTCGCCGTGGACGTAGGGTTTTACGCTCCGGCGGCCTGAACCACGTAAAACTCGCCGGGTCAAGCTCTTACTAACTCGTCCATCTGCGCAAGCTCTCCGCTAGGAACTAGCCCCACCGAAAAAAGAACCTCTGCGGGTTGCCCAGTGCAGGCCCGGGGGAAGTGTCGACTGAACACTTCGACATTTGGCACGCAAGGAAGGGGGCTTTTCCCTTAGCGCGACGAGTTCCCGCCGACGAAGATGACCAAGCTTCCTTCAGCGGCGAACTCTCCCCCCTCGCCTCTGCGGCAAACCGCGACCAGGGGGGAGTACATGTCGACAAATTCGGGATGGAGTGTGTCGGTACAAGCTGGGAGCCAGCAACAGGCTCTGGCAGCGCCGACCCCGGCAATGCAGGCTCCAACCAGCATCAAGTCTTCAGTAGCGCTGGGCGTACCCCGTGGGGGTGCGCTAGCTGCAGCGAGAGCGCTGCTGTACAATCCGCCCGCTGGGGACGCGCCTCAGGCAGCGACCTGGCGGTGGGTCCGCGAGGTAGACCGTCTCGTCGTCGCCACAGCAAACCCTCGACTTCGGCGGGGACGACGCTCTGGCCAACCGGTCATGTCGCTGATGCGCGCACCATCGGTTGACGAGCAGACGGCAGACTCCAGCTCTACCAGGCCCCAATCGACAGATCTGAGGACAGAGCTGGAGCGGTGTCGCCTGGGTCAAGATGCCCGGATATACCTCGAGCAGCGCCGAGAAAGGCGTCACTACCAAGAGACTGACGACAGCATGACGTCGGCCTCTACCCAGCCTGAAGAGCAGACCTTCGCCACGCAATCTCTGCCCCAGGCCTGCGCCGTGCAGAATATACCACAGTCATATGTCCTGCAGAGGGCGCCCCCGGCCTATGGTGCAGCCTTGCCCATACCGGGACACGCGGTGCTCAGTGCGAACCAAGCGTTCGCGCCACCAGAACCTGCGGCGACGGAAGTAGGGTGTGCAGCCCTCGCGCCCCACCTTAGCTTTGCAAAGTGGCCGAGCAAGTTTCGGCCGCACCTGACCGAGAAGTACGACGGCAGCGTCAACCCGGTGGAGTTCCTCCAGATCTAATCCACCGCCGTACTTGCCGCAGGAGGGAATGAAGCCGTCATGGTTGATTACTTCCCTGTCGCCTTGACTGGCCCAGCCCGGTCTTGGCTCATGAACCTCCCCCAGGGTTCCGTGACTTCCTGGGGAGAGCTTTGCCGGCAGTTCATAGCCAACTTCGGCAGTTCCTACACCCGGCCTGGCACGGAGCTCGACCTCCACGCCATCCAGCAACAACCTGGGGAGTCGCTGCGCTCTTTCATCCAGCGGTTCTCCCAGGTGCGGAACACCATCCCACACATTCAAAATGCTTCTGTGGTGGTGGCGTTCCGGCAAGGCGTCCGAGACAAGAAGATGCTTGAGAAACTCGCGACCAGGGAGGTCCGCGACGCCTCAGAGCTCTTCAGCTTGGCGGACAAGTGCGCCAGAGCAGCCGAAGGACGGAACTGGCACTCACAGCCGTCCTCCGAGTCAGGAGGACTGCCCGGATCTGGTCCTACTCCCTATGGAGACAGCAGGAAGACCAAGAGCCAAGGCAGAAGCAAGATAAGATCACCGGCCGCAGCCCCAGTCGTCACTGCAGCGACGCTCAGTGGGGCTCGGGGGCCGCGCCCCGACAAGAGGCAGCAAAGGTAACCGATCCCAGAAGGTAATCAAGACAATATGTGCCCCGTGCACGGCAGCTGTCGCCACACTACTGCCGAGTGCCGGGAGATCCGAAGGCTCGCAGAGCGCTTCCGCAGGGGGAAGCGGCAGCGGGCTGATGCCCTGCCCTTCCGTCCAAAGGAAGACGAACAGAGGGCGGATGTTCCAGACAACATCGACCACCCAGAGGAGATCCAGGAGCCTCAGCGTGTCGTGAAGGCGGCATAAGACTCTGCGCCGAGCGGTAGCGTCGGTGGCGCCACTCCCGAGTGCTGCACCGCACCTTAAGTGGATGGGAACCCCCATCAGCTTTGATGCCACCGACTGCCCCAGGAACATGGCTGGGGCCAGCCAACTACCGCTCCTGGTAGCCCCTACCATCGCCAACGTGAGGATGTACCACGTTTTGGTAGATGGAGGAGCTGGGCTGAACCTCATCAGCCGAGCAGCTTTCCAGAAGCTGCAGGTCCCGATGGCCAAGCTCACTCCGTCGAGCCCATTCTCAGGGGTAGGGCCGGGACAGGTCATCCCCTACGGCAACATTAGCCTCCCGGTGACCTTCGGGGCTCCGGAGAGCTATCGGACAGAGTACATTCTGTTCGACGTAGCGGAGATAGACCTCCCCTTCAACGCCATAATCGGCAGGCCAGCCCTGTACCGGTTCATGGCTGTAGCCCACTACGGCTACCTCATCCTGAAGATGCCAACACCGACGGGCGTCCTCAGGATTCGTGGGGACCGCACTGCTGCAGTGTCGGCCCTAGAGAAGCTCCAAGCGCTCACAACAGCTGGGGCATCAGCCCCCGGCAATACGGAGCCGGACCAGCTCCACCCGAGCGCACGTCACCGTGCTTCCGCCACAGCACCCCGCGTGCAACCTCTCGACGAGGGCGGCGTCCCCGTAAAGGTCATCCAACTCGGCGCTGAAGCTACCCAGACCACCCGGGTAGCCGGGGGCCTGGATAGCAAATAGGAAGGCGCACTCGTCACCTTCCTCCGGCACAACGTCGACGTGTTTGCATGGCAGCTGTCACAGATGCCGGGGATCCCCAGGGAGGTGATCGAGCACCACTTGAAAGTCTTCCCCGACGCCCGGCTGGTTCAACAGAAGCCCCGCAAGCAGTCCATCGAGCGGCAAAACTTCATCCATGAAGAAGTCAAGAAGCTGCTGGACGCTGGCTTCATACGGGAAGTCCACCACTCCCGGTGGTTGGCGAACCCCGTCGTTGTCCCGAAGGCCGGCGGGAAGCTCCGGATGTGCATCGACTACACCAGTCTCAATAAGGCATGTCCCAAAGATCCAATCTGTCGAAGTGTTCAGTCGACACTTCCCCCGGGCCTGCACTGGGCAGCCCGCGGAGGTTCTTTTTTCGGTGGGTCTAGTCTCTAGCGGAGAGCTTGCGCAGATGGACGAGTTAGTAAGAGCTTGACATGGCGAGTTTTACGTGGTTTAGGCCGCCGGAGCGTAAAACCCTACGTCCACGGCGAGCTATGGAGCTCGCTGTATTTCTTGCTGCTCTGGGCCGGAGGCCTGAGCTTGGGGGTGAGTTACAGCTTGAGAGTGTATAGCTAGCGTATGAGTTGCAAAGTGCGAACCAACAGGGTTCGAACCCCTGCTAACGTTGCCTACCCGAGCCTTTTATAGTCGAAGACTCGGGTGGCTTACAAGAGGGGCCCGGGACCCGACAGGTGGTCCCGGGGAGATTGTCTATTATCCACCGTATATGCAGTTATGCTGGTAGTTGTCTCTGGCAAAGGCTTCTGAGTCTTTGTCTTGCAGCCCTGCCCATGCCGCATGCGAGTCGTAGTGGTTGATGATGGCGGGGGCGGCATGGGATGTCTTGTCGCTGCGTTTATTGGCTGGCAGGCTCTGACACCGCACGCCAGTATGTGATGCGACTGGGCGCAACGGCACCTGACAGAGGCGTGCTCCGCGTCTCCGCGTCTTGGGAAGGCGCGGGCCTTGAATACCTTGTACGGGCAAGGTATGGGGCGTCTTTACGCTCGCTGCCTACCGCCCGGGGGCAGGCAGCGCTGTTCTGCTGGACACGTGGCGGGCCTGGAGCCCTTCTCAGAGGAGAGGAGGGTCCGGCCCCGCGGGGCACGTGGAGTCTTCGGACCTCTCCCCGCGGAGGGGGAGGTTCGGCTTCTGTCGCCACGTGGCGGGCCCGGAGCTCTTCTCTGAGGAGAGGGAGGTCCGGCCCCGCCGGATACGTGGCACCTTCGGACCTCTCTCCCGCGGAGGGGGAGGTCCGGCCTCTGTATGCCACGTGGCGGGCCTGGAGCCCTCCTCTGTGGAGAGGGAGGTCCGGCCCCGCCGGACGCGTGGCGCCTTCGGAGCTCTCCCTGCGGAGAAGGGCGAGTTCCTTAGGCATTTTCCCCTGTGCGCGGGGGTACCCCATATCGTGGGTACCGACAGTGGCCCCCGGGCCCATCTCGGGGGAGATAGCGAGCCCGAGGTGGGACCTCCGTCTCTTCTGATCCGCGCACTTTCTTGTCTTGAGTACTCCCTGTGCTGTCAGGGTCTTGACGGCTTCGTAGTTCAGCCTCTTAGGAGAGGGTGAAGCCTGGCATCAGAGCTCGGCCCTCCCTCTAGCGCCGCCGATATCAGCGCTCGCCTCTGAAAGGAGGGCGAGGGCTGGCCTCGGTGCTCAACCTGGCTGTGGAGGTGGAGTCCGGAAGTCATCGGAGCTCAGGCCAACGAAGGGCGTGAGGTCCCGCATCAGCACTCGCCTCTGAAAGGAGGGCGAGGGCTGGCCTCGGAGCTCGGCCAAGCTGCGGGGGCGGAGGTCCGGAGCTGCTCAGTGGTCCCCCCTTTCCTGTCCCTTAGTCTCATTTTGCTTACTGTCCCTGGCCGGAATGCGTGGCTTGGGTAATCCAGTGCACTTGTTCCCGGAGGTCTGGCCCCAGCCCCAGTCAGGGTGTAACCG
Source organism: Neostapfia colusana (assembly GCA_030760725.1). NCBI lineage: Eukaryota > Viridiplantae > Streptophyta > Magnoliopsida > Poales > Poaceae > Neostapfia > Neostapfia colusana. Next base: position 30,016,577 of record JASWHV010000017.1, on the reverse strand, counting down.
TCCGGCCCCCTCGTACTCAGACCGTAGCGCCGGGAGGCAGAGTGCGCATGCTTTGGGTGCAAGACCGGGCAAAGCAAGGCTCCTGACCCCCCGGTCTAACGTAGGTCTTTTCTCGGAGGAGACCAACTGGCGGTACAGTACCCTTATAGGGGGAGATCCAAAAGGCCACAGGGCCTCTGGCAGGTACCCCAAGCACTACCGCCTTCGGCAGGACGGCAAATATCGACTATGCATGAGAGCCGGAAAGAGGAGCCAAGTGTACAATGGACGCACACTGTCTAGAGCGTGGGGAGGTGTTCATATAAATTAATGCGTAATTTAAATAAACACCTAAGTAAGCATGGTGAACTTACTGGGTAGCGTCGGAGCGCCTGTCTTCACGCAGAGCGGGTCATGCGTGGCTTCGTCGTACGTCGGACACGGGGGGACCCCATGGCTATATCAGGGGGAAGCATGGCTTCGGCCCCGCATACCATGTGGAAGGGTAGTTCCCGTGACCCGGCCCTGGGAAGTACGGCTGGCCCTCGACATGGAGGAGCCGGTATCCCCCGACGGCTCTGGGTGCGCGTCTGCACCGGTTTTGTGGGTCTGCTTGGCGTGGACCTGGAACGCATTGCATCCCTAACCGGTTTGACGGCGTCCAGGTGGCTCTCGGTCAGTAGGAGCCATGCCGGGTGGCTTAACTGACCAACGTGCGGGGCGATGAGCGTTCCCAGCACTCGCCTCCTTTGACTACTGCGAGCTAATCGCAGCCTTCCTCCTGGGTTATGCACCGCAATAGGATGTCGTGGCGCCACGCCAGTAAAGATACCAGCGCGTAGCACTTAGCCATCCGCACCACCCGTTCAGCGGATGCACGTTCAACAGGAAGGATGAACTTCAAGGAGTCCCGGACCTCCGTGGTCCATGCATCGGGACTACTTGAGCTTCTGGATCATGAGCGCTGGGTTGCACGGAGTCCCCAGTGACTCTTACGATCCTTTGGCGGCATCCAGGGCTGCCGGGACTGCCTAGCTTCGAGGCACTGGTTCAGCCCCCTTCGCCCGGCTCAGCGGGCTGGGCTGTGGACCGCAGCAACGTCCTCTCGAAGACTCCTTCGTGCGCAGGGGCTCCGATGGAGGCTTTCGTTGAGAGGTCGTCAGCTGCGGCCGTGCAAGCACGCGGTACATGGCGCAGGTCCAAGGCGAGGAATTCTTTCTCCAACATCCGCACGTGAAGCAGATAAGCAGCTAGCTGTGGGTCATTGCAGGGTCATTCACCCTTAACTTGCTTGATAACTAGCTGGGAGTTGCCCTGCGCCAACAACTGGCGAGTGCCCAGAGACAGGACTGTCTTTTAGGCCAAGGATGAGTGCTTCATACTCTGCCAAGTTGTTGGTCGCCTTGGAATTGAGACGCACCATGTACCCAGACTGCTCCCCCGATGGCATGAGAAGCAGTACGCCGGCACCGGCCCCCTGCTTTCGCGAGGAGCCGTCGAAGAAGAGCGTCCAGTGGGGCCCGGTGAAGACCGGAGCTCGGTACTTTGGTTCACCGTCTTCGCGGCCCCCTGGGTCAGCCTTCGTTGGCGTCCACTCAGCCACGAAGTCAGCCAGTGCTTGGCTCTTGGCTGTCTGACGTGGTCGGGAGCTCAGCTTGAACTCCGCCGTCTTCGGGCTGTCTTCCGGCTTTGGAAGCTGGCAGTGAGTGCCAGCTCCGCCCTCCGGCTGCTCTGGTGCACTTGTCCGCCAGGCTGAAGGGCTCGGAGGCATTGCAGACCTCTCTGGTTGCAAGCCTCTCAAGCATCTTCTTATCCTGGACACTGTCGAAGTGCCGCCACCACAGAAGCACTTTGAATATGCGGAATGGTGTTGCGTACCTGGGAGAACCGCTGGATGAAGGAGCGCAGCGACTCCCCAGGTTGTTGCATGATGGCTTGGAGGTCAAGCTCCGTGCCGGGACGGGTGTAGGAGCTGCCTAAGTTGGCGATGAACTGCCGGCAGAGCTCTCCCCAGGAAGTTATGGAACACTGAGGGAGGTTCATTAGGCAAGACCGGGCAGGGCCGGTCAACGCGACGGGGAAGTAGTTTGGCCATGACGGCCTCATCCCCTCCTGCGGCAAGTACGGCGGTGGAGTAGATCTGGAGGAACCCCGCCGGGTTGACGCTGCCGTCGTACTTCTCGGGCAGGTGCGGCCGAAACTTGCGCGGCGACCTCGTGAAGCGGAGGTGGGGCTCCAGGGCCGTACATCCTGCCCCTGTTGCTGCAGGCGTTTGTGCCGCGAACGCTTGGTTCGCCGCTGGCACAGTGTACCCCGGTATGGGCAAGGCTGCGCCATAGACCGGGGGCGCCGTTTGCAGGACATATGGCTGTGGCATATGATGCGTGGCGTATGTCTGGGGCAGAGTTCGCGTGGCGAAAGTCTGCGCCTCAGGCAGGGTTGAGGCAGTCGTCATGCTGACGCCGGCCTCTTGGCTGCGACGCCTTTCTCATCGCAGCTCGAGGAACACTCGGGCGTTTTGGCCCAGGTGGCATCGTTCCAGCTCAGTCCTCAGGTCCGTCGACAGAAGCCTGGTGGAGCTGGAATCCGCCGTCTGTCCGTCAACCGTCAGCGTGCGTGTCAGTGACACAGCCGGTTGGCCGGAGCGTCGTCCCCGCTGAAGTCAAGGGTTTGCGGCGGCGACGACAAGACGGTCTAACTCGCGAATCCACTGCTGGGTCGCTGCCTGAGGCGCGTCCCCAGCAGGCAGATTGTGCAGTAGCGCTCTTGCTGCGGCTAGCGCACCCCTGCCGGGTACGCCCAGCGCTACTGAAGACCTGACGCTGGTTGGAGCCTGCATTGCCGGGGTCGGCGCTGCCAGAGCCGGTTGCTGGCTCCCAGCGCAGGTACTGGTGTCGCGGACGCTTGGTTGCGCCTGACACAGTGTACCCCGGTATGGGCAAGGTTGCGCCATAGGCCGGGGACGCCGCTTGCAGAGCACATGGTTGTGGCTTATGCAGCGCGGCGTACCCCTGGGGCAGAGCTCGTGTGGCGAAGGTCTGCCTCCAGGCTGTGTCGAGGCTGACGCCATGCTGTCGCCAGCCTCTTGAGTGCGACGCCTTTCTTGACGTCGCTCAAGGAACACTCGGGCATCTTGGCCCAAGTGGCATCGCTCCAGCTCTGCACTCAGGTCCGTCGATGGAAACCTGGTGGAGCTGGGGTCCGCCGTCTGCCCGTCAACCGTTGGCATGCGCGTCTGCGACACAGCAGGTTGACCGGAGCGTCGTCCCCGCCGAAGTCGAGGGTTTGCGGCGGCGACGACGAGACGCTCTATCTCACGAATCCACTGCTGGATCGCTGCCTGAGGCGCGTCCCCAGCAGGCGGATTGCGCAGTAGCGCTCTTGCTGCGGCTGGCGCACCCCCGCCGGGTACGCCCAGCGCTACTGAAGACCTGACGCTGGTTGGAGCCTGCATTGCCGGGGTCGGCGCTGCCAGAGCCGGTTGCTGGCTCCCAGCGCAGGTACTGGTGTCGCGGACGCTTGGTTGCGCCTGACACTGTGTACCCCGGTATGGGCAAGGTTGCGCCATAGGCCGGGGACGCCGCTTGCAGAGCACATGGTTGTGGCTTATGCAGCGCGGCGTACGCCTGGGGAAGAGCTCGCGTGGCAAAGGTCTGCCCTCCAGGCTGTTTCGAGGCCGACGCCATGCTGTCGCCAGCCTCTTGGTTGCGACGCCTTTCTTGATGTCGCTCGAGTTACACCTGGGCATCCTGGCCCAAGTGGCACCGTTCCAGCTCCCTTCTCAGGTCCGTCGACTGGAGCCTGGAGGAGCTGGAATCCGCCGTCTGCCCGTCAACTGTTGGCGTGCGCGTCAGCGACACAGCCGGTTGACCGGAGCGTCGCCCTCGCCGAAACCGAGGGTTCGCGGCGGCGACAACGAGGCGGTCCACCTCGCGGATCCACTGTTGGATCGCTGAATGGGGCGCATCCCCAGCTGGTGGGTTGCGCAGTAGTGCTCTTGCTGCAGCTAGCGCACCCCCATGGTGTGCACTCAGCGCTGCAGAAGACCTCACGCTGGTCGGAGCCTGCATTGCCGGAGTCGGCGTTGCCGGAGTCGGCTGCTGGCTACCAGCTTGTGCCGACACACTCCGTCCTGAGTGCGTCAACATGTACTCCCCGCTGGTCACGGTTCGCCGTGAACGCGGAGGAGGAGAGTTTGCCGCTGAAGGAAGCTTCGTCATCTTCGTCGGCAGAAACTCGTCTCGCAAGGGGAAAAGCCCCCTACCTGGCGCGCCAAATGTCGAAGTGTTCAGTCGACACTTCCCCCGGGCCTGCACTGGGCAGCCCGCGGAGGTTTTTTTTTTGGTGGGGCTAGTCTCTAGCGGAGAGCTTGCGCAGATGGACGAGTTAGTAAGAGCTTGACACGGCGAGTTTTACGTGGTTCAGGCCGCCGGAGCGTAAAACCCTACGTCCACAGCGAGCTATGGAGCTCGCTGTATTTCTTGCTGCTCTGGGCCGGAGGCCTGAGCTTGGGGGTGAGTTACATCTTGAGAGTGTATGGCTAGCGTATGAGTTGCAAAGTGCGAACCAACAGGGTTCGAACCTGTCGGTACCTGAGATATGGGGTACCCCCGCGCACAGGGTAAAATGCCTAAGGAACTCGCCCTTCTCCGCAGGGAGAGCTCCGAAGGCGCCACGCGTCCGGCGGGGCCGGAACTCCCTCTCCTCAGAGGAGAGCTCCGGGCCCGCCACGTGGCAAACAGAAGCCGGACCTCCCCCTCCGCGGGAGAGAGGCCCGAAGGCGCCGCGTGTCCAGTGGGGCCGGACCTCCCTCTCCTCAGAGGAGAGCTCCAGGCCCGCCACGTGGCATACAGAGGCCGGACCTCCCCCTCCGCGGGGAGAGGTCCGGAGGCTCCACGTGCCCCGCGGGGCTGACCGTCCTCTTCTCTAAAAAGGGCTCCGGGCCCGCCGCGTGGCAGCAGAGCGACGCTGCCTGCCCCGAGCGATAGGCAGCGGGCGTAAATACGCTCCATACCTTGCCCGTACAAGGTATTCAAGGCCCGCGTCTTCCCAAGACGAGGAGACGCGGAGCACGCTTCTGTCAGGTGCCGTTGCGCCCAGTCGCATCACAGACTGGCGCGTGGTGACCTGTCAGCCAATAAACACCGCGACAAGACATCCCATGCCGCCTGCGCCGTCATCAACCACTACGACTGGCATGCGGCATGGGCAGGGCGGCAAGATGAAGACTCAGAAGCCTTCGACCAGAGACAACTACCGGCATAACTGCAGATACGGTAGATAATAGACAATCTTCCCGGGACCACCTGTCGGGTCCCGGCTTCCCTTGTAAGCCGCCCGAGTCTTGGACTATAAAAGGCTCGGGTAGGCATCGATGGCAAGGGTTCGCACTTTGCAACTCATACGCTAGCCATACACTCTCAAGCTGTAACTCACCCCCAAGCTCAGGCCTCCGGCCCTGAGCAGCAAGCAATACAGCGAGCTCCATAGCTCGCCGTGGACGTAGGGTTTTACGCTCCGGCGGCCTGAACCACGTAAAACTCGCAGTGTCAAGCTCTTACTAACTCGTCCATCTGCACAAGATCTTCGCTAGGGACTAGCCCCTCCAAAAAAAGAACCTCCGCGGGCTGCCCAGTGCAGGCCCGGGGGAAGTGTCGATCGCACACTTCGACATTTGGCGCGCCAGGTAGGGGGCTTTTCCCCTAGCGCGACAAGTTCCCGCCGACGAAGATGACCAAGCTTCCTTCAGCGGCGAACTCTGCCCCCTCGCCTCCGCGGCAGACCGTGACCAGGGGGGAGTACATGTCGACACACTCGGGACGGAGTGTGTCGGTACGAGCTGGGAACCAGCAACCGGCTCTGGCAGCGCCGACCCCGGCAATGCAGGCTCCAACCAGCTTCAAGTCTCCAGTAGCGCTCGGCGCGCCCAGTGGGGGTGCGTTAGCTGCGGCGAGAGCGCTACTGTACAATCCGCCCGCTGGGGACGCGCCTCAGGCAGTGACCCGGCAGTGGATCCAAGAGGTAGACCGTCTCGTCGTCGCCGCCGCAAGCCCTCGACCTCGGCGGGGACGACGCTCTCGCCAATCGGTCGCGTCGCTGATGCGCGCATCATTGAATGGCGAGCAGACGGCAGACTCCAGCTCTACCAGCCCCCAGTCAACAGATCTGAGGACAGAGCTGGAACAGTGTCACCTAGGTCAAGATGCCCGGATATACCTCGAGCGGCGCCGAGAAAGGCGTCGCCACCAAGAGGCTGACGACAGCCTGACGTCGGCCTCGACCCAGCATGAAGAGCAGACCGTCGCCACGCGATCTCTGCCCCAGGCCTGTGCCATGCAGAATATGCCACAGTCGTATGTCCTGCATATGGCGCCCCCGGCCTATGGTGCAGCCTTGCCCATGCCGGGGCATGCAGTGCTCAGTGCGAACCAAGCGTTCGCGGCACCAGAACCTGCGGCAACAGAAGCAGGGTGTGCGGCCCTCGCGCCCCACCTTCGCTTCGCGAAATGGCCGCGCAAGTTTCGGCCGCTCCTGCCCGAGAAGTATGACGGCAGCATCAACCCTGCGGAATTCCTCCAGATCTACTCCACCGCCGTGCTTGCCGCAGGAGGGAATGAAGCCGTCATGGCCAATTACTTCCCTGTCGCCTTGACTGGCCCAGCTCGGTCTTGGCTCATGAACCTCCCCCAGGGTTCCGTAACTTCTTGGGGAGAGCTTTGCCGACAGTTCATAGCCAACTTCGGCAGTTCCTACATCCGGCCTGGCACGGAGCTTGACCTCCACGCCATCCAACAACAACCTGGGGAGTCGCTGCGCTCTTTCATCCAGCGGTTCTCCCAGGTGCGGAACACCATCCCACACATTCAAAATGCTTCTGTGGTGGTGGCGTTCCGACAAGGCGTCCTAGACAAGAAGATGCTTGAGAAACTCGCGACCAGGGAGGTCCGCGATGCCTCTGAGCTCTTCAGCTTGGTGGAAAAGTGCGCCAGAGCAGCCGAGGGACGGAACTGGCACTCACAGCCATCCTCCGTGTCAGGAGGGCTGCCCGGATCTGGTCCTACTCCCGATGGAGGTAGCAGGAAGACCAAGAGCCGGGGCAGAAGCAAGATAAGACCGCTGGCTGTTACCCAAGTCGTCACTGCGGCGGCGTTCAGTGGGGCTCGAGGGCCGCGCCCTGACAAGAGGCAGCGAAAATCACCGACCCTGGAAGATAGCCAGGACAACATGTGCCCCGTGCACGGCAGCTGTCGCCACACTACTGCCGAGTGCCGGGAGATCCGAACGCTCGCAGAGCGCTTCCGCAAGGGGAAGCGGCAGCGGGCTGATGCCCTGCCCTTCCGTCCAAAGGAGGATGAGCAGGGGGTGGATGTTCCAGACAACATCGACCACCCAGAGGAGATCCAGGAGTCTCAGCGTGTCGTGAAGGCGGCATGCAATCGTGAGGACTCCGGCTCCAGCGACGACGAGCGTCGGAAGAAGCTCTACGTCATATACGGCGGGTCCACCGACCCCTCGTCCCGAAGCGCAGTCAAGACTCTGCGCCGAGCGGTAGCGTCGGTGGCGCCACTCCCGAGTGCTGCACCGCACCTTAAGTGGATGGGGACCCCCGTCAGCTTTGACGCCACCGACTGCCCCAGGAACATGGCTGGGGCCGGCCAACTACCGCTCCTGGTGGCCCCTACCATCGCCAACGTGAGAATGTACCACGTTTTGGTAGATGGAGGGGCTGGGCTGAACCTCATCAGCCGTGCAGCTTTCCAGGCTGCAGGTCCCGATGGCCAAGCTCACCCCGTCGAGCCTGTTCTCAGGGGTAGGGCCGGGACAGGTTATCCCCTACGGCAACATTAGTCTCCCGGTGACCTTCGGGGCTCCGGACAGCTATCGAACAGAGTACATTCTGTTCGACGTAGCGGAGATAGACCTCCCCTTCAACGCCATAATCGGCAGGCCAGCCCTGTACCGGTTCATGGCTGTAGGCCATTACGGCTACCTCGTCCTGAAGATGCCAACACCGACGGGCGTTCTCAGGATTCGTGGGGACCGCACGCTGCAGTGTCGGCCCTGGAGAAGCTCCAAGCACTCGCAACAGCTGGGGCATCAGCCCCCGGCAATACGGAGCCGGACCAGCTCCGCCCGAGCGCACGTCACCGTGCTTCCACCACAGCACCCAGGGTGCAACCTCTCGACGAGGGCGGCGTCCCCTTAAAGGCCGTCCAAGTCGGCGCCGAAGCTACCCAGACCACCCGGGTAGCCGGGGTCCTGGATAGCAAATAGGAAGGCGCGCTCGTCACCTTCCTCCGGCACAACGTCGATGTGTTTGCATGGCAGCCGTCGCAGATGCCGGGGATCCCCAGGGAGGAGATCGAGCACCACTTGAAAGTCTTCCCCGATGCCCGGCCGGTTCAACAGAAGCCGCGCAAGCAGTCCATCGAGCGGCAAAACTTCATCCGTGAAGAAGTCAGGAAACTGCTGGACGCTGGCTTCATACGGGAGGTCCACCACCCACGATGGTTGGCGAACCCCGTTGTTGTCCCGAAGGCCGGCGGGAAGCTCCGGATGTGCATCGACTACACCAGTCTCAATAAGGCATGTCCTAAAGATCCATTCCCTCTCCCTAGAATAGATCAAATAGTAGACTCAACGTCAGGCTGTGATATGCTGTGCTTCCTAGACGCCTACTCGGGTTTCCATCAGATCCCCATGACTAGAGAAGAGGAGGAGCACACCTCCTTCATCACAGTAGACGGCCTTTATTGCTATGTGTCTATGCCTTACGGCCTAAAGAATGCACTCCCCACCTTTGTGTGGGCGATGCACAAAACCTTTGGGGAGTTAATAAGAGACCTGGTTGAGGTGTATGTCGATGACATAGTTCTCAAGGTCAAGCAGGGGTCATCCCTACTAGATAACCTAGCTTTAGTCTTTGACAAGTTGCGCTCTACGCGCACCAGGCTGAACCCAGATAAATGTGTGTTCGGCGTGTCCTCTGGGAAGCTCTTAGGGTTCCTGGTCTCCCACCGAGGAATTGAGGCCAACCCAGAGAAGATCAAGGCCATCGACTTGATGCGGCCCCCTGCCCGCGTCAAGGATGTCCAGAAACTCACGGGATGTCTAGCCGCGCTGAGTCGGTTTATACCGAGGCTAGCAGAGCGGGCACTCCCTTTCTTTAAGCTCCTGCGCAAGTCAGGCCCCTTTGCCTGGACTAACGAAGCAGAAGAGGCTTTCTAGGAGTTGAAGCGACTCCTGACGACCGTGCCTATCATGGTAGCCCCTGAGCCCGGAGAGCACCTGCTGCTCTACATCGCGGCGACAACTGAAGTGGTGAGTATGGTCCTCGTCGCAGAGCGGCCAGACCTCTCGCCCTCGCAACCTGCTCCGGTAGCAGAAGTCAAACACCAGGGGGGCCCGCAGGGCCAAGACGGTCTCCCGGACCCCCTGGAAGTCCAAGACGACCACCCGGAGGCCAGGACGGCCTCCCGGACCCCCGAGATAAATCTCCGGGGTCCAATTGGGATCTCCCGGAGGTCCCTCAAGACCCCCCGGAGCTCCCGGATGATCAAGAAAGCTTAAGGGCCTCCAGGTCCCAGCTCCCGGAGGCCCCCGTGGGTCCACCCACCTCCGGCGGGCCGGGGCCAATGGACGAGGAGCTCCCAAGCCTATGAGAGAGGGTTCGAACCATACAAAGGCCTGTCTACTACATCAGTGAGGTACTTCATGAGGCCAAGACAAGGTACCTAGAAGTCCACAAGCTGCTGTATGCGGTGCTCGTGGCCTCCAGGAAGCTCCGCCACTACTTCCAGGCCCACCAGGTCTCGGTAGTCACCTCGTATCCGCTGAAGATGATTATTCACAGCCCCCATGCGACTGGCAACGTTGCCAAATGGGCGGCGGAACTGGCGGAGTTTGAACTGGACTTCCTCCCACGTCATGCAGTCAAGAGCCAAGCACTGGCTGACTTTGTGGCAGAGTGGACACCAACAAAGACTGACCCAGGGGGCCATGAAGGCGGTGAGCCAGAGCCCAAAGCTCCGGTCTTCACCGAACCCCACTGGACACTCTTCTTTGACGGCTCCTCGCGAAAGCAGGGGGCCGGTGCCGGCGTACTGCTCCTCATGCCATCGGGGGAGCAGTTTGGGTATGTGGTGCGTCTCAATTTCAAGGCAACCAACAACATGGCGGAGTATGAAGCACTCATCTTTGGCCTGCAGACAGCCCTGTCTTTAGGCGCTCGCCAGCTGTTGGCACAGGGCGACTCCCAGCTGGTCATCAAGCAAGTCAAGGGCGAATGCTCCTGCAATGACCCACAGCTAGCTGCGTATCTGCTTCACGTGCAGATGTTGGAGAAAGAATTCCTCGCCTTGGACCTGCACCATGTACCGCGCGCTGGTAATGCCGCAGCCGACAACCTTTCAACGAAGGCTTCCACCGGAGCCCCTGCGCCCGAAGGAGTTTTCGAGAGGACGTTGCTGCGGCCCACAGCCCGGCCCGCCGAGCCGGGCGAAGGGGGCTTGCCCAGCACCTCGAAGCTGGCGGTCCCGGTGACCCTACAGCCATGGATGCCGCCAAGGATCGTAAGCGTCACTGGGGACTCCGTGCAACCCAGCGCTCAAGATCCAGACGCTCAAGTCAGACCCGATGCATGGATCACGGAGATCCGGGACTACTTGAAAGACAACATCCTCCCTGATGAATGTGTAACCGCTGAACGGATTGTTCGTATGGCTAAGAGGTACGCACTGGTAGAGGGGGATCTCTACCGGCGTGGCGCCAACCACATCCTATTGCGGTGCATAACCCAGGGGGAAGGCTGCGACTTGCTCGCTGAGATCCATGGAGGCGAATGTGGAAGTCATTCTTCCTCACGCACGCTTGTCGGTAAAGCCTTCCGGCATGGCTTCTACTGGCCGACAGCACTCCAGGATGCCGTCAAGCTAGTCGAGAGCTGCAAGGCGTGCCAGTTCCACGCTGTCGGTACCTGAGATATGGGGTACCCCCGCGCACAGGGTAAAATGCCTAAGGTGCTCGCCCTTCTCCGCAGGGAGAGCTCCGAAGGCGCCACGCGTCTGGCGGGGCCGGACCTCCCTCTCCTCAGAGGAGAGCTCCGGGCCCGCCACGTGGCATACAGAAGCCGGACCTCCCCCTCCGCGGGAGAGAGGTCCGAAGACGCCACGCGTCCAGCGAGGCCGGACCTCCCTCTCCTCAGAGGTGAGCTCCGTGCCCGCCACGTGGCATGCAGAAGTCGGACCTCCCCCTCCGCGGGAGAGAGGTCCAAAGGCGCCACGCGTCCAGCGGGGCCGGACCTCCCTCTCCTCAGAGAAGAGCTCCGGACCCGCCACGTGGCTGGAAGAACGGTGCTGCCTGCCCCCGAGCGGTAGGCAGCGGGCGTAAAGGCGCCCCTCACCTTGCCCGTACAAGGAATTCAAGGCCCGCGTCTTCCCAAGACGCAGAAACGCGGAGCACGCGCCTGTCAGGTGCCGTTGCGTCCAGTCGCATCACAGACTGGCGCGTGGTGTCAGAACCTGACAGGTAATAAACGCCGCGACAAGACATCCCATGCCTCCTGCGCCGTCATCAACCACTACGACTAGCGCACGGCATGGGCAGGGCGGCAAAAGGAAGACTCAGAAGCCTTCGACCGGAGGCAACCACCGGCATAACTACAGATACGGTAGATAATAGATAATCTCCCCGGGACCACCTGTCGGGTCCCGGCTTCCCTTGTAAGCCGCCCGAGCCTTGGACTATAAAAGGCTCGGGTAGGCGTCGATAGCAAGGGTTCGCATTCTGCAACTCATACGCTAGCCATACACTCTCAAGCTGTAACTCACCCCCAATCTCAGGCCCCCGGCCCTGAGCAGCAAGCAATACAGCGAGCTCCATAGCTCGCCGTGGACGTAGGGTTTTACGCTCCGGCGGCCTGAACCACGTAAAACTTCCCGTGTCAAGCTCTCACTAACTCGTCCATTCGCGCAAGCTCTCCGCTAGGAACTAGCCCCTCCGAAAAAAGAACCTCCGCGGGCTGCCCAGTGCAGGCCCGGGGGAAGTGTCGATCGCACACTTCGACATTTGGCGCGCCAGGAAGGGGGCTTTTCCCCTAGCGTGACGAGTTTCCACCAACGAAGATGACCAAGCTCCCTTCAGCGGCAAGCTCTCCTCCTCAGCATTCACGGCGAACCGTGACCAGTGGAGAGTACATGTCGACGCACTCAGGACGGAGTGTGTCGGCACAAGCGGGTAGCCAGCAGCCGACTCCGGCAACGCCGACTCCGGCTATGCAGGCCCCGACCAGCGTAAGGTCTTCTGCAGCGCTGAGCGTACACCATGGAGGTGCGCTAGCTGCAGCAAGGGTGCTGCTGCGCAACCCACCTGCAGGGGATGCACTCCATTCAGCAACCCAGCAATGGGTCCGTGAGGTGGACCGCCTCGTCGTCGCCGCCGCGAACCCTCGATTTCGGCGAGGTCGGCGCCCAGGGCAACCAGCTGTGTCGCTGACGCGCACACCCACGGTTGACGGGCTAACGGCGGATTCCAGCTCCTCCAGGCTCCTGTCGACGGACCTGCGAAGGGAACTGGAGCGGTGCCACTTGGGGCAGGACGCCCGGGTGTACCTCGAGCGACGTCGAGAGAGGCGTCGCAACCATGAGGCAGGCGACAGCATGTCATCGGCCTCGACACAACCGGAAGGGCAGGCCTTCGCCATGCGAGCCCCGCCTCAGGCATATGCTGCGCAACATATGCCACCACCATATGCGCCGCAAGTAGCGGCCCCGGCCTATGGTGCAGCCTTGCCCATGCCGGGATACGTGCTGCCAGGTGTGAACCACCTGCTCACAGCACCAGTACCTACAGCAGCAGGTGCAGGATGTGCGGCCCTTGCGCCCCACCTTCGCTTTGCAAGGTGGCCGCGCAAGTTTCGCCCGCACTTGCCCGAGAAGTACGACGGAAGCGTCAACCCGGCGGAGTTCCTCCAGATCTACTCCACCGCCGTACTTGCTGCAGGAGGCGATGAGGCTGTCATGACCAACTACTTTCCCGTCGCCTTGACCGGCCCAGCCCGGTCCTGGCTCATGAATCTACCCCAGGGGTCCATAACCTCCTGGGGTGAGCTCTGCAGGCAGTTCGTCGCCAACTTCGGCAGCTCCTACACCCGTCCCGGCACGGAGCTCGATCTCCACGCCGTCAAGCAACAACCTGGGGAGTCGCTGCGCTCTTTCATCCAGCGGTTCTCTCAGGTGCGCAACACCATCCCACATATCCAAAGCGCCTCTGTGGTGGTGGCGTTCCGACAGGGTGTCCAGGACGAGAAAATGCTCGAGAAGCTCGCGACCAGAGAGGTCCGCGACGTCTCGGAGCTCTTCAGCCTGGCGGATAAGTGCGCCAGGGCAGCCGAAGGGCGGAACTGGCACGCACTGCCGACCTCCGAGTCAGGAGAGCAGCCCGGGTCCGGAGCTGCTGCCTATGGGGGTGGCAAGAAGACCAAGAACCGGGGGAGTGGAAAGATGAAGCCACCATTCACGGCCCCCGTCGCCGCAGCTGCGACAACCAGCGGAGCTCGGGGGCCGCACCCCGACAAGAGGCAGCGGCAATCACCGGCCCCAGACAGTGGCCAGGGCGGGCTATGCCCCGTGCATGGCACCTGCAACCATACAGCTGCCGAGTGCTGGGAGATCCAGAGGCTCGCAGAGCGCTTCCGTAATGGAAGACAGCAGAGGGCTGAAGCACCGCCCTACCCTCAGAGGGATGGCAAACAGAGGGCCGATGCCCCAGTCACCGCTGCCCACCAAGTGGGGTTCCAGGAGCCTCAGCGTGTCATAAAGACAGTGCATGACGGTGAGGACTCCAGTTCTGACGGTGACGGGCCAAGGTGTTAGCCAGCTGCGGCATGCCTCCGTGCCTTGAACATACCTCTCGGGGGCCGCCTAGGGTCCGTCAACCCCTTGAAGGCCTTGCCAGAAGGGGGAGACGCCTTAGGTCATCCAAGGCGAGCCCGGGTCCACCTACCCCTTGAAGGCCTTAGCTAGAAGGGGAGAACTCCCCGGGGGCCCCGGAGAGAAGCCACGCAGGACCTGATCCAGCGTGAAGACAACAACTTCGACAAGACTCGGCTTGCAGGGACACCCCACAACGCACGGTATCGGCTAATGCTCTAAGCACTACCGCCAAAGAACCAGACTCGACGGGGGCCCGCAAGAAGGCGGCCTGGTGAAGCGGCACGCTATATTCCAAGAAGGACCCATAAGCTCTCCCCCAGCAGGGAAGGTCCCTTCCGAATCATGAATGCTGCCGCCCCAGCTACACATGCCTTTCAACCGAGAGTGGGATCCATTCCCAAAAATCCTTGCCATGGAACAACACTGTAAGTCCTACTTACTGAGCATCGGTAGAACAGGGTTATTCACTTCTGTAATAGACCCCATAGAACTTAGGAACAGAGCTTGGGGTAGCTAAGTCTCAAGGGACGGTACAGGACTACGTCCAGTTTAGCCTGGTTCCGACCCTAAGCGCGTAGAGTCTTGCTTCCCTTGTAGACGAGGCGGAACATTGCCCCCACGAACAGCCAGAATTCCACCTATGGGCGTGAATACAGAGACCTGTTGTACTTAGCTCCTTCTCATGCGCTCATTTAAATTATGCATTAATTTTTATGATCGCACTATCTCTGTATGTTCATCATACGTCTAGCTCCCCCTCTCCTGTGCTCATCCATAGTCGGCATTTGTTATCCTCCCGAAGGCGGCTGCGCTTGAGGCACCTGACGATGGCCGAGTGAGTCTCTCGGGCCTCCCCCAGTCAGGTGTTGCGGTGTCAGTTGGTCACCTCCAGGAAAGGCCAGCGTTGTGCATGGGGGGTCCAGGGTGCGTATCCAGCTTAGCCGGCCCAGAGCCCAAAGCATGCGCATCCTGCTCTCCGGAGGTCCAGGGGAGTACGTCCGCTTTGCCTGGTCATGAACCCAAAGTGCGTGCACCCTGCTTCCCCAACGCATGGCCCGGTACTATGGATCGGACGGCCGTACCCGGACCTCGGAGGGAGCCGGAGCTCCGGCGCCTCGTGCACAGAATTGCCCAAGCCCCGTATAGCGGGACAGGACCATAAGACAGATAAGACTAGGAGACAGGAGGGGAGGACCCCCCGAGGAGAATTACGTTTCCTCTACCTGTGTGCAGGACCTTCAGGTTACGGCAACAGGGACTGCATGAAGCGGGGGGAAAGGAGCTACCAGCTACACCGGCCTGAGACTGGAAGGACCGGGACCTGCCCCTCCAGCAGGGGCGGGGCCCGGGGGCCCCACGTGTCCAGCAGGCCTGGAACTCTCTCCTTCCTTGAGGAGGGCTCCGGGCTCGCCATGTGGCAGGCAGGAACCGGACCTCCCCCCTCAGCGGGAGGGCTCCGAAAGCCCTACGTGTCCAATATGACCGGAGCTCCCGTCTCTTGAGGAGGAGCTCCGGACCCACCACGTGGCCGGCAGATTTGGAGCCCCCCATAGGGCGAGGTTCGGAGACCTCCGGGGGCCCCTAACACGGTTAGGACCCGGGGGGGGGGGCTGTCTGAGCGAAGCTCCGAGATTGGAAATGACCTCTGAGTACCTTGCGGAGCTAAGGACTCAGCCAGGCAAAGCCAAGAAGGAGGGAAAAGCATCACAGACACAAGTATCCAAGAGAGTCAAATTAAGCAAGGCTCCTTGAGCTGTACTACAGACTCGATAAAAAAGGGAAAAGCAAGTCCTAAGGATCACCCGGCTCTCGCCGGAACCTTGCTGCTACAAGGGCGGGCACATCCGCGACTTCAGCCCTGGCAGCTTCCTCCCGCTCCGCGGCTGGGCCCTCTCTGGCTGGCTCCAGTGAGAAAGAGGGGTCACGGCTCTTGAAGCATGCCAGCACATGCGAGGCGACCTCTAAAGCCAAGCCGCGGCCCTCGGCTTCAAGCTCGCTGGCAACCACCGAGTCGAGTCTGTCCAGCTTGGCGCCGATCAACTCCAATGCAGGGATCACCTCTGCCACCTGCAATGCGGGAGTTGCGGCCCTCACCGGACTGAAACCAAGAGGGATCAGGGCAGACCCCGCCCGATCCACGAAGCCTGAGACCGCAAGGGCCTCGGAGGACCGTAGGGCTGAGAGTTCCTCCACCTCGCGGCGGGCTGCCCGCAGAGCCTCCAGGTTCCTCTCGGAGAATTCCTTCTCCTGGGCCGCCAGGGAACTCTCCTGAAGGCGGAGGGTCTCGGCTAGCCGCTCCAACTCAGCGGCCCTGAAGCCGGCAGTCAACTCGCGGTCCAAGACCGCCCGACGATCATGGGAGACCTGTTCATCCCTCAAGTCAAGGTCTGCCTTCAGAATCTCCAGCTCCTCCATCCGAGCTCGGAGGTCATCCTCACCCGCAGCCAGCTGCGCGGCGACCCTCTCTGCCTCAGCTGCCACGGAACGCTCCCGCTCCTCAACGGCGAGTTCGCGGCGCTCCAACCGCTGCCGTATTTCCACAGCAGAAGAGAGGCTCTATTCGGCCCGGGCGTGAGCCTCCAGGGCCTCCCTGTTGATCCGCCGCGACTGGGTGTCCATGCGGTCAACAGCCCGCTTCATCCGGTCGACGAGCGTTTCCCGGAAGTTGAGCAACTCCCGCCTGGAGTCGAGCTAGCTCTTAACCTTCGTGGTCCTCTCCCACAAAAGGTTCCCCCAGGTGAGGAGGCGGTCCCGTTCAACCGTATACTCCTCCCGCTCGCGCCCTAGCGCAGCCAAGACCTGCCGGACACTCGACTAGGCGAGCGCGAAGGCGTCCGCCAGAGGCAATGGAGCAACAGAAGCTGGGGCAGTCCCCCCGACCTCCTCCATTACCTCGTCCTCGGGAAGAGCCGGCGCGCCAGCCGCCGAGACAAGACGCCGATCAGGAGAAACTGGCCCAGCGGCCCTGGCAGCCGGGCCAGCCGGGCTGTCTTTAGCTTCAGGCTCCTTGACCTGAGGAGGGGGACGAGCCGGGGAAGACGGAGCTGGAGAAGAAGCCAGGCCGCCTAGTACAGGATCAACCTGTGCTGGCTTGGGGGCCGCGGTAACCGTCTCGGCAGGAAGAGACGGCGCCACCGCGGAGTCCGGGCACACCGGAATAGGAGAAGTCCGCGCTGGCCTGGGGGCCGCCGCAGCCGCCCCTGGCTCCGAGCGCATCGGCACAGATTCCCCGCAAGACGGGGAAGGCCGGGAAGCGCGGACACTCCAGCGGGCTCTGAACCCCGACTTCCGAGCCGGGGTAGGATTTCCAGAGCCCGCTACCGTCTCCGACGACCGCTCCGCAGTCGCTTGGACTGGCGGAACAGGGGACGCCACAGAGGCTTCCCCTAGCACATCAGCCCGGGGCCTCTTCAAGTCGCCACCGGAGGGAGTGTCAGGCACCCCAGAACCCCGACTTGGCACCGGCGCTGTTGCTGGAGGAGATCGGGCGCGTTTCTTCTCTGGCAGCGTGTTGGAAGCCATGGCAAGGGAGAGCTCAAAGGCAAGGAAGCAAAAGCGCAAGAGTCCAAGAAGAAACGCAGAGAAGTGCGAAGGGAAGCTACAACGTGGGTGAGACCCCCTCTAAAAAGCTTCCCGGTGCAGTTCCAAGCGATTCGGAACTCTTCGGATACCCCGCACCCGCAACCGCTTCGGTTCCTAGACCGAGTGCCGATGACGGGTAGGCCCAAGCCGCTTAACTGAAGCGGTGGGGGCAAGGAGTCAGTCTCCTAAGAAGATGAGCCGGCAAGGCCCTTCGGCGGTTCCCGAAAAAAGCGCCGCAACGTGCAGAAGTGGCAGCCTTGGGAACCACTGCAGTAAAAGCAATCATCAAGTGGGCGCACGCTCTCACGACCCCGCGGCCATTCGTGCTCCAGCAGCGGTTAAGTCGGGACTTAGAGAAAGTGCGCGGATCGGAAGAGACGGAGGTCCCACCTCGGGCTCGCTATCTCCCCCGAGATGGGCCCGGGGGCCACTGTCGGTACCTGAGATATGGGGTACCCCCGCGCACAGGGTAAAATGCCTAAGGTGCTCGCTCTTCTCCGCAAGGAGAGCTCCGAAGGCGCCACGCGTCTGGCGGGGCCGGACCTCCCTCTCCTCAGAGGAGAGCTACGGGCCCGCCAAGTGGCATACAGAAGCCGGACCTCCCCCTCCGCGGGAGAGAGGTCCGAAGACGCCACACGTCCAGCGAGGCCGGACCACCCTCTCCTCAGAGGTGAGCTCCGGGCCCGCCATGTGGCATGCAGAAGTCGGACCTCCCCCTCCGCGGGAGAGAGGTCCGAAGGCGCCACGCGTCCAGCGGGCCGGACCTCCCTCTCCTCAGAGAAGAGCTCCGGACCCGCCACGTGGCTGGAAGAACGGTGCAGCCTGCCCCCGAGCGGTAGGCAGCGGGCGTAAAGGCGCCCCTCACCTTGCCCGTACAAGGAATTCAAGGCCCGCGTCTTCCCAAGACGCGGAAACGCGGAGCACGCGCCTGTCAGGTGCCGTTGCGTCCAGTCGCATCACAGACTGGCGCGTGGTGTCAGAACCTGACAGGTAATAAACGCCGCGACAAGACATCCCATGCCGCCTGCACCGTCATCAACCACTACGACTAGCACACGGCATGGGCAGGGCGGCAAAAGGAAGACTCAGAAGCCTTCGACCGGAGGCAACCACGGGCATAACTACAGATATGGTAGATAATAGACAATCTCCCCGGGACCACCTGTCGGGTCCCGGCTTCCCTTGTAAGCCGCCCGAGCCTTGGACTATAAAAGGCTCGGGTAGGCGTCGATAGCAAGGGTTCGCATTCTGCAACTCATACGCTAGCCATACACTCTCAAGCTGTAACTCACCCCCAAGCTCAGGCCCCCGGCCCTGAGCAGCAAGCAATACAGCGAGCTCCATAGCTCGCCGTGGACGTAGGGTTTTACGCTCCGGCGGCCTGAACCACGTAAAACTTCCCGTGTCAAGCTCTCACTAACTCGTCCATTCGCGCAAGCTCTCCGCTAGGAACTAGCCCCTCCGAAAAAAGAACCTCCGCGGGCTGCCCAGTGCAGGCCCGGGGGAAGTGTCGATCGCACACTTCGACACACGCCAAGCAGATCCATACACCGGCTCAGGCGGTACAGATGATCCCGCCCTCATGGCCGTTTGCCGTATGGGGGCTGGACATCCTGGGACCATTCCCCAGAACCGTTGGGGGATTCCGGTACCTCTATGTCGCTATCGACAAGTTCACCAAGTGGCCGGAAGCTACACCAGTTGTCACCATCAACAAACAATCCGCAGTAAAATTCATCAAGTCTATTGTCTGCCGGTTCGGGGTCCCAAACAGGATCATCACTGACAACGGGACCCAGTTCACCAGCGCAGCATTCCAAGACTGCTGCGAGGACCTTGGCATTCAGATATGCTATGCCTCTGTCGCCCACCCGAGGAGCAATGGGCAAGTTGAGAGAGCCAACGCGGAGATTCTCCGGGGCCTTAAGACTCGCACCTTCGCCAACCTGAAGAAACATGGTGCCAATTGGGTAGATGGGCTTCCGAGCACACTATGGGCTAACCGGACATCCCAGAGCCGGGCCACCGGGGAGACACCCTTCTTCATGGTGTACGGGGCTGAAGCTGTACTTCCCCCAGAAATCACCATGAAGTCTCACCGTGTCCGGGCTTACGACGAAGCTACGCAGGACAACCTCCGGCGTGGAGAAATCGACCTCGTCGACGAGGTCCGATGACATGCGGCACTCCGTAACGCGCGGTACAGACAAGCGCTTCGGCGCTACCACCAGAGGTCTGTGTGTGCCCGGGAGCTGCAGGAAGGTGACCTGGTGTTGCGACGTATACTTTCTCGCGAAGGGGCCCACAAACTCTCCCCTAGTTGGGAAGGCCCCTTCCGAGTCGCGAAAGTATGCCGCCCCGGGTGTGTGCGCCTTTCCACCGAGGATGGGGACCTGCTCCCAAACCCTTGGAACATAGAACACCTCCGTAAGTTCTACCCCTAGAGCAAAAATAGGACAGTACTTTCTTTTCGTAATAAACTCCATAGAGTCCAGGAGCAGCGCTCGGAGCAGCTAAACCCCAGGGGACGGTCCAGGACTACGTTCAGCTTTGCCTGGTTCCGACTCCAAGCGCGTAGAGTCTTGCTTCCCCTCTTAATGGGGTGGGTCATGGCCTCTATGTTTAGCCTGCCTTCCTCCTATAGGAAGTTGTACGAAAAGAAATCTGCTCTACTTTGCTCTTTCTTTGTACTCATTTAAAATGTGAATTAAGTTTTTTCACCCTTGCAGTGCATGGTTGCCATGTACTCAGCTCCCCCTCTCTACAAGTCCCCAAGCACCAAGCATATTGTTAGGGGCTGTAAGTCAAATAAGACTATGAAATAAGGGAGGGGGAGCCCCCAAGGAGAATTACGTTTCCTCTACCTATGTGCAGGGCCTCCAGGTTGCGGCAACAGGGACTGCATGAAGCAGGAGGAAAGGAGCTACCAGCTACTCCGGCCTGGGAGTGGAAGGACCGGGACCTGTCCCTCCAGCAGGGGCGGGGCTCGGGGGCCCCACGTGTCCATCGGGCCCGGAACTCTCTCCTCCCTTGAGGAGGGCTCCGAGCTCGCCACGTGGTGGGCGGAAGCCGGACCTCCCCCTCGGAGGGAGGGCTCCGAAAGCCCTACGTGTCCAACATGGCCGGAGCTCCCGCCTCTTAGGAAGGAGCTCCGGACCCGCCACGTGGCAGGCAGATCTGGAGCCCCCCATAGGGCGAGATCCAGAGACCTCCAGGGGCCCCTAACAAGGTTAGGACCCGGGGAGGGTGTCTGTGCAAAGCTCTGAGATTTGAAATGGCCTCTGAGTACCTTGCGGAGCTAAGGACTCGGTCAGGCAAAGCCAAGAAGGAGGGAAAAAGCATCGCAGACACAAGTATCCAAAAGAGTCAAATTAAGCGAGGCTCCATGAGCTGGACTACAGACTCGATAAAAAGAAAGGAACAAGCCCCAAGGGTCTCCCGATACGACCAGAATCCAGAAGTTGCAACAACGGCCGCATCACCAGGCTTCAGCCCTGGCGGAACTCTCTCGCTCTATGAACAGAGCGCAGGAATCGCCTTCCTCCTCACCGGCGCAAAAACCAGTGACACCACGGGAGCTCCTGAGGCCCCCTCCGCAGTATTCAGCGGCCTTCTTGGAGACTCTACCGCCCGGGATTCTCCACGGCGCATCGGCGGTTTCCTTCTCCTGAAGTTCCCTCATCACCTGCGCAAAAGCCGGTGATGACAAGGGTGCCCCTGGAGCCCCCAACCTTCATCACCTGCACAGAAGCCGGAGTCAACAAGGGTGCTCCTGAGGCCCTCTCCGCAGTATTCAGCGGTGTTCTTGGAGACCCTGCCGCCTGGGATTCTCTTCGATGCTTCAGCGGTTCTTTTGAAGACTCCACTACCCTCAGGGGCAGGGCAGGCAGGCTCCCTGAGTCCCAGGCTTGGGGCAGACGCGACCGCTGGAGGGAACCAAGAGCAATTCTTCCCCCATAAGGCGGGTTGAGAGCCATGGAAGAAGACAAGGCTGCAGGGACCTGAGGGAGGCGCAGGGGTTGGAAGCCTTATAAGGGGAATGAACCCAGATGTAGGTTTAATTTAACACCTTCCCGGGTGCGATCCCAAGCGATTCGGAACTCTTCGGATACCCCGCGTCGGCGACCGCTTCGGTTCCTAAACCGAGTGCCGATGACGGGTGGGCCCAAGCCGCCTGACTGAAGCGGTGGGGGCAAGGAGTCAGTCTCCTGAGAAGATGAGCCGGCAAGGCACTTCGGCGGTTCCCGAAGAAAGCGCCACAACGTGCAGAAGTGGCAGTCTTGGGAACCGCCGCAGTAAAAGCAACCACAAAGTGAGCGCACGCTCCCGCGATCCCGTGGCCGTTCGTGCTCCGGCAGCGGTCAATTCGGGATTTAGAGGAAGTGCGCGGATCGGAAGAGACGGAGGTCCCACCTCGGGCTCGCTATCTCCCCCGAGATGGGCTCGGGGGCCACTGTCGGTACCTGAGATATGGGGTACCCCCGCGCACAGGGTAAAATGCCTAAGGAACTCGCCCTTCTCCGCAGGGAGAGCTCCAAAGGCGCCACGCGTCCGGCGGGGCCGGACCTCACTCTCCTCAGAGGAGAGCTCCGGGCCTGCCACGTGGCAAACAGAAGCCGGACCTCCCCCTCCGCGGGAGAGAGGCCCAAAGGCGCCGCGTGTCCAGTGGGGTCGGACCTCCCTCTCCTCAGAGGAGAGCTCCGGGCCCGCCACATGGCATACAGAGGCCGGACCTCCCCCTCCACGGGGAGAGGTCCGGAGGCTCCACGTGCCCCGCGGGGCTGACCCTCCTCTTCTCTGAGAAGGGCTCCGGGCCTGCCGCGTGGCAGCAGAGCGACGCTGCCTGCCCCGAGCGATAGGCAGCGGGCGTAAATACGCTCCATACCTTGCCCGTACAAGGTATTCAAGTCCCGCGTCTTCCTAAGACGCGGAGACGCGGAGCACGCTTCTGTCAGGTGCCGTTGCGCCTAGTCGCATCACAGACTGGCGCGCAGTGTCAGAACCTGTCAGCCAATAAACAACGCTACAAGACATCCAATGCCGCCTGCGCCGTCATCAACCACTACGACTAGCATGCGGCATGGGCAGGGCGGCAAGATGAAGACTCAGAAGCCTTCGACCAGAGACAACTACCGGCATAACTGCAGATAGAGTTGATAATAGACAATCTTCCCGGGACCACTTGTCGGGTCCCGGCTTCCCTAGTAAGCCGCCCGAGTCTTGGACTATAAAAGGCTCGGGTAGGCGTCGAGAGCAAGGGTTCGCACTTTGCAACTCATACGCTAGCCATACACTCTCAAGCTGTAACTCACCCCCAAGCTCAGGCCTCCGGCCCTGAGCAGCAAGCAATACAGCGAGCTCCATAGCTCGCCGTGGACGTAGGGTTTTACGCTCCGGCGGCCTGAACCACGTAAAACTCGCCGTGTCAAGCTCTTACTAACTCGTCCATCTGCGCAAGCTCTTCGCTAGGGACTAGCCCCTCCGAAAAAAGAACCTCCACGGGCTGCCCAGTGCAGGCCCGGGGGAAGTGTCGATCGCACACTTCGACAGAACCCCTGCTAACGTTGCCTACCCGAGCCTTTTATAGTCCAAGATTCAGGTGGCTTACAAGGGGGGCCCGGGACCCGACAGGTGGTCCCAGGGAGATTGTCTATTATCCACCGTATATGCAGTTATGCTGGTAGTTGTCTCTGGCGAAGGCTTCTGAGTCTTTGTCTTGCAGCCCTGCCCATGCCGCATGCTAGTCGTAGTGGTTGATGACGGCGGGGGCGGCATGGGATGTCTTGTCGCTGCGTTTATTGGCTGGCAGGCTCTGACACCGCACGCCAGTCTGTGATGCGACTGGGCGCAACGACACCTGACAGAGGCGTGCTCCGCGTCTCCGCGTCTTGGGAAGGCGCGGGCCTTGAATACCTTGTACGGGCAAGGTATGGGGCGTCTTTACGCTTGCTGCCTACCGCCCGGGGGCAGGCAGCGCTGTTCTGCTGGACACATGGCGGGCCTGGAGCCCTTCTCAGAGGAGAGGAGGGTCCGGCCCCGCGGGGCACGTGGAGCCTTCGGGCCTCTCCCCACGGAGGGGGAGGTTCGGCTTCTGTCGCCACGTGGACGGGCCCGGAGCTCTTCTCTGAGGGGAGGGAGGTCCGGCCCCGCCGGATACGTGGCACCTTCGAACCTCTCTCCCGCGGAGGGGGAGGTCCGGCCTCTGTATGATACGTGGCGGCCCCGGAGCCCTCCTCTGTGGAGAGGGAGGTCCGTCCCTGCCGGACGCGTGGCGCCTTCGGAGCTCTCCCTGCGGAGAAGGGTGAGTTCCTTAGGCATTTTCCCCTGTGCGCGGGGGTACCCCATATCGTGGGTACCGACACATTCCCTCTCCCTAGAATAGATCAAATAGTAGACTCAACGTCAGGCTGTGGTATGCTGTGCTTCCTAGACGCCTACCCGGGTTTCCATCAGATCCCCATGTCTAGGGAGGACGAGGAGCACACCTCCTTCATCACAGTAGATGGCATTTATTGCTATGTGTCTATGCCTTACATCCTAAAGAATGCACTCCCCACCTTTGTGCGGGCGATGCACAAAACCTTTCGGGAGTTAATAAGAGACCTAGTTGAGGTGTACGTCGATGACATAGTTGTCAAGGTCAAGCAGGGTTCATCCCTACTAGATAACCTAGCTTTAGTCTTTGACAAGTTGCGCTCTACGCGCACCAAGCTGAACCCAGATAAATGTGTGTTCGGCGTGTCCTCTGGGAAGCTCTTAGGGTTCCTGGTCTCGCACCGAGGGATTGAGGCCAACCCAGAGAAGATCAAGGCCATCGACTTGATGCGGCCCCCTGTCCGCGTCAAGGATGTTCAGAGACTCACGGGATGTCTAGCCGCGCTGAGTCGGTTTATACCGAGGCTAGCAGAGCGGGCACTCCCTTTCTTTAAGCTCCTGCGCAAGTCAGGCCCCTTTTCCTGGACTGACGAAGCAGAAGAGGCTTTCCAGGAGTTGAAGCGACTCCTGACGACCCTACCTATCATGGTAGCCCCTGAGCCCGGAGAGGACTTGCTGCTCTACATTGCGGCGACAACAGAAGTGGTTAGTATGGTCCTTGTCGCGGAGCGGCCAGACCCCTCACCCTCGCAACCTGCTCCGGTAGCAGGAGACAGACGCCAGGGGGCCCCGCAGGGCCAAGACGGTCTCCCGGACCCCCTGGAGGTCCAAGTCGACCTCCAGGAGGCCCAGGACGGCCTCCCAGACCCCCAAGATAAATCTCCAGGGTCCAATTGGGGTCTCCCGGAGGTCCCTCAAGACCCCCCGGAGCTCCCGGATGATCAAGAAAGCTTAAGGGCCTCCGGGTCCCAGTTCCCGGAGGCCCCCGTGGGTCCACTCACCTCCAGCGGGCCGGGGCCAATGGACGAGGACCTCCCAAGCCTAAGAGAGAAGGTTCGAACCATACAGAGGCCTGTCTACTACATCAGCGAAGTACTTCATGATGCCAAGACAAGGTACCTAGAAGTCCACAAGCTGCTGCATGCGGTGCTCGTGGCCTCCAGGAAGCTCTGCCATTACTTCCAGGCCCACCGGGTCTCGGTAGTCACCTCGTATCCGCTGAAGACAATTCTTCACAGCCCCCATGCGACTG
Organism: Neostapfia colusana; assembly: GCA_030760725.1. Lineage (NCBI taxonomy): Eukaryota > Viridiplantae > Streptophyta > Magnoliopsida > Poales > Poaceae > Neostapfia > Neostapfia colusana. The sequence goes on along the minus strand of JASWHV010000017.1, from coordinate 29,991,458 downwards.
GCAACGTTGCTAAATGGGCGGCGGAGCTGGCGGAGTTTGAGCTGGACTTTCTCCCACGCCATGCAGTCAAGAGCCAAGCACTGGCTGACTTTGTGGCGGAGTGGACACCAACGAAGACTGACCCAGGGGGCCATGAAGGCGGTGAGCCAGAGCACCAAGCTCCGGTCTTCACCGAACCCCACTGGACACTTTTCTTCGACGGCTCCTCGCGAAAGCAGGGGGCCGGTGCCGGCGTAATGCTCCTCATGCCATCGGGGGAACAGTTTGGGTATATGGTGCGTCTAAATTTCAAGGCAACCAACAACATGGCGGAGTATGAAGCACTCATCTTTGGCCTGCAGACAGCCCTGTCTTTAGGCGCCCGCCAGTTGTTGGCACAGGGCGACTCCCAACTGGTCATCAAGCAAGTCAAGGGCGAATGCTCCTGCAATGACCCGCAGCTAGCTGCGTATCTGCTTCACGTGCAGATGTTGGAGAAAGAATTCCTCGCCTTGGACCTGCATCACGTACCGCGCGCTGGTAATGCCGCAGCTGACATCCTTTCAACGAAGGCTTCCACCGGAGCCCCCGCGACCGAAGGAGTTTTCGAGAGGACGTTGCTGCGGCCTACAGCCCGGCCCGCCGAGCCGGGCGAAGGGGGCTCGACCAGCACCTCGAAGCTGGCCGTCCCGGCGGCCCTACAGCCATGGATGCCGCCAAGGATCGTAAGCATCACTGGGGACTCCGTGCAACCCAGCGCTCAAGATCCAGAAGCTCAAGTCAGACCCGATGCATGGATCACGGAGATCCGGGACTACTTGAAGGACAATATCCTCCCTGATGAACATGCAACCGCTGAACGGATTGTGCGTATGGCTAAGAGGTACGCGCTGGTAGAGGGGGATCTCTACCGGCGTGGCGCCAACCACATCCTATTGCGGTGCATAACCCTGGGGGAAGGCTGCGACTTGCTCGCTGAGATCCATGCAGGCGAATGTGGAAGTCACTCTTCCTCACGCACGCTTGTCGGTAAAGCCTTCCGGCATGGCTTCTACTGGCCGACAGCACTCCAGGATGCCGTCAAGCTGGTCGAGAGCTGCAAGGCGTGCCAGTTCCACGCCAAGCAGATCCATACACCGGCTCAGGCGGTACAGATGATCCCGCCCTCGTGGCCATTTGCCGTATGTGGGCTGGACATCCTGGGACCATTTCCCAGAACCGTCGGGGGATTCCGGTACCTCTATGTCACCATCGACAAGTTCACCAAGTGGCCGGAAGCTACACCAGTTGTCACCATCAACAAACAATCCGCAGTAAAGTTCATCAAGTCTATTGTCTGCCGGTTCGGGGTTCCGAACAGAATCATCACCGACAACGGGACCCAGTTCACCAGCGCAGCATTCCAAGACTACTGCGAGGACCTTGGTATTCAGGTGTGCTATGCCTCTGTCGCCCACCCAAGGAGCAATGGGCAAGTTGAGAGGGCCAACGCGGAGATTCTCCGGGGCCTTAAGACTCGCACCTTCGCCAGCCTGAAGAAACATGGTGCCAATTGGGTAGATGAGCTTCCGAGCACACTATGGGCTAACCGGACATCCCAGAGCTGGGACACCGGGGAGACACCCTTCTTCATGGTGTATGGGGCCGAAGCTGTACTTCCCCCAGAAATCACCATGAAGTCTCACCGTGTCCGGGCTTACGACGAAGCCACGCAGGACAACCTCCGGCATGGAGAAATCGACCTCGTCGATGAGGTCCGATTACATGCGGCACTCCGTAACGCGCGGTACAGATAAGCGCTTCGGCGCTACCACCAGAGGTCTGTACATGCCCGGGAGCTGCAGGAAGGTGACCTGGTGTTGCGGCGCATACTTTCTCGCGAAGGGGCCCACAAACTCTCCCCTAGTTGGGAAGGCCCCTTCCGAGTCGCGAAAGTATGCCGCCCCGGGTGTGTGCGCCTTTCCACCGAGGATGGGGACCTGCTCCCGAACCCTTGGAACATAGAACACCTCCGTAAGTTCTACCCCTAGAGCAAAAATAGGACAGTACTTTCTTTTCATAATAAACTCCATAGAGTCCAGGAGCAGCGCTCGGAGCAGCTAAGCCCCAGGGGACGGTACAGGACTACGTTCAGCTTTGCCTGGTTTCGACTCCAAGCGCGTACAGTCTTGTTTCCCCTCTTAATGGGGCAGGTCGTGGCCTCCATGTGTAGCCTGCCATCCTCCTGTGGAAAGTTGTGCGAAAAGAAATCTGCTCTACTTTGCTCTTTCCTCGTACTCATTTAAATTGTGTATTAAATTCTTTAACCACCCTTGCAGTGCATGGTTGCCATGTGCTCAGCTCCCCCTCTCTACAGTCCCCAAGCACCAAGCATATGGTTGGGGGCTATAAGTCAAATAAGACTATGAGATAAGGGAGGGGGGCCCCAAGGAGAATTACGTTTCCTCTACCTGTGTGCAGGGCTTCCAGGCTATAGCGACAGGGACTACATAAAGCGGGGGGAAAGGATCTATCTGCAGCACCGGCCCAGGACTGGAAGGACCGGTTCCCGCCCCTTCAGCAGGGGCGAGGCCCGAAGGCCCCACGTGTCCAGCGTGTCTGGAGCTCTCGCCTCCCCTGAGGAGGGCTCCGGGCTCGCCACGTGGTAGGCGGAAACCGGACCTCCCCCCTTGGTGGGAAGGCTCCGAAAGCCCTACGTGTCCAACATGGCCGGAGCTCCCGCCTCTTAAGGAGGGGGTCCGGACCCGCCACGTGGCAGGCAGATTTGGAGCTCCCCAAAGGGCGAGATCCGGAGACCCCCGAGGGCCCCTAACATGGTTAGGACCTGGGGAGGGTGTCTATGCAGAGCTCCGAGATTGGAGATGGCCTCTGAAGTACCTTGCGGAGCTAAGGACTCAGTCAGGCAAAGCCGAGAAGGAGCATCACGGCCACAAATATCTTAAAGAGTCAAACTATGCAAGGCTCCATGAGCTGGACTACAGACTCGATAAAAAGAAAGAAACAAGTCCCAAGGGCCTCCTGACGCGACCAGAATCCAGAAGTTGCAAGAATGGCCGCATCACCAGGCTTCAGCCCTGGCGGAACTCTCTCGCTCTATGACCCGAGCGCAGGAATCGCCTCCCTCATCACCGGCGCAAAAGCCGGTGACACCAAGGGAGCTCCTGAGGCCCCCTCCGCAGTATTCAGCGGTCTTCCTGGAGACTCTGCCGTGTGGGATCCTCCATGGTGCATCGGCGGTTTCCTTCTCCTGAAGTTCCCTCATCATCGGCGCAAAGGCCGGTGTCGTCAAGGGTGCCCCTGGAGCCCCCTTCCCTCATCACCTGCGCAAAAGCTGGAGTCATCAAGGGTGCTCCTGAGGCACCCCCTCCGCAGCTTCAGCGGTCTTCTCGGAGACTCTGCCGCCTGGGATTCTCCTCGGTGCTTCAGCGGTTTCTTTGAAGACTCCACCACATGGGAGGGGATGCAACGCCAAGGAGCTTTCTGCCTGCTGTCACCAGGGAAGGGCTCCGTCGGGAGGACAAACCAGAAACTCCTTGGCGGCGCCACCCTCAGAGGCAGGGCAGGCAGGCTCCCTGAGTCCCAGGCTTGGTGCAGACGCCATCGCTGGAGGGAACCGAGAGCGATTCTCCCCCCATAAGGCGGGTTAGGAGCCATGGAAGAAGACAAGACTGCAGAGATTCGAGGGAGGCGCAGGGGCTGGAAGCCTTATAAGGGGAGTGTACCCACATGGGGGTTTCATTTCACACCTTCCCGGGTGCAATCCCAAGCGATTCGGGTCTCTTCGAATACACCGCATTGGCAACCGCTTCGGCTCCTAAACCGAGTGCCGATGACGGGAGGACCCAAGCCACCCAACTGAAGCGGTGGGTCAAGGAGTCAGTCTCCTGAGAAGATGATCCGGCAAGGCACTTCGGCGGTTCCCGAAGAAAGCGCCGCAACGTGCAGAAGTGGCAGTCTTGGGAACCGCCGCAGTAAAAGCAACCATCAAATGAGCGCACGCTCCCATGATCCCGCGGCCGTTCGTGCTCCGGCAGAGGTCAATTCGGGACTTAGAGAAAGTGCGCGGATCGGAAGAGACGGAGGTCCCACCTCGGGCTCGCTATCTCCCCCGAGATGGGCCCGGGGGCCACTGTCGGTACCTGAGATATGGGGTACCCCCGCGCATAGGGGAAAATGCCTAAGGAACTCGCCCTTCTCCGCAGGGAGAGCTCCGAAAGCGCCACGCGTCCAGCGGGGCCGGACCTCCCTCTCCTCAGAGGAGAGCTCCGGGCCCGCCACATGGCATACAGAAGCCGGACCTCCCCCTCCGTGGGAGAGAGGTCCGAAGGCGCCACGCGTCCAACGGGGCTGGAACTCCCTCTCCTCAGAGGAGGGCTCCGGGTCCGCCACGTGGCCGACAAAAGCCGAGTCTCCCCCTCTGCGGGGAGAGGTCCGGAGGCTCCACGTGCCCTGCGGACCGGGCCCTCCACTCCTCTGAGAAGGGCTCCGGGCCCGCCATGTGGCAGCAGAACGGCGCTGCCTGCCCCCGAGCGATAGGCAGCGGGCGTAAAGACGCCCCATACCTTGCCCGTACAAGGTATTCAAGGTCCGCGTGTTCCCAAGACGCGGAGACGTGGAGCACGCCTCTGTCAGGTGCCGTTGCACCCAGTCGCATCACAGACTGGCGCGCGGTGTCAGAACCTGCCAGCTAATAAACACCGCGACAAGACATCCCATGCCGCCAGCGCCGTCATCAACCACTACGACTAGCATGCGGCATGGGCAGGGCGGCAAGATGAAGACTCAGAAGCCTTCAACCAGAGACAACTACCGGCATAACTGCAGATACGGTAGATAATAGACAATCTTCCCGGGACCACCTGTCGGGTCCCGGCTCCCCTTGTAAGCCGCCCGAGTCTTGGACTATAAAAGGCTCGGGTAGGCGACAATAGCAAGGGTTCGCACTCTGCAACTCATACGCTAGCCTTACACTCTCAAGCTGTAACTCACTACCAAGCTTAGGACTCCGGCCCTGAGCAGCAAGCAATACAGCGAGCTCCATAGCTCGCCGTGGACGTAGGGTTTTACGCTCCAGCGGCCTGAACCACGTAAAACTCGCCGTGTTAAGCTCTTACTAAGTCGTCCATCTGCGCAAGCTCTCCGCTAGGAACTAGCCCCGCTGAAAAAAGAACCTCCGCGGGCTGCCCAGTGCAGGCCCGGGGGAAGTGTCGACTGAACACTTCGACAGCGAGGCTAGGCATCCCGTGAGTTTCTGGACTTCTTTGATGTGGGCGAGGGGCCGCATCAAGTCGATGGACTTGATCTTCTCTGGGTTGGCCTCAATTCCTCGGTGTGAGACCAGGAATCCTAAGAGTTTTCCAGAGGATACGCCGAACACACACTTGTCGGGGTTCAGCTTGGTGCGCGTAGAGCACAGTTTGTCAATGACTAAGGCTAGGTTATCTAGCAGGGATGAACTCTGCCTGACCTGACAACGATGTCATCGACATACACCTCAACTAAGTCTCTTATTAACTCACTGAAGGTTTTGTGCATTGCACGTACAAAGGTGGGAAGAGCATTCTTTAGGCCATAAGGCATAGAGACATAACAGTACAGGCCGTCTACTGTGATGAAGGAGGTGTGCTCTTCATCTTCTCTAGACATAGGGATCTGATGGAAACCCGAGTAGGCGTCTAGGAAGCACAGCATATCACAGCCCGATGTCGAGTCTACTATTGGATCTATTCTAGGGAGAGGGAATGGATCTTTGGGACATGCCTTATTGAGACTGGTGTAGTCGATGCATGTCGAAGTGTTCAGTCGACACTTCCCCCGGGCCTGCACTGGGCAGCCTGCGGAGGTTCTTTTTTCGGTGGGGCTAGTCTCTAGCGGAGAGCTTGCACAGATGGACGAGTTTGTAAGAGCTTGATACGGCGAGTTTTACGTGGTTCAGGCCGCCGGAGCGTAAAACCCTACGTCCACGGCGAGCTATGGAGCTCGCTGTATTGCTTGCTGCTCAGGACCGGAGGCCTGAGCTCGGGGGTGAGTTACAGCTTGAGAGTGTATGGCTAGCGTATGAGTTGCAAAGTGCGAACCCTTGCTATCGACGCCTACCCGAGCCTTTTATAGTCCAAGACTCGGGTGGCTTACAAGGGGAGCCGGGACCCGACAGGTGGTCCCGGGAAGATTGTTTATTATCTACCGTATCTGCAGTTATGCCGGTAGTTGTCTCTAGTCGAAGGATTCTGAGTCTTCATCTTGCCGCACTGCCCATGCCGCATGCTAGTCGTAGTGGTTGATGACGGCGCAGGCGGCATGGGATGTCTTGTCGCGGTGTTTATTGGCTGACAGGTTCTGACACCGCGCGCCAGTCTGTGATGCGACTGGGCGCAACGGCACCTGACAGAAGCGTGCTCCGCGTCTCCGCGTCTTGGGAAGACGCGGGCCTTGAATACCTTGTACGGGCAAGGTATGGGGCGTATTTACGCCCGCTGCCTATCGCTCGGGGCAGGCAGCGTCCCTCTGCTGCCACGTGGCGGGCCCGGAGCCCTTCTCAGAGAAGAGAAGGGTCAGTCCTTCGGGGCACGTGGAGCCTCCCGACCTCTCCCCGCGGAGGGAGAGGCTCGGCTTCTGTTGTCCACGTGGCGGGCGCGGAGCTCTCCTCTGAGGAGAGGGAGGTCCGGCCCCGCTGGACACGCGGCGCCTTCGGACCTCTCTCCCGCGGAGGGGGAGGTCCGGCTTCTGTATGCCATGTGGCGGGCCCGAAGCTCTCCTCTGAGGAGAGGGAGGTCCAGCCCCGCCGAACGTGTGGCGCCTTCGGAGCTCTCCCTGCGGAGAAGGGCGAGTTCCTTAGGCATTTTACCCTGTGCGCGGGGGTACCCCATATCCCAGGTACCTACAGTGGCCCCCGGGACCGTCTCGGGGGAGATAGCGAGCCCGAGGTGGGACCTCCGTCTCTTCCAATCCGCACACTTTCTCTAAGTCCCGAATTGACCGCTGCCGGAGCATGAACGGCCACGGGATCGTGGGAGCGTGCGCTTAATTGATGGTTGCTTTTACTGCGGCGGTTCCCAAGACTGCCACTTCTGCATGTTGCGGCACTTTCTTCAGGAACCGCCGAAGTGCCTTGCCGGCTCATCTTCTCAGGAGACTGACTCCTTGACCCACCGCTTCAGTTGGGCGGCTTGGGCCCACCCGTCATCGGCACTCGGTTTAGGGGCCGAAGCGGTTGCCGATGCAGTGTATCCGAAGAGTTCCGAATCGCTTGGGATTGCACCCGGGGAGGTGCGAAATGAAACCCCCATGTGGGTACGCTCCCCTTATAAGGCTTCCAGCTCCTGTGCTTCCCTCGAGCCTCTGCAGTCTTGTCTTCTTTCATGGCTCTTAACCCGCCTTACGGGGAGAGAATCGCTGTCGATTTCCTCCAGTGATGGCGTCTGCACCAAGCCTGGGACTCAGGGAGCCTGCCTGCCTTGCCTCTGAGGGTGGCGCCACCAAGGGGTCTCTGGTTCGTCCTCCCGACGGAGCCCTTCCTTGGTGACGGCAGCCAGAAAGCTCCTTGGCGTTGCGTCCCTTCTCAGGTGGTGGAGTCTTCAAAGAAACCGCTGAAGCACCGAGAAGAATCCCAGGCGGCAGAGTCCCCGAGAAGGCCGCTGAAGCTGCGGAGAGAGGGCCTCAGGAGCACCCTTGATGACACCGGCTTTTGCACAGGTGATGAGGGAAGGAGGCTCCATGGGCACCCTTGATGACGCCGGCTTTTGCGCCGGTGATGGGGGAGCTTCAGGAGAAGGAAGCCGCCGATGCACCATGGAGGATCCCAGACGGCAGAGTCTCCAGGAAGACCGCTGAATACTGCGGAGGGGGCCCTAGAAGCTCCCTTGGTGACACCAGCTTTTGCGCCGGTGATGAGGGAGGCGATTCCTGCGCTCGGGTCATGGAGCGGGACAGTGCCGCCTGGGCTGAAGCCTGGCGACGTGGCCGTCCTTGCAACTTCTAGATTCTGGTCATGTCAGGAGACCCTTGGGGCTTGTTTCTTTCTTCTTATCGAGTCTGTAGCCCAGCTCAAGGAGCCTCGCATAGTTTGACTCTTTTAGATATTTGTGTTTGTGACGCTCTTTCTCTCCTTCTTGGCTTTGCCTGTATGAGTCCTTAGCTCCGCAAGGTACTCAGAGGCCGTCTCCAATCTCGGAGCTCTGCGTAGACACCTTCCCCGGGTCCTAACCGTGTTAGGGGTCCCCGGGGGTCTCCGGATCTCGCCCCATGGGGACCCCCAGGTCTGCCCGCCACATGGCGGGTCCGGAGCCCCTCCTTATGAGGTTGGAGCTCCGGCCACGCTGGACACGTAGGGCTTTCGGAGCCCTCCCACCGGGGGGGGAGGTCCGGTTTCCGCCCGCCACGTGGCGAGCCCAGAGCTCTCCTCAAGGAAGGTGAGGGTTCCGAGCCTGCTGGACACGTGGGGCCCTTGGGTCCTGCCCCTGCTGGAGGGGCAGGTCCCGGTCCTTCCAGTCCTAGGTCGGAGTAGTTGGTAGCTCCTTTCCCCCTGCTTCATGCAGTCCCTGTTGCCACAACCTGGAGGTCCTGCACATAGGTAGAGGAAACATAATTCTCCTTGGGGGCTCCCCCTCCCTTATCCCATAGTCTTATTTGACTTATGGCCCCTAACCATATGCTTGGTGCTTGGGGACTTGCAGAGAGGGAGAGCTGAGCACATGGCAACCATGCACTGCAAGGGTGATTAAAAAACTCAATTCACAATTTAAATGAGTACAAGGAAAGAGCAAAGTAGAGCAGATTTCTTTTCTTACAACTTTCCACAAGAGGAAGGCAGGCTAAACATGGAGGCCACGACCCACCCCATTAAGAGGGGAAGCAAGACTCTACGCGCTTGGAGTCGGAACCAGGCAAAGCTGAACGTAGTCCTGGACCGTCCCCTGGGGTTTAGCTGCTCCGAGCGCTGCTCCTGGACTCTATGGAGTTTATTACGAAAAGAAAGTACTGTCCTATTTTGCTCTAGTGGTAGAACTTACGGAGGTGTTCTATGTTCCAAGGGTTCGGGAGCAGGTCCCCATCCTCGGTGGAAAGGCGCACGCACCCGGGGCGGCATACTTTCGCGACCCGGAAGGGGCCTTCCCAACTAGGGGAGAGTTTGTGGGCCCCTTCGCGAGAAAGTATGCGCCGCAACACCAGGTCACCTTCCTGCAGCTCCCGGGCACACACAGACCTCTGGTGGTAGCGCTGAAGCGCTTGTCTGTACCGCGCGTTACGGAGTGCCGCATGTAATCGGACCTCGTCGATGAGGTCGATTTCTCCACACCGGAGGTTGTCCTGCGCGGCTTCGTCGTAAGCCCGGACACGGTGAGACTTCATGGTGATTTCTGGGGGAAGTACAGCTTCAGCCCCATACACCATGAAGAAGGGTGTCTCCCCGGTGGCCTGGCTCTGGGATGTCCGGTTAGCCCATAGTGTGCTCGGAAGCTCATCTACCCAATTGGCACCATGTTTCTTCAGGCTGGCGAAGGTGCGAGTCTTAAGGCCCCGGAGAATCTCCGCGTTGGCCCTCTCAACTTGCCCATTGCTCCTCGGGTGGGCGACAGAGGCATAGCATACCTGAATACCAAGGTCCTCGCAGTAGTCTTGGAATGCTGCGCTGGTGAACTGGGTCCCGTTGTCGGTGATGATCCTGTTTGGGACCCCGAACCGGCAGACAATAGACTTGATGAATTTTACTGCGGATTTTTTATTGATGGTGACAACTGGTGTAGCTTCCGGCCACTTGGTGAACTTGTCGATAGCGACATAGAGGTACCGGTATCCCCCGACGGTTCTGGGAAATGGTCCCAGGATGTCCAGCCCCCATACGGCAAACGGCCACGAGGGCGGGATCATCTGTACCGCCTGAGCCGGTGTATGGATCTGCTTGGCGTGGAACTGGCACGCCTTGCAGCTCTCGACCAGCTTGACGGCATCCTGGAGTGCTGTCAGCCAGTAGAAGCCATGCCGGAAGGCTTTACCGACAAGCGTGCGTGAGGAATAATGACTTCCACATTCGCCTCCATGGATCTCAGCGAGCAAGTCGCAGCCTTCCCCCTGGGTTATGCACCGCAATAGGATGTGGTTGGCGCCACGCCGGTGGAGATCCCCCTCTACCAGCGCGTACGTCTTAGCCATATGCACAATCCGTTCAGCGGTTGCATGTTCATCAGGGAGGATATTGTCCTTCAAGTAGTCCCGGATCTCCGTGATCCATGCATCGGGTCTGACTTGAGCTTCTGGATCTTGAGCGCTGGGTTGCACGGAGTCCCCAGTTACGCTTACGATCCTTGGCGGCATCCATGGCTGTAGGGCCGCCGGGACCGCCAGCTTCGAGGTGCTGGTCAAGCCCCCTTCGCCCGGCTCGGTGGGCCGGGCCGTGGGCCGCAGCAATGTCCTCTCGAAAACTCCTTCGGGCGCAGGGGCTCCAGTGGAAGCCTTCGTTGAAAGGTTGTCGGCTGCGGCATTACCAGCGCGCGGTACGTGGTGCTGGTCCAAAGCGAGGAATTCTTTCTCCAACATCTGTACGTGGAGCAGATACGCAGCTAGCTGCGGGTCATTGCAGGAGCATTCGCCCTTGACTTGCTTGATGACCAGTTGGGAGTCGCCCTGTGCCAACAACTGGTGAGCGCCTAAAGACAGGGCTGTCTGCAGGCCAAAGATGAGTGCTTCATACTCCGCCATGTTGTTGGTTGCCTTGAAATTTAGACGCACCATATAACCAAACTGTTCCCCTGATGGCATGAGGAGCAGTACGCCGGCACCGGCCCCCTGCTTTCACGAGGAGCCGTCGAAGAAGAGTGTCCAGTGGGGTTCGGTGAAGACCGGAGTTTTAGGCTCCGTCTCACCGCCTTCATGGCCCCCTGGGTCAGTCTTCGTTGGTGTCCACTCCGCCACAAAGTCAGCCAGTGCTTGGCTCTTGACTGCATGACGTGGGAGGAAGTCCAGCTCAAACTCCGCCAGCTCCGCCGCCCATTTAGCAACGTTTCCAGTCGCATGGGGGCTGTGAAGAATTGTCTTCAGCAGATACGAGGTGACTACCGAGACCCGGTGGGCCTGGAAGTAGTGGCGGAGCTTCCTGGAGGCCACGAGCACCGCATACAGCAGCTTGTCGACTTCTAGGTACCTTGTCTTGGCCTCATGAAGTACTTCACTGATGTAGTAGACAGGCCTCTGTATTGTTCGGACCCTCTCTCTTAGGCTTGGGAGCTCCTCGTTCATTGGCCCCGGCCCGCTGGAGGTGGGTGGACCCACGGGGGCCTCCGGGAACTGGGACCCGGAGGCCCTTAAGCTTTCTTGATCATCCGGGAGCTCCGGGGGGTCTTGAGGGACCTCCGGGAGACCCCAATTGGACCCTGGAGATTTATCTTGGGGGTCTGGGAGGCCGTCCTGGGCCTCCTGGAGGTCGACTTGGACCTCCAGGGGGTCCGGGAGACCGTCTTGGCCCTGCGGGGCCCCCTGGCGTCTGTCTCCTGCTACCGGAGCAGGTTGCGAGGGTGAGGGGTCTGGCCGCTCCGCGACAAGGACCATACTAACCACTTCTGTTGTCGCCGCAATGTAGAGCAGCAAGTCCTCTCCGGGCTCAGGGGCTACCATGATAGGTAGGGTCGTCAGGAGTCGCTTCAACTCCTGGAAAGCCTCTTCTGCTTCGTCAGTCCAGGCAAAGGGGCCTGACTTGCGCAGGAGCTTAAAGAAAGGGAGTGCCCGCTCTGCTAGCCTCGGTATAAACCGACTCAGCGCGGCTAGACATCCCGTGAGTCTCTGAACATCCTTGACGCGGACAGGGGGCCGCATCAAGTCGATGGCCTTGATCTTCTCTGGGTTGGCCTCAATCCCTCGGTGCGAGACCAGGAACCCTAAGAGCTTCCCAGAGGACACGACGAACACACATTTATCTGGGTTCAGCTTGGTGCGCGTAGAGCGCAACTTGTCAAAGACTAAAGCTAGGTTATCTAGTAGGGATGAACCCTGCTTGACCTTGACAACTATGTCATCGACGTACACCTCAACTAGGTCTCTTATTAACTCCCGAAAGGTTTTGTGCATCGCCCGCACAAAGGTGGGGAGTGCATTCTTTAGGCCGTAAGGCATAGACACATAGCAATAAAGGCCATATACTGTGATGAAAGAGGTGTGCTCCTCGTCCTCCCTAGACATGGGGATCTGATGGAAACCCGAGTAGGCGTCTAGGAAGCACAGCATATCACAGCCTGACGTTGAGTCTACTATTTGATCTATTCTAGGGAGAGGGAATGGATCTTTGGGACATGCCTTATTGAGACTGGTGTAGTCGATGCACATCCGGAGCTTCCCGCCGGCCTTCGGGACAACGACGGGGTTCGCCAACCATCGGGGGTGGTGGACCTCCCGTATGAAGCCAGCGTCCAGCAGCTTCTTGACTTCTTCACGGATGAAGTTTTGCCGCTCGATGGACTGCTTGCGGGGCTTCTGTTGAACCGGCCGGGCGTCGGGGAAGACTTTCAAGTGGTGCTCGATCACCTCCCTGGGGATCCCCGGCATCTGTGACGGCTGCCATGCAAACACGTCGACGTTGTGCCGGAGGAAGGTGACGAGCGCGCCTTCCTATTTGCTATCCAGGCCCCCGGCTACCCGGGTGGTCTGGGTAGCTTTGGCGCCGACTTGGACGACCTTTAAGGGGACGCTGCCCTCGTCGAGAGGTTGCACCCGGGGTGCTGTGGTGGAAGCACGGTGACGTGCGCTCGGGCGGAGCTGGTCCGGCTCCGTATTGCCGGGGCTGATGCCCCAGCTGTTGCGAGCGCTTGGAGCTTCTCCAGGGCCGACACTGCAGCAGTGCAGTCCCCACGAATCCTGAGAACGCCCGTCGGTGTTGGCATCTTCAGGACGAGGTAGCCGTAGTGGGCTACAGCCATAAACCGGTACAGGGCTGGCCTGCCGATTATGGCGTTGAAGGGGAGGTCTATCTCCGCTACGTCGAACAGAATGTACTCTGTTCGATAGCTGTCCGGAGCCCAGAAGGTCACCGGGAGACTAATATTGCCGTAGGGGATAACCTGTCCCGGCCCTACCCCTGAGAACGGGTGCGACGGGGTGAGCTTGGCCATCGGGACCTGCAGCTTCTGGAAAGCTGCACGGCTGATGAGGTTCAGCCCAGCTCCTCCATCTACCAAAACGTGGTACATTCTCACGTTGGCGATGGTAGGGGCCACCAGGAGCGGTAGTTGGCCGGCCCCAGCCATGTTCCTGGGGCAGTCGGTGGCGTCAAAGCTGATGGGGGTCCCCATCCACTTAAGGTGCGGCGCAGCACTTGGGAGTGGCGCCACCGACGCTACCGCTCGGCGCAGAGTCTTGACTGCGCTTCGGGACGAGGGGTCGGCGGACCCGCCGTATATGACGTAGAGCTTCTTCCGACGCTCATCGTCGCTGGAGCCGGAGTCCTCATGATTGCGTGCCGCCTTCACGACACGCTGAGACTCCTGGATCTCCTCTGGGTGGTCGATGTTGTCTGGAACATCCACCCCCTGCTCGTCTTCCTTTGGACGGAAGGGCAGGGCATCAGCCCGCTGCCACTTCCCCTTGCGGAAGCGCTCTGCGAGCCTTCGGATCTCCCGACACTGAGCAGCAGTGTGGCGACAGCTGCCGTGCACGGGGCACATGTTGTCCTGGCTATCTTCCGGGGTCGGTGACTTTCGCTGCCTCTTGTCAGGGCGCGGCCCCCGAGCCCCACTGAGCGTCGCTGCAGTGACGACTGGGGTCGCGGCCGGCGGTCTTATCTTGCTTCTGCCTCGGCTCTTGGTCTTCCTGCTGCCTCCATAGGGAGTAGGACCAGATCCGGGCAGCCCTCCTGACTCGGAGGATGGCTGTGAGTGCCAGTTCCGTCCTTCAGCTGCTCTGGCGCACTTGTCCGCCAAGCTGAAGAGCTCCGAGGCATCGCGGACCTCCCTGGTCGCGAGTTTCTCAAGCATCTTCTTGTCTCGGACGCCTTGCCGGAACGCCACCACCACAGAAGCATTTTGAATGTGTGGGATGGTGTTCCGTACCTGGGAGAACCGCTGGATGAAATAACGCAGCGACTCCCCAGGTTGTTGTTGGATGGCATGGAGGTCGAGCTCCGTGCCAGGCCGGGTGTAGGAACTGCCGAAGTTGGCTATGAACTGTCGGCAAAGCTCTCCCCAGGAAGTTACGGAACCCTGGGGGAGGTTCATGAGCCAAGACCGAGCTGGGCCAGTCAAGGCGACAGGGAAGTAATTGGCCATGACGGCTTCATTCCCTCCTGCGGCAAGTACGGCGGTGGAGTAGATCTGGAGGAATTCCGCCGGGTTGATGCTGCCGTCGTACTTCTCGGACAGGAGCGGTCGAAACTTGCGCGGCCACTTTGCGAAGCGAAGGTGGGGCGCGAGGGCCGCACACCCTGCTTCTGTCGCCGCAGGTTCAGATGCCGCGAATGCTTGGTTCGCACTGAGCACCGCGTGCCCCGGCATGGGCAAGGCTGTACCATAGGCCGGGGGCGCCATATGCAGGACATATGACTGTGGCATATTCTGCACGGCACAGCCCTGGGGCAGAGATCGCGTGGCGAAGGTCTGCTCTTCAGGCTGGGTCGAGGCCGACGTCATGCTGTCGTCAGCCTCTTGGTGGCGACGCCTTTCTCGGCGCCGCTCGAGGTATACCCGGGCATCCTGACCCAGGTGACACCGTTCCAGCTCTGTCCTCAGATCTGTTGATTGGGGGCTGGTAGAGCTGGAGTCTGCCGTCTGCTCGCCATCCAATGGTGCACGCATCAGCGACACGACCGATTGGCCAGAACGTCGTCCCCGCCGAGGTCGAGGGTTTGCGGCGGCGACGACGAGACGGTCTACCTCGCGGATCCACTGCCGGGTCGCTGCCTGAGGCGCGTCCCCAGCGGGCGGATTGTACCGTAGCGCTCTCGCCGCAGCTAACGCACCCCCCCCTGGGCACGCCCAGCGCTACTGGAGACTTGAAGCTGGTTGGAGCCTGCATTGCCGGGGTCGGCGCTGCCAGAGCCGTTTGCTGGCTCCCAGCTCGTACCGACACGCTCTGTCCCGAGTGTGTCGGCATGTACTCCCCCCTGGTCGCGGTCTGCCGCAGAGGCGAGGGGGGAGAGTTCGCCGCTGAAGGAAGCTTGGTCATCTTCGTCGGCGGAAACTCGTCGCGCTAGGAGAAAAGCCCCCTACCTGGCGCGCCAAATGTCGAAGTGTTCAGTCGACACTTCCCCCGGGCCTGCACTGGGCAGCCCGCGGAGGTTCTTTTTTCGGTGGGGCTAGTCTCTAGCGGAGAGCTTGCGCAGATGGACGAGTTTGTAAGATCTTGACAC
The DNA here is from genome assembly GCA_030760725.1 of Neostapfia colusana. Lineage (NCBI taxonomy): Eukaryota > Viridiplantae > Streptophyta > Magnoliopsida > Poales > Poaceae > Neostapfia > Neostapfia colusana. Next base: position 29,976,154 of record JASWHV010000017.1, on the reverse strand, counting down.
GGCGAGTTTTACGTGGTTCAGGCCACCGGAGCGTAAGACCCTACGTCCACGGCAAGCTATGGAGCTCGCTGTATTGCTTGCTGCTCAGGAACGGAGGCCTGAGCTCGGGGGTGAGTTACAGCTTGAGAGTGTATGGCTAGCATATGAGTTGCAAAGTGCGAACCCTTGCTATCGACGCCTACCCGAGCCTTTTATAGTCCAAGACTCGGGCGGCTTACAAGGGGAGCCGGGACCCAACAGATGGTCCCGGGAAGATTGTTTATTATCTACCGTATCTGCAGTTATGCCGGTAGTTGTCTCTGGTCGAAGGCTTCTGAGTCTTCATCTTGCCGCCCTGCCCATGCCACATGCTAGTCGTAGTGGTTGATGACGGCGCAGGCGGCATGGGATGTCTTGTCGCGGTGTTTATTGGCTGACAGGTTCTGACACCGCGCGCCAGTCTGTGATGCGACTGGGTGCAACGGCACCTGACAGAAGCGTGCTCCGCGTCTCCGCATCTTTGGAAGACGCGGGCCTTGAATACCTTGTACGGGCAAGGCATGGGGCGTATTTACGCCCGCTGCCTATCGCTCGGGGCAGGCAGCGTCGCTCTGCTGCCACATGGCGGGCCCGGAGCCCTTCTCAGAGAAGTGAAGGGTCAGTCCCGCGGGGCACGTGGAGCCTCCGGACCTCTCCCCGCGGAGGGAGAGGCTCGGCTTCTGTTGGCCACGTGGCGGGCCTGGAGCTCTCCTCTTAGGAGAGGGAGGTCCGGCCCCGCTGGACACGCGGTGCCTTCGGACCTCTCTCCCGCGGAGGGGGAGGTCCGGCTTCTGTATGCCACGTGGCGGGCCCGAAGCTCTCCTCTGAGGAGAGGGAGGTCCGGCCCCGCCGGACGCGTGGCGCCTTCGGTGCTCTCCCTGCGCTGAAGGGCGAGTTCCTTAGGCATTTTACCTTGTGCGCAGGGGTACCCCATATCCCAGGTACCGACAATGCACATCCGGAGCTTCCCGCCGGCCTTCGGGACAACAACGGGGTTGGCCAACCAATGGGGGTGGTGGACTTCCCGTATGAAGCCAGCGTCCAGCAGCTTCTTGATTTCTTCCCGGATGAAGTTTTGCCGCTCGATGGACTGCTTGCGGGGCTTCTGTTGGACTGGCCGGGCGTCGGGGAAGAGCTTCAAGTGGTGCTCGATCACCTCCCTAGGGATCCCCGGCATCTGCAACGGCTGCCATGCAAACACGTCGACGTTGTGCCAGAGGAAGGTGACGAGCGCGCCTTCCTATTTGCTATCCAGGCCCCCGGCTACCCGGGTGGTCTGGGTGGCATCGGCACCGACTTGGACGAGCTTCAGGGGGACGTCACCCTCGTCGAGGGGTTGCACACGGGGTGCTGCAGTAGAAGCACGGTGGCGTGCACTCGGGTGGAGCCGTTCCGGTTCTGCACTGCCAGGGGCTGGTGCTCTAGCTGTTGCAAGCGCTTGAAGTTTTTCCAAGGCTGACACTGCAGCAGTGCGGTCTCCACGAATCCTGAGGACGCCTGTTGGTGTAGGCATCTTCAAGACGAGGTAGCCGTAGTGGGCTACTGCCATGAATCGGTACAGGGCTGGCCTGCCAATTATGGTGTTGAAGGGGAGGTCGATCTCCGCCACATCGAACAGAATGTACTCTGTCATATAGCTGTCCGGTGCCCCAAAGGTCACCGGAAGGCTGATGTTGCCATAGGGAATGACCTGTCCCGGCCCTACCCCTGAGAACGGGCTCGATGGGGTGAGCTTGGCCATCGGGATCTGCAGCTTCTGGAAAGCTGCGTGACTGATGAGGTTCAGTCCAGCCCCGCCATCCACCAGAACGTGATACATCCTCACGTTGGCGATGGTGGGCGCTACCAAGAGCGGTAGTTGGCTGGACCCAGCCATGTTCCTGGGGCAGTCGGTGGCATCGAAGCTGATGGGGGTTCCCATCCACTTGAGGTGCGGCGCGGCACTTGGGAGGGGAGCCACCGACGCTACGGCTCGGCGCAAGGTCTTAACCGCGCTTCGGGACGAGGGGTCAGCGTACCCACCGTAGATGTCGTAGAGTGTCAAAGTGTTGGGTCGACACTTCCCCCGGGCCTGCACTGGGCAGCCCGCGGAGGTTCTTTTTTCGGTGGGGCTAGACCCTTGCGGAGAGCTTGCACGGATGGACGAGTTAGTAAGAGCTTGACACTGTGAGTTTTACGTGGTTCAGGCCGCCGGAGCGTAAAACCCTACGTCCACGGCGAGCTATGGAGCTCGCTGTATTGCTTGCTACTCAGGGCCGGAGTCCTGACCGTGGGGGTGAGTTACAGCTTGGGTGTGAATGGCTAGCTGTCGAAGTGTTCAGTCGACACTTCTCCCGGGCCTGCACTGGGCAGCCCGCGGAGGTTCTTTTTTCGGTCGGGCTAGTCTCTAGCGGAGAGCTTGCGCAGATGGACGAGTTAGTAAGAGCTTGACACGGCGAGTTTTACATGGTTCAGGCCGCCGGAGCGTAAAACCCTACGTCCACGGCGAGCTATGGAGCTCGCTGTATTGCTTGCTGCTCAGGACCGGAGGCCTGAGCTCGTGGGTGAGTTACAGCTTGAGAGTGTATGGCTAGCGTATGAGTTGCAAAGTGCGAACCCTTGCTATCGACGCCTACCCGAGCCTTTTTATAGTCCAAGACTCGGGCGGCTTACAAGGGGAGCCGGGACTCGACAGGTGGTCCCGGGAAGATTGTCTATTATCTACCGTATCTGCAGTTATGCCGGTAGTTGTCTCTGGTCGAAGGCTTCTGAGTCTTCATCTTGCCGCCCATCCCATGCCGCATGCTAGTCGTAGTGGTTGATGACGGCGCAGGCGGCATGGGATGTCTTGTCGCGGTGTTTATTGGCTGGCAGGTTCTGACACCGCGCGCCAGTCTGTGATGCGACTGGGCGCAACGGCACCTGACAGAAGCGTGCTCCCCGTCTCCGCGCCTTGGGAAGACGCGGGCCTTGAATACTGTCGAAGTGTGCGATCGACACTTCCCCTGGGCCTGCACTGGGCAGCCCGCGGAGGTTCTTTTTTCGGAGGGGCTAGTCCCTAGCGGAGAGCTTGCGCAGATGGACGAGTTAGTAAGAGCTTGACACGGCGAGTTTTATGTGGTTCAGGCCTCTGGAGCGTAAAACCCTACGTCCACGGCGAGCTATGGAGCTCGCTGTATTGCTTGCTGCTCAGGGCCGGAGGCCTGAGCTTGGGGGTGAGTTACAGCTTGAGAGTGTATGGCTAGCGTATGAGTTGCCAAGTGCGAACCCTCGCTATCGACGCCTACCCGAGCCTTTTATAGTCCAAGACTCGGGCGGCTTACAAGGGAAGCCGGGACCCGACAGGTGGTCCCGGGAAGATTGTCTATTATCTACCGTATCTGCAGTTATGCCGGTAGTTTTCTCTGGTCGAAGGCTTCTGAGTCTTCATCTTGCCGCCCTGCCCATGCCGCATGCTAGTCGTAGTGGTTGATGACAGCGCAGGCGGCATGGGATGTCTTGTCGCGGTGTTTATTGGCTGACAGGTTCTGACACCGCGCGCCAGTCTGTGATGCGACTGGGCGCAACGGCACCTGACAGAAGCGTGCTCCGCGTCTCCGCGTCTTGGGAAGACGCGGGCCTTGAATACCTTTTACGGGCAAGGTATGGAGTGTATTTACGCCCGCTGCATATCGCTCGGGGCAGGCAGCGTCGCTCTGCTGCCACGCGGCGGGCCCGGAGCCCTTCTCAGAGAAGAGGACGGTCAGCCCCGCGGGGCACGTGGAGCCTCCGGACCTCTCCCCGCGGAGGGGGAGGTCCGGCCTCTGTATGCCACGTGGCGGGCCCAGAGCTCTCCTCTGAGGAGAGGGAGGTCCGGCCCCGCTGGACGCGTGGCGCCTTCGGACCTCTCTCCCGCGGAGGGCGAGGTCCGGCTTCTGTATGCCATGTGGCGGGCCCGGAGCTCTCCTCTGAGGAGAGGGAGGTCCGGCCCCGCCAGACGCGTGGCGCCTTCGGAGCTCTCCCTGCGGAGAAGGGCGAGCACCTTAGGCATTTCACCCTGTGCGCGGGGGTACCCCATATCTCAGGTACCGACAGTACTCATTTAATTTACTTATTAAATTTTTATGATTACCCTACTAAAGCGTGCTCACTATGCGTTCAACTCCCTCTTCTCATTCTCATCTTTAGTCGGAATTTGCTGCAGATACGACTAAGGAATAGAGGGGGGGAGCCCCCAAGGAGAATTACTTTTTCCTTACTTGTGTGCAGGACTTCTCAGCCTCAGCTCCCCGCAGGAGTACGGTAGGCGCATCCACCCAATAGAACGCACCTACCAGGGGGCCGTTACGGGATCGCGGTAGGCTAAAAACCCCAAGGTAAGATCAAAGGGCTAGCCCTCACAGGGGCGAGGTCCGAAGGCCCCACGTGTCCAGCGGGGCCGGACCTCCCACCTCTTTGAGGGGAGCTCCGGGGCCGCCGCGTGGTCTACAGAAGTCGGACCTCCCCCCTCTGCGAGGAGAGGCCCGGGGCCTCCACGTGCCCTGCAAGCCCGGACCTCCTCTCAGTCGGGAGCTCCGGGCCTGCCACGTGGCCAACAGGCTCGGACCCCCCTCCGGTCTCGTGAGGCGGGTCCTGGAGACCCCCGAAACCCTTACAAGGTGTCTATGCAGAGCTTCGAGATTGGTCAAGGCCTCTGAGTCCTTGCGGAGCTAAGGGCTCGGTCAGGAAAGGCCAAGAAGAAGACTAGGGCATGCAGACACGGAAAGAAACAGGAGTCTGTCCATACAAAGGCTCCACGAGCTGGGCTACAGACTCAACAAAAATAAAAAAGGAAGTACAGGGCCTTGTGGACACGAGGGCAGATGCTTAAGGGTCCCTGGCCTCCCGATGAAACCTAGAGGCCACGAGGGCAGCTAAGTCCTCGACTTCGGCCCTGGCAGCTTCCTCCTGGTCGGCGACGGGTCCTAAACGGACCGGCCCCAGAGAAAAGGAAGGGTCTCGGCTAACGAAGCACGACAGAACGTGCATCGCAACCTCCTTCGCAAGGCCCCGACCTTCCGCTTCCAGCTCGTCGGCGATCACTGATTCGAGCCGACCTAGCTCGTCGCCGAGAGACTCAAGGGCTGGGACCGCTTCGGACACCGGCCGTGCTGGGGTCTCCACCTGCACAGGGCTAAAACCAAGAGGAGCCAAGGCGGATCCCGCCTTAGCAATGAAGCACCAGACCGTCTGGGCCTTGGCAGTCCGCAAGGACTGGAGCCTCTCTACCTCTTGGCGAGCCGCTAGCTCGCGATCCATCGCCGCATGAAGCTCCTGAGAAGACTGTTCCTAACCCGCGGCGACAGCCGACTCACGGAGCTCCAGCTCCTCAGTCCGAGCAATTAGCTCCTCCACCTTGACCCTCAGCCGAGCGGTGGTCTTCTCCTCCTCGGCCGCAGCAGCGCGTTCCCATTCAGCAACGGCGTGCTCCCGACGGGCTACCTGCAGCTGCAACTCCTCCGCGGTGGTGGAACACTCCTTGGCTTTGGCTTCAGCTTTGGCCAGAGCCTCGCGGCAGGAGGCACGAACCCGTTGGGCCTCTAACTCCAAGCAGCTAATGGCCTTCTTCTGGGTGCTAAGCAGAGCACTCATAGCCTCAAGGCTTGACTGCCTTGAGTCGAGGTCCGCTCGGGCCCGCTGCTGCCAGCTGAGAAGGCGTTCCCTCTCGCCGGCCAATGCCTTCCGCTCCTGCTCAAAGGCAGATTGGAGCTGCCGGGTGCTGGTCTGGGCACTCTCCAGGGCGTCCCACACGGGCACCGGAGCAGGGGGAGCAGGAGTTGCGCCGCTGGACCCCCCGGACGAGTCCAAGGCCGGCGGGAGCGCCGGCGCCTCAGCAGCTACGGTGGGGCGCTGTCCTAAGCAGGCCAGGGGGCCAGCAGGCACACCTACAGCAGCCCTCCCGGTCTCAAGACCTGGCTTCTGGGCTGGTGAAGGAGGGCGGGTAGGAGCAGATGCGGCCACTGCGGCCACTGCCCCCGCCGATTCGGGAGCTATGGGGGCCGCCGCGGTCCCCAGGTGCCGAGGCGCGGAGCCCCTGCTGGTTGAAGGCGGCCGGATAAGAGGCCCGCCCCTGGCAGCCGGTCGGTCCCTGCAAAGAAGAAGAAGCCCTCAGAATAAGAGAAGAGGCAGGAGCTCTGCTCCTATAAGTTAGAAAGGATAACACTTACTGGGAGGCATGAGCGCTCCAGCGAGCTTGCAGCACTGGCCTCTGGGCTGTAGCTGAACTGCCAGGACCAGCGGCTGGAACGGTCGCGGAGTGGGACGCCTGGATCTCCGTCGCGCTCGTCGGCGTCGCCCCACCAACATCCGTCTTGGGAGGCCCGCCGCTCGAGGGAAGATGGCAAGATACTTGGCTGATTCGGACGGCAGCTGTCTGGGGAGAGACCCGCCGGGTGGGGGGGACACTCGGGACCTCTTCGGGTCGCCACCCGATGGACCGGCACCTCCGAGAGATGGAAGCAAAGTAGCTCCGGCGCCCTGGCTTGGCACAGGGGGCACCCTCGGAGGAGACCGAGCGCGTTTCTTCTCTAAATGCCCAGGGGCCGGCTCTTTCCCTTTCCCTTTATCGGCGGCTTGGGTTCCGTCGGCTTTGGGGGAGGGATTGGCAGCAGCGGATGCCTCATGCCCTGATCCGGGGTGCTCGGTTACTGGAATGGTGATACCCCGGAAGGCATCCCCGACCTGACGAACGGCAATCCCGATATCATCAAGGTTCGGCATCTTCCGCAGGAGCTCTGACCTCCTCTGAGGCTCCAAGAAGAGGGGGGTGGCAGAAGGCGGAAAGGCGGGGATGCCGCTGGGAATGTAGTCACCGCTCACCTTGCTCACCATCTCCTCCAGCTCCTCGTCGGAAGGGACAGAGCCGGGGCCTCTCTCCAGCCTGGTACAGTCCTGCTCACCGGTATAGTACCACGCTGGGCGGCTGCGTTGCTGCAAGGGAGCAATGCGGCATGACACAAAGTCCATCAGCACCATTAGATACGTCAGCCCCTCGTTGGCCAAGAACCGGATCCGCTCCAAGACCGGAGTGTACTCCTGCTCCAGCTCAGGGATCTCCTCCCAGAAGCGGCGATCGGTGGTCGGGCTGGCGGTTGGGAGTTGTAGGCGATCGTGCTCGTCAGTCTGCACTACCACCCAGCTCTCCCTCCAGTTCTCCCACCTTGATACGCTGAAGGGCAGGAGGTATCCGGAAACCTTGGGGTCTTTGCAGCGATGCTGGAAGTAATATGCCCCCATCTGAGTCTTTGAGCCGCGTCCAGTCGTCCGCAGCACAAAGAAGTGGCGGAAGAGCGTCACGGAGGAGTGCACCCCCACGAACATCTCACAGAAGTGGACAAAAACGGCTGCCATTGCGAAGGAGTTGGGGGAGAGATGGTGGAGCTGGAGACCGTATGTCTCCAGCAGGGTGACGAAGAAGGAAGAAATCGGCGGAACGAACCCCGCCAGAGCATAAGCGGTGAAGAAGACCATCTCCCCCTTTTCCAGGACCAGGGGGAGAGATCCTCGGCGGAGCCGATGCTTCTGCTCTTCCGAGCGCCAGCCCAGCAGCCTGCGCACTGGCCCGAGCTCGGAGGAGCGAACGAGGCGCGTCGGAAGCAAGTTGGAAGCCATAGCGAAAAAAGGCGCAAGGGAAGGAGAGCCGGGGCGCAAGAGTTCAAGGGAAGTACGAGCGCAATTGTAAGGGCCTCAGTTTTTGACACATAATTGAAGTGTTCATCACCACACACACACACACCTCATTTGAGGAAAGATGATGAACACAAATGAAGAGCAAGTAACAATTATCAACATGCTCATTAGAGAACAAACTTACACATTGCAAAAGTGGTATTTCCCACATGTGATATAGATGGGCTGGACATATGAAAACTCCTACACTTTGCTAAGGATGTCCATGCCAAGTTTCACCCAAACTCAAAAACTTTTTGAGGTCATTTTGGGTATAGTTAGGAAGAGGGCAGTTTGAAACCATATTCAAATTCAAACTGTTTTTATCCACTGAATTTAAAAGTGGAAGGCATATTCTTACTCAGCACATTTTTGTGAGCTCACACACCAATTTTACTCCATTTGGAGTTGATCTTGACATGAGCTAAGGGGGAGAAATTCAAACTTTATTTGAATTTCAATCTGAACTTGTGCTGAAATTCATTCAAACCAAACCTCATTTGAACTTTGATCAATTCAAATGGCTCATGGGTGAATAATTTGAATTGCCAAGGGTAGTATGGGGTTCACTGTTTACAACAGTGATTAGAAGTAAATTTCAGAGGTTAAAAGGAAGGGTGGGACCCACATGTCAGCCTCTACTTCAACACAAACCGACTGAGACTTTTCACTCGGGTCGCCGAGCCGCAGCGGTGATCGCCACCGAGGCCAGCCACCGCGCCACCAGCTGCTTGCCCACGCGCGGGAATGAGGCGGTGCAGAGCCTTCTTAAGGCGCCTGCCCCCCTCCTCGGCCGAGGTACCGACGTGTTTTCCCGCAAGAACCCAGCACCGGCCGAAAGTTTCCGCAGTTCGGACTTGATCGGAGGACGCCGATCGCAGCTCCCTCCTTCCACTCCAGAGTCCCAGCAAGGTACTAGAGACCTTCCTCCATCCTCCCCATTGCTAGAATTCGGTTGAAACCGATTGATATCGGCTGTGCCGAAAGATCAAACTCGGGACTTGGAACCGCCGCACCTCGGGCTCTCGTGGACAGCCCAACCAGGGCGTTGTCACGCCCGAGCCAAGGCACCCTTGGACCCGCGGGTGACCGGTGCTGCTCATCCCCGAGCCACAGCTCGAGTGGTTGCTCACCGGCGGCGAATTTCCACTTTTCCCCTTTCTGTGTGCAGAACGACCTTCGGGTACGATTCTGCTTAATTCATGCTCTAGAAAGGATTAGAGGGCCTCAGGCCACTCCCACACGAGCTAGACACGGTAACGCACAAGTTGCCTTCACAACTCTGGGCCGGAGAACCTCTGTGCCCGGCGTAATTTAAGGTCTACTAATGGCGGAACGAACGGGGGGTGTCGGGCGCACGGTGAGGACCTATTTCGGGCCTTCCCCGAGCTGCCTCGAGCTCAGGTCGACCTTCTCTGAGGTCCACTGATGCTCCCCGACCGATTTCCCAAGTAGCTGAGGTACTAGGAGAGTCAGCCGACATGGCCGAAGTCATTCCGATATGGCGGCTCATCGCCGACCATGCTCCGGCCATTGTCATGAGCAGCTGACCCTCGGGTCCTGTTCCCCAAGTAAAAGTAGGCAGGGGCGGCCAGAATCAAGAAGTTTGGAGCTGTACAGCAGCCGGCGGCGAGTCCTCCGGCGAGGTCCCTCGGCGGCGGAGCGCGGGTGTCGCGAGGTTGAAGAAGGGGGTGGACCCCAGCTGTCAGCGGCCGATATTTTGAATCGGGATCCGGCTGCGGCCGGGATCGGGAGTGCTGGCATGCAAAACCCTTGTGGGCCGCGGTGTGCCATCGCCTAGGCGTGCGACGCGTGTCCCCTGGGCCCACGCGCGAGTTTAAACTTTTCCCCGATTTTCAGATTTCCTTCAAACTTCAAATCCTTATAACTTTGGCTAGAAAGCTCCAAATTGAGTGAACCAAATTTTGCTGGATTCAGCTCTCTGAGTACTTTCCAGAAAATCAAGTTTCACTTCATGAAATTCCTTAATTCTCCAGGATTAATTCCTTAAATTTTAAACTGTTAGGAATTTTAACTGAAGAATCCTTTGGAGGAAAATCCTGAAATTTTGCTGAGATGTTTATCAAAATATCCTTGAACTACCATAAAAATTTCAGATCCATTTGAGCTCATTTAGTCCACCTAATGGTGTGATTAGCAAAACTGTCCCAGAGAAAATAGAAAATGTTCAGAAACATTTTCAGAATTTTCTCTGAAATTGTTTAGCTCATATCTTTAGTTAGAGACTTCCAAATTAAGTGAGACCAACTCCATTAGAACCCTCTGAAATTCTAATTTTCAGAAAGTCATAGTTTGTCTCATGAAAATTCCTAGAACACCCTAAGAGTTTCAATTAAGGTCAAGGACATAATTATTTGTGGAGGGCTCAAATGAGCTTTGCTGCAACTAAAACTTGACCAAGTCTCTGTTTAGGTTATAACCAAGCCACAGTAAAAGTTTCACAGTCATTAGGTCTATCTAGAAAGGGTTATAGACTTCACAACTTCAAACTTAATACAAATGCATTAAATTAATACATGTATTGTTGTTATCATGTAGTCGCTAAGGTCGAGGAGGAACCCGAAGTCTTAGACTTCGTCACTCCGGAGGAACAGCTAGCCTACGACCAAGAGCAGCAAGGCAAGCCCCGGTTTGCATTAACCTTTTTACAAATGTTTATTGTTTTGAGCACATCTTTGAATATTGTTCTGTGCATTAGAGTCATGATTGGAAACCCAACTGCATAGCCAAGAAAACCATGGGTTGGGTTTAGGATTGCAAACCTCGTTAGCTACTGCATTGCTAGGATAGGGTAGGATTCGGTACAAGTCGAGTAGTTGGAACTACTCGCGAGAATAGGCTAGAGGCACATTGCTCGGGTAGAGATAGCACATGATACACATGGCAAGAAAATGAGACCGAGCGGAGAGTAAGGGCAGCAGGACTTTGGGGCCTGTGTGCTGTAGCTCCGCTTGTGTCGGTTGAGGACCGAGCCGTGTGCGGGCCTGTTGAAGAAGCTAGAACAGTACCGAAGACCTACCGGCTATATGGGAACCGGGAAACTGATGTAACTCGGGTAGCTGGGTATTGAGGCATTGCCCGTCGTTCAGAGGGTAGGTTGAGAGCTTGAGGTGTAAATCGGCTGGCGGCACGGAGATGCGCGTGCAGAGACCTCTTGCTCGGGACGATGGGACCGGTTCAATAGTTGGCTAACGGGTGAAAGGTAGTCGCGTACGGCGTCCGTGATGGTTGTTGTAGGCAACATCGAGTACGGGCGTAAGTGACGGGTTGTTCGGGTAACCCTGCAGGTGTAAATCGATTATAATCGCCATCCCTCGCGGTCAGTGAGTACCACTTGTTCACTGTACCGTGACGTAGAAAGAACAGGCTAGTTACATGTTAAAATTGTTGCTGATTGAAAGCTGAACATTGATTGTTAATGACATGCTGTAGCTTAGTGCTAACTAAAGTTCTTTTCAACTTTGGGCAAAGTACATGAGAGAAATGCGTTTCTTGTTTGATTGCGGCTCTCTCATGTACCTTAGCGTAAGGTTTCCACAACCTGCTGCTAAAACTTGAAAGTAAGGTTCTACTAATTAGGCGAGTCCTTGCAAATGATTTTTACCTCATGTAACCCATTACCCTCATATAGAAGTTCCATGTTTAGGTGAGACGGGTCAGACTTGCTGAGCCTTCGTGCTCACTGCTTGTGTTTGAAGCTTTTGCAGGGTTCTATGAGGAAGGGACTCCCGAAGAGGAGACGGAACCCCAGGAGGGGAACCCCGTCGAGTGGGAGTCGTGCACGCCGCAGAGTTAGTGTGCGTGTGTGCTAGCAAGGACACGTTCGAAGGCTGAACGTGCACTTGATGCTTAGTCTACGCCCGTGAGTGTAGACTGAACTTATTTTGATGTAAACATGTTCATAAACCTGTTTATGTAATAAAGCTTCCGCTTCCGCTTTGCACCTTTGACGTGTGTTATACGGTGCTGTGCAATGCAGCACCCCTCAGCGTGTTTGGCTTGAGAACATCCGGGCGAGTGATGACGGCCGGGTGTACAAACTGTATGGATTCCAGGCTCGGTGTGCAGCCGAGTCTGATGATTGTTTGAGTTTCTGCAGGTAGCCTGACCACGAAACGGTAGACGTGTAGCATTCGTGTGCGAGTGACGTTTAGTGCCACTGAACTAACGAAGCCGGCTAAGTCCGGTATAGGTTTTTCTTTGTGAGGACGTAGTACCGACATAATCTGGTGACGCATCGACGTCACACCCAACTAAATGAACAACTTCATTTAAAAATTTGGAGGTTTTGATCCAAAGTAGTAAAACTTGATGTAACTCCTTCCCTTGAACAGGATATTCAAAGCTAATAAGTTTTCAACTTATAGGATGTTAAGGACAGAGCACTCTGTTTTCAGCTAAATCAAGGCTGAAGTTAATCAGAGGTTAGAGGTTGAGTTCTTTCGAGGTTGGGGTCGTATGATACATTTCTGGAAAGCTTTGGAGGAGCTTTACAACTTTTCTGTTGAGTTCCAGAGCTGTTTCATCCCTTAACCACTCGAAAAATGCAGTAGAGTTGAAACTGTCCAGAAAACAGGACAGAGCAAAGACTCTCTGTAAACTCTCTGTAAATTAAGCATAACTTCCTGCTTAAAAATCCAAAAATAGGAAATGAGGTAGTTCTGGAAGTCTTATGAGATGGGTTACAACTTTGTAACAGAAAGTTTTGTCAGATTAGGAACAGAATTAACTGGGATTCTTGGATCAAATCAGTACCTAAGGCAGGGAGGTGCTGTCCAATTGTTTCCAGAAATTCTGTTAACTTTGACATCTCATAACTTTTGAACCAGGACAGATCTTAGGCCAACCAAATACTTTCTGGAAAGCTATTGAAGTTAACTTTAACTTTGATGTTGAGCTCCAGGACTGGTTTTGCTTTTAACCTGGCCTAAATCAGATTGATATGGAAACTGGTCAGGGCTGTCATGGTAACAGCAGATCAGCAGTCAAATTTGTTTAAAAATTTGGACTATGTTTCCAAGTATTATGGGTTCAATGACATATCTTATGTTATAACTCAATGGGTTACGGTTTGAATAAATATTTGACATTTCTCAAATATATTTTTACAGATGGCAGCAGATAAACGGTTGGAGAACGGGTGGGTAGTTTCCCACTGCTCCGACCGTAGCGGCTACCCGGAAGCATTGTGGCAAATGCTCCAATATTTCGGGTACAACCAGATGCCGCAATACTTCGCCAAGGAAGAAGGCGAAGAGGGGAACAAGACGTGGACGATCCATGTCGAGGTTCCGCAGGACCTACGCCACCCGGTTGGGTGCCATTCACCGTCACGGTGAGAGGAAGACAACCGGAAGGGATGTGGCAAGTGGCAGCCCGTGACACTATGTCACGTTTCTGCCAACTACACGTGCAGGCTATGGAGGGCACACCATACGCACTCGTTCCGGTGGAGGGGCGAGCTCAGCATGTGTGGGAAGAGAGGTACCTGGAGGCAACAGACCCGACTTGCCCAAGGTACAACACCGCGGAGGCCAACCTCAGCCTCCAAATGAGGGCGGGAAACGCTGTGATGGACAGCCAAGCTGTTCATACGGAGCAACTCGCCACCAAGCTCAAGGAGAGCACAAGCCGTGGAGATCATTTTGAGAGTGCTCACAGTGCACTCCGCAATGTGCTCCTTCCGACGATCAAGCGACTGAATGAACAACACAATCAGTTGCGTCGTCTGAAGAAGGCAAAGAAGAAGAGCCGTGTTGACATCGCGGCGTTGAAAGAGCTGGTGCAGACCCTAACCCAGCAAAATGAGGACGTGCCGGAGGGCGAGCCAATCCTTGCGGGTATGTTCCAACTCCACCAGCATCCCGCTATAGTACTATTTGATTCAGGCGCCACGCATAATTTTATTAGCCAAGCTTTCATTGCTAAACACAGTTTGCCAATACTACCCACCGATAGTCCATATTTAATTTGTTCACCGGGTGGGAAGATTTCAGCAAGCGTAATGGTCTCCAAAGCACCATTATGCTTAGCGGGTAGAGTGTACCCCACGTCTCTCATTATCTTAGAGGGACAGAAGGTCAATGTCATCCTAGGGATGTCGTGGTTAACCCGCCACGGCGCTGTTTCAGACACCGTCCTTCGAGTCGTGCACTTAAACTCAGAGGTGCACGGTTCTCACTCATTATTTCTGGACAGTCCAGAAATAAAACTTCCAAGTGTCTATCAAGCCACAACTATCAGATTGGAAGACATTCCAGTGGTCCGAGAGTTCCCGGATGTATTCCCGGACGATTTGCCGGGGATGCCACCCGATAGGGAGGTGGAGTTCAAGATTGAACTCGCACCGGGAACCATGCCAATATCCCGAAGGCCGTACAAGATGGCGCCCAAGGAGTTGGCGGAACTGAAGACTCAGCTCACGGACCTTCTGGAGAAGGGTTTTATTAGGCCGAGCTCCTCACCATGGGGCTGTTCGGCATTATTTGTCAAAAAGAAGGATGAAACGTTGCGGCTTTGCGTGGACTACCGTCCATTAAATGCCGTAACCATCAAGAACAAGTACCCGTTGCCACGGATCGACATGTTGTTTGATCAGTTGGTCGAAGCAAAGATCTTTTCCAAGATGGATTTAAGATCCGGGTACCATCAGATTAAGATAAGGGCGGAGGACATTCCAAAGACAGCTTTCTCGACAAGGTATGGACTTTATGAGTACCTGGTCATGTCCTTTGGCCTCACCAATGCTCCAGCTCACTTCATGTACTTAATGAACTCGGTGTTCATGCCGGAGCTGGACAAGTTTGTCGTGGTCTTCATCGACGACATCCTGGTATATTCCAAGTCGGAGGAAGATCACAAGAAACATCTGCGTATAGTCTTGCAACGGCTGCGGGATCACCAGTTATACGCAAAATTCAGCAAATGCGAGTTTTGGATATCGCAAGTGCCTTTCCTCAGGCATATCATCTCAGCGGAGGGTATCGCTGTGGACCCGAGCAAGATCACGCAAGTGCTGAATTGGAAATCCCCGAGAACTGTTCATGAGGTACGGAGTTTCCTCGGACTCGCGGGATATTATCGGAGGTTCATTCCGAACTTCTCGAAGATCGCCAAGCCAATGACAGAGCTGCTGAAGAAAGCTACCAAATATGTTTGGAGTCCAGCATGTGAAGCAGCATTCAAGGCTTTAGTCAAGCCCCTGACATCAGCACCGGTTTTGGCGCAGCCAGACACAACAAAACCGTTCGATGTGTACTGCGATGCATCCGGCATTGGGCTCGGATGTGTGCTGATGCAAGACCGAAGAGTGGTCGCGTATGGATCACGGCAGCTTAGGAACCATGAGCAAAATTATCCAACTCACGACTTGGAGCTCGCTGCCGTGGTACTTGCACTGAAGATGTGGAGGCACTACCTACTCGGTAACCTCGTACATTTATATACCGACCACAAAAGCCTCAAGTACATATTCACTCAGAAGGAGCTAAACATGAGGCAACGAAGATGGTTAGAACTGATAAAGGATTACGAGATAGAGATCCATTATCATCCGGGCAAGGCAAACGTTGTGGCAGATGCGCTGAGCCGCAAGTCACACGTCAATAATCTGACCATCACACCATTGGAAGTGAGCGAACCACCACTCCATGTGATTCCACACGGAGCTCTCTACAACCTAGCTTTGATCCCCACCATCCGTGAAGAGATAGCGGCAGCCCAGAAGAATGACAGGGGCATGTCACATTTGTGGAGACGTATAGACAGTGGGGAGTTGAAATGTTTCCGGAAGGACGGAGACGGCGTCCTATGGTTCAAGGACCGGATTGTCGTACCCCGAAACCCGGAGTTACGGAAGAAAATCTTTGATGAGGCACACTTATCAAAGTTTTCTATTCACCCTGGCAGCAACAAAATGTATCAAGAACTCAGAAGAAAGTTTTGGTGGACACGGATGAAGCGCGAGGTTGCAAAATACGTGTCCGAGTGTGATACATGTCGAAGGGTGAAGGCAGATCATATGCGGAAACCGGGACTGCTGCAACCACTGGGCATTCCTGCCTGGAAGTGGGAGGACGTGAGCATGGATTTCGTCGTCGGTTTACCCACCACCTTACAGAAACATGATTCTGTGTGGGTGATCGTCGATCGGCTCACCAAAGTTGCCCATTTCATCCCGGTCAACACCAACTACAACGCCAAGAAGTACGCTGAACTGTACATCTCACGGATCCTATGCTTATACGGCGTACCCCGTACCATCATATCGGACCGGGGCACTTTATTTGTGTCCCGTTTTTGGGAGCAGCTGCACGCTGCCTTGGGGACGAAGCTGATCCGTAGTTCGGCCTACCACCCGCAGACAGATGGGCAAACTGAGCGGGTAAATCAAATCCTAGAAGACATGCTACGAGCTTGCGCTATCGACCACGGCAAGAATTGGGATGATCACTTGCCGTTAGCCGAGTTCTCGTACAACAATGGGTACCAAGCCAGCATCAAGATGGCGCCCTACGAGGCGCTATACGGAAGAAAATGCCGCACACCATTGAACTGGTGTGAGTCTGGCGAAAGGGTTACCTTCGGGATTGACCTTGTCAACAACGCGGAAGAAAAGGTTCGACTAATTCAAGCGAACCTAAAAGCCGCTCAATCCCGTCAGAAACAGTATGCGGACCGGAGAAGGCGCCCATTACAATTCGAAGTTGGGGATCACGTATATCTACGGGTGTCTCCAATGAAGGGCGTAAACAGATTTGGGGTGAGGGGAAAGTTAGCACCCCGCTTCATCGGTCCATTCCAGATTATCGAAAGATGTGGATCGGTGGCATACCGGCTGAAATTACCAGAAGCACTTTCCGGTGTGCACGACGTCTTTCACATTTCCCAGCTGAGGAAGTGTCTCAAGCTATCAACTACCGTTCAGCTGGAAGACATTGAAGAACTGCAACCGGATCTCACCTATCGGGAGGAACCGGTGCAGATTATTGATGAAAAGGCCCGAACCACACGCAACCGCACGTTGTGGTTCTACAAGGTTCTATGGAGTAATCACTCCATGGACGAAGCGACATGGGAGAGCGAAGAATTTCTTCGCACTAACTACCCCGACTTTTTCACGTCGCATATCCGGTAATTTTCCACCGTCCTCTCTCTCATTTTCACCTTATAATCTCGGGATGAGATTCTTTTAAGGGGGGAGGAATGTAAGGGCCTCAGTTTTTGACACATAATTGAAGTGTTCATCACCACACACACACACACCTCATTTGAGGAAAGATGATGAACACAAATGAAGAGCAAGTAACAATTATCAACATGCTCATTAGAGAACAAACTTACACATTGCAAAAGTGGTATTTCCCACATGTGATATAGATGGGCTGGACATATGAAAACTCCTACACTTTGCTAAGGATGTCCATGCCAAGTTTCACCCAAACTCAAAAACTTTTTGAGGTCATTTTGGGTATAGTTAGGAAGAGGGCAGTTTGAAACCATATTCAAATTCAAACTGTTTTTATCCACTGAATTTAAAAGTGGAAGGCATATTCTTACTCAGCACATTTTTGTGAGCTCACACACCAATTTTCACTCCATTTGGAGTTGATCTTGACATGAGCTAAGGGGGAGAAATTCAAACTTTATTTGAATTTCAAACTGAACTTGTGCTGAAATTCATTCAAACCAAACCTCATTTGAACTTTGATCAATTCAAATGGCTCATGGGTGAATAATTTGAATTGCCAAGGGTAGTATGGGGTTCACTGTTTACAACAGTGATTAGAAGTAAATTTCAGAGGTTAAAAGGAAGGGTGGGACCCACATGTCAGCCTCTACTTCAACACAAACCGACTGAGACTTTTCACTCGGGTCGCCGAGCCGCAGCGGTGATCGCCACCGAGGCCAGCCACCGCGCCACCAGCTGCTTGCCCACGCGCGGGAATGAGGCGGTGCAGAGCCTTCTTAAGGCGCCTGCCCCCCTCCTCGGCCGAGGTACCGACGTGTTTTCCCGCAAGAACCCAGCACCGGCCGAAAGTTTCCGCAGTTCGGACTTGATCGGAGGACGCCGATCGCAGCTCCCTCCTTCCACTCCAGAGTCCCAGCAAGGTACTAGAGACCTTCCTCCATCCTCCCCATTGCTAGAATTCGGTTGAAACCGGTTGATATCGGCTGTGCCGAAAGATCAAACTCGGGACTTGGAACCGCCGCACCTCGGGCTCTCGTGGACAGCCCAACCAGGGCGTTGTCACGCCCGAGCCAAGGCACCCTTGGACGCGCGGGTGACCGGTGCTGCTCATCCCCGAGCCACAGCTCGAGTGGTTGCTCACCGGCGGCGAATTTCCACTTTTCCCCTTTCTGTGTGCAGAACGACCTTCGGGTACGATTCTGCTTAATTCGTGCTCTAGAAAGGATTAGAGGGCCTCAGGCCACTCCCACACGAGCTAGACACGGTAACGCACAAGTTGCCTTCACAACTCTGGGCCGGAGAACCTCTGTGCCCGGCGTAATTTAAGGTCTACTAATGGCGGAACGAACGGGGGGTGTCGGGCGCACGGTGAGGACCTATTTCGGGCCTTCCCCGAGCTGCCTCGAGCTCAGGTCGACCTTCTCTGAGGTCCACTGATGCTCCCCGACCGATTTCCCAAGTAGCTGAGGTACTAGGAGAGTCAGCCGACATGGCCGAAGTCATTCCGATATGGCGGCTCGTCGCCGACCATGCTCCGGCCATTGTCATGAGCAGCTGACCCTCGGGTCCTGTTCCCCAAGTAAAAGTAGGCAGGGGCGGACAGAATCAAGAAGTTTGGAGCTGTACAGCAGCCGGCGGCGAGTCCTCCGGCGAGGTCCCTCGGCGGCGGAGCGCGGGTGTCGCGAGGTTGAAGAAGGGGGTGGACCCCAGCTGTCAGCGGCCGATATTTTGAATCGGGATCCGGCTGCGGCCGGGATCGGGAGTGCTGGCGCGCAAAACCCTTGTGGGCCGCGGTGTGCCATCGCCTAGGCGTGCGACGCGTGTCCCCTGGGCCCACGGGCGAGTTTAAACTTTTCCCCGATTTTCAGATTTCCTTCAAACTTCAAATCCTTATAACTTTGGCTAGAAAGCTCCAAATTGAGTGAACCAAATTTTGCTGGAT
The DNA here is from genome assembly GCA_030760725.1 of Neostapfia colusana. Taxonomy (NCBI): domain Eukaryota; kingdom Viridiplantae; phylum Streptophyta; class Magnoliopsida; order Poales; family Poaceae; genus Neostapfia; species Neostapfia colusana. The sequence goes on along the minus strand of JASWHV010000017.1, from coordinate 29,957,318 downwards.
TCAGCTCTCTGAGTACTTTCCAGAAAATCAAGTTTCACTTCATGAAATTCCTTAATTCTCCAGGATTAATTCCTTAAAGTTTAAACTGTTAGGAATTTTAACTGAAGAATCCTTTGGAGGAAAATCCTGAAATTTTGCTGAGATGTTCACCAAAATATCCTTGAACTACCATAAAAATTTCAGATCCATTTGAGCTCATTTAGTCCACCTAATGGTGTGATTAGCAAAACTGTCCCAGAGAAAATAGAAAATGTTCAGAAACATTTTCAGAATTTTCTCTGAAATTGTTTAGCTCATATCTTTAGTTAGAGACTTCCAAATTAAGTGAGACCAACTCCATTAGAACCCTCTGAAAATCTAATTTTCAGAAAGTCATAGTTTGTCTCATGAAAATTCCTAGAACACCCTAAGAGTTTCAATTAAGGTCAAGGACATAATTATTTGTGGAGGGCTCAAATGAGCTTTGCTGCAACTAAAACTTGACCAAGTCTCTGTTTAGGTTATAACCAAGCCACAGTAAAAGTTTCACAGTCATTAGGTCTATCTAGCAAGGGTTATAGACTTCACAACTTCAAACTTAATACAAATGCATTAAATTAATACATGTATTGTTGTTATCATGTAGTCGCTAAGGTCGAGGAGGAACCCGAAGTCTTAGACTTCGTCACTCCGGAGGAACAGCTAGCCTACGACCAAGAGCAGCAAGGCAAGCCCCGGTTTGCATTAACCTTTTTACAAATGTTTATTGTTTTGAGCACATCTTTGAATATTGTTCTGTGCATTAGAGTCATGATTGGAAACCCAACTGCATAGCCAAGAAAACCATGGGTTGGGTTTAGGACTGCAAACCTCGTTAGCTACTGCATTTCTAGGATAGGGTAGGATTCGATACAAGTCGAGTAGTTGGAACTACTCGCGAGAATAGGCTAGAGGCACATTGCTCGGGTAGAGATAGCACATGATACACATGGCAAGAAAATGAGACTGAGCGGAGAGTAAGGGCAGCAGGACTTTGGGGCCTGTGTGCTGTAGCTCCGCTTGTGTCGGTTGAGGACCGAGCCGTGTGCGGGCCTGTTGAACAAGCTAGAACAGTACCGAAGACCTACCGGCTATATGGGAACCGGGAAACTGATGTAACTCGGGTAACTGGGTATTGAGGCATTGCCCGTCGTTCAGAGGGTAGGTTGAGAGCTTGAGGTGTAAATCGGCTGGTGGCACGGAGATGCGCGTGCAGAGACCTCTTGCTCGGGACGATGGGACCGGTTCAATAGTTGGCTAACGGGTGAAAGGTAGTCGCGTACGGCGTCCGTGATGGTTGTTGTAGGCAACATCGAGTACGGGCGTACGTGACGGGTTGTTCGGGTAACCCTGCAGGTGTAAATCGATTATAATCGCCGTCCCTCGCGGTCAGTGAGTACCACTTGTTCACTGTACCGTGACGTAGAAAGAACAGGCTAGTTACATGTTAAAAATGTTGCTGATTGAAAGCTGAACATTGATTGTTAATGACATGCTGTAGCTTAGTGCTAACTAAAGTTCTTTTCAACTTTGGGCAAAGTACATGAGAGAAATGCGTTTCTTGTTTGATTGCGGCTCTCTCATGTACCTTAGCGTAAGGTTTCCACAACCTGCTGCTAAAACTTGAAAGTAAGGTTCTACTAATTAGGCGAGTCCTTGCAAATGATTTTTACCTCATGTAACCCATTACCCTCATATAGAAGTTCCATGTTTAGGTGAGACGGGTCAGACTTGCTGAACCTTCGTGCTCACTGCTTGTGTTTGAAGCTTTTGCAGGGTTCTATGAGGAAGGGACTCCCGAAGAGGAGACGGAACCCCAGGAGGGGAACCACGTCGAGTGGGAGTCATGCACGCCGCAGAGTTAGTGTGCGTGTGTGCTAGCAAGGACACGTTCGAGGGCTGAACGTGCACTTGATGCTTAGTCTACGCCCGTGAGTGTAGACTGAACTTATTTTGATGTAAACATGTTCATAAACCTGTTTATGTAATAAAGCTTCCGCTTCCGCTTTGCACCTTTGACGTGTGTTATACGGTGCTGTGCAATGCAGCACCCCTCAGCGTGATCCTGGCTCGACAGGACCAATGGGGTCGTGTCAGCAATGCGAAGGGAAGCCGCGATGCGGGTGAGATCCCCTTTTAAAACTTTCCAGGGATGGTTCAAGGTAATTTGAAAACCTCCGGAAACATCGCATCAGCGACCTCGTCGGCTCTGAGACTGGGCGCCGATAAAAGCTGGGCCCAAGCCGCTTAACTAAAGCGGTGGGGTCAAGGAGTCAGCCTCCTGAGAAGATGAGCCGGCAAGGCACTTCGGCGGTTCCCAAAGAAAGCGCCGCAACGTGCAGAAGTGGCAGCCTTGCGAACCGCCGCAGTAAAAGCAATCATCAAGTGAGCGCACGCTCTCACGACCCCGCGACCGTTCGTGCTCCGGCAGCGGCCAACTCGGGACTTAGAGAAAGTGCGCGGATCGGAAGAGACGGAGGACCCACCTCGGGCTCGCTATCTCCCCCGAGATGGGCCCGGGGGCCACTGTCGGTACCTGAGATATGGGCTACCCCCGCGCACAGGGTAAAATGACTAAGGTACTCGCCCTTCTCCGCAGGGAGAGCTCCGAAGGCGCCACGCGTCCGGCGGGGCCGGACCTCCCTCTCCTCATAGGAGAGCTCCGGGCCCGCCACGTGGCATACAGAAGTCGGACCTCCCCCTCCGCAGGAGAGAGGTCCGAAGACGCCACGCGTCCAGCGGGACCGGGCCTCCCTCTCCGCAGAGGAGAGCTCCGGGCCCGCCACGTGGCATACAGAGGCTGGACCTCCCCCTCAACAGGGAGAGGTCCGGAGGCTCCACATGCCCCGCAGGCCGGACCCTTCTCGCCTCAGAGAAAGGCTCCGGACCCGCCACGTGTCCAGAAGAACGGTGCTGCCTGCCCCCGAGCGGTAGGCAGCGGGCGTAAAGGCGCCCCACACCCTGCCCGTACAAGGCATTCAAGGCCCGCGTCTTCCCAAGACACGGAAACACGGAGCACACGTCTGTCAGGTGTCGTTGCGCCCAGTCGCGTCACAGACTGGCGCGCGGTGTCAGAGCCTGCCAGCCAATAAACGCCACGACAAGACATCCCATGCCGCCTGCGCCGTCATCAACCACTACGACTAGCACGCGGCATGGGCAGGGCGGCAAGATGAAGACTCAGAAGCCTTCGACCAGAGGCAACCACCGGCATAACTACAGATACGGTAGATAATAGACAATCTTCCCGGGACCACCTGTCGGGTCCCGCCTTCCCTTGTAAGCCGCCCGAGCCTTGGACTATAAAAGGCTCGGTCAGGCGTCGATAGCAAGGGTTCGCTCTTTGCAACTCATACGCTAGCCATACACTCTCAAGCTGTAACTCACCCCCGAGCTCAGGCCTCCGGCCCTGAGCAGCAAACAATACAGCGAGCTCCATAGCTCGCCGTGGACGTAGGGTTTTACGCTCCGGCAGCCTGAACCACGTAAAACTAACCGTGTCAAGCTCTCACTAACTCGTCCATCCGCGCAAGCTTTCCGCTAGGAGACTAGCCCCGCCGAAAAAAGAACCTCCGCGGGCTGCCCAGAGCAATCCCGGGGGAAGTGTCGATCACACACTTCGACAGGGCCAATGCGGAGATTCTCCGGGGCCTCAAGACTCGTACCTTCGCCAGCCTGATGAAACATGGTGCCAATTGGGTAGATGAACTTCCGAGCACATTATGGGCTAACCGGACATCCCAGAGCCGGGCCACCGGGGAGACACCCTTCTTCATGGTGTACGGGGCTGAAGCTGTACTCCCTCCAGAAATCACCATGAAGTCTCACCGTGTCCGGGCTTATGACGAAGCCACGCTGGACAACCTCCGGCGTGGAGAAATCGACCTCGTCGATGAGGTCCGATTACATGCGGCACTCCGTAACGCGCTGTACAGACAGACGCTTCGGCGCTACCACCAGAGGTCTGTGCGTGCCCGGGAGCTGCAGAAAGGTGACCTGGTGTTGCGGCGCATACTTTCTCGCGAAGGGGCCCACAAACTCTCCCCTAGTTGGGAAGGCCCCTTCCGAGTCACGAAAGTATGCCGCCCCGGGTGTGTGCGCCTTTCCACCGAGGATGGGGACCTGCTCCCGAACCCTTGGAACATAGAACACCTCCGTAAGTTCTACCCCTAAGAGCAAAAATAGGACAGTACATTCTTTTCGTAATGAACTCCATAGAGTCCAGGAGCAGCGCTCGGAGCAGCTAAACCCCAGGGGACGGTCCAGGACTACGTTCAGCTTTGCCTGGTTCCGACTCCAAGCGCGTAGAGTCTTGCTTCCCCTCTTAATGGGGTGGGTCGTGGCCTCCATGTTTAGCCTGCCTTCCTCCTATGGAAGGTTGTACGAAAAGAAGTCTGCCCTACTTTGCTCTTTCCTTGTACTCATTTAAATTGTGAATTGAGTTCTTTTTTATCGCCCTTGCAGTACATGGTTGCCATGTGCTCAGCTCCCCCTCTCTGCAAGTCCCCAAGCATCAAGAATATGGTTGGGGCTGTAAGTCAAATAAGACTATGAGATAAGGGAGGGGGAGCCCCCAAGGAGAATTATGTTTCCTCTACCTGTGTGCAGGACTTCCAGGTTGCGGCAACGGGGACTGCATGAAGTAGGGGGAAAGGAGCTACCAACTACTTCGACCCAGGGCTAGAGGGGGCGGGACCCGGGGGCCCCACGTGTCCAGCAGGCCCGGAACTCTCTCCTCCCTTGAGAAGGGCTCCGGGCTCGCCACGTGGCAGGCAGAAACCGGACCTGCCCCCGCGGTGGGAGAGCTCCGAAAGCCCTGCGTGTTCAACATGGCCGGGGCTCCCGTCTCCGCAGTAAAAGCAGTCATCAAGTGAGCGCACGCTCTCACGACCCCGCGGCCGTTCGTGCTCCGGCAGCGGCCAATTCGGGACTTAGAGAAAGTGCGCGGATCGGAAGAGACGGAGGTCCCACCTCGGGCTCGCTATCTCCCCCGAGATGGGCCCGGGGGCCACTGTCGGTACCTGAGATATGGGGTACCCCCGCGCACAGGGTAAAATGCCTAAGGTACTCGCCCTTCTCCGCAGGGAGAGCTCCGAAGGCGCCACGCGTCCGGCGGGGCCGGACCTCCCTCTCCTCAGAGGAGAGCTCCGGGCCCGCCACGTGGCATACAGAAGCCGGACCTCCCCTCCGAGGGAGAGAGGTCCGAAGACACCACGCGTCCAGCGGGGCCGGACCTCCCTCTCCCACGGAGGAGAGCTCTGGGCCCGCCACATGGCATACAGAGGCTGGACCTCCCCCTCCGCGGGGAGAGGTCCGGAGGCTCCACGTGCCCCGCAGGCTGGACCCTTCTCGCCTCAGAGAAGGGCTCCGGACCCGCCACGTGTACAGAAGAACGGTGCTGCCTGCCCCCGAGCGGTAGGCGGCGGGTGTAAAGGCGCCCCACACCTTGCCCGTACAAGGTATTCAAGGCCCGCGTCTTCCCAAGACGCGGAAACGCGGAGCACGCGTCTGTCAGGTGCCGTTGCGCCCAGTCGCATCACAGACTGGCGCGTGGTGTCAGGACCTGCCAACTAATAAACGCCGCGACAAGACATCCCATGCCGCCTGCGCCGTCATCAACCACTACGACTAGCATGCGGCATGGGCAGGACGGCAAGATGAAGACTCAGAAGCCTTCGACCAGAGGCAACTACCGGCGCAACTACAGATACGGTAGATAACAAGCAATCTTCCCGGGACCACCTGTCGGGTCCCGGCGCCCCTTGTAAGCCGCCCGAGTCTTGGACTATAAAAGGCTCGGGCAGGCGTCGATAGCAAGGGTTCGCACTTCGAAACTCATACGCTAGCCATACACTCTCAAGCTGTAACTCACCCCCAAGCTCAGGCCTCCGGCCCTGAGCAGCAAGCAATACAGCGAGCTCCGTAGCTCGCCGTGGACGTAGGGTTTTACGCTCCGGCGGCCTGAACCACGTAAAACTCGCCGTGTCAAGCTCTCGCTAACTTGTCCATCCGCGCAAGCTTTCCGCTAGGAGACTAGCCCCGCCGAAAAAAGAACCTCCGCGGGCTGCCCAGTGCAGGCCCGGGGGAAGTGTCGATCGCACACTTCGACAGCACTGGTAAAGCCCCCTTCGCCCGGCTCAGCGGGCCGGGCTTTGGACCGCAGCAACGACCTCTCGAAGACTCCTTCGTGTGCAGGGGCTCCGATGGAGGTCTTCATTGAGAGGTTGTCCGCTGCGGCCGTGCCAGCGCGCGGTACATGGCGCAGGTCCAAGGCGAGGAATTCTTTCTCCAACATCTGCACGTGAAGCAGATAAGCAGCTAGCTGTGGATCTTTGTAGGAGCATTCACCCTTAACTTGCTTGATAACTAGCCGGGAGTCGCCCTGTGCCAACAGCTGGCGAGCGCCCAAAGACAGGACTGTCTTTTAGGCCAAAGATGAATGGTTCATACTCTGCCAAGTTGTTGGTTGCCTTGGAATTGAGACGCACCATGTACCCAAACTGCTCCCACGACGGCATGAGAAGCAGTACGCCGGCACCGGCCCCCTGCTTTCGCGAGGAGCCATCGAAGAAGAGCGTCCAGTGAGGCCCGGTGAAGACCGGAGCTCGGTACTTTGGTTCACCGTCTTCGTGGCCCCCTGGGTCAGCCTTCGTTGGCGTCCACTCAACCACGAAGTCAGCCAGTGCTTGGCTCTTGGCTGTCTGACATGGTTGGGAGCTCAGCTTGAACTCCGCCGTCTTCGGGCTGTCTTCCGGCTTCGGAAGCTGGCAGTGAGTGCCAGCTCCGTCCTCCGGCTGCTCTGGCGCACTTGTCCGCCAGGCTGAAGGGCTCGGAGGCATCGCAGACCTCTCTGGTTGCAAGCCTCTCAAGCATCTTCTTGTCCTGGACACTGTCGAAGTGCCGCCACCACAGAAGCACTTTGAATATGTGGAATGGTGTTGCGTACCTGGCAGAACCGCTGGATAAAGGAGCACAGCGACTCCCCAGGTTGTTGCTTGATGGCTTGGAGGTCAAGCTCCGTGCCGGGATGGGTGTAGGAGCTGCCGAAGTTGGCGATAAACTGCCGGCAGAGCTCTCCCCAGGAAGTTATGGAACCCCGAGGGAGGTTCATTAGCCAAGACCGGGTCGGGCCGGTCAAGGCGACGGGGAAGTAGATTGGCCATGACGGCCTCATCCCCTCCTGCGGCAAGTACGGCGGTGGAGTAGATCTGGAGGAACCCCGCCGGGTTGACGCTACCGTCGTACTTCTCGGGCAGGTGCGGCCGAAACTTGCGCGGCCACCTCGTGAAGCGGAGGTGGGGCTCCAGGGCCGTACATCCTGCTCCTGTCTATCTCGCGAATCCACTGCTGGGTCGCTGCCTGAGGCGCGTCCCCAACAGGCGGATCGTGTGGTAGCGCTCTTGCTGCGGCTGACGCACCCCCGCCGTGTACGTCCAGCGCTACTGAAGACCTGACACTGGTCGGAGCCTGCATTGCCGGGGTCGGCGCCGCCAAAGCCGGTTGCTGGCTCCCAGTGCAGGTATTGGTGACGCGAACGCTTGGTTGCGCCTGACACAGTGTACCCCGGTATGGGCAAGGTTGCGCCATAGGCCGGGGACGCCGCTTGCAGAGCTTATGGTTGTGGCTTATGCTGCGCGGCGTACGCCTAGGGCAGAGCCCGCGTGGCGAAGGTCCACCCTTCAGGCAGGGTCGAGGCCGATGTCATGTTGTCGCCAGCCTCTTGAGTGCGACGACTTTCTTGACGTCGCTCGAGGTACACCCGGGTATCCTGGCCCAAGTGACACCGTTCCAGCTCTGTCCTCAGATCCGTCGACTGGGGCCTGGTAGAGCTGGAATCTGCCATCTGCTCGTCAACCATTGGTGTGCGCATCAGCGGCACAGCCGGTTGGCCGGAGCGTCGTCCCCGCTGAAGTCGAGGGTTTGCAGCGGCGATGACGAGACGGTCTACCTTGCGAATCCACTGCTGGGTCGCTGCCTGAGGCGCGTCCCCAGGAGCTGGATTGTGCAGTAGCGCTCTTGCTGCAGCTAGCGCACCCCCACCGGGTACGTCCAGCGCTACTGAAGACCTGACACTCGTCGGAGCCTGCATTGCCGGGGTCGGCGCTGCCAGAGCCGGTTGCTGGCTCCCAGTGCAGGTATTGGTGCCGTGAACGCTTGGTTCGCGCCTGGCACAGTGTACCCCTGTATGGGCAAGGCTGCGCCATAGGCCGGGGGCGCCGTTTGCAGGACATATGACTGTGGCATATTCTGCGCGGCGTACGCCTGGGGCAGAGCTCGCGTGGCGAAGATCTGCCCTTCAGGCTGGGTTGAGGCCGACGTCATGCTGTCGCCAGCCTCTTGGATGCGACGCCTTTCTCGACGTCGCTCGAGGAACACTCGGGCATCTTGGCCCAAGAGGCTTCGCTCCAGCTCTGCCCTCAGATCCGTCGACGGAAGCCTGGTGGAGCTGGAGTCCGCCGTCTGCCCGTCAACCGTTGGCGCGCGCATCAGTGACACAGCCGGTTGGCCGGAGCGTCGTCCCCGTCGAAGTCGAGGGTTTGCGGCGGTGATGACGAGATGGTCCACCTCGCGAATCCACTGCTGGGTCGCCGCCTGAGGCGCGTCCCCAGCAGGCGGATTGTGCAGTAGCGCCCTTGCTGCTGCTAGCGCACCCCCACCGGGTACGCCCGGTTCTACTGAAGGCCTGATGCTGGTTGGAGCCTGCATTGCCGGGGTCGGCGCTGCCAGAGCCGGTTGCTGGCTCCCAGCTTGTACCGACACACTCCGTCCCGAGTGTGTCGACATGTACTCCCCCCTGGTCGCGGTTTGCCGCTGAGGCGAGGGGGGAGAGTTCGCCGCTGACGGAAGCTTGGTCATCTTCATCGGTGGGAACTCGTCGCGCTAGGGGAGAAGCCCCCTACCTGGCGCGCCAAATGTCGAAGTGTGCGATCGACACTTCCCCCGGGCCTGCACTGGGCAGCCCGCGGAGGTTCTTTTTTCGGCGGGGCTAGTCTCCTAGCGGAAAGCTTGCGCGGATGGACGAGTTAGCGAGAGCTTGACACGGTGAGTTTTACGTGGTTCAGGCCGCCGGAGCGTAAGACCCTACGTCCACGGCGAGCTATGGAGCTCGCTGTATTGCTTGCTGCTCAGGGCCAGAGGCCTGAGCTTGGGGGTGAGTTACAGCTTGAGAGTGTATGGCTAGCGTATGAGTTGCGAAGTGCGAACCCTTGCTATCGACGCCTACCCGAGCCCTTTATAGTCCAAGGCTCGGGCGGCTTACAAGGGAAGCCGGGACCCGACAGCTGGTCCCGGGAAGATTGTCTATTATCTACCGTATCTGTAGTTACGCCGGTGGTTGCCTCTGGCCGAAGGCTTCTGAGTCTTCATCTTGCCGCCCTGCCCATGCCGCGTGCTAGTCGTAGTGGTTGATGGCGGCGCAGGCGGCATGGGATGTCTTGTCGCGGCGTTTATTGGCTGGCAGGTTCTGACACCGCGCGCCAGTCTGTGATGCGACTGGGCGCAACGGCACCTGACAGACGCGTGCTCCGCGTTTCCGCGTCTTGGGAAGACACGGGCCTTGAATACCTTGTACGGGCAAGGTGTGGGGCACCTTTACGCCCGCTGCCAACCGCTCGGGGGCAGGCAGCACCGTTTTCCTGGCCACGTGGCGGGTCCGGAGCCCTTCTCAGAGAAGAGAAGGGTCAGTCCCGCGGGGCACGTGGAGCCTCCGGACCTCTCTCCGCGGAGGGAGAGGCTCGGCTTCTGCTGGCCCCGTGGCGGGCCAGGAGCTCTCCTCTAAGGAGAGGGAGGTCCGGCCCCGCTGGACACGCGGCGCCTTCAGACCTCTCTCCCGCGGAGGGGGAGGTCCGGCTTCTGTATGCCACGTGGCGGGCCCGGAGCTCTCCTCTGAGGAGAGGGAGGTCCGGCCCCGCCGGACGCGTGGCGCCTTCGGAGCTCTCCCTGCATAGAAGGGCGAGTTCCTTAGACATTTTACCCTGTGCGCGGGGGTACCCCATATCGAGGGTACCGACAGTCGCCGCGCAGCTGGCGGCGGGCGAGGATGACCTTCGAGCTCGAATCGAGGATCTGGAGATCCTGAAGGCAGACCTCGACTTGAGGGAGGAACAGGTCTCCCGTGATCGCCGGGCGGTCTTGGACCGGGAGTTGACCGCCGACTTCAAGGCCGCTGAGTTGGAGCGGCTCGCCAAGACTCTGCACCTTCGGGAGAGCTCCCTGGCGGCCAAGGAGAAGAAATTCTCCGAGAGGAACCTGGAGGCTCTGCAGGAGGCCCGCCGCGAGGTGAAGGTGCTTTCGGCCTTGCGGTCCTCCGAGTCTCTTGCGGTCTCGAGCTTCGTGGATTGAGCGGGGTCCGCCCTGATCCCTCTTGGCTTCAGTCCGGTGAGGACCGCGGCCCCTGCGTTGGAGGTGATCCCCGCGCTGGAGTCGATCGGCGCCAAGCTGGACAGGCTAGACTCGGTGGTCGCCAGAGAGCTTGAGGCCGAGGGGCGTGGCCTAGCCTTAGAGGTCGCCTCACATGTGCTGGCATGCTTTAAGAGCCGAGACCCCTCTTTTTCGCTAGAACCAGCGAGAGAGGGCCCAGCTGCAGAGCGGGAGCAAGCTGCCAGGGAAGAAGTCGAGGATGTGGCCGCCCTTATAGCCGCAAGGTTCCGGCGGGAGCCGGGAGGTTCTTAGGACTTGTTTCTCCCTTTTTATCGAGTCTGTAGTCCAGCTCATGGAGCCTCGCTTAATTTGACTCTTTTGGATACTTGTGTCTGTGATGCTTTTTCTCTCCTTCTTGGCTTTGCCTGACTGAGTCCTTAGCTCCGCAAGGTACTCAGAGGCCATCTCCAATCTCGGAGCTTTGCACAGACACCCTCCCCGGGTCCTAACCGTGTTAGGGGCCCCCGGAGGTCTCCGGATCTCGCCCTATGGGGAGCTCCAAATCTGCCTGCCACGTGGTGGGTCCGGAGATCCTCCTTAAGAGGCGGGAGCTCCGGCCATGTTGGACACGTAGGGCTTTCGGAGCCCTCCCACCGAGGGGGGAGGTCCGGTTTCTGCCTGCCACGTGGCGAGCCCGGAGCCCTCCTCAAGGGAGGAGAGAGTTCCGGGCCCGCTGGACACGTGGGGCCCCCGGGTCCCGCCCCTGCTGGAGGGGCAGGTCCCGGTCTTTCCAGTCCTAGGCCGGAGTAGTTGGTAGCTCCTTTCCCCCCTGCTTCATGCAGTCCCTGTCGCCGTAACCTGGAGGTCCTGCACACAGGCAGAGGAAACGTAATTCTCCTCGGGGGGTCCTCCCCTCCCGTCTCCTAGTCTTATCCGTCTTACGATCCTGATTCGCTATACGGGGCTTGGGCAATTCTGTGCACGAGGCGCCGGAGCTCCGGCTCCCTCCGAGGTCCGGGTACGGCCGTCCAATCCCTAGTACCGGGCCATGCGCTGGGGAAGCAGAGTGCACGTGCTTTGGGTTCATGACCAGGCAAAGCGGTCGTACTCCCCTGTACCTCCGGAGGGCAGGATGCGCATGCTTTGGGCTCATGGCCGGCTAAGCTGGATACGCACCCTGGACCCCCCATGCACAACGCAGGCCTTTCCTGGAGGTAACCAACTGGCACCGCAACACCTGACTGGGGGAGGCCCGAGAGACTCACTCGGCCATCGGCAGGTGCCTCAAGCGCAGCCTCCTTCGGTAGGATAGCTGTCGGTACCTGAGATATGGGGTACCCCCGCGCACAGGGTAAAATGCCTAAGGTACTCGCCCTTCTCCGCAGGGAGAGCTCCGAAGGAGCCATGCATCCGGCGGGGCCGGACCTCCCTCTCCTAAGAGGAGAGCTCCGGGTCCGCCACGTGGCATACAGAAGCCGGACCTCCCCCTCCGCGGGAGAGAGGTCCGAAGGCGCCACGCGTCCAACGGGGCCGGACCTCCCTCTCCGCAGAGGAGAGCTCCGGGCCCGCCACGTGGCACACAGAGGCTGGACCTCCCCCTCCGCGGGGAGAGGTCTGGAGGCTCCACGTGCCCCGCAGGCCGGACCCTTCTCGCCTCAGAGAAGGGCTCCGGACCCGCCACGTGTCCAGAAGAACGGTGCTGCCTGCCGCCGAGCGGTAGGCAGCGGGCGTAAAGGCACCCCACACCTTGCCCGTACAAGGTATTCAAGGCCTGCGTCTTCCCAAGACGCGGAAACGCGGAGCACGCGTCTGTCAGGTGCCGTTGCGCCCAGTCGCATCACAGACTGGCGCGCGGTGTCAGAACCTGCCAGCCAATAAACGCCGCGACAGGACATCCCATGCCGCCTGCGCCGTCATCAACCACTACGACTAGCACGCGGCATGGGCAGGGCGGCAAGAGGAAGACTCAGAAGCCTTCGACCAGAGGCAACCACCGGCGTAACTACAGATACGGTAGATAATAGACAATCTTCCCGGGACCACCTGTCGGGTCCCGGCTTCCCTTGTAAGCAGCCCGAACCTTGGACTATAAAAGGCTCGGGTAGGCGTCGATAGCAAGGGTTCGCACTTTGCAACTCATACGCTAGCCATACACTCTCAAGCTTTAACTCACCCCCAAGCTCAGGCCTCCGGCCCTGAGCAGCAAGCAATACAGCGAGCTCCATAGCTCGCCGTGGACGTAGGGTTTTACGCTCCGGCGGCCTGAACCACGTAAAACCCGGAAGTGTCAAGCTCTCGCTAACTCGTCCATCCGCGCAAGCTTTCCGCTAGGACACTAGCCCCGCCGAAAAAAGAACCTCCGCGGGCTGCCCAGTGCAGGCCGGGGGGAAGTGTCGATCGCACACTTCGACATTTGTCGCGCCAGGTAGGGGGCTTTTCCCCTAGCGCAACGAGTTTCCGCCGACGAAGATGATCAAGCTTCCTTCAACGGCAAACTCTCCCCCTCCGCGTTCACGGCGAACCGTGACCACTGGGGAGTACATGTCGACAGACTCAGGACGGAGTGTGTCGGCACAAGCGGGCAGCCAGCAGCCGACTCCGGCAACGCCGACTCCGGCTATGCAGGCCCTGACCAGCGTGAGGTCTTCTGCAGCGCTGAGCGTACACCATGGAGGTGCGCTAGCTGCAGCAAGAGCGCTGCTGCGCAACCCGCCTGCGGGGGATGCGCCTCATTCAGCGACCCATCAATGGGTCCGCGAGGTGGACCGCCTCGTCATCGCCGCCGTGAACCCTCGGTTTCGGTGAGGACAACGCCCAGGGCAACCGGCTGTGTCGCTGACGCGCACACCCACGGTTGACTGGCTAACGGCGGATTCCAGCTCCTCCAGGCTCCTGTCGACGGACCTGCGAAGGGAACTGGAACAGTGCCACTTGGGGCAGGATGCCCGGGTGTACCTCGAGCGACGCCGAGAAAGGCGTCGCAACCAGGAGGCAGGCGACAGCATGTCGTCGGCCTCGACACAACCAGAAGGGCAGGTCTTCGCCATGCGAGCCCCGCCACAGGCATATGCTGCGCAGCATATGCCACAACCATATGCGCCGCAAGTAGCGGCCCCAGTCTGTGGCGCAGCCTTGCCCATGCCGGGATACGCAGCGCCAGGTGCGAACCAAGTGTTCGCAGCGCCTATACCTGCCGCAGCAGGTGCAGGATGTGCGGCCCTTGCACCCCACCTTCGCTTCGCAAGGTGGCCACACAAGTTCCGCCCGCACCTGCCCGAGAAGTACGATGGCAGCGTCAACCCGGTGGAGTTCCTCCAGATCTACTCCACCGCCGTACTTGCTGCAGGAGGGGACGAGGCTGTCATGGCCAACTACTTCCCCGTCGCCTTGACCGGCCCAGCCCGGTATTGGCTCATGAATCTACCTCAGGGGTCCATAACCTCCTGGGGTGAGCTCTGCCGGCAGTTCGTCGCCAACTTCGGCAGCTCCTATACCCGCCCCGGCACGGAGCTCGACCTCCACGCCGTCAAACAACAACCTGGGGAGTCGCTGCGCTCTTTCATCCAGTGGTTCTCTCAGGTGCGCAACACCATCCCACATATCCAAAGCGCCTCTGTGGTGGTGGCGTTCCGACAGGGTGTCCGGGACGAGAAAATGCTCGAGAAGCTCGCGACCAGAGAGGTCCGCGACATCTCGGAGCTCTTCAGCCTGACGGACAAGTGCGCCAGAGCAGCTGAAGGGCGGAACTGGCACGCGCTGCCGACCTCCGAGTCAGGAGGGAAGCCCGGGTCCGGTGCTGCTGCCTATGGGGGTGGCAAGAAGACCAAGAACCGGGGGGTGGCAAGATGAAGTCGCCATTCACGGCCCCCGTCGCCACAGCTGCGACGACCAGTGGAGCTCGGGGGCCACGCCCCGACAAAAGGCAGCGTCAGTCACCGGCCCCAGACAGTGACCAAGGCGGGCTATGCCCCGTGCATGGCACCTGCAACCATACTGCTGCCGAGTGCTGGGAGATCCAGAGGCTCGCAGAGCGCTTCCTCAAAGGAAGACAGCAGAGGGCTGAAGCACCGCCCTACCCTCAGAGGGATGGCAAACAGAAGGCTGATGCCCCAGTCACCGCTGCCCACCAGGTGGGGTTCCAGGAGCCTCAGCGTGTCATAAAGACAGTGCATGGCGGTGAGGACTCCAGTTCCGACGGTGACGGGCCTGGGCGTTAGCCAACTACAGCACGCCTCCGTGCCTCGAACATACCTCTCGGGAGCCGCCTAAGGTCCGTCAACCCCTTGAAGGCCTTGCCAGAAGGGGAAGACGCCTTAGGTCATCCAAGGCGAGCCCGGGTCCACCTACCCCTTGAAGGCCTTAGCCAGAAGGGGAGAACTCCCCGGGGGCCCCCGAGAGAAGCCGCGCAGGGCCTGATCCAGCGTGAAGATAACAACCTCGACAAGACTCGGCTTGCAGGGAACACCCCACAATGCACGGTCTCGGATAATGCTCTAAGCACTACCGCCAAAGAACCAAACGCGACGGGGGCCCGCAAGAGGGCAACCTGGTGAAGCGGCACGCTATACTCCAAGAAGGACCCATAAGCTCTCCCCCAGCAGGGAAGGTCCCTTCCGAATCATGAAAGCTGCCGCCCCAGGTACACATGCCTTTCAACCGAGAGTGGGATCTATTCCCAAAAAATCCTTGCCATGAAGCAACACTGTAAGTCCTACTTACTGAGCATCGGTATAACAGGGTTATTCACTTCTGTAATAGACCCCATAGAATTTAGGAACAGAGCTTGGGGTAGCTAAGTCTCAAGGGACGGTACAGGACTACGTCCAGTTTAGCCTGGTTCCGACCCTAAGCGCGTAGAGTCTTGCTTCCCTTGTAGACGAGGCGGAACATTGCCCCCATGTACAGCCAGAATTCCACCTATGGGTACGAATACAGAGACCTGTTCTACTTAGCTCTCTCTCATGCGCTCATTTAAATTATGCATTAATTTTTATGATCGCACTATCTCTGTATGTTGATCGTACATCTAGCTCCCCCTCTCCTGCGCTCATCCACAGTCGGCATTTGCTATCCTACCGAAGGCGGCTGCGCTTGTGGCACCTGCCGATGGCCGAGTGAGTCTTTCGGGCCTCCCCCAGTCAGGTGTTGCGGTGCCAGTTTGTCACCTCCAGGAAAGGCCAGCGTTGCGCATGGGGGTCCAGGGTGCGTATCCAGCTTAGCCGGCCCAGAGCCCAAAGCATGCGCATCCTGCCCCCCGGAGGTCCAGGGGAGTACGTCCGCTTTGCCTGGTCATGAACCCAAAGCGCGTGCACTCTGCTTCCCCAGCGCATGGCCCGGTACTAGGGATCGGGCGGCCGTACCCGGACCTCGGAGGGAGCCGGAGCTCCGGTGCCTCGTGCACAGAATTGCCCAAGCCCCGTATAGCGGGTCAGGACCATAAGACGAATAAGACTAGGAGACAGGAGGGGAGGACCCCCCGAGGAGAATTACGTTTCCTCTGCCTGTGTGCAGGACCTCCAGGTTACGGCAACAGGGACTGCATGAAGCGGAGGGAAAGGAGCTACCAGCTACTCCGGCCTGGGACTGCAGGGACCGGGACCTGCCCCTCCAGCAGGGGAGGGGCCAGGGGGCCCCACATGTCCAGCGGACCCGGAACTCTCTCCTTCCTTGAGGAGGGCTCTGGGTTCCCCACGTGGCAGGAAGGAACCGGACCTCCCCCCTCAGTAGGAGGGCTCCGAAAGCCCTACGTGTCCAACATGGCCGGAGCTCCCGTCTCTTGAGGAGGAGCTCCGGACCCGCCACGTGGCAGGCAGATTTGGAGCCCCCCATAGGGCGAGGTTCGGAGACCTCCGGGGGCCCCTAACACGGTTAGGACCCGGGGAGGGTGTCTGTGCGAAGCTCCGAGATTGGAAATGGCCTCTGAGTACCTTGCGGAGCTAAGGACTCAGCCAGGCAAAGCCAAGAAGGAGAGGAAAAGCATCACAGACACAAGTATCCAAGAGAGTCAAATTAAACAAGGCTCCATGAGCTGGACTACAGACTCGATAAAAAAGGGAGAAACAAGTCCTAAGGACCTACCGGCTCTCGCCGGAACCTTGCGGCTACAAGGGCGGCCACATCCTCAACTTCAGCCCTGGCAGCTTCCTCCCGCTCTGCGGCTGGGCCCTCTCTCGCTGGCTCTAGCGAAAAAGAGGGGTCGCGGCTCTTGAAGCATGCCAGCACATGCGAAGCGACCTCTAAAGCTAAGCTGCGGCCCTCGGCCTCAAGCTCGCTGGCGACCACCGAGTCGAGTCTGTCCAGCTTGGCGCCGATCGACTCCAACGCAGGGATCACGTCTGCCACCTTCAGTGCGGGAGTTGCAGCCCTCACCGGACTAAAGCCAAGAGGGATCAGGACGGACCCCGCTCGATCCACGAAGCTTGAGACCGCAAGAGCCTCGGAGGACCGCAAGGCTGAGAGCTCCTCCACCTCACGGTGGGCCGCCTGCAGAGCCTCCAGGTTCCTCTCTGAGAATTCCTTCTCCTTGGCCGCCAGGGAACTCTCCCGAAGGTGGAGAGTCTTGGCTAGCCGCTCCAGCTCAGCGGCCTTGAAGCCAGCGGTCAACTCCCGGTCCAAGACCACCCGGCGATCATGAGAGACCTGTTCCTCCCTCAAGTCGAGGTCTGCCTTCAGAATCTCCAGCTCCTCCATCTGAGCTCGGAGGTCATCCTCGCCCGCAGCCAGCTGCGCGGCGACCCTCTCTGCCTCAGCTGCCACGGAACGCTCCCGCTCCTCAACGGCGAGTTCATGGCGCTCCAACCGCTGCCGTATTTCCACAGCAGCAGAGAGGCTCTCTTCGGCCCGGGCGTGTGCCTCCAGGGCCTCCCTGTTGATCCGCCGCGATTGGGTGTCCATGCGGTCAACAGCCCGCTTCATCCGGTCGACGCTCTCACGACCACGCGGCCGTTCGTGCTCCGGCAGCGGTCAATTCGGGACTTAGAGAAAGTGCGCGGATCGGAAGAAACGGAGGTCCCACCTCGGGCTCGCTATCTCCCCCGAGATGGGCCCGGGGGCCACTGTCGGTACCTGAGATATGGGGTACCCCCGCGCACAGGGTAAAATGCCTAAGGTACTCGCCCTTCTCCGCAGGGAGAGCTCCGAAGGCGCCACGCGTCCGGCGGGGCCGGACCTCCCTCTCCTCAGAGGAGAGCTCCGGGCCCGCCACGTGGCATACAGAAGCCGGACCTCCCCCTCCGCGGGAGAGAGGTCCGAAGATACCACGCATCCAGCGGGGCCGGGCCTCCCTCTCCGCAGAGGAGAGCTCCGGGCCCGCCACGTGGCATACAGAAGCCGGACCTCCCCCTCCGCGGGGAGAGGTCCGGAGGCTCCACGTGCCCCGCAGGCCGGACCCTTCTCGCCTCAGAGAAGGGCTCCGGACCCGCCACGTGGCCAGAAGAACGGTGCTGCCTGCCCCCGAGCGGTAGGCGGCGGGCGTAAAGGCGCCCCACACCTTGCCCGTACAAGGTATTCAAGGCCCGCGTCTTCCCAAGACGCGGAAACGCGGAGCACGCGTCTGTAAGGTGTTGTTGCGCCCAGTCGCATCACAGACTGGCGCGCGGTGTCAGGACCTGCCAGCTAATAAACGCCGCGACAAGACATCCCATGCCGCCTGCGCCGTCATCAACCACTACGACTAGCATGCGGCATGGGCAGGGCGGCAAGATGAAGACTCAGAAGCCTTCGACCAGAGGCAACTACCGGCGTAACTACAAATACGGTAGATAACAAGCAATCTTCCCGGGACCACCTGTCGGGTCCCGGCTCCCCTTGTAAGCCGCCCGAGTCTTGGACTATAAAAGGCTCGGGCAGGCGTCGATAGCAAGGGTTCGCACTTTGCAACTCATACGCTAGCCATACACTCTCAAGCTATAACTCACCCCCAAGCTCAGGCCTCCGGCCCTGAGCAGCAAGCAATACAGCGAGCTCCATAGCTCGCCGTGGACGTATGGTTTTACGCTCCGGCGGCCTGAACCGCGTAAAACTCGCCGTGTCAAGCTCTCGTTAACTCGTCCATCCGCGCAAGCTTTCCGCTAGGAGACTAGCCCCGCCGAAAAAAGAACCTCCGCGGGCTGCCCAGTGCAGGCCCGGGGGAAGTGTCGATCGCACACTTCGACAGCAACTCATACGCTAGCCATACACTCTCAAGCTGTAACTCACCCCCAAGCTCAGGCCTCCGGCCCTGAGCAGCAAGCAATAAAGCGAGCTCCATAGCTCGCCGTGGACGTAGGGTTTTACGCTCCGGCGGCCTGAACCATGTAAAACCCGGAAGTGTCAAGCTCTCGCTAACTCGTCCATCCGCGCAAGCTTTCCGCTAGGAGACTAGCCCCGCCGAAAAAAGAACCTCCGCGGGCTGCCCAGTGCAGGCCCGGGGGAAGTGTCGATCGCACACTTCGACAATAGCGAATGCCGACTATGGATGAGCACAGGAGAGGGGGAGCTAGATGTACGATGAATATACAGAGATAGTGCGATCATAAAAATTAATGCATAAATTAAATGAGCGCATGTGAGAGAGCTAAGTAGAACATGTCTCTGTATTCGTGCCCATAGATGGAATTCTGGCTGTACATGGAGGCAATGTTCCGCCTCGTCTTCAAGGGAAGCAAGACTCTACGCGCTTAGGGTCGGAACCAGGCTAAACTGGACGTAGTCCTGTACCGTCCCTTGAGACTTAGCTGCCCCAAGCTCTGTTCCTAAATCCTATGGGATCCATTACAGAAGGGAATAACCCTGTTCTACTGATGCTCGGGAAGTAGGACTTACAGCTTTGCTTCATGGCAAGGATTTTTGGGAATGGATCCCACTCTCGGTTGAAAGGCATGTGTACCTGGGGCGGCAGCTTTCATGATTCGGAAGGGACCTTCCCTGCTGGGGGAGAGCTATGGTCCTTCTTGGAATAGAGCGTGCCGCTTCACCAGGTTGCCCTCCTGCAGGCCCCCAACGCGTTTGGTTCTTTGGCGGTAGTGCTTAGAGCATTAGCCGAGACCGTGCGTTGTGGGGTGTTCCCTGCAGCCGAGTCTTGTCGACGAGGTTATTATCTTCGCGCTGGATCAGGTCCTCCGCGGCTTCTCCTGGGGGCCCCCGGGGAGTTCTCCCCTGCTGGCTAAGGCCTTCAAGGGGTAGGTACTCCCGGGCTCGTCATGGATGACCTAAGGCGCCTTCCCCCTCTGCCGAGGCCTTCAAGGGGTTGACAGACCTTAGGCGGCTCCCGAGAGGTATGTTCAAGGCACGGAGGCGCGCCGCAGTTGGCTAACGCCCTGGCCCGTCACCGTCGGAACTGGAGTCCTCTCCGTCATGCACTGTCTTTATGACACGCTGAGGCTCCTGGAACCCCACCTGATGGGCAGCGGTGACTGGGGCATCGACCTTCTGTTTGCCATCCCTCTGAGGGTAGGGCGGTGCTTCAGCCCTCTGCTGTCTTCCTTTGCGGAAGCGCTCCGCAAGCCTCTGGATCTCCCAGCACTCGGCAGCAGTATGGTTGCTGGTTCCATGCACAGGGCATAGCCCGCCCTGGTCACTGTCTGGGACCGGTGATTGCCGCTGCCTTTTGTCGGGGCGTGGCCCCCGAGCTCCGCTGGTCGTCGCAGCTGCGGCGACAGGGGCCGTGAATGGTGAATTCATCTTTCCACTCCCCCGGTTCTTGGTCTTCTTGCCACCCCCATAGGCAGCAGCACCGGACCCGGGCTGTCCTCCTGACTCGGAGGTCGGCAGAGCGTGCCAGTTCCGCCCTTCAGCTGCTCTGGCGCACTTGTCCGCCAGGCTGAAGAGCTCCGAGACGTCGCGGACCTCTCTGGTCGCGAGCTTCTCAAGCATTTTCTCGTCCCGGACACCCTGTCGGAACGCCACCACCACAGAGGCACTTTGGATATGTGGGATGGTGTTGCGTACCTGAGAGAACCGCTGGATGAAAGAGCGCAGCGACTCCCCAGGTTGTTCCTTGACGGTGTGGAGGTCAAGCTCCGTGCCGGGACGGGTGTAGGAGCTGCCAAAGTTGGTGACGAACTGCCGGCAGAGCTCTCCCCAGGAGGTTATGGACCCCTGAGGTAGATTCATGAGCCAAGACTGAGCTGGGCCGGTCAAGGCGACGGGGAAGTAGTTGGCCATGACAGCCTCGTCCCCTCCTGCGGCAAGTACGGCGGTGGAGTAGATCTGGAGGAACTCCGCTGGGTTGACGCTGCCGTCGTACTTCTCGGGCAGGTGCGGGCGAAACTTGCGTGGCCACCTTGCGAAGCGAAGGTGGGGCGCAAGGGCCGCACATCCTGCACCTGCTGCTGCAGGTACTGGCGCTGCGAACGCTTGATTCGCACTTGACACCGCGTATCCCGGCATGGGCAAGGCTGCACCATAGACCGGGGCCGCTGCTTGCGGCGCATATAGTTGTGGCATATGCTGCGCAGCATATGCCTGAGGCAGGGCTCGCGCGGCGAAGGCCTGCCCTTCAGGTTGTGTCGAGGCCGACGACATGCTGTCGCCAGCCTCATGGTTGCGACGCCTTTCTCAGCGTCGCTCGAGGTGCACCCGGGCGTCCTGGCCCAAGTGGCACCGTTCCAGTTCCCTTTGCAGGTCCGTCGACAGGAGCCTGGAGGAGCTGGAATCTGCCGTTAGCCCGTCAACCGTGGGTGTGTGCCTCAGCGACACAGCCGGTTGTCCTGGGCGCTGTCCTCGCCGAAACCGAGGGTTCGTGGCGGCGACGACGAGGCGGTCCACCTCGCGGACCCATTGCTGGGTCGCTGAATGGGGCGCATCCCCCGCAGGTGGGTTGCGCAGCAGCGCTCTTGCTGCAGCTAGCGCACCTCCATGGTGTACGCTCAGCGCTGCAGAAGATCTCACACTGGTCGGAGCCTGCATAGCCGGAGTCGGCATTGCCGGAGTCGGCTGCTGGCTACCAGCTTGTGCCGGCACACTCCGTCCTGAGTGTGTCGACATGTACTCCCCAGTGGTCACAGTTCGCCGTGAACGCGGAGGGGGAGAGTTTGCCGCTGAAGGAAGCTTGGTCATCTTCGTTGGCGGAAACTCGTCACGCTAGGAGAAAAGCCCCCTACCTGGCGCGCCAAATGTTGAAGTGTTCAGTCGACACTTCCCCCGGGCCTGCACTGGGCAGCCTGCGGAGGTTCTTTTTTCGGTGGGGCTAGTCTCTAGCGGAGAGCTTGCGCAGATGGACGAGTTAGTAAGAGCTTGACATGGCGAGTTTTATGTGGTTCAGGCCGCCGGAGCGGAAAACCCTACGTCCACGGCGAGCTATGGAGCTCGCTGTATTGCTTGCTGCTCAGGACCGGAGGCCTGAGCTCGGGGGTGAGTTACAGCTTGAGAGTGTATGGCTAGCGTATGAGTTGCAAAGTGCGAACCTGTCGAAGTGTGTGATCGACACTTCCCCCGGGCCTGCACTGGGCAGCCCACGGAGGTTCTTTTTTCGGAGGGGCTAGTCCCTAGCGGAGAGCTTGCGCGGATGGACGAGTTAGCGAGAGCTTGACACGGCGGGTTTTACGTGGTTCAGGCCGCCGGAGCGTAAAACCCTACGTCCACGGCGAGCTATGGAGCTCGCTGTATTGCTTGCTGCTCAAGGCCGGAGGCCTGAGCTTGGGGGTGAGTTACAGCTTGAGAGTGTATGGCTAGCGTATGAGTTGCAAAGTGCGAACCCAGAGGTGCGGATGGCTAGAGTCCGAACCCCTGCTAACATCGCCTACCCGAGCCTTTTATAGTCCAAGACTCGGGTGGCTTACAAGGGGGGCCAGGACCCGACAGGTGGTCCCGGGGAGATTGACTGATATCTACCGTATCTGCAGTTATGCCGGTAGTTGTCTCTGCCGAAGGCTTCTGAGTCTTCGTCTTGTAGCTCTGCCCATGCCGCATGCTAGTCGTAGTGGATGATGACGGCGTGGGCGGCATGGGACGTCTTGTCGCTGCGTTTATTGGCTGGCAGCCTCTGACACTACGCGCCAGTCTGTGATGCGACTGGGCGCAACGGCACTTGACAGAGGCGTGCTCCGCGTCTTGGGAAGGCGCGGGCCTTGAATACCTTGTACGGGCAAGGTATGGGGCGTCTTTACGCCTGCTGCCTATCGCTCGGGGGCAGGCAACGCCGTTCTGCTGGCCACGTGGCGGGCCCGGAGCCCTCCTCAGAAGAGAGAGGGGTCCGGCCCCACAGGACACGTGGAGCCTTTGGACCTCTCCCCGCGGAGGGGGAGGTTCGGCTTCTGTTGGCCACGCGGCAAGCCCGGAGCTCCTCTCTGAGGAGAGGGAGGTCCGGCCTCTCCGGACACGCGGCACCTTCGGACCTCTCTCCCGCGGAGGGGGAGGTCCGGCTTCTGTATGACACGTGGTGGGCCCGGAGCTCTCCTCTGAGGAGAGGGAGGTCCGGCCCTGCTGGACGCGTGGCGCATTTGGAGCTCTCCCTGCGGAGAAGGGCGAGATCCTTAGGCATTTTCCCCTGTGCGCGGGGGTACCCCATATCGAGGGTACCGACAGTGGCCCCCGGGCCCATCTCGGGGGAGATAGCGAGCCCGAGGTGGGACCTTCGTCTCTTCTGATCCGCGCACTTTCTTGTCTTGAGTACTCCCTGTGCTGGCAGGGTCTTGACGGCTTCGGTGTTCAGCCTCTTAGGAGAGGGTGAAGCCTGGCATCGGAGCTCGGCCCAGCTGTGGGGGCGGAGGTCCGGAAGTCATCGGAGCTCAGGCCAGCGAAGGGCGTGAGGTCCGGCATCAGCGCTCGCCTCTGAAAGGAGGGCGAGGGCTGGCCTCGGAGCTCGGTCTGGCTGTGGAGGTGGAGTCCGGAAGTCATCGGAGCTCAGGCCAGCGAAGGGCGTGAGGTCCGGCGTCGGCGCTCGCCTCTGAAAGGAGGGCGAGGGCTGGCCTTGGAGCTCGGCCTGGCTGTGGAGGCGGAGTCTGGAAGTCATCGGAGCTCAGGCCAACGAAGGGCGTGAGGTCCGGCATCAGCGCTCGCCTCTGAAAGGAGGGCGAGGGCTGGCCTCGGAGCTCGGCCCAGCTGTGGGGCGGAGGTCCGGAACTGCTCAGTGGTCCCCCCTTTCCTATCCCTTAGTCTCATTTGGCTTACTGTCCCAGGCCGGAATACGGGGCTTGGGTAATCCAGTGCACTTGGTCCCGGAGGTCTGGCCCCAGCCCCAGTCAGGGTGTAACCGCCCGGCCCCCTGGTACTCAGACCGTAGCGCCGGGAGGCAGAGTGCGCATGCTTTGGGTGCAAGACCGGGCAAAGCAAGGCTCCTGACCCCCTGTTCTAGTGTAGGTCTTTTCTCGGAGGAGACCAACTGGCGGTGCAGTACCCTTATAGGTGGAGATCCAAAAGGCCACCGGGCCTCTGGCAGGTACCCCAAGCACTACCGCCTTCGGCAGGACGGCAAATATCGACTATGCATGAGAGCCGGAAAGAGGAGCCGAGTGTACAATGGACGCACACTGTCTAGAGCATGGGGAGGTGTTCATATAAATTAATGCGTAATTTAAATAAACACCTAAGTAAGCATGGTGAACTTACTGGGTAGCGTCGGAGCGCCTGTCTTCATGCAGAGTGGGTCATGCGTGGCTTCGTCGTACGCCGGACACGGGGGGACCCCCATGGCTATATCAGGGGAAGCATGGCTTCGGCCCCGCATACCATGTGGAAGGGTAGTTCCCGTGACCCGGCCCAGGGAAGTCCGGCTGGCCCTCGACATGGAGGAGCCGGTATCCCCCGACGGCTCTGGGTGCGCGTCTGCACCGGTTGTGTGGGTCTGCTTGGCGTGGACCTGGCACGCATTGCATCCCTAACCGGTTTGACGGCGTCCAGGTGGCTCTCGGTCAGTAGGAGCCATGCCGGGTGTCTTAACCGACCAACGTGCGGGATGATGAGCGTTCCCAGCACTCGCCTCCTTGGACTACTGCGAGCTAATCGCAGCCTTCCTCCTGGGTTACGCACCGCAATAGGATGTCGTGGCGCCACGCCAATAAAGATACCAGCGCGTAGCACTTAGCCATCCGCACCACCCGTTCAGCGGATGCACGTTCATCAGGAAGGATGTCCTTCAAGGAGTCTCGGACCTCCGTGGTCCATGCATCGGGACTACTTGAGCTTCTGGATCTTGAGCGCTGGGTTGCACGGAGTCCCCAGTGACTCTTACGATCCTTTGGCGGCATCCAGGGCCGCCGGGACTGCCTAGCTTCGAGGCACTGGTTCAGCCCCCTTCGCCCGGCTCGGCGGGCCGGGCTGTGGACCGCAGCAACGTCCTCTCGAAGACTCCTTCATGCACAGGGGCTCCGATGGAGGCTTTCATTGAGAGGTCGTCAGCTGCGGCCGTGCAAGCGCGCGGTACATGGCGCAGGTCCAAGGCGAGGAATTCTTTCTCCAACATCCGCACGTGAAGGAGATAAGCAGCTAGCTGTGGGTCATTGCAGGGGCATTCACCCTTAACTTGCTTGATAACTAGCTGGGAGTCGCCCTGTGCCAACAACTGGCGAGCGCCCAGAGACAGGACTGTCTTTTAGGCCAAAGATGAGTGCTTCATACTCTGCCAAGTTGTTGGTTGCCTTGGAATTGAGACGCACCATGTACCCAGACTGCTCCCCCGATGGCATGAGAAGCAGTACGCCGGCACCGGCCCCCTTCTTTCGCGAGGAGCCGTCGAAGAAGAGCGTCCAGTGAGGCCCGGTGAAGACCGGAGCTCGGTACTTTGGTTCACCGTCTTCGTGGCCCCCTGGGTCAGCCTTCGTTGGCGTCCACTCAGCCACGAAGTCAGCCAGTGCTTGGCTCTTGGCTGTCTGACGTGATCGGGAGCTCAGCTTGAACTCCGCCGTCTTCGGGCTGTCTTCCGGCTTCGGAAGCTGGCAGTGAGTGCCAGCTCCGACCTCCGGCTGCTCTGGCGCACTTGTCCGCCAGGCTGAAGGGCTCGGAGGCTTCGCAGACCTCTCTGGTTTCAAGCCTCCCAAGCATCTTCTTGTCCTGGACACTGTCGAAGTGCCACCACCACAGAAGCACTTTGAATATGCGGAATGGTGTTGAGTACCTGGGAGAACCGCTGGATGAAGGAGCGCAGCGACTCCCCAGGTTGTTGCTTGATGGCTTGGAGGTCAAGCTCCGTGCCGGGACGGGTGTAGGAGCTGCCGAAGTTGGCGATGAACTGCCGACAGAGCTCTCCCCAGGAAGTTATGGAACCCTGAGGGAGGTTCATTAGCCAAGACCGGGCTGGGCCGGTCAAGGCAACGGGGAAGTAGCTTGGCCATGACGGCCTCATCACCTCCTGTGGCAAGTACGGCGGTGGAGTAGATCTGGAGGAACCCTGCCGGGTTGACACTGCCGTCGTACTTCTCGGGCAGGTGCGGCCGAAACTTGCACGGCCACCGCGTGAAGCGGAGGTGGGGCTCCAGGACCGCACATCCTTCCCCTGTTGCTGCAGGTGTTGGTGTCGCGAACGCTTGGTTCACCGCTGGCACAGTGTACCCCGGTATGGGCAAGGCTGCGCCATAGACCGGGGGCGCCGTTTGCAGGACATATGGCTGTGGCATATGCTGCGTGGCGTATGTCTGGGGCAGAGTTTGCGTGGCGAAAGTCTGCGCCTCAGGCAGGGTTGAGGCAGTCGTCATGCTGACGCCGGCCTCTTGGCTGCGACGCCTTTCTCGTCGCCGCTCGAGGAACATTCGGGCGTCTTGGCCCAGGTGGCATCGTTCCAGCTCAGTCCTCAGGTCCGTCGACGGAAGCCTGGTGGAGCTGGAATCCGCCGTCTGTCCGTCAACCGTTGGCATGCGCATCAGCGACACAGCCGGTTGGCCGGAGCGTCGTCCCCGCCGAAGTCAAGGGTTTGCGGCGGCGACGACAAGACGGTCTACCTCGCGAATCCACTGCTGGGTCGCTGCCTGAGGCGCGTCCCCAGCAGGCGGATTGTGCAGTAGCGCTCTTGTTGCGGCTAGCGCACCCCTGCTGGGTACGCCCAGCGCTACTGAAGACCTGACGCTGGTTGGAGCCTGCATTGCTGGGGTCGGCGCTGCCAGAGCCGGTTGCTGGCTCCCAGTGCAGGTACTGGTGCCGCGAACGCTTGGTTGCGCCTGGCACAGTGTACCCCGGTATGGGCAAGGTTGCGCCATAGGCCGGGGACGCCACTTGCAGAGCACATGGTTGTGGCTTATGCTGTGCGGCGTACGCCTGGGGCAGAGCTCGCGTAGTGAAGGTCTGCCCTCCAGGCTGGGTCGAGGCCGACGTCATGTTGTCGCCAGCCTCTTGAGTGCGACGCCTTTCTCGACGTCGCTCGAGGAACACTCGGGCATCTTGGCCCAAGTGGCACTGTTCCAGCTCTGTCCTCAGGTCCGTCAACGGAAGTTTGGTGGAGCTGGAACCCGCCGTCTGCCCGTCAACCGTTGGCGTGCGCGTCAGCGATACAGCCGGTTGGCCGGAGCGTCGTCCCCGCCGAAGTCAATGGTTTGCGGCGGTGACGACAAGACGGTCTACCTCGCGAATCCACTGCTGGGTCGCTGCCTGAGGCGCGTCCCCAGCAGGCGGATTGTGCAGTAGCGCCCTTGCTGCTGCTAGCGCACCCCCACCAGGTACGCCCGGCGCTACTGAAGGCCTGACGCTGGTTGGAGCCTGCATTGCCGGGGTCGGCCATGCCAGAGCCGGTTGCTGGCTTCCAGCTTGCCCTGACACACTCCGTCCTGAGTGTGTCATCATGTACTCTCCCCTGGTCACGGTTTGCCGCGGACGCAGGGGGGGAGAGTTTGCCGCTGAAGGAAGCATGGTCATCTTGTCGGCGGAAACTCGTCGCGCTAGGAGAAAGGCCCCCTTCCTGGCGCGCCAAATGTCGAAGTGTGCGATCGACACTTCCCCCGGGCCTGCACTGGGCAGCCCGCTGAGGTTCTTTTTTCGGAGGGGCTAGTCCCTAGCGGAGAGCTTGCGCGGATGGACGAGTTAGCGAGAGCTTGACACGGCGGGTTTTATGCGGTTCAGGCCGCCGGAGCGTAAAACCCTACGTCCACGGCGAGCTATGGAGCTCGCTGTATTGCTTGCTGCTCAGGGCCGGAGGCCTGAGCTTGGGGTGAGTTACAGCTTGAGAGTGTATGGCTAGCGTATGAGTTGCAAAGTGCAAACCCAGAGGTGCGGATGGCTAGAGTCCGAACCCCTGCTAACGTCGCCTACCCGAGCCTTTTATAGTCCAAGACTCAGGTGGCTTACAAGGGGGGCCAGGACCCGACAGGTGGTCCCGGGGAGATTGACTGATATCTACCGTATCTGCAGTTATGCCGGTAGTTGTCTCTGCCGAAGGCTTCTGAGTCTTCGTCTTGTAGCTCTGCCCATGCCGCATGCTAGTCATAGTGGATGATGACGGCGGGGGCGGCATGGGACATCTTGTCGCTGCGTTTATTGGCTGGCAGCCTTTGACACTGCGCGCCAGTCTGTGATGCGACTGGGCGCAACGGCACTTGATAGAGGCGTGCTCCGCGTCTTGGGAAGGCTAGGGCCTTGAATACCTTGTACGGGCAAGGTATGGGGCGTCTTTACGCCCGCTGCCTATGGCTCGGGGGCAGGCAACGCCATTCTGCTGGCCACGTGGCGGGCCCGGAGCCCTCCTCAGAAGAGAGAGGGGTCCGGCCCCGCAGGACAC
The DNA here is from genome assembly GCA_030760725.1 of Neostapfia colusana. Lineage (NCBI taxonomy): Eukaryota > Viridiplantae > Streptophyta > Magnoliopsida > Poales > Poaceae > Neostapfia > Neostapfia colusana. The sequence continues at coordinate 29,929,324 of JASWHV010000017.1, read as the reverse complement.
GTGGAGCCTTTGGACCTCTCCCCGCGGAGGGGGAGGTTTGGCTTCTGTTGGCCACGCGGCGAGCCCGGAGCTCCTCTCTGAGGAGAGGGAGGTCCGGCCTCTCCGGACACGCAGCACATTCGGACCTCTCTCCCGCGGAGGGGGAGGTCCGGCTTCTGTATGCCACGTGGTGGGCCCGGAGCTCTCCTCTGAGGAGAGGGAGGTCCGGCCCCGCTGGACGCGTGGCGCCTTCGGAGCTCTCCCTACGGAGAAGGGCGAGATCCTTAGGCATTTTCCCCTGTGAGCGGGGGTACCCCATATCGAGGGTACCGACAGAACCCTTTCTATCGACGCCTACCCGAGCCTTTTATAGTCCAAGACTCGGGCGGCTTACAAGGGGAGCCGGGACCCGACAGGTGGTCTCGGGAAGATTGTCTATTATCTACCGTATCTGCAGTTATGCCGGTAGTTGTCTCTGGTCGAAGGCTTCTGAGTCTTCATCTTGACGCCCTACCCATGCCGCATGCTAGTCGTAGTGGTTGATGACGGCGCAGGCGGCATGGGATGTCTTGTCGCGGTGTTTATTGGCTGGCAGGTTTTGACACCGCACGCCAGACTGTGATGCGACTAGGCGCAACGGCACCTGACAGAAGCGTGCTCCGCGTCTCTGCGTCTTGGGAAGACGCGGGCCTTGAATACCTTGTACGGGCAAGGTATGGGGTGTATTTACGCCTGCTGCTTATCGCTCGGGGCAGGCAGCGTCGCTCTGCTGCCGCACGGCGGCCCGGAGCCCTTCTCAGAGAAGAGAAGGGTCAGTCCAGCGGGGCACGTGGGGCCTCCGGACCTCTCCCCGCGGAGGGAGTGGCTCGGCTTCTGTTGGCCACGTGGCGGGCCCGGAGCTCTCCTGTGAGGAGAGGGAGGTCCAGCCCCGCTAGACACGCGGCGCCTTCGGACCTCTCTCCCGCGGAGGGGGAGGTCCGGCTTCTGTATGCCACGTGGCGGGCCCGGAGCTCTCCTCTGAGGAGAGGGAGGTCCGGCCCCGCCGGACGCGTGGCGCCTTCGGAGCTCTCCCTGCGGAGAAGGGCGAGTTCCTTAGGCATTTTATCCTGTGCGCGGGGGTACCCCATATCTCAGGTACCGACAATAGCGTATGAGTTGCGGAGGTGCGAACCCTTGCTAACGTCGCCTACCCGAGTCTTTTATAGTCCAAGACTCGGGTGGCTTACAAGGGGGGCCCGGGACCCGACAAGTGGTCCCAGGGAGATTGACTGTTATCTACCGTATGTGCAGTTATGCCGGTAGTTGTCTCTGGCGAAGGCTTCTGAGTCTTTGTCTTGCAGCCCTGCCCATGCCGCATGCTAGTCATAGTGGATGATGACGGCGGCGGCGGCATGGGATGTCTTGTCGCTGCGTTTATTGGCTGGAGTCTCTGACACCGCGCGCCAGTCTGTGATACGACTGGGCGCAACGGCACCTGACAGAGGCGTGCTCCGCGTCTCCGCGTCTTGGGAAGACGCGGGCCTTGAATACCTTGTATGGGCAAGGTATGGGGTGTCTTTACGCCCGCTGCCTATCGCTCGGGGCAGGCAGCGCTCTTCTGCTGGACACGTGGCGGGCCCGGAGCTCTCCTCTGAGGAGGGGGAGTTCCGGCCCTGCAGGACACGTGGAGCCTTCGGACCTCTCCTCCGCGGAGGGGGGATGTCCGGCTTCTGTCGGCCACGTGGCGGGTACGGAGCTCTCCTCTGAGGAGGGAGAGGTCCGGCCCCACGGGACATGTGGCACCTTCGGAGCTCTCCCCACAGAGGGGGGAGGTCTGGCTGCTGTACGCCACATGGCGAGCCCGGAGCTCTGCTCCGAGGGGAGGGAGGTCCGGCCCTACTGGACACATGGCACCTTCGGTGCTTTCCCCGCGGAGAAGGGAGAGATCCTTAGGCATTTTCCCCTGTGCGCGGGGGTACCCCATATCGAGGGTACCGACAGTGGACCCCGGGCTCACCTCGGGGGAGGTAACGAGCCTGAGGTGAGGCCTTCTCCTACCCGCGCACTTTCTTGTCTTGAGTACTCCCTGTGTTGGCAGGGTCTTGACGGCTTCGGAGTTCAGCCTCTAGGAGAGGGTGAAGCCTGGCATCGGAGCTCGGCCCAGCTGTTGGGGCGGAGTTCCGAAAGTCATGGGAGCTCAGGTCCACGAAGGGCGTGAGGCCGGCATCAGGGCTCGCCTCTGAAAGGAGGGCGAGGGCTGGCATCGGAGCTCAGCCCAGCTGTGGGGGCGGAGGTCAGGAAGTCATTGGAACTCAGGCCAGCGAAGGGCGTGAGGTCCGGCATCAGCGCTCGCCTCTGAAAGGAGGGCAAGGGCTGGCCTCGGTGCTCGGCCTGGCTGTGGAGGCGGAGTCCGGAAGTCATCGGAGCTCAGCCCAGCTTTGAGGGCGGAGCCCGGAAGTCATCGGAGCTCAGGCCAACGAAGGGCGTGAGGTCCGGTATCAGCGCTCGCATCTGAAAGGAGGGCGAGGGCTGGCCTCAGAGCTTGGCCCAGCTGTGGGGGCGGAGTCCGGAAGTCATCGGAGCTCAGGCCAGCGAAGGGCGTGAGGTCCGGCATCAGCGCTCACCTCTGAAAGGAGGGCGAGGGCTGGCCTCGGAGCTCGGCCTGGCTGTGGAGGCGGAGTCCGGCAGTCATCGGAGCTCAGGCCAACGAAGGGCGTGAGGTCCGGCATCAGCACACGCCTTTAAAAGGAGGGTGAGGGCTGTCCTCGGAGCTCGGCCTGGCTGTGGAGGTGGAGCCCGGAAGTCATTGGAGCTCAGCCCAGCTATGGGGGCTGTCGAAGTGTTCAGTCGACACTTCCCCCGGGCCTGCACTGGGCAGCCCGCGGAGGTTCTTTTTTCGGTGGGGCTAGTCTCTAGCGGAGAGCTTACGCAGATGGACGAGTTAGTAAGAGCTTGACACGGCGAGTTTTACGTGGTTCAGGCCGCCGGAGCGTAAAACCCTACGTCCACGGCGAGCTATGGAGCTCGCTGTATTTCTTGCTGCTCGGGGCCGGAGGCCTGAGCTTGGGGCTGAGTTACAGCTTGAGAGTGTATGGCTAGCGTATGAGTTGCAAAGTGCGAACCAACAGGGTTCGAACCCTTGCTAACGTTGCCTACCCGAGCCTTTTATAGTCCAAGACTCGGGTGGCTTACAAGGGGGGCCCGGGACCCGACAGGTGGTCCCGGGGAGATTGTCTATTATCTACCGTATCTGCAGTTACGCCGGTAGTTGTCTCTGACGAAGGCTTCTGAGTCTTCGTCTTGCAGCCCTGCCCATGCCGCATGCTAGTCGTAGTGGTTGATGACGGCGGGGGCGGCATGGGATGTCTTGTCGCTGTGTTTATTGGCTGGCAGGCCCTGACACCGCGCGCCACTCTATGATGCGACTGGGCGCAACGGCACCTGACAGAGGTGTGCTCCGTGTCTCCGCGTCTTGGGAAGGCACGGGCCTTGAATACCTTGTACGGGCAAGGTATGGGGCGTCTTTATGCCCGCTGCCTACCGCTCGGGTGCAGGCAGCGCTGTTCTGCTGGACACGTGGCGGGCCCGGAGCTCTCCTCTGAGGAGGGGGAGGTCCGGCCCCGCAAGACACGTGGAGCCTTCGGACCTCTCCCCCGCGGGGGGGGGGGGGGAGGTCTGGCTTCTGTCGGCCACGTGGCGGGTCCGGAGCTCTCCTCTAAGGAGGGGGCGGTCCGGCCCCGCGGGACATGTGGCACCTTCGGAGCTCTCCCCACGGAGGGCGGAGGTCTGGCTGCTGTAGGCCACGTGGCGAGCCCGGAGCTCTCCTCTGAGGAGAGGGAGGTCCGGCCCCCCTGGACACGTGGCGCCTTCGGAGCTTTCCCTGCGGAGAAGGGCGAGACCCTTAGGCATTTTCCCCTGTGCGCGGGGGTACCCCATATCGCGGGTACCGACAGTGGACCCCGGGCTCACCTCGGGGGAGGTAACGAGCCCGAGGTGAGGCCTTCTCCTACCCGCGCACTTTCTTGTTTTGAGTACTCCCTGTGCTGGCAGGGTCTTGACGGCTTCGTAGTTCAGCCTCTTAGGAGAGGGTGAAGCCTGGCATCGGAGCTCGGCCCGGCTGTGGGGGCGGAGGTCCGGAAGTCATCGGAGCACAGGTCCACGAAGGGCGTGAGGTCCGGCATCAGGGCTCACATCTGAAAGGAGGGCAAGGGCTGGCATCGGAGCTCGGCCCAGCTGCGGGGGCGGAGGTCCGGAAGTCGTCGGAGCTCAGGCCAGCGAGGGGCGTGAGGTCCGGAGGTCATCGGAGCTCAGGCCAGCGAAGTGCGTGAGGTCCGGCATCAGCGCTCGCCTCTGAAAGGAGGGCGAGGGGTGGCCTCGGAACTTGGCCCAGCCGTGGGGGCGAAGTCCGGCACTGCTCAGTGGTCCCCCTTTCCTGTCCCTTAGTCTCATTTGTCTTACTGTCCCAGGCCGGAATACAGGGCTCGGGTAATCCAATGCACTTGGTCCCGGAGGTCTGGCCCCAGCCCCAGTCAGGGTGTAACAGTCCGGCCCCCTGGTACTCAGACCGTAGTGCTGGGGGGCAAAGTGCGCATGCTTTGGGTGCAAGATCGGGCAAAGCAAGGCTCCTGACCCCCGGTCTAGCGTAGGTCTTTTCTCAGAGGAGACCAGCTGGCGGTACAGTACCCTCACAGGGGGAGATCCAAAAGGCCACCGGGCCATTGGCAGGTACCCCAAGCACTACCGTTTTCGGCAGGACGGCAAATATCGACTATGCATGAGAGCAGGAAAGAGGAACCAAGTGTACAATGGACGCACACTTTCTAGAGCGTGGGGAGGTGTTCATATAAATTAATGCGTAATTTAAATAAACACCTAAGTAAGCATGGTGAACTTACTGGGGTAGCGTCGGAGCGCCTGTCTTCACGCACAGCGGTTCATGCGTGGCTTCATCGTATGCCGGACACGGGGGGACCCCCATGGCGATCTCAGGGGGAAGCATGGCTTCAGCCCCGCATACCATGTGGAAGGGTAGTTCCCGTGACCCGGCCCTGGGCAGTCCGGCTGGCCCTCAACATGGAGGAGCCGGTATCCCCCGACGGCTCTGGGTGCGCGTCTGCACCGGTTGTGTGGGTCTGCTTGGCGTGGACCTGGCACGCATTGCATCCCTAACCGGTTTGTCGGCGTCCAGGTGGCTCTCAGTCAGTAGGAGCCATGCCAGGTGGCTTAACTGACCAACGTGCGGGACGATGAGCGTTCCCAGCACTCGCCTCCTTGGACTACTGCGAGCTAATCGCAGCCTTCGTCCTGGGTTATGCACCGCAATAGGATGTCCTGGCGCCATGCCAGTAAAGATACCAACGCGTAGAACTTAGCCATCCGCACCACCCGTTCAGCGGATGCACGTTCATCAGGAAGGATGTCCTTCAAGGAGTCCCGGACCTCCGTGGTCCATGCATCGGGACTACTTGAGCTTCTGGATCTTGAGCGCTGGGTTGCACGGAGTCCCCAGTGACTCTTACGATCCTTTGGCGGCATCCAGGGCCGCCGGTACTGCCTAGCTTCGAGGCACTGGTTCAGCCCCCTTCGCCCGGCTCGGCGGGCCGGGCTGTGGACCGCAGCAACGTCCTCTCGAAGACTCCTTCGTGCGCAGGGGCTCCGATGGAGGCTTTCGTTGAGAGGTCGTCAGCTGCGGCCGTGCAAGCGCGCGGTACACGGCGCAGGTCCAAGGCGAGGAATTCTTTCTCCAACATCCGCACGTGAAGCAGATAAGCAGCTAGCTGTGGGTCATTGCAGGGGCATTCACCCTTAACTTGCTTGATAACTAGCTGGGAGTCGCCCTGCGCCAACAACTGGCGAGCGCCCAGAGACAGGACTGTCTTTTAGGCCAAAGATGAGTGCTTCATACTCTGCCAAGTTGTTGGTTGCCTTGGAATTGAGACGCACCATGTACCCAGACTGCTCCCCCGATGGCATGAGAAGCAGTACGCCGGCACCGGCCCCCTGCTTTCGCGAGGAGCCGTCGAAGAAGAGCGTCCAGTGAGGCCCGGTGAAGACCGGAGCTCGGTACTTTGGTTCACCGTCTTTGCGGCCCCCTGGGTCAGCCTTCGTTGGCGTCCACTCAGCCACGAAGTCAGCCAGTGCTTGGCTCTTGGCTCTCTGACGTGGTCGGGAGCTCAGCTTGAACTCCGCCGTCTTTGGGCTGTCTTCCGGCTTCGGAAGCTGGCAGTGAGTGCCAGCTCCGCCCTCCGGCTGCTCTGGCGCACTTGTCCGCCTGGCTGAAGGGCTCGGAGGCATCGCAGACCTCTCTGGTTGCAAGCCTCTCAAGCATCTTCTTGTCCTGGACACTGTCGAAGTGCCGCCACCACAGAAGCACTTTGAATACATGGAATGGTGTTGCGTACCTGGGAGAACCGCTGGATGAAGGAGCGCAGCGACTCCCCAGGTTGTTGCTTGATGGCTTGGAGGTCAAGCTCCGTGCCGGGACGGGTGTAGGAGCTGCCGAAGTTGGCGATGAACTGCCGGCAGAGCTCTCCCCAGGAAGTTATGGAACCCCGAGGGAGGTTCATTAGCCAAGACCGGGCAGGGCCGGTCAAGGCGACGGGGAAGTAGTTTGGCCATGACGGCCTCATCCCCTCTTGCGGCAAGTATGGCAGTGGAGTAGATCTGGAGGAACCCGCCGGATTGACGCTGCCGTCGTACTTCTCGGGCAGGTGCGGCCGAAACTTGCGCGGCCACCTCATGAAGCGGAAATGGGACTCCAGGGCCGTACATCCTGCCCCTGTTGCTGCAGATGTTGGTGCCGCGAACGCTTGGTTCGCCGCTGGCACAGTGTACCCCGGTATGGGCAAGGTTGCGCCATAGACCGGGGCGCCGTTTGGAGGACATATGGCTGTGGCATATGCTGCGTGGCGTATGTCTGGGGCAGAGTTCGCATGGCAAAAGTCTGCGCCTCAGGCAGGGTTGAGGCAATCGTCATGCTGACGCTGGCCTCTTGGCTGCGACGCTTTTCTCGTCGCCGCTCGAGGAACATTCGGGCGTCTTGGCCCAGGTGGCATCGTTCCAGCTCAGTCGTCTGGTCCGTCGACGGAAGCCTGGTAGAGCTGGAATCCACCGTCTGTCCGTCAACCGTTGGCGTGCGCGTCAGCGACACAGCCGGTTGGCCGGAGCGTCGTCCCCGCCGAAGTCAAGGGTTTGCAGCGGCGACGACAAGACGGTCTACCTCACGAATCCGCTGCTGGGTCGCTGCCTGAGGCGCGTCCCCAGCAGGTGGATTGTGCAGTAGCGCTCTTGTTGCGGCTAGCGCACCCCCGCCGGGTACGCCCAGCGCTACTGAAGACCTGACGCTGGCTGGAGCCTGCATTGCCGGGGTCGGCGCTGCCAGAGCCGGTTGCTGGCTCCCAGTGCAGGTACTGGTGCCGCGAACGCATGGTTGCGCCTGGCACAGTGTACCCCGGTATGGGCAAGGTTGCGCCATAGGCCGGGGACGCCGCTTGCAGAGCACATGGTTGTGGCTTATGCTGTGCGGCGTACGCCTGGGGCAGAGCTCGCGTAGCAAAGGTCTGCCCTCCAGGCTGGGTCGAGGCCGACGTCATGTTGTCGCCAGCCTCTTGAGTGCGACGCCTTTCTCGACGTGGCTCGAGGAACACTCGGGCATCTTGGCCCAAGTGGCACTGTTCCAGCTCTGTCCTCAGGTCCGTCGACGGACGCCTTGTGGAGCTGGAATCCGCCGTCCGTCCGTCAACCGTTGGCGTGCGCGTCAGCGACACAGCCGGTTGTCCGGAGCGTCGTCCCCGCCGAAGTCAAGGGTTTGCAGCGGCGACGACAAGACTGTCTACCTCGCGAATCCACTGCTGGGTCGCTGCCTGAGGCGCGTCCCCAGCAGGCGGATTGTGCAGTAGCACTCTTGTTGCGGCTAGCGCACCCCCGCCGGGTACGCCCAGCGCTACTGAAGACCTGACGCTGGCTGGAGCCTGCATTGCCGGGGTCGGCGCAGCCAGAGCCGGTTGCTGGCTCCCAGTGTAGGTACTGGTGCCGCGAACGCTTGGTTGCGCCTGGCACAGTGTACCCCGGTATGGGCAAGGTTGCGCCATAGGCCGGGGACGCCGCTTACAGAGCACATGGTTGTGGCTTATGCTGTGCGGCGTACGCCTGGGGCAGAGCTCGCGTAGCAAAGGTCTGCCATCCAGGCTGGGTCGAGGCCGACGTCATGTTGTCGCCAGCCTCTTGAGTGCGACGCCTTTCTCGACGTCGCTCGAGGAATACTCGGGCATCTTGGCCCAAGTGGCACCGTTCCAGCTCTGTCCTCAGGTCCGTCGACGGAAGTTTGGTGGAGCTGGAACCCGCCGTCTGCCCGTCAACCGTTGGCGTGCGCGTCAGCGACACAGCCGGTTGGCCGGAGTGTCGTCCCCGCCGAAGTCGAGGGTTTGCGGCGGCGACGACGAGACGGTCTATCTCGCGAATCCACTGCTGAGTTGCTGCCTGAGGCGCGTCCCCAGCAGGCGGATTGTGCAGTAGCGCCCTTGCTGCTGCTAGCGCACCCCCACCGGGTACTGTCGAAGTGTGCGATCGACACTTCCCCCGGGCCTGCACTGGGCAGCCCGCGGAGGTTCTTTTTTCGGCGGGGCTAGTCTCCTAGCAGAAAGCTTGCGTGGGTGGACGAGTTAGCGAGAGCTTGACACGGCGAGTTTTACGTGGTTCAGGCCGCCGGAGCGTAAAACCCTACGTCCACGGCGAGCTATGGAGCTCGCTGTATTGCTTGCTGCTCAGAGCCGGAGGCCTGAGCTCCGGGGTGAGTTACAGCTTGAGAGTGTATGGCTAGCGTATGAGTTGCAAAGTGCAAACCCTTGCTATCGACGCCTACCCGAGCCTTTTATAGTCCAAGACTCGGGCGGCTTACAAGGGAAGCCGGGACCCGACAGGTGGTCCCGGGAAGATTGTCTATTATCTACCGTATCTGTAGTTACACCGGTAGTTGCCTCTGATCGAAGGCTTCTGAGTCTTCATCTTGCCGCCCTGCCCATGCCGCATGCTAGTCGTAGTGGTTGATGACGGCGCAGGCGGCATGGGATGTCTTGTCGCGGCATTTATTAGCTGGCAGGTTCTGACACCGCGCGCCAGTCTGTGATGCGACTGGGCGCAACGGCACCTGACAGATGCGTGCTCCGCGTTTCCGCTTCTTGGGAAGACGCGGGCCTTGAATACCTTGTACGGGCAAGGTGGGGGGCACCTTTACGCCCGCTGCCTACCGCTCGGGGGCAGGCAGCACCGTTCTTCTGGCCACGTGGCGGGTCCGGAGCCCTTCTCTGAGGCGAGAAGGGTCCGGCCTGCGGGGTACGTGGAGCCTCCGGACCTCTCCCCGCGGAGGGGGAGGTCCAGCTTCTGTATGCCACGTGGCGGGCCCGGAGCTCTCTTCTGCGGGAGAGGGAGGTCCGGCCCTGCTGGACGCGTGGCGCCTTCGGTCCTCTCTCCGCGGAGGGGGAGGTCCGGCTTCTGTATGCCACGTGGCGGGCCCGGAGCTCTCCTCTGAGGAGAGGGAGGTCCGGCCCCGCCGGACGCGTTGCGCCTTCGGAGCTCTCCCTGCGGAGAAGGGCGAGTACCTTAGGCATTTTACCCTGTGCGCGGGGGTACCCCATATCTCAGGTACCGACAGTGGCCCCCGGGCCCATCTCAGGGGAGATAGGGAGCCCGAGGTGGGACCTCCGTCTCTTCCGATTCGCGCACTTTCTCTAAGTCCCGAATTGACCGCTGCCGGAGCACGAACGGCCGCGGGGTCGTGAGAGCGTGCGCTCACTTGATGATTGCTTTTACTGCGGCGGTTCCCAAGGCTGCCACTTCTGCACGTTGTGGCGCTTTCTTCGGGAACCGCCGAAGTGCCTTGCCGTCTCATCTTCTCAGGAGACTGACTCCTTGACCCCACCGCTTTAGTTAAACGGCTTGGGCCCACCCGTCATCGGAATTCGATCTAGGAACCGAAGCGGTTGCCGGTGCGGGATATTCGAAGAGTTCCGAATCGCTTGGAATTGCACCGGGAAGCTTTTTAGAGGGGGTCTTACCCACATTGCAGCTTCCCTTCACACTTCTCAGCGTTTGTTCTCGGACTCTTGTGCTCTTGCTTTTGAGTTCTCCCTTGCCATGGCTTCCAACCCGCTGCCAGAGAAGAAACGCGCTCGATCTCCTCCAGCAACGGCGTCGGCGCCAAGTCGGGATTCCGGGGTGCCTGACACTCCCTCCGGTGGCGACTCGAAGAGGCCCCGGGTTGATGCGCTGGGGGAAGCCTCTGGGGCGTCCCCTGTTCCGCCAGTCCAAACGACTGCGGAGCGGCCGTCGGCGACGGTTGCGGGCTCCGGAAGTCCTACCCCGGCTCGGAAGTCGGGGTTCAGAGCCCGCTGGAGTGTCCGCGCTTCCCGGCCTTCCCCGTCTTGCGGGGAATCTGTGCCGCAGCATTCGGAGCCAGGGGCAACTGCCCCGGCCCCCAGGCCAGCGCGAACTCCTCCTGTTCCGGTGTGTCCGGACTCCGCGGCGGCGTCGTCTCTCCCTGCCGAGACGACCACCGCGGCCCCCAAGCCGGCGCAGGTCGACCCTGCACTAGGCGGCCTGGCCTTTTCTCCAGCACCGCCTTCCCCGGTTCGCCCCTCTCCTCAGATCAAGGAGCCAGAAGCTGAAGAGAGCCCGGCAGGCCTGGCTGCTAGAGCCTCGGAGCCAGCTTCTCCTGATCGGCGTCTAGTCTCAGTTGCTGGTGCGTCGGCTCTCCCTGAGGACGAGGTAATGGAGGAGGTTGGGGGGGCTGCCCCGGCCTCTGTTGCTCCATTGCCTCTGGCGGTTGCCTTCACACTTGCCGAGACGAGCGTTCGGCAGGTCTTGGCTGCATTAGGGCGCGAGCGGGAGGAGTATACGGTTGAACGGGATCGCCTCCTCACATGGGGGAACCTTTTGCGGGAGAGGACCGCGAAGGTTAAGAGTGAGCTCGACTCCAGGCAGGAGTTGCTCGACTTCAGGGAAGCGCTCGTCGACCGGATGAAGTGGGCTGTTGACCGCATGGACACCCAATCGCGGCGGATCAACAGGGAGGCCCTGGAGGCACACGCCCGGGCCGAAGAGAGCCTCTCTGCTGCTGTGGAAATACGGCAGCGGTTGGAGCACCGTGAACTCGCCGTTGAGGAGCGGGAGTGTTCTGTGGCAGCTGAGGCAGAGAGGGTCGCCGCGCAGCTGGCTGCGGGCGAGGATGACCTCCGAGCTCAGATGGAGGAGCTGGAGATTCTGAAGGCAGACCTCGACTTGAGGGAGGAACAGGTCTCCCATGATCGCCGGGCGGTCTTGGACCAGGAGTTGACCGCCGGCTTCAAGGCCGCTGAGTTGGAGCGGCTGGCCAAGACTCTCCACCTTCGGGAGAGTTCCCTGGTGGCCAAGGAGAAGGAATTCTCCGAGAGGAACCTGGAGGCTCTGCAGGCGGCCCGCCGCGAGGTGGAGGAGCTCTCAGCCTTGCGGTCCTCCGAGGCTCTTGCGGTCTCAAGCTTCGTGGATCGAGCAGGGTCCGCCCTGATCCCTCTTGGCTTCAGTCCGGTGAGGGCGGCGACTCCCGCATTGAAGGTGGCAGAGGTGATCCCTGCATTGGAGTCGATCGGCGCCAAGCTGGACAGACTCAACTCGGTGGTCGCCAGCGAGCTTGAGGCCGAGGGCCGCGGCTTAGCTTTAGAGGTCGCTTCGCATGTGCTGGCATGCCTCAAGAGCCGCGACCCCTATTTTTCGCTAGAGCCAGCGAGAGAGGGCCCAGCCGCGGAGCGGGAGGAAGCTGCCAGGGCTGAAGTCGAGGATGTGGCCGCCCTTGTAGCCGCAAGGTTCCGGCGAGAGCCGGGAGGTCCTTAGGACTTGTTTCTCCCTTTTTTATCGAGTCTGTAGTCCAGCTCATGGAGCCTTGCTTAATTTGACTCTCTTGGGTACTTGTGTCTGTGATGCCTTTTCTCTCCTTCTTGGCTTTGCCTGGCTGAGTCCTTAGCTCCGCAAGGTACTCAGAGGCCATTTCCAATCTCGGAGCTTCGCACAGACACCCTTCCCGGGTCCTAACAGTGTTAGGGGCCCCCGGAGGTCTCCGAACCTCGCCCTATGGGGGGCTCCAAATCTGCCTGCCACGTGGCGGGTCCGGAGCTCCTCCTCAAGAGACGGGAGCTCCGGCCATGTTGGACACGTAGGGCTTTCGGAGCCCTCCCACTGAGGGGGGAGGTCCGGTTCCTGCCTGCCACGTGGCGAGCCCGGAGCCCTCCTCAAGGGAGGAGAGAGTTCCGGGCCCGCTGGACACGTGGGGCCCCCGGGCCCCGCCCCTGCTGGAGGGGCAGGTCCCGGTCCTTCCAGTCCCAGGCCGGAGTAGCTGGTAGCTCCTTTCCCCCCGCTTCATGCAGTCCCTGTTGCCGTAACCTGGAGGTCCTGCACACAGGCAGAGGAAACGTAATTCTCCTCGGGGGGTCCTCCCCTCCCGTCTCCTAGTCTTATCCGTCTTATGGTCCTGACCCGCTATACGGGGCTTGGGCAATTCTGTGCACGAGGCGCCGGAGCTCCGGCTCCCTCCGAGGTCCGGGTACGGCCGTCCGATCCCTAGTACCGGGCCATGCGCTGGGGAAGCAGAGTGCACGCGCTTTGGGTTCATGACCAGGCAAAGCGGACGTACTCCCCTGGACCTCCGGAGGGCAGGATGCGCATGCTTTGGGCTCTGGGCCGGCTAAGCTGGATACGCACCCTGGACCCCCCATGCACAACGCTGGCCTTTCCTGGAGGTGACCAACTGGCACCGCAACACCTGACTGGGGGAGAGCTTATGGGTCCTTCTTGGAATATAGCGTGCCGCTTCTCCAGGTCGCCCTCTTGCAGGCCCCTGTCACGTTTGGTTCTTTGGCGGTAGTGCTTAGAGCATTAGCCGGGACCGTGCGTTGTGGGGTGTTCCCTGCAAGCCGAGTCTTGTCGAGGTTGTTATCTTCACGCTGGATCAGGTCCTGCGCGGCTTCTCTCGGGGGCCCCCGGGGAGTTCTCCCCTTCTGGCTAAGGCCTTCAAGGGGTAGGTGGACCCGGGCTCGCCTTGGATGACCTAAGGCGTCTTCCCCTTCTGGCAAGGCCTTCAAGGGGTTGACGGACCTTAGGCGGCCCCCGAGAGGTATGTTCGAGGCACGGAGGCGTGCTGTAGTTGGCTAACACCCTGGCCCGTCACCGTTGGAACTGGAGTCCTCACCGTCATGCACTGTCTTTATGACACGCTGAGGCTCCTGGAACCCCTCCTGGTGGGCAGCGGTGACTGGGGCATCGGCCTTCTGTTTGCCATCCCTCTGAGGGTAGGGCGGTGCTTCAGCCCTCTGCTGTCTTCCTTTGCGGAAGCGCTCTGCGAGCCTCTGGATCTCCCAGCACTCGGCAGCAGTATGGTTGCAGGTGCCATGCACGGGGCATAGCCCGCCTTAGTCACTGACTGGGGCCGGTGACTGCCGCTGCCTTTTGTCGGGGCGTGGCCCCCGAGCTCCACTGGTCGTCGCAGCTGCGGCGACGGGGGCCGTGAATGGTGACTTCATCTTGCCACCCCCCCCCCCCCCCCCGTTTCTTGGTCTTCTTGCCACCCCCATAGGCAGCAGCACCGGACCCAGGCTGTCCTCCTGACTCGGAGGTCGGCAGAGCGTGCCAGTTACGCCCTTCAGCTGCTCTGGCGCACTTGTCCGCCAGGCTGAAGAGCTCCGAGACGTCGCGGACCTCTCTGGTCGCGAGCTTCTCAAGCATTTTCTCGTCCCGGACACCCTGTCGGAACGCCACCACCACAGAGGCGCTTTGGATATGCGGGATGGTGTTGCGTACCTGAGAGAACCGCTGGATGAATGAGCGCAGCGACTCCCCAGGTTGTTGCTTGACGGCGTGGAGATCAAGCTCCGTGCCAGGACGGGTGTAGGAGCTGCCGAAGTTGGCGATGAACTGCCGGCAGAGCTCTCCCTAGGAGGTTATGGACCCCCGAGGTAGATTCATGAGCCAACACCGAGCTGGGCCGGTCAAGGCGACGGGGAAGTAGTTGGCCATGACAGCCTCATCCCCTCCTGCGGCAAGTACGGCGGTGGAGTAGATCTGTAGGAACTCCGCTGGGTTGACGCTACCGTCGTACTTCTCGGGCAGATGCGGGCGAAACTTGCGTGGCCACCTTGCGAAGCGAAGGTGGGGTGCAAGGGCCGCACATCCTGCACCTGCTGCTGCAGGTACTGGTGCTGTGAACGCTTGGTTCGCGCCTGGCACCGCTGTCGAAGTGTGCGATCGACACTTCCCCCGGGCCTGCACTGGGCAGCCCGCGGAGGTTCTTTTTTTGGAGGGGCTAGTTCCTAGCGGAGAGCTTGCGCGAATGGACGAGTTAGTGAGAGCTTGACACGGGAAGTTTTACGTGGTTCAGGCCGCCGGAGCGTAAAACCCTACGTCCACGGCGAGCTATGGAGCTCGCTGTATTGCTTGCTGCTCAGGGCCGGGGGCCTGAGCTTGGGGGTGAGTTACAGCTTGAGAGTGTATGGCTAGCGTATGAGTTGCCGAATGCGAACCCAGGGGTGCGGATGGCTAGAGTCCGACCCCCTGCTAACGTCGCCTACCCGAGCCTTTTATAGTCCAAGACTCGGGTGGCTTACAACGGGGCCGGGACCCGACAGGTGGTCTCGGGGAGATTGACTGATATCTACCGTATCTGTAGTTACGCCGGTAGTTGCCTCTGGTCGAAGGCTTCTGAGTCTTCATCTTGCCGCCCTGCCCATGCCGCATGCTAGTTGTAGTGGTTGATGACGGCGCAGGCGGCATGGGATGTCTTGTCGCGGCGTTTATTGGCTGGCAGGTTCTGACACCGCGCGCCAGTCTGTGATGTGACTGGGCGCAACGGCACCTGACAGACGCGTGCTCCGCGCTTCCGCGTCTTGGGAAGACGCGGGCCTTGAATACCTTGTACGGGCAAGGTGTGGGGCGCCTTTACGCCCGCTACCTACCGCTCGGGGGCGGGCAGCACCGTTCTTCTGGCCACGTGGCAGGTCAGGAGCCCTTCTCTGAGGTGAGAAGGGTCCAGCCTGCGGGGCACGTGGAGCCTCCGGGCCTCTCTCCACGGAGGGGGAGGCCCAGCCTCTGTATGCCACATGGCGGGCCCGGAGCTCTCCTCTGCGGAGAGGGAGGTCCGGCCCCGCTGGACGCGTGGCGTCTTCGGACCTCTCTCCCATGGAGGGGGAGGTCCGGCTTCTGTATGCCACGTGGCGGGCCTGGAGCTCTCCTCTGAGGAGAGGGAGGTCTGGCCCCGCCGGACCGGTGGTGCCTTCGGAGCTCTCCCTGCGGAGAATGGCGAGTACCTTAGGCATTTTGCCCTGTGCGCGGGGGTACCCCATATCGAGGGTACCGACAGTGGCCCCCGGGCCCATCTCGGGGGAGATGGCGAGCCCGAGGTGGGACCTTCGTTTCTTCTGATCCGTGCACTTTCTTGTCTTGAGTACTCCCTGTGCTGGCAGGGTCTTGACGGCTTCGATGTTCAGCCTCTTAGGAGAGGATGAAGCCTGACGTCAGAGCTCGGCCCGGTTGTGGGGGCGGAGGTCCAGAAGTCATCGGAGCTCAGGCCAGCGAAGGTCGTGAGGTCCGGCATCAGCGCTCGCCTCTGAAAGAAGGGCGAGAGCTGGCCTCGGAGCTCGGCCTGGCTGTGGAGGCGGAGTCCGGAAGTCATCGGAGCTCAGGCCAGCGGAGGGCGTGAGGTCCGGCGTCAGCGCTCGCCTCTGAAAGGAGGGCGAGGGCTGGCCTCGGAGCTCGGCCTGGCTGTGGAGGCGGAGTCCGGAAGTCATCGGAGCTCAGACCAGCGAAGGGCATGAGGTCCGGCATCAGCGCTCGCCTCTGAAAGGAGGGCAAGGGATGGTCTCTGAGCTCGGCCCAGCTGTGGGGGCGGAGGTCCGGAACTGCTCAGTGGTCCCCCCTTTCCTATCCCTTAGTCTCATTTGGCTTACTGTCCCAGGCCGGAATACGGGGCTTGGGTAATCCAGTGCACTTGGTCCTGGAGGTCTGGCCCCAGCCCCAGTCAGGGTGTAACCGCCCGGCCCCCTGGTACTCAGACCGTAGCGCCGGGAGGCAGAGTGCGCATGCTTTTGGTGCAAGACCGGGCAAAGCAAGGCTCCTGACCCCCTGTTCTAGCGTAGGTCTTTTCTCGGAGGAGACCAACTGGCGGTGCAGTACCCTTATAGAGGGAGATCCAAAAGGCCACCGGGCCTCTGGCAGGTACCCCAAGCACTACCGCCTTCGGCAGGACGGCAAATATCGACTATGCATGAGAGCAGGAAAGAGGAACCGAGTGTACAATGGACGCACACTGTCTAGAGCGTGGGGAGGTGTTCATATAAATTAATGCGTAATTTAGATAAACACCTAAGTAAGCATGGTGAACTTACTGGGTGGTGTCGGAGCGCCTGTCTTCACGCAGAGCGGGTCATGCGTGGCTTCGTCGTACGCCGGACACGGGGGGACCCCATGGCTATATCAGGGGGAAGCATGGCTTCGGCCCTGCATACCATGTGGAAGGGTAGTTCCCGTGACCCGGCCCCGGGAAGTCCGGCTGGCCCTCGACATGGAGGAGCCGGTATCCCCCGACGGCTCTGAGTGCGCGTCTGCACCGGTTGTATGGGTCTGCTTGGCGTGGACTTGGCACGCATTGCATCCCTAACCAGTTTGACGGTGTCCAGGTGGCTCTCGGTCAGTAGGAGCCACGCCGGGTGGCTTATCTGACCAACGCGCGGGACGATGAGCGTTCCCTGCACTCGCCTCCTTGGACTACTGCGAGCTAGTCGCAGCCTTCCTCCTGGGTTATGCACCGCAATAGGATGTCGAGGCGCTACGCCAGTAAAGATACCAGCGCGTAGCACTTAGCCGTCCGCACCACCCGTTCAGCGGATGCACGTTCATCAGGAAGGATGTCCCTCAAGGAGTCCCGGACCTCCGTGGTCCATGCATCGGGACTACTTGAGCTTCTGGATCTCGAGCGCTGGGTTGCACGGAGTCCTCAGCGACTCTTACGATCCTTTATCGGCATCCAGGCCGCCGGGACTGCCTAGCTTCGTGGCGTCGGTTCAGCCCCCTTCGCCCGGCTCGGCGGGCCGGGCTGTGGACCGCAGCAACGTTCTCTCGAAGACTCCTTCGTGCACGGGTGCTCCGATGGAGGTCTTCATTGAGAAGTTGTCGGCTGCGGCCGTGCCAGCGCGCGGTTCATGGCACAGGTCCAAGGCGAGGAATTCTTTCTCCAACATCTGCACGTGAAGCAGATAAGCAGCTAGCTGTGGGTCATTGCAGGGGCATTCACCCTTAACTTGCTTGATAACCAGCTGGGAGTCGCCCTGTGCCAACAACTGGCGAGCGCCCAGAGACAGGACTGTCTTTTAGGCCAAAGACGAGTGCTTCATACTCTGCCAAGTTGTTGGTTGCCTTGGAATTGAAATGCACCATGTACCCAGACTGCTCCCCCGATGGCATGAGAAGCAGTACGCCGGCACCGGCCCCCTGCTTTCGCGAGGAGCCATCGAAGAAGAGCGTCCAGTGAGGCCCGGTGAAGACCGGAGCTCGGTACTTTGGTTCACCGTCTTCGCGGCCCCCTGGGTCAGCCTTCGTTGGCGTCCACTCAGCCACAAAGTCAGCCAGTGCTTGGCTCTTGGCTGTCTGATGTGGTCGGGAGCTCAGCTTGAACTCCGCCGTCTTTGGGCTGTCTTCCGGCTTCGGAAGCTGGCAGTGAGTGCCAGCTCCGCCCACCGGCTGCTCTGGCGCACTTGTCCGCCAGGCTGAAGTGCTCAGAGGCATCGCAGACCTCTTTGGTCGCAAGCTTCTCAAGCATCTTCTCGTCTCGGACACTGTCGAAGTGCCACCACCATAGAAGCACTTTGAATATGCGGGATGGTGTTGCGTACCTGGGAGAACCGCTGGATGAAGGAGCGCAGCGACTCCCCAGGTTGTTACTTGATGGCTTGGAGGTCAAGCTCCATGCCGGGACGGTTGTAGGAGCTGCCGAAGTTAGCGATGAACTTCCGGCGGAGCTCTCCCCAGGAAGTTATGGAACCCCGAGGGAGGTTCATGAGCCAAGACCGGGTCGGGCCGGTCAAGGCGTCGGGGAAGTAGTTGGCCATGGTGGCCTCATCCCCTCCTGCAGCAAGTACGGCGGTGGAGTAGACCTGAAGGAACTCCGCCGGGTTGACGCTGCTGTCGAACTTTTCGGGCAGGTGCGGCCAAAACCGGAGCCTAGTGTAGCTGGAATCTGCCGTGTGCTCACCAACCATTGGCGTGCGCATCAGCGACA
This sequence comes from Neostapfia colusana, assembly GCA_030760725.1. NCBI lineage: Eukaryota > Viridiplantae > Streptophyta > Magnoliopsida > Poales > Poaceae > Neostapfia > Neostapfia colusana. The sequence continues at coordinate 29,911,077 of JASWHV010000017.1, read as the reverse complement.
CAGCAGGTTGGCCGGAGCGTTGTCCCCGCCGAAGTTGAGGGTTTGTGGCGGCGACGACGAAACAGTCTACCTCGCGAATCCGCTGCTGGGTCGCTGCCTGCGGCCCGTCCCCAGAAGGCGGATTGAGTAGCAGCGCTCTTGCTGCGGCTAGCGCACCCCCACCGGGTACGCCCAGCGCTACTGAAGACCTGACACTGGTCGGAGCCTGCATTGCCGGGGTCGGCGCTGCCAGAGCCGGTTGCTGGCTCCCAGTGCAGGTATTGGTGCCGCGAACGCTTGGTTCGCCGTTGGCACAGTGTGCCCCGGTATGGGCAAGGCTGCTCCATAGACCGGGGACGCCGTTTGCGGGGCATATGGTTGTGGCATATGCTGCGCGGCGTATGCCTGGGGCAGAGCTCGCGTGGCGAAGATCTGCCCTTCAGGCTGGGTCGAGGCCGACGTCATACTGTCGCCAGCCTCTTATTTGCGACGCCTTTCTCGACGTCGCTCGAAGAACACTCGGGCATCTTGGCCCAAGTGGCATCGCTCCGGCTCTGCCCCCAGGTCCGTCGACGGAAGCCTGGTGGAGCTGGAGTCCACCGTCTGCTCGCCAACCATTGGCGTGCGCATCAGCGGCACGGCCGGTTGGCCGGAGCGTCGTCCCCGCCGAAGTCGAGGGTTTGCGGCGGCGACGACGAGACGGTCTATCTCTCGAATCCACTGCTGGGTCGCTGCCTGAGGCGCGTCCCCAGCAGGCAGATTGCGCAGTAGCGCTCTTGCTGCGGCTGGCGCACCCCCGCCGGGTACGCCCAGCGCTACTGAAGACCTGACACTAGTTGGAGCCTGCATTGCCGGGGTCGGCGCTGCCAGAGCCGGTTGCTGGCTCCCAGTGCAGGTACACAGTGTACCCCGGTATGGGCAAGGTTGCGCCATAGGCCGGGGACGCCGCTCGCAGAGCACATGGTTGTGGCTTATGCTGTGCGGCGTACGCCTGGGGCAGAGCTCACGTAGCGAAGGTCTGCCCTCCAGGCTGGGTCGAGGCCGACGTCATGTTGTCGCCAGCCTCTTGAGTGCGACGCCTTTCTCGACGTCGCTCGAGGAACACTCGGGCATCTTGGCCCAAGTGGCACCGTTCCAGCTCTGTCCTCAGGTCCGTCGATGGAAGCTTGGTGGAGCTGGAACCCGCCGTATGCCCGTCAACCGTTGGCGTGCGCGTCAGCGACACAGCCGGTTGGTCGGAGCGTCATCCCCGCCGAAGTCAATGGTTTGCGGCGGCGACGACAAGACGGTCTACCTCGCGAATCCACTGCTGGGTCGCTGCCTGAGGCGCGTCCCCAGCAGGCAGATTGTGCAGTAGCGCCCTTGCTTCGGCTAGCGCACCCCCACCGGGTACGCCCGGCGCTACTGAAGGTCTGACGCTGGATGAAGCATGCATTGCCGGGGTCGGCGCTGCCAGAGCCGGTTGCTGGCTCCCAGCTTGCCCTGACACACTCCGTCCTGAGTGTGTCATCATGTACTCTCCCCTGGTCACGGTTCGCCATGAACACGGAGGGGGAGAGTTTGCCGCTGAAGGAAGCTTGGTCATCTTCATCGGCGGAAACTCGTCGCGCTAGGAGAAAAGCCCCCTACCTGGCGCGCCAAATGTCGAAGTGTGCGATCAACACTTCCCCCGGGCCTGCACTGGGCAGCCCGCGGAGGTTCTTTTTTCGGAGGGGCTAGTTCCTAGCGGAGAGCTTGCGCGAATGGACGAGTTAGTGAGAGCTTGACACGGGAAGTTTTACGTGGTTCAGGCCGCCAGAGCGTAAAACCCTAAGTCCACGGCGAGCTATGGAGCTCTCTGTATTGCTTGCTGCTCAGGGCCGGGGGCCTGAGCTTGGGGGTGAGTTACAGCTTGAGAGTGTATGGCTAGCGTATGAGTTGCCGAATGCAAACCCAGGGGTGCGGATGGCTAGAGTCCGACCCCCTGCTAACGTCGCCTACCCGAGCCTTTTATAGTCCAAGACTCGGGTGGCTTACAAGGGGGGCCGGGACCCGACAGGTGGTCCCGGGGAGATTGACTGATATCTACCGTATCTGTAGTTACGCCGGTAGTTGCCTCTGGTCGAAGGCTTCTGAGTCTTCATCTTGCCGCCCTGCCCATGCCGCATGCTAGTCGTAGTGGTTGATGACGGCGCAGGCGGCATGGGATGTCTTGTCATGGCGTTTATTGGCTGGCAGGTTCTGACACCGCGTGCCAGTCTGTGATGCGACTGGGCGCAACGGCACCTGACAGACGCGTGCTCCGCGCTTCCGCGTCTTGGGAAGACGCGGGCCTTGAATACCTTGTACGGGCAAGGTGTGGGGCGCCTTTACGCCCGCTACCTACCGCTCGGGGGCAGGCAGCACCGTTCTTCTGGCCACGTGGCGGGTCCGGAGCCCTTCTCTGAGGCGAGAAGGGTCCGGCCTGTGGGGCACGTGGAGCCTCCGGGCCTCTCCCCGCGGAGGGGGAGGCCCAGCCTCTGTATGCCACATGGCGGGCCCGGAGCTCTCCTCTGCGGAGAGGGAGGTCCGGCCCCGCTGGACGCGTGGCGTCTTCGGACCTCTCTCCCACGGAGGGGGAGGTCCGGCTTCTGTATGCCACATGGCGTGCCCGGAGCTCTCCTCTGAGGAGAGGGAGGTCCGGCCCCGCCGGACGGGTGGCGCCTTCGGAGCTCTCCCTGCGGAGAAGGGCGAGTACCTTAGGCATTTTACCCTGTGCGCGGGGGTACCCCATATCGAGGGTACCGACAACCGCATATCCCGGCATGGGCATGGCTGCACCATATACCGGGGCCGCTACTTGCGGCGCATATGGTTGTGGCTTATGCTGCGCAGCATATGCCTGAGGCGGGGCTCGCATGGCGAAGACCTGCCCTTCTGGTTGTGTCGAGGCCGACGACATGCTGTCGCCTGCCTCATGGTTGCGACGCCTTTCTCGGCGTCGCTCGAGGTACACCCGGGCGTCCTGCCCCAAGTGGCACCGTTCCAGTTCCCTTCGCAGGTCCGTCGACAGGAGCCTGGAGGAGCTGGAATCCGCCGTCAGCCCGTCAACCGTGGGTGTGCGCGTCAGCGACACAGCCGGTTGTCCTGGGCGCCGTCCTCGCCGAAACCGAGGGTTCGCGGCGGCGACGACGAGGCGGTCCACCTCGCAGACCCACTGCTGGGTCACTGAGTGGGGCGCATTTCCTGCAGGTGGGTTGCGCAGCAGCGCTCTTGCTGCGGCTAGCGCACCTCCATGGTGTACGCTCAGCGCTGCAGAAGACCTCACACTGGTCGGGGCCTGCCTAGCCGGAGTCGGCGTTGCCGGAGTCGGCTGCTGGCTACCCGCTTGTGCCGACACACTCCGTCCTGAGTGTGTCGACATGTACTCCCCAGTGGTCACGGTTCGCCGTGAACGCGTAGGGGGAGAGTTTGCCGTTGAAGGAAGCTTGGTCATCTTCGTTGGCGGAAACTCGTCGCGCTAGGGGAAAAGCCCCCTTCCTTGCGCGCCAAATGTCGAAGTGTGCGATCGACACTTCACCCAGGCCTGCACTGGGCAGCCCGTGGAGGTTCTTTTTTCGGCGGGGCTAGTCTCCTAGCGGAAAGCTTGCGCAGATGGACGAGTTAGCGAGAGCTTGACACGGCGAGTTTTACGTGGTTCAGGCCGCCGGAGCGTAAAACCCTACGTCCACGGCGAGCTATGGAGCTCGCTGTATTGCTTGCTGCTCAGGGCCGGAGGCATGAGCTCGGGGGTGAGTTACAGCTTGAGAGTGTATGGCTAGCGTATGAGTTGCAAAGTGCGAACCCTTGCTATCGACGCCTACCCGAGCCTTTTATAGTCCAAGACTCGGGCAGCTTACAAGGGAAGCCGGGACCCGACAGGTGGTCCCGGGAAGATTGTCTATTATCTACCGTATATGTAGTTACGCCGGTAGTTGCCTCTGGTCGAAGGCTTCTGAGTCTTCATCTTGCCGCCCTGCCCATGCCGCATGCTAGTCGTAGTGGTTGATGACGGCGCAGGCGGCATGGGATGTCTTGTCGCGGCGTTTATTAGCTGACAGGTTCTGACACCACGCGCCAGTCTGTGATGAGACTGGGTGCAACGGCACCTGACAGACGCGTGCTCCGCGTTTCCGCGTCTTGGGAAGACGCGGGCCTTGAATACCTTGTACGGGCAAGGTGGGGGCGTCTTTACGCCCGCTGCCTACCGCTCGGGGGCAGGCAGCACCGTTCTTCTGGCCACGTGGCGGGTCCTGAGCCCTTCTCTGAGGCGAGAAGGGTCCGGCCTGCGGGGTACGTGGAGCCTCCTGACCTCTCCCTGCGGAGGGGGAGGTCCAGCTTCTGTATGCCACGTGGTGGGCCTGGAGCTCTCTTCTGCGGGAGAGGGAGGTCCGGCCCCGCTGGACGCGTGGCGCCTTCGGACCTCTCTCCTGCGGAGGGGGAGGTCCGGCTTCTGTATGCCACGTGGCGGGCCCGGAGCTCTCCTCTGAGGAGAGGGAGGTCCGGCCCCGCCGGACGCGTGGCGCCTTCGGAGCTCTCCCTGCGGAGAAGGGCGAGTACCTTAGGCATTTTACCCTGTGCTCGGGGGTACCCCATATCTCAGGTACCGACAGGTACGCCCGGCGCTACTGAAGGCCTGACGCTGGTTGGAGCCTGCATTGCCGGGGTCGGTGCTGCCAGAGCCGGTTGCTGGCTCCCAGCTTGCCCTGACACACTCCGTCCTGAGTGTGTCATCATGTACTCTCCCCTGGTCACGGTTTGCCGCGGACGCGGGGGGGGAAGTTTGCCGCTGAAGGAAGCTTGGTCATCTTCGTCGGCGGAAACACGTCGCGCAAGGGGAAAAGCCCCCTACCTGGCGCGCCAAATGTCGAAGTGTTCAGTCGACACTTCCCCCGGGCCTGCACTGGGCAGCCCGCGGAGGTTCTTTTTTCGGTGGGGCTAGTCTCTAGCGGAGATCCTGCGCAGATGGACGAGTTAGTAAGAGCTTGACACGGCGAGTTTTACGTGGTTCAGGCCGCCGGAGCGTAAAACCCTACGTCCACGGCGAGCTATGGAGCTCGCTGTATTTCTTGCTGCTCGGGGCCGGAGGCCTGAGCTTGGGGGTGAGTTGCAGCTTGAGAGTGTATGGCTAGCGTATGAGTTGCAATGTGCGAACCAACAGGGTTCGAACCCTTGCTAACGTTGCCTACCCGAGCCTTTTACAGTCCAAGACTCGGGTGGCTTACAAGGGGGGCCCGGGACCCGACAGGTGGTCCCAGGGAGATTGTCTATTATCTACCGTATCTGCAGTTACGCCGGTAGTTGTTTCTGGCGAAGGCTTCTGAGTCTTCGTCTTGCAGCCCTGCCCATGCCGCATGCTAGTCGTAGTGGTTGATGACGGCGGGGGCGGCATGGGATGTCTTGTCGCTGTGTTTATTGGCTGGCAGGCCCTGACACCGTGCGCCAGTCTGTGATGCGACTGGGCACAACGGCACCTGAAAGAGGTGTGCTCTGCGTCTCCGCGTCTTGAATACCTTGTACGGGCAAGGTATGGGGCGTCTTTACGCCCGCTGCCTACCGCTCGGTGGCAGGCAGCGCTGTTCTGCTGGACACGTGGCGGGCCCGGAGCTCTCCTCTGAGGAGGGGGAGGTCCGGCCCCGCAAGACACGTGGAGCCTTCGGACCTCTCCCCCGCGGAGGGGGGAGGTCCGGCTTCTGTCGGCCACGTGGCGGGTCCGGAGCTCTCCTCTAAGGAGGGGGCGGTCCGGCCCCGCGGTACATGTGGCACCTTCGGAGCTCTCCCCACGGAGGGGGGAGGTCTGGCTGCTGTAGGCCACGTGGCGAGCCCGGAGCTCTCCTCTAAGGGGAGTGTCGAAGTGTGCGATCGACACTTCCCCTGGGCCTGCACAGGGCAGCCCGCGGAGGTTCTTTTTTCGGAGGGGCTAGTTCCTAGCGGAGAGCTTGCGCAGATGGACGAGTTAGTGAGAGCTTGACACGGGGAGTTTTACGTGGTTCAGGCCGCCGGAGCGTAAAACCCTACGTCCACGGCGAGCTATGGAGCTCGCTGTATTGCTTGCTGCTCAGGGCCGGGGGCCTGAGCTTGGGGGTGAGTTACAGCTTGAGAGTGTATGGCTGGCGTATGAGTTGCAGAATGCGAACCCTTGCTATCGACGCCTACCCGAGCCTTTTATAGTCCAAGGCTCGGGCGGCTTACAAGGGAAGCCGGGACCCAACAGGTGGTCCCGGGAAGATTGTCTATTATCTACCGTATCTGTAGTTATGCCGGTGGTTGCCTCCGGTCGAAGGCTTCTGAGTCTTGCTTTTGCCGCCCTGCACATGCCATGCGCTAGTCGTAGTGGTTGATGACGGCGCAGGCGGCATGAGATGTCTTGTCGCGGCGTTTATTACCTATCAGGTTCTGACACCGCGCGCCAGTCTGTGATGACAGGTGGGTCCCGGGTTCGGACGAGCTGCTAGTTTATTTACTTGTGATGAACTTATTATTGTCCATCGAGACATTTGCTATGTAAGACTTATTTATATTCGACACTTGGCTTGTAATAAATGATGCTTCACTATTTGTCATCACATGTATGAGAAAATGATCCTGGCATACATGTGATATTCACTCGGTTGTTCTTCGGAGAAAACCGGGTGGTGGGTTTCGGCCCACTCGGTTGTTCCGTACCGACATACGAAAGCTGTCTTTGGAATATCAGCTTGCCTTATCTTAAGTTGGTGGTATCCCGACCTGAGATCAATTTTTGAGAACACACAAGCTCCCCTCAACTGATCAAACAAGTCTTCAATAAGGGGTAATGGGTACTTGTTCTTGATGGTTACCTCATTCAAGGCACGGTAGTCCACGCATAACCTTTGGGTTCCGTCCTTCTTGGGCACAAATATCACTGGAGCTCTCCAAAGTGAGGAACTAGGACGAATATATCCCTTCTCCGTCAATTCTCTCAAATGATCCTTGAGTTCTCCCAGCTGCTTGGAGTCCATACGATAAGGTCTCTTGTATATCGGGGCTGTTCCAGGCACTAGCTCAATTGCGAATTCCACTTCACGATCAGGAGGCATACCTGGCAACTCCTCCGGAAAAACATCTGGATATTCCCTGATGGTCCTGATCTCCTCCACTTTCACCTCCACTTGATTTAATTTAATGTCCCTCCTAGGCTCTTGTATTTTAATGAACTTTACTCTTGTGCCACTAGGGTGAGTTAGTTTCACCGTTCTGGTCGAACAATGGATGATTCCCTTATGTTTGGTCAACCAATCCATACCCAAAATAATATCTATCCCTTGTGAATCTATCACTATGAGGTTAGCAGTAAATACTACCCCATTAATATCTATGTTCACCTTGGGACACACTTGTCTTGTCCTTATTTCTCCACCTGGAGAGTTTACTGCTAGCATATGGTTCATTTGTGTTGTTGCTAGATCATGCTTCTGAACAAACCCTTGGGCAATGAACGAGTGGGTAGCACTAGAATCAAACAACAGGGTTCCAATGTGTAAATTGGCAGGAAACTTACCAACTACCACGTCAGGTGCCTCTTGCGCTTCCTCCATGGTGACGTGGTTCACCCGTCCTCTCATTACATTCTGCTGTTGTGGCTGCGCGGGCTTCTTCTTTGGGCACTTATGGGCGTAGTGCCCCACTTCACCACAGTAAAAACATTGCACCCCAACCTTAGGTGCCTGGCCTTTGTTGTCTTGGGGTTGGTTTGGAGGTCCTTGTACTTCTGGTCGAGGTGAATATGCGGGGCGAGGCTGCTGTACAAACTGACGTTGTGGCTGTGCTGGTGCTGCCGGAGGCCTGTAGTTCGGGTTGTACCCTCTTGGTGCTGAGTAGGGTACACAGCACGGTTCGTCTGCCCTGCGGGTTGCTGCATCAGACGTGGCCGGGTGTTGCTCCCTGTGGCTTTGTGTGACCACGAGGCCTTCCTCTTGTTCTCATTTTCCAAGGCCTTCAGCTTCCTTTCTACCACAAATGTTCTGTCCACCATCTTTTGGAAGCTTTCATACTCGTTGGAGGACATTGCACACTGCATTTCTGCGGTAAGTCCTTCCACAAAACAATCTTGTTTCTGCTGATCAGTCTCTATGTCCCGTGGGGCATAACGGGAGAGTTGAGTAAATTTAGTGAGGTATTCCCTCACCGTCATGTTTCCTTGCTGCAGCCCCAAGAACTCCTTCCTCTTGTTTTTGAGTTCACCCCTTGGTATGTAATGGTTGAGGAAGCTACGCTTGAACTCTTCCCAAGTAATGTTCTTAGGGTCATGATGGGCGGCCACGTAAGCGGTCCACCAATCAGCAGCCGGTCCATGCAATTGATGAGAGGCAAACAGCACCCTCTCATACCCTTGGCACTGTATGATCCTCATCTTGCTCTCAATGGTCTTTAGCCAGTCATCTGCCTCCAGTGGTTCAGCAGCACTTTCAAACTTCGGAGGTTGAGTTCCTAGAAACTCACTCAACCTTGGTTGGCGTGGTGCAGCTTGTGGAGGTGGAACTTGATGCAAGTTGGCCACCACTTGAGTCAGGTTCTGGATGAGCTGATTTTGATTTTCAAGCATTTGGTGGATGGGATCAACTCCCTCACGGCGTCCACCCCTGTCTTGGCTCCCAGAAAAATGAGGGTTGCAGGCCTCATCGTTGTTGATGGCGGGGTTGGCAGCACGACCCTTTCCTCTTCCGGCCATCTAGCATGATCAACCAAATGTTAATTTAAGGCATTGCGTATTATCTTACTACTTTCACTTGTTTTTACTTTGAAGTGTGGAGGCTTTGTTATACTTTCTGAGTGTTCATGTCTCATACAAAAATAAATGCACTACTAATTCATGTGGGTTCACACACCAAAGCAAAACAATCTGAAGACGAGGCTGTGGACATTTGCTCATGGCTTCCACAACTCACGTCACACACCAAGCATTAACACACCATTAACTAAGATAACGACTCGACTACTCGACATCCTGCTAAACTAAGGGAAGGACTCTACACTACTCGTATCACTGAGCTGGCTCCTCGGGATCTTCCTCATTATTGCGGCTGCCTTCTGACTCCGCTTTGGGTGGGGAAGCTGCTGGTGGAGAAGTGCGACGACGCCTGATCGCCCGGCGATCTGGGGAGTCAGGAGTCCATGTGTCATTCACGGTGACACACAGTTCATTCCCATCTCCTCTCTCTCTCGCCCTCAAGCAGGCTCGAAGCAACGCCTCGGTTTCCTTCAGGGTGTCACGAACATCCTGAAGCTCCTGCTGACACTCCTGCAGTCGAGTGCTAAGCATAGCAGCATCCTCCAAGCACAAGTCCATGTGCTCATGGGAAGTCCCTTGCTGCACTGGCGGGTACTTATACTCCGTTGTACCACTCTCGCGCTGGAGGACATACATGTACTCCGTCCTGTCCAGGTGTCGACGATAGATGTGACTCTGGCAGGTAATGGCCTCCCAGGTGACATCCTTCTCCGCATCGACCTGTGTCGCTCGACAAGCTGGAGAGCGGTGGATCTTAAGCAGCTGATTTTCATGGATAATCCTCATCTCTGAACTCCATTCTTCCCGCTTCTCCCGGATGGTCCTGGTGGAGCTATAGTGTATGATTAGCTTGCCCGTATTGCCGGCGCCTTGGAGCATACGTCGAAGACGGCACAACAAGCCTCCTACTGCCAATCCGTAGGAAAGGTACGTCACCGGACGGCTCTCCTCTCTTTGGGCAAGGGCAACTACGGGAACTCTCCCTCCTGTGGACTTGCGAGCAGTGCGAATCATGCAAACCATCAAAAACAGAAAGCATTTAAACTTAGGTTAGATAAACTTTTAAACAAAAACCCTATTTTGAATGAAAGTTGGGGTAAGATGAAGAAAGTGACTCCATTAAATAACACTTTTCAACACACACCTTGTAAAATAGTTTTTAAGAAAATAGTGCCCTTAAATACGTCCATTTCTACCTAGGTCCACGTTCCTACGGGCAACCTTGGCTCTGATACCACTTCTGTCACACCCGGTTTTTCCGAAGAACAACCAAGTGAATATCACATGTATGCCAGGATCATTTTCTCATAGATGTGATGACAAATAGTGAAGCATCATTTATTACAAGCCAGGTATCGAATATAAATAAGTCTTACATAGCATATGTCTTGATGGACAATAAAAAGTTCATAAAATAGCAGCGGAATAATTATTCTTGTGGGCTCCGTCACAGGCGTTGCCCGGGGGGACTCCATGAACCTAGAAGCCTTCTTCGGGTCCAAAGTCTTGATCATTAAACGCCACATCATTCTCTTGACCTGAGCAGCAATATAAACCAACAAATATGCAAGGTTGAGTATCGATGGTACTCAGCAAGTGTGGGAAAGTTATGTCATGCATGGCTAGAACAAGGAGAGGTTGAACTCATGGTTGAAGCACTACACAATTATTGCCTACCACCTTAGCTTATTAAGCACCTACATTACTACATAGGTGAAATGATCCCAATCTCCCATCGCATCATCATAATCAAATAACCATAACATCATTTCCAATGTTAAGCTCCCCGCTTAACATCAACAACTGCCAAAGCCGTCAATCCTCTAATCATGAATAAGTCCAAGCCGCTCTTGACCGTGAGCACTGTTGTCATGACAGTTTTGACTCTGCAGAGTTTGTACCACTGTACCCACATGTAGTGATTTCATCCCCCGTTGCCGGGTGGACTAAAAGAACCTCCATTATGCCAGTGGCCACGAACAACATTCACACTTCCCAGGTGTGTAGCCAGGAGATCACTACGAAGCCTTTACAAAGGGATTCCCGACGAGCGTGGGCCCACTGAGGTTTCACCCCTAACAGGATACAAGAGGCTCCAACCCCGCTGCAGTGGCCCCCTCTTGAGCCTTGCTGTTCATATGGTAGTCCAGCTGACACCTACTACCCGCACCATCCAACACACCCATACTACGCCGGGGATACACCTAATTAATTGGCCAAGCTGCCCCATCTCAGCATGTGGTTGGCACGGTAAAGCCAGGTTACATGCTCCATGAACCGGTCCTTAGGATCCAGGCAAGTACTAAACACAAACCCGAGTCTCGTGCACCCAGCACCAAGCAAAACATCCAACTTGCCTTGATCCCTGCCTCTACATAACCCAGAATATCTCATTCAAGAGTATGTTAAATAAGCTGATGATCTCATATCCCAATTTTTCCCATTCTAAGCATGGCTAAGCAGAAGCATATAAATAAATGATATGATAAAATAAATCCCAACCCAAGCTACAAGGAAACAAGGTAATGGAATTCTAGGGAAACTTCCTAACATGGGTTTCATATTTCAATTGACAATGCAAATAATTCTAGCTACACATCCGAGTATAGGATCAAATTGGTCAAGGACACTTGCCTTCTTCCTGCTGCTCTTGGAATGGGTAGTCCTGATCTTGGAAAGGAAGAACTTGCTCTGCAGCAGGTTGTACTCATACCATCACACGTAGCAAAAGAAAACAACAATTCATAAGACATAGTTCACACTTCCACTTCATACAAACCACACACTCACATTTATGAAAGCCATTCTCATTTCTATGTGTTGTGGTTACTCTATGTGTGTTGATTTTGGCTTACACGCACTTTTAAACATGTGCATATGATTTCTACTTTTGTATTCATATTTATGTTTGTATACGATATATGAGTTTCCAATTTAAATAAATTCCTTATATTCAATTGATACACCTTTTAGCTACCAAGTGGGCATGGAGGGTATTTTCCTACTCCAAATGTGTCTTCATACCTTCTACCAACCCTAAACTGAATTCTTTGGATTTTTGGAAACTTCATTTATCATTTTCTAGTTATTCATACCTAGCTTGCTATATTTTCAGATTTATTTCCTATGCCTCAATGTGCACTTTATTATGAAAGTAGTAAGACACCTCATCTAAACAGAATAGGTTTTGGGTCTAAAATATTAAATAATATATTTTTGAACTTCTCCTCTGATGTGAACTATTTTACATTTATTTTACTAATTTTCAGAATTATTTTCTACTTAAAAATGTGTCCCTAGTACTAATAAATGTTAATAATCAGTTAAACAGATTCATTTCAGGCAAAAATCTATTTTTATCTCACTCCAAAGTTTTCCAAGTACTAGGAAAGTTTTTAATTTGAATTTACAATGTGTTTGTCCCATCTTTTAAATTTTAAATACCCATCACATAGTCAAATTCCTAAATTTAATATCACATAGGGTTAAAAAGGTAAACTCACCCCACTACAGGGTCTATTATATTATTTTAAGAATTTCCAGGGGTCTAACTACACATAACAGAGGGTTTTTCCTAATTTTTATTAAGTCCAGGGGCTAAAACTGATTTTTAAATGAATTTACATGATTTCCTGAAGTTCCAGGGGCTAGATCAGAAGTTTCCGGGGCTAGCTCTTATTTTCCGAGAACCCCAGGGGGTAGCACGTAAGAATCTTGGCCTTTATAACGCGGGGCTGACGTGGACCGTCCGATTTAAAACAGACGGCTGAGATTATAACGTCGAACCCGTACGCGGGGATTTAAATTCTACCGTGCGACTTAAAATAGACGGCGCACAAGTGGCCACGTCGCTCTGATCGAGCGCGGGCGGCGCTGCCCGGCGGCGCACGGCGGCGGGAGGCGGCGATCTCGCCGGAGAGTTTCGGATCTTCGTCAATTCTTCCTAGAACTGTGATTTTATGGCATAGATCGGTAGAGGGGAGGTCGGGGATCTCACCTCGGGGGTTTTCTTGAGCTCGGAGGTCCTGGAAAGCGGTCGGCGACGAGGTCCGAGGTGAATTCACGGCGAGGCTTGTCGGCGCTATGTTTGAGCCGCAAACCACCGAGTTTTCTGCACCTGCGCGACTCCCCGGAGGCGGTGGATCAAGACCAGCGAGTTAGATCAGAAATCCCGAGCGAAGATCGAGCAGAATTTGCCGGAGAAACCCGGGTTCTCACCGGAGAGAAAAACGGCGGATCGTGGGGGAAAAACGGGACGATGCCGTGGTTTTTATAGACGGGGGAGGGCGGCATGTTAGTTTAGATTGAGTTGGAGTCCTCCGGAACCAGAATTCGGCTGGGAACGCGCGGTTTTCCGGTTTAGTTTCGATCGGGTGCGCGCGCGGAGGAGTCCCGGGTTCGGACGAGCGAGAGGTCGGGGATGACAGGTGGGTCCCGCCTGTCTGCGAGAGGTGCGTGGGCGCGCGGCTGCGGGATGGCGCGGGGCTTGGGTGGGCCGGCTTGTGGGTTTCGGCCCACTGGCCGGGAAGGTTTATTTTTTTTCTTTTTCTTTTTCTTTTTCATTTCTGTTTTGAGTTTAATTTGAATTCCAGTTTGAATTTGAATTTTTGCAACACATGCAATACACCCAAATTTTTTAAATTCCCCCCTTAACAGGATTTTGGGGTGTTACAGCTTACTGCTGGTCGAGGTTGATATGTAGGGCAAGGCTGCTGTACAAACTGACGTTGTGGCTGCGTTGGTGCTGACGGAGGCCTGAAGTTCGGGTTGTACCCTCTCGGTCCGGAGTAGGGTACCGCAACACGGCTCGTCTGCCCTGCGGGTTGCTGCATCAGACGTGGACGGGTGTTGCTACCCGAGGCTTGGTGTGACCATCCCGCCTTCCTCTTGTTCTCATTTTCCAAGGCCTTCTGCTTCCTTTCTACAACAAATGCTCTGTCCACCATCTTTTGGAAGCTTTCATACTCGTTGGAGGACATTGCACACTGCATTTCTGCGGTAAGTCCTTCCACGAAACAATCCTGTTTCTGCTCATCAGTCTCTATGTCCAGTGGGGCATAATGGGATAGTTGAGTGAATTTAGTGAGGTATTCCCTCACAGTCATGTTTCCTTGCTGCAATGGCGGGTACTTGTACTCCGACGTACCACTCTCACGCTGGAGGACATACATGTACTCAGTCCTGTCCAGGTGGCGACGGTAGATGTGACTCTGGCAGGTGATGGCCTCCCAGGTGATATCCTTCTCCGTATCGACCTGTGTCGCTCGACAAGCTGGAGAGCGGTGGATCTTAAGCAGCTGATTTTCATGGATAATCCTCATTTCCGAACTCCATTCTTCCCGCTTCTCACAGATGGTCCGGGTGGAGCTATAGTGTATGATTAGCTTGCCCGTATTGCCGGCGGCTTGGAGCATGCGTCGAAGACGGCGCAACAAGCCTCCTACTGTCAATCCGTAGGAAAGGTACGTCACCGGGCGTCTCTCCTCTCTTTGGGCAAGGGCAACTACGGGAACTCTCCCTCCTGTGGACTTGCGAGCGGTGCGAATCATGCGAACCATCTAAAACATAAAGCATTTCAACTTAAGTTAGATAAAATTTTAAACAAAAATCCTATTTGAACAAAAGTTGGGATAAGATGAAGAAAGTGACCCCATTAAATAACACTTTTCAACCCACACCTTGTAAAATAGTTTTTAGGAAAATAGGGTCCTTAAATACGTCCATTTCTACCTAGGTCCACGTTCCTATGGGCAACCTTGGCGCTGATAGCACTTCTGTCACACCCGGTTTCTCCGAAGAACAACCGAGTGAATATCACATGTATGCCAGGATCATTTTCTCATACATGTGATGACAAATAGTGAAGCATCATTTATTACAAGCCAGATGTCGAATATAAATAAGTCTTACATAGCATATGTCTCGATGGACGATAATAAGTTCATAACAAGTAAATAAAATAGCAGCGGAATATTATTCTTGTGGGCTCCGTCATAGGCGTTGCCCGGGGGACTCCATGAACCTAGAAACCTTCGTCGGGTCCAAAGTCTTGATCATTAAACACCCCCTCATTATCTTGACCTGAGCAGCAATATAAACCAACAAATATGGAAGGTTGAGTACCGATGGTACTCAGCAAGTGTGGGAAAGTTATGTCATGCATGGCTAGAAGAAGGAGAGTTTGAACTCATGGTTAAAGCACTACGCAATTAATACCTATCACCTTAGCTTATTAAGCACCTACATTACTACACAGGTGAAATGGTCCCAATATCCCATCACATCATCATAATCAAATAATCATAACATCATTTCTAATGTTAAGCTCCCCGCTTAACACCCACAACTTCCAAAGCCATCATCCTCTAATCATGAATAAGTCCAAGCCGCTCTTGACCGTCAGCACGGCTGTCATGACAGTTTTGACTCTGCAGAGTTTGTACCACTGTACCCACATGTAGTGATTTCATCCCCCGTTGCCGGGTGGACTAAAAGAACCTCGATTATGCCAGGGGCCCCGAACCACATTCACACTTCCCAGGTGTGTAGCCAGGAGATCACTACGAAGCCTTTACAAAGGGATTCCTGATGAGTGTGGGCCCATTGAGGTTTCACCCCTAACAGCATACAAGAGGCGCCAACCCCGCTGCAGTGGCCCCCTCTTGAGCCTTGCGGTTCATATGGTAGTCCAGTTGACACCTACTCCCCGCACCATCCAACACACCCATACTACACCGGGGATACACCTAATTAATTGGCCAAGCTGCCCCATCTCAGCATGTGGTTGGCACGGTAAAGCCAGGTTACATGCTCCATGAACCGGTCCTTAGGATCCAGGCAAGTACTAAACACAAACCCGAGTCTCGTGCACCCAGCACCAACCAAAACATCCAACTTGCCTTGATCCCTGCCTCTACATAACCCAGAATATCTCATTCAAGAGTATGGTAAATAAACTGATGATCTCATATCCCAATTTTTCCCATTCTAAGCATTGCTAAGCAGAAGCATATAAATAAATGATATGATAAAATAAATCCCAACCCAAGCTACAAGGAAACAAGGTAATGCAATTCTAGGGAAACTTCCTAACATGGGTTTCATATTTCAATTGACAATGCAAATAATTCTAGCTACACATCCTAGTATAGGATCAAAGTGGTCAAGGACACTTGCCTTCTTCCTGCTGCTCTGGAATGGAAAGTCTTGTTCTTGGATAGGAAAAACTTTCTCTGGAGCAGGTTCTACTCATACCATCACACATAGCAAAGAAAACAACAATCCATAAGACATAGTTCACACTTCCACTTCATACAAACCACACATTCACATTTATAAAAACCATTAACATTTCTATGTGTTGTGGTTACTCTATGTGTGTTGATTTTGAGCTTACATGCACTTTTAAACATGTGCATATGATTTCTACTTCTGTATTCATATTTATGTTTGCATACTATATATGAATTTCCAATTTAAATGAATTCATTATATTCAATTGATACACATTTTAGCTACCAAGTATGCATGGAAGGTATTTTCCTACTGCAAATGGGTTTTCAGACCTTCTACCAAACCCTAAACTGAAATCTTTGGATTTGGAGACTTCATTTATCCTTTTATAGTTATGCATACCTACTTTCCTATATTTTAAGATTTATTTTCTATACCTAATTGTGAAGCTTCTTATGAAAATAATAAGACACATCATCTAAACAGAATAGGTTCTGACCTAAAATATTAAATAATATATTTTTGAACTTCTCCTCTGATGTGAACTAATTTACATTTATTTTACCAACTTTCAGAATTATTTCTAACCTAAAAATGTGTCCCTATAACTAATAAATTTGAATAATCAATTAGACAGATTCATTTCAACTTAAAATTTATTTTTAACTCACTCCAAAGTTTTCCAAGTACTAGGAAAGTTTTTAATTTGAATTTACAATGTGTTTGTCCCATCTTTTAAATTTTAAATACCCATCACATAGTCAAATTCCTAAATTTAATATCACATAGGGTTAAAAAGGTAAACTCACCCCACTACAGGGTCTATTATATTCTTTTAAGAATTTCCAGGGGTCTAACTACACATAACAGTGGGGTTTTTCCTAATTTTTATTAAGTCCAGAGGCTAAAACTGATTTTTAAATGAATTTACATGATTTCCTGAAGTTCCAGGGGCTAGATCAGAATTTTCCGGGGTTAGCTCGTATTTTCTGAGAACCCTAGGGGGTAGCACGTAAGAATCCCGTACTTTATAACGAGGGGCTGACGTGGACCGTCCGATTTAAAACCGACGGCTGAGATTATAATGTCGAACCGGTACGCGGGGATTTAAATTCTACCGTGCGATTTAAAATAGACGGCGCACAAGCGGCCACGTCGCTCTGATCGAGCGCGGGCGGCGCTGCCCGGCGGCGCACGGCAGCGGGAAGCGGCGATCTCGCGGAGAGTTTCGGATCTTCGTCAATTCTTCCTAGAACTGTGATTTTATGGCATAGATCGGTAGAGGGGAGGTTGGGGATCTCACCTCGGGGGGTTTCTTGAGCTCGGAGGTCCTGGAAGGCGGTCGGCGACGAGGTCCGAGGTGAATTCACGGCGAGGCTCGTCGGCGCTGTGTTTGAGCCGCAAACCACCGAGTTTTCTGCACCTGTGCGGCTCCCCGGAGGCGGTGGATCAAGACCAGCGAGTTAGATCAGAAATCCCGAGCGAAGATCGAGCAGAATTTGCCGGAGAAACCTGGGTTCTCACCGGAGAGAAAAATGGCAGATCGTGGGGAAAAACGGGACGATGCCGGGGTTTTTATAGACGGGGGAGGGCGGCGTGTTAGTTTAGATCAAGTTGGAGTCCTCTGGAACCAGAATTCAGCTGGGAACGCGCGGTTTTCCGGGTTAGGTTCGATCGGGTGCGCGCGCGGAGGAGTCCCGGGTTCGGACGAGCGGGAAGTCGGGGATGACATGTGGGTCCCGCCTGTCTGCGAGAGGTGCGAGGGCGCGCGGCTGCGGGCCGGCGCGGGGTTTGGGTGGGCCGGCTGGTGGGTTTCGGCCCACTGGCCGGGAAGGTTTATTTTTTCTTTTTCTTTTTATTTTTCATTTCTGTTTTGAGTTTAATTTGAATTCCAGTTTGAATTTAAATTTTTGCAACACATGCAATACGTCCAAAAATTTTTAAATTCCCCTCTGAATACGGGCAAGCTAATCATACACTATAGCTCCACCAGGACCATCCGGGAGAAGCGGGGAGAATGGAGTTCAGAGATGAGGATTATCCATGAAAATCAGCTGCTTAAGATCCACCGCTCTCCAGCTTGTCGAGCGACACAGGTCGATGCGGAGAAGGATGTCACCTGGGAGGCCATCACCTGCCAGAGTCACATCTATCGTCGACACCTGGACAGGACTGAGTACATGTATGTCCTCCAGTGCGAGAGCGGTACAACGGAGTACAAGTACCCGCCAGTGCAGCAGGTGACTTCCCATGAGCACATGGACCTGTGCTTGGAGGATGCTGCTATGCTTAGCAATCGACTGCAGGAGTGTCAGCAGGAGCTTCAGGATGTTCGTGACACCCTGAAGGAAACCGAGGTGTTGCTTCGAGCCTGCTTGAGGGCGAGAGAGAGAGGAGATGGGAATGAATTGTGTGTCACCGTGAATGACACATGGACTCCTGACTCCCCAGATCGCCGGGCGATCAGGCGTCGTCGCACTTCTTTACCAGCAGCCTCCCCACCCAAAGCAGAGTCAGAAGGCAGCCGCAATAATGAGGAAGATCCCGAGGAGCCAGCTCTGGGATACGAGTAGTGTAGAGTCTTTCCCTTAGTTAGCAAGATGTCGAATAGTCAAGTCGTTACCTTAGTTAATGGTGTGCTAATGCTTGGTGTGTGACGTGAGTTGTGGAAGCCATGAGCAATTGTCCACAGCCTCGTCTTCAGATTGTTTTGCTTTGGCGTGTGAACCCACATGAAATAATAGTGCATTTATTTTTGTGTGAGACATGAACCCTCAGAAAGTATAACAAAGCCTCGACACTTCAAAGTAAAAACAAGTGAAAGTAGTAAGATAATACGTAATGCTTTAAACTAACATTTGGTTGATCATGCTAGATGGCCGGAAGAGGAAAGGGTCGTGCTGCCAACCCCGCCAACAACAACGATGAGGCCTGCAACCCTCATCTTTCTGGGAGCCAAGACAGGGGTGGTCGCCGTGAAGGAGTTGATCCCATCCACCAAATGCTTGAGAACCAAAATCAGCTCATCCAGAACCTGACTCAAGTGGTAGCCAACTTGCATCAAGTTCCACCTCCACAAGCTGCACCACGCCAACCAAGGTTGAGTGAGTTTCTAGGAACTCAAACTCCGAAGTTTGCAAGTGCTGCTGAACCTCTGGAGGCAGATGACTGGCTAAAGACCATTGAGAGCAAGATGAGGATCATACAGTGCCAAGGGTATGAGAGGGTTCTGTTTGCCTCTCATCAATTGCGTGGACCTGCTGCTGATTGGTGGACCGCTTACGTGGCCGCCCACCATGACCCTGAGAACATTACTTGGGAAGAGTTCAAGCGTAGCTTCCGCAACCATTACATACCAAGGGGTGAACTCAAAAACAAGAGGAAGGAGTTCTTGGGGTTGCAGCAAGGAAACATGACTGTGAGGGAATACCTCACTAAATTTACTCAACTCTCCCGTTATGCCCCACGGGACATAGAGACTGATGAGCAGAAACAGGATTGCTTCGTGGAAGGACTTACCGCAGAAATGCAGTGTGCAATGTCCTCCAACGAGTATGAGAGCTTCCAAAAGATGGTGGACAGAGCATTTGTGGTAGAAAGGAAGCTGAAGGCCTTGGAAAATGAAAACAATAGGAAGGCCGGGTGGTCACACCAAGCCTCCGGGAGCAACACCCGCCCACGTCTGATGCAGCAACCCGCAGGGCAGACGAACCGTGCTGTGGTACCCTACTCAGCACCAAGAGGGTACAACCCGAACTACAGGCCACCGGCAGCACCAATACAGCCACAACGTCAGTTCGTACAGCAGCCTCGCCCTACATATCAACCTCGACCAGCAGTACAAGGACCCCCAAACCAACCCCAAGACAACAAAGACCAGACACCCAAGGTTGGGGTGCAATGTTTTAACTGTGGTGAAGTGGGGCACTACGCCCATAAGTGCCCAAAGAAGAGGCCCGCGCAGCCGCAACAGCAGAATGTAATGAGAGGACGGGTGAACCACGTCACCATGGAGGAGGCGCAAGAGGCACCCGACGTGGTAGTTGGTAAGTTTCCTGCCAATTTACACATTGCAACCCTGTTGTTTGATTCTGGTGCTACCCACTCGTTCATTGCCCAAGGGTTTGTTAAGAAGCATGACCTAGCAATAACACAAATGAACCATATTCTAGCAGTAAACTCTCCAGGTGGAGAAATAAGGACAAGACAAGTGTGTCCCAAAGTGAACCTAGACATTAATGGGGTAGTATTTACTGCTAACCTCATAGTGATAGATTCACAAGGGATAGATATTATCTTGGGTATGGATTGCTTGACCAAACATAAAGGAATCATCCATTGCTCGACCAGAACGGTGGAACTAACTCACCCTAGTGGCACAAGAGTAAAGTTTATAACAATACAAGAGCCTAGGAGGGACATTAAATTAAATCAAGTTGAGGTGAAAGTGGAGGAGATCAGGACCATCAGGGAATATCCAGATGTTTTTCCGGAGGAGTTGCCAGGTATGCCTCCGGATCGTGAAGTGGAATTCGCAATTGAGCTAGTGCCTGGAACAGCCCCGATATACAAGAGACCTTATCGGATGGACTCCAAGCAGCTGGGAGAACTCAAGGATCATTTGAGAGAATTGACGTAGAAGGGGTATATTCGTCCTAGTTCCTCACCATGGGGAGCTCCAGTGATATTTGTGCCTAGGAAGGACGGAACCCAAAGGTTGTGCATAGACTACCGTGCGTTGAATGAAGTAACCATCAAGAACAAGTACCCATTACCCCGAATTGAAGACTTGTTTGATCAGTTGAGGGGAGCTTGTGTGTTTCTCAAAAATTGATCTCAGGTCGGGATACCACCAACTTAAGATAAGGCAAACTGATATTCCAAAGACAGCTTTCGTATCTCGCTACGGACTGTATGAATACACTGTCATGCCTTTCGGGCTAACTAATGCCCCGGCATACTTCATGTATCTCATGAACAAGGTGTTCATGGAATATCTGGACAAATTTGTGTGGTTTTCATAGATGACATTCTCGTCTTATCCAAGGATGAAGAGGAACATGAGAAACATCTAAAGTTGGTGTTGTAGAAGCTGAGAGAACACCAACTATATGCCAAGTTGAGCAAGTGTGAGTTTTGGCTGAAGAGAGTTCCCTTCTTAGGACATATAATCTCGGAGGGAGGAATCTCCGTGGATCCCGCTAAAATCGAGGATATACAGAAGTGGAAGACCCCTGAAAATGTCAGTGAAGTTCGAAGCTTCTTGGGATTGGCCTGATACTATCGACGGTTTATTGAGGGATTCTCTAAGATCTCGAGACCCCTCACCAAACTGTTGGAGAAGGGAATCACATTCACATGGACGCCGCAGTGTGAGACGAGTTTTCAGGAGTTAAAGAAAAGATTGACAACAGCCCCAGTGCTAGTTATGCCAGATATGCAGAAGAACTATACGGTGTACTGCGATGCCTCTGGAAACGGGTTGGGATGTGTTCTCATGCAAGAAGGGCATGTCGTGGCTTATGCATCCCGGCAGCTCCGGAAGCACGAGAAGAACTATCCTACACATGACCTAGAACTAGCCGCAGTGGTACACGCGTTGAAAATTCGGCAGCATTACTGGATGGGGAAGAGGACAGAGATATATACGGATCATAAGAGTTTAAAGTACATTTTCACACAGCCAGATCTCAACCTCAGACAAAGGAGATGGTTAGAGCTAATTAATGACTTTGATGTGGGCATCAACTATCATCCTGGGAAAGCAAACGTCGTGGCTTGAAAGACATGCCTGCGGAATTGAAGGACGAGGTTATAAGGCTCAATCTATGCCTGGTGAATAGTGGTGAAGCCATCGCCATGGAAGTGGACTCCACAATAGAGCGAGACATACGCGAGGGTCAAAAGAATGACGAGAAGATACAAGAAATCAGAAAACTCATCAAGGAAAGTAAAGCTCCTGGTTTCAGAGAGGATGAACAAGGAACGGTGTGGCACGGGAAAAGAATTTGTGTGCCAGAAGTAAAGAAGATCCGTGAATTGATTTTGAAGGAGGCTCACGATTCTGACTATTCCATTCATCCTGGGAGTACGAAGATGTACCAGGACCTCAAGAGCAGGTATTGGTGGTATGGCATGAAGCGAGATGTCGTGGAACATGTTGCCCTATGTGACACATGCCAGTTGGTGAAAGCAGAACATCAACGACCCGCGGGATTATTGCAACCACTCAAAGTGACTGAATGGAAATGGGAAGAAATCGGTATGGATTTCATAGTGGGATTGCCTAGGACCCAATCAGCATATGATTCTGTATGGGTCATCATCGACGGGCTAACCAAGGTAGCTCATTTCATCCCCGTGAAACAAAGCTATAGCGGATCAAAATTGGCAGAATTGTACATGTCAAAGATCGTGTGTTACCATGGAGTGCCAAAGAAGATAGTGTCGGATCGAGGGACACAGTTCACCTCGAGGTTCTGGCAGAAGTTGCACGAAACCATGGGAACCCATCTGAACTTTAGTTCTGCATATCATCCCCAAACTGACGGGCAGACGGAAAGAACCAATCAGATTCTTGAGGATATGCTGATGGCGTGTGCACTCAAAAACAATAGGAGTTGGGACAAGAACTTACCATATGCAGAATTCTCCTATAACAACAGCTATCAAGCTAGTATGAAGATGTCACCGTTCGAAGCTTTGTATGGGAGGAAGTGCAGAACTCCCCTATTTTGGAACCAAACAGGGGAAAGTAGAGTGTTGGGTCCCGAAGTACTACAAGAAGCCGAGGCGAAAGTGAGGGAAATTTGCAACAACTTGAGGATAGCACAGACACGACAAAAGAGCTATGCCGATGTTCGGAGAAGAGAGCTCGTTTTCACCGTGGGAGACTATGTCTATCTCAAGGTGTCCCCTATCCGAGGACTTCATCGGTTCAAGGTGAAAGGGAAGTTGTCACCTCGATACATCGGACCTCTTCAAGTGCTAGAGAGGAAAGGCGAAGTGGCGTATCAACTAGAATTACCGGCTCGCCTATTGGATGTGCACGATGTATTCCATGTGTCACAGCTCAAGAAATGTCTGAGAACGCCTGAAGAGGTGTTACCCATGAATGAGATTGACGTAGCTGAGGATTTGTCTTATGCCGAACAACCATCCAAGATTTTGGCAACAATGGAACGCCTCACCAGAAATAAAAGAATCCGGATGTGCAAGGTGCAGTGGAAGCATCACTCGGAAGAGGAAGCCACCTGGCAGCGAGAAGATGAGCTTAAGGCACAATTTTCGGAGTTGTTTTCTTAGAACCACCAATCTCGAGGATCAGATTTCTTTTAAGGGGGGTAGAGCTGTAACACCCCAAAATCCTGTTAAGAGGGGAATTTAAAATTTTTTTGGACGTATTGCATGTGTTGCAAAAATTCAAATTCAAACTGGAATTCAAATTAAACTCAAAACAGAAATGAAAAAGAAAAAGAAAAAAATAAACCTTCCCGGCCAGTGGGCCGAAACCCACCAGCCGGCCCACCCAAACCCTGCGCCAGCCCGCAGCCGCGCGTCCGCGCACCTCTCGCAGACAGGCGGGACCCACCTGTCAGCCCCTACCTCCCGCTCGTCCGAACCCGGGACTCCTCCGCGCGCGCACCCGATCGAAACTAACCCGGAAAACCGCGCGTTCCCAGCCGAATTCTGGTTCCGTAGGACTGCAACTCGATCTAAACTAACACGCCGCCCTCCCCCGTCTATAAAAACCCCGGCATCGTCCCGTTTTTCCCCACGATCCGCCGTTTTTCTCTCCGGTGAGAACCCGGGTTTCTCCGGAAAATTCTTCTCGATCTTCGCTCGGTATTTCTGATCTAACTCGCTGGTCTTAATCCACAGCGCCGACGAGGCTCGCCGTGAATTCACCTCGGACCTCGTCGCCGACCGCCTTCCAGGACCTCCGAGCTCAAGAAAACCCCCGAGGTGAGATCCCCGACCTCCCCTCTACCGATCAATGTCATAAAATCACAGTTTTAGGAAGAATTGATGAAGATCCGAAACTCTCCGGCGAGATCGCCGCCTCCCGCCGCCGTGCGCCGCCGGGCAGCGCCGCCCGCGCTCGATCAGAGCGACGTGGCCGCTTGTGCACCGTCTATTTTAAATCGCACGGTAGAATTTAAATCCCCGCGTACCGGTTCGACGTTATAATCTCAGCCGTCGGTTTTAAATCGGACGGTCCATGTCAGCCCCGCGTTATAAAGGCCGGGATTCTTACGTGCTACCCTCTGAGGTTCTCGGAAAATACGAGCTAACCCCGGAAACTTGTGATCTAGCCCCTGGAACTTCAGGAAATCATGTAAATTCATTTAAAAATCAGTTTTAGCCCCTGGACTTAATAAAAATTAGGAAAAACCCCTCTGTTATGTGTAGTTAGACCCCTGGAAATTCTTAAAATAATATAATAGACCCTGTAGTGGGGTGAGTTTACCTTTTTAACCCTATGAGATATTAAATTTAGGAATTCGACTATGTGATGGGTATTTAAAATTTAAAAGATGGGACAAACACATTGTAAATTCAAATTAAAAACTTTCCTAGTACTTGGAAAACTTTGGAGTGAGATAAAAATAGATTTTTGGCTGAAATGAATCTGTTTAACTGATTATTCAAATTTATTAGTAATAGGGACACATTTTTAAGTAGAGAATAATTCTGAAAATTAGTAAAATAAATGTAAAATAGTTCACATCAGAGGAGAAGTTCAAAAATATATTATTTAATATTTTAGACCCAAAACCTATTCTGTTTAGATGAGGTGTCTTACTATTTTCATAATAAAGTGCACATTGAGGCATAGGAAATAAATCTGAAAATATAGCAAGCTAGATATGAATAACTAGAAAACGATAAATGAAGTTTCCAAAATCCAAAGAATTCAGTTTAGGGTTGGTAGAAGGTCTGAAGACACATTTGGAGTAGGAAAATACCCTCCATGCCCACTTGGTAGCTAAAAGGTGTATCAATTGAATATAAGGAATTTATTTAAATTGGAAACTCATATATTGTATACAAATATAAACATGAATACAAAAGTAGAAAACATATGCACATGTTTAAAGGTGCATGTAAGCCAAAATCAACACACATAGAGTAACCACAACACATAGAAATGAGAATGGCTTTCATAAATGTGATTGTGTGGTTTGTATGAAGTGGAAGTGTGAACTATGTCTTATGAATTGTTGTTTTCTTTTGCTATGTGTGATGGTATGAGTAGAACCTGCTCCAGAGCAAGTTCTTCCTTTCCAAGATCAGGACTACCCATTCCAAGAGCAGCAGGAAGAAGGCAAGTGTCCTTGACCACTTTGATCCTATACTTGGGTGTGTAGATAGAATTATTTGCATTGTCAATTGAAAATATGAAACCCATGCTAGGATGTTTCCCTATAATTGCATTACCTTGTTTCCTTGTAGCTTGGGTTGGGATTCATTTTATCATGTCATTTATTATTATGCATATGCTTAGGCATGCTTAGAATGGGATATTTGGGATATGAGATCATCAGTTTATTTTACCATACTCTTGAATGAGATATTGTGAGTTATGTAGAGGTAGGGATCAAGGCAAGTTGGATGTTTTGGTTGGTGCTGGGTGCACGAGAATCGGGTTTGTGTTTAGTACTTGCCTGCATCCTAAGGACCGGTTCATGGAGCATGTGACCTGGCTTTACCGTGACAACCACATGCTAAGATGGGGCAGCTTGGCCAATTAATTAGGTGTATCCCCGGCATAGTATGGGTGTGTTGTATGGTGCGGGGAATAGGTGTCAGCTGGACTACCATATGAACCGCAAGGCTCAAGAGGGGGCCACTGCAGCGGGGTTGGAGCCTCTTGTATGCTGTTAGGGGTGAAACCTCAGTGGGCCCACGCTCGTCGGGAATCCCTTTGTAAAGGCTTCGTAGTGATCTCCTGGCTACACACCTGGGAAGTGTGAATGTGGTTCGTAGCCACTGGCATAATGGAGGTTCTTTTAGTTCACCCGGCAACGGGGGATGAAATCACTACATGTGGGTACAGTGGTGCAAACTCTGCAGAGTCAAAATTGTCATGACAGCCATGCTCACGGTCAAGAGCGGCTTGGACTTATTCATGATTAGAGGATGATGGCTTTGGAAGTTGTGGGTGTTAAGCGGGGAGCTTAACATTAGAAATGATGTTATGATTATTTGATTATGATGATGGGATGGGAGATTGGGACCATTTCACCTGTGTAGTAATGTAGGTGCTTAATAAGCTAAGGTGATAGGTATTAATTGCGTAGTGCTTTAACCATGAGTTCAACCTCTCCTTGTTCTAGCCATGCATGACATAACTTTCCCACACTTGCTGAGTACCATCGGTACTCAACCTTGCATATTTGTTGGTTTATATTGCTGCTCAGTTCAAGATAATGAGGGGGTGTTTAATGATCAAGACTTTGGACCCGAAGAAGGTTTCTAGGTTCATGGAGTCCCCCGGGCAACGCCTGTGATGGAGCCCACAAGAATAATTATTCCGCTGCTAGTTTATTTACTTGTGATGAACTTATTATTGTCCATCGAGACATTTGCTATGTAAGACTTATTTATATTCGACACCTGGCTTGTAATAAATGATGCTTAACTATTTGTCATCACATGTATGAGAAAATGATCCTGGCATACATGTGATATTCACTCGGTTGTTCTTCGGAGAAAACCGGGTGTGACAGTATGTGTCGAGTTATCCGGGTAGTGTTTGATTCGAATCACCGTCCCTCGCGGTTATTGAGTATCACTTGCTCCCATGTTGTGACATAGTAATCAACTTGTGTGGAAACAGTTTGCAAAAGTATAATTGCTGTTATGATTATGTTAAGTTGCATGAAAAACCTGTTTGAAGTAGAGATAGAGCAAACTAATGTTATTTTTCCACCTTGGAACAAGTAGCATTGGAATGAAGCATTTCTTGTTTGATTGTGGAGTTCCAATGTTGCTGGGCGCAAGGTCACTATAATTATGGCAAAACCTGAAAGTTAAGGATGAACTCATAGGCGAGTCTTTTCGCAAATGACAGGCTTAAGTCTTAGGTTACTTTCATGTTGAGTTTCATGTATTAGGAGAGACGGTTAAGTCTTGCTGAGCCTTTGTGCTCACTCTTGCTATATAAGTGGTTATGCAGGTAAACATCGACGCTATAAAGAAGGTTGTCCGGTGAGACTCGGGAACTTCCGAGACAGGTCACTTTGGAGAACCATGTCTTCGTGTTGCTAGCGAGAAGAGCCCGCGGGCTGGAGCTCTTCTCGAGTGCTTCTTAGATATTCACCGTGAGCTGTGTATAGACTTCCGCTGTAGCTATTTTATGCAAGTTATTTACAAAGAAACAAGTTTAAGCTTCCGCTTTGATTTATGTAATACATTGTTCCCTATATGTGTGCTGTCCGGTGCCGCATAACACGGCACAACCCAATGCGATCCCCGGGCGAGGTGGCACGGCCCCGTGATCCAGGTCGGGCCCCCTCAGCGTGGTATCAGAGCCGCATTGGTAATAGCACACGGAATAAGGATGGTATTTCGACAAAAACTTAGGATACGGTGAGGAAACGGTATTAGGCCCACATAAGGACTATAGTAGTATAGTTACTTAAAGTGGCATTGCTAACTTGTTATATTTCTGGATTTTCATTATGCAACAACGCACCTACGTTCTGGTAAGAATGGTAAGGAACGCCACCGAAAGCGGTTCAATTTCGGTTAGCTCCCCTAACGAGGAAAGTGGTTCAGGAATAGGTCTCACAGCTTGGTGTGACACGTCAATATGAAACTCTTGAACTCTTCATGTTCCTGAGTTCATATGAAACGCTGATCCCTAGCGTGCATTAGGCAAGTAAGTGGAGACCCCATCGCGTGGTCAGTAACGCGAGAGTGTGTTCGTCTGGAAGTAGCCAGGAGGACATACGCAGCGCTTGCCATCGGCGTGCCCTGCAGGGCAGTAGGTGGTATCCATTGGGCTGATAACGTTCCCAACCGTGACGACCCATTCATGACATACTCGAGTTCCTCGTCGTGTGGTGTTGAAACACGATCATGTACCTTGAGACGTGACTTAACTCCAGGACGGCCGTATGACAATGATACGGGCGTTTGTATTTACTTTCAAATATGGAAATGCCTGAGATTAAACAACCGTTGAGTGCACCACTATTGAGTGTTCTTCTGCAGGTACTAACCACGTACGTATCCCGTGTAGTACACGTGTGCGAGAGACCGTCTTAGTGCCACTGATAATACGCATATGCCGGTATAATCCGGTTTAGGATTTTCTTTTGGTGAGTCTACGTAGTACCGACATGTGTCTTACGGTGCATCGACACCGTACTACACTTAATAATCCTCTTTCCTCTGAAGAAATGATTCATGAACTAACTTTGAACTAAAAGTGGAAGTTTGAAACAAATATTAGATACTGAACTCTTATTTTGAGCTAAGATTCAAATGAGAGTATAATTAGGTGTCAAAGTTTTCAAAAACAGAGTGCTCTGTTTCTGGCAGGAATTCTTGCTGTACTTTAACAGAGCATAACTCTGAGTAGCTTGACCCAATTATGGTGTATGATACAGTTCTGGAAAGATCATTAAGTTATCTACAACTTCTGTGTAGACCTCCAGAGCAAAATCACACGTTAAGTGGGTGACAAGTCCAGTTGAAGGCAAACTGTTCAGAACCAGGACAGTAGCAAAAACCTCTCTGGACCTTTCTGTTTTTAAGCCATAACTTCCTGTAGAAAAATCCTTAAGGAGCACATAAGTACTTGTTGGAAAGCTACTGTAGTTTACTAAAACTTTGGTATTGAACTCAAGTCAAGAATCTGTTGATAACTTGAGTAAAATTTGGAGTTTGTGTGAACTGGTCAGGGTAGTCCCGCTGATTAGTTAAGCGTACTTAAGATTTGTTTAAACATGAATGTGGTTATGCTTTCATAAAGTTCATGACATGTTCATGTTTTGCTTATCTTTATTTACTACTGAGATAGAATTTTGATTGACTCAAATTTTTTTCATGCAGTATGGTACGCGCACACTCTCAAATGGAGATTGGAGGTTCAAGTCGAGGTGGGAATGACTCGACTTCATCACAAGAGCCATCACCAACCGGATTGGCGGAAATTATGTCCAAAATGAATGAAACTCTCCAAACTCTAGTTCAGCAAGGCATAGATCGAGAAGCTCAACGTCACATGCCAACCCAGAGCACGTATCTGGATTTCTTGGCGACACAACCGCCGGTATTCTCTGAGGCGGCTGACCAGTGTGAAGCAAATCACTGATCATGTGTCATGGAGTCCAAGTTTGGGTTGATCCGATGTGATGAATTCTCGAAGACTCTGTATGCCGCTCAGCAGCTTCACGGCTTTTCTGGAGCATGGTGGGCAGAATACATTGCTGTCCAACCAGCAGGGCATCGTGTCACACGAGCGGAGTGCCAGGCTGCATTTCGTGCTCATTTCATCCCTGCGGGCATAATGCAAACAAGCCATGATGAATTATGGAACCTAAAGCAAGGTGACATCAGTGTTATTGAGTATGCGAAGGAATTCAATCGCTTAGCTCAATATGTCCCTGACTATGTGAAGTCACCAGCCATGAAGGGTTATCATTTCTACCGAGGGCTGACCGCTGGGCTGCGATGTGAATTGGCTCAAGTTAGCCAAGAGAATTTTGATGAGTTTGTGAGCTGTGCTATCGCTCAAGAATATTATTCCAATCTCTACCTCAAAGAAAAGAGGGAGAGGGACTCATCACAGGATGAAGACAATCGTCTGCCTCAGAAGTATCAGTTGGTAATCTGTTCACCTTCCGGTCGAGAGATTCCACAAGAGGTGCAATCATTATGGGAGTGTGACGACTCTTCTACTCCACAGAGGTCTTATTCACCTCCACCGCAGCAGCAATTTGTTTCTTGTGCTCCTCAGTATCAACAAGGTGCACTACAATATTATTGCCCTCAAGAGGTTGAAGAGTAACGAGTTGATGTCTCAGCTGAAACAAGTGCTGTCCCACTTCAAGGGCGATCTTGGGCAGCAAAGAAAAGCTATGTCCAAAGTGGGAACAGTCAATTATGTGTCAGTCGATGATCTGCCAAAGGGAGGACCTGTTCTTGCCGGCAGGTTCACCTTAAATGACAAGCCGGTTGTCATTTTATTCGACTCTGGTGCGACACATAACTTCATTAGCAGGGCGACGGTGATCCGGGATCAGATCTCCACCACTATCACAAAAGGTTCTTACCTTATTCATTCGCCAGGTGGAGACATATCAACTAATGAAGTCGTCTCTCGAGCACCACTTTGTTTGGGTGGGAAAATTTATCCTACCACCCTCATCATTCTCGAAGACCAGGGAATCAATGCCATATTGGGAATATCATGGTTGACCTTCCATAAGGCGGTCCTGGACATCAAGAACAGGAGTTTTCACTTGGACTCTCCACTTCACGGACGTCAAACATTGTATCTCGGCGAAGCGGGTTCCAAAGACCCGGAAGTATGTAATGCCGAGGCGTACAAGTTAGAAGACATTCCGGTAGTCAGTGAATATCCTGACGTGTTTCCCGAAGATCTTCCAGGTCTACCACCTGAGCGCGAGGTGGAGTTCAAAATAGAGTTGATACCGGGAACCACGCCGATCTCTCGGAGACCATACAAAATGGCTCCGAGTGAGTTAGCAGAATTGAAGGAGCAACTCAAAGATCTGATGGACAAGGGGTTTATTCATCCAAGTTCATCACCATGGGGTTGCTCAGCTTTATTTGTGAAGAAGAAGGATGAGACGCTGAGGCTATGCGTCGATTATCGTCCTTTGAATGCTGTGACGATAAAGAACAAGTATCCACTATCAAGAATTGATATCCTCTTCGATCAGCTAGTGGGTGCTAAAGTCTTCTCTAAGATGGACTTAAGGTCGGGGTATCATCAAATCAAGATCCGAGCGGAAGATATCCCGAAAACAGCATTCTCGACACAATATGGACTCTATGAGTATCTTGTCATGTCATTTGGGTTGACCAACGCTCCGGCTCACTTTATGTATCTTATGAACTCGGTGTTCATGCTGGAGCTGGATCAGTTCGTCGTGGTGTTCATCGACGACATCTTGGTCTATTCCAAATCTGAAGAAGAACACGCTAAACATTTGCATATTGTGCTTCAACGCTTGAGAGATCACAAGCTCTATGCAAAGTTTAGTAAATGTGAATTCTGGATCAACCATGTGCCATTTCTTGGGCACATTATTTCAGCAGAAGGCATTGCCGTTGATCCAAGCAAGATTGAACAAGTGCTGAAGTGGAAGTCTCCAACATCAGTCCATGAAGTTCGTAGCTTCTTGGGTTTGGCGGGATATTACCGGAGGTTCATCCCGGTCTTCTCAAAAATCTCCAAAACTATGACTGGGCTACTGAAAAAGGGCATCAAATATGATTGGAGCAAGCCATGTGAGGAAGCTTTTCAAGCATTGGTGAAACACCTCACAACAGCCCCGGTTCTAGCTCAACCGGATACAACCAAGCCCTTTGATGTTTATTGTGATGCATATGGCATCGGACTTGGTTGTGTACTCATGCAAGGAGGACGAGTGGTCGCATATGGATCACGGCAATTACGGAATAATGAGCAACATTATCCAACTCATGATCTCGAGCTTGCTGCCGTGGTATTAGCTTTGAAGATGTGGATACATTACCTATTGGGAAATCTGGTTCATCTCTACACCGACCACAAAAGTATGAAGTACATATTCACTCAGAAAGAATTGAATATGAGCCAACGGCGATGGTTGGAGCTGATCAAGGACTATGAGATTGAAATTTATTATCATCCGGGCAAGGCAAATGTGGTTGCCGATGCACTCAGCCGGAAGTCTCATATTCATAACCTGACCATTGCGCCGATAGAAGAGGAAGAACCAAGTCTCTACTTGGTTCCATATGGAGCTCTACATAATCTAGCTCTTATACCCACAATAAGAGAGGAGGTCATGGAAGCTCAAAAGAAAGACAAGGGCATGGCTCATATCAAGAGGAGGTTGAAGGACGGGGAGATGAAATATTTCCGGTTAGATGATGAGGACACCCTATGGTTCAAGGACCGGATAGTCGTACCCCGTGATATGAGGCTGCGGAAGAAAATCTTGGACGAGGCTCACTTATCCAAATTTTCTATTCATCCTGGCAGCGATAAAATGTACCAAGACCTCCGGAAGAAGTTTTGGTGGACACGTATGAAACGTGAAGTTGCGAAATACGTTTCAGAATGTGATACGTGTCAAAGAGTTAAGGCCGACCATGTGAAGAAGTCAGGCCTGTTGCAACCGCTACAAATACCGGCATGGAAGTAGGAAGACTTGAGTATGGATTTCATCGTTGGGTTGCCGATGACCTCCCACCACCATGATTCGATTTGGGTAATCGTTGACCGATTAACGAAATCAGCACGTTTCATTCTGGTGCATACCAACTACAGCACCAAGCAGTATGCGGAGTTATACATAGCATGAATCTTATGCTTGCATGGCCCGTACCATTGTCTCCGACAGAGAATCGCTGTTCGTATCCCGCTTCTGGGAACAGCTACACACATCCTTGGGAACTAAATTGATTCGAAGCTCCGCGTATCACCCTCAAACCGATGGGCAAACTGAGAGGGTGAATCAAATCCTTGAAGATATGCTAAGGGCGTGTGCCATCCACCACGGTAAGATCTGGGATGATCACTTACCGTTGGTGGAGTTCTCGTATAATAATGGTTATCTAACGAGCATAAAAATGGCGCCTTATGAAGCTCTCTACGGCCGGAAGTGCGGCACACCCTTGAACTGGTATGAATCTGGCGAGAGAGTGATTTACGGGATTGATCTCGTAAATGAAGCAGAAGAGCGGGTAAGACTTATTCAAGCAAATCTTAAAGCCGCTCAGTCCAGGCAAAAAAGCTATGCGGATAAGAGATGTCGTCCTCTGAACTTCCATGTTGGGGACCACGTATACCTCCGTGTATCTCCTATGAAGGGCATTCACCGATTCGGAGTAAAAGGGAAATTAGCTCCACATTTTATCGGTCCCTTCGCCATCATTGAAAGGTGTGGACCTCTGGCATACCGTTTGGAGCTACCGGCATCCTTAGCCAGAGTGCATAACGTCTTCCACATATCCCAGTTGCGGAAGTGTTTGAAAATTCCAACGGAGATCCTCACGGGAGACATAGCAGATTTGAAGCAGGACCTCACCTATGTTGAGCATCCAACCCAGATAATTGATGAAAAGACTCGCGAGACCAGAAATCGGACGCTGCGATTTTTCAAGGTGCTATGGGAAAATCACACGTCCGAGGAAGCTACATGGGAAAGCGAGGAGTATTTGCAACACAATCATCCGGAGTTGTTAGAGGCTTATACTTAATAGTTGTCCTCTCCATTTTGTCCTTAATCATGAATCTCGGGACGAGATTCTTTTTAAGGGGGGAGGAATGTAAAAGTCCCAAAACTTGTAAATAGAAAACTTGAGCTATGAACAAAGTTGAGTTTATATGCAAGAAATGGGACCTACGAAAACTTTTGTATACTCATGAAAGTGTTGGCATGTGCAATAAAATTTTGAATTCAGTTTGAACTAAGAGGTGCAATTCAAAAAGAAGAAGGGCATTTTCAAAAGAGGAAAAATTCAAAACTGTTGTTTGAAAAAGTGTATTTGCAATAGCCAACTCAAGAATCAGGTGGCATATTTGAGTTCCTCAGGTTCAAATTATGAGGGAGACCAATTTGGAGGAAATTTGGAGGTGCTTTGATATGAATATCAAAGGAACTTGTAAAATTCATCCAAATTTGAATTTAAATTTGAAACTGTGGCATAAATTGTCAAATGGCAAGATGGCCTTTGAATTTGGATCCCTCACAGCTTAATTTACAAGGTGTCAAAATTTGGAGATCTTTTGGGGGCCAGTGAGGAGCTGTGGGACCCACCTGTCATGGACTAAAAAGAGAGGAGACTTTCAACCGAAGGAAACAGTTTGCTCTGTTCATACCCGAGCCTGAAGCAAGCCAGTGCGGGGCGCCACCGAGGGCTGCGGCCGACGCCAACTCCTCACTGTAGCAGCACGCTGGAGAGCTGCTCGTGGCGCCTTAACTCTCGGCGTGATCCATCCCCAAGTGATCGAGTCCCCGTTCGCTGCTTCTTCCCCACGCAAGAAAGAAAATCGGGCCGCCGCTCGTAGCCGCCTCGGATCCTTGATCGGGAAACCACCAGGCTTGTGCCACATTGCCTCCAAAGCCGAAAAACCGACACCAGGGGACTTCCCTCTGCTCTCTCGGCACAAACCCGAGAAGTTTTCGGCTGCCCCGACCAAGAACCGTGTGTTCATG
Organism: Neostapfia colusana; assembly: GCA_030760725.1. Classification (NCBI taxonomy): domain Eukaryota; kingdom Viridiplantae; phylum Streptophyta; class Magnoliopsida; order Poales; family Poaceae; genus Neostapfia; species Neostapfia colusana. Next base: position 29,876,706 of record JASWHV010000017.1, on the reverse strand, counting down.
TGCTGACCGCGAGCAAAAACCCGAACGGGCTCGCGTGGACAGCCTACACCAGACACTTTCAAGCCCGAACGAGAGCCCCCTCGGACGCGCTAGGATCCCCTGATGCTCGTCCCTGAAGCTCAAGCCGTGACATGATCCACTGAGCGCGAATTTGAAGAAAGTTCCCCGGCGGGCACGAACTGACCTCCCGGCACGGTAACTTCAAATTCACACGCTACCCTGATTCTTAGCTCGTCAATTCTTGCACACAGGACCGCCACTAGTCGGCGATCATTAGCCCTTCACAACCCTAGCTGGAAAACACACGTAGACTGCACAAATTCTAGATTTTCCGAGCTCCACCGTGAAAGAAGTCTCGGGCGCACGGTGAACCCCCACTTGCCGCCATTTCCGAGCCACGTTGAGGCTATGCCGAGCTAGCCCATCCTCTGCTGGTGCTTTTGGGCGGTTCGGTTGAGCTGTTAGCGAGCTACAAGGGCCGGGCGACAGCACCGATCGTCACCGAAGGCCGCGGCTCGTCGCCGGCCTACTTCCGGCCACCGGCAGCCCGAGCCAACCCCGTGGACATGTTCCCCGGCCCTGAAAACCCCAAGGCGGCGAGTCTCCGGCCGAGAGGCGGCCGGGAAGCCGGGTCCGGCGAGCTCCAGTGGAGCGCCGGCGAGGGGGAGGCGCGGGAGCGGGAGGAAGAAGAAGACCCCCACCCGGCCCACGTGTCAGCAGCTGAAGATTAAAAATCCAGATCAGCTGTGGCGTGTGATCCAGTGTGGTGACGCGGGAAAAGGTCTGTGGCCCCGTGTGGCGCGATCCCAGCGGTTGACACGTGGGGATGGGGCCACTGTCAGGGTTTAAACATTTCCCCGATTTATTTTGAATTCCAGATTTAGTTCAAACTTTGGAACTGCATAACTTTTGCTAGGGAGCTCCAAATTTAGTGATTCAAATTGGGTTGGATTCAGGTTGTAAAACTCTATCCAGATATGCAAACCAATTTGTATTAAAATCAATAGAACATTCTGGAAAATTCTTTAAAGCTTTTCAGAAAAAGAATTTTAGATGGAGTTTGGTTCATCCAAAAATCCCCAAATTTTGCCAGAATATTCTTTACGATGTTAGGAGACACCTGTAAAAGTTTCAGCTCATTTGGAGTTGATTTATTAGGAGTAATTCTGATTTCAAATTTCTGTATTCAAATGAGTACAGAAACATTTTCATAGAATTTCCAAAACTTGGAAATTCAGTTCTGGGCATTCCTTAGCTCCAAAAATCCCAGAAAACTTCATGTATACTCCCTGAGATATGTATGAAATTATAGTTCACTTACATTTGTATGAAAGTGCAAATTTATTCAGAATTAATTCCTGTTTGGTTAAATGCTTAGGGAATTGTTCTGGGAGATCTACTTAGTGAATTATTCTGAATTTTGGTCCAGAGGGCCTTCTTGTGACAAGGACCTCACAAGAAAATTTCCAGCACCATTGGAGCCCTGGATCATTATGTCCTGTTCAACCTCATTAGCTAATCCCAACCCAAGTGATGAAACCCCACTCATCATTTGATCCTAGTACTTAAAAACAAACCCAAACCATTAGCACCAGTTTCCTTTTAAATTCTTAAACAGAGTTCCAGTTTTAAAACTTGTCTTTAGAACTTGTTAGCAAAAGTTTTATAATTAAACATGTATGCATATTCATAACGTGTAGTGATTAAACGTGGAAAGTGAAGAAGGAGAAATTAAGCTTGGATCAAGGAACAAGAAGGCAGGGATTGAGCTTCAAGTCAGCAGCAACTAACATCACACTATCTGACTTAGTCACCTGCAAAATCAAGGCAAGCCCCGGTTTGCACTTAAGTTGTTATTAAAGTTTTCCTTTTGTTCACCACTATTGGTCAAAGTTTGTATGTGCATTAGGTCAAGGATGTTTTATACTCCACTTGCATAGCCAAACATGAACCCTGAGGTCAAGGGTAGAATTGTGTCTTCGCTGTAGAATAAGGCCATGCTAAATAGATTAGGGCATCTGGTAGAAGACGAGTAGTTGGAATCTACTCGCGAGCTATAGTTCAGGATATCATAAGTATGGTTGGAAAAGGAAGCAAACTAAAGTTTACATTTCTAAAGATGAGACCGGGCAGAGGGGTTAGGCAGCGACAAGACGAGGTCTTGGTCGCGTAGCTCTGCCTGTGTCGGTTAAGGACCGATGCGTGTGCCGCATCTAGGAGCAAGTATTGAGTTGTGTACCGGATGCTTACTGATATATGGGAACCAGGAAACCGATGTACCAGGTTCACTGGATTGTAGAGGCATACCACATCGTCTCGCTAGACCTATGAGCCGAGACGGCGCGACCGGTTCTATAGTTTAGTGTCCGGAGAAAGGTTGCCACATACAACGTAATGAAGGACGCCAGAGTTGGGTCTTCAGAGGCGGGCATATGTGTCGAGTTATCCGGGTATTGTTTGATTCGAATCACCGTCCCTCGCGGTTATTGAGTAACGCTAGCTCCCATGTTGTGACGTAGTAATCAACTTGTGTGGAAACAGTTTGCAAAAGTATAATTCCTGTTATGATTATGTTAAGTTGCATGAAAACCCTGTTTGAAGTAGAGATAGAGCAAACTAAAGTTATTTTTCCACCTTGGGACAAGTAGCATTGGAATGAAGCATTTCTTGTTTGATTGTGGAGTTCCAATGTTGCTGGGCGCAAGGTCACTATAATTATGGCAAAAACCTGAAAGTTAAGGATGAACTTATAGGTGAGTCTTTTTGCAAATGACAGGCTTAAGTCTTAGGTTACTTTCATGTAGAGTTTCATGTCTTAGGAGAGACGGTTAAGTCTTGCTGAGCCTTTGTGCTCACTCTTGCTATATAAGTGGTTTTGCAGGTAAACATCGACGCTATAAAGAAGGTTGTCCAGTAAGACTCGGGAACTTCTGAGACAGATCACTTTGGAGAACCTAGCCGCTGCCATGTCTTCGTGTTGCTAGCGAGAAGAGCCCGCGGGCTGGAGCTCTTCTCGAGTGCTTCTTAGATATTCACCGTGAGCTGTGTATAGACTTCCGCTGTAGCTATTTTATGCAAGTTATTTACAAAGAAACAAGTTTAAGTTTCAACTTTGATTTATGTAATACATTGTTACTTATATGTGTGCTGTCCGGTGCCGCATAACACGGCACCACCCAATGCGATCCCCGGGCGAGGCGGCACGGCCCCGTGATCGAGGTCGGGCCCCCTCACCATCCACAAGGGAGCAATGTACGTCCCCGTTTCATGCCCCCAGCTGCACCACAGTATGGCTCGTCCACTTCTACTTTTCGCCCTAATCAACCACCACAGCAATGTCCTGTTATGCAAGCACACTGTGTGCCTTTGCCTCCTGCGCCCCGACCCAACATGGGTGCTTATGCTCAAAACCACCCTCATCCCAACGTTCCTGCTGTCTTGGGCAACAAGGCATGCTTTTCATGCGGAGAGACGGGACACTTCGCAAGTCAGTGCTCGAGGAAAGGACTTGGACAGCCATGCAACACGCCCAAGCAGAACCCACCGCCGAATGGAGGAGCTAATCGAGTCATCCGTGGGCAGCAGAACTACGCTCGGGGCGACGTGAATCATGTCTCCGCTGAGGAAGCACAACAGGATGAGGACGTCGTGATTGGTATGTTCCTTGCCAACTCCAACTCACCCACCATTTTATTTTATTCCAGAGCATCACATTCATTCATATCATCAAAGTATGTTGCCAAGTATAATCTACCCATATCACACAAGAAATATACTATGTTGATTAATTCTCCCGGTGGAGAGATGAGGACTAATATAGTATGTCCGAAAGAAATCCTTAAAATAAGAGGGGTAGACTTCCTTGCCAACCTTATTGTCTTTGATTCCCAAGGGCTTGATATAATACTTGGAATGGACTGGTTAAGAAAGCACAACGGAGTAATACAATGTGCTAAGAGGAGCGTGCAGTTGACAAACGAGCATGGAACTCGTATTGAGTTCGAGTCAGCCTAACCGGCAACTGAGAAGGCAATGTTCAACCACGTCAAAGAGGCAACATTGGAAAGCATTCAGGTGGTTCAAGAATTTTCGGACGTGTTCCCGGAAGAACTTCCAGGTATGCCACCTGACCGGGACATTGAGTTTGCCATTGATTTTGGTACCTTGAACTGCACCGATAGCAAAGAGGCCATATAGGATGCCCGTTAATGAACTAGTGGAACTCAAGAAGCAAATTCAGGAGCAGCTAGAAAAGGATTTCATACGCCCAAGCTCGTCAACATGGGGAGCCCCCGTGCTCTTTGTAGACAAGAAGCATGGGACCCAAAGGATGTGTGTGGATTATAGGTCTCTCAATGAGGCGACGATCAAGAATAAATACCCTCTGCCCCGTATAGAGGACCTGTTTGACCAAATGAAAGGTGCCCGAGTTTTCTCCAAAATTGATCTTCGGTCGGGATACTTCCAGCTGAAGATTAAGCCCTCTGACATACCCAAGACTGCCTTTCGAACACGGTATGGTTCGTATGAATATACCGTTTTGTCTTTTGGGTTAATGAATGCACCTGTGTGTTTCATGTACCTCATGAATAAGGTCTTCATGGAGTACTTGGACAAGTTCTTCGTGGTTTTCATCAACGATATCATGGTGTATTCAAAAAGCGAGGAAAAACACGAAGAACATTTGAGATTGACATTGCAGAAATGGTGAGAGCATCAATTGTATGCCAAGCTCAGCAAGTGTCAATTTTGGCTAAAGGAGATATCATTCCTAGGCCACATCATCTCCGAGAGAGGAGTATCGGTTGATCCCGGAAAAGTGGGAGATGTTCTGAAGTGGAACCAACCAAAAAACGTAACGGATATTCGGAGTTTTCTTGGGATGGCTGGATACTACCGCCGGTTCATCAAGGATTTCTACAAAATAGCAAAGCCTATGTCTGAATTGCTAATGAAGGGAAAAGCATTTCAGTGGACACAAGGGTGCCAAGAAAGCTTTGAGGAGCTCAAGAAAAGGCTAACCACAGTGCCAGTTTTGGTATTGCGGGACATAAGTGTGACACCCTCAATTTTGTATTCATGCATGCATACATAATCCATATAGAAAAACATTTTAAAAAGAAGTAGAAATGGAGAAAGAATCCGAAAGATAGCAGAAAAGAGCCAATTCTTGTTACCGAGGAGCGCTGTAGACACTTCCCGCGGCCCGCTGGCCACATAGCGCGTTCATAGCTCATCCCTGCGGAATGGGGTGAGGTCCGACACCGCCAGACACGTGGCAGGCTCTGAGCTCGCCTCTGCGGAAAGGGCGAGGTCTGACCCGTAGGACACGTGTTGTTCCCAGAGCTAGCCTCTGCGGAAAAGCGATGCCCAACCCCGCGGGACACGAGGTGACCTCCAGAGCTAGTCACTGCAGAGAAGCAAGGCTCAACCCTGCGGGACACGTGTCGCTCTCGGAACTCACCCCCGCAGAGGGAATGAGGTCACGTCTCGATGGACACGTGTCACCGTCGGAGCTCACCTCCGGGAGGTCCGACACTGTTGGACACATGTCGCTATCGGAGCTCGTCTCCGAGGAGAAGAAAGGTTCAATGCTATTGGACACATGTCGACCCGGAGCACACCTCCGAAGAGAAAGGAGGTCCGACACTAAGGGACACGTGTCGACCTCGGAGCTCGTCTCTGAGGGAGAGGGGAGGTCCGGCACTAGCACGTGGTGCACGCGGAGCTCGCCTCTGAGACAGAGGAAAGTCCTGCCCGCCAAGACACGTGGCGCACGCGGAGCTTGCCTCTGAGGAGAGGGGAGGTCCCGCCCGCCTGACACGCGGCACAACCAGAGCTTGTCTCTGCGGAAAAGGGAGACCAGGCCCCCGCTGGACACGTGGAGCCTCCGGCGCTCACCACTGCGGAAGGACGAGATCCTTAAGCGGTTTTTCCCCTGTACGTGAGTACCCGGTACTGAGGAAACCGACACAAATTCTTCCACGTTGAATACTGCAACCAAATCGATTAGAGATAAGTTGTTAAGATCTAAAAACACATTGAATAGGACTCTTATTTGAAATCCAATCAGAGTAGGACTCTTTCTGACCTCTTATAAATAGAACCGAAAACCCCTGGCCGAAACCACGTACGTATTCTTTCCCTCCCAAGTCGGCGACTTGGAGATCCTAGCTCCCAACTCGCCGAGTTAACCCCCTTCGCCGGAGTTTAGCCGCCGGTGAGCCGCCATTGAAGCCCCATCACACCTCGCCGTCGCTGGAAGAGAGCTGATGATCTGTCTTGCTATGAGGAAGGCCTCGACACCCAGGAGAAGTGAGGTAGGCCTTCGATACCACCTTACAACATCATCGTAGTTTTCTTCGCATCTGTTTCTTTGATCCCTTCGAACAGAAGCTTTTTCGTGGACAGATCACGTGTTGATCGGTTTGATCTAGATCTTGAGACAAGATCATCACCACGTCCACATTTGATCCTTACACCCTTGTTCATTATAAAACCCCATGCAAATCCATTAAAACATGCAAGAACACGTACAGTTAGACTGCACCATAAGATTTGCATGCATATGCACCATTGCATCTTAAGTAAAGTTTGTGCATGATGATTGATTGCTGTGAATCTTGTATGTGTGTGATCGTGATTAGAAGGACAAACTCAGGGAGCTATCTATGAAGGACCACAGCACCAAGACTTGGAGACACGTGAGCAACCGAAGCCACAAGAACAAGGCAAGTGCTCCTTGACCATATTGATCCCATGTTTTAGAACTGTTTTGTTTGCGAAAACTGTGTATGCTTTAGTCAACTTGATGGGAAACCGTTTTATAGGAGTTTACTAGTTTTGTTAACCACCCTTGTCGCCGGGAGGGTTGATGAGTCATGTATGGCTTTTGCTTTTGCTTCGCTGAGTCCACGGGATATGGGAAGCGAGATAGAATGTGTCTAGCTACTGCACTCATATGAACAATGATAATGAGAACTTGATGTTGATAATGAACATGAATCGGGGGAGATCTAGGCAAGCTTGGTTTGTGGATGTGGTAGAATGAGATGGTGGTTTACTTGCCGTAGATGTAAGGACTGGTTCATGCGAGCACATGCAAGGAAGACAGTGCCACCACAAGACCAAGTATGGATGCGGTCTTAGCCGACTAATTAGGTAAGTTACTAGAGTGTTATGGACCGTGGAAGGTGCCGGGAATGGGAGTCAAGAGAGGACTGCCCTGGGAACTACATGGCACAAGAGGGGGCCCGTAGGTGGGAGAATGGTGATTCGAGCCTGCTGGTGAAACCTTAGTGAGCCCATACATCTAGTAGCCCCTTTGTAAAGGCTATTTTGTGATCTCTTAACCATATACCGACGGTTGTGTACTGGTATAATGGAGGTTCTGCAATCGCCGACGGGTGACAAAATCACAAACTTGTGGGTAAAGTGGTGCAAACTCAGCAGAGTGTAAAACTATCATGATACCCGAGCTTCCGGTCACAAGCGCCTTCCCTACTTTCATGATTAGATGGGAGGTTTGGGATGGTTATCAGGATGATTTGGGATGAATGGTTTGGTTATTGTGATGTCATTGGTTTGCTTATGGTTTGGTCTTTGGATTTGGTTTCGGGACTGTTGAGTCCTGGTGATGAGAATGGTTTTGATTATGAGATGGAATTGAATATGAGATGAGATGGTTATCATGAGCATAAGAAAAAGTTGAGAAAGATAAATGTCTGGATGAGACATGAAAAGTGGAGAATCATGATGGAGGTATGTTACTGGTTTAATTCGATACATGTTGGGATTACATTAACTTAAAGCTAGTTGTTGTTTTTATCATGTTTGAGAAATAAAACTTTGCTTTCTGCAATGAGCCTTTTTACTCCTACCTTGTTGGAAGCTACATGTCATACATTTCCTGCACTTGCTGAGTACGACATGTACTCACCCTTGAATTATCATACCATCATTAGTAACAGGAGAAGAATACTTTGAAGACAATGTGGAGTATTAGGCGTGTGATCTACCGTCAACTTGCCTGTCGGGATGGAGATGGATATGAAGCTCGCTGCTGCTTAGTTTGCTTCCGCTACCGTTAGAGACTTCCGCTGCTAGAATAAAGACTTTAGCTGCAAGAATAAGATAGAGATTGATGTAACAAAATACTTAAACTCTATTATTCGTGGTTATATATTCTGAATTCAGTTTGTGGAATACATGCGTATGTGTGATGAACATCCTGGGCACACATATGCATCAGCTCGGTTCCGTGGTTTTCGGAACCGGGGCGTCACAGATTGGTATCAGAGCCACGGTTGACCGTAGGTCGCAAGCCTAGATAGAATTCAAAGATTGGTACAATGCACATATTGGCATTATGTAACAGCCCTAACTTTTGTAAAGTCTGATTTCAATTTATGAAACAAAGTTAAGGCAAAGAAAGGCTATAGTTGTGTCACATGAAATGATGAACTCAAATGTGGACATGTGAGGGAGTTAAAAATTTTCTCTGGCCCATGTTCAACAGATGTTAACCTAGGGGAAAGAATTACACTCCCAAAAACTTTAACTCATGTGCACCCTTTTCTATGAGGAGAGTGGAGGAAATTTAAACATTATTTTGAATCTTTTGAAAGGATTCCTATTCAGATTGTTGAAAGGCCTATATGTGAGATCATAGATGCATTTCTCATATATTCAAGAGCCTAAGTTCCAAGTTTGGAGGATTTTGGAGCTCATCTACCATTTATTTTAAGGAATATTTGTGAGCAAATTCAAATTCAAATTTAAATTTGGAAACTGAACCAAATGTGCTCAATTTTGAAATCAGATTTCATATTCAAATTCGTCACATTATGTTTGGCCTATCCTCCAAATTTGGTGAGATTTGGACAACGTTTGTGTGGGAATCTCAAAGCACAGTGAGGAAATCAAATAAAAGGGGCCGGTCCCACATGTCATACACCACAGTTCAACAACCGGCTCTGTTTCCTCCCAAATGCACGCGCAAGCGACAGCAGCTTCTCTGACCACGTCGGTGGCTCGCCAGCTCCTGCTCTCCGAGGCGCGCCCTGCTCTTAACCTTCACACGGGTAGCACAACCGAAGTTTTCTGCTCACAGCTCAGCTCCCGTGTGTTTTCCTCCCGATAAGAACAGAGCCTTCCACTCTCTGTTTTCTTTGATCGCCAGAGCAAACCAAGCAACTTTTGCCCGAGACCCGAAAAGTCCCAACGACAGCTTCCCGAGGTACATCGATTTACTGGGTCCCATATAGCCAGCATGAGTCCGGTACACAACTCAAACTTGTTCAACAGGGCCGCATACGGATCGGTCCTTGACCAACACGGACATGTCTATAGCACCCAGGCCCCTATGTCCTGCTGCCCCTACAACCTTCCGGTCTCAACTATAACTTGCTACTTCATTTATGAACAAATCCTGTATGCCCCTGTTGTTCCTGAAACTGCGAGTAGCATCTCACCACTCGACTTCTACTGAACCGTACTTAGGCATGGCAGTTCTACACGGTGAAAGACACCTACCCAATACTCCATGGGTCATTTGGTTATGCAGGAGGGGTATCAAACACTAGACCTAATGCACAGTTCAATTCTTAACCGAAAGTGAATACAAAATAAAAACATAACAGCTGTTAAATGCAAACCGGAGCTTGCCTTTTTTGCAGGGTAGTCGTATATAAACAGTTAGTGTCCTTGCAGATCCACCCATGATTCTCTGGAGCTTGATCCACTTCAATGAATCACTCCTTTGAATTCCCTTCGTCGTGGTTCTGTTGAAATGCATATGCACATGTTTTATAGAATGTAATTGAAAGAAGTTATAGAATTACTTTCTTAGGAACAGAGGTTGTGTGGAAAAGCCAAGCATGGCTTGGTTTGCCTCTGTTGCGCAAAGAACAGAAATAAACTCAATTGACCTTAAGGCCTTAGCTATACACTACACATTTTCCTTACTGAACATAATAGATAAGCTGAAAGATTTGAGTGCAACTGAAGCACAAGAACTCCAATGGCCTCAGAACTTTTACAGCAGGGTCTATATGACCTAAAGATTTAGCTTGCCAAATTGCAGCTAATGTGGAGTTAAATTGTGTTCTTCATAATTCTCATAATGTCTCTTATGTATCCCCACATATACATAAGTATAGAGAATAAGAACAGGAAGTTCAAGGACTCATCTTGGCTTATAATTTACAAGTGAGTTCTCGATCACATGAAAGTAATCTGGTCCAAAATTCAGCACCTTTACTTGAGTGGTTCTCCCAGAACAATTCTTTAAGCATTTGTACTCAAAAGAATTAATTCTGAAGTAATGTGCATTTTCATGCCCAATTGAGTGAACCTATGTCTCAGAGAGCTTGCCTAAATTTTCCTATGATTTTTGGAGCTACGGATTGCTCAGAATAGATTTTTGAAGTGGGAAACATTTTCTGAAAATGTTTCTGGACTCCTTTGAGCACAGTAGTTTTCATTTAGCAAATTAATATTCAAATGATATCCAAATGAGCTGAACATTTGCTAGAAGGTCAACAATATGCTAAAGATTATTCTGGCAAAATTTGGGGATTTTTGGATAACCCAAACTCCCTCAATAATTATTTTTCAAAAAACCTTCCAAGAATTTTCCAGAATATAATATTAACTTTCATACAAATCTGAGTTCATATTTGGATAGAACTCAGAGAGATGAATCCAACCCAAGTGGAATCACTCAAATTGGAGGTTTCTACCAGAAGCTTGGAATTTCCATAGTTTGGGCCCTCACTGGAATTGTTTTCCTACTGAGAATTCAGCTGGACCCACTGTTTTAAACCTCAGCCAATCAGAATCGGGCCACACCGGGGCCACATCTCCCAGCGCGCCAACACACGGGATCCCGGCCGCACCCGATCGCAGGTTTAAAATTTGAGCTGCTGACAGGCGGGGCCCACGCCTTCTTCAACCTCCCGCCGGCTCTCTCGCGCCCGCGCATTTTCCCCTCGCCGGAGCTAATCCCTCCTCGCCGGATCACTGCCTCCGACCACCGCACGGGCTAGGACTCGCCGCCAGGGAGTTTGTGACACCGAAGAACACGACTGTGGGGTCTGCTTGGGCTGCCGGCGGCCGGAAACTGGCCGGCGACGTGCGGTAGCCACTGTGGAGGTTCGGTAGCGTTGCCTAAGGTCTCCAGCCCGCCAAAACCTGTGCCGACGAGCCCTACAGCACCAGCGCACCTCTAGGAGGATCGGCACGACCTCAAAGTGGCTCGAGACTGGCTGGAAATGGATTGTCGTCGTGCGACGGAATGGGTCCGCCATGAACAACCCAAGAAGAGCTCGAATTCCGTCGGTATGAGGCGTTTTTGTGCTATGGATGCAAAAGGGAAAATGATCGCCGGCTAATCCAGCTGCTACGTGCAAAGTTTGATGACCTGCAGAGGATTGGAGAGGGGGAATTTTGAGGAACGGTAGCGGGAGCTCGCTGTGAAGCCGTCGGGACAAATTCTCCAAATTGGCCATCGATGCTTCACGGGACGGCCAGAGCTTTGGCTGAGAGCAGCACCGAACCAGCACGTGTCCATGACTGTGATCGCTCGGCCGTGAAACCCCCTGTGGAGGGCTGTCCACGAGCGCCCGATCACGTTCTTGAGCTAGGTCGCCGCGGTGGTGTTTGTTCTTGGGCAACGGGGGCCGTAGCTTTCTTGCTTTTGGTTCAGGGAGGTAGAGGCCGAGCTCGCGGCGATGTTCAGTAGCCTGGGGAAAGGATGAGTGCTGTGGTTTTGTCGTTTCTTTGATCGGACCGAGAGGCGGAGGAGAGGAGCTCATATTGCTCGGCGTTCTCGCGAGAGAAGAAAACAAATGAGCTTTGCTTCGGCCAGGGGGGGGTGGTCAAGCCGCTGAACCGCCTCTGGACGCCGTGCGTGGGGGAATGATGTAGCTGGTTGCACTGCCGAGCCTCCCAGTGGCTCCACGGTGGGAGCTGCTCGTGGCTCACTCGCTGTTCGATGAATTTTCCCACTGAGACTTAGACTTAGGGTGCAAGGTTACCTCTTTAGCTCTATGACCTGTGGGTCCCACTCCACATGTACCTGCCAAATATCTTCTCAAGCTGATCCCCACAATTCCCAGAATTCTAAGTTTAAAAAGGATGGCTAGAATTTGAATTCTTCAAATTCAGTTTGAATTTGCAAGACAAAATCTGAATTTGGTTAGAATTTGCAAATGCTCCTCTTTAACTCCTCTTTGAGCTCACCCTACCATTGAAAAGTTTGTGATAAAACTTTTTCCTATAATTCCAAATATATGGCTGCATGTTTATTCAAAGTTCTTGGTTACGACATGTGTGAACTTTGAATCTCAAATCTGATTTTTAACTTACATGCAAAAAGGTATTTAACTCCTTATTGGTTCAACACTTTTCAATAAAAAGGTGAGCCTCATTTTTGGATGGTCATCCATGTATTACTTTGCATGAAGAAAAGTTTTAGCAAGTCCCATTTCTCATGTCTTTGCCACACCTATGAACTCAAACCTTGGTTTTCATTCATACACATTCTTTGGGACTTTTACATTCCTCCCCCCTTAAAAGAATCTCGTCCCGAGATTACAAAAGAGGAACGAGACGGGAGAGGTAATTAAAAACTGTACAAAGCTAAAAATTCCGGATAGTTGGTGCGGAGGTAATCTTCACTTTCCCACGTCGCCTCTTCCGCGGTATGATTACTCCACAGCACCTTGTAAAATTTGATCGTCCGGTTCCGGGTTACCCGGGTCTTTTCATCCAAAATCTGAACCGGTCGCTCGGTGTAGGTCAGGTCCGGTTTCAATTCATGGATGTCCTCAGTGCGAACAGCAGCGGTGAATTTGAGACACTTCGCAGCTGTGATACATGAAATACATCATGAACACCCGCTAGACTTGCCAGTAATTCCAGCCAGTAGGCTACGGGTACGCACTTCTTCGTGATAGCAAAAGGACCAATAAAATGGGGAGCTAGTTTCCTCTTTACACCGAACCGGTGAATTCCCTTCATCGGAGATACACGAAGATAAACGTGTTCTCCGACGTCAAAATGTAATGGCCTACGCCTTTGATCAGCGTAGCTCTTCTGTCGGGACTGTGCAGCCTTCAAGTTTTCTTGTATCAACCGAACTCGGTCTTTGGCTTCGTTGACAAGATCAATCCCAAACAGAACTCTTTCACCGGACTCACACCAATTCAGTGGTGTGCGACACTTCCGGCCGTAGAGAGCTTCATACGGTGCCATTTTAATACTCGCTTGATAACCATTGTTGTATGAAAACTCCGCCAGCGGTAGGTGATCGTCCCAATTACTACCGTGGTGGATGGCACACGCTCTTAACATATCCTCAGCACTTGATTCACCCTCTCAGTTTGTCCATCGGTTTGAGGGTGATCTGCGGAGCTTCTAATTAGCTTGGTGCCCAACGAGGCATGCATCTGCTCCCAAAAACGAGCAACAAACAGCGCACCTCGATCTGAGATGATGGTCTTCGGGACACCATATGAGCAAATAATTCTGGAGATGAATAACTCTGCATATTGCCTTGCTCGATAATGAGTGTTCACCAGTATGAAATGAGCTGACTTTGTCAACCGGTCGACGATCACCCATATCGAGTCATGCTTCCTGGATGTGAGCGGTAATCCGACGATGAAGTCCATACTCACATCCTCCCATTTCCATGCTGGTATCTTCAAAGGTTGCAGCGGTCCGGCTTTCCGCATATGATCAGCCTTGACCCGTCTACACGTATCACATTCGGATACGTATTTAGCAATCTCCCTCTTCATCCTCGTCCAACAAAATTTCTGTTTCAAATCTTGGTACCTACTTCCGGGTTGAACGGAAAACTTCGACAGGTGGGCTTCATCCAATATTTTCTTCCGGAGTTTCATATTACGCGGTACCACTATACGGTCGTTGAACCATATGGTACCGTTCTCATCCTTCCGGAAACATTTCACCTCTCTGTTGTCTAGTCTTCTCCGTATTTGAGACATAGCCCTGTCTCTTCTTTGAGACTCAACAATCTCTTCATGGATTGTTGGAATGAGCGCGAGATTATAAAGCGCGCCATACGGAATGACACGGAGACTTGGTTCTTCAGCTTCCAACTCAGTAGCCACCAAGTTGTGAACGTGGGCTTTCCGACTAAGCGCGTCGGAAACCACGTTGGCTTTTCCCGGATGATAGTGGATCTCAATTTCATAACCTTTGATGAGCTCGAACCATCTCCGTTGTCTCATATTCAGCTCCTTCTGCGTGAAGATATACTTCAGGCTTTTATGGTCGGTGTAGAGATGAACAAGATTACCCAGTAGGTAATGCCTCCACATTATTAACGCCAACACCAATGCAGCAAGATTGAGATCATGAGTTGGGTAATGCTGCTCGTGGTTTCGCAGTTGACGAGACCCATAGGCGACTACACGCCCTTCTTGCATCAGAACGCAGCCGAGACCGATGCCGGATGCATCACAGTATACATCAAAAGGCTTCGTCGTGTCCGGCTGAGCAAGAACTGGAGCTGCTGTGAGATGTTTCACCAAAGTTTTGAATGCGGCTTCACATGCTGCATTCCACATGTATTTAGTGCCCTTCTTCAGCAGCTCCATCATTGGTTTAGCAATTTTTGAGAAGCTCGGAATAAACCTCCAATAATACCCCGCTAAACCTAGGAAACTTCGGACCTCGTGGACTGATTTGGGAGATTCCCACTTCAGCACTTGTTCAATCTTGCTGGGGTCCATGGCAATACCTTCTGCTGAAATAATATGGCCTAGGAAAGGCACTTGATCAATCCAAAATTCGCACTTGCTGAACTTGGCATATAATTGGTGCTCCCGCAACCGTTGTAGCACGATACGCAGATGTTCAGCGTGCTCTTCTTTTGATTTGGAGTAAACCAAAATGTCGTCGATGAATACCACGACGAACTTGTCTAACTCCGGCATGAACACAGAATTCATCAAGTACATGAAGTGTGCCGGAGCGTTGGTTAACCCAAATGACATGACGAGGTACTCGTAGAGTTCGTATCTCGTCTAGAAAGCTGTCTTCGGTATGTCCTCCAGTCGGATCTTGATTTGGTGATACCCCAACCGAAGATCCATCTTCGAAAATACCTTCGCACCCACAAGTTGATCAAACAGGATGTCGATGCGGGGCAAGGGATACTTGTTCTTGATCGTGACAGCATTTAGAGGACGGTAATCAACACATAGCCGTAGTGTTTCGTCGTTCTTCTTAACGAACAGCGTTGAGCAACCCCAAGGTGAAGAACTTGGTCGTATGAAACCCTTGCTCATAAGTTCATTCAGTTGCTCTTTCAACTCCGCTAGCTCCTTAGGTGCCATCTTGTAAGGCCTTCATGAAATAGGCGTCGTTCCCGGCGCCAGTTCAATCTTAAACTAGACGTCCCGTTCGGGCGGCATGCCCGGTAAGTCATCGGGAAATACATCGGGATAATCACGTACCACCGGAATATCTTCAAGTTTAAGTGCTTCCGTGTGGTAGGCCTCTAAAATATCTGGATCTTCGCTGCCTAAAAGAAGCGTGTGCTGTCCGTGAATCGGCGAGTCAATCTGGACAGTCCAGTTACCATATTGAGAACGGCACCGTGACGATTTAACCAAGACATCCCCAATATAATGTCTATCTTCTGCCTATCCAACATAATCAGCGATGTTGGGTATATTTTTCCGCCCAAACACAAAGCTGCTCGGGACACAATCTGATTGGCAGAGATATTTCCTCCCGGTGAACGTATAAGAAAACTCGTTGTGGGAGTATTGGTGGATAATTGGTGCTGATCCATGCATGTTTTGCTGATAAAATTGTGGGTTGCACCGGAATCAAAAAGTATTAGCACGGGCACGTCTTTGAGACTGAACATGCCCGCTAACACCGGTGCTCCCTCCGGGACATCCTCAATAGCCAGATGTTGCACACTCCCGGATTGCAATGCTGTTATGTTGACTTGAGCAGGTGGTGGCATACCACCTGACGATGATGGCTGTTTGGTGTTCACCAACTTCTCCTGGCATTCCTGCCTAAAATGCCCATAACGGTGGCAATAAAAACACTGAGGTTTCCTCGGTTCTTCGTTGACTTGTGGTTGAGGAGTTGATGTACTCGACTGCAGCAATGATGCCACAGGTGTCATTCGTTGCTGCGGCAAAGGTGTTGCTTCAAGACAAGATTCTTGAGCAGGAAATCTGTACGGAGTTGATCTCACAGGCACTTGCGATCTTTCATCGGATGGTGTGTGATACACCACACGGTATTTATGAGGAACGACTGGTGTGTCTTCTTGCACATCCTCCCGGTCCCTCTTCTCTGCTTGACACTCAAGTGTCGCTTGTTCTTGCAGCAGAGCAGCACTGATCAACTCGGTGTAACTGCCTTGATTGAACAAAGCCAACGTATCTTTTAATATGGCACTCAAGCCATGAAAAAAGTAGTCACACATTGCAGCTTCGCTCGTCGCATAAGCAGGAGCATGTTGTGCCAGAAGATTGAATCGTCTGACATAATCGAGGACACTCATGTCCCCCTGCTTCAAGTTTCTGAATTCTTGCTGTTGGGCCTTGATAAAACCCATAGGAATGTGACGAGCCCGGAATGCATCACGAAATTCCGTCCATTCCACTTGATGGCCTTCCGGAACGGTGGCGAGATAAGCAAACCACCAATTTCCGGCGGCTCCATGGAGCTGTTGAGCTGCAAATAATGTCTTCCGATACTCATCACACTCAAACACTCCAAATTTAGACTCCATAACCCGAAGCCACTGATCAGCTACCACTGGTTCATTGGCTTCCGTGAAAATTGGCGGTTGTGTCGCCAAGAAATCCAAATAGGCGTTCCGAGGCGGAACGTCCTGTTGTGCACGTTGCAGTAAGCCCTGTTGTACCAAGGCTTGGAGTAGTCTTGTGTTCTCTTGACTTGACTCGACCATCTGAGCCATGATATCCGCCCATACCGTTGATGGCGGTGCCCGTGGTGGAGTCGATTCATCATCGTCTCGGCGAGAACCTTCAGCCCTACTAGGAGAATGAGTACGTACCATACTGCAAAATAATCATTTTTGAAGGGAGTCAAAACTTGATCTCAGCAGTATGTGAAAGTATGTAAAACATGAACATGCTAAAACTTTATGAAAGCATAACAAAATTTCATGTTTACACATCTTTCTAAAGCCAACATATTCAGTCCCTCATTCTGTACAGAACAGACCTTTCTGTACTTAACCAAGAATTTGATCCAGTCAATAGCATTTTCATAACTCAAGTTGAATACCAAAGTTAAAGTTAACTTCAGTATCTTTCCAACGAGTACTCATATGCCCCTAGATCATTTATGGCACAGAAGTTATGATTGTTCAAAGCTGCCAGAATTTCTGGAGAAAATTTGCCAGCATCTCCTTTGTATGTGGCTGTTTTCATCCAAGTTATACATAACAAGGGAGTACAATTCTGAACAAACCATGAACTACAAAATTGTTGCAAATTTCCTAACCTTTCCAACGGTGTATCATATGACCCTTAGAAATTTTTCTACAGACTGTGACGGCTAATTTACAGCAACATCCAGAGAAGTTTGCAGCTGCTCTGTTTTCTGAACAGTTTGCATTCATCTGGACATTCAACCAATTTGATATCTGATTTGGCTCTGGAGTTCTAGAGAAAAGCTGTAGAGCACTTAAGAACCTTTCCCTGACTGTATCAAACACCTCCATTGGGTCAAACTAATCAGAGTTACGCTCTGTTAAAGCCCAGAAAAATTTCTGTCTGAACAGAGCACTCTGTCTTTGAGATCAAAAGAAGCCTAACAAGTCTCTTGTTTGAAACTTAGTTCAAATGAAGAGTTCAGTAACTAATATGTGCTTTCTAACATCCATTTTTAGTTTGAAAGTTAGTCATGAATGATTTCTTCATAGGAAAGAATATTATTAAGTGTAGTACGGTGACGATGCACCGTAAGACATGACGGTACTACGTTGCCTCAGCAAAGAAAAACCTAACCGGATTACACCGACATATAGTATCCTTAGGTGGCACTAAAATGATCACTCGCAAACGTGTTCTACACGTACTAAGGTTTTCGTGGTCAGTACCTACATAAGCCACACTCAATCCTCAGGTTCGGCTGCACACCGAACCCGGTATCCATACAGTTCGTACACCCGACCGTCATCACTCGCCCAGGTGTTCTCAAGCTAAACACGCCTTGAGCTACGTGTTCACGTTACTGACCACGTGACTGGGTCTCCCAAATTGCACCACGCACGTCTGGGACAGACGTTGCTTCAATACCCCAAACGACATGAAGAGTCGTAGAGGATACAAAGCGAGTCAGGTTACCTGCCACCCGTGAGGCTCCACCCTTCAGCTTGTGCGCACTGGTGGACAGCGCATACGTGCACCCCCAAGACATAGACGTCTCGAGATGCACGATTTTCCGACATAACAAATAGGTTAGCTTGCCACCTTCATAATATGCTAATAGTAGTCCTTATGTGGGCCTAGTACCATTACCTCACCGTATGCTAAGTTTTTAACATAATATGATGCTCAATCCGTGCTTTGTTCCCAACGTAGCTCTGATACCAAATGTAACAGCCCTGATGCCACGCTGTGAGGGACAGGACCTCGTTGGGTGGTGCCGTGTTATGCGGCACCCAACAAGCACACGGGTCGAAGAAACACATCATATTACATAAATAGTTTGCGGAAGCATACAAGAATGTTTTACAAATAACTATATCAGAGTAAGATACAGTGGAAGACTGTCACTCTCACGACTCATTCTAAACTAGCAACAAAGAAGCAGTCCAGCCCGCGGACTGTCTCTTACTAGCAACACGAAGATAATCTGCAGCTGCGAGGATGCTACTTGAGTAAGCACTCGGAGGTTCCCGAGTCTCATCAGCATCCCTTCTCATAAGCATCGAGTCAATTACCTGCAAAACAACTCGGATAGTATCCGTGAGCATAACGCTCAGCAAGACTTAACCGTCACTCTAAACATGAATCTCTAAGTGAGGTTATGAACCTAACATAGGATGGCATAAGAATAATTAAACTCGCCTAAAAGTGAATCCTTACTTTCAGGTATTAATTGCAGCATTTTAAGTAACCTTGGGCACACCACATCGGGATTCCACAATCAAACAAGAAACGCTTTCCCCCGATGTAAATTGCTCATGGCATAAAAGAATCAAGTTTGCACTAGCCTATTCATGAAGATCCAATACAACGCTAGTATGATACTTCACATCAATATGATTAGTTCCTTTCTCATGCAAGTTCTTACTATTCATGACTGTGAGAACAAGTATGCTCGGTCCATTCCACGAGCGAGGGTGATTCGAATCAATAACACTCGGACTACACGACACGTACGCCCGTACTCGACGTTGCCTACATCAACCATCACTGACGTCGTACGTGGCAGCCTTTCCCCCGTTTCACCCCCTCTGAATCGATCGAATCGTCCCGTACAGTAGCTACTCTCATGGTGCACCTACCGACATGAGATGTCATGAGAATATTCCCCACATACTGCACACCGGCCGTCCTCCTGAGGCGACCGGAAAAGTCCCAACGACAGCTTCCCGAGGTACATCGGTTTACTGGGTCCCATATAGCCAGCATGAGTCCGGTACACAACTCAAACTTGTTCAACAGGGCCGCATACGGATCGGTCCTTGACCGACATGGACAGGTCTATAGCACCCAGGCCCCTATGTCCTGCTGCCCCTACAACCTTCCGGTCTCAACTTTAACTTGCTACTTCATTTATGAACCAATCCCGTATGCCCCTGTTGTTCCTGAAACTGCGAGTAGCATCTCACCACTTGACTTCTACAGAACCGTACTTAGGCATGGCAGTTCTACATGGTGAAAGATACCTACCCAATACTCCATGGGTCATTTGGTTATGCAGGACGGGTATCAAACACTAGACCTAATGCACAGTTCAATTCTTAACCGAAAGTGAATTCAAAATAAAAACTTAACAGCTGTTAAATGCAAACCGGAGCTTGTCTGTTTTGCAGGGTAGTCGTATATAAACAGTTAGTGTCCTTGCAGATCCACCCTTGATTCTTCGGAGCTTGATCCACTTCAATGAATCACTCCTTTGAATCCCCTTCGTCGTGGTTCCTATTGAAATGCATATGCATATGTTTTATAGAATGTAATGGAAACAAGTTATAGAATTACTTTCTTAGGAACAGAGGTTGTGTGGAAAAGCCAAGCATGGCTTGGTTTGCCTCTGTTGTGCAAAGAACAGAAATAAACTCAATTGACCTTAAGGCCTTAGCTATACACTACCCATTTTCCCTACTGAACATAATAGATAAGCTGAAAGATTTGAGTGCAACTGAAGCACAAGAACTCCAATGGCCTCAGAACTTTTACAGCAGGGTCTATATCACCTAAAGATTTAGCTTGCCAAATTGCATCTAATGTGGAGTTAAATTGTGTTCTTAATAATTCTCATAATGTCTCTTATGTATCCCCATATATACATAAGTATAGAGAATAAGAACAGGAAGTTCAAGGACTCATCTTGGGCTGATAATTTACATGTGAGTTCTCAATCACATGAAAGTAATCTGGTACAAAATTCAGCCCCTTTACTTGAGTGGTTCTCCCAGAACAATTCTTTAAGCATTTGTACTCAAAAGAATTAATTCTGAAGTAATGTGCATTTTCATGCCCAATTGAGTGAACCACAATTCCTAGTATGTCTCAGAGAGCTTGCCTAAATTTTCCTATGATTTTTGGAGCTATGGATTGCTCAGAATAGATTTTTGAAGTGGGAAACATTTTCTGAAAATGTTTCTGGACTCCTTTGAGCACAGTAGTTTTCATTTAGCAAATTCCTACTCAAATGATCTCCAAATGAGCTGAACATTTGCTAGAAGGTCAACAATATGATAAAGATTATTCTGGCAAAATTTGGGGATTTTTGGATAATCCAGACTCCCTCAATAATTCTTTTTCAGAAAAATTTCCAAGAATTTTCCAGAATATAATATTAACTTTCATACAAATCTGAGTTCATATTTGGATAGAACTCAGAGAGATGAATCCAACCCAAGTGGAATCACTCAAATTGGAGGTTTCTACCAGGAGCTAGGAATTTCCAAAGTTTGGGCCCTCACTGGATTTGTTTTCCTACTGAGAATTCAGCTGGACCCACTGTTTTAAACCTCAGCCAATCAGAATCGGGCCACAACGGGGCCACAGCCTCCCAGCGCGCCAAAACACGGGATCCCGGCCGCACCCGATCGCAGGTTTAAAATTTGAGCTGCTGACAGGCGGGGCCCATGCCTTCTTCAACCTCCCGCCGGCTCTCTCGCGCCCGCGCGTTTTCCCCTCGCCGGATCACTGCCGCCGACCACCGCACGGGCTAGGACTCGCCGCCAGGGAGTTTGTGACACCGAGGAACACGACTGTGGGGTCTGCTTGGGCTGCCGGCGGCCGGAAACTGGCCGGCGACGTGCGGCAGCCACTGTGGAGGTTCGGTAGTGTTGCCTAAAATCTGCAGCCCGCCAAAACCTGTGCCGACGAGCCCTACAGCACCAGCGCACCTCAAGGAGGATCGGCACGACCTCAAAGTAGCTCGGGAATGGCTGGAAATGGGTTGTTGTCATGCGACCGAATGGTTCCGCCATGAACAACCCAAGAAGAGCTCGAATTCCGTCGGTATGAGGCGTTTTCGTGCTATGGATGCAAAAGGGAAAATGATCGCCGGCTAATCCAGCTGCTACGTGCAAAGTTTGATGACCTGCAGAGGATTGGAGAGGGGGAATTTTGAGGAACGGTACCGGGAGCTCTCTGTGAAGCCGTCAGGACAAATTCTCCAAATTGGCCGTCGATGCTTCACGGGACGGCCGGAGCTTTGGCTGAGAGCAGCACCGAACCAGCGCACGTCCGTGGCTGTGATCGCTCGGCCGTGAAACCCCCTGTGGAGGGCTGTCCACAAGCGCCCGATCACGTTCTTGAGCTAGGTCACCGCGGCGGCGTTTGTTCTCGGGCAACGGGGGCCGTAGCTTTCTTGCTTTAGGTTCAGGGAGGTAGAGGCCGAGCTCGCGGCGATGTTCAGTAGGCCGGGGAAAGGATGAGTGCTCTGGTTTTGTCGTTTCTTTGATCAGACCGAGAGGCGGAGGGGAGGAGCTCGGGTTGCTCGGCGTTCTCGCGAGAGAGGAAAACAAATGAGCTTTGCTTCGGCCAGAGGGGTGATCAAGCCGCTGAACTGCCTCTGGGCGCTGTGCGTGGGGGAAGGAAGCAGCTGGTGGCGCTGCCGAGCCTCCCAGTGGCTCCACGGTGGGAGCTGCTCGTGGCTCACTCGCTGTTCGATGAATTTTCCCACTGAGACTTAGACTTAGGGTGCAAGGTTACCTCTTTAGCTCTATGACCTGTGGGTCCCACTCCACATGTACCTCCCAAATATCTTCTCAATCTGATCCCCACAATTCCCAGAATTCTAAGTTTAAAAAGGGTGGCTAGAATTTGAATTCTTCAAATTCAGTTTGAATTTGCAAGACAAAATCTGAATTTGGTTAGAATTTGCAAATGCTCCTCTTTAACTCCTCTTTGAGCTCACCCTACCATTGAAAAGTTTGTGATAAAACTTTTTCCTATAATTCCAACTATATGGCTGCATGTTTATTCAAAGTTCTTGGTCACCACATGTGTGAACTTTGAATCTCAAATCTGATTTTTAACTTACATGCAAAAAGGTATTTAACTCCTTATTGGTTCAACACTTTTAAATAAAAAGGTGAGCCTCATTTTTGGATGGTCATCCATGTATTACTTTGCATGAAGAAAAGTTTTAGCAAGTCCCATTTCTCATGTCTTTGCCACACCTATGAACTCAAATCTTGGTTTTCATTCATACACATTTTATTGGGACTTTTACATTCAAATATGAAGCCAACTATTGAATCCAAGTGATGAAAGTTGCTGCAATTTAAATATACATTCAAATTGGCCTCTTTTTCAAATGCCTCCAAAAGTGCATCAAAAAGTATAGGATTTGCATGAAACTTGGCCTGAACCTTCCCAATAATATATAAGGCCTAGGGGTGAGCTCAACCTCTCATGTTCATGTGTAGAAATCCTACTTTGTGAAAGTTAGGTCTTTCCCCTCTAATCACCCTTTTGATGGAGGTTACTTGCTCTTCACAAGTCTTCACAAGATATCCACAACAAAAGCTGAGGTGTTGTGAGGTGATGAAATTTTTTGCAAGTCCCTTTTCTTGGGCTTTTACATTTTCATAAATATTGGGCTGCACCTTTGTATAGTACTCTTTGCAAGGAATCCAACAAAATTTATTTCACAATTTTTGGAGGTTCCTACACAAAGTTATGGCTCTCCAAAGTTTGAACTGAATTGGGAAAATCTGAAAAATGTTTAAATACCGATAGTGGGTCCTACTCGTCATCCCTAACCTTCAGCCTCGCGCCAAACAGAGCAGTGGCGGCTCCCTCTGGCGAGGTCACAGGGAAGGCACTTCCCAGCCACCTGCGGACAACCTGCTGCCCCCTCCCCCCCATTTCCCCCACACTGAACATGTTGGAGGAGTCGCCGGGAAGGCACTTCCCAGCCACCTCCGGACCCCCTGCTGCCCCCCCCCCCCATTTCCCCCCACACTGAACATGTTGGTGAGGTCGCAGGCGGCTGAAACTCACAGGAAAACAGGGCGCACAGGCAACAGCAAACCCTAGGGCTCCGGCGAGGTCGTGCACGGTGAATTCTCCACCAGATGGTCGGTTCTTGGGCTCAACAGTACCGTGGATACTCCCTCATCACCAGCATGAGCTCAAATCGGCTCAAAAATGGCTGCAAAAAGGAACTCATCGGCGACCTAGGGCGAAAATCGGTGCCGGCCCAAAATTCTCGAAGCACAGCGCCAAATCTTGATGATTTTCGATGATTTTTTATCCTAGTGGGCAGTGGGAGTATCTAGATCATGTTTGTAGCTCAGCACACGTGATGGTGGACTGAACATGACGAATTTTGACGATTAGTGATGCTCGGTTCTAGGCATACCGAAGCAAAGAATTGCAAAATTCATCTACAGCGAAGCACGAAAGGAGAATAGTGTTGCACCGTCGGTTTGCACACCTGAGGGCGCTCCTTTTTCGTGTAGACCGTCGGATACGAAGAGGCTTCTAGCAGGCGGTCACCGGGGAACAGCGAGCGTCGGTGGCTTTGGTTTCTCTCGGGACTGAGTGAGGAGAAGCTGTGGAGAGCGCAGGAGAGGGAACCAGTTCACGTGGAGAAATAGCTGCACTCATATCCTTCGGATGCCAGACGAAACGAGCAGGAGGTGGCGCTGATCGACGGGAGGTGGCGCTCTCCCGGTCGCTGAGAAACAGAGCACGGCACAGCTCCCTGTGTGTCTCTGACCAGTGGGGTCCACACCCCATCTCACTCTTACCCCCCCCCCCCCCCCCCCCCCCGCAATTTGGTTTAAAATGGCAAATGAGCTCCATATTTGATAAAATTTGGAGGATAGGCCAAAAGAAATATGAGGAACACAATGGTGCACTCAAATTTGAATTTTGGTGAAGTTGGAATTTGAAATTGAGATTTAAATTCAAATTTGAGTTTTCTACCATTTTAATTCCAACGACTAGGAAACCTTTTTCCAAATGATCTGAAATTTTGTTGGGCTACCCGTGGATATGTGGAGAACCAAATGGTAGCTTTAAATCTCCGTGTTCCAGAATTTTTGCAAGTTCAAGTTTAGAATTGGAGCTCACACCGCTAAATTCAAAAGTTTAAATTCCCTCTCATTTTTTGGTGTGACTTGCAGCTCCACTTGCTAGAGTTTTGGGATTTCACATGCCTCCCCCCTTAAAAAGAATCTCGTCCCGAGATTCATAAAGAAGAGACGAAGCGGTAGAGAAGGAATTACCGGATATAAGCGGACAGTAAGTCTGGATATTTCGAACAGAGGTATTCTTCACTCTCCCATGTCGCCTCCTCCGTGGTGTGATTGCTCCATATCACCTTATAAAATTGGAGCGTCCGATTCCTGGTTGACCGAGACTTTTCATCGATAATCCGGATTGGATGCTCGGTATAGGAGAGATCTGGTTGCAATGTCTCGAGATCTTTATTGCAGACAGCAGTGGTATTCTTGAGACATTTTCGAAGCTGGGAGACGTGGAATATATCATGCACCCCAGTGAGATTTGTCGGTAGCTCAATCCTTTAAGCTACGGGTCCACGTTTTTCTGTGATAGCAAATGGGCCGATAAACCGGGGAGCGAGCTTTCCTTTTACACCGAATCGGTGAACTCCCTTTATTGGAGATACGCGGAGATATATGTACTCTCCATCATTGAAGTTCAGCGGTGTACGTCACTGGTCTGCATAACTCTTCTGTTGAGATTGAGCAGCCTTTAAATTTGCTTGTATGACCCGAACTCGTTCTTCGGCGTCATTGACAAGGTCAATCCCGAATGTCACTCTTTCACCGGATTCGCACCAATTCAGCGGTATGAAGTGTGCTGACTTGGTGAATCAGTCAACGATTACCCAAACTGAATCATGCTTCCATACTCACATGTTACCACTTCTATGACGGAATATGAAGGGGCTGCAGCAAACCAGATTTCTTCATGTGATCTGCTTTCACCCTTTGACACATATCGCTCTCGGATACGTATTTAGCTATTTCCCGCTTCATCCGTGTCCATTAAAACTTGTTTCTCAAATCTTGGTACATCTTGTTGCTTCCTGGATGAATGGAAAATTTTGATAGATGAGCTTTATCAAACATTTTCTTACGAAGCTTCATGTCCCTCGGGACGATTATACGGTTCTTGAACCATAGCGTACCATTCTCATCTTTCCGAAAGCACTTAGCTTCTCCTTTGTCTATTCTCTTCCAGATATGGGCCATGCCCTTATCTTTTCTTTGAGCCTATACAATTTCATCTCAAAGTGTAGGAATTAGGGCAAGATTAAATAGCGACCCATAAGGAATCAAGCGCAGGCTCGGTTCTTCTTCTTCCATTGCAGCCATGGTTAGATTATGCACATGTGATTTCCGACTAAGGGCGTCAGCAACCACATTCGCTTTTCCAGGATGATAACGAATCTCCAGTTCATAATCCTTGATTAACTCTAACCATCTTCGCTGCCTCATATTTAGCTCCTTTTGTGTGAAGATGTATTTTAAACTCTTGTAGTCGGTGTAGAGGTGAACTAAGTTTCCATGCAAATAGTGTCTCCACATCTTTAGAGCGAGAACCACAGAAGCTAACTCGAGATCATGTGTCGGATAATTCTGCTCATGATTCCAAAGCTGTCTGGATCCATATGCGACCACTCGCCCTTCTTGCATAAGCACGCAGCCAAGGCCGATGCCGGATGCATCGCAATAAACATCAAAGTCCTTAGTTGTATCGGGCTGCGCCAACACCGGGGCTGTTGTGAGGTGCTTTACCAATGCTTTGAACGCCTCCTCACATGCTTCACCCCACGCATATTTGTTGCCTTTCTTCAGAAGTTCCGTCATCGGTAAAGAGACTTTGGACAAATCCGGAGTGAATCTCCGTTAGTAACCCGCTAAACCGAGAAACTACGGACTTCATGGACTGATTTCGGTGAACTCCAATTCAGCACTTGGACGATTTTGCTCGGATCAACCGCAATGCCTTCCGAAGAAATAATGTGTCCAAAAAATGGCACTTGGTTGATCCAGAACTCGCACTTGCTGAATTTTGCATATAGTTTGTGATCCTGTTGGCGTTGGAGCACAATATGCAGATATTCATCGTGTTCTTCTTCATATTTAGAATATACCAAAATATCATCGATGAATACCACGACGAACTTGTCCAGCTCTGG
This sequence comes from Neostapfia colusana, assembly GCA_030760725.1. Classification (NCBI taxonomy): domain Eukaryota; kingdom Viridiplantae; phylum Streptophyta; class Magnoliopsida; order Poales; family Poaceae; genus Neostapfia; species Neostapfia colusana. The sequence goes on along the minus strand of JASWHV010000017.1, from coordinate 29,849,805 downwards.
CATGAAGACTGAATTCATCAATTACATAAAATGAGCCGGATCATTAGTGAGTCCGAATGACATGACGAGATACTCATATAACCCGTATCTCATCGAGAATGCCGTCTTGGGTATGTCTTCCGCCTGGATTTTTATCTGATGATACCCGGACCAAAGATCCATCTTTGAGAAAACCTTAGCACCCACTAGTTGATCGAAAAGCATATCGATACGTGGTAGTGGATACTTGTTCTTGATAGTTACGTTATTGAGCGGATGATAGTCCACACATAATCTCAGAGTCTCGTCCTTTTTCTTGACGAACAGCGCGGAGCATCCCCATGGTGACGAACTGGGTCGAATGAAGCCTTTGCTTAGCAAATCATTCAGCTGCTCCTTCAGCTCCGCGAGTTCCTTCGGTGCCATTTTATACAGCCTCCGAGATATGGGTGTGGTTCCCGGTGCTAGTTCAATTTTGAACTCCACTTCATGTTCAGGCGGCATCCCGGTAAATCCTCGGGAAACACGTCCTGATATTCCCGGACCACTGGAATGTCCTCCTGTTTCGTAGCTTCAACGGTGTGGACAGCAGTGACTTCCGGTGCAACATTTCTCAGAATCAATGTGTGTTGCCCGTGCTTCTTTGAATTCAGCTGCACCGTTCGTGAATTAATATCAAAGATAGCTTGGTGATGTGTCAACCAAGCCATTCCCAAGATGATGTCAATCCGCAAGCCTTCCGGGATGATAAGAGTACTAGGATATATCCGCCCATCCAAACATATAGGCGCTCGAGCAACAATTCTGCCCGCTGTCCTACTACCTCCCGGTGAATTAATATGATATGATGTGGCCAAGGTGGTTGAGGGTATTTGGTGCTTAACCACATAATCTTTGCTTATAAAATCATGTGTGGCACCCGAGTCGAACAACACGAACGTGGGCTGACCACGTAGGCTGAACATCCCTGCGAACACGGGTTCTCCTACGGGAACGTCTTCAACTGCCATATAGTTTATATTTCCCACTTTCAGTGCTGTCCTCCTTGGCTGACAATGGAATTTCGTTGCAGCTTGCGATGATATGTTACTGTTGCTCGGCTTGGTCACAGGAAACTCCAGAGGAATATGCTCTACATCACTACGAGTGTCATACGATGCAAGCTCAGGATCTTCACCATATGGAAGTGGTTGATATACTTGTGCACTTTGCTGAGGTGAGGGTGCACCAGTACTCATTTGCTTCTGTTGCAGCAGTGGCTCAACCTCCATGGGTGAATATGGACAGTATTGCATCTGAGGTGGTCCGTCAAAAGACTGAATTTCCACCCCAGATGGTAAGCAATATATCACCGGTTATTCTTGATGATAATTACCCGTACATGCCAGTGATAATTTTCTCTTTCTATTACTTTCCTTATGCTCGAGTTCAGCTATTTCTTGATTTGTAGCGGCATTGACTAACTTGCTATAATTCCCTATATTGCATTGTGCCACTTTTGTCCGAAGCTTCACATCGAGGTCTCGGAAGAAGTAATGACACTTCATCGTTTCGTTATGCACATAAGCGGATGCATATGTTACTAAACGGTTATATTCAGTAAAGTACTTCATTATACTCATGCCTCCTTGTTTGAGTTCATAGAACTCTTCAATTCTGGTTTTGATGATGCCCTCACAGATATGACGTGCAAGGAAAGCATCACGAAACTCCGTCCACGTCACACGATGGCCTTCAGCGATCTTAGCAAGATTTTCAGACCACCAAGCCCCAGCGGATCCATGAAGTTGCTGAGTGGCAAATAAAACCTTCTCATATTCATCACACTGGAGCATTCCCAATTTAGTTTCAATAACTCGGAGCCAATGATCTGCTTCCAAGGCTTCTTTAGCTTCCGAGAATACTGGTGGTTGTCTTGCTAGAAAATCCCAATAAGTGTGCTATGTGGGGTTTTTCTGTGATGTCTCTTGTCGGATGACTTGCTGCACCAACAACTCAAGAGACTCAGCCATTCTTCCCAACACCTCCGCCAGTCCGGTTGATCATGGCGGTGATCGTCGCTGCGACGAATCATTTCCATCCCGACTGGAACCACCAACCTCATACCCGGAAAGAGTACAATCCATACTGCAAGAGTGAGCAATTTACGGTTAATATCCAAGATGTACTCCACTTGAACTCAAAATTATTAACCGCAAAAACATAACATCAACAGTGCAGCATACGTGAAGGAAACAAGGTTTTTGAGAATTCCGAAATATAACCAATGATTGTTGAAGTTTGTCAAACTCTTAAACCAACAACAAGGAATGATGAAAGATAACTAATGAATATGTCATGGAACTTAGAGAAATATAAAAACCTTCATGTCCACAACAAGTTATAAATTACATGGGCAATGAGCAATGCTCTGTTCAGTATGACCCTTGGACCTTAATCCCAGAATTTGAGTATGAAAATGGAAGTTTCATTTCTCAAGTTGAATATAAAAGTTATAAATAACTTCAATATCTTTTCAACCAGTATTTATTTGCCATCATATCTGTTCTGGATCAGAAGTTGTGATAATTTAAAGTTGACAGAAATCTGGAACAATTTTGACAGCACCTCCTCTCAAAGTGTCTGTTTTGTCCGCAAGATTTCATAAAATTAGACTCCAAATCAGGAGAAACTTTGAACTACAAAGTCGTATCAAATATCACAAACTTTCCAACGCTGTCTTACATGACCCTTAGAAAATTTTCTGCAGGATGTTATGATAGAGATACAGAAAATTCCAGAGAGCATTTTTGGTCTGCCCTGTTTTTGGACAGTTAACACTCATCTGAGATTTTCATCCATTTGGAGGGAGATTCTGTTCTGGAGTTATACAGAAAAGTTGTAGAAGACTTGAAAATATTTCCATAAATGTATCTATCACCTCCATTGGTTCAACCAATCAAAAGTTATGCCGTGTTCAAGTTCAGCAAAAATTCTGCTGAAAACAGGGGAGGCTGTTTCTAATGGTTTGAAATGGAAACTGTACTCCCAATTGACTCTTAATTCAGTATAGGAGTTTATTAACCCCAAATGGAATCCTAGACTCCAAATTTACTCTTTTCTTTGAAAACTTTCTTTTTCATGCAGTTAAGAACATTTAACGGTACTACGTTTCCTCACCAAATAAAAATCCTAACCGGCGTTATACCAGCATATACGTCTCAAGTGGTGGCACTAAGACGATCACTCACAAACGTTTTCTAAACGCAATGTTCTAACATGGTTAAGGTACCTGCATAAAAACAATCAATAGTGATGCACACAACAGTTTTCCATTACAGGCAGGTCCATATCATAGTAAAAACATACGCCCCGTATCATTGCCATACAGGTCGTCCTTGAGTCAAGTCACGTCTCAAGGTACATGGTCGTGTTTTAACACCACACGACGGGGAACCCGAGTAGAGCGCAAACGGTTCGTCACGGTTGGGAATGATATCAACCCAACGGATACCACCTACTGCCTCATGACGCTTCTTACTAGCTTCCACAAAGATAAGTTCAGCGGCAGGGTTTCCGGTGAGTCTCTGATGGCTCACCGAACAACCATCTTCATAGCAAAATTTATAACCTGCAAAACACTAATAATGCAACCGTGAGCACGATGGCTCAGCAAGACTTAACCAACACTCCTAAAAATGGAACTCTACATGCAGGGATTACTAACATGGGTAAAGTATGATGCAATAACGACACACCTACATGTTAGTCCTTACTTTCAGTTTAATAGCAGCAGATTATTGTGCCTTGGCAGCCCTCACATTGGAAGTCCACAATCAAACAAGAAACGCTTCCCCCCAATGTGGTGATGCCCAAACTGGAAAATAAACTTAATGAGCTCTACAACTACAGCATACATGGTTGGCAACACAATGAATTTAAGAACTTCACATCAGCAATGATTCATCACACTTTTTCTGGAATTTATTACTACGTCACAACTCAGTGAACAAGTGGTACTCATATAACCGCGAGGGACGGTGATTCAAATCAGGACACGCCCGGAATACACGACACGTACACCCGCCTCAAAAGACTCATACAAGAGCTCTTTCTTACGTTGTATGCAGCAACCTTTCACACGTCACTCCAATGCCGAACCAGTTCCACCCACCCATCAGAAGGGCCACTACCCGGAACACGTCGAAATTGCTCCGCTGCGGGTTTACACCTCTGACACCAACCCCCAAAGGACGGCTGTATAAGTTTCAACATGAGAGTAACCGAGTTACATCGGTTTCCTGGACCCCATAATTCCAGTATGCATCCGGTACTGTTTAAACTTGCTCAGTAGGGCGGCATACGCATCGGTCCTTAACCGACACAAATAGAGCTACAGCCACACAGGCCCAACGTCCTGCTGCTCCTACTCTCTGCTCAGTCTCATTTTCCATTCCAGAACTTTCATTCTCCAGAATCATATCCCGCTGAACCAACATCCTAAACTCGCGAGTAGCTTCCAACTACCCGACTTGTACCGGATCCTATACAACTTAAGCCTAGTAAAAAGTACACGAAGGTAACCTGTTCTACCCTGTAACAATCACCTTGACCTAATGCACAATACATACTAGACCCATAAAAGTGATACAAAGTAAAATATAACTAAAAGCTGTTAAATGCAAACCAGGGCTTGCCTTATGTTGCTGCAGGTCTATTTCTACTTTATAGTCAGTAGCTTTGCGACGAGTAAGGCTTCAACTTGTTGCTCCGAATTGAGTTCTTCGTCGAACTCCTTCGTCGTATTTCCTACCGATATGAATATGCACAGTTTTATGTTGCGAGTATATGAATTATAAAACAAATGTGTGTTATGACTTAAGAATGATTTAAACCAACTAAGACTTGAGATTTGGGTTCTGGTTATGTGTTGGACAGAGAAATTGAATGTGGCCTAGAGGGGGGGTGAATAGGCCTTACAGAGTTTCCTGCACACTTAAAGTAATTGTCAAAAACTTGCTTGACCGGACTAGTCCTGTTGTGTGAGCGGACTAGTCCGGTGTGCCTGAAGTGTGTAGATTGTATTAAGTGTTGTGCAGGAGAATTAACGTGTTTAGCAGCGGAAATAAGAACAACAATTATTTTATTTTGAGTTTACAATGTGAGGTGTGATTATGCCCGTGAATGAGACTTAGCAATTTAAAATCTGAAGTTTAACAACTAGATGTTCTAATCAACAAAAACAAAGAGGCATACGAGACACAAATTTTACCGAGGTTCGATCTCACCAAGAGATCTACGTCCTCGTTGAGGAAGCTCACACAGAGCCGGGTCTCTAACCATTTCCCTCTTCAAGTCACCTCACAAGGCCGACTTGATTCCACTAGCACGGGTAATCACCGAGTTTGTGGGGGCAACCTCACACCTTGAGGGCTCCCACAAGAATTACAATGAGAAAGCGATCAAATACACTCAAAAAGATTACAATGCAGAATATGAGTGTAGAGAGATCAAACCCCAAGAGCTCACAACGAAGGAACGATGATCTCCCAATCCCAAATCCAAGTGTTTGATTGATTTTCACATTTTTAGCACCTTAGATGTTTGGGGAGATGTGTTTTTGGGCTCTTGGGATGGGTGGCGGCGCTAGGGTTTGAGTCTCTAGCAGTATGAGTCGTGTGTCTGGTTTGGAAGGCCATGGATCACCCATTTATATGGTTTCCAAAAAGGTTATCGTTGTAAAACCTAATACCGGACTAGTCCGGTATATGATCGGACTTGTCCGGTCTACTTCCAGTGGGCAAAGCGGACTAGTCCGGTCTAAAACCGGATTTGTCCGGTGCTATGTGAAGTGGGGTTCCAGAAAGTTCAGCGGACTAGTCCTGTCGCATGGATGGACTAGTCCGCAGTCCTCTAAAGAGGACAACAGAAACATGAGCGGACTAGTCCGGTCTAAAACCGGACTTGTCCGGTTGCATTCCAGTAAGCTGACCGGACTAGTCCGGTCCATGAACGGACTAGTCCGGTGTCTAGTGGATTTTAGTTGATTATTAAACCCCTTTCCCTTACGCAAAGTTATGAGCTCTTGGGATGTGTCTCTCACACACACCCTATACATTTTAAATCTACTTTGCTCTTCTAAATTCCACTAAAGTCTTCCTTTTCGGGCACCACTCCATTTATCACCTTTTTTGTGTGCACCGAGCTAGTTCACTTTGTTTGTCCTGCAATCATTTCATTAGGATCTCATATGCTTGTCATCAATTCTCCAAAACCCACAAGGGATGCCCTAGATGCACTTTCAATCTCCCCCTTTTTGGTAATTGATGACAACCACTTGAGATATCACAATTAAGAGGAAAAAATAGATTTTTCATAAAGTGTGCATATATGAGAATAGTGAATAACTAACAAGAAAAACTTCTCTCATATACACGCACCTTATGGTGGGGTTCCTAGCAAAGTGTTTGATCAGCAAAAATTGTGATGGACGAGGATAAAAGATAACAACCATAGATGTAAGTATCACAATACTATGAAGCATCACACGTAAGGTAAATAGTCAAATTACAACGGTTTTAAAAATAAGTACAAGTCCTCGATCACAAGTCCTCAATAACTTATCCTAGATAATCTCTCCCCCTTTGGCATCAAGACACCAAAAAGGGAAAAATCGAGTGAAATCACTCATCGGCGTTCCCACTTTCACTCTCAGTCCTATCTTCATCTTCCTCTTCACCTTGATCTTCATCATCTTGACCATGTAGAGGGTTAGCAGCTGAACCACCACCAAACCCAAGGGAGCTCAACTGTTGGTCAGTGAAGGTTGGCATGTCAGTGAAGTCTTCAGCTGAATCCTCTGAAACCTCAAGTGATCCTTGTGGCTCAATTTCTAGTTTGGCACAGATGGCTTGGATGTTGGCTTTTACATATCTTTGATGCTTCTTCCTGGCCAATCTCTCTTCATGTTGCTTAACTTCAACTTTGTGGCAAGAGGCAAAGATAGAAGATAGCATCTTGAAGATGCCACTTGAGGATTCCCGAGTAGAGGAGGTTGCATGAGTGGTAGCTGCAGCCTCAGATCTTGTCTCCTCTTGAGCTCTCTTGGACCTTCTTTTTCTCCGGGTGAGGCAGGAGCAGAGGGAGCAGAATATATAGTGGGCTTTTGGGGCCTAAGTCTAGTGTGAGGCACATCCTTTACGAACTCCAGTCCTGTCACTTTCTCAATCATGAACATTATGTAAGGTGCATAGCCGCAAGACGGGATGGGATTGATAGAGATATTGACAATGTCATTGTAGATGTATTCAAACACATTGAATTTCCTCTTCTTGCTTATGACCTTCGTCAAGGTTCTGAGGGTGCCCTGAACAGTCCCTGCATCCCCCTCTTTGGGAGCTATAGTCTTCCTCAATATCCGATTGAGGACTACAAAGAAGGGCTTCTTGTATTTAGTGGTGGAGGCTTGAATGGCATTCGTGTATCATAGAGAAAGTACAGCTGATCTTTCTCCAGTGGTTTCAGGTTGTGAATCACAAGTTCATTGTCCAAGGTATGCTCAAGATGAAGGATTCTTGCAAATTCTTCATAGGTGCACTGTACTGAGACCCATGTGTCATCCAAATCATCCTGTCGTTGTCATCACGAGCGAAGTATAGAGTCGAGTAGAACTGCGTGATGACTTCATCATTCCAGTCACACTGGAAGGAGAATAGTTCTTTTAGCCCATGAAGCTCGAGGGCTGTCACAACCTCCTGATAAGCTTGACATCTCTTGGACTGAAGATAATCAATATCAACCCACCGACTCTCAACAACTGGGTGCTTCATCTTCCGATACACATGTTCATAGTAGTCAGCATGAAAATTACTCTAAAATCTGGGGTTAGCTGACTCTCTGGGCTGATTATACACTTCTACTTTTCTGAACTTGTCAGCCAGTTCACCCCCTTTTCCAGTGTAATCATTGTCTGAAGATTGCCTGTTGCGATGAATGGGAATTTTCATCTTCAGGGGCCCAATGTGGCCACTAGCAAGCCCCTTCCCTTTATTGAGAGTCCTCTTAGGTCCCGAGGAGCTCTCGGCAATAGCCTTTCCTCGAGGCTTCTTCACAATTACCTTCCTTTTCTTAGGTAAATTTTCATCGGAAGATGGAGAGTGGACATTGACATCATGTCTTTTCTTCATCACTCCCTCCTTGGCTCTCCTCACTCTTTCATGTTGAACCTCTTCATCGAGGTGAAAGGAGCCGTCATCTGAGCCTAAAGACATGCTGCCTGATAAGGAGTTCAAGGATTAGATACGAATGAACTCATTATCGACTTCAAATAGGAATGTAGGGGTTCAACTGTCAGAGACCGGACTTGTCCGGTTTCAGAGTGTGGACTTGTCCGGTGTACCGGACTTGTCCGGTTTCAGAGTGCGGACTTGTCTGGTGTACCGGACTTGTCCGTATCTGTGCCCCGGACTAGTCCGGCCTGGCATAAGAACCCTAACGTTTCATTTGAATCAAATCTCCTATCTAAGGACACAAAGGCAGGAAAGTGGTAGGAATGCATCTATAGAGGCAATGTACATCCTTTTGAAATCAAAGGAAACAAGCTAGAACTAGAAAAGTTGAGAGTAGGTTTTAGGGGGGGATTTACCAAGAATTGAAGATTCACGTTGAAGGAGCAAGAATCTATCCGGATGAGTCTGGAGAGTAGAATCCACTTGTCGAGGAGAGGCTTTTCCACGGATAAAACTTCGAGTTTGAGGGCTCAACTCGAAAATCACTTTGGGAGCTAGGGTTTTAGGAGAGGAGGTGAGACAAAGTGCTTATGAGTGGAGAAGGAGGTGTTTGGGCCGGCCAACTGCTTCTATATGCGACTGACCGGACTAGTCCGGTCATGGTAGCGGACTAGTCCGGTGCCCCTGAGTTAACCTAACAATGTCGTCTGTCCGGACTAGTCCGGTCGACAACCGGACAAGTTCGGTTCCAACAGAATTGATGCAGATAGTAGAGTTTAGAAGTGATCCAAGGACACTAATTTTTTGCAAATAATCTTGGTAATTACGACGAGTTAGCAAGCAACAATCAAACAATGGTCATATTTCGCAAGATTTCTTCATTAAAATAGTTTTCTTAGAAGAAAAAGAGATGAGGAGCAGTTTTTACAATAAAATGTAACATTTGAGGTTGCAACCAGGTATGCAACGTCTCAAGCCACATTTCGAGAGTCAAGAATATTAAGTTCATTTCTTAGCTAACAAAACCTTTTCTCATCTAATGGTTTGGTAAAGATATCTGCTAGTTGTTTTCCAGTTCTAACATGTGAAATTTCAATGTCACCTTTTAATGAGTGATCTCTAAGAAAGTGATGACGAATATCTATGTGCTTAGTTCTTGAGTGCTCTACTGGGTTGTGTGCAATTTTTATCGCGCTTTCATTATCACATAGAAGCGGAATATGATTTAGATTGTAGCCGTAGTGTCTAAGAGTCTGTCGCATCCAAAATAGTTGTGCACAACAACTACCAGCTGCAACATACTCTGCTTCCGCTGTTGAAACAGCAATAGAGTTTTGCTTTTTAGATGACCAAGAAACTAGGGATCTGCCAAGAAATTGACAAGTCCCTGAAGTGCTCTTTCTATCGACTTTGCATCCTGCATAGTCGGCATCGGAATAACCTATCAAGTTAAACTTGGATCCTTTGGGATACCAAAGGCCCAAGTTTGGTGTGTGCACAAGATACCTTAGGATTCTTTTTACAGCAATTAAGTGACACTCTTTAGGTGCGGCTTGAAACCTTGCACACATGCATACGCTAAGCATAATATCTGGCCTAGATGCACATAAGTAAAGTAAGGAGCCGATCATTGACCTATATCCCTTTTGGTCCACATTTGGACCTTCTTCATTGAGATCGAGATGTCCGTTGATTGCCATGGGTGTCTTGATGGGCTTGGCTTTGTCCATATTGAATTTCTTGAGAATGTCCTGTGTGTATTTGGTTTGGCTTATAAATGTGCCTTCTCTCAGTTGCTTCACTTGGAATCCAAAGAAGAACTTCAATTCACCCATCATCGACATCTCGAACCTATCTGTCATAATTTTGCTAAATTCCTCACAGAAAGACTTGTTAGTGGATCCAAAGATAATATCATCAACGTAAATTTGACATACAAATAGATGATCATCAAAATGTTTAGTGAAGAGTGTATAATCAGCTTTACCAATTTTGAATCCATTTTTAGTTAGAAAATCTCTAATACACTCATACCAAGCTCGAGGAGCTTGTTTGAGGCCATAGAGAGCCTTACGCAGTTTATAGACGTGGTTAGGATATTCTTGGTCTTCGAATCCTGGTGGCTGCTCCACATAAACTTCCTCCTTTATCGGACCGTTGAGGAAAGCACTTTTGACGTCCATTTGATACAACTTAAAATTATGGTGAGTAGCATATGCCAATAAAATACGAATGGACTCAAGTCTAGCTACGGGAGCGAAAGTTTCGTTGAAGTCCAAACCTTCGACCTGAGAGTAACCCTTGGCCACCAGCCTCGCTTTATTTCTTGTTACTACTCCATGTTCATCTTGCTTGTTCCGAAAGACCCATTTGGTTCCAACGATGTTCGCCCTTGGTCTTTCCACCAGCTCCCACACTTCATTTCTTTTGAAGTTGTTCAATTCTTCTTGCATTGCCATCACCCAGTCTGGATCACTTAAGGCTTCATCTACCCTGTATGGTTCTAGAAAAGAGACAAAATAATAGTATTCACAAAAATTTGCAACGCGAGATCTAGTAGTTACTCCCTTAGCAATATCACCAATGATATTGTTGACAGGATGGTCTCTTTGTACACTCTGATGTACTTTTGGTTGAGGAACTTGTGTATCTGCTTGTTCTTCATCATCTTCATGTTCATTGTCTCCCCCTAGATCATTGCTTCCATGATTATCTTGATCTTCTTGATCTTCCTCCACTTGATATTGTGTAAAATCTCCCCCTTGATCATTGCTTCCTTGTTGAGGTTCACCTTGTGCATTTGAGTCTTGCGTTTGCTCTTATGGTAGAATATCACCAAGTGCCATTTTCTTCAGCGCTTCACATGGAGCTTCCTCTTTATCTAGCATACACTTATCGACTTGCTCCACTTGTGAGCCGTTAGTTTCATCGAACACTACGTCACGTGTTACTTCAACAAGGCCGGACACTTTGTTGAAGACACGATAGGCGTAGGCATTCTATTCATAGCCGAGCAAGAACCCATCATCAGACTTCGAAGCGAACTTTGAAGCCCTCGGTTTCTTGTTAAGAATAAAACATTTACAACCAAAAACTTTAAAGTAAGAAACATTAGGCTTTTTACCGGTAAGGAGCTCATATGGAGTTTTCTTCAGTAGTCGCGAGGTACAGCCAATTTGTGGCATGACAAACAGTGTTCACCGCTTCTGCCCAGAATCGATTTGATGTCTTTTATTCGTCCAACATTGTTCTTGCCATTTCAATCAATGTTTTGTTCTTCATTTCGGCCACCCCTTTTTGTTGAGGAGAGTAGGGTGCCGAGAACTCATGCTTTATCCCTTCTTCATCGAGATATTCTTCAACTTGTGTATTCTTGAATTCTATCCCGTTGTCACTTCTGATGTTCTTCACGGTTGATGAGAATTCATTCTGGGCTCTTTTCAGGAACTTCTTGAGGATTGCCCGAGTTTCTGATTTATCATACAAGAAAAATACCCAGGTAAATCTTGAAAAATCATCAACAATTACTAAACCGTATTTGTTACCGCCGATACTTATGTAAGCAATTGGACCAAAAAGATCCATATGAAGAAGTTCCAGTGGTCTTGTAGTGGTCATCATGTTCTTGGCGGGGTGTGGTGCTCCGACTTGTTTTCCCACCTGGCAAGCGCTGCACGGCCTGTCTTTCTCAAAAACGACATCCTTTAGACCTCGGATGTGACCACCTTTTAGAAGTTTCTGCAGATTTCTCATCCCAACATGGGCTAGCCGTCTATGCCACAGCCATCCCATGTTGGTTTTAGCAACCAAGCAAGTGTTGAGTTCGGCTTTATCCTTGTTGAAATTAACAAGATAAAGCTTTCCCTTCAACATTCCCTTGAATGCAATCGAGTCATCGCTTCTTCTAAAATCAGTCACACCCTCATTCGTGAATAAACAGTTATAACCTTTGTCGCATAGTTGAGATATTGACAAAAGGTTATAATCTAGGGAGTCTACATGTAAAACATTAGATAAAGTTTGTTGAGGAGATATTTCAATGTTACAGCTACCAAGGACCTTTCCTTGGCTTTTGTCTCCAAAGTATATGCCTTCACTTGGATCCTCGTTGTAATCGTACTCCACAAACATATCTCTCTCTCCAATCATGTGATTTATGCATCCGCTATCTAGCACCCACTTAGATCCACCGGAGGAGTAAGCCTGCAAAACACAATTATTCCTTGGTTTTAGGTACCCAAGCTTGCTTGGGTCCTCTCAGGTTAGTCACAAGAGTCTTGGGCACCCACACACAAGTTTTCGAGTTCATGTGGCGTGGCTCTGTGTATTTAGCAATAACTTTTCCATATTTGTTTTTCATAAGAACATAGGAAGCATCAAATGTACAAAACAATATTTGTAAATCAGATTCATGTGATTTTTCCTTAACAAAGGTGATTCCTTTCTTTGCGTGATTAAGAGTGGACATGTGTTTGTTCGAGTCAAACCCAAGACCATCTTTGACGTTGGGAGGTCTAGTAACCATATATGCACTACGTGCATATTTGATCTTCTCCTTATCAAAGATGTCGTTTTGGGAAGGATGCATATCATGAGAAGTTGAAGTATTAGAGATGATATTTTTCTTACTAGAGCATGTGCAGGTTCCTATTGTCGTCGAACTCAAATCTTTGGAGGAAGAGCTCTTGGAGGAAGATGATTCACTTTGCTTGAGCGACTCAACTTGCACTTCAAGGATCTTGTTAACTCTTGACAAGTTAGCAAGCTCATCCTTGATTGCAATATGTGAGTCCTCTAGCTTTGAGTAAGTCTCCTTACTCAAGTCTAGTTCAAACTCAAGTGACTTGTTCTTCTCTCTTTCAAGCTCAAGAAGTTTTTCAACTTCTTGATATCTCTTCCTTTCACGGATGAGCATATCTTCTTGTCGGTTGACAAGTTCCTCCTTTTCAAAGATTTCGTTCGACAACATTTCCATTTTCTTTAAAGCAATTTTACTTAATCCTCTAAACATTTCTTCATTATCACTAGAACTATCAAAGTCATCAATAGAGGTATTTAATGCAGAAGGAGTAAGTCGAACCTTTTTCTTGCCTTCTTTAGCCATAAGGCAAGTATGGTTGTTCATATCCCGTCCTCCCATGTTTGGGAAGAGTGTAGCTCTCATGGTGGGTTTCTTAACGGCAATGGTGGCCATCTCCTCTTCTTCATCGGAGGAGGACTCATCGTTTGAGTCCCGCTCCTTGCCAATGTGAGCTTGATGAGCTTGTCTCCTTTTTCTGAAATTTTTCTTCTCATGTGCTTTTGTTTCCTTCTTCTTCTTGTTTTCTTCATAAGTACAGTCCACCATGAAGTGACCGTACTCTCCACAATTATAGCAAGTACGTCGAGCCTTGGATTTCCCTTTATCCTTGCTTTTCTCTTCATTTGAGTTGTTGCCATGTCTTCTCCTCATCATGCGCTTGTAATTTTTGATAAAGAGTACCATTTCCTCATCATCTAGATCGGTACTCACGTCACTTGTATCTCCGTCATCTTGGTCTTCACGGGCTTCTTTGAATTTGGGTCTGCACGTTGCTTTGAGAGCAACTTCTTTCTTTTTGGAAGAGGTAAGCTCGGCTAAGTCTTTCACATATTGAGCCTCCTTCTCCATCATTTCATGATTTATGATCTTCCCCAATAACTCATCGGGAGTCATTTTGTGAAATCCGGGGCTTTCTCTAATCATTGAGCAGAGTGTGACGTTTCTTGGCATGAAGGCTCTAATCATCCTTTTGACTACCTCGTGATCAGTCCATTTCTTACTTCCATAGGCACGGATTTTGTTGATGAGTGCCTTCATCCGGTTGTACATGTCTTGAGGTGATTCGCCTTCTTCAATAGCAAATCTCCCCAACTCTCATTCAAGCATCTCAATTTTGGCTTCACGTACAGACCTATTTCCTTCATGAGCTGTTTTGAGTGTATCCCAGATTTCTTTTGCACTCTCTAGTCCATCGATCTTGGTGAATTCTTCCCTGCTCAGTGACGATGTGATTACTGCAACAGCTTGTGCATTTCGGTGAATCTCTTGTTCTTGTTCCGGAGTGAGTTCTTCATCCGTGTCAGGGATGTCTATACCTGTGCAGACAATATGCCAAAGGCTAGGATTCAAGGATATTAGATGCATTTTCATGTTGTACTTCCACATGGTATAGTCACTTCCGTCAAACTGCGGGGGCCTTCCCATAGGGATGGAGAGATAGTGATTATTTGAATTGAGACGGTTGTAGTTGTAAGGATATCGGGAGTAGTCATGATGACCACTCCCCATCGTCGTTTCTTCCTCTTTTCCCTTTTGTGGCATTAATTTCTTTCTCACTAGTGCCTTTAGCTGTCTCACTTCTTCATTGTCATGTGGACTTTCTTTCAGAACATCGAAGGATTTGGCTTCTTGCTCCTCATCGTTGATGTTCGTCTTCGGGATATTGTTGTTCTTCTAAGAGGCCATTGATCTCTCCGAGATGTGAGTCTCGTTGATGGAGAACTTGGCTCTGATACCAATTGAATGTGGCCTAGAGGGGGGTGAATAGGCCTTACAGAGTTTCCTGCACACTTAAAGTAATTGTCAAAAACTTGCTTGACCAGACTAGTCCGGTTGTGTGAGCGGACTAGTCCTGTGTGTCTGAAGTGTGTAGATTGTATTAAGTGTTGTGCAGGAGAATTAACATGTTTAGCAGCAGAAATAAGAACAACAATTATTTTATTTTGAGTTTACAATGTGAGGTGTGATTATGCCCGTGAATGAGACTTAGCAATTTAAAATCTGAAGTTTAACAACTAGATGTTCTAATCAACAAAAACAAAGAGGCATACGAGACACAAATTTTACTGAGGTTCGATCTCACCAAGAGATCTACGTCCTCATTGAGGAAGCTCACACATAGCCGGGTCTCTAAACCTTTCCCTCTTCAAGTCACCACACAAGGCCGACTTGATTCCACTAGCACGGGTAATCACCGAGTTTGTGGGGCAACCTCACACATTGAGGGCTCCCACAAGAATTACAATGAGAAAGCGATCAAATACACTCAAAAAGATTACAATGCAGAATATGAGTGTAGAGAGATCAAACCCCAAGAGCTCACAACGAAGGAACGACTATCTCCCAATCCCAAATCCAAGTGTTTGATTGATTTTCACCTTTTTAGCACCTTAGATGTTTGGGGAGATGTGTTTTTGGGCCCTTGGGACGGGTGGCGGCGCTAGGGTTTGAGTCTCTAGCAGTATGAGTCGTGTGTCTGGTTTGGAAGGCCGTGTATCACCCATTTATATGGTTTCCAAAAAGGTTATCGTTATAAAACCTAATACCGGACTAGTCCGGTATATGATCGGACTTGTCCGGTCTACTTCCAGTGGGCAAAGCGGACTAGTCCATTCTAAAACCGGACTTGTCCGGTGCTATGTGAAGTGGGGTTCCAGAAAGTTCAGCGGACTAGTCCTGTCGCATGGATGGACTAGTCCGCAGTCCTCTAAAGAGGACAACAGAAACATGAGCGGACTAGTCCGGTCTAAAACCGGACTTGTCCGGTTGCATTCCAGTAAGCTGATCGTACTAGTCCGGTCCATGAACGGACTAGTCCGTGTCCAGTGGATTTTAGTTGATTATTAAACCCCTTTCCCTTACGCAAAGTTATGAGCTCTTGGGATGTGTCTCTCACACACACCCTATACATTTTAAATCTACTTTGCTCTTCTAAATTCCACTAAAGTCTTCCTTTTCGGGCACCACTCTATTTTTCACCTTTTTTGTGTGCACCGAGCTAGTTTCTATTTGTTTGTCCTGCAATCATTTCATTAGGATCTCATATGCTTGTCATCAATTCTCCAAATCCCACAAGGGATGCCCTAGATGCACTTTCAATCTCCCCCTTTTTGGTGATTGATGACAACCATTTGAGATATCACAATTAAGAGGAAAAAATAGATTTTTCATAAAGTGTGCATATACGAGAATAGTGAATAACTAACAAGAAAAACTTCTCTCATATACGCACACCTTATGGTGGGGTTCCTAGCAAAGTGTTTGATCAACAAAAACTGTGATGGACGAGGATAAAAGATAACAACCATAGATGTAAGTATCACAATACTATGAATCATCACACGTAAGGTAAATAGTCAAATTACAATGGTTTTAAAAATAAGTACAAGTCCTCGATCACAAGTCCTCAATAACTTATCCTAGATAATCTCTCCCCCTTTGGCATCAAGACACCAAAAAGGGAAAAATCAAGTGAAATCACTCATCGGCGTTCCCACTTTCACTCTCAGTCCTATCTTCATCTTCCTCTTCACCTTGATCTTCATCATCTTGACCATGTAGAGGGTTAGCAGCTGAACCACCACCAAACCCAAGGGAGCTCAACTGTTGGTCAGTGAAGGTTGGCATGTCAGTGAAGTCTTCAGCTGAATCCTCTAAAACCTCAAGTGATCCTTGTGGCTCAATTTCTAGTTTGGCACAGATGGCTTGGATGTTGGCTTTTACATATCTTTGATGC
Organism: Neostapfia colusana; assembly: GCA_030760725.1. NCBI lineage: Eukaryota > Viridiplantae > Streptophyta > Magnoliopsida > Poales > Poaceae > Neostapfia > Neostapfia colusana. Next base: position 29,833,082 of record JASWHV010000017.1, on the reverse strand, counting down.
TTCTTCCTGGCCAATCTCTCTTCATGTTGCTTAACTTCAACTTTGTGGCAAGAGGCAAAGATAGAAGATAGCATCTTGAAGATGCCACTTGAGGATTCCCGAGTAGAGGAGGTTGCATGAGTGGTAGCTGCAGCCTCAGATCTTGTCTCCTCTTGAGCTCTCTTGGACCTTCTTTTTCTCTGGGTGAGGCAGGAGCAGAGGGAGCAGAATATATAGTGGGCTTTTGGGGCCTAAGTCTAGTGTGAGGCACATCCTTTACGAACTCCAGTCCTGTCATTTTCTCAATCATGAACATTATGTAGGGTGCATAGCCGCAAGACCGGATGGGATTGATAGAGATATTGACAATGTCATTGTAGATGTACTCAAACACATTGAATTTCCTCTTCTTGCTTATGACCTTCATCAAGGTTCTGAGGGTGCCCTGAACAGTCCCTGCATCTCCCTCTTTGGGAGCTATAGTCTTCCTCAATATCCGATTGAGGACTACAAAGAAGGGCTTCATGTATTTAGTGGTGGGAGGATTGAATGGCATTCGTGTAACTTAGAGAAAGTCCAGCTAATCTTTCTATAGTGGTTTTATGTTGTGAATCACAAGTTCATTATTCAAGGTATGCTCAAGATGAAGGATTCTTGCAAATTCTTCATAGGTGACACTGTACTGAGACCCATGTGTCATCCAAATCATCCTGTCGTTGTCATCACGAGCGAAGTAGAGAGTCGAGTAGAATTGCGTGATGACTTCATCATTCCAGTCACACTGGAAGGAGAATAGTTCTTTTAGCCCATGAAGCTCGAGGGCTGTCACAACCTCCTGATAAGCTTGACATCTCTTGGACTGAAGATAATCAATATCAACCCACTGACTCTTGACAACTGGGTGCTTCATCTTCTGATACACATGTTCTTAGTAGTCAGCATGAAAATTACTCCAAAATCTGGGGTCAGCTGACTCTCTGGGCTGATTATACACTTCTACTTTTCTGAACTTGTCAGCCAGTTCACCCCCTTTTCCAGTGTAATCATTGTCTGAAGATTGCCTGTTGCGATGAATGGGATTTTTCATCTTCAGAGGCCCAATGGGGCCACTAGCAAGCCCCTTCCCTTTATTGAGAGTCCTCTTAGGTCCCGAGGAGCTCTCGGCAATAGCCTTTCCTCGAGGCTTCTTCAAAATACCTTCCTCTTTTTAGGTAAATTTTCATCGGAAGATGGAGAGTGGACATTGACATTATGTCTTTTCTTCATCACTCCCTCCTTGGCTCTCCTCACTCTTTCACGTTGAACCTCTTCATCAAGGTGAAAGGAGCCGTCATCTGAGCCTGAAGACATGCTGCCTGATAAGGAGTTCAAGGATTAGATACGAATGAACTCATTATCGACATCAAATAGGAATGTAGGGGTTCAACTGTCAGAGACCGGACTTGTCCTGTTTCAGAGTGCGGACTTGTCCGGTGTACCGGACTTGTCCGGTTTTAGAGTGCGGACTTGTCTAGTGTACCGGACTTGTCCGCATCTGTGCACCGGACTAGTCCGGCCTGGCATAAGAACCCTAACGTTTCATTTGGATCAAATCTCCTATCTAAGGACACAAAGGCAGGAAAGTGGTAGGAATGCATCTATAGAGGCAATGTACATCCTAATACCGGACTAGTCCGGTATATGATCGGACTTGTCCGGTCCACTTCCAGTGGGCAAAGCGGACTAGTCCGGTCTAAAACCGGACTTGTCCAGTGCTATGTGAAGTGGGGTTCCAGAAAGTTCAGCGGACTAGTCCATTCGCATGGATGGACTAGTCCGCAGTCCTCTAAAGAGGACAACAGAAACATGAGCGGACTAGTCCAGTCTAAAACCGAACTTGTCCGGTTGTATTCCACTAAGCTGACCGGACTAGTCCGGTCCATGAACGGACTAGTCCGGTGTCCAGTGGATTTTAGTTGATTATTAAACCCCTTTCCCTTACGCAAAGTTATGAGCTCTTGGGGTGTGTCTCTCGCACACATCCTATACATTTTAAATCTACTTTGCTCTTCTAAATTCCACTAAAGTCTTCCTTTTCGGGCACCACTCCATTTTTCACCTTTTTTGTGTGCACCGAGCTAGTTCAATTTGTTTTTCCTGCAATCATTTCATTAGGATCTCATATGCTTGTCATCAATTTTCCAAAACCCACAAGGGATACCCTAGATGCACTTTCAGAAAGAATATTTTTGGATCAATGGAGGTCTTTGTAATAAAGTTCAAAGAAATAGCTATTGGACATAAATATGAAGCTGGACATAATTGGCAGAAAACTGGAGAAGATGATATCAACTTGCTCTGAAATTTTTACAGTGGTCCATAGATCATACAGAGGTATGGCTTGAAAAATTTCAGACAAAGTTGATGGAAGATGTGGCCTAGGGAATTTTCTTACTATTTGGCTTCTCTGAAATCCTATGGAAATTATAGTGTCTTGTCATGCTCCAAATTCGGTTTTTCAGAAACCTGAGAGTCTCATCAGTCCATAGGACTTGGTTTCACCATTTTTGGAGCTTCCTACACAGAGATATGGATTTTCCAAACTTGGTTAAAAGTCTGAAAATGTCTCTGTTCAGTTTCCCAATTTTCAGAGACATACATGATTGAATCAACATTTGGCCAAGCAAATGAAGTCCAATGCCTCTGAAAATTTTACCGGAGTTCAAGGATTTCCGGGAGAATGCCCTGCCCAAATTTGGGGATTTTCCAATAAACAGAACTCCTATAAAAATTCCTACACATTTTTTTCTTAAATGAATTGATGAGCCAAATCCAAGGGTTTTCATAAATATTGGGCTGCACCTCTGGATATTAATCCTTGCAAGAAATCCAACAATATTTATTACACAATTTTTGGAGGTTCCTACACATAGTTATGGCTCTCCAAAGTTTGAACTGAATTGGGAAAATCTGGAAAATGTTTAAATACCGACAGTGGGTCCCACTCGTCATCCCTAACCTTCAGCCTCGCGCCAAACAGAGCAGTGGCAGCTCCCTCCAGCGAGGTCGCCGGGAAGGCACTTCCCAGCCACCTCCGGACCCTCAGCTGGCCGCCCCCCGCCCCCATTTCCCCCCACGTTGAACACGTTGGTGAGGTCGCCGGCGGCTGAAACTCGCCGGAAAACAGGGCGCACCGGCAACCGCAAACTCTAGGGCTCTGGTGAGGTTGTGCACGGTGAATTCTCCACCAAATGGTTGGTTCTTGGGCTCGACAGCACCGTGGGTACTCCCACATCACCGGCATGAGCTCAAATCGGGTCAAAAGTTGCTGCAAAAAAGAACTCATCGGCGACCTAGGGCGAAAATCGGTGCCGACCCGAAATTCTCGAAGAACAGCGCCAAATCTTGATGATTTTTGATGATTTTTTATCCTAGAGGGGCGTGAGAGTTTCTAGATCATGTTTGTAGATCGGCACACGTGATGGTGGACTGAACACGACGAATTTTGAAGATTAGTGAGGCTGGGTTCTAGGCACACCGAAGCAAAGAATTGCAAAATTCATCCACAGCGATGCACGAAAGGAGAAGAGGGTTGCACCGTCGGTTTGCACACCTGAGGGCGCTCCTTTTTCGTGTAGACCGTCGGCTACGAAGAGGCTTCTAGCAGGCGGTCACCGGGGAACAGCGAGCGTCGGTGGCTTTGGTTTCTCTCGGGACTGAGTGAGGAGAAGCTGTGGAGAGCGCAAGAGAGGGAACCGGTTCACGTGGAGGAAGAGCTGCACTCTTATCCTTCGGATGCCAGACGAAACAAGCAGGAGGTGGCGCTGATCGACGGGAGGTGGCGCTCTCCCAATCGCTGAGAAACAGAGCATGGCACAGCTCCATGTGTGTCTCTGACCAGTGGGGTCCATGCCCTATCTCACTCTTCCCCCCCCCCCACAATTCGGTTTAAAATGGCAAATGAGCTCCAAATTTGATAAAATTTGGTGGATAGGCCAAAAGGAATATGAGGAACACAATGGTGCACTCAAATTTGAATTTCGGTGAAGTTGGAATTTGAAACTGGGATTTAAATTTAAATTCAAGTTTTCTCCCGTTTTAATTCCAACGACTAGGAAATCTTTTCCAAATGATCTGAAATTTTGCCGGGCTACCCGTGGATGTGTGGAGAACCAAATGGTAGCTTTAGATCTCCATGTTCAGGAATTTTTGCAAGTTCAAGTTTAGACTTGGAGCTCATACCGCTAAATTCAAAAGTTTAAATTCCCTCTCATTTTTTTGGTGTGACTTGAAGCTCCACTTGCTAGAGTTTTGGGATTTCACAGCGGCTGAGCAGCGAAAGCGCAGCACTCAACCCAGCAGTGGGGGTTGAGCTCCCCAGAAGTACCGCATGGTGTATCGGACACCATCCGGTCAGCAGTGGCATTCACCGGCGCGACCTCAACAGATCGGGGGTCGTTCTTTCCAGTCACCCCCATTCCGACCGCCGATGCCACCACCGCGACCGCAACAATGGCAGCAGCAGAAGATGGTACCCCGGGCGTTTCCACCGCCACAACGCGCCCCAGGTTTCCGTCTGCCAATCAGCGGAGGACCGCCTCGCTACACATGCTTTATGTGTGGCCAGGCGGGCCATTTCTCGAAGGACTGTCCCCAGGGGCAGCAGAGCAGCGGACAAGCCCAGTTCCAGGGTGTTGCTCGAGGCAGACCTCCGGTCAAGAAGGTTGGTCAGCGAACTGGGGGCGTTCGCAACCTCGACAATGAGGACGCCCCAGAGGGAGATAACATGCAGGCGGGTACGTTCACTCTCAACGATCAAGCAATCATCATAATATTTGATTCGGGTGCAACCCACAACTTCATAAGTGCATCATATGTGGTTAAGCATCAACTGGAAGCCTTTCCAACCGAGTGTTCTTATATGATCTGCTCACCGGGAGGAAAGATTTCAGCTACTATGATGATTCCGAAAGCACCACTATGCTTAGGTGGGAAGATATATCCCACCACTATGATTATTCTTGAGGGGCAGAAGATTGATGCAATCTTAGGGATGTCATGGCTAAGCTACCATGGCGCGGTCCTAGGAACATTATCACGGACAGTTCACCTCAACTCCCCATTACACCATCCGCAGTCCCTCATATTAGGCAATCCAGTCCGGGAAGTTTTGAGCTGCCTATACTTCTGAAGCTTCCAAGTTAGAGGACATCCCCGTAGTCCAGGAATATCCCGACGTGTTTCCGGATGATCTTCCGGGCATGCCTCCTGAGCGGGATGTCGAGTTCAAGATTGAGCTTGCACCCGGGACCACTCCTATCTCACGGAGACCATACAAAATGGCTCCGAACGATCTGGCTGAATTGAAAGAGCAGCTCAATGATCTGCTGAGCAAAGGTTTCATTAGGCCGAGTTCCTCGCCTTGGGGATGCTCGGCGCTGTTCGTAAAGAAGAAGGATGAAACCTTGAGGCTGTGTGTGGACTACCGGCCACTCAACGCCGTCACCATCAAGAAAAAATACCCACTTCCCCACATTGACATCTTGTTTGATCAACTTGTGGGTGCAAGTGTGTTCTCCAAGATGGACCTTCGCTCGGGATATCATCAAATAAAAATCCGGGCAGAGGATATCCTAAAGACGGCCTTCTCGACAAGATATGGCTTATATGAGTATCTCGTCATGTCTTTTGGTCTCACTAATGCTCCAGCACATTTCATGTATTTCATGAACTCGGTGTTCATGCCGGAGCTGGACAAGTTCGTTGTGGTGTTCATCGATGATATCTTGGTTTATTCCAAGACAGAAGCAGAACATGCCAAACACTTGAGGATCGTTCTTCAACGATTGCAGGACCATAAGCTATATGCCAAGTTCAGAAAATGTGAGTTTTGGATCAGCTAAGTGCCATTTTTGGGACATATTATCTCAGCGGAAGGCATTGCGGTTGACCCAAGCAAAATTGAGCAAGTGCTGAAATGGAAGGCCCCTACTTCTGTCCATGAAGTCAGAAGCTTCCTCGGCTTAGCGGGATATTACCGGAGATTCATTCCAAGTTTCTCCAAGCTTGCTAAGCCGATGACAGAATTATTGAAGAAGGGAACAAAATATGTTTGGAACACGGCATGTGAAGGAGCGTTCCAAGCATTAGTGAAGCACCTCACAACAGCCCCGGTCTTAGCTCAACCGGATACAACCAAGCCCTTCGACGTGTATTGTGATGCGTCCGGTATTGGGCTCGGCTGCGTGTTGATGCGGGAAGGACGTGTGGTCGCATATGGCTCACGCCAACTTCGGAACCATGAGCAGCACTATCCGACTCATGATCTTGAGCTTGCTGCTGTGGTTTTGGCGCTGAAAATGTGGAGGCACTATCTCCTGGGGAATTTGGTGCATCTCTACACCGACCACAAGAGGCTGAAGTATATTTTCACCCAAAAGTAGCTGAATATGAGGCAAAGGAGGTGGTTAGAACTAATCAAAGATTATGATATTGAGATTCATTACCACCCCAGCAAGGCGAATGTGGTTGCCGACGCGCTTATTAAGAAATCACATGTCCATAACCTCACCATTACACCAGTGGAGGAGGAAGAGCCGAGTTTATACTTGGTTCCTTATGGATCGCTCTATAACCTTGCCCTCATACCTACCATTAGGGAGGAGATCATCACAGCTCAGAAAGTTGACAAGGGCATGGCACATCTCTGGAGACGGATAGACAACGGGGAAATCAAATGTTTCCAGAAGGATGATGAGGGGACGCTGTGGTTCAATGACCGCATAATCGTACCCCGGAATATGGAGCTGAGGAAGAAAATTCTTGATGAAGCTCACTTGTCTAAATACTCCATTCATCCGGGCAGCAACAAAATGTACCAACATTTGAAAAAAAAATTTTGGTGGACATGGATGAAGCGGGAAGTAGCGAAGTACATATCCGAGTGTGATACGTGTAGACAAGTGAAAGCTGATCATATGAGGAAATCAGGGCTGCTGTAACCCCTGAAAATTCCAGCATGAAATGGGAGGATGTGAGCATGGATTTCATTGTGGGATTATCCCTGACTTCCAAAAAGCATGATTTGTTGACAGGTTGACCAAGTCGGCTCACTTCATTCCCGTGCATACACATTTCCATGCCAACAGATATGCGGAGTTGTATATTGCAAAAATCCTATGCTTGCATGGAGTACCCAAGACCATAGTCTCAGACCGAGGGGCACTATTTGTATCTTGTTTCTGGGAGCAGTGGCACACCGCTTTGGGTACTGAGCTGATTAGAAGCTCCGCCTATCACCCTCAGACAGATGGGCAAATAGAGAGGGTGAACCAAGTACTAGAAGACATGTTGAGAGCATGTGCCATCCACCATGGTAAGAACTGGGATGATCACCTACCGTTGGTGGAATTCTCGTAAAATAACGGCTATCAAGCGAGTATTAAGATGGCACCCTATGAGGCTCTCTACGGTCGCAAATTCCGCACCCCATTAAACTGGTGCGAGTCCGGTGAAAGGGTCACGTTCGGGGTTGATGTGGTGAACGACGCCGAAGAGCGTGTTCGGAAGATTCAAGCTAATTAGAAGGCCGCTCAATCCCAGCAGAAAAGCTACGCTGATAAGAGGCGTACGCCACTGCACTTGTACGTCAGGGAGCACGTGTACCTCCGTGTATCTCCGACGAAAGGCGTGCACCGGTTCGGCGTGAAGGGGAAGCTCGCTCCACGATTCATTGGACCCTTTGTCATCACCGAGAAGTGTGGACCAGTGGCGTATAGACTGGAACTGCAGGCATGTCTTGCTGGAGTTCACGACGTTTTCCATGTTTCACAACTGCAGAAATGTCTGAAGCATACGTCTGCTGTTCCCACTGAAGACATCTGCAAGCTGCAACCGGATTTGATGTATGATGAATATCCGGTGGCAATTATTGATGAGAGGGCCCGAACCACACGTAGCCGAACGTTGTGGTTCTACAAGATACTCTGGAGCAACCACACCGCCGGAGAAGCGATGTGGGAGAGCAAGGAATTTCTTCGCTCAAACTACCCGGAGTTCATGGCGTCTCAGCACGGGTGAGTTTCTATTACATCGCTGCCTCTTCTTTTGTAATCTCGGGATGAGATTCTTTTAAGGGGGGAGGGATGTAAAAGCCCAAGAAAAGGGACTTGCAAAAGTGATTATTTTTATGACCTCACAACACCACAGCTCATCTTGTGGATGTCTTGTGAACACTTGTGAAGAGCAAGTAACCACCATCAAAAGGGGTGATTAGAGGGGAAAGCCCTAACTTTCAAAAACGTGGATTTCTACACATGAACATGGAAGGTTGAGCTCACCCCTAGACTTAATTAGTCTTGGGAAGGCTCAAGGCAAATTTCGTGCAAATCCAATACTTTTTGAGGCACTTTTGGAGGCATTTGAAAAAGAGGTCAATTTGAATGTAAATTCAAATTGCAGCCACTTTCATCACTTAAATTCAAAGGTTGACTTCATATTCAAACTCAGCACATTTTTCTGAGTTAGTCTACCAATTTTCATCCCCATTGGACTTCATCTTGTCGGGAGCTAAATTTGCATTTATTCAAAAATGAATTTGAATTTCAGTTCAAATGTGAAGCAAATTTAGCCAAACCAATCTCAAATTTAGGAAATCAAATTCAAACAATGACTTGGAGGCTAAGTATCACCTTCAATTGTGAGTAGCTGGGATATTCTCAGTGGAAACAGAAAGGAAAATCAGAAAAAGAATTAGAGGGGAGGGACCCACTGATCAGACACACAGAGGCCAAACCGACTCAGTTCCTCGGTCGAACACCCTGAGGTCGCCAGCGCACGGGTGAACCCCGCCCCAACGCGGTCGCCGTGCCACCTCCTGCTCGGGGGTGCTGAGGACGCCGGGTGCAAGACACTAGGTTAAAGCGCCGGTCAGCGTGAATCCCCCCCTCATCCTCTCCGTTCTACCGGCACACAACCAAAGCAAAACACTCTGAGTTCGCCGCTTTCGGATCGCCGACGTCCGGGCGACACAGGGCTCCTCGTGCCCGATGATCAACGCGAGAAACAACCGCCCTAAGGTGCTTGTCCTGCTAGTCCAAACCGTTCATTGTTTCATGCGCTGTCGTGGGAAAATTTTCCCGAGAAAGTTTCAGTGTGTTCTTAGGACCGAGCCACCCCAAATTCTAAAATTCACGGGTATTAGCTCACCACTGGGTATACCGAGCTGTACACATGATCTACACCGTCCAACGACCATCCAGGAACAAAAAGTACAAAGAATCGTTGAGTATAGACTCTGGTTATCGAGTTTTTCAAGTCACCGCCGATATCAGGCCTAGGTCGACGGTGAGCACATAGTTCCGGCCGTTTCCACGGCGGGCTAGCACCATGTCCGTGCTCAGTAGTTCACCAGGGAGGTGTAGGGCCAAGAAATTCTCGAGGTGAGTCTCGGTAGGGGCCAGGAGACATCGCCGGAGTTGAGCCGTAACAGCGGCTCGTCGCCGAGTGGTTTCCGGCCGCCCGAAGACCGTGCTGACCCCGGAGATGAGTTCCTCGGGTCCAAAAAGGTAGAGGCGGAAGGCTTGGCCCTATAGGCGGTGGTGAAAGTCCTTTCGACCGACCTTGCCGGAGATCACCGCTGCGGGGTTTAGGAGCGCGCGGGGAAGAAGAAGACGCAGGGTGGGACCCGCCCGCAGGATTTAAACATTAGTTGAATTTTCCAGTTTAGTTCAAACTTCAATTGCATATAAATTTTGCTAGGAAGCTCCAAAATCAGTGAATTAAATTTTTATGAACTCAGCTTTTTGAGTACTTTCCAGCAATACAAATTTCAACTCATGAAACTTAATGGTTTTCCAGAATTAAATCCCTAAAATTTAAACTGTTGGGAATTTTATCTGGAGAATTACTTTATGAAAAAATCTGAAATTTGGCTGGAAGGTTCACTGGAAAATCCTTGAGTCACAGTAAAATTTTCAGTCCCATCCAAGTTTATTAATCTCCCTAATGGTGTGATTAAGTGAACTGTCCTGGGAAAATAGAAAAATGTACAGAAACATTTTTCAGATTTTCTCAAACTTGCTTAGGGCATAACTTCCTCTAGAATTCTTCAAATGACATGAAACCAATTCCATTAGAACCATCTCAAATTCTAGTTTCCAGAATGTAATGGTTGGAGCCATGAAAACCCCTGGAATTCCATAGACGCTCTAATATTGACCAAATAGGATTTTATTTGTACAAAGCTCAAATGAACTTTGTTCCAAATGAAACTTGATCAAGACTCTGGTTAGGACCCTACCAAGCCACCATAAAAATTTCAGAGCCAAAGGGGAAGGCTAGCTAGAACTATGGGCTTTACATATTCAAGTTCAGACATTGCATTTAAATTGACATATACTATATCGTTTACGTGTAGTCGCTGAAGGCGAGGAAACTCCGGAAGTGCTCGACTTCCTTCTTCCGGACGAAGCCCTAACCACTGACCAGCAGCAACAAGGCAAGCTCCGATTTGCATTAACCTATTTTCAAGGTTTTTCTTTATGGATACTTAGTGTGTGGTATGAATGTGCATTAGGTGTAGGATGGATGAAACCCAAGTGCATAACCAGATTTTTCCTATAAGAGTGAGGGTAGTGTCTAAGTCCCTGAGTTGACAGGCTATGCTTAATGATTCAAAGAATTTCGGTACAAGTAGAGTAGTTGGAATCTACTCGCGAGTTAGGCTTGGGACACACGGGATTGGTTCGAGTGATGTGAGATCACTTTAGTGATGAAAATGAGACTAGGCAGGGGCTAGGGCGCAGCAAGAGGAAGTCTTGTGCGCGCAGCCCTGTCCGTGTCGATTGAGGACCGATCCGTGTGCGGCCCACGCTGATCAAGTTTGAACGTACCAAAGGCATATCGGATATATGGGCCCCAGTAAATCGATGTAACCTATACCTCCAGGCGTCGAGGCATAACGCACCGATTTATAGGTGTAGGCTGAGGGCAGCAAGGTGGAAATCTGCTAACGGGCATAGAGAGATTCTCCGTGTAGGGAACCTCCTGCTCGTTTCGGTGTGACCGGTTCGACGCTTGGGCTGTTGGGTGAAAGGTTGTCCCGTACGACATCGAGTGAGCATGCTGTGCAGATCCACGGATGGGCATAGGTGACGTGCTCTTTGGGTGTCCCTGCAGGTGTATATAGAGTCTATTCGCCGTCCCTCACGGTGAAGAGTACCACTTGGTCACTGAGTCGTGACGTAGGCTAATGTATGAAATGTGATGACTCAATATTGCTGTTATGATAAAACTTTTATTGCTCCATGTGTGCCACCAAATATTGCGTACTAAATTTCTTATTCATGAACTGTTAACTTGTGGCTAAAAGATGAAATAAGAATGAACTTGTAGGCGGGTCCATTTGCTGAAAGTTACTATCCCATGTTCGTACCAACTGCATGTAAAGTTTCATGCCTAGGTGAGCCGGTTAAGTCTTGTTGAGCCCTCGTGCTCATGGTTGCTGCTATAAGTGTTTTTCAGGTGAGGAGCATCCCATGGACTCGGGTTACGAGTCCACTGGTGAGGGCTACCCTCCGTCGGGCACCACGGCTGAGTGGGAGCCGTACACGCCGCGCTGAGCTGAGGAGTGCAGCTAGTGTGGGTTGCCCTAGGGCTGGGCAACCGACTTTTGCTAGGTAGCCGGGCGTGAGTTGTACAAACTTAGTTTCTGCTGCTGTAATAATAGCATTAGTTTGTAACTGAATTGAGTACTACTTTATACATTTCAGTTGGTTTTCTATGTAATACAATATCGTTCTTATGATGTATGCTGTCGGGTGTCGCATCGTGCGGCACCACCCTCTGCGATCCTGGATGAGCGGATTCCGGTCCACCACATCGCCCCTTCTGCAGGAGTGAGCTCCGAAGGCGCCACGTGTCCAGCGAACCGGGGAAGTGTCGACAGCGCACTTCGACGAATTGGAATTGGCTCATTTCAGCTATCTTTTTCCCAGTCCCCATCATTTTTTATGATTCTTTCACCCTTTCTATTTCTTTTATAATGTTTCTCTATATGAAAAAAATGTATGCAATGCATGGAATGAATTTGCGGGTGTTACAAACCTACCCTACTTATAATGAATCTCGCCCTCGAGATTCGATAGAGTAGAGAATAGGTGAGGGAATTCTGCCTTGAGGTCTTCCTCACGCTCCCATGTAGCTTCAGCTTACGTGTGATAGCTCCACTGTACCTTGCACCAACGGATCACTTTGTTCCTCGTTACCCTTTCCTTCACGTCCAAAATTTGGACGGGATGCTCCACATAGGTCAGAACCTCTTGAATCTCGAGCTCATCCATCGGTACTTGTTCTTCCGGTACTCTTAAGCACTTCTTGAGTTGGGATACGTGAAACACGTCGTGTACGTCGGAGATGTGCGTTGGCAACTCTAGTTGATAGGCTACTTCTCCTCGCTTGCCCAAAATCTTAAATGGCCCGATGTAGCGAGGTGCTAATTTGCCCTTGACGTTGAACCGTCGTTGCCCTCGGATAGGCGATACCTTAAGGTACACAAAGTCTCCTACTTCAAAAGTCAATCTTATTCGCCTATTGTCTGCAATACCTTTCTGTAGTGACTGAGCAGCCTTCAGATTTTCTAGTATTGTTTGGACATGCTTTTCGGTGTCTTGCAGCACTTCGGGTCCAAACACTTGGCTCTCTCCGGTCTCATTCCAGAACAGAGGCGTTCTACACCATCTACCATACAATGCTTCGAAAGGTGACATCGTCAAGCTGACCTGATAGCTGTTGTTGTATGAGAATTCAGCATACGGCAAGCTCCTATCTCAACTGCGCCCATGTTTCAAAGCGCAAGCTCTCAACATGTCTTCCAAAATTTGATTTGTCCTCTCAGTTTGCCCGTCAGTTTGCGGGTGATATGCAGAGCTGAAATTCAGCCGTGCACCCATGGCTTCATGCAGCTTCTTCCAGAACCTAGAGGTAAATTGAGAACCCCGATCTGAAACTATCCTCTTCGGAACTCCATGGCGACACACGATTTGCTCCATATACAGCTCGGCTAGTTCTGCGACGCGGTACATGGCTCTAACAGGAAGGAAATGGGCTGTTTTCGTCAATCGGTCTACAATAACCCAAATGGACTCGTGTGACACCCTCATTTTCTGAATTCTGCATATATTCATGTTTCGTAAACATTTTTATAAGTTGAAATAGAAAAAATGAAAAGATAGCCAAAAGGAGCCAATTCCAGTTTACAGAGAGCGCCGAAGACAACTCCCGCGGCTCGCTGCCACGTGGCGTGTTCGGAGCTCATCCCCCAAAATGGGGAGTGGTCCGCCACTAAATTGACTATGTGGCAGGCTCGGGGCTCATCCCCGCAAAAGGAGGAGAGGTCCGACATCCGTGGGACACGTGTTGCCCCCGGAGCTAGCCTCTGCGGAGAAGTGAGGCCAGTCCCACAGGACACGTGTTGGCTACGGAGCTAGTCGCTGCTGAGAGAAAGGTTTAGTTGCATGGAACACGTGGCACTCACGGAGCTCACCTTCGAAGAAAGGGAGGTCCGGAATTGACACATTGCACACCTGGAGCCACCTAAGAAGAGAGGGGAGGTCCGGTACTGACATGTGGCGTGCGTGGAGCTGATCTCTGAACAAAGCAGAGGTCCCGACCCGCCAGGAAACGTGGCGTACGCGGAGCCCGCCTCTGAGGGTAGAGGAAGGTCTCGCCCGCCTAACACACGGCACAACCGGAGCTGGTCTCTGCGGAAAAGGGAGCCCAGGTTTTTGCAGGACACGTGGAGCTTCCGGAGCTCACAGCTGCGAAGGTAACGCGATTCTGAAGAGGTTTTTCCTCTGTACGCGTGGGAATGCCAGTACGGGAGGAAACCGACACGATTTCCACAAGGTTACCGCACCGAATCAATCTAAGATAAAGTTGTTAGGATCTAGGAAACAATTTGAATAGGACTCTTATTCGAAATCCAATCAGATTAGGACTCTTCTCTTCCCGATTATAAATAGAACCCGAAGCAAACCCCTTGGTCGTAACATATTCTCTAAGCCGACAACTTAGAAGCCCTAGCCCCAAACTCGCCGAGCTAAACCCTTTTGCCAGAGATCAGTAGCCAGAGGTCGCCGAAGATCACCAGAAGAGAGCCCAACGATCTGTCTTGCTACGAGAACGACCCCAAGACCAAGAGGAACGTAAGGTAGGTCTCCAATACCACCTTACGACATCATCGCTCTTTCTTTGCATCTGTTCTTCGATTCCTTTCGAACAGAAGCTTTTTCATGGACAGATCACATGTTGATCGGTTTGATCTAAAGTCAAGATCATCGCCACGTCCACAATTGATCCGAACACCTCTGTTCATCGTAAAAACCATGCAAGCCATGAAAGAACACGTACAAACCAAAACTGCATCATAGGAATTGCATGCATATGCATCATCGCATCTGGTTAAAGTTTGTGCATAGTATTGATTGTTAAGAATCTTGTATGTGTGTGATCATGTATAGAAGGACAAGCTTAGGAGCTGTCTACAACGAGCTGCAACAACAAGGTTTCGAGATCCAAGAGCAACCGGAACCGCAAGAACAAGGAAAGTGCCCCTTGACCATATTGATCCTATGTTTTGGAAAACTATTTTGTTTTGTGAAAAGGTGTGTGTGCATGAAGGGAAACCCTTTTATAGGAGTTTACTAGTTTTGGTTAAACCACCCTTGTCGCCAGGGAAGTTTATGAGTCGAGTATGGTTTTTGCTTTTATGCTTCGCTGAGTCCATGGGATTAGGAAGTGAGATAGATGTGTCTAGCTAACTGCACTCGTAATGATAATGAGAAACTGATGTTGTTAATGAACATTAACCGGATGGAGATCTAGGCAACCCTGGGTTTGTGAATGAGGTAGCATGATATGGTGGTTACTTGCCATAGATCTAAGGACCGGTTCATGCGGGCACATGCCAGATAACAGTGCCACAACAAGGCCAAGTAATGAGTGAGGACTGCCCTGGGAACTGCATGGCACAAGAGGGGGCCCGTGGGTCGGAGAATTGGAGATTCTAGCCTGTCGGTGAAACCTTTGTGAGTCCATACATCTAGTAGCCCCTTTGTAAGGCTATTTTGTGATCTCTTGACCATACACCGATGGTTGTGTACTGGTATAATGGAGGTTCTGCAGTCACCCGACGGGTGACAAAATCACAAACTTGTGGGTAAACTGGTACAAACTCTACAGAGTCTAAAACTATCATGACAGCCGAGCTTACGGTCACGAGCGCCTGGCCAACTTCCATGATTAGTTGGGATGGTTATTGATTAGTTGGGATGGTTATTGATTAGTTGGGATGGTTATTGGTTATGGTTTTGGTTATGGTTTGGCTTCCAGGACTTATTGAGTCCGGATGATATGGTTGGTTGCACGACTGTTGGGTCGTGGCAACAAGATCGGTCTTGGTGTGAGATGGAATTGTTAATGAGATGAAATGGTAGCAAATATGAGATGATATTCGTGAGATGGTAGCGAATACGAGAATGTATTCGTGAGCAAAATTGAGAACGATAAAATGTCTGGTTGAGACATGGAATGTGATGAGACATAATGGAGGTATGTTGATACATGTTGGGATTACATTCACTTAAAGTTAAGTTGCTGTTTTATCTTGGTTTTGATAAATAACTTCGCCTTCTGCAATGAGCCTTTTATACCATTCTTGTTGTGAGCTACATATCATAATTTTCCACACTTGCTGAGTACATCATTGTACTCAAACTTGCATAATTATTTCATCATCAGCAACAGGAGAAGATTACTATGAAGACCAAGTGGAGCATTAAGCGTGTAATCTATCCTCAACCTTGCCTGTGGGGGTGGAGTAGAGATGGAGCCGCTGCTGCTGCTTAGATTGCTTCCACACTAGTTAGATAAGACTTCCGCTGCTTAGATAAGATTTCCTTTTTAGCATGAGTCCAAGACTCATGAAACATTGTAATAGACCCTGTTATTCGTGGTAATATATATTCTGAATTCAGTTTGTGGATGATATGTGTATGTGTGATGAACATCTTGGGCACACATATGCATCAGTTCTCGGTTCCGTCGATTTTCAAAAGAAACAAGGGCACCACAGATTGGTATCAGACCCACGGGTTGATCGTAGATCATACGCCTAAATAAGGATCACCGAGTAGCATGAGAGCCACGGGTTGATCATAGGTCATACGCCTAGATAAGAATCACAGATTGGTATCAACCTGCCACTGTTGATTGAAGGTCACACACCAAGTCACAGATCGGCAATGGAAGCGATGGTTGACAGTAGGTTACGTGATAGGTCACAAATTGGTATTTGAAGACACGCCGACCATAGGATGCAAGCCTAGGATGCATAGGATTGGCATTGGAACCACCTTGACATAAGACACAAGCCTGGGAGGAGCCATATTGGATGACAGATTGGTATCACCCCAAACCACCTTGACATAGGGTGAAGTCACAGATTGGCATGACCCTAAAGCACATAGGACTCCCATTGAATAAGCCTTGAATAGGAGTTGTGTGAGCCTTTGTGATGATTGCTTGTGCTTATGTGCTTAGTGTGAGTTGTGGGACGTTTCAGCGTTGTCCATATCCACACATCGTAGGGAGGTGTGAGATGCTTTGGCACTTGTTCACATCCTCATATGGACTAATATATATATATATATATATATATATATATATATATATATATATATATATATATATATATATATAGTACAATCCACCTTGATGCATATAGTTAGGGGGATCTATCTAACCTTCTAACCTTCATTCTATCCAATTCACTCTCACAGATGGTGAGAGGAAACGCCAGCCGCCAAGGAAGGGACGTCCGTGGTAACCAGGAGGATGACCACGATGAAGTTCCTGTTAACCCCGGAGCTGGTGGAAACAACCTGGAACGGTTGATGGCCATGCAGAATCAGCTCATGCAAACCATGATCCAAACCTTGGGTCAGCTGCAGGACAACAACAACAACCCCGTTCCGGCACCGCCGCCACCACCGCCGGCTCACAACAGACTGGGAGAGTTCATGAGGACTCGACCACCCACTTTCTCACAAGCTAGTGATCCCATGGAGGCCGATGATTGGTTGAAATCCATGAAGAAGAAGCTTGCCATTGTCCAGTGCAACGACTGAGAGAAAGTTCTTTTCTCATCACACCAACTTATGGGAGCAGCCGCTGACTGGTGGGATGCTCTCTACAATGCTCATAACAACCCGGAAACCATCACTTGTGTTGAGTTCAAGGAGAGTTTCCGCTCTCATTACATCCCTGCTGGTGTCATGATGATCAAACGGCAGGAGTTCGAAGGTCTCCTCCGCCAGGGCAAGAAGAGTGTGAGTGAGTACCTCAACAAGTTCACGTAGCTTTCAAGGTATGCCCCTGAAGATGTCAACTCGGACCAACAGAAGCAGTACTTGTTCATGAGAGGGTTGACCAATAAGATCCAGGTTCAGCTCCTCAACAATGACTATATGAGCTTCCAGAAGCTGGTTGACAAAGCCATAGTGGTGGAAAGCAAGATCCGAGACATTGAGCAAGAGGGCAAGAGGAAGATGCCATACCAGCCACAAGGAAGCAATGTCCGCCCTCGGTACATGCCCCCAGTTGCACCACAGTATGGATCAACCGCCCCTGCATACCGCCCTAATCAGCTATCGCAGCAACGCCCTATTATGCAAGCACCTCGTGTGCCTTTGCCTCCTGTGCCCCGTCCCAACATTGGTGCCCCTGCTAAAAACCCCCGCCTCAACGTACCTGCTGCCGTAGGCAACAGGGCATGCTTTGCATGCGGGGAACCAGAACACTTTGTGAGCCAGTGCCCGAAGAGAGGTCCTGTACAGCAAGGCAACGTGCCCAAGCAGAACCCATGACCAAACGGAGGGGCTAATCAAGGGAACCGTGGACTGCAGAACTATGCTCGCGGCAACGTGAACCATGTTTCTGCTGAGAAAGCACAACAGGCAGAGGACGTCGTAATTGGTATGTTCCTTGCCAACTCCAACCCAGCCATCATTTTATTTGATTCCGGAGCATCGCATTCATTCATAACATCCAAGTATGTTGCCAAGCATAACCTACCCATATCACACTTGAAGTGTACTATGTTGGTTAATTCTCCCGGTGGAGAGATGAGGACTAATATAGTATGTCCGAAAGTAAGCCTTAAAATAAGGGGGGTAGACTTCCTTGCCAACCTCATTGTCTTGGGTTCCCAAGGGCTTGACATAATACTCAGGATGGATTGGTTAAGCAAGCACAACAGAGTAATCCAATGTGCTGAAAGGAGCGTGCAGTTGACAAACGAGCACGGTGTTCGTATCGAGTTTGAGTCAGCCCAACAAACAACCAAGAAGGCAATTTTGAGCCACGTCGAAGGAGCAACATTGGACAGCATTCCAGTGGTTCAAGAATTCTCGGACATGTTTCCGGAAGAGCTTCCAGGTATGCCACCTGACCGGGACATTGAGTTTGCCATTGATTTGATGCCCGGAACTGCACCTGATGCCCGTCAATGAACTAGTGGAACTCAAGAAGCAAATTCAGGAGCAGTTGGAGAAGGGTTTTATACGTCCAAGTTCGTCACCATGGGGAGCCCCGGTGCTCTTCATAGACAAGAAGGATGGGACCCAAAGGATGTGCATGGACTATAGGTCTCTCAACGAGGTGACAATCAAGAACAAATACCCTCTGCCCCATATAGAAGACCTATTTGACCAAATGAAAAGAGCCCGAGTGTTCTCCAAGATTGATCTTCGGTCTGGATACTTCCAGCTGAAGATTAAGCCCTCCGATATACCCAAGACTGCCTTTCGAACACGGTATGGTTTGTATTAATATACCGTCATGTCTTTTGGGTTAAGAAATGCACCCGCATACTTTATGTACCTCGTGAACAAGGTTTTCATGGAGTACATGGACAAGTTTGTCGTGGTTTTCATCGACGACATTATGGTATATTCAAAAAGTGAGGAGGAGCATGAAGAACATTTGAGATTGACCTTGCAGAAAATGCGCGAGCATCAATTGTATGCCAAGCTTAACAAGTGTCAATTTTGGCTAAGGGAGAATTCGTTCCTTGGCCACATTATCTCTGAGGAAGGAGTATCGGTTGAACCCGGAAAAGTGGGAGATGTTCTGAAGTGAAACCAACCGCAAAATGTGAGAGATATTTGGAGTTTTCTTGGGATGGATGGATACTACCGACGCTTCATCAAGGACTTCTCTAAGATAGCAAAACCTATGACGGAGTTGCTAACGAAGGGAAGAGCGTTCCAGTGGACATCAGCGTGCCAAGAAAGCTTTGAGGAACTCAAGAAAAGGCTAACCACAGCGCCGGTTTTGATATTGCCAGACGTGAGCAAAAGCTTTGACATATATTGTGACGCATCAAGACATGGGCTCGGATGTGTGATCATGCAAGAAGGACAAGTGGTAGCCTATGCCTCACGACAATTAAAGAAGCACAAACTTAATTATCCTACACACGACTTGGAGTTAGCAGCAGTAGTGCATGCATTGAAGATTTGGAGACATTATATCCTTGGTCATCAATGTGAGATGTGACACCCTTATTTTCGGTTTCTGCATTTATTCATGTTTCATGTAGAGAAAACATTTTAAAAGAAGCAGGAACAGAGAAAGAATTGAAAGGATAGCCAAAAAAGAACAAGAACCCAGTTCACAGAGAGCGTCGAAGATAACTTCCACGGCCCGCTGGCCACGTGGCGTGTTCGGAGCACATCACTGCGAAGTGGGGGGAGGTCCGCCGCTAAAATGGCTATGTGGCAGGCTCGGGGCTCATCTCCGCAAAGGGGGAGAGGTCTGACCCTGTGGGACACGTGTTGCCCCAGAGCTAGCCTCTGCGGAAGAAGCAAAGGCATTTCCGCAAGACACATGTCACCACCGGATCTTATCTCCGGGAGGTCCGACACTGTTGGACACGTGTCTACCTCGGAGCCCGTCTCTGAGGAGAAAGGGAGTCCGGCGCTACATGACGCGTGGCATTAACAGAGCTACCTCCGGAGAGAGGGAAAGACCGGCACTAACACGTGGCGTGCGCGGAGCCACCTCCGAATAAGAGAGGAGGTCCCGACAGCCAGGATACGTGGCGCATGCGGAGCTCACCTCCGACGGAGAGGGAGGACTCGCTCGCTTGACACACGGCACAACCGGAGCTCGTCCCTGCGGAAAGGGAGAGACCAGGACCCGGTGGACACATGGAGCTTCCAGAGCTCATCACCGAGGAGGTAACGAGTTCTGGAGCGGTTTTTGCATTCTGTACGCGTAGAAATACCGGAACAGAAACCGACCTGAATTCCACAATGATACCGCACCAAATCAACTAAAGATAAGATGGTAAGATTCAACGAAAATCTGAATAGAACTTTTATTCGAAGTCCAATCAGATTAGGACTCTTCTTCTCCCGATTATAAATAGAACCCAAAACCTCTAGCTGAAACCACAAACTTCTTTTCTAACTCCTGAGCCGACGACTTAGAGCCCTAGCCCTAACTCGCCGAGTAAGCCCATCTCCGGAGTTCAGCGAGGAAGATCACCGGAAGAGAGCCCCAACGATCTGTCTGGCCAGAGGAGGACCTCGAGACCGAGAAGAACGTAAGGTAGGTCTCCAATATCACCTTGCGACATCGCCATGTTTTCCTTGCATCTGTTCTTCGATTCCTTTCGAACAGAAGCTTTCTCGTGGACAGATCACTTGATGATCGGGTTGATCTAAAGACAAGATCATCGCCACGTCCACCTTTGATCCAAACACCTCTGTTCATCATAAAATTCATGCAAGCCATGCGAGAACATGAACAAACCGATCTAATAAAACTGATCATAGGATAGCATGCATATGCATCATCGCATCTAGTTAAAGGTTGTGCATGATATTGATTGTTGTGGATCTTGTATGTGCGTGATCCTGTATAGCAGGACAAGCTCAGGGAGCTGTCTACGACGAACTGCAACAACAAAGTTTCTAGATCCAAGAGCAACCGGAACCGCAAGAACAAGGCAAGTACTCCTTGACCATATTGATCCTATGTTTTGGGAAAAAACTGTTTTGTTTGCGAAAAGGTGTGCGTGCTAAGTCAAAAATGATGGGAAACCCTTATATAAGAGTTTACTAGCTTTGGTTAAACCACCCTTGCCGCCAGGGAAGTTTATGAGTCGGGTATGGTTTTTGCTTTTATGCTTCGCCGAGTCCATGGGATCGGGAAGCGAGATAGATGTGTCTAGCTAACTGCACTCATAATGATAATGAGAAACTGATGTTGTTAAAAAACATGGATCGGAGGGAGATCTAGGCAAGACTGGGTTTGTGAATGAGGTAGCATGAGATGGTGGTTTACTTGCCGTAGATCTAAGGACCGGTTCATGCATGCACATGCCAGGATAACAGTGCCACCACAAGGCCAAGTATGGGTGTGGCTTAGCTGACTAATTAGGTAAGCTGCTAGATTGTTATGGACTGTGGAAGGCGTGGGGAATGGGAGTCGAGTGAGGACTGCCCTGGGAACTGCATGGCACAAGAGGGGGCCTGTGGGTGGGAGAATTGGAGATTCTAGCCTGCCGGTGAATCCTTAGTGAATCCATACATCTAGTAGCCCCTTTGTAAAGGCTATTTTGTGATCTCTTGGCCATACACTGTAAACTTTTCCACATATGATAACATATGTGAAATTCTTCTAAACAACCTCAGGGTTACTGCATGGGTGGACCTTATGTGGACTAAAACCACAGAAGTGAAGAACTCAAGTGCAATAGGAGGGTTTAAAAATCAGGAGTTAAACTAGTGTTAAACTCAAACTTCAAATGAGGGAAGGACACAATGAGAATTCAAAACTGTTGTGTTCAAACTCTTGTTTACAGCAGCTAACACAAGAATCAAATTGCATATTTGGATTCCTTAGGTCCAAATTAGTGGGTAGGCAAAGTTTCATTAATTTTGGAAATGTTTTGCTACCCATGTTTCCAAAAAGGATTCAAATATTCTAAGAATTCAAATATACATTTGAATTTGGAGGGAATTTGTCTAACTACCCAAGTTCAGCTCAGATTTTTGCTCCAAACATTTAAATTGGTCACTTGCCAAATTTTGGAAATCTTCTGAGGGATGAGGAGGAACTGCCTGTGGGGCCCACATGTCATTGGAAGGAGCTCAGTGTGCAACAGATCTTCAGTCCGGGCAGTCCACAGTCGCTGTTTTTCATCCTCCCCGCGAAGTAACCGCGCCACCGAGACACCCGGGCTTTTCTCACCGCGCGACACAGGGGCCGACCAGAGCCAGCTCCCCCCCTCACGATCGTCGAGCTGGCGACCTGTTTCCCCGCGCTTATCACCGCAGCTCGCGTGTAAAGGTCCCAAAATATGCATACAAAGAAACTCTTGTTTGTACAAAGTTGATTTCACATGTATGAAAAATGGGAATTGTTAAAAATTTTTCCACATGTGATAATACACATGAGAGCCTTCTTCACACAAGTTCAAATATTTATTTGAAGAATTGGAACCCAAGAGGGATCTAAAACTAAGGTGGGAAGTTCCCATATGGGTGGGGAAGCTAAAGTTTGATTTTGAGAACAAATTGTTCCAATCAAAAATGCAAATGAGAGTAACACAAGGGTTTTCAAACTGTTGTATTAAAAACCTCATTTGCAGCAGCCAAATCAATGATCAGAGTTCACATTTGGATTCCTTAGGTCCAAATTAGGGGGTAGGCAAAGTTTCATCAATTTTTGAAAAGATTTGCTATCCATTTCTCCCAAAAGTATTTAAATGTGCAAAGAATTCAAATACACATTTGAATTTAGATGAAATTTGCCCAACTCTCCAAATGCAACTCAATTTGCAACTTCAAACAGTTGGATGGATCATTTGAAAACTGTGGAGATATTTGTGAGAAGAA
This sequence comes from Neostapfia colusana, assembly GCA_030760725.1. Lineage (NCBI taxonomy): Eukaryota > Viridiplantae > Streptophyta > Magnoliopsida > Poales > Poaceae > Neostapfia > Neostapfia colusana. Next base: position 29,810,157 of record JASWHV010000017.1, on the reverse strand, counting down.
TGAGAGGGGGTAAGAGGGAGCTGTGGTGGGGCCCACATGTCATTGAGCTGAAAGGTGTGCCTTAACCCCTAAGCAATTCTCTGTTCTTCTCATCCACGGGGGTTCTGTACCGAGGCGCCACCGATATCGATCGGCCACCTCCTGCTCCACTCCTCCGGTTGCTGGCGTCCTGTGAATGGCTCTTGTATTTTCAACGTGATCCACTCCCTCAGTACCAGCAAATCCACAGCAGACGAAGCCTTCTCGCGCTCTCAGCAGAAAACAGAAACAGGCGTCGTCTCTTCTCTGCCCTGCAGCGCCGATCAACCTACAGCCACGTTGGTGCCAGGGGGAACCGCCCAGGAGCTGCACCGTTCTCTTCTCGACCCGTTACACCGATCCCCAGCTCACCTCCGGCCTTCCTCTGCTGTGACCGAGCCAGTTTTCTCCCGGCAGAACAGAGAAACCACACGTCCCCGCTGCTACACATCGACTGGCTGCCACAGCGCCTCTCCGGCAAGATCAAGAGGCCACAGAGGTGCGCCAGAAGGTACTGATCCTCATCCTGTCATCCCCCTGCTCTCCCCCGACGCCGGCTTGCCGGAATTTGATTTTTGGCACCGGCGCACGTATAGAACAGACCGTGTTTAATTCTTGAAATTCTCCCAAACCGATGGATCATACCTCCTACAATTCGAACCACAGCAACTAGATGCCCCAGCGCCCTCCCACGCCGAGAACCAAAGAAAACCGACCCTCCTATGCCCCGGGCGACGAGAAATCGCCGCCGGCGGCCAAAACTGCCACGGTCCACGGTGACGACTAGTTTGCAGCCATTTTCTGCACGATTTGATCTCCATTCCATGTTCCTAGAACCATAGGGATGTTGTAGGGAATCGTATCTCGCCGGGAGATGCCTTGGACACGCTGGAACGCGTCCATGTCGAGCTCCCGAGCCGCCCCGCCGGTGCCGACCCACCTACAGCCGTTTTCACACGGGGAAACCTTGCCCGGCACCTGCGCCACGTTCCCAGGAGCATGTAGGGCGAAACCGGAGCTCATTTGGTGGAGAAATGGACAGAGAGCCATGCCAAGTTTTCTGCCGGTGTGCACCCGCGGGCTCTGGCGGGACGTTGAAGAAGCACCTGACCCGTGGGCCCCACGTGTGACTGTTCTGTTTAAAATCAAACAGAGAGCTTTTCAAACTTGGAAAATGCATAACTCCATGTAGAAAGCTCCAAAAATAGTGATATAAATTTTGTTGGATTCCTCTCAAATAGTACTATCAAAGGGTACAGCCCAATATTTATGAAAATCCCTGGTTTTGGCTCATTAATTCATATAAAGAAAATCTTGTAGGAATTTTTCCAGGAGTTCTGTGTATTGGAAAATCCCCAAATTTGGTCAGAAGATTCTTCCAAAAATACTTGAACTCCAGTAAAATTTTCAGAAGCATTGTACCTCATTTGCTTGGCCAAATGTGGTGTTAAATTCTTATGTCTCTGAAAATTGGAAAATAGAACAGAATTCAAATTCAGATTTCCCCCAAACTTTAGAACCTCATAACTCTTGCTAGGAAGCCCCAAATTTAGTGATTCAAATTGTGTTTGATTCATATGGAACAGATCTGTCCAAATCTACAACCCAAATTGTATGAAACTCATTATTTAATTCTGGAATATTCTTTAAAGCTTTTCAGAAAATGAATTTTAGAGGGAGTTTGGATAATCCAAAAATCCTCTAATTTTGCCAGAATATTCTTTAGGGTATTAGTGAACCCCTGTAGAAGTTTCAGCTTAATTGGAGTTGATTTGAACAGGGCAATTCAGGATTTAAGTTGCTGTGTTCAATTGAATACAGAAACTTTTTCAGAGAATTTCCAAAAACTTGGAAATTCAGTTCTGGACAGATCTTAACTCCAAAAATGCTAGGAAAATTCATGCAAACTCTATGAGCTATAATTGAAATTATAGTTCACTAAGTCTGGCATGAACATGGGTGTGATCTCAGAATTAATTCTTCTTTCCTTAATTGCTTAGAAAATTATTCTGAACAAACCACTCAATGAAAAGTGCTAAGTTTTGGTCCAGAGGACTCTCTTGTGGCAAGGAGCTCACATGAAAACTCTCAGCCCCATTGGATCTCTGGATCACCCTTTCTCTGTTTAACCTCTTAAGGTGATCAATATAGAAGAGGCGGAAAACCATTTAGCATTAATCATGTGTTTAGATCCAAACCTAAACCACCACCACCAGTGTCATTTTAAATTCTTAAACAGAGTTCTAGTTTCTAAAATCTTGTTATTAGAACTTGTAGCAAAGTATGTACAATTAAACAATTGTGCATATTCATTACGTGTAGCATCTACGTGAAGGACTTGAAGTCATTGGACTGGAGATCAAAGGAAGGAGGGAAGAGATAAAGCCAAGTGATCTTCACTAACTGAGTTTTATATATATTAGCCCCTGCAAAACAAAGGCAAGCCCCGGTTTGCATCAAATTTACAAGTTTTTATTTGTATTCACTTCATACGTCTAGCATTTATTTATTGCATTATGTCTAGATGGTATGAAACTCCAAATGCATGACCCAGAAAACCCTGGAGTATAATGTAGAGTAGGTTAACACTTGTTTATAACTGCTGATCGCAATTCAACAAAAGTGGAGCAAAAGAAGCAAAACTCGAGTGGGCAGTTTCCTACTCGTGAACCGGGATTAAGGGGGATCAATCGGAAGAGTTGGGAATTGATCCTCATAGTTGGGAATGGAGACCGGCAGTGGATGGAAGGTCAAGGACGTGGTCCTGTGAGCCTAGTCTATGTCTGAGTCGATTAAGGCCCGTTCTCGTTTGCGGCCCGTTGGGCAAGTTTGAGTTGTGTACCGGATGCATACTGGCTATATGGGACCCAAGAAACCGATGTAACATGTTAACCTAGGTGTCGAGGCATACCTCACCGTCTGATGCCGATGCTGAAAGGATAGAGAAGTCGGCTCTACGAGGGTTTGCCGTAGAGAGACTTAATCCCAGTTGGTGGGACCGGTTCGACATTTGGGTGTCGTGTGAAAGGTGGCCACGTACGACGTCAGTGACGGTTGCTGTGTGCAACGTCGAGTACGGGCGTACGTGTCGTGTCAGCCGGGTGTTTTGATTGCAATCCCCATCGCTCGCGGAATGGACCGAGCATACTTGTTCTCTGCGTCGTGACGTAGTAATAAACCGGGAAACATTTAACATGCTTCGTGGGTAATCCTCATAATGGAGATGAGCAACGATCAACACTTCACTAAATTTAATTTCCACCTTGGGCTAGTAGCGTCGAGGCAAAGCGTTTCTTGTTTGATTGTGGAGTCTCGACGTTAATGGCGTAAGGTTTGTATGAGTCTAGAAGAGCTCACTAAAGTTACTTTCACCTCGGGCAAGTGACATCGAGATGAAGCGTTTCTTGTTTGATTGTGGAGTCTCGATGTAGGTTGCGCGAGGGCTATAAAAGTTGCCTAAAACTTGAAGTAAGGACTCTCCTTTAGCTCAAGTTCATCGTTTGTGCAAACCTCTGTAATCAGCCCTCTATTTCTATCATGTAGAGTTTCATGGCTAGGGTGACGGGTCAGTCTTGCTGAGCTTCGTGCTCACAGATACTGCACAAGTTGTTTTGCAGGTAATAACTGTACGCCGAGATGTACGGGTGCCCGATGAGACTCGGAACTCCCCGAGTGGTGAACTCATGGTAACCCCTGCAGCTGCTATTATGACAGTGTTGCTAGCGAGAAGGGTCCGCGGGCTGGACACCTTCTCCGTTGCTTAGCATAGGTATGAGACGTGAGTTGTAATAGTGTTCCGCTATAGTTTATTTTGAGAAGTATTTGTAAAATCAACACTTTGTAAGCTTCCGCTTGTTTTATGTAATATGATGCTTTATTATGTGTGCTGTTGGGTGCCGCATCGCACGGCACCACCCAATGCGATTCCTGGGCGAGGTGTCCCGTCCCCGTGAGTGATCGGGACGGCGGGGTCCTCACAGCGTGGTATCAGAGCCGCATTGGTAATAGCACAAGGAATAAGGATTGTATTACGATAAAAACTTAGGATACGGTGAGGAAACGGTATTAGGCCCACATAAGGACTATAGTAGTATAGTTACTTAAAGTGGCAGTACTAACATACTTGTTATAATTCTGAAATTTTTATTACGTAACGACGCACCTACGCTCAGGTAAACATGGTAAGGAACGCCACCGAAAGCGGTTCAATTTCGGTTAGCTCCCCTGATGAGGAAAGTGGTTCAGGGCCAGATCTCACAGCTTGATGTGAGATGTCAATATGAAACTCTTGGACTCTTCATGTTCCTGAGTTCATATGAAATGCTGATCCCTAGCGTGCATTAGGCAAGTAAGTGGAGACCCCATCGCGTGGTCAGTAACGCGAGAGTGTGTTCGTCTGGAAATAGCCCAGGAGGACATACGCAGCGCTTGCCATCGGCATGCCCTGCAGGGCAGTAGGTGGTATCTGTTGGGTTGATAACATTCCCAACCGTGACGACCCGTTCATGACCTACTCGGGTTCCCCTTTGTGTGGTGTTGAAACACGATCACGTACCTTGAGACGTGACTTAACTCAAGGACGGCCGTATGGCAATGATACGGGCGTTTGTATTTACTTTCAATTATGGAACTGCCTGAAATGAAACAACCTTTGAGTGCACCACTATTGAGTGTCTTTCTGCAGGTACTAACCACGTACGTATCCCGTGTAGTACATGTGTGCGAGAGACCGTCTTAGTGCCACTGATAATACGGATATGCCGGTATAATCCGGATTAGGATTTTCTTTTGGAAAGGCAACATAGTACCGACATGTTTCTTACGGTGCATCGACACCGTACTACACTTAATAACCTATTCCCTATGAAGAAATAATTCATGAGCTAACTTTCAACTAAAAATGGAAGTTTGAAACAAATATTAGTGAGTGAACTCTTATTTTGAACTAGGATTCAAATAAGAGAATGTCTAGGTATCAAAGATTTCAAAAACAGAGTGCTCTGTTTCTAGCAGAAATTTTTGCTGGATTTTAACAGAGCATAACTCTGAGTAGCTTTAACCAATTAAGGTGTATGATACAGTCCTGGAAAGATTTTCAAGTGCTCTACAACTTTCTTGCAGACCTCCAGAGCAAAATCACATGTTAAGTTGGTAAAAGTCCAGTTGAAGGAAAACTGTTCAGAACCAGGACAGTAGCAAAACTTCTCTGGACCTTTCTGTTTTAAGCCATAACTTCTTGTAGAAAAACCCTTAAGGAGCCTATGATACACCGTTGGAAAGTTTAGGAGATGTGCAACATTGTTGTAGTTCAGAGTTTGCTCAGATTCTTATTGTATTTTCATATACAACTGTGATAAAGTCAGCCACATACAAAGGAGATGTTGGCAAATTTTATCCAGAAATTCTGTCAACTTTGAGCAATCCTAACTTTTGATCCAGAAGTGGTATGGAGGCATTTGAATACTCGTTGGAAAGATACTGAAGTTAAATTTAACTTTGATATTCAACTTGAGTTATGAAAATGCTTCTACAAGGATCAAAATCTAGGTTAGAACAGAAGAGTCTGTTCTTCACAGCAAAGAGAACGGTTGAAGGAGCAACTAAGTGAACTTATGAGTAAATGAGTTATACGACCAAGCTCATGATCTTGGGGTTGCTCTGCGCTGTGTAGTAGGAAGAAGGACGAAACACTTCAGCTTAGTGTTAATTTCGTCCGCTTAACACTGACAATCAAGGACTAGTACCCGTTACCACAGATTGACATATTGTTTGATCGGTTGGTCAAAGCAAGGATCTTTTCCAGGATGGACTTAAGATCAGGGTACCATCAGATTGAGATAAGGGCCGAGGCTATTCTGAAGACAGTTTTTCGACGAGGTACGGAGTTTATGAGTACCTGTCAAAATCCTTGGCCTTACCAACACTCCAGCTCAGTTCATGTACTTAAGGAACTCAGTATTCATGCCGGAGCTGGATATGTTTGTCGTGGTCTTCATCGACGATCTACTGGTTTATTCCAAGTCGGAGGAAGCACAAGAGAAGCACCTGCGTATAGTCTTGCAACGGCTGCGGGATCAACAGCTATACGTGAAATTCAACAAGTGCGAATTTTTAAATATCACAAGTACTTTGTCTCGGGCATATCATCTCAGCGAAGGGCATCGCTATGAGCCCGAGTAATATCGCACCTGTGCTGCATTGGAAGTCCCCGAGAACTGCTCACGAGGTACGGAGTTTCCTCGGACTCGCGGGATATTATCGGAGGTTCATTTCAAACTCCTCGAAGATTGCCAAGCCTATGACATAGCTGCCGAAGGAGGCTACCAAATAGGTTTTGGAGTCCAACTTGTAAGGCAGCGTTCAAGGCATTAATAAAACATTTAACATCAGCACCGGTTTTGGCGCAGCCGAACACAACAAGACCGTTCGTTGTGTACGGCGATGCATCTGGCATTGAGCTAGGATGTGTGCTGATGCAAGACTGAAGTGTGGCCGTGTATGGATCACGGCAACTTAGGAATCATGAGTAACACTATCCGACTCATGACCTAGGACTCGCTGCCGTGGTACTCGCACTAAAAATGTGGAGGTACTACCTACTCAGTAACCTCGTGCATTTATATACTGACCACAAGTGCCTCAAGTACATATTCACTTGGAAGGAGTGAAGCATGAGGCAACAAAGATGGTTGGAGTTGATAAAGGATTACGAAATAAAGATCCATTATCACCCCGGCATGGTTAACGTGGGCAAATGCGGGAGTCGCAAGTCACACATTCATAATCCAACCATCACCCCGTGGGAAGAGAGCGAGCCATCATTACGTATGGTTCACCCTAGAGCTCTCTACAATTTAGCTTTTATCTCCACCATCCGTGAAGAAAGAGTGGCAGTACAGAAACGTGACAAGGGCATGTCAACTTTGCGGAGACGTATAGACAGTGGGGAATACTGAAATAATGCCGGAAAGGCGGAGACGGCGTCCTGCAGTTTAAGAACAGAATCGTCGTACCCCGTAAATTAGGGTCGAGGGAGAAAGATTGTTGATGAGGCTCACTTGTCATAGTTTGTATCCATCTCAATTCGTTGGTCCATTGCAGGTTATGGAAAGATGTGGACCCGTTGCATACCGGCTGGAAGTATCACCGGTGTGTACGACATCTTCCACATTTCTCAGCTGAGGAAATGCCTCAAGTGTTCAATCACCATTCAGCTGGGGAATATCGAAGGACTGAAGCCAGATCTCACACATCAGGAGGGACTAGCTCAGATCATCGACATAATGGACGAACTACATGCGACCATACGTTGTGGTTCTATAAAGTTTTAGGGAGTGCTTACTCCAAGGTTGAAGCGACATGGGAGAGCGAAGGATTTCTTCGTGTCAATCATCCCAACCCTTGACGTCGCACAACCTATAATTTTTCACCATGCTTCCTCTCATTTTTACCTTATAATCTCGGGACGAGATTCTTTTAAGGGGGGAGGATTGTAAAGGTCCCAAAATATGCATACAAAGAAACTCTTGTTTGTGCAAAGTTGATTTCACATGTATGAAAAATGGGAATTGTTAAAACTTTTTCCACATGTGATAATACACATGAGAGCCTTCTTCACACAAGTTCAAATATTTATTTGAAGAATTGGAACCCAAGAGGGATCTAAAACTAAGGTGGGAAGTTCCCATATGGGTGAGGAAGCTAAAGTTTGATTTTGAGAACAAATTGTTCCAATCAAAAATGCAAATGAGAGTAACACAAGGGTTTTCAAACTGTTGTATTAAAAACCTCATTTGCAGCAGCCAAATCAATGATCAGAGTTCACATCTAGATTCCTTAGGTCCAAATTAGGGGGTAGGCAAAGTTTCATCAATTTTTGAAAAGATTTGCTATCCATTTCTCCCAAAAGTATTTAAATGTGCAAAGAATTCAAATACACATTTGAATTTGGATGAAATTTGCCCAACTCTCCAAATGCAACTCAATTTGCAACTTCAAACAGTTGGATGGATCATTTGCAAACTGTGGAGGATATTTGTGAGAAGAATGAGGGGGGGGGGGTAAGAGGGAGCTGTGGTGGGGCCCACATGTCATTGAGCTGAAAGGTGTGCCTTAACCCCTAAGCAATTCTCTGTTCTTCTCATCCACGGGGGTTCTGTACCGAGGCGCCACCGAGATCGATCGGCCACCTCCTGCTCCCCTCCTCTGGTTGCTGGTGTCCTGTGAATGGCTCTTATATTTTCAACGTGATCCACTCCCTCAGTACCAGCAAATCCATAGCAGACGAAGCCTTCTCGCGCTCTCAGCCGAAAACAGAAACAGGCGTCGTCTCTTCTCTGCCCTGCAGCGCCGATCCACCTACAGCCACGTTGGTGCCAGGGGGAACCGCCCAGGAGCTGCACCGTTCTCTCCTCGACGCGTTACACCGATCCCCAGCTCACCTCTGGCCTTCCTCTGCTGTGACTGAGCCAGTTTTCTCCCGGCAGAACAGAGCAACCACACGTCCCCGCTGCTACACATCGACTGGCTGCCACAGCGCCTCTCCAGCAAGCTCAAGAGACCACAGAGGTGTGCCAGAAGGTACTGATCCTCATCCCATCGTCCCCCTGCTCTCCCCCGACGCCGGCTTGCCGGAATTTGATTTTTGGCACCGGCGCACGTATAGAACAGACCGTGTTTAATTATTGAAATTCTCCCAAACCGATGGATCATACCTCCTACAATTCAAACCACAGCAACTAGATGCCCCAGCGCCCTCCCATGCCGAGAACCAAAGAAAACCGACCCTCCTATGCCCCGGGCGACGAGAAATCGCCGCCGGCGGCCAAAACTGCCACGGTCCACGGTGACGACTAGTTTGCAGCCATTTTCTGCATGATTTGATCTCCGTTCCATGTTCCTAGAACCATAGGGATGCTGTAGGGCATCGTATCTCACCGGGAGATGCCTTGGACACGCTGGAACGCGTCCACGTCGAGCTCCCGAGCCGCCCCGCCGGTGCCGACCCACCTACAGCCGTTTTCACGCAGGGAAACCTTGCCCGGCAGCTACGCCACGTTCCCAGGAGCATGTAGGGTGAAACCAGAGCTCATTTGGTGGAGAAATGAGAGAGAACGAGCCATGCCAAGTTTTCTGCCGGTGTGCACCCGCGGGCTCTGGCGGGAGGTTGAAGAAGCACCTGACCCGTGGGCCCCACGTGTGACTGTCTGTTTAAAATCAAACAGAGAGCTGTTCAAACTTAGAAAATGCATAACTCCGTGTATAAAGCTCCAAAATAGTGAGATAAATTTTGTTGGATTCCTATCCAATAGTACTATCCAAGGGTACAGCCCAATATTTATGAAAATTCCTGATTTTGGCTCATTAATTCATATAAGGAAAATCTTGTAGGAATTTTTCCAGGAGTTCTGTGTATTGGAAAATCCCCAAATTTGGGCAGAAGATTCTTCCAAAAATACTTGAACTCCAGTAAAATTTTCAGAAGCATTGGACCTCATTTGATTGGCCAAATGTGGTGTTAAATTCTTATGTCTCTGAAAATTGGAAAATAGAACGGAATTCAAATTCAGATTTCCCCCAAACTTTAGAACCTCATAACTCTTGCTAGGAAGCCCCAAATTTAGTGATTCAAATTGGGTTGGATTCGTATGGAACAGCTCGGTCCAAATCTACAACCCAAATTGTATGAAACGCATTATTTAATTCTGGAATATTCTTTAAAACTTTTCAGCAAAAGAATTTTAGAGGGAGTTTGGATAATCCAAATATCCTCAAATTTTGCCAGAATATTATTTAGTGTATTAGTGAACCCCTGTAAAAGTTTCAGCTTAATTGGAGTTGATTTGATCGGGGCAATTCAGGATTTAAGTTGCTGTGCTCAATTGAATACAGAAACTTTTTCAGAGAATTTCCAAAAACATGGAAATTCAGTTCTCGACAGATCTTAACTCCAAAGTTTCTAGAAAAATTCATGCGAGCTCTATGAGCTATAATTTAAATTATAGTTCACTAAGTCTGGCATGAACATGGGTGTGATCTCAGAATTAATTCTTCTTTGCTTAATTGCTTAGAAAATTATTCTGAACAAACCACTCAATGAAAAGTGCTAAGTTTTGGTCCAGAGGACTCTCTTGTGGCAAGGAGCTCACATGAAAATTCTCAGCCCCATTGGATCTCTGGATCATCCTTGCTCTGTTTAACCTCTTAAGGTGATCAATATAGAAGAGGCGGAAAACCACTTAGCATTAATCATGTGTTTAGATCCAAACCTAAACCACCACCAGTGTCATTTTAAATTCTTAAACAGAGTTCTAGTTCCTAAAAACTTGTTATTAGAACTTGTAGCAAAGTCTTTACAATTAAACAATTGTGCATATTCATTACGTGTAGCATCTAACTGAAGGATGTGAAGTCATTGGAGTGGAGATCAAAGGAAGGAGGGAAGAGATAAAGCCAAGTGATCTTCACTAACTGAGTTATATATATATTAGACCCTGCAAAAACAAAGGTAAGCCCCGGTTTGCATCAAATTTACTAGTTTTTATTTGTATTCACTTCATACGTCTAGCATTTTATTTATTGCATTATGTCTAGATGGTATGAAACTCCAAATGCATCACCCAGAAAACCCTGGAGTATAATGTCGAGTAGGTTAACACTTGTTTATAACTGCTGATCGCAAGTCTACAAAAGTGGATTAAAAGAAGCAAAACTCGAGTGGGCAGTTTCCTACTCGTGAACCGGGATTAAGGGGGATCAATCGGAAAAGTTGGGAATTGATCCTCATAGTTGGGAATGGAGACCGGGCAGTGGATGGAAGGTCAAGGACGTGGTCCTGTGAGCCTAGTCTATGTCTGAGTCGATTAAGGCCCGTTCTCGTGTGCGGCCCGTTGGGCAAGTTTGAGTTGTGTACCGGATGCATACTGGCTATATGGGACCCAGGAAACCGATGTAACATGTTAACCTGGGTGTCGAGGCATACCTCACCGTCTGATGCCGATGCTGAAAGGATAGAGAAGTCGGCTCTACGAGGGTTTGCCGTAGAGAGACTTAATCCCAGTCGGTGGGACCGGTTCAACATTTGGGTGTCGTGTGAAAGGTGGCCACGTACGACGTCAGTGACGGTTGCTGTGTGCAACGTCGAGTACGGGCGTACGTGTTGTGTCAGCCGGGTGTTTTGATTGCAATCACCGTCGCTCGCGGAATGGACCAAGCATACTTGTTCTCTGCGTCGTGACGTAGTAATAAACCGGAAAACATTTAACATGCTTCGTAGGTAATCCTCATAATGGAGATGAGGAACGATCAACACTTCACTAAATTTAATTTCCACCTTGGGATAGTAGCGTCGAGGCAAAGCGTTTCTTGTTTGATTGTGGAGTCTTGACGTTAATGGCATAAGGTTTGTATGCGTCTAGAAGAGGTCACTAACGTTACTTTCACCTCGGGCAAGTGACATCGAGATGAAGCGTTTCTTGTTTGATTGTGGAGTCTCGATGTAGGTTGCGCGAGGGCTATAAAAGTTGCCTAAAACTTGAAGTAAGGACTCTCCTTTAGCTCAAGTTCATCGTTTGTGCAAACCTCTGTAATCAGCCCTCTATTTCTATCATGTAGAGTTTCATGGCTAGGGTGATGGGTCAGTCTTGCTGAGCTTCGTGCTCACAGATACTGCACAAGTTGTTTTGCAGGTAATAACTGTACGCCGAGATGTACGGGTGCCCAATGAGACTCGGAACTCCCCGAGTGGTGAACTCATGGTAACCCCTGCCGCTGCTATTATGACAGTGTTGCTAGGGAGAAGGGTCCGCGGGCTGGACACCTTCTCTGTTGCTTAGCATAGGTATGAGACGTGAGTTGTAATAGTCTTCCGCTGTAGTTTATTTTGAGAAGTATTTGTAAAATCAACACTTTGTAAGCTTCCGCTTGTTTTATGTAATATGATGCTTTATTATGTGTGCTGTTGGGTGCCGCATCGCACGGCACCACCCAATGCGATTCCCGGGCGAGGTGTCCCGTCCCCGTGAGTGATCGGGACGACAGGGTCCTCACAGCGATAAAGTTGAATTTAATACAAGAAATGGGACATACAAAAAACTTTTGTCTACTCATGAAAGTTTTGGCATGTGCAATAAAACTTTGAATTCAGTTTGAATTAAGAGGTTCACTTCAAAAAGAAGAAGGGCATTATCAAAAGAGGAAAAATTCAAATTTTTGTTTAAGAAGTGGTATTTGCAATGACCAACTCAAAGATCAGAGGGCATATTCAAACTCTCCAGGTCCAAATTATGAAGGAGACAAATTTTGAGCAAGTTTGGAGGTGCTTTGATAGGTATATCAAAGGGGCTTGTAAATTTATTCCAAATTTGAATTCAAATTTGAAACTGTGGCACAAATTGTCAAATGGCAAAATGGATTTTTAAATTCAATTCCTCATAGCTGAATTGGCAATGTGTCAAAATTTGGAGATCTTTTGGAGGAGAGGATCTGTGGGACCCACATGTCATGGACTGAAAATGGAAGGAACTTGCAACTGAAGCAAACCTCTTGCTCTGTTCAGACCAAGCCCGAAGCAAACAGCTGCAGCGCGCCACCGAGGGCTGCGGTCGATGCCACCTCCAGCTCCCGGAGTTGCGCTGGCGACCAGCTTGCGAGATTCAGAGCGATCTTTTGGCCCCAACCGACCCTCACTCGACCTCTGTTCTGTCTCGCACAGCAAAAAAACACCGGGCACTTCAGTCGACGTCGGGAGGTGACCAACTTGTGCCGCTGCGCTCCCTGAGAAACAAAAAACTGCACCACAGCAGCGCCCATCACTCCTCGACGCTTTCCAACCATCTGCAGCTCGTCCTTGGCCTTTCCCCGCCGCACCCAAGCAGTTTTCCTTCCGGCAAAACAGAGCCACGCCGCTTTCACTGATCCTCGTCGTCCGACCTGTCCGAAGCCTCTCCGTCGCGTTCAAGAGCTCACAGAGGTGCGCCACCATGTCTAGCTACTCCTCCCATGGTCCTCTTGCTCGTCCCGGACGCCGGCTAGCCGGAATTTCATTTTTGGCGCCGGCGCACATGAAGGACCGACCTCAGCAAATTTCTGAAATTAGCTCCAATCGATTGATCATACCTCCTACAATTCAAACCACAGCAACTAGATGTCCTAGCGCCTTTCCACGCCGAAGCACGAAGCAAACCGACCACCCTATGCCCCGGGCGACGAGAAATCGTCACCGGGGGCCAAAACTACCACGGTCCACGGTGACGACTAGTTTGCAGCCATGTTCTGCATGATTTGATCTCTGTTCCATGTTCCTAGACCCATAGGGATGCTGTAGGACATCGTAGCTCGCCGGGAGATACCTTGGACACGCGGGAACGCGTCCATGTCGAGCTCTCGAGCCGCCCTGCCGGTGCCGACCTACCAACAGCCGTTTTCATGCGTGGAAACCTTGCCCGACAGCTGCGCCATGTTCCCAGGAGCATGTAGGGCGAAACCGGAGCTCATTTGGTGGAGAAATGAGAGAGAACGAGCCATGCCAAGTTTTCTGCCGGTGTGCACCCGTGGGCTCTGGCGGGAGGTTGAAGAAGCACCTGAACCGTGGGCCCCCATGTGTGACTGTTCTGTTTAAAATCAAACAGAGAGTTGTTCAAACTTGTAAAATGCATAACACGCTTAACCCCGGAGGAATTTGGGGATGGGTTACCGACCGGGAAGTTTTCCCGGGTGCGCACGAGTGAGGACAAAGTGCGTAGAAAAGATGAGTGGTGGTATGTGAGGCCAGTCTATGATCCTAGAGAGCCATCACAAATGGTATCAGAGCCGACCCTCGCAGTTTCACGGGTGCGTACAAGTCAGTGAGAAGGATACGGTAGCGTACGGGTCAGGGACGTGGGTACGTACGCATGACGCGTGGGTCCTCTGTGTGGGACATGGTATGGTACGTATGCTGCTAACCGGACGTACGGTATGCGTATGCCAGTACTGAACGTACGAACGTGGCTAAGAGGGGACATTCCTGTCTTCGCGTTGACCGACGAGGACGTCGGTCTTCTAAGGGGGGTGGATTGTGTGATATCCTGACTCCCGGCTTAATAGGATTGATAGAGTACTCATACCACCAAGGTATACCTTCTTTTCTGGAAGCCCACCTGCAAAGGACTCCAGTGTTAAGCGTGCTTGGCCCGGAGGAATTTGGGGATGGGTGACCGACCGGGAAGTTTTCCCGGGTGTGCACGAGTGAGGAAAAAGTGCGCAGAAAAGACGAGTGGTGGTATGTGAGGCCAGTCTATGATCCTAGAGAGCCATCACATCGCACGTCGTCTCTATTCCCACTCTCGCGCACAACAGGGGCCTGTCGGTGCCGCTTCCCATTCGTCCTGTTGCAAACCGGCGTTGTCCCTCTGCTGCACGAGTGATCCACGGCAAAAGTGAGCACCAACACGTTCCCCAGCTAACCACCTCACCACTCCGCTGTATTGTCGCTTCGTTTGGCCACAATTTGATGAATTTCGCCGAGCACCGAGGCTCACCGGCGGGAAACCGAAGTGGTCTCACGTGGACATCCCTACCGAAAGAGCACCCGGGATGCGCTAAGACCCCCTGATGCTCGTCCCCGAAGCTCAAGCCATGACATGATCTACCGGGCTCGAATTTGAGAAAAGTTCTCCGGCGGGCACAATCCGACCTTCCGGTACGGGAACCCCAAATTTGATCTCCTTTCTCATTCTTAGCTCGTCAATTCTTGCACACAGGACCGTCAGTACTCGGCGATCGTTTGTTCTTCACAACCCTAGCTGAGAAACGCACGTAGACCGCATAAATTTCAGGATTTCCGAGCTCAAATGCGGAGGAGGTCTCGGGTGCACGGTGAGACACCATTAGCCGCCGGTCCCGAGTAGTTTTGAGGCTAGGTAGATCATCCCCATGGTTCACTGGTGCCGTGGCGCCGTTTCACCGAGCTTCTAGCAGTCTAGGCTAGCTGGCCGCCGCCGCCGAAGGTGAGCCGAGCCGTAGCACCGTGGCCGGCTAAGTTAGAGCCACCACCGGCCGGGGGAGAGGGTTCCATCGTGCTCAGCATAGGGATTTAGGCCCTATTGGCGAGGAAGGGCTCGGGGGATGGCCGGGAGACTGAAATCCATCGAACTCCGGCGAGCCCGGCGGCGCGCGGGCGCAGGTGGCCGGAGGTTGAAGACGACCCGACGGGTCCCGCATGTCAGCGACAGTGGTTCAAATTTCTGATCGGCTGTGGCGCTGGGATCTCTTGTGGCTGCATGGGAAAAGTCCAGTAGCCCCGTGTGGCTCGTCCCAGCAAGTGACACATGTCCCCTGGACCCACAGTCAGCATTTGAACATTTTATGATTTTCAGATTTCAGTTCAAAGTTTAAATAGCCTCAACTTTGTGTAGGAGAATCCAAAAATTGTGAAACAAATTTTGTTGGATTCCTCTGATAGAGTAATATCCAAATATGAAACCCAATTTGTATTAAACCCTTTATTTAATTCTGAAAAATTCTTTCAAAATGTTCAGAAAAAGAATTCTTGAGGGAGTTTGGTTAATCCAAAAATCCTCAAATTTTCCCAGAATATTCTTTAGGGTATTATTGAACCCCTGTAAAAGTTTCAGCTCAATTGGAGTTGATTTGATCAGGGCAACTCAGGATTTAAGGTGCTGTATCCAATGGGATACAGAAACATTTTCAGGGAATTCCCAGAACATGGAAATTCATTACTGGGAGATTCTTAGCTCCAAAACTCTTAGGAAAATTCATGCAAGTCCTATGAACTATAATTGAAATTGTAGTTCACTAAGTTTGGCATAGTCATGCAAGTTTATTCAGAATTAATCCCTTTTTGCCTAAAGGCTTAGTTATTCTGAGTGATCTATTTATTGGATAATTCCAAATATTGGTCCAGAGTGTTTTTCTTGTGACAAGGAACTCACATGAAAATTCTCAGCTCCATTGGTGCTTTGAATCACCCCTATTCTGTTTAACCACTCAAGGTGATCAATATAGAAGAGGGGGGAAAACCACTTAGCACTTAATCATGTGCTTAGATCCAAACCCAAACTACTAGCACCAGCGTCATTTTAAATTCTTAAACAGAGTTCCAGTTTTTTGAAAACTTGTTATTAGAGCTGGTAGCAAAGTCTTTACAATTAAACATATGTGCATATTCATTATGTGTAGCATCTACGTGAAGAACTTGAAGTCATCGGAATAGAGATCAAAGGAGGGAGGTAGAAGATCAAGCCAAGTGATCTTCACTAACTGAGTTATATATACTAGTCCCTGCAAAACAAAGGCAAGCCCCGGTTTGCATCCAAACTTACAAGTTTTTATTTGTAATCACGTTATATTGTCTAGTATTTGTTTATTGCATTATGTCTAGATGGTATGAAACTCCAAATGCATGAACCAGAAAACACTGGAGTTTAATGTAGGATATGTTATGTTATCAATTGATTATAACTGCTGATCTCAACAAAAGTGGATTAAAAGAGGCATAACTCGAGTAGGCAGATTCCTACTCGTGAACAGGGATTTAGGGCGATCAATCGGAAGAGTTGGGAATTGATCCTCATAGTTGGGAATGGAGACCGGGCAGTGGATGGAAGGTCAAGGATGTGGTCCTGTGAGCCTAGTCTATGTCTGAGTCGATTAAGGCCCGTTTTTGTGTGCGGCCCCGCTGGACGAGTTTGAGATGTGTACCGGATGCATACTGGCTATATGGGACCTAGGAAACCGATGTAACATGTTAACCTGGGTGTCGAGGCATACCTCACCGTCTGATGCCGATGCTGAAAGGATAGAGAAGTCGGATCTACGAGGGTTTGCCGTATAGAGACTTAATCCCAGTCGGTGGGACCGGTTCGACATGTGGGTGTCGTGTGAAAGGTTGCCACGTACAGCGTCAGTGACGGTTGTTGTGTGCAATGTCGAGTACATGCGTACGTGTCGTGTCAGCCGGGTGTTTTTGATTGCAATCACCATCGCTCGCGGTAGTGAGCATACTTGTACACTGAGTCGTGACGTAGTAAGAAACTGGGAAACGTTTAATATGCTTCATGAGTAATCCTCATAATGGAGATGAGTAACGATGAACACTTCACTAAATTTAAATTCCACCTTGGGCTAGCAGCGTCGAGGCAAAGCGTTTCTTGTTTGATTGTGGAGTCTCGACGTTAATGGCGTAAGGTCTGTATGAGTCTAGAATAGCTCACTAAAGTTACTTTCACCTCGGGCAAGTGACATCGAGATAAAGCGTTTCTTGATTGATTGTGGAGTCTCGATGTAAATTGCGCGGGAGCCATAAAAGTTGCTAAACTGAAAGTAAGGACTCTCCTTTAGCTCAAGTTTATACTATGTGCAAACTGCTATATTCAGCCCTCTATTTTCATCATGTAGAGTTTCATGACTAGGGTGACGGGTTAGTCTTGCTGAGCTTCGTGCTCACAGATACTGCACAAGTTGTTTTGCAGGTAAT
The DNA here is from genome assembly GCA_030760725.1 of Neostapfia colusana. NCBI lineage: Eukaryota > Viridiplantae > Streptophyta > Magnoliopsida > Poales > Poaceae > Neostapfia > Neostapfia colusana. Next base: position 29,792,663 of record JASWHV010000017.1, on the reverse strand, counting down.
AACTGTACGCTGAGATGTACGGGTGCCCGATGAGACTTGGAGCTCTCCGAGTGGTGAACTCAGGGTAACCCCTGCCGCTGCTACTGTGATAGTGTGGCTAGTGTAACAGCCCTAACTTTTGTAAAGTTTGATGTCAGCTCATAAAACAAAGTTAAGGCAATAAAAGACTATAATTGTGTCACATGAAATGATGAACACATAAATGGACATGTGAGGGAGTTAAAAAATTTCTCTAGCCCATGCTCAACACATGTTAACCTAGGGGAAATAATTACACTCCTAAAACTCTAACTCATGTGCACCTCCTCTATGAGTAGAGTAGAGGGAATTTAAACACAATTTGAATCTTTTGAAAGGATTTCTATTCAGATTGTCCAAAGGCCTATATGTGAGATCATAGATGCGTCTCTCATGTATTCAAGAGCCTAAGTTTCAAATTTGGAGAATTTTTTGTTCCATATATGTAAGGGCCTCAGTTTTGACACACATTTGCAGTGTTCATCACCACACCACACACCTCATTTGAGGAAGGATGATGAACACAAATGAAGAGCAAGTAACAATTATCAACATGCTCATTAGAGAACAAACTCACACATTGCAAAAGTCTTATTTCCCACATGTGATATAGATGGGCTGGACATATGAAAACTCCTACACTTTACTAAGGATGTCCACGCCAAGTTTCACCCAAATTCAAAACCTTTTTGAGGTCATTTTGGGTATAGTTAGGAAGGGGGCAGTTTGAGATCATATTCAAATTCAAACTGTTTTTATCCAATGAATTTAAAAGTGGGGGGCATATTCTTACTCAGCACATTTTTGTGAGCTCACACACCAATTTTCACTCCATTTGGAGTTGATGTTGACATGAGCTAAGTGGGAGAAATTCAAACTTTATTGGAATTTCAAACTGAACTTGTGCTGAAATTCATTCAAACCAAACCTCATTTGAAATTTGATCAATTCAAATGGCTCATGGGTGAATATTTTGAATTGCCAAGGGTAGTATGGGGTTCACTGTTTACAACAGTGATTAGGAGTAAATTTCAGAGGTTAAAATGGGGGGTGGGACCCAAATGTCAGCCTCTACTTCAACACAAACCGACTGAAACACAGCTCAATCGGTTCCCGGGTGCAGTGTGCGCGCGCCACCGAGGGGGGGCAGCCGGCGCCAGCTCCTGCTGCGCGCCCCAAGCCGGAGACCAGTCGCCGGGCTACTTATTCCCTCCCCGGCGTGCTTCGGTCACCCATTCCCCGAGCTGCCGACGTGCGCGACCTGTTCTTCCACTGCCATCGCCGCCGCCCGAGCTCACGCTTGATCAAGCCCGATCGCTCGCGAGCACAGCCTCCTCCACGGCAAAACGGCACCAAGAGATCGTGATCAACCTCCTAGACCCCGTGTTGTCCAGTGAGCAAGCGTCCTCGAGCTGTACGAGCCGTTTCTCCGGCGAGCCGAGCATCGCCGCCGATCGGGCTCTCGTGGACAGCACAACCCAGCCGCTGTCACGTCCTCTTCTCTACACAAGAAAGGTGCGTGATTGTATGTAGATGGAGTAGCCGAAAGCCGTTTGGTGATTGATCAAACCTCGGCCGAGAATTTCCAAGTTTACTCGTGATCAGTTCATAAGGACCGAGCTCACCTTCGGGTGAAATTCGTGCTCTATACACGAGGGTTGGGCAAGCTCGTTCCCTAGTAGCTTCTACGCACGATGGCGCCCATGCCCGAACTGGAATCAGAGGAAACCGTCGAGAATCGGCCATGATATGGCTGTTTTCCCCGCCGCCATGGCTGAACACGCGGCTCACCGTCGAGAGCCTAGTTGCCGATATTTCTAGCTTCCACCCAGCCCTGGTTCGTGTTTCCCACGCTCTACTGATGCTCTCCGACCAATTTCCGGTCGATTTGGTGCACGGGAGAGCGGGACCGACCTCACCGGAACCCTAGCAGGTGCTGTCACCGGTGTGCACGGGTTTCCGGTCATCGCCTGCGTCCGGCGACCCCACCATCGAGTCCAGGGGATCAGTTAAGGGGCAGGCGGCGAGTTTCGGGCCGGGGGATGGCCGGGAACTCAGTTCCGGTGAAGGTCGCCGGAGATCGCCGCCACCGCGCAGTTGGCGCGAGGAGGGAGACGACGCACTGTGTGCGGGGCCCACAAGCCAGAGTTTAAACTTTTTCCCGAATTCCAGTTTCAGTTCAAACTTCAAATCCTTATAACTTTAGCTAGAAAGCTCCAAATTGAGTGAACCAAATTTTACTGGATTCAGCTCTCTGAGCACTTTCCAGCAAATCAAGTTTCACTTCATGAAATTCCTTAATTCTCCAGAATTAAATCCTCAAAATTTAAACTGTTAGGAATTTTAACTGGAGAGTCCTTTGGAGGAAAATCCTAAAATTTTGCTGGGATGTTCACCAAAATATCCCTGAACTACCATTAAAATTTCAGACCCATTGGAGCTCATTTGATCCACCTAATGGTGTGATTAGTGAAACTGTTCCAGAGAAAATAGAAAATGTTCAGAAACATTTTCAGAATTTTCTCTGAAATTATTTAGCTCATAACTTTAGCTAGGAACCTTCAAATTAAGTGAGACCAACTCCATTAGAACCCTCTGAAAATCTAGTTTTCAGAAAGTCATAGTTTGTTTCATGAAAATTTCTAGAACACCCTAAGAGTTCCAATTAAGGTCAAGGACATAATTAATTGTGGAGGGCTCAAATGAGCTTTGCTGCAACTAAAACTTGACCAAATCTCTGTTTAGGTTGTAACCAAGCCACAGTAAAAGTTTCACAGTCATTAGGTCTGTCTAGCAATGGTTATAGACTTCACAACTTCAAAGTTAATATAAATGCATTTAAATTGATACATATGTTTCTTATATCATGTAGTCGCTAAGGTCGAGGAGGAACCCGAAGTCTTAGACTTCGTTACTCCGGAGGAACAGCTAGCCTACGACCAAGAGCAGCAAGGCAAGCTCCGGTTTGCATTAACCTTTTTACCAATGTTTATTGTTTTGAGCACCTCTTTGAATATTGTGGTGATTCTTTGCATTAGAGTCTTGATTGGAAACCCAACTGCATAGCCAAGAAAACCATGGGTTGGGGTTAGGATTGAAAACCTCGTTGGCCACTGCATTGCTAAGATAGAGTAGGATTCGGTACAAGTCGAGTAGTTGGAATTACTCGCGAGCATAGGCTAGAGGCACTTGACTCGGGTAGTGTTAGCACATGAAACACATGGCAAGAAAATGAGACCAAGCGGAGAGTAAGGGCAGCCGGACTTTGGGGCCTGTGTGCTGTAGCTCCGCTTGTGTAGATTGAGGACCGAGCCGTGTGCGGGCCTGTTGAACAAGCTAGAACAGTACCGAAGACCTACCGGCTATATGGGAACCGGGAAACTGATGTAACTCGGGTAGCTGGGTGTTGAGGCATGGCTGGTCGTTCAGAGGGTAGGTTGAGAGCTCGAGGTGTAAATCGGCTGGCGGCACTGAGATGCGCGTGCAGAGACCTCTTGGTCGGGACGATTGGATCGGTTCAACATTTGGCTAACGGGTGAAAGGTAGTCGCGTACGGCGTCCGTGATGGTTGTTGTAGGCAACATCGAGTACGGGCGTACGTGACGGGTTGTTCGGGTAACCCTGCAGGTGTAAATCGATTATAATCACCGTCCCTCGCGGTCAGTGAGTACCACTTGTTCACTGTACCGTGACGTAGAAAGAACAGGCTAGTTACATATTAAAATGCTGCTGATTGAAAGATGGACTTTGCTTGTTAATGGTTTGTTGTAGTTTAGAGCTAATTAAAGTTCATTTCGACTTTGGGCAAAGTACATGAGAGAAATGCGTTTCTTGTTTGATTGCGGCTCTCTCATGTACCTTCGCGTAAGGTTCTCCACAACCTGCTGCTAAAACTTGAAAGTAAGGTTCTACTAATTAGGCGAGTCCTTGCAAATGATTTTTACCTCATGTAACCCATTACCCTCTTGTAGAAGTTCCATGTTTAGGTGAGACGGGTCAGACTTGCTGAGCCTCCGTGCTCACTGCTTGTGTTTGAAGCTTTTGCAGGGTTCTATGAGGAAGGGACTCCCGAAGAGGAGACGGAACCCCAGGAGGGGAACCCCGTCGAGTGGGAGTCGTGCACGCCGCAGAGTTAGTGTGCGTGTGTGCTAGCAAGGACACGTTCAAGGGCTGAACGTGCACTTGATGCTTAGTCTACGCCCGCGAGTGTAGACTAAACTTATTTTGATGTAAACAAGTTCATAAACCTGTTTATGTAATAAAATTTCTGCTTCCGCTTTGTACCTTTGACGTGTGTTATACGGTGCTGTGCAACCCAGCACCCCTCAGCGTGATCCTGGCTCGACAGGACCTTGGGGTCGTGTCAGCGTTGGTATTAGAGCTCGCTTGAGGTTTAACACAGTACAAAGGTCTTCTTTTTCAAAAATCCAGTGAGGAACGAGTTAGTAGCCCGTATAAGGATGTTATTAGTATATAGAAAGTGGCTTATTAACCTATTTGTTATGTCGGAAAATCATGCATATCGGGACGTTCATGTCTTGGGGGGTGCACGTAAGCGCTGTCCACCAGTGCGCACAAGCTGAAGGGTGGAGCCCCATGGGTGGCAGGTAACCCGACCCGCTTTGATATCCTCTACGACTCTTCATGTCGTTTGGGATATTCGAGCAACGTCTGTCCTTGGCGTGCGTGGTGCAACTTGGGAGACCCCGTCACATGCTCTGAAACGTGAACACGTAACTCAAGGCGTGGTTGGCTTGAGAACATCCGGGCGAGTGATGACAGCCGGGTGTACGAACTGTATGGATTCCAGGCTCGGTGTGCAGCCGAGTCTGATGATTGTTTGAGTTTCTGCAGGTAGCCTGACCACGAAACGGTAGATGTGTAGCATCCGTGTGCGAGTGACGTTTAGTGCCACTGAAATAACGAAGCCGGCTAAGTCCGGTATAGGTTTTTCTTTGTGAGGACGTAGTACCGATATAATCTGGTGACGCATCGACGTCACACCCAACTAAATAAACAACTTCATTGTAAAAACTGGAAGGTTTTAATCCAATGTAGTAAAACTTGATGTAACTTCTTCCCTTGAACAGGATATTCAAAGTTAACAAGTTTTCAACTTATAGGATGTTAAGGACAGAGCACTCTGTTTTCAGCCAAATCAAGGCTGAAGTTAATCAGAGGTTATAGGTTGAGTTCTTTCGAGGTTGGGGTCATATGATACATTTCTAGAAATATTTGGAAGAGATTTACAACTTTTCTGTTGAGTTCCAGAGGTGTTTCATCCCTTAACAACTCGAAAAATGCAGTAGAGTTGAAACTGTCCAGAAAACAGAACAGAGTAAAGACTCTCTGTAGACTCTCTGTAAATTAAGCGTAACTTCCTGCATAAAAATCCAAAAATAGAAAATGAGGTAGTTCTGGAAAGCTTATGAGATGGTTACAACTTTGTATCAGAAAGTTTTGTCAGATTAGGAACAGAATTAACTGGGATTCTGGGATCAAATCAGTACCTAAGGCAAGGAGGTGCTGTCCAATTGTTTCCAGAAATTCTGTTAACTTTGACATCTCATAACTTTTGAACCAGGACAGATATTAGGCAAAGCAAACACTTTCTGGAAAGCTATTGAAGTTAGCTTTAACTTTGATGTTGAGCTCCAGAATTGATTTTGCCCTCAACATAGCCTAAATCAGGTTGAAATGGAAACTGGTCAGGGCTGTCATGGGAACAGCCGATCAGCAGTCAAATTTGTTTAAAATTTGAACTATGTTTCCAAATTTTATGGGTTCAATGACATTTTTATGTTATAACTCAGCGGTTTACTGTTTAAATAAATATTTGACATTTCTCAAATATATTTTTACAGATGACAGCAGATAAGCAACTGGAGAACGGGTGGGTGATGTCCCACTGTTCTCATCGTAACGGCTACCCGGAAGCATTGTGGCAAATGCTCCAATATTTCGGGTACAACCAGATGCCGCAATACTTCGCCAAGGAAGAAGGCGAAGAGGGGAACAAGACGGGGATGATCCATGTCGAAGTTCCTGCAGGACCTATGCCACCCGGTTGGGTGCCATTCACCGTCATGGTGAGAGGAAGACAACCGGAAGGGATGTGGCAGGTGGCAGCCCGTGACACTATGTCACGTTTCTGCCAACTACACGTGCAGGCTATGGAGGGTACTCCATACGCCCTCGTTCCAGTGGAGGGGCGAGCTCAGCATGTGTGGGAAGAGAGGTACCTGGAAGTAACGGACCCGAGTTGCCCAAGGTACAACCCCGCGGAGGCAAATCTCAGCCTCCAGATGAGGGCGGGAAACGCCGTGATGGACAGCCAAGCTGTTCATACGGAGCATCTCGCCACAAAGCTCAAGGAGAGCACAAGCCGTGGAGACCATTTCGAGAGTGCTCACAGCGCACTCTGCAATGTGCTCCTTCCGACGATCAAGCGACTGAATGAACAACACAATCAGTTGCGTCGTCTGAAGAAGGCAAGGAAAAAGAGCCGTGTTGACATCGCGGCATTGCAAGAACTGGTACAGAATCTGACCCAGCAGAACGAGGACCTTGTTCAAGAGCGAGACAACGCGATTGAGGAAGGGCAAGGCTGGGAAGAAGATTACAACCAAGCCATGGACGAGGTGCATGTATTGCAGGACCTCGTACCTCCGGTGTTAGGCGTACCAGTGGTCTTGGGTCTTCCAGCAATGGGAGAACCCGGAGTGGGAGAAGAGGTGGTAGATCCAGAACCACCAGCAGAGGTACCAGAGGAGGACGACCCGCAGGAGGTCGAGTTCTACTCCGAGTAGAGGGGTTACAGTTGCCATGTAGGGCAGCCCGGGTAGCGTAACCCAACTTTTGTAATCGGTGACATGTCGTGTAAACAGTAGAGTATGTATAGGTAGTGACGACATGAGCACGACTTCTCGGAGACCCGAGAATAATGTATCTTGTATAAAGTTTATGCTTTATCAATATATGTGAATGTTGTGCAAATTAATCATGTGTCACTTCAATACCTACGGTTGCTTATGGAATTTTAAGTAAGACATGTACTAATTGCTGCTGTTTTGAATTTCAGAATGACGCGTACTCGTGCCAACCCTGACGTTGGGGGTACCAGTCAAGTGGGAGAGACCTCCCAACCACCTCCCGAGGACTCCTCGGGACAGCAACAGCAACAACAAACACCGCCACCGCCACTGCCAACGGTTACATTGGCCGACATCGTCGCGGCAATGGCGGGCTCGCATCAGCAGCACACAGAGTTGCTGCAGACTCTTATCGCCAATACGTCTCGCCCAGAGAGACGTCAAGATCGTGAGGAGCGCCAACAGAGCTCCTACTCCGACATCCTGGCGACTCATCCCCCTTTATTCTCAAGGGCGGATGAACCACTGGACGCGGACAACTGGCTCCGCGCCATAGAGATGAAGTTCGGGCTGCTCCAAATCAGCGAGCAGCGCAAGACTCAGTTCGCGGTCCAGCAGCTCCAAGGATCCGCGAGCGTGTGGTGGGCCAACTTCTGTGCTTCACAGCCCACTGACCGAGTGATGACCTGGGCAGAGTTCCGGACGGCCTTCAGGGCCTATCATATACCGCCAGGTCTGATGAAGAGGAAGACGCAGGAGTTCCTACACCTGCAACAAGGGAGCCGGAACGCGCTGGAATACTCCAGGGCGTTTAACGATCTCGCGCTATATGCATCGTATCATGCTGATACCGACGAGAAGCGGCGGGACCATTTCTACCAGGGGCTTAACCCGCTCCTGAAGGACAAGTTGGCGATGTTCAATCGCGGCAGCCTCAATGACATCATTGATGCTGCGATTGTTCAAGAGGACTCCGGCAAGGAGTTGGCGGCGGCAGAGCGAAAGCAAAGCGCACCGCAAAGCAGCGGAGAAGGAGGCGGTCCTTCTCAGAAGTTTCGGATGGTGAATCGCCCACCATCAGGTCCACGCTGGCAGCCACCACAGCGGTCGATGCCGTTCCGCAGTCGGCCGTACTCTTCACCGGCATTCCGGCCGGCACTGCCAGCACCACCGCAACAACAACAACAGCAGCAGGCGATGCCGCGTGCGTTTGCACCTCAGCAACGCATGCCGTGATTTCATCCACCGAGCACTCCACCAGCAGCGGCCACATGTTACAAGTGTGGTCGTCCAGGGCGCTTCACGAGCAGTTGCCCGGAGAGGCATGGCGGTGGAGTGGCACCACAGTTTCCGGGGAGGAATCAACCCCGGAACCCTACTAATGCGCGGCGGGCAAACCCTAGGCCCGGCACCGTCCACCAGCTTGCCATTGAGGACGTGCCGGAGGGCGAGCCAATCCTTGCGGGTATGTTCCAACTCCACCAGCATCCCGCTATAGTACTATTTGATTCAGGCGCCACGCATAGTTTCATTAGCCAAGCTTTCATTGATAAATATAGCTTGCAAATACTACCCACTGATAGTCCTTATGTGATCTGTTCACCGGGTGGGAAAATTTCAGCAAGCATGATGGTCCCAAAAGCGCCATTGTGCTTAGAGGGTAGAGTTTACCCTATGTCTCTCATAATCTTAGAGGGACAAAAGGTCGATGTCATCTTAGGGATGTCGTGGTTAACCCGCCACGGCGCTGTTTTAGACACCGTCCTCCGAGTCGTGCACTTGAATTCAGAAGTGCACGAGTCTCACTCATTATTTCTGGACAGTCCAGAAATAAAACTTCCAAGTGTCTATCAAGCCACAACCATCAGATTGGAAGATATTCCGGTGGTCCGAGAGTTCCCTGATGTATTCCCAGACGATTTGCCTGGGATGCCGCCTGATAGAGAGGTGGAGTTCAAGATTGAACTCGCACCGGGAATCATGCCGATATCCCGAAGGCCGTACAAGATGGCGCCCAAGGAGTTGGCTGAACTGAAGACTCAGCTCACGGACCTTCTGGAGAAGGGTTTTATTAGGCCGAGCTCCTCGCCATGGGGCTGTTCGGCATTATTTGTCAAGAAGAAGGATGAGACGTTGTGGCTTTGCGTGGACTATCGTCCATTAAATGCCGTAACCATCAAGAACAAGTACCCGTTGCCACGGATCGACATGTTGTTTGATCAGTTGGTCGAAGCAAAGATCTTTTCCAAGATGGATTTAAGATCCGGGTACCATCAGATTAAGATAAGGGCTGAGGACATTCTGAAGACGGCTTTCTCGACGAGGTACGGACTTTATGAGTACCTGGTCATGTCCTTCGGCCTCACCAATGCTCCAGCTCACTTCATGTACTTAATGAACTCGGTATTCATGCCGGAGCTGGACAAGTTTGTCGTGGTCTTCATCGACGACATCCTGTTATATTCCAAGTCGGAGGAAGATCACAAGAAACATCTGCGTATAGTTTTGCAACGGCTGCGGGATCACAAGTTATACGCAAAATTCAGCAAATGCGAGTTTTGGATCTCGCAAGTGCCTTTCCTCGGGCATATCATCTCAGCAGAGGGTATCGCTGTGGACCCGAGCAAGATCACGCAAGTGCTGAATTGGAAATCCGCGAGAACTGTTCACGAGGTACGGAGTTTCCTCGGACTCGCGGGATATTATCGGAGGTTCATTCCGAACTTCTCAAAGATTGCCAAGCCAATGACGGAGCTGCTGAAGAAGGCTACCAAATATGTTTGGAGTCCAACATGTGAAGCAGCATTCAAGGCTTTAGTCAAGCACCTGACATCAGCACCGGTTTTGGCGCAGCCAGACACAACAAAACCGTTCGATGTGTACTGCGATGCATCCGGCATTGGGCTCGGATGTGTGCTGATGCAAGACCGAAGAGTGGTCGCGTATGGATCACGGCAGCTTAGAAACCATGAGCAAAATTATCCAACTCACGACTTGGAGCTCGCTGCCGTGGTGCTTGCACTAAAAATGTGGAGGCACTACCTACTCGGTAACCTCGTACATTTATATACCGACCACAAAAGCCTCAAGTACATATTCACTCAGAAGGAGCTGAACATGAGGCAACGAAGATGGTTAGAACTGATAAAGGATTACGAGATAGAAATCCATTATCATCCGGGCAAGGCAAACGTAGTGGCAGATGCGCTGAGCCGCAAGTCACACGTCAATACTCTGACCATCACACCGTTGGAAGAGAGCGAACCACCACTACATGTGATTCCACACGGAGCTCTCTACAACCTATCTTTGATCCCCACCATCCGTGAAGAGATAGCAGCAGCCTAGAAGAATGACAAGGGCATGTCACATTTGCGGAGACGTGTAGATAGTGGGGAGTTGAAATGTTTCCGGAGGGACGGAGACGGCGTCCTATGGTTCAAGGACTGGATCGTCATACCCCGAAACCCGGAACTACGAAAGAGGATCTTTGATGAGGCTCACTTATCAAAGTTTTCTATTCACCCCGGCAGCAACAAGATGTATCAAGAACTCAGAAGCAAGTTTTGGTGGACACGGATGAAGCGAGAGACTGCAAAATACGTGTCCGAGTGCGATACATGTCGAAGGGTGAAGGCAGACCACATGCGGAAACCGGGACTGCTACAACCACTGGGCGTTCCTGCCAGGAAGTGGGAGGATGTGAGCATGGATTTCATCGTCGGTTTACCCACAACCTTGCAGAAGCATGATTCTGTGTGGGTGATCGTCGATCGGCTCACCAAAGTTGCCCGTTTCATCCCGGTCAACACCAACTACAACGCCAAGAAGTACGCTGAACTGTACATCTCACGGATCCTATGCTTATACGGCGTACCCCGTACTATCATATCGGATCGGGGCACTTTATTTGTGTCCCGTTTTTAGGAGCAGCTACACGCTGCCTTGGGGACGAAGCTAATCCATAGTTCAGCATACCACCCGCAGACGGATGGGCAAACGGACCGGGTAAATCAAATCTTAGAAGACATGCTACGAGCTTGCGCTATCAACCACGGCAAGAATTGGGATGATCACTTGCCGTTAGCAGAGTTCTCGTACAACAATGGGTACCAAGCCAGCATCAAGATGGCGCCCTACGAGGCGCTATACGGAAGAAAATGCCGCACACCATTGAACTGGTGTGAGTCTGGCGAAAGGGTTACCTTCGGGATTAACCTTGTCAACAACGCGGAAGAAAAGGTTCGACTAATTCAAGCGAACCTAAAGGCCGCTCAATCCCGTCAGAAACAGTATGCGGACTGGAGAAGGCGCCCATTACAATTCAAAGTTGGAGATCACGTATACCTACGGGTGTCTCCAATGAAGGGCGTAAACAGATTTGGGGTGAGAGGAAAGTTGGCACCCCGATTCATCGGTCCATTCCAGATTACCGAAAGATGTGGATCGGTGGCATACCGGCTGAAATTACCAGAAGCACTTTCCGGTGTGCACGACGTCTTTCACATTTCCCAGCTGAGGAAGTATCTCAACCTATCAACTACCGTTCAGCTGGAAGACATTGAAGAACTGCAACCGGATCTCACCTATCGGGAGGAACCGGTGCAGATTATTGATGAAAAGGCCCGAACCACACGCAACCGTACGTTGTGGTTCTACAAGGTTCTATGGAGTAATCACTCCATGGACGAAGCGACGTGGGAGAGCGAAGAATTCCTTCGCACTAACTACCCCAGCTTTTTCACGTCGCATATCCGGTAATTTTCCACCGTCCTCTCTCTCATTTTCACCTTATAATCTCGGGACGAGATTCTTTTAAGGGGGGAGGAATGTAAGGGCCTCAGTTTTGACACACATTTGCAGTGTTCATCACCACACCACACACCTCATTTGAGGAAGGATGATGAACACAAATGAAGAGCAAGTAACAATTATCAACATGCTCATTAGAGAACAAACTCACACATTGCAAAAGTGGTATTTCCCACATGTGATATAGATGGGCTGGACATATGAAAACTCCTACACTTTACTAAGGATGTCCATGCCAAGTTTCACCCAAATTCAAAACCTTTTTGAGGTCATTTTGGGTATAGTTAGGAAGGGGGCAGTTTGAGATCATATTCAAATTCAAACTGTTTTTATCCAATGAATTTAAAAGTGGGGGGCATATTCTTACTCAGCACATTTTTGTGAGCTAACACACCAATTTTCACTCCATTTGGAGTTGATCTTGACATGAGCTAAGTGGGAGAAATTCAAACTTTATTTGAATTTCAAACTGAACTTGTGCTGAAATTCATTCAAACCAAACCTCATTTGAACTTTGATCAATTCAAATGGCTCATGGGTGAATAATTTGAATTGCCAAGGGTAGTATGGGGTTCACTGTTTACAACAGTGATTAGGAGTAAATTTCAGAGGTTAAAATGGGGGGTGGGACCCACATGTCAGCCTCTACTTCAACACACACCGACTGAAACACAGCTCAATCGGTTCCCGGGTGCAGTGTGCGCGCGCCACCGAGGGGGGGGGGCAGCCGGCGCCAGCTCCTGCTGCGCGCCCCAAGCCGGAGACCAGTCGCAGGGCTACCTATTCCCTCCCCGGCGTGCTTCGGTCACCCATTCCCGAGCTGCCGACGTGCGCGACCTGTTCTTCCACTGCCATCGCCGCCGCCCGAGCTCACGCTTGATCAAGCCCGATCGCTCGCGAGCACAGCCTCCTCCACGGCAAAACGGCACCAAGAGATCGTGAGCAACCTCCTAGACCCTGTGTTGTCCAGTGAGCAAGCGTCCTCGAGCTGTACGAGCCGTTTCTCCGGCGAGTCGAGCATCGCCGCCGATCGGGCTCTCGTGGACAGCACAACCCAGCCGCTGTCACATCCTCTTCTCTACACAAGAAAGGTGCGTGATTGTATGTAGATGGAGTAGCCGAAAGCCGTTTGGCAATTGATCAAACCTCGGCCTAGAATTTCCATGTTTACTCGTGATCAGTTCATAAGGACCGAGCTCACCTTCGGGTGAAATTCGTGCTCTATACACGAGGGTTGGGCAAGCTCGTTCCCTAGTAGCTTCTACGCACGATGGCACCCATTCCCGAACTGGAATCAGAGGAAACCGTCGAGAATCGGCCATGGTATGGCTGTTTTCCCCGCCGCCATGGCTGAACACCTCGGCTCACCGTCGAGAGCCTAGTTGCCGATATTTCTAGCTTCCACCCAGCCCTGGTTCGTGTTTCCCATGCTCTACTGATGCTCTCCGACCGATTTCCGGTCGATTTGGTGCACGGGAGAGTGGGACCGACCTCACCGGAACCCTAGCAGGTGCTGTCACCGGTGCGCACGGGTTTCCGGTCATCGCCGGCGTCCGGCGACCCCACCATCGAGTCCAGGGGATCAGTTAAGGGGCAGGCGGTGAGTTTCGGGCCGGGGGTGGCCGGGAACTCAGTTCCGGCGAAGGTCGCCGGAGATCGCCGCCGCCGCGCAGTTGGCGCAAGGAGGGAGACGACGCACTGTGTGCGGGGCCCACAAGCCAGAGTTTAAACTTTTTCCCGAATTCCAGTTTCAGTTCAAACTTCAAATCCTTATAACTTTAGCTAGAAAGCTCCAAATTGAGTGAACCAAATTTTACTGGATTCAGCTCTCTGAGCACTTTCCAGCAAATCAAGTTTCACTTCATGAAATTCCTTAATTCTCCAGAATTAAATCCTCAAAGTTTAAACTGTTAGGAATTTTAACTGGAGAGTCCTTTGGAGGAAAATCCTGAAATTTTGCTGGGATGTTCACCAAAATATCCCTGAACTACCATAAAAATTTCAGACCCATTGGAGCTCATTTGATCCACCTAATGGTGTGATTAGTGAAACTGTTCCAGAGAAAATAGAAAATGTTCAGAAACATTTTCAGAATTTTCTCTGAAATTATTTAGCTCATAACTTTAGCTAGGAACCTTCAAATTAAGTGAGACCAACTCCATTAGAACCCTCTGAAAATCTAGTTTTCAGAAAGTCATAGTTTGTTTCATGAAAATTTCTAGAACACCCTAAGAGTTCCAATTAAGGTCAAGGACATAATTAATTGTGGAGGGCTCAAATGAGCTTTGCTGCAACTAAAACTTGACCAAATCTCTGTTTAGGTTGTAACCAAGCCACAGTAAAAGTTTCAAAGTCATTAGGTCTGTCTAGCAAGGGTTATAGACTTCACAACATCAAAGTTAATATAAATGCATTTAAATTGATACGTATGTTTCTTATATCATGTAGTCGCTAAGGTCGAGGAGGAACCCGAAGTCCTAGACTTCGTTACTCCGGAGGAACAGCTAGCCTACGACCAAGAGCAACAAGGCAAGCTCCGGTTTGCATTAACCTTTTTACCAATGTTTATTGTTTTGAGCACCTCTTTGAATATTGTGGTGATTCTTTGCATTAGAGTCTTGATTGGAAACCCAACTGCATAGCCAAGAAAACCATGGGTTGGGGTTAGGATTGAAAACCTCGTTATCCACTGCATTGCTAAGATAGAGTAGGATTCGGTACAAGTCGAGTAGTTGGAACTACTCACGAGCATAGGCTAGAGGCACTCGACTCGGGTAGTGTTAGCATATGAAACACATGGCAAGAAAATGAGACCAAGCGGAGAGTAAGGGCAGCCGGACTTTGGGGCCTGTGTGCTGTAGCTCCGCTTGTGTTGATTGAGGACCGAGCCGTGTGTGGGCCTGTTGAACAAGCTAGAACAGTACCGAAGACCTACCGACTATATGGGAACCGGGAAACTGATGTAACTCGGGTAGCTGGGTGTTGAGGCATAGCTGGTCGTTCAGAGGGTAGGTTGAGAGCTCGAGGTGTAAATTGGCTGGCAGCACTGAGATGCACGTGCAGAGACCTCTTGCTCGGGACGATTGGACCGGTTCAACATTTGGCTAACGGGTGAAAGGTAGTCGCGTACGGCGTCCGTGATGGTTGTTGTAGGCAACATCGAGTACGGGCGTACGTGACGGGTTGTTCGGGTAACCCTGCAGGTGTAAATCGATTATAATCGCCGTCCCTTGCGGTCAGTGAGTACCACTTGTTCACTGTACCGTGACATAGAAAGAACAGGCTAGTTACATGTTAAAATGCTGCTGATTGAAAGATGGACTTTGCTTGTTAATGGTTTGTTGTAGTTTAGAGCTAATTAAAGTTCATTTCGACTTTGGGCAAAGTACATGAGAGAAATGCGTTTCTTGTTTGATTGCGGCTCTCTCATGTACCTTCGCGTAAGGTTCTCCACAACCTGCTGCTAAAACTTGAAAGTAAGGTTCTACTAATTAGGCGAGTCCTTGCAAATGATTTTTACCTCATGTAACCCATTACCCTCATGTAGAAGTTCCATGTTTAGGTGAGACGGGTCAGACTTGCTGAGCCTTCGTGCTCACTGCTTGTGTTTGAAGCTTTTGCAGGGTTCTATGAGGAAGGGACTCCCGAAGAGGAGACGGAACCCCAGGAGGGGAACCCCGTCGAGTGGGAGTCGTGCACGCCGCAGAGTTAGTGTGCGTGTGTGCTAGCAAGGACACGTTCAAGGGCTGAGCATGCACTTGATGCTTAGTCTACGCCCACGAGTGTAGACTAAACTTATTTTGATGTAAACAAGTTCATAAACCTGTTTATGTAATAAAATTTCTGCTTCCGCTTTGTACCTTTGACGTGTGTTATACGGTGCTGTGCAACGCAGCACCCCTCAGCGTGATCCTGGCTCGACAGGACCTTGGGGTCGTGTCAATATACTATTTATTCCGAGGATTAAATGAGGGCACGTTTAAATTCAAACTTGAATTTGAATTTTGAACCAAACAAACTCAATTTCAAAATCTGGTTTCAGATTTGAGTTCCTCATAATTCCTTTGACCTATCCTCCAAGTTTGATCACAAATGGAGCTCATTTGCTATTTTAAATTGAATTTAGGGATAAGAAGCAAAATTGGGGCTGTGGACCCCACCGGTCAGTCTCACAAAAATTCAACCGACTCCAGCGACACAGCAGCTCGGTGCCGGCCACCTCCCACGCCACCTCCTGCTGGGTTGAGCTTTTGCTCGTCCTGATCACCACAGCAAGTGCCACAACCCTCTTTTGCCTCTCCCAGCTCGAGCCCATGGTCTGCTCCCGTGTGTTTGCTCCCGAGAAGAAGAACAGCAGCTCCCCTCTGTTTCTCTGATCGCCAGCAACTAAACCAAGCCCCCTTTGCCTGAGCTTCCAACAGCAAAAAGGTTCGCCCATGAGTGCTCTAGCCGGCTGGCCACTTCACTCCACCATCCCGAGCTCATCAGCGCCAACAAACAGAAAAGTTCTGCTGCTCCCGTGTTGAACGTCGGAGGAACCGAAACTGGACGCCGTGGACAGCCCAAACCAGAAGGGATCACGCCCAAGCAAGCCACCCCATCTGTGAACCAACAAGTCTAGTTGCTCACCTCCATAGCTCAGCCCTAGCCATTGATCACAGAGGGAGAATTTCAAGTTTTCCTCCCGGGCGGCAGAAACGGACCTTGAGGTAAGGAATTGTAAAATTCGTCCTCAAATCGTGTTTGTTGGGTTTCAAACTTCACACACAGGACGTTAACTGCCTAGCACACCTCCTCCATGGATTTTAGACCAAGAAATTGAGTGTAGAGTGAGCAATCCGAGCTCTTTTAGAGGGTATGCCGCTGGACCCTATCGGGCGCACGGTGCCGATAGGTTTAGAGCCCTCTCCAGCTGATTTAGACCACATGCCGGTCTTCTACATGATCCCCTGGTTCTGTAGAGCCCAAGAACCGACCATTTGGTGGAGAATTCACCGTGCAAGACCTCGCCGGAGCCCTAGGGTTTGCTGTGGCCGGTGCGCCCTGTTTTCCGACGAGTTTCAGCCGCCGGCGACCTCACCAACGTGTTCAGTGTGGGGAAATATGGGGGGGGGGGGGGGCGACCAGCAGGGTGTAAGGGCCGCAGTTTTTGACACATATTTGAAGTGTTCACCACCATACACACACACCTCATTTGAGGAAAGATGATGAACACAAATGAAGAGCAAGTAACCACCATCAACATGTTCATTAGAGAACAAACTCACATATTGCAAAAGTGGTATTTCCCACATGTGATATAGGTGGGCTGGACATATGAAAACTCCTACACATTGCTAAGGATGTCCATGCCAAGTTTCACCCAAATTCAAAACCTTGTTGAGGTCATTTTGGGTATAGTTAGAAAGAGGGCAGTTTGAAACCATATTCAAATTCAAACTGTTTTTATCCCATGAATTTAAAAGTGGGAGGCATATTCTTATTCAGCACATTTTTGTGAGCTCACAAATCAAATTTCACTCCATTTGGAGTTGATCTTGACATGAGCTAAGTGGGACAAATTCAAACTTTGTTTGAATTCCAAACTGAACTTGTGCTGAAATTCATTCAAACCAAAACCAATTTGAATTCTAATCAATTCAAATGACTCATGGGTGGATAATTTGAATCACCAGGGGTATTTTGGGGCTCACTGTTTACAACAGTGATTAGTAGTAAATTTCAGAGGTTAAAACCGTGGGTGGCACCCACATGTCATAGAGAAGGAGGCAAAACTTGCACACAAAGTCACAGCCTCGGTGGGAAATTCCACCGAGCAGCTGTCGGCTGTGCCACCGAGCAGCCACCGGCGCCACCAGCTGCTTCCCCTCTACGCGCGCTGGCGCCCAGGGCGGCTTGCTCGCGCCTCCACGCGACTGGCACCGCCTCAGCCCGAGCAGGAGTCGGCTGGCTTTATCCCCTCGCGTGCAAACCTGAGCAGCGGCATTGTTTCTCTCCGCAGCTCTCTGCTCAATCGGGAAAACCAGCAAACAATCTCCTCCTTCGTCCCTGAGCTGCTTGACAGCAACCTGAGATCGCCCTCTACCTCCCCAATGCCAGAAACCCCGAGCTCCGACCTCCTTTGCCCGAAAACGATCGCCACCGCGGCGACCTAGCCTCAGCCGAGAGTCAGGCGCCCGTGGACAGCGTTCCACAGGCGTTTTCACGGTCCAGCAAGAAAGGCAACAGGAGCGCGCGACCACCGTGATGCTCTCCTCCAAGTTTGGAAGCAAACCGTGAAGAATCCATGGCGAATTCTCAGTTTTTACTCCGGCGACCTTAAACTGAGCTTCTGGTACGGATCCTTCAAATTCTCGCTCTAAGAACCTTTTCTAGCTATCAAATCTTACACATAGACACTGGACTAGCCGGCGATCAAGTTCTTTTCTGCATCCGTGGCGTGAAACTGTCTAGAAGTGACGAATTTCGATCTCGATCAAGGGTGGTCATGGCGGGCACGATCGTTCACACGGTGCCGACCGACTTGCCGCCATCTTTGAACCCTTTTGACACCTTGTCAAGCTTCCTAGAGGTACACTGATGCTGTAGGACTGTTTGTTCGAGGTGTTGGCGGGTTAGAACCCACGGTTGATGGCGCCGAACCTCAACCGAGGCCGCGGCACGTCGCCGGGCTATTTCCGGTCACCGGCAGCCCGAACTGACACCACCGACGTGTTCCTCGATGTCGACAACCCCCTGGCGGCGAGTTTCAGACCATGGGAAGTCCGGCAGCGGCGAGCCGGCGAGCTCCGGGTCTGCTCCGGCGAGGGCGGCGGCGCTGGCGCGAGAGAGCGTCGGGAGGAAGACGAAGCCAGCTGGCCCACGCGTCAGCGGCTGAAAAATTTAAATCAGGATCGGGTGTGGCCGGGATCGGCTGTGATGGCGCGCAGGAACCCCGCAGACCATGGTGTGCCGTCGCCTCGGCGTGCGACTCGTGTCCGCGGGGCCCACCCACGAGTTTAAACTTTTCCCCGATTTTCAGATTTCCTTCAAACTTCAAATCCTCATAACTTTGGCTAGAAAGCTCCAAATCGAGTGAACCAAATTTTGTTGGAATCAGCTCTCTGAGTACTTTCCAACAAATCAAGTTTCACTTCATGAAGACCCCTATTTCTCCAGAATTAATTCCTCAAATTTAAACTGTTTGGAATTATAACTGGAGAATCCTTTAGAGGAAAATCCTGAAATTTTGCTGGAATGTTCACCAAGATATCCCTGAACTACCATAAAAATTTCAGATCCATTTGAGCTCATTTGATCCACCTAATGATGTGATTAGTGGAACTGTTCCAATGAAAATAGAAAATGTTCAGAAACATTTTCAGAATTTTTTCTGAAATTGTTTATCTCATATCTTTAGATAGGAACCTTCAAATTAAGTGAGACCAACTCCATTAGAACCCTCTGAAAATCTAATTTTCAGAAAGTCATAGTTTGTTTCATGAAAATCCTTAGAGCACCCTAAGAGCCTTCAATTAATGTCAAGTACATAATTAATTGTGGAGGGCTCAAATGAGCTTTGCTGCATCTAAAACTTGACCAAGTCTCTGTTTAGTTTGTAACCAAGCCACAGTAAAAGTTTCACAGTCATAGAGTCTGTCTAGTGGGACTTACAAGCATCACAAGTTCAAACTAAATAAAAATGCATTTAAATTAATACATATACTTGTATATCATGTAGTCGCTAAGGTCGAGGAGGAACCCGAAGTCCTAGACTTCGTTACTCCGGAGGAGCAGCTAGCCTACGACCAAGAGCAGCAAGGCAAGCTCCGGTTTGCATTAACCTTTTTACATGTTTTTATTGTTTTGAGCACATACTTGATTACTTTATTCTTTGCATTAGACTCTTGTTTGGAAACCCAACTGTATATCCAAGAAAACCATGGGTTGGGTTTAGGATTGCAACCCCCGTTAGCTACTGCAATGCTAAGATAGTGTAGGATTCGGTACAAGTCGAGTAGCTGGAACTACTCGCGAGCATAGGCTAGAGGCACTCGACTCGGGTAGAGATAGCACATGATACACATGGCAAGAAAAATGAGACCAGACGGAGGGTAAGGGCAGCAGGACTTTGGGGCCTGTGTGCTGTAGCTCCGCTTGTGTCGATTGAGGACCGAGCCGTGTGCGGGCCTGTTGAACAAGCTAGAACAGTACCGAAGACCTACCGGCTATATGGGAACCGGGAAACCGATGTAACTCGGGTAGCTAGGTGTTGAGGCATAGCTGGACGTTCAGAGGGTAGGTTTGAGAGCTCGAGGTGTAAATCGGCTGGCGGCACTGAGATGCGCGTGCAGAGACCTCTTGCTCGGGACGTTTGGACCGGTTCAACATTTGGCTAGCGGGTGAAAGGTAGTTGCGTACGGCGTCCGTGATGGTTGTTGTAGGCAACATCAAGTACGGGCGTACGTGACAGGTTGTTCGGGTAACCCTGCAGGTGTAAATCGATTATAATCGCTGTCCCTCGCGGTCAGTGAGTACCACTTGTTCACTGTACCGTGACGTAGAAAGAACAGGCTAGTTACATGTTAAAATGCTGCTGATTAAATAACTCAATGGTTTACTGTCTAAATAAATATTTGACATTTCTCAAATATATTTTTACAGATGACAGCAGATAAGCAGTTGGAGAACGGGTGGGTGGTGTCCAACTGTTCTCACCGTAGCGGCTACCCAGAAGCATTGTGGCAAATGCTCCAACATTTCGGGTACAACCAGATGCCGCAGTACTTCGCCAAGGAAGAAGGCGAAGAGGGGAACAAGACGTGGACAATCCATGTCGATGTCCCTGCAGGACCTACGCCACCCGGTTGGGTGCCGTTCACCATCATGGTGAGAGGAAGACAACCGGAAGGGATGTGGCAAGTGGCAGCCCGTGACACCATGTCACATTTCTGCCAACTGCACGTGCAGGCTATGGAGGGCACTCCATACGTGCTCGTTCCGGTGGAGGGACGGGCTCAGCATCTGTGGGAAGAGAGGTACCGGGAGGCAACGGACCCGAGTTGCCCAAGGTACAGCCCCACGGAGGCAAACCTTAGCCTCCAGATGAGGGCGGGAAATGCCGTGATGGGCAGCCAAGCTGTTCATACAGAGCATCTCGCCACAAAGATCAAAGAGAGCACGAGCCGTGGAGACCATTTCGAGAGTGCTCACAGCGTCGGGGAGGTATTCCCGGCCATCCAGCGCCGCCGCTGACCTTACCAACATGTCCCTCGACGGGTTTTGGGCACAGGCGGTGAGATTTGGGCCGTCTAGGGCACTGGATAATCATTCCGGCGAGGTGCCGCCGCCGTTCCGGTGAGGAGACCGGCCGGGCGCGAGGTAGACGAAGGTGGGGGCCTGCCCCACCTGTCAGTGGCCCCGGTTGAGCGCCAGATCAAATTGTGGCTCGGGATCGGCTGTGGCTGCGAGGGTTGACTGCGTAGCCCCCGGTGTTGCCGAAATCTCACTGGTCCGATTTAAAACAGTGGGCCCAGCCCAAGTATTTGAAGTTTCTATTAGAGAAATAATTCCAGGAATTAGCTGATATTTACAAGGCCATAACTTTGGGTAGAAAACTCCTAAAAGAATGAAACCAATTTTGTTGGAATCCTCATGGGGATTACTTCACAGAGAAACAAATTGCTTGCTATGAAAATGCCCAGGAATTTCTGAAGAATTGTTTTTAGTAAATCCTTTAGGGATTTATTACAGGAGCAATTCTTTATGAAATAGTCCCAAATTTGGGCAGAAAATCCTTTCCATAGTTACTGATCTCCAGTAAAAATTTGGGCTTCATTGGAGATCATTTGCTAGGCTAAACTGCCTTCCCAAGTTCAGCCTTTATTTGGAAATTCAAATTTAAACAGAAACTGTTCAGCACTCCTGTCCAAACTTCAAAAATTCATATCTCTCTGATGGTAGCTCCAGAAATGGTGAAACAAGTTTTGTTAGAATCATGGAGACTTACCCTAATCAGATCTTCAACCATTAGCTATGTCAAAGCTCCTGATTTGGGCTCAAAATTCAGAGAAGCATTGCACTTGTAGGAATTTTAAAGTCTACATTGTGCAATGACATGTCTCCAAATTTGGCTCAAATCATACCTAGAGAGTATAGTATCCGCTGTAAAAGTCCCAAAGCCAATTAAGGATCCTAAACAGCAGTAGCTATAAATAGAAGTTCAATTCTTATAAATACTTAATACTTACACATGTATTTTATTACATTCATAATAGTGACCGAAGTTGAGGACGCACCGTAGCCCTTGGACATCCTCCCACCAGAAGTTAACTTCTTCTCTGACTCGCAACCAGGCAAGCCCCGGGTTTGCACTTAAGTACCTTTTATAAAGTTTTTATTTGTATCACTTATGTCTAGGGTGAATGTTTGCATTAGAGTTAAGGTGATTGAAACCCCACTTGCATAACCTTTTAAATCCTATGAAGGGTTGGGTAGCTTACAGAGCCTACGAGTACACAAGGCCCTGCTAATATGCTTAGGACCTCGGTAGAAGTCGAGTAGTTGGAATGTACTCGCGAGGTAAGGTTTATCACACGGTTTGGTCAGAATAGAAAATGGCTTAAGAGTGGTGAAAATGAGACCCAGCAGGGGGGATAGGAAGCAGTGAGCGGAGGTCTCACGTGCGTAGCCCTGTTGGTGTTGATTTAGGACCGAGTCGTGTGCGGGCCTGCTGAACAAGTATTGAACAGTACCGGATGGCATACTGACATAAGCAGGAAACCGATGTAAATGGTTAACCTGGGTGCCGAGGCCTACCCAACCGTAAACAGGAGTGGGTTGAGAGTAGCAAGGTGTAAATCTGCCGGTGGGAACAGTCACGCTCCACGCAGGGACCTCCTACCCGTTACGGATGGACCGGTTCGGCATTTGGATTTCCTTTGAAAGGTTGTTGCATACAACAGAGTAGGAAGGGGTGTGGAATCACGCTTCTGAAAGTGGGTGTATGTAACGTGTTGTCCAGGTGTCTCCTGATTGTAATCACCGTCCCTCGTGGTTATTTGAGTACCGCTTGTTCACTGTTTTGTGACGTAGTAAGAAGTAAAGTAAGCCAGTGGAATGATAATATGCTGTGATGATATATTAATGGTTTGGAAACCATGTTTGCTGTAGATATAGAGCTAATTAAGTTTACTTTCCGCTTTGGGCATCACCGCATCGGAGGAAAGCGTTTCTTGTTTGATTGTGGACTTCCGATGTGAGGGCTGCCTAAGGCACATGAATTTGCTGCTATAATACTGAAAGTAAGGATCAACTTATAGGCATGTCTTTGTCACAAATTCCTTTTCCTATCATACACCTCCCTGCATGTAGAGTTCCATGCCTAGGTCAGACGGTTAAGCCTTGCTGAGCCATCGTGCTCATGGTTGCAATATTTTAGCTGTATGCAGGTGAGAGCTATGAGGAGGGTTCCGAGGATGAGGCGATGCCCCCGTCAGGGTACACGGCCGAGATGGAGCCCTGCACGCCGCTGTGATTTCTCCGGTTCCATGCAGCCGTCCCTGGGCTGGACGGCTGCACTTTTGCATAGTTAGGATGAGAGGCCATATAGGAGGGGTTTTCACGCCGCTGTGATTACCCTGCACGCCGCTGTGATTCCTCTGTAGTGCATGAAAAGAGGAGGGGTTTTCACCGGAATGTAGAGCAGTCTGGGGCGCCTCTTTTTGCTGTAGAAGGTTGGGCACGATACAGCTTGGAATGTCCGGGCGCTGATGATCAGTGAGACGTGGCTTTGCTCAGTCTTGGGGAGCAAGAACGGCGTGGCAGCAATCGAAGGAGGCCGGGCCCGGGCTGGTGAGGGTTGGGGGACGTCGAGGGGAGTCCGGCGCAGCTCCTGCATGACCCAGCTGGGCGCCCACGCTAGCGAACGGCGATCGGCGCTGAGAAGCAGAGCACGCAGCGTGTTTCTTCGGTTTGAGTGGGTGAGGAAGCGCCTAAGCAGGGGAAACTGAACTTCGTTTGTGCATCACCGAGACTCATCCATCGTGGAGTGAATAGTCTTTGGGAGCAAGTGATAGAGAAGCAGCTCGGTGGCAGCCGGCACCTCGGTGGCACGCTCACGGCAGAAAACGGAGACTGTTTGTTCATCTGGTGGCTGACATGTGGGTCCACTTCTCCCCCTCTTCTTTTCTTTCTAAATTCCATTTGAATTAACAAACAAACTCCGAATTTGATAAAACATGGAGGATAGGCCAAAATAAAGGTGAGCAACACAACGGTGTACTCAAATTTGGATTTCGGTGAAGTCGGAATTCGAAACTGAGATTTAAATTCAAATTCGAATTTTCTCCCGTTTAAATTCCAACAAATAGGAAATCCTTTTCAAAAGCTCTAAAAATTTGCCGGGCTATTATTGGATGTGTGGAGAACCAAATGATAGCTTTTAGATCTCCGTGTTCGGGAATTTTTGCAAGTTCAAGTTTAGACTTGGAGCTCACACCTTTAAATTCAAAAGTTTAAATTCCGTCTCCTTTTCTCGGTGTGAATTGCAGCTCCACTTGCTAGAACTTTTGGGATTTCACGTCCCTCCCCCCTTAAAAAGAATCTCGTCCCGAGATTCATAAAGAAGAGACGAAGCGGTAGACAAGGAATTACCAGATATAAGCGGACAACAAGTCCGGATAGTTTGAACGGAGGTATTCTTCACTCTCCCATGTTGCTTCCTCCGCGGTATGATTGCTCCATAATACCTTATAGAATTGGAGCGTGTGTGGACCACCCCGTGGTTTACCCACTCCAGGATCGCATAGGGTGGTGCCGTGCGATGCGGCACCCAACAGCACACATGAAAAGATTAAAGAACAACATACATACTTTTATTTGATATAAAACAGCGGAAGTATTTTTACAAGACCTATTCATACAGCGGAAGTAATATACATATATGGCCTCTCATCCTAGCTATGCAAAAGTGCAGCCGTCCAGCCCGGGAACGCTACACGCTAGCAGCAAGGAACCGGAGAATCATAGTGGCGTACAGGGCTCCAGCTCGGCCGTGTACCCCGACAGGGGCATCGCCTCATCCTCGGAACCTTCCTCGTAACTCTCACCTGCACACAGCTCAAAATATTGCAACCGTGAGCACGATGGCTCAGCAAGTCTTAACCGTCAACCCTAGGCATGGAACTCTACGTGCAAGGATGTGTAAGGTAGGAAAGGACTTTGCAATAAAGACACGCCTATAAGTTGATCCTTACTTTCAGTTTTATAGCAGCAGATTCATGTGCCTTAGGCAGCCCTCACATCAGAAGTCCACAATCAAACAAGAAACGCTTTCCTCCGATGTGGTGATGCCCAAAGTGGAATGTAAACTTAATTAGCTCTATAACTACAGCATACAAGGTTTCGAGACATTAATAGTTCAATACAGCATATTCAATTGGCTTATTTCACTTCTTACTACGTCACAGCGCAGAGAACAAGCGGGTACTCGAATAACCGCGAGGGACGGTGATTGCAATCAAGACACACCCGGATAACACGTCACATACACACACTTTCAG
The DNA here is from genome assembly GCA_030760725.1 of Neostapfia colusana. Taxonomy (NCBI): domain Eukaryota; kingdom Viridiplantae; phylum Streptophyta; class Magnoliopsida; order Poales; family Poaceae; genus Neostapfia; species Neostapfia colusana. Next base: position 29,767,420 of record JASWHV010000017.1, on the reverse strand, counting down.
AAGCGTGATTCCACACCCCTTCCTACTCTGTTGTATGCAACAACCTTTCAAAGGCAACCCAAATGCCGAACCGGTCCATCCGTAACGGGCAGGAGGTCCCCACGTGGAGCGTGACTGTGCCCACCGGCAGATTTACACCTTGCTACCCTCAACCCACTCCTATTTACGGTTGGGTAAGCCTCAACACCCAGGTTAACCAATTACATCGGTTTCCTGGTTCCCATATGCCAGTATGCATCCGGTACTGTTCGATACTTGTCCAGAAGGGCCGCACACGGACGGTCCTCAACCGACACCAACAGGGCTACGCACGTGAGACCTCTTCTCACTGCATCCTATCCCCCCTGCTGGGTCTCAATTTTTTTACAACTCAAGCCATTATCTACCTCTTTTCTTTCCGGGTTATAAGTACTATCTCGCGAGTACCTTCCAACTACTCGACTTCTACCGCGATCCTACACATTAGCATGGCATTCTCTGCTCGTCGAGTTTGTACACTACCCAACCCTTTATAGGATTTAAACGGCTATGCAAGTGGGGTTTTAATCACCCTAACTCTAATGCATACAATTCAACCTAGACATAAGTGATACAAATGAAAAGCTTTATAAAAGGTACTTACGTGCAAACCGGGGCTTGCCTGGTTGCGAGTTAAAGGGGAAGTCAACTTCAGGTAGCAGGACGTCCAAAGGCTCCGGTGCGTCCTCAACTTCGGTCACTATTATGAAATGTAATAAAATACATGTGTAAGTATTAAAGGTTTATAAAAATTGAACTTCTATTCATAGCTACTGCTATTTAGGATCCTTAATTGGCTTTGGGAATTCTACAGTGGATACTATACTCTCTAAGAATGATTTGAGCAAAATTTGGGACATGTCATTGCACAAGTTAGTCTTTAAAATTCCTACAAGTACAATGCTTCTCTGAATTTTAAGCCCAAATCAGGAGCTTTGACATAGCTAGAAATGGAAGATATGATTAGGGTCAATCTCCATGGTTCTAACAAAATTTGTTTCACCATTTTTGGAGCTACCATCAGAGAGATATGAATTTTTGAACTTGGACTGGAGTTCTGGAAAAGCTTCTGTTTAAATTTGAATTTCCAAATAAAGGCTGAATTTGGGAAGGCAGTTTAGCCTAGCAAATGATCTCCAATGAAGCCCAAATTTTTACTGGAGATCAGTAACTATGGAAAGGACTAGCTGCCCAAATTTGGGAATATTTCATAAAGAATTGCTCCTGTAATAAATCCCTAAAATATTTACTAAAAACAATTCTACAGAAATTCCTGGGCATTTTCATAGCTTAAAATTGGTTTCTCTGTGAAGTACTCCTCGTGAGGATTCCAACAAAATTGGTTTCACTCTTTTTGGAGTTTTCTACACAAAGTTATGGGCCTCCAAAGTTTGAACTGCATTAAGAAATTCTGGAAATGTTTAAATCCCGACTGTGGGCCCCACCCGCGACGTTATCCACTCAGATGACGGCAACACCGAGGCCACGGAGTTTTTCCCGTGCAGCCGTACTGGATCCGGCGCTACAGGCCGATTCCCGCGTGTATACGGAGGCTGACCGGTGGGACCCGGCCCTCCTTCGTATTCCTCGCGCTGCCCGCACCTCCCGCGGCGGCGCATGCCGGCGAGGCTCGCCGGGACGGGGTTCCCGTGGTCCAAACTTCATCAAACTCGCCGCCTGTAAGTTCTACACCATGCTGAACACGATGGTGGGGTCGGGAGCCGATGACAACGGCCGGAAAGGTGCTTGCACCGGCGACCATGTCGAACCTTACTTCAGTGACCTCGTTCTCCCTCGACAGTGGGTCTTTCGGGCTAGGGTTTGCTCCAAAAGCACCAGTGTCACATGGACAACATCGACCCATAGCTTGCTCTCCATGAAAACAACCGGAGAGGGGGGACCTCACCGGCGACCCGAGCCCGCAAAACTCCGGCGGCGACAAAAACTCGGTACCCGGCACCTCTACTTGATCATTTGAGCTGATAAGACTTCGGGGAGATGCGCAAGCATGTGCTGGAGCTACTCTAAGCATATCTAGCATGGAGCTACCCCGAGCACAACGAATTTCTCCGAAGAGTCCTCGGGTTTCTAAAGAACCACCGGCGCCAAACTTCAAAATACTTGGTACCGGAGCTAAGAAGGCTGGAAGTCGTGGGAGGGAAAGAAGAAGGGTTTCTCACGCACCTCAGGGACCTTTTGTTTGATCGGAGAAGGCCGTAACTCCGTCGAGCGACGGTGTGGTGTAGAGACGATCAACACCGGAGCTCCGAAGGGAATTCCAGCTCGTAGGCGCCAACCGCCGGTGCTAGTGTTCACTTGAGGCTTCGGGGAGCAGGAGAGAGACCTGGTGCAACGTTCCCTGGCTCAGCCGCGCGAGAGGCACGCCGAGCTCGCCGGGCGTCGATGAGCCGAACGGTTCTTCCGCCGGGCGGGGTTCTGAGTTCGCGAGGCTCGAGCAGAGCGTGAAGAGGCTACGGGGTAATGGGGATAGGGGCAGATACTGCACTCGGCTGCCGCTATAAACGGCCACACGCGTGAACCTACATCGGGGGAAGCAGCTCGGTGGACAACGTCGGGCGACGGGATGCCCGGGAGCTGGCGCGCAGTGATCGCCCGGGGAGGAAAATAGTCGGTTGAGTTGCTTTGTGGGGCTGGCAATTGGGTCCCACCTCCCCCTTTGTTTATTCAAATTTCCCCCTGATATTTCCCCTCCATCAGCTCAAAATTAAAGGCTTTACTTCACCCCGAAGTTAAGTTCAAATTTGTTGAGTTCAATTGGTTTGAATTCGGGTGTAACATTTGGATGTGATTTGATCATTCGAATTTAAAATGAGTTTAAATTCTCCACTTTGTATTCCCTCAAAAATATAGCAAACCAGCTCCAAAGTTTCCAATTTTTGGCATGGCTGCTCATTCAAAGGTGGAGAACACATTTGTGAAATCCAATTTTCAAATTGAGGGATTTGGGATTTGAAACTGAATTTGAAATTCAGATTAGAGGGCCTTTCCTTTTAATCCCAAACAAATATGAAAACTCCTCCAAATGAGCTGAAATTTGGAAGGGTGAATATTTGGAATATGAAGATCCAAGCTGTGAATTTAGATCTCCATGTTTGGAAATTTTGGGAAACCTAAACCCTCACTTTGAACTTACACCATTATAATTAAAAGTTTTAATTCCCCTCATTTTTCATAAGTATACATGAGCTGAATTTTCTTGCTACCACTTTTTGGGGATTTTACATCCCCCCCTTAAAAAGAATCTCGTCCCGAGATTCCAAAGGAAATGCAAAGTGGGGAAACTTTACCGGGTATATGATGATAGCAAGTCCGGATAATTGGTTCGTAGATAGTCCTCGCTTTCCCATGTCGCTTCATCAGCGGTATGGTAGCTCCACAAGACATTGTAGAACCATAAGGTCCGGTTTCTTGTGGCACGAGTCTTTTCATCGATGATCCGGATTGGATACTCCGTGTACGTGAGGTCCGGTTGAAGAACTTCTATGTCTTCTGTGCCGATTTCAGCAGAGGGTTTGAGGCACTTCCTCAGCTGAGAGATGTGGAAGACGTTGTGAATGCCTGCGAGCGACGCCGGTAAATCCAAGTGATAGGCCACGGGTCCGCATTTTTCAATAACGGCAAACGGACCAATGAATCACGGCGCGAGCTTGCCCTTCACTCCAAAGCGGTGAACTCCCTTCATCGGAGACACACGGACATAAACATGGTCCCCGATGTCAAAGTGGAGAGGACGGCGTCTTTTATCCGCGTAGCTTTTCTGATGAGATTAAGCAGCCTTGAGGTTGGCTTGTATTACTCGCACTCGTTCTTCAGCTTCATTCACAAGTTCAATGCCGTAGATAACTCGCTCGCCGGACTCGCACCAGTTGAGAGGTGTGCGACATTTCCGGCCATAGAGAGCTTCATACGGCGCCATCTTGATGCTAGCTTGACAGCCATTGTTGTAAGAAAACTCCGCCAACGGCAAATGATCGTCCCAATTCTTGCCGTGGTGGATGGCACAAGTGCGTACCATATCTTCAAGCACTTGATTCACCCGTTCAGTTTGACCATCCGTCTGCGGGTGATACGCGGAGCTTCGGATCAGTTTGGTCCCCAATGATGCGTGCAGCTGTTCCCAAAACCGAGAGACAAACAGCGCACCACGATTTGAAATGATGGAGCGGGGAACATCGTGCAAAAACAAGATCTTGGCAATGTACAGCTCCGCATATTGCTTGGCCACATACTTTGTATGTACGGGGATAAAATGACCCGACTTGGTTAGTCGATCGACTATCACCCAAATCGAGTCATGCTTGTGAGATGTGAGCGGTGATCCGACTATGAAGTCCATGCTAATATCCTCCCACTTCCACGCCGGAATGTTTAATGGCTGCAGCTGTCCGGCTTTATGCATATGGTCGGCTTTCACACGCCGTCACGTATCACATTCGGATACGTACTTTGCGATCTCTCTTTACATCCGTGTCCACCAAAACCTTGTTTTCAGATCTTGGTACATCTTGTTGCTGCACGGATGAATAGAATACTTGGACAAATGAGCTTCATTCAAGATTTTCTTCCGAAGTTTCATGTCACAGGGTACCACTATACGGTCTTTAAGCCATAAAGTGTCGTGTTCATCTCTTCAAAAGCACTTCATTTCGCCATTCTCCATCCTTCTCCGAATGTGCGACAATCCCATGTCCTTCTTCTTAGCTTCCATAATCTCCTCTCTTATGGTTGGGATGAGAGCAAGATTATATAATGCCCCATATGGAACCAAGTACAGACTCGGATCCTCCTCTTCAAGTGGGGTGATGGACAGACTGTTGACATGGGATTTGCGGCTTAAGGCATCGGCAACCATGTTTGCCTTTCCGGGATGGTAGTGAATCTCGATCTCATAGTCTTTGATCAGTTCTAGCCATCTCCGTTGCCGCATATTCAACTCCTTTTGAGTTAATATATAATTCAGGCTCTTGTGGTCGGTGTAGAGATGCACTAAGTTCCCAAGCAAATAGTGCCTCCACATTTTCAATGCCAACACCACAGCAGCGAGCTCAAGATCATGAGTTGGATAGTGCTGCTCGTGGTTACGAAGTTGACGGGAGCCATAGGCGACCACTCTTCCTCCTTGCATCAATACACAGCCAAGCCCGATGCCGGACGCATCACAATATACGTCAAAGGGATTGGTTGTATCCGGTTGAGCTAACACCGGGGCTGTTGTAAGATGCTTCACTAATGCTTGGAAATCTTCTTCACAAGCTGAGCTCCAAACATATTTAATCCCCTTCTTCAACAGTTCAGTCATCGGCTTAGCAAGCTTGGAGAAGTTCGGTATGAATCTCCGGTAATATCCTGCTAACCCGAGGAAACTTCTGACCTCGTGGACTGATGTGGGGGATTTCCATTTCAGCACTTGTTCGATTTTGCTTGGATCAACTGCAATGCCTTCTGCAGAAATAATGTGACCAAGGAATGGCACTTGGCAGATCCAAAATTTACACTTGCTGAACTTGGCATAAAGCTTATGGTCTCTTAATCGTTGAAGTACGATATGCAATTGATTGGCGTTTCTTCTTCTAACTTGGAGTAAACCAAGATGTCGTCTATGAACACCACCACAAACTTGTCCAACTCCGGCATGAACACTGAGTTCATGAGATACATGAAGTGTGCCGGGGCGTTGGTGAGACCAAAGGACATGACGAGGTATTCATACAACCCATATCTCGTCGAGAAGGCCGTCTTTGGAATATCTTCCGCTCGGATGTTGATTTGGTGATATCCGGAGCGAAGATCCATCTTCGAAAATACGCTCGCACCCACAAGTTGATCGAAGAGAATATCAATGCGGGGCAGTGGATATTTATTCTTAATGGTGACGGTGTTGAGAGGTCGGTAGTCCACACACAACCTCAAAGTTTTATCCTTTTTCTTCACAAACAGCGCCGAGCATCCCCATGGCGAGGAACTCGGTTGAATGAAACCCTTCTTCATTAGATCATTGAGCTGCTCCTTCAGTTCAGCCAGCTAATTCGGAGCCATCTTGTATGGTCTCCGTGATATCGGCGTCGTCCCAGGTACAAGTTCGATCTTGAACTCGACATCCCTTTCCGGTGGCATGCCCGGGAGATCATCCGGAAAGACATCCGGGTATTCATGGACCACACGAATATCCTCAAGTTTTGTGGCTTCCGTGTTATATGTGGCTGGGGCTTCTTGAACCGATCGGTCAAGAATAAGAACATGTGGTCCATGAAGTGGAGAGTTTAAACGAACCACAAGTGGAATGATGTCAAGAACAGCACCATGGCGATGTAGCCATGACATTCCTTAAATGACATCAAGTTTTTGACTCTCTAACATGATTAGAGAAGTCGGATATAGATTTCCACGCAACTGTAATGGTGCCCTATAGACCATTCTATCAGCTGTTATTTTCCCACCCAGAGAACATATCAAATATGAATTATTTGTGGGAATGATAGGCAGTTGATATTTAATAACAAAATACTGACTTATGAAATTATGGGTGGCACCGGAGTCAAAAAGTATGACTACGGGATGATCTAAATAGGAGAACGTACCCGCGAGGACGGGTTCGCCTTCCGGCACGTCTTCGATAGCTAAGTGGTGGACATTGCCGGGTTTTGGTGCTGGTTTCTTGGGCTGATTGCGGGGCTGATTAGCACCCTGATACGGTGCTGCACCCCTGCCTTGTAGCGGCTCGGGGTAGTCCCTTGAAATGTGCCCGACACGGCCACACGTGTAGCATGTGTAAGGTGTCGGGGTCCCGCCGACTTGAATACGGAATCCCGGTGCACGCTGTTGAAAATGGGGTGCGCGCGGGACCATCCTTTGCTGCTGCTGTTGCTGTGGTGTATATGTCGGACGGAAGCCCGGCGCATTATATTGTCGACCGCGGAACTGAGGCGGTCGCGCCGGTGGCTGCCATCTCTGACCGGATGGTGAGCGATACACCACACGGTATTTCTGTGGTGTCCCACCACTGCTGCTTGTCAGCGCGCTGCGTTTCCTCATATCAGAACCGCGCTCGCGCTGAGCATTCTCCTGTAGAATCGCGGCATTAACGAGATCGTTGAATGTGCCGCAATTGCTTTGGGCAAGATAGACCTTCATCTTTGAATTCAGGCCCCGGAAGAAAGCGTTGCGCTTGTTGTCTTCCGTCTCCACAAACCCTGGCGCATACTGTGCCAGCCGGTTGAATAACCTGGAGTACTCATGAGCACTCCTCTCGCCCCGTCGTAGCGCCAGGAACTCCTGGAGCTTCATTTCCATCACACCGTGAGGTATGTTATAGGCGCCGAACGCCTCCCGGAACTCCGCCCACGTGACGGCATGGCCAGCCGGTAAGGAGGCGGTGTAATTTGCCCACCAAGTACCGGCTTCTCCTTGAAGCTGTTGCGCCGCATACAGCGCCTTCTGGTGTTCGGTCCATCGCAGCAGCCCGAACTTTGCCTCCAGAGTGCGGATAAAGCTGTCCGCCTCCAAATGTTCTTCGGCCTCCGTGAAGACCGGTGGATGGGTCGCCATGAATTCTGAATACGAACTTTGTTGGGGCTGGCGTTGCCCATTGTATTGGCGTCCTCCCTGATGGGACGCATTTTGCTGGACTAGCATTCGCAGCAACTGGGTTTGCTCGTCGCGCGAGCCGAGCGCTGCGGCGAGAACCTCCGCAAGATTCCTTGGAAGTTCTGGTGGTGGAGGAGGTGGTTTCTGCTGCGTCGTGGTTTGCTCCGGTGGTGGAGACTCATCACCACGAACCTGACTTGGACCTCCCTCCTCTTGCGTTGAACGTGTCCGCACCATTCTGCATGCATATCATTCAAATGATCAGCACATGGTGGTTTAGCTCATCCAGTCGATACAATGGTAATGCGAGAATGGAATAAATAATTTCGCATGACAATCACACATATGGATAAAGTATAAAATTTATGCAACATATACATCCCTGGGCCGTGTCACACGATCGAGTTCCAAAGTATTGAACTTTATGGGTTAAAAGTTCCTTTCGACCATCGGGGTCACCACGGGATGTTAAGTGTGTTAGCATGCGTAATTCCTCGCTCTTGTACTGGACCCAAACATGTACTAACTCGAAATTATATGTTGAATGCATAAAATTTTCGACTCCAACTCGCTGTTTTACAACAGCCACTGGACGTCGAACGGTGAAACTAAGTGTTTTGGTGGAAACACTTCAACATAGTGCTCACTGTCCAGCTTCTGGTCCAGCTGACCAGTCTGGACAATTCAACAGTTTTGACCTCTATAGAGGCAAAATCTGGACTAGTGTTCAACAACAAAGTTGTAGCAAATTTCCTGTACTTTCCAACGGTGTCTTGCTTGACCCCTGGAAATTTTTCTACAGGAAGTTGTGGTCGAAATACAGAAAATTCCAGAGAGCATTTTTGGTCTGCCCTGTTTCTGGACAGTACCTACTCATCTGAGATTTTCATCCCTTTGGAGGGAGATTTTGTTCTGGATCTCTACAGAAAAGTTGTAGAGGACTTCTAAACCTTTCCGGAATGGTATCCCACACCTCCATTGGTTCAACCAATATTAAGTTATGCCCTGTTCAAATTCAGCAAAATTTCTGCCGAAAACAGGGGAGATTATTCCTAAGCTTTTGAGATTGAACCTATACTCCCAATTGACTCTTAGTTCAATATAGGAGTTTACTAACCCCTAAATGAATTCCTATACTTCATTGTGACTCTTTTCTTTGAAAATAAACTTTTATGCAGTCGATAATACGTTTCCTCACCAAAGAAAAATCCTAAACCGGTATTCCGGCATATACGTGTCACATGGTGGAACTAAAGACGTCACTCACAAACGGTTTATACACGTCATGCACTAACGTGGTTAATGTACCTGCAGAAGAACACACAATAATTGTGCACACAATGGTTTTTGACATTTAAGGCAGTTCCATATCATAGTAAAAACATATGGTCCGTATCATTGCCATACGGATCGTCCTTGAGTCAAGCCACGTCTCAAGGTACATGGTCGTGTTTTCACACCACACGACGGGGAACCCGAGTAGAGCACGAACAGGTCGTCCCGGTTGGGGATTTTATCAACCTAACAGATACCACCAACTGCCTCATGACCGTTGAGGCACGCCGATGGCGAGCGCTGCGTATGGCCCTTTGAACATTGAATGTTCAAGAGTTGCATACTATCGTGTTGCTTACCACACGATGGGATATTCTCACTTTTGCCTAAAGCACGCTGGAAATCAGCGTTTTCATATGCTCTCAGAACCATAGAGAGGTTCAGAGACTCATATTAACTACCGTACCAAGCCACGGTATATCCTTCCATACTATTACTCGTATGGTGAGTTACCGTAATTGATCCGCCTACGGTGGCGTACCTTACCTCTTACCTGACGTCGGAGTGTCGTTACAGAATGTATAACACATAAGTTAGCTTTTCCACCTTAGTAACTACTACTATCATAGACCTTATGTGAGCCTAGTGACAAATCCTCACTCGACTACTCCTAAGGTTTCAAAATTAGGCTCTTTTTGAGCGTGCTATTCCCAATGCAGCTCTGATACCACATCTGTGGGGACCACCCCGTGGTTCACCCACTCCAGGATCGCATAGGGTGGTGCCGTGCGATGCGGCACCCAACAGCACACACGAAAAGATTAAAGAACAATATACAAACTTTTATTTGAAATAAAACAGCGGAAGTCTTTTTACAAGATCTATTCATACAGCGGAAGTAATATACATATATGGCCTCTCATCCTAGCTATGCAAAAGTGCAGCCGTCCAGCCCGGGGACGCTACACGCTAGCAGAAAGGAACCGGAGAATCATGGCGGCGTGCAGGGCTCCAGCTCGGCTGTGTACCCCGACGGGGGCATCACCTCGTCCTCGGAACCTTCCTCATAACTCTCACCTACACACAGCTCAAAATATTGCAACCGTGAGCACGATGGCTCAGCAAGTCTTAACTGTCAACCCTAGGCATGGAACTCTACGTGCAAGGATGTGTAAGGTAGGAAAGGACTTTGCAATAAAGACATGCCTATAAGTTGAACCTTACTTCCAGTTTTATAGCAGCAGATTCATGTGCCTTAGGCAGACCTCACATCGGAAGTCCACAATCAAACAAGAAATGCTTTCCTCCGATGTGGTGATGCCCAAAGTGGAATGTAAACTTAATTAGCTCTATAAATACAGCATACAAGGTTTCAAGAAATTAATAGTTCAATACAGCATATTCAATTGGCTTATTTCACTTCTTACTACGTCACAGCGTAGTGAACAAGCGGGTACTCAAATAACCGCGAGGGACGGTGATTGCAATCAAGACACACCCGGATAACACGTCACATACACCCACTTTCAGAAGCGTGATTCCACATCCCTTCCTACTCTGTTGTATGCAACAACCTTTCAAAGGTAACCCAAATGCCGAACCGGTCCATCCGTAACGGGCAGGAGGTCCCCGTGTGGAGCGTGACTGTGCCCACCGGAAGATTTACACCTTGCTACCCTCAACCCACTCCTATTTACGGTTGGGTAAGCCTCGACACCCAGGTTAACCAATTACATCTGTTTCCTGGTTCCCATATGCTAGTATGCATCCGGTACTGTTCGATACTTGTCCAGCAGGGCCGCACACGGACGGTCCTCAACCGACACCAACAGGGTTACGCACGTGAGACCTCTGCTCACTGCATCCTATCCCCCCTGCTGGGTCTCAATTTTTTTACAACTCAAGCCATTATCTACCTCTTTCCTTTCCGGGTTATAAGTACTATCTCGCGAGTAGCTTCCAACTACTCGACTTCTACCACGATCCTAAACATTAGCATGTCATTCTCTACTCATCGAGTTTGTACACTACCCAACCCTTTATAGGATTTAAAAGGCTATGCAAGTGGGGTTTCAATCACCCTAACTCTAATGCATACAATTCAACCTAGACATAAGTGATACAAATGAAAAGCTTTATAAAAGGTACTTAAATGCAAACCGGGGCTTGCCTGGTTGCGAGTTAAAGGGGAAGTCAACTTCAGGTGGCAGGACGTCCAAAGGCTCCGGTGCGTCCTCAACTTCGGTCACTATTATGAAATGTAATAAAATACATGTGTAAGTATTAAAGGTTTATAAAAATTGAACTTCTATTCATAGCTACTGCTATTTAGGATCCTTAATTGGCTTTGGGAATTTTACAGCGGATACTAGACTATCTAAGGATGATTTGAGCCAAATTTGGGGACATGTCATTGCACAATGTAGTCTTTAAAATTCCTACAAGTACAATGCTTCTCTGAATTTTGAGCCCAAATCAGGAGCTTTGACATAGCTAGAAATGGAAGATCTGATTAGGGTCAATCTCCATGGTTCTAACAAAATTTGTTTCACTATTTTTTGGAGCTACCATCAGAGAGATATGAATTTTTCAACTTGGACAGGAGTTCTGGAAAAGCTTCTGTTTAAATTTGAATTTTCAAATAAAGGCTGAACTTGGGAAGGCAGTTTAGCCTAGCAAATGATCTCCAATGAAGCCCAAATTTTTACTGGAGATCAGTAACTATGGAAAGGACTAGCTGCCCAAATTTGGGAGTATTTCATAAAGAATAGCTCCTGTAATAAGTCCCTAAAAGATTTAATAAAACAATTCTACAGAAATTCCTGGGTATTTTCATAGCCTAAAATTGGTTTCTCTGTGAAGTACTCCTCATGAGGATTCCAACAAAATTGGTTTCACTCTTTTTGGAGTTTTCTACACAATGTTATGGGCCTCCAAAGTTTGAACTGCATTAAGAAATTTTGGAAATGTTTAAATCCCGACTGTGGGCCCCACCCGCGACGTTATCCACTCAGATGACGGCAACACCGAGGCCGCGGAGTTATTCCCACGCAGCCGTACCGGATCCGGCGCCACAGGCCGATCCCCGCGCGTATACGGAGGCTGACCGGTAAGACCCGGCCCTCCTTCGTCTTCCTCGCGCTGCCCGCGCCTCCCGCAGTGGCGCACGCCGGCGAGGCTCGCCGGGACGGGGTTCCCGTGGTCCAAACTTCATCAAACTCGCCGCCTGTAAGTTCTACACCGTACTGAACACGATGGTGGGGTCGGGAGCCGATGACAACGGCCGGAAAGGTGCTTGCACCGGCGACCATGTCGAACCTTACTTCGGTGACCTCGTTCTCCCTCGACAGTGGGTCTTTCTGGCTAGGGTTTGCTCCAAAAGCACCAGTGTCACATGGACAACATCGACCCATAGCTCACTCTCCATGAAAACCACCGGAGAGGGGACCTCACCGGCGACCCTAGCCTGCAAAACTCCGGCGGCGACAAAAACTCGGTATCCGACACCTCTACTTGATCATTTGAGCTGCTAGGACTTCGGGGAGATGCGCAAGCATGTGCTCGAGCTACTCTAAGCTCATCTAGCACGGAGCTACCCCGAGCACAACGAATTTCTCCGAAGAGTCCTCGAGTTTCTAAAGGACCGCCGGCGCCAAACTTCAAAATACTCGGTACCGGAGCTAAGAAGGCAGGAACTGGTGAGAGGGAAAGAAGAAGGGTTTCTCACGCACCTCAGGGACCTTTTGTTTGATCGGAGTAGGCCGTAACTCCGTCAGGCAACGGTGTGGCGTAGAGACAATCAACACCGGAGCTCCAAAGGGAATTCCAGCTCGTAGGCGCCAACCGCCTGGCTAGTGTTCACTTGAGGCTTCTGGGAGCAGGAGAGAGACCTGGCGCAATGTTCTCGTGGCTCAGCCGCGCGAGAGGCACGCCGATCTCACCAGGCGTCGATGAGCCGAACGGTTCTTCCACCGGGCGGGGTTCTGAGTTCGCGAGGCTCGAGCAGAGCGTGAAGAGGCTACGGGGTATGGGGATAGGGGCAGATACTGCACTCGGCTGCCGCTATAAACGGCCACGCGCGTGAACCGACATCAGGGGAAGCAGCTCGGTGGACAACGTCGGGCGATGGGCTGCCCGGGAGCTGGCACTCGGTGATCGCCCGGGGAGGAAAATAGTCGGTTGAGTTGCTTTGTGGGGCTGGCAATTGGGTCCCACCTCCCCATTTGTTTATTCAAATTTCCCCCTGATATTTTCCCTCAATCAGCTCAAAATTAAAGGCTTTACTTCACCCCAAAGTTAAGTTCAAATTTTTTGAGTTCAAATAGTTTGAATTCGGGTGTAACATTTGGATGTGATTTGATCATTCGAATTTAAAATGAGTTTAAATTCTCCACTTTGTACTGCCTCAAAAATATAGCAAACCAGCTCCAAAGTTTCCAATTTTTGGCATGGCTGCTCATTCAAAGGTGGAGAACACATTTGTGAAACCCAATTTTCAAATTGAGGGAATTGGGATTTGAAATTTAATTTGAAATTCAGATTAGAGGGCCTTTCCTTTTAATCCCAAACAAATATGAAAACTCCTCCAAATGAGCCGAAATTTGGAAGGGTAAATATTTGGAATATGAAGATCCAAGCTGTGAATTTAGATCTCCATGTTTGGAAGTTTTGGGAAACCTAAACCCTCACTTTGAACTTACACCATTATAATTCAAAGTTTTAATTCCCCTCATTTTTCATCAGTATAAATGAGCTGAATTTTGTTGCTACCACTTTTTGGGGATTTTACATCGTCCGATTCCTTGTCGACCGAGACTTTTCATCAATCATCTGGATTGGATGCTCGGTATAGGAGAGATCCGGTTGCAATGTCTCGAGATCTTCGTTGCGGACAGCAGTGGTATTCTTGAGACATTTTCGAAGCTGAGAGACGTGAAATATATTATGCACCCCAGCGAGAATCGTCGGAAGCTCAAGCCGGTATGCTACGGGTCCACATTTCTCCGTGATAGCGAATGGGCCGATAAACCGGGGAGCGAGCTTTCCTTTTACACCGAATCGGTGAACTCCTTTCATTGGAGATACGCGGAGATATACGTACTCTCCGATGTTGAAGTTCAGCGGTCAACGTCGCTGGTCTGCATAACTCTTCTGTCGAGATTGAGCAGCCTTTAAATTTGCTTGTATGACCCGAACTCGTTCTTCGGCGTCATTGACAAGGTCAATCCCGAATGTCACTCTTTCATCGGATTCGCACCAATTCAGCGGTGTGCGACATCTCCGGCCAGAGAGAGCCTCATACAGTGCCATCTTGATATTCGTTTGATAGCTGTTGTTGTACGAGAATTCCGCCTATGGTAGATAAGCATCCCAGTAATTACCGTGGTGGATGGCACACGCTCTCAACATATCTTCCAAGACTTGATTCACCCCCTCGGTTTGTCCATCGGTTTGAGGGTGATATGCGGAGCTTCTAAGCAATTTGGTTTCCAAAGATGCGTGCAGCTGTTCCCAGAAATGAGAAACAAACAGTGCACCATGATCTGAAACTATTGTTCTTGGAACTCCATGGTGGCATAATATCCGCTCAATGTATAACTCCGCATATTTCTTGGCATTGAATCCCACATTCACCGGTATGAAGTGTGCTGACTTGGTTAATCGGTCAACGATTACCCAAACTGAATCATGCTTCCGAGATGTGAGCGGTAACCCGACAATGAAATCCATACTCACATCTTCCCACTTCCATGCCGGAATATGAAGGGGCTGCAGCAAACCAGGTTTCTTCATGTGATCTGCTTTCACCCTTCGACACGTATCGCACTCGGATACGTATTTAGCTATTTCCTGCTTCATCCGTGTCCACCAAAACTTGTTTCTCAAATCTTGGTACATCTTGTTGCTTCCTGGATGAATGGAAAACTTTGATAGATGAGCTTCGTCCAATATTTTCTTACGAAGCTTCATGTCCCTCGGTACGACTATACGGTTCTTGAACCATAGCGTACCGTAATCATCTTTTCGGAAGCACATAGCTTCTCCTTTGTCTATTCTCTTCCGAATATGGGCCATGACCTTATCTTTCCTTTGAGCCTCTACAATTTCATCACGAATTGTAGGAATGAGGGCAAGGTTAAACAATGACCCATAGGGAACCAAGCGTAGGCTCGGTTCTTCTTCTTCCATTGCAGCCATGGTTAGATTATGCACATGTGATTTCCGACTAAGTGCGTCGGCAACCACATTCGCTTTTCCAGGATGGTAATGAATCTCCAGTTCATAATCTTTGATTAATTCTAACCACCTTCGCTGCCTCATATTTAGTTCCTTTTGTGTGAAGATGTACTTTAAACTCTTGTGGTGGGTTTAGAGGTGGACTAAGTTTCCAAGCAAATAGTGCCTCCACATCTTTAGAGCAAGAACCACAGCAGCTAGCTCGAGATCATGTGTCAGATAATTCTGCTCATGATTCCGAATCTGTCTGGATCCATATGCGACCACTCGCCCTTCTTGCATAAGCACGCAGCCCAGGCCGATGCCGGATGCATCGCAATACACATCAAAAGCTTTAGTCGTATCGGGCTGCGCCAAGACTGGGGCTGTTGTGAGGTGCTTTACCAATGCTTTGAACGCCTCCTCACATGCTTCACTCTAAACATATTTGTTTCCTTTCTTCAGAAGTTCCGTCATCGGTTTAGAGACTTTGGAGAAATTCGGAATGAATCTCCGGTAGTACCCCGCTAAACCGAGAAAGCTACGGACTTGGGACTGATTTCGGTGAACTCCAATTCAGCACTTGGACGATCTTGCTCGGATCAACTGTGATGCCTTCTGAGGAAATAATGTGTCCAAGAAATGGCACTTGGTTGATCCAGAAGTCACACTTGCTGAATTTTGCATACAGTTTGTGATCCCGTAGGCGTTGGAGCACAATATGCAGATGTTCGGCGTGTTCTTCCTCCGACTTAGAATATACCAAGATATCATCGATGAAGACCATGACGAACTTGTCCAACTCCGGCATGATGACTGAATTCATTAAGTACATAAAATGAGCCAGAGCATTAGTGAGTCCGAATGACATGACGAGATACTCATATAACCCGTATTTCGACGAGAATGCCGTCTTGGGTATGTCTTCCACCCGGATTTTTATCTGATGATATCCGGACCGAAGATCCATCTTCGAGAAAACCTTAGCACCAACTAGTTCATCGAAAAGCATGTCGATACGTGGTAGTGGATACTTGTTCTTGATCGTTACGGCATTTAGCGGACGATAGTCCACGCGTAACATCAGAGTCTCGTCCTTTTTCTTGACGAACAGCACGGAGCATCCCCATGGTGATGAACTGGGGCGAATGAAGCCTTTGCTTAACAAATCATTCAGCTGCTCCTTCAGCTCTGCGAGTTCCTTCGGTGCCATTTTATACGGCCTCTGAGAGATGGGTGTGGTTCCCGGTGCTAGTTCAATTTTGAACTCCACTTCACGATCGGGCGGCATGCCCGGTAGATCATCGGGAAACATGTCCGGATATTCCCGGACCACTGGAATGTCCTCCAGTTTCTTAGCTTCAACGGTGTGGACAGCAGTGACTTCTGGTGCAACATTTCTCAGAATCAACGTGTGTTGCCCGTGCTTCTTTGAATTCAGCTGCACCGTTCATGAACTAATATCAAAGATAGCTCGGTGATATGTTAACCAAGCCATTCCCAAGATGATGTCAATCCGCAAGCCTTCTAGAATGATGAATGTAGTAGGATATATCCGCCCATCCAAACATATAGGCGCTCGCGCAACGATTCTGCCCGCTGTCCTACTACCTCCCGGTGAATTAATCTGATAAGATAAGGCCAAGGTCATTGATGGTACTTGGTGCTTAACCACATAATCTTTGCTGATAAAATCATGTGTAGAACCCGAGTCGAACAACACGAGCGTGGGCTGATCACGTAGGCTGAACATGCCGCCAACACAGGTTCTCCTACGTGAACTTCTTCAACTGCCATATAGTTTATATTTCCCACTTTCAGTGCTGTTCTCCTTGACCAACCATGGAATTTCTTTGCAGCTTGAGATGACATATGACTACTGCTCTGCTTGGTCACTTGACCCTCCTGAGGAATATGCTCTACATCGCTACAAGTGTTATCCGATGCGACCTCAGGATCTTCACCATATGGAAGTGGTTGATATTCTTGTGCACTTTGCTGAGGTGGGGGTGCACAAATAATCATTTTCTGCTGTTTCAGCAGTGGCTGAACATCCATAGGTGAATATGAACGGTATTGGAGCTGAGGTGGCCCGTCAAAGGACTGAATTTCCACCCCGGATGGTAAGCAATATATCACTGGTTGTTCTTGATGATAATCATCTGTACTTGCCAGTGATAATTTTCTCTTCCTCTTACTTTCCTTGTGCTCGAGTTCAGCTATTTCTTGAATCATAGCGGCATTGACTAACTCGCTATGATTCCCTTTATTGCATTGTGCCACTTTTGTCCGAAGCTTCACATCGAGGCCTCGGAAGAAGTAATGACACTTCATCATCTCGTTATGCACATAAGCAGATGCATATTATACCAAACGGTTAAATTCTGTAAAGTACTTCATAACACTCATACTTCCTTGTTTGAGTTCATAGAACTCTTCAACTCTGGTTTTGAAGATGCCCTCACAAATATGACGTGCACGGAAAGCCTCTCGAAACTCCGTCCACGTCACACGATGATCTTCAGCGATCTTAGCAAGATATTCAGACCACCAAGCCCCAGCGGATCCATGAAGTTGCTGAGCGGCAAATAAAGCCTTCTCATATTCATCACACTGGAGCATTCCCAATTTAGATTCAATGACCCGGAGCCAATGAACCGCCTCCAAGCCTTCTTTAGCTTCAGAGAATACCGGTGGTTGTCTTGCTAGAAAATCCAAATAAGTGTTCATGTGGGGTTTTGCTGGGAGGTCTCTTGTCAGATGCCTTGCTGCACCAACAACTCAAGAGACTCAGCCATTCTTCCCAACACCTCCGCCAGTCCGGATGCTAATGGCGGTGATCGTCGCTGCGACGAATCATTTCCATCCCGACTAGAATCACCAACTTCATACTCAGAATGAGTATGATCCATACTGCAAGTGATGTGTACAGGGGTCCCGATCTTCCGAAAGGTTCTGATAACTCTCGATTTGGTGGAGACTTGACACAAATCGATCCGGCTTCCGAACAACACGTTCTGAACCCTGCAATCGCAGCACCACGTCTCCTCAGGTTATCAAGCGATATTGCACGTTGACCTCGCCAAGAAGGCTAATCCTTGCCTGCGAATCGAAGAACACAAGCAAGAACAAGAAAGAATGCAACCAAATTGCTGAAAGATATGAAGCACCCAAGTTGGGGTCTCACAAACCGATGAATGGCGAAACTGTTCTTGACAGAATAATCTAAGCAAAACCCAGCTGTTTGTGATGGCGGCTAGGGGGTATAAAGGAGGTGGAGTACGACCAGGGGGCTGCTTGGGTCGTGACCTAACCCTAAGATACGTGCATAATGGACTTGGACTCGATACAAGGCCCAATGGCCCAACTAGGTGATGCAACACCCTGACAGACTCTGGACTTTATATTGTTTCGATGTTTCCCGTCGTCTCCGAGGTAATTTTGACGTGGAGCCAGTTCCATTGGAAATTTTATCCTCTAAGCTTTCGGTGCATATGTAGAACGTCAAAAACGGAGTCCGTATGCCTCCTGTGTATCCATTTTAAGGTGGACTGCTCCTGGGCCCGAGTTGGACTCGAGTTTGAGTTGCCTCGGTCTCTAACTTCTTGTTGGCGTATTTTCTGGTCCTCCACGCCTCCAAACCCCTCTACATGTATATCCATGTCCTCTCCATGGTTCCTAATCATAATTAATCCATTAGGTAACAACATACTCTCAAAATTCACATATAAAGAATTGTTCAGGAACGAGCTCACCTCTAAATTCAATTGTCGTGCTCGAGCTCTAGTAATTGGACCTTGCATGTCTACCATGTGAGTGTTGTGTATATCTGCAGGAGTGATGTCCACATCATCCTCCCCCTCTTGCATTGAAGTCGTCCTTGACTCAAGCTCATCTTCTTCTCCCAAATATGGCCTCAAATCTAAAATGTTAAAGGTGGGACTAACCCCAAACTCGGGAGGCAACTCAAGTTTATATGCATTATCATTAATCTTCTCAAGTATTTTAAAAGGACTATCAGCTCTAGGCATCAATTTAGACTTTCTCAGTTCTGGAAATCTATCCTTTCTCAAGTGTAACCAAACTAAATCACCCGGTTCAAGTCTAATTTCCTGCCTACCTTTACTACCATAAATTCTATATTTTTCATTCATCCTTTCAATATTGTGTTTAGTGGTCTCATGAATTTTCAAAATAAAATCAGCACGTTCCTTTGCATCATTATGAGTTCTCTCACTAGTAGGTAAAGGCAAGATATCAATAGGAGCACGAGGATTGAATCCATACACTACCCGAAAAGGACTTACCTTGGTGGTAGAATGTGTTTCCCAATTATATGCAAACTCCACATGTGGCAAACATTCTTCCCACATCTTTAAATTTTTCTTTAAAACAGTTCTCAACATGGTGCCCAAGGTGTGGTTCACTACTTCTGTTTGCCCATCAGTTTGTGGGTGACATGTTGTAGAGAACAACAGTTTTGTACCCAACATGTTCCATAGGGTGCGCCAAAAGTGACTCAAAAATTTAGCATCACGATCTGAAACAATAGTAGAAGGCATACCATGCAAGCGAACAATCTCTTTGAAAAAAACGTCGGCAATATGTACAGCATCATCATTTTTCTGACACGGTATAAAATGTGCCATCTTAGAAAAATGATCCACCACAACAAAAATGTTGTCCCTCCCCCTCTTAGTCTTAGGCAATCCCAAAACAATGTCCATAGAGATATCCGCCCAAGGAATGGAAGGAGTGGGAAGAGGCATGTATAAACCATTTGGATTCAAACGGGACTTAGCTTTCTGACATGTGGTGCAGCGAGCCACAAACCGCTCTACATCTCTCCTCATCTTTGGCCAAAAGAAATGTGTGGCCAGAACATCCTCCGTCTTCTTTGCGCCAAAATGGCCCATTAAACCTCCACTATGTGCCTCCTGTAATAACAAAAGACGAATGCAACCAACTGGAATGCATAGGCGGTTAGCTCTAAACAAGAATCCATCATCCAGTACAAATTTATTCTAGGTATGACCTTTTCTACAATGCAGCAACACATCTTTAGAATCAGCATCAAGAGCATATTGTTCTTTAATTGATTCAAGTCCAAAAATTCGACAATCAAGTTGGGACAGCATATTATATCGTCTAGACAATGCATCAGCGATCAAAATATCCTTCCCTTTCTTATGTTTAATGACATAAGGAAAAGACTCAATAAATTCAATCCATTTTGCATGTCTACGATTCAGATTATTTTGAGAACGAATATGCTTTAGTGATTCATGATCAAAATGAATAACAAATTCTTTAGGCCATAAATAATGACGCCATGTCTCTAAGCGTCGTACGAGAGCATAAAATTCTTTACCATATGTGGAGTAATTCGACTATTAAGTTTTTCACTAAAGTATGCAACCGGTTTACCACCTTGCAGTAAGACACCACCAATGCCAACTCCACTAGCATCACATTCAAGTTCAAAAGTCTTACTAAAATCAGGAAGTTGCAGCAATGGTGTGTGTGTAAGCTTGTCCTTCAAGGTGTCAAAGGACTCCTCTTGTGCTTTCCCCCAATGGAACACCACACCTTTCTTAGTCAACTCATGCAATGGGGCAGCAATAGTGCTAAAATCCTTGACGAAACGTTGGTAGAAACCTGCAAAACCAAGAAAACTCCTTACCTGTGTGATGGCTTGAGGTATTGGCCAGCTCTGGATCGCTTGAATTTTCATCTCATCCACCTCAATTCCTTGTGGAGTCACAACATAGCCAAGAAAGGAAACTCGATTCGTACAAAAGATGCACTTCTCAAGGTTACCAAATAAACGTGCATCTCTCAAAGCATTAAAAACAGCACGTAAATGATCCATATGTTCATCCAATGACTTGCTATAAATCAAGATATCATTAAAGTAAACCACCACAAATTTTCCAATAAAATCTCTCAAAACCTCATTTATCAAACGCATGAATGTATTTGGTGCATTAGTTAAACCAAAAGGCATTACTAACCACTCATACAAACCAAATTTTGTTTTGAAAGCTGTTTTCATCTACCAATTTCATTCTTATTTGGTGGTAACCACTACGCAAGTCAATCTTAGTGAAAATTATAGAACCACACAACTCATCAACCATGTCGTCTAGCCTAGGAATAGGATGACGATACCTTATAGTAATATTGTTAATGGCTCTACAATCAACACACATACGCCAAGTACCATCTTTCTTAGGAACCAAGAGTACAGGAACAACACAAGGACTAAGGCTTTCACGTACATACCCACGTTCCAAAAGGTCTTGGAATTGCCTCTGAATTTCCTTAGTCTCCTCGCGGTTGGTCCTATATGCAGCACGGTTTGGCAAAATTGCACCTGGAATCAAATCAATTTGATGTTCAATCCCTCTCAAAGGTGGAAGTCCGGGGGGTATCTCGGCTGGAAAAATATCCTCATACTCTTGCAACAAGTTAGTAACTGCTGGAGGCAAAGACCTAGCAATATCATCAATGGAGAACAAAACTTGTTTGCACACCAGTGCACAGCAAATATCATGATCAGAAATTTCAGCAAGGTCTGATTTTGTAGCAAGCATTACACGACCCTTCAATTTAATTTCCTCAGTCTTAGAACTAGGTGTAGATCTCTCATTATTTGGTGGTAACACATAATTAATGACTTGTTGATTTTCTGATTTAGAACTACTAGAAATTCCAGCTCTCTCCCTATCAGCTTGTACAATTTCAGCAGGAGTCAAAGTTAGCAAAGTAATTTTCTTTCCTTTATGCATAAAAGTATATTTATTACTTCTACCATGGTGCAAAGCATCCTTATCATGTTCCCAAGGTCGACCCAATAAAAGTGAACATGCTTGCATGGGTACCACATCACAATCAACGGAATCAACATATGTACCAATGGAAAACGGAATTCTGCAAGTTTGTGTTACCTTAGCTCTTCCAGAATCATTCAACCATTGAATATAGTACGGATGTGGGTGTGGTCGTGTATTCAAGCTAAGCTTATTGACTAATTCAGAACTCACCAAGTTGTTGCAGCTTCCTCCATCAATGATGACATGTGCTCGCCAGTTCTTGATGACAAAGAAAATCTGAAACAAATTATGGCGTTGTAATCTATCAAGTTGTTGTACCTTTGTGTTCAGCACCCGCTGCACAATGATGTTCATGTAGGCTGATGTGTCTTCACTCCCAAAAACATGTCCCTCATCATTGTCCGTGGCAGCTTCATCATCATTGTTGTCTTCGACATCGGAGGTGCTGATGTATCCTCCCTCTTCTGTAGCCACGTATGCCCGCTGACTAGGACAATCTTTTTGCACATGACCAAGACCATGGCAGCGGTGGCACTGAATGCAGGAAGTGCGTCCTGTTGAAGCAACGGATGAAGCACTTTTGGCGGGTACCATCATGGAATTTTTACCCAAATCTCCAGGTCGTGCAGGTGGTGGTTTTGGTGCTGCTGAAACATTGTTGCTGCCAGAAGGAAGCTTGGCTGCTGGTTTTGGTGAAAGGGCATCAAAACGGAATGACATGGACGCCCCCGAAGATGTTGTCATGCGTGGAGTGTAGGAGGCACCGCTGCTGCTCTTGTTCTTTTGTTGACGACCTTGTAACTCCTTTTCTGCAAGCATAGCAAGCTGGAACAACTGGTTGACAGTATTAAATTCCTTATAATCAACGATATCCTGTGTCTCACGTCTCAACCCCCCATAGAAATGACAAATTTTATCTTCAGTGTCCTCTACTACCCCACATTGTATCATACCCTTTTGAAGCTCCGCATAATAATCTTGGACAGAATTATTTCGCTGCTCTAAGCGCTGCAATTTCTTTCGTAAATCACGTTGGTAGGATGGAGGAACAAAACGATTACACATAGCTTCTTTTAAACGTTCCCATGTATCAGGTTGTAAGCGTGAGGTATCTAGTTCATTCCACCATATTATAGCAAAATCATTAAACTCACTAGTGGCTTGTCGAACTCTATGTTGTTCAGGAACAAGGTAGGAATTAAATTTCCGCTCAACCGTCATTTCCCAATCAAGATATGCCTCAGCATCATAAGCACCAGAAAATGAAGGTATGGAAAATTTAACTTTAGCAAAAGGGTCATCAAGAGGGCAGTTATTGTTACCACGCATGTTGTTTCTACCATACCATGAGTGTTTTGACGAAGGCGTTGACGTAGATGTACATTCTGCGCAGCACGTGTATCCACCTCTCCATTGACATCACACAAAATGTCTTCTTCTTCTTCATGGTTGTTGTGGTGGGTAGCATCATGGCTGAATGGTAGGTGGGTCTCCATATCATCAATCCTTCCAACTAGCGAGCTTAAGCGTTTGTCCAACCTCTCAAGGGTGTGGGGTATTCTCTGTTCAGCAAGATAATCTTTTACCCCTTGTGTGATTGCTTCCTTGACAGACTTCATCATTTGTTCTATGTAACCCTTCATCTCACTTTTCAAAATACACTCCGTAGGATCAACATGATCTGACATTGTTAGCAAGAATAATATGGAAAACAACAATATTATCCCTATCAACTACTACACAATGATGGTGGAACTGACAAAGCAATGGGTCGAGTCTTACCAAGCTCTTACAAGTTTCTTACCACAACAAGGCAAAGGATACCTGGACGACGTGATTCAGCGATTGCAAGGGTCAAAAATTTGTGCTGTTCAAAAGGATGAATGTGGAGTTTGGATGGCCAAATATATGTGAGTAGCACACAATTCAATAACAGATAGTAATGCTGAATAGATGTCCAAACACTTGTCCTAGTTGCTGGCCTACTCGTGTCTTATCCTGGATGTTATGAACAAGACAGCAAGAAGTATGAATGATAAGGACAATAATTGAGCAGGAACAATTGCACCACAAGGCAAAATAACACACCCAAGTTTTGATATTTGTGCTCCTCGTCACAAATTTTCTTTTCTATATTTTTTTCTTTGATTTTTTTATATCTGCCGTGAAATCAGGAGCACTAATATACACGTTGCACAAATTTCCAGCTCACTTGAAATAAAGAAGATGTGGAGAACAGAAATTCAATATGCTTCTTTATGATTATTGTTGAGCCTTTAGATGCCAAATAATCAATCTTCCAAAGTGAATCTGGGCAATGTAATTTAACCCAATGCCAAGGTTATGGCTGTTTTAAGACAGCACCACAGGATTATGTTTTTGGTCGAGCTGAATTGGAAACGGTGGTGAGAAAAAGAATTGGATATGATGGTGACAACGTGTGGGATGGTGTGCGTATATCAAGGAGGATAAACTCACGTACTATGTGATGAAAACTGAAGAACAAGGATAACCCTAGCACAATGAATAGTTATGGTTATCGATTTGATAACGATTGTGGCAGCTAGGGTTTCGATGGAATGCAGTGGATGGAATAACAAAGTAGGAACAAACACGATTAAACCAGCAACAAAACACGAACTAGGACACAAATTCAACACTATGGACTCCAAAACAGAATTGTGCAATGGCTAAACCTGGTCTGGGATGGGTAAACCTATGACTATAATTTTTTTTGGCTTTTTCATGGACGATAGGACGAGTTCAAGATAAACAAAACTAGGGGAAGGCGAACCTGACGGTGCACCTAAAGCTATGATTACCACTTGATGTGTACAGGGGTGATCTTCCGAAAGGTTCTGATAACTCTCGATTTGGTGGAGACTTGACACAAATCGATCCGCCTTCCGAACAACACGTTCTGAACCCTGCAATCGCACCACCACGTCTCCTCAGGTTACAACCGATATTGCACGGTTGACCTCGCCAAGAAGGCTAATCCTTGCCTGCGAATCAAAGAACACAATCAAGAACAAGAAAGAATGCAACCAAATTGCTGAAAGATATGAAGCACTCAAGTTGGGGTCTCACAAACCGATGAACGGCGAAACTGTTCTTGACAGAATAATCTAAGCAAAACCCAGCTGTTTGTGATGGCGGCTAGGGGGTATAAAGGAGGTGGAGGACGACCAGGGGGTGCTGGGGTCGTGACCTAACCCTAAGACACGTACATAATGGACTTGGACTCGATACAAGGCCCAATGGCCCAACTAGGTGATGGAACACCCTGACAGACTCTAAACTTTATATTGTTTCGATGTTTCATGTTGACTCCGAGGGAATTTTGACGTGGGGCCATTTCCATTGGAAAGTTTATCCTATCAGCTTTCCGTGCATATGTAGAACATCAAAACGGAGTCAGTATGCCTCCTGTGCATCCATTTTAAGATGGACTGCTCCTGGGCCCGAGATGGACTCGAGTTTGAGTTGGCTCGGTCTCTAACTTCTTGTTGGCGTATTTTCTGGTCCTCCACGCCTCCAAACCCCTCTCCATGTACCACCATGTTCTCTCCATGGTTCCTAATCATAATTAATCCATTAGGTAGCAACATACTCTCAAAATTCACATATAAAGAATTGTTCAGGAACGAGCTCACCTCTAAATTCAATTATCGTGCTTGAGCTCTAGTAATTGGACCTTGCATGTCTACCATGTGAGTGTTGTGTATATCTGCAGGAGTGATGTCCACATCAGCAAGAGTGAGAAATTTACGGTTAATATCCAAGAGTGTACTCAGCTTTAACTCGAAAATTATTAACCACGAAAGCATCACATCAACAGTGCAGCTTATGTGAAGGAAACAAGGTTTTTTGACAACTCCGAAATATAACCAATGAGTGTTGAAGTTTGTCAAACTCTTAAAACAACAACAGGGAATGATAAAAGACAACTAATGAATATGTCATGGAACTTAGAGAAGTATAAAAATCTTCATGTCCACAACAAGTCCAAAACTACATGGCAATGATCAATGCTCTGTTCAGTATGACCCTTGGACCTTAATCCCAGAATTTTATTATGAAAATTGCAGTTTCATGTCTCAAGTTGAATATCAAAGTTCTTAATAACTTAAATATCTTTCCAACGAGTATTTGTTTGCCTTGATATCTGTTCTGGACCAGGAATTGTGGTATTTCAAAATTGACAGAAATCTGGAACAATTTTGACAGCATCTCCTTTGGAAGTAGCTGCTTTGTCCGCAAGATTTCATACACTTAAACTCCAAATTTGGAGAACCATTGAACTACAAAGTCATAGAAATTATCACAAACTTTCCAATGGTGTCTTACCTGACCCTTAGAAATTTTTCTACAGAATGTTATGGTCGAAATACAGAAAATTCCAGAGAGTATTCTTGGTCTGCCCTGTTTTTGGACAGTTAACACTCATCTGAGATTTTCATCCATTTGGAGGGAGATTCTGTTCTGGAGTTCTACATAAAAGTTGTAGAAGACTTCAAAACCTTCCCATAAATGTATCTCTCACCTCCATTGGATCAAACAATCAAACGTTATGCCCTGTTCAAATTCAGCAAAAATTCTGCCGAAAACAGGGGAGGTGGTTACTAAAGGTGTGAGACGGAAATATACTCCCAATTCAATATAGGAGTTTATTAACCCCTAATAGAATACTAGACTCTAAAATTACTCTTTTATTTGAAAACTTCATTTTTCATACAGTTAAGAATATATTACGGTACTACGTTTCCTCACCAAATTAAAATCCTAACCGGCGTTACACCGGCATATACGTCTCA
Organism: Neostapfia colusana; assembly: GCA_030760725.1. NCBI lineage: Eukaryota > Viridiplantae > Streptophyta > Magnoliopsida > Poales > Poaceae > Neostapfia > Neostapfia colusana. The sequence goes on along the minus strand of JASWHV010000017.1, from coordinate 29,740,653 downwards.
AAGGGTGGCACTAAAACGATCACTCACACACGTTTTCTAAGGGAATGTACTACTCGTGGTTAAGGTACCTGCAGAAAAACAATCAATAATGATGCACACAATGGTTTTCCATTACAGGCAGGTCCATATCATAGTAAAAACATACGCCCCGTATCATTGCCATACGGGCCGTCCTTGAGTCAAGTCACGTCTCAAGGTACATGGTCGTGTTTTCACACCACACGACGGGGAACCCGAGTAGAGCGTGAACGTGTCGTCACGGTTTGGAATGTTATCAACCCAACAGATACCACCTACTGCCTCATGACCGTTGAGGCACGCCGATGGCGAGCGCTGCGTATGGCCCTTTGAACATTGAATGTTCAAGAGTTGCACACTATCGTGTTGCTTACCACACGATGGGGTATTCTCACTTTTTCCTAAAGCACGCTAGAGATCAGCGTTTTCATATGCTCTCAGAACCATATAGAGGTTCAGAGACTCATATTAACTACCGTGCCAAGCCACGGTATACCATTCCATACTATTACTTGTATGGCGAGTTACCGCAATTGATCCGCCTGCGGTGGTGTACCTTATCTCTTACCTCAACGTAGGTGCATTGTTACAGAATCGAAATACTGAATGTAACACACTGTTAGCTTGCCACCTTAAGTAACTATGCTAACAATAGTCCTTATGTGGGCATACTACACGTTTCTCACTCGTATACTTCAAAGTTTTCAAAAATAAGCTCTTTTCATGCGTGCTATTCCCAATGCGGCTCTGATACCACGCCTGTGGGGAACCCCTTCCGGGATCCACACTCCAGGATACACATTGGGTGGTGCCATGCGATACGGTACCCAACAGCATACACGAAAAGAACCATAAAGTACAAAGTCTTTTATTTCTTAAGATAATGTCATTTACAAAATATTGTACCACAAGGGTACATGCAGCGGAATGTACGTACACACTTACTCTCGGTCCTAACTATGCAAAAGAGAAGACGTCCAGCACGCGGACGCTTCTTACTAGCTTCCACAAAGATGAGTGCAGCGGCAGGGTTTCCGGTGAGTCTCTGATGGCTCACCGAACAACCATCTTCATAGCAAATTTTATAACCTGCAAAATACTAATAATGCAACCGTGAGCACGATGGCTCAGCAAGACTTAACCGACACTCCTAAACATGGAACTCTACATGCAGGGATTACTAACATAGGAAAGGTATGATGCAATAACGACACGCCTAAATGTTAGTCCTTACTTACAGTTTAATAGCAGCAGATTATTATGCCTTAGGCAGCCCTCGCATCGGAAAGTCCACAATCGAACAAGAAACGCTTTCCTCCGATGTGGTGATGCCCAAAGTGGAAGATAAACTTAGTGAGCTCTACACTATAACATACATGGTTTGCAATACAAATAACTTAAGAACTTCACGACAGCAATGATTCATTTCACTTTATATGGAAGTTGTTACTACGTCACAACGCAGTGAACAAGTGGTACTCATATAACCGTGAGGGACGGTGATTGCAAACAGGACACACCCGGATTACACGACACATACACCCGCCTCGAAAGACTCACGCGAGCTCTTTCTTACGTTGTATGCAGCAACCTTTCACTCATCACTCCAATGCCAAACCAGCTCCGCCGACCCATCAGAAGGGCCACTACACGGAACACGTCATAGTTGCTCCGCTAGCGGGTTTACACCTCTGACACCAACCCCCAAAGGACGGCCGTATAAGTTTCGACATGAGAGTACCCGAGTTACATTGGTTTATCGGGTCCCATATATCCGACATGCATCCGGTACTGTTCGAACTTGCTCAGCAGGGCGGCATAGGCATCGGTCCTTAACCGACACAAACAGAGCTACAGCCACACAGGCCCGACGTCCTGCTGCTCCTACTCTCTGCTCGGTCTCATTTTCCATTCCAGAACTTTCATTCTCTAGAATCATACCCCGCTGAATTTATATCCTAAACTCGCGGGTAGCTTCCAACTACCCGACTTGTACCGGATCCTATACAACTTTAGCCTAGCAGAAACTACATGAAGGTAACCTATTCTACCCTGTACTCCAAGGGTTTGTGGGCTATGCATTTGGAGTATCAATCACCTTGACCTAATGCACAATACAAACTAGACCCATAAAAGTGATACAAAGTAAAATGTAAGCAAAAGTTGTTAAATGCAAAACGGGCTTGCCTTATGTTGCTGCAGGTTTAGTTCTACTTTATAGTCAGTAGCTTGGCGATGAGTTATGCCTCAACTTGCTGCTCTGAGTCAAGTTGCTCATCGACCTCCTTCGTCGTATTTCCTACCGACATGAATATTCATAGTTTTATTACGAGTAACTGAATTATAAAACAAATGTGTTTTAGGAACTAAGAATAGTTTAGACCAACTCTAAAGTGAGTGAGGAGCTCTGTTATGGACAAAAAAAGAGGATATCTTTAGGTGGGCAGTGGATGTTTGTTGGAGAAAATGCAAAGATCTATTTATAATGGACATAAGAAAGGTAGTAGGAAAAACCAGCAGAAAACTGGATAAGATGATCTCAACTTGCTCTGATATTTTTACAGTGGTCCATAGATCATAGAGATATATGGCTTGCAAAATTTCAGACAAAGTTGATGGAAGATGTGGCCTAGGGAATTTTCTTACTATTTGGCTTCTCTGAAATCCTATGACAATTATAGTGTCTTGTCTTGCTCCAAATTTGGTTTTTCAGAAACTTGAGAGTCTCATGAGTCCATAGGACTTGGTTTCACCATTTTTGGAGCTTCCTACACAGAGATATGAATTTTCCAAACTTGGTTAAAAGTATGAAAATGTCTCTGTTCATTTTCCCATTTTTCAGAGACATAGAGAATTCAAACAATATTTGGCCAAGCAAATGAAGTCCAATGCCTCTTAAAATTTTACTGGAGTTCAAAGAGTTTTGGAAGAATGCCCTGCCTAAATTTCGGAATTTTCCAATAAACAGAACTCCTGTAAAAATTCCTACAAATTTTTATTAAATGAATTAATGAGCCAAATCCAGAGATTTTCATAAATATTGGCTGCACCTATGGATATTACTCTTTGAGAGGAATCCAACAAAATTTGTTTCACAATTTTTGGACACTCCTACACAAAGTTATGGCTCTCCAAAGTTTGAACTGAAATGGGAAAATCTGGAAAATGTTTAAATGCCGACAGTGGGCCCCACTCGTCATCCCTAACCTCCAGCCACGCGCCAAACAGAGCAGGGGCGGCTCCCTTTGGCAAGGTCGCCGGAAAGACACTTCCCAGCCACCTCCGGACCCCCTGCTGGCCGCCCCCCCCCCACCATTTTCCCCCAAGCTGAACTCGTTGGTGAGGTCGCCGGCGGCTGAAACTCGCCGGAGAACGGGGCGCACCAGCAACAGCAAACCCTAGGGCTCCGACGAGGTCGTGCGCGGTGATTTCTCCACTAAATGGTCGGTTCTTGGCCTCTATAGCACCGTGGGGGATCCCTCATCACCGGCATGGGCTCAAATTGGCTCAAAAATGGCTGCAAATAGGAACTCATCGGCGACCTAGGGCAAAAATCGGTGCCGGCCCAAAATTCTCGAAGAACAGCACCAATTCTTGATGATTTTAGATGGTTTTTTATCCTAGAGGGGCGTTGGAGAGTCTAGAACATGTTTCCAGCTTGGCACAAGTGATGGTGGACTGAACATGACGAATTCTGAAGATTTGTGCAGCTCGGTTCTATGAATACACTTGCAGTAAACAGAGAAATTCTTCCTCTGTAGTGCATGAAAAGAAGAGGGGTTTTCACCGGAGTGTAGAGCAGTCTGGGTCGCCTCTCTTTGCTGTAGAAGGTTGGGCACGATACAGCTTAGAATGTCCGGGCGCTAATGATCAGTGAGACGTGGCTTTGCTCGGCCTTGCGGAGCAAGAACGGCGTGGCAGTGATCGAAGGAGGCCGGGCCCGGGCTGGTGAGGGTTGGGGGACGTCGAGTGGAGTCCGGCGCAGCTCCTGCACGGCTCAGCTGGGCGCCCACGCTAGCGAACGGCGATCGGTGCTGAGAAGCAGAGCACGCAGCGTGTTTCTTTGGTTTCAGTGGGTGAGGAAGCAGCGCCTGAGCATGGGAAACTGAACTTCGTTTGTGCATCACGAAGACTCATCCATCGTGGAGTGAATAGCCTTCGGGAGCAAGTCATAGAGAAGCAGCTCGGTGGCAGCCGGCACCTTGGTGGCGCGCTCACGGCTGAAAAAGGAGACTGTTTGTTCTTCTGGTGGCTGACATGTGGGTCCACTTCTCCCCCTCTTCTTTTCTTTCTAAATTCCATTTGAATTACCAAACAAACTCCAAATTTGATCAAACATGGAGGATAGGCCAAAATAAATGTGAGCAACACAACAGTGCTGGATTTCGGTGAAGTCAGAATTTGAAACTGAGATTTAAATTCAAATTAGAATTTTCTCCTGTTTAAATTCCAACAAATAGGAAATCCTTTTCAAATGTTCTGAAAATTTGCCGGGCTATTTATTGGATGTGTGGAGAACAAAATGACAGCTTTAGATCTCCGTGTTCGGGAATTTTTGCAAGTTTAAGTTTAGACTTGGAGCTCACACCTTTAAATTCAAAAGTTTAAATTCCCTCTCCTTTTCTCGGTGTGAATTGCAGCTCCACTTGCTAGAATTTTTGGGATTTCACATTGTTAACCACCCTTGTCGCCGAGAAAGTAAATGAGTAGGGTATTGGTTTTTGCTTTTATGCTTCACCAAGTTCATAGGATACGGGAAGCGAGATAGATGTGTCTAGCTAACTGCACTCGTATGAATAATGAGAAACTGATGTTGATAAAGAACATGAATCGGGGAAGATCTAGCCAAGCCTTGGTTCGTGGATAGGGTAGAATGAGATGGTGGTTTACTTGCCTTAGATGTAAGGACCGGTTCATTCCAGCCATGCCAGGATAACAGTGCCACCACAAGGCCAAATATGGGTGCGGCTTAGCTGACTAATTAGGTAAGTTACTAGATTGTTATGGACCGTGGAAGGCGCGGGGAATGGGAGTCGAGTGAGGACTGCCATTGGAACTGCATGGCACAAGAGGGGGCCCGTAGGTGGGAGAATTGGAGATTCTAGCCTGCCGGTGAAACCTTAGTGAGTCCATACATCTAGTAACCCCTTTGTAAAGGCTATTTTGTGGTCTCTTGACCATTCACTGACGGTTGTGTACTGGTATAATGGAGGTTCTGCAGTCGCCAATGGGTTAAGAAATCACAAACTTGTGGGTAAAGTAGTACAACCTCTGCAGAGTATAAAACTATCATGATAGCCGAGCTTACGGTCATAAGCACCTGGACAACTCACATGATTTGATGGGATGGTTATTGGGATGGTATTTGGTTTGGTCTTTGGATTTGGATTTCGAGACAGTTGAGTCCGGGTAATGAGATTGGTTGCATGACTGTTGAGTCATGGCAACGAGATTTGGTCTCAGAATTAGATGGAATTGAATATGAGATGAGATGGTAGTGAATACGAGATGGTATTCATGAGATGGTAGTGAATACGAGATGGTATTCATGAGCTTGAGACAAAGTTGAGAAAGATTAATGTTTGGTTGAGACATGGGAAGTGATGAAACATGATGGAGGTATGTTGATGTTTAAATACATGTTGAGATTACATTCATTTAAAGCTAAGTTTCTGTTTTTATCGTGTTTTGAGAAATAAATTTTGCTTTCTACATTGAGCCTTTTTATACCTACCATGTTGTAAGCTTCATGTCATATTTCCCGCACTTGCTGAGTACGTCATGTACTCACCCTTGCATTATCATACATCATCAGCAACAGAGAGGAGTACTTCAACGGGCATGTGGAGTACTAGGCGTGAGATCCACCCTTAACCTTGCCTGCGGAGTAGGAGATGGAGCCGCTGCTGCTGCTTAGTTGCTTCCGCAATAGTTAGAAGACTTCCGCTGCTAGAGTAAAGATTTCCGCTGCTAGATTTAGTTAGAGACTTCCGCTGCAAAAATATTGATGTAATAAAGTACTTGAACACTGTTCATTTGTGGTATTATATTCTGAATTCAGTTTGTGGATGGTATGTGTTTGTGTGATGAACATCCTGGGCACACATACGCATCAGTCTCGGTTCCGAGAGGTTTCCTCTCAGAACGGGGGCGTCACATACCTCAACAAGTTCACACAACTGTCAAGGTATGCCCTCGAAGATGTCAACTCGGATCAAAGGAAGCAATACTTGTTCATGAGAGGGTTGAACAATGAGATCCAAGTTCAACTTCTCAACAACGACTATACAAACTTCCAGAAGTTAGTTGACAAAGCCATAGTGGTTGAGAGCAAGATCTCGGAGATCGAGCAAGAGGGCAAAATAAAGATCCCATACCAGCCACAAGGGAGCAACGTACGCCCCCGGTACATGCCACCAGATGCACCACAGTACGGCTCGTCCGCCCCTACTTTTCACCATAATCAACCACCACAGCAACATCCTGTTATGCAAGCACCTCGTATGCCTTTGCCTCCTGCGCCCTGTCCTAACATGGGCGCTCATGCTCAAAACCACCCTCGCTCTAACGTCCCCGCTGTATTGGTCAACAAGGCATGCTTTGCATGAGGAGAGACAGGACACTTTGCGAGTCAGTGCCCGAAGAAAGGTCCTGGACAGCCAGGCAACACGCCCAAGCAGAACCCACGGCCGAACGGAGGAGCTACGCAAGGCAACAGTGGACAGCAGAACTACGCGCATTGGAACATGAATCATGTTTCTACTTAGGAAGCACAACAGGCTGAGGATGTCGTGATTGGTATATCGCACTCGAAATATACTATGTTGGTTAATTCTCCCGGTGGAGAGATGAGGACTAATATAGTATGTCCGAAAGTAAACCTTAAAATAAGCGGGTAGACTTCCTTGCCAACCTCATTATCTTGGATTCCCAAGGGCTTGACATAATACTCGGAATGGATTGGTTAAGCAAGCACAACGGAGTAATTCAATGTGCTGAGAGGAGCGTGCAGTTGACAAACGAGCACGGTACTCGTATCGAGTTTGAGTCAGCCCAACCAACAACCGAGAAGGCAACAATGAACCATGTCGAAAAAGCAACATTGGGAAGCATTCCGGTGGTTCAAGAATTTCCAAGAAGTGCTTGAGAGTACCGGAAGAACAAGTACCGATGGATGAACTCGAACTTCAAGAGGATCTGACATATGTAGAGGACCCTGTCCGAATTTTGGACGTGAAAGAAAGGGTCACGAGGAACAAAGTGATCCATTGGTGCAAGGTACAATGGAGCCATCACACAGAAGCTGAAGCTACATGGGATGGAGAGGAAGACATCAAGGCAGAATTCCCTCATCTATTCTCCATTCTATCGAATCTCGAGGGCGGGATTCAATTTAAGGGGGGTAGGTTTGTAACACTCTCAATTTCGTATTCATGCATGCATACAGATTTCATATAGAAGAACATTTTAAAATGTGACACCCTCATTTTCGATTCCTGCATGTATTCGTGTTTCATGTAGACAAACAATTTAAAATAAGTTGAAACAGAGGAATAATCAAATAGATAGCCAAAAAAGCCAATTCTAGTTCGACGAGGAGCGCTGTAGAAAATTTCCGCGGCCGCTGGCCACGTGGCGCGTTAGGAGCTCATCCCTGCAGAGGGGGAGAGGTCCGCCACCAAACTGGCTACGTGGCAGGCTCGGGGCTCATCCCCACAATGGGGGAGAGGTCCGAACACCGTGGGACACGTGTTGCCCCCGGTGCTAGCCCCTGCAGAGAAGCGAGGCCAGTTCTGCAGGACACGTGTCGGCTGCGGAGCTAGTCACTACGGAGAGAAAGGTCCAGCTGCGCGGGACACGTGTCGCTCTCGGAGCTCACTTCCGAGAGGTCCGGCCCCGCCAGACACGTGTCACCCTTGGAGCTCATCTCCGAGAGGTCCAACACTACTGGACACGTGTCACCTCCGGAGCTCATCTCCGGGAGGTCCGAAACTGTTGAACGCGTGTCGACCTCGGAGCTCATCTCTGAGGAAAAATGGAAGATTTGGCACTACTTGACACGTGGCACTACCAAAGCCCACCTCCGAAGTGAGGGAGGTCCGGCACTGACACATGGCGTGCGCGGAGCTCGTCTCTGGACAGAGGGGAGGTCCCGACACGCCAAGACACGTGGCGCACGCGGAGCTCACCTCCGAGGAGAGGGGAGGTCTCGCCCGCCTTACACACGTCACAACCAGAGCTCATCTCTACGGAAAAGGGAGACCAGCCCTCCGCTGGACACGTGGAGCTTCCGGAGCTTTTCGCCGCGAGAGTAACGAGATCCGAAGCGGTTTTTTCTTCTGTACGAGTAGGAATACCGGTACGGAAGGAAACCGACACAATTTCTACATTGCTACCGCACCAAATCGATTAGAGATAAGCTGTTAAGATCCAAAAACAATTTGAAAAGGACTCTTATTCGAATTCTGATCAGAGGAGGACTCTTCGTTTTCCTCTTATAAAGAGAACCGAAAACCTTTGGCCGCAACCACGAATTTCTTTTCCACCTGCCGAAGTCGACGACATTGGAGCCCTAGCCCCCAACTCGCCGAGCTAATCACCTTCGCCAGAGTTCAGTCGCCGGAGATCGCCGGAAGAGAGCCCCGACAATCTGTCTTGCTAGGAGAAAGACCCTGAGGCCAAGAAGAACGTAAGGTAGGTCTCCGTTACCACCTTATGACATCATCGTGACTTTCTTTGCATCCGTTTCTTCGATCACTTCGAAACAGAAGATTTTTCGTGGACAGATCACATGTTGATCGGTTTGATCTAGAGTCAAGATCATCACCACGTCCACATTTGATCTATACACCTCTGTTCATCATAAAAACCCCATGCAAACATGCAAGAACACGTACAAAACAAAACTGCGCCATAGAATCAACATGCATCATTGCATCTTAAAATAGAGTTTGTGCATGATATTGATTGTTGTGAATCTTGTATGTGCGCGATCGTAATTAGAAGTACAAGCTCAGGGAGCTCTCTACGAAGGATTTCAGCAACAAGACATCGAGATCCAAGGACAACAGAAACCTCAAGAACAAGACAAGTGCTCCTTTACCATATTGATCCCATGTTTTTGAAAGACTGTTTTTTTTTGTGAAAAGGTGTGAGTATGCTTGAGTCAACTTGATGGGAAACCCTTTCATAGGAGTTTACTAGTTTTTGTTAACCACCCTTGTCGCCAGGAAAGTTAATGAGTCGGGTATGGTTTTTTACTTTTATGCTTTGCCGAGTCCATGGGATATGGGAAGCGAGATAGATGTGTCTAGCTAACTGCACTCGTATGAACAATGAGAAATTGATGTTGAAAAAAAACATGAATCGGGGGAGACCTAGGCAAGCCAGGTTTGTGAATGAGGTAGAATGAGATGGTGGTTACTTGCCGTAGATCTAAGGACCAGTTAATGTGAGCACATGCCAGGATAACAGTGCCACCACAAGGCCAAGTATGGGTGCGGCTTAGCTGACTAATTAGGTAAGTTGCTAGATTGTTATGGACCGTGGAAGGCGCGGAGAATGGGAGTCGAGTGAGGACTGCCCTGGGAACTGCATGGCACAAGAGGGGCCCCAAAGGTGGGAGAATTAGAGATTCAAACCTTCTGGTGAAACCTTAGTGAGTCCATACATCTAGTAGCCCCTTTGTAAAGGCTATTTTGTGATGTATTGACCATACACCGACGGTTGTGTACTGGTAAAATGGAGGTTCTGCAGTCGCCGACGGGTGACGAAATCACAAACTTGTGGGTAAAGTGGTACAAAGTCTGCAGAGTGTAAAACTATCATGATAGCCGAGCTTACGATCACGAGCGCCTTACCAACTTCCAGGATTAGTTGGGATGGTTATTGGGACAGTTTGGGTGGTATTTTGTTTGGTTATGCTTTGATCTTTGGATTTGGTTTTTGGGACTGTTGAGTCCGGGTAATGAGATTGGTTGCATGACTGTTGAGTCATGGCAACGAGATCGGGTCTCGGAATGAGACGGAATTGAAATGGTAGTGAATACGAGTGACACGACCCCAACGGTCTTGTCGAGCCAGGATCACGCTGAGGGGTGCTGCGTTGCACAGCACCATATAACACACGTCAAAGTACAAAGCGGAAGCAAAATTTTATTACATAAACAAGTTTATGAACATGTTTACATCAAAATAAGTCCAGTCTACACTCACGGGCGTAGACTAGGCATCAAGTTCACGTTCAGCCCTTGAACGTGTCCTTGCTAGCACACACGCACACTAACTCTGCGGCGTGCACGACTCCCACTCGATGGGGTTCCCCTCCTGGGATTCCGTCTCCTCTTCGGGAGTCCCTTCCTCATAGAACCCTGCAAAAGCTTCAAACACATGCAGTGAGCACGAAGGCTCAGCAAATCTGACCCGTCTCACCTAAACATGGAACTTCTACATGAGGGGTTATGTGTTACATGAGGTAAAACAATTTTCAAGGACTCGCCTAATTAGTAGAACCTTACTTTCAAGTTTTAGCAGCAGGTTGTGGAGAACCTTAGGCTAAGGCACATGAGAGAGCCGCAATCAAACAAGAAACACATTTCTCTCATGTACTTTGCCTAAAGTTGAAATGAACATTAGTTAGCTCTAAACTACAGCAAGTCATTAGCAATCAGAGTCCATCTTTCACTCAGCAACATTTTAACATGCAACTAGCCTGTTCTTTCTACGTCACGGTACAGTGAACAAGTGGTACTCACTGACCGCGAGGGACGGCGATATAATCAATTTACACCTGCAGGGTTACCCGAACAACCCGTCACATATGCCCGTACTCGATGTTGCCTACAACAACCATCACGGACGCCGTACGCAACCACCTTTCACCCGTCAGCCAAATATTGAACCGGTCCCATCGTCCCGAGCAAGAGGTCTCTGCACGCGCATCTCAGTGCCGCCAGCTGATTTACACCTCGAGCTCTCAACCTACCCTCTGAACGACGGGCAATGCCTCAATACCCAGCTACCCGAGTTACATCAGTTTCCCGGTTCCCATATAGCTGGTAGGTCTTCAGTACTGTTCTAGCTTGTTCAACAGGCCCGCACACGGCTCGGTCCTCAATCAACACAAGCGGAGCTACAGCACACAGGCCCCAAAGTCCTGCTGCCCTTACCCTCCGCTTGGTCTTATTTCCTTGCCATGTGTTTCATGTGCTATCTCTACCCGAGTCGAGTGCTTCTAGCCTATGCTCGCGAGTAGTTCCAACTACTCGACTTGTACCGAATCCTACTCTATCTTAGCATTGCAGTAGCTAACGAGGTTTACAATCCTAAACCCAACCCATGGTTTTCTTGGCTATGCAGTGGGGTTTCCAAACAAGACTCTAATGCAAAGAATAAAGTAATCAAGTATGTGCTCAAAACAATAAAAATATGTAAAAACGGTTAATGCAAACCGGAGCTTGCCTTGCTGCTCTTGGTCGTAGGCTAGCTGTTCCTCCGGAGTAACGAAGTCTAGGACTTCGGGTTCCTCCTCGACCTTAGCGACTACATGATAGAGGAAATACATGTATCAATTTAAATGCATTTGTATTAATTTTGAACTTGTGAAGCTTATAAGTCCCACTAGACAGACTCACTGACTATTAAACTTTTACTGTGGCTTGGTTACAATTTAGACAGAGACTTGGTCAAGTTTTAGTTGCAGCAAAGCTCATTTGAGCCCTCCACAATTAATTGTGTACTTGACCTTAATTGAAGGCTTTTAGGGTGTTCTAAGGATTTTCATGAAACAAACTATGACTTTCTGAAAACTAGATTTTCAGAGGGTTCTAATGGAGTTGGTCTCACTTAATTTGAAGGTTGCTAACTAAAGTTATGAGCTAAACAATTTCAGAAAAAATTCTGAAAATGTTTCTGAACATTTTCTATTTTCTCTGGAACAGTTTCACTAATCACAACATTAGGTGGATCAAATGAGCTCAAATGGATCTGAAATTTTTATGGTAGTTCAGGGATATTTTGGTGAACATCCCAGAAAAATTTCAGGATTTTCCTCCATAGGATTCTCCAGTTAAAATTCCAAACATTTTAAATTTTGAGGAATTAATTCTGGAGAATTAAAGATTTTCATGAAGTGCAACTTGATTTGCCGGAAAGTACTCCGAGAGCTGAATCCAACTAAATTTGGTTCACTCGATTTGGAGCTTTCTAGCCAAAGTTATGAGGATTTGAAGTTTGAAAGAAATTTGAAAATCGGGAAAAAGTTTAAACTCGCGGGGGCCCGCGGGGACACGTGTTGAGCGCGGAGGTGTCCGGCACACTGAGGCCCACAGGGTATTTACACGCCAGCACAGCCGATCCTGGCCACACCCGATCCCTATTTAAATTCTTCAGCCGCTGACAGTGGGCCAGCCGGTTTCGTCTTCCTCCCACCGCTCTCTCGCGCCCGCGCCGCCGACCTCGCCGGAACAGACGCGGAGCTCGCCGGCTTGCTGCTGCCGGACCTCCCATGGTCTGAAATTCGTCGCCAGGGGGTTGTCGATGTCGAGGAACACGTCGGTGGTGTCAGGTCGGGCTGGGGGTGACCGGAAATAGCCCGGCGACGTGCCGCGGCCTCGGTTGAGGTTCGGCGCCGTCGACTGTGGGTTCTAACCCGCCAACACCTCGAACAAACGGTCCTACAGCATCAGTGTACCTCTAGGAAGCTTGACAAGGTGTCAAAAGGGTTTAGGGATGGCGGCAAGTCGGTCGGCACCGTGTGACCGATCGTGCCCGCCATGACCGCCCTTGATCGAGCTCGAAATTCGTCACTCCTAGACAGTGTCACGCCACGGATGCAGAAAAGAACTTGATCGCCGGCTAGTCCAGCGTCTATGTGCAAGATTTGTTAACCACAGAAAGATCATAGAGCGAGAATTTGAAGAATGTGTACCGGAAGCTCGGTTTACGGTTGCCGGAGCAAAAACTGGAAATTCTCTGTGGATTCTTCACGGTTTGCTTCCAAACTTGGAGGAGAGCAGCACGGTGGTCGCGCGCTCCTGTTGCCTCTCTTTCTGGACCGTGAAAACGCCTGTGGAATGCTGTCCACGGGCGCCTGATTCTCGGCTGAGGCTAGGTCGCCGTGGTGGCGATTGTTTTCGGGCAAAGGAGGTCGGAGCTGGGGGTTTCTGGCGTTGGGGAGGTGTAGTGCGATCTCAGGTGGCCGTCTAGCAGCTCGGGGAGGGAGAAGGTGAGCTGGTTTCGCGGTTCTCCGATCGAGCAGAGAGGCGGCAGGTTGGTGGCTCGGTGATCACTGGAGAGGAGGAAATGATCGGTGCCTGCCCCCGTGGAGCACCTTAAGAGGGCCCTGGAACCGCCCTTGGGCTCGCGTGTGGGCGCGGGAAGCAGCTGGTGGCGCTGCTGCTCCTCGGTGGCGAGCGCAGCTGCTCCCGAGCGTGGAGTCGGCAGCTGCTCGGTGGAAGTTCCCACCGAGACTCTGACTTTGGGTGCAAATTTCTCCTCCTTCCCTCTATGACATGTGGGTCCCACCCAGGGTTTTAACCTCTGAAATTTACTCCTAATCACTGTAGTAAACAGTGAGCCCCAAAATAACCCTGGGTATTCAAATTATTCACCCATGAGCCATTTGAATTGAGTAGAATTCAAATTGGGTTTGGTTTGAATGAATTTCAGCACAAGTTCAGTTTTGAATTCAAATAAAGTTTGAATTTGTCCCACTTAGCTCATGTCAAGATCAACTCCAAATGGAGTGAAAATTGGTGTGTGAGCTCACAAAAATGTGCTGAGTAAGAATATGCCTCCCACTTTTGAATTCATGGGATAAAAACAGTTTGAATTTGAATGTGGTTTCAAACTGCCCTCTTCTTAACTATACCTAAAATGACCTCAAAAAGGTTTTGAATTTGGGTGAAACTTGGCATGGACATCCTTAGCAATGTTTAGGAGTTTTCATATGTCCAGCCCACCTATATCACATGTGGGAAATACCACTTTTGCAATATGTGAGTTTGTTTTTCTAATGAGCATGTTGATGGTGGTTACTTGCTCTTCATTTGTGTTCATCAACTTTCCTCAAATGAGGTGTGTGGTGTGGTGATGAACACTTCAAATGTGTGTCAAAAACTGAGGCCCTTACATTCCTCCCCCCTTAAATGAATCTCGTCCCGAGATTATAAGGTGTAAATGAGAGAGAGGACGGTGGAAAATTACTGGATATGCGACGTGAAAAAGTCGGGGTAGTTAGCGTGATGAAATTCTTTGCTCTCCCATGTCGCTTTGCCCACGGAGTGATTACTCCATAGAACCTTGTAGAACCACAACGTACGGTTGCGTGTGGTTCGGGCCTTTTCATCAATAATCTGCACCGGTTCCTCCCGATAGGTGAGATCCGGTTGCAGTTCTTCAATATCTTCCAGCTGAACGGAAGTTGATAGCTTGAGACACTTCCTCAGCTGGGAAATGTGAAAGATGTCGTGCACACCGGCAAGTGCTTCTGGTAATTCCAGCCGGTATTGTAAAAGCCCAAGAAAAGGGACTTGCAAAAACTTTTCTTCACCTCACAACACCACAGTTTTCGTTGTGGATATCTTAGGAAATATTGTGAAGAGCAAGTAACCTTCATCAAAAGAGTGATTAGAGGGGAAAGTCTTCCTTTTCACAAAGTGGGATTTGGACATAGGAACATGAGAGGTTGAGCTCACCCCTAGAACTTAAAAAGTCTTGGGAAGGTTCAGTCCAAGTTTCATAGAAATCCAACACTTTTTGAGGCACTTTTTGGGTTATTTGAAAAAGAGGCCAATTTGAATGTAAATTCAAATTGCAGCAACTTTCATCACCCAAATTCAAAAGTTAGCTTCATATTCTTATTCAGCACATTTTTGTGAGCTCACACACCAATTTTCACTCCATTTGGAGTTGATCTTGACATGAGCTAAGTGGGACGAATTCAAACTTTATTTGAATTCAAAACTAAACTTGTGCTGAAATTCACCCAAGCCGAACCCAATTTGAATTCTATTCAATTCAAATGGCTCAGGGGTGAATAATTTGAATCACCAGGGGTATTATGGGGCTCACTGTTTACAACAGTGATTAGGAGTAAATTCCAGAGGTTAAAACCCTGGGTGGGACCCACGTGTCATAGAGGGGAGAAGGAGAAACCTGCACCCAAAGTGAGAGTCTCGGTGGGAAATTCCGCCGAGCAGCTGTCGGCTATGCCACCGAGCAGCTACCGGCGCCAACAGCTGCTTCCCTCTCCGCGCGCTGGCGCCCAGGGCGGCTGGCTCGCGCCCCCACGCGACCGGCACCGCCTCAGCCGAGCAGGAGTCGGCCGGCTTTATCTTCTCGCGGGCAAACCCGAGCAGCGGCATTGTTTCTCGCCGCAGCTCTCTGCTCAACCGGGAAAACCAGCAAAACCATCTCCTCCTTCGTCCCTGAGCTGCTAGACAGCCACCTGAGCTCGCACTCCACCTCTCCAACGCCAGAAACCTCGAGCTCCGACCTCCTTTGCCCGAAGACGATCGCCACCGCGGCGACCTAGCCTCAGCCGAGAGTCAGGCGCCCGTGGGCAGCGTTCCACAGGCGTTTTCACGGTCCAGCGAGAGAGGCAACAGGAGCGCGTGACCACCGTGCTGCTCTCCTCCAAGTTGGAAGCCAACCGTGAAGAATCCGCAGAGAATTTCCAGTTTTTGCTCTGGCAACCGTAAACAGAGCTTCTGGTACGGTTTCTTTAAATTCTCGCTCTATGGTCTTTCGGAGGTCATCAAATCTTGCACATAGACGCTGGACTAGCCGGCGATCAAGTTCTTTTCTACATCCGTAGCGTGAAACTGTGTAGGAGTGACAAATTTCAAGCTCGATCGAGGGCGGTCATGGCGGGCACGATCGTTCACACGGTGCCGACCGACTTGCCGCCATCCCTGAACCCTTTTGACACCTTGTCGAGCTTCCTGGAGGTACACTGATGCTGTAGGGCCGTTTGTTTGAGGTGTTGGCGGGTTAGAAACCACGGTCCACGGTATCGAACCTCAACCGAGGCAGCGGCACGTCGCCGAGCTGTTTCTGGTCGCCCCCAGCCCGACCTGACACCACCGACGTGTTCCTCGACGTCGACAACCCCCTGGCGGCGAGTTTCAGACCATGTGAGGTCCAGCAGCGGCGAGCCGGCGAGCCTCGAGTCTGCTCCGGCGAGGTCGGCGGCGCGGGCGTGAGAGAACGGCGGTAGGAAAACGAAGCCGGCTGGCCCACGTGTCAGCGGCTGAAGAATTTAAATCGGGATCGGGTGGCTAGGGATCGGCTGCGCTGGCGTGCAAATACCCTGTGAGCTCCGGTGTGCCGGACACCTCCGCGCTCGACACGTGTGGTATCTCCGGTGTGCCGGACACCTCCGCGCTCGACACGTGTGGTATCCCAGGTGTGCCGGACACCTCCGCGCTCGACACGTGTCCCCGCGGGCCCCGAGAGTTTAAACTCTTCCCCTGATTTTTAGAATTCTTCCAAACTTCAAATCCTCATAACTTTGGCTAGAGAGCTCCAAATCGGGTGAACCAAATTTTGTTGGATTCAGCTCTCTGAGCACTTTCCAGCAATACCAAATTCAGCTCATTAAAGTGAATAGTTTTCCAGAATTAAATCCCTAAAGTTTAAACTGTTGGGAATTTTATCTGGAGAACTACTTTATGAAAAATTCTGAAATTTGACGGAAAGGTTCATTGGAAAATCTCTGAATCCCAGTAAAATTTTCAGACTCATCCAAGTTTATTTAGTTACCCTAATTGGGTGATTAAGGGAACTGCCCATAGAAAATAGAAAATGTGCAGAAACATTGTTCAGATTTTCTCCAATCTTAATTAGGACATAACTTTCTGTAGAATTCTTCAAATGACATGAAACCAACTCCATTAGAACCATACTAAATTGTAGTTTCCAGAAAGTAATGGTGGGAGCCATGAAAAACCCTGGAATTACTTAGAGGCTCAATTGTTGACCAAAGAGGCTTTTATTTGTACAAGGTGCGAATGAACTCTGTTTCAAATAAAACTTGGTCACAACGCTGGTTAGGACCCTACCAATCCACAATAAAAATTTCAGAACCCAAAGGAGAGGGCTAGCTAGAGTTATTAGCAATTATGTATTTAAGTTCACACATTGCATTTAAATTTACATGTAGTATGGTATTCAACGTGTAGCCATTGAAGAAGAGACTCCGGAAGTGCTGGACTTCCTTCTTCCGGACGAAGAACTAACCCCTGACCAGCAGCAACAAGGCAAGCCCCGGTTTGCATTAACCTTTTATAAGTTTTACTTTGTTTACATGTATCATATGAAGTATGTATGTGCATTAGGTATAGGATGAATGAAACCCTACTTGCATAACCAAAGGTTCCTAAAAGAGTGAGGGTAGTGTCTAAGACCTCGAGTAGACAGGCTATGCTTAATAAGACATAGGACTTCGGTACAAGTCGAGTAGTTGGAATCTACTCGCAAGATAGGCTTGGGACACACGGGTTCGGTTGAGTGATGTAAGATCACTTTAGTAATGAAAATGAGACTAGGCAGGGGCTAGGGCGCAGCAAGAGAGAGTCTTGTGTGCGCGGCTCTGCCCGTGTCGATTGAGGACCGATCCGTGTGCGGCCCTGCTGAACAAGTATTGAACGTACCGAAGGCATATCGGATATATGGGCCCCGATAAACTGATGTAGCCTAAACCTCCGGGCGTAGAGGCATAACGCACCGATTTATAGGTGTAGGCTGAGGGCAGCAAGGTGGAAATTTGCCAACGGGCATAGAGAGATGCTCCGTGTGGGGAACCTCCTGCTCGTTTCGGTGCGACCGGTTCGATGTTTGGGCTGTTGGGTGAAAGGTTGTCCCGTACGACATCGAGTGAGCGTGCTGTGCAGCTCCACGGGTGGGCGTACGTGACGTGCTCTTTGGGTTTTCCCTGCAGGTGTATATCGAGTCGATTCGCCGTCCCCCGCGGTGACGAGTACCGCTTGATCACTGCATCGTAACGTAGAGTAATGGATGAAATATGTTGATTCAATGATGCTGATTGATATAATTGTATTGCTACATGTGTGCCACCAAATACTGCTTACTAAATTTCAGATTTCATGAACTGTTAACTTGTTGCTAAAAGATGAACTAAGGATGAACTTGTAGGCGTGTCGTTTTGCTGAAATGTTACTAACCTATGTCTTGGTATACCTCATGTAGAGTTTCATGCTTAGGTGAGTCGGTTAAGCCTTGCTGAGCCTTCGTGCTCACGGTTGCTGCTTAAGTGTTTTTCAGGTGAGGAACCACCCACGGACTCGGAGTACGAGTCCACCGGTGAAGGTTACCCTCCGTCGGGGACCACGGCTGAGTGGGAGCCGTACACGCCGCGCTGAGCTGAGACGTGCAGCTAGTGTGGGTTGCCCTAGGGCTGGGCAACCGACTTTTGCTAGATAGGCGGGCGTGAGTTGTACAAAAGAAACTTCCGCTGTGTAATACAGACCCTAGTTTGTAACTGAGAAATGTACCATTTTGTACATTCAGTGTGTTTTCCCATGTAATATAATGTGTTCTTATGACGTGTGCTGTCGGGTGTCGCATCGCGCGGCACCACCTTCTGCGATCCTGGATGAGCGGATTCCGGTCCGCCACAGCCTGGTATCAGAGCTGCATTGGGGATAGCACAGTACTTAAGAACTATATTATGGGAAAACTTAGGTATACGGTGAGGATTCGGTAGTTGCCCAAGTAAGGACTATACTAGCATAGTTACTTAAAATGGCAAAGACTAACTTATGTGTTATATTTCTGAATTTTAATTATGTAACGACGCACCTACGCTCTGGTAAGTATGGTAAGGAACGCCACCGAAAGCGATTCAATTTCGGTTAGCTCCCCCTGACGAGGAACGTGGTTCAGGGATTTGTCTCATAGCTTGGTGTGAGACGTCAATATGAACCTCTTGAACTCTTCATGTTCCTGAGTTCATATGAAACGCTGATCCCTAGCGTGCATTAGGCAAGTAAGTGGAGACCCCATCGCGTGGTCAGTAACGCGAGAGTGTGTTCGTCTGGAAATAGCCCAGGAGGACATACGCAGCGCTTGCCATCGGCGTGCCCTGCAGGGCAGTAGGTGGTATCTGTTGGGTTGATAACATTCCCAACCGTGATGACCCGTTCATGACATACTCGGGTTCCCCGTCGTGTGGTGTTGAAACACGATCACGTACCTTGACACGTGACCTAACTCAAGGACGGCCGTATGGAAATGATACGGGTGTTTGTATTTACTTTCAAATATGGAACTGCCTGAAATGAATAACCATTGAGTGCACCATTATTGTATGGTATTCCGCAGGTACTAACCACGTAAGTATCCGTGTAGTAAACGTGTGCGAGAGACCGTTAGTGCCACACTTGAGACGTATATGCCGGTGTAATCCGGTTAGGTTTTTCCTTTTGTGAGGAACGTAGTACCGAGATATTGTAGGCATATGCATGAGAATAATGATAACAAAGAATTAAAATCTATAGGTTCAACATTTAGTACCCTGGTTGGGTATAAGAATGGGATAGTGGAGCAGTATAGCCAAAAGTATGAAAAGCAGAGTGCTCTGTTTTGGACAGCAAGGTTGCCGAACTTTAACAGAGCACAACTCACAGGTCTTTTAGCCCAGAGAGGTGTGCTATATAGTTCTGGAAAGGTATTGAAGTACTCTATAACTTTGTTGTAGACTTCCAGAGCTGAAACACACCTTAAGGTGGCTGAAATCCCAGAGGAAGGTAAACTGTCCAGAACCAGGACAGAGTAAAACATTCTCTGAACTGTTCTGTTTTTCAAACATAACTCCCAGTAGAAAAATCAAAAAATTGTCATATAATACCTCCTTAGAGAGAGTAGAAGATGTGTGACATCTTTGCAATTCAAAGATTCTGAAATTTCAGCACAGAATTTAATGGAAATCAGGGTTGAAAACAGCCACTTCCAGGGGAGGTGCTGTTAAAATTCTTCCAGGAATTATGTTGATTTTGAATTAGCATAACTTTTTAACCAAAGCTGATCTGAGGGCAAATGAGTACTCGTTGTAAAGATACTGAAGTTAACTTTAACTTTGGTATTCAACTTGAGTCATGAAAATGCACATAACCAGATCAACATTTGGAATAGGTAGAAACTGGTCATTCTGACAGAAGAATGACAGTTGAACTCATTGGAGAGGGTGTTGTACCCTAAGGGTGCTATACGTGATGACAAAGCGATAGTAATGTCTCGTAGTGACCAAACCCAGTTATGGTGAGCTTCCAAAGAGGGGGTTCATCAAGTTGGATTAAACTAACTTGTGTTTGGTGTGGTAATGGTTTAGCTTGTGCAAAGTTATTACATTATCTACTTACGAGATATATCGCATGTTTTTGTTGTCATAATGTTTTACGCCCATTTTTATTGGTCTGCATGCAAAGTGTTGCGGGACTGATGATTATTGTCGTATGGTTGCAGATGGTTCGCACTAGGACCACACACGAGGTTGGTGGCTCTAGCCAACAGGGAGGTGATGACTCCCAGCCACCGGCCTACGACAGCACCCCGCAGCAGCAGCCACCACCGCCGCCTCCGCTTACTCTAGCGGATGTGATAGCGGCATTGGTGGGAGGTCGTGAGGAGCAGACCGACCTGCTCCGCACGATCGTGCAGAATACGTCCCAGGCGGGGAGGCGTCAAGATAGAGGGCCTCGGGAGCCCCGTGATGTGTCGTACTCGGATTTCATGAGTACGCACCCTCCAGTGTTCACCGAAGCTGAGGAATCACTGGAGGCGGACAACTGGCTGCGGACCATCGAGTCCAAGTTTGGGCTGCTCCAGTGTACGGAGCGGCAGAAGACCCTGTTCGCAGCACAGCAGCTCCACGGTGCCGCTGGTGCGTGGTGGGCGAATTATGTCGCCTCACGTCCGGCTGGCCATGCCGTGGAATGGCAAGAGTTCCGGGAGGCGTTCCGCGCCTATCACATCCCTCCCGGAATAATGAAGAGGAAGTTCCAAGAATTTTTGGAACTGAAGCAGGGCGGGAGGAGTGCCCACGACTACTCCCGTGCCTTCAACCATCTGGCGCAGTATGCGTCAGACTACATCTCCACGGAGGAGAAGAAGAGGGAGCACTTCTATCGGGGGTTACACCCCGAAATGAAGACCCACCTCGTACAGTGGAACCGCGGCACATTCAACGACTTAGTCAATGCCGCGATCATGCAAGAGGATGCTTAGCGGGAGTTGGCAGCTGAGCAGCAAAAGCGCAGCGCTCCACCCAGCGGTGGGAGTGGCGCTCCCCAGAAGTACAGTATGGTGTATCGGACACCATCCGGGCAGCAGTGGCGTCCACCGGCGCGACCTCAACAGTTCGGGGGACGTTCGTTCCAAGCACCCCCGTTCCGTCGGCCGATGCCACCACCAAGACAGCAGCAGCAGCAGATGGTACCCCGGGCGTTTCAACCGCCGCAACGCGCCCCGGGTTTCCGTGTACCGATTAGCGGGGGACCCGCCCCGTTTCACCTGCTTCACGTGTGGCCAGGCGGGCCACTTCGCGAAGGACTGTCCCCAGGGGCAGCAGAGCAGCGGGCAAGCCCAGTTCCAGGGCGGTGCTCGAGGCCGACCTCCAGCGAAGAAGGTTGGTCAGCGGACTGGAGGCGTCCGCAACCTCGACAATGAGGGCGCCCCAGAGGGAGATAACGTGCTGGCGGGTACGTTTACTCTCAACAATCAAGCCATCGTCATATTATTTGATTCTGGTGCAACCCACAGCTTTATAAGTGCATCCTATGTGGCTAAACATCAATTGCAAGTCTTCCCAACCGACTGCACTTGTATGATATGCTCACCGGGAGGGAAGATTTCAGCTAATATGATGATTCCAAAGGCACCTCTGTGTTTAGGTGGGAAACTATATCCCACCACCTTGATAATCCTTATGGGGCAGAAGATTGATGCAATCTTAGGGATGTCATGGCTACAATACCATGGCGCTGTCCTAGAGACTCGGACACGGACGGTTCACTTAAATTCTCCATTCCACCGTCCACATTCCATGGTATTAGACACGCCAGTCCGGGAAGTTTTAGCAATTAATAATGCTGAAGCTCTCAAGTTAGAAGACATCCCCGTAGTCCGGGAGTATCCTGATGTGTTCCCGGATGATCTTCCGGGCATGCCACCTGAGCGGGATGTCGAGTTCAAGATTGAACTCGCACCCGGGACTACACCCATAGCACGGAGACCATACAAAATGGCTCCAAATGAGCTGGCGGAACTGAAAGAACAGCTCAATGATCTGTTGAGCAAGGGTTTCATTAGGCCGAGTTCATCGCCTTGGGGATGCTCGGCGCTGTTCGTGAAGAAGAAAGATGAAACCTTGAGGCTGTGTGTGGATTACCGGCCGCTCAACGCCGTCACCATCAAGAATAAGTACCCACTGCCCCGTATTGACATCTTGTTTGATCAACTTGTGGGGGCAAGTGTCTTCTCAAAGATGGATCTTCGCTCTGGATATCATCAGATAAAGATCCGGGCGGAGGATATCCCGAAGACGGCGTTCTTGACGAGATACGGCTTATACGAATATCTCGTCATGTCCTTTGGTCTCACGAACGCTCCAGCCCATTTCATGTATCTCATGAACTCGGTGTTCATGCCGGAGCTGGATAAGTTTGTGGTAGTGTTCATCGACGATATCTTGGTTTACTCCAAGACAGAAGCCGAACATGCCGAACACTTGCGGATCGTTCTTCAACGATTGCGAGACCACAAGCTTTACGCCAAGTTCAGCAAATGCAAATTTTGGATCAGCCAAGTGCCATTCTTGGGACATATCATCTCAGCTGAAGGCATTGCGGTTGACCCAAGTAAAATAGAGCAAGTGTTGAAATGGAAAGCTCCCACTTCAGTTCATGAAGTCAGAAGCTTCCTCGGGTTAGCGGGATACTACCGGAGATTCATTCCAAGCTTCTCCAAGCTCGCTAAGCCGATGACAGAGTTGCTGAAGAAAGGGACGAAATATGTTTGGAACACGGCGTGTGAAGGAGCGTTCCGAACATTGGTGAAGCATCTCACAACAGCCTCGGTGTTAGCTCAGCCGGATACAACAAAGCCCTTCGACGTGTATTGTGACGCGTCCGGTATTGGGCTCGGTTGCGTGTTGATGCAGGAAGAACGTGTGGTCGCTTATGGCTCACGCCAACTTCGGAACCATGAGCAGCACTACCCGACTCATGATCTTGAACTTGCTGCCGTGGTGTTGGCGCTGAAAATGTGGAGGCACTATCTCCTGGGAAATTTGGTGCATCTCTACACCGACCACAAGAGCTTGAAATACATTTTCACCCAGAAGGAGCTGAACATGAGGCAACGGAGGTGGTTAGAATTAATCAAGAACTATGAGATTGAGATTCACTACCATCCTGGCAAGGCGAAAGTGGTTGCCGACGCACTGAGTCGGAAATCACATGTCCATCACCTCACCATTACACCGGTGGAGGACGAAGAGCCAAGTTTATACTTGGTTCCTTATGGGTCGCTGTACAACCTTGCCCTCATCCCTACTATTAGGGAGGACATCATTGCAGCTCAGAAGACGGATAAAGGCATGGCACATCTCCGGAGACGGATAGACAATGGAGAGATCAAGTGTTTCCAGAAGGATGATGAGGGGACGCTATGGTTTAATGACCGCATAGTCGTGCCCCGAGATATGGAGTTGAGGAAAAAGATCCTCGATGAAGCTCACTTGTCTAAATACTCCATTCATCCGGGAAGCAACAAGATGTACCAAGATTTGAAAAAGAAATTTTGGTGGACACGGATGAAGCGGGAGTTAGCTAAGTACGTAACCGAGTGCGATACGTGTAGACGAGTGAAAGCTGATCACATGAAGAAATCAGGGCTGTTGCAACCCCTGAAGATCCCGGCATGGAAATGGGAAGATGTGAGCATGGATTTCATTGTGGGATTACCCCTAACGTCCAACAAGCATGATTCCATATGGGTAATCGTTGATCGGTTAACCAAGACGGCTCACTTCATCCCAGTGAATACACGTTACAATGCCGGCAAATATGCGGAGCTGTACATAGCAAAGATTCTATGCCTATACGGGGTACCCAAGACCATTGTCTCAGATCGAGGTGCATTATTTGTATCTCACTTTTGGGAGCGGCTACACGCTGCATTGGGTACTAAGTTGATCAGGAGCTCCGCCTATCACCCTCAGACAGATGGCCAGACAGAGAGGGTGAATCAAGTTCTGGAAGACATGTTGAGAGCATGTGCCATCCACCATGGTAGGAACTGGGATGATCACCTACCATTGGTGGAATTCTCGTACAACAACGGCTATCAGGCGAGTATCAAGATGGCACCCTACGAAGCTCTCTACGGTCGCAAATGCCGCACCCCATTAAATTGGTGCGAATCCGGTGAAAGGGTCACATTCGGGGTTGATGTGGTGAACGACGCCGAAGAGCGCGTTCGGGCGATTCAAGCTAACTTGAAGGCCGCTCAATCCCGGCAGAAGAGCTACGCTGATAAGAGGCGTAGACCGTTGCACTTCGACGTTGGGGAACACGTGTACCTCCGGGTGTCTCCGATGAAGGGCGTGCACCGGTTTGGTGTGAAGGGGAAGCTTGCTCCCCGTTTCATTGGACCCTACGCTATCACCGAGAAGTGTGGACCAGCGGCGTATCGATTGGAACTACCGGCATCTCTGGCTGGTGTCCATGATGTTTTCCATGTTTCGCAACTGCGAAAATGCGTGAAGCATACAGCTGCTGTTCCTACCGAAGAGATCGGCGAGCTGAAACCGGATTTAACATATGAGGAGTATCCGGTGGGAATTCTTGATGAGAAAGCCCGAACCACGCGTAGCAGAACGTTGTGGTTCTACAAAATACTCTGGAGCAACCACACCGCCGAAGAAGCGACATGGGAGAGCGAGGAGTTCCTTCGCTCAAAGTACCCGGAGTTCATGGCTTCTCAACATGGGTAAGTCCCTACTACATCGCTATCTCTTCTTTTGTAATCTCGGGACAAGATTCTTTTAAGGGGGGAGGGATGTAAAAGCCCAAGAAAAGGGACTTGCAAAAACTTTTCTTCACCTCACAACACCACAGTTTTCGTTGTGGATATCTTAGGAAATATTGTGAAGAGCAAGTAACCTTCATCAAAAGAGTGATTAGAGGGGAAGGTCTTCCTTTTCACAAAGTGGGATTTGGACATAGGAACATGAGAGGTTGAGCTCACCCCTAGAACTTAAAAAGTCTTGGGAAGGTTCAGTCCAAGTTTCATAGAAATCCAACACTTTTTGAGGCACTTTTTGGGTTATTTGAAAAAGAGGCCAATTTGAATATAAATTCAAATTGCAGCAACTTTCATCACCCAAATTCAAAAGTTAGCTTCATATTCTTATTCAGCACATTTTTGTGAGCTCACACACCAATTTTCACTCCATTTGGAGTTGATCTTGACATGAGCTAAGTGGGACGAATTCAAACTTTATTTGAATTCAAAACTAAACTTGTGCTGAAATTCACCCAAGCCGAACCCAATTTGAATTCTATTCAATTCAAATGGCTCAGGGGTGAATAATTTCAATCACCAGGGGTATTATGGGGCTCACTGTTTACAACAGTGATTAGGAGTAAATTCCAGAGGTTAAAACCCCGGGTGGGACCCACGTGTCATAGAGGGGAGAAGGAGAAACTTGCACCCAAAGTCAGAGTCTCGGTGGGAAATTCCGCCGAGCAGCTGTCGGCTATGCCACCGAGCAGCTACCGGCGCCACCAGCTGCTTCCCTCTCCGCGCGCTGGCGCCCAGGGCGGCTGGCTCGCGCCCCCACGCGACCGGCACCGCCTCAGCCGAGCAGGAGTCGGCCGGCTTTATCTTCTCGCGGGCAAACCCGAGCAGCGGCATTGTTTATCGCCGCAGCTCTCTGCTCAACCGGGAAAACCAGCAAAACCATCTCCTCCTTCGTCCCTGAGCTGCTAGACAGCCACCTGAGCTCGCACTCCACCTCTCCAACGCCAGAAACCTCGAGCTCCGACCTCCTTTGCCCGAAGACGATCGCCACCGCGGCGACCTAGCCTCAGCCGAGAGTCAGGCGCCCGTGGGCAGCGTTCCACAGGCGTTTTCACGGTCCAGCGAGAGAGGCAACAGGAGCGCGTGACCACCGTGCTGCTCTCCTCCAAGTTGGAAGCCAACCGTGAAGAATCCGCAGAGAATTTCCAGTTTTTGCTCTGGCAACCGTAAACAGAGCTTCTGGTACGGTTTCTTTAAATTCTCGCTCTATGGTCTTTCGGAGGTCATCAAATCTTGCACATAGACGCTGGACTAGCCGGCGATCAAGTTCTTTTCTGCATCCGTAGCGTGAAACTGTCTAGAAGTGACGAATTTCCAGCTCGATCGAGGGCGGTCATGGCGGGCACGATCGGTCACACGGTGCCGACCGACTTGCCGCCATCCCTGAACCCTTTTGACACCTTGTCGAGCTTCCTGGAGGTACACTGATGCTGTAGGGCCGTTTGTTCGATGTGTTGGCGGGTTTAGAAACCACGGTCCACGGTGTCGAACCTCAACCGAGGCAGCGGCACGTCACCGAGCTGTTTCCGGTCGCCCCCAGCCCGACCTGACACCACCGACGTGTTCCTCGACGTCAACAACCCCCTGGCGGCGAGTTTCAGACCATGGGAGGTCCAGCAGCGGCGAGCCGGCGAGCCTCGAGTCTGCTCCGGCGAGGTCGGCGGCGCGGGCGCGAGAGAACGGCGGGAGGAAAACGAAGCCGGCTGGCCCACGTGTCAGCGGCTGAAGAATTTAAATCGGGATCGGGTGGCCAGGGATCGGCTGCGCTGGCGTGCAAATACCCTGTGAGCTCCGGTGTGCCGGACACCTCCGCGCTCGACACGTGTGGTATCTACGGTGTGCCGGACACCTCCGCGCTCGACACGTGTGGTATCCCCGTGTGCCGGACACCTCCGCGCTCGACACGTGTCCCCGCGGGCCCCGAGAGTTTAAACTCTTCCCCCGATTTTTAGAATTCTTCCAAACTTCAAATCCTCATAACTTTGGCTAGAGAGCTCCAAATCGGGTGAACCAAATTTTGTTGGATTCAGCTCTCTGAGCACTTTCCAGCAATACCAAATTCAGCTCATGAAAGTGAATAGTTTTCCAGAATTAAATCCCTAAATTTAAAATGTTGGGAATTTTATCTGGAGAACTACTTTATGAAAAATTCTGAAATTTGGCGGAAAGGTTCATTGGAAAATCCCTGAATTCCAGTAAAATTTTCAGACTCATCCAAGTTCATTTAGTTACCCTAATTGGGTGATTAAGGGAACTGCCCAGAGAAAATAGAAAAATGTGCAGAAACATTGTTCAGATTTTCTCCAATCTTAATTAGGACATAACTTTCTGTAGAATTCTTCAAATGACATGAAACCAACTCCATTAGAACCATCCTAAATTGTAGTTTCCAGAAAGTAATGGTGGGAGCCATGAAAAACCCTGGAATTACTTAGAGGCTCAATTATTGACCAAAGAGGCTTTTATTTGTACAAGGTGCAAATGAGCTCTGTTTCAAATAAAACTTGGTCACAACGCTGGTTAGGACCCTACCAATCCACAATAAAAATTTCAGAACCCAAAGGAGAGGGCTAACTAGAGTTATTAACAATTATGTATTTAAGTTCACACATTGCATTTAAATTTACATGTAGTATGGTATTCAACGTGTAGCCATTGAGAAGAGACTCCGGAAGTGCTGGACTTCCTTCTTCCGGACGAAGAACTAACCCCTGACCAGCAGCAACAAGGCAAGCCCCGGTTTGCATTAACCTTTTATAAGTTTTACTTTGTTTACATGTGTCATATGAAGTATGTATGTGCATTAGGTATAGGATGAATGAAACCCCACTTGCATAACCAAAGGTTCCTAAAAGAGTGAGGGTAGTGTCTAAGACCTCGAGTAGACAGGCTATGCTTAATAAGACATAGGACTTCGGTACAAGTCGAGTAGTTGGAATCTACTCGCGAGATAGGCTTGGGACACACGGGTTCGGTTGAGTGATGTAAGATCACTTTAGTAATGAAAATGAGACTAGGCAGGGGCTAGGGCGCAGCAAGAGAGAGTCTTGTGTGCGCGGCCCTGCCCGTGTCGATTGAGGACCGATCCGTGTGCGGCCCTGCTGAACAAGTATTGAACGTACCGAAGGCATATCGGATATATGGGCCCCGATAAACTGATGTAGCCTAAACCTCCGGGCGTCGAGGCATAACGCACCGATTTATAGGTGTAGGCTGAGGGCAGCAAGGTGGAAATCTGCCAACGGGCATAGAGAGATGCTCCGTGTGGGGAACCTCCTGCTCGTTTCGGTGCGACCGGTTCGACGTTTGGGCTGTTGGGTGAAAGGTTGTCCCGTACGACATCGAGTGAGCGTGCTGTGCAGCTCCACGGGTGGGCGTACGTGACGTGATCTTTGGATTTTCCCTGCAGGTGTATATCGAGTCGATTCGCCGTCCCTCGCGGTGACGAGTACCGCTTGTTCACTGCGTCGTAACATAGACTAATGGATGAAATATGTTGATTCAATGATGCTGATTGATATAATTGTATTGCTACATGTGTGCCACCAAATACTGCTTACTAAATTTCAGATTTCATGAACTGTTAACTTGTTGCTAAAAGATGAACTAAGGATGAACTTGTAGGCGTGTCGTTTTGCTGAAATGTTACTAACCTATGTCTTGGTATACCTCATGTAGAGTTTCATGCTTAGGTGAGTCGGTTAAGCCTTGCTGAGCCTTCGTTCTCACGGTTGCTGCTTAAGTGTTTTTCAGGTGAGGAACCACCCACGGACTCGGAGTACGAGTCCACCGGCGAAGGTTTCCCTCGTCGGGGACCACGGCTGAGTGGGAGCCGTACACGCCGCGCTGAGCTGAGACGTGCAGCTAGTGTGGGTTGCCCTAGGGCTGGGCAACCGACTTTTGCTAGATAGGCTGGCGTGAGTTGTACAAAAGAAACTTCCGCTGTGTAATACAGACCCTAGTTTGTAACTGAGAAATGTACCACTTTGTACATTCAGTGTGTTTTCCCATGTAATATAATGTGTTCTTATGACGTGTGCTGTCGGGTGTCGCATCGCGCGGCACCACCCTCTGCGATCCTGGATGAGCGGATTCCGGTCCGCCACAGGTATGCCACTGGTCCACATCTTTCGGTAATCTGGAATGGACCGATGAATCAGGGTGCCAACTTTCCTGTCACCCCAAATCTGTTTACGACCTTCATTGGAGACACCCGTAGATATACGTGATCTCCAACTTCGAATTGTAATGGGCGCCTTCTCCGGTCCGCATACTGTTTCTGACGGGATTGAGCGGCTTTTAGGTTCGCCTGAATCAGTCAAACCTTTTCTTCCGCGTTGTTGACGAGGTCAAT
Source organism: Neostapfia colusana (assembly GCA_030760725.1). Lineage (NCBI taxonomy): Eukaryota > Viridiplantae > Streptophyta > Magnoliopsida > Poales > Poaceae > Neostapfia > Neostapfia colusana. The sequence goes on along the minus strand of JASWHV010000017.1, from coordinate 29,711,177 downwards.
CCCGAAGGTAACCCTTTCGCCAGACTCACACCAATTCAATGGTGTGCGGCATTTTCTTCCGTATAGCGCCTCATAGGGCGCCATCTTGATGCTGGCTTGGTACCCATTGTTGTACGAGAACACGGTTAACGGCAAGTGATCATCCCAATTCTTGCCGTGGTTGATAGCGCAAGCTCGTAGCATGTCTTCTAAGATCTGATTTACCCACTCGGTTTGTCCATCCGTCTGCGGGTGGTATGCTGAACTACGGATCAGCTTCGTCCCCAAGGCAGCGTGTAGCTGCTCCCAAAAACGGGACACAAACAAAGTGCCCCGATCCGATATGATAGTACGGGGTACGCCGTACAAGCATAGGATCCGTGAGATGTACAGTTCAGCGTAATTCTTGGCGTTGTAGTTGGTGTTGACCGGGATGAAATGGGCAACTTAGGTGAGCCGATCAACGATCACCCACACAGAATCATGTTTCTGCAAGGTGGAGGGTAAACCGACGATGAAGTCCATGCTCATGTCCTCCCACTTCCAGGCAGGAATGACCAGTGGTTGCAGCAGTCCCGGTTTCCGCATATGGTCTGCCTTCACCCTTCGACATGTATCACACTCGGACACGTACTTTGCAGTCTCCCGCTTCATCCGTGTCCACCAAAACTTGCTTCTGAGTTCTTGATACATTTTGTTGCTGCCGGTGTGAATAGAAAACTTTGACAAGTGAGCCTTATCAAAGATCTTCTTTCGTAATTCCGGGTTACGGGGTACGACGATCCGGTCCTTGAACCATAGGACGCCGTCTCCGTCCTTCCGGAAACATTTCAGCTCCCCACTGTCTACACTTCTCCGCAAATGTGACATGCCCTTGTCATTCTTCTGAGCTGCCGCTATCTCTTCACGGATGGTGGGGATCAAAGCTAGGTTGTAGAGAGCTCCGTGTGGAATCACATGTAGTGGTGGTTCGCTCTCTTCCAACGGTGTGATGGTCAGATTGTTGACGTGTGACTTGCGGCTCAGCGCATCAGCCACTACGTTTGCCTTGCCCGGATGATAATGGATCTCTATTTCATAATCCTTTATCAGTTCTAACCATCTTCACTGCCTCATGTTCAGCTCCTTCTGAGTGAATATGTACTTGAGGCTTTTGTGGTCGGTATATAAATGTACGAGGTTACCGAGTAGGTAGTGCCTCCACATTTTCAGTGCAAGTACCACGGCAGCGAGCTCGAAATCGTGAGTTGGATAATTTTGCTCATGGTTTCTAAGCTGCCGTGATCCATACCCGACCACCCTTCGGTCTTGCATCAGCACACATCCGAGCCCAATGCCGGATGCATCGCAGTACACATCGAACGCTTTTGTTGTGTCTGGCTGCGCCAAAACCGGTGCTGATGTCAGGTGCTTGACTAAAGCCTTGAATGCTGCTTCACATGTTGGACTCCAAAATATTTGGTAGCCTTATTCAGCAGCTCTGTCATTGGCTTGGCAATCTTCGAGAAGTTCGGAATGAACCTCCGATAATATCCCGCGAGTCCGAGGAAACTCCGTACCTCGTGAACAGTCCTCGGGGATTTCCAATTCAGCACTTGAGTGATCTTACTCGGGTCTACAGCGATACCCTCCGCTGAGATGATATGCCCGAGAAAAGGCACTTGCGATATCCAAAACTCGCATTTGCTGAATTTCGCGTATAACTTGTGATCCCGCAGCCGTTGCAAGACTATACGCAGATGCTTCTTGTGATCTTCCTCCGACTTGGAATATACCAGAATGTCGTCGATGAAGACCACGACAAACTTGTCCAGCTCCGGCATGAATACCGAGTTCATCAAGTACATGAAGTGAGCTGGAGCATTGGTGAGGCTGAAGGACATGACCAGGTACTCATAAAGTCCGTACCTCGTCGAGAAAGCTGTCTTTGGAATGTCCTCCGCCCTTATCTTAATCTGATGGTACCCGGATCTTAAGTCCATCTTGAAAAAGATCTTTGCTTCGACCAACTGATCAAACAACATGTCGATCCGTGGCAACGGGTACTTGTTCTTGATGGTTACGGCATTTAATGGACGATAGTCCACGCAAAGCCGTAACGTCTCATCCTTCTTCTTCACAAATAATGTCGAACAGCCCCATGGCTGAGACGGGCGCGGTACCGACTGAGTCAGGGCTCAGCTCTAATACCACGCTGACGCGACCCGCTCAACCGAGACAGGCCACTCGCCCGGGAATCGCATTGGGTGGTGCCGTGTTGTGCGGCACCCAACAGCACACATATGAGGAACAATGTATTACATAAAACAATAGAGGAAGCTTAAAAGTTTTTCTTTGTAAATACTTTACATCAAGTAACTACAGCGGAAGTCTTTATCAACTCACGTCGAATAACTAAGAGCACCCGAGATGAAGTCCAGCCCGCGGACTCCTCTCGCTAGCAACACGAAGACAAGCAGCAGCGGCTCGGTTCTCCATGTGTTACCTGACTCGGGAGTTCCCGAGTCTCACCGGACAACCTTCTTTCCAGCATCGTTGTTAACCTGCAAAACCACTTATATAGCAAGCGTGAGCACATAGGCTCAGCAAGTCTGACCCGTCTCTCCTAAGCAAGAAACTCTACATGCAAGACGGTTGCAATTAGGTTGGCTAGATTTGTATAAAGGACTCGCCTAAAGTTGATCCTTAACTTTCAGATTTTAAGCCTCATTGTGCAGACCTTGAGCCGAAAAGCATCGCAACTCCACAATCAAACAAGAAACGCTTTGTTGCGATGCTCCTTGCACAAAGTGAAAGTAAACTTTAATGAGCCTATCTCTAATTCAATCATGATTGCAATACAAGTTATAGCACATCCTCATCAAGTTCAAAAGAATAATTCCAGTTGTTAGTACGTCAAGACGCAGTGGGCAAGTATGCTCATATGACCGCGAGCGACGGTGATTCGAATCAGTACACGCCCGGACTACACGACACGTACACCCGTACTCCGAGTTGCCGGCAGCAACCTCGACTGACGTTGTACGCGGCCACCTTTCCCAAGATCTTCCACATTGGACGCAGTCCAACTGCCCGAGTACGCAAGCTCCCTCAAGGTACATACCCGCTGTGGTATGTTCTTGAGCGAGTTACCTCCTGCTACCCTGACGCCGAAAGCCTAAGGCAGTTGGAAAAGTTCCACTATGGATCTCCCAAGGTACATCGGTTTCCTGGGTCCCATATAGACAGTATGTGCCCGGTACACAACTCAAACTTGTCCAACAGGGCCAAGCACGGACGGGCCTTAACCGACACAGGCAGGGCTATGCACGCACGGCCTGCAACCTGCTGCATCTAAACCTCCCTGCCCGGTCTCCATTTCTTATGTGTGAACTTTCCTCATCTTTTCTAATTCGGACCCGTTCCGAGTAAACCAGCCCTAAACTCGCGAGTAGATTCCAATTAATCGTCTTCTACAGGACCTTTCCTACTAACATTAGCGTAGCCAAATTCCCTCGAGGAGTTGCTATCCTACCCTTTCTCTCTTAGGTGTTTTTGGTCATGCAAGTGGGGTTTTCAATATCATCTAGACGTAATGCAATCAACGATGCAAAGCTATGATCCCTACAAATGAAAATGCTTTATAAAACGGTTCAAATGCAAACCGGGGCTTGCCTGTTTTGCAGGTAACTACTGTTACAATCAGTTAGTGACGGTCACTTGGAGCTTGATCACTTGTTCTCCTTCCTCCTTGATCTTCGCTTCAAGTCCTTCTCACCTTCTTCACGTATATGCTACACGATATGATCATGCATATGTATTTAATTGAAAAGCTTTTGCTCATAAGATCTACCAACCATTTTAAAACTGGAACTTTATTTAAGAATTTAAAATGACACTGGTGCTTGTGGTTTGGGTTGGGCTTAAACACCAAGATCACTTATTAAGTGCTTTTCCCACTTAAGTGTTGATCACCTTAAGGGATCACACCTGACAGTGGTGATCCAGAGCTCTACTGGAGCTGAGAATTTTCATGTGAGTTCCTTGTCACGAGAAAGTCCTCTGGACAAAAATCTAGCACATTTCATGGACTAGTTTATTCAGAATAATTCTCTAAGTGTTTAGTCAAAGATGAATTAATTCTGAGGTAACATCCATGTTCATGTCAAACTCAGTGAACCACAATTTCAATTATAGTTTATAGAGTCTACATAAATTTTCCTAGGATTTTTGGAGCTAAGAATTTCCCAGAACTGAATTTACAAGTTTTGGAAATTCTCTGAAAATGTTTCTGTATTCATTTGAATACAGGAACTTACAATCTGAATTACCCTGATTAATTCAACTCCAAATGAGCTGAAACTTTTACAGTAGTCTAATAACACCCTAAAGAATATCCTGGCAAAAGTATAGGATTTTTGGATAAACCAAACTCCCTCTAAAATTCTTTTGCTGAAAAGCTTTAAAGAATTTTCCAGAATTAAATAAGGACTTTCATACAAATTGGGTAGCATAATTGGATAGAGTTTGTCAATCTGAATCTAAGCCAATTTGAATCACCAAATTTGGAGGTTCCTAGCAAAAGTTATGCTCTTCTAAAATTTGGGGAAAAATCTGGGATTTGAATAAATCCGAGAAAAGTTTAAACCTGACTGTGGGCCACGGGGCACGTGTCACTTACCGAATCAAAGGCACACGGGGCCACACATATTCCTCTGTGCAGTCACACGGGATCCCACAGCCACAGAGGATCAGGGTTTTAAACTCTCTCTCACTGACGACTGGGCCCGCCGACCCCTTCTTCAACCTCGGGTCAGTTCCCGCGCTCCGGGTGCCCGCGCCGCCGCCCTCGCCGGAGATCGCCGGAACTCGACCTCCCGGCCTCTGCTCGATCCCTTGCTCGCCGCCAGAGCCTAACCCGCCCTGCTGAGCACGATGGTAAGGTTTCCCCGAGCCGGCAAAACCTCTATGGTAGCTAGCGACGCTGCGGCAGCCCGACACTTCATCGGCGACGTCGGCCGGCCATCCTAGTGCACCAACAGTTCGACCAAATGGTGCTACAGCACCAGCGAACGATGGGGGAGCTCGTCCTAGCCTCAAAAACGTTCGAGAATGATGGCAAACATGCTTTCACCGTGCGACTGCGGTTCCCCGGTTCGGTCGCCGGTACAAACCCATGAAATAATCGGTCTATGTGCAGTTTTAGGCTAGAACCGTAAAGAGCAAAGGATCGCCTACTACTTTGGACCCTTTGTGCAAACTGTGATGAACAAATATTGAGAATTTAAGAGGAATTCGGGATTACCGTGCCGGAAGGTCAGATGGAGTACGCCGGAGCAATTTTTCAAAATTCACTCCCGGCGATGCATGGCACGGTCTGATCTTTGGAGGGGAGCAGCATGGTGCCTTGGCGCGTCCAGAGGCGCTGGTACTTAGCCGTGACAAGCGCTCGGTTGGGCTGCCGGCGGAAGCCTCCTTATCAGGTCCTATTCGGCCTTCGCGCGGCCGCGTTGCTCCCGGCGTTGGAGAGCCGATCACCGGTCAGGGACGCGGTGAGGAGGGAGAGGAAGCTGCGCCGGTGCTATCCGGCTACTGACTAGCTGTTGTTCGCGCCTGTTTGAGCCGGCTGTCGAGCAAACGACGGCGGCGGCGTTGGTGTTGCTCAGGGCGCGAGGGAAGAAGAAAAAGCCTCTGTGCTCGGTCCGTGAGCAGAGGGAGAGCACGTTGTGGATGGATGAGGGCGCTGGGGGGCTGTATCGGCGCTGGAGTCGGTTGCGGGGGCGGCCGACCAGCTGCGGGCGTGCTGTCCCGAGCAGCAGCTGCTGTCGCTCCCCTGAAGGCAGCAAAACAGAGACCCATCTCTTTTGTGTAGATATTTTGGTACCTATGACATGTGGGTCCCATCTCCCCCTTATCTCTCCAAAATATCCCAACAATCTGCAAATGATGAAATTCAACTGTGTGGAGTTGAAAATTAAACTGCATTTGAATAATTGGGCAAGTTCCATCCAAATTCAAATATGCATTTGAATTCTTTGTCTTTTAAAGTCCCTTTTGAAAAATGGGTTTGCAAACTATTTCCGTAAATCATGAAACTTTGCACATCCCCTAATTTGTAGTCAAGGAATTCAAATATGAAATCTGATTTTTATTTTGGCTGCTGCAAATGAGATTTTTAGCACAACAGTTTTGAATTCCATTGTGTTTTTCTCATTTGAATTCGTGTTTGAACAAATTGTTCCAAAACTGATTTTTGTTTTCTCACACATATAGGAACTTCCCATCCTTGTTTTTGACCCCTCTAGGGTTCCAAGTTCTCAGATAAACATTTGACCTGTGTGAAGCAAAATCCTCATGTGTGTTATCACATGTGGGGAAAAGTTTTAACAAGTCCCGATTTTCATACATATGAAACCAACTTTTGCAAATAAGTGTTTCTTTGTATTCATAATTTTGGGACCTTTACATTTCCTCCCCCATTAAAAGGAATCTCGTCCCGAGATTCAAAAGAGGAACGAGGTGGGAGGTAATTACAAGGTTTATGACAAAAGCTCCGGATAATTCTTGTGGATGTAATCTTCGGTTTCCCATGTCGCCTCTTCCGGGGTATGATTACTCTACAGGACTTTGTAAAATTTTAAAGTCCGGTTCCTGGTGGTCCGGGTCTTTTCGTCGATAATCTGTACAGGTTGCTCGACATAGGTGAGATCCGGTTTCAACTCGTCGATGTCTTCGGTGCGGATGGCAGCTGTAAACTTGAGACATTTCCGCAGCTGGGATACGTGAAATATGTCGTGAATACCGGCAAGGCTTGCCGGTAGTTCCAGCCGGTAGGCTACAGTTCCGCACTTCTCCGTGATAGTAAACGGACCGATGAATCGGGGAGCAAGTTTCCCCTTGACACCGAACCGATGAATCCCCTTCATCGGAGACACACGAAGATACACGTGCTCTCCGACTTCGAAATGCAGCGGTCGACGTCTCTGGTCCGCGTAGCTCTTTTGACGAGATTGGGCATCTTTGAGGTTCTCTTGTATTATCCGAACTCTCTCTTCGGCTTCATTGACAAGATCGACCCCGAACGTTACTCGTTCACCGGATTCGCACCAATTCAATGGTGTACGGCACTTCCGGCCGTATAGAGCTTCATATGGTGCCATTTTGATGCTCGTCTGATATCCGTTGTTGTACGAGAACTCCGCCAGCGGTAAGTGATCATCCCAGCTCTTACCGTGGTGGATGGCACATGCTCTTAGCATATCCTCTAGTATTTGATTCACCCTCTCAGTTTGCCCATCGGTTTGAGGGTGATATGCAGAGCTTCTAATCAACTTTGTCCCCAAGGAGGTGTGTAGCTGTTCCCAGAAACAGGCTACGAACAGCGATCCTCTATCTGACACAATGGTGCGGGGAACTCCATGTAAGCACAAGATCCGTGCTATGTACAGCTCCGCATACTGCTTTGCGTTGTACCTAGTATGCACAGGGATGAAATGTGCTGATTTGGTTAATCGGTCCACGATTACCCAAATCGAATCATGGTTGTGGGAGGTCATCGGCAACCCGACGATGAAGTCCATACTCAAGTCTTCCCACTTCCATGCCGGTACTTGCAATGGCTGCAACAGGCCTGACTTCTTCATATGGTCGGCCTTGACTCTTCGACACGTATCACACTCTGAAACGTATTTTGCAACTTCACGTTTCATACGTGTCCACCAAAACTTCTTCCGGAGATCTTGGTACATTTTATTACTGCCCGGATGAATATAAAACTTCGACAAATGAGCTTCATCCAAAATTTTCTTCCGTAGTCCCATATCCCGGGGTACTACAATCCGGTCGTTGAACCACAAGGTACCTTCATCGTCCTTCCGGAAGCACTTCATTTCTCCGTTGTCTATCCTCCGTCGTATGTGAGACATACCCTTGTCTTTCATTGAGCCTCAATGATCTCCTCTCGGATGGTAGGAATGAGAGCAAGATTATAGAGAGCTCCATACGGGATGACACGGAGGCTTGGTTCTTCATCATCCATTTCAGCAATAGTTAGGTGATGGATATGCGCCTTATGACTGAGCGCATCGGCGACCACATTCGCCTTTCCTGGATGATAATGAATCTCTAGTTCATAGTCCTTAATGAGCTCTAGCCATCTTCGTCGCCTCATGTTCAATTCTTTTTGAGTGAAGATGTACTTCAAGCTCTTGTGGTCGGTGTAGAGGTGTACAAGATTTCCGAGCAAGTAATGCCTCCACATCTTCAAAGCAAGGACCACGGCAGCTAACTCAAGATCATGAGTTGGATAATGCTGCTCATGAGTTCTAAGTTGACGAGATCCATAAGTGACCACTCGTCTTTCTTGCATCAGCACGCAGCCAAGACCGATGCCAGATGCATCGCAATAAACGTCGAATGGCTTCGTTGTATCTGGCTGAGCAAGAACTGGGGCTGTTGTGAGATGCTTCACTATGGTCTTGAAAGCTTGTTCACACGCAGCACCCCACACAAATCTGGTATTCTTCTTTAATAATTCCGTCATCGGTTTAGAAATCTTGGAGAAACTCGGAATAAACCTCCGGTAGTAACCCGCTAAACCGAGGAAGCTTCGGATTTCATGTACTGACTTTGGTGACTCCCATTTCTGTACTTGGATAATCTTACTCGGATCTACAGCGATGCCCTCCGCTGAAATAATGTGTCCGAGAAAAGGTACTTGATTAATCCAGAATTCACACTTGCTGAATTTTGCATAGAGCTGATGATCTCGCAATCTTTGTAGCATAATATGCAGATGTTCAGCATGTTCTTCCTCTGACTTGGAGTACACCAAGATATCGTCGATGAAGACCACGACGAATTTATCCAACTCCGGCATGAACACTGAATTCATCAGGTACATAAAGTGTGCCGGGCCTTGGTCAAACCAAAAGACATAACGAGATACTCATACAGCCCGTATCTCGTTGAAAATGCCGTCTTCGGAATATCTTCTGCCCGGATTTTAATCTGATGATATCCGGACCGAAGATCCATCTTCGAGAATACCTTCGCACCCACTGATTGATCGAAGAGCATATCAATGCGAGGTAGTGGATACTTGTTCTTGATGGTAACGGCGTTCAAAGGACGATAATCAACACAAAGCCGTAGTGTTTCGTCCTTCTTTTTGACAAACAATGCTGAACAACCCCAAGGTGACAAACTTGGTCGTATAAATCCTTTGCTTATTAGGTCATTCAGCTGCGTCTTCAATTCTGCCAGTTCATTGGGTGCCATCTTGTACGGCTTTCGTGATATCGGTGTGGTTCCCGGTATAAGTTTGATCTTGAACTCAACGTCTCGCTCGGGCGGCATGCCCGGTAAATCGTCGGGAAACACATCCGGATACTCACGTACCACCGGAATGTCCTCTATCTTGACAGCTTCCGTGTGGTTCACTGTTGCAATCTGCTGCCTTCTGGCGCCCAGAATTAATATATGAAGACCGTGCTGTGGGGAGTTGAGCTCCACGGTCCTGGAGCTGATGTTAAGAACCGCTCTGTGGTAATTCAACCACGACATCCCCAAAATGATGTCGATCTTCAGACCTTCAAGAATAATGAGGGTCGTAGGGTATATTTTACCCCCCAAACAAAGAGGTGCTCGGGAGACAACCTCGCTTGCGGTACTGCTGCCCCCGGGCGAAGATATGAGGTATTGCCTCTTTGTATAAACGGTTTGGAGCTGATGTTGAGCCACAAAAGCTTGGCTAATGAAGTTGTGTGTGGCACCGGAATCAAAGAGAACTAAAACCGGTAGCTGATTCAGAGAAAACATCCCTGCTAAAGCGGCTTCTCCTTCCGGAACATCATCAATCACAGTATAGTGAATGTTGCCCCTTATCTGCCCTCCTATCTGCAGATTGAGGTACGGGTCGTATTGTTGTAAATATGATGACCCGTAACCTCAAATTCCCTCCGAACATTGCCTAGCATAATGGCCCTTACGCCCACAAGTAAGACACGGATGCCTCTCCGGTTCTTGGTTGACTTGCGGTGGACTACTAGGTACATATGGCTGCCGCGATGGAGCACAAACCACCGTCTGATTCTGCGGCTGTGGAGGTGGTGCAAGTTGTAGAACTTGACCAGCAATCAATCTCTGAGGAGTTGATCGTACAGGTGGCCTCCGTCTTTCACCGGGTGGCGTTTGATACACCAAACGGTACTTTTGAGGCACATAACTTGTGCTATCCTGCTCGATCTCACTCATCTTTCTCTTCTCCGCTTGCCACTCAAGTGTCGGCTTCTCTTGAACGAAAGCCGCATTGACCATGTCGGTGTAACTGCCGTTATTGCGTACGGCCAGCTTTTCCCGTAATATGGCACTCAGGCCATGGAAAAATAGGTCACACCGTGCCTCTTCTTTCGCCACATACTCGGGAGCATATTGGGCCAAAAGATTAAACCTTCTGACATACTCGAGGACACTCATGTCCCCTTGCTTCAAGCCCAAAAATTCCTCCCGCTTTGCCTTGACAATACCTAGTGGTATGTAACGAGTGCGAAAGGCTTCACAAAACTCCCTCCATGTCACTTGATGGTCCTCCGGAATGGTGGCAAAATGATCCATTCACCAGTTTCCGGCTGCTCCATGGAGTTGTTGAGCGGCAAACTTTGTCTTCTGGCAATCATCACACTGGAATACTCCAAATTTAGACTCCATGACACAAAGCCATTGATCTGCTTCCACAGGTTCGGTGGCTTCAGTAAAGATAGGCGGTTGAGTCGCCAAGAAGTCCAGATAAGCGTCCCGAGGTGGAACGACTTGTTGCGTGTTCTGGAGTACGCCTTGCTGTACCAAAGCTTGGAGTAAGCGTGTGTGTTCTTGTGTTGCTTCTTGGAGTAGCCTAGCGTTCTCTTGGTTAGACTCGACGACTTGAGTCATAAGATCCATCCATCCCGTGGATGGTGGTTCCGATGGTGGGATAGAAGCATCACCACCTCGACGAGAACTTCCGGCCCTACTCCTAGAGCGATTACGAACCATACTGCAAAATGTAGTTGAGATGAGTTAAGCAAGAACTCAGCAGTATGTGAGACTAATGGAAACATGATTATGTCAAAACTTTATGAAAGCAGTAACAAAATTCATGTTTACAAAACTCCTTAGTAGGCATAGCTATTCAGACTATCTGTACAGAACAGACCTTTATGCACTATCTCCAGATTTTGATCTAGTTAAGGGCATTTTCATAACTCAAGTTGAATACGAAAGTTAAAGTTAACTTCAGTATCTTTCCAACGAGTACTCATACGCCCCCAGATCATCTCTGGATTACATGTTATGATTTTTCCAAAGTTGATAGAATTCCTGGATAAAATTTATCAGCACCTCCTTTGTACGTGGCTGATTTTATCACAGTTGTATATGTAAATACAATAAGAATCTGAACAAACTTTGAACTACAACAATGTTGCACATTCATAATCTTTCCAATGGTGTATCATAGTCTTCTGAAGGGTTTATCTACAGAAAGTTATGGTTTAAAAACAGAAAGGTCCAGAGAGGCTTTGTTACCGTCCTGGTTCTGGACAGTTTACTCTACTCTGAACTTTCTACCCATTTAGCATGTGATTTAGCTCTGGATCTCTACAAATAAGTTGTAGATCACTTGAAAATCTTTCCAGAACTCTATCATACACCTTAATTAGGTCAAGCTACTCAGAGTTATGCTCTGTTGAAGTCCAGCACAAATTTCTGCTGAAAACAGAGCACTCTGTTTTTTGAAATCTTTGAAGTCTAATCTTCCTCTCATTTGAATCTTAGCTCAAAATAAGAGTTCAGTAACTAATATTTGTTTCAAACTTCCATTTTTAGTTGAAAGTTAGTTCATGAGTCATTTCTTCAAAGGAAAGGGGTTATTATGTTTAGTACGGCGTCGATGCACCGTAAGAAGCATGTCGGTACTACGTAGCCTCACCAAAAGAAAATCCTAACCGGATTATACCGGTATAACGTATCTTAGATGGCACTAAAACGGTCACTCGCAAATGTGTACTATTCGTACTACGGTTTCGTGGTTAATCCTGCATAAGTCACACTCAATCATCAGGTCCGGCTGCACACCGAACCCGGTATCCATACATTTCTTACACCCGTCCGTCATCACTCGCACAGGTGTTCTCAAGCCAAACGCGCCTTGAGCTACGTGTTCACGTTACTAACCACGTGACGGGGTTTCCCAAATTGCACCACGCACGCCTGGGACAGACGTTGCTCGAGTACCCCAAACGACATAAGGAGTCGTAGAGGATACTAAAGCGGATCGGGTTACCTGCCACCCGCGGGGCTCCACCCTTCAGCTTGTGCGCACTGGTGGACAGCGCTTACGTGCACCCCCCAAGACATAAATCGTCCCGAGATGCACGATTTTCCGACATAACAAATAAGTTAGGTTGCCACCTTTATATTAAGCTAATAGTAATCCTTATGTGGGCCTAGTACCGTATCCTCACCGTACCCTAAATTTTTGTCGTAATACCATCCTTATTCTGTGTGCTATTACCAATGCGGCTCTGATACCAACTGAGACGGGCACGGTACCGACTGAGTCAGGGCTCAGCTCTAATACCACGCTGACGCGACCCGCTCAACCGAGACAGGCCACTCGCCCGGCAATCGCATTGGGTGGTGCCGTGTTGTGCGGCACCCAACAGCACACATATGAGGAACAATGTATTACATAAAACAATAGAGGAAGCTTAAAAGTTTTTCTTTGTAAATACTTTACATCAAGTAACTACAGCGGAAGTCTTTATCAACTCACGTCGAATAACTAAGAGCACCCGAGATGAAGTCCAGCCCGCGGACTCCTTTCGCTAGCAACACGAAGACAAGCAGCAGCGGCTCGGTTCTCCATGTGTTACCTGACTCGGGAGTTCCCGAGTCTCACCGGACAACCTTCTTTCCAGCATCGTTGTTAACCTGCAAAACCACTTATATAGCAAGCGTGAGCACATAGGCTCAGCAAGTCTGACCCGTCTCTCCTAAGCAAGAAACTCTACATGCAAGACGGTTGCAATTGGGTTGGCTAGATTTGTATAAAGGACTCGCCTAAAGTTGATCCTTAACTTTCAGATTTTAAGCCTCATTGTGCAGACCTTGAGCCGAAAAGCATCGCAACTCCACAATCAAACAAGAAACGCTTTGTTGCGATGCTCCTTGCACAAAGTGAAAGTAAACTTTAATGAGCCTATCTCTAATTCAATCATGATTGCAATACAAGTTATAGCACATCCTCATCAAGTTCAAAAGAATAATTCCAGTTGTTACTACGTCAAGACGCAGTGGGCAAGTATGCTCATATGACCACGAGCGACGGTGATTCGAATCAGTACACGCCCGGACTACACGACACGTACACCCGTACTCCGAGTTGCCGGCAGCAACCTCGACTGACGTTGTACGCGGCCACCTTTCCCAAGATCTTCCACATTGGACGCAGTCCAACTGCCCCGAGTACGCAAGATCCCTCAAGGTACATACCCGCTGTGGTATGTTCTTGAGCGAGTTACCTCCTGCTACCCTGACGCCGAAAGCCTAAGACAGTTGGAAAAGTTCCACTATGGATCTCCCAAGGTACATCGGTTTCCTGGGTCCCATATAGCCAGTATGTGCCCGGTACACAACTCAAACTTGTCCAACAGGGCCAAGCACGGACGGGCCTTAACCGACACAGGCAGGGCTATGCACGCACGGCCTGCAACCTGCTGCATCTAAACCTCCCTGCCCGGTCTCCATTTCTTATGTGTGAACTTTCCTCATCTTTTCTAATTCGGACCCGTTCCGAGTAAACCAGCCCTAAACTCGCGAGTAGATTCCAATTACTCGTCTTCTACCGGACCTTTCCTACTAACATTAGCGTAGCCAAATTCCCTCGAGGAGTTGCTATCCTACCCTTTCTCTCTTAGGTGTTTTTGGTCACCTTCTTCACGTATATGCTACACGATAAGATCATGCATATGTATTTAATTGAAAAGATTTTGCTCATAAGATCTACCAACCATTTTAAAACTGGAACTTTGTTTAAGAATTTAAAATGACACTGGTGCTAGTGGTTTGGGTTGGGCTTAAACACCAAGATCACTTATTAAGTGCTTTTCCCACTTAAGTGTTGATCACCTTAAGGGATCACACCTGACAGTGGTGATCCAGAGCTCTACTGGAGCTGAGAATTTTCATGTGAGTTCCTTGTCACGAGAAAGTCCTCTGGACCAAAATCTAGCACATTTCATGGACTGGTTTATTCAGAATAATTCTCTAAGTGTTTAGTCAAAGATGAATTAATTCTGAGGTAACATCCATGTTCATGTCAAACTCAGTGAACCACAATTTCAATTATAGTTTATAGAGTCTACATAAATTTTCCTAGGATTTTTGGAGCTAAGAATTTCCCAGAACTGAATTTACAAGTTTTGGAAATTCTCTGAAAATGTTTCTGTATTCATTTGAATACAGGAACTTACAATCTGAATCACCCTGATTAATTCAACTCCAAATGAGCTGAAACTTTTACAGGAGTCTAATAACACCCTAAAGAATATCCTGGCAAAATTTGAAGATTTTTGGATAAACCAAACTCCCTCTAAAATTCTTTTGCTGAAAAGCTTTAAAGAATTTTCCAGAATTAAATAAGGACTTTCATACAAATTGGGTAGCATAATTGGATAGAGTTTGTCAATCTGAATCTAACCCAATTTGAATCACTAAATTTGGAGGTTCCTAGCAAAAGTTATGCTCTTCTAAAGTTTGGGGAAAAATCTGGGATTTGAATAAATCCGAGAAAAGTTTAAACCTGACTGTGGGCCACGGGGCACGTGTCACTTACAGAATCAAAGGCACACGGGGCCACACATATTCCTCTGTGCAGTCACACGGGATCCCACAGCCACAAAGGATCAGGGTTTTAAACTCTCTCTCACTGACGACTGGGCCCGCCGACCCCTTCTTCTACCTCGGGTCAGTTCCCGCGCTCCCGGTGCCCGCGCCGCCGCCCTCGCCGGAGATCGCCGGAACTCGACCTCCCGGCCTCTGCTCGAGCCCTTGCTCGCCGCCAGAGCCTAACCCGCCCTGCTGAGCACGATGGTAAGGTTTCCCTGAGCCGGCAAAACTTCTATGGTAGCTAGCGACGCTGCGGCAGCCCGACACTTCATCGGCGACGTCGGCCGGCCATCCTAGTGCACCAACAGTTCGACCAAATGGTGCTACAGCACCAGTGAACGATGGGGGAGCTCGGCCTAGCCTCAAAAACGTTCGAGAATGATGGCAAACATGCTTTCACCGTGCGACTGCGGTTCCCCGGTTCGGTCGCCGGTAGAAACCCATGAAATAATCGGTCTATGTGCAGTTTTTGGCTAGAACCGTGAAGAGCAAAGGATCGCCTACTACATTGGACCCTTCGTGCAAACTGTGATGAACAAATATTGAGAATTTAAGAGGAATTCGGGATTACCGTGCCGGAAGGTCAGATGGAGTACGCCGGAGCAATTTTTCAAAATTCACTCCCGGCGATGCATGGCACGGTCTGATCTTTGGAGGGGAGCAGCATGGTGCCTTGGCGCGTCCAGAGGCGCTGGTACTTAGCCGTGACAAGCGCCCGGTTGGGCTGCCCGCGGAAGCCTCCTTATCAGGTCCTATTCGGCCTTCGCGCGGCCGCGTTGCTCCCGGTGTTGGAGAGCCGATCACCGGTCAGGGACGTGGTGAGGAGGGAGAGGGAGCTGCGCCGGTGCTATCCGGCTACTGACTAGCTGTTGTTCGCGCCTGTTTGAGCCGGCTGTCGAGCAAATGACGGCGGCGGCGTTGGTGTTGCTCAGGGCGCGAGGGAAGAAGAAAAAGCCTCTGTGCTCGGTCCGTGAGCAGAGGGAGAGCACGTTGTGGATGGATGAGGGCGCTGGGGGGGGGGGGGGGCTGTATCGGCGCTGGAGTTGGTTGCGGGGGCAGCCGACCAGCTGCGGGCTTGCTGTCCAGAGCAGCAGCTGCTGTCGCTCCCCTGAAGGCAGCAAAACAGAGACCCATCTCTTTTGTGTAGATATTTTGGTACCTATGACATGTGGGTCCCATCTCCCCCTTATCTCTTCAAAATATCTCAACAATCTGCAAATGATGAAATTCAACTGTGTGGAGTTGAAAATTAAACTGCATTTGAATAATTGGGCAAGTTTCATCCAAATTCAAATATGCATTTGAATTCTTTGTCTTTTAAAGTCCCTTTTGAAAAATGGGTTTGCAAACTATTTCCATAAATCATGAAACTTTGCACATCCCCTAATTTGGACTCAAGGAATTCAAATATGAAATCTGATTTTTATTTTGGCTGCTGCAAATGAGATTTTTAGCACAACAGTTTTGAATTCCATTGTGTTTTTCTCATTTGAATTTGTGTTTGAACAAATTGTTCCAAAACTGATTTTTGTTTTCTCACACATATGGGAACTTCCCATCCTTGTTTTTGACCCCTCTAGGGTTCCAAGTTCTCAGATAAACATTTGACTTGTGTGAAGCAAAATCCTCATGTGTGTTATCACATGTGGGGAAAAGTTTTGACAAGTCCCAATTTTCATACATATGAAACCAACTTTTGCAAATAAGTGTTTCTTTGTATTCATAATTTTGGGACCATTACAATGGCGAGGAGCTCGGCCTAATAAAACCCTTCTCCAGAAGGTCCGTGAGCTGAGTCTTCAGTTCAGCCAACTCCTTGGGCGCCATCTTGTACGGCCTATGGGATATTGGCATGGTTCCCGGTGCAAGTTCAATCTTGAACTCCACCTCTCTATCGGGTGGCATCCCCGGCAAATCGTCCGGGAATACATCAGGGAACTCTCGGACCACTGGAATCTCTTCCAATCTGATGGTTGTGGCTTGATAGACACTTGGAAGTTTTATTTTTGGACTGTCCAGAAATAATGAGTGAGACTCGTGCACTTCTGAGTTCAAGTGCACAACTCAGAGGACGGTGTCTAAAACAGCGCCGTGGCGGGTTAACCACGACATCCCTAAGATGACATCGACCTTTTGTACCTCTAAGATTATGAGAGACGTAGGGTAAACTCTACCCTCTAAACATAATGGTGCTTTGGAAACCATTACGCTTGCTGAAATCTTCCCACCCGGTGAACAAATTAAATATGGACTATCAGTGGGTAGTATTGGCAAGCTGTGTTTAGCAATGAAAGCTTGGCTAATAAAATTATGCGTGGCGCCTGAATCAAATAGTACTATAGCGGGATGCTGGTGTAGTTGAAACATACCCGCAACGATTGGCTCGCCCTCCGGCACGTCCTCTATGGCAAGCTGGTGGACTGTGTCGGGCCTAGGGTTTGCCCGCCGCGCATTAATAGGGTTCCAGGGTTGATTCCTCTCCGGAAACTGCGGTGCCACTCCGCCGCCTTGCCTCTCCGGGCAACTGCTCGCAAAGTGTCCTGGACGACCACACTTGTAACATGTGGCCGCTGCTGGTGTAGTGCTCGGGGGACGAAAGCCCGGCATGCGCTGCTGAGGTGCATACGCACGCGGCATCGCCCGCTGCTGCTGTTGTTGCGGAGTTGGTACTGGCAGTGCCGGCCTGAATGCCGGTGAAGAGTACGGCCGACTGCGGAACAGCATCGACCGCTGTGGTGGCTGCCAGCGTGGACCTGATGGTGGGCGATTCACCATCCGAAACTTCTGAGAAGGACCGCCTCCTTCTCCGCTGCTTTGCGGCGCGCTTCGCTTTCGCTCCGCCGCCACCAACTCCTTGCCGGAGTCCTCCTGAACTATCGCAGCATCAATGATGTCGTTGAGGCTGCCGCGATTGAACATCGCCAACTTGTCCTTCAGGAGCGGGTTAAGCCCCTGGTAAAAGTGGTCCCGCCGCTTCTCGTCGGTATCTGCGTGATACGACACGTAGAGCGCGAGATCGTTGAACGCCCTGGAGTATTCCAGCGCGTTCCGGCTCCCTTGCTGCAGGTGTAGAAACTCCTGCGTCTTCCTCTTCATCAGACCTGGCGGTATATGATAGGCCCTGAAGGCCGTCCGAAACTCCGTGTAGGTCATCACTCGGTCGGTGGGCTGTGAAGCACATAAGTTGGCCACCACGCGCTCGCGGATCCTTGGAGCTCCTGGACCGCGAACTGAGTCTTACGCTGCTCGCTTATCTAGAGCAGCCCGAACTTCATCTCTATCGCGCGGAGCCAGTTATCCGCGTCAAGAGGTTCATCCGCCCTTGAGAATACCGGGGGATGAGTTGCCAGGAAGTCGGAGTAGGAGCTCTGTTGACGCTCCTCACGGTCTTGACGTCCCTCTGGGTGAGACGTATTGGCGCTAAGCGTTTGCAGCAACTCCGTGTGCTGCTGATGTGAACCCGCCATTGCCGCGACGATGTCGGCCAATGTAACCGTTGGCAGTGGCGGTGGCGGTGTTTGCTGTTGCTGTTGCTGCTGCTGTTGTCCCGAGGAGTCCTCGGGAGGCTGTTGGGAGGTCTCTCCCCCTTGGCTAGTACCCCCAACATCAGGGTTGGCATGAGTACGCGTCATTCTGAAATTCAAAACAGCAGCAATTAGCACATGTCTTACTTAAAATTCCATATGTAACAGTAGGTATTGAAGTGACACATGATTAATTTGCACAACATTCAAATATATTGATAAAGCATAAACTTTATACAAGATACATCATTCTCGGGTCTCCGAGAAGTCGTGCTCATGTCGTCACTACCTATACATACGCTACTGTCTACACGACATGTCACCGATTACAAAATTCGGGCTACACTACCCTAGCTGCCCTACATGGCAACTGTAACCCCCTACTCGGAGTAGAACTCGACCTCCTGTGGGTCGTCCTCCTCCGGTACCTCTGCTGGTGGCTCTGGATCTACCACCTCTTCTGCCATCCCGGGTTCTCCCATTGCGGGAAGACCCAAGACCACCGATATACCTAATACCGGAGGTACGAGGTCCTGCAAGGCATGCACCTCGTCCATAGCCTGGTTATAATCTTCTTCCCAGCCTTGGCCTTCCTCAATAGTGTCATCTCGCTCTTGAGCAAGGTCCTCGTTCTGCTGGGTCAGATTCTGTACCAGTTCTTGCAACGCCGCGATGTCAACACGGCTCTTCTTCTTTGCCTTCTTCAGACGACGCAACTGATTGTGTTGTTCATTCAGTCGCTTAATCGTCGGAAGGAGCACATTGCAGAGTGCGCTGTGAGCACTCTTGAAATGGTCTCCACGGCTCGTGCTCTCCATCAGCTTTGTGGCGAGATGCTCCGTATGAACAGCTTGGCTGTCCATCACGGCATTTCCCGCCCTCATCTGGAGGCTGAGATTTGCCTCCGCGGGGTTGTACCTTGGGCGACTCGGGTCCGTTGCCTCCAGGTATCTCTCTTCCCATACATGCTGAGCCCGTTCCTCCACCGGAACGAGCACATATGGAGTGCCCTCCATAGCCTGCACGTGTAGTTGGCAGAAACGTGACATGGTGTCACGGGCTGCCACTTGCCACATCCCTTCCGGTTGTCTTCCTCTCACCGTGATGGTGAACGGCACCCAACCGGGTGGTGTAGGTCCTGCAGGGACTTCGACATGGATTGTCCACGTCTTGTTCCCCTATTCGCCTTCTTCCTTGGCGAAGTACTGCGGCATCTGGTTATATCCGAAATATTGAAGCATCTGCCTCAATGTTTCTGGATAGCCGCTACGGTGAGAACAGTGAGATACCACCCACCCGTTCTCCAACTGTTTATCTGCTGTCATCTGTGAAAATATATTTGAGAAATGTCAAATATTTATTTAAACAGTAAACCACTGAGTTATAACATAATACATGTCATTGAACCCATAAAACTTGGAAACATAGTTCAAATTTTAAACAAATTTGACTGCTGATCTGCTGTTCCCATGACAGCCCTGACCAGTTTCCATTTCAATCTGATTTAGGCCATGTTAAAGGCAAAACCAATTCTGGAGCTCAACATCAAAGTTAAAGCTAACTTCAATAGCTTTCCAGAAAGTATTTTCTTGGCCTAAGATCTGTCCTGGTTCAAAAGTTATGAGAGGTCAAAGTTAACAGAATTGCTGGAGACAATTGGACAGCACCTCCCTGCTTTAGGTACTAATTTGATCCAAGAATTCCAGTTAATTCTGCTCTCAATCTGACAAAACTTTCTGTTACAAAGTTGTAAACCATCTCATAAGATTTCCAGAACTACCTCATTTTCTATTTTTTTGGATTTTTATGCAGGAAGTTATACTCAATTTACAGAGAGTTTACAGAGAGCCTTTGCTCTATCCTGTTTTCTGGACAGTTTCAACTCTACTGCATTTTTCGATTGGTTAAGGGTTGAAACACCTCTGGACCTCAACAAAAAAGTTGTAAAGCTTTTCCAATGCTTTCCAGAAATATATCATATGACCCCAACCTCGAAAGAACTCAACCTCTAAACTCTGATTAACTTCATCCTTGATTCAGCCGAACACAGAGTGCTCTGTCCTTAACAACCTATAAGTTGAAAACTTCTTAACTTTCAATATCCTGTTCAAGGGAAGGAATTACATTACGTTTTACTACTTTGGATCAAAACCTTCAAGTATTAAATGAAGTTATTAATTTAATAGGGTGTGACGTCGATGCGTCACCAGATTATGTCGGTACTACGTCTTCACAAAGAAAACCTATACCGGACTTAGCCGGCTTCGTTATTTCAGTGGCACTAAACGTCACTCGCACACGGATGCTACATGTCTACCGTTTCGTGGTCAGACTACCTGCAGAAACTCAAACAATCGTCAGACTTGGCTGCACACCGAGCCCGGAACCATACAGTTCGTACACCCGGCCGTCATCACTCGCCCGGATGTTCTCAAGCCAAACACGCCTTGAGTTACGTGTTCACGTTTTAGACCACGTGACGGGGCCTCCCAAATTGCACCACGCACGCCAGGGACAGACGTTGCTCGTATACCCCAAACGTCATGGAGAGTCGTAGAGGATATTAAAGCGGGTCGGGTTACCTGCCACCCTTGGGGCTCCACCCTTCAGCTTGTGCGCACTGGTGGACAGCGCTTACGTGCACCCCCCCCAGACATAAATGTCCCGAGATGCACAATTTTCCGACATAGACAAATAGGTTAGTATGCCACTTTCTATATGCTAATAACATCCTTATACGGGCTACTAACTCGTTCCTCACTGGATTTTTGAAAAAAAAAAGATGACCTTTGTAGTGCGTTAAACCTCAAGCGAGCTCTGATACCACGCTGACACGACCCCAACGGTCTTGTCGAGCCAGGATCACGCTGAGGGGTGCTGCGTTGCACAGCACCGTATAACACACGTCAAAGGTACAAAGCGGAATCGAAATTTTATTACATAAACAAGTTTATGAACATGTTTACATCAAAATAAGTCCAGTCTACACTCACGGGCGTAGACTACGCATCAAGTTCACGTTCAGCCCTTGAACGTGTCCTTGCTAGCACATACGCACACTAACTCTGCGGCATGCACGACTCCCATTAGACGGGGTTCCCCTCCTGGGGTTCCGTCTCCTCTTCGGGAGTCCCTTCCTCATAGAACCCTGCAAAAGCTTCAAACACAAGCAGTGAGCACGAAGACTAAGCAAGTCTGACCCGTCTCACCTAAACATGGAACTTCTACATGAGGGGTTATGGGTTATGTCGAAGTGTTCAGTCGACACTTCCCCCGGGCCTCCACTGGGCAGCCTGCGGAGGTTCTTTTTTCGGTGGGGCTAGTTCCTAGCGGAGAGCTTGCGCAGATGGACGAGTTAGTAAGAGCTTGACACGGCGAGTTTTACGTGGTTCAGGCCGCCGGAGCGTAAAACCCTACGTCCACGGTGAACTATGGAGCTCGCTGTATTGCTTGCTGCTCAGGGCTGGAGTCCTGAGATTGGGAGTGAGTTACAGCTTGAGAGTGTAAGGCTAGCGTATGAGTTGCATAGTGCGAACCCTTGCTATCGTCGCCTACCCGAGCCTTTTATAGTCCAAGACTCGGGCGGCTTACAAGGGGAGCCGGGACCCGACAGGTGGTCCCGGGAAGATTGTCTATTATCTACCGTATCTGCAGTTATGCCGGTAGTTGTCTCTGGTCGAAGGCTTCTGAGTCTTCATCTTGCCGCCCTGCCCATGCCGCATGCTAGTCGTAGTGGTTGATGACGGTGCAGGCGGCATGGGATTTCTTGTCGCGGTGTTTATTAGCTGGCAGGTTCTGACACCGCGCGCCAGTCTGTGATGCGACTGGGCGCAACGGCACCTGACAGAGGCGTGCTCCGCGTCTCCGCGTCTTGGGAAGACGCGGGCCTTGAATACCTTGTACGGGCAAGGTATGGGGCGTCTTTACACCCGCTGCCTATCGCTCACGGGCAGGCAGCGCC
The DNA here is from genome assembly GCA_030760725.1 of Neostapfia colusana. Classification (NCBI taxonomy): domain Eukaryota; kingdom Viridiplantae; phylum Streptophyta; class Magnoliopsida; order Poales; family Poaceae; genus Neostapfia; species Neostapfia colusana. The sequence goes on along the minus strand of JASWHV010000017.1, from coordinate 29,688,809 downwards.
GTTCTGCTGCCACGTGGTGGGCTCGGAGCCCTTCTCAGAGGAGAGGAGGGCCCGGTCCGCGGGGCATGTGGAGCCTCCAGACCTCTCCCCGCGGAGGGGGAGACTCGGCTTCTGTCGACCACGTGGCAGGCCCGGAGCCCTCCTCTGAGGAGAGGGAGGTCCGGCCCTGCTGGACGCGTGGCGCCTTCGGACCTCTCTCTCGCGGAGGGGGAGGTCCGGCTTCTGTATGCCACGTGGTGGGCCCGGAGCTCTCCTCTGAGGAGAGGGAGGTCCGGCCCCGCCGGACACGTGGCGCCTTCGGAGCTCTCCCTGCGGAGAAGGGCGAGTTCCTTAGGCATTTTCCCCTGTGCGCGGGGGTACCCCATATCTCAGGTACCGACAGTGGCCCCCGGGCCCATCTCGGGGGAGATATCGAGCCCGAGGTGGGACCTCCGTCTCTTCCGATCCGCGCACTTTCTCTAAGTTCCAAATCGACCGCTCCTGAAGCATGAACGGCCGCGGGATCGTGGGAGCGTGCGCTCATTTGATGGTTGCTTTTACTGAGGCGGTTCCCAAGACTGCTACTTCTGCACGTTGCGGCGCTTTCTTCGGGAACCGCCGAAGTGCCTTGCCGGCTCATCTTCTCAGGAGACTGACTCCTTGACCCACCGCTTCAGTTGGGCGGCTTGGGTCCACCTGTCATCGGCATTTGGTCTAGGAGCCGAAGCGGTTGCCGATGCAGTGTATCTGAAGAGTTCCGAATCGCTTGGAATTGCACCCGGGAAGTTTTTAGAGGGGATCTTACCCACATTGACGCTTCCCTTCGCACTTCTCTGCGTTTCTTCTCGGACTCTTGTGCTTTTGCTCCCGTGCCCTTGAGTTCTCCCTCGCCATGGCCTCCAACCCGCCACTAGAGAAGAAGCGCGCTCGATCTCCTCCAGCGGCGGCGTCTGTGCCAAGTCGGGAATCTGGGGTGCCTTGCACTCCCTCCGGTGGCGACTCGAAGAGGCCCCGGGCTGATGCGTTGTGGGAAGCTTCTAGGGCGTCCTTCGTTCCGCCAGTCCAAGCGACTACGGAGCGGCCGTCAGTAACGGTAGCGGGCTCTGGGAGTCCTACCCCGGCTCGGAAGTCAGGGTTCAGAGCCCGCTGGAGTGTCCGCGCTTCCCGGCCATGCCCAACTTGCGGGGAGTCAGTGCCGTTACGCTCGGTGCCGGGGGCAACTGCCGCGGCCCCAGGCTAGCGCGAACTTCTCTTGTTCCGGTGTGCCCGGACTCCGCAGCGGCGTCGTCTCTTCCTGCCGAGACGGCCACCGCGGCCCCCAAGCCAGCGCAGGTCGACCCTGCACCTGGCTGCCCGGCCTTTACTCCAGCGCCGCCTTCCCCGGCTCGCCCCCCTCCACAGGTCAAGGAGCCGGAAGTTGAAGAGAGCCCGGCAGGTCCGGCTGCCAGAGCTTCGGCGCCAGCTTCTACTGATCGGCGTCTCGTCTCGGTTGCTGGTGCGCCGACTCCTCTTGAGGACGATGTAATGGAGGAGGTCGAGGGGACTGTCCCGGCCTCTGTTGCTCCATTGCCCCTGGCGGATGCCTTCACGCTTGCCGAGACGAGCGTTTGGCAGGTCTTGGCTGCACTAGGTCGAGAGCGGGAGGAGTATACGGTTGAACGGGATCGCCTCCTCACCTGGGGGAACCTTTTGCGGGAGAGGACCGCGAAAGTTAAGAGCGAGCTCGACTCCAGGCGGGGAGTTGCTCGACTTCAGGGAAGTGCTCCTCGACCGGATGAAGCGGGCTGTCGACCGCATGGACACCCAATCGCGGCGGATCAACAGGGAGGCCCTGGAGGCACACGCCCGGGCCGAGGAGAGCCTCTCTGCTTCTGTGGAGATACGGCAGCAGTTGGAGCGCCATGAACTCGCCGTTGAGGAACGGGAGCGTTCCACGGCAGCTGAGGCGGAGAGGGTCGCCGCGCAGCTGGCGGCGGGCGAGGATGACCTTCGAGCTCGGATCGAGGAGCTGGAGATCCTGAAGGCAGACCTCGACTTGAGGGAGGAACAGGTCTCCCATGATCGCCGGGCGGTCTTGGACCGGGAGTTGACCACCGACTTCAAGGCTGCTGAGTTGGAGCGGCTCGCCAAGACTCTCCATCTTCGGGAGAGCTCCCTGGCGGCCAAGGAGAAGGAATTCTCCGAGAGGAACCTGGAGGTTCTGCAGGCGGCCGCCGCGAGGTGGAGGAGCTTTTGGCCTTGCGGTCCTCCGAGGCTCTTGCGGTCTCGAGCTTCGTGGATCGAGCGGGGTCCGCCCTGATCCCTCTTGGCTTCAGTCCGGTGAGGGCCGCGGCCCCTGCATTGGAGGTGATCCCTGCGCTGGAGTCGATCGGCGCCAAGCTGGACAGGCTAGACTCGGTGGTCGCCAGCGAGCTTGGGGCCGAGGGACGCGGCCTAGCCTTAGAGGTCGCCTCACATGTGCTGACATGCTTTAAGAGCCGCGACCCCTCTTTCTCGCTAGAACCAGCGAGAGAGGGCCCAGCCGCAGAGCGGGAGCAAGCTGCCAGGGCAGAAGTCGAGGATGTGGCTGCCCTTGTAGCCGCAAGGTTCCGGCGGGAGCCGGGAGGTCCTTAGGACTTGTTTCTCCCTTTTTTATCGAGTCTGTAGTCCAGCTCATGGAGCCTCGCTTAGTTCGACTCTTTTAGATATCTGTGTCTGTGATGCTTTTTCTCTCCTTCTTGGCTTTGCCTGACTGAGTCCTTAGCTCTGCAAGGTACTCATAGGCCATCTCCAATCTCGGAGCCCCGCATAGACACCTTCCCCGGGTCCTAACCGTGTTAGGGGCCCCCGGGGGTCTCCGGATCTCGCCCCATGGGGGGCTCCAAATCTGCCTGCCACGTGGCGGGTCCGGAGCCCCTCCTTAAGAGGTGGGACCTCCGGCCATGCTGGACACGTAGGGCTTTCGGAGCCCTCCCACCGGGGGGGAGGTCCGGTTTCCGCCTGCCACGTGGCGAGCCTGGAGCCCTCCTCAGAGCTCCGGGCCCGCTGGACACGTGGGGCCCTCGGGTCCCGCCCCTGCTGGAGGGGCAGGTCCCGGTCCTTCCAGTCCTAGGCCGGAGTAGTTGGCAGCTCCTTTCCCCCTGCTTCATGCAGTCCCTGTTGCCGTAACCTGGATGTCCTGCACACAGGCAGAGGAAACGTAATTCTCCTCGGGGGGTCCTCCCCTCCCGTCTCCTATTCTTATCCGTCTTACGATCCTGATCCGTTATACGGGGCTTGGGCAATTCTGTGCACGAGGCGCCGGAGCTCCGGCTCCCTCCGAGGTCCGGGTACGGCCGTCCGATCCCTAGTACCGGGCCATGCGCTGGGGAAGCAGAGTGCAAGTGCTTTGGGTTCATGACCAGGCAAAGCGGTTGTACTCCCCTGTACCTCCGGAGGGCAGGATGCGCATGCTTTGGGCTCATGGCCTGCTAAGCTGGATACGCACCCTGGACCCCCCATGCACAACGCAGGCCTTTCCTGGAGGTAACCAACTGGCACCGCAACACCTGACTGGGGGAGGCCCGAGAGACTCACTCGGCCACTGGCAGGTGCCTCAAGCGCAGCCGCCTTCGGTAGGATAGCGAATGCCGACTATGGATGAGCGCAGGAGAGGGGGAGCTAGATGTACGATGAACATACAAAGATAGTGCGATCATAAAAATTAATGCATAATTTAAATGAGTGCATGAGAGAGAGCTAAGTAGGACAGGTCTCTGTATTCGTGCCCATAGATGGAATTCTGGCTGTACATGGAGGTAATATTCCGCCTCGTCTACAAGGGAAGCAAGACTCTACGCGCTTAGGGTCGGAACCAGGCTAAACTGGACGTAGTCCTGTACCGTCCCTAGAGATTTAGCTGCCTCAAGCTCTGTTCCCAAATCCTATGGGATTCATTACAGAAGATGATAACCCTGTTCTACTGATGCTCGGGAAGTAGAACTTACAGTGATGCTTCATGGCAATAGTCTTTTGGGAACGGATCCCACATTCGGTTGAAAGGCATGTGTACCTGGGGCAGCAGCTTTCATGATTCAGAAGGGACCTTCCCTGCTGGGGGAGAGCTTATGGGTCCTTCTTGGAATAGAGCATGCCGCGACACCAGGTTGCCCTCTTGCAGGCCCCCGATGCGTTCGGTTCTTTGGCGGTAGTGCTTAGAGCATCAGCCGAGACCGCGCATTGTGGGGTGTTACCTGCAGCCGAGTCTCGTCGACGAGGTTGTCATCTTCACGCTGGATCAGGTCCTGCACGGCTTCTCCTGGGGGCCCCCGGGGAGTTCTCCCATTCTGGCTAAGGCCTTCAAGGGGTAGGTGGACCCGGACTCGTCTTGGATGACCTAAGGCGTCTTCCCCTTCTGGCAAGGCCTTCAAGGGGTTGACGGACCTTGGGCGGCCCCCGGGAGGTATATCCAAGGCACGGAGGCGTGCCGCAGTTGACTACCGCCCTGGCCCGTCACCGTCAGAGCTGGAGTCCTCGCCGTTATGCACTGTCTTTATGACGCGCTGAGGCTCCTGGAACCCCACCTGATGGGCGGCATTAACTGGGGCATCGACCTTCTGTTTGCCGTCCCTCTGAGGGTAAGGCGGTGCTTCAGCTCTCTGCTGTCTTCCTTTGCGGAAGCGCTCTGCGAGTCTCTGAATATCCCAGCACTCGGCAGCAGTATGGTTGCCGGTGCCATGCACGGGGCATAGTCCGCCCTGGTCACTGTCTGGGGGCGGTGACTGCCGCTGCCTTTTGTCGGGGCGTGGCCCCCGAGCTCCACTAGCCGTCGCTGCTGCGGCGACGGGAGCCATGAACGATGATCTGATCTTGCCACCCCCCGGTTCTTGGCCTTCTTGCCACCCCCATAGGCAGCAGCGCCAGACCCGGGTTGTCCACCTGGCACGGAGGTCGGCAGAGAGTGCCAGTTCCGCCCTTCAGCTGCTCTGGCGCATTTGTCCGCCAGACTGAAGAGCTCAGAGACGTCGCGGACCTCTCTGGTCGCGAGCTTCTCAAGCATTTTCTCGTCCCGGACACCCTGTCGGAACGCCACCACCACAGAGGCACTTTGGATATGCGGGATGGTGTTGCGTACCAGGGAGAACCGCTGGATGAAAGAGCGCAACGACTCCCCAGGTTGTTGCTTGACGGCATGGAGGTCAAGCTCCGTGCCGGGACGGGTGTAGGAGCTGCCGAAGTTGGCAACGAACTGCCGGCAGAGCTCTCCCCAGGAGGTTATGGACCCCTGAGGTAGATTCATGAGCCAAGACCGAGCTGGGCCGGTCAAGGCGATGGGGAAGTATTTGGCCATGACAGCCTCATCCCCTCCTACGGCAAGTACGGCGGTGGAGTAGATCTGTAAGAACTCCGCTGGGTTGACGCTACCATCGTACTTCTCGAGCAGGTGTGGCCGGAACTTGCGTGGCCACCTCGCGAAGCGAAGGTGGGGTGCAAGGGCCGCACATCCTGCACCTGCTGCCGCAGGTATTGGCGCTGCGAACGCTTGGTTCGCACTTGGCACCGCGTATCCTGGCATGGGCAAGGCTGCACCATAGACCGGGGGCGCTTCTTGCGGCGCATATGGTTGTGGCATATGCTGCGCGGCATATGCTTGAGGCAGGGCTCGCGTGGTGAAGACCTGCCCTTCAGGTTGTGTCGAGGCCGACGACATGCTGTCGCCAGCCTCATGGTTGCGACGCCTTTCTCGGCGTCGCTCGAGGTACACCCGGGCGTCCTGGCCTAAGTGGCACCGTTCCAGCTCCCTTATCAGGTCCGTCGACAGGAGCCTGGAGGAGCTGGAGTCCGCCGTTAGCCCGTCAACCGTGGGCGTGCGCGTCAGCGACACAGCCGGTTGTCCTGGGCGCCGTCCTCGCTGAAACCGAGGGTTCACGGTGGCGACGACGAGGCGGTCCACCTCGCGGACCCATTGCTGGGTCGCTGAATGGGGCGCATCCCCCGCGTGTGGGTTGCGCAGCAGCGCTCTTGCTGCAGCTAGCGCACCCCCATGGTGTACGCTCAGCGCTGCAGAAGATCTCAGACTGGTCGGAGCCTGCATCGCCGGAGTCGGTGTTGCCGGAGTCGGCTGCTGGCTACCAGCTTGTGCCGACACACTCCGTCCTGAGTGTGTCGACATGTACTCCCCAGTGGTCACGGTTCGCCGTGAACGCGGAGGGGGAGAGTTTGCCGCTGAAGGAAGCTTGGTCATCTTCGTCGGCGGAAACTCGTCGCGCTAGGAGAAAAGCCCCTACCTGGCGCGCCAAATGTCGAAGTGTTCAGTCGACACTTCCCCCGGGCCTGCACTGGGCAGCCCGCGGAGGTTTTTTTTCGGTGGGGCTAGTTCCTAGCGGAAAGCTTGCGCAGATGGAAGAGTTAGTAAGAGCTTGACACGGCGAGTTTTACGTGGTTCAGGCCGCCGGAGCGTAAAACCCTACGTCCACGGCGAGCTATGAAGCTCGCTGTATTGCTTGCTGCTCAGGGCCGGAGTCCTGAGCATGGGAGTGAGTTACAGCTTGAGAGTGTAAGGCTAGCGTATGAGTTGCAGAGTGCGAACCCTTGCTATCGTCGCCTACCCGAGCCTTTTATAGTCCAAGACTCGGGCGGCTTACAAGGGGAGCCGGGACCCGACAGGTGGTCCCGGGAAGATTGTCTATTATCTACCGTATCTGCAGTTATGCCGGTAGTTGTCTCTGGTCGAAAGCTTCTGAGTCTTCATCTTGCCGCCCTGCCTATGCCGCATGCTAGTCGTAGTGGTTGATGACGGCGCAGGCGGCATGGGATGTCTTGTCGTGGTGTTTATTAGCTGGCAGGTTCTGACACCGCGCGCCAGTCTGTGATGCGACTGGGCGCAACGGCACCTGACAGAGGCGTGCTCCGCGTCTCCGCGTCTTGGGAAGACGCGGGCCTTGAATACCTTATACGGGCAAGGTATGGGGCGTCTTTACGCCCGCTGCCTATCGCTCAGGGGCAGCAGCGCCGTTCTGCTGCCACGTGGCGGGCCCGGAGCCCTTCTAAGAGGAGAGGAGGGCCCGGTCCGCGGGGCATGTGGAGCCTCCGGACCTCTCCCCACGGAGGGGGAGACTCGGCTTCTGTCGACCACGTGGCGGGCCCGGAGCCCTCCTCTGAGGAGAGGGAGGTCCGGCCCCGCTGGACGCGTGGCGCCTTCGGACCTCTCTCCCGCGGAGGGGGAGGTCCGGCTTCTGTATGCCACGTGGCGGGCCCGGAGCTCTCCTCTGAGGAGAGGGAGGTCCGGCCCCGCCGGACGCGTGGCGCCTTCGGAGCTCTCCCTGCGGAGAAGGGCGAGTTCCTTAGGCATTTTCCCCTGTGCGCGGGGGTACCCCATATCTCAGGTACCGACAGGTTACATGAGGTAAAACAATTTGCAAGGACTCGCCTAATTAGTAGAACCTTACTTTCAAGTTTTAGCAGCAGGTTGTGGAGAACCTTACGCTAAGGCACATGAGAGAGCCGCAATCAAACAAGAAATACATTTCTCTCATGTACTTTGCCTAAAGTTGAAATGAACTTTAGTTAGCTTTAAACTACAGCAAGTCATTAGCAATCAGAGTCCATCTTTCAATCAGCAACATTTTAACATGCAACTAGCCTGTTCTTTCTACGTCACGGTACAGTGAACAAGTGGTACTCACTGACTGCGAGGGACGGCGATTATAATCGATTTACACCTGCAGGGTTACCCGAACAACCCGTCACGTACGCCCGTACTCGATGTTGCCTACAACAACCATCACGGACGCCATACGCAACCACCTTTCACCCGTCAGCCAAATATTGAACCGGTTCCATTGTCCCGAGCAAGAGGTCTCTGCACGCGCATCTCAGTGCCGCCAGCCAATTTACACCCCGAGCTCTCAACCTACCCTCTGAACGACGGGCAATGCCTCAATACCCAGCTACCCGAGTTACATCAGTTTCCCGGTTCCCATATAGCCGGTAGGTCTTCGGTACTGTTCTAGCTTGTTCAACAGGCCCGCACACGGCTCGGTCCTCAATCGACACAAGCGGAGCTACAGCACGCATGCCCCAAAGTCCTGCTGCCCTTACCCTCCGCTTGGTCTCATTTCCTTGCCATGTGTTTCATGTGCTATCTCTACCCGAGTCGAGTGCTTCTAGCCTATGCTCACGAGTAGTTCCAACTACTCGACTTGTACCAAATCCTACTCTATCTTAGCATTGCAGTAGCTAATGGGGTTTGCAATCCTAAACCCAACCCATGGTTTTCTTGGCTATGCAGTGGGGTTTCCAAACAAGACTCTAATGCAAAGAATAAAGTAATCAAGTATGTGCTCAAAACAATAAAAAATTGTAAAAACGGTTAATGCAAACCGGAGCTTGCCTTGCTGCTCTTGGTCGTAGGCTAGCTGTTCCTCCAGAGTAAGAAAGTCTAGGACTTCGGGTTCCTCCTCGACCTTAGCGACTACATGATAGAGGAAATACATGTATCAATTTAAATGCATTTGTATTAATTTTGAACTTGTGAAGCTTATAAGTCCCACTAGACAGACTCACTGACTATGAAACTTTTATTGTGGCTTGGTTAAAACTTAGACAGAGACTTGGTCAAGTTTTAGTTGCAGCAAAGCTCATTTGAGCCCTCCACAATTAATTGTGTACTTGACTTTAATTGAAGGCTTTTAGGGTGTTCTAAGGATTTTCATGAAACAAACTATGACTTTCTAAAAACTAGATTTTCAGAGGGTTCTAATGGAGTTGGTCTCACTTAATTTGAAGGTTCTAACTAAAGTTATGAGCTAAACAATTTCAGAGAAAATTCTGAAAATGTTTCTGAACATTTTCTATTTTCTCTGGAACAGTTTCACTAATCACACCATTAGGTGGACCAAATGAGCTCAAATGGATCTGAAATTTTTGTGGTAGTTCAGAGATACTTTGGTGAACATCCCAGCAAAATTTCAGGATTTTCCTCCAAAGGATTCTCCAGTTAAAATTCCAAACATTTTAAACTTTGAGGAATTAATTCTGGAGAATTAAGGATTTTCATGAAGTGCAACTCGATTTGCTGGAAAGTACTCCGAGAGCTGAATCCAACAAAATTTGGTTCACTCGATTTGGAGCTTTCTAGCCAAAGTTATGAGGATTTGAAGTTTGGAAGAAATTTGAAAATCGGGGAAAAAGTTTAAACTCGTGAGGGCCCGCGGGGACACGTGTTGAGCGCGGAGGGTTCCGGCACACTGAGGCCCACAGGGTATTTGCGCGCCAACACAGCCGATCCTGGACACACCCGATGCCTATTTAAATTCTTCAGCCGCTGACAGTGGGCCAGCCGGCTTCGTCTTCCTCCCACCGCTCTCTCGCGCCCGCGCAGCCGACCTCGCCGGAACAGACGCGGAGCTCGCCGGCTCGCTGCTGCCGGACCTCCCATGGCCTGAAACTCGTCGCCAGGGGGTTGTCGATGTCGAGGAACACGTCGGTGGTGTCAGGTCGGGCTGGGGTGACCGGAAATATCCCGGCGACGTGCCGCGGCCTCGGTTGAGGTTCGGCGCCGTCGACCGTGGGTTCTAACCCGCCAACACCTCGAACAAATGGTCCTACAGCATCAGTGTACCTCTAGGAAGCTTGACAAGGTGTCAAAAGGGTTCAGGGATGGCGGCAAGTCGGTCGGCACCGTGTGACCGATCGTGCCCGCCATGACCGCCCTTGATCGAGCTCGAAATTCGTCACTCCTAGACAGTGTCACGCCACGGATGCAGAAAAGAACTTGATCGCCGGCTAGTCCAGCGTCTATGCGCAAGATTTCATAACCACAGAAAGATCATAGAGCGAGAATTTGAAGAATCCGTACCGGAAGCTCGGTTTACTGTCGCCGGTGCAAAAACTGGAAATTCTCTGTGGATTCTTCACAGTTTGCTTCCAAACTTGGAGGAGAGCAGCACGGTGGTCACACGCTCCTGTTGCCTCTCTTGCTGGACCGTGAAAACGCCTGTGGAACGCTGTCCACGGGCGCCTGATTCTCGGCTGAGGCTAGGTCGCCGCGGTGGCGATTGTTTTCGGGCAAAGGAGGTCGGAGCACGGGGTTTCTTGCGTTGGGGAGGTGGAGTGCGATCTCAGGTGGCCGTCTAGCAGCTCGGGGAGGGAGAAGGCGAGCTGGTTTCGCGGTTCTCCGATCGAGCAGAGAGGCGGCAGGTTGGTGGCTCGGTGATTACAGGAGAGGAGGAAATGATCGGTGCCTGTCCCCGTGGAGCACCTTAAGAGGGCCCTGGAACCGCCCTTTGGCTCGCGTGTGGGCGCGGGAAGCAGCTGGTGGCGCTGCTGCTCCTCGGTGGCGAGCGCAGCTGCTCCCGAGCGTGGAGTTGGCATCTGCTCGGTGGAAGTTCCCACCGAGACTCTGACTTTGGGTGCAAGTTTCTCCTCCTTCCCTCTATGACATGTGGGTCCCACCCGGGGTTTTAACCTCTGAAATTTACTCCTAATCACCGTAGTAAACAGTGAGCCCCAAAATACCCCTGGGTATTCAAATTATTCACCCATGAGCCATTTGAATTGAGTAGAATTCAAATTGGGTTTGGTTTGAATGAATTTCAGCACAAGTTCAGTTTTGAATTCAAATAAAGTTTGAATTTGTCCCACTTAGCTCATGTCAAGATCAACTCCAAATGGAGTGAAAATTGGTGCGTGAGCTCACAAAAATGTGCTGAGTAAGAATATGCCTCCCACTTTTGAATTCATGGGATAAAAACAGTTTGAATTTGAATATGGTTTCAAACTGCCCTCTTCCTAACTATACCTAAAATGACCTCAAAAAGGGTTTGAATTTGGGTGAAACTTGGCATGGACATCCTTAGCAATGTGTAGGAGTTTTCATATGTCCAGCCCACCTATATCACATGTGGGAAATACCACTTTTGCAATATGTGAGTTTGTTTTTCTAATGAGCATGTTGATGGTGGTTACTTGCTCTTCATTTGTGTTCATCAACTTTCCTCAAATGAGGTGTGTGGTGTGGTGATGAACACTTCAAATGTGTGTCAAAAACTGAGGCCCTTACAACGAGATGGTATTGATGAGATGGTAGTGAATACGAGATGGTATTCATGAACAAAGTTGAGAAAGATTAATGTCTGGTTTTGACATGGAAAATGAGGATTCATGATGAAGGTATGTTGATGTTTAAATACATGTTGAGATTATATTCACTTAAAGTTAAGTTGCTGTTTTTATCGTGTTTTGAGAAGTAAACTTTGCTTTCTGCAATGAGCCTTTTTATACCTACCTTGTTGTAAGCTACATGTCATACTTTCCGCACTTGGTGAGTACGTCATGTACTCACCCTTGCATTATCATACATCATCAGCAACAGGAGAGGAGTACTATGAAGATCACGTGGAGTATTAGGCGTGAGATCCATCATCAGCCATGCCTGTGGAGTAGGAGATGGAGTCGCTGCTGCTGCTTAGTTTGCTTCCGCAATAGTTAGAAACTTCCGCTGCTAGAATAAAGACTTCCGCTGCTAGATTGAGACTTCTGTTGCTGACATGAGTTGAGACTCATGAGACAAGGTAATAAAACCCTGTTCATTCGTGGTATTACATTCTGAATTCAGTTTGTGGATGATATGTGTATGTGTGATGAACATTCTGGGCACACATACGCATCAGTTCTCGGTTCCCAGAATCGAGGGCGTCACATAAAAAGAAGTAGAAACGGAGAAAGAATCAGAAATATAGCCGAAAAGAGCAAATTCCAGTTCGTCGAGGAGATCTGTAGACACTTCCCGCGGCCCGCTGGCCACGTGGCGCTTTCGGAGCTCATCCCTGTGGAAGGGGGTAAGGTCCGGCACCATTGGCTACGTGGCAGGCTCGGAGCTCGCCTCTACGGAGAAGCGAGGCCAGCCCCACATGACACGTGCCACCTTCGGAGCTAGTCACTGCGGAGAAACGAGGCCGAGCCGCGCGGGACGCGTGTCACCCTCGGAGCACACCTCCGAGATGTGCTGCCCGCTAGGCACGTGTCACCCTCGGAGCACACCTCCGAGTAGTCCGAAACTATTTGACACGTGTCGCTCCCGGAGCTCACCCCTGCGGAGGGAGTGAGGTCCCGTCCCGATGGACACGTGTCGTCCTCGGAGCTCATCTCCGAGGAGAAGAGAGGTTCGACACTGCTGGACACGTGTCGTCCTCGGATCTTACCTCCGAGAAGGAGGGGGTCTGACAACTGTTGGACACGTGTCGACCTCGGAGCTCATCTCTGAGGAAAAAGGAAGTACGACGCAACTGGACACGAGGCACTCTCGGAGCTCGCCTATGAAGAGAGGGGAGGTCTGGAATTGACACGTGGCACTCTCGGAGCTCACCTCGGAAGAGAGTGTAGGTCTGGTACTGACACGTGGTGTAAGCGGAGCTCGCCTATGAGGAATAGGGAGGTCCCGCTCGCCAGATGTGTGGCACACGTCGAGCTCACCTCTAAGGGAGAGGGAGGTCCCGCCCGCCAGACACGTGGCACACCCGGAGCTCGTCTCTGCGGAAAAGGGAAACCAGGCCCCTGCTAGACACGTGGAGCCTCCGAAGCTCGTAGCTACAGAAGGATGAGGTCGTTAAACGTTTTTCCCCTGTACGTGAGCACCCGGTACGGGAGAAACCGACAGGAACTCTTCTACGTTGATACTGCAACCAAAATTATTCGAGATAAGTTGTTAAGATCCAAAATAAATCGAATAGGACTCTTATTTGAAATCCAATCAGAGTAGGATTCTTTTCTGACACCTTATAAATAGAACCCGAAATGCCCTGGCCGAAACCACGTACCTATTCTTTCCCTCCCGAGTCGGCGACAAGGAGATCCTAGCTCCCAACTCGCCAAGTTAAACCCCTTCACCGGAGCTTAGCCGCCGGTGAGCCGACGTTGAAGCCCCGACACCCAGGAGAAATGAGGTAGGTCGTCATTACCACCTTATGACATCATCGCGGTTTTCTTCACATCTGTTCCTTCAATCCCTTCGAACAGAAGCTTTTTCGTGTGGATAGATCACGTGTTGATCGGTTTGATCTAGATCTTGAGACAAGATCATCACCACGTCCACACTTGACCCTTGTTCATCGTAAAACCTAATGCAAGCCCATTAAAAAATGAAAGAACATACAAGAACACGTACAAACTAAACTGCACCATAGGATTATCATGCATATGCACCATTGCATCTTGAGTAAGGATTGTGCATGATGATTGGTTGCTGTGAATCTTGTATGTGCGTGATTGTGAGTAGAAGGACAAGCTCAGGGAGCTATCTACGAAGGACTACAGCACCAAGAATTCGAGACACCTGAGCAACAAAAGCCACAGGAACAAGACAAGTGCCCCTTGACCATATTGATCCCATGTTTTTAAAACTGTTTTGTTTGCGAAAATGTGTGTATGCTTGAGTCAACTTGATGGAGAACCCTTTCATAGGAATTTACTAGTTTTGTTAACCACCCTTGTCACCGGGAAAGTTGATGAGTTGGGTATGGTCGTTTTGCTTTTTGCTTCGCCGAGTCAACAAGATATGGGAAGCGAGATAGAATGTGTCTAGCTACTGCACTCATATGAATAATGAAATTAAGAACTTGATGTTGATAATGAACATGAATCGGGGGAGATATAGGCAAGCTTGGTTTGTGGAAGTGATAGAATGAGATGGTGGTTTACTTGCCGTAGATCTAAGGACCGGTTCATGCGAGCACATGCCAGGAAAACAGTGCCACCACAAGGCCAAGTATGGGTGCAGCTTAGCTGACTAATTACGCAAGTTACTAGATTGTTATGGACCGTGGAAGGCGCGGGGAATGGGAGTCGAGAGAGGACTGTCCTGGGAACTGCGGCACAAGAGGGGGCCCGCAGGTGGGAGAATGGTGATTCGAGCCTGCTGGTGAAACCTTAGTGAGTCCATACATCTAGTAGCCCCTTTGTAAAGGCTATTTTGTGACCTCTTGACCATACACCAACGGTTGTGTACTTGTATAATGGAGGTTCTGCAGTCGCCGATGGGTGATGAAATCACAAACTTGTGGGTAAAGTGGTGCCACGTCTGCAGAGTGTAAAACTATCATGATAGCCGTGCTTCCGGTCACAAGCGCCTGGCCAACTTCCATGATTAGATGGGATGGTTATTGGGATGGTTTTGGGGATGGTATTTGTTTTGGTTATTGGTTTGGTCTTTGGAATTGGTTTCGGGACTGTTGAGTCCTGGTAATGAGATTGGTTTCGTGACTGTTGAGTCGAAACAATAAGCTTTGGTCTCGGTTATGAGATGAAATTGAATATGAGATGGTATTCATGAGCATGAGATGAAAGATGAGAAAGATTAATGTCTAGATGAGACATGGGAAGTGGTGAATCATGATGGAGGTATGTTGGTGTTTTAATTGGATATATGTTGGGATTAAATTCACTTAAAGCTAGCTACTGTTTTATTGTGTTTTGTGAAAGAAACCTTGCTTTCGGCAATGAGCCTTTTTATTCCTACCTTGTTGGAAGCTACATGTCATATTTTTCCTGCACTTGCTGAGTACGACATGTACTCACCCTTGCATTATCATACAAACATCAGTCACAGGAGAGAAGTACTTTGAAGACCATGTGGAGTATTATGCGTGTGATCTACCGTCAACTTGCCTGTGGGGATGGAGTTGAAGATGGAGCCGCTGCTGCTGCTTAGTTTGCTTCGGCTATAGTTAGAGACTTCCGCTGCTAGAATAAGACTTCCTTTGCTAGAATAAGACTTCCGCTGCTAGGATAAGGCTTCCGCTGCTAGAATGAGTTAGAGACTCATGAGACATTGTAATAAAACCCTATTATTCATGGTTATATTCTGAATTCAGTTTGTGGATTACATGTATATGTGTGATGAACATCCTGGGAACACATATGCATCAGCTAGGTTCTGTGTTAGAACCTGGGCGTCACAACACCAGTGTGCCAAGAAAGCTTTGAGGAGCTCAAGAAAAGACTAACCACATCGCCGGTTTTGGTATTGCTGGACGTGAGCAAGAGTTTCGATATATATTGTGACGCATCAAGAAAAGGGCTTGGATGTGTGCTCATGCAAGAAGGACAAGTGGTAGCCTATGCATCGACACAACAAAAGAAACACGAGCTGAATTACCCCACACATGACTTGGAACTTGCCACCGTGCTACTTGCCTTGAAGATTTGGAGGCATTATATCCTTGGCCACCGATGTGGGATCTATACGGATCACAAAAGCCTCAAGTATATATTCACGCAAACGGATCTGAATTTGAGGCAACGTCGATGGTTGGAACTCATCAAGGATTATGATGTTGGAATCAATTATCACCATGGAAATGCCAATGTAGTAGCTGATGCGTTGAGCCAAAAGGGAGCATGTCGCCAACTCACGGTTCGGGAGACACCGCCCGAGCTGCGCAAGGAGTTCGAACGGTTACATCTCGGGTTCTTGAACGAGATGGAAGTGATAGAACTCAACTGTTCGCTGGAACAAGAGATATGAGATGGCCAAGCAACGGATGAGGAAATTGTAAGGGCCTCAGTTTTGGCACACATTTGAAGTGTTCATCACCACACCACACACCTCATTTGAGGAAAGATGATGAACACAAATGAAGAGCATGTAACCACCATCAACATGCTCATTAGAGAACAAACTCACATATTGCAAAAGTGGTATTTCCCACATGTGATATAGGTGGGCTGGACTTATGAAAACTTCTAAACATTGCTAAGGATGTCCATGCCAAGTTTCACCCAAATTCAAAACCTTTTTGAGGTCATTTTGGGTATAGATAGAAAGAGGACAGTTTGAAACCACATTCAAATTCAAACTGTTTTATCCCATGAATTTAAAAATGTGAGGCATATTCTTATTCAGCACATTTTTGTGAGCTCACACAACAATTTTCACTCCATTTGGAGTTGATATTGACATGAGCTAAGTGGGACGAATTCAAACTTTATTTGAATTCAAAACTGAACTTGTGCTGAAATTCACTCAAACCGAAGCCAATTTGAATTCTATTCAATTCAAATGGCTCAGGGGTGAATAATTTGAATCACCAGGGGTATTATGGGGCTCACTGTTTACAACAGTGATTAGGAGTAAATTTCAGAGGTTAAAACCCCGGGTGGGACCCACATGTCATAGAGGGAAGAAGGAGAAACTTGCACCCAAATTCAGAGTCTCAGTGGGAAATTCCGCCGAGCAGCTGTCGGCTGTGCCACCGAGCAGCTACCGGCGCCACCAGCTGCTTCCCTCTCCGCGCGTTGGCGCCCAGGGCGGCTGGCTCGTGCCCCCGCGCGACCGGCACCGCCTCAGCCAAACAGGAGTCGGCCGGCTTTATCTTCTCGCGGGCAAACCCGAGCAGCGGCATTGTTTCTCGCCGCAGCTCTCTGCTCAATCGGGAAAACCAGCAAAACCATCTCCTCCTTCGTCCCTGAACTGCTAGACAGCCACCTGAGCTCGCACTCCACCTCTCCAACGCCAGAAACCTCGAGCTCCGACCTCCTTTGCCCAAAGACGGTCGCCACCGCGGCGACCTAGCCTCAGCCGAGAGTCAGGCGCCCGTGGGCAGCGTTCCACAGGCGTTTTCATGGTCCAGCGAGAGAGGCAACAGGAGCGCGCGACCACCGTGCTGCTCTCCTCCAAGTTTGGAAGCCAACCGTGAAGAATCCGCAGAGAATTTCCAGTTTTTGCTCCAGTGACCGTAAACTGAGCTTCTGGTACGGTTTCTTTAAATTCTCGCTCTATGATCTTTCGGAGGTCATCAAATCTTGCACATAGACGCTGGACTAGCCGGCAATCAAGTTCTTTTCTGCATCCGTAGCGTGAAACTGTCTAGGAGTGACGAATTTCGAGCTCGATCGAGGGCGGTCATGGCGGGCACGATCGGTCACACGGTGCCGACCGACTTGCCGCCATCCCTGAACCCTTTTGACACCTTGTCGAGCTTCCTAGAGGTACACTGATGCTGTAGGGCCGTTTGTTCGAGGTGTTGGCGGGTTTAGAAACCACGGTCGACGGTGTCGAACCTCAACCGAGGCCGTGGCACGTCGCCGAGCTACTTCCGGTAACCCCCAGCCCGACCTGTCACCCCCGACGTATTCCTCGACGTCGACAACCCCCTGGCGGGGAGTTTCAGACCACGGGAGGTCCGGCAGCGGCGAGCCGGCGAGCCCCGAGTCTGCTCCGGCGAGGTCGGCGGCGCGGCGCGAGAGAACGGCGGGCGGAAGACGAAGCCGGCTGGCCCATGTGTCAGCGGCTGAAGAATTTAAATTGGGATCGGGTGTGGCCAGGGATCGGCTGTGCTGGCGCGCAAATACCCTGTGAGCTCCGATGTGCCGGACACCTCCGCGCTCGACACGTGTGGTATCCCCGGTGTGCCGGACACCTCCGCGCTCAACACGTGTCCCCGCGGGCCCCGAGAGTTTAAACTTCTCCCCCGATTTGCAGAATTCTTCCAAACTTCAAATCCTCATAACTTTGGCTAGAAACCTCCAAATCGGGTGAACCAAATTTTGTTGGATTCAGCTCTCTGAGCACTTTCCAGCAATACCAAATTCAGCTCATGAAAGTGAATAGTTTCCCATAATTAAATCCCTAAAGTTTAAACTGTTGGGAACTATATCTGGAGAACTACTTTATGAAAAATTCTGAAATTTGGCTGAAAGGTTCATTGGAGAATCCCTGAATCCCAGTAAAATTTTCAGACTCATCCAAGTTCCTTTAGTTACCCTAATTGGGTGATTAAGGGAACTGCCCAGAGAAAATAGAAAAATGTACAGAAACATTTTTCAGATTTTCTCCAATCTTAATTAGGACATTACTTTCGGTAGAATTCTTCAAATGACATGAAACCAATTCCATTAGAACCATCCTAAATTCTAGTTTCCAGAAAGTAATGGTCGGAGCCATGAAAAACCCTGGAATTACTTAGAGGCTCAATTATTGACCAAAGAGGCTTTTATTTGTACAAGGTTCAATTAAACTTTGTTTCAAATAAAACTTGGTCACAACTCTGGTTAGGCCCCTACCAATCCACCATAAAAATTTCAGAACCAAAGGGGAGGGCTAGCTAGACTTATTAGCAATTATGTATTTAAGTTCACACATTGCATTTAAATTTACATGTAGTATTGTATTCAACGTGTAGCCATTGAATAAGAGACCCCGGAAGTGCTGGATTTCCTTCTTCCGGACGAAGAACTAACTACTGACCAGCAGCAACAAGGCAAGCCCCGGTTTGCATTAACCTTGTTATAAGTTTTTACTTGTTTACATGTGTCATATGAAGTATGTATGTGCATTAGGTATAGGATGAATGAAACCCCACTTGCATAACCAAAGGTTCCTAAAAGAGTGAGGGTAGTGTCAAGGACCTCGAGTAGACAGGCTATGCTTAATGATCCATAGGACTTCGGTACAAGTCGAGTAGTTGGAATCTACTCGCGAGATAGGCTTGGGACACACGGGTTCGGTTGAGTGATGTGAGATCACTTTAGTAATGAAAATGAGACTAGGTAGGGGCTAGGGCGTAGCAAGAGGAAGTCTTGTGTGCGCAGCCCTGCCCATGTCGATTGAGGACCTATCCGTGTGCGGCCCTGCTGAACAAGTATTGAATGTACCGAAGGCATATCGGATATATGGGCCCCGATAAACCGATGTAGCCTAAACCTCCGGGCGTCGAGGCATAACAAACCGATTTATAGGTGTAGGCTGAGGGCAGCAAGGTGGAAATCTGCCAACGGGCATAGAGAGATGCTCCGTGTGGGGAACCTCCTGCTCGTTTCGGTGCGACCGGTTCGACGTTTGGGCTGTTGGGTGAAAGGTTGTCCCGTACGACATCGAGTGAGCGTGCTGTGCAGCTCCACAGGTGGGCGTACGTGACGTGCTCTTTGGGTTTCCCTGCAGGTGTATATCGAGTCGATTCGCCGTCCCTCGCGGTGACGAGTACCGCTTATTCACTGCGTCGTAACGTAGACTAATGAATGAAAGGTTATGATTCAATATTGCTGATATGATATAACTTTGTATTGCTACATGTTTGCCACCAAATATTGCTTACTAAATTTCAGCTTCATGAACTGTTAACTTGTTGCTAAAACATGAATTAAGGATGAACTTGTGGGTGTGTCCATTTGCTGCAACAATGCTATCCTATATCATTGTACACCTCATGTAGAGTTTCATGCTTAGGTGAGTCGGTTAAGCCTTGCTGAGCCTTCGTGCTCACGGTTGCTTCCTAAGTGTTTTTCAGGTGAGGAGCCACCCACGGACTCGGAGTACGAGTCCACCGGCGAGGGTTACCCTCCGTCGGGGACCACGGCTGAGTGGGAGCCGTACACGCCGCGCTGAGCTGAGGAGTGCAGCTAGTGTGGGTTGCTCTAGGGCTGGGCAACCACTTTTGCTAGATAGGCGGGCGTGAGTTATATAAAAGAAACTTCCGCTGTGTAATAAAGACCTAGTTTGTAACTGAGAAGTGTACTACTTTGTACATTCAGTTTGTTTTTCCCATGTAATATAATGTGTTCTTATGACGTGTGCTGTCGGGTGTCGCATAGCGCGGCACCACCCTCTGCGATCCTGGATGAGCGGATTCTGGTCCGCCACAGCCTGGTATCATAGCTGCATTGGGGATAGCACGGTACTTAAGGACTGCATTACGGGAAAAATTAGGTATACGGTGAGGATTCGGTAGTTGCCCAAGTAAGGACTATATTAGCTTAGTTACTTAAAGTGGCAAAGACTAACTTATGTGTTATAATTCTGAATTTCAATTATGTAACGATGCACCTACGCTCTGGTAAGTATGGTAAGGAACGCCACCGAAAGCGGTTCAATTTCGGTTAGCTCCCCCTGACGAGGAACGTGGTTCAGGGATTGATCTCACAGCTTGGTGTGAGACATCAATATGAAACTCTTGGACTCGTCATGTCCCTGAGTTCATATGAAACGCTGATCCCTAGCGTGCATTAGGCAAGTAAGTGGAGACCCCATCGCGTGGTCAGTAACGCGAGAGTGTGTTCGTCTGGAAATAGCCCAGGAGGACATATGCAGCGCTTGCCATCGGCGTTCCCTGCAGGGCAGTAGGTGGTATCTGTTGGGTTGAAAACATTCCCAACCGTGACCACCCGTTCATGACCTACTCGGGTTCCCCGTCGTGTGGTGTTGAAACACGATCACGTACCTTGAGACGTGACCTAACTCAAGGACGGCCGTATGACAATGATACGGGCGTTTGTATTTACTTTCAAATATGGAACTGCCTGAAATGAATAACCATTGAGTGCACCATTATTGTGTGGTCTTCTGCAGGTACTAACCTCGTATGTATCCGTGTAGAAAACGTGTGCGAGAGACCGTTTAGTGCCACACTTGAGACGTATATGCCGGTATGATCCGGTTAGGATTTTCTTTTGTGAGGAATGTAGTACCGAGATATTGTAGGCATACGCGTGAGAATAATGATAACAAAGAATTAAAATCTATAGGTTCAACATTTAGGACCCTGGTTGGGTATAAGAATGGGATAGTGGAGCAATATAGCCAAAACTATGAAAAGCAGAGTGCTCTGTTTTGGGCAGCAAGTTTGCTGATCTTCAACAGGGCATAACTCACAGGTCTTTTAGCCCATGGAGGTGTGCTATATAGTTCTGGAAAGGTATTTAAGTACTCTACAACTTTGTTGTAGACTTCCAGAACTGAAACTCACCTTAAGATGGCTTAAATCCCAGAGGCATGTAACTGTCCAGAACCAGGACAGTGTTAAAACATTCTCTGGAGTGTTCTGTTTTTCAAGGATAACTCCCAGTAGAAAATTTAAAATTTTCATATGATACCTCCTTTGAAATAGTAGAAGATGTGTGACATCTTTGCAATTCAAAGTTTCTGAAGTTTCAGCACAGATTTCAGTGGAAACCAGGGATGAAAACAGCCACTTCCAAAGGAGGTGCTGTTAAAATTCTTCCAGAACTTCTGCTGACTTTGAATTAACATAACTTTTTAACCAAAGCTGATCTGAGGGCAAATGAATACTCGTTGGAAAGATACTGAAGTTAACTTTAACTTTAGTATGCAACTTGAGTCATGAAAATGCCCAGAACCAGATCAAAACTTGGAATAGGTAGAAACTGGTCATTCGGACAGGAGAATGACAGTTGAACTCATTGGAGAGGGTGTTGTACCCTAAGGGTGCTACACGTGATGACAACGCGATAGTAATGTCTCGTAGAGACCAAACCAAGTTATGGTGAGTTTCCAAAGTGGAGGTTCATCAAGTTGGATTAAACTAGCTTGTGTTTGGTCTGGTAATGGTGTAGCTTGTGCAAAGTTATTACATTATCTACTTACGAGATATATCGCATGTTTTTGTTGTCATAATGTTTTTATGCCCATTTTTATTGGACTGCATGCAACAATGCTGCGGGACTGATGATTATTGTCGTGTGGTTGCAGATGGTTCGTACTAGGATCACGCACGAGGTTGGTGGCTCTAGCCAACAGGGAGGTGATGACTCCCAGCCACCGGCCTACGACAGCACCCTGCAGCAGCAGCCACCACCGCCGCCTCCGCTTACTCTAGCGGATGTGATAGCGGCATTGGTGGGAGGTCGTGAGGAGCAGACCGACCTGCTCCGCACGATCGTGCAGAATACGTCTCAGGCGGGGGGACGTCAAGACAGAGGGCCTCGTGAGCCCCGGGAAGTGTCGTACTCGGATTTCATGAGTACGCACCCTCCAGTGTTCACCGAAGCCGAAGAACCACTGGAGGCGGACAACTGGCTGCGGACTATCGAGTCCAAGTTCAGGCTGCTCCAATGTACAGAGCGGCAGAAGACCCTGTTCGCAGCACAGCAGCTCCACGGTGCCGCTGGTGCATGGTGGGCGAATTATGTTGCCTCACATCCGGCTGGCCATGCCGTGGAATGGCAAGAGTTCCGGGAGGCGTTCTGCGCCTATCACATTCCTCCCGGAATCATGAAGAGGAAGTTCCAAGAATTCTTAGAGCTGAAGCAGGGCGGGAGGAGTGCCCACGACTACTCCCGTTCCTTCAACCATCTGGCGCAGTATGCGTCAGACTATATCTCCACGGAG
The DNA here is from genome assembly GCA_030760725.1 of Neostapfia colusana. NCBI lineage: Eukaryota > Viridiplantae > Streptophyta > Magnoliopsida > Poales > Poaceae > Neostapfia > Neostapfia colusana. The sequence goes on along the minus strand of JASWHV010000017.1, from coordinate 29,666,752 downwards.
GAGAAGAAGAGGGAGCATTTCTATCGGGGGTTACACCCCGAAATGAAAACGCACCTCGTTCAGTGGAATCGCGGCACATTCAACGACTTAGTCAATGCCGCGATCATGCAAGAGGATGCTCAGCCGGAGTTGGCAGCTGAGCAGAGGAAGCGCAGCGCTCCACCTAGCAGCGGTGGTGGCGCGCCTCAGAAGTACCATATGGTGTATCGGACACCATCCGGGCAGCAGTGGCGTCCACCGGCGCGACCTCAACAGTTCGGGGGACGTTCGTTCCAAGCACCCCCGTTCCGTCCGCCGATGCCACCCCCAAGACAGCAGCAGCAGCAGCAGACGGTACCCCGGGCGTTGCCACCGCCACAACGCGCTCCGGAATTCCGTCCACCGATCAGCGGGGGACCGCCCCGTTTTACCTGCTTCACGTGTGGCCAGGCGGGCCACTTCGCGAAGGACTGTCCCCAGGGGCAGCAGAGCAGCGGGCAAGCCCAGCTCCAGGGCGGTGCTCGAGGCCGACCTCCGGTGAAGAAGGATGGTCAGCGGACTGGAGGCGTCCGCAACCTCGACAATGAGGACGCCCCAGAAGGAGACAACGTGCTGGCGGGTACGTTCACTCTCAACCATCAAGCCATCGTCATATTGTTTGATTCTGGTGCGACCCACAACTTTATAAGTGCATCATATGTGGTTAAGCATCAGCTGGAAGTCTTTCCAACCGAGTGTTCGTATATGATCTGCTCACCGGGAGGAAAGATTTCAGCAACGATGATGGTTCCAAAAGCACCACTGTGCTTAGGTGGGAAGATATATCTCACCACTACGATTATCCTTGAGGGACAGAAGATTGATGCAATCTTGGGAATGTCATGGCTAAGTTACCATGGCGCTGTCCTGGAAACCCTATCACGGACGGTTCACCTCAACTCCCCATTACATCGTCCGCAGTCCCTCCCATTAGATAATCCAATCCGGGAAGTTTCGGTGATCCACAATACTGAAGCTCTCAAGTTGGAGGACATCCCCGTAGTCCGGGAGTATCCTGACGTGTTTCCGAATGATCTTCCGGGCATGCCACCTGAGCGGGATGTCGAGTTCAAGATTGAGCTCGCACCCGGGACTACGCCCATATCACGGAGACCATACAAGATGGCTCCAAATGAGCTGGCGGAACTGAAAGAACAGCTCAATGATCTGTTGAGCAAGGGTTTCATTAGGCCAAGTTCCTCGCCTTGGGGATGCTCGGCGTTGTTCGTGAAGAAGAAAGATGAAACCTTGAGGCTGTGTGTGGATTACCGGCCGCTCAACGCCGTCACCATCAAGAATAAGTACCCACTGCCCCGCATCGACATATTGTTTGATCAACTTGTGGGTGCAAGTGTGTTCTCAAAGATGGACCTTCGCTCTAGATATCACCAGATCAAGACCCGGGTGGAGGATATCCCGAAGACGGCCTTCTCGACGGGATACGGATTGTATGAATATCTCGTCATGTCCTTTGGTCTCACAAATGCTCCAGCCCATTTCATGTATCTCATGAACTCGGTGTTCATGCCGGAGCTGGACAAGTTCGTGGTAGTGTTCATCAACGATATCTTGGTTTATTCCAAGACAGAAGCCGAACATGCCGAACACTTGCGGATCATTCTTCAACGATTGCGAGACCACAAGCTTTACGCCAAGTTCAGTAAATGCGAGTTTTGGATCAGCCAAGTGCCATTCTTGGGACATATCATCTCAGCAGAAGGCATTGCGGTTGACCCAAGCAAAATAGAGCAAGTGCTGAAATGGAAAGCTCCCACTTCAGTTCATGAAGTCAGAAGCTTCCTCGGGTTAGCCGGATACTATAGGAGATTCATTCCAAGCTTCTCCAAGCTCGCTAAGCTGATGACAGAATTGCTGAAGAAAGGGACGAAGTATGTTTGGAACACGGCGTGTGATGGAGCGTTCTAAGCATTGGTGAAGCATCTCACAACAGCCCCGGTCTTAGCTCAGCCGGATACAATAAAGCCCTTCGACGTGTATTGTGACACGTCCGGTATTGGGCTTGGCTGCGTGTTGATGCAGGAAGGACGTGTGGTCGCCTATGGCTCACGCCAACTTCGGAACCATGAGCAGCATTATCCTACTCATGATCTTGAGCTTGCTGCCATGGTGTTGGCGCTAAAAATGTGGAGGCACTATCTCCTGGGGAATCTGGAGCACCTCTACACCGACCACAAGAGCTTGAAATACATTTTCACCCAGAAGGAGCTGAATATGAGGCAAAGGAGGTGGTTAGAATTAATCAAGGACTATGAAATTGAGATTCACTACCACCCCGGCAAGGAGAATGTGGTTGCCGATGCGCTGAGTCGGAAATCACATGTCCATCACCTCACCATTACACCGGTGGAGGAGGAAGAGCCAAGTTTATACTTGGTTCCTTATGGATCGCTGTACAACCTTGCCCTCATCCCTACTATTAGGGAGGACATCATTGCAGCTCAGAAAAATGATAATGGCATGGCACATCTCCGGAGACGGATTGACAATGGGGAGATCAAATGTTTCCGGAAAGATGATGAGGGGACGCTGTGGTTTAATGACCGCATAGTCGTACCCCGGGATATGGAGTTGAGAAAGAAGATCCTCGATGAAGCTCACTTGTCCAAGTACTCCATTCATCCGGGCAGCAACAAAATGTACCAAGATTTGAAAAAAAAGTTTTGGTGGACACGGATGAAGCGGGAGGTAGCTATGTACGTATCCGAGTGCGATACGTGCCGACGAGTGAAAGCTGATCACATGAAAAAATCAGGGCTGCTGCAACCCCTGAAGATCCCGGCATGGAAATGGGAAGATGTGAGCATGGATTTCATTGTGGGATTACCCCTAACATCCAACAAGCATGATTCCATATGGGTAATCACTGATCGGTTAACCAAGACGGCTCACTTCATTCCGGTGAATACACGTTACAATGCCGGCAAATATGCGGAGCTATACATAGCGAAGATTCTATGCCTATACGGGGTACCCAAGACCATTGTCTCAGATCGAGGTGCATTATTTGTATCTCGCTTTTGGGAGCAGCTACACGCTGCATTGGGTACTAAGTTGATCAGGAGCTCCGCTTATCACCCTCAGACAGATGGGCAAACAGAGAGGGTGAATCAAGTCCTGGAAGACATGTTGAGAGCATGTGCCATCCACCATGGTAGGAACTGGGATGATCACCTACCATTGGCGGAATTCTCGTACAACAACGGCTATCAGGCGAGTATCAAAATGGCACCTTACGAAGCTCTCTACGGTCGTAAATGCCGCACCCCATTAAATTGGTGCGAGTCCGGTGGAAGGGTCACATTCGGGGTTGATGTGGTGAACGACGCCGAAGAGCGCGTTCGGACAATTCAAGCCAATTTGAAGGCCGCTCAATCCCGACAGAAGAGCTACGCTGATAAGAGGCGTAGACCGTTGCATTTTGACGTTGGGGAACACGTGTACCTCCGTGTGTCTCCGATGAAGGGCGTGCACCGGTTCGGTGTGAAGGGGAAGCTCGCTCCCCGTTTTATTGGACCCTATGCTATCACCGAGAAGTGTGGACCAGCAGCGTATAGATTGGAGCTACCGGCATCCCTGGCTGGTGTCCATGATGTTTTCCATGTTTCGCAACTGCGAAAATGTTTGAAGCATACAGCTGCTGTTCCTACCGAAGACATCAGCGAGCTGAAACCGGATTTAACACATGATGAGTATCCGGTGGAAATTCTTGATGAGAAAGCCCGAACCACGCGTAGCAGAACGTTGTGGTTCTACAAGATCCTCTGGAGTAACCACGCCGTGGAAGAAGCGACGTGGGAGAGCGAGGAATTCCTTCGCTCAAATTACCCGGAGTTCATGGCTTCTCAACACGGGTAAGTCCCTACTACATCGCTATCTCTTCTTTTGTAATATCGGGACGAGATTCTTTTAAGGGGGGAGGAATGTAAGGGACTCAGTTTTGGCACACATTTGAAGTGTTCATCACCACACCACACACCTCATTTGAGGAAAGATGATGAACACAAATGAAGAGCATGTAACCACCATCAACATGCTCATTAGAGAACAAACTCACATATTGCAAAAGTGGTATTTCCCACATGTGATATAGGTGGGCTGGACTTATGAAAACTTCTACACATTGCTAAGGATGTCCATGCCAAGTTTCACCCAAATTCAAAACCTTTTTGAGGTCATTTTGTGTATAGATAGAAAGAGGACAGTTTGAAACCACATTCAAATTCAAACTGTTTTATCCCATGAATTTAAAAATGTGAGGCATATTCTTATTCAGCACATTTTTGTGAGCTCACACACCAATTTTCACTCCATTTGGAGTTGATATTGACATGAGCTAAGTGGGACGAATTCAAACTTTATTTGAATTCAAAACTGAACTTGTGCTGAAATTCACTCAAACCGAACCCAATTTGAATTCTATTCAATTCAAATGGCTCAGGGGTGAATAATTTGAATCACCAGGGGTATTATAGGGCTCACTGTTTACAACAGTGATTAGGAGTAAATTTCAGAGGTTAAAACCCCGGGTGGGACCCACATGTCATAGAGGGAAGACGGAGAAACTTGCACCCAAAGTCAGAGTCTCGGTGGGAAATTCCACCGAGCAGCTGTCGGCTGTGCCACCGAGCAGCTACCGGCGCCACCAGCTGCTTCCCTCTCCGTGCGTTGGCGCCCAGGGCGGCTGGCTCGCGCCCCCGCGCGACCGGCACCGCCTCAGCCGAACAGTAGTCGGCCGGCTTTATCTTCTCGCGGGCAAACCCGAGCAGCGGCATTGTTTCTCGCCGCAGCTCTCTGCTCAATCGGGAAAACCAGCAAAACCATCTCCTCCTTCGTCCCTGAACTGCTAGACAGCCACCTGAGCTCGCACTCCACCTCTCCAACGCCAGAAACCTCGAGCTCCGACCTCCTTTGCCCAAAGACGGTTGCCACCGCGGCGACCTAGCCTCAGCCGAGAGTCAGGCGCCCGTGGGAAGCGTTCCACAGGCGTTTTCATGGTCCAGCGAGAGAGGCAACAGGAGCGCGCGACCACCGTGCTGCTCTCCTCCAAGTTTGGAAGCCAACCGTGAAGAATCCGCAGAGATTTTCCAGTTTTTGCTCCGGCGACCGTAAACCGAGCTTCTGGTACGGTTTCTTTAAATTCTCGCTCTATGATCTTTCGGAGGTCATCAAATCTTGCACATAGACGCTGGACTAGCCGGCAATCAAGTTCTTTTCTACATCCATAGCGTGAAACTGTCTAGGAGTGACGAATTTCGAGCTCGATCGAGGGTGGTCATGGCGGGCACGATCGGTCACATGGTGCCGACCGACTTGCCGCCATCCCTGAACCCTTTTGACACCTTGTCGAGCTTCCTAGAGGTACACTGATGCTGTAGGGCCGTTTGTTCGAGGTGTTGGCGGGTTTAGAAACCACGGTCGACGGTGTCGAACCTCAACCGAGGCCGTGGCACGTCGCAGAGCTACTTCCGGTAACCCCCAGCCCGACCTGTCACCCCCGACGTGTTCCTCGACGTCGACAACCCCCTGGCGGCGAGTTTCAGACCATGGGAGGTCCGGCAGCAGCGAGCCGGCGAGCCCCGAGTCTGCTCCGGCGAGGTCGGCGGAGCGGCGCGAGAGAACGGCGGGCGGAAGACGAAGCCGGCTGGCCCACGTGTCAGCGGCTGAAGAATTTAAATCGGGATCGGGTGTGGCCAGGGATCGGCTGTGCTGGCGCGCAAATACCCTGTGAGCTCCGGTGTGCCGGACACCTCCGCGCTCGACACGTGTGGTATCCCCGGTGTGCCGGACACCTCCGCGCTCAACACGTGTCCCCGCGGGCCCCGAGAGTTTAAACTTCTCCCCCGATTTGCAGAATTCTTCCAAACTTCAAATCCTCATAACTTTGGCTAGAAAGCTCCAAATCGGGTGAACCAAATTTTGTTGGATTCAGCTCTCTGAGAACTTTCCAGCAATACCAAATTCAGCTCATGAAAGTGAATAGTTTCCCATAATTAAATCCCTAAAGTTTAAACTCTTGGGAATTTTATCTGGAGAACTACTTTATGAAAAATTCTGAAATTTGGCTGAAAGGTTCATTGGAGAATCCCTGAATCCCAGTAAAATTTTCAGACTCATCCAAGTTCATTTAGTTACCCTAATTGGGTGATTAAGATAACTGCCCAGAGAAAATAGAAAAATGTATAGAAACATTTTTCAGATTTTCTCCAATCTTAATTAGTACATAACTTTCTGTAGAATTCATCAAATGACATGAAACCAATTCCATTAGAACCATCCTAAATTCTAGTTTCCAGAAAGTAATGGTGGGAGCCATGAAAAACCCTGGAATTACTTAGAGGCCCAATTATTGACCAAAGAGGATTTTATTTGTACAAAGGTTCAATTGAACTTTGTTTCAAATAAAACTTATTCAGAACTCTGGTTAGGCCCCTACCAATCCACCATAAAAATTTCAGAACCAAAGGGGAGGGCTAGCTATGGTTATTAGCAATTATGTATTTAAGTTCACACATTGCATTTAAATTTACATGTAGTATTGTATTCAACGTGTAGCCATTGAAGAAGAGACCCCGGAAGTGCTGGATTTCCTTCTTCCGGACGAAGAACTAACTACTGACCAGCAGCAACAAGGCAAGCCCTGGTTTGCATTAACCTTGTTATAAGTTTTTACTTGTTTACATGTGTCATATGAAGTATGTATGTGCATTAGGTATAGGATGAATGAAACCCCACTTGCATAACCAAAGGTTCCTAAAAGAGTGAGGGTAGTGTCAAGGACTTCGAGTAGACAGGCTATGCTTAATGATCCATAGGACTTCGGTACAAGTCGAGTAGTTGGAATCTACTCGCGAGATAGTCTTGGGACACACGGGTTCGGTTGAGTGATGTGAGAAAACTTTAGTAATGAAAATGAGACTAGGTAGGGGCTAGGGCCTAGCAAGAGGAAGTCTTGTGTGCGCAGCCCTGCCCATGTCGATTGAGGACCGATCCGTGTGCGGCCCTGCTGAACAAGTATTGAACGTACCGAAGGCATATCGGATATATGGGCCCCGATAAACCGATGTAGCCTAAACCTCCGGGCGTCGAGGCATAACGCACCGATTTATAGTTGTAGGCTGAGGGCAGCAAGGTGGAAATCTGCCAACGGGCATAGAGAGATGCTCCGTGTGGGGAACCTCCTGCTCGTTTCGGTGCGACCGATTCGACGTTTGGGCTGTTGGGTGAAAGGTTGTCCCGTACGACATCGAGTGAGCGTGATGTGCAGCTCCACGGGTGGGCGTACGTGACGTGCTCTTTGGGTTTCCCTGCAGGTGTATATCGAGTCGATTCGCCGTCCCTCGCGGTGACGAGTACCGCTTGTTCACTGCGTCGTAACGTAGACTAATGAATGAAAGGTTATGATTCAATATTGCTGATATGATATAACTTTGTATTGCTACATGTTTGCCACCAAATATTGCTTACTAAATTTCAGCTTCATGAACTGTTAACTTGTTGCTAAAACATGAATTAAGGATGAACTTGTGGGCGTGTCCATTTGCTGCAACAATGCTATCCTATGTCATTGTACACCTCATGTAGAATTTCATGCTTTGGTGAGTCGGTTAAGCCTTGCTGAGCCTTCGTGCTCACGGTTGCTGCTTAAGTGTTTTTCAGGTGAGGAGCCACCCACGGACTCGGAGTACGAGTCCACCGGCGAGAGTTACCCTCCGTCGGGGACCACGGCTGAGTGGGAGCCGTACACGCCGCGCTGAGCTGAGGAGTGCAGCTAGTGTTGGTTGCCCTAGGGCTGGGCAACCACTTTTGCTAGATAGGCGGGCGTGAGTTGTATAAAAGAAACATCCGCTGTGTAATAAAGACCCTAGTTTGTAACTGAGAAGTGTACTACTTTGTACATTCAGTTTGTTTTTCCCATGTAATATAATGTGTTCTTATGACGCGTGCTGTCAGGTGTCGCATCGCGCGGCACCACCCTCTGCGATCCTGGATGAGCGGATTCTGGTCCGCCACAGAAATCAAGGAAATCAAGGAAAGAATCCGACAAGGCCTAGAAAAGGATTTCAAGGAAGACGGAAAGGGCACGCTTTGGTTAGGGAAAAGGATTTGTGTGCCTAACGTGAAGCACATTCGCGACACGATATTAATGGAGGCACATGACTCACCGTATTCCATACATCCTGGCTGTACAAAGATGTACAAGGACCTGAAAACTTGCTATTGATGGGATGGTATGAAAAGGGACATAGTTGAATATGTTGCTTTATACGACACATGCCAACCGGTGAAAGCCGAACATCAAAGACCCGCTGGACTGTTACAGCCATTGAAAGCACCTTAGTGGAAGTGGGAAGACATCAGCATGGATTTCATTGTCAGATTGCCACGTACTCGGTCGGGTTACGAGTTGTGGCGCACTCGTTTCTGTGGAAAATCCACGGAACCGAGAACTGATGCATATGTGTGCCCAAGATGTTTATCACACATACACATATCATCCACAAACTGAAATCACAATATATTTTACCATGAATAACAGGGTTTATTACAATGTTTCATGAGTCTTGGACTCATGCTAACAGCGGAAATCTTATCTAAGCAGCGGAAGTCTTATCTAACTAGTGCGGAAGCAATCTAAGCAGCAGCAGCGGCTCCATCTCTACTCCACCCCCACAGGCAAGGTTGAGGACAGATTACACGCCTAATGCTCCACTTGGTCTTCATAGTAATCTTCTCATGTTGCTGATGATGAAATAATGATGCAAGTTTGAGTACAATTATATACTCAGCAAGTGCGGAAAAATATGATATGTAGCTCACAACAAGAAAGTTATAAAAGGCTCATTGCAGAAGGCGAAGTTATTTATCAAAACCATGATAAAATAGAAACTTAACTTTAAGTGAATGTAATCCCAACATGTATCAACATACCTCCATTATGTCTCATCACTTTCCATGTCTCAACCAGACATTTTATCTTTCTCAATTTTGCTCACGAATACCTTCTCGCATTCTCTACCATCTCACGAATACCATCTCGTATTCGCTACCATTTCATCTCATTAACAATTCCATCTCACACCGAGACCAATCTTGTTGCCACAACCCAACAGTCCTGCAACCAACCATATCATCCGGACTCAATCTGTCCCAGAAGCCAAACCATAACCAAAACCATAACCAATAACCATCCCAACTAATCAATAACCATCCCAACTAATCATGGAAGTTGGTCTGGCGCTCGTGACCGTAAGATCGGCTGTCATGATAGTTTCAAGAACTCTGCAGAGTTTGTACCACTTTACCCACAAGTTTGTGATTTTGTCACCCGTCGGCGACTGCAGAACCTCCATTATACCAGTACACAGCCGTCGGTGTATGGTCAAGAGATCACAAAATAGCCTTTACAAAGGGGCTACTAGATGTATGGACTCACTAAGGTTTCACCGGCAGGCTAGAATCTCCAATTCTGCCACCAACTTGTGCCATGCAGTTCCCAGGGCAGTCCTCACTCGACTCCCATTCCCCGCGCCTTCCACGGTCCATAACAAACTAGTAACTTACCTAATTAGTCAGCTAAGCCGCACGCATACATGGCCTTGTGGTGGCACTGCTATCCTGGCATGTGCTCGCATGAACCGGTCCTTAGATCTATGGCAAGTAACCACCATCTCATTCTACCTCATTCACAAACCCATGCTTGCCTAGATCTCCCTCCGATTCATGTTCATTAACAACATCAGTTTCTCATTATCATTACTAGTGCAGTTAGCTAGACACATCTATCTCGCTTCCCAATCCCATGGACTCAGCGAAGCATAAAAGCAAAAACCATACTCGACTCATAAATTTCCCTGGCGACAATGGTGGTTTAACCAAAACTAGTAAACTCCTATAAAAGAGTTTCCCTTCATGCACACACACCTTTTCGCAAAACAAAATTGTTTTCCAAAACATAGGATCAATATGGTCAAGGGGCACTTGCCTTTTGCTTGCGGTTCCGGTTGCTCTTGGATCTCGAAACCTTGTTGTTGCAGCTCGTTGTACACAGCTCCCTTAGCTTGTCCTTCTATACATGATCACACACATACAAGATTCTTAACAATCAATACTATGCACAAACTTTAACCAGATGCGATGATGCATATGCATGCAATTCCTATGATGCAGTTTTGGTTTGTACGTGTTCTTGCATGGCTTGCATGGTTTTTACGATGAACAGAGGTGTTCGGATCAATTGTGGATGTGGCGATGATCTTGACTTTAGATCAAACCGATCAACACGTGATCTGTCCATGAAAAAGCTTCTGTTCGAAAGGAATTGAAGAACAGATGCAAAGAAAGAGCGATGATGTCGTAAGGTGGTATTGGAGACCTACCTTACGTTCCTCTTGGTCTCGGGGTCCTTCTCCTAGCAAGACAGATCGTTGGGCTCTCTTTCGTCGATCTTCGGCGACCTCTGGCGACTGATCTCCGGCAAAGGGGTTTAGCTCGGCGAGTTTGGGGCTAGGACTTCTAAGTTGTCGGCTTAGAGAAGATGTTACGACCAAGGGGTTTGCTTCGGGTTCTATTTATAATCGGGAAAAGAAGAGTCCTAATCTGATTGGATTTCAAATAACAGTCCTATTCAAATTGTTTCCTAGCTCCTAACAACATTATCTTAGATTGATTCGGTGCGGTAACCTTGGGGAAATCATGTCGGTTTCCTCCCGTACGGGCTTTCCCACGCGTACAGAGGAAAAACCTCTTCGGAATCGCGTTACCTTCACGGCGGTGAGCTCCTGAAGCTCCACGTGTCCTGTGGAAACTTGGGCTCCCTTTTACGCAGAGACCGGCTCCGGTTGTGCTGCGTGTCAGGCGGGCAAGACCTTCCTCTCCCCTCAGAGGCGGGCTCCGTGTACACCACATATCCTGGAGGGTCGGGACCTCCCCTTTATTCAAAGATGAGCTCCGCGCACGCCACGTGTCAGTACCGGACCTCCCCTCTCTTCGGAGGTGGCTCTGGGTGTGCCATGTGTCAATTCCGGACCTCCCTTTCTTCGAAGGTGAGCTCCGTGAGTGCCACATGTTCCGTGCAACTAAACCTTTCTCTCCGCAGCGACTAGCTCCGCAGCCGACACATGTCCTGTGGGACTGGCCTTGCTGATCCGTAGAGGTTAGCTCTGGAGGCAACACGTGTCCCACGGGGGTCGGACCTCTCCTCCTTTTGCGGGGATGAGCCCCGAGCCTGCCACGTAGTCAATTTAGTGGCGGACCTCTCCCCATTTGCGGGGATGAGCTCCGGACACGCCACGTGGCAGCGAGCCGCGGGAGTTGTCTTCGGCGCTCTCTGTACACTGGAATTGGCTCCTTTTGGCTATCTTTTGATTCTTCTCTATTTCAACTTATAAAAATGTTTATTAAACATGAATATATGCAGAATTTGAAAAATGAGGGTGTCACAAATCTACCCCCTTAAATTGAATCTCGCCCTCGAGATTCATTAGTAGAGAATAGATGGGGAAACTCTGTTATGATATCTTCTTCACGCTCCCATGTGGCTTCAGCTTCCGTGTGATGGCTCCATTGTACCTTGCACCAACTGATCACTTTGTTCCTCGTGACCCTTTCCTTTATGTCCAAAATTTGGACGGGGTGTTCTGCATAGGTCAGATCCTCTTGAAGTTCAAGCTCTTCTATCGGTACTTGCTCCTCTGGTACTCTCAAGCACTTCTTGAGCTGAGATACATGAAACAAGCCATGTACGTCGGAGAGGTGCGTTGGGAGTTCTAGTTGATAGGCTACTTCTCCTCGCTTGTTCAAAATCTTAAACGGTCCGATATAACAAGGTGCTAGATTGCCTTTGGCGTTGAAACGTCATTGGCCATGGATAGACGATACCTTGAGGTATACGTGGTCTCCTACTTCAAAAGTCAACTTTCTTCGTCTATTCTCCGCATAGCCTTTTTGTCGTGACTGAGCAGCCTTCAAGTTTTCCTGTATTGTTTGGACTTGCTTTTAAGCTTATTGTAGCACTTCGGGTCCAAACACTTGGTTTTCTCTGGTCTCATTCCAAAACAATGGCGTTCTACACCGTCTGCCATATAATGCTTCGAAAGGTGACATTTTCAGGCTGGCTTGATAGCTGTTGTTATAGGAGAATTCCGTGTACGTCAAGCTCCTATCCCAACTACGTCCATATTTCAAGGCACAGGCTTTCAACATGTCCTCCAAAATTTGGTTTGTCCTTTCCGTTTGTCCGTCGGTCTGCGGGTGGTAAGCGGAGCTAAAATCCAGTCGTGTTCCCATAGCTTTATGCAGCTTCCTCCAAAATCTAGAGGTAAACTGAGAACCCCGATCTGAGACTATCCTCCTCGGGACTCCATGACGGCACATGATTTGCTCCATGTACAACTCGGCTAGTTGTGCAACGTTGTACTTGGTCCTCACAGGGAGAAAATGGGCTGTCTTCGTCAATCGGTCCACGATAACCCAGATGGATTCGTAACCTGGCTGAGTGCGTGGCAACCCGACGATGAAATCCATACTGATGTCTTCCACTTCCACTCGGGTACTTGCAAGGGTTGCAACAATCCAGCGGGTCTTTGATGTTCGGCCTTCACCCGTTGGCATGTGTGGCATAGGGCAACATATTCGGCTATGTCCCTCTTCATACCATTCCACCAATAACAAGTCTTCAGGTCCTTGTACATCTTAGTACTTCCGGGATGCATGGAATAAGGTGAATCATGTGCCTTTTTTAATATCGTGTCGCGGATGTGCTTCACGTTAGGACACAAATCGTTTTTCCTAGCCAAAGGGTACCCTTCTCATATTCCTTGAAACCCTTCTCTATTCCTTGTCGGATCCTTTCCATGATCTCCTTAATATCCTCATCTGTTGCTTGGCCATCTCTTATCTCTTGCTCCAATGAAGAGTGGAGTTCCATCACTCCCACCTTGTTCAAGAATCCGAGGTGTAATCGTTCGAACTCCTTGCGTAGTTCGGGTGGTAGCTCCCGAAGCGTGAGTTGGTGACATGCTCCCTTCCAGCTTAATGCATAAGCTACTACATTGGACCTTCCAGGGTGGTAGTTGATTCCAACATCGTAATCCTTGATGAGTTCCAACCATCGACGTTGCCTCAAATTTAAGTCCGTTTGTGTGAATATGTACTTGAGGCTTTTATGATCCGTATAGATCATATGTGACGCCCTCAATTCTGTGGAGAACCCACGGAACAGAGAACTGATGCATATGTGTGCCCAGGATGTTCATCACACATACACATATGATCCACAAACTGAATTCAGAATATATATCACCACGAATAACAGAGTTTATTACAATGTCTCATGAGTCTTGGACTCATGCTCACAGCGGAAGTCTTATTTCTACGCAGCGGAAGTCTTTATTCTAATGTGGAAGCAATGTAACCAATGCAGAAGCAAATCTAAGCAGCAATGGCTCCATCTCTACTCCATCCCCACAGGCAAGGTTGATAACAGATCACGCGGCTAATGCTCCACTTGGTCTTCATAGAAATCTTCTCCTGTTGCTGATGATGAAATAATAATGCAAGTTTGAGTACAATGATGTACTCAGCAAGTGCAGGAAAATATGATATGTAGCTCATAACAAGGTAGGTATAAATGGTTCATCGCAGAAAGCAAAGTTTATAAAACCACGATAAAACAACAACTTAACTTTAGGTGAATGTAATCCCAACATGTATTAAATTACCAACATACCTCCATCACTTTCCATGTTCCACACGAACATTAACCAACTTCATTCTTGCTCACGAATACCTCCTCATATACGCTACCATCTCACGAATACCATCTCGTATTCGCTACCATATCGTCTTATAAACAACTTCGTCTCACACCGAGACCAATCTCGTTGCCACGACTCAACAGTCATGCAACCCATCTTATTACCCTGACTCAACAGTCCCGATCACCAAAACCATAATCAAAACCATAACCAAGAGCCATCCAAATAACCGTCCCAACTAATCATGGCAGTTGGCCAGGCACTCGTGACCGTAAGCTCGGCTATCATGATAGTTTTAGAACTCTGCAGAGTTTGTACCACTTTACCCACAAGTTTGTGATTTCGTCACCGGTCGGCGACTGCAGAACCTCCATTATACCAATACACAACCGTCGGTGTATGGACAAGAGATCACGAAATAGCCTTTACAAAGGGGCTACTAGATGTATGGACTCACTAAGGTTTCACCGGCAGGCTAGAATCTCCAATTCTCCCAACCACGGGCCCCCTCTTGTGCCATGCAGTTCCCAGGGCAGTCCTCACTCGACTCCCATTTCCCACGCCTTCCACAGTCCATAACAATCTAGCAACTTACCTAATTAGTCAGCTAAGCCGCACCCATACTAGGCCTTGTGGTGGCACTGTTATCCTAGCATGTGCATGCATGAACCGGTCCTTAGATCTACGGCAAGTAAACCACCATCTCATGCTACCTCATTCACAAACCCAGTCTTGCCTAGATCTCCCTCCGATCCATGATTTCTAACAACACCAGTTTCTCATTATCATTATGAGTGCAGTTAGCTAGACACATCTATCTCGCTTCCCAATCCCATGGACTCAGCGAAGCATAAAAGCAAAAACCATACCGAGTTCAAGAAGGTGATCGGGCGCTCGTGGACAGCCCTCCACAGGGGGTTTCACGGCCGAGCGATCACAGCTACGGACGCGCACGGGTGCGGTGCTGCTCTCAGCCCAAGCTCAGGCCGTGCCGCGAGCTATCGACGGCGAATTTTGAGGTTTTGCTCCGATGACCCCATTCCGATCTTCCGGTACGATTCTTTCGAATTCTTGCCCTCTGATTCTCCTTAAGTCATCAAATTTGGCACAGAGAAGCTAGACTAGCTGGCGATCGTTTTCCCCTTTTCATCCATAGCATGAAAACACCTCAGCTTGACGGAATTTGAGCTCGACTAGAGGTGTTCTTGGCGGAACCATTCGGACGCACAACGATACCCTAATTGCAGCCACTCCCGAGCCATTTTAAGGTCGTACCAATCCCCTAGAGGTGTACTGGTGCTGTAGGGTTCGTAGGCACAGGTTTTGGCGGGCTGGATACCTTAGGCAACGCCGCCGAACCTCCACAGCAGCTGTCGCACGTCGCCGGCCATGTTCCGGTCGTCGGCAGCCCAAGCAAACCTCACAGCCGTGTTCCTCGATGCCCAAAACCCCCTGGCGGCGAGTCCAGGCTCGGATGGTGGCCGGAAACGGTCGGCCGGCGAGCACCGGCGAGCTCCGGCGAGGGGGAGCGCGCGGGCGCGAGCGAGGAGCCGGAGGAAGAAGACGAGGCGTGGGGCCCATCTGTCAGCAGCAGAAAATTTAAACCCGGGATCGGGTGTGGCTGGATCCTGTGTGCTGGCGCGCAAAACCCCGTGGCCCCGGTGTGGCTTCGTTTCTATTGGCTGGGATTAAAAACAGTGGGTCCAGCCGGATTTTCTGTAGGAAAATAATTCCAGACTTAGCTCAATCTTTGGAAATTCATATCTCCCTGTAGAAAACTCCAATTTGAGTGATTCCAATTGGGTTGGGTTCATCTTTCCGAGTTCTATCCAAATATGAACTCAGATTTGTATGAAAGGCAATATTATATTCTGGAAAATTCTTTGAAGGTTTTGTGAAAAAGAATTATTGAGGGAGTTTGGGTTATCCGAAAATCCCCAAATTTTGCCAGCATATTCTTTAGCATAGTATTGACCTACTAGCAAATTTTCAGCTCATTTGAAGATCATTTGAGTAGGAATTTGCTAAATGCAAACTACTGTGTTCCAAAGAGTCCAGAAACATTTTCAGAAAAATGTTTCCCACTTCAAAAATCTATTCTGGGCAATCCATAGCTCCAAAAATCATAGGAAAATTTAGGCAAGCTCTCTGGGACATACTTGAAATTGTAGATCACTTAATTGAGCATGAAAATGCACATTACCTCAGAATTAATTCTTTTGAGTAGGAATGCTTAAAGAATTGTTCTAGGGGAACTACTAAAGTAAAAGGGCTGAATTTTGGACCAGATGACTCACATGTAAATTATCAGCCCAAGATGAGTCCTTGAACTCCCTGTTCTTATTCTCCATACTCATGAATAGGGGAAAAATACATAGGATATATTGTGAGAATTATGGAGGACACAATATGACTCCACATTAGCTGCAATTTGGCAAGCTAAATCCTTAGGTAGTATAGAACCTTCTGTAAAAGTTTTGAGGCCATAGGAGTTCTTGTTCTTCAGTTGCACTCAAATATTTTCAGCTTATCTATTATGTTTATTAGGGAAAATTAGTGTATAGCTAAGGCCTTAAGGTCAATTTAGTTTATTTCTGTTCTTTGCACAACAGAGGCAAACCAAGCCATGCTTGGCTTTTCTACACAACCTCTGTTCCTAAGAGATTAATTCTATAACTTCTTTCCATTACATTCTATAAAACATGTGCATATGCATTTCAATAGGAACCATAACGAAGGGGATTCAAAGGAGTGATTCATTGAAGTGGATCAAGCTCCAGAGAATCAAGGGTGGATCAGCAAGGACACTCACTGTTTATATACTACTACCCTGCAAAACAGGCAAGCTCCGGTTTGCATTTAACAGCTGTTAAGTTTTTGTTTTGTATTCACTTTCGGTCAGGATATGAATTGTGCATTAGGTCTAGTGTTTGATACTCCTCTTGCATAGCCAAATGACCCATGGAGTATTGGGTAGGTGTCTTACACCGTGTAGAACTGCCATGCTTAAGTACGGTTCGGTAGAAGTCGAGTGGTGAGATGCTACTCGCAGTTTCAGGAACAACAGGGGCATATGGGATTGGTTCATAAATGAATTAGCAAGTTAAAGTTGAGACCGGAAGGTTGTAGGGGCAGCAGGACATAGGGGCCTGGGTGCTGTAGACCTGCCAGTGTCGGTCAAGCACCGATCCGTATGCGGCCCTGTTGAACAAGTTTGAGTTGTGTACCAGACTCATGCTGGCTATATGGGATCCAGTAAACCGATGTACCTCGGGAAGCTGTCGTTGGGACTTTTCGGGTCACCTCAGGCAGATGGCCGGTGTGCAGTATGTGGGGAATATACTCATGACATCTCATGACGGTAGGTGCACCATGAGAGTAGCTACTGTACGGGGCGACTTGATCGATTCAGCGGGGGTGAAACGGGGGAAAGGCTGCCACGTACGACGTCAGTGATGGTTGTTGTAGGCAACGTCGAGTACGGGCGTACGTGTCGTGTAGTCTGGGTGTTATTGATTTGAATCACCGTCGCTCGCAGAATGGACCGAGCATACTTGTTCTCACAGTCGTGATGTAGTAAGAACTTGCATGAGAAAGGAACTAATCATATTTATATGAAGTATTATACTAGCTTTTTATTGGATCTTGATGAATAGGCTAGAGAAAACTCGATTCTTTTATGCCATGAGCAATTTACATCGGGGGAAAGCATTTCTTGTTTGATTGTGGACTCCCGATGTGGCATGCCCAAGATTACTTAAAATACTGCAATTAATACTTGAAAGTAAGGATTCACTTTTAGGCGAGTTTAATTATGCTTCTGCCATTCTATTTTAGGTTCATAACCTCACATAGAGTTTCATGTTTAGGGTGACGGTTAAGTCTTGCTGAGCGTTATGCTCACGGATGCTATCCAAGTTGTTTTGCAGGTAAATGATTTCATGCTTATGAGAAGGGATGCCGATGAGACTCGGGAACCTCCGAGTGCTTACTCAAAGAGCATCCTCGCCGCTGCAGATTGTTCTTCGTGTTGCTAGTAAGAAACGTCTGCAGGCTGGATCGTTTCTTTGTTGCTAGTTAGAATAAATCGTGAGAGTGATAGTCTTCCGCTGTAGCTTACTCTGATATACTTATTTGTAAAACATTCTTGTCCGCTTCCGCTAAACTATTTATTTAATATGATGTGTGTTCATCGACCCTTGTGCTGTTGGGTGCCACATAACACGGCACCACCCAACGAGGTCCTGTCCCTCACAGTGTGGCATCAGAGCTGTTACACCTGGTATCAGAGCTGTGTTGGGAATATCATAGGGGTTGAGCATCATATTACGTTAAAAACTTAGGATACGGTGAGATAACGGTACTAGGCCCACATAAGAACTATTATTAGCATATGATGAAGATGGCAACCTAACTTATTTGTTATGTCAGAAAATCGTGCATCTCGGGACGGTTTATGTCTTGGGGGTGCACGCATGCGCTGTCCACCAGTGCGCACAAGCTGAATGGTGGAGCCAATCCGTGTCTGATATCAATCTGTGATTGTATCTACGTGTGTAATCTACCCCTATCCGTGGATTTTGATAGCAATCCGTGTTTCCTACTTAGGTGTGTAACTCACTGTCAACCGTGGCTCTAATATCAATCTGTGATTTCTATCTAGGGGTGTAACTACTGTCAACCTGTGGCTCTGATACCAATCTGTGATGCCCTCAATTCTGTGGTGAACCCACGGAACCGAGAACTAATGCATATGTGTGCCTACGATGTTCATCACACATATACATATGATCCACAAACTGAATTCAGAATATATATCACCACGAATAACAGAGTTTATTACAATGTCTCATGAGTCTTAGACTCATGCTCACAACAGAAGTCTTATTTCTATGCAGCAAAAGTCTTTATTCTAATGCAGAAGCAATCTAACCAATGCGGAAGCAAATCTAAGTAGCAATGGCTCCATCTCTACTCCATCCCCACAGGCAAGATTGAGAACAGATCACGCGCCTAATGCTCCACTTGGTCTTCATAGAAATCTTCTCCTGTTGCTGATGATGAAATAATAATGCAAGTTTGAGTACAATGATGTACTCAGCAAGTGCATGAAAATATGATATGTAGCTCATAACAAGGTAGGTATAAATGGTTCATTGCAGAAAGCAAAGTTTATAAAACCACGATAAAACAACAACTTAACTTTAGGTGAATGTAATCATAGTATGTATTAAATTACCAACATACCTCCATCACATTCCATGTTCCACCCGAACATTAACCAACTTCATTCTTGCTCACGAATACCTCCTTTTATTCGCTACCATCTCACGAATACCATCTCGTATTAGCTACCATCTCATCTTTTAAACAACTTCGTCTCACACCGAGACCAATCTCGTTGCCACGACTCAACAGTCATGCAACCCATCTTATTACCCAGACTCAACAGTCCCGATCACCAAAACCATAATCAAAACCATAACCAATAACCATAACCAAGAACCATCCAAATAACCATCCCAACTAATCATGGCAGTTGGCCAGGCGCTCGTGACCGTAAGCTCGTCTATCATGATAGTTTTAGAACCCTGCAGAGTTTGTGCCACTTTACCCACAAGTTTGTGATTTTGTCACCCGTCGGCGACTGCAGGACCTCCATTATACCAATACACAACCGTCGGTGTATCTGATGGTTCTCTAGGATCATAGACTG
This sequence comes from Neostapfia colusana, assembly GCA_030760725.1. Taxonomy (NCBI): domain Eukaryota; kingdom Viridiplantae; phylum Streptophyta; class Magnoliopsida; order Poales; family Poaceae; genus Neostapfia; species Neostapfia colusana. Next base: position 29,647,243 of record JASWHV010000017.1, on the reverse strand, counting down.
GCCCCACATACCACCACTCGTCTTTTCTGCGCACTTTGTCCTCACTCGTGCGCACCCGGGAAAACTTGCCGGTCGGTTACCCATCCCAAAATTCCTCCAGGCCAAGCACGCTTAACCCCGGAGTTCTTTGCAGGTGGGCTTCCAGAATAGAAGGTATATCTTGGTGGTATGAGTACTCTATCAATCCTATTAACCTGGGAGCTAGGATATCACACAATCCACCCCCCCTAGAAGACCGACGTCCTCGTTAGTCAACGCCAAGATAGGAACGTCCCCTTTTAGCAACGTCCGTACGTTCAGTACTGGCATACGCATACCGTACGTCCGGTGAGCAGCATACGTACCATACCGTGTCCAACACAGAGGACCCACGCATCATGCATACGTACCTGCGTCCCTGACCCGTACGCTACCGTATCCTTGTCACTGACCCGTATGCACCCGTGAAACTGCAAGGGTCGGCTCTGATACCATTTCTGATGGTTCTCTAGGATCATAGACTGGCCCCACATACCACCACTCGTCTTTTCTGCGCACTTTGTCCTCACTCATGCACACCCGGGAAAACTTCCCGGTCGGTTACCCATCACCAAATTCCTCCGGGCCAAGCACGCTTAACCCCGGAGTTTCTTGTAGGTGGGCTTCCAGAAAAGAAGGTATATCTTGGTGGTATGAGTACTCTATCAATCCTATTAACCTGTAAGCTAGGATATCACACAATAAAAATTGTAAAGGTAGCAAAAGTATGAATACAATGAAAACATGAGTTTGCACAAATGTGGAGTCATGTGTATGAAAAAAGGGGATTAGTTGAAAACTTTTCCACATATGATAACATATGTGAAATTCTTCTAAACAAACTTAGGGTTACTGCATGGGTGGACCTTATGTGGATTAAAACCACAGAAGTGAAGAACTCAAGTGCAATAGGAGGGTTTAAAAATCAGAAGTTAAACTAATGTTAAACTCAAACTTCAAATGAGGGAAGGACACAATGGGAATTCAAAACTATTGTGTTCAAACTGTAGTTTGCAGCAGCTAATACAAGAATCAAATTGCATATTTGGATTCCTTAGGTCCAAATTAGTGGGTAGAAAAAGTTTCATTAATTTTGGAAATGGTTTGCTACCCATGTTTCCAAAAAGGATTCAAATATTCTAAGAATTCAAATATACATTTGAATTTGGAGGGAATTTGTCTAACTACCCAAGTTCAGCTCAGATTTTTTCTCCAAACATTTAAATTGGTCACTTGCCAAATTTTGGAAATCTTCTGAGGGATGAGGAGGGACTGCCTGTGGGGCCCACATGTCATTGGAAGGAGCTCAGTGTGCAAAAGATCTTCAGTCCGGGCAGTCCACAGTCGCTGTTTTTCATCCTCCCCGCGAAGTAACCGCTCCACCGAGACACCCGAGCTTTTCTCACCGCGCGACACAGGGGCCGAACAGAGCCACCTCCCCCCCTCACGATCGTCGAGCTGGCGACCTGTTTCCCGCGCTTATCACCGCAGCTCGCGCGTCGTCTCTGTTCCCACTCTCACGCACAACAGAGGCCTGCCGGTGCCGCTTCCCCATTCGGCCTGTTGCAAACTGGCGTTGTCCCTCCGCTGCGCGAGTGATCCACGGCAAAAGTGAGCGCCAACACATTCCCCAGCTAACCACCTCGCCACTCCTCTGTATTGTCGCTTCGTTTGGCCACAATTTGACAAATTCCGCCGAGCACTGAGGCTCACCGGTGGGAAACCGAAGTGGTCTCACGTGGACAGCCCTACCGAAAGCTTCTTAGGCCCGAGCAAGAGCACCCTCGGACGCGCTAAGACCCCCTGATGCTCGTCCCCGAAGCTCAAGCCATGACATGATCTACTGGGCTCGAATTTGAGAAAAGTTCTCCGGCGGGCACAATCCGACCTTACAGTACGGGAACCCCAAATTCGATCTCCTTTCTTGTTCTTAGCTCGTCAATTCTTGCACACAGGAACGCCAGTAGTCGGCGATCGTTTGTTCTTCACAACCCTAGCTGAGAAACGCACGTAGACCGCATAAATTCTAGGATTTCCGAGCTCAAACGCGGAGGAGGTCTCGGATGCACGGTGAGACACCATTAGCTGCCGGTCCCGAGTAGTTTTGAGGCTAGGTCGAGCATCCCCATGGTTCACTGGTGCCGTGGTGCTGTTTCACCGAGCTTCTAGCAGTCTAGGCTAGCTGGCTGAAGCCGCCGAAGGTGAGCCGAGCCGTAGCACCGTGGCCGGCTAGGTTAGAGCCACCGCCGGCCTGGGGAGAGGGTTCCATCGTGCTCAGCACAGGGATTTAGGCCCTAGCGGCGAGGAAGGGCCCGGGGGATGGCCGGGAGACTGAAATCCATCGAACTCCGGCGAGCCCGGCGGCGCGCGGGTGCGGGTGGCCAGACCTTGAAGACAACCCGGCGGGTCCCGCATGTCAGAGACAGTGGTTTAAATTCCTGATCGGCTGTGGCACTGGGATGTCTTGTGGCTGCGCGGGAAAAGTCCAGTAGCCCCGTGTGGCTCGTCCCAGCGGGTGACACATGTCCCCTGGACCCACAGTCAGCATTTGAACATTTTATGATTTTCAGATTTCAGTTCAAAGTTTAAATAGCCATAACTTTGTGTAGGAGAATCCAAAAATTGTGAAACAAATTTTTTTGGATTCCTCTGATAGAGTACTATCCAAATATGAAACCCAATTTGTATGAAACCCTTTATTTAAGTCTGAAAATTATTTAAAACTTTTCAGAAAAAGAATTCTTGAGGGGGTTTGGTTAATCTAAAAATCCTAAAATTTTGCCAGAATATTCATTAGGGTATTAGTGAACCCCTGTAAAAGTTTCAGCTAAATTGGAGTTAATTTGATGAGGGCAACTCTGGATTTAAGGTGCTGTATCCAATGGGATACAGAAACATTTTCTGGGAATTCCCAGAACTTGGAAATTCATTACTGGGAGATTCTTAGCTCCAAAAATCTTAGGAAAATTCATGTAAGTCCTATGAACTATAATTGAAATTTTATTTCACTAAATTTGGCATAGACATGCAAGTTTATTTAGAATTAATCCCTTTTTGCCTCAAGGCTTAGGAAATTATTCTGAGTGATCTATTCATTGGGTAATTCCAAATATTGGTCCAGAGTGTTTTCTTGTGACAAGGAACTCACATGAAAATTCTCAGCTCCATTGGAGCTTTGAATCCCTCCTATTCTATTTAACCACTAAAGGTGATCAATATAGAAGAGGGGGAAAAACCACTTAGCACTTAATCATGTGCTTAGATCCAAACCCAAACCACTAGCACCAGCGTCATTTTAAATTCTTAAACAGAGTTCCAGTTTTTTGAAAACTTGTTATTAGAGCTGGTAGCAAAGTCTTTACAATTAAACATACGTGCATATTCATTACGTGTAGCATCTACGTGAAGAACTTGAAGTCATCGGAGTAGAGATCAAAGGAGGGAGGCAAGAGATCAAGCCAAGTGATCTTCACTAACTGAGTTATATATACTAGTCCCTGCAAAACAAAGGCAAGCCCCGGTTTGCATCCAAACTTACAAGTTTTTATTTGTAATCACATTATATTGTCTAGCATTTGTTTATTGCATTACGTCTAGATGGTATGAAACTCCAAATGCATGAACCAGATAACCCTGGAGTTTAATGTAGGATATGTTATGTTATCAATTGATTATAACTGCTGATCTCAACAAAAGTAGATTAAAAGAGGCATAACTCGAGTAGGCAGATTCCTACTCGTGAACAGGGATTTAGGGGGATCAATCGGAAGAGTTGGGAATTGATCCTCATAGTTGGGAATGGAGACCGGGCAGTGGATGGAAGGTCAAGGACGTGGTCCTGTGAGCCTAGTCTATGTCTGAGTCGATTAAGGCCCGTTCTCGTGTGCGGCCCTGCTGGACAAGTTTGAGATGTGTACCGGATGCATACTGGCTATATGGGACCCAGGAAACCGATGTAACATGTTAACCTGGGTGTCGAGGCATACCTCACCGTCTGATGCAGATGCTGAAAGGATAGAGAAGTCGGCTCTACGAGGGTGTGCCGTAGAGAGACTTAATCCCAGTCGGTGGGACCGGTTCGACATTTGGGTGTCGTGTGAAAGGTTGCCACGTACGGCGTCAGTGACAGTTGCTGTGTGCAACGTCGAGTACCGGCGTACGTGTCGTGTCAGCTGGGTGTTTTTGATTGCAATCATCGTCGCTCGCGGTAGTGAGCATACTTGGACACTGAGTCGTGACGTAGTAAGAAACTGGGAAACGTTTAATATGCTTCGTGAGTAATCCTCATAATGGAGATGAGTAACGATGAACACTTCACTAAATTTAAATTCCACCTTGGGCCTCGACACCCAGGTTAACATGTTTCATCTGTTTCCTGGGTCCCATATAGCCAGTATGCATCCGGTACACATCTCAAACTTGTCCAGCGGGGCCGCACACGAGAAAGGCCCTTAATCGACTCAGACATAGACTAGGCTCACAGGACCACGTCCTTGACCTTCCATCCACTACCCGGTCTCCATTCCCAACTCTGAGGATCAATTCCCAACTCTTCCGATTGATCCCCCTAAATCCCTGTTCACGAGTAGGAATCTGCCTACTCGAGTTATGCCTCTTTTAATCTACTTTTGTTGAGATCAGCAGTTATAATCAATTGATAACATAACATCTCCTACATTAAACTCCAGGGTTTTCTGATTCATGGATTTGGAGTTTCATACCATCTAGACGTAATGCAATAAACAAATGCTAGACAATATAATGTGATTATAAATAAAAACTTGTAAGTTTGGATGCAAATCGGGGCTTGCCTTTGTTTTGCAGGGACTAGTATATATAACTCAGTTAGTGAAGATCACTTGGCTTGATCTCTTGCCTCCCTCCTTTGATCTCTACTCCGATGACTTCAAGTTCTTCACGTAGATGCTACACGTAATGAATATGCACATATGTTTAATTGTAAAGACTTTGCTACGCTGGGATCAGCAGCTTCCAGTGAAGACAAAATGAGTAGGGCAGGAAGAGGAAGATCGTGCAGGGAAAACGGGGTTCGAACCCGCGATGATGTAAAAGCCCAAGAAATGGGACTTGCAAAAACTTTTATATATTGAGGAAAGTGTTGGCATGTGCAATAAAACTTTACATTCAGTTTGAACTAAAAGGCCCACTCCAAGGAGAGGAGGGCCATTTTCAAAAAGGAAAAATTCAAACTGTTGTTCAAGCAGTGGTAGTTGCAATGACCAACTCAAGGATCAGAGGGCATATTCAAACTCTCCAGGTTCAAATTATGAGGGAGGCAAATTTCAAGAAAGTTTGGAGGTCCTTTGATAGGTATATCAAAGAGAATTGTGAATTTTCATTGAAATTTGAATTCAAATTTGAAACTGTGGCACAAATTGTCAAATGGCCAACTGGTTTTTGAATTTGGATCCCTCATAGCTGAATTTGCAATGTGTCAAAATTTGGAGATCTTTTGGGGCAGAGAGGAGCTGTAGGCCCCAATTGTCATTGAGAGGGGAGGCATAAAACTTACTGCCTAAGTCAGCCGGTTCCACGGTTCACACCCGAGCGCGGTGCTCTCTCCGCGAGCTGCCACCACGCTGTCGACCGAAGGCCCAGAAGCACCTCCCGAGCTACTTAGGGGATCGATCTTTCTGTGCTCTTATCACCTCCACCGCGAGCACAGCGCCCCACACCGCCTCACAGTCGCTGTTAAACGATCCCTGCGTGCCCTCGGCAATAAACGAGGCTGCACAAAGGAGAGCCGTCGGTTCACCGCCGCCCGGCTGCTCCACCCCGTGGCACGACGAGCTAAGCTGCCCCACAGCACCGCCGGACCTCCCTCAGCGTGACAGAAGCAAGAACTGGGCGCTAGCTCTGTCAGAACGTCAGCGTCGAGCTGATCTTTCTCCACGGAACCGAGGGGAGCCGCCGCGACAGAAACTCTCCGCCCGTCCACCACAGAGTATCTCCCATCGTGCTGTTAAAGCAAAAAGGTGCGCCTGTGAACCGTCTTGCTCCACAGCAACCCCGGCTGCCTGTCTCAGACGGTGCTCGCCGGAATTCTGTTTCTACCGGCGACATGCAATAATAACCAAGGGGAGAAACTCGGCAAATTCGCCTCACACACCGAACCACTCCTCACCAGACCTGGAAACCTAGCTGTAGACGTTCGTGCGAGCACGTGGGATCAAGAACGGGGGAGAACCGTTGAGGAAACATGCAGTTCTCCGAGTTTTTCCAGTTTTCCCCGAAATCGCCCTAGGTCGCACGGTGAGCCCCTAGTTGCCAACGTTTCTCGCGAGAGCTCCGGCGAGCTTGGCGGCGGGGTCGCGCGGGTGGCTGGAGGAAGACGAAGGGGGTAGGCCCCACACGTCAGCGGCTGCAAGTAAGCGTGCAGGATTTTCTGTGGTCCAGGATTCAGTGTGGCTGCGCGGGAAAATGTCTGTGGCCACGTGTGGCTCAGCTCCAGCAGTGACACGTGTAACAGCCCTAACTTTTGTAAAGTTTGATGTCAGCTCATAAAACAATGTTAAGGCAATAAAAGACTATAATTGTGTCACATGAAATGATGAACACATAAATGGACATGTGAGGGAGTTAAAAAATTTCTCTAGCCCATGCTCAACACATGTTAACCTAGGGAAAATAATTACACTCCTAAAACTCTAACTCATGTGCACCTCCTCTATGAGTAGAGTGGAGGGAATTTAAACGCAATTTGAATCTTTTGAAAGGATTTCTATTCAGATTGTCCAAAGGCCTATATGTGAGATCATAGATGAACCTCTCATGTATTCAAGAGCCTAAGTTTCAATTTTGGAGAATTTTTGGTTCCATATACTATTTATTCCGAGGATTAAATGAGGGCACGTTTAAATTCAAACTTGAATTTGAATTTTGAACCAAACAAACTGAATTTCAAAATCTGGTTTCAGATTTGAGTTCCTCATAATTCCTTTGACCTATCCTCCAAGTTTGATCACAATTGGAGCTCATTTGCTATTTTAAATCGAATTGAGGGATAAGAAGCAAAATTGGGGCTGTGGACCCCACCAGTCAGTCTCACAAAAATTCAACCGTCTCCAGCGACACAGCAGCTCGGTGCCGGCCAGCTCCCACACCACCTCCTGCTGGGTTGGGTTTTTGCTCGTCCTGATCACCACAGCAAGTGCCACAACCCTCTTTTGCCTCTCCCAGCTCGAGCCCGTGGTCTGCTCCCGTGTGTTTGCTCCCGAGAAGAAGAACAGCAGCTCCCCTCTGTTTCTCTGATCGCCAGCAACTAAACCAAGCCCCCTTTGCCTGAGCTTCCAACAGCAAAAAGGTTCACCCATGAGTGCTCTAGCCGGCTGGCCACTTCACTCCACCATCCCGAGCTCATCAGCGCCAACAAACAGAAAAGTTCTGCTGCTCCCGTGTTGAACGTCACAGGAACCGAAACTGGACGCCGTGGACAGCCCAAACCAGAAGGGATCACGCCCAAGCAAGCAACTCCATCTGTGCACCAACAAGTCTAGTTGCTAACCTCCAAAGCTCAGCCCTAGCCATTGATCACAGAGGGAGAATTTCAAGTTTTCCTCCCGGGCGGCAGAAACGGACCTTGAGGTAAGGAATTGTAAAATTCATCCTCAAATCGTGTTTGTTGGGTCTCAACCTTCACACACAGGACGTTAACTGCCTAGAACACCTCCTCCATCGATTTTAGACCAAGAAATTGAGTGTAGAGTGAGCAATCCAAGCTCTTTTAGAGGGTATGCCGCTGGACCCTATCGGGCGCACGGTGCCGATAGGTTTAGAGCCCTCTCCAGCTGGTTTAGACCTCATGCCGGTCTTCTACATGATCCCCTGGTGCTGTAGAGCCCAAGAACCGACCATTTGGTGGAGAATTCACCATGCAAGACCTCGCCGGAGCCCTAGGGTTTGCTGTGGCCGGTGCGCCCTGTTTTCCGACGAGTTTCAGCCGCCGGCGACCTCACCAACGTGTTCAGCGTGGGGAAATATGGGGGGGGCGGCCAGCAGGGGGTCTGGAGGCGGCTGGGAAGTGCCTTTCCGGCGACCACGCCGGAGGGGGCCGCCACTGGTCTGTCTGGCGCGAGTCTGGAGGTTAGGGATGACAGGTGGGACCCACTGTCGGCATTTAAACATTTTCCAGATTTTCCCACTTTAGTTCAAACTTTGGAGAGCCATAACTTTGTGTAGGAGTGTCCAAAAATTATGAAACAAATTTTGTTGGATTCCTCTCAAAGAGTACTATCCAGGGGTGCAGTCCAATGTTTATGAAAATCCTTGGATTTGGCTCATTAATTCATTTATGTAAAATCTTGTATGAATTTTGCAGTAGTTCTGTTTATTGGAAAATTCCCAAATTTGGACAGGACATTCTTCCAAAATTCCTTGAACTCCAGTAAAAATTTCAGAGGCATTAGACCTCATTTGTTTGGTCAAATGATGCGTTCATTCCTTATGTCTCTTAAAAATGGGAAAATGAACAGAGACATTTTCAGCTTTTCCCCAATCCTTGTAAAATCCATATCTCCATGTAGGAAACTCCAAAAATGGTAAAACTAATTCCTATGGACTCAGGACATTTTGTACTTCACAAAAAGTCTACTTTGCAGCATAGGAAAGCTTAATATCTAGGGGCTAATGGCAGATTAATGAAAATCACATAAGGATTTGTTGTGCACACATAAAGCCATTTCATGAGCTCAATTTTTTCACACTGCCTAAATACCTTCAATAGAGGCTGTGGTTAAATTCTCAGCTTCATTGGACCTCTGGAACTTGAGCTACCATCTTTAGGTTTAAGTGTTCATATAATGGACTTAATCACATGGTGATTATTAGTATCTCCTTCTCACCTAGCTTTCATCATCTCTAAGGTTTAGATCCAACAACATAAACCTTGCTGTTGTTTATCTCTTTTATGTGTGAGTTAACTGGTACAACAGTTTGAATCATTTTCTAAATTGCTTTTGAATACATGTGCATAAATCATCTTAATAGCATGTGACGTCGACGTTCGACGAGGACTCGACTCTGCAGCAAGGATCTCCATCTCGTGGCGAGTTTGGCGGATTATCCGGAGGAAGACTAACTCCTAGCTTCTAACAAAACCGTTGAGCAAGGCAAGCCCCGGTTTGCATATCGTTACCATTTTAAATTTTGCTTTACTTGACCTCATGTTTATTAGACTTGTTATTGTGCATTATGTCTAGGATGATTGAAACCCACTTGCATGGCTATTACATCCCTGAGTAGAAGGTTTAGTGTAGGCTTTGCCTCGTGTAGATGCTAGTCTAATGTTGTAGCTAGCTCGGTAGAAGTCGAGTAGTAAAAAGCTACTCGCGAGAAAGTTCGAGTAATGGAGTTACTCGCGAGAGATAAATGATAAGAGCACCCTCATGAATATGATATGGGGACGGGGATGTTCCTGTAGGATGGAGCGCTCAAGGTTGGTCTCGACCAGCGATGGGTGTGTCAATGCTTGAGACCACATTTGGCCTGGACCGGGATGGTAAGGCAAATGTGGAGGTTGGTTGTAGCCCCGTCCATGTCGGTTAAGGACCATATGTATGCGGCCCTGCTGGACAAGATTGAGCTTTACCGGATATATAGTGGGGTATGGGACCCATGAAACCGATGTAGCTCGATGGACCGTGATATAGAAACTCATCCTTCGCGTGGGAATGGCGTTGAGAAGGCGGGAGGTGTAAATCCTTTAGCGGGCAACTTTGACGTGTCCGCGTAGAGGACCATCCTGCTCGGCGCGAAGCGTTTTTCTATGTCGGGGTGTCGTGTGAAAGGTTGCTGCATACAACGTAAGAAAGAGCTCTTGAGAGTGCCTTTCGAGGCGGGTGTATGTGTCGTGTATTCCGGGTTGTTATTGATTCGAATCACCGTCGCTTGCGGAAGAGGATTGAGCACACTTGCCCACTGCGCCGTGGCTTAGTAAGAAGAGGAACTAAGTCTCTTAACTTGGTGTTTATGGATTAATCACTGTATTTGAACCTTGACTGAAGTAGATACAGAGCCAACTAAATTTCATTTCCACCTTAGGCTAGCAACATCGGGATAAGCGTTTCTTGTTTGATTGTTGACTTCCGATGTTGTGAGGCGTGAGGACCACTAAAATGAAGGATAAAAGAATCTGAATATAAGGATCAAGTTTAGTTGAGGTGCATTTTTCAAATTCCTATTCCTACTATCTTGCTACCCCTGCATTTAGAGTTACATGTTTAGAAGTGACGGTTAAGTCTTGCTGAGCCTTAGTGCTCATGGTTGCTTCGGAGTTGTTTTTGCAGGTAGAAGGATTGAAGATGGTTGTTCGGTGGGATGATGAACCTCACGGTTTGTTCAACTCATCGGAAACCTAGCCGCTGCCTTTCTTTGGTGAAGCTAGTAGGAAGCGTTCACGGGCTGAACGACTTCTCTTCGGCATAGTTAGGTCGAGAGTGAGTAGTTTGTCCAGCAAATTTTAATTTTTCCGCTGCGTGTGTACATTATGTTGTAAAAGAAATTATCTTGAGTAACAAAATGGGTTCGTTATGTTCTTATCGTTTTTTTGTGCATGCTGTTGGGTGCCGCATCGCACGTCACCACCCACTGTGATTTCTGGGCCTCACAGCGTGGTATCAGAGCCATATTGGGAATAGCACGCTTGAAAAGAGTCTATTTTTAAAAACTTAGAGGTATACGAGTGAGAAACGTACAGTATGCCCACATAAGGAGTATTATTAGCATAGTTACTTAAGGTGGCAAGCTAACAGTGTGTTACTCTTCAGTTTAAATTCAGTAACGACGCACCTACGTGGAGGTAAGAATGGTAAGGAACGCCACCGAAAGCGGATCAATTTCGGTTAGCTCACCCATATGAGGAAAGTAGTGTGGGATGTCCCGTTCAGCAATGGACGACAAGTGAATATGTTTTCTAAGACTCTTCATGTCTTAGAGACATATGAATGGCACTAGCCTCCAGTGCGCAAACCCAGGGGAAAGAGGAGGAGACCCCATCGTGTGGTTTGTAACACGAAGTGTGTTCTTTAGGACTCTTCATGTCCTATGAGGCATACGAAAGCGCTGTTCCACCGGTGTGCTTTATTGCAAAGGTGTGGAGCTCCCATCGGATGGTGAATAACCCGATCATGTACCTTGAGACGTGGCTTGACTCAAGGACGGCCCTTATGGCAATGATACGGGGCCTATATTTTTATTATGATATGGACCTGCCTGAAATGATAAACCAGTGTGTGCATCATTATTGAGTTGTATTTTTGCAGGTACCTTAACCATGTTAGTACATTTCATGTAGACAAAGTTTGTGAGTGATCGTTTTAGTGCCACCATTTGAAACGTATACGCCGGTATAAAGCCGGTTAGGATTTTAATTTGGTGAGGAAATGTAGTACCGTGACATGTTTTGAACCGCATGAAAAAGATGGTTTGAAAAGGAAAAGGGTAAATTTGGAGTCTAGGATTCTATTAGGGGGTAATGAACTCCTATATTGAACTAAGAGTCAATTGGGAGTATAGATTTATTCACAAAGACTTAGGAATAAACCTCCCCTGTTTTCGGCAGAATTTTTCTGAAGTTGAACAGGACATAACTTTTGTTTGGTTGAACCAATGGAGGTGTGTGATACATTTATGGAAAGGTTTTGAAGTATTCTACAACTCTTCAGTAGAACTCCAGATCAGAATCACCCTCCAAATGGATGAAATTCTCAGAGGAGTGTGAACTGCCCAAAAACAGGGCAGCCACAAATTGCTCTCTGGAAATTTCTTTATTTCGACCATAACTTTCTGTAGAAAATTTTTTAAGGGTCAAGTAATACACTGTTGCAAATCTTGTGATATATGCTGTGACTTCGTAGTTCAAAGTTTTTCCAGATTTAGAGTTTAATCTTATGAAATCTTGCGGACAAAACAGCCACTTTCAAAGGAGGTGCTGTCAAAATTGTTCCAGATTTCTGTTAACTTTGAAATATCACAATTTTTGATCCAGAATATATATGAAGGCCAATGAATACCCGTTGGAAAGATATTGAAGTTAACTATAACTTTAATATTGAACTTGAGACATTAAATTGCAATTTTCATATTCAAATTCTGGGATTAAGACCAATTGGTCATTCTGAACAAAGTAGTGCTTATCGTTATCTAGCTTGAGACTTGTTGTGGACAGGGATGTTTTAGACTTCTCTAAGTTCCATAACATGTTCCTGAGTTATTTTTCAGTTTGTCGTACTGTTGGAATTAAGGGTTTGGACATACTTGCTCACGTTTGATAGATTTCAGAAATGTCAAAACCCTAGTTAGCTTGTTAATGCTGCAATATTGATGTGATACTTTTACGGTTATGTTTTCAATTCAAGTTGAGTTTTAACTTTGAATTTTAACCGTAAATTGCTCACTCCTGCAGTATGGATCACACTCATTCCAGGAGTGAGGTTGGTGAGTCGAGTCACAGCGAAAATAATTCGCCACGACAAGAAGTGCCAACATCATCAACTGGATTGGCGGAAATCTTAGCAAAGATGGCTGAGTCTCTGGATCTGTTGGTGCGACAAGGCATACGACAGGAGACACTACTTGTAAAATAGTTTTCAGGAAAATAGGGCCCTTAAATACATCCATTTCTACCTAGGTCCACGTTCCTACGGGCAACCTTGGCTCTGATACCACTTCTGTCACACCCGGTTTCTCCGAAGAACAATCGAGTGAATATCACATATATGCCAGGATCATTTTCTCATACATGTGATGACAAATAGTGAAGCATCATTTATTACAAGCCAGGTGTCGAATATAAATAAGTCTTACATAGCATATGTCTCGATGGACGATAATAAGTTCATAACAAGTAAATAAAATAGCAGCGGAATATTATTCTTGTGGGCTCCGTCACAGGCGTTGTCCGGGGGACTCCATGAACCTAGAAACCTTCTTCGGGTCCAAAATCTTGATCATTAAACACCACTTCATTATCTTGACCTGAGCAGCAATATAAACCAACAAATATGCAAGGTTGAGTACCGATGGTACTCAGCAAGTGTGGGAAAGTCATGCCATGCATGGCTAAAGCAAGGAGAGGTTGAACTCATGGTTAAAGCACTATGCAATTAATACCTATCACCTTAGCTTATTAAGCATCTACATTACTAAACAGGTGAAATGGTCCCAATCTCCCATCCCATCATCATAATCAAATAACCATAACATCATTTTCAATGTTAAGCTCCCCGCTTAACATCCTTAACTTCCAAAACCATCACTCCTCTAATCATGAATAAGTCCAAGCCGCTCTTGACCGTGAGCACGGCTGTCATGACAGTTTTGACTCTGCAGAGTTTGCACCACTGTACCCAGATGTAGTGATTTCATCCCCTGTTGCCGGGTGGACTAAAAGAACCTCCATTATGCCAGTGGCCACGAACCACATACACAGTTCCCAGGTGTGTAGCCAGGAGATCACTACGAAGCCTTTACAAAGGGATTCCCGACGAGCGTGGGCCCACTGAGGTTTCACCCCTAACAGCATACAAGAGGCTCCAACCCCGCTGCAGTGGCCCCCTCTTGAGCCATGCGGTTCATATGGTAGTCCAGCTGACACCTATTCCCCGCACCATCCAACACACCCATCCTACGCCGGGGATACACCTAATTAATTGGCCAAGCTGCCCCATCTCAGCATGTGGTTGGCACGGTAAAGCCAGGTTACATGCTCCATGAACTGGTCCTTAGGATCCAGGCAAGTACTAAACACAAACCCGAGTCTCGTGCACCCAGCACCAACCAAAACATCCAACTTGCCTTGATCCCTACCTCTACATAACTCACAATATCTCATTCAAGAGTATGGTAAAATAAACTGATGATCTCATATCCCAAATATCCCATCTAAGCATGGCTATGCATATGCATAATAATAAATGACATGATAAAATGAATCCCAACCCAAGCTACAAGGAAACAGGGTAATGCAATTCTAGGGAAACATCCTAGCATGGGTTTCATATTTTCAATTGACAATGCAAATAATTCTATCTACACATCCTAGTATAGGAACAAAGTGGTCAAGGACACTTGCCTTCTTCTTGCTGCTCCGGGAATGGGTAGTCCTGATCTTGGAAAGGAAGAACTTGCTCTGGAGCAGGTTCTACTCATACCATCACACATAGCAAAAGAAAACAACAATCCATAAGACATAGTTCACACTTCCACTTCATACAAACCACACATTCACACTTATGAAAGCTATTCACATTTCTATGTGTTATGGTTACTCTATGTGTGTTGATTTTGGCTTACATACACTTTTAAACATGTGCATATGATTTCTACTTTTGTATTCATATTTATGTTTGCCTACTATATATGAGTTTCCAAATTTAAATAAATTCCTTATATTCAATTGATACACCTTTTAGCTACCAAGTGTGCATGGAAGGCATTTTCCTACTCCAAATATGTCTTCAGACCTTCTACCAACCCTAACTAAATTCTTTGGATTTTGGAAACTTCATTTATCCATTTATAGTTATGCATACTTATTTTTGTTGTATTTTCAGATTTATTTCCTATGCCTAAATGTGAACTTTATTATGAAAATAGTAAGACACCTCATCTAAACAGAATAGGTTCTGGGTCTAAAATATTAAATAATATATTTTTGAACGTCTCCTCTGATGTAAACTATTTTACATTTATTTTACTAATTTTCAGAATTATTCTCTACTTAAAAATGTGTCCCTATAACTAATAAATGTGAATAATTAATTAGACAGATTCATTTCAGCCAAAAATCTATTTTTATCTCACTCCAAAGTTTTCCATGTACTACGAAAGTTTTTAATTTGAATCGACAATATGTTTGTCCCATCTTTTAAATTTTAAATACTAACCGCATATTCAAATTCCCAAATTTAATATCAAATAGGGTTAAAAAGGTAAACTCACCCCACTACAGGGTCTATTATATTATTTTAAGAATTTCCAGGGGGCTAACTACACATAACAGAGGGGTTTTCCTAATTTTTATTAAGTCCAGGGGCTAAAACTGATTTTTAAATGAATTTACATGATTTTCTAAAGTTCCAGGGGCTAAATCAGAAGTTTCTGGGGCTAGCTCTTATTTTCCGAGAACCCCAGGGGGTAGCACGTAAGAATCCCGGCCTTTATAACGCGGGGCTGACGTGGACCGTCCGATTTAAAACAGACGGCTGAGATTATAACGTCGAACCGGTACGCGGGGATTTAAATTCTACCGCGCGATTTAAAATAGACGGCGCACAAGCGGCCACGTCGCTCTGATCGAGTGCGGGCGGTGCTGCCTGGCGGCGCACGGCGGCGGGAGGCGGCGATCTCGCCGGAGAGTTTCGGATCTTCGTCAATTCTTCCTAAAAATGTGATTTTATGGCATAGATCGGTAGAGGGGAGGTCGGGGATCTCACCTTGGGGGTTTTCTTGAGCTCGGAGGTCCTGGAAAGCGGTCGGCGACGAGGTCCGAGGTGAATTCACGGCGAGGCTCATCGGCGCTGTGTTTGAAGCGCAAACCACCGGGTTTTCTGCACCTGCGCGGTTCCCCGGAGGCGGTGGATCAAGGTCAGCACGTTAGATGAGAAATCCCGAGCGAAGATCGAGCGAAATTGGCCGGAGAAGCTCGGGTTCTCACCGGGAGGAATAACGGCGGATCGTGGGGAAAAACGGGGAGATGTTGGGGTTTATATAGCCGGGGAAGGGCGGCGGGTTTGTTTAGATCGAGCTGGAGTCTTCTGGGACCGGGAGCCAGGCAGAAATCCGGTCGGTTACGATCGCGCGCGCGTGGGGAACAGTCCGGGGTCGGCGCGATCGGGAGCTCGGGGATGACACGTGGGTCCCGCTTGTCTGCGAGAGGTGCGCGGGCGCGCGGCTGCGGGCTGGCGCGGGGGTTGGGTGGGCCGGCTGGTGGGTTTCGGCCCACTGGCCTGGAAGGTTTATTTTTTCTTTTTCTTTTTCTTTTTCATTTCTGTTTTGAATTTAATTTGAATTCCAGTTTGAATTTGAATTTTTGCAACACATGCAATACGTCCAAAAAATTTTAAATTCCCCTCTTAACAGGATTTTGGGGTGTTACATAAACCTCCGGGCGTCGAGGCATAACGCACCGATTTATAGGTATGGGCTGAGGGCAGCAAGGTGAAAATCTGCCAACGGGCATAGAGAGATGCTCCGTGTGGGGAACCTCCTGCTCGTTTCGGTGCGACCGGTTCGACGTTTGGGCTGTTGGGTGAAAGGTTTTCCCGTACGACATCGAGTGAGCGTGCTGTGCAGCTCCACGGGTGGGCGTACGTGACATGCTCTTTGGGTTTCCCTGCAGGTGTATATCGAGTCAATTCGCCGTCCCTCGCGGTGAAGATTACCACTTGGTCACTGAGTCGTGACGTAGAATAATGTATGAAATATAGTGATTCAATATTGCTGATACGATATAATATTGTATTGCTACATGTTTGCCACCAAATATTGCTTACTAAATTTCAGCTTCCTGAACTGTTAACTTGTTGCTAAAAGTTGAACTAAGGATGAACTTGTAGGTGAGTCCATTTGCTGCAATATGACTATCCTATGTCATTGTACACCTCATGTAGAGTTTCATGTTTAGGTGAGTCGGTTAAGCCTTGCTGAGCCTTCGTGCTCACGGTTGCTGCTTAAGTGTTTTTCAGGTGAGGAGCCACCCACGGACTCGGAGTACGAGTCCACCGGCGAGGGTTACCCTCCGTCGGGGACCACGGCTGAGTGGGATCCGTACACACCGCGCTGAGCTGAGGAGTGCAGCTAGTGTTGGTTGCCCTAGGGCTGGGCAACCGGCTTTTGCTAGATAGGCGGGCGTGAGTTGTACAGAGTAGACTTCCGCTGTGTAAAATAAATATTAGTTTGTAACTGAAGTTGTACCTTTTTGTACAGTTCAGTTTGTTTTCCCATGTAATATATTGTGTTCTTATGACGTGTGCTGTCGGGTGTCGCATCGTGCGGCACCACCCTCTACGATCCTGGATGAGCGGATTCCGGTCCGCCACAATAATGTCTCCAAATCTTCAATGCATGCACCACAGCTGCTAGCTCTAATGCATGTGTGGGGTAATTCAGCTCGTGCTTCTTTAATTGTCATGTAGCATAGGCTACCACTTGTCCTTCTTGCATCAGCACGCATTAAGCCCTTGTGTTGATGCGTCACAATATATGTCAAAGCTCTTGCTCACATCCGGTAATACCAAAACCGGCGCTGTGGTTAGCCTTTTCTTGAGCTCCTCAAAGCTTTCTTGGCATGCTGATGTCCACTGGAACGCTTTTCCCTTCATCAATAGCTCCGTCATAGGCTTCACTATTTTGGAGAAGTCCTTGATGAAGCGTCGGTAGTATCCAGCCATCCCAAGAAAACTCCGAATGTCCCTCACATTTTGTGGTTGGTTCCACTTCAGAACATCTCCCACTTTTCCTGGATCAATCGATACTCCTTCTTCGGAGATGATGTGGCCTAGGAATAATATATCCTTTAGCCAGAATTGACACTTGCTAATCTTGGCATACAATTGATGCTCTCGCTGTTTCTGCGATGTCAATCTCAAATGTTCTTCATGCTCCTCCTCAGTTTTTGGATACACCATAATGTCGTCGATGAAAACCACGACGAACTTGTTCAAGTACTCCATGAAGGCCTTGTTTATGAGGTACATGAAGTATGCAGGCGCATTTGTTAACCCAAAAGACATGACGGTATATTCGTACGAACCATACCGTGTTCGAAAGGCAGTCTTGGGTATATCGGAGGGCTTAATCTTCAGCTGGAAGTATCCCGAACGAAGATCAATCTTGGAGAATACTCGGGCTCCTTTCATCTGGTCGAATAGGTCCTCTATTCGGGGCAGAGGGTATTTGTTCTTGATCGTCACCTCGTTGAGAGACCTATATTCCACACGCATCCTTTGGGTCCCATCCTTCTTGTCTATGAAGAGCACGGAGGCTCCCCACGGTGATGAGCTTGGACGTATAAATCCCTTCTCTAACTGTTCCTGGACCTGCTTCTTGAGCTGCACTAGTTCATTAACGGGCATCCTATAGGGCCTCTTTGCTATAGGTGCAGTTCCGGGCACTAGGTCAATGGCAAACTCGATATCCCGGTCAGGTGGCATACCTGGAAGTTCTTCCGAAAACACGTCCGAAAATTCTTGAACCACCGGAATATTGTCCAATGCTGCTCCTTCGACGTGGTTCAACATTGCCTTTTCAGTCGTTGGTTGGGCTGACTCGAACTCGATACGAGCACCGTGCTCGTTTGTCAACTGCACGCTTCTCTCAGCGCATTGGATTACTCCGTTGTGCTTGCTTAACCAATCCATTCTGAGTATTATGTCGAGCCCTTTGGAATCTAAGACAATGAGTTTGGCAAGTAAGTCTACCCCCCTTATTTTAAGGTTTACTTTCGGACATACTACATTAGTCCTCATCTCTCCACCGGGAGAATTAACCAACATAGTATATTTCAAGTGTGATATGGGTAGATTATACTTGGCAACATACTTGGATGATATGAAGGAATGCGATGCTCCGGAATCAAATAAAATGGTGGCTGGGTTGGAGTTGGCAAGGAACATACCAATCACGATGTCCTCAGCCTGTTGCGCTTCCTCAGCAGAAACATGGTTCACATTGCAGCGAGCGTAGTTCTGCTGTCCACGGTTTTCTTGATTGGCTCCTCCGTTCGGCCGTGGGTTCTGCTTGGGCGTGTTGCTTTGCTGTCCAGGACCTCTGTTTGGGTACTGGCTCGCAAAGTGTCCCGAATCTCCGCATGCAAAGCATGCCTTGTTGCCCACGACAGCGGGGATGTTGAGGCGGGGGTTTTGAACAGGAGCACCCACGTTAAGACGGGGCGCTAGAGGCAAAGGCACACGAGGTGCTTGTGCAACGGGTCGTTGCTGTGGTGGCTGACTAGGGCGATACGACCCATATTGTGGCGCAGGTGGGGGCATGTACCGAGGGTGTACGTTGCTCCCTTGTGGCTTGTACGACATCTTTCTCTTGCCCTCTTGCCCGATCTCTCGGATCTTGCTTTCCACCACTTTGGCTTTGTCAACTAGCTTCTGGAAGCTAGCATAGTCATTGTTGAGGAGCTGAACCTGGATCTCATTGTTCAACCCCCTCATGAACAGGTACTGCTTCCTCTGGTCCGAGTTGACATCTTCAGAGGCTTACCGTGATAGCTGCGTGAACTTGTTGAGGTACTCGTTCACGCTTTTCTTGCCCTAGCGGAGACCTTCAAACTCCTGTCATTTGAGCATCATGACACCAGCAGGGATGTAGTGAGAGAGGAAACTCTCCTTGAACTCAGCCCAAGTGATATTCTCCTGGTTATCATGAGCGTTGCAGAGAGCATCCCACTAGTCAGTGGCTGCTCCCATAAGTTGGTGCGATGAGAAGGGAACCTTCTCTCGGTCATTGCACTGAACTATGGCAAGCTTCTTCTCCATGGACTTCAGCCAATCATCGGCCTCCATGGGATCACTAGCTTGAGCAAAAGTGGGTGGTCGAGTCCTCATGAACTCCCCCAGTCGGTTGTGAGCCGACGGTGGTGGCGGTGGTGGTGGCGGTGGTGCAGGAATGGGGTTGTTGTTTTTGGCCTGCAGCTGATCCAAAGTTTGGATCATTGTTTTCATGAGCTGATTCTGCATGGCCATCAACCGTTCCAGGTTGTTTTCACCAGCTCCGGGGTTAACAGGAGTTTCACCGTGGTCATCCTCTTGATCGCCACGGACGTTCCTCCCTTGGCGGCCTGCGTTTGCTCTCACCATCTGTGAGAGAGAGTGGAATAGAATAGAGGTTAGAAGGTTAGATGGATCCCCCTAACTATAAGCATCAAGGTAGATGGACTTTATATCGTCCATATGACAATGTGAACAAGTGCCGAGGCATCTCACACCTCTCTCTACTATGTGTGGATATGGACAACGCTTGAGACGTCCCACAACTCACACTAAGCACACAATCACAACCAATAATCACAAAGTTCACACAACTCCTATTCAAATTTATTCAATAGGAGTCCTATGGGCTTTAGGGTGATACCAATCTGTGACTTCACCCTATGTCAAGGTGGTTTGGGGTGACACCAATCTGTGACCCGACTATGGCTTCTTCTATGCTTGCATCCTATGGTCAAGGTGGTTCCAATGCCAATCTATGCATCCTAGGCTTGCATCCTATGTCAGCGTGGCTTCTATTGCCAATCTGTGACCTATGATCAACCGTCGCTGGTTTATACCAATCTGCATTTTCTATCTAGGCATGTGACCTACGATTAACCTGTGGCCCTAGTGCCAATCGGTGATCCCTGCCTAGGCGTGTGATCTACGGTCAACCCGTGGCTCGGATACCAATCTGTGACACCCTCGATTCTGTAGGACACAGAACCGAGAACTGATGCGTATGTGTGCCTAGGATGTTCATCACACATACACATATCATCCACAAACTGAATTCAGAATATAATACCACAAATGAACAGGGTTTTATTACAAAGTCTCATGAGTCTCAAACTCATGCTAGCAGCGGAAGTCTTAATCTAGCAACAGAAGTCTTTATTCTAGCAGCGGAAGTCTTCTAACTATTGCGGAAGCAAACTAAGCAGCAGCAGCGGCTCCATCTCCTACTCCACAGGAAAGGTTGAGGTGGATCTCACGCCTAACACTCCACATGATCTTCATAGTACTCCCCTCCTGTTGCTGATGATGTATGATAATGCAAGATTGAGTACATGACGTACTCAGCAAGTGCGTAAAGTATGACATGTAGCTTACAACAAGGTACGTATAAAAAGGCTCATTGCAGAAAGCAGAATTTACTTCTCAAACCACGATAAAACAGCAACTTAGCTTTAATTGAATGCAATCCAACATGTATTTAAACATCAACATACCTCCGTTACGTTTCACCACTTCCCATGTCTCAACCAGACATTAATCTTTCTCAACTTTGCTCATGAATACCATATCGTATTCACTACCATTTCATCTCAACTTCAATTCTATCTCATTCCGATACCCAATCATATTGCCATGACCCAACAGTAATGCAACAAATCTCATTATCCGGACTCAACAGTCCCAAAAACCAAATCCAAAAGACCAAACCATAACCAAACCAAATACCATCCAAACCATCCCAATAACCATCCCAACTAATCATGGAAGTTGGCCAGGTGCTCGTGACCCTAAGCTCGGCTATCATGATAGTTTTACACTCTGCAGAGTTTGTACTACTTTACCCACAAGTTTGTGATTTTGTCACCCGTCGGCGACTGCAGAACCTCCAATATACCAGTACACAACCATCGGTGTATGGTCAAGAGATCACGAAATAGCCTTTACAAAGGGGCTACTAGATGTATGGACTCACTAAGGTTTCACCGGCAGGCTAGAATCTCCAATTCTCCCGCCTATGGACCCCCTCTTATTCCATGCAGTTTCCAGGGCAGTCCTCACTCGACTCCCATTCCCCGCGCCTTCCACGGTCCATAACAATATAGTAACTTACCTAATTAGTCAGCTAAGCCGCACCCATACTCGGCCTTGTGGTGGCACTGTTATCCTAGCATGTGCTCGAATGAAACGGTCCTTAGATCTACGGCAAGTAACCACCATCTCATTCTACCTCATTCACGAACCAGGTTTGCCTAGATCTCCCTCCGATTCATGTTCATTAACACCATCAGTTTCTCATTATTCATACGAGTGCAGTTAGCTAGACACATCTATCTCGCTTCCCATATCCCATGGACTCCGCGAAGCATAAAAGCAAAAAAAACCATACCCGACTCGTTAACATTCCGGGCAACAAGGGTGGTTAACAAAACTAGTAAACTCCTGTGAAAGGGTTTCCCATCATGTTGACTCAAGCACGCACACCTTATTGCAAACCAAACAGTCTTTTAAAAACATTGTATCAATATGGTCAAGGAGCATGTAAGGGCCTCAGTTTTGGCACACATTTGAAGTGTTCATCACCACACCACACCAATTTTCACTCCATTCGGAGTTGATCTTGACATGAGCTAAGTGGGACGAATTCAAACTTTATTTGAATTCAAAACTGAACTTGTGTTGAAATTCACTCAAACCGAACCCAATTTGAATTCTATTCAATTCAAATGGCTCAGGGGTGAATAATTTGAATCACCAGGGGTATTATGGGGCTCACTGTTCACAACAGTGATTAGGAGTAAAATTCAGAGGTTAAAACCCCGGGTGGGACCCACATGTCATAGAGAGGAGAAGGAGAAACTTGCACCCAAAGTCAGAGTCCCGGTGGGAAATCCCACCGAGCAGCTGTCGGCTGTGCCACCGAGCAGCTACCGGCGCCACCAGCTGCTTCTCTCTCCGCGCGCTGGCGCCCAGGGCGGCTGGCTCGCGCCCCCACGCGACCGGCACCGCCTCAGCCGAGCGGGAGTCGGCCGGCTTTATCTTCTCGCGGGCAAACCCGAGCAGCGGCATTGTTTCTCGCCGCAGCTCTCTGCTCAACCGGGAAAACCAGCAAAACCATCTCCTCCTTCGTCCCTGAGCTGCTAGACAGCCACCTGAGCTCGCACTCCACCTCTCCAACACCAGAAACCTCGAGCTCCGACCTCCTTTGCCCAAAGACGATCGCCACCGCGGCGACCTAGCCTCAGCCGAGAGTCAGGCGCCCGTGGGCAGCGTTCCACAGGCGTTTTCACGGTCCAGCGAGAGAGGCAACAGGAGCGCGTGATCACCGTGCTGCTCTCCTCCAAGTTTGGAAGCCAACCGTGAAGAATCCGCAGAGAATTTCCAGTTTTTGCTCCGGCGACCATAAACCAAACTTCTGGTACGGTTTCTTTAAATTCTCGCTCTATGATCTTTCGGAGGTCATCAAATCTTGCACATAGACGCTGGACTAGCCGGCGATCAAATTCTTTTCTGCATCCGTAGCGTGAAACTGTCTAGGAGTGACGAATTTCGAGCTCGATCGAGGGCGGTCATGGCGGGGCACGATCGGTCACACGGTGCCGACCGACTTGCCGCCATCCCTGAACCCTTTTGATACCTTGTCGAGCTTCCTAGAGGTACACTGATTCTGTAGGGCCGTTTCTTCGAGGTGTTGGCGGGTTTAGAAACCACGGTCGACGGTGGCGAACCTCAACCGAGGCCGCGGCACGTCGCCGAACTACTTCCGGTCACCCCCAGCCCGACCTGTCACCCCCGACGTGTTCCTCGACGTCGACAAACCCCTGGCGGCGAGTTTCAGACCATGGGAGGTCCGGCAGCGGCGAGCCGGCGAGCCCCGAGTCTGCTCCGGCGAGGTCGGCGGCGCGGGCGCGAGAGAACGGCGGGAGGAAAACGAAGCCGGCTGGCCCACGTGTCAGCGGCTGAAGAATTTAAATCGGGATCGGGTGGCCAGGGATCGGCTGTGCTGGCGTGCAAATACCCTGTGAGCTCCGGTGTGCCGGACACCTCCGCGCTCGACACGTGTGGTATCCCCGGTGTGCCGGACACCTCCGCGCTCGACACGTGTCCCTGCGGGCCCCGAGAGTTTAAACTCTTTCCCCGATTTTCAGGATTCTTCCAAACTTCAAATCCTCATAACTTTGGCTAGAAAGCTCCAAATCGAGTGAACCAAAGTTGGTTGGATTTAGCTCTCTGAGCACTTTCCAGCAATACCAAATTCAGCTCATGAAAGTGAATAGTTTTCCAGAATTAAATCCCTAAAGTTTAAACTGTTGGGAATTTTATCTGGAGAACTACTTTATGAAAAATTCTGAAATTTGGCTGAAAGGTTCATTGGAGAATCCCAGAATCCCAGTAAAATTTTCAGACTCATCCAAGTTCATTTAGTTACCCTAATTGGGTGATTAAGGGAACTGCCCAGAGAAAATAGAAAGATGTACAGAAACATTTTTCAGATTTTCTCCAATCTTAATTAGGACATAACTTTCTGTAGAATTCTTCAAATGACATGAAACCAATTCCATCAGAACCATCCTAAATTCTAGTTTCCAGAAAGTAATGGTGGGAGCCATGAAAAACCCTGGAATTACTTAGAGGCCCAATTATTGACCAAAGAGGCTTTTATTTGTACAAGGTTCAAATGAACTTGGTTTCAAATGAAACTTGGTCAAGACTCTGGTTAGGATCCTACCAAGCCACAATAAAAATTTCAGAACCACAGGGCAGGGCTAGCTAGAGTTATTAGTAAATAAGTATTCAAGTTTACACTTTGCATTCAAATTAACATGTAGTATTGTATTAAACGTGTAGCCATTGAAGAAGAGACTCCGGAAGTGCTGGACTTCCTCCTTCCGGAAGAGGAACTAACCCCTGACCAGCAGCAACAAGGCAAGCCCCGGTTTGCATTAACCTTTTTATAAATTTTACTTTGTTTACATGAGTCATATGAAGTATGAATGTGCATTAGGTATAGGATGAATGAAACCCCACTTGCATAACCAAAGGTTCCTAGAATAGTGAGGGTAGTGTTTAGAACATCGAATAGAAAGGCTATGCTTAAAGATTCATAGGGCTTCGGTACAAGTCGAGTAGTTAGAATATACTCGCGAGATAGGCTTGGGGACACACGGGTTCGGTTGAGTGATGTGAGATCACTTTAGTAATGAAAATGAGACTAGGCAGGGGCTAGGGCGCAGCAAGAGAGAGTCTTGTGTGCGCGGCCCTGCCCGTGTCGATTGAGGACCGATCCGTGTGCGGCCCTGCTGAACAAGTATTGAATGTACCGAAGGCATATCGGATATATGGGCCCCGATAAACTGATGTAGCCTAAACCTCCGGGCGTCGAGGCATAACGCACCGATTTATAGGTGTAGGCTGAGGGCAGCAAGGTGGAAATCTGCCAACGGGCATAGAGAGATGCTCCGTGTGGGGAACCTCCTGCTCGTTTCGGTGCGACCGGTTCGACGTTTGGGCTGTTGGGTGAAAGGTTGTCCCGTACGACATCGAGTGAGCGTGCTGTGCAGCTCCACGGATGGGCGTACGTGACGTGCTCTTTGGGTTTCCCTGCAGGTGTATATCGAGTCGATTCGCCGTCCCTCGCGGTGACGAGTACCGCTTGTTCACTGCGTCGTAACGTAGCTTAATGAATGGAATGTTATGATTCAATATTGCTGTTATGATATAACTGTATTGCTACATGTGTGCCACCAAATATTGCTCACTAAATTTCAGCTTCATGAACCGTTAACTTGTTGCTAAAAGATGAACTAAGGATGAACTTGTAGGCGTGTCCAATTGCTGCAACATTGCTATCCTATGTCATGGTACACCTCATGTAGAGTTTCATGCTTAGGTGAGTCGGTTAAGCCTTGCTGAGCCTTCGTGCTCACGGTTGCTGCTTAAGTGTTTTTCAGGTGAGGAGCCACCCACGGACTCGGAGTACGAGTCCACCGGTGAGGGTTACCCTCCGTCGGGGACCATGGCTGAGTGGGAGCCGTACACGCCGCGCTGAGCTGAGGAGTGCAGCTAGTGTGGGTTGCCCTAGGGCTGGGCAACCACTTTTGCTAGATAGGCGGGCGTGAGTTGTATAAAAGAAACTTCCTCTGTGTAATAAAGACCCTAGTTTGTAACTGAGAAGTGTACTACTTTGTACATTCAGTTTGTTTTTCCCATGTAATATAATGTGTTTTTATGACGTGTGCTGTCGGGTGTCGCATCGCGCGGCACCACCCTCTGCGATCCTGGATGAGCGGATTCCGGTCCGCCACAGCCTGGTATCAGAGCTGCATTGGGGATAGCACAGTACTTAAGGACTGCATTATGGGGAAAACTTAGGTATACGGCGAGGATACGGTAGTTGCCCAAGTAAGGACTATATTAGCATAGTTACTTAAAGTGGCAAAGACTAACCTATGTGTTATAATTCTGAATTTTAATTATGTAACGACGCACCTACACTCTGGTAAGTAGGGTAAGGAACGCCACCGAAAGCGGTTCAATTTCGGTTAGCTCCCCTGACAAGGAACGTGGCTCAGGGATAGAGTCTCACAGCTTGGTGTGAGACGTCAATATGAACCTCTTGGACTCTTCATGTTCTTGAGTTCATATGAAACGCTGATCCCTAGCGTGCATTAGGCAAGTAAGTGGAGACCCCATCGCGTGGTCAGTAACGCGAGAGTGTGTTCGTCTGGAAATAGCCCAGGAGGACATACGCAGCGCTTGCCATCGGCGTGCCATGCCGGGCAGTAGGTGGTATCTGTTGGGTTGATAACATTCCCAACCGTGACGACCCGTTCGTGACCTACTCGGGTTCCCCGTCGTGTGGTGTTGAAACACGATCACGTACCTTGAGACGTGACCTAACTCAAGGACGGCCGTATGACAATGATACGGGCGTTTGTATTTACTTTCAAATATGGAACTGCCTGAAATGAATAACCATTGAGTGCACCATTATTGTGTGGTCTTCTGCAGGTACTAACCGCGTATGTATCCGTATAGAAAACGTGTGCGAGAGACCATTTAGTGCCACACTTGAGACGTATATGCCGGTATGATCCGGTTAGGATTTTCTTTTGTGAGGAACGTAGTACCGAGATATTGTAGGCATATGCATGAGAATAATGATAACAAAGAATTAAAAATCTATAGGTTCAACATTTAGGACCCTGGTTGGGTATAAGAATGGGATAGTGGAGCAATATAGCCAAAAGTATGAAAAGCAGAGTGCTCTGTTTTGGGCAGCAAGTTTGCTGATCTTCAACAGGGCATGACTCACAGGTCCTTTAGCCCAGAGAGGTGTGCTATATAGTTCTGGAAAGGTATTTAAGTACTCTACCACTTTGTTGTAGACTTCCAGAACTGAAACTCACCTTATGATGGCTTAAATCCCAGAGACATGTAACTGTCCAGAACTAGGACAGTGTTAAAACATTCTCTGAGCTGTTCTGTTTTTTTTCAAACATAACTCCCAGGTGAAAAATCAAAATTAGTATATAATACATCCTTAGAAAGAGTAGAAGATGTGTGACATCTTTGCAATTCAAAGTTTCTGAAATTTCAGCACAGATTTCGGTGGAAACCAGGGTTGAAAACAGCCACTTCCAAGGGAGGTGCTGTTAAAATTCTTCCAGAAATTCTGTTGACTTTGAATTAGCATAACATTTTAACCAAAGCTGATCTGAGGGCAATTGAGTACTCGTTGTAAAGATACTGAAGTTAACTTTAACTTTGGTATTCAACTTGAGTCATGAAAATGCCCCGAACCAGATCAAAACTTGGAATAGGTAGAAACTGGTCATTCTGACAGAAGAATGACAGTTGAACTTATTGGAGAGGGTGTGGTACCCTAAGGGTGGTATACGTGATGACAACGCGATAGTAATGTCTCGTGGTGGCAAAACCTAGTTATGGTGAGCTTCCAAAGTGGAGGTTCATCAAGTTGGATTAAACTAGCTTGTGTTTGGTCTGGTAATGGTGTAGCTTGTGCAAAGTTATTACATTATCTACATACGAGATGTATCGCATGAATTGTTGTCATAATGCTTTTACGCCCATTTTTATTGGACTGCATGCAACAATGCTACGGGACTGATGATTATTGTCGTGTGGTTGCAGATGGTTCGTACTAGGACCACGCACGAGGTTGGTGGCTCTAGCCAACAGGGAGGTGGTGACTTCCAGCCACCGGCCTACGACAGCACCCCGCAGCAGCAGCCACCACCGCCGCCCCCGCTTACTCTAGAGGATGTGATAGCGGCATTGGTGGGAGGTCGTGAGGAGCGAACCGACCTGCTCCGCACGATCGTGCAGAATACGTCCCAGGCGGGGGGACGTCAAGATAGAGGGCCTCGGGAGCCCCTTCATGTGTCGTACTCGGGTTTCATGAGTACGCACCCTCCAGTGTTCACCGAAGCTGAGGAACCACTGGAGGCGGATAACTGGCTGCGGACCATCGAATCCAAGTTCGGGCTGCTCCAATGTACGGAGCGACAGAAGACCCTGTTTGCAGCACAGCAGCTCCACGGTGCCGCTGGTGCATGGTGGGCGAACTATGTCGCCTCACGTCCGGCTGGCCATGCCGTGGAATGGCAAGAGTTCCGGGAGGCGTTCCGCGCCTACCACATTCCTCCCGGAATAATGAAGAGGAAGTTCCAAGAATTCTTGGAGCTGAAGCAGGGCGGGAGGAGTGCCCACGACTACTCCCGTGCCTTCAACCATCTGGCACAGTATGCGTCAGACTACATCTCCACGGAGGAGAAGAAGAGGGAGCACTTCTATCGGGGGTTGCACCCCAAAATGAAGACCCATCTCGTACAGTGGAACCGCGGCACATTCAACGACTTAGTCAATGCCGCGATCATGCAAGAGGATGCTCAGCGGGAGTTGGCAGCTGAGCAGCGGAAGCGCAGCGCTCCACCCAGCGGTGGGAGTGGCGCTCCCCAGAAGTACTGTATGGTGTATCGGACACCATCCGGGCAGCAGTGGCAACCACCGGCGCGACCGCAACGGTTCGGGGGACGTCCCTTTCAGGCTCCTCCGTTCCGTCCGCCGATGCCACCACCAAGACAGCAACAGCAACAGCAGCAGCAGACGGTACCCCGGGCGTTTCCACCGCCACAACGCGCCCCGGGATTCCGTCCACCGATCAGCGGGGGACCGCCCCGTTTTACCTGCTTCGCGTGTGGCCAGGCGGGCCACTTCGCGAAGGACTGTCCCCAGGGGCAGCAGAGCAGCGGGCAAGCCCAGCTCCAGGGTGGTGCTCGAGGCCGACCTCCGGTGAAGAAGGTTGGTCAGTGGACTGGGGGTGTCCGCAACCTCGACATTGAGGACGCCCCAGAGGGAGACAACGTGCTAGCAGGTACGTTTACTCTCAACCATCAAGCCATCGTCATACTTTTTGATTCTGGTGCAACCCACAACTTTATAAGTGCATCGTACGTGGCTAAGCATCAGCTGGAAGCCTTTCCAACCGAGTGTTCGTATATGATCTGCTCGCCGGGAGGAAAGATTTCAGCAACGATGATGGTTCCAAAAACCACCACTGTGCTTAGGTGGGAAGATATATCCCACCACTATGATTATCTTAGGGGGACAGAAGATTGATGCAATCTTGGGAATGTCATGGCTAAGCTACCATGGCGCTGTCCTGGAAACACTATCACAGACAGTTCACCTCAACTCACCATTACACCGGTGGAGGAGGAAGAGCCAAGTTTATACTTGGTTCCTTATGGATCGCTGTACAACCTTGCCCTCATCCCTACTATTAGGTAGGACATCATTGCAGCTCAGAAAAATGATAAAGGCATGGCACATCTCCGGAGACAGATAGACAACGGGGAAATCAAATGTTTCCGGAAGGATGATGAGGGGACGCTGTGGTTCGATGACCGCATAGTCGTACCCCGGGATATGGAGTTGAGAAAGAAGATCCTCGATGAAGCTCACTTGTCCAAGTACTCCATTCATCCGGGCAGCAACAAAATGTACCAAGATTTAAAAAAGAAATTTTGGTGGACACGGATGAAGCGGGAGGTAGCTGAGTACGTATCCGAGTGTGATACGTGTAGACGAGTGAAGGCTGATCATATGAGGAAATCAGGGCTGCTGCAACCCCTGAAGATTCCAGCAAGGAAATGGGAAGATGTGAGCATGGATTTCATCGTGGGATTACCCTTAACATCCAACAAACATGATTCCATTTGGGTGATTGTTGACCGACTGACCAAGTCAGCTCACTTCATCCCCATACATACACATTTTCATGCCAACCGATAAGCGGAGTTATACATTGCCAGGATTCTATGCCTGCATGGTGTACCCAAGACCCTAGTCTCAGACCGAGGTGCATTGTTTGTATCTCGCTTTTGGGAGCAGTTGCACGCTGCTTTGGGTACTAAACTGATTAGGAGCTCCGCCTACCACCCTCAGACAGATGGCCAGACAGAGAGGGTGAATCAAGTTCTGGAGGAAATGTTGAGAGCATGTGCCATCCACCATGGTAGGAACTGGGATGATCACCTACCATTGGCGGAATTCTCGTACAACAACAGCTATCAGGCGAGTATCAAAATGGCACCTTACGAAGCTCTCTACGGTCGTAAATGCCGCACCCCATTAAATTGGTGTGAGTTCGGTGAAAGGGTCACATTCGGGGTTGATGTGGTGAACGACGCCGAGGAGCGCGTTCGGACAATTCAAGGCAATTTGAAGGCCGCTCAATCCCGGCAAAAGAGCTACGCTGATAAGAGGCGTAGACCGTTGCACTTTGACGTTGGGGAACACGTGTACCTCCGCGTGTCTCCGATGAAGGGCGTGCACCGGTTCAGCGTCAAGGGGAAGCTCGCTCCCCGTTTTATTGGACCCTATACTATCACTGAGAAGTGTGGACCAGCAGCGTATAGATTGGAGCTACCGGCATCTCTTGTTTGTGTCCATGATGTTTTCCATGTTTCGCAACTGCGAAAATGTTTGAAGCATACAGCTGCTGTTCCTACCGAAGACATCGGCGAGTTGAAACCGGATTTAACATATGATGAGTATCCGGTGGAAATCCTTGATGAGAAAGCCCGAACCACGCGTAGCAGAACGTTGTGGTTCTACAAGATCCTCTGGAGTAACCACACCGTGGAAGAAGCGACGCGGGAGAGCGAGGAATTCCTTCGTTCAAATTACCCGGAGTTCATGGCTTCTCAACACGAGTAAGTCCCTACTACATCGCTATCTCTTCCTTTGTAATCTCGGGACGAGATTCTTTTAAGGGGGGAGGAATGTAAGGGCCTCAGTTTTGGCACACATTTGAAGTGTTCATCACCACACCACACCAATTTTCACTCCATTCGGAGTTGATCTTGACATGAGCTAAGTGGGACGAATTCAAACTTTATTTGAATTCAAAACTGAACTTGTGTTGAAATTCACTCAAACCGAACCCAATTTGAATTCTATTCAATTCAAATGGCTCAGGGGTGAATAATTTGAATCACCAGGGGTATTATGGGGCTCACTGTTCACAACAGTGATTAGGAGTAAATTTCAGAGGTTAAAACCCCGGGTGGGACCCACATGTCATAGAGAGGAGAAGGAGAAACTTGCACCCAAAGTCAGAGTCCCGGTGGGAAATCCCACCGAGCAGCTGTCGGCTGTGCCACCGAGCAGCTACCGGCGCCACCAGCTGCTTCTCTCTCCGCGCGCTGGCGCCCAGGGCGGCTGGCTCGCGCCCCCACGCGACCGGCACCGCCTCAGCCGAGCGGGAGTCGGCCGGCTTTATCTTCTCGCGGGCAAACCCGAGCAGCGGCATTGTTTCTCGCCGCAGCTCTCTGCTCAACCGGGAAAACCAGCAAAACCATCTCCTCCTTCGTCCCTGAGCTGCTAGACAGCCACCTGAGCTCGCACTCCACCTCTCCAACACCAGAAACCTCGAGCTCCGACCTCCTTTGCCCAAAGACGATCGCCACCGCGGCGACCTAGCCTCAGCCGAGAGTCAGGCGCCCGTGGGCAGCGTTCCACAGGCGTTTTCACGGTCCAGCGAGAGAGGCAACAGGAGCGCGTGATCACCGTGCTGCTCTCCTCCAAGTTTGGAAGCCAACCGTGAAGAATCCGCAGAGAATTTCCAGTTTTTGCTCCGGCGACCGTAAACCAAACTTCTGGTACGGTTTCTTTAAATTCTCGCTCTATGATCTTTCGGAGGTCATCAAATCTTGCACATAGATGCTGGACTAGCCAGCGATCAAGTTCTTTTCTGCATCCGTAGCGTGAAACTGTCTAGGAGTGACGAATTTCGAGCTCGATCGAGGGCAGTCATGGCGGGCACGATCGGTCACACGGTGCCGACCGACTTGCCGCCATCCCTGAACCCTTTTGATACCTTGTCGAGCTTCCTAGAGGTACACTGATGCTGTAGGGCCGTTTCTTCGAGGTGTTGGCGCGTTTAGAAACCATGGTCGACGGTGTCGAACCTCAACCGAGGCCGCGGCACGTCGCCGAACTACTTCCGGTCACCCCCAGCCCGACCTGTCACC
The DNA here is from genome assembly GCA_030760725.1 of Neostapfia colusana. Lineage (NCBI taxonomy): Eukaryota > Viridiplantae > Streptophyta > Magnoliopsida > Poales > Poaceae > Neostapfia > Neostapfia colusana. The sequence goes on along the minus strand of JASWHV010000017.1, from coordinate 29,615,211 downwards.
CCCGACGTGTTCCTCGACGTCGACAACCCCCTGGCGGCGAGTTTCAGACCATGGGAGGTCCGGCAGCGGCGAGCCGGCGAGCTCCGAGTCTGCTCCGGCGAGGTCGGCGGCGCGGGCGCGAGAGAACGGCGGGAGGAAAACGAAGCCGGCTGGCCCACGTGTCAACGGCTGAAGAATTTAAATCGGGATCGGGTGGCCAGGGATCGGCTGCGCTGGCGTGCAAATACCCTGTGAGCTCCGGTGTGCCGGACACCTCCGCGCTCGACACGTGTGGTATCCCCGGTGTGCCGGACACCTCCGCGCTCGACACGTGTCCCCGTGGGCCCCGAGAGTTTAAACTCTTTCCCCGATTTTCAGGATTCTTCCAAACTTCAAATCCTCATAACTTTGGCTAGAAAGCTCCAAATCAAGTGAACCAAAGTTGGTTGGATTTAGCTCTCTGAGCACTTTCCAGCAATACCAAATTCAGCTCATGAAAGTGAATAGTTTTCCAGAATTAAATCCCTAAAGTTTAAACTGTTGGGAATTTTATCTGGAGAACTACTTTATGAAAAATTCTGAAATTTGGCTGAAAGGTTCATTGGAGAATCCCAGAATCCCAGTAAAATTTTCAGACTCATCCAAGTTCATTTAGTTACCCTAATTGGGTGATTAAGGGAACTGCCCAGAGAAAATAGAAAGATGTACAGAAACATTTTTCAGATTTTCTCCAATCTTAATTAGGACATAACTTTCTGTAGAATTCTTCAAATGACATGAAACCAATTCCATCAGAACCATCCTAAATTCTAGTTTCCAGAAAGTAATGGTGGGAGCCATGAAAAACCCTGGAATTACTTAGAGGCCCAATTATTGACCAAAGAGGCTTTTATTTGTACAAGGTTCAAATGAACTTGGTTTCAAATGAAACTTGGTCAAGACTCTGGTTAGGATCCTACCAAGCCACAATAAAAATTTCAGAACCACAGGGGAGGGCTAGCTAGAGTTATTAGTAAATAAGTATTCAAGTTTACACTTTGCATTCAAATTAACATGTAGTATTGTATTAAACGTGTAGCCATTGAAGAAGAGACTCCGGAAGTGCTGGACTTCCTCCTTCCGGAAGAGGAACTAACCCCTGACCAGCAGCAACAAGGCAAGCCCCGGTTTGCATTAACCTTTTTATAAATTTTACTTTGTTTACATGAGTCATATGAAGTATGTATGTGCATTAGGTATAGGATGAATGAAACCCCACTTGCATAACCAAAGGTTCCTAGAAGAGTGAGGGTAGTGTTTAGAACATCGAGTAGAAAGGCTATGCTTAAAGATTTATAGGGCTTCGGTACAAGTCGAGTAGTTGGAATCTACTCGCGAGATAGGCTTGGGGACACACGGGTTTGGTTGAGTGATGTGAGATCACTTTAGTAATGAAAATGAGACTAGGCAGGGGCTAGGGCGCAGCAAGAGAGATTCTTGTGTGCGCGGCCCTGCCCGTGTCGATTGAGGACCGATCCATGTGCGGCCCTGCTGAACAAGTATTGAACGTACCGAAGGCATATCGGATATATGGGCCCCGATAAACTGATGTAGCCTAAACCTCCGGGCGTCGAGGCATAACGCACCGATTTATAGGTGTAGGCTGAGGGCAGCAAGGTGGAAATCTGCCAACGGGCATAGAGAGATGCTCCGTGTGGGGAACCTCCTGCTCGTTTCGGTGCGACCGGTTCGACGTTTGGGCTGTTGGGTGAAATGTTGTCCCGTACGACATCGAGTGAGCATGCTGTGCAGCTCCACGGATGGGCGTACGTGACGTGCTCTTTGGGTTTCCCTGCAGGTGTATATCGAGTCGATTCGCCGTCCCTCGCGGTGACGAGTACGCTTGTTCACTGCGTCGTAACGTAGCTTAATGAATGGAATGTTATGATTCAATATTGCTGTTATGATATAACTGTATTGCTACATGTGTGCCACCAAATATTGCTCACTAAATTTCAGCTTCATGAACCGTTAACTTGTTGCTAAAAGATGAACTAAGGATGAACTTGTAGGCGTGTCCAATTGCTGCAACATTGCTATGCTATGTCATGGTACACCTCATGTAGAGTTTCATGCTTAGGTGAGTCGGTTAAGCCTTGCTGAGCCTTCGTGCTCACGGTTGCTGCTTAAGTGTTTTTCAGGTGAGGAGCCACCCACGGACTCGTAGTACGAGTCCACCGGCGAGGGTTACCCTCCGTCGGGGACCACGGCTGAGTGGGAGCCGTACACACCGCGCTGAGCTGAGGAGTGCAGCTAGTGTGGGTTTCCCTAGGGCTGGGCAACCACTTTTGCTAGATAGGCGGGCGTGAGTTGTATAAAAGAAACTTCTGCTGTGTAATAAAGACCCTAGTTTGTAACTGAGAAGTGTACTACTTTGTACATTCAGTTTGTTTTTCCCATGTAATATAATGTGTTCTTATGACGTGTGCTGTCGGGTGTCGCATCGCGCGGCACCACCCTCTGCGATCCTGGATGAGCGGGTTCCGGTCCGCCACAGAGCACTTGCCTTGTTCTTGTGGTTCCTGTTGCTCAAACTCTTGCTGTTGTAGTCCGTCGTAGGTAGCTCCCTGAGCTTGTCCTTCTATTAGCGATCATGCACATACAAGATTCATAGCAATCAATCATCGTGCACAAACTCTACTTTAAGAAGCAATGATGCATATGCATGCTAATCCTACGGTGCAGTCTAGTTTGTACGTTTTCTTGCATGGCTTGCATGGGGTTTTACGATGAACAGAGGTGTATAGATCAAATGTGGACGTGGCGATGATCTGGACTCAAGATCTAGGTCAAACCGATCAACATGTGATCTGTCCATGAAAAAGCTTCTGTTCCGAAGGGATCAAAGAAACAGATGCAAAGAAAACCGCGATGATGTCGTAAGGTGGTAATGGAGACCTAGCTTTCGTTCTTCTTGGTCCCGGGGTCCTTCTCCTAGCAAGACAGATCGTCGGGGCTCTCTTCTAGCGATCTCCAGTGACTAAACTCCGGCGAAGGGGTTAGCTCGGCGAGTTGGGGGCTAGGGCTCCAATGTCGACGACTTCGGGAGGTGGAAAAGAAGTTCGTGGTTGCGGCAAAAGGTTTTTGGTTCTATTTATAACCGGAAAAAGAAGAGTCCTCCTTCGATTGGATTCCAAATAAGAGTCCTATTCAAATCTTTTTTCGATCTTAACAACTTATCTCTAGTTGATTTGGTACGGTAGCAACGTAGAAATCGTATCGGTTTCCTCCCGTACCGGTATTTCCGTGCGTACAGAAGCAAAAACCGCTTCAAATGTCGTTACCTTCACGGTGGTGAGCTCTGGAAGCTCCACGTGTCCAGCGGGGGCCTGCTTTCCGTTTTCCGTAGAGACGAGCTCCCGTTGTGCCGCGTGTCAGCCGCGCGGGACCTCCCTCTCTTTAGAGGCGAGCTCCATGTGCGCCACGTGCCCTGGCGGGTCAGGACCTCCCTCTCTCTCAGAGGCGAGCTCCGCGTGCTTCACGTGTCAGTTCTAGACCTCCCCTCTCTTCGGAGGTGGCTCCGGGGGTACCACGTGTCAGTGCCGGATCTCCCTCTCTTCAGAGGTGAGCTCCGATAGTGCCACGTGTCAAGCAGCGCTGAATCTTCCTTTATCCTCAGAGACGAGCTCTAAGGTCGACACGTGTCCAATAGCGTTGGACCTCCCGGAGGTGAGCTCCGGAGGTGACACGTGTCCAGTAGTGTTGGACCTCCCGGAGGTGAGCTCCGGAGGTGACACGTGTCTGGCGGGGCCGGACCTCTCGGAGGTGAGCTCCGAGAGCGACACGTCTCCCGTGCGGCTGGACCTTTCTTTTCCTAAATGACTAGCTCCGTTGACGACACGTCTTCTGCGGGACTGGCCTCGCTCCTTTCGCAGAGGCCAGCTCCGGGGGCAACACGTGTCCCACGGGGGTCGGACCTCTCCCACTTTACGGAGATGAGCCCCGAGCCTGCCACGTAGCCAGTTTTGCGGCGGACCTCTCCCATTTTGTGGAGATGAGCTCCGAACGCGCCATGTGGCCAGCGGCCGCGGAAAGTTGTCTTCAGCGCTCTAGGCAAATTAGAAGTGACTTATTTTGGCTATCTTTTTTATTCCTTCTCTGTTTCTATTTATTTTAAAATGTTTTGCTACATGAAATTATTATTACATGCAGAAATCGAAAATGAGGGTGTCACATGGCATACCTGGAAGTTCTTCCTGGAACACGTCCGAAAATTCTTGAACCACCGGAATGCTTTCGAAATGTTGCTCCTTCGACGTGGTTCAACGTTGCCTTCTCGGTTGCTGGTTGGGCTGACTTGAACTCAATATGAGTTCCGTGCTCGTTTGTCAACTGCACGCTCCTCTCAGCACATTGGATTACTCCGCTGTGCTTGCTTAACCAATCCATTCCGAGTATTATGTCAAGCCCTTGGGAATCCAAGATAATCAGTTTGGCAAGGAAGTCTACCCCTGTTATTTTAAGGTTTACTTTCGGACATAATATATTAGTCCTCATCTCTCCACTGGGAGAATAAACCAACATAGTATATTTCATGTGTGATATGGGTAGATTATACATGGCAACATACTTGGATGATATGAATGAATGTGATGCTCTGGAATCAAATAAAATGGTGGCTGGGTTGGAGTTGGCAAGGAACATACCGATCACGACGTCCTCAGCCTGTTGTGCTTCCTCAGCGGAGACATGATTCACGTTGCCCCGAGCGTAATTCTGCTGCCCATGGTTGCCTTGATTAGCTCCTCCATTCAGCTGTGGGTTTTTCTTGGGCGCGTTGCTTGGCTGTCCAAGGCCTTTCCTCGAGCACTGACTTGCAAAGTGTCCCGTCTCTCTACATGCAAAGCATGCCTTGTTGCCCAAGACAGCAGGGACATTGGGTCGAGGGTGGTTTTGAACATAAGCGCCCATGTTGGGTCGGGGCGCCGGAGGCAAAGGCACACGAGGTGCTTGCATGGCAGGACGTTGCTGTGGTGGTTGATTGGGGTGAAAAGTAGAAGTGGATGAGCCATACTGTGGTGCAGCTGGGGGCATGAAACAGGAACGTACATTGCTCCCTTTTGGCTGGTATGGCATCTTTCTCTTGCCCTCTTGCTTGATCTCACGGATCTTGCTCTCAACCACTATAGTTTGTCAACTAGCTTCTGGAAGTTTGCATAGTCATTGTTGAGAAGCTGAACTTGGATCTCATTGTTCAACCCTGTCATGAACAAGTACTGCTTCCTTTGGTCCGAGTTGACATCCTTAGGGGCATACCTTGAAAGCTGTGTGAACTTGTTGAGGTACTCATTCACGCTCTTCTTTCCTTGGTGGAGACCTTCAAACTCTTGCCTTTTAAGCATCATGACTCCAACAGGGACGTAATGAGAGCGGAAATTCTCCTTGAACTCAGTCCAAGTGATAGTCTCCGGGTCGACATGAGCATTGCAAAGAGCATCCCACCAGTCAGCGGCTGCTCCCATAAGTTGGTGCGATATGAAAGAACCTTCTCCCGATCATTGCACTGAACAATGGCAAGCTTCTTCTCCATGGATTTCAACCAATCATCGGCCTCCATTGGGTCATTAGCTTGTGCAAAAGTGGGTGGTCGAGTCCTCATGAACTCTCCTAATCTGTTGTGAGCCGGCGGTGGTGGCGGTGGTGGTGGCGGTGATGCAGGAATGGGGTAAGGATTGTTGTTGTTGGCTTGCAGCTGACCCAAAGTTTGGATCATAGTTTGCATAAGCTGGTTCTGCATAGCCATACCCGTTCAAGGTTGTTTCCACCAGCCCCGGGGTTAACATTCTCAGGAACTTCAACGTGGTCATCCTCTTGTGGCTCATGGTTGCCACGGACATTCCTTGGTGCCGTGTTGTGCGGCACCCAACAGCACACATATGAGGAACAATGTATTACATAAAACAATAGCGGAAGCTTACAAGTTTTTCTTTGTACATACTTTACATCAAGTAACTACAGCGTAAGTCTATATCAACTCACGTCGAATAACTAAGAGCATATGTATTTAATTGAAGTCCTTGATCTTCACTTCAAGTCCTTCTCACCTTCTTCACGTATATGCTACACGATATGATCATGCATATGTATTTAATTGAAAAGCTTTTGCTTACAAGATCTAAGGACAGTTTTAAAACTGGAACTTTGTTTAAGAATTTAAAATAATACTGGTGCTAGTGGTTTGGGTTGGGCTTAAACACTAAGATCAAATGTTAAGTGCTTTTCCCACTTAAGTGTTGATTACCTTAAGAGATTACACATGACAGTGGTTATCCAGAGCTCTTATGGAGCTGAGAATTTTCATGTGAGTTAAGAAAGTCCTCTGGACCAAAATTTAGCACTTTTCCTGGAGTGGTTTATTCAGAATAATTCTCTAAGTGTTTAGTCAAAGATGAATTAATTCTGAGGTAACACCCATGTTCATGTTAAACTCAGTGAACCACAATTTCAATTATAGTTCATAGAGTCTACTTGGATTTTCCTAGGAGTTTTGGAGCTAAGAATTTCCCAGAACTGAATTTACAAGTTTTGGAAATTCTCTGAAAAGGTTTCTGTATTCATTTGAACACAGTAACTTACAATCTGAATTCTCCTGAGCAAATCAACTCCAAATGAGCTGAAACTTTTACAGGAGTCTAAGAACACCCTAAAGAATGTTCTGGCGAGATTTGGGGATTTTTTGATAAACCAAACTCCCTCTAAAATTCTTTTACTGAAAATATTTAAAGAATTTTCTAGAATTAAATAAAGACTTTCATACAAATTGGGTTGCATATTTGGATAGAGTTTGTCAATCTGAATCTAACCCAATTTGAATCACTAATTTTGCAGGTTCCTAACAAAAGTTATGCTCTTCTAAAGTTTGGGGAAAATCTGGGATTTGAATAAATCCGGGGAAAAGTTTAAACCTGACTGTGGGAGGGCACGTGTCAGTCACCGGGAGAGCCCCACACGGGCTACAGAATTGTTTCCCACGCTGTCACGGCCGATCCCGCGCCACAGAGTATCCGGCCCACTGTTGCCGTGCGACTGACGCGTGGGGCCGGTAGCACCTTCGTCTACCTCCCGCCCCCACGCTTCTGCGCCGCCGGGCTCGCCGGAGTTCGCCGGTTTTCGTCGCTCCGACCAACTCCCGAGCTGTTACTCGCCGCCAGGCCCTATTTTAACCTGAGGAACACGATGGTGTGGCTTCCACAGACTGGCAGGGCCCCCAAACTAGCCTGCGACGGCGCATCGGCTCGGATGAAGTCCGGCGACGTCGCCCCGTTCAGCTAGCCCGCCAAAAGCTTCCTAGAAAGGCCATACAGCACCAGTGGAGGTTGGCCGAGCTCGGCTTGGCCGCATATGGTCTCGGGAACGGCTCCAACCTAGGGTTCACCGTGCACCCGCACCTTCCCGCCATAGCCGCCTTCGGAAAGCTTGAAATTGTACCGTGCACAGTGTGTTCCATGCAACCTTTGTGAAGAAGAAAGGTTTCTACACCAGTCTAGGTTCTGTGTGCGAAATTTGCAGAGCTCTAAATGAATATAACTCAAGAATTTCATGGATTCATACCCGCGGTCAGTTTTCCCTGCCCGGAGAAGATTTCCGAAATTCGTCGTCCCGAGGCGAAGACCAGCTCTGTACTTCGGGTGGAAGCTGCGTGGAGCTCTTGCGCGACCCAGAGTGGCCTTGCTTGGTCGTGACAAGCTCTGGAGGAGGCTGTCCACGGGAGCAGGGTGTCGCCGTTGTGTGGCGGCCACCGCGGGAACTCGCCGTTCTCAGTGCAGAGAGCGTGAATCCGCTCAGTGATGGCTCGAGGAAGTCGTGGGGACGATGGTAGTGTTGTTTCGCCGATCAGCCGGGCTTGCACGCGAGCTAGACGGTGGGCGATCGGATTGCTCGAGCATCGGCCGCTCTGTCCTGTCTCTCGCGTGAGGAGGAGGAAAACAACGCCCGGTCCTCGGTGAAAAGGCGAACGGGAGGTCGGGAGAGGGTATAGACGTCCGGTGCAGCCCACGAGCGCGATAAAACCCAGCAGGAGCTGGCCACAGTCTGGCCCTCAGTGTCGAGCGGAGGGAGGTCGGCTCGGCCGTTGCTTCGCGTGGGAGGAAAACAAACAGCGACTGGCTGCTTCACTGAAGATCTTTTTGCAAGTTTTCAGTCCTCCCAATGACATGTGGGTCCCACATGTCAGTCCTCCTTATCTCTTCTATAATATCTCCCCAATTTGAATATTGATGGAATTCAATTGTGGAAGTTTAAATCTGAGAGGCATTTGGATAATTGGGCCAGTTTCATCGAAATTCAAACATGCATTTGAATTCTTTGTCATTTAAAGTCCATTTTGGAAAATGGGTTGCAATTCATTTCCATAAATCATGAAACTTTGCGCACCCCCTAATTTGGACTCAAGGAATTCAAATATGAAACCTGATTTTTAGTTTGGCTGCTTCAAATGAGATCTTCAGAACAACAGTTTTGAATTCCATTGTGTTGTTCTCATTTGAATTTTTATTTGAACAAATTGTTCCAAATCTGATTTTTGTTTCCTCACACATATGGGAACTTCCCATCTTTGTTTTAGACCCCTCCAGTGTTCCAAGTTCTCAAATAAACATTTGACTTGTGTGAAGAAAACCCTCATGTGTGTTATCACATGTGGGGAAAAGTTTTAACAAGTCCCAAACTTCATACACATGAAACCAACTTTTGCAAACAAGTGTTTCTTTGTATTCATAATTTTGGGACCTTTACATTCCTCCCCCCCCTTAAAAGGAATCTCGTCCCGAGATTCGAAAGAAGAACGAGGTGGGAGGTAATTACAAGGTTTATGACAAAAGCTCCGAATAATTCTTGTGGATGTAATCTTCGGTTTCCCACGTCGCCTCTTCCGGGGTATGATTCCTCCACAGGACTTTGTAAAATTTCAAAGTCCGGTTCCGGGTGATCCGGGTCTTTTTGTCGATAATCTGTACAGGTTGCTCGACATAGGTGAGATCCGGCTTCAACTCGTCGATGTCTTCGGTGCGGATGGCAGCGGTAAACTTGAGACACTTCCTCAGCTGGGACACGTGAAATATGTCATGAATACCGGCAAGACTTGCCGGTAGTTCCAGCCGGTAGGCTACAGTTCCGCACTTCTCCGTGATAGTAAACGGACCGATGAATCGGGGAGCAAGTTTCCCCTTGACACCGAACCGATGAATCCCCTTTATCGGATACACACGAAGATACACGTGCTCTCCGACTTCGAAATGCAGCGGTCGACGTCTCTGGTCCGCGTAGCTCTTTTGACAAGATTGGGAAGCTTTGAGGTTCTCTTGTATTATCTGAACTCTCTCTTCGGCTTCATTGACAAGATCAACCCCGAACATTACTCGTTCACCGGATTTGCACAAATTCAATGGTGTACAGCATTTCCGGCCGTATAGAGCTTCATATGGTGCCATTTTGATGCTCGTATGATATCCGTTGTTGTACGAGAACTCCGCCAGCGGTAAGCGATCATCCCAACTCTTACCATGGTGGATGGCACATGTTCTTAGCATATCTTCCAATATTTGATTCACCCTCTAAGTTTGCCCATCGGTTTGAGGGTGATACGCAGAGCTTCTAATCGACTTCGTCCCCAAGGATGCCTGTAGCTGTTCCCAGAAACGGGCTACAAACAGCGATCCTCTATCTGACATAATGGTACGGAGAAATCCATGTAAGCACAAGATCCATGCTATGTACAGCTCTGCATACTGCTTTGCGTTATACCTTGTATGCACAGGGATGAAATATGCTGATTTGGTTAACCGGTCAACAATTACCCAAATCGAATCATGGTTGTGGGAGGTCATTGGCAACCCGACAATGAAGTCCATGCTTAAGTCTTCCCACTTCCATGCTGGTACTTGCAGTGGTTGCAACAGGCCTGACTTATTCATATAGTCGGCCTTGACTCTTCGACACATTTCACACTCTGAAACGTATTTTGCAACTTCACGTTTCATACGTGTCCACCAAAACTTCTTCCGGAGATCTTGGTACATTTTATTACTACCCGGATGAATGGAAAACTTGGACAAATGAGCTTCATACAAAATTTTCTTCCGTAGTCCCATATCCCGGGGTACTACAATCCGGTCGTTGAACCACAAAGTACCTTCATCGTCCTTCCGGAAGCACTTCATTTCTCCGTTGTTTATCCTTCGCCGTATGTGAAACATTCCCTTGTGTTTTCATTGAGCTTCAATAATCTCCTCTCGGATGGTAGGGATGAGAGCGAGATTATAGAGAGCTCCATACAGGATGACACGGAGGCTTGGTTCGTCATCATTCATTTCGGCGATACTTAGGTGATGGATATGCGCCTTACGACTGAGCGCATCGGCGACCACATTCGCCTTTCCTGGATGATAATGAATCTCAAGTTCATAATCTTTAATGAGCTCTAGCCATCTTCGTTGCCTCATGTTCAATTCTTTCTGAGTGAAGATGTACTTCAAGCTCTTGTGGTCGGTGTAGAGGTGTACAAGATTTCTGAGCAAGTAATGCCTCCACATCTTCAAAGCAAGGACCACGGCAGCTAACTCAAGATCATGAGTTGGATAATGCTGCTCGTGAGTTCTGAGTTGACGAGATCCATAAGCGACCACTCGTCTTTCTTGCATCAGCATGCAGCCAAGACCGATGCCAGATGCATCGCAATAAACGTCGAATTTCTTTGTCGTATCCGGCTGAGCAAGAACTGGGGCTGTTATGAGATGCTTCACTAAAGTCTTGAAAGCTTGTTCACACGCAGCACCCCATACAAATCTGGTATTCTTCTTTAATAATTCCGTCATCGGTTTAGCAATCTTGGAGAAACCCGGAATGAACCTCCGGTAATAACCCGCTAAACCGAGGAAGCTTCGGATTTCATGTACTGACTTTGGTGAATCCCATTTCTGTACTTGGATAATCTTACTCGGATCTACAGCGATGCCCTCCGCTGAAATGATGTGTCCGAGAAAAGGTACTTGATTAATCCAGAATTCACACTTGCTGAATTTTGCATAGAGCTGATGATGTCGCAATCTTTGTAGCACAATATGCAGGTGTTCAGCTTGTTCCTCCTCTTACTTGGAGTACACCAAGATATCGTCGATGAAGACAACGACGAATTTATCCAACTCCGTCATGAACACTGAATTCATCAGGTACATAAAGTGTGCCGGGGCGTTGGTCAAACCAAAAGACATAACGAGATACTCATACAGCCCGTATCTCGTTGAGAACGCCGTCTTCGGAATATCTTCTGCCTGGACTTTAATTTGGTGATATCCGGACTGAAGATCCATCTTTGAAAATACCTTCGCACCCACTAATTGATCGAACAGCATATCAATGCGAGGTAGTGGATACTTTTTCTTGATGGTAACGGCGTTCAAAGGAAGATAATCAACACAAAGCCGTAGTGTTTCGTCCTTCTTATTGACAAACAACGCTGAACAACCCCAAGGTGACGAACTTGGTCGTATAAAGCCCTTGCTCATTAGGTCATTCAGCTGTATCTTCAATTCTGCCAGTTCATTGGGTTCCATCTTGTACGGCCTTCGTGATATCGGTGTGGTTCCCGGTATAAGTTCGATCTTGAACTCAACGTCTCGTTTAGGCGGCATGCCCGGTAAATCCTCGGGAAATACATACGGATACTCACGTACCACCGGAATGTCCTCTATCTTAACAGCGTCCGTGTGGTTTACTGTTGCAATCTGTTGCCGTCTGGCGCCCAGAATTAACATATGAAGACCGTGCTGTGGGGAGTTGAGCTCAACGGTCCTGGAGCTGATGTTAAGAACCGCTCTTTGGTAATTCAACCACGACATCCCCAAAATGATGTTGATGTTCAGACCTTCAAGAATAATGAGGGTCGTAGGGTATATTTTACCCCCCAAACAAAGAGGTGCTCGGGAGACAACCTCACTTGCGGTACTGCTGCCCCCGGGCGAAGATATGAGGTATTGCCTCTTTGTATAAACTGTTTGGAGCTGATGTTGAGCCTTGAAAGATTGGCTAATGAAATTGTGTGTGGCACCGGAATCCAAGAGAACTAAAACCGGTAGCTGATTCAGAGAAAACATCCCTGCTAAAGCGGCTTCTCCTTCCGGAACATCATCAATCACAGTATAGTGAATGTTGCCCCTTATCTGCCCTCCTATCTGCAGATTATGGTACGGGTCGTATTGTTGTAAATATGATGACCCGTATCCTTGAATTCCCTCCGGACATTGCCTAGCATAATGGCCCATGCGCCCACAAGTGAAACATGGATGCCTCTCCGGTTCTTCGTTGACTTGCGGTGGACTGCTAGGTACAAGCTAGAACAGTACCGAAGACCTACCGGCTATATGGGAACCGGGAAACTGATGTAACTCGGGTAGCTGGGTATTGAGGCATTGCCCGTCGTTCAGAGGGTAGGTTGAGACCTCGAGGTGTAAATCGGCTGGCGGCACTGAGATGTGCGTGCAGAGACCTCTTGCTCGGGACGATTGGACCGGTTCAATATTTGGCTGACGGGTGAAAGGTGGTTGCGTACGGCGTCCGTGATGGTTTCTGTAGGCAACATCGAGGACGGGCATACGTGACGGGTTATTCGGGTAACCCTGCAGGTGTAAATCGATTATAATCGCCGTCCCTCGCGGTCAGTGAGTACCACTTGTTCACCGTACCGTGACGTAGAAAGAACAGGCTAGTTACATGTTAAAATGTTGATGGTTGTAAGATGGACTTTGCTTGTTAATGATTTGCTGTAATTTAGAGCTAATTAAAAGTTCTTTTCAACTTTGGGCAAAGTACATGAGAGAAATGCGTTTCTTGTTTGATTGCGGCTCTCTCACGTGCCTTAGCGTAAGATTCTCCACAACCTTCTGCTAAAACTTGAAAGTAAGGTTCCAATAATTAGGCGAGTCATTTGCAAATTGTTTTATCTCATGTACCCATCACCCCTCATGTAGAAGTTCCATGTTTAGGAGAGACGGGTCAGTCCTGCTGAGCCTTCATGCTCACTGCTTGTGTTTGAAGCTTTTGCAGGATTCTATGAGGAAGGGACTCCCGAGGAGGAGACGGAACCCCAGGAGGGGAACCCCGTCCAGTGGGAGTCGTGCACGCCGCCGTGTTAGTGTGCGTGTGTGCTAGCAAGGACACGTTCAAGGGCTGGACGTGAACTTGATGCGTAGTCTACGCCCGTGAGTGTGGACTGGACCTATTTTGATGTATAAATGTTCATAAACCACTTTATGTAATAAAAGTTTTGCTTCCGCTTTGTACCTTTGATGTGTGTTATCCGATGCTGTGCAACGCAGCACCCCTCAGCGTGATCCTGGCTCGACAAGACCGTGGGGTCGTGTCACTCGGCTATCATGATAGTTTTACACTATGCAGAGTTTGTGCCACTTTACCCACAAGTTTGTGATTTCGTCACCCATCGGCGACTGCAGAACCTCTATTATACCAGTACGCAACCGTCTGTGTATGGTCAAGAGATCACAAAATAGCCTTTACAAAGGGGCTACTAGATGTATGGACTCACTAAGGTTTCACCGGCAGGCTAGAATCTCCAATTCTCCCACCCACGGGCCCCCTCTTGTGCCATGCAGTTCCCAAGGCAATCCTCACTCGACTCCCATTCCCCACGCCTTCCACGATCCATAACAATCTAGCAACTTACCTAATTAGTCAGCTAAGCCACACCCATATTTGGCCTTGTGGTGGCACTGTTATCCTGGCATGGCTGGCATGATCTGGTCCGTAGATCTACGGCAAGTACATCAACACCTCATTCTACCTCATCCACAAACAAAGGCTTGCCTAGATCTCCCCCGATTCATGTTCTTTTTCAACATCAATTTCTCATTATTCATATGAGTGCAGTTAGCTAGACACATCTATCTCGCTTCCCATATCCCATGGACTCAACGAAGCATAAAAGCAAAAACCATACCCGACTCATTTACTTTCTAGGTGACAAGGGTGGTTAACAAAACTAGTAAACTCCTATCAAAGAGTTTCCCATCATGTTGACTCAAGCACACACACCTTTTCATAAACAAAACAGTCTTTCAAAAACATGGGATCAATATGGTAAAGGAGCACTTGCCTTGTTCTTGCAGTTTCGGTTGCTCAAATTCTTGCTGTTGTAGTCTGTCATAGGTAGCTCCCTGAGCATGTCCTTCTATTCCCGATCACGCACATACAACATTCATAGCAATCAATATCATGCATAAACTCTACTTTAAGATTCAATGATGCACATGCATGTTAATCCTACGGGACTTTCAATTTTTACGTGTTATTTCATGGTTGTATGGGGTTCTACGATGATCAGAGGTGTATAGATCAAATGTAGACGTGGCGATGATCTTGATTCAAGCTCTAGATCAAACCGATCAACACGTGATCTGTCCACGAAAAAGCTTCTGTTTCAAAGGGATCGAAAAACAGATGCAAAGAAAATCACGATGATGTCGTAAGGTGGTAATCGAGAACTACCTTACGTTCTTCTTGGTCTCAGGGTCCTTCTTCTAGCAAGACAGATCGTCAGGCTCTCTTCCGGCGATCTCCGGCGACTGAACTATGACGAAGGGGTTAGCTCGGCGAGTTGAGGGCTAGGGCTCCAATGTCGTCGACTTCGGGAGGTGGAAAAGAAATTTGTGGTTGTGGCCAAAGGTTTTCGGTTCTATTTATAAGAGGAAAACGAAGAGTCCTTCTCTGATCGGAATAAGAGTCCTATTCAAATTATTTTCAGATCTTAACAGCTTATCTCTAATCGATTTGGTGCAGTAGCGTTGTGGAATTCATGTCGGTTTCCTCCTGTACCGGTATTCCCATGCGTGCAGAAGAAAAAACCGCTTCAAACTTCGTTTCCTTAGCGGCGGTGACCTCCGGAGGCTCCACGTGTCCTGCGGGGACCTGGCTCCCCTTTCCCGCAAAGGCGAGCTCTGGTTGTGCCGCGTGTTAGGCGGGTGGGACCTCCCTCTCCTCAGAGGTGAGCTCCGCGTGTGCCACGTGTCTGGTGGGTCAGGACCTTCCCTCTCTCCAGAGACGAGCTACGCGTACGCCATGTGTCAGTTCCGGACCTCCCCTCTCTTCCGAGGTGGCTCCGAGGGTGCCATGTGTCAGTGTCGGACGTCCCCTCTCTTCGGAGGTGGGCTCCGGTAGTGCCACGTGTCCTTTCTGGACCTCCCCTCTCTTCGGAGGTGAGCTCCGAGAATGCCATGTGTTAGTAACGCCGATGTTCCTTTCTTCTCAGAGGAGAGCTCCGAGGTCGACACGTGTCTGTCAGCGTCGGACCTTCCTGAGGTGAGCTCCGGAGGTGACACATGTCCAGTAGTGTCGGACCTCCCGGAGGTGAGCTCCGGAGGTGACACGTGTCCAGTAGGACCGGACCACCCGGAGGTAAGCTCCGAGATCGACACATGTCCCGTGCGGCTGGACCTTTCTTCTCCGCAGCTGACACGTGTCCTGCGGGAATGGCCTCGCTTCCCCGCAGAGGCTAGCTCCGGGGCAACATGTGTCCCATGGGGTCAGACCTCGCCCCTTTCACAGAGACGAGCCCCAAGCCTACCACGTAGCCCGTTTAGCGATGGACCTCTCCTCCTTTGCGGAGATGAGCTCCGAACGCGCCACGTGGCCAGCGGCCGCGGGAAGTTGTCTTCGGTGCTCTAGGTGAACTGGAATTGGCTCTTTTTGTCTATCTTCTTTATTTCTTCTCTGTTTCTATTTATTTAAAAATGTTTCTCTACATGAAACATGAATACATGCAGAAGTCAAAAATGAGGGTGTCAAAAATCTACCCCCTTAAATTGAATCTCGCCCTCGAGATTCGTTAGTAGAGAATAGATGAGGGAATTCTGCCTTGATGTCTTCCTCACGTTCCCATGTAGCTTCTGCTTCCGTGTGATGGCTCCATTGTACTTTGCACCATCGGATCACCTTGTTCCTCATGACCCTTTCCTTTACGTCCAAAATTCGGACAGGGTGCTCTGCATAGGTCAGATCTTCTTGAAGTTCAATCTCTCCTATTGGTACATGCTCTTCCGGTACTCTCAAGCATTTCTTGATCTGGGATACGTGAAACACGTCATGCACGTCGGAGAGATGCATCGGAAGCTCTAGTTGATAGGCTACTTCTCCTTGCTTGCCCAAAATCTTAAATGGCCCGATATAGCGAGGTGATAACTTGCCTTTGACGTTAAAATATCGTTGACCTCGGATAGGCGATACCTTAAGGTATACGAAGTCTCCTACTTCGAAAGAAAACTTCCTTCGCCTATGGTCCGCATAGCCTTTCTGTCGTGACTGAGCAGCCTTCAAGTTCTCCCATATTGTTTGGACTTGCTTTTCAGCCTCTTGTAGCACTTCGGGTCCAAACACTTGGTTCTCTCCGGTCTCGTTCCAAAATAGTGGCGTTCTACACCGTCTACCGTACAATGCTTCGAAAGGTGACATCTTCAAGATGTCTTGATATCTGTTATTATAGGACAACTCGGCATATGGCAACCTCCTATCCCAACTAGGTTCATGTTTCAAGGCGCAAGCAAGCATGTCCTCCAAAATTTGGTTTGTCGTCTCTGTTTGTCATTCGGTCTACGGGTGGTAAGCGGAGCTAAAATCCAGTCGTGTACCCATAGCTTTCTGCAGCTTCCTCCAAAATCTAGAGATAAACTGAGAACCCCAATCCGAGACTATCCTCTTCGGGACTCCATGGCGGCACACGATTTGCTCCATGTACAGCTCGGCTAGATCTGTCACTCGGTATGTGGTTTTCACAGGAAGAAAATGAGCTGTTTTCGTCAATCGGTCCATGATAACCCGGGTGGAGTCGTAACCTGACCGAGAACGTGGTAATCCAACGATGAAATCCATACTGATGTATTCCCACTTCCACTCAGGTACCTTCGAGGGTTGCAACAATCCAGCGGGTCTTTGATGCTCGGCCTTCACCCGTTGGCATGTGTCGCATAGGGCAACATACTCGGCTATGTACCTTTTCATACCATCCCACCAATAACAAGTCTTCAGGTCCTTGTACATCTTGGTACTTTCGGGATGTATGGAATAAGGTGAGTCATGTGCCTCCTTTAATATCGTGTCGCGGATGTGCTTCACGTTAGGTACACAAATCCTTTTTCCTAGCCAAAGTGTACCCTTCTCGTCGTCCTTGAAGTCCTTCTCTATTCGTTGTCGGATCCTTTCCTTGATCTCCTTGATTTCCTCATCCGTATCCTAGCCATCCCTTATCTCTTGTTCCAATGAAGAGTGAAGTTCCATTACTCCCATCTCGTTCAGAAACCCGAGATGTAACCGTTCGAACTCCTTGCAAAGCTCAGACGGTAGCTCCCGAACCGTGAGATGGTGACATGCTCCATTTCGGCTCCATGCATCGGCTACTACATTGGCCTTTCCAGGGTGATAGTTGATTCCAACATCATAATCCTTGATGATTTCCAACCATCGATGTTGCCTCAAATTCAAATCCGTTTGAGTGAATATGTACTTGAGGGTTTTATGATCCGTATAGATCTCACATCGATGACCAAGGATATAATGTCTCCAAATCTTCAATGCATGCACCATGGCTGCTAGCTCCAAGTCATGTGTGGGGTAATTCAGCTCGTGCTTCTTTAATTGTCATGAGGCATAGGCTACCACTAGTCCTTCTTGCATGAGCACGCATCCGAGCCCTTGTCTTGATGCGTCACAATATATGTCAAAGCTCTTTCTTACGTATGGCAATACCAAAACCGGCACTGTGGTTAGCCTTTTCTTGAGCTCCTCAAAGCTTTCTTGGCACGTTGATGTCCACTGGAATGTCTTTCCATTCATCAATAGCTCCGTCATAGGCTTTGCTATTTTAGAGAAGTCCTTGATGATGTGTCGGTAGTATCCAGCCATCCCAAGAAAACTCCGATTGTCCCTCACGTTCTGCGGTTGGTTCCACTTCAGAACATCTCCCACTTTTCCGGGATCAACCGATACTCCTTCCTTGGAGATGATGTGGCCTAGAAATGATATCTCCTTTAGCCAGAATTGACACTTGCTGAGCTTGGCATACAATTGACGCCCTCACAGTTTCTGCAAGGTCAATCTCAAATGTTCTTCATGTTCCTTCTCACTTTTTAAATACACCATAATGTCATCGACGAAAACCACGACGAACTTTTCCATGTACTCCATGAAGACCTTGTTCATGAGGTACATGAAATATGCGGGTGCATTCGTTAACCCAAAAGACATGACGGTATATTCATACAAACCATACCCTGTTTGAAAGGCAGTCTTGGGTATATCGGAGGGCTTAAGCTTCAGTTGGAAGTATCCTGACCGAAGATCAATCTTGGAGAAAACTTGGGCTCCTTTCATTTGGTCGAACAGGTCCTCTATACGAGGCAGTGGGTATTTGTTCTTGATTGTCACCTCATTGAGAGACCTATAGTCCACACACATCCTTTGGGTCCCATCGTTCTTATCCACGAAGAGCACAGGGGCTCCCCATGTTGACGAGCTTGGGCGTATAAATCCCTTCTCTTGCTGCTCCTGGATCTGCTTCTTGAGCTCCACTAGTTTCTCAACGGGCATCCTATATGGTCTCTTCGCTATAGGTGCAGTTCCGGGTACTAGGTCAATGGAAAACTCAATGTCCATGTCAGGTGGCATACCGGGAAGTTCTTCCGGGAAAACATCCGAGAATTCTTGAACCACCGGAATGCTTTCCAAGGTTGCTTCTTCTACGTGGTTCAATGTTGCCTTCTCGGTTGCCGGTTGGGCTGACTCGAACTCGATACGAGTACCGTGCTCGTTTCTCAAATGCACGCTCCTCTCAACACATTGGATCACTTCGTTGTGCTTACTTAGCCAATCCATTCCGAGTATTATGTCGACCCCATGGGAATCCAAGACAATGAGGTTTGCAAGGAAGTCTACCGCCCTTATTTTAAGGTTTACCTTCGGACATACTATATTCGTCCTCATCTCTCCACTGGGAGAATTAACCAACATAGTACATTTCAAGTGTGATATGGGCAGATTATACTTGGCAACATACTTGGATGATATGAATGACTGCGAAGCTCCGGAATCAAATAAAATGGTGGGTAGGTTGGAGTTGGCAAAGAACATACCAATCACAACGTCCTCAGCCTGTTGCGCTTCCTCAGCAGAAACATGGTTCACGTTTCCCTGAGTGTAGTTCTGCTGCCCACGGATCTCTTTATTAGCTCCTCCATTCGACCGTGGGTTCTGCTTGGGCACATTGCCATGCTGTCCAGGACCTCTCTTCGGGCACTGGATCGCAAAGTGTCCCGCTTCTCCGCATGCAAAGCATGACTTGTTGCCCATGACAGCAGGTACGTTGGGGCGGGTGTTTTGAGCATAAGCACCCGCATTAGGATGGGGTGCTGGAGGCAAAGGCACATGGGGTGCTTGCATGACAGGGCGTTGCTGCGGTGGCTGATTAGGGCGAAACGATCCATACTGCGGTGCAGCTGGGGGCATGTACCGAGGGCGTACATTGCTCCCTTGTGGCTGGTATGGCATCTTCCTTTTTCCCTGTTGTTCGATCTCTCGGATCTTGCTTTCAACCACTATAGCCTTGTCAACCAGCTTCTGAAAGCTAGCATAGTCATTGTTGAGAAGCTGAACTTGGATCTCATTGTTCAACCCTCTCATGAACAGGTACTGCTTCTTCTGGTCCGAGTTGACATCTTCAGGGGCGTACCTTGAAAGCTGTCTGAACTTCTTGAGGTACTCGTTCATTCTTTTATTGCCCTGGCGGAGCCCTTCAAACTCCTACCGTTTGAGCATCATGACACCAGCAGGGATGTAATGAGAGCGGAAACTCTCCTTGAACTCGGTCCAAGTAATAGTTTCCGGGTTGTCATGAGCGTTACAAAGGACGTCCCACTAGTCAGCGGCTTCTCCCATGAGTTGGTGCGATGCGAAGAGAACTTTCTCCCGATCATTGCACTGGACTATGGCAAGCTTCTTCTCCATGGACTTCAACCAATCGTCGGCCTCCATGGGATCACTAGCTTGTGAGAAAGTGGGTTGTCGAGTCCTCATGAACTCTCCCAGTCTATTGTGAGCCGGTGGTGGTGGCGGTGGTGGTGGCGGTGGTGCAGGAACGGGGTTGTTGTTGTGGGCTTGCAGCTGACCCAAACTTTGGATCATGGTTTGCATAAGCTGATTTTGCATAGCCATCAACCATTCCAAGTTGTTTGCACCAGCTCCGGGGTTGTCATTCTTAGGAACTTCGACGTGGTCATCCTCTTGGTTGCCACGGATGGTCCTCCCTTGACGGCCGGCGTTTCCTCTCACCATCTGTGAGAGAGAGTTGAGTAGAATAGTGGTTAGAAGGTTAGATGGATCCCCCTAACTATATGCATCAAGGTGGATGGACTTTATATCGTCCTATATGAGGATGTGAACAAGTGCCGAGGCATCTCACACCTCTTTACTATGTGTGGATGTGGTCAACGCTGAAACGTCCCACAATTCACACTAAGCGCTCAAGCACAAATAATCATCACAAGGTTCACACAACTCCTATTCAAGCTTATTTAATGGGAATCATGTGTGCTTTAGGGTGACATCAATCTGTGACTTCACCCTATGTCAAGGTGGTTTGGGGTGATACCAATTTGTGATCCAACTATGGCTTCTCCTAGGCTTGCATCCTACAGTCAAGGTGGTTTCAATGCCAACCTATGCATCATAGGCTTGCATCCTATGTCAGCTTGTCTTCTAATACCAATTTGTAAATTGTACCAAACTGTGATCTTATCTAGGTTTTTGACCTACAGTCAACTGTGGCTTCTATTGCCAATCTGTGACTAGGTGTGTGACCTTCGATCAACCGTGGAGGTTGATACCAATCTGTGATCCCTAATTAGGCATGTGATCTACGATCAACCCGTGGCAGGTTGATACCAATCTGTGATTTCTATCTAGGCGTGCGATCTACGGTCAACCCGTGGCTCTGATACCAATCTATGACGCCCTTGATTCTGTGGAGGAACCACGGAACCCAGGACTGATGCGTATGTGTGCACAGGATGTTCATCACACATACACATATCATCCACAAACTGAATTTCAGAATAATACCATGAATAACAGGGTTTTATTACATTGTCTCATGAGGCTCAAACTCATGCTAGCAGCGAAAGTCTTAATCTAACAGCGGAAGTCTTATTCTAGCAGCGGAAGTCTTCTAACTATTGCGGAAGCAATCTAAGCAGCAGCAGTGGCTCCATCTCCTACTCCACAGGCAAGGTTGAGGTGGATCTCACGCCTAATACTCCACGTGATCTTCATAGTACTCCTCCCCTATTGCTGATGATGTATAATAATGCAAGGGTGAGTACATGACGTACTCAGCAAGTGCGGGAAGTATAACATGTAGCTTACAACAAGGTAGATATAAAAAGGCTTATTGCAGAAAGCAAAGTTTACTTCTCAAAACACGATAAAAACAGCAACTCAGCTTTAAGTAAATGTAATCCTAACATGTATTAAACATCAACATACCTCCATTATGATTCACCGTTTTTCATGTCTCAACCAGACATAAATCTTTCTCAACTTTGCTCATGAATACCATCTCATATTCATTACCATCTCATGAATACCATCTCGTATTCACTACCATTTCATCTCATTTTCAATTCCTTCTCATTCCAAGACCCAATCTCATTGCCATGACTCAACAGTCATGCAACCAATCTCATTGCCTGGACTCAACAGTCCCAAAAACCAAATCCAAAGACCAAACCATAAACCATCCATAAAACATCCCAAAACCATCCCATCTAATCATGTGAGTTGTCCAGGCACTCGTGACTGTAAGCTCGGCTATCATGATAGTTTTACACTCTGAGAGTTTGTACCACTTTACCCATAAGTCTGTGATTTCGTCACCTGTCGGCGACTGCAGAACCTCCATTATACCAGTACACAACCGTCGGTGTATGGTCAAGAGATCACAAAATAGCCTTTACAAAGCGGCTACTAGATGTATGGACTCACTAAGGTTTCACCGACGGGCTAGAATCTCCAATTCTCCCACCCACGGGCCCCCTCTTGTGCCAAGCAGTTCCCAGGGCAGTCCTCACTCGACTCCCATTCTCCGCGCCTTCCACGTTCCATAACAATCTAGCAACTTACCTAATTAGTCAGCTAAGCCGCACCCATATTTGGCGTTGTGGTGGCACTGTTATCCTGGCATGGCTGGCATGAACCGGTCCTTAGATCTACGGCAAGTAAACCACTATCTCATTCTACCTCATCCACAAACCAAGGCATGCCTAGATCTCCCCCGATTCATGTTCTTTTTCAACATCAATTTCTCATTAGTCATACGAGTGCAGTTAGCTAGACACATCTATCTCGCTTCCCATATCCCATGGACTCAGCGAAGCATAAAAGCAAAAACCATACCCGACTCATTTACTTTCTTGGCGACAAGGGTGGTTAACAAAACTAGTAAACTCCTATCAAAAGGTTTCCCATCATGTTGACTCAAGCATACACACCTTTTCATAAACAAAATAGTCTTTCAAAAACATGGGATCAATATGGTCAAGGAGCACTTGCCTTGTTCTTGCGGTTTCGGTTGCTCAAATTCTTGCTGTTGTAGTCCATCGTAGGTAGCTCCCTGAGCATGTCCTTCTATTCGCAATCACGCACATACAACATTCATAGAAATCAATATCATGCACAAACTCTACTTTAAGATGCAATGATGCACATGCATGTTAATCCTACGGTACTATCAATTTTTACGTGTTCTTTCATGGTTGTATGGGGTTCTACGATGATCAGAGGTGTATAGATCAAATGTAGACGTGGCGATGATCTTGATTCAAGCTCTAGATTAAACCGGTCAACACGTGATCTATACACGAAAAAGCTTCTGTTTCAAAGGGATCGAAAAACAGATGCAAAGAAAATCGCGATGATGTCGTAAGGTGGTAATCGAGACCTACCTTACGTTCTTCTTGGTCTCAGGGTCCTTCTTCTAGCAAGAGAGATCGCCGGGCTCTCTTCCGGCGATCTCCGGCGACTGAACTCCGGCGAAGGGGTTAGCTCGGCGAGTTAGGGGCTAGGGCTCCAATATCGTCGACTTCGGGAGGTGGAAAAGAAATTTGTGGTTGCAGACAAAGGTTTTCGGTTCTATTTATAAGAAGAAAACGAAGAGTCCTCCTCTGATCAGAATATAAGTCCTATTCAAATTGTTTTCGGATCTTAACAGAAGCAAAAACTGCTTCAAACCTCATCTCCTTAGCGGCAGTGACCTCCGGAGGCTCCATGTGTCCTGCGGGGGCCTGGCTCCCCTTTTCCGTAGAGGCGAGCTCCGGTTGTGCCGTGTGTCAGGCGGGCACGACCTCCCTCTCCTCAGAGGTGAGCTCCACGTGCGCCACCTGTCTGGTGGGTCAGGACCTCCCCTCTCTTCAGAGACGAGCTCGGTGTACGCCACATGTCAGTTCCGGACCTCCCCTCTCTTCGGAGGTGGCTCCGGGGGTGCCACGTGTCAGTATCGGACGTCCCCTCTCTTCGGAGGTGGGCTCCGGTAGTGCCACGTGTCCTTTCTGGACCTCCCCTCTCTTCGGAGGTGAGCTCCGATAATGCCAAGTGTCAGCAGCGCCAATCTTCCTTTCTTCTCGGAGGCAAGCTCCGAGGTCGACACGTGTCTATCAGCGTCGGACCTCCCTGAGGTGAGATGTGGAGGTGACACATGTCCAGTAGTGTCGGACCTCCCGGAGGTGAGCTCCGGAGGTGACACGTGTCCAGTAGTACCGGACCTCCCGGACGTAAGCTCCGAGAGCAACACGTGTCCCGCGCGGCTGGTCTTTTCTTCTCCGTAGTGGCTAGCTCCGCAGCTGACACGTGTCCTGCGGGACTGGCCTCGCTTCTCCGCAGAGGCTAGCTCCGGGGCAACACATGTCCCATGGGGTCAGACCTCGCCCCTTTCACAGAGACGAGCCCCGAGCCTGCCACGTAGTCCGTTTAGCGGCTGACCTCTCCCCCTTTGCGGAGATGAGCTCCGAACGCGCCACGTGGCCAGCGGCCGCGGGAAGTTGTCTTCGGCGCTCTAGGTGAACTGTTATTGGCTCTTTTTGGCTATCTTTTTTTTTTCTTCTCTATTTCTATTTATTTAAAAATGTTTCTCTACATGAAACATGAATACATGCAGAAATAAAAAATGAGGGTGTCACACACTTTGTACGACACTTTTAACATTTATGACCATCGATACTGACACTTTTATCACTAATGGAAGTCGGTTTTAGCATCACGACGCTTTTACACCTTATAGCCGTCGGCCGGCGCCTCCGACACCTTTAATATCTATAACTGTTAACTTCAGGAAACTGACGCCTTTAAGCCCATATTACCGTCGGCCATAGTGGGTGAGCCCTACGTCTTTAAGGCCTTATAGCCGTCGGCTAGGGCTCAAACTGATGGCTCTAGTTAAGTTCTTTTAACCGCGGTTCTTTTCCCTCCCTCCCTGGCTGAAAATCCTCCATTTCACACAGCATGACAACAACATATACATTCGTTCACACAGAAAGATATACATTCATAGAAACATACATACACAGCAACATGCACAACGCAATATTTCAGCACACAAAAAACAATTCATTCACAATAATATTCAGCAAGTCTGAATGAAAATGACAAGTTCACATGTCCAAAAGACCTCTAAGTTCATGCAAAGTCCAAAAAAAACGACATTGCAAAGGTCACATGTTCATATTGTTGTTTGAACCTCTGCAACTAGCACCTCCCCCGTTCAAATTGAGAAAAAACGGTTCCGTTCTTCTCCGGAGCAGGGTTTGCCAGTCGTCGATAAGTTCTATGCCTTGTCTGTCCTCTCTGATCATCAACAAGGTTGCATTCTTGGGTTGGATCTGGTGGCCATGACCTTTGTTCTGCATCAACCTACCGAACCAATTGTAGACAAAGCCTGATTATTACTGGAAGCTTGAGCTGTCGCGGGCAGAGGATTCCAGGTTTTGTCTCATCTATGTCAAGGGGATAGATCGATGTTTGGCTGCATGAAACAGAAAGTGGGGGCAACGCAAGCAATTGGGTGTTGGTCGATACCATTTGTCTAGTTCATGCATTCAGTTGTCTTGCAAAGCCATGCTGGGAGGCGGGGTGACAATAATATTTATCTAATGGAGAAGAGTTGCGATAATGCTAAGTTTGTCTACTTGGATGTGGATGATGAAGTCTACTAAGTTCATATTGAGAGCAGGACAGTGGAGGAGGTGTTCGGAAATGGGGAGAAACCCAATAGTGTTGACCCTTTCATGATAATTTGGCCTCTCACATTCCGAGCATGGAGCAGCTGATTTAATGATGGCAATCTTGGGTTCTAGCTATGAAGGATGGAATCATACTACTACAGTGCCACCACCATACCTTGGAAAATAGTCAGGGAAGGAATTATTTTAATCTTTTTGGTTAAGTTATGCATGGATATATATTCATTCCCCATTAGTTGTGTCACATCATCTGTTATTAGTTGTAACACCCCAAAATTTTGATTCAAAACCCTAAATCATGTTAAGAGGGGGATTTAAAAATTTTTGGACGTGTTGCATGTTTTGCAAAAATTCAAATTCAAACTGGAATTCAAATTAAACTCAAATAAGAAAAGAAATAGAAAAAGAAAAAGGAAAACAGAAAAAAACCGGCCAGTGGGCCGAAACCCACCAGCCGGCCTACCCTGCCCCGCGCCAGCCCGCAGCCGCGCTCCCGCGCTCTCTCTCTCAGACAGGTGGGACCCACCTGTCATCCCTAACCCCCGATCGTCCGAAACTCGGACTGTTCACCCGCGCGCGCGCGATCGCAACGGACCGGATTTCCGGCCGAATTCTGGTTCCGGAGGACTCCCACCCGATCTAAACAAACCCGCCGCCCTCCCCCGTCTATAAAAACCCTGACCTCGTTCTATTTTTCCCACGCGATCGCCGATTTTTCCTCCGGTGAGAACCGAGACTTCTCCGGCGAATTCTGGCCGATCTAAGCTCGGAAATTCCGATCTAACTCGCTGGTCTTGATCCACCGCCTCTGGGGAACCTTGCAGATGCAGAAAACTCGGTGACTTGCGGTGTAAACACAGCGCCGACGAGCTTCGCCGTGGTTTTGCCTCGGACCTCGTCGCCGATCACCTTCCAGAACCTCCGAGCTCAAGAAAACCCCCGAGGTGAGATCCCCGACCTCCCTTCTACCGATCTATACCATAAGATCACAGTTCTAGGAAGAATTCTCGAAGATCCGAAAGTCTCCGGCGAGATCGCCGCTTCCCGCCGCCGTGCGCCGCTGGCAGCGCCGCCCGCGCTCGATCAGAGCGACGTGGCCGCTTGTGCGCCGTTTATTTTAAATCACACGGTAGGGTTTAAACCCCCGCGTACCGGTTCGATGTTATAATCTTGGCCGTCGGTTTAAAATCGGACGGTCCACGTCAGCCCCGCGTTATAAAGATTGGAAATCTTACGTGCTACCCCCTGGGGTTCTCGGGAAATAAGAGCTAGCCCCGGAAACTTCTGATCTAACCCCTGGAACTCCAGAAAATCATGTAAATTCATTTAATAATCAGTTTTAGCCCCTGGACTTAATGAAAATTAGGAAAAACACCTCTGATAAATGTAGCTAGACCCCTGGAAATTTTGAAAATAATATTATAGACCCTGTAATGGGGTGAGTTTGCCTTTTTAGCCCTGGTTAGTATTTAAATTAGGAAATTGAATATGTGGCTAGTGTTTAAAAAAAATTAAAAAGTGGGACAAACATATTGTCATAATTAAATTAAAAACTTTCTCAGTATTTAGAAAACTTTGGAGTAAGATAAAAACATATTTTGGGCTGAATTGAATCTGTTTAATTTATTATTCACATTTAGGGACACATTTTTAAGTAATGAATAGTTTTAGAAAATAGGAAAATAATTGTGAAATAGTTTATATCTGAGGCAAAGGTCAAGACATGTTATTAAATTATTTAGGACCAGAACCTATTCTGTTAGATGATGTGTATTACTATTTTCATAATAAAGTACACATTTATGCATAGGAAAAATAAATCTGAAAATATAGCAACTAGTAAATGATAAATGGAGTTTCTAAAATCTAAAGAATTCAGTTTAAGGTTGGTAGAAATTCTAAAGGCACATATGGAGAAGAAAAGTACTTTTCATACATACTTGGTAGTGAAAAGGTGTAGTAGTTGAATATAAGGAATTTATTTAAATGGGAAACTCATACATATACAGTAGGTAAGTATAAATGTGAACATAAAAGTAGGAATCATATACACATGATTAAAAGTGCATGCAAGCCACAAATCAACACACATAGAGTAACCACAACACATATAATGGTGAATGACTTTCATAGATATGAATGTGTGGTTTGTATGAAGTGGAAGTGTGAACTATGTCTTATGATTGCTGTTTTTCTTTTGCTATGTATGATGGTATGATGTAGAACCTGCTCAAGAGCAAGTTATTCCTTTCCAAGATCAGGACTACCCATTTCAAGATCAGCAAGAAGGAGGCAAGTGTCCTTGACCACTTTGATCCTATGCTAGGATGTGTAGCTAGAATTATTTGCATTGTCAATTGAAATATGAAACCCATGTTGGGAAGTTTCCCTAGAATTGCATTACCTTGTTTCCTTGTAGCTTGGGTTGGGATTTATTTTATCATGTTATTTATTATTATGCAAATGCTTAGCCATGCTTAGAATGGGATATTTGGGATATGAGATCATCAGTTTATTCTACCATACTCTTGAATGAGATATTGTGAGTTATGTAGAGGTAGGGATCAAGGCAAGTTGGATGTTTTGGTTGTGTGCTGGGTGCAAGAGACTTGGGTTTGTGTTTAGTACTTGCCTGGATCCTAAGGACCGGTTCATGGAGCATGTAACCTGGCTTTACAGTGCCAACCACATGCTGAGATGGGGCAGCTTGGCCAATTAATTAGGTGTATCCCCGGCGTAGTATGGGTGTGTTGGATGGTGCGGGGAGTGGGTGTCAGATGGACTACCATATGAACCGCAAGGCTCAAGAGGGGGCCACTGCAGCGGGGTTGGAGCCTCTTGTATGCTGTTAGGGGTGAAACCTCAGTGGGCCCACGCTCGTCGGGAATCCCTTTGTAAAGGCTTCGTAGTGATCTCCTGGCTACACACCTGGGAAGTGTGAATGTGGATCGTAGCCACTGGCATAATGGAGGTTCTTTTAGTCCACCCGGCAACGGGGGATGAAATCACTACATGTGGGTACAGTGGTACAAACTCTGCAGAGTCAAAACTGTCATGACAGCCGTGCTCACGGTCAAGAGCGGCTTGGACTTATTCATGATTAGAGGATTGATGGTTTTGGGAGTTAAGCGGGGAGCTTAACATTGGAAATGATGTTATGGTTATTGGATTATGATGATGGGATGGGAGGTTGGGACCATTTCACCTGTGTAGTAATGTAGGTGCTTAATAAGCTAAGGTGATAGGTATTAATTGCGTAGTGCTTTAACCATGAGTTCAACCTCTCCTTGATCTAGCCATGCATGATGAAATTTTTCCCACACTTGCTGAGTACCGTTGGTACTCAACCTTGCATATTTGTTGGTTTATATTGCTGCTCAGGTCAAGATAATGAGGTGGTGTATAATGATCAAGACTTTGGACCTGAAGAAGGTTTCTAGGTTCATGGAGACCCCCGGGCAACGCCTGTGACGGAGCCCTCAAAAATAATATTCCGCTGCTAGTTTGTTTATTTGTGATGAACTTATTATTGTCCATTGAGACATTTGCCATGTAAGACTTATTTATATTCGACACCTGGCTTGTAATAAATGATGCTTCACTATTTGTCATCACATGTATGAGAAAATGATCCTGGCATACATGTGATATTCACTTTGTTGTTCTTCGGAAAAACCGGGTGTGACAGAAGTGGTATCAGAGCCAAGGTTGCCCGTAGGAACGTGGACCTAGGTAGAAATGGACGTATTTAAGGGCCCTATTTTCTTAAAAACTATTTTACAAAGGTGTGGATTGAAAAGTGTTATTTAAATGAGTCACTTTCTTCATCTTACCCCAACTTTCATTCAAAATAGGATTTTTGTTTGAGAGTTTATCTAACCTAATTTTAAATTCTTTTTGTTTTAGATGGTTCGCATGATTCGTACCGCTCGCAAGTCCACAGGAGGGAGAGTTCCCATAGTTGCCCTTGTCGAGAGAGAGGAGAGCCGTCCGGTGACGTACCTTTCCTACGGATTGGCAGTAGGAGGCTTATTGCGCCGTCTTCGGCGTATGCTCGAAGCCGCCGGCAATACGGGCAAGCTAATCATCCACTATAACTCCACCAGGACCATCCGTGAGAAGAGGGAAGAATGGAGTTCGGAGATGAGGATTATACAAGAAAATCAGCTGCTTAAGATCCACCACTCTCCAGCTTGTCGAGCAACACAGGTCGATGCGGAGAAAGATGTCACCTGGGAGGCCATCACCTGCCAGAGTCACATCTATCGCCGCCACTTGGACAAAACTGAGTACATGTATGTCCTCCAACGTGAAAGTGGTACCACGGAGTACAAGTACCCACCAGTGCAGCAAGGGACTTCCCATGAGCACATGGACTTGTGCTTGGAGGATGCTGCTATGCTCAGCACTCAACTGCAGGAGTGTCAACAAGAGCTTCAGGATGTCCGAGACACCCTGAAGGAAACGGAGGCGTTGCTGCGAGCCTGCTTAAAGGCAAGAGAAAGAGGAGATGGGAATGAACTGTGTGTCACCGTAAATGATACATGGACTCCTGACTCCCCGAATCGCCGAGCGATCAGGCGTCGTCGCACTTCTCCACCAGCAGCCTCCCCACCCAAAGCAGAATCAGAAGGCAGCCAAAATGATGAGGATGATCCCGAGGAGCCAGCTTAAGAGAACGAGTAGTGTAGAGTCCTTCCCTTAGTTAGCAAGATGTCGAATAGTCGAGTCGTTACGTTAAGTTAATGGTGTGTTAATGCTTGGTGTGTGACGTGAGTTGTGGAAGCCATGAGCAATTGTCCACAGCCTCGTCTTTAGACTGTTTTGCTTTGGTATATGAACCCACATGAAATAATATTGCATTTATTTTTGTGTGAGAAATGAACCCTCAGAAAAGTATAACAAAGCCTCAACACTTCATAGTACAAACAAGTGAAAGTAGTAAGATGATCCTAAATGCTTTCAAATTAACATTGGTTGATTCTGCCAGATGGCCGGAAGAGGAAAAGGACGTGCTGCCAACCCCGCCAACAACAACAATGAGGCGTGCAACCCTCATCTTTCTGGAGGCCAGGACAGGGGTGGTCGCCGTGAAGAAGTTGACCCTCGCCACCAAATGCTGGAGAATCAAAATCAGCTCATCCAGAACTTGACTCAAGTGGTGGCCAACTTGCATCAAGTTCCACCTCCACAAGCTGCACCACGCAAACCAAGGTTGAGTGAGTTTCTAGGAACTCAACCTCCAAAGTTCGCAAGTGCTGCTGAACCACTAGAGGCAGATGATTGGCTGAAGACCATTGAAAGTAAGATGAGGATCATACAGTGCCAAGGGTATGAGAGGGTGCTGTTTGCCTCTCATCAATTGCATGGACCTGCTGCTGATTGGTGGACCGCCTACGTGGCTGCCCATCATGACCCTGAGAACATCACTTGGGAAGAGTTCAAGCGTAGCTTCCGCAACCATTACATCCCAAGAGGTGAACTCAAAAACAAGAGGAAGGAGTTTTTGGGACTGCAGCAGGGAAACATGACGGTGAGGGAATACCTCACTAAATTTACTCAACTATCCCGTTATGCCCCACGGGACATAGAGACTGATGAGCAGAAACAAGATTGTTTCGTGGAGGGACTTACCGCAGAGATGCAGTGTGCAATGTCCTCAAATGAGTATGAATGCTTCAAAAAGATGGTGGACAGAGCATTTGTGGTAGAAAGGAAGCTAAAGGCCTTGGAAACTGAGAATAAGAGAAAGGCCGGGTGGTCTCATCAAGCTTCAGGGAGCCACACCCGCCCACGTCTGGTGCAGCAACCTGCAGGGCAGACGAACCGTGCTGCGGTATCCTACTCAGCACCAAGAGAGTACAACCCAAACTACAGGCCTCCGACAGCACCAGCACAGCCACAACGTCAGTTTGTACAACAGCCTCGCCCTGCATATCCACCTCGACCAGCAGTGCAAGGACCCCCGAACCAACCCCAAGACAACAAAGGCCAGGCACCTAAGATTGGGGTGCAATGTTTTAGCTGTGGTGAAGTGGGGAACTATGCCCATAAGTGCCCAAAGAAGAAGCCCACGCAGCCACAACAGCAGAATGTGATGAGAGGACGGGTGAACCACGTCACTATGGAGGAAGCACAAGAGGCACCCAACGTGGTAGTTGGTAAGTTTCCTGCCAATTTACACATTGCAACCCTGCTGTTTGATTCTGGTGCTACCCACTCGTTCATTGCAAAAGGGTTTGTTAAGAAGCATGATCTAGCAACAACACAAATGAATTATATGCTAGCAGTAAACTCTCCAGGTGGAGAAATAAGGACAAGACAAGTGTGTCCCAAGGTGAATCTAGACATTACTGGGGTGGTATTTACTGCTAACCTCATAGTGATAGATTCACAAGGGATAGATATTATCTTGGGTATGGATTGGCTGACAAAACATAAGGGAATCATCCATTGTTCGACCAGAACGGTGGAACTAACTCACCCTAGCGGCACAAGAGTAAAGTTTATAACAATACAAGAGCCTAGGAGGGACATTAAATTAAATCAAGTTGAGGTGAAAGTGGAGGAGATCAGGATTATCCGGGAATATCCAGATGTTTTTCCGGAAGAAGTGCCAGGTATGCCTCCCGATCGTGAAGTGGAATTTGCAATTGAGCTAGTGCCTGGAACAGCCCCGATATACAAGAGACCTTATCGGATGGACTCCAAGCAGCTGGAAGAACTCAAGGATCATTTGAGAGAACTGACGGAAAAGGGGTATATTCGCCCTAGTTCCTCACCTTGGGGAGCTCCGGTGATATTTGTGCCCAAGAAGGACGGAACCCAAAGGTTATGCGTGGATTACCGTGCTTTGAATGAGGTAACCATCAAGAACAAGTACCCATTACCTCGCATTGAAGACTTGTTTGATTAGTTGAGGGGAGCTTGTGTGTTCTCGAAAATTGATCTCAGGTCGGGATACCACCAACTCAAGATAAGGCAATCTGATATTCCCAAGACAGCTTTCGTATCTCGGTACGGACTGTATGAATACACCGTCATGCCTTTCGGGCTAACTAATGCCCCGACATACTTCATGTATCTCATGAACAAGGTATTCATGGAATATCTGGACAAATTTGTGGTGGTTTTCATAGATGACATTCTCGTCTTCTCCAAAGATGAAGAAGAACATGAGAAACATCTAAGATTGGTGTTGCAGAGGCTAAGAGAACACCAACTGTATGCCAAGTTGAGAAAGTGTGAGTTTGGCTGAAGAAAGTTCCCTTCTTAGGACATATAATCTCAGAGGGAGGAATCTCCATGTATCCTGCCAAAATCGAAGATATACAGAAGTGGAAGACCCCTGAAAATGTCGGGGAAGTTCGAAGCTTCTTGGGATTGGCTGGATACAATCGACGGTTTATTGAAGGATTCTCCAAGATCTCGAGACCTCTCACTAAACTGTTGGAGAAGGAAATCACATTCACATGGACGCCGCAGTGCGAGAACAGTTTTCAGGAGTTAAAGGAAAGATTGACAACAGCCCCAGTGCTGGTTATGCCAGATATGCAAAAGAGCTTTACGGTGTACTGCGATGCCTCTGGAAACGGGTTGGGATGTGTTCTCATGCAAGAAGGGCACGTCGTGGCTTATGCATCCCGACAGCTCCGGAAGCACGAGAAGAACTATCCTACACATGACCTAGAACTAGCCGCAGTGGTACACGCGTTGAAAATTTGGCGGCGCTATTTGATGGGGAAGAGGACCGAGATATATACGGATCATAAGAGTTTGAAGTACATTTTCACACAGCCAGACCTCAACCTCAGACAAAGGAGATGGTTAGAGCTAATCAATGGCTTTGATGTGGGCATCAACTATCATCCCGGGAAAGCAAACGTCGTGGCCGATGCTTTGAGTCGGAAAGTGCAGGTCAATAAGTTGAGCTTGAAGGACATGCCTGCAGAATTGAAGGACGAGGTTATAAGGCTCAATCTATGCCTGGTGAATAGTGGTGAAGCTATCGCCATGGAAGTGGACTCCACACTAGAGCGAGACATCCGCGAGGGTCAAAAGAAAGACGAGAAGATACATGAGATCAGACAACTCATCAAGGAAAATAAAGCTCCGGGTTTTAGAGAGGATGAACAAGGAACGGTGTGGCACGGGAAAAGAATCTGTGTGCCAGAAGTAAAGGAGATCCGTGAATTGATTTTGAAGGAGGCTCATGATTCTGACTATTCCATTCATCCTGGGAGTACGAAAATGTACCAGGACCTCAAGAGCAGGTATTGGTGGTATGGCATGAAGCGATATGTCGCGGAACATGTTGCCCTATGTGACACATGTCAGTTGGTGAAGGCAGAACATCAACGACCCACGGGATTATTGCAACCACTCGAAGTGCCTGAATGGAAATGGGAAGAAATCAGCATGGATTTCATCGTGGGATTGCCTAGAACCCAATCAGGATATGATTCGATATGGGTCATCGTTGATAGGCTAACCAAGGTAGCTCATTTCATCCCCGTGAAAGAAAGCTACAGCGGATCCAAATTGGCAGAGCTGTACATGTCAAGGATCGTGTGTTACCATGGAGTGCCAAAGAAGATTGTGTCGGATCGAGGGACACAGTTCACCTCAAGGTTCTGGCAGAAGTTGCATGAAACCATGGGAACCCATCTGAACTTTAGTTCTGCCTATCATCCCTAAACTGATGGGCAGATGGAAAGAACCAATCAGATCCTTGAAGATATGCTAAGGGCAGGTGCACTAAAAAACAATAGGAGTTGGGACAAAAACTTACCGTATGCGGAGTTTTCCTATAACAACAGCTATCAAGCTAGTATGAAGATGTCACCGTTTGAAGCCTTGTACGGGAGAAAGTGCAGAACTCCCCTATTTTGGAACCAAACAGGGGAAAGTAAAGTGTTTGGTCCAGAAGTACTACAAGAAGCCGAGGCGAAGGTGAGGGAAATTCGCAATAACTTGAGGATAGCACAGACACGCCAAAAGAGCTATGCCGATGTACGTAGAAGAGAGCTCGTTTTCAACGTGGGAGACTATGTCTATCTCAAAGTGTCCCCTATCAGAGGACTTCGTCGGTTCAAGGTGAAAGGGAAGTTGTCACCTCGATACATCGGACCCTTTCAAGTTTTGGAAAGGAAAGGCGAAGTGGCGTATCAACTAGAGTTACCGGTTCGTCTATCGGATGTGCACGATGTATTCCATGTGTCACAACTCAAGAAATGCCTGAGGACGCCTGACGAGGTGTTACCCATGAATAAGGTGAACGTAGCTGAGGATTTGTCTTATGCCGAGCAACCATACAAGATTTTGGAGACAATGGAACGCCTCACCAGAAATAAAAGAATCCGGATGTGCAAGGTGCAGTGGAAGCATCACTCAGAAGAGGAAGCCACCTGGGAGCGGGAAGATGAGCTCAAGGCACAATTTCCGGAATTGTTTTCTTAGAACCACCAATCTCGAGGACGAGATTTCTTTTAAGGGGGGTAGAGCTGTAACACACCAAAATTTTGATTCAAAACCCTAAATCATGTTAAGAGAGGGATTTAAAAATTTTTGGATGTGTTGCATGTTTTGCAAAAATTCAAATTCAAACTGGAATTCAAATTAAACTCAAATCAGAAAAGAAATAGAAAAAGAAAAAGGAAAACAGAAAAAAACCGGCCAGTGGGCTGAAACCCACCAGCCGGCCCACCCTGCCCCGCGCCAGCCCGCAGCCGCGCGCCCGCGCTCTCTCTCTCTCAGACAGGTGGGACCCACCTGTCATCCCTAACCCCCGATCGTCCGAAACTCGGACTGTTCACCCGCGCGCGTGCGATCGCAACCGACCGGATTTCCGGCCGAATTCTGGTTCCGGAGGACTCCCACCCGATCTAAACAAACCCGCCGCCCTCCCCCGTCTATAAAAACCCCGACCTCGTTCTGTTTTTCCCACGCGATCGCCGATTTTTCCTCCGGTGAGAACCGAGACTTCTCCGGCGAATTCTGGCCGATCTAAGCTCGGAAATTCCGATCTAACTCGCTGGTCTTGATCCACCGCCTCTGGGGAACCTTGCAGATGCAGAAAACTCGGTGACTTGCGGTGTAAACACAGCGCCGACGAGCTTCGCCGTGGTTTTGCCTCGGACCTCGTCGCCGATCACCTTCCAGAACCTCCGAGCTCAAGAAAACCCCCGAGGTGAGATCCCCGACCTCCCTTCTACCGATCTATACCATAAGATCACAGTTCTAGGAAGAATTCTCGAAGATCCGAAAGTCTCCGGCGAGATCGCCGCTTCCCGCCGCCGTGCGCCGCCGGCAGCGCCGCCCGCGCTCGATCAGAGCGACGTGGCCGCTTGTGCGCCGTTTATTTTAAATCACACGGTAGGGTTTAAACCCCCGCGTACCGGTTCGATGTTATAATCTCGGCCGTCGGTTTAAAATCGGACGGTCCACGTCAGCCCCGCGTTATAAAGATTAGAAATCTTACGTGCTACCCCCTGGGGTTCTCGGGAAATAAGAGCTAGCCCCGGAAACTTCTGATCTAACCCCTGGAACTCCAGAAAATCATGTAAATTCATTTAATAATCAGTTTTAGCCCCTGGACTTAATGAAAATTAGGAAAAACACCTCTGATAAATGTAGCTAGACCCCTGGAAATTTTGAAAATAATATTATAGACCCTGTAATGGGGTGAGTTTGCCTTTTTAGCCCTGGTTAGTATTTAAATTAGGAAATTGAATATGTGGCTAGTGTTTAAAAAAAAATAAAAAGTGGGACAAACATATTGTCATAATTAAATTAAAAACTTTCTCAGTATTTAGAAAACTTTGGAGTAAGATAAAAACATATTTTGGGCTGAATTGAATCTGTTTAATTTATTATTCACATTTAGGGACACATTTTTAAGTAATGAATAGTTTTAGAAAATAGGAAAATAATTGTGAAATAGTTTATATCTGAGGCAAAGGTCAAGACATGTTATTAAATTATTTAGGACCAGAACCTATTCTGTTAGATGATGTGTATTACTATTTTCATAATAAAGTACACATTTATGCATAGGAAAAATAAATCTGAAAATATAGCAACTAGTAAATAATAA
The DNA here is from genome assembly GCA_030760725.1 of Neostapfia colusana. Lineage (NCBI taxonomy): Eukaryota > Viridiplantae > Streptophyta > Magnoliopsida > Poales > Poaceae > Neostapfia > Neostapfia colusana. Next base: position 29,578,818 of record JASWHV010000017.1, on the reverse strand, counting down.
ATGGAGTTTCTAAAATCTAAAGAATTCAGTTTAAGGTTGGTAGAAATTCTAAAGGCACATATGGAGAAGAAAAGTACTTTTCATACATACTTGGTAGTGAAAAGGTGTAGTAGTTGAATATAAGGAATTTATTTAAATGGGAAACTCATACATATACAGTAGGTAAGTATAAATGTGAACATAAAAGTAGGAATCATATACACATGATTAAAAGTGCATGCAAGCCACAAATCAACACACATAGAGTAACCACAACACATATAATGGTGAATGACTTTCATAGATATGAATGTGTGGTTTGTATGAAGTGGAAGTGTGAACTATGTCTTATGATTGCTGTTTTTCTTTTGCTATGTATGATGGTATGATGTAGAACCTGCTCAAGAGCAAGTTATTCCTTTCCAAGATCAGGACTACCCATTTCAAGATCAGCAAGAAGGAGGCAAGTGTCCTTGACCACTTTGATCCTATGCTAGGATGTGTAGCTAGAATTATTTGCATTGTCAATTGAAATATGAAACCCATGTTGGGAAGTTTCCCTAGAATTGCATTACCTTGTTTCCTTGTAGCTTGGGTTGGGATTTATTTTATCATGTTATTTATTATTATGCAAATGCTTAGCCATGCTTAGAATGGGATATTTGGGATATGAGATCATCAGTTTATTCTACCATACTCTTGAATGAGATATTGTGAGTTATGTAGAGGTAGGGATCAAGGCAAGTTGGATGTTTTGGTTGTGTGCTGGGTGCAAGAGACTTGGGTTTGTGTTTAGTACTTGCCTGGATCCTAAGGACCGGTTCATGGAGCATGTAACCTGGCTTTACAGTGCCAACCACATGCTGAGATGGGGCAGCTTGGCCAATTAATTAGGTGTATCCCCGGCGTAGTATGGGTGTGTTGGATGGTGCGGGGAGTGGGTGTCAGATGGACTACATGTGGGTACAGTGGTACAAACTCTGCAGAGTCAAAACTGTCATGACAGCCGTGCTCACAGTCAAGAGCGGCTTGGACTTATTCATGATTAGAGGATTGATGGTTTTGGGAGTTAAGCGGGGAGCTTAACATTGGAAATGATGTTATGGTTATTGGATTATGATGATGGGATGGGAGGTTGGGACCATTTCACCTGTGTAGTAATGTAGGTGCTTAATAAGCTAAGGTGATAGGTATTAATTGCGTAGTGCTTTAACCATGAGTTCAACCTCTCCTTGATCTAGCCATGCATGATGAAATTTTTCCCACACTTGCTGAGTACCGTTGGTACTCAACCTTGCATATTTGTTGGTTTATATTGCTGCTCAGGTTAAGATAATGAGGTGGTGTATAATGATCAAGACTTTGGACGTGAAGAAGGTTTCTAGGTTCATGGAGACCCCCGGGCAACGCCTGTGATGGAGCCCTCAAGAATAATATTCCGCTGCTAGTTTGTTTATTTATGATGAACTTATTATTGTCCATTGAGACATTTGCCATGTAAGACTTATTTATATTCGACACCTGGCTTGTAATAAATGATGCTTCACTATTTTCCATCACATGTATGAGAAAATGATCCTGGCATACATGTGATATTCACTTGGTTGTTCTTCGGAAAAACCGGGTGTGACATTAGTGACTTATATAAGTGGAATAAAATTATATTTCAGCCATTAGTCGATCAGAGTATTGGGTCAAAAAAAGTTGAGTCGGAGTAAGTTCACTTTCTAGGGCCTTTTATGTAAGAAATAGTCAAGTTATGTTTGATTTTTAAGTTCACCATTTGTTGATTCAGAACGTCGGATAACAATCATTACCATTAACTCATTATTCATTTGTTGAGTCGGATAGTCAAGTTTTTTACTTACTTTTTTCATTAATCAGCACTAATGGTAGCAGTTGCTTTTATATCTATATCTCCCTCATTTGGCCACTGATGTTCAACATGGTTCCTGTTAATCACATAGTTGTCCCCTGGTTCTTTTCTGCTTGCCAGCTTGCCAATACATCTTATTTTTAATGTTGGCTATCAAACCAGCTTCATGTCTGAATGTTCAATTTGTTGCAGGTTGGCAGTCGGCATGGTTATATGTGACCAGATGCAAATATTCAAATTGCCTTGACATTTATCTCACTAAATATTTTGTTGCCAAGGTTTATCATCTGCAAGATTCTTTTAATACAAGATACTAGTTATTAGCAAATAGTTCTTATATACCTCTCCAAAGACTTGGGGTCTCTTTGGTTCAACATTATGGGGCAGATTCACTATCAAGAATCTGAAAATCTTAACTAAAGGGGTTTCCCTGTGAACCATATTCTTGAAAATCTATAAATTTTCCCAACACAAATAAGAATTTTGTCTCACCATAAATTCTCTAATTTTCTCATCCGAGTTAATAGATGATAAAACTAACTTAGTTTACTGATGATGGATTAGGGTACATATATAGGGGTACAAGATTTAAAGGCCAGCTAGAATCATGTATAGTAACCAAATTACCCTATAATTGCAATACACTAATACATATAGGCTAACACCCCCCGCAGTCACACTATCTAGCCTCGATAGATGTTGAGGCTAGATCTAAACTCAAAAGACACCGACAAAGGAAGCCTCTTGGTGAAGATGTCGGTGAACTAGGAAGTCATCGGGATGGAGCACCCAGACATCACAGATGGGGACGCGCTCATGAACAACGCGAGACAACCAGTGTCTGAATGGTGCTGACGGTAGCCGACTTCACCACCGGACTGAAGGTCTCGTCAGAGTCAACTCTGAGACGCTGAGTCAGCCCCAATGGACCCAACGAGCCTTGTACCTTTCAAGAGAGTCATTATGACACCCTCATTTTCGATTTCTGCATGCATTCATGTTTCATGTAGGGACATTTTAAAAAAGTTGAAACAGAGAAAGAATAAAAAAGATAGCCAAAAAGAGCCAATTCCAGTTCGCCTAGAGCGCAGAAGGCATTTCCCATGGCCAGCTGGCCACGTGGTGCCTTCGGAGCTCATCCCCGCAAAGGGGGAGAGGTCCGCCGCTAAACTGGCTACGTGGCAGGCTCGGGGCTCGTCTCTGCGGAAGGGGCGAGGTCCAACCCCGTGGGACACGTGTTGCCCCCGGAGCTAGCCTCTGCGGAGGAGCAAGGCCAGTCCCGTAGGACATGTGTCGTCAACGGAGCTAGTAAATGCGGAGAAAGAAAGGTCCAGCTGCGCGGGACACGTGTCGCTCTCGGAGCTCACCTCCGAGAGGTCCGGCCCCACCAGACACGTGTCACCCTCGGAGCTCATCTCCAGGAGGTCCGGCACTACTGGACACGTGCCACCTCCGGAGCTCATCTCTGGGAGGTCCGACGCTGACGGACACGTGTCGACCTCAGAGCTTTCCTTCGAGAAGTAAGGAAGATCGGCGCTACTGGACACGTGGCACTACCGGAGCCCACCTCCGAAGAGAGGGGAGGTTCGACACTTACACGTGGCATCCCCGGAGCCACCTCCGAAGAGAGGGGAGGTCCGGAACTGACACGTGGCATATGAGGAGCTCGCCTCTGTGTGAGAGGGAGGTCCCGACTCACCAGGACACGTGGCGCATGAGGAGCTCGCCTCTGAGGAGAGGGAGGTCTCGCCTGCCTGACACGCGGCACAACAGGAGCCCACCTTTGCAGGAAAAGAGAGCCCGGCCTCCGCAGGACACGTGGAGCCTCCGGAGCTCATCGCTGCAGAGGTGACGAGATTTTAAGCGGTTTTTTTCTTTGGTATGCGCGGGAATACGGGTACGGAAGGAAACTGACACGAATTCCACAATGTTACCGCACCAAATCGATTAGAGATAAGCTGTTAAGATCCAAAAACAATTTGAATAGAACTCTTATTCGAATTCTGATTAGAGTAGGACTCTTCGTTTTCCTCTTATAAATGGAACCGAAAACCTTTGGCCGCAACCACGTACTTCTTTTCCACCTCCTGAAGTCGTCGACTTGGAGCTCTAGCCCCCAACTCGGCTTGCTAAACCCTTCGCCAGAGTTTGACCACTGGAGAGACCGTCAACGAAGCCCCGACACATCGCCGGAGGGGAGCCGACGATCTGTTTTGCTACCATTGCTAGCAGGAAGGTTGTAAGGGCCTCAGTTTTTGACACATATTTGAAGTTTTCATCACCACACCACACACCTCATTTGAAGTAAGTTGATGAACACAAATGAAGAGCAAGTAACCACCATCAACATGCTCATTAGGGAACAAACTCACATATTGCAAAAGTGGTATTTTCCACATGTCATATAGAAGGGCTGGGCATATGAAAACTCCTACACATTGCTAGGGATGTCCATGCCAAGTTTCACCCAAATTCAAAACCTTTTTGAGGTCATTTTGGGGTATAGCTAGAAAGAGGGAAGTTTGAAACCATATTCCAATTCAAACTGTTTTTACCCATGAATTCAAAAGTGGGAGGCATATTCTTATTCAGCACATTTTTGTGAGCTCACACACCAATTTTCACTCCATTTGGAGTTGATCTTGACATGAGCTAAGTGGGACAAATTCAAACTTTATTTGAATTCCAAACTGAACTTGTGCTGAAATTCATTCAAATCAAACCCAATTTGAATTCTAATCAATTCAAATGGCTCACGGGTGAAAAATTGGAATCACCATGGGTATTTTGGGGCTTACTGTTTACAACAGTGATGAGGAGTTAATTTCAGAGGTTAAACTTGAGTGGGGACCCACATGTCATATGGAGAAGGGGGGAAGACTTGCACACAAAGTCACAGCCTCAGTGGGAAATTCTACCGAGCAGCTGCCGGCTGTGCCACAGAGAAGCAACCGGCGCCACCAGCTGCTTCCCTCTTTGCGCTCTGGTGCCCAGGGCGACTTGCTCGCGCCTCCACGCAACCGGCACCGCCTCAGCCCGAGCAGAGATCGTCTGGCTTTATCCCCTCGCGTGCGACCCCGAGCAGCAGCAGTTTTTCTCCCCGAAGCTCTCTGCTCGATCGGGAAACCGCGGAAACATATCGCCTCCTCCGTCCCTGAGCTGCTAGACAGCAACCTGAGATCGCACTCCACCTCCCCACCGACAAAAACCCTGAGCTCCGACCTCCCTTGCCCGAGAACGATCGCCACAGCCGCGACATAACCTCAGCCGAAGGTCAGGCACTCGTGGACAGCGTTCCACAGGCGCTTTCACGGTCCAGCAAGAGAGGCAACCGGAGTGCGCGATCACCGTGTTGCTCTCCTCACGGTTTGGGAGCAAACCGTGAAGAATCCGCTGCGAATTTCCAGCTTTTACTCCGGTGACCTTAAACCGAGCTTCCGGTATGGATTCTTCGAATTCTCGTGCTATGATCCTTCTTTTGTTATCAAATCTTGCACATAGATGCTGGACTAGCCGGCGATCAAGTTTCTTTCTGCATCCGTGGTGTGAAACCGACTGGGAGTGACAAATTCTGAGCTCGATCAAGGGCGCTCATGGCGGGCACGCTCGGTCACACGGTGCCGACCGACTTGCCGCCATCTTGGCACCTGTTTGACACCTTGTCGAGCTTCCTAGAGGTATACTTATGCTGTAGAACCAATCGTTCGAGGCTATGGCGGGTTAATTAGAACCCACGGCCGACGGCGCCGAACCTCAATCGAGGCCGCCGCATGTCGCCGGCCTAGTTCCGGTCACCGCCAGCTCGAGCTGACCCCACAGACGTGCTCCTCGACGTCGACAACCCCCTAGCAGCGAGTTTCAGACCAGGTGATGACCGGCAGCGGCAAGCCGGCGAGCTCAGAGTCGGCTCCGGCGAGGGGAGGCGGCGCGGGCGCGAGGGCGCGTCGGGAGGAAGACGAAGCCGGCTGGCCCACGCGTCAGCGGCTTAAAAATTTAAATCAGGATTGGGTGTGGCCGGGATTGGTTGTGCTGGCGTGCAGGAACCCCTCAGACCACGGTGTGCCGACGCCTCAGGGTGCGACGCGTGTCTCCGTGGCCCACCCGCGAGTTTAAACTTTTCCCCGAATTTTCAGATTTCATTCAAATTTCAAATCCGCATAACTTTGGCTAGAAAGCTCCAAATCGAGTGAATCAAATTTTGTTGGATTCAGCTCTCTGAGTAATTTCCAGAAAATCAAGTTTCACTTCATGAAAATCCTTATTTCTCCGGAATTAATTCCTCAAAATTTAAACTGTTTGGAATTTTAACTGGAGAATCCTTTGGAAGAAAATCCTGAAATTTTGCTGGAATGTTCACCAAAATATCCCTGAACAACCATAAAAATTTCTGATCCATTTGAGCTAATTTGATCCACCTAATGGGGGTATTAGTGAAACTGTTCCAGAGAAAATAGAAAATGTTCAGAAACATTTTCAGAATTTTCTCTGAAATTGTTTAGCTCATATCTTTAGCTAGGAACCTTCAAATTAAGTGAGACCAACTCTATTAGAACCCTCTGAAAATCTAGTTTTCAGAAAGTCATAGTTGTTTCATGACAATCCTTAGAACACCCTAAAAGCCTTTAATTAAGGTCAAGTACATGATTAATTGTGGGGGGCTCAAATGAGCTTTGCTGCAACTAAAACTTGACCAAGTCTCTGTTTAGGTTGTAACCAAGCCACAGTAAAATTTTCACAGGCATTGGGTCTGTCTCTTAAGAGTAACAAGTTTAAAAGTCAATTCAAATGCATTAATTTAGTACATGTACTTCTTATATCATGTAGTCGCTAAGGTCGAGGAGGAACCCGAAGTCCTAGACTTCGTTACACCGGAGGAACAGCTAGCCTACGACCAAGAGCAGCAAGGCAAGCTCCGGTTTGCATTAACCTTTTTAAAAATTTTTATTGTTTTAAGCACTTACTTGAGTATTATGATTCCTTGCATTAGAGTCTTGTTTGGAAACCCAATTGCATAGCCATGAAAACCAGGGGTTGGGTTTAGGAGTGCAAACCCCCGTTAGCTACTGCAAAGCTAAGTTAGGGTAGGATTTGGTAGAAGTCGAGTAGTTGGAACTACTCGCGAGCATAGGATAGAGGCACTCGACTCGGGTAGAGATAGCACATGAAACACATGGCAAGAAAATGAGACCAAGCGGAGGGTAAGGGCAGCAGGACTTTGGGGTCTGTGTGCTGCAGCTCCGCTTGTGTCGATTGAGGACCGAGCCGTGTGCGGGCCTGTTGAACAAGCTAGAACAGTACCGAAGACCTACCGGCTATATGGGAACCAGGAAACCGATGTAACTCGAGTAGCTGGGTGTTGAGGCATAGCTAGTCGTTCAGAGGGTAGGTTGAGAGCTTGAGGTGTAAATCGACTGGTGGCACTGAGATGCGCGTGCAGAGACCTCTTGCTCGGGACGGTTGGACCGGTTCAACATTTGGCTGATGAGTGAAAGGTAGTTGTGTACGGTGTCCGTGATGGTTGTTGTAGGCAACATCGAGTACGGGCGTACGTGACGGGTTATTCGGGTAACCCTGCAGGTGTAAATCGATTATAATCGCCGTCCATCACGGTCAGTGAATACCACTTGTTCACTGTACCGTGACGTAGAAAGAACAGGCTAGTTACATGTTAAAATGTTGCTGATTGAAAGATGGACCTGATTGCTAATGATTTGCTGTAGTTTACAGCTAATTAAAGTTCTGTTCAACTTTGGGCAAAGTACATGAGAGAAATGTGTTTCTTGTTTGATTGCGGCTCTCTCATGTGCCTTAGCGTAAGGTTCTCCACAACCTGCGGCTAAAACTTGAAAGTAAGGTTTTACTAATTAGGCGAGTCCTTGCAAATGATTTTTCCTCATGTAACCTATCAATCCCTCATGTAGAAGTTCCATGTTTAGGAGAGACGGGTTAGTCTTGCTGAGCCTTCGTGCTCACTGCTTGTGTTTGAAGCTTTTTCAGGGTTCTATGAGGAAAGGGCTCCCGAAGAGGAGACGGAACCCCAGGAGGGGAACCCCGTCGAGTGGGAGCCGTGCACGCCGCAGAGTTAGTGTGCGTGTGTGCTAGCAAGGACACGTTCAAGGGCTGAAGGTGAACTTGATGCGTAGTCTACGCCCTTGAGTGTATACTGGACTTATTTTGATGTACAAATGTTCATAAACCACTTTATGTAATAAAAGTTTTGCTTCCGCTTTGTACCTTGATGTGTGTTATTCGGTGCTGTGCAACGCAGCACCCCTCAGCGTGATCCTGGCTCGACAAGACCGTGGGGTCGTGTCAAAGGTTCCGAAGAGAGTAAGGTAGGTCTACAATACCACCTTACGACGTCATCGCAGTTTTCTTTGCATCTGTTCTTCGATCACATCGAACAGAAGCTTTTTCGTGGACAGATCACGTGTTGATCGGTTTGATCTAGATCTTGAATCCAGATCATCGCCACGTCCACATTTGATCTACACACCTCTGTTCATCGTAAAACCCCATGCAAGCCATGCAAGAACACGTGCAAACTGATTTAATAAAACAACACCATAGGATTAGCATGCATATGCATCATTGCATCTTAAGGTGGAATTTGTGCATGATGATTGATTGCTATGAATATTGTATGTGCGTGATCGCAAATAGAAGGACAAGCTCAAGGAGCTACCTACGACAGACTACAAAAGCAAGAGTTTGAGCAACAAAACCGCAAGAACCAGGCAAGTGCCCCTTGACCATTTTAATCCCATGTTTTTGAAAGACTGATTTGTTTGCGAAAAGGTGTGAGTATGCTTGAGTCAACCTAATGGGAAACCCTTTATAGGAGTTTACTAGTTTTGTTAACCACCCTTGTCGCCGGGAAAGTAAATGAGTCAGGTATGGTTTTTTCTTTTATGCTTCGCTGAGTTCATGGGATACGGGAAGTGAGATACATGTGTCTAGCTAACTGCACTCGTATGAATAATGAGAAACTGATGTTGATAAAGAACATGAATCGGGGGAGATCTAGGCAAGCCTTGGTTGTGGATGAGGTAGAATGAGATGGTGGTTTACTTGTCGTAGATCTAAGGACCGGTTCATGCCAGCCATGCCAAGATAACAATGCCATCACAAGGCCAAATATGGGTGCGGCTTAGCTGACTAATTAGGTAAGTTACTAGATTGTTATGGACTGTGGAAGGCGCGGGGAATGGAAGTCGAGTGAGGACTGCCCTGGGAACTGCATGGCACAAGAGGGGCCCGTGGGTGGGAGAATTGGAGATTCTAGCCTGCCGGTGAAACCTTAGTGAGTCCATACATCTAGTAACCCCTTTGTAAAGGCTATTTTGTGATCTCTTGACCATACACCGACGGTTGTGTACTGGTATAATGGAGGTTCTGCAGTCGCCGACGGGTGACGAAATCACAAACTTGTGGGTAAAGTGGTGCCACCTCTGCAGAGTGTAAAACTATCATGATAGCCGAGCTTATGGTCACGAGCGCCTGGACAACTCACATTATTAGATGGGATGGTTATTGGGATGGTTTTTGGGATGGTATTCGGTTTGGTCATGGTTTGGACTTTGGATTTGGTTTTCGGGACTGTTAAGTCCGGGTAATGAGATTGATTGCATGACTGTTGAGTCATGGCAATGAGATTGGGTCTCTGTATGAGACAAAATTGAATATGAGATGAAATGGTAGTGAATACGAGGTGGTATTCATGAGATGGTAGTGAATACAAGATGGTATTCATGAACAAAGTTGAGAAAGATTAATGTCTGGTTGAGACATGGAAAGTGATGAAACATGATGGAGGTATGTTGACATTTAAATACATGTTGGGATTACATTCATTTAAAGCTAAGTTGCTGTTTTTATTGTGTTTTGAGAAATAAAATTTGCTTTCTGCAATGAGCCTTTTTATACCTACCTTGTTGTAAGCTACATGTCAAACTTCCGCACTTGCTGAGTATGTCATGTACTCACCCTTGCATTATCATACATCATCAGCAACAGGAAAGGGGTACTTCGATGAGCATGTGGAGTACTAGGCGTGAGATCCACCCTCAACCTTGCCTGTGGAGTAGGAGATGAAGCTGTTGCTGCTGCTTAGTTGCTTCCGCAATAGTTAGAATACTTCCGCTGCTAGAATAAAGACTTTCGCTGCCAGATTAAGACTTCCGCTGCTAGAATGAGTCTGAGACTCATAAGACATTGTAATAAAACCCTGTGATTCATTGTATTATTCTGAAATTCAGTTTGTGGATGATATGTGCATGTGTTATGAACATCCTGGGCACACATACGCATCAGTCTTTGTTCTGAGAGGTTTTCTCTCAGAACGGGGGCGTCACAAATTGGTATCAGAGCCACGGTTGATCGTAGGTCACACGCCTAGGCAGTTATCACCGATTGGCATTAGAGCCACGGTTGATCGTAGGTCACACGCCTAGATAGAAAACACAAATTGGTATCAGCCTACCACGGTTGATTGTAAGTCACACGACTAAATAGGAATCACAAATTAGTATTAGAACCTAGGAAAGACCACATATTGGTATTGAACCTATGCCGACCATAGGATGCAAGCCTAGGTAGAGTGCATAGATTGGCATTGGAACCACCTTGACATAAGATGCAAGCCTAGGTAGAAGCCATAGTTGGATCACAGATTAGTACCATAGGTATCACCCCAAACCACCTTGACATAGGGTGAAATCACATATTGGTATAACCCTAAAGCACATAGGACCCCGATTGAATAATCTTGAATAGGAGTTGTATGAAACTTTTGTGATGATTGTTGTGCTTGTGTGCTTAGTGTGAGTTGTGGGACGTTTCAGCGTTGTCCATATCCACACATAGTAAAGAGGTGTGAGATGCTTCGGCACTTGTTCACATCCTCATATGGGACGATATAAAGTCCATATACCTTGATGCATATAGTTAGGGAGATCCATCTAATCTTCTAACCTCTATTCTATCCAACTCTCTCTCACATATGGTGAGAGGAAACGCAGGCCGCCAAGGGAGGAACGTTCGTGGCAACCAGGAGGATGACCACGATGGAGTTCTTGAGAATGTTAACCCCGGAGCTGGTGAAAACAACTTGGAACGGTTGATGGCTATGCAAAATCAGCTTATGCAAACAATGATCCAAACTTTGGGTCAGCTGCAAGCCAACAACAACAACCCTGTTCCTGCACCACCGCCACCACCACCGCCACCACCGCCGGCTCACAACACACTGGCAGAGTTCATGAGGACTCGACTGCCATCTTTCTCACAAGCTAATGATCCCATGGAGGCCGATGACTGGTTGAAGTACATGGAGAAGAAGCTTGCTATAGTTCAGTGCAATGACCGAGAGAAGGTTCTCTTCACATCACACCAACTCATGGGAGCAGCCGCTGACTGGTGGTACGCTCTCTGCAATGCTCATGACAACCAGGAGAATATCACTTGGGCTGAGTTTAAGGAGAGCTTCCGCTCTCATTACATCCCTGCTGGTGTCATGATGCTCAAACGGCAGAGTTTGAAGGTCTCCGCCAAGGCAAGAAAAGTGTGAATGAGTACCTCAACAAATTCACACAGCTTTCAAGGTATTGCCCCTGAAGATGTCAACTCGGACCAGAGGAAGCAGTACTTGTTCATGAGAGGGTTGAACAATGAGATCCAGGTTCAACTGCTCAACAATGACTATGTTAACTTCCAGAAGCTGGTTGACAAAGCCATAGTGGTTGAAAGCAAGATCCTCGAGATCGAGCAAGAGGGCAAGAGAAAGATGCCATACCAGCCACAAGGGAGCAACTTATGCCCTCGGTAGATGCGCCCAGCTGCACCGCAGTATGGCTCGTCCACCCCTGCTTTTCGCCCTAACCAACCACCACAGCAACGCCCTGTCATGCAAGCACCTCGCGTGCCGTTGCCTCCAGCGCCCCGTCCTAACGTGGGCGCTTCTGCTCAAAACCCCTGTCCCAATGTACCTGCTGTCGTGGGTAACAAGGCATGCTTTGCATGTGGAGAAACAGGACACTTCGCGAGCCAGTGCTCGAGGAGAGGTCCTGGACAGCAAGGCAACGTGCCCAAGCAGAACCCACGGCCGAACGAAGGAGCTAATCAAGGAAACCGTGGACAGCAGAACTATGCTCATGGTAACGTGAACCATATCTCTGCTGAGGAAGCACAACAGGCTGAGGATGTCGTGATTGGTATGTTCCTTGCCAACTCCAACCCAGCCACCATTTTATTTGATTCCGTAGCATCGCATTCCTTCATATCATCCAAGTATGTTGCCAAGTATAATCTACCCATATCACACTTGAAATATACTATGTTGGTTAATTCTCCTGGTGGAGAGATGAGGACTAATATAGTACGTCCGAAAGTAAACCTTAAAATAAGGGGGTAGACTTCCTTGCCAACCTCATTGTCTTGGATTCCCAAGGGCTCGACATAATACTCGCAATGGATTGGTTAAGCAAGCACAATGGAGTGTTCCAATGTGCTGAGAGGAGCGTGCAGTTGATGTAGGATCGAAGAGCACGTGAAAAGCTACCAGAGGGGGGGTGAATGGTAGACTAAAACTTTTCGCAGCGGAAACAACAAAAACCGCTCAGCAAAAAATCAATCGGTTAAAGAAACCGTGTGTGCAAGTGTTTTAAAATGTTTTCAACCATGACAAATCAAGTATAGAGGTAGATAATCAAGTCACGGATCTAATGCAACAAGAATCACTTGAAAACACAAAGTAAAACTTGAGATACGATCAAAACATTAAACGAAGATCAATCTGTTCTACCCGATATAAAACAGATCTGCAACGCTGCAAAGAAACTCGTGTATCTCAAAAACTAATGATCCGTAGCTCGTGAAAATTTCACAGATGATGGATAATTGAGTTGTGAAGACAACCCAAAAAGAATCACATCAATCGGATCTGCAAAACTCAAGTTATGAACGAAAATCCGAAGCAACATCGGTCTGTCCAGAAACTGGGCGAGAAAGACTTGACGAACAACAAGTCGGACGAACAAGGCACAAAAGCTCCTCGAAACTATGAACTTTATTCAATAGAAACACAAGAGGAACAGCCCAAAGTTCTCTACCACTGGAGCTCTGGCCTCCCTTGCTTTTATAGCCAGCCCTCAGGCTAAACAATCCAATCTAGGACTCTTACTCCTAATTGGACTCGTATCTTAACTTACCATAACTGCTCAGGACTCTCCTATTCGCAGATAGAAGCAATCGTGAGACTTCCAAACACCTTAGTAACATCCTAAACATTCCTAAAACAACTCAACTTCGTGCCTAGCACGAAATCCTATCATAACAAACTCAAATCTTCCATATTTGAGCCATATCCGACTCAGCCTCAGCCTGAGTACGCAATCCAGCCGGTTGGACCTTTCCGACCAATTCTTTACGTCCACTTCTCTTCATCACGCCTTGGAACAATGTTGCCACGTCCATGCACTCCTTGCACACGTGCAAACACCTTCCAACGACGTACACGCAACCTTCATATGCACTGCCCTTGATCCAAACATGCTGCGCGACCTCCCGATCAACTCAACCACAGCTCCTCCCGAACATGGTTGTTGGAACCTCATCTCCTCCCTGAGACTAGTCCAAGGATCCCGTCACCAGCCATGTCTTGAACTCAAGAAACACCTGCACATGAATAAACAACCAATTCTTCCGAGCACAAGTCCTCGACTTGACTCACGTTAGTTCGAAAACCACAACACCTTACATGAACACGTCACATAAGCATGTTGCAAACCATATCAAATGATAACAGCCATAACCACCAAAACACACCAAAAACTTAGAAAATTAATACTAAGCAAACCTTCCCATAAAGCAAGTTTGAAACATTGCGAGTTAAAAGCAAAAACAAGACGCTGCAGTTCTACGAGTTGAACTTCACGGGAGCTCCATAAAAACAAGCTCCGGACCTCACAGAAGTTCTCCGGACCTTGCAGGAGCTCTCCGGATCTTGCGTCGGACCTTGTCAACACTTGGCGGACCTAACAAAGAACTTGTCGGACCTTGCCACAGAAGAATGTTTTGGCAATATTCAAAACTTTGAATGTTAATGCTAACTTTTATCCTAATTGCCAATGTATTCAGCACACATAGGTCTCACAATCTCCCCCTTGATGAATGCATTGGCAACACCAATTAAAATCCAAACATTGGCTTATGAAAAGTTTTGAAAAGCTTTGAAAACTCATTTCTCCCCCTTTATTAATTTCTCCCCATTTTTTAAAATCAGAAAACGAAGAAAGTGTATAACATATGCAAAGTGTAAAAAAAAATCTCTCCTTATACATATTTCTCCCCCTTTGACAATGTATTCAGCAAGGTTCAAAGGAGAAATTTTTAATTGTTATGAGCATATTATAACATATACATACAAAACAAAGCTCATCCAAGTCATATTATCAGGTTACTTACACTATCACATCAATGAGATACATAAAGTAGTGTAAGCCATGCTAGAGATCGAATGTATTTTTCAGTTTAAGCAAGTCATGATCTCCCTTACTCAATTATTTCAAAACCTGAAAACATGACACTTGTTGCTGCATTTTTATTATTCATAATCATTTAAGGCACAAAGTTGATCATATGATATTTTCAAGAGATTATATGCCGCATCAGCCTTATTCTAACCAACCAAGCCAAGCCTATGTCATTTGACAATCAGAAGCTTAAGGACATAGTTTTAGTCATACACAATTCCTTCCAAGTTCATATCTTAGTGTAATGATAAGCAATCTCAAAAGAAGAAGTGCGATGCATGCATATTCTCTTGATCTTTTCTCAATTTTTTTATTTGAAAACTCAACATGTGAGCTGATCACTTGATTAATTTTTTATGATTAAAAGCACTTGTGAGCACGCAACAAGTTCAAAACAGCAAGAAAGTTCGATCATGACCAGATTTAGTGTAAGTAATTATTCCAATTATTAGTCATGGCAAAAACTACAAAATGTATAACATGAGTAATGTAGTAAGAACTTTCAGCCTGTAAAAGGAATCACAAAGTCATATATGTATGAAATACTATGCTCATATTATTTTAGTTTCAGATTTACACATAGACTTTCAAAGTTTCAAAAACTCCCCCTCAATTTAAGCCATGTGGATGCATAACCCCTATTTCACTACGAATGAAACAAAAGCGAGTGAAATCCAAAGGTTTTATAAAAATATCAGCCAATTGTTGTTCGGTATCGACATGGTGAAGCACAATGTTTCGTTTTTCAACATTATCACGAAGAAAGTGATACCTAATGTCAATGTGCTTAGTTCTAGAGTGTTTCACGGGGTGTTTAGCAATACAAATTGCACTAGTGTTATCACAAAACAGTGGAACACTATCTAAATCAACCCCATAGTCCTTAAGTGTTTGAACAATCCAAAGAATTTGTGAGCAAGCGCTAGACGCAGCTACATATTCAGATTAGGCCGTGGATTGTGCAACTGAACTTTGTTTTCTAGAGGACCAAGCAACAAGTGAATTACCAAGAAAATGACAAGCACCCGAAGTACTTTTCCTATCAATCGTACAACCCCCAAAATCAGCATCCGAAAATACTTTCAAAGAAACGGTTGAGGAAGAAGGAAGAAAAATGCCAAATTCTTGAGTTCCATGTAGGTACCTGAGAATCCTTTTGATGGCTTGGCAATGTGAAGCACATGGAGAAGCTTGAAAACGTGCACAAAGACATACGCTTAATTGTATGTCCGGTCTTGACGCCGTGAGATACAAAAGTGATCCAATCATACTTCTGTATTCTTTTTTATTGACCGGGTCACCATCTTCGTCAAGTTCAAGTGTTGTTGCTGTTCCCATTGGTGTCCGAAGAGGCTTGCATTTGTCCATGTTGAAGCGCTTAAGAAGGTCCTTTGTATACTTAGTTTGATGCACAAAAGTTCCTTCTTTTGTTTGCTTGATTTGCAGCCCCAAAAAGTATGTGAGTTCTCCCATCATACTCATCTCAAATTCTGAACTCATCATAGCTGAAAACTTGGACACGAGATCATGAGAAGCACAACCAAAGATAATATCATCCACATACACTTGAACGAGTAATGAGTCATTGCCATGATTAAGTACAAAAAGAGTTTTATCAACCTTGCCCATGGCAAACCCCTTTTCAAGTAAGAATGTTTTTAACCTATCATACCATGCTCTAGGGTCTTGTTTTAGACCGTACAAGGCTTTGGACAATTTGTAAACATGATTAGGAAAATTTGGATTTTCAAAACCCGGTGGCTGCTTAACATAAACCTCCTCCTCTATGTAGCCATTAAGAAAAGCACTTTTAACATTCATTTGATATAACTTGAAACCTTTAGATGCAGCAAATGCTAATAAAATTCTTATAGCTTCTAATCTAGCAATAGGAACAAATGTTTCATCAAAATCTAGACCTTCAATTTGAGTGAAACCTTGAGCAACCAACCTAGCTTTATTCCTAACCACAACCCCATCCTCACTTTGCTTATTTTTAAATACCCATTTAGTTCCAATTAATGTGTGACCTTGAGGTGGAGGTACAAGTTTCCAAACATTATTTCTTTCAAAATTTTCTAACTCTTCTTGCATGGAACTAATCCAAGATTCATTAGTGAGTGCGTGTGATATATCCTTGGGTTCAAAAGAAGCAACAAAAGCAGAATCAGCATGAGAGTTTGGATCGCAAAACCTGGACCGAGTGACTCGTTCATGCAAGCTTCCAATGATTTGTTGTGGAGGATGACTTTTGAGTACTCGGAGGGGAGTAGACACTTCACAAGAACCTTCTTCTTCATGTTCGGACCTTTGATTAGGAGAGCTTGTTGATTGAGGAAGGTCCGAACCAGCAGTAGTGACTGTTGGTGCTGGTTGTGGTGCAAAATCAGCAGCTTGATCGTTATTTACTTCCGAGTTTTCGGGCAGCAGCACCACTTCTTCATCTTCTTCAATAAAAATACTCTCCCCCTGCGGATATGGATCCGGACCTGAAATATCGGAGCTAGTACTTGGGCTAGCTTCATCAAAAGAAACCTCGCAAGTCCCCACAATTTTGTTAGTGTCAAGTAAAAGCACATGGTAGCCTCTAGTATGAGATGGATAACCAAGAAACATGCCATCAACAGATCTAGCTTCAAATTTATCAAGATTACCATGTTTCTTAACAAAGCATTTGCAACCAAAAACCCTAAAGTGTGTAACACTAGGCCTATGTCCAAACCGGAGCTCATATGGGGTTTTTCCAAGCTTAGCACGCAAGAAAACACGATTTGAGACATAACAAGCGGATGCAATTGCATCAGCTCAAAATTTCCTAGGAGTTTGATATTCATCAAGCATAGTCCTAGCCATCTCAACTAAGGTCCTGTTCTTTCTTTCTACGACACCATTTTGTTGTGGTACATAGGGTGAAGAGTATTGATGATCTATTCCATTTTCAGCACAAAAGTGATCAAAGGATTGGTTTTTAAATTCAGTTCTGTTATCACTTCTAATTGCTTTTGATGATCCTGGGTGATCAATAGATAATCTAAGAAATAAAGTTCTAAAATGACTAAAAGCTTCATTCTTAGATGCCATAAAATAAACCCAAGAATATCTGGAATAATCATCAACAATCACAAGCACATACCATTTACCTCTGAAGGATTGAACACGTGCCGGACCTACCGTGTCAAGATGTAAAAGTTGTCCCGGTTCAGCTGTCATGGTCATTGTGAGAGGAGCATGTGAACCTGCAACAAACTTAGCATGTCTACAAGAAGAGCACACAATATCATTGTCCTTTTTAAACTTCGGCAGCCCACGTATGCGATCGAGAGCACTAACACGAGTGAGATGATCAAAGCCTATGTGACCAAGTCTACGATGCCAAAAATATAGATCCTTTGTATCATTAGCAACTAGACACCGATGCTTAGAAGTTGACAAATCAAAATCAACTTTAAAAACCCTTCCAAACCTAGACATGTTAAACAAAAGCTCATCTTTTGAATCTACAACCTTGCAGCAATTTTTAGCAAAGCTAACCTCTAGATTTTCATCTAGCAATTGTGAAACCGAAAGCAAGTTGTATTTCAAATTTTTAACAAGTGCCACATCTTTCAAAGTGTAGATATTGTTTACTCTAACCGAACCTTTAGCAATTATGGGAGTAGAAGAGTTATCGGCGAAAGTAACATTTTCTACACGTGACACAAAAGAGAGAGAGGAGAACCATTCTTTGTTACCGGTCATGTGGTGTGAGCAACCTGAATCCACAATCCAAATGTTCTCCTTCCTCAAACGTGAAACCTACACAGCAGCACAATACGTCGATGACTCAATACTGGGGTTAGTTAAAAGACTTTTAGGAATCCAGTACTGAGTCACACGACGTCCAAAAGGAATAACACGCGAAAGCTGAGAAGGTACAGCAGGCTTATGAGCCAAACATCGAAAATTTTTGTTCTCAACTACTGACTTAGAAGATGTGTTATATGTAGCACAAAAAACAGTAGGTCCGGGAGCAAGTTTTTGACTCCTTACAGCAGGTTGCAAGCTCTGAACATTCGGTCTAGCAGATTTTGTTTGGTTGTTATGTGATCTAGCAAGTATTCTTTGTTTCTTATCGTGTTTAGCTAGTCTATAACAAAAATCCATGACATGACCATCTCTACCGCAGTAGGTACAATGAAAAATAACCTTATTATCATGTCGAGATGAGCAAGCAACACGTTTATTAGAACCCGAATGGGACAGTACTCCTGCAGATTTGAAAATCACCTCTTTTTGTCTAGGAGCTGTTTGAATCAAACCGCTTCCTAATGACTTTACAACTTTAGGTGGGTGTGCCTTAGCATGAGCATGAGAATTAAAACCTAAACCAGTTTTATCATTACAAGACTTGGAAGAATTCAGCAGCAAGTTTAGGTTCTTATTTGCATTAGAAAACCGATGTAGTGTCCTATGCATGTCATCAAGTTTATTGGACAGATCAAAGCAGTTTTCACATGAAGTTTTTCCTTTTAGTTTGCAATTTGAACAATATTTAACTTCATGCACACGTAAAGCATTGTTCAAAATAGAAATCTCATTCATAGCATCATTTAGTTTCTTATTCAGATCATCACATGAAGAACAATGCAAATCAATTGTAGAACAACAAGCATCTTTCAAATTTTTATCATTAAGTGCAGCAAGCTCTTTGTTCTTTTCAATTTCAAGTTCAAGTTTATCAAGTGTAGATGCGTGTGCACTTCTTAAAGAGGATAATTGTTCATAAATTAAATCACATGAGGAACAAGAATCATCACTAGGAATCAAAGTTTTTAAACGATTAATTTCAGTTTCTAGTGATTCAATTTTAACAACATTGTTCCTAAGTTTTTTTATCTTTTTTCTTTAATATAACAGTGGCACGAGAAATAGCATCACACATTTCTTCGCAAGTGGGACATACCTCTTCATCGTCGCTGTTGTGTTCTGCCTCCTCGGAGCTTGAACTTGACTTGCTCGCCATGCAGCACATATTTGCCATAGCTTCTTCATCTTCATAACTACCGGTGTCCACATCACTTGAGCCAAAATCTTGAAGTGCAGAGATCATACTATGCACTATGTTGCGCATTGATAAATCTTTCTTCTTCTTATTCTTTGCAAACGATTTCTTCGGACTTGTTTGCTTTTCTTCACGTGAAGTCGGACCTGAAAGGTTAGGGCACTCCGTACGAAAATGTCCTGTCTTACCACATTCGAAACATCGTTGAGGTCCGGAGCTTCCTCTCCTTCTAGTTCTCATATTTTGCAATGCTTTTGAGAACCGAGTAGAGATGAGTGCAAGCTCCTCCTCTGGAAACTCTTCAATCTGTTCAAGGGTTAGAGAGAACATCAAAGAGAGTGCACCACTAGATGATGATTGACTAGAACTAGACATGTCACGTTGCGAAACAAATGCAATAGACTTGTTGGGGTTTTTACGTGAGATGATGCCAATTTCATGAGTTTTCAATTTAGAATAAAGCACGTCTAAAGTAAGAGAACGCATGACAGTAGATTCACGAATAGATGTAACTTTCATCTCCCAAATTGACATATCTAATGCTCCTAACAATTGTCTAGCATTTTCAGCATCTGAAAAGTTAACATTGACACTACGCAAGTTGCTGAGAATTTTATTAAAGCGAGCAAAAAGGTCGTCAATTGACTCACCGGGTTGCATCTCAAAACGCATGTATTCTTTCTTGAACATATCTTGCCTTACCACCTTGATCGTATTGGATCCTTCATGGTAGTCACAAAGAGCTTTCCAAACATCATATGCAGATAGGAGGTGTGCAACACGGTCGAAGTCGCTTTGAGTCAATCCTTGGATGATCAAGTTGCGAGCCTTGTTGTTGTTGTCAACATCTCTCATGTTCGCAGCCATAACTTGATCGTTGGGTGGTACATCGAAGTTCCGGTAGACCTTTTCCCATATGGCGAAGCCTTGAGACTGTATGTAGGCCTCCATCCGCGCCTTCCAAACCTGAAAATCGATGCCATTGAACACACAAGGTTTTGCGGAGTACATCTCCATGATGGTTAGTCAAAACACATGCAAATCACAAAGATTAGAGCACCTTAGCTCTGATACCAATTGTAGGATCAAAGAGAACGTGAAAAGCTACCAGAGGGGGGTGAATGGTAGATTAAAACTTTTCGCAGCGGAAACAACAAAAACCCCTCAGCAAAAAATCAATCGGTTAAAGAAACTGTGTGTGCAAGTGTTTTCAAATGTATTCAACCGTGACAAATCAAGTAGAGAGGTAGAGAATCAAGTCATGGATCTAATGAAACAAGAATCACTTGAAAACACGAAGTAAAACTTGAGATACGATCAAAACATTAAACGAAGATCAATCTGTTCTACCCGATATAAAACAGATCTGCAACGCTGCAAAGAAACTCGTGTATCCCAAAAACTAAAGATCCGAAGCTCGTGAAAATTTCACATATGATATATAATTGAGTTGTGAAGACAACCCAAAAAGAATCACGTAAATCGGATCTGTAAAACTCGAGTTATGAGCGAAAATCCGAAGCAACGTCGGTCTGTCCAGAAACTCGGCGAGAAGGACTTGACGAACAACAAGTCGGACGAACAAGGCACAAAAGCTCCTCGAAACTATGAACTTTATTCAATAGAAACACAAGAGGAACAGCCCAAAGTTCTCTACCACCGGAGCTCTGGCCTCCCTTGCTTTTATAGCCAGCCCTCAGGCTAAACAATCCAATCTAGGACTCCTACTCCTAATTGGACTCGTATCTTAACTTACCATAACTGCTCAGGACTCTCCTATTCGCAGATAGAAGCAATCGTGAGACTTCCAAACACCTTAGAAACGTCCTAAACATTCCAAAAACAACTCAACTTCGTGCCTAGCACGAAATCCTATCATAACAAACTCAAATCTTCCATATTTGAGCCATATCCGTCTCAGCCTCAGCCTGAGTACGCAATCCAACCGGTTGGACCTTTCCGACCAATTCTTTACGTCTACTTCTCTTCATCACGCCTTGGAACAATGTTGCCACGTCCATGCACTCCTTGCACACGTGCAAACACCTTCCAACGATGTACACGCAACCTTCATATGCACTGCCCTTGATCCAAACATGCTGCGCGACCTCCCGATCAACTCAACCACAGCTCCTCCCGAACATGGTTGTTGGAACCTCATCTCCTCCCTGAGACTAGTCCAAGGATCCCGTCACCAGCCATGTCTTGAACTCAAGCAACACCTGCACATGAATAAACAACCAATTCTTCTGAGCACAAGTCCTTGACTTGACTCACGTTAGTTCGAAAACCACAACACCTTACATGAGCACGTCACATAAGCATGTTGCAAACCATATCAAATGATAACAGCCATAACCACCAAAACACACCAAAAACTTAGAAAATTAATACTAAGCAAACCTTCCCATAAAGCAAGTTTGAAACATTGCGAGTTAAAAGCAAAAAACAAGACGCTGCAGTTCTACGAGTTGAACTTCACGGGAGCTCCCTAAAAACAAGCTCCGGACCTCACAGAAGTTCTCAGGACCTTGCAGGAGCTCTCCGGATCTTGCGTCGGACCTTGCCAACACTTGGCGGACCTAACAAAGAACTTGTCGGACCTTGCCACAGAAGAATGTTTTGGCAATATTCAAAACATTGAATGTTAATGCTAACTTTTATCCTAATTACCAATGTATTCAGCACACATGGATCTCACAGTTGACAAGCGAGCACGGTACCCATATCAAGATTGAGTCAGCCCAACAGGCAACTGAGAAGGCGACGTTGAACCACGTCGAAGAAGACTAATTGGAGAGCATTCCTGTGGTTCAAGAATTCTCGGAAGTTTTCCCAGAAGAACTTCCCGGTATGCCACCAGACTGGGACATCGAGTTTTCCATTGACCTAGTACCCGGAACTGCACCTATAGCAAAGAGGCTATATAGGGAAGTTAGAAAAGGGATTTATATGCCCAAGCTCGTCACCGTGGGGAGCCACCGTTCTCTTCATGGACAAGAAGGATGGGACCCAGAGGATGTGTGTGGATTATAGGTCTCTCAACGAGGTGACAATAAAGAATAAATACCCTCTGCCCCGTATAGAAGACTTGTTCGACCAGATGAAAGGAGCCCAAGTTTTCTCCAAGATTGATCTTCGGTCGGGATACTTCCAACTGAAGATTAAGCCCTCCGATATACCCAAGACTACCTTTCGAACACGGTATGGTTTGTATGAATATACCGTCATGTCTTTCGGGTTAACAAATGCACCTGCATATTTCATGTACCTCATGAACAAGGTCTTCATGGAGTACTTGGACAAGTTCGTCATGGTTTTCATCGACGACACTACGGTGTATTCAAAAAGTGAGGAGAAACATGAGGAACACTCGAGATTGACCTTGCAGAAACTGCGCGAGCATTAATTGTATGCCAAGCTCAGCAAGTGTCAATTTTGGCTAAAGGAAATATCGTTCCTAGGCCACATCATCTCCGAGGAAGGAGTATCGGTTGATCCTGGAAATGTGGGAGATGTTCTGAAGTGGAACCAACCGCAAAATGTGAGGGATATTCAGAGTTTTCTTGGGATGGCTGGATACTACCGACATTTCATCAAAGACTTCTCCAAGATAACAAAGCCTATGACGGAGCTATTGATGAAGGGAAAGGCGTTCCAGTGGACATCAGCGTGCCAAGAAAGCTTTGAGGAGCTAGGGAAAAGGCTAACCACAGCGCCGGTTTTGGTACTGTCGGATGTGAGCAAGAGCTTTGACATATATTGCGACACATCAAGACAAGGGCTCGGATGCGTGCTCATGCAAGAAGTACAAGGGGTAGCCTATGCCTCACGACAATTAAAGAAGCACGAGCTTAATTATCCTACACATGACTTGGAGCTAGCAGCCGTGGTGCATGCATTGAAGATTTGGAGACATTATATCCTTGGCCACCGATGTGAAATCTGTAAGGGCCTCAGTTTTTGACACATAATTGAAGTGTTCATCACCACACACACACACACCTCATTTGAGGAAAGATGATGAACACAAATGAAGAGCAAGTAACAATTATCAACATGCTCATTAGAAAACAAACTCACACATTGCAAAAGTGGTATTTCCCACATGTGATATAGATGGGCTGGACATATGAAAACTCCTACACTTTGCTAAGGATGTCCATGCCAAGTTTCACCCAAATTCAAAACCTTTTTGAGGTCATCTTGGGTATAGATAGGAAGGGGGCAGTTTGAAAACATATTCAAATTCAAACTGTTTTTATACCATGAATTTGAAAGTGGAAGGCATATTCTTACTCAGCACATTTTTGTGAGCTCACACACCAATTTTCACTCCATTTGGAGTTGATCTTGACATGAGCTAAGGGGGAGAGATTCAAACTTTATTTGAATTTCAAACTGAACTTGTGCTGAAATTCATTCAAACCAAACCTCATTTGAACTTTGATCAATTCAAATGGCTCATGGGGGAATAATTTGAATGGCCAAGGGTAGTATAGGATTCACTGTTTACCACAGTTGTTAGGAGTAAATTTCAGAGGTTAAAAGGAGGGTGGGACCCACATGTCAGCCTCTGCTTCAACACAAACCGACTGAAACACAGTTCAAACGGTTCCCGGGTGCAGTGTGCGCGCGCCACCGAAGGGGGCAGCCGGCGCCAGCTCCTGCTGCGCGCCCCAAGCCGGAGACCAGCCGCCGGGCTATTTATTCCCTCCCCGGCGTGCTTCAGTCGCCATTCCCCGAGCTGCCGACGTGCACGACCTGTTCTTCCACTGCCATCGCCGCCGCTCGAGCTCACGCTTGATCAAGCCGATCACTCGCGAGCACAGCCTCCTCCAAAGCAAAACGGCACCAAGAGATCGTGAGCAACCTCCCAGACTCCGTGTTGGCCAGTGAGCAAGCTTCCTCGAGCTGTACGAGCCATTTCTCCGGCGAGCCGAACATCGCCGCCGATCGGGCTCCCGTGGACAGCACGGCACAGCCGTTGTCACGTCCTCTTCTCTACACAAGAAAGGTGCGTGATTGTATGTAGATGGAGTAGCCGAAAGCCGTTTGGTGATTGATCAACCCTCGGCCGAGAATTTCCAAATTTACTCTTGATCAGTTCATAAGAACCGAGCTCACCTTCGGGTGAAATTCGTGCTCTATGCACGAAGGTTGGACGAGCTCGTTACCTAGTAGCTTCTATGCACGCTAGCGCCCACGCTCGAACTGGAATTAGAGAAAACCATCGAGAATCGGCCATGATATGGCTGTTTTCCACGCCGCCATGGCTGAACACCTCGGCTCACCGTCGAGAGCCTAGTTGCCGGTATTTCTAGCTTCCACCCAGCCCTGGTTCGTGTTTCCCATGCCCTACTGATGCTCTCCGACCGATTTCCGGTCGATTTAGTGCACGGGAGAGCGGGACCGACCTCACCGGAACCCTAGCAGGTGCTGTCACCGGTGCGCACGGGTTTCCGGTCATCGCCGGCGGGCGGCGACCCCACCATCGAGTCCAGGGGGTCGGAAAAGGGGCAGGCGGCAAGTTTCGGGCCGGGGGTGGCCGGGAACTCAGTTCCGGCGAGGGTCGCCGTAGAACGCCGCCGCCGCGCAGTTGGCGCGAGGAGGGAGACGACGCACTGCGTGCGGGGCCCACAAGCCAGAGTTTAAACTTTTCCCCGAATTTCAGTTTTAGTTCAAACTTCAAATCCTTATAACTTTGGCTAGAAAGCTCCAAATTGAGTGAACCAAATTTTGCTGGATTCAGCTCTCTGAGTACTTTCCAGAAAATAAAGTTTCACTCCATGAAATTCCTTAATTCTCCAGAATTAATTCCTCAAAGTTTAAACTGTTAGGAATTTTAACTGGAGAATCCTTTGGGAGAAAATCCTGAAATTTTGCTGAGATGTTCACCAAAATATCCTTGAACTACCATAAAAATTTCAGATCCATTTGAGCTCATTTAATCCACCTAATGGTGTGATTAGTGAAACTGTTCCAAAGAAAATAGAAAATGTTCAGAAACATTTTCAGAATTTTCTCTGAAATTGTTTGGCTCATATATTTAGTTAGAGACTTCCAAATTAAGTGAGACCAACTCCATTAGAACCCTCTGAAAATCTAGTTTTCAGGAAGGCATAGTTGTTTCATGAAAATTCCTAGAACACCCTAAGAGTTCCAATTAAGGTCAAGGACATAATTAATTGTAGAGGGCTCAAATGAGCTTTGCTGCAACTAAAACTTGACCAAGTCTTTGTTTAGGTTGTAACCAAGCCACAGTAAAAGTTTCACAGTCATTAGGTC
Organism: Neostapfia colusana; assembly: GCA_030760725.1. Taxonomy (NCBI): domain Eukaryota; kingdom Viridiplantae; phylum Streptophyta; class Magnoliopsida; order Poales; family Poaceae; genus Neostapfia; species Neostapfia colusana. Next base: position 29,553,104 of record JASWHV010000017.1, on the reverse strand, counting down.
TGTCTAGCAAGGGTTATAGACTTCACAACTTCAAAGTTAATACAAATGCATTTAAATTAATACATACATTGCTCTTATCATGTAGTCGCTAAGGTCGAGGAGGAACCCGAAGTCCTAGACTTCGTTACTCTGGAGGAACAGCTAGCCTACGACCAAGAGCAGCAAGGCAAGCTCCGGTTTGCATTAACCTTTTTACAAATTTTTATTGTTTTGAGCACATACTTGTTTCCTTTATTCTGTGCATTAGAGTCTTGTTTGGAAGCCCCACTGCATAGCCAAGAGAACCATGGGTTGGGTTTAGGATTGCAAACCCCGTTAGCCACTGCATTGCTAGGATAGAGTAGGATTCGGTACAAGTCGAGTAGTTGGAACTACTCGCGAGAATAGGCTAGAGGCAGGTTGCTCGGGTAGAGATAGCACATGATACACATGGCAAGAAAATGAGACCGAGCGGAGAGTAAGGGCAGCAGGACTTTGGGGCCTGTGTGCTGTAGCTCCGCTTGTGTCGATTGAGGACCGAGCCGTGTGCAGGCCTGTTGAACAAGCTAGAACAGTACCGAAGACCTACCGGCTATATGGGAACCGGGAAACTGATGTAACCCGGGTAGCTGGGCATTGAGGCATTGCCCGTCGTTCAGAGGGTAGGTTGAGAGCTCGAGGTGTAAATCGGCTGGCAGCACAGAGATGCGCGTGCAGAGACCTCTTGCTCGGGACGATGGGACCGGTTCAATATTTGGCTAACGGGTGAAAGGTAGTCGCGTACGGCGTCCGTGATGGTTGTTGTAGGCAACATCGAGTACGGGCGTACGTGACGGGTTGTTCGGGTAACCCTGCAGGTGTAAATCGATTATAATCGCCGTCCCTAGCGGTCAGTGAGTACCACTTGTTCACTGTACCGTGACGTAGAAAGAACAGGTTAGTTACATGTTAAAATGTTGCTGATTGAAAGCTGGACATTGATTGTTAATGATATGCTGTAGCTTAGAGCTAATTAAAGTTCTTTTCAACTTTGGGCAAAGTACATGAGAGAAATGCGTTTCTTGTTTGATTGCGGCTCTCTCATGTGCCTTAGCGTAAGGTTCTCCACAACCAGCTGCTAAAACTTGAAAGTAAGGTTCTACTAATTAGGCGAGTCCTTGCAAATGATTTTTACCTCATACAACCCACTACCTCATGTAGAAGTTCCATGTTTAGGTGAGACGGGTCAGACTTGCTGAGCCTTCGTGCTCACTGCTTGTGTTTGAAGCTTTTGCAGGGTTCTATGAGGAAGGGACTCCCGAAGAGGAGACGGAACCCCAGGAGGGGAACCCCGTCGAGTGGGAGTCGTGCACGCCGCAGAGTTAGTGTGCGTGTGTGCTAGCAAGGACACGTTCAAGGGCTGAACGTGCACTTGATGCTTAGTCTACGCCCGCGAGTGTGGACTAAACTTATTTTGATGTAAACATGTTCATAAACTTGTTTATGTAATAAAATTTCCGCTTCCGCTTTGTACCTTTGACGTGTGTTATACGGTGCTGTGCAACGCAGCACCCCTTAGCGTGATCCTGGCTCGACAGGACCAATGGGGTCGTGTCAAGATCTATACGGATCATAAAAGCCTCAAGTACATATTCACCCAAACGGATTTGAATTTGAGGCAACATCGATGGTTAGAGCTCATCAAGGATTATGATGTTGGAATCAACTATCACCTCGGAAAGGCCAATGTAGTAGCTGATGCATTGAGCCAAAAGGGAGCATGTCACCAACTCACGGTTCGGGAGCTACCACCCGAGCTACGCAAGGAGTTCGAACGGTTACATCTCAGATTCTTGAACGAGATGGAGGTGATGGAACTCCATTCTTCATTGGAGCAAGAGATAAAGGATGGCCAAGCAACGGATGAGGAGATCAAGGAAACGATCCACCAAGGCATAGAGAAAGACTTCAAGGAAGACGAGAAGGGTACGCTTTGGCTAGGAAAAAGGATTTGTGTGCCTAACGTGAAGCACATCCGCGACACGATATTAAAGGAGGCACATGACTCACCTTATTCCATACATCCCGGAAGTATCAAGATGTACAAGGACTTGAAAACTTGTTATTCGTGGGATGGTATGAAAAGGACGTAGCCGAGTATGTTGTCCTATGCGACACATGCCAAAGGGTGAAGGCTGAACATCAAAGATCTGTTGGACTGTTGCAACCCTTGAATGTACCTGAGTGGACGTGGGAAGACATCAGTATGGATTTCATCGTCGGATTGCCACGTACTCGGTCGGGTTATGACTCCATCTGGTTTATCATGGACCGATCGACGAAAACAGCTCATTTTCTTCCTGTGAAAACCACGTACCGCGTGGCGGATCTAGCCGAGCTGTACATGGAGCAAATCGTGTGCCGCCATGGAGTCCCGAAGAGGATAGTCTCAGATCGGGGTTCTCAGTTTACCTCTAGATTTTGGAGGAAGCTGCAGAAAGCTATGGGTACACGACTAGATTTTAGCTCCGCCTACCAATCGCAGGCCGATGGACAAACTGAGAGGATGAACCAAATTTTGGAAGACATGTTGAGAGCCTGTGCCTTGAAGCATGGACGAAGTTGGCATAGGAGCTTGCCGTATGCTGATTTCTCCTATAACAACAGCTATCAAGCCAGCTTGAAGATGTCACCTTTTGAAGCATTGTGCGGTAGAAGGTGTAGAACACCGCTGTTTTGGAACGAGACCGGGGAGGACCAAGTGTTTGGACCCGAAATACTATAAGAGTCTGAAAAGCATGTCCAAACAATACGGGAGAACTTGAAGGATGCTCAGTCACGACAGAAAGGCTATGCGGACAATAGGCGAAGGAAATTGACTTTCGAAGTAGGAGACTTCGTATACCTCAAGGTATCACTTATCCAAGGCCAACGACGTTTCAACGTCAGAGGCAAGCTAGCACCTCGCTACATTGGACCATTCAAGATTTTGGGCAAGCGAGGAGAAGTAGCCTATCAACTAGAGCTTCCGATGCACCTCTCTGACGTGCATGACGTGTTTCATGTATCCCAGCTCAAGAAGTGTTTGAGAGTTCCAGAAGAGCAAGTACCAATGGAAGAGCTTGAACTTCAAGAGGATCTGACATATGCAGAGACCCTGTCCAAATTTTGGACATAAAGGAAAGGGTCACAAGGAACAAAGTGATCCGATGATGCAAGGTACAATGGAGCCATCACACGGAAGCAGAAGCTACATGGGAGCGTGAGGAAGATATCAAGACAGAGTTCCCTCATCTATTCTCCACTTACAAATCTCGAGGGTGAGATTCAATTTAAGGGGGGTAGATTTGTGACACCCTCATTTTCGATTTCTGCATGCATTCATGTTTCATGTAGAGAAACATTTAAAATAAGTTGAAACAGAGAAAGAATCAAAAAGATAGCCAAAAAGAGCCAATTGCAGTTCGCCTAGAGCGCAGAAGGAATTTCCAGCGGCCCGCTGGCCACATGGCGTCTTCGGAGCTCATCCCCGGAAAGGGGAAGAGGTCCGCTGCTAAACTGGCTACGTGGCAGGCTCGGGGCTCGTCTCTGCGGAAGGGGCGAGGTATGACCCCGTGGGACACGTGTTTCCCCCGGAGCTAGCCTCTGCGGAGGAGCGAGGCCAGTCCCGCAGGATACGTGTCATCATCGGAGCTAGTCACTGCGGATAAAGAAAGGTCCAGCCGCGCGGGACACGTGTCGTTCTCAGAGCTCACCTACGAGAGGTCCGGCGCCGCCAGACACGTGTCACCCTTGGAGCTTATCTCCGTGAGGTCCGACACTACTGGACACGTGTCACCTCCGGAGCTCATCTCCGGGAGGTCCGACGCTGACGGATACATGTCGACCTCGGAGCTCGCCTCTGAGAAGTAAGGAAGATCGGTGCTACTGGACACGTGGCACTACCGGAGCCCACCTCCGAAGAGAGGGGTGGTCCGGCACTGACACATGGCATCCCTGGAGCCACCTCCGAAGAGAGGAGAGCTCCAAAACTGACACGTGGCATATGAGGAGCTCGCCTCTGAGTGAGAGGGAGGTCTCGCCCGCCTGACACGCGGCACAACAGGAGCCCGCCTTTGAGGGAAAAGGGAGCCTGGCCTCTGCAGGACACGTGGAGCCTCCGGAGCTCATCGCCGCGGAGGTGACGAGATTTTAAGCGGTTTTTTTCTTCTGTACGCGTGGGAATACCAGTATGGAAGGAAACCGACACGAATTCCACAATGTTACCACACCAAATCGATTACAGATAAGCTATTAAGATCCAAAAACAATTTGAATAGGACTCTTATTCGAATTCTGATTAGAGTAGGACTCTTCGTTTTCCTCTTATAAATAGAACAAAAAACCTTTGGCCGCAACCACATACTTCTTTTCCACCTCCTGAAGTCATCGACTTGGAGCTCTAGCCCCCAACTAGCCGAGCTAAACCCTTCGCCGGAGTTTGACCTCCAGAGAGACCATCAACGAAGCCCTGACACGATCGCCGGAGGGGAGCCGACGATCTGTTTTGCTGCCATTGCTAGGAGGAAGGTTCCCAAGAGAGTAAGGTAGGTTTACAATACCACCTTACGACGTCATCACGGTTTTCTTTGCATCTATTCTTCGATCCCTTTGAACAAAAGCTTTTTTGTGGACAGATCACGTGTTTATTGGTTTGATCTAGATCTTGAATCCATATCATCGCCACATCGACATTTGATCTATACACCTCTGTTCATCGTAAAACCCCATGCAAGCCATGCAAGAACACGTGCAAACTGATCTAATAAAACAAAACCATAGGATTAGCATGCATATGCATCATTGCATCTTAAGGTAGAATTTGTGCATGATGATTGATTGCAATGAATCTTGTATGTGCGTGATTGCGAATAGAAGGACAAGCTCAGGGAGCTACCTACGATGGACTACAACAGCAAGAGTTTGAGCAACAGAAACCGCAAGAACAAGGCAAGTGCCCCTTGACCATATTGATTCCATGTTTTTGAAAAACGGTTTTGTTTGTGAAAAGGCGTGAGTATGCTTGAGTCAACCTGATGGGAAACCCTTTATAGAAGTTTACTAGTTTTGTTAACCACCCTTGTCACCGAGAAAGTAAATGAGTTGGGTATGGTTTTTGCTTTTATGCTTCGCCGAGTTCATGGGATACGGGAAGCGAGATAGATGTGTCTAGCTAACTGCACTCGTATGAATAATGAGAAACTGATGTTATAAAGAACATGAATCGAGGGAGATCTAGGCAAGCCTTGGTTGTGAATGAGATAGAATGAGATGGTGGTTTACGTTCCGTAGATCTAAGGACCGGTTCATGCCAGCCATGCCAGGATAACAGTGCCACCACAAGGCCAAATATGGGTGCGGTTTAGCTAACTAATTAGGTAAATTACAAGATTGTTATAGACCGTGGAAGGCGCGGGGAATGGAAGTCGAGTGAGGACTGCCCTGAAAACTGCATGGCACAAGAGGGGGGCCGTGGGTGGGAGAATTGGAGATTCTAGCCTGCCGGTAAAACCTTAGTGAGTCCATACATCTAGTAGCCCCTTTGTAAAGGCTATTTTGTGATCTCTTGACCATACACCGACGGTTGTGTACTGGTATAATGGAGGTTCTGCAGTCGCCGACGGGTGACAAAATCACAAACTTGTGGGTAAAGTGGTACCACCTCTGCAGAGTGTAAAACTATCATGATAGCCGAGTTTACAGTCACGAGCGCCTAGACAACTCACATGATTAGATGGGATGGTTTTTGGGATGGTATTCGGTTTGGTTATGGTTTGGACTTTGGATTTGGTTTTCGGGACTATTGAGTCCGGGTAATGAGATTGATTGCATGACTGTTGAGTCATGGCAATGAGATTGGGTCTCTGTATGAGACAGATTGGAATATAAAATGAAATGGTAGTGAATACGAGATGTTATTCATGAGATGGTAGTGAATACAAGATGGTATTCATAAGCAAAGTTGAGAAAGATTAATGTCTGGTTGAGACATGGAAAGTGATGAAACATGATGGAGGTATGTTGACATTTAAATACATGTTGGGATTACATTCGTTTAAAGCTAAGTTGCTGTTTTTATCGTGTTTTGAGAAATAAACTTTGCTTTCTGCAATGAGCCTTTTTATACCTACCTTGTTGTAAGGTACATGTCATACTTCCGCACTTGCTGAGTACGTCATGTACTCACCCTTGCATTATCATACATCATCAGCAACTGGAGAGGAGTACTTCGACGAGCATGTGGAGTACTAGTCGTGAGATGCACCCTCAACCTTGCCTGTGGAGTAGGAGATGGAGCCGCTGCTTCTGCTTAGTTGCTTCCGCAATAGTTTGAAGACTTCCTCTGCTAGAACAAAGACTTCCGCTGCCAGATTAAGACTTCCGCTGCTAGAATGAGTCTGAGACTCATAAGACGTTGTAATAAAACCCTGTTATTCGTAGTATTATTCTGAAATTCAGTTTGTGGATGATATCTGTATGTGTGATGAAAATCCTGGGCACACATACGCATCAGTCTCGATTCCGAGAGGTTTTCTCTCAGAATGGGGGCGTCACAGTCATCCGCCTTCTTTTTATGCGTGAACACCCACATGCAAATAACAATGTTGCCACGAGAGGGACATGGCACCAAATCCCAAGTCTTGTTAGCAAGGACGACCTTGTACTCCTCCTCCATAGCACGCCGCTAGTGAGGATCAGCGAGGGTGCTATGGACAAAGGTCGGTAAAGGCGAGATCTGTGAGGAAGCAAAAGGCGGTGAAGATGTGGTCGACGAGAGGACGAGATCGGAGAAGTGGTCGACAGGTCGGAGGACCTCGGTAGCTGGCCGAGTCACCATCGATTGGACGTGATGGGCCGGTGAAGAAGCGGGGGATGGTACACCGGCGGCTCGGTAGGGATATGAGCTGGTGCACCTGCCCCCGCATGTCACTAGTAGACGCGCACGAGGTCAGCGAAGCTTGGTGGGGCTGTGTCAGTCATGGCAGGAGGTGTTAGAGTCGTCTTCAGCGCAGTCGGGGACGTCGGGGCTATGCTGGCATGGCGGGTGACGTCGGGGCTGCGTGTTGCACGGTGGATGACATCGGGGTCGTGCAAGGCATGGTTGGTGACATCGGGGCTGCGCATGGCACAATCGGGGAAGTCAGGGCCATGTGTGGCACAGTAGGGAACGTCGGGCTTGCATGTGGAGCAGTTGGAGATGGTAGGGCCGCACGTGCCATGGCAGGAGGTGTCGGGGCTGCACGTGGCACGGAGCAACCTCGAGGAGGCAGAAGAAGAGGTGGTTGTATAAGAAGAGTCACAGGGTCAGCGTCGAACAGGGAATCCGACTCTGTGGCAGAGTCGGAGGAGGGAGTGGAGAAAGGAACATCCTAGGCACACATATGCATTCACTTGGTTCTATTTTCGGAACCGGGTGTCACAGTTATCAAACTCGCGCCCGTTGTCACAATGAACAACCTTAATGGTGCAGCTGAACCGAGTGGACACTTAAGCGAAGAAGTTCCACAGCATGGAGAACGTATCAGACTTCAAGCGCAAAGAAAAAGTCCACGAGTGGTGTGAAAAATCATCAATAACAACTAGATAGTATTGATATACAGAAACATTGATGACAGAAGAGGTCCATAAATCACAATATATGAGATCAAAAATATGCGCTACAGGAGAAGTAGAGCTAGAAAAGGGAAGCCGAACATGGTGACCTAACTAACACGCATGGCATAAAGACTCATGAGTGCCCCCAGTACAAGACATGATTGAACTACTCGATAGCTTGCACAAAGCATTAGGACCAGGGGGGCCAAGTGTAACACACTCAATTTCGTATCCATGAATGCGTACATAATTCATATAGAGAAACATTTTTAAAAGAAGTAGAAACAGAGAAAGAATCAGAAAGATAGCCGAAAAGAGCCAATTCCAGTTCACCGAGGAGTGCTGTAGACACTTCCCGCGGCCCGCTGGCCGCGTGGCGCCTTCGGAGCTCATCTCTGCGGAGGGGGATGAGGTCCGGCACCACCGGCCACGTGGCATGCTAGGAGCTCGCCTCTGCTGAAGGGGTGAGGTCTGGCCTGCAGGACACGTGTAGCCTTTGGGGCTTGTCACTGTGGAGAAGCGAGGTCCAGCCCCGCAGGACACTTATCACCTCCGGAGCTAGTCGCTGCGGAGAAGCAAGGCTCAACCCTGCGGGACACGTGTCGCTCTCGGAGGTCGCCTCCGAGAGGTCCGGTCCCGATGGACATGTGTCATCCTCAGAGCTCACCTCCGAGGAGAAGACACTGCTGGACACATGTCACCCTTGGAGCTCACCTCCGGGAGGTTCGACACTGTTGGACATGTGTCAACCTCAGAGCTCGTCTCCGAGGAGAAGAAAGGCCCGACGCTGATTGGACATGTGTCGTCCTTGGAGCACACCTCCGAGGAGAAGGGAGGTCCTACACTAAAGGGCACGTGTCGACCTCGGAGCTCGTCTCTGAGAAGAAAGGAAGTCCGGCGCTGCTTGACACGTAGCACTCTCGGAGCTCGCCTCTGAAGAGAGGGGAGGTCCGAAACTGACACGTGGCCCTCTCAGAGCTCGCCTCTGAAGAGAGGGGAGGTCCAGAACTGACACGTGACGCCCCCAGAGCTCGCCTCTGTAGATAGGGGAGGCCCGACCCGCCAGACGCGTGGCGCACGCGGAGCTCACCTCTGAGGGACAGGGAGGTCCCGCCCGCCAGAACTTGTGGCGCACGCGGAGCTCACCTATGAGGGATAGGGAGGTCCCGCTCGCCAGATACGTGGTGCACCCGGAGCTTGTCTCTGCGGAAAAGGGAGGCCAGGCCCCTGCTGGATACGTGGAGCCTCCGGAGCTTATCCCTGCGGAAGGAGGAGATTCATAAGCGGTTTTTCCCCTGTACGCGAGCACCGGTACTGAGGAAACCGACACGATTTCTTCCATGCTGCTACTGCAACCAAATCTATTGAAGATAAGTCATTAAGACCCAAAAATAAATCAAATAGGACTCTTATTTGAAATCCAATCGGAATAGGACTCTTCTTTTCCGGTTATAAATAGAACCCGAAACGCCCCCTTGGCCGTAACACCTTCTCAAGTCGACAACCTAGAGGCCCTAGCCCCCAACTCGCCGAGTTGAACCCCTGCTGGAGTTCAGCCACCGTTGAGACCGCCGACGAGCCCCGACACGCTCGCCGTCATCGGAAGAGAGCCGACGATCTGTCTTGCTAGGAGGAAGGCCCCGACACGAAGGAGAAGTGAGGTAGGTCTTTGTTACCACCTTATGACATCATCACGGTTTTCTTCGCATCTGTCTCTTCGATTCCTTCGAACAGAAGCTTTTTCGTGTGGACAGATTATGAGACCTATATGTGCTGAATACATTGGCTTTGACGATAAAAGTTTTGAATACTACCAAAACACCTTTTTAACAAGGTCCGACTCTAGGTCCGAGCTCCTGCAAGGTCCGACGATAGGTCCAACGTAAGATCTGACTTGCTTTGTCTAGGTCTGACTTATTTTGGCTAGGTCCGACTTGTTTTTGCTAGCTCCGGTGCTAGGTCCAACTAGCTTTGGTAAGTTCCGTGCTAGGTCCGACTAAGCTTTAGTAAGCTCCAGCGCTAGGTCCGACTAGCTTTGGTAAGCTCCGGTTCAAGGTCCGGTTAGCTTTGGTAAGGTTCGGAGCTTGATTGCAATGGTTCTGCTTTTAACTTGCAATATTTCGAACTTGCTTTACTCTTATGGAAAGTTTGCTTAGTATTATTTTACTAAGTTTTTGGTGTGTTTTGGTGGTTATGGCTGAGGTGCTCACGTAAGATGTGAGGTGCTCACGTAAGATGTTGTAGTTTCGGAACTAACGAGAGTCAAGTCGAGGACTTGTGCTCGGAAGTATTGGTTGTTTATTCGTGTGCAGGTGTTTCTTGAGTTCAAGACATGGCTGGTGACGGGATCCATTGAACTAGTCTTAGGGAGAAGATGAGGTTCAACAACCAAGTTCGGGAGGAATTGTGGTTGAGTTGATCGGGAGGTTGTGCAGTATGTTTGAATCAAGAACAATGCATATGAAGGTATCTTGGACGTCGTTGGAAGATGTTTGCACGTGTGCAAGGAGTGAATGGACGTGGCTGCATGGTTCCAAGGCGTGATGAAGAGATGTGGACGTAAAGAATTGGTCGGAAAGGTCCAACCGACTAGGTTATGGACTCAGGCTGCGGCTGAGTCGTGTTTGACTCAAATATGGAAAGTTTTGAGTTGGTTATGATAGGATTTCTTGTGGGTCACGAATTTGAGTTGTTTTAGGAATGTTTGGGACGTTACTAAGGTGTTTGGAAGTCTTAAGATTGCTTCTATATGCATGTAGAATAGTCTTGAGCAGTATTGGAAAGTTACAGTTTGAATCCAAGTAGGAGTAGGAGTCCTAGTTTGAATTGGGTTGGCCTTAGGGCTGGTTATATAAGCAAGGGAGGCCAAGTCTCGTGGGTACACGACTTTGGGGCTGTTCCTCTTGTGTTTTGATAAATAAAATTTGTATTCTAAAGGAACTTTTGTGACTTGTTCTTCCGGCTTGTTTCAAAAAAGTTTTTCTCGTCGAGTTTCTGTTCAGCACTACCTTGCTTCGGTGGTTTTATCATAACCCGAGTTTTACAGATCCAATTGATGTGATTCTTTTTGGGTTGTCTTAACAACTTGATTATCTATCATGTGTGAAAATTTCACGGTCATTGAATTTGTGGTTTCAGATCTACACGAGTTTCTTTGCAGTATTCCAGAACTGTTTTTCTCGCGTAGGAAAGATTGATCTTTGTTCGATCTTTCGATTGTAACTTGAGTTTCTCTCAACGGATTTTCATGATTCTTGTTGTGACGTCTTCGGGACTTGATTCTATACAATCTATACTAGTTTTGTCACAGTTGAACATGTTTAGGTTAGTTGCACACACGGTTTCTTTAACAGATCGGTTTTCTGCTGAGGGGTGTTTTGTTGCTTCCGCTGAAAAGTTTTTATCTACCATTCACCCCCTCCCCCCGCCCCTCTGGTAGCTTTACACGTGTACTTCGATCCTACAATTGGTATCAGAGCCAGGTTTCTCTAATCTTTGTGATTTGCACGTGTTTTGACTAATTATCATTGAGAAATACTCCGCCAAACCTTGTGTGTTTAGTGGTATTGATTTTCAGGTTTGGAAGGCACGCATGGAAGCTTTCATCCAGGCGCAAGGCTTTGCAATATGGGAAAAGGTGTACAAGCCTTACGATGTGCCTTCAAACGATCAAGTCACGGCTACAAACATGAGAGATGTCGACAACAACAACAAGGCTCGGAACTTGATAATACAAGGACTATGTATGATGTGTATGATGTGTGGAGAGCACTGTAACACCCCAAAACCTGCTAAATAGGGGAATTTAAAATTTTTTGGACGTATTGCATGTGGTGCAGAAATTCAAATTCAAACTGGAATTTAGATTTGAATTAAACCAGAAAAAGGAAAACGAAAAAGAAAAAGAAAACCAAAACCGGCCAGTGGGCCGAAACCCGCCAGCCGGCCCAAGACCCCACGCCAGCCAGCCCAACCCGTGCCCCCCTCTCTCCCTCTCTATGACACACGGGGCCCGCCGTTATCTTCTTCCCCCGCGCACCCCAACCGACCCCGGTCTCTCTCTCGCGCCCGATCAAAACCGACCCCCGGAACCCACGCTCCCAGCCCCGATTTCCGGTCCCGGACGCCCCAGCGTGATCTCAACAGACCGTCGCCCTCCCTCGTCCATTTAAACGCCGAAATCCGCCCCTTTTTCCTCCCCGATCGGCCATTTTTCTCTCCGGTGAGAACCGAAGTGTAAAAGCCCAAGAAAAGGGACTTGGAAAAATTTTTATGCACCTCACAACACAACAGTTTTGTTGTGGGTAGATTGTGAAATATTGTGAAGAGCAAGTGGCCTCCATCAAAGGAGTGATTAGAAGGGAAAGTCTTCACTTTCACTAAGTAGGGTTTCTACACATGAACATGAGAGGTTGAGCTCACCCCTAGAATTTAAAAAGTCTTGGGAAGGTTCAGTCCAAAGCTCATGCAAATTCAACACTTTTTGAGGCACTTTTGGGTTATTTCAAAAGGAGGCCAATTTGAATGTAAATTTTCAAATTGCAGCAACTTTCATCACCCAAATTCAAAAGTTAGCTCCATATGTATACTCAGCACATTTTTCTGAGTAAACCCACCAAGTTTCATCCCCATTGGAGTTCATCTTGTCGGGAGCCAAATTGGCAATAATTCAAAACTGAATTTGAATTTCAGTTTAAATATGAAGCCAATTTAACAAAACAAAGTTTGAATTTGAGAACTCAAATTCAAACCAATACTTGGAGGCTAAGTCTCTCATTAAATGGAGAGTAGCTGAGATATTTGCAGCAGAATTTGGAAAAAGAGATTAGGGGGAGAGGGGGCTCACAAGTCAGTGGGAGGACTGTTCTCCAAACCGAGCGTGGCCTGTTCTCCCCGACGCCGGTCGAACACAGGCCGCCAGCTCCTGCTCCCGCGCCCGAGAGGGAGGGACACCGCACGAGCCTGCGCGCCGTGGAGGACCGACTGCAGCGGCGGTAACACGCGCGGCCACGTGAAGATCATCACTGCTCCCGTGCCTCGCGCTGACCGACCCGACTGCCGCCGATCGACTTCCCGTGAGGATTCGGCCGAGCTCTCGCGTGCAGCACCCCCCCTAGCCAAAAACCACACCAGCTACTCGCCCTCTACCTCCTCCGGCCGAAGACAATCAAGTTTAGCTGCCCAGAACCTAGCCCGGAGACTATCGGCGGTGACCGAGAAGAACAGTCGGCACGGACTCACCGTGGGCAGCTCGAACCCGAGGCTTTCCTAGCCGAGCTAGGCCACTCGGAGACGCGCCGGATAGTCACGCTGCTACTAGCCAAGCCACAGCCCCGACGGTGGACCATCGAGCGTCAGTTTGACGTTTTTCTCCCGGCACATCCGCTCGGACCTCCGGGTAAAAATCCATCGAATTCATCCTTGATCTTCGTTCTTAGGCCACCAAATCGTGCACACAGGACCTAGACTGGCTAGCGGTCAATTTCTCTTCGCAACCCTAGCTAGAGAACTGACACAGTGCGGGGTATTGCATGTCGTTCCACGTCCAAATGCGCGGCAGGAGTCGGGCGCACGGTGAGAACTCATCTGGAGGTGTTGCCATGCGCTGGCCTTTACTTGCCGAGTTTCCCTAGCACCCACTGGTGCTCTAGAATGGATGGGCTGAGTCGTTGGCAGGCTAGGACCACCGGGCGACGATGCCGATCGTTCCCCGAGGCCGCCGCACGCTGCCGGCACCGTTCCGATCCTCTAGCGCCTAAACCGAGCCCACAAACATGTTTCCCGACCCCATAAACCCCCAGGCGGCGAGCCTCCGGCCGGGAGACAGCCGGAGACACTCAGCCGGTGAGGCGCCGCCTCGGTCCGGCGAGGTTAGCGCGCGCGCGGGAAGGAGGGCTCGGAGGAAGAAGAAGGGTGGGGCAGGCCCACCAGTCAGTGAGGGCGAGTTTAAAACAGGATCGAATATGGCCAGGATTCCGTGTGGCTGTGCACAGGAAAACCCAGTAACCCTGTGTGTTCTCGCTTCTCACTGGCTGCGATTTAAAGAGTGGGCCCAGGTTATTTTCCAATAGTAAAACAATTCCAGTGTCCACTCAAACTTTAGAAATCCATAACCTTTGCTAGGAGGCTCCAAATTTAGTGATTCAAATTGGGTTGGATTCATCTTGTCTAGCTCTGTCCATATATACAATCCAATTTGTATGAAACCCATTAATTAATTCTGGAAAATTCTTTAAAGCTTTTCAGCAAAAGAATTTTAGAGGGAGTTTGGTTCATCCAAAAATCCCCAAATTTTACCAGCATGTTCTTTAGGACATTAGTAAACCCTGTAAAAGTTTCAGACCATTTGGAGTTGATTTGGTCAGAGCAATTCCAATTGGAAGGTGCTGTGTTCATTTGAATACAGAAACATTTTCAGAGAATTTCCAAAACTTGGAAATTCAGTTCTGGGCAATTCTTAACCCCAAATATGTTAGGAAAATTCAGGCAAACTCTATGAGCTATAATTGAAATTGTAGTTCATTAAGTTGAGCATGAACAGGGGTATTACCTCAGAATAAAATTCTTCCTTGCTGATTTGCCAAGAGAATTACTCTGAGCAAACCACTGCATGAAAAGTGCTAATGTTTGGTCCAGAGAGTTTTCTTGTGACAAGGAACTCACACAAAAATTCTCAGCTCCATTGGAGCTCTAGATCACCCCTGTCCTGTTTAACCACTTAAGGGATTAATATGGAAAAGGGGGAAAACCACTTAGCATTTAACCATGTGATTAAGTCCAAGCCAAACCACCAACACCAGTTCATATTTAAATTCTTAAACAAAGTTCCAGGTATTAGAGGCTGGTTATTAGAACTAATAGTAGAAGTCTTACTCTAAAACTCAGATTGGCATATTAATTAACATGTAATATTGCATAAACGTGTAGCCGTTGAAGAAGAGACTCCGGAAGTGCTGGACTTCCTTCTTCCGGACGAGGAACTAACTACTGACCAGCAGCAACAAGGCAAGTCCCGGTTTGCATTAACCCTTTTTAAAAGTTTTACTTTGTTTACATGTGTCATATGAAGTATGTATGTGCATTAGGTATAGGATGAATGAAACCCCACTTCCATAACCAAAGGTTCCTAAAAGAGTGAGGGTAGCGTCAAGGACCTCGAGTAGACAGGCTATGCTTAATGAGTCATAGGACTTCGGTACAAGTCGAGTAGTTGGAATCTACTCGCGAGATAGGCTTGGGACACACGGGTTCGGTTGAGTGATGTGAGATCACTTTAGTAATGAAAATGAGACTAGGCAGGGGCTAGGGCACAGCAAGAGAGAGTCTTGTGTGCGCAGCCCTGCCCGTGTCGATTGAGGACCCATCCGTGTGCGGCCCTGCTGAACAAGTATTGAACGTACCGAAGGCATATCGGATATATGGGCCCCGATAAACCGATGTAGCCTAAACCTCCGGGCGTCGAGGCATAGCACACCGATTTATAGGTGTAGGTTGAGGGCAGCAAGGTGGAAATCTGCCAACGGGCATAGAGAGATGCTCCGTGTGGGGAACCTCCTGCTCGTTTCGGTGCGACCGGTTCGACGTTTGGGCTGTTGGGTGAAAGGTTGTCCCGTACGACATCGAGTGAGCGTGCTGTGCAGCTCCACGGGTGGGCGTACGTGACGTGCTCTTTGGGTTTTCCCTGCAGGTGTATATCGAGTCGATTCGCCGTCCCTCGCGGTGACGAGTACTGCTTGTTCACTGCGTCGTAACGTAGACTAATGGATGAAATATGTTGATTCAATGATGCTGATTGATATAATTGTATTGCTACATGTGTGCCACCAAATACTGCTTACTAAATTTCAGATTTCATGAACTGTTAACTTGTTGCTAAAAGATGAACTAAGGATGAACGTGTAGGCGTGTCGTTTTGCTAAAATGTTACTAACCTATGTCTTGGTATACCTCATGTAGAGTTTCATGCTTAGGTGAGTCGGTTAAGCCTTGCTGAGCCTTCGTGCTCACGGTTGCTGCTTAAGTGTTTTTCAGGTGAGGAGCCACCCACGGACTTGGAGTACGAGTCCACCGGCGAGGGTTACCCTCCGTCGGGGACCACGGCTGAGTGGGAGCCGTACACGCCGCGCTGAGCTGAAACGTGCAGCTAGTGTGGGTTGCCCTAGGGCTGGGCAACCGACTTTTGCTAAATAGGCGGGCGTGAGTTGTATAGTGTAGTCTTCCGCTGTGTAATAGAACAATAGTTGTAACTGAAGTTTGTACCTGGTTGTACAGTTTCAGCTGTTTTTCCCATGTAATATATTGTGTTCTTATGACGTGTGCTGTCGGGTGTCGCATCGCGCGGCACCACCCTCTGCGATCCTGGATGAGCGGATTCCGGTCCGCCACACGAAGCCTCTACCGCCGATTTCCTTCGATCCTCGCTCAAATTCCCTGATCTAACATGCTGATCACGTTCCACCGCCGCCGGGGAGCCCTGCAGGTGAAGGAAACGACGTGCCTTGCGCCGCAACTGCCACTTCGACGTGCACCGAAGACCATCGCCGTTGAAGCTCGCCGCCGACCGACTTCCAGGGCCTCCGAGTGCAGGAAAACCCCTAGGTGAGCATCCCCTAACCCTCCGCGGCCGATCCGTGCAAAAAGATGCGAGTTCTAGCGTGTAGCGGCCAAAACGGAGGCTGCACCGGCGAGATCGCCGCCCCCGCCGCCGCACGCGCGGGCTGTCTCCGGCCAGGGCGACATGGCCCCTTGAGGGCCGTCTATTTTAAATCGTACGGTAGAAATTAAATCGACGCGTACCGCTTCGGCAATCTAATCTGAGCCGTCCGTTTTAAATCCAATGGCCCACGTCAGCTCCGCGTTATAAAGGCCGGGATACTTACGCGCTACCCCCTGGGGATCTCGGAAAACACGAGCTAGCCCCTGAAACTTCTGATCTAGCCCCTGAACCTTCAGAAATTTATGTAAATTCATTTAAATCTCAGTTTTAGCCCCTGGACTTAATAAAAATTAGGAAAACCTCTCTGTTATGTGTAATTAGGCCCCTGAAAATTTAGGAAATAGTAAATTAAACCCTGCAGTAGGGTGGATTTGCCTTTTGGACCCTATAGGATATTAAATTTAGAAATTTGAACATGTGACTAGGATTTAAATTTAAATGGTGAGGCAAACACATGAGCAATTATAAATTTAAACTCTCCTAGCACTTGGAAAACTTTAGAATGAGTTAAAAATAGATTTTTGTCTGAAATGAAATCTGCCTAAGTGTTGCTCATTTTTATTATCTCTAGAGACACATTTTAGGCTAGGAAATAATTCTAAAAACTGGTAAAATAAATTTAAATTGTTTCACATCAGAGAGGAAGTTCAAAAATATTTTATTGAACATTTTAGATCAGAACCTATTCTGTTTAGGTGATATGTCTAACTACTTTAATAGTAAAGTTCACTTTTAGGCATAGAAAATAAATCTGAAAATGTAGGAAAATAGGTATGCATAATTAGAAAATGATAAATGAGGTCTCCAAATCCAAAAACTTCAATTTAGGATTTTGTAGAAGATCTGAAAACCTATTTGGAGTAGGAAATTATCTTTCATGCAAACTTTGTGGCTAAGAAGTGTATTAATTAAATATAAAGAATTTGTTCAAATTGGAAATTCATATATAGTGTGCAAATAGAAATCTGAATACAAAAGTTAGAAATAATATATATATGTTTAAAAGTGCATGTAGGCCAAAAATCAACACATCTAGGGTAACCACAACACTTAGAAATGTGAATGACTTTCATATGTATGTATGTGTGGTTTGCATGAAGTGAAAGTGTGGACTATGGCTTATGGATTGTTGTTTTCTTTTGCTATGTGTATTGGCATGAGTAGAACCTGCCCTAGAGCAAGTTCTCCCCTTCCAAGACCAAGACTTTCCATTCCCAGAGCAGCAGGAAGAAGGAAAGTGTCCTTGACCACTTTGATCCTATACTAGGATGTCTAGTTAGAATTTAATTGCATTGTCAATTTGGAATATGATACCCATGCTAGGAAGTTTCCCTAGAATTGCAGTATCTTGTCTCCTTGTAGCTTGGGTTGGGATTTATTTTATCATGTCATTTATTTATATGCTTATGCTTAGCCATGCTTAGAATGGGATAAGTGGGATATGATATCATCAACTGATTTACCTTACTCTTGAATATGATATTATGAGTTATGTAGAGGTAGGGATCGAGGCAAGTTGTTTGATTTGGTTGGTGCTGGGTGCACGAGACTCGGGTTTGTGTTTAGTACTTGCCTGGATCCTAAGGACCGGTTCATGGATCATGTAACCTGGCTTTACCGTGCCAACCACATGCTGAGATGGGGCAGCTTGGCCAATTAATTAGGTGTATCCCCGGCGTAGTATGGGTGTGTTGGATGGTGCGGGGAATAGGTGTCAGCAGGACTACCATATGAACCGCAAGGCTAAAGAGGGGGCCACTGCAGCGGGGTTGGAGCCTCTTGTATGCTGTTAGGGGTGAAAACTCAGTGGGCCCACGCTCGTCGGGAATCCCTTTGTAAAGGCCTCGTAGTGATCTCCTGGCTACACACCTGGGAAGTGTGAATGTGGTTTGCGGCCACTGGCATAATGGAGGTTCCTTTAGTTCAACGGCAACGGGGGATGAAATCACTACATGTGGGTACAGTGGTGCAAACTCTGCCGAGTCAAAACTGTCATGACAGTCAAAACTCTGCCGAGCCGCTCTTGACCGTGAGCACGGCTGTCATGACAGTTTTGACTCTGCAGAGTTTGTACCACTGTACCCACATGTAGTGATTTCATCCCCCGTTGCCGGGTGGACTAAAAGAACCTCCATTATGCCAGTGGCTACGAACCACATTCACACTTCCCAGGTGTGTAGCCACGAGATCACTACGAAGCCTTTACAATGGGATTCCCGACGAGCGTGGGCCCACTGAGGTTTCACCCCTAACAGCATACAAGAGGCTCCAACCCCGCTGCAGTGGCCCCCTCTTGAGCCTTGCGGTTCATATGGTAATCCAGCTGACACCTATTCCCCGCACCATCCAACACACCCATACTACGCCGGGGATACACCTAATTAATTGGCCAAGCTGCCCCATCTCAGCATGTGGTTGGCACTGTAAAGCCAGGTTACATGCTCCATGAAACGGTCCTTAGGATCCAGGCAAGTACTAAACACAAACCCGAGTCTCGTGCACCCAGCACACAACCAAAACATCCAACTTGCCTTGATCCCTACCTCTACATAACTCACAATACCTCATTCAAGAGTATGGTAAAATAAACTGATGATGTCATATCCCAATTATCCCATTCTAAGCATGGCTAAGCATATGCATAATAATAAATGATATGATAAAATAAATCCCAACCCAGGCTACAAGGAAACAAGGTAATGCAATTCTTGGGAAACTTCCTAGCATGGGTTTCATATTTCAATTGACAATGCAAATAATTCTAGCTACACATCCTAGTATAGCATCAAAGTGGTCAAGGACACTTGCTTCCTTCCTGCTGCTCTTGAAATAGGTAGTCCTGATCTTGGAAAGGAATAACTTGCTCTTGAGCAGGTTCTACATCATACCATCACACATAGCTAAAGAAAAATAACAATCCATAAGACATGGTTCACACTTCCACTTCATACAAACCACACATTCATATTTATGAAAGTCATTCTCATTTCTATGTGTTGTGGTTACTCTATGTGTGTTGATTTTGGCTTCCATGCACTTTTAAACATGTGCATATGATTTCTACTTTTGTATTCATATTTTATGTTTGTATATATTATATGAGTTTCCAATTTAAACAAATTCCTTATATTCAATTTATACACCTTTTAGCTACCAAGTGTGCATGAAGGGTATTTTTCTTCTCCATATGTGTCTTCAGAATTTCTACCAACCCTAAACTGAATTCTTTGGATTTTAGAAACTCCATTTATCATTTACTAGTTGCTATATTTTCAGATTTATTTTCCTATGCATAAATGTGTACTTTATTATGAAAATAGTAAGACACATCATCTAAACAGAATAGGTTCTGGTCCTAAATAATTTAATAACATATTTTGACCTTTGCCTCTGATGTAAACTATTTCACAATTATTTTCCCTATTTTCTAGAACTATTCTTTACTTAAAAATGTGTCTTTAAATGTGAATAATAAATTAAACAGATTCAATTCAGCCCAAAATATATTTTTATCTCACTCCAAAGTTTCCTAAATACTGAGAAAGTCTTTAATTTAATTTTGACAATATATTTGTCCCACTTTTAATTTTTAAACACTAGCCACATATTCAATTTCCTAAATTAAATACTAAACAGGGCTAAAAAGTTAAACTTACCCCACTACAGGGTCTATAATATTATTTTAAGAATTTTCAGGGGTCTAGCTACACTTATCAGAGGTGTTTTTCCTAATTTTCATTAAGTCCAGGGGCTAAAACTGATTTTTAAATGAATTTACATGATTTTCTGGAGTTCCAGGGGCTAGATCAGAAGTTTCCGAGGCTAGCACTTATTTCCCGAGAACCCCAGGGGGTAGCACGTAAGATTTCCAGTCTTTATAACGCGGGGCTGACGTGGACCGTCCGATTTTAAACCGACGGCCGAGATTATAACATCGAACCGGTACGCGGGGATTTAAACCCTACCGTGCGATTTAAAATAAACGGCGCACAAGCGGCAACGTCGCTCTGATCGAGCGCGGGCGGCGCTGCCGGCGGCGCACGGCGGCGGGAAGCGGCGATCTCGCCGGAAACTTTCGGATCTTCGGGAATTCTTCCTAGAACTATGATTTTATGGTATAGATCGGTAGAGGGGAGGTCGGGGATCTCACCTCGGGGGTTTTCTTGAGCTCGGAGGTCCTGGAAGGTGATCGGCGACGAGGTCCGAGGCAAAACCACGGCGAAGCTCGTCGGCGCTGTGTTTACACCGCAAGTCACCGAGTTTTCTGCACCTACAAGGTTCCCCGGAGGCGGTGGATCAAGACCAGCGAGTTAGATCGGAATTTCCGAGCTTAGATCAGCCAGAATTCACCGGAGATGTCTCGGTTCTCACCTGAGGAAAAATCGGCGATTGCGTGGGAAAAACAGAACGAGGCCGGGGTTTTTATAGACGGGGGAGGGCGGCGGGGTGGTTTAGATCATGTCCGCGTCGCCTACGAACAGAATTCAGCGGGGATACGCCGAAATCCCGATCGGTTTTGATTCGAGTGCGAGGGTGTCCGGCGCTGTCGCGAGGTAGACGAAGATCGGGTGGGTCCCGCCTGTCAGTGTGAGGCAGCAGCGCGCGCGGCTGCGGGCTGGCGCGGGCGCTGGCTGGGCCGGCTGGTGGGTTTCGGCCCACTGGCCGGTTTTTTTCTGTTTTCTCTTTTTCTTTTTCTATTTCTTTTCTGATTTGAGTTTAATTTGAATTCCAATTTGAATTTGAATTTTTGCAAAACATGCAACACGTTCAAATTTTTTTTAAATTCCCCTCTTAACATGATTTAGGGTCTTAACAATATTTTTGGGGTGTTAAAGCTCTACCCCCCATAAAAGAAATCTCATCCTCGAGATTGGTGTTCCTAAGAAAACAATTCCGGAAATTGTGCCTTGAGCTCATCTTCCCGCTTCCAGGTAGCTTCCTCTTCTGAGTGATGCTTCCACTGCACCTTGCACATCCGGATTCTTTTATTTCTGGTGAGGCGTTCCATTGTCTCCAAAATCTTGTATGGTTGCTCGGCATAAGACAAATCCTCAGCTACGTCCACTTCATTCATGGGTAACACCTCTTCAGGCGTCCTCAGGCATTTCTTGAGTTGTGACACATGGAATACATCGTGCACATCCGATAGATCAGCCGGTAATTCTAGTTGATACGCCACTTCGCCTTTCCTCTCCAGAACTTGAAAGGGTATGATGTATCGAGGTGACAACTTCCCTTTCACCTTGAACCGACGAAGTCCTCGGATAGGGGACACCTTGAGATAGACATAGTCTCCCACGTTGAAACGAGCTCTCTTCTTCATACATCAGCATAGCTCTTTTGGCGTGTCTGTGCTATCCTCAAATTGTTCCGAATTTCCCTTACCTTCGCCTCGGCTTCTTGTAGTACTTCTGGACCAAACACTTTACTTTCCCCCGTTTGGTTCCAAAATAGGGGAGTTCTGCACTTTCTCCCGTACAAGGCTTCAAACGGTGACATCTTCATACTAGCTTGATAGCTGTTGTTATAGGAAAACTCCACATACGGTAAGTTCTTGTCCCAACTCCTATTGTTTTTGAGTGCACATGCCCTTAGCATATCTTCAAGGATCTGATTGGTTCTTTCCGTCTGCCCGTCAGTTTGGGGATGATAGGCAGAACTAAAGTTCAGATGGGTTCCCATGGTTTCGTGCAACTTCTGCCAGAACCTTGAGGTGAACTGTGTCCCTCGATCTGACACAATCTTCTTTGGAACTCCATGGTAACACACGATCCTTGACATGTACAACTCTGCCAATTTGGATCCGTTGTAGCTTTCCTTTACGGGAATGAAGTGAGCTACCTTGGTTAGCCTATCAATGATGACCCATATCGAATCATATCCTGATTGGGTCCTAGGCAATCCCACGATGAAATCCATGCTGATTTCTTCCCATTTCCATTCAGGCACTTTGAGTGGTTGCAATAATCCCGCGGGTCGTTGATGTTCTGCTTTCACCAACTGACATGTGTCACATAGGGCAACATGTTCCGCGACATCTCGCTTCATGCCATACCACCAATACCTGCCCTTGAGGTCCTGGTACATCTTCGTACTCCCAGGATGAATGGAATAGTCGGAATTGTGAGCCTCCTTCAAAATCAATACACGGATCTCCTTTACTTCAGGCACACAGATTCTTTTTCCGTGCCACACCGTTCCTTGTTCATCCTCTCTAAAACCTGGAGCTTTATTTTCCTTGATGAGTTGTCTGATCTCTTGTATCTTCTCATCATTCTTTTGGCCCTCGCGTATGTCTCGCTCAAGTGTGGAGTCCACTTCCATGGCGATGGCTTCACCACTATTTACTAGACATAGATTGAGCCTTATAACCTCATCCTTCAATTCTGCAAGCATGTCCTTCAAGCTCAACTTATTGACCTGCACTTTCCGACTTAAAGCATCGGCCACGACGTTTGCTTTCCCAGGATGATATTTGATGCCTACATCAAAGTCATTAATTAGCTCTAACCATCTCCTTTGTCTGAGATTGAGATCTGGCTGTGTGAAAATGTACTTCAAACTCTTATGATCCGTATACATCTCCGTCCTCTTCCCCATCAAATAGTGTCGCCAAATTTTCAACGCGTGTACCACTGCGGCTAGTTCTAGGTCATGTGTAGGATAGTTTTTCTCGTGCTTCCGAAGCTGCCGGGATGCATATGCCACGACATGCCCTTCTTGCATGAGAACACATCCCAACTCGTTTCCAGAGGCATCGCAGTACACTGTGAAATTCTTCTGCATATCTGGCATAACCAACACTGGGGCTGTTGTCAATCTCTTCTTTAGCTCCTGAAAACTCGTCTCGCACTGTGACGTCCAGGTGAATGAGATTCCCTTCTCCAACAGTTTGGTGAGAGGTCTCGAGATCTTTGAGAATCCCTCGACAAACCGTCGATAGTATCCAGCCAATCCCAAGAAGCTTCGAACTTCCCCGACATTTTCAAGGGTCTTCCACTTCTATAAATCCTCGATTTTGGCGGGATCTACGGAGATTCCTCCCTCTGAGATTATATGTCCTAAGAAGGGAACTCTCTTCAGCCAAAACTCACACTTGCTCAATTTGGCATATAGTTGGTGTTCTCTCAGCCTTTGCAACACCAACCTTAGATGTTTCTCATGTTCTTCTTCATCTTTGGAGAAGACGAGAATATCATCTATGAAAACCACCACAAATTTGTCCAGATATTCCATGAATACCTTGTTCATGAGATACATGAAGTATGCCGGGGCATTAGTTAGCCCGAAAGGCATGACAGTGTATTCATACAGTCCGTACCGAGATACGAAAGCTGTCTTGGTAATATCAGATTGCCTTATCTTGAGTTGGTGGTATCCCGACCTGAGATCAATTTTCGAGAACACACAAGCTCCCCTCAACTGATCAAACAAGTCTTCAATGCGGGGTAATGGGTACTTGTTCTTGATGGTTACCTCATTCAAGGCACGATAATCCACGCATAACCTTTGGGTTCCGTCCTTCTTGGGCTCAAATATCACCGGAGCTCCACATGATGAGGAACTAGGGCGAATATACCCCTTCTCCGTCAATTCTCTCAAATGATCCTTGAGTTCTTCTAGCTGCTTGGAGTCCATCCGATAAGGTCTCTTGTATATCGGGGCTGTTCCAGGCACTAGCTCAATTGCAAATTCCACTTCACGATCGGGAGGCATACCTGGCAATTCTTCCGGAAAAACATCTGGATATTCCCGGATAATCCTGATCTCCTCCACTTTCACCTCAACTTGATTTAATTTAATGTCCCTCCTAGGCTCGTGTATTGTTATGAACTTTACTCTTGTGCCACTAGGGTGAGTTAGTTCCACCGTTCTGGTCGAACAATGGATGATTCCTTTATGTTTGGTCAACCAATCCATGCCCAAAATAATATCGATCCCTTGGGAATCTATGACTATGAGGTTAGCAGTAAACACTACCCCATTAATGTCTAGATTCACTTTGGGACACACTTGTCTTGTCCTTATTTCTCCACCTGGAGAGTTTACGGCTAGCATATGGTTCATTTGTGTTGTTGCTAGGTCATACTTCTTAACAAACCCTTGAGCAATAAACGAGTGGGTGGCACCAGAATCAAACAGCAGGGTTGCAAGGTGTAAATTGGCAGGAAACTTACCAACTACCACGTCGGGTGCATCTTGTGCTTCCTCCATAGTGACGTGGTTCACCCGTCCTCTCATTACAATCTGCTGTTGCGGCTGCGCGGGCTTCTTCTTTGGGCACTTATGGGCATAGTGCCCCACTTCACCACAGCTAAAACATTGCACCCCAACCTTAGGTGCTTGGCCTTTGTTGTCTTGGGGTTGGTTCGGAGGTCCTTGCACTGCTGGTCGAGGTGGATATGCGGGGCGAGGCTTCTGTACCAACTGACGTTGCGGCTGTGCTGGTGCTTCCGGAGGCCTGTAGTTCGGGTTGTACCCTCTTTGTGCTGAGTAGGGTACCGCAGCACGGCTCGTCTGCCCTGCAGGTTGCTGCATCAGATGTGGGCGGGTGTGGCTCCCTGAAGCTTGATGTGACCACCCGGCCTTCCTCTTATTCTCAGTTTCCAAGGCCTTTAGCTTCCTTTCTACCACAAATGCTCTGTCCACCATCTTTTGGATGCTTTCATACTCATTTGAGGACATTGCACACTGCATCTCTGCGGTAAGTCCCTCCACGAAACAATCTTGTTTCTGCTCATCAGTCTCTATGTCCCGTAGGGCATAGCGGGATAGTTGAGTAAATTTAGTGAGGTATTCCCTCACCGTCATGTTTCCCTGCTGCAGTCCCAAAAACACTTTCCTCTTGTTTTTGAGTTCACCTCTTGGGATGTAATGGTTGCGGAAGCTACACTTAAACTCTTCCCAAGTGATGTTCTCAGGGTCATGATGGGCGGCCATGTAGGCGGTCCACCAATCAGCAGCAGGTCCATGTAATTGATGAGAAGCAAACAGCACCCTCTCATACCCTTGGCACTGTATGATCCTCATCTTACTTTCAATGGTCTTCAGCCAATCATCTGCCTCCAGAGGTTCAGCAGCACTTGCAAACTTTGGAGGTTGAGTTCCTAGAAACTCACTCAACCTTGGTTGGCGTGGTGCAGCTTGTGGAGGTGGAACTTGATGCAAGTTGGCCACCACTTGAGTCAAGTTCTGGATGAGCTGATTTTGATTCTCTAGCATTTGGTGGAGAGGGTCAACTTCTTCACGGCGACCACCCCTGTCCTGGCCTCTAGAAAGATGAGGGTTGCACGCCTCATCGTTGTTGTTGGCGGGGCGGGGTTGGCAGCACGTCCTTTTCCTCTTCCGGCCATCTGGCAGAATCAACCAATGTTAATTTGAAAGCATTTAGTATCATCTTACTACTTTCATTTGTTTGTACTTTGAAGTGTTGAGGCTTTGTTATTATTCTCTAAGGGTTCACTTTTCACACAAAAATAAAGGCAATATTATTTCATGTGGGTTCACACACCAAAACAAAACAATCTAAAGACGAGGCCGTGGACAATTGCTCATGGCTTCCACAACTCACGTCACACACCAAGCATTATCACACCATTAACTTATCTTAACGACTCGCCTATTCGACATCTTGCTGACTAAGGGAGGGACTCTACACTACTCGTTTTCTTGAGCTGGCTCCTCGGGATCTTCCTCTTCATTTCGGCTGCCTTCTGACTCTGGTTTAGGTGGGGAGGCTGCTGGTGGAGAAGTGCGACGACGCCTGATCGCTCGGCGATCTGGGGAGTCAGCAGTCCATGTATCATTCACGGTGACACACAGTTCATTCCCATCTCCTCTTTCTCTCGCCCTCAAACAGGCTCGCAGCAACGCCTCCGTTTCCTTCAGGGTGTCCCGGACATCCTGAAGCTCTTGTTGACACTCCTGCAGTCGAGTGCTGAGCATAGAAGCATCTTCCAAGCACAAGTCCATGTGCTCATGGGAAGTCCCTTGCTGCACCGGCGGGTACTTGTACTCCGTGGTACCACTCTCACGCTGGAGGACATACATGTACTCAGTTTTGTCCAAGTGGCGACGATAGATGTGACTCTGGCAGGTGATGGCCTCGCAGGTGACATCTTTCTCCGCATCGACCTGTGTTGCTCGACAAGCTGGAGAGTGGTGGATCTTAAGCAGCTGATTTTCGTGTATAATCCTCATCTCCGAACTCCATTCTTCCCTCTTCTCATGGATGGTCCTGGTGGAGTTATAGTGGATGATTAGCTTGCCCGTATTGCCGGCGGCTTCGAGCATACGCCGAAGTCGGCGCAATAAGCCTCCTACTGCCAATCCGTAGGAAAGGTACATCACCGGACGGCTCTCCTCTCTCTCGGCAAGGGAAACTACGGGAACTATCCCTCCTGTGGACTTGCGAGCGGTACGAATCATGCGAACCATCTAAAACAAAAAGAATTTAAAATTGGGCTAGATAAACTCTCAAACAAAAATCCTATTTTGAATGAAAGTTGGGGTAAGATGAAGAAAGTGACTCATTTAAATAACACTTTTCAATCCACACCTTTGTAAAATAGTTTTTAAGAAAATAGGGCCCTTAAATACGTCCATTTCTACCTAGGTCCACGTTCCTACGGACAACCTTGGCTCTGATACCACTTCTGTCACACCCGGTTTTTCCGAAGAACAACCAAGTGAATATCACATGTATGCCAGGATCATTTTCTCATACATGTGATGACAAATAGTGAAGCATCATTTATTACAAGCCAGGTGTCGAATATAAATAAGTCTTACATGGCAAATGTCTCGATGGACAATAATAAGTTCATTACAAATAAACAAACTAGCAGCGGAATATTATTCTTGAGGGCTCCATCACAGGCGTTGCCCGGGGGTCTCCATGAACCTAGAAACCTTCTTCGGGTCCAAAGTCTTGGTCATTATACACCACCGCATTATCTTGACCTGAGCAGCAATATAAACCAACAAAATATGCAAGGTTGAGTACCAATGGTACTCAGCAAGTGTGGGAAAATTTTGTCATGCATGGCTATAACAAGGGGAGGTTGAACTCATGGTTAAAGCACTACGCAATTAATACCTATCACCTTAGCTTATTAAGCACCTACATTACTACACAATTGAAATGGTCCCAATCTCCCATCCCATCATCATATCCAATAACCATAACATCATTTCCAATGTTAAGCTCCCCGCTTAACATCCACAACTTCCAAAATCATCAATCCTCTAATCATGAATAAGTCCAAGCCGCTCTTGACCGTGAGCACGGCTGTCATGACAGTTTTGACTCTGCAGAGTTTGTACCACTGTACCCACATGTAGTGATTTCATCCCCCGTTGCCGGGTGGACTAAAAGAACCTCCATTATGCCAGTGGCTACGAACCACATTCACACTTCCCAGGTGTGTA
Organism: Neostapfia colusana; assembly: GCA_030760725.1. NCBI lineage: Eukaryota > Viridiplantae > Streptophyta > Magnoliopsida > Poales > Poaceae > Neostapfia > Neostapfia colusana. The sequence continues at coordinate 29,525,365 of JASWHV010000017.1, read as the reverse complement.
GCCAGGAGATCACTACGAAGCCTTTACAAAGGGATTCCCGACGAGCGTGGGCCCACTGAGGTTTCATCCCTAACAGCATACAAGAGGCTCCAACCCCGCTGCAGTGGCCCCCTCTTGAGCCTTGCGGTTCATATGGTAGTCCAGCTGACACCTATTCCCCGCACCATCCAACACACCCATACTACGCCGGGGATACACCTAATTAATTGGCCAAGCTGCCCCATCTCAGCATGTGGTTGGCACTGTAAAGCCAGGTTACATGCTCCATGAACCGGTCCTTAGGATCCAGGCAAGTACTAAACACAAACCCGAGTCTCGTGCACCCAGCACACAACCAAAACATCCAACTTGCCTTGATCCCTACCTCTACATAACTCACAATACCTCATTCAAGAGTATGGTAAAATAAACTGATGATCTCATATCCCAATTATCCCATTCTAAGCATGGCTAAGCATATGCATAATAATAAATGACATGATAAAATAAATCCCAACCCAGGCTACAAGGAAACAAGGTAATGCAATTCTAGGGAAACTTCCTAGCATGGGTTTCATATTTCAATTGACAATGCAAATAATTCTAGCTACACATCCTAGTATAGGATCAAAGTGGTCAAGGACACTTGCCTCCTTCCCGCTGCTCTTGAAATAGGTAGTCCTGATCTTGGAAAGGAATAACTTGCTCTTGAGCAGGTTCTACATCATACCATCACACATAGCAAAAGAAAAACAACAATCCATAAGACATGGTTCACACTTCCACTTCATACAAACCACACATTCATATTTATGAAAGTCATTCTCATTTCTATGTGTTGTGGTTACTCTATGTGTGTTGATTTTGGCTTCCATGCACTTTTAAACATGTGCATATGATTTCTACTTTTGTATTCATATTTTATGTTTGTATATATTATATGAGTTTCCAATTTAAACAAATTCCTTATATTCAATTTATACACCTTTTAGCTACCAAGTGTGCATGAAGGGTATTTTTCTTCTCCATATGTGTCTTCAGAATTTCTACCAACCCTAAACTGAATTCTTTGGATTTTAGAAACTCCATTTATCATTTACTAGTTGCTATATTTTCAGATTTATTTTCCTATGCATAAATGTGTACTTTATTATGAAAATAGTAAGACACATCATCTAAACAGAATAGGTTCTGGTCCTAAATAATTTAATAACATATTTTGACCTTTGCCTCTGATGTAAACTATTTCACAATTATTTTCCCTATTTTCTAGAACTATTCTTTACTTAAAAATGTGTCTTTAAATGTGAATAATAAATTAAACAGATTCAGTTCAGCCCAAAATATATTTTTATCTCACTCCAAAGTTTCCTAAATACTGAGAAAGTCTTTAATTTAATTTTGACAATATGTTTGTCCCACTTTTTAATTTTTAAACACTAGCCACATATTCAATTTCCTAAATTAAATACTAAACAGGGCTAAAAAGGTTAAACTTACCCCACTACAGGGTCTGTAATATTATTTTAAGAATTTTCAGGGGTCTAGCTACACTTATCAGAGGTGTTTTTCCTAATTTTCATTAAGTCCAGGGGCTAAAACTGATTTTTAAATGAATTTACATGATTTTCTGGAGTTCCAGGAGCTAGATCAGAAGTTTCCGAGGCTAGCTCTTATTTCCCGAGAACCCCAGGGGGTAGCACGTAAGATTTCCAGTCTTTATAACGTGGGGCTGACGTGGACCGTCAGATTTTAAGCCGACGGCCGAGATTATAACATCGAACCGGTACGCGGGGATTTAAACCCTACCGTGCGATTTAAAATAAACGGCGCACAAGCGGCCACGTCGCTCTGATCGAGCGCGGGCGGCGCTGCTGGCGGCGCACGGCGGCGGGAAGCGGAGATCTCGCCGGAAACTTTCGGATCTTCGGGAATTCTTCCTAGAACTGTGATTCTATGGTATAGATCGGTAGAGGGGAGGTCAGGGATCTCACCTCGGGGGTTTTCTTGAGCTCGGAGGTCCTAGAAGGTGATCGGCGACGAGGTCCGAGGCGAAACCACGGCGAAGCTTGTCGGCGCTGTGTTTACACCGCAAGTCACCGAGTTTCCTGCACCTGCAAGGTTCCCCGGAGGCGGTGGATCAAGACCAGCGAGTTAGATCGGAATTTCCGAGCTTAGATCAGCCAGAATTCGCCGGAGAAGTCTCGGTTCTCACCGGAGGAAAAATCGGCGATCGCGTGGGAAAAACAGAACGAGGCCGGGGTTTTTATAGACGGGGGAGGGCGGCGGGGTGGTTTAGATCATGTCCGCGTCGCCTACGAACAGAATTCAGCGGGGATACGCCGAAATCCCGATCGGTTTTGATTCGGGTGCGAGGGAGTCCGGCGCTGTCGCGAGGTAGACGAAGATCGGGTGGGTCCCGCCTGTCAGTGTGAGGCAGCAGCGCGCGCGGCTGCGGGCTGGCGCGGGCGCTGGCTGGGCCGGCTGGTGGGTTTCGGCCCACTGGCCGGTTTTTTTCTGTTTTCTCTTTTTCTTTTTCTATTTCTTTTCTGATTTGAGTTTAATTTGAATTCCAGTTTGAATTAGAATTTTTGCAAAACATGCAACACGTCCAAAAATTTTTTAAATTTCCCTCTTAACATGATTTAGGGTCTTAACAATATTTTTGGGGTGTTACACTACAACCCGAACTTCAGGCCTCCATCAGCACCCGCACAGCCGCAACATCAGTTTGTGCAGCAGCTACGTCCCACATATCAACCTCGACCAGCAGGACAAGGGCCACAGAACCAACCCCCAGATAACAAAGGCCAGGCACCTAAGGTTGGGGTGCAATGCTTCAACTGTGGTGAAGTGGGGTACTACGCCCACAAGTGCCCAAAGAAGAAGCCCATGCAGCCACAACAGCAGAATGTGATGCGAGGACGGGTGAACCACGTGACCATGGAGGAAGCGCAAGAGGCACCTGACGTGGTGATTGGTAAGTTTCCTGCCAATTTACACACTGCAACCCAATTGTTCGATTCTGGTGCTACCCACTCGTTCATTGCTCAAGGGTTTGTTAAGATGCATTATCTAGCAACAACACAAATGAACCATATGTTAGCAGTGAACTCTCCAGGGGGAGAAATAAGGACAAGACAAGTGTGTCCCAAGGTGGATCTAGACATTAATGGGGTAGTATTTGCTGCAAACCTCATAGTGATAGACTCACAAGGGATAGATTTTATTTTGGATATGGATTGGTTGACCAAACATAAAGGAATCATCCATTGTTTGACAAGAACGGTGGAACTAACTCACCCTAGCGGCACAAAAGTGAAGTTCATAGCCGTACCAGAACCTAGGAGGGACCTTAAACTCAATCAAGTTGAGGTGGAAGTGGAAGAGATCAGGATTATCAGGGAGTATTCAGATGTTTTCCCGGAGGAGTTGCCAGGTATGCCTCCCGATCGTGAAGTGGAATTCGTGATTGAACTAGTGTCTGGAACAGCCCCAATATACAAGAGGCCTTATCGGATGGACTCCAAACAGCTGGAAGAACTCAAGGAGCATATAAGAGAATTGACAGCGAAGGGGTATATTCGTCCTAGTTCCTCACCATGGGGAGCTCCAGTGATATTTGTACCCAAGAAGGACGGAACCCAAAGGTTATGCGTAGACTACCGTGCGTTAATGAAGTAACCATCAAGAACAAGTACCCATTACCCCGCATTGAAGACTTATTTGATCAGTTGAGGGGAGCTTGTGTGTTCTCAAAAATTGATCTCAGGTCGGGATACCACCAACTGAAGATAAGACAAACCGACATTCCAAAGACAGCTTTCGTATCTCGGTACGGGCTGTATGAATACACCGTCATGCCGTTCGGGCTAACTAATGCCCCAGCATATTTCATGTACCTCATGAACAAGGTATTCATGGAATATCTGGATAAATTTGTGGTGGTTTTCATTGATGGCATTCTCGTCTTTTCCAATGACGAAGAAGAACATGAGAGACATTTAAGATTGGTGTTACAAAAGTTGAGGGAACACCAACTATATGCCAAGCTGAGCAAGTGCGAATTTTGGCTGAAGAGAGTTCCCTTCTTAGGACATATGATGTCGTAGGGAGGAATCTCGGTAGATCCTGCCAAAATCGAGGATGTGCAGAAGTGCAAGACCCCTGAAAATGTCGGGGAAGTTCGAAGCTTCTAAGGATTGGCTGGATATTATCGACGGTTCATTGAGGGTTTCTCCAAGATCTCGAGACCCCTCACCAAATTGTTAGAGAAGGGAATCACATTCACATGGACACCAGAGTGTGAGACAAGTTTTCAGGAATTGAAGAAAAGGTTGACAAAAACCCCAGTGCTAGTTATGCCGGATATGCAGAAGAATTTTTCGGTGTACTGTGATGCCTCTGGACACGGGTTGGGATGTGTTCTCATGCAAGAGGGGCATGTCGTGGCTTATGCGTCCCGGCAGCTCCGGAAACACGAGAAGAACTATCCTACGCATGACATAGAGCTAGCCGCAGTGGTACACACATTGAAGATTTGGCGGCGTTACTTGATGGGGAAGAGAACAGAGATATATACGGATCATAAGAGCTTAAAGTACATTTTCACACAGCCAGATCTCAACCTCAGACAAAGGAGATGGTTAGAGCTAATCAACGACTTTGATGTGGGCATCAAATATCATCCTGGGAAAGCGAACGTCGTGGCAGATGCTTTAAGCCGGAAGGTGCAGGTCAATAGGTTGAGCTTAAAGGACATGCCTACAGAATTGAAGGAAGAGGTTGCAAAACTCAATCTATGTCTGGTGAATAGTAGTGTGGCCATCGCCATGGAAGTGGACTCCACATTAGAGCAAGACATACGCAACGGTCAGAAGAATGACGAGAAGATACAAGAGATTAGAGAACTCATCAAAGAAAATAAAGCCCCTAAGTTCAGAGAGGATGAACAAGGTACGGTGTGGCACGGGAAAAGAATCTGTGTGCCTGAGGTGAAGGAGATCCGTGAATTGATTTTGAAGGAGGCTCATGATTCCGACTATTCCATTCATCCTGGAAGTACGAAGATGTATCATGACCTCAAGAGCAGATATTGGTGGTATGGCATGAAGCGAGATGTCGCGGAACATGTTGCCTTATGTGACACCTGTCAGTTGGTGAAATCAGAACATCAACGACCCGCGGGATTATTGCAACCACTCAAAGTGCCTGAATGGAAATGGGAAGAAATAGGTATGGACTTCATACTGGGACTACCCAAGACCCAATCGGGATATGATTCGATATGGGTCATCATCGACAGGCTAACCAAGGTAGCTCATTTCATCCCCGTGAAAGAAAGCTACATTGGATCCAAGTTGGCAGAATTGTACATGTCAAGAATCGTATGTTTTCATGGAGTGCCAAAGAAGATAGTGTCAGATCGAGGGACACAGTTCACCTCAAGGTTCTGGGAGAAGTTACATGAAACCATGGGAACTCACCTGAACTTTAGTTCTGCCTATCACCCCCAGACTGACGGGCAGACGGAAAGAACCAATCAGATCCTTGAGGATATGCTGAGAGCGTGTTCGCTCAAGAACAAAAAGAGTTGGGATAAGAACTTACCATATGTGAAGTTCTCCTATAACAACAGCTATCAGGCTAGTATGAAGATGTCACCATTTGAGGCTTTGTATGGGAGGAAGTGCAGAACTCCACTATTTTGGAACCAAACAAGGGAAAGTAAAGTGTTTGGGCCCGAGGTACTACAAGAAGCTGAGGCGAAAGTGAGGGAAATTCGCAACAATTTGAGGATAGCACAGACCCGACAAAAGAGTTATGCCGATGTACGGAGAAGAGAGCTTATTTTCAACGTGGGGGACTATGTCTATCTCAAGGTGTCCCCTATCCGAGGACTTCGTCGGTTCAAGGTGAAAGGGAAATTATCACCACGATACATCGGACCCTTTCAGATTCTGGAGAGGAAAGGCAAAGTGACATATCAACTAGAACTACCGGCTTGCCTATCAGATGTACACGATGTATTCCATGTGTCACAGCTCAAGAAATGTTTAAGAACGCCCGAAGAGATGTTACCCATGAATGAGGTGGACGTACGAGAGGATCTTTCTTATGCCGAGCAATCAATCAAGATTTTGGAGACAATGGAACGCCTCACAAGAAATAAAAGAATCCGAATGTGCAAGGTGCAGTGGAAGCATCACTCGGAAGCAGAAGCCACATGGGAGCGAGAAGACGAGCTTAAGGCACAGTTTCCGGATTTGTTTTCCGAGAATCACCAATCTCGAGGACAATATTTCTTTTAAGGGGGGTAGAGTTGTAACACCCCAAAACCTGCTAAAGAGGGGAATTTAAAAAATTTTGGACGTAATGCATGTGATAAAGCAATTCAAATTCAAACTAGAATTCAAATTCAAATCAAAACAGAAAAAGAAAAGGAAAAGGAAAAAAGAAAAATGGCCAGTGGGCCGAAACCCGCTCAGCCGGCCCAAGACGCGCGCGCCAGCCAGCCCAAACCCGCGTGCCCCCCTCCCCCTCTCCCTCTCGCTGCCGTGCGGGACCCACCTGTCGGCACCTTCATCTCCATCCGCCACCTGGTATTCTTCCGAGCTCCCGCGCCCAATCGCACCGCCCTCTTCGGATTCGGCGCACCCAGAGCCGCGATCTCCAGCCCATGCGTGCGGCACTATCTCAACCGACCCCGCCGCCCTCCCTCGTCCATTTAAACGCCGAAATCCGTCCCTTTTTCCTCCCCGGTTGGCCATTTTTCTCTCCGTGAGAACCGAAGCTTCTACCGCCGATTTCCTTCAATCCTCGCTCAAATTTCCTGACTTAACGTGCTGATCACGTTCCACCACCGCCGGGGAGCCATGCAGGTGAAGGAAACGACGTGTCTTGTGCCCCAACAGTCGCCCCGACGAGGAATGAGTGCCATTGCCGGACTTCGACGCCGCCAACCGACTTCCAGGGCCTTCGAGTGCAGGAAAATCCCTAGGTGAGCATCCCCTACCCCTCCGCAGCCGATCCGTGCAAAAAGATGCGAGTTCTAGCGTGTAGCGGCAAAAACCGAGGCTGCGCCGGCGAGATCGCCGCCCCCTGCCGCCGCGCGCCGCCGCACGCGCGGGCGGGCTCCGGCCAGGGCGACGTGGCCCCCTAAGGCCCGTCCATTTTAAGTCGTGCGGTTCCTATTAGATCTAACCCGTACCGCTTCGCGTTATAATCTCAGCTATCTGTTTTAAATCGGACGGTCCACGTCGGCTCCGCATTATAAAGGCCAGGATTCTTACGCGCTACCCCCTGGGGATCTCGAAAAACACGAGCTAGCCCCGGAAACTTCTGATCTAGCCCCTGGACCTTCAGAAATTCATGTAAATTCATTTAAAAATCAGTTTTAGCCCCTGGACTTAATAAAAATTAGGAAAACCCCTCTGTTATGTGTAATTAGGCCCCTGAAAATTTAGGAAATAGTAAATTAAACCCTCCAGTAGGGTGGATTTGCCTTTTAGACCCTATAGGATATTAAATTCAGAAATTTGAACATGTGAGTAGGATTTAAATTTAAATGGTGATGCAAACACATGTGCAAATATAAATTTAAACTCTCCTAGTACTTGGAAAACCTTTAGAATGAGTTAAAAATAGATTTTAGGCTGAAATGAAATCTGCCTAAGTGTTGCTCATTTTTATTATCTCTAGAAACACATTTTAGGCTAGGAAATAATTCTAAAAACTGGTAAAATAAATTAAAATTGGTTCACATCAAAGAGAAAGTTCAAAAATATTCCATTGAACATTTTAGATCAGCACCTATTCTATTTAGATGATAGGTCTTACTATTTTAATATTAAAATTCACATTTAGGCATAGAAAATAAATATAAAAATATAGCGAAATAAGTATGCATAATTAGCAAATGTTAAATGAGGTCTTTATTTTCAAAAACTTCAAATTAAGATTTTGTAGAAGATCTAAAAACCTATTTGGAGTAGGAAATTATCATTCATGCAAACTTTGTGGGTAAGGAGTGTATTAATTAAATCTAGAGAATTTGTTCAAATTGGAAATTAATATATAGTGTGCAAATAGAAATCTGAATACAAAAGTTAGAAATAATATATATATATATATATATGTTTAAAAGTGCATGTAGGCCAAAAAATCAACACATCTAGGGTAACCACAACACCTAAACATGTGAATGACTTTAGTATGTATGTATGTGTGATTTGCATGAGTGAAAGTGTGAACTATGGCTTATGGATTGTTGTTTTCTTTTGTTATGTGTATTGGCATGAGTAGAACCTTCCCCAGAGCAAGTTCTCCCCTTCCAAGACCAGGACTTTCCATTCCCAGAGCAGCAGGAAGAAGGCAAGTGTCCTTGACCACTTTGATCCTATACTAGGATGTGTAGTTAGAATTTAATTGCATGGTCAAATTGGAATATGGTACCCATGCTAGGAAGTTTCCCTAGAATTGCATTATCTTGTTTCCTTGTAGCTTGGGTTGGGATTTATTTTATCATTTCATTTATTTATATGCTTATGCTTAGCCATGGTTAGAATGGGATAAGTGGGATATGAGATCATCAACTTATTTACCTTACTCTTGAATGAGACATTATGAGTTATGTAGAGGTAGGGATCGAGGCAAGTTGGATGATTTGGTTGGTGCTGGGTGCATGAGACTTGGGTTTGTGTTTAGTACTTGCCTGGATCCTAAGGACCGGTTCATGGAGCATGTAACCTGGCTTTACCGTGCCAACCACATGCTGAGATGGGGCAGCTTGGCCAATTAATTAGGTGTATCCCCGGCGTAGTATGGGTGTGTTGGATGGTGCGGGGAATAGGTGTCAGCTAGACTACCATATGAACCGCAAGGCTCAAGAGGGGGCCACTGCAGCGGGGTTGGAGCCTCTTGTATGCTGTTAGGGGTGAAGCCTCAGTTGGCCCACGCTCGTCAGGAATCCCTTTGTAAAGGCGTCGTAGTGATCTCCTGGCTACACACCTTGGAAGTGTGAACGTGGTTCGCGGCCACTGGCACAATGGAGGTTCTTTTAGTCCACCCGGCAACGGGGAATGAAATCACTACATGTGGGTACAGTGGTGCAAACTCTGCAGAGTCAAAACTGTCATGACAGCCGTGCTCACGGTCAAGAGCGGCTTGGACTTATTCATGATTAGAGGATGATGAAATTGGAATTTGAGGATGTTGAGCGGGGAGCTTAACATTGGAAATGATGTTGTGGAGTACATGATATTGATGATGGGTTGAGGGATTGGGACCATTTCACCTGTGTAGTAATGTCGGTGCTTAATAAGCTAAGGTGATAGGTATTAATTGCATAGTCCTTAAACCATGAGTTCAACCTCTCCTTGCTCTAGCCATGCATGACATAACTTTCCCACACTTGCTGAGTACCAACGGTACTCAAACTTGCTTTTCTGTTGGTTTAAATTGCTGCTCAGGTCAAGGGGATGATGTGGTATTCAATGACCAAGACTTCGGACCCGAAGAAGGATTCTAGGTTCATGGAGTTCCCCGGGCAACGCCTGTGACGGAGCCCACAAGATTTATATTCAGCTGCTGCTAAATTTACATGTTATGAACATTTTATCGTCCATCGAGACGTATGCTATGTAAGACTTATTTATATTCGTACACTTGGCTTGTAATAAATGATGCTTCACTATTTGTCATCACATGTGTGAGAGAATGATCCTGGCATACATGTGATATTCACTCGGTTGTTCTTTGGGACAAACCGGGTGTGACAGCATATATGTCTAGTTGCAAATGATTCCAAAGATTTATATTTTTGGCATCGTAGACTTGGTCACGTAGGCTTTGATCATCTCACGCGTTTTAGTGCTCTTGATCACATATGCCTAAGCTTAAAGGGGACAAAGAAATTGTGTGCTCTTCTTGTAGACATGCTAAGATGGTTGCAGGTTCACATGCTCCTCCCACAATGACCATGACAACTGAACCGGGTCAACTTTTACACCTTGACACTGTAGGACCTTCACGTGTTCAATCCTTCGGAGGTAAATGGTATGTTCTTGTGATTGTTGATGACTATTCTATATACTCTTGGGTTTACTTTATGGCATCTAAGAATGAAGCTTTTAGTCACTTTAAAACTTTATTTCTTGGATTATCAATTGATCACTCGGGATCTTTAAGAGCAATTAGAAGTGATAATGGAACTGAATTTAAAAATCAATCGTTTGATCACTTTTGTGCTGAAAATGCAATAGATAATCAATTTTCTTCACCATATGTACCTCAACAAAACGGTGTTGTAGAGAGAAAGAACAGAACCTTAGTTGAGATGGCTAGGACTATGCTTGATGAATATCAAACTCCTAGGAAATTTTGGGCTGATGCAATTGCAACTGCTTGTTATGTCTCAAATCGTGTTTTCTTGCGTGCTAAGCTAGGTAAAACACCATATGAGCTCAGGTTTGGACATAGGCCTAGTGTCACACACTTTAGGGTCTTTGGTTGCAAATGCTTTGTTAAGAAACATGGTAATCTTGATAAATTTGAAGCTAGATCTGTTGATGGCATGTTTCTTGGTTATCCATCTCATACTAGAGGCTACCGTGTGCTTTTACTTGATACTAACAAAATTATGGAGACTTGTGAGGTTTCTTTTGATGAAGCTAGCCCAGGTACTAGTTCAAATATTGCAGGTCTGGATCCATATCCGCAGGGGGAGAGTATTTTCGTTGAAGAAGAGGATGAAGTGGTGCTGCTGCCCGAAAATTCAGCAGCTAATGACATTGTTCCAGCTCCTGATCTTGATTCACAGCCAGCACCGACGACCACCATTGCTGGTCCAGATCCTCCTCACGTCACAAGCTCATCTATTTGTGATGAACATGCAGAAGAAGAAGCTTGTGAAGTGTTCACTCCCCTCCGGATTCTCAAAAGTCATCCTCCACAACAAATTATTGGAAGCTTGCATGAACGAGTTACAAGATCCAGGTTTTTTGACCCCAATTCTCATGCTCATTCTGCTTTTGTTGCTTCTTTTGAACCCAAAGATATATCACACGAACTCACTAATGAATCTTGGATTATTGTCATGCAAGAAGAGTTAGAAAATTTTGAAAGAAATAATGTTTGGAAACTTGTACCTCCACCTCAAGGTCACACTTTAATTGGAACTAAATGGGTGTTTAAAAATAAACAAAGTGAGGATGGGGTTGTAGTTAGGAATAAGGCTAGGTTGGTTGCTCAAGGTTTCACACAAGTTGAAGGTCTAGATTTTGATGAAACTTTTGCTCCTGTTGCTAGATTAGAAGCCATAAGAATTTTGTTAGCTTTTGCTGCATCTAAAGGTTTTAAGCTATATCAAATGGACGTTAAAAGTGCTTTTCTTAATGGCTACATAGATGAGGAGGTTTATGTCAAACAACCACCTGGTTTTGAAAATCCAAATTTTCCTAATCATGTTTACAAACTGTCCAAAGCCTTGTACGGTCTCAAACAAGCCCCTATAGCATGGTATGATTGGTTAAAAACATTCTTACTTGAAAAGGGGTTTACCATGGGCAAGGTTGATAAAACTCTTTTTGTGCTTAAGCATGGCAATGACCCATTATTTGTTCAAGTGTATGTGGATGATATTATCTTTGGTTGTGCTTCTCATGATTTTGTGTCCAAGTTTTCAGCTATGATGAGTTCAGAATTTGAGATGAGTATGATGGGAGAACTCACGTACTTTTTGGGGCTTCAAATCAAGCAAACCAAGGAGGGTACCTTTGTGCATCAAACAAAGTATACAAAAGATCTCCTAAGGCGCTTCAACATGGACAAAAGCAAGCCTCTTCGGACACCAATGGGAACAGCAACAACACTTGAACTTGATGAAGATTGTGATCCCGTTGATCAAAAAGAATATAGAAGCATGATCGGATCACTTTTATATCTCACGGCATCAAGACCGGACATACAATTCAGCGTATGTATTTGTGCACGGTTTCAAGCCTCCCCACGTGCTTCACATCGTCAAGCCGTCAAAAGGATTCTCAGGTACTTACATGGAACTCAAGAATTTGGCATTTTTCTTCCTTCTTCCTCAACCGTTACTTTGAAAGCTTTTCCCGATGCTGATTTTGGGGGTCGTAGGATTGATAGGAAAAGTACTTCTGGTGCTTGTCATTTTCTTGGTAATTCACTTGTTGCCTGGTCCTCTAGAAAACAAAGTTCAGTTGCACAATCCACAGCCGAATCTGAATATGTAGCTGCTGCGAGTGCTTGCTCACAGATTCTTTGGATTGTTCAAACACTTAAGAACTATGGGGTTGATCTAGATAGTGTTCCACTGTTTTGTGATAACACTAGTGCCATTTGCATTGCTAAAAACCCCATGCAACATTCGAGAACTAAGCACATTGACATTAGGTATCATTTTCTCCATGATAATGTCGAAAAAGGGAACATTGTGCTTCACCATGTAGATACCGAACAACAATTGGCTGACATTTTTACAAAACCTTTGGATTTCACTCGTTTTTGTTACATCCGTAGTGAAATAGGGGTTATGCATCCTCATGGCTTAAATTGAGGGAGAATTTTGAAACTTGGGAAGTCTATGTGTGAATCTGAAATTAAAATAATATGAGCATAGTATTTCATGCATATATGACTTTGTGATTCCTTTTTCATACTGAAAGTTCTTACTACATTACTCGTGTCATACATTTTGTAGTTTTTACCATGTCTAGTAATTGGAATAATTACTTACACTAAATCTGGTCATGGTCAAACTTTCTTGCTGTTTTGAACTTGTTGCATGCTCACAAGTGCTTTTAATCATAAAGAATTAATCAAGTACTCAACTCACATGTTGAGTTTTTATGTTCAAATAAAAAATGAGAAAAGATCAAGAGAATATGCATGCATCGCACTTCTTCTTTTGAGATGGCTTATCATTGCACTTAGATATGAACTTGAAAAGAGTTGTGTATGACTAAAACCATGTCCTTAAGCTTCTGACTGTCAAATGACATAGGCTTGGCTTGGTTGGTTAGAATAAGGCTGATGCTGCATATAATCTCTTGCAAATGTCATAAGATCAAAATTTGTGCTTTAAATGATAAATAAAATGCAGCAACAAGTGTCATGCTTTCAGGTCTTGAAATACTTAAGTTTGTGAGATCATGACTTGCTTAAATTGAAAATTACACTTGATCTCTAGCATGGCTTACACTACTTTATGTATCTCATTGATGTGATAGTGTAAGTTACTTGATAGTATGATTTGGATGAGCCTTGTTTTATATGTATATGTTATAATGTGCTCATAACAAATTAAAATTTCTCTTTTGTACTTTGCTGAATACATTGTCAAAGGGGGAGAAATTGATCACACATTGCACACATTCACAAGTGTTTTGGCACGATTCTTCTCAAGGGGAGAATTTTTGGTATTTTTTCTCCTCTTTTTATTTCTTATTTACAAAGGGGGAGAAATTGTTTTCAAAACTTTTCATGTGAATAAGCCAATGTTCGGATTTTAAGTGGTGTTGCCAATGCATTCATCAAGGGGAAGATTGTGAGACCTATGTGTGCTGAATACATTGGCTTTGACGATAAAAGTTTTGAATACTACCAAAACACCTTTTTAACAAGGTCCGACTCTAGGTCCGAGCTTCTGCAAGGCCCGACGATAGGTCCGACGTAAGGTCCGACTTGCTTTGTCTAGGTCTGACTTATTTTGGCTAGGTCCGACTTGTTTTTACTAGCTCTGGTGCTAGGTCCGACTAGCTTTGGTAAGTTCCGTGCTAGGTCCGACTAAGTTTTAGTAAGCTCCGGCGCTAGGTCCGACTAGCTTTGGTAAGCTCCGGTTCAAGGTCCGGTTAGCTTTGGTAAGGTTCGGAGCTTGATTGCAATGGTTCTGCTTTTAACTTGCAATGTTTCGAACTTGCTTTACTCTTATGGAAATTTTGCTTAGTATTATTTTACTATGTTTTTGGTGTGTTTTGGTGGTTATGGCTGATATTATTTTGCTATGGTTTACAACATGCATATGTGAGGTGCTCATGTAAGATGTTGTAGTTTCAGAACTAACGAGAGTCAAGTCAAGGACTTGTGCTCGGAAGTATTGGTTGTTCATTCATGTGCAGGTGTTGCTTGAGTTCAAGACATGGCTGGTGATGGGATCCATTGAACTAGTCTTAGGGAGAAGATGAGGTTCAACAACTAAGTTCGGGAGGAATTGTGGTTGAGTTGATCGGGAGGTTGCGCAGTATGTTTGAATCAAGAACAATGCATATGAAGGTATCTTGGACGTCGTTGGAAGATGTTTGCACGTGTGCAAGGAGTGCATGGACGTGGCTTCATGGTTCCAAGGCGTGATGAAGAGATGTGGACGTAAAGAATTGGTCGGAAAGGTCCAACCGACTAGGTTATGGACTCAGGTTGCGGCTGAGTCGTGTTTGACTCAAATATGGAAAGTTTTGAGTTGGTTATGATAGGATTTCGTGTGGGTCACGAATTTGAGTTGTTTTAGGAATGTTTGGGACGTTACTAAGGTGTTTGGAAGTCTTAAGATTGCTTCTATCTGCGTGTAGAAGAGTCTTGAGCAGTATTGGAAAGTTACATTTTGAATCCAAGTAGGAGTAGGAGTCCAAGTTTGAATTGGGTTGGCTTTAGGGCTGGTTATATAAGCAAGGGAGGCCAAGGCTCGTGGGTACACGACTTTGGGGCTGTTCCTCTTGTGTTTTGATAAATAAAATTCGTATTCTAAAGGAACTTTTGTGCCTTGTTCGTCCGACTTGTTTCAGACAAGTTTTTCTCGTCGAGTTTCTGTTCAGCACTACCTTGCTTCGGTGGTTTTTTCATAACTCGAGTTTTACACATCCAATTGATGTGATTATTTTTGGGTTGTCTTCACAACTTGATTATATATCATCTGTGAAAAGTTCACGGTCATTGAATTTGTGGTTTCTGATCTACACGAGTTTCTTTGCAGTATTCCAGAACTGTTTTTCTCGCGTAGGACAGATTGACCTTTGTTCGATCTTTTGATCGTAACTTGAGTTTCTCTCAACGGATTTTCATGATTCTTGTTGTGACGTCTTCGTGACTTGATTCTCTATAATCTATACTAGTTTTGTCACAGTTGAACACGTTTATATTAGTCGCACACACGGTTTCTTTAACAGATCGGTTTTCTTCTGAGGGGTGTTTTGTTGCTTCCGCTGAAAAGTTTTTATCTACCATTCACCCCCTCCCTCTGGTAGCTTTACACGTGTACTTCAATCTTACACAGATCACATGTTGATCGGTTTGATCTAGATCTTGATAAGGTCATCACCATGTCCACATTTGATCCTTACACCCTTGTTCATCGTAAAACCCCATGCAAGCCTATTAGAACATGCAAGAACACGTACAAACTAAACTGCACCATGGGATCAGCATGCACCTACACCATTGCATCTTAAGTAAAGTTTGTGCATGATTATTGATTGCTGTGAATCTTATATGTGCGTGATCGTGATTAGAAGGACAAGCTCAGGGAGCTATCTACGAAGGACCACAGCA
This sequence comes from Neostapfia colusana, assembly GCA_030760725.1. NCBI lineage: Eukaryota > Viridiplantae > Streptophyta > Magnoliopsida > Poales > Poaceae > Neostapfia > Neostapfia colusana. The sequence goes on along the minus strand of JASWHV010000017.1, from coordinate 29,509,822 downwards.
CCAAGATTTCGAGACACCTGAGCAACAGAAGCCACAGGAACAAGGCAAGTGCCCCTTGACCATATTGATCCTATGTTTTGAAACTGTTTTGTTTGCGAAAACGTATATGCTTGAGTCAACTTGATGGGAAACCCTTTCATAGGAGTTTACTATTTTTGTTAACCACCCTTGTCGCCGGCAAAGTTGATGAGTCGGGTATGGTCGTTTTTGCTTTTGCTTCGCTGAGTCCACGGGATATGGGAAGCGAGATAGAATGTGTCTAGCTACTGCACTCATATGAACAATGATAATAAGAACTTGATGATGATAATGAACATGAATCGAGGGAGATCTAGGCAAGCTTGGTTCGTGGAAGTGGTAGAATGAAATGGTGGTTTACTTGTCGTAGATCTAAGGACCGGTTCATGCCAACACATGCCTGGAATACAGTGCCACCACAAGGCCAAATATGGGTGCGGCTTAGCTGACTAATTAGGTAAGTTGCTAGATTGTTATGGACCGTGGAAGGCGCGGAGAATGGGAATCGAGAGAGGAGTACCCTGGGAAATGCATGGCACAAGAGGGGGCCCGAAGGTGGGAGAATGGTGATTCTAGCCTGCTAGTGAAACCTTAGTGAGTCCATACATCTAGTAACCCCTTTGTAAAGGCTATTTGTGATCTCTTGGCCATACACTGACGGTTGTGTACTAGTATAATGGAGGTTCTACAGTCACCGACGGGTGACGAAATCACAAACTTGTGGGTAAAGTGGTGCAACCTCTTAAGAGTGTAAAACTATCATGATAGCCATGCTTGCGGTCACAAGCGCCTGGCCAACTCACATGATTAGGTGGGATGGTTACTGGGAGGTTATTCGGTATTGGTTGTTGGGAGGTTATTGGTATGGTTATGGTTTGGTCATTGAGATTGGTTTTGGGACTTTTGAGTCCTGGTAATAAGAACTGTTTCAGGACTGTTGAGTCTTGAATATGAGATGGTTATTATGAGCATGAGATAAAGTTGAGAAAGATTTATGGTTGGATGAGACATGGAAAGTGGTGAATCATGAAGGAGGTATGTTGATGTTTTAATTAGATATATGTTGGGCTTAAATTCACTTAAAGATAAGTTGTTGTTTTTATTGTGTTTGTGAAATAAACTTTGATTTCTGCAATGAGCCCATTTATTCCTACATTACCGTAATCTACATGTCATACTTTTTCCGCACTTGCTGAGTACGACATGTACTCACCATTGCATTATCATACAATCATTAGCAACAGGAGAGGAGTACTTTGAAGACCATGTGGAGTACTAGGTGTGCGATCTACCGTCAACTTGCCTGTGGGGATGGAGTTGAAGATGGAGCCGCTGCCGTGCTTAGTTTGCTTCCGCTATCGTTATAGACTTCCGCTGCTAGAATGAGACTTCCCCTGCAAGAACATGTTAGAGATTTATGTAATAAAGTGCCTAAACACTTGTTATTTGTGGTTATATTCTGAATTCAGTTTGTGGATTAAATGTGTATGTGTGATGAACATCCTGGGCACACATATGCATTAGTTTGGATCCGTTTTCACGGGACCGGGCATCACAGATTGGTATCAGAGCTGCCACATTGACTGTAGGACGCAGGCCTAGTCACAGATTGGTATCAGAGCTGCCACGTTGACCGTAGGACGCAAGCCTAGGTAGAATGCATAGATTGGCATTGGAACCACCTTGACCATAGGATGCAAGCCTTTCTCTCACCATCTGTGAGAGAGTTGGGTAGAATAGAAGTTAGAAGTTTAGATTGATCCTCCTAACTATATGCATCAAGGTGGATGGACTAAATATCATCTTATATGAGGATGTGAACATATGCCGAAGCACCTCACATCCCTCTACTATATGTGGATATGGACAACGCTGAAGCGTCCCACAACTCACACTAAGCACTCAAACACAAGCAATCATCACAAAAGTTCAACCAATCCTATTCGGGCTTCTATGGTTTGGTTTGCGCTTCAAACACAGCGCCGACGAGCCTCGCCGTGAATTCACCTCGGACCTCGTCGCCGACCGCTTTCCAGGACCTCCGAGCTCAAGAAAACCCCCGAGGTGAGATCCCCGACCTCCCCTCTACCGATCTATGCCATAAAATCACAGTTTTAGGAAGAATTGACGAAGATCCGAAACTCTCCGGCGAGATCGCCGCCTCCTGCCGCCGTGCGCCGCCGGGCAGCGCCGCCTGCGCTCGATCGGAGCGACGTGGCCGCTTGTGCGCCGTCTATTTTAAATCGCACGGTAGAATTTAAATCCCCGCGTACCGGTTCGACGTTATAATCTCAGCCGTCTGTTTTAAATCGGACGGTCCACGTCAGCCCCGCGTTATAAAGGCCGGGATTCTTACGTGCTACCCCCTGGGGTTCTCGGAAATTAAGAGCTAGCCCCGGAAACTTCTGATCTAGCCCCTGGAACTTTAGAAAATCATGTAAATTCATTTAAAAATCAGTTTTAGCCCCTGGACTTAATAAAAATTAGGAAAACCCCTCTGTTATGTGTAGTTAGGCCCCTGGAAATTCTTAAAATAATATAATAGACCCTGTAGTGGGGTGAGTTTACCTTTTTAACCCTATTTGATATTAAATTTAGGAATTTGAATATGTGGTTAGTATTTAAAATTTAAAAGATGGGACAAACATATTGTCAATTCAAATTAAAAACTTTCCTAGTATATGGAAAACTTTGGAGTGAGATAAAAATAGATTTTTGGCTGAAATGAATCTGTCCAATTAATTATTCACATTTATTAGTTATAGGGACACATTTTAAGTAGAGAATAATTCTGAAAATTATTAAAATAAATGTAAAATAGTTTACATCAGAGGAGAAGTTCAAAAATATATTATTTAATATTTTAGACCCAGAACCTATTCTGTTTAGATGAGGTGTCTTACTATTTTCATAATAAAGTTCACATTTAGGCATAGGAAATAAATCTGAAAATATAACAAAAATAAGTATGCATAACTATAAATGGATAAATGAAGTTTCCAAAATCCAAAGAATTTAGTTAGGGTTGGTAGAAGGTCTGAAGACATATTTGGAGTAGGAAAATGCCTTCCATGCACACTTGGTAGCTAAAAGGTGTATCAATTGAATATAAGGAATTTATTTAAATTTGGAAACTCATATATAGTAGGCAAACATAAATATGAATACAAAAGTAGAAATCATATGCACATGTTTAAAAGTGCATGTAAGCCAAAATCAACACACATAGAGTAGCCATAACACATAGAAATGTGAATAGCTTTCATAAGTGTGAATGTGTGGTTTGTATGAAATGGAAGTGTGAACTATGTCTTATGGATTGTTGTTTTCTTTTGCTATGTGTGATGGTATGAGTAGAACCTGCTCCAGAGCAAGTTCTTCCTTTCCAAGATCAGGACTACCCATTCCCAGAGCAGCAAGAAGAAGGCAAGTGTCCTTGACCACTTTGTTCCTATACTATTATGTGTAGGTAGAATTATTTGCATTGTCAATTGAAAATATGAAACCCATGCTAGGATGTTTCCCTAGAATTGCATTACCCTGTTTCCTTGTATCTTGGGTTGGGATTCATTTTATCATGTCATTTATTATTATGCATATGCTTAGCCATGCTTAGAATGGGATATTTGGGATATGAGATCATCAGTTTATTTTACCATACTCATGAGATATTGTGAGTTATGTAGAGGTAGGGATCAAGGCAAGTTGGATGTTTTGGTTGGTGCTGGGTGCACGAGACTCGGGTTTGTGTTTAGTACTTGCCTGGATCCTCAGGACCGGTTCATGGAGCATGTAACCTGGCTTTACCGTGCCAACCACATGCTGAGATGGGGCAGCTTGGCCAATTAATTAGGTGTATCCCCGGCGTAGTATGGGTGTGTTGGATGGTGCGGGGAATAGGTGTCAGCTGGACTACCATATGAACCGCAAGGCTCAAGAGGCGGCCACTGCAGCGGGGTTGGAGCCTCTTGTATGCTGTTAGGGGTGAAACCTCAGTGGGCCCACGCTCATCGGGAATCCCTTTGTAAAGGCTTCGTAGTGATCTCCTGGCTACACACCTGGGAACTGTGTATGTGGTTCGTGGCCACTGGCATAATGGAGGTTCTTTTAGTCCACCCGGCAACGGGGAATGAAATCACTACATGTGGGTACAGTAGTGCAAACTCTGCAGAGTCAAAACTGTCATGACAGCCGTGCTCACGGTCAAGAGTGGCTTGGACTTATTCATGATTAGAGGAGTGATGGTTTTGGAAGTTAAGGATGTTAAGCGGGGAGCATAACATTGAAAATGATGTTATGGTTATTTGATTATGATGATGGGACGGGAGATTGGGACCATTTCACCTGTTTAGTAATGTAGATGCTTAATAAGCTAAGGTGATAGGTATTAATTGCGTAGTGCTTTAACCATGAGTTCAACCTCTCCTTGCTTTAGCCATGCATGACATGACTTTCCCACACTTGCTGAGTACCATCGGTACTCAACCTTGCATATTTGTTGGTTTATATTGCTGCTCAGGTCAAGATAATGAAGTAGTGTTTAATGATCAAGACTTTGGACCCGAAGAAGGTTTCTAGGTTCATGGAGTCCCCCGGGCAACGCCTGTGACGGAGCCCACAAGAATAATATTCCGCTGCTATTTTATTTACTTGTTATGAACTTATTATCGTCCATCGAGACATATGCTATGTAAGACTTATTTATATTCGACACCTGGCTTGTAATAAATGATGCTTCACTATTTGTCATCACATGTATGAGAAAATGATCCTGGCATACATGTGATATTCACTCGGTTGTTCTTCGGAGAAACCGGGTGTGACAGTTTAGGCTACATCGGTTTATCGGGGCCCATATATCTGATATGCCTTCGGTACGTTCAAACTTGATCAGCGTGGGCCGCACACGGATCGGTCCTCAATCGACACGGACAGGGCCGTGCACACAAGACTTCCTCTTGCTGCGCCCTAGCCCCTGCCTAGTCTCATTTTCATTACTAAAGTGAGCTCACATCACTCAACCGAACTCGTGTGTCCCAAGTCTAAACTCGCGAGTAGATTCCAACTACTCGACTTGTACCGAAGTCCTATGAATCATTAAGCATAGCTTGTCTACTCGAGGTCTTAGAAACTACCCTCACTCTTTTAGGAACCTTTGGTTATGCAAGTGGGGTTCCATTCATCCTACACCTAATGCACATTCATACATCACCCTAGTTATGTGAACAAAGTAAAACTTGATATAAGAGTTAATGCAAACCGGGGCTTGCCTTGTTGCTGCTGGTCAGTAGTTAGCTCTTCTTCCGGAAGGAGGAAGTCCAGCACTTCCGGAGTCTCTTCTTCAGTGACTACACGTTTAATGAAATACGACATGTAAATTTAAATGCAATGTGTAAACTTGAATACTTAACTACTAATAACTCTAGCTAGCCCTCCCCTTTGGTTCTGAAATTTTTATTGTGGCTTGGTAGGGTCCTAACCAGAGTCTTGACCAAGTTTCATTTGAAACAAAGTTCATTTGAACCTTGTACAAATAAAAGCCCATTTGGTCAATATTTGAGCCTCTGAATAATTCCAGGGGTTTTCATGGCTCCAACCATTACTTTCTGGAAACTAGACTTTAAGATGGTTCTAATGGAGTTGGTTTCATGTCATTTGAAGAATTCTACAGAAAGTTATGCCCTAATTAAGATTTGAGAAAATCTGAAAAATGTTTCTGTATATTTTTCTATTTTCTCTGGGCAGTTCTTTTAATCACCCGATTAAGGTAACTAAATTAACTTGGATAAGTCTGAAAATTTTACTGGGATTCAGGGATTTTCCAATGAACCTCTCAGACAAATTTCATAATTTTTCATAAAGTAGTTCTCCCGATAAAATTCCCAACAGTTTAAAATTTAGGGATTTAATTCTGGAAAACTATTCACTTTCATGAGCTGAATTTGGTATTGCTGGAAAGTACTCAGAATTCTGAGTTCAGCAAAATTTGGTTCATCGAATTTGGAGTTTCCTAGCCAAAGTTCTATGCATTTGAAGCTTGAGCTAAAACTGGAAATTCCAAAAATGTTTAAATCCTGCGTGGGGCCCACTCCTCGAGCCGGCCCACTCAGAATGCAGCCACAACACATCCCACGGGGTTTTTACCCGCGCTGCCGCACCGAATCCCGGCCGCAAACCGATCCCTGCACGAGATCAGAGGCTGACCGGTGGACCCGGCCCCCTTCGTCTACCTCGCGCTCTCCCGCAGCTCCCGCGGCGGCGCTTCGCCGGAGCGCTTGCCGCCGGGCGTTTCACCACCCGAACTTCGACGAAACTTGCCGCCTGTGCCTAAATCGACTCGGAGAACACGCTGGTGCCCTCACCGGAGCTTGAAACGGCCGGAACAGTGCTCCCGCCAGCAACAGCGGCCGGGAGCTCACCGGCGACGTCAAACTCAGCATCCCCTGCACCTTTTTCGATGCGGTTTGCTCGGGGAGCTCTGCTGACACCCGCTGATCATGGATATGGGCACCGATCTCTGTGAAAACAGCTGCAACTACGACCTCACCTGTGACCTAGACCGGAAATCGGCGCCGATGCAAAAAGCTCGAAGAACATCGCCCATACTCGATGAAACTCGATGATTTCTGATCTCAGAGACGCGTGGGCGAGTCTAGATCATGTCTTTAGCTCGGCCTAAGGAGTGGTGGCTTACTTGCCACGAATTTATGGATTTCGCCTGGTTCGGTTCTAAACACCCCGACACACTAATCCCCCAAATTCTTTTCCGACAGTGCGAGAGAGAGGGCGAGGTCAGTACGGTGGTGATCAGTACCTCGAGGCGGTTCTTTCTTGTGTTGCTCGTCGGGCATGAGAGTGCCTGGGTTGATCGGACGCCGGCGACCAGAGAGCGGCGAGGAACAAGTTTGCGCACGGAGGCGATTGTGGATGGGGGAACGCTGGGGCAGCCGGGGCACCGTGAAAACAACCGGGCGAGCGTCGTGCTGGCGTGGTGACTCCGCTCTTTCACCGTGCGGTGGCCGCGTTGGGACGGGGTCGACCCCGTGCGTTGTCGCCCGTAGGGGTGTTCGACCTCGTACCTGAGTCGGTTTGATTCCTGGGTGGCTGACCAGTGGGCCCTCTTCTCCCCTCTAATTCTTTCTCCCCCTTTCTTTTGTAAATATCCCAGCTACTGAACATTGAATGGGAGACTTAGCCACCAAGTATTGGTTTGAATTTGAGTTCTCAAATTTAAACTTTGTTGGGTTAAATTTGCTTCATGTTTAAACTGAAATTCAAATTCGGTTTTGAATTATTGCAAATTTAACTCCCGACAAAATGAACTCCAATAGGGATGAAAATTGATGGGCTAACTCAGAAAAATGTGCTGAGTTTGAAAATGAAGCTAACTTTTGAATTTGAGTGATGAAAGTTGCTGCAATTTGAATTTACATTCAAATTGGCCTCTTTTTCAAATACCTCCAAAAGTGCCTCAAAAAGTGTTGGATTTACATGAAACTTGGACTGAACCTTCCCAAGATTTTTTTAGGTTTTAGGGGTGAGCTCAACCTCTCATGTTCATGTGTAGAAACCCTACTTTGTGAATGTGAAGGCTTTCCCCTCTAATCACTCTTTTGATGGAGGTCACTTGCTCTTCACAATATTTCCTAAGATATCCACAATAAAAACTGTGGTGTTGTGAGGTGAAGAAAAGTTTTTGCAAGTCCCTTTTCTTGGGCTTTTACATCCCTCCCCCCTTAAAAGAATCTCGTCCCGAGATTACAAAAGAAGAGATAGCGATGTAATAGGGACTTACCCGTGTTGAGATGCCATAAACTCCGGGTAATTTGAGCGAAGGAACTCCTCGCTCCCCCACGTCGCTTCTTCAGCGGTGTGGTTGATCCAGAGGATCTTGTAGAACCACAACATTCTGCTACGCGTGGTTCGGGCTTTCTCATCAATAATTTCCACCGGATACTCATCATATGTTAAATCCGGTTTCAGCTCGCCGATGTCTTCAGTAGGAACAGGAGCTGTATGCTTTAAACATTTTTGCAGTTGCGAAACATGAAAAACATCATGGACACCAGCAAGAGATGCCGGTAACTCCAATCGATACGCCGCTGGTCCGCACTTCTCGGTGATAGCATAGGGTCCAATGAAACGGGGAGCGAGCTTCCCCTTCACACCGAACCGGTGCACGCCCTTCATCGGAGACACGCGGAGGTACACGTGTTCACCAACGTCAAAGTGCAACGGTTTACGCCTCTTATCAGCGTAGCTCTTCTGCTGGGATTGAGTGGCCTTCAAGTTAGCTTGAATCGCCCGAACGCGCTCTTCGGCGTCGTTCACCACATCAACCCCGAATGTGACCCTTTCACCAGACTCGCACCAGTTTAATGGGGTGCGGCATTTACGACCGTAGAGAGCTTCGTAGGGTGCCATCTTGATACTCACCTGATAGCCGTTGTTGTACGAGAATTCCGCCAATGGTAGGTGATCATCCCAGTTCCTACCATGGTGGATGGCACATGCTCTCAACATGTCTTCTAGAACCTGATTCACCCTCTCTGTTTGGCCATCTGTCTGAGGGTGGTAGGCGGAGCTTCTAATCAGTTTAGTCCCCAAAGCTGCATGCAACTGCTCCCAAAAGCGAGATACAAACAATGCACCTCGATCTGAGACTATAGTCTTGGGTACACCGTGCAAGCATAGAATCCTGGCGATATACAACTCCGCATATCTGTTGGCATGGAAATGTGTATGCACGGGGATGAAGTGAGCTGACTTGGTTAGTCCGTCAACGATCACCAAAATGGAATCATGTTTGTTGGATGTTAAGGGTAATCCCACAATGAAATCCATGCTCACATCTTCCCATTTCCGTGCTGGAATTTTCAGGGGTTGCAACAGCCCTGATTTCTTCATGTGATCAACTTTCACTCGTCGGCACGTATCGCACTCGGATACGTACTTCACTACCACCCGCTTCATCCGTGTCCACCAAAATTTCTTTTTCAAATCTTGGTACATCTTGTTGCTGCCCGGATGAATGGAGTATTTAGACAAGTGAGCTTCATCGAGGATCTTTTTCCTCAACTCCATATCTTGGGGTACGACTATGCGGTCATTGAACCATAGCGTCCCCTCATCATCCTTCCGGAAACACTTGATCTCTCCATTGTCTATCCGTCTCCGGAGATATGCCATACCCTTATCATTCTTCTGAGCTGCAATGATGTCCTCCCTAATAGTAGGGATGAGGGCAAGGTTGTACAGCGACCCATAAGGAACCAAGTATAAACTTGGCTCTTCCTCCCCCATCGGTGTAAGGGTGAGGTGATGGACATGTGATTTCCGACTCAGCGCGTCGGCAACCACATTCGCCTTGCCGGGGTGGTAATAGATCTCAATCTCATAATCTTTGATCAGTTCTAACCACCTCTTTTGCCTCATGTTCATCTCCTTCTGGGTGAAAATATATTTCAAGCTCCTGTGGTCGGTGTAGAGGTGCACTAGATTCCCCAGGAGATAGTGCCTCCACATTTTCAGCGCCAAAACCACTGCAGCAAGCTCAAGATCATGAGTGGGATAATGCTGCTCATGGTTCCGAAGTTGGCGTGAGCCATATGCGACCACACGTCCTTCCTGCATCAACACGCAGCCGAGCCCAACACCGGACGCGTCACAATACACGTCGAAGGGCTTTGTTGTATCCGGCTGAGCTAAGACCGGGGCTGTGGTGAGATGCTTCACCAATGTTTGGAATGCTCCTTCACACGCCGTGTTCCAAACATATTTCGTTCCATTCTTCAGCAATTCTGTCATCGGCTTAGCGAGCTTGGAGAAGCTTGGAATGAATCTCCGATAGTATCCTGCTAACCCAAGGAAGCTTCTGACTTCGTGAACTGAAGTGGGAGCTTTCCATTTCAGCACTTGCTCTATTTTGCTTGGGTCAACCGCAATGCCTTCCGCTGAGATGATATGTCCCAAGAATGGCACTTGGCAGATCCAAAACTCGCATTTGCTGAACTTGGCATAGAGCTTGTGGTCTCGTATTCGTTGAAGAATGATCCGCAAGTGTTCGGCATGTTCGGCTTATGTCTTGGAGTAAACCAAGATATCATCGATGAACACTACCACGAACTTGTCAAGCTCCGGCATGAACACTGAGTTCATTAGATACATGAAATGGGCTGGAGCATTTGTGAAACCAAAAGACATGACGAGATATTTGTATAAGCCGTATCTCGTCGAGAAGGCCGTCTTCGGAATATCCTCCGCCCGGATTTTAATCTGGTGATATCCAGAGCGAAGGTCCATCTTGGAGAATACACTTGCACCCACAAGTTGATCAAACAATATGTCGATGCGGGGCAGTGGGTACTTATTCTTGATGGTGACGGTGTTGAGCGGCCGGTAATCCACACACAGCCTCAGGGTTTCATCCTTCTTCTTCACGAACAGCGCCGAGCATCCCCAAGGTGAGGAACTCGGCCTAATGAAACCCTTGCTCAACATATCATTGAGCAGTTCTTTCAGTTCCGCCAGCTCATTTGGAGCCATCTTGTATGGTCTCCGTGATATGGGCATAGTCCCGGGTGCGAGCTCGATCTTGAACTCGACATCCCACTCAGGTGGCATGCCCGGAAGATCATCCTGGAACACGTCGGGATACTCCCGGACTACGGGGATGTCCTCCAACTTGAGAGCTTCAGTATTGTTGATCACTGATACTTCCCGGACTGGATTATCTAATAAGAGGGACTGCGGACGGTGTAATGTGGAGTTGAGGTGAACTGTCCGTGATAGGGTTTCCAGGACAGCGCCATGGTAGGTTAGCCATGACATTCCCAAGATTGCATGAATCTTCTGCCCCTCAAGGATAATCATAGTGGTGGGATATATCTTCTCACCTAAGCACAGTGGTGCTTTTGGAACCATCATCGTTGCTGAAATCTTTCCTCCCGGTGAGCAGATCATATACGAACACTTGGTTGGAAAGGCTTCCAGCTGATGCTTAACCACATATGATGCACTTATAAAGTTGTGGGTTGCACCAGAATCAAACAATATGACGATGGCTTGATTGTTGAGAGTGAACGTACCCGCCAGCACGTTGTCTCCATCTGGGGCGTCCTCATTGTCGAGGTTGCGGACGCCTCCAGTCCGCTGACCAACCTTCTTCATCGGAGGTCGGCCTCGAGCACCGCCCTGAAACTGGGCTTGCCCGCTGCTCTGCTGCCCCTGGGGACAGTCCTTCGCGAAGTGGCCCGCCTGGCCACACGTGAAGCAGGTGAAACGGGGCGGTCCCCCGCTGATCGGTGGGCGGAAACCCGGGGCGCGTTGTGGCGGTGGAAACGTCCAGGGTACCGTCTGCTGCTGCTGCTGCTGTCTTGGTGGTGGCATCGGCGGACGGAACGGGGGTGTTTGGAACGAACGTCCCCCGAACTGTTTGCGCCACGCCGGTGGTCGCCACTGCTGCCCGGATGGTGTCCGATATACCATATGGTACTTCTGGGGAGCGCCACTCCCACTGCTGGGTGGAGCGCTGCGCTTCCGCTGCTCAGCTGCCAACTCCCGCTGAGCATCCTCCTGCATGATCACGGCATTTACTAGGTCGTTGAATGTGCCGCGATTCCACTGAACGAGATGTGTCTTCATTTCGGGGTGTAACCCCCGATAGAAGTGCTCCCGCTTCTTCTCCTCAGTGGAGATATAGTCTGACGTGTACTGCGCCAGATGGTTGAAGGCACGGGAGTAGTCATGGGCACTCCTCCCGCCCTGCTTCAGTTCCAAAAACTCTTGGATCTTCCGGTTCATTATCCTAGGAGGGATATGGTAGGCGCGGAACGCCTCCCAGAATTCTTCCCACTCCACGGCATGGCCAGCCGGCAGTGAGGCGACATAGTTCACCCACCATGCACTGGCGGCACCGTGAAGCTGCTATGCCACGAACAGAGTCTTCTGCCGCTCCGTACATTGGAGCAGCCCAAACTTGGACTCGATGATCCGCAGCCAGTTGTCAGCCTCCAGTGGTTCTTCAGCTTCGGTGAACACTGGAGGGTGCGTACTCATGAAGTCCGAGTACGACACTTCACGAGGCTCACGAGGCCCTCTGTCTTGACGCCCGCCGCCTGGGACGTATTCTGCACGATCGTGCGGAGCAGGTTGGTCTGCTCCTCCCGACCACCCACCAGTGCTGCTATCACATCCGCTAGAGTAAGCGGAGGCGGCGGTGGTGGCTGCTGCTGCGGGGTGCTGTCGTAGGCCGGTGGCTGGGAGTCATCACCTCCCTGTTGGCTAGAGCCACCAACCTCGTGCGTGGTCCTAGTGCGAACCATCTGCAACCATACGACAATAAACATCAGTCCCACAACATATTACATGCAGTCCAATAAAATAGGCATAAAAACATAATGACAATAAAACATGCGATACATCTCGTATGTAGATAATGTAATAACTTTGCACAAGCTACACCATTACCAGACCAAATACAAGCTAGTTATCTCCAACTTGATGAACCTCCACTTTGGAAGCTCACCATAACTAGATTTGGTCACTACGAGATATTACTATCGCTTTGTCATCACGTATACCACCCTTAGGGTACAACACCCTCTCCAATGAGTTCAACTGTCATTCTTCTGTCAGAATGACCAGTTTCTACCTATTCCAAGTTTTGATCTGGTTCTGGGCATTTTCATGACTCAAGCTGAACACCAAAGTTAAATTCAACTTCAGTATCTTTCCAACGAGTATTCATTTGCCCCCAGATCAGCTTTGGTTAAAAAATTATGCTAATTCAAAGTCAGCAGAATTTCTGGAAGAATTTTAACAGCACCTCCCTTGGAAGTGGCTGTTTTCAACCCTGGTTTCCACTGAAATCTGTGCTGAAATTTCAGAAACTTTGAATTGAAAAGATGTCACACATCTTCTACTCTTTCTAAGGACGTATCATATGAAAATTATAAATTTTTCTACTGGGAGTTATGTTTGAAAAACAGAACAATCCAGAGAGTGTTCCACTCTGTCCTGATTCTGGACAGTTTACATCCCTCTGGGTTTTAGGCAATCTTAAGGTGTGTTTCAGCTCTGGGAGTCTACAACAAAGTTGTAGAGTACTTAAATACCTTTCCAGAACTATATACCACACCTCCCTGGGCTAAAATACCTGTGAGTTATGCCCTGTTGAAGATCAGCACACTTGCTGCCCAAAACAGAGCACTCTGTTTTTCAGTCTTTTGGAACTACACTCATCAATTATCAACTTTTCCACCCAACCAGAGCCCTAGATGTTGATCCTAGTGGTTTTAATTCCTTGTTATCATTATTTTCATGCATATGCCTACAATATCTCGGTACTACGTTCCTCACAAAAGAAAATCCTAACCGGATTATACCGGCATATACGTCTCAAGTGTGGCACTAAATAGTCTCTCGCACATGTTTACTACACGGATACATACGTGGTTAATACCTGCAGAAAATCACACAATAATGGTGCACTCAATGGTTGGTTTCATTTCAGGCAGGACCATATTTAGAAGTAAATACAAACGCCCGTATCATTGCCATACGGCCGTCCTTGAGCTAAGTCACGTCTCAAGGCACGTGATCGTGTTTCAACACCACACGAAGGGGAACCCGAGTATGTCATGAACGGGTCGTCACAGTTGGGAATGTTATCAACCCAACAGATACCACCTACTGCCCTGCAGGGCACGCCGATGGCAAGCGCTGTTACTGACCACGCGATGGGGTCTCCACTTACTTGCCTAATGCACGCTAGGGATCAGCGTTTCATATGAACTCAGGAATATGAAGAGTTCAAGAGTTTCATATTGACGTCTCACACCAAGCTGTGAGACAAATCCCTGAACCACATTCCTCGTCAGGGGGAGCTAACCAAAATTGAACCGCTTTCGGTGGCATTCTTTATCATTCTTACCAGAGCGTAGGTGCGTCGTTACATAATTGAAATTCAGAATTATAACACATAAGTTAGTCTTTGCCACTTTAAGTAACTAGACTAATATAGTCCTTACTTGGGCAACTACCGATTTCCTCGCCGTAAACCTAAGTTTTCCCATAATACAGTCCTTAGGTACTGTGCTATCCCCAATGCAGCTCTGATACCAGGCTGTGGCAGACCGGAATCCGCTCATCCAGGATCGCAGAGGATGGTGCCGCACGATGCGACACCCGACAGCACACGTCATAAGAACACAATATATTACATGGGAAAACAAACTGAACTGTACAAAAAGGTACAACTTCAGTTACAAACTAATATTTATTTTACACAGCGGAAATCTACTCTGTACAACTCACGCCCGCCTATCTAGCAAAAGTCGGTTGCCCAGCCCTAGGGCAACCAACACTGGCTGCACTCCTCAGCTCAGCGCGGCGTGTACGGCTCCCTCTCAGCCGTGGTCCCCGACGGAGGGTAACCCTCGACGGTGGACTCGTACTCCGAGTCCGTGGGTGGCTCCTCACCTGAAAACACTTAAGCAGCAACCATGAGCACGAAGGCTCAGCAAGGTTTAACCGACTCACCTAAACATGAAACTCTACATGAGGTGTACAATGACATAGGATAGTCATATTGCAGCAAATGGACTCGCCTACAAGTTCATCCTTAGTTCAACTTTTAGCAACAAGTTAACAGTTCAGGAAGCTGAAATTTAGTAAGCAATATTTGGTGGCAAACATGTAGCAATACAATATTATATCATATCAGCAATATTGAATCACTATATTTCATACATTATTCTACGTCAGGACTCAGTGACCAAGTGGTACTCTTCACCGTGGGGACGGCGAATCGACTTGATATACACCTGCAGGGAAACCCAAAGAGCACGTCACGTACGCCCACCCGTGGAGCTGCACAGCACAATCACTCGATGTCGTACGGGACAACCTTTCACCCAACAGCCCAAACGTCGAACCGGTCGCACCGAAACGAGCAGGAGGTTCCCCACACGGAGCATATCTCTATGCCCGTTGGCAGATTTCCACCTTGCTGCCCTCAGCCTACACCTATAAATCTGTGCGTTATGCCTCGACGCCCGGAGGTTTAGGCTACATCGGTTTATCGGGGCCCATATATCCGATATGCCTTCGGTACGTTCAAACTTGATCAGCGTGGGCCACACACGGATCGGTCCTCAATCGACACGGACAGGGCCGCGCACACAAGACTTCCTCTTGCTGCACCCTAGACCCTGCCTAGTCTCATTTTCATTACTAAAGTGAGCTCACATCACTCAACCGAACCCGTGTGTCCCAAGTCTAAACTCGCGAGTAGATTCCAACTACTCGACTTGTACCGAAGTCTTATGAATCATTAAGCATAGCTTGTCTACTCGAGGTCTTAGACACTACCCTCACTCTTTTAGGAACCTTTGGTTATGCAAGTGGGGTTCCATTCATCCTACACCTAATGCACATTCATACATCACCCTAGTTATGTGAATAAAGTAAAACTTGATAAAAGAGTTAATGCAAACCGGGGCTTGCCTTGTTGCTGCTGGTCAGTAGTTAGCTGTTCTTCCGGAAGGAGGAAGTCCAGCACTTCCGGTGTCTCTTCTTCAGTGACTACACGTTTAATGAAATACGACACATAAATTTAAATGCAATGTGTAAACTTGAATACTTAACTACTAATAACTCTAGCTAGCCCTCCCCTTTGGTTCTGAAATTTTTATTGTGGCTTGGTAGGGTCCTAACCAGAGTCTTGACCAAGTTTTATTTGAAACAAAGTTCATTTGAACCTTGTACAAATAAAAGCCCATTTGGTCAATATTTGAGCCTCTGAATAATTCCAGGGGTTTTCATGGCTCCAACCATTACTTTCTGGAAACTAGACTTTAATATGGTTCTAATGGAGTTGGTTTCATGTCATTTGAAGAATTCTACAGAAAGTTATGCTCTAATTAAGATTTGAGAAAATCTGAAAAATGTTTCTGTACATTTTTCTACTTTCTATGGGCAGTTCTCTTAATCACCCCATTAGGGTAACTAAATTAACTTGGATGAGTCTAAAAATTTTACTGGGATTCCGGGATTTTCCAATGAACCTCTCAGCAAAATTTCAGAATTTTTCATAAAGTAGTTCTCCCGATAAAATTCCCAACAGTTTAAAATTTAGGGATTTAATTCTGGAAAACTATTCACTTTCATGAGCTGAATTTGGTATTGCTAGAAAGTACTCATAATTCTGAGTTCAGCAAAATTTGGTTCATCGAATTTGGAGTTTCCTAGCCAAAGTTCTATGCATTTGAAGTTTGAGCTAAAACTGGAAATTCCAAAAATGTTTAAATCCTGCAGGTGGGGCCCACTCCTCGAGCTGGACCACTCAGAATGCGGCCACACCGCGGCCCACTGGGTTTTTACCTGCGCTGCCAAACCGAATCCCAGCCGCAAACCGATCCCTGCGCGAGATCAGAGGCTGCGGTGGACCCGGCCCCCCTTCGTCTACCTCGCGCTCTCCCGCAGCTCCCACGGCGGCGCTTCGCCGGAGCGCTTACCGCCGGGAATTTCACCTCCCGAACTTCGACGAAACTTGCCGCCTGTGCCTAACTCGACTCGGAGAACACGCTGGTTCCCTCACCGGAGCTTGACAACGGCCAGAACAGTGCTCCCGCCGGCAACAGCGCCCGGGAGCTCACCGGCGACGTCAAACTCAGCATCCCCTGCACCTTTTTCGATGCGGTTTGCTCGGGGAGCTCCACTGACACCAGCTGATCATGGATATGGGCACCGATCTCTGTGAAAACAGCTGCAACTACGACCTCACTGGTGACCTAGACCGGAAATCGGCGCCGATGCAAAAATCTCGAAGAACATCACCCATACTCGATGAAACTCGATGATTTCTGATCTCAGAGACGCGTGGGCGAGTCTAGATCATGTCTTTAGCTCGGCCTAAGGAGTGGTGGCTTACTTGCTACGAATTTCTGGATTTCGCCTGGTTCGGTTCTAAACACCCCGACACACTAATCCCCTAAATTCATTGCCGACCGTGCGAGAGAGAGGGCGAGGTCAGTACGGTGGTGATCAGTACCTCGAGGCGGTTCTTTCTTGTGTTGCTCGTCGGGCACGAGAGTGCCTGGGTTGCTCAGACGCCAGCGACGAGAGAGCGGCAAGGAACAAGTTTGCGCGCGGAGGCGATTGTGGATGGGGGAACGCTGGGGCAGCCGGGGCACCGTGAAAACAGCCGGGCGAGCGTCGCGCTGGCGTGGTGACTCCGCTCTTTCACCGTGCGGTGGCCGCGTTGGGACGGGGTCGACCCCGTGCGTTGTCGCCCGTAGGGGTGTTCGACCTCGTGCCAGAGTCGGTTTGATTCCTGGGTGGCTGACCAGTGGGCCCTCTTCTCCCCTCTAATTCTTTCTCCCCCTTGCTTTTGTAAATATCCCAGCTACTGAACATTGAATGGGAGACTTAGCCCCCAAGTATTGGTTTGAATTTTAGTTCTCAAATTTAAACTTTGTTGGGTTAAATTTGCTTCATGTTTAAACTGAAATTCAAATTCAGTTTTGAATTATTGCAAATTTAGCTCCCGACAAGATGAACTCCAATAGGGATGAAAATTGTTGGGCTAACTCAGAAAAATGTGCTGAGTTTGAAAATGAAGCTAACTTTTGAATTTGAGTGATGAAAGTTGCTGCAATTTGAATTTACATTCAAATTGGCCTCTTTTTCAAATACCTCCAAAAGTGCCTCAAAAAGTGTTGGATTTACATGAAACTTGGACTGAACCTTCCCAAGATTTTTTTAGGTTTTAGGGGTGAGCTCAACCTCTCATGTTCATGTGTAGAAACCCTACTTTGTGAAAGTGAAGGCTTTCCCCTCTAATCACTCTTTTGATGGAGGTCACTTGCTCTTCACAATATTTCCTAAGATATCCACAATAAAAACTGTGGTGTTGTGAGGTGAAGAAAAGTTTTTGCAAGTCCCTTTTCTTGGGCTTTTACAATTATATCCTTGGTCATCGATGTGAGATCTATACGGATCATAAGAGCCTCAAGTACATATTCACCCAAACGGATTTGAATTTGAGGCAATGTCGATGGTTGGATTATGATGTTGGAATCAACTATCACCCCGGAAAGGCCGATGTTGTAGCAGATGCACTGAGCCGAAAGGGAGCTTGTTACCATCTCACGGTTCGGGAGCTACCGCCCGAGCTGCGCAAGGAGTCCGAATGGTTACATCTCGGGTTCTTGAACGAGATGGAAGTGATGGAACTCCACTCTTCATTTGAACAAGAGATACGAGATGGCCAAGGTACGGACGAGGAGATCAAGGAGATCAAGGAAAGAATCCGACAAAGCATAGAGAAGGACTTCAAGGAAGACGAGAACGGTACGCTTTGGCTAGGGAAATGGATTTGTGTGCCTAATGTGAAGCACATCAGCGACACGATATTAAAGGAGGCACATGACTCACCTTATTCCATACATCCCGGGAGTACCAAGATGTACAAGGACTTGAAGACTTGTTATTGGTGGGATGGTATGAAGAGGGACATAACTGAATATGTTGCCCTATGCGACACATGCCAACGGGTGAAGGTCGAACATCAAATACCCGCTGGACTGTTGCAACCCTTGAAGGTACCCAAGTGGAAGTGGGAAGATATCTGTATGGATTTCATCGTCGGATTGCCACGTACTCAGTCGGGTTACGACTCCATCTGGGTTATCATGGATCGATTGACAAAAACCGCCCATTTTCTTCCTGTAAAGATCAAGTACAACGTGGCACAACTAGCCGAGCTGTACATGGAGCAAATCGTATGCCACCATGGAGTCCCGAAGAGGATAGTCCCTGATCGGGGTTCTCAGTTTACCTTTAGGTTCTGGAGGAAGCTGCAGAAAGCTATGGGTACACTGCTGGATTTTAGCTCCACTTACCACCTGCAGACCGATGGACAAACCGAGAGGACGAACCAAATTTTGGAGGACATGTTGAGAGCCTGTGCCTCGAAGCATGGACGAAGTTGGGATAAGAGCTTGCCGTACGCGGAATTCTCCTATAATAACAGCTATCAAGCCAGCTTGAAGATGTCACCTTTTGAAGCATTGTATGGAAGACGGTGTAGAACACCGTTGTTTTGGAACGAGACCGGAGAGAACCAAGTGTTTGGACGCGAAGTGCTACAAGAGGCTGAAAAGAATGTCCAAACAATACGGGAGAACTTGAAGGCTGTTCAGTCATGACCGAAAGGCTATGCTTACAATAGGGGAAGGAAGTTTACTTTCAAAGTAGGAGACTTCGTATACATTAAGGTATCGCCTATCCAAGGCCAATGACGTTTCAACGTGAAAGGCAAGCTAGCACCTCGCTATATCGGACCGTTTAAGATTTTGGGCAATCGAGGAGAAGTAGCCTATCAACTAGAGCTCCCGATGCACCTCTCTGACGTGCATGACGTGTTTCACGTATCCCAGCTCAAGAAATGCTTGAGAGTACCTGAAGAACAAGTACTAATGGAAGAACTTGAACTTCAAGAAGATCTGACCTATGCAGAGCACCCTGTCCGAATTTTGTACATGAAAGAAAGGGTCACAAGGAACAAAGTGATCCGTTGGTGCAAGGTACAATGGAGCCATCACACGGAAGCTGAAGCTACATGGGAACGTGAGGAAGATATCAAGACAGAATTCCCTCATCTATTCTCCACTAACGAATCTCGAGGGCGAGATTCAATTTAAGGGGGTAGACTTGTGACACCCTCATTTTTTATTTCTGCATGTAATCATAATTTCATGTAGCAAAACATTTTAAAATAAATAGAAACACAGAAGGAATAAAAAAGATAGCCAAAAAGAGCCAACTCCAGTTTGCCTAGAGCGCCGAAGACAACTTTCCGCAACCGCTGCCCACGTGGCATGTTCGGAGCTCATCTCCGCAAAAGGGGAGAGGTCCTCCGCAAAACTGGCTACATGGCAGGCTCGGGGCTCATCCCCGTAAAGGGGGAGAGTTCCGACCCCCGTGGGACACATGTTGCCCCCGGAGCTGGCCTCTGCGGAAGGAGCTAGGCCAGTCCCGCATGAGACGTGTCGTCATCGGAGCTAGTCATTGTGGAAAAGAATGGTCCAGCCGCACGGGACACGTGTCACCTCCGGAGCTCACCTCCGGGAGGTCCGACACCACTGGACACGTGTCACCTCCGGAGCTCACCTCCGGGAGGTCCGACACTACTGGACACGTGTCACCGCCGGGGCTCACCTCCGGGAGGTCCAACGCTATTGGACACGTGTCGACATCAGAGCTCGTCTCTGAGGAGAAAGGAAGATTTAGCGCTGCTTGACACGTGGCACTCTCAGAGCTCACCTCCGAAGAGAGGGAGGTCCGGCACTGACACGTGGCACCCCCGGATCCACCTCCAAAGAGAGGGGAGGTTCGGAACTGACATGTGGCGCACGCGGAGCTCGCCTCTGAGAGAGAGGGAGGTCCCGACCCGCCAGGACACGTGGCGCACGCGGAGCTCACCTCTGAAGAGAGGGAGGTCCTGCCCGCCTGACACGCGGCACAACCGGAGCTCGTCTCTGTGGAAAAGGGAAACCAGGCCCCCGCTGGACACATGGAGCTTGCGGAGCTCACCGCCGTGAAGGTAACGACATTTGAAGCGGTTTTTGCTTCTGCACGGAAATACCAGTACGGGAGGAAACCGACATGATTTCTACGTTGCTACCGCACCAAATCAACTAGAGATAAGTTGTTAAGATCCAAAAACAATTTGAATAGGACTCTTATTTTAAATCCAATCGGAGGAGGACTGACGGGACCCCGCCGTCCCGATCACTCACGGGGACGGGGTACCTTGCTCGGGAATCGCATTGGGTGGTGCCGTGTTATGCGGCACCGAACAGAACACATATAAGGAACCCTCTATTACATAAATCAAAGTGGAACCTTACAATAATTCTTTGTAAATAATTTACATAACATAGCTACAGCGGAAGTCTATAAACAGCTCACGTCGAATATCTAAGAAGCACTCGAGAAGAGGTCCAGCCCGCGGACTCCTCTCGCTAGCAACACGAAGACCTGGCAGCGGCTAGGTTCTCCAAGTGTGACATGACTCGGAAGTTCCCGAGTCTCACCGGACAACCTTCTTTATAGCGTTGAGATTTACCTGCAAAACCAGTTATATAGCAAGAGTGAGCACAAAGGCTCAGCAAGACTTAACCGTCTCTCCTAAAACATGCAATTCTACATGAGGGTAACTTAAGACCTAACCCTGTAATTTGCGAAAAGACTCGCCTACGAGTTCATCCTTAACTTTCAGATTTTAGCCATAATAGTAGTGATCTTGCGCCCAGCAACATTGGAACTCCACAATCAAACAAGAAACGCTTCATTCCAATGTTACATGTCCCAAGGTGGAAAATAACTTTAGTTTGCTCTATCTCTACTTCAAACATGGTTTTCATGCAATTTACAATTATCATAACAGCATTTAAAACTTTGCAAACTATTTCCACACAACTTGATTACTACGTCACAACACAGGGAGCAAGGGGTACTCAATAACCGCGAGGGACGGTGATTCGAATCAAACACTACCCGGATAACTTAACACATACGCCCGCCTCTGAAGACCCAACTCTGGCGTCCTTCATTACGTCGTATGTGGCAACCTTTCTCAGGACACTAGACCGTAGAACCGGTTGCACCGTCTAGGGCTCATAGGTCTAACGAGATGATGTGGTATGCCTCTACAATCCAGTGAACCTGGTACATCGGTTTCCTGGTTCCCATATGTCAGTAAGCATCCGGTACACAACTCAATACCTGCTCCTGGGTGCCGCACACGCATCGGTCCTTAACCGACACAGGCAGAGCTACTCGACCAAGACCTCGTCTTGTCGCTGCCTATCCATCCTGCCCGGTCTCATCTTTAGAAATCTAAACTTTAGTTTGCCTTATTTCCGACTACACCCGTGTAATCTCGTCTATAACTCGCGAGTAGATTCCAACTACTCGACTTCTACCGAATGTCCTAAGCTATTTAGCACAGCATTATTCTACAGCGGTGTCTCTTTCTACCCTTAAATCCAAGGTTCATTTGGTCATTCATTTGGAGTGTAAAACATCCTTGACCTAATGCACATACAAACATGGACCCATAGTAGTGAACAAAGTAAAAACTTAAGAAAACAACTTAAATGCAAACCGGGGCATGCCTTGGTTTTGCAGGTGATTAAAGTCAGTAAGGTGAAGTCAGTTGCTGATGACTTGAAATTCAATTCCTGCCCTTCTTGCTCTTTGACCCAAGCTTAACTTCGCCTTCTTCACTTTCCACGTTTAATCACTACACGTTATGAATATGCATACATGTTTAATTATAAAACTTTTGCTAACAAGTTCTAAAGACAAGTTTAAAACTGGAACTTTGTTTAAGAATTTAAAATGACACTGGGGCTAGTGGTTTGGTTTGGGTGAACCAACATGATCAAGTGATAATTACATTTCATCACTTGTGTGCTACTCATCTAAGTAGGTTGAACAGGACAGTGGTGATCCAGAGCTCCAATGGAGCTGATTTGTTATGTGAGTTCCTTGTCACAAGAAAGTCCTCTGGACCAAAATTCAGAATATCTCACTAAGTAGATCACCCAGAACAATTCCCTAAGCATTTAGGCACCAAGGAATTAATTCTGAATAAAATTGCACTTTCATGCAACTTCAAGTGAACTACAATTTCAAAAATAGCTCAGAGAGTATGCCTTAATTTTCCTAGGATTTTTAGAGCTAAGGAATGCCCAGAACAGAATTTCCAAGTTTTGGAAATTCTCTGAAAGTGTTTCTGTATTCAATTGAATACAGAAAATTGAAACCAGAATTACCCTGACAAAAATAAACTCCAAATTAGCTGAAACTTTTACAGGAGTTTTCTGACACCCTAAAGAATATTCTGGAAAAATTTTGGGATTTTTGGATGAACCAAACTCCCTCTAAAATTTGTTTGCTGAAAAGCTTTAAAGAATTTTCCAGAATTTTATATTGATTTTCTTGCACATTAGGCTGCATATTTGGATATAGCTTTTCATCCTGAATCTAATCCAATTTGAATCAATAAATTTGGAGCTTCCTAGCAAAAGTTATGCCCTCCCAAAGTTTGAATCAAATCTGTTATTTGAATAAACCGGGGAAATGTTTAAACTCTGACCGTGGGCCCACCGCACACGTGTCAGCTGCTGGAACCACGCCACACGGGGCCACAGACCCCTTCCCGCGCAGCCACACTGGATCCCGGTCCACAGCCGATCAGCAGTTTAACATTTTCGCCACTGACACATGGGACCCGCCCGACCTTCTTCCTCCTCGGGCCGTTTTCTTTTCCCGCGCCGCCCCCTCGCCGGAGTCTCGTCGGAGCTCGCAGGAGTCAGCTTCCCGGCCGCCTCCCGGCTCGGTACTTGCCGCCTGGGGTTTTCCAGCTACGAGCAATCCACTGGTGCGGTGCTCTCGGGCTGAGGGTGACCGGAAGTAGACCGGTGACGTGCGGCGGCCTCGGGAGATGTTCGGCACCGTTGCCCGGCGGTCCTAGCCCGCCAAGCTCTCGGGTTTTTTGCTCTACAGCATCCTGGGAGGCTAGGGAAGCCCGGCGAAAGCTCAACCAAGCATGAAAACAGCGGCTACTCGGCTTTCACCGTGCGCCCGAATAGTAGTGCCAGTTTTGTGCTCGGAGAACATCAAAATACGTCGTCTCTCGTCGGCTTCCGGCTAGGTTTGAAAAGAGGAGATCACCGCCATCTAGCTTAGCTCCTCTGTGCCTAATTTCGTGACCAAATATTAAGGACAGAGGGAGAATTTCTAGATTTCGTACCGGAAGATCGGGTTATGCCTCCGAAGGAAAAACTTCAAATTGGCGCTCGGTGGTCCATGGTTCGCTGTGGGGGTTGAGGATGAGCAGCACGGGTTAATAGCGCGTCCAGGGGCACCGGTACATGGCTGTGACAAGGGCTAGACTCAGCTGTCCACGGGAGCTTCCTCCGCGGTTCTCTTTCGGCCGCGGCGCGGACATGGCGCCCCGGGGTTAGGGAGGCCAAACCTCAGTCGTTTTTGTGTCGGGGGAGATGAAGGTGAGCACACGGTGCTGTCCAGCAGCTCGGAGGGAAGTTGTGCACGGACTTCTGCTGGGTTCCGATGGGGCACCGGGCAGCGGCTGTTCTGCTCGGTTCTGGCGTGAGGGTCACCGGGCCTCGGGGTGGCAGTTTTGTGATCGACCCGAGCGCCCGTGAACGGATGAGGGCGCGAGCGGACGCTGATCAGGTCGCCAGCGTCAAACGTTGTCACGAGGAAGTGGCTCGGTGGTAGCTGCGGTGTCGTCCGGGGAAAGTCTCGGCCGCTCGAGGGAAACAGAAAGATTGCTTCGAGGGTAAGTTTGAATGTTACTATGACAGGTGGGGTCCACCCCCCTTCTTATCCCCAAAACTCTCAAAATTATCTCCAAACCTTGGCACATTGCAAATTCAGTTATGAAGAGCTCAAATTCAAAGGCCCATTGGAAGTTTGGAAATTTTCACTTCAGTTTCAAATTCGAATTCAAATTTCACTGACAATTCACAAGCCCCTTTGATATACATATCAAAGTACCTCCAAATTTTCTCAAAATTTGCCTTCCTCATAATTTGAACCTGAAGAATTCAATTATGCCCTCTGATTCTTTAGTTGGCCATTGCAAATACAACTTCTTAAACAACAGTTTGAATTTCCTTTTTGGAAATGGTCTTCTTCTCTTTGAAGTAAATCCTTTGATTCAAACTGAATATTTAAGTCCTCTTTTGTAATGACCCATTTGAATTTGGGTGAGACACTTTGGTTTGCTCCTAGCCCATGCTTGATCAATCTTGGTCCCAAGCTGAACCTCACAAGTTCAGTTTGACCATGCCCCTCAAATTTGAATTTGAAGGTGATGTCAAACAATGCTTTGAACAAATGGTATATGAGCTTAAAATCCCTCCCATTTTGGAACTTAAGCTCTTTAATACCTGAGGACTGCAAGGGTCATCTCACATATATGCTTTTGGGCCATCTGAACATGAATGCTTTGCAGGAGTTCCAAAATGGGGTTTAAACTTCCCTCCCCTCTACTCATAGAGAATGTGCATATGAGTTAGATTTTTGGGAGTGAAATCCTTTCCCGGGTAAACATGTGTTCAACAGGAGTTAAAGAAGATTTTAGCTCTTCCCACATGTCCATGTTTGAGTTTATCATTTTATGTGGCATAACTCAAGTCATTCCCTTGCCTTAAGATGTTTGAATT
Source organism: Neostapfia colusana (assembly GCA_030760725.1). Lineage (NCBI taxonomy): Eukaryota > Viridiplantae > Streptophyta > Magnoliopsida > Poales > Poaceae > Neostapfia > Neostapfia colusana. Next base: position 29,484,536 of record JASWHV010000017.1, on the reverse strand, counting down.
CAGCATGAACTCAACATGATCATAATCCATCCCTACTTAGCTCACCCTCAACTCAGAAAATTGCCACCACATTCTCCTCAATTCAAATGTATGAGGCTCCATGTGTATACAAAAGTTTGGCTGCAATTTGGGCTGAGCCTTTGAGACTAAAGACCTTATTTTTGTTCTTTCTCATGTACATGTATGATTACACATGAGTTTAACTCCACCTTGGTCCAACACATTCAAAGGCATGCTTGAACCCATGTGGTTGCACCTCATGTATACCATCCCATGTAAGAAAGTTTTTTGTAAGTCCCATTTTTCATGAACAGAAACACAATGACGTTCAATCATCCGTTCCTTTGCATTCACGTTTTTGGGACTTTTACAAGGACTCTTCTTTTTCCGGTTATAAATAGAACCGAAAACCTTTGGCCGCAACCACGAACTTCTTTTCCACCTCCTGAAGTCGTCGACATTGGAGCCATAGCCCCCAACTCACCGAGCTCACCCCTTCGCCGGAGATCGCCGTAAGAGAGCCCCGACGATCTGTCTTGCTAGGAGAAGGACCCTAGGACCAAGAAGAACGAAAGGTAGGTCTCCATTACCACCTTACGACATCATCGCGGTTTTCCTTGCATTTGTTTCTTCATCCCCTTCATAACAGAAGCTTTTTTGTGGACAGATCACGTGTTGATCGGTTTGATCTAGATCTTGAGTCCAGATCATCGCCACATCCACATTTGATCTATACACCTTTGTTCATCGTAAAACCCCCATGCAAGCCAAGCAAGAACACATACAAACTAGAATGCACCGTAGGATTAGCATGCATACGCATCATTGCATCTTAAAGTAGAGTTTGTGCACGACGATTGATTGCTATGAATCTTGTATGTGCGTGATCGCTAATAGAAGGACAAGCGCAGAGAGCTACCTACGATGAACTACAACAGCAAGAGTTTGAGCAACAGGAACTGCAAGAACAAGACAAGTGTTCCTTGACCATATTGATCCCATGTTTTTGAAAGACTGTTTTGTTTGCAAAAAGGTGTGCGTGCTTGAGTCAGCATGATGGGAAACCCTTTCATAGGAGTTTACTAGTTTTGTTAACCACACTTGTTGCCGGGAAAGTTAATGAGTCGGGTATGGTTTTTTTTGCTTTTATGCTTCGCCGAGTCCATGGGATATGGGAAGCGAGATAGATGTGTCTAGCTAACTGCACTCGTATGAATAATGAGAAACTGATGATGTTAATGAACATGAATCGGAGGAAGATCTAGGCAAGCCTGGTTTGTGAATGAGGTAGAATGAGGTGGTGGTTACTTGCCATAGATCTAAGGACTGGTTCATGCGAGCACATGCCAGGATAACAGTGCCACCACAAGGCCAAGTATGGTTGTGGCTTAGCTAACTAATTAGGTAAGTTACTAGATTGTTATGGACCGTGGAAGGTGCGGGGAATGGGAGTTGAGTGAGGACTGCCCTGGGAACTGCATGGCACAAGAGGGGGGCCCGTAGGTGGGAGAATTGGAGATTCTAGCCTGCCGGTGAAACCTTAGTGAGTCCATACATCTAGTAGCCCCTTTGTAAAGGCTATTTTGTGATCTCCTGACCATACACCGACGGTTTTGTACTGGTATAATGGAGGTTCTTCAGTCGCTGACAGGTGACGAAATCACAAACTTGTGGGTAAAGTGATACAAACTCTGTAGAGTGTAAAACTATCATGATAGCCGAGCTTACGGTCACGAGCGCCTGGCCAACTTCCATGATTAGTTGGGATGGTTATTGGGACGGTTTGGATGGTATTTGGTTTGGTTATGGTTTGGTCTTTTGGATTTGGTTTTCGGGACTGTTGAGTCCGGATAATGAGATTTGTTGCATGACTGTTGGGTCATGGCAATAAGATTGGGTCTCGGAATGAGATAGAATTGAAGTTGAGATGAAATGGTAGTGAATACGAGATGGTATTCATGAGATGGTAGTGAATATGAGATGGTATTCATGAGCAAAGTTGAGAAAGATTAATGTCTTGTTGAGACATGGGAAGTGGTGAAACGTAACGGAGTATGTTGATGTTTAAATACATGTTGGGATTGCATTCAATTAAAGATAAGTTGCTGTTTTATCGTGGTTTGAGAAGTAAATTCTGCTTTCTGCAATGAGCCTTTATACCTACCTTGTTGTAAGCTACATGTCATACTTCCCGCACTTGCTGAGTACGTCATGTACTCACCCTTGCATTATCATACATCATCAGCAACAGGAGAGGAGTACTATGAAGATCACGTGGAGTGTTAGGCGTGAGATCCACCTCAACCTTGCCTGTGGAGTAGGAGATGGAGCCGCTGCTGCTGCTTAGTTTACTTCCGCAATAGTTAGAAGACTTCCGCTGCTAGAATAAAGACTTCCGCTGCTAGATTAAGACTTCCGCTGCTAGCATGAGTTTGAGACTCATGATACTTTGTAATAAAACCCTGTTCTTTCGTGGTATTATATTCTGAATTCAGTTTGCGGATGATATGTGTATTTGTGATGAACATCCTAGGCACACATACGCATCAGTTCTCAGTTCTGTGTCCTACAGAATTGAGGGCGTCACAATGCCACCTGACCGGGACATTAAGTTTGCCATTGATTTGGTACCTGGAACAGCACCGATAGCAAAGAGGCCCTATAGGATGCCTGTTAATGAACTAGTAGAACTCAAGAAGCAAATTTAGGAGCAGTTAGAAAAGGGTTTTATACGCCCAAGCTCGTCACTGTGGGGAGCCCCCGTACTCTTTGTAGACAAGAAGGATGGGACCTAAAGGATGTATGTGGATTATAGGTCTCTCAGTGAGGTGACGATCAAGAATAAATACCCTCTGCCCCGTATAGAGGACCTGTTCAACCAAATGAAAGGTGCCTGAGTTTTCTCCAAGATTGATCTTCGGTCGGGATACTTCCAGCTGAAGATTAAGCCCTCCGATAAACCCAAGACTGCCTTTCGAACACGGTATGGTTCGTATGAATATACCATTATGTCTTTTGGGTTAATGAATGCACCCGCATATTTCATGTACCACATGAAGAAGGTCTTCATAGAGTACTTGGACAAGTTTGTCGTGGTTTTCATTGACGATATCATGGTGTATTCAAAAGGCGAGGAAGAACACGAAGAACATTTGAGATTGACATTGCAAAAGCTGCGAGAGCATCAATTGTATGCTAATTTCAGCAAGTGTCATTTTGGCTAAGGGAGATATCGTTCCTAGGCCACATCATCTCTGAGGAAGGAGTATCGGTTGATCCCGGAAAAGTGGGAGATGTTTTGAAGTGGAACCAACTGCAAAACGTAAAGGATATTCGGAGTTTTCTTGGGATGGCTGGATACTACCGACGGTTCATCAAGGACTTCTCCAAGATAGCAAAGCCTATGACTGAATTGCTAATGAAGGGGAAAGCATTTCAGTGGACACAAGCGTGTCAATAGAGCTTTTAGGAGCTCAGGAAAAGGCTAACCACAGCACCAGTTTTGGTTTTGCCGGACGTAAGCAAGAGCTTCGACATATATTGTGATGCATCAAGACAAGGGCTTGGATGTGTGCTCATGCAAGAAGGGCAAGTGGTAGCCTATGCGTCAAGGCAACTAAAGAAACACGAGCTGAATTACCCCACACATGACTTGGAACTCGCAGCTGTGGTACATGCCTTGAAGATTTGGAGACATTATATCATTGGCCACCGATGTGAGATCTATACAGATCACAAGAGCCTCAAGTACATATTCACCCAAACAGATTTGAATTTGAGGCAAGATCACAAGAGCCTCAAGTACATATTCACCCAAACGGATTAGAATTTGAGGCAACGTCGATGGTTGGAACTCATCAAGGATTATGATGTTGGAATGAACTATCACCCCGGAAAGGCCAATGTAGTAGCTGATGCATTGAGCCGAAAGGGAGCATGTCACCAACTCACAGTTCGGGAGCTACCACGCGAGCTACGCAAGGAGTTCGAACGGTTACATCGGGTTCTTGAACGAGGTGGAAGTAATGGAACTCCACTCTTCGCTGGAACTAGAGATAAGAGATGGCCAAGCAATGGATGAGGAAATCAAGGAGATCAAGGAAAGAATCCGACAAGGCATAGAAAAGGACTTCAAGGAAGACGATAAGGGTACGCTTTTGTTAGGGAAAAGGATTTGTATGCCTAACGTAAAGCACATCCGCGACACGATATTAAAAGAGGCACATGGCTCACCTTATTCCATACATCCCGGCAGTACAAAGATGTACAAGGACCTGAAAACTTGCTATTGGTGGGATGGTATGAAAAGGGACATAGATGAGTATGTTTCCTTATGCTACACGTGCCAAAGGGTGAAGACCGAACATCAAAGACCCGCTGGACTGTTGCAACCATTGAAAGTACCCGAGTGGAAGTGGGAAGACAACAGCATGGATTTCATCATTGGATTACCACGTACTCGGTCAGGTTACGACTCCATCTGGGTTATTGTGGACTGATTGACGAAAACAGCTCAGTTTCTTCCTGTTAAAACAACATACCGCATCGCAGAACTAGCCGAGTTGTACATGGAGCAAATCGTGTGCCGTCATGGAGTTCCGAAGAGGATAGTTTCAGATCAGGGAACCCAGTTTACCTCTAGGTTTTGGAGGAAGCTGCATGAAGCTATGGGTACACGACTAGATTTTAGCTCCGCTTACCACCAGTAGACCGACGGGCAAAATGAGAGGACAAACCAAATTTTGGAAGATATGTTGAGAGCTTGCGCCTTGAAACATGGGCATAGTTGGGTTAGGATCTTGCCATATGCTGAGTCCTCATACAATAACAGCTATCAATCCAGCTTGAAGATGTCACATTTCGATGCATTGTACAGTAGACGGTGTAGAACACCGTTGTTCTGGAACGAGACCAGAGAGAACCAAGTATTTGGACCCGAAATACTACAGGAAGCTGAGAAGCAAGTCCAAACGATACGGGAGAATTTGAAGGCTGCTCAGTCACGACAAAAAGGTTATGCGGACAATAGGCGAATAAAGTTGACTTTCGAAGTAGGAGACTTCGTGTACCTTAAGGCATCGCCTATCCGAGGTAAACGACGTTTCAACGTCAAAGGCAAGCTAGCACCTCGCTACATCAGACCATTTAAGATTTTGGGCAAGCGAGGAGAGGTAGCCTATCAACTAGAGCTCCCAACGCACCTCTCCGACGTGCATGACATGTTTCACGTATCCCAGCTCAAGAAGTACTTGAAAATACCGGAAGAACAACTACCAATGGATGAGCTTGAGCTTCAAGAGGATCTGACCTATGTAGAGCACCCTGTCCAAATTTTGGACGTGAATGAAAGGGTCACGAGGAACAAAGTGATCTGATGGTGCAAGGTACAATGGAGCCATCACACGGAAGCCGAACCTAAATGGGAACGTGAGGAAGACATCAAGGCAGAATTCCCTCATCTATTCTCCACTCTATCGAATCTCGAGGGCGAGATTCAGTTTAAGGGGGTAGGTTTGTAACACCCTCAATTTCGTATCCATGCATGCATACATAATCCAATAGAGAAACGTTTTTAAAAGAAGTAGAAACGGAGAAAGAATTGGAAAGATAGCCGAAAAGAGCCAATTCCAGTTCACCGAAGAGCGCTGTAGACACTTCCAGCGGCCCGCTGGCCACGTGGCGCCTTTGGAGCTCATCTCCGCGGAGGGGGATGAGGTCCGGCACCACCGGCCACGTGGCAGGCTAGGAGCTCTCCTCTGCGGAAGGGGCGAGGTCCGGCCCGAAGGACACGTGTAGCCTTTGGGGCTTGTCGCTGCGGAGAAGCGAGGTCCAGCCCCGCAGGACACGTGTCACCTCCAGAGCTAGCCGCTGCGGAGAAGCAAGGCTCAACCCCGCGAGACACGTGTCGCTCCCGGAGCTTGCCTCCGAGAGGTCCGGTCCCGATGGACACGTGTCATCCTCGAAGCTCACCTCCGAGGAGAAGACACTGCTGGACACGTGTCACCCTCGGAGCTCACCTCCGGGAGGTCCGACACTGTTGGACACGTGTCGACCTCAGAGCTCGTCTCCAAGGAGAACAAAGGCCCTACGCTAATTGGACACATGTCGTCCTCGGAGCACACCTCCGAGGAGAAGGGAGGTCCGACACTAAGGGACACGTGTCGACCTCAGAGCTCGTCTCTAAGAAGGAAATCTGGCGCTGCTTGACACGTGCCACTCTCGGAGCTCGCCTCTGAAGAGACGGGAGGTCCAGAACTGACACGTGGCCCTCTCGGAGCTCGCCTCTGAAGAGAGAGGAGGTCCGGAACTGACACGTGATGCCCCCAGAGCTCGCCACTTTAGAGAGGGGAGGCCCAACCCGCCAGACGCGTGGCGCACGCGGAGCTCACCCCTGAGGGAGAGGGAGGTCCTGCCTGCCAGAACACATGGCACACGCGGAGCTCACCTCTGAAGGAGAGGGAGGTCCCACTCGCCAGATATCGCACTCGGAGCTTGTCTCTATGGAAAAGGGAGGCCAAGCCTCCGCTGGACATGTGGAGCCTCCAGAGCTTATCCCTGAGGAAGGACGAGATTCTTAATCGGTTTTTCCCCTGTATGCGAGCACCGGTACTGAGGAAACAGACACGATTTCTTCCACGCTGCTACTGCAACCGAATCTGTTGAAGATAAGTCGTCAAGACCCAAAAACAAATAAAATAGGACTCTTATTTGAGATTCAATCAGAATAGGACTCTTTTTTTTTTCGGTTATAAATAGAATCCAAAACACCCCCTTGACCGTAACACCTTCTCAAGTCGACAACCCATAGGCCCTAGCCCCCAACTCACGGAGTTGAACCCCTGCCGGAGTTCAGCCACCGTTGAGACCGCCGATGAGCCCCGACACCCTCGTCATCACCGGAAGAGAGCCGACGATCTGTCTTTCTAGGAGGAAGGCTCTGACACCAAGGAGAAGTGAGGTAGGTCTTCATTACCACCTTACGACATCATCGTGGTTTTCTTCACATCTGTCTCTTTCACTATAGGAAAGAGGTCAACATACGACAGCCGGATTAACATATGACGGCCAGCCGTCGTATATAAACTTATATGCGATGGTCCGAACAGGACGTCGTATATAAGGTTATATACGACGGTACAGCCGTCGTTTATTAACTGGCTGTCGTAAATAGATCTTATATACGACAGCCAACCCTAGGCTGTCGTACATATATCTTATTTACGACAGCCAGTGTGGCTGGCTGTCGTATCTAAAACAGGCCGTTGTAAATAAGCTTATTTACGACGGCCACACCACGGGCCATCGTAAATAAGTCTTATATACCCGCGGGCCCGGGTCGGCGCGGGCATTCACGCCCGCGTCGACCCGAGCCCCCGCCGCCCGAAACGCCTCCGCCGCCCCGGCCCCCAGCCGCCGCCCCGGCCGCCGCCGCCAGCCGGCCGGCCCCGCCCGAAGCCCCCGCCGCCCGAAACGCCGCCGCCGCCAGCCGGCCTGCCCCGCCCGAAGCCCCTGCCGCCCGAAACGCTGCCGCCGCCCCGGCCACCCCGGTCGCCGCCGCCAGCCGGCCCGCCCCGCTCGAAGCGCCGCCGCCGCCCCGGACGTCCCCGCACCAGCCGCCGCAGCCTCGCCACAGCGCCGCCCCACGCGCTGCCTAGCCCCACCGCGCTGCCACGTCGCCGCATCGCCCGGACCTGCACCCGTCGCGCTGCGCGCCGCCACACCGTGCCGGTCCGCCTCCACGCCGTGCGCCGCCGGCCTTGCTGTGTGCCGCTCGCCACGCCGCCTCCACCGTGAGGTAAGTCGCCCGCCTCCCTCCCCATCTAGAAAGCTTGGTTTTTTAATTACCAATTGTTTAGATTATGATTGTTTGGTTTTGATTATTTAGTGGCTAATTGTTTAGATTTAGATGAATTGATATGCTTAGGTTGAATTATTGCCTAGGTTTATTTGAATTGCTAGCTAGGTGTAATTTTTTTAATTTCTTAGAATTTATAAGCTTGTTAACTATGGTAATTATGCTTGTTTAGATGAGTTGTTAATTGCTTAGATGATTAATGCATATGGGTTAATAGTTTAATTGATTATTGTTTTGATTGTTTGAGTGTTTAAAAGTACTATATGTACATAAATGGGCTTAGGGCCCGATACGACCCATTTAGTGCTAACGTATACGTCTACACAAGCACGGTGTGAACAACCTAGGCCGCCTCACCCTACCCCCTCCCCCCGTGGCGTTCGGCCTCCGATCCCCCATTCCCCTCCCCCCCCCCCCTGCGGCTTAGCCAGCGCTCGGCTTCCGACACTCTGCCACGGAACTGCCGATGCTTCGGCGCTCGGCCTCCTCTGCCGCGGAACTGTCGATCTGCCGGCACTCGTCGGCCTCCATTGACTGGCTGCCGTGGATCTGCCGGCGCTCAACCTCCCACGGGCGCAGGTCAGTGTGCTCCCCCTCTCCCCCCCCATTGGTTTCCTCCGTCGACGGCACCACCCCCGCCCCTTCCTTTCCCAGAAGATGTATCACCTCCTGTGCGCGGGCGCCGCCGCCGCCTCCCCTCTGTGCGAGCGCCACCACCGTATTCACCCGCCTTACGCCGGGATCTAAGGCGATGGGACACCTTACGATCCCCAGGAGCCTTACCGCTTAAGCGACGCCTTAACAACTATGGTTCTTTCCTTCTCTCTATTGCTCTTCCTCTCTCTCTTTGAAATGACTCAAAAATGAAAGATTGACGTAAACCTTTACAATATGCGTCACCTGTTTCGAACCGGCCCGTCTCACATGTGTTACGCATGTGAGGCGTGTAGGTTCGGAATTGTCCATTTTTGGACAGCCTAGGAGTGACCGAGAGGGCGTGCTTATGATGAGACGCGGGGTCTAGATTTGGACGTAGTTTTGACAGCGTAACCCTAGTGTTCTCCGCTGCTCCATTTTCGGACGTGCAGTTGGAGAACAGCGGGGTTATACTGCTGAAATTTTATCTGAATCTAGATCTCGTGTCTTGTCGTAAGAATGTTCGTCTTGGTCACTCTTGGGTGGGTTTAGGACCTATCCTTTCCAATAGATATAGGTCTGTGACATAAATAAATAATAAATTAACTATAAATTCTTTGACTTAAAACTGCAGAGTTAAACATGAGTGAAGACCGTAGTTGGATGTATACCGGTTGGAACAATGCAACTGGTCACTCAGATGAGTGGTATGCCGGGACAAACGACTTTATTGATCGAGTGTTCTCGTTGTCTACGGCCGATAAAGTTCGTTGTCCATGTGCGAAATGCCGGAATACTAAGTTTCTGGACAAAACGACATTGTCATTACACTTGTGCAGAAACGGTTACATGCCATATTATGAGGTCTGGAGTTTCCATGGCGAGTCTGATCCTCGAGCCGTTCACGTAGTGGATGATGATGATGATGATGATGATTGTCCGGGTGTTGATAGGATTGATGAGATGTTACAAGATATACAAACGGAGGATCCGCCTACAAATGAGGCAGACACATTCTTTATTCTCTTGAAAGCTTCTGAAGAGGTGTTGCATGATCATAAAAATGACTTTTCTTACTTTCATGACCAGATTTATGGCAATCAAATCTAAGTATTTCTTCTCTAATAATTGCTACAATGATATGATGAAACTTATCAGCGATGCTCTTCCACAACCTCATAAACTGCCCAAAGATATGTATCACTCAAAGAAATTACTATCTGGACTAGGTATGAAATATGGGAAAATTGGCGTGTGTCTAGATAACTGCATGCTATTCTGGAAAGAGCATGACAAAGAGAAGAATTGTTTTGAAGTGTGGAAAATTGAGGTTTGTCGAAGTTGTCAATGACGATGGTGATAAAGTAATGACAGAAGTTGCACATAAGCAATTGCGTTACATGCTTGTGACACCTCGGTTGAAGCGGATGTTTCTTTCAAAAAGATCTGCTAGACACATGAGATGGCACAAAGAAGGTGTGCGTGAGAACAAAGATGTGTTGACTCATCCGTTGGACGGTGATGCATGGAAGTCTTTGGACTCTTTCGATCATGCTTTTGCTAGTGATGCGAGAAATGTTCGCATCGGGTTAGCAACGGATGGATTTTCACCTTTTAGTACAAATGCCACACCATACTCCTGTTGGCCCGTCTTTGTTATTCTGTACAACCTACCACCTTCTCTTTGTATGAAGTACGAGTTTATGTTTCTTAGCCTCATTATACCAGGACCAGATCATCCGGGATCACATATCAATGTGATGTTGAAACCATTGATTGAACAATTGAAAACGTTGTGGATTGGAGTTGAAGCGTATGATTGTTACAAGAAGCAGAAATTCAACCTTCGAGCTGCTTATTTGTGGTCTGTCCATGATTTCCCTGCGTGCGGCATGTTTTCTAGATGGAGTACACATGGTCGTTTGTCGTGTCCCATATGTGTGTCTGACACAGAGTGTTTTTTACTTACATACGGTGGCAAGATAAGCTACTTTGATTGTCATAGGCGTTGGCTTCCTCGAAACCACCCATTCAAGCAACAGAGGAATATCTTCAGAAAAGATACTGTTGTCACTAAGGAACCACCTAAACGCCTAAGCGGGTGTGAAGTATCCGATGTGTTGGACTCACTAGTCCCTGATGAAGCTCGCCCTGGATTCAGTGTAGGTTACGAAAATGTTCACAATTCGACTCATGTATGTGGAGTTTGGGAGCTACCATATGTGAAGTCATTGATACTGATGCATAATATTGATGTAATGCATTAGGAGCGTAACATGGCCGAATGTATCATAAGCACGTGCATGGATATCACGGGCAAAACGAAAGACAACTTAAAGGCTCGAAAGGATTTGGCCGAGATTTGTAATCGACCTACTCTTGAGCTCTCTGAAAGTGGTGGTAAGCCACGTGCTTCTTTTGTGCTTCGACCTAATGAAAAGAAACAAGTTATGGAATGGTTGAAAACTTTGAAATTCCTAGATGGTTATGCTGCTAGTCTGAGATGAGCCGAGAATGTTAAAACGGGAAAGCTCACTAGGTTGAAGAGTCATGACTATCATATAATAATGGAAAGACTCTTACCTGTTATGTTTCGGGGATATCTGGATGATGCGGTGTGGAAGGTGTTAGCTGAGCTCTCATTATTCTACAGGCAGTTATGTGCCAAAGAAATAACGAAAGACATGATGGAGAAGTTAGAGAAGGAGATACATGTACTTTTATGTAAGATAGAAAAAATATTTCCTCCTGGTTTCTTCAATCCAATGCAGCATCTTCTTATCCATCTTCCATTCGAAGCAAAAGTTGGTGGTCATGTGCAATATAGATGGATGTACCATATTGAAAGAGCATTGAGATATTTGAAAACTATGGTTGGCAACAGAGCAAGGGTTGAAGGGTGCATTGCCGAAGCATTTACTCTAAAGGAAGTAGGTTACTTTTCTAGTTTCTACTTTGCAGAGGAAAACAATGTCAATACTTCGGCAATGCAATACAATGTAGATGACGAACCACCAGTTAGTGATCTCTCTATTTTTGAATCGAGGGGAACTACTGTTGGCAGCAGCACGACATACGATTTTACTGAAGGAGAAAAGACTGCTGCTTTACTGTACATGTATGCTAATATCGATGGCATGGAGAAATATTTCGAGTAAGTGTTTCTCTTACATTTATGATTATTATTGTATTTACCAATACATGTATGCTAATGTTGATCACATATGTTTTGTGTGTACAGCGAGTTCCACAACCAAAACTGGAAACATAAGCATCAACCAACGAGAAAGCAAGTAGAAACGATGCGACGGGCTGGAATTAATGGAGGGCCTAATTTCTTATCCTGGTTTCGAGCTTATGTATTAGCGAACACCGACATCCATCAAGATTTACGACAACTATCTTATGGATTAGTGAAAGTTAGAAGCTATGGTCGATATGACGTAAATGTCTTTCGATTCCGTACACCTCAATTCGAAACTCTTCGTCCTCTCGCAGCAACATCAAATTGCGGAGTTGTGACGAGAGCAATCGACTCACAAGGGAAAGAAACCAATTACTATGGAATCATTAACAAAATTCTAGAATTTACTTTTGCTAGCAATAAAGAACTTCGAGTGGTGTTCTTTGATTGTGATTGGTTTGATAAAAATCATGGAACTCGAGAAAATCAATTTGGCATGGTGGAAGTGAATCACAACGAACGCTTACGAGGTTTAGATACACACGTTCTTGCACATCAAGTGGAACAAGTGTATTATCTACCTTATCCATGTAAGAAGCTTAGCGCTTGGTGGGTGGTATATAAAGTGAATCCTCGTGAGCGCTTGTATACTCCTGGAGATGATGGTTATCATGATATTGGAGACACTGAAGAAGTTTACCAAGACGAAGAGTTTCTAGACTCTTTTATCGTTGAGCCTGGTGCAGGACTTGATAACTTAGTAGGAGACGTTGCAGATGTAGAGACATCTACAATGCGAAAGCGGAAACGTAAACAGCTCACGACGACAGATCGCGATGTTGATGATCATGATGTTGATGAATTTTGAAACTGATTACGAGTAATGTTCTTTTAAATGAAAGTAACATTAATTATCGCTTACATTACTTTTTAAACTGATTACGTAATGTTTTTTAAACTGATTAGGATGTTGTCAAGCAAGGGTTCGAAGGGCTCGAAGGGGAAGAAGGCATCGAGTGTGAGGGGTTTCCTCCCCTCGCAGGAGAGAGACGACTACTTCTACGGTTCTACTTACAGCGGGAGCAGACGCACTCAGCTATTAAGTGCGTGTCCAGAGTTGCGGGAAGGGTTGTCAGTTTGCAGCGTACAAACGTAAATTTTTCTACAATGCACAAAATTATTAAAATCACTTTTTTCAATTTAACTTACTTACTTTACCATTGTAGTCTGATTCGTACTATGAGTCAGAGGCCAGAGCGGCACCTCAAGAGATGGGTACGCAGCGCAGCGTGCCCTCGGGGAGCGAGCCCTCTGGTAGCCAGGCCTCTGGCAGCCAGCCCTCCGGCAGCCACCCCGAGGGTAGTATGCCCAGCGAGCCCGAGTGCTATTGCGGTCTATAGGAGAGGTCACGCTGAATGGCTAAACGGATGGTAAGTTTCTTGGTGGTTTTTATTATATTCATAATGTAGTATTGTTCGTACTAACATATGTTCACAGGAAAAGGAGACCGGCGTGCGACCGAGTGCTACTGCGGTCTATAGGAGAGGTCACGCTGACCCTTCTCAGCCGGAGCAGTGTAGTCAGTATGCAGCGGAGCGCCTGGTAAGTTTCATGATTAGTTGACACTATATATGTTGTTGAACTTACACAATTTCATTGTTTTTCAGAATAGGTATGGGCAAGAGGCTGTGAGGATACACGGCGAAGGGTTCGATTGCGAAAACTCCCCCAACATCGACCCTCAAGCCGCGTATGCAAGCGGAGGTGGAAAAGCACACGGAAGGTGAATTCATTTACTTTCATTGTTTTCAATTCAAGATTATTTAATTTTACCTTGAATTGATTTGTTTTTTTGTAGGCTTGCCATATTCTCTGGAGTCGTCAACTCTAGGGAGGCACGACCTGCGAGAGGCAGCTCCTCGCAGTCTTCGGCTGCTGGCGCAGGCCCCTCCAGCCGCCATGTCAGCGAGAGAGATCTCGAAGTCATGGCGCTTCGGGAGAGCTTGGCTCGGCAGGAGGAGGCCTTGGCGAGAGAGCGAGAGAACAACAGGGCTGCCATGGCGTACCATGCGTCCTATATGGCACAGATGCAAGCGGCAACGGAAGTAAGAAACATACAATTATACTTTAATTACATTGCATTTCAGTTGGTTTTGTAAATTGTAATGTTTGAAATGACTGGCGCTAGCTCGCCAGCAATGGCAGCAAATCCAGATACCGTTATGGCAGCCACCTCCATTCGTGATGCAGTCGTCGCCACCACAGGAGCAGTTTCCTGGAGTACAGGTACAAAAAGGAAGTTACATTAAGTTCAACTAAACAATTGAATATGAGAACACCATTGTAAACTTGTACAAATGTCACTGTGTTTCACAGGGATCAGTGATGGAGGCTCTGACACGACCCCACGGTCTTGTCGAGCCAGGATCACACTGAGGGGTACTGCGTTGCACAGCACCGGATAACACACATACAAGGTACAAAGCGGAAGCAAAATTTTATTACATAAACTGGTTTATGAACATGTTTACATCAAAATAGGTCCAGTCTACACTCGCGGGCGTAGACTACGCATCAAGTCCACGTTCAGCCCTTGAACGTGTCCTTGCTAGCACACACGCACACTAACTCTGCGGCGTGCACCACTCCCACTTGATGGGGTTCCCCTCCTGGGGTTCCGTCTCCTCTTCGGGAGTCCCTTCCTCATAGAACCCTGCAAAAGCTTCGAACACAAGCAGTGAGCACGAAGGCTCAGCAAGTCTGACCCGTCTCACCTAAACATGGAACTTCTACATGAGGGTTGATGGGTTACATGAGGTAAAATCATTTGCAAGGACTCGCCTAATTAGTAGAACCTTACTTTCAAGTTTTAGCAGCAGGTTGTAGAGAACCTTACGCTAAGGCACATGAGAGAGCCGCAATCAAACAAGAAACACATTTCTCTCATGTACTTTGCCCAAAGTTGAAAAGAACTTTAGTTAGCTCTAGACTACAGAAAATCATTAGCAAGCAAAGTCCATCTTTCAATCAGCAACATTTTAACATGTAACTAGCCTGTTCTTTCTACGTCATGGTACAGTGAAAAAGTGGTACTCACTGACCGCGAGGGATGGCGATTATAATCGATTTAGACCTGCAGGGTTACCCGAACAACCCGCCACGTACGCCCGTACTCGATGTTGCCTACCACAACCATCACGGACGCCGTACGCAACTACCTTTCACCCGTCAGCCAAATGTTGCAGCGGTCCAATCGTCCCGAGCAAGAGGTCTCTGCACGCGCATCTCAGTGTCGCCAGCCGATTTACACCTCGAGCTCTCAACCTACCCTCTGAACGACCCGCTATGCCTCAACACCCAGCTACCCGAGTTACATCAGTTTCCCAGTTCCCATATAGCCGGTAGGTCTTCGGTACTATTCTAGCTTGTTCAACAGGCCCGCACACGGCTCGGTCCTCAATCAACACAAGCGGAGCTACATCACACAGGCCCCAAAGTCCTGCTGCCCTTACTCTCCGCTCGGTCTCATCTTTCTTGCCATGTGTATCATGTGCTATATCTACCCGAGTCGAGTGCCTCTAGCCTATGCTCGCGAGTAGTTCCAACTACTCGACTTGTACCGAATCCTACTCTATCTTAGCATTGCAGTAGCTAACGGGGTTTGTAAGTCCTAAACCCAACCCATGGTTTTCTTGGCTATGCAGTTGGGTTTCCACACAAGACGCTAATGAAAATAATTATAATTCTCAAGTAAGTGCTCAAAACAATAAAAATTTGTAAGAGGTTAATGCAAACCGGAGCTTGCCTTGCTGCTCTTGGTCGTAGGCTAGCTGCTCCTCCGGAGTAACGAAGTCTAGGACTTCGGGTTCCTCCTCGACCTTAGCGACTACATGATAGAAGAAGTACATGTATCAATTTAAATGCATTTGTATTAAGTTTGAACTTGTGAAGCTTATAAGTCCCATTAGACAGACTCTATGACTTTGAAACTTTTACTGTGGCTTGGTTACAACCTAAACAGAGACTTGGTCAAGTTTTAGTTGCAACAAAGCTCATTTGAGCCCTCCACAATTAATTATGTGCTTGACCTTAATTGGAACTCTTAGGGTGTTCTAAGTACTTTCATGGAACAAACTATGACTTTCTGAAAACTAGATTTTCAGAGGGTTCTAATGGTGTTGGTCTCACTTAATTTGAAGGTTCCTAGCTAAAGATATGAGCTAAACAATTTCAGAGAAAATTCTGAAAATGTTTCTGAACATTTTCTATTTTCTCTGGAACAGTTTCAATAATCACACCATTAGGTGGATCAAATGAGCTCAAATGGATCTGAATTTCTTATGGTAATTCAGGGATATTTTGGTGAACATCCCAGTAAAATTTCAGGATTTTCCTCCAAAGGATTCTCCAGTTAAAATTCCAAACAGTTTAAATTTTGAGGAATTAATTCTGGAGAAATAAAGATTTTCATGAAGTGAAACTTGATTTGATGGAAAGTACTCAGATATCTGAATCCAAAAAAATTTGGTTCACTCGATTTGGAGCTTTCTAGCCAAAGTTATGAAGATTTGAAGTTTGAATGAAATCTGAAAATCGGGGGAAAAGTTTAAATCTGCCGGGGCCCGCGGGGACACGTGTTAGGCGAGGAGGCGACCGCACACCGCAGCCCACAGGGCCTTTGCGCGCCAGCACACCCGATCCCAGCCACACCCGATCCCGATTTAAAATTTTGAGCCGCTGACACGTGGGCCAGCCGGCTTCGTCTTCCTCCCGACGCGCCCGCGCGCCCGCGCCGCCTCCCCTCGCCGGAGCAGACCCGGAGCTCGCCGGCTCGCCGCTGCCGGCCATCCCATGGTCTGAAACTTGCCGCTAGGGGGTTGTCGACGTCGAGGAACACGTTGGTGGTGTCAGTTCGGGCTGGCGGTGACCGGAAATAGCCCGGCGACGTGCCGCGGCCTCGGTTGAGGTTCGGCGCCATCGGCCGTGGGTTCTAACCCGCCAAAACCTTGAACAATCGGTTCTACAGCATCAGTGTACTTCTAGGGAGCTCGACAAGGTGTCAAATGGGTTCTAAGATGGTGGCAAGCTGGTCGGCACCGTGTGACCGAGCGTGCTCGCCATGACCGCTCTTGATCGAGCTCAAAATTCGTCACTCCTAGACAGTTTCACACCATGGATGCAGAAAGGAACTTGATCGCCGGCTAGTCCAGCGTCTAAGTGCAAGATTTGATAACCAAAGAAGGATAATAGAGCGAGAATTTGAAGAATCCGTACCGGAAGCTCGATTTACGGTCGCCGGAGCAAAAACTGCAAATTCTCCGTGGATTCTTCACGGTTTGCTTCCAAACTTGGAGGAGAGCAGCACGGTGGTCGCGCGCTCCTGTTGCCTCTCTTGCTGGACCATGAAAACGCCTGTGAAACGCTGTCCACGAGCGCCTGACCTTCGGCTGAGGTTGGGTCGCCGCTGTGGCGATCGTTCTTGGGCAAAGGAGGTCGGAGCTCGGGGTTTTTGGCGTTGGGGAGGTGGAGTGTGATCTCAGGTTGCTGTCTAGCAGCTCAGGGAAGGAAGAGTTGAGATGTTTTCTCGGTTTTCCGATCGAGCAGAGAGCTTCGGGGAGAAGAACTGCCGCTGCTCGGGTCGCATGCGAGGAGATAAAGCCAGCCGATCCCTGCTCGGGCTGAGGCGGTGCCAGTCGCGTGGAGGCGCGAGCAAGCTGCCCTGGGCGCCAGCGTGCGGAGAGGGGAAGCAGCTGGTGGCGCCGGTGGCTACTCGGTGGCACAGCCGACAGCTGCTCGGTGGAATTTCCCACCGAGGCTGTGACTTTGTGTGCAAGACTTCCCTCCTTCTCTCTATGTTATGTGGGTCCCACCCGGGGTTTTAACCTCTGAAATTTACTCCAAATCACTGTGGTAAACAGTGAGCCCCAAAATACCCATGGTGCTTCAAATTATTCACCCATGAGCCATTTGAATTGATTAGAATCCAAATTGGGTTTGGTTTGAATGAATTTCAGCACAAGTTCAGTCTAGAATTCAAATAAAGTTTGAATTTGTCCCACTTAGCTTATGTCAAGATCAACTCCAAATGGAGTGAAAATTGGTGTGTGAGCTTACAAAATTGTGCTGAATAAGAATATGCCTCCCACTTTTAAATTCATGGGATAAAAACAGTTTGAATTTGAATATGGTTTCAAACTGCCCTCTTTCTAGCTATACCCAAAATGACCTCAAAAAGGTTTTGATTTTGGGTGAAACTTGGCATGGACATCCTTAGCAATGTGTAGGAGGTTTTATATGCCCAGCCCCTCTATATCACATGTGGGAAATACCACTTTTGCAATATGTGAGTTTGTTCCCTAATGAGCATGTTGATGGTGGTTACTTGCTCTTCAAATGTGTTTATCAACTTGCTTGAAATGAGGTGTGTGGTGTAGTGATGAACACTTTAACTTGTGTAAAAACTAAGGCCCTTACATTCCTCCCCCCTTAAAAGAATCTCGTCCCGAGATTATATGTAAAAGCCCAAGAAAAGGGACTTGCAAAAACTTTTTATCACCACACAGCGCCACAGTTTTGTTGTGGATAGATTGTGAAAAAGTGTGAAGAGCAAGTAACCTCCATCAAAAGAGTAGTTAGAGGGGAGAGCCTACACTTTCAAAAAGGGGGAAGTTTACACATGACACATGAGAGGGTGATTCAAAACTGTTACATTCAAACTCGTGGTTGCAGCATCTAAAACAAAGATCAAAGTGCATAATTGGATTCCTCAGGTCCCAATTAGTGGGGAGGCAAAGTTTCAATAATTTTTGAAAAGGTTTGCTACCCATTTGTCCAAAAAGGATCCAAATGTGCAAGAATTCAAATATACATTTGAATTTGGGGGAGATTTGCCCAACCATACAAATGTAGATCAGTTTGAAACTCCAAACATTTGAATTCATCTCTTGCCAAGTTTTGGAGATCTTTTGAGGGGTGGGGGAGCACTGACAAGTGGGTCCCACATGTCATTGGGGAGGATCAAATGGCACAAAAGTCAACAGCGTTAGGGGCTAAGTATTGCACTCGGAACAGAGCCGAGGCTCCACGGTGACACCCCGAGAAACGCCGGGCGCCACCTCCTGCTCTTCCCCTCGCGCGCTGGCGAGCTCCTCGTGTGGGCGCCGTAAAACCCAGCCGTGCCCCAGCTCACCACGACCACGAGCCGATCGTGTCTTGCCTCATTCTCCCGAGCAGCGCCACACCGAGCTCAGTTCTTTCCCTCGACGCCGCTCCTCCGATTCTCCCCTGCACGCCGACGTCTGCTCGGCCTTGCCCGAGCTCCCCACACAAAAAGGAAGCGCCTGGGTGTGCTCTAGCTGACCACCTCACTACCTTGCGGTGTTAGCACTTCATTTGGCCACCAATTGACGATCACAGCTGAGGACCGAGGTGCAACCGGCGGAACCGCAACCGGCTCACCGTGCGCAGCGCTCCACAGCCGTTTTCACCGTTCCTCTCCTGCACGAAAAAGGTGTGCCATGCTCTCTAGATTGTGTAGGTGCAAGCCGTTTAGCGGTTGATTCACCGGGTGAAGAGTATTTCCAATTCTTCCGAAACGTAGTGTGTTTGGGTAGAGCGCGGTCTAACCCAAAATTTATGCTACTCACTTAGCTATGGGCCGCGCCGGCTTGTCAGCACCTTCCTCACTCCCTAGTGGCCCTCCTCGACCAGGAATCAAGGGAAATGACCCAGAAATGGCCGGGTTTGGGTTGTTTTTTGAGCCTCCAAAGAATAATAGCTCGGTTCACCGTGGAGCTCTAGGTTGCCGACCGTTTCATGGGGTTTGGCGGTCATTTCCGTCACCCCCGAGCTCCCACGGTGCTCTCCGACCCTTTGCCGATCATTTTGATGCGTTGTAACGCATTCCCGACCATGCCGGAACCCTAACCGCCGCTGTCACCGTCGGGAGCCCTGTTCCGGTGAGCTACGGCCGCCGGCGACACCACCGAAGAGTTCAGCGCCGTGAATTAGGGGGGGGGGGCGAGTCTGAGATCAGGAGATGGCCGGGAAAGCAGTTCCGGCGACACTCGCCGGAGCGCGCCGCCGCGGACCCGTGTTTGGCCGAGGAAGGAGAAGACTGCCGGGTTGGACCCACTGGCAGACATTTAAACATTTTGAAATGTCCAGTTTGTAGTTCAAACTTTGGTGGACCACAACTTGGGGTAGGAGGATCCAAAAATTATGAAACAAATTTTGTTGGATTCCTCTAACAGAGTACAATCCAAATCTGAAACCCAATTTGTATGAAACCCATTAATTAATTCTGGAAAATTCTTTAAAGATTTTCAGAAAAAGAATTTTAGAGGGAGTTTGGTGCATCCAAAAATCCCAAAATTTTGCCAGAATGTTCTTTAGGACATTAGTGAACCCCTGTAAAAGTTTCAGACCATTTGGAGTTGATTTGGTCAGAGCAATTCAAATTTGAAAGTGCTGTGTTCATTTGAATACAGAAACATTTTCAGAGAATTTCCAAAAATTGGAAATTCAGTTCTGGGCAAATCTTAGCTCCAAAAATGCTAGGAAGATTCATGCAAACTCTATGAGCTATAATTGAAATTTTAGTTCACTAAGTTGGGCATGAACAGGGGTATTACCTCAGAATTAATTCTTCTTTGCTTATTTGCTAAGAGAATTATTCTGAGCAAACCACTCCATGAAAAGTGCTAGTGTTTGGTCCAGAGAGTTTTCTTGTGACAAGGAACTCAAAAAAAATTTTAAGCTCCATTGGAGCTCTGGATCACCCCTGTCCTGTTTAACCACTTGAGGGATTAATATGGAAAAGGGGGAGAACCACTTAGCATTTAACCATGGGATTAAGTCTAAGCCAAACCACCAACACCCAGTTCATCTTTAAATTCTTAAACAGAGTTCCAGGTGTTAGAGACTGGTTATTAGAACTAATAGCAGTAACCTTACAATAACTTGTATGCATATTAATTAACATGTGGTATTTCATAAACGTGTAGTCACTGAAGAAGAGACTCCGGAAGTGCTGGACTTCCTCCTTCCGGAAGAAGAGCTAACTACTGACCAGCAGCAACAAGGCAAGACCAGGTTTGCATTAACTCTTTTATCAAGTTTTGCTTTGTTCACATAATTAGGGTGATGTATGAATGTGCAGTAGGTGTAGGATGAATGGAACCCCACTTGCATGACCAAAACCTTTCCATAAGAGTGAGGGTAGTGTCTAAGACCTCGAGTAGACAGGCTATGCTTAATGTTTCATAGGACTTCGGTACAAGTCGAGTAGTTGGAATCTACTCGCGAGTTTAGGCTTGGGACACACGGGTTCGGTTGAGTGATGTGAGATCACTTTAGTAATGAAAATGAGACTAGGCAGGGGCTAGGGCGCAGCAAGAGGAAGTCTTGTGTGTGCAGCCCTGTCCGTGTCAATTGAGGACCGAGCCGTGTGCGGCCCTGCTGAACAAGTATTGAACGTACCGAAGGCATATCGGATATATGGGCCCCGACAAACCGATGTAGCCTAAACCTCCGGACGTCGAGGCATAGCACACCAATTTATAGGTGTAGGTTGAGGGCAGCAAGGTGGAAATCTGCCAACGGGCATAGAGAGATGCTCCGTGTGGGGAACCTCCTGCTCGTTTCGGTGCGACCGGTTCGACGTTTGGGCTGTTGGGTGAAAGGTTGTCCCATACGACATCGAGTGAGCGTGCTGTGCAGCTCCACGGATGGGCGTACGTGACGTGCTCTTTGGGTTTCCCTGCAGGTGTATATCGAGTCGATTCACCGTCCCTCGCGGTGACGAGTACCTCTTGTTCACTGCATCGTAACGTAGACTAATGAATGAAATATTATGATTCCATATTGCTGTTATGATATAATTGTATTGCTACTGTGTGCCACCAAATAATGCTCACTAAATTTCAGCTTCATGAACCGTTAACTTGTTGCTAAAAGATGAACTAAGGGTGAACTTGTAGGCGTGTCCATTTGCTGCAACATTGCTATCCTATGTCATGGTACACCTCATGTAGAGTTTCATGCTTAGGTGAGTCGGTTAAGCCTTGCTGAGCCTTCGTGCTCACGGTTGCTGCTTAAGTGTTTTTCAGGTGAGGAGCCACCCACGGACTCGGAGTACGAGTCCATCGGCGAGGGTTACCCTCCGTCGGGGACCACGGCTGAGTGGGAGCCGTACACGCCGCGCTGAGCTGAAGAGTGCAGCTAGTGTGGGTTGCCCTTGGGCTGGGAAGCCGACTTTTGTTAGATAGGCGGGCGTGAGTTGTATAGTGTAGACTTCCGCTGTGTAAGATAAATAATATTTTGTAACTGGAGTTTGTACTACTTTGTACAGTTCAGTTGTTTTCCCATGTAATATATGGTGTTCTTATGACGTGTGCTGTCGGGTGTCGCATCGTGCGGCACCACCCTCTGCGATCCTGGATGGGCGGATCCCGGTCCGCCACATTATAAGGTGAAAATGAGAGAGAGGACGGTGGAAAATTACCGGATATGCGACGTGAAAAAGTCAGGGTAGTTAGCGCGAAGAAATCCTTCGCTCTCTCATGTCACTTCGTCCACAGAGTGATTACTCCAGAGGACCTTGTAGAACCACAACGTACGGTTGCGTGTGGTTCGGGCCTTTTCGTCAATAATCTGAACCGGTTCCTCCCGATAGGTGAGATCCGGTTGCAGTTCCTCAATGTCTTCCAGCTGAACGGTAGTAGATAGCTTAAGCCACTTCCTCAGCTGGGAAATGTGAAAGACATCGTGCACACCGGGAAGTGCTTCTGGTAATTTCAGCCGGTATGCTACCGATCCACATCTTTCGGTAATCTGGAATGGACCGATGAATCGGGGTGGCTACTTTCCTCTCACCCCGAATCTGTTTACGCCCTTCATTGGAGACACACGTAGATATACGTGCTCCCCGACTTCAAACTGCAATGGGCGTCTTCTCCGGTCCGCATATTGTTTCTGACAGGATTGGGCGGCTTTTAGGTTCGCTTGGATCAGCCGAACCTTTTCTCCCGCGTTGTTGACAAGGTCGATCCCGAAGGTAACCCTTTCACCAGACTCACACCAGTTCAATGGTGTTCGACATTTCCTCCCGTATAGCGCCTCATAAGGCGCCATCTTGATGCTGGCTTGGTACCCATTATTGTACGAGAACTCGGCTAACGGCAAGTGATCATCCCAATTCTTGCCGTGGTTGATAGCGCAAGCTCGTAGCATGTCTTCTAGTATCTGATTTACCCGCTCGGTTTGCCCATCCGTCTGCGGGTGGTATGCTGAACTACGGATCAGCTTCGTCCCCAATGCAGCGTGCAGCTTCTCCCAAAAACGGGACACAAATAAAGTGCCCCGATCCGATATGATGGTACGGGGTACGCCGTACAAGCATAGGATCCGTGAGATGTACAGTTCAGCGTACTTCTTGGCGTTGTAGTTGGTGTTGACCGGGATGAAATGGGCAACTTTGGTGAGCCGGTCGACGATCACCCACACAGAATCATGCTTTTGAAGAGTGGTGGGTAAACCGATGATGAAGTCCATGCTCACATCCTCCCACTTCCAGGCAGGAATGCCCAGTGGTTGCAGCAGTCCCGGTTTCCGCATATGGTCTGCCTTCACCCTTCGACATGTATCACACTCGGACACGTACTTTGCAGTCTCCCGCTTCATCCGTGTCCACCAAAACTTGCTTCTGAGTTCTTGATACATTTTTTGCTGCCGGGGTGAATAGAAAACTTTGACAAGTGAGCCTCATCAAAGATCTTCTTCCGTAATTCCGGGTTACGGGGTACGACGATCCGGTCCTTGAACCATAGGACGCCGTCTCCGTCCTTCCGGAAACATTTCAGCTCCCCACTGTCTACACGTCTCCGCAAATGCGACATGCCCTTGTCATGTTTCTGAGCTGCCGCTATCTCTTCACGGATTGTGGGGATCAAAGCTAAGTTGTAGAGAGCTCCGTGTGGAATCACATGTAGTGGTGGTTCGCTCTCTTCCAACGGTGCGATGGTCAGATTGTTGACGTGTGACTTGCGGCTCAGCGCATCTGCCACTAAGTTTGCCTTGCCCGGATGATAATGGATCTCTATTTCATAATCCTTTATCAATTCTAACCATCTTCGCTGCCTCATATTCAACTCCTTCTGAGTGAATATGTACTTGAGGCTTTTGTGGTCGGTATATAAATGTACGAGGTTACCGAGTAGGTAGTGCCTCCACATTTTCAGTGCAAGTACCACGGCAGCGAGCTCCAAGTCGTGGGTTGGATAATTCTGCTCATGGTTTCTAAGGTGCCGTGATCCATACGCGATCACTCTTCGGTCTTGCATCAGCACACATCCGAGCCCAATGCCGGATGGATCGCAGTACACATCGAACGGTTTTGTTGTGTCTGGCTGCGCCAAAACCGGTGCTGATGTTAGGTGCTTGACTAAAGCCTTGAATGCTTCTTCACATGCTGGACTCCAAACATATTTGGTAGCCTTCTTTAGCAGCTCCGTCATAGGCTTGGCAATCTTCGAGAAGTTCGGAATGAACCTCCGATAATATCCCGCGAGTCCAGGAAACTCCGTACCTCGTGAACAGTCCTCGGGGATTTCCAATTCAGCACTTGAGTGATCTTGCTCGGGTCTACAGCGATACCCTCTGCCGAGATGATATGCCCGAGAAAAGGCACTTGCGATATCCAGAACTCGCATTTGCTGAATTTCGCGTATAGCTTGTGATCCCACAGCCGTTGCAAGACTATACGCAGATGCTTCTTGTGATCTTCCTCCGACTTGGAATATACCAGTATGTCGTCGATGAAGACCACGACAAACTTTTCCAGCTCCGGCATGAATACTGAGTTCATCAAGTACATGAAGTGAGCTGGAGCGTTAGTGAGGCCGAAGGACATGACCAGGTACTCATAAAGTCCGTACCTCGTCGAGAAAGCCATCTTTGGAATGTCCTCAGCCCTTATATTAATCTGATGATACCCGGATCTTAAGTCCATCTTGGAAAAGATCTTTGCTTCGACCAACTGATCAAACAACATGTCGATCCGTGGCAACGGGTACTTGTTCTTGATGGTTATGGCATTTAATGGACGATAGTCCATGCAAAGCCGCAACGTCTCATCCTTCTTCTTCACAAATAATGCCGAACAGCCCCATGGCGAGGAGCTCGGCCTAATAAAACCCTTCTCCAGGAGGTCCGTGAGCTGAGTCTTCAGTTCAGCCAACTCCTTTGGCGCCATCTTGTACGGCCTTCGGGATATTGGCATGGTTCCCGGTGCAAGTTCAATCTTGAACTCCACCTCTCTATCGGGCGGCATCCCTGGCAAATCATCCGGGAATATGTCAGGGGACTCTCGGACCATTGGAATATCTTCCAATCTGATGGCTGTGGCTTGGTAGACACTTGGAAGTTTTATTTCTGGACTGTCCAGAAATAAGGAGTGAGATTCGTGCACTTTTGAGTTTAGGTGCACAACTCAGAGGACGGTGTCTAAAACAGCGCCGTGGCGGTTTAACCACGACATCCCTAGGATGACATCGACCTTTTGTCCCTCTAAGATTATGAGAGACGTAGGGTAGACTCTACCCTCTAAGCACAATGGCTCTTTGGGACCATCATGCTTGCTGAAATTTTCCCACCCGGTGAACAGATCACATAAGGACTATCGGTGGGTAGTATTTGCAAGCTATATTTATCAATGAAAGCTTGGCTAATGAAGCTATGTGTGGCGCCTGAATCAAATAGTACTATGGCGGGATGCTGGTGGAGTTGGAACATACCCGCAAGGATTGGCTCGCCCTCCGGTACGTCCTCCATGGCAAGCTGGTGGACGGTGCCGGGCCTAGGGTTTGCCCGCCGCGCATTAGTAGGGTTGGGGTTGATTCCTCCCCGGAAACTGCGGTGCCACTCCGCCGCCTTGCTTCTCCGGGCAACTGCTCGCGAAGTGTCCTGGACGACCACACTTGTAACATGTGGCCGCTGCTGGTGTAGTGCTCAGGGGTCGAAAGCCCAGCATGCGCTGCTGAGGTGCATACGCACGCGGCATCGCCCGCTGCTGCTGCTGTTGTTGTGGAGGTGGTGCTGGCAGTGCCGGCCTGAATGCCGATGAAGAGTACGACCGACTGCGGAACGGCATCGGCCTTTGGGGTGGCTGCAGCGTGGACCTGATGGTGGGCGATTCACCATCCGAAACTTCTGAGAAGGACCGCCTCCTTCTCCGCTGCTTTGTGGCGAGCTTCGCTTTCGCTCCGCTGCCGCCAACTCCTTGCCGGAGTCCTCTTGAACAATCACAGCATCAATAATGTCGTTGAGGCTGCCGCGATTGAACATCGCCAATTTGTCCTTCAGGAGCGGGTTAAGCCCCTGGTAAAAATGGTCCCGCCGCTTCTCGTCGGTATCTGCATGATACGACGTGTAGAGCGCGAGATCGTTGAACGCCCTGGAGTATTCCAGCGCGTTTCGGCTCCCTTGCTGCAGGTGTAGAAACTCCTGCGTCTTCCTCTTCATCAAACCTGGCGGTATGTGATAGGCCCTGAAGGCCGTCCGGAACTCCGCCCAAGTCATTACTCGGTCGGTGGGCTGTGAAGCACAGAAGTTTGCCCACCACGCGCTCGCGGATCCTTGGAGCTGCTGGACTGCGAACTGAGTCTTGCGCTGCTCACTTATTTCGAGCAGCCCGAACTTCATCTCTATTGCGCGGAGCCAGTTGTCCGCGTCAAGAGGTTCATCCACCCTTGAGAATACCGGGGGATGAGTCGCCAGGAAGTCGGAGTAGGAGCTCTGTTGACGCTCCTCACAGTCTTTACGTTTCTCTGGGCGAGACGTATTAGCGATGAGAGTCTGCAGCAACTCCGTGTGCTGCTGATGTGACCCCGCCATTGCCGTGATGATGTCAGCCAATGTAACCGTTGGCAGTGTAGGTGGCGGTGTTTGCTGTTTCTGTTGCTGCTGCTGTCCCGAGGAGTCCTCGGGAGGCTGTTGGGAAGTCTCTCCCCCTTGACTAGTACCCCCAACGTCCGGGTTGGCACGAGTACGCGTCATTCTTAAATTCAAAACAGTAGCGATTAGCACATGTCATACTTAAAATTCCATGTGCAACAGTAGGTATTGAAGCGACACAAGAATAATTTGCACAACATTCACATATATTGATAAAGCATAAACTTTATACAAGATACATTATTCTCGGGTCTCCGAGAAGTCGTGCTCATGTTGTCACTACCTATACATACGCTACTGCCTACACGACATGTCACCGATTACAAAAGTTGGGTTACCCTACCCTAGCTTCCCTACTTGGCAACTGTAACCCCCTACTCGGAGTAGAACTCGACCTCCTGCGGGTCGTCCTCCTCCGGTACCTCTACTGGTGGCTCTGGATCTACCACCTCTTCTCCCATCTCGGGTTCTCCCATGGCTGGAAGGCCCAAGACTACCGGTATGCCCAATACAGGAGGTACGAGGTCCTGCAATGCATGCACCTCGTCCATAGCTTGGTTGTAGTCTTCTTCCCAGCCTTGCCCTTCCTCAATAGCGTCGTCCTGCTCTTGAGCAAGGTCCTCATTCTGCTGGGTTAAAGTCTGTACCAGCTCTTGCAACGCCGTGATGTCGACACGGCTTTTCCTCTTCGCCTTCTTCAGACGATGCAACTGATTATGTTGTTCATTCAGTCTCTTGATCATCGGAAGGAGCACATTGCGGAGTGCGCTGTGAGCACTCTCGAAATGGTCTCCACGGCTCGTGCTCTCCTTGATCTTTGCGGCGAGATGCTCCGTATGAACAGCTTGGCTGTCCATCACGGCGTTTCCCGCCCTCATCTGGAGTGCTCTGTCCTTAACAACCTAGAAGTTGAAAACTTGTTAACTTTGAATATCCTGATTAAGGGAAGGAGTTACATCAAGTTTTACTATTATGGATCAAAACCTTCAAGTTTTGCATGAAGTTGTTCATTTAGTGGGGTGTGATGTCGATGCGTCACCAGATTATGTCGGTACTACGTCCTCACAAAGAAAAACCTATACCAGACTTAGCCGGCTTCGTTAGTTCAGTGGCACTAAACGTCACTCACACACGGATGCTACACGTCTACCGTTTCGTGGTTAGACTACCTGCAGAAACTCACACAATCGTCAGACTCGGCTGCACACCGAGCCCGGTATCCATACAGTTCGTACACCTGGCCGTCATCACTCGCCCGGATGTTCTCAAGCCAAACACGCCTTGAGCTACGTGTTCATGTTTCATACCACGTGACGGGGTCTCCCAAAGTGCACCACGCACGCCAGGGACAAACTTTGCTCGAATACCCCAAACGACATGAAGAGTCGTAGAGGATATCAAAGCGGGTCAGGTTACCTTCCACCCGTGAGGCTCCACCCTTCAGCTTGTGCGCACTGGTGGACAGCGCTTACGTGCACCCCCAAGACATGAACGTCCCGAGATGCACGATTTTCCGACATAATCAAATAAGTTAGTATGCTACTTTCTATACACTAATAACATCCTTATACGGGCTACTAATTCGTTCCTCACTGGATTTTTGAAAAGGATGACCTTTGTAGTGCGTTAAGTGTAAAAGCCCAAGAAAAGGGACTTGCAAAAACTCTTTATCACCACACAACACCACAGTTTTGTTGTGGATAGATTGTGAAAAAGTGTGAAGAGCAAGTAACCTCCATCAAAAGAGTGGTTAGAGGGGAAAGCCTACACTTTCACAAAGGGGGAAAGTTTACACATGACACATGAGATGGTGATTCAAAACTGTTACATTCAAACTCATGGTTGCAGCATCTAAAACAAGGATCAAAGTGCATAATTGGATTCCTCAGGTTCAAATTAGTGGGGAGGCAGAGTTTCAATAATTTTTTAAAAGGTTTGCTACCCATTTGTCCAAAAAGGATCCAAATGTGCAAGAATTCAAATATACATTTGAATTTGTGGGGAGATTTGCCCAACCATACAAATGTAGATCAGTTTGAAACTCCAAACATTTGAATTCATCTCTTGCCAAGTTTTGGAGATCTTTTGAGGGGTGGGGGGAGCACTGACAAGTGGGTCCCACATGTCATTGGGGAGGATCAAATGGCAAAAAAGTCAACAGCCTTAGGGGCTAAGTATTGCACTCGGAACAGAGCCGAGGCTCCACGTTGACACCCCGAGAAACGCTGGGCGCCACCTCCTGCTCTTCCCCTCGCGCGCTGGCGAGCTCCTCGTGGGGGCGCTGTAAAACCCAGCCGTGCCCCAGCTCGCCACGACCACGAGCCGATCGTGTTTTGCCTCCTTCTCCCGAGCAGCGCCACACCGAGCTCAGTTTTTTTCCCCGATGCCGCTCCTCCGATTCTCCCCTGCACGTCGACGTCTGCTCGGCCTTTGCCCGAGCTCCCCACACAAAAAGGAAGCGCCTGGGTGTGCTCTAGCTGACCACCTCACCACCTTGCGGTGTTAGCACTTCATTTGGCCACCAATTGACGATCGCAGCTGAGGACCGAGGTGCAACCGGCGGAACCGCAACCGGCTCACCGTGGGCAGCGCTCCACAGCCGTTTTCACCGTTCCTCTCCTGCACAAAAAAGGTGCGCAATGCTCTCTAGATTGTGTAGGTGCAAGCCTTTTAGCGGTTGATTCACCAGGTGAAGAGTATTTCCAATTCTCCCGAAACGTAGTGTGTTTGGGTAGAGCGCGGTCTAACCCAAAATTCATGCTACTCACTTAGCTATGGGCCGCGCCGGCTTGTCAGCACCTTCCTCACTCCCTAGCGGCCCTCCTCGACCAGGAATCAAGGGAAGTGACCCAGAAATAGCCGGGTTTGGGTTGTTTTTTGGGCCGCCATAGAATAATAGCTCGGTTCACCGTGGAGCTCTAGGTTGCCGACCGTTTCATGGGGTTTAGCGGTCATTTCTGTCACCCCTGAGCTCCCACGGTGCTCTCCGACCCTTTGCCGATCATTTTTATGCGTTGTAATGCATTCCTGACCACGCCGGAACCCTAACCGTCGCTGTCACCGTCGGGAGCCCTGTTCCGGTGAGCTACGGCTGCCGGCGACACCGCCGACGAGTTCAGCGCCGCGAATTACGGGGGGGGGGGGGGGGGGGAGTCTGAGATCGGGACACGGGTGGGACCCACTGGCAGACATTTAAACATTTTGAAATGTCCAGTTTGTAGTTCAAACTTTGGAGGACCACAACTTGGGGTAGGAGAATCCAAAAATTATGAAACAAATTTGGTTGGATTACTCTAACAGAGTACAATCCAAATCTGAAACCTAATTTGTATGAAACCCATTAATTAATTCTGGAAAAATCTTTAAAGCATTTCAGCAAAAGAATTTTAGAGGGAGTTTGGTGCATCCAAAAATCCCCAAATTTTGCCAGAATGTTCTTTAGGACATTAGTGAACCCCTGTAAAAGTTTCAGACCATTTTGAGTTGATTTGGTCAGAGCAATTCAAATTTTAATGTGCTGTGTTCATTTGAATACAGAAACATTTTCAGAGAATTTCCAAAACTTGGAAATTCAGTTCTGGGCAAATCTTAGCTCCAAAAATGCTAGGAAAATTCATGCAAACTCTATGAGCTATAATTGAAATTGTAGTTCACTAAGTTGGGCATGAATAGGGGTATTACCTCAGAATTAATTCTTCTTTGCTTATTTGCTAAGAGAATTATTCTGAGCAAACCACTCCATGAAAAGTGTTAGTGTTTGGTCCAGAGAGTTTTATTGTGACAAGTAACTCACACAAAAATTCTCAGCTCCATTGGAGCTCTGGATCACCCTGTCCTGTTTAACCACTTGAGGGATTAATATGGAAAAGGGGGAAAACCACTTAGCATTTAACCAGGGGGATTAAGTCTAAGCCAAACCACCAACACCCAGTTCATCTTTAAATTCTTATACAGAGTTCCAGTTGTTAGAGACTGGTTATTAGAACTAATAGCATAAGTATTACCCTAGACTCACATTGCATTTAAATTAACATATAGTGTTTCATTAACGTGTAGCCATTGAAGAAGAGACTCCGGAAGTGCTGGACTTCCTACTTCCGGAAGAGGAACTAACCCCCGACCAGCAGCAACAAGTCAAGCCCCGGTTTGCATTAACCTTTTTATAAATTTTTACTTTGTTTACATGTGCCATATGAAGTATGATTGTGCATTAGGTATAGGATGGATGGAACCCCACTTGCATAGCCAGAATTTTTCCCTAAGAGTGAGGGTAGTGTCTAGGACCTCGAGTAGACAGGCTATGCTTAATGAGTCATAGGACTTCGGTACAAGTCGAGTAGTTGGAATCTACTCGCAAGTTTAGACTTGGGACACACGGGTTCAGTTGAGTGATGTGAGATCACATTAGTAATGAAAATGAGACTAGGCAGGGGTTAGGGCGCAGCAAGAGGAAGTCTTGTGTGCGCAGCCCTGTCCGTGTCGATTGAGGACCGATCCGTGTGCGGCCCTGCTGAACAAGTATTGAATGTACCGAAGGCATATCGGATATATGGGCCCCGATAAACCGATGTAGCCTAAACCTCCGGGCGTCGAGGCATAGCACACCGATTTATAGGTGTAGGTTGAGGGCAGCAAGGTGGAAATCTGCCAACGGGCATAGAGAGATGCTCCGTGTGGGGAACCTCCTGCTCGTTTCGGTGCGACCGGTTCGATGTTTGGGCTGTTCGGTGAAAGGTTGTCCCGTACGACATCGAGTGAGCGTGCTGTGCAGCTCCACGGGTGGGCGTACCTGACGTGCTCTTTGGGTTTCCCTGCAGGTATATATCGAGTCGATTCGCAGTCCCTCGCGGTGACGAGTACCGCTTGTTCACTGCATCGTAACGTAGACTAATGAATGAAATGTTATGATTCAATATTGCTGTTATGATATAGTTGTATTGTTACCTGTGTGCCACCAAATATTGCTCACTAAATTTCATCTTCATGAACGGTTAACTTGTTGCTAAAATATGAACTAAGGATGAACTTGTAGGTGTGTCCATTTGCTGCAACATTGCTATACTATGTCATTGTACACCTCATGTAGAGTTTCATGCATAGGTGAGTCGGTTAAGCCTTACTGAGCCTTCGTGCTCACGGTTGCTGCTTAAGTGTTTTTCAGGTGAGGAGCCACCCACGGACTCGGAGTACGATTCCACCGGCGAGGGTTACCCTCCGTCGGGGACCACGGCTGAGTGGGAGCCGTACACGCCGCGCTGAGCTGAGACGTGCAGCTAGTGTGGGTTGTGTGATGGCTCTCTAGGATCATAGACTGTCCCCACATACCACCACTCGTCTTTTCTGCGCACTTTGTCCTCACTCGTGCGCACCCGGGAAAACTTCCCGGTCGGTCACCCATCCCCAAATTCCTCCGGGCCAAGCACGCTTAACCCCGGAGTTCTTTGTAGGTGGGCTTCCGGAAAAAAAGGTATACCTTGGTCATATGAGTACTCTATCAATCCTATTAACCTGGGAGCTAGGATATCACACAATCCACCCCCCTTAGAAGACCGACGTCCTCGTCGGTCAACGCCAAGGCAGGAACGTCCCCTCTTAGCCACGTCCGTACGTTCAGTGCTGGCATACGCATACCGTACGTCCGGTTAGCAGCATACGTACCATACCGTGTCCCACACAGAGGACCCACGCGTCATGCATACGTACCCACGTCCCCGACCCGTACGCTACCGTATCCTTCTCACTGACCCGTACGCACCCGTGAAACTGCGAGGGTCGGCTCTGATACCATTTGTGATGGCTCTCTAGGATCATAGACTGTCCCCACATACCACCACTCATCTTTTCTGCGCACTTTGTCCTCACTCGTGCGCACCCGGGAAAACTTCCCGGTCGGTCACCCATCCCCAAATTCCTCCGGGCCAAGCACGCTTAACCCCGGAGTTCTTTGCAGGTGGGCTTCCGGAAAAGAAGGTATACCTTGGTGGTATGAGTACTCTATCAATCCTATTAACCTGGGAGCTAGGATATTACAGGTTGCCCTAGGGCTAGGCAACCGACTTTTGCTAGATAGGCGGGCGTGAGTTGTACAAAAGAAACTTCCGGTGTGTAATTAAAGACCTTAGTTTGTAACTGAGAAGTGTACTACTTTGTACATTCAGTTTGTTTTCCCATGTAATATAATGTGTTCATATGACGTGTGCTGTCAGGTGTCGCATCGTGCGGCACCACCTCTGCGATCCTGGATGAGCGGACACCGGTCCGCCACAGCCTGGTATCAGAGCTGCATTGGGGATAGCACAATACTTAAGGACAGTATTATGGGAAAACTTAGGGTTACAGTGAGGATTCGGTAGTTGCCCAAGTAAGGACTATATTAGCATAGTTACTTAAAGTGGCAAAGACTAACCTATGTGTTATAATTCTGAATTTCAATTATTGTAACGACGCACCTACGCTCTGGTAAGTGTCGTAAGGAACGCCACCGAAAGCGGTTCAAGTTCGGTTAGCTCTCCCTGACGAGGAACATGGTTCAGGGATTGATCTCACAGCTTGGTGTGAGACGTCAATATGAACCTCTTGGACTCTTCATGTCCCTGAGTTCATCTTTAAATTCTTATACAGAGTTCCAGTTGTTAGAGACTGGTTATTAGAACTAATAGCATAAGTATTACCCTAGACTCACATTGCATTTAAATTAACATATAGTGTTTCATTAACGTGTAGCCATTGAAGAAGAGACTCCGGAAGTGCTGGACTTCCTACTTCCGGAAGAGGAACTAACCCCCGACCAGCAGCAACAAGGCAAGCCCCGGTTTGCATTAACCTTTTTATAAGTTTTTACTTTGTTTACATGTGCCATATGAAGTATGATTGTGCATTAGGTATAGGATGGATGGAACCCCACTTGCATAGCCAGAATTTTTCCCTAAGAGTGAGGGTAGTGTCCAGGACCTCGAGAAGACAGGCTATGCTTAATGAGTCATAGGACTTCGGTACAAGTCGAGTAGTTGGAATCTACTCGCGAGTTTAGACTTGGGACACACGGGTTCAGTTGAGTGATGTGAGATCACATTAGTAATGAAAATGAGACTAGGCAGGGGTTAGGGCGCAGCAAGAGGATGTCTTGTGTGCGCAGCCTTGTCCGTGTCGATTGAGGACCGATCCGTGTGCGGCCCTGCTGAACAAGTATTGAATGTACCGAAGGCATATCGGATATATGGGCCCCGATAAACCGATGTAGCCTAAACCTCCGGGCGTCGAGGCATAGCACACCGATTTATAGGTGTAGGTTGAGGGCAGCAAGGTGGAAATCTGCCAACGGGCATAGAGAGATGCTCCGTGTGGGGAACCTCCTGCTCGTTTCGGTGCGACCGGTTCGATGTTTGGGCTGTTCGGTGAAAGGTTGTCCCGTACGACATCGAGTGAGCGTGCTGTGCAGCTCCACGGGTGGGCATACCTGACGTGCTCTTTGGGTTTCCCTGCAGGTATATATCGAGTCGATTCGCAGTCCCTCGCGGTGACGAGTACCGCTTGTTCACTGCATCGTAACGTAGACTAATGAATGAAATGTTATGATTCAATATTGCTGTTATGATATAGTTGTATTGTTACCTGTGTGCCACCAAATATTGCTCACTAAATTTCATCTTCATGAACGGTTAACTTGTTGCTAAAATATGAACTAAGGATGAACTTGTAGGTGTGTCCATTTGCTGCAACATTGCTATCCTATGTCATTGTACACCTCATGTAGAGTTTCATGCTTAGGTGAGTCGGTTAAGCCTTACTGAGCCTTCGTGCTCACGGTTGCTGCTTAAGTGTTTTTCAGGTGAGGAGCCACCCACGGACTCGGAGTACGATTCCACCGGCGAGGGTTACCCTCCGTCGGGGACCACGGCTGAGTGGGAGCCGTACACGCCGCGCTGAGCTGAGACGTGCAGCTAGTGTGGGTTGTGTGATGGCTCTCTAGGATCATAGACTGTCCCCACATACCACCACTCGTCTTTTCTGCGCACTTTGTTCTCACTCGTGCGCACCCGGGAAAACTTCCCGGTCGGTCACCCATCCCCAAATTCCTCCGGGCCAAGCACGCTTAACCCCGGAGTTCTTTGTAGGTAGGCTTCCGGAAAAAAGGTATACCTTGGTCATATAAGTACTCTATCAATCCTATTAACCTAGGAGCTAGGATATCACACAATCCACCCCCCTTAGAAGACCGACGTCCTCGTCGGTCAACGCCAAGGCAGGAACGTCCCCTCTTAGCCACGTCCGTACGTTCAGTGCTGGCATACGCATACCGTACGTCCGGTTAGCAGCATACGTACCATACCGTGTCCCACACAGAGGACCCACGCGTCATGCATACGTACCCACGTCCCCGACCCGTACGCTACCGTATCCTTCTCACTGACCCGTACGCACCCGTGAAACTGCGAGGGTCGGCTCTGATACCATTTGTGATGGCTCTCTAGGATCATAGACTGTCCCCACATACCACCACTCATCTTTTCTGCGCACTTTGTCCTCACTCGTGCGCACCCGGGAAAACTTCCCGGTTGGTCACCCATCCCCAAATTCCTCCGGGCCAAGCACGCTTAACCCCGGAGTTCTTTGCAGGTGGGCTTCCGGAAAAGAAGGTATACCTTGGTGGTATGAGTACTCTATCAATCCTATTAACCTGGGAGCTAGGATATTACAGGTTGCCCTAGGGCTAGGCAACCGACTTTTGCTAGATAGGCGGGCGTGAGTTGTACAAAAGAAACTTCCGGTGTGTAATTAAAGACCTTAGTTTGTAACTGAGAAGTGTACTACTTTGTACATTCAGTTTGTTTTCCCATGTAATATAATGTGTTCATATGACGTGTGCTGTCAGGTGTCGCATCGTGCGGCACCACCTCTGCGATCCTGGATGAGCGGACACCGGTCCGCCACAGCCTGGTATCAGAGCTGCATTGGGGATAGCACAATACTTAAGGACGGTATTATGGGAAAACTTAGGGTTACAGTGAGGATTCGGTAGTTGCCCAAGTAAGGACTATATTAGCATAGTTACTTAAAGTGGCAAAGACTAACCTATGTGTTATAATTCTGAATTTCAATTATTGTAACGACGCACCTACGCTCTGGTAAGTGTCGTAAGGAACGCCACCGAAAGCGGTTCAAGTTCGGTTAGCTCTCCCTGACGAGGAACGTGGTTCAGGGATTGATCTCACAGCTTGGTGTGAGACGTCAATATGAACCTCTTGGACTCTTCATGTCCCTGAGTTCATATGAAACGCTGATCCCTAGCGTGCATTAGGCAAGTAAGTGGAGACCCCATCACGTGGTCAGTAACGCGAGAGTGTGTTCATCTGGAAATAGCCCAGGAGGACATACGCAGCGCTTGCCATCGGCGTGCCCTGCAGGGCAGTAGGTGGTATCTGTTGGGTTGATAACATTCCCAACCGTGACGACCCGTTCATGATATACTCGGGTTCCCCGTCGTGTGGTGTTGAAACACGATCACGTACCTTGAGATGTGACCTAACTCAAGGACGGCCGTATGACAATGATACGGGTGTTTGTATTTACTTTTAAATATGATCCTACCTGAAATGAAAACAACCATTGAGTGCACCATTATTGTGTGGTCTTCTGCAGGTACTAACCACGTAGTTATCCGTGTAGAAAACGTGTGCGAGAGACCGTTTAGTGCCACACTTGAGACGTATATACCGGTATGATCCAGTTAGGATTTTCTTTTGTGAGGAACGTATTACCGAGATATTGTAGGCTTATGCATGAAAATAATGATAAAAAGGAAATAAAATCATTAGGTTCAACAATTAGGACCCTGGTTGGGTAGACAAATTGAAAAGGGATGAGTGTAGATTCAAAAGACTGAAAAACAGAGTGCTCTGTTTGGACAGCAAGTTTGCTGATCTTCAACAGGGCATAACTCACAGGTCTTTTAGCCCAGAGAGGTGTGCTATATAGTTCTGGAAAGGTATTTAAGTACTCTACAACTTTGTTGTAGACTTCCAGAGCTGAAACTCACCTTAAGATGGCTTAAATCCCAGAGGCATGTAACTGTCCAGAACCAGGACAGTGTTAAAACATTCTCTGGACTGTTCTGTTTTTCAAGGATAACTCCCAGTAGAAAAACTTAAAATTTTCATATGATACCTCTTTAGAAAGAGTAGAAGATGTGTGACATCTTTGCAATTCAAGGCTCCTGAAATTTCAGCACAGAATTTAGTGGAAATCAGAGTTGAAAACAGCAACTTCCAAGGGAGGTGCTGTTAAAATTCTTCCGGAAATTCTGCTGACTTTGAATTAGCATAACTTTTTAACAAGATCTGATCTGAGGGCAAATGAATACTCGTTGGAAAGATACTGAAGTTAACTGTAACTTTGGTATTCAACTTGAGTCATGAAAATGCCCTGAACCAGATCAAAACTTAGAATAGGTAGAAACTGGTCATTCTGGCAGAAGAATGACAGTTGAACTCATTGGAGAGGGTGTTGTACCCTAAGGGTGGTATACGTGATGACAAAGCGATAGTAATATCTCGTAGTGACCAAACCTAGTTATGGTGAGCTTCCAAAGTGCAGGTTCATCAAGTTGGATTAAACTAGCTTGTGTTTGGTCTGGTAATGGTGTAGCTTGTGCAAAGTTATTACATTATCTACATACGAGATGTATCGCATGTTTCTTTGTCATTTAGTTTTTACGCCTATTTTATTGGACTGCATGCAATATGTTGCGGGGCTGATGTTATTGTCGTATGGTTGCAGATGGTTCGTACTAGGACCACGCACGAGGTTGGTGGCTCTAGCCAAGGGGGAGGCGATGACTCCCAGCCACCGGCCTACGACAGCACCCCGCAGCCGCAGCCACCACCGCCGCCTCCGCTTACCCTAGCGGATGTGATAGCGGCACTGGTGGGAGGTCGTGAGGAGCAGACCGACCTGCTCCGCACGATCGTGCAAAATACGTCCCAGGCGGGGGGACGTCAAGATAGAGGGCCTCGTGAGCCCCGGGAAGTGTTGTACTCAGACTTCATGAGTACGCACCCTCCAGTGTTCACCGAAGCCGAAGAACTACTGGAGGCGGACAACTGGCTGCGGACCATCGAGTCCAAGTTTGGGCTGCTCCAATGCACGGAGCGGCAAAAAACCTTTTCGCAGCGCAGCAACTCCACGGTGCCGCTGGTGCGTGGTGGGCGAATTTTGTCGCCTCACGTCCGGCTGGCCATGCCGTGGAATGGCAAGAGTTCCGGGAGGCGTTCCGCGCCTATCACATTCCTCCCGGAATCATGAAGAGGAAGTTCCAAGAATTCTTAGAGCTGAAGCAGGGCGGGAGGATTGCCCATGAATACTCCCATGCCTTCAACCATCTGGCGCAATATGCGTCAGACTATATCTCCACGGAGGAGAAGAAGAGGGAGCAATTCTATCGGGGGTTACACCCTGAAATGAAGACGCACCTCGTTCAGTGGAATCGCGGCACTTTTAACAACCTAGTTAATGCCGCGATTGTGCAAGAGGATGCTCAGCGGGAGTTGGCAGCTGAGCAGAGGAAGCGCAGCGCTCCACCTAGCAGCGGTGGTGGCGCGCCCCAGAAGTACCGTATTGTGTATCGGACACCATCCGGGCAGCAGTGGCCTCCACCGGTGCGACCTCAATGGTTCGGGGGACGTCCGTTCCAGTCACCCTCGTTCCGTCCGCCGATGCCACCACCAAGACAGCAGCAGCAGCAGCAGATGGTACCCCGGGCGTTTCCACCGCCACAACGTGCCCCGGGATTCCGTCCACCGATCAGCGGGGGACCGCCCCGTTTCACCTGCTTCATGTGTGGCCAGGCAGGCCACTTCGCGAAGGACTGTCCCCAGGGGCAGCAGAGCAGCGGGCAAGCCCAGTTTCAGGGCGGCGCTCGAGGCCGACCTCCGGTGAAGAAGGTTGGTCAGCGGACTGGAGGCGTCCGCAACCTCGACAATGAGGACGCCCCGGAGGGAGACAACGTGCTGGCGGGTACGTTTACTCTCAACCATCAAGCCATCGTCATATTGTTTGATTCTTGTGCAACCCACAGCTTTATAAGTGCATCCTATGTGGCTAAGCATCAAATGCAAGTCTTCCCAACCGACTGCACTTATATGATCTGCTCACCGGGAGGGAAGATTTCAGCTAATATGATGATTCCAAAGGCACCTTTGTGCTTAGGTGGGAAACTATA
Organism: Neostapfia colusana; assembly: GCA_030760725.1. Taxonomy (NCBI): domain Eukaryota; kingdom Viridiplantae; phylum Streptophyta; class Magnoliopsida; order Poales; family Poaceae; genus Neostapfia; species Neostapfia colusana. The sequence continues at coordinate 29,445,692 of JASWHV010000017.1, read as the reverse complement.
TCCCACCACTTTGATAATCCTTATGGGACAAAAGATTGATGCAATCTTAGGGATGTCATGGCTACAATACCATGGCGCTGTCCTAGAGACTCAGACACGGACGGTTCATTTAAACTCTCCCTTCCACCGTTCGCATTCCATGGTGTTAGACACGCCAGTCCGGGAGGTGTTAGGAATTAATAATGCTGAAGCTCTCAAGTTAGAAGACATCCCCGTAGTCCGGGAGTACCCCGACGTGTTTCCGGATGATTTTCCGGGAATGCCACCTGAGCGGGATGTCGAGTTCAAGATTTAACTTGCACCCGGGACTACGCCCATATCACGGAGACCATACAAAATGGCTCCAAATGAGCTGGCTGTGCTGAAAGAACAGCTCAATGATCTGTTGAGCAAGGGTTTCATTAGGCCGAGTTCCTCGCCTTGGGGATGCTCGGCGCTGTTCGTGAAGAAGAAAGATAAAACCTTGATGCTGTGTGTGGATTACCGGCCGCTCAACACCGTCACCATCAAGAATAAGTACCCACAGCCCTGTATTGACATTTTGTTTGATCAACTTGTGGGGGCAAGTGTGTTCTCAAAGATGGACCTTCGCTCTGGATATCACCAGATAAAGATCCGGGCGGAGGATATTCCGAAGACGGCCTTTTCGACGAGATACGGATTATATGAATATCTCGTCATGTCCTTTGGTCTCACAAACGCTCCAGCCCATTTCATGTATCTCATGAACTCAGTGTTCATGCCGGAGCTGGACAAGTTCGTGGTAGTGTTCATCGACGATATCTTGGTTTACTCCAAGACAGAAGCCGAACATGCCGAACACTTGTGGATCGTTCTTCAACGATTGCGAGACCACAAGCTCTATGCCAAGTTCAGTAAATGCGAGTTTTGGATCAGCCAAGTGCCATTCTTGGGACATATCATCTCAGCAGAAGGCATTGCGGTTGACCCAAGCAAAATAGAGCAAGTGCTGAAATGGAAAGCTCCCACTTCAATTCATGAAGTCAGAAGCTTCCTCGGGTTAGCGGGATACTACCGGAGATTCATTCCAAGCTTCTCCAAGCTCGCTAAACCGATGACAGAATTGCTGAAGAAGGGGATGAAATATGTTTGGAACACGGCGTTTGAAGGAGCGTTCCGAGCATTGGTGAAGCATCTCACCACAGCCCCGGTCTTAGCTCAGCCGGATACAACAAAACCTTTCGATGTGTACTGTGACGCGTCCGGTATTGGGCTTGGCTGCGTGTTGATGCAGGAAGGACGTATGGTCGCGTATGGCTCACGCCAACTTCGGAACCATGAGCAGCATTATCCCACTCATGATCTTGAGCTTGCTGCAGTGGTGTTGGCGCTAAAAATGTGGACGCGCTATCTCCTGGGAAACTTGGTGCATCTCTACACCGACCACAAGAGCTTGAAATACATTTTCACCCAGAAGGAGCTGAACATGAGGCAAAGGAGGTGGTTAGAACTGATCAAGGATTATGAGATCGAGATTCATTACCACCCCAGCAAGGCGAATGTGGTTGCCGACGCGCTGAGTCGGAAATCACATGTCCATCACCTCACCATTACACCGGTGGAGGAGGAAGAGCCGAGTTTATACTTGGTTCCTTATGGATCGCTGTACAAACTTGCCCTCATCCCTACCACTAGGGAAGACATCATTGAAGCTCAGAATACGGATAAAGGCATGGCACATCTCCGGAGATGGATAGACAATGGAGAGATCAAGTGTTTCCGGAAGGATGATGAGGGGACGCTATGGTTCAATGACCACATAGTCGTACCCCGAGATATGGAGTTGAGGAAAAAGATCCTTGATGAAGCTCACTTGTCCAAATACTCCATTCATCCGGGCAGCAACAAGATGTACCAAGATTTGAAAAAGAAATTTTGGTGGACACGGATGAAGCGGGAGGTAGCTAAGTACGTATCCGAGTGTGATACGTGTAGACGAGTGAAAGCTGATCACATGAAGAAGTCAGGGCTATTGCAACCCCTGAAGATCCCGGCGTGGAAATGGGAAGATGTGAGCATGGATTTCATTGTAGGATTACCCCTAACATCCAACAAGCATGATTCCATATGGGTAATCGTTGATCGTTTAACCAAGACAGCTCACTTCATCCCGGTGAATACACGTTACAATGCCGGCAAATATGCGGAGCGGTACATAGCAAAGATTCTATGCCTATACGGGGTACCCAAGACCATCGTCTCAGATCGAGGTGCATTATTTGTATCTCACTTTTGGGAGCAGCTACACGCTGCATTGGGTACTAAGTTGATCAGGAGCTCCGCTTACCACCCTCAGACAGATGGCCAAACAGAGAAGGTGAATCAGGTTCTAGAAGACATGTTGAGAGCATGTGACATCCACCACGGTAGGAACTGGGATGATCACCTACCATTGGCGGAATTCTCGTACAACAATGGCTACCAGGCGAGTATCAAGATGGCACCCTATGAAGCTCTCTACGGTCGAAAATGTCGCACCCCATTAAATTGGTGCGAGTCTGGTGAAAGGGTCACATTCAGGGTTGATGTGGTGAACGACGCCGAAGAGCGCGTTCGGACAATTCAAGCCAATTTGAAGGCCGCTCAATCCCGGCAGAAGAGCTATGCTGATAAGAGCCGTAGGCCGTTGCACTTTTACGTTGGGGAACAGGTACCGCGTGTCTCCGATGAAGGGCGTGCACCGGTTCGGTGTGAAGGGGAAGCTCGCTCCCTGTTTTATTGGACCCTACGCTATTACCGAGAAGTGTGGACCAGCAGCGTATCGATTGGAGCTACCGGCATCCCTTGCTGGTGTCCATGATGTTTTCCATGTTTCGCAACTGCGAAAATTTTTGAAGCATACGGCTGCTGTTCCTACCAAAGACATCGGCGAGCTGAAACCGGATTTAACATATGATGAGTATCCGGTGGAAATTCTTGATGAGAAAGCCCGAACCACGCGTAGCAGAACGTTGTGGTTCTACAAAATACTCTGGAGCAACCACACCGCCGAAGAAGCGACGTGGGAGAGCGAGGAATTCCTTCGCTCAAATTACCTGGAATTCATGGCATCTCAGCACGGGTAAGTCCCTATTACATCGCTATCTCTTCTTTTATAATCTCGGGACGAGATTCTTTTAAGGGGGGAGGGATGTAAAAGCCCAAGAAAAGGGACTTGCAAAAACTCTTTATCACCACACAACACCACAGTTTTGTTGTGGATAGATTGTGAAAAAGTGTGAAGAGCAAGTAACCTCCATCAAAAGAGTGGTTAGAGGGGAAAGCCTACACTTTCACAAAGGGGGAAAGTTTACACATGACACATGAGAGGGTGATTCAAAACTGTTACATTCAAACTCATGGTTGCAGCATCTAAAACAAGGATCAAAGTGCATAATTGGATTCCTCAGGTCCAAATTAGTGGGGAGGCAGAGTTTCAATAATTTTTTAAAAGGTTTGCTACCCATTTGTCCAAAAAGGATTCAAATGTGCAAGAATTCAAATATACATTTGAATTTGGGGGGAGATTTGCCCAACCATACAAATGTAGATCAGTTTGAAACTCCAAACATTTGAATTCATCTCTTGCCAAGTTTTGGAGATCTTTTAAGGGGTGGGGGAGCACTGACAAGTGGGTCCCACATGTCATTGGGGAGGATCAAATGGCACAAAAGTCAACAGCCTTAGGGGCTAAGTATTGCACTAGGAACAGAGCCGAGGCTCCACGGTGACACCCCGAGAAATGCCGGGCGCCACCTCCTGCTCTTCCCCTCACGTGCTGGCGAGCTCCTCGTGGGGGCGCCGTAAAACCCAGCCGTGCCCCAGCTCGCCACGACCATGAGCCGGTCGTGTTTTGCCTCCTTCTCCCGAGCAGCGCCACACCGAGCTCAGTTTTTTTCCCCGACGCCGCTCCTCCGATTCTCCCCTGCACGTTGACGTCTGCTCGGCCTTTTCCCGAGCTCCCCACACAAAAGGAAGCGCCTGGGTGTGCTCTAGCTGACCACCTCACCACCTTGCGGTGTTAGCACTTCATTTGGCCACCAATTGACGATCGCAGCTGAGGACCGAGGTGCAACCGGCGGAACCGCAACCGGCTCACCGTGGGCAGCGCTCCACAGCCGTTTTCACCGTTCCTCTCCTGCACAAAAAAGGTGCGCCATGCTCTCTAGATTGTGTAGGTGCAAGCCGTTTAGCGGTTGATTCACCGGGTGAAGAGTATTTCCAATTCTTCTGAAACGTAGTGTGTTTGGGTAGAGCGCGGTCTAACCCAAAATTCATGCTACTCACTTAGCTATGGGCCGCGCCGGCTTGTCAGCACCTTCCTCACTCCCTAGCGGCCCTCCTCGACCAGGAATCAAGGGAAATGACCCAGAAATGGCCGGGTTTGGGTTGTTTTTCGGGCCGCCATAGAATAATAGCTCGGTTCACCGTGGAGCTCTAGGTTGCCGACCGTTTCATGGGGTTTGGCGGTCATTTCCGTCACCCCCGAGCTCCCACGGTGCTCTCCGACCCTTTGATGTGTTGTAATGCATTCCCGACCACGCCGGAACCCTAACCGCCGCTGTCACCGTCGGGAACCCTGTTCCGGTGAGCTACGGCCGCCGGCGACACCACCGACGAGTTCAGCGCCGCGAATTACGGGTGGGCGGCGAGTCTGAGATCGGGATACGGCCGGGAAAGCAGTTCTGGCGACACTCGCCGGAGTGCGCCGCCGCGGACCCCTGTTTGGCACGAGGAAGGAGAAGAATGCCGGGTGGGACCCACTGGCAGACATTTAAACATTTTGAAATGTCCAGTTTGTAGTTCAAACTTGGAGGACCACAACTTGGGGTAGGAGAATCCAAAAATCATGAAACAAATTTTGTTGGATTCCTCTAACAGAGTACAATCCAAATCTGAAACCCAATCTGTATGAAACCAAATAATTAATTCTGGAAAATTATTTAAAGCTTTTCAGCAAAAGAATTTTAGAGGGAGTTTGGTGCATCCAAAAATCCCCAAATTTTGCCAGAATGTTCTTTAGGACATTAATGAATCCCTGTAAAAGTTTCAGACCATTTGGAGTTGATTTGGTCAGAGCAATTCAAATTTGAAGGTGCTGTGTTCATTTGAATACAGAAACATTTTCAGAGAATTTCCAAAACTTGGAAATTCAGTTCTGGGCAAATCTTAGCTCCAAAAATGCTAGGAAAATTCATGCAAACTCTGTGAGCTATAATTGAAATTTTAGTTCACTAAGTTGGGCATGAACAGGGGTATTACCTCAGAATTAATTCTTCTTTGCTTATTTGCTAAGAGAATTATTCCGAGCAAACCACTCCATGAAAAGTGCTAGTGTTTGGTCCAGAGAGTTTTCTTGTGACAAGGAACTCACACAATAATTCTCAGCTCTATTGGAGCTCTGAATCACCCTGTCCTGTTTAACCACTTGAGGGATTAATATGGAAAAGGGGGGAAACCACTTAGCATTTAACCAGGGGGATTAAGTCTAAGCCAAACCACCAACACCCAGTTCATCTTTAAATTCTTAAACAGAGTTCCAGTTGTTAGAGACTGGTTATTAGAACTGATAGCAGAAGTATTACCCTAGACTCACATTGCATCTAAATTAACATATAGTGTTTCATTAACGTGTAGCCATTGAAGAAGAGACTCCGGAAGTGCTGGACTTCTTACTTCCGGAAGAGGAACTAACCCCCGACCAGCAGCAACAAGGCAAGCCCCGGTTTGCATTAACCTTTTTATAAGTTTTTACTTTGTTTACATGTGTCATATGAAGTATGATTGTGCATTAGGTATAGGATGGATGGAACACCACTTGCATAACCAGAATTTTTCCCTAAGAGTGAGGGTAGTGTCTAGGACCTCGAGTAGACAGGCTATGCTTAATGAGTCATAGGACTTCAGTACAAGTCGAGTAGTTGGAATTTACTCGCGAGTTTAGACTTGGGACACACGGGTTCGGTTGAGTGATGTGAGATCACTTTAGTAATGAAAATGAGACTAGGCAGGGGTTAGGGCGCAGCAAGAGGAAGTCTTGTGTGCGCAGCCCTGTCCGTGTTGATTGAGGACCGATCCGTGTGCGGCCCTGCTGAACAAGTATTGAACGTACCGAAGGCATATCGGATATATGGGCCCCGATAAACCGATGTAGCCTAAACCTCCTGGCGTCGAGGCATAGCACACCGATTTATAGGTGTAGGTTGAGGGCAGCTAGGTGGAAATCTGCCAACGGGCATAGAGAGATGCTCTGTGTGGGGAACCTCCTGCTCGTTTCGGTGCGACCGGTTCGACGTTTGGGCTGTTGGGTGAAAGGTTGTCCCGTACGACATCGAGTGAACGTGCTGTGCAGCTCCACGGGTGGGCGTACGTGACGTGCTCTTTGGGTTTCCCTGCAGGTGTATATCGAGTCGATTCGCCATCCCTCGCGGTGACGAGTACCACTTGTTCGCTGCATCGTAACATAGACTAATGAATGAAATGTTATGATTCAATATTGCTGTTATGATATAATTGTATTGTTACCTGTGTGCCACCAAATATTGCTCACTAAATTTCATCTTCATGAACGGTTAACTTGTTGCTAAAAGAAGAACTAAGGACGAACTTGTAGGCGTGTCCATTTGCTGCAATATTGCTATCCTATGTCATTGTACACCTCATGTAGAGTTTCATGCTTAGGTGAGTCGGTTAAGCCTTGCTGAGCCTTCGTGCTCACGGTAGCTGCTTAAGTGTTTTTCAGGTGAGGAGCCACCCATGGACTCGGAGTACAAGTCCACCGGCGAGGGTTACCCTCCGTTGGGGACCACGGCTGAGTGGGAGCCGTACACGCCGCGCTGAGCTGAGACGTGCAGCTAGTGTGGGTTGCCCTAGGGCTAGGCAACCGACTTTTGCTAGATAGGCGGGCGTGAGTTGTACAAAAGAAACTTCCGCTGTGTAATTAAAGACCTTAGTTTGTAACTGAGAAGTGTACTACTTTGTACATTCAGTTTGTTTTCCCATGTAATATAATGTGTTCTTATGACGTGTGCTGTCGGGTGTCGCATCGTGCGGCACCACCCTCTGCGATCCTGGATGAGCGGACACCGGTCCGCCACATTAAGCCTCAAGCGAGCTCTGATACCAACGCTGACACGACCCCACGGTCTTGTCGAGCCAGGATCATGCTGAGGGGTACTGCGCTGCACAGCACCGGATAACACACATACAAGGTACAAAGCGGAAGCAAAATTTTATTACATAAACTGGTTTATGAACATGTTTACATCAAAATAGGTCCAGTCTACACTCACGGGCATAGACTACGCATCAAGTCCACGTTCAGCCCTTGAACGTGTCCTTGCTAGCACACACGCACACTAACTCTGCGGCGTGCATGACTCCCACTCGACGGGGTTCCCCTCCTGGGGTTCTGTCTCCTCTTCGGGAGTCCCTTCCTCATAGAACCCTGCAAAAGCTTCGAACACAAGCAGTGAGCACGAAGGCTCAGGAAGTCTGACCCGTCTCACCTAAACATGGAACTTCTACATGAGGGTTGATGGCTTACATGATGTAAAATCATTTGTAAGGACTCGCCTAATTAGTAGAACCTTACTTTCAAGTTTTAGCAGCAGGTTGTAGAGAACCTTACGCTAAGGCACATGAGAGAGCCACAATCAAACAAGAAACGCATTTCTCTCATGTACTTTGCCCAAAGTTGAAAATAACTTTAGTTAACTCTAGACTACAGCAAATCATTAGCAAGCAAAGTCCATCTTTCAATCAGCAACATTTTAACATGTAACTAGCCTGTTCTTTCTATGTCATGGTACAGTGAACAAGTGGTACTCACTGACCGTGAGGGACGGCGATTATAATCGATTTACACCTGCAGGGTTATCCGGACAACCCGTCACGTACGCCCGTACTCGATGTTGCCTACCACAACCATCATGGACGCCGTACGCAACTACCTTTCACCCGTCAGCCAAATGTTGAACCGGTCCAATCGTCCCGAGCAAGAGGTCTCTGCACGCGCATCTCAGTGCCGCCAGCCGATTTACACCTCGAGCTCTCAACCTACCCTCTGAACGACCAGCTATGCCTCAACACCCAGCTACCCGAGTTACATCAGTTTCCCGGTTCCCATATAGCCGGTAGGTCTTCGGTACTGTTCTATCTTGTTCAACTGGACCGCACACGGCTCGGTCCTCAATCGACACAAGCAGAGCTACAGCACACACGCCCCAAAGTCCTGCTGCCCTTACTCTCCGCTCGGTCTCATCTTTCTTGCCATGTGTATCATGTGCTATATCTACCAGAGTCGAGTGCCTCTAGCCTATCCTCGCGAGTAGTTCCAACTACTCGACTTGTACTGAATCCTACTCTATCTTAGCATTGCAGTAGCTAACGGGGTTTGTAAATCCTAAACCCAACCCATGGTTTTCTTGGCTATGCAGTTGGGTTTCCACACAAGACGTTAATGCAAATAATTATAATACTCAAGTAAGTGCTCAAAACAATAAAAATTCATAAGAGGTTAATGCAAACCGGAGCTTGCCTTGCTGCTCTTGGTCGTAGGCCAGCTGCTCCTCCGGAGTAATGAAGTCTAAGACTTCGGGTTCCTCCTCGACCTTAGCGACTACATGATAGAAGAAGTACATGTATCAATTTAAATGCATTTGTATTAAGTTTGAACTTATGAAGCTTATAAGTCCCATTAGACAGACTCTATGACTGTGAAACTTTTACTGTGGCTTGGTTACAACCTAAACAGATACTTGGTCAAGTTTTAGTCGCAGCAAAGCTCATTTGAGCCCTACACAATTAATTATGTACTTGACCATAATTGGAACTCTTAGGGTGTTCTAAGGACTTTCATGGAACAAACTATGACTTTATGAAAACTAGATTTTCATAGGGTTCTAATGGAGTTGGTCTCACTTAATTTGAAGGTTCCTAGCTAAAGATATGAGCTAAACAATTTCAGAGAAAATTCTGAAAATGTTTCTGAACATTTTCTATTTTCTCTGGAACAGTTTTAATAATTACACCATTAGGTGGATCAAATGAGCTCAAATGGATCTGAAATTTTTATGGTAGTTAAGGGATATTTTGGTGAACATCCCAGCAAAATTTCAGGATTTTCCTCCAAAGGATTCTTCAGTTAAAATTCCAAACAGTTTAAATTTTGAGGAATTAATTCTGGATAAATAAGGATTTTCATGAAGTGAAACTTGATTTGCTGGAAAGTACTCAGAGAGCTGAATCCAACAAAATTTGGTTCACTCGATTTGGAGCTTTCTAGCCAAAGTTATGTGGATTTGAAGTTTGAATGAAATCTGAAAATCGGGGGAAAAGTTTAAATCTGCCGGGGCCCGCGGGGACACGTGTTAGGCGCGGAGGCGACCGCACACCGCGGCCCACAGGGCCTTTGCGCGCCAGCACACCCGATCCCGGCCACACCCGATCCCGATTTAAAATTTTGAGCCGCTGACGCATGGGCCAGCCGGCTTCGTCTTCCTCCCGACGCGCCCGCGCGCCCGTGCCGCCTCCCCTCGCCGGAGCAGACCCGGAGCTCGCCGGCTCGCTGCTGCCGGCCATCCCATGGTCTAAAACTCGCCGCCAGGGGGTTGTCGACGTCGAGGAACACGTTGGCGGTGTCAGTTCGGGCTGGCGGTGACCGGAAATAGCCCGGCGTCGTGCCGCGGCCTCGGTTGAGGTTCGGCGCCGTCGGCCGTGGGTTCTAACCCGTCAAAACCTCGAACAATCGGTTCTACAGCATCAGTGTACTTATAGGAAGCTCGACAAGGTGTCAAATGGGTTCTAAGATGGCGGCAAGCTGGTCGGCACCGTGTGACCGAGCGTGCCCGCCATGACCGCTCTTGATCGAGCTCAAAATTCATCACTCCTAGACAGTTTCACACCACGGATGCAGAAAGGAACTTGATCGCCGGCTAGACTAGCGTCTAAGTGCAAGATTTGATAACCAAAGAAGGATCATAGAGCGAGATTTTGAAGAATCCATACCGGAAGCTCGGTTTACGGTCGCCGGAGCAAAAACTGGAAATTCTCCGTGGATTCTTCACGGTTTGCTTCCAAACTTGGAGGAGAGCAGCACGGTGGTCGCGCGCTCCTGTTGCTTCTCTTGCTGGACCGTGAAAATGCCTGTGAAACGCTGTCCACGAGCGCCTGACCTTCGGCTGAGGTTGGGTCGCTGCTGTGGCGATCGTTCTCGAGCAAAGGAGGTCGGAGCTCGGGATTTTTGGCGTTGGGGAGGTGGAGTGTGATCTCAGGTTGCTGTCTAGCAGCTCAGGGAAGGAAGAGGCGAGATGTTTTCGCGGTTTTCCGATCAAGCAGAGAGCTTCGGGAGAAGAACTGTCGCTGCTCGGGTCGCACGCGAGGATATAAAGCCAGCCGATCCCTGCTCGGGCTGAGGCGGTGCCGGTCGCGTGGAGGCGCGAGCAAGCCGCCCTGGGCGCCAGCGCGCGGAGAGGGGAAGCAGCTGGTGGCGCCGGTGGCTGCTCGGTGGCACAGCCGACAGCTGCTCGGTGGAATTTCCCACCGAGGCTGTGACTTTGTGTGCAAGACTTCCCTCCTTCTCTCTATGACATGTGGGTCCCACCCGGGGTTTTAACCTCTGAAATTTACTCCTAATCACTGTGGTAAACAGTGAGCCCCAAAATACCCATGGTGCTTCAAATTATTCACCCATGAGCCACCTCTGGCCGAAACCACAAACTTCTTTTTCAACTCCTGAGCCGACAACTTAGAGCCCTAGCCCCAACCCGCCGAGAAAGCCATCGCCGAAGCGCGGCAAGGAAGATCGCCGGAAGAAAGCCCAGCGGTCTGAGGAGGACCTCGAAGACCGAGAGGAACGTAAGGTAGGCCCCAATACCACCTTACGATATCGTTGTGTTTTCTTGCATCTGTTCTTTGATTCCTTTCGAACAGAAGCCTTCTCGTGGACGGATCACTTGATGATCAAATTGATCTAAAGACAAGATCATTGCCACGTCCACCTTTGATCCAAACACCTCTGTCCATACAAGCCATAGGATAGCATGCATATGCATCATCGCATCTAGTTTATGGTTTGTGCATGATATTGATTGCTGTGAATCTTGTATGCACGTGATCCTACCTAGCAGGACAAGCTCAGGGAGCTATCTACAACGAACTGCAGCAATCAGGTTTTGGGAATCAAGAGAAACCAGAACCGCAAGAACAAGGCAAGTGCTCCTTGACCATGTTGATACTATGTTTTGGGTAAAACTATTCTGTTTGTGAAAAGGTGTGTGTGCTGAGTCAAACATGACGGGAAACCTTTTTATAGGAGTTTACTAGTTTTGGATAAACCACCCTTGTCGCCAGGGAAGTTTATGAGTCGGGTATGGTTTTTGCTTTATGCTTCGCTGAGTCCATGGGATTGGGAAGCGAGATAGATGTGTCTGGCTAACTGCACTCGTAATGATAATGAAAAACTGATGTTAATAATGAACATGGATCGGAGGGAGATCTAGGAAAGACTGGGTTTGTGAATGAGGTAGCATGAGATGGTGGTTTTAATTGCCGTAGATCTAACGACCGGTTCATGCATGCACATGCCAGGATAACAGTGCCACCACAAGGCCAAGTATGGGTGCGGCTTAGCTGAGTAATTAGGTAAGTTGCTAGAGTGTTATGAACTGTGGAAGGCGCGGGGAATGGGAGTCGAGTGAGGACTGCCCTGGGAACTGCATGGCACAAGAGGGGGCCCGTGGGTGGGAGAATTGGATATTCTAGCCTGCCGGTGAAACCTTAGTGAGTCCATACATCTGGTAACCCCTTTGTAAAGGCTATTTTGTGATCTCTTGACCATACACCGACGGTCGTGTACTGGTATAATGGAGGTTCTGCAGTCGCCTACGGGTGACGAAATCACAAACTTGTGGGTAAAGAGGTGCAAACTCTGCAGAGTCTAAAACTATCATGATAGCCGAGCTTACGGTCACGATCACCTGGCTAAACTGCCATGATTAGTTGGGATGATTAGTTGGGATGGTTATTGGGATGGTTATTGGAATGGTTATTGGGAAGGTTATTGGTTTGGTTATGGTTTGGTTGTTGGGACTGTTGAGTCCGGGTGATGAGATGGTTGCATGACTGTTGGGTCATGACATGAGTTTGGTCTCGGTGTGAGACGAGGTTGTTTTATGAGGAGAGATAGTAGCGAATACGAGGAGGTATTCATGAATATGAATAAAGAATTGGTTAATGTTCGGATGGAACACGGGAAGTGATGGAGGTATGTTAGTAATTTAATTCATGTTGGGATTACATTCATCTAAAGTTAAGATTGCTGTTTTATCATGGTTTTATAAATCTGCTTTTCTGCAAATAAGCCTTTTTATACCTACCTTGTTTATGAGCTGCATATCATGTGTTTTCCCGCACTTGCTGAGTACATCATTGTACTCAAACTTGCATTATTACTTCATCATCAGCAGCAGGAGAAGCCTACTATGAAGACCAAGTGGAGCATTATGGCGTGTGATCTGTTCTCGACCTTGCCTGTGGAGGGAGTAGAGATGGAGCCACTTCTGCTTAGATTTGCATCCGCATTACTTTTTGCTTCCGCTTTAGAATAAAGACTTCCGCTGCATAGAAATAAGACTTCTGCTGTGAACATGGACTCATGAGGTATTGTAATAAACTCTGTTATTTGTGGTAATATATAATCTGAATTCAGTTTGTGGAACGTATGTGTATGTGTGATGAACATCCTGGGCACACATATGCATTAGTTCTCGGTTCCGTGGTTTTCCACAGAATTGAGGGCGTCACAGATTGGTATCAGAGCCACGGGTTGACAGTAGGTTACACGCCTAGATAGAAACCTTAGATTGATATTAGAGCCACGGGTTAACAGCAAGTTACACCCTAAATAGGAGTCACAGGTAGCTAAGCCACGCTGACCAAAGGAAGCATCCTAAGGTGAATAGCTTAGATTGGCCTTTAAACCCACCTTGACATAGGAAACCATCCTTGAATAGGAGTTATGTGGGCCTTTGTGATGATTATTTGTGATTGTGTGCTTAGTGTGAGTTGTGGGACGTCTCAAAACGTTGTCCATATCCACACGTAAGAAGAAAGAGGTGTGAGATGTTTCGGCACTTGCTCACATCCTCATATGGGCTAATATATACATAGTCCAACTCACATTGATGCATATAGTTAGAGGGAATCTACCTAACCTTCTAATATCCTATTCTATTTCGTTCTCTCCCTCACAGATGGTGAGAGGAAACGCCGGCCGAAGGAACGTCCAGGAGGATGACCATGATGAAGTTCCTGCTAACCCAGGAGCTGGCGAAAACCATCTGGAAAGGTTGATGGCCATGCAAAACCATCTTATGCAAACCATGATCCAAACTTTGGGTCAGTTGCAGGCCAACCAAAACCCCGTTCCGGCACCGCCGCCACCACCACCGCCGGCTCATAACAGGTTGGGAGAGTTCATGAGGACTCGACCGCCCACCTTTGCTCAAGCTAGTGATCCCATGGAGGCTAATGATTGGTTAAAATCCATGGAGAAAAAGCTTGCCATTGTTCAGTGCAATGACCGAGAGAAGGTTCTCTTCGCGTCGCACCAACTTATGGGAGCTGCTGCCGACTGGTGGGATGCCTTGAGCAACGTCCATGCCAACCCGGAGACAATCGCTTGGACTGAGTTCAAGGAAAGTTTCCGCTCCCACTACATCCCTGTTGGTGTAATGATGCTCAAGGGGCAGGAGTTTGAAGTCTTCGCCAAGGGCAGAAAAGTGTGAATGAGTATCTCAACAAGTTCATACAACTGTCCCGGTATGCCCCCGAGGATGTCAACTCAGATCAGAGGAAGCAGTACCTGTTCATGAGAGGGTTGAACAATGAGATCCAGGTTCAGCTCCTCAACAATGACTACGTAAGCTTCCAGAAGCTGGTTGACAAGGCCATAGTGGTGGAAAACAAGATCCGAGAGATCGAGCAAGAGTGCAAGAGGAGGATGCCATATCAGCCCCAAGGGAGCAACGTACGACCTAGGTACATGCCCCCTGCACTGCAGTATGGATCGACCACTCCTGCATACCGCCCTGGTCAGCCACCACAGCAACAACTCGTTGCTCCAGCACCTCGTGTGCCCATGCCTCCTGCGCCCCGACCTAACAACGGCGCCCCTGTTCAAAACCCCCGCCCCAACGCACCTGCTGCCATAGGCAACAGGGCATGCTTTGCATGCGGGAAGGTTGACATGACCCCACGGTCTTGTCGAGCCAGGATCACGCTGAGAGGTGCTGCATTGCACAGCACCGGATAACACACATCAAAGGTACAAAGCGGAAGCGAAATTTTATTACATAAACAAGTTTATGAACATGTTTACATCAAAATAGTTCCAGTCTACACTCACGGGCGTAGACTACGCATCAAGTCCACGTTCAGCCCTTGAACGTGTCCTTGCTAGCACACACGCACACTAACTCTGCGGCGTGCACGACTCCCACTCGACGGGGTTCCCCTCCTGGGGTTCCGTCTCCTCCTCGGGAGTCCCTTCCTCATAGAACCCTGCAAAAGCTTCAAACAAAGCAGTGAGCATGAAGGCTCAGCAAGTCTGACCCGTCTCACCTAAACATGGAACTTCTACATGAGGGGTGATGGGTACATGAAGAAAAATCATTTGCAAAGGACTCGCCTAATTAGTAGAACCTTACTTTCAAGTTTTAGCAGCAGGTTGTGGAGAACCTTACGCTAAGGCACATGAGAGAGCCGCAATCAAACAAGAAACGCATTTCTCTCATGTACTTTGCCCAACGTTGAAAAGAACTTTAGTTAGCTCTAAACTACAGCAATTCATTAGCAATCAAGTCCATCTTTCAATCAGCAACATTTTTTAACATGTAACTAGCCTGTTCTTTCTACGTCACGGTACAGTGAACAAGTGGTACTCACTGACCGCGAGGGACGGTGATTATAATCGATTTACACCTGCAGGGTTACCCGAACTACCCGTCACGTACGCCCGTACTCGATGTTGCCTACAACAACCATCATGGACGCCGTACGCAACTACCTTTCGCCCGTCAGCCAAATATTGAACCGGTCCCATCGTCCCGAGCAAGAGGTCTCTGCACGCGCATCTCCATGGCGCCAGCCGATTTACACCTCAAGCTCTCAACCTACCCTCTGAACGACGGGCAATGCCTCAATACCCAGCTACCCGAGTTACATCAGTTTCCCGGTTCCCATATATCCGGTAGGTCTTCGTTGCTGTTCTAGCTTGTTCACAGGCCCGCACACGGCTCGGTCCTCAATCGACACAAGCAGAGCTACAGCACACAGGCCCCAAAGTCCTGCTGCCCTTACTCTCCGCTCGGTCTCTTCTTTCTTGCCATGTGTATCATGTGCTATCACTACCCGAGTCGAGTGCCTCTAGCCTATGCTCGCGAGTAGTTCCAACTACCCGACTTGTACTGAATCCTACTCTATCTTAGCTTTGCAGTAGCTAATGGGGTTTGCCATCCTAAACCCAACCCATTGTTTTCTTGGCTATGCAGTTGGGTTTCCAACCAAGACTCTAATGCAAAGAATCATAACAGTATTCAAAGATGTGCTCAAAACAATAAACATTTGTAAAAAGGTTCATGCAAACTGGAGCTTGCCTTGCTGCTCTTGGTCGTAGGCTAGCTGTTCCTCTGGAGTAACAAAGTCTAGGACTTCGGGTTCCTCCTCGACCTTAGTGACTACATGATATACAAATATATGTATTAATTTAAATGCATTTGATTGAATTTAAATTTCTGAAGTCTATAACCCTCACTAGACAGACCCAATGACTATAAAACTTTTACTGGGGCTTGGTTACAACCTAAACAGAGACTTGGTCAAGTTTTAGTTGCAGCAAAGCTCATTTGAGCCCTCCACAATTAATTATGTCCTTGACCTTAATTGAAGGCTCTTAGGGTGTTCTAAGGATTTTCATGAAACAAACTATGACTTTCTGAAAACTAGATTTTCAGAGGGTTCTAATGAAGTTGGTCTCACTTAATTTGAAGGTTCCTAGCTAAAGATATAAGCTAAACAATTTCGGAGAAAATTCTGAAAATGTTTCTGAACATTTTCTATTTCTCTGGAACAGTTTCACTAATCACACCATTACGTGGATTAATGAGCTCCAATGGGTATGAAATTTTTATGGCAGTTCAGGGATATTTTGGTGAACATCCCAGCAAAATTTCAGGATTTTCCTCCAAAGGATTCTCCAGTTAAAATTCTAAACAGTTTAAATTTTGAGGAATTAATTCTGGAGAAATAAGGAATTTCATGAAGTGAAACTTGATTTTCTGGAAAGTACATCGAGAGCTGAATCCAGCAAAATTTGGTTCACTCGATTTGGATCTTTCTAGCCAAAGTTATGAGGATTTGAAGTTTGAAGGAAATCTGAAAATCGGGGAAAAGTTTAAACTCGCGCGTGGGCCCCGGGGACACGCGTCGCACGCCGAGGCGACAGCACATCGCGGCCTACAAGGATTTTTGCGCGCCAGCACACCTGATCCCGGCCGCAGCCTGATCCCGATTCAAAATATCGGCCGCTGACAGCTGGGGTCCACCCCCTTTTTCAACCTCGCGACGCCCGCGCTCTGCCGCCGAGGGACCTCGCCGGAGGGCTCGCCGCCGACTTCTGTACAGCTCCAAACCTCACGATTTTTGCCGCCCCTGCCTACTTTCACTCAGGGAACATGTTTCTGGGATCAGCTCTTCATGACAATGGCTGGTGCAGGGTCGGCGACGAGCCGCCACCTCGGAAAGACTTCGGCCATGTCGGCTGACTTCCCTAGCACCCCAACTACTCGAGGAACCGGTCGGGAAGCATCAGTGGACCTAAGGGAAGGTTGACATGAGCTTGAGACAGCTCGGGGAAGGCCTGAAGTAGGTCCTCACCGTGCGCCCGATGCCTCCCGTTTGTTCCGCCGTTGGTAAACCTCGAAATATGCCGGGTACAGAGGTTCTCCGGCCAAGGGTTGTGAAGGCAACTTGTGCGTTACCGTGTCTAGTTTGTGTGAGAGCGGATTGCGGTCCTCTAATCCTTTCTAGAGCACGAATTTGACGGAATCGCACCCGAAGGTCATGCTGCACACAGAAAGGGGAAAATTGGAAATTCGCCGCCGGTGAGCAATCACTCGGGCTGTAGCTCGGGGGTGAGCAGCACCTGACACCAGCGCGTCCAAGGGTGCCTTGGCTTGGGCGTGACAACGCCCTGGTTGGGCTGTCCACGGGAGCCCGAGGTGCGGCGGTTCTAAGTCACCGAATTGATCTTTCGGCATAACCGATTTCAATCGGTCTCAATTGAATTCTAGCAGCAGGGAAGACGGAGGAAAGTCTCTAGTACCTTGCCGTGGCTCTGGAGGGGACAGAGGAAGCTGTGATCGGCGCTCTCCGATCGATTCCGAGCTGCGGACAGTGTATGCCGGCGCTGAGTTCTTGCGGGGGAAGAAACGGCGATGCTTTGGCCGAGGAGGGGGAAAGGCGCCTTAAGAAGGCTCTGCACCGCCTCATGCCCGCGCGTGGGCAAGCAGCTGCTGGCGCGGCGGCTCCCCTCGGTGGCGATCGCAGCGACGGCTCGGTTAACCGAGTGAGAAAGTCTCAGTCGGTTTGAGTTGGAGTAGTGGCTGACATGTGGGTCCCACTTCCAGTTTTAACCTCTGAAATTTACTCCTAATCACTGTTGTAAACAGTGAGCCCCATAGTACCCCTGGTAATTCAAATTATTCACCCATGAGCCATTTGAATTTATCAAAGTTCAAATTGGGTTTGGCTTGAATGAATTTCAGCACAAGTTCAGTTTTGTAATTCAAATAAAGTTTGAATTTCCCCCACTTAGCTTATGTCAAGATCAACTCCAAATGGAGTGAAAATTGGTGTGTGGGCTCACAAAAATGTGCTGAGTAAGAATATGCCTCCCACTTTTGAATTCATGGTATAAAAACAGTTTGAATTTGAATATGGTTTCAAACTGCCCTCTTTCTAGTTATACCCAAAATGACCTCAAAAAGGTTTTGAATTTGGGTGAAACTTGGCATGGACATCCTTAGCAATGTGTAGGAGTTTTCATATGTCCAGCCCACCTATATCACATGTGGGAAATACCACTTTTGCAATATGTGAGTTTGTTCTCTAATGAGCATGTTGATGGTGGTTACTTGCTCTTCATTTGTGTTCATCATCTTTCCTCAAATGAGGTGTGTGGTGTGGTGATGAACACTTCAAATATGTGTCAAAAACTGAGGCCCTTACATTCCTCCCCCCTTAAAAGAATCTCGTCCCGAGATTATAATGTGAAAATGAGAGAGAGGACGGTGGAAAATTACCGGATATGCGACGTGAAAAAGTCGGGGTAGTTGGCGCGAAGAAATCCTTCGCTCTCCCATGTCGCTTTGTCCATGGAGTGATTACTCCATAGAACCTTGTAGAACCACAACGTATGGTTGCGTGTGGTTCGGGCCTTTTCATTGATAATCTGCACCGGTTCCTCCCGATAGGTGAGATCCGGTTGCAGTTCTTCAATATTCTCCAGCTGAACGGTAGTTGATAGCTTAAGACACTTCCTCAGCTGGGCAATGTGAAAGACGTCGTGCACACCGGAAAGTGCTTCTGGTAATTTCAGCCGGTATGCCACTGATCCACATCTTTCGGTAATCTGGAATGGACCGATGAATCGGGGTGCTAACTTTCCTCTCACCCCAAATCTGTTTATGCCCTTCATTGGAGATACCCGTAGGTATACGTGATCTCCAACTTTGAATTGTAATGGGCGCCTTCTCCGGTCCGCATACTGTTTCTGACAGGATTGAGCGGCTTTTAGGTTCGCTTGAATTAGTCGAACCTTTTCTTCCGCGCTGTTGACAAGGTCAATCCCGAAGGTAACCCTTTCGCCAGACTCACACCAGTTCAATGGTGTGCGGCACTTCCTGCCGTATAGCGCCTCGTAAGGTGCCATCTTGATGCTGGCTTGGTACCCATTATTGTACGAGAACTCGGCTAACGGTAAGTGATCATCCCAATTCTTGCCGTGGTTGATAGCGCAAGCTCGTAGCATGTCTTCTAGAATCTGATTTACCCGCTCGGTTTGTCCGTCCGTCTGCGGGTGGTATGCTGAACTACGGATCAGCTTCGTCCCCAAGGAAGCGTGTAGCTTCTCCCAAAAACGGGACACAAATAAAGTGCCCCGATCCGATATGATAGTACGGGGTACGCCGTACAAGCATAGGATCCGTGAGATGTACAGTTCAGCGTACTTCTTGGCGTTGTAGTTGGTGTTGATCGGGATGAAATGGGCAACTTTGGTGAGCCGATCGACGATCACCCACACAGAATCATGTTTCTGCAAGGTGGTGGGTAAACCGACGACGAAGTCCATGCTCACATCCTCCCACTTCCAGGCAGGAATGCCCAGTGGTTGCAGCAGTCCCGGTTTCCGCATGTGGTCTGCCTTCACCCTTCGACATGTATCACACCCGGACACGTATTTTGCAGTCTCTCGCTTCATCCGTGTCCACCAAAACTTGCTTCTGAGTTCTTGATACATCTTGTTGCTGCCGGGGTGAATAGAAAAATTTGACAAGTGAGCCTCATCAAAGATTTTCTTCCGTAATTCTGGGTTACGGGGTACGACGATCCGGTTCTTGAACCATAGGACGCCGTCTCCGTCCTTCTGGAAACATCTCAGCTCCCCACTGTCTACACGTCTCCGCAAATGTGACATGCCCTTGTCATTCTTCTGGGCTGCCGCTATCTCTTCACGGATGGTGGGGATCAAAGCTAGGTTGTAGAGAGCTCTGTGTGGAATCACATGTAGTGGTGGTTCGCTCTCTTCCAACGGTGTGATGGTCAGATTATTGACGTGTGACTTGCGGCTCAGCGCATCTGCCACTACGTTTGCCTTGCCCGGATGATAATGGATCTCTATTTCGTAATCCTTTATCAGTTCTAACCATCTTCGTTGCCTCATGTTCAGCTCTTTCTGAGTGAATATGTACTTGAGGATTTTGTGGTCGGTATATAAATGTACGAGGTTACCGAGTAGGTAGTGCCTCCACATTTTTAGTGCAAGTACCACGGCAGCGAGCTCCAAGTCGTGAGTTGGATAATTTTGCTCATGGTTTCTAAGCTGCCGTGATCCATACGCGACCACTCTTCGGTCTTGCATCAGCACACATCCGAGCCCAATGCCGGATGCATCGTAGTACACATCAAACGGTTTTGTTGTGTCTGGCTGCGCCAAAACCGGTGCTGATGTCAGGTGTTTGACTAAAGCCTTGAATGCTGCTTCACATGCTGGACTCCAAACATATTTCGTAGCCTTCTTCAGCAGCTCTGTCATTGGCTTGGCAATCTTCGAGAAGTTCGGAATGAACCTCTGATAATATCCCGCGAGTCCGAGGAAACTCCGTACCTCATGAACAGTTCTTGGGGATTTCCAATTCAGCACTTGAGTGATCTTGCTCGGGTCCACAGCAATACCCTCCGCTGAGATGATATGCCCGAGGAAAGGCACTTGCGATATCCAGAACTCTCATTTGCTGAATTTCGCGTATAGCTTGTGATCCTGCAGCCGTTGCAAGACTATTCGCAGATGCTTCTTGTGATCTTCCTCCGACTTGGAATACACCAGGATGTCATCGATGAAGACCACGACAAACTTGTCCAGCTCCGGCATGAATACCGAGTTCATTAAATACATGAAGTGAGCTGGAGCATTGGTGAGGCCGAAGGACATGACCAGGTACTCATAAAGTCCGTACCTCGTCGAGAAAGCTGTCTTTGGAATGTCCTCCGCCCTTATCTTAATCTGATGGTACCTGGATCCTAAGTCCATCTTGGAAAACATCTTTGCTTTGACCAACTGATCAAACAACATGTCGATCCGTGGCAACGGGTACTTGTTCTTGATAGTTACGGCATTTAATGGACGATAGTCCACGCAAAGCCACAACGTCTCATCCTTCTTCTTGACAAATAACGCCGAACAGCCCCATGGCGAGGAGCTCGGCCTAATAAACCCTTCTCTAGGAGGTCCGTGAGCTGAGTCTTCAGTTCAGCCAACTCCTTGGGCGCCATCTTGTACGGCCTTCGGGATATTGGCATGGTTCCCGGTGCAAGTTCAATCTTGAACTCCACCTCTCTATCGGGCGGCATCCCCGGCAAATCGTCCGGGAATATGTCAGGGAACTCTCGGACCACTAGGATATCTTCCAATCTGATGGTTGTGGCTTGATAGACACTTGGAATTTTTATTTCTGGACTGTCCAGAAATAAGGAGTGAGACCCGTGCACTTCTGAGTTTAAGTGCACGACTCGAAGGACGGTGTCTAAAACAGCGCCGTGGCGGGTTAACCACGACATCCCTAGGATGACATCGACCTTCTGTCCCTCTAAGATAATGAGAGACGTGGGGTACACTCTACCCGCTAAGCATAATGGCGCTTTGGAAACCATTATGCTTGCTGAAATCTTCCCACCCGGTGAACAAATTAAATATGGACTATCGGTGGGTAGTTTTGGCAAGCTGTGTTTAGCAATGAAAGCTTGGCTAATAAAATTATGCGTGGCGCCTGAATCAAACAGTACTATAGCGGGATGCTGGTGGAGTTGAAACATACCCGCAAGGATTGGCTCGCCCTCCGGCACGTCCTCAATGGCAAGCTGGTGGACGGTGCCGGGCCTAGGGTTTGCCCGCCGCGCATTAGTGGGGTTCCGGGGTTGATTCCTCCCCGGAAACTGTGGTGCCACTCCGCCGCCTTGCCTCTCCGGGCAACTGCTCACGAAGTGTCCTGGACGACCACACTTGTAACATGTGGCCGCTGCTGGTGTAGTGCTCGGGGGACGAAAGCCCGGCATGCGTTGCTGAGGTGCGTACGCACGCGGCATCGCCCGCTGCTGCTGTTGTTGTTGCGGTGGTACTGGCAGTGCCGGCCTGAATGCGGGTGAAGAGTACGGCCGACTGTGGAAAGGCATCGACCTCTGGGGTGGCTGCCAGCGTGGAGCTGATGGTGGGCGATTCACCATCCGAAACTTCTGAGAAGGACCGCCTCCTTCTCCGCTACTTTGTGGCGCGCTTCGCTTTCGCTCTGCCACCGCCAACTCCTTGCCGGAGTCCTCCTGAACAATCGCAGCATCAATGATGTCGTTGAGGCTGCCGCGATTGAACATCGCCAACTTGTCCTTCAGGAGTGGGTTAAGCCCCTGGTAAAAGTGGTCCCGCCGCTTCTCGTCCGTATCGGCGTGATACGACGCGTAGAGCGCGAGATCGTTGAACGCCCTGGAGTATTCCAGCGCGTTTCGGCTCCCTTGTTGCAGGTGTAAGAATTCCTGCGTCTTTCTTTTAATCAGACCTGGCGGTATATGATAGGCCCTGAAGGCCGTCCGGAACTCCGTCCAGGTCATCACCTGGTCGGTGGGCTGTGAAGCACAGAAGTTGGCCCACCACGCGCTCGCGGATCCTTGGAGCTGCTGGACCGCGAACTGAGTCTTGCGCTGCTCGCTTATCTGGAGCAGCCCGAACTTCATCTCTATCGCGCGGAGCCAGTTGTCCGCGTCAAGAGGTTCATCCGCCCTTGAGAATACAGGGGGATGAGTCGCCAGGAAGTCGGAGTAGGAGCTCTGTTGACGCTCCTCACGATCTTGACATCTCTCTGGGAGAGACGTATTGGCGATTAGAGTTTGCAGCAACTCCGTGTGCTGCTGATGTGAACCTGCCATTGCCGCGACGATGTCGGCCAATGTAACCGTTGGCAGTGGCGGTGTTTGCTGTTGCTGTTGCTGTTGTTGTTCCGAGGAGTCCTCGGGAGGCTGTTGAGAGGTCTCTCCCCCTTGGCTAGTACCCCCAACATCAGGGTTGGCACGAGTACGCGTCATTCTGAAATTCAAAACAGCAGCAATTAGCACATGTCTTACTTAAAATTCCATTTGTAACAGTAGGTATTGAAGTGACACATGAATAATTTGCACCACATTCACATATATTGCTAAAGCATAAACTTTATACAAGATACATTATTCTCGGATCTCCGAGAAGTCGTGCTCATGTCGTCACTACCTATACATACGCTACTGTCTACACGACATGTCACCGATTACAAAAGTTGGGTTACACTACCCTGGCTGCCCTACATGGCAACTGTAACCCCCTACTCGGAGTAGAACTCGACCTCCTGCGGGTCGTTCTCTTCCGGTACCTCTGCTGGTGGCTCTGGATCTACCACCTCTTCTCCCATTCCGGGTTCTCCCATTGCTGGAAGACCCAAGACCACCGGTACGCCTAACACCGGAGGTACAAGGTCCTGCAATGCATGCACCTCGTCCATGGCTTGGTTGTAATCTTCTTCCCAGCCTTGCCCTTCCTCAATAGCGTCGTCTCGCTCTTGAGCAAGGTCCTTGTTCTGCTGGGTCAGATTCTGTACCAGTTCTTGCAATGCCGCGATGTCAACACGGCTCTTCCTCTTCGCCTTCTTCAGACGACGCAACTGATTATGTTGTTCATTCAGTCGCTTGATCGTCGGAAGGAGCACATTGCGGAGTGCGCTGTGAGCACTCTCGAAATGGTCTCCACGGCTCGTGCTCTCCTTGAGCTTTGTGGCGAGACGCTCCGTATGAACAGCTTGGCTGTCCATCACGACATTTCCCGCCCTCATCTGGAGGCTGAGATTTGCCTCCGCGGGGTTGTACCTTGGGCAACTCGGGTCCGTTGCCTCCAGGTACCTCTCTTCCCACACATGCTGAGTCCATCCCTCCACCGGAACGAGCGAGTATGGAGTGCCCTCCATAGCCTGCACGTGCAGTTGGCAGAAACGTGACATGGTGTCACGGGCTGCCACTTGCCACACCCCTTCCGGTTGTCTTCCTCTCACCGTAACGGTGAAGGGCACCCAACCGGGTGGCGTAAGTCCTGCGGGGACCTCTACATGGATCGTCCACGCCTTGTTCCCCTCTTCGCCTTCTTCCTTGGCGAAGTACTGCGGCATCTGGTTATACCCGAAATGTTGGAGCATTTGCCACAATGCTTCCAGGTAGCCGCGACGGTGAGAACAGTGGGACATCACCCACCCGTTCTCCAATTGCTTATCTGCTGTCATCTGTAAAAATATATTTGAGAAATGTCAAATATTTATTTAAACAGTAAACCTCTGAGTTATAACATAAGACATGTCATTGAACCCATAAAACTTGGAAACATAGTTCAAATTTTAAACAAATTTGACTGCTGATCTGTTGTTCCCATGACAGCCCTGACCAGTTTCCATTTCAACCTGATTTAGGCCATGTTAAAAGCAAAACTAGTTCTGGAGCTCAACATCAAAGTTGAAGCTAACCTCAATAAATTTCCAGAAAGTATTTGCTTGGCCTAGGATCTGTCCTGGTTCAAAAGTTATGAGATGTCAAAGTTAACAGAATTTCTGGAGACAATTGGACAGCACCTCCCTGCTTTAGGTACTGATTCGCTCCAAGAATCCCAGTTAATTCTGTTCCTAATCTGACAAAACTTTCTGTTACAAAGTTGTAACCTATCTCATAAGCTTTCCAGAACTACCTCATTTTCTATTTTTGGATTTTTAAGCAGGAAGTTATGCTTAATTTACCGAGAGTTTATAGAGAGTCTTTACTCTGTCCTGTTTTCTGGACAGTTTCAACTCTACTGCATATTTCGATTGGTTAAGGGATGAAACACCTCTGGACCTCAACAGAAAAGTTGTAAAGCTCTTCCAAAGCTTTCCAGAAATGTATCATATGGCCCCAACCTCGAAATAACTCAACCTCTAATCTCTGATCAACTTCAGCCCTAATTCAGCTGAAACCAGAGTACTCTGTCCTTAACAACCTATAAGTTGAAAACTTGTTAACTTTGAATATCCTGTTCAAGGGAAGGAGTTACATCAAGTTTTACTACTTTGGATCAAAATCTTCAAGTTTTAAATGAAGTTTTTCATTTAATGGGGTGTGACGTCGATGCGTCACCAGATTATGTCGGTACTACGTCCTCACAAAGAAAAACCTATATCAGACTTAGCTGGCTTCGTTATTTCAGTGGCACTAAACGTCACTCGCACACGGATGCTACACGTCTACCGTTTCATGGTCAGGCTACCTGCAGAAACTCAAACAATCATCAGACTCGGCTGCACACCGAGCCCGGAATCCATACAGTTCGTACAACCGGCCGTCATCACTCGCCCGGATGTTCTCAAGCCAAACACGCCTTGAGTTACGTGTTCACGTTTCAGACCACATGATGGGGTCTCCCAAGTTGCACCACGCACGCCAGGGATAGACGTTGCTCGAATACCCCAAACGACATGAAGAGTCGTAGAGGATACTAAAGCGGGTCGGGTTACCTGCCACCCGTGGGGCTCCACCCTTCAGCTTGTGCGCACTGGTGGACAGCGCTCACATGTACCCCCCCAAGACATAAACGTCCCGAGATACACGATTTTCTGACATAAACAAATAGGTTAATATGCCACTTTCTATATGCTAATAACATCCTTATACGGGCTACTAACTCGTTCCTCACTGGATTTTTGAAAAAGATGACCTTTGTAGTGCGTTAAACCTCAAGCGAGCTCTGATACCAACGCTGACACGACCCCACGGTCTTGTCGAGCCAGGATCACGCTGAGGGGTGCTGCATTGCACAACACCGGACAACACATGTCAAAGGTACAAAGCGGAAGCAAAATTTTATTACATAAACAAGTTTATGAACATTTTTACATCAAAATAGTTCCAGTCTACACTCACGGGCGTAGACTACGCATCAAGTCCACGTTCAGCCCTTGAACGTGTCCTTGCTAGCACACACGCACACTAACTCTGCGGCGTGCATGACTCCCACTCGACGGGGTTCCCCTCCTGGGGTTCCGTCTCCTCCTCGGGAGTCCCTTCCTCATAGAACCCTGCAAAAGCTTCAAACACAAGCAGTGAGCACGAAGGATCAGCAAGTCTGACCCGTCTCACCTAAACATGGAACTTCTACATGAGGGGTGATGGGTACATGAGGAAAAATCATTTGCAAAGGACTCGCCTAATTAGTAGAACCTTACTTTCAAGTTTTAGCAGCAGGTTGTGGAGAACCTTACGCTAAGGCACATGAGAGAGCCGCAATCAAACAAGAAACGCATTTCTCTCATCTACTTTGCCCAACGTTGAAAAGAACTTTAGTTAGCTCTAAACTACAGCAATTCATTAGCAATCAAGTCCATCTTTCAATCAGCAACATTTTTTAACATGTAACTAGCCTGTTCTTTCTACGTCACGGTACAGTGAACAAGTGGTACTCACTGACCACGAGGGACGGTGATTATAATCGATTTACACCTGCAGGGTTACCCAAACAACCCGTCACGTATGCCCGTACTCGATGTTGCCTACAACAACCATCACGGACGCCGTACGCAACTACCTTTCGCCGTCAGCCAAATATTGAACCGGTCCCATCGTCCCGAGCAAGAGGTCTCTGCACGCGCATCTCCGTGCCGCCAGCCGATTTACACCTCAAGCTCTCAACCTACCCTCTGAACGACGGGCAATGCCTCAATACCCAGCTACCCGAGTTACATCAGTTTCCCATTTCCCATATATCCGGTAGGTCTTCGGTACTGTTCTAGCTTGTTCAACAGGCCCGCACACGGCTCGGTCCTCAATCGACACAAGCGGAGCTACAGCACACAGGCCCCAAAGTCCTGCTGCCCTTACTCTCCGCTCGGTCTCATCTTTCTTTCCATGTGTATCACGTGCTATCACTACCCGAGTCGAGTGCCTCTAGCCTATGCTCGCGAGTAGTTCCAACTACTCAACTTGTACCGAATCCTACTCTATCTTAGCATTGCAGTAGCTAACGGGGTTTGCCATTCTAAACCCAACCCATGGTTTTCTTGGCTATGCAGTTGGGTTTCCAACCAACACTCTAATGCAAAGAATCATAACAGTATTCAAAGATGTGCTCAAAACAATAAACATTTGTAAAAAGGTTCATGCAAACCGGAGCTTGCCTTGCTGCTCTTGGTCGTAGGCTAGCTGTTCCTCCGGAGTAACGAAGTCTAGGACTTCGGGTTCCTCCTCGACCTTAGCAACTACATGATATACAAATATATGTTTTAATTTAAATGCATTTGATTGAATTTAAATTTCTGAAGTCTATAACCCTCACTAGACAGACCCAATAACTGTGAAACTTTTACTGGGGCTCGGTTACAACCTAAACAGAGATTTGGTCAAGTTTTAGTTGCAGCAAAGCTCATTTGAGCCCTCCACAATTAATTATGTCATTGACCTTAATTGAAGGCTCTTAGGGTGTTCTAAGGATTTTCATGAAACAAACTATGACTTTCTGAAAACTAGATTTTCAGAGGGTTCTAATGAAGTTGTTCTCACTTAATTTGAAGGTTCCTAGCTAAAGATATAAGCTAAACAATTTCAGAGAAAATTCTGAAAATGTTTCTGAACATTTTCTATTTTCTCTGGAACAGTTTCACTAATCACACCACTAGGTGATTAAATGATCTCCAATGGGTATGAAATTTTTATGGTAGTTCAGGGATATTTTGGTGAACATCCCAGTAAAATTTCAGGATTTTCCTCCAAAGGATTCTCCAGTTAAAATTCCAAACAGTTTACATTTTGAGGAATTAATTCTGGAGAAATAAGGAATTTCATGAAGTGAAACTTGATTTGCTGGAAGGTACACCGAGAGCTGAATCCAGCAAAATTTGGTTCACTCGATTTGGACCTTTCTAGCCAAAGTTATGAGTATTTGAAGTTTGAAGGAAATCTGAAAATCGGAGAAAAGTTTAAACTCGCGCGTGGGCCCCGGGGACACGCGTCGCACGCCGAGGCGACAGCACATCGTGGCCCACAAGGATTTTTGCGCGCCAGCACACTCGATCCTGGCCGCAGCCCGATCCTGATTCAAAATATCGGCCGCTGACAGCTGGGGTCCACCCCCTTCTTCAACCTCGCGACGCCCACGCTCTGCCGCCGAGGGACCTCGCCAGAGAGCTCGCCGCCGGCTTCTGTACAGCTCCAAACCTCACGATTTTGGCCGCCCCTGCCTACTTTCACTCGGGGAGCATGTTTCTGGGGTCAGCTCTTCATGACAACGGCTGGTGCAGGGTCGGCGACGAGCCGCCACCTCGGAAAGACTTCGGCCATGTCGGCTGACTTCCCTAGCACCCCAACTACTCGAGGAACCGGTCGGGAAGCATCAGTGAACCTCAGGGAAGGTCAACATGAGCTTGAGGCAGCTCGGGGAAGGCCTAAAGTAGGTCCTCACCGTGCGCCCGATGCCTCCCGTTTGTTCCGCCGTTGATAAACCTCGAAATACGCTGGGTACAGAGGTTCTCCGGCCAAGGGTTGTGAAGGCAACTTGTGCGTTACCGTATCTAGTTTGTGTGAGAGCAGATTGCGGTCCTCTAATCCTTTCTAGAGCACGAATTCGACGGAATCGCACCCGAAGGTCGTGCTGCACACAGAAAGGGGAAAATTGGAAATTCGCCGCCGGTGAGCAATCACTCGGGCTGTGGCTCGGGGGTGAGCAGCACCGGACACCAGCGCGTCCAAGGGTGCCTTGGCTTGGGCGTGACAACGCCCTGGTTGGGCTGTCCACGGGAGCCCGAGGTGCGGCGGTTCTAAGTCACCGAATTGATCTTTCGGCATAACCGATTTCAATCGGTCTCAATTGAATTCTAGCAGCGGGGAAGACGGAGGAAGGTCTCTAGTACCTTGCCGTGGCTCTGGAGGGGACGGAGGAAGCTGTGATCGGCGCTCTCCGATCGATTCCGAGCTGCGGACAGTGTTTGCCGGCGCTGAGTTCTTGCGGGGGAAGAAACGGCGATGCTTCGGCCGAGGAGGGGGAAATGCGCCTTAAGAAGGCTCTGCACCGCCTCATGCCCGCGCGTGGGCAAGCAGCTGCTGGCGCGGCGGCTCCCCTCGGTGGCGATTGCAGCGGCGGCTCGGTTAACCGAGTGAGAAAGTCTCAGTCGGTTTGAGTTGGAGTAGTGGCTGACATGTGGGTCCCACTTCCAGTTTTAACCTCTGAAATTTACTCCTAATCACTGTTGTAAACAGTGAGCCCCATAGTACCCCTGGTAATTCAAATTATTCACCCATGAGCCATTTGAATTGATCAAAGTTCAAATTGGGTTTGGTTTGAATGAATTTCAGCACAAGTTCAGTTTTGAAATTCAAATAAAGTTTGAATTTCCCCCACTTAGCTTATGTCAAGATCAACTCCAAATGGAGTGAAAATTGGTGTGTGGGCTCACAAAAATGTGCTGAGTAAGAATATGCCTCCCACTTTTGAATTCATGGGATAAAAACAGTTTGAATTTGAATATGGTTTCAAACTGCCCTCTTTCTAGTTATACCCAAAATGACCTCAAAAAGGTTTTGAATTTGGGTGAAACTTGGCATGGACATCCTTAGCAATGTGTAGGAGTTTTCATATGTCCATCCCACCTATATCACATGTGGGAAATACCACTTTTGCAATATGTGAGTTTGTTCTCTAATGAGCATGTTGATGGTGGTTACTTGCTCTTCATTTGTGTTCATCATCTTTCCTCAAATGAGGTGTGTGGTGTGGTGATGAACACTTCAAATATGTGTCAAAAACTGAGGCCCTTACAGAGGTAGGCCACTTCGCGAACCAGTGCCCGAGGAGAGGCCCTGGACAGCAAGGTAACGTGCCCAAGCAGAACCCGCGACCGAACGGAGGAGACAATCAAGGGAACCGTGGACAGCAGAATTATGCTCGCGGCCACGTGAACCATGTCACTGCTGAGGAAGCACAACAGGCTGAGGACGTCGTAATTGTTATGTTCCTTGCCAACTCCAACCCAGCCACCATCTTATTTGATTCTGGAGCATCGCATTCCTTCATATCATCCAAATATGTTGACAAACATCATCTACCCGTATCCCACTTAGAATGTGCTATGTTAGTTAATTCTCCCGGAGGAGAAATGAGGACTAATATAGTATTTCTGAAAGTAAGCATTAAAATAAGGGGGTAGACTTCCTTGCCAACCTTATTGTCTTGGACTCCCAAGGGATTGACATCATACTCGGAATGGATTGGCTAAGCAAGCACAATGGAGTAATCCAATGTGCTGAAAGGAGCGTGCAGTTGACAAACAAGCACGGTATTCGTGTCGAGTTTGAGTCAGCCCAGCAAACAACCGAACGGCAAATTTGAACCACGTCGAAGGAGCAACATTGGACAACATTCCAGTGGTTCAGGAATTTTCGGACGTGTTCCCGGAAGAGCTTCCAGGTATGCCACCTGACCGGGACATTGAGTTTGCCATAGAGTTGGTACCCGGAACTGCACCCGTAGCCAAGAGACCCTATAGGATGCCCGTCAACGAGCTAGTTGAACTCAAGAAGCAAATTCAAGAACAGTTGGAGAAGGGTTTTATCCGTCCAAGCTCGTCACCTTGGGTAGCCCCGGTGCTCTTCGTAGACAAGAAGGATGGAACCCAAAGGATGTGCGTGGATTATAGGTCTCTCAACGAGGTGACAATCAAGAACAAATACCCTCTGCCCCGTATAGAGGACCTATTTGACCAGATGAAAGGAGCCCGAGTGTTATCCAAGATTGATCTTCAGTCGGGATACTTCCAGCTGAAGATTAAGCCCTCCGATATACCTAAGACAGCCTTTCGGACACGGTATGGTTCGTATGAATATACCGTCATGTCTTTTGGGTTGACAAATGCACCCTCATACTTCATGTACCTTATGAACAAGGTTTTCATGGAGTACTTGGACAAGTTTGTCGTGGTTTTCATCGATGACATTATGGTGTATTCATAAAGTGAGGAGGAGCATGAAGAACATTTGAAATTGACCCTGCAGAAGTTGCGTGAGCATCAATTGTATGCCAAGCTCAACAAGTGTCAATTTTGGCTAAAGGAAATATCTTTCCTAGGCCACATTATCTCCAAGGAAGGGGTATCGGTTGATCCTGGAAAGGTGAGAGATGTTCTGAAGTGGGACCAACCGAAGAGCGTGAGGGATATTCGGAGTTTCCTTGGGATGGCAGGATACTATCGACGCTTCATTAAAGACTTCTCTAAGATAGAAAAACCTATGACGGAGTTGCTAATGAAGGGAAAGGTTTTTCAATGGACGCCAGCCTGCCAAGAAAGTTTTGAGGAACTCAAGAAAAGGCTAACCACAGCACCGGTTCTGGTATTGCCAGACATAAGCAAGAGCTTTTACATAAATTGTGACGCATCTAGACAGGGGCTCGGATGTGTGCTCATGCAGGGAGGACAAGTGGTAGCCTATGCCTCACGGCAATTAAAGAAGCACGAGCTTAACTATCCTACACATGACTTGGAGTTAGCAGCAGTAGTGCATGCATTAAAGATTTGGAGACATTATATCATTGGTCATCGATGTGAGATCTATACGGATCATAAAAGCCTCAAGTACATATTCACACAAATGGACTTGAATTTGAGACAACGTCGATGGTTAGAACTCATCAAGGATTATGATGTTGGAATCAACTACCACCCCGGGACGGCCAATGTAGTAGCTGATGCATTGAGCAGAAAGGGAGCATGTCACCAACTCACGGTTCGGGAGCTACCACCCGAACTACGTAAGGAGTTTGAATGGTTACACTTCGGATTCTTGAATAACCTAGAAATAATAGAGATCCACTCCTCATTGGAACAAGAAATAAGAGAGGGCCAAGCAACGGACGAGGAGATCAAGGAGATCAAGGAAAGAATCCGACAAGGAATAGAGAAGGATTTCAAGGAGGATGAAAAGGGTACGCTTTGGCTAGGAAAAAGGATTTGTGTGCCAAACATAAGACACCTCCGCGACACGATATTGAAGGAGGCACATGATTCCCCCTATTCCATACATCCCGGAAGCACCAAAATGTACAAGGACTTGAAAACTTGTTATTGGTGGGATGGTATGAAGAGGGATATAGCCGAATACGTTGCCCTATGCGACACATGCCAACGGGTGAAGGCTGAACATCAAACACCCGCTGGATTGTTGCAACCTTTGAAAATACCCGAATGGAAGTGGGAGGACATCAGTATGGATTTCATCGTCGGATTGCCACGTACTCAGTCGGGATACGACTCCATCGGGGTCATCGTGGACCGATTGACGAACACCGCCCATTTTCTCCCTGTAAAGGCCAGTTACAACGTTGCACAATTGGCAGAGTTGTACATGGAGCAGATCGTGTGCCGTCACGGAGTTCCGAGGAGGATAGTCTCAGATCGAGGTTCTCAGTTTACCTCTAGATTCTGGAGGAAGCTGCAGAAAGCCATGGGTACACGACTGGATTTTAGCTCCGCCTATCACCCACAAACGGATGGGCAAACTGAAAGTACAAACAAAATTTTGGAGGACATGTTGAGAGCTTTCGCCTTGAAACGTGGGCGTAGTTGGGATAGGAGTTTACCGTATGCCGAATTCTCCTATAACAACAGCTATCATGCTAGCTTGAAGATGTCGCCTTTCGAAGCATTATATGGTAGACGGTGTAGAACGCCACTGTTTTGGAACGAGACCGGAGAAAACCAGGTGTTCGGATCCGAAGTGCTACAAGAAGCCGAAGAGCAAGTCCAAACGGTACGAGAGAACTTAAAGGCTACTCAGTCACGACAGAAAGGCTATGTGGACAATAGGCGAAGGAAGTTGACTTTTAAAGTAGGAGACTTCGTATACCTTAAGGTATCGCCTATCCGAGGCCAACGACGTTTCAACGTCAAAGGCAGCACCTCGCTACATCGGACCATTTAAGATTTTGGATAAGCGAGGAGAAGTAGCCTACCAATTAGAGCTCCCAACCCACCTCTCCGATGTACATGACGTGTTTCATGTATCTCAGCTCAATAAGTGCTTAAGAATACCAGAGGAACAAGTATCAATGGAAGAGCTTGAACTTCAAAAGGACCTGACTTATGTGGAACACCCTGTCCGAATCTTGGACGTAAAGGAAAGGGTCACCCGGAACAAGGTGATCTGATGGTGCAAGGTACAATGGAGCCATCACACCGAAGCTGAAGCCACATGGGAGCGTGAAGAGGATATCAAGGCAGAATTTCCCCATCTACTTTCTACTAACGAATCTCGAGGGTGAGATTCAAATTAAGGGGGGTAGATTTGTAACACCCTCATCTCGGGTGTCAGCATATGTCCATGTTTTATGAAGAGGAAACATTTTAAGAGAAGAAGGAACAGAGAAAAATATCAAAAGGAATAACCAATGAGAGCCGAATCCAGCTCTCAGAAAGCGCCGAAGACAACTCACCATGGCCGCTGGCCACGTGGCGTGTTCGGAGCTCATCCCTGTGAAGTGGGGAGAGACCGCCGCCAACCTGGCTACGTGGCAGGCTAGGGGCTCGTCTCCGCAAAGGGGAGAGGTCCGATCCTGTGGGACACGTGTTGCCCACGGAGGTAGCCTCTGCGGAAGAAGCAAGGGCATTTCCGCAGGACACGTGTCATCCTAAGAGCTAGTCCTCGTGGAAATCGGAGGACCAGTCGTACGGGATACGTGTTGATCTCGGAGCCCACCTCCAAGAGGTCCTGTTCTATTGGACACGTGTCGCCACCGGAGCTTATCTCCAGGACGTCTGTCACTGCTGGACACGTGTCAACCTCGGGGCATGTCCCTGAAGAAAGAAGAAAGGAAAGACCGGCACCAACACGTGGCGTGCGCGGAGCTCACCTCCAAAGGAAGCGGAGGTCTCGGTCGATTGACACGCGGCACAACCGGAGCTCGTCTCTGCGGAAACGGAGAGACCAGGCCTCGGAAGGACGCGTGGAGCTTTCGGAGCTCATCGCCGCGAAGGTAACGAGTTTTGGAGCAGCTGTTACGCGTAAGAATACCGGTACGTAAAGGAAACCGACCTGAATTTCCACAATGTTACCATACCAAATCAACTAAAGATAAGATGATAGGATCCAACGACGATCTGAATAAGACTTAATCAGGATACAATCAGATTAGGACTCTTCTCTTCCCGATTATAAATAGAACCCAAAACCTCTGGCCGAAACCACAAACTTCTTTTTCAACTCCTGAGCCGACGACTTAGAGCCCTAGCCCCAACCCGCCGAGAAAGCCATCGCCGAAGCGCGGCAAGGAAGATCACTGGAGGAAAGCCCTGCGGTCTGAGGAGGACCTCGAAGACCGAGAGGAACGTAAGGTAGTCCCCAATACCACCTTACGATATCGTTGTGTTTTCTTGCATCTGTTCTTTGATTCCTTTCGAACAGAAGCCTTCTCGTGGATGAATCACTTGATGATCAAATTGATCTAAAGACAAGATCATTGCCACGTCCACCTTTGATCCAAACACCTCTGTCCATACAAGCCATAGGATAGCATGCATATGCATCATCGCATCTAGTTTAAGGTTTGTGCATGATATTGATTGCTGTGAATCTTGTATGCACGTGATCCTACCTAGCAGGACAAGCTCAGGGAGCTGTCTACAACGAACTGCAGCAATCAGGTTTTGGGAATCAAGAGCAACCGGAACCACAAGAACAAGGCAAGTGCTCCTTGACCATGTTGATCCTATGTTTTGGGTAAAACTATTCTGTTTGTGAAAAGGTGTGTGTGCTGAGTCAAACATGATGGGAAACCTTTTTATAGGGGTTTACTAGTTTTGGATAAACCACCCTTGTCGCCTGGGAAGTTTATGAGTTGGGTATGGTTTTTGCTTTATGCTTCGCTGAGTCCATGGGATTGGGAAGCGAGATAGATGTGTCTAGCTAACTGCACTTGTAATGATAATGAGAAACTGATGTTAATAATGAACATGGATCGGAGGGAGATCTAGGCAAGACTGGGTTTGTGAATGAGGTAGCATGAGATGGTGGTTTTACTTGCCGTAGATCTAAGGACCGGTTCATGCATGCACATGCCAGGATAACAGTGCCACCACAAGGCCAAGTATGGGTGCAGCTTAGCTGAGTAATTAGGTAAGTTGCTAGAGTGTTATGGACTGTGGAAGGCACGGGGAATAGGAGTCGAGTGAGGACTGCCCTGGGAACTGCATGGCACAAGAGGGGGCCCGTGGGTGGGAGAATTGGAGATTCTAGCCTGCCGGTGAAACCTTAGTGAGTCCATACATCTAGTAACCCCTTTGTAAAGGCTATTTTGTGATATCTTGACCATACACCGACGGTCGTGTACTGGTATAATGGAGGTTCTGCAGTCGCCGACGGGTGACGAAATCACAAACTTGTGGGTAAAGAGGTGCAAACTCTGCAGAGTCTCAAACTATCATGATAGCCGAGCTTACGGTCACGAGCACCTGGCTAAACTGCCATGATTAGTTGGGATGGTTATTGGGATGGTTATTGGGATGGTTATTGGAATGGTTATTGGGAAGGTTATTAGTTTGGTTATGGTTTGGTTGTTGGGACTGTTGAGTCCGGGTGATGAGATGGTTGCATGACTGTTGGGTCATGACATGAGTTTGGTCTCGGTGTGAGACGAGGTTGTTTTATGAGGAGAGATGGTAGCGAATACGAGGAGGTATTCGTGAGTATGAATAAAGGATTGGTTAATGTTCGGATGGAACACGGGAAGTGATGGAGGTATGTTAGTAATTTAATTCATGTTGGGATTACATTCATCTAAAGTTAAGATTGCTGTTTTATCATGGTTTTACAAATCTGTTTTTCTGCAAATAAGCCTTTTTATACCTACCTTGTTTATGAGCTGCATATCATGTGTTTCCCGCACTTGCTGAGTACATCATTGTACTCAAACTTGCATTATTACTTCATCATCAGCAACAGGAGAAGCCTACTATGAAGACCAAGTGGAGCATTATGGCGTGTGATCTGTTCTCGACCTTGCCTGTGGAGGGAGTAGAGATGGAGCCACTTCTGCTTAGATTTGCATCCGCATTAGTTTTTGCTTCCGCTTTAGAATAAAGACTTCCGCTGCATAGAAATAAGACTTGTGCTGTGAACATGAGCCCAAGACTCATGAGGTATTGTAATAAACTCTGTTATTCGTGGTAATATATAATCTGAATTCAGTTTATGGAACGTATGTGTATGTGTGATGAACATCCTGGGCACACATATGCATTAGTTCTCGGTTCCGTGGTCTTCCACAGAATTGAGGGCGTCACATAAACTGCCCCTGGTTATCCCCCTAATTACATAGTCTAACACACACCCCCCCCTCAGTCACAACATCTAGCCACTGCAGATGTTGAGACTGGACCGAAACTCCGAAAACAACGACGACGAGAGGCCCTTCGTGAAGATGTCAGCAAACTGCGTCATCGTCGGGACATGGTGTACCCGAACCTCGTCTGGTGCCACCCGCTCACGAACAAAGTGGAGATCAATCTCCATATGCTTCGTGCGCTAATGCTGGACAGGGTTTGTGGAGAGGTACACGGCGCTGACGTTGTCGCAGTAGATGAGAGTGCTCCTGACGACTGGAGTGTGGAGCTCCTAAAGCAGCTGCTGAAGCCAGGAAGCCTCAGCCACGTCGTTAGCCACGACGCTATACTTCGCCTCAGCACTCGAACACGACAACACGTGTCGTCGCTTCGAGGACCAGGAGACGAGATTACCGCCCAGGAAGACGGCGTACTCAGAGGTAGACCGGTGAGTGTCCGGGCACCCTGCCTAGTCAGCGTCGGTGTACACGACCAGCTTGGAGGCCACGTCACATCGAATGAGGAGGCCATAGTCGAGGGTGCCACGCAGGTACCAAAGGATCCGCTTCACATTGGTGAGGTGTGGCTTCCTCGGGTCATGCATGTGGAGGCACACCTGCTGAACCGCATAGGAGATGTCCGGCCTGGTGAAGGTGAGGTACTGGAGGGCACCTGCAAGACTCCTGTAAGCAGTAGGGTCAGTGACGGGTGTCCCGTCGGTAGCGGAGAGCTTTGTCTGAGTATCCACTGGAGTGGAGCACGGCTTGCACTCAGCCATGCCCACTCGCTACAGGATATCCAGGCAGTACTGTCGCTGGTGAAGAAACAAGCCGCCTGGTCGGTCCTCGACCGCAATACCCAGGATGTGGTGGAGGCAGCCCAGGTCCTTCATAGCGAACTCCTGCTGTAAAGCAGAAATAGTGCGCCGAAGACGAGCCGGACTAGACGCTGTCAGTACAATGTCATCGACGTACAGTAGAAGGTAAGCAGTGTCACTACCACATCGATAGACAAACAGTGAAGTGTCCGACTTAGCTTCGACGAGTCCCTGTGAGACCAAGAAGGAGGTGAACTGGCTATAACAGGCTCTCGGTGCCTGCTTCAGACCGTACAGGGATTTGTTCAGCTTACAGACCATGTCTGGATGAGCTGAGTCAACAAATCCTGTCGACTGACTGTAGTACACCATCTCGGTCTGTGTACCGTGGAGGAAGGCATTCTTGACATCCAACTGGTGGACGGGCCAAGAACGCGAGAGAGCTAGTGACAAAAGAGTACGAACCGTCGCTGGCTTCACCACCAGGCTGAAGGTATCGTCGTTGTCATCTCCAGGGCGCTGAGTGAAGCCCCGAAGTAGCCACCGAGCCTTGTACCTATCCAATGTACCGTCCGCCTTCTTATTATGTGTGAATACCCACCTGCCCGTGACAACATGGCGACGACCGGGGCGGGGAACCAGGTCCCAGGTCCGGTTGGCAAGCAGGGCCTCATACTCTTCCTCCATAGCGCAGCGCCAGTGAGGGTCGGCGAGGGCGCTATGGACGGAAGTTGGTATGGGTGGGATCAAAGAAGAGTCGGTCTGTGGAGACGTCGTCGATGAGAGGGCAGCTCCGGAGAAGCGCTCAACCGTACAGAGACTCCCAGACGCACGTCGAGTCACCATCGGGTGGACCATGACCAGGATCCCTGTGGAGAAGAGGAGGGCTGTAAACCGGGCGCTCGGGTACAACAACCTTCTCTTATTGTGGGTAGATGAGAGTGGGTCTCGAGGCCGCGCGTGGCGCAATGACTAGTGTAGAGGGCTCCGGTGCTGCGCGTGGCGCAGCTGGGGCTGGGGCCCCACCCCACGCTCGTCGTTGGTAGACAAGTGCCGTGTCAGCGAA
Organism: Neostapfia colusana; assembly: GCA_030760725.1. NCBI lineage: Eukaryota > Viridiplantae > Streptophyta > Magnoliopsida > Poales > Poaceae > Neostapfia > Neostapfia colusana. The sequence continues at coordinate 29,407,588 of JASWHV010000017.1, read as the reverse complement.
GCGAGAAGTCATCGTCAGTGCTGCGCCTGGTGCGATGGGTGACGTCAGGGACGTCGGGCTCGCTGCAGGGCGCACGTGGCACAGGTGATGCCGGGGGCACCTGAGGCGTAGCGCGTGTCGAACCTGCAGAAGAAAGAGACCAAGGCAGCTGGGGAGCAGCCTCAGGGTCAGTAGGAAAAAGGGAATCCAGCTCTGTGGTGGAACCGGAAGAGGTGGTGGAGAAGGGAAAGGAGGACTCGTCGAAGGCGACGTGCCGAGAATCAAAAGGCGGTGAGTAGTGAGATCTAAGCACCGGTACCCCTTATGATCAAGGGAATACCCGAGAAAAACACACCGTGTCGAGCGGGGCGCAAGCTTATGCGGAGCAGTGGCGGAAAGGTTAGGGTAGCAAGCGCACCCAAAAACTCGAAGGAGATCGTAAGGGGATCGGTGCCATATAAAGCGAAGTAGGAGGTGGAGGCACGAATCGCCTTGGTAGGAAGGTGATTAATCAAAAGTGTGGCCGTATGGAGAGCCTCCACCCAGTATCGGGCTGGAACTGATGCCTGGAACATCAGGGAGCGCATGACATCATTGGTGGTGTGAATCATGCGCTCTGCCTTGCCGTTTTGAGGAGAGGTATATGGACAAGACATGTGTAGCTGTACCCCATGTGCGGAGAGAAAGTTACGAAACGCGGAGTTATTGAACTTGCTCCTGTTATCACACTGGACAGCTCGGATGGTGTGCCCAAACTGAGTAAAAATCCAAACGAAGAAGTGAGAAAGAGTAACGATAGTCTCAGACTTCAATCATAATGGAAAAGTCCATGAAAAGTGAGAAAAATCATCAATGATCACCAAATAATTATTAAAGCCCGATACACTGGTGATGGGTGATGTCCACAAATCATAATGTATAAGATCAAAAACATGCTCGACATGAGTCATAAAAGTAGGAAAAGGAAGCCGAACATGGCGACCAAGCCAACAATCATGACAAAAGGAGTCATGTGTGCTACTAGAACACGAGATAACAGAACTACTGGACAACTTCGACATAGCATCTGCACCAGGGTGGCCAAGCCGGCGATGCCAAGTGGTAGATGAAGCCGTCGTAGTCAAAGCAAAAGGTGGTGATGCAGCGGAAGTAGGAAGTCGAAGTGTGTACAGGGGCCCCGAGCTATCACATCAAAAAAGAGGTCGCCGGGTAGAAAGATCCTTCACAGACAAACCAAATGAATCAAACTCAATGGAAACATTGTTGTCAGTGGTAAAACAACGGACAGAAAGCAAGTTTTGAATGATATCCTGAGCTACAAGAATGGTTTTAAGCTGGAAAGAACCCGGGAGATCGGAATCACCTACTGAGGTGACCGGAAGAACAGACACATGCCCAACAACGATAGATGAAGGAAAAGGTGGATTGGAAGGGTGGTGGAAGAGAGTATACCAGCATTTGGAGTAGTATGGTATGACACTCCGGAGTCAACTATCCAGTCAGCACCTAGTAGAGTAAGGTGCATGGTGCTGAAGGAAGAGGCCAGCGACTGTCGATCCCACGTCGAGGGTGGCTCCTGAAGAGGTACTGACGGCTCCGAGTTCCCAAAAGAATATTCTGTGTCTCCGTAGGTTGAGGCTGACTGTCCACCAGAAGGGTAACCAGGCCCACCGTATGCCTGAGTCCAGCCCACCAGCACTGTAGGATGGTCCACTGTAGCCCGGGGTGGATACGAACGCCGGCTGGGGGCGTGGTGGTCGTGGAGGCTGAGAACCCGGAGACGGCCCAGACCACATGTAGATCTGGCCAGTCCACGGGTTGTAGGGTGTGGTCCAGGGTGCACCTCCCTATCCGGTACCACCATTACCACCAGTAGCCAGAGTAGTGGGTGTAGGTGTGCCGCCTGCACTACTACCACCACCATGGCCGTTGTGTTTGCCTCGGCGGCGACAATTTCCACCTCCAGTACTAGCAGGAGTGCCTGGGGTGGAAGGTGGACGTGACGGTGTTCCACCGGCAGCTGGTGAAGGTGAACTAGGGGACTGCCCAGAGCCATAAAAGGCTGTGGTAGACCCGAAGCCAGTAGAACCTCCTACGGTGATCTCCTCAAGCTCAAGGTCAGACCATACCTTCTCGAATGTAGGGGGTGGCTCCAGACGGAGTAGCCACGTCCGTATGTGACAATAGAGCTCATTCAGGCCCTGAAGGACCCGAAGAACGAGAGCGCTATCGGTGAACAGCTCGTCAAGATCAGGTCACATCGAGCATCCCCCATGCCCTTCATTTTCCGGCAGTAGGTGGAGACAGAGCGGTCACCCTGGATGGTGTTCTGGAACCGAGCGCTGAGGTGGAGGGCTCGTGTGACACCCGGTTCCGAAAATAGAACCAAGTGAATGCATATGTGTGCCCAGGATGTTCATCGAACATACACATGTAATCCACAAACTGAATTAAGAATATAACCATGAATAAATAGTGTTTAAGTACTTCATTACAATGACCCAATGTCTCACTCATGAATGTATATCTTATTCTTGCAGCGGAAGACTCTAAACGACAGCGGAAAGTGACTAAAACAGCAGGCTCCAATCTTCAACTCCACAGGCATGTTGACGGTAGTACGCACACCTAGTACTCCACATGGTCCTCGAAGTACTCATCTCCTGTAGCTGATGTTTATTTGATAATGCAAGGGTGAGTACATGTCGTACTCAGCAAGTGCGAGAAAAGTATGACATGTAGCTTTCAACAAGGTGTGGAATAAAAAGGCTCATTGCAGCAAGCAAATTTTATTTCACAAACATGGTAAAACAGCAACTAAGTCTAGATGAATTAAATCCCAATATAACCAAGTAATCAGCAACATTCTTTCATCATAATTCACCATTTATCAAGTCTCAACCAGTCAATAATCTTTCTCAAGTTCATTTCATACTCATAAATATTCATAACCATCTCATATTCATATAACCGAAACCAAACTCAATGTCATGACTCAAAACAGTCTCAAAACCAATCCCAATGACCATACCATAACCATACTGAATATCCATCCCAAGTTTTCCCTCTAATCATGTGAGTTGGCCAGGTGCTTGTGACCGGAAGCACGGCTATCATGATAATTTTACACTCTGTAGAGGTGGCACCACTTTACCCACAAGTTCGTGATTTAGTCACCCGTCGACAACTGCAGAACTGACACGACCCCAAAGGTCCTGTCGAGCCAGGATCACGCTGAGGGGTGCTGCGTTGCACAGCACCGGATAACACACGTCAAAGGTACAAAGCGGAAGCGAAATTTTATTACATAAACAAGTTTATGAACATGTTTACATCAAAATAAGTCCAGTCTACACTCACGGGTGTAGACTACGCATCAAGTCCACGTTCAGCCCTTGAACGTGTCCTTGCTAGCACACACGCACACTAACTCTGCGGCGTGCATGACTCCCACTCGACGGAATTCCCCTCCTGGGGTTCCGTCTCCTCTTCGGGAGTCCCTTCCTCATAGAACCCTGCAAAAGCTTCAAACACAAGCAGTGAGCACGAAGGCTCAGCAAGTCTGACCCGTCTCAACTAAACATGGAACTTCTACATGATGGGTAATGGGTTACATGAGGTAAAAATCATTTGCAAGGACTCGCCTAATTAGTAGAACCTTATTTTTAGGTTTTAGCAGCAGGTTGTGGAGAACCTTACGCTAAGGCACATGAGAGAGCCGCAATCAGACAAGAAATGCATTTCTCTCATGTACTTTGCCCAAAGTTGAAAAGAACTTTAGTTAGCTCTAAACTACAGCATATCAGTAACAATCGATGTCCATCGTTCAATCAGCAACATTTTAACATGTGACTAGCCTGTTCTTTCTACGTCACGGTACAGTGAACAAGTGGTACTCACTGACCGCGAGGGACGGCGATTATAATCGATTTACACCTGCAGGGTTACCCGAACAACCCGTCACGTACGCCCGTACTCGATATTGCCTACAACAACCATCACGGACGCCGTACGCAACTACCTTTCGCCCGTCAGCCAAATATTGAACCGGTCCCATCGTCCCGAGCAAGAGGTCTCTGCACGCGCATCTCAGTGCCGCCAGCCGATTTACACCTCAAGCTCTCAACCTACCCTCTGAACGACGGGCAATGCCTCAATACCCAGCTACCCGAGTTACATCAGTTTCCCGGTTCCCATATAGCCGGTAGGTCTTCGGTACTGTTCTAGCTTGTTCAACAGGCCCGCACACGGCTCGGTCCTCAATCGACACAAACGGAGCTACAGCACACAGGCCCCAAAGTCCTGCTGCCCTTACCCTCCGCTTGGTCTCATTTTCTTGCCATGTGTTTCATGTGCTATCACTACCCGAGTCGAGTGCCTCTAGCCTATGCTCGCGAGTAGTTCCAACTACTCGACTTGTACCGAATCCTACTCTATCTTAGCAATGCAGTGCTAACAAGGTTTTGCAATCCTAAACCCAACCCATGGTTTTCTTGGCTATGCAGTTGGGTTTCCAATCAAGACTCTAATGCAAAGAATCATAGTTATTCAAAGATCTTCTCAAAACAATAAATATTTGTAAAAAGGGTGATGCAAACCGTAGCTTGCCTTGCTGCTCTTGGTCGTAGGCTAGCTGTTCCTCCGGAGTAACGAAGTCTAGGACTTCGGGTTCCTCCTCAACCTTAGCGACTACATGATAAGAGAGGTACATGTATTAATTTGAATGCATTTGTATTAAGTTTGAACTTGTGAAGCTTATAAGTCCCACTAGACAGACTCAATGACTGTAAAACTTTTACTGTGGCTTGGTTACAACCTAATTAGAGACTTGGTCAAGTTTTAGTTGCAGCAAAGCTCATTTGAGCCCTCCACAATTAATTATGTCCTTGACCTCAATTGGAACTCTTAGGGTGCTCTAAGGATTTTCATGAAACAAACTATGACTTTCTGAAAACTAGATTTTCACAGGGTTCTAATGGAGTTGGCCTCACTTAATTTGGATGTTCCTAGCTAAAGAAATGAGCTAAACAATTTCAGAGAAAATTCTGAAAATGTTTCTGAACATTTTCTATTTTCTCTGGAACAGTTTCACTAATCACACTATTAGGTGGATCAAATGAGCTCCAATGGGTCTGAAATTTTTATGGTAGTTCAGGGATATTTTGGTGAACATCCCAGCAAAATTTCAGGATTTCCCTCCAAAGGATTCTCCAGTTAAAATTCCAAACAGTTTAAATTTGAGGAATTAATTCTGGAGAAATAAGGAATTTCATGAAGTGAAACTTGATTTGCTGGAAAGTACTCAGAGAGCTGAATTCAGCAAAATTTGGTTCACTCGATTTGGAGCTTTCTAGCCAAAGTTATGAGGATTTGAAGTTTGGAAGAATTCTGAAAATCGGGGAAAAAGTTTAAACTCTCGGGGGCCCGCGGGGACACGTGTCGAGCGCGGAGGTGTCCGGCACACCGGAGCTCACAGGGTATTTGCGCGCCAGCATAGCTAATCCTGGCCGCAGCCCGATCCTGATTTAAAATATCTCCCGCTGACAGCTGGGGTCCACCCCTTCGTCAACCTCCCGCTGCCCGCGTTCTGCTGCTGAGGAGCCTCGCCGGAGAGCTCGCCGCCGGCTTCTGTAAAGCTCCAAACTTCACGATTCTGGCCGCCCCTGCCTATTTCCACTCGGGGAACAGGATTCTGGGGTCAGATCGTCATGACAACGGCCGCCACCTGGTCGGCGACGAGCCGCAACCTCGGAAGAACTTCGTTCGCGTTGTCCACCCTCCCTAGCACCTCCGCCGATCGAGCTAAGGGTCGTCAAGCATCAGTGGACCATAGGAAAGGTCGACATGAGCTCTATGGAGCTCGGGAAAGGCTGTGTTGGGCTGTCACCGTGTGACCTAGACCGGAAATCGGGATTTCTACTAAAACTCAAAGAACAGCGGTTTCCCTCCACGGTTCTTCGTGGTTCTTGCTCCTATGGATCCGCACGGGCTACTAGAAGTGATCCTCTCCATGAGAGGACAAATGATGCAGTGTGGCTTACGAATTTCTCGGATCGGTGCAAACCTCACTTTTGCACACCGTCGCGAAAACATGAAATTTCGGCTTGAGCAGCGCTTGTCACGCCGCCGGAGCTTACGGAAAAGAAAGAGGGGTTGAAGGCGAACCTCTTTGCTGTTTACAGCTCCGTGAACGGTGGGCTGTGGTGGCCGGAAGGGCTGTTCCCGCAGCGGCGGCTCGAGCTGAACCGGCAAAGACAAGATCGCCGCGGTGGAGCTCGGGGAAGACCGCGCAGGGTCTGGAACCGATGCGAGGGCGTTGGAGATGGCTTGCCACACCCGGTGCTGGTCTCAGATCGCCGGGAGGGTCACTGGATTGGCCGGGCGATGAGGAACCGAAGGTTTGCTCGGGCGGCGAGGTGTTTCGGCGTTTTGAGTGAAGGTGCGGCGAGGCAGCGATGGGAGGCGCCGGTGACCGCTCGGGTGGGTAGATAAAGACCCAGGGAGTCGGTTCAGCGACCGTGGGCGGCAAGCAGGTGGTGGCGCGGCGGCCTCCCCTTGGTGGCCCTCTCGGGAGAAGCTCGGGGACCCGAGTGCTGAAAGTCCACTCGGTTGATCTCCTTCAGTGGCTGACATGTGGGTCCCACTGCAAATTTTAACCTCTGAAATTTACTCCTAATCACTGTTGTAAACAGTGAGTCCCAAAATACCCATGGTGATTCAAATTATTCACCCATGAGCCATTTGAATTGAGTAGAATTCAAATGGGGTTTGATTTGAATGAATTTCAGTACAAGTTCAGTTTTGAATTCAAATAAAGTTTGAATTTGTCCCACTTAGCTCATGTCAAGATCAACTCCAAATGGAGTGAAAATTGGTGTGTGAGCTCACAAAAATGTGCTGAATAAGAATCTGCCTCCCACTTTTAAATTCATGGGATAAAACAGTTTGAATTTGAATATGGTTTCAAACTGCCCTCTTCCTAGCTATACCCAAAATGACCTCAAAAAGGTTTTGAACTTGGGTGAAACTTGGCATGGACATCCTTAGCAATGTGTAGGAGTTTTCATATGTCCAGCCCGCCTATATCACATGTGGGAAATACCACTTTTTCAATATGTGAGTTTGTTCTCTAATGAGCATGTTGATGGTGGTTACTTGCTCTTCATTTGTGTTCATCATCTTTACTCAAATGAGGTGTGTGGCGTGGTGATGAACACTTCAATTATGTGTCAAAAACTGAGGCCCTTACATTCCTCCCCCCTTAAAAGAATCTCGTCCTGAGATTATAAGGTGAAAATGAGAGAGAGTACGGTGGAAAATTACCGGATATGCGACGTGAAAAAGTTGGGGTAGTTAGCGCGAAGAAATTATTCGCTCTCCCATGTCGCTTCGTCCACGGAGTGATTATTCCATAGAACCTTGTAGAACCACAACGTACGGTTGCGTGTGGTTCGGGCCTTTTCATCAATAATCTGCACCGGTTCCTCCCGATAGGTGAGATCCGGTTGCAGTTCTTCAATATCTTCCAGCTGAACGGTAGTTGATAGCTTAAGACACTTCCTCAGCTGGGAAATGTGAAAGATGTCGTGCACACCGGAAAGTGCTTCTGGTAATTTCAGCCGGTATGCCACTGATCCTCATCTTTCGGTAATCTGGATGGACCGATGAATCGTGGTGCTAACTTTCCTCTCACCCCAAATCTGTTTACGCCCTTCATTGGAGACACCCGTAGGTATACGTGATCTCCAACTTCGAATTGTAATGGGCGCCTTCTCCGGTCCGCATACTTTTTCTGACAGGATTGAGCGGCTTTTAGGTTAGCTTGAATCAGTCGAACCTTTTCTTCCGCATTGTTGACAAGGTCAATCCCGAAGGTAACCCTTTCGCCAGACTCACACCAGTTCAATGGTGTGCGACACTTTCTACCGTATAGCGCCTCGTAAGGTGCCATCTTGATGCTGGCTTGGTACCCATTATTGTACGAGAATTCAGCTAACGGCAAGTGATCATCCCAATTCTTGCCGTGGTTGATAGCGCAAGCTCGTAGCATGTCTTCTAGAATCTGATTTACCCACTCGGTTTGCCCATCCGTCTGCGGGTGGTATGCTGAACTACGGATCAACTTCGTCCCCAAGGCAGCGTGCAGCTGCTCCCAAAAACGGGACACTAATAAAGTGCCCCGATCCGATATGATAGTACGGGGTACGCCGTACAAGCATAGGATCCGTGAGATGTACAGTTCAGCGCACTTCTTGGCGTTGTAGTTGGTGTTGACCGGGATGAAATGGGCAACTTTGGTGAGCCGATCGACGATCACCCACACCGAATCATGTTTCTGCAAGGTGGTGGGTAAACCGAAGATGAAGTCCATGCTCACATCCTCCCATTTCCAGGCAGAAATGCCCAGTGGTTGCAGCAGTCCCGGTTTCCGCATGTGGTCTGACTTCACCCTTCGACATGTATCACACTCGGACACCTATTTTGCAGTTTCTCATTTCATCAGTGTCCACCAAAACTTGCTTCTGAGTTCTTGATACATCTTGTTGCTACCGGGGTGAATAGAAAACTTTGACAAGTGAGCCTCATCAAAGATTTTCTTCCATAACTCCGGGTTTCGGGGTACGACGATCCGGTCCTTGAACCATAGGACGCCATCTCCGTCCTTCCGGAAACATTTCAGCTCCCCACTGTCTACACGTCTCCGCAAATGCGACATGCCCTTGTCATTCTTCTGGGCTGCCGCTATCTCTTCACGGATGGTGGGGATCAAAGCTAGGTTGTAGAGAGCTCCGTGTGGAATCACATGTAGTGGTGGTTCGCTCTCTTCTAACGGTGTGATGGTCAGATTGTTGACGTGTGACTTGCGGCTCAGCGCATCCGCCACTACATTTGCCTTGCCCGGATGATAATGGATCTCTATTTCGTAATCCTTTATCAATTCTAACCATCTTCATTGCTTCATGTTCAGCTCTTTCAGAGTGAATATGTACTTGAGGCTTTTGTGGTCGGCATATAAATGTACGAGGTTACCGAGTAGGTAGTGCCTCCACATCTTGAGTGCGAGTACCACGGCAGCGAGCTCCAAGTCGTGAGTTGGATAATTCTGCTCATGGTTTCTAAGCTGCCGTGATCCATACGCGACCACTCTTCGGTCTTGCATCAGCACACATCCGAGCCCAATGCCGGATGCATCGCAGTACACATCGAACGGTTTTGTTGTGTCTGGCTGCGCCAAAACCGGTGCTGATGTCAGGTGCTTGACTAAAGCCTTGAATGCTGCTTCACATGCTGGACTCCAAACATATTTGGTAGCCTTCTTCAGCAGCTCTGTCATTGGCTTGGCAATCTTCGAGAAGTTCGGAATGAACCTCCGATAATATCCCGCGAGTCCGAGGAAACTCCGTACCTCGTGAACAGTTCTCGGGGATTTCCAATTCAGCACTTGAGTGATCTTGCTCGGGTCCACCGCGATACCCTCCGCTGAGATGATATGCCCGAGAAAAGGCACTTGCGATATCCAAAATTCGCATTTGCTGCATTTCGCGTATAACTTGTAGTCCCGCAGCCGTTGTAAGACTATACACAGATGTTTCTTGTGATCTTCTTCCGACTTGGAATATACCAGAATGTCATCGATGAAGACCATGACAAACTTGTCCAGCTCCGGCATGAATACTGAGTTCATCAAGTACATGAAGTGAGCTGGAGCATTGGTGAGGCCGAAGGACATGACCAGGTACTCATAAAGTCCGTACCTCGTCGAGAAAGCTGTCTTTGGAATGTCCTCAGCCCTTATCTTAATCTGATGGTACCAGGATCTTAAATCCATCTTGGAAAAGATCTTTGCTTCGACCAACTGATCAAACAACATGTCGATCCGCGGCAACTGGTACTTGTTCTTGATGGTTACAGCATTTAATGGACGATAGTCCACGCAAAGCCGTAACGTCTCATCCTTCTTCTTGACAAATAAAGCCGAACAGCCCCATGGCGAGGAGCTCGGCCTAATAAAACCCTTCTCCAGAAGGTCCGTGAGCTGAGTCTTCAGTTCAGCCAACTCCTTGGGCGCCATCTTGTACGGCCTTCGGGATATTGGCATGGTTCCCGGTGCAAGTTCAATCTTGAACTCCACCTCTCTATCGGGCGGCATCCCCGGCAAATCGTCCGGGAATACATCAGGGAACTCTCGGACCACTGGAATATCTTCCAATCTGATAGTTGTGGCTTGATAGACACTTGGAAGTTTTATTTCTGGACTGTCCAGAAATAATGAGTGAGACCCGTGCACTTCTGAGTTTAAGTGCACGACTCGAAGGACGGTGTCTAAAACAGCGCCGTGGCGGGTTAACCACGACATCCCTAGGATGACATCGACCTTCTGTCCCTCTAAGATAATGAGAGACGTGGGGTACACTCTACCCGCTAAGCATAATGGTGCTTTGGAAACCATTACGCTTGCTGAAATCTTCCCACCCGGTGAACAAATTAAATATGGACTATCGGTGGGTAGTATTGGCAAGCTGTGTTTAGCAATGAAAGCTTGGCTAATAAAATTATGTGTGGCGCCTGAATCAAACAGTACTATAGCGGGATGCTGGTGGAGTTGGAACATACCCGCAAGGATTGGCTCGCCCTCCGGCACGTCCTCAATGGCAAGCTGGTGGACGGTGCCGTGCCTAGGGTTTGCCCGCCGCGCATTAGTAGGGTTCCGGGGTTGATTCCTCCCCGGAAACTGCGGTGCCACTCCGCCGCCTTGCCTCTTCGGGCAACTTCTCGCGAAGTGTCCTGGACGACCACACTTGTAACATGTGGCCGCTGCTGGTGTAGTGCTCGGGGGACGAAAGCCCGGCATGCGCTGCTGAGGTGCATACGCACGCGGCATCGCCCGCTGCTGCTGTTGTTGCGGAGGTGGTACTGGCAGTGCCGGCCTGAATGCCGGTGAAGAGTACGGCCGACTGCGGAATGGCATCGACCGCTGTGGTGGCTGCCAGCGTGGACCTGATGGTGGGCGATTCACCATCCGAAACTTCTGGGAAGGACCGCCTCCTTCTCCGCTGCTCTGCAGCGCGCTTCGCTTTCGCTCTGCCGTCACCAACTCCTTGCCGGAGTCCTCCTGAACAATCGCAGCATCAATGATGTCGTTGAGGCTGCCGCGATTGAACATCGCCAACTTGTCCTTCAGGAGCGGGTTAAGCCCCTGGTAAAAATGGTCCCGCCACTTCTCGTCAGTATCGGCATGATACGACGCATAAAGCGCGAGATCGTTGAACGCCCTGGAGTATTCCAGCGTGTTCCGGCTCCCTTGTTGCAGGTGCAGGAACTCCTGCGTCTTCCTCTTCATTAAACCTGGCGGTATATGATAGGCCCTGAAGACCGTCCGGAACTCCGTCCAGGTCATCACTCGGTCGGTGGGCTGTGAAGCACAGAAGTTGGCCCACCACGCGCTCGCGGATCCTTGGAGCTGCTGGACCGCGAACTGAGTCTTGCGCTGCTCGCTTATCTGGAGCAGCCCGAACTTCATCTCTATGGTGCGGAGCCAGTTGTCCGCGTCAAGTGGTTCATCCGCCCTTGAGAATACAGGGGGATGAGTCGCCAGGAAGTCGGAGTAGGAGCTCTGTTGACGCTCCACACGGTCTTGACGTCTCTCTGGGCGAGACGTATTCGCAATTAGAGTTTGCAGCAACTCTGTGTGCTGCTGGTGTGAACCTGCCATTGCTGCGACGATGTCGGCCAATGTAACTATCGGTAGTGGCGGTGGCGGTGTTTGCTGTTGCTGTTGCTGCTGCTGTCCCGAGGAGTCCTCGGGAGGTGGTTGGGAGGTCTCTCCCCCTTGACTGGTACCCCCAACGTCCGGGTTGGCACGAGTACGCGTCATTTCTGAAATTCAAAACAGCAGCGATTAGCACATGTCTTACTTAAAATTCCATATGCAACAGTAGGTATTGAAGTGACACATGATTAATTTGCACAACATTCACATATATTGATAAAGCATAAACTCTATACAAGATACATTATTCTCGGGTCTCCGAGAAGTCGTGCTCATGTCGTCACTACCTATACATACACTACTGTCTACACGACATGTCACCGATTACAAAATTTGGGCTACACTACCCTGGCTGCCCTACATGGCAACTGTAACCCCCTACTCGGAGTAGAACTCGACCTCCTGTGGGTCATCCTCCTCCGGTACCTCTGCTGGTGGCTCTGGATCTACCTCCTCTTCTCCCATTCCGGGTTCCCCCATTGCTGGAAGACCCAAGACCACCGGTATGCCCAATACCGGAGGTACGAGGTCCTGCAAAGCATGCACCTCGTCCATAGCCTGGTTGTAATTTTCTTCCCAGCCTTGCCCTTCCTCAATAGCGTCGTCCCGCTCTTGAGTAAGTTCCTCATTCTGCTGGGTCAGATTCTGTACCAGTTCTTGCAATGTCGCGATGTCAACACGGCTCTTTCTCTTCGCCTTCTTCAGACGATGCAACTGATTGTGTTGTTCATTCAGTCGCTTGATCGTCAAAAGGAGCACATTGCGGAGGGCGCTGTGAGCACTCTCGAACTGGTCTCCACGGCTCGTGCTCTCCTTGAGCTTGGTGGCGAGATGCTCCGTATGAACAGCTTGGCTGTCCATCACAGCGTTTCCCGCCCTCATCTGGAGGCTGAGATTTGCCTCCGCGGGGTTGTACCTTGGGCAACTCGGATCTGTTGCCTCCAGGTACCTCTCTTCCCACACATGCTGAGCCCGTCCCTCCACTGGAACGAGCACGTATGGAGTACCCTCCATAGCCTGCACGTGTAGTTGGCAGAAACGTGACATAGTGTCACGGCCTGCCACTTGCCACATCCCTTCCGGTTGTTTTCCTCTCACCGTGACGGTGAACGGCACCCAACCGGGTGACGTAGGTCCTGCAGGGACTTCGACATGGATCGTCCACGTCTTGTTCCCCTCTTCGCCTTCTTCCTTGGCGAAGTACTGCGGCAACTGGTTGTACCCGAAATATTGGAGCATTTGCCACAATGCTTCCGGGTAGCCGCTACGATGAGAACAGTGGGAGACCACTCACCCGTTCTCCAACTGTCTATCTGCTGTCATCTGTAAAAATATATTTGAGAAATGTCAAATATTTATTTAAACAGTAAACCACTGAGTTATAACATAAGACATGTCATTGAACCCATAGAACATGGAAGCACAGTTCAAATTTTAAACAAATTTGACTGCTGATCTGCTGTTCCCATGACAGCCCTGACCAGTTTCCATATCAACCTGATTTAGGCCATGCTAAATGCAAAACTAGTTCTGGAGCTCAACATCAAAGTTAAATCTAACTTCAATAGCTTTCCATAAAGTATTTGCTTGGCCTAAGATCTGTCCTGGTTCAAAAGTTATGAGACGTCAAAGTTAGCAGAATTTCTGGAAACAATTGGATAGCACCTCCCTGCTTTAGGTACTGATTTCATCCAAGAATTCCAGTTAATTCTGTTCCTAATCTGATAAAACTTTCTGTTACAAAGTTGTAACCCATCTCATAAGCTTTCTAGAACTACCTCATTTTATATTTTTGGATTTTTAAGCAGGAAGTTATGCTTAATTTACAGAGAGTTTACAGAGAGTCTTTGCTCTGTCCTGTTTTCTGGACAGCTCCAACTCTACTGCATTTTTCGATTGGTTAAGGGATGAAACACCTCTGGACCTCAACAGAAAAGTTGTAAAGATTTTCCAAAGCTTTCCAGAAATGAATCATATGACCCCAACCTCGAAAGAACTCAACCTCTAACCTCTGATTAACTTCAGCCTTGATTCAGCTGAAAACATAGTGCTCTGTCCTTAACAACCTATAAGTTGAAAACTTGTTAACTTTGAATATCCTGTTCAAGGGAAGGAGTTACATCAAGTTTTACTACTTCAGATCAAAATCTTCAAGTTTTAGATGAAGTTGTTCATTTAATGGGGTGTGACGTCGATGCGTCACCAGATTATGTCGGTACTACGTCCTCACAAAGAAAAACCTATACCGGGCTTAGCCGGCTTCGTTAATTCAGTGGCACTAAACGTCACTCGCACACGGATGCTACACTCCTACAGTTTCGTGGTTAGGCTACCTGCAGAAACTCAAGCAATTGTCAGACTCGGCTGCACACCGAGCCCGGAATCCATACAGTTCGTACACCTGGCCGTCATCACTCGCCCGGATGTTCTCAAGCCAAACACGCCTTGAGTTACATGTTCACGTTTCAGACCACGTGACGGCGTCTCCCAAGTTGCACCACGCATGCCAGGGACAGACGTTGCTCGAATACCCCAAACGACATGAAGAGTCGTAGAGGATATCAAAGCGGGTCGGGTTACCTGCCACCCGTGGGGCTCCACCCTTCAGCTTGTGCGCACTGGTGGACAGCGCTTACGTGCACCCTCCAGGACATACACGTCCCGAGATGCACGATTTTCTGACATAATCAAATAGTTAATATGCCACTTTCTATATGCTAATAACAGCCTTATACGGGCTACTAACTCGTTCCTCACTGGATTTTTGAAAAAGATGACCTTTGTAGTGCGTTAAACCTCAAGCGAGCTCTGATACCAACGCTGACACGACCCCAAAGGTCCTGTCGAGCCAGGATCACGCTGAGGGGTGCTGCGTTGCACAGCACCGGATAACACACATCAAAGGTACAAAGCGGAAGCGAAATTTTATTACATAAACAAGTTTATGAACATGTGTACATCAAAATAAGTCCAGTCTACACTCACGGGCGTAGACTACGAATCAAGTCCACGTTCAGCCCTTGAACGTGTCCTTGCTAGCACACACGCACACTAACTCTCCGGCGTGCACGCTCCCACACGACCGAATTCCCCTCCTGGGGTTCCGTCTCCTCTTCGGGAGTCCCTTCCTCATAGAACCCTGCAAAAGCTTCAAACACAAGCAGTGAGCACGAAGGCTCAGCAAGTCTGACCCGTCTCACCTAAACATGGAACTTCTACATGAGGGGTAATGGGTTACATGAGGTAAAAATCATTTGCAAGGACTCGCCTAATTAGTAGAACCATATTTTCAGGTTTTAGCAGCAGGTTGTGGAGAACCTTACGCTAAGGCACATGAGAGAGCCGCAATCAAACAAGAAACGCATTTCTCTCATGTACTTTGCCCAAAGTTGAAAAGAACTTTAGTTAGCTCTAAACTACAGCATATCATTAACAATCGATGTCCATCGTTCAATCAGCAACATTTTAACATGTGACTAGCCTGTTCTTTCTACGTCACGGTACAGTGAACAAGTGGTACTCACTGACCGCGAGGGACGGTGATTATAATCGATTTACACCTGCAGGGTTACCCGAACAACCCGTCACGTACGCCCGTACTCGATATTGCCTACAACAACCATCACGGACGCCGTACGCAACTACCTTACGCCCGTCAGCCAAATATTGAACCGGTCCCATCGTCCCGAGCAAGAGGTCTCTGCACGCGCATCTCAGTGCCGCCAGCCGATTTACACCTCAAGCTGTCAACCTACCCTCTGAACGACGGGCAATGCCTCAATACCCAGCTACCCGAGTTACATCAGTTTCCCGGTTCCCATATAGCCGGTAGGTCTTCGGTACTGTTCTAGCTTGTTCAACAGGCCCGCACATGGCTCGGTCCTCAATTGACACAAACGGAGCTACAGCACACAGGCCCCAAAGTCCTGCTGCCCTTACCCTCCGCTTGGTCTCATTTTCTTACCATGTGTTTCATTTGCTATCACTACCCGAGTCGAGTGCCTCTAGCCTATGCTCGCGAGTAGTTCCAACTACTCGACTTGTACCGAATCATACTCTATCTTAGCAATGCAGTGCTAACGAGGTTTTGCAATCCTAAACCCAACCCATGGTTTTCTTGGCTATGCAGTTGGGTTTCCAATCAAGACTCTAATGCAAAGAATCATAGTTATTCAAAGATGTGCTCAAAACAATAAATATTTGTAAAAAGGGTGATGCAAACTGGAGCTTGCCTTGCTGCTCTTGGTTGTAGGCTAGCTGTTCCTCTGGAGTAACGAAGTCTAGGACTTCGGGTTCCTCCTCGACCTTAGCGACTACATGATAAGAGAGGTACATGTATTAATTTGAATGCATTTGTATTAAGTTTGAACTTGTGAAGCTTATAAGTCCCACTAGACAGACTCAATTACTGTAAAACTTTTACTGTGGCTTGGTTACAACCTAATTAGAGACTTGGTCAAGTTTCAGTTGCAGCAAAGCTCATTTGAGCCCTCCACAATTAATTATGTCCTTGACCTCAATTGGAACTCTTAGGGTGCTCTAAGGATTTTCATGAAACAAACTATGACTTTCTGAAAACTAGATTTTCAGAGGGTTCTAATGGAGTTGGCCTCACTTAATTTGGATGTTCCTAGCTAAAGAAATGAGCTAAACAATTTCAGAGAAAATTCTGAAAATGTTTCTGAACATTTTCTATTTTCTCTGGAACAGTTTCACTAATCACACCATTAGGTGGATCAAATGAGCTCCAATGGGTCTGAAATTTTTATGGTAGTTCAGGGATATTTTGGAGAACATCCCAGCAAAATTTCAGGATTTTCCTCCAAAGGATTCTCCAGTTAAAATTCCAAACTTTAAATTTGAGGAATTAATTCTGGAGAAATAAGGAATTTCATGAAGTGAAACTTGATTTGATGGAAAGTACTCAGAGAGCTGAATTCAGAAAAATTTGGTTCACTCAATTTGGAGCTTTCTAGCCAAAGTTATGAGGATTTGAAGTTTGGAAGAATTCTGAAAATCAGGGAAAAAGTTTAAACTCTCGGGGGCCCGCGGGGACACGTGTCGAGCGCGGAGGTGTCCGGCACACCGGAGCTCACAGGGTATTTGCGCGCCAGCATAGCTGATCCCGGCCGCAGCCCGATCCCGATTTAAAATATCTCCCGCTGACAGCTGGGGTCCACCCCTTCGTCAACCTCCCGCTGCCCGCGTTCTGCCGCCGAGGAGCCTCGCCGGAGAGCTCGCCGCCGGCTTCTGTAAAGCTCCAAACTTCACGATTCTGGCCGCCCCTGCCTATTTCCACTCGGGGAACAGGATTCTGGGGTCAGATCGTCATGACAACGGCCGCCACCTGGTCGGCGACGAGCCGCAACCTCAGAAGAACTTCGGTCGCGTTGTCCACCCTCCCTAGCACCTCCCCCGATCGAGCTAAGGGTCGTCGAGCATCAGTGGACCATAGGAAAGGTCGACATGAGCTCTATGGAGCTCGGGAAAGGCTGTGTTGGGCTGTCACCGTGTGACCTAGGCCGGAAATCGGGATTTCTACTAAAACTCGAAGAACAGCGGTTTCCCTCCACGGTTCTTCGTGGTTCTTGCTCCTATGGATCCGCACAGGCTACTAGAAGTGATCCTCTCCATGAGAGGACAAATGATGCAGTGTGGCTTACGAATTTCTCGGATCGGCGCAAACCTCACTTTTGCACACCGTCGCGAAAACATGAAATTCCGGCTTGAGCAGCGCTTGTCACGCCGCCGGAGCTTACGGAAAAGAAAGAGGGGTTGAAGGCGAACCTCTTTGCTGTTTACAGCTCCGTGAACGGTGGGCTGTGGTGGCCGGAAGGGCTGTTCCCGCAGCGGCGGCTCGAGCTGAACCGGCAGAGACAAGATCGCCGCGGTGGAGCTCGGGGAAAACCGCGCAGGGTCTGGAACCGATGCGAGGGCGTTGGAGATGGCTTGGCGCACCCGGTGCTGGTCTCAGATTGCCGGGAGGGTCACTGGATTGGCCGGGCGATGACGAACCGAAGGTTTGCTCGGGCGGCGAGGTGTTTCGGCGTTTTGAGTGAAGGTGCGGCGAGGCAGCGATGGGAGGCGCCGGTGACCGCTCGGGCTGGTAGATAAAGACCCAGGGAGTCGGTTCAGCGACCGTGGGCGGCAAGCAGGTGGTGGCGCGGCGGCCTCCCCTCGGTGGCGCTCTCGGGAGAAGCTCGGGGACCCGAGTGCTGAAAGTCCACTCGGTTGATCTCCTTCAGTGGCTGACATGTGGGTCCCACTGCAAATTTTAATCTCTGAAATTTACTCCTAATCACTGTTGTAAACAGTGAATCCCAAAATACCCATGGTGATTCAAATTATTCACCCATGAGCCATTTGAATTGAGTAGAATTCAAATGGGGTTGATTCGAATGAATTTCAGCACAAGTTCAGTTTTGAATTCAAATAAAGTTTGAATTTGTCCCACTTAGCTCATGTCAAGATCAACTCCAAATGGAGTGAAAATTGGTGTGTGAGCTCACGAAAATGTGCTGAATAAGAATCTGCCTCCAACTTTTAAATTCATGGGATAAAACAGTTTGAATTTGAATATGGTTTCAAACTGCCTTCTTCCTAGCTATACCCAAAATGACCTCAAAAAGGTTTTGAATTTGGGTGAAACTTGGCATGGACATCCTTAGCAATGTGTAGGAGTTTTCATATGTCCAGCCCACCTATATCACATGTGGGAAATACCACTTTTGCAATATGTGAGTTTGTTCTCTAATGAGCATGTTGATGGTGGTTACTTGCTCTTCATTTGTGTTCATCATCTTTCCTCAAATGAGGTGTGTGGTGTGGTGATGAAAACTTCAATTATGTGTCAAAAACTGAGGCCCTTACAAGAACCTCCATTATACCAGTACACAACCGTTGGTGTATGGCCAAGAGATCACAAAATAGCCTTTACAAAGGGGCTACTAGATGTATGGACTCACTGAGGTTTCACCGGCAGGCTTGAATCACCATTCTCCCACCCACAGGCCCCCCTCTTGTGCCATGAAGTTCCCAGGGCAGTCCCTCTCGACTCCCATTCCCCGCGCCATCCACGGTCCATAACAAGCTAGCAACACACCTAATTAGTCAGCTAAGCTGCACCCATATTTGGCCTTGTGGTGGCATAGTATTCCTAGCATGTGCTGGCATGAACCGGTCCTTAGATCTACGGAAAGTAAACCACCATCTCATTCAGCAACATCCACGAACCAATATTGCCTAGATCTCCCCGATTCCATGCTCATTAACACCATCAAGTTCTCATTATCATTATTCATATGAGTGCAGTAGCTAACCATATTTTAATTCAGCTTCCCGTATCCCGTAAATTAAGCGAAGCAAAAAGGAAAAACGACCATACCCAACTCATCAACTTTCCCGGTGACAAGGATAGCTAACAAAACTAGTAAACTCCTATAAAAGTGTGTTCCATCAAGTTGACTCAAGCATACGAGTTTTCACAAACAAAACAGTTTGAAAACATGGGATCAATATGGTCAAGGGGCACTTGCCTTGCTCCCGTGGTTCTTGTTGTTCGAGCGTCTCGAAGTCTTGGTGATGTAGTTCCACGTAGATGGCCTCTTGAGCTTGTCCTTCTACTGATGACCACGCACATACAAAATTTACAGCAATCTATCATCATGCATAAATTTTACTCAATATGCAATGAGGTAGATGAATGCAAATCCTATGGTGCACTTTTAATAATCCAGTTTGTACGTGTTCTTGCATGTTTTAATGGGCTTTCATAGGGTTTTATGATGAACAAGGATGTAGGTATCAAGTGGGACGTGGTGATGATCTTGACTCAAGATCTAGATCAATTCCACCGTCAAAAACCGATCAGAACACGATTTGTCCACACGTAAAAGTTTCTGCTCAAAGGGGGCGAAGAAAACGGATGCGTAGAAACAGCGATGATGTCGTAAGATGGGTAATGGGGACCTACCTCACTTTCCTTTTGGTGGCAGGGCCTTCCTCCTAGCAGTAGCAGTAGCGGAGAATTTTTCTATGGAAAATTTTGGTAGGACAGATCGTCGGGCTTCTTCTCCGGCGACGGCGGGTCTCGACGGGGCTCGATGGCGGCCAAATTCCGGCAAGGGGGGAACATGGCGACTTGGCAGCAAGGAAGGGGGCTTGGCAGCAGGGGGGCGACCAAAAGAGAGAGGGGTCGGCCAAAGGGGTGGGGGTTTTATTTATAAGGGGGAAAAGGAGAGTCCTACTCCAATTGGAGCTCAAATAAGAGTCCTATTCAATTTTTTTTTGGATCTTAACAAACTTATCTCTTGTGGTGCGGCAGCCTTGGGGATTTTATCCCCCAAAATGTGGGGAAATTTCCCCTTTTTGGGAATTGGGGAATTTGGAAATTTTGGGGAAAATTTAGGAATGGCTTATTTCAGCTATCTTTTTCCCATTCCTCACCATTTCTCTGTCACTTGGTCCATTTCTACATTCACCTCTCCATTTCTATGTCCCATTCTCCATTTCTACACTCCCCTCTCCATTTCTATAGTTCTTTCTCCATTTCTATTGTTCTTTCTCCATTCTACTTCTTTTATAATGTTTCTCTACATGGAAAGTGTATGCAATGCATGGAAATGAATTTGAGGGTGTTACAGCTCGAGTCACACGGTTCCCCAGAAATCGCTGCTCAAGGACCAGCCAGGCACGTCGGGCGGTGCCACAACCACGCTGCCTGACGATGTCCTATAGCTCCTCCGACGGGGAACCAAGGATCCAGGATAAGACCAGGTTGTCCATGCTGATCCAGGAGACATCCACTGAAGAGTCGTCCTGGAGAACGTGGTTGTGACACCCTCAATTTCATAATCCTGTATGCATTCATATTTCATGTAGAAAAGCATTTTAAAATAAGTTGAAACAGAGAAAGAATAAAAAAGATAGCCAAAAAGAGCCAATTCCAGTTCGCCGAGGAGCGCTGTAGACAATTTCTGCGGCCGCTGGACACTTGGTGCGTTCGGAGCTCATCCCTGCAGAGGGGGGAGAGGTCCGCCGCTAAACTGGCTACATGGCAGGCTCGGGGCTCGTCTCTGTGAAAAGGGCCGAGGTCCGACCTCGTGGGACATGTGTTGCCCCCGGAGCTTGCCTCTGCGGAGAAGCAAGGCCGGTCCCGCAGGACACGTGTCTCCTGCGGAGCTAGTCACTGCAGAGAAGAAAGGTCCAGCCGCGTGGGACACGTGTCGCTCTCGGAGCTCACCTCCGAGAGGTCCGGCCCCGCTAGACACGTGTCACTCTCGGAGCTTACCTCCAGGAGGTCCGGTCCTGTTGGACGCACTTCAGCCTCGGAGCTCGTCTCCGAGAGGTCCCGCCCTAAGGGAGGTCCGACACTACTGGACACATGTCATCTCCGGAGCTCACCTCCGGGAGGTCCAACGCTGATGAACACTTGTCGACCTCAGAGCTCGCCTCCGAGAAGTAAGGAAGATCGGCGCTACTGGACACGTGGCATTCTCTAAGCTCACCTCCGAAGAGAGGGGAGGTCCAGAACGGACACGTGGCACTACCAGAGCCCACCTCCAAAGAGAGGGGAGGTCCGGCACTGCCATGTGGCATCCCCGGAGCCACCTCCGAAGAGAGGGGAGGTTCGGCACTGACACGTGGCATCCCCGGAGCCACCTCCAAAGAGAGGGGAGGTCCGGAACTGACCTGTGGCATATGAGGAGCTAGCCTCTGAGTGAGAGGGAGGTCCCGATCCACCAGACACGTGGCGCACGCGGAGCTCACCTCTAAGGGAGAGGGAGGTCCCGACCCGCCAGGACACGTGGCGCATGAGGAGCTCGCCTCTAAGGAGAGGGAGGTCTCGCCCATCTGACACACGGCACAATCAGAGCCCGCCTCTGCGGAAAAGGGAGGCCCGGCCTCCGCAGGACACGTGGAGCCTCCAGAGCTCATCACCGCGGAGGTGATGAGATCTGAAGCGGTTTTTGCTTCTGTACATGCAGGAATACCGACACGGAAGGAAACCAACACGAATTCCACATTGCTACCGCACCGAATCAATTTAAGATAAGTTGTTAACATCGAAAAACAATTTGAATAGGACTCTTATTCGAATTCCGATCAGAGTAGGACTCTTCATTTTCCTCTTATAAATAGAACCGAAAACCTTTGGCCGCAACCACAAACTTCTTTTCCACCTCCCGAGTCGACGACTTGGAGCCCCAGCCCCCAACTCGCCGAGCTAACCCCTTCGCCGGAGTTTAGTTGCTGGAGAGATGCCGACGAGCACCGTCGCCATCGCCGGAGAAGAGCCGACAATCTGTTTTTGCTAGGAGGAAGGACCCGAAGAAAATAAGGTAGGTCTCCAATACCACCTTACGAAAAGATTGCGGTTTTCTTTGCATCTGTTCTTTGATCCCTTCGAAACAGAAGCTTTTTCGTGGACAGATCACGTGTTGATCGGTTTGATATAGATCTTGAGTCCAGATCATCGCCACGTCCACATTTGATCTTTACACCTCTGTTTATTATAAAACCCCATGCAAACCCATGCAAGCCATGCAAGAACACGTACAAACGAAACTGCATCATAGGATTAGCATGCACATGCATCATTTCATTTTAAAGTAGAGTTTGTGCATGATGATTGATTGCTGTGAATCTTGTATGTGCGTAATCATGAATAGAAGGACAAGCTCAAGGAGCTATCTATGACGAGCTACAACAACAAGAGTTTGAGATCCGTGAACAACAGAAGCCACAAGAACAAGGCAAGTGCTCCTTGACCATATTGATCCCATGTTTTGGAAAACTGTTTTGTTTGCGAAAACGTGTGTGTGCTTGAGTCAACTTGATGGGAAACCCTTTCATAGGAGTTTACTAGTTTTGTTAACCACCCTTGTCGCCGGGAAAGTAAATGGGTCGGGTATGGTCATTTTACTTTTTGCTTCGCTGAGTCCATGGGATACGGGAAGCGAGATAGATGTGTCTAGCTAACTGCACTCATACGAATAATGAGAAACGGATGTTGTTAATGAACATGAATCGGGGGGGGGGGGGTCTAGGAAAGCTTGGTTTGTGATCGAGGTAGAATGAGATAGTGGTTACTTGCCGTAGATCTAAGGACCGGTTCATGCCAGGATAACAGTGCAACCACAAGGCCAAATATGGGTGCGGCTTAGCTGACTAATTAGGTAAGTTACTAGATTGTTATGGACCGTGGAAGGCACGGGGAATGGGGGTCGAGTGAGGACTTCCCTAGGAACTGCATGGCACAAGGGGGGCCCCGTAGGTGGGAGAATTGGAGATTCGAGCCTGCTGGTGAAACCTTAGTGAGTTCATACATCTAGTAGCCCGTTTGTAAAGGCTATTTTGTGATCTCTTGACCATACACCGACGGTTGTGTATTGGTATAATGGAGGTTCTGCAGTCGCCGACGGGTGACGAAATCACAAACTTGTGGGTAAAGTGGTGCCACCTCTGCAGAGTGTAAAACTATCATGATAGTCGTGCTTCCGGTCACAAGCGCCTGAACAACTCACATGATTAGATGGGATGGTTTTTGGGATGGTTTTTGGTTTGGTTTTTGGTTTGGTCTTTGGATTGATTTCGGGACTGTTGAGTCTGGTAATGAGAATGGTTTCGGACTGTTGAGTCGAAACAATAAGAATGGTCTCGGTTATGAGACGGAATCGAATATGAGATGAAATGGTAGTCAATATGAGATGGTATTCATGAGATGGTAGTGAATACGAGATGGTATTCATGAGCATGAGAAAAAGTTGAGAAAGATAAATGTCTGGTTGAGACATGGAAAGTGATGAAACATGATGTGGCAGACCGGGATCCGCCCATCCAGGATCGCAGAGGGTGGTGCCGCGCGATGCGACACCTGACAGCACACGTCATATGAACACATTATATTACATGGGAAAACAAACTTAATGTACAAAGTAGTACACTTCTCAGTTACAAACTAGGGTCTTTATTACACAGCGGAAGTTTCTTTTGTACAACTCACGCCCACCTATCTAGCAAAAGTCGGTTGCCCAGCCCTAGGGCAACCCACACTAGCTGCACGTCTCAGCTCAGCGCGGCATGTACGGCTCCCACTCAGCCGTGGTCCCCGACGCAGGGTAACCCTCGCCGGTGGACTCGTACTCCGAGTCCGTGGGTGGCTCCTCACCTGAAAAACACTTAAGCAGCAACCGTGAGCATGAAGGCTCAGCAAGGCTTAACCGACTCACCTAAACATGAAACTCTACATGAGGTGTACAATGACATAGGATAGTAATATTGCAGCAAATGGACATGCCTACAGGTTCATCCTTAGTTCAGCTTTTAGCAACAAATTAACAGTTCAGGAAGCTGAAATTTAGTAAGCAATATTTGGTGGCACACATGTAGCAATACAATTATATCATGACAGCAATGTTAAATCATCACATTTCATACACTAGGCTACGTCACGACTCAGTGACCAAGTGGT
This sequence comes from Neostapfia colusana, assembly GCA_030760725.1. NCBI lineage: Eukaryota > Viridiplantae > Streptophyta > Magnoliopsida > Poales > Poaceae > Neostapfia > Neostapfia colusana. Next base: position 29,383,367 of record JASWHV010000017.1, on the reverse strand, counting down.
ACTCTTCACCGCGAGGGACGGTGAATCGACTCGATATACACCTGCAGGGAAACCCAAAGAGCACGTCACGTACGCCCACCCGTGGAGCTGCACAGCACCCTCACTCAATGTCGTACGGGACAACCTTTCACCCAACAGCCCAAACTCGAACCGGTCGCACCGAAACGAGCAGGAGGTTCCCCACACGGAGCATCTCTCTATGCCCGTTGGCAGATTTCCACCTTGCTGCCCTCAACCTACACCTATAAATCGGTGTGCTATGCCTCGACGCCTGGAGGTTTAGGCTACATCGGTTTATCGGGTCCCATATATCCGATATGCCTTCGGTACGTTCAAACTTGATCAGCGTGGGCCGCACACGGATCGGTCCTCAATCGACAGGGACAGGGCTGCGCCCACAAGACTTCCTCTTGTTACGCCCTAGCCCCTGCCTAGTCTCATTTTCATTACTAACGTGATCTCACATCACCAACCGAACCCGTGTGTCCCAAGCCTATCTCATGAGTAGATTCCAACTACTCGACTTGTACCGAAGTTCTATGAAATATTAAGCATAGCCTGACTACTCGAGGTCTTAGACACTACCCTCACTCTTATGGAAAATTTCTGGTCATGCAAGTGGGGTTTTCATCCATCCCACACCTAATGCACATATACACTTCACCCTACGTATGTAAACAAAGTGAAAACTTATGAAAAGGTTAATGCAAACCAGGGCTTGCCTTGTTGCTGCTGGTCAGTATTTAGCTCTTCTTCCGGAAGGAGGAAGTCCAGCACTTCCAGAGTCTCTTGTTCAGTGACTACACGTGTAATGAAATACGACATGTAAATTTAAATGCAATGTGTAAACTTGAATACTTAACTACTAATAACTCTAGCTAGCCCTCCCCTTTGGTTCTGAAATTTTTATTGTGGCTTGGTAGGGTCCTAACCAGAGTCTTGACCAAGTTTCATTTGAAACAAAGTTCCTTTGAGCTTTGTACAAATAAAAACCTATTTGGCCAATAATTGAGCCTCTAAGTAATTCCAGGGGTTTTCATGGCTACAACGATTACTTTCTGGAAACTAGAATTAAAGATGGTTATAATGGAATTGGTTTCATGTCATTTGAAGAATTCTACTTAAAGTTATGCCCTAATTAAGATTGGAGAAAATCTGAAAAATGTTCCTGTGCATTTTTCTATTTTCTCAGGGCAGTTCTCTTAATCACCCCATTAGGGTAACTAAATGAACTTGGATGAGTCTGAAAATTTTACTGGGATTCAGGGATTTTCTAATGAACTTCTCAGCCAAATTTCAGAATCTTTCATAAAGTAGTTCTCCAGATAAAATTCCTAACAATTTAAAGTTTAGGGATTTAATTCTGGAAAACTATTCACTTTCATGAGCTGAATTTGGTATTGCTGGAAAGTACTCAGAATTCTGAGTTCAGCAAAATTTGGTTCATCGAATTTGGAGTTTCCTAGTCAAAGTTCTATTCATTTGAAGTTTGAACTAAAACTGGAAAATTCTAAAAATGTTTAAATCCTGCGGGTGGGTCCATCGCACACGTGTCGACCGCTGGAGCCGAGCCACACGGGGCCACAGACTCCTTCCCGCACGGCCGCACTGGATCCTGGACCACAGAGAATCCCACCCATTTATCTCCAGCCGCTGACGAGTGGGGCCTCCCCCCTTCGTCTTCCTCCGGTCACCCGCGCGACCCCGCCGCCGAGCTCGCCGGAGCTCTCGCTGGAGAGGGGTTCCGGCCCTCGGAGCTTGCTGATTCTCGCCGCCTGTGCCTATCTCGGCCTGGGGAACACGGTGGTGCCCTCCCCAGAGCTTGACAACAACCGGAACAGTGCTCCCGCCGGCAACAGCGGCCGGGAGCTCACCGGCGACGTCCAACTCGGCATCCCCTGCACCTTTTTCGATGCGGTTTGCTCGGGGAGCTCCGCTGACACCTGCTGGTCATGGACATGGACACCGATCCCCGTGAAAACGGCTGCAACTACGACCTCATCGGCGACCTAGGCCGGATATCGGCTGTGCTCAGAAAACTTCAAAGAACCGTAACTCTAGCCCACGGTTCTTACTGGTTTTCGATCCTAGGTGGTCGTGGCAGTGTATAGAGCGTGTGCGTGACTCGGTTTTCCCGGTGATGAGCTAACCCCCACGAATTTTTGGGATTTGGTGGGGGCTCAGTCTTAGGACCCCTGAAACTTTCCCAGCGAAATACTCCCCCGACAGCCCATGAAATAAAGAACGGTTGGGACCAGAAGACTCAGCACCTCAAGGCGGTTCTTTCTTGTGTTGCTCGTCGGGCACGAGAGCGCCTGTGCTGGCTGGGCGCCGGTGATCAGTGAGGTCGGCGTTTCTGTGCTCGCGCGGAACCGAGAAAGAAGCTCGGGTGGGGGTGGTTCTCGTTCGGGAAACAGGAGGAAGGGCGGTGTGGGCTGTGCGCTGGCCTTTGAGCCGCAGTTTTGGCACCGTGAGGTGGCCGTTTGCTGCCTCGGTGGCTCGCCGCCGCTCCCGTGTCTTGCGCGCGAAGCCGAGGTCGGCTGCAGCAACCGACTGCACCCTCGTGTGTGCAACTGACCTGTGGGCCTCCCCTTTACTCCTTTTTCTCTAATATTTCTTTTCTGTTTTTGCTGAATATCCCACCAGCTACTCACAATTTAATGTGAGACTTAGTCACCAAGTCTTTGTTGGAATTTGAATTCTCAAATTTGAACTGTGTTTGGCTAAATTTTCTGCATGTTTAAACTGAAATTCAAATTCAGTTTTGAATTCTTGCAAATTTAGCTCTTGACAAGATGAACTCCAATGAGGATGAAAATTGGTGGGCTTACTAAGAAAAATGTGCTGAGTTTGAATATGAAGCTAACTTTTGAATTTGAGTGATGAAAGTTGCTGCAATTTGAATTTACATTCAAATTGGCCTCTTTTTCAAATACCTCCAAAAGTGCCTCAAAAAGTGTTGGATTTGCATGAAACTTGGCTTGAACCCTCCCAAGACTTTTTAAGTTCTAGGGGTGAGCTCAACCTCTCATGTTCATGTGTACAAATCCCACTTTGTGAAAATGAAGGCTTTCCCCTCTAATCACTCTTTTGATGGAGATTACTTGCTCTTCATAATATTTCCTAAGATATCCACAATAAAAACTGTGGTGTTGTGAGGTTAAGAAAAAATTTTGCAAGTCCCTTTTCTTGGGCTTTTACACATGATGGAGGTATGTTGATGTTTTTAATATTTTGGGATTAAATTCACATTTAGCTAGTTGTTGTTTTTACCATATTTTGAGAAATAAACTTTGCTTTCTGCAATGAGCCTTTTTATACCTACCTTGTTGTAAGCTACACCTGGGAGGTCTACAATGGAGGCGATTTTCTTGCTTCGTCAGCTTATGGAGAGATATAGGGAGCAGAAGAAGGACTTGCATATGGTGTTCATCGACTTGGAGAAGGCGTACGACAAGATACCAAGGTCAGTCATGTGGTGGGCACTAGAGAAACATAAAGTGCCAACAAAGTACATTACCCTTATCAAGGATATGTACAATAATGTTAGGACAAGTGTGCGAGTAAGTGATAGTGAGACTGATGCATTTCCTATCACGGTAGGATTACATCAAGGATCAACTTTGAGCCCATACATCTTTTCCTTGGTCATGGATGAGGTGTCGAAGGATATACAAGGGGATATCCCTTGGTGCATGCTCTTTGCTGATGATGTAGTGCTGGTAGATGAAACTAGAGATGGTGTTGATAAGAAATTAGAGTTATGGAGACAAACCTTAGAGTCCAAGGGGTTTAGACTTAGTAGGACCAAAACCGAGTATATGAGGTGCGACTTTAGTGGTGTTGGTCGTGAAGAGGGAAATGTTAGTCTACAAGGACAAATAGTACCTAGAAGGGACTCTTTCCGATACTTAGGATCAATGTTACAAAGCAATGGCGATATTGATGAGGATGTTTGCCACAGGATCAAGGTAGGGTGGATGAAATGGCGACAAGCCTCTGGAATCCTATGTGATAGGAAAGTCCCACAAAAGCTAAAAGGGAAGTTCTATAGGACGGTGATCAGACCCGCGATGCTCTATGGGGCGGAATGTTGGCCAACTAAACGGCAACATGTCCAACAAATGAGTGTCGCAGAGATGCGCATGCTACGGTGGATGTGTGGGCACACGAGAAGAGACCGAATAAGGAATGAGGCGATTCGTGATAAGGTAGGGGTGGCGCCGATTGAAGAGAAGTTAGTCCAACATCGGCTTAGGTGGTTTGGACATATCCAACGGAGACCTCCAGAAGCACCGGTTAACAGTGGGATTTTAAGAGGTAGAGAAAATATTAGGAGGGGTAGAGGACGACCAAGGTTGACCTGGGAGGAGGCGGTAAAACGAGATTTGAGAGATTGGAATGTATCCAGAGACTTAGCTCATGATAGGACCGCATGGAAAGTAGCAATTCATGTGCCAGAATCGTAGTCTTGTTTTTTTCTTTTTTTCTTTTCTCTTTTTCTTTTCCTTTTTTCTTATTTCTTTTCTCTTTTCTCTTTTTCCTTTTTCTTTTTCCTTTTTTTTCTTTTTTTTCCCTTTTTTCCCCTTGTTCTCATATCTCTTCCTCTGTTTTACTTCATTGATATTGGGTTTCATGTCTAGCCGACCCCAACAGGCTTGGGATAAAGGCTTGGTTGTTGTTGTTGTTGTTGTTGTAAGCTACATGTCATACTTCCTGCACTTGCTGAGTACGTCATGTACTCACCCTTGCATTATCATACATCATCAGCAATAGGAGAGGAGTACTTTGAAAAGCATGTGGAGTATTAGGCGTGAGATCCACCATCAACCTTGCCTGTGGAGAAGGAGATGGCGCCGCTGTTGCTGCTTAGTTGCTTCCGCAATAGTTAGAAGACTTCCGCTGCTAGAATAAAGACTTCCGCTGCTAGATTTAGTTAGAGACTTCTGCTGCAAGAACACAATAGAGATTGATGTAATAAAGTACTTAATCCTATTCATTCGTGGTTATATATTCTGAATACAGTTTGTGATTATATGTGTATGTGTGATGAACATCCTGGGCACACATACGCATCAGTCAAAGTTCCTGACAGAACCGGGGCGTCACAGTGGTAGTCGAGGCGGAAGTGCTTCAGTGTGAGGAGCACCAGGATACGCCACCGGGCATATGAGGTAGACTCGGAGCTGAGGACATCCGGCACGAGCATTCATATGTTCTGATTCCCGGCGGCCTGCACATGAAGAGCAGCCACAAGTGAAGCCGAGTATGTACCAGCGTCCGAGTGAGGCTCGTGGGCAGCACTTGTCGGTCGGTGAACACTCTTCTCTAGTTGGTGGGATAGAGTGGCCGCAGAGGCACGCTCCTGCTCCATGGCGAGAGCGAGTGCCCGTTCTCACTCGCGAGAGGCAGCCAGAGCTGCGGCGATGTCGGAGGTGTCCGTTGTGTCGGTGTCGTAGGAGGAAGTAGCTGCGCTCTCAGCAGCGGCGCCAGCGACTGGAAACGGGATCGGCGGGACGGTGGTCGTGGTGCTCCCGTTGATGTCGAGGCCGGTGGCGGTGGAATCATGTGGCCCAGAGGTACCTGCCATGAAAACAACAACGGTGGTGGGTTTGCCGGTGGTACCTACAAGAGGTCCGCTGGCGGTCAGACCGGTCTTCGGAGACATAGGAGGGGCGGCAGCACCTCCCGGAACAGATGCGATGGCCGGCCGAGGGAGGTATGCAGCCGATCCAGTAGCGGTCGCCCCCCCCCCCCGGGGGGGGGGGGGGGGAGACCCCGTAGGGCGGCGGAGGGCCCCCCGCGCGCCGTGGCTTTAGAGGCTGGTGCAGAGGTGGCGGAAGCCCAGGGGGCGATTGGATCAGGGGCGGCTGGATCAGAGGTGGCGGTGGCCCCAACCCCCCCCCCCCCATCACGTGCCAAGGGGCGACTGGATCAGGGGTGGCTGGTACAGAGGTGGGGGGTGCAGGAGGGGTGGCAGCCCGAGGGGTGGCGGTGGCGGCAGACCAGGGGGCGCCGTCGTGGGACGCTGCAGAGGCGGCGCCACCAGCGGCGGCCCGAGGGGTGGCGGCGGCGGCGGTGGGCCAGGTGGCGGCAGGCCAGGTAGCGGTGTTAGGTGAGCCGACGGCGGCTGGGAGCACAGCGGGGATGGCTGAGCTGGCGGCAGCAGCCCATGGCTGTGGCTGCGGTGCAGCCATTAGTGTTAGCTAATCCTAATTACCTAGCTAATGATATCACATTAGAGGGAGAGTGATTTGTGTGTATTAATCTGAGGGGTCAAGGGTACAATATATAGATGGATTAGGTGGGGGAAAAGACTATTAAGCCCCTAACCCTAATCCCATCTAAAAAACTAAACTGCCCCTGATTATCCCCCTAATTACATAGTCTCACATCGTAGCCTATCTTCTCCACAAAATTGTGATCTGGCAGAGTGAGGCCTTCTACGAGCACTGCCCTGATGAGACCGAGACTATTGAGCACTTGTTCCTATCTTGCCTAGTGGTGAACATGGGTAAAATTGGGACCTTTGATTTTTGAATTATTCAGATCCGGGGTGAAAAGTAGTTGGAGCTGTCAAGAACGGGATTGAAAACTGCTTAGATGTTTTTCTGATCCTTTTTACGGTTACCGTTTCTGATACCACTGCGGAGAAGCGAGACCTGTCCCACAGGACACGTGTGACGCCCTCAATTCTGTGGAAAACCACGGAACCGAGAACTAATGTATATGTGTGCCCAGGATGTTCATCACACATACACATATGATCCACAAACTGAATTCAGATTATATATTACCACGAATAACAGAGTTTATTATAATATCTCATGAGCCTTGGACTCATGCTCACAGCGGAAGTCTTATTTCTATGCAGCAGAAGTCTTTTATTCTAATGCAGAAGCGATTTAACTAATGCGGAAGCAAAACTAAGCAGTAGTGGCTCCATCTCTACTCCCTCCACAGGCAAGGTTGAGAATAGATCACACGCCTTAATGCCCCACTTGGTCTTCATAGTAGGCTTCTCCTTCTGCTGATGATGAAGTAATAATGCAAGTTTGAGTACAATGATGTACTCAGCAAGTGCGGGAAAACATGATATGTAGCTCATAACAAGGTAGGTATAAAAGGCTCATTTGCAGAAAAGCAGATTTATAAAACCATGATAAAACAGCAACTTAACTTTAAATGAATGTAATCCCAGCATGTATTAAATTACCAACATACCTTCATCCCTTTCCGTGTTCCATCCGAACATTAACCAACCTTATTCTTACTCACGAATATCTCCTTGTATTCGCTACCATTTCACGAATACCTTCCCGTATTCGCTACCATCTCATTTCGTAAAACATCTTTGCCTCATACCGAGACCAATCTCGTTGTCATGACTCAACAGTCATGCAACCATCGTGACACCCGGACTCAACAGTCCCAAAAACCAAACCACAACCAAAAACAATAACCATAACCAAGAACCATCCCAATAACCATCCCAACTAATCATGGCAGTTTAACCAGGCGCTCGTGACCGTAAGCTTGGCTATCATGATAGTTTTAAGAAACTCTGCAGAGTGTGTACCTCTTTACCCACAAGTTTGTGATTTCGTCACCCGTCGGCGACTGCAGATCCTCCATTATACCAGTACACAACCGTCGGTGTATGGTCAAGAGATCACAAAATAGCCTTTACAAAGGAGCTACTAGACGTATGGACTCACTAAGGTTTCACCGGCAGGCTAGAATCTCCAATTCTCCCACCCACGGGCCCCCTCTTGTGCCATGCAGTTCCCAGGGAAGTCCTCACTCAACTCCCATTCCCCGCGCCTTCCACAGTCCATAACACTCTAGCAACTTACCTAATTACTCAGCTAAGCCGCACCCACACATGGCCTTGTGGTGGCACTGTTATCCTGGCATGTGCATGCATGAACCGGTCCTTAGATCTACGGCAAGTAAACCACCATCTCATGCTACCTCATTCACAAACCCAGGCTTGCCTAGATCTCCCTCTGATCCATGTTCATTAATATCATCCATTTCTCATTATCTTTACGAGTGCAGTTAGCTAGACATATCTATCTCGCTTCCCAATCCTATGGACTCAGCGAAGCATAAAGCAAAAACCATACACGACTCATAAACTTCCCGGTTACAAGGGTGGTTTTAATCAAAGCTAGTAAACTCCTATAAAAAGGTTTCCCATCATGTTTGACTCAGCACACACACCTTTTCGCAAATCAAAACAGTTTTTTTCCCAAAAACATAGGATCAATATGGTCAAGGAGCACTTACCTTATTCTTGCGGTTCCGGGGGTTCTTGGATCTCAAAACCTTGTTGCTGCAGCTCGTCGTAGACAGCTCCCTGAGCTTGTCCTGCTAGGTTGGATCACGTGCATACAAGATTCACAGCAATCAATATCATGCACAAACATTAGACTAGATACGATGATGCACATGCATGCTATCCTATGATTAGTTTTTATTAGATTGGTTTGTTCATGTTCTTGCATGGCTTGCATGGGCAGAGGTGTTCGGATAAAAGGTGGATGTGGCGATGATCTTGTCTTTAGATCAACCTGATCATCAAGTGATCTATCCACGAGAAGGCTTCTATTCGAAAGGAATCAAAGAACAGATGCAAAGAAAACATAATGATGTCGTAAGGTGGTATCGGAGACCTACCTCATGTTCTTCTCGGTTACGAGGTCCTCCTCAGACCGCTCGGCTCTCCTCCGGCGATCTCCCTTGCTGCGCTTTGGCGATGGTTTACTCGGCGAGTTAGGGCTAGGGCTCTAAGTCGTCGGCTCAGGAGTTGGAAAAGAAGTTTGTGGTTTCAGCCAGAGGTTCTGGGTTCTATTTATAATCGGGAAGAGAAGAGTCCTAATCTGATTGTATCCCGAATATGAGTCCTATTCAGATCGTTGTTGGATCCTAACGTCTTATCTTTAGTAACATCGTGGAATTCAGGTCGGTTTCCTCTACGTACCTGTATTCTTATGTGTAAAAAACGCTCAGAACTCGTTACCTCCGCGGTGATGAGCTCCGGAAGCTCCACTTGTCCTCCGGCCTGGTATCTCCTTCTCCGCAGAGACGAGCTCCGGTTGTTCCGCGTGTCATCTGAGCGAGACCTCCCTTTTCCTTCGGAGGTGAGCTCCGCGTGCTCCACGTATCCTGGCGGTCGGGACCTCCTCTTCTTACTCGGAGACGTGCTCCAAGGTTGACATGTGTCCAGCAGCGATGGACCTCCCGGAGATAAGCTCCGGTGGCGACACGTGTTCGATAGAACCGGACCTCTCAGAGATGAGCTCCGAGATTGACACGTACCCCGTGTGACTGGTCCTCTGATTTCCGTGGTGACTAGCTCCGAAGGTGACATGTGTCCTACGAAAAATGCCTTTGCTTCTTCCGCAAAGGATAGCTCCGAGCAACACGTGTCCCACAGGGTCGGACCTCTCCCTCTTTTGCGGAGACGATCTCCGAGCCTGCCACGTAGCCAGTTTTAGCGGCGGACCTCTCCCCACTTTGCAGGGATGAGCTCCGAACACACCACGTGGCCAGCGGGCCGCGGAAGTTGTCTTTGGCGCTTTCCGTGAACTGGATTTGGCTCTTACTGGCTATCTATTTGATAATCCCTTTGTTCCCACTTCTTTTAAAATGTGTTTTCTCTTCATGAAGTATGAATATATACAGAAACCAAAGATGAGGGTGTCATAAACCTACCCCCCTTAGCCCTCAAGATTCGTTAGTAGAGAATAGATGGGGAAATTCTGCCTTGATATCCTCTTCACGCTCCCATGTGGCTTCAGCTTCGGTGTATTGGCTCCATTGTACTTTGCACCATCGAATCACCTTGTTCCAGGTGACCCTTTCTTTTACTTCCAAGATTCGGACAGGGTGTTCCACATAAGTCAGGTCCTCTCGAAGTTCAAGCTCTCCCATTGATACTTGCTCCTCTGGTACTCTCAAGCACTTCTTGAGCCGGGATACATGAAACACGTCATGTACGCCGGAGAGGTGGGTTGGGAGCTCTAGTTGATAGGCTACTTCTCCTCGCTTGTCCAAAATCTTAAATGGTCTGATGTAGCGAGGTGCTAGCTTGCCTTAAACGTTGAAACGTCGTTGGCCTCGGATAGGCGATACCTTAAGGTACACGAAGTCTCCTACTTCAGAGGTCAACTTCCTACGCCTGTTGTCCGCATAGCCTTTCTGTCGTGACTGAGCAGCCTTTAAGTTCTCCCGTACCGTTTGGACTTGCTTTTCAGCTTCTTGTAGTACTTCGGGTCCAAACACCTGGTTCTCTCCGGTTTCGTTTCAGAACAGCAGCGTTCTACACCGTCTGCCGTACAATGCTTCGAAAGGTGACATCTTCAAGCTAGCTTGATAGCTGTTGTTATAGGAGAATTCGGCATACGGTAAACTCCTATCCCAACTGCGCCCTCGTTTCAAGGCGCAAGCTCTCAACATGTCCTCCAAAATTTGGTTTGGCCTTTCAGTTTGTCCATCACTTTGCGGATGATAGCGGAGCTAAAATCCAGTCGTGTACCCATGGCTTTCTGCAGCTTCCTCCAAAATCTAGAGGTAAACTGAGAACCTCGATCTGAGACTATCCTCCTCGGGACTACATGACGGCACACGATCTGCTCCATGTACAACTCGGCTAATTGTGTAACGTTGTAATTGATCCTTACAGGGAGAAAATGGGCGGTTTTCGTCAATCGGTCCACGATAACCAAGATGGAGTCATAACCCGACTGAGTACGTGGCAATCCGATGATGAAATCCATACTGATGTCTTCCCACTTCCACTCTGGTACCTTCAAAGGTTGCAACAATCCAAAGGGTCTTTGAAGTTCGGCCTTCACCCGTTGGCATGTGTCGCATAGGGCAACATATTTGGCTATATCCCTCTTCATACCATCCCACCAATAACAAGTTTTCAAGTCCTTGTACATTTTGGTACTTCCGGGATGTATGGAGTAGGGTGAATCATGTGCCTCTCTTAATATCATGTCGCGGAGGTGTTTTATGTTGGGCACACAAATCCTTTTTCCTAGCCAAAGCGTACCCTCCTCATCCTCCTTGAAATCCTTCTCTATTCCTTGTCGGATTCTTTCCTTAATCTCCTTGATCACCTCATCAATTGCTTGGCCCTCTCTTATCTCTTGCTCCAATGAAGAGTGGATCTCCATTATTTCCATATTGTTCAAGAATCCGAGGTGTAACCGTTCAAACTCCTTACGTAGTTCGGGTGGTAGCTCCCGAACCGTGAGTTGGTGACATGCTCCTTTTCTGCTCAATGCATCAGCTACCACATTGGCCTTCCTAGGGTGATAGTTGATTCCAACATCGTAATCCTTCATAAGCTCTAACCATCGACGTTGCCTCAAATTCAAATCCGTTTTTGTAAATATATACTTGAGGCTTTTATGATCCGTATAGATCTCACATCGATGACCAAGGATATAATGTCTCCAAATCTTCAATGCATGCACTACTGCTGCTAGCTCCAAGTCATGTGTGGGATATTTAAGCTCGTGCTTCTTTAATTGTCGTGAGGCATAGGCTACCACTTGTCCTTCTTGCATGAGCACACATCCGAGCCCCTGTCTGGATGCGTCACAATATATGTCAAAGCTCTTGCTTATGTCTGGCAATACCAGAACCGGTGTTGTGGTTAGCCTTTTCTTGAGTTCCTCAAAACTTTCTTGCCATGCTTCTGTCCATTGGAAGACTTTTCCCTTCATTAGCAACTCCGTCATAGGCTTTGCTATCTTAGAGAAGTCTTTAATGAAGCGTCGATAGTATCCAGCCATCCCAAGAAAACTCCGAATATCCCTCACGCTTTGTGGTTGGTCCCACTTCAGAACATCTCTCACTTTCCTGGGATCAACCGATACCCCTTCCTTGGAGATAATGTGGCCTAGGAAAGATATTTCCTTTAGCCAAAATTGACACTTGTTAAGCTTAGCAAACAATTGATGCTCATGCAATTTCTGCAAGGTCAATTCCAAATGTTCTTCATGCTCCTCCTCACTCTTTGAATACACCATAATGTCGTCGATGAAAACCACGACGAACGTGTCCAAGTACTCCATGAAAACCTTGTTCATAAGGTACATGAAGTATGCGGGTGCATTTGTCAACTCAAAAGACATGACGGTATATTCATACGAACCATACCGTGTTCGAAAGGATGTCTTGGGTATATCGGAGGGCTTAATCTTCAGCTGGAAGTATCCCGACCGAAGATCAATCTTGGAGAACACTCGGGCTCCTTTCATTTGGTCGAATAGGTCCTCTATACGGGGTAGAGGGTACTTGTTTTTGATTGTTACCTCATTGAGAGACCTATAGTCCACGCACATCCTTTGGGTTCCATCCTTCTTGTCTACGAAGAGCACCGGAGCTCCCCATGGTGACGAGCCTGGACGGATAAAACCCTTCTCCAACTGTTCTTGAATTTGCTTCTTGAGTTCTACTAGTTCATTGACGGGCATCCTATAGGGTCTCTTGGCTATGGGTGCAGTTCCGGGTACCAAGTCTATGGCAAACTCAATATCCCGGTCAGGTGGCATGCCTAGAAGCTCTTCCGGGAACACGTCCAAAAATTTCTGAACCACTGGGATGCTGTCCAATGTTGTTCCTTCGACGTGGTTCAAAATTGCCCGTTCGGTTGTTTGCTGGGCTGACTGAAACATGACACGAATACCGTGCTTGTTTGTCAACTGCACGCTCCTTTCAGCACATAGGATTACTCCGTTGTGCTTGCTTAGCCAATCCATCCCGAGTATGATGTCAATCCCTTGGGAGTCCAAGACAATAAGGTTGGCAAGGAAGTCTACCCCCCTTATTTTAAGGCTTACTTTCGGACATACTATATTAGTCCTCATTTCTCCTCCGGGAGAATTTACTAACATAGCACATTCTAAGTGGGATACGGGTAGATGATGTTTGGCAACATATTTGGATGATACGAAGGAATGTGATGTTCCAGAATCAAATAAGATGGTGGCTGGGTTGGAGTTGGCAAGGAACATACCAATTACGATGTCCTCAGCCTGTTGTGCTTCCTCAGCAGAGACATGGTTCACGTGGCCGCGAGCATAGTTCTGCTGTCCCTGGTTTCCTCGATTGTCCCCTCCGTTCAGTCGCGGGTTCGGCTTAGGCATGTGACCTTGCTGTCCAGGGCCTCTCTTCGGGCACTGGTTCGCGAAGTGTCCTATTTCCCCGCATGCAAAGCATGCCCTGTTGCCTACGGCAGCAGGTACGTTGGGGCGGGGGTTTTGAACAGGAGCGCCATTGTTAGGTCGGGGCGCAGGAGGCATGGGCGCGCGAGGTGCTGGAGCAACGAATTGTTGCTGTGGTGGCTGACCAGGGCGGTATGCAGGAGTGGTCGATCCATACTGCAGTGCTGCTGGGGGCATGTACCGAGGTCGTACGTTGCTCCCTTGGGGCTGGTATGGCATCCTCCTCTTGCACTCTCGCTCGATCTCCCGGATCTTGTTTTCAACCACTATAGCCTTGTCAACCAGCTTCTGGAAGCTTACATAGTCATTGTTGAGGAGCTGAACCTGGATCTCATTGTTCAACCCTCTCATGAATAGGTATATCTTCCTCAGGTCTGAGTTGACATCTTCCAGGGCATACCGGGACAGTTGTATGAACTTGTTGAGATACTCATTCACACTCTTCTGTCCTTGGCGGAGACCTTCAAACTCCTGCCTCTTGAGCATCATTACACCAACAGGGATGTAATGAGAGCGGAAACTTTCCTTGAACTCAGTCCAAGTGATCGTCTCCGGGTCGGCATGAGCATTGCTCAGGGCATCCCACCAGTCAGCAGCGGCTCCCGTAAGTTGGTGCGACGTGAAGAGAACCTTCTCTCGGTCATTGCACTGTACTATGGCAAGCTTTTTCTCCATGGATTTCAACCAATCATCGGCCTCCATGGGATCACTAGCTTGAGCAAAGGTGGATGGTCGAGTCCTCATGAACTCTCCCAACCTGTTATGAGCTGGCGGTGGTGGTGGCGGTGGTGCCGGAACGGGGTTATTGCTGACCTGCAACTGACCCAAAGTTTGGATCATAGTTTGCATGAGCTGGTTTTGCATGGCCATCAACCTTTCCAGGTTGTTCGTGCCAGCTCCGTGGTTAATAGGAACTTCATCTTGGTCATCCTCCTGGATGTTCCTTCGGCCGGCGTTTCCCCTCACCATCTGTGAGAGAGGGCAAAATAGAATAGAAGGTTAGGTAGGTCCCTTCAACTATATGCATCAAGGTAAGTTGGACTATATATTAGCCCGTATGAGGATGTGAGCAAGTGCCGAAACATCTCACACCTCTTTCTACTTACGTGTGGATATGGACAACGTTTGGGGACGTCCCATAGCTCACACTAAGCACACAATCACAAACAATCATTGCAAGGGCTCATACAACTCCTATTCAAGGCTGGTTTCCTATGCCAAGGTAGTTTTAAAGTCAATCTAAGCGTCCTAGGGTGCTTCCTTTGGTCAGCGTGGCTTAACTACCAATCTGGGTTTAATACCAATCTATGATTCCTATTTAGTTGTGTAACCTACTGTCAACCCGTGGCCCTAATATCAGTCTGAGGTTCCTATCTAGGCGTGTAACCTACTGTCAACCCGTGGCTCTGATACCAATCTGTGACGCCCTCAATTCTGTGGAAAACCACGGAACCGAGAACTAATGCATATGTGTGCCCAGGATGTTCATCACACATACACATATGATCCACAAACTGAATTTAGATTATATATTACCACGAATAACAGAGTTTATTACAATATCTCATGAGCCTTGGACTCATGCTCACAGCAGAAGTCTTATTTCTATGCAGCGGAAGTCTTTTATTCTAATGCGGAAGCGATTTAACTAATGCGGAAGCAAAACGAAGCAGTAGTGGCTCCATCTCTACTCCCTCCACAGGCAAGGTTGAGAATAGATCACACGCCTTAATGCCCCACTTGGTCTTCATAGTAGGCTTCTCCTGCTGCTGATGATGAAGTAATAATGCAAGTTTGAGTACAATGATGTACTCAGCAAGTGCGGGAAAATATGATATGTAGCTCATAACAAGGTAGGTATAAAAGGCTCATTTGCAGAAAAGCAGATTTATAAAATCATGATAAAACAGCAACTTAGCTTTAAATGAATGTAATCACAGCATGTATTAAATTACCAACATACCTTCATCCCTTTCTATGTTCCATCCGAACATTAACCAACCTTATTCTTACTCACGAATACCTCCTCATATTCGCTACCATTTCACGAATACCTTCCCGTATTCGCTACCATCTCATTTCGTAAAACATCTTTGCCTCATACCGAGACCAATCTCGTTGTCATGACTCAACAGTCATGCAACCATCGTGACACCCGGACTCAACAGTCCCAAAAACCAAACCATAATGAAAAACAATAACCATAACCAAGAACCATCCCAATAACCATCCCAACTAATCATGGCAGTTTAGCCAGGCGCCCGTGACCGTAAGCTCGGCTATCATGATAGTTTTAAGAAACTCTGTAGAGTGTGTACCTCTTTACCCACAAGTTTGTGATTTCGTCACCCGTCGGCGATTGCAGAACCTCCATTATACCAGTACACAACCGTCGGTGTATGGTCAAGAGATCACAAAATAGCCTTTACAAAGGAGCTACTAGACGTATGGACTCACTAAGGTTTCACCGGCAGGCTAGAATCTCCAATTCTCCCACCCACGGGCCCCCTCTTGTGTCATGCAGTTCCCAGGACAGTCCTCACTCGACTCCCATTCCCCGCGCCTTCCACAGCCCATAACACTCTAGCAACTTACCTAATTACTCAGCTAAGCTGCACCCATACTTGGCCTTGTGGTGGCACTGTTATCCTGGCATGTGCATGCATGAACCGGTCCTTAGATCTACGGCAAGTAAACCACCATCTCATGCTACCTCATTCACAAACCCAGGCTTGCCTAGATCTCCCTCCGATCCATGTTCATTAATATCATCCGTTTCTCATTATCTTTCCGAGTGCAGTTAGCTAGACATATCTATCTCGCTTCCCAATCCCATGGACTCAGCGAAGCATAAAGCGAAAACCATACCCGACTCATAAAGTTCCCGGCTACAAGGGTGGTTTTAATCAAAGCTAGTAAACTCCTATAAAAAGGTTTCCCATCATGTTTGACTCAGCACACACACCTTTTCGCAAATCAAAACAGTTTTTCCAAAAACATAGGATCAATATGGTCAAGGAGCACTTGCCTTGTTCTTGCGGTTCCGGGGGTTCTTGGATCTCAAAACCTTGTTGCTGCAGCTCGTCGTAGACAGCTCCCTGAGCTTGTCCTGATAGGTCGGATCACGTGCATACAAGATTCACAGCAATCAATATCATGCACAAAATTTAGACTAGATGTGATGATGCACATGCATGCTGTGAAATCCCAAAATTCTAGCAAGTGGAGCTGCAGTTCACACCGAGAAAAGGAGAGGGAATTTAAACTTTTGAATTAACGGTGTGAGCTCCAAGTCGAAACTTGAACTTGCAAAAATTCCCGAACACGGAGATCTAAAGCTATCATTTGGTTCTCCACACATCCAATAATAGCCCGGCAAATTTTCAGAGCATTTGAAAAGGATTTCCTAATTGTTGGAATTTAAAAGGGAGAAAATTCGAATTTGAATTTAAATCTCAGTTTCAAATTCCAACTTCACCGAAATTCAAATTTGAGTGCATCATTGTGTTCCTCATATTTCTTTTGGCCTGTCCTCCAAATTTTATCAAATTTGGAGCTCGTTTGCTATTTTAAAAAGGAATTGGGGATAAGAGGGAGAATTGTGGCTGCGTGGACCCCACTGGTCAGAGAGACACACATGGAGCTGTGCCATGCTCTGTTTCTCAGCGACCGGGAGAGCGCTACCTCCATCGATCAGCGCCAGCTCCTGCTCATTTTGTCCAGCGTCCGAAGGATAAGAGTGCAGCTCTTCCTCCACGTGAACCGGTTCCATCTCTTGCACTCTCCGCAGCTTCTCCTCACTCAGTCCCGAGAGAAACCAAGCCACCGACGCTCGCTGTTCCCCGGTGACCGCCTGCTAGAAGCCTCTTCACGGCTGACGGTCTACACGAAAAAGGAGCGCCCTCAGGTGTGCAAACCGACGGTGCAAACCTCTCCTCCTCTCATGCATCACAGTGGATGAATTTTGCAATTCTTTGCTTCGGTATGCATAGAACCGAGCCCCACAATTCTTCAAAATTCGTCATAATCAGTCCACCATCACGTGTGCCGAGCTGGAAACATGTTCTAGACTCTCCAACGCCCCTCTAGGATCAAAAACCATCGAAAATCATCAAGAATTGAGGCTGTTCTTCGAGAATTTCAGGCTGGCACCGAATTTTGCCCAAGGTCGCCGATGGGTCCCTATTTGCAGCCATTCTTGGGCTGATTTGAGCTCATGCCGGTGATGAGGGATCCCCCACGGTGCTATAGAGCCCAAGAACCGATCTTTTCGTGGACAAATCACTGCACACGACCTCTTAAGAGCCCTAGGGTTAGCTGTGGCCGGTGCGCACTGCTTTCCGGCGAGTTTTAGCCGCCGGTGACCTCACCAATGAGTTCAGCATGGGGGAAAATGGGGGGGGGCGGCCAGCAGGGGGTTCCATAGGTGGCCGGAAAGGTCATTTCCGGCGACCTCGCCGGAGGGAGCCGTCCCTGCTCTGTTTGGCGCGTGGCTGGAGGTTAGGGATGACGAGTGGGACCCACTGTCAGCATTTAAACATTTTCCAGATTTTCCCATTTCAGTTCAAATTTTGGAGAGCCATAACTTTGTGTAGGAGTATCCAAAAATTGTGAAATAAGTTTTGTTGGATTCCTCGCAAAGAGTACTATCCAGGGGTGCAGCCCAATATTTATGAAAATTCCTGGATTTGGCTCAGTAATTCATTAAAGGAAAACCTTGTATGAATTTCTACAGGAGTTCTGTTAATTGGAAAATTCCCAAATTTGGGCAGGACATTCTTCCAATAATCCTTGAACTCCAGTAAAATTTTCAGAGGCATTGGACTCCATTTGCTTGGCCAAATGTTGTTTGAATCCTCTATGTCTCGAAAAATGGGAAATGAACAGCGACATTTTCAGACTTTTAACCAAGTTTGGAAAAGTCATATCTCGGTGTAGGAAGCTCCAAAAATTGTGAAACCAAGTCCTATGGACTCATGAGACTATTAAGTTTCTGAAAAGCCACATTTGGAGCATGCCAAGACAATATAATTGCCATGGGAATTTAGAGAAGCCAAATAGTAAGAAAATTCCCTAGGTCACATCTTCCATCAACTTTGTCTGAAATTTTGCAAGCCATACCTCTGTATGATCTATGGACCACTGTAAAAATTTCAGAACAAGTTGAGATCATCTTCTCCAGTTTTCTGCCAATTATGTCCATTATATAGTTCTTTGCACTTTAGTTCCAAAAACCTCCAATACTCAAAATGTTCCTTTCTCTGTTCCAGCAAATAGCCTCAAATCTTAGATAGTCTGAACTCTTCTTAAGTCATAAAACACTTTTGTTTTATAGTGTTTTTACTTGCAACATAAAACTGTGCATCTTCATGTCGGTAGGAAATACGACGCAGGAGGTCGACGAGCAACTTGACTCGGAGCAGCAAGTTGAGGCTTAATCATCGCCAAGATACTGACTATAAAGTAGAACTAAACCTGCAGCAACATAAGGCAAGCCCCGGTTTGCATTTAACAGCTTTTAGTTATATTTTACTTTGTATCACTTCTATTGGTCTAGCATGTATTGTGCATTAGGTCAAGGTGATTGATACTCCAAATGCATAGCCCACAAACCCTTGGAGTACAGGGTAGAATAGGTTACCTTCGTGTAGTTTCTGCTAGGCTAAAGTTGTATAGGATCCGGTACAAGTCGGGTAGTTGGAAGCTACCCGCGAGTTTAGGAGGTGGGTACAGCGGGGTATGATTCTAGAAAATGAAAGTTCTGGAGTGGGAAATGAGACCGAGCAGAGAGTAGGAGCAGCAGGACGTGGGGCCTGTGTGGCTGTAGCTCTGTTTGTGTCGGTTAAGGACCGATGTGTATGCCGCCCTGCTGGGCAAGTTTGAACAGTACCGGGTGCATGTCGGATATATGGGACCCGATAAACCGATGTAACTCGGGTACTCTCATGTTGAAACTTATACGGCCGTCCTTTGGGGTTGGTGTCAGAGGTGTAAACCCGCTAGCGGAGCAACTTCGACGTGTTCCGTGTAGTGGTCCTTCTGATGGGTCGGCGGAACTGGTTCGGCATTGGAGTGACGGGTGAAAGGTTGCTGCATACAACGTAAGAAAGAGCTCGCGTGAGTCTTTCGAGGCGGGTGTATGTGTCGTGTATTCCGGGTGTGTCCTGATTGCAGTCACCGTCCATCGCGGTTATATGAGTACCACTTGTTCACTGAGTTGTGACGTAGTAATAAATTCCAGATAAAGTGTGATGAATCATTGCTGATGTGAAGTTCTTAAATTCATTGTATTGCCAACCATGCATGCTATAGTTGTAGAGCTCACTAAGTTTATTTTCCTCTTTGGGCATCACCATATCGGAGGAAAGTGTTTCTTGTTTGATTGTGGACGTCCGATGTGAGGGCTGCCTAAGGCATAATAATCCGCTGCTATAAACCTGAAAGTAAGGATCAACATTTAGGTGTGTCGTTATTGCATCATACCTTTTCCTATGTTAGTAATCCCTGCACGTAGAGTTCCATGTTTAGGAGTGTCGGTTAAGTCTTGCTGAGCCATCGTGCTCACGGTTGCATTATTAGTGTTTTGCAGGTTATAAAATTTGCTATGAAGATGGTTGTTCGGTGTGCCATCAGAGACTCACCGGAAACCCTGCCGCTGCACTCATCTTTGTGGAAGCTAGTAAGAAGCGTCCGCGGGCTGGACGTATTCTCTTTTGCTTAGTTAGGACCGAGAGTAAGTGTGTATGTATATTCCGCTGCGTGTACCCTCGTGGTACATTATTTTGTAAAAGACACTATGTTGATAAATAAAAGACTTTGTACGTTTATGGTTCTTTTCGTGTATGTTGTTGGGTGCCGCATCGCACGGCACCACCCAATGTGTATCCTGGAGTGTGGATCCCGGAAGGGGTTCCCCACAGGCGTGGTATCAGAGCCGCATTGGGAATAGCACGCATGAAAAGAGCTTATTTTTGAAAACCTAGAAGTATACGAGTGAGGAACGTATAGTATGCCCACATAAGGACTATTAGTAGCATAGTTACTTAAGGTGGCAAGCTAACAGTGCGTCAATATTCAGTATTTCAATTCTGTAACGACGCACCTACGTGGAGGTAAGTGGTAAGGTACGCCACTGCAGGCGGATCAATTGCGGTAACTCGCCATACGAGTAATAGTATGGAATGGTATACCGTGGCTTGGCACGGTAGTTAATATGAGTCTCTGAACCTCTCTATGGTTCTGAGAGCATATGAAAACGCTGATCTCTAGCGTGCTTTAGGCAAAAGTGAGAATACCCCGTCGTGTGGTAAGCAACACGATAGTATGCAACTCTTGAACGTTCAATGTTCAAAGGGCCATACGCAGCGGTCGCCATCGGCGTGCCTCAAAGGTCATGAGGCAGTAGGTGGTATCCATTGGGTTGATATCATTCTCAACCGTGACGACCTGTTCGCGCTCTACTCGGGTTCCCCGTCGTGTGGCGTTAAAACATGACCATGTACCTTGAGACGTGACTTGACTCAAGGACGGCCCGTATGGCAATGATACGGGGTGTATGTTTTTACTATGATATGGACCTGCCTGTAATGGAAAACCGATGTGTGCATCACTATTGATTGTTTTTCTGCAGGTACCTTAACCACGTTAGAAAATTGCATTTAGAAAACGTTTGTGAGTGATCGTTTTAGTGCCACCACTTGAGACGTATATGCCGGTGTAACGCCGGTTAGGATTTTTGATTTGGTGAGGAAACGTAGTACCGTGAAATGTTCTTAACTGCATGAAAATGAATGTTTTCAAAGAAAAGAGTAATCTTGGAGTCTAGGATTCCATTAGGGGTTACTGAACTCCTATATTGAACTGAGAGTCAATTGGGAGTATAGTTTTCATCTCAAACAATTAGAAACAACCTCCCCTGTTTTCAGCAGAATTTTTGCTGAATTTGAACAGGACATAACTTTTGATTGGTTGAACCAATGGAGGTTAGGGGTACATTTGTGGAAAGTTTTTGAAGTCTTCTACAACTTTTCTGTAGAACTCCAGAACAGAATTCGCCTCCAAATGGCTGAAAATCTCAGATGAGTGTTAACTGTCTAAAAACAGGGCAGACCAAAAATGCTCTCTGGAATTTTCTGTATCTCAGCCATAATTTCTTGTAGAAAAATCCCTAAGTGTCATGTAAGACACCGTTGGAAAGCTTGTGATATGTTCTACGACTTTGTCGTTCAAAGTTTCTACAGATTTGGTGTAGAACTTTATAAAATCTTCCGGACAAAACAGACACTTTCAGAGGAGGTGCTGTCAAAATTGTTCCAGATTTCTGTCAACTTTGAAATATCACAACTCCTGATCCAGAATTGATATGAAGGCAAATAAATACTAGTTGGAAAGATATTGAAGTTACATATAACTTTGATATTCACCTTGAGACATGAAACTGCCATTTTCATAATCAAATTCTGGTAATTAGGTCAAATGGTCAATCTGAACAGAGCATTGCTCATTGCCCATGTAATTTAGGACTTGTTGTGGACATGAAGGTTTTATACTTCTCTAAGTTCCATGACATAGTCATTAGTTATCTTTCATCATTCCTTGCTGTTGATTTAAGTGTTTGACAAACTTGAACAATCATTGGTCACATTTCAGAATTGTCAAAAACCTTGTTTCCTTTATATATGCTGCACAGTTGATGTGATGCTTTTGCGGTTAATAATTTCGAGTTAAAGCTGAGTATACACTTGGATATTAACCGTAAATTGCTCACTCTTGCAGTATGGATCATACTCATTCCGAATATGAAGTTGGTGGTTCCAGTCGGGATGGAAATGATTCGTCGCAGCGACGATCACCGCCATCATCAACCGGACTGGCGGAGGTGTTGGGAAGGATGGCTGAGTCTCTTGAGTTGTTGGTGCAGCAAGGCATCCGACAAGAGACCTCACAGAAAAATCCCACACTGAATACGTATCTGTATTTTCTAGCAAGACAACCACCGGTATTCTCTGAAGCTAAAGAAGCCTTGGAGGCAGATCATTGGCTCCGGGTGATTGAATCTAAATTGGGAATGCTCCAGTGTGATGAATATGAGAAGGCTTTATTTGCCACTCAGCAACTTCATGGATCCGCTGGGGCTTGGTGGTCTGAATATCTTGCTAAGATCGCGGAAGGTCATCGTGTGACATGGACGGAGTTTCGTGAGGCTTTCCGTGCACGTCATATTTGTGAGAGCATTGTCAAAACCAGAATTGAAGAGTTCTATGAACTCAAACAAGAAGGCATGAGTGTCATGAAGTACTTTACGGAATTTAACCGTTTAGTACAATATGCATCCTCTTATGTGCATAACGATACGATGAAGTGTCATTACTTCTTTCAAAGCCTCGATGTGAAGCTTCGGACAAAAGTGGCACAATGCAATAAAGGGAATTATAGCGAGTTAGTCAATATCCTATGATTCAAGAAATAGCTGAACTCGAGCACAAGGAAAGTAAGAGGAAGAGAGAATTATCACTGGCAAGTATGGGTGATTATCATCAAGAACAACCGGTGATATATTGCTTACCATCCGGGGTGGAAATTCAGTCCTTTGACGGACCACCTCAGGTCCAATACTGTCCATATTCACCCATGGAGGTTCAGCCACTGCTGCAACAGCAGCAAATGAGTATTTGTGTGCCGCCACCTCAGCAAAGTGCACAAGAATATCAACCACTTCCATATGGTGAAGATCCTGAGCTCGCATCGTACGGTACTCGTAGCGATGTAGAGCATATTTCTCAGGAGGGTCAAGTGACCCAGCAAAGCAGCAGTCACATGTCATCTCAAGCTGCAAAGAAATTCTATGGTCGGTCAAGGAGAACAGCACTGAAAGTGGGAAATATAAACTATATGGCAGTTGAAGACGTTCCCGTAGGAGAACCCGTGTTGGCGGGCATGTTCAGCCTACGTGATCAGCCCACGCTCGTGTTGTTCGACTCGGGTGCTACACATGATTTTATCAGCAAAGATTATGTGGTTAAGCACCAAGTACCATCAACCACCTTGGCCGCATCTTATCAGATTAATTCACCGGGAGGTAGTAGGACAGCGGGCAGAATCATTGCTCGAGCGCCTATATGTTTGGATGGGCGGATATATCCTACTACACTCATCATTCTAGAAGGCTTGCGGATTGACATCATCTTGGGAATGGCTTGGTTGACACATCACCAAGCTATCTTTGATATTAGTTCACGAACGGTGCAGCTGAATTCAAAGAAGCACGGGCAACACACGTTGATTCTGAGAAATGTTGCACTGGAAGTCACAGCTGTACACACCGTTGAAGCTAAGAAACTGGAGGACATTCCAGTGGTCCGGGAATATCTGGACATGTTTCCCGATGATCTACCGGGCATGCCGCCCGATCGTGAAGTGGAGTTCAAAATTGAACTAGCACCGGGAACCACACCCATCTCTCGGAGGCCGTATAAAATGGCACCGAAGGAACTCGCGGAGCTGAAGGAGCAGCTGAACGATTTGTTAAGCAAAGGCTTCATTCGCCCCAGTTCATCACCATGGGGATGCTCCGCGCTGTTCGTCAAGAAAAAGGACGAGACTCTGAGGTTATGTGTGGACTATCGTCCGCTAAATGCCGTAACTACCAAGAACAAGTATCCATTACCACGTATCGATATGCTTTTCGATCAACTAGATGGGTGCTAAGGTTTTCTCGAAGATGGATCTTCAGTCCGGATATCACCAGATAAAAATCCGGGTGGAAGACATACCCAAGACGGCATTCTCGACGAGATACGGGTTATATGAGTATCTCGTCATGTCATTCGGGCTCACTAATGCTCCGGCCTATTTTATGTACTTGATGGATTCAGTCTTCATGCCGGAGCTGGACAAGTTCGTCGTGGTCTTCATCGATGATATCTTGGTATATTCTAAGTCGGAGGAAGAACACGCCGAACATCTGCATATTGTGCTCCAACGCCTACGGGATCACAAACTATATGCAAAATTCAGCAAGTGCGAGTTCTGGATCAACCAAGTGCCATTTCTTGGACACATTATTTCTTCGGAAGGCATTGCGGTTGATCCGAGCAAAATTGTCCAAGTGCTGAATTGGAGTTCACCAAAGTCAGTCCACGAAGTCCGTAGCTTTCCCGGTTTAGCGGGTTACTACCGGAGATTCATTCTGAATTTCTCCAAGGTCTCTAAACTGATGACGGAACTTCTGAAGAAAGGCAACAAATATGTGTGGAGTGAAGCATGTGAGGAGGCGTTCAAAGCATTGGTAAAGCACCTCACAACAGCCCTAGTCTTGGCGTAGCCCGATACGACTAAAGCTTTTGATGTGTATTGCGATGCATCCGGCATCGGCCTTGGCTGCGTGCTTATGCAAGAAGGGCGAGTGGTCGCATATGGATCCAGACAGCTTCGGAATCATGAGCAGAATTATCCGACACATGATCTCGAGCTAGCTGCTGTGGTTCTTGCTCTAAAGATGTGGAGCCACTATTTGCTTGGAAACTTAGTCCACCTCTACACCGACCACAAGAGTTTAAAATACATCTTCACACAAAAGGAATTAAATATGAGGCAGCGAAGATGGTTAGAGTTAATCAAGGATTATGAACTGGAGATTCATTACCATCCTGGAAAAGCGAATGTGGTTGCCGACGCACTTAGTCGAAAATTACATGTGCATAATCTAACCATGGCTGCAATGGAAGAAGAAGAACCGAGCCCGCGCTTGGTTCCCTATGGGTCTATGTTTAACCTTGCCCTCATTCCTACAATTCGTGATGAAATTGTAGAAGCTCAAAAGAAAGATAAGGGCATGGCCCATCTCCGGAAGAGAATAGACAAGGGAGAAGCTAAGTGCTTCCGGAAAGATGAGAATGGTACGCTATGGTTCAAGGACCGTATAGTCGTACCGAGGAACATGAAGCTTCGTAAGAAGATATTAGACGAAGCTCATCTATCAAATTTTCCATTCATCCAGGAAGCAACAAGATGACCAAGATTTGAGAAACAAGTTTTGGTGGACACGGATGAAGCGGGAAATAGCTAAATACGTATCCGAGTGTGATACGTGTCGAAGGGTGAAAGCAGATCACATGAAGAAACCGGGTTTGCTGCAGCCCCTTCATATTCCGGCATGGAAGTGGGAAGATGTGAGTATGGATTTCATTGTCGGACTGCCGCTCACATCTCAAAAGCATGATTCGGTTTGGGTAATCGTTGACCGATTAACCAAGTCAGCACACTTCATACCGGTGAATGTGGGATTCAATGCCAAGAAATATGCGGAGTTATACATTGAACGGATATTATGCCAGCATGGAGTTCCAATAACAATAGTTTCAGATCGTGGTGCACTGTTTGTTTCTCGTTTCTGGGAACAACTGCATGCATCTGTGGGAACCAAATTGCTTAGAAGCTCCGCATATCACCCTCAAACCGATGGACAAACCGAGAGGGTGAATCAAGTCTTGGAAGATATGTTGAGAGCGTGTGTCATCCACCACGGTAAGAACTGGGATGCTTATCTACCGTTGGCGGAATTCTCGTACAACAACAGCTATCAAACGAGTATCAAGATGGCACCGTACGAGGCTCTCTACGGCCGGAGATGTCGCACACCGCTGAATTGGTGCGAAACTGGTGAAAGAGTGACATTCGGGATTGACCTTGTCAATGACGCCGAAGAACGAGTTCGGGTCATACAAGCAAATTTAAAGGCTGCTCAATCTCGACAGAAGAGTTATGCAGACCAGCGACATCGACCGTTGAACTTCAACGTCGGAGAGTATGTATATCTCCACGTATCTCCAATGAAGGGAGTTCACGAATTCGGTGTAAAAGGAAAGCTCGCTCCCCGGTTTATCGGTCCATTCGCTATCACAGAGAAATGTGGACCCGTAGCCTACCGGCTTGAGCTACCGACAAATCTCGCTGGGGTGCATAATATATTTCATGTCTCTCAGCTTCAAAAATGTCTCAAGAATACCACTGCGGTCCGCAATGAAGATCTCGAGACATTGCAACCGGATCTCTCCTATACCGAGCATCCAATCTGGATTATCGATGAAAAGTCTCGGTCGACCAGGAATCGAACACTCCAATTTTATAAGGTGATATGGAGCAATCACACTGCGGATGAAGTGACATGGGAGAGTGTAGGATCGAAGAGCACGTGAAAATCTACCAGAGGGGGGTGAATGGTAGATTAAAACTTTTCGCAGCGGAAACAACAAAAACCCCTCAGCAAAAAATCAATCGGTTAAAGAAACCATGTGTGCAAGTGTTTACAAACGTGTTCAACCATGACAAATCAAGTAGAGAGGTAGAGAATCAAGTCACGGATCTAATGCAACAAGAATCACTTGAAAACACGAAGTAAAACTTGAGATACGATCAAAACATTAAACGAAGATCAATCTGTTCTACCCGATATAAAATAGATCTGCAACGCTGCAAACAAACTCGTGTATCTCAAAAACTACAGATCTGAAGCTCGTGAAAATTTCACAGATGATAGGTAATTGAGTTGTGAAGACAACCCAAAATGAATCACGTCAATCGGATCTGTAAAACTCGAGTTATGAATGAAACACCGAAGCAACGTCGGTCTGTCCAGAAACTCGGCGAGAAAGACTTGACGAAAAAACAAGTCGGACGAACAAGGCACAAAAGCTCCTCGAAACTATGAACTTTATTCAATAGAAACACAAGAGGAACAGCCCAAAGTTCTCTGCACACGAGAGCTCTGGCCTCCCTTGCTTTTATAGCCAGCCCTCAGGCTAAACAATCCAATCTAGGACTCCTACTCCTAATTGGACTCGTATCCTAACTTACCATAACTGCTGAGGACTCTCCTATTCGCAGATAGAAGCAATCGTGAGACTTCCAAACACCTTAGGAACGTCCTAAACATTCCTAAAACAACTCAACTTCATGCCTAGCACGAAATCTTATCATAACCAACTCAAATCTTCCATATTTGAGCCATATCCGACTCAGCCTCAGCCTGAGTACGCAATCCAGCCGGTTGGACCTTTCCGACCAATTCTTTACATCCACTTCTCTTCATCATGCCTTGGAACAATGTTGCCACGTCCATGCACTCCTTGCACACGTGCAAAAACCTTCCAACGACGTACACGCAACCTTCATATGCACTGCCCTTGATCCAAACATGTTGCGCGACCTCCCGATCAACTCAACCACAGCTCCTCCCGAACTTGGTTGTTGGAACCTCATCTCCTCCCTGAGACTAGTCCAAGGATCCCGTCACCAGCCATGTCTTGAACTCAAGCAACACCTGCACATGAATAAACAACCAATTCTTCCGAGCACAAGTCCTCGACTTGACTCACGTTAGTTCGAAAACCACAACACCTTACATGAGCACGTCACATAAGCATGTTGCAAACCATATCAAATGATAACAGCCATAACCACCAAAACACACCAAAAACTTAGAAAATTAATACTAAGCAAACCTTCCCATAAAGAAAGTTTGAAACATTGCGAGTTAAAAGCAAAAACAAGACGCTACAGTTCTACGAGTTGAACTTCACGGGAGCTCCCTAAAAACAAGCTCCGGACCTCACGGAAGCTCTTCGGACCTTGCAGGAGCTCTCCGGACCTTGCGTCGGACCTTGCCAACACTTGGTGGACCTAACAAAGAACTTGTCGGACCTTGCCACTGAAGAATGTTTTGGCAATATTCAAAACTTTGAATGTTAATGCTAACTTTTATCCTAATTGCCAATGTATTCAGCACACATAGGTCTCACAATCTCCCCCTTGATGAATGCATTGGCAACACCAATTAAAATCCGAACATTGGCTTATGAAAAGTTTTGAAAAGCTTTGAAAACTCATTTCTCTCCCTTTATTAATTTCTCCCCATTTTTTTAAAATCAGAGAAGGAAGAAAGTGTATAACATATGCAAAGTGTAAAAAAAATCTCTCCTTATACATATTTCTCCCCCTTTGACAATGTATTCAGCAAGGTTCAAAAGAGAAATTTTTAAATGTTATGAGCATATTATAACATATACATACAAAACAAAGCTCATCCAAGTCATACTATCAGGTTACTTACACTATCACATCAATGAGATACATAAAGTAGTGTAAGCCATGCTAGAGATCAAATGTATTTTTCAGTTTAAGCAAGTCATGGTATCCCTTACTCAACTATTTCAAAACCTGAAAACATGACACTTGTTGCTGCATTTTTATTATTCATAATCATTTAAGGCACAAAGTTGATCATATGATATTTGCAAGAGATTATATGCCGCATCAGCCTTATTCTAACCAACCAAGCCAAGCCTATGTCATTTGACAATCAGAAGCTTAAGGACATGGTTTTAGTCATACACAATTCCTTCCAAGTTCGTATCTTAGTGCAATGATAAGCAATCTCAAAAGAAGAAGTGCGATGCATGCATATTCTCTTGATATTTTCTCAATTTTTTATTTGAAAACTCAACATGTGAGCTGATCACTTGATTAATTTTTTTATGATTAAAAGCACTTGTGAGCACGCAACAAGTTCAAAACAGCAAGAAAGTTCGATCATGACCAGATTTAGTGTAAGTAATTATTCCAATTACTAGTCATGGCAAAAACTACAAAATGTATAACATGAGTAATGTAGTAAGAACTTTCAGCCTGTAAAAAGAATCACAAAGTCATATATGTATGAAATACTATGCTCATATTATTTTAGTTTCAGATTCACACATAGACTTTCAAAGTTTCAAAAACTCCCCCTCAATTTAAGCCATGAGGATGCATAACCCCTATTTCACTACGAATGAAACAAAAACGAGTGAAATCCAAAGGTTTTGTAAAAATATCAGCCAATTGTTGTTCGGTATCGACATGGTGAAGCACAATGTTTCCTTTTTCAACATTATCACGAAGAAAGTGATACCTAATGTCAATGTGCTTAGTTCTAGAGTGTTTCACGGGGTTTTTAGCAATACAAATTGCACTAGTGTTATCAAAAAACAGTGGAACACTATCTAAATCAACCCCATAGTCTTTAAGTGTTTGAACAATCCAAAGAATTTGTGAGCAAGCGCTAGCTGCAGCTACATATTCAGATTCGGCCGTGGATTGTGCAACTGAACTTTGTTTTCTAGAGGACCAAGCAACAAGTGAATTACCAAGAAAATGACAAGCTCCCGAAGTACTTTTCCTATCAATCCTACAACTCCAAAATCAGCATCCGAAAAAGCTTTCAAAGAAACGGTTGAGTTAGAAGGAAGAAAAATGCCGAATTCTTGAGTTCCATGTAGGTACCTGAGAATCCTTTTGATGGCTTGGCGATGTGAAGCACGTGGAGAAGCTTGAAAACGTGCACAAAGACATACGCTGAATTGTATGTCTGGTCTTGACGCCGTGAGATACAAAAGTGATCCGATCATACTTCTATATTCTTTTTTATCGACCGGGTCACCATCTTCGTCAAGTCCAAGTGTTGTTGCTGTTCCCATTGGTGTCCGAAGAGGCTTGCATTTGTCCATGTTGAAGCGCTTAAGAAGGTCCTTTGTATACTTAGTTTGATGCACAAAAGTTCCTTCTTTTGTTTGCTTGATTTGCAGCCCCAAAAAGTATGTGAGTTCTTCCATCATACTCATCTCAAATTCTGAACTCATCATAGCTGAAAACTTGGACACGAGATCATGAGAAGCACAACCAAAGATAATATCATCCACATACACTTGAACGAATAATGAGTCATTGCCATGCTTAAGTACAAAAAGAGTTTTATCAACCTTGCCCATGGTAAACCCCTTTTTAAGTAAGAATGTTTTTAACCTATGATACCATGCTCTAGGGGCTTGTTTTAGACCGTACAAGGCTTTGGACAGTTTGTAAACATGATTAGGAAAATTTGGATTTTCAAAACCCGGTGGCTGCTTAACATAAACCTCCTCCTCTATGTAGCCATTAAGAAAAGCACTTTTAACATCCATTTGATATAACTTGAAACCTTTAGATGCAGCAAATGCTAATAAAATTCTTATAGCTTCTAATCTAGCAACAGGAGCAAATGTTTCATCAAAATCTAGACCTTCAATTTGAGTGAAACCTTGAGCAACCAACCTAGCTTTATTCCTAACCACAACCCCATCCTCACTTTGCTTATTTTTAAATACCCATTTAGTTCCAATTAATGTGTGACCTTGAGGTGGAGGTACAAGTTTCCAAACATTATTTCTTTCAAAATTTTCTAACTCTTCTTGCGTGGCATTAATCCAAGATTCATTAGTGAGTGCGTGTGATATATCCTTGGGTTCAAAAGAAGCAACAAAAGCAGAATGAGCATGAGAGT
Organism: Neostapfia colusana; assembly: GCA_030760725.1. Taxonomy (NCBI): domain Eukaryota; kingdom Viridiplantae; phylum Streptophyta; class Magnoliopsida; order Poales; family Poaceae; genus Neostapfia; species Neostapfia colusana. Next base: position 29,352,764 of record JASWHV010000017.1, on the reverse strand, counting down.
TTGGATCGCAAAACCTGGACCGAGTGACTCGTTCATGCAAGCTTTCAATGATTTGTTGTGGAGGATGACTTTTGAGTACTCGGAGGGGAGTAGACACTTCACAAGCACCTTCTTCTTGATGTTCGGACCTTTGATTAGGAGAGCTTGTTGATTGAGGAAGGTCCGAACCAGCAGTAGTGACTGTTGGTGCTGGTTGTGGTGCAAAATTAGCAACTTGATCGTTATTTACTTCCGAGTTTTCGGGCAGCAGCACCACTTCTTCATCTTCTTCAATAAAAATACTCTCCCCCTGCGGATATGGATCCTGACGTGCAATATCAGAGCTAGTACTTGGGCTAGCTTCATCAAAAGAAACCTCGTAAGTCTCCACAATTTTGTTAGTGTCAAGTAAAAGCACACGGTAGCCTCTAGTATGAGATGGATAACCAAGAAACATGCCATCAACAGATCTAGCTTCAAATTTATCAAGATTACAATGTTTCTTAACAAAACATTTGCAACCAAAAACCCTAAAGTGTGTAACACTAGGCCTATGTCCAAACCCGAGCTCATATGGGGTTTTTCCAAGCTTAGCACGCAAGAAAACACGATTTGAGACATAACAAGCGGTTGCAATTGCATCAGCCCAAAATTTCCTAGGAGTTTGATATTCATCAAGCATAGTCCTAGCCATCTCAACTAAGGTCCTGTTCTTTCTTTCTACGACACCATTTTGTTGTGGTACATAGGGTGAAGAGTATTGATGATCTATTCCATTTTCAGCACAAAAGTGATCAAAGGATTGGTTTTTAAATTCAGTTCCGTTATCACTTCTAATTGCTTTTAATGATCCTGGGTGATCAATAGATAATCTAAGAAATAAAGTTCTAAAATGACTAAAAGCTTCATTCTTAGATGCCATAAAATAAACCCAAGAATATCTGGAATAATCATCAACAATCACAAGCACATACCATTTACCTCCGAAGGATTGAACACGTGCCGGACCTACTGTGTCAAGATGTGAAAGTTGTCCCGGTTCAGCTGTCATGGTCATTGTGAGAGGAGCATGTGAACCTGCAACAAACTTAGCATGTCTACAAGAAGAGCACACAATATCATTGTCGTTTTTAAGCTTCGGCAGCCCACGTATGCGATAGAGAGCACTAACACGAGTGAGATGATCAAAGCCTATGTGACCAAGTCTACGATGCCAAAAATATAGATCCTTTGTACCATTAGCAACTAGACACCGATGCTTAGAAGTTGACAAATCAAAATCAGCTTTAAAAACTCTTCCAAACCTAGACATGTTAAACAAAAGTTCACCTTTTGAATCTACAACCTTGCAGCAATTTTTAGCAAAGCTAACCTCTAGATTTTCATCTAGCAATTGTGAAACCGAAAGCAAGTTGTATTTCAAATTTTTAACAAGTGCCACATCTTTCAAAGTGTAGAGATTGTTTACTCTAACCGAACCTTTAGCAATTATGGGAGTAGAAGAGTTATCGGCGAAAGTAACATTTTCTACATGTGACACAAAAGAGAGAGAGGAGAACCATTCTTTGTTACCGGTCATGTGGCGTGAGCAACCTGAATCCACAATCCAAATGTTCTCCTTCCTCAAACGTGAAACCTACACAGCAGCACAATACGTCGATGACTCAATGCTGGGGTTAGTTAAAAGACATTTAGGAATCCAGTATTGAGTCCCACGACGTCCAGCAGGAATAACACGCGAAAGCTGAGTAGGTACTGCAGGTTTGTGAGCCAAACATCGAAAATTTTTGTTCCCAACTACTGACTTAGAAGATGTGTTATATGTAGCACAAAAAACAGTAGGTCCGGGAGCAAGTTTTTGACTCATTATAGCAGGTTGCAAGCTCCGAACATTCGGTCTAGCAGATTTTGCTTGGTTGTTATGTGATCTAGCAAGTATTCTTTGTTTCTTATCGTGTTTAGCTAGTCTATAACAAAAATCCATGACATGACCATCTCTACCTCAGTAGGTACAATGAAAAATAACCTTATTTTCATGTCTAGATGAGCAAGCAACACGTTTATTAGAACCCGAATGGGACAGTACTCCTGCAGATTTGAAAATCACCTCTTTTTGTCTAGGAGCTGTTTGAATCAAACCGCTTCCTAATGACTTTACATCTTTAAGTGGGTGTGCCTTAGCATGAGCATGAGAATTAAAACCTAAACCAGTTTTATCATTACAAGACTTGGAAGAATTCAGCAGCAAGTTTGGGTTCTTATTTGCATTAGAAAACCGATCTTGTGTCCTATGCATTCATCAAGTTTATTGGACAGATCAAAGCAGTTTTCACATGAAGTTTTTCCTTTTAGTTTGCAATTTGAACAATATTTAACTTCATGCACACGTAAAGCATTGTTCAAAATAGAAATCTCATTCATAGCATCATTTAGTTTCTTATTCAGATCATCACATGAAGAACAATGCAAATCAATTGTAGAACAACAAGCATCTTTCAAATTTTTATCATTAAGTACAGAAAGCTCTTTGTTCTTTTCAATTTCAAGTTCAAGTTTATCAAGTGTAGATGCATGTGCACTTCTTAAAGAGGATAATTGTTCATAAATCAAATCACATGAGGAACAAGAATCATCACTAGGAATCAAAGTTTTTAAATGATTAATTTCAGATTCTAGTGATTCAATTTTAACAGCATTGTTCCTAAGTTTTTTATCCTTTTTCTTTAATATAACAGTGGCACGAGAAATAGCATCACACATTTCTTCGCAAGTGGGACATTCCTCTTCATCGTCGCTGTTGTGTTCTGCCTCCTCGGAGCTTGAACTTGACTTGCTCGCCATGCAGCACATATTTGCCATAGCTTCTTCATCTTCATCACTACCGGTGTCCACATCACTTGAGCCGAAATCTTGAAGTGCAGAGATCATACTATGCAATATGTTGCGCATTGATAAATCTTTCTTCTTCTTATTCTTTGCAAACAATTTCTTCGGCCTTATTTGCTTTTCTTCACGTGAAGTCGGACCTGAAAGGTTAGGGCACTCCGTACGAAAATATCCTGTCTTACCACATTCAAAACATCGTTGAGGTCCAGAGCTTCCTCTCCTTCTAGTTCTCACATTTTGCAATGCTTTTGAGGACCGAGTAGAGATGAGTGCAAGCTCCTCCTCTGGAAACTCTTCTATCTGTTCAAGGGTTAGAGAGGACAGCAAAGAGAGTGCACCACTAGATGATGATTGACTAGAACTAGACATGTCACGTTGCGAAACAAATGCAATAGACTTGTTGGGGTTTTTACGTGAGATGATGTCAATTTCATGAGTTTTCAATTTAGAATAAAGCACGTCTAAAGTAAGAGAACTCATGACAGTAGATTCACGAATAGATGTAACTTTCATCTCCCAAGTTGACATATCTAATGCTCCTAACAATTGTCTAGCATTTTCAGCATCTGAAAAGTTAACATTGACACTACGCAAGTTGCTGAGAATTTTATTAAAGCGAGCAAAAAGGTCGTCAATTGACTCACCGGGTTGCATCTCAAAACGCATGTATTCTTTCTTGAACATATCTTGCCTTACCTCCTTGATCGTATTGGATCCTTCATGGTAGTCACAAAGAGCTTTCCAAACATCATATGCAGATCGGAGGTGTGCAACACGGTCGAAGTCGCTTTGAGTCAATCCTTGGATGATCAAGTTGCGAGCCTTGTTGTTGTTGTCAACATCTCTCATGTTCGCAGCCGTAACTTGATCGTTGGGTGGTACATCGAAGTTCCGGTAGACCTTTTCCCATATGGCGAAGCCTTGCGCCTGTATGTAGGCCTCCATCCGCGCCTTCCAAACCTGAAAATCGATGCCATTGGACACACAAGGTTTTGCGGAGTACTTCTCCATGATGGTTAGTCAAAACACGTGCAAATCACAAAGATTAGAGCACCTTGGCTCTGATACCAATTGTAGGATCGAAGAGCACATGAAAAGCTACCAGAGGGGGGGTGAATGGTAGATTAAAAATTTTCGCAGCGGAAACAACAAAAACCCTCAGCAAAAAATCAATCGGTTAAAGAAACCGTGTGTGCAAGTGTTTTCAAACGTTTTCAACCGTGAAAAATCAAGTAGAGAGGTAGAGAATCAAGTCAGGGATCTAATGCAACAAGAATCACTTGAAAACACGAAGTAAAACTTGAGATACGATCAAAACATTAAACGAAGATCAATCTGTTCTACCCGATATAAAACAGATCTGCAACGCTGCAAACAAACTCGTGTATCTCAAAAACTACAGATCCGAAGCTCGTGAGAATTTCACATATTATAGATAATTGAGTTGTGAAGACAACCCAAAAAGAATCATGTCAATCGGATCTGTAAAACTCGAGTTATGAACGAAACACCGAAGCAACGTTGGTCTGTCCAGAAACTCGGCGAGAAAGACTTGACGAAAAAACAAGTCGGACGAACAAGGCACAAAAGCTCCTCGAAACTATGAACTTTATTCAATAGAAACACAAGAGGAACAGCCCAAAGTTCTCTGCACACGAGAGCTCTGGCCTCCCTTGCTTTTATAGCCAGCCCTCAGCCTAAACAATCCAATCTAGGACTCCTACTCCTAATTGTACTCGTATCCTAACTTACCATAACTGCTGAGGACTCTCCTATTCGCAGATAGAAGCAATCGTGAGACTTCCAAACACCTTAGGAACGTCCTAAACATTCCTAAAACAACTCAATTTCGTGCCTAGCAAGAAATCCTATCATAACCAACTCAAATCTTCCATATTTGAGCCATATCCGACTCAGCCTGAGTACGCAATCCAGCCGGTTGGACCTTTCCGACCAATTCTTTACGTCCACTTCTCTTCATCACGCCTTGGAACAATGTTGCCACGTCCATGCACTCCTTGCACACGTGCAAACACCTTCCAACGACGTACACGCAACCTTCATATGCACTGCCCTTGATCCAAACATGCTGCGCGACCTCCCGATCAACTCAACCACAGCTCCTCCCGAACTTGGTTGTTGGAACCTCATCTCCTCCCTGAGACTAGTCCAAGGATCCCGTCACCAGCCATGTATTGAACTCAAGCAACACCTGCACATGAATAAACAACCAATTCTTCCGAGCACAAGTCCTCGACTTGACTCACGTTAGTTCGAAAACCACAACACCTTACATGAGCACGTCACATAAGCATATTGCAAACCATATCAAATGATAACAGCCATAACCACCAAAACACACCAAAAACTTAGCAAATTAATACTAAGCAAACCTTCCCATAAAGCAAGTTTGAAACATTGCGAGTTAAAAGCAAAAACAAGACGCTGCAGTTCTACGAGTTGAACTTCACGGGAGCTCCCTAAAAACAAGCTCCGGACCTCACAGAAGCTCTCCGGACCTTGCAGGAGCTCTCCGGACCTTGCGTCAGACCTTGCCAACACTTGGCGGACCTAACAAAGAACTTGTCGGACCTTGCCACAGAAGAATGTTTTGGCATATTCAAAACTTTGAATGTTAATGCTAACTTTTATCCTAATTGCCAATGTATTCAGCACACATAGGTCTCACAGAGAGTGAAGAATACCTCCGTTCAAACTACCCGGACTTGCTGTCCGCTTATATCCGGTAATTCCTTCTCTACCACTTTGTCTCTTCTTTTTGAATCTCGGGACGAGATTCTTTTTAAGTGGGGAGGGATGTGAAATCCCAAAATTCTAGCAAGTGGAGCTGCAGTTCACACCGAGAAAAGGAGAGGGAATTTAAACTTTTGAATTAACGGTGTGAGCTCCAAGTCGAAACTTGAACTTGCAAAAATTCCCGAACACGGAGATCTAAAGCTATCATTTGGTTCTCCACACATCCAATAATAGCCCGGCAAAATTTCAGAGCATTTGAAAAGGATTTCCTAATTGTTGGAATTTAAATGGGAGAAAATTTGAATTTGAATTTAAATCTCAGTTTCAAATTCCAACTTCACTGAAATTCAAATTTGAGTGCATCATTGTGTTCCTCATATTTCTTTTGGCCTGTCCTCCAAATTTTATCAAATTTGGAGCTCGTTTGCTATTTTCAAAAGGAATTAGGGATAAGAGGGAGAATTGTGGCTGCGTGGACCCCACTGGTCAGAGAGACACACATGGAGCTGTGCCGTGCTCTGTTTCTCAGCGACCGGGAGAGCGCCACCTCCATCGATCAGCGCCAGCTCCTGCTCATTTCGTCCGGTGTCCGAAGGATAAGAGTGCAGCTCTTCCTCCACGTGAACCGGTTCCATCTCTTGCACTCTCCGCAGCTTCTCCTCGCTCAGTCCCGAGAGAAACCAAGCCACCGATGCTCGCTGTTCCCCGGTGACCGCCTGCTAGAAGCCTCTTCATGGCTGACGTTCTACACGAAAAAGGAGCGCCCTCAGGTGTGCAAACCGACGGTGCAAACCTCTCCTCCTCTCATGCATCACAGTGGATGAATTTTGCAATTCTTTGCTTTGGTATGCATAGAACCGAGGCCCACAATTCTTCAAAATTCGTTGTAATCAGTCCACCATCACGTGTGCCGAGCTGGAAACATGTTCTAGACTCTCCAACACCCCTCTAGGATCAAAAACCATCAAAAATCATCAAGAATTGGGGCTGTTCTTCGAGAATTTTGGGCCGGCACCGAATTTTGCCTTAGGTCGCCGATGAGTCCCTATTTGCAGCCATTCTTGGGCCAATTTGAGCTCATGCTGGTGATGAGGGATCCCCCACGGTGCTATAGAGCCTAAGAACCGACCTTTTCGTGGAGAAATCACTGCACATGACCTCACCGGAGCCCTAGGGTTAGCTGTGGCCGGTGCGCACTGCTTTCCGGCGAGTTTTAGCCGCCGGTGACCTCACCAATGAGTTCAGCATGGGGGAAAATGGGGGGGGCGGCCAGCAGGGTGTCCGGAGGTAGCCGGGAAGGTCATTTCTGGTGACCTCGCCGGAGGGAGCCGCCCCTGCTCTGTTTGCCGCGTGGCTGGAGGTTAGGGATGACGACTGGGACCCACTGTCAGCATTTAAACATTTTCTAGATTTTTCCATTTCAGTTCAAACTTTGGAGAGCCATAACTTTGTGTAGGATTGTCCAAAAATTGTGAAACAAATTTTGTTGGATTCCTCTAAAAGATTACTATCCAGGGGTGCAGCCCAATATTTATGAAAATTCCTGGATTTGGCTCAGTAATTCATTTAAGGAAAACCTTGTATGAATTTCTACAGGAGTTCTGTTAATTGTAAAATTTCCAAATTTGGTTAGGACATTCTTCCAATAGTCCTTGAACTCCACTAAAATTTTCAGAGGCATTGGACTCCATTTGCTTGGCCAAATGTTGTTTGAATCCTCTATGTCTCTGAAAAATGGGAAAATGAACAGCGACATTTTCAGACTTTTAACCAAGTTTGCAAAAGTCATATCTCGGTGTAGGAAGCTCCAAAAATTGTGAAACCAAGTCCTATGGACTCATGAGACTATTAAGTTTCTGAAAAGTGACATTTGGAGCATGCCAAGACACTATAATTGCCATAGGAATTCAGAGAAGCCAAATAGTAAGAAAATTCCCTAGGTCACATCTTCCATCAACTTTGTCTGAAATTTTGCAAGCCATACCTCTGTATGATCTATGGACCACTGTAAAAATTTCAGAACAAGTTGAGATCATCTTCGCCAGTTTTCTGCCAATTATGTCCATTATATAGTTCTTTGCACTTTAGTTCCAAAAACCTCCAATACTCAAAATGTTCCTTTCTCTGTTCCAGCACATAGCCTCAAATCTTAGATAGTATGAACTCTTCTTAAGTCATAAAACACTTTTGTTTTATAGTGTTTTTACTTGCAACATAAAACTGTGCATCTTCATGTCGGTAAGAAATACGACGCAGGAGGTCGACGAGCAACTTGACTCGGAGCAGCAAGTTGAGGCTTAATCATCGCCAAGATACTGACTATAAAGTAGAACTAAACCTGCAGCAACATAAGGCAAGCCCCGGTTTGCATTTAACAGCTTTTACTTATATTTTACTTTGTATCACTTCTATTGGTCTAGCATGTATTGTGCATTAGGTCAAGGTGATTGATACTCCAAATGCATAGCCCACAAACCCTTGGAGTACAGGGTAGAATAGGTTACCTTCGTGTATTTTCTGCTAGGCTAAAGTTGTATAGGATCCGGTACAAGTCGGGTAGTTGGAAGCTACCTGCGAGTTTAGGAGGTGGGTACAGCGGGGTATGATTCTAGAAAATGAAAGTTGTGGAGTGGGAAATGAGACCGAGCAGACACTACAGGAAAAACGATCATTGACGATGGCCAGATTTATTGTCGACGGGGCCGTCGTCTTTAATTTTATTGACGACAGCTAGAAAAAGCCGTCGTCAATAACTGTGTTATTGACGACAGCTGAGCGAGTACCGTCGTCAATAAATAATTGACGACGGTGCCCATCGTCTTTAACTAAATTCGGGCCCACCCGAGGAGTTATTGACGACGGTGACCTAGCACCGTCGTCAATAACACAGTTATTGACGACGGCTGAACGTGAACCGTCGTCAATAAATTATTGACGACGGCGCCCGTCGTCTTTAACTTAATTCGGGCCCACCCGAGGAGTTATTGACGACGGTAACCTAGTACCGTCGTCATTAAGTCCTTATTGACGACAGTTTCCTAGCACCGTCGTCAATAACGGGGTATATAGCCCGTGCGCGAGCCGGGAGGCGGCCAGTGCCGCCTCCCGAATCGCACCAGTCGCCGCCGCCGTCCTGGTCGCCGCCGCCCGTCCCCGCCACCGCCGCCGCCCGTCGCCGCCGTCCCGGTCGCCGCCGCCCGTCCCCGCCACCGCCGCCACCCGTCTCCAGCCGAGGTAAGTCTCCTCCCCCTCCCCTCTGGCCTCTCCCCGGCTACTAGTTTCGTATGTGGAGTAGGATCGATCGGAGTTGTTTGTTCGTTAGTTTGTGCTACTCCTTTCTGCTGCAAGGCCTTGTGGTGCTGATGGACACTCCCCCATGGCAACTGGATCTCGTCACTTGTGCTGCTCCCATGGCTGGCTGTGGTGCTGTAGATGTAGCTCCCACCGGCTTCTGAACCAATCATAGTTGGCAATAGCATCTGCCCTTCCATGTATCGCTCCTCCCCATTGACCAATCCTCCACTGGATGAAACGCAATATGATTCATAAATTAGGTGGAAACCATGGAGATGAAAAAATCATTTTTGACGAAAATGGGTATAAAAGCTGGTACTTAAGTGAATATCGTTGCAATATTTCGTGCATCATGGTATTTCAACAATTATCTGGAAAGGAGCATAATGTATGTGTGTGTGTAGAGAGAGAGAGAGACAGACAGATAAGAGGGAAAGAATTAAAGAGAGAGATTGTACAGTATGAGCTGGCTGCTTGAATCCTGCTGACCGAGTCCCTGGCTGATGCTGCCGCTGTCATGCCAAGGCGACGTGCTGGTTGTAGGCAGCGGATAGTGATTCGCGAGCAGAAGGGAGGAGAAGGAATGGAGAGCATAAGAAGGCGCCGCGGTGGTGTTGGTGGATGACGGCATGAAAAGAGAAGGATGGTGGTGCTGCTGCTGCTCAAAGGGGGCTCTCAAATTATTCACGCTCCACCATCCATGGCCGGCTTCTCCCATCTCGCCCACTAGAGCTGACGATGATTTGTGGACGAGTCCCCTGTCCATATTCTCTTCCCCTTTGATATGCTGATGATCCCTTTTAATTTCTCGACCACGCACAAGCAAGCATCAAGCACTCACTCTCCCCCCCTCTCTCTCTAGCTTTTGTCGCTCGACCTCCACGATCTCTGTCTCCTTTTGAGAGCTAAATCCTTTGAAGTGTTGGGGTCAACCTCTAGAGAGAGGAAGAGAGAAAGCAGCAGCTGGAAGAACTTAGTGGAGAGGAACGAGTTTGGAAGAAGGCATGTGTTTTATTTCAGCTCCCCTCCATCTGCACCTTTACTTGTTTCCTTTTCTTGGCTGCCTTTTTCTTGCACCCTTTCTTTTTTTTTCCGGGGACCTCCTTTGGCTTTTTAGAAGAAATGGGTCAGGGAAAGGTTTTCCTTGCATCCAGGCTTTGATGAATAGCCTAAATAAAAGTGGACTAGTTGCATGGCCCGCATATTTGTGTTGCTAGAATTAACGAATCAAATATAAGAGTGTTATCAACAATTCAACTATGTCTAAAATTATATTATGTTTGGATGCCTCAATTTATTTTTACTGTATCATTATTACTATTTTATCACTACTATTTTTGGTTTATTGTATTCTTGATGATAGTGTCGCCATGTACAAATATTTAGTTAATTTAGCCATTTTTGGTCATATAAATGGTGAGTAATTTGAAAATATATAGATCTATTCTGGATATTTTAATTTATTTTTTATAATGATAATGGTGAGTAATTTTAAAAAATATACATAGGGGTATTTTTAGCCATTTTTATAAGGCAGTGGTGAGTGATTTTTCTTTCTTTTTTAATTAACATGAGAATTTCTAAGTCTTTAGAGCGAACATGGTTACTTCTTTTATTGGCCATATCTCTCTCTCTCTACACACACACCCACACACATATATATAATAGACGTATGAGAGACACCCTTGCAAAAGGGAGTATATGGTGAAATGAACAGCTGTCACAAATAAATGAACCGGTTACCCATGTAGCTTTTTCTTCTTTTCAAAAAGGTCCTAACAAATTATTGAGAGATCATTGTATAACATTCATATCCACATAAGTTTAAGAGCGTACTCATCTTGGTTCGGGGATCATTTTTTTTACCTCTTTACGCTGGAAATGAAGTTGAGTGAAACTGATCTATAAATTTTTATGCCCATATATGTATTATGAAATTTCATTTTTTGCACACTGTAGAATAGCATTGAATAATTATGCACTGTGAAAGAAGAGGTATGAGTACACAGTATAGATTTACGATTACATTCACACCACAGAATAAACAAAAAATACAGTTCCTCACTCACGTTTAATGGATACCTTTGAGAACTGATATATCCTCAAATTGAAAGACACAAACTGAATTGAAGGATACTAGGCAAAGCCTACAGCTTTTATGTTCTCTCTGTACATGCATTGATTTGTCCCCAATTAAAGTTGTATCTTGCTAATACTACTTGAAAAACAAGATAGATGAATCATTTTGAAACAAATAAAGTGAGACAAACACTCCAGAGGCCATTGTTAACATATATGGGCTGATTGTGTTGAACCTACTAGCAAAGCCTTGGTTACTATAGCTGGACTCATATATGGGCTGATTGTGTTGAAGCAACCGGCCTTAGATGATTAATTGCTTAATTAGTATTGTTATTGATTATTGTTTAAATAATACTTTGATTGATTGCGTGATTAGTTACTATATGTAAATAAATGGGTTTCGGCCCGGTCCGGCCTGACACGACCCATTTAGGTTCTGTCACGGCCCATTTATTGGTAATGTATTAGTCGAGACAGGCACGAGGACGGCAAGCTCCCGCGCGTGGACGGCGGGCCCCGACGGTGCGGTTTTATCTTTGACCCACTTACGACGGGGCATAACGTACGACGGCTAACCCTAAAGGCGTTGTAAGATAATGGCAGGCCCTAACGGGGCATAACTTAGGACGGCTAACCCACTTCTTTGTCTCTCGTTCTTTCCTTCTCTCTCGTTCTTTCCTCTCTCTCTCTTTTAAATGACTCAAAAACGAAAGATTGACGTAAACCTATACAACATGCGTCACCCGTTTCGAACGGGCCCGTCTCAACAACAACAACGCTAGGAAGCTCCTGACGTAGTCGATTTCAACGGCTCACATTCAGGCTACGAAGGCGTACTATAAGTTGCATCCGGACGAGGGTGAGCCGGGGCAGTTTAGGGATGTGGCGGACAAGTACTTGACGGAGGCACAGTACGCAGAGGTAAATTCTTTATTTTACTTTGCTTCATTATCCAATTTTCATCAATGTTTTCATCCAACAACAAATGTGTGCAGGTCAGCGTACCGTGGCTTGAGTCCTGTCCGGACGCCTACAGTTCCCTGTGTGCTCGTTGGGCGAGCCAGGGCTTCCAAGGCGTGTCGATGACCCACCGACAGAGTCGAGGGACGGACGGGAAACACCGTCTTGGCAGGGACGGCTACGTACGCCTTGCTAAACGGATGGTAAGTGATACTCGAATTATATTCTAGTTAATTTCTATCGCTATCATTGTGCTAACACGTATCGATAGGAGCGCGAGATCGGTCAGGAGCCGACCGCTATCCAGGTGTGGAGGAGGGGTCACATGGGAAGTGACCCCTCGCAGCCTGATCAGCTGTCTTCTCAGACAGCGACAGAGACGTTGGTGAGTTCTTTAGTTGACTTAATTGTATTATCTTTAAAACTTCTGATGACTTTAATTTTATGTATTTTCAGGAAAAGTATGGGGAGGAGGTGTGGAGGCTTCGAGGCGACGATTACGATTGGCAGAACTCGCCGATCGTACCTGAAGCCGCCTATGCAAGCGGTGGCGGTAAACCTCACGGCCGGTGAGTTCTATCATTTTCATTTACTTTCATTAACTTCGAGATACGAAACTTTAATACTCTTACTTCGTTGTGTAGGTTGGCTATCTTCGATGGAGTAGTAGACTCGAGGGAGGCGCGGTCTTACTCGAGGGCCTCTTCATCGCAGGGTGGATCCAGCAGGCGTGGCAGCCGTGATCTGGAGCTCCAGAGTGTCCAGGAGGAGCTCCAGAGGACGCAGGAAGCGCTGAGGCTCGCGAACGAGAGGCAGGCAGCCGAGCTTCGGGCTAGGGACGAGTATCAACATTCGTACATGCTACAGCTGCAAGCTGCCATGCAGGTAAGTTCAGATCATTGTACTCAACGTTTCTAATATATAAATGACATGTATAATAATTTACTTCATATTTGCAGGCTATGGCCACAGGACAACCCGTTGTCTTTCCTCAGTGGGCGCCGCCACCGATACAGCTACCACAGGGGCCGACGTCAGGAGCACAGGTACAAAATTTCTCATAATAGCTGCAACTAGTTAAATTTGCTCAAATTTAGTTGAATTTGATCAAACTTACTTAAACTTAGAGAAAACTAGTTAAACATCCTCAAACAGAGTAAAATATGGTACAACTTACTTAACTATAGTCAAATATGACCAAACTTACTCAAACATAGCCAAAACTTTTTGAACTAGCTCAAACACAAACACTACTAGTCCATACTTCTCAAACTTAGTAAAATATGAGCAAACTTACTCAAACATAGCCAAATCTAGCTAACTTGCTCAATTTTAACTTGTAATGAGTTTATTTAATCATATACACATTTGTGAACTTCTAATTTGTCTAACTATACATGTACATCATAGGGATCGGCGACGCGGGCTCAGGAAACTCCATCCCCTCAGCAACCAGCATTTGGACGAGCGCACGACGACTTCCTGGACTCCGGTGGCAGCGGTCGGGGTAGCGTAGGGTAGTGTGGCGTGCGTATAGTGTTTTTATGCAATTCTGTGATGTATATTTTGATTGCCTGTGATCTGGCCATCGAGCCAGGGCTGGCCTCGAAGCCAGGGCAGGATTTTCTATTTTTTAAAAAAAAATTGAAAAGCTTATTGACGACGGTTTCTGGTACTTGGCCGTCGTCAATAAGCCATTAGTATTGACGACGGCCAGGTACCAGAAACCGTCGTCAATAAGCAATTGTTATTGATGACGGCCTAGTGTAAACCGTCGTCAATAAGCCACGGTTACTGACGATGGTTTCCTGGCCGTCGTCAATAAGCTTATTGACGACAGCCTGATTTAGCTGTCGTCAATAAGTTTATTGACGACAGCTAGATTTAGCTGTTGTCAATAAATTTATTGACGACGGTTACCGTCGTCAATAAACTTATTGACGACTAATAATTGACGACAGCTGAAAACCGTCGTCTATAAACTTTTACCGTCGTCAATAACTTATTGACGACGGTAGTGTCCTTATTGACGACGGTTTCCGGCCGTCGTCTATAGTCCCGATTCCTGTAGTGAGAGAGTAGGAGCAGCAGGACGTGGGGCCTGTGTGGCTGTAGCTCTGTTTGTGTCGGTTAAGGACCGATGCGTATGCCGCCCTGCTGAGCAAGTTTGAACAGTACCGGATGCATGTCGGATATATGGGACCCGATAAACCAATGTAACTCGAGTACTCTCGTGTCGAAACTTATACGGCCGTCCTTTGGGGGTTGGTGTCAGAGGTGTAAACCCGCTAGCGGAGCAACTTCGACGTGTTCCATGTAGTGGCCCTTCTGATGGGTCGGCGGAACTGGTTCGGCATTGGAGTGACGGGTGAAAGGTTGCTGCATACAACGTAAGAAAGAGCTCGCGTGAGTCTTTCGAGGCGGGTGTATGTGTCGTGTATTCTGGGTGTGTCCTGATTGCAATCACCGTCCCTCGCGGTTATATGAGTACCACTTGTTCACTGAGTTGTGACATAGTAATAAATTCCAGATAAAGTGTGATGAATCGTTGCTGATGTGAAGTTCTTAAATTCATTGTATTGCCAACCATGCATGCTATAGTTGTAGATCTCACTAAGTTTATTTTTCTCTTTGGGCATCACCACATCGGAGAAAGCGTTTCTTGTTTGATTGTGGACTTCCGATGTGAGGGCTGCCTAAGGCATAATAATACGCTGCTATAAACCTGAAAGTAAGGATCAACATTTAGGCGTGTCGTTATTGCATCATACCTTTTCCTATGTTAGTAATCCCTGCACGTAGAGTTCCATGTTTAGGAGTGTCGGTTAAGTCTAGCTGAGCCGTCGTGCTCACGGTTGCATTATTAGTGTTTTGCAGGTTATAAAATTTGCTATGAAGATGGTTGTTCGGTGAGCCATCAGAGACTCACCGGAAACCCTGCCGCTGCACTCATCTTTGTGGAAGCTAGTAAGAAGCATCCGCGGGCTGTACGTCTTCTCTTTTGCTTAGTTAGGACTGAGAGTAAGTATGTATGTATATTCCGCTGTGTGCACCCTCGTGGTACATTATTTTGTAAAAGACACTATGTTGATAAATAAAAGACTTTGTACGTTTATGGTTCTTTTCGTGTATGCTGTTGGGTGCCGCATCGCACGACACCACCCAATGTGTATCCTGGAGTGTGGATCCCGAAAGGGGTTCCCCACACATGCTATCCTATGATTAGTTTTTATTAGATTGGTTTGTTCGTGTTCTTGCATGGCTTGTATGGGCAGAGGTGTTCAGATCAAAGGTGGACGTGGCGATGATCTTGTCTTTAGATCAACCTGATCATCAAGTGATCTATCCACGAGAAGACTTCTGTTCGAAAGGAATCAAAGAACAGATACAAAGAAAACACAACGATGTCGTAAGGTGGTATCGGAGACCTACCTCACGTTCTTCTCGGTTTCGAGGTCCTCCTCAGACCGCTCGGCTCTCCTCCGGCGATCTCCCTTGCTGCGCTTTGGCGATGGTTTACTCAGCGAGTTAGGGCTAGGGCTCTAAGTCGTCGGCTCAGGAGTTGGAAAAGAAGTTTGTGGTTTTGGCCAGAGGTTCTGGGTTCTATTTATAATCGGGAACAGAAGAGTCCTAATCTGATTGTATCCCGAATATGAGTCCTATTCAGATCGTTGTTGGATTCTAACGTCTTATCTTTAGTAACATCGTGGAATTCAGGTCGGTTTCCTTTACGTACCGGTATTCTTACGTGTAAAACCCGCTCAGAACTCGTTACCTCCGCGGTGATAGCTCCGGAAGCTCCACGGGTCCTCCGGGCCTGGTATCTCCTTCTCCGCAGAGACGAGCTCCGATTGTGCCGCGTGTCATCCGAGCGAGACCTCCCTTTTCCTTCGGAGGTGAGCTCCGCGTGCGCCACGTATCCTGGCGGTCGGGACCTCCTCTTCTTACTCAGAGACGTGCTCCAAGGTTGACACGTGTCCAGCAGCGATGGACCTCCCGGAGATAAGCTCCGGTGGCGACACGTGTTCGATAGAACCGGACCTTTCGGAGATGAGCTCCAAGATTGACACGTACCCCGTGCGACTGGTCCTCTGATTTCCATGGTGACTAGCTCCGAAGGTGACATGTGTCCTACGAAAAATGCCTTTGCTTCTTCCGCAGAGGCTAGCTCCGAGCAACACATGTCCCACAGGGTCGGACCTCTCCCTCTTTTGCGGAGACGATCTCTGAGCCTGCCAAGTAGCCAGTTTTAGCGGCGGACCTCTCCCCACTTTGCAGGGATGAGCTCCGAACACACCACGTGGCCAGCGGGCCGCGGAAGTTGTCTTTGGCGCTTTCCGTGAACTGGATTTGGCTCTTACTGGCTATCTATTTGATAATCCCTATGTTCCCACTTCTTTTAAAATGTGGTTTCTCTTCATGAAGTATGAATATATACAGAAACCAAAGATGAGGGTGTCACAACACGTGTCGACTGCGGAGCTAGTCGCTGCAGAGAGAAAGGTTTAGTTACACAGAACATGTGGCACTCACGGAGCTCACCTTTCAAGAAAGGGAGGTCCGGAATTGACACATTGCACACCCGGAGCCACCTCCGAAGAGAGGGGAGGTCTGATACTGACATGTGGCGAGCGCGGAGCTCATCTCTGAATAGAGGAGAGGTCCTGACCCGCCAGGATACGTGGCATACGCGGAGCTCATCTCTGAGGAAGAGGGAGGTCTCGCCTGCCTGACACGCGGCACAACCGGAGCTGGTCTCTTCGGAAAGGGAGCTCAGGTTTCCACAGGACATGTGGAGCTTCCGGAGCTCACCACCGCGAAGGTAACGCGATTCTGAAGCGGTTTTCCTCTGTACGCGTGGAAATACCGGTACGGGAGGAAACAAACACGATTTCCACAAGGTCGCCGCACCGAATCAATCTAAGATAGAGTTGTTAGGATCTAGGAAACAGTTTGAATAGGACTCGTATTCGAAATCCAATCAGATTAGGACTCTTCTCTTCCCGATTATAAATAGAACCCGAAACAAACCCCTTGGTCATAACATCTTCTCTAAACCGACAACTTAGAAGCCCTAGCCCCAAACTCGCCAAGCTAAACCCCTTTGTCGGAGATCAGTCGCCAGAGGTCGCCGAAGATCGCCGGAGGAGAGCCCAACGATCTATCTTGCTAGGAGAAGGATCCCAAGACCAAGAGGAACGTAAGAAGGACAAGCTCAAGGAGCCGTCTACGACGAGCTGCAACAACAAGGTTTCAAGATCCAAGAGCAACCGGAACCGTAAGAACAAGGCAAGTGCCCCTTGACCATATTGATCCTATGTTTTGGAAAACTATTTTTTTTACGAAAAGTTGTGTGTGCTGAGTCAAACATGATGGGAAACCCTTTTATAGGAGTTTACTAGTATTGGTTAAACCACCCTTGTCGCCAGGGAAGTTTATGAGTTGAGTATGGTTTTTTCTTTTATGCTTCGCTAAGTCCATGGGATTGGGAAGCGAGATAGATGTGTCTAGCTAACTGCACTCGTAATGATAATGAGAACTGATGTTGTTAATGAATATGGATCGGAGGGAGATCTAGGCAAGCTTGGGTTTTGTGAATGAGGTAGCATGAGATGGTGGTTACTTGCCATAGATCTAAGGACCGGTTCATGTGAGCACATGCCAGGATGACAGTGCCACCACAAGGCCAAGTATGGGTGCGGCTTAGCTGACTAATTAGGTAAGTTACTAGTTTGTTATGGACCGTGGAAGGCGCGGGGAATGGGGGTCGAGTGAGGACTGCCCTGGGAATTGCATGGCACAAGAGGGGGCCTGTAGGTGGGAGAATTGGAGATTCTAGCCTGCCGGTGAAACCTTAGTGAGTCCATACATCTAGTAGCCCCTTTGTAAAGGCTATTTTGTGATCTCTTGACCATACATCGATGGTTGTGTACTGGTATAATGGAGGTTCTGCAGTCGCCCGGCGGGTGACGAAATCACAAACTTGTGGGTAAAGTGGTACAAACTCTACAGAGTCTAAACTATCATGATAGCCGAGCTTACGGTCACGAGCGCCTGGCCAACTTCCATGATTAGTTGGGATGGCTATCGGTTATGGTTATTGGGATGGTTATCTGTTATGGTTATTGGGATGGTTATCGGTTATGGTTATTGGGATGGTTATCGGTTATGATTTTGATTATGGTTTGGCTTTCGGGACTGTTGAGTCCGGGTGATAAGATTTGTTTGCATGACTGATGAGTCATGGCAACGAGATTTGGTCTCAGAGGGAGACGGAACTGAACGGTAGCGAATACGAAACGGTATTCGTGAGATGGTAATGAATACGAGATGGTATTCATGAGCAATATCGAGATAAGACATGGGAAGTGATGAGACATAATGGACGTATGTTGGTATTTTAACACATGTTGGGATTACATTCACTTAAAGTTAAGTTGCTATTTTATCGTGGTTTTGATAAATAACTTTGCTTTCTGCAAAGAGCCTTTTATACCTTTCTTGTTGTGAGCTACATATCATATTTTCCCGCACTTGCTGAGTACATCATTGTACTCAAACTTGCATCATTACTTCATCATCAGAAACAGAAGAAGATTTCTATGAAGACCAGATGGAGCATTAGACGTGTAATCAATCCTCAACCTTGCCTGTGGGGATGGAGTAGAGATGGAGTCGCTGTTGCTGCTTAGATTACTTCCGCACTGGTTTAGAAGACTTCTGCTGCTAGAATAAAGACTTCCGTTGTTTAGATAAGACTTCCGCTGTTAGCATGAGTCCAAGACTCATTAGACATTGTAATAAACCTTGTTATTCGTGGTAATATATAATCTGAATTCAGTTTGTGGATGATATGTGTATGTGTGATGAACATCCTGGGCACACATATGCATCAGTTCTCGGTTCCATGGATTTTCCACAAAAACGAGGGCGTCACATACTGGTATCAGAGCCACGGGTTGACGGCAGGTTACACGCTTAGAGTCACAAGTTGACATCAGACACATATTGGCATCAACCTATCACGGGTTGATCATAGGTCACACGCCTAGATGAGAAGCACAGATGGGTATTTAAAGCCACGCCGACCATAGGATGCAAGCCTATGATGCAGAGGATTGGCATTGGAACCACCTTGGCGTAAGATACAAGCCCGAGAGGAGCCATAGTTGGATCACAGATTGGTATCACCCCAAATCACCTTGACATAGGGTGAAGTCACAGATTGGCATCACCCTAAAAACACATAGGACTCCCATTGAATAAGTCTTAAATAGGAGTTGTGTGAGCCCTTGTGATGATTGCTTGTTCTTATATGCTTAGTGTGAGTTGTGGGACGTTTCAGCATTGTCCTACCCACACATAGTAGGGAGGTGTGAGATGCTTCGGCACTTGTTCAGATCCTCATATGGACTAATATATATATATATAGTCCAATCCACCTTGATGCATATAGTAGGGGGGATATCCATGTAACCTTCTAACCTTTGTTCTATCCAATTCACTCTCACAGATGGTGAGAGGAAACGCCAGCCGCCAGGGAAGGGACGCCCGTGGTAACCAGGAGGATGACCACGATGAAGTTCCTGTTAACCCTGGAGCTGGTGGAAACAACCTGGAATGGTTGATGGCCATGCAGAATCAACTCATGCAAACCATGATCCAAACCTTGGGTCAGCTGCAGGCCAACAACAACAACAGCCCCGTTCTGACACCGCTGCCACCACCGCTGGCTCACAACAGACTGGGGGAGTTCATGAGGACTCGACCACCCACTTTCTCACAAGCTAGTGATCCCATGGAGGCCGATGATTGGTTGAAATCCATGGAGAAGAAGCTTGCCATTGTCCAGTGCAACGACCGAGAGAAAGTTCTTTTCACATCACACCAACTCATGGGAGCAGCCGCTGACTGGTGGGATGCTCTCTGCAATGCTCATAACAACCCGAAAACCATCACTTGGGTTGAGTTCGAGGATTTCCGCTCTTATTACATCCCTGCTGGTGTCATGATGCTCAAGCGGCAAGAATTCGAAGGTCTTCGCCAGGACACGAAGAGCGTGAGTGAGTACCTCAACAAATTCACGCAGCTTTCAAGGTAGGCCCCTAAAGATGTCAGCTCGGACCAACGGAAGCAGTACTTGTTCATGAGAGGGTTGAACAATGAGATCCAGGTTCATCTCCTCAACAATGACTATGTGAGTTTCCAGAAGCTGGTTGACAAAGCCATAGTGGTGGAAAGCAAGATCTGAGAGATTGAGCAAGAGGGCAAGAGGAAGATGCCATACCTACCACAAGGGAGCAACGTCCGCCCTTGGTACATGCCCCCAGTTGCACCACAGTATGGATCGATCGCTCCTACATACCGCCCTAATCAGCCACCACAACAACGACCCGTTGCACAAGCACCTCGTGTGCCTTTGCCTCCTGCGCCCCGTCCCAACATGAGCGCCCCTGCTCAAAACCCCCGCCCCAACGTACCTACTACCGTAGGCATCAGGGCATGCTTTGCATGCGGGGAACCAGGACATTTCACGATCCAGTGCCCGAAGAGAGGTCCTGGACAGCAAGGCAACGTGCCCAAGCAGAACCCACGACCCAACGGAGGAGCTAATAAAGGGAACCGTGGACGGCAGAACTATGCTCATGGCAACGTGAACCATGTTTCTGCTGAGGAAGCACGACAGGCTGAGGACGTCGTAATTGGTATGGTCCTTACCAACTCCAACCCAGCCACCATTTTATTTGATTCCGGAGCATCGCATTCATTCATATCATCCAAGTATGTTGCCAAGCATAACCTACCCATATCACACTTGAAATGTACTATGTTGGTTAACTCTCCCGGTGGAGAGATGAGGACTAATATAGTATGTCCGAAAGTAAGCCTTAAAATAAAGGGGGTAGATTCCTTGCCAACCTCATTGTCTTGGATTCCCAAGGGCTTGACATAATACTCGGGATGGAATGGTTAAGCAAGCACAATGGAGTAATCCAATGTGCTGAAAGGAGCGTGCAGTTGACAAACAGGCACGGTGTTCGTATTGAGTTTGAGTCAGCCCAACAAACAACCCAGAAGGCAATCTTGAACCACGTCGAAGGAGCAACATTGGACAGCATTCCAGTGGTTCAAGAATTTTCGAACGTGTTTCCGGAAGAGCTTCCGGGTATGCCACCTGACCGGGACATTGAGTTTGCCATTGATTTGGTGCCCGGAACTGCACCCATAGCAAAGAGACCCTATAGCATGCCCGTCAATGAACTAGTGGAACTCAAGAAACAAATTCAGGAGCAGTTGGAGAAGGGTTTTATACGACCATGTTCATCACCATGGGGAGCCCCGGTGCTCTTCGTAGACAAGAAGGATGGGACCCAAAGGATGTGCGTGGACTATAGGTCTCTCAACGAGGTGACAATCAAGAACAAATACCCTCTGCCCCGTATAGAAGACCTATTTGACCAAATGAAAGGAGCCCGAGTGTTCTCCAAGATTGATCTTCGGTCGGGATATTTCCAGCTGAAGATTAAGCCCTTCGATACACCCAACACTGCCTTTCAAACACAGTATGGTTTGTATGAATATACCGTCATGTCTTTTGGGTTAACAAATGCACCCGCATACTTCATGTACCACATGAACAAGGTCTTCATGGAGTATTTGGACAAATTCGTCGTGGTTTTCATCGACGACATTATGGTGTATTCAAAAAGTGAGGAGAAGCATGAAGAACATTTGAGATTGACCTTGCAGAAAATGCGCGAGCATCAATTGTATGCCAAGCTTAACAAGTGTCAATTTTGGCTAAAGGAGATATCGTTCCTAGGCCACATTATCTCCGAGGAAGGAGTATCGGTTGATCTCAGAAAAGTTGGAAATGTTCTGAAGTAGAACCAACCGCAAAACGTGAGAGATATTTGGAGTTTTCTAGGAATGGTTGGATACTACCGACGCTTCATCAAGGACTTCTCTAAGATAGCAAAGCCTATGACGGAGTTGCTAACGAAGGGAAAAGCGTTCCAGTGGACATCAGCATGCCAAGAAAGCTTTGAGGAACTCAAGAAAAGGCTAACCACAGCGCCAGTTTTGGTACTGCCAGACGTGAGCAAGAGCTTTGACATATATTATGACGCATCAAGACAAGGGCTCGGATGTGTGCTCATGCAAGGAGGACAAGTGGTAGCCTATGCCTCACGACAATTAAAGAAGCACGAACTTAATTATCCTACACACGACTTGGAGTTAGCAGCAGTAGTGCATGCATTGAAGATTTGGAGACATTATATCCTTGGTCATCGATGTGAGATCTATACGGATCATAAAAGCCTCAGGTACATATTCACACAAACGGACTTAAATTTGAGGCAACGTCGATGGTTGGAACTCATCAAGGATTACGATGTTGGAATCAACTACCACCCCGGAAGGGCCAATGTAGTAGCTGATGCATTGAGCCGGAAGGGAGCATGTCACCAACTCACGGTTCAGGAGCTACCACCCGAACTACGCAAGGAGTTCGAACGGTTACACCTCGGATTCTTGAACAAGATGGAAGTGATGGAACTCCACTCTTCATTGGAGCAAGAAATAAGAGATGGCCAAGCAATGGATGAGGAGATCGAGGAGATCAAGGAAAGGATCCGACAAGGAATAGAGAAGGATTTCAAGGAAGATGAGAAGGGTACGCTTTGGCTAGGAAAAAGGATTTGTGTGCCTAACGTGAAGCACATCCGCGACACGATATTAAAAGAGGCACGTGATTCACCTTATTCCATACATCCTGGAAGTACTAAAATGTACAAGGACCTGAAGACTTGTTATTGGTGGGATGGTATGAAGAGGGACATAGCTGAATATGTTGCCCTATGCGACACTTGCCAACGGGTGAAGGCCGAACAACAAAGACCCGCTGGATTGTTGCAACCCTTGAAGGTACCCGAGTGGAAATGGGAAGACATCAGTATGGATTTCATCGTTGGGATGTCACATACTCAGTCAGGTTACAACTCCATCTAGGTTATCGTGGACCGATTGACGAAGACAACCCATTTTCTCCCTGTAAGGACCAAGTACAACGTTGCACAACTAGCCGAGTTGTACATGGAGCAAATCGTGTGCCGACATGGAGTCCTAAGGAGGATAGTCTCAGATCGGCGTTCTCAGTTTACCTCTAGATTTTGGAGGAAGCTGCAAAAAGCTATGGGAACACGACTGGATTTTAGCTCCGCTTACCACCCGCAGACCGACGGACAAATGGAAAGGACAAACAAAATTTTGGAGGACATGTTGAGAGCCTGTGCCTTGAAATATGGACGTAGTTGGGATAGGAGCTTGGCGTACACGGAATTTTCCTATAACAACAGCTATCAAGCGAGCTTGAAGATGTCACCTTTCGAAGCATTATATGGCAGACGGTGTAGAACGCCGTTGTTTTGGAATGAGACCGGAGAAAACCAAGTGTTTGGACCCGAAGTGCTACAAGAAGCTGAAAAGCAAGTCCAAACGATACGGGAAAACTTAAAGGCCGCTCAGTCACGACAGAAAGGCTATGCGGACAATAGATGAAGAAAGTTGACTTTCGAAGTAGGAGACCACGTATACCTCAAGGTATCTCCTATCCGTGGCCAACAACGTTTCAACATCAAAGGCAAGCTAGCACCTCATTATATCGGACCGTTTAAGATTTTGAACAAGCGAGGAGAAGGTGCCTATCAACTAGAGCTTCCAACGCACCTCTCCAACGTACATGACGTGTTTCATGTATCTCAGCTCAAGAAGTGCTTGAGAGTACCAGATGAGCAAGTACCAATGGAAGAGCTTGAACTTCAAGAGGATCTGACCTATGCAGAACACCCTGTCCGAATTTTGGACATAAAGGAAAGGGTCATAAGGAACAAAGTGATCCGTTGGTGCAACGTACAATGGAGCCATCACACGGAAGCTGAAGCCACATGGGAGCGTGAAGAAGATATCAAGACAGAGTTTCCCCATCTATTCTCTACTAACGAATCTCGAGGGCGAGATTCAATTTAAGGGGGGTAGATTTGTGACACCCTCATTTTTCAAATTCTGCATATATTCATGATTCATAAACATTTCTATAAATTGAAATAAAGAAGAACCAAAAGATAGCCAGAAAGAGCAAATTCCAGTTACAGAGAGCGTCGAAGACAACACCCGCGGCCGCTGGCCACGTGGCGTGTCCGGAGCTCATCCCCGCAAATAGGGAGAGGGCCGCCACTAAAATTGACTATGTGGCAGGCTCGGGGCTCATCCCCGCAAATGGGGGAGGGGTCTGACCCCCGTAGGACACGTGTTGACCCCGGAGCTAGCCTCTGCGGAGAAGTGAGGCCAGTCCCACAGGACACGTGTCGATGAGGAGCTAGTCGCTGCGGAGAGAAAGGTTTAGTTACACAGAACACGTGGCACTCACGGAGCTCACCTTTGAAGAAAGGGAGGTCCAAAATTGATACATGGCACACCCGGAGCCACCTCCGAAGAGAGGGGAGGTCCGGTACTGAACGTGGTGAGCGCGTAGCTCATCTCTGAATAGTGGAGAGGTCCCGACCCGCCAGGATACGTGGCGTACGCGGAGCTCATCTCTGAGGAAGAGGGAGGTATCGTCTGCCTGACACGCGGCACAACCAGAGCTGGTCTCTGCGGAAAAGGGAGCCCAGGTTTCCGCAGGACACGTGGAGCTTCCGGAGCTCACCACCGCGAAGGTAACGCGATTCTGAAGCGTTTTTCCTCTGTACGCGTGGAAATACCGGTACGGGAGGAAACTAACACGATTTCCACAAGGTCGCCGCACCGAATCAATCTAAGATAGAGTTGTTAGATCTAGGAAACAGTTTGAATATGACTCGTATTCGAAATCCAATCAAATTAGGACTCTTCTCTTCCCGATCATAAATAGAACCCGAAATAAACCCCTTGGTCGTAACATCTTCTCTAAACCAACAACTTAGAAGCCCTAGCTCCAAACTCGTCGAGCTAAACCCCTTTGCCGGAGATCAGTCGCCAGAGGTCGCCGAAGATCGCCGGAGGAGAGCCCAATGATCTTTCTTGCTAGGAGAAGGATCCCAAGACCAAGAGGGACGTAAGAAGGACAAGCTCAAGGAGCCGTCTACGACGAGCTGCAACAACAAGGTTTCGAGATCCAAGAGCAACCGGAACCGCAAGAACAAGGATAGTGCCCCTTGACCATATTGATCCTATGTATTGGAAAACTATTTTGTTTTACGAAAAGGTGTGTGTGCTGAGTCAACCATGATGGGAAACCCTTTTATAGGAGTTTACTAGTTTTGGTTAAACCACCCTTGTCGCTAGGGAAGTGTATGAGTTGAGTATGGTTTTTACTTTTATGCTTCGTTGAATCCATGGTATATAGGAAGCGAGATAGATGTGTCTAGCTAACTGCGCTCGTATGAATAATGAGAAACTAATGTTGATAAAAAACATGAATCGGGGGAGATCTAGGCAAGCCTTGGTTTATGGATGAGGTAGAATGAGATGGTGGTTTACTTGCCTTAGATCTAAGGACCGGTTCATGCGAGCACATGCCAGGATAACAGTGCCACCAAAAGGCCAAATATGGGTGCGACTTAGCTGTCTAATTAGGTAAGTTACTATTTTGTTATGGACCGTGGAAGGCACGGGGAATGGGGGTCGAGTGAGGACTGCCCTGGGAACTGCATGGCACAGGAGGGGGCCTGTAGGTGGGAGAATTGGAGATTATCATGATAGCTGATCTTACGGTCACGAGCGCCTGGCCAACTTCCATGATTAGATGGGATGGTTATCGGTAATGGTTATTGGGATGGTTATCGGTTATGGTTATTGGGATGGTTATCAGTTATGATTTTGATTATGGTTTGGCTTTTGGGACTGTTGAGTCCAGGTGATAAGATTTGGTTGCATGATTGATCAGTCATGGCAACGAGATTTAGTCTCAGAGGGAGACGCAACTGAATGGTATCGAATACGAGACGGTATTCGTGAGATGGTAATGAATACGAGATGGTATTTGTGAGATGGTAATGAATACAAGATGGTATTCATGAGCAATGTCTAGATAAGACATGGGAAGTGATGAGACATAATGGAGGTATGTTGGTATTTTAACACATGTTAGGATTACATTCACTTAAAGTTAAGTTGCTGTTTTATCGTGGTTTTGATAAATAACTTTGCTTTCTGCAATGAGACTTTTATACCTTTCTTGTTGTGAGCTACATATCATATTTTCCCGCACTTGCTAAGTACATCATTGTACTCAAACTTGCATCATTACTTCATCATCAGAAACAGAAGAAGATTTCTATGAAGACCAGGTGGAGCATTAGGCGTGTAATCAATCCTTAACCTTGCCTGTGGGGATGGAGTAGAGATGGAGTCGCTATTGCTGCTTAGATTACTTCCGCACTGGTTTAGAAGACTTCCGCTGCTAGAATAAAGACTTCCGCTGTTAGCATGAGTCCAAGACTCATGAGACATTGTAATAAACCCTGTTATTCGAGGTAATATATATTCTGAATTCAGTTTGTTGATGATATGTGTATGTGTGATGAACATCCTGGGCACACATATGCATCAGTTCTTGGTTCCGTGGATTTTCCATAGAAATGAGGGCGCCACACAAGGATGGGCCCGACTCGACAATTTGTGACGGCCAGCGGTGGCCGTCGCAAGTAAGTACTTAATTTGCGACGGTTCGCGGTGGGGGCCGGAAAATGGAGGCGGGGGCAGCCGAACGCGGGCGGCGAGAGCCGGGCGGCGGCCGGGCGGTGGCGCGCTGGGGGCGGCCAATGGAGGCGGGCGCGGCGTGCACGGCGGCGGCGAGCGGCAGGCGGCATGCGCGGCGGCGCGGCACGGGCGTGGGAGGCGGCGGCACGGCATGGTGCGACGGCGATAACAATGTGTGAGTCGGAAGGTGCTCGGTCGACTATATCGGGGTCACTTGCGACGGCATTTCCTTCGGCCGTCGCAAACAAGCTTTTAATTGCGACGGTTGCTTAATTTACAACGGCCACAGGTCTGGCCGTCGCAAATTAATATCATTTGTGATGGCTACAGTCGTAGCCGTCGCAAATAGGGTACTATTTTCGACGGCTGATGTATTTGCGATGGCCTAGGGTTAGCCGTCGCAATTTACTTTATTTGCGACGGCGTCCCGTCGCAAATAATTCTAGTTGTCGCAAATGATCGGGTTTCCTGTAGTGACCGAGCACTTGTCGTTGAAGCCTCGACCTCGCCACAGCTAATTGCTGGCAGATCTTTGGTGAGCCTCATGGTCAAGAAACCCCATGTCGTGCTCTCCTCAGCGAGCTCATCCTATTGGTGTTCATCATTGGTCGCACGGTGCTCGTTCCGCCATCATGGGTGAGTTGAGCAACCGCGAGTCAAACATTGTCGTCAGGGCTAGAGTTGGAGCTCGATCGGATAGTGGCCAGGCCAGGGTCTGGTGCGCCATGTCCTGTGTGATCCTTTGTGTGGCTATGATTCGATTGGCCACAATTTTTTTTAGTTTTTCATGGGTTTATTGAGTTTGTTGGTAATCATGTCAGTGTGATAAAGACTACCATTGTTGGCACTACTAAGCAAATTTTAAATATACTAGTTACATGCTAATGAAATGGGCAACAGTATACTGATATAACTGACCACCTTAGTGCTCAGAGGTAGACAAACTCGTTTAGATGAATTTAGGGGGACAGAGTATCAGCCTCTTTGTAAGGGCCTAAGTTTTGGGCACATATTCAAAGTGTTCATCACCACACACACACCTCATTTGAAGAAAGTTGATGAACACATTTGAAGAGCAAGTAACCACCATCAACATGCTCATTAGAGAATAAGCTCACAAAATGCAAAAGTGGCATTTCCCACATGCATCATCTAGGGGCTGGGCATATGAAAAACTCCTACACCTTGCTATGAATGTCCATGCCAAGTTTCACCCAAATTCAAAACTTTTTTGAGGTTCTTTTTTCGGTATAGCTAGAAAGAGGGTGGTTTGAACTCAAATTCAAATTCAAACTGTTTTTATCCCATGAATTCAAAAGTGGGAGGCATATTCTTACTCAGCACATTTTTGTGAGCTCGCACACCAATTTTCACTCCATTTGGAGTTGATCTTGACATGAGCTAAGTTTACCAAATTCAAACTTTATTTGAATTACAAACTGAATATGTGCTGAAAATTTAGTCAAACCAAACCCAATTTGAATTCTAACCAATTCAAATGGCTCAGGGGTAGATAATTCAAATCACCATGGGCATTGTGGGGATTACTGTTTACAACAGTAATAGAGAGTTAAGTTCAGAGGTTAAAAAGGGAAGGGGACCCACATGTCAGCCACTGAGGAGAATTCAGCCGACTAAAGACTGCACTCGGGTTCTTGCGCTGGACCGAGCGTCCCCCACGGCGAAGAAACGGCGAGGACAGCAGCTGCTTGCCGATCTCAGCCGCTGAACCGACTCTCGGGGCCTTTATCTACGCGCCCGAGCGGTCGCCGGTGCATCTCACCACTGCCCCGTCGCGTTCCCACCCAGAAAAACGGAAGCTCTCGCCGCTCGGTTGGACCCTCTGTTGCTCGTCGCCCGGCCAACCCCGAGGCTTCCGCGGCGATCTGAGACCAGCACCAGGTGCGCCAAGCCATCCTCGACGCCCTCGCGCCGGTTCCAGGCCCGGAGCAGTCCTCCCCGAGCTCCACCGCGACGATCTTTTCTCTGCCGGTTCAGCTCGAGCTGCCACCGTGGGAATGATCCGTCCGGCCACCACAGCCTACCGTTCACCGAGCTGTGAACAGCAAAAAGGTTCGCCTTCGGTCCCTCTTTCATTCCCACAAGCTCCGGCGGCATGACATAGACTGCTCACGCCAGAATTTCATGATTTTGCCACAGTGTGCAAAAAGGGAGTCCAAACCGATTCGCGAAATTCATAGTCTACACCACACCACTCCTCTTCTCGTGGAGGGGATCACTTCTAGGTGCCCGCACGAGTCCATAGGAACAGGAACCGCGAAGAACCGTGGAGGGAAACCGCTGTTCTTTGAGTTTTAGGAGAAATCCCGATTTCCGGCCTAGGTCGCACGGTGACAGCCCAACACAGCACTTTCCGAGCTCCGTGGAGCTCATGTCGACCTTTCCTAGGGTCCACTGGTGCTCGACGACCCTTAGCTCAATCGGTTGGGGTGCTAGGGAGGTCGGTCGACACGGCCGAAGTTCTCCCGAAGCTGTCGCTCGTCGCCGACCGTGTGCCGGCCATTTTCATGACGAACTGAGCCTGAAATCATGTTCCCCGAGTGGACATAGGCAGGGGCGGCCAGAATCGTGAAGTTTGGAGCACCACAGAGGCTGTCGGCGAGCTCTCCGGCAAGGTGTCGCTGCGGCCAAACGCGGGCGTCGGAAGGAAGACGAAGCTGGGTGGCCCACGTGTCAGTGGCTCGGATTTTAAATTGGGATCGTTCTGCGGCCCGATCTGGTGTGCTGGCGCGCAAGAACCCCATGGACCCCGGTGTGCCGTCGTTCCAGCGCCCAACACGTGTCCCCATGGACCTACCGGCAGATTTAAACTTTTTCTGATTTTCATATTTCATTCAAACTTCAAATCCTCATAACTTGGGCTAGGAAACTCCAAATCGAGTGAACCAAATTTTGTTGGATTCATCTCTCTGATTACTTTCCATCAAATCAAGTTTCACTTCATGAAAATCCATATTTCTCCAGAATTAATTCTTCAAAGTTTAAACTATTCGGAATTTTAACTGGAGGATCCTTTGGAGGAAAATTCTGAAATTTTGCTGGGATGTTCACTAAAATATCCCTGAACTACCATAAAAATTTCAGATCCATTTTATCTCATTTGATCCCCCTAATGGTGTGATTAGTGAAACTGTTCCAGAGAAAATAGGAAATGTCCAGAAACATTTTCAGAATTTCTCTAAAATTGTTTAGCTCATATCTCTAGCTAGGAACCTTCAAATTAAGTGAGACTAACTCTATTAGAACCCTCTGGAAATCTAGTTTTCCTAAAGGCATGGCTTGCTCCATGAAAATCCTTAGAACATCCTAAAGGCCCCAATTAAGGTCAAGTACATAATTATTTTGTGGAGGGCTCAAATGAGCTTTGCTGCAACTAAAACTTGACCAAGTCTCTGTTTAGGTTGTATCCAGACCACAGTAAAAATTTCAGAGTCATTGGGTCTGTCTAGTAAGACTTGTAAGCTTCACAAGTTTAATTCCAATCAAATGCATTTAAATTAACACATATACTTGTATCTCATGTAGTCGCTAAGGTCGAGGAGGAACCTGAAGTCTTAGACTTTGTTACTCCGAAAGAGCAGCTAGCCTACGACCAAGAGCAGCAAGTCAAGCTCTGGTTTACATTAACCTTTTTACAAATTTTTATTGTTTTGAGCACTTACTTGAGTATCATTATTTCTTGCATTGGAGTCTTGTTTGAAAACCCAATTGCATAGCCAAGAAAACCATGGGTTGGGATTAGGATTGAAAACCCCGTTAGATACTGCAATGCTAAGATAGAGTAGGATTCGGTACAAGTCGAGTAGTTGGAACTACTCGCGAGCATAGGCTAGAGGCACTCGACTCGGGTAGATATAGCACATGATACACATGGCAAGAAAGATGAGACCGAGCGGCGAGTAAGGGCAGCAGGACTTTGGGGGCCTGGATGCTATAGCTCCGCTTGAGTCGATTGAGGACCGAGCCGTGTGCTGGCCTGTTGAATAAGCTAGAACAGTATCGAAGACCTACCGGCTATACGGGAACCGGGAAACCGATGTAACTCGGGTAGCTGGGTGTTGAGGCATAGCTGGTTGTTCAGAGGGTAGGTTGAGAGCTCGAGGTGTAAATCGGCTGGTGGCACTGAGATGCGCGTGCAGAGACCTCTTGCTCGGGACGATTGGACCGGTTCAACATTTGGCTGACGGGTGAAAGGTGGTTGCGTACGGTGTCTGTGATGGTTGTTGTAGGCAACATCGAGTACGGGCGTACGTGACGGGTTATTCGGGTAACCCTGCAGGTGTAAATCGATTATAATCGCCGTCCCTCGCGGTCAGTGAGTATCACTTGTTCACTGTACCGTGACGTAGAAAGAATAGGCTAGTTACATGTTAAAATGTTGCTGATTGAAAGATGGACTACGATTGCTAATGATTTGCTATCGTTTAGAGCTAATTAAAGTTCGTTTCAACTTTGGGCAAAGTACATGAGAGAAATGTGTTTCTTGTTTGATTGTGGCTCTCTCATGTGCCTTAGTGTAAGGTTATCCACAACCAGCTGCTAAAACTTGAAAGTAAGGTTCCACTAATTAGGCGAGTCCTTTGCAACTTGTTTTACCTCATGTACCTATCACCCCTCATGTAGAAGTTTCATGTTTAGGAGAGACGGGTCAGTCTTGCTGAGCCTTCGTGCTCACTGCTTGTGTTTGAAGCTTTTGCAGGGTTCTATGAGGAAGGGACTCCCGAGGAGGAGACTGAACCCCAGGAGGGGAACCCCGTCGAGTGGGAGCCGTGCACGCCGCCGTGTTAGTGTGTGTGCGTGCTAGTGGGGACACGTTCACAGGCTGAACGTGAACTTGATGTGTAGTCTACGCCCGTGAGTGTAGACTGAACATATTTTATTGTACAAATGTTCATAAACCTTTTTTTATGTAATAAATCTTTGCTTCCGCTTTGTACCTTTGATGTGTGTTATCCGGTGCTGTGCAACACAGCACCCCTCAGCGTGATCCTGGTTATGGATGGTCCCTCTGTTTGGGGTAGTGGAAGCATAGCGCTGTGTGTATATGTTGTGTAATCGGGTTTCTCGTACGGGATGTAAAGCTTTGATTCACTTGTTTAATGAGTTGCATTGTAATACACATCGTAGTAACAAGTAAGGAGGAATAAGACTAGAATATTATCATTTGTTTGCAATCTTGTAATGTTGTAGTTTTAGCTACACACTTATTTTTTTGATACTAATCTGACGCTAAAAGTGAAAGTAAGAATGAACACTTAACATTCTTTTCGCAAATCTTTTCAGCTTACCCTTGCATGCTAGGAGTTACCTGTAGTTGGTCAAATTTTAATGAGTATTAATTGCTCAGAAATACAGGTGAAAATGCTAACTCTTGCATTTGTGGTGGAAGATACCACTAGCAGGGCCAATCGTCTGATTTTTGCAACCTTCAGTGAGAGTTATCACTACAGGAATACAGTTTATTTTCGTCGGTCAAAAACTCATGAAAATATAAGAAAAACACATGAAAATAATTATTTTTGCGGGTTTAGCCCTTATTTTCGTAGGCCAGCAGCCCACGAAAATAAATCGTCGAAAATAAAATTATTTTCGTGGGCCATTTCTGGCGCACGAAAACAATTATTTTCGTGAGCCAGATTCTGGCCCACGAAATACTTTGCATTATTTTCGTGGGCATGATTCGGGCTCACGAAAATAATACCACAGTATTTTCATGGGCGAGAATCTAGCCCATGAAAAATAATGCCTCAGTATTTCATGGGCCATAATCTAGCCCACGAAAATATTTAGACATTATTTTCATGGGTCAAATTCTGGCCCAAGAAAATACATTATATTACCATTTAAAAAAGCTTATTAATTCATTTCGAGCACATAAATAAATGAGATAACATTATTAATCAAACTTCACAAAATATTGATACTTTTCATACCAAATATAACATATTTCAACTCAGGACCAATTTAAATTCACATTAAAACGTTTATTACATAGTGCATAAGACATTGTAGCTCACAACTAAGTTCAATTAAAATTAAAACATCCATTACATGGTTCACAAGACATCGCAACTCGCAACCAAATTGATAACAGATTACAACTCGTGTGCCTTGAAAAGTAACATGAATTTTTCTGGATCTTCCAGATGGAGCTTAGGTTGATGCCAATGTGACGAGTCTCTCACATTATCAGTCTTCTGTCTTGCATCAAATTACTTCACAACTTGCCCAGGCGCCCCAATTAGTACATCACTCATTGTGACAACAGATAGAGG
Source organism: Neostapfia colusana (assembly GCA_030760725.1). Taxonomy (NCBI): domain Eukaryota; kingdom Viridiplantae; phylum Streptophyta; class Magnoliopsida; order Poales; family Poaceae; genus Neostapfia; species Neostapfia colusana. The sequence continues at coordinate 29,319,768 of JASWHV010000017.1, read as the reverse complement.
CTTCAACGTTTCTTATTACCAAGATAGCCCAGAATATACAGTAAAACCTGCATCATATATGGATATAAGGCACACAAGAGAAAAAGGTCAACAAATTTTCAATTCTAAATTTCAGGAGTGGTTTATACTCAAATTCGTGAAAACACGCTTGGTATGTATTAGGCATACATCTAAATAGAATTATCAAGATCAATAAGGCTCGATTCTTCTTCAAGAAGTCTAATCCAGAGGGGCTTACATTTTTCCAGTCAATTTTCTTTGGTTTATCAACTTTCTAGTTTAAAAGAAGTAAATCAATAACAGGTCCAGACTTCACAATCATGTTGTAAAAACATCTCAAAATTAAAGGAAAAAATAACATGGCACGAACATGAAAGATCAAATGTAAGTGTTACAGATAGACAATGCAGTTACATTATTATAAAATGCATTACAACCCATCACACCACCACCCAAGTGAACAAAATTAGAAGTTTTTGTAAAAAAAATGATTGAAGATTCAGCCCCTGCAAACAGTGGGCAATGCAGCGGCTAGGCAGTCTTCCAAAAACACTCAGTTGTGACCGTGAACTATAACAGTTATTAGATGGTTAGACCTTAATATTTCATTATTTCTAAGGAAGAAAGGTCACTTCCATAAGGAAAGGCATCATATTTTGGTGTGAAAATCACATCACGTTATGTAAGGAAAAGTTGCATATTTATTTCAGTTCAAGCAGGTCATTTTACAGTATGAGCAGTAAGATTCATTTGGCATTGAAATTTACAATAGGAAATAGCACTAGAACATCGCAAATTTTGAATGGCCACAAAAGTAACACTAATATCCGCAGCAGAATCTAAATTACTGGTATTACATAATCATTACAAAATATTCCAGTTGATGGTCAGCACATTGGACACAAACACAACCAAGATTAGAAGATTCAAACCGATCCAGATCGAGGCAGGTCGAAGTAGATAGGCAAATAAATCAGAAGCATACTCAGAAATGCTTCACGGTCGATGTGGTCCAGATTATTGGCTGCGCGTTGCTCGTCCACGACAGCCGTGACATGCATGTCCGCGGTGGCGGTGTCCAGCTCGTCTCTAACTGCAATGGCCGGGCAGTCGGACGATGTTTCTTGCGCTCGGGGCCGGGCGGGGGCGCGGAGCAAGCGGCCGGCGTAAGGGGGCGGGAGCGGTGCAGCGGCAGCGGCGGGGCCGAGAGGAGCGGCGTGTGACAGCTTCGGTTCGGGTGGCATGCAAGAAGACTGCGCGTAGTAGGTTATGGGGCCAAATGTATAGCCCCATGATTTTCGTGAGCCTACATGCAGGCACACGAAATTACAAGGTATTCTCGCGTGCTTGCTTTTTGGCCGATGAAATTAGATTGTATTTTCGTGTGTTTTTTCTGGCCCACAAAATTAGTTTATATTTTCGTGTGCTTCATTCTAGACCCATAAAATTATGTTGTATTTTCGTGTGTTTGCTTTGTGGCTGACAAAATTAGGTTGTATTTTCATGTGCTTTTTTCTGGCCCACGAAATTAGTTTATATTTTCGTGTGCTTCATTCCGGACCCGCGAAATTATGTCGTATTTTCACGTGTTTGCTTTCTAGCTGACGAAATTAGTTTGTATTTTCGTGTGCTTTCTTTCTGACCCACGAAAATATACTTTATTGTCGTGAGCTTGGTTCTGGGTCACGAAATTATGTTTATTTTTGTGAGGGCCTACGAAATTACTTTAGTCCGACGAAAATAATATGTTTTCCTGTAGTGCATGCTCATTGCATGTGTTGATAAGTGATGCATTAGTAGAATTGCTAGTTATCATATGAGACGATTGGAATTATACCACTCCTAATGTTGGGTTTCGACAGAATACCACTCTCAAGAGATGACTCGCTAAAATACCATTATAATTGTAACCACTTCGCTCGTTTACGATCGAGACATTATAACTTGTCTCATAGCCCCCTTTAACAGAAAAGAACATAGGAAAAGACTGAAATGCCCTCAACTCTCTTACTCACATCACTCACTTGAAAATAAAGCTATGACAACCTGCTAAATTAAAAAAATAGCTATATGGAACACTATAACTGCATGCCACTAGGGGTTTTCTTGAATAAAAAATGCATGCACTCATGTTACATAGACTTAACCATTAGATAAATTTAACATCCATAAAAAACTGCATGTCACATAAAATAAATTTAACAACTCACACATATGAATTTCATACACATTAAAGTTCACAATGAAGTTCATACACATAAAGTTTATACACATTGAAGTTCACACATAAACCCATAAATATTGAAGGTCACATGTCACATGGAGTCATACACGTTAAAATAATGATAAAAAATAACATTAAACTTCAACCTTCCTTTAACTTTCTTGGTATAACTTTTTTGACAGCTCTTTTTGGATGACACCGAATAGCGATGTAAGCAGGGCGGGCATGACCGCAACACTGTTGGACTGACCCGCGCCAAAATCCCGCTAAATGCCCGCATAAAAGCCCGTTTTGACTAACAGGACGAGGCGGTCGTGGCCACAGCTGCCCGCGGCACAGCAAGTTCGGGCGCGGATACTCCTGCAGCTCCCTTGTTGGCAGCAGCACCAGCGTCGTCGCCTTCGCTCCCGCTGTTGGAGTTTGCAGCTTGCTCGATTAGTACACTCAATCCTTTTTTCCTTTTGTTTGGACTTTGCACAACAAGTTGGCGGCCTCACGCAGCTCGAGCAAGCAGCGGATACGGCGTGGTGCAGCTGTGCGGGAAAGGAAGTGGGCAAACGGCTTATGCAAGATGCCCGCAACAAAGCAGCTACATAAGCGGGCTGCTCGCATCCTGCCAATAATTCGCGGGCATTGCGGGACGCGGGGCAGGTAGCCGCATCCGGCCCTGCTTGATCCCCTAACACCGGATCCTTCTTCCATCGAGGCAGCCTCTGCAAGTGGAAAGCAAGGAAAAAAATGAGAACGAGTTTCTGTACGGGACTGTAGCGCGCGTCTGGGTCGGTCTAGCAGTCCGGGTCGCGGGGCGGGGGGAGGGGGCGAACCTCCCGGTGCGCGCTGCGCCGGTCTGGTGTCAGTTGCCAGTTGCTGTCGGCGGGTGGGTGGGGAGGGCCGGGCGGCCTGCGCCTGGCCTCGAAGGCGAGGAAGGACGGCGGGGTGCGTGGGGTTGTGCTTCGGGGGCGGGGGGGGGGGGGGGGGGGGGGCAGCTGGGAGAGCGCCGGGGCGATCAGGTGGAGGCGGCGGCGGCAGAAATAGCTAGGGTAAAAGAAAACAAAAGAAGAGTCTTAATGCGGGTAATTTTGATTTTTTATCTGTTATTTAGTCATGACGGTTATTAAAAATATGTAGATAGTAAACAAGTGAAGTGGTTACAATTATAATGGTATTTTAGTAAGTCATCTGTTGGGAGTGGTATACTTCCAAAAACCCAATGTTGAAAGTGGTATAATTCCAATTGTCTCGTTATCATAGTGTGCTGTAATAAATTGAAACACTTAGCGCTTCCTACTCGTGTTATAATCTTTGAATCTTGTTATAGTAATATATATATATATATATATATATATATATTCATGGATCTTGTGAGGCATAATGCCACACATTTTATCATAGCTAACAAATGAAATAAAATAGAATTAAATATTATGGCCCTGTTCGGCAGAACTTCTGAACCAATTTTTTCATAAAAATAAGCTAGGAGTGTACTAAATAGCTAGCTTCTCTAGTAACTTTGGTTCAGTTGCCTTTTAGAGTGAACTAAACAGGTTAAACTGTTGTTTACCACTTTTTCAGATAAGCTGTTTTTTACCAAACAGGGCCTATAAATGACACCAACCCCAGTACCCCGCCGCGTTGTGCTTGTGCCTAGGGGACTTAATCATTTAAATTCGTACTACTCGTGATCGACCCAAAACTACGACTAATATATTCGAAAGAAATAGTATTAAGTAGTCAGTTAAATATGAACCTGCCATAACACTCGTTTGGGCCTGACCTGGTAAAAGATGGGTCTAACTGGGCCTTGTCGTCTAAAGAATGGACACCAGTCTTATCTCCACCGTCGGATCGGCATATCCGCACATCTAAGTAAATCCTAAACCGCGGTCGCTTCCCTTATTTAAACCGAGCCCCTAGGGTTTCCCGCGCCTCTTCCCCGCGAGACAAACCGAGCAGCGGCGGCGCAGGCAGACAAGGAGGGGGAACAGCAGCCGAGCCAAGCCACCGCCGCCACCATGGGTGAGCTCCCGCCGGTCCCCCGCTTCTCTTATACTGGCTTCTGCTGTCGTCACGCCTTAGAGGCTGTTCTCTGTGAATCGTGCTAATGGCGGCCACCGTGGTTGTGCAGGTATCTCGCGTGACTCGATGCACAAGCGCCGGGCCACCGGTGGCAAGCAGAAGGCGTGGAGGAAGAAGCGAAAGTAACTGCGATCTCTCTCCCCTCTTGTTTCATTTAAACTACTGTAGATGTGTTGTCTGTAGATTAGGCGAGTGATTGATTTATATCGGTGGTCAAGGTATTAGACATTAGGATCCTTCCTTGTAATTGTTTGTGGATGCGACTATGCTAATGATCTGGGTTCAAGGATTCTTTGAGATGGCATCTAGTCGTTTATGCATTTCGTGCTTTTAGTGAATAACAGCTCATTGTTCGGTTTGGTCCCGCCTATAAATCCGCTGTGACAATTGGAAAAGAAAGCCACTGACAATTCTGTTTAGTTCGTTTGAAAATTCTGTAAAAATAACTCAGACAAACTTTAACTTCTTGGATTTGCTACAAGGGTCGCTGTGGTGGTAATTCATCTGTTCAGTTAATTTTTACATAAAATTCGCGAATTTCCATTTTAGTTAGTGGCAGTTTGTGCAGTACATTTCTCTTATGTGCTTGATGAGTTATTATTGTATTTGGGCTCTCATATTTTGGTACCGTGAATAATGATATCGGTTTGTTGTAGAAGCCATAGTTATTAAGGCGGTAAGGCGACATAAGGCGACCAACCCCCTTTTTACCTTTTAAGCGATAAGGCGTAAGGCGAGGCGACGCCTTAGTATTATGTAGATTTAGGAAAATATTACCAACAATATTATTTTATATTAAGAAATGTATTGTTAGTAAAAAAAACAGAAGAATTTTCCCAGCCCAGCACCACTACACACCCCGGCCCAGCACCAGTACCCTAAATCACTGCCGCCCCCAGCCCCCCACCTGATTCTCCCCAGCCGCCCCCACCCGAACCCGATCCCCCCCTCCCCCGCCGCCCTCCCCCACCCGATTCTCCCCAGCCGCCCCCACTCGAACACGACCCCTCCCCCGCCGCCGCCCCCACCCGATCCCCCCCCCCCCCGCCGCCGTCCCCACCCGTCACCCCCGCCGCCGCCGCCCACCCCCCCACCCGATCCACCCCCCTCCCGCCGCCTCCCCCCCCCCCCCCGGCGCCCAGATCGGACCTCCTCCGGTCCTCCCCCGACCCCTACCCCGCAGGCGCTCGCTGTTCTTCCCCAGGCACAGGTAAGTGCGCCCCTCCCCCCTTCTTTCCCGGCGAATCTCCCCCCGCGTGGTCTTCTTTCCCGGCGGAGCTACCCCCGCATGGTCGCCTTACGGCGGATCTAAGGCGACAGGGACGCCTTACGGTCCCTGGTCGCCTTAGTGCTTAAGCGTCTCTTAAGCGACGCCTTAATAACCATGGTAGAAGCTCTACCTTCGATTCGTTGTATATTTGGTGATGTTGACTTGATTGTGTATACATGACTTTTTTTCAGATGTTAAATTGCTATTTATTTGTCTTGAAGGTATGAGCTCGGCCGCCAGCCTGCTAACACCAAACTGTCAAGCAACAAGACAGTCAGGAGGGTCCGTGTCCGTGGAGGTAATGTGAAGTGGAGGGCTCTCCGCCTGGATACTGGTAATTACTCGTGGGGAAGTGAGGCTGTTACCCGCAAGACCCGTATCCTTGATGTGGTCTACAACGCATCAAACAATGAGCTTGTCAGGACTCAGACCCTTGTGAAGAGTGCCATTGTGCAAGTTGATGCTGCCCCATTCAAGCAGTGGTACCTCACTCACTATGGTGTGGAAATTGGTAGGAAGAAGAAGGCCCCTGCTATCAAGAAGGATGCTGCAGAGGTATTTACCTGTGCACACATAGTTTTATTGCTGTTTTTTTATTTGCATTGGAATGATCCTGGACTTCCTAGTATTCTTGTTGAATTTAACAACTCGGATCATACATGTATACAAATGCTACTCTGATGCAGCACTGCATATGTTTCTTACAGATGGCAATCGACCTCATCTTTTTTCTATTCAATTCCATGTATTTGTTTAGGCTGTTTTGGCATCTCTTGTGTATTTTAACATACCATGCAGCGCTATTATACATGAGAATTTTCAAAGCGTTTTTAGATTGAAGCACATAATATTTTTCTGTTTGAGTATCTTCTGTGTGAAATAATCACTATAGGCCAATTAAGCTCCTTTGTTCTAATAGAGTTGTTATGTTCCCTTGTGGATCATTTATGTTCATATATGCAGGGACAAGAGGGTGAGGTCACTGCTGAGGAAACAAAGAAGAGCAACAATGTCCAGAGGAAACTTGAGAAGCGTCAGCAGGGACGAACACTTGACCCACACATTGAGGAGCAATTTGGCAGTGGAAGGCTGTTGGCGTGCATTTCTTCTCGCCCGGGCCAGTGTGGTCGAGCTGATGGGTAAGAAAACCACCCCTTGGTTTGCTTAGCACATGAATTCTAAACTTAATTAAACTTGTATTGATATGCCATGGGTGAATATTTAAATCCATTCATTGTCTACTTGTTTCTGTCATTTCATGTCTCTTGAATTCAGTTTCTATTGTTGCTGGTAGATACTTGACATTTTGACATCTTACATATGACAGGTACGTCCTTGAGGGTAAAGAGCTCGAGTTCTACATGAAGAAGCTCCAGAAGAAGAAGGGCAAGGGTGCTGCAGCTTAGAGCATTTTTGTGGGTGTTCTACAGTGAAAGGGTGGCCTCACCTATTTATCTTCTACTCTTAGTTTTGCTTGTCGTCCTAAGCGTGTCTATGTCATGTTTTCAGACCAACTGAACGCTGCTTTTTAAAAACCAAATAGCCTGGAAAAATTGAGAATTTTCATCTGTGGTTGTATTCTCGTTATATGTAGGTTACATGTTTGCTTCACTGGTTTCGTTGCTAGCAGTTTCGTTTTGCCCCGGAGGTGTCATCTACGGGAATGGTGGATGAGCTGTTACCGCGTTCCGGCAACCTAGTTTTGCTGTTCTTTGGGACTTACATTTAGCTACTTATTTGTCAGATATTGCGGACCCGTGACGTTGATGGACCCCTGAACTAATGATCCTGATTGTGACTGATCTCTTTCGCCTGATTGCTGTTCTAAGGAGTTGACGTTGTAACGAGTCATATAAGTTGCAGGATGTGTAGAAAAAGGACCGTTGGGGTGGGTTTGGGGGTTGGAAAGTAATGCATTCCGTAGGTGTTCCTACTTTACATCCGTGGCTGTTAGTTGCAGTTGACTATTCTAGCAATGTCACCGTCAGGCGTCACATCGTGATATTGAAAAATCTGGTTTTGTTGTCTTAGCTGTATGTGATTGTTTAGAGTATAAGTGATTTGATTACTCATGACTATTAGATACATAACAAGACTTGTTCTGTTCTTCTTATCCCTCTTTCTCCTCCCTACAATGTCTTTTGCCTGGCCGCCCTTTCCTTCGCACGATATGAGTTGTCCACCACATATTGCCGCTGGTGGCGTCTATATCACTTTACATCACTCATTTTCAGGCTGACCATCCCACTAAATCCCTCGACCTGAGGTAATCACACGAAAACTATCCTAAGTCGATATAATTGTTGAGCGATGCCTAGAAGTTTTTGAAATCTGTCACGTTTAAACTAGCAAAATTAATACTCTCTCCATTATGAAATAAATAATGTTTAATACAAAAAATCTAGTTTAATTTGAATTAAATTAGCTGTCATAAATGTCATTTAATTCAGAACAGAGGGAGTAATAAGATTAATAGATACACGATCATAAAAACTGTACACCTCCAGCAAAAAAAACTAGGGCTAGATGTTTATGCAAGGAGCTAATGGATAATAGAGAACTGACTGGTTTCCAAATATTTATTATTATTATAAGGTTAGTGAGGCTTTGTTTGCTGCTTACCATTACTTGGGTGATGAGTACCTGTATTGTTCAATTGAATGCTAAATTTGAATTTTGATTTAGCCATCCCACATTTTATAGGGAAAAACCGCTGCTTCCCCTGACTTTGCTCAAAGATGCCACGTGCAAAGCAAAGCCCAACCCTACCCCAAACATAAAAAACAAAAGGTCTCAAGCGCACCGTGAAAGCCCACTTTTACACATATGAATCAGTACAAAAATTTGAAGGAAATTCAAATTCCCAATTGAATTTGCCGCAAGCCATGCATATATGTCACTAGTGCAAATTCAAATATGAATTTTTTCTCAAATCTTGTCAAATGGAATAATTGATTTCACCAAACTGTCCACCATATCTTAATTAACATCTATGCAAAAAATTATCCATTTTAGACTTTGTTTGCTATGTATTTGGATCAATTGAAGAGGAGGGATTCAAATCCAAATTCAAATGTCCAAATGCCATGCAATTCAAACCTCCAAAACTAAATTCAGTTTGAATTCAAATTTAGTGACTTTGGGAGTAAGTCTAGACTTTAATTTGGAGTAGAAGATGAAAATATCAACAACAATTTGGAAATGATTAGAGGGGGAATGGGTCCCACATGCCAGTGGCTGAAACACACCAAAACGACTCCATCCGAGCTTAGTTTTCCTCGGCCAATCGCCGCCCAGCCACGTGAGACAGCTCGGCTCCCGATCACTCCATCTCACGGTGGAAAAATTTGCCTCAAAGGCTAGCACAACATACTGCTCTCCTCATTCTCATCGCATTCGAGTTGAGCTCAGCCCACCCACGCGCCATTCTTCGGTTCCGCGCACGAGTTCTTTGCCGCCTTCCACTACTAACTGACCATCGTCCAATCTAGCATGTTTCGCGCGCCACTCCCAAAGAAGAAAAGGTGCGCCTATGGATGTTGGTTCTTTCAGTGAAAGCCTCGCTCCATTTCATGCCTGTTGAGCAAGTGTAGGATTGAAGAGCACGTGAAAAGCTACCAGAGGGGGGGGGGGGGTGAATGGTAGATTTAAACTTTTTAGCGGAAGCAACAAAACCCCCCTCGGCAGAAAATCAATCTGTTAAAGAAACCGTATATGCGACTGATCTAAAGGTGTTCAACCGTGACAAAAGTGGTATATATTATAGAGAATCAAGTCACAAAGACACGACAACAAGAATTACGGAAATCCGTAAAAAGAAACTCAAGTTATGATCGAAAGATCAAACGAGGGTCAATCTGTTCTACTCGAGTAAAAACCAGATCTGCAACACTGCAAAGAAACTCGTGTAGATCAGAAACTACAAATCTAATGACCGTGAAATTTTCACATATGATAGATAATCAAGTTGTTAATATAACCCAAAAAGAATCACGTCAATTGGATCTGTAAAACTCAAGTTATGATCAAAACACCGAAGCACTATCGTGCTGTCCAGAAACTCGACGAGAAAGACTTGACAAAAACAAGTCGGACGAACAAGGCATAAAAGCTCCTCTAAACTACGAATTTTATTGATAAAAACTCAAGAGAAACAGACACAAGTCGTCTTACCACGACCTCTGGCCTCCCTTGCTTATATAACCAGCCTAGAGGCCAACCCAATCCTAACTAGGACTCTAATCCTACTCAATTTCAAAATCGGAACTTTCCATAACTGCTCAAGACTCTTCTATACGCAGATAGAAGCAATCTTAAGACTTTCAAACACCTTAGGAACGTATCCCACATTCCTAAAACAACTCAACTTCATGCCCCACACGAAATCCTATCATAACCAACTCAAATCTTTCCATATTTGAGCCATAATCGACTCAGCCGCAGCCTGAGTCCATAATCCAGCCGGTTGGACCTTTCCTACCAATTCTTTACGTCCACATGTCTTCATCACGCCTTGGAACCATGTTGCCACGACCATGCACTCACACACGTGCAAACACTTTCCAACGACGTCCACGATATCTTCATATGCATTGTTCTTGATCTAAACATGTTGCTCGACCTCCCGATCAACTCAACCACAATTCCTCCCGAACTTGGTAGTTGAACCTCATCTTCTCCCTAAGACTAGTTCAATGGATCCCGTCACCAGCCATATCTTGAACTCAAGCAACACCTGCACATGAATAAACAACCAATACTTTCAAGCACAAGTCCGTGACTTGACTCACGTTAGTTCCGAAAACCACAACACCTTAGGTGGACACCTCACATAAGCATGTTACAGATCAATATCAAAATGTTAACCAACGTAAGCAGCCATAACACTTCAAAAACTTAGTAAAAGAATACTAAGTAAACTTTTCATAGATATAAAGCAAGTTCGAAACATTTGCATGGTAAAAATAGAACTATTGCGATTTAGCTCCGGACCTTGCCAAAGCTAACCGGACCTTGAGCCGGAGCTTAACAAAGCTAGCAGAAGCTAGCACCGGAACTTACCAAAACTAGTGGGACCTACCGTCAGAGCTAACCAAACACATGTCAGACCTATCCATAGCAAGTCGGACCTTACGTCGGATCTTGTCAGAGCTCGGATCTAGAGTTGGACCTTGATAAAAAGAGTGTTTTGGCAGAATTCAAAAGTTTTATCGTCATAGCCAATGTATTCAGCACACATAGGTCTCACAATCCCCCCTTGATGAATGCATTGGCAACACCACTTAAAATCCAAACATTGACTTATTCACATGAAAAGTTTTGAAAACAATCAAATGAGAAAGAAATTTCGAAACAAAAATTCCCCCCTATACACATTTCTCCCCTTTTGTAAATCAGAAATAAAATGAGAAGAAAAATAAAAATTCTCCCCCTGAGAAGAATCGTGCCAAAAGACTTGTGAATCGTGCAATGTGTGATCAATTTCTCCCCCTTTGACAATGTATTCAGCAAGGTTCAAAAGAGAAATTTTAATTGTTATGAGTATATTTATAACATATACATATAAAACAAAGCTCATCCAAGCCATACTAGTAACTTACACTATCACGTCAACGAGATACATAAAGTAGTGTAAGCCATGCTAGAGATCAAGTGTAATTTTCAGTTTAAGCAAGTCATGTCTCACAAACTTAACTATGTCAAGACCTGAAAGCATGATACTTGTTGCTGCATTTTAATTATTTTTCAAAACACAAATTCAGATCATATGACATTTGCTAGAGATTATATGCCGCATCAGTCTTATTTTAACTAACCAAGCCAAGCCTATGTAATTTGACAATTAGAATCTTAAGGACATGGTTTTAGTCATACACAACTTCTTCCAAGTTCATATCTAAGTGCAATGATAAACCATCTCAAAAGAAGAAGTGCGATGCATGCATATTCTCTTGATCTTTTTCTCAATTTTTTATTTGAACATAAAAGCTCAACATGTGAATAGTTGATTGATTATATTTTTCATTATTAAAAGAATTTGTGAGCATGCAACAAGTTTAAAACAACAAGAAAGTTCGATCATAACCAGATTTAGTGTAAATAATTATTCCAATTAATAGTCATGGCGAAAACTACAAAATGTATAACATGAGTAATGTAGTAAGAACTTTCAGTATATAAAAGCAAGCACAAAGTCATATATGTATGAAATACTATGCTCATATTATTTTAAATTCAGATTCACACATAGATTTCCCATGTTTCAAAACTCCTCCTCAATTTAATCCATGAGGATGTATAACTCCTATTTCACTACGAACGAAACAAAAACGAGTGAAATCCAACGGTTTTGTAAAAATGTCAGCCAATTGTTGTTCGGTATCTACATGGTGAAGCACAATGTTTCCTTTTTCAACATTATCACGAAGAAAGTGATACCTAATGTCAATGTGCTTTGTTCTCGAATGTTGCACTAGATTTTTAGCAATGCAAATGGCACTAGTGTTATCACAAAATAGTGGAACACTATCTATATCAATCCCATAGTCCTTAAGTGTTTGAACAATCCAAATAATTTGTGAGCAAGCGTTAGCAGCAACTACATATTCAGATTCGACCGTGGATTGTGCAACTGATTTTGTTTTCTAGAGGACCAAGCAACAAGTGAATTACGAAGAAAATGACAAGCACCCGATGTACCTTTCCTATCAATTCTACAACCCCTAAAATCAGCATCCAAAAAAGCTTTCAAAGTAACGGTTGAGGAAGAAGGAAGAAAAATCCTAAATTCTTGAGTTCCAAGTAAGTACCTGAGAATTATTTTGACGGCTTGACGATGTGAAGCATGCGGGGAAGCTTGAAATCATGCACAAAGACATACGCTGAATTGTATGTGCGGTCTTGATGCCATGAGGTAAAAAGTGATCCAACCATACTTCTATATCCTTTTTGATCCACGGGTTCACCATCTTCATCAAGTTCAAGTGTCATTGCTGTACCCATTGGTGTCCGAAGAGACTTGCTTTTGTCCATGTTGAAGCGCTTAAGAAGTTCTCTTGTATACTTTGTTTGATGCATAAAAGTACGCTCCTTGGTGTGCTTGATTTGCAGCCCCAAAAAGTATGTGAGTTCTCCCATCATACTCATCTCAAATTCTAAATTCATTCATAGCTGAAAACTTGGACACAAGATCATGAGAAGTACAACCAAAGATAATATCATTCACATAAACTTGAACGAATAATGAGTCATTGCCATGCTTAAGCACAAAAAGAGTTTTTATCAACCTTGCCCATGATAAACCCCTTTTCAAGTAAGAATGTCTTTAACCTATCATACCATGCTCTAGGAGCTTGTTTAAGACCATACAAGGCTTTGGACAGTTTGTAAACATGATTAGGAAAATTTGGATTTTCAAAACCCGGTGGTTGCTTGACATAAACCTCCTCGTCTACATAGCCATTAAGAAAAGCACTTTTAACATCCATTTGATATAACTTAAAACCTTTAGATTCAGCAAATGCTAACAAAATTCTTATGGCTTCTAATCTAGAAATAGGAGCAGAAGTTTCATTAAAACCTAGTCCTTCAACTTGTGTGAAACCTTGAGCAACCAACCTAGCCTTATTCCTAACCACAACTCCATCCTCACTTTGTTTATTTTTAAACACCCATTTAGTTCCGATTAGAGTGTAACCTTGAGATGGAGGTACAAGTTTCCAAACATTATTTCTTTCAAAATTTTCTAACTCTTCTTGCATGGAAATAATCTAAGATTCATTAGTGAGTGCGTGTGATATATCTTTGGGTTCAAAAGAAGCAACAAATGCAGAATGGGCATGAGAGTTTGGATCACAAAACCTGGACCGTTTGACTCGTTCGTGCAAGCTTCCAATCATTTATTGTGGAGGATGACTTTTGAGGACCCGGAGGGGAGTAGACAATTCACAAGCTCCTTCTTATTCATGTTCATCACAAATTGAAGAACTTGTGACTTGAGGACAATCTGGACCAGCAATGGTGGTCGTCTGTGCTGGTTGTGAATCAAAATCAGGACCTGGAACAATGTCATTAGCTCCTGAATTTTCAGGCAGCATCATCACTTCTTCATCTTCTTTGATGAAAATACTCTCCCCCAGCGGATATGGGTTTGGTCCTGTAATATTAGATCTAGTACCTGGCTTAGCTTCATCAAAAGAAACCTCACAAGTTTCCACAATTTTGTTAGTGTCATGTTAAAGCACATGGTAGCCTCTAGAATGAGATGGGTAACCAAGAAACATGCCATCAAAGGATCTAGGTTCAAATTTATCAAGATTACCATGTTTCTTAACAAAGCATTTGCAACCAAAGACCCGAAAGTGCGTGACACTAGGCCTATGTCCAAACCGAAGTTCATATGGTATTTTACCTAGATTAGCACGCAAGAAAACACGATTTCAGACATAACAAGCAGTTGCAATTGCATCAGCCCAAAATTCTCTATGAGTTTGATATTCATCAAGCATAGTCCTAGCCATCTCACCTAAGACTCTGTTCTTTCTCTCTACAACACCGTTTTGTTGAGGTACATATGGTGAAGAAAATTGATGATCTATTCCATTTTCAGCACAAAAGTGATGAAACGATTGATTTTTAAATTCGGTTCCGTTATCACTTCTAATTGCTTTTAAAGATCCTGGGTGATCAATTGATAATCTAGGAAATAAGGTTCTAAAGTGAGTAAAAGTTTCATTCTTTGATGCCACAAAATAAACCCAAGAGTATCTAGAATAGTCATCAACAATCATAAGAACATACCATTTAGCTCCGAAGGATTGAACACATGAAGGTCCTACGGTGTCAAGGTACAAAAGTTGACCCGGTTCAGTTGTCAAGGTCATTGTGAGAGGAGCATGTGAACCTGCAACCATCTTAGCATGTCTATAAGAAGAGCACACAATTTCTTTGTCCCCTTTATGCTTAGGCAGCCCACGTATGCGATCAAGATGACTAACACGTGTGAGATGATGAAAGCCTACGTGACCAGGTCTACGATGCCAAAAATATAAGTCTTTTGAATCATTAGCAACTAGACATCTATGCTTAGAGGATGACATATTAAAATCAGCTTTAAAAACTCTTCCAAACCGAGACATATTAAAAATGAGCTCACTATTTGAATCTACAACCTTGCGACAATTTTTAGTGAAAATCATTTCTAGATTCTCATTTAGCAATTGTGAAACAGAAAGCAAATTATATTCTAAATTTTAACAAGTGCCACATCTTTCAATGTGTAGTGATTATTTAATCTAACCGAACCCTTAGCAATTATAGGAATTGAAGAATTATCAGCAAAAGTAACATTTTCTACATGTGACACAAAAGAGAGGGGGGAGAACCATTCTTTGTTACCGGTCATGTGGCGTGAGCATCCTGAATCCACAATCCAAATGTTCTCCTTCATCAAGCGTGTAACCTACATAGAAGTACAATACGTCGGTGACTCAATACTGGGGTTAGTCAAAAGGCATTTAAGAATCCAGTACTAAGTCACACGACGTCCAGCCGAAGTAACACACAAAGGCTGAGATAAAACAGCAGGTTTATGAGCCAAAGTTTGAGGATTTTTGTACCCAACTACTGACCTACGATGTGTTACATGAGTAGCACTAAAAACAGTAGGTCCGGAAGCAAACTTTGTATGTTTTTGACTCATTACAGCAGGTTGGATATTCCTAACATTCGATTCAGAACACGTAACAGGTTTTGCACAGTTGTTATGTGATCTAGCAATCACTCTTTCCTTTTTCTGTTGCTTAGCTAGTCTATAACAAAAATCTATGACATGACCATATCTACCACAGTAGGTACAATGAAATTTAACTTTATATTCATGTCTAGATGAGCAGACACCATGTTTATTTGAAACCGAATGAGACAACACTCCTGCAGATTTAAAAACCACTTCTTTTTGTTTAGGAACTGTTTTAATCAAACCACTTCTGAATGACTTTACAATTTTAGGTGGATGTGCTTTAGCATGAGCATGGGAATCAAAACCTAAACCAATTTTATCATTGCAAGATTTAGATGAATTCGACAGCAAGTTCATATTCTTATTGTGACACCCTCAATTTTGAAATCAGGCATGCATTCATGTTTCATGTAGAAAAACATTTTAAAATAAGTTGAAACAGAGAAATAATAAAAAAGATAGCCAAAACGAGCCAATTCCAGTTTGCCTAGAGCGCCGAAGACATTTCCCACGGCCCGCTGGCCACGTGGCACCTTCGGAGCTCATCCCCGCAAAGGGAGAGATGTCCGCCGCTAAACTGTCTACGTGGCAGGCTTGGGGCTCGTCTCTGTGAAAAGGGGCGAGGTCCGACCCCGTGGGACACGTGTTGCCCCTGGAGCTAGCCTCTGCGGTGGAGCAAGGTCAATCCCGCAGGACACATGTCGTCACCGGAGCTAGTCACTACGGAGAAGAAAGGTCCAGCTGCACGGGACACGTGTCACCCTCGGATCTCACCTCCGAGAGGTCCGACCCCGCCAGACATGTGTCACCCTCGAAGCTCATCTCCGAGAGGTCCGACACTACTGGACACGTGTCACCTCCGGGGGGTCCGACGCTGACAGACACGTGTCAACCTCGGAGCTTGTCTCTTAGGAAAAAGGAAGATTCGGTGCTACTGGACACGTGGCATTCTCGGAGCTCACCTCCGAAGAGAGGGGAGGTCCAGAACGAACACGTGGCACTACCGGAGCCCACCTCCGAAGAGAGGGGAGGTCCGGCACTGACACGTGGCATCCCCAGAGCCACCTCCGAAGAGAGGGGAGGTCCGACACTGACACGTGGCGTACACGGAGCTCGCCTCTAAGGGAGAGGGAGGTCCCGACCTGCCAGGACACGTGGCGCACGCGAAGCTCGTCTTTGTGGAGAGGGAGGTCCCGACATCATCGCGGTTTTCTTTGCATCTGTTCTCTCGATCCTTTTGAACAAAAGCTTTTTCGTGGATAGATCACGTGTTGATCGGTTTGATCTAGATCTTGAGTCCAGATCATCGTCACATCCACATTTGATCAATACACCTCTGTTCATCGTAAAACCCCATGCAAGCCATGCAAGAACACGTATAAACTAAATTGCACCACAGGATTTACATGCATATGCATCATTGCATCTTAAAGTAGAGTTTGTGCATGATGATTGATTGCTATGAATCTTGTATGTGCGTGATCACGAGTAGAAGGACAAGCTCAGGGAGCTATTTACGACAAACTACAACCTCGAGACTTCGAGATCCAAGAGCAACAGAAGCCTCAAGAACAAGGCAAGTGCTCCTTGACCATATTGATCCCATGTTTTTGAAAGACTGTTTTGTTTGCAAAAAGGTGTGAGTATGCTTGAGTCAACCTGATGGGAAACCCTTTCATAGGAGTTTACTAGTTTTGTTAACCACAGTTGTCGCCGAGAAAGTAAATGAGCCAGGTATGGTTTTTGCTTTTATGCTTCGCTGAGTCCACGGAATTACGGGAAGCGAGATAGATGTGTCTAGCTAACTGCACTCATATGAATAATGAGAAACTAATGTTGATGAAGAACATGAATTGGGGGAGATCTAGGCAAGCCTTGGTTTGCGGATGAGGTACAATGAGATGGTGGTTTACTTGCCGTAGATCTAAGGACCGGTTCATGCCAGCCATGCCAGGATAACAGTGCCACCACAAGGCCAAATATGGGTGCGGCTTAGCTGACTAATTTGGTAAGTTACTAGATTGTTATGGACCGTGGAAGGCGCGGGGAATGGGAGTCGAGTGAGGACTGCCCTGGGAACTGCGTGGCACAAGAGGGGGCCCGTAGGTGGGAGAATTAGAGATTCTAGCCTGCCGGTGAAACCTTAGTGAGTCCATACATCTAGTAGCTCCTTTGTAAAGGCTATTTTGTGATCTCTTGACCATACACCGACGGATGTGTACTGGTATAATGGAGGTTCTGCTGTTGCCGACGGTTGACGAAATCACAAACTTGTGGGTAAAGTGGTGCCACCTCTGCAGAGTTGTAAAACTATCATGATAGCCGAGCTTACGGTCACAAGCGCCTGGACAACTCACATGATTAGATGGGATGGTTTTTGGGATGGTATTCGGTTTGGTTATGGTTTGGAATTTGGATTTTGTTTTCGGGACTGTTGAGTCCGGGTAATGAGATTGGTTGCATGACTGTTGAGTCATGGCAACGAGAATTGGTCTCGGAATGAGATGGAATTGAATATTAGATGGTAGTGAATACGAGAAGGTATTCATGAGCTTGAGACAAAGTTGAGAAAGACTAATGTTTGGTTGAGACATGGAAAGTGATGAAACATGATGGAGGTATGTTGATGTTTAAATACATGTTGGAATTACATTCATTTAAAGCTAAGTTTCTGTTTTTATCGTGTTTTGAGAAATAAACTTTGCTTTCTGCAATGAGCCTTTTTATACCTACCTTGTTGTAAGCTACATGTCATACTTCCCACACTTGCTGAGTACGTCATGTACTCACCCTTACATTATCATACATCATCATCAACAGGAGAGGAGTACTTCGACGAGCATGTGGAGTACTAGGCGTGAGATCCACCCTCAACCTTGCCTGTGGAATAGGAAATGGAGCCGCTGCTGCTGCTTAGTTGCTTCCGCAATAGATAGAAGACTTCCGCTGCTAGAATAAAGACTTCCGCTGCTAGATTAAGACTTCCGCTGCTAGCTTGAGTTTTGAGACTCATGAGACTTTGTAATAAAACCCTGTTATTTGTGGTATTATTCTGAAATTCAGTTTGTGGATGATATGTGTATGTGCTATGAACATCATGGGCACACATACGCATCAGTCTCGGTTCTGAGAGGTTTCCTCTCAGAACGGGGGCGTCACAGATTGGTATCAGAGCCACAATTGATCGTAGGTTACACGCCTAGATAGAAATCACCGATTGGCATTAGGGCCACGATTGATCGTAGGTCACACGCCTAGATAGAAAAAACAAATTGGTATCAACCTACCACGGTTGATCGTAGGTCATACGCCTAAATAGGAATCACAGATTAGTATTAGAGCTTAGGTAAGACCACAAATTGGTATTGAAGCCATGCTGACCGTAGGATGCAAGCCTAGGTGGGGTGCATAGATTTACATTGGAACCACCTTGACATAAGATGCAAGAGAAGCCATAGTTCGATCACAGATTGGTACCATAGGTATCACCCCAAACCACCTTGACATAAGGTGAAGTCACAGATTGGTATCACCCTAAACCACATAGGACTCCCATTGAATATAATCTTGAATAGGAGTTGTGTGAACTTTGTGATGATTGTTTATGCTTGAGTGCTTAGTTTGAGTTGTGGGACGTTTCAGCGTTGCCCATATCCACACATAGTGAAGAGGTGTGAGATGCTTTGGCACTTGTTCACATCCTCATATAGGACGATATAAAGTCCATCCACCTTGATGCATATAGTTAGAGGGATCCATCTAACCTTATAACCTCTATTCTATCCAACTCTCCCTCACAGATGGTGAGAGGAAACGCCGGCCGTCAAGGGAGGAACGTCCGTGGCAACCAAGAAGAGGACCACGTCGAGGTTCCTGAGAATGACAACCCCGGAGCTGGTGCAAACCACCTGGAACGGTTGATGGCTATGCAGAATCAGCTTATGCAAACTATGATCCAAAGTTTGGGTCAGTTGCAAGCCAACAACAACAACCCTGTTCCTGCACCACCGCCACCACCGCCGGCTCACAACCGACTGGGAGAGTTCATGAGAACTCGACCACCCACTTTTGCTCAAGCTAATGATCCCATGGAGGCCGATGATTGGTTGAAGTTCATGGAGAAGAAGCTTGCCATAGTTCAGTGCAATAACCAAGAGAAAGTTCTCTTCGCATCGCACCAACTCATGGGAGCAGCCGCTGACTGGTGGGATGCTCTATGCAACGCTCATGACAACCCGAAAACTATCACTTGGACCTAGTTCAAGGAGAGTTTTCGCTTTCATTACATCCCTGCTGGTGTCATGATGCTCAAACGGCAGGAGTTTGAAGGTCTCCGCAAGGGAAAGAAGAGCGTGAACGAGTACCTCAACAAGTTCACACAGCTTTCAAGGTATGCCCCCGAGGATGTCAACTCGGACTAGAGGAAGCAGTACTTGTTCATGAGAGGGTTGAACAATGAGATCCAGGTTCAACTACTCAACAATGACTATGCTAACTTCTAGAAACTTGTTGACAAAGCCATAGTGGTGGAAGGCAAGATCCAAGAGATCGAGCAAGAGGGCAAAAGAAAGATGCCATACCAGCCACAAGGGAGCAACATACGCCCTCGGTACATGCCCCCAGCTGCACCACAGTATGGCTCGTCCACCCCTGCTTTTTGCCCTAACCAACCACCACAGCAACGCCCTGTCATGCAAGCACCTTGTGTGCCTTTGCCTCCAGCGCCCCATCCTAACATTGGTGCTTATGCTCAAAACCCCTACCCCAACGTACCTGTTGTCGTGGGCAACAAAGCATGCTTTGCATGCGAAGAGACCGGACACCTTACGAGCCAGTGCCCGAAGAGAGGTCCTGAACAACCAAGCAACGTGCCCATGCAGAACCCACGACAGAACGGAGGAGCCAATCAAGGGAACCGTGGACAGCAGAACTGTGCTCGCGGCAACGTGAACCATATTTCTGCCGAGGAAGCACAACAGGCTGATGTGGCGGACAGGAATCCGCTCATCCAGGATCGCAGAGGGTGGTGCCGTGCGATGCGACACCCGACAACACACATCATAAGGACATATTATATTACATGGGAAAAACAAACTGAATGTACAAAGTAGTACACTTCTCAGTTACAAACTAGGGTCTTTATTACACAGTGGAAGTTTCTTTTGTACAACTCACGCCCGTCTATCTAGCAAAAGTCGGTTGCCTCGCCCTAGGGCAACCCACACTAGCTGCACCGTCTCAGCTCAGCGCGGCGTGTACGGATCCCACTCAGCCGTGGTCCCCGACGGAGGGTAACCCTCGCCGGTGGACTGGTACTCCAAGTCCGTGGGTGGCTTCTCACCTGAAAAACACTTAAGCAGCAACCGTGAGCACGATGGTTCAACAAGGCTTAACTAACTCACCTAAGCATGAAACTCTACATGAGGTGTACAATGACATAGGATAGTAATGTTGCAGCAAATGGACACACCTACAAGTTCATCCTTAGTTCATCTTTTAGCAACAAGTTAACAGTTCAGGAAACTGAACTTCAGTAAGCAATATTTGGTGGCAAACAGGTAGCAATACAATATTATATCATAACAACAATATTGAGTCATCACATTTCATACATTAATCTACGTCACGACTCAGTGACCAAGTGGTACTCTTCACCGCGAGGGACGGCGAATCGACTCGATATACACCTGCAGGGAAACCCAAAGAGCACGTCACGTACACCCACCCGTGGAGCTGCACAGCACGCTCACTTGGTGTCGTACGGGACAACCTTTCACCCAACAGCCCAAACGTCGAACCGGTTGCACCAAAACGAGCAGGAGGTTCCCGACACGGAGCATCTCTCTATGCCCGTTAGCAGATTTCCACCTTGCTGCCCTCAGCCTACACCTATAAATCGGTGCGTTATGCCTCGATGCCCGGAGGTTTAGGGTACATCGGTTTATCGGGGCCCATATATCCGATATGCCTTCGGTACGTTCAAACTTGATCAGCGTGGGCCACACACGGATCGGTCCTCAATCGACACGGACAGGGCTGCACACACAAGACTCCCTCTTGCCGCGCCCTAGCCCCTGCCATGTCTCATTTTCATTACTAAGGTGATCTCACATCACTCGAACCAATCCCGTGTGTCCCAAGCCTAACTCGCGAGTAGATTCCAACTACTCGACTTGTACCGAAGTCCTATGACTCATTAAGCATAGCCTGTCTATTTGAGGCCTTAGACACTACCCTCACTCTTATAAGAAACCTTTTGGTATGCAAGTGGGGTTCCATCCATCCTATACCTAATGCACATTCATACTCCATATGATACATGTAAACAAAGTAAAACTTATAAAAAGTTTAATGCAAACCGGGGCTTGCCTTGTTGCTGCTGGTCAGGGGTTAGTTCCTCTTCCGGAAGGAGGAAGTCGAGTACCTCCGGAGCCTCCTCGCCTTCAGCGGCTACACGTTAATGAAATACTACATGTTAATGAATATGCACATGAGTTTATTGTAATATTTCTGCTACATGTTCTAATAACAAGTTCTTAACAACTGGAACTCTGTTTAAGAATTTAAAAATGAAACTGGGGCTAGGGGGTTGGGTTTGGATCTAAGCACATGATTAAGTGCTAAGTGGTTTCCCCCCTTTTCCATATTGATCACCTCAAGTGGTTAAACATAACAGGGGTGATCCATAGCTCCAATGGAGCTGAGAATTTTTGTGTGAGTTCCTTGTCACAAGAAAACCCTCTGGACCAAAAATTAGCACTTTTCATTGAGTGGTTTGTTCAGAATAATTTTCTTGGCAAATATGCAAAGAAAATTAATTCCGAGATAACACCCCTGTTCATGCCAAACTCAGTGAACTACAATTTCAATTATAGCTCCTAGAGTTTGCATGATTTTTCCTAGCATTTTTGGAGCTAAGGTTTGTCCTGAACTGAATTTCCAAGTTTTGGAAATTCTCTGAAAATGCTTCTGTATTCAAATGAACACAGCACCTTCAAATCTGAATTGCCCTGATCAAATCAACTCCAAATGGTCTGAAACTTTTACAGGGGTTCACTAACGTCCTAAAGAATATTGTGGCAAAATTTGAGGATTTTTGGATGAACCAAACTCCCTCTAAAATTCTTTTTCTGAAACGTTTTAAAGAATTTTCCAGAATTACATAATGGGTTTCATACTAATTGGGTTTCATATTTGGATTGTACTCTGTTAGAGGAATCCAACAAAATTTGTTTCACAATTTTTGGACTCTCCTACCCCATGTTGTGGCCCTCCAAAGTTTAAACTGAAAACTGAAAATTCCAAAATGTTCAAATGCCTGCCAGTGGGTCCCACCCGGCAGGTCTTCTCCTTCCTCGCGCCAAACAGGGGCCCGCGGCGGCGCCCTCCGGCGAGCATCACCGGAACCGCTTTCCCGGCCATCCCCCAACCCCAGACTCGCCGCCCCACCCTAACTCATGACGCTGAACTCGGCTCGGGGGTCGCCGGCGGCCGTAGCTCACCGGAACAGGGCGCCCGACGGTGACAGCGGCTGTTAGGGTTCCGGCATGGTCGGTGTAACACCCCAAATTTTTAGTCAAGATTCAAATTTTGGATTTAGAACCATAAACCATGTTCAGAGGGGGATTTAAAAATTTTTGGACGTGTTGCATGTTTTGCAAAAATTCAAATTCAAACTGGAATTCAAATTAGACTCAAAACAGAAAAGAAATGGAAAAAGAAAAAGGAAAACCGGAAAAAAACTGGCCAGTGGGCCGAAACCTCAGCCGGCCCAGCTAACCCCCGCGCAGCCCGCCCCCGCGCGCGCCGCGCTGCCCCTCGCTGACATGTGGGACCCGCCTGTCATCCCTAACCCCGCGACCCCGGACTTCTCCCCGCGCGCGCGCGATCGCAACCGATCGGGAAACCGCGTCCCGCAGCCGAATTCTGGAACCTGAGGACTCTAACTCGATCACAACAGAACCACCGCCCTCCCCCGGCTATAAAAACAACCGATCCGATCAGTTTTTCGCACGCGATCGCCGATTTTCACTCCGGTGAGCACCGAGACTTCGCCGGTGAATTCTGGCCGATCTAAGCTCGGAAACTCTGATCTAACTCGTTGGTCTTGATCCACCGCCTCCGGGGAACTTTGCAGGTGCAGAAAACCCGAAGATATACGGTGCAAATCCAGCTCCGACGAGCTTCGCCGTGGTTTTGCCTCGGACCTCGCCGCAGAGCACTTTCCAGGACCCCCGAGCTCGAGAAAACCCCCGAGGTGAGATCCCTGACCTCCCCTCTACCGATCTAGGCCATAAGATCACAGTTCTAGGCAGAATTCTCGAGGATCCGAAAGTTTCCGGCGAGATCGCCGCTTCCCGCCGCCGTGCGCCGCCGGCAGCGCCGCCCGCGCTCGATCAGAGCGACGTGGCCGCTTGTGCGCCGTTTATTTTAAATCGCACGGTAGACTTTAAAACCCCGCGTACCGGTTCGATGTTATAATCTCAGCCGTCGGTTTAAAATCAGACGGTCCACGTCAGCCCCGCGTTATAAAGACTGGAATTCTTACGTGCTACCCCCTGGGGTTCTCTGGAATTGAGAGCTAGCCCCGGAAACTTCAGATCTAGCCCCTGGAACTCCAGAAAATCATGTAAATTCATTTAAAAATCAGTTTTAGCCCCTGGACTTAATAGAAATTAGGAAAAACACCTCTGACAAGTGTAGCTAGACCCCTGGAAATTATGAAAATAATATTATAGACCCTGTAATGAGGTGAATTCATTATTTTAGCTCTGTTTAGTATTTAATTTAGAAAATTGAATATGTAACTAGTGTTTAAATATTAAAAAGGGGGACAAACATAATTGTCAAATTTATTAAAAACTTTCTCAGTACTTAGAAAACTTTGGAGTGAGATAAAAATATATTTTTAGGCTGAAATAAATCTGTTTCATCTATTATTCACATTTAATAGTATAGGGACACATTTTTAAGTAAAGAATAGTTAAAGAAAAATAGGGAAAATAATTATGAAATAGTATACATCAGAAGCCAAGGTCAAAATATGATCTTAAATTATTTAGGACCAGAACCTAATCTGTTTAGGTAGTGTGTATTACTAATTTAATAATAAAATGCACAATTATGCATAAGAATATAAATCTGAAAATATAGAAACTAGTAAATGATAAATGGAGTTTCTAAAATATAAAGAATTCAGTTTAGGGTTGATAGAAATTATGAAGGCATATATGGAGAAGAAAAATACTTTTCATACATACTTGGTAGTTTAATATATAAGGAATTTATTTAAAACTGAAACACACATATATACATATATGTATATATATATATAGTATGTGAGTATAAATATGAACACCAAAGTAGGAATCATACACATATAAATAAAAGTGTATGTAAGCCCCAAATCAACACACATAAAGTAACCACAACACATATAATGGTAAAGAACTTTCATAAATATGAATGTGTGGTTTGTATGAAGTAGAAGTGTGAACTATGTCTTATGATTGTTGTTTTTCTTTTGCTATGTGTGATGGTATGAAGTAGAACCTGCTCAAGAACAAGTTATTCAATTCCAAGATCAAGACTACCCATTTCAAGAGCAGCAAGAAGGAGGCAAGTGTCCTTGACCACTTTGATCCTATGCTAGGATGTGTAGATAGAATTATTTGCATTGTCAAGTTAAATATGAAACCCATGCTAGGAAAGTTTCTCTAGAATTGCATTACCTTATTTCCTTGAAGCTTGGGTTGGGATTTATTTTGTCATGTCATTTATATACATGCATATGCTTAGCCATGCTTAGAATGGGATATTTGGGACATGAGATCATCAGTTTATATTACCATACTCTTGAATGAGCTATTATGAGTTATGTAGAGGTAGGGATCAAGGCAAGTTGGATGTTTTGGTTGTGTGCTGGGTGCACGAGACTTGGGTTTGTGTTTAGTACTTGCCTGGATCCTAAGGACCGGTTCATGGAGCATGTAACCCGGCTTTACAGTGCCAACCACATGCTGAGATGGGGCAGCTTGGCCAATTAATTAGGTGTATCCCCGTCGTAGTATGGGTGTGTTGGATGGTGCGGGGAATAGGAGTCAGCTGGACTGCCATGTGAACCGCAAGGCTCAAGAGGGGGCCACTGCAGCGGGGTTGGAGCCTCTTGTATGCTGTTAGGGGTGAAACCTCAGTGGGCCCACGCTCGTCGGGAATCCCTTTGTAAAGGCTTCGTAGTGATCTCTTGGCCACACACCTGGGAAGTGTGAATGTGGTTCGTAGCCACTGGCATAATGGAGGTTCTTTTAGTCCACCCGGCAACGGGGGATGAAATCACTACTTGTGGGTACAGTGGTACAAACTCTGCAGAGTCAAAACTGTCTTGACAGCCGTGCTCACGGTTAAGAGCGGCCTGGACTTATTCATGATTAGAGAATTGATGGTTTTGGAAGTTAAGCGGGGAGCTTAACATTGGAAATGATGATTATGGTTATTGGTTTATGATGATGGGATGGGAGATTTGGATCATTTCACCTGTGTAGTAATGTAGGTGCTTAATAAGCTAAGGTGATAGGTATTAATTGCGTAGTGCTTTAACCATGAGTTCAACCTCTCCTTGTTCTAGCCATGCATGATATAATTTTCCCACACTTGCTGAGTACCATTGGTACTCAACCTTGCATATTTGTTGGTTTATATTGCTGCTCAGGTCAAGATAATGAGATGGTGTATAATGACCAAGATTTTGGACCCGAGGAAGGTTTCTAGGTTCATGAAGACCCCCGGGCAACACCTGTGATGGAGCCCTAAAGAATAATATTCCGCTGCTAGTTTATTTACTTGTGATGAAGCATTAGTGTCCATTGAGACATTTGTGATGTAAGACTTACTTATATTCGACACCTGGCTTGTAATAAATGATGCTTCACTATTTGTCATCACATGTATGAGAAAATGATCCTGGCATACATGTGATATTCACTTGGTTGTTCTTCGGAAAAACCGGGTGTGACAGAGGTGGTATCAGAGCCAAGGTTGCCCGTAGGAACGTGGACCTAGGTAGGAATGGACGTATTTAAGGGCCCTATTTTCTTAAAAACTATTTTCCAAGGTGTGGGTAAAAGAGTGTTATTAAAAGAGTCATTTTCTTCATCTTACCCCAACTTCCATTCAAAAATAGGATTTTTGTTTGAAATTTTATCTAACCTAATTTTAAATTCTTTTGTTTTAGATGGTTCGCATGATTCGCACCGCTCGTAAGTCCACAGGAGGGAGAGTTCCCGTAGTTGCCCTTGCCGAAAGAGAGGAGAGTCGTCCAGTGACGTACCTTTCCTACGGATTGGCAGTAGGAGATTTGTTGCGCCGTCTTCGACGTATGCTCGAAGCCGCCGGCAATACGGGCAAGCTCATCATCCACTATAACTCCACCAGGACCATCCGTGAGAAGAGGGAAGAATGGAGTTCGGAGATGAGGATTATACACGAGAATCAACTGCTTAAGATCCACCACTCTCCAGCTTGTCGAGCAACACAAGTTGACGCGGAGAGAGATGTCACTTGGGAGGCCATCACCTGCCAGAGCCACATCTATCGTCGCCACTTGGCCAAAACTGAGTACATGTATGTCCTCCAACGTGAGAGTGGTACCACGGAGTACAAGTACCCACCGGTGCAGCAAGGGACTTCCCATGAGCACATGGACTTGTGCTTGGAGGGTGCTGCTATGCTCAGCA
The DNA here is from genome assembly GCA_030760725.1 of Neostapfia colusana. NCBI lineage: Eukaryota > Viridiplantae > Streptophyta > Magnoliopsida > Poales > Poaceae > Neostapfia > Neostapfia colusana. The sequence continues at coordinate 29,292,727 of JASWHV010000017.1, read as the reverse complement.
CTCGACTGCAGGAGTGTCAACAAGAGCTTCAGGATGTCCGAGATACTCTGAAGGAGACGGAGGCATTGCTGTGAGCTTGCTTAAAGGCGAGAGAAAGAGGAGATGGGAATGAACTGTGTGTCACCGTAAGTGATCCATGGACCCCTGACTCCCCGGATCGCCGAGCGATCAGGCGTCGTCGCACTTCTCCACCCGCAGCCTCCCCACCCAAAGCAGAGTCAGAAGGTAGCCGAAATGAGGAGGAAGATCCCGAGGAGCCAGCTCAAGAGGATGAGTAGTGTAGAGTCTTTCCCCTAGCTAGCAAGAGGTCGAGTAGTCGAGTCGTTACGTAGTTAATGGTGTGATAATGCTTGGTGTGTGACGTGAGTTGTGGAAGCCATGAGCAAGTGTCCACAGCCTCGTCTTCAGATTGTTTTGCTTTGGTGTGTGAACCCACAGGGAATAATAGTGCATTTATTGGGTGTGAGATATAAAACCCTCGTAAGATTTTAACAAAACTTCAACACTTCAAAGTACAAACAAGTGAAAGTAGTAAGATGATACTAAATGCTTTCAAATTAACATTTGTTGATTCTGCCAGATGGCCGGAAGAGGAAAAGGACGTGCTGCCAACCCCGCCAACAACAATGATGAGGCATGCAACTCTCATCTTTCTGGAGGCCAGAACCGGGGTGGTCGCCGTGAAGAAGTTGATCCTCTCCACCAAATGCTGGAGAATCAAAATCAGCTCATCCAGAACTTGACTCAAGTAGTGGCCAACTTGCATCAAGTTCCACCTCCACAAGCTGCACCACGCCAACCAAGGTTGAGTGAGTTTCTAGGAACTCAACCTCCAAAGTTTGCAAGTGCTGCTGAACCTCTGGAGGCAGATGATTGGCTGAAGACCATTGAAAGTAAGATGAGAATCATACAATGCCAAGGGTATGAGAGGGTGCTGTTTGCCTCTCATCAATTGCAGGGACCTGCTGCTGATTGGTGGACCGCCTACGTGGCCGCCCATCATGACCCTGAGAGCATCACTTGGGAAGAGTTCAAGCGTAGCTTCCGCAACCATTACATCCCAAGAGGTGAACTCAAAAACAAGAGGAAAGAGTTTTTGGGACTGCAGCAGGGAAACATGACGGTGAGGGAATACCTCACTAAATTCACTCAACTATCCCGTTATGCTCCACGAGACATAGAGACAGATGAGCAGAAACAAGATTGTTTCGTGGAAGGACTTACCGCAGAGATGCAGTGTGCAATGTTCTCCAATGAGTATGAAAGCTTTCAAAAGATGGTGGACAGAGCATTTGTGGTGGAAAGGAAGCTGAAGGCCCTGGAAAATGAGAATAAGAGGAAGGCTGGGTGGTCACATCAAGCCTCAGGGAGCAACACCCGCCCACGTATGATGCAGCAACCTACGGGGCAGACGAGCCGTGCTGCGGTACCCTATTCAGCACCAAGAGGGTACAACCCAAACTACAGGCCTCCCGCAGCACCAGCACAGCCGCAACGTCAGTTTGTACAACAGCCTCGCCCCGCATATCCCCATCGACCAGCAGTGCAAGGACCCCCAAACCAACCCCAAGACAACAAGGGCCAAGCATCTAAGATTGGGGTGCAATGTTTCAGCTGTGGTGAAGTGGGGCACTACGCCCATAAGTGTCCAAAGAAGAAGCCCACTCAGCCACAGCAGCAGAACGTAATGAGAGGACGGGTGAACCACGTCACTATGGAGGAAGCACAAGAGGCACCCGACGTGGTAGTTGGTAAGTTTCCTGCCAATTTACACCTTGCAACTCTGCTGTTTGATTCTGGTGCTACCCATTCGTTCATTGCTCAAGGGTTTGTTAAGAAGCATGACCTAGCAACCACACAAATGAACCATATGCTAGCGGTAAATTCTCCAGGTGGAGAAATAAGGACAAGACAAGTGTGTCCCAAAGTGAACCTAGACATTAATGGGGTAGTATTTACCGCTAACCTCATAGTGATCGATTCACAAGGGATAGATATTATTTTGGGTATGGATTGGTTGACCAAACATAAAGGAATCATCCATTGTTCGACCAGAACGGTGGAACTAACTCACCCTAGTGGCACAAGAGTAAAGTTCATAACGATACACGAGCCTAGGAGGGACATTAAATTAAATCAAGTGGAGGTGAAAGTTGAGGAAATCAGGACTATCAGGGAATATTCAGATGTTTTTCCGGAGGAGTTTCCAGGAATGCCTCCCGACCGTGACGTGGAATTCGCAATCGAGCTAGTACCGGGAACAGCCCCGATATACAAGAGACCTTATCGAATGGACTCCAAGCAGCTAGAAGAGCTCAAGGATCATTTGAGAGAATTGACGGAAAAGGGGTATGTTCGCCCTAGTTCCTCACCATGGGGAGCTCCGGTAATATTTGTGCCTAAGAAAGATGGAACTCAAAGGTTATGCGTGGATTACCGTGCCTTGAATGAGGTGACCATCAAGAACAAGTATCCATTACCCCGCATTGAAGACTTGTTCGATCAGTTGAGGGGAGCTTGTGTGTTCTCGAAAATTGATCTCAGGTCGGGATACCACCAACTCAAGATAAGGCAATCTGATATTCCCAAGACAGCTTTCGTATCTCGGTACGGACTGTATGAATACACTGTCATGCCTTTCGGGCTAACCAATGCCCCGGCATATTTCATGTACCTCATGAACAAGGTATTCATGGAATATCTGGACAAATTTGTGGTGGTTTTTATAGATGATATTCTCGTCTTCTCCAAAGATGAAGAAGAACATGAGAAACATCTAAGGTTGGTGTTACAGAGTTGAGAGAACACCAACTATATGCCAAGTTGAGCAAGTGTGAGTTTTGGCTAAAGAGAGTTCCCTTTTTAGGGCATATAATCTCGGAGGGAGGAATCTCCGTAGATCCCGCCAAAATCGAAGATATCCAGAAATGGAAAACCCCTGAAAATGTCGGAGAAGTTCGAAGCTTTTTGGGATTGGCTGGATACTATCGACGGTTTATTGAGGGATTCTCCAAGATCTCGAGACCTCTCACCAAACTGTTGGAAAAGGGAATCACATTCACCTGGACGCCACAGTGCGATACGAGCTTTCAGGAGCTAAAGAAGAGATTGACAACAGCCCCCGTGTTGGTTATGCCAGATATGCAGAAGAATTTCACGGTGTACTGCGATGCCTCTGGAAACGGGTTGGGATGTGTTCTCATGCAAGAGGGACATGTCGTGGCATATGCATCCCGGCAGCTTCGGAAGCACGAGAAGAACTATCCTACACATGACTTAGAACTAGCTGCAGTGGTACACGCGTTGAAAATTTGGCGGCACTATTTGATGGGGAAGAGGACAGAGATATATACGGATCATAAGAGTTTGAAGTACATATTCACACAGCCAGATCTCAACCTTAGACAAAGGAGATGGTTAGAGCTAATCAATGACTTTGATGTAGGCATCAACTATCATCCCGGGAAAGCAAACGTCGTGGCCGATGCCTTGAGTCGGAAAGTGCAGGTCAATAAGTTGAGCTTGAAGGATATGCCTGCAGAATTGAAGGACGAGGTTATAAGGCTCAATCTATGTCTAGTAAATAGTGGTGAAGCCATCGCCATGGAAGTGGACTCCACACTCGAGCAAGACATACGCGAGGGCCAAAAGAATGATGAGAAGATACAAGAGATCAGACAGCTCATCAAGGAAAATAAAGCTCCTGGTTTTAGAGAGGATGAACAAGGAACGGTGTGGCACGGGAAAAGGATCTGTGTGCCAGAAGTAAAGGAGATTCGTAAATTAATTTTGAAGGAGGCTCACGATTCCGACTATTCCATTCATCCTGGGAGTACGAAGATGTATCAGGACCTCAAAAGCAGGTATTGGTGGTATGGCATGAAGCGAGATGTCGCGGAACATGTTGCCCTATGTGACACATGTCAGTTGGTGAAAGCAGAACATCAACGACCCGCGGGATTGCTGCAACCACTCAAAGTGCCTGAATGGAAGTGGGAAGAAATCAGCATGGATTTTGTCGTGGGATTGCCTAGGACCCAATCCGGGTATGATTCAATATGGGTCATTATTGATCGGCTAACCAAGGTAGCTCATTTCATCCCTGTGAAAGAAAGCTACAGCGGATCCAAATTGGCAGAATTGTACATGTCAAGGATTGTGTGTTACCATGGAGTGCCAAAGAAGATAGTGTCGGACCGAGGGACACAGTTCACCTCGAGGTTTTGGCAAAAGTTGCATGAAACCATGGGAACCCATCTGAATTTCAGCTCTGCCTATCATCCCCAAACTGACGGGCAGACGGAGAGAACCAATCAGATCCTTGAAGATATGTTAAGGGCATGTGCACTCAAAAACAATAGGAGTTGGGACAAGAACTTACCGTATGCGGAGTTTTCCTATAACAACAGTTATCAAGCTAGTATGAAGATGTCACCGTTTGAAGCTTTGTATGGAAGGAAGTGCAGAACTCCCCTATTTTGGAACCAAACAGGAGAAAGTAAAGTGTTTGGTCCCGAAGTATTACAAGAAGCCGAGGCGAAGGTGAGGGAGATTCGCAACAATTTGAGGATAGCACAAACACGCCAAAAGAGCTATGCCGATGTACGAAGAAGAGAACTCGTTTTCAACGTGGGAGACTATGTTTATCTCAAGGTGTCCCCTATCAGAGGACTTCGTCGGTTCAAGGTGAAAGGGAAGTTGTCACCTCGATACATCGGACCCTTTCAAGTTTTGGAAAGAAAAGGCGAAGTGGCGTACCAACTAGAGTTGCCGGTTCATCTGTCGGACGTGCACGATGTGTTCCATGTGTCGCAACTCAAGAAATGTCTGAGGACGCCTGAGGAGGTGTTACCCATGAACGAAGTGGATGTAGCTGAGGATTTGTCTTATGCCGAGCAACCATACAAGATTTTGGAGACAATGGAACGCCTCACCAGAAATAAGAGAATCAGGATGTGCAAGGTGCAGTGGAAGCATCACTCAGAAGAGGAAGCCACCTGGGAACGGGAAGATGAGCTTAAGGCACAATTTCCGGAATTATTTTCTTAGAAACACCAATCTCGAGGACGAGATTTCTTTTAAGGGGGGTAGAGCTGTAACACCCCAAATTTTTAGTCAAGATTCAAATTTTGGATTTAGAACCATAAACCATGTTCAGAGGGGGATTTAAAAATTTTTGGACGTGTTGCATGTTTTGCAAAAATTCAAATTCAAACTGGAATTCAAATTAGACTCAAAACAGAAAAGAAATGGAAAAAGAAAAAGGAAAACCGGAAAAAAACTGGCCAGTGGGCCGAAACCTCAGCCGGCCCAGCTAACCCCCGCGCAGCCCGCCCCCGCGCGCGCCGCGCTGCCCCTCGCTGACATGTGGGACCCGCCTGTCATCCCTAACCCCGCGACCCCGGACTTCTCCCCGCGCGCGCGCGATCGCAACCGATCGGGAAACCGCGTCCCGCAGCCGAATTCTGGAACCTGAGGACTCTAACTTGATCACAACAGAACCACCGCCCTCCCCCGGCTATAAAAACAACCGATCCGATCAGTTTTTCGCACGCGATCGCCGATTTTCACTCCGGTGAGCACCGAGACTTCGCCGGTGAATTCTGGCCGATCTAAGCTCGGAAACTCTGATCTAACTCGTTGGTCTTGATCCACCGCCTCCGGGGAACTTTGCAGGTGCAGAAAACCCGAAGATATACGGTGCAAATCCAGCTCCGACGAGCTTCGCCGTGGTTTTGCCTCGGACCTCGCCGCAGAGCACTTTCCAGGACCCCCGAGCTCGAGAAAACCCCCGAGGTGAGATCCCTGACCTCCCCTCTACCGATCTAGGCCATAAGATCACAGTTCTAGGCAGAATTCTCGAGGATCCGAAAGTTTCCGGCGAGATCGCCGCTTCCCGCCGCCGTGCGCCGCCGGCAGCGCCGCCCGCGCTCGATCAGAGCGACGTGGCCGCTTGTGCGCCGTTTATTTTAAATCGCACGGTAGACTTTAAAACCCCGCGTACCGGTTCGATGTTATAATCTCAGCCGTCGGTTTAAAATCAGACGGTCCACGTCAGCCCCGCGTTATAAAGACTGGAATTCTTACGTGCTACCCCCTGGGGTTCTCTGGAATTGAGAGCTAGCCCCGGAAACTTCAGATCTAGCCCCTGGAACTCCAGAAAATCATGTAAATTCATTTAAAAATCAGTTTTAGCCCCTGGACTTAATAGAAATTAGGAAAAACACCTCTGACAAGTGTAGCTAGACCCCTGGAAATTATGAAAATAATATTATAGACCCTGTAATGAGGTGAATTCATTATTTTAGCTCTGTTTAGTATTTAATTTAGAAAATTGAATATGTAACTAGTGTTTAAATATTAAAAAGGGGGACAAACATAATTGTCAAATTTATTAAAAACTTTCTCAGTACTTAGAAAACTTTGGAGTGAGATAAAAATATATTTTTAGGCTGAAATAAATCTGTTTCATCTATTATTCACATTTAATAGTATAGGGACACATTTTTAAGTAAAGAATAGTTAAAGAAAAATAGGGAAAATAATTATGAAATAGTATACATCAGAAGCCAAGGTCAAAATATGATCTTAAATTATTTAGGACCAGAACCTAATCTGTTTAGGTAGTGTGTATTACTAATTTAATAATAAAATGCACAATTATGCATAAGAATATAAATCTGAAAATATAGAAACTAGTAAATGATAAATGGAGTTTCTAAAATATAAAGAATTCAGTTTAGGGTTGATAGAAATTATGAAGGCATATATGGAGAAGAAAAATACTTTTCATACATACTTGGTAGTTTAATATATAAGGAATTTATTTAAAACTGAAACACACATATATACATATATGTATATATATATATAGTATGTGAGTATAAATATGAACACCAAAGTAGGAATCATACACATATAAATAAAAGTGTATGTAAGCCCCAAATCAACACACATAAAGTAACCACAACACATATAATGGTAAAGAACTTTCATAAATATGAATGTGTGGTTTGTATGAAGTAGAAGTGTGAACTATGTCTTATGATTGTTGTTTTTCTTTTGCTATGTGTGATGGTATGAAGTAGAACCTGCTCAAGAACAAGTTATTCAATTCCAAGATCAAGACTACCCATTTCAAGAGCAGCAAGAAGGAGGCAAGTGTCCTTGACCACTTTGATCCTATGCTAGGATGTGTAGATAGAATTATTTGCATTGTCAAGTTAAATATGAAACCCATGCTAGGAAAGTTTCTCTAGAATTGCATTACCTTATTTCCTTGAAGCTTGGGTTGGGATTTATTTTGTCATGTCATTTATATACATGCATATGCTTAGCCATGCTTAGAATGGGATATTTGGGACATGAGATCATCAGTTTATATTACCATACTCTTGAATGAGCTATTATGAGTTATGTAGAGGTAGGGATCAAGGCAAGTTGGATGTTTTGGTTGTGTGCTGGGTGCACGAGACTTGGGTTTGTGTTTAGTACTTGCCTGGATCCTAAGGACCGGTTCATGGAGCATGTAACCCGGCTTTACAGTGCCAACCACATGCTGAGATGGGGCAGCTTGGCCAATTAATTAGGTGTATCCCCGGCGTAGTATGGGTGTGTTGGATGGTGCGGGGAATAGGAGTCAGCTGGACTGCCATGTGAACCGCAAGGCTCAAGAGGGGGCCACTGCAGCGGGGTTGGAGCCTCTTGTATGCTGTTAGGGGTGAAACCTCAGTGGGCCCATGCTCGTCGGGAATCCCTTTGTAAAGGCTTCGTAGTGATCTCTTGGCCACACACCTGGGAAGTGTGAATGTGGTTCGTAGCCACTGGCATAATGGAGGTTCTTTTAGTCCACCCGGCAACGGGGGATGAAATCACTACTTGTGGGTACAGTGGTACAAACTCTGCAGAGTCAAAACTGTCTTGACAGCCGTGCTCACGGTTAAGAGCGGCCTGGACTTATTCATGATTAGAGAATTGATGGTTTTGGAAGTTAAGCGGGGAGCTTAACATTGGAAATGATGATTATGGTTATTGGTTTATGATGATGGGATGGGAGATTTGGATCATTTCACCTGTGTAGTAATGTAGGTGCTTAATAAGCTAAGGTGATAGGTATTAATTGCGTAGTGCTTTAACCATGAGTTCAACCTCTCCTTGTTCTAGCCATGCATGATATAATTTTCCCACACTTGCTGAGTACCATTGGTACTCAACCTTGCATATTTGTTGGTTTATATTGCTGCTCAGGTCAAGATAATGAGATGGTGTATAATGACCAAGATTTTGGACCCGAGGAAGGTTTCTAGGTTCATGAAGACCCCCGGGCAACACCTGTGATGGAGCCCTAAAGAATAATATTCCGCTGCTAGTTTATTTACTTGTGATGAAGCATTAGTGTCCATTGAGACATTTGTGATGTAAGACTTACTTATATTCGACACCTGGCTTGTAATAAATGATGCTTCACTATTTGTCATCACATGTATGAGAAAATGATCCTGGCATACATGTGATATTCACTTGGTTGTTCTTCGGAAAAACCGGGTGTGACTGTCGGGAATGCGCTACAACGCATCAAAATGATCGGAAAAGGATCGGAGAGCACCGCGGGAGCTCGAGGGTGTCGAAAATGGCCGCCAAACCCCGTGAAAAGGTCGGCAACATAGAGCTCCACAGTGACCCGAGCTATTATTCCATGGCGGCCCGAAAAACAACAAGAACCCAGTCATTTCTGGACCATATCCCTTGATTCTTGGTCGAGGAGGGCCGCTAGGAAGTGAGGAAGGTGTGTGCAAGCTTACCCGAGCTGGGTTTGGACTGTGCCGCGAGAATTTTGGGGTAGACCGACCCCTACCCGTATGCACTAGCTTTCGGGATTCTTAGGAATTCTCCACGCTCGGTCTATCAACGGCTATGAGGGTTGCAGCTACACGATCTGAAAACTAAGGCGCATCTCTTTCGTGTAGAGATCAGGCGGTGAAAGTGGCCGTGGTGTGCCGTCCGCGGAGAGCAACCTCGATTTTCCGCCGGTGGCCTCGGTTCTCAGTGGCGATCGTCGATTTGTGGCTGGATGAGGCGCTAACCCCGCAAAGTAGCAGGGTGGTTAGCTAGAGCACGCACTGGTGCTCCTTTTTTGTGTTGGAGGCTCGGGCAAAGGCCGAGCAGGCGCCGGTGTATAGGGGAAATCGGAGGAGCGGCACCGGTGAGGAAAACAGAGCCGGAGCGGTGCTGTTCTTGCAGAGAAGTAACGCGTACCGCTCGGCTGCGTGGGGAGGGGGTCACGTAGAGGAGGCGAGCTGCTGCCCGGTTGCCAGCACGAGAGAGGGAATCAGGAGGTGGCTGGACGATGCGATCGGGTGCCGGTGTTGCCGTGCGCTGGCGCGCGGTTTCGGCCGAAGGAGAAAAGATCAGTGGGTAGGCTTCTCGGTTAAGACTGATGACATGTGGGCCTCCCCTCTAATTCTTTTTTCCAATTTTGTAATTTCTATTTTTGCTGAATATCTCCCCAGCTACTCACAATTTAGTGTGAGACTTAGCCCCCAAATTTTTGTTTGAATTTGAGTTCTCCCATTTGAATTTTGTTTGGCTGAATTTGCCTCATGTTTGATCTGAAATTCAAATTCAGTTTTGAATTTTTGCAAATTTAGCTCTTGACAAAATGAACTCCAATGATGATGAAAATTGGTGGGCTAGCTCAGAAAAATGTGCTGAGTTTGAATATGAAGCTAACTTTTGAATTTGAGGGATGAAAGTTGCTGCAATTTGAATTTACATTCAAATTGGCCTCTTTTTCAAATACCTCCAAAAGTGCCTCAAAAGTGTTGGATTTACATGAACTTTGGCCTGAACCTTCCCAAGACTTTTCAATTCCTAGGGGTGAGCTCAACCTCTCATGTTCATGTGTAGAAATCCTACTTTGTGAAAGTGAAGGCTTTCCCCTCTAATCACTCTTTTGAAGGAGGTTACTTGCTCTTCACAATTTTTCCTAAGATATCCACAATAAAAACTGTGGTGTTGTGAGGTGATGAAAAGTTTTTGCAAGTTCCTTTTCTTGGGCTTTTACATCCCTCCCCCCTTAAAAGAATCTCGTCCCAAGATTATAAAAGAAGAGATAGCGATGTTGTAGGGACTTACCCGTGCTGAGAGGCCATGAACTCCGGGTAATTTGAGCGAAGGAATTCCTCGCTCTCCCACGTCGCTTCTTCAGCGGTGTGGTTGCTCCAGAGTATTTTGTAGAACCACAATATTCTGCTACGCGTGGTTCGGGCTTTCTCATCATGAATTGCCACCGGATATTCATCATAAGTCAAATCCGGTTGCAACTCGCCGATGTCTTCGGTAGGCACAGCGGCGGTATGCTTCAAACATTTTCGCAGTTGCGAAACATGGAAAATGTCATGGACACCAGCAAGGGATGCCGGTAGCTCTAATCGATACGCCGCTGGTCCGCACTTCTCGGTGATAGCATAGGGTCCAATGAAACGGGGAGCGAGCTTCCCCTTCACACCGAACCGGTGCACGCCCTTCATCGGAGACACGCGGTGGTACACGTGTTCACCGACGTCAAAGAGCAACGGTCTATGCCTCTTATCAGCGTAGCTCTTCTGCCGGGATTGAGCAGCCTTCAAGTTGGCTTGAATTGTCCGAACACGCTCTTCGGCGTCGTTCACCACATCAACCCCGAATGTGACCCTTTCACCGGACTCGCACCAGTTTAATGGGGTGCGGCATTTGCGACCGTAGAGAGCTTCGTAGGGTGCCATCTTGATACTCGCCTGATAGCCGTTGTTGTATGAGAATTCCGCCAATGGTAGGTGATCATCCCAGTTCCTACCATGGTGGATGGCACATGCTCTCAACATGTCTTCCAGAACTTGATTCACCCTCTCTGTCTGGCCATCTGTCTGAGGGTGGTAAGCGGAGCTCCTAATCAGTTTAGTACCCAAAGCAGCATGCAACTGCTCCCAAAAGCGAGATACAAACAAAGCACCTCGGTCTGAGACTATGGTCTTGGGTACACCGTGCAAGCATAGAATCCTGGCAATATATAACTCCGCATATCTGTTGGCATGGAAATGTGTATGGACGGGAATGAAGTGAGCCGACTTGGTTAGTCGGTCAACGATTACCCATATGGAATCATGCTTGTTGGATGTTAGGGGTAATCCCACAATGAAATCCATGGTCACATCTTCCCATTTCCATGCCGGGATCTTCAGGGGTTGCAACAGCCCTGATTTTCTCATATGATCCGCTTTCACTCGTCTGCACGTATCGCACTCAGATACGTACTTCGCTACCTTCCGCTTCATCCGTGTCCACCAAAATTTCTTTTTCAAATCTTGGTACATTTTGTTGCTGCCCGGATGAATGGAGTATTTGGACAAGTGAGCTTCATCGAGGATCTTTCTCCTCAATTCCATATCCCGGGGTACGACTATGCGGTCATTGAACCATAACGTCCCCTCATCATCCTTCCGGAAACATTTGATCTCCCCATTATCTATCCGTCTCCGGAGATGTGCCATGCCTTTGTCAGTCTTCTGAGCTACAATGATGTCCTCCCTAATGGTAGGGATGAGGGCAAGGTTGTACAGCGATCCATAAGGAACCAAGTATAAACTCGGATCTTCCTCCTCCATCGATGTAATGGTGAGGTGATGGACATGTGATTTCCGACTCAGCGTGTTGGCAACCACATTCGCCTTGCCGGGGTGGTAATGGATCTCAATCTCATAATCTTTGATCAGTTCTAACCACCTCCGTTGCCTCATGTTCAGCTCCTTCTGGGTGAAAATGTATTTCAAGCTCTTGTGGTCGGTGTAGAGGTGCACCAGATTCCCCAAGAGATAGTGCCTCCACATTTTTAGCGCCAACACCACGGCAGAAAGCTCAAGATCATGAGTCGGATAATGCTTCTCATGGTTCTGAAGTTGGCGTGAGCCATATGCGACCACACGTCCTTCCTGCATCAACACGCAGCCAAGCCCAATACCGGACGCGTCACAATACACGTCGAAGGGCTTTGTTGTATCCGGCTGAGCTAAGACCGGGGCTGTTGTGAGATGCTTGACCAATGCTTGGAACGCTCCTTCACATGCCGTGTTCCAAACATATTTCGTCCCCTTCTTCAGCAATTCTGTCATCGGCTTAGCGAGCTTGGAGAAACTTGGAATGAATCTCCGATAGTATCCTGCTAACCCGAGGAAGCTTCTGACTTCATGAACTGAAGTGGGAGCTTTTCATTTCAGCACTTGCTCTATTTTGCTTGGGTCAACTGCAATGCCTTCTGCTGAGATAATATGTCCCAAGAATGGCACTTGGCTGATCCAAAACTCGCACTTGCTGAACTTGGCGTAGAGCTTGTGGTCTCGCAATCACTGAAGAACGATCCGCAAGTGTTCGGCATGTTCGGCTTCTGTCTTGGAGTAAACCAAGATATCATCGATGAACACTACCACGAACTTGTCCAGCTCCGGCATAAACACCGAGTTCATGAGATACATGAAATGGGCTGGAGCGTTTGTGAGACCGAAGGACATGACGAGATATTCATATAATCCATATCTCGTCGAGAAGGCCGTCTTCGGGATATCCCCCGCCCAGATCTTTATCTGATGATATCCAGAGCGAAGGTCCATCTTGGCGAATACACTTGCACCCACAATTTGATCAAACAATATGTCGATGCGGGGCATTGGGTACTTATTCTTGATGGTGACGGCGTTGAGCGGCCGGTAGTCCACACATAGCCTCAGGGTTTCATCCTTCTTCTTAACAAACAGCGCCGAGCATCCCCAAGGCGAGGAACTCGGCCTAATGAAACCCTTGCTCAACAGATCATTGAGCTGTTCTTTTAATTCAGCCAGCTCGTACGGAGCCATCTTATACGGTCTCCGTGATATGGGCGTAGTCCCGGGTGCCAGCTCGATCTTGAACTCGACATCCCGCTCCGGTGGCATACCCGGAAGATCATCCGGGAACACGTCGGGGTACTCCCGGACTACGGGGATGTCCTCTAACTTGAGAGCTTCAGTATTGTTGATCGCTGAAACCTCCCGGACTGGATTATCTAATAGGAGGGACTGCGGACGGTGTAATGGGGAGTTGAGGTGAACCGTCCGTGATAGGGTTTCCAGGACAGCGCCATGGTAGCTTAGCCATGACATTCCCAAGATTGCATCAATCTTCTGCCCCTCAAGGATAATCATAGTGGTGGGATATATCTCCCCACCTAAGCACAGTGGTGCCTTCGGAACCATCATCGTTGCTGAAATCTTTCCTCCCGGTGAGCAGATCATATAAGAACACTCGGTTGGAAAGGCTTCCAGCTGATGCTTAACCACATATGATGCACTTATAAAGTTGTGGGTTGCACCAGAATCAAACAGTATGATGATGGCTTGATTGTTGAGAGTAAACGTACCCGCCAGCACGTTGTCTCTCTCCGGGGCGTCCTCATTGTCGAGGTTGCGGACGCCCCCAGTCCGCTGACCAACCTTCTTGACCGGAGGTTGGCCTCGAGCACCGCCCTGGATCTGGGCTTGCCCGCTGCTCTGCTGCCCCTGGGGACAGTCCTTCGCGAAGTGGCCCGCCTGGGCACACATGAAGCAGGTGAAACGGGGCGGTCCCCCGCTGATCGGTGGACGGAATCCTGGGGCGCGTTGTGGCGGTGGAAATGCCCGGGGTACCGTCTGTTGCTGCTGCTGCTGCTGCTGCTGCTGCTGTCTTGGTGGTGGCATCGGCGGCCGGAACAGAGGTGACTGAAAAGATCATCCCCCGAACCGTTGAGGTTGTGCCGGTGGATGCCACTGCTGCCCGGATGGTGTCCGATACACCATGCGGTACTTCTGGGGAGCGCCACCCCCACTTCTGGGTGGAGCGCTGCGCTTCCGCTGCTCAGCTGCCAACTCCTGCTGAGCATCCTATTGCATAATCACGGCATTGACTAGGTCGTTGAAGGTGCTGCGATTCCACTGAACGAGGTGTGTCTTCATCTCGGGGTGTAACCCCCGATAGAAATGTTCCCGCTTTTTCTCCTCGGTGGAGATGTAGTCTGACGCATATTGCGCCAGATGGTTGAAAGCACGGGAGTAGTCACGGGCACTCCTCCCGCCCTGCTTCAGCTCCAAGAATTCTTGGAACTTCCTCTTCATTATCCCGGGAGGGATGTGATAGGCGCAGAACGCCTCCCGGAACTCTTCCCACTCCACGGCATGGCCAGCTGGATGTGAGGCGACATAGTTCGCCCACCATGCACCAGCGGCACCGTGAAGCTGCTGCGCTGCGAACAGAGTCTTCTGCTGCTCCGTATATTGGAGCATCCCGAACTTGGACTCGATGGTCCACAGCCAGTTGTCGGCCTACAGTGGTTCTTCAGCTTCTGTGAACACTGGAGGGTGCGTACTCATGAAATCTGAGTACGACACCTCACGGGGCTCACGAGGCCCTCTGTCTTGACGCCCCCCCCCCCCCGCCTGGGACGTATTCTTAACGATCGTGCGGAGCAGGTCGGTATGCTCCTCACGACCACCCACCAGTGCCGCTATCACATCCGCTAGAGTAAGCGGAGGCGGCGGTGGTGGCTGCTGCTGCGGGGTGCTGTCGTAGGCCGGTGGCTGGGAGTCATCACCTCCCTGTTGGCTAGAGCCACCAACCTCGTGCGTGGTCCTAGTGTGAACCATCTGCAACCATACGACAATAAACATCAGTCCCGCAACATAATGCATGCCGTCCAATAAAAATAGGCATAAAAACATAATGACAATAAAACATGCGATACATCTCGTATGTAGATAATGTAATAACTTTGCACAAGCTACACCATTACCAGACCAAATACAAGCTAGTTACATCCAACTTGATGAACCTCCTCTTTGGAAGCTCACCATAACTAGGTTTGGTCACTACGAGACGTTACTATCGCGTTGTCATCACGTATACCCCCTTTTATCTTCAATACGACACAAACATGGTCTCTAGTGAAAGACACTTGAGTAAGACCCATACTCAAATCTTTCACTAGTTGAAGATAACCTTTCATGAGTATGTTCTACCCCATTGGGAGTACTCAAACCCCCTCTAGGGTACACCAATCTCTCAATTGAGTTTGACTGTCATTCCTCTGTCAGAATGACCAGTTTCTACATATTAAGGGTTCTGATCTGGTTCGGGGCAGTTTCATGACTCAAGCTGAATACCAAAGTTGAAGTTAACTTCAGTATATTTCCAACGAGTACTTATTTGCCCTCAGATCAGCTCTTGTAAAAAGTTATGGTAATTCAAAGTCAGCAGAATTTCTGGAAGAATTTTAACAGCACCTCCCTTGGGAGTTGCTGTTTTGAACTCTGGTTTCCACTGAAATCTGTGCTGAAATTTTAGAAACTTTGGATTGAAAAGATATAACACATCTTCTACCCTTTCTAAAGATGTATCATATGACAATTTTAGATTTTTCTACTGGGAGTTATATTTGAAAAACAGAACAGTCCAGAGAGTGTTTAACTCTGTCCTGATTCAGGACAGTCTACATCCCTCTGGGTTTTAAGCCATCTTAAGGTGTGTTTCAGCTCTGGAAGGCTACAAAAAAGTTGTAGAGTACTTAAATACCTTTCCATAACCATATACCACACCTCCCTGGGCTAAAAGACCTGTGAGTTATGCTCTGTTGAAGATCAGCAACTTGCTGCCCAAAACAGAGCACTCTGTTTTTTTCAGTCTTTTGGAACTACACTCATCACCCTCCAATTTTGCTACCCAACCAGGGTCCTAAATTGTTGAACTTAGTGATTTTAATTCCTTGTTATCATTACTTTTCATGCATATGCCTATGATATCTCGGTACTACGTTCCTCACAAAAGAAAATCCTAACCGGATTATACCGGCATATACGTCTCAAGTGTGGCACTAAACGGTCTCTCGCACACGTTTCTACACGGATACATACGTAGTTAGTACCTGCAGAAGACCACACAATAATGGTGCACTCAATGGTTGTTTTCATTTCAGGCAGGATCATATTTAAAAGTAAATACAAACGCCCGTATCATTGTCATACGGCCGTCCTTGAGTTAGGTCACGTCTCAAGGTTCGTGATCGTGTTTCAACACCACACAACGGGGAACCCGAGTATGTCATGAACAGGTCGTCACGGTTGGGAATGTTATCAACCCAACAGATACCACCTACTGCCCTGCAGGGCACGCCGATGGCAAGCGCTGCGTATGTCCTCCTGGGCTATTTCCAGACGAACACACTCTCGCGTTACTGACCACGCGATGGGGTCTCTACTTACTTGCCTAATGCACGCTAGGGATCAGCGTTTCATATGAACTCAGGAACATGAAGAGTCCAAGAGCTTCATATTGACGTCTCACACCAAGCTGTGAGACCAATCCCTGAACCACATTCCTCGTCAGGGGAGCTAACAGAAATTGAACCGCTTTCGGTGGCGTTCCTTACCCTTCTTACCAGAGCGTAGGTGCGTCGTTACATAATAAAAATTCAGAATTATAACACATAGGTTAGTCTTTGCCACTTTAAGTGACTATGCTAATATAGTCCTTACTTGGGCAACTACTGAATCCTCACCGTAAACCTAAGTTTTCCCATAATACAGCCCTTAAGTACCGTGCTATCTCCAATGCGGCTCTGATACCAGGCTGTGGCGGACCGGAATCCGCTCATCTAGGATCGCAGAGGGTGGTGCCGCGTGATGCGACACCCGACAGCACACGTCATAAGGACATATTATATTACATGGAAAAAACAAACTGAATGTACAAAGTAGTACACTTCTCAGTTACAAACTAGGGTCTTTATTACACAGCGGAAGTTTCTTTTGTACAACTCACGCCCGCCTATTTAGCAAAAGTCGGTTGCCCAGCCCTAGGGCAACCCACACTAGATGCACGTCTCAGCTCAGCGCGGCGTGTACGGCTCCCACTCAGCCGTGGTCCCCGACGGAGGGTAACCCTCGCCGGTGGACTCGTACTCCGAGTCCGTGTGTGGCTCCTCACCTGAAAAACACTTAAGCAGCAACCGTGAGCACGATGGCTCAACAAGGCTTAACCGACTCACCTAAGCATGAAACTCTACATGAGGTGTACAATGACATAGGATAGTAATGTTGCAGCAAATGGACACGCCTACAAGTTCATCCTTAGTTCATCTTTTAGCAACAAGTTAACAGTTCAGGAAACTGAACTTTAGTAAGCAATATTTGGTGGCAAACAGGTAGCAATACAATATTATATCATAACAGCAATATTGAGTAATCACATTTCATACATTAATCTATGTCACGACTCAGTGACCAAATGGTACTCTTCACCGCGAGGGATGGCAAATCGACTTGATATACACCTGCAGGGAAACCCAAAGAGCACGTCACGTACGCCCACCCGTGGAGCTGCACAGCACGCTCACTCGGTGTCGTACGGGACAACCTTTCACCCAACAGCCCAAACATCGAACCAGTCGCACCGAAACGAGCAGGAGGTTCCCTACACGGAGCATCTCTCTATGCCCGTTAGCAGATTTCCACCTTGCCGCCCTCAGCCTACACCTATAAATCGGTGCGTTATGCCTCGACGCCCGGAGGTTTAGGCTACATCGGTTTATCGGGGCCCATATATCCGATATGCCTTCGGTACGTTCAAACTTAATCAGCGTGGGCCGCACACGGATCGGTCCTCAATCGACACGGACAGGGCTGCGCACACAAGACTCCCTCTTGCTGCGCCCTAGCCCCAGCCAAGTCTCATTTTCATTACTAAGGTGATCTCACATCACTCGAACCAATCCCGTGTGTCCCAAGCCTAACTCGCGAGTAGATTCCAACTACTCGACTTGTACCAAAGTCCTATGACTCATTAAGCATAGCCTGTCTATTCGAGGCCTTAGACACTACCCTCACTCTTATAGGAAATTTTTTGGTATGCAAGTGGGGTTCCATCCATCCTATACCTAATGCACATTCATACTTCATATGACACATGTAAACAAAGTAAAACTTATAAAAAGGTTAATGCAAACCGGGGCTTGCCTTGCTGCTGCTGGTCAGGGGTTAGTTCCTCTTCCGGAAGGAGGAAGTCGAGTACCTCCGGAGCCTCCTCGCCTTCAGCGACTACACGTTAATGAAATACTACATGTTAATGAATATGCACATGAGTTTATTGTAATGTTTCTGCTACATGTTCTAATAACAAGTTCTTAACAACTGGAACTCTGTTTAAGAATTTAAAAATGAAACTGGGGCTAGGGGTTTGGGTTTGGATCTAAGCACATGATTAAGTGCTAAGTGGTTCCCCCCTTTTCCATATTGATCACCTCAAGTGGTTAAACAGAACAGGGGTGATCCAGAGCTCCAATGGAGCTAAGAATTTTTGTGTGAGTTCCTTGTCACAAGAAAACCCTCTGGACAAAGAACTAGCACTTTTCATTGAGTGGTTTGTTCAGAATAATTTTCTTGGCAAATAGGCAAAGAAGAATTAATTCTGAGATAACACCCCTGTTCATGCCAAACTCAGTGAACTATAATTTCAATTATAGCTCCTAGAGTTTGCATGAATTTTCCTAGCATTTTTGGAGCTAAGGTTTGTCCAGAACTGAATTTCCAAGTTTTGGAAATTCTCTGAAAATGCTTCTGTATTCAAATGAACACAGCACCTTCAAATCTGAATTGCCCTGACCAAATCAACTCCAAATGGTCTGAAACTTTTACAGGGGTTCACTAACACCCTAAAGAATATTCTGGCAAAATTTGAGGATTTTTGGATGAACCAAACTCCCTCTAAAATTCTTTTTCTGAAAAGTTTGAAGAATTTTACAGAATTACATAATGGGTTTCATACTAATTGGGTTTCATATTTGGATTTTACTGTGTTAGAGGAATCCAACAAAATTTGCTTCACAATTTTTGGACTCTCCTACCCCAAGTTGTGGCCCTCCAAAGTTTAAACTGAAAACTGAAAATTCCAAAATGTTCAAATGCCTGCCAGTGGGTCCCACCCGGCAGGTCTTCTCCTTCCTCGCGCCAAACAGGGGCCCGCGGGGGCGCCCTCCGGCGAGCGTCGCCGGAACCGCTTTCCCGGCCATCCCCCGACTCCAGACTCGCCGCCCCACCCTAACTCATGACGCTGAACTCGGCTCGGGGGTCGCCGGCGGCCGTAGCTCACCGGAACAGGGCGCCCAACGGTGACAGCGGCTGTTAGGGTCCCGGCGTTGTCAGGAATGCACTACAACGCATCAAAACGATCGGAAAAGGATCGGAGAGCACCGCGGGAGCTCGAGGGTGTCGAAAATGGCCGCCAAACCCCGTGAAAAGGTCGGCAACATAGAGCTCCACGGTGACCCGAGCTATTATTCCATGGCGGCCCGAAAAACAACAAGAACCCGGTCATTTCTGGACCATATCCCTTGATTCTTGTCGAGGAGGGCTGCTAGGAAGTGAGGAAGGTTTGTGCAAGCTTACCCGAGCTGGGTTTGGACTGTGCCACGAGAATTTTGGGGTAGACCGACCCCTACCCGTATGCACTAGCTTTCGGGATTCTTAGGAATTCTCTGCGCTCGGTCTATCAACGGCTATGAGGGTTGCAGCTACACGATCTGGATACTAAGGCGCACCTCTTTCGTGTAGAGATCAGGCGGTGAAAGTGGCCGTGGTGCGCCGTCCACGGAGAGCAACCTCGGTTTTCCGCCGGTGGCCTCGGTTCTCAGTGGCGATCGTCGATTTGTGGCTGGATGAGGCGCTAACGCCGCGAAGTAGCGGGGTGGTTAGCTAGAGCACGCACTGGTGCTCCTTTTTTTTTGTGTTGGAGGCTCAGGCAAAGGCCGAGCAGGCGCCGGCGTATAGGGGAAATTGGAGGAGCGGCGCCGGTGAGCGAAAACAGAGCCGGAACGGTGCTGTTCTTGCAGAGAAGTAACGCGTACCGCTCGGCTGCATGGGGAGGGGGTCACGTAGAGGAGGCGAGCTGCTTCCCGGTTGCCAGCGCGAGAGAGGGAATCAGGAGGTGGCTGGCCGAGGCGATCGGGTGCCGGTGTTGCCGTGCGCTGGCGCGCGGTTCCGGCCGAAGGAGAAAAGATCAGTGGGTAGGCTTCTCGGTTAAGACTGCTGACATGTGGGCCCCCCTCTAATTCTTTTTCCAATTTTGTAATTTCTATTTTTTTTCTGAATATCTCCCCAGCTACTCACAATTTAATGTGAGACTTAGCCCCCAAGTTTTTGTTTGAATTTGAGTTCTCCCATTTGAATTTTGTTTGGCTGAATTTGCCTCATGTTTGAACTGAAATTCAAATTCAGTTTTGAATTTTTGCAAATTTAGCTCTTGACAAAATGAACTCCAATTATGATGAAAATTGGTGGGCTAGCTCAGAAAAAATGTGCTGAGTTTGAATATGAAGCTAACTTTTGAATTTGAGGGATGAAAGTTGCTGCAATTTGAATTTACATTCAAATTGGCCTCTTTTTAAAATACCTCCAAAAGTGCCTCAAAAGTGTTGGATTTACATGAAATTTGGCCTGAACCTTCCCAAGACTTTTCAAGTCCTAGGGGTGAGCTCAACCTCTCATGTTCATGTGTAGAAATCCAACTTTGTGAAAGTGAAGGCTTTCCCCTCTAATCACTCTTTTGATGGAGGTTACTTGCTCTTCACAATTTTTCCTAAGATATCCACAATAAAAACTGTGGTGTTGTGAGGTGATGAAAAGTTTTTGCAAGTCCCTTTTCTTAGGCTTTTACAGCTGAGGACGTCGTGATTGGTATGTTCCTTGCCAACTCCAACCCAGCCACTATTTTATTTGATTCCGGAGCATCGCATTCCTTCATATCATCCATGTATGTTGCCAAGTATAATCTACCCATTTCACACTTGAAATATACTATGTGGGTTAATTCTCCCGGTGGAGAGATGAGGGCTAATATAGTATGTCTGAAAGTAAACCTTAAAATAAGGGGGGTAGACTTCCTTGCCAACCTCATTGTCTTGGATTCCCAAGGGCTCGACATAATACTCGGAATGGATTGGTTAAGCAAGCACAACGTAGTGATCCAATGTGCTGAGAGGAGAGTGTAGTTGACAAACAAGCACGGTACCCGTATCGAGTTCGAGTCAGCCCAACTGGCAACCGAGAAGGCAATGTTGAACCACGTCGAAGAAGCAACATTGGAAGACATTCCGGTGGTTCAAGAATTCTCGGACGTGTTCCCGGAAGAACTTCCCGGTATGCTACCTGACCGAGACATCGAGTTTTCCATTGACCTAGTACGCGGGACTGCACCTATAGCAAAGATACCCTATAGGATGCCCGTTAACGAACTAGTGGAACTCAAGAAGCAAATCCAGGAGCAGTTAGCGAAGGGATTCATACGACCAAGCTCGTCACCCTGGGGAGCCCCCGTGCTCTTCGTGGACAAGGATGTGTGTGGACTATAGGTCTCTCAATGAGGTGACGATCAAGAATAAATATCCTCTGCCCCATATAGAGGACCTGTTCGACCAGATGAAAGGAGCCTGAGTTTTCTCCAAAACTGATCTTCGGTCGGGATACTTCCAACTGAAAATTAAGCCCTCCGACATACCCAAGACTGCCTTTCGAACACGGTATGGTTCGTATGAATATACCGTTATGTCTTTTGGGTTAACGAATGCACCCACATATTTCATGTACCTCATGAATAAGGTCTTCATGGAGTACTTGGACAAGTTCGTCATGGTTTTTATCAACGCCATTATGGTGTATTCAAAAAGTGAGGAAGAACATGAGGAGCATTTGAGATTGACCTTGCAGAAACTGCGAGAGCATCAATTGTATGCCAAGCTTAGCAAGTGTCAATTTTGGCTAAAGGAGATATCATTCCTAGGCCACATCATCTCCGAGGAAGGAGTATCGGTTGATCCCGAAAAGTGGGAGATGTTCTGAAGTGGAACCAACCGCAAAATGTGAGGGTTATTCAGAGTTTTCTTGGGATGGATGGATACTATCGACGTTTCATCGAAGACTTCTCCAAGATAGCAAAGCCTATGATGGAGCTATTGATGAAGGGAAAAGCGTTCCAGTGGACATCAGCGGGCCAAGAAAGCTTTGAGTAGCTCAAGAAAAGGCTAACCACAGCACCGATTTTGGTATTACCGGACGTGAGCAAGAGCTTCAACATATATTGCGACGCATCAAGACAAGGGCTCGGATGCGTGCTCATGCAAGAAGGACAAGTGGTAGCCTATGCGTCGAGACAATTAAAGAAGCACGAGCTTAATTACCCTACACATGACTTGGAGCTAGCAGCCGTGGTGCATGCATTGAAGATTTGGACACATCATATCCTTGGCCACCGATGTGAGATCTATACGGATCGTAAAAGCCTCAAGTACATATTCACCCACACGGATCTGAATTTGAGGCAACGTCGATGGTTGGAACTCATCAAGGATTATGATGTTGGAATCAACTATCACCCCAGAAAGGCCAATGTAGTAGCCGATGCATTGAGCCGAAAGGGAGCTTGTCACCATCTCACAGTTCGGGAGCTACCGCCCGAGCTACGCAAGGAGTTCGAACGGTTACATCTCGGATTCTTGAACGAGATGGAAGTGATGGAACTCCACTCTTCGCTGTAACAAGAGATAAAGGATGGCCAAGCAACGGATGAGGAGATCAAGGAAAGGATCCGACAAGGAATAGAGAAGGACTTCAAGGAAGATGAGAAGGGTACGCTTTCGCTAGGAAAAAGGATTTGTGTGCCTAACATGAAGCACATCCGCGACACGATATTAAAGGAGGCACATGACTCACCTTATTCCATACATCCCAGAAGTACCAAGATGTACAAGGACCTGAAGACTTGTTATTGGTGGGATGGTATGAAAAGGGACGTAGCCGAGTATGTTGCCCTATGCGACACATGCCAACGGGTGAAGGCCGAACATCAAAGACCCGCTGGACTGTTGCAACCCTTGAAGGTACCCGAGTGGAAGTGGGAAGATATCAGTATGGATTTCATCGTCGGATTACCACGTACTCGGTTGGGTTACGAGTCCATCTGGGTTATCGTGGACCGATTGACGAAAACAGCCCATTTTCTTCCTATGAAAACCACGTACCGCGTGGCGGATATAGCCGAGCTGTACATGGAGCAAATCGTGTGCTGCCATGGAGTCCCGAAGAGGATAGTCTCAGATCGTGGTTCTCAGTTCACCTCTAGATTCTGGAAGAAGCTGCAGAAAGCTATAGGTACACGACTAGATTTTA
The DNA here is from genome assembly GCA_030760725.1 of Neostapfia colusana. Taxonomy (NCBI): domain Eukaryota; kingdom Viridiplantae; phylum Streptophyta; class Magnoliopsida; order Poales; family Poaceae; genus Neostapfia; species Neostapfia colusana. The sequence goes on along the minus strand of JASWHV010000017.1, from coordinate 29,269,478 downwards.
GCTCCGCCTACCACCCGCAGACCGATGGACAAACCGAGAGGACGAACAAAATTTAGGAAGACGTGTTGAGAGCCTGTGCCTTGAAGCATGGACGAAGTTGGGATAGGAGCTTGCCATATGCTGAATTATCCTATAACAACAGCTATCAATCCAGCTTGAAGATGTCACCTTTCGAAGCATTGTACGGTAGAAGGTGTAGAACACCGCTGTTTTGAAACGAGACCGGAGAGAACCAAGTGTTTGGACCCAAAACACTACAAGAGGCTGAAAAGCAAGTCCAAACAATACGGGAGAACTTGAAGGCTGCTCAGTCATGACAGAAAGGCTGTGCGGACAATAGGCGAAGGAAGTTGACTTTCAAAGTAGGAGACTTCATATACCTTAAGATATCGCCTATCCGTGGCCAACGACGTTTCAATGTCAGAGGCAAGTTAGCCCCTCGCTACATTGGACCGTTCAAGATTTAGGGCAAGTGAGGAGAAGTAGCCTATCAACTCGAGCTCCCGATGCACCTCCCCGACATGCATGACGTGTTTCACGTATCCCAGCTCAAGAAGTGTTTGAGAGTACCAGAAGAGCAAATACCAATGGAAGAGCTTGAACTTCAAGAGGATCTGACCTATGTAGAGCACCCTGTCCAAATTTTGGACGTAAAGGAAAGGGTCACGAGGAACAAGGTGATCCGATGGTGCAAAGTACAATGGATCCATCACACGGAAGCAGAAGATACATGGAAACGTGAAGAAGATATCAAGACAGAGTTCCCTCATCTATTCTCTACTAACGAATCTCAAGGGTGAGATTCAATTTTAGGGGGGTAGATTTGTGACACCCTCATTTTTGATTTCTGCATGTATTCATGTTTCATGTAGAAAAACATTTAAAATAAGTAGAAACAGGGAAGAAATAAAAAAGATAGCCAAAACAAGCCAATTCAAGTTGCCTAGAGCGTCGAAGACAACTTCCACGGCCCGCTGGCCACGTGGCGCCTTCGGAGCTCATCCCCGCAAAGGGGGAGAGTTCCGCCGCTAAACTGGCTACGTGACAGGCTTGGTGCTCGTCTCTGTGAAAAGGGGTGAGGTCCGACCCCGTGGGACACGTGTTGCCCCCGGAGCTAGCCTCTGCGGAGGAGCAAGGCCAGTCCCGTAGGACACGTGTCATCACCGGAGCTAGTCACTGCGGAGAAGAAAGGTCCAGCCGCGCGAGATACGTGTCACCCTCAGATCTCACCTCTGAGAGGCCCGATCCCGCCAGACACGTGTCACCCTCGGAGCTCACCTCCATGAGGTCCGACCCCGCCAGACACGTGTCACCCTCGGAGCTCATCTCCGAGAGGTCCGACACTACTGGACACTTGTCACCTCTGGAGCTCACCTACGGGGGGTCCGACGCTGACGGATACGTGTCGGCTTCGGAGCTCGTCTCTGAGGAAAAAGGAAGATTCAACGCTACTGGACACGTGGCATTCTCTGAGCTCACCTCCTAAGAGAGGGGAGGTCCAGAACGGACACATGGCACTACCGGAGCCTACCTTCGAAGAGAGGGGAGGTCCGGCACTGACACGTGGCATCCCCGGAGCCACCTCCGAAGAGAGGGGAGGTCCGACACTGACACGTGGCTTACGCGGAGCTCGCCTCTGAGGGAGAGGGAGGTCCCAACCCGCCAGGACACGTGGCGCATGCGGAGCTCGTCTCTATGGAGAGAGAGGTCCCGCCCGCCTGACACGCGGCATAACCGGAGCCCGCCTCTGCGGAAAAGGGGAGCCAGGCCCCCGCAGGACAAGGGGAGCCTCCATAGCTCACCGCGGCAAAGGTGACGAGATCTGAAGCGGTTTTTGCTTCTGTGTGCACGGGAATTCCGACGTGGAAGGAAACCGACACGAATTCCACTATGTTACCGCACCAAATCGATTAGAGATAAGCTATTAAGATCCAAAAACAATTTGAATAGGACTCTTGTTCGAATTCCGATCAGAGTAGGACTCTTCGTTTTCCTCTTATAAATAGAACCGAAAACCTTTGGCCGCAACCACGAACTTATTTTCCACCTCCTGAAGTCGTCGACTTAGAGCCCTAGCCCCAACTCGCAAAGCTAACCACCTTCATCGGAGTTTAGTCACCGGAGAGCCACCGACGAGCGCCGTCACGATCGCCGGAGGAGAGCCGACGATCTGCATTGCTAAGAGGAAGGTCCCGAAGGAAGTAAGGTAGGTCTCCAGTACCACCTTACGACATCATCACAGTTTTCTTTGCATTTGTTCTCTCGATCCTTTCAAACAGAAGCTTTTTTGTGGACATATCACGTGTTGATCGGTTTGATCTAGATCTTGAGTCCAGATCATCGCCACGTCCACATTTGATCTATACACCTCTGTTCATCGTAAAACCCCATGCAAGCCATGCATGAACATGTATAAACTAAATTGCACCATAGGATTTACATGCATATGCATTATTGCATCTTAAAGTAGAGTTTGTGCATGATGATTGATTGCTATGAATCTTGTATGTGCGTGATCACGAGTAAAAGGACAAGCTCAGGGAGATATTTACGATGAACTACAACCTCGAGACTTCGAGATCCAAGAGCAACAGAAGCCTCAAGAACAAGGCAAGTGCTCCTTGACCATATTGATCCCATGTTTTTGAAAGACTGTTTTGTTTGCGAAAAGGCGTGAGTATGCTTGAGTCAACCTGATGGGAAACCCTTTCATAGGAGTTTACTAGTTTTGTTAACCACCCTTGTCGCCGGGAAAGTAAATGAGTCGGGTATGATTTTTGCTTTTATGCTTCGCTGAGTCCACGGGATTACGGGTAGCGAGATAGATGTGTCTAGCTAACTGCACTTGTATGAATAATGAGAAACTGATGTTGATAAAGAACATTGTCGAAGTGTCTGCCCACAGAGGTTTTTTTTGGAGGGGCTAGTCCTCTCGGAGAGTCTCGCATGTTGGACGAAGGAAGGAGAAGGTTGACACGGTGATTTTTACGTGGTTCGGGCCGCCGGAGCGTAAAACCCTACGTCCACGGTGAGCAGAGGTGCTCGTTGTATTGCTTGAGGCTTAGAACTGGAGTTCTAAGCTTGGGGATGAGCTGAGTGCTAGCTAAGTGTTGAATGCCAAGGGAACCGAACCCTTTGCAACGTTGCCTACCCGAGCCTTTTATAGTCCAAGGCTCGGGCGGCTTACAAAGGGGGTCCCGGGACCCGACAGGTGGTCCCGGGGAGATTGCCTGCCATCTACCGTATCTCGCAGTAATGCCGGTAGTTGACTCTGGCGAGGGCTTCTGAGTCTCCGCCCTGCCGCCCTGCCCACGCCGCAAGCTTGGCTTAGTGGTTGATGATGGCAGGGTCGGCAGGGCATGTCTTGTCGCTGTGTTTATTGGTGTACAGCCTCTGACATTGCGTGTCTGTCTTCACGTCTTGGGAAGGCGCAACCTGTCTTGATCGTGACTGGCCACAGTGGCGCCTGGCAGATGTGCGTCGCATCTCCGCGTCTTGGGAAGGCGCGGGTCTTGAATGTCTTGTACGGTAAGGGCATGGTGCGCCTTTACTCTTGCTGCCTACCGCGCTGGCTGGGCAGCGCCGCTTCGCTGCCACGTGGCGGGCCTGGAGCCCTCCTCTGAGGAGAGGGGGGGTCCGGCCCCGCTGGACACGTGGAGCCTTCGGAACTCTCTCCGCGGAGGGGGGAGCTCCGGCTCTGCTGGCCACATGGCGGACCCAGAGCTCTCCTCTGAGGAGAGGGAGGTCCAGCCCCGCATGACACGTGGAGCCTTCGGAGCTCTCCCCGTGAAGGGGGGGAGGTCCGGTTCTGCTGGCCACGTGGCAGGCCCGGAGCTATCCTCTGAGGAGAGGGGAGCCCCGGCCCCGCTGGACACATGGAGCCTTTGGAGCTCACCCCCGCAGAGGGGGGGTGGCCCGGCTTCACCGGCCACGTGGCAGGCCCGGATATTCCCTCTGAGGAGAGGGGGTGGCCTGGCCCTGCAGGACACGCGGTGCTCTCGGAGCTCACCCCTAAGGAGGGGCGAGGTCCTTAGGCGGTTTTGCCCGGTGCGCGGGGGTACCCGGTATCGAGGGTACCGACAGTGGCCCCCGGGCCCATCTCGGGGGAGATAACGAGCCCGAGGTGGGTCCTTCTCCTTTCCAATCCTGCGCACGTCCTTCAAACTTCCTTGACCGTTGCTTGGGCAACGGAGAGTCGACGTGACTTGACTCCCTCTTTGAAAGTCGCTTTTACTGCGGCGGTTTCCAAGGTTGCCACTACTGCATATCATAGCGCACTACCGCACGTCGTAGCGCCTCATGCGGAACCGCCGAGCTGTCCGCTTGGGGGACTGACTTCTTGGTCCACCGCTTCTGTAGGATGGATTGGGCCCCCTTGTCATGGATACTGACCCTTGGACCTGGGGCATCTGCCTCGAGCGGCGCATACGAAGCGTTTCAAATTGCTTCTGGGAAGTTTAAAAGGGGATCTCATCTGCATCGCAAGCTTCCCTTTGCACGCTTCCTTGCGCCTGAGCTTTCCGGATTCCTCCATGCGCCCAAGCCTCTTCCACCTTCTGAGCTCTTGCCTCCTCGTCTCCGATGGCTTCTTGCTTGCCTCCGCCGCGTCTCGCCCGGTCAAGAGACCTTGGGACGATGCGCAAGCTGCTGGGATGGCACTCAGAGGAGCAGAGGCGCTGTCTTCGGCGAGGATCTCTCCAACTGTGTCTAGAGAGGCGGGAGACCGTCTTCTTCACCGCCTACGCCTTGGTGGGGTTCATCCCGTCGATCTCTTCATTCTTCGTGACGCTGCTAGAGACGTACGATCTCCAGCTTCATCACCTCTTCCCCAACTCCTTTGCCATGGCTGCCGTCTTCGTCCACTTCTACGAGATGTTCGTGAGGGTGCGCGCTTCAGTGACGCTCTTCCATCACTTCTTCGTGCTGCGGACGACTGGGCACGGCTCGAAGAATCAACTAGGCGCCTACTACTTCCAGCACTGCTGCAAGGACCCGAAGGTCTCTGGTACCTTCTGCCCTTCAGCGCTGCTAGGTGGAAAGGCTGGAGGGACGACTGGGTGATCGTGAAGACCGACGAGCACGATCGCCTCCAGTTGCCCACTAACAGTCCAACCACCGGGCGCCTCTTCTGGGAGGAGAGCCCGGAGCTAGAGCCGGAGTACGCACCAGTCCTGGAGCGGATCTGATTCTTGGCGGATCAGGGGTTGACATCCCTGATGGTGCTAACAGACTTCTTGTCGCGCCATCTTGTGCCACTGCAGCAGCGCAGCCGTCCGGCGTGGTACTACACTGGCGAGCAGGACTGCACAAGGCTGGAGACGGGTCTAGGCACTGACCCATCCGCCGAGTTGCCGTGGGAGATGGTGACGAGGGTGAGCAGCGACCTCATCGACGATGTCTTCCTCACCATCCCAGATTCCTGCGTCCCCCTCTTCATGGAGCCGACGTGGAGGGTGGATCTGCTGCGGAAGATGCCGACGCTGGATGACATCGGGATCGCCGTGCATCAGGTCGGAGATGCCTTCTGGGGAATCTCGATCCCCAGGGTTGACCGCTCTGGAGCATAGCACGAGACGTCGGCCGATGCCCAACCTGCGCCGGGAGTCGACAGAGCTCGGACTGCCGACAAGGGGAAGGGCAAGGAGCCGGCCTCCAGTTCGGCGATGAGGAAGCGCACCCGATCTCCACCGAGAGCGTCCTTCGCGCCGAGTTAGGGGACCGGAGTCCCCCTGCGCCCCTCGTCAGGAGGCGTCAGCTCGTCAGGCGGTGACCCCAAGAGGCCTCGGGTCTTCCGCACCGACGGGACTCCTCTTGGACAGCGGCAGTCAGAGGAGCCCCGGGCGTCCCAGCCTCCTTCCACAGGTGGTGGAGCTCCAAGGAGGGACGCCGGTGCTGCGATGTCCGGGGCTGAGCAAGGGGCTCAGGCGCCCAGGTCGTCGAGTGTCCCTGCCGCAGGCTCGGCAGGCGGCGGCGCTAGAGGGAGCGCAGCCGGGACTCATCCGGGGACGCAGGCGCCCCGGGCTTCAGGGGCTGGTTAGGCGAGGGGCGCCAGAAGTACTGCCGGCGGGAGCTCTGCTGCTCCGCCGGTCCGGGTGCCTTCGGCGCAGGCTCCGGTGGTGATGGCAGGCTCCGGCGGCCCTGCCCCATCTCGGAAGCCAGGGCTCCATGCCTGCTGGAGTGTTCGAGTTCCTCGGTAAGTTTGTACTCACCGGATCTTGTACTTGTGTACTTCTTTTCTTGTGTTGAGAGCTCCCTGTGCTTACAGGGATTCTTCGGCTGCTGGGAACGCATCTGTTCCCCGACCTCCTCCGGTTGGCAGAGGCCCGGTGCCGCAGCGTCCGGACGCTGCGGAAGCTTCACTGGCCTCCGTGCAGGTCCAGGTGACCCCTCCTTCTGGCCCAGCGGAACCGGCTCCTGCTACGGCGGTGGCACCCGCTCCTCCTCCTTCACCAGCTTGGGAGCCGGCGGCTGTCGAAGACTTGGCGGAGCCGGCTGGCGGCGTCCCACTTTCAGGTGCTGAAGCGGGAGGAGCTGATGCAGGTCCTCCGGCGGGCGGCGAGCAGGGGCACGTCGAGACCGGCCCTGCCTCGGCGCCGTCTTCTCCAGACCGACGCATCGTCTTGGTTCCTGAGATGCCGACGTCTCCTCTTTCGGACGACGATGTCATGGAGGAAGTCTGTGATGCGGCTCCGGCCTCTGCCGCCCCGCTGCCCCTGGCGGACGCCCTGGAGCTTGCCCAGACTAGCGTCTGGCAGGTCCAGGCTGCGCTCGAGTGGGAGGCCCTGGCGGATGAGAGGGACTGCCTCCGCGGCTAGGGGCGGCTCTTGAAGCTGCGGACCCGCGAGGTCGAGGAAGAGCTCGATGCCAAGCGGGCCAGGCTTGATGCTGAGGAGGAGCTCCTTGAGGTGCAGAGGAGAGCCGTCAATCGCCTGGACTCCGAGTCCCGGTGGATCTTGCAGGAGACCCACGAGGTTTACGCTAGTGTTCGGGCCCGCTCCAACGCCAACGAGGAGATGCGGCTGCAGCTGGCGCGCTGCGAGTGCGCCATCACGGAGCGGGAGCGTGCCATGACGGCCAAGGAGAAGGAGGTCACCGAGCAGCTGGAGGTAGGCGAAGGCGACCTGAGGGCCAGGACCGGAGAGCTGGAACTCCGAGAGGCTTCCCTGGCTGAGAGGGAGGAGCAGGTTGCCCAGGACCGCCAGGCGGTGCTGGACCGGGAACTTGCTGCCGACTTCCGGGTGTCGGAGCTGGAGAGGCTTGCCTGGGACTTCACGGCGAAGGAGAGGAAGTTCAATGAGGAAGGTCCCGGCTCTGCTGGCAGCTCGCCAGGAGGTAGAGGGGCTCCGCGCTTCGTGGGCCGTCGAGGCCCTAGCAGTCTGGGACTTCATCGGCCAGGCAGAGTTCGCTCTGGTGCCTCTTGGCTTCAGCCCCGTGAGGACGGGGGCTCTGGCTCAAGAGGTGGTCGAGGCGATCCTGACGCTCGAGTCCATCAGCGCCAAGCTAGAGAGGCTAGAAGCCGTGGTCGCCGACGAGGTCGAGGTTGAGGGGAGGAGATTGGTGAAGGAGGTCGCCACGCACGTGCTGTCGTGCTTCCAGAGCTGGGACTCCTCTGTCTCTCTGGAGCCGGTGATTCGGAGCCCCGTCGCTGAGCAGGAGGAGGTCACCAGGGCCGGAGTCAGAGACGTCGCTGCCCTCGTCGCGTATAGGTTCCAGCGAGAGTCCGGGGAATCTTAGGGGCTTGCCTTTGTAGCTGGAGAGCCTTGTATCTTTTGTTTTTTGTTGTGTCTGTAGTCTAGCTCATGGAGCTTTTGATGAATGGACTTGTTGTTTTCTGTGTCTGCTCTTTGCTTCTTTTCTTGGCTTGTCCTGCCCGAGTCCTTAGCTCCGCAAGGGCTCTGGGAGGTCTCCACCGATCTCGAAGCTTTGCATAGACACCTTCCTCGGGTCCTTGTTGTCATAAGGGCCCAAGGGGTCTTCGGAGCTCACCCCGTGAGGACAGGGCGAGGTCCAGCTCTGCTGGCCACGTGGCGGGCCCAGAGCTCTCCTCTGAGGAGAGGGAGGTCCGACCTCGCTGGACACATGGAGCCTTCGGAGCTCGCCCCTGCGGAGGGGGCGAGGTCTGGCTTTGCTGGCCACATGGCGGGCCCGGAGCTATCCTCTGAGGAGAGGGGAGCTCCGACCCCGCTGGACACGTGGAGCCTTCGGAGCTCGCCCCTGCGGAGGGGGCGAGGTCCAGCTCTGCTAGCCACGTGGCGGGCCCGGAGCTTTCCTCTGAGGAGAGGGAGGTCCGGTCCTGCTGGACACGTGGAGCCTTCGGAGCTCGCCCCTGCGGAGGGGGCGAGGTCCGGCCCTTCTGGTCTTTGGTTGGAGTCGGGAGGTCCGGTCTTCAGAAGCCCTGGGACTCCAGTACCGCTGGGTGCTCCGGTCCTCCCTTGTGCAGTCCCCGAAGTGGCCCCCTGGTAGGTGTGGCCAATGCATTGGGCACACCTACCACATTCCTACGCGGGAGCTAAGGCCAGGGCCCCCCTGTCCGCCCGGAGCACAGCGGTGCTGGGACCCCGGCTCCGGAGGTCCGGGAGGCCTCTCAGGAGGTCCTGCAAACAAGTAGGGGAACCGTAATTCTCCTCGAGGGCTCTCCCTTCCCTGTCTCTTAGTCTTATTTGGCTTACGGTTCTGGGCCGGTATACGGGGCTTGGGCAATTCAGTGCGCCCGGCACCGGAGGTCCGGCTCCCTCCGAGGTCAGGGTACGACCTTCCGGCCCCTAGTGCTGGACCATAACGTTGGGGAGGCAGAGTGCACACGCTTTGGGTACGGAACCAGGCAAAGCAGGCTGTACACCCTGGACCTCCGAAGGGCAGAGTGCGCACGCTTTGGGTATGAAACCAGGCAAAGCAGGCTACGCACCCTGGACCCCCCATGCACAGCATAGGTTTTTCTTGGAGGTGACCAACTGGCATCACAGCACCTGACTGGGGGAGGTCCGAGAGGCCCCCTGGCCATCGGCAAGTACCTCAAGCATGACCGCCTTCGGTAGGATAGCAAATGCCGACTAGGGATGAGAGTGGGAAAGGAGAGCTAAGTGTACGATGAGCATACACTATTTCTGAGCAAGGGGAGGTGTGATCATAAAAATTAATGCATAATTTAAATGAACACATGAGTAAGAGCGTGGTAGAACAGGATTCTTTCCATATAAACATCCATAGGAGGAAGGCAGGCTATACATGGAGGCAACGACCCACCCCATTATGAGGGGGGGCAAGAGCCTACGCGCTTGGGGTACGGAACCAGGCCAAGCTAGACGTAGTCCTGGACCGCCCCCTGGGGTTTAGTTGCTCCGAGCGCTGTTCCTGGACTCTATGAGATCTATTACAGAAAGAAAAGGACCTGTGCTACCATTGCTCTAGGGATAGAACTTACGGAGATGTTCTATGTTCCAAGGGTTTGGGAGCGGATCCCCGTCCTCGGTGGAAAGGCGCATGCACCCGGGGCGGCAAACTTTCGTGACTCGGAAGAGACCTTCCCAGATGGTGGAGAGTTTGTTGGTCCCTTCACGAGAAAGTATACGCCACAGAACCAGGTCGCCTTCTTTGAGCTCCCGGACACGCACGGACATCTGGTTGTAGCGCCGGAGCGCCTGCCGGTACCGTGCGTTGCGGAGCGTTGCTTGTAGTCGAGCCTCGTCGACGAGGTCGGTGTCCTCACGCCGGATCTGGTCCGGACTCTCTCTGGGGGACCCGGATGTCTTTCTCCATTGGCTTAGGCCGACAGGAGGTAGACAGGTCCGGACTCTCCCTGGGGGACCCGAGATGTCTTCCTCCATTGGCTCAGGCCGACAGGAGGTATACAGGTCCGGGGCAGCCCCCGGGAGGTGAGGTCGAGGCACGGTGGCGTGCACTAGGGTGGAGCTGGCCCGGTTCTGCACCGCCAGGGGCTGGTGCTCGGGCTGCTGCAAGTGCTTGGAGCTTCTCCAAGGCTGACACTGCAGCAGTGCAGTCCCCACGGATCTTGAGGACGCCTGTTGGTGTAGGCATCTTCAAGACTAGGTAGCCATAGTGGGCTACTGCCATGAATCGGTACAGGGCTGGCCTGCCGATGATGGCGTTAAAGGGGAGGTCGACCTATGCCACGTCGAACAGAATGTACTCTGTCCGGTGCTCCGAAGGTCACCGGTAGGCTGATGTTGCTGTAGGGGACGACTTGTCCCGGCCCTACCCCTGAGAACGGGATCGACAGGGTGGGCTTGGCCATCGGGATCTGCAGCTTCTGGAAAGCTGCACGGCTAATGAGGTTGAGACCGGCCCCGCCATCTACCAGGACATGGTACATCTTCACGTTGGCGATGGTGGCAGCTACCAGGAGCGGTAGCTGACCGGCCCCGGCCATGTTCTTGGGGCAGTCGGAGGTGTCGAAACTGATGGGGGTCCCTACCCACTTGAGGTGCGGCGCTGCGCTTGGGGTAGGAGCCACCGACGCCATTGCTCGGCGAAGGGTCTTGACCGCATTCCAAGACGAGGGGTCCGAGGACCCGCCGTAGATGACGTGGAGTGCCTTCCAGTGGTCGTCGTCGCTGGGGCTGGAGCCCTCGCGGTGATGGACCATCTTCAGGGCGCGCTGGGGCTCCTGATACCCCATCTCTTGGTCGACGTTGTCCCGGGGGTCGACCTTCTGCTTGCCCTCCCTCTGGCGGAAGGGAGGAGCTTATGCGCGTGGCCGCCTCTCCTCGCAGAGGCGCTCCGCGAGCTTCTGGATCTCCCGGCACTCACCAGCAGTGTGGCTCATGGTGTTGTGCATGGGGCACGGCTCACTATGGTCACCCCCAGGGGCTGGTGACTGTCGCGGCCACTTGTCAGAGCGTGGCTGTCGGTATCCTCAATACGGGGTACCCCCGCACACAGGGGAAAATGCCCCTCGCCCTTCTCCGCAGGGAGAGCTCCGAAGGCGCCATGTGTCCAGTGGGGCCGGACCTCCCTCTCCTCAGAGGAGAGCTCCGGGTCCGCCACGTGGCCAACTGAGCCGGACCTCCCCCCACCGCGGGGAGAGCTCCGGAGGCTCCGCGTGTCCCGTGGGACCGGACCTCCCTCTCCTCAGAGGAGAGCTCCAGGACCGCCACATGGCCAGCAGAAGCCGGACCTCCCCCCCTCCGCGGGAAGAGCTCCGAAGGCTCCACGTGTCCCGCAGGGCCGGACCTCCCTTTCCTAAGAGGAGAGCTCCGGACCTGCCACGTGGCCAGCAGAGCAGCGCTGCCTGCCCCTACGCGGTGGGCAGCAAGAGTAAAGACGTGCCATACCTTGCCCATACAAGGTATTCAAGACCCGCGCCTTCCCAAGGCGCGGAAACGTGGAGCACGCTTCTATCATGTGCCGTTGCGCCCTGTCGCATCGCAGACTGGTGCGCCGTGTCAGAGCCTGCCCGCCAATAAACACAGCGACAAGACATCCCCTGCCGCCCATGCCATCATCAACCACTACGACTAGCTTGCGGAATGGGCAGGGCGGCAGAACGAAGACTCGGAAGCCCTAGCCAGAGACAACTACCGGCGTAACTGCAGATACGGTAGATGGCAGACAATCTCCCCGGGACCACCTGTCGGGTCCCGAGCCCACCTTGTAAGCCGCTCGAGCCTTGGACTATAAAAGGCTCGGGTAGGAAATGTTAGCAAGGTTTGCCTCTTACGCACCTTCGCACTCTAGCCATTCGACATCTAACACCCTCAAGCTCAAGACTCCGGTTCTGAGCAGCAAGCAATACAGTGAGCAACTCTGCTCACCGTGGACGTAGGTTTTACGCTCCGGCGGCCTGAATCACGCAAAATCCCTTTGTCAAGCTTCTCCCTCGATCATCCCTATCGCTGAAGCTCTCCGCGAGTGACTAGCCCCTCCAAAAAAGAACCTCCGCGGGCTGCCCAGAGCAGGCCCGGGGGAAGTGTCGGCTACACACTTTGACATTTTGGCGCGCCAGGTAGGGGGCTTTTCCCTTGCGTGACGAGCTTATGCCGACGAAGATGACGAAGCTTCCTTCAGCGGCAAGCTCTCCCCGCCCACGTTCACGACGAACGGTGACTAGCGGGGACTACGTCTCGACACACTCAGGACGAAGTGTGTCGGCGCAAGCTGGAAGCCAGCAGCCGACTCCGGCAGCGCAGGCTCCAGCAAGCGTGAGATCCTCTGCAGCGCTGAGCATCTCCCACGGGGGCGCGCTAGCTGCAGCAAGAGCGCTACTGTGCAATCCACCTGCTGGGGACGCGCCTCAGTCAGCGACCCAACAGTGGATTCACGACGTAGACCGTCTCGTCGTCGCCGCCGCCAACCCTCGACTTCGGCGGGGATGATGCCCCAGTCAACCGGCTGTGTCGCTGACGCGCACACCAACGGTTGACGGGCAGACGGCAGATACCCGCTCCACCAGGCTCCCATCGACGGACCTGAGGTCGGAGCTGGAACGATGCCACTTGGGCAAAGATGCCCGAGTGTTCATTGAGCGACGATGTGAAAGGCGTCGCAACCAGGAGGCCGGCGACAGCATGTCAACCACCTCGACTCAGCCTGAGGCGCAGACGTTTGCCACGCAATCTCTGCCCCAGGCATACGCCACGCAGCATATGCCCCATTCATATGCCCTGCAAATGGTGCCCCCGATTTATGGCGCAGCCTTGCCCGTACCGGGGTACACAGTGCCAACAGCGAACCAAGCGTTCGCGGCACCAACGCCTGCAGCAACAGGAGCTGGATGTGCGGCCCTGGCGCCACACCTTCGCTTCGTGAAGTGGCCGTGCAAGTTCCGGCCGCACCTGCCCGAGAAGTACGATGGCAGCGTCAACCCGGCGGAGTTCCTCCAGATCTACTCCACCGCCATCCTTGCTGCATGAGGGGATGAGGCTGTCATGGCCAACTACTTCCCTGTCGCCTTGACAGGCCCAGCCTGGTCTTGGCTCATGAATCTCCCCCAGGGTTACATGACCTCCTGGGGAGAGCTCTGCCGGCAGTTCACTGCTAACTTCGGCAGATCCTACACCGGGCGTGGCACGGAGCCCAACCTCCACGCCATCCAGCAACAACTTGGGGAGACGCTGCGTTCCTTCATCCAGCGGTTCTCCCAGGTACGGAACACCATCCCGCATATCCAAAATGCTTCTGTGGTGGTGGCGTTCCGGCAGGGTGTATGGGACAAGAAGATGCTCGAGAAGCTCGCGACCAGAGAGGTTCGCGATGTCTCAGAGCTCTTCAGCCTAGCGGACAAGTGCACCAGGGCAGCAGAAGGGCGGAACTGGCACTCACTGCCAGCCTCCGAGTCAGGAGGACAGCCCGGATCTGGCGCGGTTTCCCATGGAAGAGGCAAGAAGATCAAGAACCGGGGTGGTGGCAAGATGAAGCCACCGACCGCAGCCCCCGTTTCTGCAGCAGCAGCACCCAGTGGAGCTCGGGGGCCACGCCCTGACAAGAGGCAGCGACAGTCACCAGCTCCAGATGGTGACCAAGGCGAGCCATGCCCCGTGCACAACACCAGTTATCATACTGCTGCTGAGTGCCAGGAGATTTAGAAGCTCGCGGAGCGCTTCCACAAGAGGAAGCAACCGCGTGCTGATGCCCCACCCTTCCGTCAAAGGGAGGGCAAGCAGAAGGTCGACACCCCCGACAACGTCGGCCACCAGGTGGGGTTCCAGGAGCCTCAGCACGCCATAAAGACGGTACACAACTATGAGGACTCCAGCTCCAGTGGCGACGAGTCAGGGCGGTAACTGACTGCGGCTGCCCCAAAAGATCTGCGGAGACTGCACTGCTTCGGTATCAGCCTTGGAGAAGCTCCAAGCAGTTGCAGCAGCCCAAGCACCAGCCCCCGGCGGTACCGAACCGGGCCAGCTCTACCCGAGCGCACGTCTCTGTGCCTCGGCCTCACCTCCTGGGGGCCGCCCAGGATCCGTCAACCTCCTGTCGGCCTGAGCCAATGGAAGAAGACATCCTGGGTCTCCCAAGAAGAGTCCAGGTCCTCCAACCTCTTGTCGGCCTGAGCCAATAGGGGAAGGTACCCCGGGGCTCCCGAGGGAAGCCGCACAGGACCCGCTCCAGCGTGAATATATCAACCTCATCGGCGAGGCACGATTGCAGGCAACACCCCACAACGCACGGCCCGGCTGGTGCTCCGGCACTACCGCCAAAGGACCATGAGCGTCTAGGAGCTACAAAAAGGCAACCTGGTGCCGCAGCACACACTTTCCTGTGAAGGACCTATAAACTCTCCCCCAGCCGGGAAGGTCCCTTCCGAGTTACGAAAGTTGCCGTCCCAGGTACATATGCCTCTCCACCAAGGATGGGACCCGCTCCCGAATCCTTGGAGCATGGAACATCACAGTAAGTTCTACCTCCTGAGCATTAGTAGAACAGGTCTTTACCTTTCTGTAATAGATCCCATAGGCTCCAGGAACAGCGCTCGGAGCAGCTAAGCCTCAGGGGACGGTCCAGGACTACGTCCAGCTTGGCCTGGTTCCGACCCCAAGCGCGTAGAGTCTTGCTTCCCTTCTTAATGGGGCGGGTCGTTGCCTCCATGTTCAGCCTTTTCTCCTATGGGCATTTACACAGAAAGCTGTTCTACTGCGATCCCTCTTATGCGCTCATTTAAATTACGCATTAATTTATATGACCGCACTTTCTATGTATGCTCACCGTACATTTAGCTCCCCTTTCCCACTCTCATCCATAGTCAGCATTTGCTATCCTACCGAAGGCGGTTGCGCTTGAGGCACCTGCCGATGACCAGGGGGCCTTTTGGGCCTCCCCCAGTCAGGTGTTGCGGTGCCAGATGGTCACCTCCAGGAAAGGCCTGCGCTGTGCATGGGGGGTCCAGGGTGCGTAGCCTGCTTTGCCGGTTCTGATCCAAAGCGTGCGCACCCTGCCCTTCGGAGGTCCAGGGGAGTACAGCCGCTTTGCCTGGTTCTGTACCGAAAGCTTGTGCACTCCGCTTCCCCAGCGTACGGTCCGGTACTAGGGGCCGGACGGTCGTACCCTGACCTCGGAGGGAGCCGGAGCCCCGGCGCCTCGCGCACAGAATTGCCCAAGCCCCGTATACCGGACTAGGACCGTAAGCCGAATAAGACTAAGAGACGGGGAGGCGAGAACCCCCCCCCCCCCCCATGGAGAATTACGCTTCCTCTACCTGTGTGCAGGACCTCCCGGCCTTAGCTCTCCGCAGGAGTATGGTAGGAGCGCCCAAACAATTGGCCACACCTACCAGGGGGCCACTACGGGACCGCACAAGACCGGAGCTCCAACGCAAGACCGAAGGATCCGGGCATCGCCTCCTCTGCAGGGGCGGGCTCCGGAGGCCCCACGTGTCCGGCGGGGCCGGAGCCTCCTCTCCTTAGAAGGTGGCTCCGGGGCCGCCACGTGGCCGGCAGAGCCGGGCCTCGCCCCCTCCGCAGGGGTGAGCTCCGAAGGCCCCACGTGTCCCGTGGGACCGGACCTCCCTCTCCTCAGAGGAGAGCTCCGGGCCCGCCACGTGGCCGGTGGATATGGACCTCCCCGTTCTCACGGGACGAGCTCCGAAGACCTCTGGGGCCCTTAACACAATAAGGACCTGGGGAAGGTGTCTGTGTAGGGCTTCAAGATTGGTGAAGACCTCTGAGTACCTTGCGGAGCTAAGGACTCGGCCAGGCCAAGCCAAGAAGAAGACAAAAGCACACAGACAGAGAAAATAACAAGAGTCTATTCATTCAAGGCTCCACGAGCTGGACTACAGACTCAACAAAAAAAGAGAGAAAAGATACAAGCCCTAGGATTCCCCTGGCTCTCGCCGGAACCTAGAGGCTACGAGGGCGGCCACGTCCCCGACTTCGGCCCTGGGGGCTTCCTCCCGTTCCGCGGCGGGACCCTGTCTTGCTGGCTCCAGTGAGAAGGAGGGATCCCGGCTCTGGAAGCATGCCAACACGTGCGTAGCAACCTCCATGGCCAGGCCCCGCCCCTCTGCCTCGAGCTCGCCGGCGACCACCACTTCGAGCCTATTCAGCTTGGCGCTGATAGACTCGAGCGCAGGGATCACCTTGGCCACCTTCTGTGCCGGGGCCATTGCCTTCACTGGGCTAAAGCCGAGAGGGACCAGGGCGGACCCCGCCTGGTCTACGAAGTCCGAGGCTGCCTAGGCCTTGGAGGACCGCGAGGCCAGGAGCTCCTCCACCTCGCGGCAGGCTGCCAGAAAGGCGTCAAGGCTCCCCTGGGAGAATTCCTTCTCCTTGGTGGCCAGCGAACTCTCCTGAAGCTAGAGGCGCTGGGCAAGCTGGTCCAACTCCGAAGCCCGGAAGTCAGCTGCCAGCTCCCGGTCTAGGGCCGCCTGGTGCTTCCGAGAGACCTGTTCCTCCCTCGCGACCAGGTCTGCTTTCTGGGTCTCCAGCTCCTTGGCACGAGCCCTCAGGTCGCCTTCGCCAGCCGCCAGCTGCGGGGCGACCTTCTCCACCTCGGCTGCCGCAGAGCGCTCCTGGTCCACGACGGCGCGTTCACGGCACTCCAGCTTCAGCCGCAGATCCTCCAAAGTGGAGAGGCGCTCATCGGCCTGAGCGTGAGACTCGCGGGCCTTCTGGTGGAGCCGCCGAGTCTCGGAGTCCAGACGGTCGACGACCCTCTTCTGACGGTCAAGGAGAACCTCCATGACGTCGAGCGATGCCCGCCTCGAGTCAAGCTCCTCCCTGACCTCCTCAGTCCGCTCCCTCAAGAGGCGCCCCCAGGTGAGGAGGCGATCCCTCTCACCTGCCTGCTCCTCCCACTCGCGACCAAGCGCAGCCAAAACCTGCCAAACGCTCGTCTGGGCAAGCACGAGGGCGTCTGCCAGGGGCAGTGGGGCGGCAGAGGCCGGAGCAGTGCCCCCGACCTCCTCCATCACGTCGTCTTTGGGAGAAGTCGACACTCCGGCAACCAGGATAAGGCGCCGATCAGGAGAAGCCGGCACTGGGACAGGCTCGCTCTCGGTGCGCCCTGGTTCGCTGCCCGCCGTAAGGCCCGTGGCAGTTTCTCCCGCTCCGGCAACAGGGGGCGGACATCGACAGCTGGTCGCGCCGAACCCTCAGCGACAGCCGGCTCCCGAGCCGGTGAAGAGGGACGAGTGGGAGGAGTCGCCGCTGCCACAGGAGCCGGTCCGACCGGCACAGAAGGAACTTGCGCTGGCTCAGGTGCCGCGGTGACTGTTTCGGTTTCCGAGCGCCGCGGCGTGGATCCCCCGTCAGTCGGGGATGGCTGGGAAACGGGAGCGTTACCGGCACTCGGGGAGTCCCTACAAACATGGGAAACTCCTGAGTTAAGAAAAGAATAAGACAACACAGGCTCTAGAATCCGGTAGGCATGGCTTACCGAGAGATACGAGCGCTCCAACGGGCTCTGAACCCGGCTTCTGAGCCGGGGTAGGTCCACTAGAGCCCGCTGTCGCTGCCGACGGCTGCCCCGCAGTCGCCCGGACTGGCGGAGCAGGGGATGCTTCTGAAGCCCCCCTGGACGCCGACCCGGCCCTTGAGGCCCGGGCGCCGGAGTTCTTGGCTCACCCCTGGGCATCGACACGCCAGCACTTCCCCTCGAGGCTCCACCACCTGAGGAGGGAGGATGTGACGCCCAGGAACCTTCAGCCCGTCGTCGTTCAAGAGGAGTCCCGTCGGGATGATGAGGCTGAGGCCTCTTGGAGTCGCCACCGGACGGGGCGCCATCTCCAGAAGCAGGGCGCGCAGGCACCCTGGATCCCTGACTCGGCGCGAATGCCCCTGCCAAAGAAGACCGGGCGTGCTTCTTCTCCGGAGGCGGATTGGAAGCCATGGCAGGAGAAAGCTCAAGGACAGGGAGAACAAGGGCGCAAGAACTCAAGGAAGATGCAAGCGCTAGGAAGTGCGAAGGGAAGCCGCGATGCGGGTAAGATCCCCTTTTAAACTTCCCAGGTGCGATTCAAAGCGACTCGAAACCCTTCGAATACGCCGCTTGGGCAACCGCTTCGGCTCCAAGACCAAGAGTCGATGACAAGTGGACCCAAGCAGTCCAGCTGAAGCGGTGGGCCAATAAGTCAGTCTCCCAAGGAGACGAGCCGGCAAGATGCTTCGGCGGTTCCCGAAAAAGTGCTACGACGTGTAGAAGTGGCAGCCTTGGGAACCGCCGCAGTAAAAGAAGCCATCAAGTTGGGCACACGCTCCCACGATCCCGTGACTGTTTGTGCTCCGGCAACGGTCAATGTGGATCTAAGAGAAGGTGCGCGGAGTGGAAGAGACGGGGCCCCACCTCGGGCTCGCTATCTCCCCCGAGATGGGCCCGGGGGCCACTGTCGGTATCCTCAATTCGGGGTACCCCCGCGCACAGGGGAAAATGCCTAAGGACCTCGCCCTTCTCCGTAGGGAGAGCTCCGAAGGCGACATGTGTCCAACGGGGCCGGACCTCCCTCTCCTCAGAGGAGAGCTCCGGGCCCACCACGTGGCCAACTGAGCCGGACCTCCCCCCTCCGCGGGGAGAGCTCTGGAGGCTCCGCGTGTCCCGCGGGACCGGACCTCCCTCTCCTCAGAGGAGAGCTCCGGGCCCGCCACGTTGCCAGCAGAAGCCAGACCTCCCCCCTCTGCGGGGAGAGCTCCGAAGGCTCCACGTGTCCCGTAGGGCCGGACCTCCCTCTCCTCAGAGGAGAGCGCCGGGCCCACCACGTGGCCAGCAAAGCAGCGCTGCCTGCCCCCACGCGGTGGGCAGCAAGAGTAAAGACGTGCTATACCTTGCCCGTACAAGGTATTCAAGACCCGCGCCTTCCCAAGGCACGGAAATGTGGAGCACGCCTCTGTCAGGTGCCGTTGCGCCCAGTCGCATCGCAGACTGGTGCGCCGTGTCAGAGCCTGCCCGCCAATAAACACAGCGACAAGACATCCCCTGCCGCCCCTGCCATCATCAACCACTACGACTAGCTTGCAGCATGAGCAGGGCGGCAGAACGAAGACTCGAAAGCCCTAGCCATAGACAACTACCGGCGTAACTGCAGATACGGTAGATGGCAGGCAATCTCCCCGGGACCACCTGTCAGGTCCCGGGCCCACCTTGTAAGCCTCTCGAGCCTTGGACTATAAAAGGCTCGGGTAGGCAACGTTAGCAAGGGTTCACCTCTTACGCACCCTCACACTCTAGCCATTCGACATCTGTGACGCCCTCAATTCTGTGGGAAAAGCACGGAACCGAGAACTAATGCATATGTGTGCCCAGGATGTTCATCACACATACACATACGTTCCACAAACTGAATTCAGATTTATATATTACCACGAATAATAGAGTTTATTACAATACCTCATGAGTCTTGGACTCATGCTCACAGCGGAAGTCTTTATTCTAAAGCGGAAGCAATTTAGCTAATGCGGAAGCAAATCTAAGCAGAAGTGGCTCCATCTCTAATCCCTCCACAGGCAAGGTTGAGAACAGATCACACGCCGTAATGCCCCACTCGGTCTTCATAGTAGGCTTCTCCCGCTGCTGCTGATGAAAATAATAATGCAAGTTTGAGTACAATGATGTACTCAGAAAGTGCGGGAAAAACACATGATATGCAGCTCATAAACAAGGTAAGTACAAAAGGCTTATTTGCAGAAAAGCAGATTTGTAAAACCATGATAAAACAGCAACTTAACTTTAGATGTAATCCCAACATGTATTAAATTACCAACATACCTTTATCACTTCCCGTGTTCCATCCGAACATTAACCAATCCTTCATTCATACTCACGAATACCTCCTCGTATTCGCTACCATCTCACCTCGTAAATCAACCTCGTCTCACACCGAGACCAATCTCATGTCATGTCCCAACAGTCATGCAACCATCTCATCACCTAAACTCAACAGTCCCAACAACTAAACCATAGCCAAATCCATAACCAAATCCATAACCAAGAACCTTCCCTATAACCATCCCAACTAATTATGGCAGTTTAGCCAGGTGCTCGTGACCGTAAGCTCGGCTATCATGATAGTTTTAGACTCTGCAGAGTGTGCACCTCTTTACCCACAAGTTTGTCATTTTCATCACCCGTCGGTGACTGCAGAACCTCCATTATACCAGTACACATCCGTCGGTGTATGGTCAAGAGATCACAAAATAGCCTTTACAAAGGGGTTACTAGATGTATGGACTCACTAAGGTTTCACCGGCAGGTTAGAATTTCCAATTCTCCCACCCACGGGCCCCCTCTTGTGCCATGCAGTTCCCAGGGCAGTCCTCACTCGACTCCCATTCCCCGCGCCTTCCACAGTCCATAACCCTCTAGCAACTTACCTAATTACTCAGCTAAGCCGCACCCATACTTGGCCTTGTGGTGGCACTGTTATCCTGGCATGTGCATGCATGAACCGGTCCTTAGATCTACGGCAAGTAAAACCACCATCTCATGCTACCTCATTCACAAACCCAAGCTTGCCTAGATCTCCCTCCGACCCATGTTCATTAACATCATCAGTTTCTCATTATCATTACGAGTACAGTTAGCTAGACACATCTATCTCGCTTCCCAATCCCATAGACTCAGCGAAGCATAAAAACCATTACCGACTCATAAACTTCCCAAGCAACAAGGGTGGTTGAACCAATACTAGTAAACTCCTATAAAAAGGGTTTCCCATCATGTTTGACTCATCACACACACCCTTTCTTTTTTTTTTTGCAAAACAAAACAGTTTTATCCAAACATAGGATCAATATGGTCAAGGGGCACTTGCCTTGTTCTTGCGGTTCCGGTTGTTCTTGATTCTCAAAATCAGGTTGCTGCAGTTCGTCGTAGACAGCTCCCTGAGCTTGTCCTGCTAGGTAGGATCACGTGCATACATGATTCACAGCAATCAATATTTATGCACAAACCTTAAACTAGATGTGATGATGCATATGTGTGCTATCTCATGATTAGTTTTATTAGATTGATCTGTACGTGTTCTTGCATGGCCTTGTAGGGACAGGGGTGTTTGGATCAAAGGTGGGCGTGGCGATGATCTTGTCTTTAGATCAAACTGATCATCAAGTGATCTGCCCACGAGAAGGCTTCTGTTCAAAAGGAATTGAAGAACAGATGCAAAGAGATGAACACAATGATATTGAAGTCCTACCTTACGTTCTTCTTGACTTATAGGTCATCCTCAGACCGCTCGGTTCTTCTTCGATGATCTCCCTTGTTGCGCTTCAGCGATGGTTTGCTCGGCGAGTTAGGGCTAGGGCTCTAAGTCGTCGGCTCAGGAGTTGAAAGAGAAGTTTGTGGTTTCGGCCAGAGGTTTTGGGTTCTTTTTATAATCGGGAAGAGAAAAGTCCTAATCTGATTGTATCTCGAATAAGAGTCTTATTCAGATCTTTGTTGGATCCTAACATCTTATCTTTAGTAACATTGTGGAATTTAGATCGGTTTCTGTTGCGTACCGGTATCTTTACGCGTAAAACCTGCTCCAGAACTTGTTACCTCCGTGATGATGAGCTCCGGAAGCTCCACGTGTCCTCCGGGGCCTGGTATCTCCTCGTCCGCAGAGACGAGCTCCGGTCATGCCGCGTGTCACGAGCGAGACCTCCCCCTTCTCCGGAGGTGAGCTCCGTGCACGCCACGTGTTGGCGCCGGCCTTCCCTCTCTTCCTTCCTCAGGAACATGCCCCGAGGTCGACACGTGGCTGGCAACGACAGACCTCCTGGAGATAAGCTCTGATGGTGACACGTGTTCGATAGATCCGGACTTTTCTGAGATGGGCTCCGAGATCGACTCGTACCCCGCGCGACTGGTCCTCTGATTTCCGCAAGGACTTGCTCCGAGGATGACACGTGTCTTGCGGAATGCCTTTGCTTCCTCTGCAGAGGCTAGCTTCATGGGCAACACGTGTCCCACAGGATCGGACCTCTCCCCTTTGTGGCGACGAGCCCCGAACCTGCCACGTAGCTCTTTCAGCGGCGGACTTCTCTTCACTTCGCCGGGACGAGCTCCGATCACGCCACGTGGCCAGCGGCCGCGGTAAGTTGTCTTCGGCGCTCTCGGAGGGCCTTGTTGGCTATTCTTTTGATTATTCTCTCTGTTTCATTAAAATGTTTCCTCTTCATAGAACATGAACATATGCTGACACCCGGGGCGAGGGTGTCACAAATCTACCCCCCTTAAACTGAATCTCGCTCTCGAGATTCGTTAGTAGGAAATAGATGGGGGAAATTCCGCCTTGATATCCTCTTCACGTTCCCATGTGGCCTCAGCTTCGGTGTGATGGCTCCATTGTACCTTGCACCATCGATTCACCTTGTTTCGGGTGACTCTTTCCCTTACGTCCAAGATTCAGGCAGGGTGTTCTGCATAAGTCAGGTCCTCTTGAAGTTCAAGCTCTCCTATTGACACTTGTTCCTCTGGTATTCTCAAGCACTTCTTGAGCTGGGATACATGAAACACGTCATGTACGTTGGAGAGATGGTTTGGGAGCTCTAGTTGGTAGGCTACTTCTCCTCGCTTATCCAAAATCTTAAATGGTCCGATGTAGCGAGTTGCTAGCTTGCCTTTGACATTGAAGTGTCGTAGACCTCAGATAGGTGATACCTTAGGGTATACGAAGTCTCCCACTTCAAAGGTCAACTTCCTACGCCTATTGTCCGCGTAGCCTTTCTGTCATGACTGGGCAGCCTTTAAGTTCTCCCGTATCGTTTGGACCTGCTTTTCGGCTTCTTGTAGTACTTCGGGTCCAAACACCTGGTTCTCTCCAGTCTCGTTCCAGAACAGTGGCGTTCTACACCGTCTACCATATAAGGCTTTGAAAGGCGACATCTTTAAGCTAGCTTGATAGCTGTTGTTATAGGAGAATTCAGCATACGGTAAACTCCTATCCCAGCTATGCCCACGTTTCAAGGCGCAAGCTCTTAACATGTCCTCCAAAATTTGGTTTGTCCATCTGTTTGTGGGTGGTAGGCGGAGCTGAAATCCAGTTGTGTACCCATGGTTTTCTGCAGCTTCCTCCAGAATCTAGAGGTAAACTGAGAACCTCGATCTGAGACTATCCTCTTCGGAACTCCGTGTCGGCACACGATCTGCTCCATGTACAACTCTGCCAATTGTGCAACGTTATAACTGGTCTTTACCGGAAGAAAATGGGCAGTTTTCGTCAATCGGTCCACAATGACCCAGATGGAGTTGCACCCCGACTGAGTACGTGGTAATCCAGTGATGAAGTCCATACTGATGTCCTCCCATTTCCATTCGGGTATTCTCAAAGGTTGCAACAATCCAGCGTGTTTTTGATGTTCGGCCTTTACCCGTTGGCATGTGTCGCATAGGGCAACGTATTCGGCTATATCCCTCTTCATACCATCCCACCAATAACAAGTTTTCAAGTCCTTGTACATTTTGGTGCTTCCTGGATGTATGGAATAGGGTGAATCATGTGCCGCCTTCAATATCATGTCGCGAAGGTGTCTTATGTTCGGCACACAAATCCTTTTTCCTAGCCAAAGCGTACCCTTTTCATCCTCCTTGAAATCCTTCTCTATTCCTTATCGGATTCTTTCCTTGATCTCCTTGATTTCCTCGTCCCTTGCTTGGCCTTCTCTTATTTCTTGCTCCAATGGGGAGTGGATCTCCATTATCTCCACGTTATTCAAGAATCCGAGGTGTAACCGTTCGAACTCCTTCCGTAGTTTGGGTGGTAGCTCCCGAACCGTGAGTTGGTGACATGCTCCCTTTCTGCTCAATGCGTCAGATACTACATTGGCCTTCCCGGGGTGGTAATTGATTCCCGCATCATAATCCTTGATGAGTTCTAACCATCGACGTTGCCTCAAATTCAAGTCCATTTGTGTAAATATGTACTTGAGGCTTTTATGGTCCGTATAGATCTCACATCGATGTCCAAGGATATAATGTCTCCAAATCATCAATGCATGCACCACTGCTGCTAGCTCCAAGTCATGCGTAGGATAGTTAAGCTTGTGCTTCTTTAATTGTCGTGAGGCATAGGCTACCACTTGTCCTTCCTGCATGAGTACACATCCGAGCCCTTGTCTGGATGCGTCACAATATATGTCAAAGCTCTTGCTTACATCTGGCAATACCTGAACTGGTGCTGTGGTTAGCCTTTTCTTGAGTTCCTCAAAACTTTCTTGGCAGGCTTGTGTCCATTGAAAGACTTTTCCCTTCATTAGCAATTCCGTCATAGGTTTTGCTATCTTAGAGAAGTCTTTAATGAAGCGCCGATAGTATCCTGCCATCCCAAGGAAACTTCGAATATCCCTTACGCTCTTCGGTTGGTCCCACTTTAGAACATCTCTCACCTTTCCAGGATCAACCGATACCTCTTCCTTGGAGATAATATGGCCTAGGAAAGATATTTCCTTTAGCCAAAATTGACACTTGTTGAGCTTGGCATACAATTGATGTTCACACAACTTCTGCAAGGTCAACCTTAGATGTTCTCCATGCTCCTCCTCACTTTTTGAATACACCATAATGTCGTCGATGAAAACCACGACGAACTTGTCCAAGTACTCCATGAAAACCTTGTTCATAAGGTACATGAAGTATGCGGGTGCATTCGTCAATCCAAAAGACATAACGGTATATTCATATGAACCATACCATGTCCGAAAGGCTGTCTTAGGTATATCAGAGGGCTTAATCTTCAGCTGGAAGTATCCCGACCGAAGATCAATCTTGGAGAATACTCGGGCTCCTTTCATTTGATCGAACAGGTCCTCTATACGGGGCAGAGGGTATTTATTCTTGATTGTCACCTCGTTGAGAGACCTGTAGTCCACGCACATTCTTTGGGTTCCATCCTTCTTGTCCACGAAGAGTACCGGAGCTCCCCATGGTGACGAGCTTGGACGGATAAAACCCTTCTCCAACTGTTCTTGAATTTGCTTCTTGAGTTCAACTAGCTCGTTGACGGGCATCCTGTATGGTCTCTTAGCTATAGGTGCAGTTCCGGGTACTAAATCTATGGCAAACTCGATGTCCCGGTCAGGTGGCATTCCTGGAAGCTCTTTCGGGAACACGTCCGAAAATTCCTGAACCACTGGAATGCTGTCCAATGTTGTTCCTTCGACGTGGTTCAAATTTGCCCGTTCGGTTGTTTGCTGGGCTGACTCAAACTCGACACGAATACCGTGTTCGTTTGTCAACTGTACGCTCCTTTCAGCACATTGGATTACTCCATTGTGCTTGCTTAACCAATCCATTCTGAGTATGATGTCAATCCCGTGGGAGTCCAAGACAATAAAGTTGGCAAGGAAGTCTACCCCCCTTATTTTAAGGCTTACTCTAGGACATACTATATTAGTCCTCATTTCTCCTCCGGGAGAATTAACTAACATAGCACATTCTAAGTGGGATACGGGTAGATGATGTTTGGCAACATATTTGGATGATATGAAGGAATGCGATGCTCCGGAATCAAATAAAATGGTGGCTGGGTTGGAGTTGGAAAGGAACATACCAATTGCGACGTCCTCAGCCTGTTGTGCTTCTTCAGCAGTGACATGGTTTACGTGGCCACGAGCATAGTTCTGCGGTCCACGTTTCCCTTGGTTGTCCCCTCTGCTTGGTTGCAGGTTCTGCTTGGGCACGTTACCTTGCTGTCCAGGGCCTCTCCTCGGGCACTGGTTAGTGAAGTGGCCTAGTTCCCCGCATGCAAAGCATGTCCTGTTGCCTACGGCAGCAGGGACGTTGGGGGGGGGGGTTTGAACAGGGGCGCCATTGTTAGGTCGGGGTGCTGGAGGCATGGGCACATGAGGTGCCGGTGCAACGAATTGTTGCTGTGGTGGCTGACCAGGGCGGTACGCAGGAGTGGTCGATCCATACTGTGGGGCAGGGGGCATGTACCTAGGTCGTACATTGCTCCCTTGGGGCTGGTATGGCATCTTCCTCTTGCACTCTCGCTCGATCTCTCGGATCTTGTTTTCACCCACAATAGCCTTGTCAACCAGCTTCTGGAAGCCTACGTAGTCATTGTTGAGGAGCTGAACCTGGATCTCATTGTTCAACCCTCTCATGAACAAGTACTGCTTCCTCTGGTCTGAGTTGACATCTTCGGGGGCGTACCGGGACAGTTGTATGAACTTGTTGAGATACTCGTTCACACTCTTCTGTCCTTGGTGGAGACCTTCAAACTCCTGCCACTTGAGCATCATTACACCAGCAGGGATGTAGTGAGAGTGGAAACTTTCCTTGAACTCAGTCCAAGTGATTGTCTCCGGGTTGGCATGGGCGTTGCTCAAGGCATCCCACCAGTAAGCAGCGGCTCCCGTAAGTTGGTGCGATGCGAAGAGAACCTTTTCTCGGTCTTGCACTGAACAATGGCGAGCTTCTTATCCATGGATTTCAACCAATCATCGGCCTCCATGGGATCACTTGCTTGAGCAAAGGTGGGTGGTCGAGTCCTCATGAACTCTCCCAACCTGTTATGAGCCGGCGGTGGTGGTGGCGGTGGTGCCGGAACGGGGTTTTGGTTGGCCTGCAACTGACCCAAAGTTTGGATCATGGTTTGCATAAGCTGGTTTTGCATGGCCATCAACCTTTCCAGATGGTTTTCACCAGCTCCGGGGTTAGCAGGAACTTCCTCGTGGTCATCCTCCTGGACGTTACTTCGGCTGGCGTTTCCTCTCACCATCTGTGAGGGAGAATGAAATAGAATAGAATGTTAGAAGGTTAGGTAAGTCCCTTCAACTATATGCATCAAGGTGAGTTAGACTGTATATATTAGCCCATATGAGGATGTGATCAAGTGCCGAAGCATTTCACACCTCTTTCTTCTTACGTATGGATGTGGACAACGTTTTTGAGACGTCCCACAACTCACATTAAGCACATAATCACACACAATCATTGCAAGGGCTCATACAGCTCCTATTCAAGGATGGTTTCCTATACCAAGGTGGTTTCAAGGCCAGTCTAAGCTATTCACCCTAGGATGCTTCCTTTGGTCAGCGTGGCTTAGCTACCTGTGACTTCTATTTAGGGGTGTAACTTGCTGTTAACCCGTGGCTCTAATATCATTCTAAGGTTTCTATCTAGGCGTGTAACCTACTGTCAACCCGTGGCTCTGATACCAATCTGTGACGCCCTCAATTCTGTGGGAAAACCACGGAACCGAGAACTAATGCATATGTGTGCCCAGGATGTTCATCACACATACACATACGTTCCACAAACTGAATTCAGATTTATATATTACCACGAATAACAGAGTTTATTACAATACCTCATGAGTCTTGGACTCATGCTCACAGCGCAAGTCTTTATTCTAAAGCGGAAGCAATTTAGCTAATGCGGAAGCAAATCTAAGCAGAAGTGGCTCCATCTCTAATCCCTCCACAGGCAAGGTTGAGAACAGATCACATGCCGTAATGCCCCACTCGGTCTTCATAGTAGGCTTCTCCCGCTGCTGATGATGAAAATAATAATGCAAGTTTGAGTACAATGATGTACTCAGCAAGTGCGGGAAAAACACATGATATGCAGCTCATAAACAAGGTAAGTACAAAAGGCTTATTTGCAGAAAAGCAGATTTGTAAAACCATGATAAAACAGCAACTTAACTTTAGATGTAATCCCAACATGTATTAAATTACCAACATACCTTTATCACTTCCCGTGTTCCATCCGAACATTAACCAATCCTTTATTCATACTCACGAATACCTCCTCGTATTCGCTACCATCTCACCTCGTAAATCAACCTCGTCTCACACCGAGACCAATCTCATGTCATGTCCCAACAGTCATGCAACCATCTCATCACCCAAACTCAACAGTCCCAACAACTAAACCATAGCCAAATCCATAACCAAATCCATAACCAAATCCATAACCAAGAACCTTCCCTATAACCATCCCAACTAATCATGGCAGTTTAGCCAGGTGCCCGTGACCGTAAGCTCGGCTATCATGATAGTTTTAGACTCTGCAGAGTGTGCACCTCTTTACCCACAAGTTTGTGATTTCGTCACCCGTCGGTGACTGCAGAACCTCCATTATACCAGTACACATCCATCGGTGTATGGTCAAGAGATCACAAAATAGCCTTTACAAAGGGGTTACTAGATGTATGGACTCACTAAGGTTTCACCGGCAGGTTAGAATCTCCAATTCTCCCACCCACGGGCCCCCTCTTGTGCCATGCAGTTCCCAGGGCAGTCCTCACTCGACTCCCATTCCCCGCGCCTTCCACAGTCCATAACACTCTAGCAACTTACCTAATTACTCAGCTAAGCCGCACCCATACATGGCCTTGTGGTGGCACTGTTATCCTAGCATGTGCATGCATGAACCGGTCCTTAGATCTACGGCAAGTAAAACCACCATCTCATGCTACCTCATTCACAAACCCAAGCTTGCCTAGATCTCCCTCCGACCCATGTTCATTAACATCATCAGTTTCTCATTATCATTACGAGTACAGTTAGCTAGACACATCTATCTCGCTTCCCAATCCCATAGACTCAGCGAAGCATAAAAACCATACCCGACTCATAAACTTCCCGGGCGACAAGGGTGGTTGAACCAATACTAGTAAACTCCTATAAAAAGGGTTTCCCATCATGTTTGACTCATCACACACACCCTTTTTTTTGCAAAACAAAATAGTTTTATCCAAACATAGGATCAATATGGTCAAGGGGCACTTGCCTTGTTCTTGCGGTTCCGGTTGTTCTTGATTCTCAAAACCAGATTGCTGCAGTTCGTCGTAGACAGCTCCCTGAGCTTGTCCTGCTAGGTAGGATCACGTGCATACAGGATTCACAGCAATCAATATTTATGCACAAACCTTAAACTAGATGTGATGATGCATATGCGTGCTATCTCATGATTAGTTTTATTAGATTGATCTGTACGTGTTCTTGCATGGCCTTGTAGGGACAGGGGTGTTTGGATCAAAGGTGGGCGTGGCGATGATCTTGTCTTTAGATCAAACTGATCATCAAGTGATCTGCCCACGAGAAGGCTTCTGTTCGAAAGGAATTAAAGAACAGATGCAAAGAGATGAACACAATGATATTGAAGTCCTACCTTACATTCTTCTTGACTTCGAGGTCCTCCTCAGACCGCTCTGTTCTTCTTCGATGATCTCCCTTGTTGCGCTTCAGCGATGGTTTGCTCGGCGAGTTAGGGTAGGGCTCTAAGTCGTCGGCTCAGGAGTCGAAAGAGAAGTTTGTGGTTTCGGCCAGAGGTTTTGGGTTCTTTTTATAATCGGGAAGAGAAAAGTCCTAATCTGATTGTATCTCGAATAAGAGTCTTATTCAGATCTTTGTTGGATCC
Source organism: Neostapfia colusana (assembly GCA_030760725.1). Taxonomy (NCBI): domain Eukaryota; kingdom Viridiplantae; phylum Streptophyta; class Magnoliopsida; order Poales; family Poaceae; genus Neostapfia; species Neostapfia colusana. Next base: position 29,240,243 of record JASWHV010000017.1, on the reverse strand, counting down.
TAACATCTTATCTTTAGTAACATCGTGGAATTTAGATCGGTTTCTGTTGCGTACCGGTATCTCTACGCGTAAAACCTGCTCCAGAACTTGTTACCTCCGTGATGATGAGCTCCGGAAGCTCCACGTGTCCTCCGGGGCCTGGTATCTCCTCGTCCGCAGAGACGAGCTCCGGTAATGCCGCGTGTCACGAGCGAGACCTCCCCCTTCTCCGGAGGTGAGCTCCGCGCACGCCAGGTGTTGGCGCCGGCCTTCCCTCTCTTCCTTCCTCAGGAACATGCCCCGAGGTCGACACGTGGCTGGCAACGACAGACCTCCCGGAAATAAGCTCCGGTGGCGCCACGTGTTCGATAGATCCGGACTTTTCTGAGATGGGCTCCGAGATCGACTCGTACCCCGCGTGACTGGTCCTCTGATTTCCGCGAGGACTTGCTCCGAGGATGACACGTGTCTTGCGGAATGCCTTTGCTTCCTCTGCAGAGACTAGCTTCGTGGGAAACACGTGTCCCACAGGATCGGACCTCTCCCCTTTGTGGCGACGAGCCCCGAACCTGCCACGTAGCTCTTTCAGCGGCGGACTTCTCTTCACTTCACCGGGACGAGCTCCGATCACGCCACGTGGCCAGCGGCCGCGGTAAGTTGTCTTCGGCGCTCTCGGAGGGCCTTGTTGGCTATTCTTTTGAAAATTCTCTCTGTTTCATTAAAATGTTTCCTCTTCATAGAACATGAACATATGCTGACACCCGGGGCGAGGGTGTCACAACATCTAACACCCTCAAGCTCAGGACCCCGGTTCTGAGCAGCAAGCAATACAGCGAGCAACTCTGCTCACCATGGACGTAGGGTTTTACGCTCCAGCGGCCTGAACCAAGTAAAATCCCTGTGTCAAGCTTCTCCCTCGATCGTCCCTAATGCTGAAGCTCTCCGCGAGTGACTAGCCCCTCCGAAAAAGAACCTCCACGGGCTTCCTAGAGCAGGCCCGGGGGAAGTGTCGGCTACACACTTCGACAGTGGCCCCCGAGCTCTACTGGGTGCTGCAGCTGCAGCAACGGAAGCTCTGGCCGGCGGCTTGGTCTTGCCACCACCCTTCTTCTTGATCTTCTTGCTGCTCCCATGGGAAGCAGCGCTAGCTCCGGGTTGTCCTCCGGCTTCGAAGGCTGGCTGTGAGTGCCAGTTGCGCCCTTCTGCTGCTCTGGCGCACTTGTCCGCCAGGCTGAAGAGCTCCAAGACGTCATGCACCTCTCTGGTGGCCAACTTCCCGAGCATCTTCTTGTCTCTTACACCCTGTCGGAACGCCACCACCACTGAAGCATTTTCGATGTGGGGAATGGTGTTCCGTACCTGGGAGAACCGCTGGATGAAAGAATGCAATGACTCTCCATGTTGCTGTCGGATGGCGTGGAGATCAAGCTCCGTGCCGGGATGGGTGTAGGAGCTTCCGAAGTTCACAGTGAACTGCCGGCAGAGCTCTCCCTAGGAGGTTATGGAACCCTGGGGGAGGTTCATGAGCCAAAACCGGGCTGGGCAGGTCAAGGCGATGGGGAAGTAGTTGGCCATGACGGCTTCACCCCCTCCTGCAGCAAGGATGGCGGTGGAGTAGATCTGGAGAAACTCCGCCGGGTTGACGCTGCCGTCGTACTTCTCTAGCAGGTGTGGCCGAAACTTGCGCGGCCACCTTGCGAAGCGGAGGTGGGGCGCTGTGACACCCTCATTTCGGGTGTCAGCATATGATCATGTTTTATGAAGAAGAAAAACATTTTAAGAAAAGTAGGAACAGATACAAGTATCAAAAGGATAGCCAATAAAGCTCTCCGAGAGCACCGAAGGCAACTTCCACGGCCAGCAGACCACGTGGCGTGTTCGGAGCTCATCCCCGAGAAATTCGGGAGAGGTCCGCCGCTAAACTAGCTACGTGGCAGGCTCGGGGGTCACCTCCGCAATTGGAAAGAGGTCCGACCCTGTGGGACACGTGCTGCCGTGGAGCTAGCCTCTGCAGAAGAAGCAAAGGCATTTTTCAGAGGGCACGTGTCATCCTCGGAGCTAGTCCTCGCGGAAATAAGAGGACCAGTCGCGCGGGATACATGTCAATCGCGGAGCTCATCTCAGAGAAGTCCGGATCTATCGAACACATGTCGCCACCGGAGCTTATCACCAGAAGGTCCGTCGCAGCTAAACACGTGTCGAACTCGGGGCATGTCCCTGAAGAAAGGAGAGCGGAAAGACCAGCACCCACACGTGGCGTGCGCGGAGCTCATCTCTGAAGAAGAGGGAGGTCTCGAATGATTGACACGCGGCACAACCGGAGCTCGTCTCTGCGGATGAGGAGATACCAGGCCCGGAGGACACGTGGAGCTTCCGGAGCTCATCATCACGGAGGTAACGAGTTCTGGAGAAGCTGTTACGCGTAGGGACACCGGTACGCAACAGAAACCGATCTAAAATCCACGATGGTTACCGAAGATAAGACGTCAGGATCTAACAAAGATCTGAATAAGACTCTTATTCGGGATCCAATCAGATCAGGACTCTTCTCTTCCCGATTATAAATAGAACCCAAAACCTCTGGCCGAAACCACGAACTTCTCTTTCAACTCCTAAGCCGACGACTTGGAGCCCTAGCCCTAACTCGCCGAGTAAACCATCGCCGAAGCGCAACAAGGGAGATCATCGGAGGAGAACCAAGTGGTCTGAGGAGGACCTCGAAGACAAGAAGAGCGTGAGGTAGGACTTCAATACCACCTTACGACATCATTTTGTTTATCTCTTTGCATCTGTTCTTCGATTCCTTTCAAACAGAAGCCTTTTCGTGGGCAGAACACTCGATGATCAGTTTGATCCAAAGACAAGATCATCGCCACGTTCATCTTTGATCCGAACACCTCTGACCATGCAAGCCATGCAAGAACAACAGATCAATCTAATAAAACTAATCGTAGGATAGCATGCATGTGCATCATCGCATCTAGTTTAGGGTTTGTGCATGATATTGATTGCTGTGAATTTGTATGCACGTGAATCCTACATAGCAGGACAAACTCAGGAAGCTGTCTACGACGAGCTGCAGCAACAAGGTTTTGAGAATCAAGAACAACCGGAACCACAAGAACAAGGCAAGTGCTCCTTGACCATATTGATCCTATGTTTTGGATAAAACTGTTTTGTTTGCGAAAAGGTGTGTGTGCTGAGTCAAACATGATGGGAAACCCTTTTATAGGAGTTTACTAGTTTTGGTTGAACCACCCTTGTCGCCTGGGAAGTTATGAGTCGGGTATGGTTTTTGCTTTATGCTTCGCTGAGTCTATGGGATTGGGAAGCAAGATAGATGTGTCTAGCTAACTGCACTCGTAATGGTAATGAGAAACTGATGATGTTAATGGACATGGATCGGAGGGAGATCTAGGAAAGCCCGGGTTTGTGAATGAGGTAGCATGAGATGGTGGTTTCACTTGCCGTAGATCTAAGGACCGGTTCATGCATGCACATGCCAGGATAACAGTGCCACCACAAGGCCAAGTATGGGTGCGGCTTAGCTGAGTAATTAGGTAAGTTGCTAGGGTGTTATGGACTGTGGAAGGTGCGGGGAATGGGAGTCGAGTGAGGACTGCCCTGGGAACTGCATGGCACAAGAGGGGGCCCGTGGGTGGGAGAATTGGAGATTCTAGCCTGCCGGTGAAACCTTAGTGAGTCCATACATCTAGTAACCCCTTTGTAAAGGCTATTTTGTGATCTCTTGACCATATACCGACGGTTGTGTACTGGTAAAATGGAGGTTCTGCAGTCGCCGACGGGTGACGAAATCACAAACTTGTGGGTAAAGAGGTGCAAACTCTGCAGAGTTACTAAAACTATCATGATAGCCGAGCTTACGGTCACGAGCGCCTGGCTAAACTGCCATGATTAGATGGGATGATTACTGGGATGGTTATTGAAATGGTTATTGAGAAGGTTCTTGGTTATGGTTAATGAGTTTGTTATTGTTTGGTTGTTGGGACTGTGGAGTCCGGGTGATAAGATGGTTGCATGACTGTTGAGTCATGGTAGCGAAACTGGTCTCGGTGTGAGACAAAGTCGTTTATGAGATAAGATGGTAGCGAATACGTGAAGGTATTCGTGAGATGGTAGCGAATACAAGGAGGTATTCGTGAGTATGAATAAAGGATTGATTAATGTTCGGATGAAACATGGAAAGCGATGGAGGTATGTTGGTAATTTAATACATGCTGGGATTGCATTCATCTAAAGTTAAGTTGCTGTTTTATCATGGTTTTATAAATCTTCTTTTTTGCAAATAAGCCTTTTTATGTACCTACCTTGTTTATGAGCTGCATATCATGTGTTTTCCCGCACTTGCTGAGTACATCATTGTACTCAAACTTGCATTATTATTTCTTTATCAACAGCAAGAGAAGACTACTATGGAGACCAAATAGAGCATTATGGCATGTGATCTGTTCTCAACCTTGCCTGTGGGAATGGAATGAGATGGAGCCATTGCTGCGTAGATTTGCTTCCGCATTAGTTAGATTGCTTCCACATTAGTTAGAAGACTTCCGCTGCATAGAAATAAAGACTTCCGCTGTAAGCATGAGTCCAAGACTCATGAGACGTTGTAATAAACTCTGTTATTCGTGGTTATATATATCTGAATTCAGTTTGTGGAACGTATGTGTATGTGTGATGAACATCCTGGGCACACATATGCATTAGTTCTCGATTCCGTGGTTCTCCCACAGAATTGAGGGCGTCACAGATTGGTATCAGAGCCACGGGTTGACAGTAGGATACACACCTAGATAGAAAGCCTTAGATAGATAATAGAACTATGGGTTAAACCCCAGGAAGGAGTTACAAGCGTCCTAGGGTGAATAGCCTAGATTGGCCTTTAAAACCACCTTGACATAGGAAACCATCCTTGAATAGGAGTTGAGTGGGCCCTTGTGATGATTAATTGTAAATATGTGTTTAAGTATGAGTTGTGGGACGTCTCAAAAACGTTGTCCATATCCATACGTAAAAAGAAAGAGGTGTGAAATGCTTCGGCACTTGATCACATCCTCATAAGGTCTAATATATATAGTCCAACTCACCTTGATGCATATAGATGAAGGGACCTACCTTCTAACCTTCTATTCTATTTCGTTCTCCCTCACAGATAGTGAGAGGAAACGCCAGCCGAAGGAACGTCCAGGAAGATGACCATGAGGAAGTTCCTGCTAACCCCGGAGCTGGCGAGAACAACCTAGAAAGGTTGATGGCCATGCAAAACCAGCTTATGCAAACCATGATCCAAATTTTGGGTCAGTTGCAGGCCAACCAAAACCCCGTTCCGGCACCACCGCCACCACCACCGCCGGCTCATAACAGGTTGGGAGAGTTCATGAGGACTCGACCACCCACCTTTGCTCAAGCAAGCGATCCAATGGAGGCCGATGATTGGTTGAAGTCCATGGAGAAGAAGCTCGCCATTGTTCAGTGCAACGACCGAGAGAAGGTTCTCTTCGCGTCGCACCAACTTATGGGAGCTGCTGCCGACTGGTGGGATGCCTTGAGCAACGCCCATGCCAACCCGGAGACAATCGCTTGGACTGAGTTCAAGGAAAGTTTCCGCTCCCACTACATCCCTGTTGGCGTAATGATGCTCAAGGGGCAGGAGTTTGAAGTCTTCGCCAAGGGCAGAAAAGTGTGAATATCTCAACAAGTTCATACAACTGTCCCGGTATGCCCCCAAAGATGTCAACTCAGATCAGAGGAAGCAGTACCTGTTCATGAGAGGGTTGAACAATGAGATCCAAGTTCAGCTCCTCAACAATGACTATGTAAGCTTCCAGAAGCTAGTTGATAAGGCCATTGTGGTGGAAAACAAGATCCGAGAGATCGAGTGAGAGTGCAAAAGGAAGATGTCATACCAGCCCCTAGGGAGCAACGTACGACCTAGGTACATGCCCCCTGCACCGCAGTATGGATCGACCACTCCTACGTACCGCCCTGGTCAGCCACCACAGCAACGGTTCGTTGCACCGGCACCTCGTGTGCCCATGCCTCCTGCGCCCCGGCCTAACAATGGCGCTCCTGTTCAAAACCCCCGCCCCAACGTACCTGCTGCCGTAGGCAACAGGGCATGCTTTGCATGCGGGGAAGTAGGCCACTTCGCTAACCAGTGCCCGAAGAGAGGCCCTGGACAGCAAGGAAACGCGCCCAAGCAGAACCAGCGACCAAACGGAGGAGACAACCAAGGGAACCGTGGACCGCAGAACTATGCTCGTGGCCACGTTAACCATGTCACTGCTGAGGAAGCACAACAGGCTGAGGACGTCGCAATTGGTATGTTCCTTGGCAACTCCAACCCAGCCACCATTTTATTTGATTCCGGAGCATCACATTCCTTCATATCATCCAAATATGTTGCCAAACATCATCTACCCGTATCCCACTTAGAATGTGCTATGATAGTTAATTCTCCCGGAGGAGAAATGAGGACTAGTATAGTATGTCCTAAGGTAAGCCTTAAAATAAGGGGGGTAGACTTCCTTGCCAACCTTATTGTCTTGGACTCCCACGGAATTGACATCATACTCGGAATGGACTGGCTAAGCAAGCACAATGGAGTAATCCAATGCGCTGAGAGAAGCGTGCAGTTGACAAACGAACACGGTGTCCGTGTCGAGTTTGAGTCAGCCCAGCAAGCAACCGAACGGGCGGATTTGAACCATGTTGAAGGAGTAGCATTGGACAACATTCCAGTGGTTCTGGAATTTCCGGACGTGTTCCCGGAAGAACTTCCAGGTATGCCACCTGACCGGGACATCGAGTTTGCCATAGATTTGGTACCTGGAACTGCACCCATAGCTAAGAGACCATATAGGATGCCCGTCAACGAGTTAGTTGAACTCAAGAAGCAAATTCAAGAACAGTTGGAGAAGGGTTTTATCCGTCCAAGTTCGTCACCATGGGGAGCCCCGGTACTTTTCGTGGACAAGAAGGACGGAACCCAAAGAATGTGCGTTGACTACAGGTCTCTCAACGAGGTGACAATCAAGAATAAATACCCTCTGCCCCGTATAGAGGACCTGTTCGATCAAATGAAAGGAGCCCAAGTATTCTCCAAGATTGATCTTCGGTCGGGATATTTCCAGCTGAAGATTAAGCCCTCCGATATACCTAAGACAGCCTTTCGGACACGGTATGGTTCATATGAATATACCGTTATGTCTTTTGGATTGACGAATGCACCCGCGTACTTCATGTACCTTATGAACAAGGTTTTCATGGAATACTTGGACAAGTTCGTCGTGGTTTTCATCGACGACATTATGGTGTATTCAAAAAGTAAGGAGGAGCATGAAGAACATCTGAGATTGACCTTGCAGAAGTTGCGCGAGCATCAGTTGTATGCCAAGCTCAACAAGTGTCAATTTTGGCTAAAAGAAATATCCTTCCTAGGCCACATCATCTCCAAAGAAGGGGTATCAGTTGATCCTAGAAAGGTGAGAGATGTTCTAAAGTGGAACCAACCAAAGAGCGTGAGGGATATTCGAAGTTTCCTTGGGATGGCAGGATACTATCGGCGCTTCATTAAAAACTTCTCTAAGATAGCAAAACCTATGACGGAGTTGCTAATGAAGGGAAATGAGACGGGCGCGGTACCGACTGAGTCAGGGCTCAGCTCTAATACCACGCTGACGCGACCCGCTCAACCGAGACAGGCCACTCGCCCGGGAATCGCATTGGGTGGTGCCGTGTTGTGCGGCACCCAACAGCACACATATGAGGAACCATGTATTACATAAAACAATAGCGGAAGCTTAAAAGTTTTTCTTTGTAAATACTTTACATCAAGTAACTACAGCGGAAGTCTTTATCAACTCACGTCGAATAACTAAGAGCACCCGAGATGAAGTCCAGCCCGCGGACTCCTCTCGCTAGCAACACGAAGACAAGCAGCAGCGGCTCGGTTCTCCATGTGTTACCTGACTCGGGAGTTCCCGAGTCTCACCGGACAACCTTCTTTCCAGCATCGTTGTTAACCTGCAAAACCACTTATATAGCAAGCGTGAGCACATAGGCTCAGCAAGTCTGACCCGTCTCTCCTAAGCAAGAAACTCTACATGCAAGACGGTTGCAATTGGGTTGGCTAGATTTGCATAAAGGACTCGCCTAAAGTTGATCCTTAACTTTCAGATTTTAAGCCTCATTGTGCAGACCTTGAGCCGAAAAGCATCGCAACTCCACAATCAAACAAGAAACGCTTTGTTGCGATGCTCCTTGCACAAAGTGAAAGTAAACTTTAATGAGCCTATCTCTAATTCAATCATGATTGCAATACAAGTTATAGCACAGCCTTATCAAGTTCAAAAGAGAAACAATTCCAGTTGTTACTACGTCAAGACGCAGTGGGCAAGTATGCTCATATAACCGCGAGCGACGGTGATTCGAATCAGTACACGCCCGGACTACACGACACGTACACCCGTACTCCGAGTTGCCGGCAGCAACCTCGACTGATGTTGTACGCGGCCACCTTTCCTAAGATCTTCCACATTGGACGCAGTCCAACTGCCCCGAGTACGCAAGTTCCCTCAAGGTGCATACCCGTTGTGGTATGTTCTTGAGCGAGTTACCTCCTGCTACCCTGACGCCGAAAGCCTAAGGCAGTTGGAAAAGTTCCACTATGGATCTCCCAAGGTACATCGGTTTCCTGGGTCCCATATAGCGAGTATGTGCCCGGTACACAACTCAAACTTGTCCAACAGGGCCAAGCACGGACGGGCCTTAACCGACACAGGCAGGGCTATGCACGCACGGCCTGCAACCTGCTGCATCTAAACCTCCCTGCCCGGTCTCCATTTCTTAAGTGTGAACTTTCATCATTCTTTCTATGCGGACCCGTTCCGAGTAAACCAGCCCTAAACTCGCGAGTAGATTCCAACTACTCGTCTTCTACCGGACCTTTCCTACTAACATTAGCGTAGCCAAATTCCTTCGAGGAGTTGCTATTCTACCCTTTCTCTCATAGGTGTTTCTGGTCATGCAAGTGGAGTTTTCAATATCATCTAGACGTAATGCAATCAACGATGCAAAGCTATGATCTCTACAAATGAAAATGTTTTGTAAAATGGTTCAAGTGCAAACCGGGGCTTGCCTGTTTTGCAGGTGACTACTGTTACAATCAGTTAGTGACGACCACTTGGAGCTTGATCACTTGTTTTCCTCCCTCCTTGATCTTCACACTTCATGTCCTTCTCACCTTCTTCACGTATATGCTACACGATATGATCATGCATATGTATTTAATTGAAAAGCTTTTGCTCATAAGATCTAACAACCATTTTAAAACTGGAACTTTGTTTAAGAATTTAAAATGACACTGGTGCTAGTGGTTTGGGTTGGGCTTAAACACTAAGATCACTTATTAAGTGCTTTTCCCACTTAAGTGTTGATCACCTTAAGGGATCACACATGACAGTGGTGATCCAGAGCTCTACTGGAGCTGAGAATTTTCATGTGAGTTCCTTGTCACGAGAAAGTCCTCTGGACCAAAATCTAGCACATTTCATGGAATGGTTTATTCAGAATAATTCTCTAAGTGTTTAGTCAAAGATGAATTAATTCTGAGGTAACATCCATTTTCATGTCAAACTCATTGAACCACAATTTCAATTATAGTTTATAGAGTCTACATGAATTTTCCTAGGATTTTTGGAGCTAAGAATTTCCCAGAACTGAATTTACAAGTTTTGGAAATTCTCTGAAAATGTTTCCGTATTCATTTGAATACAGGAACTTACAATCTGAATTACCCTGATCAATTCAACTCCAAATGAGCTGAAACTTTTACAGGAGTCTAATAACATCCTAGAGAATATTCTGGCAAAATTTGAGGATTTTTGGATAAACCCAACTCCCTCAAAAATTCTTTTGCTGAAAAGTTTAAAGAATTTTCCAGAATTAAATAAAGAATTTTCATACAAATTGGGTTGCATATTTGGATAGAGTTTGTCAATCTGAATCTAACCCAATTTGAATCACTAAATTTGGAGGTTCCTAGCAAAAGTTATGCTCTTCTAAAGTTTGGGGGAAAATCTGGGATTTGAATAAATCCGGGGAAAAGTTTAAACCTGACTGTGGGCCATGGGCACGTGTCAGTCACCGGGAGTGCGCCACACGGGGTCACAGAATTGTTTCCCGCACTGTCACAGCCGATCCCGCGCCACAGGGTATCCGGTCCACTGTTTCTGTGCGACTGACGCGTGGGGCCGGCGAGGTCTTCTTCCACCTCCCACTCCCGCGCGATCCCGCCGCCGGGCTCGCCGGAGTAGCTCCGGGATCGGTCGTCCGGTCATCGCAGCTGCTGAAACTCGCTTCTAGGCCCTATTTCAACCCGAGGAACATGATGGTGGGACTCCCCCAGACCGGCGAGGTTCCTAAACTACCCCGCACCGGTGCAGCGGCTCCGAGGGAGTTCGGCAACGTTGCCCCGATGCTCTAGCCTGCCCGAAGTCCACTGGAAAGGTTCTACAGCACCAGTGGAGATTTGCCCTGCTCGGCATGGCCGCATATGGGCATGGAAACGGCTCCAACCTAGGGTTCATCGTGCACCCGATGCCCCTTATTGTGGTAGCCGTTGGAAAAGCTTGAAACAAGCCGTCTACCATGGGTTTCATGCGACGTTTTGTGAAGAAGAAAAGTTGCTACACCAGTCTAGATTCTATGTGCGAAATTTGCAGAGCTCTAAATGAATATAACCTGAGAATTTCATCGATTCATACCCGCGGGTCAGTTCTCACCGGCCAGAGAGGATCCTTGAAATTCGTTGTTGAGAGGCCGAGGCAGGCTCTGTGCTTCGGGTAGAAGCTGCATGGAGCTCCTGCGCGTCCCAGGGTGGCCTCGCTTGGTCGTGACAAGCTCTGGAGGAGGCTGTCCACGGGAGCCGTGGATGGCGGTTTCTTCCGGCCACCGCTGAAACCGAGTTATCTCAGTATGGAGAGCACGAACGCCCTTGGTGAGTGCACGAGGAGGTCGTGGGGACGATGGTGGTGTTGCTCGTCTGCTCAACCGAGGCTTCACACTCCAGTTATGGCGGTGGCCGATCGAGCGGACGGCGTTGGCAGCTACGGCTGTTTCTCGCGCGAGGAAAGAAGCGGAGCGGTGCTGGTCTTCGGGAATGAGCGAAGAGGAGCACGGCAGAGGGTATAAGACGGTCGGGCGGCTTCTCCAGTGCGACGAAATCCAGCAGGAGGTGGAGGCGTCGGCTGATCGCGGTGTCGAGCGGAGCTGCGCCCTCGGTCTCGGTTGCCGACTGAAGGAGGCAAACAGAGACCCAACACTTAGATCTTTTGCAAATTTTCAGTTCCCACAATGACATGTGGGACCCACTGATCAGTCCTCCTTATCCCCTCTCCAAATATCTCCCAAGTTTGAATGTTGAGCGAATTCAATTGTGGAAATTCAAATCTGGTATGCATTTGGATAATTGGGCAAGTTTCATCCAAATTCAAATATGCATTTGAATTCCTTGTCTTTTAAAGTCCATTTTGCAAAATGGGTTGCAAACTATTTCCATAAATCATGAAACTTTGCACACCCCCTAATTTGGACTCAAGGAATTCAAATATGAAATCTGATTTTTATTTTGGCTGCTGCAGATGAGATTTTTAGTCCAACAGTTTTGAATTCCATTGTGTTTTTCTCATTTGAATTTTTGTTTGAACAAATTGTTCCAAATCTGATTTTTGCCTTCTCACACATATGGGAACTTCCCATCCTTGGTTTTGACCCCTCTAGGGTTCCAAGTTCTCAAATGAACATTTGACTTGTGTGAAGAAAGCCCTCATGTGTGTTATCACATGTGGGGAAAAGTTTTAACAAGTCCCAAATTTCATACACATGAAACAAAACTTTGCAACCAAGTGTTTCTTTGTATTCATAATTTTGTGACCTTTACATTCCTCCCCCCTTAAAAGGAATCTCGTCCCGAGATTCAAAAGAAGAACGGGGTGGAAGGTAATTACAAGGTTTATGACAAAAGCTCCGGATAGTTCTTGTGGATATAATCTTCGGTTTCCCACGTCGCCTCTTCCGGGGTATGATTACTCCACAGGACCTTGTAAAATTTTAAAGTCCGGTTCCTGGTGGTCCGGGTCTTTTCGTCGATAATCTGTACAGGTTGCTCGACATAGGTGAGATCCGGTTTCAACTCGTCGATGTCTTCGGTGCGGATGGCAGCTGTAAACTTGAGACACTTCCGCAGCTGGGACACGTGAAATATGTCGTGAATACCGGCAAGGCTTGCCGGTAGTTCCAGCCGGTAGGCTACAGTTCCGCACTTCTCCGTGATAGTAAACGGACCGATGAATCGGGGAGCAAGTTTCCCCTTGACACCGAACCGATGAATTCCCTTCATCGGAGACACACGAAGATACACGTGCTCTCCGACTTCGAAATGTAGCGGTCGACGTCTCTGGTCCGCGTAGCTCTTTTGACGAGATTGGGCAGCTTTGAGGTTCTCTTGTATTATCCGAACTCTCTCTTCGGCTTCATTGACAAGATCAACCCCGAATGTTACTCGTTCACCGGATTCGCACCAGTTCAATGGTGTACGGCACTTCCGGCCGTATAGAGCTTCATATGGCGCCATTTTGATGCTCGTCTGATATCCGTTGTTGTACGAGAACTCCGCCAGCGGTAAGTGATCATCCCAGCTCTTACCGTGTTGGATGGCACATGCCCTTAGCATATCCTCTAGTATTTGATTCACCCTCTCAGTTTGCCCATCGGTTTGAGGGTGATATGCAGAGCTTCTAATCAACTTTGTCCCCAAGGAGGTGTGTAGCTGTTCCCAGAAACGGGCTACGAACAGTGATCCTCTATCTGACACAATGGTGCGGGGAACTTCATGTAAGCACAAGATCCGTGCTATGTACAGCTCCGCATACTGCTTTGCGTTGTACCTAGTATGCACAGGGATGAAATGTGCTGATTTGGTTAATCGGTCCACGATTACCCAAATCGAATCATGGTTGTGGGAGGTCATTGGCAACCCGACGATGAAATCCATACTCAAGTCTTCCCACTTCCATGCCGGTACTTGCAATGGCTGCAACAGGCCTGACTTCTTCATATGGTCGGCCTTGACTCTTCGACACGTATCACACTCTGAAACGTATTTTGCAACTTCACGTTTCATACGTGTCCACCAAAACTTCTTCCGGAGATCTTGGTACATTTTATTACTGCCCGGATGAATGGAAAACTTCGACAAATGAGCTTCATCCAAAATTTTCTTCCGTAGTCCCATATCCCGGGGTACTACAATCCTGTCGTTGAACCACAAGGTACCTTCATCGTCCTTCCGGAAGCACTTCATTTCTCCGTTGTCTGTCCTCCGTCGTATGTGAGACATACCCTTGTCTTTTCGTTGAGCCTCAATGATCTCCTCTCGGATGGTAGGAATGAGAGCAAGATTATAGAGAGCTCCATACGGGATGACACGGAGGCTTGGTTCTTCATCATCCATTTCAGCAATAGTTAGGTGATGGATATGCGCCTTACGACTGAGCGCATCGGCGACCACATTCGCCTTTCCTGGATGATAATGAATCTCTAGTTCATAGTCCTTAATGAGCTCTAGCCATCTTCGTTGCCTCATGTTCAATTCTTTTGAGTGAAGATGTACTTCAAGCTCTTGTGGTCGGTGTAGAGATGTACAAGATTTCCGAGCAAGTAATGCCTCCACATCTTCAAAGCAAGGACCACGGAAGCTAACTCAAGATCATGAGTTGGATAATGCTGCTCGTGAGTTCTAAGTTGACGAGATCCATAAGCGACCACTCGTCTTTCTTGCATCAGCACGCAGCCAAGACCGATGCCAGATGCATCGCAATAAACGTCGAATGGCTTCTTTGTATCTGGCTGAGCAAGAACTGGGGCTGTTGTGAGATGCTTCACTAAGGTCTTGAAAGCTTGTTCACACGCAGCACCCCACACAAATCTGGTATTCTTCTTTAATAATTCCGTCATCGGTTTAGCAATCTTGGAGAAACTCGGAATAAACCTCCGGTAGTAACCCGCTAAACCGAGGAAGCTTCGGATTTCATGTACTGACTTTGGTGACTCCCATTTCTGTACTTGGATAATCTTACTCGGATCTACAGCGATGCCCTCCGCTGAAATAATGTGTCCGAGAAAAGGTACTTGATTAATCCAGAATTCACACTTGCTGAATTTTGCATAGAGCTGATGATCTCGCAATCTTTGTAGCACAATATGCAGATGTTCAGCATGTTCTTCCTCTGACTTGGAGTACACCAAGATATCGTCGATGAAGACCACGACGGATTTATCCAACTCCGGCATGAACACCGAATTCATCAGGTACATAAAGTGTGCCGGGGCGTTGGTCAAACCAAAAGACATAACGAGATACTCATACAGCCCGTATCTCGTTGAAAATGCCGTCTTCGGAATATCTTCTGCCCGGATTTTAATCTGATGATATCCGGACCGAAGATCCATCTTCGAGAATACCTTCGCACCCACTAATTGATCGAAGAGCATATCAATGCGAGGTAGTGGATACTTGTTCTTGATGGTAACGGCGTTCAAAGGACGATAATCAACACAAAGCCGTAGTGTTTCGTCCTTCTTTTTGACAAACAACGTTGAACAACCCCAAGGTGACGAACTTGGTCGTATAAATCCCTTGCTTATTAGGTCATTCAGCTGCGTCTTCAATTCTGCCAGTTCATTGGGTGCCATCTTGTACGGCTTTCGTGATATCGGTGTGGTTCCCGGTATAAGTTCGATCTTGAACTCAACGTCTCGCTCGGGCGGCATGCCCGGTAAATCGTCGGGAAACACATCCGGATACTCACGTACCACCGGAATGTCCTCTATCTTGACAGCTTCCATGTGGTTCACTGTTGCAATCTGTTGCCGTCTGGCGCCCAGAATTAATACATGAAGACCGTGCTGTGGGGAGTTGAGCTCAACGGTCCGGGAGCTGATATTAAGAACCGCTCTATGGTAATTCAACCACGACATCCCCAAAATGATGTCGATCTTCAGACCCTCAAGGATAATGAGAGTCGTAGGGTATATTTTAGCCCCCAAACAAAGAGGTGCTCGGGAGACAACCTCGCTTACGGTACTGCTGCCCCCGGGCGAAGATATGAGGTATTGCCTCTTTGTATAAACGGTTTGGAGCTGATGTTGAGCCACAAAAGATTGGCTAATGAAGTTGTGTGTGGCACCGGAATCAAAGAGAACTAAAACCGGTAGCTGATTCAGAGAAAACCTCCCTGCTAGAGCGGCTTCTCCTTCCGGAACATCATCAATCACAGTATAGTGAATGTTGCCCCTTATCTGCCCTCCTATCTGCAGATTGAGGTATGGGTCGTATTGTTGTAAATATGATGACCCGCATCCTTGAATTCCCTCCGAACATTGCCTAGCATAATGGCCCTTACGCCCACAAGTAAGACACGGATGCCTC
Organism: Neostapfia colusana; assembly: GCA_030760725.1. Classification (NCBI taxonomy): domain Eukaryota; kingdom Viridiplantae; phylum Streptophyta; class Magnoliopsida; order Poales; family Poaceae; genus Neostapfia; species Neostapfia colusana. The sequence goes on along the minus strand of JASWHV010000017.1, from coordinate 29,224,756 downwards.
TCCGGTTCTTCGTTGACTTGCGGTGGACTGCTAGGTACATATGGCTGCAGCGATGGAGCACAAACCACCATCTGATGCTGCGGCAGTGGAGGTGGTGCAAGTTGTAAAACTTGACCAGTAATCAATCTCTGAGGAGTTGATCGTACAGGTGGCCTCCATCTTTCACCGGTTGGCATTTGATACACCAAACGGTACTTCTGAGGCACATAACTTGTGCTAGCCTGCTCGATCTCACTCATCTTTCGCTTCTCCGCTTGCCACTCAAGTGTTGGCTTCTCTTGAATGAAAGCCGCATTGACCATGTCGGTGTAACTGCCGTTATTGTGTACAGCCAGCTTTTCCCATAATATGGCACTCAGGCCATGGAAGAATAGGTCACACCGTGCCTCTTCTTTCGCCACATATTCGGAAGCATATTGGGCCAAAAGATTAAATCTCCTGACATACTTGAGGACACTCATGTCCCCTTGCTTCAAGCCCAAAAATTCCTCCCGCTTTGCCTTGACAATACCTAGTGGTATGTAACGAGTACGAAAGGCTTCACAAAACTCTCTCCATGTTACTTGATGGCCCCCCGGAATGGTGGCAACATAATCCACCCACCAGTTTCCGGCGGCTCCATGGAGTTGTTGAGCGGCAAACTTTGTCTTCTGGTAATCATCACACTGGAATACTCCAAATTTTGACTCCATGACACGAAGCCATTGATCTGCTTCCACAGGTTCGGTGGCTTCAGTAAAGATAGGCAGTTGAGTCGCCAAGAAGTTCAAATAAGCGTCCCGAGGTGGAACGACTTGTTGCGTGTTCTGGAGTACGCCTTGCTGTACCAAAGCTTGGAGTAAGCGTGTGTGTTCTTGTGTTGCTTCTTGGAGTAGCCTAGCATTCTCTTGATTAGACTCGACAAGTCGAGTCATAAGATCCATCCATTCCGTGGATGGTGGTTCCGACGGTGGAATTGAAGCATCACCGCCTCGACGAGAACTTCCGGCCCTACTCCTAGAGCGATTACGAACCATACTGCAAAATGTAGTTGAGATGAGTTAAGCAAGAACTAAGCAGTATGTGAGACTAATGGAAACATGATTATGTCAAAACTTTATAAAAGCAGTAACAAAATTCATGTTTACACAACTCCTTAGTAGGCATAGCTATTCAGCTTATCTGTACAGGACAGACCTTTATGCACTATCTCCAGATTTTGATCTAATTAAGAGCATTTTCATATCTCAAATTGAATACCAAAGTTAAAGTTAACTTCAGTATCTTTCCAACGAGTACTCATATGCCCCTAGATCATCTCCGGATTAAAAGTTATGATTTTTTCGAAGTTGACAGAATTCCTGGATAAAATTTGCCAGCACCTCCTTTGTACATGGCTGATTTTATCACAGTTGTATATGTAAATACAATAAGAACCTGAACAAACCTTGAACTACAACAATGTTGCACATTTCATAACCTATCCAATGGTGTATCATAGGCTTCTTAAGGGTTTATCTACAGAAGTTATGGCTTAAAAACAGAAAGGTCCAGAGAGGTTTTGTTGCTGTCCTGGTTCTGGACAGTTTACCTTACTCTGAACTTTCTACCCATTTAGCATGTAATTTAGCTCTGGAGGTCTACAAAGAAGTTGTAGATCACTTGAAAATCTTTCCAGAACTCTATCATACACCTTAATTAGGTCAAGCTACTCAGAGTTATGCTCTGTTGAAGTCCAGCACAAATTTCTGCTGAAAACAGAGCACTCTGTTTTTTTTTGAAATCTTTGAAGTCTAATCTTCCTCTCATTTGAATCTTAGCTCAAAATAAAAGTTCAGTAACTAATATTTGTTTCAAACTTCCATTTTTATTTGAAAGTTAGTTCATGAGTCATTTCTTCAAAGGAAAGGGGTTATTATGTTTAGTACGGCGTCGATGCACCGTAAGAAGCATGTCGGTACTACGTAGCCTCACCAAAAGAAAATCCTAACCGGATTATACCGGTATAACGGATCTTAGGTGGCACTAAAACGATCACTCGCAAACGTGTTCTATTCGTGCTACGATTTCGTGTTTAATCCTGCATAAGTCACACTCAATCATTAGGTCCGGCTGCACACCGAACCCGGTATCCATACATTTCTTACACCCGTCCGTCATCACTCACACAGGTGCTCTCAAGCCAAACACGCCTTGAGCTACGTGTTCACGTTACTAACCACGTGACGGGGTTTCCCAAATTGCACCACGCACGCCTGGGACAGACGTTGCTCGAGTACCCCAAACGACATGAGGAGTCGTAGAGGATACTAAAGCGGATCGGGTTACCCGCCACCCGTGGGGCTCCACCCTTCAGCTTGTGCGCACTGGTGGACAGCGCTTACGTGCACCCCCCAAGACATAAATCGTCCCGAGATGCACGATTTTCCGACATAACAAATAAGTTAGGTTGCCACCTTCATATTAAGCTAATAGTAATCCTTATGTGGGCCTAGTACCGTATCCTCACCGTAACCTAAATTTTTGTCGTAATACCTTCCTTATTCCGTGTGCTATTACCAATGCGGCTCTGATACCAACTGAGACGGGCGCGGTACCGACTGAGTCAGGGCTCAGCTCTAATACCACGCTGACGCGACCCGCTCAACCGAGACAGGCCACTCGCCCGGGAATCGCATTGGGTGGTGCCGTGTTGTGCGGCACCCAACAGCACACATATGAGGAACCATGTATTACATAAAACAATAGCGGAAGCTTAAAAGTTTTTCTTTGTAAATACTTTACATCAAGTAACTACAGCGGAAGTCTTTATCAACTCACGTCGAATAACTAAGAGCACCCGAGATGAAGTCCAGCCCGCGGACTCCTCTCGCTAGCAACACGAAGACAAGCAGCAGCGGCTCGGTTCTCCATGTGTTACCTGACTCGGGAGTTCCCGAGTCTCACCGGACAACCTTCTTTCCAGCATCGTTGTTAACCTGCAAAACCACTTATATAGCAAGCGTGAGCACATAGGCTCAGCAAGTCTGACCCGTCTCTCCTAAGCAAGAAACTCTACATGCAAGACGGTTGCAATTGGGTTGGCTAGATTTGCATAAAGGACTCGCCTAAAGTTGATCCTTAACTTTCAGATTTTAAGCCTCATTGTGCAGACCTTGAGCCGAAAAGCATCGCAACTCCACAATCAAACAAGAAACGCTTTGTTGCGATGCTCCTTGCACAAAGTGAAAGTAAACTTTAATGAGCCTATCTCTAATTCAATCATGATTGCAATACAAGTTATAGCACAGCCTTATCAAGTTCAAAAGAGAAACAATTCCAGTTGTTACTACGTCAAGACGCAGTGGGCAAGTATGCTCATATAACCGCGAGCGACGGTGATTCGAATCAGTACACGCCCGGACTACACGACACGTACACCCGTACTCCGAGTTGCCGGCAGCAACCTCGACTGACGTTGTACGCGGCCACCTTTCCCAAGATCTTCCACATTGGACGCAGTCCAACTGCCCCGAGTACGCAAGTTCCCTCAAGGTGCATACCCGTTGTGGTATGTTCTTGAGCGAGTTACCTCCTGCTACCCTGACGCCGAAAGCCTAAGGCAGTTGGAAAAGTTCCACTATGGATCTCCCAAGGTACATCGGTTTCCTGGGTCCCATATAGCCAGTATGTGCCCGGTACACAACTCAAACTTGTCCAACAGGGCCAAGCACGGACGGGCCTTAACCGACACAGGCAGGGCTATGCACGCACGGCCTGCAACCTGCTGCATCTAAACCTCCCTGCCCGGTCTCCATTTCTTAAGTGTGAACTTTCATCATTCTTTCTATGCGGACCCGTTCCGAGTAAACCAGCCCTAAACTCGCGAGTAGATTCCAACTACTCGTCTTCTACCGGACCTTTCCTACTAACATTAGCGTAGCCAAATTCCTTCGAGGAGTTGCTATTCTACCCTTTCTCTCATAGGTGTTTCTGGTCATGCAAGTGGAGTTTTCAATATCATCTAGACGTAATGCAATCAACGATGCAAAGCTATGATCTCTACAAATGAAAATGTTTTGTAAAATGGTTCAAGTGCAAACCGGGGCTTGCCTGTTTTGCAGGTGACTACTGTTACAATCAGTTAGTGACGACCACTTGGAGCTTGATCACTTGTTTTCCTCCCTCCTTGATCTTCACACTTCATGTCCTTCTCACCTTCTTCACGTATATGCTACACGATATGATCATGCATATGTATTTAATTGAAAAGCTTTTGCTCATAAGATCTAACAACCATTTTAAAACTGGAACTTTGTTTAAGAATTTAAAATGACACTGGTGCTAGTGGTTTGGGTTGGGCTTAAACACTAAGATCACTTATTAAGTGCTTTTCCCACTTAAGTGTTGATCACCTTAAGGGATCACACATGACAGTGGTGATCCAGAGCTCTACTGGAGCTGAGAATTTTCATGTGAGTTCCTTGTCACGAGAAAGTCCCCTGGACCAAAATCTAGCACATTTCATGGAATGGTTTATTCAGAATAATTCTCTAAGTGTTTAGTCAAAGATGAATTAATTCTGAGGTAACATCCATTTTCATGTCAAACTCATTGAACCACAATTTCAATTATAGTTTATAGAGTCTACATGAATTTTCCTAGGATTTTTGGAGCTAAGAATTTCCCAGAACTGAATTTACAAGTTTTGGAAATTCTCTGAAAATGTTTCCGTATTCATTTGAATACAGGAACTTACAATCTGAATTACCCTGATCAATTCAACTCCAAATGAGCTGAAACTTTTACAGGAGTCTAATAACACCCTAGAGAATATTCTGGCAAAATTTGAGGATTTTTGGATAAACCCAACTCCCTCAAAAATTCTTTTGCTGAAAAGTTTAAAGAATTTTCCAGAATTAAATAAAGAATTTTCATACAAATTGGGTTGCATATTTGGATAGAGTTTGTCAATCTGAATCTAACCCAATTTGAATCACTAAATTTGGAGGTTCCTAGCAAAAGTTATGCTCTTCTAAAGTTTGGGGGAAAATCTGGGATTTGAATAAATCCGGGGAAAAGTTTAAACCTGACTGTGGGCCATGGGCACGTGTCAGTCACCGGGAGTGCGCCACACAGGGTCACAGAATTGTTTCCCGCGCTGTCACAGCCGATCCCGCGCCACAGGGTATCCGGTCCACTGTTTCTGTGCGACTGACGCGTGGGGCCGGCGAGGTCTTCTTCCACCTCCCGCTCCCGCGCGATCCCGCCGCCGGGCTCGCCGGAGTAGCTCCGGGATCGGTCGTCCGGTCATCGCAGCTGCTGAAACTCGCCGCTAGGCCCTATTTCAACCCGAGGAACATGATGGTGGGACTCCCCCAGACCGGCGAGGTTCCTAAACTACCCCGCACCGGTGCAGCGGCTCCGAGGGAGTTCGGCAACGTTGCCCCGATGCTCTAGCCTGCCCGAAGTCCACTGGAAAGGTTCTACAGCACCAGTGGAGATTTGCCCTGCTCGGCATGGCCGCATATGGGCATGGAAACGGCTCCAACCTAGGGTTCATCGTGCACCCGATGCCCCTTATTGTGGTAGCCGTTGGAAAAGCTTGAAACAAGCCGTCTACCATGGGTTTCATGCGACGTTTTGTGAAGAAGAAAAGTTGCTACACCAGTCTAGATTCTATGTGCGAAATTTGCAGAGCTCTAAATGAATATAACCTGAGAATTTCATCGATTCATACCCGCGGGTCAGTTCTCACCGGCCGGAGAGGATCCTTGAAATTCGTTGTTGAGAGGCCGAGGCAGGCTCTGTGCTTCGGGTAGAAGCTGCATGGAGCTCCTGCGCGTCCCAGGGTGGCCTCGCTTGGTCGTGACAAGCTCTGGAGGAGGCTGTCCACGGGAGCCGTGGATGGCGGTTTCTTCCGGCCACCGCTGAAACCGAGTTATCTCAGTATGGAGAGCACGAACGCCCTTGGTGAGTGCACGAGGAGGTCGTGGGGACGATGGTGGTGTTGCTCGTCTGCTCAACCGAGGCTTCACACTCCAGTTATGGCGGTGGCCGATCGAGCGGACGGCGTTGGCAGCTACGGCTGTTTCTCGCGCGAGGAAAGAAGCGGAGTGGTGCTGGTCTTCGGGAATGAGCGAAGAGGAGCACGGCAGAGGGTATAAGACGGTCGGGCGGCTTCTCCAGTGCGACGAAATCCAGCAGGAGGTGGAGGCGTCGGCTGATCGCGGTGTCGAGCGGAGCTGCGCCCTCGGTCTCGGTTGCTGACTGAAGGAGGCAAACAGAGACCCAACACTTAGATCTTTTGCAAATTTTCAGTTCCCACAATGACATGTGGGACCCACTGATCAGTCCTCCTTATCCCCTCTCCAAATATCTCCCAAGTTTGAATGTTGAGCGAATTCAATTGTGGAAATTCAAATCTGGTATGCATTTGGATAATTGGGCAAGTTTCATCCAAATTCAAATATGCATTTGAATTCCTTGTCTTTTAAAGTCCATTTTGCAAAATGGGTTGCAAACTATTTCCATAAATCATGAAACTTTGCACACCCCCTAATTTGGACTCAAGGAATTCAAATATGAAATCTGATTTTTATTTTGGCTGCTGCAGATGAGATTTTTAGTCCAACAGTTTTGAATTCCATTGTGTTTTTCTCATTTGAATTTTTGTTTGAACAAATTGTTCCAAATCTGATTTTTGCCTTCTCACACATATGGGAACTTCCCATCCTTGGTTTTGACCCCTCTAGGGTTCCAAGTTCTCAAATGAACATTTGACTTGTGTGAAGAAAGCCCTCATGTGTGTTATCACATGTGGGGAAAAGTTTTAACAAGTCCCAAATTTCATACACATGAAACAAAACTTTGCAACCAAGTGTTTCTTTGTATTCATAATTTTGTGACCTTTACAGGAAAAGTCTTTCAATGGACACAAGCCTGCCAAGAAAGTTTTGAGGAACTCAAGAAAAGGCTAACCACAACACCAGTTCTAGTATTGCCAGACGTAAGCAAGAGCTTTGACATATATTGTGACTGTGACGCCCTCAATTCTGTGGAAAACCACGGAACCGAGAACTAATGCATATGTGTGCCCAGGATGTTCACCACACAAACACATATGTTCCACAAACTGAATTCAGATTATATATTACCACGAATAACAGAGTTTATTACAATTCCTCATGAGTCTTGGACTCATGCTCACAGCGGAAGTCTTATTTCTATGCAGCGGAAGTCTTATTTTAATGCGGAAGCAAAAACTAATGCGGAAGAAAAACTAAGCAGAAGTGGCTCCATCTCTACTCCTTCCACAGGCTAGATTGAGAACAGATCACATGCCATAATGCTCTACTCGGTCTTCATAGTAGTTTTCTCTTGCTGTTGATGAAGAAATAATAATGCAAGTTTGAGCACAATGATGTACTCAGCAAGTGCGGGAATAACACATGATATGCAGCTCATAAACAAGGTAGGTAATAAAAGCCTTATTTGTAGAAAAGCAGATTTATAAAAACGTGATAAAACAACAACTTAACTTTAGGTGAATGTAATCCCATCATGTATATTACCAACATACCTCCATTGCTTCCATGTTCCATCCGAACATTAACCAATCTTTTATTCATACTCACGAATACCTCCTCGTATTCGCTACCATCTCACCTCATAAAACAACCACGTCTCGCACTGAGACCAATCTCATATCATGACCCACCAGTCATGCAACCCTTTCATCATCCAGACTTAACAATTCCAAACCAAACCATAACCAAACCCATAATCATAACCAAGAACCTTTCCAATAACCGTTCCAATAACCATTCCAATAATCGTCCCATCTAATCATGGCAGTTTAGCCAGGTGCTCGTGACCGTAAGCTCGGCTATCATGATAGTTTTAACAACTCTGGAGAGTTTGTACCTCTTTACCCACAAGTTTGTGATTTCGTCACCCGTCGGTGACTGCAGAACCTCCATTATACCAGTACACAGCCGTCGGTGTATGGTCAAGAGATCACAAAATAGCCTTTACAAAGGGGTTACTAGATGTATGGACTCACTAAGGTTTCACCGGCAGGCTAGAATCTCCAATTCTCCCACCCACGGGCCCCCTCTTGTGCCATGCAGTTCCCAGGGCAGTCCTCACTCGACTCCCATTCCCCGTGCCTTCCACAGTCCATAACATCCTAGCAACTTACCTAATTACTCAGCTAAGCCGCACCCATATTTGGCCTTGTGGTGGCACTGTTATCCTGGCATATGCATGCATGAACCGGTCCTTAGATCTACGGCAAGTAAAACCACCATCTCATGCTACCTCATTCACAAACCCAGGCTTGCCTCGATCTCCCTCCGATCCATGTCCATTATTAACATCAGTTTCTCATTATCATTACGAGTGCAGTTAGCTAGACACATCTATCTCGCTTCCCAATCCCATAGACTCAGCGAAGCATAAAGCAAAAACCATACCCGACTCATAATCTTCCCAGGCGACAAGGATGGTTTAATCAAAACGAGTAAACTCCTATAAAAAGGGTTTCCCATCATGTTTTGACTCAGCACACACACCTTTTCGCAAAACAAAACTGTTTTACCCAAAACATAGGATCAACATGGTCAAGGAGCACTTGCCTTGTTCTTGCGGTTCCGGTTGTTCTTGATTCTCAAAGCCTTGTTGCTGCAGCCCGTCGTAGACAGCTTCCTGAGTTTGTCCTGCTATGTAGGATTCACGTGCATACAAATTCACAGCAATCAATATCATGCACAAACCCTAAACTAGGTGTGATGATGCACATGCATGCTATACTACGATTAGTTTTATTAGATTGATCTGTACGTATTCTTGCATGGCTTGCATGGTCAGAGGTGTTCGGATTAAAGGTGAACGTGGCGATGATCTTGTCTTTAGATCAAACTGATCATCGAGTGTTCTGCCCACGAAAAGGCTTCTGTTCGAAAGGAATCGAAGAACAGATGCAAAGATGAGCACAATGATGTCGTAAGGTGGTATCGAAGTCCTACCTCACGCTCTTCTTGTCTTCGGGGTCCTCCTTAGACCGCTTGGTTCTCCTCCGATGATCTCCCTTGTTGTGCTTTCGGCAATGTTTTGCTCGGCGAGTTAGGGCTAGGGCTCTAAGTCGTCGGCTCAGGAGTTGAACGAGAAGTTTGTGGTTTCGGCCGGAGGTTTTGGGTTCTATTTATAATCGGGAAGAGAAGAGTCCTAATCTGATTGGATTCCGAATAAGAGTCTCATTCAGATCTTTGTTAGATCCTGACGTCTTACCTTCGGTAACATCGTGGAGTTTAGATCGGTTTCCGTTGCGTACTGGTATCTTTACACGTAAAAACCGCTCCAGACTCGTTACCTCCGTGGTGATGAGCTCCGGAAGCTCCACGTGTCCTTCCGAGACTGGTATCTCTTCTCCCACAGAGACGAGCTCCAGTTGTGCCGCGTGTCACGAGAGAGACCTCCCTCTTCTTCGGAGGTGAGCTCTACGCACGCCACGTGTTGGCGCCGGTCTTCCTCTTCTTCTTTCCTCAGGGACATGCCCCGCGGTCGACACGTGTTTAGCTGCGACGGACCTTCCAATGATAAGCTCCGGTGGCGACACGTATTCGATAGATCCGGACTTCTCTGAGATGAGCTCCGGAATTGACACGTATCCCCCGCGAATGGTCCTCTGATTTCCGCGAGGACTAGCTCCGAGGATGACACATGTCCTATAAAAAAAATGCCTTTTCTTCTTCCGCAGCGGCTAGCTCCGCGGTAGCACGTGTCCCACAGGGTCGGACCTCTTTCCAATTGCGGAGGTGACCCCCGAGCCTGCCACGTAGCTATTTTAGTGGCGGACCCCTCCCAGTTTTTCGGGATGAGCTCCGAACACGCCACGTAGTCTGCTGGCCGTGGAAATTGCCTTCGGTGCTCTCGGAGAGCTTTATTGGCTATCCTTTTGGGTTCTTGTCTCTGTTTCTACTCTTCTTAAAATGTTTTTCTTCTTCATAAAACATGAACATATGCTGACACCCGAGGTGAGGGTGTCACAAATCTACCCCCCCTTAAATTGAATCTCGCCCTCGAGATTCGTTAGTAGAAAATAGATGGGGAAATTCTGCCTTGATATCCTCTTCACGTTCCCATGTGGCTTCAGCTTCAGTGTGATGGCTCCATTGTACCCTGCACCATCGAATCACCTTGTTTCGGGTGACCCTTTCCTTTACGTCCAAGATTCGGACAGGGTGTTCTGCGTAAGTTAGGTCCTCTTGAAGTTCAAGTTCTCCCATTGACACTTGTTCTTCTGGTACTCTTAAGCACTTCTTGAGCTGGGATATATGAAACACGTCATGTACATCGGAGAGGTGGTTTGGGAGCTCTAGTTGGTAGGCTACTTCTCCTCGCTTACCCAAAATCTTAAATGGTCCGATGTAGCGAGGCGCTAGTTTGCCTTTGACGTTAAAACGTCGTTGGCCTCGGATAGGCGATACCTTAAGGTATACGAAGTCTCCAACTTCAAAGGTCAACTTTCTACGCCTATTGTCCGCATAGCCTTTCTGTCGTGACTGAGCAGCCTTTAAGTTCTCCCATATCGTTTGGACTTGCTTTTCAGCCTCTTGTAGTACTTCGGGTCCAAACACCTGGTTTTCTCCAGTCTCGTTCCAGAACAGCGGCGTTCTACACCGTCTGCCATATAAGGCTTCGAAAGGCGACATCTTCAAGCTAGCTTGATAGCTGTTGTTACAGGAGAACTCGGCATACGGTAAACTCCTATCCCAACTACGCCCCACGTTTCAAGGCGCAAGCTCTCAGCATATCCTCCAAAATTTGGTTTGTCCTCTCGGTTTGCCCATCTATTTGTGGGTGATAGGCGGAGCTAAAATCCAGTCGTGTACCCATGGCTTTCTGCAACTTCCTCCAGAATCTAGAGGTAAACTGAGAACCTTGATCTGAGATTATCCTCTTCGGAATTCCATGACGGCACACGATCTGCTCCATGTACAACTCTGCCAACTGTGTAACGTTGTAACTGGTCTTTACCGGAAGAAAATGGGCGGTTTTCGTCAACCGGTCCACAATGACCCAGATGGAGTCGTATCCTGACTGAGTTCTTGGCAATCCAACAATAAATTCCATACTGATGTCCTCCCATTTCCATTCAGGTATTTTCAAAGGTTGCAACAATCCAGCGGGTTTTTGATGTTCGGCTTTTACCCGTTGGCATGTGTCGCATAGGGCAATGTATTCGGCTATATCCCTCTTCATACCATCCCACCAATAGCAAGTTTTCAAATCCTTGTACATTTTGGTGCTCCCTGGATGTATGGAATAGGGTGAATCATGTGCCTCCTTCAATATCATGTCGGGAAGGTGTTTTATGTTTGGCACACAAATCCTTTTTCCTAGCCAAAGCGTACCCTTTTCATCCTCCTTGAAATCCTTTTCTATCCCTTGTCGGATTCTTTCTTTGATCTCCTTGATCCCCTCGTCTGTTGCTTGTCCCTTTCTTATTTCTTGCTCCAATGAGGAGTGGATTTCCATCATTTCCATGTTATTCAAGAATCCGAGGTGTAACTGTTCGAACTCCTTACGTAGTTCGGGTGGTAGCTCCCGAACCGTGAGTTGGTGGCATGCTCCCTTTCTGCTCAATGCGTCAGCGACCACATTGGCCTTCCCGGGGTGGTAATTGATTCCTACATCATAATCCTTGATGAGTTCTAACCATTGTCGTTGCCTCAAATTCAAGTCCGTTTGTGTAAATATGTACTTGAGGCTTTTATGATCTGTATAGATCTCACATCGATGACCAAGGATGTAATGTCTCCAAATCTTCAATGCATGCACCACTGCTGCTAACTCCAAATCGTGTGTAGGATAGTTAAGCTCATGCTTATTTAATTGTCGTGAGGCATAGGCTACCACTTGCCCTTCCTGCATGAGCACACATCCGAGCCCTTGTCTGGATGCGTCACAATATATGTCGAAGCTCTTGCTTACGTCTGGCAATACCAGAACTGGTGCTGTGGTTAGCCTTTTCTTGAGTTCCTCAAAACTTCCTTGGCAGGCTTGTATCCATTGAAAGACCTTTCCCTTCATTAGCAACTCCGTCATAGGTTTTGCTATCGTAGAGAAGTCTTTAATGAAGCGACGATAGTATCCTGCCATTCCAAGGAAACTTCGAATATCCCTCACGCTCTTCGGTTGGTCCCACTTTAGAATATCCCTCACCTTTCCAGGATCAACCGATACCCCTTCCTTGGAGATGATGTGGCCTAGGAAAGATATTTCCTTTAGCCAAAATTGGCACTTGTTGAGCTTGGCATACAACTGATGCTCGCGCAACTTCTGCAAGGTCAATCTCAGATGTTCTTTATGCTCCTCCTTACTTTTTGAATACACCATAATGTCGTCGATGAGAACTACGACGAACTTGTCCAAGTACTCCATGAAAACCTTATTCATAAGGTACATGAAGTATGCGGGTGCATTCGTCAATCCAAAAGACATAACGGTATATTCATATGAACCATACCGCGTCCGAAAGGCTGTCTTAGGTATATCAGAGGGCTTAATCTTCAGCTGGAAATATCCCGACCGAAGATCAATCTTGGAGAACACTTGGGCTCCTTTCATTTGGTCGAACAGGTCCTCTATACGGGGCAGAGGGTATTTATTCTTGATTGTCACCTCGTTTAGAGACCTGTAGTCCACACACATTCTTTGGGTTCCGTCTTTCTTGTCCACGAAAAGTACCGGGGCTCCCCACGGTGACGAACTTGGACGGATAAAACCCTTCTCCAACTGTTCTTGAATTTGCTTCTTTAGTTCAACTAATTCGTTGACGGGCATCCTATATGGTCTCTTAGCTATGGGTGCAGTTCCAGGTACCAAATCTATGGCAAACTCAATATCCCGGTCAGGTGGCATACCTGGAAGTTCTTCCGGGAACACATCCGAAAATTCCTGAACCACTGGAATGTTGTTCAATGCTACTCCTTCAACATGGTTCAAATCCGCCCGTTCGGTTGCTTGCTGGGCTGACTCAAACTCGACACGGATACCGTGTTCGTTCGTCAACTGCACGCTTCTCTCAGCACATTGGATTACCCCATTGTGCTTGCTTAACCAGTCCATTCCGAGTATGATGTCAATCCCGTGGGAGTCCAAAACAATAAGGTTGGCAAGGAAGTCTACCCCCCTTATTTTAAGGCTTACTTTAGGACATACTATATTAGTCCTCATTTCTCCTCCGGGAGAATTAACTAACATAGCACCTTCTAAGTCGGATACGGGTAGATGATGCTTGGCAACATATTGGGATGATATGAAGGAATGTGATGCTCCGGAATCAAATAAAATGGTGGCTGGGTTGGAGTTGGCAAGGAACATACCAATTGCGACGTCCTCAGCCTGTTGTGCTTCCTCAGCAGTGACATGGTTAACATGGCCACGAGCATAGCTCTGCGGTCCACGGTTCCCTTGGTGGTCCCCTTCGTTTGGTCGCTGGTTCTGCTTGGGCATGTTACCTTGCTGTCCAGGGCCTCTCTTAGGGCACTGGTTAGCGAAGTGGCCTACTTCCCCGCATGCAAAGCATGCCCTGTTGCCTACGGCAGCAGGTGCGTTGGGGCGGGGGTTTTGAACAGGAGCGCCATTGTTAGGCCGGGGCGCAGGAGGCATGGGCACACGAGGTGCCGGTGCAACGAGCCGTTGCTGTGGTGGCTGACCAGGGCGGTACGTAGGAGCGGTCGATCCATACTGCGGTGCAGGGGGCATGTACCTAGGTCGTACGTTGCTCCCTTGGGGCTGGTATGGGATCTTCCTTTTGCACTCGCGCTCGATCTCTCGGATCTTGTTTTCCACCACAATAACCTTATCAACCAGCTTCTGGAAGCTTACGTAGTCATTGTTGAGGAGCTGAACTTGGATCTCATTGTTCAACCCTCTCATGAACAGGTACTGCTTCCTCTGATCTGAGTTGACATCTTCGGGGGCATACCGGGACAGTTGTATGAACTTGTTGAGGTATTCGTTCACACTCTTCTGCCCTTGGCAGAGACCTTCAAACTCCTGCCTTTTGAGCATCATTACGCCAACAGGGATGTAGTGGGAGCGGAAACTTTCCTTGAACTCAGTCCAAGTGATTGTCTCCGGGTTGGCATGGGCGTTGCTCAAGGCATCCCACCAGTCAGCAGCTGCTCCCATCAGTTGGTGCGACGCAAAGAGAATCTTCTCTCGGTCGTTGCACTGTACAATGGCAAGCTTCTTCTCCATGGATTTCAACCAATCATCGGCCTCCATTGGATCGCTTGCTTGAGCAAAGGTGGGTGGTCGAGTCCTCATGAACTCTCCCAACCTGTTATGAGCCGGCGGTGGTGGTGGCGGTGGTGCCGGAAGGGGGTGTTGGTTGGCCTGCAACTGACCCAAAGTTTGGATCATGGTTTGCATAAGCTGGTTTTGCATGGCCATCAACCTTTCTAGGTTGTTTTCGCCAGCTCCAGGGTTAGCAGGAACTTCTTCGTGGTCATCTTCCTGGACGTTCCTTCGGCTGGCGTTTCCTCTCACCATCTGTGAGAGAGAACGAAATAGAATAGAAGGTTAGAAGATTAGATAGGTCCTTTCAACTATATGCATCAAGGGGAGTTTGGACTATATATATTAGTCCTTATGAGGATGTGATCAAGTGCCGAAGCATTTCACTCCTCTTTCTTCTTACGTGTGGATATGGGCAACGTTGTTGAGGCGTCCCACAACTCACACTAAGCACATATTCACAAATAATCATCACAAGGGCCCACTCAACTCCTATTCAAGGATGGTTTCCTATGTCAAGGTGGTTTCAAGGCCAATCCAAGCTATTCATCCCAGGATGCTTCCTTTGGTCCGCGTAGCTTCTATTTAGGGGTATAACTTGCTGTTAACCCGTGATTCTAATATCAACCTAAGGTTTCTATCTAGGCGTGTAACCTACTGTCAACCCGTGGCTCTGATACCAATCTGTGACGCCCTCAATTCTGTGGAAAACCACGGAACCGAGAACTAATGCATATGTGTGCCCAGGATGTTCACCACACATACACATACGTTCCACAAACTGAATTCAGATTATATATTACCACGAATAACAGAGTTTATTACAATTCCTCATGAGTCTTGGACTCACGCTCACAGCGGAAGTCTTATTTCTATGCAGCGGAAGTCTTATTTCTATGCAGCGGAAGTCTTATTTTAATGCGGAAGAAAAACTAAGCAGAAGTGGCTCCATCTCTACTCCTTCCACAGGCTAGGTTGAGAACAGATCACACGCCATAATGCTCTACTCGGTCTTCATAGTAGTCATCTCTTGCTGTTGATGAAGAAATAATAATGCAAGTTTGAGCACAATGATGTACTCAGCAAGTGCGGGAATAACACATGATATGCAGCTCATAAACAAGGTAGGTAATAAAAGGCTTATTTGCAGAAAAGCAGATTTATAAAAAACGTGATAAAACAGCAACTTAACTTTAGGTGAATGTAATCCCATCATGTATATTACCAACATACCTCCATTGCTTCCATGTTCCATCCGAACATTAACCAATCTTTTATTCATACTCACGAATACCTCCTCGTATTCGCTACCATCTCACCTCATAAAACAACCACGTCTCGCACTGAGACCAATCTCATATCATGACCCACCAGTCATGCAACCCTTTCATCATCCAGACTTAACAATTCCAAATCAAAACATAACCAAACCCATAATCATAACCAAGAACCTTTCCAATAACCGTTCCAATAACAATTCCAATAATCGTCCCATCTAATCATGGCAGTTTAGCCAGGTGCACGTGACCGTAAGCTCGGCTATCATGATAGTTTTAACAACTCTGGAGAGTTTGTACCTCTTTACCCACAAGTTTGTGATTTCGTCACCCGTCGGTGACTGCAGAACCTCCATTATACCAGTACACAGCCGTCGGTGTATGGTCAAGAGATCACAAAATAGCCTTTACAAAGGGGTTACTAGATGTATGGACTCACTAAGGTTTCACCGGCAGGCTAGAATCTCCAATTCTCCCACCCACGGGCCCCCTCTTGTGCCATGCAGTTCCCAGGGCAGTCCTCACTCGACTCCCATTCGCCGCGCCTTCCACAGTCCATAACATCCTAGCAACTTACCTAATTACTCAGCTAAGCCGCACCCATATTTGGCCTTGTGGTGGCACTGTTATCCTGGCATATGCATGCATGAACCGGTCCTTAGATCTACGGCAAGTAAAACCACCATCTCATGCTACCTCATTCACAAACCCAGGCTTGCCTCGATCTCCCTCCGATCCATGTCCATTATTAACATCAGTTTCTCATTATCATTACGAGTGCAGTTAGCTAGACACATCTATCTCGCTTCCCAATCCCATAGACTCAGCGAAGCATAAAGCAAAAACCATACCCGACTCATAAACTTCCCAGGCGACAAGGATGGTTTAATCAAAACGAGTAAACTCCTATAAAAATGGTTTCCCATCATGTTTTGACTCAGCACACACACCTTTTCGCAAAACAAAACTGTTTTACCCAAAACATAGGATCAACATGGTCAAGGAGCACTTGCCTTGTTCTTGCGGTTCCGGTTGTTCTTGATTCTCAAAGCCTTGTTGCTGCAGCCCGTCGTAGACAGCTTCCTGAGTTTGTCCTGCTATGTAGGATTCACGTG
Organism: Neostapfia colusana; assembly: GCA_030760725.1. Taxonomy (NCBI): domain Eukaryota; kingdom Viridiplantae; phylum Streptophyta; class Magnoliopsida; order Poales; family Poaceae; genus Neostapfia; species Neostapfia colusana. The sequence goes on along the minus strand of JASWHV010000017.1, from coordinate 29,208,096 downwards.
CATACAAATTCACAGCAATCAATATCATGCACAAACCCTAAACTAGGTGTGATGATGCACATGCATGCTATACTACGATTAGTTTTATTAGATTGATCTGTACGTATTCTTGCATGGCTTGCATGGTCAGAGGTGTTCGGATTAAAGGTGAACGTGGCGATGATCTTGTCTTTAGATCAAACTGATCATCGAGTGTTCTGCCCACGAAAAGGCTTCTGTTCGAAAGGAATCGAAGAACAGATGCAAAAATGAGCACAATGATGTCGTAAGGTGGTATCGAAGTCCTACCTCACGCTCTTCTTGTCTTCGGGGTCCTCCTTAGACCGCTTGGTTCTCCTCCGATGATCTCCCTTGTTGTGCTTTCGGCAATGTTTTGCTCGGCGAGTTAGGGCTAGGGCTCTAAGTCGTCGGCACAGGAGTTGAATGAGAAGTTTGTGGTTTCGGCCAGAGGTTTTGGGTTCTATTTATAATCGGGAAGAGAAGAGTCCTAATCTGATTGCATTCCGAATAAGAGTCTCATTCAGATCTTTGTTAGATCCTGACGTCTTACCTTCGGTAACGTCGTGGAGTTTAGATCGGTTTCCGTTGCGTACTGGTATCTTTACGCGTAAAAACCGCTCCAGACTCGTTACCTCCGTGGTGATGAGCTCCGGAAGCTCCACGTGTCCTTCCGAGACTGGTATCTCTTCTCCCGCAGAGACGAGCTCCAGTTGTGCCGCGTGTCACGAGAGAGACCTCCCTCTTCTTCGGAGGTGAGCTCTACGCATGCCACGTGTTGGCGCCGGTCTTCCTCTTCTTCTTTCCTCAGGGACATGCCCCGCGGTCGACACGTGTTTAGCTGCGACGGACCTTCCGATGATAAGCTCCGGTGGCGACACGTATTCGATAGATCCGGACTTCTCTGAGATGAGCTCCGGAATTGACACGTATCCCCCGCGAATGGTCCTCTGATTTCCGCGAGGACTAGCTCCGAGGATGACAGGTGTCCTATAAAAAAAATGCCTTTGCTTCTTCCGCAGCGGCTAGCTCCGCGGTAGCACGTGTCCCACAGGGTCGGACCTCTTTCCAATTGCGGAGGTGACCCCCGAGCCTGCCACGTAGCTATTTTAGCGGCGGACCCCTCCCAGTTTTTCGGGGATGAGCTCCGAACACGCCACGTAGTCTGCTGGCCGTGGAAATTGCCTTCGGTGCTCTCGGAGAGCTTTATTGGCTATCCTTTTGGGTTCTTGTCTCTGTTTCTACTCTTCTTAAAATGTTTTTCTTCTTCATAAAACATGAACATATGCTGACACCCGAGGTGAGGGTGTCACAGTGACGCATCCAGACAAGGGCTCGGGTGTGTACTCATGCAGGAAGGACAAGTGGTAGCCTATGCCTCACGACAATTAAAGAAGCATGAGCTTAATTATCCTACGCATGATTTGGAGTTAGCAGCAGTGGTGCATGCATTGAAGATTTGGAGACATTATATCCTTGGTCATCGATGTGAGATCTATACGGATCATAAAAGCCTCAAGTACATATTTACACAAACGGACTTGAATTTGAGGCAACGTCGATGGTTAGAACTCATCAAGGATTATGATGTGGGAATCAACTACCACCCTGGGAAGGCCAATGTAGTAGCTGACGGATTGAGCAGAAAGGGAGCATGCCACCAACTCACGGTTCGGGAGCTACCACCCAAACTACGTAAGGAGTTCGAACGGTTACACCTCGGATTCTTGAATAACGTGGAGATAATAGAGATCCACTCCCCATTGGAGCAAGAAATAAGAAAGGGCCAAGCAATGGACGAGGGGATCAAGGAGATCAAGGAAAGAATCCGACAAGGGGTAGAGAAGGATTTCAAGGAGGATGAAAAGGGTACGCTTTGGCTAGGAAAAAGGATTTGTGTGCCAAACCTAAGACACCTTCGTGACATGATATTAAGGGAGGCACATGATTCACCCTATTCCATACATCCAGGGAGCACCAAAATGTACAAGGACTTGAAAACTTGCTATTGGTGGGATGGTATGAAGAGGAATATAGCCGAATACGTTGCCCTATGCGACACATGCCAACGGGTAAAAGCCGAACATCAACAACCCGCTGGATTGTTGCATCCTTTGAAAATACCTGAATGGAAATGGGAGGACATCAGTATGGACTTCATTGTCGGATTGCCACGAACTCAGTCAGGATACGACTCCATCTGGGTCATTGTGGACCGGTTGACGAAAACCACCCATTTTCTTCCGGTAAAGACCAGTTACAACGTTACACAGTTGGTAGAATTGTACATGGAGCAGATCGTGTGCCGTCATGGAGTTCCGAAGAGGATAGTCTCAGATCAAGGTTCTCAGTTTACCTCTAGATTCTAGAGGAAGCTGAAGAAAGCCATGGGTACACGACTGGATTTTAGCTCCGCCTATCACCCACAAACAGATGGGCAAACCGAGAGGACGAACCAAATTTTGGAGGACATGCTGAGAGCTTGCGCCTTGAAACATGGGCGTAGTTGGGATAGGAGTTTACCGTATGCCGAGTTCTCCTATAACAACAGCTATCAAACTAGCTTGAAGATGTCGCCTTTTGAAGCCTTATATGGCAGACGGTGTAGAACGCCGCTGTTCTGGAACGAGACTGGAGAGAACCAGGTGTTTGGACCCGAAGTACTACAAGAGGCTGAAAAATAAGTCCAAACAATACAGGAAAACTTAAAGGCTGCTCAGTCACGACAGAAAGGCTATGCGGACAATAGGCGTAGGAAGTTGACCATTGAAGTAGGAGACTTCGTATACCTTAAGGTATCGCCTATCCGAGGCCAACAACGTTTTAACGTCAAAGGCAAACTAGCGCCTCGCTACATCGGACCATTTAAGATTTTGGACAAGCGAGGTGTGACACCCTCATCTCGGGTGTCAGCATATGCTCATGTTTTATGAAGAAGAAAAAAACATTTTAAGAAAAGAAGGAACAGAGACAAGTATCAAAAGGATAGCCAATAATGCTCTCCGAAAGCATCGAAGGAAACTTCCACGGCCAGCAGACCACGTGGCGCGTTCGGAGCTCATCCCCGAGAAATTAGGGAGAGGTCCGCCGTTAAACTAGCTACGTGGCAGGCTCGGGGGTCACCTCCGCAATTGAAAAGAGGTCCGACCCTGTGGGACACGTGCTGCCCGCGGAGATAGCCTCTGCGGAAGAAGCAAAGGCATTTTACATAGGACACGTGTCGTCCACGGAGCTAGTCCTCACGGAAATCAGAGGACCATCCGTGCGGGATACGTGTCAATCTCGGAGCTCATCTCAGAGAAGTCCGGATCTATCGAACACGTGTCACCACTGGAGCTTATCACCGGAAGGTCCGTCGCAGCTAAACACGTGTCGACCTCGGGGCATGTCCCTGAGGAAAGGAGAGCGGAAAGACCGGCACCCACACGTGGCGTGCGCGGAGCTCGTCTCCGAAGAAGAGGAAGGTCTCGATCGATTGACACGCGGCACAACCGGAGCTCGTTTATGCGGATGAGGAGATACCAGGCCCGGAGGACACGTGGAGCTTCCGGAACTCATCATCACGAAGGTAACTAGTCTGTAGCGGTTTTTACGCGTAAAAATACCGGTACGCAACAGAAACCGATCTAAACTCCACGATGTTACCAAAGATATGACGTCAGGATCCAACAAGATCTGAATAAGACTTTTATTCGGGATCCAATTAGATTAGGACTCTTCTCTTCTCGATTATAAATAGAACCCGAAATCTCTGGCCAAAACCACGAACTTCTCTTTCAACTCCTGAGCTGACGACTTAGAGCCCTAGCCCTAACTCGCCGAGCAAAACATCGCCGAAGCACAACAAGGGAGATCATCGGAGGAGAACCAAGCGGTCTGAGGAGGACCTCAAAGACAAGAAGAGCGTGAGGTAGGACTTCAATACCACCTTACGACATCATGGTGTTCATCTCTTGCATCTGTTCTTCAATTCCTTTCGAACAGAAGCTTTCCCGTGGGCAGAACACTCGATGATCAGTTTGATCTAAAGACAAGATCATCGCTACGTCCACTTTTGATCCGAACACCTCTGCCCATGCAAACCATGCAAGAGCACGACAATCTAATAACAATCATAGGATAGCATGCATGTGCATCATCGCATCTAGTTTAAGGTTTGAACATGATATTGATTGCTGTGAATCTTGTATGCACGTAAATCCTACATAGCAGGACAGATCCAGGAAGCTGTCTACGACGAGCTGCAGCAACAAGGTTTTGAGAATCAAGAACAACCGGAACCGCAAGAACAAGGCAAGTGCTCCTTGACCATGTTGATCCTATGTTTTGGGTAAAACTGTTTTGATTTGCGAAAAGGTGTGCGTACTGAGTCAAACATGATGGGAAACCCTTTTATAGGAGTTTACTAGTTTTGATTAAACCACCCTTGTCGCCTAGGAAGTTTATGAGTCGGGTATAGTTTTTGTTTATGCTTCGCTGAGTCCATCGGATTGGAAAGCGAGATAGATGTGTCTAGCTAACTGCACTCGTAATGATAATGAGAAACTGATGTTAATAATGGACATGGATCGGAGGGAGATCTAGGCAAGCCTGGGTTTGTGAATGAGGTAGCATGAGATGGTGGTTTTGCTTGCCGTAGATCTAAGGACCGGTTCATGCATGCACATGCCAGGATAACAGTGCCACCACAAGGCCAAATATGGGTGCGGCTTAGCTGAGTAATTAGGTATGTTGCTAGAGTGTTATGGACTGTGGAAGGCACGGGGAATGGGAGTCGAGTGAGGACTGCCCTGGGAACTGCATGGCACAAGAGGGGGCCCGTGGGTGGGAGAATTGGAGATTCTAGCCTGCCGGTGATACCTCAGTGATGCCATACATCTAGTAACCCCTTTGTAAAAGCTATTTTGTGATCTCTTGACCATACACCGACGGTTGTGTACTGGTATAATGGAGTTTCTGCAGTCACCGACGGGTGACGAAATCACAAACTTGTGGGTAAAGAGGTACAAACTCTGCAGAGTTACTAAAACTATCATGATAGCCGAGCTTACGGTTACGAGCACCTGGCTAAACTGCCATGATTAGATGGGATGATTGATGGGATGGTTATTCGAATGGTTATTGGGAAGGTTCTTGGTTATGGTTATTGGTTTGGTTATGGTTTGGTTTGGAACTGTGGAGTCCGGGAGATGAGATGGTTGCATGACTGATGGGTCATGACATGAGATTGGTCTCGGTGCGAGACGAGGTTGTTTTATGAGGTGAGATGGCAGCGAATACGAGGAGGTATTCGTGAATATGCATAAAAGATTGGTTAATGTTCGGATGGAACACGGGAAGTGATGTAGGTATGTTGGTAATTTAATACATGCTGGGATTACATTCATCTAAAGTTAAGTTGCTGTTTTGTCATGGTTTCATAAATCTGCTTTTCTGCAAATAAACCTTTTATACCTACCATGTTTATGAGCTGCATATCATGTGTTATTCCCGCACTTGCTGAGTACATCATTGTGCTCAAACTTGCATTATTATTTCTTCATCAACAGAAAGAGAAGCCTACTATGAAGATCAAGTGGAACATTATGGCGTGTGATCTATTCTCAACCTTGCTTGTGGAAGGAGTAGAGATGGAGCCACTTCTGCTTAGTTTTGCTTCCGCATTAGTTTTTGCTTCCACATTTAAATAAGGACTTCCGCTGCACAGAATTAAGACTTCCGCTGTGAGCATGAGTCCAAGACTCATGAGGTATTGTAATAAACTCTGTTATTCGTGGTAATATATAATCTGAATTCAGTTTGTGGAACGTATGTGTATGTGTGATGAACATCCTGGGCACACATATGCATTAGTTCTCGGTTCCGTGGTTTTCCACAGAATTGAGGGCGTCACAGATTGGTATCAGAGCCACGGGTTGATAGCAGGTTACACGCCTAGATAGAAACCTTAGATTGATATTAGAGCCACGGGTTAACAGCAAGTTACACCCTAAATAAGGGTCACAGGTAGCTAAGCCACGCTGACCCAAGGAAGCATCCTAAGGTGAATAGCCTAGATTGACCTTTAAAACCACCTTGACATAGGAAACCATCCTTGAATAGGAGTTGAGTGGGCCCTTGTGATGATTATTTGTGAATATGTGCTTAGTGTGAGTGGTGGGACGTCTCAAAAACGTTGTCCATATCCACACATAAGAAGAAGGAGGTGTGAGATGTTTCGGCACTTGCTCACATCCTCATAAGGGCTAATATATATAGTCCAACCCACCTTGATGCATATAGTTGAAAGGACCTATCTAACCTTCTAACCTTCTATTCTACTTCGTTCTCTCTCACAGATGGTGAGAGGAAACGCCAGCCGAAGGAACGTCCAGGAAGATGACCACGAGGAAATTCCTGCCAACCCCGGAGCTGGCGAAAACAACCTAGAAAGGTTGATGGCCATGCAAAACCAGCTTATGCAAACCATGATCCAAACTTTGGGTCAGTTGCAGGCCAACCAACACCCCGTTCCGGCACCACCGCCACCACCACCGCCGGCTCATAACAGGCTGGGAGAGTTCATGAGGACTCGACCACCCACCTTTGCTCAAGCAAGCGATCCAATGGAGGCCGATGACTGGTTGAAATCCATGGAGAAGAAGCTTGCCATTGTACAGTGCAACGACCGAGAGAAGGTTCTCTTTGCGTCGCACCAACTGATGCGAGCAGCTGCTGACTGGTGGGATGCCTTGAGCAACGCCCATGCCAACCCGGAGACAATCACTTGGACTGAGTTCAAGGAAAGTTTCCGCTCCCACTACATCCCTGTTGGCGTAATGATGCTCAAGAGGCAGGAGTTTGAAGGTCTCCGCCAAGGACAGAAAAGTGTGAACGAATATCTCAACAAGTTCATACAACTGTCCCGGTATGCCCCCGAAGATGTCAACTCAGATCAGAGGAAGCAATACCTGTTCATGAGAGGGTTGAATAGTGAGATCCAAGTTCAGCTCCTCAACAATGACTACGTAAGCTTCCAGAAGCTGGTTGATAAGGCTATTGTGGTAGAAAACAAGATCCGAGAGATCGAGCGAGAGTGCAAAAGGAAGAAGCCGTACCAGCCCCAAGGGAGCAACGTACGACCTAGGTACATGCCCCCTGCGCCGCAGTATGGATCGACCACTCCTACGAACCGCCCTGGTCAGCCACCACAGCAACGGTTCGTTGCACCGGCACCTCGTGTGCCCATGCCTCCTGCGCCCTGGCCTAACAATGGCGCTCCTGTTCAAAACCCCCGCCCCAACGTACCTGCTGCCGTAGGCAACAGGGCATGCTTTGCATGCGGGGAAGTAGGCCACTTTGCTAACCAGTGCCCGAAGCGAGGCCCTGGACAGCAAGGTAACGTGCCCAAGCAGAACCAGCGACCAAACAGAGGGGACAACCAAGGAAACCGTGGACCGCAGAACTATGCTCGTGGCCACGTTAACCATGTCACTGCTGAGGAAGCACAACAGGCTGAGGACGTCGCAATTGGTATGTTCCTTGCCAACTCCAACCCAGCCACCATTTTATTTGATTCTGGAGCATCACATTCCTTCATATCGTCCGAATATGTTGCCAAACATCATCTACCCGTATCCCACCTAGAATGTGCTATGTTAGTTAATACTCCCGGAGGAGAAATGAGGACTAATATAGTATGTCCTAAAGTAAGCCTTAAAATAAGGGGGGTAGATTTCCTTGCCAACCTTATTGTCTTGGACTCCCACGGAATTGACATCATACTCGGAATGGACTGGTTAAGCAAGCACAATGGAGTAATCTAATGCGCTGAGAGAAGTGTGCAGTTGACAAACGAACACGGTATCCGTGTCGAGTTGAGTCAGCCCAGCAAGCAACCGAACGGGCGGATTTGAACCATGTTGAAGGAGTAGCATTGGACAACATTCCAGTGGTTCAGGAATTTTCAGATGTGTTCCCGGAAGAACTTCCAGGTATGCCACCTGACCGGGACATTGAGTTTTCCATAGATTTGGTACCTGGAACTGCACCCCAGCTAAGAGACCATATAGGATGCCCGTCAACGAGTTAGTTGAACCCAAGAAGCAAATTCAAGAACAGTTGAAGAAGGGTTCTATCCGTCCAAGTTCGTCACCATGGGGAGCCCCGGTACTCTTCGTGGACAAGAAGGACGGAACCCAAAGAATGTGCGTGGACTACAGGTCTCTCAACGAGGTAACAATCAAGAATAAATACCCTCTGCCCCGTATAGAGGACCTGTTCGATCAAATGAAAGGAGCCCAAGTGTTCTCCAAGATTGATCTTCGGTCGGGATATTTCCAGCTGAAGATTAAGCCCTCCGATATACCTAAGACAGCCTTTCGGACGTGGTATGGTTCATATGAATATACCGTTATGTCTTTTGGATTGACGAATGCACCCGCATACTTCATGTACCTTATGAATAAGGTTTTCATGGAGTACTTGGACAAGTTCGTCGTGGTTTTCATCGACAACATTATGGTGTATTCAAAAAGTGAGGAGGAGCATGAAGAACATCTGAGATTGACCTTGCAGAAGCTGTGCGAGCATCAATTGTATGCCAAGCTCAACAAGTGTCAATTTTGGCTAAAGGAAATATCTTTCCTAGGCCACATCATCTCCAAGGAAGGGGTATCGGTTGATCCTGGAAAGATGAGAGATGTTCTAAAGTGGGACCAACCGAGGAGCGTGAGGGATATTCGAAGTTTCCTTGGAATGGCAGGATACTATCGGCGCTTCATTAAAGACTTCTCCAAGATAGCAAAACCTATGACGGGGTTGTTAATGAAGGGAAAGGTCTTTCAATGGACACAAGCCTGCCGAGAAAGTATTGAGGAGCTCAAGAAAAGGCTAACCATGACACCAGTTCTGGTATTGCCAAACGTAAGCAAGAGCTTTGACATATATTGTGACGCATCCAGACAATGGCTCGGGTGTGTACTCATGCAGGAAGGACAAGTGGTAGCCTATGCCTCACGACAATTAAAGAAGCATGAGCTTAATTATCCTACGCATGATTTGGAGTTAGCAGCAGTGGTGCATGCATTGAAGATTTGGAGACATTATATCCTTGGTCATCGATGTGAGATCTATACGGATCATAAAAGCCTCAAGTACATATTTACACAAACGGACTTGAATTTGAGGCAACGTCGATGGTTAGAACTCATCAAGGATTATGATGTGGGAATCAACTACCATCCCCGGAAGGCCAATGTAGTCGCTGACGCATTGAGCAGAAAGGGAGCATGCCACCAACTCACGATTCGGGAGCTACCACCCGAACTACGAAAGGAGTTCGAACGGTTACACCTCGGATTCTTGAATAACGTGGAGATAATAGAGATCCACTCCCCATTGGAGCAAGAAATAAGAAAGGGCCAAGCAATGGACGAGGGGATCAAGGAAAGAATTCGACAAGGGGTAGCGAAGGATTTCAAGGAGGATGAAAAGGGTACGCTTTGGCTAGGAAAAAGGATTTGTGTACCAAACCTAAGACACCTTCGCGACATGATATTAAGGGAGGCACATGATTCACCCTATTCCATACATCCAGGGAGCACCAAAATGTACAAGGACTTGAAAACTTGCTATTGGTGGGATGGTATCAAAAGGGATATAGCCGAATACGTTGCCCTATGCGACACATGCCAACGGGTAAAAGCCGAACATCAAAAACCCACTGGGTTGTTGCAACCTTTGAAAATACCTGAATGGAAATGGGAAGACATCAGTATGGACTTCATCGTCGGATTGCCAAGAACTCAGTCAGGATACGACTCCATCTGGGTCATTGTGGACCGGTTGACGAAAACTGCCCATTTTCTTCCGGTAAAGACCAGTTACAACGTTACACAGTTGGCAGAGTTGTACTTGGAGCAGATCGTGTGCCGTCATGGAGTTCCGAAGAGGATAGTCTCAGATCGAGGTTCTCAGTTTACCTCTAGATTCTGGAGGAAGCTGCAGAAAGCCATGGGTACACGACTAGATTTTAGCTCTGCTTATCACCCACAAACAGATGGGCAAACCGAGAGGACGAACCAAATTTTGGAGGACATGCTGAGAGCTTGCGCCTTCAAACGTGGGCGTAGTTGGGATAGGAGTTTACCGTATGCCGAGTTCTCCTATAACAACAGCTATCAAGCTAGCTTGAATATGTCGCCTTTCGAAGCCTTATATGGTAGACGGTGTAGAACGCCACTGTTCTGGAACGAGACTGGAGAGAACCAGGTGTTTGGACCCGAAGTACTACAAGAGGCTGAAAAGCAAGTCCAAACGATACTGGAAAACTTAAAGGCTGCTCAGTCACGACAGAAAGGATATGCGGACAATAGGCGTAGGAAGTTGACCTTTGAAGTAGGAGACTTCGTATACCTTAAGGTATCACCTATCCGAGGCCAACGACGTTTTAACGTCAAAGGCAAACTAGCGCCTCGCTACATCGGACCATTTAAGATTTTGGACAAGCGAGGAGAAGTAGCCTATCAACAAGAGCTCCCAAACCATCTCTCCGACGTACATGACGTGTTTCATGTATCCCAGCTCAAGAAGTGCTTGAGAATACCAGAGGAACAAGTGTCAATGGGAGGACTTAAACTTCAAGAGGACCTGACTTACGCAGAACACCCTATCCGAATCTTGGACGTAAAGGAAAGGGTCACCCAAAACAAAGTGATTCGATGGTGCAAGGTACAATGGAGCCATCACACTGAAGCTGAAGCCACATGGGAACGTGAAGAGGATATGAAGGCAGAATTTCCCCATCTATTTTCTACTAACGAATCTCGAGGGCGAGATTCAATTTAAGGGGGGTATATTTGTGACACCCTCATCTCGGGTGTCAGCATATGCTCATGTTTTATGAAGAAGAAAAAAACATTTTAAGAAAAGAAGGAACAGAGACAAGTATCAAAAGGGTAGCCAATATTGCTCTCCGAAACCATCGAAGGAAACTTCCACGGCCAGCAGACCACGTGGCGCGTTCGGAGCTCATCCCCGAGAAATTTGGGAGAGGTCCGCCGTTAAACTAGCTACGTGGCAGGCTCGGGGGTCACCTCCGCAATTGAAAAGAGGTCTGACCCTGTGGGACATGTGCTGCCCGCGGAGATAGCCTCTGCGGAAGAAGCAAAGGCATTTTTCATAGGACACGTGTCGTCCACGGAGCTAGTCCTCGCGGAAATCAGAGGACCATCCGCGCGGGATACGTGTCAATCTCGGAGCTCATCTCAGAGAAGTCCGGATCTATCGAACACGTGTCGCCACCGGAGCTTATCACCGGAAGGTCCGTCGCAGCTAAACACGTGTCGACCTCGGGGCATGTCCCTGAGGAAAGGAGAGCGGAAAGACCGGCACCCACACGTGGCGTGCGCGGAGCTCGTCTCCGAAGAAGAGGGAGGTCTCGATCGATTGACACGCGGCACAACCGGAGCTCGTTTCTGCGGATGAGGAGATACCAGGCCCGGAGAACACGTGGAGCTTCCGGAACTCATCATCACGAAGGTAACTAGTCTGGAGCAGTTTTTACGCGTAAAAATACCGGTACGCAACAGAAACCGATCTAAACTCCACGATGTTACCAAAGATAAGACTTCAGGATCCAACAAGATCTGAATAAGACTTTTATTCGGGATCCAATTAGATTAGGACTCTTCTCTTCTCGATTATAAATAGAACCCAAAACCTCTGGCCGAAACCACGAACTTCTCTTTCAACTCCTGAGCCGACGACTTAGAGCCCTAGCCCTAACTCGCCGAGCAAAACATCGCCGAAGCACAACAAGGGAGATCATCGGAGGAGAACCAAGCGGTCTGAGGAGGACCTCTAAGACAAGAAGAGCGTGAGGTAGGACTTCAATACCACCTTACGACATCATGGTGTTCATCTCTTGCATCTGTTCTTCAATTCCTTTCGAACAGAAGCTTTCTCGTGGGCAGAACACTCGATGATCAGTTTGATCTAAAGACAAGATCATCGCTACGTCCACTTTTGATCCGAACACCTCTGCCCATGCAAACCATGCAAGAGCACGACAATCTAATAACAATCATATGATAGCATGCATGTGCATCATCACATCTAGTTTAAGGTTTGAACATGATATTGATTGCTGTGAATCTTGTATGCACGTAAATCCTACATAGCAGGACAGATCCAGGAAGCTGTCTACGACGAGCTGCAGCAACAAGGTTTTGAGAATCAAGAACAACCGGAACCGCAAGAACAAGGCAAGTGCTCCTTGACCATGTTGATCCTATGTTTTGGGTAAAACTGTTTTGATTTGCGAAAAGGTGTGTGTACTGAGTCAAACATGATGGGAAACCCTTTTATAGGAGTTTACTAGTTTTGATTAAACCACCCTTGTCGCCTGGGAAGTTTATGAGTCGGGTATAGTTTTTGTTTATGCTTCGCTGAGTCCATGGGATTGGAAAGCGAGATAGATGTGTCTAGCTAACTGCACTCGTAATGATAATGAGAAACTGATGTTAATAATGGACATGGATCGGAGGGAGATCTAGGCAAGTCTGGGTTTGTGAATGAGGTAGCATGAGATGGTGGTTTTGCTTGCCGTAGATCTAAGGACCGGTTCATGCATGCACATGCCAGGATAACAGTGCCACCACAAGGCCAAATATGGGTGCGGCTTAGCTGAGTAATTAGGTAAGTTGCTAGAGTGTTATGGACTGTGGAAGGCGCGGGGAATGGGAGTCGAGTGAGGACTGCCCTGGGAACTGCATGGCACAAGAGGGGGCCCGTGGGTGGGAGAATTGGAGATTCTAGCCTGCCGGTGAAACTTTAGTGAGTCCATACATCTAGTAACCCCTTTGTAAAGGCTATTTTGTGATCTCTTGACCATACACCGACGGTTGTGTACTGGTAAAATGGAGGTTCTGCAGTCGCCGACGGGTGACGAAATCACAAACTTGTGGGTAAAGAGGTGCAAACTCTGCAGAGTTACTAAAACTATCATGATAGCCGAGCTTACGGTCACGAGCGTCTGGCTAAACTGCCATGATTAGATGGGATGATTACTGGGATGGTTATTGAAATGGTTATTGAGAAGGTTCTTGGTTATGGTTAATGAGTTTGTTATGGTTTGGTTGTTGGGACTGTGGAGTCCGGGTGATAAGATGGTTGCATGACTGTTGAGTCATGGTAGCGAAACTGGTCTCGGTGTGAGACAAAGTCGTTTATGAGATAAGATGGTAGCGAATACGTGAAGGTATTCGTGAGATGGTAGCGAATACGAGGAGGTATTCGTGAGTATGAATAAAGGATTGATTAATGTTCGGATGGAACATGGAAAGCGATGGAGGTATGTTGGTAATTTAATACATGCTGGGATTGCATTCATCTGAAGTTAAGTTGCTGTTTTATCATGGTTTTATAAATCTGCTTTTCTGCAAATAAGCCTTTTTATATACCTACCTTGTTTATGAGCTGCATATCATGTGTTTTCCCGCACTTGCTGAGTACATCATTGTACTCAAACTTGCATTATTATTTCTTTATCAACAGCAAGAGAAGACTACTATGAAGACCGAATAGAGCATTATGGCGTGTGATCTGTTCTCAACCTTGCCTGTGGGAATGGAATGAGATGGAGCCATTGCTGCGTAGATTTGCTTCCGCATTAGTTAGATTGCTTCCGCATTAGTTAGAAGACTTCCGCTGCATAGAAATAAAGACTTCCGCTGTAAGCATGAGTCCAAGACTCATGAGACATTGTAATAAACTCTGTTATTCGTGGTTATATATATCTGAATTCAGTTTGTGGAACGTATGTGTATGTGTGATGAACATCCTGGGCACACATATGCATTAGTTCTCGATTCCGTGGTTCTCCCACAGAATTGAAGGCGTCACAGGCGCCAGGGCCGCACACCCCGCTCCTGTTGCTGCAGGTCCTAGTGCCGCGAACGCTTGGTCCGCTGTTGGCACCATGTACCCCGGCATGGGCAAAGGTGCACCATAAACCGGGGGCGCCATTTGCAGGGCATATGGCTGGTGCATATGCTGCGTGGCGTACGCTTGGGGCAGAGATCACGTGGCGAACGTCTGCGGCCCAGGCTGAGTCGAGGCGGTCGACATGCTGTCACCGACCTCGTGGTTGCGACACCTTTCTCGTCGTCGCTTGATGGTCACGCGGGCATCTTCGCCCAGGTGACGCCGCTCCAGCTCCGACCTCAGGTCCGCCGATGGGAGCCTGGTGGAGCAGGATTCTTCCGTCTGCACGTCAACCGTTGGCATGCGTGACAGCGACACATCCGGTTGACTGGGGAGTCATCCCCGCGGGAGCGGAGGGTTGACGGCAGCGACGACGAGACGGTCAACGTCGCGAATCCACTGCTGGGTAGCACCCTGGGGAGCGTCCCCAGCAGGTGGATTGTGTAGAAGCGCCCGTGCTGCGGCTAGTGTACTTCCATGAGTGACACTCGGCGCCGCAGCAGATCTTGGGCTTGCTGGAGTCCGCGTTGTTGGAGTAGGCTGCGGGCTTCCAGCTTGTCCCGACACACTCCGTCCTGAGTGCGTCGAGACATAGGCCTCGCTGGTCATCGTTCACCGGAAACGAGGGCGAGGAGATCTTGCTGCTGAAGGAATCTTTGTCATCTTCATCGGCGTAGCCTCGACACGAGAGGGAAAGCCCCCTCCCTGGCGCGCCAAATGTCGAAGCGTCTGCGGTCGACACTTCCCCTGGGCCTGCTCTGGGCAGCCTGCGGAGGTTCTTTTTCGAAGGGGCCAGTCCTCTCGGAGAGTCTCGCGTGTTAGACGAAGGAAGGAGAAGGTTGACACAGTGATTTTTACGTGGTTCAGGCCGTCAGAGCGTAAAACCCTACGTCCACGGTGAGAAGAAGTGCTCGTTGTATTGCTTGAGGCTTAGAACTGGAGTTCTAAGCCTGGAGATGAGCTGACTGCTAGCTCAGTGTTGAATGCCAAGGGAACCGAACCCTTTGCAACGTTGCCTACTCAAGCCTTTTATAGTCCAAGGCTCAGGCGGCTTACAAAGGGGGTCCCGGGACCCGACAGGTGGTCCCGTGGAGATTGCCTGCCATCTACCATATCTAGCAGTAATGCCGGTAGTTGTCTCCGGCGAGGGCTTCTGAGTCTCCGCCCTGCCGCCCTGCCCACGCCGCAAGCTAGGCGTAGTGGTTGATGATGGCAGGGTCGGCAGGGCATGTATTGTCGCCGTGTTTATTGGTGTACAACCTCTGACATTGTGTGCCTGTCTTCACATCATGGGAAGACATGACCTGTCTTGACCGTGACTGGCCACAGTGGCGCCTGGCAGACGTGCGCCGTGTCTCCGCATCTTGGGAAGGCGCGGGTCTTGAATGTCTTGTACGTTAAGGGCATGGTGCGCCTTTACTCTTGCTGCCTACCGCGCTGGGTGGGCAGCGCCACTTCCCTGCCACGTGGTGGGCCCGGATCCCTCCTCTGAGGAGAGGGAGGTCCGGCCCCGCTGGACACGTGGAGCCTTCGGAGCTCTCCCCGCGGAGGGGGGAGGTCCGGTTCTGCTGGCCACGTGGCGGGCCCAGAGCTATCCTCTAAGGAGAGGGGAGCCCCGGCCCCACTGGACACGTGGAGCCTTCGGAGCTCACCCCCGCGGAGGGGGGGAGGCCCGGGTTTGCCGACCACGTGGCAGGCCCGGAGCTTCCCTCTGAGGAGAGGGGGTGTCCTGGCCCTGCAGGACACACGGCACTCTTGGAGCTCAACCCTATGGAGGGGCGAGGTCCTTAGGCGGTTTTGCCCGGTGCGCGGGGGTACCTGGTATCGAGGGTACCGACAAACATGAATCGGGGGTGATCTAGGCAAGCCTTGGTTTGTGGATGAGGTAGAATGAGATGGTGGTTTACTTGCCATAGATCTAAGGACCGGTTCATGCCAGCCATGCCAGGATAACAGTGCCACCACAAGGCCAAATATGGGTGCGGCTTAGCTGACTAATTTAGGTAAGTTACTAGATTGTTATGGACCGTGGAAGGCACGGGGAATGGGATTCGAGTGAGGACTGCCCTGGGAACTGCATGGCACAAGAGGGGGCCCGTAGGTGGGAGAATTGGAGATTCTAGCCTGCCGGTGAAACCTTAGTGAGTCCATACATCTAGTAGCTCCTTTGTAAAGGCTATTTTGTGATCTCTTGACCATACACCGACGGATGTGTACTGGTATAATGAAGGTTCTGCAGTCGCCGACGGGTGACGAAATCACAAACTTGTGGGTAAAGTGGTGCCACCTCTGCAGAGTTGTAAAACTATCATGATAGCCGAGCTTACGGTCACAAGTGCCTGTACAACTCACATGATTAGATGGGATGGTTTTTGGGATGGTATTCGGTTTGGTTATGGTTTGGACTTTGGATTTGGTTTTCGGGACTGTTGAGTCCGGGTAATGAGATTGGTTGCATGACTGTTGAGTCATGGCAACGAGAATTGGTCTCGGAATGAGACAGAATTGAATATGAGATAAGATGGTAGTGAATACGAGATGGTAGTGAATACGAGATGGTATTCATGAGCTTGAGACAAATTTGAGAAAGATTAATGTCTGGTTGAGACATGGAAAGTGATGAAACATGATGGAGGTATGTTGATGTTTAAATACATGCTGGGATTACATTCATTTAAAGCTAAGTTGCTGTTTTTTATCGTGTTTTGAGAAATAAACTTTGCCTTCTGCAATGAGCCTTTTTATACCTACCTTGTTGTATCAGCTACATGTCATACTTCCCGCACTTGCTGAGTACGTCATGTACTCACCCTTGCATTATCACACATCATCAGCAACAGGAGAGGAGTACTTCGACGAGCATGTGGAGTACTAGGCGTGAGATCCACCCTCAACCTTGCCTGTGGAGTAGGAGATGGAGCCGCTGCTGCTGCTTAGTTGCTTCCGCAATAGATAGAAGACTTCCGCTGCTAGAATAAAGACTTCCGCTGCTAGATTAAGACTTCCGCTGCTAGCATGAGTTTTGAGACTCATGAGACTTTGTAATAAAACCCTGTTATTCGTGGTATTATTCTGAAATTCAGTTTGTGGATGATATGTGTATGTGTGATGAACATCCTGGGCACATATACGCATCAGTCTCTGTTCCGAGAGGTTTCCTCTCAGAACGGGGGCGTCACACTTATTCCCATTATAAAACCGCTCTAGTGTCCTATTCATGTCATCAAATTTCTTAGACATGTCTAGTCAGTTTTGACATAAAGTTCTTCCTTTTAGTTTGCAATTGAACAATACTTAACTTCATGAGAACGTAAAGCACTGTTCAATATAGAAATTTCATTCATAGCATCTTGTAGTTTCTTATTAATATCATCACAAGGAGAACAATGCAAATCAATTGTAGAACAACAAGCATCTTTCAAGTTTTTATCATTAAGTGCAGCAAGCTCTCTGTTCTTTTCAATCTCTAACTCAAGTTTATCAAGTGTGGAGGTATGTGCACTTCTTAGAGAGAACAATTGTTCATATATTAAATAACATGAGGAACAAGAATCATCATTAGGAATCAAAGATTTCAAACAATTAATTTCAGATTCTAGTGACTCAATTTTAACAGCATTGTCCCTAAGCTTTTTATCCTTTTTCTTAACTATAACAGTGGCATGAGAAATAGCATCACACATTTCTTCACAAGTAGGACAACACTCTTCATTGTCGCTTTTTTGTTCTGCCTCCTCCGTACTTTAACTGGACTTACCCGCCATGAAGCATAAGCTTGCCAAATCATATTCATATTCATCACTTCCAATGTCCACATTGCTCGAGCCAAGTTCTTGAAGTGCGGAGATAAAACTATTTACCAATTGGCGTCCTATAAAACCCTTCTTCTTTTTCTTATCGTTTGCAGAGGAGTGCTTCGTCCTAGTTTGCTTTTCATCACGGGAGTAGGACCTGAAAGGTCAGGGCAATCCATATGAAAATGTCCTGTCTTATCACATTCGAAGCATCATTGAGGTCCGACACTTCCTCTCCTTCTAGTTCTCACATTTCGCAATGCTTTTGAGAACCGAGTAGAGATGAGTGCAAGTTCTTCCTCTGAAAACTCTTCAATCTGTTCAAGGGTTAGAGAGGACAACAAAGAAAGTGTACCACAAGATGAAGATTGACCAGAGCTAGGCATGTCACGTTGTGAAACAAATGCAAGAGACTTGTTGGGGTTCTTACGTGATATTATGTCAATTTCATGATTTTTTAACTTAGAATATAGCACATCTAATGTATGTGTACGCATGAAAGTTGGTTCACGAATAGATGTAACTTTCATCTTCCAAATTGACATGTCTAATGCATTTAGTAATTACATAGCATTTTTAGCATCTGAAAATTAACGTTGACACTACGCAAGTTGTTGAGAATTTTATTGAAGCGGGCAAAGAGGTCATCGATTGACTCACCGGGTTGCATCTCGAAGCGCATGTATTCTTTCTTGAACATATCTTGTCTTACCTCCTTGATCGTGTTGGATCCTTCGTGGTAGTCACAAAGTGCTTTCCACACATCGTATGCAGATCGGAGGTGTGCAACACGGTCAAAGTCACTTTGAGTTAATCCTTGTATGATCAAGTTCCGTGCTTTGTTGTTGTTGTCAACATCTTCATGTTCATAGCCGTGACTTGATCGTTTGGCGGCACGCCATAAGGCCTGTACACCTTTTCCCATATTGCGAAGCCTTGCGCCTGGATGAAAGCCTCCATACGCGCCTTCCAATCCTGAAAATCAATGCCACTGAACACACAAGGTTTTGCAGAGTATTTCTCCATGATGATTAGTCAAAACACGTGCAAATCACAAAGATTAGAGCACCGTGGCTCTGATACCGATTGTAGGATCGAAGAGCATGTGAAAAGCTACAAGAGGGGGATGAATGGAAGATTTAAACTTTTTAGCGGAAGCAACAAAAGCCCCTCGGCAGAAAATTGATCTGTTAAAGAAACTGTGTATGCGACTGATCTAAACGTGTTTAACCATGACAAAAGTGGTATATATTATAGAGAATCAAGTCACGAAGACACGGCAACAAGAATTACAGAAATCCATAAAAAGAAACTCAAGTTATGATCGAAAGATCAAACGAGGGTCAATCTGTTCTACTCGAGTAAAAACCAGATCTGCAACACTGCAAAGAAACTCGTGTAGATCATAAAATACAAATCCAATGACCGTGAAATTTTCAAATATGATAGATAATCAAGTTGTGAAGATAACTAAAAAAGAATCACGTCAATTGTATTTGTAAAACTCGAGTTATGATCAAACACCGAAGCACATGCCAATAGCATGTGATACGTGCCGATTCAAAACGGGTACTCAAATTCTATAGGTTACGTTGCTCATTTTCATTTTTCAATTATTTAAGAGAGAGGAAAGAACAAGACAGAGGAGGAAAGTTGGTCAGAGTTGAAAGTTCTAAGTCCGGATCCACCGTGTAGGCGCGGTTAATTGGTCGTCCTCATTGTCGCCGTATGCATCCGAGACGGACGGGGGTGCCGGACAGTGGGCGGACGGGGGAGGCGGAGAGGACGCTGGCCGGTCGACGGGCAGGGGCGCCAGCGAGGCGGCGGGCGAGGCGGACTGCGGCGCCGGGGGCGCCGGCGGCCAAGGCGGACGGGGGCGCCGGACAGTTGGCGGACGGAGGGCCGGACGGGGAGGCGGAGGGGACGCCAACGGGCAGGAGTGCCGGCGAGGCGGCGGGGTGGCGGCAGGCTGGCAGCGGCGGCGGGCGGGAGCGCAGCGAGAAGGCGCGCAGGCGAGAAGAGAAGAGGCGAAGGGATTTGGTTTCGAGTGGGGCCCTCTTAAGAGCATCGGTTTTGCTAGGGCCGACGCTCTTAGAGCCTGAGCCAGCCGGGCCCGCCGTATGAGCGTCGGTTTAGCCGACACATTTCACATAAACGTCGGTTTGGCCGACACATTTAATATGTGCGTCAGTTGGATCCAGAAAAACCGACGCCTCTAACTTATGGGTGTCGGTTCGCTTAAACCGACACCCCTAGACGTGTTAAATGCGTCGGGGCCGACGCATATAGATAAACCGTCAGTTTCCCTGGACCTGCCGATGCTCTTAATATATCTGTCGGTTTTAACAGCGAGGCAGACGACTATATATAGTTATGACCGTCGATTGTTTCACTGAAACCGATGGTTATAACCATTTGTTGACAATTGCACACGTTAAATTGGTCGTACTCATTGTCGCCGTACGCCTCCGTCGGCTAGAATCAACATTTACGACACGAACACATTTAACGTGTGCCGTGCCGGGTCGGGACATACCATGCATTCATACAAGATAACCATTGCTAATCAAGCTCGCATATACAAGATAACCATTGCTAATTCATACAATTTTATTTATCATATTAACAAGTTAAGCATTGCCAAAATCATTAAGAAGTAATCAAGTTCACATGATCGTATTAGTGCGACGCATTAATAACACCATGTCCATTTTCCACATTGCTAAGATCTTCATTTTTAATCTTCATTCATACAAGTTAAAAGTTTACTAAAATAGGAACTTAGTCATCAATAAATAATCATTTGTACATTTAGATACTATATCTCTAGCTAAATAAGAACATTCACTACATCAGGAACACAATCGTCAACAAATATTCATCCACAATGTAAGAAATCAGCAAGATTTTACCTTCGAACACCGAAAGGCGGTGCCGCTCGGGGACGGGAGGAGGGTGTGCGCGTGGGGGAGAGGCGGCGCGCGGCGTGCGGAGGCAGCGGCGCGCGGGTCGGAGGCACCGGCGCACTCGGAGCAAGCTCGGGAGGCACGGCGCTCGAAGCTCGCACCGGCGGGCGAAGAGGAGGTGGCGGGCTGCACGGGCGAGAGATGGCGGCTGCGCTGGGAGAGAAGAGAATTAGGGCGAAAGAGAAAGGACGCGCACGTATGAGCGTCGGTTTCATTTGGCCAACCGACGCTCTTATTATATCCGTCGGTTGTTGAGTACTTCTGGAGGTTTAATCAGAGTTTAGTTTCCTTATGTTTCAAGGAAATAAAGCACACATGACAAGAACCAGGGGTGTGTCCTGAGTCACATGTGTTGCACCGAGTCCTAGTGTGTGTGTGAGGGTGTTTTTGTTATGTTTCAAACAACCCGGGGGGGTTTGGGCCATACGTGCATGGCACATGCATGTGTTGCATGTTTTCAAATTTGTATGGTGTAAAACCCAGGCTGAGGTTGTTGAAAACCTGTGGCTTCCTGCTAATAAAAGGAGGGGAACGCGCTGGTGTTTGTTGAGCGCCGCAACAACTCATCCGAGCCAATTTTCATTCGGTTCTCCACCTGTGTTTGGATCTACACCACATCTCTAGACTTCCATCACGATTTGCATCACAAATCAGTGAGAGTTCTGTGAGGAAAACACCGAACAATTGGCATCAGAGCCGATTACGTTGCCTGGAACCGTGACACGGCCATTGAGTGGGCGTTGATGTCACGGAGGAGATCTTCATCGCCAGCCCGACGTTCATGGAGAGACATCACACCGCCGGGAGGCACCAGAAGGGCAGGAGGAGGATCAGGCGCATTGGTGATTCATCGAATTACGAAGGAAGTCAGCAGTGGTGGTACGTATCCGATGCTCACAAAGACAAACTATCATGATTGGTCGGCACTTATGCGGGTGATGTTGCAAGCGAGAGGCTTGTGGACTGCTGTGAGTCTTGGCACCGATGATTACATTGAAGATAAGATGGCTTTGGAGGCTCTCACCAAGGCTGTGCCACCAGAAATGATAGGGATCATTGCCGGGAAGGAGTCGGCCAAGATTGCATGGGATGCGATCAAGTTACGCAACGTTGGAGCCGAACGTGTGCGCAAGGCCAGGGCAAGCACATTGGGTTGGGAGTTTGATGCACTCAGATTCCACGATGGTGAAACGCTTGATGAGTTTGGTGTGTGTATGAGCCGGATCACATCTCAACTTGCGGCACTTGGGAGTGAACGTTCGGAGGAGGAGATTGTCCAGAAGTTCCTTCAGGCGGTACCACAAAAGTTTGAGCAGATTGCGGCCTCCATCGAGACATTGCTTGACTTAAGTGATATGTCCGTTGATGAGTTGATTGGTAGACTCAAAGCTGCAGAAGAAAGGCTTGGTGCAAGCACTTGGGAGGGCAACACACATGAGAAGTTGCATCTGAGTGAAGAAGAGTTGCTTGCAAGGTTGTCGACACGTCTCAAGATGTCCGGGGGAACTGGACAGGAACGGCACAAAGACTCATTTGCACCAAGGAAAGATCATGGTCGAGGACGTGGCCGTGGTCGAGGTAACCGTGGTGGTGGAAACTCAGGCCGTGGAGTGGCCAAAGATGAGTGCCGCTACTGTGGTAAGAAAGGTCATTGGGCTAGAGAGTGCAGGAAGAAAAAGAAGGATGAAGAGGTGAACACAGCTCAAGTTGATCATGAGTTTGAATCCAGCCTCTTGGTGGCGTGTGCCAACACCAAGGCTGATCAAGAAATGTCCCTGGAGGAGGTATGCCTCAACAATGATATGTTACACGTTCAAGTTGGAGACTTTGAGGGAGGAGGCAGTACCCGGTGGATCCTGGACTCCGGTGCAACAAATCACATGACCGGGAAACGGGATGTGATCACAAAACTTGATAACACGGTGCATGGTACTGTGCATTTGGGAGATGGCTCATTGACAGAGATTGATGGCCAAGGAACTGTGGTGTTCCAAGGTAAGAGAGGTGGACGAAAGGAGTTGGCTGGGGTCTACCTTATTCCTCAACTCAAGGCAAACATCATCAGCCTTGGACAGCTTGAGGAGGAGGGACACCGAATCTTGATGGTGAATGGTTATGTCAAGATTTGGGATAAAGATGGAACCCCTGTGGCAATGGTGAAACGGGGAGTGAACCGGTTGTACACTATTGATCTTAAGGTAGTGCAACCAAGGTGTCTCATGGCACAAGGGTGCAATGCAACATGGATGTGGCATGCACGGATGGGGCACTTAAACTTTCGGAGTCTCAGAAGACTTGCCGAAGAGCAACTTGTGTATGGATTGCCAACCATCACTCAAACTGAGGAGAAGTGTGATAGCTGTTTGGCTGGGAAACAAAGACGTCAACCATTCCTGTGCATGGAAAAGTACCGAGCTGAGAAGAAACTTGAACTTGTGCATGGAGACCTCTGTGGACCAGTGAAGCCAGAAACTCCAAGAGGCAGCAGGTTTTTCTTTCTTCTTGTGGATGATCTCAGTAGATACATGTGGGTGTTTTTTATCAGCACAAAGGATCAAGCTATGAGTACTTTCATGGGTTTTCAATCAAGTGTTGAAGCTGAGGCAGGGAGGAAGATTGGAACTCTTCGCACAGATCATGGTGGAGAGTTCACAGCTCGGGCTTTTGTTGAGTATTGCACCAAGGAGGGTGTTCAATGCCACTTGACAGCTCCATATTCTCCTGAGTAGAATGGTGTGGTTGAGAGAAGAAACCAAACTGTTATGGGAATGGCAAGAAGCATGTTGAAAGCAATGAATATGCCCGGTTGGTGCTGGGGGGAGGCCGTAACCACAGCAGTGTATGTTTTGAACCGTTCTCCTACTCGGAGTGTTGAGAAAATGACTCCATATGAGGTATGGCATGACAAGAAACCTAGTGTACATCATTTGCGCACTTTCGGTTGTGTGGCACACGTGAAACAGGGAAGCAAACGCCTTAGAAAACTGGAAGATCGAAGTACACCAATGGTTTTCATTGGATATGAGCAAGGAAGCAAGGCATGAAGGTTTTACAATCCAAACACGGAGAGTGTTCACGTGTCACGTGATGCTGTGTTTGAAGAAAACCGCCCATGGAAGTGGGATGCAGCTGAGTCAAGTGAAATGGTGAATGATGAAGACATCTTTCGGGTAGAATACATCTTTCGTGATGAGAACCCTGGTGGAGTGATTTCTTCCTCTTGTGACACAGGTCAAGGTGACAAAACCCCGGCTGAGGGAGTGTCTTCTATGACACAACTAAAGCAACAAGCATCCAAGGATGCGGAGTTTGTGTCACCTCCTTCCATGTCACCAGAAATGGATAGTGAGCTAAAAGAAGCACCACTTCGGTATCGTTCCATGAGAAATATTCTTGAGGAGGTGCCAAGTTGTGAACCAGAAGAAGGAGGAGTAGATAAACTTCTTGTTGTCATAGGTGAAGAGCCATGCACAGCAGATGAGGCCTTGAGGGTCAAGGAGTGGCGCATTGCCATGATTGAGGAGCTCACATCCATTGAAGAGAACAAAACATGGTCATCGGTACAACTTCCGGAGGGTTATCGTGCCATTGGCTTGAAATGGGTTTTCAAGTTGAAGAAAGATGAACATGGGAATGTCATACGTCACAAAGAAAGGCTAGTTTCAAAGGGGTATGTGCAGAAGCAAGGAGTTGATTTTGAAGAAGTTTTTGCACCAGTTGCCAGGATGGAGTCTGTGAGGATTGTGTTAGCTGTTGCAGCTCATTTTGGGTGGCATGTTCATCACATGGATGTGAAGTCAGCCTTCTTGAATGGGAGTCTAGAAGAGGAGATCTATGTCACTCAACCTCCGGGTTTCATAGCTGAAGGCAAGGAGAAGTGGGTTTTAAGACTTCACAAGGCATTGTATGGCTTGAGACAAGCTCCTCGAGCATGGAACTGCAAACTTGATGAAAGTCTCAAGCAACTCGGTTTCACACGGTGCAAATCAGAACATGGCTTGTACACTAAGTTTGGAGGTGAGGCAAGGCTCATTGTGGGTGTGTATGTTGATGACTTACTTATTGTGGGAGAAAACATGGAGGAAATCAGTCGGTTCAAGGAGAAAATGAAGGAGAAGTTTTGCATGACTGACTTAGGAAGCTTGTCTTACTATCTTGGTATTGAAGTAAAGCAAGGAAGACATGGTATTGACTTGTGTCAAGTAGCCTATGCTGCAAAATTGCTTGAAAGAAGTGGGATGATAAATTGTAATAGGTGTGCCACTCCCATGGAATCCCGGTTGAAGCTTACCAAGAGAAGTACAGCTCCACTCACTGATCCAACCACTTATCGCAGCAGAATTGGTGGACTCAGGTACCTTTTACATACTCGGCCTGATCTCAGTTTTGGTGTGGGGTACTTAAGTATGTTCATGTCAAAACCTCAAGAAGAACACATGGTGGCTTTGAAACATTTACTTCGGTATGTGGCAGCTACAATGAGGTAAGGCTTGTCTTACAACCGAGGTGAAGGAAGTCTTGAGTTAAGAGGCTATAGTGATAGTGATTTTGGGGGAGATGTGGATGACAGGAGAAGCACAACAGGAGTCATATTCTTCCTGGGTGAAAATCCTATCAGCTGGTTATCCCATAAGCAAAAGGCTGTGGCAAAGTCCACATGTGAAGCTGAGTATGTGGCTGGAGCAGCAGCAGCAAGTCAGGCTGTTTGGCTCAGGCATGTGTTAGAAGAAGTAACAAGAATTCAAGTACCTCCACCAGTGATTAATATGGATAACACAGCAGCAATTGCTTTGGCAAAGAATCCAGTTTTACATGATAGAAGTAAACACATTGACATCAAGTTTCACTTTGTCAGAGAATGTGTTGATAGAGGAGAAGTCATCTTGGAGCATGTTGGGACAAAAGATGAGCTTGCTGATATCCTCACAAAGCCACTGGGACGTACACATTTTCAGGAACTTCGTGAGAAGATTGGAGTTCAGGAGATCAAACCTCAGAAGTAGGGGGAGATTGTTGAGTACTTCTGGAGGTTTAATCAGAGTTTAATTTCCTTATGTTTCAAGGAAATAAAGCACACATGACAAGAACCAGGGGTGTGTCCTGAGTCACATGTGTTGCACCGAGTCCTAGTGTGTGTGTGAGGGTGTTTCTGTTATGTTTCAAACAACCCGGGGGGGTTTGGGCCATACGTGCATGGCACATGCATGTGTTGCATGTTTTCAAATTTGTATGGTGTAAAATCCGGGCTGAGGTTGTTGAAAACCTGTGGCTTCCGGCTAATAAAAGGAGGGGAACGCGCTGGTGTTTGTTGAGCGCCGCCACAACTCATCCGAGCCAATTTTCATTCGGTTCTCCACCTGTGTTTGGATCTACACCACATCTCTAGACTTCCATCACGATTTGCATCACAAATCAGTGAGAGTTCTGTGAGGAAAACACCCAACATCGGTTTCCACAGCGTAACCGACGTCTATAGTTATGGGCGTCGGTTGTGGCACTAAAACCGACGGTTATATACTAAGTGCGTCGGGGCCCGCAAACCGATGGCTATAATTCATTTATATGCGTCGGCCCCGATGACTTTAATTTCCCTGACAACCTATTGACTGTTTCCTTTAGTGTTCACGATACCTTCATATGCATTGTTCTCGATCCAAACATGCTGCGCGACCTCCCGATCAACTCATCTTCTCCCTAAGACTAGTTCCATGGATCCCTTCACCAGCTATATCTTGAACTCAATCAACACCTGCACGTGAATAAACAACCAATACTTTTGAGCACAAGTCCGCGACTTGACTCACGTTAGTTCCAAAAACCACAACACCTTACGTGAACACCTCACATAAGCATGTTGCAAACTATAGCAAAATGTTAACCACCGTAAACAGCCATAGCACTTCAAAAACTTAGTAAAAGAATACTAAGCAAACTTTCCATAGATGTAAAGCAAGTTTGAAACATTTGCATGGTAAAAATGGAACCATTGCGATTTAGCTCCGGACCTTGCCAAAGCTAACCGGACCTTGAGCCGGAGCTTACCAAAGCTAGCAGAACCTAGCACCGGAACTTACCAAAGCTAGTAGGACCTACCGCCGGAGCTAACCAAACACATGTAGGACCTAGCCATAGCAAGTCGGACCTTACGTCAGATCTTGTCAGAGCTCGGACCTAGAGTCGGACCTTGAGAAAAAGAGTGTTTCGGCAGAATTCAAAACTTTTATCGTCATAGCCAATGTATTCAGCACACATAGGTCTCACAGCGAGTAATCGTAGTTTTTCTCCATGATGTACAATAAGAACCGAGCTCGATTCTCAGTGAAATTCTTCTCTCACGCGTAACCATTGCTCGAGCTGTGCACCGAACAGTCTCTAGGTCACCTAGCGCACCTCCTCGATCAAGAAGCATCAAGTTTCATCCACTAGAACCCTAGTTCTTCGAGTTTTTCTTGTCGGCGGCTGAAAACAGAGCACCTCGCTGTTGAGGTCATACTTGCGGCCGTTTTCACGATCATCGGGGTTCAGTTTCGTGTTCAGCACATCGCCAAGGTGCTTTAGGGTGAAACCTCATAAAAAGATGTAGAATTAACCGAGTTCGACGTCGCCGACGAGCTCCCGGCCGTTGTTGCCGTTGCATGTACTGTTCTGGCCATCGCCGAGCTTCAAGGTGTGCACCAGCATATTCCCCGCATGGAGTTGAGCACATGTGGCGAGTTTGGCCAAAGGAAACACACGAAAGCGGCCCGCGGCGAGGTCTCCGGCAAGGCGCGTCCGCGTGATGCTAGGGTGGCGCGAGGAGGAAGAAGACCGTGGGTTCCGAGCGTCAGTGAGAGAATAAAATTGGGCCAGATGTTTTGTGGCTCAGGGATTCTGTGTGGCTACGCGTTAAAGTGTGTGGCCTGTTGTGCGGCTTGGTGCAGTGCCGACACGTGACACAAGATCGCACTGTCCGAAGTTTAAACTTTTTTATTTTCAGTTTGAATTTTCAGATTTTGGCCAAATTTTGAAGACCCATAACTTCTTGTAGGATTGTCCAAAATTTGTGAAACAAATTTTGTTGGATTCCTTTCAACCAGTACTTTTCAATGGTACAATTGGATTAGTATGAAAGTTCTGGAATTTCCTCCATAATTATTCAAAGTTATTTTTTTATATTTAATTCCAGGTGATCCCTGTTATGAAACATGCCCAATTTTGGTCAGCTTGTCCTTCATAAATCTACTGATCTTCAGTAAAAATTTGATCAGCATTGGACTTTATTTACGGGGTCTAATGGTGTTACAATTGCTCTTATTCAAGAAACATTAGGAAAAGGACAGAGATCAATTTCAGCTTTTATCCAAACTTAGAAATTCAATATATCACTGTAGGAAACTCCAAAATTAGTAAAACCGATTCTCAGGGACTCAGGAAATTCTAAAGT
The DNA here is from genome assembly GCA_030760725.1 of Neostapfia colusana. Taxonomy (NCBI): domain Eukaryota; kingdom Viridiplantae; phylum Streptophyta; class Magnoliopsida; order Poales; family Poaceae; genus Neostapfia; species Neostapfia colusana. Next base: position 29,179,951 of record JASWHV010000017.1, on the reverse strand, counting down.
TTCTGAAAAGCTAAGTTTGCAGTATGACAAACTTTCAGGTTTGGCTTATTAATTCAGAGAAGGAAAATGACTTAGAAAATTCTTTGGAGCACAATTTTAATTAACTTTCTGTAAATTTTGGCTAGCAGTACCTGAGTGTCATGTGAGAATTTATGTAAAAATCCCAAGTCTATTAGAGTTAATTTTATAAAGATTTCATTTAAATCTTTATAACTACTATTAAACGCTTAATAACTTAGTCATGTGTATTCTTGGTCATTTCAATTAGTTACTGAGCCTGAGGAGACGTCGGAGGGCATCGAGGAGATTCTCCCGGAAGCTGATCTCACTAACCCACAGCACCAACGCAAGTCTCAGTTTCATTTAACAAACTTAGCAAGTTTTTTATTTGTACCACTATAGTATGAGGTACTTATGTGCATTATCTTTATAATGTTTTGATGTCCCACTTGCATAACCAGGTCATCCCAGGGAGAGTGATGGGTAGTGGTTAAGTCCTCGAGTAGTATATGCAAATCTTAATATTTATATGCTTCGGTACAAGTCGAGTAGTAGGAATCTACTCCTGAGGTTAGGATTGGCTACATACGGGATTGGTTCGAGATGTGAGGTTCATCTAATATGAAAATGGAGACCAGGCAGGGGTGTAGGATGCAACAAGAGGGTGTCTTGCGTGAGTATCCCTGCTCTTGTCGATCTGAGGACCGATCCGTGTGCGGCCACGCTGAACAAGTTTGAATGTACCAAAGGCAAATCAGATATCTAGGGTCCGGTTGTGGGGAACCCCTTCTAGGATCCACACTCCAGGATACACATTGGGTGGTGCAGCATATACGAAAAGAACCATAAACGTACAAAGTCCTTTATTCATCAACATAGTGTCTTTTACAAAATAATGTACTACGAGGGTACACGCAGCAGAATATACATACCCACTTACTCTCGGTCCTAACTAAGCAAAGGAGAAGACGTCCAGCCCGCGGACACTTCTTACTAGCTTCCACAAAGATGAGTGCAGCGGCAGGGTTTCCGGTGAGTCTCTGATGGCTCACCGAACAACCATCTTCATAGCAAATTTTATAACCTGCAAAACACTAATAATGCAACCGTGAGCACAATGGCTCAGCAAGACTTAATCGACACTCCTAAACATGGAACTCTACGTGCAGGGATTACTAACATAGGAAAAGGTATGATGCGATAACTGTAACAGCCCTAACTTATGTAAATTTTGATTTCAACTTATAAAACAAAGTTAAGGCGAAGAAAGGCTATAATTGTGTCACATGAAATGATGAACACAAATATGGATATGTGAGGGAGTTAAAAAATTTCTCTAGCCCATGATCAGAACATGTTAACCTAGGGGAAAGAATTAGACTCCCAAAAACTCTAACTCATGTGCACCTTCTCTATGAGTAAAGTGAAGGAAATAAAAATGCAATTTGAATTCTTTTGAAAGGATTCCTATTCAGATTGTACAAAGGCCCATATGTGAGGGCATAGATGCATTTCTCATGTATTCAAGAGCCTAAGTTTCAAATTTGGAGAATTTTAGGTTTCATATACTATTTATTCCGGCGATTAAAAGAGGCATGTTCAAATTCAAACTTGGATTTGAATTTTGAACCAAACAAACTCAATTTCAAAATCTGATTTCAGATTCGAATACCTCATAATTCTTTTGACCTATCCTCCAAGTTTGATTGAATTCGGAGCTCATTTTCTATTTTAAATCGAATTGTGGATAAGAGGCAAAATTGTGGCTGTGGACCCCACCGGTCAGTCTCACCGAAAATTCAACCGACTCCAGCGACGCAGCAGCTCGGTGCTGGCCACCTCCCACGCCACCTCCTGCTGGCTCATCATTTTGCTCGTCCTGATCACCACAGCAAGTGCCACAACCCTCTTTTGCCTCTCCCAGCTCGAGCCCCTGGTCTGCTCCCGTGTGTTTGCTCCAGAGAAGAAAAACAGCAGCTGCTGCTCTGTTCCTCTGATCGCCCAAGCAACCCAGCTCCGTTTGCTCGAGCTGCCAACAGAAAAAAGGTTCGCCCCTGAGTGCTCTAGCCGGCTGTCAACTTTCCTCCGCCGTCCCGAGCTCACCGGCGCTTAGAAACAGAAAAGTTTCTGCTGCTCCCGTGTTGAACGTCGGAGGACCGGAACTGGACGCCGTGGACAGCCCAAACCAGAAGGGATCACGTCCAAGCAAGCAACCCCATCTGTGCACCAACAAGTCTAGTTGTTCACCTCCAAAGCTCAGCCCTATCCATTGATCATAGAGGGAGAATTTCAAGTTTTTCTCCCGGGCGGCAGAAACGGACCTTGAGGTAAGGAATTGTAAAATTCATCCTCAAATCGTGTTTGTTGGGTCTCAAACTTCACACACAGGATGATAACTTCCTAGCACACCTCCTCCATCGATTTCAGACCAAGAAATTGAGTGTGGAGTGAGCAATCCGAGCTCTTTTAGAGGGTATGCCGCTGGACCCTATCGGGCGCACGGTGCCAATAGGTTTAGAGCCCTCTCCAGCTGGTTTAGACCTCATGCCGGTCTTCTACATGATCCCCTGATGCTGTAGAGCCCAAGAACCGACCATTTGGTGGAGAATTCACCGTGCAAGACCTCGCCGGAGCCCTAGGGTTTGCTGTGGCCGGTGCACCCTGTTTTCCGGCGAGTTTCAGCCGCCGGCGACCTCACCAACGTGTTCAGCGTGGGGAAATATGGGGGGGCGGCCAGAAGGAGGTCTGGAGGTGGCTGGGAACTGGTTTTCCGGTGACCTCACCGGAGGGGGCCGCCACTGGTGTGTTTGGCGCGAGTCTGGAGGTTAGGGATGACAGGTGGGACCCACTGTCAGCATTTAAACATTTTCCAGATTTTCCCACTCTAGTTCAAACTTTGGAGAGCCATAACTTTGTGTAGGAGTGTCCAAAAATTATGAAACAAATTTTGTTGGATTCCTCTCAAAGAGTACTATCCAGAGGTGCAGATCAATGTTTATGAACATCTCTGAATTTGGCTCATTAATTCATTTAAAAAAATCTTGTCTGAATTTTTACAGGAGTTCTGTTTATTGGAAAATCCCCAAATTTGGACAGGACATTGTTCCAAAATTCCTTGAATATCTGTAAAAATTTCAGAGGCATTGGACCTCATTTGCTTGGTCAAATGATGTGTTCATTCCTTATGTCTCTGAAAAATGGGAAAATGAACACAGACAATTTCAGCTTTTCCCCATTCTTTGTAAAATCCACATCTCCATGTAGGAAACTCCAAAAATGGTAAAACCAATTCCTATGGACTCAGGACATTTTGTACTTTACAGAAAGTCTACTTTGCAGCATAGGAAAGCTTAACATCTAGGGGGTAAAGGCAGATTAGTGAAAACCACATAAGGATTTGTTGTGCTCAGATGGAGCCATTTCATGAGCTCAATCTTTGCACACTGCCTAAATATCTTCCATAGAGGCTGTGGTTAAATTCTCAGCTTCATTGGACCTCTGGAACTTGAGCTACCATCTTTTAGGTTTAAGTGTTCATATAATGGACTTAATCACATGGTGATTACTAGTATCTCTTTTCACCCTAGCTTTCATCATCTCTAAGGTTGTAGATCTAACAACAGAAAAATTGCTGTTGTTTGCCCTTTTTGGTGTGAGTTAACTGGTACAACAGTTTTGAATTATTTTCTAAATTGCTTTTGAATACATGTGCATAAATCATCTTAATAGCACGTGACGTCGACGTTCGACGAGGACTCGACTCTGCAGCGAGGATCTCCATCTCGTGACGAGTTTAGAGGATTCTCCGGAGGAAGACTAACTCCTAGCTTATAACAAAACCATTGAGCAAGGCAAGCCCCGGTTTGTATATCGTTACCGTTTTAAATTTTGCTTTACTTCACCTCATGTTCATTAGACTTGATATTGTGCATTATGTCTAGGATGATTGAAACCCACTTGCATGACTATTACATCCCTGAGTAGAAGGTTTTGTGTAGACTTTGCCTCGTTGTAGATGCTAGGCTAATGTTGTAGCTAGCTTGGTAGAAGTCGAGTAGTAAAAAGCTACTCGCGAGAAAGTTCGAGTAATGGAGTTACTCGCGAGAGATAAATGATAAGAGCACCCTCATGAATATGAGATGGGGACGGGTATATTCCTGTAGGATGGAGCGCTCAATGTTGGTCTCGACCTGCGATGGGTGTGACAATGCTTGAGACCTCATTTGGCCTAGACTGGGATGGTAAGGCAAATGTGGAGGTTGGTTGTAGCCCCGTCCGTGTCGGTTAAGGACCGTATGTATACGGCCCTGCTGGACAAGATTGAGCTGTACCGGATATATAGTGGGGTATGGGACCATGAAACCAATGTAACTCGATGGACCGTGATATAGAAACTCATCCTTCGCGTGGGAATGGCGTTGAGATGGCGGTAGGTGTAAATCCTTTAGCGGGCAACTTCGACGTGTCCGCGTAGAGGACCATCCTGCTTGGCGCGAAGCGTTTTTCTATGTCGGGGTGTCGTGTGAAAGGTTGCTGCATACAACGTAATAAAGAGCTCTTGAGAGAGTCTTTCGAGCCGGGTGTATGTGTCATGTATTCCAGGTTGTTATTGATTCGAATCACCGTCGCTCGCGGAAGAGGATTGAGCATACTTGCTCACTGCGCCGTGACTTAGTAAGAAGAGGAACTAAGTCTCTTAACTTGTTGTTTTTGGATTAATCACTGTATTGGAACCTTGACTGAAGTAAATATAGAGCCAACTAAATTTCATTTCCGCCTTAGGCTAGCAACATCGGGGTAAGCGTTTCTTGTTTGATTGTGGACTTCCGATGTTGTGAGGCGTGAGGACCACTAAAATGAAGGCTATAAGAATCTAAATATAAGGATCAAGTTTAGTCAAGCTGCATTTTGCAAATTCCTATTACTACTGTCTTACTACCCCTGCATTTAGAGTTACATGTTTAGGAGTGACGGTTAAGTCTTGCTGAGCCTTAGTGCTCACGGTTGCTTCTGAGTTGTTTTTGTAGGTAGCAGGATGCCTGCTATGAAGAGGGTTGTTCGGTGAGACGACGAACCTCACGGTTCGTGCAATTCATCGGAAACCTAGCCGCTGCCTTTCTTTGGTGAAGCTAGTAGGAAGCGTTCACGGGCTGAACGACTTCTCTTCGGCGTAGTTAGGGTCGAGAGTGAGTAGTTTGTCCAGCAAATTTTAATTTCCGCTGCATGTGTACATTATGTTGTAAAAGGAATTATCTTGAGTAACAAAACGGTTTCTTTCTGTTCTTACATCTCTTTTCGTGCATGCTGTTGGGCGCCGCATCGCACGACACCACCCACTGCGATCACCGGGCGTCACAGACGTGGTATCAGAGCTGCATTGGGAATAGCACGCATGAAAAGAGCATATTTTTGAAAACTTAGAGGTATACGAGTGAGGAACGTATAGTATGCCCACATAAGGAGTATTATTAGCATAGTTACTTAAGGTGGCAAGCTAACAGTGTGTTACTTTTCAGTATTTAAATTCAGTAACGACGCACCTACGTGGAGGTAAGAATGGTAAGGAACGCCACCGAAAGCGGATCAATTTCGGTTAGCTCTCCCATACGAGGAAAGTAGTGTGGGATGTCCCGTTCAGCAATGGACGGGAAGTGTATATGTTTTCTAAGACTCTTCATGTCTTAGAGACATATGTATGGCACTAGCCTCCAGTGCGCAAACCCAGGGGCAAGAGGAGGAGACCCCATCGTGTGGTTTGTAACACGAAGTGTGTTCTCTAGGACTCTTCATGTCCTATGAGGCATACAAAAGTTCTGTTCCACCGGTGTTCTTTATTGCAAAGGTGTGGAGCTCCCGTCGGGTGGTGAATAACCCGATCATGTACCTTGAGACGAGGCTTGACTCAAGGATGGCCCGTATGGCAATGATATGGGGCATATGTTTTTACTATGATATGGACCTGCCTGAAATAACAAACCAATGTGTGCATCATTATTGAGTGGTTTTCTGCAGGTACCTTAATCACGTTAGAACACGTCGTGTAGAAAACGTTTGTGAGTGACCGTTTAGTGCCACCACTTGAGATGTATACGCCGGGTACAAAGCCGGTTAGGATTTTAATTTGGTGAGGAAACATAGTACCGTGATGTGTTTTGAAACTGCATAACAAGAGAAATTTGAAATAAAAAGAGTAAATTTGGAGTCTAGGATTCCATTAGGGGGTAATGAACTCCTATATTAAACTAAGAGTCAATTGGGAGTATAGATTTATTCACAAAGACTTAGGAATAACCTCCCCTGCTTTCAGCAGAATTTTGCTGAAATTGAACAGGGCATAATTTTTTTTGATTGAACCAATGGAGGTGAGTGATACATTTCTGGAAAGGTTTTGATGTCTTCTAAAACTTTTCTGTAGAAGTCCAGACCAGAATCACCCTCCAAATGGATGAAATTCTCAGATGAGTGTGAACTGTCCAAAAACAGGGAAGACACAAATTGCCCTCTGGAAATTTTCTGTATTTCGACCATAATTTTATGTAGAATTATTTCTAAGGGTCAAGTAAGACACCGTTGGAAAGCTTGTGATATATTCTATGACTTTGTAGTTCAAAGTTTCTCCAGATTTCAAGTTTAAAGTGATGAAATCTTGCGGACAAAACAGCCACTTTCAAAGGAGGTGCTGTCAAAATTGTTCCAGATTTCTGTTAACTTTGAAATATCACAATTTTTGATCCAGAACATATATGAAGGCAAATGAATACTCGTTGGAAAGATATTGAAGTTAACTAGAACTTTGATATTCAACTTGAGATATGAAATTGCCATTTTCATATTTAAATTCTGGGGTTAAGACCAATTGGTCATTCTGAACAGAGTAGTGCTTATTGCCATTCAACTTGAGACTTGTTGTGGACAGGAATGTCTTAGACTTCTCTAAGTTCTATAGCATGTTCTTGAGTTATTTTTTTCAGTTTGTCCTACTGTTGGAATTAAGGGTTTGGACAAACTTGCTCAAGTTTGGTAGATTTCAGAATTGTCGAAACCCTAGTTAGCTTGTGTAATGTTGCAATATTGATGTGATGCTTTTACGGTTATGTTTTAAATTCAAGTTGAGTTTAAACTTTGAATTTTAACCGTAAATTGCTCACTCTTGCAGTATGGATCGTGCTCATTCCAGGAGTGAGGTTGGTGAGTCGAGTCACGGCGAAAGTAATTCGCCACGACAAGAAGTGCCGACATCATCAACCGGATTGGCGGGAATCTTGGCAAAGATGGCTGAGTCTCTGTATCTGTTGGTGCGACAAAGCATACGACAGGAGACACTACAGCAAAATCCCCCGCCAAGTACTTATCTGGATTTCTTAGCAAGACAACCACCGGTTTTCTCGGAAGCGAAAGAGCCGTTGGAGTCGGCTCATTGGCTCCAATGTATTGACGCCAAATTTGATATGCTTGAGTGGGATAAATATCAGAAGACTCTATTTGCCGCTCAACAACTCCACGGAGCCGCTGGAGCTTGGTGGGCAGAGGACATCGCTACTCTTCCTGAAGGTCATCGAGTGACATGGGATGAATTCCGGAATGTTTTCCGGGCACGTCACATTTGTTCGGGAATTCTTCGAACAAAATATCAAGATTTTCTGGAATTAAAGCAAGGAGAAAAGAGTGCGTACGAGTACTTCCAGGAGTTTGAAGACTTTATGCAATACGCAACTTATATGGTTGACTCGAAAGTGTTGAAGTGCGAGTATTTCTTCCGAGGTTTGAATGTCGAACTTAAGAAACAAGTGACCTTGTTCAATAACGGTATTTACAATGAGTTGGTAAATGCCGCTATCATTAAGGAAGACATGCATCTTCGTTGCGAAGCGGAACTGAAAGAAAATATACCACCAGACAGTGACATCGAGGTTCATCCGAACTATCGAGTGCGGTATTACTCGCCAGTTAGGCAACAAATTCAGCCTGTGGTGCAACTCTCACAACCACGGCTGGAGTTGATCACTTATGAGCCTCCACCTCAACAGAAGCGGACAGAAATTATTCGTGCAACCCTACCGCAACCAGCTACGCACGAGTTATCTCCACCTCGTGTTAGTAGAGAGCTGAGCATTTCTACAGCACGAAACCGTCGTGGAGCTGAGCAGAGTCACACTCGTGTGTTGCCTCGTCAATGCTCAGATCAGCATCGTGAACCTTCACAGAAGAATCTTTCAAAAGCTGGCAGGGTTAATTATACTGCTATTGAGGACATTGCAAAAGGCGAACCAATTTTGGCGGGCATGTTCACTTTACATGAACAGCCCACTTTCGTGTTGTTTGATGTAGGAGCCACCCACAATTTTATTAGCAGAGACTATGTGCTGAAGAATAATCTTCCATTTAGCACAGTTAAGCATCCGTTTCATATCAGCTCACCCGGAGGCAAGATATCAACAAATGATATGGTCTCTCGGGCACCGTTATGTTTGGGTGTAAATATCTATCCTGCGAGCCTTATCATACTCAAAGGCCAAAGGATTGATATTATCTTGGGGATGTCATGGTTGACACATTATGGAGCTATCTTTGATATCAGCTCGCGGACTGTCCAACTGAATTCCCCAATACACGGTTGCAACACATTGAATCTTGTGGATCCATCACAACGAGTTGCAGCGGTGCATCAGATTGAAGCTCCTAAACTTGAGGATATTCCAGTGGTAAGTGAATATCCAGATGTATTTCCCGAAGACTTGTCGGGCATGCCGCCCGAACGTGATGTAGAGTTCAAGATTGAACTCGCACTGGGAACAACACCTATTTCTCGGTGACCATACAAAATGGCATCAAAGGAGCTAGCGGAATTGAAGGAGCAGCTGAATGACCTCATGGACAAAGGTTTTATACGCCTAAGTTCATCACCTTGGGGCTGTTCCGCACTCTTCGTGAAGAAGAAGGACGAAACTTTGAGACTATGTGTAGATTATCGTCCACTGAATGCTGTCACTATCAAGAATAAGTATCCACTACCTCGCATCGATATTTTATTTGATCAACTAGTGGGTGCTAAGGTATTTTCCAAGATGGATCTTCGGTCCGGGTATCACCAGATAAAAATCCGGGCAGAAGATGTACCTAAGACAGCATTCTCGACAAGATATGGTCTTTATGAATATCTTGTCATGTCCTTTGGATTGACCAATGCTCCGGCTCACTTTATGTATCTCATGAACTCTGTGTTCATGCCGGAGTTAGATAAGTTCGTCGTGGTTTTCATCGACGACATCTTGGTCTATTCAAAGTCAGAAGAAGAACACGCTGAACATTTGCGTATTGTACTCCAACTCTTGAGGGATCACAAGCTATATGCAAAGTTCAGTAAATGTGAGTTTTGGATCAGCAAAGTGCCGTTTCTTGGGCATATTATTTCCGCGGAAGGCATCGCTGTGGACCCAAGTAAAATCGAGCAAGTGCTGAATTGGAAATCTCCAACATCTGTTCATGAAGTGAGGAGTTTCCTAGGTTTAGCGGGTTTTTTTTTACCGGAGATTCATTCCAAACTTCTCCAAAGTCGCTAAACCTATGACGGAGCTGTTGAAGAAAAGCACGATGTATGATTGGAGCAATTCATGCGAACAAGCTTTTCAAACTTTAGTGAAGCATCTCACTACAGCTCCAGTTTTAGCCCAGCCGGACACAACTAAGCCTTTTGATATCTATTGCGACGCATCCGGCATCGGTTTGGGTTGTGTGTTGATGCAAGAAGGACGTGTGGTCGCGTATGGATCCCGACAACTCAGGGGTCACGAGCAGAATTACCCGACGCACGACCTTGAGCTAGCTGCAGTGGTCTTAGCATTGAAGATGTGGAGACATTATCTACTAGGCAATTTAGTACATCTCTACACTGACCATAAAAGCTTGAAGTACATCTTCACGCAGAAGGAACTGAATATGAGGCAGCGAAAATGGCTCGAATTGATCAAGGATTACGAACTTGAAATTCATTACCATCCGGGTAAAGCGAATGTGGTTGCTGATGCACTTAGTCGGAAAGCCCACATTCACCATTTAGCCATGGCTGCACATAAGTAGAACCAAGCCTGCGCTTAGTTCCCTACGGATCGCTGTTCAACCTCGCTCTTATTCCTACAATCCGAGATGATATTATAGAGGCTCAGAAGAGAGACAGGGGTATGTCTCATATCCAGAGGAGAGTGGACAGCGGTGAATTGAAGATGTTCCGCAAGGATGAAGAGGGTACTCTATGGTTTAACAACCGTATAGTTGTACCCCAAAATATGAAATTACGAAGGAAGATATTGGATGAAGCGCATTTATCCAAGTACTCCATTCATCCGGGAAGCAATAAGATGTACCAGGACTTGAAATCTAAGTTCTGGTGGACACGGATGAAAAGGGAGATTGCAAAATACGTATCGGAGTGTGATACGTGTAGGCGGGTTAAAGCCGACCATATGAGGAAAGCCGGACCACTTCAACCGCTGAAGGTTCCAGCATGGAAGTGAGAAGACATAAGTATGGACTTTATCGTCGGTTTACCCATGACCAGCAACAATCATGATTCTATTTGGGTAATCGTCGATCGTTTGACCAAGACCGCTCATTTTATTCCAGTCCATACTAAATATGTGGCAAAGAAGTATGCGGAGCTGTTCATCTTGAGAATCATGTGTTTACACGGAGTTCCCCGCACCATCGTGTCTGACCGAGGTGTGTTGTTCGTATCCAGATTCTGGGAGCAACTGCATGCTTCCTTGGGAACCAAGTTAATCAGGAGTTCAGCGTATCATCCGCAAACTGATGGTCAAACGGAGAGGATAAATCAGATTCTGGAGGATATGCTACGGGCATATGTCATCAATTATGGAAAGAATTGGGATGACCATCTACCGTTAGCAGAATTCTCATATAACAATGGTTACCAATCCAGCATCAAAATGGCCCCGTATGAAGCTCTTTATGGCCGGAAGTGCCGCACACCACTGAATTGGTGTGAGTCCGGCGAGAGAGTGGTCTACGGGATTGATCTTGTGAATGAAGCCGAGGAACGAGTGCGAGTGATTCAAGCCAATTTAAATGCTGCTCAATCTCGGCAGAAGAGTTATGCAGACAAAAGACGTCGATCTCTTCACTTCGACATCGGGGACCACGTTTATCTTCGTGTCTCTCCGATGAAAGGAGTTCATCGGTTCGGAGTGAAGGGAAAGCTTGCTCTGCGATTCATCGGGCCGTTTTCTATCACTGAGATATGTGGACCCGTGGCCTATCGTCTGGAGTTACCGACGTCACTTTCGGGTATTCACAATGTTTTCCACGTCTCTCAACTACAGAAATGTCTTAAGTACCCAGCTGCAGTTCATATGGAGAACATTGAGGATCTTCAACCGGATCTCACTTATTCTGAGTACCTGATACAGATTATTGACGAGAAGACTCGCGCCACAAGAAATCGGACATTGCGATTTTACATAGTCTTGTGGAACAACCACACCGCTGATGAAGCTACGTGGGAAAGCGAGGAATTCCTCCGTTTACATTTTCCCGACTTGTTTGTACCATATGTCCCGTAGTCATTCTCCCTTCTTCTTCCTTTTTGTAATCTCGGGACGAGATTCTTTTAAGGGGGGAGGAATGTAACAGCCCTAACTTTTGTAAAGTTTGATTTCAACTTATAAAACAAAGTTAAGACGAAGAAAGGCTATAATTGTGTCACAGGAAATGATGAACACAAATATGGACATGTGAGGGAGTTAAAAAATTTCTCTAGCCCATGATCAGAACATGTTAACCTAGGGGAAAGAATTAGACTCCCAAAAACTCAAACTCGTGTGCACCTTCTCTATGAGTAGAGTGAAGGAAATTTAAATGCAATTTGAATTCTTTTGAAAGGATACCTATTCAGATTGTACAAAGGCCCATATGGGAGAGCATAGATGCATTTCTCATGTATTCAAGAGCCTAAGTTTCAAATTTGGAGAATTTTAGGTTTCATATACTATTTATTCCGGGGATTAAAAGAGGCACGTTCAAATTCAAACTTGGATTTGAATTTTGAACCAAACAAACTCAATTTCAAAATCTGATTTCAGATTCGAATACCTCATAATTCTTTTGACCTATCCTCCAAGTTTGATTGAATTCGGAGCTCATTTTCTATTTTAAATCGAATTGTGGATAAGAAGCAAAATTGTGGCTGTGGACCCCACCGGTCAGTCTCACCAAAAATTCAACCGACTCCAGCGACGCAGCAGCTCGGTGCTGGCCACCTCCCACGCCACCTCCTGCTGGCTCATCATTTTGCTCGTCCTGATCACCACAGCAAGTGCCACAACCCTCTTTTGCCTCTCCCAGCTCGAGCCCCTGGTCTGCTCCCGTGTGTTTGCTCCAGAGAAGAAAAACAGCAGCTGCTGCTCTGTTCCTCTTATCGCCCAAGCAACCCAGCTCCGTTTGCTCGAGCTGCCAACAGAAAAAAGGTTCGCCCCTGAGTGCTCTAGCCGGCTGTCAACTTTCCTCCGCCGTCCCGAGCTCACCGGCGCTTAGAAACAGAAAAGTTTCTGCTGCTCCCGTGTTGAACGTCGGAGGACCGGAACTGGACGCCGTGGACAGCCCAAACCAGAAGGGATCACGCCCAATCAAGCCACCCCATCTGTGCACCAACAAGTCTAGTTGTTCACCTCCAAAGCTCAGCCCTAGCCATTGATCACAGAGGGAGAATTTCAAGTTTTTCTCCCGGGCGGCACAAACGGACCTTGAGGTAAGGAATTGTAAAATTCGTCCTCAAATCGTGTTTGTTGGGTCTCAAACTTCACACACAGGATGTTAACTTCCTAGCACACATGCTCCATCGACTTTAGACCAAGAAATTGAGTGTGGAGTGAGCAATCCGAGCTCTTTTAGAGGGTATGCCGCTGGACCCTATCGGGCGCACGGTGCCGATAGGTTTAGAGCCCTCTCCAGCTGGTTTAGACCTCATGCCGGTCTTCTACATGATCCCTGGTGCTGTGGAGTCCAAGAACCGACCATTTGGTGGATAATTCACCGTGCAAGACCTCGCCGGAGCCCTAGGGTTTGCTGTGGCCGGTGCACCCTGTTTTCCGGCGAGTTTCAGCCGCCGGCGACCTCACCAATGTGTTCAGCGTGGGGAAATATGGGAGGGGGGCGGCCAGAAGGGGGTCTAGAGGTGGCTGGGAACTGGTTTTCCGGTGACCTCACCGGAGGGGGCCGCCACTGGTGTGTTTGGCGCGAGTCTGGAGGTTAGGAATGACAGGTGGGACCCACTGTCAGCATTTAAACATTTTCCAGATTTTCCCACTCTAGTTCAAACTTTGGAGAGCCATAACTTTGTGTAGGAGTGTCCAAAAATTGTGAAACAAATTTTGTTGGATTCCTCTCAAAGAGTACTATCCAGGGGTGCAGACCAATGTTTATGAACATATCTGAATTTGGCTCATTAATTCATTTAAAAAATCTTGTCTGAATTTTTACAGGAGTTCTGTTCATTGGAAAATCCCCAAATTTGGACAGGACATTGTTCCAAAATTCCTTGAACTTCAGTAAAAATTTCAGAGGCATTGGACCTCATTTGCTTGGTCAAATGATGTGTTCATTCCTTATGTCTCTGAAAAATAGGAAAATGAACACAAACAATTTCAGCTTTTCCCCATTCTTTGTAAAATCCACATCTCCATGTAGGAAACTCCAAAAAAGGTAAAACCAATTCCTATGGACTGAGGACATTTTGTACTTCACAGAAAGTCTACTTTGCAGCATAGGAAAGCTTAACATCTAGGGGGTAAAGGAAGATTAGTGAAAACCACATAAGGATTTGTTGTGCTCAGATGGAGCCATTTCATGAGCTCAATCTTTGCACACTGCCTAAATATATTCCATAGAGGCTGTGGTTAAATTCTCAGCTTCATTGGACCTCTGGAACTAGAGCTACCATCTTTTAGGTTTAAGTGTTCATATAATGGACTTCATCACATGGTGATTACTAGTATCTCTTTTCACCCTAGCTTTCATCATCTCTAAGGTTGTAGATCCAACAACAGAAACCTTGCTGTTGTTTGTCCCTTTTTGGTGTGAGTTAACTGGTACAACAGTTTTGAACCATTTTGTAAATTTCTTTTGAATATATGTGCATAAATCATCTTAATAGCACGTGACGTCGACGTTCGACGAGGACTCGACTCTGCAGCGAGGATCTCCATCTCGTGACGAGTTTGGCGGATTATCCAGAGGAAGACTAACTCCTAGCTTCTAACAAAACCGTTGAGCAAGGCAAGCCCCGGTTTGCATATTGTTACCGTTTTAAATTTTGCTTTACTTCACCTCATGTTCATTAGACTTGATATTGTGCATTATGTCTAGGATGATTGAAACCCACTTGCATGACTATTACATCCCTGAGTAGAAGGTTTAGTGTAGGCTTTGCCTCGTTGTAGATGCTAGGCTAATGTTGTAGCTAGCTCGGTAGAAGTCGAGTAGTAAAAAGCTACTCGCGAGAAAGTTCGAGTAATGGAGTTACTCGCGAGAGATAAATGATAAGAGCACCCTCATGAATATGAGATGGGGACGGGGATGTTCCTGTAGGATGGAGCGCTCAAGGTTGGTCTCGACCTGCGATGGGTGTGACAATGCTTGAGACTGTAGGATCGAAGAGCACGTGAAAAGCTACCAGAGGGGGGGTGAATGGTAGATTAAAACTTTTCGCAGCGGAAACAACAAAAACCCCTCAGCAAAAAATCAATCGGTTAAAGAAACCGTGTGTGCAAGTGTTTTCAAAAGTGTTCAACCGTGACAAATCAAGTAGAGAGGTAGAGAATCAAGTCACGGATCTAATGCAACAAGAATGACTTGAAAACACGAAGTAAAACTTGAGATACAATCAAAACATTAAACGAAGATCAATCTGTTCTACCCGATATAAAACAGATCTGCAATGCTGCAAAGAAACTCGTGTATCTCAAAAACTAAAGATCATAAGCTCGTGAAAATTTCACAGATGATAGATAATTGAGTTGTGAAGACAACCCAAAAAAATCACGTCAATCAGATCTGTAAAACTCGAGTTATGAACGAAACACCGAAGCAACGTCGGTCTGTCCAGAAACTCGGCGAGAAAGACTTGACGAAAAACAAGTCGGACGAACAAGGCACAAAAGCTCCTCGAAACTATGAACTTTATTCAATAGAAACACAAGAGGAACAGCCCAAAGTCGTGCACCATGAGCTCTGGCCTCCCTTGCTTATATAACCAGCTCTATGGCCAATTCAATTCAAACTAGGACTCCTACTCCTACTTGGATTCAAACTGTAACTTTCCAATACTGCTCAAGACTCTTCTATACGCAGATAGAAGCAATCTTAAGACTTCCAAACACCTTAGGAATGTCCCAAACATTCCTAAAACAACTCAAATTCATGACACACACGAAATCCTATCATAACCAACTCAAAACTTTCCATATTTGAGTCAAACACGACTCAGCCGCAGCCTGAGTCCATAACCTAGTCGGTTGGACCTTTCCGACCAATTCTTTACGTCCACTTCTCTTCATCACGCCTTGGAACAATGTTGCCACGTCCATGCACTCCTTGCACACGTGCAAACACCTTCCAACGACGTACACGCAACCTTCATATGCACTGCCCTTGATCCAAACATGCCGCGCGACCTCCCGATCAACTCAACCACAGCTCCTCCCAAACTTGGTTGTTGGAACCTCATCTCCTCCCTGAGACTAGTCCAAGGATCCCGTCACCAGCCATGTCTTGAACTCAAGCAACACCTGCACATGAATAAACAACCAATTCTTCCGAGCACAAGTCCTCGACTTGACTCACGTTAGTTCGAAAACCACAACACCTTACATGAGCATGTCACATAAGCATGTTGCAAACCATATCAAATGATAACAGCCATAACCACCAAAACACACCAAAAACTTAGCAAATTAATACTAAGCAAACCTTCTCATAAAGCAAGTTTGAAACATTGCGAGCAAAAACAAGACGCTGCAGTTCTACGAGTTGAACTTCACGGGAGCTCCCTAAAAACAAGCTCTGGACCTCACAGAAGCTCTCCGGACCTTGCAGGAGCTCTCCGGACCTTGCATTGGACCTTGCCAACACTTGGCGGACCTAACAAAGAACTTGTCGGACCTTGCCACAGAAGAATGTTTTGGCAATATTCAAAACTTTGAATGTTAATGCTAACTTTTATCCTAATTGCCAATGTATTCAGCACACATAGGTCTCACAATCTCCCCCTTG
Organism: Neostapfia colusana; assembly: GCA_030760725.1. Classification (NCBI taxonomy): domain Eukaryota; kingdom Viridiplantae; phylum Streptophyta; class Magnoliopsida; order Poales; family Poaceae; genus Neostapfia; species Neostapfia colusana. The sequence goes on along the minus strand of JASWHV010000017.1, from coordinate 29,163,670 downwards.
ATGAATGCATTGGCAACACCAATTAAAATCCGAACATTGGCTTATGAAAAGTTTTGAAAAGTTTTGAAAACTCATTTCTCCCCCTTTATTAATTTCTCCCCATTTTTTAAAATCAGAGAAGGAAGAAAGTGTATAACATATGCAAAGTGTAAAAAAAATCTCTCCTTATACATATTTCTCCCCCTTTGACAATGTATTCAGCAAGGTTCAAAGGAGAAATTTTTAATTGTTATGAGCATATTATAACATATACATACAAAACAAAGCTCATCCAAGTCATACTATCATGTTACTTACACTATCACATCAATAAGATACATAAAGTAGTGTAAGCCATGCTAGAGATCAAATGTATTTTTCAGTTTAAGCAAGTCATGATCTCCCTTACTCAACTATTTCAAAACCTGAAAACATGACACTTGTTGCTGCATTTTTATTATTCATAATCATTTAAGGCACAAAGTTGATCATATGATATTTGCAAGAGATTATATGCCGCATCAGCCTTATTCTAACCAACCAAGCCAAGCCTATGTCATTTGACAATCAGAAGCTTAAGGACATGGTTTTAGTCATACACAATTCCTTCCAAGTTCATATCTTAGTGTAATGATAAGCAATCTCAAAAGAAGAAGTGTGATGCATGCATATTCTCTTGATCTTTTCTCAATTTTTTTATTTGAAAACTCAACATATGAGCTGATCACTTGATTAATTTTTTATGATTAAATGCACTTGTGAGCACGCAACAAGTTCAAAACAGCAAGAAAGTTCGATCATGACCAGATTTAGTGTAAGTAATTATTCCAATTACTAGTCATGGCAAAAACTACAAAATGTATAACATGAGTAATGTAGTACGAACTTTCAGCCTGTAAAAGGAATCACAAAGTCATATATGTATGAAATTCTATGCTCATATTATTTTAGTTTCAGATTCACACATAGACTTTCAAAGTTTCAAAAACTCCCCCTCAATTTAAGCCATGAGGATGCATAACCCCTATTTCACTACGAATGAAACAAAAACGAGTGAAATCCAAAGGTTTTGTAAAAATATCAGCCAAATGTTGTTCGGTATCGACATGGTGAAGCACAATGTTTCCTTTTTCAACATTATCACGAAGAAAGTGATACCTAATGTCAATGTGCTTAGTTCTAGAGTGTTTCACGGGGTTTTTAGCAATACAAATTGCACTAGTGTTATCACAAAACAGTGGAACACTATCTAAATCAACCCCATAGTCCTTAAGTGTTTGAACAATCCAAAGAATTTATGAGCAAGCGCTAGCCGCAACTACATATTCAGATTCGGCCGTGGATTGTGCAACTGAACTTTGTGTTCTAGAGGACCAAGCAACAAGTGAATTACCAAGAAAATGACAAGCACCCGAAGTACTTTTCCTATCAATCCTACAACCCCCAAAATCAGCATCCGAAAAAGCTTTCAAAGAAACGGTTGAGGAAGAAGGAAGAAAAATGCCAAATTCTTGAGTTCCATGTAGGTACCTGAGAATCCTTTTGATGGCTTGGCGATGTGAAGCACGTGGAGAAGCTTGAAAACGTGCACAAAGACATACGCTGAATTGTATGTCCGGTCTTGACGCTGTGAGATACAAAAGTGATCCAATCATACTTCTGTATTCTTTTTTATCGACCGGGTCACCATCTTCGTCAAGTTCAAGTGTTGTTGCTGTTCCCATTGGTGTCCGAAGAGGCTTGCATTTGTCCATGTTGAAGCGCTTAAGAAGGTCCTTTGTATACTTAGTTTGATGCACAAAAGTTCCTTCTTTTGTTTGCTTGATTTGCAGCCCCAAAAAGTATGTGAGTTCTCCCATCATACTCATCTCAAATTCTGAACTCATCATAGCTGAAAACTTGGACACAAGATCATGAGAAGCACAACCAAAGATAATATCATCCACATACACTTGAACGAATAATGAGTCATTGCCATGCTTAAGTACAAAAAGAGTTTTATCAACCTTGCCCATGGTAAACCCCGTTTCAAGTAAGAATGTTTTTAACCTATCATACCATGCTCTAGGGGCTTGTTTTAGACCGTACAAGGCTTTGGACAGTTTGTAAACATGATTAGGAAAATTTGGATTTTCAAAACCCGGTGGCTGCTTAACATAAACCTCCTCCTCTATGTAGCCATTAAGAAAAGCACTTTTAACATCCATTTGATATAACTTGAAACCTTTAGATGCAGCAAATGCTAATAAAATTCTTATAGCTTCTAATCTAGCAACAGGAGCAAATGTTTCATCAAAATCTAGACCTTCAATTTGAGTGAAACCTTGAGCAACCAACCTAGCTTTATTCCTAACCGCAACCCCATCCTCACTTTGCTTATTTTTAAATACCCATTTAGTTCCAATTAATGTGTGACCTTGAGGTGGAGGTACAAGTTTCCAAACATTATTTCTTTCAAAATTTTCTAACTCTTCTTGCATGGCATTAATCCAAGATTCATTAGTGAGTGCGTGTGATATATCCTTTGGTTCAAAAGAAGCAACAAAAGCAGAATGAGCATGAGAGTTTGGATCACAAAACCTGGACCGAGTGACTCGTTCATGCAAGCTTCCAATGATTTGTTGTGGAGGATGACTTTTGAGTACTCGGAGGGGAGTAGACACATCACAATCACCTTCTTCTTCATGTTCGGACCTTTGATTAGGAGAGCTTGTTGATTGAGGAAGGTCCGAACCAGCAGTAGTGACTGTTGGTGCTGGTTATGGTGCAAAATCAGCAGCTTGATCGTTATTTACTTCCGAGTTTTCGGGCAGCAGCACCACTTCTTCATCTTCTTCAATAAAAATACTCTCCCCCTGCGGATATGGATCCGGACCTGCAATATCGGAGCTAGTACTTGGGCTATCTTCATCAAAAGAAACCTCGCAAGTCTCCACAATTTTGTTAGTGTCAAGTAAAAGCACACGGTAGCCTCTAGTATGAGATGGATAACCAAGAAACATGCCATCAACAGATCTAGCTTCAAATTTATCAGGATTACCATGTTTATTAACAAAGCATTTGCAACCAAAACCCCTAAAGTGTGTAACACTAGGCCTATGTCCAAACCGGAGCTCATATGGGGTTTTTCCAAGCTTAGCACGCAAGAAAACACGATTTGAGACATAACAAGCGGTTGCAATTGCATCAGCCCAAAATTTCCTAGGAGTTTGATATTCATCAAGCATAGTCCTAGCCATCTCAACTAAGGTCCTGTTCTTTCTTTCTACGACACCATTTTTTTGTGGTACATAGGGTGAAGAGTATTGATGATCTATTCCATTTTCAGCACAAAAGTGATCAAAGGATTGGTTTTTAAATTCAGTTCCGTTATCACTTCTAATTGCTTTTAATGATCCTGGGTGATCAATAGATAATCTAAGAAATAAAGTTCTAAAATGACTAAAAGCTTCATTCTTAGATGCCATAAAATAAACCCAAGAATATCTGGAATAATCATCAACAATCACAAGCACATACCATTTACCTCCGAAGGATTGAACACGTGCCGGACCTACTGTGTCAAGATGTAAAAGTTGTCCTGGTTCAGCTGTCATGGTCATTGTGAGAGGAGCATGTGAACCTGCAACAAACTTAGCATGTCTACAAGAAGAGCACACAATATTATTGTCCTTTTTAAGCTTCGGCAGCCCACGTATGCGATCGAGAGCACTAACACGAGTGAGATGATCAAAGCCTATGTGACCGAGTCTACGATGCCAAAAATATAGATCCTTTGTATCATTAGCAACTAGACACCGATGCTTAGAAGTTGACAAATCAAAATCAGCTTTAAAAACTCTTCCAAACCTAGACATGTTAAACAAAAGCTCACCTTTTGAATCTACAACCTTGCAGCAATTTTTAGCAAAGCTAACCTCTAGATTTTCATCTAGCAATTGTGAAACCGGAAGCAAGTTGTATTTCAAATTTTTAACAAGTGCCACATCTTTCAAAGTGTAGAGATTGTTTACTCTAACAGAACCTTTAGCAATTATGGGAGTAGAAGAGTTATCGGTGAAAGTAACATTTTCTACACGTGACACAAAAGAGAGAGAGGAGAACCATTCTTTGTTACCGGTCATGTGGCGTGAGCAACCTGAATCCACAATCCAAATGTTCTCCTTCCTCAAACGTGAAACCTACACAGCAGCACAATACGTCGATGACTCAATACTGGGGTTAGTTAAAAGACTTTTAGGAATCCAGTACTGAGTCACACGACGTCCAGCAGGAATAACACGCGAAAGCTGATAAGGTACAGCAGGTTTATGAGCCAAACATCGAAAATTTTTGTTCCCAACTACTGACTTAGAAGATGTGTTATATGTAGCACAAAAAACAGTAGGTCCGGGAGCAAGTTTTTGACTCATTACAGCAGGTTGCAAGCTCCGAACATTCGGTCTAGCAGATTTTGCTTGGTTGTTATGTGATCTAGCAAGTATTCTTTGTTTCCTATCGTGTTTAGCTAGTCTATAACAAAAATCCATGACATGACCATCTCTACCACAGTAGGTACAATGAAAAATAACCTTATTATCATGTCTAGATGAGCAAGCAACACGTTTATTAGAACCCGAATGGGACAGTACTCCTGCAGATTTGAAAATCACCTCTTTTGTCTAGGAGCTGTTTGAATCAAACCGCTTCCTAATGACTTTACAACTTTAGGTGGGTGTGCCTTAGCATGAGCATGAGAATTAAAACCTAAACCAGTTCTATCATTACAAGACTTGGAAGAATTCATCAGCAAGTTTAGGTTCTTATTTGCATTAGAAAACCGATCTAGTGTCCTATGCATGTCATCAAGTTTATTGGACAGATTAAAGCAGTTTTCACATGAAGTTTTTCCTTTTAGTTTGCAATTTGAACAATATTTAACTTCATGCACACGTAAAGCATTGTTCAAAATAGAAATCTCATTCATAGCATCATTTAGTTTCTTATTCAGATCATCACATGAAGAACAATGCAAATCAATTGTAGAACAACAAGCATTTTTCAAATTTTTATCATTAAGTGCAGCAAGCTCTTTGTTCTTTTCAATTTCAAGTTCAAGTTTATCAAGTGTAGATGCGTGTGCACTTCTTAAAGAGGATAATTGTTCATAAATCAAATCACATGAGGAACAAGAATCATCACTAGGAATTAAAGTTTTTAAACGATTAATTTTAGATTCTAGTGATTGAATTTTTACAGCATTATTCCTAAGTTTTTTATCCTTTTTCTTTAATATAACAGTGGCACGAGAAATAGCATCACACATTTCTTCGCAAGTGGAACATACCTCTTCATCGTCGCTGTTGTGTTCTGCCTCCTCGGAGCTTGAACTTGACTTGCTCGCCATGCAGCACATATTTGCCATAGCTTCTTCATCTTCATCACTACCGGTGTCCACATCACTTGAGCCGAAATCTTGAAGTGCAGAGATCATACTATGCACTACGTTGCGCATTGATAAATCTTTCTTCCTCTTATTCTTTGCAAACGATTTCTTCGGCCGTGTTTGCTTTTCTTCACGTGAAGTCGGACCTGAAAGGTTAGGGCACTCCATACGAAAATGTCCTGTCTTACCACATTCAAAACATCGTTGAGGTCCGGAGCTTCCTCTCCTTCTAGTTCTCACATTTTGCAATGCTTTTGAGAACCGAGTAGAGATGGAGTGCAAGCTCCTCCTCTGGAAACTCTTCAATCTGTTCAAGGGTTAGAGAGGAGAGCAAAGAGAGTGCACCACTAGATGATGATTGACTAGAACTAGACATGTCACGTTGCGAAACAAATGCAATAGACTTGTTGGGGTTTTTACGTGAGATGATGTCAATTTCATGAGTTTTCAATTTAGAATAAAGCATGTCTAAAGTAAGAGAACTCATGACAGTAGATTCACGAATAGATGTAACTTTCATCTCCCAAATTGACATATCTAATGCTCCTAACAATTGTCTAGTATTTTCAGCATCTGAAAAGTTAACATTGATACTACGCAAGTTGCTGAGAATTTTATTAAAGCGAGCAAAAAGGTCATCAATTGACTCACCGGGTTGCATCTCAAAACGCATGTATTCTTTATTGAACATATCTTGCCTTACCTCCTTGATCGTATTGGATCCTTCATGGTAGTCACAAAGAACTTTCCAAACATCATATGCAGATCGGAGGTGTGCAACACGGTCGATGTCGCTTTGAGTCAATCCTTGGATGATCAAGTTGCGAGCCTTGTTGTTGTTGTCAACATCTCTCATGTTCGCAGCCGTAACTTGATCGTTGGGTGGTACATCGAAGTTCCGGTAGACCTTTTCCCATATGGCGAAGCCTTGCGCCTGTATGTAGGCCTCCATCCGCGCCTTCCAAACCTGAAAATCGATGCCATTGAACACACAAGGTTTTGCGGAGTACTTCTCCATGATGGTTAGTCAAAACACGTGCAAACCACAAAGATTAGAGCACCTTGGCTCCGATACCAATTGTAGGATCGAAGAGCACGTGAAAAGCTACCAGAGGGGGGGGGGTGAATGGTAGATTAAAACTTTAAGCAGCGGAAACAACAAAAACCCCTCAGCAAAAAATCAATCGGTTAAAGAAACTGTGTGTGCAAGTGTCTTCAAAAGTGTTCAACCGTGACAAATCAAGTAGAGAGGTATAGAATCAAGTCACGGATCTAATGCAACAAGAATCACTTGAAAACACGAAGTAAAACTTGAGATACGATCAAAAGATTAAACGAAGATCAATCTGTTCTACCCGATATAAAACAGATCTGCAACGCTGCAAAGAAACTCGTGTATCTCAAAAACTACAGATACGAAGCTCGTGAAAATTTCATAGATGATAGATAATTGAGTTGTGAAGACAACCCAAAAATAATCACGTCAATCGGATCTGTAAAACTCGAGTTATGAACGAAACACCGAAGCAACGTCAGTCTGTCCAGAAACTCAGCGAGAAAGACTTGACGAAAAACAAGTCGGACGAACAAGGCACAAAAGCTCCTCGAAACTATGAACTTTATTCAATAAAAACACAAGAGGAACAGCCCAAAGTCGTGCACCACGAGCTCTGGCCTCCCTTGCTTATATAACCAGCTCTATGGCCAGTTCAATTCAAACTAGGACTCCTACTTGGATTCAAACTGTAACTTTCCAATACTGCTCAAGACTCTTCTATACGCAGATAGAAGCAATCTTAAGACTTCCAAACACCTTAGGAATGTCCCAAACATTCCTAAAACAACTTAAATTCGTGACCCACATGAAGTCCTATCATAACCAACTCAAAACATTCCATATTTGAGTCAAACACGACTCAGCCGCAGCCTGAGTCCATAACCTAGTCGGTTGGACCTTTCCGACCAATTTTTTACGTCCACTTCTCTTCATCACGCCTTGGAACAATGTTGCCACGTCCATGCACTCCTTGCACACGTGCAAACACCTTCCAACGACGTACACGCAACCTTCATATGCACTGCCCTTGATCCAAACATGCTGCGCGATCTCCCGATCAACTCAACCACAGCTCCTCCCGATCTTGGTTGTTGGAACCTCATCTCCTCCCTGAGACTAGTCCAAGGATCCCGTCACCAGCCATGTCTTGAACTCAAGCAACACCTGCACATGAATAAACAACCAATTCTTCCGTGCACAAGTCCTCGACTTGACTCACGTTAGTTCGAAAACCACAACACCTTACATGAGCACGTCACATAAGCATGTTGCAAACCATATCAAATGATAACATCCATAACCACCAAAACACACCAAAAACTTAGCAAATTAATACTAAGCAAACCTTCTCATAAAGCAAGTTTGAAACATTGTGAGCAAAAACAAGACGCTGCAGTTCTACGAGTTGAACTTCATGGGAGCTCCCTAAAAACAAGCTCCGGACCTCACAGAAGCTCTCCGGACCTTGCAGGAGCTCTCCGGACCTTGCGTCGGACCTTGCCAACACTTGGCGGACCTAACAAAGAACTTGTCGGACCTTGCCACAGAAGAATGTTTTGGCAATATTCAAAACATTGAATGTTAATGCTAACTTTTATCCTAATTGCCAATGTATTCAGCACACATAGGTCTCACAGAGACCACATTTGGCCTGGACCGGGATGGTAAGGCAAATGTGGAGGTTGGTTGTAGCCCCGTCCGTGTCGGTTAAGGACCGTATGTATGCGGCCCTGCTAGACAAGGTTGAGCTGTACCAGATGTATAGTGGGGTATGGGACCCATGAAACCGATGTAACTCGATGGACCGTGATATAAAAACTCATCCTTCGCGTGGGAATGGCGTAGAAGGCGGGAGGTGTAAATCCTTTAGCGGGCAACTTCGACGTGTCCGCGTAGAGGACCATCCTGCTCGGCGCAAAGCGTTTTTCTATGTTGGGGTGTTGTGTGAAAGGTTGCTGCATACAACGTAAGAAAGAGCTCTTGAGAGAGTCTTTCGAGGCGGGTGTATGTGTCGTGTATTCCGGGTTGTTATTGATTCGAATCACCGTCGCTCGCGGAAGAGGATTGAGCATACTTGCCCACTGCGCCGTGACTTAGTAAGAAGAGGAACTAAGTCTCTTAACTTGTTGCTTGTGGATTAATCACTGTATTGGAACCTTGACTGAAGTAGATATAGAGCCAACTAAATTTCATTTCCGCCTTAGGCTAGCAACATCGGGATAAACATTTCTTGTTTGATTGTGGACTTCCGATGTTGTGAGGCGTGAGGACCACTAAAATGAAGGCTATAAGAATCTAAATATAAGGATCAAGTTTAGTCAAGCTGCATTTTACAAATTCCTATTCCTACTGTCTTACTACCCCTGCATTTAGAGTTACATGTTTAGGAGTGACGGTTAAGTCTTGCTGAGTCTTAGTGCTCACGGTTGCTTCTGAGTTGCTTTTGCAGGTAGCAGGATGCCTGCTATGAAGAGGGTTGTTCGGTGAGACGACGAACCTCACGGTTCGTGCAATTCATCGGAAACCTAGCCGCTGCCTTTCTTTGGTGAAGCTAGTAGGAAGTGTTCACGGGCTGAACGACTTCTCTTCGGCGTAGTTGGGGTCGAGAGTGAGTAGTTTGTCCAGCAAATTTTAATTTCCGCTGTGTGTGTACATTATGTTATAAAAGGAATTATCTTGAGTAACAAAACGGTTTCTTTCTGTTCTTACATCTCTTTTCGTGCATGCTGTTGGGTGCCGCATCGCACGGCACCACCCACTGCGATCACCGGGCGTCACAATAACGACACGCCTAAATGTCGATCCTTACTTTCAGGTTTATAGCAGCAGATTATTATGCCTTAGGCAGCCCTCACATCGGAAGTCCACAATCAAACAAGAAACGCTTTCCTCCGATGTGGTGATGCCCAAAGAGGAAAATAAACTTAGTGAGCTCTACAACTATAGAATGCATGGTTGGCAATACAATGAATTTAAGAACTTCACATCAACAATGATTCATCACACTTTATCTAGAATTTATTACTATGTCACAACTCAGTGAACAAGTGGTACTCATATAACCGCGAGGGACGGTGATTGCAATCAGGACACATCCGGAATACACGACACATACACCCGCCTCGAAAGACTCACGCGAGCTCTTTCTTACGTTGTATGCAGCAACCTTTCACCCGTCACTCCAATGCCGAACCAGTTCCGCCGACCCATCAGAAGGGCCACTACACGGAACACGTCGAAGTTGCTCCGCTAGCGGGTTTACACCTCTGACACCAACCCCCAAAGGACGGCCGTATAAGTTTCGACACGAGAGTACCCGAGTTACATCGGTTTATCGGGTCCCATATATCCGATATGCATCCGGTACTGTTCAAACTTGCTCAGCAGGGCGGTATACGCATCGGTCCTTAACTGACACAAACAGAGCTATAGCCACACAGGCCCAACGTCCTGCTGCTCCTACTCTCTGCTCGGTCTCATTTTCCATTCCAGAACTTTCATTTTCTAGAATCATACCCCGCTGTACCCACATCCTAAACTCGCGGGTAGCTTCCAACTACCCGACTTGTACCTGATCCTATACAACTTTAGCCTAGCAGAAACTACATGAAGGTAACCTATTCTACCCTGTACTCCAAGGGTTTGTGGGCTATGCATTTGGAGTATCAATCACCTTGACCTAATGCACAATACATACTAGACCCATAAAAGTGATACAAAGCAAAATATAACCAAAAAGTTGTTAAATGCAAACTGGGGCTTGCCTTATGTTGCTGCAGGTTTAGTTCTACTTTATAGTCAGTATCTTGGCGATGATTAAATCTTCAACTTGCTGATCCGAGTCTAGTTCCTTGTCGAATTCCTTCATCGTTTTTCCTACCGATATGAATATGCACAGTTTTAATACGAGTAACTGAATTATAAAACAAATGTGTTTTAGGAACTAAGAATGGCTTAGACTAACTCTAAAGTGAGAAATGAGCTCTGTTATGGACAGAAACAGAGGATATCTTTAGGTGGGCAGTGGATGTTTGTTGGAGAAAATACAAAGACCTATTTACAATGGACATAAGAAAGGTAGTAGAAAGAACCAGTAGAAAACTGGACAAGATGTTCTCAACTTGTTGTGAAATTTTTACAGTGGACCATAGATCATACAGAGGTATGGCTTGCAAAATTTCAGTCAAAGTTGATGAAAGATGTGGCCTAGGGAATTTTCTTATTATTTGGCTTCTCTGGATCCCTATGGCAATTATAGTGTCTTGTCGTGCTCCAAATTTTGTTTTTCAGAAACTTGAGAGTCTAATGAGTCCATAGGACTTGGTTTCACCATTTTTGGAGCTTCCTACACAGAGATATGAATTTTCCAAACTTGGTTAAAAGTCTGAAAATGTCTCTGTTCATTTTCCCAATTTTCAGAGACATACAAGATTCAGTTAACATTTGGACAAGAAAATCAAGTCTAATGCCTCTGAACATTTTACTGGAGTTCAAGAATTTTGGGAAGAGTGTCCTACCCAATTTTGGGAATTTTCCAATTAACAGAACTCCTGTAAAAATTCATACAAGATTTTCCTTTAATGAATTAATGAGCCAAATCCAGGAATTTTCATACATATTGGGCTGCACCCCTGGATAGTACTCTTTGAGAGGAATCCAACAAAATTTGTTTCACAATTTTTGGATACTCCTACACAAAGTTATGGCTCTCCAAAGTTTGAACTGAAATGGGAAAATCTGGAAAATGTTTAAATGCTGACAGTGGGTCCCACTCGTCATCCCTAACCTCCAGCCACGCGCTAAACAGAGCAGGGGCGGCTCCCTCCGGCGAGGTCGCCAGAAAAGCACTTCCCAGCCACCTCTGGACCCCCTGCTGCCCCCCCCCCCATTTTCCCCATGCTGAACTCGTTGGTGAGGTCACCGGCGGCTGAAACTCGCCGGAAAACGGGGCGCACCGGCAACAGCAAACCCTAGGGCTCCGGCGAGGTCGTGCACGGTGATTTCTCCACCAAATGGTCGGTTCTTGAGCTCTAAAGCACCAGGGAATCATGGAGAAGACCGACATGAGGTCTAAACAGGCCGGGGAGAGCTCCAAACCTATCGGCACCGTGCACCCAACATGGTTCAGTGGTATACCCTCGAAAAGAACTCAAATTCCTCGCTCCTCACTCAATTTCTTGGTATAAAATCGATGGAGGAGATGTGCTAGGCAGTTAAGAACTTGTGTGCGGAGTTTGAAACACAACCAACATGAATTGAGGACGCATTTTGCAATTCCTTACCTCAAGGTCAGTTTCGGCCGCCCGGGAGAAAAACTTGAAATTCTCCCTCTGTGATCAATGGCTTGGGCTGAGTTTTGGAGGTGAGCAACTAGGCTTGTAGGTGCACGGATGGGGTGACTTGCTTGGGCGTGATCACTGCTGGTTTGGGCTGGCCACGGCGACCAGTTCAGTTTTTTCGGCGTTCACCCGAGAGTTGCAGACCTTTGCTGTTTTCCGGTGCCAACGAGCTCGGAACCGTGGGGGAAAGTTGCTGGCCGGCTAGAGCACCCTTGGGTGCAGCTCTTTGCTGTTGGGGGCTCGAGCAATCGGACTCTGGGGGTGGCTGTGTGACAGGGAGAAGAACACACGCTGTTTGCTTCGGTTCTGAGCGAGGCTGTGGAGGGGATGGCTCACGTGGGGAGGCAAAGAGCTGAAGACTTCCCTCGGCGTCCTCAGCCACAGAGCAGGAGCTGGCGCTCAGCAACTTGCCTCCGGTGAGCAGGAGGCGGCGCTCTCCCATGAACTGAGTCGGTTCACTCCCTCTACCGTATGACATGTGGGGTCCACCTCTCCCCCTTATCCCCAATTCAGTTTAAAATAGCAAAGGAGCTCTAAATTTGATAAAATTTGGAGGATAGGTCAAAAGAAATATGAGGAACACAATGGTGCACTAAAATTTGAATTTCGGTGAAGTCGGAATTTGAAACTGAGATTTAAATTCAAATTTGAATTTTCTCCCGTTTAAATTCCAACAAATAGGAAATCCCTTTCAAATGCTCTGAAAATTTGCCGGGCTATTATTGGATGTGTGGAGAACCAAATGATAGCTTTAGATCTCCGTGTTCGGGAATTTTTGCAAGTTCAAGTTTTGACTTGGAGCTCACACCGTTAAATTCAAAAGTTTAAATTCCCTATCTTTTTCTCGGTGTGACTTGTAGCTCCACTTGCTTGAGTTTTTGGGATTTCACATCCCTCCCCCCTTAAAAAGAATCTCGTCCCTAGATTCATAAAGAAGAGATAAAGCGGTAGAGAAGGAATTACCAGATATAAGCGAACAACAGGTCTGGATAGCTTGAACGGAGGTATTCTTCACTCTCCCATGTTGCTTCCTCTGCGGTATGATTGCTCCATAATACCTTATAGAATTGGAGCGTCCGATTCCTTGTCGACCGAGACTTTTCATCAATAATCCGGATTGGATGCTCGGCATAAGAGAGATCCGGTTGCAACGTCTCGAGATCTTCATTGCGGACAGCAGTGGTATTCTTGAGACATTTTCGAAGCTGAGAGACATGAAATATATTATGCACCCCAGAGAGATTCGTCGGTAGCTCAAGCCGGTAAGCTACGGGTCCACATTTCTCCGTGATAGCGAATGGACCGATAAATCAGGGAGTGAGCTTTCCTTTTACACCGAACCGGTGAACTCCCTTCATTAGAGATAAGCGGAGATATACGTACTCTCCGACATTGAAGTTCAGCGGTCGACGTCACTGGTCTGCAGAACTCTTCTGTCGAGATTGAGCAGCCTTTAAATTTGCTTGTATGACCCGAACTCGTTCTTCGGCGTCATTAGCAAGGTCAATCCCGAATGTCACTCTTTCACCGGATTCGCACCAATTCAACGACGTGCGACATCTCCGGCCGTAGAGAGCCTCATACGGTGCCATATTGATACTCGTTTGATAGTTGTTGTTGTACGAGAATTCCGCGAACGGTAGATAAGCATCCCAGTTCTTACCGTGGTGGATGGCACACACTCTCAACATATCTTCCAAGATTTGATTCACCCTCTCAGTTTGTCCATAGGTTTGAGGGTCATATGCGGAGCTTCCAAGCAATTTGTTTCCCAATGATGTGTGCAGCTGTTCCTAGAAACGAGAAACAAACAGTGCACCACGATCTGAAACTATTGTTCTTGGAACTCCATGCTGGCATAATATCTGTTCAATGTACAACTCCGCATATTTCTTGGCGTTGAATCCCACATTCACCGGTATGAAATGTGCTGACTTGGTTAATCGGTCAACGATTACCCAAACTGAATCATGCTTCCAAGATGTGAGTGGTAACCCGACAATAAAATCCATACTCACATCTTCCCACTTCCATGCCGGAATATGAAGGGGCTGCAGCAAACCAGGTTTCTTCATGTGATCTGCTTTCACCCTTCGACACGTATCACACTCGGATACACATTTAGCTATTTCCTGCTTCATCCTTGTCCACCAAAACTTGTTTCTCAAATCTTGGTACATCTTGTTGCTTCCTGGATGAATGGAAAATTTTGATAGATGAGTTTCGTCTAATATTTTCTTACGAAGCTTCATGTCCCTCGGTACGACTATACGGTTCTTGAACCATATCGTACCGTTCTCATCTTTCCAGAAGCACTTAGCTTCTCCTTTGTCTATTCTCTTCTGGATATGGGCCATGCCCTTATCTTTCTTTTTAGCCACTACAAATTCATCACGAATTGTAGGAATGAGGGCAAGGTTAAACAATGACCCATAGGGAACCAAGCGCAGGCTCGGTTCTTCTTCTTCCATTGCAGCTGAGACGGCCGCCAGGACCTCATCGGGTGGTGCCGTGTTATGCGGCATCCAACAGCACATGGGTCGATGAACACACATCATATTACATAAATGGTTTGCGGAAGCATACAAGATTGTTTTACAAATAAGTATATCAGAGTAAACTACAGTGGAAGACTATCACTCTCACGACTCATATCTAAACTAGCAACAAAGAAACGGTCTAGCCCGTGGACGTTTCTTACTAGTAACACAAAGACAATCTGCAGCGGCGAGGATGCTCTTAGAGTAAGCACTCGGAGGTTCCCGAGTCTCATCGGCACCCCTTCTCATAATCATCGAGTCAATTACCTGCAAAACAACTCGGATAGCATCCGTGAGCATAACGCTCAGCAAGACTTAACCGTCACCTTAAACATGAAACTCTAAGTGAGGTTATGAACCTAATATAGGATGGAATAAGCATAATTAAACTCGCCTAAAAGTGAATCCTTACTTTCAGGTATTAGTTGCAGCATTTTTAGTAACCTGGGCATGCCACATCGGGAGTCCACAATCAAACAAGAAACGCTTCCCCCCCGATGTAAATTGCTCATGGCATAAAAGAATCGAGTTTGCACTAGCCTATTCATCAAGGTCCAATACAACGCTAGTATAATACTTCACATCAAAATGATTAGTTCCTTTCTCATGCAAGTTCTTACTATGTCACGGCTGTGAGAACAAGTATGCTCGGTCCATTCCGCGAGCGACGGTGATTCGAATCAATAACACCCGGACTACACGACACGTACGCCCGTACTCGACGTTGCCTACAACAACCATCACTGACGTCGTACGTGGCAGCCTTTCCCCCGTTTCACCCCTGCTGAATCGATCAAGTCGCCCCGTACAGTAGCTACTCTCATGGTGCACATTCCGACGTGAGATGTCATGAGAATATTCCCCACATACTGCACACCGGCCGTCCGCCTGAGGCGACCTGAAAAGTCCCAACAACAGCTTCCCGAGGTACATCGGTTTACTGGGTCCCATATATCCAGCATGAGTCCGGTACACAACTCAAACTTGTTCAACAGGGCCGCATACGGATCGGTCCTTGACCGACACGGACAGGTCTACAGCACCCAGGCCCCTATGTCCTGCTGCCCCTACAACCTTCCGGTCTCAACTTTAACTTACTAATTCAATTATGAACCAATCCCGTATGCCCCTGTTGTTCCTGAAACTGCGAGTAGCATCTCACCACTCGACTTCTACTGAACCGTACTTAAGCATGGCAGTTCTACACAGTGAAAGACACCTACCCAATCCTCCATGGGTCATTTGGTTATGCAAGAGGAGTATCAAACACTAGACCTAATGCACAATTCATATCCTGACCGAAAGTGAATACAAAACAAAAACTTAACAGCTGTTAAATGCAAACCGGAGCTTGCCTGTTTTGCAGGGTAGTTGTATATAAACAGTTAGTGTCCTTGCAGATCCACCCTTGACTCTCCGGAGCTTGATCCACTTCGATGAATCACTCCTTTGAGTCCCCTTCGTTGTGGTTCCTATTGAAATGCATATGCATATGTTTTATAGACTGTAATGGAAAGAAGTCATGGAATTAATTTCTTAGGAACATAGGTTGTGTGGAAAAACCAAGCATGGCTTGGTTTGCCTCTGTTGTGCAAAGAACAGAAATAAACTAAATTGACCTTAAGGCCTTAGCTATACACTAACCCTTTTCTCTAATGAGCATAATAGATAAGCTGAAAAGATTTGAGTGCAACTGAAGAACAAGAACTCCAATGGCCTCAAAACTTTTACAGCAGGTTCTATAATACCTAAGGATTTAGCTTGCCAAATTGCAGCTAATGTGGAGTCATATTGTGTCCTCCATAATTCTCACAATATCTCTTATGTATTTTTCCCTTATACATAAGTATGGAGAATAAGAACAGGGAGTTCAAGGACTCATCTTGGGCTGATAATTTACATGTGAGTTCTTGATCACATGAGAGTAATCTGGTCCAAAATGCAGCCCTTTTCCTTGAGTAGTTCTCCCAGAACAATTCTTTAAGCCTTTGTACTCAAAAGAATTAATTCCGTAGTAATGTGAATTTCCATGCCCAATTAAGTGAACTACAATTCCAAGTATGTCTCAGAGAGCATGCCTAAATTTTCCTATGATTTTCGGAGCTATGGGTTGCTTAGAACAGATTTTTGAAGTGGGAAACATTTTCTGAAAATGTTTCTGGACTCCTTTGAACACAGTAGTTTGCATTTAGCAAATTCCTACACAAATGATCCTCAAATGAGATGAAAATTTTCTAGTAGGTCAATACTATGCTAAAGAATATTCTGGCAAAATTTGGGGATTTTTGGATAAACCAAACTCCCTCAATAATTCTTTTTCAGAAAAACTTCCAAGAATTTTCCAGAATATAATATTAACTTTCATACAAATCTGAGTTCATATTTGGATAGAACTCATAGAGATGAATCCAACCCAATTGGAATCACTCAAATTGTAGTTTTCTACAGGGAGATATGAATTTCCAAAGATTGAGCTAAGTCTGGAATTATTTTCCTACAGAAATTTCGGCTGGACCCACAGTTTTGAATTCCAACCAATAGAAACGAAGCCACACCGGGCCACAGGATTGTACCGTGTAGCCACAACAGATCCTCTTTTTAAACTCTTCAGGCACTGATGGCTGGGACCCGCCCGGTCTTCTTCTTCCTCCCGTTGTTTTCCCGCGCCCGCGCTGCCCCCCGCCGGCCCGACGCCGGAGCTCACCGGCTCGCCGTCTCCGGCCACCGCCCGAGCGGAGGTTTGCCGCCAGAGCGTTTATGACGTCGAGGAACATCTCTGCGGGGTCATCTAGGGCTGCCGGTGACCGGAAACACCCCGGCGACGTGCGGCGGTCTTTGCTGCCCTTCGGCGCCGTCGACCAGGGTTCCTAGTCCTCCAACCAAGCGACAAACACGTGCTACATCATCAGTGGTTGATCACCAAGCTCGGCATGGCCCTCAAATGGCTCGGGAATGGCCGCAAACCGGTCGTCACCGTGCGCCCGATTCGGTCCGCCGGAGAAGTGCTCGGTAGACCTCAGAATACATCGCTCCCAAGGGTTTTCATGTGACGGATGCTAAAGAGAATATGATCGCCGGCTAGTCCAGCTCCTACGTGCAAAGTTTGACGAGCTAAGAACGAATAGAAGTGGAGAATTTTGGATTCCCGTACCGGATGCTCGGGTTGAAGCTGCCGAAGCAAAAACTTCAATTTCACCGGCTACGCTCCACGATTTGCTCCAAGTTTTGGGTGAGAGTAGTAACACAGCAGAATGCTCCTGTGGCCGCGCTTGATCGGGCTTGGAAGCTTCTGTGGAGAGCTGTCCACGTGAAGCCGACCGCCGGTTCTTTTGAGGTCGCCGCGAAATGGTTGATTGAGGGCTCGGGAACGCCGGGACTTGGTGGTTTTTGGGTCGGGGAAAGTGAGCAACGGTTGCGCCTCAGTGTTTAGCCGCTTGGAGGCAGCGGGCGCGATGGTCTCCGCCGGTTTCCGATCGACCGAGAACGGACGAGGGGGGGGGGAGTGGCTGTGCGGCGTTCACGCGAGGGGAGGAGGACAATTGGGTCTTCGCTCGGCTGAGGCACGATAACGACGACGGAACCGCCTTCGGTGGCCGCGCGTGGGGGGGAGGCAGCAGAAGGTGTCGGGTTCAGTTCCCCGGGGCGCGGTGGAACCCCTCAGTGGCACCCGAGCAGAACAGAAGCAAAGAATTCATTTGCTTCATGGTTAAGTTAGGTCTCTAGCTCACTGCCATGTGGGTCCCACCCCACACTCTAACCCCCAAATATCTCCTCATGCTGACCCTCTTAATTCCAAAAATTCTGAGTTTAAAGGGTGGCTAGAATTTGAATTCTCCAAATTCAGTTTGATTTGGTGACAAATTTGAATTTCGCTAGAATTTGCAAATGCTTCTCTTTAACTCCCTTTTTGAGCCCACCCTACAAATGCAAAGTTGGTGATAACACTTTTCCCTATCAATCCAACTATATGGCTGCATGTTTATTCAAAGTTCTTGGTTATCACATGTGTGAACTTTGAATTTCAAATCTGAATTTTAAACTCACATGCAAAGAGGTATTTAACTCCTTATTGGTTCAACACTTTTAAATAAAAAGGTGAGCCTTTTGGATGGTCATCCATGTATTACTTTGCATGAAGAAAAGTTTTAGCAAGTCCCATTTTTCATGTCTTTGCCACATATATGAACTCAAACCTTGGTTTTTATTCATACACATTTTTGGGACTTTTACATTCCTCCCCCCTTAAAAGAATCTCGTCCCGAGATTACAAAAGAGGAACGAGACGGGAGAGTTAATTATAAACTGTACAACGCTAAAAATTCCGGATAGTTGGTGCGGAGGTAATCTTCACTTTCCCACGTCGCCTCTTCTGCGGTGTGATTACTCCACAGCACCTTGAAAAATCTGATCGTCCGGTTCCGGGTTACCCGGGTCTTTTCATCTAGAATCCGAACCGGTCGCTCGGTGTAGGTCAGGTCCGGTTTCAACTCGTCGATATCCTCAGTGCGAACAGCAGCAGTGAAATTGAGGCACTTCTGCAGCTGTGAAACATGAAATACATCATGAACACCCACTAGACTTGCCGGTAATTCCAGCCGGTAGGCTACGGGTCCGTACTTCTCCTTGATAGCAAAAGGACTAATAAAACGGGGAGTGAGTTTACCCTTTACACCGAACCGGTGAATTTCCTTCATCGGAGATACACGAAGATACACGTGCTCTGCGACGTCAAAATGCAATGGCCTACGCCGTTGATCAACGTAGTTCTTCTGTCGGGATTGTGCAGCCTTTAAATTCTCTTGTATCAACCGAACTCGGTCTTCGGCTTCGTTGACAAGATCGATCCCAAACAGAACTCTTTCCCCGGACTCACACCAATTTAGTGGTGTGCGACACTTCCGGCCGTAGAGAGCTTCATACGGTGCCATTTTAATACTCGCTTGATAACCGTTGTTGTATGAAAACTCTGCCAGCGGTAGGTGATCGTCCCAATTCCTACCGTGGTGGATGGCACACACTCTCAACATGTCCTCGAGCACTTGATTCACCCTCTCAGTTTGTCCATCGGTTTGAGGGTGATATGCGGAGCTCCTAATCAGCTTGGTGCCCAACGAGGCATGCAGCTGCTCCCAAAAACGAGCAATAAACAGCGCACCTCGATCTGAAATAATGGTCTTCTGGACACCATGTGAGCATATAATCCTGGAGATGAATAACTCCGCATATTGCTTTGCTCGATAATGAGTGTTCACCGGTATGAAATGAGCTGATTTCGTCAACCGGTCGACGATCACCCATATCGAGTCATGTTTCCTGGATGTGAGCGGTAATCCGACGATGAAGTCCATACTCACATCCCCCCATTTCCATGCCGGTATCTTCAAAGGTTGTAGCGGTCCGGCTTTTCGCATATGATCCGCTTTGACCCGTCTACACGTATCGCATTCGGATACGTATTTAGCAATCTCCCTCTTCATCCTCGTCCACCAAAATTTCTGTTTCAAATCTTGGTACATCTTGTTACTTCCGGGATTTATGGAAAACTTAGACAGGTGGGCTTCATCCAAGATCTTCTTCCGGAGTTTCATATTGCGCGGTACCACTATACGGTTGTTAAACCATATCGTACCTTTCTCATCCCTCCGGAAACATTTCACCTCTCCGTTGTCTAGTCTTCTCCGTATGTGAGACATACCTCTATCTCTTCTTTGAGCCTCAACAATCTCTTCACGGATTGTTGGAATGAGCGCGAGATTATAAAGCGCGCCATACGGAATGACACGGAGGCTTGGTTCTTCTTCTTCCAACTCAGCAGCCGCTAAGTTGTGAATGTGGGCTTTCCGACTAAGCGCGTCAGCAACCACGTTTGCTTTCCCCGGATGATAGTGGATCTCAATTTCATAATCCTTGATGAGCTCCAACCATCTCCGTTGCCTCATATTTAGCTCCTTCTGCGTGAAGATATACTTCAGGCTTTTATGGTCGGTGTAGAGGTGAGCAAGATTACCCAGTAGGTAATGCCTCCACATTTTTAACGCCAACACCACTGCAGCAAGCTCAAGATCATGAGTTGGATAATGCTGCTCGTGGTTTTGCAGTTGACGAGACCCATAGGCGACTACACACCCTTCTTGCATCAGAACACAGCCGAGACCGATGCCGGATGCATCACAATATACATCAAATGGCTTCGTCGTGTCCGGCTGAGCAAGAACTGGAGCTGTTGTGAGGTGTTTCACCAAAGTTTTGAATGCGGCTTCACATGCTGCATTCCACATGTATTTAGTGCCCTTCTTCAGCAGCTCTGTCATTGGTTTAGCAATATTTGAGAAGCTCGGAATAAACATCTGATAATACCCCGCTAAACCTGGGAAACTTCGGACCTCGTGGACTGACTTGGGAGATTCCCATTTCAGCACTTGTTCAATTTTACTGGGGTCCACAGCAATGCCCTCTGCTGAAATAATATGGCCTAGGAAAGGCACTTGATCGATCCAGAACTCGCACTTGCTGAACTTGGCATATAACTGGTGCTCCCGCAACCGTTGTAGCACAATACACAGATGTTCAGCGTGCTCTTCATTAGATTTGGAGTAAACCAATATGTCGTCGATGAATACCACGACGAACTTGTCTAACTCCGGCATGAACACAGAATTCATCAAGTACATGAAGTGTGCCGGAGCGTTGGTTAACCCAAATGACATGACGAGGTACTCATAGAGTCCGTATCTCGTCGAGAAAGCTGTCTTCGGTATGTCCTCCGGTCGGATTTTGATTTGATGATATCCCGACCGAAGATCCATCTTCGAAAATACCTTTGCACCCACAAGTTGATCGAACAGGATGTCGATGCGGGGCAAAGGATACTTGTTCTTGATCGTGACAGCATTGAGAGGACGGTAATCAACACATAGCTGTAGTGTTTCGTCCTTCTTCTTAACGAACAGTGCTGAGCAACCCCAAGGTAAAGAACTTGGTCGTATGAAACCCTTGCTCATGAGTTCATTCAGTTGCTCTTTCAACTCCGCTAGCTCGTTAGGTGCCATCTTGTAAGGCCTTCGTGAGATAGGCGTCGTTCCCGGCGCCAGTTCAATCTTGAACTCGACGTCTCGTTCGGGCGGCATGCCCGGTAAGTCATTGGGAAATACGTCGGGATAATCTCGTACCACCGGAATATCTTCAAGCTTCAGCGCTTCCGTGTGGTAAGCCTCTACCATATCTGGGTCTTCGCTGTCTAAAAACAGCGTGTGCTGTCTGTGAATCGGTGAGTCAATCTGGACAGTCCGGTTACCGATATTGAGAACGGCACCGTGACGATTTAACCAGGACATCCCCAATATAATGTCTATCTTCTGCCTATCCAACATAATCAGCGATGTTGGGTATATTTTTCCGCCCAAACACAAAGCTGCTCGGGATACAATCTGATTGGCAGAGATATTTCCTCCCGGTGAACGTATAAGAAAACTCATTGTGGGAGTATTGGTGGATAATTGGTGCTGATCCACGCATGATTTGCTGATGAAATTGTGGGTTGCACCGGAATCAAAAAGTACCAGCACGGGCATGTTTTTGAGAGCAAACATGCCTGCTAACACCGGTGCTCCCTCTGGGACATCCTCAATAGCCAGATGTTGCACACTCCCGGATTGCAATGCTGTTATGTTGACTGGAGCAGGTGGCGGCATACCATCTGATGATGTCGGCTGTCTGGTGTTCACCAACTTCTCCCGGCATTCTTGCCTAAAATGCCCTGAACGGTGGCAATAAGAACACGGAAGTTTCCCCAGTTCTTCGTTGTCTTGTGGTTGAGAAGTTGATGTACTTGACTGCAGCAATGATGCCACAGGTGTCATTCGTTGTCGCGGCAAAGGTGCTGCTTCAAGACAAGATTCTTGAGCAGGAAATCTGTACGGAGTTGATCTCACTGGCGTTTGCCATCTTTCATCGGATGGTGTGTGATACACCACACGGTATTTGCGAGGAACAACTGGTCTGTCTTCTTGCACATCCTCCCGGTCCCTCTTCTCTGCTTGACACTCAGGTGTCGCTTGTTCTTGCAGCATAGAAGCACTGATCAACTCGGTGTAACTGCCTTGATTGAACAAAGCTAGCTTCTCTTTTAGTATGGCACTCAAGCCATAGAAAAAATAGTCACACATTGCAGCTTCGCTCGTCGCATAAGCAGGAGCATATTTGCCAGAAGGTTGAATCGTCTGACATAATCAAGGACACTCATGTCCCCCTGCTTCAAGTTTCTGAATTCTTGCTGTTGGGCCTTGATAAAACCCATAGGAATGTGACGAGCACGGAATGCTTCACGAAATTCCGTCCATTCCACTTGATGGCCTTCCGGAACGGTGGCGAGATAAGCAAACCACCAATTTCCGGCGGCTCCATGGAGCTGTTGAGCTGCAAATAGTGTCTTCTGATATTCGTCGCACTCAAACACTCCAAACTTGGACTCCATAACTCGAAGCCACTGATCAGCTTCCACTGGTTCATTGGCTTCCGTGAAAATTGGCGGTTGTGTCGCCAAGAAATCCAAGTAGGCGTTCCGAGGTGGAACGTCCTGTTGTGCACGCTGGAGTAAGCCCTGTTGTACCAAGGCTTGGAGTAGTCTTGTGTTCTCTTGACTTAACTCGACCATCTGAGCCATGACATCCACCCATACCGTTGATGGCGGTGCCCGTGGTTGAGTTGAGTCATCGTCATCTCCGCGAGAACCTTCAGCCCTACTCGGAGAATGAGTACACACCATACTGCAAAATAATCATTGTTGAAGGGAGTCAAAACTTGATCTCAGCAGTATGTGAAAGTATGTAAAACATGAACATGCTAAAACTTTATAAAAGCATAACAATACTTCATGTTTACACATCTTTCTAAAGCCAACATATTCAGTCCCTTATTCTGTACAGACAGACCTTTCTGTACTTAACTCAGAATTTGATCCAGTTACTAGCATTTTCATAACTCAAGTCGAACACCAAAGTTAAAGTTAACTTCAGTATCTTTCCATCAAGTACTCACATGCCTCTGTATCATCTCTGGAACAAAAGTTGGGATTGTTCAAAGTCGACAGAATTTTCTGGCTAAATTTTGCCAGCACCTCCTTTGTATGTGGCTGTTTTCATCACAGTTTTACATACAAATGAAGTACAATTCTGAACACACTTTGAACTACAAAATTGTTGCAAATTTCCTAACCTTTCCAACGGTGTATCATATGACCCTTAGAAAATTTTCTACAGACTGTGACAGCTAATTTACAGCAACATCCAGAGGAGTTTGCAGCTGCTCTGTTTTCTGAACAGTTTGCATTCATCTGGACATTCAACCAAGTTGGTGTCGGATTTGGCTCTGGAGTTCTACAGAAAAGTTGTAGAGAACTTAATAAACTTTCCAGAACTGTATCAAACACCTCCATTGGGTCAAGCTGATCAGAGTTACGCTCCGTTAAAGCCCAGAAAAATTTCTGTCTGAACAGAGCACTCTGTCTTTGAGATCAAAAGAAACCTAACAAGTCTCTTCTTTGAAACTTAGTTCAAATGAAGAGCTCAGTACTAATATGTGCTTTATCACATCCATTTTTAGTTTGGAAGTTAGTCATGAATGATTTATTCATAGGTAAGAATACTATCCAGTGTAGTACGGTGGTGATGCACCGTAAGACATATGATGGTACTACGTTGCCTCACCAAACAAAAACCTAACCGGATTACACCGGCATCTAAGCATCCTTCGGTGGCGCTAAAACGGTCACTCGCAAACGTTTTCTACACGCACTAAGGTTTTCGTGGTTAGTACCTACATAAGCCACACTCAATCATTAGGCCCGGATGCACACCGAACCCGGTATCCATACAGTTTGTACACTCGGCCGTCATCAATCGCCCAGGTGTTCTCAAGCCAAACACGCCTTGAGCTACGTGTTCATGTTACTGACCACGTGACGGGGTCTCCCAAATTGCACCACGCACGCCAGGGAAGACGTTGCTCGAATACCCCAAACGACATGAAGAGTCGTAGAGGATACTAAAGCAGGTCGGGTTACCTGCCACCCGTGGGGCTCCACCCTTCAGCTTGTGCGCACTGGTGGACAGCGCATACATGCACCGCCCAAGACATAGAACGTCCCGAGATGCACGGTTTTCCGACATAACAAATAAGTTAGGTTGCCACCTTCATATTATGCTAATAATAGTTCTTATGTGGGCCTAGTACCGTTAACTTACTGTATCCTAAGGTTTTGACATAATATGATGCTCAATCCATGCTCTGTTCCCAACGCAGCTCTGATACCAGCTGAGACGGCCGCCAGGACCTCGTCGGGTGGTGCCGTGTTATGCGGCACCCAACAGCACACGGGTCGATGAACACACATCATATTACATAAATGGTTTGCGGAAGCGTACAAGATTGTTTTACAAATAAGTATATCAAAGTAAACTACAGCGGAAGACTATCACTCTCACGACTCATATCTAAACTAGCAACAAAGAAACGGTCCAGCCCGCGGACGTTTCTTACTAGCAACACAAAGACAATCTGCAGCGGCGAGGATGCTCTTAGAGTAAGCACTCCGAGGTTCCCGAGTCTCATCGGCACCCCTTCTCATAATCATCGAGTAATTACCTGCAAAACAACTCGGATAGCATCCATGAGCATAACGCTCAGCAAGACTTAACCGTCACCCTAAACATGAAACTCTAAGTGAGGTTATGAACCTAACATAGGATGTCATAAGCATAATTAAACTCGCCTAAAAGTGAATCCTTACTTTCAGGTATTAATTGCAGCATTTTAAGTAACCCTGGGCACGCCACATCAGGAGTCCACAATCAAACAAGAAACGCTTCCCCCCAATGTAAATTGCTCATGGCATAAAAGAATCGAGTTTGCACTAGCCTATTCATCAAGATCCAATACAATGCTAGTATAATACTTCACATCAAAATGATTAGTTCCTTTCCCATGCAAGTTCATACTACGTCATGACTGTGAGAACAAGTATGCTCGGTCCATTCCGCGAGCGACGGTGATTCGAATCAATAACACCCGGACTACACGACACGTACGCCCGTACTCGACGTTGCCTACAACAACCATCACTGACGTCGTACGTGGCAGCCTTTCCCCTGTTTCACCGCCGCTGAATCTATCAAGTCGCCCCGTACAGTAGCTACTCTCATGGTGCACCTTCCGACGTGAGATGTCATGAGAATATTCCCCACATATTGCACAGCGGCCGTCCGCCTGAGGCGACCCGAAAAGTCCCAACGACAGCTTCCCGAGGTACATCGGTTTACTAGGTCCCATATATCCAGCATGAGTCTGGTACACAACTCAAACTTGTTCAATAGGGCCGCATACGGATCGGTCCTTGACCGACACGGACAGGTCTACAGCACCCAGGCCCCTATGTCCTGCTGCCCCTACAACCTTCCGGTCTCAACTTTAACTTGCTAATTCAATTATGAACCAATGCCGTATGCCCCTGTTGTTCCTGAAACTGCGAGTAGCATCTCACCACTCGACTTCTACCGAACCATACTTAAGCGTGGAAGTTCTACACGGTGAAAGACACATACCCAATACTCCATGGGTCATTTGGTTATGCAAGAGGAGTATCAAACACTAGACCTAATGCATAATTCATATCCTGACCGAAAGTGAATACAAAACAAAAACTTAACAGCTGTTAAATGCAAACCGGAGCTTGCCTGTTTTGCAGGGTAGTCGTATATAAACAGTTAGTGTCCTTGCAGATCCAACCTTGACTCTCCGGAGCTTGATCCACTTCAATGAATCACTCCTTTGAGTCCCCTTCGTTGTGGTTCCTATTGAAATGCATATGCATATGTTTTATAGACTGTAATGGAAAGAAGTCATGAAATTAATTTCTTAGGAACAGAGGTTTTGTGGAAAAGCCAAGCATGGCTTGGTTTGCCTCTGTTGTGCAAAGAACAGAAATAAACTAAATTGACCTAAAGGCCTTAGCTATACACTAACCCTTTTCTCTAATGAACATAATTGATAAGCTGAAAAGATTTGAGTGCAACTGAAGAACAAGAACTTCAATGGTCTCAAAACTTTTATAGCAGGTTCTATACTACCTAAGGATTTAGCTTGCCAAATTGCAGCTAATGTGGAGTCATATTGTGTCCTCCATAATTCTCACAATATCTCTTATGTATTTTTCCCTTATACATAAGTATGGAGAATAAGAACAGGGAGTTCAAGGACTCATCTTGGGCTGATAATTTACATGTGAGTTCTTGATCACATGAGAGTAATCTGGTCCAAAATGCAGCCCTTTGCCTTGAGTAGTTCTCCCAGAACAATTCTTTAAGCATTTGTACTCAAAAGAATTAATTCCGTAGTAATGTGCATTTCCATGCCCAATTAAGTGAACTACAATTCCAAGTATGTCTCAGAGAGCTTGCCTAAATTTTCCTATGATTTTTGGAGCTATGGATTGCTTTGAACAGATTTTTGAAGTGGGAAACATTTTCTGAAAATGTTTCTGGACTCTTTTGAACACAGTAGTTTGCATTTAGCAAATTCCTACTCAAATAATCTTCAAATGAGCTGAAAATTTTCTAGTTGGTCAATACCATGCTAAAGAATATTCTGGCAAAATTTGGGGATTTTTTGGATAAACCAAACTCCCTCAATAATTATTTCTCAAAAAACCTTCCAAGAATTTTCCAGAATATAATATTAACTTTCATACAAATCTGAGTTCATATTTGGATAGAACTCAGAGAGATGAATCCATCCCAATTGGAATTACTCAAATTGGAGTTTTCTACCGGGAGATATGAATTTCCAAAGATTGAGCTAAGTCTGGAATTATTTTCCTACAGAAATTTCGGCTGGATCCACAGTTTTGAATTCCAGCCAATAGAAACGAAGCCACACCGGGCCACAGGATTGTACCGTGTAGCCACAACAGATCCTAGCCACAACAGATCCTCTTTTTAAACTCTTCAGGCACTGACGGCTGGGACCCGCCCGGTCTTCTTCTTCCTCCTGTTGTTTTCCCGCGCCTGCGCTGCCCCTCGCCGGCCCGACGCCGGAGCTCACTGGCTCGCCGTCTCCGGCCACCGCCCGAGCTGAGGTTTGCCGCCAGAGCGTTTATGACGTCGAGGAACATCTCTGCGGGGTCATCTAGGGCTGCCGGTGACCGGAAACATCCCGGCGACGTGCGGCGGTCTTTGCTGCCCTTAGGCGCCGTCGACCAGGGTTCCTAGTCCTCCAACCAAGCGACAAACACGTGCTACAGCATCAGTGGTTGATCACCAAGCTTGGTATGGCCCTCAAATGGCTCGGGAACGGCCGCAAACCGGTCGTCACCGTGTGCCCGATTCGGTCCGCCGGAGAAGTGCTCGGTAGACCTCAAAATACGTCGCTC
Organism: Neostapfia colusana; assembly: GCA_030760725.1. NCBI lineage: Eukaryota > Viridiplantae > Streptophyta > Magnoliopsida > Poales > Poaceae > Neostapfia > Neostapfia colusana. Next base: position 29,135,907 of record JASWHV010000017.1, on the reverse strand, counting down.
CCAAGGGTTTTCATGCGACGGATGCTAAAGAGAATATGATCGCCGGCTAGTCCAGCTCCTACGTGCAAAGTTTGACGAGCTAAGAACGAAAAGTGGAGAATTTTGGATTCCTGTACCGGATGCTCGGGTTGAAGCCGCCGGAGCAAAAACTTCGAATTCGCCGGCTACGCTCCACGATTTGCACCAAGTTTTGGGTGAGAGTAGTAACACAGCAGAACGCTCCTGTGGCCGCGCTTGATCAGGCTTGGAAGCTTCTGTGGAGAGCTGTCCACGTGAAGCCGACCGCCGGTTCTTTTGAGGTCGCCGCGAAATGGTTGATTGAGGGCTCGGGAACACCGGGACTTGGTGGTTTTTGGGTCGGGGAAAGTGAGCAACGGTTGCACCTCAGTGTTTAGCCGCTCGGAGGCAGCGGGCACGATGGTTTCTGCCGGTTTCCGATCGACCGAGAACGGACGAGGGGGGGGAAGTGGCTGTGCGGCGTTCACGCGAGGGGAGGAGGACAATTGGGTCTTCGCTCGGCTGAGGCACGATAACGTCGACGGAACCGCCTTCGGTGGCTGCGCGTGGGGGGGGAGGCAGCAGGAGGTGTCGGGTTTAGTTCCCCGCGGCGCGGTGGAACCCCTCGGTGGCACCCGAGCAGAACAGAAGCAAAGAATTCATTTGCTTCATGGTTAAGTTAGGTCTCTAGCTCACTGCCATGTGGGTCCCACCCACACTCTAACCCCCAAATATCTCCTCATGCTGACCCTCTTAATTCCCAAAATTCTGAGTTTAAAGGGTGGCTAGACTTTGAATTCTCCAAATTCAGTTTGATTTGGTGACAAATTTGAATTTGGCTAGAATTTGCAAATGCTTCTCTTTAACTCCCTTTTTGAGCCCACCCTACAAATGAAAAGTTGGTGATAACACTTTTCCCTATCAATCCAACTATATGGCTGCATGTTTATTCAAAGTTCTTGGTTATCACATGTGTGAACTTTGAATTTCAAATCTGAATTTTAAACTCACATGCAATGAGGTATTTAACTCCTTATTGGTTCACCACTTTTAAATAAAAAGGTGAGCCTCATTTTTGGATGGTCATCCATGTATTACTTTGCATGAAGAAAAGTTTTAGCAAGTCCCATTTTTCATGTCTTTGCCACACATATGAACTCAAACCTTGGTTTTTATTCATACACATTTTTGGGACTTTTACAGCAGCCATGGTTAGGTTATGAACATGTGATTTCCGACTAAGGGCGTCAGCAACCACATTCGCTTTTCCAAGATGATAATGATTCTCCAGTTCATAATCCTTGATTAACTCTAACCATCTTCGAGAATACCGCTGCACCAACTAGTTGAGCGACTAAAATATCGACGCGGGGCAGGGTACTCGTAGTTTATCGTGACGGCCTTTAGCGAACGATAACCAACACTTAATCATAGTGTCTCATCGTTCTTCTTAATGAACAGCACAGAGCATTCCCAAGGTGATGAGCTTGGTCGCATTAAACCTTTGCTCATAGGTTCACTTAGTTGCTCATTCAACTCCGCTAGTTCATTGGGTGCCATTTTGTACGGCCTCCGTGAAACCGGTGTTGTTTCCGGCGTCAGTTCAATATTGAACTTGACATCCCTTTAACCGGCATTGCCCGGTAACTCATCGGAAACACATTGGATATTCCCGTCCTACCGGACTATCCTCGAGTTAAGTTACTTCCGTGTGATAGGCTTAACCTGTCCTCTTTTCTGTACAGATCAGACTCTTCTGTCCTCACCCAGATTTTGATTATGAAAATAGCAGTTTCATGTCTCAAGTTGCATATCAAAGTTATAAATAACTTCAATATCTTTCTAACGAGTATTTATTTGCCTTCATATCAACTCTGGATCGGGAGTTATGATATTTCAAAGTTGACAGAAATCTGGAACAATTTTGACAGCACCTCCTCTGAAAGTGTCTGTTTTGTCCGGAAGATTTCATAAAGTTCTACACCAAATATGTAGAAACTTTGAACTACAAAGTCGTAGCACATATCACAAAATTTCCAACGGTGTCTTACATGACCCTTAGAAATCTTTCTACAAGAAGTTATGGTCGAAATACAGAAAATTCCAGAGAGTTTTTTTATCTGCCCTGTTTTTGGACAGTTAACACTCATCTGAGATTTTCATCCAGTTGCAGGGGGGGTTCTGTTCTGGAGTTCTACAGAAAAGTTGTAGACGACTTCAAAACCTTTCCATAAATGTATCCTTCACCTCCATTGGTTCAACCAATCAAAAGTTATGCCCTTTTCAAGTTCAGCAAAAATTCTGCTGAAAACAGGGAAGGTTGTTTCCAATGGTTTGAAATGGAAACTATACTCCCAATTGACTCTTAGTTCAATATAGGAGTTCATTAACCCCTAATAAAATTGTAGACTCCAAATTTACTCTTTTCTTTGAAAACTTATTTTTCATGCAGTTAAGAACATTTCACGGTACTACGTTTCCTCACTAAATCAAAATCCTAACCGGCGTTACACCAGCATATACGTCTCAAGGGGTGGCACTAAAACGATCACTCACACACGTGTTTTAAACGGAATGTTCTACTCATGGTTAAGGTACCTGCAGAAGAACAATCAATAATGATGCACACAAAGGTTTTCCATTACAGGCAGGTCCATATCATAGTAAAAACATACGCCCCGTATCATTGCCATACGGGCCGTCCTTGAGTCAAGTCACGTCTCAAGGTACATGGTCGTGTTTTAACACCACACGACGGGGAACCCGAGTAGAGCGTGAACGGGTCGTCACGGATGGGAATTTTATCAACCCAGCGGATACCACCTACTGCCTCATGACCGTTGAGGCACGCCGATGGCGAGCGCTGCGTATGGCCCTTTGAACATTGAACGTTCAAGAGGTGCATAATATCGCGTTGCTTACCACACGATGGGGTATTCTCACTTTTGCCTAAAGCACGCTGGAGATCAGCGTTTTCATATGCTCTCAGAACCATAGAGAGGTTCAGAGACTCATACTAACTACCGTGCCAAGCCACGGTATACCATTCCATACTATTACTCATATGGCGAGTTACCGCAATTGATTCGTCTGCGGTGGCGTACCTTACCTCTTACCTCCACGTAGGTGCGTCGTTACAGAATTGAAATACTGAATATTAACACACTGTTAGCTTGCCACCTTAAGTAATATGCTACTAATAGTCCTTATGTGGGCATACTACACGTTTCTCACTCGTATACTTCGAAGTTTTAAAAAATAAGCTCTTTTAATGCGTGCCATTCCCAATGCGGCTCTGATATCACGCCTGTGGGGAACCCCTTCTAGGATCCACACTCCAGGATACACATTGGGTGGTGCCGTGCGATACGGCACCCAACAGCATACACGAAAAGAACCATAAACGTACAAAGTCTTTTATTCATCAACATAGTGTCTTTTACAAAATAGTGTACCACGGGGGTACACACAGCGGAATATACATACCCACTTACTCTCGGTCCTAATTAAGCAAAGGAGAAGAGGTCCAACCCACAGACGCTTCTTACTAGCTTCCACAAAGATGAGTGCAGCCGCAGGGTTTCCGGTGAGTCTCTGATGGCTCACCGATCAACCATCTTCATAGCAAATTTTATAACCTGCAAAACACTAATAATGCAACTGTGAGCACAATGGCTCAGCAAGACTTAACCGACACTCCTAAACATGGAACTCTACGTGCAGGGATTACTAACATAGGAAAAGGTATGATGCAATAACGACACGCCTAAATGTTGATCCTTACTTTCAGGTTTATAGCAGCAGATTATTATGCCTTAGGCAGCCCTCACATCGGAAGTCCACAATCAAACAAGAAACGCTTTCCTCCGATGTGGTGATGCCCAAAGAGGAAAATAAACTTAGTGAGCTCTACACCTATAGCATGCATGGTTGGCAATACAATGAATTTAAGAACTTCACATCAGAAATGATTCATCACACTTTATCTAGAATTTATTACTACGTCATAACTCAGTGAACAAGTGGTACTCATATAACCGCGAGGGACGGTGATTGCAATCAGGACACACCCGGAATACACGACACATACACCCGCCTCGAAAGACTCACGCGAGCTCTTTCTTACGTTGTATGCAGCAACCTTTCACCCGTCACTCCAATGCCGAACCAGTTCCGCCGACCCATCAGAAGGGCCACTACACGGAACACGTCGAAGTTGCTCCGCTAGCGGGTTTACACCTCTGACACCAACCCCCAAAGGACGGCCGTATAAGTTTCGACAAGAGAGTACCCGAGTTACATCGGTTTATCGGGTCCCATATATCCGATATGCATCCGGTACTGTTCAAACTTGCTCAGCAGGGCGGCATACACATCGGTCCTTAACCGACACAAACAGAGCTATAGCCACAAAGGCCCAACGTCCTGCTGCTCCTACTCTCTGCTCGGTCTCATTTTCCATTCCAGAACTTTCATTTTCTAGAATCATACCCCACTGTACCCACATCCTAAACTCGCGGGTAGCTTCCAACTACCTGACTTGTACCGGATCCTATACAACTTTAGCCTAGCAGAAACTACACGAAGGTAACCTATTCTACCCTGTACTCCAAGGGTTTGTGGGCTACGCATTTGGAGTATCAATCACCTTGACCTAATGCACAATACATACTAGACCCATAAAATTGATACAAAGCAAAATATAACCAAAAAGTTGTTAAAAGCAAACCGGGGCTTGCCTTATGTTGCTGCGGGTTTAGTTCTACTTTATAGTCAGTATCTTGGTGATGATTAAATCTTCAACTTGCTGATCCGTGTCTAGTTCCTTGTCGAACTCCTTCGTCGTTTTTCCTACCGATATGAATATGCACAGTTTTAATACGAGTAACTGAATTATAAAACAAATGTGTTTTAGGAACTAAGAATGGCTTAGACCAACTCTAAAGTGAAAAATGAGCTCTGTTATGGACAGAAACAGAGGATATCTTTAGGTGGGCAGTGGATGTTTGTTGGAGAAAATGCAAAGATCTATTTACAATGGACATAAGAAAGGTAGTAGAAAGAACCAGCAGAAAACTGGAGAAGATATTCTCAACTTATTCTGAAATTTTTCCAGTGGACCATAGATCATACAGAGGTATGGCTTGCAAAATTTCAGACAAAGTTGATGGAAGATGTGGCCTAGGGAATTTTCTTATTATTTGGCTTCTCTGGATCCCTATGGCAATTAAAGTGTCTTGTCGTGCTCCAAATTTTGTTTTTCAGAAACTTGAGATTCTAATGAGTCCATAGGACTTGGTTTCACCATTTTTGGAGCTTCTTACACAGAGATATGAATTTTCCAAACTTGGTTAAAAGTCTGAAAATGTCTCTGTTCATTTTCCCAATTTTCAGAGACATACAAGATTCAGTTAACATTTGGACAAGAAAATGAAGTCTAATGCCTCTGAACATTTTACTGGAGTTCAAGGATTTTGGGAAGAGTGTCCTACCCAAATTTGGGAATTTTCCAATTAACAGAACTCCTGTAAAAATTCATACAAGATTTTATTAAATGAATTAATGAGCCAAATCCAGGAATTTTCATAAATATTGGGCTGCACCCCTGGATATTACTCTTTGAGAGGAATCCAACAAAATTTGTTTCACAATTTTTGGATACTCCTACACAAAGTTATGGCTCTCCAAAGTTTGAACTGAAATGGGAAAATCTGGAAAATGTTTAAATGCTGACAGTGGGTCCCACTCGTCATCCCTAACGTCCAGCCAGAGCAGGAGCGGCTCCCTCCAGCGAGGTCGCCAGAAAAGAACTTCCCAGCCACCTCTGGACCCCCTGCTAGCCGCCCCCCCATTTTTCCCCATGCTGAACTCGTTGGTGATATCGCCGGCGGCTGAAACTCGCCAGAAAACGGGGCACACCGGCAACAGCAAACCCTAGGGCTCCGGCGCGGTCGTGCGCGGTGATTTCTCCACCAAATGGTCGGTTCTTGATCTCTAAAGCACCAGGAATCATGGAGAAGACCGACATGAGTTCTAAATAGGCCGGGGAGAGCTCCAAACCTATCGGCACCGAGCACCCGACATGGTTCAGTGGTATACCCTCGAAAAGAACTCGAATTCCTTGCTCCTCACTCTATTTTTTGGTCTAAAATCGATGGAGGAGTTGTGCTAGGCAGTTAAGAACTTGTGTGCGGAGTTTGAAACACAACCAACATGAATTGAGGACGAATTTTGCAATTCCTTACCTCAAGGACAGTTTCGGCCGCCCGGGAGAAAAACTTGAAATTCTCCCTCTGTGATCAATGGCTTGGGATGAGTTTTTGAGGTGAGCAACTAGGCTTGTAGGTGCACGTATGGGGTGACTTGCTTGGGCGTGATCACTGCTGGTTTGGGCTGGCCACGGCGACCAGTTCAGTTTTTCCGGCGTTCACCCGAGAGTTGCAAACCTTTGCTGTTTTCCGGTGCCAACGAGCTCGGGACCGTGGGGGAAAGTTGCTGGCCGGCTAGAGCACCCTTGGGCGCAGCTCTTTGCTGTTGGGGGCTCGAGCAATCGGGCTTTGGGAGTGGCTGTGTGACAGGGAGAAGAACACACGCTGTTTGCTTCGGTTCTGAGCGAGGCTGTGGATGGGATGGCTCACGTGGGGAGGCAAAGAGCTGAAGACTTCCCTCGGCGTCCTTAGCCACAGAGCAGGAGCTGGCGCTCAGCAACGTCGGTTTGCCTCCAGTGAGCAGGAGGTGGCGCTCTCCCATGAACTGAGTCGGTTCACTCCCTCTACCGTATGACATGTGGGGTCCACCTCTCCCCCTTATCCCCAATTCAGTTTAAAATAGCAAACGGGCTCCAAATTTGATAAAATTTGGAGGATAGGTCAAAAGAAATATGAGAAACACAATGGTGCACTAAAATTTGAATTTCAGTAAAGTCAGAATTTGAAACTGAGATTTAAATTCAAATTCGAATTTTCTCCCGTTTAAATTCCAACAAATAGGAAATCCCTTTCAAATGCTCTGAAAATTTGCCGGGCTATTATTGGATGTGTGGAGAACCAAATGATAGCTTTAGATCTCCGTGTTCGGGAATTTTTGCAAGTTAGTTTCGACTTGGAGATCACACCGTTAAATTCAAAAGTTTAAATTCCCTATCGTTTTCTCGGTGTGACTTGTAGCTCCACTTGCTTGAGTTTTTGGGATTTCACACCGATAAACCAATGTAGCTCATACCTTGGAGCGTCGAGGCATAACGCACCGATATATAAGTGTAGGTTGAGAGCAGCAAGGTGAAAATCCGCTAACGGGCACAAAGTTGCTCCGAGCAGGGAACCTCCTGCCTGTTTTGATGCGATCAGTTTGATGTTTGGGCTGTCGGGTGAAAGGTCTCGTACGACATCGATTGACCGTGCCATCGCAGCTTCGAGTATGGGCGTACGTGGCGTGCTGTTCGGTATACCTGCAGGTGTATATCGAGTCAATTCACCGTCCTTCACGGTCATGAGTACCACTTGTTCATGTATTGTGACGTAGTTAATATTGCAGATGAATATGATGCTTACTTGTTGTTATGCTATAATTGTATTGCAACATGATTGCCACCAAATATTGCTCACTAAATTGTAGATTCTTGAACACTTAATCTGTTGTTAAAAGTTGAACTAAGGATCAACCATTAGGCGCGTCCATTGCCGCAAATTACTGTCCTAATATAGGTAAACTTGCATGTAGAGTTTCATGATTAAGAAGTCGGTTAAGTCATGCTGAGCTATCATGCTCATGGTTGTTGTTTATAAGTGTTTACATCTGAGGAATACCTCACTGCTATGGAGTACGGGTTCATGGAGAGATTTAACTCCCATTGGTATCTACGGCCGAGTGGGAGCCGTGCACGCCACCATGACCAATGTAGATGTTGCTAGGGTGAACCGCCCATAGGGCTGGGTGAGTTCACTTTTGCTTAGCTAGGCGATATGCGTGAGTTTTGTTTTATAGTTATCTTTCACTGCATTAGTTACTTAGTAAATTAGTGCAATCTAAATAAATTTGTACCACTTTTATACAAATTCAGCTAGTTTTTATGTCATACGTGTTTCTCTTATTGTATGTTCTGTTGGGTGTCGCATTGTATGACACTGTACAACTCCAGTCCATGTCAGGCACCACCCAGCATCCCACCTGGAGTTTTATTTTTTTTGCGATTTTTCATAAACAACGGATGAATCGTTAAGATCCACTGTTCATCGAAAACTTTCCGGTGAGAGTCATTCGTCCCTAAAGGCTCGTTTCAAACATCGTTTGAAGTAAAATTTAGAAAAAGTTTCTGGAGCGATTCATTGTAATTGTTTAAATTAGTACCCATATTTGTAAATTATAATTAAAAATAACCTTTTTTCAAAAAAAACAATTTCCTGATTCGTGTACACCGCCGGAGCAAGGCCAGCGACGGCTGCAGCTCCACCCCTCCGCAACCCTCCGCCGCCGCCCTTCATCTCCGCCATGCTGCCATGGAGACACCATCTTTCCCTCCTCACCATCCTCAGCCGCCGCCGCCTCCGAACCACCCTCCACCCTCGCCCACCTCCGCTACCTCCCCTCCGCCGCTGCATCCGCCCTCGCCGCCCTCCCCTTTCCTCTCCCCCGCCCGCAGCACCACCACCCTCGCCACAATCTCCTCACCCCCACCCACCGCCTCTCTCCTGCTGCCAGCCTCCGCCGTGATCTTGCCTCTCCCGTTCGCCCCAGCCCCCTACTCCGACTGCCCCGCCGTCGTCCGCACCACACCAAACCCGGTCCCCGACTCATGTTTCCTCCCTCTTTCCTCGCCGCCAAGTGCGCAGACTTCTCTTCCACCTCTTCCGGCACTACTGCCCCAGTTCCCTCGCAAAATCTGCGCACTGCATCCCCCCGGTCGGAGATCAGCCTCCTGTGCCAGGAGCTGAATTCCTGGGGAGCTGGAGCCCCCCAACCTTCCGTGTTCATATTCCTATGCCACGGCCTGAGCGGCGGCCACATTTCGCTTCGGTGTGATGCCGTGGTGGGAAGCCGAGCTGTGGCGGGGGTTCTCACGAACTACCCCAGGTACGGCTCCATTATGATCGCGGCTGTGTGGGACCACATCTGGGTGCTGTTGTAGCCCTGCCTGAAGGCGGTGGCGATGGAGGCCCGGTGCTCCCTGGACCAGATAGCCTCCAGTGCTCCCTGGACCAGATGGGGAAAGGGGACGACCACGTAGGGTTAAGTTTTGATCCTAGGGGAGCGAGGTTTTAGTGCCGGAAGCATACCCTCTGCAATACTGCATGTGCATTAGAAGTTGCTACCGTGTGGATCCATTAGGCGTCAAACCCACAGTAAGCGACTGATAATGCACATGTAGTACTGCAGAGGATATGGACTCATGACTGAGGCTTGCAGAAGGCGTCTCATGGTTGGTTGCACAGCTCAGAATTTTGTATGGTGAGGACAGCGGGAGACTCTTTGCAGTTACGGCAGTGAAAGAAGCTGTGCTTTGCATGGGCTATTGCTTGACGGTTGGTGATAAGGATGAAAACGGACGGATATGGACAGATAAAATGCTTTTCCATATCCATATTAAAAATTTCGGAAACGGATTGGATCGGATGTTGTCGGAAATGGATATGGTATCAGATATGTCAGATGTATCGAAAACGGATTCATCGGATCAGAAAAATATGAATATCGGACGGAATTCAGATATTTATTTCAGAAAAATAATTCACAAGTAACATATAATTCATAGTTCATACATTTAATTCAAAGTACATCCACATCAAATTCATACATGGTTCGGAGGCGGCGGCCGTCGGGGGCTCGGACTCGGAGGCTGTCGGGGGCTCGGGGGCCTGTTGGGGGTCGGGGCCTCGGGGCCGGCGGCACGTCGGGGCGGCGCCGCGGCTGGGCGGCGATGGCTCGGGAATCGGGAGTCGGGGGCGGAGGTCGGGCGGCGGTAGACCGGGCCGAGGCGTCAGGGGCGGCGCCGGTGAGCGGCAAGTCGGTGACAACCGGGGCGGAGCCGCGGAGGTCAGGGATGGCGGCTGGGGCGCTTGGCCGGCGGCGGCGCTGTGGCCTTGGCAATGGCAAACTGGTAAACCCTAGGTCGGGGGCAAGACTGGAGGTGGAGGAGGACTCCGCTCGGACTCGGGCCTCGGGGTAGCCGGGTAGGGCCGTAGGGAAGGTGGCTGTGGCCTCTGGCCTATGGGCTATGGCTGGCTGCGGGCCAAATTGAATTTGTTGGGTCGGATATATCTCGGATATTGTTCGGATATATCCGACCCAATATGGATATCCAACAAAACGGATGGATTCTGACGAAAACCATATCCGATCCGATATCCGATTTAAAATATCCGAATCCATATCCGTATACGAAAAAATCCGATCAAAAAGGATATGGATCGGATATCTTCGAAAACAGTTGTGGACGGATCGGAAAATATCCGATCCGTTTTCATCCCTAGTTGGTGATGTCAAGGATGGTTTTGGTGACGACAGGAATGGACAAGTTGGAGCCAGTGGAGATGCTGGTAAAAAAGGAAGTGTCACTCATGACGTTGTGGCAGGCCCCTATTTTCCTTTTCCAGATTTCTGTTGCCATCGCAGTGTTGTATGAGTGGTTCTCCATGGAGGAGAAAATTAAGGCGCAGCAAGGCCCACACCCTTCAAAATATCAGCTGTATGCTTTCTTAAACTCTCTGTTTTCGACTTAATCCAACAATAAGCATTATGGTTACACTTTATGATGCTGCTGTACAAGAAAGATGAGGGAGCATGCTTGGCTTGTAACTTTAGTAAAATGCTTATTAATGGAAGAGCGGACAATGGTTTGGTAAAAACCGAACAGAAAACTTCAAACCTCTCAGGTTAATTAACTGAATATACTGACATAGCAACCTGACGCTGCCTGCCCTTTTCTTATGGAAAAGGTACCCTCATACTGGTAGCTTATGTTTGTTCTATCTGCATAGAATAAAATGGAGAGACCATAACCTTAAACTTGATGACTTGTTAGGAAATGGTGATCAATTTTAAATAATAGTCTCTAGTCAATAAAGGGCATATGTATCTAATTTACTGCGTTTATCTCTCTTTCTGCACTGATGTAACTTTTTTTAGAAAAGACAGCCATAGGCTGATATATATTAAGCCGGGTGAGGAAAATACATCAGTTTGGGAGCTCGAAGGTCGAGCTCTTTACATCATTGTTATATCAGATTATATGTTAGCCATGTCTCCAGTAGCCTCTATAAGATTTGTTCCTAGTCCTCAGGTAGATAAGATTTGGAGCAGGTGTTTTGCTCCCGCCCTTCCCCAGCATCGGGCTTGTTCCTTGATATCGTCAACTACTCTCTCAACACTTCTTTCTTTATTTTCGAAGATTCGTGCATTTCTTTCCTTCCAAATACTCCAGCAAATCAAAACTGCAATAGAGCGAGATGCCATCTTACAATTTTTGCTCCCAGCCGCAAGATCCATAAACCAGAGGTCCATGCTTTCTTCCTGACTCCATCCCTATGGTGATGCTTTACACAGCTAGTCAGCTACATATATTAATGCAGTACGCACTATATAGATACAATGTTGTATTTAATGTTTATATTTTTTTGATAATCTCCAATAAGGAAGGGAGACTAAAATCCTGTGCATACTTACACGAATGGTATAGTCTTTATGCACATACTCTCTAGTCTCTATGTGACCCAGATAGGAAGATGCTTTGAAAGTTCAAAGTTGTATGTTCAGGGATACTGGATTGTTTATCACATAAAAGTAACACAGTCCCAATGTCCATATGAATGCAAAACTAAGCTCTGATTATGAGTACCAACTCGTAGGAATTTGTTTTCCTAATCCTAAGCTGTTATTACATTTGCTTGGTATGGTGAAACTACTACACTGTGATCAGTGCATGCTGTTTTATTGATTGGTTAATTCAATATTTTGAAAAGCGCTGGAACGAGGCCACCTGGAGCGATCAAACTGACCGAACTACATAGCTGTTCTGGAGTATGATGGGATTCTATTTCGTTGTGTAGATAATCAGGTAAGAAATGCAATCAATTGAGATATTGCACACACATCTTTACATGTCTTAGTGATTTCTGGATCTTTACAATCAATGTTTTCAAGTCGCCTGGTCGACCCTAGTCGCTTGAGGGGTGACTAGGGCGACTAGGACGACTAATCGTCGACTAGGGCAACTAGTCAATCTTAGTTGATCCTCTAGTCGTCCTGTCTATTTATTGTTGCAGTTTTCTAGTCGACCCTATATATATATATATATATCAATATATATAATTATATATTAGCAGCTTACAACAGAGATATATAAACAAGAGGAGCATTCTCCATTAGTATTACACGAGAGATATATAAACTAGAATAAAAAAGTCAATAGTTAATTAGAAGATACATATACTATTATACTCACAATACAAAGGCAGAATCAGAACTTCAGTTTATGAACAGTTCAACAAACAGCAAGAGTTAAAGCACAGAGATAATAAAAACAACAAGAGTTCACATTTATGCACTATGCTAATAGCAAGAGTTCAGAAAGACTAAAAAACAGACAAACAATTCACATTTAGTTCAGAACAACAAGAGTTCAGTTCAGCAACAATTTATCTTAAAAAAGCATGTCATTATCAAGTTGGAAGCCTCCGTTTCCTGCTGAGATTAAACAGGGCAGAGTAGGAGTCAAACAGAACAAAAGAGAGAAGGTATTGAACCCTAATGGGCTGGCAGCAGGAGGCCCATATTTTTTCCCAACAAGTCGCCTGATCGCCAGACCCCCTAGTCGGACGACTAGTCGCTCGACTAGGACGACTAGTCGAACGACTAGGCTTCTAGTCGCCCTGATCGGGTCGACAGGCCTAATCAGGATCAACTGGGCGATAAGGATGACTTGAAAACACTACATTACATATGAAAGCATTAGAGACTAGTCCTTTCATTGGAAGTTTTGGGTCATGCAGCTGTGGATCAGTAGTTTATCGATCTTAAATATTCTGTAGGTATTATTTGTATTGGTTAGATGTGCTTATTTTCTTTGTGGTACCACAGATTGAGTAACATTTGCTCAGAGACTTGAATGTAGCTTTTTCTCAAAGAGTATTGCCAACATGTATATGATTCCTGATATAAAGATAAATTTACCCAAAAGTTGGATTGGAGTTTCATAACTCTTAGGTATTACTAAGTTACAAGATTTTGATCTCCCTACAAGATGGTATTTTCAGTTTAATTTACTCACCTACCTTTTTCATTCCTCTTCTGAAAAAGGAATCTAGTAAAGACAAGACAAGGAAGGTGCTTTTAACGAAATAACTAGATTACAAGCGAAGAGGACAGTCGTACCGTGGCAAGAAAGTGAAGAGAAACCCAACAGAGGTTGTCGAAGCGTCTGCGGTCGACACTTCCCCCGGGCCTGCTCTGGGCAGCCCGCGGAGGTTTTTTTTCGGAGGGGCTAGTCCTCTTGCGAGGGTCACACGTGGGTCAGACGAAGGAAGGAGATGAACATAGGGATTTTTACGTGGTTCGGGCCGCCGGAGCGTAAAACCCTACGTCCACGGGAGTGCTTGGAGCACTGGTTTCCTTGAGTATGGATGGCCTAGAGGGGGTTGAACTCGGTGGAGTTCGAACCCCCTGTAACGTTGCCTACCCGAGCCTTTTATAGTCCAAGGCTCGGGCGGCTTACAAGGTGGGCCCGGGGCCTGATAGGTGGCCCCGGGGCGATTTCCTATCAGCTACTAGTCTTGGCGCTGGCTTCGAGGTCGTCATCCTACCACCCTGCCCATGCCGCAGGCTAGGTGTAGCCGTTGGTGATGGCAGGGGCGGCAGGGCATGCCTTGTCTTGTCGATGTGCAGCTTCTGACATTGTGCGCCTGTCTTGACCGTGACAGGTCACAGCGCCTTCTGACAGGCGTGCGCCGCTCCTCCGCGTCTTGGGAAGGCGCGGGTCTTGAATGCCTTGTACAGTAAAGGCATGGCATGCCTTTACTCCTGCTGCCTACTGCGCTGGGCGGGCAGCGCTGCACGTGGCCACGTGGCAGGCCTGGAGCTATCCTCTAACGAGAGGGGAGCTCCGGCCCTGCTGGACACGTGGCTCCTTCGGAGCTCGCCCCTGCGGAGGGGGCGAAGTCCGGCATTCTGGACCACGTGGCAGTCCCGGAGCTATCCTCTGAGGAGAGGAGAGCTCCGGCCCCGCTGGACACGTGGCTTCCTCGGAGATCGCCCCTGCGGAGGGGGCGAGGTCCGTTCTTCTAGGCCACGTGGCAGGCCCGGAGCTATCCTCTGAGGAGAGGGGAGCTCCGGCCCCGCTGGACACGTGGCTTCCTCGGAGCTCGCCCCTGCGGAGGGGGCGAGGTCCAGCCTTCTGGACCACGTGGTAGGCCCGAAGCTATCCTCTGAGAAGAGGGGAGCCCCGGCCCTGCTGGGCACGTGGCGCCTTCGGAGCTCGCCCCCGCGGAGGGGGTGAGGTCCGACCTCCTGGGCCACGTGGCAGGCCCGGAGCTATCCTCTGAGGAGAGGGGAGCTCCGGCCCCTGAAAGTTGCCTAGAGGGAGGGTGAATAGGCTAATAAAACCTGAAACTATTGCAAATAGCGGATTAAACTTGGAGGAGGCCGGACTAGTCCGGTCTGAGGGCGGACTAGTCCGGTCTAAGTATAAAATTGTGTTTTAGGTTTTCTTTTTAAGTTTGTTTGAGCGGAAGATATATAGTAGTCAAACAATTTTACTAATTAGTTGTGAATGATTAGATTGCAAAATAGTGGAACAATTCACAAGTGTTAACAAAATGAAAGCTTAACAAGTAATTCTAGTGAGCGAGCGAGAAGGTAAAGGAACCAAGAGACACGATTTATCCTGAGGTTTGATTCCACACAGGAATCTACGTCCTCGTTGAGGAGTCCACCAAGGACCGGGTCTTTTCCAACCCTTCCCTCATCGAGCGATCACCAAGATCAAGCCCAGGATCTTTCACTATCAATCAAATGTGAATACAATGCTCTTAGGGGCTACTCACAACTTGAGGCTCCCTACAACAACCTAGCAGTTCTAGGAATCAAAGTACAACTATCAAGAACTCAAATTAACAGTTAGAGTGCAAGAGAGTCAAACCGAGAGCTCAAACGTCGATCACCACGTCTTTCCTCTCACAAAACCACAAACTCCTAAAGATCCAATCTTAGGGGTCTAGAAGGTGAGGAAAGAGGCTTAGAAGATCTCTAGGAATGAGTTTTCAATGCTTAGGTTGTTGTTCTCCTAATTCTCAGCCGGGGAGTCTCCTTTTATAGAAACCCCGACATTTAGCCGTTACCAACTAAAGTCCAGACTAGTCCGGTCCCAACCCCGGACTAGTCCGTTCTTGAGGGACCACTCATGTAACAAGGCTACAAACTAAAGTCTAGTGACCGTTGGACCCAAATGGTCATAAAACCCCAGACTAGTCCGGCGAAGAGCGGACTATCCCGATCTCGGTCAGGAACCTTTGTTCCGTATGAGAACGGATTAGTCTGGTGAGGGCGGACTAGTCCGGCCCCAATGGAGGACTAGTCTGGTCTTACCAGACTTAGTCTAAAAACTCTCTAATCTAGGGCTGCGGACTAGTCCAGCCAACTTCGGACTAGTCCGAGCTCACACAGGAACCTTTGTTCCGTCCTAACTCAGACTAGTGTGAAGGGACCGGACTAGTCCGGCCTATGGAGCAGACTAGTCCGATGTCACTCAGAGACTTCTTCTCCAGACCAAAACGGCTTAGTCCGCTTAGCGGACTAGTCCAGCCACACGGGCGGACTAGTCCGACCCTCTGAGACTTAGTATCATAACGGCTCAGACTTCACTCGACAACGGACTAGTCCGGTCTTGAATGGACAAGTCCAAACTCACTCAGAGACTCTTTGTCCGGTCTAAAACAGAGTAGTCCGGGTTGGAACAGACTAGTCCGGCCCATAGTCCGGACAAGTCCGGTCTTCCTTTTTCAGCCATACCTATGACTACTTCCTCTCACGATTCTAACTTTCTAACCTTAGTTTGAGCTCTCTAATGATTCTCAAGCACTCTAAAAGAGAAGGCCATGTATACAACTAGACAATATGAAACTCAATAGAAAAATCCTATTTTCTACTCTTTCAAGTCTTCTTCTTTTCCTTTTTACTTCTTGAGAGACTCCACATCCATTCCTTTTGATAAGCACCTGTGCTCATACTCAGTAGAACTCATTAGTTTCTTAATTGTCATCATCAATCATCCAAAACCCACGGGGATTACCTAGATGCACTTTCAATCTCCCCCTTTTTTGTGATTGATGACAACACATTAGGATTCTCAATAAATAGATATGATAGATTATTTTCATAACACATGTGTATGGTTCACTCCCCCTAAATGTGTGCACAAAAGATTGTCAAGGAAAAACTATGCACAAGAGTGAGTTCTTTGGGGATTTCATACATACATGTGTTATGGTTGGGTAGCTAAGTGTGATGTTTGAAGTGAGCATTAACCACATTAAGAAAGATATAACATTTACGAGCAAACACATTTCAATATGGCATAATATGAAGACATAAAATAGTATAGTCATAACGTGGCATAGTCATTACAAACCAACATAAAATGAGTGTTTAAAGAGTAAGACCAAAGACTAAAGACTACGACTACGACTATCCCCCCTTATTCTCTCCCCCTTTGGCATCAAGGCACCAAAAAGGGAATGAAAAGAGAGAAAGACCTAATCGCTATCATCTCCATCTTGATCTTCATCTTGGTCACTTTGAGTCTCCTCGTCCTCATCTTCATCGTCATCTTCATTGTCATCCTCTTGATGAGTGTGAGAGGTAGGAGGAGCAGTTGAGGAGGATCCAAAGTAGGCAAGCTCGTCCTCGGTGAGAGTGGGAAACTCTGTCACTGCGTCATCGTCTGATGACGGTGGAGACATAGGTATCTCCATTTTGTCGCACATTGCCTTGATATACTTCTCTTGGCGTTTCTTCATGTTCTACGTGCGAATTTCCACTTTCCGACATGAGGAGAATATAGCCTTGAATATTTTGAGCAGCCCACTAGAGGAGCCACTCGATGATCAAGGGACGGATGGTCCAGCTGAGGAGGATGGAGCTGCAGAGGAGCTCCTGCCCAAAGATGCAGGAGGGCGAGGAAGAGGAGTCGACATCTGGGGACGTAGCTTCCTGTGCTTCACATCCTTTGCAAATTCTAGGCCTGTGACTTTTTCGATCATGCACATGATGTATGGTGCATATCCACAGGACCTGTTTGGGGTGTGGGAAATGTTGAAGATATCATTGTATATGTAGTTGAAGACATTGAATCTCTCTTCTTCATTGAGCAGCTTCAACAAGTTCCTGAGGTACCCCTGTATCATCCCTGCATCCCCATCTTTTGGAGTTAGAGTCTTCCTCAGAATTCTGTTTAGCACTCCAAAGAAGGGTTTGATGTTGTGGGTTGAGGATGGCTCATAAGTGAGACATGAAATCCAAGTCATCCTTTCCCAAGGTCCTCTCATTTTGAACTATGATCTCATAGTTCAAATGCTCCTCAAGTCCAAGGATCCTAGCAAATTCAGCATACAGCACCGAGTAGACCACACCATTTGTCATCCAAGTGATTTTTCTGTCTCCATAGGTGTGGAAATAGCAGGTGGTGTAGAATTGGACTATCACCTCGATGTTCCAATCATACTGAAAAGCCATTAGGTCCTTGATCCCATGGCGTTCTGCTGCTTCAATCACTGCATCAAAAGCTTGATGCCTCTTGTTTGCCATGTATGGCCAATCCACCCACCGAGCATCAACTACCGGTGTCCTCATTGGGAGATAGACGAGCCGGTAGTAGTCAAAATGGAAGTCACACCAGAAACGAGGGTCTGGTGTGGACTTCTCGTACATGTAAACCTCCTCTTCTCGGAACCTTCTGGCTTTGTCGGCTCCTTTCCCCTTGAAGGTTGCACTTGCCAAATTGGGTTGGCGCTTTGGGTTGTGCATAGGAGGTGCCCTCTCAATTGGCCCAATAGGTCCTTGTGGGGGATTCTCCCTTCCCCGTCTAGGGTTATCACGAATGACGAGTCCCCTGTTGGCCAAGGCCTTTTTTGTAGGAGGATCAGCTGCTTTGCCTTTTCCTTTGTCTTGGGTTGATTTTGGGGCTCAACATGTTGTTTCTCTTTCAGAGTCACTAGCCTCTTCCTTCTTGGAGGATCAATGGACTGAGAAGCTTGTGCTTCCCTATCAGCCCGTTTATTTGTCCGAGCCTCTCTTGCTGCCGCCTCTCCTGCCTCTGCCTCGGCTGCCGCACGATAAGCGGCTTGGCGAGCCGCTTCGGCCTTGGGGTTTGGAAGAGGGCTGTCGCCGGGTCCTGACATGATCTGATGAGAAAATAAGGACTTAGATGCTAGAGCATTGCGTTTGAACTAGTGTACAGCCCCAAAGTTAGGGGCTAAGACTGTATCACCCGGACTTGTCCGGTCTAGGGGAGGACTAGTCCGCTCCGGCCGGACATGTTCGGTTGGAGTCCGAACTCTACAGTTTTAAACCCTAACTTAGGTGATTTGATCACTAATTCAGTAAAGTAGTCGCAATACTATGAGGGATTGCAATAATATGGTGTAGGAACATCAGAGAAGGCCTAAGGCACTAAAGGTATGACCTAGAAATAAGATTTTCGTGAAAAGTCAGGGCTAGCTCAAAAAGTACCTTAGAGTGAAGAAATTTGATGAAATCCGTGGATCGAAGGAGCGGAGATGGTCGGAGAAGGATTCCCCGCTCTCCACAAGCCTTGAATTAAGAATTCCTTCGAGTGATTTGAGGGAGGACTCCAAAATCGCCAATGGGGGCGAGTTTTGGAGGAGAGGAGTGGAGTGGAGGTGAATGAGAGAGAGGGAAGGGGTCAGCCCGACCCTTGGAGGTTAAGTCACCAGGGGCGGGACTAGTCCTGGTGCAGTCCGGACTAATCCGTTGTGGACTTGTCCGCTGCATCTCGGGCTACTTAGGATATCCGGACTTGTCCGGCCTCTAGGGCGGACTAGTCCGGCTCTTTGAGGCTGAGAAATTTTTATATATTAGAATTTTGCTCGTTATTGCGGTGAATTTACTTGCACCTTCTATTAGGTCTCTATATATATGTATATATCAAAACACACAATGATGACCATAATATAGCCAAACATAATATGAGAGAAGGATTCGATAGGGAACAACTTTTTCACAATCGTGCATATTTTTGAAATTTGTAAAAAAATTTGAAAGATTTCCAATTGTTAGTATTCATATGCACAACATTTCAACTCACATTCCTAGAGTCTAGGATATTTAGCTCATTTCTAAGTTCACAAAATCGTTTTTCATCTAGTGGTTTGGTGAAAATATCGGCTAGTTGTTTTTTGGTTCTTACATGTGAGATAGCTATGTCCCCCTTTATAGAATGATCTATCAAAAAGTGATGCCGGATGTCTATATGCTTGGTCCTAGAGTGCTCAACGGGATTATGGGCTATCTTAATTGCACTCTCATTGTCACATAGGAGTGGAATGTGGTTCATATTGTATCCATAATCCCTTAGAGTTTGTCGCATCCAAAGAAGTTGAGCACAACAACTTCCGGCTGCGACATACTCTGCCTCGGCTGTGGAGAGAGCTATGGAGTTTTGTTTCTTGGATGACCATGATACTGGGGACCTACCCAAAAATTGACAAGTCCCTGAGGTGCTTTTTCTATCTATTTTACATCCGATATAGTCCACATCCGAGTATCCGATGAGATTAAACTTAGATCCCTTCGGATACCATAACCCTAAGTTAGGTGCGTGAACCAGATATCTTAGGATCCTTTTAACGGCTGTTAAATGATATTCTTTAGGTAATGCTTGAAATCTTGCACACAAACATACACTAAGCATGATATCGGGCCTAGATGCGCAAAGATAAAGCAATGAACCAATCATAGAGCGATATACCTTTTGATCCACGCTTGGTCCATCTTCATTGAGGTCAAGGTGCCCTTTGTCTCCATTAGCGTCTGGATGGGTTTGGCTTTGTCCATGTCAAACTTCTTGAGTATGTCTTGTGTGTACTTTGTTTGACTAATGAACGTGCCTTCCTTGAGTTGCTTGACTTGAAATCCTTCGACTTGAGCATATCCATTTGCCACAAGTTAGGCCTTGTTTCTTGTCAGCACTCCGTGTTCATCTTGCTTGTTGCGAAATACCCATTTGGTGCCTACTACATTTGCATTTGGTCTTTTCACTAGCTCCCATACTTGGTTTCTTGTGAAGTTGTTCAACTCCTCTTGCATGGCCATCATCTAGTCCGGATATTTGAGTGCATCTTCCACCCTAAATGGTTCCAAGGACGACAGAAAAGAGTAATGTGCACAAAAGTTAGCTATTCGAGAACGTGTTGTTACCCCTTTTGTGATATCTCCAAGGATGTTGTCAACGGGGTGATTCCGTTGAATACTTTGATGAACCCTTGGGTGAGGCACTTGACTTCTTGAGTGGTATTCTTTTTCTTCTTCTCCCCCTTGATCAACATCATGGTTTCGATTTTCTCCTTCTTGAAATTGACCGTCTTGATCTTGGGGTTCTTGAGTTTGATTTAGAATGAGAGGTGTCGATTGTGATGATCTTGTAGCATCTTGTCCTACATTTTCTTGGGGACGGACTTCCCCAAGTCCCGTTCTTCTTAGTGCTTCACATGGTGCTTCTTCTTCATGTAGCACACATTGATCAACTTGCTCCACTTGGGAGCCATTAGTTTCATCAAACACCACATCACGTGCAATTTCAACACAACCGGAGGTCTTGTTGAAAACACGATAGGTGTAGGTGTTTGAGTCATAACCAAGTAGGAAACCTTCATCGGATTTCGAAGCAAACTTCGAAGTCCTAGGCTTTTTGTTGAGAATGTAGCAATTACTTCCAAAAACTCGAAAGTAAGAGATGTTGGGTTTGTTACCGGTTAGGGGCTTGTATGGGGTTTTCTTCAAAAGTCGATGGAGGTAGAGGCGGTTTGTAGCATGACAAGCGGTGTTGACTGCTTCCGCCCGAAATCGATCTGAGGTCTTGTACTCATCAAGCATGGTTCTTGCCATCTCTATGAGTGTTCGGTTCTTCCTTTCAGCCACCCCATTTTGTTTAGGAGAATAGGGGGCCGAAAACTCATGCTTGATGCCCTCTTCATCCAAATATTCTTCTACTTGAGTGTTCTTGAATTCAGAGCCATTGTTGCTCCTTATCTTCTTGATTTTTGAGGAAAACTCGTTTTGAGCTCTCCTCAAGAACTTCTTGAGGACACTTTGAGTTTCTCCTTTATCATGCAAGAAAAACACCCAAGTGAAACGAGAATAGTCATCAACAATTATTAGACCATATTTGTTACCGCCAATGCTTATGTAGGTGACAGGGCCGAAGAGGTCCATGTGGAGCATTTCCAATGGTCTTGTTGTCGTCATCACATTCTTGGCGGGATGAGCTGCTCCTATTTGTTTTCCTGCTTGACACGTGCTACATGGCCTATCTTTTTCAAAGAAAACATCTTTTGGTCCACGGATGTGATCCCGCTTTAGAAGTTTTTGTAAGTTCCTCATTCCAACATGGGCTAGTATTCTATGCCACAACCATCCCATGTTGGTTTTTGCTATTAAGCATGTGTCAAGTTGAGCTTTATCTGTGGAAAAGTCCACTATGTAAAGCTTTCCCTTTAACACACCCTTAAAGGCAATTGAGTTGTCACTTCTTCTAGAGACGGTCACACCCTCGTTAGTAAACAAGCAATTATAACCTTTCTCACACAGTTGGGATATGGACAATAGGTTATAATCTAGTGATTCAACATGTAGAACATGTGAAAGAAAGTGTTGAGAAGAGATTGCAATTTTACCAATATCGAGTACCTTTCCTTGGCTGTTGTCACCGAAGTAGATGCCTTCACTTGGATCATCATTTTCTTCATACTCGACAAACATTTTTCTCTCTCTGGTCATATGGTTAGTGCACCCACTATCTAGCACCCATTTAGTGCCACCGGAGGAGTATGGCTGCAAAACAATTTAAACTTTGGTCTTAGGTACCCAAACTTGGTTGGGTCCTTTGAGGTTAGTTACAAGTCATTTGGGCACCCACACACAAGTTTTTGGACTCTTGTGGAGTGGCCCAACATATTTTGCATAAACTCTACCATACTTGCTTTTCATAAGAAAATAAGATGCATCAAAATTATGAAATACTATAGATTTTAAGTTTTTGGTAATTTCGTGTGAAGTAGATGCAAGGTTGTCACTCTTGTCTTTAGTTTTCTTTGACAAAGGCTACGCATTTGCTATTGTTTTTTTAAGGATTCTAGCATTTTGCTTTCCTCACCTAGTATAACCAAGTCCATCTTTGATGTAAGGGGATCTTGTAATTCAGTATGCACTACGTGCATATTTGATCTTCTCCTTATCAAAGATTCCACTTTTGTGTGTATTCTTGCTTTGTGCTTCTTTGAGCTCATTTTACAAGTTTAAAACAATGCTAGCACATTTGCAAGTTTTAGAGTTGGACTCTGTACTTGTTGAGAGAGTTTTTGGAGGATGAATTAGTTGAGACACTTGACTTAAGTGAGTCAAGTTGTGCTTCAATATTCTTGTAAGCTTTGGTTAAACGTACAAGTCATCTTGAAGTACTACATGCTCACTTTTAAGCTGAACACAAGTCTCCTTGCTCATGGCAAGTTCGCTTTCAAGTGATCTACTCTTCTCTCTCTCGAGTTCAAGGAGCTTCCCAATCTCAAGGTTTCTTTCCTTTTCAAGGATAAGCAATTCTTCCCGTTGATTGAGAAGCTCTTCTTGTTCAAATATTTCGTCCGATAACATTTTCATTTTAGCTATAGCCTTTTTGTTTAATCCTTTAAACATGAATTCATTTTCACTACTACTATCAAAGTCACTATAATCTACAATATGAAACTTGGAAGGTTTAGACATTACCTTGCGCTTTCCTTCCTTTGCCATGAGGCATGTGTGGCTTGGGCTCTTCCAATCACCCTTTTTGGCAAGAGTGATTTCTTCATGGTTGGCCTCTTGATGGTGACGGTTGCCACCTTTTCTTCATCTTCGGAGGAGGATTCTTCGTTTGAGTCCCATTATTCTCCAATGTGAGCTTGTCCATAAGCCTTCTTATTTGTGAGGATTTTCTTGTCTTGAGGCTTCCCATCCCTCTTCTTTCTCATGTCATCTTCCTTGCTATGGGGGCAGTTCACAATGAAATGCCCATGTTCACCACAGTTGTAGCAAGTCTTCTTTGTTCTTGACTTGCCCTTGTCTTTGCTCTTGTTCTCATAGTGATGGCTTCTCCTTCTCCCCATCAACCTTTTGAATCTTTTGATGAAGAATGCCATTTGTTCATCATCCATGTCCGTGCCCTCATCATCACTTTCTTCATCTTCACTTGTGAGTTGTGTTTCTTTTGCCTTGGACTTGGTTGTGGCCTTGAGAGCAATGCCCTTCTTCTTGGATAAAGTGATCTTTGCTAGGTCATTGACGTGTTGGGTTTCCTTCTCCATCATCTCGTGGTTAATGATCTTCCATAGCACTTCATCCGGAGTCATCAAGTGAAAGTTTGGACTTTCCTGGATTAAGGTGCATAGCGTCACATTGCGAGGAATAAAATCTCTTATCATTCTCTTGACCACCTCATGGTCATTCCATTTCTTGCATCCGTACGCTCGACTCTTGTTGACGAGAGTTTTGAGTCGGCTGTATATTTCTTGAGGTGTTTTGCCTTCTTCCATGGCGAACCTTCCAAGCTCTCCTTCTATCATCTCAATCTTGGCTTCCCTCACAGATCGGTTTCCTTCATGTGCGATCTTGAGGGTGTCCCAAATATCTTTCGCGAGATCCAACTCATCTACCTTGTTGAATTCTTCAATGCTCAGAGATGAGTTGAGCACGGCCGCCGCTTGTGTATTGTGATGGATTTGTTGTTATTGTTCTTGGGTGAGTTCATCCTCGTCTTCGGGGATATTTATACCTGTACACACCACATGCCAAAGACTTGGGTTCAAGAAAATTAGATGCAACTTCATGTTGTGTTTCCACATTGTTGTAACAGCCCTAACTTTTGTAAAGTTTGATTTCAACTTATGAAACAAAGTTAAGGCGATAAAAGACTATAATTGTGTCACATGAAATGATGAACACACAAATGGACATGTGAGGGAGTTAAAATTGTTCTCTAGCCCATGTTCAACACATGTTAACCTAGGGGAAAAAATTTCATTTCCAAAACTCTAACTCATGTGCACCTCCTCTATGAGTAGAGTGGAGGGAACTTAAATGCAATTTGAATTCTTTTGAAAGGATTCCTATTCAGATTGTCCAAAGGCCTATATGTGAGATCATAGATGCATCTCTCATGTATTCAAGAGCCTACGTTTCAAATTTGGAGAATTTTTTGTTTCATATACTATTTATTCCGAGGATTAAATGAGGGCACGTTTAAATTCAAACTTGAATTTGAATTTTGAACCAAACAAACTCAATTTCAAAATCTGATTTCAGATTTGAGTTCCTCATAATTCCTTTGACCTATCCTCCAAGTTTGATCACAATTGGAGCTCATTTGCTATTTTAAATCGAATTGAGGGATAAGAAGCAAAATTGGGGCTGTGGACCCCACCGGTCAGTCTCACAAACATTCAACCGACTCCAGCGACACAGCAGCTCGGTGCCGGCCACCTACCATGCCACCTCCTGCTGGGTTGATCTTTTGCTCGTCCTGATCTTCCCCACAGCGAGTACAATAGAGCCACTTCGCTTCTTCCCCGTTCTGCCTGCTCCCGTGTGCTTCTCTCCCGAGCAGAACAGAACCAGCGTTCTCTGTTTCTCCTGATCGCCAGCCATCAACCAAGTGATCTTTGCTCGAGCTCCCTACAGCAAAAACCTTCGCCCAGGAGTGCTCTAGCCGGCTGGCAACTTTTCTCTGCCGTCCCGAGCTCACCGGCACCTAGAAATGGCAAAGTTTCCACTGCCCCCGAACTGAAATTGAAGAAGCTGGAACTGGACGCCGTGGACAGCCCAAACCAGAAGGGATCACGCCCAAGAAAGTCACCCCATCTGTGCACCAACAAGTCTAGTTGCTCACCTCCAAAGCTCAGCCCTAGCCATTGATCACAGAGGGAGAATTTCAAGTTTTTCTCCCGGGCGGCAGAAACGGACCTTGAGGTAAGGAATTGTAAAATTCGTCCTCAGATCGTGTTTGTTGGGTCTCAAACTTCACACACAGGATGTTAACTGCCTAGCACACCTCCTCCATCGATTTTAGACCAAGAAATTGAGTGTAGAGTGAGCAATCCGAGCTCTTTTAGAGGGTATACCGCTGGACCCTATCGGGCGCACGGTGCCGATAGGTTTAGAGCCCTCTCGAGCTTGTTTAGACCTCATGCCGGTCTTCTACCTGATCCCCTGGTGCTGTAGACCCAAGAACTGACCATTTGGTGGAGAATTCACCGTGCACGACCTCACCGGAGCCCTAGGGTTTGCTGTGAATGGTGCGCCCTGTTTTCCGGCGAGTTTCAGCCGCCAGCGACCTCACCAACGTGTTCAGCGTGGGGAAATATGGGGGGGGGGGGGGCAGCAGAGGGTCTTGAGGGGGCTGGGAAGTGCCCTTACGGCGACCTCACCGGAGGGGGCCGCCACTGCCCTGTTTGGCGCGAGTCTGGAGGTTAGGGATGACAGGTGGGACCCACTGTCAGCATTTAAACATTTTCCAGGTTTTCCCAATTCAGTTCAAATTTTGGAGAGCCATAACTTTGTGTAGGAGTGTCCAAAAATTGTGAAACAAATTTTGTTGGATTCCTCTCAAAGAGTACTATCCAGGGTGCAGCCCAATGTTTATGAAAATCCCTGGATTTGGCTCATTAATTAATTTAAAAAATCTTGTCTGAATTTTTACAGGGGTTCTGTTTATTGGAAAATTACCAAATTTGTACAGGACATTCTTCCAAAATTCCTTGAACTCCAGTAAAAATTTCAGAGGCATTGGACCTCATTTACTTGGTCAAATGATGTGTTCATTCCTTAGGTCTCTGAAAAATGGGAAAATAAACAGAGACATTTTCAGCTTTTCCCCATCCTTGTAAAATCCATATCTCCATGTAGGAAACTCCAAAAATGGTAACACCAATTCCTATGGACTCAGGACATTTTTTACATTACAAAAAGTCTACTTTGCAGCATATGAAAGCTTAATATCTAGGGGACAAAGGCAGGTTAGTGAAAACCACATAAGGAATTATTGTGCTCACATGAAGCTATTTCTTGAGCTCAATTTTTGCACACTGCCTAAATACCATCCATAGAGGCTGTGGTTAAATTCTCAGCTTCATTGGACCTCTGGAACTTGAGCTACCATCTTTTAGGTTTAAGTGTTCATATAATGGACTTAATCACATGGTAATTATTAGTATCTCCTTTTCACCTAGCTTTCATCATCTCTAAGGTTTAGATCCAACAACAGAAACCTTGCTGTTGTTTATCTCTCTTATGTGTGAGTTAACTTGTACAACAGTTTTGAATCATTTTCTAAACTGCTTTTGAATACATGTGCATAAATCATCTTAATAGCACGTGACGTCGACGTTTGACGAGGACTCGACTCTGCAGCGAGGATCTCCATCTCGTGACGAGTTTGGCGGATTCTCCGGAGGAAGACTAACTCCTAGCTTCTAACAAAACCGTTGAGCAAGGCAAGCCCCGGTTTGCATATCTTTATCGTTTTAAATTTTTCTTTACTTCACCTCATGGTTATTAGACTTGATATTGTGCATTATGTCTAGGATGATTGAAACCCACTTGCATGGCTTTTACATCCCTGAGTAGAAGGTTTAGTGTAGGATTGGACCTGTTGTAGATGCTAGGCTAATGTTGTAGCTAGCTCGGTAGAAGTCGAGTAGTAAAAAGCTACTCGTGAGAAAGTTCGAGTAATGGAGTTACTCGCGAGAGGTTAATGATAAGAGCACCCTCATGAAAATGAGATGGGGACGGGGATGTTCCTGTAGGATGGAGCGCTCAAGGTTCGTCTCGACCTGCGATGAGTGTGATAATGCTTGAGACCACATTTGGCCTGGACCGGAATGGTAAGGCAAATGTGGAGGTTGGTTGTAGCCCCGTCCGTGTCGGTTAAGGACCGTATGTATGCGGCCTTGCTGGACAAGATTGAGCTGTACCGGATATATAGTGGGGTATGGGACCCATGAAACCGATGTAACTCGATGGACCGTGATATAGAAACTCATCCTTCGCGTGGGAATGGCGTTGAGAAGGCGGGAGGTGTAAATCCTTTAGCGGGCAACTTCGACGTGACCGCATAGAGGACCATCCTGCTCGGCGCGAAGCGTTTTTCTATGTCGGGGTGTCGTGTGAAAGGTTGCTGCATACAACGTAAGAAATAGCTCTGGAGAGAGTCTTTTGAGGCGGGTGTATGTGTCGTGTATTCCGGGTTGTTATTGACTGGAATCACCGTCGCTCGCGGAAGTGGATTGAGCATACTTGCCCACTGCGCCGTGACTTAGTAAGAAGAGAAACTAAGTCTCTTAACTTGTTGTTTGTGGATTAATCACTGTATTGGAACCTTGACTGAAGTAGATATAGAGCCAACTAAATTTCATTTCCACCTTAGGCTAGCAACATCGGGATAAGCGTTTCTTGTTTGATTGTGGACTTCCAATGTTGTGAGGCATGAGGACCACTAAAATGAAGGCTATAAGAATCTAAATATAAGGATCAAGTTTAGTCAAGCTGCATTTTGCAAATTCCTGTTCCTACTGTCTTACTACCCCTGCATTTAGAGTTTCATGTTTAGGAGTGACGGTTAAGTCTTGCTGAGCCTTAGTGCTCACGGTTTCTTCTGAGTTGTTTTTGCAGGTAGCAGGATACCTGCTATGAAGAGGGTTGTCCGGTGAGACGACGAACCTCACGGTTCGTTCCACTTGCCGGAAACCTAGACGCTGTCTGTCTTTGGTGAAGCTAGTAGGAAGCGTTCACGGACTGAACGACTTCTCTTCGGTGTAGTTAGGGTCGAGAGTGAGTAGTTTGTCCAGCAAGTTTTAATTTCCGTTGCGTGTGTGCATTATGTTGTAAAAGAATTTATCTTGAGTAAAAAAAGGGTTCCGTTATGTTCTTGAGCCTCTTTTCGTGCATGCTGTTGGGTGCCGCATCGCACGGCACCACCCACTGCGATCACCGGGCCTCACAGCATGGTATCAGAGCCGCATTGGGAATAGCACGCATGAAAAGAGCATATTTTCAAAAACTTAGGAGTATACGAGTGAGGAACGTATAGTATGCCCACATAAGGAGTATTATTAGCATAGTTACTTAAGGTGGCAAGCTAACAGTGTGTTATCATTCAGTATTTCAATTTTGTAACGACGCACCTACGTGGAGGTAAGAATGGTAAGGAACGCCACCAAAAGCGGATCAATTTCGGTTAGCTCAGCCATACGAGGAAAGTAGTGTGGGATGTTCCGTTCAGCAATGGACGGGAAGTGAATATGTTTTCTAAGACTCTTCATGTCTTAGAGACATATGAATGGCACTAGCCTCTAGTGCGCAAACCCAGGGGCAAGAGGAGGAGACCCCATCGTGTGGTTTGTAACACGAAGTGCGTTCTTTAGGACTCTTCATGTCCTATGAGGCATATGAAAGCGCTGTTCCACCGGTGTGCTTTATTGCAAAGGTGTGGAGCCCCCGTCGGGTGGTGAATAACCCGATCATGTACCTTGAGACGTGGCTTGACTCAAGGATGGCCCGTATGGCAATGATACGGGGCGTATGTTTTTACTATGATATGGACCTGCCTGTAATGATAAACCATTTAGTGCATCATTATTGAGTGGTTTTCTGCAGGTACCTTAACCACGTTAGTACATGTCGTGTACACAACGTTTGTGAGTGATCGTTTTAGTGCCACCATTTGAAACGTATATGCCGGTATAAAGCCGGTTAGGACTTTAATTTGGTGAGGCAATGTAGTACCGTGATATGGTTTGAACTGCATGAAAAAGAAGGTTTGAAAAGAAAAAGAGTCAATTTGGAGTCTAGGATACGATTAGGGGGTATTGAACTCCTATATTGAACTAAGAGTCAATTGGGAGTATAGATTTATTCACAAAGACTTAGGAATAACCTCCCCTGTTTTCGGCAGAATTTTTGCTGAAGTTGAACAGGACATAACTTTTGTTTGGTTGAACCAATGGAGGTGTGTGATACATTTCTGGAAAGGTTTTGAAGTCTTCTACAACGCTTCAGTAGAACTCCAGATCAGAATCACCCTCCAAATGGATGAAATTCTCAGATCAGTGTGAACTGTCCAAAAACAGGGCAGACACAAATTGCTCTCTGGAAATTTTTGTATTTCGACCATAACTTTCTATAGAAAAATTTCTAAGGGTCATGTAATACACTGTTGGAAATCTTGTGATATATGCTATGACTTTGTAGTTCAATGTTTCTCCAGGTTTGGAGTTTAATTGTATGAAAACTTGCGGACAAAACAGCCACTTTCAAAGGAGGCGCTGTCAAAATTGTTCCAGATTTCTGTTAACTTTGAAATATCACAACTTTTGATCCAGAACTTATATGAAGGCAAATAAATACTCGTTGGAAAGATATTGAAGTTAACTATAACTTTGGTATTCAACTTGAGACATTAAATTGCAATTTTCATATTCAAATTCTGGGATTAAGACCAATTGGTCATTCTGAACAAAGTAGTGCTTATCGTCATCTAGCTTGAGACTTGTTGTGGACAGGGATGTTTTAGACTTCTCTAAGTTCCATAACATGTTCTTGAGTTATTTTTCAGTTTGTCCTACTGTTGGAATTAAGGGTTTGGACAAACTTGCTCACGTTGATAGATTTCAGAAATGTCGAAACCCTAGTTAGCTTGTGTAATGCTGCAATATTGATGTGATGCTTTTACGGTTATGTTTTCAATTCAAGTTGAGTTTAAACTTTGAATTTTAACCGTAAATTGCTCACTCTTGCAGTATGGATCACACTCATTCCAGGAGTGAGGTTGGTGAGTCGAGTCCCGGTGAAAATAATTCACCACGACAAGAAGTGCCGACATCATCAACCGGATTGGCGGAAATCTTAGCAAAGATGGCTGAGTCTCTGGATCTGTTGGTGCGACAAGGCATACGACAGGAGATACTACAGCAAAATCCCCCGCCAAGCACTTATCTGGAATTCTTGGCAAGACAACCACCAGTTTTCTCGAAAGCGAAAGAACCGTTGGAGTCGGCTCATTGGCTCCAATGTATTGAAGCCAAGTTCAAGATGCTTGAGTGCGATGAGTATCAGAAGACTCTATTTGACGCTCAACAACTCCACGGAGCCGCTGGAGCTTGGTGGGTGGAGTACATCGCTACTCTTCCTGAAGGTCATCGAATGACGTGGGATAAATTCCGAAATGTTTTCCAGGCACGTTACCTTTGTTCGGGAATTCTACGAACAAAGTATCAAGACTTTCTAGAGTTAAAGCAAGGGGAAAGGAGTGCGTACGAGTACTTCAAAGAGTTTGAAGACTTGATGCAATACACCACTCATATGGTAGACTCGGAAGTGTTGAAGTGCGAGTATTTCTTCCGAGGTTTGAATGTCGAACTTAAGGAACAAGTGACCTTGTTCAATAACGGTATTTACAATGAGTTGGTAAATGCCGCTATCATTATGGAAGACATGCACCTTCGTTGTGAAGCGGAGTTGAAAAGAAGTATACCGCCAGACTGCGATATCGAGGTTCGTCCAAACTATCGAGTGCGGTATTACTCACCAGTTAGGTAACAAATTCAGCCTGTGGTGCAACTCTCACAACCACGGCTGGAGTTGATCACTTATGAGCCTCCACCTCAACAGCAGCTGACAGAAATTATTCGTGCAACCCTACCGCAACCAGCTATGCACGAATTATCTCCACCTCGTGTTAGTAGAGAGCTGAGAATTTCTGCAGCACGAAACAGTCATGGAGCTGAGCAGAGCCACAATTATGTGTCGTCTCATCAATGCTCAGATCAGCACCGTGAACCTTCAAAGAAGAATCTTTCAAAAGCTGGCAGGGTTAATTACACTGCTATTGAGGACATTGCTAAAGGCAAACCAGTTTTAGCGGGCATGTTCACATTACATGAACAGCCCACTTTCATTTTGTTTTATTCCCGGGGCCACCCACAATTTTATTAGCAGAGACTATGTGCTGAAGAATAATCTTCCATTTAGCACAGTTAAGCATCCGTTTCATATCAGCTCACCCGGAGGCAAGATATCAACAGATGAGATGGTCTCCCGGGCACCTTTATGTTTGGGTGGAAACATCTATCCTGCGAGCCTTATCATACTCAAAGGCCAAAGGATTGATATTATCTTGGGGATGTCATGGTTGACACATTATGGAGCTATCTTTGACATCAGCTCTCGGACTGTCCAACTGAATTCCCTAATACATGGTTGCAACATATTGAATCTTGTGGATCCATCACAACAAGTTGCAGCAGTGCATCAGATTGAAGCTCCTAAACTTAAGGATATTCCAGTGATATGTGAATATCTAGATGTGTTTCCCGAAGACTTGCCGGGCATGCCGCCCGAACGTGATGTAGAGTTCAAGATTGAACTAGCACCGGGAACAACACCTATTTCTCGGCGACCATACAAAATGGCACCGAAGGAGCTAGCAGAATTGAAGGAGCAGCTTAATGACCTCATGGACAAAGGTTTTATACGCCCAAGTTCATCACCTTGGCGTTGTTCCGCACTCTTCGTGAAGAAGAAGGACGAGACTTTGAGGCTATGCGTAGATTATCGTCCACTGAATGCTGTCACTATCAAGAATAAGTATCCACTACCGCGCATCGATATTTTGTTCGATCAACTAGTGGGTGCTAAGGTATTTTCCAAGATGGATCTTCGGTCCGGGTATCACCAGATAAAAATCCGGGCAGATGATGTACCTAAGACGGCGTTCTCGACAAGATATGGTCTTTATGAATATCTTGTCATGTCCTTTGGGTTGACCAATGCTCCGGCTCACTTTATGTATCTCATGAACTCTGTGTTCATGCCGGAGTTAGACAAGTTCGTCGTGGTTTTCATCGACGACATCTTGGTCTATTCAAAGTCAGAAGAAGAACACGCTGAATATTTGCGTATTGTACTCCAACGCTTGAGGGATCACAAGCTATATGCAAAGTTCAGTAAATGTGAGTTTTGGATCAGCAAAGTGCTGTTTCTTGGGCATATTATTTCAGCGGAAGGCATCGCTGTGGACCCAAGTAAAATCAAGCAAGTGCTGAATTGGAAATCTCCAACATCTGTTCATGAAGTGAGGAGTTTCCTGGGTTTAGCGGGTTATTACCGGAGATTCATTCCCAACTTCTCCAAAGTCGCTAAACCTATGACGGAGCTGTTGAAGAAAAGCACCAAATATGATTGGAGCAATTCATGTGAACAAGCTTTTCAAACATTAGTGAAGCATCTCACTACAGCTCCAGTTTTGGCCCAGCCGGACACTACGGAGCCGTTTGATGTTTATTGTGATGCATCCGGCATCAGTTTGGGTCGTGTGTTGATGCAAGAAGGATGCGCGGTCGCGTATGGATCCCGACAACTCAGGGGTCATGAGCAGAATTACCCGACGCACGACCTTGAACTAGCTGCAGTGGTCTTAGCGTTGAAAATGTGGAGACATTATCTACTAGGCAATCTAGTACATCTCTACACTGACCACAAAAGCTTGAAGTACATCTTCACACAGAAGGAACTGAATATGAGGCAGCGAAGATGGCTAGAATTGATCAAGGACTATGAACTTGAAATTCATTACCATCCGGGCAAAGCGAATATGGTTTCCGACGCACTTAGTCGGAAAGCCCACATTCACCATTTAGCCATGGCTGCACATGAAGAAAGAGAACCAAGCCTGCGCTTAGTTCCCTATGGATCGCTGTTCAACCTCGCTCTTATTCCTACAATACGAGATGAGATTGTAGAGGCTCAGAAAAGAGATAGGGGTATATCTCATATCCGGAGGAGAGTGGACAGCGGTGAGTTGAAGATCTTCCGCAAGGATGAAGAGGGTACTCTATGGTTTAACAACCGTATAGATGTACCCCGGAACATGAAATTGTGGAGGAAGATACTAGATGAAGCGCATTTATCCAAGTACTCCATTCATCCCGGAAGCAACAAGATGTATCAGGACTTAAAATCTAAGTTCTGGTGGACACGGATGAAAAGAGAGATTGTGAAGTACGTATCCGAGTGTGATACGTGTCGGCGGGTTAAAGCCGACCATATGAGGAAAGCCGGACCACTTCAACCGCTGAAGGTTCCAGCATGGAAGTGGGAAGACATATGTATGGACTTCATTGTCGGTTTACCCATGACCAGCAACAAGCATGATTCTATTTGGGTAATCGTCGATCTTTTGACCAAGACAGCCCATTTTATTCCAGTCCATACCAAATATGTCACAAAGAAGTATGCGGAGCTGTTCATCAAAAGAATCGTGTGTTTACACAGGGTTCCCCGCACCATCGTGTCTGATCGAGGTGCGTTGTTCGTATCCAGATTTTGGGAGCAACTGCATGCTTCCTTGGGAACCAAGTTAATTCGGAGTTCAGCGTATCATCCGCAAACTGATGGTCAAACGGAGAGGGTAAATCAGATTCTGGAGGATATGCAACGGGCATGTGTCATCAATCATGGGAAGAATTGGGATGACCATCTACCGTTAGCAGAATTCTCATATAATAATGGTTATCAATCCAGCATCAAAATGGCCCCGTATGAAGCTCTTTATGGCCGGAAGTGCCGCACACAACTGAATTGGTGTGAGTCCGGCGAGAGAGTGGTCTACGGGATTGATTCTGTGAATGAAGCCGAGGAACGAGTGCGAGTGATTCAAGCCAATTTAAAGGCTGCTCAATCTCGGCAGAAAAGCTATGCAGACAAAAGACGTCGACCTCTTCACTTCGACATCGGGGACCACGTTTATCTTCGTGTCTCTCCGATGAAAGGGGTTCATCGGTTCGGAGTGAAGGGAAAGCTCGCTCCGTGATTCATCGGGCTGTTTGCTGTCACTAAGATATGCAGACCCGTGGCCTATCGTCTGGAGTTACCGATGTCACTTTTGGGTATTCACAAT
This sequence comes from Neostapfia colusana, assembly GCA_030760725.1. Lineage (NCBI taxonomy): Eukaryota > Viridiplantae > Streptophyta > Magnoliopsida > Poales > Poaceae > Neostapfia > Neostapfia colusana. Next base: position 29,101,709 of record JASWHV010000017.1, on the reverse strand, counting down.
GTTTTCCACGTCTCTCAGCTGCGGAAATGTCTTAAGTACCCAACCGCAGTTCATATGGAGAACATTGAGGATCTTCAACCGGATCTCACTTATTCTGAGTATCCGATACAGATTATCGATGAGAAGACCCGCGCCACAAGAAATCAGACATTGCGATTTTACAAAGTCTTGTGGAGCAACCACACCGCTGATGAAGCCACGTGGGAAAGCGAGGATTTTCTCCGTGTAAATTTTCCTGACTTGTTTGTACCATATGTCCAGTAGTCATTCTCCCTTCTTCTTTCTTTTTGTAATCTCGGGACGAGATTCTTTTAAGGGGGGGAGGAATGTAACAGCCCTAACTTTTGTAAAGTTTGATTTCAACTTATGAAACAAAGTTAAGGCGATAAAAGACTATAATTGTGTCACATGAAATGATGAACACACAAATGGACATGTGGGGGAGTTAAAATTGTTCTCTAGCCCATGTTCAACACATGTTAACCTAGGGGAAAAAATTTCATTTCCAAAACTCTAACTCATGTGCACCTCCTCTATGAGTAGAGTGGAGGGAATTTAAATGCATTTTGAATTCTTCTGAAAGGATCCCTATTCAGATTGTCCAAAGGCCTATATGTGAGATCATAGATGCATCTCTCATGTATTCAAGAGCCTAAGTTTCAAATTTGGAGAATTTTTGGTTTCATATACTATTTATTCCGAGGATTAAATGAGGGCACGTTTAAATTCAAACTTGAATTTGAATTTTGAACCAAACAAACTCAATTTCAAAATATGATTTCAGATTTGAGTTCCTCATAATTCCTTTGACCTATCCTCCAAGTTTGATCACAATTGGAGCTCATTTGCTATTTTAAATCGAATTGAGGGATAAGAAGCAAAATTGGGGCTGTGGACCCCACCGGTCAGTCTCACAAACATTCAACCGACTCCAGCGACACAGCGGCTCGGTGCCGGCCACCTCCCATGCCACCTCCTGCTGGGTTGATCTTTTGCTCGTCCTGATCTTCCCCGCAGCGAGTACAACAGAGCAACTTCGCTTCTTCCCCGTTCTGCCTGCTCCCGTGTGCTTCTCTCCCGAGCAGAACAGAACCAGCGTTCTTTGTTTCTCCTGATCGCCAGCCATCAACCAAGTGATATTTGCTCAAGCTCCCTACAGCAAAAACCTTCGCCCGGGAGTGCTCTAGCCGGCTGGCAACTTTCCTCTGCCGTCCCGAGCTCACCGGCACTTAGAAACGGCAAAGTTTCCACTGCCCCCGAACTGAAACTGAAGAAGCTGGAACTGGATACCGTGGACAGCCCAAACCAGAAGGGATCACGCCCAAGCAAGCCACCCCATATGTGCACCAACAAGTCTAGTTGCTCACCTCCAAAGATCAGCCCTAGCCATTGATCACAGATGGAGAATTTCAAGTTTTTCTCCCGGGCGGCAGAAACGGACCTTGAGGTAAGGAATTGTAAAATTCGTCCTCAAATCGTGTTTGTTGGGTCTCAAACTTCACACACAGGATGTTAACTGCCCAGCACACCTCCTCCATCGATTTTAGACCAAGAAATTGAGTGTAGAGTGAGCAATCCGAGCTCTTTTAGAGGGTATACCGCTGGACCCTATCAGGCGCACGGTGCCGATAGGTTTAGAGCCCTCTCCAGCTTGTTTAGACCTCATGCCGGTCTTCTACATGATCCCCTGTGCTGTAGAGCCCAAGAACCGACCATTTGGTGGAGAATTCACCGTGCACGACCTCGCCGGAGCCGTAGGGTTTGCCGTGACCGGTGCGCCCTGTTTTCCGGCGAGTTTCAGCCGCCGGCGACCTCAACAACGTGTTCAGCGTGGGGAAATATGGGGGGGCGGCCAGCAGGGGGTCTGGAGGTGGCTGGGAAGTGCCCTTACGGCGACCTCACCGGAGGGGGCCGCCACTGCCCTGTTTGGCCTGAGTCTGGAGGTTAGGGATGACAGATGGGACCCACTGTCAGCATTTAAGCATTTTCCAGGTTTTCCCAATTCAGTTCAAACTTTGGAGAGCCATAACTTTGTGTAGGAGTGTCCAAAAATTGTGAAACAGAGACCAATGTTTATGAAAATCACTGGATTTGGCTCATTAATGCATTTAAGGAAAATCTTGTCTGAATTTTTACAGGGGTTCTGTTTATTGGAAAATTCCCCAATTTGTACAGGACATTCTTCCAAAATTCCTTGAACTCCAGTAAAAATTTCAGAGGCATTGGGCCTCATTTACTTAGTCAAATAATGTGTTTATTCCTTATGTCTCTGAAAAATGGGGAAATAAACAGAGACATTTTCAGCTTTTCCCCAATCCTTGTAAAATCCATATCTCCATGTAGGAAACTCCAAAAATGGTAACACCAATTCCTATGGACTCAGGACATTTTGTACTTCACAAAAAGTCTACTTTGCAACATAGTAAAGCTTAATATCTAGGGGATAAAGGCAGGTTAGTGAAAACCACATAAGGAATTATTGTGCTCACATGAAACTATTTCTTGAGCTCAATTTTTGCACACTGCCTAAATACCATCCATAGAGGCTGTGGTTAAATTATCAGCTTCATTGGACCTCTGGAACTTGAGCTACCATCTTTTAGGTTTAAGTATTCATATAATGGACTTAATCACATGGTGATTATTAGTATCTCCTTTTCACCAAGCTTTCATCATCTCTAAGGTTTAGATCCAACAACAGAAACCTTGCTGTTGTTTATCTCTCTTATGTGTGAGTTAACTTGTACAACAGTTTTGAATCATTTTCTAAACTGCTTTTGAATACATGTGCATAAATCATCTTAATAGCACGTGACGTCGACGTTTGACGAGGACTCGACTCTGCAGCGAGGATCTCCATCTCGTGACGAGTTTGGCAGATTCTCCGGAGGAAGACTATCTCTTAGCTTCTAACAAAACCTTTGAGCAAGGCAAGCCCCGGTTTGCATATCTTTACGGTTTTAAATTTTTCTTTACTTCACCTCATGGTTATTAGACTTGATATTGTGCATTATGTCTAGGATGATTGAAACCCACTTGCATGGCTTTTACATCCCTGAGTAGAAGGTTTAGTGTAGGATTGGCCTCATTGTAGATTCTAGGCTAATGTTGTAGCTAGCTCGGTAGAAGTCGAGTAGTAAAAAGCTACTCGCGAGAAAGTTCGAGTAATGGAGTTACTCGCGAGAGGTTAATGATAAGAGCACCCTCATGAAAATGAGATGGGGACAGGGATGTTCATGTAGGATGGAGCGCTCAAGGTTGGTCTCGACCTGCGATGGGTGTGACAATGCTTGAGACCACATTTGGCCTGGACCGGGATGGTAAGGCAAATGTGGAGGTTGGTTGTAGCCCTGTCCGTGTCGGTTAAGGACCGTATGTATGCGGCCCTGCTGGACAAGATTGAGCTGTACCGGATATATAGTGGGGTATGGGACCCATGAAACCGATGTAACTCGATGGACCGTGATATAGAAACTCAGCCTTCACGTGGGAATAGCGTTGAGAAGGCGGGAGGTGTAAATCCTTTAGCGAGCAACTTCGACGTGTCCGCGTAGAGGACCATCCAGCTTGGCGCGAAGCGTTTTTCTATGTCGGGGTGTCGTGTGAAAGGTTGCTGCATACAACATAAGAAAGAGCTTTTGAGAGAGCCTTTCAAGGCGGGTGTATGTGTCGTGTATTCCGGGTTGTTATTGATTCGAATCACCGTCGCTCGCAGAAGAGGATTGAGCATACTTGCCTACTGTGCCGTGACTTAGTAAGAAGAGGAACTAAGTCTCTTAACTTGTTGTTTGTGGATTAATCACTGTATTGGAACCTTGACTGAAGTAGATATAGAGCCAACTAAATTTCATTTCCACCTTAGGCTAGCAACATCGGGATAAGCGTTTCTTGTTTGATTGTGGACTTCCGATGTTGTGAGGCGTGAGGACCACTAAAATGAAGGCTATAAGAATCTGAATATAAGGATCAAGTTTAGTCAAGCTGCATTTTGCAAATTCCTGTTCCTACTGTCTTACTACCCCTGCATTTAGAGTTTCATGTTTAGGAGTGACGGTTAACTCTTGCTGAGCCTTAGTGCTCACGGTTGCTTCTGAGTTGTTTTTGCAGGTAGCAGGATGCCTGCTATGAAGAGGGTTGTCCGGTGAGACGACGAACCTCACTGTTCGTTCCACTTGCCGGAATCCTAGCTGCTGCCTGTCTTTTGTGAAGCTAGTAGGAAGCGTTCACGGGCTGAACGACTTCTCTTCGGCGTAGTTAGGGTCGAGAGTGAGTAGTTTGTCCAGCAAGTTTTAATTTCCGCTGCGTGTGTACATTATGTTGTAAAAGAAATTATCTTGAGTAAAAAAAGGGTTCCGTTATGTTCTTGAGCCTCTTTTCGTGCATGCTGTTGGGTGCTGCATCGCACGGCACCACCAACTGCGATCACTGGGCCTCACAATTGTATAGTTAGTTCCATCAAAGTGAGGTGGTTTTCTTAGAGGAATTGATAAATAACTAGAGTGAGAATTTAGACATTCATAATTAAAAGGATATCGCGAGTAGTCTTGTTGACTACTCTTGAGCTTCTTCTCCAACTTCTCCTTCTTTTCTTCTTAGCTTCCTCCTTCTTCTTTTTGAGGAGTGCCATGAGACGAAGAACTTCTTCATATTCTTCTGAGCTTGAGACGTCTTGTGGAGGAGTAATTGCTTGAGGTGGGTTAGAACCTTGTTCTTCAAGGTTGCTCGTACTTGCTCTATTTCCCTTGATGAGATCAATTTGGCTACCGGCCTTGTCCCCCATCTCCTCTCCAAGTGGTTAAGATTTTGTGGAGAGTTAGGCTCTGATACCAATTGAAAGTTGCCTAGAGGGGGGTGAATAGGCTAATAAAACCTGAAACTATTGCAAACAGCGGATTAAACTTGAAGGAGGCCGGACTAATCTGGTCTGAGGGCGGACTAGTCCGGTCTAAGTATAAAATTATGTTTTAGGTTTTCTTTTTAAGTTTGTTTGAGCGGAAGGTATATAGTAGTCAAACAATTTTACTAATTAGTTGTGAATGATTAGATTGCAAGATAGTGGAACAATTCACAAGTGTTAACAAAATGAAAGCTTAACAAGTAGTTCTAGTGAGCGAGCGAGAAGGTAAAGGAACCAAGAGACACGATTTATCCCGAGGTTCGATTCCACATAGGAATCTACATCCTTGTTGAGGAGTCCACCAAGGACCGGGTCTTTTCCAACCCTTCCCTCACCGAGCGATCACCAAGATCAAGCCCGGGCTCTTTCACTATCAATCAAATATGAATACAATGCTCTTAGGGGCTACTCACAACTTGAGGCTCCCTACAACAACCTAGCAGTTCTAGGAATCAAAGTACAACTGTCAAGAACTCAAAATAATAGTTAGAGTGCAAGAGAGTCAAACCGAGAGCTCAAACATTGATCACCATGTCTTTCCTCTCACAAAACCACAAACTCCTAAAGATCCAATCTTAGGGGTCTATAAGGTGAGGAAAGAGGCTTAGAAGAGCTCTAGGAATGAGTTTTCAGCGCTTAGGTTGTTGTTCTCCTAATTCTCAGCCGGGGGGGGGGGGTCTCCTTTTATGGAAATTCTGACATCTAGCCGTTACCAACTAAAGTTCGGACTAGTCTGGTCCCAACCCCGGACTAGTCCGTTCTTGTGGGACCACTCACGTCAAAAGGCTACCAACTAAAGTCTAGTGACCGTTGGACTCAAACGGTCATAAAACCCCGGACTAGTCCAGCCAAGAGCGGACTAGTCCGATCTCAGTTAGGAACCTTTGTTCCGTATGAGAATGGACTAGTATGGTGAGGGCGGACTAGTCCGGTCTTACCAGACTTAGTATAAAAACTCTCTAATCTAGGACTGCGGACTAGTCCAGCCAACTTTGGACTAGTCCGAGGTCACACAGGAACCTTTGTTCCGTTCTAAATCGGACTAGTCTGAAGGGACCGGACTAGTCCGGCCTATGGAGCGGACTAGTCCGATGTCACTCAGAGACTTCTTCTCCAGACAAAAACGGCTTAGTCCGCTTAGCGGACTAGTCCGGCCACACGGGCGGACTAGTACGACCCTCTAAGACTTAGTCTCATAACGGCTCAGACTTCACTCGACAACGGACTAGTCCGGTCTTGAACGGACAAGTCCAAACTCACTCAGAGACTCTTTGTCCGGTCTAAAACAGAGTAGTACGGGTTGGAACGGACTAGTCCGGCCCATATTCCGGACAAGCCCGGTCTTCCTTTTTCAGCCACACCTATGACTACTTCCTCTCACGATTCTAACTTTCTAACCTTAGTTTGAGCTCTCTAATGATTCTCAAGCACTCTAAAAGAGAAGGCCCTGTATACAACTAGACAATATGAAACTCAATAGAAAAATCCTATTTTCTACTCTTTCAAGTCTTCTTTTTTTCCATTTTGCTTCTTGAGAGACTCCACATCCATTCCTTTTGATAAGCACCTATGCTCATACTCAGTAGAACTCATTAGTTTCTTAGTTGTCGTCGTCAATCATCCAAAACCCACGGGGATTACCTAGATGCACTTTCAGACCCGCTGGACACGTGGCGCCTTCGGAGCTCGCCCCTACGGAGGGGGCGAAGTCCTTAGGATGTTTGTCCTGTGCACGGGGGTACCCGATATTGAGGGTACGGACAGAGGCCCCCGTGCCCATCTCGGGGGAGATGACGATCCCGAGGTAGGTCCTTCTCCTTGTCTACCCCACGCACTTTCTTGTCTTGAGTGCCTTCTGTGCATGTAGGGTCTTTCCCTCTTCGGAGCTCGACCTTGTGGAAGGGGGAGGTCCGGCATCGGAGTTCACCTCTGAGGAGAGGGAGAAGTCCGGCTTCGGAGCTCGCCTCTGAGAAGAGGTAGAGGTGTTCACCCCTGCGGAGGCGGCGAAGACCGGCATCAGAGGTCACCCCTACTAAGGGGGTGAGGTCTTGCATTGGAGCTCAGCCTCTAAGAAGAGGGGAGGTCCGAAGGTCATCGGAGCTCAGCCTCTGAGAAGAGGGGAGGTCCGGAGGTCATCGAAGCTCAGGCCTCCGGAAGGCGTGAGATCCGGCATCGGAGCTAAGCCTCTGAGAAGAGGGGAGGTCCAGGAGGTCATCGGAGCTCAGGCCAGCGGAGGGCGTGAGCTCCGGCATCGGAGCTCAGCCTTTGAGAAGAGGGGAGGTCCGGAAGGTCATCGGAGCTCAGCCTCTGAGAAGAGGGGAGGTCCGACATCAGAGCTCAGCCTCTGAGAAGAGGGGAGGTCCAGGAGGTCATCGGAGCTCAGGCCAGCGGAGGGCGTGAGGTCCGGCATCGGAACTTAGCCTCTGTGAAGAGGGGAGGTCCGGAAGGTAATCAAAGCTCAGCCTCTGAGAAGAGGGGAGGTCCGGCATCGAAGCTCAGCCTCTGAGATGAGGGGAGGTCCGGGAGGTCATCGGAGCTCAGGCCAGCAGAGGGCGTGAAGTCCAGCATCGGAGCTCAGCCTCTGAGAAGAGGGGAGTGTGAGGGACAGGACCTCCGTCCCATCGATGACAGGACCTCGTTGGGTGGTGCTGTGATATGCAGCACCCAACAGCACACGGGTCGAAGAAACACATCACATTACATAAATGTTTTGTGGAAGCGTACAAGAATGTTTTACTAATACTTATCTCAAATAAGCTACAGCGGAAGACTATAACTCTCACGACTCATTTCTAAACTAGCAACAAAGAAACAGTCCAGCCTGCGGACGTTTCCTACTAGCAACACGAAGACAATCTGCAGCGGCGAGGATGTTCTTTGAGTAAGCACTCGGAGGTTTCCGAGCCTCATCGGCATCCATTCTCATAAGCATGAAGTCAAATACCTGCAAAACTACTCGGATAGCATCCGTGAGCATAACGCTCAGCAAGACTTAACCGTCACCCTAAACATGAAACTCTATGTGAGGTTATGAACCTAAAGTAGGATGGCATAATGCATAATAAACTTGCCTAAAAGTGAATCCTTACTTTCAGGTATTAATTGCAGCAATTTTAAGTAACCTTGGGCACGTGTGACGCCCTCAATTTTGTGGCAAACCACGGAACCGAGAACTAATGCATATGTGTGCCCAGGATGTTCATCACACATACACATATGATCCACAAACTGAATTCAGAATATATATTACCACGAATAACAAAGTTTATTACAATGTCTCATGAGTCTTGGACTCATGCTCAAAGCGGAAGTCTTATTTCTATGCAGCGGAAGTCTTTATTCTAATGCGGAAGCAAATCTAAGTAGAAGTGGCTCCATCTCTACTCCCTCCACAGGCAAGATTGAGAATAGATCACACGCCTTAATGCCCCACTTGGTCTTCATAGTAGGCTTCTCCTGCTGCTGATGATGAAATAATAATGCAAGTTTGAGTACAATGATGTACTCAACAAGTGCAGGAAAACACATGATATGCAGCTCATAACAAGGTAGGTATAAAAAGGCTCATTTGCAGAAAAGCAAATTTATAAAATCATGATAAAACAGCAACTTTAACTTTAAATGAATGTAATCACAGCATGAATTAAATTACCAACATACCTCCATCACTTCCCGTGTTCCATCCGATCATTAAGCAACCTTAATCTTACTCATGAATACCTCCTCGTATTCATTACCAACTCACGAACACCTTCCTGTATTCGCTACCATCTCATCTCATAAAACAACTTCGTCTCGCACCGAGACCAATCTCATGTCATGACTCAATAGTCATGCAACCATCTCATCACCCGAACTCAAAAGTCCCAAAAACCAAACCATAACCACAATCAATAACCATAACCAAGAACCGATCCAATAACCATCCCAACTAATCATGGCAGTTTAGCCAGGAGCTCGTGACCGTAAGCTCGCCTATCATGATAGTTTTAAGAAAACTCTGCAGAGTGTGTACCTCTTTACCCACAAGTTTGTGATTTCGTCACCCGTCAGCGACTGCAGAACCTCCATTATACCAGTACACAACCGTCGGTGTATGGTCAAGAGATCACAAAATATCCTTTACAAAGGAGTTACTAGATGTATGGACTCACTAAGGTTTCACCGGCAGGCTAGAATCTCCAATTCTCCCACCCACGGGCCCCCTCTTGTGCCATGCAGTTCCCAGGGCAGTCCTCACTTGACTCCCATTCCCCGCGCCTTCCACAGTCCATAACACTCTAGCAACTTACCTAATTACTCAGCTAAGCCGCACCCATACTTGGCCTTGTGGTGGCACTGTTATCCTGGCATGTGCATGCATGAACCGGTCCTTAGATCTACGGCAAGTACACCACCATCTCATGCTACCTCATTCACAAACCCAGTCTTGCCTAGATCTCCCTCCGATCCATGTTCATTAACAACATCAGTTTCTTATTATTATTAAGAGTGCAGTTAGCTAGACACATCTATCTCGCTTCCCAATCCCATGGACTCGTAAACTTCCTTGGCGACAAGGGTGGTTTAACCAAAACTAGTAAACTCCTATAAAAGGATTTCCCATCATGTTTGACTCAGCACACACACCTTTTCGCAAATCAAAACAGTTTTTCCCAAAAACATAGGATCAATATGGTCAAGGAGCACTTGCCTTGTTCTTGCGGTTCCGGGGGTCCTTGGATCTCAAAACCTTGTTGTTGTAGCTCATCGTAGACAGCTCCCTGAGCTTGTCCTTACATTCTTTTTGGTTTTCGAGGTCCTCCTCAGACCGCTTGGTTCTCCTCCGGCGATCTCCCTTTTTGCGCTTCGGCGATGGTTTACTTGGCGAGATAGGGCTAGGGATCTAAGTCGCCGGCTCAGGAGTTGGAAAAGAAGTTTGTGGTTTTGGCCAGACGTTCTGGGTTCTATTTATAATCGAGAAGAGAAGAGTCCTAATCTGATTGTATCCCGAATATGAGTCCTATTCAGATCTTTGTTGGATCCTAACGTCTTATCTTTTGTAACATCGTGGAATTAAGGTCGGTTTCCTTTGTGTACCGGTATCCTTACGCGTAAAAACCCCTCCAGAACTTGTTACCTCCGCGGTGATGAGCTCCGAAAGCTCCTCGTGTCCTCTGGGGCCTGGTATCTCCTTCTCCGCAGAGACGAGCTCCGGTTGTGCCGCGTGTCAACAAGCGAGACCTTCCTTTTCCTTCAGAGTGGGCTCCACGCATGCCACGTGTTGGCCCCGGTCTTTCCTCTCTTCTTTCCTCCGGGACGTCCTCCAAGGTTGACACCTGTCCAGCAGCGACGGACCTCCCGGAGATAAGCTCCGGTGGCGACATGTGTTCGATAGAACCGGACCTCTCAGAGATGAGCTCCGAGATCGACACGTACCCCGTGCGACTGGTCCTCTAATTTCCGTGGTGACTAGCTCCGAAGGTGACATGTGTCCTATGAAAAATGCCTTTGCTTCTTCCGCAGAGGCTAGCTCCGAGCAACACGTGTCCCACAGGGTCGGACCTCTCCCACTTTTGCGGAGATGAGCCCCGAGCCTGCCACGTAGCCAGTTTTAGCGGCGGACCTCTCCCTACTTTGCAGGGATGAGCTCCGAACATGCCACGTGGACAGCGGGCCGCCGAAGTTGTCTTCGGCGTTCCCTGTGAACTGGATTCGGCTCTTACTGGCTATCTATTTGATAATTCCTCTGTCCCCACTTCTTTAAAAAACGTTTGTCTCTACATGAAATATGAATACCAGAGATGAGAGTGTCACAAATCTACCCCCCTTAAATTGAATCTCGCCCTCGAGATTCGTTAGTAGAGAATAGATGGGGAAATTCTGCCTTTATATCCTCTTCACGCTCCCATGTGGCTTCAACTTCGGTGTGATGGCTCCATTGTACTTTGCACCATCGAATCACCTTGTTCCGGGTGACCCTTTCTTTTACGTCCAAGATTCAGACAGGGTGTTCCACATAAGTCAGGTCCTCTTGAAGTTCAAGCTCTCCCATTGATACTTGCTCCTCTAGTACTCTCAAGCACTTCTTGAGCTGGGATACATGAAACACATCATGTACGTCAGAGAGGTGGGTTGGGAGCTCTAATTGATAGGCCACTTCTCCTCGCTTATCCAAAATCTTAAATGGTCTGATGTAGCGAGGTGCTAGCTTGCCTTTGACGTTGAAACGTCGTTGGCCTCGGGTAGGCGATACCTTAAGGTATACGAAGTCTCCTACTTCAAAGGTCAACTTCCTACGCCTGTTGTCCGCATAGCCTTTTTGTCGTGACTGAGCAGCCTTTAAGTTCTCCCGTACCGTTTGTACTTGCTTTTCAGCTTTTTGTAGTACTTCAGGTCCAAACACCTGGTTCTCTCCGGTTTCGTTCCAGAACAGCGGCGTTCTACACCGTCTGCCGTACAATGCTTCGAAAGGTGACATCTTCAAGCTAGCTTGATAGCTGTTGTTATAGGAGAATTCGGCATACGGTAAACTCCTATCCCAACTACGCCCTCGTTTCAAGGCGCAAGCTCTCAACATGTCCTCCAAAATTGGGTTTGTCCTTTCGGTTTGTCCTCAGTTTGTGGATGATAGGCGGAGCTAAAATCCAGTCGTGTACCCATGGCTTTCTTCAGCTTCCTCCAGAATCTAGAGGTAAACTGAGAACCTCAATCTGAGACTATCCTCCTCGGGACTCCGTGACGGCACACGATCTGCTCCATGTACAACTCGGCTAATTGCGTAACGTTGTAATTGATCCTTACAGGGAGAAAATGGGCGGTTTTCGTCAATCGGTCCACGATAACCCAGATGGAGTCATAACCCAACTGAGTACGTGGCAATCCGACGATGAAATCCATACTGATGTCCTCCCACTTCCATTCGGGTACCTTCAAGGGTTGCAACAATCCAGCGGGTCTTTGATGTTCGGCCTTCACCCGTTGGCATGTGTCGCATAGGGCAACGTATTCGGCTATATCCCTCTTCATACCATCCCACCAATAACAAGTTTTCAAGTCCTTGTACATTTTGGTACTTCCGGGATGTATGGAGTAGGGTGAATCATGTGCCTCTCTTAATATCATGTCGCAGAGGTGTTTTATATTAGGCACACAAATCCTTTTTCCTAGCCAAAGCATACCCTTCTCATCCTCCTTGAAATCCTTCTCTATTCCTTGCCGGATTCTTTCCTTAATCTCCTTGATCCCCTCATCCGTTGCTTGGCCCTCTCTTATCTCTTGCTCCAATGAAGAGTGGATCTCCATTATTTCCATGTTGTTCAAGAATCCGAGGTGTAACCGTTCGAACTCCTTACGCAGTTCGGGTAGTAGCTCCCGAACCGTGAGTTGGTGACATGCTCCCTTTCGGCTCAACGCATCAGCTACTACATAGGCCTTTCCAGGGTGGTAGTTGATTCCAACATCGTAATCCTTGATAAGCTCTAACCATCGATGTTGCCTCAGATTCAAATCCGTCTGGGTAAATATGTACTTGAGGCTTTTATGATCCATATAGATCTCACATCGATGACCAAGGATATAATGTCTCCAAATCTTCAATGCATGCACTACTGCTGCTAACTCCAAGTCATTTGTAGGGTAATTAAGCTCGTGCTTCTTTAATTAACGTGAGGCTTAGGCTACCACTTGTCCTTCTTGCATGAGCACACATCCGAGCCCCTGTCTGGATGCGTCACAATATATCTCAAAGCTCTTGCTTACGTCTGGCAATACCAGAACCGGTGTTGTGGTTAGCCTTTTCTTGAGCTCCTCAAAACTTCCTTGGCAGGCTGGTGTCCATTGGAAGACCTTCCCCGTCATAGGCTTTGCTATTTTAGAGAAGTCTTTAATGAAGCGTCGACAGTATCCAGCCATCCCAAGAAAACTCCGAATATCCCTCACGCTCTACGGTTGGTCCCACTTCATAACATCTCTCACTTTTCCGGGATCAACCGATACCCCTTCCTTGGAGATAATGTGGCCTAGGGAAGATATTTCCTTTAGCCAAAATTGACACTTGTTAAGCTTGGCATACAATTGGCATACAATTGATGCTCCCGCAATTTCTACAAGGTCAATTTTAAATGTTCTTCATGCTCCTCCTCACTTTTTGAATACACCATAATGTCGTCGATGAAAACCACGACGAACTTGTCCAAGTACTCCATGAAAACCTTGTTCATAAGGTACATGAAGTATGCGGGTGCATTTGTCAACCCAAAAGACATAACGGTATATTCGTACGAACCATACCGTGTTCGAAAGGCTGTCTTGGGTATATCGGAGGGCTTAATCTTCAGCTGGAAATATCCCGACCGAAGATCAATCTTGGAGAACACTCGGGCTCCTTTCATTTGGTCGAATAGGTCCTCTATATGGGGCAGAGGGTATTTGTTCTTGATTGTTACCTCGTTGAGAGACCTATAATCCACGCACATCCTTTGGGTTCCATCTTTCTTGTCTACGAAGAGCACCGGAGCTCCCCATGGTGACGAGCTTGGACGTATAAAACCCTTCTCCAACTGCTCTTAAATTTGCTTCTTGGGTTCTACTAGTTCATTGACGGGCATCCTATAGGGTCTCTTGGCTATGGGTGCAGTTCCGGGTACCAAATCTATGGCAAACTCAATGTCCCGGTCAGGTGGCATACCTGGAAGCTCTTCCGGGAACACGTCCGAAAATTCCTGAACCACTGGGATGCTGTCCAATGTTGTCCCTTCGACGTGGTTCAAAATTGCCCGTTCGGTTGTTTGCTGGGCTGACTCAAACTCGACACGAATACCGTGCTCGTTTGTCAACTGCACGCTCCTTTCAGCACATTGGATTACTCCATTGTGCTTGCTTAACCAATCCATCCGGAGTATGATGTCAATCCCTTGGGAGTCCAAGACAATAAGGTTGGCAAGGAAGTCTACCCCTCTTATTTTAAGGCTTACTTTCGGACATACTATATTAGTCCTCATTTCTCCTCCGGGAGAATCTACTAACATAGCACATTCTAAGTGGGATACGGGTAGATGATGTTTGGCAACATATTTGGATGATATGAAGGAATGTGATGCTCCATAATCAAATAAGATGGTGGCTGGGTTGGAGTTGGCAAGGAACATACCAATTACGACGTCCTCAGCCTGTTGGGCTTCCTCAGCAGAGACATGGTTCACGTGACCGCGGGCATAGTTCTGCTGTCCCTGGTTTCGTCGATTGTCCCCTCCGTTCGGCCGCGGGTTCTGCTTGGGCATGTTGCCTTGCTGTCCAGGGCCTCTCCTTGGGCACTGGTTCGCGAAGTGTCCTACTTCTCCACATGCAAAGCATGCCCTGTTGCCTACAGCAGCAGGCACGTTGGGCGGGGGTTTTGAACAGGAGCGCGATTGTTAGGTCGGGGCACAGGAGGCATGGGTGCGCGAGGTGCTGGAGCAACGAGTTGTTGCTGTGGTGGCTGACCAGGGTGGTATGCAGGAGTGGTCGATCCATACTGTGGTGCTGCCGGAGGCATGTACCGAGGTCGTACGTTGCTCCCTGGGGCTGGTATGGCATCTTCCTCTTGCACTCTCGCTCGATCTCTCAGATCTTGTTTTCAACCACTATAGCCTTGTCAACCATCTTCTGGAAGCTCACATAGTCATTGTTGAGGAGCTGAACCTGGATCTCATTGTTCAACCCTCTCATGAACAGGTATTGCTTCCTCTGGTCTGAGTTGTCATCTTCGGGGGCATACCGAGACAGTTGCATGAACTTGTTGAGATACTCATTCACACTTTTCTGTCCTTGGTGGAGACCTTCGAACTCCTGCCTGTTGAGCATCATTACACCAACAGGGATGTAATGAGAGCGGAAACTTTCCTTCAACTCAGTCCAAGTGATTGTCTCCGGGTCAGCATGAGCATTGCTCAGGGCATCCCACTAGTCGGCAGCGGCTCCCATAAGTTGGTGCGACGCGAAGAGAACCTTCTCTCGGTCATTGCACTGAACAATGGAAAGCTTTTTCTTCATGGATTTTAACCAATCATCGGCCTCCATGGGATCACTAGCTTGAGCAAAGGTGGGTGGTCGAGTCCTCATGAACTCTCCCAACCTGTTATAAGCTGGCGGTGGTGGTGGCGGGGGTGCCGGAACGGGGTTGTGGTTGGCCTGCAACTGACCCAAAGTTTGGATCATGGTTTGCATAAGCTGGTTTTGCATGGCCATCAACCTTTCCAGATGGTTCTCGCCAGCTCCCAGGTTAGCAGGAACTTCATCATGGTCATCCTCCTGGATGTTCCTTCGGCCGGCATTTCCTCTCACCATCTGTGAGAGAGAACGAAATAGAATAGATGGTTAGAAGGTTAGGTAGGTCCCTTCAACTATATGCATCAAGGTGAGTGGGACTATATATATTAGCCCATATGAGGATGTGAGCAAGTGCCGAAACATCTCACACCTCTTTCTACTTAAGTGTGGATATGGACAACGTTTGGGGACGTCCCACATCTCACACTAAGCACACAATTACAAACAATCATTGCACAGGCTCATACAACTCCTATTCAAGGCTGGTTTCCTATGCCAAGGTAGTTTTAAAGCCAATCTAAGCGTCCTAGGGTGCTTCCTTTGGTCAGTGTGTCCTAACTACCAGTCTGGGTCTAATACCAATGTATGATTCCTATTTAGGGGTGTAATCCTACTGTTAACCCGTGGCTCTAGTATCAATCTGAGGTTCCTATCTAGGAGTGTAACCTACTATCAACCCGTGGCTCTGATACCAATCTGTGACGCCCTCGATTCTGTGGAAAACCACGGAACCGAGAACTAATGCATATGTGTGCCCAGGATGTTCATTACACATACACATATGATCCACAAACTGAATTCAGAATATATATTAACACGAATAACAGAGTTTATTACAATGTCTCATGAGTCTTGGACTCATGCTCAAAGCGGAAGTCTTATTTCTATGCAGCGGAAGTCTTTATTCTAATGCGGAAGCAAATCTAAGCAGAAGTGGCTCCATCTCTACTCCCTCCACAGGCAAGGTTGAGAATAGATCACACGCCTTAATGCCCCACTTGGTCTTCATAGTAGGCTTCTCCTGCTGCTGATGATGAAATAATAATGCAAGTTTGAGTACAATGATGTACTCAGCAAGTGCGGGAAAACACATTATATGCAGCTCATAACAAGGTAGGTATAAAAAGGCTAATTTGCAGAAAAACAAATTTATAAAATCATGATAAAACAGCAACTTTAACTTTAAATGAATGTAATCCCAGCATGAATTAAATTACCAACATACCTCCATCACTTCCCGTGTTCCATCCGATCACTAACCAACCTTAATCTTACTCACGAATACCTCCTCAGATTCGTTACCAACTCACGAATACCTTCCCGTATTCGCTACCATCTCATCTCATAAAACAATTTCGTCTCGCACCGAGACCAATCTCATGTTATGACTCAATAGTCATGCAACCATCTCATCACCCGAACTCAACAGTCCCAAAAACCAAACCATAACCACAATCAATAACCATAACCAAGAACCGATCCAATAACCATCCCAACTAATCATGGCAGTTTAGCCAGGTGCTCGTGACCGTAAGCTCAGCTATCATGATAGTTTTAAGAAAACTCTACAGAGTGTGTACCTCTTTACCCACAAGTTTGTGATTTCGTCACCCGTCGGCGACTGCAGAACCTCCATTATACCAGTACACAACCGTCGGTGTATGGTCAAGAGATCACAAAATAGCCTTTACAAAGGGGTTACTAGATGTATGGACTCACTAAGGTTTCATCGGCAGGCTAGAATCTCCAATTCTCCCACCCACGGGCCCCCTCTTGTGCCATGCAGTTCATAGGGCAGTCCCCACTCGACTCCCATTCCCCGCGCCTTCCACAGTCCATAACACTCTAGCAACTTACCTAATACTCAGCTAAGCCGCACCCATACTTGGCCTTGTGGTGGCACTGTTATCCTGGCATGTGCATGCATGAACCGGTCCTTAGATCTACGTCAAGTACACCACCATCTCATGCTACCTCATTCACAAACCCAGTCTTGCCTAGATCTCCCTCCGATCCATGTTCATTAACAACATCAGTTTCTTATTATTATTACGAGTGCAGTTAGCTAGACACATCTATCTTGCTTCCAAATCCCATGGACTCAGCGAAGCATAAAGCAAAAACCATACCCGACTCGTAAACTTCCCTGGCGACAAGGGTGGTTTAACCAAAACTAGTAAACTCCTATAAAAGGATTTCCCATCATGTTTGACTCAGCACACACACCTTTTCGCAAATCAAAACAGTTTTTCCCAAAAACATAGGATCAATATGGTCAAGGAGCACTTGCCTTGTTCTTGCGGTTCCGGGGGTTCTTGGATCTCAAAACCTTGTTGTTGTAGCTCGTCGTAGACAGCTCCCTGAGCTTGTCCTTACATTCTTTTTGGTTTTCGAGGTCCTCCTCAGACCGCTTGGTTCTCCTCCAGCGATCTCCCTTGTTGCGCTTCGGCGATGGTTTACTTGGCGAGATAGGGCTAGGGCTCTAAGTCGTCGGCTCAGGAGTTGGAAAAGAAGTTTGTGGTTTCAGCCAGAGGTTCTGGGTTCTATTTATAATCGAGAAGAGAAGAGTCCTAATCTGATTGTATCCCGAATATGAGTCCTATTCAGATCTTAGTTGGATCCTAACATCTTATCTTTTGTAACATCGTGGAATTCAGGTCGGTTTCCTTTGCGTACCGGTATCCTTACGCGTAAAAACCCCTCCAGAACTCGTTACCTCCGTGGCGATGAGCTCCGGAAGCTCCACGTGTCCTCTGGGGCCTGGTATCTCCTTCTCTGCAGAGACGAGCTCCGGTTGTGCCGCGTGTCAACGAGCAAGACCTTCTTTTTCCTTCGGAGTGGGCTCCGCGCATGCCACATGTTGGAGCCGGTCTTTCCTCTCTTCTTTCCTCCGGGACATGCTCCAAGGTTGACACGTGTCCAGCAGCGACGGACCTCCCAGAGATAAGCTCCGGTGGCGACACGTGTTCGATAGAACCGGACCACTCGGAGATGAGCTCCGAGATCGACACGTACCCCGTGCGACTGGTCCTCTGATTTCCGTGGTGACTAGCTCCGAAGGTGACATGTGTCCTACGAAAAATGCCTTTGCTTCTTCCGCAGAGGCTAGCTCCGAGCAACACGTGTTCCACAGGGTCGGACCTCTCCCCCTTTCGCGGAGATGAGCCCCGAGCCTGCCACGTAGCCAGTTTTAGCGGCGGACCTCTCCCCACTTTGCAGGGATGAGCTCCGAACACGCCACGTGGCCAGCGGACCACAGAAGGGTTCTTCGGCGTTCCCTGTGAACTGGATTCGGCTCTTACTGGCTATCTATTTGATAATTCCTCTGTCCCCACTTCTTTAAAAAAATGTTTGTCTCTACATGAAATATGAATACCAGAGATGAGGTTGTCACAGCACGCCACATCGGGAGTCGACAATCAAACAAGAAACGCTTTCCCCCGATGTAAATTGCTCATGGCATAAAAGAATTGAGTTTGCCCTAACTAATCATCAAAGATCTCATACAAAGGTAGGATAAATTTCAAACCAATATGATTAGTTATTTTCTCATGCAAGTTCTTACTATGTCACGACTGTGAGAACATGTATGCTCGGTCCATTCCGCGAGCGACGGCGATTCGAATCAATAACACCCAGACTACACGACACGTACGCCTGTACTCGACGTTGCCTACAGCAACCATCACTGACGTCGTACGCGGCAGCCTTTCTCCCATTTCACCCCCATTGAATCGATCAAGTCGCCCCGTACAGTAGCCAATCTCATGGTGCACCTGCCGACATGAGATGTCATGAGAATGTTCCCCACAATACTGCACACTGGCCATCCGCCTGAGGCGACCTGAAAAGTCCCAACGACAGCTTCCCGAGTTACATCGGTTTACTGGGTCCCATAATACCAGCATGAGTCCAGTACACAACTCAAACTTGTTCAACAGGGCCACATACGGATCGGTCCTTGACCGACACGTACAGGTCTACAGCACCCAGGCCCCTATGTCCTGCTGCCCCTACAACCTTCCGGTCTCAACTTTAACTTGCTAATTCATTTATGAACCAATCCCGTATGCCCCTGTTGTTCCTGAACATGCGAGTAGCATCTCACCACTAGACTTCTACCGAACCGTACTTAAGCATGGCAGTTCTACACGGTGAAAGACACCTACCCAACACTCCATGGGGTCATTTGGTTATGCAAGAGGAGTATCAAACACTAGACCTAATGCACAATTCATATCTTAACCGAAAGTGAATACAAAATAAAAACCTAACAGCTGTTAAATGCAAACTGGAGCTTGCCTGTTTTGCAGGGTAGTCGTATATAAGCAGTTAGTATCCTTGTTGATCAACCCTTCATTCTCCGGGGCTTGATCCACTTCAATGAATTGCTCCTTTGAATCCCCTTCGTTGTGGTTCCAATTGAAATGTATATGCACATGTTTTATAGAATGTAATGGAAATAAGTTATAGAATTAATTTCTTTGGAACAGAGGTTGTGTGAAAAAGCCAAGAATGGCTTGGTTTGCCTCTGTTGTGCAATGAAACAGAAATGACTAAATTGATCTTAGTATTTTAGCTATACACTAACTACTTTCCCTAATGAACATAAGAGACGAGCTGAAAATAATTGAAGGCAATTGAAGAACAAGAACTCCAATGGCCTCAAAACTTTTACAGAAGGTTCTATACTACCTAGGGATTTTTCTTGCTAAATTGCATCTAATGTGGAGTCAAATTGGGTTCTCTATAATTCTCATAATGTCTCTCATGTATTTCCACCTATACATAAGTATGGAGAATAAGAACAGGGAGTTCTACAGCTCAACTTGGGCTGATAATTTACATGTGAGTTCCTGGTCACATGAAAGTAATCTGGTCCAAAATTCAGCCCTTTTACTTGAGTAGTTCTCCCAAAACAATTCTTTAAGCATTTCTACTTAAAGGAATTAATTCTGGAGTAAGGTGCATTTTTATGCTCAATTAAGTGAACTATAATTTCAAGTATATCTCAGGGAGTCTTCCTAAATTTTCCTATGATTTTTGGAGCAATGGAATTCCCAGAATAGATTTTTGAAGTGGGAAACATTTTCTGAAAATGTTTCCGGACTCTTATGAACACAGTAGTTTGTATTTAGCAATTTCCTACTCAAATGAGCTTAAAATGAGCTGAAAATTTGCTAGAAGGTCAAAAATATGTTACAGAATATTCTGGCAAAATTTGGGGTTTTTTGTATTCGGCTGAAGCTAGGTCGCCGCTGTGGCGATCGTTCTCGGGCACAAGAGGCCGGAGCTCGGTGGTTTAGGCGTTGGGGGAGTAGAGGCTGAGCTCAGGGTGCTGTCTAGCCGCTCGGGGAGGAGGGGGCATGATGTTTTGCCGTTTCTCCGATAAAACCGAGACAACGGAGGTGAGACAGTGCCGATCGGTGTTGCTCACGGGGAGGAGAAGGCAAAGCGCTGTTGGCTCGGTCTGGGGGTGGAGGATCACGTTAAAACCACCGAGTGACCTGCCTCTGGCCGGCAGCACTTGGGAGAAGACAGCAGGAGGTGGTGCGGTGAGTTCCTCTCGTTGGCGCGGCAGCTCTCGGTGGAATTGCAACACAGAGGTAAAGTCAATTGCTTCATATGTAAGTCTCCACTCTCATCTCAATGACATGTGGGTCCTACCCCACATTTCCTCCCAAAATATCCCCTCATGTTGACCTTCTCAATTCCCATAATTCTGAGTTTAAAAGGTGGGATAGAATTTGAATTCTCCACATTCAGTTTGAATTTGCATGACAAATTTGAATTTGGTTAGAATTTACAAATGCTTCTATTTAACTCCTTTTTGAGCCCACCCTACAAATGAAAAGTTTGGCATCAAACTTTTCCCCACAGTTTCCAACTATATGGCTGCATGTTTATTCAAAGTTTTTGGCCACCACATGTGTGAACTTTGAATTTCAAATCTGATTTTCAAACTTACATGCAAGAGGCGTTTAACTCCTTATGGGTTCAACACTTTTAAATAAAAATGTGAGCCTCATTTTTGGATGCTCATCCATGTATTACTTTGCATGAAGAAAAGTTTTAGCAAGTCCCATTTTTCATGTCTTTACCACCCATATGAACTCAAAACTTAGTTTTATTCATGTACATGTTTTGGGACTTTTACAGGGAGGTCCGGAAGGTCATCGGAGCTCAGCCTCTTAGAAGAGGGGAGGTCCGGCATCGGAGCTCAGTCTCTGAGAAGAGGGGAGGTCCGGGAGGTCATCGGAGCTCCGCCTCTGAGAAGAGGGGGGTCCGGCATCGGAGCTCAGCCTCTGAGATGAGGGGAGGTCCGGCATCAGAGCTCAACCTCTGAGAAGAGGGGAGGTCCAGAAGGTCATCAGAGCTCACACCTGCGGAAGGGGTGAGGCCCGGCTTCAGAGTTCACCCCAGCGGAAGGGGTGAAGTCTGGCATCCGAGCTCATCTCTGAGAAGAGGGAGACGAGGTCCGGCTTCAGAGCTCGCCTCTGAGGAGAGGGAGGTGAGGTCCGGCTTCGAAGCTCGCCTCTAAGGAGAGGGAGGCGAGGTCTGGTATTTCTCAGAGGTCCTCCCTTCCCTGCCTCTTAGTCTTATTTGGCTTACAGTCCTGGGCCGGAATACGGGGCTCGGGCAATCCAGTGCACCCGGTCCCGAAGGTCCGGCTCCCGCCTGAGTAAGGGTGTGACCGACCGGCCCCCTAGTACTTATACCGCAGCACTGGGAAGGCAGAGTGTGCATGCTTTGGTTATAGGACCAGGCAAAGCAAGGCTCCTGGACCTCCCGCTCTGGTGTACGTCTTTTCATGGAGGAGACCAACTGGCATCACAGTACCCTGACTGGGGGAGGTCCGAGAGGCCCCCGATCCTTCGGCAAGTATCCCAAATGCTACCGCCTTCGGCAGGATGGCAAATGTCGACTAGGCATGAGAGCGGGAAAGGAGAATCGAGTGTATGATGAGCGTACACTATCTAGAGCGTGGGGAGGTGCTCACATAAACTAATGCATAATTTGAATGAACACCTAGGTAATTATGGTTGGACTTACCAAGGTAGGGCCGGAGCGCCTTCCTTGATCTCCCATGGACGGGCCCGTGGTGTTAGCGCCGGAGCTCCCGCCGGTACCGTATGATCTGGAGTGTTGCTCGCCATCTTGCCTTGACGACGAGGTAGATGTCCTCACGCAAGAGCGGATGTTGCATGGCTTCGTCGTATGCTCGGACACGGGGGGACCCCCATGGTGATCTCGGGGAGAAGCATGGCTTCAGCCCCACATACCATGTAGAAGGGTGATTCCTGTGACCCGGCCCTGGGATGTCCGGCTGGCGCCCGACGTAGAGGAGTCGGTATCCCCGACGGTTCTGGGTGCAGCGTCTGCACCGGTTGTGTGGGTCTGCTCGGCATGGATCTGGCTCGCCTTGCATCCCCTAACCGGCTTGACGGCGTCCAGGTGGCTCTCGGTCGGTAGGAGCCCTGCCGGAGGGCTTAACTGACCCGCGTGCAGGATGATGAGCTTTCCCAACACTCGCCTCCATGGATTGCTGCGAGCAGGTCGCAGCCTTCCTCCAGGGTTATGCACCACAATAGGATACCGTGGCGCCATGCCAGTAAAGATACCAGCACGTAGCACTTAGCCATATGCATAATCCGTTCAGATGATGCACGTTCATCAGGAAGGATGTTGTCTTTCAAGAAGTCCCGGACCTCCGTGGTCCATGCATCGGGGCTACTTGAGCTTCTAGATCTTGGACGCTGGGTTGCACGGAGTCCCCAAGGCGCATGCGATCCTTTGGCTGGCACCATGGCTGCATGGCCACCGGGACCGCCAGCTTCGAGGTGCTGGTCTCGCCCCCTTCGCCCGGTTCGGCAGTCCAGGCTATGAGTGGCGGCAACGTCCCTTCGAAGGCTCCATGGAGCTTCGGGGCTCTAGTGGAGGCCTTCGTTGACAGGTTATTGGCGACGGTGTTGTCGGCGCGGTACATGGAACAGGTCCAAGGTACCCAAACCGATCCGCTGTTGGCATGAGGAGCAGCACGCTGCCGGAGTAGAATGTCCAGTGAGGCTCGGTGAAGGCCGGCGCTCGGGGCTCCGGTTCTCCACCTTCGGGGCCCCCAGGGATGCTTGGTGGCGGCGTCCACCCGACCACGAAGTCAGTCGGTGCTTGCCTCTTGACTGCTTGACGTGGTTGGGAGTTCAGCTTGAACTCCGCCAACTTCGGGCTGTCCTCCGGCTTCGGTGGCTGGCTGTGAGTGCCAGAGGCGCCCTTCTTCTGCCTTGGTGCACTTTTCCGCTAGGCTGAAGAGCTCTGTGATGTCTTGCACCTCCCTGGTGGCCATCTTCTCGAGCATCTTCTTGTCCCTCGCACCCTGCCAGAATGCGACCACAACTAATGCGCTCGGGATGTGAGGGATGGTGTTCTTCACATGGGAGAATTGCTGGATGAAGGAGCACAGAGATTCTCCCGGTTGTTGTTGCACGGCGTGGAGGTCCAGCTCCGTGCCGAGACGCATGTAGGAGCTGCTGAAGTTCGCTGTGAACTGTCGGCAAAGCTCCGCCCAGGAAGTTATGGAACCCTGGGGCAGGTTCATGAACCATGATCGCGCCGGGCCAGTCAGGGCGATGGAGAAGTAGTTGGCCAGGATGGCCTCATCCCCTCCTGCCGCAAGGACGGCAGTGGTGTAGACATGCAAGAATTCTGCCGAATCGATGCTTCCGTCGTACTTCTTCGGCAGGTGTGGCCGGAACTTGTGCGGTGTGACACCCTCATCTCGGGTGTCAGCATATGTTCATGTTTTATGAAGAGGAGAGACTTTAAGAAAAGTAGGGACAGAGAAAAATATCAAAAGGATAGCCAATAAGAGCCGAATCCAGCTCTCAGAAAGCGCCGAAGACAACTTACTGCGGCCGCTGGCCACGTGGCGTGTTCGGAGCTCATCCCTGCGAAGTGGGAGAGAGACCGCCGCCAAGCTGGCTACGTGGCAGGCTCGGGGCTCGTCTCCGCAAAGGGGAGAGGTCCGATCCTGTGGGACACATGTTGCCCACGGAGCTAGCCTCTGCGGAAGAAGCAAAGGCATTTCCGCAGGACACGTGTCATCCTCGGAGCTAGTCCTCGCGGAAATCAAAGGACCAGTCGCACGGGATACGTGTCGGTCACGGAGCTCACCTCCGAGAGGTCCGGTTCGGTCTCGGAGCTCACCTCCGAGAGGTCCGGTTCTATCGGACACGTGTCGTCACCAGAGCTTATCTCCGAGAGGTCTGTCGCTACTGGACACGTGTCGACCTCAGGGCATGTCCCTGACGAAAAAAGAGAGGAAAGACCGACGCCAACACGTGGCGTGCGCGGAGCTCACCACCAAAGGAGGGGGAGGTCTCGCTCGTGACACGCGTCACAACCGGAGCTCGTCTCTGCGGAGAAGGAGATACCAGGCCCCGGAAGGACACGTGGAGCCTCCGGAGCTCATCGCCGCGAAGGTAACGAGTTCTGGAGCGGCTGTTACGCGTAAGAATACCGGTATGTAGAGGAAACCGACCTGAATTCCACAACGTTACCGCACCAAATAACCTAAAGATTAGATTATAGGATCCAACGACGATCTGAATAAGACTCTTATTTGGGATGCAATCAGATTAGGACTCTTCTCTTCCCGATTATAAATAGAACCCAGAACCTCTAGCCGAAACCACAAACTTCTTTTCCAACTCCTGAGCCGACGACTTAGAGCCCTAGCCCCAACTCGCCGAGAAAGCCATCGCCGGAGCACGGTAAGGAAGATCGCCGGAGGAAAGCCCAGCGGTCTGAGGAGGACCTCGAAGACCGAGAGGAACGTAAGGTAGGCCCCAATACCACCTTACGATATCGTTGTGTTTTCTTTGCATCTGTTCTTTGATTCCTTTCGAACAGAAGCCTTCTCGTGGACAGATCGCTTGATGATCAGATTGATCTAAGGACAAGATCATTGCCATGTCCACCTTTGTTCCGAACACCTCTGTCCATGCAAGCCATGCAAGAACACACCAATCTAATAAAAATCATAGGATAGCATGCATATGCATCATCGCATCTAGTTTAAGGTTTGTGCATGATATTGATTGCTGTGAATCTTGTATGCACGTGATCCTACCCAGCAGGACAAGCTCAGGGAGCTGTCTACGACGAACTGCAGCAACCAGGTTTTGAGATCCAAGAACCCCCGGAACCGCAAGAACAAGGCAAGTGCTCCTTGACCATGTTGATCCTATGTTTTGGGTAAAACTATTTTGTTTGCGAAAAGGTGTGTGTGCCGAGTCAAACATGATGGGAAACCTTTTTATAGGAGTTTACTAGTTTTGGTTAAACCACCCTTTTCGCCTGGGAAGTTTATGAGTCGGGTATGGTTTTTGCTTTATGCTTCGCTGAGTCTATGGGAATTGGGAAGCGAGATAGATGTGTCTAGCTAACTGCACTTGTATTGATCATAAGAAACTGATGTTAATAATGGACATGGATCGGAAAGAGATCTAGGCAAGACTGGGTTTGTGAACGAGGTAGCCTGAGATGGTGGTTTACTTGCCATAGATCTAAGGACCGGTTCATGCATGCACATGCCAGGATAACAGTGCCACGACAAGGCCAAGTATGGGTGCAGCTTAGCTGAGTAATTAGGTAAGTTGCTAGAGTGTTGTGGACTGTGGAAGGCGCGAGGAATGAGAGTCGAGTGAGGACTGCCCTGGGAAATGCATGGCACAAGAGGGGGCCTGTGGCTGGGAGAATTGGAGATTCTAGCCTACCGGTGAAACCTTAGTGAGTCCATACATCTAGTAGCCCCTTTGTAAAGGCTATTTTGTGATCTCTTGACCATACACCGACGGTTGTGTACTGGTATAATGGAGGTTCTGCAGTCGCCGACGGGTGACAAAATCACAAACTTGTGGGTAAAGAGGTGCAAACTCTGCAGAGTTACTAAAACTATCATGATAGCCGAGCTTACGGTCACGAGCGCCTGGGTAAACTGCCATGATTAGTTGGGATGGTTGTTGGGATGGTTATTGGGATGGTTATTGGGAAGGTTCTTGGTTATGGTTATTGGTTGGGTTATGGTTTGGTTGTTGGGACTGTTGAGTCCGGGTGATAAGATGGTTGCATGACTGTTGAGTCATGGCAACGAGTTTGGTCTCGGTGTGAGACGAAGTTGTTTTAAGATGGTAGCGAATACGGGGAGGTATTCATGAGATGGTAGCGAATACGAGGAGGTATTCGTGAGTAAGAACGAGGTTGGTTAATGTTTGGGTGGAATATGGAAAGCGATGGAGGTATGTTGGTAATTTAATACATGCTGGGATTACATTGATCTAAAGTTAAGTTGCTGTTTTATCATGGTTTTATAAATCTGTTTTTTCTGCAAATAAGCCTTTTTATACCTACCTTTTTATGAGCTGCATATTGTGTTTTTCCCGCACTTGCTGAGTACATCATTGTACTCAAACTTGCATTATTATTTCATCATCAGCAGCAGGAGAAGCCTACTATGAAGACCAAGTGGAGCATTATGGCGTGTGATCTGTTCTCAACCTTGCCTGTGGAGGGAGTAGAGATGGAGCCACTTCTGCTTAGATTTGCTTCCGCATTAGCTGAATTGCTTCCACATTAGAATAAATACTTCCGCTGCATAGAAATAAGACTTCCGCTGTGAGCATGGGTCCAAGACTCATGAGGTAATGTAATAAACTCTGTTATTCGTGGTAATATATAATCTGAATTCAGTTTGTGGAACGTATGTGTATGTGTGATGAACATCCTGGGCACACATATGCATTAGTTCTCGGTTCCGTGGTTTTCCACAGAATTGAGGGCGTCACAGATTGGTATCAGAGCCACGAGTTGACAGTAGGTTACACGCCTAGATAGAAACCTTAGATTGATAATAGAGCCACGGGTTAACAAGCAAGTTACACCCCTAAATAGGAGTCATGGATTGGTATTAGACCCAGACTGGTAGCTAAGCCACGCTGACCAAAGGAAGCGTCCTAGGGTGAATAGCTTAGATTGGCCTTGAAACCACCTTGGCATAGGGAACCATCCTTGAATAGGAGTTGTGTGGGCCCTTGTGATGATTAATTGTGGTTGTGTGCTTAGTGTGAGTTGTGGGACGTCTCAAAACGTTGTCCATATCCACACGTAAGAAGAAAGAGGTGTGAGATGTTTCGGCACTTGCTCACATCCTCATATGGGCTAATATATACATAGTCCAACTCATCTTGATGCATATAGTTAGAGGGAATCTACCTAACCTTCTAACATTCTATTCTATTTCGATCTCTCTCACAGATGGTGAGAGGAAACACCGGCCGAAGGAACGTCCAGGAGGATGACCATGATGAAGTTCGTGC
Source organism: Neostapfia colusana (assembly GCA_030760725.1). Lineage (NCBI taxonomy): Eukaryota > Viridiplantae > Streptophyta > Magnoliopsida > Poales > Poaceae > Neostapfia > Neostapfia colusana. Next base: position 29,074,373 of record JASWHV010000017.1, on the reverse strand, counting down.
TAACCCAGGAGCTGGCGAAAACCATCTGGAAAGGTTGATGGCCATGCAAAACAAGCTTATGCAAACCATGATCCAAACTTTGGGTCAGTTGCAGGCCAACCAAAACCCCGTTCCGGCACCACCGCCACCACCACCGCCGGCTCATAACAGGTTGGGAGAGTTCATGAGGACTCGACCACCCACCTTTGCTCAAGCTAGTGATCCCATGGAGGCCGATGATTGGTTAAAATCCATGGAGAAAAAGCTTGCCATTGTCTAGTGCAATGACCGAGAGAAGGTTCTCTTCACATCGTACCAACTTACGGGAGCCGCTGCTGACTGGTGGGATGCCCTGAGCAACGCTCATGCCAACCCGGAGACGATCACTTGGACTGAGTTCAAGGAAAGTTTCCGCTCTCACTACATCCCTGCTGGTGTAATGATGCTCAAAAGGCAGGAGTTCGAAGGTCTCCGCCAAGGACAGAAAAGTGTGAATGAGTATCTCAACAAGTTCATACAACTGTCCCGGTATGCCCCCGAAGATGTCAACTCAGACCAAAGGAAGCAGTACCTGTTCATGAGGGGGTTGAACAATGAGATCCAGGTTCAGCTCCTCAACAATGACTACGTAAGCTTCCAGAAGCTGGTTGACAAGGCCATAGTGGTTGAAAATAAGATCCGAGAGATCGAGCGAGAGTGCAAGAGGAAGATGCCACACCAGCCCCAAGGGAGCAACGTACGCCCTAGGTACATGCCCCTGTACCGCAGTATGGATCGACCACTCCTGCATACCGCCCTGGTCAGCCACCACAGCAACAACTCGTTGCTCCAGCACCTCGTGTGCCCATGCCTCCTGCGCCCCGACCTAACAATGGCGCCCCTGTTCAAAACCCCCGCCCCAACGTACCTGCTGCCATAGGCAACAGGGCATGCTTTGCATGCGGGGAAGTAGGACACTTCACAAACCAGTGCCCGAGAAGAGGCCCTGGACAGCAAAGTAACGTGCCCAAGCAGAACCCGCGACCGAACGGAGGAGACAATAAAGGGAACTGTGGACAGCAGAACTATGCTCGCGGCCACGTGAACCATGTCACTACCGAGGAAGCACAACAGGCTGAGGACGTCGTAATTGGTATGTTCCTTGCCAACTCCAACCCAGCCACCATCTTATTTGATTCTGGAGCATCGCATTCCATCATATCATCCAAATACGTTGCCAAACATCATCTACCCGTATCCCACATAGAATGTGCTATGTTAGTTAATTCTTCCGGAGGAGAAATGAGGACTAATATAGTATGTCCTAATGTAAGCCTTAAAATAAGGGGGGTATACTTCCTTGTCAACCTTATTGTCTTGGACTCCCAAGGGATTGACATCATACTCGGAATGGATTGGCTAAGCAAGCACAACGGGGTAATCCAATGTGCTGAAAGAAGCGTGCGGTTGACAAACGAGCATGGCATTCGTGTCGAGTTTGAGTCAGCTCAGCAAACAACCGAACGGGCAAATCTGAACCACGTCGAAGGAGCAACATTGGATAACATTCCAGTGGTTCAGGAATTTTTGGACGTGTTCTCGGAAGAGCTTCCAGGTATGCCACCTGACCGGGACATCGAGTTTGCCATAGATTTGGTACCCGGTACTGTACCCATAGCCAAGAGACCCTATAGGATGCCCGTCAATGAGCTAGTTGAACTCAAGAAGCAAATTCAAGAACAGTTGGAGAAGGGTTTTATCCGTCCAAGCTCGTCACCATGGGGAGCTCCGGTGCTCTTCGTAGACAAGAAGGATGGAACCCAAAGGATGTGCGTGGACTACAGGTCCCTCAACGAGGTAACCATCAAGAACAAATACCCTCTGCCCCATATAGAGGACATGTTCGACCAAATGAAAGGAGCCCGAGTGTTCTCCAAGATTGATCTTCGGATGGGATACTTCCAGCTGAAGATTAAGCCCTCCGATATACCTAAGATAGCATTTCATACACGGTATGGTTCGTATGAATATACCGTTATGTCTTTTGGATTGACAAATGCACCTGCATACTTCATGTACCTTATGAACAAGGTTTTCATGGAGTACTTGGACAAGTTCGTCGTGGTTTTCATCGATGACATTATGGTGTATTCAAAAAGTGAGGAGGAGCATGAAGAACATCTGAGATTGACCTTGCAGAAGTTGTGTGAGCATCAATTGTATGCCAAGATCAACAAGTGTCAATTTTGGCTAAAGGAAATATCTTTCCTAGGCCACATTATCTCCAAGGAAGGGGTATCAGTTGATCCTGGAAAGGTGAGAGATGTTCTAAAGTGGGACCAACCGAAGAGCATGAGGGATATTCGGAGTTTCCTTGGGATGGCAGGATACTATCGGCGCTTCATTAAAAACTTCTCTAAGATAGCAAAACCTATGACGGAGTTGCTAATGAAGGGAAAAGTCTTTCAATGGACACCAGCCTGCCAAGGAAGTTTTGAGGAACTCAAGAAAAGGCTAACCACAGCACCGGTTCTGGTATTGCCAGACGTAAGCAAGAGCTTTGACATATATTGTGACACATCTAGACAGGGGCTCGGATGTGTGCTCATGCAGGAAGGACAAGTGGTAGCCTATGCCTCACGGCAATTAAAGAAGCACGAGCTTAACTATCCTACACATGACTTGGAGTTAGCAGCAGTAGTGCATGCATTGAAGATTTGGAGACATTATATCATTGGTCATCGATGTGAGATCTATACGGATCATAAAAGCCTCAAGTACATATTTACCCAAACGGATTTGAATTTGAGGCAACGTCGATGGTTAGAGATTATCAAGGATTATGATGTTGGAATCAACTACCACCTCGGAAAGGCCAATGTAGTAGCTGATGCATTGAGCAGAAAGGGAGCATGTCACCAACTCACGGTTCGGGAGCTACCACCTGAACTACGTAAGGAGTTCGAATGGTTACACCTCGGATTCTTGAATAAAATGGAAATAAAAGAGATCCACTCCTCATTGGAGCAAGAAATAAGAGAGGGCCAAGCAACGGACGAGGAGATCAAGGAGATCAAGGAAAGAATCCGACGAGGAATAGAGAAGGATTTCAAGGAGGATGAAAAGGGTACGCTTTGGCTAGGAAAAAGGATTTGTGTGCTGAACATAAGACACCTCCGCGACATGATATTGAAGGAGGCACATGATTCCCCCTATTCCATACATCCCGGAAGCACCAAAATGTACAGGGACTTGAAAACTTGTTATTGGTGGGATGGTATGAAGAGGGATATAGCCGAATACGTTGCCCTATGCGACACATGCCAACGGGTGAAGGCCGAACATCAAAAACCCGCGGGATTGTTGCAACCTTTGAAAATACCCGAATGGAAGTGGGAGGACATCAGTATGGATTTCATCATCGGATTGCCACGTACTCAGTCGGGATGCGACTCCATCTGGGTCATTGTGGATCGATTGATAAAAACCGCCCATTTTCTCCCTGTAAAGGCTAGTTACAACGTTGCACAATTGGTAGAATTGTACATGGAGCAGATCGTGTGCCATCACGGAGTTCCGAGGAGGATAGTCTCGGATCGAGGTTCTCAGTTTACCTCTAGATTCTGGAGGAAGCTGCAGAAAGCCATGCGTACACGACTGGATTTTAGCTCCGCCTATCACCCACAAACAGATGGACAAACCGAAAGGACAAACCAAATTTTGGAGGACATGTTGAGAGCTTGCGCCTTGAAACGTGGGCGTAGTTGGGATAGGAGTTTACTGTATGCTGAATTCTCCTATAACAACAGCTATCAAGCTAGCTTGAAGATGTCGCCTTTCGAAGCATTATATGGTAGACGGTGTAGAACGCCACTGTTCTGGAATGAGACCGGAGAGAACCAGGTGTTTGGACCCGAAGTACTGCAAGAAGCCGAAAAGCAAGTCCAAATGGTACGGGAGAACTTAAAAGCCGCTCAGTCACGATAGAAAGGCTATGTGGACAATAGGCGTAGGAAGTTGACCTTCGAAGTAGGAGACTTCGTATATCTTAAGGTGTCGCCTATCCGAGGCCAACGACGTTTAAACGTCAAAGGCAAACTAGCACCTCGCTACATCGGACCATTTAAGATTCTGGATAAGCGAGGAGAAGTAGCCTATCAACTAGAGCTCCCAACCCACCTCTCCGACGTACATGACGTGTTTCATGTATCCCAGCTCAAGAAGTGCTTGAGAGTAACAGAGGAACAAGTATCAATGGGAGAGCTTGAACTTTAAAAGGACCTGACTTATGCGGAACACCCTGTCCTAATCTTGGACATAAAGGAAAGGGTCACCCGGAACAAGGTGATTCGATGGTGCAAGGTCCAATGGAGCCATCACACCGAAGCTGAAGCCACATGGGAGCGAGAAGAGGATATCAAAGCAGAATTTCCCCATCTATTTTCTACTAACGAATCTCGAGGGCGAGATTCAATTTAAGGGGGTAGATTTGTGACACCCTCATCTCAGGTGTCAGCATATGTTCATGTTTTATGAAGAGGAGACACTTTAAGAAAAGTAGGGACAGAGAAAAATATCAAAAGGATAGCCAATAAGAGCCGAATCCAGCTCTCAGAAAGCGCCGAAGACAACTTACTGTGGCCGCTGGCCACGTGGCGTGTTCGGAGCTCATCCCTGCGAAGTGGGGAGAGACCGCCGCCAAGCTGGCTACGTGGCAGGCTCGGGGCTCGTCTCCGCAAAGGGGAGAGGTCCGATCCTGTGGGACACGTGTTGCCCACGGAGCTAGCCTCTGCAGAAGAAGCAAAGGCATTTCCGCAGGACACGTGTCATCCTCGGAGCTAGTCCTCGCGGAAATCAGAGGACCAGTCGCACAGGATACGTGTCGGTCTCGGAGCTCACCTCCGAGAGGTCCGGTTCGGTCTCGAAGCTCACCTCCGAGAGGTTCGGTTCTATCGGACACGTGTCGTCACCGGAGCTTATCTCCGAGAGGTCTGTCGCTACTAGACACGTGTCAACCTCGGGGCATGTCTCTGAAGAAAGAAGAGAGGAAAGACCGGCGCCAACACGTGGCGTGCACGGAGCTCACCTCCAATGGAGGGGGAGGTCTCGCTCGTGACGCGCGGCACAACTGGAGCTCGTCTCTGCGGAGAAGGAGATACCAGGCCCCGGAAGGACACGTGGAGCCTCCGGAGCTCATCGCCGCGAAGGTAACGAGTTCTGGAGCGGCTGTTACGCGTAAGAATACCGGTACGTAAAGGAAACCGACCTGAATTCCACAACGTTACCGCACCAAATCAACTAAAGATAAGATGATAGGATCCAACGATGATCTGAATAAGACTCTTATTCGGGATACAATCAGATTAGGACTCTTCTCTTCCCGATTATAAATAGAACCCAGAACATCTGGCCGAAACTACAAACTTCTTTTCCAACTCCTGAGCCAACAACTTAGAGCCCTAGCCCCAACTCGCCGAGAAAGCCATCGCTGGAGCGCGGCAAGGAAGATCGCCGGAGGAAAGCCCAGCGGTCTGAGGAGGACCTCGAAGACTGAGAGGAACGTAAGGTAGGCCCAATACCACCTTACGATATCGTTGTGTTTTCTTTGCATCTGTTCTTTGATTCCTTTCGAACAGAAGCCTTCTCGTGGACAGATCGCTTGATGATCAGATTGATCTAAGGACAAGATCATTGCCACGTCCACCTTTGATCCGAACACCTCTGTCCATGCAAGCCATGCAAGAACACACCAATCTAATAAAAATCATAGGATAGCATGCATATGCATCAACGCATCTAGTTTAAGGTTTGTGCATGATATTGATTGCTGTGAATCTTGTATGCACGTGATCCTACCTAGCAGGACAAGATCAGGGAGCTGTCTACGACGAACTGCAGCAACCAGGTTTTGAGATCCAGGAACCCCCGGAACCGCAAGAACAAGGCAAGTGCTCCTTGACCATGTTGATCCTATGTTTTGGGTAAAACTATTTTGTTTGCGAAAAGGTGTGTGTGCCGAGTCAAACATGATGGGAAACCTTTTTATAGGAGTTTACTAGTTTTGGTTAAACCACCCTTGTCGCCTGGGAAGTTTATGAGTCGGGTATGGTTTTTGCTTTGTGCTTCGCTGAGTCTATGGGAATTGGGAAGCGAGATAGATGTGTCTAGCTAACTGCACTCGTATTGATAATAAGAAACTGATGTTAATAATGGACATGGATTGGAGGGAGATCTAGGCAAGACTGGGTTTGTGAATGAGGTAGTCTAAGATGGTGGTTTACTTGCCATAGATCTAAGGACCGTTTCATGCATGCACATGCCAGGATAACTGTGCCACCACAAGGCCAGGAATGGGTGCGGCATAGCTGAGTAATTAGGTAAGTTGCTAGAGTGTTATGGACTGTGGAAGGCGCGGGGAATGGGAGTCGAGTGAGGACTGCCCTGGGAACTGCATGGCACAAGAGGAGGCCCATGGGTGGGAGAATTGGAGATTCTAGCCTGCCGGTGAAACCTTAGTGAGTCCATACATCTAGTAGCCCTTTTGTAAAGGCTATTTTGTGATCTCTTGACCATACACCGACGGTTGTGTACTGGTATAATGGAGGTTCTGCAGTCGCCGACGGGTGACGAAATCACAAACTTGTGGGTAAAGAGGTGCAATCTCTGCAGAGTTACTAAAACTATCATGATAGCCGAGCTTACGGTCACGAGCGCCTGGCTAAACTGCCATGATTAGTTGGGATGGTTGTTGGGATGGTTATTGGGATGGTTATTGGGAAGGTTCTTGGTTATGGTTATTGGTTGGGATATGGTTTGGTTATTGGGACTGTTGAGTCCGGGTGATAAGATGGTTGCATGACTGTTGAGTCATGGCAACGAGTTTGGTCTCGGTGTGAGACGAAGTTGTTTTAAGATGGTAGCGAATACGGGGAGGTATTCGTGAGATGGTAGCGAATACGAGGAGTATTCGTGAGTAAGAACGAGGTTGGTTAATGTTCGGGTGGAATATGGAAAGTGATGGAGGTATGTTGGTAATTTAATACATGCTGGGATTACATTCATCTAAAGTTAAGTTGCTGTTTTATCATGGTTTTATAAATCTGCTTTTATGCAAATAAGCCTTTTTATACCTACCTTGTTATGAGCTGCATATCATGTTTTTCCCGCACTTGCTGAGTACACCATTGTACTCAAACTTGCATTATTATTTTATCATCAGCAGCAGGAGAAGCCTACTATGAAGACCAAGTGGAGCATTATGGCGTGTGATCTGTTCTCAACCTTGCCTGTGGAGGGAGTAGAGATGGAGCCACTTCTGCTTAGATTTGCTTCCGCATTAGCTGAATTGCTTCCACATTAGAATAAAGACTTCCGCTGCATAGAAATAAGACTTCCGCTGTGAGCATGGGTCCAAGACTCATGAGGTATTGTAATAAACTCTGATATTCGTGGTAATATATAATCTGAATTCAATTTGTGGAACGTATGTGTATGTGTGATGAACATCCTGGGCACACATATGCATTAATTCTCGGTTCCGTGGTTTTTCCACAGAATTGAGGGCGTCACACGCGGCCACACTGCGAAGCGGAGGTGTGGCGCCAGGGCCATACACCCCATCACTGCTGCTGCTGGTCCTGGTGCCGCGAACCCTTGGACGGCTGCTGGCATGATGTACCCCGGCATGGGCATTGGAGGACCATATACCGGGGTCGCCGAGTGCAGGGCATATGGTTGCTGCATATGCTGCATGGCGTACGCCTGGGGCAGAGGGTGCATGGCGAACGTCTGCGGCCCAGGCTGAGTTGAGGCAGTCAGCATGCTGTAGTCGGCTTCTTGGATGCGACGCCTTTGCCTCTGTCGCTCGATGGTTACGCGAGCGTTTTCTCCCAAGCGACGTCGCTCCAGCTCTACCCTCAGGTCTGCTGTTGGGAGGCTGGTAGAACTGGAGTCTGCCGTCTGCCTGTCAACCGCTGGTTTGTGCAACAGCGACACACCTGGTTGAGCAGGGCGTCGTCCCCGCCGCAGTGGAGGGTTGACGGCAGTAGTGACGAGGTAGTTGACGTTGCAGATCCACTGCTGGGCGGCACCCTGGGGAGCGTCTTCAGCAGGTGGACTGTCCAGGAGCGCTTCTGCTGCAGCTAGTGCACTTGCTTGAGTGGCACTCCGCACCGCAGCAGATCTTGAGGTTGATGGAGTTCGCCGGGAACGGTGGCGTGAAGATCTTGCCGCTGAAGGAAGCTTGGTCATCTTCGTCGGCGTAGACCCGTCGCTAGAGGGAAAAGCCCCCTACCTGGCGCGCCAAAATGTCGAAGCATCTGCGGTCGACACTTCCCCCGGGCCTGCTCTGGGCAGCCCGCGGAGGTTCTTTTTTGGAAGGGCTAGTCCTCTTTCGAGGGTCACGCGTGGGTCAGACGAAGGAAGGAGATGAACACAGGGATTTTTACGTGGTTCGGGCCACCGGAGCATAAAACCCTACATCCACAGGAGTGCTTGGAGCACTGGTTTCCTTGAGTATGGATGGCCTAGAGGGAGTTGAACTCGGTGGAGTTCGAACCCCCTGTAATGTTGCCTACTCGAGCCTTTTATAGTCCAAGGCTCGGGCGGCTTACAAGGTGGGCCCAGGGCCCGACAGGTGGCCCCCGGTCGATTTCCAACCAGCTACTAGTCTTGGCGCTGGCTTCGAGGTCATCATCATGCCACCCTGCCCATGCCGCAGGCTAGGTGTAGCCGTTGGTGATGGCAAGGGCGGCAGGGCATGGCTTGTCTTATCTGTGTGCAGCTTCTGACACTGTGCGCCTGTCTTGACCGTGACAGGTCACAACGCCTTCTGACAGGCGTGCGCCGCTCCTCCGCGTCTTTGGAAGGCGCGGGTCTTGAATGCCTTGTACGGTAAAGGCATGACGTGCCTTTACTCCTGCTGCCTACCGCGCCGGGCGGGCAGCGCTGCACGTGGCGATGTGGCAGGCCCGGAGCTATCCTCTGAGGAGAGGGGAGCTCCGGCCCTGCTGGACACGTGGCTCCTTCGGAGCTCGCCCCTGCGGAGGGGGCGAGGTCCGACCTTCTTGGCCACGTGGAAGGCCTGGAGCTGTCCTCTGAGGAGAGGGGAGCTCCGGCCTTGCTGGACACGTGGATCCCTCGGAGCTCACCCCTACGGAGGGGGTGAGGACCGGCCTTCTGGGCCACGTGGCAGGCCCAGAGCTATCCTCTGAGGAGAGGGGAGCTCCGTCCCCGCTGGACACGTGGCTTCCTCGGAGCTCGCCCCTGCAGAGGGGGCGAGGTCCGGCCTTCTGGGCCACGTGGCAGGCCCGGAGCTATCCTCTGAGGAGAGGGGAGCTCTGGCCCCGCTGGACACGTGGCTTCCTCGGAGCTCGCCCCTGCGGAGGGGGCGAGGTCCGGCCTTCTGGGCCACGTGGCAGGTCCGGAGCTATCCTGTGAGAAGAGGGGAGCCCCGGCCCTGCTAGGCACGTGGCGCCTTCGGAGCTCGCCCCCGCGGAGGGGGCGAGGCACGTCCTCCGGGGCCATGTGGCAGGCCCGGAGCTATCCTCTGAGGAGAGGGGAGCTCCGGCTCCGCTGGACACGTGGCGCCTTCGGAGCTCGCCCCTGCGGAGGGGGCGAGGTCCTTAGGCTGTTTGTCCTGTGCGCAGGGGTATCCGGTATTTAGGGTACCGACAGAGGTGAATCCTTAAATTTTTAAAGAATATCTGCTGTTCTGACCTTCATGCAAGTTTTCATCTGATTTAATTGAATTCAAGGTTCTTTCATGATACCTGATCTTAGACATAATTATTAGGAATCAGGACAACCTATCACTCTGTTTAAGTACACTAGACAAATTTTGTATCATGTCTTATTGAGTCCAATTTGTCTAACGTCCTGAGTCCAATTCTAAGTTATCTGCTATGCATTTCTTAAACTTTATGAATTTATGCTCATTTAGATAGCTGATGAAGACCTTCAGCGTATACTGCATATGCAACTCTCATGGAGGCGCATATCAAGGAAGTTTTGATCCCACAACCAGCTCATCTTATGATAAGGCAGATTTGGGTTCTAGGTCGCCTAGTTGGCTAGTTGTACTCACCACACGCTGATTCATTGGGTAGAGTCTTATCAAGTTGCCGTGGCAAGAGGGATTCTTACAAGAACTTGAGATATGGAAACTCATGGAACCATTACCAGAATTTACCCGATCATGAGAATAGATGGATTAGAGAAATCAGAAAGTGAAATTGATCAGATTTATCCTAACAATCGTGAGAGCAGGAGGCATTAAAGAAACTCAAAAGATGATAGGAAATATTAATATTAGCATAAGAACGATGTCTCAGAAGACTCAGATTACCGTCTTGTATCAAGTAACTGCAGCTCACTCAACCTGATTACAAAGATCCTCAGTCACAGAATATGACCATATTTTAGGAAAAGGATGCGGTGATAGAAGTAGAACTAGCCACAAACCACATAATAAGTGTCCGTGACTCGAGAATGAAACGGTAGGTATGATCTCCAAAGCACATATTGTGATGGGGATCCTCCAATAGGGATGCTTATGACGTTTGCATGATATATACCATGATGAAGTACATCACCATGGATGTCATGAACAAAAGCGTGATCACCGTTGCTAAAGGGTGTATCTAGTGCCGAAGGCTCCCACGCATTATGGGGTGTGGAGAAGGGTTATTTCTAGACAAACTTATCTCCGTATTTTTAGAGAGACTGGTTCAAACCCAAGACCTCAAGACACAAGTGAAGACACACTACCTCAAGCGTGATCACCATTGCTAAAGGGAATAAATTTTATTTGTCCTATGTTATGTATGAGTGAACTCCGCCTATGCCTTTCTAGATATAGCCAGTCTCAAGCCCGGGTAAAGGAGGAGGGTTGTGATAGGCTTGGGGAGCCAGCATCAAAATCAGCAATTCCTACGAATATGAAATCTAGTTTGGGTTTAATATCTAGCCTACCTCAACATGCTTGAGACAAAGGCTTTGTTGTTGTTATTGTTTTTTTTTCTTATGATATATATGCTATGTTACCTTGTGTTTTACACTGCTGTTTCACATGATCTTACAGTAGATAAACAACACAGGCATCTGGTTTTTAGCGTTCAGCTGTATCCTTTTATGTATCCTTATGCAGTTTACATAGATTCCAATGCAATTATCGGCTATTGCTTTTCCTTTTATATTATATTAATTGTTCTCCTTATACCTGGATTAATTTATAATAGTCAAATTTCTTACTGTGCGGTTTTCTTTTAATCAGACAAATGTATCTTAACTTGATGGCTTTGTTTTTCCTTCATCAATTCTAATATTTCAGAAGCATTCAATTATATTTTACAAATTCATTCATATTGATTTCATTCTCCCACTTTCGTTGAGAGCATGCAAAGGAATGCTGACTGCTTTTGCTTCGTAACACACAAGGAATAATATTTTCTGTTGCAGCTATTTAACTGTGCAAGATTATCTTTACCTTACTAACATAAGATGGTACTGATGTTTAGTTGCATGAACTTTCTTTTATATTTTATAAAGTTTGTTCATGCTAATTCATGTGCTCGGTTTGTATGCTACTATGCCATTTACTTGTATGCCTGATTTTTTTGTAAGGCACCTTCGTAGGCATGTGGAAATGGGGATCTTATTGGGCAATATGGGCTACGATGCAACAAGCTACATTCTGAGAGATTATCAAACTGATGATTTGGAGCTTTACCAGCTTCCACTTGGTAATTGCTTAATTAATGGACTTGGATCTCCGAATGGCAAACTACGAAAAATGAAAACTTAAATCTTTTGTTTTTTTCATTTTAAATTTTTCTTTGCAGGAGCTTGAAATTACTAAAATGGCCTTACTTTTCAGTCAAAAAAGCTGCCATATTTTAGTAAAACAATGATAAAACAGTGATATTTTTTAGTAGTAAGAACCTGCGTTGCTTTATATTATTGAGTGCATAGTTATTGAGGCGGTAAGGCGACATACCCCTTTTTATCTTTTAAGCGATAAGGCGTAAGGCGAGGTGACGCCTTACTAACAACAACAACAACAAAGCCTGTCTCAAGCATGTTGAGGTAGGCTAGACATAAAACCTAAACTGATTTCATATCCATAGAAATGGCTGGTTTTGATGCTGGCTTGGCAAACCTATCACAACCCTCCTCCTTTACCCGGGCTTGGGACAGGCTATACCTACTAAGGCATAGGCGGAGTTGACGCCTTACTAATATATAAATATAGAAAAATGTAGCAATACTTTGTATTATTTTCTTTTCTAATAAATAGTTGTTTCCTACTACTGAGGAGTCCACTGAATACTATAATCAGAAAAGATGTGTTAATGAACAAGGGCTTATTATCCCAAGTCAAATTGTGAGTGACCTTCAGTAATATATAAATCTATTCTTATAACTAAGTTTGTTGGTCTGAATAGTTAGAAACATTGCAGAGATATGTGAAGTATTTCAAGCGCATCTTAACACACTATAATGGTGAAAATCAGCCACCAGTACATTCCCAAATTCTAAATAGATAAGGGTAACAGTAGTAATTAGCAAATAGAGGTAGTTCAATATAAATCAAGTCAAACATAACTAATAGATAGTAGTACTAGTGTAATAGAATACTAGAAAACACTCCCATGATCCTATCTCTCAAGTTTGTCTCAAACTCTCAATATTTGGTCTGAGATAAACTGAACATGGAGTAAGGCGTCATCTTAAGGACGCCTTAAGGCGTCATCTTAAGGACGCCTTAAGGACGCCCCAGGACGCCTTAAAAACGTCTCATCGCTTTATGGACGGCTTATTCAGGCATCTAAAGCGACGGGGACGCCTTGAGCTCCCAGGTTGCTTTAGCGCTTAAGCGATGCTTTAGCGACGCCTTAATAAATATGATTGAGTGTTGTTTTAGGATGCATTATTGACATTCATTGTTTTTTACTGGTCAGTTTGTATTCACTGAACTAATTCCTCTGGCCCCTGTTCTTACATCAACAGTTCCCACCCAGAGGGAGTATCATAAATCTGAAAGTCTTTGCATTTCATTGAGTTAGCAAAATATGTGAAACTTTTACATAAAGCTTGACACCTAGAAAAGAACAGAAGATTATTGTTTTTACCACTGTTATATAAGCATTTTGGGAGTATTAAAGGAATCAATCAGCAGTTATAACTAGTTATTTGTATATTCGTTTTCGCACCCACCACTTAACTCTTTGAAACCAGGGAAAAGATGAAAAAGAATTGGAAATAGTCCATTGACGTTTGAAAATATTCTGCTTTGGCCTGTCTTGACTCGGCTGCTTATGTTTTTCTGATATATAAGAGTTGCTTTTTGCACAAAAGAAGATTAACAATTAGATTTTTTATGATATATAAGGTTTGTGATAGACTTTGCGACCTAGCATCAAAACCAGTCATTCCTATGGATATATCAAATCCAGTTTGGGTTTCATATGTAACCTACTTCAGCGTGCTTGAGACAAAAGCCTTCTTGTTGTTATTAACCTTTTTTGCATATATGACAATAGATAGCATTTCATTATCATTGCTTTATGTTCGCTCATTGGTTATGACACATTTTCTGCTGGCGACCAATTGATGTAATCTGCAATTTATATGCCATCTCATTCTTCAATTATCTTGTAGTTTCATTTATGTCGCTTTCTCTTGTAACATATCTAGTTTACTTTCCTATTTGTTGTAGGCAATCTATGTGAAAAATAACGCTAGCAACTAATACTTTGACTAGGTCAACTTATCTCCAATGCTGTGCAGAAGTTTTCCCGGCTGTCCCTCGAACTCTCGATGAGTTGAATCTGGATGTTCTCCCTTTTTGGAGGAGGGTGCTCCCTAGTTATTTTGTACTAGTTATGATATAGAACTACCGTGAGTTGAGGAGGAAACAAAACAGTGTGCCACCCCCTGCTAGTATTTTTTGGAACATGTCTGAGTCACACAAAGATTGTCAGCCCGCATGGACATACGTGTTTGTCGGTGGTCGGTGCAGTATTCCAGTAGCTATTCGCCCCTTACCAGTGTTCACGCCATGAGTTCAACCGTTTACTTCTCAGCAGCAGGTACGTCCCATCAGTTGTATTTTCTTCACACACTGCTGCACAGCCTACATCTATGTATGAATCCTACACCTAATCTTTCTCTTTCTTATTTTCTTAACTGTAACACTCTCAATTTTACTACCATCATTATATAAATTTTTCATATAGAAATACATTTAAAAAGAGAAATAAATAAAGAGAGAAATATAGAAGCAAATAAAATAAATAAAATAGCTAAATTGGACCACCCATTTTTTTCCCCAAATTTCCCACTTTCCCAAAAAATTCCTAAATGCTTCCCAATTTTCCTGATTTTTCCTAAGTTCCAAAAAATTCTCCTATAGGGAATTTCCCTCACATTTGAGGGGAATTTTTACGCAAATTGACCGCACCAAATTAGGGGGAAACCCTAATTGGGCCCACCCCGTTGGCCCTGGCCCATTAGAGGGGAAACCCTAGTCCCCCACCTTAAAACTCTTTGATAGTCCACCACCTCTAGGACTCTTTGGTTAGTCCTCCACCTCTAAAACTATTTTGTTAGTCCCCCATCTCTAGAACTTTTTGGTTAGTCCCCCACCTCTAGTACTCTTTTTCTCCCTTATAAATATAACTCCCCCTAGCCGTCCACCTCTTCTTTCTTTTTGGCCGCCTCCCTGTTGTAAGGGCCTCAGTTTTTGACACACATTTGCAGTGTTCATCACCACACCACACACATCATTTGAGGAAGGATGATGAACACAAATGAAGAGCAAGTAACAATTATCAACATGCTCATTAGAGAACAAACTCACACATTACCAAAGTGGTATTTCACACATGTGATATAAGGGGGGCTGGACATATGAAAACTCCTACATTTTGCTAAGGATGTCCATGCCAAGTTTCACCCAAATTCCAAACCTTTTTGAGGTCATTTTGGGTATAGTTAGAAAGAGGGCAGTTTGAAACCATATTCAAATTCAAACTGTTTTTATCCCATGAATTTAAAAGTGGGAGGCATATTCTTACTCAGCACATTTTTGTGAGCTCATACACCAATTTTCACTCCATTTGGAGTTGATCTTGACATGAGCTAAGTGGGAGAAATTCAAACTTTATTTGAATTTCAAACTGAACTTGTGCTGAAATTCATTCAAACCAAACCTCATTTGAACTTTGATCAATTCAAATGGCTCATGGGTGAATAATTTGAATTGCCAGGGGTAGTATGGGGTTCACTGTTTACAACAGTGATTAGGAGTAAATTTCAGAGGTTAAAATGGGGAATGGGACCCACATGTCAGCCTCTACCTTAACACAAACCGACTGAAACACAGCTCAATCGGTTCCCGGGTGCAGTGTGCGCGCGCCACTGGGGGGCAGCCGGCGCCAGCTCCTGCTGCGCGCCCCAAGCCGGAGACCAATCGCTGGGCTACTTATCCCCTCCCCGGCGTGCTTCTCCCATTCCCCGAGCTGCCGACGTGCACGACCTGTTCTTCCACTGCCATCGCCGCCGCCCAAGCTCACGCTTGATCAAGCCCGGTCACTCGCGAGCACAGCCTCCTCCACAGCAAAACGGCACCAAGAGATCGTGAGCAACCTCCTAGACCCCGGGTTGTCCAGTGAGCAAGCGTCGTCGAGCTGTACGAGCCGTTTCTCCGGCGAGCCGGGCATCGCCGCCGATCGGGCTCTCGTGGACAGCACAACACAGCCGCTGTCACGTCCTCTTCTCTACACAAGAAAGGTGCGTGATTGTATGTAGATGGATTAGCCGAAAGCCGTTTGGCGATTGATCAAACCTCGGCCGAGGATTTCCAAGTTTACTCGTGATCAGTTCATAAGGACCGAGCTCACCTTCGGGTGAAATTCGTGCTCTATACACGAGGGTTGGACAAGCTCGTTACCTAGTAGCTTCTACACACGATAGCGCCCACGCTCGAACTGGAATTAGAGAAAACCATAGAGAATCGGCCATGATATGGCTGTTTTCCCCGCCGCCATGGCTGAACACCTCGGCTCACCATCGAGAGCATAGTTGCCGGTATTCCTAGCTTCCACCCAGCCCGGGTTCGTATTTCCCACGCTCTACTGATGCTCTCCGACCGATTCCCGGTCGATTTGGCGCACGGGAGAGCGGGACCAACCTCACCAGAACCCTAGCAGGTGCTGTCACCGGTGCGCACGGGTTTCCGGTCATCGCCGGCGGCCGGCGACCCCACCATCGAGTCCAGAGGGTCGGTAAAGGGGCAGGCGGCGAGTTTCGGGCCGGGGGGTGGCCGAGAACTCAGTTCCGGCGAGGGTCGCCGGAGATCGCCGCCGCCGCGCAGTTGGCGCGAGGAGGGAGACGACGCACTGGGTGCGGGGCCCACGAGCAGGAATTTAAACTTTTCCCTGAATTTCAGTTTCAGTTCAAACTTCAAATCCTCATAACTTTCGCTAGAAAGCTCCAAATCGAGTGAACCAAATTTTGTTGGACTCAGCTTTTCGAGCAATTACCAGCAAATCAAGTTTCACTTCATGAAAATCCTTATTTCTCTAGAATTAATTCCTCAAAGTTTAAATTGTTTGGAATTTTAACTGGAGAATCCTGTGGCAGAAAATCCTGTAATTTTGCTGAGATGATCACCAAAATATCCCTGAACTACCATAAAAATTTCAGACCCATTGGAGCTAATTTAATCCACCTAATGGTGTGATTAGTGAAACTGTTCCAGAGAAAATAGAAAATGTCCAGAGACATTTTCAGCATTTTCTCTGAAATTGGTTTGCTCATATCTTTAGCTAGGAACCTTCAAATTAATTGAGACCAACTCCATTAGAACCCCCTGAAAATCTAGTTTTCAGAAAGTCATAGTTTGTTTCATGAAAATCCCTAGAACACCCTAAGAGTTCCAATTAAGGTCAAGGACATAATTAATTGTGGAGGGCTCAAATGAGCTTTACTGCAACTATAACTTGACCAAATCTCTGTTTAGGTTGTAGCCAAGCCCCAGTAAAAGTTTCACAGTCATTGGGTCTGTCTAGCAAGGATTATAGACTTCACAACTTCAAAACTTAATACAAATACATTTAAATTGATACATGTATTCCTTCCATCATGTAGTCGCTAAGGTCGAGGAGGAACCCGAAGTCCTAGACTTCGTAACTCCGGAGGAGCAGCTAGCCTACGACCAAGAGCAGCACAGGCAAGCTCCGGTTTGCATTAACCTTTTTACAAATTTTTATTGTTTTGAGCACATACTTGTTTCCTTTATTCTGTGCATTAGAGTATTGTTTGGAAGCCCCACTGCATAGCCAAGAGAACCATGGGTTGGGTTTAGGATTGTGAACCCCGTTAGCTACTGCATTGCTAGGATAGAGTAGGATTTGGTACAAGTCGAGTAGTTGGAACTACTCGCGAGCATAGGCTAGAGGCACTCGACTCGGGTAGTGATAGCACATGAAACACATGGCAAGAAAATGAGACAAAGCGGAGGGTAAGGGCAGCAGGACTTTGGGGCCTGTGTGCTGTAGCTCCACTTGTGTCGATTGAGGACCAAGCCGTGTGCGGGCCTGTTGAACAAGCTAGAACAGTACCGAAGACCTACCGGCTATATGGGAACCGGGAAACTGATGTAACTCGGGTAGCTGGGTATTGAGGCATTGCCCGTCCTTCAGAGGGTAGGTTGAGAGCTTGAGGTGTAAATCGGCTGGCGGCACTGAGATGCGCGTGCAGAGACCTCTTGCTCGGGACGATGGGACCAGTTCAATATTTGGCTGACGGGCGAAAGGTGGTTGCGTACGGCGTCTGTGATGGTTGTTGTAGGCAACATTGGGTACGGGCGTACGTGACGGGTTGTTCGGGTAACCCTGCATGTGTAAATCGATTATAATCGCCGTCCCTCGCGGTCAGTGAGTACCACTTGTTCACTATACCGTGACGTAGAAAGAACAGGCTAGTTACATGTTAAAATGTTTGTAAGGGCCTCAGTTTTTGACGCACATTTGCAGTGTTCATCACCACACCACACACCTCATTTGAGGAAGAATGATGAACACAAATGAAGAGCAAGTAACAATTATCAACATGCTCATTAGAGGACAAACTCACACATTGCAAAAGTGGTATTTCCCACATGTGATATAGATGGGCTGGACATATGAAAACTCCTACACTTTACTAAGGATGTCCATGCCAAGTTTCACCCAAATTCAAAACCTTTTTGAGGTCAGTTTGGGTATAGTTAGGAAGAGGGCAGTTTGAAACCATATTCAAATTCAAACTGTTTTTATCCCATGAATTTAAAAGTGGAAGGCATATTCTTACTCAGCACATTTTTGTGAGCTCACACACCAATTTTCACTCCATTTGGAGTTGATCTTGACATGAGCTAAGGGGGAGAAATTCAAACTTTATTTGAATTTCAAACTGAACTGTGCTGAAATTCATTCAAACCAAACCTCATTTGAACTTTGATCAATTCAAATGGCTCATGGGTGAATAATTTGAATTGCCAAGGGTAGTATGGGGTTCACTGTTTACAACAGTGATTAGGAGTAAATTTCAGAGGTTAAAACTGGAGGTGGGACCCACATGTCAGCCACTGCTCAGATCAAACTGACTGAGACTTTTTCACTCGGGTCGCCGAGCCGCAGCGGTGATCGCCACCGAGGGCAGCCGCCGCGCCAGAAGCTGCTTGCCCACGCGCGGGCGTGAGGCGGTGCAGAGCCTTCTTAAGGCGCCTGCCCCCCTCCTCGGCCGAGGCACCGCCGTTCTTCCCCGCAAGAACTCAGCGCCGGCCGAAAACTTCCGCAGCTCGGACTTGATCGGAGAACGCCGATCGCAACTCCCTCCGTCCACTCCAGAACCCCAGCAAGGTACTAGAAACCTTCCTCCGTCCTCCCCGTTGCTAGAATTCGGTTGAAGCCGATTGATATCGGCTGTGCCGAAAGATCAAATTCGGGACTTGGAACCGCCACACCTCGGGCTCTCGTGGACAGCCCAACCAGGGCGTTGTCACGCCCGAGCCAAGGCACCCTTGGACGCGCGGGTGACCGGTGCTGCTCATCCCCGAGCCACAGCTCGAGTGGTTGCTCACCGGCGGCGAATTTCCATTTTTCCCCTTTCTGTGTGCAGAACGACCTTCGGGTACGATTCTGTTTAATTCATGCTCTAGAAAGGATTAGAGGGCCTCAGGCCGCTCTTACATGAGCTAGACACGGTAACGCACAAGTTACCTTCACAACTCTGGGCCGGAGAACCTCTGTGCCCGGCGTAATTTGAGGTCTACCAATGGCGGAATGAACGGGCGGCATCGGGCGCACGGTGAGGACCTATTTCGGGCCTTCCCCGAGCTGCCTCGAGCTCATGTCAACCTTCTCTGAGGTCCACTGATGCTCCCCGACCGGTTTCCCATGTAGCTGAGGTGCTAGGGTAGTCAGCCGACATGGCCGAAGTCGTTCTAAGGTGGCGGCTCGTCGCCAACCATGCTCCGGCCGTTGTCATGAGCAGCTGACCCTCAGATCCTGTTCCCCGAGTAAAAGTAGGCAGGGGCGGCCAGAATCGAGAAGTTTGGAGCTGTACAGCAGCCGGCGGCGAGCTCTCCGGCGAGATTCCTCGGCGGCGGGGCGCGGGTGTCACGAGGTTGAAGAAGGGGGTGGACCCCAGCTGTCAGCTGGATTCAGCTCTCTGAGTACTTTCCATAAAATCAAATCAAGTTTCACTTCATGAATTTCCTTATTTCTCCAGAATTAATTCCTCAAAATTTAAACTGTTAGGAATTTTAACTGGAGAATCCTTTGGAGGAAAATCCTGAAATTTTGCTGAGATGTTCACCAAAATATCCTTGAACTACCATAAAAATTTCAGATCCAATTGAGCTCATTTAATCCACCTAATGGTGTGATTAGTGAAACTGTTCCAGAGAAAATAGAAAATGTTCAGAAACATTTTTCAGAATTTTCTCTGAAATTGTTTAGTTCATATCTTTAGTTAGGAACTTCCAAATTAAGTGAGACCAACTCCATTAGAACCCTCTGAAAATCTAGTTTTCAGAAAGTCATATTTTGTTGCATGAAAATTCCTAGGACACCCTAAGAGTTCCAATTAAGGTCAAGGACATAATTA
The DNA here is from genome assembly GCA_030760725.1 of Neostapfia colusana. Lineage (NCBI taxonomy): Eukaryota > Viridiplantae > Streptophyta > Magnoliopsida > Poales > Poaceae > Neostapfia > Neostapfia colusana. The sequence continues at coordinate 29,054,261 of JASWHV010000017.1, read as the reverse complement.
ATTGTGGAGGGCTCAAATGAGCTTTGCTGCAACTAAAACTTGACCAAGTCATTGTTTAGGTTGTAACCAAGCCACAGTAAAAGTTTCACAGTCATTAGGTCTGTCTAGCAAGGGTTAGAGACTTCACAATTTCAAAGTTAATACAAATGCATTTAAATTGATACATATATTGCTCTTATTATGTAGTCACTAAGGTCGAGGAGGAACCCGAAGTCCTAGACTTCATAACTCTGGAGGAGCAGTTAGCCTACGACCAAGAGCAGCAAGGCAAGCCCCGATTTGCATTAACCGTTTTTACAAATTTTTATTGTTTTGAGCACATACTTGTTTCCTTTACTCTGTGCATTAGAGTCTTGTTTGAAAGCCCCACTGCATAGCCAAGAAAACCATGGGTTGGGTTTTGGATTGCAAACCCCGCTATCTACTGCATTGCTAGAATAGAGTAGGATTCGGTACAAGTCGAGTAGTTGGGACTACTCGCGAGCATAGGCTAGAGGCACTCGACTCGGGTAGTGATAGCACATGAAACACATGGCAAGAAAATGAGACCAAGCGGAGAGTAAGGGCAGCAGGACTTTGGGGCCTGTGTGCTGTAGCTCCACTTATGTCGATTGAGGACCGAGCCGTGTGCGGGCCTGTTGAACAAGCTAGAACAGTACCGAAGACCTACCGGCTATATGGGAACCGGGAAACTGATGTAACTCGGGTAGATGGGTGTTGAGGCATAGCTGGTCGTTCAGAGGCTTGGTTGAGAGCTCGAGGTGTAAATCGGCTGGCGGCACTGAGATGCGCGTGCAGAGACCTCTTGCTCGGGACGATTGGACCGGTTCAACATTTGGCTAACGGGTGAAAGGTAGTCGCGTACGGCGTCCGTGATGGTTGCTGTAGGCAACATCGAGTACGGGCGTACGTGATGGGTTGTTCGGGTAACCCTGCAGGTGTAAATCGATTATAATCGCCGTCCCTTGTGGTCAGTTAGTACCACTTGTTCACTGTACCGTGACGTAGAAAGAACAGGCTAGTCACATGTTAAAATGTTGCTGATTGAAATCTGGACATTGATTGTTAATGATATGCTGTAGTTTAGAGCTAACTAAAGTTCTTTTCAACTTTGGGCAAAGTACATGAGAGAAATGCGTTTCTTGTTTGATTGCGGCTCTCTCATGTGTCTTAGCGTAAGGTTCTCCACAACCTGCTGCTAAAACTTGAAAGTAAGGTTCTACTAATTAGGCGAGTCCTTGCAACTGATTTTTACCTCATGTAACCCATTACCCTCATGTAGAAGTTCCATGTTTAGGTGAGACGGGTCAGACTTGCTGAGCCTTCGTGCTCACTGCTTGTGTTTGAAGCTTTTGCAGGGTTCTATGAGGAAGGGACTCCCGAAGAGGAGACGGAACCCCAGGAGGGGAACCCCGTCGAGTGGGAGTCGTGCACGCCGCAGAGTTAGTGTGCGTGTGTGCTAGCAAGGACACGTTCGAGGGCTGAACGTGCACTTGATGCTTAGTCTACGCCCGCGAGTGTAGACTGAACTTATTTTGATGTAAACATATTAATAAACTTGTTTATGTAATAAAATTTCCGCTTCCGCTTTGTACCTTTGACGTGTGTTATACGGTGCTGTGCAACGCAGCACCCCTCAGCGTGATCCTGGCTCGACAGGACCATTGGGGTCGTGTCAGCGTGGTATCAGAGCTCGCTTGAGGTTTAACACAGTACAAAGGTCTTCTTTTTCAAAAATCCAGTGAGGAACGAGTTAGTAGCCCGTATAAGGATGTTATTAGTATATAGAATGTGGCATATTAACCTATTTGTTATGTCGGAAAATCGTGCACCTCGGGACGTTCATGTCTTGGGGGGTGTACGTAAGCGCTGTCCACCAGTGCGCACAAGCTGAAGGGTGGAGCCCCACGGGTGGCAGGTAACCCGACCCGCTTTAGTATCCTCTACGACTCTTCATGTCGTTTGGGGTATTCGAGCAACGTCTATCCCTGGCGTGCATGGTGCAACTTGGGAGACCCCGTCACGTGGTCTGAAACGTGAACACGTAACTCAAGGCGTGTTTGGCTTGAGAACATCCGGGCGAGTGATGACGGCCGGGTGTACGAACTGTATGGATTCCGGGCTCGGTGTGCAGCCGAGTCTGATGATTGTTTGAATTTCTGCAGGTAGCCTGACCACGAAACGGTAGACGTGTAGCATCCGTGTGCGAGTGACGGTTAGTGCCACTGAATTAACGAAGCCGGCTAAGTCCGGTATAGGTTTTTCCTTTGTGAGGACGTAGTACCGACATAATCTGGTGACGCATCGACGTCACACCCAACTAAATAAACAACTTCATTGCAAAAACTGGAAGGTTTTGATCCAAAGTAGTAAAACTTGATGTAACTCCTTCCCTTGTACAGGATATTCAAAGTTAACAAGTTTTCAACTTATAGGTTGTTAAGGACAGAGCACTTTGTTTTCAGCTGAATCAAGGCTGGAGTTAATCAGAGGTTAGAGGTTGAGTTCTTTCGAGGTTGGGGTCGTATGATACATTTCTGGAAAGCTTTGGAAGAGCTTTACAACTTTTCTGTTGAGTTCCAGAGGTGTTTCATCCCTTAAGCACTCGAAAAATGCAGTAGAGCTGAAACTGTCCAGAAAACAAGACAGAATAAAGACTCTCTGTAGACTCTCTGTAAATTAAGCATAACTTCCTGCATAAAAATCCAAAAATAGAAAATGAGGTAGTTCTGGAAAGCTTATGAGATGGGTTACAACGTTGTAACAGAAAGTTTTGTCAGATTAGGAATAGAATTAACTGGGATTCTTGGATCAAATCAGTACCTAAGGCAGGGAGGTGCTGTCCAATTGTTTCCAGAAATTCTGTTAACTTCGACATCTCATAACTTTTGAACCAGGACAGATTTTAGGCCAAGCAAATACTTTCTGGAAAGCTATTGGAGTTAGCTTTAACTTTGATGTTGAGCTCCAGAACTGGTTTTGCTTTTAACATGGCCTAAATCAGGTTGAAATGGAAACTGGTCAGAGCTGTCATGGGAACAGCAGATCAGCAGTCAAATTTGTTTAAAAATTTGAACTATGTTTCCAAGTTTTATGGGTTCAATGACATGTTTTATGTTATAACTCAGGGGTTTACTGTTTAAATAAATATTTGACAATTATCAAATATATTTTTACAGATGGCAGCAGATAAACAGTTGGAGAACGGGTGGGTGGCTTCCCACTGTTCTGACCGTAGCGGCTACCCGGAAGCGTTGTGGCAAATGCTCCAATATTTCGGGTATAGTCAGATGCCGCAGTACTTCGCCAAGGAAGAAGGCGAGGGGGGGAACAAGACGTGGACGATCCATGTCGAGGTTCCTGCAGGACCTACACCACCCGGTTGGGTGCCATTCACCGTCACGGTGAGAGGAAGACAACCGGAAGGGATGTGGTAAGTGGCAGCCCGTGACACTATGTCACGTTTCTGCCAACTGCACGTGCTGGCTATGGAGGGCACTCCATACGCACTCATTCCGGTGGAGGGGCGAGCCCAGAATGTGTGGGAAGAGAGGCACCGGGAAGCAACGGACCCAAGTTGCCCAAGGTACAACCCCGCGGAGGCAAATCTCAGCCTCCAGATGAGGGCGGGAAACGCCGTGATGGACAGCAAAGCTGTTCATACGGAGCATCTCGCCACAAAGATCAAGGAGAGCACAAGCCGTGGAGATCATTTCGAGAGTGCTCACAGCACACTCCGCAATGTGCTCCTTCCGACGATCAAGCGACTGAATGAACAACACAATCAGTTGCGTCGTCTGAAGAAGGCAAGGAAGAAGAGCCGTGTTGACATCGCGGCGTTGCAAGAGCTGGTGCAGACCCTAACCCAGCAGAATGAGGACCTTACTCAAGAGTGGGACGACGCTATTGAGGAAGGACAAGGCTGGGAAGAGGACTACAACCAAGCTATGGACGAGGTGCATGCTTTGCAGGACCTCGTGCCCCGGTGTTAGGCGTACCGGTAGTCTTGGGTCTTCCAGCAATGGGAGAAGAGGTGGTAGACCCAGAGCCACCAGCAGAGGTACCGGAGGAGGACGACCCCCAGGAGGTCGAGTTCTACTCCGAGTAGGGGGTTACGGTTGCCAAGTAGGGCAGCCAGGGTAGCGTAACCCAACTTTTGTAATCGGTGACATGTCGTGTAGACAGTAGCGTATGTATAGGTAGTGACGACATGAGCACGACTTCTCGGAGATCCGAGAATAATGTATCTTGTATAAAGTTTATGCTTTATCAATATATGTGAATGTTGTGCAAATTAATCATGCGTCGCTTCAATACCTACTGTTGCTTATGGAAATTTTAAGTAAGACATGTGCTAATCGCTGCTGTTTTGAATTTCAGAATGACGCGTACTCGTGCCAACCCGGACGTTGGGGGTACCAGTCAAGGGGGAGAGACCTCCCAACCACCTCCCGAGGACTCCTCGGGACAACAACAGCAACAGCAGCAACAGAAACAGCAAACACCGCCACTGCCACTGCCAACGGTTACATTGACCGACATCGTCGCGGCAATGGCGGGCTCGCATCAGCAGCACACGGAGTTGCTGCAGACTCTCATAGCCAATATGTCTCGCCCAGAGAGACGTCAAGATCGTGAGGAGCGCCAACAGAGCTCCTACTCCGACTTCCTGGCGACTCATCCCCCAGTATTCTCAAGGGCGGATGAACCACTTGACGCGGACAACTGGCTCCGCGCCATAGAAATGAAGTTCGGGCTGCTCCAAATCAGCGAGCAGCGCAAGACTCAGTTCGCGGTCCAGCAGCTCCAAGGATCCGCGAGCGCGTGGTGGGCCAACTTCTGTGCTTCACAGCCCACCGACCGAGTGATGACCTGGGCGGAGTTCCGGACGGCCTTTAGGGCCTATCATATACCGCCAGGTCTGATGAAGAGGAAGACGCAGGAGTTCCTACACCTGCAACAAGGGAGCCGGAACGCGCTGGAATACTCCAGGGCGTTCAACGATCTCGCGCTATATGCGTCGTATCATGCTGATACCGACGAGAAGCGGCAGGACCATTTTTACCAGGGGCTTAACCCGCTCCTGAAGGACAAGTTGGCGATGTTCAATCGCGGCAGCCTCCACGACATCATTGATGCTGCGATTGTTCAGGAGGACTCTGGTAAGGAGTTGGCGGCGGCAGAGCGAAAGCGAAGCGCGCCGCAGAGCAGCGGAGAAGGGGGCGGTCCTTCTCAGAAGTTTCGGATGGTGAATCGCCCACCATCAGGTCCACGCTGGCAGCCACCACAGCGGTCGATGCCGTTCCGCAGTCGGCCGTACTCTTCACCGTCATTCCGGCCGGCACTGCCAGCACCACCGCCACAACAACAACAGCAGCGGGCGATGCCGCGTGCGTTTGCACCTCAGCAACGCATGCTGGGCTTTCATCCACCGAGCACTCCACCAGCAGCGGCCACATGTTACAAGTGTGGTCGTCCAGGGCACTTCGCGAGCAGTTGCCCGGAGAGGCAAGGCGGCGGAGTGGCACCACAGTTTCCGGGGAGGAATCAACCCCGGAACCCTACTAATGCGCGGCGGGCAAACCCTAGGCCCGGCACTGTCCACCAACTTGCCATTGAGGACGTGCCGGAGGGCGAGCCAATCCTTGCGGGTATGTTCCAACTCCACCAGCATCCCGCTATAGTACTATTTGATTCAGGCGCCACGCATAGTTTCATTAGCCAAGCTTTCATTGATAAGTATAGCATGCAAATACTACCCACCGATAGTCCTTATGTGATCTGTTCACCGGGTGGGAAGATTTCAGCAAGCATGATGGTCCCAAAAGCGCCATTGTGCTTAGAGGGTAGAGTTTACCCTACGTCTCTCATAATTTTAGAGGGACAAAAGGTCGATGTCATCTTAGGGACGTCGTGGTTAACCCGCCACGGCGCTGTTTTAGACACCGTCCTCCGAGTCGTGCACTTGAACTCCGAAGTGCACGAGTCTCACTCATTATTTCTGGACAGTCCAGAAATAAAACTTCCAAGTGTCTATCAAGCCACAACCATAAGATTGGAAGATATTCCGGTGGTCCGAGAGTTCCCTGAAGTATTCCCGGACGATTTGCCGGGGATGCCACCCGATAGAGAGGTGGAGTTCAAGATTGAACTTGCACCGGGAACCATGCCAATATCCCGAAGGCCGTACAAGATGGCGCCCAAGGAGTTGGCTGAACTGAAGACTCAGCTCACGGACCTTCTGGAAAAGGGTTTTATTAGGCCGAGCTCCTCACAATGGGGATGTTCGGCATTATTTGTCAAGAAGAAGGATGAGACGTTGCGGCTTTGCGTGGACTATCGTCCATTAAATGCCGTAACCATCAAGAACAAGTACCCGTTGCCACGGATCGACATGTTGTTTGATCAGTTGGTCGAAGCAAAGATATTTTCTAAAATGGATTTAAGATCCGGGTACCATCAGATTAAGATAAGGGCTGAGGACATTCCGAAGACGGCTTTCTCGATGAGGTACGGACTTTATGAGTACCTGGTCATGTCCTTTGGCCTCACCAATGCTCCAGCTCACTTCATGTACTTAATGAACTCGGTGTTCATGCCGGAGCTGGACAAGTTTGTCGTGGTCTTCATCGACAACATCCTGGTATATTCCAAGTCGGAGGAAGATCACAAGAAACATCTGCGTATAGTCTTGCAACGGCTGCGGGATCACAAGTTATACGCAAAATTCAGCAAATGCGAGTTTTGGATATCGCAAGTGCCTTTCCTCGGGCATATCATCTCAGCGGAGGGCATCGCTGTGGACCTGAGCAAGATCACTAAAGTGCTGAATTGGAAATCCCCGAGAACTGTTCACGAGGTACAGAGTTTCCTCGGACTCGCGGGATATTATCGGAGGTTCATTCCGAACTTCTCGAAGATTGCCAAGCCAATGACAGAGCTTCTGAAGAAGGCTACCAAATATGTTTGGAGTCCAGCATGTGAAGCAGCATTCAAGGCTTTAGTCAAGCACCTGACATCAGCACCGGTTTTGGCGCAGCCAGACACAACAAAACCGTTCGATGTGTACTGCGATGCATCCGGCATTGGGCTCGGATGTGTGCTGATGCAAGACCGAAGAGTGGTCGCGTATGGATCACGGCAGCTTAGAAAGCATGAGCAGAATTACCCAACCCACGATTTGGAGCTCGCAGCCGTGGTACTTGCACTGAAAATGTGGAGGCACTACCTACTCGGTAACCTCGTACATTTATATACCGACCACAAAAGCCTCAAGTACATATTCACTCAGAAGAAGCTGAACATGAGGTAATGAAGATGGTTAGAAGTGATAAAGGATTACGAAATAGAGATCCATTATTGTAAGTGCATCTAGGATATCCCTTGTGGGTTTTGGCTAATTGATGACGAACATATGAGATCCTAATGAAAGTATTAAGATGATTGCAGGATAAACAAAGTGAACTGGCTCGGCACACACACAAAAAGGTGAAAAATAGAGTGGTGCCCGAAAAGGAAGAAGTTAGTGAAATTTAGAGAAGCAAAGTAGATATAAATGTATAGGTGGTGTGTGAGAGAGACACATCCCAAGAGCTCATGACTTTGCGTAGGGGTAAGGGGTTTAAAAATCAACTAAAATCCACTGAAAACCGGACTAGTCCGTTCATGGACCGGACTAGTCCGTTTAACTTTTTGAAAGACGCAAACATAGTGCACCGGACTAGTCCGCCTTGTGAACCGGACTAGTCCGGTCAGGTCACTGGAACGCAACCGGACAAGTCCGGTTTTAGACCGTACTAGTCCAGTCATGTCTCTGTTGTCCTCCTTAGAGGACTACGGACTAGTCCATCCAGCAACAGGACTAGTCCGCTAAAGTTTCTGAAAACCCATCTCACATAGTACCGGACAAGTCCGGTTTGTGGACCGGACTAGTCCGGTTAACCCACTGGAAGTAGGCCGGACAAGTCCGATCATATACCGGACTAGTCCGGTAGTAGGTTTAACAACGGAAACTTTTTGGAAAAGCCTATAAAAAGATGTCCTTCGGCTTTTCCCCAATGAGACACGACTCATACTGTCAAAACTTGAAACCCTAGCGCCGCCACCTGTCCCAAGAGCCCCAAAACACATCTCCCCACACATCTAAGGTGCAAAAAGGTGAAGATCAATAAAATACTTGGATTTGGGATTGGGAGATCGTCGTTCCTTCGTTGTGAGCTCTTGGGGTTTGATCTCTCTACACTCATATTCTGAATTGTAATCTTTTTGAGTGTATTTGATCAACTTCTCATTGTAATTCTTGTGGGAGCCCTCAACGTGTGAGGTAGCCCCATAAAAACGGTGATTACACTTGATAGTGAAGTCAAGTCGGCCTGTGTGGTGACTTGAAGAGGAAAAGGGTTGAGAACCCGGCTCTGTGTGAGCTTCCTCAACGAGGACGTAGATCTCTTGGTGATATCGAACCTCGGTAAAAATTTGTGTCTTTTGTCTCTCATTTGGTTTACATCTTGACACATTAGATTACTAGTTTGCTAGTCATCGTTTGAGTTCTTTACAAGTTTGCACGTGCATCCATACTATAAATTTAAGTTATAAAGACTGTTGTTCTTATTCCGCTGCTATAAGATAAAACTTGTGAGACACACTTAATCAACTCAAACAATTCAGCACACCGGACTAGTCCGCCCACACAACCGGACTAGTCCGGTCAGTCAAATTTCTAACAACTTTATTAAGTGTGCAGGAATTCTTTAAAGGCCTATTAACCCCCCCTCTAGGCCACATTCAATTATCATCCGGGCAAAGCAAACGTAGTGGCAGATGCGCTGAGCCGCAAGTCACACGTCAATAATCTGACCATCACACCGTTGGAAGAGAGCGTACCACCACTCCATGTGATTCCACACGGAGCTCTCTAAAACCTAGCTTTGATCCCCACCATCCGTGAAGAGATAGCGGCAGCCCAGAAGAATGACAAGGGCATGTCACATTTACGGAGACGTGTAGACAGTGGGGAGTCGAAATGTTTCCGGAAGGACGGAGATGGCGTCCTATGGTTCAAGGACCGGATCGTCATACCCCGAAACCCGGAGTTACGGAAGAAAATCTTTGATGAGGCTCACTTATCAAAGTTTTCTATTCACCCTGGCAGCAACAAAATGTATCAAGAGCTTAGAAGCAAGTTTTGGTGGACACGGATGAAGCGTGAGATTGCAAAATACGTGTCCGAGTGTGATACATGTCGAAGGGTGAAGGCAGACCACATGCGGAAACTGGGACTGTTGCAACCACTGGGCATTCCTGCCTGGAAGTGGGAGGACGTGAGCATGGACTTCATCGTCGGTTTACCCACCACCTTGCAGAAACATGATTCCGTGTGGGTGATCGTCGATCGGCTCACCAAAGTTGCCCATTTCATCCCGGTCAACACCAACTACAACGCCAAGAAGTACGCTGAACTGTACATCTCACAGATCCTATGCTTGTACGGCGTACCCCGTACTATCATATCGGATCGGGGCACTTTATTTGTGTCCCGTTTTTGGGAGCAGCTGCACGCTGCCTTGGGGACGAAGCTGATCCGTAGTTCAGCCTACCACCCGCAGACGGATGGACAAACCGAGCGGGTAAATCAGATTCTAGAAGACATGCTACGAGCTTGCACTATCAACCACGGCAAGAATTGGGATGTCCACTTGCCGTTAGCTGAGTTCTCGTACAACAATGGGTACCAAGCCAGCATCAAGATGGCGCCCTACGAGGCACTATACGGAAGAAAATGCCGCACACCGTTGAACTGGTGTGAGTCTGGCGAAAGGGTTACCTTCGGGATTGAACTTGTCAACAACGCGGAAGAAAAGGTTCGACTAATTCAAGCGAACCTAAAAGCCGCTCAATCCCGTCAGAAACAGTATGCGGACCGGAGAAGGCGCCCATTACAATTCGAAGTTGGAGATCACGTATATCTACGGGTGTCTCCAATGAAGGGCGTAAACAGATTTGTGGTGAGAGGAAAGTTGGCACCCCGGTTCATCGGTCCATTCCAGATTACCGAAAGATGTGGATCGGTGGCATACCGGCTGAAATTACCAGAAGCACTTTCCGGTGTGCACGACGGCTTTCACATTTCCCAGCTGAGGAAGTGTCTCAAGCTATCAACTACCGTTCAGCTGGAAGACATTGAAGAACTGCAACCGGATCTCACCTATCGGGAGGAACCGGTGCAGATTATTGATGAAAAGGCCCGAACCACACGCAACTGTACGTTGTGGTTCTACAAGGTTCTATGGAGCAATCACTCCATGGACGAAGCGACATGGGAGAGCGAAGAATTCCTTCGCACTAACTACCCCGACTTTTTCACGTCGCATATCCGGTAATTTTCCACCGTCCTCTCTCTCATTTTCACCTTATAATCTCGGGACGAGATTCTTTTAAGGGGGGAGGAATGTAAGGGCCTCAGTTTTTGACACACATTTGCAGTGTTCATCACCACACCACACACCTCATTTGAGGAAGAATGATGAACACAAATGAAGAGCAAGTAACAATTATCAACATGCTCATTAGAGGACAAACTCACACATTGCAAAAGTGGTATTTCCCACATGTGATATAGATGGGCTGAACATATGAAAACTCCTACACTTTACTAAGGATGTCCATGCCAAGTTTCACCCAAATTCAAAACCTTTTTGAGGTCAGTTTGGGTATAGTTAGGAAGAGGGCAGTTTGAAACCATATTCAAATTCAAACTGTTTTTATTCCATGAATTTAAAAGTGGAAGGCATATTCTTACTCAGCAGATTTTTGTGAGCTCACACACCAATTTTCACTCCATTTGGAGTTGATCTTGACATGAGCTAAGGGGGAGAAATTCAAACTTTATTTGAATTTCAAACTGAACTGTGCTGAAATTCATTCAAACCAAACCTCATTTGAACTTTGATCAATTCAAATGGCTCATGGGTGAATAATTTGAATTGCCAAGGGTAGTATGGGGTTCACTGTTTACAACAGTGATTAGGAGTAAATTTCAGAGGTTAAAACTGGAGGTGGGACCCACATGTCAGCCACTGCTCAGATCAAACCGACTGAGACTTTTTCACTCGGGTCGCCGAGCCGCAGCGGTGATCGCCACCGAGGGCAGCCGCCGCGCCAGCAGCTGCTTGCCCACGCGCGGGCGTGAGGCGGTGCAGAGCCTTCTTAAGGCGCCTGCCCCCCCTCTTCGGCCGAGGCACCGCCGTTCTTCCCCGCAAGAACTCAGCGCCGGCCGAAAACTTCCGCAGCTCGGACTTGATCGGAGAACGCCGATCGCAACTCCCTCCGTCCACTCCAGAGCCCCAGCAAGGTACTAGAAACCTTCCTCCGTCCTCCCCGTTGCTAGAATTCGGTTGAAGCCGATTGATATCGGCTGTGCCGAAAGATAAAATTCGGGACTTGGAACCGCCGCACCTCGGGCTCTCGTGGACAGCCCAACCAGGGCGTTTTCACGCCCGAGTTAAGGCACCCTTGGACGCGCGGGTGACCGGTGCTGCTCATCCCCGAGCCACAGCTCGAGTGGTTGCTCACCGGCGGCGAATTTCCATTTTCCCCTTTCTGTGTGCAGAACGACCTTCGGATACGATTCTGTTTAATTCGTGCTCTAGAAAGGATTAGAGGGCCTCAGGCCGCTCTCACACGAGCTAGACACGGTAACGCACAAGTTACCTTCACAACTCTGGGCCGGAGAACCTCTGTGCCCGGCGTAATTTGAGGTCTGCCAATGGCGGAATGAACGGGCGGCATCGGGCGCACGGTGAGGACCTATTTCGGGCCTTCCCCGAGCTGCCTCGAGCTCATGTCGACCTTCTCTGAGGTCCACTGATGCTCCCCGACCGGTTTCCCAAGTAGCTGAGGTGCTAGGGTAGTCAGCCGACATGGCCGAAGTCGTTCTGAGGTGGCGGCTCGTCGCCGACCATGCTCCGGCCGTTGTCATGAGCAGCTGACCCTCGGATCCTTTTCCCCGAGTAAAAGTAGGCAGGGGCGGCCAGAATCGAGAAGTTTGGAGCTGTACAGAAGCCGGCGGCGAGCTCTCCGGCGAGATTCCTCGGCGGCGGCGCGCGGGTGTCGCGAGGTTGAAGAAGGGGGTGGACCCCAGCTGTCAGCGGGAGATATTTTGAATCGGGATCCGGCTGCGGTCGGGATCGGGTGTGCTGGCGCGTAAAATCATTGTGGGCCGCGGTGTGCTGTCGCCTCGGCGTGCGACGCGTGTCCCCTGGGCCCACGCGGTAGTTTAAACTTTTCCCCGATTTTCAGATTTCCTTCAAACTTCAAATCCTCATAACTTTGGCTAGAAAGCTCCAAATTGAGTGAACCAAATTTTGCTGGATTCAGCTCTCTGAGTAGTTTCCAGAAAATCAAGTTTCACTTCATGAATTTCCTTATTTCTCCAGAATTAATTCCTCAAAATTTAAACTGTTAGGAATTTTAACTGGAGAATCCTTTGGAGGAAAATCCTGAAATTTTGCTGAGATGTTCACCAAAATATCCTTGAACTACCATAAAAATTTCAGATCCAATTGAGCTAATTTAATCCCCCTAATGGTGTGATTAGTGAAACTGTTCCAGAGAAAGTAGAAAATGTTCAGAAACATTTTTCAGAATTTTCTCTGAAATTGTTTAGTTCATATCTTTAGTTAGGAACTTCCAAATTAAGTGAGACCAACTCCATTAGAACCCTCTGAAAATCTAGTTTTCAGAAAGTCATAGTTTGTTGCATGAAAATTCCTAGGACACCCTAAGAGTTCCAATTAAGGTCAAGGACATAATTAATTGTGGAGGGCTCAAATGAGCTTTGCTGCAACTAAAACTGGACCAAGACTTTGTTTAGGTTTTAACCAAGCCACAGTAAAAGTTTCACAGTCATTAGGTCTGTCTAGCAAGGTTTAGAGACTTCACAATTTCAAAGTTAATACAAATGCATTTAAATTGATACATATATTGCTCTTATTATGTAGTCGCTAAGGTCGAGGAGGAACCCGAAGTCCTAGACTTCGTAACTCCGGAGGAGCAGTTAGCCTACGACCAAGAGCAGCAAGGCAAGCCCCAGTTTGCATTAACCGTTTTTACAAATTTTTATTGTTTTGAGCACATACTTGTTTCCTTTACTCTGTGAATTAGAGTCTTGTTTGAAAGCCCCACTGCATAGCCAAGAAAACCATGGGTTGGGTTTAGGATTGCAAACCCCGCTATCTACTGCATTGCTAGAATAGAGTAGGATTCGGTACAAGTCGAGTAGTTGGGACTACTCGCGAGCATAGGCTAGAGGCACTCGACTCGGGTAGTGATAGCACATGAAACACATGGCAAGAAAATGAGACCAAGCGGAGAGTAAGGGCAGCAGGACTTTGGGGCCTGTGTGCTTTAGCTCCGCTTGTGTCGATTGAGGACCGAGCCGTGTGCGGGCCTGTTGAACAAGCTAGAACAGTACCGAAGACCTACCGGCTATATGGGAACCGGGAAACTGATGTAACTCGGGTAGCTGGGTGTTGAGGCATAGCTGGTCGTTCAGAGGGTAGGTTGAGAGCTCGAGGTGTAAATCGGCTGGCGGCACTGAGATGCGCGTGCAGAGACCTCTTGCTCGGGACGATTGGACCGGTTCAACATTTGGCTAATGGGTGAAAGGTAGTCGCGTACAGCGTCCGTGATGGTTGCTGTAGGCAACATCGAGTACGGGCGTACGTGACGGGTTGTTCGGGTAACCCTGCAGGTGTAAATCGATTATAATCGCCGTCCCTCGCGGTCAGTGAGTACCACTTGTTCACTGTACCGTGACGTAGAAAGAACAGGCTAGTCACATGTTAAAATGTTGCTGATTGAAAGCTGGACATTGATTGTTAATGATATGCTGTAGTTTAGAGCTAACTAAAGTTCTTTTCAACTTTGGGCAAAGTACATGAGAGAAATGCGTTTCTTGTTTTATTGCGGCTCTCTCATGTGCCTTAGCATAAGGTTCTCCACAACCTGCTGCTAAAACTTGAAAGTAAGGTTCTACTAATTAGGCGAGTCCTTGCAACTGATTTTTACCTCATGTAACCCATTACCCTCATGTAGAAGTTCCATGTTTAGGTGAGACGGGTCAGACTTGCTGAGCCTTCGTGCTCACTGCTTGCGTTTGAAGCTTTTGCAGGGTTCTATGAGGAAGGGACTCCCGAAGAGGAGACGGAACCCCAGGAGGGGAACCCCATCGAGTGGGAGTCGTGCACGCCGCAGAGTTAGTGTGCGTGTGTGCTAGCAAGGACACGTTCGAGGGCTGAACGTGCACTTGATGCTTAGTCTATGCCCGCGAGTGTAGACTGAACTTATTTTGATGTAAACATGTTCATAAACTTGTTTATGTAATAAAATTTCCGCTTCCGCTTTGTACCTTTGACGTGTGTTATACGGTGCTGTGCAACATAGCACCCCTCAGCGTGATCCTGGCTCGACAGGACCATTGGGGTCGTGTCAATGTTGCTGATTGAAAGATGGACTTGATTGCTAATGAATTGCTGTAGTTTAGAGCTAACTAAAGTTCATTTCAACTTTGGGCAAAGTACATGGGAGAAATGCATTTCTTGTTTGATTGCGGCTCTCTCATGTGCCTTAGCGTAAGGTTCTCCACAACCTGCTGCTAAAACCTAAAAATAAGGTTCTACTAATTAGGCGAGTCCTTGCAAATGATTTTTACCTCATGTAACACATTACACATCATGTAGAAGTTCCATGTTTAGGTGAGACGGGTCAGACTTGCTGAGCCTTCGTGCTCACTGCTTGTGTTTGAAGCTTTTGCAGGGTTCTATGAGGAAGGGACTCCCGAAGAGGAGACGGAACCCCAGGAGGGGAATTCCGTCGAGTGGGAGTCATGCACGCCACAGAGTTAGTGTGCGTGTGTGCTAGCAAGGACACGTTCAAGGGCTGAACGTGGACTTGATGCGTAGTCTACGCCCGTGAGTGTAGACTGGACTTATTTTGATGTAAACATGTTCATAAACTTGTTTATGTAATAAAATTTCGCTTCCGCTTTGTACCTTTGACGTGTGTTATCCGGTGCTGTGCAACGCAGCACCCCTTAGCGTGATCCTGGCTCGACAGGACCTATGGGGTCGTGTCACCTGTTGCCAAGCCGCCTCCTTGCCGCCAAGTCGCGGACTCTCCCCCCCCCCCCCCTGGCAGGACTTGACCGCCGTCAAGCCCCGTCACGACTCGCCGTCGCCGGAGAAGAAGTCCTGACGTTATGCAATACCCACAGGCATAATTCTCCACGGGAAAATCCTCCGCTGTTGCCATTGCTAGAAGGGAGGCCCTTCCACAAGGAAGAAGTAAATTTTGTATGTGCGTAATCGTGAGTAGAAAGATACACTCAAGAGGCCGTTTACGAGGAACTACAACACCAAGACTTCGAGACGCTTGAGCAACACGAACCATGGGAGAAAGACAAGTGCCCCTTGACCATATTGTTCCCATGTTTTTGAAACTGTTTTGCTTACGAAAACTTGTATGCTGTGTCAACTTGATGGGACACCCTTTTATACGAGTTTACTAGTTTCTTAACCATCTTTGTCGCCGAGAAAGTTGATGAGTCGAGTATGATCATTTTTCCTTTTTGCTTCACTTAACTTACGGGATACGGGAAGCTAAAATAAAAACTTGTTAACTACTGCACTCATATTAATAAAGATGAGGAGAACTTGATGATGTTAATGAGTATGAAATCGGGGAGATCTATGCAAGCTCGGTTTGTCAATGTTGCTGAATAAGATGGTGGTTTACTTGACATAGATCTAAGGACCGGTTCATGCGAGCACATGCCAGGAAAACAGTGCCACCACAAGGCCAAATATAGGTGCATCTTAGCTGACTAATTAGGTGTGTTGCTAGCTTGTTATGGACCGTTGGATGGCGCGGGGAATGGGAGTCGAGAAGGACTGCCCTGGGAACTGCATGGCACAAGAGGGGGCCCGTGGGTGGGAGAATGGAGACTCGAGCCTGCCGGTGAAACCTCAGTAGGTCCGTACATTCTAGTAGCCCCTTTGTAAAGGCTATTTTGTGATCTCTTTGCCATACACCGACGGTTGTGTACTGATATAATGGAGGTTCTTTCTAGTCACCGACAGGTGACGGAATCACGAATTTGTGGGTAAAGTGGTGCCACCTCTACAGAGTGTAAAACTATCATGATAGCCGTGCTTCCGGTCACAAGCACCTAGCCAACTTCCATGATTAGAGGCAAAACTTGAGATGGATATTTGGGTATGATCAATGAGATTGGTTTTGGGACTGTTTTGGGTCATCATAATGAATTTGGTTTCGGTTCTATGAAGATGAAATGGTTATGAATAATTATGGGTATGAGATGAACTTGAGAAAGATTATTGGGTGGTTGAGACTTGATAAATGGTGAATTATGATGAAAGAATGTTGCTGATTTACTTGGTTATATTGAGATTTAACTCATCTAGACTTAGTTGCTGTTTTTACCATGTTTGTGAAATAAAATTTGCTTCCTGCAATGAGCCTTTTTATTCTCCGCCTTATTGTAAGCTACATGTCATACTTTTCCCGCACTTGCCGAGTATGACATGTACTACCCTTGCATTTCCACACATATATAAGCTACAGGAGAAGAGTACTTCAAGAAACATGTGGAGTACTAGGCGTGCGTACTACCGTCAATATGCCTGTGGAGTTGAAGTTGGAGCATACTGTTTTAGTCACTTTCTGATGTCATTTAGAGTCTTCCGCTGCTTAATAAGTTAGATATTCATGATTGAGACATTGAGTCAATGTAATAAAGTACTTAAACATTATTTGTACGTGGTTATATTCTGAATTCAGTTTGTGTAATACATGTGTATGTGTGATTAACATCCTGGGCACACATATATGCATTCACTTGTTTCATTTTCGGAACCGGGTGTCACTAAGTGGTACCAGAGCCACGTTGCCTGTAGGACGCAAGCCTAGGTAGAATGAACACTCTAAAACACATAGGAACACCCCTCTAAACTGCTATTTTTGAAAATTTCTTGCTGCTTCACTTTACTTGTCAATTCAGCCACCTCAAAGTGCTATTTTTAGCCCCTCTTTTTCTCTTCTTTTGGATGGCAACACTTTTATTTTAATGCTTCATAGCTCATGAAGTTTTGGAGTTATTTTCTTCTTCTTTAATGTTTCACATGTCTTTTTTATAGATGCCGGTGACTAGGAGCACCGCACGCGTAAGGACTCGTCCACCACCACTTGGGAGTGCACTTAACCCCATTGAGGTGTCCGATGGACCGTATTGGGAGGAGGTGAAGATGGAACCTCATGATGAAGATGAAGTCAATAGCTCTATGCATGAGGAAGAGGATCCAGAAAAGGTGGAACTAATTGAAGACGACATGGAAGATGATCCACAAGAACAACATTGGTGCGCACCTCAGGAGGAATTTCACATGGGCTTGCACCTAGCGGAGTCTCATGAAGCTATGTCGGAAGGAGATGGATCCAAAGAGGAGCCACCCCCTGCTGAGGCCGAAATGAAGGTGTTAAACGGGCCAACCGTTCAGTTCAAGAAATCCGGTCCGACGGGATGGAAGGAAGACACATATCCACGGAGCTTAAAGAGTTTCTGGACTGCTGCAGCCTATACCCGGAGTATCTCCTCAAGAAATTCCCTCGTCTCAGACATGAAGAGTGGAAGGCTGAGATAACCATCCTATCTAACGGTAGGGTTGTCACTCGGCACTTCGCACCCACATTTCAGCAAATAATAGACTTCCAAAAATTCTAGATAAATGCGAGATAAATGCAGTCTCATCCTAGTGACAAGTTCAACAAGGCAACAAGACAACAAGTTCAACATAGCTACATAAATCCAACAAGTTCAAGTCCAAGACAAGTTCAACATAGATAAAAATAAATTACCATATATTGTTTTGAAACTTCTAATGAGACATCATCTAGTCAATATCAAGCTCAATATCTTTTGGGGCGCCTTCATTTTCTTCATCTTTGGAACTATCATTCGAAGGAAGTGGTGGTGGTTGACCAAAATTATCCTCAATCTCTAAATCATTGAACACAAACACATTGTCTTGGTCAATATCTTCCTCCTCTCCCAAACTTTGGTCTTTTGCATCATTAATAGAGGAGCTTGAGGTAGAAGCTCCAAAGCGTCGACGTTTATATGTTGCGGTTGCTCTTGGCAAATGACGTCCTTCAAGGGAACGCGATGCACCAATGGATTCATCAACATGAGACAATAGAAGATCTTCTCCGGCATGAACTTCATCATTATTCATTTGAACCCATTCATTATCCCATTAAAAATTCTCTAAGATCAAAGGGTTGTAAGCTTTCCCTTCCTCACACCTCTTCCTAAATCTATCCATGATTTTCATGTTGTATTGGATGTACATCAAATCACTCAATCTTTGATGCTCTAGTCAGTTTCGCCTCTCCATATGGAACTAAGCATTACAAAAAATGAAACAAATGAGTAAAGGTCATGTGTGAAGTATAAAAGGCACTATAGTTTAGTTGCTTACAAATTTAAAGACGCTCCAATTACGTTCACAACTGGATGCCGAGCAACAAAGGCCTAAGATACGCCTTGCAAGATTTTGGAGCTCCCTATTAAGGCCACCAAAAGCATCCCACCAATCCACTGTAATCATATCCATGTTAGATCCTTAGAGGGCATATATCATATTAAACTCTATGAAATATGATAACACTATAGAACAAACACTTACAAGCACAACAATGTGACGCCCCGGTTCTAAGAAAATCTTGGAACCGTAGCTGATGCGTATATGCGCCCAGGGTGTTCATCACACATACACATATAATCCACAAACTGAATTAAGAATATATATCTATATATATAACCATGAATAATAGGTTTTATTATAATGTCTCATGAGTCTCTAACTCATTCTAGCAGTGGAAGTCTTATTCTAGCAGCGGAAGTCTTCTAAACTAATGCGGAAGCAACTAAGCAGCAGCAGCGGCTCCATCTCTACTCCATAGGCAAGTTTGAGGGTAGATCATACGCCTAATACTCCACGTGGTCTTCATAGTACTCCTTTCCTGTTACTGATGATGTATGATAATGCAAGGGTGAGTACATGACGTACTCAGCAAGTGCGGGAAGTATGACATGTAGCTTACAACAAGGTAGGTATAAAAAGGCTCATTGCGGAAAGCAAAATGTATTTCACAAAACATGATAAAAACAGCAACTGGCTTTAAGTGAATGTAATCCCAAAATGTATTTAAACATCAACATACCTCCATCATGATTCACCACTTTTCATGTCTCTTCCAGACATTTATCTTTCTTAACTTTTCTCATGCTCATGAATACCATCTCATATTCACTACCATCTCATCTCATTTTCAATTTTGTCTCATAACCGAGACCAAAGCTCATTGCCATGACTCAACAGTCATGAAACCAATCTCATTACTCGGACTCGACATTCCCGAAAACCAAATCCAAAGACCAAACCATAACCAAACCAAATACCATCCCAAGAACCATCCATCCCAAACCTCCCATCTAATCATGTGAGTTGTCCAAGCGTTTGTGACCGGAAGCACGGCTATCATGATAGTTTTACACTCTGCAGAGGTGGCACCACTGTACCCACAAGTTTGTGATTTCGTCACCTGTCGGCGACTGCAGAACCTCCATTATACCAGTACACAACCGTCGGTGTATGGTCAAGAGATCACAAAATAGCCTTTACAAAGGGGCTACTAGATGTATGGACTCACTAAGGTTTCATCAGCAGGCTCAAATCTCCAATTCTCCCACCTACGGGATCCCTCTTGTGCCATGCAGTTTCCAAGGCAGTCCTCACTCGACTCCCATTCCCCGCGCATTCCACGGTCCATAACAATCTAGTAACTTACCTAATTAGTCAGCTAAGCCGCACCCATATTTGGCCTTGTGGTGGCACTGTATTCCTGGCATGGCTGGCATGAACCGGTCCTTAGATCTACGGCAAGTAAACCACCATCTCATTCTACCTCATCCACAAACCAAGCTTGCCTAGATCTCCCCGGATTCATATTCATCATCAAGTTTTTTTATCTTTATTCATACGAGTGCAGTTAGCTAGACACATCCTATCTCACTTCCCCTATCCCGTGGACTCGGCGAAGCATAAAAGCAAAAACGACCATACCCGACTCATCAACTTTCCCGGTGACAAAGGTGGTTAACAAAACTAGTAAACTCCTATCAAAGGGTTTCCCATCAAGTGACTTCAGCACACACACGTTTTTGCAAACAAAACAGTTTCAAAAACATGGGATTAATATGGTCATGGGGCACTTGCCTTGTTCCTGTGGCTTCGGTTGCTCAAATGTCTCGAGGTCTTGTTGTTGTAGCTCGTCATAGATAGCTCCCTGAGCTTGTCCTTCGACTCATGATCACGCACATACAAGATTCATAGCAATCAATCATCTTGTAAAAACTCTACTTTAAGATGCAATGATGCATGTGCATGTTAATCCTATGATGCAGTTTAGTTTGTACGTGTTCTTACATGTTTTAATAGGCTTACATGGTGTTTTACGATGAACAGAGGTGTAAAGATCAAATGTGGACGTGGTGATGATCTGGACTCAAGATCTAGATCAAACCGATCAACATGTGATCTGTCCATGAAAGGCTTCTGTTCGAAGGGATCGAAGAAACAGATGCAAAAAACCGCGATGATGTCGTAAGGTGGTATTGGAGACCTACCTCACTTCCTTCGGTACCTTCCTCCTAGCAATGGCTGCAAGACAGATTGTCGGCTCTCCTCCGGCGATCGTGACGGCGCTCGTCGGCGGCTCTCCGGCGAAAGGGGTTTAGCTCAACTAGTTGGGGGCTAGGGCTCTAAGTCGTCGACTTGGGAGGTGGAAAAGAAGTACGTGGTTGCGGCCAAAGGTTCTGGGTTCTATTTATAACTAGAAAAAGAAGAGTCCTCCTCCGATTATATTTCAAATAAGAGTCCTATTTGATTTGTGTTTGAATCTTAACAATTTATCTCTCATCGATTTGGTGCGGTAGCAATGCGGAAATCATGTCGGTTTCCTTCCTTATCAGGTATGCCCACGCGTACAGAAGAAAAACCGCTTCAGATCTCGTCACCTCCGCGGTGATGAGCTCCGGAGGCTCCACGTGTCCAGCAGAGGCCGGGCCTCCCTTTCCGCAGAGGCGGTCTCCGGTTGTGCCGCGTGTGAGGCTGGCGGGACCTCCCTCTCCTTAGAGACGAGCTCCGCGTACGCCACGTGTCCTGGCGGATCGGGACCTCCCTCTCCCTCAGAGGCGAGCTCCGCGTGCGCCACGTGTCTGGTGGGTCGGGATCTCCCATCTCTCTGAGACAAGCTACGCGTATGCCACGTGTCAGTTTCGAACCTCCCCTTTCTTCGGAGGTGGCTCCAAGGGTGCCACGTGTCAGTGCCGGACCTCCCCTCTCTTTGAAGGTGGGCTCCGGTAGTGCCACATGTCCGAATAGCGTCGGACTTCCTTTCTACTCAGAGAAGAGCTCCGAGGTCGGCACGTGTCCAATAGCGTTGGACCTCCCGGAGGTGGGCTCCGGAGGTGACACGTGTTCAACAATGTCGGACCTCCCTTAGGGCGGGACCTCTTGGAGGCGAGCTCTGACGTTGACGCGTGTCCTGCAGTGTCTTTTCCTTGGAAGTGAGCTCCGAGGATGACACGTGTCCAGTAGGACATGACCTCCTGGAGGTAAGCTCCGAGAGTGACATGTGTCCAATAGTGTCGGACCTCTCGGAGATGAGCTCCGAGAATGACACGTGTCTGGCGGGGACAGACCTCTCAGAGGTGAGCTCCGAGAGCGATACGTGTCCCGTGGGTCGGACCTCTCGGAGGCGAGCTCCGAGAGCGACACGCGTCCCGCGCGGCTGGACCTTCTTCTCCGCAGTGACTAGCTCCGAAGGCGACACGTGTCCTGCAGGGCTGGACTAGCTCCGAAGGCGACACGGGGTCAACACGTGTCCCACGGGTCGGACCTTGCCCCTTTTCACAGAGGCATGCTCCGAGCCTGTCACTTAGCCAGTTTAGCAGCGGACCTCTCCCCTTTTGCGGGCAGGAGCTCCGAAGGCGCCACGTAGCCAGCGGTCGCGGGAAGTGCCTACAGCGCTCTAGGCGAACAGGAATTGGCTCTTTTCGGCTATCTTTTTTATTCCTTCTCTGTTTCTACTTATTTTAAAATGTTTCTCTACATGAAATACAAATACATGCATGATTATGAAATTGAGGATGTCACAAACAACAACAACAACAACAACAACCAAGCCTTTATCCCAAGCATGTTGGGGTTGGCTAGACATGAAACCCGATATATATATATATATATATATATCAATGAAGTAAAAAAGAGGAAGAGATATAAGAACAACAAGGAAAAGAAAGAAGAAAAACAGAAAAAAAGAAAAAAAAGACTAAGATTCTGGCACATAAATTGCTACTTTCCATGCGGTCCTATCATGAGCTAAGTCTCTGGATACATTCCAATCTCTCAAATCTCGTTTTACTGCCTCCTCCCAGGTCAACCTTGGTCGTCCTCTACCCCTCCTAATATTTTCTCTACCTCTTAAAATTCCGCTGTTAACCGGTGCTTCTAGAGGTCTTCACTGGATATGTCCAAACCATCTTAATCGATGTTGGACTAAATTCTCTTCAATCGGCACCACCCCTACCCTATCACGAATTGCCTCATTCCTTATTCGGTCTCTTCTCGTGTGCCCGCACATCCACCGTAGCATGCACATCTTTGCGACACTCATTTATTCGATATGTTGTCATTTAGTTGGCCAACATTCCGCCCCATAAAGCATCGAGGGTCTAATCACCGTCCTATAGAACTCCCCTTTTAGCTTTTGTGGGACCTTCCTATCACATAGGATTCAAGAGGTTTGTGTAAAAGTCCCAAAACTTGTAAATAGAAAACTTGAGCTATGAATAAAGTTGAGTTTATATACAAGAAATGGGACTTACAAAAACTTTTGTTTACTCATGAAAGTGTTGGCATGTGCAATAAAACTTTGAATTCAGTTTGAATTAAGAGGGTCCCTTCAAAAAGAAGAAGGGCATTTTCAAAAGAGGAAATTCACACTGTTGTTTAAGAAGTTGTATTTGCAATGGCCAACTGGAGAATCAGAGGGCATAATCGAATTCTTCAGGTTCAAATTACGGGGAAGGCAAACTTTGGGCAAATTTGGAAGTGCTTTGATAGGTATATCAAAGGGGCTTGTAAATTTATTCCAAATTTGAATTTAAATTTGAAACTGTGGCACAACTTGTCAAATGGCCAAATGGATTTTGAATTTGGATCCTTCATATCTGAATTTACAATGTGCCAAGATTTGGAGATAATTGTGAGTGTTTTGGGGATAAGAAGGGGGGTGGACCCCACCTGTCATAGTAACATTCAAACTTACCCTCGAAGCAATCTTTTCTTTTTCCCTGAGCGGCCGAGACTTTCCCCCGGACGACACCGAGGCCACCGCCTCACCCTCCCTCTCGCGCTGGTGACCAGCTTACCAGCCCGCCGTTGGCCTCGGTGTGATCCTTCCCCCATTGGTTTCACGCTCAAGCAGCGACGCTCAGAGGTGCGCCGTACCGCCGTGGTACATCTCCCCGGAGCTCAGCTCAAACGGTGATCCTCACTGACCGAATTCGAAGTTTTCCCTCCGGAGCACGACCATGGACCCCCTGGTAAGGATTTCTCAAATTTGTGCTTAACTTGCACTTAGAGGTCACCAACTCATGCACAAAGGGTCTAGGCTTAACGGTGGTCCGATCCCCTTCACAACTTTAGCTAGAAACCCCGTGTTAGCGGCAAATTCCGAGCTTTCCGATCGGCGGCCATGGCGGGAACGCGCGGGCGCACGGTGACAACCAGATTGCCGCTGTTTCCGAGCCACGTTGAGGCCTTGCCGAGCTAGCCTGTCCTTCACTGGTGCTTTAGAGCAAATCCCCCGAGCCTTTGGCGGGTCAGGGTGCTCGGGCCACGGCGCCGAAGCTGTACCGAGGGGTGCGCACGTCGCCGACCTATTTCCGGTCACCGGCAGCCCGAGATCACCGCACCAGTGAATTCCATGTAGCTGGAAACCCCCAGGCGGCAAATGCCGAGCCGAGAGGCGGCCGGGAATCCGGGTCCGGCAAGCTCCGATGAAGCTCCGACGAGGGGGCGGCGCGGGAAAAAGAAACCGGTCCGAGGAAGAAGACAACCGGCGGGTCCCACGTGTCAGTGGCAAAAAATTAAATCCCCGATCAGCTGTGGCCCCGGGATCCAGTGTGGTGGCGCGTGAAAGGTCCTGTGGCCCCGTGTGGCGTGATTCCAGCAATTGACACGTGTGCAATGGGCCCCATGCTCAGAGTTTAAACATTTCCCCGGTTTATTCAAATAGCAGATTTCATTCAAATTTGGGAGGGCATAACTTTGGCTAGGAAGCTCCAAATTTAGTGATTCAAATTGGGTGGGATTCAGAATGAAAAAATCTATCCAAATATGCAAACCAATTTGCATGAAAACCAATATAAAATTCTGGAAAATTCATTAAAGCTTTTCAGTAAAAGAATTTTAGAGGGAGTCTGGTTCATCCAAAAATTCCCAAATATGGCCAGTGTATTCTTTAGGATGTTAGGAAACTCCTGTAAAAGTTTCAGCTCATTTGGAGTTGATTTAGTCAGGGTAATTCTGGTTTCAAGTTTCTGTATTCAAATGAATACAGAAACATTTTCAGAGAATTTCCAAAACTTGGAAATTCAGTTCTGGGCATTCCTTAGCTCCAAAAAATCATAGGAAAATTCAGAAATATTCTCTGAGCTGTGTTTGAAATTATAGTTCACTTGAAGTTGCATGAAAGTGCAAGTTTAATCAGAATTAATTCCTTTATCCCTAAATGCTTAGGGAATTGACTGGGTGATCTAATCAGTGAAACATTCTGAATTTCGGTCCAGAGGACTTTCTTGTGACAAGGAACTCACGGGAAAATTTCCAGCTCCATTGGAGCCCTGGATCAGTAGTGTTCTGTTCAACCAGTTAGGTAATCAACATCCAAGTGATGAACTCCACTCATCACTTGATCCTAGGACTTAACCACACACCCAAACCACTAGTCCCAGTGTTATTTTAAATTCTTAAACAGATTCCAGTTGTAAACTTGTCTTTAGCACTTGTTAGCAAAAGTTTTATAATTAAACATGTATACATATTCATAACCTGTAGTGATTAGACGTGGAAAGTGAAGAAGGAGGAGTTGAGCTTGGATCAAGAAGCAAGAAGGCAGTGATTCAGCTTCAAGGCAGCAGCAACTAACTTCATAATCATCTGACTTTAGTCACCTGCAAAACCAAGGCAAGCCCCGGTTTGCACTTAAGTTGTTTTTAAAGTTTTCCCTTTGTTCACTACTATTGGTCAAGGTTTGTATGTGATTAAGGCCAAGGATGTTTGGTACTCCACTTGCATAACCAAACATGAACCCTGAGATCAAGGGTAGAATTGTGTCATCGTTGTAGCATAAGGCCGTGCTAAATAGGCTAGGACATCCGGTAGAAGACGAGTAGTTGGAATCTACTCGCGAGCTTTGTTTTAGGATCACATAAGTGGGGTTGGAAAGAGAGGCAAACTAAAGTTCACGTTTCTAAAGATGAGACCGGGCAGGAGAGTTAGGTAGCGACAAGACGAGGTCTTGGTCGAGTAGCTCTGCCCGTGTCGGTCAAGGACCAAAGCGTATGCGGCCCTGGGAGCAAGTATTGAGTTGTGTACCGGATGCTTACTGATATATGGGAACCAGGAAACCGATGTACCAGGTTCACTAGATTGTAGAGGCATACCACATCGTCTCGTTAGACCTATGAGCC
This sequence comes from Neostapfia colusana, assembly GCA_030760725.1. Lineage (NCBI taxonomy): Eukaryota > Viridiplantae > Streptophyta > Magnoliopsida > Poales > Poaceae > Neostapfia > Neostapfia colusana. The sequence goes on along the minus strand of JASWHV010000017.1, from coordinate 29,028,364 downwards.
GGAGACGGCGCGACCGGTTCTACAGTTTAGTGGCCTGAGAAAGGTTGCCACATACGACGTAATGAAGGACGCCAGAGTTGGGTCTTCAGAGGCGGGCGTATGTGTCGAGTTATCCAGGTAGTGTTTGATTCGAATCACCGTCCCTCGCGGTTATGAGTACCGCTTGCTCACTGCGCTGTGACGTAGTAATCAAGTTGTGTGGGAATAGTTTGCAAAGTTTTAAATGCTGTTATGATAATTGTAAATTGCATGAGAACCATGTTTAAAATAGATATAGAGCAAACTAAAGTTATTTTTCCACCTTGGGACAAGTAACATTGGAATGAAGTGTTTCTTGTTTGATTGTGGAGTTCCAATGTTGCTGGGTGCAAGGTTACTATTATTATGGCTAATAATGTGAAAGTTAAGGATGAACTCGTAGGCGAGTCTTTTCGCAAATGACAGGCTTAAGTCTTAGGTTACTTTCATGTAGAGTTTCATGTCTTAGGAGAGACGGTTAAGTCTTGCTGAGCCTTTGTGCTCACTCTTGCTATATAAGTAGTTTTGCAGGTAAATCTCGACGCTATAAAGAAGGTTGTCCGGTGAGACTCGAGAACTTCCGAGTCATGTCATACTTGGAGAACCTAGCCGCTGCCATGTCTTCGTGCTGCTAGCGAGAGGAGTCCGCGGGCTAGACTCCTTCTCGAGTGCTTCTTAAATACTCGACGTGAGCTGTTTATAGACTTCCGCTGTAGCTATGTATGTAAAGTATTTACAAAGAACAATTGTAAGCTTCCGCTTTGATTTATGTAGTACATTGTTCCTTATATGTGTGCTGTTGGGTGCCGCATAACACGGCACCACCCAATGCGATTCCTGGGCAAGGTGCCCCGTCCCCGTGAGTGATCGGGACGGTGGGGTCCCGTCAGCGTGGTATCAGAGCCGCATTGGTAATAGCACACGGAATAAGGATTGTATTACGACAAAAACTTAGGATACGGTGAGGAAACGACATTAGGCCCACATAAGGAGTATAGTAGTATAGTTATTTAAAGTGGCATGACTAACATACTTGTTATAATTCTGAATTTTGATTATGTAACAACGCACCTACGCTCAGGTAAACATGGTAAGGAACGCCACCGAAAGCGGTTCAATTTCGGTTAGCTCCCCTGACGAGGAAAGTGGTTCAGGGATAGGTCTCACAGCTTGGTGTGAGACTTTAATATGAAACTCTTGGACTCTTCATGTTCCCGAGTTCATATGAAACGCTGATCCCTAGCGTGCATTAGGCAAGTAAGTGGAGACCCCATCGCGTGGTCAGTAACGCGAGAGTGTGTTCGTCTGGAAATAGCCCAGACGGACATACGCAGTGCTTGCCATCGGCGTGCCCTGCCGGGCGGTATGTGGTATCCGTTGGGTTGATAACATTCCCAACCGTGACGACCCGTTCATGACATACTCGGGTTCCTCGTCGTGTGGTGTAGAAACACGATCACGTACCTTGAGACGTGGCTTAACTCAAGGATGGTGTGGGGGCCCGGTCCCGATCACGGGGCCATGCCGCCTCGCCCGAGGAATCGCATTGTGTGGTGCCGTGTTATGCGGCACCCAACAACACACTTATAAGGAACACAATATTACATAAATCAAAAACGGAAGCTTACAATTATTCTTTGTAAATAATTTACATAAAATAGCTATAGCGGAAGTCTATAACCAGCTCACGTTGAATAACTACGAAGCACTCGAGAAGAGGTCCAGCCTGCGGACTCCTCTCGCTAGCAACACGAAGACACGGCAGCGGCTAGGTTCTCCGAGTGTGACATGACTCGGAAGTTCCCGAGTCTCACCGGACAACCTTCTTTATAGCGTCGAGGTTTACCTGCAAAACCACTTATATAGAAAGAGTGAGCACAAAGGCTCAGCAAGACTTAACCGTCTCTCCTAAGACATGAAACTCTAGATGAAAGTAACCTAAGACCTAAGCCTGTCATTTGCGAAAAGACTCGCCTACGAGTTCATCCTTAACCTTCAAATTTTAGCCATATTAATAATGACCTTGCGATCAGCAACATTGGAACTCCACAATCAAACAAGAAAGGCTTCATTCCAATGTTACTTGCCCCAAGGTAGACAATAACTTTAGTTAGCTCTATCTCTACTTCAAACATGGTTTTCATGCAACTTAACATCATCATAGCAGCAATTATACTTTTGCAAACTGTTTCCACACAAGTTGATTAACTACGTCACAACATGGGAGCAAGCGGTACTCAATAACCGCGAGGGACGGTGATTCGAATCAAACACTACCCAGATAACTCGACACATAAGCCCGCCTCTGAAGACCCAACTCTGGCGTCCTTCATTACGTCGTATGTGGCAACCTTTTTCAGGACACTAGACTGTAGAACCGGTCGCGCCGTCTCGGGCTCATAGGTCTAACGAGACGATGTGGTATGCCTCTACAACCCAGTGAACCTGGTACATCGGTTTCCTGGTTCCCATATATCAGTAAGCATCTGGTACACAACTCAATACTTGCTCCTGGACGCGGCATACGCATCGGTCCTTAACCGACACAGGCAGGGCTACTCGACCAAGACCGCGTCTTGTCGCTGCCTAACCCCTCTGCCTGGTCTCATCTTTAGAAATGTAAACTTTAGTTTGCTTCCTTTCCCAACCACACTTATGATCTTCTGAACTATAGCTCGCGAGTAGATTCCAACTACTCGTCTTGTACAGGATGCCCTAGTCTATTTAGCATGGCCTTATTCTACAGAGATGACATAATTCTACCCTTGATCCCAGGGTTCTTTTTGGTCATGCAAGTGGAGTATAAAACATCCTTGACCTAATGCACATACAAACATTGAATTTTGACCCATAGTAGTGAACAAGGTAAAAATTTTAGAAAACAACTTAAATGCAAACTGGGGCTTGCCTTGGTTTTGCAGGTGACTAGAGTCAGATAATATGGGTTAGTTGCTGATGTCTTGAAGTTCAACTCATGCCCTTCTTGCTCCTTGATCCAAGCTCAACTTCTCCCTCTTCACTTTCCACGTTTTATCACTACACGTTATGAATATGCATACATGTTTAATTATAAAACTTTTGCTAACAAATGCTAACGACAAGTTTAAAACTGGAACTCTGTTTAAGAATTTAAAATGACACTGGGGTGGTGGTTTGGATGTGTGTCTAAGCACTATCACCAAGTGAGGAGTGAGGTTCATCACTTGGGTGGTGATTTCCTAATTGGTAGAACAGAACACTACTGATCCAGAGCTCCAATGGAGCTGGAAATTTTCTTGTGAGTTCCTTGTCTCAAGAAAGTCCTCTGGACCAAAATTCAGAATTTTTCACTAAGTGGATCACCCAGAACAATTCCCTAAGAATTTAGGCAAAGAGGAATTAATTCTGAATAAATTTGCACTTTCATGCAAATTCAAGTGAACTACAATTTCAATCATAGTTCAGAGAGTATGCCTGAATTTTCCTAGGATTTTTGGAGCTAAGGAATGGCTAGAACTGAATTTCTAAGTTTTGGAATTTTCCTGAAAATGTTTCTGTATTCATTTGAATACAGAAACTTGAAACCAGAATTTCCCAAACCAAATCAACTCCAAATGAGTTGAAACTTTTTACAGGAGTCTCCTAATATCCTAAAGAATATTCTGGCAAAATTTGGGGAATTTTGGATGAGCCAAACTCCCTCTAAAATTCTTTTGCTGAAAAGCTTTAAAGAATTTTCCAGAATTTTCTATTGATTTACATACAAATTGGGTGGCATATTTGGATAGAGTTTTACCTCCTGAATCCAATCCAATTTGAATCACTAATTTTGGAGCTTCCTAGCAAAAGTTATGCAGTTCCAAAGTTTGAACTGAATTTGGATTTCAAATTAATCACAGAATTGTTTAAACTCTGACTGCGGGCCACAGGGCCACGTGTCGACCGCTGAAACACGAGCCACACGGGCCAAAGAGTATTTTTCCGCATTGTCACAGGCAGATCCGAGGCCACAGAAGATCTATCCCCTCGCAACAGAGACTGACGCGTGGGCCAGCCCCTGTCTTCGTCTTCCTCCGGCTCCCGCGCGACCCCGCCGCCGAGCTCGCCGGAGTTCTCGCCGGGAGGGGTCTCCGGTGCTTGGAACTTGCTGGTCCTCGCCGCCCCCACGTATTCTCGTGCAAGGAACACATTGCCGGGCTTATCTCAGATCGACAACGGCCGGAAACCTAGGTGCGACGGCGACAGTAGCTGTGGCAACTTCGGCGAGTTGCTAGGGCACTGTAATGCTCTAACCTTGCTCCGGTTAGCTCCTACAGCATCGCCACCACCTAGGGAGCAACGTCCAGGGCTCTGATCTCGTGAGAAACGTTGGCAACTAGGGCTCACCGTGCGACCTAGGGCGATTTCGGGGAAAACTGGAAAAACTCGAAGAACCGAGGTTTTCCTCAACGGTTCTCCCTAGTTCTTGATCCCACGTGCCCACACGGATGTCTACCACTGGGTTTCTAGGTCTGGTGATGGGTGGTGCACCGTGTGTCCTGAATTTCCCAATTCCCTACTCTCGGTTCATTTTGTATGTCCGCGGAAAAAGCCAAATTCCGGCGAGCACGGTCCATGACACGATGCCGGCGTTGCCGTGAAGCGAGAAGGTTTACAGGCGCACTTTTTTGCTTTTTCAGCTCGGTGGAAGAAGCTCTGGGATGGCCTGGCGACGGATTCTTTCTACGGCGGCTTCACCCGGCGCGTTGGAGAGAAAATCGAGCTCGGTGTCGAGTTTCTCACGGGTTAGCCCCTTGTTCTCGCTGTGGGCACGTCGAGGGAGCTTGGGCGACGCCGGGGATGAGCCCAGCTCGGCGTGAACGTTGCCGAGGCGTCCGTGCACCGGCGCTCCGAGGACTTTCTCCGTGCGGCAAGAATTCGACGAGAAGCGCGTGGTAAGGACGGGTTCTCGGTGCTGTGAGGTGTTCACCCGGTGGGAGACCGATAAGGGCGCGTGGAACCGACGTTGAAGCAGCTCGGGAGGTGCTTCCGGTCCTCGGTCGGTAGCGCGTGGCAGCTGGCGGGAGAAGGGTAACGCTCTGGTGTGCTCGCGTGTGTGAACCGAGAACAGAGTGACTTCGGCAGTAAGTTAGGTCCCCCTCCTCTCAATGACCAGTGGGGCCCACAGCTCCCCTCTGCCCCAAAATATCTCCAAATTTTTGACACATTGTAAACTCATCTATGAAGGATCCAAATCCAAACGCCATCTTGACAATTTGACAAGTTGTGCCTCAGTTTCAAATTCGAATTCAAATTTAGAGGAAATTTACAAGTCCCCTTGATATACATATCAAAGCACCTCCAAATTTTCTCAAAATTTGTCTCCCTCATAATTTGGACCTGAGGAATTCAAATATGCCATCTGATCCTTAAGTTGGCCATTTCAAATACAAATTTTCAAACAACAGTTTGAATTTCCTTTTTGGATAGGGCCTTCTTTGCCTTGAGGTAAACCATTTAATTCAAACTGAATATTTAAGTCTTCTTTTGTGAAGACCCATGTAAAAGCCCAAGAAAAGGGACTTGCAAAAAATTTTATGCACCTCACAACACAACAGTTTTGTTGTGGGTAGATTGTGAAATATTGTGAAGAGCAAGTGGCCTCCATCAAAGGAGTGATTAGAAGGGAAAGTCTTCACTTTCACTAAGTAGGGTTTCTACACATGAACATGAGAGGTTGAGCTCACCCCTAGAATTTAAAAAGTCTTGGGAAGGTTCAGTCCAAAGCTCATGCAAATTCAACACTTTTTGAGGCACTTTTGGGTTATTTCAAAAGGAGGCCAATTTGAATGTAAATTTTCAAATTGCAGCAACTTTCATCACCCAAATTCAAAAGTTAGCTCCATATCTATACTCAGCACATTTTTCTGAGTAAACCCACCAAGTTTCATCCCCATTGGAGTTCATCTTGTCGGGAGCCAAATTGGCAATAATTCAAAACTGAATTTGAATTTCAGTTTAAATATGAAGCCAATTTAACCAAACAAAGTTTGAATTTGAGAACTCAAATTCAAACCAATACTTGGAGGCTAAGTCTCTCATTAAATGGAGAGTAGCTGAGATATTTGCAGCAGAATTTGGAAAAAGAGATTAGGGGGAGAGGGGGCCCACAAGTCAGTGGGAGGACTGTTCTCCAAACCGAGCGTGGCCTGTTCTCCCCGACGCCGGTCGAACACAGGCCGCCAGCTCCTGCTCCCGCGCCCGAGAGGGAGGGACACCGCACGAGCCAGCGCGCCGTGGAGGACCGACTGCAGCGGCGGTAACACGCGCGGCCACGTGAAGATCATCACTGCTCCCGTGCCTCGCGCTGACCGACCCGACTGCCGCCGATCGACTTTCCGTGAGGATTCGGCCGAGCTCTCGCGTGCAGCAGCCCCCCTAGCCAAAAACCACACCAGCTACTCGCCCTCTACCTCCTCCGGCCGAAGACAATCAAGTTTAGCTGCCCAGAACCTAGCCCGGAGACTATCGGCGGTGACCGAGAAGAACAGTCGGCACGGGCTCACCGTGGGCAGCTCGAACCCGAGGCTTTCCTAGCCGAGCTAGGCCACTCGGAGACGTGCCGGATAGTCACGCTGCTACTAGCCAAGCCACAGCCCCGACGGTGGACCATCGAGCGTCAATTTGACGTTTTTCTCCCGGCACATCCGCTCGGACCTCCGGGTAAGAATCCATCGAATTCATCGTTGATATTCGTTCTTAGGCCACCAAATCGTGCACACAGGACCTAGACTGGCTAGCGGTCAATTTCTCTTCGCAACCCTAGCTAGAGAACTGACACAGTGCGGGGTATTGCATGTCGTTCCACGTCCAAATGCGCGGCAGGAGTCGGGCGCACGGTGAGAACTCCTCTGGAGGTGTTGCCATGCGCTGGCCTTTACTTGCCGAGTTTCCCTAGCACCCACTGGTGCTCTAGAACGGATGGGCTGAGTCGTTGGCAGGCTAGGACCACCGGGCGACGATGCCGATCGTTCCCCGAGGCCGCCGCACGCTGCCGGCACCGTTCCGATCCTCTAGCGACTAAACCGAGCCCACAAACATGTTTCCCGACCCCATAAACCCCCAGGCGGCGAGCCTCCAGCCGGGAGACGGCCGGAGACACTCAGCCGGTGAGGCGCCGCCTCGGTCCGGCGAGGTTAGCGCGCGCGCGGGAAGGAGGGCTCGGAGGAAGAAGAAGGGTGGGGCAGGCCCACCAGTCAGTGAGGGCGAGTTTAAAACGGGATCGAATATGGCCAGGATTCCGTGTGGCTGTGCACAGGAAAACCCAGTAACCCTGTGTGTTCTCGCTTCTCACTGGCTGCGATTTAAAGAGTGGGCCCAGGTTATTTTCCAATAGTAAAACAATTCCAGTGTCCACTCAAACTTTAGAAATCCATAACCTTTGCTAGGAGGCTCCAAATTTAGTGATTCAAATTGGGTTGGATTCATCTTGTCTAGCTCTGTCCAGATATACAATCCAATTTGTATGAAACCCATTAATTAATTCTGGAAAATTCTTTAAAGCTTTTCAGCAAAAGAATTTTAGAGGGAGTTTGGTTCATCCAAAAATCCCCAAATTTTACCAGCATGTTGTTTAGGACATTAGTAAACCCCTGTAAAAGTTTCAGACCATTTGGAGTTGATTTGGTCGGAGCAATTCAAATTGGAAGGTGCTGTGTTCATTTGAATACAGAAACATTTTCAGAGAATTTCCAAAACTTGGAAATTCAATTCTGGGCAAACCTTGACTCCAAAAATGCTAGGAAAATTCATGAAAACTCTATGAGCTATAATTGAAATTGTAGTTCATTAAGTTGAGCATGAACAGGGGTATTACCTCAGAATAAATTCTTCCTTGCTGATTTGCCAAGAGAATTATTCTGAGCAAACCACTCCATGAAAAGTGCTAATGTTTGGTCCAGAGAGTTTTCTTGTGACAAGGAATTCACACAAAAATTCTCAGCTCCATTTGAGCTCTAGATCACCCCTGTCCTTTTTAACCACTTAAGGGAATTAATATGGAAAAGGGGGAAAACCACTTAGCATTTAACCATGTGATTAAGTTCAAGCCAAACCACCAACACCAGTTCATCTTTAAATTCTTAAACAAAGTTCCAGGTGTTAGAGGCTGGTTATTATAACTAATAGTAGAAGTCTTACTCTAAAACTCACATTTGCATCTAAATTAACATGTAGTATTTCATTAACGTGTAGCCGTTGAAAAAGAGACTCCGGAAGTGCTGGACTTCCTCCTTCCGGACGAAGAACTAACTCCTGACCAGCAGCAACAAGGCAAGCCCCGGTTTGCATTAACCTTTTTATAAGTCTTCTTTTGTTTACATGAGTCATGTGAAGTATGATTGTGCATTAGGTGTAGGATGAATGGAACCCCACTTGCATAACCAAAGGTTCCTAAAAGAGTGAGGGTAGTGTCTAAGACCTCGAGTAGACAGGCTATGCTTAATGAGTCATAGAACTTCGGTACAAGTCGAGTAGTTGGAATCTACTCGCGAGATAGGCATTGGGACACACGGGTTCGGTTGAGTGACGCGAGATCACTTTAGTAATGAAAATGAGACTAGGCAGTGGCTAGGGCGCAGCAAGAGGGAGTCTTGTGTGCGCATCCCTGCCCGTGTCGATTGAGGACCGATCCGTGTGCGGCCCTGCTGAACAAGTATTGAACGTACTGAAGGCATATCGGATATATGGGCCCCGATAAACCGATGTAGCCTAAACCTCCGGGCGTCGAGGCATAGCACACCGATTTATAGGTGTAGGTTGAGGGCAGCAAGGTGGAAATCTGCCAACGGGCATAGAGAGATGCTCCGTGTGGGGAACCTCCTGCTCGTTTCAGTGCGACCGGTTCGACGTTTGGGCTGTTGGGTGAAAGGTTGTCCCGTACGACATCGAGTGAGCGTGCTGTGCAGCTCCACGGGTGGGCGTACGTGACGTGCTCTTTGGGTTTTCCCTGCAGGTGTATATCGAGTCGATTCGCCGTCCCTCACGGTGACGAGTACTGCTTGTTCACTGCGTCGTAACGTAGACTAATGGATGAAATATGTTGATTCAATGATGCTGATTGATATAATTGTATTGCTACATGTGTGCCACCAAATACTGCTTACTAAATTTCAGATTTCATGAACTGTTAACTTGTTGCTAAAAGATGAATTAAGGATGAACTTGTAGGCGTGTCGTTTTGCTGAAATGTTACTATCCTATGTCCATTGTACACCTCATGTAGAGTTTCATGCTTAGGTGAGTCGGTTAAGCCTTGCTGAGCCTTTGTGCTCACAGTTGCTGCTTAAGTGTTTTTCAGGTGAGGAGCCACCCACGGACTCGGAGTACGAGTCCACCGGCGAGGGTTACCCTCCGTCGGGGACCACGGCTGAGTGGGAGCCGTACACGCCGCGCTGAGCTGAGACGTGAGCTAGTGTGGGTTGCCCTAGGGCTGGGCAACCGACTTTTGCTAAATAGGCGGGCGTGAGTTGTATAGTGTAGTCTTCCGCTGTGTAATAGAACAATAGTTGTAACTGAAGTTTGTACCTGGTTGTACAGTTTCAGCTGTTTTTCCCATGTAATATATTGTGTTCTTATGACGTGTGCTGTCGGGTGTCGCATCGCGCGGCACCACCCTCTGCGATCCTGGATGAGCGGATTCCGGTCCGCCACAGCCTGGTATCAGAGCTGCAGTGGGGATAGCACAGTACTAAAGGACTGCATTATGGGAAAAACTTAGGTATACGGTGAGGATTCGGTAGTTGCCCAAGTAAGGACTATATTAACATAGTTACTTAAAGTGGCAAAGACTAACTTATGTGTTATAATTCTGAATTTCAATTATGTAACGACGCACCTACGCTCTGGTAAGTATGGTAAGGAACGCCACCGAAAGCGGTTCAATTTCGGTTAGCTCTCCCTGACGAGGAACGTGGTTCGGGGATTGATCTCACAGCTTGGTGTGAGATGTCAATATGAATCTCTTGGACTCTTCATGTCCCTGAGTTCATATGAAACGCTGATCCCTAGCGTGCATTAGGCAAGTAAGCGGAGACCCCATCGCGTGGTCAGTAACGCGAGAGTGTGTTCGTCTAGAAATAGCCTAGGAGGACATACACAGCGCTTGCCATCGGCGTGCCCTGCAGGGCAGTAGGTGGTATCTGTTGGGTTGATAACATTCCCAACCGTGACGACCCGTTCATGACATACTCGGGTTCCCCGTCGTGTGGTGTTGAAACACGATCACGTACCTTGAGACGTGACTTAGCTCAAGGACGGCCGTATGACAATGATACGGGCGTTTGTATTTACTTTTAGATATGGAACTGCCTGAAATGAACAAACTTTGAGTGCACCATCATTGTGTGGTCTTCTGCAGGTACTAACCACGTATGTATCCGTGTAGAAAATGTGTGCGAGAGACCGTTTAGTGCCACACTCGAGACATATATACCGGTATGATCCGGTTAGGATTTTCTTTTGTGAGGAACGTAGTACCGAGACATTGTAGGCATATGCATGAGTATAATGATAACAAAGAATTAAAATCTATAGGTTCAACATTTAGGACCCTGGTTGGGTATAAGAATGGGATAGTGATGATTGTAGTTCCAAAAAGATTGAAAAACAGAGTGCTCGGTTTTGGGACAGCAAGTTTGCTGATCCTCAACAGGGCATAACTCACAGGTCTTTTAGCCGAGAGAGGTATGCTATATAGTTCTCTAAAGGTAGTCAAGTACTCTACAACTTTGTTGTAGACTTCCAGAGCTGAAACTCGCCTTAAGATGGCTGGAATTCCAGAGGAATGTAAACTGTCCAGAACCAGGGCAGAGTAAAACATCCTCTGAACTGATCTGTTTTTCAAACATAACTCCCAGTAGAAAAATCTAAAATTGTCATATAATACATCCTAAGAAAGAGTAGAAGATGTGCGACACCTTTGCAATTCAAAGTTCCTGAAATTTCAGCACAGAATTTAGTGGAAATCAGGGTTGGAAACAGCCACTTCCAAAGGAGGTGCTGTTAAAATTCTTCCAGAAATTCTGCTAACTTTGAATTAACATAACTTTATAATCAAAGCTGATCTGGGGGCAAATGAGTACTCGTTGGAAAGATACTGAAGTTAACTTGAACTTTGGTATTCAACTTGAGTCATGAAGATGCACAGAACCAGATCAAAACTTGGAATAGGTAGAAACTGGTCATTCTGACAGAAGAATGACAGTTGAGCTCATGGGAGAGGGTGTTGTACCCTAAGGGTGTTATACGTGATGACAATGCAAGAATAATGTCTCGTAGTGACCAAACCTAGTCATGTTGAGCTTCCAAAGGGGAGGTTCATCAAGTTGGATTAAACTAACTTGTGTTTGGTCTGGTAATGGTGTAGCTTGTGCAAAGTTATTACATTATCTACTTACGAGATATTTCACATGTTTGGTTGTCATAATGTTTTTACGCCCAGTTCTATTGGACTGCATGCAAAATGTTGCGGGACTGATGTTTAATGTCGTATGGTTGCAGATGGTTCGTACTAGGACCACGCACGAGGTTGGTGGCTCTAGCCAAGGGGGAGGCGATGACTCCCAGCCACCCGCCTACGACAGCACCCCGCAGCAGCAGCCACCACCGCCGCCTCCGCTTACTCTAGCGGATGTGATAGCGGCATTGGTGGGATGTCGTGAGGAGCAGACCGACTTGCTCCGCACGATCGTGCAGAATACGTCCCAGGCGGGAGGACGTCAAGAGCGAGGGCCTCGTGAGCCCCGCGAAGTGTCGTACTCGGATTTCATGAGTACGCACCCTCCAGTGTTCACCGAAGCTGAAGAGCCACTGGAGGCGGACAACTGGCTGCGGACTATCGAGTCCAAGTTCGGGCTGCTCCAGTGTACGGAGCGGCAGAAGACACTGTTCGCAGCACAGCAGCTCCACGGTGCCGCTGGTGCGTGGTGGGCGAATTATGTCGCCTCACGTCCGGCTGGCCATGCCGTGGAATGGCAAGAGTTCCGGGAGGCGTTCCGTGCCTATCACATACCTCCCGGGATAATGACGAGAAAGTTCCAAGAATTTTTGGAACTGAAGCAGGGCGGGAGGAGTGCCCACGACTACTCCCGTGCCTTCAACCATCTGGCGCAGTATGCGTCAGACTACGTCTCCACGGAGGAGAAGAAGAGGGAGCACTTCTATCGGGGGTTACACCCCGAAATGAAGACCCACCTGGTACAATGGAACCGCGGCACATTCAACGACCTAGTCAATGCCGCCATCATGCAAGAGGACGCTCAGCGGGAGTTAGCAGCTGAGCAGAGGAAGCGCAGCGCTCCACCTAGCAGCGGTGGGAGTGGCGCTCCCCAGAAGTACCGTATGGTGTATCGGACACCATCCGGGCAGCAGTGGCGTCCACCGGCGCGACCTCAGCAGTTCGGGGGACGTTCGTTCCAAGCACCCCCGTTCCGTCCGCCGATGCCACCACCAAGACAGCAACAGCAGACGGTACCCCGGGCGTTTCCACCACCACAACGCACCCCGGGTTTCCGTCCACCGATTAGCGGGGGACAGCCCCGTTTCACCAGCTTCACGTGTGGCCAGGCGGGCCACTTCGCGAAGGACTGTCCCCAGGGGCAGCAGAGCAGCGGGCAAGCCCAGCTCCAGGGCGGTGCTCGAGGCCGACCTCCGGTGAAGAAGGTTGGTCAGCGGACTGGAGGCGTCCGCAACCTCGACAATGAGGACGCCCCAGAGGGAGACAACGTGCTGGCGGGTACGTTTACTCTCAACCATCAAGCCATAGTCATATTATTTGATTCGGGTGCAACCCATAGCTTTATAAGTGCATCCTATGTGGCTAAACATCAATTGCAAATCTTCCCAACCGACTGCACTTATATGATCTGCTCACCGGGAGGGAGGATTTCAGCTAATATGATGATTCCAAAGGCACCTCTGTGCTTGGGTGGGAAACTATATCCCACCACCTTGATAATCCTTATGGGACAAAAGATTGATGCAATCTTAGGGATGTCATGGCTGCAATACCATGGTGCTGTCCTAGAGACTCGGACACGGACGGTTCACTTAAATTCTCCATTCCACCGTCCGCATTCCATGGTGTTAGACACGCCAGTCCGGGAAGTTTTAGCAATTAATAATGCTGAAGTTCTCAAGTTAGAAGACATCCCCGTAGTCCGGGAGTATCCCGACGTGTTCCCGGACGATCTTCCGGGCATGCCACCTGAGCGGGATGTCGAGTTCAAGATCGAGCTCGCACCCGGGACTACGCCCATATCACGGAGACCATACAAGATGGCTCCAAATGAGCTGGCTGAACTAAAAGAACAGCTCAATGATCTGTTGAGCAAGGGTTTCATTCGGCCGAGTTCCTCGCCTTGGGGATGCTCGGCGCTATTTGTAAAGAAGAAGGATGAAACCCTGAGGCTGTGTGTGGATTACCGGCCGCTCAACGCCGTCGCCATCAAGAATAAGTACCCACTGCCCCGTATTGACATCTTGTTTGATCAACTCGTGGGGGCAAGTGTGTTCTCCAAGATGGACCTTCGCTCTGGATATCACCAGATCAAGATCCGGGCGGAGGATATCCCGAAGACGGCGTTCTCGACGAGATACGGCTTATACGAATATCTCGTCATGTCATTTGGTCTCACAAATGCTCCAGCCCATTTCACGTATCTCATGAACTCGGTGTTCATGCCGGAGCTGGAAAAGTTCGTGGTGGTGTTCATCGACGATATCTTGGTTTACTCCAAGACAGAAGCCGAGCATGCCGAACACTTACGGATCGTTCTTCAACGATTGCGAGACCACAAGCTCTACGCCAAGTTCAGCAAATGCGAATTTTGGATCAGCCAAGTGCCATTCTTGGGACATAGCATCTCAGCTGAAGGCATTGCGGTTGACCCAAGTAAAATCGAGCAAGTGTTGAAATGGAAAGCTCCCACTTCAGTTCATGAAGTCAGAAGCTTCCTCGGGTTAGCGGGATACTACCGGAGATTCATTCCGAGTTTCTCCAAGCTCGCTAAGCCGATGACAGAGTTGCTGAAGAAAGGGACAAAATATGTTTGGAACACCGCGTGTGAAGGAGCGTTCCGAACATTGGTGAAGCATCTCACAACAGCCCCGGTGTTAGCTCAGCCGGATACAACAAAGCCCTTCGACGTGTATTGTGACGCGTCCGGTATTGGGCTTGGCTGCGTGTTGATGCAGGAAGGACGTGTGGTCGCTTATGGCTCACGCCAACTTCGGAACCATGAGCAGCACTACCCGACTCACGATCTTGAACTTGCTGCCGTGGTGTTGGCGCTGAAAATGTGGAGGCACTATCTCCTGGGGAACTTGGTGCATCTCTACACCGACCACAAGAGCTTGAAATACATTTTCACCCAGAAGGAGCTGAACATGAGGCAGAGGAGGTGGTTAGAACTGATCAAAGATTATGAGATTGAGATCCATTACCACCCCGGCAAGGCGAATGTGGTTGCCGACGCGCTGAGTCGGAAATCGCATGTCCATCACCTCACCATTACACCGGTGGAGGAGGAAGAGCCAAGTTTATACTTGGTTCCTTATAGATCGCTGTACAACCTTGCCCTCATCCCTACTATTAGGGAGGACATCATTGCAGCTCAGAAAACGGATAAAGGCATGGCACATCTCCGGAGACGGATAGACACTGGAGAAATTAAATGTTTCCGGAAAGATGATGAGGGGACGCTGTGGTTCAATGACCGCATAGTCGTACCCCGAGATATGGAGTTGAGGAAAAAGATCCTCGATGAAGCTCACTTGTCTAAATACTCCATTCATCCGGGCAGCAACAAAATGTACCAAGATTTGAAAAAGAAATTTTGGTGGACACGGATGAAGCGGGAGGTAGCTAAGTACGTATCCGAGTGCGATACGTGTAGACGAGTGAAAGCTGATCACATGAAGAAATCAGGGCTGTTGCAACCCCTGAAGATCCCGGCATGGAAATGGGAAGATGTGAGCATGGATTTCATTGTGGGATTACCCCTAACAGCCAACAAGCATGATTCCATATGGATAATCGTTGATCGGTTAACCAAGACGGCTCACTTCATTCCGGTGAATACACGTTACAATGCCGGCAAATATGCGAAGCTATACATAGCGAAGATTCTATGCCTATACGGGGTACCCAAGACCATTGTCTCAGATCGAGGTGCATTATTTGTATCTCGCTTTTGGGAGCAGCTACACGCTGCATTGGGTACTAAGTTGATCAGGAGCTCTGCCTATCACCCTCAGACAGATGGCCAGACAGAAAGGGTGAATCAAGTCCTGGAAGACATGTTGAGAGCATGTGCCATCCACCGTGGTAGGAACTGGGATGATCACCTACCATTGGCGGAATTCTCGTACAACAACGGCTATCAGGCGAGTATCAAAATGGCACCTTACGAAGCTCTCTACGGTCGTAAATGCCGCACCCCATTAAATTGGTGCGAGTCCGGTGAAAGGGTCACATTCGGAGTTGATGTGGTGAACGACGCCGAAGAGCGTGTTCGGACAATTCAAGCCAATTTGAAGGCCGCTCAATCCCGACAGAAGAGCTACGCTGATAAGAGGCGTAGACCGTTGCACTTTGACGTTGGGGAACACGTGTACCTCCGCGTGTCTCCAATGAAGGGCGTGCACCGGTTCGGTGTGAAGGGGAAGCTCGCTCCCCGTTTCATTGGACCCTACGCTATCACCGAGAAGTGTGGACCAGCAGCGTATCGATTGGAGCTACCGGCATCTCTGGCTGGTGTCCATGATGTTTTCCATGTTTCGCAACTGCGAAAATGCTTGAAGCATACAGCTGCTGTTCCTACCGAAGACATCGGCGAGCTGAAACCGGATTTAACATATGATGAATATCCGGTGGGAATTCTTGAGGAGAAAGCCAGGACCACACGCAGCAGAACGTTGTGGTTCTACAAAATACTCTGAAGCAACCACACCGCCG
Organism: Neostapfia colusana; assembly: GCA_030760725.1. Lineage (NCBI taxonomy): Eukaryota > Viridiplantae > Streptophyta > Magnoliopsida > Poales > Poaceae > Neostapfia > Neostapfia colusana. The sequence continues at coordinate 29,012,373 of JASWHV010000017.1, read as the reverse complement.
AAGAAGCGACGTGGGAGAGCGAGGAGTTCCTTCGCTCAAATTACCCGGAGTTTATGGCTTCTCAACACGGGTAAGTCCCTATTACATCGCTATCTCTTCTTTTATAATCTTGGGACGAGATTCTTTTAAGGGGGGAGGGATGTAAAAGCCCAAGAAAAGGGACTTGCAAAAATTTTTATGCACCTCACAACACAACAGTTTTGTTGTGGGTAGATTGTGAAATATTGTGAAGAGCAAGTGGCCTCCATCAAAGGAGTGATTAGAAGGGAAAGTCTTAACTTTCACTAAGTAGGGTTTCTACCATGAACATGAGAGGTTGAGCTCACCCCTAGAATTTAAAAAGTCTTGGGAAGGTTCAGTCCAAAGCTCATGCAAATTCAACACTTTTTGAGGCACTTTTGGGTTATTTCAAAAGGAGACCAATTTGAATGTAAATTTTCAAATTGCAGCAACTTTCATCACCCAAATTCAAAAGTTAGCTCCATATCTATACTCAGCACATTTTTCTGAGTAAACCCACCAAGTTTCATCCCCATTGGAGTTCATCTTGTCGGGAGCCAAATTGGCAATAATCCAAAACTGAATTTGAATTTCAGTTTAAATATGAAGCCAATTTAACCAAACAAAGTTTGAATTTGAGAACTCAAATTCAAACCAATACTTGGAGGCTAAGTCTCTCATTAAATGGAGAGTAGCTGAGATATTTGCAGCAGAAATTTGGAAAAAGAGATTAGGGGGAGAGGGGGCCCACAAGTCAGTGGGAGGACTGTTCTCCAAACCGAGCGTGGCCTGTTCTCCCCGACGCCGGTCGAACACAGGCCGCCAGCTCCTGCTCCCGCGCCCAAGAGGGAGGGACACCGCACGAGCCAGCGCGCCGTGGAGGACCGACTGCAGCGGCGGTAACACGCGCGGCCACGTGAAGATCATCACTGCTCCCGTGCCTCGCGCTGACCGACCCGACTGCCGCCGATCGACTTTCCGTGAGGATTCGGCCGAGCTCTCGCGTGCAGCACCCCCCCTAGCCAAAAACCACACCAGCTACTCGCCCTCTACCTCCTCCGGCCGAAGACAATCAAGTTTAGCTGCCCAGAACCTAGCCCGGAGACTATCGGCGGTGACCGAGAAAAACAGTCGGCACGGGCTCACCGTGGGCAGCTCGAACCCGAGGCTTTCCTAGCCGAGCTAGGCCACTCGGAGACGCGCCGGATAGTCACGCTGCTACTAGCCAAGCCACAGCCCCGACGGTGGACCATCGAGCGTCAATTTGACGTTTTTCTCCCGGCACATCCGCTCGGACCTCCAGGTAAGAATCCATCGAATTCATCCTTGATCTTCATTCTTAGGCCACCAAATCGTGCACACAGGACCTAGACTGGCTAGCGGTCAATTTCTCTTCGCAACCCTAGCTAGAGAACTGACACAGTGCGGGGTATTGCATGTCGTTCCACGTCCAAATGCGCGGCAGGAGTCGGGCGCACGGTGAGAACTCCTCTGGAGGTGTTGCCATGCGCTGGCCTTTACTTGCCGAGTTTCCCTAGCACCCACTGGTGCTCTAGAACGGATGGGCTGAGTCGTTGGCAGGCTAGGACCACCTGGCGACGATGCCGATCGTTCCCCGAGGCCGCCGCACGCTGCCGGCACCGTTCCGATCCTCTAGCGCCTAAACCGAGCCCACAAACATGTTTCCCGACCCCATAAACCCCCAGGCGGCGAGCCTCCGGCCGGGAGACGGCCGGAGACACTCAGCCGGTGAGGCGCCGCCTCAGTCCGGCGAGGTTAGCGCGCGCGCGGGAAGGAGGGCTCGGAGGAAGAAGAAGGGTGGGGCAGGCCCACCAGTCAGTGAGGGCGAGTTTAAAACGGGATCGAATATGGCCAGGATTCCGTGTGGCTGTGCACAGGAAAACCCAGTAACCCTGTGTGTTCTCGCTTCTCACTGGCTGCGATTTAAAGAGTGGGCCCAGGTTATTTTCCAATAGTAAAACAATTCCAGTGTCCACTCAAACTTTAGAAATCCATAACCTTTGCTAGGAGGCTCCAAATTCAGTGATTCAAATTGGGTTGGATTCATATTGTCTAGCTCTGTCCAGATATACAATCCAATTTGTATGAAACCCATTAATTAACTCTGGAAAATTCTTTAAAGCTTTTCAGCAAAAGAATTTTAGAGGGAGTTTGGTTCATCCAAAAATCCCCAAATTTTACCAGCATGTTCTTTAGGACATTAGTAAACCCCTGTGAAAGTTTCAGACCATTTAGAGTTGATTTGGTCAGAGCAATTCAAATTGGAAGGTGCTGTGTTCATTTGAATACAGAAACATTTTCAGAGAATTTCCAAAACTTGGAAATTCAATTCTGGGCAAACCTTGACTCCAAAAATGCTAGGACAATTCATGCAAACTCTATGAGCTATAATTGAAATTGTAGTTCATTAAGTTGAGCATGAACAGGGGTATTACCTCAGAATAAATTCTTCCTTGCTGATTTGCCAAGAGAATTATTCTGAGCAAACCACTCCATGAAAAGTGCTAATGTTTGGTCCAGAGAGTTTTCTTGTGACAAGGAATTCACACAAAAATTCTCAGCTCCATTGGAGCTCTAGATCACCCCTGTTCTGTTTAACCACTTAAGGGAATTAATATGGAAAAGGGGGAAAACCACTTAGCATTTAACCATGTGATTAAGTTCAAGCCAAACCACCAACACCAGTTCATCTTTAAATTCTTAAACAAAGTTCCAGGTGTTAGAGGCTGGTTATTAGAACTAATAGTAGAAGTCTTACTCTAAAACTCACATTTGCATCTAAATTAACATGTAGTATTTCATTAACGTGTAGCCGTTGAAGAAGAGACTCCGGAAGTGCTGGACTTCCTCCTTCCGGACAAAGAACTAACTCCTGACCAGCAGCAACAAGGCAAGCCCCGGTTTGCATTAACCTTTTTATAAGTCTTCTTTTGTTTACATGAGTCATGTGAAGTATGATTGTGCATTAGGTGTAGGATGAATGGAACCCCACTTGCATAACCAAAGGTTCCTAAATGAGTCATAGAACTTCGGTACAAGTCGAGTAGTTGGAATCTACTCGCGAGATAGGCATTGGGACACACGGGTTCGGTTGAGTGACGCGAGATCACTTTAGTAATGAAAATGAGACTAGGCAGTGGCTAGGGCGCAGCAAGAGGGAGTGTTGTGTGCGCATCCCTGCCCGTGTCGATTGAGGACCGATCCGTGTGCGGCCCTGCTGAACAAGTATTGAACGTACCGAAGGCATATCGGATATATGGGCCCCGATAAACCGATGTAGCCTAAACCTCCGGGCGTCGAGGCATAGCACACCGATTTATAGGTGTAGGTTGAGGGCAGCAAGGTGGAAATCTGCCAACGGGCATAGAGAGATGCTCCGTGTGGGGAACCTCCTGCTCGTTTCGGTGCGACCGGTTCGACGTTTGGGCTGTTGGGTGAAAGGTTGTCCCGTACGACATCGAGTGAGCGTGCTGTGCAGCTCCACGGGTGGGCGTACATGACGTGCTCTTTGGGTTTTCCCTGCAGGTGTATATCGAGTCGATTCGCCGTCCCTCGTGGTGACGAGTACTGCTTGTTCACTGCGTCGTAACGTAGACTAATGGATGAAATATGTTGATTCAATGATGCTGATTGATATAATTGTATTGCTACATGTGTGCCACCAAATACTGCTTACTAAATTTCAGATTTCATGAACTGTTAACTTGTTGCTAAAAGATGAACTAAGGATGAACTTGTAGGCGTGTCGTTTTGCTGAAATGTTACTATCCTATGTCCATTGCACACCTCATGTAGAGTTTCATGCTTAGGTGAGTCGGTTAAGCCTTGCTGAGCCTTTGTGCTCACGGTTGCTGCTTAAGTGTTTTTCAGGTGAGGAGCCACCCATGGACTCGGAGTACGAGTCCACCGGCGAGGGTTACCCTCCGTCGGGGACCACGGCTGAGTGGGAGCCGTACACGCCGCGCTGAGCTGAGACGTGCAGCTAGTGTGGGTTGCCCTAGGGCTGGGCAACCGACTTTTGCTAAATAGGCGGGTGTGAGTTGTATAGTGTAGTCTTCCGCTGTGTAATAGAACAATAGTTGTAACTGAAGTTTGTACCTGGTTGTACAGTTTCAGCTGTTTTTCCCATGTAATATATTGTGTTCTTATGACGTGTGCTGTCGGGTGTCGCATCGCGCGGCACCACCCTCTGCGATCCTGGATGAGCGGATTCCGGTCCGCCACAACCCATTTGAATTTGGGTGGAAAACTTTGGTTTGCTTCTAGTCCATGCTCGATCAACCTTAGTCTTAATCTGAACTTCACAAGTTCAGTTTGACTAAGCCCCTCAACTTTGAGTTTGAAGGTGATCTCAAATAATGCCTTGAACACATGGTATATGAGCTCAAAATTTCTCCAAATTTAGATCTTAAGCTCTTTTATACATGAGGACTGCAAAGGTCATCTCATATATATGCTTTTGGACATCTGAACATAAATGCTTTGCAAGAGTTCAAAAAAATGGGGTTTAAACTTCCCTCCCCTCTACTCATAGAGAATGTGCATATGAGTTAGCTTTTTGGGAGTGAAATCCTTTCCCGGGTTAACATGTGTTCAACAGGAGTTAAAGAAGATTTTATCTCTTCCCACATGTCCCTGTTTGAGTTTATCATTTTATGTGACATAACTCAAATCATTCCCTTGTCTAACAGATTTGAATTCAGCATGAACTCAACATGATCATAGTCCATTCCCTTTTTGGCTCACCCCCAAATCAGAAAGTTGCCACCACATTCTCCTCAATTCAAAGGTATGAGGCTCCATGTGTATCCAAAAGTTGGGCAGCAATTTGAGTTGAGCCTTTGAGACTAAAGACCTTACTGTTGTTCTTTCTCATGTACATGTATGATTAAACATGAGTTTAACTCCACCCTGGTCCACACATTTAAAGGCATGCTTGAACACATGTGGTTGCACCTCATGTATACCATCCCATGTAAGAAAGTTTTTGTAAGTCCCATTTTTCATGAACTAGAAACACAATGACATTCAATCATCCGTTTCTTTGCATTCACGTTTTTGGGACTTTTACATTCCTGCCCCCTTAAAAAGAATCTCGTCCCAAGATTCCAAAAGAAGACTGAGACGGGAGAGGTAATGCCAAGTGGTATGATGATAAAAATTCTGGATAGTTCATGCGGAGGTAATCTTTGCTCTCCACATTGTTTCCTCCGTGGTATGATTACTCCACCCCACCTGGTGAAATCTTAATATCTGATTTCAGGTGTCCCAGATCTTTCCCTCGCTAGTCTGATCCGGTCGCTCGGTGTAGGCACGATCCGGCTGCAACTAGTCGATTTATTTGGGGCGGACAACGATAGTAGCTTTAAAGCACTTCTGCAGATGTGACACATGAAATGTGCCGTGAACACCAGCAAGATTTGCCGGTAGTTCTAGCCGGTAAGCTACGGTTCCACACTTTTCCGTGACAGCAAGTGGATCTAAGGCTAGGGAAGCAAAATCTCCCCTTTACATTGGACTGGTGAATTCCTTTCCATCGGAGACACGCAAAGACAACGTGTTCTCCTCCGTCGAAATGCAACGGTCTATGCCTTTGACCATCGTGACTTTTCTGTCGGGATTGCACAACCTCCAAGTTTGCTTCTACCGCCTGAACTCGGTCATTGGCTTCGTTGAAGAATCAACCCCGAACAGTACTCTTTCACCGTACTCACACCACTTCCACGGTGTGCGACATTTCTGGCTGTAGAGTTTCATCTTACGAGGTATAACTATATGGTCTTTAAACCATAGAGTACCCTCATTGCCCTTTATAGTGACGGCATTGAGTGAACGAAAATCAACACTTAATCTTAGTGTCTCATCGTTCTTCTTAACGAACAGCGCAGAGCACTCCCAGGTGATAAGCTTGGTTGTGTAAAACCGTTGCTCATAAGTGCACTTAGTTGCTCCTTCAGCTCCGCTTGTTCATTGGGTGCCATCTTACACGGACCTCATGAAATTGGTGTTGTTTCCGGCGTCAGTTCAATCTTGAACTTGACGTCCCGTTAGCCGGCATTGCCCGGTAACTCACCGGAAACACATTGGATATTCACGTCCCACCAGAAAATCCTCGAGTTTAATCACTCTCGTGGGATAGGCCTAGCCCGTTCTCTTTGCTGTACCGAACGGACTCTTCTGTCCTCATCCAGATTTTGATCCGCTTAATCAGAATTTTCATAACTCAAGTTGAATACAAAAGTTAGAGTTAACATAAGTATCTTTCCAACAAGTATTCATATGCCTTCAGATCATCCATGGATCCAAAGTTATGATTGTTCAAAGTTGACAGAATTCCTGGATAAAATTTGCCAGCATCTCCTTTGTATGTGGCTAATTTATCACAGTTGTATATAAAATACAATAAGAATCTGAGCAAACTCTGAACTACAACAATGTTGCAAATTTCATAACCTTTCAACGGTGTATTATAGGCTCCTTACGGATTTTTCTACAGGAAGTTATGGATTAAAAACAGAAAGGTCCAGAGAGGTTTTTGGTACTGTCCTGGTTTTGAATAGTTTGCCTTCAACTGGACTTTTTACCAACTCAAAGTGTGATTTTGCTCTGGAGGTCTACAAATAAATTGTATAGCACTTGAAAATCTTTCCAAAACTGTATCATACACCTTGATTGGTTAAATCTACTCAGAGTTATGCTCTGTCAAAGTCCAGCAAGAATTCCTGCCAGAAACAGAGCACTCTGTTTTTGAAAACTTTGACACCTAGTTATACTCTCATTTAAATCTTAACTCAAAATAAGAGTTCAGTAATAATACTTGTTTCAAACTTCAATTTTTAGTTGAAAGTTAGTTCATGAATCATTTATTAATAGGGAAGAGGATTATTAAGTGCAGTACGGTGTCGATGCACCGTAAGAGACATGTCGGTACTACGTAGCCTCACCAAAAGAAAATTCTAAACCGGATTATACCGGCATATACATATTATCAGTGGCACTAAGACGGTCTCTCGCACACGTGTACTACACGGTATACGTACGTGGTTAGTACCTGCAGAAAAACACTCAATAATGGTGCACTCAAAGGTTTGTTTCATTTCAGGCAGTTCCATATTTGAAAGTAAATACAAACACCCGTATCATTGTCATACGGCCGTCCTTGAGTTAAGCCACGTCTCAAGGCACGTGATCGTGTTTCAACACCACACGACGGGGAACCCGAGTATGTCATGAACGGGTCATCACGGTTGGGAATGTTAGCAACCCAACGGCTACCACCTACTGCCCTGCAGGGCACGCCGATGGCAAGCGCTGCGTATGTCCTCCTGGGCTACTCCCAGACGAACACACTATCGCGTTACTGACCACACGATGGGGTCTCCACTTACTTGCCTAATGCACGCTAGGGATCAGCGTTTCATATGAACTCAGGAACATAGAGAGTCCAAAAGTTCATATTGACGTCTCACACAAACCTGTGAGACCTATCCCTGAACCACTTTCCTCGTCAGGGGAGCTAACCGAAATTGAACCGCTTTCGGTGGCGTTCCTTACCATGTTTACCTGAGCGTAGGTGCGTCGTTACATAAAAAAAATTCAGAATTAAAACAAGTAAGTTAGCAATGCCACTTTAAGTAACTATACTACTATAGTCCTTATGTAGGCCTAATATCGTTTCCTCACCGTATCCTAAATTTTTGTCGTAATACGATCCTTATTCCGTGCGCTATTACCAATGCGGCTCTGATACCACGCTGTGGGGGCCCGGTCCCGATCACGGGGCCGTGCCGCCTCGCCCGAGGAATCGCATTGGGTGGTGCCGTGTTATGCGGCACCCAACAGCACACATATAAAGAACACAGTATTACATAAATAAAAAACGGAAGCTTACAATTATTCTTTGTAAATAATTTACATAAAATAGCTACAGCGGAAGTCTATAACCAGCTCACGTTGAATAACTACGAAGCACTCGAGAAGAGGTCCAGCCCGCGGACTCCTCTCGCTAGCAACACGAAGACATGGCAGCGGCTAGGTTCTCCGAGTGTGACATGACTCGGAAGTTCCCGAGTCTCACCGGACAACCTTCTTTATAGCGTCGAGGTTTACCTGCAAAACCACTTATATAGCAAGAGTGAGCACAAAGGCTCAGCAAGACTTAACCGTCTCTCCTAGGACATGAAACTCTAGATGAAAGTAACCTAAGACCTAAGCCTGTCATTTGCAAAAAGACTCGCCTACGAGTTCATCCTTAACTTTCAAATTTTAGCCATATTAATAATGACCTTGCGATCAGCAACATTGGAACTCCACAATCAAACAAGAAACGCTTCATGTTACTTGCCCCAAGGTAGAAAATAACTTTAGTTAGCTCTATCTCTACTTCAAACATGGTTTTCATGCAACTTAACATCATCATAGCAGCAATTATACTTTTGCAAACTGTTTCCACACAAGTTGATTAACTACGTCACAACATGGGAGCAAGCGGTACTCAATAACCGCGAGGGACGGTGATTCGAATCAAACACTACCCAGATAACTCAACACATATGCCCGCCTCTGAAGACCCAACTCTGGCGTCCTTCATTACGTCGTATGTGGCAACCTTTCTCAGGACACTAGACTGTAGAACCGGTCGCGCCGTCTCGGGCTCATAGGTCTAACGAGACGATGTGGTATGCCTCTACAACCCAGTGAACCTGGTACATCGGTTTCCTGGTTCCCATATATCAGTAAGCATCCGGTACACAACTCAATACTTGCTCCTGGACGCGGCATACGCATCGGTCCTTAACCGACACAGGCAGAGCTACTCGACCAAGACCGCGTCTTGTCGCTGCCTAACCCCTCTGCCCGGTCTCATCTTTAGAAATGTAAACTTTAGTTTGCTTCCTTTCCCAACCACACTTATGATCTTCTGAACTATAGCTCGCGAGTAGATTCCAACTACTCGTCTTCTACCGGATGCCCTAGTCTATTTAGCATGGCCTTATTCTACAGCGATGACATAATTCTACCCTTGATCACAGGGTTCTTTTTGGTCATGCAAGTGGAGTATAAAACATCCTTGACCTAAAGCACATACAAACTTTGAACTTTGACCCATAGTAGTGAACAAGGTAAAAATTTTAGAAAACAACTTAAATGCAAACCGGGGCTTGCCTTGGTTTTGCAGGTGACTAGAGTCAGATAATATGGGTTAGTTGCTGATGTCTTGAAGTTCAACTCATGCCCTTCTTGCTCCTTGATCCAAGCTCAACTTCTCCTTCTTCACTTTCCACGTTTTATCACTACACGTTATGAATATGCATACATGTTTAATTATAAAAATTTTGCTAACAAATGCTAACGACAAGTTTAAAACTGGAACTCTGTTTAAGAATTTAAAATGACACTGGGGTGGTGGTTTGGATGTGTGTCTAACCACTATCACCAAGTGAGGAGTGAGGTTCATCACTTGGGTGGTGATTTCCTAATTGGTTGAACAGAACACTACTGATCCAGAGCTCCAATGGAGCTGGAAATTTTCTTGTGAGTTCCTTGTCTCAAGAAAGTCCTCTGGACCAAAATTCAGAATTTTTCACTAAGTGGATCACCCAGAACAATTCCCTAAGCATTTAGGAAAAGAGGAATTAATTCTGAATAAATTTGCACTTTCATGCAAATTCAAGTGAACTACAATTTCAAGCATAGTTCAGAGAGTATGCCTGAATTTTCCTAGGATTTTTGGAGCTAAGGAATGGCTAGAACTGAATTTCTAAGTTTTGGAATTTTCCTGAAAATGTTTCTGTATTCATTTGAATACAGAAACTTGAAACCAGAATTTCCCAAACCAAATCAACTCCAAATGAGTTGAAACTTTTTACAGGAGTCTCCTAATATCCTAAAGAATATTCTGGCAAAATTTGGGGAATTTTGGATGAGCCAAACTCCCTCTAAAATTCTTTTGCTGAAAAGCTTTAAAGAATTTTCTAGAATTTTCTATTGATTTTCATACAATTTGGGTGGCATATTTGGATAGAGTTTTACCTCCTGAATCCAACCCAATTTGAATCACTAATTTTGGAGCTTCCTAGCAAAAGCTATGCAGTTCCAAAGTTTGAACTGAATTTGGATTTCAAATTAATCACAGAATTGTTTAAACTCTGACTGTGGGCCACAGGGCCACGTGTCGACCGCTGAAACATGAGCCACACGGGCCACAGAGTATTTTTCCGCATTGTCACAGGCAGATCCGAGGCCACAGAAGATCTATCCCCTCGCAACAGAGACTGACGCGTGGGCCAGCCCCTGTCTTCGTCTTCCTCCGGCTCCCGCGCGACCCCGCCGCCGAGCTCGCCAGAGTTCTCGCCGGGAGGGGTCTTCGGTGCTCAGAACTTGCTGGTCCTCGCCGCCCCCACGTATTCTCGTGCAAGAAACATGTTGCCGGGCTTATCTCAGATCGACAACGGCCGGAAACATAGGTGTGACGGCGATAGTAGCTGCGGCAACTTCGGCGACGTCGCTGGGGCACTGTAATGCTCTAACCTTGCTCGGTTAGCTCCTACAGCATCGCCACCACCTAGGGAGCAACGTTCAGGGCTCTGATATCGTGAGAAATGTCGGCAACTAGGGCTCACCGTGCGACCTAGGGCGATTTCGGGGAAAACTGGAAAAACTCAAAGAACCGAGGTTTTCCTCAACGGTTCTCCCTAGTTCTTGATCCCACGTGCCCGCACGGATGTCTACCACTGGGTTTCTAGGTCTGGTGATGGGTGGTGCACCGTGTTGCCTGAATTTCCCAATTCCCTACTCTCGGTTCATTTTGTATGTCCGCGGAAAAAGCCAAATTCCGGCGAGCACGGTCCATGACACGATGCCGGCGTTGCCGTGAAGCGAGAAGGTTTACAGGCGCACCTTTTTGCTTTTGCAGCTCGGTGGAAGAAGCTCTGGGATGGCCTGGCGACGGATTCTTGCTACGGCGGCTTCACCCGGCGCGTTGGAGAGAAAATCGAGCTCGGTGTCGAGTTTCTCGCGGGTTAGCCCCTTGTCCTCGCTGTGGGCACGTCGAGGGAGCTTGGGTGACGCCGGGGATGAGCCCAGCTCGGCGTGAACGTTGCCGAGGCGTCCGGGCGCCGGCGCTCCGAGGACTTTCTCCGTGCGGCAAGAATTCGACGAGAAGCGCGTGGTAAGGACGGGTTTTCGGTGCTGTGAGGTGTTCACCTGGTGGGAGACCGATAAGGGCGTGTGGAACCGACGTTGAAGCAGCTCGGGAGGTGCTTCCGGTCCTCGGTCGGTAGCGCGTGGCAGCTCGCGGGAGAAGGGTAACGCTCGGGTGTGTGAACCGAGAACAGAGTGACTTCGGCAGTAAGTTAGGCCCCCCTCCTCTCAATGACCAGTGGGGCCCACAGCTCCCCTCTGCCCCAAAATATCTCCAAATTTATGACACATTGTGAACTCATCTATGAAGGATCCAAATCCAAAATCCATCTTGACAATTTGACAAGTTGTGCCTCAGTTTCAAATTCGAATTCTAATTTAGAGGAAATTTACAAGTCCCCTTCATATACATATCAAAGCACCTCCAAATTTTCTCAAAATTTGTCTCCATCATAATTTGGACCTGAGGAATTCAAATATGCCATCTGATCCTTAAGATGGCCATTTCAAATACAAATTTTCAAACAACAGTTTGAATTTCCTTTTTGGATAGGGCCTTCTTTGTCTTGAAGTAAACCATTTAATTCAAACTGAATATTTAAGTCTTCTTTTGTGTAGACCCATTTGAATTTGGGTGGAAAACTTTGGTTTGCTTCTAGTCCATGCTCGATCAACCTTAGTCTTAATCTGAACTTCACAAGTTCAGTTTGACTAAGCCCCTCAACTTTGAGTTTGAAGGTGATCTCAAATAATGCCTTGAACACATGGTATATGAGCTCAAAATTTCTCCAAATTTAGATCTTAAGCTCTTTTATACATGAGGACTGCAAAGGTCATCTCATATATATGCTTTTGGACATCTGAACATGAATGCTTTGCAAGAGTTCAAAAAAATGGGGTTTAAACTTCCCTCCCCTCTACTCATAGAGAATGTGCATATGAGTTAGCTTTTTGGGAGTGAAATCCTTTCCCGGGTTAACATGTGTTCAACAGGAGTTAAAGAAGATTTTATCTCTTCCCACATGTCCCTGTTTGAGTTTATCATTTTATGTGACATAACTCAAATCATTCCCTTGTCTAACAGATTTGAATTCAGCATGAACTCAACATGATCATAGTCTATTCCCTTTTTGGCTCACCCCCAAATCAGAAAGTTGCCACCACATTCTCCTCAATTCAAAGGTATGAGGCTCCATGTGTATCCAAAAGTTTGGCAGCAATTTGAGTTGAGCCTTTGAGACTAAAGACCTTACTGTTGTTCTTTCTCATGTACATGTATGATTAAACATGAGTTTAACTCCACCCTGGTCCACACATTTAAAGGCATGCTTGAACCCATGTGGTTGCACCTCATGTATACCATCCCATGTAAGAAAGTTTTTGTAAGTCCCATTTTTCATGAACTAGAAACACAATGACGTTCAATCATCTGTTTCTTTGCATTCACGTTTTTGGGAGTTTTACAGACGGCCGTATGGCAATGATACGGGCGTTTGTATTTACTTTCTACTATGGTACTGTCTGAAATGAAACAACCTTTGAGTGCACCACTATTGAGTGTTCTTCTGCAGGTACTAACCAAGTACGTATCCCGTGTAGTACACGTGTGCGAGAGACCGTCTTAGTGCCATTGATAATACGTATATGCCGGTATAATCCGGTTAGGATTTTTTCTTTTAGTGAGGCTACGTAGTACCGACATGCTTCTTACGGTGCATCGACACCGTACTAAACATATAATCCTCTTCCCTATGAAGAAATGATTCATGATCTAACTTTCAACTAAAAATGGAAGTTTGAAACAAATACTAGTTACTGAACTCTTATTTTGAGCTAAGATTCAAATGAGAGTATAACTAGGCATCAAAGTTTTCAAAAACAGAGTGCTCTTTTTCTGGCAGGAATTCTTGCTGGATTTTAACAGGGAATAACTCTGAGTAGCTTTAACCAATTAAGGTGTATGATACATTTATGGAAAGATTTTCAAGTTCTCTACAACTTCTTTGTAGACATCCAGAGCAAAATCACACTTTAAGTTGGTGAAAAGTCCAGTTGAAGGCAAACTGTTCAAGACCAGGACAGTAGCCAAAAACCTCTCTCGACCTTTCTGTTTTTAAGCCATAACTTCCTGTAGAAAAATCTTTAAGAAACCTATTAGTACTCGTTGGAAACATACTGAAGTTTACTAAAACTTTGGTATGGAACTCAAGTAAAAAATCTATAGATAACTTGAGTAAAATTTGGAGTTTGTGTGAACTGGTCAGGGTAGTCTCGCCGATTAGTTTAGCGTACTTAAGGTTTGTTTAAACATGAATGTGGTTATGCTTTCATGAAGTTCATGACATGTTCATGTTTTACTTATCCTTACTTACTACTGAGATAGAATTTTGATTGACTCAAAATTTTGTTTCGTGCAGTATGGTACGCGCACACTCTCAAATGGAGATTGGAGGTTCAAGTCGAGGTGGGAATGACTCGATTTCATCACAAGAGCCATCGCCAACCGGATTGGCTGAAATTATGGCAAGGATGAATGAAACTCTCCAAACTCTAGTTCAGCAGGGAATAAATAGAGAAGCTCAGCATCACATGCCAACCCAGAGCATGTATCTGGATTTCTTGGCGACACAACCGCTGGTATTCTCTGAGGCGGCTGACCATTGTGAAGCAAACCACTGGTTACGTGTCATTGAGTCCAAGTTCGGGTTGATCCAATGTGATGAATTCTCGAAGACTCCATATGCCGCTCAGCAGCTTCACGGCTTTGCTGGGGCATGGTGGGCAGACTACCTTGCTGTCCAACCAGCAGGGCATCGTGTCACATGGGCGGAGTTCCAGGCTGCATTTCATGCTCATTTCATTCCTGCGGGCATAATGCAAACCAGCCTGGATGAATTCTGGAGTCTGAAGCAAGGGGACATGAGTGTTATTGAGTATGCGAAGGAATTCAATCGCTTAGCTCAATATGTCCCTGACTATGTGAAATCACCATCTTTGAAGGGTTATCATTTCTACCGAGGGCTGACCGCTAGGCTGCGATGTGAATTGGCTCAAGTTAGCCAAGAGAATTTTGATAAGTTTCTGAGCTGTGCTATCACTCAGGAATATTATTCCAACATCTACCTCAAAGAAAAGAGGCAGAGGGACTCATCACAGGATGAAGACAATCATCTACCTCAGAAGTATCGGTGGGTAATCCGTTTACCTTCCGGTCGAGAGGTCCCACAAAGGGTGCAGTCATTCTTGGAGTATGACGACTCGTATACTCCACAGAGATCTTGTTCACCCCCACCGCAGCGGCAACTTATTTCTTATGCACCTCAGTATCAGCAAGGTGCACCAGAATACTTTTTCCCTCAAGAGGTTGAAGATGGACAAGGTGATTTCTCAGCTGAACCGAGTGCTGACCCACTTCATATTGACAACGAATTCAACGTCAATGAAGCAAATGAACCGAGCAGCAACATTATGTCTGCGGGTCCAGTTCTAAAAAGTGATCTTGGACAGCCAAGAAAAGCTATGTCAAAAGTGGGGACAGTTAATTATGTGTCAGTCGATGATCTGCCAAAGGGAGGACCTGTTCTTGCCAGCAGGTTCACCTTAAATGACAAGCCGGTTGTCATTTTATTTGACTCTGGTGCGACACATAACTTCATTAGCAGGGTGACGGTGATCCGGGATCAGATCTCCACAACTATCACAAAAGGTTCTTACCTTATTCACTCGCCAGGTGGAGACATGTCAACTAATGAAGTCATTTCTCGAGCACCACTTTGTTTGGGTGGAAACATTTATCCCGCCACCCTCATTATTCTCGAAGACCAAGGGATCAATGCCATATTGTGAATATCATGGTTGACCTTCCATAAGGCTGTTCTGGACATCGAGAACAGGAGTGTTCACTTGGACTCTGCACTTCACGGATGTCAAACATTGTACCTCGGCAAAGCGATTTCCAAAGACCCGGAAGTATGTAATACCGAGGCGTGCAAGTTAGAAGACATTCCGGTAGTCCATGAATATCCGGACGTGTTTCCTGAAGATCTTCCAGGCTTACCACCTGAGCGCAAGGTGGAATTCAAAATAGAGTTGATACCGGGAATCACGCCGATCTCTCGGAGACCCTACAAAATGGCTCCGAATGAATTAGAAGAACTGAAGGAGCAACTCAAAGATCTGATGGACAAGGGGTTCATTCGTCCAAGTTCATCACCATGGGGTTGCTCGGCTTTATTTCTGAAGAAGAAGGATGAGACGCTGAGGCTATGCGTCAATTATCGTCCTTTAAATGCTGTGACAATAAAGAACAAGTATCCACTACCAAGAATTGATATCCTCTTCGATCAGCTAGTGGGTGCTAAAGTCTTCTCCAAGATGGACTTAAGGTCGGTATATCATCAAATCAAGATTCGCGCGGAAGATATCCCAAAAACAGCATTCTCGACACGATATGGACTCTATGAGTATCTTGTCATGTCATTTGGGTTGACCAATGCTCCGGCCCATTTTATGTATCTTATGAACTCGGTGTTCATGCCGGAGCTAGATCAGTTCATCGTGGTATTCATCGATGACATCTTGGTATACTCCAAATCTGAAGAGGAACACGCTAAACATTTGCATATTGTGCTCCAACGACTGAGAGATCACAAACTCTATGCAAAGTTTAGTAAATGTGAATTCTGGATCAACCAAGTGCCGTTTCTTGGACATATTATTTCAGCGGAAGAAATTGCTGTTGATCCAAGCAAGATTGAACAAGTGCTGAAGTGGAAGTCTCCAACATCAGTCCATGAAGTTCGTAGCTTCTTGGGTTTGGCGGGATATTATTGTAGGTTCATCCCGGGCTTCTCAAAAATCTCCAAACCTATGACAGAGCTACTGAAGAAGGGCATAATATATGATTGGAGCAAGCCATGTGTGGAAGCTTTTCAAGCGTTGGTGAAACACCTCACAACAGCCCCAGTTTTAGCTCAACCGGATACAACCAAGCCCTTTGATATTTATTGTGATGCGTCTGGCATCGGGCTTGGTTGTGTACTCATGCAAGGAGGACGTGTGGTCGCTTATGGATCACGGCAGTTACGGAATCATGAGCTACATTATCCAACTCATGATCTCGAGCTTGCTGCCGTGGTATTAGCTTTGAAGATGTGGAGACATTACCTATTGGGAAATCTGGTTCATCTCTACACCGACCACAAGAGTTTGAAGTGTGTATTCACTCAGAAAGAGTTGAATATGCAACAACGGCAATGGTTGGAGCTGATCAAGGACTATGAGATTGAAATTCATTATCATCCGGGCAAGGCAAATGTGGTTGCCGATGCACTCAGCCGGAAGTCTCATATTCATAACCTAACCATTGTGCCGATAGGAGAGGAAGAACCAAGTCTTTACTTGGTTCCATATGGAGCTCTACATAATCTAGCTCTCATACCCACAATAAGAGAGGAGGTTATGGAAGCTCAAAAGAAAGACAAGGGCATGGCTCATATCAGAAGGAGATTGAAGAACGGGGAAATGAAATGTTTCCGGTTAGATGATGAAGACACTCTATGGTTCAAGGACCGGATAGTCGTACCCCGTGATATGAGGCTGCGGAAGAAAATTTTGGATGAGGCTCACTTATCCAAATTTTCTCTTCATCCGGGCAGCAACAAGATGTACCAAGAACTGAAGACCAAATTTTGGTGGACCCGGATGTAGAGAGAAGTTGCTAAATACGTATCATAATGTGATACGTGTCGGCGAGTTAAAGCCGACCACATGAAGAAGGCAGGAACCCTACAACCGCCGAGTGTTCCGGCATGGAAGTGGGAGGATATTAGTATGGACTTTATTGTTGGACTACCTCTCACGGCTAATAAGCATGACTCGGTTTGGGTAATCGTGGATCGATTAACCAAGTCAGCGCATTTCATCCCGGTGCATATGGGATACCATGCCGAAAAGTACGCGGAGCTATATATGCAAGAATACTATGCCTACATGGAGTTCCCCGGATGATCATCTCTGATCGAGGCGCGTTTTTCGTTGCTCGTTTCTGGGAGCAGCTGCATGCCTCACTGGGAACCAAATTGATTAGAAGCTCTGCATATCACCCTCAAACCGATGGGCAAACGGAGAGGGTGAATCAAGTTCTCGAAGATATGCTTCGAGCATGTTCCATTCACAACGGTAAAGGATGGGACGATCATCTACCGTTGGCGGAATTCGCTTATAACAATGGGTATCAAGCGAGCATCAAAATGGCACCGTATGAAGCTCTCTACGGCCGGAAGTGCCGCACACCCTTGAACTGGTGTGAATCTGGCGAGAGAGTGATTTACGGGGTTGATCTCGTAAATGAAGCTGAAGAGCGGATAAGGATTATTCAAGCAAATCTGAAAGCCGCTCAGTCCAGACAAAAGAGCTATGCGGATAGGAGATGTCATCCTATGGATTTCCATGTTGGGGACCATACCTCCGCGTATCTCCTATGAAGGGCATTCACCGATTCGGAGTGAAAGGAAAATTAGCTCCACGTTTTATCGGTCCCTTCATCGTCATTGAAAGGTGTGGACCCGTGGCATACCGTTTGGAGCTACCGGCAGCCTTAGCCGGAGTTCATAACGTCTTCCACATATCTCAGTTGCGGAAGTGTTTGAAAGTTCCAACGGAGATTCTCACGGGAGACAGTAGATTTGAAGCCGGACCTCACTTATGTTGAGCATCCAACCCGGATAATTGATGAAAAGACTCGCGAGACCAGAAACCGGACGCTGCGATTTTTCAAGGTGCTGTGGGAAAATCACACGTCCGAGGAAGCTACATGGGAAAGCGAGGAGTATTTGCAACGCAATCATCCGGAGTTATTAGAGGCTTATGTTCGGTGATCATCCTCCCCGCATTGTCCTTAATCGTGAATCTCGGGATGAGATTCTTTTTAAGGGGGGAGGAATGTAAAAGTCCCAAAACTTGTAAATAGAAAACTTGAGCTATGAATAAAGTTGAGTTTATATACAAGAAATGGGACTTACAAAAACTTTTGTTTACTCATGAAAGTGTTGGCATGTGCAATAAAACTTTGAATTCAGTTTGAATTAAGAGGGTCCCTTCAAAAAGAAGAAGGGCATTTTCAAAAGAGGAAATTCAAACTGTTGTTTAAGAAGTTGTATTTGCAATGGCCGACTGAAGAATCAGAGGGCATAATTGAATTCTTCAGGTTCAAATTATGGGGAAGGCAAACTTTGGGCAAATTTGGAAGTGCTTTGATAGGTATATCAAAGGGGCTTGTAAATTTATTCCAAATTTGAATTTAAATTTGAAACTGTGGCACAACTTGTCAAATGGCCAAATGGCTTTTGAATTTGGATCCTTCATAGCTGAATTTACAATGTGCCAAGATTTGGAGATAATTGTGAGAGTTTTGGGGATAAGAAGGGTGGTGGACCCCACCTGTCATAGTAACATTCAAACTTACCCTCGAAGCAATCTTTTCTTTTTCCCTCGAGCGGCCGAGACTTTCCTCCGGACGACACCGGGGTGCCACCGAGGCCACCGCCACACCCTCCCTCTCGCGCTGGCGACCAGCTTACCAGCCCCCCCCCCCCCTTGGCCTCGGCGTGATCCTTCCCCTCTGAACCGAGCAAACGGTGTTTCTCCTCTCCTCCCCGCGCCCGATAAACACCGAGCTCGCCGCCGCCTCTGAAAACAGCCGGGCACCGGTGTAACTTCACGATCACCGCCACTCTGGGCTGGAACACAGCCGGGCACGCTGGTTCTTCACTCCCTCAGCACAAGAGCAGCCCGAATTACGGGTCTCTTAGCCGGAAAAACGGCTCCTCCGCGGCAACGTGAAACAAACCGACGTCGGGCTATCGTGGGCAGCTCACCACCGTTGGTTTCACGCTCAAGCAGCGACGCTCAGAGGTGCACCGTACCACCGTGGTGCTTCTCCCTGGAGCTCAGCTCAAACGGTGATCCTCAGTGACCAAATTCGAAGTTTTCTCTCCGGAGCACGACCACGGACCCCCTGGTAAGGATTTCTCAAATTCGTGCTTAACTTGCACTTAGAGGTCACCAACTCGTGCACAAAGGGTCTAGGCTTAACGGTGGTCCGATCCCCTTCACAACTTTAGCTAGAAACCCCGTGTTAGCGGCAAATTCCGAGCTTTCCGATCGGTGGCCATGGCGGGAACACGCGAGCGCATGGTGACAACCGGATTGCCGCCGTTTCCGAGCCACATTGAGTCCTTGCCGAGCTAGTCTGTCCTTCACTGGTGCTTTAGAGAAAATCCCCCGAGCCTTTGGCGGGTTAGGGTGCTCGGGTCACGGCGCCGAAGCTGTACCGAGGGATGCGCACGTCGCCGACCTATTTCCGGTCACCGGCAGCCCGAGATCACAGCACCAGTGAATTCCTAGTAGCTGGAAACCCCCAGGCGGCAAGTACCGAGCCGAGAGGCGGCCGGGAAGCCGGGTCCGGCGAGCTCCGATGAAGCTCCGACGAGGGGGCGGCGCGGGAAAAAGGAACCGGTCCGAGGAAGAAGACGACCGGCGAGTCCCACGTGTCAGTGGCAAAAAATTAAATCCCCAATCAGCTGCGGCCCCGGGATCCAGTGTGGTGGGGCAGGAAAGGTCCTGTGGCCCCGTGTGGCGTGATTCCAGCAATTGACACGTGTGCAATGGGCCCCACGGTCAGAGTTTAAACATTTCCCCGGTTTATTCAAATAGCAGATTTGATTCAAACTTTGGGAGGGCATAACTTTGGCTAGGAAGCTCCAAATTTAGTGACTCAAATTGGGTTGGATTCAGGATGAAAAACTCTATCCAAATAGGCAAACAAATTTGCATGAAAACAAATAGAAAATTCTGGAAAATTCTTTAAATCTTTTCAGCAAAAGAATTTTAGAGGGAGTCTGGTTTATCCAAAAATTCCCAAATTCGGCCAGGATACTCTTTAGGATGTTAGGAAACTCCAGTAAAAGTTTCAGCTTATTTGTAGTTGATTTACTCAGGGTAATTCTGGTTTCAAGTTTCTGTATTCAAATGAATACAGAAACATTTTCAGAGAATTTCCAAAACTTGGAAATTCAGTTCTGGGCATTCCTTAGCTCCAAAAATCCTAGAAAAATTCAGGAATATTCTCTGAGCTATGTTTGAAATTATAGTTCACTTGAAGTTGCATGAAAGTGCAAGTTTAATCAGAATTAATTCCTTTATGCCTAAATGCTTAGGGAATTGTTCTGGGTGATCTAATCAGTGAAACATTCTAAATTTTGGTCCAGAGGACTTTCTTGTGACAAGGAACTCACAAGAAAATTTCCATCTCCATTGGAGCCCTGGATCAGTAGTGTTCTATTCAACCAGTTAGGTAATCAACATCCAAGTGATGAACTCCACTCATCACTTGATCCTAGGACTTAACCACACACCCAAACCACTAGCCCCAGTGTTATTTTAAATTCTTAAACCGAGTTCCAGTTTTAAAATTGTCTTTAGCACTTGTTAGCAAAAGTTTTATAATTAAACATGTATACATATTCTTAACGTGTAGTGATTAGACGTGGAAAGTGAAGAAGGAGGAGTTGAGCTTGGATCAAGAAGCAAGAAGGCAGTGATTCAGCTTCAAGGCAGAAGCAACTAACTTCATAATCATCTGACTTTAGTCACCTGCAAAACCAAGGCAAGCCCCGGTTTGCACTTAAGTGTAAAGGTCTAAAAATTTTGAATACAAAGAAACACTTGTTTGCAAATGTCGGTTTCATATGTATGAAATTTGGGACTTGTTAAAACTTTTCCATATGTGATAACACACATGAGGGTTTTATTCACACAAGTTTAAATGTTTATTTGAAAACTTGGAACCCAAGAGGGGTCTAAAACAAAGATGGGAAGTTCCCATATGTGTGAGAAAACAAAAATCAGATTTGGAACAATTTGTTCAAACTAAAATTCAAATGAGGACAACACAATGGAATTCAAAACTGTTGTGCTGAAAATCTCATTTGCAGCAGCTAAAATAGAAATCAGATTTCATATTTGAATTCCTTGGGTCCGAATTAGGGGGTGTGCAAAGTTTCATGATTTATGAAGATGATTTGCAACCCATTTTCCAAAATGGACTTTAAATGACAAAGAATTCAAACACCCATTTGAATTTGGATGAAACTTGCCCAATTATCCAAATGCATATCAGATTTGAATTCCCACAATTGAATTATATCAATATTCAAACTTGGGAGATATTTTAGAAGAGATAAGGAGGAACTGACATGTGGGACCCACATGTCATTGAGGGAACTGAAAATTGGCAAAAGATCTCACAGTGTTGGGTCTCTGTTTGCTTTCTTCAGTTGGTACTCGACACTGACGGGTGCAGCACCGGGCGACACCGAGGATCGGCCGACGCCTCCACCTCCTGGTGAATTTCATCACGATGGAAGAGCCGACGGAGGCTTTAACTACTGCCGTGCTCCCTTTCTCCCTCGACACCGAAGCCCCAACGCTGTTCTTCCCTTCTTCACGCGAGAAACAACCGAGCACTGCCGCTGAGCTCTCGGTCGATCGGCCACCGCCTGGCTCGTGTGCCAGCCTCAGCTGAGCAGCAAAACCGCACCGCAGAACACCCCACGACATCCTCGAGCCATCACTGAGCGGGTTCGCGCTCTCTGCACCGAGAACGGCGAGTTCCCGCGGCGGCCGTCACACAACAGCGACGAGGCGCTCCCGTGGACAGCCTCCTCCAGAGCTTGTCACGACCAAGCAAGGCCACCCTGGGACGCGCAGGATCTCCCTGCAGCTTCCATCCGAAGCTCAGTTCCAGCCGTTGCCGCTCGCCGACGAATTTTGGAAATTTCCTCCGGCCGGTGTAAACGGACCCGTGGGTAAGAATCGCTTAAATTCTCATGCTATGGTGGTTTAGATCTCTGCAAATTTTGCACACAGAACCTAGACTTGCGTAGCAACCTTTCTTCTTCACAAAGCGTCGCATGAAACCCATGGTAGAAGGCTTGCTCCAAGCTTTTCCGACGGCTACCGCAATAAGGTGCATCGGGTACACGGTGAACCCAGGTTTGGAGCCGTTCCCGAGCCCATGTGCGACCATGCCTAGCTTTTCCGACCTCCACTGGTGCTGTAGAACCTTTCCAGGGAACTTTTGGCGGGCTAAAGCGTCGGGGCGACGTCGCCGGACTCCCTCAGAGCCACTGCACCGGTGCGGGGTGGTTTAGTAGCTTCGCCGGTCTGTGGAATCCACGCCATCGTGTTCCTCGAGTTAAAGTAGGACCTGGCGGCGAGTAGCAACTCGGGAGTTGGCCGGAGCGACGAAAACCAGCGAATTCCGGCGAGTCCGGCGGCGCAGAAGCGCGGGGGCGGAAGGTAGATGACGATACTGCCGGCCCCACGCGTCAGTTGCACAGCAACAGTTGCCGGATACTCTGCGGCGCGGGATCGGCTGTGACAGCGTGGGAAATAACCCTGTGACCCAGTGTGGCGCGCTCCCGGTAACTGACATGTGCCCCCTTGGCCCCACAGTCAGGTTTAAACATTTCTCGGATTTATTCAAATTCCAGATTTTTCCCCAAACTTTAGAAGAGCATAACATTTGCTAGGAATCTCCAAATTTAGTGATTCAAATTGGGTTAGATTCAGATTGACAAACTCTATCGAAATATGCAACCCAATTTGTATGAAAGTCTGTATTTAATTTTGGAAAATTCTATAAAAGCTTTTCAGCAAAAGAATTTTAGAGGGAGTTTGGTTTATCCAAAAATCCCCAAATTTTGCCAGAACATTCTTTAGGGTGTTCTTAGACTCCTGTAAACGTTTCAGATCATTTGGAGTTGATTTGGTCAGGAGAATTCAGATTGTAAATTACTGCATTCAAATGAATACAGAAACATTTTCAGAGAATTTCCAAAACTTGTAAATTTAGTTCTGGGCAATTCTTAGCTCCAAAAATATTAGGAAAATTCATGTAGACTCTATGAACTATAATTGAAATTGTGGATCACTGAGTTTGCCATGAACATGGGTGTTACCTCAGAATTAATTCATATTTGATTAAACACTTAGAGAATTGTTATGAATAAACCACTCCATGAAAAGTGCTAAATTTTGGTCCAGAGGACTTTATTGTGACAAGGAACTCACATGAAAATTCCCAGCTCCATTGAAGCTCTGGATCACCACTGTCATAGGTAACCTCTTAAGGTGATCAACACTTAAGTGGGAAAAGCACTTAACATTTTATCTTAGTGTTTAAGCCCAACCCAAACCACTAGCACCAGTGTCATTTTAAATTCTTAAACAAAGTTCCAGTTTTTAAACTGTCCTTAGATCATAGTAGCAAAAGCTTTTCAATTAAATACATATGCATGATCATATCATGTAGCATGTACGTGAAGAAGGGAGAAGGACTTAAAGTGAAGATCAAGAAGGAAGGGAAGGCAAATGATCAAGCTCTAAGTGATCGTCACTAACTGATTGTAATCTTAGTCACCTGCAAAACAGGCAAGCCCCGGTTTGCATTTGAACAGTTTTACAAGCAATTCCATTTTTAGAGATCATAGCTTTGCATCATTGATTGCATTAAGTCTAGATGATATTGAAAACCCCACTTGCATGACCAGAAATACCTAAGAGAGAAAGGGTAGAATAGCACCTCCTCGAGTGGATCTGGCTATGCTAAATGTTAGTATGAAAGGTCCGGTAGAAGTCGAGTAGTTGGAAGCTACTCGCGAGTTTAGGGCTGGTGTGACGCCCTCAATTCTGTGGAAAAACCACGGAACCGAGAACTAATGCATATGTGTGCCCAGGATGTTCATCACACATACACATACGATCCACAAACTGAATTCAGATTATATATTACCACGAATAACAGAGTTTGTTACAATATCTCATGAGTCTTGGACTCATGCTCACAGCGGAAGTCTTTGCTTCTATGCAGCGGAAGTCTTTATTCTAATGCGGAAGCAATTTAACTAATGCGGAAGCAAATCTAAGCAGAAGTGGCTCCATCTCTACTCCCTTCACAGGCAAGGTTGAGAATAGATCACAAGCCTTAATGCTCCACTTGGTCTTCATAGTAGTCTTCTCTTACTGCTAATGATGAAATAATAATGCAAGTTTGAGTACAATGATGTACTCAGCAAGTGCGGGAAAAAACACGATATGTAGCTCATAACAAGGTAGGTAAAAGAAAGGCTCATTTGCAGAAAAGCAAAGTTATAAAAACCACGATAAAACAACAACTTTAGGTGAATGTAATCCTAGCATGTATTAAATTACCAACATACCTCCATCCCTTTCCATGTTCCACCCGAACATTAACCAACTTCATTCTTGCTCATAATTACCTTCTCGTATTTGCTACCATCTCACGAATACCTCCTCGTATTCGCTACCATCTCATCTCATAACATCTTTGTCTCACACCGAGACCCATCTTGTTGCCATGACTCAACAGTCATGCAACCATCTTGCCAACCAAACTCAACAATCCCAAAACCAAACCATAATCAAAATTAATAACCATAACCAAGAACCATCCCAACTAATCATGGCAGTTGGCCAGACGCTCGTGACCGTAAGCTCGGCTATCATGATAGTTTTAAGAACTCTGCAGAGTTTGTACCTCTTTACCCACAAGTTTGTAATTTCGTCACCCGTCGGCGACTGCAGAACCTCCATTATACCAGTACACAACCGTCGGTGTATGGTCAAGAGATCACAAAATAGCCTTTACAAAGGGGCTACTAGATGTATGGACTCTTTAAGGTTTCACCGGCAGGCTAGAATCTCCAATTCTCCCACCCACGGGCCCCCTCTTGTGCCATGCAGTTCCAAGGGCAGTCCTCACTCGACTCCCATTCCCCGCGCCTTCCACAGTCCATAACACTCTAGCAACTTACCTAATTACTCAGCTAAGTCGCACCCATACTTGGCCTTGTGGTGGCACTGTTATCCTGGCATGTGCATGCATGAACCGGTCCTTAGATCTACGGCAAGTAAAACCACCATCTCATGCTACCTCATTCACAACCCCAGGCTTGCCTGGATCTCCGTCCGATCCATGTTCATTAATATCATCAATTTCTCATTATTATTACGAGTGCAGTTAGCTAGACACATCTATCTCGCTTCCCAATCCCATGGACTCAGCGAAGCATAAAGCAAAAACTCTACCCGTCTCATAAACTTTCTGGGCTACAAGGGTGGTTTAATCAAAGCTAGTAAACTCCTATAAGAGGGTTTCCCATCATGTTTCACTCAGCACACACACTTTTTCGCAGAACAAAACAGTTTTTCCTAAAACATAGGATCAATATGGTCAAGGAGCACTTGCCTTGTTCTCGCGGTTCCTCTTGTTCTTGGATCTCAAAACCTTGTTGCTGCAGCTCGTCGTATACAGCTCCCTGAGATTGTCCCGCTATATAGGATCACGTGCATACAAGATTCACAGCAATCAATACAATGCACAAACCTTAAACTAGATGCGATGATGCATATGCATGCTATCCTATGATTAATTTTATTAGATTGGTTTGCACGTGTTCTTGCATGGCTTGCATGGATTTTATGATGAATAGAAGTGTTCGGATCAAAGGTGGACGTGGCGATGATCTTGTCCTTAGATCAACCTGATCATCAAGCGATCTGTCCACGAGAAGGCTTCTGTTCGAAAGGAACCAAAGAACAGATGCAAGGAATACACAATGATGTTGTAAGGTGGTATCGGAGACCTACCTCACGTTCTTCTCGGTTTCGAGGTCCTCCTCAGACCGTTTTGCTTTCCTCCGGCAATCTCCCTTGCTGCGCTTCGGCGATGGTTTACTCGGCGAGTTAGGGCTAGGGCTCTAATGTGAGGACCCACCGTCCCGATCATTCACGGGGACGGGGCACCTCGCCCGGGAATCGCATTGGGTGGTGCCGTGCGATGCGGCACCCAACAGCACACATAATAAAGCATCATATTACATACATCAGGCGGAAGCTTACAAAGTGTAAATTTTTACACATACTTCTCAAAAGGAACTACAGCGGAAGACTATTACAACTCACGTCTCATACCTATGCTAAGCAACAGAGAAGGTGTCCAGCCCGCGGACCCTTCTCGCTAGCAACACTGTCATAATAGCAGCGGCAGAGGTTACCCTGAGTTCATCCCTCGGAGAGCTCCGAGTCTCATCAGGTACCCGTACATCTGAGCGTACAGTTATTTCCTGCAAAACAACTTATGCAGTATCTGTGAGCACGAAGCTCAGCAAGACTGACCCGTCACCCTAGGCATGAAACTCTACATGATGGAAATAGAGGGCTGATTATAGCATTTTGCATAAACGATGAACTTGAGCTAAAGGGGAGTCCTTACTTCAAGTTTTAAGCAACTTTTATAGCCCTCACGCAATTTACATCGAGACTCCACAATCAAACAAGAAACGCTTCATCTCGATGTCACTTTCCCGAGGTGAAAGTAACTTTAGTGAGCTACCCTAGACTCATACTGACCTTGCGCCATCAACGTCGAGACTCCACAATCAAACAAGAAACGCTTTGCCTCGACGCTTCTAGCCCAAGGTGGAAATTAAATTTAGTGAAGTGTTGATCATTCCTCATCTCCATTATGAGGATTACCCACGAAGCATGTTAAATGTTTCCCGATTTATTACTACGTCACGACGCAGAGGACAAGTATGCTCACTACCGCGAGCGACGGTGATTGCAATCAAAAACACCCGGCTGACACGACACGTACGCCCGTACTCAACGTTGCACACAGCAACCGCCACTGACGTCGTACGTGGCCACCTTTCACACGACACCCAAATGTCGAACCGGTCCCACCGACTGGGATTAAGTCTCTCTACGGCAAACCCTCGTAGAGCAGACTTCTCTATCCTTTCAGCATCGGCATCAGACGGTGAGGTATGCCTCGACACCCAGGTTAACATGTTACATCGGTTTCCTGGGTCCCATATAGCCAGTATGCATCCGGTACACAACTTAAACTTGCCCAACGGGCCGCACACGAGAACGGGCCTTAATCGACTCAGACATAGACTAGGCTCACAGGACCACGTCCTTGACCTTCCATCCACTGCCCGGTCTCCATTCCCACTATGAGGATCAATTCCCAACTCTTCCGATTGATCCCCCTAAATCCCTGTTCACGAGTAGGAATCTGCCCACTCGAGGTTTGCTTCTTTTAATCCACTTTTGTTGAGATCAGCAGTTATAATGAATTGATAACATATCCTACATTAAACTCCAGGGTTTTCTGGGTCATGCATTTGGGGTTTCATACCATCTAGACGTAATGCAATAAATATAATGCTAGACGTATGAAGTGAATACAAATAAAAACTTGTAAATTTGATGCAAACCGGGGCTTGCCTTTGTTTTGCAGGTGACTTATATATATATGCAGTTAGTGAAGACCACTTGGTGCTTGGTCAACCTCTTTCCTTGATTGCTACTCCGATGACTTCAACTCCTCCACGTAGATACTACACGTGATGAATATGCATATCGTTTAATTGTAAAGACTTTGCTACAAGTCCTAATAACAAGTTTTCAAAAACTGGAACTCTGTTTAAGAATTTAAAATGATACTGGTGCTAGTGGTTTAGGTTTGGATCTAAGCATATGATTAAAGGCTAAGTGGTTTTCCCCCTCTTCTATATTGATCACTTAAGGAGGTTAAAAAGAACAGGGGTGACCCAGGGATCCAATGGGGCTGAGAATTTTCATGTGAGTTCCTTGTCACAAGAAAGTCCTCTGGCCCAAAAATTAGCACTTTTCATTGAGTAGTTTGCTCAGCATAATTTTCTAAGCAATTAAGCAAAGAAGAGTTAATTCTGAGATCCCACCCATGTTCATGCAAAAATTAGTGAACCAAAATTTCAATTATAGCTCATAGAGTTTGCATGGATTTTCCTAGCATTTTTGGAGCTAATGAATGGCTAGAACTGAATTTCCAAGTTTAGGAAATTCTCTGAAATTGTTTTCTGTATTCATTTGAATACAGAAACTTAAAATCAGAATTAACCTAACTAAATCCACTCCAAATGAGTTGAGAATTTTACAGATGTTCACTAATACCCTAAAGACTATTCTGGCAAAATTTGAGGATTTTTGGATTAACCAAACTCCCTCTAAAATTCCTTTGCTAGAAAGTTTTAAAGAATTTTACAGAATTAAATAAAGGGTTTCATACAAATTGGGTTCTACATTTGGATAGTACTCTATCAGAGGAATCCAACAAAATTTGTTTCACAATTTTTGGATTCTCCTACCCAAAGTTGTAGCTATTCAAAGTTTGAACTGAAAACTGAAATTCCCCAAAATGTTCAAATACTGGCTGTGGGTCCGGGGACAGGTGTCACGCGTCGGGGCAAGCCACACGGGGCTACAGGGTATTTCCCGCGCCGCCACACCAGATCCCTGCGCCACAGCCGATCAAATATTTGAAAAACTGTCACTGACGGGCGGGACCCACCGGGTCGTCTTCTACCTCCGGCCACCCGCGCCTGCGCGCCGCCGGGCTCACCGGAGTTCGACGGATTCCGGCCTCCCGGCCATCCCCCGAGCTCTCCCTCGCCGCTAGGGCCTAATTTCCCGTGCTGAACACGATGGAACACCCTTCCCCGGTCGGCGATGGCTCTAACCTAGCTGGCCACGGTGCGGCGGCTCTGGACCGGTTCGGCAACGTCGCCCGGTCACCCTAGCCTGCCCAGACCTCGGTGGAACGGCGCTACAGCACCAGTGGACCAAGGGGATGCTCGACCTAGCCTCAAAACTGCTTGGGACCGGCGGCTAATGGTGTCTCACCGTGCACCCGAAACCTCCTCCGCGTTTGAGGTCGGAAATTCTGGATTTCATGCGGTCTACGTGCATCTTTCCAACTAGGGTTGTGAAGGACTACTGATCGCCGGTTAGTGGCGGTCCTGTGTGCAAAGTTTCAAGGCCTAAGAACGAGAGGGACGATCGAATTTGGTATTACCGTATCAGAAGGTCGGATGGTGCCCGACGGCGATCTTTTCCCAAATTCGAGCCCGGTAGATCATCTCATGACTTGAGCCTCGGGGATGAGCATCAGGGGCTCCCAGCGCATCCGAGGGTGCTCTAGCTCGGGCCTGAGAAGCTCTCGGTGGGTCTGTCCACGCGAGACCAGCTCCGGTTCTCCGCCGGACAGCTCTGTTTTCTCGGCGCCGTATGCCGAATTGTGCGCGTCACAGGCTAGGGCCTTTGGTGTTGCGGGGCTGGTGTGGTAGAGCAGGCACAGGCGCTGCTTTTCTGTACTGCCGGTGCACACAACCGAGGTTTGGTTGAGGCCGGCGATCGGGGAGAAAGGAGTGCGGCGGTGAGCGCTGATTGCTGTTTGCGCGTGGGAAGAACAGCTAGCGCGCGATCAAAATGAAGACGGCAACGTGCTGCAGCCGGTTTCCGGGGTAAGGAGCAGGCCAGCGCGAAATGGGAGCAGGAGGTGGAGCCTCGGTCGACGGGGGCGGTCGCTCGGTGTCGCCCCGGGGTTACACCTCGGTGGAGTGAAGACCAGAGAGCAAACTTAAGTGTTAAGTATACTCATTCCTATGACATGTGGGCCCCACAACTCAGTACCTCTTTTCCTCAAAATATCTCCAAAGTTTGACAATTATCCAACCCAATTGTTTGAAAATTGGAAACTGAGCTCATTTGACAAGTTTGGACAAATTCCATGCAAATTCAAATGTTCATTTGAATTCTTTGCACATTTGACTCCCTTTGGAAAAATGGGCAGCAAGACTTTTCAAAAATTAATGAAACTTTGCCTCCCCACTAATTTGGACCTAAGGAATCCAAATATGCCACTTGATCCTTGTGTTAGCTGCTGCAGACAATAGTTTGGACACAACAGTTTTGAATTCCTCATTGTGTCCTTCCCTCACTTGAAGTTTGAATTTACCTTTAATCCATCTCTGATTTTTAAACCCTTCCCTTGCACTTGAGCTCTTCATTTCTGGGTTTTAATCTACATGAGGTCCATCCATGCAGCAACCCTAAGTTTGTTTAGAAGAATTCTCACCAATGTTATCATATGTGGGAAAAAGTTTCAACAAAGCCCCTTTTTCATACACACGACTGCAACATTTGTGCAAACTCATGTTTCTTTGTATTCACATTTTTGGGACCTTTACAATCCTTCCCCCTTAAAAGAATCTCGTCCCGAGATTACAAAAGAAAGATGAGACGGAAGGTAATTACAACAACTATGACAGAAGTTCCGGATAGTTCTTGTGGAGGAAATCTTCACTTTCCCACGTCGCTTCTTCCGGTGTGTGATTACTCCACAGGACTTTGTAAAATTTCAAAGCCCGATTTCGAGTGGTCCGGCTCTTCTCGCCGATAATCTTGATGGGCTTCTCGATGTAGGTGAGGTCCGGTTGCAATACTTCCATGTCTTCCGAAAGGATGTCCGTCGGTTTCTTCAAACACTTTCTCAAGTGTGAGACATGGAAGATATCGTGGATGCCCGATAAGGATGGCGGCAGCTCCAAACGGTAGGCTACCGGCCCACACCGTTCTGTAATAAGGAACGGACCCACAAAGCGAGGAGCTAGCTTTCCCTTGACCCCGAATCGATGAATCCCTTTCATCGGGGACACTCGGAGATAGACGTGATCTCCGACTTCAAAACTCAAGGGTCGGCGTCGCTGGTCCGCATAGCTCTTCTGGCGAGATTGAGCGGCCCTGAGGTTCTCTTGAATTAGCTGGACTCGCTCTTCGGCATCTTTTACAAGATCAATGCCGAAAATCACTCTCTCGCCAGATTCACACCAATTGAGTGGTGTGCGGCACTTCCTGCCATAAAGTGCTTCATATGGTGCCATTTTAATACTGGATTGGTAACCATTGTTGTAAGAGAACTCTGCTAATGGCAAATGGTTATCCCAGTTCTTTCCATGATCTATGGCACATGCCCTCAGCATATCTTCCAAAATTTGATTCACCCTCTCTGTTTGACCGTCGGTCTGGGGGTGGTATGCTGAGCTTCTGATTAATTTCGTTCCCAGAGATTCATGTAGTTGCTCCCAGAAACGAGCAAAAAATATTGAACCTCGGTCCGATATGATGGTCTTGGGGACTCCATGTAAGCACACAATCCTTGAAAGATACAACTCTGCATATTGCTTAGTTGAATATCTTGTACTCACTGGGATGAAGTGGGCTGATTTTGTTAAGCGATCAACAATCACCCAAATGGAGTCATGCCTCCTGGACGTGAGGTAGTCCAACAATAAAGTCCATGCTGATGTCCTCCCACTTCCATGCCGGAATGCTTAAGGGTTGTAGCACTCCTGCCTTCTTTATGTGGTCAGCTTTGACTCGCCGACATGTATCACACTCGGATACATACTTGGCAATTTCTCGCTTCATCCTAGTCCACCAAAATTTTGTCTTCAGGTCTTGATACATCTTATTGCTCCCTGGATGTATCGAGTACTTGGACATATGAGCTTCATCGAGGATTTTCTTCCTTAGCTTCAGGTTCCGGGGTACCACGATACGGTTGTTAAACCATAACACACCTTGTTCATCTTCCCGGAAACACTTCATTTTATCCTCATTGATTCTTGCCCGGATTTTCCGCATTCCTTTATCCCTCTTCTGGGCTTGTACAATCTCTTCTCTAATGGTAGGAACCAGAACCAGATTATACAACGCTCCATACGGAATCACCCGCAAGCTTGGTTCTTCATTTTCATCCGGAACAACTGACACGTTATTCACGTGGGATTTATGACTGAGTGCATCAGCCCCCACGTTAGCTTTGCCCGGATGGTAATGGATCTCGAGCTCATAGTCTTTAATTAATTCCAGCCATCTCCGCTGCCTCATATTAATATCCTTCTGAGTGAATATATATTTGAGGCTCTTGTGGTCGGTGTAGAGGTGCACTAAATTTCCAAGTAAATAGTGCCTCCACATCTTCAATGCAAGCACCACCGCAGCAAGCTCTAGGTCATGAGTGGGGTAGTGCTGCTCATGGTTGCGGAGTTGACGAGACCCATACGCGATCACGCGTCTATCTTGCATTAAGACGCAGCCAAGTCCAATGCCTGAGGCATCGCAATAAACATCAAATGGCTTTGTTGTATCCGGTTGGGCTAACACCGGTGCCGTTGTGAGATGTTTCTTTAATGTTTGAAATGCCTCTTCACAGGCCTCTGTCCACACATACTTGCTGATCTTCTTCAGCAACTCTGTCATTGGTTTAGCCACTTTTGAGAAGCTGGGAATAAATCTCCGATAGTAACCCGCTAGCCCCAGAAAACTGCGGATTTGGTGAACAGATGTTGGAGACTCCCACTTCAAGACTTGCTCAATTTTAGTTGGATCCACGGCCACACCCTCTGCTGAAATAATGTGGCCTAAGAATGGTACTTTTCTGATCCAAAATTCACACTTGCTGAATTTGGCATACAGCTTATGTTCTCGTAGGCGTTGGAGCACAATATGGAGATGTTTGGTGTGCTCCTCCTCCGATTTGGAGTATACGAGAATGTCGTCGATGAAAACCACGACGAACTGATCCAACTCTGGCATGAATACAGAATTCATGAGATACATGAAATGTGCGGGTGCATTTGTTAGCCCGAAAGACATGACTAGATACTCATAGAGCCCGTATCTAGTCGAGAAGGCCGTCTTCGGTATATCCTCCGCTCTGATCTTGATCTGATGATAACCAGACCGTATGTCCATCTTGGAGAATACCTTGGCACCCACTAACTGATCAAATAATATATCGATCTGCGGCAACGGATATTTATTTTTGATCGTCACTGCATTCAGCGGCCAATAATCCACACATAATCGAAGTGACTCATCCTTTTTCTTCACAAAGAGGGCTGAACAGCCCCATGGTGATGAGCTTGGTCGGATGAACCCTTTGTCCATTAAGTCCTTTAGCTGTTCTTTCAGTTCAGCTAATTCCTTCGGAGACATTTTGTACGGCCTCTGAGATATTGGTGTGGTTCCCGGTGCTAACTCGATCTTGAATACCACATCCCTCTCAGGCGGCATCCCTGGAAGATCGTCGGGAAACACATCTGGGTACTCACGGACCACTGGAATATCCTCCAGTTTTGTGGTCACACTGTGGTATACCACTGGATTTTTAGAATCCACGGCTTCAAGTATGAGCGTTTGGAGCCCGTAGATTGGAGAGTCCAAACTAACAATCCGGGGACCAATATCGAGAACAGCCCCGTGGTAGTTCATCCACGCCATTCCTAGAATCACGTCGATCTTCTGTCCCTCTAATACAATGAGGGTGGTGGGGTATACGTTTCCACCCAAGCACAAGGGTGCTTTGATCACTACTTCATTAGCAGCTATATTTCCACCCGGTGAGCGGATAAGATAGTGATCCTTCGGTGTGGAGGTGGAGAGCTCAGCTTTGCACACAAACAACCTGCTGATGAAATTGTGTGTAGCTCCAGAGTCAAACAGAATTAATACGGGCAGTTCATTGAGGGTGAACATTCCCGCTAGCACCGGTGCCCCATCTGGCACATCCTCTAGAGCTGTATGATAAATGCACCCGGGTTTTGGTGCTGTTCCTTGAAGCTGAGCACGGGGTTGATTTATACCCTGCTTTGGTGTAGTTTCTTGGTGGCGTATCCTTTCTGGACACTTCCTGCTGATGTGACCCAAATAACCGCACGTGAAGCATGGTTTCTCAGCCGGTTCCTGGTTGCTCTGTGCATGGACATTAGTGGTATTCTGCTGCGGCAAGAACACTTGAGGAGCAGAATAATGTGGCTGCCTATACCGTTGTTGCAGCTGTCCGAATTCAGAGTATTGGGACGAACGACCGGAATATTGCTGGAGTCGTCGAGCCGGCTGTATCAGCTGACAGTTCAAGGTACTGTCTACCACCCTGTATTTCTGCGGAGCACCACTGCTACTCTCCGGTGGTACATGGTTCTTTCTTTTCTCAGCCTGAACTTCCCGTTGAGCATCTTCAACCATGATGGCAGCACTCATCAATTCGTTGAAGTTCATTCGATCAGCTAAAATGAGTCTCTCCTTTAGCTTGGGATTGAGGCTGCGGAAGAACCATTCACACTTTTGTGCTTCGGTGTTAACATGTTGAGGCGCGTACTGCGCCAGCTTGTTGAACACTCGTGAATGCTCGTATGCACCCCTCCCTCCTTGTTTTAAGGCCAGGAACTCCTCGAGTTTTCGCTGAATTATCCCGGACGGAACATGATACGCGAGAAATGCCTTCCGGAATTCTGCCCATGTACAGTCATGTCCAGCTGGTAAGGAGGCGAGTTGATTTGCCCACCATGCACTGGCGGACCCGTGAAGTTGTTGCGCCGCGTATAAAACCTTCTGATGTTCGGTGCATTGAAGCAACCCGAACTTAGATTCAATGGTACGGATCCAGCTATCCGTCACCAGAGGATCCTCAGATTCAATGAAAACCGGTGGTTGAGTTGCCAAGAACTCAACATAGGAATTCAGTTGCGGTTGGCGCAAGTCTTCATCTTGACATCCCCCTTGACGGGATGTATTCATCACTAGGGTGCGGAGCAAGTCGGTTCGCTCATCGCTTGCACCCGTCATGGCGGCCAGAATGTCCGCCATTGTGACCGTGGGTGAAGGTCCTGGTGAAGGCTGCTGTTGCGGAGCTCGCTGCTCCCGCTGTGGAGAGTTATCACCACCACCACCACTGGAACCACCCACCTCACTCATGGAACGAGTTCGCACCATTCTACAAAGGCCAGAGTTCATTATCAGTTCAACACTATCACTTGATTTATTCCATAAACAAAGTAGTGTAACACTGATAATGAAACCTCAACATGTAAGCAAAAATGATTTAGGCGCAAACTGTTGTATCCAATTTACAAGCCGACTGATTGGTCTTCAAACAGATCAGATTCTGATCCAGTTAAAAGCACTTTCGTAACTCAAGTTGAATATCAAAGTTAAAGTTAACTTTAATATCTTTCCAATGAGTATCCAAAGGCGTCCTAGGGATGTTTCTACAGGAAGTTATGGCTTAAAAACAGAAAGGTTCAGAGAGGCTTTGTTACTGTCCTGGTTCTGAACAGTTTGCCTTCAACTGAACTTTTCACCAACTTAATCTGTGATTTTGCTCGGGAGGTCTACAAGAAAGTTGTAGAGCACTTGAAAATCTCTCCAGAACTGTATCATACACCTTAATTGGTTAAAGCTACTCAGTGTTATGCTCTGTAAAAATCCAGCAAGAATTTCTGCTAGAAACAGAGCACTCTGTTTTTGAAATCTTTGAAACCTAGACCCTCTCTCATTTGAATCTTAGTTCAAAATAAGAGTTCAGTAACTAATATTTGTTTCAAACTTCCATTTTTAGTAGAAAGTTAGCTCATGACTCATTTCTTCATAGGGAAGGAGTTATTAAGTGTAGTACGATGTCGATGCACCGTAAGAAGCATGTCCGTACTACGTTCCTCACCAAAAGAGAATCCTAAACCGGCTTATACCGGCATATACGTATGATCAGTGGCACTAAGACGGTCTCTCGCACACGTGTACTACACGGGATACGTACGTGGTTAGTACCTGCAGAAAATCACTCAATAGTGGTGCACTCAAGGGTTGTTTCATTCCAGGCAGTTCTATAGTTGAAAGTAAATACAAACGCCCGTATCACTGTCATACGGCCGTCCCTGAGTCAGGTCACGTCTCAAGGTACGTGATCGTGTTTCAACACCACACGACGGGGAACCCGAATATGTCATGAACGGGTCGTCACGGTTGGGAATGTTATCAACCCAACGGATACCACCTACTGCCCTGCAGGGCATGCCGATGGCAAGCGCTGCGTATGTCCTCCTGGGCTACTCCCAGGCGAACACACTCTCGCGTTACTGACCACGCGATGGGGTCTCCACTTACTTGCCTAATGCACGCTAGGGATTAGCGTTTCATATGAGCTCAGGAACATGAAGAGTCCAAGAGTTCATATTAACGTCCCACACCAAGCTGTGAGACCTTTCCCTGAACCACATTCCTCGTCAGGGGAGCTAACCGAAATTGAACCGCTTTCGGTGGCGTTCCTTACCATTCTTACCAGAACGTAGGTGCGTCGTTACAGAATCAAAATTCAGAATTATAACACATAAGTTAGTTCTGCCACTTTAAGTAACTATACTACTATAGTCCTTATGTGGGCCTAATATCGTTTCCTCACCGTATCCTATGTTTTTGTCGTAATACAATCCTTATTCCGTGTGCTATTACCAATGCGGCTCTGATACCACGCTGTGAGGACCCACTGTCCCGATCATTCACGGGGACGGGGCACCTCGCCCGGGAATCGCATTGGGTGGTGCCGTGCGATGCGGCACCCAACAGCACACATAATAAAGCATCATATTACATACATCAGGCGGAAGCTTACAAAGTGTAAATTTTTACACATACTTCTCAAAAGGAACTACAGAGGAAGACTATTACAACTCACGTCTCATACCTATGCTAAGCAACAGAGAAGGTGTCCAGCCCGCGGACCCTTCTCGCTAGCAACACTGTCATAATAGCAGCGGCAGAGGTTACCCTGAGTTCATCCCTCGGAGAGCTCCGAGTCTCATCAGGTACCCGTACATCTGAGCGTACAGTTATTTCCTGCAAAACAACTTATGCAGTATCTGTGAGCACGAAGCTCAGCAAGACTGACCCGTCACCCTAGGCATGAAACTCTACATGATGGAAATAGAGGGCTGATTATAGCATTTTGCATAAACGATGAACTTGAGCTAAAGGGGAGTCCTTACTTCAAGTTTTAAGCAACTTTTATAGCCCTCACGCAATTTACATCGAGACTCCACAATCAAACAAGAAACGCTTCATCTCGATGTCACTTGCCCGAGGTGAAAGTAACTTTAGTGAGCTACCCTAGACTCATACTGACCTTGCGCCATCAACGTCGAGACTCCACAATCAAACAAGAAACGCTTTGCCTCGACGCTTCTAGCCCAAGGTGGAAATTAAATTTAGTGAAGTGTTGATCATTCCTCATCTCCATTATGAGGATTACCCACGAAGCATGTTAAATGTTTCCCGGTTTATTACTACGTCACGACGCAGAGGACAAGTATGCTCACTACCGCGAGCGACGGTGATTGCAATCAAAAACACCCGGCTGACACGACACGTACGCCCGTACTCGACGTTGCACACAGCAACCGCCACTGACGTCGTACGTGGCCACCTTTCACACGACACCCAAATGTCGAACCGGTCCCACCGACTGGGA
This sequence comes from Neostapfia colusana, assembly GCA_030760725.1. Lineage (NCBI taxonomy): Eukaryota > Viridiplantae > Streptophyta > Magnoliopsida > Poales > Poaceae > Neostapfia > Neostapfia colusana. The sequence goes on along the minus strand of JASWHV010000017.1, from coordinate 28,974,929 downwards.
TTAAGTCTCTCTACGGCAAACCCTCGTAGAGCAGACTTCTCTATCCTTTCAGCATCGGCATCAGACGGTGAGGTATGCCTCGACACCCAGGTTAACATGTTACATCGGTTTCCTGGGTCCCATATAGCCAGTATGCATCCGGTACACAACTCAAACTTGCCCAACGGGCCGCACACGAGAACGGGCCTTAATCGACTCAGACATAGACTAGGCTCACAGGACCACGTCCTTGACCTTCCATCCACTGCCCGGTCTCCATTCCCACTATGAGGATCAATTCCCAACTCTTCCGATTGATCCCCCTAAATCCCTGTTCACGAGTAGGAATCTGCCCACTCGAGGTTTGCTTCTTTTAATCCACTTTTGTTGAGATCAGCAGTTATAATGAATTGATAACATATCCTACATTAAACTCCAGGGTTTTCTGGGTCATGCATTTGGGGTTTCATACCATCTAGACGTAATGCAATAAATATAATGCTAGACGTATGAAGTGAATACAAATAAAAACTTGTAAATTTGATGCAAACCGGGGCTTGCCTTTGTTTTGCAGGTGACTTATATATATATGCAGTTAGTGAAGACCACTTGGTGCTTGGTCAACCTCTTTCCTTGATTGCTACTCCGATGACTTCAACTCCTCCACGTAGATACTACACGTGATGAATATGCATATCGTTTAATTGTAAAGACTTTGCTACAAGTCCTAATAACAAGTTTTCAAAAACTGGAACTCTGTTTAAGAATTTAAAATGATACTGGTGCTAGTGGTTTAGGTTTGGATCTAAGCATATGATTAAAGGCTAAGTGGTTTTCCCCCTCTTCTATATTGATCACTTAAGGAGGTTAAAAAGAACAGGGGTGACCCAGGGATCCAATGGGGCTGAGAATTTTCATGTGAGTTCCTTGTCACAAGAAAGTCCTCTGGCCCAAAAATTAGCACTTTTCATTGAGTAGTTTGCTCAGCATAATTTTCTAAGCAATTAAGCAAAGAAGAGTTAATTCTGAGATCCCACCCATGTTCATGCAAAAATTAGTGAACCAAAATTTCAATTATAGCTCATAGAGTTTGCATGGATTTTCCTAGCATTTTTGGAGCTAATGAATGGCTAGAACTGAATTTCCAAGTTTAGGAAATTCTCTGACATTGTTTTCTGTATTCATTTGAATACAGAAACTTAAAATCAGAATTAACCTAAATAAATCCACTCCAAATGAGTTGAGAATTTTACAGGTGTTCACTAATACCCTAAAGACTATTCTGGCAAAATTTGAGGATTTTTGGATTAACCAAACTCCCTCTAAAATTCCTTTGCTAGAAAGCTTTAAAGAATTTTACAGAATTAAATAAAGGGTTTCATACAAATTGGGTTCTACATTTGGATAGTACTCTATCAGAGGAATCCAACAAAATTTTTTTCACAATTTTTGGATTCTCCTACCCAAAGTTGTAGCTATTCAAAGTTTGAACTGAAAACTGAAATTCCCCAAAATGTTCAAATACTGGCTGTGGGTCCGGGGACAGGTGTCACGCGTCGGGGCAAGCCACACGGGGCTACAGGGTATTTCCCGCGCCGCCACACCAGATCCCTGCGCCACAGCCGATCAAATATTTGAAAAACTGTCACTGACGGGCGGGACCCACCGGGTCGTCTTCTACCTCCGGCCACCCGCGCCTGCGCGCCGCCGGGCTCACCGGAGTTCGACGGATTCCGGCCTCCCGGCCATCCCCCGAGCTCTCCCTCGCCGCTAGGGCCTAATTTCCCGTGCTGAACACGATGGAACACCCTTCCCCGGTCGGCGATGGCTCTAACCTAGCTGGCCACGGTGCGGCGGCTCTGGACCGGTTCGGCAACGTCGCCCGGTCACCCTAGCCTGCCCAGACCTCGGTGGAACGGCGCTACAGCACCAGTGGACCAAGGGGATGCTCGACCTAGCCTCAAAACTGCTCGGGACCGGCGGCTAATGGTGTCTCACCGTGCACCCGAAACCTCCTCCGCGTTTGAGGTCGGAAATTCTGGATTTCATGCGGTCTACGTGCATCTTTCCAACTAGGGTTGTGAAGGACTACTGATCGCCGGTTAGTGGCGGTCCTGTGTGCAAAGTTTCAAGGCCTAAGAACGAGAGGGACGATCGAATTTGGTATTACCGTATCAGAAGGTCGGATGGTGCCCGACGGCGATCTTTTCCCAAATTCGAGCCCGGTAGATCATCTCATGACTTGAGCCTCGGGGATGAGGATCAGGGGCTCCCAGCGCATCCGAGGGTGCTCTAGCTCGGGCCTGAGAAGCTCTCGGTGGGTCTGTCCACGCGAGACCAGCTCCGGTTCTCCGCCGGACAGCTCTGTTTTCTCGGCGCCGTATGCCGAATTGTGCGCGTCACAGGCTAGGGCCTTTGGTGTTGCGGGGCTGGTGTGGTAGAGCAGGCACAGGCGCTGCTTTTCTGTACTGCCAGTGCACACAACCGAGGTTTGGTTGAGGCCGGCGATCGGGGAGAAAGGAGTGCGGCGGTGAGCGCTGATTGCTGTTTGCGGTTGGGAAGAACAGCTAGCGCGCGATCAAAATGAAGACGGCAACGTGCTGCAGCCGGTTTCTGGGGTAAGGAGCAGGCCAGCGCGAAATGGGAGCAGGAGGTGGAGCCTCGGTCGACGGGGGCGGTCGCTCGGTGTCGCCCCGGGGTTACACCTCGGTGGAGTGAAGACCAGAGAGCAAACTTAAGTGTTAAGTATACTCATTCCTATGACATGTGGGCCCCACAACTCAGTACCTCTTTTCCTCAAAATATCTCCAAAGTTTGACAATTATCCAACCCAATTGTTTGAAAATTGGAAACTGAGCTCATTTGACAAGTTTGGACAAATTCCATGCAAATTCAAATGTTCATTTGAATTCTTTGCACATTTGACTCCCTTTGGAAAAATGGGCAGCAAGACTTTTCAAAAATTAATGAAACTTTGCCTCCCCACTAATTTGGACCTAAGGAATCCAAATATGCCACTTGATCCTTGTGTTAGCTGCTGCAGACAATAGTTTGGACACAACAGTTTTGAATTCCTCATTGTGTCCTTCCCTCACTTGAAGTTTGAATTTACCTTTAATCCATCTCTGATTTTTAAACCCTTCCCTTGCACTTGAGCTCTTCATTTCTGGGTTTTAATCTACATGAGGTCCATCCATGCAGCAACCCTAAGTTTGTTTAGAAGAATTCTCACCAATGTTATCATATGTGGGAAAAAGTTTCAACTAAGCCCCTTTTTCATACACACGACTCCAACATTTGTGCAAACTCATGTTTCTTTGTATTCACATTTTTGGGACCTTTACATCTAAGTCGTCGGCTCAGAAGTTGGAAAAGAAGTTTGTGGTTTCGGCCAGAGGTTCTGGGTTCTATTTATAATCGGGAAGAGAAGAGTCCTAATCTGATTGTATCCCGAATAAGAGTCCTATTCAGATCGTTGTTGGATCCTAACATCTTATCTTTAGTAACATTGTGGAATTCAGGTCGGTTTCCTTTACGTACCGGTATTCTTACGCGTACAGATTCCAAAATCGTTTCAGAACCCGTCACCTTCACGGTGATGAGCTCCGGAAGCTCCACGTGTCCACCGGGCATGGTTTCTCCCTTTCCGCAGAGACGGACTCCGTTTGTGCCGCGTGTCAAACGAGCGAGACCTCCCTTTTCCTTCGGAGGTGAGCTCCACGTGAGCCACATGTCAGTGCCAGATCTTCCCTCTCTCGGAGTTGGCTCCAGGTGTGCCACGTGTCCTAACAGCGCCCGACTTCCTTTCTTCTCAGAGATGAGCTCCGAGGTTTAACACGTGTCCAATAGTGATGGACCTCCCGGAGATAAGCTCCGATGGCAACACGTGTCCAATAGAACCGGTTCTCTGATTTCCGTGATGACTAGCTCCGAAGGTGACATGTGTCCTGCGGAAATGCCTTTGCTTCTTCCACAAAGGCTAGCTCCGAGCAACACGTGTTCCTCATGGTCGGACCTCTCCCTCTTTAGCGGAGATGAGCCCCGAGCCTGCCACGTAGTCAGCTTAGCGGCGGACCTCTCCCCACTTTGCAGGGATGAGCTCCGAACACGCCACGTGGCCAGCGGGCCGCGGAAGTTGTCTTCGGCGCTCTCTATGAACTGGATTCGGCTCTTACTGGCTATCTATTTGATAATTCCTCTGTTCCTACTTCTTTTAAAATGTTTTTCTCTTCATGAAATATGAATATATACAGCAACCAGAGATGAGGGTGTCACAAACCTACCCCCCTTAAATTGAATCTCGCCCTCGAGATTCGTTAGTAGAGAACAAATGGGGAAATTCTGCCTTGATATCTTCTTCACGCTCCCATGTGGCTTCAGCTTCGGTGTGATGGTTCCATTGTACCTTGCACCATCGAATCACCTTGTTCCGGGCGACCCTTTCCTTACGTTCATGATTCGGACAGGGTTTTCCGCATAAGTCAGGTCCTCTTGAAGTTCAAGCTCTCCCATTGATACTTGCTCCTCGGGTACTCTCAAGCACTTCTTGAGCTGGGATACATGAAACACGTCATGTACGTCGGAGAGGTGGGTTGGGAGCTCTAGTTGATAGGCTACTTCTCCTCGCTTATCCAAAATCTTAAATGTTCCGATGTAGCGAGGTGCTAGCTTGCCTTTGACGTTGAAACGTCGTTGGCCTCGGATAGGCGATACCTTAAGGTATACGAAGTCTCCTTCTTCAAAGGTCAACTTCCTACGCCTGTTGTCCGCATAGCCTTTCTATCGTGACTGAGCAGCCTTTAAGTTCTCCCGTACTGTTTGGACTTGCTTTTCAGCTTCTTGTAGTACTTCGGGTCCAAACACCTGGTTCTCTCCGGTTTCGTTCCAGAACAGCAGCGTTCTACACTGTCTACTGTACAATGCTTCGAAAGGTGACATTTTCAAGCTAGCTTGGTAGCTGTTGTTATAGGAGAATTCGGCATACGGTAAACTCCTATCCCAACTACGCCCACGTTTCAAGGCGCAAGCTCTCAACATGTCCTCCAAAATTTGGTTTGTCCTTTCGGTTTGTCCGTCAGTTTGTGGGTGATAGGCGGATCTAAAATCCAGTTGTGTACCCATGGCTTTCTGCAGCTTCTTCCAGAATCTAGAGGTAAACTGAGAACCTCGATCTGAGACTATCCTCATCGGGACTCCATGACGGCACACGATCTGCTCCATGTACAACTCGGCTAATTGTGCGACGTTGTAATTGGCTCTTACAGGGAGAAAATGTGCGGTTTTCGTCAATCGGTCCACGATGACCCAGATGGAGTCGTAACCTGACTGAGTACGTGGCAATCTGACGATGAAATCCATACTGATGTCTTCCCACTTCCATTCTGGTACCTTCAAAGGTTGCAACAATCCAGCGGGCCTTTGAGGTTCGGCCTTCACCCGTTGGCATGTGTCGCATAGGAAACATATTCGGCTATATCCCTCTTCATACCATCCCACCAATAATAGGTTTTTTGTGATAAGCTCTGATGGCAACACGTGTCCAATAGTGACGGACCTCTCGGAGATAAGCTCCGATGGTAACACGTGTCCAATAGAACCAGTTCTCTGATTTCCGTGATGACTAGCTCCGGAGGTGACATGTGTCCTGCGGAAATGCCTTTGCTTCTTCCGCAAAGGCTAGCTCCGAGTAACACGTGTTCCTCATGGTCGGACCTCTCCCTCTTTAGCGAAGATGATCCCTGTAACACCCCAAAACCTGTTAAGAGGGGAATTTAAAAAATTTTGGACGTATTGCATGTGGTGCAGAAATTCAAATTCAAATTGGAATTCAAATTAAACTCAAAACAGAAAAGAAAAAGAAAAAGAAAAAGAAAAAAACAAACCCCCGGCCAGTGGGCCGAAATCCACCAGCCGGCCTACCTCACCCCCGCGCCAGCCCGCAGCCGCGCGCCCCGCTTTCTTCTCACTGACGTGTGGGGCCCGCCATCTTCTTCCTCCTCGCGCGCGCGCTCGGCCGACCGGGACTCCTCTCTCTCCGCCGAATCGAAACCACCCCGGATACTCGCGTATCCCAGCCAAATTTCGGTTCTGGACGACGCAAACTCGATCACAACCGAACGCCGCCCTCCCCCGGCTATATAAACACCGGCATCGTCCCGATTTTCACCCGCGATCGGCTGTTTTTCCTCCCGGTGAGAACCGAAGCTCCGATCACCGTTTTCTCTCGATCTCTGATCGGGTTCTCTGATCTAACACGCCGAACGTGTTCCACCGCCTCCGAGGAATCATGCAGGTGCAGAAAACTCGGTGGTTTGCGCTTCAAACACAGCGCCGACGAGCATCGCCGTGAATTCACCTCGGACCTCGTCGCCGACCGCCTTCTAGGACCTCCGAGCTCAAGAAAAACCCCGAGGTGAGATCCCCGACCTCCCCTCTACCGATCTATGCCATGAAATCCCAGTTTTAGGAAGAATTGATGAAGATCTGAAGTTTTCCGGCGAGATCGCCGCCTCCCGCCGCCGCGCGCCGCCGAGCAGCGCCGCCCGCGCTCGATCAGAGCGACGTGGCCGCTTGTGCGCCGTCTATTTTAAATCGCACGATAGAATTTATATCCCCGCGTACAGGTTCGACATTATAATCTCAGCCGTCTGTTTTAAATCGGACGGTCCACGTCAGCCCCGCATTATAAAGGGCGGGATTCTTACGCGCTACCCCCTGGGGATCTCGGAAAATACGAGCTAGCCCCGGAAACTTCTGATCTAGCCCCTGGAACTTCAGAAATTCATGTAAATTCAATTAAAAATCAGTTTTAGCCCCTGGACTTAATAAAAATTAGCAAAACGCCTCTGTTATGCATAATTAGGCCCCTGGAAATTCTTAAAATAATATAATAGACCCTGTAGTGGGGTGAGTTTACCTTTTTAACCCTATGTGATATTAAATTTAGGAATTTGAATATGTGATTAGTATTTAAAATTTAAAAGATGGGACAAACACATTGTAAATTCAAATTTAAACTTTCCTAGCACTTGGAAAACTTTGGAGTGAGTTAAAAATAGATTTTAAGCTGAAATGAATCTGTCTAATTGATTATTCACATTTATTAGTTATAGGGACACATTTTTAGGTTAGAGAATAATTCTGAAAATTGGTAAAATAAATGTAAATTAGTTCACATCAGAGGAGAAGATAAAAAATATATTATTTAATATTTTAGATCAGAACCTATTCTGTTTAGATGAGGTGTCTTACTATTTTCCTAATAAAGTTCGCATTTAGGCATAGGAAATAAATCTGAAAATATAGCAAGCAAGGTGTGAATAACTAGAAAATGATAAATGAAGTCTCCAAAATCCAAAGAATTCAGTTAGGATTGGTAGAAGGTCTGAAAACCATTTGGAGTAGGAAATTACCTTGCATGCACTCTTGGTAGCTAAAGAGGGCATTAAAGAATTTGTTTAAAATTGGGAGTTTATATATAGTGCACAAAAATAAATCTGAATACAAAAGTTAGAAATAATATACATATGTTTAAAAGTGCATGTAGGTCAAAAATCACCACACATAGAGTAACCACAACCCTTAGAAGTGTGAATGACTTTCGTAGGTGTGAATGTTTGGTTTGTATGAAGTGAAAGTGTGAACTATGTCTTTAGGATTGTTGTTTTCTTTTGCTATGTGTGATGGTATGAATAGAACCTGCCCCAGAGCAAGTTCTTCCCTTCCAAGAACAAGATTTTCCATTCCCAGAGCAGCAGGAAGAAGGCAAGTGTCCTTGACCACTTTGATCCTATGCTAGGATGTGTAGATAGAATTATTTGCATTGTCAATTAAAATATGAAACCCATGCTACGAAGTTTCCCTAGAATTGCATTATCTTGTTTCCTTGTAGCTTGGGTTGGGATTTATTTTATCATATAATTTATTTACATGCTTATGCTTATCCATGCTTAGAATGGGATAATTGGGATATGAGATTATCAATTTATTTACCTTACTCTGAAATGAGACATTATGAGTTATGTAGAGGTAGGGATTGAGGCAAGTTGGATGATTTGGTTGGTGCTGGGTGCACGAGACTCGGGTTTGTGTTTATTACCTGCCTAGAACCTAAGGACCGGTTCATGAAGCATGTAACCTGGCTTTACCGTGCCAACCACATGCTGAGATGGGGCAGCTTGACCAATTAATTAGGTGTATCCCCGGCGTAGTATGGGTGTGTTGGATGGTGCGGGGAGTAGGTGTCAGCTGGACTACCATATGAACCGCAAGGCTCAAGAGGGGGCCACTGCAGCGGGGTTCGAGCCTCTTGTATGCTGTTAGGGGTGAAACCTCAGTGGGCCCATGCTCGTCCGGAATCCCTTTGTAAAGGCTTCGTAGTGATCTCCTGGCTACACACCTGGGAAGTGTGAATGTGGTTCGTGGCCACTGGCATAATGGAGGTTCTTTTAGTCCACCCGGCAACGGGGGATGAAATCACTACATGTGGGTACAGTGGTGCAAACTCTGCAGAGTCAAAACTGTCATGACAACCGTGCTCACGGTCAAGAGCGGCTTGGACTTATTCATGATTAGAGGATGATGGCTTTGGAAGTTGTGGATGTTAAGCGGGGAGCTTAACATTGGAAATGATGTTATGGTTATTTGATTATGATGATGGGATGGGAGATTGGGATCATTTCACCTATGTAGTAATGTAGGTGCTTAATAAGCTAAGGTGGTAGGCAATAATTGCGTAGTGCTTCAACCACGAGTTCAACCTCTCCTTGTTCTAGCCATGCATAACATAATTTTCCCACACTTGCTGAGTACCAACAGTACTCAACCTTGCATATTTGTTGGTTTATATTGCTGCTCAGGTCAAGAGAATGATGTGGTGTTTAATGATCAAGACTTTGGACCCGAAGAAAGTTTCTAGGTTCATGGAGTCCCCCGGGCAACGCCTGTGCCGGAGCCCACAAGAATAATATTCCGCTGCTAGTTTATTTACATGTTATGAACTTATTATTGTCCGTCGAGACGTATGCTTTGTAAGACATATTTATATCGACACCTGGCTTGTAATAATTGATGCTTCACTATTTGTCATCACATGTATGGGAAAATGATCCTGGCATACATGTGATATTCACTCGGTTGTTCTTCGGAGAGACCGAGTGTGACAGAAGTGGTATCAGAGCCAACGTTGCCCGTAGGAACGTGGACCTAGGTAGAAATGGATGTATTTAAGGACCCTATTTTCTTAAAAACTATTTTACAAAGGTGTGGGTTGAAAAGTGTTATTTAAGGGGCCACTTCATTCATCTTACCCCATCTTTTATTCAAAATAGGATTTTTGTTTAAAATCTTATCTAACTTAATTTCAAAGGCTTTATGTTTTAGATGGTTCGCATGATCCGCACCGCCCGCAAGTCCACCAGAGGGAGAGTTCCCGTAGTTGCCCTTGCCCTGAGAGAGGAGAGCCGTCCGGTGACGTACCTCTCCTACGGATTGGCAGTAGGAGGATTGTTGCGCCGTCTTCGACGCATGCTCCAAGCCGCCGGCAATACGGGCAAGCTAATCATACACTATAGCTCCACCCGGACCATCCGGGAGAAGCGGGAAGAATGGAGTTTGGAAATGAGGATTATCCATGAAAATCAGCTGCTTAAGATCCACCGCTCTCCAGCTTGTCGAGCAACACAGGTCGATGCGGAGAAGGATGTCACCTGGGAGGCCATCACCTGCCAGAGTCACATCTACCGTCGCCACCTGGACAGGACTGAGTACATGTATGTTCTCCAGCGAGAGAGTGGTACGACGGAGTACAAGTACCCGCCAGTGCAGCAAGGGACTTCCCATGAGCATATGGACCTGTGCTTGGAGGATGCTGCTATGCTCAGCACTCGACTGCAGGAGTGTCAGCAGGAGCTTCAGGATGTTCGTGACACCCTGAAGGAGACCGAGGCGTTGCTTCGAGCCAGCTTGAGGGCGAGAGAAAGAGGAGATGGGAATGAACTGTGTGTCACCGTGAATGACACTTGGACTCCTGACTCCCCAGATCGTCGGGCGATCAGGCGTCGTCGCACTTCTCCACCAGCAGCCTCCCCACCCAAAGCGGAGTCAGATGGAGCCGCAATAATGAGGAAGATCCCGAGGAGCCGGCTCAGTGATATGAGTCGTGTAGAGTCCTTCCCCATAGTTTAGCGGGTTATCGAGTAGGCGAGTCAATACCTTAGTTAATGGTGTGTTAATGTGTAGTGTGTGACGTGAGTTGTGGAAGCCATGAGCAATGGTTCACACCTCGTCTTCAGGTTGCTTTGCTTTGATGTGTGAACCCCTATTAAATTAATAGTGCATTTATTTTTGCGTGAGACATGAACCCTCAGAAAAATATAAATTCAACAAGGCCTCAACATTACCAAGCGCAAACAAGAAAAATTGGTAAGATAATACGTAATGCTTTAAATTGACATTTGGTTGATCATGATAGATGGCCGAAAGAGGAAAGGGTCGTGGTGCCAACCCCGCCAACAACAACGATGAGGCCAGCAACCCTCATCTTTCTGGAGGCCAAGACAGGGGTGGTCACCGTGAAGGAGTTGATCCCATCCACCAAATGCTTGAGAATCAAAATCAGCTCATCCAGAACCTGACTCAAGTGGTGGCCAACTTGCACCAAGCTCCACCTCCACAAGCTGCACCACGCCAACCAAGATTGAGTGAGTTTCTAGGGACTCAACCTCCAAAGTTTGCAAGTGCTGCTGAACCTCTGGAGGCAGATGATTGGCTAAAGACCATTTAAAGCAAGATGAGGATTATACAATGCCAAGGGTATGAGAAGGTGCTGTTTGCCTCTCACCAGTTGCATGGACCTGCTGCTGATTGGTGGACCGCTTACGTGGCCGCCCATCATGACCCTGAGAACATCACTTGGGAAGAGTTCAAGCGTAGCTTCCGCAACCACTACATACCAAGGGGTGAACTTAAAAACAAGAGAAAGGAGTTCTTGGGGCTGCAGCAAGGAAACATGACGGTGAGGGAATACCTCACTAGATTCACCCAACTATCCCCATATGCAACACGGGACATAGAGACTGATGAGCAGAAACAGGACTGCTTTGTGGAAGGACTTACAGCGGAAATGCAGTGTGCAATGTCCTCCAACGAGTATGAAAGTTTCCAAAAGATGGTGGACAGAGCATTTGTTGTGGAAAGGAAGCTGAAGGCCTTGGAAAATGAAAACAAGAGGAAGGCCGGATGGTCACACCAAGCCTCGGGTAGCAACACCAGCCCATGATTGATGCAGCAAACCGCAGGGCAGACGAGCCGTGCTGCGGTACCCTACTCAGCGCCGAGAGGGTACAATCTGAACTTCAGGCCTCCGGCAGCACCAGCAGCACCACAACGTCAGTTTGTACAGCAGCCTCGCCCTACATATCAACCTCGACCAGCAGTACAGGGACCCCCAAATCAACCCCAAGACAACAAAGGCCAGGCACCTAAGGTTGGGGTGCAATGCTTTAACTGTGGTGAAGTGGGGCACTACGCCCATAAGTGCCCAAAGAAGAAGCCCGTGCAGCCGCAACAGCAGAATGTGATGCGAGGACGGGTGAACCACGTGACCATGAAAGAAGTGCAAGAGGCACCCGACGTGGTAGTTGGTAAGTTTCCTGCCAATTTACACATTGCAACCCTGTTGCTCGATTCTGGTGCTACCCACTCGTTCATTGCCCAAGGGTTTGTTAAGAAGCATGATCTAGCAACAACACAAATGAACCATATGCTAGCAGTAAACTCTCCATGTGGATAAATAAGGACAAGACGAGTGTGTCCCAAGGTGAATCTAGACATTAATGGGGTAGTATTTACTGCCAACCTCATAGTGATAGATTCACAAGGGATAGATATTATTTTGGGCATGGATTGGTTGACCAAACATAAGGGAATCATCCATTGTTCGACCAGAACGGTGGAACTAACTCACCCTAGTGGCACAAGAGTAAAGTTCATAACAATACAAGAGCCTAGGAGGGACATTAAGTAAAATCAAGTTGAGGTGAAAGTGGACGAGATCAGGATTATCAGGGAATATCCGGACGTTTTTCCGGAGGAGTTGCCAGGTATGCCTCCCGATCGTGAAGTGGAATTCACGATTGAGCTAGTGGCGGGAACAACTCCGATATACAAGAGACCTTATCGGATGGACTCCAAGCAGCAGGGAGAACTCAAGGATCATTTGAGAGAGTTGACAGAGAAGGGGTACATTCGTCCTAGTTCCTCACCATGGGGAGCTCCAGTGATATTTGTGCCCAAGAAGGACGGGACCCAAAGGTTATGCGTAGACTACCGTGCTTTGAATGAAGTAACCATCAAGAACAAGTACCCATTACCCCGCATTGAAGACTTGTTTGATCAGTTGAGGGGAGCTTGTGTGTTCTCGAAAATTGATCTCAGGTCGGGGTACCACCAACTTAAGATAAGGCAAACTGATATTCCCAAGACAGTATTCGTATCTCGGTACGGACTATATGAATACACCGTCATGCCTTTCAGGATAGCTAATGCCCCGGCAGACTTCATGTATGTGGTGGACCAGAATCCGCTCATCCAGGATCGCAGAGGGTGGTGCCACGCGATGCGACACCCGACAGCACACGTCATAAGAACACATTATATTACATGGGAAAAACAAACTTAATGTACAAAGTAGTACACTTCTCAGTTACAAACTAGGGTCTTCATTACACAGCGGAAGTTTCTTTTATACAACTCACGCCCGCCTATCTAGCAAAAGTGGTTGCCCAGCTCTAGGGCAACCCACACTAGCTGCACTCCTCAGCTCAGCGCGGCGTGTACGGCTCCCACTCAGCCGTGGTCCCCGACGGAGGGTAACCCTCACCGGTGGACTCGTACTCCGAGTCCGTGGGTGGCTCCTCACCTGAAAAACACTTAAGCAGCAACCGTGAGCACGAACGCTCAGCAAGGCTTAACCGACTCACCTAAGCATGAAACTCTACATGAGGTGTACAATGACATAGGATAGCATTGTTGCAGCAAATGGACACGCCCACAAGTTCATCCTTAATTCATGTTTTAGCAACAAGTTAACAGTTCATGAAGCTGAAATTTAGTAAGCAATATTTGGTGGCAAACATGTAGCAATACAAAGTTATATCATATCGGCAATATTGAATCATAACCTTTCATTCATTAGTCTACGTTACGACGCAGTGAACAAGCGGTACTCGTCACCGTGAGGGACGGCGAATCGACTCGATATACACCTGCAGGGAAACCCAAAGAGCACGTCACGTACGCCCAGCCGTGGAGCTGCACAGCACGCTCACTCGATGTCGTACGGGACAACCTTTCACCCAACAGCCCAAACGTCGAACCGGTCGCACCGAAACGAGCAGGAGGTTCCCACACGGAGCATCTCTCTATGCCCGTTGGCAGATTTCCGCCTTGCTGCCCTCAGCCTACACCTATAAATCGGTGCGTTATGCCTCGACGCCCGGAGGTTTAGGCTACATCGGTTTATCGGGGCCCATATATCCGATATGCCTTCGGTACGTTCAATACTTGTTCAGCAGGGCCGCACACGGATCGGTCCTCAATCGACATGGGCAGGGCTGCGCACACAAGACTTCCTCTTGCTACGCCCTAGCCCCTACCTAGTCTCATTTTCATTACTAAAGTGATCTCACATCACTCAACCGAACCCGTGTGTCCCAAGCCTATCTCGCGAGTAGATTCCAACTACTCGACTTGTACCGAAGTCCTATGGATCATTAAGCATAGCCTGTCTACTCGAGGTCCTTGACACTACCCTCACTCTTTTACGAACCTTTGGTTATGCAAGTGGGGTTTCATTCATCCTATACCTAATGCACATACATACTTCATATGACACATGTAAACAAAGTAAAAACTTATAACAAGGTTAATGCAAACCGGGGCTTGCCTTGTTGCTGCTGGTCAGTAGTTAGTTCTTCGTCCGGAAGAAGGAAATCCAGCACTTCCGGGGTCTCTTCTTCAATGGCTACACGTTGAATACAATACTACATGTAAATTTAAATGCAATGTGTGAACTTAAATACATAATTGCTAATAACTCTAGCTAGCCCTCCCCTTTGGTTCTGAAATTTTTATGGTGGATTGGTAGGGGCCTAACCAGAGTTGTGACCAAGTTTTATTTGAAACAAAGTTCAATTGAACCTTCCACAAATAAAAGCCTCTTTGGTCAATAATTGAGCCTCTAAGTAATTCCAGGGTTTTTCATGGCTCCCACCATTACTTTCTGGAAACTAGAATTTAGGATGGTTCTAATGGAATTGGTTTCATGTCATTTGAAGAATTCTACAGAAAGTTATGTCCTAATTAAGATTGGAGAAAATCTGAAAAATGTTTTTGTACATTTTTCTATTTTCTCTAGGCAGTTCCCTTAATCACCCAATTAGGGTAACCAAATTAACTTGGATGAGTCTGAAAATTTTACTGGGACTCAGGGATTCTCCAATGAACCTTTCAGCCAAATTTCAGAATTTTTCATAAAGTAGTTCTCCAGATAAAATTCCCAACATTTTAAACTTTAGGGATTTAATTCTGGGAAACTATTCACTTTTATGAGCTGAATTTGGTATTGCTGGAAAGTGCTCAGAGAGCTGAATCCAACAACATTTGGTTCACCCGATTTGGAGCTTTCTAGCCAAAGTTATGAGGATTTGAAGTTTGGAAGAATTCTGAAAATCGGGGGAGAAGTTTAAACTCTCGGGGCCCGCGGGGACACGTGTTGAGCGCGGAGGTGTCCGGCACACCGGGGATACCACACGTGTCGAGCGCGGAGGTGTCCGGCACACCGGAGCTCACAGGGTATTTGCGCGCAAGCACAGCCGATCCCTGGCCACACCCGATCCCGATTTAAATTCTTCAGCCGCTGACACGTGGGCCAGCCGGCTTCGTCTTCCGCCCGCCGTTCTCTCGCGCCCGCGCCGCCGACCTCGCCGGAGCAGACTCGGGGCTCGCCGGCTCGCTGCTGCCGGACCTCCCATGGTATGAAACTCGCCGCCAGGGGGTTGTCGACATCGAGGAACACGTCGGGGGTGACAGGTCGGGCTGGGGGTGACCGGAAGTAGCTCGGCGACGTGCCGCGGCCTCGGTTGAGTTTCGACACCGTCGACCGTGGTTTCTAAACCCGCCAACACCTCGAACAAACGGCCCTACAGCATCAGTGTACCTCTAGAAAGCTCGACAAGGTGTCAAAAGGGTTCAGGGATGGCGGCAAGTCGGTCGGCACCGTGTGACCGATCGTGCCCGCCATGACCGCCCTCGATCGAGCTCGAAATTCATCACTCCTAGACAGTTTCACGCTACGGATGCAGAAAAGAACTTGATCGCCGGCTAGTCCAGCGTCTATGTGCAAGATTTGATGACCTCCGAAAGATCATAGAGCGAGAATTTAAAGAAACCGTACCGGAAGCTCGGTTTACGGTCGCCGGAGCAAAAACTGGAAATTCTCTGCGGATTCTTCACGGTTGGCTTCCAAACTTGGAGGAGAGCAGCACGGTGGTCGCGTGCTCCTGTTGCCTCTCTCGCTGGACCGTGAAAACGCCTGTGCAACGCTGCCCACGGGCGCCTGACTCTCGGCTGAGTCTAGGTCGCCGCGGTGGCGACCGTCTTTGGGCAAAGGAGGTCGGAGCTCGAGGTTTCTGGCGTTGGAGAGGTGGAGTGCGAGCTCAGGTGGCTGTCTAGCAGCTCAGGGACGAAGGAGGAGATGGTTTTGCTGGTTTTCCCTATTGAGCAGAGAGCTGCGGCGAGAAACAATGCCGCTGCTCGGGTTTGCCCGCGAGAAGATAAAGCCGGCCGACTCCTGTTCGGCTGAGGCGGTGCCGGTCGCGCGGGGGCGTGAGCCAGCCGCCCTGGGCGCCAACGCGTGGAGAGGGAAGCAGCTGGTGGCGCCGGTAGCTGCTCGGTGGCACAGCCGACAGCTGCTCGGCGGAATTTCTCACCGAGACTCTGACTTTGGGTGCAAGTTTCTCCTTCTTCCCTCTATGACATGTGGGTCCCACCCGGGGTTTTAACCTCTGAAATTTACTCCTAATCACTGTTGTAAACAGTGAGCCCCATAATACCCCTGGTGATTCAAATTATTCACCCCTGAGCCATTTGAATTGAATAGAATTCAAATTGGGTTCGGTTTGAGTGAATTTCAGCACAAGTTCAGTTTTGAATTCAAATAAAGTTTGAATTTGTCCCACTTAGCTCATGTCAATATCAACTCCAAATGGAGTGAAAATTGGTGTGTGAGCTCACAAAAATGTGCTGAATAAGAATATGCCTCAAATTTTTAAATTCATGGGATAAAACAGTTTGAATTTGAATGTGGTTTCAAACTGTCCTCTTTCTATCTATACCCAAAATGACCTCAAAAAGGTTTTGAATTTGGGTGAAACTTGGCATGGACATCCTTAGAAATGTGTAGAAGTTTTCATAAGTCCAGCCCACCTATATCACATGTGGGAAATACCACTTTTGCAATATGTGAGTTTGTTCTCTAATGAGCATGTTGATGGTGGTTACATGCTCTTCATTTGTGTTCATCATCTTTCCTCAAATGATGTGTGTGGTGTGGTGATGAACACTTCAAATGTGTGCCAAAACTGAGGCCCTTACATTCCTCCCCCCTTAAAAAAATCTCGTCCCGAGATTACAAAAGAAGAGATAGCGATGTAGTAGGGACTTACCCGTGTTGAGAAGCCATGAACTTCGGGTAATTTGAGCGAAGGAATTCCTCGCTCTCCCACATCGCTTCTTCCACGGTGTGGTTACTACAGAGGATCTTGTAGAACCACAACGTTCTGCTATGCGTGGTTCGGGCTTTCTCATCAAGAATTTCCACCGGATACTCATCATATGTTAAATCCGGTTTCAGCTCGCTGATGTCTTCGGTAGGAACAGCAGCTGTATGCTTCAAACATTTTCGCAGTTGCGAAACATGGAAAACATCATGGACACCAGCCATGGATGCCGGTAGCTCCAATCTATACGCTGCTGGTCCACACTTCTCGGTGATAGCATAGGGTCCAATAAAACGGGGAGCGAGCTTCCCCTTCACACCGAACCGGTGCACGCCCTTCATTGGAGACACGCGGAGGTACACGTGTTCCCCAATGTCAAAATGCAACGGTCTATGCCTCTTATCAGCGTAGCTCTTCTGTCGGGATTGAGCGGCCTTCAAATTGGCTTGAATTGTCCGAACGCGCTCTTCGGCGTCGTTCACCACATCAACCCCGAATGTGACCCTTTCACCGGACTGGCACCAATTTAATGGGGTGCGGCATTTACGACCGTAGAGAGCTTCGTAAGGTGCCATTTTGATACTCGCCTGATAGCCGTTGTTGTACGAGAATTCCGCCAATGGTGGGTGATCATCCCAGTTCCTACCATGGTGGATGGCACATGCTCTCAACATGTCTTCGAGGACTTGATGCACCCTCTCTGTTTGCCCATCTGTCTGAGGGTGATAAGCGGAGCTCCTGATCAACTTAGTACCCAATGCAGTGTGTAGCTGCTCCCAAAAGCGAGATACAAATAATGCACCTCGATCTGAGACAATGGTCTTGGGTACCCCGTATAGGCATAGAATCTTCGCTATGTATAGCTCCGCATATTTGCCGGCATCGTAACGTGTATTCACCGGAATGAAGTGAGCCGTCTTGGTTAACCGATCAACGATTACCCATATGGAATCATGCTTGTTGGATGTTAGGGGTAATCCCACAATGAAATCCATGCTCACATCTTCCCATTTCCATGCCGGGATCTTCAGGGGTTGCAGCAGCCCTGATTTCTTCATGTGATCAGCTTTCACTCGTCGGCACGTATCGCACTCGGATACGTACTTAGCTACCTCCCGCTTTATCCGTGTCCACCAAAACTTCTTTTTCAAATCTTGGTACATTTTGTTGCTGCCCGGATGAATGGAGTACTTGGACAAGTGAGCTTCATCGAGGATCTTCTTTCTCAACTCCATATCCCGGGGTACGACTATGCGGTCATTAAACCACAGCGTCCCCTCATCATCTTTCCGGAAACATTTGATCTCCCCATTGTCAATCCGTCTCCGGAGATGTGCCATGCCTTTATCATTTTTCTGAGCTGTAATGATGTCCTCCTTAATAGTAGGGATGAGGGCAAGGTTGTACAGCGATCCATAAGGAACCAAGTATAAACTTGGCTCTTCCTCCTCCACCGGTGTAATGGTGAGGTGATGAACATGTGATTTCCGACTCAGCGCGTCGGCAACCACATTCGCCTTGCCGGGGTGGTAGTGAATCTCAATTTCATAGTCCTTGATTAATTCTAACCACCTCCTTTGCCTCATATTCAGCTCCTTCTGGGTGAAAATGTATTTCAAGCTCTTGTGGTCGGTGTAGAGGTGCACCAGATTCCCCAGGAGATAGTGCCTCCACATTTTTAGCGCCAACACCACGGCAGCAAGCTCAAGATCATGAGTAGGATAATGCTGCTTATGGTTCCGAAGTTGGCGTGAGCCATAGGCGACCACACGTCCTTACTGCATCAACACGCAGCCAAGCCCAATACCGGACGCGTCACAATACACGTCAAAGGGCTTTGTTGTATCTGGCTGAGCTAAGACCGGGGCTGTTGTGAGATGCTTCACCAATGCTTGGAACGCTCCTTCACACGCCGTGTTCCAAACATACTTCGTCCCTTTCTTCAGCAATTCTGTCATCGGCTTAGCGAGCTTGGAGAAGCTTGGAATGAATCTCCTATAGTATCCCGCTAACCCGAGGAAGCTTCTGACTTCATGAACTGAAGTGGGAGCTTTCCATTTCAGCACTTGCTCTATTTTGCTTGGGTCAACCGCAATGCCTTCTGCTGAGATGATATGTCCCAAGAATGGCACTTGGCTGATCCAAAACTCGCATTTACTGAACTTGGCGTAAAGCTTGTGGTCTCGCAATCGTTGAAGAACGATCCGCAAGTGTTCGGCATGTTCAGATTCTGTCTTGGAATAAACCAAGATATCATCGATGAACACTACCACGAACTTGTCCAGCTCCGGCATGAACACCAAGTTCATGAGATACATGAAATGGGCTGGAGCATTTGTGAGACCAAAGGACATGACGAGATATTCATACAACTCGTATCTCGTCGAGAAGGCCGTCTTCGGGATATCCTCCGCCCGGATCTTGATCTGGTGATATCCAGAGCGAAGGTCCATCTTTCAGAACACACATGCACCCACAAGTTGATCAAACAATATGTCGATGCGGGGCAGTGGGTACTTATTCTTGATGGTGACGGCGTTGAGCGGCCGGTAATCCACACACAGCCTCAAGGTTTCATCTTTCTTCTTCACGAACAACGCCGAGCATCCCCAAGGCGAGGAACTCGGCCTAATGAAACCCTTGCTCAACAGATCATTGAGCTGTTCTTTCAGTTCCGCCAGCTCATTTGGAGCCATCTTGTATGGTCTCCGTGATATGGGCGTAGTCCTGGGTGCGAGCTCAATCTTGAACTCGACATCCCGCTCAGGTGGCATGCCCGGAAGATCATCCGGAAACATGTCGGGATACTCCCGGACTACGGGGATGTCCTCCAACTTGAGAGCTTCAGTATTGTGGATCACCGAAACTTCCCGGACTGGATTATCTAATGGGAGGGACTGCGGACGATGTAATGGGGAGTTGAGGTGAACCGTCCGTGATAGGGTTTCAAGGACAGCGCCATGGTAACTTAGCCATGACATTCCCAAGATTGCATCAATCTTCTGTCCCTCAAGGATAATCATAGTGATGGGATATATCTTCCCACCTAAGCACAGTGGTGCTTTTGGAACCATCATCGTTGCTGAAACCTTTCCTCCCGGTGAGCAGATCATATACGAACACTCGGTTGGAAAGACTTCCAGCTGATGTTTAACCACATATGATGCACTTATAAAGTTGTGGGTCGCACCAGAATCAAACAATATGACGATGGCTTGATGGTTGAGAGTGAACGTACCCGCCAGCACGTTGTCTCCTTCTGGGGCGTCCTCATTGTCGAGGTTGCGGACGCCTCCAGTCCGCTGACCAACCTTCTTCACAGGAGGTCGGCCTCGAGCACCGCCCTGGAGCTGGGCTTGCCCGCTGTTCTGCTGCCCCTGGGGACAGTCCTTCGCGAAGTGGCCCGCCTGGCCACATGTGAAGCAGGTGAAACGGGGCGGTCCCCCGCTGATCGGTGGACGGAATCCCGGGGCGCGTTGTGGCGGTGGCAATGCCCGGGGTACCGTCTGCCGCTGCTGCTGTCTTGGTGGTGGCATCGGCGGACGGAACGGGGGTGCTTGGAATGAACGTCCCCCGAACTGTTGAGGTCGCGCTGGTGGACGCCACTGCTGCCCGGATGGTGTCCGATACACCATACGGTACTTCTGAGGCGCGCCACTACCGCTGCTAGGTGGAGCGCTACGCTTCCTCTGCTCAGCTGCCAACTCCCGCTGAGCATCCTCTTGCATGATCGCGGCATTGACTAAGTCGTTGAATGTGCCGCTATTCCACTGAACGAGGTGTGTCTTCATTTCGGGGTGTAACCCCCGATAGAAATGCTCCCTCTTCTTCTCCTCCGTGGAGATATAGTCTGACGCATACTGCGCCAGATGGTTGAAGGCACGGGAGTAGTCGTGGGCACTCTTCCTGCCCTGCTTCAGCTCCAAGAATTCTTGGAACTTCCTCTTCATGATTCCGGGAGGAATGTGATAGGCGCGGAACGCCTCCCGGAACTCTTGCCATTCCACGGCATGGCCAGCCGGACGTGAGGCGACATAATTCGCCCACCACGCACCAGCGGCACCGTGGAGCTGCTGTGCTGCAAACAGGGTCTTCTGCCGCTCCGTACATTGGAGCAGCCCGAACTTGGACTCGATAGTCCGCAGCCAGTTGTCCGCCTCCAGTGGTTCTTTGGCTTCGGTGAACACTGGAGGGTGCGTACTCATGAAATCTGAGTACGACACTTCCCGGGGCTCACGAGGCCCTCTGTCTTGACGTCCCCCCGCCTGAGACGTATTCTGCACGATCGTGCGGAGCAGGTCGGTCTGCTCCTCACGACCTCCCACCAATGGCGCTATCACATCCGCTAGAGTAAGCAGAGGCGGCGGTGGTGGCTGCTGCTGCGGGGTGCTGTTGTAGGCCGGTGGCTGGGAGTCATCACCTCCCTGTTGGCTAGAGCCACCAACCTCGTGCGTGGTCCTAGTACGAACCATCTGCAACCACACGACAATAATCATCAGTCCCGCAGCATTGTTGCATGCAGTCCAACAAAAATGGGCGTAAAAACATTATGACAACAAAAACATGCGATATATCTCGTAAGTAGATAATGTAATAACTTTGCACAAGCTACACCATTACCAGACCAAACACAAGCTAGTTTAATCCAACTTGATGAACCTCCACTTTGGAAACTCACCATAACTAGGTTTGGTCTCTACGAGACATTACTATCGCGTTGTCATCACGTGTAGCACCCTTAGGGTACAACACCCTCTCCAATGAGTTCAACTGTCATTCTTCTGTCTGAATGACCAGTTTCTACCTATTCCAAGTTTTGATCTGGTTCTGGGCATTTTCATGACTCAAGTTGAATACCAAAGTTAAAGTTAACTTCAGTATCTTTCCAACGAGTATTCATTTGCCCTCAGATCAGCTTTGGTTAAAAAGTTATGTTATTTCAAAGTCAGCAGAAGTTCTGGAAGAATTTTAACAGCACCTCCTTTGGAAGTGGCTGTTTTCATCCATGGTTTCCACTGAAATCTGTGCTGAAACTTCAGAAACTTTGAATTGCAAAGATGTCACACATCTTCTACTCTTTCAAAGGAGGTATCATATGAAAATTTTAAATTTTTCTACTGGGAGTTATCCTTGAAAAACAGAACAGTCCAGAGAATGTTTTAACACTGTACTGGTTCTGGACAGTTACATGCCTCTGGGATTTAAGCCATCTTAAGGTGAGTTTCAGTTCTGGAAGTCTACAACAAAGTTGTAGAGTACTTAAATACCTTTCCAGAACTATATAGCACACCTCCCTGGGCTAAAATACCTGTGAGTTATGCCCTGTTGAAGATCAGCAAACTTGCTGCCCAAAACAGAGCACTCTGCTTTTCATACTTTTGGCTATATTGCTCCACTATCCCATTCTTATACCCAACCAGGGTCCTAAATGTTGAACCTATAGATTTTAATTCTTTGTTATCATTATTATCATGCATATGCCTACAATATCTCGGTACTACATTCCTCACAAAAGAAAATCCTAACCGGATCATACCGGCATATACGTCTCAAGTGTGGCACTAAACGGTCTCTCGCACACGTTTTCTACACGGATACATACGCGGTTTGTACCTGCAGAAGACCACACAATAATGGTGCACTCAATGGTTATTCATTTCAGGCAGTTCCATATTTGAAAGTAAATACAAACGCCCGTATCATTGTCATACGGCCGTCCTTGAGTTAGGTCACGTCTCAAGGTACGTGATCGTGTTTCAACAGCACACGACGGGGAACCCGAGTAGGTCATGAACGGGTCGTCACGGTTGGGAATGTTATCAACCCAACAGATACCACCTACTGCCCTGCAGGGCACGCCGATGGCAAGCGCTGTGTATGTCCTCCTGGGCTATTTCCAGACGAACACACTCTCGCGTTACTGACCACGCGATGGGGTATCCACTTACTTGCCTAATGCACGCTAGGGATCAGTGTTTCATATGAACTCAGGGACATGACGAGTCCAGGAGTTTCATATTGACATCTCACACCAAGCTGTGAGATCAATCCCTGAACCACGTTCCTCGTCAGGGGGAGCTAACCGAAATTGAACCGCTTTCGGTGGCGTTCCTTACCATACTTACCAGAGCGTAGGTGCATCGTTACATAATTGAAATTCAGAATTATAACACATAAGTTAGTCTTTGCCACTTTAAGTAACTAAGCTAATATAGTCCTTACTTGGGCAACTACCGAATCCTCACCGTATACCTAATTTTTCCCGTAATGCAGTCCTTAAGTACTGTGCTATCCCCAATGCAGCTCTGATACCAGGCTGTGGCGGACCAGAATCCGCTCATCCAGGATCGCAGAGGGTGGTGCCGCGCGATGCGACACCCGACAGCACACGTCATAAGAACACATTATATTACATGGGAAAAACAAACTGAATGTACAAAGTAGTACACTTCTCAGTTACAAACTAGGGTCTTTATTACACAGCGGAAGTTTCTTTTATACAACTCACGCCCGCCTATCTAGCAAAAGTGGTTGCCCAGCCCTAGGGCAACCCACACTAGCTGCACTCCTCAGCTCATTGCGGCGTGTACGGCTCCCACTCAGCCGTGGTCCCCGACGGAGGGTAACCCTCGCCGGTGGACTCGTACTCCGAGTCCGTGGGTGGCTCCTCACCTGAAAAACACTTAAGCAGCAACCGTGAGCACGAAGGCTCAGCAAGGCTTAACCGACTCACCTAAGCATGAAACTCTACATGAGGTGTACAATGACATAGGATAGCATTGTTGCAGCAAATGGACACGCCCACAAGTTCATCCTTAATTCATGTTTTAGCAACAAGTTAACAGTTCATGAAGCTGAAATTTAGTAAGCAATATTTGATGGCAAACATGTAGCAATACAAAGTTATATCATATCAGCAATATTGAATCATAACCTTTCATTCATTAGTCTACGTTACGACGCAGTGAACAAGTGGTACTCGTCACTGCGAGGGACGGCGAATCGACTCGATATACACCTGCAGGGAAACCCAAAGAGCACGTCACGTACGCCCACCCGTGGAGCTGCACAGCACGCTCACTCGATGTCGTACGGGACAACCTTTCACCCAACAGCCCAAACGTCGAACCGGTCGCACCGAAACGAGCAGGAGGTTCCCCACACGGAGCATCTCTCTATGCCCGTTGGCAGATTTCCA
Organism: Neostapfia colusana; assembly: GCA_030760725.1. NCBI lineage: Eukaryota > Viridiplantae > Streptophyta > Magnoliopsida > Poales > Poaceae > Neostapfia > Neostapfia colusana. Next base: position 28,950,974 of record JASWHV010000017.1, on the reverse strand, counting down.
CCTTGCTGCCCTCAGCCTACACCTATAAATCGGTGCGTTATGCCTCGACGCCCGGAGGTTTAGGCTACATCGGTTTATCGGTGCCCATATATCCGATATGCCTTCGGTACGTTCAATACTTGTTCAGCAGGGCCGCACACGGATCGGTCCTCAATCGACATGGGCAGGGCTGCGCACACAAGACTTCCTCTTGCTACGCCCTAGCCCCTACCTAGTCTCATTTTTATTACTAAAGTGATCTCACATCACTCAACCGAACCCGTGTGTCCCAAGCCTATCTCGCGAGTAGATTCCAACCTAATGCACATACATACTTCATATGACACATGTAAACAAAGTAAAAACTTATAACAAGGTTAATGCAAACCGGGGCTTGCCTTGTTGCTGCTGGTCAGTAGTTAGTTCTTCGTCCGGAAGAAGGAAATCCAGCACTTCCGGGGTCTCTTCTTCAATGGCTACACGTTGAATACAATACTACATGTAAATTAAATGCAATGTGTGAACTTAAATACATAATTGCTAATAACTCTAGCTAGCCCTCCCCTTTGGTTCTGAAATTTTTATGGTGGATTGGTAGGGGCCTAACCAGAGTTGTGACCAAGTTTTATTTGAAACAAAGTTCAATTGAACCTTGCACAAATAAAAGCCTCTTTGGTCAATAATTGAGCCTCTAAGTAATTCCAGGATTTTTCATGGCTCCCACCATTACTTTCTGGAAACTAGAATTTAGGATGGTTCTAATGGAATTGGTTTCATGTCATTTGAAGAATTCTACAGAAAGTTATGTCCTAATTAAGATTGGAGAAAATCTGAAAAATGTTTCTGTACATTTTTCTATTTTCTCTGGGCAGTTCCCTTAATCACCCAATTAGGGTAACTAAATGAACTTGGATGAGTCTGGGAATTTTACTGGGATTCAGGGATTCTCCAATGAACCTTTCAGCCAAATTTCAGAATTTTTCATAAAGTAGTTCTCCAGATAAAATTCCCAACAGTTTAAACTTCAGGGATTTAATTCTGGGAAACTATTCACTTTCATGAGCTGAATTTGGTATTGCTGGAAAGTGCTCAGAGAGCTGAATCCAACAACATTTGGTTCACCCGATTTGGAGCTTTCTAGCCAAAGTTATGAGGATTTGAAGTTTGGAAGAATTCTGAAAATCGGGGGAGAAGTTTAAACTCTCGGGGCCCGTGGGGACACGTGTTGAGCGCGGAGGTGTCCGGCACACCGGGGATACCACACGTGTCAAGCGCGGAGGTGTCCGGCACACCGGAGCTCACAGGGTATTTGCGCGCCAGCACAGCCGATCCCTAGCCACACCCGATCCCGATTTAAATTATTCAGCCGCTGACACGTGGGCCAGCCGGCTTCGTCTTCCGCCCGCCGTTCTCTCGCGCCCACGCCGCCGACCTCGCTGGAGCAGACTCGGGGCTCGCCGGCTCGCCGCTGCCGGACCTCCCATGGTCTGAAACTCGCCGCCAGGGGGTTGTCGACGTCGAGGAACACGTCGGGGGTGACAGGTCGGGCTGGGGGTGACCGGAAGTAGCTCGGCGACGTGCCGCGGCCTCGGTTGAGGTTCGACACCGTCGACCGTGGTTTCTAAACCCGCCAACACCTCGAACAAACGGCCCTACAGCATCAGTGTACCTCTAGGAAGCTCGACAAGGTGTCAAAAGGGTTCAGGGATGACGGCAAGTCGGTCGCCACCGTGTGACCGATCGTGCCCGTCATGACCGCCCTCGATCGAGCTCGAAATTCGTCACTCCTAGACAGTTTCACGCTACGGATGCAGAAAAGAACTTGATCGCCGGCTAGTCCAGCGTCTATGTGCAAGATTTGATGACCTCCGAAAGATCATAGAGCGAGAATTTAAAGAAACCATACCGGAAGCTTGGTTTACGGTCGCCGGAGCAAAAACTTGAAATTCTCTGCGGATTCTTCACGGTTGGCTTCCAAACATGGAGGAGAGCAGCACGGTGGTCGCGCGCTCCTGTTGCCTCTCTCGCTGGACCGTGAAAACGCCTGTGCAACGCTGCCCACGGGCGCCTGACTCTCGGCTGAGGCTAGGTCGCCGCGGTGGCGACCGTCTTTGGGCAAAGGAGGTCGGAGCTCGAGGTTTCTGGCATTGGAGAGGTGGAGTGCGAGCTCAGGTGGCTGTCTAGCAGCTCAGGGACGAAGGAGGAGATGGTATTGCTGGTTTTCCCGATTGAGCAGAGAGCTGCGGCGAGAAACAATGCCGCTGCTCGGGTTTGCCCGCGAGAAGATAAAGCCGGCCGACTCCTGTTCGGCTGAGGCGGTGCTGGTCGCGCGGGGGCGCGAGCCAGCCGCCCTGGGCGCCAACACGCGGAGAGGGAAGCAGCTGGTGGCGCCGGTAGCTGCTCGGTGGCACAGCCGACAGCTGCTCGGCGGAATTTCCCACCGAGACTCTGACTTTGGGTGCAAGTTTCTCCATCTTCCCTCTATGACATGTGGGTCCCACCCGGGGTTTTAACCTCTGAAATTTACTCCTAATCACTGTTGTAAACAGTGAGCCCCATAATACCCCTGGTGATTCAAATTATTCACCCCTGAGCCATTTGAATTGAATAGGATTCAAATTGGGTTCGGTTTGAGTGAATTTCAGCACAAGTTCAGTTTTGAATTCAAATAAAGTTTGAATTTGTCCCACTTAGCTCATGTCAATATCAACTCCAAATGGAGTGAAAATTGGTGTGTGAGCTCACAAAAATGTGCTGAGTAAGAATATGCCTCCCACTTTTAAATTCATGGGATAAAAACAGTTTGAATTTGAATATGGTTTCAAACTGCCGTCTTTCTAACTATACCCAAAATGACCTCAAAAAGGTTTGGAATTTGGGTGAAACTTGGCATGGACATCCGTAGCAAAGTGTAGGAGTTTCCATATGTCCAGCCCACCTATATCACATGTGGGAAATACCACTTTTGCAATGTGTGAGTTTGTTCTCTAATGAGCATGTTGATGGTGGTTACATGCTCTTCATTTGTGTTCATCATCTTTCCTCAAATGAGGTGTGTGGTGTGGTGATGAACACTTCAAATGTGTGCCAAAACTGAGGCCCTTACAATGTATCTCATGAACAAGGTATTTATGGAATATCTGGACAAATTTGTGGTGGTCTTCATAGATGACATTCTCGTCTTCTCCAAAGGTGAAGAAGAACATGAGAAACATCTAAGGTTGGTGTTGCAGAAGCTGAGAGAACACCAACTATATGCCAAGTTGAGCAAGTGTGAGTTTTGGCTGAAGAGAGTTCCATTCTTAGGACATATAATCTCGGAGGGAGGAATCTCCGTAGATCCCACCAAGATTGAGGATGTACAGAAGTGGAAGACCCCTGAGAATGTCGGGGAAGTTCGAAGCTTCTTGGGTTTGGCTGGATACTATCGACGGTTTATTGAGGGATTCTCCAAGATCTCGAGACCCCTCACCAAACTGCTGGAGAAGGGAATCACATTCACATGGACGCCGCTGTGCGAGACGAGTTTTCAGGAGCTAAAGAAAAGATTAACAACAGCCACAGTGCTAGTTATGCCAGATATGCAGAAGAACTTTTCGGTGTACTGCGATGCCTCTGGAAACGGGTTGGGATGCGTTCTCATGCAAGAAGGGCATGTCGTGGCTTACGCATCCCGGCAGCTCTGGAAACACGAGAAGAACTATCCTACACATGACCTAGAACTAGCCGCAGTGGTACACGCGTTGAAAATTTGGCGGCACTACTTGATGGGGAAGAGGACAGAGATATATACGGATCATAAGAGTTTAAAGTACATTTTCACACAGCCAGATCTCAACCTCAGACAAAGGAGATGGTTAGAGCTAATCAATGACTTTGATGTGGGCATCAACTATCATCCTGGGAAAGCAAACGTCGTGGCAGATGCTTTAAGCCGGAAAGTGCAGGTCAATAGGTTGAGCTTGAAGGACATGCCTGCAGAATTGAAGGACGATGTTATAAGACTCAATCTATGCCTGGTGAATAGTGGTGAAGCCATCGCCATGGAAGTGGACTCCACATTAGAACAAGACATACGCGATGGTCAAAAGAATGATGAGAAGATACAAGAAATCCGACAACTCATCAAGGAAAATAGAGCCCCTGGTTTCAGATAGGATGAACAAGGTACGGTGTGGCACAGGAAAAGAATCTGTGTGCCTGAAGTAAAGGAGATCCGTGAATTGATTTTGATGGAGGCTCACGATTCCGACTATTCCATTCATCCTGGGAGTACGAAGATGTACCAGGACCTCAAGAGCAGGTATTGGTGGTATGGCATGAAGCGAGATGTCGCGGAACATGTTGCCCTATGTGACACATGTCAGTTGGTGAAAGCGGAACATCAACGACCCGCGGGATTATTGCAACCACTCAAAGTGCCTGAATGGAAATGGGAAGAAATCGGTATGGATTTCATAGTGGGATTGCCTAGGACCCAATCAGGATATGATTCGATATGGGTCATCATCGACAGGCTAACCAAGGTAGCTCATTTCATCCCCGTGAAAGAAAGCTACAGCGGACCCAAATTGACGGAGTTGTACATGTCAAGGATCGTGTGTTATCATGGAGTGCCAAAGAAGATAGTGTCGGATCGAGGGACACAATTCACCTCAAGGTTCTGACAGAAGCTGCATGAAACCATGGGAACCCATCTGAACTTTAGTTCTGCCTATCATCCCCAAACTGACGGGCAGACGGAAAGAACCAATCAGATCCTTGAGGATATGCTGAGAGCGTGTGCACTCAAAAACAATCGGAGTTGGGATAAGAACTTACCATATGCGGAGTTCTCCTATAACAACAGTTATCAGGCTAGTATGAAGATGTCACCATTTGAGGCTTTGTATGGGAGGAAGTGCAGAACTCCACTATTTTGGAACAAAACAGGGGAAAGTAAAGTGTTTGGACCCGAGGTACTACAAGAAGCCGAGGCGAAAGTGAGGGAAATCCGCAATAACTTGAGGATAGCACAGACACGACAAAAGAGCTATGCCGATGTACGAAGAAGAGAGCTCGTTTTCAACGTGGGGGACTATGTCTATCTCAAGGTGTCCCCTATCCGAGGACTTCGTCGGTTCAAGGAGAAAGGGAAGTTATCACCTCGATACATCGGACCCTTTCATGTTCTGGAGAGGAAAGGCGAAGTGGCGTATCAACTAGAATTACCGGCTCGCCTATCGGATGTGCATGACGTATTCCATGTGCCACAGCTCAAGAAATGTCTGAGAACACCTGAAGAGATGTTACCCATGAATGAGGTTGACGTAGCTGAGGATCTGTCTTATGCCGAGCAACCATCCAAGATTTTGGAGATAATGGAACGCCTCACAAGAAATAAAAGAATCCGGATGTGCAAGGTGCAGTGGAAGCATCACTCGGAAGAGGAAGCCACATGGGAGCGAGAAGACGAGCTTAAGGCACAGTTTCTGGAATTGTTTTCTTAGAACCACCAATCTCGAGGACGAGATTTCTTTTAAGGGGGGTAGAGCTGTAACACCCCAAAACCTGTTAAGAGGGGGATTTAAAAAATTTTGGATGTATTGCATGTGGTGCAGAAATTCAAATTCAAATTGGAATTCAAATTAAACTCAAAACAGAAAAGAAAAAGAAAAAGAAAAAAACCCCGGCCAGAGGGCCGAAACCCACCAGCCGGCCCACCTCACCCCCGCGCCAGCCCGCAGCCGTGCGCCCCGCTTTCTTCTCACTGACGTGTGGGGCCCGCCATCTTCTTCCTCCTCACGCGCGCGCTCGGCCGACCGGGACTCCTCTCTCTCCCCCGAATCGAAACCACCCCGGATACTCCCGTATCCCAGCCGAATTTCAGTTCTGGACGACGCAAACTCGATCACAACCAAACGCCGCCCTCCCCCGGCTATATAAACACCGGCATCGTCCTGATTTTCACCCGCGATCGGCTGTTTTTCCTCCCGGTGAGAACCGAAGCTCCGATCACCGTTTTCTCTCGATCTCTGCTCGGGTTCTCTGATCTAACACGTCGATCGTGTTCCACCGCCTCCGGGGAATCACGCAGTTGCAGAAAACTCTGTGGTTTGCGCTTCAAACACAGTGCCGACGAGCATCGCCGTGAATTCACCTCGGACCTCGTCGCCGACCGCCTTCCAGGACCTCCGAGCTCAAGAAAAACCCCGAGGTGAGATCCCTGACCTCCCCTCTACCGATCTATGCCATGAAATCCCAGTTTTAGAAAGAATTGACGAAGATCCGAAGTTTTCCGGCGAGATCGCCGCCTCTCGCTGCCGCGCGCCGCCGGGCAGCGCAGCCCGCGCTCGATCAGAGCGACGTGGCCGCTTGTGCGCCGTCTATTTTAAATCGCACGGTAGAATTTAAATCCCCGCGTACCGGTTCGACATTATAATCTCAGCCGTCTATTTTAAATCGGACGGTCTACGTCTGCTCCGCATTATAAAGGTCGGGATTCTTACACGCTACCCCCTGGGGATCTCGGAAAAAACGAGCTAGCCCCGGAAACTTCTGATCTAGCCCCTGGAATTTCAGAAATTCATGTAAATTCAATTAAAAATCAGTTTTAGCTCCTGGACTTAATAAAAATTAGCAAAACCCCTCTGTTATGCATAGATAGGCCCCTGGAAATTCTTAAAATAATATAATAGACCCTGTAGTGGGGTGAGTTTACCTTTTTAACCCTATGTGATATTAAATTTAGGAATTTGAATATGTGATTAGTATTTAAAATTTAAAAGATGGGACAAACACATTGTAAATTCAAATTTAAACTTTCCTAGCACTTGGAAAAATTTGGAGTGAGTTAAATTTTAAGCTGAAATGAATCTGTCTAATTGATTATTCACATTTATTAGTTATAAGGACACATTTTTAGGTTAGAGAATAATTCTGAAAATTGGTAAAATAAATGTAAATTAGTTCATATCAGAGGAGAAGTTCAAAAATATATTATTTAATATTTTAGATCAGAACCTATTCTGTTTAGATGAGGTGTCTTACTATTTTCCTAATAAAGTTCACATTTAGGCATAGGAAATAAATCTGAAAATATAGCAAGCTAGGTGTGAATAACTAGAAAATGATAAACGAAGTTTCCAAAATCCAAAGAATTCAGTTTAGGATTGGTAGAAGGTCTGAAAACCATTTGGAGTAGGAAATTACCTTGCATGCGCTCTTGGTAGCTAAAGAGGGCATTAATAAATTTGTTTAAAATTGGGAGTTTATATGTAGTGCACAAACAGAAATCTGAATACAAAAGTTAGAAATAATATACATATGTTTAAAAGTGCATGTAGGTCAAAAATCACCACACATAGAGTAACCACAACCCTTAGAAGTGTGAATGACTTTCATAGGTGTGAATGTTTGGTTTGTATGAAGTGAAAGCGTGAACTATGTCTTATGGATTGTTGTTTTCTTTTGCTATGTGTGATGGTATGAATAGAACCTGCCCCAGAGCAAGTTCTTCCCTTCCAAGAACAAGATTTTCCATTCCCAGAGCAGCAGGAAGAAGGCAAGTGTCCTTGACCACTTTGATCCTATGCTAGGATGTGTAGATAGAATTATTTGCATTGTCAATTGAAATATGAAACCCATGCTAGGAAGTTTCCCTAGAATTGTATTATCTTGTTTCCTTGTAGCTTGGTTTGGGATTTATTTTATCATATCATTTATTTACATGCTTATGCTTAGCCATGCTTAGAATGGGATAATTGGGATATGAGATCATCAATTTATTTACCTTACTCTGGAATGAGACATTATGAGTTATGTAGAGGTAGGGATCGAGGCAAGTTGGATGATTTGGTTGGTGCTGGGTGCACGAGACTCGGGTTTGTGTTTAGTACTTGCCTGGATCCTAAGGACCGGTTCATGAAGCATGTAACCTGGCTTTACCGTGCCAACCACATGCTGAGATGGGGCAGCTTGGCCAATTAATTAGGTGCATCCCCGGCATAGTATACATGTGTTGGATGGTGCGGGGAGTAGGTGTCAGCTGGACTACCATATGAACCGCAAGGCTCAAGAGGGGGCCACTGCAGCGGGGTTGGAGCCTCTTATATGCTGTTAGGGGTGAAACCTCAGTGGGCCCACGCTCGTCGGGAATCCCTTTGTAAAGGCTTCGTAGTGATCTCCTGGCTACACACCTGGGAAGTGTGAATGTGGTTCGTGGCCACTGGCATAATGGAGGTTCTTTTAGTCCACCCGGCAACGGGGGATGAAATCACTACATGTGGGTACAGTGGTGCAAACTCTGCAGAGTCAAAACTGTCATGACAGTCGTGCTCACGGTCAAGAGCGGCTTGGACTTATTCATGATTAGAGGATGATGGCTTTGGAAGTTGTGGATGTTAAGTGGGGAGCTTAACATTGGAAATGATGTTATGGTTATTTGATTATGATGATGGGATGGGAGATTGGGATCATTTCACCTATGTAGTAATGTAGGTGATTAATAAGCTAAGGTGGTAGGCAATAATTGCGTAGTGCTTCAACCACGAGTTCAACCTCTCCTTGTTCTAGCCATGCATAACATAATTTTCCGACACTTGCTGAGTACCAACGGTACTCAACCTTGCATATTTGTTGGTTTATATTGCTGCTCAGGTCAAGAGAATGATGTGGTGTTTAATGATCAAGACTTTGGACCCGAAGAAGGTTTCTAGGTTCATGGAGTCCCCCAGGCAACGCCTGTGCCGGAGCCCACAAAAATAATATTCTGCTGCTAGTTTATTTACATGTTATGAACTTATTATTGTCCGTCGAGACGTATGCTTTGTAAGACATATTTATATTCGACACCTGGCTTGTAATAAATGATGCTTCACTATTTGTCATCACATGTATGAGAAAATGATCCTGGCATACATGTGATATTCACTCGGTTGTTCTTCGGAGAAACCGGGTGTGACAATCCCTGAGCCTGCCACGTAGTCAGCTTAGCGGCAGACCTCTCCCCACATTGCAGGGATGAGCTCCGAACACGCCACGTGGCCAGCGGGCCGCGGAAGTTGTCTTCGGCGCTCTCTATGAACTGGATTCGGTTCTTACTTGCTATCTATTTGATAATTCCTCTGTTCCCACTTCTTTTAAAATGTTTTTCTCTTCATGAAATATGAATATATACAGCAACCAGAGATGAGGGTGTCACAGCTGGTTTACTCGGAACAGGTTCGAATTAGAAAAGATGAGGAAAGTTCACACATAAGAAATGGAGACCGGGCAGGGAGGTTCAGATGCAGCAGGTTTCAGACCGTGCGTGCATAGCCCTGCCTGTGTCGGTTAAGGCCCGTCCGTGCTTGGCCCTGTTGGACAAGTTTGAGTTGTGTACCGGGCGCATACTGGCTATATGGGACCCAGGAAACCGATGTACCTTGGGAGATCCATAGTGGAACTTTTCCAACTGCCTTAGGCTTTCGGCGTTAGGGTAGCAGGAGGTAACTCGCTTAAGAACATACCACTGCGGGTATGTACCTTGAGGGAGCTTGCATACTTTGGGCAGTTGGACTGCGTCCAATGTGGAAGATCTTGGTAAAGGTGGCCGCGTACAACGTCAGTCGAGGTTGCTGCCGGCAACTCGGAGTACGGGTGTACGTGTCGTGTAGTCCGGGCGTGTACTGATTCGAATCACCGTCGCTCGCGGTCATATGAGCATACTTGCCCACTGCGTCTTGACGTAGTAACAACTGGAACTGGTTATCTTTGAACTTCATAAGGCTGTGCTATAACTTGTATTGCAACCATGATTGAATTATAGATAGGCTCATTAAAATTTACTTTCATATTGTGCAAGGAGCATCGCAACAAAGCATTTCTTATTTGATTGTGGAGTTGCGATGCTTTTCGGCTCAAGGTCTGCACAATGAGGCTTAAAATCTGAAAGTTAAGGATCAACTTTAGGCGAATCCTTTATGCAAATATAGCCAACCTAATTGCAACCGTCGTGCATGTAGAGTTTCTTGTTTAGGAGAGATGGGTCAGACTTGCTGAGCCTATGTGCTCACGCTTGCTATATGAGTGGTTTTGCAGGTTAACATCGACGCTAGGAAGAAGGTAGTCCGGTGAGACTCGGAGACTTCCGAGTCAGGTAACACATGGAGAACCCAGCCGCTGCTTCTTGGCTTCGTGTTGCTAGCGAGAGGAGTCCTCGGGCTGGACTTCATCTCGAGTGCTCTTAGTTATTCGACGTGAGTTGTTATAGACTTCCGCTGTAGCTATTTGATGTAAATTATTTACAAAGAAAAATTTGTAAGCTTCCGCTATTGTTTTATGTAATACATTGTTCCTCGTATGTGTGCTATTGGGTGCCCCACAACACGGCACCACCCAATGCGATTCCTGGGCGAGTGCCCCGTCCCCGTGACTAAACGGGCGGCGTCGGGCCGTGTCAGCGTGGTATCAGAGCCGCATTGGTAATAGCACATGGAATAAGGAAGGTATTACGACAAAAATTTAGGTTACAGTGAGGATACGGTACTAGGCCCACATAAGGATTATTATTAGCATAATATGAAGGTGGCAAACTAACTTATTTGTTATGTCGGAAAATCGTGCATCTCGGGACGATTTATGTCTTGGGGGGTGCACGTAAGCGCTGTCCACCAGTGCGCACAAGCTGAAGGGTGGAGCCCAAAGGGTGGCACGTAACCTGACCCGCTTTAGTATCCTCTACGACTCCTCATGTCGTTTGGGGTACTCGAGCAATGCCCTTCCCTGGCGTGCTGCGGGCAAGTTTGGGAAACCCTGTCACGTGGTTAGTAACGTGAACACGTAGCTCAAGGCGTGTTTGGCTTGAGAACACCTGTGCGAGTAATGACGGACGGGTGTAAGAACTGTATGGATACCGGGTTCGGTGTGCAGCCGGACCTGACGATTGGGTGTGGCTTATGCAGGATTAACCACGAAATCGTAGTACGAATAGAACACGTTTGCGAGTGATCATTTTAATGCCGCCTAAGATACGTTTATGCCGGTATAATCCGGTTGGGATTTTCTTTTTGTGAGGCTACGTAGTACCGACATGCTTCTTAAGGTGCATCGACAACGTACTAAACTTAATAACCCTTTCCTTTGAAGAAATAACTCATGAACTAACTTTCAACTAAAAACGGAAGTTTGAAACAAATATTAGTTACTGAACTCTTATTTTGAGCTAAGATTCAAATGAGAGGACGACAACCCATTTGCAGCCACTCCTGAGCCATTTTGAGGTCGTGCCGATCTTCCTAGCACTGCACTGGTGCTGTAGAGCTACTCGGCACAGGCTTTGGCGGGCTGAAGACTTCGGGCGACGATGCCGAACCACCACAGAGGCTGTTACACGTCGCTGGCCATTTTCCAGCCGGCAGCCCAAGCAGACCCCACCACCGTGTTCCTTGGTGCCCTAAACCCCCTGGCGGCGAGTCCGGGTTCGGATAGTGGCCGGGAATGCCGGTTCGGCGAGCTTCCGGTTGCTCCGGCGAGGGGGAGTGCGCGGGCGCGAGAGAGGAGCCGGAGGAAGAAGACGAAGCGTGGGCCCCGGCTGTCAGCAGCTCAGAATTCAAATCCGGGATCAGGTGTGGCCGGGATCCCGTGTGCTGGCGCGCAAAACCCCGTGGCCCCGGTCTGGCGTCGATTCTAGTGGCTGGGATTTAAAACAGTGGGTCCAGCTGAATTCTCAGTAGGAAAACAATTCCAGAGTTGGCTCAAACTTTGGAAATTCATACCTCCTGATAGAAACCTCCAATTTGAGTGATTCCACTTGGGTTGGATTCATCTCTCTGAGTTCTAGCCAAATATGAACTCAGATTTGTATGAAATTTAATATTATATTATGGAAAATTCTTTGAAGGCATTCTGAAAAAGAATTATTGAGGGAGTTTGGGTTATCCAAAAATCCCCAAATTTTACCAGAATATTCGTTAGCATATTGCTGACCTTCTAGCAAATTTTCAGCTCATTTGGAGATCATTTGAGTAGGAATTTGCTAAATGAAAACTACTGTGCTCAAAGGAGTCCAGAAACATTTTCAGAAAATGTTTCCCACTTCAAAAATCTATTCTGGGAAATCCCTAGCTCCAAAAATCATAGAAAAAGTTAGGCAATCTCTCTGAGACATACTTGAAATCTTAGTTCACTTAATTGGGCATGAAAATGCACATTACTTCAGAATTAATTCTTTTGAGTACAAATTCTTAAAGAATTGTTCTGGAAGAACAACTCAAGTTAAGGGTCTGGATTTTGGACCAAATGACTCTCATATGACCAGGAGCTCACCTGTAAATTATCAGCCCAAGTTGAGCTGTAGAACTCTCTGTTCCTATTCTCCATACTTATGTATATGTGGATATACATGAGGGACATTACGAGTATTATGGAGAACACAATTTAATTCCACCTTAGCTGCAATTTGGCAAGCTAAATCCTTAGGTAGTATAAAACCTGCTGTAAAAGTTTTGAGGTCCAAACAAAGTTTAAATTTGAAAACTCAAATTCAAAGCAAGACTTGGGGGCCAAGTCTCCCATTCAATGTTTAGTAGCTGGGGAAATTTACAGCAGAAGGGGGGGGGGGAGAAAGAATTAGAGGGGAGAAGGGGGCCCACTGGTCAGCCACACAGGGGTTAAACCGACTCAGTCACGCGGTCGAACATTGCGGGCGCCAGCGCACGGGGTCAACCCTGTCCCAACGCGACCACCGCGCCACCTCCTGCTCGGGGGATTAGGACGCCGGCTGCATTACACTCGGTTGCACCCTGTTCGGCGTGAATTTCCCTCCCCATTCTCCCTGTTCCACCGCACACATCCGAAGTGGCGCACCGGGAGTCGCCACCCTCTGATCGCCGGCGCCCAGACAGCACAGGATTTCTCGTGCCCGACGCTCAACACAAGAAACGACCGCCATAAGGTGCTGGTTCTGCTTGTCCCTACCGTTCAGCATTTCATGCGCCGTCGGGGGAGAATTTTTCCAGGGAACGTTTCTGTGTTCTTAAGGCCGAGCTGTACCAAATCCGGAAATTCGCAGGTATTAGCTCACCACCGGGTATACCGAGCTACACACATGATCTACACCCTGCCACGGCCATTTAGGATCAAAAAGTACAAAGAATCGTGGAGTATAGACCCTGGTGATCGAGTTTCTCCGAGCACAGCCGATTTCGGGCCTAGGTCGACGGTGAGGTACTAGCTCCGGCCATTTTCATGGCCAACCGAGCTCATATTCGTGCTCAGCATGCCACGGCGGAGCTATAGAAGCAAACCGCTTGAGAAATAAGGCCCTGAGTAGCCCGGGCGACGTCGCCGGAGTAGAGAGAAGCTCTGTCACCGCCGCGGGCATAGTTCCGGCCATTGCCGAGCTCCAGTGAGGGCACCAGCGTGTTCTCCGAGTCGAGTTAGGCACAGGCGGCAAGTTTCGTCGAAGGTCGGGCGGTGAAACGCCCAGTGGCGAGCGACGATTAGGTAGTATAGAACCTGCCGCCAGAGTTTTTGAAGCCATCACCTAAGAATTTAGCACTTTTTGGGCAATTCTTAGCTCCAAAAATCCTAGGAAAATTCATGTAGACTCTATGAACTATAATTGAAATTGTGGTTCACTGAGTTGTTTGACATGAACATGGGTGTTACCTCAGAATTAATTCATCTTTGATTAAACACTTAGAGAATTGTTCTGAATAAACCACTCCATGAGAAGTGCTAAATTTTGGTCCAGAGGACTTTCTTGTGACAAGGAACTCACATGAAAATTCTCAGCTCCATTAGAGCTCTGGATCACCACTGTCATGTGTAATCTCTTAAGGTAATCAACACTTAAGTGGGAAAAGCACTCAACATTTGATCATAGTGTTTAAACCCAACCCAATCCACTAGCACCAGTGTCATTTTAAATTCTTAAACAGAGTTCCAGTTTTTAAAACTGTCATTTGATCTTATTAGCAAAGGCTTTTCAATTAAATACATATGCATGACCATATCGTGTAGCATATACGTGAAGAAGGTGAGAAGGACTTGAAGTGAAGATCAAGGAGGGAGGAAGACAAGTGATCAAGCTCCAAGTGATCATCACTAACTGATTGTAACCTTAGTCACCTGCAAAACAGGCAAGCCCCGGTTTGCATTTGAACAATTTTCTAAAGCATTTTCATTTGTAGAGATCATAGCTTTGCATCGTTGAGTGCATTAAGTCTAGATGATATTGAAAACCCCACTTACATGACCAGAAATACCTAAGAGAGAAAGGGTAGAATAGCACCTCCTCGAGTGAATTTGGCTACGCTAAATGTTAGTAGGAAAGGTCCGGTAGAAGTCGAGTAGTTGGAAGCTAGTTGCGAGTTTAGGGCTGGTTTACTCGGAACGGGTCCGAATTAGAAAAGATGAGGAAAGTTCACAAATAAGAAATGGAGACCGGGCAGGGAGGTTTAGATGCAGCAGGTTGCAGGCCGTGCGTGCATAGCCCTGCCTGTGTCGGTTAAGGCCCGTCCATGCTTGGCCCTGTTGGACAAGTTTGAGTTGTGTACCGGGTGCATACTGACTATATGGGACCCAGGAAACCGATGTACCTTGGGAGATCCATAGTGGAACTTTTCCAACTGCCTTAGTCTTTCGGCGTCAGAGTAGCAGGAGGTACCTCACTTAAGAACATACCACTGCGGGTATGTACCTTGAGGGAGCTTGCATACTCAGGGCAGTTGGACTGCGTCCAATGTGGAAGATCTTGGGAAAGGTGGCCACGTACAACGTCAGTCGAGGTTGCTGCCGGCAACTCGGAGTACGGGTGTACGTGTCATTTAGTCCGGGCTTGTACTGATTCAAATCACCGTCGCTCGCGGTCAATTATTCGTGAAGAATTTAGCAGCATTATTCGTGAAGAAGAAGGACAAATGTTTAGGTCTAAATGGGCCTGTTGAAATAGTATTCCTTCAATAGCAAGATGTTGCACACTCCCTGATTGCAATGCTGTTATGTTGACTTGAGCAGGTGGCGGCATACCACCTGACAATGATGGCTGTCTGGTGTTCAACAACTTCTCCCAGCATTCCTGCCTAAAATGCCCAGAACGGTGGCAATAAGAACACGGAGGTTTCCCCGGTTCTTCGTTGACTTGTGGTTGAGAAGTTGATGTACTTGGCTGCAGCAATGATGCCACAGGTGTCATTAGTTGCTGCGGCAAAGGTGTTGCTTCAAGACAAGATTCTTGAGCAGGAAATCTGTACGGAGTTGATCTCACTGGTGCTTGCCATCTTTCATCGGATGGTGTGTGATACACCACACGGTATTTACGAGGAACGATTGGTGTGTCTTCTTGCACATCCTCCCGGTCCCTCTTCTCTGCTTGACACTCAAGTGTCGCTTGTTCTTGCAGCAGAGCAGCACTGATCAACTCGGTGTAACTGCCATGATTGAACAAAGCTAACTTCTCTTTTAGTATGGCACTCAAGCCATAGAAAAAGTAGTCACACATTGCAGCTTCGCTTGTCGCATAAGCAGGAGCATATTGGGCCAAAGTCGGTTGCCCAACCCTAGGGCAACCCACACTAGCTGCACTCCTCAGCTCAGCGCGGCGTGTACGGCTCCCACTCAGCCGTGGTCCCCAACGGAGGGTACCCCTCGCCGGTGGACTCGTACTCTGAGTCCGTGGGTGGCTCCTCACCTGAAAAACACTTAAGCAGCAACCGTGAGCATGATGGCTCAACAAGACTTAACCGACTCACCTAGGAATGAAACTCTACATGAGGTACAAAGAACATAGGATAGTAACCTTGCAGCAAATGGACACGCCTACAAGTTCATCCTTAATTCATCTTTTTAGCATCAAGTTAACAGTTTGGAAATCTGAAATTTAGTAAGCAATATTTGGTGGCACACATGTAGCAATACAATTAGATCATAACATCAATATTGAATCATAACAAACTGTGCTGCTCTCACCCAAAGCTCAAGCCGTGCCGTGAGCTATTGACGGCGAATTTCGGGATTTGGCTCCGGCGGCTTCAACCCGAGCATCCGGTACGGGAATCCAAAATTCTCCACTTCTATTCATTCTTAGCTCGTCAAACATTGCACGTAGGAGCTGGATTAGCCGGCGATCATATTCTCTTGAGCATCTGTCGCATGAAAATCCTTTGGAGCGAGGTATTTTGAGGTCTACCGAGCACTTCTCCGGCGGACCAAATCGGGCGCACGGTGACGACCGGCTTGCGGCTGTTCCAGAGCCATTTGGGGGCCATGCCGATCCTTGCGATCATCCACTGATGCTGTAGAGCTCATTGGTTGAGTTTTTGGCAGGCTAGAACCCACGGCCGACAGCACCGAAGGGCAACCGAGGCCGCCACACGTCACGAGCTATCTTCCGGTCGCCGGCAGCCCTAGAACGCCCCACCATCATGTTCCTTGACGTCAATAACCCCCTAGCGGTGAGTTTTAGCTCAGGCGGTGGCTGGAAACGGCAAGCCGGCGAGCTCTGACGTCGGGCCGGCGAGCTGGGCGGCGAGCTCTGACGTCAATATTGCTGTTATGATCTAATTGTATTGCTACATGTGTGCCACCAAATATTGCTTACTAAATTTCAGATTTCCGAACTGTTAACTTGATGCTAAAAAGATGAATTAAGGATGAACTTGTAGGCGTGTCCATTTGCTGCAAAGTTACTATCCTATGTTCTTTGTACCTCATGTAGAGTTTAATGCCTAGGTGAGTCGGTTAAGTCTTGTTGAGCCATCGTGCTCACGGTTGCTGCTTAAGTGTTTTTCAGGTGAGGAGCCACCCAAGGACTCGGAGTACGAGTCCACCGGCCAGGGTTACCCTCCGTCGGGGACCACGGCTGAGTGGGAGCCGTACACGCCGCGCTGAGCTGAGGAGTGCAGCTAGTGTGGATTGCCCTAGGGCTGGGCAACCGACTTTGGCACAATATGATCCTGCTTATGCGACGAGCGAAGCTGCAATATGTGACTTTTTCTATGGCTTGAGTGCCATACTAAAAGAGAAGTTAGCTTTGTTCAATCAGGGCAGTTACACCGAGTTGATCAGTGCTGCTCTGCTGCAAGAACAAGCGACACTTGAGTGTCAAGCAGAGAAGAGGGACCGGGAGGATGTGCAAGAAGACACACCAATTGTTCCTCGTAAATACCGTGTGGTGCATCACACACCATCCGATGAAAGATGGCAAGCACCAGTGAGATCAACTCCGTACAGATTTCCTGCTCAAGAATCTTGTCTTGAAGAAACACCTTTGCCGCAGCAACTAATGACACCTGTGGCATCATTTCTGCAGCCAAGTATATCAACTTATCAACCACAAGTCAACGAAGAACCGGGGAAACCTCCGTGTTCTTATTGCCACCGTTCTGGGCATTTTAGGAAGGAATGCCGGGAGAAGTTGTTGAACACCAGCCAGCCATCATTGTCAGGTGGTATGCCGCCATCTGCTCAAGTCAACATAACAGCATTGCAATCCGGGAGTGTGCAACATCTTGCTATGCCCTAAAAACTTCGCACACACGGGAGTGGTAAAAGTTCCAGCTCATTTGGAGTTAATCTAGTTAGGGTAATTATGATTTCAAGTTTCTGTATTCAAATGAATACAGAAACATTTTCAGGAATTTCCAAAACTTGGAAATTCAGTTCTAGCCATTCCTTAGCTCCAAAAATCCTAGGAAAATTCAGGCATACTCTCTGAGCTTTGTATGGAATTGTAGTTCACTTGAATTTGCATGAAAGTGCAAATTTATTCAGAATTAATTCCTCTTTGCCTAAATGCTTAGGGAATTGTTCTGGGTGATCCACTTAGTGAAATATTCTGAATTTTGGTCCAGAGGACTTTCTTGTGACAAGGAACTCACAAGAAAATTTCCAGCTCCATTGGAGTCCTGGATCAGTAGTTTTCTGTTCAACCATTAGTTGATACCCACCCGAGTGATGAAGCCCCACTCATCACTTGATCTTAGTACTTAAACACAAACCCAAACCCCTAGCACCAGTGTCATTTTAAATTCTTAAACAGAGTTCCATTTTTGAACTTGTCCTTAGCACTTGTTAGCAAATATTTTACAATTAAATATATATGCATGTTCATAACGTGTAGTGCTTAAAGGTTGAAGAGTGGAGGAAAGGTGGAGCTTGGATCAAGGAGCAGGAAGGCCAGTGATAAAGATTCCAGTCATCATCAGCAACTAACTTCATCTTATCTGACTTTAGTCACCTGCAAAACCAAGGCAAGCCCCGGTTTGCACTTAAGTTGTTTTTAAAGTTTTCCCTTTGTTCACTACTATTGGTCAAAGTTTGTATGTGCATTAGGTCAAGGATGCTTTATACTCCACTTGCATAACCAAACATGAACCCTGAGGTCAAGGGTAGAATTGGGTCATCGCTGTAGGATAAGGCTATGCTAAATAGCGTAGGACCTCCGGTAGAAGTCGAGTAGTTGGAATCTACTCGCGAGCTATAGACGGGACTACCTGGGTGTAGATGGAAAAAGAGGGCAAACTAAAGTTTACATTTCCAAAGATGAGACCGGGCAGGATGGTTAGGCAGCGACAAGACGAGGTCTTGGTCGAGTAGCTCTGCCTGTGTCGGCTAAGGACCGATGCGTGTGCGGCACCCAGGAGCAGGTATTGAGTTGTGTACCGGATGCTTACTGACATATGGGAACCAGGAAACCGATGTACCAGGTTCACTGGATTGTAGAGGCATACCACATCGTCTCGTTAGACCTATGAGACCGAGACGGTGCGACCGGTTCTACAGTTTAGTGTCCTGCGAAAGGTGGCCACATACGACGTAATGAAGGACGCCAAAAATGACTTTTCGGGTCGCCTCAGGCGGACGGCCGGTATGCAGTATGTGGGGAACGTTCTCATGACATCTCACGTCGGCAGGTGCACCATGAGAGTGGCTACTGTACGGGGCGACTTGATCGATTCAGCAGGGGTGAAACGGGGGAAAGGCTGCCACGTACGACGTCAGTGACGGTTGTTGTAGGCAACATCGAGTACGGGCGTACGTGTCGTGTAGTCCGGGTGTTATTGATTCGAATCACCGTCGCTCGCGGAATGGACCGAGCATACTTGTTCTCACAGTCGTGACGTAGTAAGAACTTGCATGAGAGAGGAACTAATCATATTATTGTGAAGTATTATACTAGCTTTGTATTGGATCTTGATGAATATGCTAGTGCAAACTCGATTCTTTTATGCCATGAGCACTTTACATCGGGGGAAAGCGTTTCTTGTTTGATTGTGGACTCCCGATGTGGCGTGCCCAAGGTTACTTAAAATGCTGCAATTAACACTGAAAGTAAGGATTCACTTTTAGGCGAGTTTAATTATGCTTATGCCATCCTATTTTAGGTTCATAACCTCACAAGAGTTTCATGTTTAGGGTGACGGTTAAGTCTTGCTGAGCGTCATGCTCACGGATGCTATCCGAGTTGTTTTGCAGGTATTTGACTTCGTGCTTAAGAGAAGGGATGCCGATGAGACTCGGGAACCTCCGAGTGCTTACTCAAAGAGCATCCTCACCGCTGCAGATTGTCTTCGTGTTGCTAGTAAGAGACAGTCCGCGGGCTGGACTGTTTCTTTGTTGCTAAGATAAAGATGAATCGTGAGAGAGATAGTCTTCCGCTGTAGCTTACTCTGATATACTTATTTGTAAAACATTCTTGTACGCCTCCGCAAACTATTTATGTAATTCTTAGGTAATGAATTCCGCTTTGTACCATGTAACACGAATATGCCCGTCATGCCATATTAGGAATTCATACTCTAGAAAGAATCCGAGTCCATATTCAGCGATACCATGCTGACGGGACCCCGCCGTCCCGATCACTCCCGGGGACGGGGTACCTTGCCCGGGAATCGCATTGGGTGGTGCCGTGTTATGCAGCACCCAACAGCACACATACAAGGAACTCTGTATTACATAAATCAAAAGCGGAAGCTTACAATAGTTCTTTGTAAATAATTTACATAAAATAGCTGCAGCGGAGGTCTATAAACAGCTCACGTCGAATATCTAAGAAGCACTCGAGAAGAGGTCCAGCCCGCGGACTCCTCTCGCTAGCAACACGGAGACATAGTAGCGTCTAGGTTCTCCAAGTGTCACACGACTCGGGAGTTCTCGAGTCTCACCGGACAACCTTCTTTATAGCATCGAAGTTTACCTGCAAAACCACTTATATAGCAAGAGTGAGCACGAAGGCTCAGCAAGACTTAACCGTCTCTCCTAAGACATGAAACTCTACATGAAAGTAACCTAAGACTTAAGCCTGTGATTTGCGAAAAGACTCACCTACAAGTTCATCCTTAACTTTCAGATTTTAGTCATAATAGTAGTGACCCTGCGCTTAGCAACATTGGAACTCCACAATCAAACAAGAAACGCTTCATTCCAATGTTCCTTGTCCCAAGGTGGAAAATAACTTTAGTTTGCTCTATCTCTACTTCAAACATGGTTTTCATGCAACTTAACATAATCATAGCAGAAATTATACTTTTGCAAACTGTTTCCACACAAGTTGATTACTACGTCACAACATGGGAGCAAGCGGTACTCAATAACCGCGAGGGACGGTAATTCGAATCAAACACTACCTGGATAACTCGACACATACGCCCGCCTCTGAAGACCCAACTCTGGCGTCCTTCATTACGTCGTATGTGGCAACCTTTCTCAGGACACTAAACGGTAGAACCGGTCATGCCGTCTCGGGCTCATAGGTCTAACGAGACGATGTGGTATGCCTCTACAATCCAGTGAACCTTGTACATCGGTTTCCTGGTTCCCATATATCAGTAAGCATCCGGTACACAACTCAATACTTGCTCCTGGACGCGGCACACGCATCGGTCCTTAACCGACACAGGCAGAGCTACTCGACCAAGACCTCATCTTGTCGCTGCCTAACCTCTCTGCCCGGTCTCATCTTTAGAAATGTAAACTTTAGTTTGCTTCCTTTCCCAACCACACTTATGATATTCTAAACTATAGCTCGCGAGTAGATTCCAACTACTCGTCTTCTACCGGATGCCCTATTCTATTTAGCATGGCCTTATTCTACAGCGATGACACAATGCTACCCTTGACCTCAGGGTTCATGTTTGGTTATGCAAGTGGAGTATAAAACATCCTTGACCTAATGCACATACAAACTTTGACCCATAGTAGTGAACAAATGAAAAACTTTATAAAATAGCTTAAATACAAACCGGGGCTTGCCTTGGTTTTGCAGGTAACTAAAGTCAGTTGAGAGGAAGTCAGTTTCTGATGTCTTGAAGTTCACTCCTGCCCTTCTTGTTCCTTGATCCAAGTTCACCTTCTCCTTCTTCACTTTCCACGTTTAATCACTACACGTTATGAATGTGCATACATGTTTAATTGTAAAACTCTTGATAACAAGTGCTAAAGACAAGTTTTAAAACTGGAACTCTGTTTAAGAATTTAAAATGAAACTGGTGCTAGTGGTTTGGGTTTGTGTTTTAAGTACTCGTATCAAGTGATGAGTGGGGTTTCATCACTTGGGTGGGGATCAACTAATGAGGTTGAACAGGACATAATGATCCAGGGCTCCAATGGAGCTGGAAATTTTCTTGTGAGCTCCTTGTCACAAGAAGGTCCTCTGGACCAAAATTCAGAATAATTCACTAAGTAGATCACCCAGAACAATTCCCTAAGCATTTAGCAAAACAGGAATTAATTCTGAATAAATTTGTACTTTCATGCAAATTCAAGTGAACTATAATTTCATACATAGCTCAGGGAGTATGCATGAATTTCCTAGGATTTTTGGAGCTAAGGAATGCCTAGAACTGAATTTCCAAGTTTTGGAAATTCTCTGAAAATGTTTCTGTATTCATTTGAATACAGAAAATTGAAATTAGAATTACTCTAACTAATTCAACTCCAAATGAGCTGAAACTTTTGCAGGAGTCTCCTAACATCCTAATGAATATCCTGGCAAAATTTGGGAATTTTTGGACGAACCAAACTCCCTCAAAAATTCATTTGCTGAAAAGATTTAAACAATTTTCCAGAATTTTCTATTGATTTTCATGAAAATTGGGTTGCATATTTGGAGAGGGTTTTTCATCCTGAATCCAACCCAATTTGAATCACTAAATTTGGAGCTTCCTAGCAAAAGTTATGAGGTTCTAAAGTTTGAACTAAATCTGAAATTCAAATTAAATCGAGAAACATTCAAACTCTGACGGTGGGTCCCTCCTACACGTGTCAGCCGCTGGAACTGAGCCACACGGAGCCACAGACCTGTTCCCATGTTGTCACAGACTGATCCGAGGCCACAGAAAATCCCACTCCCTCGCAACAGAGACTGACGCGTGGGCCAGCCCCCGTCTTCGTCTTCCTCCAGCCGCCCGCGCTCCCACGCCGCCGAGCTCGCCGGAGCTCTCGCCGGGAGTGGGTTCCGGTGCTCGGAACTTGCTGTTTCTCACCGCCCCCACGTATTTTCGTGTGAGGAACACTTTGCCGGGCGTATCTCAGATTGACAATGGCCGGAAACCTAGGTGCAACGGCGACAGCGTCTGTGGCAACTCCGGCGATGTCGCTAGGGCGTTATACCGCACCAAACACATTGCCGTTTTCTCGTACAGTACCACTGCAACGAGGAGAACATGGACCCAACCGCTGATCTCGCTGGAACTCGCCGGAAATATGACCTCACCGTCGGGCTAGGTCAAAATCCGGCGAAAATCGAAAAACTCGATGAACATCGGCTCTGCTCGATGGTTCTCGGTGGTTCTTGATCCTATGAATGCGCACGGGGGTATAGAAGGTGTATGCTACGTTGTGTGGGGAGGGGTTCGACGTGTGAGACGAATTCGCCGAGTTTCTCCCCTCGGTCATTATCGTATGTCGTCGGCCAAACTGAAATTCTGGCGAGCACGGTCCATGACACGCTGCCGGCATTGTTGTGAAGCGAGAAGGTTCACAGGCGCACCTTTTTGCTTTTGCAGCTGGGTGGGAGAAGACCTGTGGTGGCCGGGCAACGAGTTTTCATCGCGGCAGCTCCTTTCGGTGCTGTGGTGGAGAACCGAGCTCGACGCCGGAGTTTCTGCGGAGCTAGAGCCTGATTATCGCTTTGGCCACGTCGAGGGAGGTCCGGCAGGGCTGTAGGGCGGCTTAGCTCGGCGCGGAAGATGCTGAGGCGTCCGGGCGCCGGTGCTCCGAGGATTTCTCTCCGTGCGGCAAGAGCTCGATGAGAGGCGCGTGGTAAGGACGGCAGTGGCGTGAGGCGATCGGGTGAGGCGCTGCGCTCTCGGTGGAGGCGATAAGAGCAACGAAAGATCGATCCCAAGCAGCTCGGGAGGTGCTTCCGGGTCCTCGGTCGGCAGTGCGTGGCACCTCGCGGTGGCTCGGTGTGAGCTCATGTGTGAACCGAGAACAGAGCTGACTTAGGCAGTAAGGTTTACACCCCCTTCTCAATGACAATTGGGGACCACAGCCCCCTCTCAGCCCCAAAAGATCTCCAAATTTTGACACATTGTAAATTCAGCTATGAGGGATCCAAATTCAAAAGTCAATTTGCCATTTGACAATTTGTGCCACAGTTTCAAATTTGAATTCAAATTTAGCTGAAATTTACAAGTCCCTTTGATAATCATATCAAGGCACCTCCAAATTTACTCAAAATTTGCCTCCTTCATAATTTGAACCTGGAGAGTTTGAATATGCTCTCTGATCTTTGAGTTGGCCATTGCAAACACCACTTCTTAAACAACAGTTTGAATTTTTCTTTTTGAAAATGGCTCTCTCCTCCTTGAAGTGAACCTTTTGGTTCACACTGATTTTTGGGTTCTATTGCACCTGCCAACACTTAGATGATTAACAAAAGTTTTTGTAAGTCCCATTTCTTGTATATAAACTCAACTTTTATTCATAGCTCAAGTTTTCTATTTACAAGTTTTGGGACTTTTACGCTCTGATACCAACGCTGACACGACGCCACGGTCTTGTCGAGCCAGGATCACACTGAGGGGTGCTGCGTTGCACAGCACCGAATAACACACATCAAAGGTACAAAGCAGAAGCAAAACTTTTATTACATAAATTGGTTTATGAACATTTTTTACATCAAAATAGGTCCAGTCTATACTCACGGGCATAGACTACGCATCAAGTTCACGTTTGAACGTGTCCTTGCTAGCACGCACGCACACTAACACGGCGGCGTGCACGACTCCCACTCGACGGGGTTCCCCTCCTGGGGTTCAGTCTCCTCCTCGGGAGTCCCTTCCTCATAGAACCCTGCAAAAGCTTCAAACACAAGCAGTGAGCACGAAGGCTCAGCAAGTCTGACCCGCCTCTCCTAAACATGGAACTTCTACATGAGGGTTGATAGGTTACATGAGGTAAAAATCATTTGCAAGGAATTGCCTAATTAGTAGAACCTTACTTTCAAGTTTTAGCGGCAGGTTGTGGAGAACCTTACGCTAAGGCACATGAGAGAGCCACAATCAAACAAGAAACGCATTTCTCTCATGTACTTTGCCCAAAGTTGAAAAGAACTTTAGTTAGCTCTAGACTACATCAAATCATTAACAATCAAGTCCATCTTTCAATCAGCAACATTTTAACATGTAACTAGCCTGTTCTTTCTACGTCACGGTACAGTGAACAAGTGGTACTCACTGACCGCGAGGGACGGCGATTATAATAGATTTACACCTGCAGGGTTACCCAAATAACCCGTCACGTACGCCCGTACTCGATGTTGCTTACAAAAACCATCACGGACGCCGTACGCAACCACCTTTCACCTGTCAGCCAAATATTGAACCAGTCCCATCGTCCCGAGCAAGAGATCTCTGCACGTGCATCTCAGTGCCGCCAGCCGATTTATACCCCAAGCTCTCAACCTACCCTCTGAACGACGGGCAATGCCTCAATACCCAGCTACCCGAGTTACATCAGTTTCCCGGTTCCCATATAGCCGGTAGGTCTTCGGTACTGTTCTAGCTTGTTCAACAGGCCCGCACACGCCTCGGTCCTCAATCGACACAAGCGGAGCTATAGCACACAGGCCCCAAAGTCCTGTTGCCCTTACTCCCCGCTTGGTCTCATTTTTCTTGCCATGTATATCATGTGCTATCTCTACCCGAGTCGAGTGCCTCTAGCCTATATTCGCAAGTAGTTCCAACTACTCGACTTGTACCGAATCCTATTCTATCTTAGCATTACAGTAGCTAACGGAGTTTTCAATCCTAATCCCAACCCATAGTTTTCTTGGCTATGCAGTTGGGTTTTCAAGCAAGACTCTAATGCAAGAAATAATGATACTCAAGTAAGTGCTCAAAACAATAAAAATTTGTAAAAAGGTTAATGCAAACCGGAGCTTGCCTTGCTGCTCTTGGTCGTAGGCTAGCTTCTCCTCAGGAGTAACGAAGTCTAGGACTTCGGGTTCCTCCTCGACCTTAGTGACTACATGATATAAGAAGTACATGTATTAATTTAATGCATTTGAATTGAGTTTCCAACTTGTGAACCTTCTAAGTCTCACTAGACAGACCCATAGACTGTGAAACTTTTACTGTGGATTGGTTACAACCTAAACAGAGACTTGGTCAAGTTTTAGTTTCAGCAAAGCTCAAATGAGCCCTCCACAATTAATTATGTCCTTGACCTTAATTGGAACTCTTAGTGTGTTCTAGGGATTTTCATGGAACAAGCCATGACTTTCTGAAAAGTAGATTTTCATAGGGTTCTAATGGATTTGGTCTCACTCAATTTGAAGGTTCCTAGCTAAAGATATGAGCTACACAATTTCAGAGAAAATTCTGAAAATGTTTCTGAACATTTTCTATTTTCTCTGGAACAGTTTCACTAATCACACCATTAGGTGGATCAAATGAGCTCAAATGGATCTGAAATTTTTATGGTAGTTCAAGGATATTATGGTGAACATCCCAGCAAAATTTAAGAATTTTCCTCCAAGGGATCCTCCAGTTAAAATTCCAAACAGTTTAAACTTTGAGGAATTAATTCTAGAGAATTAAGGATTTTCATGAAGTGAAACTTGATTTTCTGGAAAGTTCTAAGAGAGATGAATCCAACAAAATTTGGTTCACTTGATTTGGAGTCTCCTAGCCAAAGTTATGAGGATTTGAAATTTGAATGAAATCTGAAAATCAGGGAAAAGTTTAAACCTGCCGGTGGGTCCACTGTACACGTGTCGGACATGGGAGCGATGGCACACCGGGGTCTACGGGGTTTTTGCGTGCCAGCACACAGGATCCGAGCCGCAGCCCGATCCCGATTTAAAATATCTGCCGCTGACAGCTGGGGTCCACCCCCTTCGTCTACCTCCCGCCGCCCGCGCTCTGCCGCCGGGGTACCTCGCCGGAGAGCTCGCCAGCAGCCTCTGTGGAGCTCCAAGCTTCATGATTCCGGCCGCCCCTGCCTACTTTCACTCGGGGAACACGATTCCGGGCTCAGCTCGTCATGAAAATGGCCAGTACATGGTCGGCGACGAGCAGCCGCCTCGGGGAGACATCGGCCGTGTCGGCCGACCTCCTTAGCATCTCAACCACTCGAGGAACCGGTCGGATAGCACCAGTGGACCTTAGGGAAGGTCGACATGAGCTTGAAGCAGCTCAGGGGAGGCCCAAAGTAGGCCCTCACCGTGCGCCCTATGCTTCCCGCATGCTCCGCCGTCGGCAAACTTCGAAATACGCCGGGTACAGGGGTTTTTAGGCCAAAGGTTGTGAAGGAAACTTGTGCGATACCGAGTCTAGTTTGTGTGGGAGCGGATTGAGGCCCTCTAATCCTTTCTAGAGTATGAATTCGACAGAACCGCACCCAAAGGTCGGTCTGTACCAAGAAAGGGGAAACTGGAAATTCGCCGCTGGTGAGCAAGCACCCGGGCTGTGGCTCGGGGGTGAGCAGCACCGATCCCTAGCGCGTCCAAGGGCGCCTTGGCTCGGGCCTAGTACCTTGTTGGGCTGTCCACGGAGCCCGAAGTGCGGCGGTTTTAGGTCACCGAATTGAACTCTCGGTATAGCTGAGATCGACCGGTTTCAGCTGAGTTCTAGCAACGGGGAAGAAGGAGGAGGGTTCCTAGTACCTTGTCGTAGCTCTGGAGGGGACGGGGAGGCTGTGATCGGAGCTCTCCGATCGGCTCTGAGCGGCGGAGAAAATTTCCCGGCGCTGTGTTCTTGCGAGGAGAAAATGGCGAGGGCTTCGGCCGAGGAAGGGGGGCCTTAAGAAGGGGTCCGGAACCGACCCTGGGCGCGCGCGTGGGCAAGATGCTGGTGGCGCGGCGGCCTCCCTCGATGGCGCTCTCGGGAGAAGCTCGGGGACCCGAGTACTGAAAGTCCACTCGGTTGATTTCCTTCAGTGGCTGACATGTGGGTCCCACTTTCAATTTTAACCTCTGATATTAACTCCTATTCACTGTTGTAAACAGTAGTTCCCACAAAACCCCTGGTGATTTGAATTATCTACCCTTGAGCCATTTGAATTGTTAGAATTCAAATTGGGTTTGGTTTGGATAAATTTCAGCACATGTTCAGTTTGAAATTCAAATAAAGTTTGAATTTGCCCCACTTAGCTCATGTCAATACCTACTCGAAATGGAGTGAAAATTGGTGTGTGAGCTCAAAAAAATGTGCTGAATAAGGATATGCCTCCCACTTTTCAATTTATGGAATCAAAACAGTTTGAATTTGCATTTGAGTTCAAACTGCCCTCTTTCTAGCTATACCCAAAATGACCTCAAAAAGGTTTTGAATTTGGGTGAAACTTGGCATGGACATTCCTAGCAATGTTTAGGAGTTTTTCATATGCCCAGCCCCTATATATTACATGTGGGAAATACCACTTTTGCAATATGTGAGTTTGTTCTCTAATGAGCATGTTGATGGTGGTTACTTGCTCTTCAGTTGTGTTCATCAACTTGCTTCAAATGAGGTGTGTGTGTGTGGTGATGAACACTTCAAATATGTGTCAAAAACTGAGGCCCTTACATTCCTCCCCCCTTAAAAGAATCTCGTCCCGAGATTATAAGGTGAAAATGAGAGAGAGGACGGTGGAAAATTACCGGATATGCGACGTGAAAAAGTCGGGGTAGTTAGCGCGAAGAAATCATTCGCTCTCCCATGTCGCCTCGTCCACGGAGTGATTACTCCATAGAACTTTGTAGAACCACAACGTGCGGTTGCGTGTGGTTCGGGCCTTTTCGTCAATGATCTGAACCGGTTCCTCCCGATAGGTGAGATCCGGTTGCAGTTCTTCAATGTCCTCCAGCTGAACGGTAGTTGATAGCTTAATTCACTTCCTCAGCTGGGCAATGTGAAAGACGTCGTGCACACCGGAAAGTGCTTCTGGTAATTTTAGCCGGTATGCTACTGGTCCACATCTTTCGGTAATCCGGAACGGACCGATGAATCGGGGTGCCAACTTTCCTCTCACCCCAAATCTGTTTACGCCCTTCATTGGAGACACACATAGATATACGTGATCCCCGACTTCGAATTGTAATGGGCATCTTCTCCGGTCCGCATACTGTTTCTGCTGGGATTGAGCAGCTTTTATGTTCGCTTGAATCAGCCGAACCTTTTCTTTCGCGTTGTTGACAAGGTCAATCCCGAAGGTAACCCTTTCGCCAGACTCACACCAGTTCAATGGTGTGCGGCATTTTCTCCCGTATAGTGCCTCGTAAGGCTCCATCTTTATGCTGGCTTGGTACCCATTGTTGTACGAGAACTCGGCTAACGGCAAGTGATCATCCCAATTCTCGCCGTGGTTTATAGAGCAAGCTCGTAGCATGTCTTCTAAGATCTGATTTACCCGCTCGGTTTGCCCATCCGTCTGTGTGTGGTACGCTGAACTGCGGATCAGCTTCGTCACCAAGGCAGCGTGTAGCTGTTCCCAAAAAACGGGACACAAATAAAGTGCCCCGATCCGATATGATGGTACGGGGTACGCTGTACAAGCATAGGATCCGTGAGATGTACAGTTCGGCGTACTTCTTGGCGTTGTAGTTGGTGTTGACCGGGATGAAATGGGCAACTTTGGTGAGCCGGTCGACGATCACCCACACAGAATCATGCTTCTGAAAAGTGGTGGGTAAACCGACGATGAAGTCCATGCTCACATCCTCCCACTTCCAGGCAGGAACGCTCAGTGGTTGTAGCAGTCCCGGTTTCCGCATATGATCCGCTTTCACCCTTCGGCATGTATCACACTCGGACACGTACTTTGCGATTTCCCGTTTTATCCGTGTCCACCAAAACTTTCTTCTGAGTTCTTGATACATTTTGTTGCTGCTGGGGTGAATAGAAAACTTTGACAAGTGAGCCTCATCAAAGACTTTTTTTCCGTAATTCTGGGTTACGGGGTACGACGATCCGGTCCTTGAACCATAGGACGCCGTCTCCGTCTTTCCGGAAACATATAAGCTCCCCACTATCTACACGTCTCCACAAATGCAACATGCCCTTGTAATGTTTCTGAGCTGCCGCTATCTCTTCACGGATGGTGGGGATCAAAGCTAGGTTGTAAAGAGCTCCATGTGGAATGCCGTCGAGTGGGAGTCGTGCACGCCGGCGTGTTAGTTTGTGTGCATGCTAGCAAGGACACGTTCACGGGCTGAACGTGAACTTGATGCATAGTCTACGCCGTGAGTGTAGAATGGACCTATTTTGATATAAAAATGTTCATAAACCACTTTATGTAATAAAAGTTTTGCTTCCGCTTTGTAGCTTTGATGTGTGTTCCTAACACGATTCAGTTTTCTATTAAGCCGTACAAGAACATGCCACGCTCCAAATAAAGCCATCACCTATGCATCAAGTTTTATACTACCATGTAACACGAATATGCCCGTCATGCCATATTAGGAATTCCAATGTTTAGGAATTCCTACTCAAAAAGTGCTAAATTCCGCTCTAGACTACAGAAACTTTGGACATACCGGGAGCAAGCCGCAACACCGATTCAATTTGAATAATACCGTCCTTAGGTACTGTGCTATCCCCAATGCAACTCTGATACCAGGCTGTGGCGGACCGGGATCCGCTTATTCCAGGATCGCAGAGGGTGGTGCCACGCGATGCGACACCCGACAGCACACGTCATAAGGACACAATATATTACATGGGAAAGACCAACTGAACTGTACAAACAGGTACAAACTTAAGTTACAAACTAGTATTTATTTTACACAGCGGAAGTCTACTCTGTACAACTCACGCCCGCCTATCTAGCAAAAGTTGGTTGCCCAGCCCTAGGGCAACCCACACTAGCAGCACTCCTCAGCTCAGCGCGGCGTGTACGGCTCCCACTCAGCCATGGTCCCGGCGGAGGGTAACCCTCGCCGGTGGACTCATAACCCGAGTCCGTGGGTGGCTCCTCACCTGAAAAACACTTAAGCAGCAACCGTGAGCACGATGGCTCAACAAGACTTAACCGACTCACCTAAGCATGAAACTCTACATGTAGGGTACAAAGAACATAGGATAGTAACATTGCAGCAAATGGACACGCCTACAAGTTCATCCTTAATTCATCTTTTTAGCATCAAGTTAACAGTTCGGGAATCTGAAATTTAGTAAGCAATATTTGGTGGCACACATGTAGCAATACAATTATATCAAAACATTCCATAAATTATCTACGTTACGATGCAGTGAACAAGCGGTACTCATCACCGCGAGGGACGACGAATCAACTCGATATACACCTGCAGGGACACCCAAAGAGCACGTCACGTATGCCCACCCGTGGAGCTGCACAGCACGCTCACTCGATGTCGTACGGGACAACCTTTCGTCCAACAGCCCAAACATCGAACTGGTCGCACCGAAACGAGCAGGAGGTTCCCTACATGGAGCATCTCTCTATGCCCGTTAGCAGATTTCCACCTTGCTGCCCTCAGCCTACACCTATAAATCAGTGCGTTATGCCTCGACGCTCGGAGGTTTAGGCTACATCGGTTTATCGGGGCCCATATATCCGATATGCCTTCGTTACGTTCAATACTTGTTCAGCAGGGCCGCACACGGATCGGTCCTCAATCGACAAGGACAGGTCTGCGCACACAAGACTTCCTCTTGTTGCGCCCTAGCCCCTGTCTAGTCTCATTTTCATTACTAAAGTGATCTCACATCACTCGAACCAATCCCGTGTGTCCCAAGCCTAACTTGTGAGTAGATTCCAACTACTCGACTTGTACCGAAGTCCTATGAATCATTAAGCATAGCCGGTCTACTCGAGGTCTTAGACACTACCTCACTCTTATGGAAAAATTATGGTCATGCAAGTGGGGTTCCAATCATCCTACACCTAATGCACATTCATACATCACCCTCGACATGTGAACAAAGTAAAACTCGATAAAAGAAGTTAATGCAAACCGGGGCTTGCCTTGTTGCTGCTGGTCAGGGGTTAGATCTGGAAGGAGGAAGTCAAGCACTTCCGGAGTCTCTTCGCCTTCAGCGACTACACGTTAATGAAATACTACATGTCCATTTAAATGCAATGTGTAAACTTGGATACATAATTATTAATAACTCTAGCTAACCCTCCCCTTTGGTTCTGAAATTTTTATGGTGGCTTTGTAGGGTCCTAACCAGAGTCTTGACCAAGTTTCATTTGAAACAAAGTTCATTTGAGCCTTGTACAAATAAAAGCCTATTTGGTCAATATTTGAGCCTCCAAGTAATTCCAGGGGTTTTCATGGCTCCAACCATTACTTTCTGGAAACTAGAACTTAAGATGGTTCTAATGGAATTGGTTTCATGTGATTTGAATAATCCTACAAAATGTTATGCCCTAGACAAGATTGGAGAAAATCTGAAAAATGTTTCTGTACATTTTTCTATTTTCTCAGGGCAGTTCTCCTAATCACCCCATTTGGGTAAATAAATGAACTTGGATAAGTCTGAAAATTTTACTGTGGCTCAGAGATTTTCCAATGAACCTCTTAGCCAAATTTCAGGATTTTTCATAAAGTAGTTCTCCAGATAAAATTCCCAACGGTCTAAATTTTAGGGATTTAATGCTGGAAAACTATTCACTTTCATGGGCTGAAATTGGTATTGCTGGAAAGTACTCAGAATTCTGAGTTCAGCAAAATTTGGTTCATCGAATTTGGAGTTTCCTACCCAAAGTTCTATTCATTTGAAGTTTGAACTAAAACTGGAAATTCCCAAAATATTTAAATTCTGCAGGTGGGGCCCACTCCTCAAGCCGGCCCACTCAGAATGCGGCCACACCGCAGCCCACGGAGTTTTACCCGTGCTGCCGCACCGAATCCCGGCCGCAAACAGATCCCCCCGCGAGATCAGAGGCTGACTGGTGGACCCGGCCCCCCCCTTCGTCTACCTCGCGCTCTCCCGCAGCGGTCCCGCGGTGGCGCTTCGCCGGAGCGCTCGCCGCCAGACGTTTCACCGCCCGACCTTTGACGAAACTTGCCGCCTGTGCCTAACTCGACTCGGAGAACACGCTGGTGCCCTCACCGGAGCTCGGCAATGGCCGGAACTATGCCCGCGGCGGTGACAGAGCTTCTCTCTAATCCGGCGACGTCGCCCGGGCTACTCAGGCCTTATTTCTCAAGCGGTTTGCTTCTATAGCTCCGCCGTGGCATGCTGAGCACGAATATGAGCTCGGTTGGCCGTGAAAATGGCAGGAGCTAGTACCTCACCGTCGACCTAGGCCCGAAATCGGCTGTGCTCGGAGAAACTCTATCACCAGGGTCTATAGTCCACGATTCTTCATACTTTTTGATCCTAAATGGACGTGGAAGGGTGTAGATCATGTGTGTAGATCGGTATACACGGTGGTGAGCTAATACCCGCAAATTTCCGGATTTGGTACAGCTCGGCCTTAAGAACACAGAAACGTTCCCTGGAAAAATTCTCCCCCGACGGCGCATGAAATGCTGAACGGTAGGGACGAGTAGAACCAGCACCTTATGGCGGTCGTTTCTTGTGTTGAGCCTCGGGCACGAGGAAGCCTGTGCTGTCCGGGCGCCGGCGATCAGAGGGCGGCGACTCCGGATGCGTCGCTTCGGATGTGTGCGGTGGAACAGGGAGAATGGGGAGGGAAATTCACGCCGAACAGGGTGCGATCGAGTGTAATGCAGCCGGCGTTCTCATCCCCTGAGCAGGAGGTGGCGCGGTGGTCGCGTTGGGACGGGGTCGACGCCGTGCGCTGGTGCCCGCAGAGGTGTTCGACCGCGTGACTGAGTCGGTTTAACCCCTGTGTGGCTGACCAGTGGGCCCCCTTCTCCCCTCTAATTCTTTCTCCCCCCTTCTGCTGTAAATATCCCCAGCTACTAAACATTGAATGGGAGACTTAGCCCCCAAGTCTTGGTTTGAATTTGAGTTTTCAAATTTAAACTTTGTTTGGCTAAATTTGCTTCATGTTTGAACTGAAATTTAAATTCAGTTTTGAATTCTTGCAAATTTAGCTCCTGACAAGATGAACTTCAATGGGGATGAAAATTGGTGGGCTAACTCAGAAAAATGTGCTGAGTTTGAATATGAAGCTAACTTTTGAATTTGAGGAATGAAAGTTGCTGCAATTTGAATTTACATTCAAATTGGCCTCTTTTTCAAATACCTCCAAAAGTGCCTCAAAAAGTGTTGGATTTGCATGAAACTTGGCTTGAACCTTCCCAAGACTTTTCAAGTCCTAGGGGTGAGCTCAACCTCTCATGTGCATGTGTAGAAATCCTACTTTGTGAAAGTGAAGGCTCTCCCCTCTAATCACTCTTTTGATGGAGGTTACTTGCTCTTCACAATTTTTCACAATCTATCCACAACAAAAACTATGTGGTTGTGAGGTGATGAAAAGTTTTTTCAAGTCCCTTTTCTTGGGCTTTTACATCTTACACGGCCCGACGCCGCCCGTTTAGTCACGGGGACGGGGCACTCGCCCGGGAATCGCATTGGGTGGTGTCGTGTTGTGCTGCACCCAACAGCACACATACGAGGAACAATGTATTACATAAAACAATAGCGGAAGCTTACAAATTTTTCTTTGTAAATAATTTACATTAAGTAACTACAGCGGAAGTCTATATCAACTCACGTCGAATAACTAAGAGCATTCAAGATAAAGTCCAGCCCGCAGACTCCTCTCGCTAGCAACACGAAGACAACAGCAGCGTCTGGGTCCTCCCTGTGTTAAACGACTCGGAAGTCTCCGAGTCTCACCGGACAACCTTCTTTTCAGCATCGATGTTAACCTGCAAAACCAGTTATATAGCAAGCATGAGCACATAGGCTCAGCAAGTCTGACCCGTCTCTCCTAAACAAGAAACTCTACATGCATGACGGTTGCAATTGGGTCGGCTAGATTTGCATAAAGGACTCGCCTAAAGTTGATCCTTAACTTTCAGAATTTTAAGCCTCATTGTGCGGACCTTGAGCTGAAAAGCATCGCAACTCCACAATCAAACAAGAAACGCTTTGTTGCGATGCTCCTTGCACAAAGTGAAAGTAAAGTTTAATGAGCCTATCTCTAAATCGATCATAGTTGAAATACAAATTACATCACAGTCTTATCAAGTTCAAAAGATAACCAGTTTCAGTTCTTACTACATCAAGACGCCCCGGGGATCACCTTACAATCTAGACACTCTCATCTATCCCTTCTCCTAATGAGGACAAAGTCAATCTGGCTAGAGTTTTGGGCACTAATAAAGGTCAATAGGTGAGATTGCCTCTTCCTAAAGAGGGTGTTAGCTACCAACAGATCATAGGCTACGACAAAGTCTAGGATGTCCTTACCCTCTTGATTTCTATCGCCGCATCCAAAGCCTCCATGTACTCCCTAAAATCCTAGGTTAGTTGCACCCACATGACCATTAATATCTCCTCCTATGAGGAGTTTCTCAGTTATCGGTACACTACTAACCATATCCTCCAAGTCCTCCCAAAATTGCCTCTTAGCACTCATGTTAAGCCCAACTTGTGGGGCATAAGCACTAATGGCGTTCAAGACAATGTCCCCAATTACTATCTTGATTAAGATGATCCTATCCCCTCATCTTCGAACATCCACTACTCCATCCTTAAGACTCTTATCTATTAGAACACCTACACCATTCCTAGTCCCAGCCGATCCGGAATACCAAACTTTGAAACTGGTAGACTTGACTTCTCTCGCCTTTTGACCCGCCCATCTAGTCTATTGTACACAAAGGATATTTACTCGTCTCCTAATGGCAGCATCTACTAACTCACGTAGCTTCCCCGTCAGGGATCCTACATTCCAACTACCCACCCGAAACCTATATTCCTCGGCTAGCTTCCTTACGCTTTGCACCCGTCGAGTAAGATGCAAAGACCCTCGCTCACTTATACTACATCCGGGCGATGATGTAGTGCGCCACTAAGGTGGTGGCGATCTGACCCTTGCTCATTTAACACCATATCCGGGTTCCGATATGGCGCGCCACTAAGGCGGTGGTGACCCGACCCTTGCCCACTTAACACCATACCCGGGTCCCGATATGGCACGTTGCTAAGAGGGTTAGCCCCAACGAATTTCTATTGGGTTTCATTTCCATGAGAATGGCTAAGTGTAGTTGTTGGCTCGCCGATCCTATCACAACCCCTCCTCCTTTACCCGGGCTTGGGACTGGCTATGTCATTACAACATAGGCAGAGTTAGAACAAACACTTACAAGGATTCTTTGTTTTTTGTTGTTTCATTGCAAGTTGCTTTCCAAAACTCCTCCTCATTTTCTCATAGTCATCCACTTGATCACTTATCTTTGCAAGCAAATCATCATTATCAGGCACCATCTTCTCAAGCACATCATTGAATTGAATTCGGAGTCTAGAAGTATACTCAACATGATTTTGTCTTAAGAACTTGTTTGGATTAAGAAACAATGCAGCCCCATATAATTTTTGCTCCATTTGATGGATCCATCTCTTCTCAACAATGTCCATTATTCTCTTATGTAAAGCAGGTTTGCCTGCAAGAGTGGTACTTATCTTGTTTCTAGCAAGATCCATAGCTGCAGCGATCTCTGGCATGGCTGGGATCACATTCCCATCAGCAATCCTTAATGCAACTAGCAAAGGTTGTGATGCTCTTCTACAATCGTCCACTGCATTCCAGAATTGTAAAGAGAGCAAACAATCACAAACCTTTTTCCCCACCTCCATCAAAGACAATTTGCATCTACTCCAATCTCCGCTCACAAATAGCTGTCTCAAAGCATCCTTAAACTTGTACAAACAATGCAAAGTGAGGAAAGAAGTGGCAAACCTAGTGGCTGCGGGTCTCACCAAATCTCTTCCTCCCGTATTTTGCCTCATAGCATCTAGAATCCTCCCGTGTCTGTATATGAAGTTTGTGACAAGTTTGGCTTGATTGATAGCCTTCTTGAATGGTGCTATGTTGTTACCAATGTCTTGAATCATCAAATTCAAGCAATGTGCAGCACAAGGGGTCCAGAAGATAGTAGGATATTTCTCCATAATGATTTTACATGCTGCCTTGAAGTTTGAACCATTACCGGTTACTATTTGAACCACATTATCCACACCCACCTCCACAATCTTTCGCTCTAGCAAAGCTGCTAGCATTTTTGCATCGACAATTTGAGAAGAGGCATCTATAGATTCCATTAAGCATGTACCTTCTGGACAGTTAACAATAAAATTAATCAAGTTTCTCCTCTTCATGTCAGTCCATCCATCACACGTTATGGTGCAATCATATTTTTCCATTCAACTCGAAGCTTCATGACACGAGCCTCAACCTTAGCTTTTGGCTTAGCAAGTAGTGGCACCCTTAATTGGTGTATAGAAGGACGCATGTATCCATGACCAAACTGCCCCACAGACTCCAACATAATTTCAAAGCTCCTAGCATTTACCGCATTAAAGGGTATGCCACACTCATAGAAAAAACGTGAGACGTGCTCATGTGTGGTCTCCCATTCTTCCTTTGTCCTCATTCATCGCTCTATAAAAGTTTTAGATGGTTGTTTTGAGTGTCTTTCTTCTACCACCTCTTCTGGTGTCTTCTTTATCATGGATGAAACAGCCTTCACCTCTTTATCTTTAGCCACAGGTTTGAAGCAAAGAGCAGCTTGCTTTCTCTTAGCCGCTGTCCCAGAGCTAGGAATTGAAGAGTGACAAGAGGAAGCTCGAGATGATGCATCTAGAGTACCCTTTCAAACCTCAACGTCATCCCTTTCTTCCTCCTCCTCCTCCTCCTCATCATCTAAAATAATTTTCACGGACCTTGCACTCTTCTTGATATATTCTTGCATCTCTCTCATTATTGCCGTGGTTGTTTTTGGACACTTCTCAACATCCCCAAAACCAACGGATAGATGTTGTTTAAACCTCTTTATGCCGGAGTGCACTTACTTCCCACAAAGACAAATTGCAACAAATCTTTGTTTGTTAAATCCGGCCAAAACCCATATTTCCACCCCGGATCTTTGGACTTTGCCCTCCTCTCTGGATCCTTAGATGGATCATATTCATTTGATGGACCCTCAGTTTGTTGCTGCTGCACATCATCGTGTTGGCTCCCAACCGTTTGATCCATCCCTAAATAGAGGTCAAAATCGATTCATTACATTACATCACAGGTGTAACACCCCAAATTTGGATTCAAAACCCTAAACCATGTTCAGAGGAGAATTTAAAAATTTTTGGACGTGTTGCATGTTTTGCAAAAATTCAAATTCAAACTGGAATTCAAATTATACTCAAAACAGAAAAGAAATGGAAAAAGAAAAAGAGAAAACGGGAAAAAACTGGCCAGTGGGCCGAAACCCGCCAGCCGGCCCAGCTACTCCCGCGCCAGCCCGCCCCGCGCGCGCCGCGCTGCCTCTCACCGACGGGTGGGACCCACCTGTCATCCCTAACCCCGAGCCCCCGCGACCCCGGACTTTTCTCCCGAGTGCGCGAAATCGCAAGCGACCGGGAAAGCCCGTCCCGCAGCCGAATTCCGGTCCCAGAGGACTCCAACTCGATCACAACAAACCCACCGCCCTCCCCCGACTATAAAAACCCCCGATCCGATCAGTTTTTCTCACGCGATCGCCGATTTTCACTCCGGTGAGCACCGAGACTTCGCCGGTGAATTCTGGCCGATCTAAGCTCGGAAACTCTGATCTAACTCGCTGGTTTTGATCCACCGCCTCCGGGGAACTTTGCAGGTGCAGAAAACTCGGAGAGTTACGGTGTAAACGCAGCGCCGACGAGCTTCGCCGTGGTTTTGCCTCGGACCTCGCCGCCGATCACTTTCCAGGACCCCCGAGCTCGAGAAAACCCCCGAGGTGAGATCCCTGACCTCACCTCTACCGATCTAGGCCATAAGATCACAGTTCTAGCCAGAATTCTTGAGGATCCGAAACTTTCCGGCGAGAACGCCGCTTCCCGCTGCCGTCCGCCGCCGGCAGCGCCGCCCGCGCTCGATCAGAGCGACGTGGCCGCTTGTGCGCCGTTTATTTTAAATCGCACGGTAGACTTTAAAACCCCGCGTACCGGTTCGATGTTATAATCTCAGCCGTCGGTTTAAAATCGGACGGTCCACGTCAGCCCCGCATTATAAAGACTGGAATTCTTATGTGCTACCCCCTGGGGTTCTCTGGAATTGAGAGCTAGCCCCGGAAACTTCAGATCTAGCCCCTGGAACTCCAGAAAATCATGTAAATCCATTTAAAAATCAGTTTTAACCCCTGGACTTAATAGAAATTAGGAAAAACACCTCTGTTAAGTGTAGCTAGACCCCTGAAAATTATGAAAATAATATTATAGACCCTGTGATGGGTGAGTTTACTTTTTAACCCTGTTTAGTATTTAATTTACAAAATTGAATATGTAACTAGTGTTTAAAAATTAAAAAGGGGACAAACATAATTGTCAAAATTTATTAAAAACTTTCTCAGTACTTAGAAAACTTTGGAGTGAGATAAAAATATATTTTGGGCTGAAATAAATCTGTTTTATCTATTATTCACATTTAATAGTATAGGGACACATTTTTAAGTAAAGAATAGTTAAAGAAAAATAGGGAAAATAATTATGAAATAGTATATATCATAAGCCATGGTCAAAATATGATTTTAAATTATTTAGGACCAGAACCTAATCTGTTTAGGTGATGTGTATTACTAATTTAATAATAAAATACACAATTATGCATAGGAATATAAATCTGAAAATATAGAAACTAGTAAATGATAAATGGAGTTTCTAAAATACAAAGAATTCAGTTTAGGGTTGATAGAAATTGTGAAGGCACATTGTATGCAAGTATAAATGTGGACACAAAAGTAGGAATCATATATACATGGTTAAAAGTGCATGCAAGTCACAACTTAACACACATAAAGTAACCACAACACATATAATGGTGAATGAATTTCATAAATATGAATGTGTGGTTTGTATGAAGTAGAAGTGTGAACTATGTCTTATGATTGTTGTTTTTCTTTTGCTATGTGTGATGGTATGAAGTAGAGCCTGTTCAAGAGCAAGTTATTTCTTTCCAAGATCAGGACTACCCATTTCAAGAGCAGCAAGAAGGAGGCAAGTGTCCTTGACCACTTTGATCCTATGCTAGGATGTGTAGATAGAATTATTTGCATTGTCAAGTTAAATATGAAACCCATGCTAGGAAGTTTCCCTAGAATTGCATTACCTTGTTTCCTTGAAGCTTGGGTTGGGATTTATTTTGTCATGTCATTTATACACATGCATATGCTTAGCCATGCTTAGAATGGGATATTTGGGATATGAGATCATCAGTTTATATTACCATACTCTTGAGTGAGACATTGTGAGTTATGTAGAGGTAGGGATCAAGGCAAGTTGGATGTTTTGGTTGTGTGCTGGGTGCACGAGACTTGGGTTTGTGTTTAGTACATGCCTGGATCCTAAGGACCGGTTCATGGAGCATGTAACCCGGCTTTACAGTGCCAACCACATGCTGAGATGGGGCAGCTTGGCCAATTAATTAGGTGTATCCCCGGCGTAGTATGGGTGTGTTGGATGGTGCGGGGAGTAGGTGTCAGCTGGACTACCATATGAACCGCAAGGCTCAAGAGGGGGCCACTGCAGCGGGGCTGGAGCCTCTTGTATGCTGTTAGGGGTGAAACCTCAGTGGGCCCACGCTCGTCGGGAATCCCTTTGTAAAGGCTTCGTAGTGATCTCTTGGCCGCACACCTGGGAAGTGTGAATGTGGATCGTAGCCACTGGCATAATGGAGGTTCTTTTAGTCCACCCTGCAACGGGGGATGAAATCACTACTTGTGGGTACAGTGTACAAACTATGCAGAGTCAAAACTGTCTTGACAGCCGTGCTCACGGTTAAGAGCGGCCTGGACTTATTCATGATTAGAGGAGTGATGGTTTTGGAAGTTAAGCGGGGAGCTTAACATTGGAAATGATGGTTATGGTTATTGGATTATGATGATGGGATGGGAGATTGGGACCATTTCACCTATGTAGTAATGAAGGTGTTTAATAAGCTAAGGTGATAGGTATTAATTGCGTAGTGCTTTAACCATGAGTTCAACCTCTCCTTGTTCTAGCCATGCATGATATAATTTTCCCACACTTGCTGAGTACCATTGGTACTCAACCTTGCATATTTGTTGGTTTATATTGCTGCTCAGGTCAAGATAATGAGGTGGTGTATAATGACCAAGATTTTGGACCCGAGGAAGGCTTTTAGGTTCATGAAGACCCCCGGGCAACGCCTGTGATGGAACCCTAAAGAATAATATTCCGCTGCTAGTTTATTTACTTGTGATGAAGCATTAGTGTCCATTGAGACATTTGCAATGTAAGACTTATTTATATTCGACACCTGGCTTGTAATAAATGATGCTTCACTATTTGTCATCACATGTATGAGAAAATGATCCTGGCATACATGTGATATTCACTTGGTTGTTTCTTCGGAAAAACCGGGTGTGACAGAGGTGGTATCAGAGCCAAGGTTGCCCGTAGGAACGTGGACCTAGGTAGAAATGGACGTAGTTAAGGG
Source organism: Neostapfia colusana (assembly GCA_030760725.1). Classification (NCBI taxonomy): domain Eukaryota; kingdom Viridiplantae; phylum Streptophyta; class Magnoliopsida; order Poales; family Poaceae; genus Neostapfia; species Neostapfia colusana. Next base: position 28,910,009 of record JASWHV010000017.1, on the reverse strand, counting down.
CCCTATTTTCTTAAAAACTATTTTCCAAGGTGTGGGTGGAAAAGTGTTATTAAAGGAGTCATTTTCTTCATCTTACCCCAACTTTCATTCAAAATAGGATTTTTGTTTGAGAATTTATCTAACCTAATTTTAAATTCTTTTGTTTTAGATGGTTCGCATGATTCGCACCGCTCGTAAGTCCACAGGAGGGAGAGTTCCCGTAGTTGCCCTTGCCGAAAGAGAGGAGAGTCGCCCAGTGACGTACCTTTCCTACGGATTGGCAGTAGGAGATTTGTTGCGCCGTCTTCGACGTATGCTTGAAGCCGCCGGCAATACGGGCAAGCTCATCATCCACTATAACTCCACCAGGACCATCCGTGAGAAGAGGGAAGAATGGAGTTCGGAGATGAGGATTATACACGAGAATCAGCTGCTTAAGATTCACCACTCTCCAGCTTGTCGAGCAACACAAGTTGACGCGGAGAAAGATGTCACCTGGGAGGCCATCACCTGCCAGAGTCACATCTATCGTCGCCACTTGGACAAAACTGAGTACATGTATGTCCTCCAACGTGAGAGTGGTACCACGGAGTACAAGTACCCACCGGTGCAGCAAGGGACTTCCCATGAGCACATGGCCTTGTGCTTGGAGGATGCTGCTATGCTCAGCACTCGACTGCAGGAGTGTCAACAAGAGCTTCAGGATGTCCGAGACACCCTGAAGGAAACGGAGGCGTTGCTGCGAGCTTGCTTAAAGGCGAGAGAAAGAGGGGATGGGAATGAACTGTGTGTCACCGTGAGTGATCCATGGACTCCTGACTCCCCGGTTCGCCGAGCAATCAGGCGTCGTCGCACTTCTCCACCAGCAGCCTCCCCACCCAAAGCAGAGTCAGAAGGTAGCCGAAATGAGGAGGAAGATCCCGAAGAGCCAGCTCAAGAGGACGAGTAGTGTAGAGTCTTTCACCTAGCTAGCAGGAGGTCGAGTAGTCGAGTCGTTACGTAGTTAATGGTGTGATGATGCTTGGTGTGTGACGTGAGTTGTGGAAGCCATGAGCAATTGTCCACAGCCTCGTCTTCAGATTGTTTTGCTTTGGTGTGTGAACCTACAGGAAATAATAGTGCATTCATTTGGTGTGAGATATAAACCCTCGCAAAATTTTAACAAAGCCTCAACACCTCAAAGCACCAACAAATGAAAGTAGTAAGATGATACTAAATGATATCAAATTAACATATGTTGATTCTGCCAGATGGCCGGAAGAGGAAAAGGACGTGCTGCCAACCCCGTCAACAACAATGATGAGGCATGCAACCCTCATCTTTCTGGAGGCCAGGACAGGGGTGGTCGACGTGAAGAAGTTGATCCTCTCCACCAAATGCTGGAGAATCAAAATCAGCTTATCCAGAACTTGACTCAAGTGGTGGCCAACTTGCATCAAGTTCCACCTCCACAAGCGGCACCACGCCAACCAAGGTTGAGTGAGTTTCTAGGAACTCAACCTCCAAAGTTTGCAAGTGCTGCTGAACCTCTGGAGGCAGATGATTGGCTGAAAACCATTGAAAGTAAGATGAGGATAATACGGTGCCAAGGGTATGAGAGGGTGCTGTTTGCCTCTCATCAATTGCAAGGACCTGCTGCTGATTGGTGGACTGCCTACGTAGCCGCCCATCATGACCCTGAGAACATCACTTGGGAAGAGTTCAAGCGTAGCTTCCGCAACCACTACATCCCAAGAGGTGAACTCAAAAACAAGAGAAAGGAGTTTCTGGGACTGCAGCAGGGAAACATGACGGTGAGGGAATACCTCACTAAATTTACTCAACTATCCCGTTATGCTCCACGAGACATAGAGACTGATGAGCAGAAACAAGATTGTTTCGTGGAAGGACTTACCGCAGAGATGCAGTGTGCAATGTCCTCCAATGAGTATGAAAGCTTTCAAAAGATGGTGGACAGAGCATTTGTGGTGGAAAGGAAGCTAAAGGCCCTGGAAAATGAGAATAAGAGGAAGGCGGGGTGGTCACATCAGGCCTCAGGGAGCAACACCCGCCCACGTATGATGCAGCAACCTACGGGGCAGACGAGCCGTGCTGCGGTACCCTATTCAGCACCAAGAGGGTACAACCCAAACTACAGGCCACCCGCAGCACCAGCACAGCCGCAACGTCAGTTTGTGCAGCAGCCTCGCCCCGCATATCCACCTCGACCAGCAGTGCAAGGACCCCCGAACCAACCCCAAGACAACAAAGGCCAAGCACCTAAGGTTGGGGTGCAATGTTTCAGCTGTGGTGAAGTGGGGCACTACGCCCATAAATGCCCAAAGAAGAAGCCTGCGCCGCCACAACAGCAGAATGTAATGAGAGGACGGGTGAACCACGTCACTATGGAGGAAGCACAAGAGGCACCCGACGTGGTAGTTGGTAAGTTTCCTGCCAATTTACACCTTGCAACTCTGCTGTTTGATTCTGGTGCTACCCACTCGTTCATTGCTCTAGGGTTTGTTAAGAAGCATGACCTAGCAACCACACAAATGAACCATATGCTAGCGGTAAACTCTCCAGGTGGAGAAATAAGGACAAGACAAGTGTGTCCCAAAGTGAGCCTAGACATTAATGGGGTAGTATTTACGGCTAACCTCATAGTGATAGATTCACAAGGGATAGATATTATTTTGGGTATGGATTGGTTGACCAAACATAAAGGAATCATCCATTGTTCGACCAGAACGGTGGAACTAACTCACCCCAATGGCACAAGAGTAAAGTTCATAACAATACACGAGCCTAGGAGGGACATTAAATTAAATCAAGTGGAGGTGAAAGTTGAGGAAATCAGGACTATCAGTGAATATCCAGATGTTTTTCCGGAGGAATTGCCAGGTATGCCTCCCGACCGTGACGTGGAATTCGCAATTGAGCTAGTACCGGGAACAGCCCCGATATACAAGAGACCTTATCGAATGGACTCCAAGCAGCTAGAAGAGCTCAAGGATCATTTGAGAGAATTGACGGAGAAGGGGTATATTCGCCCTAGTTCCTCACCATGGGGAGCTCCGGTGATATTTGTGCCTAAGAAAGATGGAACCCAAAGGTTATGCGTGGATTACCGTGCCTTGAATGAGGTAACCATCAAAAACAAGTACCCATTGCCTCGCATTGAAGACTTGTTTGATCAGTTGAGGGGAGCTTGTGTGTTCTCGAAAATTGATCTCAGGTCGGGGTACCACCAACTCAAGATAAGGCAATCAGATATTCCCAAGACAGCTTTCGTATCTCGGTACGGACTGTATGAATACACTGTCATGCCTTTCGGGCTAACCAATGCCCTGGCATATTTCATGTATCTCATGAACAAGGTATTCATGGAATATCTGGACAAATTTGTGGTGGTTTTCATAGATGATATTCTCGTCTTCTCCAAAGATGAAGAAGAACATGAGAAACATATAAGGTTGGTGTTGCAGAGGTTGAGAGAACACCAACTATATGCCAAGTTGAGCAAGTGTGAGTTTTGGCTGAAGAGAGTTCCCTTTTTAGGACATATAATCTCGGAGGGAGGAATCTCCGTAGATCCCGCCAAAATCGAGGATATCCAGAAGTGGAAAACCCCTGAAAATGTCGGGGAAGTTCGAAGCTTTTTGGGATTGGCTGGATACTATCGACGGTTTATTGAGGGATTCTCCAAGATCTCGAGACCTCTTACCAAACTGTTGGAAAAGGGAATCACATTCACCTGGACGCCACAGTGCGATACGAGCTTTCAGGAGCTAAAGAAGAGATTGACAACAGCCCCAGTGCTGGTTATGCCAGATATGCAGAAGAATTTCACAGTGTACTGCGATGCCTCTGGAAATGGGTTGGGATGTGTTCTCATGCAAGAAGGACATGTCGTGGCATATGCATCCCGGCAGCTTCAGAAGCACGAGAAGAACTATCCTACACATGACCTAGAACTAGCCGCAGTGGTACACGCGTTGAAAATTTGGCGGCACTATTTGATGGGGAAGAGGACAGAGATATATACGGATCATAAGAGTTTGAAGTACATATTCACACAGCCAGATCTCAACCTCAGACAAAGGAGATGGTTAGAGCTAATCAATGACTTTGATATAGGCATCAACTATCATCCCGGGAAAGCAAACGTCGTGGCCGATGCTTTGAGTCAGAAAGTGCAGGTCAATAAGTTGAGTTTGAAGGACATGCCTGCAGAATTGAAGGACGAGGTTATAAGACTCAATCTATGTATAGTAAATAGTGGTGAAGCCATCGCCATGGAAGTGGACTCCACACTCGAGCGAGACATACGCGAGGGCCAAAAGAATGATGAGAAGATACAAGAGATCAGACAGCTCATCAAGGAAAATAAAGCTCCTGGTTTTAGAGAGGATGAACAGGGAACGGTGTGGCACGGGAAAAGGATCTGTGTGCCAGAAGTAAAGGAGATCCGTGAATTAATTTTGAAGGAGGCTCACGATTCTGACTATTCCATTCATCCTGGGAGTACGAAGATGTACCAGGACCTCAAGAGCAGGTATTGGTGGTATAGCATGAAACGTGATGTCGCGGAACATGTTGCCCTATGTGACACATGTCAGTTGGTGAAAGCAGAACATCAACGACCCGCGGGATTATTGCAACCACTCAAAGTGCCTGAATGGAAGTGGGAAGAAATCAGCATGGATTTTGTCGTGGGATTGCCTAGGACCCAATCCGGGTATGATTCAATATGGGTCGTTATTGATAGGCTAACCAAGGTAGCTCATTTCATCCCTGTGAAAGAAAGCTACAGCGGATCCAAATTGGCAGAATTGTACATGTCAAGGATTGTATGTTACCATGGAGTGCCAAAGAAGATAGTATCGGACCGAGGGACACAGTTCACCTCGAGGTTTTGGCAAAAGTTGCATGAAACCATGGGAACCCATCTGAATTTCAGCTCTGCCTATCATCCTCAAACTGACGGGCAGACGGAGAGAACCAATCAGATCCTTGAAGATATGTTAAGGGCATGTACACTCAAAAACAATAGGAGTTGGGACAAGAACTTACCGTATGCGGAGTTTTCCTATAACAACAGTTATCAAGCTAGTATGAAGATGTCACCGTTTGAAGCTTTGTATGGAAGGAAGTGCAGAACTCCCCTATTTTGGAACCAAACAGGGGAAAGCAAAGTGTTTGGTCCAGAAGTGCTACAAGAAGCCGATGCGAAGGTGAGGGAGATTCGCAACAACTTGAGGATAGCACAAACACGCCAGAAGAGTTATGTTGATGTACGAAGAAGAGAACTCGTTTTCAACGTGGGAGACTATGTTTATCTCAAGGTGTCCCCTATCAGAGGACTTCGTCGGTTCAAGGGGAAAGGGAAGTTGTCACCTCGATACATCGGACCCTTTCAAGTTTTGGAAAGAAAAGGTGAAGTGGCGTACCAACTAGAGTTACCGGTTCATCTATCGGACGTGCACGATGTATTTCATGTGTCACAACTCAAGAAATGTCTGAGGACGCCTGAAGAGGTGTTACCCATGAATGAAGTGGATGTAGATGAAGATTTGTCTTATGCCGAGCAACCATACAAGATTTTGGAGACAATGGAACGCCTCACCAGAAACAAGAGAATCCGGATGTGCAAGGTGCAGTGGAAGCATCACTCAGAAGAGGAAGCTACCTGGGAACGGGAAGACGAGCTCAAGGCACAATTTCCGGAATTGTTTTCTTAGAAACACCAATCTCGAGGACGAGATTTCTTTTAAGGGGGGTAGAGCTGTAACACCCCAAATTTGGATTCAAAACCCTAAACCATGTTCAGAGGAGAATTTAAAAATTTTTGGACGTGTTGCATGTTTTGCAAAAATTCAAATTCAAGCTGGAATTCAAATTATACTCAAAACAGAAAAGAAATGGAAAAAGAAAAAGAGAAAACGGGAAAAAACTGGCCAGTGGGCCGAAACCCGCCAGCCGGCCCAGCTACTCCCGCGCCAGCCCGCCCCGCGCGCGCCGCGCTGCCTCTCACCGACGGGTGGGACCCACCTGTCATCCCTAACCCCGAGCCCCCGCGACCCCGGACTTTTCTCCCGAGCGCGCGAAATCGCAACCGACCGGGAAAGCCCGTCCCGCAGCCGAATTCCGGTCCCAGAGGACTCCAACTCGATCACAACAAACCCACCGCCCTCCCCCGGCTATAAAAACCCCCGATCCGATCAGTTTTTCTCACGCGATCGCCGATTTTCACTCCGGTGAGCACCGAGACTTCGCCGGTGAATTCTGGCCGATCTAAGCTCGGAAACTCTGATCTAACTCGCTGGTTTTGATCCACCGCCTCTGGGGAACTTTGCAGGTGCAGAAAACTCGGAGAGTTACGGTGTAAACGCAGCGCCGACGAGCTTCGCCGTGGTTTTTCCTCGGACCTCGCCGCCGATCACTTTCCAGGACCCCCGAGCTCGAGAAAACCCCCGAGGTGAGATCCCTGACCTCCCCTCTACCGATCTAGGCCATAAGATCACAGTTCTAGGCAGAATTCTCGAGGATCCGAAACTTTCCGGCGAGAACGCCGCTTCCCGCCTCCGTGCGCCGCCGGCAGCGCCGCCCGCGCTCGATCAGAGCGACGTGGCCGCTTGTGCGCCGTTTATTTTAAATCGCACGGTAGACTTTAAAACCCCGCGTACCGGTTCAATATTATAATCTCAGCCGTCGGTTTAAAATCGGACGGTCCACATCAGCCCCGCATTATAAAGACTGGAATTCTTATGTTCTACCCCCTGGGGTTCTCTGGAATTGAGAGCTAGCCCCGGAAACTTCAGATCTAGCCCCTGGAACTCCAGAAAATCATGTAAATCCATTTAAAAATCAGTTTTAACCCCTGGACTTAATAGAAATTAGGAAAAACACCTCTGTTAAGTGTAGCTAGACCCCTGAAAATTATGAAAATAATATTATAGACCCTGTGATGGGTGAGTTTACTTTTTAACCCTGTTTAGTATTTAATTTACAAAATTGAATATGTAACTAGTGTTTAAAAATTAAAAAGGGGACAAACATAATTGTCAAAATTTATTAAAAACTTTCTCAGTACTTAGAAAACTTTGGAGTGAGATAAAAATATATTTTTGGGCTGAAATAAATCTGTTTTATCTATTATTCACATTTAATAGTATAGGGACACATTTTTAAGTAAAGAATAGTTAAAGAAAAATAGGGAAAATAATTATGAAATAGTATACATCATAAGCCATGGTCAAAATATGATTTTAAATTATTTAGGACCAGAACCTAATCTGTTTAGGTGATGTGTATTACTAATTTAATAATAAAATACACAATTATGCATAGGAATATAAATCTGAAAATATAGAAACTAGTAAATGATAAATGGAGTTTCTAAAATACAAAGAATTCAGTTTAGGGTTGATAGAAATTGTGAAGGCACATTGTATGCAAGTATAAATGTGGACACAAAAGTAGGAATCATATATACATGGTTAAAAGTGCATGCAAGTCACAACTTAACACACATAAAGTAACCACAACACATATAATGGTGAATGAATTTCATAAATATGAATGTGTGGTTTGTATGAAGTAGAAGTGTGAACTATGTCTTATGATTGTTGTTTTTCTTTTGCTATGTGTGATGGTATGAAGTAGAGCCTGTTCAAGAGCAAGTTATTTCTTTCCAAGATCAGGACTACCCATTTCAAGAGCAGCAAGAAGGAGGCAAGTGTCCTTGACCACTTTGATCCTATGCTAGGATGTGTAGATAGAATTATTTGCATTGTCAAGTTAAATATGAAACCCATGCTAGGAAGTTTCCCTAGAATTGCATTACCTTGTTTCCTTGAAGCTTGGGTTGGGATTTATTTTGTCATGTCATTTATACACATGCATATGCTTAGCCATGCTTAGAATGGGATATTTGGGATATGAGATCATCAGTTTATATTACCATACTCTTGAGTGAGACATTGTGAGTTATGTAGAGGTAGGGATCAAGGCAAGTTGGATGTTTTGGTTGTGTGCTGGGTGCACGAGACTTGGGTTTGTGTTTAGTACATGCCTGGATCCTAAGGACCGGTTCATGGAGCATGTAACCCGGCTTTACAGTGCCAACCACATGCTGAGATGGGGCAGCTTGGCCAATTAATTAGGTGTATCCCCGGCGTAGTATGGGTGTGTTGGATGGTGCGGGGAGTAGGTGTCAGCTGGACTACCATATGAACCGCAAGGCTCAAGAGGGGGCCACTGCAGCGGGGCTGGAGCCTCTTGTATGCTGTTAGGGGTGAAACCTCAGTGGGCCCACGCTCGTCGGGAATCCCTTTGTAAAGGCTTCGTAGTGATCTCTTGGCCGCACACCTGGGAAGTGTGAATGTGGATCGTAGCCACTGGCATAATGGAGGTTCTTTTAGTCCACCCTGCAACGGGGGATGAAATCACTACTTGTGGGTACAGTGGTACAAACTCTGCAGAGTCAAAACTGTCTTGACAGCCGTGCTCACGGTTAAGAGCGGCCTGGACTTATTCATGATTAGAGGAGTGATGGTTTTGGAAGTTAAGCGGGGATCTTAACATTGGAAATGATGGTTATGGTTATTGGATTATGATGATGGGATGGGAGATTGGGACCATTTCACCTATGTAGTAATGAAGGTGTTTAATAAGCTAAGGTGATAGGTATTAATTGCGTAGTGCTTTAACCATGAGTTCAACCTCTCCTTGTTCTAGCCATGCATGATATAATTTTCCCACACTTGCTGAGTACCATTGGTACTCAACCTTGCATATTTGTTGGTTTATATTGCTGCTCAGGTCAAGATAATGAGGTGGTGTATAATGACCAAGATTTTGGACCCGAGGAAGGCTTTTAGGTTCATGAAGACCCCCGGGCAACGCCTGTGATGGAACCCTAAAGAATAATATTCCGCTGCTAGTTTATTTACTTGTGATGAAGCATTAGTGTCCATTGAGACATTTGCAATGTAAGACTTATTTATATTCGACACCTGGCTTGTAATAAATGATGCTTCACTATTTGTCATCACATGTATGAGAAAATGATCCTGGCATACATGCGATATTCACTTGGTTGTTTCTTCAGAAAAACCGGGTGTGACAACAGGCTCACAGCAGAACAACACATCACACCAATCACCAATTAAACAACAGCTTACCGGAGCAGAGCGAGGGAGTCGGGTCGGGGGCCGGGGATGGACCCCAGGCGTCAGGGGCCGCGGACTACAGCCGGGGGGGGGAGCGTCTGGGGGTCAGGGGCTTGGGGCGGCGACCGGGGGGGGGGGCGGAGGCGGCGGCCGGGGCTCGGTGGCCGGAGGGGGTGGCGTCCGGGTTAGGGTCCTCAAGGAGCGGCGGCGGGACTGCAGGAGGAGCCGAGGAGGAGGACAAATGCAAATGGGTCGGACCTTAGACAGTTAGACATTAGGGTTCGGGAACCAGGCGCCCTGGGCGTCCACTTGGAACTACACCTAGGCGCCGAGTCCTCGGCTGGGCGTCCTGGGCGGGTGCCAAGCCTGCTCCACATGAGGCGAGCAGCCCAGGCGTCGCCTCCGGACCGACTGAATGCCTAGGCGCCACCTCAAAAAGGCTGCAAGGGAAGAAGCTATCGATGATGCTGCATGGTATGCACTCACCGGACTGTGCCACGTCTTCCGTGAGCAGCTTGAGAACACTACCTTTGGGCTGCATACGTATCAAAAGAGCGGTACAAGGGAGATCATTGGACCCCATGAAGGAGCTCTTTCCAACCACAAGCTGCTGACAAGTCTCAGAGGTTGCTCGTAGAGTTAGGAAACCGCTATGCAAGCGCACAAGAAGAGATCCTTACCTCCGCAAGAAGTTGTACTTGCTGGAAAATCAAGAGGAGACTCGTGCCAACGTGGGAACAAATGCAGCACCAGCGTCATCTATCCCTACACTACCGACTTACCATGGCTTGCACCCATCTATGGACCACCCCCGTCACACGACGAGAACAGCACCGGTTCACACGATTAAGTTTAGATTTCCATGGAATAAAGCTGTAATAGGAACATTTAGATCGTAGTAGGATGAAATAAGAATGGTGTGCATAATTTAATGATGATTGCTTGTGTTTGTGTGCTGGTGTGAGTTGTGGGACGCTTCGGCGAATGTCCACATCCACACATAGTGGACAGATGTGAGATGCTTCGGCACGTGTTCACATCCTCATATAGGCTGAAATTAATAAAAGAAGATACTTAGTTCATACACCTTGATGCATATAGTTGGGGGGATTGTGACACCCGGTTCCGAAAATAGAATCAAGTGAATGCATATGTGTGTTTAGGACGTTCATAACACATACACATGTAATCCACAAACTGAATTCAGAATATAACCATGAATAAATAGTGTTTAAGTACTTATTACATCGACTCATTGTCTCACTCATGAATCTCTAACTTATTCTCACAGCGGAAGACTCTAACGACAGCGGAAATAACTAAACAGCAGGCTCCAATCTTCATCTCCACAGGCATGTTGATGGTAGTCCGCACGCCTAGTACTCCATATGTTCCTCGAAGTACTCTTCTCCTGTGGCTGATGTATATGTGGGAATGCAAGGGTGAGTACATGTCGTACTCAACAAGTGCGGGAAAAGTATGACATGTAGCTTACACAAAGGTAGGCAATAAAAAGGCTCATTGCAGCAAGCAAATTTTATTTCACAAACATGATAAAACACAGTAACTATTTCTAGTTAAAATGAAGCCCAATATATCCAAGTAAATCAGCAACATTCTTTCATCATAATGCACCATTTATCAAGTCTCATCCAACCATTAATCTTTCTCGAATTCATCTCATGCTCATAAATATTCATAACCATCTCATATTCATATAGCCAAAACCAAACTCATTGTCATGACTTAAAACAATCCCAAAACCAATCCCAATGACCATGCCACAACCATACCGAATAACTATCCCAAGTTTTCTCTCTAATCATGGAAGTTGAGCAGGTGCTTGTGACCGGAAGCATGGCTATCATGATAGTTTAACACTCTGCAGAGGTGGCACCACTTTACCACAAGTTCGTGATTTCGTCACCCGTCGGCTACTGCAGAACCTCCATTATACCAGTACACAACCGTCGATGTATGGCCAAGAGAACACAAAATACCCTTTACAAAAGGGCTACTAGATGTATGGACTAACTGAGGTTTCACCGGCAGGATCGAATCACCATTCTCCCCCACCCACGGGGCCCCTCTTGTGCCATGCAGTTCCCAGGGCAGTCCTCCTCAACTCCCATTCCCCACGCCATCCACGGTCCAAAACAAGCTACCAACACACCTAATTAATCAGCTAAGCCGCACCCATACTTGGCCTTGTGGTGGCACTGTTTTCCTGGCATATTCTCGCATGAACTGGTCCTTATATCTACAGCAAGTACCACCATCTCATCCAGCAACATCCATGAACCAAGCTTGCCTAGATCTCCCCGATTCCATGCCCATTAACATCATCAAGATCTCATCATCATTATGAGTGCAGTAGCTAGACATGTTTTATTTCAGCTTCCCTTATCCCGTGAATTAAGCAAATCAAAAAGGAAAAACGACCATACCCGACTCATCAACTTTCCCGGCGAGAAGGATGGTTAACAAAACTAGTAAACTCTTATAAAAGGGTGTCCCATCAAGTTGACTCAAGCGTATGCGTTTTTGCAAAAAAAAAAAAACAGTTTCAAAACATGGGATCAGTCAAGGGGCACTTTCCTTGCTCCCGTGGTTCTTGCTGTTCGAGCGTATCAAAGTCTGGGTGCTGTAGATCCTCGTAGATGGCTTCTTGAGCTTGTCCTTCTACTCACGACCATGCACATACAAAATTTACAGCAATCAAACATCAGGCACAAACTTTATTCAAGATGCAATGGGGTAGATGAATGCAAATCCTATGGTGCTATTTTATTAAACCAGTTTGTACGTGTTCTTGCATGTTTTAACGGGCTTTCATGGGGTTTTATGATGAACAAGGGTGTAGGGATCAAGTGTGTACGTGGGGATGATCTTGACTCAAGATCTAGATCAATTCCACCGTCCAAAATCGATCAAAACGCGATCTGTCCACACGTAAAAGTTTCTACTCGAAGGGGGCGAAGAAAAAGGATGCGTAAAAACAGCGGCGACATCGTAAGATGGGTAATGGAGACCTACCTCACTTCCTTTTGGTGGCAGGGCCTTCCTCCTAGCAATGGCAGCAGCGGGGAATTTTTCTATGGAAGATTAGGGCATGACAGATCGTCGGGCTTCTTCTCCGGCGACGGCGAGGCATGACGGGGCTCGACGGCGGCTGAATTCCAGCAAGGGGGGGGGGGACTTGGCGACTTGGCAGCAAGTAAGGGCGCTTGGCAGCAGTGGGGACGACCAAAAGAGAGAGGGGTCGGCCAAGGGGGCGGGGTTTATTTATAAGGGGGAAAAGGAGAGTCCTACTCCAATTGGAGCTCAAATAAGAGTCCAATTCAATTTTTTTGGATCTTAACAAACTTATCTCTTGTGGTGCGGCAGCCTTGGGTACTTTATCCCTAAAATGTGGGGAGAATTCCCCTATTTGGGAACTGGGGAATTTAGAAATTTTGGGGGAAATTTGGGAGTGACTCATTTCAGCTATCTTTTTCCCATTCCTCACCATTTCTATGTCACTTTTCCATTTCTCCATTCCCCTCTCCATTTCTATGTCCCATTCTCCATTTCTACATTCCTTTCTCCATTTCTATGTCACATTCTCCATTTCTACATTCCCTCTCCATTTCTATGTCCCATTCTCCTTTTCTACATTGCCCTTCTCCATTTTTATGCCCCATTCTCCATTTCTATATTCCCTTCTCCATTTCTGTGGTTTTTCCTCCATTTCTATGGTTCCTTCCTCCATTTCTATGGTTCTTTCTCCATTTCTATGGTTCCTTCCTCCATTTATATGGTTCTTCCTCCATTTCTATGGTTCTTTTCTCCATTTCTATAGTTCTTTATCCATTTCTATAGTTCTTTCTCCATTTCTACTTCTTTTATAATGTTTCTCGACATGAAAAACGTATGCAATGCATGGAAATGATTTTGAGGGTGTTACAAACCTACCCCCTTAAACTGAATCTCGCCCTCGAGATTCAATAGAGTGGAGAATAGATGAGGGAATTCTGCCTTGAGATCTTTCTCACACTCCCATGTAGTTTTGGCTTCCATGTGATGGCTCCACTGTACCTTGCACCAACGGATCAATTTGTTCCTCGTGACCCTTTCCTTCACGTCCAAAATTTTGACGGGGTGCTCCGCGTAGGTCAGATCCTCTTGAAGCTCGAGCTCATCCATCGGTACATGGTCTTCCGGTACTCTTCAGCACTTCTTGAGTTGGGATACATGAAACACGTCGTGTACGTTGGAGAGGTGCGTTGGGAGCTCTAGTTGATAGGCTACTTCTCCTCGCTCGCCCAAAATCTCGAATGGCCCGATGTAGCGAGTTGCTAATTTGCCTTTGATGTTGAACCATCGTTGGCCTCGGATAGGAGATACTTTAAGATACATGAAGTCTCCTACTTCGAAGGTCAATCTACTTCGCCTATTGTCAGCATAACCTTTTTGTCGTGACTGAGCAGCCTTTAAGTTTTCTCGTATCGTTTGGACTTGTTTTTCGGCGTCTTGCAGCACTTTGGGTCCAAACACTTGGCTTTATCCGGTCCCATTCCAGAATAGCGGCATTCTACACCTTCTACCATACAATGCTTCGAAAAGTGACATCTTCAAGCTGGCTTGGTAGCTGTTGTTGTATGAGAATTCAGCGTACGGCAAGCTCCTATCCCAACTACGCCCATGTTTCAAGGCGCAAGCTCTCAACATGTCTTCCAAAATTTGATTTGTCCTCTCAGTTTGCCCGTCGGTTTGCGGGTGATAAGCGGAACTGAAATTCAGTCGTGTACCCATGGCTTCATGCAGCTTCTTCCAGAACCTAGAGGTAAATTGAGAACCCCGATCTGAAACTATCCTCTTTGGAACTATGGCGACACATGATTTGCTCCATATACAGCTCGACTAGTTGTGCAACGCTGTACTTGGTTCTAACAGGAAGGAAATGGGCTGTTTTCGTCAATCGGTCCACAATAACCCAAATAGAGTCGTAACCCAATTGAGTACGTGGCAATCCGACGATGAAATCCATGCTTATGTCTTCCCACTTCCACTCGGGTACTTTCAATGGCTGCAACAGTCCAGCGGGTCTTTGATGTTCGGCCTTCACCCATTGGCACGTATCGCATAAGGCAACATATTCAGCTATATACCTTTTTATACCATCCCACCAATGGCAAGTTTTCAGGTCCTTGTACATCTTTGTACAGCCGGGGTGTATGGAATAAGGTTAGTCATGTGCCTCCTTTAGTATCGTGTCGTGGATGTGCTTCACGTTAGGCACACAAATCCTTTTCCCTAATGTGACACCCTCACCTCGGGTGTCAGCATATGTTCATGTTTTATGAAGAAGAAAAACATTTTAAGAAAAGTAGGAACAGAGACAAGTATCACAAGGATTGCCAATAAAGCTCTCCAAGAGCACCGAAGGCAACTTCCATGGCCAGCAGACCACGTGGCGTGTTCGGAGCTCATCCCCGAGAAATTTGGAGAGGTCCGCCGCTAAACTAGCTACGTGGCAGGCTTGGGGGTCGCCTCCGCAATTGGAAAGAGGTCCGACCCTGTGGGACACGTGCTGCCACGGAGCTAGCCTCTGCGGAAGAAGCAAAGGCATTCTTCATAGGACACGTGCCATCCTCGGAGCTAGTCCTCGCGAAATAAGAGGACCAGTCGTGCGGGATACGTGTCAATCTCGGAGCTCATCTCAGAGAAGTCCAGATCTATCGAACACGTGTCGCCACCGGAGCTTATCTCCGGAAGGTCCGTCGCAGCTAAACACGTATCGACCTCGGGGCATGTCCCTGAGGAAAGGAGAGCGGAAAGACTGACACCACACGTGGCGTGCGTGGAGCTCATCTCCGCAGAAGAGGGAGGTCTCGATTGACTGACACGCGGCACAACCGGAGCTCGTCTCTGCGGATGAGGAGATACCAGGCCCGGAGGACATGTGGAGCTTCCGGAGCTCATCATCCCGGAGGTAACGAATTCTGGAGCAGCTGTTACGCGTAAGGACACCGGTACGCAACAGAAACCGGTCTAAAATCCACGATGGTTACCGAAGATAAGACGTCAGGATCTAACAAAGATCTGAATAAGACTCTTATTCGGGATCCAATCAGATTAGGACTCTTCTCTTCCCGATTATAAATAGAACCCAAAACCTCTGGCCGAAACCACAAACTTCTCTTTCAACTCCTGAGCCAACGACTTAGAGCCCTAGCCCTAACTCGCCGAGCAAAACATCGCTGAAGCGCAACAAGGGAGATCATCGGAGAAGAACCGAGCGGTCTGAGGAGGACCTCGAAGTCAAGAAGAACGTGAGGTAGGACTTCAATACCACCTTACGACATCATTGTGTTCATCTCTTTGCATCTGTTCTTCAATTCCTTTCGAACAGAAGCCTTCTCGCGGGTAGATCACTTACTGATCAGGTTGACCTAAAGACAAGATCATCGCCACATCCACCTTTGATCCGAACACCTCTGTCCATACAAAGCCATGCAAGAACACGTACAGATCAATCTAATAAAACTAATCATGAGATAGCATGCATATGCATCATCGCATTTAGTTTACGGTTTGTGCATAATATTGATTGCTGTGAATCTTGTATACACGTGAATCCTACATAGCAGGACAAGCTCAGGGAGCTGTCTACGACGAGCTGCAGCAACAAGGTTTTGAGAATCAAGAACAACCGGAACCGCAAGAACAAGGCAAGTGCTCCTTGACCATATTGATCCTATGTCTTGGATAAAACTGTTTTGTTTTGCGAAAAGGTGTGTGTGCTGAGTCAAACATGATGGAAAACCCTTTTATAAGAGTTTACTAGTTTTGATTAAACCATCCTTGTCGCCTGGGAAGTTTATGAGTCGGGTATGGTTTTTGCTTTATGCTTCGCTGAGTCCATGGGATTGGGAAGCGAGATAGATGTGTCTAGCTAACTGCACTCGTACTGATAATAAGTAATTGATGAGGTTAATGAACATGGATCGGAGGGAGATCTAGGCAAGCCTGGGTTTGTGAATGAGGTAGCATGAGATGGTGGTTTTACTTGCCGTAGATCTAAGGACCGGTTCATGCATGCACATGCCAGGATAACAGTGCCACCACAAGGCCAAGTATGGGTGCGGCTTAGCTGAGTAATTAGGTAAGTTACTAGAGTGTTATGGACTGTGGAAGGCGCGGGAAATGGGAGTCGAGTGAGGACTGCCCTGGGAACTGCATGGCACAAGAGGGGGCCCGTGGGTGGGAGAATTGGAGATTCTAGCCTGTCGGTGAAACCTTAGTGAGTCCATACATCTAGTAACCCCTTTGTAAAGGCTATTTTGTGATCTCTTGACCATACACCGATGGCTGTGTACTGGTAAAATGGAGGTTCTGCAGTCGCCGACGGGTGATGAAATCACAAACTTGTGGGTAAAGAGGTGCAAACTCTGCAGAGTTACTAAAACTATCATGATAGCCGAGCTTACGGTCACGAGCACCTGGCTAAACTGCCATGATTAGATGGGATGGTTATTGGAATGGTTATTGGGAAGGTTCTTGGTTATGGTTTGGTTTGGGACTGTTGAGTCCGGGAGATGAGATGGTTGCATGACTGATGGGTCATGACATGAGATTGGTCTCGGTGCGAGACGAGGTTGTTTTATGAGATGAGATGGTAGCGAATACGAGGAGGTATTCGTGAGTATGAATAAAAGATTGGTTAATGTTCGGATGGAACATGGAAAGCGATGGAGGTATGTTGGTAATTTAATACATGCTGGGATTGCATTCATCTAAAGTTAAGTTGCTGTTTTATCATGGTTTTTTTATAAATCTGCTTTTCTGCAAATAAGCCTTTTTATTACCTACCTTGTTTATGAACTGCATATCATGTGTTTTTCCCGCACTTGCTGAGTACATCATTGTACTCAAACTTGCGTTATTATTTCATCATCAGCAGCTGGAGAAGCCTACTATGAAGATCAAGTGGAGCATTATGGCGTGTGATCTGTTCTCAACCTTGCCTGTGGAGGGATTAGAGATGGAGCCACTTCTGCTTAGATTTGCTTCTGCATTAGCTAAAATTGCTTCCGCTTTAGAATAAGACTTCCGCTGTGAACATGAGTCCAAGACTCATGAGGTATTGTAATAAACTCTGTTATTCGTGGTAATATATAATCTGAATTCAGTTTGTGGAACGTATGTGTATGTGTGATGAACATCCTGGGCACACATATGCATTAGTTCTCGGTTCTGTGGTTTTCCACAGAATTGAAGGCGTCACAGATTGGTATAAGAGCCACGGGTTGACAGTAGGTTACACGCCTAGACAGAAACCTTAGATTGGTATTAGGGCCACGGGGTAACAGCAAGTTACACCCTAAATAAGTGTCACAGGTAGCTAAGCCACGCTGACCCAAGGAAGCGTCCTAAGGTAAATAGCCTAGATTGACCTTTAAAACCACCTTGTTATAGGAAACCATCCTTGAATAGGAGTGAATATGTGCTTAGTGTGAGTTGTGGGACGTCTCAACAACGTTGCCCATATCCACACATAAGAAGAAAGAGGAGTGAAATGCTTCGGCACTTGATCACATCCTCATAAGGACTAATATATATAGTCCAACTCACCTTGATGCATATAGTTGAAAGGACCTATCTAACCTTCTAACCTTCTATTCTACTTCGTTCTCCCTCACAGATGGTGAGAGGAAACGCCAGCCGAAGGAACGTCCAAGAAGATGACCACGAGGAAGTTCCTGCTAACCTCGGAGCTGGCGAAAACAACCTAGAAATGTTGATGGCCATGCAAAACCAGCTCACGCAAACCATGATCCAAACTTTGGGTCAGTTGCAGGCCAACCAACACCCCGTTCTGGCACCACCGCCACCACCACAGCCGGCTCATAACAGGTTGGGAGAGTTCATGAGGACTCGACCACCCACCTTTGCTCAAGCAAGCGATCCAATGGAGGCCGATGATTGGTTGAAATCCATGGAGAAGAAGCTTGCCATTGTTCAGTGCAACGACCGAGAGAAGGTTCTCTTTGCGTCGCACCAACTGATGGGAGCAGCTGCTGTCTGGTGGGATGCCTTGAGCAACGCCCATGCCAACCCGGAGACAATCACTTGGACTGAGTTCAAGGAAAGTTTCCGCTCCCACTACATCCCTGTTGGCGTAATGATGCTCAAGAGGCAGGAGTTTGAAGGTCTCCGCCAAGGACAGAAAAGTGTGAATGAATATCTCAACAAGTTCATACAACTGTCCCGGTATGCCCCCGAAGATGTCAACTCAGACCAGAGGAAGCAGTACCTGTTCATGAGAGGGTTGAACGATGAGATCCAAGTTCAGCTCCTCAACAATGACTACGTAAGCTTCCAGAAGCTAGTTGATAAGGCTATTGTGGTGGAAAACAAGATCCAAGAGATCGAGCGAGAGTGCAAAAGGAAGATGCCATACCAGCCCCAAGGGAGCAACGTACGACCTAGATGCATGCCCCCTGCACCGCAGTATGGATCGACCACTCCTACGAACCGCCCTGGTCAGCCACCACAGCAACGGTTCGTTGCACCGGAACCTCGTGTGCCCTTGCCTCCTGCGCCGCGGCCTAACAATGGCGCTCCTGTTCAAAACCCCGGCCCCAACGTACCTGCTGCCGTAGGCAACAGGGCATGCTTTGCATGCGGGGAAGTAGGCCACTTCGCTAACCAGTGCCCGAGGAGAGGCCCTGGACAGCAAGGTAACGTGCCCAAGCAGAACTAGCGACCAAACGGAGGAAACAACCAAGGGAACCGTGGACCACAGAACTATGCTCGTGGCCACGTTAACCATGTCACTGCTGAGGAAGCACAACAGGCTGAGGACGTCGCAATTGGTATGTTCCTTGCCAACTCCAACACAGCCACCATTTTATTTGATTCCGGAGCATCGCATTCTTTCATATCATCCGAATATGTTGCCAAGCATCATCTACCCGTATCCCACTTAGAATGTGCTATGTTAGTTAATTCTCCCGGAGGAGAAATGAGGACTAATATAGAATGTCCTAAAGTAAGCCTTAAAATAAGGGGGGTAGACTTCCTCGCCAACCTTATTGTTTTGGACTCCCACGGGATTGACATTATACTCGGAATGAACTGGTTAAGCAAGCACAATGGAGTAATCCAATGTGCTGAAAGGAGCGTGCAGTTGACAAACGAACACGGTACTCGTGTTGAGTTTGAGTCAGCCCCGCAAGCAACCGAACGGGTAGATTTGAACCATGTCGAAGGAACAACATTGGACAGCATTCCAGTGGTTCAGGAATTTTTGGACGTGTTACCGGAAGAGCTCCCGGGAATGCCACCTGACCGGGACGTCGAGTTTGCCATAGATTTGGTACCCGGAACTGCACCTATAGCTAAGAGACCATATAGGATGCCCGTCAACGAGCTAGTTGAACTCAAGAAGCAAATTCATGAACAGTTGGAGAAGGGTTTTATCCGTCCAAGTTCGTCACCATGGGGAGCCCCGGTACTTTTCATGGACAAGAAGGACGGAACCCAAAGAATGTGCGTGGACTACAGGTCTCTCAACGAGGTGACAATCAAGAATAAATACCCTCTGCCCCGTATAGAGGACCTGTTCGATCAAATGAAAGGAGTCCAAGTATTCTCCAAGATTGATCTTTGGTCAGGATATTTCCAGCTGAAGATTAAGCCCTCCGATATACCTAAGACAGCCTTTCGGACACGGTATGGTTCATATGAATATACCGTTATGTCTTTTGGATTGACGAATGCACCCGCATACTTCATGTACCTTATGAACAAGATTTTCATGGAGTACTTGGACAAGTTCGTCGTGGTTTTCATCGACGACATTATGGTGTATTCAAAAAGTAAGGAGGAGTATGAAGAACATCTGAGATTGACCTTGCAGAAGTAGCGCGAGCATCAGTTGTATGCCAAGCTCAACAAGTGTGAATTTTGGCTAAAGGAAATATCCTTCCTAGGCCACATCATCTCCAAGGAAGGGGTATCGGTTGATCCTGGAAAGGTGAGAGATGTTCTGAAGTGGGACCAACCGAAGAGCGTGAGGGATATTCGGAGTTTCCTTGGGATGGCAGGATACTATCGGCGCTTCATTAAAGACTTCTCTAAAATAGCAAAACCTATGATGGAGTTGCTAATGAAGGGAAAAATCTTTCAATGGACACAAGCCTGCCAAGAAAGTTTTGAGGAACTCAAGAAAAGGCTAACCACAGCACCAGTTCTGGTATTGCCAGACGTAAGCAAGAGCTTTGACATATATTGTGACGCATCCAGACAAGGGCTCGGGTGTGTACTCATGCAGGAAGGACAAGTGGTAGCCTATGCCTCACGACAATTAAAGAAGCACAAGCTTAACTATCCTACGCACGACTTGGAGTTAGCAGCGGTAGTGCATGCATTGAAGATTTGGAGACATTATATCCTTGGTCATCGATGTGAGATCTATACGGATCATAAAAGCCTCAAGTACATATTTACACAAACGGACTTGAATTTGAGGCAACGTCGATGGTTAGAACTCATCAAGGATTATGATGTAGGAATCAACTACCACCCCAGGAAGGCCAATGTAGTAGCTGACGCATTGAGCAGAAAGGGAGCATGCCACCAACTCACGGTTCGGGAGCTACCACCCGAACTACGTAAGGAGTTCGACGGTTACACCTCGGATTCTTGAATAACATGGAAATAATGGAGATCCACTCCTCATTGGAGCAAGAAATAAGAAAGGGCCAAGCAATGGACGAGGGGATCAAGGAGATCAAGGAAAGAATCCGACAAGGGGTAGAGAAGGATTTCAAGGAGTATGAAAAGGGTACACTTTGGCTAGGAAAAAGGATTTGTGTGCCAAACCTAAGACACCTTCGCGACATGATATTAAGGGAGGCACATGATTCACCCTATTCAATACATCCAGGGAGCACCAAAATGTACAAGGACTTGAAAACTTGCTATTGGTGGAAAGGTATGAAGAGGGATATAGCCAAATACGTTGCCCTATGCGACACATGCCAACGGGTAAAAGCCGAACATCAAAAACCCGCTGGATTGTTGCAACCTTTGAAAATACCTGAATGGAAATGGGAGGACATCAGTATGGACTCCATTGTCGGATTGCCACGAACTCAGTCAGGATACGACTCCATCTGGGTCATTGTGGACCGGTTGACGAAAGCCGCCCATTTTCTTCCGGTAAAGACCAGTTACAACGTTACACAGTTGGCAGAATTGTACATGGAGCAGATCGTGTGCCGTCATGGAGTTCCGAAGAGGATAGTCTCCGATCGAGGTTCTCAGTTTACCTCTAGATTCTGGAGGAAGTTGCAGAAAGCCATGGGTACACGACTGGATTTTAGCTCCGCCTATCACCCACAAACAGATGGGCAAACCGAGAGGACAAACCAAATTTTGGAGGACATGCTGAGAGCTTGCGCCTTGAAACATGGTCGTAGTTGGGATAGGAGCTTACCGTATGCCGAGTTCTCCTATAACAACAGCTATCAAACTAGCTTGAAGATGTCGCCTTTCGAAGCCTTATATGGCAGACGGTGTAGAACGCTGCTGTTCTGGAACGAGACAGGAGAGAACCAGGTGTTTGGACCCAAAGTACTACAGGAGGCTGAAAAGCAAGTTCAAACGATACGGGAAAACTTAAGGGCTGCTCAGTCACGACAGAAAGGCTATGCGGACAACAGGCGTAGGAAGTTGACCTTTGAAGTAGGAGACTTCGTATTCCTTAAGGTATCGCCTATCCGAGGCCAACGACGTTTTAACGTCAAGGGCAAACTAGCGCCTCGCTACATCGGACCATTTAATATTTTGGACAAGCGAGGAGAAGTAGCCTACCAACTAGAGCTCCCAAACCACCTCTCCGACGTACATGACGTGTTTCATATATCCCAGCTCAAGAAGTGCTTGAGAGTACCAGAGGAACAAGTGTCAATGGGAGAACTTGAACTTCAAGAGGACCTGACTTACGCAGAACACCCTGTCCGAATCTTGGACGTAAAGGAAAGGGTCACCCGAAACAAGGTGATTCGATGGTGCAAGGTACAATGGAGCCATCACACTGAAGCTGAAGCCACATGGGAACGTGAAGAGGATATCAAGGCAGAATTTCCCCATCTATTTCCTACTAACGAATCTCGAGGGCGAGATTCATATTAAGGGGGTAGATTTGTGACACCCTCACCTCGGGTGTCAGCATATGTTCATGTTTTATGAAGAAGAAAAACATTTTAAGAAAAGTAGGAACAGAGACAAGTATCAAAAGGATAGCCAATAAAGCTCTCCGAGAGCACCGAAGGCAACTTCCATGGCCAGCAGACCACGTGGCGTGTTCGAAGCTCATCCCCGAGAAATTTGGAGAGGTCCGCCGCTAAACTAGCTACGTGGCAGGCTCGGGGGTCGCCTCCGCAATTGGAAAGAGGTCCGACCCTGTGGGACACGTGCCGCGGAGCTAGCCTCTGCGGAAGAAGCAAAGGCGTTCTTCATAGGACACGTGTCATCCTTGGAGCTAGTCCTCGCGGAAATAAGAGGACCAGTCGCGGGGGATACGTGTCAATCTCGGAGCTCATCTCAGAGAAGTCCGAATCTATCGAACACATGTCGCCATCGGAGCTTATCTCCGGAAGGTCCATCGCAGCTAAACACGTATCGACCTCGGGGCATGTCCCTGAGGAAAGGAGAGCGGAAAGACTGACACCACACGTGGCGTGCGCGGAGCTCATCTCCGCAGAAGAGGGAGGTCTAGATTGACTGACACGCGGCACAACCGGAGCTCGTCTCTACGGATGAGGAGATACCAGGCCCGGAGGACATGTGGAGCTTCCGGAGCTCATCATCCCGGTGGTAACGAATTCTGGAGCAGCTGTTACGCATAAGGACACCGGTACGCAACAGAAACCGGTCTAAAATCCACGATGGTTACCGAAGATAAGACGTCAGGATCTAACAAAGATCTGAATAAGACTCTTATTCGGGATCCAATCAGATTAGGACTCTTCTCTTCCCGATTATAAATAGAACCCAAAACCTCTGGCCGAAACCACAAACTTCTCTTTCAACTCCTGAGCCGACGAGGTTGTTTTATGAGATGAGATGGTAGCGAATACGAGGAGGTATTCGTGAGTATGAATAAAAGATTAGTTAATGTTCGGATGGAACATGGAAAGTGATGGAGGTATGTTGGTAATTTAATACATGCTGGGATTGCATTCATCTAAAGTTAAGTTGCTGTTTTATCATGGTTTTTTTTATAAATCTGCTTTTCTGCAAATAAGCCTTTTTATTACCTACCTTGTTTATGAACTGCATATCATGTGTTTTCCCCGCACTTGCTGAGTACATCATTGTACTCAAACTTGCATTATTATTTCATCATCAGCAGCAGGAGAAGCCTACTATGAAGATCAAGTGGAGCATTATGGCGTGTGATCTGTTCTCAACCTTGCCTGTGGAGGGATTAGAAATGGAGCCACTTCTTCTTAGATTTGCTTCCGCATTAGCTAAAATTGCTTCCGCTTTAGAATAAGACTTCCGCTGTGAGCATGAGTCCAAGACTCATGAGGTATTGTAATAAACTCTGTTATTCATGGTAATATATAATCTGAATTCCGTTTGTGGAACGTATGTGTATGTGTGATGAACATCCTGGGCACACATATGCATTAGTTCTCGGTTCCGTGGTTTTCCACAGAATTGAGGGCATCACACCTAACCAAAGCGTGCGTTTCTCGTCTCCCTTGAAATCCTTTTCTATGTCTTGTCGGATTCTATCCTTGATTTCCTTGATTTCCTCATCCGTTGCTTGGCCATCTCGTATCTCTTGTTCCAGCGTTGAGTTCAGTTCTATCACCTCCATCTCGTTCAAGAACCCGAGATGTAGTTGTTCAAACTCCTTGTGCAGCTTGGGTGTCAGCTCCCGAATCGTGAGTTGGTGACATGCTCCTTTTCGGCTCAACGCATCAGCTGCTACATTGGCCTTTCCGGGGTGATAGTTGATTCCAACATCATAATACTTGATGAGTTCGAACCATCGACGTTGCCTCAAATTCAGATCCGTTTGCATGAATATATACTTGAGGCTTTTGTGATCCGTTTAGATCTCACATCGGTGGTCAAGGATATAATGCCTCCAAATCTTCAAGGCATGTACCACCGCTGCAAGTTCCAGGTCATGTGTGGGGTAATTCAGCTCATGTTTCTTTAGTTATCTTGATGCATAGGCGACCACTTGTCCTCCTTGCATAAGCACACATCCGAGCCCTTGTCTTGATGCGTCACAATATATATTGAAGCTCTTGCTCACGTCCGGCAGTATCAAAACCGGCGCTGTGGTAAGTCTCTTTTTGAGCTACTCAAAGCTTTCTTGACACGCTGGTGTCCACTGAAATGCTTTTCCCTTTCGTTAGCAATTCAGTCATAGGCTTCGCTATTTTGGAGAAATCCTTGATGAACCGGCGGTAATATCCAGCCATCCCAAGGAAACTCCAAATATCTATTACATTCTGCGGTTGATTCCACTTCAAAACATCTCCTACTTTTCCGGGATCAACCGATACTCCTCCTTTGGATATGATGTGAACTAGGAACGATATCTCCTTTAGCCAAAATTGACACTTGTTGAACTTCTCATACAATTGATGCTCTCGCAGTTTCTGCAATGTCAATCTCAAGTGTTCTTCGTGTTCTTCCTCACTTTTCGAATACACCATGATATTGTCGATGAAAACCACGACGAACTTGTCCAAGTACTCCATGAAGACCTTATTCATGAGGTACATAAAGTATGCGGGTGCATTCGTTAACCCAAAAGACATAACGTTATATTCATATGAACCATACCGTGTTCGAAATGCAGTCTTGGGTATGTCGGAGGGATTAATCTTCAGCTGGAAATATCACAACCGAAGATCAATCTTGAAGAATATTCGGGCACCTTTCATTTGGTCGAACAGGTTCTGTATACGGGGCAGCGGGTATTTATTCTTGATCGTCATCTCATTGAGATACTATACTCCACACACATCCTTTGGGTCCCATCCTTCTTGTCCACGAAAAGCACGGGGCTCCCCACGGTGATGAACTTGGGCGTACAAAACCCTTTTCTAGCTGCTCCTGAATTTGCTTCTTGAGCTCTACTAATTCATTAGCAGGCATCCTATATGGCCTCTTCGCTATAGGTGCAGTTCTGGGTACTAAATCAATGGCAAATTCAATGTCCCGGTCAGGTTGCATACCTAGAAGTTCTTCCAGGAACACATCTGAATATTCTTGAACCACCGGAATGATTTCCAATGTCGCTTCTTCGACGTGGTTCATCACTGCCTTCTCGGTTGCCGGTTGGGCTGCCTCGAACTCAATATGAGTACCGTGCTCACTTGTCAATTGCATGATCCTCTCAGCACATTGAATCACTCGGTTGTGCTTGCTTAACCAATCCATTCCATGTATTATGTCAATCCCTTGGGAATCCAAGATAATAAGTTTGGCAAGAAAGTCTACCCCCCTTATTTTAATGCTTACTTTCGGACATACTATATTTGTAGGAGCTAGAATTCAGATTTGAAAGAAGCGATTTCCCAACTATATGCATCAAGGTGTATGAACTAAGCAACTTCTTTTATTAATTTCAGCCTATATGAGGATGTGAACAAGTGCCGAAGCATCTCACATCTCTCTACTATGTGTGGATGTGGACATTCACCGAAGCATCCCACAACTCACACCAGCACACAAACACAAGCAATCATCACAAAAATTTCTGCACACCACTCTTGTTTCACTTACTATGATCTAAACATTCCCATTACAACTTTATTCATTGGAAACCTAAACTTAATCGTGAGAACCAGTGCTGTTCTCGCTATGTGACGGGGGTGGTCCATATATGGGCGCACGCCATGGTGAGTCGACAGTCCATGTAGTGATAGATGACGCTATGCTCCATTTGCTCCCGCGTTGGCACGAGTCTCCTCCTGTTTTTCCAACAAGTATAGCTTCTTTCGGAGGTAACGGATCTCTTCTTGTGCGCTTGCATAGCGGTTTCCTAACTCCACGAGCAACCTCTGAGACTTGTCAGCAGCTTGTGGGTTGGAAAGAGCTGTTACATGGGGTCCAATGATCTCCCTTGTACCACTCTTCCGAACGGGTGCAGCTCAAAAGTTGTGTCCTCAAGCTGCTCATGGAAGGCATAGCACAATCCGGTGAGTGCTTCCCATGCAGCATCATCGATAACTTCTGCCCTTGTAGCTCTCCATGTGGGTGTGAAGTGCCGGGTGACAACCATACCTTTAAATAGGATGGTTACGTCAGCCTCCCACTCTTCATGTCCGAGACGAGGGACTTTCTTGAGAAGATATTCCAGGTATAAGCTGCAGCAATCTAAAAATTCTTTGAGCTCCATGGATATGTGTCCTCCCTCCATTCCGTCGGACCGAAATTCTTGAACTAAATGGTTGGCCCATTCATCACTTTCATTATTGGTATCAACAAGGGCTGGCTCCTCCTCGGGTTCATCTCCTCCCATCCCAGCTTTATGAGGCTCCACGGGGTGTAAGCCCGCGTGAAACTCCTCCTGAGGTGCGTACCAATGCCGTTCTTGCGGATCATCCTCCATATCGTCTTCGAATGGTTGCACCTCTTCCGGGTCCTCTTCCTCATCCATAGAGCTATTGACTTGCTCTTCATCATGAGGTTCCATCTTCACCTTCTCCCAATATGGTCCATCGGACACCTCAATGGGGTTAAGTACACTACCACGTGGTGGTGAACGAGTACTTATGCGTGCCGTGCTCCTGATCACTGACATCTATAAATAAGACATGAGAAACTTTAGAGAAGGAAGAAATAACTCCAAAACTTCAAAAGCTATGGAGCAAGAAGGCAAAAGTGTTGCCGTCCAAAAGAAGAGAAAAAGAGGGGCTGAAAATAGCACTTTGCGGTGGCTGAATTGACAAGTAAAGTGCAACAGCAAGCAATTTTCGAAAATAACAGTTTAGAGGGTTGTGCCTATTGGTTTTTGAGTGTCCATTCTACCTAGGCTTGCGTCCTACGATCAACGTGGCTCTGATACCAATCAGTGACACCCGTTTCCGAAAATAGAACCAAGTGAATGCATATGTGTGCCTAGGATGTTCATCACACATACACATGTAATCCATAAACTGAATTCAATATATAACCATGAATAAATAGTGTTTAAGTACTTTATTACATTGACTCATTGTCTCACTCATGAATCTCTAACTTATTCTTGCATCGGAAGACTCTAACGACAGCGGAAATAACTAAACAGCAGGCTAACCATGTTTCAATTCAGCTTCCCGTATCCCATAAATTAAGCGAAGCAAAAATGAAAACGACCATACCCGACTCATCAACTTTCCCGAAGACAAGGATGGTTAACAAAACTAGTAAACTCCTATAAAAGGGTGTCCCATCAAGTTGACTCAAGCGTACGAGTTTTCATAAACAAAACATGGGATCAATATGGTCAAAGGGCACTTGCCTTGCTCCACTGGTTCTTGCTGTTCGAGCGTCTCGAAGTCTTGGTGCTGTAGATCCTCGTAGATGGCTTCTTGAGCTTGTCCTTCTACTCATGACCACGCACATACAAAATTTACAGCAATCAAACATCATGCACAAACTTTACTCAAGATGCAATGGGGTAGATGAATGCAAATCTTATGGTGTTGTTTTATTAAACCAGTTTGTACGTGTTCTTGCATGTTTTAACAGGCTTTCATGGGGTTTTATGATGAAAAAGGGTGTAGGGATCAATTGTGGAATGGTGATGATCTTGACTCAAGATCTAGATCAATTCCATTGTCAAAAATCAATTAAAACATGATCTGTCCACATGTAAAAGTTTTTGCTTGAAGGGAGCGAAGAAAACGGATGCGTAGAAACAGTGGTGACGTCGTAAGATGGGTAATGGAGACCTACCTCACTTCCTTTTGGTGGCAGGGCCTCCCTCCTAGCAATGGCAGCAGCGGGGAATTTTTCTACGGAAGATTAGGGCAGGAAAGATCATCGGGCTTCTTCTCTGGCGACGGCGAGGTGTGACGGGGCTCGACGGCAGCCAAATTCTGGCAAGGGGGGGAACTTGGCGACTTGGCAGCAAGGAAGGGGGCATGGAAGCAGGGGGGGACGACCAAAAGAGAGAGGGGTCGGTCAAGGGGGTGGGGGTTATATTTATAAGGGGGAAAAGGAGAGTCCTATTCCAATTGGAGCTCAAATAAGAGTCCTATTCAATTTTTTGGATCTTAACAAACTTATCTCTTGTGGTGCGGCAGCCTTAGGGATTTTATCCCCAAAATGTGGAGAAAATTCCCTTTTTGGGAACTGGGAAATTTAGAAATTTTGGGGGAAATTTGGGAATGGCTCATTTCAGCTAACTTTTTCCCATTCCTCACCTTTTCTATGTCACTTTTCCATTTCTCCATTCCCCTCTCAATTTCTATGTCCCATTCTCTATTTCTACTTCCCCCTATCCATTTCTATATCCCATTCTCCATTTCTACATTCCCCTCTCCATTTTTATGTCCCATTCTCCATTTCTACATTGCCCTTCTCCATTTCTATGCCCTATTCTCCATTTCTATATTCCCTTCTCAATTTATGTGGTTTTTCCTCCATTTCTATGGTTGCTTCTCCATTTATTTGGTTCCTTCCTCCATTTCTATGGTTCCTTCCTCCATTTCTATGGTTCTTTCTCCATTTCTATGGTTCTTTTCTCCATTTCTATAGTTCTTTCTCCGTTTCTATAGTTCTTTCTCCATTTCTACTTCTTTTATAATGTTTCTCTACATGAAAAATGTATGCAATGCATGGAAATGAATTTGAGGGTGTTACAGGGATTAAGCTAAATTTCTATTCCCTACTCTACTATACTCTCTCACAGATGGTGAGGGAAAACTCCAACCGCCAATGAAGGAACGCTCAATCACAGGAGGATGGCAATGTTGAAGTTCTTGAAAATGCCAACCCTGGGGCTGATGCAAGCAACCTTGAATGGTTGATGGCTATGCAGAACCAGCTCATGCAAACTATGATACACACGTTGGGACAGCTGCAGGCCAACAACAAAAACAATCCTAACCCCATTCCTGCACCCCCACTGCCACCACCGCCGGCTCACAACAGATTGGGAGAGTTCATGAGGACTAGGCCGCCTATTTTTGCACAAGCCAATGATCCTATGGAGGCTGATGATTGGCTGAAGTCTATGGAAAAGAAGCTTGCTATTGTTCAGTGCAATGATCGGGAGAAAGTTCTCTTCGCATCACATCAACTTATGGGAGCGGCCGCTGATTGGTGGGACGCTCTTTGCAATGCTCATGTCAACCAGGAGACTATCACATGGGCTGAATTCAAGGAGAGTTTCCACTCTCACTATGTCCCTGCATGAGTCATGATGCTTAAAAGGCAAGAGTTTGAAGGTCTCTGCCAAGGATGGAAGAGAGTGAATGAGTATTTCAATAAGTTCACGCAGCTGTCAAGGTATGCTCCAGAAGATGTCAACTCGGATCAAAGAAAGCAATACTTGTTCATGAGAGGACTGAACAATGAAATTTAAGTTCAGCTGCTCAACAATGATCATGCAAACTTCCAAAAGCTCGTAGACTAAACTATCGTGGTGGAGACCAAGATCCACGAGATTGAACAAGAAGGCAAGAGGAAGATGCCGTATCAAGGACTGCCACAAGGAAGTAACGTACGTCCCTG
Source organism: Neostapfia colusana (assembly GCA_030760725.1). Taxonomy (NCBI): domain Eukaryota; kingdom Viridiplantae; phylum Streptophyta; class Magnoliopsida; order Poales; family Poaceae; genus Neostapfia; species Neostapfia colusana. The sequence continues at coordinate 28,880,130 of JASWHV010000017.1, read as the reverse complement.
TTTAATGCCATCAGCTGCACCACATTATGGCTCGTCCACTTCTACTTTCCACCCTGCAAATCCACCTCGCCCTAATCAGCCACCACAACAACGTCCTGTTATGCAAGCACCTCGTATGCCTATGCCTCCTACGCCCCATCCCAACATGGGCGCCTGTGCTCAAAACCAGCCTCGCCCTAACATTCCTGCTGTTACGGGCAACAAGGCATATTTTTCATGCGGAGAGGTAGGACAATTTGCAAATCAGTACCCAAAGAAAGGCCTTGGACAGTCGAGCAACGCACCTAAACAGAACCCACGGCTGAATGGAGGAGCTATGCTAGGTAACCATGGAGAGCAGAACTATGCTCGTGGCAATGTGAATCATGTCTCCGCCGAGGAAGCACAACAAGCTGAGGACGTCGTGATTGGTATGTTTCTCGCTAACTCCAACTCAGCCACTGCTTTATTTGATTCCGGAGCATCGCATTCATTCATCTCATCCAAGTATGTTGACAAGTATAACTTGCCCATATCTCACATGATACAAACTATGTTGGTTAATTCTCCCGGTGGAGAGATGAGGACTAATATAGTTTGTCCGAAAGTAAGCCTTAAAATAAGGAGCGTAGACTTTCTTTCCAACCTTATTGTCTTGGATTCCCAAGACATTGACATAATACTTGGAATGGACTGGTTAAGCAAGCACAACAGAGTGATTCAATGTGCTCATAGGATCGTGCAGTTGACAAGTGAGCACGATACTCGTACGTGTTGAGTTCGAGGCAGCCCAACCGGCAATCGAGAAGGCAGTGCTGAATCACATCGAAGAAGCGACGTTGGAGAGCATTCCAGTGGTTCGAGAATATTCAGATGTGTTCCCAGAAGAACTTCCAGGTATGCCACCTGACTGGGACATTGAATTTGCCATTAATTTAGTACCCCGAACTGCACCTATAGCAAAGATGGCATATAGGATGCCAGCTAATGAATTAGTGGAGCTCAAGAAGCAAATTCAGGAGCAGCTAGAGAAGGGTTTTATACGCCCAATCTTGTCACCGTGGAGAGTGTAACACCCCAAATTTGGATTCAAAACCCTAAACCATGTTCAGAGGAGAATTTAAAAATTTTTGGACGTGTTGCATGTTTTGCAAAAATTCAAATTCAAACTGGAATTCAAATTATACTCAAAACAGAAAAGAAATGGAAAAAGAAAAAGAGAAAACGGGAAAAAACCGGCCAGTGGGCCGAAACCCGCCAGCCGGCCCAGCTTTCCCCGCGCCAGCCCGCCCCCGCGCGCGCCGTGCTGCTTCTCACCGACGGGTGGGACCCACATGTCATCCCTAACCCTGAGCCCCGCGACCCCGGACTTTTCCCCCGAGCGCGCGAAATCGCAACCGACCGGAAACCGCGTCCCGTCGCCCGAATTCTGGTCCCAGAGGACTCCAACTCGATCACAACAGACCCACCGCCCTTCCCCGGCTATAAAAACCCCCAATCCGATCAGTTTTTCTCACGCGATCGCCGATTTTCACTCCGGTGAGCACCGAGACTTCGCCGGTGAATTCTGGCCGATCTAAGCTCGGAAACTCTGATCTAACTCGCTGGTTTTGATCCACCGCCTCCGGGGAACTTTGCAGGTGCAGAAAACTCAGAGAGTTACGGTGTAAACGCAGCGCCGACGAGCTTCGCCGTGGTTTTGTCTCGGACCTCGCCGCCGATCACTTTCCAGGACCCCCGAGCTCGAGAAAACCCCCGAGGTGAGATCCCTGACCTCCCCTCTACCGATCTAGGCCATAAGATCACAGTTCTAGGCGGAATTCTCGAGGATCCGAAACCTTCCGGCGAGATCGCCGCTTCCCGCCGCCGTGCGCCGCCGGCAGCGCCGCCCGCGCTCGATCAGAGCGACGTGGCCGCTTGTGCGCCGTTTATTTTAAATCGCACGGTAGACTTTAAAACCCCGCGTACCGGTTCGATGTTATAATCTCAGCCGTCGGTTTAGAATCGGACGGTCCACGTCAGCCCCGCGTTATAAAGACTGAAATTCTTACGTGCTACCCCCTGGGGTTCTCTGGAATTGAGAGCTAGCCCCGGAAACTTCAGATCTAGCCCCTGGAACTCCAGAAAATCATGTAAATCCATTTAAAAATCAGTTTTAACCCCTGGACTTAATAGAAATTAGGAAAAACACCTCTGTTAAGTGTAGCTAGACCCCTGAAAATTATGAAAATAATATTATAGACCCTGTGATGGGTGAGTTTACTTTTTAACCCTGTTTAGTATTTAATTTACAAAATTGAATATGTAACTAGTGTTTAAAAATTAAAAAGGGGACAAACATAATTGTCAAAATTTATTAAAAACTTTCTCAGTACTTAGAAAACTTTGGAGTGAGATAAAAATATATTTTTGGGCTGAAATAAATCTGTTTTATCTATTATTCACATTTAATAGTATAGGGACACATTTTGAAGTAATGAATAGTTAAAGAAAAATAGGGAAAATAATTATGAAATAGTATACATCATAAGCCATGGTCAAAATATGATTTTAAATTATTTAGGACCAGAACCTAATCTGTTTAGGTGATGTGTATTACTAATTTAATAATAAAATACACAATTATGCATAGGAATATAAATCTGAAAATATAGAAACTAGTAAATGATAAATGGAGTTTCTAAAATACAAAGAATTCAGTTTAGTGTTGATAGAAATTGTGAAGGCACATTGTATGCAAGTATAAATGTGGACACAAAAGTAGGAATCATATATACATGGTTAAAAGTGCATGCAAGTCACAACTTAACACACATAAAGTAACCACAACACATATAATGGTGAATGAATTTCATAAATATGAATGTGTGGTTTGTATGAAGTAGAAGTGTGAACTATGTCTTATGATTGTTGTTTTTCTTTTGCTATGTGTGATGGTATGAAGTAGAGCCTGTTCAAGAGCAAGTTATTTCTTTCCAAGATCAGGACTACCCATTTCAAGAGCAGCAAGAAGGAGGCAAGTGTCCTTGACCACTTTGATCCTATGCTAGGATGTGTAGATAGAATTATTTGCATTGTCAATTGAAATATGAAACCCGTGCTAGGAAGTTTCCCTAGAATTGCATTACCTTGTTTCCTTGAAGCTTGGGTTGGGATTTATTTTGTCATGTCATTTATACACATGCATATGCTTAGCCATGCTTAGAATGGGATATTTGGGATATGAGATCATCAGTTTATATTACCATACTCTTGAGTGAGACATTGTGAGTTATGTAGAGGTAGGGATCAAGGCAAGTTGGATGTTTTGGTTGTGTGCTGGGTGCACGAGACTTGGGTTTGTGTTTAGTACTTGCCTGGATCCTAAGGACCGGTTCATGGAGCATGTAACCCGGCTTTACAGTGCCAACCACATGCTGAGATGGGGCAGCTTGGCCAATTAATTAGGTGTATCCCCGGCGTAGTATGGGTGTGTTGGATGGTGCGGGGAGTAGGTGTCAGCTGGACTACCATATGAACCGCAAGGCTCAAGAGGGGGCCACTGCAGCGGGGTTGGAGCCTCTTGTATGCTGTTAGGGGTGAAACCTCAGTGGGCCCACGCTCGTCGGGAATCCCTTTGTAAAGGATTCGTAGTGATCTCTTGGCCGCACACCTGGGAAGTGTGAATGTGGATCGTAGCCACTGGCATAATGGAGGTTCTTTTAGTCCACCCGGCAACGGGGGATGAAATCACTACTTGTGGGTACAGTGGTACAAACTCTGCAGAGTCAAAACTGTCTTGACAGCCGTGCTCACGGTTAAGAGCGGCCTGGACTTATTCATGATTAGAGGAGTGAAGGTTTTTGGAAGTTGTGGAAGTTAAGCGGGGAGCTTAACATTGGAAATGATGGTTATGGTTATTGGATTATGATGATGGGATGGGAGATTGGGACCATTTCACCTATGTAGTAATGAAGGTGTTTAATAAGCTAAGGTGATAGGTATTAATTGCGTAGTGCTTTAACCATGAGTTCAACCTCTCCTTGTTCTAGCCATGCATGATATAATTTTTCCCACACTTGCTGAGTACCATTGGTACTCAACCTTGCATATTTGTTGGTTTATATTGCTGCTCAGGTCAAGATAATGAGGTGGTGTATAATGACCAAGATTTTGGACCCGAGGAAGGCTTTTAGGTTCATGAAGACCCCCGGGCAACGCCTGTGATGGAACCCTAAAGAATAATATTCCGCTGCTAGTTTATTTACTTGTGATGAAGCATTAGTGTCCATTGAGACGTTTGCAATGTAAGACTTATTTATATTCGACACCTGGCTTGTAATAAATGATGCTTCACTATTTGTCATCACATGTATGAGAAAATGATCCTGGCATACATGTGATATTCACTTGGTTGTTTCTTCGGAAAAACCGGGTGTGACAGAGGTGGTATCAGAGCCAAGGTTGCCCGTAGGAACGTGGACCTAGGTAGAAATGGACGTAGTTAAGGGCCCTATTTTCTTAAAAACTATTTTCCAAGGTGTGGGTGGAAAAGTGTTATTAAAGGAGTCATTTTCTTCATCTTACCCCAACTTTCATTCAAAATAGGATTTTTGTTTGAGAATTTATCTAACCTAATTTTAAATTCTTTTGTTTTAGATGGTTCGCATGATTCGCACCGCTCGTAAGTCCACAGGAGGGAGAGTTCCCGTAGTTGCCCTTGCCGAAAGAGAGGAGAGTCGCCCAGTGACGTACCTTTCCTACGGATTGGCAGTAGGAGATTTGTTGCGCCGTCTTCGACGTATGCTCGAAGCCGCCGGCAATACGGGCAAGCTCATCATCCACTATAACTCCACCAGGACCATCCGTGAGAAGAGGGAAGAATGGAGTTCGGAGATGAGGATTATACACGAGAATCAGCTGCTTAAGATTCACCACTCTCCAGCTTGTCGAGCAACACAAGTTGACGCGGAGAAAGATGTCACCTGGGAGGCCATCACCTGCCAGAGTCACATCTATCGTCGCCACTTGGACAAAACTGAGTACATGTATGTCCTCCAACGTGAGAGTGGTACCACGGAGTACAAGTACCCACCGGTGCAGCAAGGGACTTCCCATGAGCACATGGACTTGTGCTTGGAGGATGCTGCTATGCTCAGCACTCGACTGCAGGAGTGTCAACAAGAGCTTCAGGATGTCCGAGACACCCTGAAGGAAACAGAGGCGTTGCTGCGAGCTTGCTTAAAGGCGAGAGAAAGAGGGGATGGGAATGAACTGTGTGTCACCGTGAGTGATCCATGGACTCCTGACTCCCCGGATCGCCGAGCAATCAGGCGTCGTCGCACTTCTACACCAGCAGCCTCCCCACCCAAAGCAGAGTCAGAAGGTAGCCGAAATGAGGAGGAAGATCCCGAAGAGCCAGCTCAAGAGGACGAGTAGTGTAGAGTCTTTCCCCTAGCTAGCAGGAGGTCGAGTAGTCGAGTCGTTACGTAGTTAATGGTGTGATGATGCTTGGTGTGTGACGTGAGTTGTGGAAGCCATGAGCAATTGTCCACAGCCTCGTCTTCAGATTGTTTTGCTTTGGTGTGTGAACCTACAGGAAATAATAGTGCATTCATTTGGTGTGAGATATAAACCCTCGCAAAATTTTAACAAAGCCTCAACACCTCAAAGCACCAACAAATGAAAGTAGTAAGATGATACTAAATGATATCAAATTAACATATGTTGATTCTGCCAGATGGCCGGAAGAGGAAAAGGACGTGCTGCCAACCCCGTCAACAACAATGATGAGGCATGCAACACTCATCTTTCTGGAGGCCAGGACAGGGGTGGTCGACGTGAAGAAGTTGATCCTCTCCACCAAATGCTGGAGAATCAAAATCAGCTTATCCAGAACTTGACTCAAGTGGTGGCCAACTTGCATCAAGTTCCACCTCCACAAGCTGCACCACGCCAACCAAGGTTGAGTGAGTTTCTAGGAACTCAACCTCCGAAGTTTGCAAGTGCTGCTGAACCTCTGGAGGCAGATGATTGGCTGAAGACTATTGAAAGTAAGATGAGGATCATACAGTGCCAAGGGTATGAGAGGGTGCTGTTTGCCTCTCATCAATTGAATGGACCTGCTGCTGATTGGTGGACCGCCTACGTGGCCGCCCATCATGACCCTGAGAACATCACTTGGGAAGAGTTCAAGCGTAGCTTCCGCAACCACTACATCCCAAGAGGTGAACTCAAAAACAAGAGGAAAGAGTTTTTGGGACTGCAGCAGGGAGACATGACGGTGAGGGAATACCTCACTAAATTTACTCAACTATCCCGTTATGCTCCACGAGACATAGAGACTGATGAGCAGAAACAAGATTGTTTCGTGGAAGGACTTACCGCAGAGATGCAGTGTGCCATGTCCTCCAATGAGTATGAAAGTTTTCAAAAGATGGTGGACAGAGCGTTTGTGGTGGAAAGGAAGCTAAAGGCCCTGGAAAATGAGAATAAGAGGAAGGCGGGGTGGTCACATCAGGCCTCAGGGAGCAACACCCGCCCACGTATGATGCAACAACCTACGGGGCAAACGAACCGTGCTGCGGTACCCTATTCAGCACCAAGAGGGTACAACCCAAACTACAGGCCACCCGCGGCACCAGCACAGCCGCCACGTCAGTTTGTGCAGCAGCCTCGCCCCGCATATCCACCTCGACCAGCAGTGCAAGGACCCCCAAACCAACCCCAAGACAACAAGGGCCAGGCATCTAAGATTGGGGTGCAATGTTTCAGCTGTGGTGAAGTGGGGAACTACGCCCATAAATGCCCAAAGAAGAAGCCTGCGCCGCCACAACAGCAGAATGTAGTGAGAGGACAGGTGAACCACGTCACTATGGAGGAAGCACAAGAGGCACCCGACGTGGTAGTTGGTAAGTTTCCTGCCAATTTACACCTTGCAACTCTGCTGTTTGATTCTGGTGCTACCCACTCGTTCATTGCTCAAGGGTTTGTTAAGAAGCATGACCTAGCAACCACACAAATGAACCATATGCTAGCGGTAAACTCTCCAGGTGGAGAAATAAGGACAAGACAAGTGTGTCCCAAAGTGAGCCTAGACATTAATGGGGTAGTATTTACGGCTAACCTCATAGTGATAGATTCACAAGGGATAGATATTATTTTGGGTATGGATTGGTTGACCAAACATAAAGGAATCATCCATTGTTCGACCAGAACGGTGGAACTAACTCACCCCAATGGCACAAGAGTAAAGTTCATAACAATACACGAGCCTAGGAGGGACATTAAATTAAATCAAGTGGAGGTGAAAGTTGAGGAAATCAGGACTATCAGGGAATATCCAGATGTTTTTCCGGAGGAATTGCCAGGTATGCCTCCCGACCGTGACGTGGAATTCGCAATTGAGCTAGTACCGGGAACAGCCCCGATATACAAGAGACCTTATCGAATGGACTCCAAGCAGCTAGAAGAGCTCAAGGATCATTTGAGAGAATTGACGGAGAAGGGGTATATTCGCCCTAGTTCCTCACCATGGGGAGCTCCGGTGATATTTGTGCCTAAGAAAGATGGAACCCAAAGGTTATGTGTGGATTACCGTGCCTTGAATGAGGTAACCATCAAAAACAAGTACCCATTGCCTCGCATTGAAGACTTGTTTGATCAGTTGAGGGGAGCTTGTGTGTTCTCGAAAATTGATCTCAGGTCGGGGTACCACCAACTCAAGATAAGGCAATCAGATATTCCCAAGACAGCTTTCGTATCTCGGTACGGACTGTATGAATACACTGTCATGCCTTTCGGGCTAACCAATGCCCCGGCATATTTCATGTATCTCATGAACAAGGTATTCATGGAATATCTGGACAAATTTGTGGTGGTTTTCATAGATGATATTCTCGTCTTCTCCAAAGATGAAGAAGAACATAAGAAACATATAAGGTTGGTGTTGCAGAGGTTGAGAGAACACCAACTATATGCCAAGTTGATCAAGTGTGAGTTTTGGCTGAAGAGAGTTCCCTTTTTAGGACATATAATCTCGGAGGGAGGAATCTCCGTAGATCCCGCCAAAATCGAGGATATCCAGAAGTGGAAAACCCCTGAAAATGTCGGGGAAGTTCGAAGCTTTTTGGGATTGGCTGGATACTATCGACGGTTTATTGAGGGATTCTCCAAGATCTCGAGACCTCTCACCAAACTGTTGGAAAAGGGAATCACATTCACCTGGACGCCACAGTGCGATACGAGCTTTCAGGAGCTAAAGAAGAGATTGACAACAGCCCCAGTGCTGGTTATGCCAGATATGCAGAAGAATTTCACAGTGTACTGCGATGCCTCTGGAAATGGGTTGGGATGTGTTCTCATGCAAGAAGGACATGTCGTGGCATATGCATCCCGGCAGCTTCGGAAGCACGAGAAGAACTATCCTACACATGACCTAGAACTAGCCGCAGTGGTACACGCGTTGAAAATTTGGCGGCACTATTTGATGGGGAAGAGGACAGAGATATATACGGATCATAAGAGTTTGAAATACATATTCACACAGCCAGATCTCAACCTCAGACAAAGGAGATGGTTAGAGCTAATCAATGACTTTGATATAGGCATCAACTATCATCCCGGGAAAGCAAACGTCGTGGCCGATGCTTTGAGTCGGAAAGTGCAGGTCAATAAGTTGAGTTTGAAGGACATGCCTGCAGAATTGAAGGACGAGGTTATAAGACTCAATCTATGTATAGTAAATAGTGGTGAAGCCATCGCCATGGAAGTGGACTCCACACTCGAGCGAGACATACGCGAGGGCCAAAAGAATGATGAGAAGATACAAGAGATCAGACAGCTCATCAAGGAAAATAAAGCTCCTGGTTTTAGAGAGGATGAACAGGGAACGGTGTGGCACGGGAAAAGGATCTGTGTGCCAGAAGTAAAGGAGATCCGTGAATTAATTTTGAAGGAGGCTCACGATTCTGACTATTCCATTCATCCTGGGAGTACGAAGATGTACCAGGACCTCAAGAGCAGGTATTGGTGGTATGGCATGAAACGTGATGTCGCGGAACATGTTGCCCTATGTGACACATGTCAGTTGGTGAAAGCAGAACATCAACGACCCGCGGGATTATTGCAACCACTCAAAGTGCCTGAATGGAAGTGGGAAGAAATCAGCATGGATTTTGTCGTGGGATTGCCTAGGACCCAATCCGGGTATGATTCAATATGGGTCGTTATTGATAGGCTAACCAAGGTAGCTCATTTCATCCCTGTGAAAGAAAGCTACAGCGGATCCAAATTGGCAGAATTGTACATGTCAAGGATTGTATGTTACCATGGAGTGCCAAAGAAGATAGTATCGGACCGAGGGACACAGTTCACCTCGAGGTTTTGGCAAAAGTTGCATGAAACCATGGGAACCCATCTGAATTTCAGCTCTGCCTATCATCCTCAAACTGACGGGCAGACGGAGAGAACCAATCAGATCCTTGAAGATATGTTAAGGGCATGTACACTCAAAAACAATAGGAGTTGGGACAAGAACTTACCGTATGCGGAGTTTTCCTATAACAACAGTTATCAAGCTAGTATGAAGATGTCACCGTTTGAAGCTTTGTATGGAAGGAAGTGCAGAACTCCCCTATTTTGGAACCAAACAGGGGAAAGCAAAGTGTTTGGTCCAGAAGTGCTACAAGAAGCCGAGGCGAAGGTGAGGGAGATTCGCAACAACTTGAGGATAGCACAAACACGCCAGAAGAGTTATGCTGATGTACGAAGAAGAGAACTCGTTTTCAACGTGGGAGACTATGTTTATCTCAAGGTGTCCCCTATCAGAGGACTTCGTCGGTTCAAGGGGAAAGGGAAGTTGTCACCTCGATACATCGGACCCTTTCAAGTTTTGGAAAGAAAAGGTGAAGTGGCGTACCAACTAGAGTTACCGGTTCATCTATCGGACGTGCACGATGTATTTCATGTGTCACAACTCAAGAAATGTCTGAGGACGCCTGGAGAGGTGTTACCCATGAATGAAGTGGATGTAGCTGAAGATTTGTCTTATGCCGAGCAACCATACAAGATTTTGGAGACAATGGAACGCCTCACCAGAAACAAGAGAATCCGGATGTGCAAGGTGCAGTGGAAGCATCACTCAGAAGAGGAAGCTACCTGGGAACGGGAAGACGAGCTCAAGGCACAATTTCCGGAATTGTTTTCTTAGAAACACCAATCTCGAGGACGAGATTTCTTTTAAGGGGGGTAGAGCTGTAACACCCCAAATTTGGATTCAAAACCCTAAACCATGTTCAGAGGAGAATTTAAAAATTTTTGGACGTGTTGCATGTTTTGCAAAAATTCAAATTCAAACTGGAACTCAAATTATACTCAAAACAGAAAAGAAATGGAAAAAGAAAAAGAGAAAACGGGAAAAAACCGGCCAGTGGTTCGAAACCCGCCAGCCGGCCCAGCTTTCCCCGCGCCAGCCCGCCCCCGCGCGCGCCGCGCTGCTTCTCACCGACGGGTGGGACCCACATGTCATCCCTAACCCTGAGCCCCGCGACCCCGAACTTTTCCCCCGAGCGCGCGAAATCGCAACCGACCGGAAACCGCGTCCCGTCGCCCGAATTCTGGTCCCAGAGGACTCCAACTCGATCACAACAGACCCACCGCCCTTCCCCGGCTATAAAAACCCCCGATCCGATCAGTTTTTCTCACGCGATCGCCGATTTTCACTCCGGTGAGCACCGAGACTTCGCCGGTGAATTCTGGCCGATCTAAGCTCGGAAACTCTGATCTAACTCGCTGGTTTTGACCCACCGCCTCCGGGGAACTTTGCAGGTGCAGAAAACTCAGAGAGTTACGGTGTAAACGCAGCGCCGACGAGCTTCGCCGTGGTTTTGCCTCGGACCTCGCCGCCGATCACTTTCCAGGACCCCCGAGCTCGAGAAAACCCCCGAGGTGAGATCCCTGACCTCCCCTCTACCGATCTAGGCCATAAGATCACAGTTCTAGGCAGAATTCTCGAGGATCCGAAACCTTCCGGCGAGATCGCCGCTTCCCGCCGCCGTGCGCCGCCGGCAGCGCCGCCCGCGCTCGATCAGAGCGACGTGGCCGCTTGTGAGCCGTTTATTTTAAATCGCACGGTAGACTTTAAAACCCCGCGTACCGGTTCGATGTTATAATCTCAGCCGTCGGTTTAGAATCGGACGGTCCACGTCAGCCCCGCGTTATAAAGACTGAAATTCTTACGTGCTACCCCCTGGGGTTCTCTGGAATTGAGAGCTAGCCCCGGAAACTTCAGATCTAGCCCCTGGAACTCCAGAAAATCATGTAAATCCATTTAAAAATCAGTTTTAACCCCTGGACTTAATAGAAATTAGGAAAAACACCTCTGTTAAGTGTAGCTAGACCCCTGAAAATTATGAAAATAATATTATAGACCCTGTGATGGGTGAGTTTACTTTTTAACCCTGTTTAGTATTTAATTTACAAAATTGAATATGTAACTAGTGTTTAAAAATTAAAAAGGGGACAAACATAATTTTCAAAATTTATTTAAAACTTTCTCAGTACTTAGAAAACTTTGGAGTGAGATAAAAATATATTTTTGGGCCGAAATAAATCTGTTTTATCTATTATTCACATTTAATAGTATAGGGACACATTTTTAAGTAATGAATAGTTAAAGAAAAATAGGGAAAATAATTATGAAATAGTATACATCATAAGACATGGTCAAAATATGATTTTAAATTATTTAGGACCAGAACCTAATCTGTTTAGGTGATGTGTATTACTAATTTAATAATAAAATACACAATTATGCATAGGAATATAAATCTGAAAATATAGAAACTAGTAAATGATAAATGGAGTTTCTAAAATACAAAGAATTCAGTTTAGGGTTGATAGAAATTGTGAAGGCACATTGTATGCAAGTATAAATGTGGACACAAAAGTAGGAATCATATATACATGGTTAAAAGTGCATGCAAGTCACAACTTAACACACATAAAGTAACCACAACACATATAATGGTGGATGAATTTCATAAATATGAATGTGTGGTTTGTATGAAGTAGAAGTGTGAACTATGTCTTATGATTGTTGTTTTTCTTTTGCTATGTGTGATGGTATGAAGTAGAGCCTGTTCAAGAGCAAGTTATTTCTTTCCAAGATCAGGACTACCCATTTCAAGAGCAGCAAGAAGGAGGCAAGTGTCCTTGACCACTTTGATCCTATGCTAGGATGTGTAGATAGAATTATTTGCATTGTCAATTGAAATATGAAACCCATGCTAGGAAGTTTCCCTAGAATTGCATTACCTTGTTTCCTTGAAGCTTGGGTTGGGATTTATTTTGTCATGTCATTTATACACATGCATATGCTTAGCCATGCTTAGAATGGGATATTTGGGATATGAGATCATCAGTTTATATTACCATACTCTTGAGTGAGACATTGTGAGTTATGTAGAGGTAGGGATCAAGGCAAGTTGGATGTTTTGGTTGTGTGCTGGGTGCACGAGACTTGGGTTTGTGTTTAGTACTCGCCTGGATCCTAAGGACCGGTTCATGGAGCATGTAACCCGGCTTTACAGTGCCAACCACATGCTGAGATGGGGCAGCTTGGCCAATTAATTAGGCGTATCCCCGGCGTAGTATGGGTGTGTTGGATGGTGCAGGGAGTAGGTGTCAGCTGGACTACCATATGAACCGCAAGGCTCAAGAGGGGGCAACTGCAGCGGGGTTGGAGCCTCTTGTATGCTGTTAGGGGTGAAACCTCAGTGGGCCCACGCTCGTCGGGAATCCCTTTGTAAAGGCTTCGTAGTGATCTCTTGGCCGCACACCTGGGAAGTGTGAATGTGGATCGTAGCCACTGGCATAATGGAGGTTCTTTTAGTCCACCCGGCAACGGGGGATGAAATCACTACTTGTGGGTACAGTGGTACAAACTCTGCAGAGTCAAAACTGTCTTGACAGCCGTGCTCACGGTTAAGAGCGGCCTGGACTTATTCATGATTAGAGGAGTGAAGGTTTTTGGAAGTTGTGGAAGTTAAGCGGGGAGCTTAACATTGGAAATGATGGTTATGGTTATTGGATTATGATGATGGGATGGGAGATTGGGACCATTTCACCTATGTAGTAATGAAGGTGTTTAATAAGCTAAGGTGATAGGTATTAATTGCGTAGTGCTTTAACCATGAGTTCAACCTCTCCTTGTTCTAGCCATGCATGATATAATTTTTCCCACACTTGCTGAGTACCATTGGTACTCAACCTTGCATATTTGTTGGTTTATATTGCTGCTCAGGTCAAGATAATGAGGTGGTGTATAATGACCAAGATTTTGGACCCGAGGAAGGCTTTTAGGTTCATGAAGACCCCCGGGCAACGCCTGTGATGGAACCCTAAAGAATAATATTCCGCTGCTAGTTTATTTACTTGTGATGAAGCATTAGTGTCCATTGAGACATTTGCAATGTAAGACTTACTTATATTCGACACCTGGCTTGTAATAAATGATGCTTCACTATTTGTCATCACATGTATGAGAAAATGATCCTGGCATACATGTGATATTCACTTGGTTGTTTCTTCGGAAAAACCGGGTGTGACAGAGAGCCCCTGTGCTCTTCGTAGACAAGAAAGATGGGACCAAAAGGATGTGCGTGTACTATAGGTCTCTCAACGAAGTGACGGTCAAGAATAAATACCCGCTGCCCCGTATAGAGGACTTGTTCAATCAAATGGAAGGTGCCCGAATTTTCTCCAAGATTGATCTTCGGTCAGGATACTTCCAGCTGAAGATTAAGCCCTCTGACATGCCCAACACTGCATTTTGAACACAGTATGGTTCGTATTAATATACCGTTATGTCAGTTGGGTTGACGAATGCACCTACATACTTTATGTACCTCATGAATAAGGTATTCATAGAGTACTTGGACAAGTTCATCATGGTTTTCATCGATGACATCATGGTGTATTCAAAAAGCAAGGAAGAACACAAAGAACACTTGAGGTTAACATTGCAGAAACTGCGAGAGCATCAATTGTATGCTAACTTCAGCAAGTGTCAGTTTTGGCTAAAGGAGATATCTTTCCTAGGCCACGTCATCTCCAAGAGAGGAGTATCGGTTGATCCCGGAAAAGTGAGAGATGTTTTGAAGTGGAACCAACCGCAGAATGTGAGGGATATTCGGAGTTTCCTTGGGATGGCTGGATACTACCGCCGGTTCATCAAGGATTTCTCCAAAATAGCGAAGCCTATGATTGAATTGCTGATGAAAGGGAAAGCATTTCAGTGGACACAAGCGTGTCAAGGCAGCTTTGAGGAGCTAAAGAAGAGATTAACAACAGCGTCAGTTTTAGTATTGCCGGACGTGAGCAAGAGTTTCGATATATATTATGACGAATCAAGACAAGGGCTCAGACGTGTGCTCATGCAAGGAGGCCAAGTGGTAGCCTATGCATCGAGGCAATTAAAGAAACATGAGCTGAATTACCCCACACATGACTTGGAACTTGCAGCCGTGGTATATGCCATGAAGATTTGGAGGCATTATATCCTTGGTCACCACTGTTCTGGAATGAGACCGGAGAAAGCCATGTATTTGGACCCGAGGTGCTGCAAGACGCAGAAAAGCAAGTCCAAACGATACATGAGAACTTGAAGGCCGCTCAGTCACGACAAAAAGGCTATGCGGACCATAGGCGAAGAAGATTGACCTTCGAAGTTGGAGACATTGTGTATCTTAAAGTGTCGCCTATCCGAGGCCAGTGACGGTTCAACGTCAAAGGCGAGTTAGCACCTCGCTACATCGGGCCATTCAATATTTTGGGCAAGCGAGGAGAGGTAGCCTATCAACTAGAGCTGCCAACACACCTCTCCGACGTGCACGACGTTTTTCACGTATCTTAACTCAAGAAATGCCTAAGAGTGCCGGAAGAACAAGTACCAATGGATGAGCTAGAGCTTCAAGAGGATCTGACCTATGCAGAACACCACATCAAAATTTTAGACGTAAAGGAAAGGGTCACAAGAAACAAAGTGATCCGCTGTGCAAGGTACAATGGAGCTAACACACAGAAGCCGAAACTACAAGGGAACATGAGGAAGATCTCAAGGCGGAATTCCCTCATCTCTTCTCCACTCTATCGAATCTCGAGGGCAAGATTCATTTTAAGGGGGGTAGGTTTGTAACACCCTCAATTTCACTACCATGCGTTGCATACATTTTTCATATAGAAAAGCATTTAAAAAGAGGAAAAATAAAGAGAGGAATATAGAAGCAAATAAAATAAATAAAATAGCCAAATTGTACGAGGACCACACAGTCTCGACTCGCCCGGATCACGCTGAGGGGTGCTGCGTTGCACAGCACCGAATAACACACATAAAATGTACAAAGCGGAAGCAAAAGTTTTGTTACAATGAACTGTTTTTGAACATGTTTACATCCAAAATAAGTCAAGTCTACACTCACGGGCGTAGACTAAGCAAAAGAGTACACATTCAGCCCATGAACGTGGTCCCACTAGCACGCACACACACTAACACGGCGGCGTGCCTGACTGCCATTCGACGCGGTCGCCCTCTTGGGGGTCCGTCTCCTCGTCGGGAGTATCCTCCTCATAACACCCTGCAAAAGATTCAAACACAAGCAGTGAGCACGATGGCTCAGCAAGACTCACCCGTCTTTCCTACACATGAAACTCTACATGTTGGGTTTGCATTGTGTAATGGAATGAAAGTTGTAAAAGACACGCCTAAATAGTTGTACCTTACTTTCAACTTGTAACCCAAGTTGTGGAAGAACCTCGTGCTAAGGCACATAAGAGAGCTGCAATCAAACAAGAAATACACTTCTCTCATGTGCTCTGCCCAAGGTTAAAAGTAACTTTAACTCGCTCTAAACTACAATAGATCATTAACAACCAAGGTATAGCTTTCAATCAGCAACTTTTTAACATGACTCTAGCCTGTTCTTTCTACGTCACGATACAGTGAACATGTGGTACTCACTGACCGCGAGGGATGGCGATTATAATCGATTTACACCTGCAGGGTTACCCGAATAACCCGTCACGTACACCTGTACTCGATGTTGCCTACAACAACTATCACGGACGTCGTACGCAACCACCTTTCATCCGTCAGCCAAATGTTGAGCCGGTCCCATCATCCCGAGCAAGAGGTCTCTGGGCGCGCATCCGCAGTGCCGCCAGCCGATTTTGTGACACCCCCAATTTCATAATCATGTATGCATACATAATTCATGTAGATAAAACATTTTAAACGAATTGGAAACAGATAAAGAATAAAAAAGATAGCTGAAAAGAGCCAATTCCAGTTCGCCGAGAGCGCTGTAAACACTTTCCGCGGCCCGCTGGCCACGTGGTGCCTTCGGAGCTCATCCCCGCGAAGGGGGAGAGGTCCGCCGCTAAACTGGCTACGTGGCAGGCTCGAGGCTCGTCTCTGCGGAAGGGGCGAGGTCCGACCCCATGGGACACGTGTTGCCCCGGAGCTAGCCTCTACGGATGATCGAGGCCAGCCCCGCAGGACACGTGTCGCCTTCGGAGCTAGTCACTGCGAAAAAGAGAGGACCAGCCGCGCGGGACACGTGTCGCTCTAGGAGCTCATCTCCAAGAGGTCCGACCCACGGGACACGTGTCGCTCTCGGAGCACACCTCCGAGAGGTCCGGCCCCGCTAGACACGTGTCACTCTCGGAGCTTACCTCCGGGAGGTCCGGTCCTACTGGACACGTGTCATACTCGGAGCTCACTTTCGAGGAAAAGACACTGCAGGACACGTGTCAGCCTCGGAGCTCGCCTCCGAGAGGTCCCGCGGTAAGGGAGGTCCGACACTACCGGACACGTGTCACCTCCAGAGCTCACCTCCGGGAGGTCCGATGCCATTGGATAGGTGTCGACTTCGGGGCTCACCTCCGAAGAGAGGGGAGGTCCAGAACTGACACGTGGCACTCCCGGAGCTCACCTCCGAAGAGAGGGGAGGTCCGGCACTGACACATGGCATACGTGGAACTCGTCTCTCGATAGAGGGGATGTCCCGACCCACCAGACACGTGGTGCACGCGGAGCTCGCCTCTGAGGGAGAGGGAGGTCCCGCCCGCCTGACACGCGGCACAACCGGAGCCCGCCTCTGCGGAAAAGGGAGGTCCGGCCTCCGCTGGACACGTGGAGCCTGCGGAGCTCATCACCGAGGAGGTGACGAGATTTGAAGCGGTTTTTCTTCTGTGCGTGCGGGAATACCGATACGGAAGGAAACCGACATGAATTCCACATTTCTACCGCACCAAATCAATTGAAGATAAGTTGTTAAGATTCAAAAACAATTTTAATAAGACTCTTATTCGAAATCCAATCAGAGTAGGACTCCCGCTGCTAGAATAAGACTTCCACTGCTAAGATAAGACTTCCGCTACAATAAAGATTGATGTAATAAAGTACTTGAACCTATGTGGATTAAATGTGTATGTGTGATGAACATTCTAGGCACACATATGCATCAGTCCGGGTTCCGTGGTTTTTATACAGAATCCAGGGCGTCATAGATTGGTATCAGAGCACGGTTGGTTGTAGGTCGCACGCCTAGATAAGGTCACGGATTGTTATCAAACTACCACGGTTGATTGTAGGTCACAAGCCTAGATAAGGTCACAGATTGGAACAATTCACAGATTGGTATTAGAAGCCACGCTGACCGTAGGATGCAAGCCTAGGATCAGTGCATAGATTGGCATTGGAACCACCTTGACCATAGGATGCAAGCCTAGGTAGAAGTCACAGATTGGCATTAGTCTGACATTCACCATAGGACAAAGTCACAGATTGATCACAGATTGGTATCACCCCAAACCACATAGTACCCCCATTGAATAGAAGCTTGAATAGGATTGGTTGAACCTTGTGATAATTGGTTGTGCTTGTGTATTTAGTGTGAGCTGTGGGACGTTTCAACGTTGTCCATATCCACACATAGTAGAGAGATGTAAGATGCTTTGGCACTTGTTCACATCCTCATATAGGCTAATATATATAGCCCATCCATCTTGATGCATATAGTTAGGGGATCCATCTAACCTTCTAACCTCTATTCTATCCAACTCTCTCTCATAGATGGTGAGGGAAAACGCCGGCCGACAAAGGAGGAACGTCCGTGGCAACCAAGAGGATGACCATGTTGAGGTTCCTGAGAATGTCAACCCCGAGGCTGGTGCAAACAACTTGGAACGGTTGATGGCTATGCAGAACCAGCTCATGCAAACTATGATCCAAACTTTGGGTCAGCTGCAAGCCAACAACAACAACAACTCCATTCCTGCACTCCCGCCACCACCACCGCCACCATCTCCGGCTCACAACCAATTCGGAGAGTTCATAAGGACTCGACCACCCACTTTTTCACAAGCTAATGATCCCATGGAGGCCGATGGTTGGTTGAAGTCCATGGAGAAGAAGCTTGCCATAGTTCAGTGCAATGACCAATAGAAAGTTCTCTTCTGTGACACCGTCAATTTCATAATCATGTATGCATTCATATTTCATGTAGAGAAACATTTTAAAATAAGTTGAAACAGAGAAAGAATCAAAAAGATAGCTGAAAAGAGCCAATTCCAGTTTGCCTAGAGTGCCGTAGACATTTCCCGCGGCCCGCTGGCCATGTGGCGTTTTCGGAGCTCATCCCCCCGAAGGGGGAGAGGGCCGCCGTTAAACTGGCTACGTGGCAGGCTTGGGGCTCGTCTCTGTGAAAAGGGGCGAGGTCCGACCCCGTGGGACATGTGTTGCCCCCGGAGCTAGCCTCTGTGGAGAAGCGAGGCTAGTCCCGCAGGACACGTGTCGCCTTCGGAGCAAGTCACTGCGGAGAAGAAATGTCCAGCCGCGCGGGACACGTGTCGCTCGGAACAAACCTCCGAGAGGTCTGGCCCGCCAGATACGTGTCACCCTCGGAGCTCATCTCTGGGAGGTCCGACACTACTACCAGAGCTCATCTCCAGTAGGTCTGACGCTGATGGACACGTGTCGACCTCGGAGCTCACCTCCAAGGAGTAAGGAAGATCGGTGCTACTGGACACGTGGCATTCTCGGAGCTCACCTCCAAGGAGAGGGGAGGTCTGGCACTGACACATGGCATCCCCGGAGCCACCTCCGAAGAGAGGGGAGGTCCGGAACTGACACATGGCGTATGAGGAGCTCGCCTCTGAGGGAGAGCGAGGTCCCGACCCGCCAGGACACGTGGCGCACGCCGAGCTCGCCTCTGAGGTGGAGGGAGGTCTTGTCCACTGACAGGCGGCACCACCGGAGCCCGCCTCTATGGAAAAGAGAGGTCTGGCCTTCCGCTGGACACGTGGAGCTTCCGGAGCTCCTCACCAAGGTGACGAGTTTTGAAGCAGTTTTTGCTTCTGTACACGTGGGAATACCAGTATGGAAGGAAATCGACACGAATTCCACAATGCTACCGCACCAAATCGATTGGAGATAAGTTGTTACGGTACAAAAACAATTTGAATAGGACTCCTATTCGAATTCCGATCAGGGTAGGACTCTTTGTTTTCCTCTTATAAATAGAACTGAAAACCTTTGGCCGCAACCACGAATTTCTTTTCCACCTCCCAAGTCAACGACTTGGAGCCCTAGCCCCCAACTCGCCGAGCTAACCACCTTCGCCGGAGTTTAGTCGTCGGAGAGCCGTCGACGAGCCCCAACATGTTCGCCGGAAGAGAGTCATCTTGCTGCCATCGCTAGGAGGAAGGTCCCTAAGGAAGTAAGGTAGGTCTCCATTACCACCTTACGAAAAAATCATTGTTTTCTTTGCATCTGTTCTTCGATCCCTTCGAACAGAAGCTTTTTCATGGACAGATCACGTGTTGATAGGGTTGATCGAGATCCTGAGATGAGATCATCGTCACATCCACATTTGATCTATACACCTCTGTTCATCGTAAAACCCTATGCAAGCCATACAAGAAAACGTACAAACTAAACTGCACTATAGGATTAACATGCATATGCATCATTGCATTTTAAAGTAGAGTTTGTGCATGATTATTGATTGCTATGAATCTTGTATGTGCGTGATCGCGAATAGAGGAACAAGCTCAGGGAGCTACCTACGACGGACTACAACAGCAAGAATTTGAGCAACAGAAACCACAAGAACAAGGCAAGTGCCCCTTGATTATATTGATTCCATGTTTTTGAAAGACTGTTTTGTTTGCGAAAACGTGTGTGTGCTTGAGTCAACTTGATGGGAAACTCTTTCATAGGAGTTTACTAGTTTTATTAACCACCCTTGTCGCCGGGAAAGTTAATGAGTCGGGTATGGTTTTTACTTTTTGCTTCGCTAAGTCCGTGGGATACGGGAAGCGAGATAGATGTGTCTAGCTAACTGCACTCATGTGAATAAAGAGAAACGGATGTTGTTAATGAACAGGAATCAGAGGGAGATCTAGGCAAGCTTGGTTTGTAAATGAGGTAGGATGAGATGCTGGTTACCTGCCGTAGATCTAAGGACCGGTTCATGCGAGCACATGCCAGGAAAACAGTGCCACCACAAGGCCAAGTATGGGTGCGGCTTAGCTGACTAATTAGGTAAGTTACTAGATTGTTATGGACCGTGGAAGGTGCGGGGAATGGGAGTCGAGTGAGGACTGCTTTGGGAACTGCATGGCACAAGAAGGGGCCCGTAGGTGGGAGAATTGGAAATTTTGGCCTGCCGGTGAAACTTAGTGAGTCACTACATCTAGTAGCCCCTTTGTAAACGCAATTTTGTGATCTCTTGACCATACACCGACGGTTGTGTACTGGTATAATAGGGGTTCTGCAGTCGCCGACGGGTGACAAAATCACAAACTTGTGGGTAAAGTGGTGCCACCTCTGCAGAGTGTAAAACTGTCATGATAGCCATCCTTCCGGTCACAAGCGCCTAGCCATCTCACATGATTAGATGGGATGGTTATCGGGATGGTTATTGGGATGTTATTCGGTATGGTTATTGGTATGGTTATGGTTTGGTCATTGAGATTGGTTTCGGGACTGTTGAGTCTTGGTAATGAGATTGGTTTCGGGACTGTAGAGTCTTGAATATGAGATGGTTTCGGTTATATGATCATGAGATGGAGATTATGAGCGTGAGATAAAAGTTGAGAAAGATTTATGGTGGGATGAGACATGGAAAGAGGTGAATTTTGAAGGAGGTATGTTGATGTTTTAATTGTATATATGTTGGGATTAAATTCACTTAAAGATAGTTATTGTTTTTATTATGTGTGTGAAATAAACTTTGCTTTCTGCAATGAGCCTTTTTGTTCCTACCTTGCTGTAAGCTACATGTCTTACTTTTTCCGCACTTGCTGAGTACGACATGAACTCACCCTTGCATTATCATACAATCATTAGCAACAGGAGAGGAGTACTTTGAAGACCATGTGGAGTATTAGACGTGCGATCTACCGTCAACTTGCCTGTGGGAATGGAGTTGAAGATGGAGCCGCTGTCGTGCTTAGTTTGCTTCCGCTATGGTTTAGAGACTTCCGCTGCTAGAATAAGTTAGAGATTTCCGCTGCTAGAATGAGTTAGAGATTCACGAGACATTGTAATAAAGTACCTAAACACTTGTTATTCGTGGTTATATTCTGAATTCAATTTGTGGATTACATGTGTATGTGTGATGAACATCCTGGGCACACATATGCATTAGCTGGGTTCCGTGTTTTACGGGACCGGGTGTCAAAAACACGAGCTGGGAACGTCGGAGTGGTGGTGATAGCACGGTAGAGCACTCGTGTGCACTGCTTTTCAGTGTGAACACTCTTTGTTGGAGGTTGATCGGGAAGAACCTTGGGTGGCAGTGTCGGGTGTGTTTTCGTGTGAGCCGGCAACCGAGAGACGTGAGCGACTATGAGACGGTGGAGAAGTCGGATTGTGGCGCCCGAGCGTGGGGATAAGAGGCTGGGGCGAGCGTTCCAGTGCAGGGAATCGGAACCAGCTGGTGGCGCGCTCTCCCGCCGTGGCGTCCGTAGCTGCGGCCCGAAGAACAGAGCGCCCGTTGAAAATTTGGTCCATCTCGGTTGTGACACTGCTAGTGGGTCCCATTCCCTTGTTTTAACCTCTAAAATTCAATTTTCCCACTGCTTTAAACAGTAGGGACCTAATACCCTTTGCCATTTGATCAATAACCAAATTGGGATTTGGTTTGTAAAGTGATCAAATTTGGGAAATTGGTTTGATTGAATTTGTGTCAAATATGATCTGAAATTCAAATTAGATTTGAATTTAGCCAAAATAACTCATGTCAAGATCAACTCCAAGTGGAGTGAAAATTGGTGCTTGAGCTCACAAAAATGTGCTAATTCTGAATATGAATCCCACTTTTGAATTCTTAGAGTGGAAGGAGTTTGAATTTAAATTTAAGTTCAAACTAGCCTCTTTCTAGTTATACCCAAAAATACCTCAAAAGGTTTTGGATTTGGGTGAATTTGGCATGAGCATTCCTAGCAAGGTTTAGGAGTTTTTCATATGCTCAGCCCCTATATGATGCATGTGGCAAATACCACTTTTGCATTTTGTGAATTTATCTCCTAATGACTTTGTTGATGGTGTTTACTTGCTCTTCAAAGATGCTCATAAACTCTCCTCAAATGAGGTGTGTGTGGTGTGATTAACACTTTTAGCAAATGACAAACTTGGGCCCTTACAAATTGGGCCACCCCAAATTTTCCACAAATTTCCCCCTTCCCCAAAAATTCCCAAATTCTTCCCAATTTTCCTGTTTTTCCCCAAATTTCCTAAAATTCCTCTAGGTGGAATTGCCCCCATATTTGGGGAGAATTTTCCCCAAAATTGGCTGTAGCAAATTAGGGGGGAAAACCGTAATTGGGCCCAGCCCCCTTGGCCGCAGCCCATTAGGGGGGGAACCCTAGTTCCCCACCTCTAGGACTCTTTGGTTAGTACCCCTCCTCTAGGACTCTTTTGTTACTCCCCCACCTCTAGGCCTCTTTGGTTAGTCCCCCACCACTAGGACTCTTTGGTTACTCCCCAACCTCTAGGACTCTTTTGTTAGTCCCCCACCTCTAGGACTCTTTGGTGAGTCCCCCACCTCTAGGACTCCTTTTCCCCCTTATAAATATAACTCCCCCCTAGACGCCCACCTCTTCTTTCTTTTTGGCTGCCGCCCCCTGCTTCCAAGCCGCCCCCTTGCTTCCAAGTCGCTGACTCCCCCCCCTTGCCAGAGAAGAAGCCCCGACGTTCTTCCCTACCCGCAGCCCTAATTCTCCGCAGAAAAATCCTCCGCTGCTGCCATTGCTAGGAGGGAGGCCCTGCCGCAAGGGAGAAGTGAGGTAGGTCTTCATTACCCCTCTTAGATGTGTTGCTAGCTTGTTATGGACCGTTGGTTGGCGCGGGGAATGGGAGTCGAGAAGGACTCCCTGAGAACTGCATGGTACAAGAGGGGACCCGTGGGTGGGAGAATGGAGATTCGAGCCTGCCGGTGAAACCTCAGTGGGTCTGTACATACTAGTAGCCCCTTTGTGAAGGCTATTTTATGATCTCTTTGGCCATACACCGACTGTTGTGTACTGGTATAATGGAGGTTCTTTCTAGTCGCCGACGGGTGACAAAATCACGAATTTGTGGGTAAAGTGGTGCCACCTCTGCAGAGTGTAAAACTATCATGACAGCCGTGCTTCCGGTCACAAGCACCTGGCCAACTTCCATGATTAGAGGCAATGAGGTGGATATTTGGGTATGGTCATTGGGATTGGTTTTGGCACTGTTTTGGGTCATGACAATGAATTTGGTTTCGGTCCTATGAAGATGAGATGGTTATGAATAATTATGGGTATGAGATGAACTTGAGAAAGATTATTGGCTGTTTGAGACTTGATAAATGGTGAATTATGATGAAAGAATGTTGCTGATTTACTTGGTTATATTGGGATTTAACTCATCTAGATTTAGTTGCTGTTTTTACCATGTTTGTGAAATAAAATTTGCTTGCTGCAATGAGCCATTTTATTCCCGGCCTTTTTGTAAGCTACATGTCATACTTTTCCCGCACTTGTTGAGTACGACATGTACTCACCCTTGCATTCCCACACATATATCAGCTACAGGAGAAGAGTACTTAGAGGAACATGTGAAGTACTAGGCGTGCGCACTACCGTCAACATGCCTGTGGAGTTGAAGTTGGAGCCTGCTGTTTTAGTCACTTTCCGCTGCCGTTTAGAGTCTTCCGCTACTTAATAAGTTAGACTTCATGATTGAGACATTGAGTCAATGTATACTTAAACATTATTTGTACGTGGTTATATTCTGAATTCAGTTTGTGGAATACATGTGTATGTGTGATGAACATCCTGGGGACACATATGCATTCACTTGGTTCATTTTCGGAACCTGGTGTCACATTAACAATGCCAATCTCCCTCTTTTCCCCACTTCCCCTCCCAATTCAATATGTACATAATTGTGCGTTTGTCATGTTTGACATGCCAGTGCCATATTACTAATTGTTCACTGTCATAATGGTTGCATTGAGATGTCCCATCTCATTTGGTCTCCCTGATTTTCCTTCTTTTTGCAAATAACCGATGAAAAGAGGAAAGAAATTTGATGTTATCAAAATGTTTATAAAATATTCATTGTGTAGTTCACGCATGCTTATAAATTACTGTTCATGTATGACATGCCAGTGGCATGTAAGTGATTGTTCGATTTCATAATGGTTGCGTTGAGATGTCTTATCTCATTTGGCCTTACTATTTTTTTTTCTATTTATGCAAATAACCGATGAGAAGAGGAAAGAATTTTGCTGTTGTCAACTTATTGCTAAAATGTTCATTGTGCATCATGTGCATTCTTATTTGGATTAAAAGGAGTCATTATGTTGAGGATAAAGCGATCCCACTTAAATGAAAAGTTCTTTTAATCATGGTCTATCACAGGAACATTTAATTGATACTCCCTCCTTTTCGAATTATTTGACGCCGGCTAGTTCAATTTTGAACTAACCAGCGTCAAATAATTTGAAATGGAGGGAGTATATGGTTTTTTTCACCACCTCTAATATTGAACCAATCACATTTAGGATTACACATAAAGGGGACATATCTGGTATAAATGACTGTTGTGGAGCTAACATGCATCCATTGTGACGCCCTGGTTCTGAGAGGAAACCTCCCAGAACCGAGACTGATGCGTATGTGTGCCTAGGATGTTCATCACACATACACATATGATCCACAAACTTAATTCAGAATATAATATCATGAATGAATAGGGTTTTATTACAAAGTCTCATGAGTCTCAAACTCATGCTAGCAGAGGAAGTCTTAATCTAGCAGCGGAAGTCTTTTAACTAGTGCGGAAGCAACTAAGCAGCAGCAGCGGCTCCATCTCCTACTTCACAGGCAAGGTTGACGGTGGATCTCAGGCCTAATACTCCACATGCTCGTTGAAGTACTCCTCTCCTGTTGCTGATGATGTATGATAATGCAAGGGTGAGTACATGACATACTGTGACACCCTAATTTTTGGTTTCTGCATGTATCCATGTTTCATGTAGAGAAAACATTTTAAAAGAAGTGGGAACAGGGAAAGAAACAAAAAGATAGCCAAAAAGAGAAAAATCCAGTTCACTGAGAGCGCCGAAGACAACTCCCGCGGCCCGCTGGCCACGTGGCACCTTCGGAGTTCATCTCCGCAAATGGGGAGAGGTCCACCGCTAAACTGGCTACGAAGCAAGGCGAGCCCCGCAGGACATGTGTCACTTTAGGAGCTATTCACCGCAGAAATCAGAGGATCAGTCGCGTGGGGTACGTACCGATCTCGGAGCTCACCTCCGAGAGGTCCGGTTCTATTGGACACGTGTCACCACCGGAGCTTATCTCCGGGAGGTCCATCACTGATGGACACGTGTCAACCTCGATAGCTCGTCTCTGAGAAGAAAGGAAGTCTGGCGCTGTTAGGACACGTGGCATATCCGGAGCCACCTCTGAATAGAGGGAAGGTCCGACACTGACACGTGGCATGCGCAGAGCCACCTCCGAATAGAGAGGAGGTCCCGACCGTCAGGATACGTGGCGCACGTGGAGCTCACCTCCGAAGGAGAGGGAGGTCTAGCTCGCTTGACACACGGCACAACCGGAGCTCGTCTCTGCGGAAAGACGAAGACCATGGCCCGATGGACACGTGGAGCTTCCGGAGCTCACCACCGCGAAGGTAACGCGATTCCGAAGCGGTTTTTCCTCTGTACGCGTGAAAATACCGATACGGGAGGAAACCGACACAAATTCTACAAGATCACCGCACCGAATCAATCTAAGATAAAGTTGTTAAAAATCTAGGAAACTAATTGAATGGGACTCTTATTCGAGATCCAATCAGATTAGGACTCTTCTCTTCCCGATTATAAATAGAACCCGAAACAAACCCCTTGGTCGTAACATCTTCTCTAAGCCGACAACTTAGAAGCCCTAGCCCCAAACTCGCCGAGCTAAACCCCTTTGCCAGAAATTGCCAAAGATCACCGGAAGAGAGCCCGACGATCTGTCTTGCTAGGAAAAGAACCCGAGACCAAGAGGAACGTAAGGTAGGTCTCCAATACCACCTTACGACATCATCGTTCTTTCTTTACATCTGTTCTTCGATTCCTTTCGAACAGAAGCATTTTCATGGACAGATCACGTGTTGATCAGTTTGATCTAAAGTCAAGATCATCACCATGTCCACAATTGATCCAAACACCTATGTTCATCATTAAAAACCATGCAAGCCATGCAAGAACACGTACAAACCAAAACTGCATCATAGGAATTGCATATGCATCATCGCATCTGGTTAAACTTGTGCATGGTATTGATTGTTATGAATCTTGTATGTACGAATAGAAGGACAAGCTCAGAGAGCTACCTACAACGGACTACAACAGCAGGATTTTGAGCAACAGGAACTGCCTGAGCAAGGCAAGTGCCCCTTGACCATATTGATCCTATGTTTTGGAAAACTATTTTGCTTTGCGAAAAGGTGTTTGTGCTGAGTCAAACATGATGGGAAACCCCTTTATAGGAAGTTTACTAGTTTTGGTTAAACCACCCTTGTCGCCAGGGAAGTTTATGAGTCGGGTATGGTCTTTACTTTTATGCTTCGCTGAGTCCATGGGATTATGGGAAGCGAGATAGATGAGTCTAGCTAACCGCACTCGTAATGATAATGAGAAACTGATGTTGTTAATGAACATGGATCGGAGGGAGATCTAGGCAAGCCTGGGTTTGTGAATGAGGTAGCATGAGATGGTGGTTACTTGCCGTAGATCTAAGGACCGGTTCATGCGAGCACATGCCAGGATGACAGTGCCACCACAAGGCCAAGTATGGGTGCGGCTTAGCTGACTAATTAGATAAGTTACTAGATTGTTATGGACCGTGGAAGGCGCGGGGAATGGGAGTCTGAGAGAGGACTGCCCTGGGAACTGCATGGCACAAGAGGGGGCCCGTGGGTAGGAGAATTGGAGATTCTAGCCTGCCGGTGAAACCTTAGTGAGTCCATACATCTAGTAGCCCCTTTGTAAAGGCTATTTTGTGATCTCTTGGCCGTACACCGACGGTTGTGTAGTGGTATAATGGAGGTTCTGCAGTCGTCAACGGGTGACGAAATCACAAACTTGTGGGTAAAGAGGTGCAAACTCTGCAGAGTCTAAAACTATCATGATAGCCGAGCTTACGGTCACGAGCGCCTGGCCAACTTCCATGATTAGTTGGATGGTTATATTGGGATGGTTTTGGATGGTTTGGTTTTGGTTTGGTTTCCGGGACTGTTGAGTCCGGGTGATAAGATTGGTTGCATGACTGTTGAGTCATGGCAACGAGGTTGATCTCAGTGTGAGACGGAAATGAAATGGTAGCGAATACAAGATGGTATTGGTGAGATGGTAGCGGATACGAGAAGGTATTCGTGAGCAAGAATGAGGTTGATCAATGTCTGGTTGGAACATGGAAAGTAATGAACATAATGGAGGTATGATTGGTATTTTAATACACATTGGGATTACGTTCACTTAAAGTTAAGTTGCTGTTTTATCAGGGTTTTGATAAATAACTTTGCTTTCTGCAATGAGCCTTTTTTATACCTACCTTGTTATGAGTTGCATATCATATTTTCTCGCACTTGCTGAGTACATCATTGTACTCAAACTTGCATTATTATTTTATCATCAGCAACAGGAGAAGATTACTATGAAGACCAGGTGGAGCATTAGGCGTGTAAAACCTTGCCTGTGGGGATGGAGCAGAGATGGAGCTACTGCTGCTGCTGCTTAGATTGCTTCCGCATTAGTTAGAAGACTTCCGCTGCTAGAATAAAGACTTCCGCTGCTAGAATAAAGACTTCCGCTGTTAGATTAAGACTTCCGCTGTTAGTATGAGTCCAAGACTCATGAGAGATTGTAATAAAACCCTGTTATTCATGGTAATATATAATCTGAATTCAGTTTGTGGAACATATGTGTATGTGTGATGAACATCCTGGGCACACATATGCATCAGTTCTCGGTCCCGTGGTTTTCCACAGAATTGAGGGCGTCACACGTACTCAGCGAGTGTGGTAAGTATGACATGTAGTTTACAACAAGGTAGGTAACAAAGGCTCATTGCAGAAAGCAAAGTTTATTTCTCAAAACATGATAAAAACAGCAACTTAGCTTTAAGTGAATGTAATCCCAACATGTATTTAGACATCAACATACCTCCATCATGATTCACCACTTTTCATGTCTCTCTAGACATCTATCCTTCCCAACTTTTCTCATGAATACCACCTTGTATTCACTACCATCTCATGAATACCATCTCGTATTCACCACCATTTTATCTCATATTCAATTCTATCTCATACTGAGACCTAATCTCATTGCCATGACTCAACAGTCATGCAGCCGAATCTTATTACCGGACTCAACAGTCCCGAAAAAAAACCAAATCCAAAGACCAAACCATAACCATCCAAACCATCCAAAAAACCATCCCAATAACCATCCCATCTAATCATGTGGGTTGTCCAGGCGCTCGTGACCGTAAGCTCGGCTATCATGATAGTTTTACACTCTGCAGAGTTTGTACCACTTTACCCACAAGTTTGTGATTTTGTCACCCATCGGCGACTGCAGAACCTCCATTGTACCAGTACACAACCGTCGGTGTACGATCAAGAGATCACAAAATAGCCTTTACAAACGGGCTACTAGATGTATGGACTCACTAAGGTTTCACCGGTAGGCTAGAATCTCCAATTCTCCCACCTACGGGCCCCCTCTTGTGCCATGCAGTTCCCAGGGCAGTCCTCACTCGACTCCCATTACTCGCGCCATCCACGGTCCATAACAATCTAGTAACTTACCTAATTAGTCAGCTAAGACGCACCCATATTTGGCCTTGTGGTGGCACTGTTATCCTGGCATGGCTCGCATGAACCGGTCTTTAGATCTACGGCAAGTAACCACCATCTCATTCTACCTCATCCACAAACCATGGCTTGCCTAGATCTCCCTCGATTCATGTTCTTTTTCAACATCAGTTTCTCATTGTTCATACGAGTGCAGTTAGCTAGACACATCTATCTCGCTTCCCATATCACATGGACTCAGCGAAGCATAAAAATACGACTCATTGACTTTCACAGCGACAAGGGTGGTTAACAAAACTAGTAAACTCCTATGAAAGGGTTTTTCCCATCATGTTGACTCAAGCACACACACCTTTTCGCAAACAAAACAGTCTTTTAAAAACATGGGATCAATATGGTCAAGGGGCACTTGCCTTGTTCTTGTGATTCCTGTTGCTCAAATTCTTGCTGTTGTAGTCCGTCGTAGGTAGCTCCCTGAGCTTGTCCTTCTCTTCGCGATCATGCACATACAAAATTCTTTGCAATCAGTGATCATGAACAAACTTTACTTAAGATGCAATGATGCATATGCATGTTAATCCTATGGTGCAGTTTAGTTTGTACGTGTTCTTGCATGGCTTGCATGGGGTTTTATGATGAACAAAGGTGTATAGATCAAATGTGGACATGGAGATGATCTAGACTCAAGATCTAGATCAAACCAATCAACACGTGATCTGTCCACGGAAAAGCTTCTGTTCCGAAGGGATCGAAGAAACAGATTCAAAGAAAACTGCGATAATGTCGTAAGGTGGTATTGGAGACCTACCATACTCTCTTTGGGACCTTCCTCCTAGTGATGGCAGAAAA
This sequence comes from Neostapfia colusana, assembly GCA_030760725.1. Taxonomy (NCBI): domain Eukaryota; kingdom Viridiplantae; phylum Streptophyta; class Magnoliopsida; order Poales; family Poaceae; genus Neostapfia; species Neostapfia colusana. The sequence goes on along the minus strand of JASWHV010000017.1, from coordinate 28,849,913 downwards.
ACAGATCGTCGGGTCTCCTTCGGCGATCGTGTTGGGGCTTATCGGCGGCTCTCCGGCGACTGAACTCCAGCGAAGGTGGTTAGCTCGGCGAGTTGGGGCTAGGGCTCCCAGTCGACGACTTCAGGAGGTGGAAAAGAAGTTCGTGGTTGCAGCCAAAGATTTTCGGTTCTATTTATAAGAGGAAAATAAAGAGTCTTACTCTGATCAGAATTCGAATAAGAGTCCTATTCAAATTGTTTTTGGATCTTAACAGCTTATCTCTAATCGATTTGGTGCGGTAGCAACGTGGATTTTGTGTCGGTTCCTTCCGTACCGGTATCCGCGCGTACAGAAGAAAAACCGCTTCAAACCTCGTCTCCTTCGCGGCGATGACCTCCAAAGGCTCCACTTGTCCTACGGAGCCCGGGCTCCCTTTTCCCGCAGAGGCGGGCTCCGGTTGTGCAGCGTGTCAGGCGGGCGAGACCTCCCTCTCCTCAGAGGTGAGCTCCGCGTGCGCCACGTGTCCTGGCGAGTCGGGACCTCCCCTCTCTCTCCAGAGACAAGCTCTGTGTGCGCCACATGTCAGTTCTGGATCTCCCATCTCTTCGGAGGTGAGCTCCGGGGTGCCACGTGTCAATTCCGGACCTCCCTCTCTTTGGAGGTGAGCTCCGTGAGTGCCACGTGTCAAGCAGCGCCGATTTTCCATTTTTCTCGGAGGCAAGCTCCGAGGTCGACACGTGTCCATCAGCGTCGGACCTCCCGGAGGTGACATGTGTCCAGTAGTGTCGGACCTCCCGGAGGTAAGATCCGGAGCTAACACGTGTCCAGTAGTGTCGGACTTCCCGGAGGTAAGCTCCAAGGGCGACACGTGTCCCGCGCGGCTGGTCCTTTTCTTCCCTTCAGTGACTAGCTCCGCAGGCGACATGTGTCCTGCGGGACTGGCCTCGCTCCTTACGTAGAGGCTAGCTCTGGGGGCAACACGTGTCCCACGGGGTCAGACCTCACCCTTTTCACAGAGGCAAGCTCCGAGCCTGCCACATAGCCAGTTTTACGGCGGACCTCTCCCCTTTCGCGGGGATGAGCTCCGAAGGCGCCACGTGGCCAGCTGGCCATGGGAAATGTCTTTGGCGCTCTAGGCTGAACTGGAATGGGCTCTCTTTTTTATTCTTTCTCTGTTTCAATTTATTTAAAAAATGTTTTTTCTACATGAAATATGAATACATGCAGAAATCGAAAATGAGGGTGTCACAAATCTACGCCCCTTAAATTGAATCTCGCCCTCGAGATTCTTTAGTAGAGAATAGATGAGGAAACTCTATCTTGATATCTTCTTCACGTTCCCATGTAGCTTCTGCTTCCGTGTGATGACTCCACTGTACCTTGCACCATCGGATCACCTTGTTCCTTGTGACCCTTTCCTTTACGTCCAAAATTTGGACAGGGTGCTCTTCATAGGTCAGATCCTCTTGAAGTTTGAGCTCATCCATCGGTACTTGCTCCTATGGTACTCTCAAGCACTTCTTGAGCTGGGATACGTGAAACACGTCATGCACATCGGAGAGGTGCATCGGGAGCTCTAGTTGATAGGCTACTTCTCGTCGCTTGCTCAAAATATTAAATGGCCCGATGTAGCGATGTGCTAGCTTGCCTTTGACGTTGAAACGTCGTTGGCCTCGGATAGGCGATACCTTAAGGTATACGAAGTCTCCTACTTTGAAAGTCAACTTCCTTCGCCTATTGTCCGCATAGCCTTTCTGTCGTGACTGAGCAGCCTTCAAGTTATCCCGTATTGTTTGGACTTGCCTTTCAGCTTCTTGTAGCACTTTGGGTCCAAACACTTGGTTCTCTCCTGTCTCGTTCCAAAACAACGGCGTTTTGCACCGTCTACCGTACAATGCTTCGAAAGGTGACATATTCAAGCTGGCTTCATAGCTGTTGTTATAGGAGAAATCGGCATATGGCAAGCTCCTATCCCAACTACGTCCATGCTTCAAGGCACAGGCTCTCAACATGTCTTCCAAAATTTGGTTCGTCCTCTCTGTTTGCCCGTCGGTCTGCGGGTGGTAAGGGGAGCTAAAATCTAGTCATGTACCCATAGCTTTCTGCGGCTTCCTCCAAAACCTAGAGCTAAACTGAGAACCCTGATCTGAGACTATCCTCTTCGGGACTCCATGGCGGCACACGATTTGCTCCATGTACAGCTCGGCTAGTTTTGCAATGTTGTACACGGTTTTAACAGGAAGAAAATGAGTTGTTTTCATCAATCGGTCCATGATAACTCAGATGGAGTCGTAACCCGACCGAGTACGTGGTAATCAGACGATGAAATCCATACTGATGTCTTCCCACTTCCACTCAGGTACCTTTAAGGGTTGCAACAATCCAGTGGGTCTTTGATGTTCGGCCTTCACCCATTGGCATGTGTCGCATAGGGCAACATACTCCGCTATGTCCCTTTTTATACCGTCCCACCAATAACAAGTTTTCAGGTCCTTGTACATCTTGGTACTTCCGAGATGTATGGAATAGGGTGAGTCATGTGTCTCCTTTAATATCGTGTCACGGATGTGCTTCACGTTAGCACACAAATCTTTTTCCCTAGCCAAAGCGTACCCTTATCGTCTTCCTTGAAGTCCTTTTCGATACCTTGTCAGATCCTTTCCTTGATCTCCTTGATCTCTTCATCCGTTGCTTAGCCATCTCGTATCTCTTGTTCCAATGAAGAGTGGAGTTCCATCACTTCCATCTCATTCAAGAACCCGAGATGTAACCGTTCGAACTCCTTGCGTAGCTCGGGCGGTAGCTCCCGAACAGTGAGATGGTTACAAGCTCCCTTTCGGCTCAATGCATCAGCTACTACATTGGCCTTTCCGGGGTGATAGTTGATTCCAACATCATAGTACTTGATAAGTTCCATTTATCGATGTTGCCTCAAATTCAAATCCGTTTGGGTGAATATGTACTTGAGGCTTTTATGATCCGTATAGATCTCACATCGATGACTAAGGATATAATGTCTCCAAATCTTCAAGGCATGTACGACGGCTGCTAGCTCCAAGTCATGTGTTGGGTAATTCAGCTCGTGTTTCTTTAGTTGCCTTGATGCATAGGCTACCACTTGTCCTTCTAGCATGAGCACGCATCCGAGCCCTTGTCTTGATGCATCACAATATATGTCAAAGCTCTAGCTTACGTTAGGCAATACCAAAACCGGCGCTGTGGTTAGCCTTTTCTTGAGCTCCTCAAAGCTTTCTTGGCACGCTGGGGTCCATTGGAACGCTTTTCCTTCGTTAGCAACTCCGTCATAGGCATTGCTATCTTAGAGAAGTCCTTGATGAAGCGTCGGTAGTATCCAGCCATCCCAAGAAAACTCCCAATATCCATCACATTTTGCAGTTGGTTCCACTTCAGAACATCTCCCACTTTTCCAGGATCAACCGATACTCCTTCCTCGGAGATGATTTGGCCTAGGAACGATATCTCCTTTAGCCAGAATCGACACTTGCTAAGCTTGGCATACAATTGATGCTCCCGCAGCTTCTGCAATGTCAATATCAAATGTTCTTCATGTTCCTCCTCACTTTTTGAATACACTGATGAGGGCATCTCTCCTTTGCATACAATGCAAGGACCGATCACTAGAGCACGTGCACGACAATTGGATCTCCAGGTACGTTCTAACCTTGTCAATTGTTTTTCAGAACTTACGCTTGTTTCCATGCATGTTTTATTGATTAGGAAAAATGGAGAGGACCAGAAAGGGCTGGGAGGAGTCCAAGGAGTCAAGGAGGAGGAGATAGGACGTGCACACCAAGGAGGAGCCCAAGTACAACTCGACTTCGACTCCACCTCGGGTTCCAGGAGCTGCCTTCACCAAAACTGACGTCCCGGACACATACGGAGTCGGATTTGGACGTTCTATATATGGTTGGAACCGTGATTTCATAAAGCTTCCAATGGAACCAGCCCCACCTCAAAATTCCTTCTAAGTTGACGGGAATCAGTGAAACAAGTGGGCGTCCAGAATCTGTCCGGTGCTGCGCCACCGCCTTTTGGGCTGCTGGCCCGTGTATCGTGTGGAAGCCCATTAGTGTTGCGTCCAGGGGTCTTGCACGCCCCTAAGCTCCTTTTTATACAGCACCCGTCACCACATTAGGGTCGGGTTTTGCTTACAATCTGTCATTGAACAGTGTCGCCGATCATCGGTTGTGAGACCCCAAATTCGTGATCAATTCAGTTTTGATTGCAACTTCTCTGTTCTTGCTTGTGTTCTTGATTGTGCTTGCAGGGATAAGCCTTCGTGGTGAGGTCATTCATGTGACATGGGTGATAACCAATGGAGCAGTGGTATAGTGATTGCGGGGTTTCGTCCGTTCGGAGCCTTGGATCATCAACGTCGAGATCTCCACCCAATCAAGTTTACCCTACCTCTCGGAAGATCGGGACTCATCCCCCTATCAATTGGTATCAGATTTCCAGGTTCACCGTGAGGTATACTTGTGTGCCCTTTAGATTTATTTTGTTTCAGTCCTATCGTCCACAAAAAGCCACAAAAAAAATTTAGTTTCCGTGACCTACAACCCCCGCTCAACCTTTTGCACAATTTAGTTTCGGAGTCCGTAATTCTGAGTTCGTGTCCTAGGGTGAGTCTGGTTGCTGGTTTAGATTTGTTTTGGTTCAGTTTTGTTTCTTCCATCCACTGCCATCTACAAAAAAACCAATCTGCAAAAAAATTCCATCCACCGATTCGTTTATGTTGCAGTTTCCACCACCACCAAAACCTGATTCGGGGTATCCTCCTTAAAACGGGCATAACTTTTAGCTCGTAACTCCGATTGAGGCGCTTTTTTTCCCGGAAAGCTCTCGAAAAAGTCCACATACGATACACCAGCTACACTGGTCACGGCGTTTTGAAAAAACATTAAAAAATTAAGAAGGCCCTCGTTTTGAACTCCGAAGTTCCAGCACCAGTTTTTCCAATCGCTCCTGAATTTGTGCCGATCTCATCTTTCATCGGTTTGAGCTAATACTTGGTGCTGTTTCTATTCTTGTGCCCTGGTTGAGAAAAAAATATCAAAAAAATAAAGAGAAAAAAAAGATTTTGATTTCTACTAGTGCTTCAAGACAAAAACAGGAGGCTAAGGGGTTTTCTAGTTGTGCTATTTCTGTGTGAGTGCTGGATACTTGCTGATATTATCCTTGTTGTTCATCACCATTCATACTTGTCCTTGCTTGTTGTCACAACTGTTCTAATACATTCTTAGGCCAGCAACTAGGTGAAATTCTTTGGACACTTATTCAGCATTGCTATCTGTTACTAACTTGTGTGCCACATACATATACTGCATTTGATCCTTCCAAGCTCCACCTTCACTCGAGCAGAACAGGTAACGTTTGCAATCACACCCACTCTCTGCTTGCTTCACACCGGTCACCGTTGGCCACCTGCAGTGCTGGTAAGAAACTTGTAAGAGCGGGGTAAGACGCATCTTACTGATCGATTTTCCACCCACTTTGGAGACCATAGTAATAGGGTTCTTCACGATCTTTTTGTCTTCGTTTCTGTTTTGTACTAACAATGACAGGAAAGAAGCCTATGGATAAGACCTCTAGTTCTACACCTCCGGATAATGATGAGTGCGTGTCCCATATGGAACTAAGGGACATGATGCGGGCAATGACCGAAGCTTTCAACAATTACCAGACCACTACAACAGCCACCTTTCAGAGGCTCCATACAAGTGTTGCTGGTCTGACCACACGGTTAGACGAGATGGAGACTCGTCTTCCCCAACAAGCTACACCCTCTATCATCCTTCATGGTGATGCACATGCTCACTACGACAAAGAGGATGACTTCAATAACAATGAGGTTGATGCACAGCAGCGCCGTCGCCCTCGACGAAATCGTCAAGGTATGGGAGGTAGACATCGTCCTCATGCTCCTGAACAAGATAATGATCCTTATGCTAAGATTAAGTTTTCTATTCCAACATTTTATGGATCTTATGATGCTGAGACTTACTTGGATTGGGAGATGACAGTAGAACAAAAATTTAGCTCTCATCTTGTTCCTGAGCGACATAGAGTTAGACAAGCCACTAGTGAGTTTAAAGATTTTGCTATAATTTGGTGGAATGAACTTGTCAATACACGTAATGCACCACAGACATGGGCTGCGTTAAAAGAAGAGATGCGCGCTAGGTTTGTTCCTCCTTCATATAGACGTGATCTTCTTAAGAAATTGCAACCGCTTTGATCAGGGTGATATGACTGTCCAAGAGTACTACCAAGAGTTGCAGAAAGGTATGCTTCGTTGTGGGGTAGTTGAGGATCAGGAAGACCAAATTGTTAGGTTTTATGGGGGCTTGCAGCGTGAGATCCAGGACATAGTTGACTACAAGGAATATCATTCTATTCAACGTTTATTTCAACTTGCTATGTTAGCAGAAAAAGAAGTGCAGGGTCGCCAACAGCAGCGGCGGAACAACACCTTTACGCCACGATAATTTCCGGTGCCATCCAAAGCAGCGCCCTCCTCGAGCGTACGTGCTTCTACACCACCCTTCATGGGTGTTGTACGCAGCAGCATCGCACCTTCTACATCACGGGGACAAGATAACAGCAAGTCCTAGATGCCTCCAGGTGTTGCAGCAAAGGCGGCTGCACCCAACACTTCGACAAGTCGCAGCTCCGACATCAAGTGCCACCGCTGCCAGGGACTTGGCCATATGCAAATGGGCGATCATTGCCACTGCTGATGGTGGGTATGTTAGTGCTTCTGATATTGAAGATGAAAATATTATTGCAACTAACATTTCAGGTTCGGATGATGGTGCTGAGGAGGTTCTTGGTACATCTGCGACAAACAACTATAGGACTTTGATTGTGCAGCGAGCTTTGAGTGTCACGGTTCGAGAGGACGACAACCGCCAATGTCACAACCTTTTCAACATGTTTCTCGTCGTCAAGGACTGCCGTGTACATACCATCATTGATGGTGGTAGCTGCAACAATTTGGTGAATGTTGAGGTGGTCAAGAAGCTTGGCTTGACCACACGGGAGCATCCCCACCCTTATCACATTCAATGGTTTAACAACAATGGTAAGGTTAAGGTAACACAAACAGCAAGGATACATTTTTCCATTGGTTCTTATCATGATTTTGCTGATTTTGATGCGGTACCTATGGATGCTTGTTCTCTTTTGTTGGGACGTCTTTGGGAGTTTGATACTGATGCTATTCACCATGGTCGATCTAATAAGTATACTCTCATGCATAAGGATAAGAAAATTGTGTTACTTCCTATGAGTCCCACTGAAATTGTACAATTTGAGCAGGAGAAAAAGAATAATGCTAAGCAAAAGGGTGTTTTCAATTCTGAAATTCAGCAACCTATTAAGTTGAAAAATCCTATTTTGCTTGCAACTAAATCTGATCTTGATGATTTATATGCCTCTAATGGAACTTGCTATGCTTTAGTGTGCAAACATGCTTTATATTCCATTGAGGATACATCCATTGTCTTGCCACCTTCTGTTGCTAACCTTTTGCAGGAATATATGGATGTTTTTCCGTCAGAGATACCCCCTGGATTACCACATGTGCGAGGCATTGAGCACAGGATTGATTTGGTTCCAGGGGCGAGCTTTCCAAACCGTGCTGCCTACAGGACCAACCCCGATGAGACTAAGAAAATTCAGCGACAAGTCCAAGATCTTCTGGACCACGGCTACATTCGTGAGAGACTTAGTCCTTGTTCTGTTCCTGTTCTTTTGGTTCCAAAAAAAGATGGCACTTGGCGCATGTGTGTTGATTGTAGAGCCATCAATAACATTACCATTCGTTATCGCTATCCTATTCCTAGATTGGATGACATGCTTGATGAGTTGAGTGGTTCTGTTATTTTCTCCAAGATTGATTTGCGTAGTGGGTATCATCAGATTCGTATGGCTTTAGGTGATGAATGGAAAACTTCTTTTAAAACTAAATTCCGACTTTATGAATGGTTAGTCATGCCATTTGGTTTAACTAATGTGCCCAGCACTTTCATGAGGTTGATCAATGAGGTTTTACGTGCTTTTATTGGTAAATTTGTGGTGGTTTACTTTGATGATATCATTATTTACAGCAAGTCATATGATGAGCATCTTGAACATTTGCGTGCTGTTTTTAATGTCTTGCGCGATGCACGTTTATATGGTAACCTTGAGAAGTGCACCTTTTGCACCGATCGTGTGTCTTTTCTTGGGTATGTTGTTACTTCGCAGGGCATTGAGGTGGACGAGGCAAAGATTGTTGCCATCACGAGCTGGCCACTTCCGACTACGGTCACACAGGTTCGGAGTTTTCTTGGTCTCGCAGGTTTCTACCGGCGTTTCGTGCAGGATTTCAGCACCATTGCGGCACCTCTCCACGAGTTGACAAAGCATGGAGTGCCGTTTCGATGGGGACCAGCACAACAACAAGCTTTTGATGTTCTCAAGTCGAAGCTCACTCAAGCACCATTGCTGCAACTTCCTGATTTTGAGAAGACCTTCGAGCTTGAATGTGACGCGAGCGGCATTGGCATTGGAGGAGTGCTAATTCAAGGAGGTAAACCTGTTGCCTTCTTTAGTGAAAAATTGCATGGGCCTTCGCTGAATTATTCTACATATGACAAAGAACTTTATGCTTTAGTGCGTGTCTTGCAAACTTGGCAACATTACCTATGGTCTAAAGAATTTGTCATACATTCAGATCATGAGTCTTTGAAGTATCTTAAAGGACAAGCTAATCTGAACAAACGTCATGCTAAATGGATTGAGTTCATAGAATCATTTCCTTACATCATTAAACATAATAAAGGAAAAGACAATGTGATTGCCGATGCTTTATCTAGACGTTATACCATGCTATCCCAACTTTCTCATAAAATCTTTGGTTTGGAAACCATAAGAGGTTAAATGCTACTGATTTGGACTTCAAAGATGCCTTTGAAAATTGTAGAGAGGGAAGAACGTGGCAAAAATTCCTGCTGTGTGAAGGCCTTCTCTACCGTGCTAACAAGCTGTCTGTTCCAGCTAGCTCCGTTCATATTTTGTTGTTGCAGGAAGCGCATGGAGGTGGTTTGATGGGACATTTTGGTGTTAAAAAGACAGAGTATGTGCTGGCCGCTCACTTCTTTTGGCCATGAATGAGGCGTGATGTGGAGCGCTACGTTTCACGTTGCACGACATGCAACAAAGCTAAGTCTCGACTTAACCCACATGGTCTTTATATGCCTCTTCCGGTTCCTAGTGCACCTTGGGAGGATATTTCTATTGACTTTGTTTTAGAATTGCCTATAACAAAGAGGGGGAGGGATAGTGTCTTTGTGGTTGTTGATCGTTTCTCTAAAATGGCTCATTTTATACCCTGCCACAAGACCGACAATGCTTCACATGTTGCTGATTTGTTCTTTAATGAGGTTGTGCGCTTGCATGGTGTTCCCAATACTATTGTTTCTGATAGGGATGCTAAGTTTTTTAGTCACTTTTAGAGAACTTTATGGTATAAATTGGGAACAAAGTTGCTGTTTTCTACTACTTGTCATCCACAAACTGATGGGCAAACGGAGGTAGTTAATCGTACCTTATCTACTATGTTGCGGGTTGTTTTGAAAGACAATTTGAGGTTGTGGGAGGAGTGTTTGCCACATATTGAGTTTGCTTATAACAGGTCTATTCACTCCACAACCAAGTTAAGTCCGTTTATCGTAGTCTATGGTTTCAATCCTCGTGCTCCAATTGATTTGCTACCTTTACCACATACTGAAATTGTGAACTTAGATGCTACACAACGTTCTGAATTTATTCTTAGGTTGCATGAAACTACTAAGTTACAAACTGAAAAAATGAATGAAAAGTATCGCATTGCTGCTAGTAAAGGTAGGAAGGAGGTAAAAAATTGGAACCCATTGATTTGGTGTGGGTTCATTTAAGAAAAGATAGGTTCCCGGATTTGAGAAAGTCCAAACGCATGCCACGTGCTGCTGGACCTTTTAAGGTTCTTGAGAAGATAACTGACAATGCATATAAACTTGAGTTGCCTCCCGAGTTTGGGGTTAGTCCCATATTTAACATTTCAGATTTGAAGCCATACTTGGGTGAGGAAGATGAGCTTGAGTCGAGGACGACTCCAATTCAAGAGGGGGAGGATGATGAGGACATCTCTCCTTTGCATACAATGCAAGGACCGATCACTAGAGCACGTGCACGACAACTGGATCTCCAGGTACGTTCTAACATTGTCAATTGTTTTTCAGAACTTACGCTTGTTTCCATGCATGTTTTATTGATTAGAAACAATGGAGAGGACCAGCAAGGGCTGGGAGGAGTCCAAGGAGTCAAGGAGAAGGAGATAGGACGTGCACACCAAGGAGGAGCCCAAGTACAACTCGATTTCGACTCCACCTCGGGTTCCAGGAGCTGCCTTCACCAAAACTGACGTCCCAGACACATATGGCGTTGGATTTGGACGTTCTATATATGGTTGGAACCGTGATTTCATAAAGCTTCCAATGGAACCAGCCCCACCTCAAAATCCTTTCTAAGTTGACGGGAATCAGCGAAACAAGTGGGCATCCAGAATCTGTCCGGTGCTGCGCCACCACCTTTTGGCCAGCTGGCCAGTGTATTGTGTGGAAGCCCATTAGGGTTACGTCCAGGGGTCTTGCATGCCCCGAAACTCCTTTTTATACAGCAGCCATCACCACATTAGGGTCGGGATTTGCTTAGTTACAATCTGTCATTGAACAGTGTCGACGATCATCGGTTGTGAGACCCCAAATTCGTGATGAATTCAGTTTTGATTGCAACTTCTCTGTTCTTGCTTGTGTACGTGGTAATCCGACGATGAAATCCATATTGATGTCTTCCCACTTCCACTCAGGCGTCTAAGGGTTGCAACAATCCAGCGGGTCTTTGATGTTCGGCCTTCACCCGTTGGCATGTGTCGCATAGGGCAACATACTCCGCTATGTCCCTTTTTATACCGTCCCACCAATAACAAGTTTTCAGGTCCTTGTACATATTGGTACTTCCAGGATGTATGGAATAGGGTGAGTCATGTGTCTCCTTTAATATCGTGTCAGGGATGTGCTTCACGTTAGCACACAAATCCTTTTCCGTAGCCAAAGCGTACCCTTATCGTCTTCCTTGAAGTCCTTTCCGATACCTTGTCTGATCCTTTCCTTGATGTCCTTGATCTCTTCATCCGTTGCTTAGCCATCTCGTATCTCTTGTTCCAATGAAGAGTGGAGTTCCATCACTTCCATCTCATTCAAGAACCCGAGATGTAACCGTTCGAACTCCTTGCGTAGCTCGGGCGGTAGCTCCCAAACAGTGAGATGGTTACAAGCTCCCTTTCGGCTCAATGCATCAGCTACTACATTGGCCTTTCCGGGGTGATAGTTGATTCCAACATCATAGTACTTGATAAGTTCCAATTATCGACGTTGCCTCAAATTCAAATCCGTTTGGGTGAATATGTACTTGAGGCTTTTATGATCCGTATAGATCTCACATCGATGACTAAGGATATAATGTCTCCAAATCTTCAAGGCATGTACGACGGCTGCTAGCTCCAAGACATGTGTGGGGTAATTCAGCTCGTGTTTCTTTAGTTGCCTTGATGCATAGGCTACCACTTGCCCTTCTTGCATGAGCACGCATCCGAGCAATTGTCTTGATGCATGACAATATATGTCAAAGCTCTTGCTTACGTCAGGCAATACCAAAACCGGCGCTGTGGTTAGCCTTTTCTTGAGCTCCTCAAAGCTTTCTTGGCACGCTGGGGTCCATTGGAACGCTTTTCCTTCGTTATCAACTCTGTCATAGGCTTTGCTATCTTAGAGAAGTCCTTGATGAAGCGTCGGTAGTATCCAGCCATCCCAAGAAAATGTAAGGACCTCAGTTTTTGACACACATTTGAAGTGTTCATCACCATACACACACACCTCATTTGAGGAAAGTTGATGAACACAAATGAAGAGCAAGTAACCACCATCAACATGCTCATTAGAGAACAAACTCACATATTGCAAAAGTGGTATTTCCCACATGTTATATAGATGGGCTGGGCATATGAAAACTCCCACACGTTGCTAAGGATGTCCATGCCAAGTTTCACCCAAATTCAAAACCTTTTTAGGTCATTTTGGGTATAGTTAGAAAGAGGGCAGTTTGAAACCATATTCAAATTCAAACTGTTTTTATCCCATGAATTTAAAAGTGGGAGGCAATTCTTATTCAGCACATTTTTGTGAGCTCGCACACCAATTTTCACTCCATTTGGAGTTGATCTTGACATCAGCTAAGTGGGACAAATTCAAACTTTATGTGAATTCAAAATTGAACTTGTGCTGAAATTCATTCAAACCAAACCCAATTTGAATTCTACTCAATTCAAATGGCTCATGGGTGGATAATTTGAATCACCAGGGGTATTATGGGGCTCACTGTTTACAACAGTGATTAGGAGTAAATTTCAGAGGTTAAAACCCCGGGTGGGACCCATATGTCATAGAGAGGAGGAGGCAAAACTTGCACACAAAGTCACAGCCTCGGTGGGAAATTCTACCGAGCAGCTGTCGGCTGCGCCACCGAGCAGCCACCGGCGCCACCATCTGCTTCCCCTCTACGTGCGCTGGCGCCCAGGCGGCCTGCTCGCGCCCCCACGTGACCGTCACCGCCTCAGCGGGGTGAAGACCGGGTGCCTTCTTATCCCCACGAGCGACACTGGGCGGCGCCATTCCTTTTCTTCCCGAGCTCTCGGTCGATCGGGAAAACAAAGCAAACAATCATGTCCTCACCTCTCCGAGTTGCCAGGAAACATCCTGAGCTTGAGCACCACCCTCCCAACGCCTGAACCACCGGGTTTCGGCCCCTGTTCCCGTGATCAACGATGACCGCCGCAGTTTAGCTGAAGGACGGCGATCGGTCTCACGTGGGCAGCACACTACAGCCACTTCCACGGCCGAGCAAGGGCGGCAAAAGGAGCGCACAGACTCCACACTGCTTCCACCTGAAGCTCAAGCCACGCCGTGAACTCTCGCCGGCGAATCCTCAGTTTTTGCTCCGGCGACCTTAAACTGAGCTTCCGGTACGGATTCTTCAAATTCTCGCTCTATGATCTTTCGGTGGTTATCAAATCTTGCACATAGACGCTGGACTAGCCGGCGATCAAGTTCTTTTCTGCATCCGTGGTGTGAAACTGTCTAGGAGTGATGAATTTCGAGCTCGATCAAGGGCGGTCATGGCGGGCACGATCTGTCACACGGTGCCGACCGACTTGCCGCCATCCCTGAACCCTTTTGACACCTTGTCGAGCTTCCTAGAGGTACACTGATGCTGTAGTACCATTTGTTCGAGGTATTGGCGGGTTAGAACCCACGGTCGACGGTGCCGAACCTCAACCGAGGCCGCGGCACCTCGCCGGGCTATTTCCGGTCACCCCCAGCCCGAGCTGACACCACCGACGTGTTCCTCAACATCGACAACCCCCTGGCGGCAAGTTTCAGACCCTGGGAGGTCCGGCAGCGGCGAGCCGGCGAGCTCCGGTTCTGCTCCGGGGAGGTCGGCGGCGCGGGCGCGAGAGAGCGGCGGGAGGAAGACGAAGCCGGCTGGCCCACGTGTCAGCGGCTGAAGAATTTAAATCGGGATCGGGTGTGGCCGGGATCGGCTGTGCTGGCACGCAAATACCCTGTGGGCCTCGGTGTGCCGGACACCTCCGCGCTCAACACGTGTCCCCGCGGGCCCCCGCGAGTTTAAACTTTTTCCCCCGATCTTCAGATTTCTTCCAAACTTCAAATCCTCATAACTTTGGCTAGAAAGCTCCAAATTGAGTGAACCAAATTTTGTTGGATTCGGCTCTCTGAGAACTTTCCATCAAATCAAGTTTCACTTCATGAAAATCCTTATTTCTCCAGAATTAATTCCTCAAAGTTTGAACTGTGTGGAATTTTAACTGGAGAATCCTTTGGAGGAAAATCCTGAAATTTTGCTGGGATGTTTACCAAAATATCCATGAACTACCACACAAATTCCAGATCCATTTGAGCTCATTTGATCCACCTAATGGTGTGATTAGTGAAACTGTTCCAGAGAAAATAGAAAATGTTCAGAAACATTTTCAGAATTTTCTCTGAAATTGTTTAGCTCATATCCTTAGCTAGGAACCTTCAAATTAAGTGAGACCAACTCCATTCGAACCCTCTGAAAATCTAGTTTTCAGAAAGTCATAGTTTGTTTCATGAAAATCCTTAGAACACCCTAAAAGCATTCAATTAAAGTCAAGTACATGATTAATTGTGGAGGGCTCAAATGAGCTTTGCTGCAACTAAAACTTGACCAAGTCTCTGTTTAGGTTGTAACCCAGCCACAGTAAAAGTTTCACAGTCATTGGGCTTGTCTAGTAAGAGTTATAGACTTCACAAGATTAAAAGTTAATACAACTGCATTTAAATTAATACATGTATTGCTTCTATCATGTAGTCGCTAAGGTCGAGGAGGAACCCGAAGTCCTAGACTTCGTTACTCCGGAGGAACAGCTAGCCTAAGACCAAGAGCAGCAAGTCATGCTCCGGTTTGCATTAACCTTTTTACAAATTTTTATTGTTTTGAGCACATACTTGAATACTATTATGTGACGCCCTCAATTCTGTGGAAAACCACGGAACCGAGAACTAATGCATATGTGTGCCCAGGATGTTCATCACTCATACACATACGTTCCACAAACTGAATTCAGATTATATATTACCACGAATAACAGAGTTTATTACAACACCTCATGAGTCTTGGACTCATGCTCACAGCGGAAGTCTTTATTTCTACGCAGCGGAAATCTTTATTTAAATGCGGAAGCAAAAACTAATGCGGAAGCAAAACTAAACAGAAGTGGCTCCATCTCTACTCCCTCCACAGGCAAGGTTGAGAACAGATCACACGCCATAATGCTCTACTCGGTCTTCATAGTAGTCTTCTCTTGCTGCTGATGAAGAAATAATAATGCAAGGTTGAGTACAATGATGTACTCAGCAAGTGCGGGAATAACACATGATATGCAGCTCATAGACAAGGTAGGTAATAAAAGGCTTATTTGTAGAAAAGCAGATTTATAAAAACGTGATAAAACAGCAACTTAACTTTAGATGAATGTAATCCCAGCATGTATTAAATTACCAACATACCTCCATCGCTTTTCATGTTCCATCCGAACATTAACCAATCTTTTATTCATACTCACGAATACCTTCTCGTATTCGCTACCATCTCACAACCACATCTCACACCGAGACCAATCTCATGTCATGACCCATCAGTCATGCAACCATCTTATCTCCCGGACTCAACAGTTCCAAACCAATAACCATAACCGATAACCATAACCAAGAACCTTCCCAATAACCATTCCAATAACCATCCCATCTAATCATGACAGTTTAGCCAGGTGCTCATGACCGTAAGCTCGGCTATCATGATAGTTTTAGACTCTGCAGAGTTTGCACCTCTTTACCCACAAGTTTGTGATTTCGTCACCCATCGGCGACTGCAGAACCTCCATTTTACCAGTACACAGCCGTCGGTGTATGGTCAAGAGATCACAAAATAGCCTTTACAAAGGGGTTACTAGATGTATGGACTCACTAAGATTTCACCGACAGGCTAGAATCTCCAATTCTCCCACCCACGGGCCCCCTCTTGTGCCATGCAGTTCCCAGGGCAGTCCTCACTTGACTCCCATTCCCCGCGCCTTCCACAGTCCATAACACTCTAGCAACTTACCTAATTACTCAGCTAAGCCGCACCCATACTTGGCCTTGTGGTGGCACTGTTATCCTGGCATGTGCATGCATGAACCGGTCCTTAGATCTACGGCAAGTAAAACCACCATCTCATGCTACCTCATTCACAAACCCAGGCTTGCCTAGATCTTCCCTCCGATCCATGTTCATTAACCTCATCAATTACTTATTATCAGTACGAGTGCAGTTAGCTAGACACATCTATCTCGCTTCCCAATCCCATAAACTCAGCAAAGCATAAAGCAAAAACCATACCCGACTCATAAACTTCCCTGGCGACAAGGATGGTTTAATCAAAACTAGTAAACTCCTATAAAAAGGGTTTCCCATCATGTTTGACTCAGGACACACACCTTTTCGCAAAACAAAACAGTTTTACCCAAAACATAGGATCAACATGGTCAAGGAGCACTTGCCTTGTTCTTGCGGTTCCGGTTGTTCTTGATTCTCAAAACCTTGTTGCTGCAGCCCGTCGTAGACAGCTTCCTGAGTTTGTCCTGCTTTGTAGGATTCACGTGCATGCAAATTCACAGCAATCAATATCATGCACAAACCCTAAACTAGATACGATGATGCATATGCATGCTATCCTATGATTAGTTTTATTAGATTGATGTGCTCTTGCATGGCTTGCATGGTCAGGGGTGTTCGGATCAAAGGTGGACGTGGCGATGATCTTGTCTTTTAGATCAAACTGATCATTAAGTGATCTGCCCACGAAAATGCTTCTGTTCGAAAGGAATCGAAGAACAGATGCAAAGAGATGAACACAGTGATGTCGTAAGGTGGTATTGAAGTCCTACCTCACGCTCTTCTTGTCTTCGGGGTCCTCCTCAGACCGCTTGGTTCTCCTCCGAGGATCTCCCTTGTTGTGCTTCGGCGATGTTTCGCTCGGTGAGTTAGGGCTAGGTCTCCAAGTCGTCGGCTCAGGATTTGAAAGAGAAGCTCGTGGTTCCGGCCAGAGGTTTTGGGCTCTATTTATAATGGGGAAGAGAAGAGTCCTAATCTGATTGGATCCCGAATAAAAGTCTCATTCAGATCTTTGTTAGATCCTGACGTCTTATCTTCGGTAACCATCGTGGGGTTTAGATCGGTTTCCGTTGCGCACCGGTATCTTTACATGTAAGAACCGCTTCAGACTCGTTACCTCCGCGGTGATGAGCTCCGGAAGCTCCACATGTCCTTCGGAGCCTGGTATCTTTTCTCCCACAGAGACGAGCTCCGGTTATGCCGCGTGTCACGAGCGAGACCTCCCTCTTCATCGGAGGTGAGCTCTACGCACGGCACGTGTTGGCGCCGGTCTTCCTCTTCTTCTTTCCTCAGGGACATGCCCTGCGGTCGACACGTGTTTAGCTGCGACGGACCTTCCGGTGATAAGCTCCGGTGGCGACACGTATCTGATAGATCCGGACTTCTCTGAGATGAGCTCCGGGGTTGACACGTATCCCCCGCGAATGGTCCTCTGATTTCCGCGAGGACTAGCTCCGAGGATGACACGTGTCCTATAAAAATGCCTTTGCTTCTTCCGCAGCGGCTAGCTCCGCGGTAGCACGTGTCCCATAGGGTCGGACCTCTTTCCAATTGCGGAGGTGACCCCCGAGCTTGCCACGTAGCTAGTTTAGCGGCGGACCTCTCCCAATTTCTCGGGGATGAGCTCCGAACACGCCACGTCGTCTGCTGGCCGTGGAAGTTGCCTTCGGTGCTCTCGGAGAGCTTTATTGGCTATCCTTTTGGTCCTTGTCTCTGTTTCTACTTTTCTTAAAATGTTTTTCTTCTTCATAAAACATGAACATATGCTGACACCCGAGGTGAGGGTGTCACAAATCTACCCCTTAAATTGAATCTCGCCCTCGAGATTCGTTAGTAGAAAATAGATGGGAAATTCTGCCTTGATATCCTCTTCACGTTCCCATGTGGCTTCAGCTTCAGTGTGATGGCTCCATTGTACCCTGCACCATCGAATCACCTTGTTTCGGGTGACCCTTTCCTTTACGTCCAAGATTCGGACAGGGTGTTCTGCGTAAGTTAGGTCCTCTTGAAGTTCAAGTTCTCCCATTGACACTTGTTCTTCTGGTACTCTTAAGCACTTCTTGAGCTGGGATATATGAAACACGTCATGTACGTCGGAGAGGTGGTTTGGGAGCTCTAGTTGATAGGCTACTTCTCCTCGCTTACCCAAAATCTTAAATGGTCCGATGTAGCGAGGCGCTAGTTTGCCTTTGACGTTGAAACGTCGTTGGCCTCGGATAGGCGATACTTTAAGGTATACAAAGTCTCCAACTTCAAAGGTCAACTTTCTACGCCTATTGTCCGCATAGCCTTTCTGTCGTGACTAAGCAGCCTTTAAGTTCTCCCGTATCGTTTGGACTTGCTTTTCAGCCTCTTGTAGTACTTCGGGTCCAAACACCTGGTTCTCTCCAGCATCGTTCTAGAACAGCGGCGTTCTACACCGTCTGCCATATAAGGCTTCGAAAGGCGACATCTTCAAGCTAGCTTGATAGCTGTTGTTATAGGAGAACTCGGCATACGGTAAGCTCCTATCCCAACTACGCCCACGTTTCAAGGCGCAAGCTCTCAGCATGTCCTCCAAAATTTGGTTTGTCCTCTCGGTTTGCCCATCTGTTTGTGGGTGATAGGCGGAGCTAAAATCCAGTCGTGTACCCATGGCTTTCTGCAACTTCCTCCAGAATCTAGAGGTAAACTGAGAACCTCGATCGGAGACTATCCTCTTCGGAACTCCATGACGGCACACGATCTGCTCCATGTACAATTCTGCCAACTGTGTAACGTTGTAACTGGTCTTTACCGGAAGAAAATGGGCGGTTTTCGTCAACCGGTCCACAATGACCCAGATGGAGTCGTATCCTGACTGAGTTCGTGGCAATCCGACAATAAAGTCCATACTGATGTCTTCCCATTTCCATTCAGGTATTTTTAAAGGTTGCAACAATCCAGCGGGTTTTTGATGTTCAGCTTTTACCCGTTGGCATGTGTCGCATAGGGCAACGTATTCGGCTATATCCCTCTTCATACCATCCCACCAATAGCAAGATTTCAAGTCCTTGTACATTTTGGTGCTCCCTGGATGTATGGAGTAGGGTGAGTCATGTGCCTCCTTCAATATCATGTTGCGAAGGTGTCTTATGTTTGGCACACAAATCCTTTTTCCTAGCCAAAGCGTACCCTTTTCATCCTCCTTGAAATCCTTTTCTATCCCTTGTCGGATTCTTTCCTTGATCTCCTTGATCCCCTCGTCCGTTGCTTGTACCTTTCTTATTTCTTGCTCCAATGAGGAGTGGATCTCCATCATTTCCATGTTATTCAAGAATCCAAGGTGTAACCGTTCGAACTCCTTACGTAGTTCGGGTGGTAGCTCCCGAACCGTGAGTTGGTGGCATGCTCCCTTTCTGCTCAATGCGTCAGTGACCACACTGGCCTTCCCGGGGTGGTAATTGATTCCTACATCATAATCCTTGATGAGTTCTAATCATCGACGTTGCCTCAAATTCAAGTCCGTTTGTGTAAATATGTACTTGAGGCTTTTATGATCCGTATAGATCTCACATCAATGACCAAGGATATAATGTCTCCAAATCTTCAATGCATGCACCACTGCTGCTAACTCCAAATCATGTGTAGGATAGTTAAGCTCGTGTTTCTTTAATTGTCGTGAGGCATAGGCTACCACTTGTCCTTCCTGCATGAGCACACACCCGAGCCCTTGCCTGGATGCGTCACAATATATGTCAAAGCTCTTGCTTACGTCTGGTAATACCAGAACTGGTGCTGTGGTTAGCCTTTTCTTGAGTTCCTCAAAACTTTCTTGCCAGGCTTGTGTCCATTGAAAGACCTTTCCCTTCATTAGAAATCCGTCATAGGTTTTGCTATCTTAGAGAAGTCTTTAATGAAGCGACGATAGTATCCTGCCATTCCAAGGAAACTTTGAATATCCCTCACGCTCTTTGGTTGGTCCCACTTCAGAACATCTCTCACCTTTCCAGGATCAACCGATACCCCTTCCTTGGAGATGATGTGGCCTAGGAAAGATATTTCCTTTAGCCAAAATTGGCACTTGTTGAGCTTGGCATACAACTGATGTTCTCGCAACTTCTGCATGGTTAATCTCAGATGTTCTTCATGCTCCTCCTCACTTTTTGAATACACCATAATGTCGTCGATGAAAACCACGACGAACTTGTCCAAGTACTCCATGAAAACCTTATTCATAATGTACATTAAGCATGCGGGTGCATTCGTCAATCCAAAAGACATAACGGTATATTCATATGAACCATACCGCGTCCGAAAGGCTGTCTTAGGTATATCGGAGGGCTTAATCTTCAGCTGGAAATATCCCGACCGAAGATTAATCTTGGAGAACACTTGGGCTCCTTTCATTTGATCGAACAGGTCCTCTATACGGGGCAGAGGGTATTTATTCTTGATTGTCACCTCGTTTAGAGACCTGTAGTCCACGCACATTCTTTGGGTTCCGTCCTTCTTGTCCACGAAGAGTACCGGGGCTCCCCATGGTGACGAACTTGGACGGATAAAACCCTTCTCCAACTGTTCTTGAATTTGCTTCTTTAGTTCAACTAACTCGTTGACGGGCATCCTATATGGTCTCTTGGCTATGGGTGCAGTTCCAGGTACCAAATCTATGGCAATCTCAATATCCCGGTCAGGTGGCATACCTGGAAGTTCTTCCGGGAACACATCCGAAAATTCCTGAACCACTGGAATGTTGTCCAATGCTACTCCTTCAACATGGTTCAGATCCGCCCGTTCGGTCGCTTGCGGGGCTGACTCAAACTCGACACGGATACCGTGTTCGTTTGTCAATTGCACGCTTCTCTCAGCGCATTGGATTACTCCATTGTGCTTGCTTAACCAGTCCATTCCGAGTATGATGTCAATCCCATGGGAGTCCAAGACAATAAGGTTGGCAAGGAAGTCTACCCCCCTTATTTTAAGGCTTACTTTAGGACATACTATATTAGTCCTCATTTCTCCTCGGGGAGAATTAACTAACATAGCACATTCTAAGTGGGATACGGGTAGATGATGCTTGGCAACATAATCGGATGATATAAAGGAATGTGATGCTCCAGAATCAAATAAAATGGTGGCTGGGTTGGAGTTGGCAAGGAACATACCAATTGCGACGTCCTCAGCCTGTTGTGCTTCCTCAGCAGTGACATGGTTAACGTGGCCACGAGCATAGTTCTGCGGTCCACGGTTCCCTTGGTTGTCCCCTCCGTTTGGTCGCTGATTCTGCTTGGGCACGTTACCTTGCTGTCCAGGGCCTCTCTTCGGGCACTGGTTAGCGAAGTGGCCTACTTCCCCACATGCAAAGCATGCCTTGTTGCCTAAGGCAGCAGGTACGTTGGGGCTGGGGTTTTGAACAGGAGCGCCATTGTTAGGCCGGGGCGCAGGAGGCATGGGCACACGAGGTGCCGGTGTAACGAGCCGTTGCTGTGGTGGCTGACCAGGGCGGTACGTAGGAGTGGTCGATCCATACTGCGGTGCAGGGGGCATGTATCTAGGTCGTACGTTGCTCCCTTGGGGCTGGTATGGGATCTTCCTTTTGCACTCGCGCTCGATCTCTCGGATCTTGTTTTCCACCACAATAGCCTTATCAACCAGCTTCTGGAAGCTTACGTAGTCATTGTTGAGGAGCTGAACTTGGATCTCATTGTTCAACCCTCTCATGAACAGGTACTGCTTCCTCTGATCTGAGTTGACATCTTCGGAGGCATACCGGGACAGTTGTATGAACTTGTTGAGGTATTCGTTCACACTCTTCTGCCCTTGGCGGAGACCTTCAAACTCCTGCCTCTTGAGCATCATTACGCCAACAGGGATGTAGTGGGAGCGGAAACTTTCCTTGAACTCAGTCCAAGTGATTGTCTCCGGGTTGGCATGGGCGTTGCTCAAGGCATCCCACCAGTCAGCAGCTGCTCCCATCAGTTGGTGCGACGCAAAGAGAACCTTTTCTCGGTCGTTGCACTGTACAATGGCAAGCTTCTTCTCCATGGATTTCAACCAATCATCGGCCTCCATCGGATCGCTTGCTTGAGCAAAGGTGGGTGGTCGAGTCCTCATGAACTCTCCCAACCTGTTATGAGCCGGCGGTGGTGGTGGCGGTGGTGCCGGAACGGGGTGTTGGTTGGCTTGCAACTGACCCAAAGTTTGGATCATGGTTTGCATAAGCTGGTTTTGCATGGCCATCAACCTTTCTAGGTTGTTTGCGCCAGCTCCAGGGTTAGCAGGAACTTCTTCGTGGTCATTTTCCTGGACGTTCCTTCGGCTGGCGTTTCCTCTCACCATCTGTGAGAGAGAACGAAATAGAAGAGAAGGTTAGAACGTTAGATAGGTCCTTTCAACTATATGCATCAAGGGGAGTTGGACTATATATATTAGTCCTTATGAGGATGTGATCAAGTGCCGAAGCATTTCACTCCTCTTTCTTCTTACGTGTGGATATGGGCAACGTTGTTGAGACGTCCCACAACTCACACTAAGCACATATTCACAAATAATCATCACAAGGGCCCACTCAACTCCTATTCAAGGATGGTTTCCTATGTCAAGGTGGTTTCAAGGCCAATCTAAGCTATTCATCCTAGGATGCTTCCTTTGGTCCGCGTAGCTTCTATTTAGGGGTATAACTTGCTGTTAACCCGTGATTCTAATATCAATCTAAGGTTTCTATCTAGGCGTGTAACCTACTGTCAACCCGTGGCTCTGATACCAATCTGTGACGCCCTCAATTCTGTGGAAAACCACGGAACCGAGAACTAATGCATATGTGTGCCCAGAATGTTCATCATTCATACACATACGTTCCACAAACTGAATTCAGATTATATATTACCACGAATAACAGAGTTTATTACAACACCTCATGAGTCTTGGACTCATGCTCACAGCGGAAGTCTTTATTTCTATGCAGCGGAAATCTTTATTTAAATGCGGAAGCAAAAACTAATGCGGAAGCAAAACTAAACAGAAGTGGCTCCATCTCTACTCCCTCCACAGGCAAGGTTGAGAACAGATCACACGCCATAATGCTCTACTCGGTCTTCATAGTAGTCTTCTCTTGCTGCTGATGAAGAAATAATAATGCAAGGTTGAGTACAATGATGTACTCAGCAAGTGCGGGAATAACACATGATATGCAGCTCATAGACAAGGTAGGTAATAAAAGGCTTATTTGCAGAAAAGCAGATTTATTAAAACGTGATAAAACAGCAACTTAACTTTAGATGAATGTAATCCCAGCATGTATTAAATTACCAACATACCTCCATCGCTTTCCATGTTCCATCCGAACATTAACCAATCTTTTATTCATACTCACGAATACCTTCTCGTATTCGCTACCATCTCACAACCACATCTCACACCGAGACCAATCTCATGTCATGACCCATCAGTCATGCAACCATCTTATCTCCCGGACTCAACAGTTCCAAACCAATAACCATAACCGATAACCATAACCAAGAACCTTCCCAATAACCATTCCAATAACCATCCCATCTAATCATGGCAGTTTAGCCAGGTCCTAATGACCGTAAGCTCGGCTATCATGATAGTTTTAGACTCTGCAGAGTTTGCACCTCTTTACCCACAAGTTTGTGATTTCGTCACCCGTCGGCGACTGCAGAACCTCCATTTTACCAGTACACAGCCGTCGGTGTATGGTCAAGAGATCACAAAATAGCCTTTACAAAGGGGTTACTAGATGTATGGACTCACTAAGGTTTCACCGGCAGGCTAGAATCTCCAATTCTCCCACCCACGGGCCCCCTCTTGTGCCATGCAGTTCCCAGGGCAGTCCTCACTCGACTCCCATTCCCCGCGCATTCCACAGTCCATAACACTCTAGCAACTTACCTAATTATTCAGCTAAGCCGCACCCATACTTGGCCTTGTGGTGGCACTGTTATCCTGGCATGTGCATGCATGAACCGGTCCTTAGATCTACGGCAAGTAAAACCACCATCTCATGCTACCTCATTCACAAACCCAGGCTTGCCTAGATCTTCCCTCCGATCCATGTTCATTAACCTCATCAATTACTTATTATCAGTACGAGTGCAGTTAGCTAGACACATCTATCTCGCTTCCCAATCCCATAAACTCAGCGAAGCATAAAGCAAAAACCATACCCGACTCATAAACTTCCCTGGCGACAAGGATGGTTTAATCAAAAATAGTAAACTCCTATAAAAAGGGTTTCCCATCATGTTTGACTCAGCACACACACCTTTTCGCAAAACAAAACAGTTTTACCCAAAACATAGGATCAACATGGTCAAGGAGCACTTGCCTTGTTTTTGCGGTTCCGGTTGTTCTTGATTCTCAAAACCTTGTTGCTGCAGCCCGTCGTAGACAGCTTCCTGAGTTTGTCCTGCTTTGTAGGATTCACGTGCATGCAAATTCACAGCAATCAATATCATGCACAAACCCTAAACTAGATGCGATGATGCATATGCATGCTATCATATGATTAGTTTTATTAGATTGATGTGCTCTTGCATGGCTTGCATGGTCAGGGGACGTGGCGATGATCTTGTCTTTTAGATCAAACTGATCATCAAGTGATCTGCCCACGAAAACGCTTCTGTTCGAAAGGAATCGAAGAACAGATGCAAAGAGATGAACACAGTGATGTCGTAAGGTGGTATTGAAGTCCTACCTCACGCTCTTCTTGTCTTCGGGGTCCACCTCAGACCGCTTGGTTCTCCTCCGAGGATCTCCCTTGTTGTGCTTCGGCGATGTTTCGCTCGGCGAGTTAGGGCTAGGGCTCCAAGTCGTCGGCTCAGGATTTGAAAGAGAAGCTCGTGGTTCCGGCCATAGGTTTTGGGCTCTATTTATAATCGGGAAGAGAAGAGTCCTAATCTGATTGGATCCCGAATAAGAGTCTCATTCATATCTTTGTTAGATCCTGACGTCTTATCTTTGGTAACCATCGTGGGGTTTAGATCGGTTTCCATTGCGCACCGGTATCTTTACATGTAAGAACCGCTTCAGACTCGTTACCTCCGCGGTGATGAGCTCCGGAAGCTCCACGTGTCCTTCGGAGCCTGGTATCTTTTCTCCCACAGAGACGAGCTCCGGTTGTGCCGCGTGTCACGAGCGAGACCTCCCTCTTCATCGGAGGTGAGCTCTACGCACGCCACGTGTTGGCGCCGGTCTTCCTCTTCTTCTTTCCTCAGGGACATGCCCTGCGGTCGACACGTGTTTAGCTGCGACGGACCTTCCGGTGATAAGCTCCGGTGGCGACACGTATCCGATAGATCCGGACTTCTCTGAGATGAGCTCCAGGGTTGACACGTATCCCCCGCGAATGGTCCTCTAATTTCCACGAGGACTAGCTCCGAGGATGACACGTGTCCTATAAAAATGCCTTTGCTTCTTCCGCAGCGGCTAGCTCCACGGTAGCACGTGTCCCATAGGGTCGGACCTCTTTCCAATTGCGGAGGTGACCCCCGAGCTTGCCACGTAGCTAGTTTAGTGGTGGACCTCTCCCAATTTCTCGGGGATGAGCTCCGAACACGCCACGTCGTCTGCTGGCCGTGGAAGTTGCCTTCGGTGCTCTCGGAGAGCTTTATTGGCTATCCTTTTGGTACTTGTCTCTGTTTCTACTTTTCTTAAAATGTTCTTCTTCTTCATAAAACATGAACATATGCTGACACCCGAGGTGAGGGTGTCACATATTATTCCTTGCATTAGAGTCTTGTTTGGAAACCCAACTGCATAGCCAAGAAAACCATGGGTTGGGATTAAGAATGAAAATCCCGTTAGCTACTGCAATGCTAAGATAGTGTAGGATTCGGTACAAGTCGAGTAGTTGGAACTACTCGCGAGCATAGGCTAGAGGCACTCGACTCGGGTAGAAATAGCACATGAAACACATGGCAAGAAAATGAGACCAAGCAGAGGGTAAGGGCAGCAGGACTTTGGGGCCTGTGTGCTGTAGCTCCGCTTGTGTCGATTGAGGACCGAGCCATGTGCGGGCCTGTTGAACAAGCTAGAACAGTACCGAAGACCTACCGGCTATATGGGAACCGGGAAACCGATGTAACTCGGGTAGCTGGGTGTTGAGGCATAGCTGGTTGTTCAGAGGGTAGGTTGAGAGCTCGAGGTGTAAATCGGTTGGCGGCACTGAGATGCGCGTGCAGAGACCTCTTGCTCGGGACGATTGGACCGGTTCAACATTTGGCTAACGGGTGAAAGGTAGTCGCGTACGGCGTCCGTGATGGTTGTTGTAGGCAACATCAAGTACGGGCGTACGTGACGGGTTGTTCGGGTAACCCTGCAGGTGTAAATCGATTATAATCGCCGTCCCTCGCGGTCAGTGAGTACCACTTGTTCACTGTACCGTGACGTAGAAAGAACAGGCTAGTTATATGTTAAAAGGTTGCTGAATGAAAGATGGACTTTGCTTGTTAATGGTTTGTTGTAGTTTAGAGCTAACTAAAGTTCCTTTTAACTTTGGGCAAAGTACATGAGAGAAATGTGTTTCTTGTTTGATTGCGGCTCTCTCATGTGCCTTAGCGCAAGGTTCTCCACAACCTGCTGCTAAAATTTGAAAGTAAGGTTCTACTAATTAGGCGAGTCCTTGCAAATGATTTTTACCTCATGTAACCCACCACCCCTCATTTAGAAGTTCCATGTTTAGGTGAGACGGGTCAGACTTGCTGAGCCTTCGTGCTCACTGCTTGTGTTTGAAGCTTTTGCAGGGTTCTATGAGGAAGGGACTCCCGAAGAGGAGACGGAACCCCAGGAGGGGAACCCCGTCGAGTGGGAGTCGTGCACGCCGCAGAGTTAGTGTGCGTGTGTGCTAGCAAGGACACGTTCAAGGGCTGAACGTGGACTTGATGCGTAGTCTACGCCCATGAGTGTAGACTGGAACTATTTTGATGTAAACATGTTCATAAACTTGTTCATGTAATAAAATTTCGCTTCCGTTTTGTACCTTTGACGTGTGTTATCCGGTGCTGTGCAACGCAGCACCCCTCAGCGTGATCCTGGCTCGACAAGACCATGGGGTCGTGTCAGCACTGGTATCAGAGCCCGCTTGAGGTTTAACGCACTACAAAGGTCATCTTTTTCAAAAATTCAGTGAGGAACGAGTTAGTAGCCCGTATAAGGATGTTATTAGCATATAGAAAGTGGCATACTAACCTATTTGTTTATGTCGGAAAATCATGTATCTCGGGACGTTTATGTCTTGGGGGTACACGTAAGTGCTGTCCACCAGTGCGCACAAGCTGAAGGGTGGAGCCCCACGGGTGGCAGGTAACCCGACCCGCTTTGATATCCTCTACGACTCTTCATGTCGTTTGGGGTATACGAGCAACGTCTGTCCCTGGCGTGCGGGTGCAGCTTGGGAGACCCCGTCACGTGGTCTGAAACGTGAACACGTAACTCAAGGCATGTTTGGCTTGAGAACATCCGGGCGAGTGATGACGGCCGGTTGTACGAACTGTATGGATTCCGGGCTCGGTGTGCAGCCGAGTCTGTTGATTGTTTGAGTTTCTGCAGGTAGCCTTACCACGAAACGGTAGACGTGTAGCATCCGTGTGCGTGTGACGTTTAGTGCCACTGAAGTAACGAAGCCGGCAAAGTCCGGTATAGGTTTTCCTTTGTGAGGACGTAGTACCGACATAATCTGGTGATGCATCGACGTCACACCCCATTAAATGAACAACTTCATTTAAAAACTTGAAGGTTTTGATCTAAAGTAGTAAAACTTGATGTAACCCCTTCCCTTGAACAAGATATTCAAAGTTAACAAGTTTTCGACTTATAGGTTGTTAAGAACAGAGCACTCTGTTTTCAGCTGAATCAAGTCTGAAGTTAATCAGAGGTTAGGGGTTTAGTTATTTCGAGGTTGGGGCATATGATACATTTCTGGAAAGCTTTGGAAGAGATTTACAACTCTTCTGTTGAGGTCCAGAGGTGTTTCATCCCTTAACCACTCGAAAAATGCAGTAGAGTTGAAACTGTCCAGAAAACAGGGCAGAGCAAACACTCTCTGTAAACTCTCTGTCAATTGAGCATAACTTACTGCATAAAAATCCAAAAGTATAAAATGAGGTAGTTCTGGAAAGCTTATGAGATGGGTTACAACTTTGTAACAGAAAGTTTTGTCAGATTAGGAACAGAATTAACTGGAATTCTTGGGTCAAAGCAGTACCTAAAGCAGGGAGGTGCTGTCCAATTTTCTCCAGAAATTCTGCTAACTTTGACATCTCATAACTTTTGAACCAGGATATATCTTAGGCCAAGCAAATACTTTCTGGAAATCTATTGAAGTTATCTTTAACTCTGCTGTTGAGCTCCAGAATTGGTTTTGCCTTTAAAATGGCCTAAATCAGGTTGAAATGGAAACTGGTCAGAGCTGTCATGGGAACAGCAGATCAGCAGTCAAATTTGTTTAAAATTTGAACTATGTTTCCAAGTTTTATGGGTTCAATGACATGTCTTATGTTATAACTCAGTGGTTTACTGTTTAAATAAATATTTGACATTTATCAAATATATTTTTACAGATGACAGCAGACAAACAGTTGGAGAACGGGTGGGTGGTATCCCACTGTTCTCACTGTAGCGGCTATCCGGAAGCATTGAGGCGTATGCTTCAATATTTCAGGTACAACCAGATGCTGCAGTACGTCGCCAAGGAAAAAGGCGAAGAAGGGAACAAGACGTGGACAATCCATGTCGAGGTCCCTGCAGGACCTACGCCACCAGGTTGGGTGCCGTTCACCGTCACGGTGAGAGGTAGGCAACCGGAAGGGATGTGGCAAGTGGCAGCCCGTGACACCATATCACGTTTCTTCCAACTACACGTGCAAGCTATGGAGGGCACTCCATACGCGCTCGTTTCGGTGGAGGGACAAGCTCAACATGTGTGGGAAGAGAGGTACCTGGAGGCAACGGATCCGAGTTGCCCAAGGTACAACCCCGCGGAGGCAAATCTCAGCCTCCAGATGAGGGCGGGAAACGCCGTGATGGACAGCCAAGCTGTTCATACGGAGCATCTCACCACGAAGCTCACGGAGAGCACGAGCCGTGGAGACCATTTCGAGAGTGCTCACAGCGCACTCCGCAATGTGCTCCTTCCGACGATCAAGCGACTGAATGAACAACACAATCAGTTGCGTCGTCTGAAGAAGGCAAAGAAGAAGAGCCGTGTTGACATCGCGGCGTTGCAAGAACTGGTACAGAATCTGATCCAGCAGAACGAGGACCTTGCTCAAGCGCGAGATGACGCTGTTGAGGAAGGCCAAGGCTGGGAAGAAGATTATAACGAGGCTATGGACGAGGTGCATGCTTTGCAGGACCTCGTACCTCCGGTATTGGGCATACCGGTGGTCTTGGGTCTTCCAGCAATGGGAGAACACGGGATGGGAGAAGAGGTGGTAGATCCAGAGCCACCAGCAGAGGTACCGGAGGAGGAAGACCCGCAGGAGGTCGAGTTCTACTCCAAGTCGGGGGTTACAGTTGCCATGTAGGGCAGCTAGGGTAGTGTAGCCCAAATTTTGTAATCGGTGACATGTCATGTAGACAGTAGCGTATGTATAGGTAGTGACGACATGAGCACGACTTCTCGGAGACCCGAGAATAATGTATCTTGTATAAAGTCTATGCTTTATCAATATATGTGAATGTTGTGCAAATTAATCATGTGTCACTTCAATACCTACTCTTACATATGGAATGTTAAGTAAGACATGTGCTAATCACTGCTGTTTTGAATTTCAGAATGACGCGTACTCGTGCCAACCCTGATGTTGGGGGTACTAGACAAGGGGGAGAGACCTCCCAACAACCCCCCGAGGACTCCTCGGGGCAGCAACAACAGCAACAGCAGACACCGCCACCGCCACTGCCAATGGTTACATCGGCCGACATCGTCGCGGCAATGGCGGGTTCACATCAGCAGCACACGGAGTTGCTGCAAACGCTTATCGCCAATACGTCTCGCCCAGAGAGACGTCAAGATCGTGAGGAGCGTAAATAGAGCTCCTACTCGGACTTCCTGGCGACTCATCCCCCGGTATTCTCAAGGGCGGATGAACCTCTTGACGCGGACAACTGGCTCCGCGCCATAGAGATGAAGTTCGGGCTGCTCCAGATAAGCGAGCAGCGCAAGACTCAGTTCGCGGTCCAGCAGCACCAAGGATCCGCGAGCGCGCGGTGGGCCAAATTCTGTGCTTCACAGCCTACCGACCGAGTGATGATCTGGACGGAGTTTCAAACGGCCTTCAGGGCCTATCATATACCGCCAGGTCTGATGAAAAGGAAGACGCAGGAGTTCTTACACCAGCAACAAGGGAGCCGGAACGCGCTGGAATACTCCAGGGCGTTCAACGATCTCGCGCTCTACGCATCGTATCACGCAGATACCGACGAGAAGCGGTGGGACCATTTTTACCAGGGGCTTAACCCGCTCCTGAAGGACAAGTTGGCGATGTTCAATCGCGGCAGCCTCAACGACATAATTGATGCTGCGATTTTTCAGGAGGACTCCGGCAAGGAGTTGGCGGCGGCAGAGCGAAAGCGAAGCGCGCCGCAAAGCAGCGGAGAAGGAGGCGGTCCTTCTCAGAAGTTTCAGATGGTGAATCGCCCACCATCAGGTCCACGCTGGCAGCCACCACAGCGGTCGATACCGTTCCGCAGTCGGCCGCACTCTTCAATGGCATTCAGGCCGGCACTGCCAGTACCACCTCCGCAACAACAGCAGCAGCGGGTGATGCCGCGTGCGTATGCACCTCAGCAGCGCATGCCGGGCTTTCATCCCCCGAGCACTACACCAGCAGCGGCCACATGTTACAAGTGTGGTCGTCCAGGACACTTCGCGAGTAGTTGCCCGGAGAGGCAAGGCGGCGGAGTGGCACCACAGTTTCCGCGGAGGAATCAACCCCGGAACCCTACTAATGCGCGGCGGGCAAACTCTAGGCCCGGCACCGTCCACCAACTTTCCATAGAGGACGTGCCGGAGGGCGAGCCAATCCTTGCGGGTATGTTCCAACTCCACCAGCATCCCGCTATAATATTATTTGATTCAGGTGCCACGCATAGCTTCATTAGCCAAGCTTTCATTGATAAACATAGCTTGCAAATACTACCCACCGATAGTCCTTATGTGATTTGTTCACCGGGTGGGAAAATTTCAGCAAGCATGATAGTCCCAAAAGCGCCATTGTGCTTAGAGGGTAGAGTTTACCCCACGTCCCTCATAATCTTAGAGGGACAAAAGGTCGATGTCATTTTAGGGATGTCGTGGTTAACCCGCCACGGCGCTGTTTTAGACACCGTCCTCCGAGTTGTGCACTTAAACTCAGAAGTGCACGAATCTCACTCTTTATTTCTGGACAGTCCAGAAATAAAACTTCCAAGTGTCTATCAAGCCACAACCATCAGATTGGAAGATATTCCAGTAGTCCGAGAGTTCCCTGATGTATCCCGGACGATTTGCCGGGGATGCCACCCGATAGAGAGGTGGAGTTCAAGATTGAACTTGCACCGGGAACCATGCCAATATCCCGAAGGCCGTACAAGATGGCGCCCAAGGAGTTGGCTGAACTGAAGACTCAGCTCACGGACCTGCTGGAAAAGGGTTTTATTAGGCCGAGCTCCTCGCCATGGGGCTGTTCGGCATTATTTGTGAAAAAGAAGGATGAAACATTGCGGCTTTGCGTGGACTATCGTCCATTAAATGCCGTAACCATCAAGAACAAGTACCCATTTCCACGGATCAACATGTTGTTTGATCAGTTGGTCGAAGCAAAGGTCTTTTCCAAGATGGATTTAAGATCCGGGTACCATCAGATTAAGATAAGAGCTGAGGACATTCCAAAGACGGCTTTCTCGACGAGGTACGGACTTTATGAGTACCTGGTCATGTCCTTCGGCCTCACCAATGCTCCAGCTCACTTCATGTATTTGATGAACTCGGTATTCATGCCGGAGCTGGACAAGTTTGTCGTGGTCTTCATCGACGACATTCTAGTATATTCCAAGTCGGAGGAAGATCACAAGAAGCATCTGCGTATAGTCTTGCAACGGCTGCGGGATCACAAGCTGTACGCGAAATTCAGCAAATGTGAGTTCTGGATATCACAAGTGCCTTTCCTCGGGCATATCATCTCAGCGGAGGGTATCGCTGTAGACCCGCTCAAGTGCTGAATTGGAAATCCCCGAGAACTGTTAATGAGGTACGGAGTTTCCTCAGACTCGCGGGATATTATCGGAGGTTCATTCTAAACTTCTCGAAGGTTGCCAAGCCAATGACAGAGCTGCTGAAGAAGGCTACCAAATATGTTTGGAGTCCAACATGTGAAGCAGCATTCAAGGCTTTAGTCAAGCACCTGACATCAGCACCGGTTTTGGCGCAGCCAGACACAACAAAACCGTTCGATGTGTACTGCAATGCATCCAGCATTGGGCTCGGATGTGTGCTGATGCAAGACCGAAGAGTGGTCGCGTATGGATCACGGCAGCTTAGAAAACCATGAGCAGAATTATCCAACCCATGATTTGGAGCTCGCTGCCGTGGTACTTGCACTGAAAATGTGGAAGCACTACCTACTCGGTAACCTCGTACATTTATATACCGACCACAAAAGCCTCAAGTACATATTCACTCAGAAGGAGCTGAACATGAGACAGCGAAGATGGTTGGAACTGATAAAGGATTACGAAATAGAGATCCATTATCATCCGGGCAAGGCAAACGTAGTGGCAGATGCGCTGAGCCGCAAGTCACACGTCAACAATCTGACCATCACACCGTTGGAAGAGAGCGAACCACCACTACATATGATTCCACACGGAGCTCTCTACAACCAAGCTTTGATCCCCACCATCCGTGAAGAGATAGCGGCAGCCCAGAAGAATGACAAGGGCATGTCACATTTGCGGAGAAGTGTTGACAGTGGGGAGTTGAAATGTTTCCGGAAGGACGGAGACGGCGTCCTATGGTTCAAGGACCAGATCGTCGTACCCCTTAACCCGGAGTTACGGAAGAAAATCTTTGATGAGGCTCACTTGTCAAAATTTTCTATTCACCCCGGCAGCAACAAGATGTATCAAGAACTCAGAAGCAAGTTTTGGTGGACACGGATGAAACGGGAGACTGCAAAATACGTGTCCGAGTGCGATACATGTCTAAGGGTGAAGGCAGATCATATGCGGAAACCGGGACTGCTGCGACCACTGGGCAATCCTGCCTGGAAATGGGAGGATGTGAGCATGGACTTCATCGTCGATTTACCCACCACCTTGCAGAAACACTGTGTGGGTGATCGTCATCGGCTCACCAAAGTTGCCCATTTCATTCCGGTCAACACCAACTACAACGCCAAGAAGTACGCTGAACTGTACATCTCACGAATCCTATGCTTGTACGGTGTACCCCGTACTATCATATCGGATCGGGGCACTTTATTTGTGTCCCGTTTTTGGGAGCAGCTGCATGCTGCCTTGGGGACGAAGCTGATCCGTAGTTCAGCCTACCACCCGCAGACGGACGGGCAAAGGAGCGGGTAAATCAGATCCTAGAAGACATGCTACGAGCTTGCGCTATCAACCACGGCAAGAATTGGGATGATCACTTGCCGTTAGCCAAGTTCTCGTACAATAATGGGTACCAAGCCAGCATCAAGATGGCACCTTACTAGGCGCTATACGGTAGGAAATGCCGCACACCACTGAATTGGTGTGAATCTGGCGAAAGGGTTACCTTCGGGATTGACCTTGTCAACAACGCGGAAGAAAAGGTTCGACTGATTCAAGCGAACCTAAAAGCCGCTCAATCCCGTCAGAAACAGTATGCAGACCGGAGAAGGTGCCCATTACAATTCGAAGTCGGGATCACGTATATCTACGGGTATCTCCAATGAAGGGCGTAAACAGATTTGGGGTGAGAGGAAAGTTGGCACCCCGATTCATCGGTCCATTCCAGATTGCCGAAAGATGTGGATCAGTAGCATACCGGATGAAATTACCAGAAGCACTTTCCGGTGTGCACGACGTCTTTCACATTTCCCAGCTGAGGAAGTGTCTCAAGCTATCAACTACCGTTCAGCTGGAAGACATTGAAGAACTGCAACCGGATCTCACCTATCGGGAGGAACCGGTGCAGATTATTGATGAAAAGGCCCGAACCACACGCAACCGTGCGTTGTGGTTCTACAAGGTTCTATGGAGTAATCACTCCATGGACGAAGCGACATGGGAGGGCGAAGGATTCCTTCGCGCTAACTACCCCAACTTTTTCACGTCGCATATCCGGTAATTTTCCACCGTCCTCTCTCTCATTTTCACCTTATAATCTCGGGACGAGATTCTTTTAAGGGGGGAAGGAATGTAAGGCCTCAACTTTTGACACACATTTGAAGTGTTCATCACCATAAACACACACCTCATTTGAGGAAAGTTGATGAACACAAATGAAGAGCAAGTAACCACCATCAACATGCTCATTAGAGAACAAACTCACATATTGCAAAAGTGGTATTTCCCACATGTGATATAGATGGGCTGGGCATATGAAAACTCCCGCACATTGCTAAGGATGTCCATGCCAAGTTTCACCCAAATTCAAAACCTTTTTGAGGTCATTTTGGGTATAGTTAGAAAGAGGGCAGTTTGAAACCATATTCAAATTCAAACTGTTTTTATCCCATGAATTTAAAAGTGGGAGGCATATTCTTATTCAGCACATTTTTGTGAGCTCACACACCAATTTTCACTCCATTTGGAGTTGATCTTGACATGAGCTAAGTGGGACAAATTCAAACTTTATTTGAATTCAAAATTGAACTTGTGCTGAAATTCATTCAAACCAAACCCAATTTTAATTCTACTCAATTCAAATGGCTCATGGGTGGATAATTTGAATCACCAGGGGTATTATGGGGCTCACTGTTTACAACAGTGATTAGGAGTAAATTTCAGAGGTTAAAACGCCGGGTGGGACCCACATGTCATAGAGAGGAGGAGGCAAAACTTGCACACAAAGTCACAGCCTCGGTGGGAAATTCCACCGAGCAGCTGTCGGCTGCGCCACCGAGCAGCCACCGGCGCCACCAGCTGCTTCCCCTCTACGCGCGCTGGCGCCCAGGCGGCCTGCTCGCGCCCCCACGCGACCGTCACCGCCTCAGCGGGGTGAAGACCGGGTCCCTTCTTATCCCCGCGAGCGACACTGGGCGGCGCCATTCCTTTTCTTCCCGAGCTCTCGGTCGATCCGGAAAACACAGCAAACAATCATGTCCTCGCCTCTCCGAGTTGCCAGGAAACATCCTGAGCTCGAGCACCACCCTCCCAATGCCTGAACCACCGGGTTTCGGCCCCTGTTCCCGTGATCAACGACGACCGCCGCAGTTTATGTGAAGGATGGCGATCGGTCTCACGTGGGCAGCACACTACAGCCACTTCCACGGCCGAGCAAGGGCGGCAAAAGGAGTGCACAGACTCCACACTGCTTCCACCTGAAGCTCAAGCCACGCCGTGAACTCTCGCCGGCGAATTCTCAGGTTTTGCTCCGGCGACCTTAAACTGAGCTTCCGGTACGGATTCTTCAAATTCTCGCTCTATGATCTTTCGGTGGTTATCAAATCTTGCACATAGACGCTGGACTAGCCGGCGATCAAGTTCTTTTCTGCATCCGTGGCGTGAAACTGTCTAGGAGTGACGAATTTCGAGCTCGATCAAGGGCGGTCATGGCGGGCACGATCGGTCACACGGTGCCGACCGACTTGCCGCCATCCCTGAACCCTTTTGACACCTTGTCGAGCTTCCTATAGGTACACTGATGCTGTAGGACCGTTTGTTCGAGGTGTTGGCGGGTTAGAACCCATGGTCGATGGCGCCGAACCTCAACCGAGGCCGCGGCACGTCGCCGGGCTATTTCCGGTCACCCCCAGCCCGACCTGACACCACCGACGTGTTCCTCGACGTCAACAACCCCCTGGCGGCGAGTTTCAGACAATGGGAGGTCCAGCAGTGGTGAGCCGGCGAGCTCCGGGTCTGCTCCGGCGAGGTCGGCGGCGCGGGCTCGAGAGAGCGGCGGGGGGAAGACGAAGCCGACTGGCCCACGTGTCAGCGGCTGAAGAATTTAAATCGGGATCGGGTGTGGCCGGGATCGGCTGTGCTGGCATGCAAATATCCTGTGGGCCTCGGTGTGCCGGACACCTCCGCGCTCAACACGTGTCCCCGCGGGCCCCCGCGAGTTTAAACTTTTTCCCCCGATTTTCAGATTTCTTCCAAACTTCAAATCCTCATAACTTTGGCTAGAAAGCTCCAAATCGAGTGAACCAAATTTTTTTGGATTCGGCTCTGTGAGCACTTTCCAGCAAATCAAGTTTCACTTCATGAAAATTCTTATTTCTCCAGAATTAATTCCTTAAAATTTAAACTGTGTGGAATTTTAACTGGAGAATCCTTTGGAGGAAAATCCTGAAATTTTGCTGGGATGTTAACCAAGATATCCCTGAACTACCACAAAAATTCCAGATCCATTTGAGCTAATTTGATCCACCTAATGGTGTGATTAGTGAAACTATTCCAGAGAAAATAGAAAATGTTCAGAAACATTTTCAGAATTTTCTCTGAAATTGTTTAGCTCATATCCTTAGCTAGGAACCTTCAAATTAATTGAGACCAACTCCATTAGAACCCTCTGAAAATCTAGTTTTCAGAAAGTCGTAGTTTGTTTCATGAAAATCCTTAGAACACCCTAAAAGCCTTCAATTAAAGTCAAGTACATGATTAATTGTGGAGGGCTCAAATGAGCTTTGCTGCAACTAAAACTTGACCAAGTCTCTGTTTAGGTTGTAACCCAGCCACAGTAAAAGTTTCACAGTCATTGGGCTTGTCTAGTAAGAGTTATAGACTTCACAAGATTAAAAGTTAATACAACTGCATTTAAATTAGTACATGTATTGCTTCTATCATGTAGTCGCTAAGGTCGAGGAGGAATCCGAAGTCCTAGACTTCGTTACTCCGGAGGAACAGCTAGCCTACGACCAAGAGCAGCAAGGCAAGCTCCGGTTTGCATTAACCTTTTTACAAATTTTTATTGTTTTGAGCACATACTTGAATACTATTATTCCTTGCATTAGAGTCTTGTTTGGAAACCCAACTGCATAGCCAAGAAAACCATGGGTTGGGATTAAGAATGAAAACCCCGTTAGCTACTGCAATGCTAAGATAGTGTAGGATTCGGTACAAGTTGAGTAGTTGGAACTACTCGCGAGCAGAGGCTAGAGGCACTCGACTCGGGTAGAAATAGCACATGAAACACATGGCAAGAAAATGAGACCAAGCGGAGGGTAAGGGCAGCAGGACTTTGGGGCCTGTGTGCTGTAGCTCCGCTTGTGTCGATTGAGGACCGAGCCGTGTGCGGGCCTGTTGAACAAGCTAGAACAGTACCGAAGACCTACCGGCTATATGGGAACCGGGAAACCGATGTAACTCGGGTAGCTGGGTGTTGAGGCATAGCTGGTCGTTCAGAGGGTAGGTTGAGAGCTCGAGGTGTAAATCGGCTGGTGGCACTGAGATGCGCGTGCAGAGACCACTTGCTCGGGACGATTGGACTGGTTCAACACTTGGCTAACGGGTGAAAGGTAGTCGCGTACGGCGTCCGTGATGGTTGTTGTAGGCAACATCGAGTACGGGCGTACGTGACGGGTTGTTCGGGTAACCCTGCAGGTGTAAATCGATTATAATCGCCGTCCCTCGCGGTCAGTGAGTACCACTTGTTCACTGTACCGTGACGTAGAAAGAACAGGCTAGTTACATGTTAAAAGGTTGCTGAATGAAAGATGGACTTTGCTTGTTAATGGTTTGTTGTAGTTTAGAGCTAACTAAAGTTCCTTTTAACTTTGGGCAAAGTACATGAGAGAAATGCGTTTCTTGTTTGATTGCGGCTCTCTAATGTGCCTTAGTGCAAGGTTCTCCACAACCTGCTGCTAAAATTTGAAAGTAAGGTTCTACTAATTAGGCGAGTCCTTGCAAATGATTTTTACCTCATGTAACCCACCACCCCTCATTTAGAAGTTCCATGTTTAGGTGAGACGGGTCAGACTTGCTGAGCCTTCATGCTCACTGCTTGTGTTTGAAGCTTTTGCAGGGTTCTATGAGGAAGGGACTCCCAAAGAGGAGACGGAACCCCAGGAGGGGAACCCTGTCGAGTGGGAGTCGTGCACGCCGCAGAGTTAGTGTGCGTGTGTGCTAGCAAGGACACGTTCAAGGGCTGAACGTGGACTTGATTCGTAGTATATGCCCGTGAGTGTAGACTGGAACTATTTTGATGTAAACATGTTCATAAACTTATTCATGTAATAAAATTTCGCTTCCGCTTTGTACCTTTGACGTGTGTTATCCGGTGCTTTACAACGCAGCACCCCTCAGTGTGATCCTGGCTCGACAAGACCGTGGGGTCGTGTCAGAAAACTCCGAATATCCCTCACGTTTTGCAGTTGGTTCCACTTCAGAACATCTCCCACTTTTCCGGGATCAACCGATACTCCTTCCTCGGAGATGATGTGGCCTAGGAACGATATCTCCTTTAGCCAGAATTGCACTTGCTAAGCTTGGCATACAATTGATGCTCCCACAGCTTCTGCAATGTCAATATCAAATGTTCTTCATGTTCCTCCTCACTTTTTGAATACACTGATGAGGACATCTCTCCTTTGCATACAATGCAAGGACCGATCACTAGAGCACGTGCATGACAATTGGATCTCCAGGTACGTTCTAACCTTGTCAATTGTTTTTCAGAACTTACGCTTGTTTCCATGCATGTTTTATTGATTAGGAACAATGGAGAGGACCAGCAAGGGCTGGGAGGAGTCCAAGGAGTCAAGGAGGAGGAGATAGGACGTGCACACCAAGGAGGAGCCCAAGTACAACTCGACTTCAACTCCACCTCGGGTTCCAGGAGCTGTCTTCACCAAAACTGACGTCCTGGACATATACGGAGTCGGATTGTAAAAGTCCCAAAAATGTGTATGAATAAAAACTAAAGTTTGAGTTCATATGTGTGGCAAAGACATGAAAAATGGGACTTGCTAAAACTTTTCTTCATGCAAGGTAATACATGGATGAACATCCAACATGAGGTTCACCTTTTTATTTAAGAAGTGTTGGACCAATAAGGAGTTAAATACCTCCTTGCATGAAAGTTTAAAATTCAGATTTGAAATTCAAAGTTCACATATGGGGTGACCAAAAACTTTGAATAAACATGCAGCCCTATAGTTGGGATTATAGGGAAAAGTTTGCTCACAAACTTTTCAATTGTAGGGTGGGCTCAAAAAGGAGTTAAAGAGGGGAATTTGCAAACTTCAACCAAATTCAAATTTGGCAAGCAAATTCAAACTGAATTGGAAGGATTCATATTCTAACCCACATTTTAAAACTCAGAATTGTTTGAATTAAGAGGATCAGCTTGAGAAGATATTTGGGGAGGAAATGTGGAGTGGAACCCACATGTCATAGAGCTAAAAGAGGAGCCTTGCACCTTAAGTCTCAGCCCCAGTGGGGAAATTCATCGAGCAGCACGTGGGCCACGAGCAGCTCCCACCGTGGAGCCACGGGGATGCTCGGCAGCGCCACCAGCTGCTGCATTTCCCCACATACGGCGCCCAGAGGCGGTTCTGCGGCCTGATCAACCCCCCCCCCTGGACGAAGCAAAGGCCGTCCCTTCTTCTCCTCCTCGCGAGCGCACGGCCAGCGACCGTCTTCCCCTCCGCTTCTCGGTCCGATCGGAAGAACGGCGAAACCACCACGCTCTTTCCTCCCCTGACGGCGATGTTCCTCGAGACCCGTCATGTTCCTCGAGACCCT
The DNA here is from genome assembly GCA_030760725.1 of Neostapfia colusana. Classification (NCBI taxonomy): domain Eukaryota; kingdom Viridiplantae; phylum Streptophyta; class Magnoliopsida; order Poales; family Poaceae; genus Neostapfia; species Neostapfia colusana. The sequence continues at coordinate 28,810,227 of JASWHV010000017.1, read as the reverse complement.
AAATCCCCTGACGGCGAGTTGTAGCTCCGGCGGTGGCCGGGAAGGCCGGTCCGGCGAGCGTCCGGTTACTCCGGCGAGGGGCAGCGCGGGCGCAAGCGAGGAAGCCGGAGGAAGAAGAAGACGCGTGGGCCCCGCCTGTCAGCAGCTCAGAATTCAAATCTGGGATCGGGTGTGGCCGGGATTCCGTGTGCTGGCGCGAAAAAACCCCGTGGCCCCGGTGTGGCCCAGTTCTAATTGGTTAGAATTCAAATAAGCGGGCCCAGTGGGATTTTCAATAGGAAAATAATTCTAGACTTAGCTCAATCTTTAGAAATTCATATCTCCCTGTGGAAAACTCCAATTTGAGTGATTCCAATTGGGTTGGATTCATCTCTCTGAGTTCTATCCAAATATGAACTCAGATTTCTATGAAAGTCAATATTATATTCTGGGAAATTCTTTGAAGTTTTTCTGAAAAAAAAATTATTGAGGGAGTTTGGTTTATCCAAAAATACCCAAATTTTGCCAGAATATTCTTTAGCATAGTACTGACCTACTAGCAAATTTTCAGCTCATGTGAAGATCATTGGAGTAGGAATTTGCTAAATGCAAACTACTGTGTTCAAAAGAATCCAGAAACATTTTCAGAAAATGTTTCCCACTTCAAAAATCTGTTCTGGGCAATCCATAGCTCCAAAAATCATAGGAAAATTTAGGCAGGCTCTCTGAGACATACTTGGAATTGTAGTTCATCTAATTGGGCATGAAAATGCACATTACTCGAGAATTAATTCTTTTAAGTACAAATGCTTAAAGAATTGTTCTGGGAGAACTACTCAAGTAAAAGAGCTGAAATTTGGACCAGATTACTTTCATATGGCCAGGAACTCACCTGGAAATGATCAGCCCAAGGTGAGTCCTGGAACTCCCTGTTCTTATTCTCCATACTTGTGTATATGTGGGAATACATAAGAGATGTTGTGAGAATTATGGGGAGGACACAATATGACTCCACATTAGCTGCAATTTGGCAAGCTAAATCCTTAGGTAGAATAGAACCTGCTGTAAAAGTTTTGAGGCCATTGGAGTTTTTTTTCTTCAGTTGCACTCAAATCTTTTCAGCTTATCTATTATGTTCATTAGAGAAAACGGTTAGTGTATAGCTAAGGCCTTAAGGTCAATTTAGTTTGTTTCTGTTCTTTGCACAACAGAGGCAAACCAAGCCATGCTTGGTTTTTCCACACAACCTCTGTCCTAAGAAATTAATTCCATAACTTCTTTCTATTACATTCTATAAAATATGTGCATATACATTTCAATAGGAACCACAACGAAGGGGACTCAAAGGAGTGATTCATCGAAGTGGATCAAGCTCCGGAGAGTCAAGGGTGGATCTGCAAGGACACTAACTATTATATACGACTACCCTGCAAAACAGGCAAGCTCCGGTTTGCATTTAACAGCTGTTAAGTTTTTATTTTGTATTCACCTTTGGTTAAGATTTGAACTGTGCATTAGGTCTAGTGTTTGATACTCCTCTTGCACAGCCAAATGACCCATGGAGTATTGGGTAGGTGTCTTTCATCGTGTAGAACTGCCATGCTTAAGTACGGTTCGGTAGAAGTCGAGTGGTGAGATGCTACTCGCAGATTTAGGAACAACAGGGGCATACGGGATTGGTTCGTAATTGAATTAGCAAGTTAAAGTTGAGACCGGAAGGTTGTAGGAGCAGCAGGACATAGGGGCCTGGGTGCTGTAGACCTGTCCGTGTCGGTCAAGGACCGATCGGTATGCGGCCCTGTTGAACAAGTTTAAGTTGTGTACCGGACTCATGCTGGCTATATGGGACCCAATAAACCGATGTACCTCGGGAAGCTGTCGTTGGGACTTTTCGGGTCGCCTCAGGCGGACGGCCGGTGTGCAGTATGTGGGGAATATTCTCATGACATCTCACGTCGGAAGGTGCACCATGAGAGTAGCTACTGTACGGGGCGACTTGATCGATTCAGCGGGGGTGAAACGGGGGAAAGGCTGCCACGTACGACGTCAGTGATGGTTGTTGTAGGCAACGTCGAGTACGGGCGTACGTGTCGTGTAGTCTGGGTGTTATTGATTCGAATCACCGTCGCTCGCGGAATGGACCGAGCATACTTGTTCTCACAGTCGTGACGTAGTAAGAACTTGCATGAGAAAGGAACTAATCATTTTGATGTGAAGTATTCTTCTACCTTGTATTGAAGCTTGATGAATAGGCTAGTGCAAACTCGATTCTTTTATGCCATGAGCAATTTACATCGGGGGAAAGCGTTTCTTGTTTGATTGTGGACTCCCGATGTGGCGTGCCCAGGGTTACTTAAAATGCCGCAATTAATACCTGAAAGAAAGGATTCACTGTTAGGCGAGTTTAATTATGCTTATGCCATCCTATGTTAGGTTCATAACCTCACTTAGAGTTTCATGTTTAGGGTGACGGTTAAGTCTTGCTGAGCGTTATGCTCACGGATGCTATCCGAGTTGTTTTGCAGGTAATTGACTCGATGCTTATGAGAAGGGGTGCCGATGAGACTCGGGAACCTCCGAGTGCTTACTCAAAGAGCATCCTCGCCGCTGCATATTGTCTTCGTGTTGCTAGTAAGAAACGTCCGCGGGCTGGACCGTTTCTTTGTTGCTAGTTTAGATATGAGTCGTGAGAGTGATAGTCTTCCGCTGTAGTTTACTCTGATATAACTATTTGTAAAACATTCTTGTACGCTTCCGCTAAACTATTTATGTAATATGATGTGTGTTCATCGACCCGTGTGCTGTTGGGTGCCGCATAACACGGCAACACCCAACGAGGTCCCGTGGGGCCGTCTCAGCGTGGTATCTGAGCTGTTACACATGGTATCAGAGCTGCGTTGGGAACAGAGCACGGATTAAGCATCATATTATGTCACAAACTTAGGGTACGGTGAGATAACGGTACGATGCCCACATAAGGACTACTAATAGCATATTATGAAGGTGGCAACCTAACTTATTTGTTATGTCGGAAAATCATGCATCTCGGGACGGTTTATGTCTTGGGGGGTGCACGTATGCGCTGTCCACCAGTGCGCACAAGCTGAAGGGTGGAGCCCCACGGGTGGCAGGTAACCCGACCCGCTTTAGTATCCTCTACGACTCTTCATGTCGTTTGGGGTATTTGAGCAGCGTCTGTCCCAGGCGTGCGTGGTGCAATTTGGGAGACCCCGTCATGTGGTCAGTAACGTGAACACGTAGCTCAAGGCGTGTTTGGCTTGAGAACACCTGGGCGAGTGATGACGGCCGGGTGTACAAACTGTTATGGATACCGGGTTCGGTGTGCAGCCGGACCTGATGATTGAGTGTGGCTTATGTAGGTGCTAACCACGAAAAACCTTAGTGCGTGTAGAACACGTTTGTGAGTGACCGTTTTAGTGCCACCTAATGATACGTGTATGCCGGTGTAATCCGGTTATGTTTTTCTTTGGTGAGGCAACGTAGTACCGTCATATGTCTTACGGTGCATCGTCACCGTACTACACTGGATAGTATTCTTACCTATGAAGAAATCATTCATGACTAACTTTCAAACTAAAAATGGACGTGATAAAGCACATATTAGTTACTGAACTTTTCATTTGAACTAAGTTTCAAAGAAGAGAATTACTAGGCTTCTTTTGATCTTAAAAACAGAGTGCTCTGTTCTGGCAGAAGTTTTGCCGAACTTTAACAGAGCGTAATTCTGATTAGCTTGACCCAATGGAGGTGTTTGATACAGTTCTGGAAAGGTTATTAAGTGCTCTACAACTTTTCTGTAGAACTCCAGAGCCAAATCCGACACCAACTTGGTTGAACGTCCAGATGAATGCAAACTGTTTAAAAACAGAGCAGCTGCAGAATTCTCTGGATGTTGCTGTAAATTAGCCGTCACAGTCTGTAGAAAAATTTCTAAGGGTCATATGATACACCGTTGGAAAGGTTAGGAAATTTGCAACAATTTTGTAGTTCATAGTGTGTTCAGAATTGTACTCCATTTGTATGTAAAACTGTGATGAAAACAGCCACGTACAAAAGAGGTGCTGGAAAAATTTACCCAGAAATTCTGTCAACTTTGAACAGTCATAGCTATTGATCCAGAGATGATCTAGGGGCATATGAGTACTCGTTGGAAAGATACAGAAGTTAAATTTAACTTTTGTGTTCAACTTGAGTTATGAACATGCTGGTAACTGGATCCAAATCTGGATTCAGTACAGAAAGGTCGGTTCTGTACAGCAAATGGGGATTGTTTTTGTTGGCTTTAGAAAGATATGTAAACATGAAGTATTGTTATGCTTTCATAAAGTTTTAGCATGTTCATGTTTTACATACTTTCACATACTGCTAGATCAAGTTGTGACTCCCCTCAAAATTATGCTTTTGCAGTATGGTGCGTACTCATTCTCCGAGTAGGACTGAAGGTTCTCATCGAGACGGTGATGACTCGACTCCACCAGGGGCACCGCCATCAACGGTATGGGCGGATATCATGGCTCAGATGGTCGAGTCAAGTCAAGAGAACACAATACTACTCCAAGCCTTGGTACAACAGGGCTTACTCCAGCATGCACAACAGGACGTTCCACCTCGGAACGCCTACTTGGATTTCTTGGCGACACAACCGCCAATCTTCACGGAAGCCCATGAACCAGTGGAAGCTGATCAGTGGCTTCGAGTTATGGAGTCCAAGTTTGGAGTGTTTGAGTGCGACGAGTATCAGAAGACATCATTTGCAGCTCAACAGCTCCATGGAGCCGCCAGCAATTGGTGGTTCGCTTATCTTGCCACTGTTCAGGAAGGCCATCAAGTGGAGTGGACGGAATTTCGTGAAGCATTCCGTGCTCGTCACATTCCTATGTGTTTTATCAAGGCCCAACAGCAAGAATTCAGAAACTTGAAGCAGGGGGACATGAGTGTCCTCGATTATGTCAGACGATTCAACCTTCTGGCACAATATGCTCCTGCTTATGCGACGAGCGAAGCTGCAATGTGTGACTACTTTTTATATGGCTTGAGTGCCATACTAAAAGAGAAGTTAGCTTTATTCAATCAAGGCAGTTACACCGAGTTGATCAGTGCTGCTCTGCTACAAGAACAAGCGACACTTGAGTGTCAAGCAGAAAAGAGGGATCGGGAGGATGTGCTAGAAGACACACCAGTTGTTCCTCGCAAATACCGTGTGGTGTATCACACACCATCCGATGAAAGATGGTAAGCGCCAGTGAGATCAACTCCGTACAGATTTCCTGCTCAAGAATCTTGTCTTGAAGCAACACCTTTGCCGCAGCAACGAATGACACCTGTGGCATCATTGCTGCAGCCAAGTACATCAACTCCTCCACCACAAGTCAACGAAGAACCGGGGAAACCTCCGCTTTTTATTGCCACCGTTCTGGGCATTTTAGGCAGGAATGCCGGGAGAAGTTGGTGAACACCAGACAGCCATCATCGTCAGGTGGTATGCCGCCACCTGTTCAGGTCAACGTAACAGCATTACAATCCGGGAGTGTGCAACACCTTGCTATTGAGGATGTCCCGGAGGGAGCACCGGTGTTAGCAGGCATGTTTGCGCTCAAAAACATGCCCGTGCTGGTACTTTTTGATTCAGGTGCAACCCACAATTTTATCAGCAAAACATGCGTGGATCAGCACCAACTATCCACCAATACTCCCACAACGAGTTTTCTTATACGATCACCGGGAGGAAATATCTCTGCCAATCAGATTGTGTCCCGAGCAGCTTTGTGTTTGGGCGGAAAAATATACCCAACATCGCTGATTATGTTGGAAAGGCAGAAGATAGACATTATATTGGGGATGTCTTGGTTAAATCATCACGGTGCCGTTCTCAATATCGGTAACCGGACTGTCCAGATTGACTCGCCGATTCACGGACAGCACATGCTGTTTTTAGACAGCGAAGATCCAGATATGGTGGAGGCCTACCACACGGAAGCGCTGAGGCTTGAAGATATTCCGGTGATACGTGATTATCCCGACGTTTTTCCCGATGACTTACCGGGCATGCCGCCCGAGCGGGACATCGAGTTTAAGATTGAGCTGGCGCCGGGAACGACGCCTATCTCACGAAGGCCTTACAAGATGGCACCTAACGAGCTAGCGGAGTTGAAAGAGCAACTGAATGAACTCATGAGCAAGGGTTTCATACGGCCAAGTTCTTCACCTTGGGGTTGCTCTGCGCTGTTCGTTAAGAAGAAGGATGAAACACTACGGCTATGTGTTGACTACCGTCCTCTCAATGCTGTCACAATAAAGAACAAGTATCCTTTGCCCCGCATTGACATCCTGTTCGATCAACTGGTGGGTGCAAAGGTATTTTCAAAGATGGATCTTCGGTCGGGGTATCATCAAATCAAGATCCGACCGGAGGACATACCGAAGACAGCTTTCTCGACGAGATACGGACTCTACGAGTACCTCGTCATGTCATTTGAGTTAACCAACGCTCCGGCACACTTCATGTACTTGATGAATTCTGTGTTCATGATGGAGTTAGACAAGTTCGTCGTGGTATTCATCGACGACATATTGGTTTACTCCAAATCTAAAGAAGAGCACGCTGAACATTTGCGTATCGTGCTACAACGGTTGCGGGAGCACCAATTATATGCCAAGTTCAGCAAGTGTGAATTTTGGATTAATCAAGTGCCTTTCCTAGGCCATATTATTTCAGCAGAAGGTATCGCCGTGGACCCCAGCAAGATTGGTGGGAATCTCCCAAATCAGTCCACGAGGTCCGAAGTTTCCTAGGTTTAGCGGGGTATTATCGGAGGTTTATTCCGAGCTTCTCAAAGATTGCTAAACCAATGACGGAGCTGCTGAAGAAGGGCGCTAAATACATGTGGTATGCAGCATATGAAGCCGCATTCAAAACTTTGGTGAAACATCTCACAACGGCTCCAGTTCTTGCTCAGCCGGACACGACGGAGCCATTTGATGTATACTGTGATGCATCTGGCATCGGTCTCGGCTGTGTTCTGATGCAAGATGGGCGTGTAGTCTCCTATGGGTCTCGTCAACTGCGAAACCACGAGCAGCATTATCCAACTCACGATCTTGAGCTTGCTGCTGTGGTGTTGGCGTTGAAGATGTGGAGGCATTACCTGCTTGGTAATCTTGTTCACCTCTACACTGACCATAAAAGCCTGAAGTATATCTTCACGCAGAAGGAGCTGAATATGAGACAACGGAGATGGTTAGAGCTCATAAAAGATTATGAAATTGAGATCCACTATCATCCGGGAAAAGCTAATGTGGTTGCCGACGCGCTTAGTCGGAAAGCCCATGTTCACAACTTAGCGGCTGCTGAGTTGGAAGATGAAGAACCAAGCCTCCGTGTTGTTCCATATGGCGCGCTTTATAATCTCGCGCTCATTCCAACAATCCGTGAAGAGATTGTTGAGGCTCAAAGAAGAGACATAGGTATGTCTCACATACGGAGAAGACTGGACAACGGAGAGGTAAAATGCTCCCGGAAGGATGAGAACGGTACAATATGGTTTAACAACCGTATAGTGGTACCGCGCAATATGAAACTCCGGAAGAAGATCTTGGATGAAGCCCACCCGTCAAAGTTTTCCATTCATCCTGGAAGTAACAAGATGTACCAAGATTTGAAACAGAAATTTTGGTGGACGAGGATGAAGAGGGAGATTGTTAAATACGTATCCGAATGCGATACGTGTAGACGGGTCAAGGCTGATCATATGCGGAAAGCCGGACCGCTACAACCTTTGCAGATTCCGGCGTGGAAATGGGAGGATGTGAGTATGGACTTCATCGTCGGATTACCGCTCACATCCAAGAAGCATGACTCAATATGGGTAATCGTCGACCGGTTGACGAAATCAGCTCATTTCATACCAGTGAACACTCATTATCGAGCAAGGCAATATGCGGAGCTATTCATCTCCAGAATTATATGCTCACATGGTGTCCCGAAGACCATCACTTCAGATTGAGGTGCGCTGTTTATTGCTCGTTTTTGGGAGCAGCTGCATGCCTCGTTGGGCACCAAGTTGATTAGGAGCTCCGCATATCACCCTCAAACCGATGGACAAACTGAGAGGGTGAATCAAGTGCTTGAGGATATGTTGCGAGCGTGTGCCATATACACCACGGTAGGATTTGGGACGATCACCTACCGCTGGCGGAGTTTTCATATAATAACGGTTATCAAGCGAGTATTAAAATGGCACCGTATGAAGCTCTCTACGGCCGGAAGTGTCGCACAACACTAAATTGGTGTGAGTCCAGCAAAAGAGTTCTGTTTGGGATTGATCTTGTCAACGAAGCCGAAGACCGAGTTCAGTTGATACAAGAGAACTTAAAGGCTGCACAATCCCGACAGAAGAGCTACGCCGATCAACGGCGTAGGCCTTTGCATTTTGGCGTCGGAGAGCATGTGTACCTTCGAGTGTCTCCGATGAAGGGAATTCACCGGTTCGGTGTAAAGGGGAAACTCGCTCCCCGTTTTATTGGTCCTTTTGCTATCACGGAGAAGTGCGGACCCGTAGCCTACTGGCTGGAGTTACCGGCAAGTCTAGCGGGTGTTCATGATGTATTTCATATTTCACATCTGCGGAAGTGCCTCAAATTCACCGCTGCTGTTCGCACTGAGGACATCGACGAATTGAAACCGGACCTGACCTACACCGAGCGACCGGTTCAGATTTTGGATGTAAAGACCCGGGTAACCCGGAACTGGACGATCCAATTTTTCAAGGTGCTGTGGAGTTATCACACCGAGGAAGAGGCGACGTGGGAAAGTGAAGATTATCTCCGCACCAACTACCCGGAACATTTATCTTTGTACAGTTTATAATTACCTCTCCCATCGCGTTCCTCTTTTGTAATCTCGGGACGAGATTCTTTTAAGGGGGGAGGAATGTAAAAGTCCCAAAAATGTGTATGAATAAAAACTAAAGTTTGAGTTCATATGTGTGGCAAAGACATGAAAAATGGGACTTGCTAAAACTTTTCTTCATGCAAGGTAATACATGGATGAACATCCAACATGAGGTTCACCTTTTTATTTAAGTAGTGTTGGACCAATAAGGAGTTAAATACCTCTTTGCATGAAAGTTTAAAATTCAGATTTGAAATTCAATGTTCACATATGGGGTGACCAAAAACTTTGAATAAACATGCAGCCCTATAGTTGGGATTATAGGGAAAAGTTTGCTCACAAACTTTTCAATTGTAGGGTGGGCTCAAAAAGGAGTTAAAGAGGGGAATTTGCAAACTTCAACAAAATTCAAATTTGGCAAGCAAATTCAAACTGAATTGGAAGGATTCATATTCTAACCCACATTTTAAAACTCAGAATTGTGGGAATTAAGAGGATCAGCTTGAGAAGATATTTGGGGAGGAAATGTGGAGTGGGACCCACATGTCATAGAGCTAAAAGAGGAGCCTTGAACCTTAAGTCTCAGCCCCAGTGGGGAAATTCGTCGAGCAGCACGTGGGCCACGAGCAGCTCCCACCGTGGAGCCACGGGGACGCTCGGCAGCGCCACCAGCTGCTGCATTTCCCCACATACGGCGCCCAGAGGCGGTTCTGCGGCCTGATCAACCCCCCCCCTAGACGAAGCAAAGGCCGTCCCTTCTTCTCCTCCTCGCGAGCGCACGGCCAGCGACCGTCTTCCCCTCCGCCTCTCGGTCCGATCGGAAGAACGGCGAAACCACCACGCTCTTTCCTCTCCTGACCTGCTAAACATCGTCGCGAGCTCGGCCTCCACCTCCCTGACCCGCAAGCCAGCGAGCTGCGGCCTCCGGTGCCCGAGAACGACCGCCGCCGCGGCGACCTAAGCCGATAAAGTGATCGGGCGCTCGTGGACAGCCCTCCACAGCGGGTTTCACGGTCGAACGATCACACCTACGGACGCGCACGGGTGCGGTGCTGCTTTCAGCCCAAGCTCAGGCCATACCGTGAAGCATCGCCGGCGAATTTCAAAGTTTGGCTCCGGCGACGTCAACCGAAGCATCCGGTATGGAAATCCAAAATTCTCCACTTCTATTCGTTCTTAGCTCGTCAAACTTTGCACATAGACGCTGGATTAGCCGGCGGTCATTTCTTCTTTAGGATCCAGCGCATGAAAACACCTCAGCACGACGGAATTCGAGCTCGACTAGAGGTGTTCATGGCGGACCCATTCGGTCGCACGGCGACAACCTATTTACAGCCGCTCCCGAGCCATTTTGAGGTCGTGTCGATCCTCCTAGAGGTACGCTGGTGCTGTAGGGCTCGTCGGCACAAGCTTTTGAGGGCTGGAGACCCCGGGCGACGCTGCCGGACTTCCACAGAGACAGTTACACGTCGCCGGCCATGTTCCGGTCGTCGGCAGCCCTAGCAAACCCCACAGCCATGTTCCTCGAGACCCTAAACCCCCTGGTGGCGAGTTGTAGCTCCGGCGGTGGCCGGGAAGGCCGGTCCGGCGAGCGTCCGGTTACTCCGGCGAGGGGCAGCGCGGGCGCGAGCGAGGAAGCCGGAGGAAGAAGAAGACGCGTGGGCCCCGCCTGTCAGCATCTCAGAATTCAAATCCGGGATCGGGTGTGGCCGGGATTCCGTGTGCTGGCGCGAAAAAAACCCCGTGGTCCCGGTGTGTCCCAGTTCTAATTGGTTAGAATTCAAATAAGCGGGCCCAGTGGGATTTTCAATAGGAAAATAATTCCAGACTTAGCTCAATCTTTAGAAATTCATATCTCCCTGTGGAAAACTCCAATTTGAGTGATTCCAATTGGGTTGGATTCATCTCTCTGAGTTCTATCCAAATATGAACTCAGATTTCTATGAAAGTCAATATTATATTCTGGAAAATTCTTTGAATGTTTTCTGAAAAAGAATTATTGAGGGAGTTTGGGTTATCCAAAAATACATAAATTTTGCCAGAATATTCTTTAGCGTAGTATTGACCTACTAGCAAATTTTCAGCTCATCTGAAGATAATTGGAGTAGGAATTTGCTAAATGCAAACTACTGTGTTCAAAAGAATCCAGAAACATTTTCAGAAAATGTTTCCCACTTCAAAAATCTGTTCTGGGCAATCCATAGCTCCAAAAATCATAGGAAAATTTAGGCAGGCTCTTTGAGACATACTTGGAATTGTAGTTCATCTAATTGGGCATGAAAATGCACATTACTCGAGAATTAATTCTTTTAAGTACAAATGCTTAAAGAATTGTTCTGGGAGAACTAGTCAAGTAAAAGAGCTGAAATGTGGACCAGATTACTTTCATATGGCCAGGAACTCACCTGGAAATGATCAGCCCAAGATGAGTCCTGGAACTCCCTGTTCTTATTCTCCATACTTGTGTATATGTGGGAATACATAAGAGATGTTGTGAGAATTATGGGGAGGACACAATATGACTCCACATTAGCTGCAATTTGGCAAGCTAAATCCTTAGGTAGAATAGAACCTGCTGTAAAAGTTTTGAGGCCATTGGAGTTCTTTTTCTTCAGTTGCACTCAAATCTTTTCAGCTTATCTATTATGTTCATTAGAGAAAAGGGTTAGTGTATAGCTAAGGCCTTAAGGTCAATTTAGTTTGTTTGTGTTCTTTGCACAACAGAGGCAAACCAAGCCATGCTTGGTTTTTCCACACAACCTCTGTCCTAAGAAATTAATTCCATAACTTCTTTCTATTACATTCTATAAAATATGTGCATATATATTTCAATAGGAACCACAACGAAGGGGACTCAAAGGAGTGATTCATCGAAGTCGATCAAGCTCCGGAGAGTCAAGGGTGGATCTGCAAGGACACTAACTATTATATACGACTACCCTGCAAAACAGGCAAGCTCCGGTTTGCATTTAACAGCTGTTAAGTTTTTATTTTGTATTCACCTTTGGTTAAGATTTGAACTGTGCATTAGGTCTAGTGTTTGATACTCCTCTTGCATAGCCAAATGACCCATGGAGTATTGGGTAGGTGTCTTTCATCATGTAGAACTGCCATGCTTAAGTACGGTTCGGTAGAAGTCGAGTGGTGAGATGCTACTCGCAGATTTAGGAACAACAGGGGCATACAGGATTGGTTCGTAATTGAATTAGCAAGTTAAAGTTGAAACCGTAAGGTTGTAGGAGCAGCAGGACATAGGGGCCTGGGTGCTGTAGACCTGTCCGTGTCGGTCAAGGACCGATCCGTATGCGGCCCTGTTGAACAAGTTTGAGTTGTGTACTGGACTCATGCTGGCTATATGGGACCCAGTAAACCGATGTACCTCGGGAAGCTGTTGTTGGGACTTTTCGGGTCGCCTCAGGCGGACCGCCGGTGTGCAGTATGTGGGGAATATTCTCATGACATCTCACGTCAGAAGGTGCACCATGAGAGTAGCTACTGTACGGGGCGACTTGATCGATTCAGCGGGGGTGAAACGGGGGAAAGGCTGCCACGTACGACGTCAGTGATGGTTGTTGTAGGCAATGTCGAGTACGGGCGTACGTGTCGTGTAGTCTGGGTGTTATTGATTCGAATCACCGTCGCTCGCGGAATGGACCGAGCATACTTGTTCTCACAGTCGTGACGTAGTAAGAACTAGCATGAGAAAGGAACTAATCATTTTGATGTGAAGTATTCTTCTACCTTGTATTGAAGCTTGATGAATAGGCTAGTGCAAACCCGATTCTTTTATGCCATGAGCAATTTACATCGGGGGAAAGTGTTTCTTGTTTGATTGTGGACTCCCGATGTGGCATGCCCAGGGTTACTTAAAATGCCGCAATTAATACCTGAAAGTAAGGATTCACTGTTAGGCGAGTTTAATTATGCTTATGCCATCGTATGTTAGGTTCATAACCTCACTTAGAGTTTCATGTTTAGGGTGACGGTTAAGTCTTGCTGAGCGTTATGCTCACGGATGCTATCCGAGTTGTTTTGCAGGTAATTGACTCGATGCTTATGAGAAGGGGTGCCGATGAGACTCGGGAACCTCCGAGTGCTTACTCAAAGAGCATCCTCGCCGCTGCAGATTGTCTCCGTGTTGCTAGTAAGAAACATCCGCGGGCTGGACCGTTTCTTTGTTGCTAGTTTAGATATGAGTCGTGAGAGTGATAGTCTTCCGCTGTAGTTTACTCTGATATAACTATTTGTAAAACATTCTTGTACGCTTCCGCTAAACTATTTATGTAATATGATGTGTGTTCATCGACCCGTGTGCTGTTGGGTGCCGCATAACACGGCACCACCCAACGAGGTCCCGTGGGGCCGTCTCAGCGTGGTATCAGAGCTGTTACACGGATTTGGACGTTCTATATATGGTTGGAACCGTCATTTCATAAAGCTTCCAACGGAACCAGCCCCACCTCAAAATTCCTTCTAAATTGATGGGAATCAGCGAAACAAGTGGGCGTCCAGAATCTGTCCGGTGCTGCGCCACCACCTTTTGGGCTGCTGTCCCGTGTATCATGTGGAAGCCCATTAGGGTTGCATCCAGGGATCTTGCACACCCCTAAACTCCTTTTTATACAGCAGCCGTCACCACATTAGGTTCGGGTTTTGCTTAGTTACAATCTGTCATTGAACAGTGTCACCGATCATCGGTTGTGAGACCCCAAATTCGTGATCAATTCAGTTTTGATTGCAACTTCTCTGTTCTTGCTTGTGTTCTTGATTGCGCTTGCAGGGATAAGCCTTCATGGTGAGGTCATTCGTGTGACACGGGTGATAACCAACGGAGCAATGGTGTAGTAATTGCGGGGTTTCGTTCGTTCGGAGCCTTGGATCATCAACGTCGAGATCTCCACCCAATCAAGTTTACCCTACCTCTCGGAAGATCGGGACTCATCATCCTATCATACACCATAATGTCGTCGTTGAAAACCACGACGAACTTGTCCAAGTACACCATGAAGACCTTGTTCATGAGGTACGTGAAATATGCAGGTGCATTTGTTAACCCAAAAGGCATAACGGTATATTCATACGAACCATACCGTGTTCGAAAGGCGGTCTTGGGTATGTCAGAGGGCTTAATCTTCAGCTGGAAATATCCTGACCGAAGATCAATCTTGGAGAAAACTCGGGCTCCTTTCATTTGGTCAAATAGGTCTTCTATTCGGGGCATAGGGTATTTATTCTTGATCGTCACCTCGTTGAGAGACCTGTAGTCCACACACATCCTCTGGTTTCCATCCTTCTTGTCCACGAAGAGCACGGGGGCTCCCCATGGTGACGAGCTTGGGCGTATAAATCCCTTCTCCAGCTGCTCCTGAATCTGCTTCTTGAGCTCCACTAGTTCGTTAACGGGCATCCTATAGGGTCTCTTTGCTATAGGTGCAGTTCTGGGTACTAGGTCAATGGAAAACTCAATGTCCCGGTCAGGTGGCATACCTGGAAGTTCTTCCGGGAACACGTCCGAGAATTCTTGAACCACCAGAATGCTTTCCAGGGTTACTTCTTCGATGTGGTTCAATGTTGCCTTCTCGGTTGCCGGTTGGGCTGACTCGAACTCGATACGGGTACCGTGCTCGTTTGTGAACTGCACGCTCCTCTCAGCACATTAGATTACTCCATTGTGCTTGCTTAGCCAATCCATTCCGAGTATTATGTCGAGCCCTTGGGAATCCAAGACAATGAGGTTGGCAAGGAAGTCTACCCCCCTTATTTTAAGGTTTACTTTCAGACATACTATATTAGTCCTCATCTCTCGACCGGGAGAATTAACCAACATAGTATATTTCAAGTGTGATATGGGTAGATTATTCTTGGCAACATATTTGGAAGATATGAAGGAATGCGATGCTCCAGAATCAAATAAAATGGTGGCTGGGTTGGAGTTGGCAAGGAACATACCAATCACAACGTCCTCAGCCTGTTGTGCTTCCTCAGCAGAGACATGGTTCACGTTGCCGCGAGCATAGTTCTGCTGTCCACGGTTCTCTTGATTGGCTCCTCGGTTCGGCCGTGGGTTCTGCCTGGGCACGTTGCCTTGCTGTCCAGGACCTCTCTTCGGGCACTGGCTCGCAAAGTGTCTCGCTTCTCCACATGCAAAGTATGCCTTGTTGCCTACGACAACCGGTACGTTGGGGCGGAGGTTTTAAGCACGAGCGCCCATGTTGGGACAGGGCGCTGGAGGCAAGGGCACAGGAGGTGCCTGTGCAATGGGTCGTTGCTGTGGTGGCTGATTTGGGCGAAACGACCCATACCGTGGTGCAGCTGGGGGCGTGTACCGAGGGCGTACATTGCTCCTTTTTGGCTGGTATGGCATCTTTCTTTTGCCCGATTGCTCGATCTCTCGGATCTTGCTTTCCACCACTATGGCTTTGTCGACTAGCTTCTGGAAGTTAGCATAGTCATTGTTGAGCAGTTGAACTTGGATCTCGTAGTTCAACCCTCTCATGAACAAGTACTGCTTCCTCTGGTCTGAGTTGACATCTTCAGGGGCATACCTTGAAAGCTGCGTGAACTTGTTTAGGTACTCGTTCACGCTCTTCTTGCGTTGGTGGAGACCTTCAAACTCCTGCCGTTTGAGCATCATGACACCAGCAAGGATGTAATGAGAGCGGAATCTCTCCTTGAACTCAGCCCAAGTGATATTCTCCTGGTTGTCAT
The DNA here is from genome assembly GCA_030760725.1 of Neostapfia colusana. Classification (NCBI taxonomy): domain Eukaryota; kingdom Viridiplantae; phylum Streptophyta; class Magnoliopsida; order Poales; family Poaceae; genus Neostapfia; species Neostapfia colusana. The sequence continues at coordinate 28,794,629 of JASWHV010000017.1, read as the reverse complement.
GAGCATTGCAGAGAGCGTCCCACCAGTTAGTGGCTGCTCCCATAAGTTGGTGCGATGCGAAGAGAACTTTCTCTCGGTCATTGCACTGAACTATGGCAAGCTTCTTCTCCATGGACTTCGACCAGTTATCGGCCTCCATGGGATCATTAGCTTGTGAGAAAGTGGGTGGACGAGTCCTCATGAACTCTCCCAATCTGTTGTGAGCTGGCGGTGGTGGTGGTGGTGGTGCAGGACCAGGATTGTTGTTGTTGGCTTGCAACTGACCCAAAGTTTGGATCATTGTTTGCATAAGCTGATTTTGCATAGCCATCAACCATTTCCAGGTTGTTTGCACCAGCTCCGGGGTTGTCATTCTCAGGAACCTCGACGTGGTCATCCTCCTGGTTGCCACGGACGTTCCTCTCTTGACGGTCGGCGTTTCCTCTCACCATCTGTGAGAGAGAGTTGGATAGAATAGAGGTCAGAAGGTTAGATAGATCCCCCCCTAACTATATGCATCAAGGTGGATGGACTTTATATCGTCATATATGAGGATGTGAACAAGTGTCGAGGCATCTCACATCTCCCTCTATTATGTGTGGATATGGACAACGCTTGAGATATCCCACAGCTCACACTAAGCACTCAAGCACAAACAGTCATCACAAAAGTTCACACAACTCCTATTCAAGCTTAGTCAATAGGAGTCCTATGTGCTTTAGGGTGATACCAATCTGTGACTTCACCCTATGTCAAGATGGATTGGGGTGATACCAATCTGTGATCCAACTATGGCTTCTCCTAGGCTTGCATCCTACGGTCAAGGGGGTTTTGATGCCAATCTATTCATTCTAGGCTTGCATCCTAGGGTCATAGTGGCTCTGATGCAATCTGTGACTAGGCGTGGCAGCTTTGAAACTAATCTGTGATCTTACCTAGGCTTTAATCTATGATTTCTATTTAGGCGGTGGCCTACGATCTACCGTGGCAGGTTGATACCAATCTGTGAATTGTACCAATCTGTGACCTTATCTAGGATTGTGACCTATGATCAACTATGGCTCTAATGCCAATCGGTGATTCCTACCTAGGCGTGTGACCTACGATCAACCCGTGGCTCTAATGCCAATCGGTGATTAGGCGTGTAACCTACGATCAACCCGTGGCTCTGATACCAATCTATGACGCCCTGGTTCTGAGAGGAAACCTCCCGGAACCGAGACTGATGCGTATGTGTGCCCAGGATGTTCATCACACATACACATATCATCCACAAACTGAATTCAAAATATAATACCACAAATGAATAGGGTTTTATTACAAAGTCTCATGAGTCTCAAACTCATGCTAGCAGCGGAAATCTTAATCTAGCAGCGGAAGTCTTTTAACTAGTGTGGAAGCAACTAAGCAGCAGCAGCGAATCCATCTCCTACTCCACAGGCAAGGTTGAGGGTGGATCTCACGCCTAATACTCCTCATGCTCGTTGAAGTGCTCCTCTCCTGTTGCTGATGATGTATGATAATGCAAGGGTGAGTACATGACGTACTCAGCAAGTGCGGGAAGTATGACATGTAGCTTACAACAAGGTAGGTAACAAAGGCTCATTGCAGAAAGCAAAGTTTATTTCTCAAAACACGATAAAAACAGCAACTTAGATTTAAGTGAATGTATTCCCAACATGTATTTAAACATCAACATACCTCCATCATGATTCACCACTTTTCATGTCTCTCTAGACATTTATCCTTCCCAACTTTTCTCATGAATACCACCTTGTATTCACTACCATCTCATGAATACCATCTCGTATTCACTACCATTTTATCTCATATTCAATTTTGTCTCATACCGCGGCCCAATCTCATTGCCATGACTCAACAGTCATGCAACCAAATCTTACTACCCGGACTCAACAGTCCCGAAAGAAACCAAAACCAAAGACCAAACCATAACCATTCAAACCATCCCAAAAACCATCCCAATAACCATCTCATCTAACCATGTGGGTTGTCCAGGCGCTCGTGACCGTAAGCTCAACTATCATGATAGTTTCAAGAACTCTGCAGAGTGTGTACCTCTTTACCCACAAGTTTGTGATTTCGTCACCCGTCGGCGACTGCAGAACCTCCATTATACCAGTACACAACCATCGGTGTATGGTCAAGAGATCACAAAATAGCCTTTACAAAGGGGCTACTAGATGTATGGGCTCACTAAGGTTTCACCGGCAGGCTATAATTTCCAATTCTCTCACCTACGGGCCCCCTCTTGTTCCATGCAGTTCCCGGGGCAGTCCTCACTCGACTCCCATTCCCCGCGCCTTCCACGGTCCATAACAATCTAGTAACTTACCTAATTAGTTAGCTAAGACGCACCCATATTTGGCCTTGTGGTGGCACTGTTATCCTGGCATGGCTCGCATGAACCGGTCCTTAGATCTACGGCAAGTAACCACCATCTCATTCTACCTCATCCACAAACCAAGGCTTGCCTAGATCACCCCGATTCATGTTCTTTTTCAACATCAGTTTCTCATTGTTCATATGAGTGCAGTTAGCTAGACACATCTATCTCGCTTCCCGTATCCCATGGACTTAGCGAAGCATAAAAGCAAAAACCATACCTGACTCATTGACTTTCCCGGCGACAAGGGTGGTTAACAAAACTAGTAAAATCCTATGAAAGGGTTCCCCATCATGTTGACTCAAGCACACACACCTTTTCGCAAACAAAACAATCTTTTAAAAACATGGGATCAATATGATCAAATGGGCACTTGCCTTGTTCTTGCGGTTCCTGTTGCTCAAATTCTTGTTGTTGTAGTCCATCGTAGGTAGCTCTCTGAGCTTGTCCTTCTATCCACGATCACGCACATACAAGATTCATAGCAATCAATCATCATGCACAAACTTTACTTAAGATGCAATGATGCATATGCATGTTAATACTATGGTGCAGTTTAGTTTGTGTGTGTTCTTGCATGGCTTGCATGGGGTTTTATGATGAACAAAGGTGTATAGATCAAATGTGGACGTGGCGATGATCTGGACACAGGATCTAGATCAAACCGATCAACACGTGATCTGTCCACGGAAAAGCTTCTGTTTCGAAGGGATCGAAGAAACAGATGCAAAGAAAACTGCGATGATGTCGTAAGGTGGTATTGGAGACCTACCTTACTCTCTTCAGGACCTTCCTCCTAGCGATGGCAGCAAAACAGATCGTCGGGTCTCCTCCGGCGATCGTGTTGGGGCTTGTCAGCGGCTCTCCGGCGACTAAACTCCGGCGAAGGTGGTTAGCTCGGCGAGTTGGGGCTAGGTCTCCAAGTCGATGACTTCAGGAGGTGGAAAAGAAGTTCGTGGTTGCAGCCAAAGGTTTTCGGTTCTATTATAAGAGGAAAACGAAGAGTCCTACTCTGATCAGAATTCGAATAAGAGTCCTATTCAAATTGTTTTTGGATCTTAACAGCTTATCTCTAATCGATTTGGTGTGGTAGCAATGTGGAATTCGTGTCGGTTTCCTTCTGTACCGGTATCCGTGCGTACAGAAGAAAAACCTCTTCAAACCTCATCTCCTTCGCGGCGATGAGCTCCGGAGGCTCCACGTGTCCTACGGAGGCCGGGCTCCGTTTTCCTGCAGAGGCGAGCTCCGGTTGTGCCGCGTATCAGGCGGGCGAGACCTCCCTCTCCTCAGAGGGCTCCGCGTGCGCCACGTGTCCTAGCGAGTCGGGACCTCCCCTCTCTCCAGAGACGAGCTCCGTGTTTGCCACGTGTCAATTCCGGACCTCCCCTCTCTTCGGAGGTGAGCTCCGGGGTGCCACGTGTCAATTCCAGACCTCCCTCTCTTCGGAGGTGAGCTCCGTGAGTGCCACGTGTCAAGCAGCGCCGATCTTCCATTTTTCTCGGAGGCAAGCTCCGAGGTCGACACGTGTCCGTCAGCATCGGACCTCCCGGAGGTGAGCTCCGGAGGTGACATGTGTCCAGTAGTGTCGGACCTCCCGGAGGTATGCTACGGAGGTGACATGTGTCCAGTAGTGTCGGACCTCCTGGAGGTAAGCTCCGAGGGCGACACGTGTCCCGCGCGGCTGGTCCTTTTCTTCTCCGCAGTGACTAGCTCCGAAGTCGACACATATCCAGCGGGACTGGCCTCGCTCCTTCCGCAGAGGCTAGCTCCGGGGGCAACACGTGTCCCACGGGGTCGGACCTCGCCCTTTTCACAGAGGCAAGCTCCGAGCCTGCCACGTAGCCAGTTTTGCGGCGGACCTCTCCCCTTTTGCGGGGATGAGCTCCGAAGGCACCACGTGGCCAGCGGGCCGCGGGAAATGTCTTCGGCGCTCTAGGCTGAACTGGAATTGGCTCTCTTTTGGCTATCTTTTTTATTCTTTCTCTGTTTTCAATCTATTTAAAAATGTTTTTTCTACATGAAATATGAATACATGCAGAAATCGAAAATGAGGGTGTCACATCCATGACCATCAAATCATGTATCCTGTTGGGTGGGATGATGCATGTCGAAGTGTGTAGCCGACACTTCCCCCGGGCCTGCTCCGGGCAGCCCGCGGAGGTTCTTTTTCGGAGGGGCTAGTCACTCGCGGAGAGCTTCAGCGTTAGGGACGATTGAGGGAGAAGCTTGACACGGGGATTTTACGTGGTTCAGGCCGCCGGAGCGTAAAACCCTACGTCCACGGTGAGCAGAGTTGCTCGCTGTATTGCTTGCTGCTCAGAACCGGAGTCCTGAGCTTGAGGGTGTGAGATGTCGAATGGCTAGAGTGCGAGGGTGCGTAAGAGGCGAACCCCCGCTAACGTCGCCTACCCAAGCCTTTTATAGTCCAAGCCTCGTGTGGCTTACAAGGTGGGCCCGGGACCCGATAGGTGGTCCCGGGGAGATTGCCTGCCATCTACCGTATCTGCAGTTATGCCGGTAGTTGTCTCTGGCGAAGGCTTCCGAGTCTTCGTTCTGCCACCCTGCCCATGCCGCAAGCTACTCGTAGTGGTTTATGATGGCAGGGGCGGCAGGGGATGTCTTGTCACTATGTTTATTGGCGGGCATACTCTGACACGGCGCGCCAGTTTGCGATGTGACTGGGCGCAACGGCACCTGACAGAGGCGTGCTCCGCGTCTCCACGCCTTGGGAAGGCACGGGCCTTGAATACCTTGTACGGGCAAGGTATGGCACGTCTTTACTCTTGCTGCCTATCGCGTGGGGGCAGGCAGCGTTGCTCTGCTGGCCACGTGGCGGGCCCAGAGCTCTCCTCTGAGGAGAGGGAGGTCCGGCCCCGCGGGACACGTGGAGCCCTCGGAGCTCTCCCCACGGAGGGGGGAGGTCCGGCTTCTGCTGGCCACGTGGCGGCCCCGGAGCTCTCCTCTGAGGAGAGGGAGGTCCGGCCCCGCAGGACACACGGAGCCTCCGGAGCTCTCCCCGCGGAGGGGGGAGGTCTGGCTTCTGCTGGCCACATGGCGGGCCCGGAGCTCTCCTCTGAGGAGAGGGAAGTCCGGCCCCACAGGACACGCGGAGCCTCCGGAGCTCTCCCCGCGGAGGGGGGAGGTCCGGCTCAGTCGGCCACGTGGCGGGTTTGGAGCTCTCCTCTGAGGAGAGGGAGGTCCGGGCCCGCTGGACACATGGCGCCTTCGGAGCTCTCCCTGTGGAGAAGGGCGAGGTCCTTAGGCATTTCCCCCTGTGTGCGGGGGTACCCCGTATCGAGGGTACCGACAGTGGCCCCCGGGTCCATCTCGGGGAGATAGCAAGCCCGAGGTGGGGCCTCCGTCTCTTCCATTCCGCGCACCTTCTCTAAGACCCGCATTGACCGTTGCCGCAGCATGAACAGTCGCGGGACCATGGGAGCGTGTGCCCACTTGATGGTTGCCTTTACTGCGGCGGTTCCCAAGGCTGCCACTTCTGCACGTCGCAGCACTTTTTTTGGGAACCGCCGAAGCGTCTTGTCGGCTCGTCTCCTTGGGAGACTGACTTCTTGGCCCACCGCTTCAGCTGGACGACTTGGGTCCAATTGTCATCGACTGTTGTTCTTGGAGCCGAAGCGGTTGCCCAAGCAGCGTATTCGAAGAGTTTCATATCGCTTTGAATCACACCTGAGAAGTTTAAAAGGGGATCTTACCCGCATCGCGGCTTCCCTTCGCACTTCCCAACGCTTGCACCTTTCTTGAGTTCTTGCGCCTTTGTCTTCCCTGCCATGGCTTCCAACCCGCCTCCGGAGAAGAAGCGTGCTCGGTCTCCTCCGGCGGCGGCGTTTGCGCCGAGTTAGGGATCCAGGGTGCCTGCGCGCCCTGCTTCTGGAGATGGCGCCCCGTCCAGTGGCGACCCCAAGAGGCCTCAGGCTCAACATCCCGACGGGACTCCTCTTGAGCAACGACGGGTTGAAAGTTCCCACGCGTCGCGTCCTCCCTCTTCAGGCGGTGGAGCCCCGAGGGGAAGTGCTGGCGTGTCGATGCCCAGGGGCGAGCCAAGAGCTCAGGTGCCCCGGGCTTCAGGGGTCGGGTCGGCGTACAGGGGGGCTTCAGAAGCATCCCCTGCTCCGCCAGCCCGGACGACCGCGGGGCAGCCATCGGCGGCGATGGCGGGCTCTAGTGGATCTACCCCGGCTCGGAAGCCGGGGTTCAGAGCCCGTTGGAGCGCTTGTGTCTCTCGGTAAGCGACGCCTACCGGATTCTAGAGTATGTGTTGTCTTCTTATTTTATTAACTCAAGAGTTTCCCATATTTGTAGGGATTCCCCGACTGCCGGTAACACTCCCATTTCCCGGCCATCCCCATCTGATGGGGGATCCATGCCGCAGCGCTCAGAAACCAAAACGGTCGCAGCGGCCCCCAATCCAGCACAAGTTCCTTAGGTGCCGGTCAGCCCGGCCCCTGCGGCAGCGGTGACTCCTCCCACTCGTCCCTCTTCACCGGCTCGGGAGCCGGCTGTCGGTGGGAGGAACTGCCACGGGCCTTACAGTGGGCAGCGAACCAGGGCGCGATGGGAGCGAGCCCGTCCCAGCGCCGGCTTCTCCTGATCGGCACCTTATCCCGCTTGCCAGAGCGTCGACTTCTCCCGAAGACAACGTAATAGAGGAGGTCGGGGGCGCCGCTCCGGCCTCTGTCACCCCGCTGCCCCTGGCAGACGCCCTCGTGCTCGCCCTGACAAGCGTCTGGCAGGTCTTGGCCGCGCTCGGTCACGAGCGGGAGGAGCAGCTAGGTGAGAGGGATCGCCTCCTCACCTGGGGGCGCCTTTTGAGGGAGCGGACCGAGGAGGTCAAGGGGGAGCTCGACTCCAGGCGGGCGTCGCTCGATGTCATGGAGGCACTCCTCGACCGTCAGAAGAGGGCCGTCGACCGTGTGGACTCCGAGACGCGGCGGCTCCACAAGTAGGTCCCTTGAGGCGCATGCTCGGGCCGAGGAGAACTTCTCTGCCTTGGAGGAGGTGCGGCAGAGGCTGGTGCGCTGTGAGGGCGCCGTTGCGGATCAGGAGCGCTCCGTGGCGGCCGAGGCGGAGAAAGTCACCGCGCGGCTGGCGGCGGGCGAGGGCGACCTGCGAGCACGGGCTACGGAGCTAGAGACCCGGAAGGCAGACCTTGCCACGAGGGAGCAGCAGGTCTCCCGGGAGCGCCAGGCAATCCTGGATCGGGAGCTGGCAGCCAACTTCCGGGCTTCAGAGTTGGAGCGGCTAGCCCAGACTCTACATCTTCGGGAAAGCTCTCTGGCAGCCAAGGAGAAGAAATTCTCTGAGGGGAGCCTCGACGCCTTGCTGGCAGCCTGCTGCGAGGTGGAGGAGCTCTTGGCCTTGAGGTCCTCCGAGGCCCGTGCGGTCTCGAGCTTCATCGACTAGGCAGGGTCCGCCCTGGTCCCCCTTGGATTCAGCCCGGTGAAGACAGCGGCCCCTGCGCTGAAGGTGGCCGAGGTGGTCCCCGCGCTCGAGTCTATCGGCGCCAAGCTGAGCAGGCTAGATGCGGTGGTCGCCGGCGAGCTTGAGGCAGAGGGACGGGGCCTGGCGATGGAGGTTGCCATGCATGTGTTGGCATGCTTCCGGAGCCGGGATCCTTCCTTCTCACTAGAGCCAGCGAGACAGGGCCCCGCCGCAGAGCGGGAGGAAGCTGCCAGGGCTGAAGTCGGGGACGTGGCTGCCCTTGTTGCCTCTAGGTTCCGGCGCGATCTAGGAGGACCCTAGGACTTGTATCTTTTCCCCTTTTTTATTGAGTCTGTAGTCCAGCTCATGGAGCCTTGAATGAATAGACTCTTGTTACTTTCTGTGTCTGTGTGCTTTTGTCTTCTTCTTGGCTTGGCCTGGCCGAGTCCTTTCTCCACAAGGTACCCAAAGGTCTTCACCAATCTTGAAGCCCTGCACAGACACCTTCCCCGGGTCCTTATGGTGTTAAGGGCCCCGGAGGTCTCTGGAACTCGCCCCGCACGAACGGGGAGGTCCGGGTCTGCCGACCACGTGGCTGGCCCGGAGCTCTCATTTGAGAAGATGGAGGTCCACGTGCCCAGCGGGGTCACCCCCACGGAGGGGGCGAGGCTTGGCTCTGCCGGCCACGTGGCGATCCCAGAGCTCCTCCAGAGGAGAGGGGAGCTCCGGCCCCGCTGGACACGTGGGGCCTTCTGGGCTCGCCCCTGCAGAAGAGGCGAAACCCGGATCCTCCAGTCTTGCACTGGAGTAGTCGATGGCTCTTCCCCCCCCCCCTTCATGCGGTCCCCGTAGCTAAAACCTGGAGATCTTGCACAGAGGTAGAAGAAGCGTAATTCTCCTCGGGGGGTTCTCCCCGTCTCTTAGTCTTGTTTGGCTTACGGTCCTAGTCTGGTATACGGGGCTTGGGCAATTCTGTGCGCGAGGCGCCAGGGCTCCGGCTCCCTCCAAGGTCAGGGTACGACCATCTGGCCCCTAGTACCGAACCGTACACCGGGGAAGCAGAGTGCATAGGCTTTGGGTATGGAAACAAGCAAAGCGGCTGTACTCCCCTGGACCTCCGAAGGGCAGGGCACGCAGGCTTTGGGTCGGAACCGGCAAAGCAGGCTACGCACCCTGGACCCCCCATGCACAGCGCAGGCCTTTCCTAGATGTGACCAACTGGCACCGCAACACTTGACTGGGGGAGGCCCGAAAGGCCCCCTAGCCATCGGCAGGTGCCTCAAGCACAACCGCCTTCGGTAGGATAGCAAATGATGACTATGGATGAGAGCGGGAAAGGGGAGCTAAATGTACGGTGAGCATACATAGAAAGTGTGGTCACAAAAATTAATGCGTAATTTAAATGAGCACATAAGTGAGAGCATGGTAGAACAGGTTTCTGTGTAAATACCCATAGGAGGAAGACAGGCTGAACATGGAGGCAATGACCCACCCCATTAAGAAGGGAAGCAAGACTCTACGCGCTTAGGGTCGGAACCAGGCCAAGCTGGACGTAGTCCTGGATCGTCCCCTGAGGCTTAGCTGCTCCTAGCGCTGTTCCTGGAGCCTATGGGATCTATTACAGAAAGGTAAAGGCCTGTTCTACTAATGCTCAGGAGGTAGAACTTACTGTGGTGTTCCATGCTCCAAGAGTTCAGGAGCGGATCCCATCCTTGGTGGAAAGGCGTATGTACCTGGGACGGCAACTTTCATGACTCGGAAGGGACCTTCCCGGCTGGGGGAGAGTTTATAGGTTCTTCGCGAGAAAGTGTGCACCACGGCACCAGGTCCCCTTCTTGTAGCTCCCAGACGCGCTTAGTCCTTTGGCGGTAGTGCCGGAGAACCAGCCGGGGCCGTGCGTTGTGGGGTGTTGCCTGCAATCGTGCCTCGCCGACGAGGTCGATATCTTCACGCTGGAGCGGGTCCTGCGCGGCTTCTCCCGGGAGCCCCGGGGTACCTTCCCCTATTGGCTCAGGCCGACAAGAGGTAGGAGGACCCGGAATCTTCTTGGGAGACCCAGGATGTCTTCTTCCATTGGCTCAGGCCGACAGGAGGTTGACAGATCCTGGGCGGCCCCCGGGAGGTTAGGCCGAGGCACCGAGACGTGCACTCGGGTAGAGCTGGCCCGGTTCTGCACCGCCGGGGGCTGGTGCTTGGGCTGCTGCAACTGCTTGGAGCTTCTCCAAGGCTAATGTCGCAGCAGTGCAGTCTCCACAGATCTTTTAGGGCAGCCATAGTCGGTTACCGCCCTGACTCATCGTCACTGGAGCTGGAGTCCTCACAGTTGTGTACCGTCTTTACCGCGTGCCGAGGCTCCTGGAACCCCACCTGGTGGCCGACGCTGTCTGGGGTGTCGACCTTCTGCTTGCCCTCCCTTTGTCGAAAGGGAGGGACCTCAGCTCGCAGCTGCTTCCCTTTGTAGAAGCGCTCAGCGAGCTTCTGAATCTCCCGGCACTCAGCAGCAGTATGGTAACTGGTGCCGTGCGCGGGGCATGGCTCGCTTTGGTCACCATCTGGAGCTGGTGACCGTCGCTGCCTTTTGTCGGGGCGTGGCCCCCGAGCTCCACTGGGTGCTGCTGCTGCAGCAATGGGAGCCGTGGTCGGTGGCTTCATCTTGCCTCCGCCCCGGTTCTTGATCTTCTTGCTGCTTCCATGGGAAGCAGTGCCAGATCCGGGCTGTCCTCCTTACTCAGAGGCTGGCAGTGAGTGCCAGTTCCGCCCTTCTGCTGCCCTGGCGCACTTGTCCGCCAGGCTGAAGAGCTCTGAGACGTCGCGAACCTCTCTGATCGCGAGCTTCTCAAGCATCTTCTTGTCCCGTACACCCTGCCGGAATGCCACCACCACAGAAGCATTTTGGATACGCGGGATGGTGTTCCGTACCTGGGAGAAACGCTGGATGAAGGAGCGCAGCGTCTCTCCAGGTTGTTGCTGGATGGCGTGGAGGTCGAGCTCCGTGCCAGGCCGGGTGTAGGAGCTGCCGAAGTTAGCAGTGAACTGCCGGCAGAGCTCTCCCCAGGAGGTTATGGAACCCTGGGGGAGGTTCATGAGCCAAGACCGGGCTGGGCCGGTCAAGGCGACGGGGAAATAGTTGGCCATGACGGCCTTGTCCCCTCCTGCAGCAAGTATGGCGGTGGAGTAGATTTGGAGGAACTCCGCCGGGTTGACACTGCCGTCGTACTTCTCGGGCAGGTGCGGCCGAAACTTGCGCGGCCATCTCGCGAAGCGAAGGTGTGGCGCCAGGGCCGCACATCCTGCTGCTGCAGGCGTTGGTGCCGCGAACGCTTGGTTCGCTTCTGGCACTGTGTACCCCGGTATGGGCAAGGCTGCGCCATAGACCGGGGGCACCATTTGCAGGGCATATGGCTGAGGCATATGCTGCGTGCCGTATGCCTGGGGCAGAGTCGCGTGGTGAACGTCTGCGCCTCAGGCGTGGTTGAGGCAGTCAACATGCTGTCGCCGGCCTCCTGGTTGCGACGCCTTTCTCGTTGTCGCTCAATGAACACTCGGGCATCTTTTCCCAAGTGGCATCATGGCCAGCGGGCCGCGGGAAATGTCTTCGGCGCTCTAGGCTGAACTGGAATTGGCTCTCTTTTGGCTATCTTTTTTATTCTTTCTCTGTTTTCAATCTATTTAAAAATGTTTTTCTACATGAAATATGAATACATGCAGAAATCGAAAATGAGGGTGTCACATCCATGACCATCAAATCATGTATCCTGTTGGGTGGGATGATGCATGTCGAAGTGTGTAGCCGACACTTCCCCCGGGCCTGCTCCGGGCAGCCCGCGGAGGTTCTTTTTTGGAGGGGCTAGTCACTCGCGGAGAGCTTCAGCGTTAGGGACGATTGAGGGAGAAGCTTGACACGGGGATTTTTACGTGGTTCAGGCCGCCGGAGCGTAAAACCCTACGTCCACGGTGAGCAGAGTTGCTCGCTGTATTGCTTGCTGCTCAGAACTGGAGTCCTGAGCTTGAGGGTGTGAGATGTCGAATGACTAGAGTGCGAGGGTGCGTAAGAGGCGAACCCTCGCTAACGTCGCCTACCCGAGCCTTTTATAGTCCAAGGCTCGTGTAGCTTAGAAGGTGGGCCCGGGACCCGACAGGTGGTCCCGGGGAGATTGCCTTCCATCTACCGTATCTGCAGTTATGCCGGTAGTTGTCTCTGGCGAAGGTTTCCGAGTCTTCGTTCTGCCACTCTGCCCATGCCGCAAGCTAGTCGTAGTGGTTTATGATGGCAGGGGCGGCAGGGGATGTCTTGTCGCTGTGTTTATTGGCGGGCAGGCTCTGACACGGCGCGCCAGTCTGCGATGTGACTGGGCGCAACGGCACCTGACAGAGGCGTGCTCCGCGTCTCCGTGACTTGGGAAGGCGCGGGCCTTTAATACCTTGTACGGGCAAGGTATGGCGCGTCTTTACTCTTGCTGCCTACCGCTCGGGGGCAGGCAGCGTTGCTCTGCTGGCCACGTGGCGGGCCCAGAGCTCCCCTCTGAGGATAGGGAGGTCCGGCCCCGCGGGACACGTGGAGCCCTCAGAGCTCTCCCCGCGGAGGGGGGAGGTCCGGCTTCTGCTGGCCACGTGGCGGCCCCGGAGCTCTCCTCTGAGGAGAGGGAGGTCCGGCTCCGCAGGACACGCGGAGGGGGGAGGTATGGCTTCTGCTGTCCACGTGGCGGGCCTGGAGCTCTCCTATGAGGAGAGTGAGGTCCGGCCCTGCAGGACACGTGGAGCCTCCGGAGCTCTCCCCGCGGAGGGGGGAGGTCCGGCTCAGTCAGCCACGTGGCGGGTCCGGAGCTCTCCTCTGAGGAGAGGGAGGTCCAGGCCCGCTGGACACATGGCGCCTTCGGAGCTCTCCCTGCAGAGAAGGGTGAGGTCCTTAGGCATTTCCCCCTGTGCGCGGGGGTACCCCGTATCGAGGGTACCGACAATGCATATGTTGACATATTAGCTAGATATATCAGAAATATATTTCATAGGTTAATGAACTATCCGATATATCATAAGTATATTTACAACAACTATAACCAAGCCTTTATCCCAAGCATGTTGGTGTCGGCTAGACATGAAACCCAATAATTATATATATATTGTGGCGGACCGGAGTCCGCTCATCCAGGATCGCAGAGGGTGGTGCCGCACGATGCGACACCCGACAGCACACGTCATAAGGACATATTATATTACATGGGAACAACAACTGAACTGTACAAACAGGTACAACTTCAGTACAAACTAATATTTATTTTACACAGCGGAAGTCTACTCTGTACAACTCACGCCCGCCTATTTAGCAAAAGTCGGTTGCCCAGCCCTAGAGCAACCCACACTAGCTGCACGTCTCAGCTCAGCGCGGCGTGTACGGCTCCCACTCAGCCGTGGTCCCCGACAGAGGGTAACCCTCGCCGGTGGACTCGTACTCCGAGTCCGTGGGTGGCTCCTCACCTGAAAAACACTTAAGCAGCAACCGTGAGCACGATGGCTCAACAAGGCTTAACCGACTCCCCTAAGCATGAAACTCTACATGAGGTGTACAATGACATAGGATAGTAATATTGCAGAAAATGGACCCGCCTACAAGTTCATCCTTAGTTTATCTTTTAGCACAAGTTAACAGTTCGGAAAGATGAAATTTAGTAAGCAGTATTTGGTGGCACACATGTAGCAATACAATTATATCAATCAGCAATATTGAATCAACATATTTCATACATTAATCTACGTCACGACTCAGTGACCAAGTGGTACTCTTCACCGCGAGGGACGGCGAATTGACTCGATATACACCTGCAGGGAAACCCAAAGAGCACGTCACGTACGCCCACCCGTGGAGCTGCACAGCACGTTCACTCGATGTCGTATGGGACAACCTTTCACCCAACAGCCCAAACGCCGAACTGGTCGCACCGAAATGAGCAGGAGGTTCCCCACACGGAGCATCTCTCTATGCCCGTTGGCAGATTTCCACCTTGCTGCCCTCAGCCTACACCTATAAATCAGTGCGTTATGCCTCGACGCCCGGAGGTTTAGGCTACATCAGTTTATCGGGGCCCATATATCCGATATGCCTTCGGTACGTTCAAACTTGATCAGCGTAGGCCGCACACGGATCGGTTCTCAATTGACACGGACAGGGCCGCGCACACAAGACTCTCCCTTGCTGCGCCCTAACCCCTGCCAAGTCTCATTTTCATTACTAAAGTGATCTCACATCACTCCACCGAACCCGTGTGTCCCAAGCCTATCTCGCGAGTAGATTCCAACTACTCGACTTGTACCGAAGTTCTATGAAACATTAAGCATAGCTTGCCTACACGAGGTCTTAGACACTACCCTCACTCTTATGGAGACTTTTGGTCATGCAAGTGGGGTTCCATTCATCCTACACCTAATGCACATTCATACATCACCCTAATTATGTGAACAAAGCAAAACTTGATAAAAGAGTTAATGCATACCGGGGCTTGCCTTGTTGCCGCTGGTCAGGGGTTAGTTCTTCTTCCGGAAGTAGGAAGTCGAGTACCTCCGGAGCCTCCTCGCCTTCAGCGACTACACGTTAATAAAATACTACATGTTAATGAATATGCATATGAGTTTATTGTAATGCTTTTGTTACTAGTTCTAATAACAAGTTTTTAACAACTGGAACTCTGTTTAAGAATCTAAAATGAAACTGGGGTTTAGTGGTTTGGGCTTTGGACCTAAGCATATGGTTAAGTGCTAAGTGGTTATCCCCCTTTTCCACATTGATCACCCCAAGTGAGTTAAACAGAGCAGGGGTGATCCAGAGCTCCAATGGAGCTGAGAATTTTTGTGTGAGTCCCTTGTCACAAGAAAACCCTCTGGACCAAAATTTAGCACTTTTCAGTGAGTGGTTTGCTCAGAATAATTCTCTTAGCAAATAAGCAAAGGAGAATAAATTCTGAGGTAACACCCCTGTTCATGCCCAACTTAGTGAACTACAATTTCAATTATAGCTCCTAGAGTTTGCATGAATTTTCCTAGCATTTTTGGAGCTAAGGTTTGTCCAGAATTGAATTTCCAAGTTTTGGGAAATTCTCTGAAAATATTTCTGTATTCAAATAAACACAGCACCTTCAAATTTGAATTTCTCTGATCAAATCAACTCCAAATGGTCTTAAACTTTTACAGGGATTCACTAACATTCTAAAGAACATTCTGGAAAATTTTGGGGATTTTTGGATGAACCAAACTCCCTCTAAAATTCTTTTGCTGAAAAGCTTTAAAGAACTTTCCGGAATTAAATAATAGGTTTCTTACAAATTGGGTTGCATATTTGGATAGAGTTATGCAAGATGAATCCAACCCAATTTGAATCACTAAATTTTGAGCTTCCTAGCAAAAGTTATGGGGTTCTAAAGTTTGAACTAAATCTGGAAATTCAAATTAATTCGGGAAACATTCAAACTCTGACTGCGGGTCCCCCCTACACGTGTCGGCTGCTGGAATCACGCCACACGGGGCCACAGGACCCTTCCCGCGTCACCACACTGGATCCCAGGCCGCAGCAGATCCGACGATTTAAAATATCGCCACTGACATGCGGGGCCCCCAGTCATCTTCCTCCTCCCGAGGCCCACGCGATCCCACCGCCGAGCTCGCCGGAGCTCTCGCCGGAGAGGGGTTCCGGCACTCGGAACTTGCCAATTCTCGCCGCCTGTGCCTATCTCAGCCTGGGGAACATGGTGGTGCCCTCACCAGAGCGTGACAACGGCTGGAACAGTGCTCCCACCGGGAGCTCACCGGCGACGTCGAACTCGGCATCCCCTGCACCTTTTTCGATGCGGTTTGCTCGGGGAGCTCCGCTGACACCTGCTGATCGTGTACATGGGCACCAATCCCCGTGAAAACAGCTGCAACTACGACCTCACCAGTGACATAGGACGGATATAGGCTGTTCTCAGAAAACATCGAAGAACCGTAACCCTAGCCCATGGTTCTTGCTGGTTTTTGATCCTAGGTGGTCGTGGCAGGGTGTAGATCGTGTGTTTAGCTCAGTACGCCCGGTGATAAGCCAACACCCGTGAATTTTTGGATTTGGTGGAGCTCGGCCTTAAGAACACCGTAGCGTTCCCGGAAGAAATTCTCCCCCGACGGTGCATGAAATGCCGAACGGTAAGGACAAGCAGAACCAGCACCTTATGGCGGTCGTTTCTTGTGTTGAGCGTCAGGCACGAGGGCACCTGGTTTGCTCGGACACCGGCGATCAGTGGGTGGCGAAACACCGAGTGTGTGGCCGGGTTTGTGGGCGGTGGAACATAGAGGATACGGGGGGTTTCACGCAGCCCAGCAGTGCAACCGCCCACTTTGTAGCCGGCGCCCTCATCCGCCGAGCAGGAGGTGGCGCGGTGGCCGCGTTGGGACGGGGTCGACCCCGTGCGCTGTCGGCCGTAGGGTGTTCGACCGCGTGCCCGAGTCGGTTTGCTCCCCGGGGTGGCTGACCAGTGGGCCCTCTTCTCCCCTCTAATTCTTTCTCCCCCTTTCTTTTGTAAATATCCCAGCTACTGAACATTGAATAAGAGACTTAGCCCCCAAGTATTGGTTTGAATTTGAGTTATCAAATTCAAACTTTGTTGGGTTAAATTTGCTTCATGTTTAACTGAAATTCAAATTCAGTTTTGAATTATTGTAAATTCAGCTCCCGACAAGGTGAACTCCAATAGGGATGAAAATTGGTGGGCTAACTCAGAAAAATGTGCTGAGTTTGAATATGAAGCTAACTTTTGAATCTGAGTGATGAAAGTTGCTGCAATTTGAATTTACATTCAAATTGGCCTCTTTTTCAAATACCTCCAAAAGTGCCTCAAAAAGTGTTGGATTTACATGAAACTTGGACTGAACCTTCCCAAGACTTTTTAAGTTCTAGGGGTGAGCTCAACCTCTCATGTTCATGTGTAAAAATCCTACTTTGTGAAAGTGAAGTCTTTCCCCTCTAATCACTCTTTTGATGGAGGTTACTTGCTCTTCACAATATTTCCTAAGATACCCACAACAAAACTGTGGTGTTGTGAGGTGAAGAAAAGTTTTTGCAAGTCCCTTTTCTTGGGCTTTTACATCCCTCCCCCCTTAAAAGAATCTCGTCCCGAGATTACAAAAGAAGAGATAGCGATGTAATAGGGACTTACCCGTGTTGAGACGCCATGAACTCCGGGTAATTTGAGCGAAGCAATTCCTCGCTCGCCCACGTCGCTTCTTCGGCGGTGTGGTTGCTCCAGAGTATTTTGTAGAACCACAACGTTCTGCTCCGCGTGATTCTGGCTTTCTCATCAAGAATTGCCACCGGATATTCCTCATATGTCAAGTCCGGTTTCAGCTCGCCGATGTCTTCGGTAGAGACAGAAGTTGTATGCTTTAAAAATTTTCGCAGTTGCGAAACATGGAAAACATCATGGACACCAGCAAGGAATGCCGATAGCTCCAGTCTATACGCCGCTGGTCCACACTTCTCGGTGATAGCATAGGGTCCAATGAAACGGGGAGCGAGCTTCCCCTTCACACTGAACCGGTGCACGCCCTTCATCGGAGACACGCGGAGGTACACGTGTTCACCAACGTCAAAGTGCAACGGTCTATGCCTCTTATCAGCGTAGCTCTTCTGTCGGGATTGAGCGGCCTTCAAGTTAGCTTGGATCGTCCGAACGCGCTCTTCGGCGTCGTTCACCACATCATCCCTGAATGTGACCCTCTCACCGGATTCGCATCAGTTTAATGGGGTGCGGCATTTACGGCCATAGAGAGCTTCGTAGGGTGCCATATTGATACTCGCCTGATAGCCGTTGTTGTACGAGAATTCCGCGAATGGTAGGTGATCATCCCAGTTCCTACCATGGTGAATGGCACATGCTCTCAACATGTCTTCCAGAACCTGATTCACCCTCTCTGTTTGGCCATCTGTCTAAGGGTGGTAAGCGGAGCTTCTAATCAGTTTAGTACCCAAAGCAGCGTGTAACTGCTCCAAAAAGTGAGACACAAACAATGCACCTCGGTCTGAGACTATGGTTTTGGGTACGCCATGCAAGCATAGAATCCTGGCAATATATAACTCCGCATATCTGTTGGCATGGAAATGTGTATGCACGGGGATGAAGTGAGCTGACTTTGTTAGTTGGTCAACGATCACCCAAATGGAATCATGTTTGTTGGATGTTAAGGGTAATCCCACAATGAAATCCATACTCACATCTTCCCATTTCCATGCTGGAATTTTCAGGGGTTGCAACAGCCCTGACTTCCTCATATGATCCGCCTTTACTCGTCTACACGTATCTCACTCGGATACGTACTTCGCTACCTCCCGCTTCATCCGTGTCCACCAAAATTTCTTTTTCAAATCTTGGTACATTTTGTTGCTGCCCGGATGAATGGAGTACTTAGACAAGTGAGCTTCATCGAGGATCTTTTTCCTCAACTCCATAACCCGGGGTATGACTATGCGGTCATTGAACCATAGCGTCCCCTCATCATCCTTCCGGGAACACTTGATCTCCCCGTTATCTATCCGTCTCCGGAGATGTGCCATGCCTTTATCATCTTTCTGAGCTGCAATGATGTCCTCCCTGATGGTAGGGATGAGGGCAAGGTTGTACAGAAATCCATAAGGAACCAAGTATTAACTCGGCTCTTCCTCCTCCACCGGTGTAATGGTGAGGTGATGGACATGTGATTTCCGACTCAGCGCGTCAGCAACCACATTCGCCTTGCCGAGGTGGTAGTGAATCTCATTTTCATAGTGCTTGATCAGTTCTAACCACCTCCGTTGCCTCATATTCAGCTCCTTCTGGGTGAAAATATATTTCAAGCTCTTGTGGTCGGTGTAGAGATGCACCAGATTCCCTAGGAGATAGTGCCTCCACATTTTTAGCGCCAACACCACGGCAGCAAGCTCAAGATCATGAGTCGGATAATGCTGCTCATGGTTCCGGAGTTGGCATGAGCCATATGCGACCACACGTCCTTCCTGCATCAACACGCAGCCGAGCCCAATACCGGACGCGTCACAATACACGTCGAAGGGCTTTGTTGTATCCGGCTGAGCTAAGACCGGGGCTGTGGTGAGATGCTTCACCAATGCCCGGAACGCTCCTTCACACGCCGTGTTCCAAACATATTTTGTCCCTTTCTTCAGAAATTCTGTCATCGGCTTAGCGAGCTTGGAGAAGCTTGGAATGAATCTCCGATAGTATCCCGCTAACCCGAGGAAGCTTCTGACTTCATGGACTGAAGTAGGAGTTTTCCATTTCAGCACTTGCTCTATCTTGCTTGGGTCAACCGCAATGCCTTCTGCGGAGATGATATGTCCCAAGAATGGCACTTGGCTGATCCAAAACTCGCATTTCCTGAACTTGGCGTAGAGCTTGTGGTCTCGCAATCGTTGAAGAATGATCCGCAAGTGTTTGGCATGTTCGGCTTCTGTCTTGGAGTAAACCAAGATATCGTCGATGAACACTACCACGAACTTGTCCAGCTCCGGCATGAACACTGAGTTCATGAGATACATGAAATTCGCTGGAGCATTTGTGAGACCAAAGGACATGACGAGATATTCATATAATCCATATCTCATCGAGAAGGCCGTCTTCGGGATATCCTCCGCCCGGATCTTTATCTGGTGATATCCAGAGCGAAGGTCCATCTTGGAGAACACACTTGCACCCACAAGTTGATCAAATAAAATATCAATACGGGGCAGGGGGTATTTATTCTTGATGGTGACGGCGTTGAGGGGCCGGTAGTCCACACACAGCCTCAAAGTTTCATCCTTCTTCTTTACAAACAGCGCCGAGCATCACCAAGGCGAGGAACTCGGCCTAATGAAACCCTTGCTCAACAGATCATTGAGCTGTTCTTTCAGTTCAGCCAGCTCATTTGGAGCCATTTTGTATGGTCTCCGTGATATGGGCGTAGTCCCGGGTGCCAGCTCGATCTTGAACTCAACATCCCGCTCCGGTGCATGCCCGGCAGATCATTCGGGAACACGTCCGGATACTCCCGGACTACGGGGATGTCCACTAACTTGAGAGCTTCAGTATGGTTGATCACTGAAACTTCCCGGACTGGATTATCTAATAAGAGGGATTGCGGACGGTGTAATGGGGAGTTGAGGTGAACCGTCCGTGATAGGGTTTCCAGGACAGCGCCATGGTAACTTAGCCATGACATTCCCAAGATTGCATCAATCTTCTGCCCTTCAAGGATAATCATAGTGGTGGGATATATCTTCCCACCTAAGCACAGTGGTGCTTTTGGAACCATCATAGTTGCTGAAATCTTTCCTCCCGGTGACCAGATCATATAAGAACACTCGGTTGGAAAGGCTTCCAGCTGATGCTTTCCCACATATGATGCACTTATGAAGTTGTGGGTGGCACCAGAATCAAAAAGTATGATGATGGCTTGATGGTTGAGAGTGAACGTACCCGCCAGCACGTTGTCCTCCTCTGGGGCGTCCTCATTGTCGAGGTTGTGGACGCCCCCAGTCCGCTGACCAACCCTCTTGACCGGATGTCAGCCTCAAGCACCGCCCTGGAACTGGGCTTGTCCGCTGCTCTGCTGCCCCTGGGGACAGTCCTTCCCGAAGTGGCCCGCCTGGCCACACGTGAAGCAAATGAATCGGGGCGGTCCCCCGCTGATCGGTGGGTGGAAACCCGGGGCGCGTTGTGGCGGTGGAAACGCCCGGGGTGCCGTCTGCTGCTGCTGCTGTCTTGGTGGTGGCACCGGCGGTCGGAACGGGGGTGATTGGAACGAACGTCTCCCGAACTGTTGAGGACGCGCCGGTGGACGCCACTGCTGCCCGGATGGTGTCCGATACACCATACGGTACTTCTGGGGAGCGCCACTCCCACCGCTGGGTGGAGCGCTGCGCTTCCACTGCTCAGCTGCCAGCTCCCGCTGAGCGTCATCTTGCATGATCGCGGCATTGACTAAGTCGTTGAAGGTGCCGTGATTCCATTGCACGAGATGCATCTTCATTTCAGGGTGTAACCCCCGATAGAAGTGCTCCCGCTTTTTCTCCTCGGTAGAGATGTAGTCTGACACATATTGCGCCAGATGGTTGAAGGCATGGGAGTAGTCATGGGCACTTCTCCCGCCCTGCTTCAGCTCCAAGAATTCTTGAAACTTCCTCTTCATTATTCCGGGAGGGATGTGATAGGCGCGGAACGCCGCCCAGAACTATTCCCATTCCACGGCATGGCCAGCCGGACGTGAGGCGACATAATTCGCCCACCACGCACCAGCGGCACCATGAAGTTGCTGTGCTGCGAACAAAGTCTTTTGCCGCTCCGTGCATTGGAGCAGCCCAAACTTGGACTCGATGGTCCGCAGCCAGTTGTCAGCCTCCAGTGGTTCTTTAGCTTCTGTTAACACTGGAGGGTGCATACTCATGAAATCCGAGTACGAAACCTCACGGGGCTCACGAGGCCCTCTGTCTTGACGCCCCCCCCCCCCCCCCCCCGCCTGGGACGTATTCTGCACGATCGTGCGGAGCAGGTCGGTCTGCTCCTCATGACCACCCACCAGTGCCGCTATCACATCCGCTACAGTAAGCGGAGGCGGCGGTGGTGGCTGCTGCTGCGGAGTGCTGTCGTAGGCCGGTGGCTGGGAGTCATCGCCTCCCTGTTGGCTGGAGCCACCAACCTCGTGCGTGGACCTAGTACGAACCATCTGCAACCACACGACAATAAACATCAGTGCCGCAACATTTTGCATGCAGTCAAATAAAATATGCGTAAACCATAATGACAGTAAACATGCGATACATCTCGTATGTAGATAATGTAATAACTTTGCACAAGCTACCCCATTACCAGACCAAATACAAGCTAGTTTAATCCAACTCGATGAACCTCCTCTTTGGAAGCTCACCACAACTAGGTTTGGTCACTACGAGACGTTACTATTGCTTTGTCATCATGTATACCCCCCTTTTATCTTCAATACGACACAAACATGGTCTCTAGTAAAAGAAACTTGAGTGTGACCTACACTCAAATCTTTCACTAGTTGAAGACAAGCTCTCATGAGTATGTTCTACCCCATTGGCAGTACTTAAATCACCTCTAGGATACAACAATCTCTCCCATGAGTTCAACTGTCATTTCTCTGTCAGAATGACCAGTTTCTACATATTAAAGGTTTTGATCTGGTTCTGGGCATTTTCATGACTCAAGTTGAATACCAAAGTTAAAGTTAACTTCAGTATTTTTCCAATGAGTACTCACTTGCCCTCAGATCAACTCTGGTTAAAAAGTTATGTTCACTCAAAATCAGCAAAATTTCTGGAAGAATTTTAACAGCACCTCCCTTGGAAAGTTGCTGTTTTCAACTCTGGTTTCCACTAAAATCTGTGCTGAAACTTCAGAAACCTTGAATTGCAAAGATGTAACACATCTTCTACCATTTCTAAAGATGTATCATATGAAAATTTTAGATTTTTCTACTGGGAGTTATGTTTGAAAAATAGAACAGTACAGAGAATGTTTCACTCTGTCCTGGTTCTGGACAGTTTACATTTCTCTGGGATTTAAGCCATCTTAAGGTGTGTTTCAGCTCTGGAAGTCTACAACAAAGTTGTAGAGTAATTAAATACCTTTCCAGAACCATATACCACACCTCCCTGGGCTAAAAGACCTGTGAGTTATGTCCTGGTGAAGATCAGCAACTTGCTGCCCCAAAACAGAGCACTCTGTTTTTCAGTCTTTTTGGGAACTACACTCCTCACTATCCAATTTGTCTACCCAACCAGGGTTCTAAATGTTGAACCTAATGATTTTAATTCCTTGTTATCATTATTTTCATGCATATGCCTACAATATCTCGGTACTACGTTCCTCACAAAGAAAATCCTAACCGGATTATACCGGCATATACGTCTCAAGTGTGGCACTAAACGGTCTCTCGCACACGTTTTCTACACGGATACATATGTGATTAGTATCTGCAGAAGACCACCCAATAATGGTGCACTCAAGGGTTGTTTTCATCTCAGGCAGTTCCATATTTGAAATTAAATACGAACGCCCGTATCATTGCCATACATCCGTTCTTGAGTTAAGTCACGTCTCAAGGTACGTGATCGTGTTTCAACACCACACGACGGGGAACCCGAGTATGTCATGAACGGGTCGTCATGGTTGGGAATGTTTTCAACCCAACAGATACCACCTACTTCCCTGCAGGGCACACCGATGGCAAGCGCTGCGTATGTCCCCCTGCGCTACTTCCAGACGAACACACTCTCGTGTTACTGACCACGCGATGGGGTCTCCACTTACTTGCCTAATGCACGGTAGGGATCAGCGTTTCATATGAACTCAGGAACATGAAGAGTCCAAGAGTCTCATATTGACGTCTCACACCAAGCTGTGAGACATATCCCTGAACCACGTTCCTCGTCAGGGGGAGCTAACCGAAATTGAACCGCTTTCGGTGGCGTTCCTTACCATACTTACCAGAGCGTAGGTGCGTCGTTACATAATTAAAATTCAGAATTGTAACACATAGGTTAGTCCTTGCCACTTTAAGTAACTATGCTAATATAGTCCTTACTTGGGCAACTACCGAATCCTCACCGTAAACCTAAGTAACCCACACTAGCTGCACGTCTCAGCTCAGCGCGGCGTGTACGGCTCCCACTCAGCCGTGGCCCCCGACGGAGTGTAACCCTCGCCGGTGGACTCGTACTCCGAGTCCGTGGGTGGCTCCTCACCTGAAAAACACTTAAGCAGCAACCGTGAGCACGATGTCTCAACAAGGCTTAACCGACTCCCCTAAGCATGAAACTCTACATGAGGTGTACAATGACATAGGCTAGTAATATTGCAGCAAATGGACCCACCAACAAGTTCATCCTTAGTTTATCTTTTAGCACAAGTTAACAGTTCGGAAAGCTGAAATTTAGTAAGCAGTATTTGGTGGCACACAAGTAGCAATACAATTATATCAATCAGCAATATTGAATCAACATATTTCATACATTAATCTACGTCATGACTCAGTGACCAAGTGGTACTCTTCACCGCGAGGGACGGCGAATCGACTCGATATACACCTGCAGGGAAACCCAAAGAGCACGTCACGTACGCCCACCCATGGAGCTGCACAGCACGCTCACTCGATGTTGTACGGGACAACCTTTCACCCAACAGCCCAAACGCCGAACCGGTCGCACCGAAACGAGCAGGAGGTTCCCCACACAGAGCATCTCTCTATGCCCATATGCAGATTTCCACCTTGCTGCCCTCAGCCTACACCTATAAATCGGTGCGTTATGCCTCGACGCCCGGAGGTTTAGGCTACATCGGTTTATCGGGGCCCATATATCCGATATGCCTTCGGTACGTTCAAACTTGATCAGCGTGGGCCGCACACAGATCGGTCCTCAATCGACACGGACAGGGCCGCGCACACAAAACTCCCTCTTGCTGCGCCCTAACCCCTGCCAAGTCTCATTTTCATTACTAAAGTGATCTCACATCACTCCACCAAACCCGTGTGTCACAAGCCTATCTCGCGAGTAGATTCCGACTACTCGACTTGACCCAAAGTTCTATGTAACATTAAGCATAGCTTGCCTACACGAGGTCTTAGACACTACCCTCACTCTTATGGTGACTTTTGGTCATGCAAGTGGGGTTCCATTCATCCTACACCTAATGCACATTCATAGATCACCCTAATTATGTGAACAAAGCAAAACTTGATAAAAGAGTTAATGCAAACCGGGGCTTGCCTTGTTGCTGCTGGTTAGGGGTTAGTTCTTCTTCCGGAAGTAGGAAGTCGAGTACCTCCGGAGCCTCCTCGCCTTCAGCGACTACACGTTAATAAAATACTACATGTTAATGAATATGCATATGAGTTTATTGTAATGCTTTTGTTACTAGTTCTAATAACAAGTTTTTAACAACTGGAACTCTGTTTAAGAATTTAAAATGAAACTGGGGTTTAGTGGTTTGGGCTTTGGACCTAAGCATATGGTTAAGTGCTAAGTGATTATCCCCCTTTTCCACATTGATCACCCCAAGTGAGTTAAACAGAGCAGGGGTGATCCAGAGCTCCAATGGAGCTGAGAATTTTTGTGTGAGTCCCTTGTCACAAGGAAACCCTCTGGACCAAAATTTAGCACTTTTCAGTGAGTGGTTTGCTCAGAATAATTCTCTTAGCAAATAAGCAAAGGAGAATAAATTCTGAGGTAACACCCCTGTTCATGCCCAACTTAGTGAACTACAATTTCAATTATAGCTCATAGAGTGTGCATGAATTTTCCTAGCATTTTTGGAGCTAAGGTTTGTCCAGAACTGAATTTCCAAGTTTTGGTAAATTCTCTGAAAATGTTTCTGTATTCAAATGAACACAGCACCTTCAAATTTGAATTGCTCTGATCAAATTAACTCCAAATGGTCTGAAACTTCTACAGGGATTCACTAACATTCTAAAGAACATTCTGGAAAAATTTGGGGATTTTTGGATGAACCAAATTCCCTCTAAAATTCTTTTGCTGAAAAGCTTTAAAGAACTTTCCAGAATTAAATAATAGGTTTCATACAAATTGGGTTGCATATTTGGATAGAGTTATGCAAGATGAATCCAACCCAATTTGAATCACTAAATTTGGAGCCCCCAGTCATCTTCCTCCTCCCGAGGCCCGTGCGATCCCGCCGCAGAGCTCGCCGGAGCTCTCGCCGGAGAGGGGTTCCGGCCCTCGGAACTTGCCGATTCTCGCCGCCTGTGCCTATCTCAGCCTGGGGAACACGGTGGTGCCCTCACCAGAACGTGACAACGGCTGGAACAGTGCTCCCGCCGGTAACAGCGGCCGGGAGCTCACCGGTGACGTCGAACTCGGCATCCCCTGCATCTTTTTCGATACGGTTTGCTCGGGGAGCTCCGCTGACACCTGCTGATCACGGACATGGGCACCAATCCCCATGAAAACAGCTGCAACTACGACCTCACCGGTGACCTAGGCCGGATATCGGCTATTCTCAGAAAACTTTGAGGAACCGTAACCCTAGCCCATGGTTCTTGCTGGTTTTTGATCCTAGGTGGTCGTGGCAGGGTGTAGATCGTGTGTTTAGCTTGGTACGCCCGGTGATAAGCCAACACCTGTGAATTTTTGGATTTGGTGGAGCTCAGCCTTAAGAACACCGTAGCGTTCTCGGAAGAAATTCTCCCCCGATGGTGCATGAAATGCCAAACGGTAGGACAAGCAGAACAAGCACCTTATGGCGGTCGTTTCTTGTGTTGAGCGTCGGGCACGAGGGCGCCTGGTTTGCTCGGACACCGGCGATCAGTGTGTGGCGAAACACCGAGTGTGTGGACGGGTTTGTGGGCGGTGGAAAAGAGAGGATACGGGGGGTTTCACGCAGCCCAGCAGTGCAACCGCCCGCTTTGTAGCCGGCGCCCTCATCCCCCGAGCAGGAGGTGGCGCGGTGGCCGCGTTGGGACGGGGTCGACCCCGTGCGCTGTCGGCCGTAGGGTGTTCGACCGCGTGCCCGAGTCGGTTTGCTCCCCGGGGTGGCTGACCAGTGGGCTCTCTTCTTCCCTCTAATTCTTTCTCCCCCTTTCTTTTGTAAATATCCCAGCTACTGAACATTGAATAAGAGACTTAGCCCCCAAGTATTGGTTTGAATTTCAGTTATAAAATTCAAACTTTGTTAGGTTAAATTTGCTTCATGTTTAACTGAATTTCAAATTCAGTTTTGAATTATTGCAAATTTAGCTCCCGACAAGGTGAACTCCAATAGGGATGAAAATTGGTGGGCTAACTCAGAAAAATGTGCTGAGTTTGAATATGAAGCTAACTTTTGAATTTGAGTGATGAAAGTTGCTGCAATTTGAATTTACATTCAAATTGGCCTCTTTTTCAAATACCTCCAAAAGTGCCTCAAAAAGTGTTGGATTTACATGAAACTTGGACTGAACCTTCCCAAGATTTTTTAAGTTCTAGGGGTGAGCTCAACCTCTCATGTTCATGTGTAAAAATCCTACTTTGTGAAAGTGAAGGCTTCCCCTGTAATCACTCTTTTGATGGAGGTTACTTGCTCTTCATAATATTTCCTAAGATACCCACAACAAAACTGTGGTGTTGTGAGGTGAAGAAAAGTTTTTGCAAGTCCCTTTTCTTAGGCTTTTACACACACACACACACACACACACACACATATATATATATATATATTCCAGCACAGACCTCCAGATGCACCGGTTAACAGTGAGATTTTAAGTGGTAGAGAACATATTAGGAGGGGTAGAGGACGACCAACGTTGACCTAGGATGAACGGTAAAACGAGTTTTGAGAGATTGGAATGTAGTCAGAGACTTAGCTCATAATAGGACCGCATGGAAACTCGTTTTACCGCTCCTCCTAGGTCAACGTTGGTCGTCCTCTACCCCTCCTAATATGTTCTCTACCACTTAAAATCTCACTGTTAACCGGTGCATCTGGAGGTCTCCGCTGGATATGTCCAAACCACCTTAGTCGACGTTGGACTAACTTCTCTTCAATCGGCGCCACCCCCATCCTAGCATGAATCGCCTCATTCCTTATTCGGTCTCTTCTCGTGTGCCCACACATCCACCGTAGTATGCGCATCTCTGCGACACTCATTTGTTGGACATGTTGTCGTTTAGTTGCCCAACATTCCGCCCCATATAGCATCGCGGGTCTGATCACCGTCCTATAGAACTTGCCTTTTAGCTTTTGTGGGACCTTCCTATCACTCAGGATTTCAGAGGCTTGTCGCCATTTTATCCACCCTACCTTTATCCTGTGGCAAACATCCTCATCAATATCACCATTGCTTCGTAACATTGATCCTAAGTATCAGAAAGAGTCCCTTTTAGATACTATTTGTCCTTGTATACTAACATTTCCTTCTTCACGACCAACACCACTAAAGTTACACCTCATATACTCGGTCTTGGTCCTACTAAGTCTAAACCCCTTGGACTCTATGATTTGTCTCCGTAGCTCTAAATTCTCATCAACACCATCCCTAGTTTCATCTACCAGCACTACATCATCGGCAAAGAGCATGCACCAAGGGATATCCTCTTGTATATCCTTTGACACCTCATCCATCACCAAGTAAAAGATGTATGGTCTCTAAGTTGATCCTTAATGTAATCCTACCATGATAGGAAATGCATCAGTCTCACTATCACTTACGCGCAAACATCAGAAGTATATTTGATAGGCTAAATATTAGTATCATGGGTTGCCATATGTATTAGTCTTCTGTACTCGATATGTATTGGTCAATAGACACAATCCATCATATTTATCCATGATACAATCCAATTCTATTATTGATATCTCGAATGAGCTATAATCCTGTGACCAAATCATAGGCATCGCTCGCTTTCACATTGTGTGCCCTCGAGGGTTGATCTTCATGATCATCAGGGCAACGTCCTTGTAGTTAGATTTACAATTGATCTTTTTGATCCATTGTCATTGTTGCTGTCTTCTTATTTTACACGATCAGTGGTCGAAGTTGAGTTATTCTGCCATTCGTCAACATCCGAACGTCGACCCTTTTTGAGGATAAGTTATCATTGTGCTATTGTAGGCTGCAATGCTGACTCGTTGTAACACCCCAAATTTTGATTCAAAACCCTAAACCATGTTCAGAGGAGAATTTAAAATTTTTTGGACGTATTGCATGTTTTGTAAAAATTCAAATTCAAACTGGAATTCAAATTATACTCAAAACAGAAAAGAAATGGAAAAAGAAAAACAAAAACGGGAAAAAACTGGCCAGTGGGCCGAAACCGCCAGCCGGCCCAGCTACTCCCGCGCCAGCCCGCCCCCGCACGCGCCCGCGCTCTCTCACACAGACAGGTGGGACCCACCTGTCATCCCTAACCCTGAGCCCCCGCGACCCCGGACTTTTCCCCCGAGCGCGCGCGATCTTAACCGATCGGGAAACCCGTCCCGCCGCCCGAATTCTGGTCCCAGAGGACTCCAACTCGATCACAACAAACCCACCGCCCTCCCCCGGCTATAAAAACCCCCGATCCGATCAGTTTTTCCCACGCGATCGCCGATTTTCACTCCGGTGAGCACCGAGACTTCGCCGGTGAATTCTGGCCGATCTAAGCTCGGAAACTCTGATCTAACTCGCTGGTCTTGATCCACCGCCTCCGGGGAACTTTGCAGGTGCAGAAAACTCGGAGAGTTACGGTGTAAACGCAGCGCCGACGAGCTTCGCCGTG
Organism: Neostapfia colusana; assembly: GCA_030760725.1. Lineage (NCBI taxonomy): Eukaryota > Viridiplantae > Streptophyta > Magnoliopsida > Poales > Poaceae > Neostapfia > Neostapfia colusana. The sequence goes on along the minus strand of JASWHV010000017.1, from coordinate 28,765,548 downwards.
GTTTTGCCTCGGACCTCACCGCCGATCACTTTCCAGGACCCCCGAGCTCGAGAAAACCCCCGAGGTGAGATCCCTGACCTCCCCTCTACCGATCTAGGCCATAAGATCACAGTTCTAGGCAGAATTCTCGAGGATCCGAAACTTTCCGGCGAGATCGCCGCTTCCCGCCGCCGTGCGCCGCCGGCAGCGCCGCCCGCGCTCGATCAGAGCGACGTGGCCGCTTGTGCGCCGTTTATTTTAAATCGCACGGTAGACTTTAAAACCCCGCGTATCGGTTCGATGTTATAATCTCAGCCGTCGGTTTAAAATCGGACGGTCCACGTCGACCCCGCGTTATAAAGACTGGAATTCTTATGTGCTACCCCCTGGGGTTCTCTGGAATTGAGAGCTAGCCCCGGAAACTTCAGATCTAGCCCCTGGAACTTCAGAAAATCATGTAAATTCATTTAAAAATCAGTTTTAGCCCCTGGACTTAATAGAAATTAAGAAAAACACCTCTGATAAGTGTAGCTAGACCCCTGGAAATTATGAAAATAATATTATAGACCCTGTAATGGGGTGAGTTTACTTTTTAACCCTGTTTAGTATTTAATTTAGAAAATTGAATATGTAACTAGTGTTAAAAAAATAAAAAGGGGGACAAACATAATTTTCAAAATTAATTAAAAACTTTCTCAGTACTTAGAAAATTTTGGAGTGAGATAAAAGTATATTTTTGGGCTGAAATAAATCTGTTTCATCTATTATTCACATTTATTAGTATAGGGACAAATTTTTAAGTAAAGAATAGTTATAGAAAAATAGGGAAAATAATTATGAAATAGTTTACATCAGAGGCCATGGTCAAAATATGATTTTAAATTATTTAGGACCAGAACCTAATCTGTTTAGGTGATGTGTATTACTAATTTAATAATAAAATACACAATTATGCATAGGAATATAAATCTGAAAATATAGCAACTAGTAAATGATAAATGGAGTTTCTAAAATACAAAGAATTCAGTTTAGGGTTGATAGAAATTGTGAAGGCACATTGTATGCAAGTATAAATGTGGACACAAAAGTAGGAATCATATATACATGATTAAAAGTGCATGCAAGCCACAACTTAACACACATAAAGTAACCACAACACATATAATGGTGAATGAATTTCATAAATGTGAATGTGTGGGTTGTATGAAGTGTAAGTGTGAATTATGTCTTATGGATTGTTGTTTTTCTTTTGCTATGTGTGATGGTATGAAGTAGAACCTGTTCAAGAACAAGTTATTCATTTCCAAGACCAGGAATACCCATTTCAAGAGCAGCAAGAAGGAGGCAAGTGTCCTTGACCACTTTGATCCTATGCTAGGATGTGTAGATAGAATTATTTGCATTGTCAAATGAAATATGAAACCCATGCTAGGAAGTTTCCCTAGAATTGCACTACCTTGTTTCCTTGTAGCTTGGGTTGGATTTATTTTGTCATGTCATTTATTTACATGCATTTGCTTAGCCATGCTTAGAATGGGATATTTGGGAAAATGAGATCATCAGTTTATATTACCATACTCTTGAATGAGACATTGTGAGTTATGTAGAGGTTGGGATCAAGGCAAGTTGGATGTTTTGGTTGTGTGTTGGGTGCACGAGACTTGGGTTTGTGTTTAGTACTTGCCTGGATCCTAAGGACCGGTTCATGGAGCATGTAACCCGGCTTTACAGTGCCAACCACATGCTGAGATGGGGCAGCTTAGCCAATTAATTAGGTGTATCCCCGGCGTAGTATGGGTGTGTTGGATGGTGCGGGGAGTAGGTGTCAGCTGGACTACCGTATGAACCGCAAGGCTCAAGAGGGGGCCACTGCAGCGGGGTTGGAGCCTCTTGTATGCTGTTAGGGGTGAAACCTCAGTGGGCCCACGCTCGTCGGGAATCCCTTTGTAAAGGCTTCGTAGTGATCTCTTGGCCGCACACCTGGGAAGTGTGAATGTGGATCGTAGCCACTGGCATAATGGAGGTTCTTTTAGTCCACCCGGTGGCAACGGGGGATGAAATCACTACTTGTGGGTACAGTGGTACAAACTCTGCAGAGTCAAAACTGTCTTGACAGCCGTGCTCACGGTTAAGAGCGGCCTGGACTTATTCATGATTAGAGGAATGATGGTTTTGGAAGTTAAGCGGGGAGCTTAACATTGGAAATAATGGTTATGGTTATTGGATTATGATGATGGGATGGGAGATTGGGACCATTTCACCTGTGTAGTAATGTAGGTGCTTAATAAGCTAAGGTGATAGGTATTAATTGCGTAGTGCTTTAACCATGAGTTCAACCTCTCCTTGTTCTAGCCATGCATGATATAATTTTCCCACACTTGCTGAGTACCATTGGTACTCAACCTTGCATATTTGTTGGTTTATATTGCTGCTCAGGTCAAGATAATGAGGTGGTGTATGATGACCAAGACTTTGGACCCGAGGAGGGTTTTTAGGTTCATGAAGACCCCCGGGCAACGCCTGTGATGGAGCCTTAAAGAATAATATTCCGCTGCTAGTTTATTTACTTGTGATGAACTTATTATTGTCCATCGAGACATTTACTATGTAAGACTTACTTATATTCAACACCTGGCTTGTAATAAATGATGCTTCACTATTTGTCATCACATGTATGAGAAAATGATCCTGGCATACATGTGATATTCACTTGGTTGTTCTTCGGAAAAACCGGGTGTGACACTCGTGATCAAGCTATTTTATTGAACACATCGTCTGTCGGTACCCTCAGTATGGGGTACCCCCGCGCACAAGGGAAAATCGTCTAAGGACTTTTCCTCCTCTGTAGGGGCAAGCTCCGAAAGCCCCACGTGTCCCACGGGGCCGGACCCCCCTCTCCTCAGAGGGGAGCTCCGGGCCCACCACGTGGCCGGCAGAGCCGGACCTCCCCCCTCCGCGGGGAGAGCTCTGAAGGCTCCACGTGTCCTGCGGGGCCGAACCCCCCTCTCCTCAGAGGACAGCTTCGGGCCCGCCACGTGGCCAGCAGAGCCGGACCCCTCCTCCGCGGGGAGAGCTCCGAAGGCTCCACGTGTCCACCGGGGCCGGACCTCCCTCTCCTCAAAGGAGAGCTCCGGGCCCGCCACGTGGCAGCAAAGCAGCACTGTTTACCCGGCACGGTAGGCAGCAGGAATAAAAGCGCACCATGCCCTTACCGTACAAGACATTCAAGGCCTGCGCCTTCCCAAGACGCGGAGACGCGGCGCGCGTCTGCCAGGCGCCACTGTGGCCAGTCACAGTCAAGACAGGACGCGCCATCCCAAGACGAGAAGACAGGCACGCAATGTCATAGGTTGTACGCCAATAAACACAGCGACAAGACATCCCCTGCCGACCCTGTGACACCCTCATCTCTGGTTTCTGTATGTACTCATATTTCATAAAGAGAAAACACATTTTAAAAGAAGTGGGAACAGAGGAATTATCAAATAGATAGCCAGTAAGAGCCGAATCCAGTTCACAGAAAGCGCCAAAGACAACTTCTGCGGCCCGCTGGCCACGTGGTGTGTTCGGAGCTCATCCCTGCAAAGTGGGGAGATGTCCGCCGCTAAACTGGCTACGTGGCAGGCTAGGAGCTCGTCTCCGCTAAAGAGGGAGAGGTCCGACCCTGTCGGACACGTGTTGCTCGGAGCTAGCCTCTGCAGAAGAAGCAAAGCCATTTTCCGTAGGACACATGTCACCTTCGAAGCTAGTCACCACGGAAATCAGAGGACCAGTTGCACGGGGTACGTGTCGATCTCGGAGCTCACCTCCGAGAGGTCCGGTTCTATCGAACACGTGTCGCCACCGGAGCTTATCTCCGGGAGGTCCGTCGCTGCTGGACATGTGTCAACCTTGGAGCACGTCTCTGAGGAAAGAAGAGAGGAAAGACCGACACTAACACGTGGCATGCGCGGAGCCACCTCCGAGTAAGAGAGGAGGTCCCGACCGCCAGGATACGTGGCGCACGCGGAGCTCACCTCCGAAGGAAAAGGAAGGTCTCGCTCGGATGACACGCGGCACAATCGGAGCCCGTCTCTGTGGAAAGAGAGAAACCTGTCCCGATGGACACGTGGAGCTTCCGGAGCTCATCATCGCGAAGGTGACGGGTTCTGAAATGATTTTGGAACTTGTACGCATAAGAATACCGGTACGTAAAGGAAACCGACCTGAATTCCACAATGTTACTAAAGATAAGATCCAACAACGATCTGAATAGGACTCTTATTCAGGATACAATCAGATTAGGACTCTTCTCTTCCCGATTATAAATAGAACCAAGAACCTCTGGCCGATACCACAAACTTCTTTTCCATCTCCTGAGCCGACGACTTAGATCCCTAGCCCTAACTCGCCGAGTAAACCATCGCCGAAGCGCAGCAAGGGAGATCGCCGGAGGAAAGCCGAGCGGTCTGAGGAGGACCTCAAAACCGAGAAGAACGTGAGGTAGGTCTCCGATACCACCTTACGACATCGTTGTGTTCTCTTTGCATCTGTTCTTTGATTCCTTTCGAACAGAAGCCTTCTCGTGGATAGATCACTTGATGATCAGGTTGATCTAAAGACAAGATCATCGCCACGTCCACCTTTGATCCGAACACTTCTATTCATCATAAAATACATGCAATCCATGCAAGAACACGTGCAGACCAATCTAATAAAACTAATCATAGGATAGCATGCATATGCATCATCGCATCTAGTTTAAGGTTTGTGCATGATATTGATTGCTGTGAATCTTGTATGCACGTGATCCTACATAGTAGGACAAGCTCAGGGAGCTGTTTACGACGAACTGCAACAACAAGGTTTTGAGATCCAAGGACCACCGGAACCGCAAGAACAAGGCAAGTGCTCCTTCACCGTATTGATCCTATGTTTTTGGGAAAAACTGTTTTGTTTTGCGAAAAGGTGTGTGTGCTGAGTCAAACATGATGGGAAATCCTTTTATAGGAGTTTACTAGCTTTGATTAAAACCACCCTTGTAGCCCGGGAAGTTTATGAGTCGGGTATGGTTTTTGCTTTATGCTTCGCTGAGTCCATGGGATTGGGAAGCGAGATAGATGTGTCTAGCTAACTGCACTCGTAATGATAATGAGAAACTGATGATATTAATGAACATGGATCGGAGGGAGATCTAGGCAAGCCTGGGTTTGTGAATGAGGTAGCATGAGATGGTGGTTTACTTGTCGTAGATCTAAGGACCGGTTCATGCATGCACATGCCAGGGTAACAGTGCCACCACAAGGCCAAGTATGGGTGCGGCTTAGCTGAGTAATTAAGGTAAGTTGCTATAGTGTTATGGACTGTGGAAGGCGCTGGGAATGGGAGTCGAGTGAGGACTGCCCTGGGAACTGCATGGCACAAGAGGGGGCCCGTGGGTGGGAGAATTGGAGATTCTAGCCTGCCGGTGAAACCTTAGTGAGTCCATACATCTAATAGCTCCTTTGTAAAGGCTATTTTGTTATCTCTCGACCATACACCGACGGTTGTGTACTGGTATAATGGAGGTTCTGCAGTCGCCGACGGGTGACGAAATCACAAACTTGTGGGTAAAGAGGTACACACTCTGCAGAGTTCTTGAAACTATCATGATAGTCGAGCTTACGGTCACGAGCGCCTGGCCAACTGCCATGATTAGTTGGGATGGTTATTGGGATGGTTCTTGGTTATGGTTATTGACTTTGGTTATGGTTTGGTTTTGGGACTGTTGAGTCTGGGTGATGGGATGGTTGCATGACTGTTGAGTCATGGCAACGAGATTGGTCTCGGTGCGAGATGAAGTTGTTTATGAGATGAGATGGTAGCGAATGCGGGAAGGTATTCGTGAGATGGTAATGAATACGAGGAGGTATTCGTGAGTAAGATTAAGGTTGGTTAATGTTTGGATGGAACACAGAAAGTGATGGAGGTATGTTGGTAATTTAATACATGCTAGAATTACATTCATTTAAAGTTAAGTTCCTGTTTTATCATGATTTTATAAATTTGCTTTTCTGCAAATGAGCCTTTTTATATCTACCTTGTTATGAGCTACATATCATGTGTTTCCCGCACTTGTTGAGTACATCATTGTACTCAAACTTGCATTATTATTCCATCATCAGCAGCAGGAGAAGCCTACTATGAAGACCAAGTGGGGCATTAAGGCGTGTGATCTATTCTCAACCTTGTCTGTGGAGGGAGTAGAGATGGAGCCACTTCTTCTTAGAGTTGCTTCCGCATTAGTTAGATTGCTTCCGCATTAGAATAAAAGACTTCCGCTGCATAAAAATAAGACTTTCGCTGTGAGCATGAGTCCAAGGCTCATGAGATATTGTAGTAAACTCTGTTATTCGTGGTAATATAAAACCTGAATTCAGTTTGTGGATCATATGTGTATGTGTGATGAACATCCTGGGCACACATATGCATTAGTTCAAGGTTCCGTGGTTTTCCATAGAATTGAGGGCATCACAGATTGGTATCAGAGCCACGGGTTGATAGTAGGTTACACGCCTAGATAGGAACCTCAGAGTGATATTAGAGCCACGGGTTAACAGTAGGTTACATACCTAAATAGGAATCATAGATTGATATGAAACACAGATTGGTAGTTAAGCCACGCTGACCAAAGGAAGCACTCTAGGACGCTTAGATTGGCTTTAAAACTACCTTGGCATAGGAAACCAGCCTTGAATAGGAGTTGTATGAGCCCTTGCAATGATTGTTTGTGATTGTGTGCTTAGTGTCAGTTGTGGAACGTCTCCAAACGTTGTCCATATCCACACGTATGTAGAAAGAGGTGTGAGATGTTTCGGCACTTGCTCACATCCTCATATGGGCTAATATATATAGTCCAACTCACCTCGATGCATATGGTTGAAGGGACCTAACCTTCTAACCTTCTATTCTATTTCGTCCTCTCTCACAGATGGTGAGGGGAAACGCTCACCGAAGGAACATCCAGGAGGATGACCACGATGAAGTTCCTATTAACCCCAGAGCTGGCGCGAACAACCTGGAAAGGATGATGGCCATGCAAAACCAGCTCATGCAAACTATGATCCAAAATTTGGGTTAGTTGCAGGCCAACAACAACCCCGTTCCGGCACCACCGCCACCACCACCGCCGGCTCATAACAGGCTGGGAGAGTTCATGAGGACTCGACCATCCACCTTTGCTCAAGCTAGTGATCCCATGGAGGCCGATGATTGGTTGAAATCCATGGAGAAAAAGCTTGCCATAGTACAGTGCAATGACCGAGAGAAGGTTCTCTTCGCGTCGCACCAACTTACGGGAGCCGCTGCTGACTGGTGGGATGCCCTGAGCAACGCTCATGCCAACCCGGAGACGATCACTTGGACTGAGTTCAAGGAAAGTTTCCGCTCTCATTACATCCCTGCTGGTGTAATGATGCTCAAGAGGCAGGAGTTCGAAGGTCTCCACCAAGGACAGAAGAGTGTGAATGAGTATCTCAACAAGTTCATACAACTGTCCCGGTATGCCCCCGAAGATGTCAACTCAGACCAGAGGAAGCAATACCTGTTCATGAGAGGGTTGAACAATGAGATCTAGGTTCAGCTCCTCAACAATGACTACGTAAGCTTCTAGAAGCTGGTTGACAAGGCTATATTGGTTGAAACTAAGATACGAGTAATCGAGCGAGAGTGCAAGAGGAAGATGCCATACCAGCCCCAAGGGAGCAACGTACGACATCGGTACATGCCCCCAGCAGCACCACAGTGTGGATCGACCACTCCTGCATACCGCCCTGGTCAGCCACCACAGCAACAACTCGTTGCTCCAGCACCTTGCGTGCCCATGCCTCCTGTGCCCCGACCTAACAATGGCGCTCCTGTTCAAAACCCCCGCCCCAACGTACCTGCTGCCGTAGGCAACAGGGCATGCTTTGCATGTAGAGAACTAAGACACTTCGTGAACCAGTGCCCGAGGAGAGGCCCTGGACAGCAAGGCAACGTGCCCAAGCAGAACCCGCGGCTGAACGGAGGGGATAATCGAGGAAACCAGGGACAGCAGAACAATGCTCACGGCCACGTGAACCATGTCTCTGCTGAGGAAGCACAACAGGCTGAGGACGTCGTAATTGGTATGTTCCTTGCCAACTCCGACCCAGCCACCATCTTATTTGATTCTGGAGCATCACATTCCTTCATATCATCCAAATATGTTGCCAAATATCATCTACCCGTATCCCACTTAGAATGTGCTATGTTAGTAAATTCTCCCGGAGGAGAAATGAGAACTAATATAGTATGTCGGAAAGTAAGCCTTGAAATAAGGGGGTAGACTTCCTTGCCAACATTATTGTCTTGGACTCCCAAGGGATTGACATCATACTCGGGATGGATTGGCTAAGCAAGCACAATGGAGTAATCCAATGTGCTGAAAGGAGCGTGCAGTTGACAAACAAGCACAGTATTCGTGTCGAGTTTGAGTCAGCCCAGCAAACAACCGAACGGGCAATTTTGAACCACGTCGAAGGAACAACATTGGACAGCATTCCAGTGGTTCAGAAATTTTCGTACGTGTTCCCGGAAGAGCTTCCAGGTATGCCACCTGACCGGGACATTGAGTTTGCCATAGATTTGGTACCCGGAACTGCACCCATAGCCAAGAGACCCTATAGGATGCCCGTCAATGAACTAGTAGAACTCAAGAAGCAAATTCAAGAACAGTTGGAGAAGGGTTTTATCCGTCCAAGCTCGTCACTATGGGGAGCTCCGGTGCTCTTCGTAGACAAGAAGGATGGAACCCAAAGAATGTGCGTGGACTATAGGTCTCTCAACGAGGTGACAATCAAGAACAAATACCCTCTGCCCCGTATAGAGGACCTATTCGACCAAATGAAAGGAGCCCGAGTGTTCTCCAAGATTGATCTACGGTCGGGATACTTCCAGCTGAAGATTAAGCCCTCCGATATACCCAAGACAGCCTTTCGAACACGGTACGGTTCGTATGAATATACCGTCATGTCTTTTGGGTTGACAAATGCACCCGCATACTTCATGTACCTTATGAACAAGGTTTTCATGGAGTACTTGGACAAGTTCGTCGTGGTTTTCATCGACGACATTATGGTGTATTCAAAGAGTGAGGAGGAGCATGAAGAACATTTGGAATTAACCTTGCAGAAATTGCGTGAGCATCAATTGTATGCTAAGCTTGACAAGTGTCAATTTTGGCTAAAGGAAATATCTTTCCTAGGCCACATTATATCCAAAGAAGGGGTATCAGTTGATCCCGGAAAAGTGAGAGATGTTCTGAAGTGGGACCAACCACAGAGCGTGAGGGATATTCGGAGTTTTCTTGGGATGGTTGGATACTATCGACGCTTCATTAAAGACTTCTCTAAGATAGCAAAGCCTATGACGGAGTTGCTAATGAAGGGAAAAGTCTTCCAATGGACACCAGCATGCCAAGAAAGTTTTGAGGAACTCAAGAAAAGGCTAACCACAGCACCGGTTCTGGTACTGCCAGACATAAGCAAGAGCTTTGACATATATTGTGACGCATCCAGACAGGGGCTCGGATGTGTGCTTATGCAAGAAGGACAAGTTGTAGACTATGCCTCACAGCAATTAAAGAAGCACGATATTAATTATCCCACACATGACTTGGAGCTAGCAGCAGTAGTGCATGCATTGAAGATTTGGAGACATTATATCCTTGGTCACCGATGTGAGATCTATACGGACCATAAAAGCCTCAAATACATATTTACCCAAACGGATTTGAATTTGAGGCAACGTCAATGGTTGGAACTCATCAAGGATTATGTAAGGGCCTCAGTTTTGACACACATTTGCAGTGTTCATCACCACACCACACACCTCATTTGAGGAAGGATGATGAACACAAATGAAGAGCAAGTAACAATTATCAACATGCTCATTAGAGAACAAACTCACACATTGCCAAAGTGGTATTTCACACATGTGATATAAGGGGGGCTGGACATATGAAAACTCCTACACTTTGCTAAGGATGTCCATGCCAAGTTTCACCCAAATTCCAAACCTTTTTGAGGTCATTTTGGGTATAGTTAGAAAGAGGGCAGTTTGAAACCATATTCAAATTCAAACTGTTTTTATCCCATGAATTTAAAAGTGGGAGGCATATTCTTACTCAGCACATTTTTGTGAGCTCACACACTAATTTTCACTCCATTTGGAGTTGATCTTGACATGAGCTAAGTGGGAGAAATTCAAACTTTATTTGAATTTCAAACTGAACTTGTGCTGAAATTCATTCAAACCAAACCTCATTTGAACTTTGATCAATTCAAATGGCTCATGGGTGAATAATTTGAATTGCCAGGGGTAGTATGGGGTTCACTGTTTACAACAGTGATTAGGAGTAAATTTCAGAGGTTAAAATGGGGAGTGGGACCCACATGTCAGCCTCTACTTCAACACAAACCGACTGAAACGCAGCTCAATCGGTTCCCGGGTGCAGTGTGCGCGCGCCACCGGGGGGCAGCCGGCGCCAGCTCCTGCTGCGCGCCCCAAGCCGGAGACCAGTCGCCGGGCTACTTATCCCCTCCCCGGCGTGCTTCGATCACCCATTCCCCGAGCTGCCGACATACTCGGCCTGTTCTTCCACTGCAACCGCCGCCGCTCGAGCTCACGCTTGATCAAGCCCGATCACTCGCGAGCACAGCCTCCTCCACAGCAAAACGACACCGGGAGATCGTAAGCAATCTCCTAGGCACCGTGTTGGCCAGTGAGCAAGCGTTCTCGAGCTGTACCGAACCATTTCTCCGGCGAACCAAGCATCGCCGCCAATCGGGCTCTCGTGGACAGCACAGCACAGCCGTTGTCACGTCCTCTTCTCTACACAAGAAAGGTGCGTGAGTGTATGTAGATGGAGTAGCCGAAAGCCGTTTGGCGATTGATCAACCCTCGGCCGAGAATTTCCAAATTTACTCTTGATCAGTTCATAAGGACCGAGCTCACCTTCGGGTGAAATTCGTGCTCTATGCACGAGGGTTGGACGAGCTCGTTACCTAGTAGCTTCTACGCACGATAGCGCCCACGCTCGAACTGGAATTAGAGAAAACCATCGAGAATCGGCCATGATATGGCTGTTTTCCCCGCCGCCATGGCTGAACACCTCGGCTCACCGTCGAGAGCATAGTTGCCGGTATTCCTAGCTTCCACCCAGCCCGGGTTCGTGTTTCCCACGCTCTACTGATGCTCTCCGACCGATTCCCGGTCGATTTGGTGCACGGGAGAGCAGGACCGACCTCACCGGAACCCTAGCAGGTGCTGTCACCGGTGCGCACGGGTTTCCGGTCATCTCCGGCGGCCGGCGACCCCACCATCGAGTCCAGGGGGTCAGTAAAGGGGCAGGCGGCGAGTTTCGGGCCGGGGGGTGGCCGGGAACAAAGTCCCGGCGAGGGTCGCCAGAGATCGCCGCCGCCGCGCAGTTGGCGCGAGGAGGGAGACGACGCACTGTGTGCGGGGCCCACAAGCCAGAGTTTAAACTTTTTCCCGAATTTCAGTTTCAGTTCAAACTTCAGATCCTTATAACTTTGGCTAGAAAGCTCCAAATTGAGTGAACCAAATTTTGCTGGATTCATCTCTCCGAGTACTTTCCGGAAAATCAAGTTTCACTTCATGAAATTCCTTAATTCTCCAGAATTAAATCCTCAAAGTTTAAAATGTTTGGAATTTTAACTGGAGAATCCTGTGGAGGAAAATCCTGAAATTTTGCTGGGATGTTCACCAAAATATCCCTGAACTACCATAAAAATTTCAGATCCATTTGAGCTGATTTGATCCACCTAATGGTGTGATTAGTGAAACTGTTCCAGAGAAAATAGAAAATGTTCAGAAACATTTTCAGAATTTTCTCTGAAATTGTTTAGCTCATATGTTTAGTTAGGAACTTCCAAATTAAGTGATACCAACTCCATTAGAACCCTCTGAAAATCTAGTTTTCAGAAAGTCATAGTTTGTTTCATGAAAATTCCTAGAACACCCTAAGAGTTCCAATTAAGGTCAAGGACATAATTAATTGTGGAGGGCTCAAATGAGCTTTGCTGCAACTAAAACTTGACCAAGTCTCTGTTTAGGTTGTAACCAAGCCACAGTAAAAGTTTCACAGTCATTAGGTCTGTCTAGCAAGGGTTATAGACTTCACAACTTCAAAGTTAATACAAATGCATTTAAATTGATACATATATTGCTCTTATCATGTAGTCGCTAAGGTCGAGGAGGAACCCGAAGTCCTAGACTTCGTAACTCCGGAGGAGCAGCTAGCCTATGACCAAGAGCAGCAAGGCAAGCTCCGGTTTGCATTAACCTTTTTAAAAATTTTTATTGTTTTGAGCACATACTTGTTTCCTTTATTCTGTGCATTAGAGTATTGTTTGGAAGCCCCACTGCATAGCCAAGAGAACCATGGGTTGGGTTAGGATTGCAAACCCCGTTAGCTACTGCATTGCTAGGATAGAGTAGGATTCGGTACAAGTCGAGTAGTTGGAACTACTCGCGAGAATAGGCTAGAGGCACATTGCTCGGGTAGAGATAGCACATGATACACATGGCAAGAAAATGAGACCGAGCGGAGAGTAAGGGCAGCAGGACTTTGGGGCCTGTGTGCTGTAGCTCCGCTTGTGTCGATTGAGGACAGAGCCGTGTGCTGGCCTGTTGAACAAGCTAGAACAGTACCGAAGACCTACCGGCTATATGGGAACCGGGAAACTGATGTAACTCAGGTAGCTGGGTATTGAGGCATTGCCCGTCGTTCAGAGGGTAGGTTGAGAGCTCGAGGTGTAAATCGGCTGGCGGCACAGAGATGCGCGTGCAGAGACCTCTTGCTCGGGACGATGGGACCGGTTCAATATTTGGCTGACGGGTGAAAGGTAGTCGCGTACGGCGTCCGTGATGGTTGTTGTAGGCAACATCGAGTACGGGCGTACGTGACAGGTTGTTCGGGTAACCCTGCAGGTGTAAATCGATTATAATCGCCGTCCCTCGCGGTCAGTGAGTACCACTTGTTCACTGTACCGTGACGTAGAAAGAATAGGCTAGTTACATGTTAAAATGTTGCTGATTGAAAGATGGACTCTGATTGTTAATGATATGCTGTAGTTTAGAGCTAACTAAAGTTCATTTCAACTTTGGGCAAAGTACATGAGAGAAATGCGTTTCTTGTTTGATTGCGGCTCTCTCATGTACCTTAGCGTAGGGTTCTCCACAACCTGCTGCTAAAACTTGAAAGTAAGGTCCTACTAATTAGGCGAGTCCCTTGCAAATGATTTTTACCTCATGTAACCCATCACCCCTCATATAGCAGTTCCATGTTTAGGTGAGACGGGTCAGACTTGCTGAGCCTTCGTGCTCCCTGCTTGTGTTTGAAGCTTTTGCAGGGTTCTATGAGGAAGGGACTCCCGAAGAGGAGACGGAACCCCCGGAGGGGAACCCCGTCGAGTGGGAGTCATGCACGCCGCAGAGTTAGTGTGCGTGTGTGCTAGCAAGGACACGTTCGAGGGCTGAACGTGCACTTTGATGCTTAGTCTACGCCCGCGAGTGTAGACTGAACTTATTTTGATGTAAACATGTTCATAACTTGTTTATGTAATAAAATTCCGCTTCCGCTTTGTACCTTTGACGTGTGTTATACGGTGCTGTGCAACGCAGCACCCCTCAGCGTGATCCTGGCTCGACAGGACCAATGGGGTCGTGTCAGATTACGATGTTGGAATCAACTACCACCCCGAGAAGGCCAATGTAGTAGCTGATGCATTGAGCAGAAAGGGAGCATGTCACCAACTCACGGTTCGGGAGCTACCACCCGAACTACGTAAGGAGTTCGAACGGTTACACCTCGGATTCTTGAACAATATGGAAATAATGGAGATCCACTCTTCATTGGAGCAAGAGATAAGAGAGGGCCAAGCAATTGATGAGGGGATCAAGGAGACCAAGGAAAGAATCTGACAAGGAATAGAGAAGGATTTCAAGGAGGATGAGAAGGGTACGCTTTGGCTAGGAAAAAGGATTTGTGTATCTAACATAAAACACCTCCGTGACATGATATTGAGAGAGGCACATGATTCACCCTACTCCATACATCCCGGAAGTACCAAAATGTACAAGGACTTGAAAACATGTTATTGGTGGGATGGTATGAAGAGGGATATAGCCGGATACGTTGCCCTATGCGACACATGCCAACGGGTGAAGGCCGATTATCAAAGACCCGCTGGATTGTTGCAACCCTTGAAGGTACCCGAATGGAAGTGGGAGGACATCAGTATGGATTTCATCGTCGGATTGCCACGTACTCAGTCGGGTTATGGCTCCATCTGGGTTATCGTGGACCAATTGACGAAAACCGCCCATTTTCTCCCTATAAGGATCAGTTACAACGTTATGCAATTAGCCGAGTTGTACATGGAGCAGATCGTGTGCCGTCATGGAGTCCCGAGGAGGATAGTCTCAGATCGAGGTTCTCAGTTTACCTCTAGATTCTGGAGGAAGCTGCAGAAAGCCATGGGTACACGATTGGATTTTAGCTCCGCCTATCATCCACAAACTGATGGGCAAACCGAAAGGACAAACCAAAATTTGGAGGACATTTTGAGAGCTTGCGCCTTGAAACGAGGGCGTAGTTGGGATAGGAGTTTACCGTATGCCGAATTCTCCTATAACAACAGCTATCAAGCTAGCTTGAAGATGTCACCTTTCGAAGCATTGTACGGCAGAAGGTGTAGAACGCCGCTGTTCTGGAACGAAACCGGAGAGAACCAGGTGTTTGGACCCGAAGTACTACAAGAAGCTGAAAAGCAAGTCCAAACGGTATGGGAGAACTTAAAGGCTGCTCAGTCACGACAGAAAGGCTATGTGGACAACAGGCGTAGGAAGTTGACCTTTGCAGTAGGAGACTTCGTATACCTTAAGGTATCGCCTATCCGAGGCCAACGATGTTTCAACGTCAAAGGCAAGCTAGCACCTCGCTACATCGGACCATTTAAGATTTTGGATAAGCGAGGAGAAGTGGCCTATCAATTAGAGCTCCCAACCCACCTCTCCGACGTACATGACGTGTTTCATGTATCGCAACTCAAGAAGTGCTTGAGAGTACTAGAGGAGCAAGTATCAATGGGAGAGCTTGAACTTCAAGAGGACCTGACTTATGCGGAACACCCTGTCCGAATCTTGGACGTAAAGGAAAGGGTCACCCGGAACAAGGTGATCCGATGGTGCAAGGTACAATGGAGCCATCACACCGAAACTGAAGCTACATGGAGCGTGAAGACATCAAGGCAGAATTTCCTTATCTATTTTCTACCAACGAATCTCGAGGGCGAGATTCAATTTAAGGGGGGTAGGTTTGTGACACCCTCATCTCTGGTTTCTATATATATTCATATTTCATGAAGAGAAAACACATTTTAAAAGAAGTGGGAACAGAGGAATTATCAAATAGATAGCCAGTAAGAGCCGAATCCAGTTCACAGAAAGCGCCAAAGACAACTTCCGCGGCCTGCTGGCCACGTGGTGTGCTCGGAGCTCATCCCTGCAAAGTGGGGAGAGGTCCGCCGCTAAACTGGCTACGTGGCAGGCTCGGAGCTCGTCTCCGCTAAAGAGGGAGTGGTCCGACCCTGTGGGACACGTGTTGCTCGGAGCTAGCCTCTGCGGAAGAAGCAAAGGCATTTTCCGTAGGACACATGTCACCTTCGGAGCTAGTCACCACGGAAATCAGAGGACCAGTCACACGGGGTACGTGTCGATCTCGGAGCTCACCTCCGAGAGGTCCGGTTCTATCGAACACGTGTCGCCACCGGAGCTTATCTCCGGGAGGTCCGTCGCTGTTGGACACGTGTCAACCTTGGAGAACGTCTCTCAGGAAAGAAGAGAGGAAAGACCAGAACTAACATGTGGCGTGCGTGGATCCACCTTCGAGTAAGAGAGGAGGTCCCGACCTCTAGGATACGTGGCGCACGTGGAGCTCACCTCCGAAGGAAAAGGAAGGTCTCGCTCGGATGACACGCGGCACAACCGGAGCCCGTCTCTGCGGAAAGAGAGAAACCAGGCCCGGTGGACACGTGGAGCTTCCGGAGCTCATCACCGCGAAGGTGACGGGTTCTGAAATGATTTTGGAACTTGTACGCGTAAGAATACCGGTACGTAAAGGAAACCGACCTGAATTCCACAATGTTACTAAAGATAAGATCCAACAACGATCTGAATAGGACTCTTATTCAGGATACAATCAGATTAGGACTCTTCTCTTTCCAATTATAAATAGAACCCAGAACCTCTGGCCGAAACCACAAACTTCTTTTCCAACTCCTGAGCCGACGACTTAGAGCCCTAGCCCTAACTCGACGAGTAAACCATCGCCGAAGCGCAGCAAGGGAGATCGCCGGAGGAAAGCCGAGCGGTCTGAGGAGGACCTCGAAACCGAGAAGAACGTGAGGTAGGTCTCCGATACCACCTTATGACATCGTTGTGTTTTCTCTGCATCTGTTCTTTGATTCCTTTCGAACAGAAGCCTTCTCATGGATAGATCACTTGATGACCACCTTACGTCCACCTTTGATCCGAACACTTCTATTCATCATAAAATCCATGCAAGCCATGCAAGAACACGTGCAGACCAATCTAATAAAACTAATCATAGGATAGCATGCATATGCATCATCGCATCTAGTTTAAGATTTGTGCATGATATTGATTGCTGTGAATCTTGTATGCACGTGATCCTACATAGCAGGACAAGCTCAGGGAGCTGTTTACGACGAACTGCAACAACAAGGTTTTGAGATCCAAGGACCACCGGAACCGCAAGAACAAGGCAAGTGCTCCTTGACCATATTGATCTATGTTTTTGGGAAAAACTGTTTTGTTTTGCGAAAAGGTGTGTGTGCTGAGTAAAACAAGATGGGAAACCCTTTTATAGGAGTTTACTAGCTTTGATTAAAACCACCCTTGTAGCCCGGGAAGTTTATGAGTCGGGTATGGTTTTTGCTTTATGCTTCGCTGAGTCCATGGGATTGGGAAGCGAGATAGATGTTTCTAGCTAACTGCACTCGTAATTATAATGAGAAACTGATGATATTAATTAACACGGATCGGAGGGAGATCTAGGCAAGCCTGGGTTTGTGAATGAGGTAGCATGAGATGGTGGTTTACTTGCCGTAGATCTAAGGACCGGTTCATGCATGCACATGCCAGGATAACAGTGCCACCACAAGGCCAAGTATGGGTGCGGCTTAGCTGAGTAATTAGGTAAGTTGCTAGAGTGTTATGGACTGTGGAAGGCGCGGGGAATGGGAGTCGAGTGAGGACTGCCCTAGGAACTGCATGGCACAAGAGGGGGCCCGTGGGTGAGAGAATTGGAGATTCTAGCCTGCCGGTGAGACCTTAGTGAGTCCATACATCTAGTAGCTCCTTTGTAAAGGCTATTTTGTGTTCTCTTGACCATACACCGACGTTTGTGTACTGGTATAATGGAGGTTCTGCAGTCGCCGACGGGTGACAAAATCACAAACTTGTGGGTAAAGAGGTACACACTCTGCAGAGTTCTTGAAACTATCATGAGAGCCGAGCTTACGGTCACGAGCGCCTGGCCAACTGCTATGATTAGTTGGGATGGTTATTGGGATGGTTCTTGGTTATGGTTATTGACTTTGGTTATGGTTTGGTTTTGGGACTGTTGAGTCCGGGTGATGGGATGGTTGCATGACTGTTGAGTCATGGCAACGAGATTGGTCTCGGTGCGAGACGAAGTTGTTTATGAGATGAGATGGTAGCGAATGCGGAAGGTATTAGTGAGATGGTAACGAATACGAGGAGGTATTCGTGAGTAAGATTAAGGTTGGTTAATGTTCGGATGGAACACGGAAAGTGATGGAGGTATGTTTGTAATTTAATACATGCTGGGATTACATTCATTTAAAGTTAAGTTGCTGTTTTATCATGATTTTATAAATTTGCTTTTCTGCAAATGAGCCTTTTTATACCTACCTTGTTATGAGCTATATATCATGTGTTTCCCGCACTTGCTGAGTACATCATTGTACTCAAACTTGCATTATTATTTCATCATCAGCAGCAGGAGAAGCCTACTATGAAGACCATAGTGGGGCATTAAGGCGTGTGATCTATTCTCAACCTTGCCTGTGGAGGGAGTAGAGATGGAGCCACTTCTTCTTAGATTTGCTTCCGCATTAGTTAGATTGCTTCCACATTAGTATAAAAGACTTCCGCTGCATAGAAATAAGACTTCCGCTGTGAGCATGAGTCCAAGGCTCATGAGATATTGTAATAAACTCTGTTATTCGTGGTAATATATAATCTGAATTCAGTTTATGGATCATATGTGTATGTGTGATGAACATCCTGGGCCCACATATGCATTAGTTCTCGGTTCCGTGGTTTTCAACAGAATTGAGGGTGTCACAGACCCTGCCATCATCAACCACTACGCCTAGCTTGCGGCATGGGCAGGGCGACAGGGCGGAGACTCAGAAGCCCTCGCCAGTGACAACTACCGGCATTACTGCGAGATATGGTAGATGGCAGGCAATCTCCCCGGGACCACCTGTCGGGTCCCGGGCCACCCTTTGTAAGCCGCCCGAGCCTTGGACTATAAAAGGCCCGGGCAGGCAATGTTGTAGAGGGTTCGACTCTTGGTACACTCACACTCGAGAGGGTTCACACTTTAGCGATTTACCCCCTTTTGCATTCAACACTCAGGCAATACAACGAGCACCTCTGCTCACCGTGGACGTAGGGTTTTACACTCCGGGGGCCTGAACCACGTAAAAAATCTCTGTGTCAACCTTCTCCTTCCTTCGTCCCTAGCTTGTAAGCCCTCCGGGAGAGGACTAGCCCCTCCGAAAAAGAACCTCCGCGGGCTGCCCAGAGCAGGCCCGGGAGAAGTATCGACGGCACACTTTGACATTTGGCGCGCCAGGTAGGGGGGTTTTCCCTCGCGCGACGAGCTTATGCCGATGAAGATGACAAAGCTTCCTTCAGCGGCAAGCTCTCCTCGCCCATGTTCCCGACAAACGGTGACCAGCGAGGATTATGTCTTGACACACTCAGGACGGAGTGTGTCGGTGCAAGCTGAAAGCCAGCAGCCGACTCCGGCAACACGGACTCCAGCAAGCCTAAGATCTGCTGCAGCGCCGAGTGTCTCCCATGGGAGCGCACTAGCTGCAGCACGAGCGCTTCTGCGCAATCCACCTGCTGGGGACGTGCCTCAGGGTCATCGCCACCAACCCTTAGCTTTGGCGGGGATGATGTCCCGGTCAACCGGATGTGTCGCTGACGCGCACGCCAACGGTTGACAGGCAGACGGCAGACTCCCACTCCACCAGGCTCCCATCTGCGGACCTGAGGTCGGAGCTGGAGCGACGTCACTTGGGCGAAGATGCTCGCGTGACCATCGAGCGACGCCGAGAAAGGCGTTGCAACCACGAGGTCAGCGACAGCATGTCGACCGCCTCGACTCAGCCTGGCCTGCAGACGTTCGCTACGCGATCTCTGCCCCAGGCATACGCCACGCAGCATATGCCCCAGCCATATGCCCTGCAAATGGCGCCCCCCGTTTATGGTGCATCCTTGCCCATTGCCGGGGTACACCATGCCAACAGAGGACCAAGCGTTCGCGGCACCAACACCTGCAGCAACAGGAGCAGGGTGTGCAGCCTTGGCGCCACACCTTCGCTTCGCAAAGTGGCCTCGCAAGTTCCAGCCACACCTGCCCAAGAAGTACGACGGCAGCGTCAACCTGGCGGAGTTCCTCCAGATCTACTCCACCGCCATCCTTGCTGCAGGAGGGGATGAGGCCGTCATGGCCAACTACTTCCCAGTCGCCTTGACCGGCCCAGCACGGTCTTGGCTCATGAATCTCCCCCAGGGTTCCATAACCTCCTGGGGAGAGCTCTGCCGGCAGTTTACTGCAAACTTCGGCAGCTCCTACACCTGGCCTGGCACGGAACTCGACCTCCACGCCATCCAACAACAACCTGGAGAGTCGCTGCGCTCCTTCATCCAGCAGTTCTCCCAGGTACGGAACACCATCCCCCATATCCAAAATGCTTCTGTGGTGGTGGCGTTCCGACAGGGTGTAAGAGACAAGAAGATGCTCGAGAAGCTCGCCACCAGAGAGGTGCACGACGTCTCGGAGCTCTTCAGCCTGGCGGACAAGTGCGCCAGGGCAGCAGAAGGGTGGAACTGGCACTTGCAGCCAGTCTCCGAAGCCGGAGGGCAGCCAGGATCTGGCGCTGCTTCCCATGGAAGCAGCAAGATGATCAAGAACAAGGGCGGTGGCAAGATGAAGCCACCGACCGCAGCTCCCGTCGCTGCTGCTGCAGCGCCCACCGGAGCTCGGGGGCCACACCCTGACAAGAGGCAGCGACAGTCACCAGTCCCAGGTGGTGACCTCAGTGAGCCGTGCCCCGTGCACAACACCAGCAACCACACTGCTGCTGAGTGCCGGGAAATCCAGAAGCTCGCAGAGCGCTTCCGAAAGGGGAAGCAACCGCGTGCGGACGCCCCTCCTTTCCGTCAGAGGGAGGGCAAGCAGAAGGTCGACGCCCGGGACAACGTCGACCAGCAGATGGAGTTCCAGGAGCCCCAGCGCACCGTAAAGGCGGTGCACAACAACGAGGGCTCCAGATCCAGCGACGACGAGCGCCGGAAGGTGCTCTACGTCATCTACGGTGGGTCCTCTGACCCTGTCACACCCGGTTTTTCCGAAGAAACAACCAAGTGAATATCACATGTATGCCAGGATCATTTTCTCATACATGTGATGACAAATAGTGAAGCATCATTTATTACAAGCCAGGTGTCGAATATAAATAAGTCTTACATTGCAAATGTCTCAATGGACACTAATGCTTCATCACAAGTAAATAAACTAGCAGCGGAATATTATTCTTTAGGGTTCCATCACAGGCGTTGCCCGGGGGTCTTCATGAACCTAAAAGCCTTCCTCGGGTCCAAAATCTTGGTCATTATACACCACCTCATTATCTTGACCTGAGCAGCAATATAAACCAACAAATATGCAAGGATTGAGTACCAATGGTACTCAGCAAGTGTGGGAAAAATTATATCATGCATGGCTAGAACAAGGAGAGGTTGAACTCATGGTTAAAGCACTACGCAATTAATACCTATCACCTTAGCTTATTAAACACCTTCATTACTACATAGGTGAAATGGTCCCAATCTCCCATCCCATCATCATAATCCAATAACCATAACCATCATTTCCAATGTTAAGCTCCCCGCTTAACTTCCACAACCATCACTCCTCTAATCATGAATAAGTCCAGGCCGCTCTTAACCGTGAGCACGGCTGTCAAGACAGTTTTGACTCTGCAGAGTTTGTACCACTGTACCCACAAGTAGTGATTTCATCCCCCGTTGCCGGGTGGACTAAAAGAACCTCCATTATGCCAGTGGCTACGATCCACATTCACACTTCCCAGGTGTGCGGCCAAGAGATCACTACGAAGCCTTTACAAAGGGATTCCCGACGAGCATGGGCCCACTGAGGTTTCACCCCTAACAGCATACAAGAGGCTCCAACCCCGCTGCAGTGGCCCCCTCTTGAGCCTTGCGGTTCATATGGTAGTCCAGCTGACACCTACTCCCCGCACCATCCAACACACCCATACTACGCCGGGGATATACCTAATTAATTGGCCAAGCTGCCCCATCTCAGCATGTGGTTGGCACTGTAAAGCCGGGTTACATGCTCCATGAACCGGTCCTTAGGATCCAGGCAAGTACTAAACACAAACCCAAGTCTCGTGCACCCAGCACACAACCAAAACATCCAACTTGCCTTGATCCCTACCTCTACATAACTCACAATGTCTCACTCAAGAGTATGGTAATATAAACTGATGATCTCATATCCCAAATATCCCATTCTAAGCATGGCTAAGCATATGCATGTGTATAAATGACATGACAAAATAAATCCCAACCCAAGCTTCAAGGAAACAAGGTAATGCAATTCTAGGGAAACTTCCTAGCATGGGTTTCATATTTAACTTGACAATGCAAATAATTCTATCTACACATCCTAGCATAGGATCAAAGTGGTCAAGGACACTTGCCTCCTTCTTGCTGCTCTTGAAATGGGTAGTCCTGATCTTGGAAAGAAATAACTTGCTCTTGAACAGGCTCTACTTCATACCATCACACATAGCAAAAGAAAAACAACAATCATAAGACATAGTTCACACTTCTACTTCATACAAACCACACATTCATATTTATGAAATTCATTCACCATTATATGTGTTGTGGTTACTTTATGTGTGTTAAGTTGTGACTTGCATGCACTTTTAACCATGTATATATGATTCCTACTTTTGTGTCCACATTTATACTTGCATACAATGTGCCTTCACAATTTCTATCAACCCTAAACTGAATTCTTTGTATTTTAGAAACTCCATTTATCATTTACTAGTTTCTATATTTTCAGATTTATATTCCTATGCATAATTGTGTATTTTATTATTAAATTAGTAATACACATCACCTAAACAGATTAGGTTCTGGTCCTAAATAATTTAAAATCATATTTTGACCATGGCTTATGATGTATACTATTTCATAATTATTTTCCCTATTTTTCTTTAACTATTCTTTACTTAAAAATGTGTCCCTATACTATTAAATGTGAATAATAGATAAAACAGATTTATTTCAGCCCAAAAATATATTTTTATCTCACTCCAAAGTTTTCTAAGTACTGAGAAAGTTTTTAATAAATTTTGACAATTATGTTTGTCCCCTTTTTAATTTTTAAACACTAGTTACATATTCAATTTTGTAAATTAAATACTAAACAGGGCTAAAAAGTAAACTCACCCATCACAGGGTCTATAATATTATTTTCATGATTTTCAGGGGTCTAGCTACACTTAACAGAGGTGTTTTTCCTAATTTCTATTAAGTCCAGGGGTTAAAACTGATTTTTAAATGGATTTACATGATTTTCTGGAGTTCCAGGGGCTAGATCTGAAGTTTCCGGGGCTAGCTCTCAATTCCAGAGAACCCCAGGGGGTAGCACATAAGAATTCCAGTCTTTATAATGCGGGGCTGACGTGGACCGTCCGATTTTAAACCGACGGCTGAGATTATAACATCGAACCGGTACGCGGGGTTTTAAAGTCTACCGTGCGATTTAAAATAAACGGCGCACAAGCGGCCACGTCGCTCTGATCGAGCGCGGGCGGCGCTGCCGGCGGCGCACGGCGGCGGGAAGCGGCGTTCTCGCCGGAAAGTTTCGGATCCTCGAGAATTCTGCCTAGAACTGTGATCTTATGGCCTAGATCGGTAGAGGGGAGGTCAGGGATCTCACCTCGGGGGTTTTCTCGAGCTCGGGGGTCCTGGAAAGTGATCGGCGGCGAGGTCCGAGGCAAAACCACGGCGAAGCTCGTCGGCGCTGCGTTTACACCGTAACTCTCCGAGTTTTCTGCACCTGCAAAGTTCCCCGGAGGCGGTGGATCAAAACCAGCGAGTTAAATCAGAGTTTCCGAGCTTAGATCGGCCAGAATTCACCGGCGAAGTCTCGGTGCTCACCGGAGTGAAAATCGGCGATCGCGTGAGAAAAACTGATCGGATCGGGGGTTTTTATAGCCGGGGGAGGGCGGTGGGTTTGTTGTGATCGAGTTGGAGTCCTCTGGGACCGGAATTCGGCTGCGGGACGAGCTTTCCCGGTCGGTTGCGATTTCGCGCGCTCGGGAGAAAAGTCTGGGGTCGCGGGGGCTCGGGGTTAGGGATGACATGTGGGTCCCACCCGTCGGTGAGAGGCAGAGCGGCGCGCGCGGGGGCGGGCTGGCGCGGGGAAGCTGGGCCGGCTGGCGGGTTTCGGCCCACTGGCCAGTTTTTTCCCGTTTTCTCTTTTTCTTTTTCCATTTCTTTTCTATTTTGAGTATAATTTGAATTCCAGTTTGAATTTGAATTTTTGCAAAACATGCAACACGTCCAAAAATTTTTAAATTCTCCTCTGAACATGGTTTAGGGTTTTGAATCCAAATTTGGGGTGTTACAGCTCTACCCCCCTTAAAAGAAATCTCGTCCTCGAGATTGGTGTTTCTAAGAAAACAATTCCGGAAATTGTGCCTTGAGCTCGTCTTCCCGTTCCCAGGTAGCTTCCTCTTCTGAGTGATGCTTCCACTGCACCTTGCACATCCGGATTCTCTTGTTTCTGGTGAGGCGTTCCATTGTCTCCAAAATCTTGTATGGTTGCTCGGCATAAGACAAATCTTCAGCTACATCCACTTCATTCATGGGTAACACCCCTTCAGGCGTCCTCAGACATTTCTTGAGTTGTGACACACGAAATACATCGTGCACGTCCGATAGATGAACCGGTAACTCTAGTTGGTACGCCACTTCACCTTTTCTTTCCAAAACTTGAAAGGGTCCGATGTATCGAGGTGACAACTTCCCTTTCACCTTGAACCGACGAAGTCCTCTGATAGGGGACACCTTGAGATAAACATAGTCTCCCACGTTGAAAACGAGTTCTCTTCTTCGTACATCAGCATAACTCTTCTGGCGTGTTTGTGCTATCCTCAAGTTGTTGCGAATCTCCCTCACCTTTGCCTCGGCTTCTTGTAGCACTTCTGGACCAAACACTTTACTTTCTCCTGTTTGGTTCCAAAATAGGGGAGTTCTGCACTTCCTTCCATACAAAGCTTCAAACGGTGACATCTTCATACTAGCTTGATAGCTGTTGTTATAGGAAAACTCCGCATACGGTAAGTTCTTGTCCCAACTCCTATTGTTTTTGAGTGCACATGCCCTTAACATATCTTCAAGGATCTGATTGGTTCTCTCCGTCTGCCTGTCAGTTTGGGGATGATAGGCAGAGCTGAAATTCAGATGGGTTCCCATGGTTTCATGCAACTTCTGCCAAAACCTCGAGGTGAACTGTGTCCCTCGGTCCGACACTATCTTCTTTGGCACTCCATGGTAACACACAATCATTGACATGTACAATTCTGCCAATTTGGATCCGCTGTAGCTTTCTTTCACAGGGACGAAATGAGCTACCTTGGTTAGCCTATCAATAATGACCCATATTGAATCATACCCGGATTGGATCCTAGGCAATCCCACGACAAAATCCATGCTGATTTCTTCCCACTTCCATTCAGGCACTTTGAGTGGTTGCAATAATCCCGCGGGTCGTTGATGTTCAGCTTTCACCAACTGACATGTGTCACATAGGGTAACATGTTCCGCGACATCTCGCTTCATGCCATACCACCAATACCTGCTCTTGAGGTCCTGGTACATCTTCGTACTGCCAGGATGAATGGAATAGTCAGAATCGTGAGCCTCCTTCAAAATTAATTCACGGATCTCCTTTACTTCTGGCACACAGATCCTTTTCCCGTGCCACACCGTTCCATGTTCATCCTCTCTAAAACCAGGAGCTTTATTTTCCTTGATGAGCTGTCTGATCTCTTGTATCTTCTCATCATTCTTTTGGCCCTCGCGTATGTCTTGCTCGAGTGTGGAGTCCACTTCCATGGCGATGGCTTCACCACTATTTACTAGACATAGATTGAGTCTTATAACCTCGTCCTTCAATTCTGCAGGCATGTCCTTCAAACTCAACTTATTGACCTGCACTTTCCGACTCAAAGCATCGGCCACGACGTTTGCTTTTCCGGGATGATAGTTGATGCCTATATCAAAGTCATTGATTAGCTCTAACCATCTCCTTTGTCTGAGGTTGAGATCTGGCTGTGTGAATATGTACTTCAAACTCTTATGATCCGTATATATCTCTGTCCTCTTCCCCATCAAATAGTGCCGCCAAATTTTCAACGCGTGTACCACTGCAGCTAGTTCTAGGTCATGTGTAGGATAGTTCTTCTCGTGCTTCCGAAGCTGCCGGGATGCATATGCCACGACATGTCCTTCTTGCATGAGAACACATCCCAACCCATTTCCAGAGGCATCGCAGTACACTGTGAAATTCTTCTGCATATCTGGCATAACCAACACTGGGGCTGTTGTCAATCTCTTCTTTAGCTCCTGAAAGCTCGTATCGCACTGTGGCGTCCAGGTGAATGTGATTCCCTTTTCCAACAGTTTGGTGAGAGGTCTCGAGATCTTGGAGAATCCCTCAATAAACCGTCGATAGTATCCAGCCAATCCCAAAAAGCTTCGAACTTCCCCGACATTTTCAGGGGTCTTCCACTTCTGGATATCCTCGATTTTGGCGGGATCTACTGAGATTCCTCCCTCCGAGATTATATGTCCTAAAAAGGGAACTCTCTTCAGCCAAAACCCACACTTGCTCAACTTGGCATATAGTTGGTGTTCTCTCAACCTCTGCAACACCAACCTTATATGTTTCTCATGTTCTTCTTCATCTTTGGAGAAGACGAGAATATCATCTATGAAAACCACCACAAATTTGTCCAGATATTCCATGAATACCTTGTTCATGAGATACATGAAATATGCCGGGGCATTGGTTAGCCCGAAAGGCATGACAGTGTATTCATACAGTCCGTACCGAGATACGAAAGCTGTCTTGGGAATATCTGATTGCCTTATCTTGAGTTGGTGGTACCCCGACCTGAGATCAATTTTCGAGAACACACAAGCTCCCCTCAACTGATCAAACAAGTCTTCAATGCGAGGCAATGGGTACTTGTTTTTGATGGTTACCTCATTCAAGGCACGGTAATCCACGCATAACCTTTGGGTTCCATCTTTCTTAGGCACAAATATCACCGGAGCTCCCCATGGTGAGGAACTAGGGCGAATATACCCCTTCTCCGTCAATTCTCTCAAATGATCCTTGAGCTCTTCTAGCTGCTTGGAGTCCATTCGATAAGGTCTCTTGTATATCGGGGCTGTTCCCGGTACTAGCTCAATTGCGAATTCCACGTCACGGTCGGGAGGCATACCTGGCAATTCCTCCGGAAAAACATCTGGATATTCCCTGATAGTCCTGATTTCCTCAACTTTCACCTCCACTTGATTTAATTTAATGTCCCTCCTAGGCTCGTGTATTGTTATGAACTTTACTCTTGTGCCATTGGGGTGAGTTAGTTCCACCGTTCTGGTCGAACAATGGATGATTCCTTTATGTTTGGTCAACCAATCCATACCCAAAATAATATCTATCCCTTGTGAATCTATCACTATGAGGTTAGCCATAAATACTACCCCATTAATGTCTAGGCTCACTTTGGGACACACTTGTCTTGTCCTTATTTCTCCACCTGGAGAGTTTACCGCTAGCATATGGTTCATTTGTGTGGTTGCTAGGTCATGCTTCTTAACAAACCCTTGAGCAATGAACGAGTGGGTAGCACCAGAATCAAACAGCAGAGTTGCAAGGTGTAAATTGGCAGGAAACTTACCAACTACCACGTCGGGTGCCTCTTGTGCTTCCTCCATAGTGACGTGGTTCACCCGTCCTCTCACTACATTCTGCTGTTGTGGCGGCGCAGGCTTCTTCTTTGGGCATTTATGGGCGTAGTGCCCCACTTCACCACAGCTGAAACATTGCACCCCAATCTTAGATGCCTGGCCCTTGTTGTCTTGGGGTTGGTTTGGGGGTCCTTGCACTGCTGGTCGAGGTGGATATGCGGGGCGAGGCTGCTGCACAAACTGACGTGGCGGCTGTGCTGGTGCCGCGGGTGGCCTGTAGTTTGGGTTGTACCCTCTTGGTGCTGAATAGGGTACCGCAGCACGGTTCGTTTGCCCCGTAGGTTGTTGCATCATACGTGGACGGGTGTTGCTCCCTGAGGCCTGATGTGACCACCCCGCCTTCCTCTTATTCTCATTTTCCAGGGCCTTTAGCTTCCTTTCCACCACAAACGCTCTGTCCACCATCTTTTGAAAACTTTCATACTCATTGGAGGACATGGCACACTGCATCTCTGCGGTAAGTCCTTCCACGAAACAATCTTGTTTCTGCTCATCAGTCTCTATGTCTCGTGGAGCATAACGGGATAGTTGAGTAAATTTAGTGAGGTATTCCCTCACCGTCATGTTTCCCTGCTGCAGTCCCAAAAACTCTTTCCTCTTGTTTTTGAGTTCACCTCTTGGGATGTAGTGGTTGCGGAAGCTACGCTTGAACTCTTCCCAAGTGATGTTCTCAGGGTCATGATGGGCGGCCACGTAGGCGGTCCACCAATCAGCAGCAGGTCCATTCAATTGATGAGAGGCAAACAGCACCCTCTCATACCCTTGGCACTGTATGATCCTCATCTTACTTTCAATAGTCTTCAGCCAATCATCTGCCTCCAGAGGTTCAGCAGCACTTGCAAACTTCGGAGGTTGAGTTCCTAGAAACTCACTCAACCTTGGTTGGCGTGGTGCAGCTTGTGGAGGTGGAACTTGATGCAAGTTGGCCACCACTTGAGTCAAGTTCTGGATAAGCTGATTTTGATTCTCCAGCATTTGGTGGAGAGGATCAACTTCTTCACGTCGACCACCCCTGTCCTGGCCTCCAGAAAGATGAGGGTTGCATGCCTCATCATTGTTGTTGACGGGGTTGGCAGCACGTCCTTTTCCTCTTCCGGCCATCTGGCAGAATCAACATATGTTAATTTGATATCCTTTAGTATCATCTTACTACTTTCATTTGTTGGTGCTTTGAGGTGTTGAGGCTTTGTTAAAATTTTGCGAGGGTTTATATCTCACACTAAATGAATGCACTATTATTTCCTGTAGGTTCACACACCAAAGCAAAACAATCTGAAGACGAGGCTGTGGACAATTGCTCATGGCTTCCACAACTCACGTCACACACCAAGCATCATCACACCATTAACTACGTAACGACTCGACTACTCGACCTCCTGCTAGCTAGGGGAAAGACTCTACACTACTCGTCCTCTTGAGCTGGCTCTTCGGGATCTTCCTCCTCATTTCGGCTACCTTCTGACTCTGCTTTGGGTGGGGAGGCTGCTGGTGGAGAAGTGCGACGACGCCTGATTGCTCGGCGATCCGGGGAGTCAGGAGTCCATGGATCACTCACGGTGACACACAGTTCATTCCCATCCCCTCTTTCTCTCGCCTTTAAGCAAGCTCGCAACAACGCCTCCGTTTCCTTCAGGGTGTCTCGGACATCCTGAAGCTCTTGTTGACACTCCTGCAGTCGAGTGCTGAGCATAGCAGCATCCTCTAAGCACAAGTCCATGTGCTCATGGGAAGTCCCTTGCTGCACCGGTGGGTACTTGTACTCCGTGGTACCACTCTCACGTTGGAGGACATACATGTACTCAGTTTTGTCCAAGTGGCGACGATAGATGTGACTCTGGCAGGTGATGGCCTCCCAGGTGACATCTTTCTCCGCGTCAACTTGTGTTGCTCGACAAGCTGGAGAGTGGTGAATCTTAAGCAGCTGATTCTCGTGTATAATCCTCATCTCCGAACTCCATTCTTCCTTCTTCTCACGGATGGTCCTGGTGGAGTTATAGTGGATGATGAGCTTGCCCGTATTGCCGGCGGCTTCGAGCATACGTCGAAGACGGCGCAACAAATCTCCTACTGCCAATCCGTAGGAAAGGTACGTCACTGGGAGACTCTCCTCTCTTTCGGCAAGGGCAACTACGGGAACTCTCCCTCCTGTGGACTTACGAGCGGTGCGAATCATGCGAACCATCTAAAACAAAAGAATTTAAAATTAGGTTAGATAAATTCTCAAACAAAAATCCTATTTTGAATGAAAGTTGGGGTAAGATGAAGAAAATGACTCCTTTAATAACACTTTTCCACCCACACCTTGGAAAATAGTTTTTAAGAAAATAGGGCCCTTAACTACGTCCATTTCTACCTAGGTCCACGTTCCTACGGGCAACCTTGGCTCTGATACCACCTCTGTCACACCCGGTTTTTCCGAAGAAACAACCAAGTGAATATCACATGTATGCCAGGATCATTTTCTCATACATGTGATGACAAATAGTGAAGCATCATTTATTACAAGCCAGGTGTCGAATATAAATAAGTCTTACATTGCAAATGTCTCAATGGACACTAATGCTTCATCACAAGTAAATAAACTAGCAGCGGAATATTATTCTTTAGGGTTCCATCACAGGCGTTGCCCGGGGGTCTTCATGAACCTAAAAGCCTTCCTCGGGTCCAAAATCTTGGTCATTATACACCACCTCATTATCTTGACCTGAGCAGCAATATAAACCAACAAATATGCAAGGATTGAGTACCAATGGTACTCAGCAAGTGTGGGAAAAATTATATCATGCATGGCTAGAACAAGGAGAGGTTGAACTCATGGTTAAAGCACTACGCAATTAATACCTATCACCTTAGCTTATTAAACACCTTCATTACTACATAGGTGAAATGGTCCCAATCTCCCATCCCATCATCATAATCCAATAACCATAACCATCATTTCCAATGTTAAGCTCCCAGCTTAACTTCCACAACCATCACTCCTCTAATCATGAATAAGTCCAGGCCGCTCTTAACCGTGAGCACGGCTGTCAAGACAGTTTTGACTCTGCAGAGTTTGAACCACTGTACCCACAAGTAGTGATTTCATCCCCCGTTGCCGGGTGGACTAAAAGAACCTCCATTATGCCAGTGGCTACGATCCACATTCACACTTCCCAGGTGTGCGGCCAAGAGATCACTACGAAGCCTTTACAAAGGGATTCCCGACGAGCGTGGGCCCACTGAGGTTTCACCCCTAACAGCATACAAGAGGCTCCAACCCCGCTGCAGTGGCCCCCTCTTGAGCCTTGCGGTTCATATGGTAGTCCAGCTGACACCTACTCCCCGCACCATCCAACACACCCATACTACGCCGGGGATACACCTAATTAATTGGCCAAGCTGCCCCATCTCAGCATGTGGTTGGCACTGTAAAGCCGGGTTACATGCTCCATGAACCGGTCCTTAGGATCCAGGCAAGTACTAAACACAAACCCAAGTCTCGTGCACCCAGCACACAACCAAAACATCCAACTTGCCTTGATCCCTACCTCTACATAACTCACAATGTCTCACTCAAGAGTATGGTAATATAAACTGATGATCTCATATCCCAAATATCCCATTCTAAGCATGGCTAAGCATATGCATGTGTATAAATGACATGACAAAATAAATCCCAACCCAAGCTTCAAGGAAACAAGGTAATGCAATTCTAGGGAAACTTCCTAGCATGGGTTTCATATTTAACTTGACAATGCAAATAATTCTATCTACACATCCTAGCATAGGATCAAAGTGGTCAAGGACACTTGCCTCCTTCTTGCTGCTCTTGAAATGGGTAGTCCTGATCTTGGAAAGAAATAACTTGCTCTTGAACAGGCTCTACTTCATACCATCACACATAGCAAAAGAAAAACAACAATCATAAGACATAGTTCACACTTCTACTTCATACAAACCACACATTCATATTTATGAAATTCATTCACCATTATATGTGTTGTGGTTACTTTATGTGTGTTAAGTTGTGACTTGCATGCACTTTTAACCATGTATATATGATTCCTACTTTTGTGTCCACATTTATACTTGCATACAATGTGCCTTCACAATTTCTATCAACCCTAAACTGAATTCTTTGTATTTTAGAAACTCCATTTATCATTTACTAGTTTCTATATTTTCAGATTTATATTCCTATGCATAATTGTGTATTTTATTATTAAATTAGTAATACACATCACCTAAACAGATTAGGTTCTGGTCCTAAATAATTTAAAATCATATTTTGACCATGGCTTATGATGTATACTATTTCATAATTATTTTCCCTATTTTTCTTTAACTATTCTTTACTTAAAAATGTGTCCCTATACTATTAAATGTGAATAATAGATAAAACAGATTTATTTCAGCCCAAAAATATATTTTTATCTCACTCCAAAGTTTTCTAAGTACTGAGAAAGTTTTTAATAAATTTTGACAATTATGTTTGTCCCCTTTTTAATTTTTAAACACTAGTTACATATTCAATTTTGTAAATTAAATACTAAACAGGGTTAAAAAGTAAACTCACCCATCACAGGGTCTATAATATTATTTTCATGATTTTCAGGGGTCTAGCTACACTTAACAGAGGTGTTTTTCCTAATTTCTATTAAGTCCAAGGGTTAAAACTGATTTTTAAATGGATTTACATGATTTTCTGGAGTTCCAGGGGCTAGATCTGAAGTTTCCGGGGCTAGCTCTCAATTCCAGAGAACCCCAGGGGGTAGCACATAAGAATTCCAGTCTTTATAATGCGGGGCTGACGTGGACCGTCCGATTTTAAACCGACGGCTGAGATTATAACATCGAACCGGTACGCGGGATTTTAAAGTCTACGTCGCACAAGCGGCCACGTCGCTCTGATCGAGCGCGGGCGGCGCTGCCGGCGGCGCACGGCGGCGGGAAGCGGCGTTCTCGCCGGAAAGTTTCGGATCCTCGAGAATTCTGACTAGAACTGTGATCTTATGGCCTAGATCGGTAGAGGGGAGGTCAGGGATCTCACCTCGGGGGTTTTCTCGAGCTCGGGGGTCCTGGAAAGTGATCGGCGGCGAGGTCCGAGGCAAAACCACGGCGAAGCTCGTCGGCGCTGCGTTTACACCGTAACTCTCCGAGTTTTCTGCACCTGCAAAGTTCCCCGGAGGCGGTGGATCAAAACCAGCGAGTTAAATCAGAGTTTCCGAGCTTAGATCGGCCAGAATTCACCGACGAAGTCTCGGTGCTCACCGGAGTGAAAATCGGCGATCGCGTGAGAAAAACTGATCGGATCGGGGGTTTTTATAGCCGGGGGAGGGCGGTGGGTTTGTTGTGATCGAGTTGGAGTCCTCTGGGACCGGAATTCGGCTGCGGGACGGGCTTTCCCAGTCGGTTGCGATTTCGCGCGCTCGGGAGAAAAGTCCGGGGTCACGGGGGCTCGGGGTTAGGGATGACATGTGGGTCCCACCCGTCGGTGAGAGGCAGAGCGGCGCGCGCGGGGGCGGGCTGGCGCGGGGAAGCTGGGCCGGCTGGCGGGTTTCGGCCCACTGGCCAGTTTTTTCCCATTTTCTCTTTTTCTTTTTCCATTTCTTTTCTATTTTGAGTATAATTTGAATTCCAGTTTGAATTTGAATTTTTGCAAAACATGCAACACGTCCAAAAATTTTTAAATTCTCCTCTGAACATGGTTTAGGGTTTTGAATCCAAATTTGGGGTGTTACAGACCCCTCGTCTCGGAGTGCAGTCAAGACTCTGCGCCGAGCAGTGGCGTCGGTGGCTCCTGTCCCAAGCGCAGCGCCACATCTCAAGTGGATGGGGACCCCCATCAGCTTTGATGCCACCGACTGCCCCAAAAACATGGCTGGGGCCAGGCAGCTACCACTCTTGGTAGCTCCCACCATCACCAACGTGAAGATGTACCACGTTCTGGTAGATGGCGGGGCCGGCCTGAACCTCATCAGCCGTGCAGCTTTTCAGAAGCTGCAAATCCCGATGGCCAAGCTCACCCCCTCGAGCCCATTCTCAGGGGTAGGGCCGGGACAAGTCGTCCCCTACGGCAACATCAGCCTTCCGGTCACCTTCGGGGCACCGGAAAGCTACTGGACAGAATACATTCTGTTCGATGTGGCGGAGATCGACCACTCCTTCAACGCCATCATCGGCAGGCCATCCCTGTACCGGTTCATGGCGGTAGCCCACTACGGCTACCTCGTCTTGAAGATGCCTACGCCAACAGGCGTCCTCAACATCTATGGAGACTGCACTGCTGCAGTGTCAGCCTTGGAGAAGCTCCAAGCACTTGCAGCAGCCCGAGCACCAGCCCCTGGCGGTGCAGAACCGGGCCAGCTCCACCCAAGTGCACGCCACCGTGCCTCGACCTCAGCACCCCGTGTGCAACTCCTTGACGAGGGCGACGTCCCCCTGAAGGTAGTCCAAGTCGGTGCCGATGCTGCCCAGTTCACCCGGATAGCCGGGGGCCTGGACAGCAAATAGGAAGGCGCGCTCATCACCTTCCTCCGGCACAACGTCGACGTGTTTGCATGGAAACCGTAGTAGATGCTAGGGATCCCCAGGGAGGTGATCGAGCAACATCTGAAGATCTTCCCCGAAGCCCGGCCAATCCAACATAAGCCCCGCAAGCAGTCCATCGAGCGGCAGAACTTCATCCATGAAGAAATCAATAAGCTGCTGGATGCTGGCTTCATACGGGAAGTGCACCACCCCCGGTGGTTGGAAAACCCCGTTGTCGTCCCGAAGGCCGGCGGGAAGCTCCATTCCCTCTCCCTAGAATAGATCAAATAGTAGACTCTACATCAGGTTGTGATTTGTTGTGCTTCCTAGACGCCTACTCAGGCTTTCACCAAATCCCTATGTCTAGAGAAGATGAAGAACACACTTCTTTTATCACAGTACACGGCCTGTATTGTTATGTCTCTATGCCTTATGGCCTGAAGAATGCTCTTCCTACCTTTGTACGTGCTATGCACAAAACCTTTGTAGAGCTAATAAGAGACTTAGTTGAGGTGTATGTCCATGACATCGTTGTCAAAGTGAGACAGAGCTCATCCTTGTTAGATAACCTAGCTCTAGTCTTTGACAAACTGCGCTCCACGCGCACTAAGCTGAACCCAGATAAATGTGTGTTCGGCGTATCCTCTAGGAAGCTCTTAGGGTTCCTGGTCTCACACCGAGGGATCAAAGCCAACCCAGAGAAGATCAAGGCCATCGACCTGATGCGGCCCCCCGCCCGTGTCAAGGATGTCCAGAAACTCACGGGATGCCTAGCTGCGCTGAGTCGGTTTATACCGAGGCTAGCAGAGCGGGCACTTCCCTTCTTTAAGCTCCTGCACAAATCCGGTCCTTTTGCTTGGACCGACGAAGCAGAAGAAGCATTCTAGGAGTTGAAGCAGCTCCTGACGACCCTACCCATCATGGTAGCCCCCGAGCCCGGAGAACACTTGCTGTTCTACATCGCAGTGACAACAGAGGTGGTGAGCATGGTCCTCGTTGAAGAGCGGCCGGACCCCTCATCGCCGCAACCTGCTCCGGTAGCAGAAGACAAGCACCAGGAGACCCAGGAGGCTCAAGACGACCTCCCGGAGCTCCAAGGTGACCTCCCGGAGGCCCAGAAGGACCTCCCGAAGCTCCAAGATAACCTCCCGGAGGTCCAAAGGGACCTCCCAGGAGAGCAAGACGACCTCCCAAAGGTCCAGGACGACCACCCGGAAGTCCAACGGGACCTCCCGGAGGTCCAAGACGGTCTAGAAGCCCCCGAGTCCCAGCTCCCGGAGGCTCCACCGGACCTGCAGTCTACCTCCTGTCGGCCTGAGCCAATGGAGGAGGACATCTCAGGCCCAGGGGGAGGGTCCGGACCATCCAGAGGCCTGTCTACTACATCAGTGAAGTCCTCCATGACGCCAAGACAAGGTACCTGGAGGTCCACAAGCTGTTGTATGCAGTACTCGTGGCGTCCAGGAAACTCCGCCACTACTTCCAGGCCCACCGGATCTCGGTGGTCACCTCCTACCCGCTGAAGGCCATTCTTCACAGACCAAACGCGACCGGCAACGTCACTAAGTGGGCAGAGGAGCTGGCGGAGTTCGACCTGGACTTCCTACCTCGACACACGGTCAAGCCAAGCGCTGGATGACTTCGTGGCCGAGTGGAAGCCATCGCCAACCAACCCAGGGGGCCATGAAGACGGTGAACCAAAGCCCCGAGCTCCGGTCTTCACCGGGCCTCACTGGACGCTCTTCTTTGACGGCTCCTCGTGAAAGCAGGGGGCCTGGGCCGGCGTACTGCTTCTCATGCCATCGGGGGAGCAGTTTGGGTACATGGTGCGTCTCAATTTCAAGGCAACCAACAACATGGCAGAGTATGAAGCCCTCATCTTTGGCCTAAAGACAGCACTGTCTCTTGTCGCTCGCCAGTTGTTGGCACAGGGTGACTCCCAGCTAGTCATCAAGCAAGTCAAGGGTGAATGCTCCTGCAATGACCCGCAACTAGCTGCCTATCTGCTCCATGTGCAGATGCTGGAGAAAGACTTCCTCGCCTTGGATCTGCGCCATATACCGCGCGCCGACAATGCTGCGGCCGACGACCTCTCAACAAAGGCCTCCACCGGAGTCCCGGTGCCCGAAGGGGTCTTCGAGAGGACGTTGCTGTGGCCCACAGCCCAGCCTGCCAAGCCGGGTGAAGGGGGCGGGACCAGCACCTCGAAGCTGGCGGTCCCGGTGGCCTTGCAACCATGGACGCCGCCAAGGATCGTAAGCGTCACTGGGGACTCCGTGCTACCCAGTGCTCAAGATCCAGAAGCTCAAGTCAGACCCGATGCATGGATCATGAAGATCTGGGACTACTTGAAAGACAATATCCTCCCTGATGAACGTGTATCCACTAAACGGATCGTGCGCATGGCTAAAAGATACGCGCTGGTAGAAGGGGATCTCTACCGGCGTGGCGCCAACCATGTCCTATTGTGGTGCATAACCCAAGGGGAAGGCTGCGACTTGCTCGCTGAGATCCATGGAGGTGAATGTGGGAGTCACTCTTCCTCACGCACGCTCGTCAGTAAAGCCTTCCGGCATGGCTTCTACTGGCCGAAAGCACTTTAGGATGCCATAAATCTGGTCAAGAGCTGCAAGGCGTGCCAGTTTCATGCCAAGCAGATCCACACACCGGCTTAGGCGGTACAGATGATCCCACCCTCGTGGCCGTTCGCGGAATGGGGGTTGGACATCCTAGGGCCATTCCCCAAAGCCGTCGGGGGATTCTGGTACCTCTACGTCGCCATTCATAAGTTCACCAAGTGGCCGGAAGCTACACCCGTACTCACCATCAACAAGCAATCCGCAATCAAGTTCATCAAGTCGATCGTCTGCAGGTTCGGGGTCCCGAACAGAATCATCACCGACAACGGGACCCAGTTCACCAGCGCAGCGTTCCAAGACAACTGCGAAGACCTCGGCATCCAGGTGTGCTATGCCTCTGTTGCTCACCCAAAGAGCAAAGGGAAAGTCGAGAGGGCCAATGCCGAGATTCTTCGGGGCCTCAAGACTCGCACCTATGCCGGCTTGAAGAAACATGGTGCCAAGTAGGTGGATGAGCTTCTGAGTACACTGTGGGCTAACCGGACATCCCAAAGCAGGGCCACCGGGGAGACACCCTTCTTCATGGTGTACGGGGCCGAAGCTGTGCTTCCCCCAGAGATCACCATGGGGTCTCTCCATGTTCGAGCTTACGACGAAGCCACGCAGGACCAGCTCCGGCATGAAGACATCGACCTCGTCGACGAGGGTCGATTACACGCAACGCTCCGCAACGCACGATAACGACCTGGTGCTGCGGCACATACTTTCTCATGAAGGGACCGACAAACTCTCCCCTAGCTGGGAAGGTCCCTTCCGAGTCACAAAAGTTTGCCGCCCTGTGGGCGTACGCCTTTCCACCGAGGATGGGGATCCGCTCTCGAACCCTTGGAATATAGAACACCTCCGTAAGTTCTATCCCTAGAGCAGTAGTAGGACAGTTCTTTCCTTTCTGCAATAGATCCCATAGAGTCCAGGAACAACGCTCAAAGCAGCTAAGCCTCAAGGGACGGTCCAGGACTACGTTCAGCCTGGCCTGGTTCTGACCCTAAGCGCGTAGAGTCTTGCTTCCCTTCTTAATGGGGTGGGTCATTGTCTCCATGTTTAGCCTGCCTACCTCCTATGGATATTTATATGGAAAGAAGCATGTCCTGCCACGCTCTTACCCTTGTGCTCATTTAAATTACGCATTAATTTTTATGATCTCACTTTTCATGTATGCTCACCGTACACTTAGCTCTTCTTTCCCACTCTCATCCCTAGTCGGCATTTGCTATCCTACCGAAGACTGTCACGCTTGAGGTACATGCCGATGGACAGGGGGCCTCTCGGGCCTCCCCCAGTCAGGTGCTGCGATGCCAGTTGGTCACCTCCAGGAAAAACCTGCGCTGTGCAGGGGGGGTCCAGGGTGCGTAGCCTGCTTTGCCTAGTTCCGACCCAAAGCGTGTGCACCCTGCCCTTCGGAGGTCCAGGGGAGTACAGCCTGCTTTGCCTGGTTCCGTACCGAAAGCCTGTGCACTCTGCCTCCCCGGCGTTACGGTCCAGTACTAGGGGCCGGACGGTCGTACCCTAACCTCGGAGGGAGCCGGACCCCCGGCGCCGGGCGCACTGAATTGCCCAAGCCCCGTATACCGGACCAGAACCGTAAGCCAAATAAGACTATGAGATAGGGAAGGGGAGCCCCCAAGGAGAATTATGGTTCCCTTACTTGTGTGCAGGACCTCCTGGCCTTAGCTCCCCCGCAGGAGTATGGTAGGTGTGCCCAAACCATTGGCCACACCTACCAGGGGGCCACTACGGGGACCGCGTGAGGAGAGACCGGAGCTCCTGACTACCCCAACGCAAGACCGGAAGATCCAGACCTCGCTCCCTTTGCAGGAGCGGGTTCCAAAGGCCCCACGTGTCCGGCGGGGCCGGGGCTCCCCTCTCCTCAGAGGATAGCTCCGGCCCGCCACGTGGCCGGCAGAGCCGGACCTCACCCCTCCGCAGGGGCGAGCTCTGAAGGCTCCACGTGTCCCGCGGGGCCGGACCACCCTCTTCTCAGAGGAGATCTGGGCCCGCCACATGGCTAGCAGATCCAGACCTCCCCCCGTCCTCACGGGGCGAGCTCCGAAGACCTCTTGGGCCCTTATCACAACAAGGACCCGAGGAAGATGTCTGTGCAAGACTTCAAGATCGGTGAAGACCTCCCGAAGTCCATGCGGAGCTAAGGACTTAGGCGGGCCAAGCCAAGAAGAAGATAAAAGAACACACAGACACAAAAAACAACAAGAGTATATTCATTCATCAAAGCTCCATGAGCTGGACTACAGACTCGACAAAAACAAAAAATAAAAGATACAAGGCCTTCTGGCCACAGGGGCGGCTGCCTAGGAGTCCCCGGAGTCCCGCTGGAACCTAGAGGCCACGAGGGCGGCCACGTCCCCGACTTCGGCCCTGGCAGCTTCCTCCCGCTCAACGACGGGGCCCAGTCTCATCGGCTCCAAAGAGAGGGAAGGATCCCGACTCTGGAAGCAGGCCAGCACGTGTGTGGAGACCTCCTTCGCCAAGCCCCGTCCCTCTGCCTCGAGCTCGTCGGCAATAACAGCCTCGAGCCTATCCATCTTGGCTCCGATGGACTCAAGCGCCGGGATCGCCTCGGCCACCTCTTGTGCCGGAGCCCCCGTCCTCACGGGGCTGAAGCCGAGGGGTACCAGGGCAGACCCCGCCTGGCCGACAAAGCTCCAGACTGCTTGGGCCTCGACGGACCGTGAAGCTTGGAGCTTCTGCACCTCTTGGCGGGCTGCCAGCAAGGCGCCGAGTCCCTCCTCGGAGAATCTCTTCTCCTTGGCCGCCAGAGAGCCCTCCCGAAGCTGGAGATCCTGGGTGAGCCACTCCAGCTCCGATGCCCGAACGTCGGCCGCCAACTCCTGGTCCAGCACCGCCTGGCGCTCGTGGGAGACCTGCTCCTCCCTCACGGCTAGAGCTGCCTCCCGAAGCTCTAGCTCCTCAGATCGGGCCTTCAGGTCGCCCTCACCAGCCTCCAGCCGATTGGCGACCTCCTTCTCCTTGGTGGCCACGGCTCGCTCGCGATCCATGATGGCGCACTCTCGATGCGCCAGCCGCAGCCACAGCTCCTCCATGGCAGTGGAGCGCGCCTCGGCCCTGGCATGAGCTTCACGGGTCTCCTAGAGGAGCCGCCGGGTCTCGGAGTCCAGGTGGTCGACGGCCCTCTTCTAAGCGTCGAGGAGCGCATCCTCGGCATCAAGCCTCGACCGCTTCGCGTCGAGCTTCTCCTCAACCTCCTGGGTCCGCAGCTTCAAGAGCCGCCCCCAGCCGCAGAAGCGGTTTCTCTCGTCCGCCAAGACCTCCCGCTCCCGTTTGAGCGTGGCCAGGATCTGCCAGGCGCTAGCCTGGGCAAGCTCCAGGGCGTCCGCCAGGGGCAGCGGGGCGGCAGAGGCCGAAGCCGCGCCCCCGACCTCCTCCATCACGTCATCCTCCCGAGGAGGAGACGCTGGTGCAGAAGCGTCCATGGAGACCAAGATGAGGCGCCGATCTGGAGAAGCCGGCGCTAGAGCAGGGCCGCTCTCGACGCTCCCCTGCTCGCCGCCCGCCGCAAGACCTGCAGCTGCTCCTCCCGCCTTGACGCTGGAGGGCTGGACGCCACCAGCCGGCCCTGCCGAGCCCTCAACAACCGCCGGCTTCCAATCTGGCGAAGGAGGACGAGTGGGTGTTGTCGTCGCCGTTGCAGGAGCTGGTCCGACCGGCACAGAGGGAGCCCGCGCCGACTTGGGGGTCGGCGGAGCCGCCGCAGCTTCCAAACGCTGCAACGCAGATCCTACGCTAGCCGGAGATGGTCGGGGAACAGATTCGTTCCCGGCAGCCAATGAGTCTCTGCCAGCATGGGAAGCTCTCAGGCTAAGAAAAGGAAAAAAGAACACTAGTTCTAAAATCCAGAAAGAACAACACTTACCTAGGGACACGAACGCTCCAACGGGCATGGAGCCCCGGCTTCCGAGCCGGGACAGAGCCACCGGAGCCTGCCACCGCCGCCTGCGCCGCAGGCACTGTGAAATCCTGTAGGATCGAAGAGCACGTGAAAAGCTACCATAGGGGGGTGAATGGTAGATTAAAACTTTTTGCAGCGGAAACAACAAAAAACCCTCAGCAAAAAATCAATCGGTTAAAGAAACCGTGTGTGCAAGTGTTTTCAAACGTGTTCAACCGTGACAAATCAAGTATAGAGGTAGAGAATCAAGTCACGGATCTAATGCAACAAGAATCACTTGAAAACACGAAGTAAAACTTGAGATACGATCAAAACATTAAACAAAGATCAATCTGTTCTACCCGATATAAAACAGATCTGCAACGCTGCAAAGAAACTCGTGTATCTCAAAAACAACAGATCCGAAGCTCATGAAAATTTCACAGATGATATATAACTGAGTTGTTAAGATAACCCAACAAGAATCACGTCAATCGGATCTGTAAAACTCGAGTTATGAACGAAACACCGAAGCAACGTCGGTCTGTCCAGAAACTCGGCGAGAAAGACTTGACGAAAAACAAATCGGACGAACAAGGCACCAAAGCTCCTCGAAACTATGAACTTTATTCAATAGAAACACAAGAGGAATAGCCCAAAGTTCTCTACCCATGAGAGCTCTGGCCTCCCTTGCTTTTATAGCCAGCCCTCAGGCTAATCAATCCAATCTAGGACTCCTACTCCTAATTGGACTCGTATCCTAACTTACCATAACTGCTCAAGACTCTCCTATTCACAGATAGAAGCAATCGTGAGACTTCCAAACACCTTAGGAACGTCCTAAACATTCCTAAAACAACTCAACTTCGTGCCTATCATGAAATCCTATCATAACCAACTCAAATCTTCCATATTTGAGCCATATCCGACTCAGCCTCAGTCTGAGTATGCAATCCAGCCGGTTGGACCTTTCCGACCAATTCTTTACGTCCACTTCTCTTTATCACGCCTTGGAACAATGTTGCCACGTACATGCACTCCTTGCACACGTGCAAACACCTTCCAACGACGTACACGCAACCTTCATATGCACGTCATCTCCTCCCTGAGACTAGTCCAAGGATCCAAACATGCTGCGCGACCTCCCGATCAACTCAACCACAGCTCCTCCCGAACTTGGTTGTTGGAACCTCATCTCCTCCCTGAGACTAGTCCAAGGATCCCGTCACCAGCCATGTCTTGAACTCAAGCAACACCTGCACATGAATAAACAACCAATTCTTCCGAGCACAAGTCCTCGACTTGACTCGCGTTAGTTCGAAAACCACAACACCTTACATGAGCACGTCACATAAGCATGTTGCAAACCATATCAAATGATAACAGCCATAACCACCAAAACACACCAAAAACTTAGCAAATTAATACTAAGCAAACCTTCCCATAAAGCAAGTTTGAAACATTGCGAGTTAAAAGCAAAAACAAGACGCTGCAGTTCTACGAGTTGAACTTCACGGGAGCTCCCTAAAAACAAGCTCCGGACCTCACAGAAGCTCTCCGGACCTTGCAGGAGCTCTCCGGACCTTGCGTCGGACCTTTCCAACACTTGGCGTACCTAACAAAGAACTTGTTGGACCTTCCCGCAGAAGAATGTTTTGGGAATATTCAAAACTTTGAATGTTAATGCTAACTTTTATCCTAATTGCCAATGTATTTAGCACACATAGGTATCACAATCTCCACCTTGATGAATGCATTGGCAACACCAATTAAAATCCGAATATTGGCTTATGAAAAGTTTTGAAAAGCTTTGAAAACTCATTTCTCCCCCTTTATTAATTTCTCCCCATTTTTTAAAATCAGAGAAGGAAGAAAGTGTATAACATATGCAAAGTGTAAAAAAAATCTCTCCTTATACTTATTTCCCCCCCTTTGACAATGTATTCAGCAAGGTTCAAAAGAGAAATTTTTAAATGTTATGAGCATATTATAACATATACATACAAAACAAAGCTCATCCAAGTCATACTATCAGGTTACTTACACTATCACATCAATGAGATACATAAAGTAGTGTAAGCCATGCTAGAGATCAAATGTATTTTTCAGTTTAAGCAAGTCATGATCTCCCTTACTCAACTATTTCAAAACCTGAAAACATGACACTGGTTGCTGCATTTTTATTATTCATAATTATTTAAGGAACAAAGTTGATCATATGATATTTGCAAGAGATTATATGCCGCATCAGCCTTATTCTAACCAACCAAGCCAAGCCTATGTCATTTGACAATCAGAAGCTTAAGGACATGGTTTTAGTCATACACAATTCCTTCCAAGTTCATATCTTAGTGCAATGATAAGCATTCTCAAAAGAAGAAGTGCGATGCATGCATATTCTCTTGATCTTTTCTCAATTTTTTATTTGAAAACTCAACATGTGAGCTGATCACTTGATTAATTTTTTATGATTAAAAGCACTTGTGAGCACGCAACAAGTTCAAAACAGCAAGAAAGTTCGATCATGACCAGATTTAGTGTAAGTAATTATTCCAATTACTAGTCATGGCAAAAACTACAAAATGTATAACATGAGTAATGTAGTAAGAACTTTCAGCCTGTAAAAGGAATCACAAATTCATATATGTATGAAATACTATGCTCATATTATTTTAGTTTCAGATTCACA
Organism: Neostapfia colusana; assembly: GCA_030760725.1. Classification (NCBI taxonomy): domain Eukaryota; kingdom Viridiplantae; phylum Streptophyta; class Magnoliopsida; order Poales; family Poaceae; genus Neostapfia; species Neostapfia colusana. The sequence continues at coordinate 28,722,323 of JASWHV010000017.1, read as the reverse complement.
GGTAGACTTTCAAAGTTTCAAAAACTCCCCCTCAATTTAAGCCATGAGGATGCATAACCCCTGTTTCACTACGAATGAAACAAAAACGAGTGAAATCCAAAGGTTTTGTAAAAATATCAGCCAATTGTTGTTCAGTATCGACATGGTGAAGCACAATGTTTCCTTTTTCAACATTATCACGAAGAAAGTGATACCTAATGTCAATGTGCTTAGTAATAGAGTGTTTCACGGGGTTTTTAGCAATACAAATTGCACTAGTGTTATCACAAAACAGTGGAACACTATCTAAATCAACCCCATAGTCCTTAAGTGTTTGAACAATCCAAAGAATTTGTGAGCAAGCGCTAGCCACACCTACATATTCAGATTCGGCCGTGGATTCTGCAACTGAACTTTATTTTCTAGAGGACCAAGCAACAAGTGAATTACCAAGAAAATGTCAAGCACCCGAAGTACTTTTCCTCTCAATCCTACAACCCCCAAAATCAGCATCCGAAAAAGCTTTCAAAGAAACGGTTGAGGAAGAAGGAAGAAAAATGCCAAATTCTTGAGTTCCATGTAGGTACCTGAGAATCCTTTTGATGGATTGGCGATGTGAAGCACATGGAGAAGCTTGAAAATGTGCACAAAGACATACGCTGAATTGTATGTCCGGTCTTGACGCTGTGAGATACAAAAGTGATCCAATCATACTTCTGTATTCTTTTTTATCGACCGGGTCACCATCTTCGTCAAGTTCAAGTGTTGTTGCTGTTCCCATTGGTGTCCAAAGAGGCTTGCATTTGTCCATGTTGAAGCGCTTAAGAAGGTCCTTTGTATACTTAGTTTGATGCACAAAAGTTCCTTCTTTTATTTGCTTGATTTGCAGCCCCAAAAAGTATGTGAGTTCTCCCATCAAACTCATCTCAAATTCTGAACTCATCATAGCTGAAAACTTGGTCATGAGAAGCACAACCAAAGATAATATCATCCACATACACTTGAACGAATAATGAGTCATTGCCATGCTTAAGTACAAAAAGAGTTTTATCAACCTTGCCCATGGTAAACCCCTTTTCAAGTAAGAATGTTTTTAACCTATCATACCATGCTCTAGGGGCTTGTTTTAGACCGTACAAAGCTTTGGACAGTTTGTAAACATGATTAGGAAAATTTGGATTTTCAAAACCCGGTGGCTGCTTAACATAAACCTCCTCCTCTATGTAGCCATTAAGAAAAGCACTTTTAACATCCATTTGATATAACTTGAAACCTTTAGATGCAGCAAATGCTAATAAAATTCTTATAGCTTCTAATCTAGCAACAGGAGCAAATGTTTCATCAAAATATAGACCTTCAATTTGAGTGAAACCTTGAGCAACCAACCTAGCTTTATTCCTAACCACAACCCCATCCTCACTTTGCTTATTTTTAAATACCCATTTAGTTCCAATTAATGTGTGACCTTGAGGTGGAGGTACAAGTTTCCAAACATTATTTCTTTCAAAATTTTCTAACTCTTCTTGCATGGAATTAATCCAAGATTCATTAGTGAGTGTGTGTGATATATCCTTGGGTTCAAAAGAAGCAACAAAAGTAGAATGAGCATGAGAGTTTGGATCGCAAAACCTGGACCGAGTGACTCGTTCATGCAAGCTTCCAATGATTTGTTGTGGAGGATGACTTTTGAGTACTCGGAGGGGAGTAGACACTTCACAAGCACCTTCTTCTTCATGTTCGGACCTTTGATTAGGATAGCTTGTTGATTGAGGAAGGTCCGAACCAGCAGTAGTGACTGTTGGTGCTGGTTGTGGTGCAAAATCAGCAGCTTGATCGTTATTTACTTCCGAGTTTTCGGGCAGCAGCACCACTTCTTCATCTTCTTCAATAAAAATACTCTCCCCCTGCAGATATGGATCCGGACCTGCAATATCAGAGCTAGTACTTGGGCTAGCTTCATCAAAAGAAACCTCGCAAGTCTCCACAATTTTGTTAGTGTCAAGTAAAAGCACACGGTAGCCTCTAGTATGAGATGGATAACCAAGAAACATGCCATCAACAGATCTAGCTTCAAATTTATCAAGATTACCATGTTTCTTACCAAAGCATTTGCAACCAAAAACCCTAAAGTGTGTAACACTAGGCCTATGTCCAAACCGGAGCTCATATGGGGTTTTTCAAGCTTAGCACGCAAGAAAACACGATTTGAGACATAACAAGTGGTTGCAATTGCATCAGCCCAAAATTTCCTAGGAGTTTGATATTCATCAAGCATAGTCCTAGCCATCTCAACTAAGGTCCTGTTCTTTCTTTCTACGACACCATTTTGTTGTGGTACATAGGGTGAAGAGTATTGATGATCTATTCCATTTTCAGCACAAAAGTGATCAAAGGATTGGTTTTTAAATTCAGTTCCGTTATCATTTCTAATTGCTTTTAATGATCCTGGGTGATCAATAGATAATCTAAGAAATAAAGTTCTAAAATGACTAAAAGTTTCATTCTTAGATGCCATAAAATAAACCCAAGAATATCTGGAATAATCATCAACAATCACAAGCACATACCATTTACCTCCGAAGGATTGAACACGTGCCGGACCTACTGTGTCAAGATGTAAAAGTTGTCCCGGTTCTGCTGTCATGGTCATTGTGAGAGGAGCATGTGAATCTGCAACAAACTTAGCATGTCTACAAGAAGAGCACACAATATCATTGTCCTTTTTAAGCTTCGGCAGCCCACGTATGCGATCGAGAGCACTAACACGAGTGAGATGATCAAAGTCTATGTGACAAAGTCTACGATGCCAAAAATATAGATCCTTTGTATCTTTAGCAACTAGACACCGATGCTTAGAAGTTGACAAATCAAAATCAGCTTTAAAAACTCTTCCAAACCTAGACATGTTAAACAAAAGCTCACCTTTTGAATCTACAACCTTGCAGCAATTTTTAGCAAAGCTAACCTCTAGATTTTCATCTAGCAATTGTGAAACCGAAAGCAAGTTGTATTTCAAATTTTTAACAAGTGCCACATCTTTCAAAGTGTAGAGATTATTTACTCTAACCGAACCTTTAGCAATTATGGGAGTAGAAGAGTTATCGGTGAAAGTAACATTTTCTACACGTGACACAAAAGAGAGAGAGGAGAACCATTCTTTGTTACCGGTCATGTGGCGTGAGCAACCTGAATCCACAATCCAAATGTTCTCCTTCCTCAAACGTGAAACCTACACAGCAGCACAATACGTCGATGACTCAATACTGGGGTTAGTTAAAAGACTTTTAGGAATCCAGTACTGAGTCACACGACATCCAGCAGGAATAACATGCGAAAGCTGAGAAGGTACAGCAGGTTTATGAGCCAAACATCGAAAATTTTTGTTCCCAACTACTGACTTAGAAGATGTGTTATATGTAGCACAAAATACAGTAGATCCGGGAGCAAGTTTTTGACTCATTACAGCAGGTTGCAAGCTCCGAACATTCGGTCTAGCAGATTTTGCTTGGTTGTTATGTGATCTAGCAAGTATTCTTCGTTTCTTATCGTGTTTAGCTAGTCTATAACAAAAATCCATGACATGACCATCTCTACCACAGTAGGTACAATGAAAAATAACCTTATTATCATGTCTAGATGAGCAAGCAACACGTTTGTTAGAACCCGAATGGGACAGTACTCCTGCAGATTTGAAAATCACCTCTTTTGTCTAGGAGCTGTTTGAATCAAACCGCTTCCCAATGACTTTACAACTTTAGGTGGGTGTGCCTTAGCATGAGAATGAGAATTAAAACCTAAACCAGTTTTATCATTACAAGACTTGGAAGAATTCAGCAGCAAGTTTAGGTTCTTATTTGCATTAGAAAATCGATCTAGTGTCCTATGCATGTCATCAAGTTTATTGGACAGATCAAAGCAGTTTTCACATGAAGTTTTTCCTTTTAGTTTGCAGTTTGAACAATATTTAACTTCATGCACACGTAAAGCATTGTTCAAAATAGAAATCTCATTCATAGCATCATTTAGTTTCTTATTCAGATCATCACATGAAGAACAATGCAAATCAATTGTAGAACAACAAGCATCTTTCAAATTCTTATCATTAAGTGCAGCAAGCTCTTTGTACTTTTCAATTTCAAGTTCAAGTTTATCAAGTGTAGATGCGTGTGCACTTCTTAAAGAGGATAATTGTTCATAAATCAAATCACATGAGGAACAAGAATCATCACTAGGAATCAAAGTTTTTAAACGATTAATTTCAGATTCTAGTGATTCAATTTTAACAGCATTGTTCCTAAGCTTTTTATACTTTTTCTTTAATATAACAGTGGCACGAGAAATAGCATCACACATTTCTTCGCAAGTGGGGCATACCTCTTCATCGTCGCTGTTGTGTTCTGCCTCCTCGGAGCTTGAACTTGACTTGTTCGCCATGCAGCACATATTTGCCATAGCTTCTTCATCTTCATCACTACCGGTGTCCACATCACTTGAGCCAAAATCTTGAAGTGCAGAGATCATACTATGCACTATGTTGCGCATTGATAAATCTTTCTTCTTCTTATTCTTTGCAAACGATTTCTTCGGCCTTGTTTGCTTTTCTTCACGTGAAGTCGGACCTGAAAGGTTAGGGCACTCCGTACGAAAATGTCCTGTCTTACCACATTCAAAACATTGTTGAGGTCCGGAGCTTCCTCTCCTTCTAGTTCTCACATTTTGCAATGCTTTTGAGAACCGAGTAGAGATGAGTGCAAGCTCCTCCTCTGGAAACTCTTCAATCTCTTCAAGGGTTAGAGAGGACAGCAAAGAGAGTGCACCACTAGATGATGATTGACTAGAACTAGACATGTCACGTTGCGAAACAAATGCAATAGACTTGTTGAGGTTTTTACGTTAGATGATGTCAGTTTCATGAGTTTTCAATTTAGAATAAAGCACGTCTAAAGTAAGAAAACTCATGACAGTAGATTCACGAATAGATGTAACTTTCATCTCCCAAATTGACATATCTAATGCTCCTAACAATTGTCTAGCATTTTTAGCATCTGAAAAGTTAACATTGACACTACGCAAGTTGCTGAGAATTTTATTAAAGCGAGCAAAAAGGTCGTCAATTGACTCACCGGGTTGCATCTCAAAACACATGTATTCTTTCTTGAACATATCTTGCCTTACCTCCTTGATCGTATTGGATCCTTCATGGTAGTCACAAAGAGCTTTCCAAACATCATATGCAGATCGGAGGTGTGCAACACGGTCGAAGTCGCTTTGAGTCAATCCTTGGATGATCAAGTTGCGAGCCTTGTTGTTGTTGTCAACATCTCTCATATTCGCAGCCGTAACTTGATCGTTGGGTGGTACATCGAAGTTCTGGTAGACCTTTTCCCATATGGCGAAGCCTTGCGCCTGTATGTAGGCCTCCATCCGCGCCTTCCAAACCTAAAAATTGATGCCATTGAACACACAAGGTTTTGCGGAGTACTTCTCCATGATGGTTAGTCAAAACACATGCAAATCACAAAGATTAGAGCACCTTGGCTCTGATACCAATTGTAGGATCGAAGAGCACGTGAAAAGCTACCAGAGGGGGGTGAATGGTAGATTAAAACTTTTCGCAGCGGAAACAACAAAAACCCCTCAGGAAAAAATCAATTGGTTAAAGAAACCATGTGTGCAAGTGTTTTCAAACGTGCTCAACCGTGACAAATCAAGTAGAGAGGTAGAGAATCAAGTCACGGATCTAATGCAACAAGAATCACTTGAAAACACAAAGTAAAACTTGAGATACGATCAAAACATTAAACGAAGATCAATCTGTTCTACCCGATATAAAACAAATCTGCAATGCTGCAAAGAAACTCGTGTATCTCAAAAACAACAGATCCGAAGCTCGTGAAAATTTCACAGATGAAAGATAATTGAGTTTTGAAGACAACCCAAAAAGAATCACGTCAATCAGATCTGTAAAACTCGAGTTATGAACGAAACACCGAAGCAATGTCAGTCTGTCCAGAAACTCGGCGAGAAAGACTTGACGAAAAACAAATCGGACGAACAAGGCACAAAAGCTCCTCGAAACTATGAACTTTATTCAATAGAAACATAAGAGGAACATCCCAAAGTTCTCTACCCACGAGAGCTCTGGCCTCCTTTGCTTTTATAGCCAGCCCTCAGGCTAATCAATCCAATCTAGGACTCCTACTCCTAATTGGACTCGTATCCTAACTTACCATAACTGCTCAGGACTCTCCTATTCGCAGATAGAAGCAATCGTGAGACTTCCAAACACCTTAGGAACGTCCTAAACATTCCTAAAACAACTCAACTTCGTGCCTAGCACGAAATCCTATCATAACCAACTCAAATCTTCCATATTTGAGCCATATCCGATTCAGCCTCAGCCTGAGTACGCAATCCAGCCGGTTGGACCTTTCCGACCAATTCTTTACATCCACTTCTCTTCGTCACACCTTGGAACAATGTTGCCACATCCATGCACTCCTTTCACACGTGCAAACACCTTCCAACGACGTACATGCAACCTTCATATGCACTGCCCTTGATCCAAACATGCTACACGACCTCCCGATCAACTCAACCACAACTCCTCCCGAACTTGGTTGTTGGAACCTCATCTCCTCACTGAGACTAGTCCAAGGATCCCGTCACCAGCCATGTCTTGAACTCAAGCAACACCTGCACATGAATAAACAACCAATTCTTCCGAGCACAAGTCCTCGACTTGACTCACGTTAGTTCGAAAACCACAACACCTTACATGAGCACGTCACATAAGCATGTTACAAACCATATCAAATGATAACAGCCATAACCACCAAAACACACAAAAAACTTAGCAAATTAATACTAAGCAAACCTTCCCATAAAGCAAGTTTGAAACATTGCGAGTTAAAAGCAAAAACAAGACGCTGCAGTTCTACGAGTTGAACTTCACGGGAGCTCCCTAAAAACAAGCTCCGGACCTCACAGAAGCTCTCCGGACCTTGCAGGAGCTCTCCGGACCTTGCCAACACTTGGCGGACCTAACAAAGAACTTGTCGGACCTTGCCACAGAAGAATGTTTGGCAATATTCAAAACTTTGAATGTTAATGCTAACTTTTATCCTAATTGCCAATGTATTCAGCACACATAGGTCTCACAAATCCCAAAATTCTAGCAAGTGGAGCTGCAGTTCACACCGAGAAAAGGAGAGGGAATTTAAACTTTTGAATTAACGGTGTGAGCTCCAAGTCGAAACTTGAACTTGCAAAAATTCCCGAACATGGAGATCTAAAGCTATCATTTGGTTCTCCACACGTCCAATAATAGCCTGGCAAATTTTCAGAGCATTTGAAAAGGATTTCTTACTTGTTGGAATTTAAACGGGAGAAAAGTCGAATCTGAATTTAAATCTCAGTTTCAAATTCCAACTTTACAGAAATTCAAATTTGAGTGCACCATTGTGTTCCTCATATTTCTTTTGACCTATCCTCCAAATTTTATCAAATTTGGAGCTCGTTTGCCATTTTAAACGGAATTGGGGATAAGGGAGAGAAGTGGACCCCACATGTCATACACACAAGGTTTCTACCGCCTCTGTTTTCCTCCCTCGCTCGAGCTCCTGACAGCACTGCGGCAGCAGACTTCGGGGCGAAGCTTTTGGGCGCCACCTCCTGCTCTCAGCTGGGTTTTTCTTCGCCCTTATCTCTCCCACACGAAGCAGCAGCGAAGTCATTCTTTCCCTGCTCGCACGCTCGAACCACCGAAGAACCACTTCCGTTTCTCTGGCCTCATCGCTGATCAACGTCTGAGAGGGTTGGCGCCCAGCTGAGGAGTGTAGGAGCTACGCCGGCCTCCCCTCGACGCCTTCCAACCCTCACCAGCTCGTGCCCGGCCTCCTCCCGTCGCTGCCACGTCGTTCTTCCTCCACAGGTCCGAGCAAGTCACGTCTCACTGATCATCAGCGCCCGGACATTATAGGCTGTATCGTGACCAACCTTCTACAGCAAAAAGAGGCGCCCCAGACTGCTCTACACTCAGGTGAAAACCCCTCCTCTTTTCATGCACTACAGAGGAAGAATTTCTCTGTTTACTGCAAGTATATTCATAGAACCGAGTTGCACAAATCTTCAAAATTCGTCGTGTTAAGTCCATCATCCCTTGTGCCGAGCTGGAAACATGTTCTAGACTCTCCAACGCCCCTCTAGAATCAAAAACCATCAAAAATCATCAAGAATTGGGGCTGTTCTTTGAGAATTTCGGGCTGGCACCGAATTTTGCCCTAGGTCGCCGATGAGTCCCTATTTGCAGCCATTCTTGGGCCGATTTGAGCTCATGCCCGTGATGAGGGATCCCCCACGGTGCTATAGAGCCTAAGAGCCGACCTTTTCATGAAGAAATCACTGCACACGACCTCGCCGGAGCCCTAGGGTTAGCTGTGGCCGGTGTGCACTGCTTTCCGGCGAGTTTCAGCTGCCGGCGACCTCACCAATGAGTTCAGCATGGTGGAAAATGGGGGGGGCGGCCAGCAGGGGGTCCGAAGGTGGCCGGGAAGGTCATTTCCGGTGACCTCACCGGAGGGAGCCGCCCCTGCTCTGTATGGCGCGTGGCTGGAGGTTAGGGATGACGAGTGGGACCCACTGTCAGCATTTAAACATTTTCCAGATTTTCCCATTTCAGTTCAAACTTTGGAGAGCCATAACTTTGTGTAGAAGTGTCCAAAAATTGTGAAACAAATTTTGTTGGATTCCTCGCAAAGAGTACTATCCACGGGTGCAGCCCAATATTTATGAAAATTCCTGGATTTAGCTCATTAATTCATTTAAAGAAAATTTTGTATGAATTTTTACAGGAGTTATGTTAAATGGAAAATTCCCAAATTTGGGCAGGACATTCTTCCAATAATCCTTGAACTCCAGTAAAATTTTCAGAGGCATTGGACTTTTTCTTGGCCAAATGTTGTTTGAATCCTCTATGTCTCTGAAAAATGGGAAAATGAACAGAGACATTTTCAGACTTTTAACCAAGTTTGGAAAATTCATATCTCTGTGTAGGAAGCTCCAAAAATGGTGAAACCAAGTCCTATGGACTCATGAGACTCTAAAGTTTCTGAAAAACCAAATTTGGAGCATGACAAGACACTATAATTGCCATAGGATTTCAGAGAAGCCAAATAGTAAGAAAATTCCCTAGGCCACATCTTCCATCAACTTTGTCTGAAATTTTGCAAGCCATACCTCTGTAAGATATATGGTCCACTATAAAAATTTCAGAGCAAATTGAGATTATCTTCTCCAGTTTTCTGCTGGGTTCTTTCCACTACCTTTCTTATGTCCATTAGATATAACTCTTTGAATTTTACTCCAACTAACATCTACTGCCAGCTAAAGTTCTCTGAGATTCTTACTCACCTTAGAGTTGGTATAAACCATCCTTAGTTCCTAAAACACATTTGTTTTATAATTCAGTTACTTGTATTAAAAACTGTGCATATTCATATCGGTAGGAAATACGACGAAGGAGGTCGACGGGCAACTTGACTCGGAGCAGCAAGTTGAAGCTTAACTCATCGCCAAGATACTGACTATAAAGTAGAATTAAACCTGCAGCAACATAAGGCAAGCCCCGGTTTGCATTTAACAGCTTTTAGTTATATTTTACTTTGTATCACTTTTATGGGTCTAGTATGTATTTTGCATTAGGTCAGGATGATTGATACTCCAAATGCATGACCCACAAACCCTTGGAGTTAAAGGGTAGAATAGGTTACCTTCGTGTAGTTTCTGCTAGGCTAAAGTTGTATAGGATCCGGTACAAGTCGGGTAGTTGGAAGCTACCCGCGAGTTTAGGATGTGAATTCAGCGGGGTATGATTCTAGAGAATGAAAGTTCTAGAATAAAAAATGAGACCGAGCAGAGAGTAGGAGCAGCAGGACTTTGGGCCTGTGTGGTCGTAGCTCTGTTTGTGTCGGTTAAGGACCGATGCGTATGCGGCCCTAGTGAGCAAGTTTGAACAGTACCGGATGCATGTCGGATATATGGGACCCGATAAACTGATGTAACTCGGGTACTCTCGTGTCGAAACTTATACGGCCGTCCTTTGGGGGTTGGTGTCAGAGGTGTAAACCCGCTAGCGGAGCAACTTCGACGTGTTCCGTGTAGTGGCCCTTCTGATGGGTCGGCGGAACTGGTTCGGCATTGGAGTGACGGGTGAAAGGTTGCTGCATACAACGTAAGAAAGAGCTCACGTGAGTCTTTCGAGGCGGGTGTATGTGTCGTGTATTTTGGGTGTGTCCTGATTGCAATCACCGTCCCTCACGGTTATATGAGTACCACTTGTTCACTGAGTTGTGACGTAGTAATAAATTCCAGATAAAGTGTGATGAATCATTGCTGATGTGAAGTTCTTAAATTCATTGTATTGCCAACCATGTATGCTATAGTTGTAGAGCTCACTAAGTTTATTTTCCTCTTTGGGCATCACCACATCGGAGGAAAGCGTTTCTTGTTTGATTGTGGACTTCTGATGTGAGGGTTGCCTAAGGCATAATAATCTGCTGCTATAAACCTGAAAGTAAGGATCAACATTTAGGCGTGTCGTTATTGCATCATATTTTTCCTATGTTAGTAATCCCTGCATGTAGAGTTCCATGTTTAGGAGTGTCGGTTAAGTCTTGCTGAGCCATCGTGCTCACGGTTGCATTATTAGTGTTTTGCAGGTTATAAAATTTGCTATGAAGATGGTTGTTCGGTGAGCCATCAGAGACTCACCGAAAACCCTGCCGCTGCACTCATCTTTGTGGAAGCTAGTAAGAAGCGTCCACGGGCTGGATGTCTTATCTTTTGCTTAGTTAGGACCGAGAGTAAGTGTGTATGTATATTCCGCTGCATGTACCCTCGTGGTACATTATTTTGTAAAAGACACTATGTTGATAAATAAAAGACTGTGTACGTTTATGGTTCTTTTCGTGTATGCTGTTGGGTGCCGCATCGCACGGCACCACCCAATGTGTATCCTGGAGTGTGGATCCCAGAAGGGGTTCCCCACAGGCACCCAGACCGGCGGAGCAGGGGGAGCACCCAGAGCCCCCTTAGGAGGCGGAGCAGTAGGGCTTCCGCCAGCAGCGCCTCTGGTGCAGCTTGCCGATCCAGTCCCTGAAGCCCGGGGCACCTGCGTCCCCGGTTGAGTCCTGGCGCTGCTCCCTTTGGTGCCACCGCCTGCCGAGCCTGCAGCCGAGACGTTCGTTGGCCGGGGTGCCTGAGCCCTCGGCTCACCCCCGGGCATCGCGGCACCGGCGTCCCCCCTTGGAGCTCCTCCACCTGAGGAAGGAGGACAGGACACCCGGGGCTCCTCGGACCACCGCTGTCCGAGAGGAGTCCCATCGGAGCGGAAGACCCGAGGCCTCTTGGGGTCGCCGCCCGATGAACCGATGCCTCCTGAAGGCGGGCGCAGGGGTACCCCGGTCCCCTGGCTCGGTGCAAATGGCGCACTCGGAGGGGAACGGGCGAGCTTCTTCTCCGGCAACCCAGAGGCCGGCTCCTTCCCCTTTCCCTTGTCGACGGTCCGAGCTCCGTCAACCTTCGGCGCAGGATGGGCAGCAGGCGAAGCCCCGTGCTCCCCTCCGGAGTGCTCAACCCCGGGGATTGAGATTCCCCGGAAGGCGTCCCCAACCTGACGCACGGCGATCCCGATGTCGTCCAGGTTCGGCATCTTCCACAGCAACTCCGCCCTCCACTGCGGCATCAAGAAGAGTGGGATGCAGGAAGCTGGGACAGTGAGGACGCCACCGTCGATGAAGTCACCGCTCACCCTTGCCACCATCTCGTATAGCATCTCCTCAGATGGGTCGGAGCCGAGACCCGTCTCCAACCTGGTGCAGTCGTGCTCGCCGGTGTAGTATCATGCCGGACGACTGCGCTGCTGCAGGTGCGCAACGCGGCGCGACAGGAAGTCTGTCAGCACCATCAGGGACGTCAGCCCCTCGTTGGCCAGAAACCGGATCTGCTCCAAGACTGGCATGTACTTCAGCTCCAGCTCTGGTATCTCCTCCCAGAAGCGAAGCTCGGTGGTTGGGCCGTCAGTTGGCAGCTGAAGGCGATCATGCTCGTCGGTATTCACAATCACCCAGTCCTGCCTCCAGCCTTCCCACCTCGCCGTGCTGAAAGCAGAAGGTACCCAGAGACCTTCGGATCCTTGCAGCGATGCTGGAAGTAGTACGCCCCCAGCTGATTCTTCGAGCTGCGCCCAGTCGTCCGCAGCACGAAGAAGTAGCGGAAGAGCGTCACTGAAGTGCGCACTCCCACGAACATTTCGCAGAAGTGCACGAAGACGGCAGCCATCGCAAGGGAGTTGGGGGAGAGGTGATGAAGCTGGAGACCGTACGTCTCCAGCAGCGTCACGAAGAAAGAGGAGATTGGCAGGACGAATCCTGCCAAGGTGTAAGTGGTGAAGAAAACGATCTCTCCCCTCTCCAGACACAAGGGAAGAGATTCCCGCCGGAGCCATCGCTTCTGCTCCTCAGCGTGCCAGCCCAACAGCTTGCGCACTACCCCAAGCTCAGCCGACCGGACAAGACGCGGCGGAGACAAGTTGGAAGCCATCAGCGGCGGAAGCACAAGACGTGGAAGACAAGGGCACAAGAGCTCGAAGAAACAAGTAGGGGCTCCGGCGCAGGGAAGTTTGAAAAGGGAAGCCTGCGATGCAGATGAGATCCCCTTTTGAACTTCCCAGAAGCGATTCAAAACGCTTCGCATGGCCCGCTCAGAGCAGACGCCCCACGTCCAAGTCCAAGCGTCGATGACAAGTGGACCCAAGCCATCCAGCAGAAGCGGTGGACCAAGAAGTCAGTCCCCCAGGAAGCCGATCTGACGGGACGGTTCGGCGGTCCCTGAAAAGGCGTTGCGACGTGCAGAAGTGGCAGCCTTGGGAACCGCCGCAGTAAATGCAGCCATCAAGCAGGGCTCATGCCCTCACGATCCCACGACTGTTCTTGCTCCAGCAACGGTCAAAGCGGGTCTTCGAGAAGGTGCGCGGAGTAGAAGAGACGGGGGCCCCATCTCGGGCTCGTTATCTCCTCTGAGATGGGCCCGGGGGCCACTGTCGGTACTCTCAATATGGGGTACCCCCGCGCATAGGGGAAATCGTCTAAGGACTTTGCCTCCTCTGTAGGGGCAAACTCCGAAAGCCCCACGTGTCCCGCAGGGCCGGACCCCCCTCTCCTCAGAGGGGAGCTCCGGGCCCGCCATGTGGCCGGTAGAGCCGGACCTCCCTTCTCCGTAGGGAGAGCTCCGAAGGCTCCACGTGTCCTGTGGGGCCGGACCTCTCTCTCCTTAGAGGAGAGCTCCGGGCCTGCCACGTGGCCAGCAGAGCCAGACCTCCCCCATCCGCGGGGAGAGCTCCGAAGGCTCCACGTGTCCTGCAGGGCCGGACCCCCCTCTCCTCAGAGGAGAGCTCTGGGCCCGCCATGTGGCCAGCAGAGCCGGACCCCCCCTCCACGGGGAGAGCTCCGAAGGCTCCACGTGTCCATCGGGGCCGGACCTCCCTCTCCTCAGAGGAGAGCTCCGGGCCACCCACGTGGCAGCAAAGCAGCGCTGTTTACCCGGCACGGTAGGCAGCAGGAATAAAAGCGCACCATGCCCTTACCGTACAAGACATTCAAGGCCTGCGCCTTCCCAAGACACGGAGACGCGGCGCACGTCTGCCAGGTGCCACTGTGGCCAGTCACGGTCAAGACAGGACGCGCCATCCCAAAATGAGAAGACAGGCACGCAATGTCAGAGGTTGTACGCCAATAAACACAGCGACAAGACATCCCCTACCGACCCTGCCATCATCAACCACTACGCCTAGCTTGCGGCGTGGGCAGGGCGACAGGGCGGAGACTCGGAAGCCCTCACCAGTGACAACTACCGGCATTACTGCGAGATATGGTAGATGGCAGGCAATCTCCCCGGGACCACCTGTCGGGTCCCAGGCCACCCTTTGTAAGCCGCCCGAGCCTTGGACTATAAAAGGCCCGGGCAGGCAACGTTGTAGAGGGTTTGACTCTTGGCACACTCACACTCGAGAGGGTTCGCACTTCTGCGATTCACCCCCTTTTGCATTCAACACTCAGGCAATACAACGAGCACCTCTGCTCACCGTGGACGTAGGGTTTTATGCTCCGGCGGCCTGAACCACGTAAAAAATCTCTGTGTCAACCTTCTCCTTCCTTCGTCCCTAGCGTGTTAGCCCTCCGGGAGAGGACTAGCCCCTCCGAAAAAGAACCTTTGCAGGCTGCCCAGAGCAGGCCCGGGGGAAGTGTCGACGGCACACTTCGACATCATCCATTCAGACGCACGTCACATTGCCCTCACTATCATATGATCACATGTCATCTAGCGAGTTCTTCGGTAGCATAGAATTGATTTTGTGCATCCATCTGCTTGCCTAGATGATTTTGAAACAGAACCGTTGTCCACTACCATTACCACGTCCATTTACTCTTTGTTTTTTTTCTCTAGTCACATCATTCACATCAACAAAAGGTCATTCTAGTTTCATCTTCTCGCGTCTCATCGTCTATGTTGTTCTTGCTATGACTACGGATGGGGCGGGGGGGGGGGGGGGGGGAGGGTATTTAGTTTCTTCCCCAGCATTATCATATGTGGTGTTCTTGCTGTAACTACAAAGGGTTGGGGTAATTCTAGTTTCATCTTCTTCTCCAGTCTCATCGTCTGTGTTGCTTCCGCTGGAACTGTGGGTTTGGGTGTTAGAATATATTTGGTAGACTAGATATTTATATCATAAACTCATATAAGTTGAAAATATTTGGCTTATGAATTTGGTATGTTAGATATCAATATGATATGTTGCCATGTGTACTAGTCTCAAATTATAAGAAAAATCGGGTCTGAAAATTGTACGATGTCAACAAGCATAATACAACCAAAGCCACACGCACAACTTAGCGTATGGTACACCCAAACATGCTTCCTAGCATAAGAAAAGCATTCACACAGAAGCCATGGTATTGAGACTCCAACATTGCCAGAAAGCACGTCTCTCACCACACAACCTCTTAGCAGCTCAAGGGAAACAAAAAACTATTGAGGGGGTGGGCAATAGAGAAGAAGGTCCGCTCCTTCTCTACAAAACCGTCGCCATCAAAACAGTTAAGAGGACAAATGACAAGAGACAAGACACATGTAGTTGATATAGACTGTAAATAGACCTCTAAAAGCAACAACTCCAATGAGAAACACTATGCAGAAGCGTTGTCGTCGCTCGTCCAAAGTACATGTACATGGTTTTCATTCGTTAGATATCATCGGAGGAGAGGAAGTATCACGACAAACACCCCAACACGGTTCATGACACCCGTAGATGTTGTTGCTAGCACGACACAATGTCGAGCAAGGCCTTCACCTATATCCTTCTTCCCTCTCTAGCACCTGACTATTGTTTCAATACCACCATCACCGTCACCAACTTCTATAACCGGATGAACCCTCACAAGTTAGTAGCATGTCTACTAAGTCACCATCACTCCACTCCAATACCGTCGACCTCCATTACAATCGTGACGTAAACACCGCCATCTCCACCACCACAACGCGAGCGCCACTAGCACCATGGTAGTGGCATGCCCTAACCAAACACATCGGATGCCATCTACCAGATCGGCCATGAGGTTGCCAGATCTAGTCATGGCACCACATCCATAGCGCATAGTCGCGCCAAGCACTCCGTGCTATCCACGTTTGCGCCCACCACGCCACACACGCACCCTCCGCGCCACCTCCATCCCAGTGCGCATGCTGCCCTAGCCACAAGCGTGTGTGTTGTCCGTTTCACCTTTGTCGTGTGCTCCACCTCGCGACATTCGTGCTGCTCCCTCGTGCGGCCCTAACGTGGCACCGCCGGCTTGACAGATCCAACGCGATGCTTGATGAGCTCTAGATATCCCACCCTCTGCGCCACCTCCGTTGCTAGCGCACATGTCGTTTGCATCACTCTCTTACCCACTTAACCCATGCCACCTCCGTTGCTAGCGCATGTGTCGTTTGCACCACCTTCTTTACCTGCTCTACCTTGTGCTGTACATGCAACCTTCGTCACTTGCTCCACCTCCACCTCGCATCATCCGTGCCTCCTTCATCACTAGCTCCACCTTGCGTCATTCGTGCTACCTTTGTTACCCACTCCACCTTGCGTCGTCCGTGCTACCTGATGAGTGGTTTAGGCCCAGTCTTCCGAAAGGTAGGTCGATTGAGGTGGAGATCTCGACGTTGATGATCCGAGGCACTTGAGCAGACCCGAATTACCCCTGCAATCACTACACCTCTGCTCCGTTGGTTATCAATCGTGCTTCACACGCTTGACCTCGCCAAGAAGGCTATTCTTGCAGGTGCAACCGAGAACACAAGCAAGAACGATGAAGATGCAATCTGTAAATTGCAAAATTGGGGTCTCACAAACCGTAGAACGGCGAGATTGTTTAATCTAAGCAAAACCCACGAATTTGGCCGGCGGCTACAGTATTGAAAGGCTAGGGTTCGTCCATAAGACCCTTAGATGCGTTCCTAATGGACTCATACGGGATACAAGGCCTAAAAGCCCAATACGGTGGTGCAGCACCGGATAGAACTCTGAATTCGACTTGTTTCGACAACTCCCAATGACTCCTGGTGAATTTTAATGTGGGACCAGAACCATTATAAATTTTATCTTCTCATCTTTCCATGCATATGTAGAATGTCAAAAACGGAGTCCGTAGGCATCCTGGGCGTCCGTTTTAAGATGGACTACTTCTGGACTCCGAGTTGAACTCGAATCCGAGTTGGCGACTGTTTCCATCAGCTTGTGGACGTCCCATCTGGTTCTCCACATCCCCATATCCTCCTCTCTTTACTTGTTGATCATGTCCATTGTTCCTAATAACAATTAAATCATTAAATAGCAATCCATTCTCATAATCACATGGGTAGGAAGTTAGGAACGAGTTCACCTGCTGATTTAATAACCGTGCTCGTGCTCTTATGATTGGTCCTTATATATCAATGTGAGTATCTACTATTGTGATTTCCTCATCACTACCTTTATTACCCGCTCCACCTTGCACCCTCTTTGCCACCTCCTACTCCATCCGTGTCGCCCACTCTCATGACCATCGTGACACAACGCCAGCCCGATAGATCTAGTCGTTGCGCCCGACGACCAACACACGATGAGATTTGAATGTCGCCCATCATCAAGCCTCCCGCTGAGCTCGCGATGTGGGGGCTCCTCGGAAGAGGAAAGTTTGTGGTTGCCTTCCTTGCTAACTGCGTAGAGAACCGACTCCTTTGCTCCGGCGGACACATGGTAGGGGAAGACGAGGTAGCGGTGGCGGCACTAAGGTTTAGGTCGTCCCAGAATTGTCTAGTAGGAGAGCAACATGGGGGCATGCATGTAACGTATCACTATTGTCCTAAAACTGAGACTGATTCTTGTTTATCCTTACTCCCGATGCTAATATATTTGCTAACATAGTTTGAAAATGAGATCTTGCTAGTGATTTGAAAATATTTGAGCATGTCCTCGAACTGTTTATGACCCTGACATATACAATTTCTTAAGGTATGATCATACACTAGATGCTGGTGATGAGCAATGATGTCAGTGATGATTCAACTTTCATGCAAGTGAAAGGAAAGATTTCATATGCCATCAGTTGTGAGGAGGTACGGTTATCAATGGTTATAATTGTGACCATTAATTTGGAGGGAGGGTTGTCAACAAAATACTTCCTCGATTGATGAGGCCAGTCAAATGTGGCAAGATTCTGAAGCAAGGGCACAGCCCTATGCGTGGGAGTTCAAGAAGCTACCTCGACCTCTCCCACAATCGTGATGTCAATGCCACACCAACATCAATATGTCACCCCCTCAAACAAAACATCAGTATGGCACAGGCGTGACATCTTCTTGCTACCACTCATGTCACTTCTCTACATGTCAGAGCATCGTATATGTGAATGAAAAGTCTATGTGAAAAATATGCTTGATCATTTTTGTTAGTGAGCTCACGTATATCCGTTTGGGACTAGAGATCTTATTTATTCATGAAAATTCGACCATTGTCCTGCATAAATTTCACACCCTTCATAACTGGCATTTTTGCTGTTTTTCTACATAATGGGAAAGTTCCCGGTGTTGGCTTCAAGAGAAGCTAGAGCCATACTATTACAAACTCTGCAGCACTTCCGTCTGCATAACAGTAACAAGAAAGTTAAGACGCCAACATAGTTTGTATGACGAACCATTATTAAAAGTAAACACTCTTGCACAGTTTGCTAGCACTCGGCACATAACCAGCAGGCTGCTGCAGCTAGCCTCACACGCCTCAAAACCATGCATTGGCCGCCAGTTCTTCATCATCCTCGGAGTCCGAGTAGGTCACAAGCTTCACAACTCCTGCCTGATAAGAATCAGCCTCGTTGATGATCTCCTCAGCGGAAGTATTATTTGAAAGCTGATCGTCAAACACGATTCCAAGTTGCATGGCTTTTCGCATTGCTTGATAAACTTTGTTGCTCTGAGTTTCTTTACTGATGACTTCTGTCTGATTGTTGGGCATCTCTTCCATCTACATGAGAACAGTATATGTATTAGAGAGCCCCTTAGGTATATGATCGATCATTATGAATAAGCTTACAGTTATATCTTCTGGTATGATGCCGTTATTATAAGGGATGGTTTTACAAGCCATCAAAGGTTTTGAGCTTGAGGCACCCTTGCTACATTTCTTAGAATCCTTCTCCATCCGCTTTCTATGTTTCTGGGACAAACATTAGTTGTAAAAATGTTAAAATACCTATTCAAATAGAGCAACCATTAATCGACTAGTGACACAGTTCAATGATGCTTTTATGTAACTACCTCCTAGAGATTAAATATTTCTATTTTTATCCATTCTATAGAATACTCAGTAGATTAATATATAAACACATACCTGTAGGTGAGCAGAAATTTGTTTGCGGTCAATTGAGCTTACATTCATGAGCATCTGTATCTTTTTGGGAGTAGCAGCTGGAAAGAGTTTTATGTTCATATACCATTAACATCTGTTTGAAATCAGAAGAATAATTTTGGTAAGATGTGATATAAATAGAGAAGATATCAACCATCCCCAAGTAGTTCGAGTGCATGTAGAAACTTCTTCTGCAGAAATGGAGTCCACATGAGATGCAATGTCTTCTTTTTAGTGCCTTCTCGACATTTGTTCAGAGTCTTCTCTAATCCTTCTTTGCCTGAGGAGTTTACACCATATGTATTTCCTCGAATACCTATCCATATTCCCATGAGAACATGCATTGAATATTCATAAATGATTCTAATAGATTAAGATATGCATGTTTTATTTAGATTAATTTATGAATGTTAATTAAAATGTAATTTAAACACGTGATCTAGGAAGGACAAGGCTTAGTTATTATAGATTACCCAGATCCATGTCCTCTAGTAGCAAATCTGAGTGGTTATCATTTCCGTGCCTCTTAGTTCCTCATATGTTAAGCAAGTATTTAGTTTACATGTATTAAATTCTCAACCAGATAAGTTAGACATGGCCATTGACTTTTGAATAACATGCATTTGTTCCCCATGATTGACCACAACAAGATAAGAAGTTTCATTAGTCACAAAATACACTAACCTTTGAATAAGTTATTGATCTTCTGCATGCGCAGATGTTTTTGGTCAAGGTATTGCCATATGTTGCATATTGTATTGGTATCAAGAGGTTTCTTCACCAAAAAGCGTGCACCAAGATCCACGCATTTCTGCATTATGGGCCATGTCGCCTCAATAGACATCACTGGTTCAAAGATTGAGAATTATTACCTTAATAATGTGAGGAATATATCCAGGGACATTATAATTGTTGACATAAAGTGCGGTTGCATGCACGGAAAAGAACTAATCAATGGTGTTAAGAAGCTTCTGACTTACTTATCACTTGAAGATTTTTGTGCATCTCTCTGGAAATGTCAAGGAACTGAAAACCATGCATCTCTTTCATATGCACCGCCACCAAGACAAAATCAACATCTTGTTCATGATTCTTTATAAAGTTGAGTGCTTTTATGGGACTTGTGTATACCATGGCTGGAACAAGCAAAAAAAAATCCAGAATTTTAGGCACTTCTGTTCTGACCCTAAACGTGAGGAAATCTTTTTTCTGAAAGAACAGTTTCTCCACGATCCATCGGACAACTAGATCAAACATATATCGATTAAAAATAAATCGCGAAAAAATGGAAGAGATGCCATATGCAGTCGTTTGTGCTTCAGAGAGCTATTCAAGGCACTTACATTGGAAATTCAGTTTAGCAAGAGCGCTTTCTGTAGCCCTGGCATGGCATGAATTTTCATCAACGACAATGACACGAAGCTCATTGCAGGACCCCCCTTCTGTTCGTCGCATATCCATAGTTTGTAGGAGTTCAAAGCTACACTGCTTGTGTGATCCTATAGTATAAGGAACACCTCCAGTGCCCCCCTATAAATAGAGAGGACATGTGTTGCTTACTGCATGTTTAGTTCACAGTTTCTTGGACATGCAACTGACACGCGGCTCGAAGGATTGACAATCTAGATTTAATGACAAAATCTGGTACCATCAGTGTAGTACTCTCTAGCTACAGATTCCTAAAGAAGTCGATCACTAGGGAGGATTTTTAGAAGTTGCCTAATATTTGTCATTAGGGAACTTTGACCCTCTTTGTTGACTATATTAGGGAATTGAACCCAAGCCACAAATACTGCTAGCATTGTACCTCAACTAATCCTCCTATGATACTTAGCTGGTTTGTGTGCACGCGTAACTATATTTAATATAGGCAAAGAAGGTAAGGTAAATATACTTTAATTAATTACTCTTTGATATTTGAAATCTTGTCTAAAACAACCTCCTATTAGAAAATGGAGTAGTCTGGAAGATTTTGAATTTGTGCCCATTTTTTTCTTGATAGAGAGGGAGACGTCACATAAAAAACTCATTCTTTAATAGTTTAGTATGCAAATATGATAAATTATATATAATAGATAAAAGAAGGGGAATATTGATATATATTAGAGGGTATTCGCGAATTTAACTCAGTTCGGGGGAACTAAAGGGTCCCCCCCCAACCCCCCTTTCCTAAAGGATAAAACTAACGATGAGCGTACATCTTTTGACAGCATACATGACACTAGAGTAGGCGTGACGCCTGATTGAACGATGACGATACGCAAGTCTCATGCCACTTTGAATGGTTACAACTATATTTCATAACTGTCCTCTTGTTCGCTTGAATAGTACGTATGTTACGTTTGGTTGAGCTTATACTTGTTGATAGAACAATTTATTTGAAACGTTGGTGAAAAGTATCTTGTGTTTATATTCTATTTTTAAGTTTATTTCGAGAAGCAGTTGAACTATTAATTTATTATTGAATACTGTTGTTTGACATACCTTGTGTTTATTTATGTAAAAAAAAGTTATATTAGAAGTTGTGTTAAATAAGGCCATAATATTCACGTACACATTTTACACTTTGCATTCACATGCCGCATGATCAGCAACAAATTATTATACTATTATCATTAGTAGGTATGAGGTAAAGATCTCTTAACATTTCTAAATAACTCTTGCTCGAGGTATCAGGGCTTTTGGAAAAATAGAAAGCTTGGCAAGGACCTCTCTGAAATTTCATGTACTTCAGATATAAGTGAATCATTATTGCCAAGATATATAAACTTGTAGATATGCCGACGTGATGAGCACCAATATACAATATATGTATCGGCTTCAAATGTACTTGTGTGTTTCCTTGCCCTAACTAATGTGAGTACTTCCTGCTCATGTAAAGGATTGACAAAAGAAACTTCTGGATGTTCTAAAATTAATATGGTTGTGATGTGCTGATTTTTGACGCTACGACATCACCTATCACTGAACTAACATTAAATTCTGCCTTCAGGGCTTCTCTTGTGCCTGGTGGTTGAATAAATTCACCAATGCATGCTGCGGTAGGATTTTGACGATGCATCCATGAAAAGATTAACTAGTTCATACTCCATTTCTTTTTTAAAAAAATAACAAGTTTGATGCCTAGGCGTCTTGCTTAGATTTCGCTTGTTGCCCGTGAATATGATCCTTGTTCTTTGTCTCTGGAATTGTTTTGTCCTTTCCTCTTCTAACACATGCATAAATCTACTTCGAAAATTATCTTGCAGCCCTAATTAATAAGAATACATCTTGCACCTACCTTAAAAAGACACCCTCCATGGAAAAGTTTGGGCTACGCCGTCCTGTGGACATTGTGACACCATTTGCCCCTGTATTAACGCCCCATGCATGCATGCATCCATGATACGATGTGGTTCATTGATACTATGATCAAATCCATCTTGCACTATTTGTCTATTTATTCCCAAGCACCTATCCAGTCATGCTAGGAATAAAGTATCAATAAATATATCCAGAAAATACAATATAACATATTCTATATGTATATACACCATGCAGATAGATGTGATGATGTGTGCATGGTATATTATTAAATTAAAGTAGTAGATAAATGTATTCTAAAAGTGATCATGCCCCTTAACTAATAAGAGAATCTTGCACCTACACTAATGAAATAGTAGCCTGCATCTGCATGTCGTCCATTTTACTTGCGACATAGTGACGTGATACGAATAGCAAATACAGTATTGGAACCATAATAATTTTACCCATATGAAATACAACCACACATGCACCTTGCCATTCCCAAGCAACTAGGCCTATGGCCTGATAAGAGGAAATTGACTCCGATGCCGCTACATGGTTGGCCTTGTCCGAAAGCAAAATGGGCTAGCTAGCTAGCCTAAAATTAAAAAAAAAATCCAACATGATGTTGTAGATGAAACGACCCAAAATGAGAAATGGAGATTAGCCGGCCCATTAATGTGGTAATTTTGGTAGTAGAGGTAATAGACCAAGGGCCATAAAGCATCAGTTAAAGATTGAGGAAAGCTAAAAAAACAACAGCTGTTACAGATTAAGTGCCCAGGTGTAAGGGTCCAAGTTTTTCACTTGCAAGTGTTCATCACACCCACATCCTAGCTCAATTGTGGCAAAAATATGAACACATTTAAAGAGCAAGTAAACACTATAAATAGATTCATTAGCATATGAACTCACAAAATGCAAAAGTGGTATTTCCACATGCATCATATAGGGGCTGAGCATATGATTAACTCCTAAACTTTGTTAAGAATGCTCATGCCAAATTTCACCTAAATCCACACCTCTTTGAGGTACTTTGGATACAATCATTAAAAGGCTAGTTTGAACTTAAATTCAAATTCAAACTCCTTTATCCAATGAATTCAAAAGAGGGATTTATATTCACACTCAGCACATTTTTATGAGAGCACACACCAATTTTTACTCCATTTGGAGTTGATCTTGACATGGGCTATTTTAAGTAAATTTAAACCGAATTTGAATTTTAAACTTCACATGTGCTGTAAATTCATCCAAATCATTTGACACTTTGAATAATTCAAATTCAAATGGTGAATTTGGTAGTTTCATCAAAGATCAAAGGGCAGTAGGGGCACACAAATTTGAAACAGTGGACAAATTCAATTTTGGAGGACAAAAATCAAAAGTGGGTCTTCTGTCAGTCACACAACCCAATGCACAGATTTCCACCGAGGCAATCGGGTCTTGCGCGCGCTCGGAAGAATGCCACGGCGAGGAATGGGCAGGACAGCAGCTGCCTTCCTCGAGCCACAGAGCTGCTTCCCCAGCCTCCTTAGCCGCACCCTCGGACGAGTCCCAGATCAGTTCACCGATCGTTTTACCCTCTGCTCGCATGCTCAAACAAAGAACAGAGCCCCGCTCAGTGCCGCCTCGGTTGCTCGATCGGGAGACCACGTTAGCTCGCGGGCAAAACCTCTCTAAGCTGCAAAATGGCGACCTAGACTCTCCTCCTACCTCCCCGTCACAAAAACAAGCCGAGTTTGGCTTTCTTCGACCTCAACCGAGCATTTTCGTGGTGACCCGGAACTGCCGCCGTTCGGTGCTCACGTGGGCAGCCCAACTCAGTAGCTTTCACGCCCAAGCAAAGTCACCTAGAGGCGCGCTAGGACTTCGTACTGCTCACCTCCGAACCTCAACCCGAGTTGTTAATTGCCGGTGACGAATTTCGGGTTTTTCTTCCGCTCAGTGCAAACCGACTTCGGGTAAGATTTAGAGGAATTCTCACTCACAGTTCATTTAGAGTTCACCATATTAGGCACACACGAGCTAGACTTGCTAAGGAACAAATTTTCTTTGGAACCCTAGCGTGAAAGCCTCTGTAGCTGGCTTATTTCTTTCATCAGTGACCGTAGCAAACCGCCTCGGGCCCATGGTGAGATCACCTTTAGAGCCTCTCCCGAGCTATGGGGCAGTTAGATCGAGCTTCTACATGTCACACTGATGCTCTAGGGCTGAATAACCGACAGTTTAGCGTAGAATTGAAGTGTTCTGAACTCGCCAGAACCCTAGAAACGACTGTCACCGGTGCGCACCTGTTTCCGGTGATCGCCGGTAGCCAGTGACCCCTAAAATGGGTTCAGTAGGTCGGAAAAGGGGGAGACGGCGAGTTGTAGCTCCAGGGGTGGACGGGAAGGCCATTCTGGTAACCCTCACCGGAGCGCACCGCCGCTCGGGTCCGGTTGGCGCGAGGAAGGAGACGACAAGTGGGTGGGCCCACTGGCAGGGTTTTAAACATTTCCCTGATTTCAGTTTTTAGTTCAAACTTCAAACACACATAACTTTTGCTAGAAAGGTCCAAATCGAGTGAACCAAATTTTGTTAGATTCATTTCTTTGAGTACTTTACAGAAATACAAGTTTCACTCCAGGAAACCCCTTATTTCTCCAGAATTAATTCTACAAAATTTAAAGTATTGAGAATTTTAACTGGAGATCCCTTTGGTGAAAAATTCTGGAATTTGTCCAGGATGTTCCTTGTAATATCCCTGAGTCACCATAAAAAATTCAGATACATCCGAGCTCATTTACTCCTCCTAATAGTGTGATTAAATAAACTGGTCTAGAGAAAAAGAAAAATATCCAAAAATATTTTTTAGATATTCTCGGACTTGTTTAGCTCATATCTTTTGCTAGGATTCTCCAAATTAGATGTAAACAACTCCATTAGAACCATCTTAACTTTTAGTTCCAAAAAGTCATGGCTTGTTCCATGAAAATCACTAGAAAACTATAAGAGCTCTAATTATGGCCAAATACACCTTTATTTGTGCAGGGCTCAATTGAGATTTGTAACAGCTTTGATGCCACGCTGTGAGGGACCACAGGACCTCGTTGGGTAATGTCGTGATATGCGGCACCCAACAGCACACAGGTCGATGAACACACATCATATTACATAAATAGTTTGTGGAAGCATACAAGAATATTTTACAAATAAGTATATCAGAGTAAGCTACAGCGGAAGACTATTTCTCTCACAATTCATCTCTATCTTAGCAACAAAGAAACAGTCCAGCCCGCAAACTGTCTCTTACTAGCAACACGAAGATAATCTGCAGCGGCGAGGATGCTCTTTGAGTGAGCACTCGGAGGTTCCCGAGTCTCATCGACATCCCTTCTCTTAAGCACGAAGTCAAATACCTGCAAAACAACTCGGATAGCATCCGTGAGCATGACGCTCATCAAGACTTAATCGTTACACTAAACATGAAACTCTATGTGAGGTTATGAAGCTAAAATAGGATGGCATAATCATAATTAAACTCGCCTAAAAGTGAATCCTTACTTTCAGTGTTAATTGCAGCATTTTAAGTAACCTTGGGCACGCTACATCGGGAGTCCACAATCAAACAAGAAACGCTTTCCCCCGATGTAAAGTGCTCATGGCATAAAAGAATCAAGTTTGCACTAGCCTATTCATCAAGATCCAATACAAAGCTAGTATAATACTTCACAACAATATGATTAGTTCCTCTCTCATGCAAGTTCTTACTACGTCACGACTGTGAGAACAAGTATGTTCGGTCCATTCCGCGAGCGACGGTGATTCGAATCAATAACACCTGGACTACACGACACGTACGCCCGTACTCAACGTTGCCTACAACAACCATCACTGACGTCGTACGTGGCAGCCTTTCCCCCGTTTCACCCCCGCTGAATCGATCAAGTCGCCCCGTACAGTAGCCACTCTCATGGTGCACCTGCCAACGTGATATGTCATGAGAATGTTCCCCACATACTGCACACCGGACGTCCGCCTGAGGCGACCCGAAAAGTCCCAACGACGGCTTCCCGAAGTACATCGGTTTACTGGGTCCCATATAGCCAGCATGAGTCCGGTACACAACTCAAACTTGTTCAACAGGGCCGCATACGGATCGGTCCTTGACCGCCACGGACAGGTCTACAACACCCAGTCCCCTATGTCCTGCTGCCCCTACAACCTTCCGGTCTCAACTTTAACTTGCTAATTCATTTATGAACCAATCCCGTATGCCCCTGTTGTTCCTGAAACAGCGAGTAGCATCTCACCACTCGACTTCTACCGAACCGTACTTAAGCATATTAGTTCTACACGGTGAAAGACACCTACCCAATACTCCATGGGTCATTTGGCTATGCAAGAGGAGTATCAAACACTAGACTTAATGCACAATTCATATTTTGATCGAAAGTGAATACCAAACAAAAACTTAATAGCTGTTAAATGCAAATCGGAGCTTGCCTATTTTGTAGGGTAGTCATATATAAATAGTTAGTGTCCTTGCAGATCCACCCTTGATTCTCCGGAGCTTGATCCACTTCAATGAATCGCTCCTTTGAATCCCCTTCGTTGTGGTTCCTATTGAAATGCATATGCATATGTTTTATAGAATGTAATACAAAGAAGTTTTTATAGAATTTATCTCTTAGGAACAGAGGTTGTGTGGAAAAGCCAAGCATGGCTTGGTTTTCCTCTGTTGTGCAAAGAACAGAAATAATCTAAGTTGATCTTAAGGCCCTAGCTATACACTAATCATTTTTCCCTAATGAACATAATAGATAAGCTGAAAAGATTTGAGTGCAATTGAAGAACAAGAACTCCAGTGACCTCAAAACTTTTGCAGCAGGTTCTATACTACCTAAGGATTTAGCTTGCCAAATTGCAGCTAAGGTGGAATTAAATTGTGTTCTCCATAATTCTCATAATGTCCCTCATGTATATCCACATATACATAAGTATGGAGAATAGGAACAGGGAGTTCTACAGCTCAACTTGGGCTGATAATTTACAGGTGAGCTCCTGGTCATATGAGAGTCATTTGGTCCAAAATCCAGACCCTTAACTTGAGTAGTTCTTCCAGAACAATTCTTTAAGCATTTGTACTCAAAAGAATTATTCTGAAGTAATGTGCATTTTCATGCCCAATTAAGTGAACTAAAATTTTAAGTATGTCTCAGAGAGCTTGCCTAACTTTTTCTATGATTTTTGGAGCTAGGGATTTCCCAGAATAGATTTTTGAAGTGGAAACATTTTCTGAAAATGTTGCTGGACTCCTTTGAGCACAGTAGTTTTCATTTAGCAAATTCCTACTCAAATAATCTCCAAATGAGCTGAAAATTTGCTAGAAGGTCAACAATATGCTAAAGAATATTCTGGTAAAATATGGAGATTTTTGGATAACCCAAACTCCCTCAATAATTCTTTTTCAGAATACCTTCAAAGAATTTTCCAGAATATAATATTAACTTTCATACAAATCTGAGTTCATATTTGGATAGAACTCAGAGAGATGAATCCAACACAAGTGGAATCACTCAAATTGGAGGTTTCTATCACGAGCTATGAATTTCCAAAGTTTGAGCCAACTCTGGAATTGTTTTCCTACTGAGAATTCAGCTGGACCCACTGTTTTAAATCCCAGCCACTAGAATCGACGCCACACCGGGGCCACGGGGTTTTGCGTGCCAGCACACGGGATCCCGGCCACACCCGATCCCAGATTTGAATTCTGAGCTGCTGACAGCCGGGGCCCACGCTTCGTCTTCTTCCTTCGGCTCCTCTCTCGCGCCCGCGCGCTCCCCCTCGCCGGAGCAACCGGAAGCTCGCCGGACCGGCATTCCCGGCCACTATCCGAACCCGGACTCGCCGCCAGGGGGTTTAGGGCACTGAGGAACACGGTGGTGGGGTCTGCTTGGGCTGCCGGCGGCCGGAAAATGGCCAGCGACATGTAACAGCCTCTGTGGTGGTTCGGCATCGTCGCCCGAAGTCTTCAGCCCGCCAAAGCCTGTGCCGAGTAGCTCTACAGCACCAGCGCAGCTCTAGGAAGATCGGCACGACCTCAAAATGGCTCGGGAGTGGCTGCAAATGGGTTGTCTTCGTGCGACCCAATGGGTCCGCCATGAACACCTCTAGTCGAGCTCGAATTCCGTCGCGCTGAGGCGTTTTCATGCGCTGGATCCTAAAGGAGAAATGACCGCCGTCTAATCCAGCGCCTATGTGCCAAATTTGATGACTTAAGGAGGATCAGGGGGCAAGAATTTGAAGGAACCGTACCGGAAATTCAGAATGAGGTCGCCGGAGCAAAACTTTGAAATTCGCCGTCAATAGCTCACGGCATGGCCTGAACTTTGGGTGAGAGCAGCACGGTGGCCGTTCGCTCCCGTTGCCGCCCTTGCTTGGCTGTGAAGACCGCTGTGGCGAGCTGCCCACGTGCGCCCGATCACTTTCTTGAATTAGGTTGCCGCGGCGGCGTCGTTCTCGGGTACCGAAGGCCGAAGCTTACTTTCTTTCGGGTCAGGGAGGTGGAGGTCGAGCTTGTGGCGATGTTTAGCAGCTCGGGGGAGGGAAGACACGATTGCTTTGCCGTTTCTTCGATCGGACCAAGAGGCGGAGGTGAGGTGCTCGGTTTGCTCGGCGTTCTCGCGAGAGAGGAAGGCAAATGAGCTTTTGTTCGATCTGAGGGCCGGTGATCACATTGAGGACGCGGTCAGGACCGACCCCGGGGCGCTAGCGCAGGAAGGCCGGCAGCAGGAGCTGGCGCGGCAAGCTCCTCAGTGGCTCCTGTGAGCTGTTCGGGGAAAATTCCCACCGAGACTGAAACTTAGTGAGCAAGGCATCCTCTTTGCCTCTATGACATGTGGGTTCCACTCCACATTTACCTCCCAAATATCTTCTCAAGCTGATCCTCACAATTTTCCAGAATGCTGAGTTTAAAAAGGTGGCTAGAATTTGAATTCTTCAAATTCAGTTTGAATATGTATGACAAATTTGAATTTGGCTAGAATTTGCAAATGCTTCTCTTTAACTCCTTTTTGAGCTCACCCTACAATTGAAAAGTTTGTGATAAAACTATTTCCTATAAACCCAACTATAGGGTTGTATGTTTATTCAAAGTTTTTGGTCACCACATGTGTGAACTTTGAATTTCAAATCTGATTTTTAAACTTACATGCAAAGAGATATTTAATTCCTTAGTGGTTCAACCTTTTCAAATAAAAATGTGAACCTCATTTTGGATGTTCATCCATGTATTACTTTGCATGAAGAAAAGTTTTAGCAAGTCCCATTTTCATGTCTTTGCCACACATATGAACACAAACATTGGTTTTTATTCATACACATTTTTGGGACTTTTACAAGATTTGCTTCAAATGAAATTTGGCCAAGTCTCTGTTTAGGTTGTCACCAAACCACAGTAAAAATTTCAGAGTCAAAAGGAATGTCTAGCTATACTTATAGTCTTCACCGTCTCAAGCATTTAAATTTGACACACATCGTATTTGCTTTTTGTGTAGTCGCTAAATTCGAAGAACACCTGGAGGTTCTAGACTTCATTACTCCTAAAGAACAATTTGTTAGCGACCAGCAGCAAGGCAAGCTCCAGTTTGCATTAACTTATTTAAAAGTCTTATATTTTGATCACTTACTTTATGTAATTCCTACAAATGTGCATTAGAGTCTTGATTGGAAATACAAATGCATAGCCAAGAGAACCAGTGGTTTTCGGTTTAGCATTCAAACCTCGAGTAACCACTGCAATACTAAAATGGTATAGGATTCGGTATAAGTCGAGTAGTTGGAACTACTCGCGAGAATAGACTAGAGGCACACTACTCGGTTAGAGATAGACAATGAATCACATGGCAAGAAAATGAGACCGAGCGGAGAGTAGGGGCAGCAGGACTTTGGGGCCTGGGTGCCATAGCTCTACTTGTACCGATTGAGGACGAAGCTATGTGCGGGCCTGTTGAACAAGTTAGAACAGTACCGAAGACCTACCGGATATATGGGAACCGTGAAACCGATGTAATTCGGGTAGCGATCTGTTGAGGCATTGCTTGTCGTCCAGAGGGTAAGTTGAGAGCAGCGAGGTGTAAATCGGCTAGCGGGTACTGCGGATGCTCCGCGTAGAGACCTCCTGCTCGGGACGATAGAACCGGTTCAACACTTGGCTAACGGATGAAATGTGGTTGCGTACGACGTCCGTGATGGTTGCTGTAGGCAACATCGAGTGCGAGTGTACGTGACGGGTTATTCGGGTAACCCTGCAGGTGTAAATCGATTATAATTGTCGTCCCTCGTAGTCAGTGAGTACCACTTGTTCACTGTACCGTGACGTAGAAAAAACATGCTATTTGTCATGATAAAATATTGCTGGTTGAAATCTTTACATTGTTTGTTAATGAAATGCTTTAGTTTAGAACCAATTAAATTTATTTTCAACCTTTGACAAAGCACATAAGAGAAATGCGCTTCTTGTTTGATTGTGGATTTCTTATGTGTCTTGGCACAAGGTTCCCCACTAACTTGTGGCTAAAACTTGAAAGTAAGAGTGAACTAATTAGGCGTGTCCTTTGCAACATACTTTCCTATTATACACTACAAATCCATTATGTAGAGTTTCATGTTAGGTGAGACGGGTCAGTCTTGCTGAGCCATCGTGCTCACTGCTTGTGTTTGAAGCGTTTGCAGGGTGCTATGAGGAGGAGGCTCCTGAGGAGGAGACAGACCCCCGAGAGGGAACCACCGTCGAGTGGGAGCCGTGCACACTGCCGTGTTAATGGATGCGTGTGTGTTAGTAGGATCACGTTCACAGGCTGAACGTGAGACCTTTTGCTTAGTCTATGATCGCGAGTATAGACTTAACGATATTTTGATGTAGCTATGTTCATAAACAAGTTTATGTAATAAAATTTCTCTTCCGCTTATCGCCTTTTATGTGTGTTATCCGGTGATGTCAAACACAGCACCCCTCAGCGAGATACTGGTTTGTCGGGACGGTCGGGTCCTCGCACGAGGCTGACATGACAAACAAAAACTTCAATCATGGGATAATTGTGCATGATAAACAATCCGCAAAACCGTTACATATACGTCTAAAAAGTGAAACAAATCTATATAAAAGACAACTAGATATGCATGTCATACGTGTCACGCTAGCCAAATAACGTCTTGCCCTTGTCGCCTTTCAAGGTTATCCGCCTCTTAAGCCACCTCCCTCCTTCCCTTTGTGTGCCCAAACCACAGAAAACCAGATCCCCTCACTCTCACCTCTACCATCCGCCTCCAATTGTCTGATTGCCTGGATCTGAGTTCATTGAGGAATTTAGTCTCTGAGAAGCGTTAGACAGTTTGTTAGTCAACACCGCCACCATATCTCAGTTATCTCGGCTCATCATCAAGGTATAATTTTATTCCGATCTATAAAATCTGATATTGCCATAGTTGCAAAAAGGTTTCGCTAATCCAACTTCGATTGTGTAGTGATCTAGTAGTCAAAGGGCGATGTCTAAGGTAACCAGAGCATGTAGCAAACAACACTCTGCACCATGGCCCGTTTCGGCATGACTAGAAAGTATGGTATGAGAGGCCAATAATTTGGTTTTGCGTGTGTTTTGGAGCTTCATTTTAGTTTTCGAGCTTCAAATTCATCAAAAACATGATATCTAGAAACATAAAAGGGAGAAATCAACTCTCTTGTTTCTAAGGGGCTCTATTCTGTTTGCTACTTTTGGACACCGATATATAGCAACTCTTCATTTCTTATTCATGAGTTTTATCACAAGACATCGTCATAAAATATATTGCTTCTAATCAGCTCTTATGCCATTTACATTAGTTTCTGATATCAATATAGACTAGAATCGAATCTGTAATGCATATATAGTAACTCTAAACTTTTATGCATGTGTTTGATCAGAAAGAATCTTCAAAACTTAATAACTTATCCTATGGATGCTACCCGTGTCTATCTAGACAGTAAATCAAAGGGGAGTTGGTTGTCTTCCTTCTCCTTAGTCTTCACTTCGTTTTTCTTTTTCGACTCATCTTTCTCTTTTTCTCTTCGAGAGGCTTCATTAAGTTATGGCTAGTAGGGGGTTTGAGACGCCCTGTTGTACGTCCACCTAGGTGCTAGAGTTACTTTAGATAAGATAACCTACAAGAATCATCACACAACAGCTATGCCTCCACTAGTACGCTCAACCGATGTGTTTTTTCACTGTGATACCTTTTTTACTAGGGATGCTAAAGAGTTGTTTTTCATATACCCTATTTTAAGTTTTCAGCATGTCTATACTAAAGAGGCCTATTTACATGGGCTGATCTTCATGATCCATGCCACTCATGTGTGGGCTCATGTGCAGGGCCATGATCTGTTTAGATACTCTCGTGGTCAAATGTCTGTATTATTTATTTAACTTATATACTTTTTGTTAGTTAATGCATCATCGTCAGTCACATGCTATCACCCACACTTGACCAGAAAGGAGAATTTGAGTATCTTATGAAGATCTGCTGCTGGTAACATCAAGGAAAGCTCCATATTTCCATGGGTAACAAAATGTGAGCAGTAATTATCTTCCCTTTTTTATCTTTTTACTGCTACGTGGACTGTGCCCCAGCACCAGGATTTACGGCACTGATTAGGAAAGGCCTACGTGGCGAGCCGCGGTGACCGCAAACCCCACCCAAACCGCTGGGCGCGGCGCATTAATTAGTTTGATTTAATCATAAATAAAAATAAAAACGCCTTGCAGCGCGGCGCAGTCATCCCGCGGAATGGCGAAGCCGGCGCCGGCGGAGGAGGACGCGGCTGCGCTGAGGAGGCGGCTGCGGCGGTCGCTGGCGGCCGTTGCGGCGGGCGGGGCCGGACCGGACGCTTTCGACGAGGCGGCGGCGGCGCTCGAGGCGCTGAGAGAGGCGGAGCTCGGGCGCGGCGGGAGGAAGGGCGGCGCCGGAGGCGGGGGGGAGGAGGAGGCCGTGACGGTGCCCGCGCAGTTCCTGTGCCCGATCTCGTCCAGGATCATGGCCGACCCCGTCGTCGTCGCGTCCGGGCAGGTGAGGACTTCCTTGCTGGTTTTGAAGGTGTTCTTCGTTAACTCTGGGGCACCATTGCTGTCACAAGTAAACGGGCAGCGTTGTTCTCTTTGCTGGGTCTTACGTTCCTTGGATGCTAGTGGACTTTATCCCTGCTTTTATTCATGTCATTTTTGTCAATTCTTGGGCATAATTGTGGTCAATAGCTGTTCTTGTATAGTTGGTAATAGCTCAAAGCATACGAATCCACAATGAAGGAAATTACGGTACAGGTCGTTTCCTGGGATCCGTGCGTCGTTTGCCCTATGTAGAATTGATGTACTTTTCTAGCTGTGAGTACATTAACGGACTATTACTGCTCTAAATAGTACAAAGATATGGTACATTGAGGTTTCCAAATGTTATTTACCTTCTTATATATATTTTCTACCTTTGTGGTTGCAGAAAATTTGTTGGGTTCATGGTAACCTTTAATAATGGTCTGCCTGGATTTTAAAGGAATAGTTATCTGTAGTAGGTACGACAATGCTTTGAGTATATCATTGAGGAACTGCAAATGTCACATTTGGTGCATTTAGAAACTGGGTCCTTGCGTACTCCTACTGTTCATTCTTACAACAAACAGTGTAGTTTTAGCTAGTATGGCATAGATGATTGTAGACCTTGCTTTGAGTAGTTACCACTTACCACTATGTCATCGACACAACAAATTCAGATTAGTTTCTTTTGCATGCTTGGAGTACGTGAATTAAAGCGTGGCTAATTCAACATAGTTTTTACCGTCGTGCATATGAGCTGCATAAAAGATTACAGAGTTGTGGATTCAAGTCTCAATGTTCTGACTAGCAAATATTGAATTCCTTATATTACTTACACTTGAAGCATTTGAATTGAATGCTCATTAAAGTCAATCTTCGTTTCCATGTGACACTCTTTTGGTAATTAGTAGTGCTGCATTCTCATGCATATGTTCCAGTAATTGTGTAGAATGTTTCAATGCTTCACAAAAGCAAGTGACAAGTTTTAACAATCTTCAATTCACGCAAGTAAACATTTCTATCACATCACTTTGCATACTCTAAATGTTTACCAATTGGTAAGTATGACTATAAAGGTACTTCTGACAAATATATTCATGAATTTAACTTACCAGTTCATTTTATTAATTTTGGTGGAACTTTCCTCTTTCTTCCCATGTAGTTTCCTACCCACATGCATCACTGGATTTGCAGTTAACCCCATATTCATAAATACCATACATCGATAGCTTCTCAGCTAAGATTTCAGCTTTTGATTTTGTGTTTTGCTCGATGAATTGACATCACATAAATTCCTGATAATTTAATACATTCAATTTCATGGTTCTAATTCGTGCATTTACTTTAGTAATGTGTCATTATAGGCTTGGGTGTTAATGTGGCATGAACTGTATGTGTTTTTTTTAATGTCAGAAATTGCGTATCTGTAATATGGTTGTAATAAGATGACTCTCTGCTCATGGGAGGTCTGGAATAAAACGAACTGCTAGGTCACAAATAGCTTCGACAATATTCAGAATGAAAGTAATTTTTATGGATGGCTGTAAAGTGTTGGTTGGTGTAACCTGATCACCTTATAAGATTGTGACTCAAGTGAATTTTTAGCATTTGAGTTAAAACTAATTTATTGATATTGTTGTTCTGATGCAGACCTACGATCGCCAGTTCATTGAGGAGTGGTTTAGCGCAGGAAACCAGTTCTGCCCACAGACTCAGCAAAATCTCTCAAACACAACTCTCATTCCTAACAACCTTGTTAGAAGCATCATATCACGGTGGTGTGCAGAAAACGGATTCAATCTACTACCAGCTGTGGACCAGGACAAAAATGAGCATATCAGCAGTGAGCAAAAAACATTTGAAAAAATATTGAAAAAGGTCACTTCTTCACAAAAAAGTATTGAAATGAAACAAGCAATCAAGGATCTTCGACTGCTTACGAAGCGTGACAGCGATTTCAGAGCTATTTTAGGAGAGAGGCCAGATTCCATCTCAAGAATGATTTTTGCTCGATCCACCTCAAGCTTACAAAATGATCCACAAGTCCTTGAGGACATGGTGACTGTAATTCTCAACTTTTCACTTCATGAGAGCAATAAGAAGATTATTGGAGATGACCCAGAAACGATCCCATTTCTGATATGGGCACTAAAATCAGGAGACATGGGAAGCCGTGGCAACGCTGCGGCTGCCATCTTCACATTGTCAGCACTTGACTCCAATAAGGAGAAGATTGGCGAGTTAGGAGCAATGGGACCTTTGATTGATCTTTTTGATAATGGCAATATTATAGCCAAGAAAGATGCAGCATCAGCAATTTTCAATCTTTGCATGCTCCACGAGAACAAGTCAAGAGCTCTAGAAAATGGGATTGTTGAGGTGGCAATGAGAGCCATCGATGATAAGTTACTTATTGATGGGGCATTGGCAATACTTGCTTTGCTATCAAGCAACTATGAAGTGGTGGAGTTGGTCACTGAGTTTGACGGTACAGCTTGCATGCTCCGCGCAATAAGGGATAGTGAGTGCAGCCGCAGCAAAGAGAATGCAGTGGTAGTTCTTTTCTCAATATGTATGTTCAACCGGACAAAGCTGAAAGAGGTTGATGCAGATGAGAACATAAACAGCTCACTGGCTTTGCTCGCGCAGAGTGGGACTCCAAGGGCAAGGAGGAAGGCTGCTGGGATCCTTGAGAAGATGAAGAGGACCATGCACAACAGGCATAGCTCCTGTTAGGACCGACAACAGAGATGCAGCTAAATGAACAAGGAAGCTGTTCGTTTGGTGTATAGATATAATATTACAGATATAGCTTATTTTCCCAGTTCAGTACATAGGCAATGTGAAGGCGCAGGGTTAGTGTAAAAGTCGTTCCCTGTTTGAACCGTTAGCTCTTGGTCGTTTCGAACCTAAGATTTTGTTCCTTGTTTCGGTACTAAAATCTTGTTTGGAGGAAACGTGATGCCTAACTTACCTACCTAGAATTTGGGATCAAATTTCGGCATCCCAACGGAACTTTAGGCGTGCCTATGAATAGAACCACTCAAAAAACGAGCTACAGGTCAGACAACTAGGCCCACTGTATTCAGGATGTTCAATGTTGACATGTAAAGAAGCCACTCTTGACAGTCTGGCAGATTAGACTGAAGGTATAGGTACAGTGTTTTCCTAAACGGTAAATGCTGAACAGTCTGTAACCGTATAAGTGGCCTAAATGGATTAAGATGGCGTTTAGGCGGATAAACGGTTTGATGTTGTAGCACCTTGCAGCAGGTGAAAACGAAAGAAAAAAAAAAGAAAAGAGAAAAAGAGTAGATAGTAGACTATATCGGCTGATTAACAAGCTTATTTTTTATGTATCATTTGTCTTATCCACTTATTCCTTTCGTTTTAAAATATGGGGCAATTATGTTTTAGCCATAATTCTATAAGTCAAT
Organism: Neostapfia colusana; assembly: GCA_030760725.1. Classification (NCBI taxonomy): domain Eukaryota; kingdom Viridiplantae; phylum Streptophyta; class Magnoliopsida; order Poales; family Poaceae; genus Neostapfia; species Neostapfia colusana. The sequence goes on along the minus strand of JASWHV010000017.1, from coordinate 28,685,529 downwards.
TGTAATCTAGCCCCTATTTTTTAAATTTTATGTTTTAGCCACAAGTTTTTTTTTAGCTAAATCTGTCGTCTACCACAATTCCTTAACACCGTTAGTTGACTAGGAACAAACTGAGTAAAAAAATAAAAAAATTGGAAACTGGAAAAGGAACAAAATGCCCTTGACTTCAGTTTTTCACCCGATCGATCCATTCTACCGGTTGAAAACCTAGTGGGCATGGCGCTGCGACAGGAGGCGGTGGCAAGTGGGCGTGGTGCTGCGGCAGGCGGGCGCAGCGCGGCACTGCGGCAAACGGACGCGGCTGCGGTGCGACTTGAGGCGGGGGCGACTACTTAGCAGAGGCGGGCGCGGCTTGAGGAGGAGGCAGCGGTGGAGGGCGCGGCTTGAGGAGGAGGCAGCGGTGGAGGGCGCGGCTGAGCGGAGGCAGCAGGCAGGAAGGCGGGCGTGGCTTCAGGTGTGTCACACCCGGTTTTTCCGAAAAAACAACCAAGTGAATATCACATGTATGCCAGGATCATTTTCTCATACATGTGATGACAAATAGTGAAGCATCATTTATTACAAGCCAGGTGTCGAATATAAATAAGTCTTACATAATAAATGTCTCGATGGACAATAATAAGTTCATCACAAGTAAATAAACTAGCAGCGGAATATTATTCTTTAGGGCTCCATCACAGGCGTTGTGCGGGGGTCTTCATGAACCTAAAAACCTTCTTCAGGCCCAAAGTCTTGGTCATTATACACCACCTCATTATCTTGACCTGAGCAGCAATATAAACCAACAAATATGCAACGTTGAGTACCAATGGTACTCAGCAAGTGTGGGAAAATTATATCATGCATGGCTAGAACAAGGAGAGGTTAAACTCATGGTTAAAGCACTACGCAATTAATACCTATCACCTTAGCTTATTAAGCACCTACATTACTACACAGGTGAAATAGTCCAAATCTCCCATCCCATCATCATAAACCAATAACCATAATCATCATTTCCAATGTTAAGCTCCCCGCTTAACTTCCAAAACCATCAATTCTCTAATCATGAATAAGTCCAGGCCGCTCTTAACCGTGAGCACGGCTGTCAAGACAGTTTTGACTCTGCAGAGTTTGTACCACTGTACCCACAAGTAGTGATTTCATCCCCCGTTGCCGGGTGGACTAAAAGAACCTCCATTATGCCAGTGGCTACGATCCACATTCACACTTCCCAGGTGTGTGGCCAAGAGATCACTACGAAGCCTTTACAAAGGGATTCCCGACGAGCGTGGGCCCACTGAGGTTTCACCCCTAACAGCATACAAGAGGCTCCAACCCCGCTGCAGTGGCCCCCTCTTGAGCCTTGCGGTTCATATGGCAGTCCAGCTGACTCCTATTTCCCCGCACCATCCAACACACCCATACTACGCCGGGGATACACCTAATTAATTGGCCAAGCTGCCCCATCTCAGCATGTGGTTGGCACTGTAAAGCCGGGTTACATGCTCCATGAACCGGTCCTTAGGATCCAGGCAAGTACTAAACACAAACCCAAATCTCGTGCACCCAGCACACAACCAAAACATCCAACTTGCCTTGATCCCTACCTCTACATATCTCACAATATCTCATTCAAGAGTATGGTAGCATAAACTGATGATTTCATGTCCCAAATACCCCATTCTAAGCATGGCTAAGCATATGCATGGAAATAAATGACATGGTAAAATAAATCCCAACCCAAGCTACAAGGAAACAAGGTAATGCAATTCTAGGAAAACTTTCCTAGCATGGGTTTCATATTTCATTTGACAATGCAAATAATTCTATCTACACATCCTAGCATAGGATCAAAGTGGTCAAGGACACTTGCCTCCTTCTTGCTGCTCTTGAAATGGGTAGTCTTGGTCTTGGAATTGAATAATTTGTTCTTGAGCAGGTTCTACTTCATACCATCACACATAGCAAAAGAAAAACAACAATCATAAGACATAGTTCACACTTCTACTTCATACAAACTACACATTCACATTTATGAAAGTTCTTTACCATTATATGTGTGGTGGATACTCTATGTGTGTTGATTTGTGGCTTGCATACACTTTTATGCATATGTGTATGATTCCTACTTTGGTGTTTATATTTATACTCACATACTATATATATATATGTGTATATGTGTGTTTCAGTTTTAAATAAATTCCTTATATTAAACTACCAAGTATGTATGAAAAGTATTTTTCTGCTCCATATGTGCCTTCATAATTTCTATCAACGCTAAACTGAATTCTTTGTATTTTAGAAACTCCATTTATCATTTACTAGTTTCTATATCTTCAGATTCATATTCTCATGCATAATTGTGCATTTTATTATTAAATTAGTAATACACACTACCTAAACAGATTAGGTTCTGGTCCTAAATAATTTAAGATCATATTTTGACCTTGGCTTCTGATGTATACTATTTCATAATTATTTTCCCTATTTTTCTTTAACTATTCTTTACTTAAAAATGTGTCCCTATACTATTAAATGTGAATAATAGATGAAACAGATTTATTTCAGCCCAAAAATATATTTTTATCTCACTCCAAAGTTTTCTAAGTACTGAGAAAGTTTTTAATAAATTTGACAATTATTTTTGTCCCCCTTTTTAATATTTAAACACTAGTTACATATTCAATTTTCTAAATTAAATACTAAACAGGGCTAAAATAATGAATTCACCCCATTACAGGGTCTATAATATCATTTTCATAATTTCCAGGGGTCTAGCTACACTTTTCAGAGGTGTTTTTCTTAATTTCTATTAAGTCCATGGGCTAAAACTGATTTTTAAATGAATTTACATGATTTTCTGGAGTTCCAGGGGCTAGATCTGAAGTTTCCGGGGCTAGCTCTCAATTCCAGAGAACCCCAGGGGGTAGCACGTAAGAATTCCAGTCTTTATAATGCGGGGCTGACGTGGACCGTCTGATTTTAAACCGACGGCTGAGATTATAACATCGAACCGGTACGCGGGGTTTTAAAGTCTACCGTGCGATTTAAAATAAACGGCGCACAAGCGGCCACGTCGCTCTGATCGAGCGCGGGCGGCGCTGCCGGCGGCGCACGGCGGCGGGAAGCGGCGATCTCGCCGGAAACTTTCGGATCCTCGAGAATTCTGCCTAGAACTGTGATCTTATGGCTTAGATCGGTAGAGGGGAGGTCAGGGATCTCACCTCGGGGGTTTTCTCGAGCTCGGGGGTCCTGGAAAGTGCTCTGCGGCGAGGTCCGAGGCAAAACCACAGCGAAGCTCGTCGGAGCTGGATTTGCACCGTATATCTTCGGGTTTTCTGCACCTGCAAAGTTCCCCGGAGGCGGTGGATCAAGACCAACGAGTTAGATCAGAGTTTCCGAGCTTAGATCGGCCAGAATTCACCGGCGAAGTCTCGGTGCTCACCGGAGTGAAAATCGGCGATCGCGTGAGCAAAACTGATCGGATCGGTTGTTTTTATAGCCGGGGGAGGGCGGTGGTTCTGTTGTGATCGAGTTAGAGTCCTCAGGTTCCAGAATTCGGCTGCGGGACGCGGTTTCCCGATCGGTTGCGATCGAGCGCGCGCGCGGGGAAAGAAGTCCGGGGTCGCGGGGCTCGGGTTAGGGATGACAGGCGGGCCCCACATGTCAGCGAGGGGCAGCGCGGCGCGCGCGGGGGCGGGCTGCGCGGGGGTTTGCTGGGCCGGCTGGGGTTTCGGCCCACTGGCCAGTTTTTTTCTGGTTTTCCTTTTTCTTTTTCATTTCTTTTCTGTTTTGAGTATAATTTGAATTCCAGTTTGAATTTGAATTTTTGCAAAACATGCAATACGTCCAAAAATTTCTAAATTCCCCTCTGAACATGGTTTATGGTTCTAAATAAAAAAATTTGAGTCTTTGACTAAAAATTTGGGGTGTTACAAGGTGCTAGCAGCGGCAGAGGCAAGCAGGAGGTAGGTCAACGAGTACGTCAGCTTGAGGGGCACCAGCGTGCTCTCCTGCGCCAATTCGTCTAGCACGTCGGATGCCGAGCTGTTCCTGAAGTTCAGCGAGACCATTTCCCAGACACCGAGTAGGGGACTCGCAGTGGAAGTGAAACTCTGAATGGCAGACTAGGACCGAGATTTTGAAGCCAACCTTGCTTTGGGTTAAAGAAAGAATTATTTTCACTTTCAGGGGATTGTAAAGCGCACAACTATCGGTATTAGTAAACTAACCGCAATCTGGAGTCCGTAACTGGTATTTCTCGGGCAAACCCAAAGCAAAGTCTTGTGTATAAGCAGTATCATAAGTTTTGAATCCTGAATGACCAACTATGTCCTGCTCTTGTAGCAATGATTCATTTGGCCATTTTTTCAATTTTGTAGGCAACTTTAAAAATGGATCGAGCAATGGTTGATTTGGATGTAGAGGCAAAATAAAGTTCACATGAATTGAATTGTTATCAAAATTATGTGAGAGATATATGAAAAATTATCTTGAATTGTTGTCAAAATTATGTTAATTTTTTATTTTTTAAATCATGTTCAAATTTTCAATTTTTTGGCAAAAAATTGAATTCATTTAAATTGTGTTGCTGCTGAAATTTTTAATCTTTTAAGTCAAAATAATTGTACAGACATAATAGCGATATGAAAATAATGGTAAAATCACAAAGGGTATATTTGTCCATCCATCACAAAGTTAACACCGTTAGGAGCACTTAACGGACTTGTGGTAATGTTGTGCTTCAGCTGAAAAAAATTGTGGCTAAAACATAAAATTTGAAAAATAGGGGCTAGATCACAATTGGCGAAGGTGAATGATGTCGTAGACGGTCGAAACAGCGTCTAAAACTGTTCTAGACCTGTTTTAATTATCCCGTTTCATCTAAAACGTGTTTAAATGATGGTTTAATACCGTTTAGGATAACCCTGGCATGTCGTGGTCCGCGTCTAACGCCTGTTGGCAGCCATTAAGTTTGTTCTTCATAGTGGATGCTGCCTAAGTTTGTGACGTCCACAGAACTCAGCATCTTGGCACGCTAGAACCCAATGGCGAACACGACAGTGTAGGGACTTCTTATATGGAACATACGACATTAAGAGTAGAAATGCACGCCTAAAGTCAGTCAGGAACTCAGTTCTTCGGTTCCCGAATCAGGATCGAGTTCATCCAAGTCGCTTCACAAAAGAAAAGAGTTCAAATTCGAATCGGAGGCTAAGCCAGTGACGGCTCTCTACCAAGCTAAACCGGGGGAGGAGCTCCTGCGAGATTCCAACCAAAGCCACATCAGAACGGAGTGTTCTTGCCTGCGGCCTGCGCCGCCCAAAAAGGCCCTTGGTCCTCACAATGAAGACGAAAGGGGAGCCATCCTGAGCGAGCACGCCAGCCCAAGATAAATACTGAGTCAATCTTGATTACCGTTTCTAATATAATTTAAATTACCAGGTCGTGCTGGAATTGCACATTTCAGGGAGATGAATCATACAGGAGAACTTAGAGATGGCATGTAGCAATTCACGTGACAAAATGAAGGCTTCTTACGGAGTAAGCCAGCATGAGTGTACGCACCACCAGAAGTTTCAGCAAGCAACCAATGAGTCGAACAAATCACAGAACAGTCACCTGTACGGAATTCAAGTTAATCCATTGCTTTTTGTGATGACGTTAGGACAAGAAGATTAGTTCAACAATGAGTTGATATTGTCCTAACGTCATAAAAAAAGATCAGAGTACTTGTCAGAGTGTTTGCTACGACACTCCCCCGACCTGCTACAGGAGCAACCCGAGGAGGTTCTTTAATTGGAGGGGCTTGGCGCCACTAGAACGATCCGACTCGAGAGAGCGGTTGAACACCGAGATTTACGTGGTTCGGGCTGCCTGAGCGTAATACCTTACATCCACGGGAGTGTTTGTTATATTGCTCACGCGTATGAGCGTGAGAGTTGTAGGGTTACGAAACCCTTTATCGGGTGGACACCTCGGTCCTTTTATAGTCCAAGGCCAGGGTGGTTACAATATGGCTTGGGGCCCGACAGGTGGCCCTGAAGTTGTATCCACCCTATACATGATCTAGGGTTTTACACTTTGAGTAGAGTAGTCGGTGGGGGAGTTAAGTCCCGCCGCCTGGCGCACTGAGCGCCCCTGTCCGTGTGGCAGGTGATGATGAAGATGTCGTCTTGTCACCGCGTCTTCTTGCTCCGGCTCTGTGTCGTTGGGCGCTGTATCTCTGTTACGCCTCGCCGCTCTGTCTTGTCTCCATAATGGTGTACAGGCGGAGGACGGAGGCGTGCGCTATGCGCCATGCTTCTGGGGAAGGCGCGAGGCTTGAATGCATGGTATGACGGCGCACTTCCTCCTTGACTTCGTCGTCCCACGGCCCGCGTGGAGGGTAAAAGACAGCCCAGGCCCTGCCTCCCTCCTGAGGCGGGCGCCAGCGTAGCCACGTGTCCTTGGCTCCGAGGTCAGCCCCGGGGCTGCCACGTGCGCTTGGGCTCCGGAGCCCACATGTGCCCTTATTCTGGTCTGAGCCTCCACGCTGAGGTAAGGCCCGGAGCTGCCACGTGTCGGTTGGCTCTAAACCTCCTCTCTGCTAAGGAGGGCTGTGGAGCCGACACGTGCCCTTGGCTCTGGTCCGAGCCTTCCTACTGAGATGAGGTCTGGAGCTGCCACGTGTCGGTGGGCTCTGAACCTCCTCCCTGCTGAGGAGAGCTCGGGATCCTACACGTGCCCTTGGCTCCGGTCCGAGCCTCCCCGCTGAGGTGAGGTTCGGAGCTGCCATGTGACACCCGGTTCCGAAAATAGAACCAAGTTAATGCATATGTGTGCCCAGGATGTTCATCACACATACACATATAATTCACAAACTGAATTCAGAATATAACCACGAGTAAATAGTGTTTAAGTACTTTATTACATCAACTAATTGTCTCACTCATGATTGTCTATCTTATTCTTGCAGTAGAAGTCTCTAAACGGCAACGGAAATAACTAAACAACAGGCTCTAATCTTCAACTCCACAGGTATGTTGACGGTAGTTCGCATGCCTAGTAGTCCACATGGTTCTCGAAGTACTCTTTTCCTGTTGCTGATGTTTATGTGATAATGCAAGGGTGAGTACATGTCGTACTCAGCAAGTGCGGAAAAAGTATGACATGTAGCTTACAACAAGGTAGGAAATAAAAAGGCTCATTGCAGCAAACAAATTTTATTTCACAAACATGATAAAAATAACAACTATTTCTAAGTGAGTTTAATCCCATCATAACCATGTTATAACAGCAACATCCCTTCATCATAATTCACCACTTATCATGTCTCAACCAACCATTAATCTTTCTCAACTTCATATCATGCTCATAATATTAATAACCATCTCATATTCATATAATCGAAGCCAAACTCATTTTCATGACTCAAAATAGTCCCAAAACCAATCCCAATGACCATACCGAATAACCATCCCAAGTTTTCCCTCTAATCATGGAAGTTAGCCAAGTTCTTGTGAGCGGAAGCATGGCTATCATGATAGTTTTACACTCTGCAGAGGTGGCACCACTTTACCCACAAGTTCATGATTTCGTCACTCGTCGGTGACTGCAGAACCTCCATTATACCAGTACACAACCGTCGGTGTATGGCCAAGAGATCACAAAATAGCCTTTACAAAGGGGCTACTAGATGTATGGACTCACTGAGGTTTCACCGATAGGCTCGAATCACCATTCTCCCACCCACGGGCCCCCTCTTGTGCCATGCAGTTCCCAGGGCAGTCCTCCTCGACACCCATTCCCCGCGCCATTCATGGTCCATAACAAGCTAGCAACACATCTAATTAATCATCTAAGCCGCACCCATACTTGGCCTTGTGGTGGCACTGTTTTCCTGGCATATTCTCGCATGAACCGGTCCTTAGATCTACGGCAAGTAAACCACCATCTCATTCAGCAACATCCACGAACCAAGCTTGCCTAGATCTCCCCCGATTCCATGCTCATTATCATCATCAAGTTTTCATCATCATTATTCATATGAGTGCAGTAGCTAACCATGTTTTAATTCAGCTTCCCGTATCCCGTAGATTAAGCGAAGCAAAAAGGAAAAATGACCATACCCGACTCATCAACTTTCCCGGCGATAAGGATGGTTAACAAAACTAGTAAACTCCTATAAAAGGGTGTCCCATCAAGTTTACTCAAGCATACGAGTTTTCGCAAACAAAACAGTTTCAAAACATGGGATCAATATGGTCAAGGGGCACTTGCCTTGCTCCCGTGGATCTTGTTGTTCGAGTGTCCCGAAGTCTTGGTGCTGTAGTTTCTCGTAGATGGCCTATTGAGCTTGTTCTTATACTCACGGCCACGCACATACAAAATTTACAGCAATCAAACATCATGCATAAACTTTACTCAAGATGCAATGGGGTAGATGAATGCAAATCCTATGGTGCTATTTTATTAATCTAGTTTGTACGTGTTTTGCATGTTTTAACGAGCTTTCATGGGGTTTTATGATGAACAAGGGTGTTGGGATGAAGTGTGGACGTGGTGATGGTCTTGACTCAAGATCTAGATCAATTCCACCATCAAAAACCAATCAAAACGTAATCTGTCCACACGTAAAAGTTTCTGTTCGAAGGGGGCGAAGAAAACGGATGCGTAGAAACAGCGACGGCGTCGTAAGATGGGTAACGAAGACCTACCTCACTTCCCTTTGATGGCAGGGCCTTCCTTCTAGCAATGGCAGCAGTGGGGAATTTTTCTATGGAATATTAGGGCAGGACAGATCGTCGGCTCTTTTCCGGCGACGGCAAGGCATGATGGGGCTCGTCGGCGGGGCTCGACGACGGGGCTTGATGATGGGGCTTGCCGGCGGGGCTTGCCAGTGGGGATCGACGGCGGTGCTCGACGGCGGGGCTCGACGGCAGGGCTCGGCGACAGGGCTCGACGGCGGGGCTCGACGGCGGGGCTCACCGGCGGCTGAACTCCGGCGAGGGGGGGCAACTCGGCAAGTTGGGGGCTATGGCCTCCAAGTCGCCAACTTGGGGGGGGAGGGGGAGGGGAGGCTGCGGCCGGGGGGGGGGGGTGGGTTCTATTTATAAGGGGGGGGGGGAGGGGGGAGAATCCTAATCCAATTGGAGCAAAATCCTAACAAACTTTTCCCCAAATAATTGGGTGCGGCAGCAATATGGGGGAAATTCCCCAGTGGGGGAAATTCCCATTTTTTGGGGAATTGGGGAATTTGGAGATTTGGGGGAAAATTTGGGGAAATTGGAATTGGCTCATTTCAGCTATCTTTTTCCCATTCGCCAACATTTCTATGTCCCACTCTTCATTTCTACATTCCCCTCTCCATTTCTATCTCCCATTTCTCCATTTCTATATGCCCTTCTCCATTTCTATGGTTCCTTCCTCCATTTCTATGGTTCTTTCTCCATTTCTGTGGTTCTTTCTCCATTTCTATAGTTCTTTCTCCATTTCTACTTCTTTTATAATGCTTCTCTACATGAAAAATATGTGCAATGCATAGGAATGAATTTTGAGGGTGTTACATGCCACGTGTAGGTGGGCCCAACCTCCTCCTTGCTGAGGAGGGCTCCGGAGCCACCACGTGCCCCACAATCTGTCGTGGGCCGAGGGATGACGAAGTCAAGGAGGAAGTGCATGTCAGGCCGTGCATTCAAGGCTCGCGCCTTCCCCAGAAGCATTGCGCATAGCGCACTCCTCTGTCCTCCGCCTGTACACCATTACAGTGACAAGACAGAGCGGCGAGGCATGATAGTGGTACAATGCCGCCCAACGGCACAGAGCCACTCAGCAGAGCGAGAAGATGTGGCGACAAGAAGACATCTTCATCATCACCTGCCACACGGACAGGGGCGCTCATTGTGCCAGGCGATGGGACTTAACTCCCCCACCGACTACTCTACTCAGAGTGTAAAACTCTAGATCATGTATATGGTTCATACAGCTTCGGGGCCACCTGTCAGGCCCCAAGCCACATTGTAACCACCCCGACCTTGGACTATGAAAGGATCGGGATGTCCACCCGACAAAGGGTTCGCAACTCTACAACTCTCACACTCATACGCGCGAGCAATGCAACAAACACTTCCGTGGACGTAGGGTATTACGCTCAGGCGGCCCGAACCACGTAAATCTTGGTGTTCACCCGCTCTCTTGAGTCGGATCGCTCTAGTGGAGCCAAGCCCCTCCTATCAAAGAACCTCCGCGGGCTGCTCCTGTAGCAGGTCGGGAGAAGTGTCGTAGCAAACACTACGACATTTGGCACGCCCGGTAGGGGGCTTTTCGCGCTCTCTAGGTGACCATGGTGAACATCACCTCCCTTGGCGAGCCATCTCGCCCAACTCGCCGTCGTCTCCAAGCGGGAGACGACGAGGCCAACTCCCGCTCGAGGGCGGACAGGTCTGGCCAGACCGGTGATTATACGGCTGTCGTACCTGCGGCGCTCATGGTGTTCAGATCTGGCCGAGCCGGCAACTCGGTCGACGTGCCTGCGGTGCTCACAGCGCCCAGGTCAGGACACGTCGACGACTGCACGGTAGGTGTGCTCTCGGCACTCACACCGCCAGTGGCTGCTTCCTGAAAGTTTCCTAGATGGGGAATGAATAGGAGGAAAATCTGAAATATGGCTTAACAAAAACTGATCAGTTAACAGAGTGCGGACTAGTCCGGTCCTCAGGGCGGACTAGTCCGGTCATAGAGAAATTTAACTTAAGAGGAACAGAACACACGATTTATCCCGTGGTTCAGCTTCACCAAGAAGCCTACGTCCACGTTGAGGAGTCCACAAAGGACCAGGTTTTTCTCAACCCTATCCTCACCAAGCCACCACAAAGGTTGGCTTGTTCTTCCACTAGATCACAAAGGTTTCACAACAATTCGTGGGGCGACTCACAACTTGAAGCTCCCACAAGATTTCAGCGCAAAAACACTTACAAATCAGCACTCTCAACTACTAACTGCCCACTTAGAGTGACAGAATCAACCAAGAGCTCGATGCTGCTCACTCCCCTTTTTCTCCTCTTCCTAAAACTCTCAAACCCTCAAGAATCTCTCTTAGGGCTCCAAGAATTGAAGAGAGGGGGGCGAGAAAAGCTCTAGGAAGACTATTTCAGCGGTAGGGTGCTTGTGTACTTCTTTGAGGTCCGGGCATCCCCTTTTTATAGAGGTCCCGGGAGATAGCCGTTGCCACCAGAAAAGGTCCAGACTAGTCTGATGTGAGGGCCCGCCGTCCCGATTACTCATGGGGACGGGGCACCTCGCCCGGGAATCGCATTGGGTGGTGCCGTGCGATGCGGCACCCAACAGCACACATAATAAAGCATCATATTACATAAATCAAGCGGAAGTTTACAAAGTGTAATTTTTACAAATACTTCTCAAAATAATCTACAGCGGAAGACTATTACAACTCACGTCTCATACCTATGCTAAGCAACAGAGAAGGTGTCCAGCCCGCGGACCCTTCTCGCTAGCAACACAATCATAATAGCAGCGGCAGGGGTTGTCAGGAGTTCACCACTCAGAGAGCTCCGAGTCTCATCCGACAACCGTACATATCAGCGTACAGTTATTACCTGCAAAACAACTTATGCAGTATCTGTGAGCACGAAGCTCAGCAAGACTGACCCGTCACCCTAGTCATGAAACTCTACATGATGGAAATAGAGGGCTAATTATAGCAGTTTGCACAAACGATGAACCTGAGCTAAATGAGATTCCTTACTTCAAGTTTTAATCAACTTTTATAGACCTCGCGCAACTTACATCGGGACTCCACAATCAAACAAGAAACGCTTCATCTCGATGTCACTTGCCCAAGGTGAAAGTAACTTTAGTGAGCTACCCTAGACTCATACAGACCTTGCACCATCAACGTCGAGACTCCACAATCAAACAAGAAACGCTTTGCCTCGACGCTACTAGCCCAAGGTGGAAAATAAATTTAGTGACAGTGTTGATCATTCCTCATCTCCATTATGAGGATTACTCACGAAGCATTATTAACTTTTCCCAGTTTATTACTACGTCACGACGCATAGAACAAGTATGCTCGGTCCATTCCGCGAGCGACGGTGATTGAAATAAAAAACACCCGGCTGACACGACACGTACGCCCGTACTCGGCGTTGCACACAACAACCGTCACTGACGTCATACATGGCCACCTTTCACACGACACCCAAATGTCGAACCGGTCTCACCGACTGGGATTAAGTCTCTCTACGGCAAACCCTCGTAGAGCTGACTTCTCTATCCTTTCAGCATCGGCATCAGACGGTGAGGTATGCCTCGACACCCAGGTTAACATGTTACATCGGTTTCTTGGGTCCCATATAGCCAGTATGCATCCGGTACACAACTCAAACTTGCCCAACGGGCCGCACACGAGAACGGGCCTTAATCAACTCAGACATAGACTAGGTTCACATGACCACGTCCTTGATCCTTCCATCCACTGCCCGGTCTCCATTCCCAACTATGAGGATCAATTCCTAACTCTTCCGATTGATCCCCCTTAACCCCGTTTCACGAGTAGGATTCTGCCCACTCGAGTTATGCCTCTTTTAATCCACTTTTGTTGAGATCAGCAGTTATAATTAATTGATAAGATATCCTACATTGAACTCCAGGGTTTTCTGGGCCCTGCATTTGGAGTTTCATACCATCTAGACGTAATGCAATAAATAAAATGCTAGACGTATGAAGTGAATACAAATAAAAACTTGTAAGTTTTGATGCAAACCGGGGCTTGCCTTAGTTTTGCAGGTGACTTATATATATCTGCAGTTAGTGGAGACCACTTGACTTGATCTCTTGCCTCCCTCCTTTGATCTCCACTCCAATGACTTGAAGCCCTTCACGTAGATGCTACATGTAATGCATATGCACAATTGTTTAATTGTAAAGACTTTGCTACAAGTTCTAATAAAAAGTTTTCAAAAACTGGAACTCTGTTTAAGAATTTAAAATGACACTGGTGCTAGTGGTTTGGGTTTGGATGTAAACATATGATTAATGCTAAGTGGTTTCCCCCTCTTCTATATTGATCACCTTAAGAGGTTAAACAGAGCAGGGGTGATCCAGAGCTCCAATGGGGCTGAGAATTTTCATGTGAGCTCCTTGTCACAAGAAAGTCCTCTGGACCAAAAATTAGCACTTTTCATTGAGTGGTTTGTTCAGAATAATTTTCTAAGCAATTAAGCAAAGAAGAATTAATTCTGAGATCACACCCCTGTTCATGCCAAACTTAGTGAACTACAATTTCCATTATCATTCATATAGCTTGCATGAATTTTCCTAGGATTTTTGGAGCTGAGAATCTCCCAGGAATGAATTTCGAGGTTTTGGAAATTCTCCGAAAATGTTTCTGTATTCAATTGAACACAGCAACTTAAATTCTGAATTGCCCTAATCAAATCAACTCCAATTGAGCTGAAACGTTTACATGGGTTTACTAAAATCCTAGAGAATATTCTAGCAAAATTTGAGGATTTTTGGATTAACCAAACTCCCTCTAAAATTCTTTTTTCTGAAATTTTTTAAAGAATTTTCCAGAATTAAATAAAGGGTTTCATACAAATTGGGCTCTATATTTGGATAGTACTCTATCAGAGGAATCCAATAAAATTTGTTTCACAATTTTTGGATTCTCCTACACAAAGTTGTAGCTAATTCAACTTTGAACTGAAGTCTGAAATTCCCCAAAATGTTCAAATGCTGTCTGTGGGTCCAGGGGACAGGTGTCACCCGCCGAGGCAAGCCACACGGGGCTACTGGGTATTTCCCGCGCGGCCACACCAGATCCCAGCGCCGCAGCCGATCAGAAATTCGATTCCCGGTTGCTGACACGTGGGACCCGCCGGGTCGTCTTCCACCTCCGGCCACCCGCGCCCGTGCGCCGTCGGGCTCGCCGGAGTTCGATGGATTCCGGTCTCCCGGCCATCCCCAGAGCCCTCCCTCGCCGCTAGGGCCTAATTTCACGTGCTGAACCAGATGGGACCCCCTCCCCTGGCCGGCGGTGGCTCTAACCTAGCCGGCCACGGTGTGGCGGCTCTGTATGAGTACGGCAACGTCGCCCGGCCAATCTGGCCCGCCAAGACATCGGTGGAATGGCGCTACAGCACCAGTGGACCATGGGGATGCTCGACCTAGCCTAAAAACTGCTCGGGGCCGGCGTCTAATGGTGTCTCACCGTGCACCTGAGACCTCCTCCGCGTTTGAGCTCGGAACTTCTGGGAATTATGCGGTCTACGTGCGTTTTTCCAACTAGGGTTGTGAAGGGCTACTGATCGCCGACTAGTGGCGGTCCTGTGTGCAAGGTTTCATGACCTAAGAATGAGAAAGAAGATCGAATTTGTTATTACCGTACCGGAAGGTCGGGTGGTGGCCGCCGGCGAACTTTTCTCAAATTCGAGCCCGGTAGATCATCTCATGGCTTGAGCTTCGGGGACGAGCATCAGTGGGTCTTAGCACATCTGAGGGTGCTCTATCTTGGGCCTGAGAAGCTTTCGGTGGGGCTGTCCATGTGAGACCACTTCGGTTTCTCGCCGGGGGAGCCTCGGTGCTCGGCGGAAATTGTTAAACTGTGGCCAAACGAAGCGACAATACAGCAAAGTGGTGAGGGGGTTAGCTGGGGAACGTGTTGGCGCTCACTTCTGCCGTGGATCTTTCGCTCAGCGGAGGAACAACACCGGTTTGCAATCGGCCGAACGGGAAGCGGCACCGGCAGGTTTCTGTTGTGCGCGTGAGAGTGGGAACAGGGGGGGGGGGGGCGACGCACGAGATGCGGTGATAAGGAGGGGAGAAACTAGCTTGCCAGCGCAGAGGTCGCGAGGGAGAGGTGGCGTCGGCTTGCCCCTGTGTCGCACGGTGAGAAAACCCGAGGTTGTCTTGGTGGCGCGGTGACTTTGCGGGGAGGAGAAAAACAGAGACCGTGCACTGACTGAACTGAAGATCTTTTGCACACTCATTTCCCCAATGACACATGGGCCCCACTAGTCAGTACCCCTTCTCCTCAAAATATCTCCAAAGTTTGACAATTATCCAACCCAAATGTTTGAAAGTTGGAAACTGAGCTCATTTGAATAGTTTGGACAAATTCCATCCAAATTCAAATGTTTATTTGAATCCCTTGCACATTTAACTCCATTTGGAAAAATGGGCAGCAAACTTTTTCAAAAATTAATGAAACTTTGCCTACCCACTAATTTGGACCTAAGGAATCCAAATATGCAATTTGATTCTGGTTTTAGCTGCTGCAAACAAGAGCTTGAACACAACAGTTTTGAATTACCCTTGTGTCCTTCCCTTATTTGAAGTTTGAGTTTAACCTTTAGTTCAAACTCTTAATTTTAAACCTCCCATTGCACTTGAGTTCTTCACTTCTGTGGTTTTATTCCCCATGAGGTCCATCCATGCAGTAACCCTATGTTTGTTTAGAAGAATCTCACCTATGTTATCATATGTGGAAAAAGTTTCAACTAAGCCCCTTTTTCATACACATGACTCCAAACATTTGTGCAAACTCATGTTTCTTTGTATTCACATTTTTGGGACCTTTACAATCCTCCCCCCTTAAAAGAATCTCGTCCTGAGATTACAAAAGAAAGATGAGGCGGAAGGTAGTTACAACATTTACAACAAAAGTTCCGGATAGTTCTTGTGGATGTAATCTTCACTCTCCCAAGTCGCTTCTTCCGGTGTGTGATTACTCCACAGGACTTTGTAAAATTTCAAAGTCTGATTTCGAGTGAACCGGCTCTTCTTGTCGATAATCTTGAGGGGCTTCTCGGCGTAGGTGAGATCCGGTTGCAATATCTCCTTGTCTTCCAAAAGGATGTCCGTCGGCTTTTTCAAACACTTTCTCAAGTGTGAGACATGGAACATGTCGTGGATGCCCGATAAGGATGGCGGCAGATCCAAACGGTAGGCTACCGGTCCACACCGTTCTGTAATACGGAACGGACCCACAAAGCGAGGATCTAGCTTTCCCTTGACCCCGAATCGATGAATTCCCTTCATCGGGGATACTCGGAGATAGACGTGATCTCCGACTTCAAAACACAAGGGTCGGCGTCGCTGGTCCACATACCTCTTCTGGCGAGATTGAGCGGCTCTGAGGTTTTCTTGAATCAGCTGGACTCGCTTTTCGGCATCTTTTACAAGATCAATGCCGAAAATCACCCTTTCGCCAGATTCACACCAATTGAGTGGTGTGCGGCACTTCCTTCCATATAGCGCTTCGTATGGTGCCATTTTAATACTGGATTGGTAAATTGTAGGAGAACTCGGCTAATAGCAAATGGTTATCCCAGTTCTTTCCATGATCTATGGCACATGCCCTCAGCATATCTTCCAAAATCTGGTTCACCCTCTCCGTTTGACCGTCTGTCTGGGGATGGTATGCTGAGCTTCTGATTAGTTTTGTTCCCAGAGATTCATGTAGTTGCTCCCAGAAACAAGCAACAAATATCGAACCTCGATCAGATATGATGGTTCTGGGGACTCCGTGTAAGCACACAATCCTTGAAAGATACAACTCTGCATATTGCTTAGTTGAAAATCTTGTACTCACCGGGATGAAGTGGGCTGATTTAGTTAACCGATCAACAATCAACCAAATGGAGTCATGCTTTCTAGATGTGAGAGGAAGTCCGACAATAAAGTCCATGCTGATGTCCTCCCACTTCCATGCCGGAATACTTAATGGTTGCAGCATTCCCGCTTTCTTAATATGATCAGCTTTGACTCGCCGACATGTATCACACTCGGATACATATTTGGCTATTTCTCGCTTCATCCGAGTCCACCAAAATTTTGTTTTCAGGTCTTGATACATCTTATTGCTCCCTGGATGTATTGAGTACTTGGACATATGAGCTTCGTCCAAGATCTTCTTTCTTAGCTTCAGGTTCCGGGGTACCACGATACGGTTGTTAAACCATAACACACCTTGTTCATCTTCCCTGAAACATTTCATTTTATCCTCATTGATTCTTGCCCGGATTTTCTGCATTCCTTTGTCTCTCTTCTGGGCTTGTACAATCCCCTCTCTAATGGTAGGCACAAGAGCAAGATTACAAAGCGCCCCATACGGAATCACCCGCAAGCTTGGTTCTTCCTCCTTCGGAACAACTGACAAGTTATTAACGTGGGACTTACGACTGAGTGCATCAGCCACCACGTTAGCTTTGCCCGGATGGTAATGGATCTCGAGCTCATAATCTTTGATTAATTCCAACCATATCCGCTGCCTCATGTTGATATCTGTGGCGGACCGGGATCCGCTCATCCAGAATCGCAGAGGGTGGTGCCACACGATGCGACACCTGACAGCACACATCGTAAGGACAAAATATATTACATGGGAAAAACAAACTGAACTGTACAAAAAGGTACACCTTCAGTTACAAACTAGTATTTATCTTACACAGCGGAAGTCTACTCTGTAAACTCACGCCCGCCTATCTAGCAAAAGTCGGTTGCCCAGCCCTAGGGCAACCAACACTGGCTGCACTCCTCAGCTCAGCGCGGCGAGTACGGCTCCCACTCAGCCGTGGTCCCCAACGGAGGGTAACCCTCGCCGGTGGACTCGTACTCCGAGTCCGTGTGTGGCTCCTAACCTGAAAAACACTTAAGCAGCAACCGTGAGTACGATGGCTCAAAAAGGCTTAACCGACTCACCTAAGCATGAGACTCTATATGAAGTGTACAATGACATAGGATAGTAATATTGCAGCAAAAGGACATGCCTACAAGTTCATCCTTAAGTCATCTTTTAGCAACAAGTCAACAGTTCAGGAATCTGAAATTTAGTAAGCAATATTTGGTGGCACACATGTAGCAATACAATTATATCATAACAGCAATATTGCATCATAACATTTCATTCATTAGTCTACGTCACGACTCAGTGACCAAGTGGTACTCTTCACCGCGAGGGATGGCGAATCGACTCGATATACACCTGCAGGGAAACACAAAGAGCACGTCACGTACGCCCACCCGTGGAGCTGCACAGCACGCTCACTTGATGTCGTACGGGACAACCTTTCACCCAACAGCCCAAACGTCGAACCGATCGCACCGAAACGAGCAGGAGGTTCCCCACACGGAGCATCTCTCTATGCCCGTTGGCAGATTTCCACCTTGCTGCCCTCAGCCTACACCTATAAATCGGTGCGTTATGCCTCGACGCCCGGAGGTTTAGGTTACATCGGTTTATCGGGGCCATATATATCTGATATGCCTTCGGTACGTTCAAACTTGATCAGCGTGGGCCGCACACGGATCGGACCTCAATCGACAAGGACAGGGCCGCACACACAAGACTCTCTCTTGCTGCGCCCTAACCCCTGCCAAGTCTCATTTTCATTACTAAAGTGATCTCATCACTCCACCGAACCCGTGTGTTCCAAGCCTATCTCGCGAGTAGAGTCCAACTACTCGACTTGTACCGAAGTTCTATGAAACATTAAGCCTAGCTTGTCTACGCGAGATCTTAGACACTACCCTCACTCTTATGGGGACTTTTGGTCATGCAAGTGGGGTTTTCATCCATCCTACACCTAATGCAAATTCACACTTCATATGACACATGTAAACAAAGTAAAATTGTAAGAAGTTAATGCAAACTGGGCTTGCCTTGTTGCTGCTGGTCCGGGGTGAGTTCTTCTTCTGGAAGCAGGAAGTCGAGAACCTCCGGAGCTTCCTCGCCTTCAGCGACTACACGTTAATGAAATACTACATGTTAATGAATATGTACATGAGTTTATTGTAATGCTTTTGTTACTAGTTCTAATAACAAGTTTTTAACAACTGGAACTCTGTTTAAGAATTTAAAATGAAACTGGGGTTTAGTGGTTTGGGCTTTGGACCTAAGCATATGGTTAAGTGCCAAGTGGTTATCCCCCTTTTTTCCACATTGATCACCCCAAGTGGGTTAACAGAGCAGGGGTGATCCAGAGCTCCAATGGAGCTTAGAATTTTTTTATGAGTCCCTTATCACAAGAAAACCCCCTGGACCAAAATTTAGCACTTTTCAATGAGTGGTTTGCCCAGAATAATTCTCTTAGCAAATAAGCAAAGGAGAATAAATTCTGAGGTAACACCCCTATTCATGCCAAACTTAGTGAAATACAATTTCAATTATAGCTCATAGAGTTTGCATGAATTTTCCTAGCATTTTTGGAGCTAAGGTTTGTCCAGAACTGAATTTCCAAGTTTTTGGAAATTCTCTGAAAATGTTTCTGTATTCAAATGAACACAGCACCTTCAAATTTGAATTGCTCTGATCAAATCAACTCCAAATGGTATGAAACTTTTACAGGGGTTCACTCACATTCTAAAGAACATTCTGGCAAAATTTGGGGATTTTTAGATGAACCAAACTCCCTCTAAAATTCTTTTGCTGAAAGGTTTTAATGAATTTTCCAGAATTAAATAATAGGTTTCATACCAATTGGTTTGCCTATTTGGATAGAGCTATGCAAGATGAATCCAACCCAATTTGAATCACTAAATTTGGTGCTTCCTAGCAAAAGTTATGGGGTTCTAAAGTTTGGGGAATTTCTGGGATTTGAATTAACCGGGGAAAAGTTCAAATTTTCTGACAGCGGGCCCGGCCCCCACGTGTCACCACCTCGGCTGCGCCACACGGGGCCACAGGACTGTTCTCCGCGTGGTCACAGCTGATCTGATGCAACAGAAAATCCCCCCCCCCGCTGTGCATCGAGGGACTGACTAGCGGGCCCGGCCGGCTCGTCTTCTTCCTCGCGCCCGCTCTTTTTCCCGCGCCGCCCCCTCGTCGGCACACCTCTGAAGCTCGCCGGACTTGGCTTCCCGACCGCCTCTCGGCCGGAAACTCGCCTCCTGGGCCTACTTTCGTGCGCTGAACACGATGGCACCGACAGCTCCGGTCGGCGGTGGCCCTAACCTAGCCGGCGACGGTGCAGCGGCTCGGACTCCCTTCGGTTATGGCACCCGGCCAACTCAGCCCGCCAAAACCTCGGTGGAAGGGTTCTACAGCACCGGGGAATCTCAGAGAAGGTCGACAAGGCCATGTCAGGGCTCGGAAAGAGCTCTAACCTAGCCGTCACCGTGAGCCCGACCCTTCCCGCCATAACCGCGGTTGGAAAACCGGGAAATACGCAGGCTACAGCCAAAATTAGGCTAGGGTTGCGAAGCCAACTTGGGCGCCGTCAAGTCTAGCTCATGTGGGTGCAGTTTGATAAACTCTAAGCAAGTATATGTCAGGAATTTGTGGGTTTCTTACCCGAAGGTATTTCTGCACCGGCTGGAATTGCTTTGCGAAATTCACCGGCGATGATCGGTCACTGGTTCTAGGCTTTGGGGTCGAGCAGCGTGGAGCCTAGGTGCATCCAAAACCGCTCCTTCTTGGTCGTGACAAGCCCTCTGCCGAGCTGCCCACTGGAGCACCTTGGCTCGGTTCTTCCCGGCTGCCGCGAAGAACGTCGTTTGCTCGGTTTGTGGTGGCTCAGCTCGACCGGAAGTGGTGCGGGGAGGGCGTGGGAGGTCTGGGGGTGCTGGTTTGCTGAGTTGCTGACGTTGGTACACGAGAGACGAGCGCTCCTGAGTGACGGGATCACAGCGGCTGCTCCTCGGCGTTCTGTCGTGCGAGAGGGCGGTGGCTGGGGATCGGCTCGTACTTGTGGTGAGCTGGGGCACGGCTGGGAGTTACTGCGCCCCCACGAGGAGCTCGCCAGCGCGTGAGGGGAGAGCAGGAGGTGGCGCCCGGCATTTCTCGGTGTGTCACGGTGGAGCCTCGGCTCTGTTCCGAGTGCAACACTTAGCCCCTAAGGCTATTGACTTTTGTGCAATTTTAACCTCCGCAATGACATGTGGGACCCACTTGTCAGTGCTCCCCCACCCCTCAAAAGATCTCCAAAACTTGGCCAGGAATGAATTCAAATGTTTGGAGTTTCAAACTGACCTACATTTGTATGGTTGGGCAAATTTCCCCCAAATTCAAATGTATATTTGAATTCTTTGCACATTTGGATCCTTTTTGGAAAAATGGGTAGTAAACCTTTTAAAAAATTATTGAAACTTTGCCTCCCCACTAATTTGGACCTGAGGAATCCAATTATGCACTTTGATCCTTGTTTTAGCTGCTGCAACCATGAGTTTGAATGCAACCGTTTTGAATCACCCTCTCATGTGTCATGTGTAAAATTCCCACTTTGTGAAAGTGTAGGCTTTCCCCTCTAATCACTCTTTTGATGGAGGTTACTTGCTCTTCACACTTTTTCACAATCTATCCACAACACAACTGTGGTGTTGGGAGGTGATAAAAAGTTTTTGCAAGTCCCTTTTCTTGGGCTTTTACAATATCCTTCTGAGTGAATATATATTTGAGGCTCTTATGGTCGGTGTAGAGGTGCACTAAATTTCCATGTAAGTAGTGCCTCCACATCTTCAACGCAAGCACCACCGCAGCAAGTTCTAGGTCATGAGTGGGGTAGTGCTGCTCGTGATTGGGGAGTTGATGAGACCCATACGTGATCACGCGCCTATCTTGCATTAAGACGCAGCCAAGTCCAATGCCTGAGGCATCACAATAAACATCAAATGGCTTTGTTGTATCCGGTTGGGCTAACACCGGTGCCGTTGTGAGATGTTTCTTCAAAGTTTGAAATGCCTCTTCACAGGCCTATGTCCACACATACTTGCTGCTCTTCTTCAATAACTCCGTCATTGGTTTAGCCACCTTCGAGAAGCTGGGAATAAATCTCCGGTAATAACCCGCTAGTCCTAGAAAACTGCAGATTTGATTAACCGATGTTGGAGACTCCCACTTCAAGACTTGCTCAATTTTGGTTGGATCCACGGCCACACCCTCCACTGAAATAATGTGGCCTAAGAAGGGTACCTTGCTGATCCAGAATTCACACTTGCTGAATTTGGCATACAGCTTATGTTCCCGTAAGCGTTGGAGCACAATGTGAAGATGTTTGGTGTGCTCCTCCTCCGATTTGGAGTATACGAGAATGTCGTCGATGAAAACCACGACGAACTGATCCAACTCTGGCATGAGTACAGAATTCATGAGATACATGAAGTGTGCGGGTGCATTTGTTAGCCCGAAAGACATGACTAGATACTCATAGAGCCCGTATCTAGTCGAGAAAGCCGTCTTCGGTATATCCTCCGCTCTGATTTTTATCTGATGATAACCAGACCATAAGTCCATCTTGGAGAATACCTTGGCACCCACCAACTGATCAAATAATATATCGATCCGCATCAATGGATATTGTTTTTTGATCGTCACTGCATTCAGCGGCCGATAATCCACACATAACCGAAGTGACTCATCCTTTTTCTTCACAAAGAGGGCTGAACAGCCCCATGGCGACGAGCTTGGTCGGATGAACCCCTTATCCATTAAGTCCTTTAGCTGTTCTTTCAGTTCAGCTAATTCCTTCGGAGACATTTTGTACGGCCTCCGAGATATTGGTGTGGTTCCCGGTGCTAACTCGTGAGGGGGCCCGACCTCGCCCGAGGAATCGCATTGGGTGGTGCCATGTTATGCGGCACCCAACAGCACACATATAAGGAACACAGTATTACATAAATCAAAAGCGGAAGCTTACAATTATTCTTTGTAAATAATTTACATAAAATAGCTACAGCGGAAGTCTATAAACAGCTCACGATGAATATCTAAAAAGCACTCGAGAAGAGGTCCAGCCCGCGGACTCCTCTCGCTAGCAACACGAAGACATGGCAGCGGCTAGGTTCTCCAAGGGTGACATGACTCGGAAGTTCCCGAGCCTCACCGGACAACCTTCTTTATAGCATCGATGTTTACCTGCAAAACCACTTATATAGCAAGAGTGAGTACAAAGGCTCAGCAAGACTTAACCGTCTCTCCTAAGACATGAAACTCTACATGAAAGTAACCTAAGACTTAAGCCTATCATTTGCGAAAAGACTCGGCTACGAGTTCATCCTTAACTTTCAGATTTTAGCATAATAGTAGTGACCTTGAGCCCAGCAACATTGGAACTCCACAATCAAACAAGAAACACTTTGTTCCAATGTTACTTGTCCCACGGTGGAAAATAACTTTAGTTTGCTCTATCTCTACTTCACACATGGTTTTCATGCAACTTACAATTATCATAACAGCATTTAAAACTTTGCAAACTATTTCCACACAACTTGATTAACTACGTCACAACACAGGGAGCAAGCGGTAATCAATAACCGCGATGGACGGTGATTCGAATCAAACACTACCCGGATAACTCGACACATACGCCTGCCTCTGAAGACCCAACTCTGGCGTCCTTCATTACGTCGTATGTGGCAACCTTTCTCAGGACACTAGACTGTAGAACCGGTCGCGCCGTCTCAGGCTCATAGGTCTAACGAGATGATGTGGTATGCCTCTACAATCCAGTGAACCTGGTACATCGGTTTCCTGGTCCCCATATGTCAGTAAGCATCTGGTACACAACCCAATACCTGCTCCTGGGTGCCGCACACGCATCGGTCCTTAACCGACACAGGCAGAGCTACTCGACCAAGACCTCGTCTTGTCGCTGCCTAACCCTCTGCCCGGTATCATCTTTGGAAACGTAAACTTTAGTTTGCCCTCTTTTTCCATCTATACCCAGGTAGTCCCGTCTATAGCTCGCGAGTAGATTCCAACTACTCGACTTCTACCGGATGTCCTAAGCTATTTAGCACGGCATTATTCTACAGCGATGACCCAATTCTACGCTTGACCTCAGGGTTCATGTTTGGTTATGCAAGTGGAGTATCAACATCCTTGACCTAATGCACATACAAACCTAGACCAAATGTAGTGAACAAAGGGAAAACGTTAAAAGCAACTTAAATGCAAACCGGGGCTTGCCTTGGTTTTGCAGGTGACTTAAGTCAGGTAAGATGAAGTTAGTTGCTGATGATGACCTGAGGCTTAATCCCTGCCTTCTTGCTCCTTGGTCCAAGCTCACTTCTTCTTTACTTATCCACGTTTAATCACTACACGTTATGAAAACGCATACATGTTTAATTGTAAAACATTTGCTAACAAGTGCTAAGGACAAGTTTTTAAAACTGGAACTCTGTTTAAGAATTTAAAATGAAACTGGGGGTGGTGGTTTGGGTGTGTGTTTAAGCACTATCACCAAGTGATGAGTGGAGTTTCATCACTTGGGTGGGGATCAACTAATGGTTGAACAGAACACTAATGATCCAGGGCTCCAATGGAGCTGGAAATTTTCTTGGGAGTTCCTTGTCACAGGAAAGTCCTCTGGACCAAAATTCAGAACATTTCACTAAGTGGATCACCCAGAACAATTCCCTAAGCATTTAAGAAAAAGGAATTATTTCTGATTAAATTTGGACGTTCATGCAAATTCAAGTGAACTATAATTTCATACATAGCTCAGGGAGTATGCCCGAATTTTCCTAGGATTTTTGGAGCTAAGGAATGACTAGAACTGAATTTCCAAGTTTTGGAAATTCTCTGAAAATGTTTCTGTATTCATTTGAATACAGAAACTTAGAATCAGAATTACTCTAACTAAATCAACTCCAAATGAGCTGACACTTTTACAGGAGTCTCCTACTATCCTAAATAATATTCTGGCAAAATTTGGGGATTTTTGGATGAACCAAACTCCCTCTAAAATTCTTTTGCTGAAAAGCTTTAAAGAATTCTCCAGAATTTTATATTGGTTTTCATGCAAATTGAGTTGCATATTTGGATAGTTCTTTTCACCCTGAATCCAACCCAATTTTAATCACTAAATTTGGAGCCACCTAGCAAAAGTTATGAGGTTCTAAAGTTTGAACTAAATCTGGAATTCAAACTAAATTCGGGAAAAGTTCAAACTCTGCCTGTGGTTCCACCCCACATGTGTCAGCCACCGGAATCACGCCACACGGGGCCACAGGACCCTTCCCGCACCACCACACTGGATCCCGGGGCCGCAGCGGATCGAAGATTTAAAATATCACCACTGACATGTGGGACCGGCCGGTCGTCTTCAACCTCGGCCCGTTTCCTTTTTCCCGCGCCGCCCCCTCGCCGGAAGTTCGCCGGGGTTCGCCGGAGTCGGCTTCCTGGCCGTCTCCCGGCTCGGTACTCGCCGCCTGGGGGTTTTCAGCCACGAGGAATTCAACGGTGCGGTGCATTCGTTCTGCCGGCGACCGGAAACCGGTCGGCGACGTGCGCACACCTCGGTGAGGCTTCGGCACCGTGGCCCGAGCACACTAGCCCGCCAAAAGCTCGGGGAATTTTCTCTAAAGCACCAGTGAAGGTCAGGCAAGCTCGTCATGGCCTCAAACTGGCTATGAAATGGCGGCAACTCGGTTGTCACTGTGCGCCCGAGGGTCCCCGCCATGATCGCCGCTCGGAAAGCTTGGAATTCGTCGCTAACCTAAGGTTTCTAGATAGGGTTGTGAAGGGGACTTAACCGCTAGCCAGTCTAGTGCTCATGTGCACGATTTGGTGGCCTAAAAACAACAATTACGATTGAATTTTGAGGATTTCTTACCCGGGGTCTCTTCACACGTGCCGAGAGCAAATCGCCAAATTCTTGCTCAGGAGGTCATGGCTCGAGTGGAGGTTTGGCGAGGAGCAGCAGGGAACTCCGGCGCTCCTCTGGGTGTCCCAGCTCGGCCGTGAAAGCCTCTTGGTGGCGCTGTCCACGTGAGTCCGACGTCGGTTTCCAACGTTTACCCCTCGGCTTCGGCGCTGATCCTCAGATTACGGCCAACAGCAGCCCCGAACGCCGGAGCTGAGCTGGGGAACCTCTTGTGTACTCGCTGGTGCTCCCTTTTTGTGTGGACGGCTCGAGCAATCGGGCGCGCGAGCTGGTGGACAATGGAAGAAACAGAGGCGTCGCCGGCGGCTGCTTTTCGGGCGCGGGAGCAGCAGAAAGCCGCGAGCACGAGTGAAGAACTTTGTGTTTGCCTCGGTGGGAAGGATAGGCGCCGGGTGAACCGCCTCTGGTGCCCGCGCGTGGGGGCGGCAGCTCGAGCAGGAGGTGGCTGTGGCTGCTGCCTCGGTGGCGCCGGGAGCTCGGTCTAACCCGAGAGCAAAAACTTAGGTGCTAAGTTTTTCCTCCTCTTCTATGACAATTGGGCCCCACCAAGTTTCTTTCTCAAATATCTCCAGATTTTTGGCACATTGTAAACTTCACTCATATGGATCTCAAATCACAAGCCAATTGAAAATTTGACAAGTTGTGCCTCAGTTTCAAATTTAAATTCAAATTTGGATGGAATTCACAAGTTCCTTTGATATTCCTATCAAAGCACCTCCAAATTTGCTCCAAATTTGCCCTTTGTACAATTTGAACCTGGGGAGTTTGAATATGCCCTCTGATCTTTGAGTTGGTCATTGCAAATACAACTTTTTAAACGACAGTTTGAATTTCCTCTTTTGAAACATGCCCTTCTTCTTTTTGGAAGTGACCCTCTTATTTCAAACTGAATTCAAAGTTTTATAGCACATGCCAACACTTTCATGAGTAAAAAAAAGTTTTTGTAAGTCCCATTTCTTGTATTCAAACTCAACTTTATTCATTGATCAAGTTTTCTATTCATAAGTTTTGGGACTTTTACATTCCTCCCCCCTTATAAAGAATCTCATCCCGAGATTCATGATTAAGGACAAAGTGGAAAGGACAGCTACTCAACATACGCCTCTAACAACTCCGGATGATTGCGTTGCAGATACTCCTCGCTTTCCCATGTAGCTTTGTCGGACGTGTGATTTTCCCATAGCACCTTGAAAAATCACAGCGTACGGCTTCTGGTCTCACGAGTCTTTTCATCAATTATCTGGGTTGGATGCTCAACATAGGTGAGGTCCGGCTTTAATTCTGTTACGTCATCCGTGAGAATCTCCGTTGGAACTTTTACACACTTCCGCAACTGGGATATGTGGAAGACGTTATGCACTCCGGCTAAGGCTGCCGGCAGCTCCAAACGGTATGCCACGGGTCCACATCTTTCAATGATGGCGAAAGGACCGATAAAGCGCGGAGCTAATTTTCCTTTCACTCCGAATCGGTGAATGCCCTTCATAGGAGATACAAGGAGATACACGTGGTCCCCAACTTGAAATTCCAGAGGACGACGCCTCTTATCCGCATAGCTCTTTTGTCTTGACTGAGCGGCTTTAAGATTTTCCTGAATAAGCCTCACCCGCTCTTCTGCTTCGTTTACGAGATCAATCCCGTAAATAACTCTCTCGCCGGATTCACACCAGTTCAAGGGTGTGCGGCACTTCCGGCCGTAGAGAGCTTCATAAGGCGCCATTTTGATACTTGATTGATACCCGTTGTTATATGAGAACTTTGCCAATGGTAAGTGATCATCCCAGCTCTTACCATGATGAATGGCACATGCTCTCAGCAATCTTCAAGTATTTGATTCACCCTCTCAGTTTGCCCATCGGTTTGAGGGTGATACGCGGAGCTTCGAATCAATTTGGTTCCCAAGGATGCGTGTAGCTGCTCCCAGAAACGAGCAACAAACAACACGCCTCGATCAGAGATGATCGTCCGGGGAACTCCATGTAGGCACAAGATCCGTGCTATGTATAACTCCGCATACTGCTTGGCGGTGTATCTGGTATGCACGGGGATGAAGCGTGCCGATTTGGTCAACCGGTCCATGATTACCCAAATCGAGTCATGGTGGTGGGAGGTCATCGGCAACCCAACGACGAAATCCATACTCAAATCTTCCCACGTCCATGCCGGTATTTGTAGCGGTTGCAGCAGGCCCGACTTCTTTACGTGGTCGGCCTTAATTCTTCGACACGTATCACATTCTGAAACGTATTTTGCAACTTCATTTTCATACGTGTCCACCAAAACTTCTTTCGGAGGTCTTGGTGCATTTTATTGCTGCCCGGGTGAATAGAGAATTTGGATAAGTGAGCCCCATCCAAAATTTTCTTCCGCAGCCTCATATCACGGGGTACGACTATCCGGTCCTTGAACCATAGGGTGTCTTCATCATCTAACCGGAAACATTTCATCTCCCCGTTCTTCAAGCTCCTTTTGATATGAGCCATGCCCTTGTCTTTCTTTTGAGCTTCCATAACCTCCTCTCTTATTGTGGGTATGAGAGCTAGATTATGCAGAGCTCCATATGGAACCAAGTAGAGACTTGGCTCTTCCTCTTCCATCGGCGTAATGGTCAGGTTATGAATATGAGACTTCCGGCTCAGTGCATCGGCAACCACATTTGCCTTGCCCGGATGATAATGAATTTCAATCTCATAGTCTTTGATCAGCTCCAACCATCGCCGTTGCCGCATATTCAACTCCTTTTGAGTGAATATGTACTTCAAACATTTGTGGTCGGTGTAGAGATGAACCAGATTTCCCAATAGGTAATGTCTCCACATCTTCAAAGCTAATACCACGGCAGCCAGTTCGAGATCATGAGTTGGATAATGTTGCTCATGATTCCGTAGTTGCCGTGATCCATATGCGACCACACGTCCTCCTTGCATGAGTACACAACCAAGCCCGACGCCGGATGCATCACAATAAACATCAAAAGGCTTAGTTGTA
This sequence comes from Neostapfia colusana, assembly GCA_030760725.1. NCBI lineage: Eukaryota > Viridiplantae > Streptophyta > Magnoliopsida > Poales > Poaceae > Neostapfia > Neostapfia colusana. The sequence continues at coordinate 28,656,952 of JASWHV010000017.1, read as the reverse complement.
TCCGGTTGAGCTAGAACCGGGGCTGTGGTGAGGTGTTTCACCAACGCTTGAAAAGCTTCCTCACATGGCTTGCTCCAATCATATTTGATGCCCTTTTTCAGTAGCTCAGTCATAGGTTTGGAGATTTTTGAGAAGCTCGGGATGAACCTCTGATAATATCCCGCCAAACCCAAGAAGCTACGAACTTCATGGACTGATGTTGGAGACTTCCATTTCAGCACTTGATCAATCTTGCTTGGATCAACAGCAATGCCTTCCGCTGAAATAATATGTCCCAGAAACGGCACTTGGTTGATCCAGAATTCACATTTACTAAACTTTGCATAGAGCTTGTGATCTCTCAAGCGTTGAAGCACAATATGCAAATGTTTAGCGTGTTCCTCTTCATATTTGGAATATACCAAGATGTCGTCGATGAATACCACGACGAACTGATCCAGCTCCGGCATGAACACCGAGTTCATAAGATACATAAAGTGAGCCGGAGCATTGGTCAACCCAAATGACATGACAAGATATTCATAGAGCCCATATCTTGTCGAGAATGCTGTTTTCGGGACATCTTCCGCTCGAATCTTGATTTAATGATATCCCGACCTTAAGTCCATCTTGGAGAAGACTTTAGCACCCACTAGCTGATCGAAGAGGATATCAATTCTTGGTAGTGGATACTTGTTCTTTATGGTCACAGCATTCAAAGGACGATAATCGACGCATAGCCTCAGCGTCTCATCCTTCTTCTTCACGAATAAAGCTGAGCAACCCCATGGTGATGAACTTGGACGAATAAACCCCTTGTCCATCAGATCTTTGAGTTGCTCCTTCAGCTCGGCTAATTCATTCGGAGCCATTTTGTATGGTCTCCGAGAGATCGGCGTGGTTCCCGGTATCAACTCTATTTTGAACTCCATCTCGCGCTCAGGTGGTAGGCCTGGAAGATCTTCGGGAAACACGTCCGGATATTCACGGACTACCGGAATGTCTTCTAACTTGCACACCTCGGCATTACATACTTCCGGGTCTTTAGAAACCACTTCGCCGAGGTACAATATTTGACGTCCGTGAAGTGGAGAGTCCAAGTGAACACTCCTGTTCTCGATTTCCAGAACAGCCTTATGGAAGGTCAACCATGATATTCCCAATATGGCATTGATTCCCTGGTCTTCGAGAATGATGAGGGTGGTTGGATAAATTTTTTCACCCAAACAAAGTGGTGCTCGAGAAACGACTTCATTAGTTGAGATGTCTCCACCTGGCGAATGAATAAGGTAAGAACCTTTTGTGACAGTTGTGGAGACTTGATCCCGGATCACCGTTGCCCTGCTAATGAAGTTATGTGTCGCACCAGAGTCGAATAAAATGACAACCGGCTTGTCATTTAAGGTGAACCTGCCGGCAAGAACAGGTCCTCCCTTTGGCAGATCATCGACTGACATATAATTGACTGTTCCCACTTTGGACATAGCTTTTCTTGGCTGTCCAAGATCACTCTGTGGAACTGTACCCGCAGACACATTGTTGCTGCTCGGTTCAGTAGCTTCATTGACATTGTGAAGTGGGACAGCACTTGGTTTAGCTGAGAAATCACCTTGTTCATCTTCAACCTCTTGAGGGTAATAATATTCTAGTGCACCTTGTTGATACCGAGGTGCATAAGAAACAAGTTGCGGCTGCGGTAGAGATGAATAAGACCTCTGTGGAGTAGAAGAGTCGTCACACTCCCAGAATGATTGCACCTCTTGTGGAATCTCTCGACCGGAAGGTGAACGGATCACCAACCGATACTTCTGAGGCAGATGATTGTCTTCAGCCTGTGATGAGTCCCTCTCCCTCTTTTCCTTGAGGTAGAGGTTGGAATAATATTCTTGAGCGATAGCACAGCTCACAAACTCATCAAAATTCTCTTGGCTAACTTGAGCCAATTCACATCGTAGCCTAGCAGTCAGCCCTCGATAAAAATGATAACCCCTCATGGATGGTGACTTCACATAGTCAGGGACATATTGAGCTAAGAGATTGAATTCCTTCGCATACTCAATAACACTCCTGTCCCCTTGCTTCAGACTCCAGAACTCATCCAGACTGGTTTGCATTATGCCCACAGGGATGAAACGAGCATGAAATGCAGCCTGGAACTCCGCCCATGTGACACGATGCCCTTCTGGTTGGACAGCAAGGTACTCTGCCCACCATGCTCCAGCAAAGCCGTGAAGCTGCTGAGCGGCATATAGAGTCTTCGAGAATTCATCACATTGGATCAACCCAAACTTGGACTCAAGGACACGTAACCAGTGATTCGCTTCACAATGGTCAGCCGCCTCGGAGAATACCGGCGGTTGTGTCGCCAAGAAATCCAGATATGTGCTCTGGGTTGGCATGTGACGTTGAGCTTCTCGATCTATGCCTTGCTGAACTAGGGTTTGGAGAGTTTCATTCATGTTCGCCATAATTTCAGCCAATCCGGTTGGCGATGGCTCTTGTGATGAAGTCGAGTCATTCCCACCTCGACTTGAACCTTCAAGCTCCATTTGAGAATGTGTACGTACCATACTGCACGAAAAAAAATTTTGAGTCAATCAAAATTCTATCTCAGTAGTAAGTAAAGATAAGTAAAACATGAACATGTCATAAACTTTATGAAAGCATAACCACATTCATGTTTAAACAAATCTTATGTACGCTAAGCTAATCAGCGGGACTACCCTGACCAGCTCACACAAACTCCAAATTTTACTCAAGTTATCAACAGATTCTTGACTTGAGTTCAATACCAAAGTTTTAGTAAACTTCAGTAGCTTTCCAACAAGTACTTATGTGCTCCTTAAGGATTTTCCTACAAGAAGTTATGGCTTAAAAACAGAAAGGTCCAGAGAGGTTTTTGCTACTGTCCTGGTTCTGAACAGTTTGCCTTCAACTGGACTTTTCACCAACTTAACGTGTGATTTTGCTCTGGAGGTCTACAAAGAAGTTGTAGAGCACTTGAAAATCTTTCCAGAACTGTATCATACACCTTATTTGGGTCAAGATACTCAGCGTTATGCTCTGTTAAAGTCCAGCAAGAATTTCTGCCAGAAACAGAGCACTCTGTTTTTGAAAACTTTGATACCTAGTTATACTCTCATTTGAATCTTAGCTCAAAATAAGAGTTCAGTAGCTACTACTTGTTTCAAACTTCCATTTTTAGTTGAAATTTAGTTCATGAATCATTTCTTCATAGGAAAGAGGTTATTAAGTTTAGCACGGTGCCGATGCACTGTAAGAACATGTCGGTACTACGTTGCCTCACCAAAAAAAATCCTACGCCGGATCATACCGGCATATCCGTATTATCAGTGGCACTAAGACGGTCTCTCGCACACGTGTACTACACAGGATAAGTACGTGGTTAGTACCTGCAGAAGAACACTCAATAGTGGTGCACTCAAAGGTTGTTTCATTTCAGGCAGTTCCATAATTGAAAGTAAATACAAACGCCCGTATCATTGCCATACGGCCACCGTTGAGTTAAGCCACGTCTCAAGGTACGTGATCGTGTTTCAACACCACACGACGGGGAATCCGAGTATATCATGAACGGGTCGTCACGGTTGGGAATGTCATCAACCCAACGGATACCACCTACTGCCCTGCAGGGCATGCCGATGGCAAGCGCTGCGTATGTCCTCCTGGGCTACTTCCAGACGAACACACTATCGCGTTACTGACCACACGATGGGGTCTCCACTTACTTGCCTAATGCATGCTAGGGATCAGCGTTTCATATGAACTCAGGAACATGAAGAGTCCAAGAGTTTCATATTAACATCTCACACCAAGCTGTGAGATTTAACCCTAAACCATTTTCCTCGTCAGGGGAGCTAACCGAAATTGACCCGCTTTCGGTGGCGTCCCTTACCATGTTTACCTGAGCGTAGGTGCATCGTTACATAAAGAAAATTCAGAATTAAAACACATAAGTTAGTTCTGCCACTTTAAGTAACTATACTACTATAGTCCTTATGTGGGCCTAATATCGTTTCCTCACCGTATCCTAAGTTTTTGTCGTAATACGCTCCTTATTCCGTGCGCTATTACCAATGCGGCTCTGATACCACGCTGAGGGGGCCCGACCTCGATCACGGGGCCATGCTGCCTCGCTCGAGGAATTGCATTGGGTGGTGCCGTGTTATGTGGCACCCAACAGCACACATATAAGGAACACAATATTACATAAATCAAAAGCGGAAGCTTACAATTATTCTTTGTAAATAATTTACATAAAATAGCTACAGCGGAAGTCTATAAACAGCTCACGATGAATATCTAAAAAGCACTCGAGAAGAGGTCCAGCCCGCGGACTCCTCTCGCTAGCAACACGAAGACATGGCAGCGGCTAGGTTCTCCAAGGGTGACATGACTCGGAAGTTCCCGAGCCTCACCGGACAACCTTCTTTATAGCATCGATGTTTACCTGCAAAACCACTTATATAGCAAGAGTGAGCACAAAGGCTCAGCAAGACTTAACCGTCTCTCCTAAGAAATGAAACTCTACATGAAAGTAACCTAAGACTTAAGCCTGTCATTTGCGAAAAGACTCGCCTACGAGTTCATCCTTAACTTTCAGATTTTAGCATAATAGTAGTGACCTTGAGCCCAGCAACATTGGAACTCCACAATCAAACAAGAAACGCTTTGTTCCAATGTTACTTGTCCCACGGTGGAAAATAACTTTAGTTTGCTCTATCTCTACATCACACATGGTTTTCATGCAACTTAAATTCATCATAACAGCATTTAAAACTTTGCAAACTATTTCCACACAACTTGATTAACTACGTCACAACACAGGGAGCAAGCGGTAATCAATAACCGCGATGGACGGTGATTCGAATCAAGCACTACCCGGATAAATCGACACATACGCCCGCCTCTGAAGACCCAACTCTGGCGTCCTTCATTACGTCGTATGTGGCAACCTTTCTTAGGACACTAGACTGTAGAACCGGTCGCGCCGTCTCGGGCTCATAGGTCTAACGAGACGATGTGGTATGCCTCTACAATCCAGTGAACCTGGTACATCGGTTTCCTGGTCCCCATATGTCAGTAAGCATCCGGTACACAACTCAATACCTGCTCCTGGGTGCCGCACACGCATCAGTCCTTAACCGACACAGGCAGAGCTACTCGACTAAGACCTCGTCTTGTCGCTGCCTAACCCTCCTGCCCGGTCTCATCTTTGGAAACGTAAACTTTAGTTTGCCCTCTTTTTCCATCTACACCCAGGTAGTCCCGTCTTTAGCTCGGGAGTAGATTCCAACTACTCGACTTCTACCGGATGTCCTAAGCTATTTAGCATGGCATTATTCTACAGCGATGACCCAATTCTACCCTTGACCTCAGGGTTCATGTTTGGTTATGCAAGTGGAGTATCAACATCCTTGACCTAATGCACATACAAACCTAGACCAAATGTAGTGAACAAAGGGAAAACGTTAAAAACAACTTAAATGCAAACCGGGGCTTGTCTTGGTTTTGCAGGTGACTTAAGTCAGGTAAGACGAATTTAGTTGCTGATGATGACTTGAGGCTTAATCCCTGCCTTCTTGCTCCTTGGTCCAAGCTCACTTCTTCTTTACTTATCCACGTTTAATCACTACACGTTATGAAAACGCATACATGTTTAATTGTAAAACATTTGCTAACAAGTGCTAAGGACAAGTTTTTAAAACTGGAACTATGTTTAAGAATTTAAAATGAAACTGGGGGTGGTGGTTTGGGTGTGTGTTTAAGCACTATCATCAAGTGATGAGTGGAGTTTCATCACTTGGGTGGGGATCAACTAATGGTTGAACAGAACACTAATGATCCAGGGCTCCAATGGAGCTGGAAATTTTCTTTGGAGTTCCTTGTCACAAGAAAGTCCTCTGGACCAAAATTCAGAACATTTCACTAAGTGGATCACCCAGAACAATTCCCTAAGCATTTAAGCAAAAAGGAATTAATTCTGATTAAATTTGCACGTTCATGCAAATTCAAGTGAACTATAATTTCATACATAGCTCAGGGAGTATGCCTGAATTTTCCTAGGATTTTTGGAGCTAAGGAATGACTAGAACTGAATTTCCAAGTTTTGGAAATTCTCTGAAAATGTTTCTGTATTCATTTGAATACAGAAACTTGGAATCAGAATTACTCTAACTAAATCAACTACAAATGAGCTGAAACTTTTACAGGAGTCTCCTACTATCCTAAATAATATTCTGGCAAAATATGGGGATTTTTGGATGAACCAAACTCCCTCTAAAATTCTTTTGCTGAAAAGTTTTAAGAATTCTCCAGAATTTTATATTGATTTTCATGCAAATTGAGTTGCATATTTGGATAGTTGTTTTCACCCTGAATCCAACCCAATTTGAATCACTAAATTTGGAGCCTCCTAGCAAAAGTTATGAGGTTCTAAAGTTTGAACTAAATCTGGAATTCAAACTAAATTCGGGAAAAGTTCAAACTCTGCCTGTGGGTCCACCCCACACGTGTCAGCCGCCGGAATCACGCCACACGGGGCCACAGGACCCTTCCCGCGCCACCACACCGGATCCCGGGGCCGCAGCGGATCGAAGATTTAAAATATCGCCACAGACATGTGGGACCGGCCGGTCGTCTTCGACCTCGGCCCGTTTCCTTTTTCCCGCGCCGCCCCCTCGCCGGAAGTTCACCGGGGCTCGCCGGAGTCGGCTTCCTGGCCGTCTCCCGGCTCGGTACTCGCCGCCTGGGGGTTTTCAGCCACGAGGAATTCAACGGTGCGGTGCATTCGTGCTGCCGGCGACAGGAAACCGGTCGGCGACGTGCGCACACCTCGGTGAGGCTTCGGCACCGTGGCCCGAGCACACTAGCCCGCCAAAAGCTCGGGGAATTTGCTCTAAAGCACCAGTGAAGGTCAGGCAAGCTCGTCATGGCCTCAAACTGGCTATGAAATGGCGGCAACTCGGTTGTCACTGTGCGCCCGAGGGTCCCCGCCATGATCGCCGCTCGGAAAGCTTGGAATTCGTCGCTAACCTAAGGTTTCTAGATAGGGTTGTGAAGGGGACTTAACCGCTAGCCAGTCTAGTGCTCATGTGCACGATTTGGTGGCCTAAAAACAACAATTACGATTGAATTTTGAGGATTTCTTACCCGGGGTCTCTTCACACGTGCCGAGAGCAAATCGCCAAATTCTTGCTCAGGAGGTCATGGCTCGAGTGGAGGTTTGGCGAGGAGCAGCAGGGAACTCCGGCGCTCCACTGGTGTCCCAGCTTGGCCGTGAAAGCCTCTTGGTGGCGCTGTCCACGTGAGTCCGACGTCGGTTTCCAACGTTTACCCCTCGGCTTCGGCGCTGATCCTCAGATTACGGCCAACAGCAGCCCCGAACGCTGGAGCTGAGCTGGGGAACCTCTTGTGTACTCGCTGGCGCTCCCTTTTTGTGTGGACGGCTCGAGCAACCGGGCACGCGAGCTGGTGGACAATGGAAGAAACAGAGGCGTCGCCGGCGGCTGCTTTTCAGGCGCGGGAGCAGCAGAAAGCCGCGAGCACGAGTGAAGAACTTCGTGTTTGCCTCGGTGGGAAGGATAGGCGCCGGGTGAACCGCCTCTGGTGCCCGCGCGTGGGGGCGGCAGCTCGAGCAGGAGGTGGCTGTGGCTGCTGCCTCGGTGGCGCCGGGAGCTCGGTCTAACCCAAGAGCAAAAACTTAGGTGCTAAGTTTTTCCTCCTCTTCTATGGCAATTGGGCCCCACCAAGTTTCTTTCTCAAATATCTCCAGATTTTTGGCACATTGTAAACTTCACTCATATGGATCTCAAATTCACAAGCCAATTAACAATTTGACAAGTTGTGCCTCAGTTTCAAATTTAAATTCAAATTTGGATGGAATTCACAAGTCCTTTGATATTCCTATCAAAGCACCTCCAAATTTGCTCCAAATTTGCCTCCTCTACAATTTGAACCTGGGGAGTTTGAATATGCCCTCTGATCTTTGAGTTGGTCATTGCAAATACAACTTTTTAAACAACAGTTTGACTTTCCTCTTTTGAAACATGCCCTTCTTCTTTTTGGAAGTGACCCTCTTATTCCAAACTGAATTCAAAGTTTTATAGCACATGCCAACACTTTCATGAGTAAACAAAAGTTTTTGTAAGTCCCATTTCTTGTATTCAAACTCAACTTTATTCATAGCTCAAGTTTTCTATTCACAAGTTTTGGGACTTTTACAACTCGATCTTGAATACCACATCCCTCTCAGGCTGCATCTCTGGAAGATCGTCGGGAAACACATCTGGGTACTCACGGACCACTGGAATATCCTCCAGATTCATGGTCACACTGTGGTATACCACTGGATTTTTAGAATCCACGGCTTCAAGTATGAGCGTTAGGAGACCATAGATTGGAGAGTCCAAACTAACAATCCGTGGACCAATGTCAAGAACAGCCCCGTGGTAGTTCATCCACGCCATTCCTAAAATCACATCGATCTTCTGCCCCTCTAACACAATGAGGGTTGTGGGATATAAGTTTCCACCTAAGCACAAAGGTGCTTTGATCACTACTTCATTAGCAGCTATATTTCCGCCCGGTGAGCGGATAAGATAGTGATCCTTCGGCGTAGAGGTGGAGAGCTCAGCTTTGCACACAAACAACCTGCTGATGAAATTGTGTGTAGCTCCAGAGTCAAACAGAATTAATACGGGCAGTCCATTGAGGGTGAACATTTCCGCTGGCACAGGTGCCCCATCTGGCACATCCTCTAGAGCTGTATGATAAATGCACCCGGATTTTGGTGCTGTTCCCTGAAGCTGAGCACGGGGTTGATTTATACCCCGCCCCGGTGTAGTTTCTCTATGGTGTATCCTTTCTGGACACTTCCTGCTGATGTGACCCAAGTACCCGCACGTGAAGCACGGTTTCTCAGCCGGTGTCTGGTTGCTCTGTGTACGGACACTAGTTGTATTCTGCTGCGGCAAGAACACTTGAGGAACAGAATAACGTGGCTGCATATACTATTGTTGCAGCTGTCCGACTTCAGAGTATTGAGTTGAACAACCCGAATGTTGCTGGAGTCGTCGAGCCGGCTGCATCAGCTGACAGTTCAAGGTACTGTCTACCACCCTGTATTTCTGCGGAGCACTACTGCTGCTCTCCGGTGGTACATGGTTCTTTCTTTTCTCAGCCTGAACTTTCCGCTGAGCATCTTCAACCATGATGGCAGCACTCATCAATTCGTTGAAGTTCTTTCGATCAGCTAACACGAGTCTCTCCTTTATCTTAGGATTGAGGCTGTGGAAGAACCACTCACACTTTTGTACTTCGGTGTTCACGTGTTGAGGCGCATACTGTGCCAGCTTGTTGAACACTCGCGAATGCTCGTATGCACCCCTCCGTCCTTGTTTTAAGGCCAGAAACTCCTCGAGTTTCCGCTGAATTATTCCGGACGGAACATGATACGCGAGAAATGCCTTCCGGAATTCCGCCCATGTACAGTCATGTCCAGCTGGTAAGGAGGCGAGTTGATTTGCCCACCATGCACTGGCGGACCCGTGAAGTTGTTGCGCTGCGTATAAAACCTTCTGATGTTCGGTGCATTGAAGCAACCCGAACTTAGACTCAATGGTACGGATCCAGCTATCGGCCACCAGAGGATCCTCAGATTCAATGAAAACCGGTGGTTGAGTTGCCAAGAACTCAACATAGGAATTCAGTTGAGGTTGGCGCAAGTCTTTATCTGGACATCCCCCTTGACGGGATGTATTCATCACCAGAGTGCGGAGCAAGTCGGTTCGCTCATCGCTTGCACCCGTCATGGCAGCCAGAATGTCCGCCATTGTGACCGTGGGTGAAGGTCCTGGTGGCGGCTGCGGTTGCGGAGCTCGCGGCTCCCGCTGTGGAGAGTTATCACCACGACCACCACTGGAACCACCCAGCTCACTCATGTAACGAGTTCGCACCATTCTGCAATTGCAAGAGTTCATTATCAGCTCAACACTATCACTTGATTTATTACATAAACAAAGTAGTCCAACACTGATAATGAAATCTTAATATGTAAGCAAAATGATTTAAGCGCAAACTGATGTAACTAACAGCAAGGACTTAAACGTAGATTGACCAGTCCTTAAACAAACCAGATTTCGATCCAGTTAAAAGCATTTTCATAACTCATGTTGAATACCAAAAGTAAAGTTAACATCAATATCTTTCCAACGAGTATCCAAATGCCTCCATATCACTTCTGGATCAAAAGCTATGATTTCGCAAAGTTGACAGACTTTCTGGATAAAATTTGCCAGCATCTCCTTTGTATGTGGCTGACTTTATCACAGTTGTATATGAAAACACAACAAGAATCTGAACAACCCTTGCACTACAACAAGGTTGCATATCTCATAACCTTTCCAACAGTGTATCATAGGCTCCTTAGGAACTTTTCTACAGGAAGTTATGGCTTAAAAACAGACAGGTCCAGAGATGTTTTTCTGCTGTCCTGGTTCTGAACAGTTTGCCTTCATCTGGACTTTTCACTAACTTAACGTGTGATTTTGCTCTGGAGGTCTACAAGAAAGTTGTAGAGCACTTGAAAATATTTCCAGAACTGTATCATACACCTTAATTGGTTAAAGCTACTCAGAGTTATGCTCTGTAAAATCCAGCAAAAATTTCTGCCAGAAACAGAGCACTCTGTTTTTGAAATCTTTAAAACCTAGACACTCTCTCATTTGAATCTTAGTTCAAAATAAGAGTTCAGCAACTGATATTTGTTTCAAACTTCCCTTTTTAGTTGAAGGTTAGCTCATGAATCATTTCTTCATAGGGAAGAGGTTATTATGTGTGGTACGGTGTCAATGCACCGTAAGAAACATGTCGGTACTACGTTGCCTCTCCAAAAGAAAATCCTAAACCGGCTTATACCGGCATATCCGTCAGTGGCACTAAGACGGTCACTCGCACACGTGTACTACACGGGATACGTACGGGGTTAGTACCTGCAGAAGAACACTCAATAGTGATGCACTCAAAGGTTGTTTCATTTCAGGCAGTTCCATATTAGAAAGTAAATACAAACGCCCGTATCATTGTCATACGGCCGTCCTTGAGTTAAATCACGTCTCAAGGTACGTGATCGTGTTTAAACACCACACGACGGGGAACCCGAGTATGTCATGAACGGGTCGTCACGGTTGGGAATGTTATCAACCCAACAGATACCACCTACTGCCCTGCAGGGCACGCCGATGGCAAGCGCTGCGTATGTTCCCCTGGGCTACTTCCAGACTAACACTCTCACGTTACTGACCACGCGATGGGGTCTCCACTTACTTGCCTAATGCATGCTAGGGATCAGCGTTTCATATGAACTCAGGAACATGAAGAGTCCAAGAGTTCATATTAATGTCTCACACCAAGCTGTGAGACCTTTCCCTGAACTACTTTCCTCGTCAGGGGAGCTAACTGAAATTGAACCGCTTTCGGTGGAGTTCCTTGCCATGCTTACCTGAGCGTAGGTGCGTCGTTACATAATCAAAATTCAGAATTATAACAAATATGTCAGTGCTGCCACTTTAAGTAACTATACTACTATAGTCCTTATGTGGGCCTAATACCGTTTCCTCAACGTATCCTAAGTTTCTGTTGTAACACGATCCTTATTCAGTGCGCTATTACCAATGCGGCTCTGATACCACGCTGTGAGGGCCCGCCGTCCCGATCACTCATGGGGACGGGGCACCCTGCCCGAGAATCGCATTGGGTGGTGCCGTGCGATGCGACACCCAACAGCACACATAATAAAGCATCATATTACATAAATCAAGTGGAAGTTTACAAAGTGTAATTTTTACAAATACTTCTCAAAATAATCTACAGCGGAAGACTATTACAACTCATGTCTCATACCTATGCTAAGCAACAGAGAAGGTGTCCAGCCCGCGGACCCTTCTCGCTAGCAACACAATCATAATAGCAATGTCAGGGGTTGTCAGGAGTTCACCACTCGGAGAGCTCCGAGTCTCATCCAACAACCGTACATATCAGCGTACAGTTATTACCTGCAAAACAACTTATGCAGTATCTGTGAGCGCGAAGCTCAGCAAGACTGACCCGTCACCCTAGTCATGAAACTCTACATGATGGAAATAGAGGGCTAATTATAGCAGTTTGCACAAACGATGAACCTGAGCTAAAGGAGAGTCCTTACTTTGAGTTTTAATCAACTTTTATAGACCTCGCGCAACTTACATCGGGACTCCACAATCAAACAAGACACGCTTCATCTCATTCCTCATCTCCATTATGAGGATTACTCATGAAGCATTATTAACTTTTCCCAGTTTATTACTACGTCACGACGCAGAGAACATGTATGCTCGGTCCATTCCGCGAGCGACGGTGATTGCAATAAAAAACACCCGGCTGACACGGCACGTATGCCCGTACTCGACGTTGCACACAGCAACCGTCACTGATGTCGTACGTGGCCACCTTTCACAAGACACCCAAATGTCGAACCGGTCCCACCGACTGGGATTAGGTCTCTCTACGGCAAACCCTCGTAGAGCTGACTTCTTTATCCTTTCAGCATCGGCATCAGACGGTGAGGTATGCCTCGACACCCAGGTTAACATGTTGTCGGTTTCCTGGGTCCCATATAGCCAGTATGCATCCGGTACACAACTCAAACTTGCCCAACGGGACGCACACGAGAACGGGCCTTAATCGACTTAGACATAGACTAGGTTCACAGGACCACGTCCTTGATCCTTCCATCCACTGCCCGGTCTCCATTCCCAACTATGAGGATCAATTCCCAACTCTTCCGATTGATCCCCCTTAACCCCGTTTCACGAGTAGGATTCTGCCCACTCGAGTTATGCCTCTTTTAATCCACTTTTGTTGAGATCAGCAGTTATAATTAATTGATAACATATCCTACATTAAACTCCAGGGTTTTCTGGGCCATGCATTTGGAGTTTCATACCATCTAGACGTAATGCAATAAATAAAATGCTAGATGTATGAAGTGAATACAAATAAAAACTTGTAAGTTTTGATGCAAACTGGGGCTTGCCTTAGTTTTGCAGGTGACTTATATATATATGCAGTTAGTGGAGACCACTTGACTTGATCTCTTGCCTCCCTCCTTTGATCTCCACTCCAATGACTTGAATCCCTTCACGTAGATGCTACATGTAATGCATATGCACAATTGTTTAATTGTAAAGACTTTGCTACAAGTTCTAATAACAAGTTTTCAAAAACTGGAACTCTGTTTAAGAATTTCAAATGACACTGGTGCTAGTGGTTTGGGTTTGGATCTAAACATATGATTAATGCTAAGTGGTTTCCCCCTCTTCTATATTGATCACCTTAAGAGGTTAAACAGAGCAGGGGTTATCCAGAGCTCCAATGGGGCTGAGAATTTTCATGTGAGCTCCTTGTCACAAGAAAGTCCTCTGTACCAAAAATTAGCACTTTTCATTGAGTGGTTTGTTCAGAATAATTTTCTAAGCAGTTAAGCAAAGAAGAATTAATTCTGAGATCACACCCCTGTTCATGCCAAACTTAGTGAACTATAATTTCCATTATAGTTCATATAGCTTGCATGAATTTTCCTAGGATTTGTGGAGCTTAGAATCTCCTAGGAATGAATTTCCAGGTTTTGGAAATTCTCTGAAAATGTTTCTGTATTCAATTGAACACAGCAACTTAAATTATGAATTGCCCTGATCAAATCAACTCCAATTGATCTGAAACTTTTACAGGGATTTACTAAAATCCTATAGAATATTCTGGCAAAATTTGAGGATTTTTGGATTAACCAAACTCCCTCTAAAATTCTTTTTTCTGAAAAACTTTAAATAATTTTCCAGAATTAAATAAAGGGTTTCATCCAAATTGGGCTCTATATTTGGATAGTACTCTATCAGGGGAATCCAAAAAATGTGTTTCACAATTTTTGGATTCTCCGACACAAAGTTGTAGCTATTTAAACTTTGAACTGAAGTCTGAAATTCTCCAAAATGTTCAAATGCTGTCTGTGGGTCCAGGGGACAGGTGTCACTCGCCGAGGCATACCACACGGGGCTACTGGGTATTTCCCGCGCCACCACACCAGATCCCAGCGCCGCAGCCGATCAGAAATTCGATTCCCGGTCGCTGACACGTGGGACCCACCGGGTCGTCTTCCACCTCCGGCCACCCGCGCCCGCGCGCCGCCGGGCTCGCCGGAGTTCGACGGATTCCGGTCTCCCGGCAATCCCCAGGGCCCTCCCTCGCTGCTAGGGCCTAATTTCACGTGCTGAACCAGATGAGACCCCACCCCTGGCCGGCGGTGGCTCTAACCTAGCCGGCCACGGTGCGGCGGCTCTGTATGAGTACGGCAACGTCGCCCGGCCAATCTGGCCCGCCAAGACATCGGTGGAATGGCGCTACAGCACCAGTGGACCATGGGGATGCTCGACCTATCCTCAAAACTGCTCGGGACCGGCGGCTAATGGTGTCTCACCGTGCACCCGAGACCTCCTCCGCGTTTGAGCTCGGAACTTCTGGGAATTATGCGGTCTACGTGCGTTTTTCCAACTAGGGTTGTGAAGGGCTACTGATCGCCGACTAGTGGCGGTCCTGTGTGAAAGGTTTCACGACCTAAGAACAAAAAAGAAGATCGAATTTGTTATTACCGTACCGGAAGGTAGGATGGTGGCCGCCGGCGAACTTTTCTCAAATTCGAGCCCGGTAGATCATCTCATGGCTTGAGCTTCGGGGACGAGCATCAGGGGGTCCTAGCGCATCCGAGGGTGCTCTAGCTCGGGCCTGAGAAGCTTTCGGTGGGGCTGTCCACGTGAGACCACTTCGGTTTCCCGCCGGGGGAGCCTCGGTGCTCGGAGGAAATTGTTAAACTGTGGCCAAACGAAGCGACAATACAGCGGAGTGGTGAGGGGGTTAGCTGGGGAACGTGTTGGCGCTCACTTCTGCCGTGGATCACTCGCTCAGCGGAGGAACAACGCCGGTTTGCAATCGGCCGAACGGGAAGCGGCACCGGCAGGTTTCTGTTGTGCGCGCGAGAGTGGGAACAGGGGGGGGGCGACGCACGAGCTGCGGTGATAAGGAGGGGAGAAACCAGCTCGCCAGCGCAGAGGTCGCGAGGGAGAGGTGGCGTTGGCTTGCCCCTGTGTCGCACGGTGAGAAAACTCGAGGTTGTCTCGGTGGCGCGGTGACTTCGCGGGGAGGAGAAAAACAGAGACCGTGCACTGCCTGAACTGAAGATCTTTTGCACACTCATTTCCCCAATGACACGTGGGCCCCACTAGTCAGTACCCCTTCTCCTCAAAATATCTCCAAAGTTTGACAATTATCCAACCCAAATGTTTGAAAGTTGGAAACTGAGCTCATTTGAATAGTTTGGACAAATTCCATCCAAATTCAAATGTTTATTTGAATCCCTTGCACATTTAACTCCATTTGGAAAAATGGGCAGCAAACTTTTTCAGAAATTAATGAAACTTTGCCTACCCACTAATTTGGACCTAAGGAATCCAAATATGCAATTTGATTCTGGTTTTAGCTGCTGCAAAAACAAGAGCTTGAACACAACAGTTTTGAATTACCATTGTGTCCTTCCCTTATTTGAAGTTTGAGTTTAACCTTTAGTTCAAACTCTTAATTTTAAACCCTCCCATTGCACTTGAGTTCTTCACTTCTGTGGTTTTATTCCCCATGAGGTCCATCCATGCAGTAACCCTAAGTTTGTTTAGAAGAATCTCACCTATGTTATCATATGTGGAAAAAGTTTCAACTAAGCCCCTTTTTCATACACATGACTCCAACATTTGTGCAAACTCATGTTTCTTTGTATTCACATTTTTGGGACCTTTACATCCGACCTTTAACCCGGGACTAGTTTGGCCTGCGGGGACCGAAGACATCACACTTCACCTACTAAACAGTCATATCCTACCAACCAAACAGTCACCCACCTCCTTTTGAATTTAAATGATCACAACACCACGGACTAGTCCAATCCACAACAGACCAGTCTGATCTCACACAGAAACAATTGTTCCAGTTGAGAATGGTCAAGTCTGGTCCATCGGACTAGTCCGACCTCAAGGGGCTGACAAGTCCGGTCATCCAGGACTTAGTCCCAGCAGCTACTTCCACATTTCAAACGGACTAGTGTGACTCACAAAGGACTAGTCCGATCTCACACAGAACCTCTTGTTCCGGTTGCAAACGGACTAGTCTGAGCCTGCGGACCAGTCCAGCCTCAAAGGACGGACTAGTCCAGTGCTTCAGGACTTAGCTCCTGAAGAGCTCAGACCCACTCTCCACGGACTAGTCTGTCCCGAAATGGACAAGTCCGAACTCACATAGAACCTCCTGGTCCGTCCAACATCGGATTAGTCCGATGTTACCGGACTAGTCCGGCCTTCCAGCCCGGACAAGTCCGGCCCTATTCTTAGGGCTGTCTCAACTCTTCACTCCACTCAACCTATACTCGAACTTAGGGCTCTTAGATGAGTCTCAACACCTTGACTCTATGAACACACTCATACTCAAAGGCTAAACTTAACGCAAGAGAAATTAAACCCTAATTTCTACTCTTCTTGTATGTTTGATTTTTTCTCCTCTTTTCCCTTTTTGAGTGCATCCATCTCCGTCGATTTCTTAATCACCTGTTCTTACACTTGTAATGCTCATTAGTCCCTTAAGTGTTGTCATTAATCATCAAAACCCACGGGGATTTAGCCTAGATGCACTTTCAATCTCCCCCTTTTCGGTGATTTGATGACAACACATTGAGGTTTTTGATAAAAAATATAAATCAGTTGGTTTTCATAACACACAAGTGTATAAATAGCTCCCCCTAAGTGTGTGCATGAATATTTTGCAATAAAAGAAATGCACGAGAGTGAACTCTATGGGAAATTTATAGAGTTGTGTGTTATGGTGGGGTGCCTACATGTGATGCAAGTGTTGAGATGTGAAAAAAATAGAAGTGAAACATGCACCTCAAACTGGAATTAAGGATCATCACACATATGTAATCCAAGATAGAGGTGATATTCAATGAAGTTAACATATAGTAGCATATCATAAAGTCATTACAACCCAAATATGAAAGTGCAGCAATATTACAATAAAAAAGAGTTGACATAGTTATTCCCCCCTCAATCTCTCCCCCTTTGACATCAAGACACCAAAAAGGAAAAGAAGAGAGTCTAAGTCTAGTCGTTATCGTTCTCACTCTCCTCACCACGATGTTCATCGCTTTGGGTTGCTTCTTCGTCTTCCTCCTCCTCATCTTGATCTTCCTTTTCTTCCTCTACGGCGGGAGCAGCACTAGAGGGGCCATCACCAAGAAGAGCAACCTCCACCTCTGTGAGATCCGAGAAGGGTGTTAGCTCCTCGTCATCGGAAGCTTCTGGAGACATAGCAATGTCCGCCTTCTCACAGAGCTTCTTCAGGTACTTGTCTTGCCGTCTAGCCATTTTCTGAGTTTTGACTTCATCTTTTCGGCAAGAGGTGAAGATGGAATTCAAGAATTTTAGGATAACACCGGAATAGTCATCGGAGGAGGAAGAGGGAGGAGCGGGTGGAGGAGGAGGTGTATCGGGAGCACCCCTCCTAGAAGCTCCGCCAATCTTTGGCACGATAGGACAAATTTGAGGGTGAAGGGGTCTATGCTTGACGTCCTTCACAAACCCCAATCCCGACACCTTCTCAATTAGGCACATTATGAATGGAGCATAACCACACGAGCGGCTGGGGGTGTGGGATATGTTAAAGATGTCGTTGTAGATGTAGTCAAACACATTGAATTTCTCATCGTCACAAATCAACTTCAACAGGTAGCAGAGGTGGCCTTGGACAATCCCTGCATCTCCATCTTTAGGTGCTAAAGTCTTTCTCAAGATCCAGTTTAGCACACTAAATCAGAGGATTTTGGTTGTCGGAGGATTATAAAAACCAACCTCATATATGAATTCCATCTCACCCAAGTCTATCACCGTGAGGTTGTGAATAATCAGCTCATGGCTCAGGAACTTCTCAAGTTCAAGAATCCATGCAAACTCATCATATAGGATGGGGTATTGGACTCCGTCTGTCATCCATGAGATCTTCTTGTCCCCATAGGTGGAGAAGTAGCATGTGGTGTAAAACTGAGCCACCACCTCTGTGTTCTAGTCATATTAAAAGGCAAGGAGATTCTTCAGACCATGATGCTTCGGCTTGTACAACTGCATTGAAGGATTGATGATTTTTCTTATCCATATAGGGCCAATCGACCCACTGAGCATCAGCAACTGGCATCTTCATTTTCAAGTAGACAAGGCGATAGTAGTCGCGATGGAAGTCACACCAAAAGCGATGATCCGGTGTGGCCTTCTCATACTTGTAGGGATCCTTTTCCCTAAGTCTACTTGCCTTTGTAGAGCCTTTCCCATGGAAGATGTTACTCGAAAGCTCTGGTTGCCAGTTGGGGTTATTCATGGCAGGTGTCATGAGCAAGGGCCCAATGGGGCCTCGTGGGGGAGGACTTGACCCCACGCGACGGTCTCGAATGACGAGCCCCCTGCTAGCAAGTGCCCTTCTCCTTGGTGTTGCCTTTTTGGCGGACACCTTCTGAACCGGTGCCTTGCCTTTCCTCTTTGCTGCTTCTCCTTCATTCATGGGTCCGTTTCCTTTGTCACCCACTTGGGCCCTTTCGTTTTCACTTAAGGAGATTATACTCTTTCTTTGGCTAGAGAATTCTTCTATAGCTTGAGCTTTAGTTGCCTCTCTTTCGTGTTGCTTCTTGTTTCTAGCTTCACGACGGGCCAGCTCTTGTGCAAGTGTTGCGTCCTCCTCCTCCTGAGAACGGTAAAGCTCTTGCCGAGCCGCTTCTCACTTCGGGTCGGAGAGGGGTGGAGAGTTGTCGTGTTGAGACATGCTGGAAGAACAAATGAGCAAGGATATGAGTTTAGAACATAAGATTATCGCAATAGAGGTGCAGCAAAAAACACTAAGCTAGGGGTTAACTCGAGTTTTGGTCGAATCTGTCCGGTCTCTGACTGGAC
This sequence comes from Neostapfia colusana, assembly GCA_030760725.1. Taxonomy (NCBI): domain Eukaryota; kingdom Viridiplantae; phylum Streptophyta; class Magnoliopsida; order Poales; family Poaceae; genus Neostapfia; species Neostapfia colusana. The sequence continues at coordinate 28,637,891 of JASWHV010000017.1, read as the reverse complement.
TAGTCCGGTCAGGAATGGACTTGTCCGCCTTGTGTACGGACTAGTCCAGACTATCTGGGGTTAAACCCTAACTATGTGAATTTTCTGGAAATCCTATCAGTAGTTCGCAATAACCCTAGGGAGGAATCACATGAAGTTTATGGAGCACTAGACATCCTAGTTTATGGGAGAAACAACCTAGAATCGAGAGATTTGAAGAGATTAGGTTTTGCCCCAAGAACGCACCTTGCTTGTTCAAATCTGAGGAAGTTGCCGGATTGAGGAGCGGAGAAGCCGGAAGATTGACTTCCTGAAGCTCCAAGCAGTGGAGGACTCGGATCCTTTGAAAAATTTTGGTGGAAATTCTCAAAAATCACCGATGGGAGCGAATTGGGGTGCGGCGCGTGTTGAGATGAGTTTTGGGTAGAGTGGGTGTAACACCCCAAAACCTGCTAAAGAGGGGAATTTAAAATTTTTTGGATGTATTGCATGTGGGGCAGATGTAAAAGTCCCAAAAATGTGTATGAATAAAAACTATGGTTTGAGTTCATATGTGTGGCAATGACATGAAAAATGGGACTTGCTAAAACTTTTCTTCATGCAAGGTAATACATGGATGAACATCCAACATGAGGTTCACCTTTTTACTTAAAAGTGTTGAACCAATAAGGAGTTAAATACCTCTTTGCATGAAAGTTTAAAAATTCAGATTTGAAATTCGAAGTTCACACATATGGTGACCCAAAAACTTTGAATTAACATGCAGCCATATAGATGAGTTTTTAGGGAAAAGGTTATCACCACCTTTTCCTTTGTAGGGTGGGCTCAAAAAGAAGGATAAGAGAAACATTTGTAAATTCTAGCCAAATTCAAATTGGTTATACCAATTCAAACTGAATTTGGAATTCAAAATTTTAACCTACATTTTTAAAACTCAGAATTGTGGGAATTAAGAGGATCAGCTTGAACAGATATTTGGGAGGTACATGTGGAGTGGGACCCACATGTCATAGAGCTAAAGGAAGGAACCTTGCACCCTAAGTCTCAGCCCAGTGGGGAAATTCATCGAGCAGCACGTGGGCCACGAGCAGCTCCCACCGTGGAGCCACGGGGACGCTCGGCAGCACCACCAGCTGCTGCATTTCCCCACACACAGCGCCCAGAGGTGGTTCTGCGGCCTGATCAACCCCCCCTGGACGAAGCAAAGGCCGTCCCTTCTTCTCCTCCTCGCGAGCGCACGGCCAGCGACCGTCTTCCCCTCCGCCTCTCGGTCCGATCAGAAGAACGGCGAAACCACCACGCTCTTTCCTCCCCTGAGCGGCTAAACATCACCGCGAGCTCGGCCTCCACCTCCCTGACCCGCAAGCCAGCGAGCTGCAGCCTCCAGTGCCCGAGAACAACCGCCGCCGCGGCGACCTAAGCCGAGGAAGTGATCGGGCGCTCGTGGACAGCCCTCCACAACGGGTTTCACGGCCGAGCGATCACACCTACGGATGCGCACGGGTGCGGTGCTGCTCTCAGCCCAAGCTCAGGCCATACCGTGAAGCATCGCCGGCGAATTTCGAAGTTTTGCTCCGGCGACCCCATTCTGAGCTTCCGGTATAATTCTTTCAAATTCTTGCCCTCTGATCCTCCTTAAGTCATCAAATTTGGCACATAGACGCTGGATTAGCCGGCGGTCATTTCTCCTTTAGAATCCAGCGCATGAAAACACCTCAGCACGACGGAATTCGAGCTCGACTAGAGGTGTTCATGGCGGACCCATTCGGTCGCGCGGCGACAACCTATTTACAGCCGCTCCCGAGCCATTTTGAGGTCGTGTCGATCCTCCTAGAGGTACGCTGGTGCTGTAGGGCTCGTCGGCACAAGCTTTTGAGGGCTGGAGACCCCGGGCGACGCTGCCGGACTTCCACAGAGGCAGTTACACGTCGCCGGCCATGTTCCGGTCGTCGGCAGCCCTAGCAAACCCCACAGCCATGTTCCTCGAGGCCCTAAACCCCCTGGCGGCGAGTTGTAGCTCCGGCGGTGGCCGGGAAGGCAGGTCCGGCGAGCTTCCGGTTACTCCAGCGAGGGGGAGCGCGGGCGCGAGCGAGAAGCGGGAGGTAGAAGACGAAGCGTGGGCCCCGCCTGTCAGCAGCTCAGAATTCAAATCCGGGATCGGGTGTGGCCGGGATCCCGTGTGCTGGCGCGAAAAACCCCGTGGCCCCGGTGTGGCCCCGTTCTGATTGGTCGGAATTTAAATAAGCGGGCCCAGTGGGATTTTCTGTAGGGAAAACAATTCCAGTAAAGACCCAAACTTTGGAAATTCATAGCTCCTGGTAGAAAACTCCAATTTCAGTGATTCCAATTGGGTTGGATTCATCTCTCTGAGTTCTATCCAAATATGAACTCAGATTTCTATGAAAGTCAATATTATATTCTGGAAAATTCTTTGAAGGTTTTCTGAAAAAGAATTATTGAGGGAGTTTGGTTTATCCAAAAATACCCAAATTTTGCCAGAATATTCTTTAGCATAGTATTGACCTACTAGCAAATTTTCAGCTCATTTGAAGATCATTTTAGTAGGAATTTTCTAAAAACAAACTACTGTGTTCAAAAGAGTCCAGAAACATTTTCAGAAAATGTTTCCCACTTCAAAAATCTTTTCTGAGCCATCCATAGCTCCAAAAATCATAGGAAAATTTAGGCAAGCTCTCTGAGACATACTTGGAATTGTAGTTCAATTAGTTGGGCATGAAAATGCACATTACCACAGAATTAATTCTTTTGAGTACAAATGCTTCAAGAATTGTTCTGGGAGAACTACCCAAGTAAAAGGGCTGAATTTTGGACCAGATGACTCTCATGTGATCAAAAACTCACATGTAAATTATCAACCCAAGATGAGTCCTGGGACTCCCTGTTCTTATTCTCCATACTTGTGTATATGTGTTAATACATAAGAGATATTGTGAGAATTATGGAGGAAACAATATGACTCCACATTAGCTGCAATTTGGCAAGCTAAATCCTTAGGTAGTATAGAACCTGCTGTAAAAGTTTTGAGGCCATTGGAGTTCTTGTTCTTCAGTTGCACTCAAATCTTTTCATCTTATCTATTATGTTCATTAGGGAACATGATTAGTGTATAGCTAAAGCCTTAGGGACAAATTAGTTTATTTCTGTTCTTTGCACAACAGAGGCAAACCAAGCCATTCTTGTCTTTTCCACACAACCTCTGTTACTAAGAGATTAATTCTATAACTTCTTTCCATTACAGTCCATAAAACATGTGCATATGCATCTCAATAGGAACCACAACGAAGGGGACTCAAAGGAGTGATTCATCGAAGTGGATCAAGCTCCGGAGAGTCAAGGGTGGATCTGCAAGTATACTAACTACTTATATACGACTACCCTGCAAAACAGGAAAGCTCCGGTTTGCATTTAACAGCTGTTAAGTTTTTATTTTGTACTCACTTTCGGTCAAGATATGAACTGTGCATTAGGTCTAGTGATTGATACTCCTCTTGCATAGCCAAATGACCCATGGAGTATTGGGTAGGTGTCTTTCACCGTGTAGAACTGCCATGCTTAAGTACGGTTCGGTAGAAGTCGAGTGGTGAGATGCTACTCGCAGATTTAGGAACAACAGGGGCATACGGGATTGGTTCGTAATTGAATTAGCAAGTTAAAGTTGAGACCGGAAGGTTGTAGGAGCAGCAGGACATAGGGGCCTGGGTGCTGTAGACCTGTCCTTGTCGGTCAAGGACCGATCCGTATGTGGCCCTGTTGAACAAGTTTGAGTTGTGTACCGGACTCATGCTGGCTATATGGGACCCAGTAAACCGATGTACCTCGGGAAGCTGTCGTTGGGACTTTTCAGGTCGCCTCAGGCGGACGGCCGGTGTGCAGTATGTGGGGAATATTCTCATGACATCTCACGTCGGAAGGTGCACCATGAGAGTAGCTACTGTACGGGGTGACTTGATCGATTCAGCGGGGGTGAAACGGGGGAAAGGCTGCCACGTACGACGTCAGTGATGGTTGTTGTAGGCAACGTCGAGTACGGGCGTACGTGTCGTGTAGTCCGGGTGTTATTGATTCGAATCACCGTTGCTCGCGGAATGGACCGAGCATACTTGTTCTCACAGTCGTGACGTAGTAAGAACTTGCATGAGAAAGGAACTAATCATCTTGATGTGAAGTATTATTCTACCTTGTATTGAAGCTTGATGAATAGGCTAGTGCAAAATCGATTCTTTTATGCCATGAGCAATTTACATCGGGTGAAAGCGTTTCTTGTTTGATTGTGTACTCCCGATGTGGCGTGCCCAGGGTTACATAAAATGCTGCAATAATTACCTGAAAGTAAGGATTCACTTTTAGGCGAGTAATTATGCTTATGCCATCCTATGTTAGGTTCATAACCTCACTTAGAGTTTCATGTTTAGGTTGACGGTTAAGTCTTGCTGAGCGTCATGCTCACGGATGCTATCCGAGTTGTTTTGCAGGTAATCGACTCGATGCTTATGAGAAGGGGTGCCGATGAGACTCGGGAACCTCCGAGTGCTTACTCAAAGAGCATCCTCGCCGCTGCAGATTGTCTTCGTGTTGCTAGTAAGAAACGTCCACGGGCTGGACTGTTTCTTTGTTGCTAGTTTAGATATGAGTCGTGAGAGTGATAGCCTTCCGCTGTAGTTTACTCTGATATAACTATTTGTAAAACATTCTTGTACGCTTCCGCTTAACTATTTATGTAATATGATGTGTGTTCATCGACCCGTGTGCTGTTGGGTGCCGCATAACACGGCACCACCCAACGAGGTCCCGTGGGGCCGTCTCAGCGTGGTATCTGAGCTGTTACAGCAGAAATTCAAATTCAAACTGGAATTCAAATTCAAATCAAAACAGAAAAGAAAAGGAAAAAGAAAAAGAAAACCCCAACCGGCCAGTGGGACGAAACCCGCCAGCTGGCCCACTACCTCCCCGCGCCAGCCCAAACCCGCGCCCCTCTCTTACTCTCACTGACACGCGGGGCCTGCGTGTCATCTCCTTCCCCGCGCGCCCCAACGGCCCCGGACTTTTCTCTCGCGCCGATCACACCCGACGCTCCGGGATTCCTCGCGCTCGACCCAACCCCGAATCCCTCGCGCTGGCCTGCTCGATCGCAACAAACCCCCGCGCCCCCGACCCTGATAAAAACAGATGAACCCGCCGCCCTCCCCTCGCACGAGCAGTTTCTCTCCCGGTGAGCGCCGCCGCCGTTGAGCTTGGAATTTCCCAAGAGCGTCGCCGTCTCCCTCTGTCAAACCGATCTCGTGACCCCGCAGAACCGCACACAAGCTGTAGACGCCGACCCTGGAGGGAAACACCGCCGGAAACGACCATCCCGACGCTCGCCGGTGAGTATCGCCGCCGCTCGCCGGTGAAACTTCCAAATTACACGGTTCAGATCCACCCTAATCATCGTTGTGCCATCTCTAGACCCCAGTGAAGCGTCACGACCCGAGAACTCGAAGGGATCACCGCCCCAACTGCCACTTCGACGAGCACCGCAAGCCGCGGCTGCCTGTCCTCGTCGCCGACCGGGTTCCGAGTCCTGCAGGCCTAAGAAATTAGCCTAGGTGAGCTCCCCTACCTCCGCTCTGCCGTTTGCTACCAAAAAGGGCGGGTGATTGCGTCTGTAGATGAAGATCCGCAACCTCGCCGGTGAGATCGCGCCTCTGCCGCCGTGCGCCGCCGCGCGCACGGGCGAACTCCGGCCAGGAGCGACGTGGCCTCTTGTGCGGCGTCTTTTAAATCGCACGGTAGAAATAAAACCCACACGTACCGGTTCGGCGATCTAATCTGAGCCGTCTTTTTTAAATCGGACGGTCCACGTCAGCCCCGTGTTATAAAGGCCGGGATTCTTACACGCTACCCCCTGGGGATCTCGGAAAACACGAGCTAGCCCCGGAAACTTCTGATCTAGCCCCTGGAACTTCAGAAATTCGTGTAAATTCATTTAAAAATCAGTTTTAGCCCCTGGACTTAATAAAAATTAGGAAAACCTCTCTGTTATGTGTAGTTAGACCCCTGGAAATTTATGAAATAGTAAATTAGACCCTGCAGTAGGGTGGATTTACCTTTTTGACCCTATATGATATTAAATTCAGAAATTTGAATATGTGACTAGGATTTAAATTTAAAAGGTAAGGCAAACACATGTGCAAATTCAAATTCAAACTCTCCTAGCACTTGGAAAACTTTAGAATGAGTTAAAAATAGATTTTAGGCTGAAATGAAATCTGCCTAAGTGTTGTTCATATTTATTAGTTCTAGAAACAGATTTTTAGGCTATGAAATAATTCTGAAAACTGATAAAATAAATTTAAATTAGTTCACATCAGAGGAGAAGTTCAAAAATATATTATTTAATATTTTAGATCAGAACCTATTCTGTTTAGATGATATGTCCTACTATTTAATATTAAAATTCACTTTTAGGCATAGAAAATAAATCTGAAAATATAGGAAAATAGGTATGCATAATTAGAAAATGATAAATGAGGTCTCCAAGCTCAAAAACTTCAATTTAGGATTTTGTAGAAGATCTGAAAACTTATTTGGAGTAGGGAAATACCTTTTATGCAAACATTGTGGCTAAGAAGTGTAATAATTAAATATAAAGAATTTGTTCAAATTGGAAATTCATATATAGTGTGCAAATAGAAATCTGAACACAGAAGTTAGAAATAATATATGTATGTTTAAAAGTCCATGTAGGCCAAAAATCAACACATCTAGGGTAACCACAACACTTAGAAATGTGAATGACTTCCATATGTATGTATGTGTGTTTTGCATGAGTGGAAGTGTGAACTATGGCTTATGGATTGTTGTTTTCTTTTGCTATGTGTATTGGCATGAGTAGAACCCGCCCCAGAGCAAGTTCTCCCCTTCCAAGACCAAGACTTTCCATTCCCAGAGCAGCAGGAAGAAGGCAAGTGTCCTTGACCACTTTGATCCTATAATAGGATGTGTAGATAGAATTATTTGCATTGTCAATTGAAATATGAAACCCATGCTAGGATGTTTCCCTAGAATTGAATTACCTTGTTTCCTTGTAGCTTGGGTTGGCATCTATTTTATCATATCATTTATTTATATGCTTATGCTTAGCCATGCTTAGAATGGGATAATTGGGATATGAGATCATCAATTTATTTACCTTACTCTTGAATGAGATATTGTGAGTTATGTAGAGGTAGGGATCGAGGCAAGTTGGATGATTTGGTTGGTGCTGGGTGCACGAGACTCTGGTTTGTGTTTAGTACTTGCTTGGATCCTAAGGACCGGTTCATGGAGCATGTAACCTGGCTTTACCGTGCCAACCACATGCTGAGATGGGGCAGCTTGGCCAATTAATTAGGGGTATCCCCGGCGTAGTATGGGTGTGTTGTATGGTGCGGGGAATAGGTGTCAGCTGGACTACCATATGAACCGCATGGCTCAAGAGGAGGCCACTGCAGCGGGGTTGGAGCCTCTTGTATGCTTTTAGGGGTGAAACCTCAGTGGGCCCACGCTCGTCGGGAATCCCTTTGTAAAGGCTTCGTAGTGATCTCCTGGTTACACACCTGGGAAGTGTGAATGTGGTTCACGACCACTGGCATAATGGAGGTTCTTTTAGTCCACCCGGCAACGGGGGATGAAATCACTACATGTGGGTACAGTGGTGCAAACTCTGCAGAGTCAAAACTATCATGACAGCCGTGCTCACAGTTAAGAGCGGCTTGGACTTATTCATGATTAGAGGATGATGGATTGGGAAGTTGAGGATGTTAAGCGGGAAGCTTAACATTGGAAATGAGACTATGCTTACTTGATATTGATGATGGGTTGAGGGATTGGGACCATTTCACCTGTGTAGTAATGTAGGTGCTTAATAAGCTAAGGTGATAGGTAATTATTGCGTAGTGCTTTAACCATGAGTTCAACCTCTCCTTGCTCTAGCCATGCATGACATAACTTTCCCACACTTGCTGAGTACCCACGGTACTCAAACTTGTTTTTCTGTTGGTTTATATTGCTGCTCAGGTCAAGAGAATGATGTGGTGTTTAATGACCAAGACTTTGGTCCCGAGGAAGGATTTTAGGTTCACAGAGTCCCCCGGGCAACGCCTGTGACGGAGCCCACAAGATTTATGTTCCGCTGCTGTTTTATTTACATGTTATGAACTTATTATCGTCCATCGAGACGTATGCTATGTAAGACTTATTTATATTCGAACACCTAGCTTGTAATATGATGATGCTTCACTATTTGTCGTCACATGTATGAGAAAATGATCCTGGCATACATGTGATATTCACTCGGTTGTTCTTCGGAGGAACCGGGTGTGACAGAAGTGGTATCAGAGCCAGGGTTGCCCGTAGGAACGTGGACCTAGGTAGAAATGGACGTATTTAAGGACCCTATTTTCCTAAAAACTATTTTACAAAGGTGTGGGTTGATGGTGTTATTTAATGGGGTCACTTTATTCATCTTACCCCAACTTTTATTCAAAATACAATTTTTGTTTAACTCTTATCTAACTTAATTTTAAATACTTTATGTTTTAGATGGTTCGCATGATCCGCACCGCCCGCAAGTCCACTGGAGGGAGAGTTCCTGTAGTTGCCCTTGCCCTGAGAGAGGAGAACCGTCCGGTGACGAACCACTCCTACGGGTTGGCAGTAGGAGGCTTGTTGCGCCGTCTACGGCGTATGCTCCACGCTGCCGGAGATACGGGCAAGCTAATTGTACACTACAGCTCCACCCGGACCATCCGTGAGAAGCGGGAAGAATGGAGTTCAGAAATAAGGATTATCCATGAAAATCAGCTGCTCAAATTCCACCGCTCTCCAGCTTGTCGGGCGACACAGGTCGATGCTGAGAAGGATGTCACCTGGGAGGCCATCACCTGCCAGAGTTACATCAACCGTCGCCACCTGGACAGGACTGAGTACATGTATGTCCTCCAGCGTGAGAGTGGCACTGCGGAGTACAGGTACCCGCCAGTGCAGCAGGGGACTTCCCATGAGCACATGGACCTGTGCTTGGAGGACGCTGCTATGCTCAGCACTCGACTGCAGGAGTGTCAGCAGGAGCTTTAGGATGTTCGTGACACCCTGAAGGAAACTGAGGCGTTGCTTCGAGCCAGCTTGAGGGCGAGAGAAAGAGGAGATGGGAATGAACTGTGTGTCACCGTGAATGACACATGGACTCCTGACTCCCCAGACCGCCAGGCGAGCAGGCGTCGCCGCACTTCTCCACCAGCAGCTTCCCCACCCAAAGCGGAATCAGAGGGCAGCCGCAATAATGAGGAAGACCCCGAGGAGCCAGCTCAGTGATACAAGTCGTGTAGAGTTCTTTCCCTTAGTTCAGCAGGTTATCGAGTAGTCGAGTCAATACCTTAGTTATGTGTGTGTTAATGTTTGGTGTGTGACGTGAGTTGTGGAAGCCATGGACATTTGTCCACAACCTCGTCTTTAGGTTGCTTTGCTTTGATGTGTGAACCTCTATGAATTAAGAGTGCATTTATTTTCGCGTGAGACGTGACTCCCAAAAATCTACGTGAAACCCTCAGCAAATGTTTAATATATTAAGGCCTCAAAAGTTTAAGTTTAAACAAGCAATTTGGGAAGTTAATACATAATGCTTTAAGTTAACATTTGGTTGATCATGATAGATGGCTGGAAGAGGAAAGGGTCGTGGTGCCAACCCCACCAACAACAACGATGAGGCTGGCAACCCTCATCTTTCTGGGGGACAAGACAGGGGTGGTCGCCGTGAAGGAGCTTATCCTATCCACCAGATGCTTGAAAATCAGAATCAGCTCATCCAGAGTCTAACTCAAGTGGTGGACAACTTGCACCAAGCTCCACCCCCACAAGATGCACCACGCCAACCAAGGTTGAGTGAGTTTCCGGGGACTCAACCTCCAAAGTTTGCAAGTGCTGCTGAACCTCTGGAGGCAGATGACTGGCTAAAGACCATTGAGAGCAAGATGAGGATCATACAATGTCAAGGGTATGAGAGGGTGCTGTTTGCCTCTCACCAATTGCATGGACCTGCTGCTGATTGGTGGACCGCTTACGTGGCAGCCCATCATGACCCCGAGAACATCACTTGGGAAGAGTTCAAGTGCAGTTTCCGCAACCATTACATACCAAGGGGTGAACTCAAAAACAAGAGAAAGGAGTTCTTGGGACTGCAGCAAGGAAACATGACTGTGAGGGAATACCTCACTAAGTTCACCCAACTATCCCGTTATGCACAACGGGACATCGAAACTGATGAGCAGAAACAAGACTGCTTTATGGAAGGACTTACTATGGAAATGCAGTGTGAAATGTCCTCCAACGAGTATGAAAGCTTCCAAAAGATGGTAGACAAAGCATTTGTAGTGGAGAGGAAGCTGAAGGCCTTGGAAAATGAAAACAAGAGGAAGGCGGGATGGTCACACCAAGCCTCAGGTAGCAACACACGCCCACGTCTGATGCAGCAACCTGCAGGGCAGACGAGCCGTGCTGTGGTACCCTACTCAGCACCCAGAGGGTACAAACCGAATTTCAGGCCTCTGTCAGCACCAGCACAGCCGCATCGTCAGTTTGTACAGCAGCCTCGCCCCACATATCTGACATGAGCCCACGGTCTTGTTGAGCCAGGATCACGCTGAGGGGTACTGCGTTGCACAGCACCGGATAACACACATACAAGGTACAAAGCGGAAGCAAAATTTTATTACATAAACTGGTTTATGAAGATGTTTACATCAAAATAGTTCCAGTCTACACTCACGGGCGTAGACTACGCATCAAGTCCACGTTCAGCCCTTGAACGTGTCCTTGCTAGCACACACGCACACTAACTCTGCGGCGTGCACGACTCCCACTCGATGGGGTTCCCCTCCTGGGGTTCCGTCTCCTCTTCGGGAGTCCCTTCCTCATAGAACCCTGCAAAAGCTTCAAACACAAGCAGTGAGCACGAAGGCTCAGCAAGTCTGACCCGTCTCACTTAAACATGGAACTTCTACATGAGGGGTGATGGGTTACATGAGGTAAAAATCATTTGCAAGGACTCGCCTAATTAGTAGAACCTTACTTTCAAGTTTTAGCGGCAGGTTTTGTAGAACCTTACGCTAAGGCACATGAGAGAGCCGCAATCAAACAAGAAACGCATTTCTCTCATGTACTTTGCCCAAAGTTGAAAAGAACTTTAGTTAGCTCTAGACTACAGCAAATCATTAGCAAACAAGTCCATCTTTCAATCAGCACCATTTTAACATGTAACTAGCCTGTTTTTTCTACGTCACGGTACAGTGAACAAGTGGTACTCACTGACCGTGAGAGATGGCGATTATAATCGATTTACACCTGCAGGGTTATCCGAGCAACCCGTCACGTACGCCCGTACTCGATGTTGCCTACAACAACCATCACGGACGCCGTATGCAACTACCTTTCACCCGTTAGCCAAATGTTGAACCGGTCCAATCGTCCCGAGCAAGAGGTCTCTGCACGCGCATATCAGTGCCGCCAGCCGATTTACACCTCGAGCTCTCAACCTACCCTCTGAACGACCAGCTATGCCTCAACGCCCAGCTACCCGAGTTACATCGGTTTCCCGGTTCCCATATAGCTGGTAAGTCTTCGGTACTGTTCTAGCTTGTTCAACAGGCCCGCACACGGCTCGGTCCTCAATCGACACAAGCGGAGCTATAGCACACAGGCCCCAAAGTCCTGCTGCCCTTACCCTCCGCTTGGTCTCATTTTTCTTGCCATGTGTATCATGTGCTATCTCTACCCGAGTCGAGTGTCTCTAGCCTAGGCTCGCGAGTAGTTCCAACTACTCGACTTGTACCGAATCCTACTCTATCATAGCATTGAAGTAGCTAACGGGGTTTTTAATCCTAATCCCAACCCATGGTTTTCTTGGCTATGCAGTTGGGTTTCCAATCAAGACTCTATTGCAAGTAATAATGATACTCAAGTGAGTGCTCAAAACAATAAAAATTTGTAAAAAGGTTAATGCAAACCGGAGCTTGCCTTGCTGCTCTTGGTCGTAGGCTAGCTGCTCCTCCGGAGTAACGAAATCTAGGACTTCGGGTTCCTCCTCGACCTTAGCGACTACATAATAGAAGCAGTACATGTATTAATTTAAATGCATTTGTATTAAGTTTGAACTTGTGAAGCTTATAAGTCCCACTAGACAGACTCAATGACTGTGAAACTTTTACTGTGGCTTGGTTACAACCTAAACAGAGACTTGGTCAAGTTTTAGTTGCAGCAAAGCTCATTTGAGCCCTCCGCAATTAATTATGTACTTGACCATAATTGAAGGCTTTTAGGGTGTTCTAAGGATTTTCATGAAACAAACTATGACTTTCTAAAAACTAGATTTTCATAGGGTTCTAATGGAGTTGGTCTCACTTAATTTGAAGGTTCCTAACTAAAGATATGAGCTGAACAATTTCAGAGACAATTCTGAAAATGTTTCTGAACATTTTCTATTTTCTCTGGAACAGTTTCAATAATCACACCATTAGGTGGATTAAATGAGATCAAATGGATCTGAAATTTTTATGGTAGTTCAGGGATATTTTGGTGAACATCCCAGCAAAATTTCAGGATTTTCCTCCCCAGGATTCTCCAATTAAAATTCCTAACAGTTTAAACTTTGAGGAATTAATTCTGGAGAAACAAGGGTTTTCATGAAGTGAAACTTGATTTGCTGGAAAGTGATCAGAAAGCTGAATCCAGCAAAATTTGGTTCACTCGATTTGGAGTTTTCTAGCCAAAGTTATGAGGATTTGAAGTTTGAAGGAAATCTGAAAATCGGGGGAAAAATTTAAATCTGCCGGGGCCCGCGGGGACACGTGTTGAGCGCCGAGGCGACCGCACACCGCGGCCCCCCGTGTTTTTGCGCGCCAGCACACCCGATCCCGGCCACACCCGACCCTGATTTCAAATTTTGAGCCGCTGACGCGTGGGCCAGCCTGCTTCGTCTTCCTCCCGACGCGCCCGCGCGCTCTCGCCGCCGCCCGTCGCCGGAGCAGACCCGGAGATCGCCGGCTCGCTGCTGCCGGCCCTCCCATGATCTGAAACTCGCCGCCAGGGGGTTGTCCACGTCGAGGAACACGTCGGTGGTATCAGTTCGGGCTGGCGGTGACCAGAAATAGCCCGGCGACGTGCCGCGGCCTCGGTTGAGGTTCGGCGCCGTCGGCCGTGAGTTCTAACCCGCCAAAACCTCAAACAATCCGTCCTACAGCATCAGTGTACCCCTAGGAAGCTCGACAAGGTGTAAAAAGGGTTCAATGATGGCGGCAAGTCGGTCGGCACCGTGTGACCGATCGTGCCCGCCATGCCCGCCCTTGATCGAGCTCGAAATCTGTCACTCCTAGACAGTTTCACGCCACGGATGCAGAAAAGAACTTGACCGCCGGATAGTCCAGCGTCTATGTGCAAGATTTGATAACTAAAGAAGGATCTTAGAGCGAGAATTCGAAGAATCCGTACCAGAAGCTCAGTTTAAGGTCGCCGGAGCAAAAACTGAGAATTCACCGTGGATTCTTCATGGTTTGCTTCCAAACTTGGAGGAGAGCAGCACGGTGGTCGCGCGCTCCTGTTGCCTCTCTTGCTGGACCGTGAAAACGCCTGTGGAACACTGTCCACGGATGCCTGACTCTCGGCTGAGGCTAGGTCGCCGTGGTGGCGATCGTTTTTGGGCAACGGAGGTCGGAGCTCGGGGTTTCTGGCATCGGGGAGGTGGAGTGTGATCTCAGGTTGCTGTCTAGCAGCTCAGGAACAAAGAGGGGATCGTTTGCTGGTTTTCCCGATCGAGCAGTGAGCTGCGGGGAGAAGAACTGCCGCTGCTCGGGTTCACACGCGAGGGGATAAAACCAGCGGGTCTTCGCTCGGGCTGAGGCGGTGCCGGTCGCGTGGAGGCGCGAGCAAGCCGCTCTGGGCGCCAGCGCGTGAAGGGGGGAAGCAGCTGGTGGCGCCGGTGGCTGCTCGGTGGCACAGCCGACAGCTGCTCAGTGGAATTCCCCACCGATGCTGTAACTTTGTGTGCAAGACTTCCCTCCTTCTCTCTATGACATGTGGGTCCCACCCGGGGTTTTAACCTCTGAAATTTACTCCTAATCACTGTTGTAAACAGTGAGCCCCAAAATACCCATGGTGATTCAAATTATTCACCCATGAGCCATTTGAATTGATTACAATCCAAATTAGGTTTGGTTTGAATGAATTTCAGCACAAGTTTAGTTTGGAATTCAAATAAAGTTTGAATTTTGTCCCACTTAGCTCATGTCAAGATCAACTCCAAATGGAGTGAAAATTGGTGTGTGAGCTCACAAAAATGTGCTGAATAAGAATATGTCTCCCACTTTTGAATTCATGGGATAAAACAGTTTGAATTTGAATATGGTTTCAAACTGCCCTCTTTCTAGCTATACCCAAAATGACCTCAAAAAGGTTTTGAATTTGGGTGAAACTTGGCATGGACATCCTTAGCATTGTGTAGGAGTTTTCATATTCCCAGCCCCTCTATCACATGTGGAAAATACCACTTTTGCAATATGTGAGTTTGTTCCCTAATGAGCATGTTGATGGTGGTTACTTGCTCTTCATTTGTGTCCATCAACTTTCCTCAAATTAGGTGTGTGTGTATGGTGATGAACACTGCAAATATATGTCAAAAACTGAGGCCCTTACATTCCTCCCCCCTTAAAAGAATCTCGTCCCGAGATTATAAGGTGAAAATGAGAGAGAGGACGGTGGAAAATTACCGGATATGCGACGTGAAAAAGTCGGGGTAGTTAGCGCGAAGGAATTCTTCGCTCTCCCATGTCACTTTGTCCACGGAGTGATTACTCCATAGAACCTTGTAGAACCACAACGTACGGTTGCGTGTGGTTCGGGCCTTTTCGTCAAAAATCTGAACCGGTTCCTCCCGATAGGTGAGATCCGGTTGCAGTTCTTCAATGTCCTCCAGCTGAATGGTAGTTGATAGCTTAAGACACTTCCTCAGCTGGGAAATGTGAAAGACGTCGTGCATACCGGAAAGTGCTTCTGGTAATTTCAGCCGGTATGCTACCGATCCACATCTTTCGGTAATCTGGAATGGACCGATGAATCGGGGTGCTAACTTTCCTCTCACCCCGAATCTGTTTACTCCCTTCATTGGAGATACACGTAGATATACATGATCCCCCACTTCAAATTGTAATGGACGTCTTCTCCGGTCCGCATACTGTTTCTGATGGGATTGGGCGGCTTTTAGGTTCGCTTGAATCAGTTGAACCTTTTCTTCCGTGTTGTTGACAATGTCAATCCCGAAGGTAACCCTTTCGCCAGACTCACACCAGTTCAATGGTGTGCGACATTTCCTCCCGTATAGCGCCTCATAAGGCGCCATCTTGATGCTGGCTTGGTACCCATTATTGTACGAGAACTCGGCTAACGGCAAGTGATCATCCCAATTCTTGCCGTGGTTGATAGCGCAAGCTCGTAACATGTCTTCTAAGATCTGATTTACCCGCTCGGTTTGCCCATCCGTCTGCGGGTGGTATGCTGAACTACGGATCAGTTTCGTCCCCAAGGCAGCGTGTAGCTGCTCCAAAAAACGGGACACAAATAAAGTGCCCCGATCTGATATGATGGTACGGGGTACGCCGTACAAGCATAGGATCCGTGAGATGTACAGTTCAGCGTACTTCTTGGCGTTGTAGTTGGTGTTGACCGGGATGAAATGGGCAACTTTGGTGAGCCGGTCGATGATCACCCACACAGAATCATGCTTTTGAAGAGTGGTGGGTAAACCGACGATGAAGTCCATGCTCACATCTTCTCACTTCCAGGCAGGAATGCCCAGTGGTTGCAGCAGTCCCGGTTTCCGCATATGGTCTGCCTTCACCCTTCGACATGTATCACACTCGGACACGTATTTTGCAGTTTCCCGTTTCATCCGTGTCCACCAAAACTTGCTTATGAGTTCTTGATACATCTTGTTGCTGCCAGAGTGAATAGAAAACTTTGACAAGTGAGCCTCATCAAAGATTTTCTTTCGTAATTCCGGGTTACGGGGTACAACGATCCGGTCCTTGAACCATAGGACGCCGTCTCCGTCCTTCCGGAAATATTTCAGCTCCCCACTGTCTACACGTCTCCGCAAATGTGATATGCCCTTGTCATTCTTCTGGGCTGCCGCTATCTCTTCACGGATGGTGGGGATCAAAGCTAGGTTGTAGAGAGCTCCATGTGGAATCACATGTAGTGGTGGTTCGCTCTCTTCCAACGGTGTGATGGTCAGACTGTTGACGTGTGACTTGCGGCTCAGCGCATCTGCCACTATGTTTGCCTTGCCCGGATGATAATGGATCTCTATTTCGTAATCCTTTATCAATTCTAACGATCTTCGTTGCCTCATGTTCAACTCCTTCTGAGTGAATATGTACTTGAGGCTTTTGTGGTCGGTATATAAATGTACGAGGTTACCGAGTAGGTAGTGCCTCCACATCTTCAGTGCAAGTACCACGGCAGTGAGCTCCAAGTCGTGGGTTGGATAATTCTGCTCATGGTTTCTAAGCTGCCGTGATCCATACGCGACCACCCTTCGGTCTTGCATTAGCACACACCCGAGCCCAATGCCTGATGCATCGCAGTACACATCGAACGGATTATCCATGAAAATCAGCTGCTCAAATTCCACCGCTCTCCAGCTTGTCGGGCGACACAGGTCGATGCTGAGAAGGATGTCACCTGGGAGGCCATCACCTGCCAGAGTTACATCAACCGTCGCCACCTGGACAGGACTGAGTACATGTATGTCCTCCAGCGTGAGAGTGGCACTGCGGAGTACAAGTACCCGCCAGTGCAGCAGGGGACTTCCCATGAGCACATGGACCTGTGCTTGGAGGACGCTGCTATGCTCAGCACTCGACTGCAGGAGTGTCAGCAGGAGCTTTAGGATGTTCGTGACACCCTGAAGGAAACTGAGGCGTTGCTTCGAGCCAGCTTGAGGGCGAGAGAAAGAGGAGATGGGAATGAACTGTGTGTCACCGTGAATGACACATGGACTCCTGACTCCCCAGACCGCCGGGCGAGCAGGCGTCGCCGCACTTCTCCACCAGCAGCTTCCCCACCCAAAGCGGAATCAGAGGGCAGCCGCAATAATGAGGAAGACCCCGAGGAGCCAGCTCAGTGATACAAGTCGTGTAGAGTTCTTTCCCTTAGTTCAGCAGGTTATCGAGTAGTCGAGTCAATACCTTAGTTATGTGTGTGTTAATGTTTGGTGTGTGACGTGAGTTGTGGAAGCCATGGACATTTGTCCACAACCTCGTCTTTAGGTTGCTTTGCTTTGATGTGTGAACCTCTATGAATTAAGAGTGCATTTATTTTCGCGTGAGACGTGACTCCCAAAAATCTACGTGAAACCCTCAGCAAATGTTTAATATATTAAGGCCTCAAAAGTTTAAGTTTAAACAAGCAATTTGGGAAGTTAATACATAATGCTTTAAGTTAACATTTGGTTGATCATGATAGATGGCTGGAAGAGGAAAGGGTCGTGGTGCCAACCCCACCAACAACAACGATGAGGCTGGCAACCCTCATCTTTCTGGGGGACAAGACAGGGGTGGTCGCCGTGAAGGAGCTTATCCTATCCACCAGATGCTTGAAAATCAGAATCAGCTCATCCA
The DNA here is from genome assembly GCA_030760725.1 of Neostapfia colusana. Lineage (NCBI taxonomy): Eukaryota > Viridiplantae > Streptophyta > Magnoliopsida > Poales > Poaceae > Neostapfia > Neostapfia colusana. The sequence goes on along the minus strand of JASWHV010000017.1, from coordinate 28,620,207 downwards.
GAGTCTAACTCAAGTGGTGGACAACTTGCACCAAGCTCCACCCCCACAAGATGCACCACGCCAACCAAGGTTGAGTGAGTTTCCGGGGACTCAACCTCCAAAGTTTGCAAGTGCTGCTGAACCTCTGGAGGCAGATGACTGGCTAAAGACCATTGAGAGCAAGATGAGGATCATACAATGTCAAGGGTATGAGAGGGTGCTGTTTGCCTCTCACCAATTGCATGGACCTGCTGCTGATTGGTGGACCGCTTACGTGGCAGCCCATCATGACCCCGAGAACATCACTTGGGAAGAGTTCAAGTGCAGTTTCCGCAACCATTACATACCAAGGGGTGAACTCAAAAACAAGAGAAAGGAGTTCTTGGGACTGCAGCAAGGAAACATGACTGTGAGGGAATACCTCACTAAGTTCACCCAACTATCCCGTTATGCACAACGGGACATCGAAACTGATGAGCAGAAACAAGACTGCTTTATGGAAGGACTTACTATGGAAATGCAGTGTGAAATGTCCTCCAACGAGTATGAAAGCTTCCAAAAGATGGTAGACAAAGCATTTGTAGTGGAGAGGAAGCTGCAGGCCTTGGAAAATGAAAACAAGAGGAAGGCGGGATGGTCACACCAAGCCTCAGGTAGCAACACACGCCCACGTCTGATGCAGCAACCTGCAGGGCAGACGAGCCGTGCTGTGGTACCCTACTCAGCACCCAGAGGGTACAAACCGAATTTCAGGCCTCTGTCAGCACCAGCACAGCCGCATCGTCAGTTTGTACAGCAGCCTCGCCCCACATATCTGACATGAGCCCACGGTCTTGTTGAGCCAGGATCACGCTGAGGGGTACTGCGTTGCACAGCACCGGATAACACACATACAAGGTACAAAGCGGAAGCAAAATTTTATTACATAAACTGGTTTATGAAGATGTTTACATCAAAATAGTTCCAGTCTACACTCACGGGCGTAGACTACGCATCAAGTCCACGTTCAGCCCTTGAACGTGTCCTTGCTAGCACACACGCACACTAACTCTGCGGCGTGCACGACTCCCACTCGATGGGGTTCCCCTCCTGGGGTTCCGTCTCCTCTTCGGGAGTCCCTTCCTCATAGAACCCTGCAAAAGCTTCAAACACAAGCAGTGAGCACGAAGGCTCAGCAAGTCTGACCCGTCTCACTTAAACATGGAACTTCTACATGTGGGGTGATGGGTTACATGAGGTAAAAATCATTTGCAAGGACTCGCCTAATTAGTAGAACCTTACTTTCAAGTTTTAGCGGCAGGTTTTGTAGAACCTTACGCTAAGGCACATGAGAGAGCCGCAATCAAACAAGAAACGCATTTCTCTCATGTACTTTGCCCAAAGTTGAAAAGAACTTTAGTTAGCTCTAGACTACAGCAAATCATTAGCAAACAAGTCCATCTTTCAATCAGCACCATTTTAACATGTAACTAGCCTGTTTTTTCTACGTCACGGTACAGTGAACAAGTGGTACTCACTGACCGTGAGAGACGGCGATTATAATCGATTTACACCTGCAGGGTTACCCGAGCAACCCGTCACGTACGCCCGTACTCGATGTTGCCTACAACAACCATCACGGACGCCGTATGCAACTACCTTTCACCCGTTAGCCAAATGTTGAACCGGTCCAATCGTCCCGAGCAAGAGGTCTCTGCACGCGCATATCAGTGCCGCCAGCCGATTTACACCTCGAGCTCTCAACCTACCCTCTGAACGACCAGCTATGCCTCAACGCCCAGCTACCCGAGTTACATCGGTTTCCCGGTTCCCATATAGCTGGTAGGTCTTCGGTACTGTTCTAGCTTGTTCAACAGGCCCGCACACGGCTCGGTCCTCAATCGACACAAGCGGAGCTATAGCACACAGGCCCCAAAGTCCTGCTGCCCTTACCCTCCGCTTGGTCTCATTTTTCTTGCCATGTGTATCATGTGCTATCTCTACCCGAGTCGAGTGTCTCTAGCCTAGGCTCGCGAGTAGTTCCAACTACTCGACTTGTACCGAATCCTACTCTATCATAGCATTGAAGTAGCTAACGGGGTTTTTAATCCTAATCCCAACCCATGGTTTTCTTGGCTATGCAGTTGGGTTTCCAATCAAGACTCTATTGCAAGTAATAATGATACTCAAGTGAGTGCTCAAAACAATAAAAATTTGTAAAAAGGTTAATGCAAACCGGAGCTTGCCTTGCTGCTCTTGGTCGTAGGCTAGCTGCTCCTCCGGAGTAACGAAATCTAGGACTTCGGGTTCCTCCTCGACCTTAGCGACTACATAATAGAAGCAGTACATGTATTAATTTAAATGCATTTGTATTAAGTTTGAACTTGTGAAGCTTATAAGTCCCACTAGACAGACTCAATGACTGTGAAACTTTTACTGTGGCTTGGTTACAACCTAAACAGAGACTTGGTCAAGTTTTAGTTGCAGCAAAGCTCATTTGAGCCTCCGCAATTAATTATGTACTTGACCATAATTGAAGGCTTTTAGGGTGTTCTAAGGATTTTCATGAAACAAACTATGACTTTCTGAAAACTAGATTTTCATAGGGTTCTAATGGAGTTGGTCTCACTTAATTTGAAGGTTCCTAACTAAAGATATGAGCTGAACAATTTCAGAGACAATTCTGAAAATGTTTCTGAACATTTTCTATTTTCTCTGGAACAGTTTCAATAATCACACCATTTGGTGGATTAAATGAGCTCAAATGGATCTGAAATTTTTATGGTAGTTCAGGGATATTTTGGTGAACATCCCAGCAAAATTTCAGGATTTTCCTCCCCACGATTCTCCAATTAAAATTCCTAACAGTTTAAACTTTGAGGAATTAATTCTGGAGAAACAAGGATTTTCATGAAGTGAAACTTGATTTGCTGGAAAGTGATCAGAAAGCTGAATCCAGCAAAATTTGGTTCACTCGATTTGGAGTTTTCTAACCAAAGTTATGAGGATTTGAAGTTTGAAGGAAATCTGAAAATCGGGGGAAAAATTTAAATCTGCCGGGGCCCGCGGGGACACGTGTTGAGCGCCGAGGCGACCGCACACCGCGGCCCCCCGTGTTTTTGCGCGCCAGCACACCCGATCCCGGCCACACCCGACCCCGATTTCAAATTTTGAGCCGCTGACGCGTGGGCCAGCCTGCTTCGTCTTCCTCCCGACGCGCCCGCGCGCTCTCGCCGCCGCCCGTCGCCGGAGCAGACCTGGAGATCGCCGGCTCGCTGCTGCCGGCCCTCCCATGATCTGAAACTCGCCGCCAGGGGGTTGTCCACGTCGAGGAACACGTCGGTGGTATCAGTTTGGGCTGGCGGTGACCAGAAATAGCCCGGCGACGTGCCGCGGCCTCGGTTGAGGTTCGGCGCCGTCGGCCGTGAGTTCTAACCCGCCAAAACCTCAAACAATCCGTCCTACAGCATCAGTGTACCCCTAGGAAGCTCGACAAGGTGTAAAAAGGGTTCAATGATGGCGGCAAGTCGGTCGGCACCGTGTGACCGATCGTGCCCGCCATGCCCGCCCTTGATCGAGCTCGAAATCTGTCACTCCTAGACAGTTTCACGCCACGGATGCAGAAAAGAACTTGACCGCCGGATAGTCCAGCGTCTATGTGCAAGATTTGATAACTAAAGAAGGATCTTAGAGCGAGAATTCGAAGAATCCGTACCAGAAGCTCAGTTTAAGGTCGCCGGAGCAAAAACTGAGAATTCACCGTGGATTCTTCATGGTTTGCTTCCAAACTTGGAGGAGAGCAGCACGGTGGTCGCGCGCTCCTGTTGCCTCTCTTGCTGGACCGTGAAAACGCCTGTGGAACACTGTCCACGGATGCCTGACTCTCGGCTGAGGCTAGGTCGCCGTGGTGGCGATCGTTTTTGGGCAACGGAGGTCGGAGCTCGGGGTTTCTGGCATCGGGGAGGTGGAGTGTGATCTCAGGTTGCTGTCTAGCAGCTCAGGAACAAAGAGGGGATCGTTTGCTGGTTTTCCCGATCGAGCAGTGAGCTGCGGGGAGAAGAACTGCCGCTGCTCGGGTTCACACGCGAGGGGATAAAACCAGCGGGTCTTCGCTCGGGCTGAGGCGGTGCCGGTCGCGTGGAGGCGCGAGCAAGCCGCTCTGGGCGCCAGCGCGTGAAGGGGGGAAGCAGCTGGTGGCGCCGGTGGCTGCTCGGTGGCACAGCCGACAGCTGCTCAGTGGAATTCCCCACCGATGCTGTAACTTTGTGTGCAAGACTTCCCTCCTTCTCTCTATGACATGTGGGTCCCACCCGGGGTTTTAACCTCTGAAATTTACTCCTAATCACTGTTGTAAACAGTGAGCCCCAAAATACCCATGGTGATTCAAATTATTCACCCATGAGCCATTTGAATTGATTACAATCCAAATTAGGTTTGGTTTGAATGAATTTCAGCACAAGTTTAGTTTGGAATTCAAATAAAGTTTGAATTTTGTCCCACTTAGCTCATGTCAAGATCAACTCCAAATGGAGTGAAAATTGGTGTGTGAGCTCACAAAAATGTGCTGAATAAGAATATGTCTCCCACTTTTGAATTCATGGGATAAAACAGTTTGAATTTGAATATGGTTTCAAACTGCCCTCTTTCTAGCTATACCCAAAATGACCTCAAAAAGGTTTTGAATTTGGGTGAAACTTGGCATGGACATCCTTAGCATTGTGTAGGAGTTTTCATATGCCCAGCCCCTCTATCACATGTGGAAAATACCACTTTTGCAATATGTGAGTTTGTTCCCTAATGAGCATGTTGATGGTGGTTACTTGCTCTTCATTTGTGTCCATCAACTTTCCTCAAATTAGGTGTGTGTGTATGGTGATGAACACTGCAAATATATGTCAAAAAATGAGGCCCTTACATTCCTCCACCCTTAAAAGAATCTCGTCCCGAGATTATAAGGTGAAAATGAGAGGGAGGACGGTGGAAAATTACCGGATATGCGACGTGAAAAAGTCGGGGTAGTTAGCGCGAAGAAATTCTTCGCTCTCCCATGTCGCTTCGTCCACGGAGTGATTACTCCATAGAACTTTGTAGAACCACAACGTACGGTTGCGTGTGGTTCGGGCCTTTTCGTCAAAAATCTGAACCGGTTCCTCCCGATAGGTGAGATCCGGTTGCAGTTCTTCAATGTCCTCCAGCTGAATGGTAGTTGATAGCTTAAGACACTTCCTCAGCTGGGAAATGTGAAAGACGTCGTGCATACCGGAAAGTGCTTCTGGTAATTTCAGCCGGTATGCTACCGATCCACATCTTTCGGTAATCTGGAATGGACCGATGAATCGGGGTGCTAACTTTCCTCTCACCCCGAATCTGTTTACTCCCTTCATTGGAGATACACGTAGATATACGTGATCCCCCACTTCAAATTGTAATGGACGTCTTCTCCGGTCCGCATACTGTTTCTGATGGGATTGGGCGGCTTTTAGGTTCGCTTGAATCAGTTGAACCTTTTCTTCCGTGTTGTTGACAATGTCAATCCCGAAGGTAACCCTTTCGCCAGACTCACACCAGTTCAATGGTGTGCGACATTTCCTCCCGCATAGCGCCTCATAAGGCGCCATCTTGATGCTGGCTTGGTACCCATTATTGTACGAGAACTCGGCTAACGGCAAGTGATCATCCCAATTCTTGCCGTGGTTGATAGCGCAAGCTCGTAACATGTCTTCTAAGATCTGATTTACCCGCTCGGTTTGCCCATCCGTCTGCGGGTGGTATGCTGAACTACGGATCAGTTTCGTCCCCAAGGCAGCGTGTAGCTGCTCCAAAAAACGGGACACAAATAAAGTGCCCCGATCTGATATGATGGTACGGGGTACGCCGTACAAGCATAGGATCCGTGAGATGTACAGTTCAGCGTACTTCTTGGCGTTGTAGTTGGTGTTGACCGGGATGAAATGGGCAACTTTGGTGAGCCGGTCGATGATCACCCACACAGAATCATGCTTTTGAAGAGTGGTGGGTAAACCGACGATGAAGTCCATGCTCACATCTTCTCACTTCCAGGCAGGAATGCCCAGTGGTTGCAGCAGTCCCGGTTTCCGCATATGGTCTGCCTTCACCCTTCGACATGTATCACACTCGGACACGTATTTTGCAGTTTCCCGTTTCATCCGTGTCCACCAAAACTTGCTTATGAGTTCTTGATACATCTTGTTGCTGCCAGAGTGAATAGAAAACTTTGACAAGTGAGCCTCATCAAAGATTTTCTTCCGTAATTCCGGGTTACGGGGTACAACGATCCGGTCCTTGAACCATAGGACGCCGTCTCCGTCCTTCCGGAAATATTTCAGCTCCCCACTGTCTACACGTCTCCGCAAATGTGATATGCCCTTGTCATTCTTCTGGGCTGCCGCTATCTCTTCACGGATGGTGGGGATCAAAGCTAGGTTGTAGAGAGCTCCATGTGGAATCACATGTAGTGGTGGTTCGCTCTCTTCCAACGGTGTGATGGTCAGACTGTTGACGTGTGACTTGCGGCTCAGCGCATCTGCCACTATGTTTACCTTGCCCGGATGATAATGGATCTCTATTTCGTAATCCTTTATCAATTCTAACCATCTTCGTTGCCTCATGTTCAACTCCTTCTGAGTGAATATGTACTTGAGGCTTTTGTGGTCGGTATATAAATGTACGAGGTTACCGAGTAGGTAGTGCCTCCACATCTTCAGTGCAAGTACCACGGCAGTGAGCTCCAAGTCGTGGGTTGGATAATTCTGCTCATGGTTTCTAAGCTGCCGTGATCCATACGCGACCACCCTTCGGTCTTGCATTAGCACACACCCGAGCCCAATGCCTGATGCATTGCAGTACACATCGAACGGTTTTGTTGTGTCTGGCTGCGCCAAAACCGGTGCTGATGTCAGGTGCTTGACTAAAGCCTTGAATTCTGCTTCACACGCTGGACTCCAAACATATTTGGTAGCCTTCTTCAGCAGCTCTTTCATAGGCTTGGCAATCTTCGAGAAGATCGGAATGAACCTCCAATAATATCCCGCGAGTCCGAGGAAACTCCGTACCTCGTGAACAGTTCTCGGGGATTTCTAATTCAGCACTTGAGTGATCTTGCTCGGGTCTACAGCGATACCCTCCGCTGAGATGATATGCCCGAGGAATGGCACTTGCGATATCCAGAACTCGCATTTGCTGAATTTCGCGTATAGGTTGTGATCCCGCAGCCGTTGCAAGACTATATGCAGATGCTTCTTGTGATCTTCCTCCGACTTGCAATATACCAGTATGTCGTCGATGAATACCACGACAAACTTGTCCAGCTCCGGCATGAATACCGAGTTCATCAAGTACATGAAATGAGCTGGAGCATTGGTGAGGCCGAAGGACATGACCAGGTACTCATAAAGTCTGTACCTTGTCGAGAAAGCCGTCTTCGGAATGTCCTCAGCCCTTATCTTAATCTGATGGTACCCGGATCTTAAGTCCATCTTGGAAAAGATCTTTGCTTCGACCAACTTATCAAACAACATGTCGATCTGTGGCAACGGGTACTTGTTCTTGATGGTTACGGCGTTTAGTGGACGATAGTCCACACAAAGCCGCAACGTCCATCCTTCTTCTTCACAAATAACGCCGAACAGCCCCATGGCGAAGAGCTCGGCCTAATAAAACCCTTCTCCAGAAGGTCCGTGAGCTGAGTCTTCAGTTCAGCCAACTCCTTGGGCGCCATCTTGTACGACCTTCGGGATATTGGCATGGTTCCCGGTGCAAGTTCAATCTTGAACTCCACCTCTCTATCAGGCGGCATCCCCGGCAAATCGTCCGGGAATACGTCAGGGAACTCTCGGACCACTGGAATATCTTCCAATCTGATGGCTGTGGCTTGATAGACACTTGGAAGTTTTATTTCTGGGTTGTCCAGAAATAAGGAGTGAGATTCGTGCACTTTTGAGTTTAGGTGCACAACTCGGAGGACGGTGTCTAAAACAGCGCCGTGGCGGGTTAACCACGACATCCCTAGAATGACATCGACCATTTGTCCCTCTAAGATTATGAGAGACGTTGGGTAGACTCTACCCTCTAAGCACAATGGCGCTTTTCGGACCATCATGCTTGCTGAAATTTTCCCACCCGGTGAACAGATCACATAAGGACTATCGGTGGGTAGTATTTGCAAGCTATATTTATCAATGAAAGCTTGGCTAATGAAGCTATGCATGGCGCTTGAATCAAATAGTACTATGGCGGGATGCTGGTGGAGTTGGAACATACCCGCAAGGATTGGCTCGCCCTCCGGCACGTCCTCTATGGCAAGCTGGTGGACGGTGCCGGGCCTAGGGTTTGCCCGCCACGCATTAGTAGGGTTCCGGGGTTGATTCCTTCCCGGAAATTGCGGTGCCACTCCGTCGCCTTGCCTCTCCAGGCAACTGCTCACGAAGTGTCCTGGACGACCACACTTGTAACATGTGGCCGCTGTTGGTATCGTGCTCGGGGGACGAAAGCCCGGTATGCGTTGCTAAGGTGCATATGCACGCGGCATTGTCCGCTGCTGCTGTTGTTGTTGTGGAGGTGGTACTGGCAGTGCCGGCCTGAATGCCGGTGAAGAGTATGGCCGACTGCGGAAAGGCATCAACCTCTGGGGTGGCTGCCAGCGTGAACCTGATGGTGGGCGATTCACCATCCGAAACTTCTGAGAAGGACCACCTCCTTCCCCGCTGCTCTGCGGTGCGCTTCGCTTTCGCTCCGCCACCGCCAACTCCTTGCCAGAGTCCTCTTGAACAATCGCAGCGTCAATGATGTCATTGAGGCTTTTGCGATTGAACATCGCCAACTTGTGCTTCAGGAGCGGATTAAGCCCCTGGTAAAAGTGGTCCCGCCGCTTCTCGTCGGTATCTGCGTGATACGACGCGTAGAGCGCGAGATCGTTGAACGCCCTGGAGTATTCCAGCACGTTCCGGCTCCCTTGCTGCAGGTGCAGGAACTCCTGCGTCTTCCTTTTCATCAAGCCTGGCGGTATGTGATAGGCCCTGAGGACTGTCCGGAACTCCGTCCAGGTCATTACTCGATCGGTGGGCTGTGAAGCACAGAAGTTCACCCACCATGCGCTCGCGGATCCTTGGAGCTGCTGGACCACGAACTGAGTCTTGCGCTGCTCACTTATCTGGAGCAGCCCGAACTTCATCTCTATTGCGCGGAGCCAGTTGTCCGCGTCAAGAGGTTCATCCGCCCTTGAGAATACCGGGGGATGAGTCGCCAGGAAATCGGAGTAGGAGCTCTGTTGACGCTCCTCATGTTCTTGACGTCTCTCTGGGCGAGACGTATTAGCGATTAGAGTCTGCAGCAACTCCGTGTGCTGCTGATGTGAACCCGCCATTGCCGCGACGATCGGCCAATGTAACCGTTGGCAGTGGCGGTGGTGGTGTTTGCTGTTGCTGTTGCTGCTGCTGTCCCGAGGAGTCCTCGGGAGGCTGTTGGGAGGTCTCTCCCCCTTGACTAGTACCCCCAACGTCCGGGTTGGCACGCGTACGCGTCATTCTGAAATTCAAAGCAGCAGCGATTAGGACATGTCTTACTTAAAATTCCATAAGCAACAGTAGGTATTGAAGTGACACATGAATAATTTGCACAACATTCACATATATTGATAAAGCATAAACTTTATACAAGATACATTATTCTCGGGTCTCCGATAAGTCGTGCTCATGTCGTCACTACCAATACATACGCTACTTCCTACACGACATGTCACCGATTACAAAAGTTGGGTTACACTACCCGAGTTGCCCTACTTGGCAACGGTAACCCCCTACTCGGAGTAGAACTCGACCTCCTGCGGGTCGTCCTCCTCCGGTACCTCTGCTGGTGGCTCTGGATCTACCACCTCTTCGCCCATCTCGGGTTCTCCAGTTGCTGGAAGGCCCAAGACCACCGGTATGCCCAATACCGGAGGTACGAGGTCCTGCAAAGCATGCACCTCGTCCATGGCCTGGTTGTAATCTTCTTCCCAGCCTTGCCCTTCCTCAATAGCATCGTCCTGCTCTTGAGTAAGTTCCTCGTTCTGCTGGGTCAGATTCTGTACCAGCTCTTGCAATGCCACGATGTCGACACGGCTTTTCCTCTTCGCCTTCTTCAGACGATGCAACTGATTATGTTGTTCATTCAGTCGCTTGATCGTCGGAAGGAGCACATTGCGGAGTGCGCTGTGAGCACTCTCGAAATGGTCCCCACGGCTCGTGCTCTCCTTGAGCTTCGTGGCGAGATGCTCCGTATGAACAGCTTGGCTGTCCATCACGGCGTTTCCCGCCCTCATCTGGAGGCTGAGATTTGCCTCTGCGGGGCTGTACCTTAGGCAACTCGGGTCCGCTGCCTCCAGGTATCTCTCTTCCCACACATGCTGAGCCCGTCCCTCCACCGGAACGAGTGCGTATGGAGTGCCCTCCATAGCCTGCACGTGTAGTTGGCAGAAACGTGACATGGTGTCACGGGCTGCCACTTGCCACATTCCCTCGGGTTGTATACCCCTCACCGTGACGGTGAACGGCACCCACCCGGGTGGCGTAGGTCCTGCAGGGACTTCGACATGGATTGTCCACATCTTGTTCCCCTCCTCGCCTTCTTCCTTGGTGAAGTACCGCGGCATCTGGTTGTATCCGAAATATTGAAGCATCTGCCTCAATGCTTCCGGATAGCCGCTGCGGTGAGAACAGTGGGACACCACCCACCCGTTCTCCAACTGTCTATCTGCTGTCATCTGTAAAAATATATTTGAGAAATGTCAAATATTTATTTAAACAGCAAACCACTGAGTTATAACATAAGACATGTCATTGAACCCATAAAACTTGGAAACATAGTTCAAATTTTAAACAAATTTGACTGCTGATCTGCTGCTCAACACGACAGCCCTGATCAGTTTCCATCTTAACCTGATTTAGGCCTTGCTAAAGGCAAAACTAGTTCTGGAGATCAACATCAAAGTTAAAACTAACTTCAATAGCTTTCCAGAAAGTATTTGCTTGGCCTAAGATCTGTCCTGGTTCAAAAGTTATGAGATGTCAAAGTTAACAGAATTTCTGGAGAAATTTGGACACTACCTCCCTGCTTTAGGTACTGATTTGATCCAAGAATCCCAGTTAATTCTATTCCTAATCTGATCAAACTTTCTGTTACAAAGTTGTAACCCATCTCATAAGCTTTCCAGAACTACCTCAGTTTCTATTTTTGGATTTTTTTTCAGGAAGTTATACTCAATTTACAGAGAGTTTACAGAGAGCATTTGCTGTGCCCTGTTTTCTGGACAGTTTTAACTCTACTGCAATTTTCAATTGGTTAAAGGATGAAACACCTCTGGACCTAAACAGAAGATTTGTAAAGCTCTTCCAAAGCTTTCCAGAAATGTATCATATGACCCCATACTCGAAATAACTCAACCTCTAACCTCTGATTAACTTCAGCCTTGATTCGGCTGAAAACAGAGTGCTCTGTCCTTAACAACCTAGAAGTTGAAAGCTTGTTAACTTTGAATATCCTAATTAAGGGAAGGAGTTACATCAAGTTTTACTACTTTGGATCAAAACCTTCAAGTTTTAAATGAATTTGTTCATTTAGTGGGGTGTGACATCGATGCGTCACCAGATTATGTCGGTACTACGTCCTCACAAAGAAAAACCTATACCGGACTTAGCCGGCTTCGTTAGTTCAGTGGCACTAAACGTCACTCGCACACGGATGCTACATGTCTACTGTTTTGTGGTCAGACTACCTGCAGAAACTCAAACAATCGTCAGACTCGGCTGCACACCGAGCCCGGTATCCATACAGTCCGTACACCCGGCCGTCATCACCCGCCCGGATGTCCTCAAGCCAAACACGCCTTGAGCTACGTGTTCACGTTTCAGAACACGTGACAGGGTCTCCCAAATTGCACCATGCACGCCAGGGACAGACGTTGCTCGAATACCCCAAACGACATGAAAAGTCGTAGAGGATATCAAAGCGGGTTGGGTTACCTGCCACCCGTGGGGCTCCACCCTTCAGCTTGTGCGCACTGGTGGACAGCGCTTACGTGCACCCCCCAAGACATAAACGTCCCGAGATGCACGATTTTCTGAAATAGGCAAATAGGTTAGTATGCCACTTTCTATATGCTAATAACATCCTTATACGGGCTGCTAACTCGTTCCTCACTGGATTTTTGAAAAAGATGACCTTTTTAGTGTGTTAAACCTCAAGCGAGCTCTGATACCAGCGCTGACACGACCCCATGGTCTTGTCAAGCCAGGATCACACTGAGGGGTACTGCGTTGCACAGCACCGGATAACACACATACAAGGCACAAAGCGGAAGCAAAATTTTATTACATAAACTGGTTTATGAACATGTTTACATCAAAATAGTTCCAGTCTACACTCACGGGCGTAGACTACGCATCAAGTCCACGTTCAGCCCTTGAACGTGTCCTTGCTAGCACACACGCACACTGACTCTGCGGCGTGCACGACTCCCACTAGACGGGGTTCCCCTCCTGGGGTTCCGTCTCCTCTTTGGGAGTCCCTTCCTCATAGAACCCTGCAAAAGCTTCAAACACAAGCAGTGAGCACGAAGGCTCAGCAAGTCTGACCCGTCTCACCTAAACATGGAACTTCTACATGAGGGGTGATGGGTTACATGAGGTAAAGATCATTTGCAAGGACTCACCTAATTAGTAGAACCTTACTTTCAATTTTTAGCGGCAGGTTGTGGAGAACCTTACACTAAGGCACATGAGAGAGCCGCAATCAAACAAGAAACACATTTCTCTCATGTACTTAGCCCAAAGTTGAAAAGAACTTTAGTTAGCTCTAGACTACAGCAAATCATTAGCAAACAAGTCCATCTTTCAATCAGCACCATTTTAACATGTAACTAGCCTGTTCTTTCTACGTCACGGTACAGTGAACAAGTGGTACTCACTGACCGAGAGGGACGGTGATTATAATCGATTTACACCTGCAGGGTTACCCGAAAAACCCGTCACGTACGCCCGTACTCGATGTTGCCTACAACAACCATCACGGACGCGTACGCAACTACCTTTCACCCGTTAGCCAAATCTTGAACCGTTCCAATCGTCCCGAGCAAGAGGTCTCTGCACGCGCATCTCAGTGCCGCCAGCCGATTTACACCTCGAGCTCTCAACCTACCCTCTGAACGACCAGCTATGAATCAACACCCAGCTATCCGAGTTACATCGGTTTCCCGGTTACCATATAGCCGGTAGGTCTTCGGTACTGTTCTAGCTTGTTCAACAGGCCCGCACACGGCTCGGTCCTCAATCGACACAAGCGGAGCTATAGCACACAGGCCCCAAAGTCCTGCTGCCCTTACCCTCCGCTCGGTCTCATTTTTCTTGCCATGTGTATCATGTGCAATCTCTACCCGAGTCGAGTGCCTCTAGACTAGGCTCGCGAGTAGTTCCAACTACTCGACTTGTACCAAATCCTACTCTATCATAGCATTGCAGTAGCTAACGGGGTTTTCAATCCTAATCCCAACCCATGGTTTTCTTGGCTATGCAGTTGGGTTTCCAATCAAGACTCTATTGCAAGTAATAATGATACTCAAGTGAGTGCTAAAAAAATAAAAATTTGTAAAAAGGTTAATGCAAACCGGAGCTTGCCTTCCTGCTCTTGGTCGTAGGCTAGCTGCTTCTCCGGAGTAACGAAGTCTAGGACTTCGGGTTCCTCCTTGACCTTAGCGACTACATGATAGAAGCAGTACATGTATTAATTTAAATGCATTTGTATTAAGTTTGAACTTGTGAAGCTTATAAGTCCCACTAGACAGACTCAATGACTGTGAAACTTTTACTGTGGCTTGGTTACAACCTAAGCAGAGACTTGGTCAAGTTTTAGTTGCAGCAAAGCTCATTTGAGCCCTCCACAATTAATTATGTACTTGACCATAATTGAAGGCTTTTACGGTGTTCTAAGAATTTTCATGAAACAAACTATGACTTTCTGAAAACTAGATTTTCAGAGGGTTCTAATGGAGTTGGTCTCACTTAATTTGAAGGTTCCTAGCTAATGATATGAGCTAAACAATTTCAGAGACAATTCTGAAAATGTTTCTGAACATTTTCTATTTTCTCTGGAACAGTTTCAATAATAACACCATTAGATGGATTAAATGAGCTCAAATGGATCTAAAATTTTTATGGTAGTTCAGGGATATTTTGGTGAACACCCCAGCAAAATTTCAGGATTTTAATGAAGTGAAACTTGATTTGCTGGAAAGTTCTCAGAGAGCTGAATCCAACAAAATTTGGTTCACTCGATTTGGAGTTTTCTAGCCAAAGTTATGAGGATTTGAAATTTGAAGGAAATCTGAAAATCGGGGGAAAAGTTTAAATCTGCCGGGGCCCGCGGGGACACGTGTTGAGCGCCGAGGCGACCGCACACTGTGGCCCACGGGGTTTTTGCGCGCCAGCACACCCGATCCCGGCCACACCCGATCCTGATTTCAAATTTTGAGCCGCTGACGCGTGGGCCAGCCGGCTTCGTCTTCCTCCCGACGCGCCCGCGCGCTCGCGCCGCCGCCCCTAGCCGGAGCAGACCCGGAGCTCGCCGCTGCCGGCCCTCCCATGGTCTGAAACTCGCCGCCAGGGGGTTGTCGACGTCGGGGAACACGTCGGTGGTATCAGTTCGGGCTGGTGGTGACCGGAAATAGCCCGGCGACGTGCCGCAGCCTCGGTTGAGGTTCGGCGCCGTCGGCCGTGAGTTCTAACCCGCCAAAACCTCGAACAATCGGTCCTACAGCATCAGCGTACCCCTAGGAAGCTCGACAAGGTGTCAAAAGGGTTCAAAGATGGCGGCAAGTCGGTCGGCACCTTGTGACAGATCGTGCCCCCCATGACTGCCCTTGATCGAGCTCGAAATTCATCACTCCTAGACAGTTTCACGCCACGGATGCAGAAAAGAACTTGACCGCTGGCTAGTCGAGCGTCTATGTGCAAGATTTGATAACTAAAGAAGGATCTTAGAGAGAGAATTTGAAGAATCCGTACCGGAAGCTCAGTTTAAGGTCGCCGGAGCAAAAACTGAGAATTCGCCATGAATTCTTCACGGTTTGCTTCCAAACTTGGAGGAGAGCAGCACGGTGGTCGCGCGCTCCTGTTGCCTCTCTTGCTGGACCGTGAAAACGCCTGTGGAACGCTGTCCACGGGCGCCTGACTCTCGGCTGAGGCTAGGTCACCGCGGTGGCAATCGTTTTCGGGCAAGGGAGGTCGGAGCTCGGGGTTTTTGGCGTTGGGGAGGTGGAGTGTGATCTCAGGTTGCTGTATAGCAGCTCTGGAACGAAGGAGGAGATCGTTTGCTGGTTTCCCGATTGAGCAGTGAGCTGCGGGGAGAAAAACTGCCGCTGCTCGGGTTCACACGCGAGGGGATAAAACCAGCGGGTCTTCGCTCGGGCTGAGGCGGTGCCGGTCGCGTGGAGGCGCGAGCAAGCCGCTCTGGGCGCCAGCGCGTGAAGGGGGGAAGCAGCTGGTGGCGCTGGTGGCTGCTCGGTGGCACAGCCGACAGCTGCTAGGTGGAATTCCCCACCGAGGCCGACTTTGTGTGCAAGACTTCCCTCCTTCTCTCTATGACATGTGGGTCCCTCCCGGGGTTTTAACCTCTAAAATTTACTCCTAATCACTGTTGTAAACAGTGAGCCCCAAAATACCCATGGTAATTCAAATTATTCACCCATGAGCCATTTGAATTGATTACAATCCAAATTAGGTTTGGTTTGAATGAATTTCAGCACAAGTTTAGTTTGGAATTCAAATAAAGTTTGAATTTTGTCCCACTTAGCTCATGTCAAGATCAACTCCAAATGGAGTGAAAATTGGTGTGTGAGCTCACAAAAATATGCTGAATAAGAATATGTCTCCCACTTTTGAATTCATGGGATAAAAACAGTTTGAATTTGAATATGGTTTCAAACTGCCCTCTTTCTAGCTATACCCAAAATGACCTCAAAAAGGTTTTGAATTTGGGTGAAACATGGCATGGACATCCTTAGCAATGTGTAGGAGTTTTCATATGCCCAGCCCCTCTATATCACATGTGGAAAATACCACTTTTGCAATATGTGAGTTTGTTCCCTAATGAGCATGTTGATGGTGGTTACTTGCTCTTCATTTGTGTCCATCAACTTTCCTCAAATGAGGTGTGTGTGTATGTGATGAACACTGCAAATATGTGTCAAAAACTGAGGCCCTTACAATATCAACCTCGACCAGCAGTACAAGGACCACCGAACCAACCCCAAGACAACAAAGGCCAGACACCTAAGGTTGGGGTGCAATGCTTCAACTGTGGTGAAGTGGGGCACTACGCCCATAAGTGCCCAAAGAAGAAGCCCATGCAGCCACAATAGCAGAATGTGATGCGAGGACGGGTGAACCATGTGACCATGGAGGAAGCGCAAGAGGCACCTGACGTGGTAATTGGTAAGTTTCCTGCCAATTTACACATTGCAACCTTGTTGTTCGATTCTGGTGCCACCCACTCGTTCATTGCACAAGGGTTTGTTAAGAAGCATGATCTAGCAACAACACAAATGTACCATATGCTAGCAGTAAACTCTCCAGGGGGAGAGATAAGGACAAGACAAGTGTGTCCCAAGGTGAATCTAGACATTAATGGGGTAGTATTTACTACAAACCTCATAGTGATAGACTCACAAGGGATAGATATTATTTTGGGTATAGATTGGTTGACCAAACATAAGGGAATCATCCGTTGTTCGACAAGAACGGTGGAACTAACTCACCCTAGTGGCGCAAGAGTGAAGTTCATAACTGTACAAAACCCTAGGAGGGACCTTAAACTCAATCAAATTGAGGTGGAAGTGGAAGAGATCAGGATTATCAGGGAATATCCAGACGTTCTTCCGGAGGAGTTGCCGGGTATGCCTCCCGATCGTGAAGTGGAATTCGCGATTGAGCTAGTGCCTGGAACAGCTCCAATATACAAGAGGCCTTATCGGATGGACTCCAAACAGCTGGAAGAACTCAAGGAACATTTAAGAGAATTGACAGAGAAGGGGTACATTCGTCCTAGTTCCTCACCATGGGGAGCTCCAGTGATATTTGTGCCCAAGAAGGATGGGGACCCAAAGGTTATGCGTAGACTACCGTGCGTTGAATGAAGTAACCATCAAGAACAAGTACCCATTACCCCGCATTGAAGACTTGTTTGATCAGTTAAGGGGAGCTTGTGTGTTCTCGAAAATTGATCTCAGGTCGGGATACCACCAACTTAAGATAAGGCAAACTGATATTCCAAAGACAACATTCGTATCTCGGTACGGACTGTACGAATACACCGTCATGCCTTTCGGGCTAACTAATGCCCCGGCATATTTCATGTATCTCATGAACAAGGTATTCATGGAATATCTGGACAAATTTGTGGTGGTTTTCATTGATGACATTCTCGTCTTCTCCAAAGATGAAGAAGAACATGAGGGACATTTAAGGTTGGTGTTGCAAAAGCTGAGAGAACACCAACTATATGCCAAGTTGAGCAAGTGTGAGTTTTGGCTGAAGAGAGTTCCCTTCTTAGGACATATAATCTCGGAGGGAGGAATCTCTGTAGATCCCGCCATGATCGAGGATGTGCAGAAGTGGAAGACCCCTGAAAATGTCAGGGAAGTTCGAAGCTTCTTAGGATTGGCTGGGTATTATCGACGGTTTATCGAGGGTTTCTCCAAGATTCCAAGACCCCTCACCAAATTGTTAGAGAAGGGAATCACATTCACATGGAAACCACAGTGCGAGACGAGTTTTCAAGAACTGAAGAAAAGATTGACAACTGCCCCAGTGCTAGTTATGCCAGATATGCAGAAGAACTTTTCGGTGTACTGCGATGCCTCTAGAAACGGGTTGGGATGTGTTCTCATGCAAGAGGGGCATGTCGTGGCCTATGCGTCCCGACAGCTCCGGAAACACGAGAAGAACTATCCTACGCATGACCTAGAGCTAGCCGCAGTGGTACACGCGTTGAAGATTTGGCAGCATTACTTGATGGGGAAGAGGACAGAGATATATATGGATCATAAGAGCTTAAAGTATATTTTCACACAGCCAGATCTCAACCTCAGACAAAGGAGATGGTTAGAGCTAATCAACGACTTTGATGTGGGCATAAACTATCATCCTGGGAAAGCGAACGTCGTAGCAGATGCTTTAAGCCGGAAGGTGCATGTCAATAGGTTGAGCTTAAAGGACATGCCTACAGATTTGAAGGAAGAGGTTGTAAAACTCAATCTATGTCTGGTGAATAGTGGTGAAGCCATCGCCATGGAAGTGGACTCCACATTAGAGCAAGACATACGCGATGGTCAGAAGAATGATGAGAAGATACAAGAAATCAGAGAACTCATCAAGGATAATAAAGCCCCCGGGTTCAGAGAGGATGAACAAGGTACGGTGTGGCATGGGAAAAGAATCTGTGTGCCTGAGGTAAAGGAGATCCGTGAATTGATTTCGAAGGAGGCTCATGATTACGACTATTCCATTCATCCTGGAAGTACGAAGATATATCATGACCTCAAGAGCAGATATTGGTGGTATGGCATGAAGCGAGATGTCGCGGAACATGTTGCCCTATGTGACACATGTCAGTTGGTGAAAGCAGAACATCAACGACCCGCGGGACTGTTGCAACCACTCAAAGTGCCCGAATGGAAATGGGAGGAAATAGGTATGGATTTCGTATTGGGACTTCCTAGGACCCAATCGGGATATGATTCGATATGGGTCATCATCGACAGGCTAACCAAGGTAGCTCATTTCATCCCCGTGAAAGAAAGCTACAGCGGATCCAAATCGGCAGAATTGTACATGTCAAGGATCGTGTGTTTCCATGGAGTGCCAAAGAAGATAGTGTCAGATCGAGGGACACAGTTCACCTCAAGGTTCTGGCAGAAGTTACATGAAACCATGGGAACCCATCTAAATTTTAGTTCTGCCTATCACCCCCAGACTGACGGGCAGACGGAAAGAACCAATCAGATCCTTGAGGATATGCTGAGAGCGTGTGCGCTCAAGAACAATAGGAGTTGGGATAAGAACTTACCGTATGCGGAGTTCTCCTATAACAACAGCTATCAGGCTAGTATGAAGATGTCACCATTTGAGGCTTTGTATGGGAGGAAGTGCAGAACTCCACTATTTTGGTACCAAACAGGGGAAAGTAATGTGTTTGGGCCCGAGGTACTACAAGATGCCGAGGCGAAAGTGAGGGAAATCCGCAACAACTTGAGGATAGCACAGACCCGACAAAAGAGCTATGCCGATGTACGGAGAAGAGAGCTCGTTTTCAACGTGGGGGACTATGTCTATCTCAAGGTGTCTCCTATCCGAGGACTTCGTCGGTTCAAGGTGAAAGGGAAGTTATCACCTTGATACATCGGACCCTTTCAGATTCTGGAGAGGAAAGGCGAAGTGGCATATCAACTCGAACTACCGGCTCGCCTATCGGATGTGCACGACGTATTCCATGTGTCACAGCTCAAGAAATGTTTGAGGACGCCTGAAGAGATGTTACCCAAGAAGGAGGTTGACGTAGGAGAGGATCTGTCTTATGCCGAGCAACCGGTCAAGGTTTTGGAGACAATGGAACGCCTCACAAGAAATAAAAGAATCCGGATGTGCAAGGTGAAGTGGAAGCATCACTCGGAAGAGTAAGCCACATGGGAGAGAGAAGACGAGCTTAAGGCACAGTTTCTGGAATTGTTTTCCTAGAACCACCAATCTCGAGGACGAAATTTCTTTTAAGGGGGGTAGAGCTGTAACACCCCAGAACCTGCTAAAGAGGGGAATCTAAAATTTTTTGGACGTATTGCATGTGGGGCAGAAATTCAAATTCAAACTGGAATTCAAATTCAAATCAAAACAGAAAAGAAAAGGAAAAAGAAAAATAAAACCCCAACCGGCCAGTGGGCCGAAACCGGCCAGCCGGCCCACTACCTCCCCGCGCCAGCCCAAACCCGTGCCCCTCTCTTCATCTCACTGACACGCGGGGCCCGCGTGTCATCTCCTTCCCCGCGCGCCCCCAACGGCCCCGGACTTTTCTCTTGCCCCGATCACACCCGACGCTCCCGGATTCCTCGAGCTTGACCTAACCCCGAATCCCTCGCGCCGGCCTGCTCGATCGCAACAAGCCCCCGCACCCCCGGCCCTGATAAAAACAGATGAACCCGCCGCCCTCCCCTAGCACAAGCAGTTTCTCTCCCAGTGAGCGCCGCCGCCGTTGAGCTTGGAATTCCCCAAGAGCGTCGCCGTCTCCCTCTGTCAAACCGATCTCGTGACCCCACAACACGGCGCACAAGCTGTAGACGCTGACCCCGGAGGGAAACGCCACCGGAAACGACCATCCCAACGCTCACCGGTGAGTACCGCCGCCGCTCGCCGTTGAAACTTCCGAATTACACGGTTCCGATCCACCCTAATCATTGGTGTGCCATCTCTAGACCCCAGTGAAGCGTCACGACCCGAGAACTCGAAGGGATCACCGCCCCAACTGCCACTTTGACGAGCACCGCAAGCCGCCGCCGCCTGTCCTCGTCACCGAGCGGGTTCTGAGTCCTGCAGGCCTAAGAAATTAGCCTAGGTGAGCTCCCCTACCTCCCCTCTGCCGTTTGCTACCAAAAAGGGCGGGTGATTGCGTCTGTAGATGAAGATCCGCGACCTCGCCGGCGTGATTGCGCCTCTGCCGCCGTGCGCCGCCGCGCGCACGGGCGAACTCCGGCCAGGAGCGACGTGGCCTCTTGTGCGCCGTCTATTTTAAATCGCACGGTAGAAATAAAACCCACGTGTACCGGTTCGGCGATCTAATCTGAGCCGTCTGTTTTAAATCGGACGGTCCACGTCAGCCCCGCGTTATAAAGGCCGGGATTCTTACGCGCTACCCCCTGGGGATCTCGGAAAACACGAGCTAGCCCCGGAAACTTCTGATCTAGCCCCTGGAACTTCAGAAATTCGTGTAAATTCATTTAAAAATCAGTTTTAGCCCCTGGACTTAATAAAAATTAGGAAAACCCCTCTGTTATGTGTAGTTAGACCCCTGGAAATTTATGAAATAGTAAATTAGACCGTGCAGTAGGGTGGATTTACCTTTTTGACCCTATGTGATATTAAATTCAGAAATTTGAATATGTGACCAGGATTTAAATTTAAAAGGTAAGGCAAACACATGTGCAAATTCAAATTCAAACTCTCCTAGCACTTGGAAAACTTTAGAATGAGTTAAAAATAGATTTTAGACTGAAATGAAATCTGCCTAAGTGTTGTTCATATTTATTAGTTCTAGAAACACATTTTTAGGCTAGGAAATAATTCTGAAAACTGATAAAATAAATTTAAATTAGCTCACATCAGAGGAGAAGTTCAAAAATATATTATTTAATATTTTAGATCAGAACCTATTCTGTTTAGATAATATGTCCTACTATTTAATATTAAAATTCACTTTTAGGCATAGAAAATAAATCTGAAAATATAGGAAAATAGGTATGCATAATTAGAAAATGATAAATGAGGTCTCCAAGCACAAAAACTTCAACTTAGGATTTTGTAGAAGATCTGAAAACTTATTTGGAGTAGGGAAATACCTTTTATGCAAACATTGTGGCTAAGAAGTGTAATAATTAAATATAAAGAATTTGTTCAAATTGGAAATTCATATATAGTGTGCAAATAGAAATCTGAACACAGAAGTTAGAAATAATATATGTATGTTTAAAAGTGCATGTAGGCCAAAAATCAACACATCTAGGGTAACCACAACACTTAGAAATGTGAATGACTTCCATATGTATGTATGTGTGTTTTGCATGAGTGGAAGTGTGAATTATGACTTATGGATTGTTGTTTTCTTTTGCTATGTGTATTGGCATGAGTAGAACCTGCCCCAGAGCAAGTTCTCCCCTTCCAAGACCAAGACTTTCCATTC
Source organism: Neostapfia colusana (assembly GCA_030760725.1). Classification (NCBI taxonomy): domain Eukaryota; kingdom Viridiplantae; phylum Streptophyta; class Magnoliopsida; order Poales; family Poaceae; genus Neostapfia; species Neostapfia colusana. The sequence continues at coordinate 28,598,259 of JASWHV010000017.1, read as the reverse complement.
CCAGAGCAGCAGGAAGAAGACAAGTGTCCTTGACCACTTTGATCCTATAATAGGATGTGTAGATAGAATTATTTGCATTGTCAATTGAAATATAAAACCCATGCTAGGAAGTTTCCCTAGAATTGCATTACCTTGTTTCCTTGTAGCTTGGGTTGGGATCTATTTTATCATGTCATTTATTTATATGCTTATGCTTAGCCATGCTTAGAATGGGATAATTGGGATATTAGATCATCAATTTATTTACCTTACTCTTGAATGAGCTATTGTGAGTTATGTAGAGGTAGGGATCGAGGCAAGTTGGATGATTTGGTTGGTGCTGGGTGCACGAGACTCGGGTTTGTGTTTAGTACTTGCCTGGATCCTAAGGACCGGTTCATGGAGCATTTAACCTGGCTTTACCGTGCCAACCGCATGCTGAGATGGGGCAGCTTGGCCAATTAATGAGGGTATCCCCGGCGTTGTATGGGTGTGTTGAATGGTGCAGCGAATAGGTGTCAGCTGGACTACCATATGAACCGCAAGGCTCAATAGGGGGCCACTGCAGCGGGGTTGGAGCCTCTTGTATGCTGTTAGGGGTGAAACCTCAGTGGGCCCATGCTCGTCAGGAATCCCTTTGTAAAGGCTTCGTAGTGATCTCCTGGCTACACACCTGGGAAGTGTAAATTTGGTTCGCGGCCACTGGCATAATGGAGGTTCTTTTAGTCCACCCGGCAACGGGGGATGAAATCACTACATGTGGGTACAGTGGTGCAAACTCTGCAGAGTCAAAACTGCCATGACAGCTGTGCTCACGGTTAAGAGCGGCTTGGACTTATTCATGATTAGAGGATGATGGATTGGGAAGTTGAGGATGTTAAGCGGGAAGCTTAACATTGGAAATGAGACTATGCTTACTTGATATTGATGATGGGTTGAGGGATTGGAACCATTTCACCTGTGTAGTAATGTAGGTGCTTAATAAGCTAAGGTGATAGGTAATTATTGCGTAGTGCTTTAACCATGAGTTCAACCTCTCCTTACTCTAGCCATGCATGAAATAACTTTCCCACACTTGCTGAGTACCCACGGTACTCAAACTTGCTTTTCTGTTGGTTTATATTGCTGCTCAGGTCAAGAGAATGATGTGGTGTTTAATGACCAAGACTTTGGTCCCGAGGAAGGATTTTTGGTTCACGGAGTCCCCCGAGCAACGCCTGTGACGGAACCCACAAGATTTATATTCCGCTGCTGTTTTATTTACATGTTATGAACTTATTATCGTCCATCGAGACGTATGCTATGTAAGACTTATTTATATTCGAACACCTGGCTTGTAATATGATGATGCTTCACTATTTGACGTCACATGTATGAGAAAATGATCCTGGCATACATGTGATATTCACTCGGTTGTTCTTCGGAGAAACCGGGTGTGACAGTGGGGGTCTCGGGCCCGGCGGTTGGGTTAAGTCCCAACCGTCCGGACTAGTCCGGTCGGAGATACTGGACAAGTCCAGTTGCTGGACTAGGTCTGGATCGATTTGATAGTACGGACTAGTCGAGTGACAGGGCAGACTAGTCTGTTGTAGGCTAGTCTAAACCTAGTCGGACTTGTCTAGGATGCTAGACTTGTCCGGCCACTCGGGCGGATTAGTCCAGCCCTTGACACCACACTCTCATATATACGAAGATATATGTAGGGAATGATCCATATAGATTAAATTTTTCACGAGTAGTCTCAGTGAACATGGCAAGTAGAGCACACAAACAATCATACAATGGCCATGATTCAAGGAGATGATAATCAAAAATAATTTGATAGAAAATTGAGAGAGACGGTCTTTAAAAAAACATGCTTAGTTTTGAAGAGATTAAACAATTAACATTCAGATGTGCAACATATCAAGCCACATTTCAAGAATCAAGGATATTTAGCTCATTTCTAAGTTTGCAAAAGCGTTTTCCGTCTAGTGGCTTAGTGAAGATGTCGGCTAGTTGTTTTTCTGTTCTAACATGTGAAATAACTATATCTCTCTTTATTGAGTGATCTCTCAGGAAGTGGCCGGATGTCAATGTGTATGGTCCAAGAGTGTTCAACAGGGTTATAGGCAATTTTAATAGCACTCTCATTGTCGCATAGGAGTGGAATGTGGTTCATATTGAGACCATAGTCTCTAAGAGTTTGTCGCATCCAAAGTAGTTGTGCACAACAACTTCTGTCTGCGACATACTACGCTTCGGCTGTGGATAGGGCAATGGAATTTTGTTTCTTGGATGATCATGATACTAGGGACCTCCCCAAGAATTGACATGTACCAGAAGTAGTTTCCCTATCTACTTTGCATCCGGCATAATCAGCATCGGAGTATCCGATGAGATCAAACTTGGACCCTTTAGGATACCACAATGCTAGGTTAGGTGTCTGAACTAGATAGCGCAAGATTCTCCTTACAACTGTGAAATGACACTCTTTAGGAGCGGCTTGAAACCTTGCACACAAGCATACACTTAACATAATATCAGGCCTAGATGCACAAAGATAAAGCAAAGAGCATATCATGGAGCGATATGCCTTTTGGTCCACACTAGCTCCATCTTCATTAAGGTCAAGGTGTCCATATGTTCCCATGGGTGTCTTGATGGGTTTGGCCTTATCCATGTCAATTTTCTTGAGTATGTCTTGAGTATACTTGGTTTGACTTATGAACGTGCCATCCTTGAGTTGCTTGACTTGAAATCCTAAGAAAAACTTCAACTCCCCCATCATGGACATTTCGAACCTTTCCGTCATTATATTGCTTCGACTTGTGAATATCCTTTGGCCATAAGTCTTGCATTGTTCCTAATTACCACTCCATGTTCATCTTGCTTGTTTTGGAACACCCACTTGGTACCTACAATGTTGGCATTTGGTCTCCTCACCAATTCCCAAACTTCATTCCTCTTGAAGTAGTTTAATTCTTCTTGCATGGCTACCACCCAATCCGGATCTTGCAGTGCTTCCTCTACCCTTAGGGGTTCCAAAAATAAATAAACGAGTAATGTTCACAAAAGTTCGCTACACAGGATCGAGTGGTTACCCCTCTAGTGATATCACTAAGAATGTTGTTGACGGGGTGATCATGTTGAATGCTTTGGTAGACCCTTGGATATGGTAATTGGGGTCTTTGGTCAATTTCTTCTTCATCATCGGTTCCCCCTTGATTAATACCTTTAACTTGATCTTGATCAACTTGGAATTGAGAGTCTTTTGGTTGATCATTTTGAGCTTGATCTTGTACTTGTGTTGGAAGAGCAGCTTGTGTTGAGGATTGATCTGCTTGACCTTGACTTTTCTCTTGTGGGAGTACATCACCAACGGCCATCCCTCTTAGTGCTATGTAAGGTGCTTCCTCTTAATATAGTATGGATTGGTCAACTTGCTCTACTTGAGAGCCGTTAGTTTCATCAAACACTTAATCACGTGCTATTTCAACACAACCGGATTTTTGTTGAAAACACAATATGCATAAGTGTTTGAGTCATACCCAAGAAAGAATCCTTCATTGGATTTAGATGCAAACTTCAAAGTTCTAGGTTTCTTATTAAGAACGCAACATTTGCTAACAAAGACTCTAAAATATGAAACATTGGTCTTGTTACCGGTTAGAAGCTCATATGGTGTTTTTTCAAGACTCGATGAATATAAAGCCGGTTTGTGGCATGACAAGCGGTGTTAACCGTTTCAGCCCGAAACCGGTCTGAAGTCTTGTATTCATCAAGTATGGTTCTCGCCATCTCGATGAATGTGCGGCTCCGTGACACCCGGTTCCGAAAATAGAACCAAGTGAATTCATATGTGTGCCCAGGATGTTCATCACACATACACATGTAATCCACAAACTGAATTCAGAATATAACCACGAATAAATAGTGTTTAAGTAGTTTATTACATCGACTCATTGTCTCACTCATGAATCTCTAACTTATTCTTGCAGCGGAAGTCTCTAGATGACAGCGGAAATAACTAAACAACAGGCTCCAACTTCAACTCCACAGGCATGTTGACGGTAGTTCACATGCCTAGTACTCCACATGGTCCTCGAAGTACTCATCTCCTGTAGCTGATGTTTATGTGGTAATGCAAGGGTGATTACATGTCATACTCAGCAAATGCGGGAAAAGTATGACATGTAGCTTACAACAAGGTATGTAATAAAAAGGCTCATTGCAGAAAGCAAATTTTATTTCACAAACATGATAAAAACAGCAACTATTTCTAGGTGAATTTAATCCCAATATAACCAAGTAAACAGCAACATTCTTTCATCATAATTCACCATTTATAAAGTCTCATCCAGCCATTAATCTTTCTCAAGTTCATCTCATGCTCATAAATATTCATAACCATCTCATATTCATATAACCGAAACCAAACTTATTGTCATGACTCAAACCAGTCCCAAAACCAATCCCAATGACCATACCATAACCATACCGAATAACCGTCCCAAGTTTTCCCTCTAATCATGGAAGTTGGCTAGGTGCTTGTGACCGGAAGCATGGCTATGATGATAGTTTTACACTCTGCAGAGGTGGCACCACTTTACCGGCAAGTTCGTGATTTTGTCACCCGTCGGCGACTGCAGAACCTCCATTATACCAGTACACAACCGTCGGTGTATGGCAAAGAGATCACAAAACAGCCTTTACAAAGGGGCTACTAGATGTATGGACTCACTGAGGTTTCACCGGCAGGCTCGAATCACCACTCTCCCACCCATGGGCTCCCTCTTGTGCCATGCAGTTCCCAGGGCAGTCCTCCTCGACTCCCATTCTCCGCGCCATCCACGGTCCATAACAATCTAGCAACACACCTAATTAATCAGCTAAGCCGCACCCATACTTGGCCTTATGGTGGCACTGTTTTCCTGGCATATTGTGACACCCCTGTTCCAAGAGAACCTCGGAAACGAGACTGATGCGTATGTGTGCCCAGGATGTTCATCACACATACACATATCATCCACAAACTGAATTCAGAATAAAATACCACGAATGAACAGGGTTCAAGTACTTTATTACATCAATGTTTTTGCAGCAGAAGTCTCTATCTAAATCTAGCAGCGAAAGTCTTTATTCTAGCAGCGGAAGTCTTCTAACTATTGCGGAAGAAACTAAGCAGCAGCAGTGGCTCCATCTCTTACTCCACAGGCAAGGTTGATGGTGGATCTCATGGCTAATACTCCACATGCTCGTCGAAGTACTCCTCTCCTGTTGCTGATGATGTATGATAATGCAAGGGTGAGTACATGATGTACTCAGCAAGTGCGGGAAGTATGACATGTAGCTTACAACAAGGTAGGTATAAAAAGGCTCATTGCGGAAAGCAAAGTTCATTTATCAAAACACGATAAAAACAGCAACTTAGCTTTAAGTGAATGTAATCCCAACATGTATTTAAACATCAACATACCTCCATCATGATTCACCACTTTTCATGTCTCTCCCAGACATTTATCTTTCTCAAATTTTCTCAAGCTCATGAATACCATCTCGTATTCACTACCATCTCATGAATACCATCTCGTATTCACTACCATTTCATCTCATATTCAATTCCGTTTCATACCGAGACCAAATCTCATTGCCATGACTCAACAGTCATGCAACAAATCTCATTACCCAGACTCAACAGTCCCGAAAACCAGATCTAAACACCAAACCAAAAACCATCCCAATAACCAAAACAGAACCATCAAAAAACCATCCCATCTAATCATGGAAGTTGGCCAGGCGCTCGTGAACTTAAGCTCGGCTATCATGATAGTTTTACACTTTGCAGAGGTGGCACTACTTTACCCACAAGTTTGTGATTTCGTCACCCGTTGGCGACTGCAGAACCTCCATTATACCAGTACACAACCGTCGGTGTATGGTCAAGAGATCACAAAATAGCCTTTACAAAGGGGCTACTAGATGTATGGACTCACTAAGGTTTCACCAGCAGGCTCGAATCTCCAATTCTCCCACCCACGGGCCCCCTCTTGTGCCATGCAGTTCCCAGGGCAGTCCTGACTCGACTCCCATTCCCCGCGCCTTCCACGGTCCATAAAAATCTAGTAACTTACCTAATTACTCAGCTAAGCCGTACCCATACTTGGCCTTGTTGTGGCACTGTATTCCTGGCATGTGCTCGCATGAACCGGTCCTTAGATCTACGGCAAGTAAACCACCATCTCATTCTACCTCATCCACAAACCAAGGCTTGCCTAGATCTCCCCCGATTCATGTTTTTTTTTCAACATCAGTTTCTCATTGTTCATACGAGTGCAGTTAGCTAGACACATATATCTCGCTTCCCATATCCCATGGACTCGGCGAAGCATAAAAGCAAAAACCATACCCGACTCATTTACTTTCTCGGCGACAAGGGTGGTTACCAAAACTAGTAAACTCCTATGAAAGGGTTTCCCATCAAGTTGACTCAAGCACACACACCTTTTCCCAAACAAAACAGTTTTCTAAAAACATGGCATCAATATCGTCAAGGGGCACTTGCCTTGTTCTTGCGGTTTCTGTTGCTCAAATTCCTGCTGTTGTAGTCCGTCGTAGGTAGCTCCCTGAGCTTGTCCTTCTATTCGCGATCACACACATACAAGATTCATAGCAATCAATCATCATGCACAACTCTACTTTAAGATGCAATGATGCATATGCATGTTAATCCTACGGTGCAGTTTAGTTTGTACGTGTTCTTACATGGCTTGCATGGGTTTGCATGGGGTTTATGATGAACAGAGGTGTAAAGATCAAATGTGGACATGGCGATGATCTCATCTCAAGATCTAGATCAACCCGATCAACACGTGATCTGTCCACAAAAAAGCTTCTATTCGAAGGGATCAAAGAACAAATGCAAAGAAAACTGCGATGATGTCGTAAGGTGGTATTGGAGACCTACCTTACTCTCTTCGGGACCTTCCTCCTAGCAATGGCAGCAAAACAGATCATCGGGTCTCCTTGGTCGATCGTGTCGGGGCTTGTCGGCGGCTCTCCGGCGACTGAACTCCGGCGAAGAGGCTTAGCTCGGCGTGTTGGGGGCTAGGGCTCCAAGTCGTCGACTCGGGAGGCGGAAAAGAAGTACGTGGTTGCGGCCAAAGGTTTTCGGTTCTATTTATAAGAGGAAAACGAAGAGTCCTACTCTGATCGGAATTCGAATAAGAGTCCTATTCAAATTGTTTTTGGATCTTAACAGCTTCTCTCTAGTTGATTTGGTGCGGTAGCAATGTGGAATTCGTGTCGGTTTCCTTCCGTGTCGGAATTCCCGCGCGTACAGAAGAAAAACCGCTTCAGATCTCGTCTCCTTCACGGTGATGAGCTCCGGAGGCTCCACGTGTCCTGCAGAGGCCGGGCTCCCCTTTTCCGCAGAGGCGGCCTCCTGTTGTGCCGCGTGTTAGGCCGACGAGACCTCCCTCTCCTCAGAGGTGAGCTCCGCGTGTGCCACGTGTCCTGGTTGGTCGGGACCTCCCTCTCCCTCAGAGATGAGCTCCGCGTGCGCCACGTGTCTTGTGTGTCGGGACCTCCGCTCTCTCCAGAAACGAGCTCCGCGTATGCCACGTGTTAGTTCCGGACCTCCCCTCTCTTCGGAGGTGGCTCCGGGGTGCCACGTGTCAGTGCCGAACCTCCCCTCTCTTTAGAGGTGGGCTCCGGTAGTGCCACGTGTCCGTTCTGGACCTCCCCTCTCTTCGAAGGTGAGCTCCAAGAATGCTACATGTGAAGTAGCGCCGAACTTCTTTACTTCTCGAAGGCGAGCTCCGAGGTCGACATGTGTCCGTCAGCGTCGGACCTCCCGGAGGTGAGCTTCGGAGGTGACACGTGTCCCGTAGGATCAGACCTCTCGGAGATGAGATCTGAGGGTGACACGTGTCTGGCGGGGCCGGACCTCTCGAAGGTGAGCTCCGAGAGCGACACATGTCCCGCACGGCTGGACCTTTCTTCACACAGTGACTAGCTCCGAAGGAGACATGTGTCCTGCGGAACTGGCCTCACTTCTCCGCAGAGGCTAGCTCCGGGGGCAACACGTGTCCCACGGGGTCGGACCTCACCCCTTTTCACAGAGACGAGCCCCGAGCCTGCCACGTAGTCAGTTTAGCGGCGGACCTCTCCCCCTTTGCGGGGATGAGCTCCGAACACGCCACATGGCCAGCGGGCCGCGGGAAATGTCTACGGCGCTCTAGGCGAACTAGAATTGGCTCTTTTTTGCTATCTTTTTTATTCTTTCTCTGTTTCAACTTATTTTAAAATGTTTCTCTACATGAAATATGAACGCACACATGGTTATGAAATTGAGGGTGTCACAAATCTACCCCCCTTAAATTGAATCTCGCCCTCGAGATTCGATAGAGTAGAGAATAGATGAGGGAATTCTGTCTTGATGTCTTCCTCACGTTCCCACGTAGCTTCTACTTCCGTAAGATGGCTCCATTGTACCTTGCACCATCAGACCATCTTGTTCCTTGTGACCCTTTCTCTTACATCCAAAATTTGGACAGGGTGCTCTGCATAGGTCAGATCCTCTTGAAGTTCGAGCTCTTCCATCGGTACTTGCTCTTCTGGTACTCTCAAGCACTTCTTGAGCTGGGATACGTGAAACACGTCATGCACGTCAGAGAGGTGCATCGGGAGCTCTAGTTGATAGGCTACTTCTCCTCGCTTGCCCAAAATCTTATATGGCCCGATGTAGCGAGGTGCTAACTTGCCTTTTACGTTGAAACGTCGTTGACCTCGGATAGGCGATACCTTAAGGTATACGAAGTCTCCTACTTCAAAAGTCAACTTCCTTCACCTATTGTCCGCATAGCCTTTCTGTCGTGACTGAGAAGCCTTCAAGTTCTCCCGTATTGTTTGGACTTGCTTTTCAGCCTCTTGTAGCACTTCGGGTCCAAACACTTAAGTTCTCTTTGGTCTTGTTCCAAAACAATGGTGTTCTACACCGTCTGCCGTACATTGCTTCAAAAGGTGACATCTTCAAGCTGGCTTGATAGTTGCTGTTATAGGAGAGTTCAGCGTACGGCAAGCTCCTATCCCAACTACGCCCATGTTTCAAGGCGCAAGCTCTCAACATGTCCTCCAAAATTTGGTTTGTCCTTTCTGTTTGCCCGTCAGTCTGCGGGTGGTAAGCGGAGCTAAAATCCAGTCGTGTACCCATAGCTTTCTGCAGCTTCCTCCAAAACCTAGAGGTAAACTGAGAACCTCGATGTGAGACTATCCTCTTCGGGACTCCATGGCGGCACACGATTTGCTCCATGTACAGCTCGGCTAGATGTGCAACGTTGTACTTGATCTTTACAAGAAGAAAATGGGCGGTTTTTGTCAATCGGTCCATGATAACCCAGATGGAGTCGTAACCCGACTGAGTACGTGGCAATCCGACGATGAAATCCATACTGATGTCTTTCCACTTCCACTCAGATACCTTCAAGGGTTGCAACAGTCCTGTGGGTCTTTGATGTTCAGCCTTCACCCGTTGGCATGTGTCGCATAGGGAAACATACTCGGCTATGTCCCTTTTCATACCATCCCACCAATAACAAGTTTTCAGGTCCTTGTACATCTTGGTACTTCCAGGATGTATGGAATAAGGTGAGTCATGTGCCTCCTTTAATATCGTGTCGCGGATGTGCTTCACGTTAGGCACACAAATCCTTTTCCCTAGCCAAAGCGTACCCTTCTCGTCTTCTTTGAAGTCCCTTTCGATTCCTTGTCGGATCCTTTCCTTGATCTCCTTGGTCTCCTCATCCGTTGCTTGGCCATCCTTTATCTCTTGTTCCAATGAAGAGTGGAGTTCCATCACTTCCATCCCTTTCAAGAACTCAAGATGTAACCGTTCGAACTCCTTGCGTAGCTCGGGTGGTAGCTCCCGAACCGTGACTTGGTGACGTGCTCCCTTCCGGCTCAATGCATCAGCTACTACATTGGCCTTTCCGGGGTGATAGTTGATTCTAACATCATAATCCTTGATGAGCTCCAACCATCAATGTTGCCTCAAATTCACATCTGTTTGAGTGAATATGTACTTGAGGCTTCTATGATCTGTATAGATATCACATCGGTGGCCAAGGATATAATGTCTCCAAATCTTCAACGCATGCACCACGGCTGCTAGCTCCAAGTCATGGGTAGGGTAATTAAGCTCGTGTTTCTTGAGTTGTCGTGAGGCATAGGCTACCACTTGTCCTTCCTGCATGAGCACACATCCAAGCCCTTGTCTGGATGCGTCACAATATATGTCAAAGCTCTTGCTTATGTCCGGCAATACCAAAACCGACGCTGTGGTTAGCCTTTTCTTGAGCTCCTCAAAGCTTTCTTGGCACGCTGATGTCCACTGGAACACCTTTCCCTTCATCAATAGCTCCGTCATAGGCTTTGCTATCTTGGAGAAGTACTTTATGAAGCGTCGGTAGTATCCAGCCATCCCAAGAAAACTCCGAAAATCCCTCACGTTTTGTGGTTGTTTCGACTTCAGAACATCTTACACTTTTCCGGGATCAACCGATACTCCTTCCTCGGAGATGATGTGTCCTAGGAACGATATCTCCTTTAGCCAGAATTGACACTTGCTGAGCTTGGCATACAATTGATGCTCTCGCAGTTTCTGCAAGGTCAATCTCAAGTGTTCCTCATGTTCCTCCTTACTTTTTGAATACACCATAATGTCTTCGATGAAAACCACGATGAACTTGTCCAAGTACTCCATGAAGATGTTGTTCATGAGGTACATGAAATATGCGGGTGCATTCGTTAACCCAAAACACATAACGGTATATTCATACGAACCATACTGTGTTCGAAAGGCGGTCTTGGGTATATCAGAGGGCTTAATCTTCAGCTGGAAGTATCCCGACCGAAGATCAATCTTGGAGAAAACTCGGGCTCCTTTCATTTGGTCAAATAGGTCTTCTATCCGGGGCAACGGGTATTTATTCTTCATCATCACCTCGTTGAGAGACCTATAATCCACACACATCCTTTGGGTCCCATCCTTCTTGTCCATGAAGAGCATGGGGCTCCCCAGGGTGACGAGCTTGGGTGTATAAAACCCTTCTCTAACTGCTCCTGGATTTACTTCTTGAGCTCCACTAGTTCGTTAACGGGCACCCTATAGGGCCTCTTTGCTATAAGTGCGGTTCCGGGTACTAGGTCAATGAAAACTCAATGTCCCGGTCAGGTGGCATACCTGGAAGTTCTTCCGGGAACACGTCCGAGAATTCTTGAACCACCGGAATGCTCTCCAATGTTGCTTCTTTGACGTGGTTCAACGTTGCCTTCTCGGTTGCCGGTTGGGCTGACTCAAACTCGATACGAGTTCCGTGCTCGTTTGTCAACTGCACGCTCCTCTCAACACATTGGATCACTCCGTTGTGCTTACTTAACCAATCCATTCCAAGTATTATGTTAAGCCCTTGGGAATCCAAGACAATGAGGTTGGCAAGGAAGTCTACCCCCTTATTTTAAGGTTTACTTTCAGACATACTATATTAGTCCTCATTTCTCCACCGGGAGAATTAACCAACATAGTATATTTCAAGTGTGATATGGATAGATTATACTTGGGAACATACTTGTGTGATATGAATGAATGCGATGCTCCAGAATCAAATAAAATGGTGGCTGAGTTCAAGTTGGCAAGGAACATACCAATCATGACGTCCTCAGCCTGTTCTGCTTCCTCAGCAGAGACATGGTTCACGTTTCCGCGAGTGTAGTTCTGCTATCCACGGTTGCCTTGATTGGCTCCTCCGTTTGGTCGTGGGTTCTTCTTGGGCGCGTTGCATTGCTGTCCAGGACCTCTCTTTGGGCACTGGCTCGCAAAGTGTCCGGTTTCTCCGCATGCAAAGCATGCTTTGTTGCCCATGACAGCAGGTACGTTGGGGTGGGGGTTTTGAACAGGAGCGCCCATGTTAGGACGGGGCACTGGAGGCAAGGGCACATGGGGTGCTTGCATGACAGGACGTTGCTGCGGTGGTTGATTAGGGTGAAAAGCAGGAGCAGACGATCCATACTGTAGTGCAGCTGGGGGCATGTACCGAGGGCGTACATTGCTCCCTTGTGGCTGGTACGGCATCTTTCTCTTGCCCTCTTGCTCGATCTCTCGGATCTTGCTCTCAACCACTATGGCTTTGTCAACCAGCTTCTAGAAGCTCGCATAGTCATTGTTGAGGAGCTGAACCTGGATATCACTGTTCAACCCTCTCATGAACAAGTACTGCTTCCGTTGGTCCGAGTTGACATCCTCGGGGGCATACCTTGAAAGCTGCGTGAACTTATTGAGGTACTCGTTCATGGTCTTCTTGCCTTGGCGGAGACCTTCGAACTCTTTCCGTTTGAGCATCATGACACCTGCAGGGATGTAATGAGAGCGGAAACTCTCCTTGAACTCGGTCCAAGTAATAGTTTCCGGGTTGTCATGAGCGTTACAAAGGGTGTCCCACCAGTCGGCGGCCGCTCCCATGAGTTGGTGCCATGCAAAGAGAACCTTCTCTCGGTCATTGCACTGAACTATGACAAGCTTCTTCTCCATGGATTTCAACCAATCATCGGCCTCCATGGGATCATTATGTTGTGAGAAAGTGGGTGGTCGAGTCCTCATGAACTCTCCCAGTCTGTTGTGAGCCAGCGGTGGTGGTGGCGGTGGTGCAGGAACGGGGTTGTTGTTGTTGGCTTTTAACTGACCCAAAGTTTGGATCATAGTTTGCATAAGCTGATTGTGCATAGCCATCAACCGTTCCAGGTTGTTTGCACCAGCTCCAGGGTTGTCATTCTCAGGAACTTCGACGTGGTCCTCTTCTTGGTTGCCACGGATGTTTCTCCCTTGATGGCCAGCGTTTCCTCTCACCATCTGTGAGAGAGAGTTGGATAGAATAGAGGTTAGAAGGTTAGATGGATCCCCCTAACTATATGCACCAAGGTGGATGGGCTTTATATCGTCCTATATGAGGATGTGAACAAGTGCCGAAGCATCTCACACCTCTTTATTATGTGTGGATATGGACAACGCTGAAGCGTCCCACAACTCGCACTAAGTACAAACAATCACAACAATCATCACAAAGTTCACACAACTCCTATTCAAGCTTATTCAATGGGGGTCCTATGTGCTTTAGGGTGATACCAATCTGTGATCCAACTATGGCTTCTCCTAGGCTTGCATCCTACGGTCAAGGTGGTTTTGATGCCAATCTATGCATTCTAGGCTTGCATCGTATGGTCATAGTGGCTCTAATGCTAATCTGTGATTCCTATTTAGGCGTGTGACCTACGATCAACCGTGGTTGGTTGATACCAATTTGTGTTTTCTATCTAGGCGTGTGACCTACGATCAACCGTGGCTCTGATACCAATCTGTGACGCCCCTGTTCCAAGAGAACCTCAGAACCAAGACTGATGCGTATGTGTGCCCAGGATGTTCATCACACATACACATATCATCCACAAACTGAATTCAGAATATAATACCAAGAATGAACAGGGTTCAAGTACTTTATTACATCAATGTTTTTACAGCGGAAGTATCTATCTAAATCTAGCAGCGGAAGTCTTCTAACTAATTGCGGAAGCAACTAAGAAGCAGCAGCGGCTCCATCTCTTACTGCACAGGCAAGGTTGATCGTGGATCTCACGCCTAATACTCCACATGCTCGTTGAAGTACTCCTCTCCTGTTGCTGATGATGTATGATAATGCAAGGGTGAGTACATGACGTACTCAGCAAGTGCGGGAAGTATGACATGTAGCTTACAACAAGGTAGGTATAAAAAGGCTCATTGCAGAAAGCAAAGTTCATTTCTCAAAACACGATAAAAACAGCAACTTAGCTTTAAGTGAATGTAATCTGAACATGTATTTAAACATCAACATACCTCCATCATGATTCACCACTTTCCATGTCTCTCCCAGACATTTATCTTTCTCAACTTTTCTCAAGCTCATGAATACCATCTCGTATTCACTACCATCTCATGAATACCATCTCGTATTCACTACCATTTAATCTCATATTCAATTCTGTCTCATACTGAAAACAAATCTCATTGCCATGACTCAACAGTCATGCAACAAATCTCATTACCCGGACTCAACAGTCCAAAAAACCAGATCCAAAGACCAAACCAAAAACCATCCCAATAACCAAAACCGAACCATCCAAAAACCATCCCATCTAATCATGGAAGTTGGCCAGGAGCTCGTGACCGTAAGCTCAGCTATCATGATAGGTTTACACTCTGCAGAGGTGGCACCACTTTACCCACAAGTTTGTGATTTCGTCACCCATCGGTGACTGCAGAACCTCCATTATACCAGTACACAACTGTCGGTGTGTGGTCAAGAGATCACAAAATAGCCTTTACAAAGGGGCTATTAGATGTATGGACTCACTAAGGTTTCAGCAGCAGGGTCGAATCTCCAATTGTCCCACCGACGGGCCCCCTCTTGTGCCATGCAGTTCCCAGGGTAGTCCTCACTCGACTCCCATTCCCCGCGCCTTCCACGGTCCATAACAATCTAGTAACTTACCTAATTACTCAGCTAAGCCGCACCCATACTTGGCCTTGTGGTATCACTGTATTCCTAGCATGTGCTCGCATGAACCGGTCCTTAGATCTACGGCAAGTAAACCACCACCTCATTCTATCTCATCCACAAACCAAGGTTTGCCTAGATCTTCCCCGATTCATGTTCTTTTTCAACTTCAGTTTCTCATTATTCATACGAGTGCAGTTAGCTAGACACATCTATCTCGCTTCCCATATCCCATGGACTCGGCGAAGCATAAAAGCAAAAAACCATACCAGACTCAGTTACTTTCCGGCGACAAGGGTGGTTATCAAAACAAGTGAACTCCTATGAAAGGGTTTCGCATCAAGTTGACTCAAGCACACACACCTTTTCGCAAACAAAACAGTTTTCCAAAAACATGGGAGCAATATGGTCAAGGGGAACTTGCCTTGTTCTTGCGGTTTCTGTTGCAAAAATTCTTGCTGTTGTAGTCCGTCGTAGGTAGCTCCCTGAGCTTGTTCTTCTATTCGCAATCACGCACATACAAGATTCATAGCAATCAATCATCATGCACAACTCTACTTTAAGATGCAATGATGCATATGCATGTTGATCCTACGGTGCAGTTTAGTTTTTACGTGTTCTTGCATGGCTTGCATGGGTTTGCATGGGGTTTATGATGAACAGAGGTGTAGAGATCAAATGTGGACGTGGCGATGATCTCATCTCAACATCTAGATCAACACGTGATCTGTCCACGAAAAAGCTTTTGTTCAAAGGGATCAAAGAACAGATGCAAAGAAAATCGCAATGATGTCGTAAGGTGGTATTGGAGATCTACCTTACTCTCTTCGGGACCTTCCTACTAGCAATGGCAGAAAAACAGATCGTCAGGTCTCCTCCGTCGATCGTGTCAGGGCTTGTCGGCGGCTCTCCGGCGACTGAACTCCGACGAAGAGGCTTAGCTCGGCGAGTCCAAGTCGTCGACTCGGGAGATGGAAAAGAAGTACATGGTTGTGACCAAAGGTTTTTGGTTCTATTTATAAGAGAAAAACGAAGAGTCCTACTCTGATCGAAATTCGAATAAGAGTCCTATTCAAAATGTTTTTGGATCTTAACAGCTTATCTATAATTAATTTGGTGCGGTAGCAACGTAGGATTCGTGTCGGTTTCCTTCCGTGTCAGAATTCCCGTGCGTACAGAAGAAAAACAGCTTCAGATCTCATCTCCTCCGCGGTGATGAGCTCCGGAGGCTCCACGTGTCCTGCGGAGGCCGGACTCCCCTTTTCTGCAGAGGTGGGCTCCTGTTGTGTCACGTGTCAGGCGGACGAGACCTCACTCTCCTCAGAGGCGAGCTCCGCGTGCGCCATGTATCCTAGCGGGTTGGGACCTCCCTCTCCCTCAGAGGTGAGCTCCGTGTGCGCCACGTGTATGGTGGGTTGGGACCTCCCCTCTCTCCAGAGACGAGCTCCGCGTATGTCACGTGTCAGTTTCGGACCTCCCCTCTCTTTGGAGGTGGCTCCGGGGTGCCACGTGTCAGTGCCAGACCTCCCCTCTCTTCGGAGGTGGGCTCCGATAGTGCCACGTGTCCGTTCTAGACCTCCCCTCTCTTCGAAGGTGAGCTCCGAGAATGCCATGTGTCAAGTAGCACCGATCTTCTTTACTTCTCGTAGGCGAGCTCCGAGGGCGACACGTGTCCGTCAGTGTCGGACCTCCCGGAGGTGAGCTCCAGAGGTGACACGTGTCCGGTAGGATCGGACCTCTCGGAGATGAGCTCCAAGGGTGACACGTGTCTGGCGGGGCCGGACCTCTTGGACGTGAGCTCCGAGAGTGACACGTGTCCCGCACGGCTGGAGCTTTCTTCACCGCAGTGACTAGCTCTGAAGGCGACATGTGTCCTGTGGAACTGGCCTAGCTTCTCCGCAGAGGCTAGCTCCAGGGGCAACATGTGTCCCACAGGGTCGGACCTCACCCCTTTTCACAGAGACGAGCCGTGAGCCTGCCACGTAGTCAGTTTAGCGGCGGACCTCTCCCCCTTCGCGGGGATGAGCTCCGAACGTGCCACGTGGCCAGCGGGCCGCGGGAAATGTCTACGGCACTCTAGGGGAACTGGAATTGGCTCTTTTTTGCTATCTTTTTTATTCTTTCCCTGTTTCAAATTATTTTAAAATGTTTCTCTACATGAAATATGAATCCATACATGATTATGAAATTGAGGGTGTGACACATATTCTCGCATGGACCAGTCCTTAGATCTATGGCAAGTTCAACCATCTCATCCAGAAACATGCACAAACCAAGCTTGCCTAGATCTCCCTGATTCCATGCCCATTAACATCATTAAGATCTCATCATCATTATTCATATGAGTGCAGTAGCTAGACATGTTTTATTTCAGCTTCCCGTATCCCGTGATTTAAGCAAAGAAAAAAGGAAAAACGACCATACCCGACTCATCAACTTTCCCGGAGACAAGGATGGTTAACAAAACTAGTAAAATCCTATAAAAGGGTGTCTCATCAAGTTGACTCAAGCGTACGAGTTTTGGCAAAAAAAACAGTTTCAAAACATGGGATCAATATGGTCAAGGGGCACTTGCCTTACTCCCGTGGTTCTTGCTGTTAGAGCGTCTCGAAGTCTTGGTTCTGTAGATCCTCATAGATGGCTTCTTGAGCTTGTACTTCTACTCACGATCACGCACATACAAAATTTACAGAAATTAATCATCATGCACAAACTTTACTCAAGATGCAATGGGCTAGATGAATGCAAATCCTACGGTGCAGTTTTATTAAACCAGTTTGTATATGTTCTTGAATGTTTTAATGGGATTTCATGGGGTTTTATGATGAACAGGGTGCTGGGATCAAGTGTGGACGTGGTGATGATCTTGACTCAAGATCTAGATCAATTCCACCGTCAAAAATCGATCAAAACACGATCTGTCCACACGTAAAAGTTTCTGTTTGAAGGGGGCGAAGAAAACGGATGCGTAGAAACAGCGGCAATGTCATAAGATGGGTAATGGAGACCTACCGCACTTCCTCCTTGGTGGCATGACCTTCCTTCTAGCAACAGCAGCAGCGGGGAATTTTTCTATGGATGATTAGGGCAGGACAGATCGTCAGTTGTTTTCCGGCGATGGCGAGGCGTGACGTGGCTCGTCGGCGGGTCTCGACGATGGGGCTCGACGACAGGGCTCGCCGGCAGGGCTCGACGATGGGGCTCGATGGCGGGTCTCGACAGCGGGGCTCGATGGCGGGGCTCACCGGTGGGGCTCACCGGCGACCGAACTGCGGCGAGGGGGGGGGGGGCAACTCGGCGATTTGGGGGCCAGGGCCTCCAAGTAGCTGACATGGGTGGGGGGAGAGGAGGGGGTGCTGTGGCAAAAAGGAGGGGTTTGGGTTCTATTTATAAGGGGGGAGGGGAGAATCCTACTCCAATTGGAACTAAATCCTAACAAACTTTTCCCCATTTAATTTGGTGCGGCAGCAATGGGGGAAAATCCCCCAAATGTGGGGAAAATTGGCCTTTTTGGGGGAATTGGTGAATTCGGAGATTTGGGGAAAATTTTGGGGAAATAGGAATGGGCTCATTTCGGCTATCTTTTCCCCATTCCCCACGATTTCTATGTCACTTACTCCATTTCTACATTCCCCTCTCCATTTCTATGTCCCACTCTCCATTTCTACATTGTCTTTCTCTATTTCTATGCCCCATTCACCATTTCTATATACCCTTCTCCATTTCTATGGTTCCTTCCTCCATTTCTATGGTTCTTTCTCCATTTCTATAATTCTTTCTCCATTTTTATGGTTCCTTTCTCCATTTCCATAGTTCTTTCTCCATTTCTATAGTTCTTTCTCTATTTCTACTTCTTTTATAATGCTTCTCTACATGAAAAATGTGTGCAATGCATGGGAATGAATTTTGAGGGTGTTACAAACCTACCCCCCTTAAATTGAATCTCGCCCTCGAGATTCAATAGAGTGGAGAATAGATGAGGGAATTCTGCCTTGAGGTCTTCCTCACGCTCCCATGTAGTTTCGGCTTCCGTGTGATGGCTCCACTGTTGTGATGCCCCCCTTCTGAGAGGAAACCTCTCAGAACCGAGACTGATGCGTATGTGTTCCCATGATATTCATCACACATACACATATCATCCACAAACTGAATTTCAGAATACTACCACGAATAATAGGGTTTTATTACAATGTCTTATGAGTCTCAGACTCATTCTAGCAGCGGAAGTCTTAATCTAGCAGCGGAAGTCTTATTCTAGCAGCGGAAGTCTTCTAACTATTGCGGAAGCAAACTAAGCAGCAGAAGCGGCACATCTCCTACTCCAAGGCAAGGTTGAGGGTGGATCGCACGCCTAGTACTCCACATGCTCATCGAAGTACTCCTCTCCTGTTGTTGATGATGTATGATAATGCAAGGGTGAGTACATGACGTACTCAACAAGTGCGGGAAGTATGACATGTAGCTTACAACAAGGTAGGTATCAAAAGGCTCATTGCAGAAAGCAAAGTTTATTTCTCAAAACATGATAAAAACAGCAACTTAGCTTAAAATGAATGTAATCCCAACATGTATTTAATCATCAACATACCTCCATTATGTTTCATCACTTTCCATGTCTCAACCAGACATTAATCTTTCTCAACTTTGTCTCAAGCTCATGAACACCATATCGTATTCACTACAATCTCATGAATACCATCTCGTATTCACTACCATCTCATCTCATATTCAATTCCATCTAATTCCAAGACCAATTCTCGTTGCCATGACTCAACAGTCATGCAACCAATCTCATTACCCGGACTCAACCGTCCCGAAAACCAAATCCAAAGACCAAACCATAACCAAACCGAATACCATCCCAAAAACCATCCCATCTAATCATGTAAGCTGGCCAGGCGCTCGTGACCGTAAGCTCGGCTATCATGATAGTTTTGTACTCTGCAGTGTTGGCACCACTTTACCCACAAGTTTGTGATTTCGTGACCCGTCGGCGACTGCAGAACCTCCATTATACCAGTACACAACCGTCGGTGTATGGCCAAGAGATCACAAAATAGCCTTTACAAAGGGGCTACTAGATGTATGGACTCACTAAGGTTTCACCGGCAGGCTAGAATCTCCAATTCTCCCACCCACGGGCCCCCTCTTGTGCCAAGCAGTTCCCATGGCAGTCCTCACTCGACTCCCATTCCCCGCGCCTTCCACGGTCCATAACAATCTAGTAACTTACCTAATTAGTCAGCTAAGCCGCACCCATATTTGGACTTATGGTGGCACTGTTATCCTGGCATGTGCTCGCATGAACCGGTCCTTAGATCTGCGGCAAGTAAACCACCATCTCATTCTACCTCATCCACAAACCAAGGCTTGCCTAGATCTCCCCCGATTCATGTTTTTTATCAACATTAGTTTCTCATTATTCATACGAGTGCAGTTAGCTAGACACATCTATCTCGCTTCCTATATCCCATGGACTCAACGAAGCATAAAAGTAAAAACCATACCTATCGAAGTGTGTGGTCGACACTTCCCCCGGACCTGCTCTGGGCAGCCCGCAGAGGTTCTTTTTCGGAGGGGCTAGTCACTTACAGAGAGCTTAAGCGTAGGGATGAGTTTGGGAGGAGCTTGACACGGCGGGTTTTACGTGGTTCGGGCCGCCGGAGTGTAAAACACTACGTCCACGGTGAGCTGAGGTACTCGCTGTATTGCTTGTTGCTCAGAACCGGAGTCCTGAGCTTGAGGATGAGTTATGCCTACGGTATGAGTTGCTGGAGTGCGAACCCAGGGTGCCAATGGCTAGAGTGCGAACCCTTGCTAACGTCGCCTACCCGAGCCTTTTATAGTCCAAGGCTCGTGTGGCTTACAAGGGGGGCGCGGGACCCGACAGGTGGTCCCGGGGAGATTGCCTGCCGACTATCGTATCTGCAGTTATGTCGGTAGTTGTCTCTGGCGAAGGCTTCTGAGTCTTCGTCTTGCCGCCCTGGCCATGCCGCATGCTAGTCTTAGTGGTTGATGACGGCGGAGGCGGCAGGGGATGTCTTGTCGCTGTGTTTATTGGCTGGTAGGTTCTGACACCGCGCGCAAGTCTGTGATGCGACTGGGCGCAACGGCACCTGACAGAGGCGTGCTCCGCGTCTCCGCATCTTGGGAAGGTGCGAGCCTTGAATACCTTGTACGGGCAAGGTATGGGGCGTCTTTACGCCAGCTGCCTACCGCTCGGGGGCAGGCAGCGCTGTTCTGCTTGACACGTGGCGGGCCCGGAGCCCTCCTCAGAGGAGAGGGGGGTCCGGCCCCGTAGGACACGTGGAGCCTTCGGACCTCTCCTCGCAGAGGGGGAGGTCCGGCTTCTGTCGGCCATGTGGCGGGCCCGGAGCTCTCCTCTGAGGAGAGGGAGGTATGCCCCCGCTGGACACGTGGCGCCTTCGGACCTCTCTCCCGCGGAGGGGGGAGGTCCGGCTTCTGCAGGCCACGTGGCGAGCCCAGAGCTCTCCTCTGAGGAGAGGGAGGTCCGGCCCCGCTGGACGCGTGGCGCCTTCGGAGCTCTCCCTGCGGAGAAGGGCGAGATCCCCAGGCATTTTCCCCTGTGCGCGGGGGTACCCCATATCGCGGGTACCGACAGTGGCCCCCGGGCCCATATCGGGGGAGATAGCGAGCCCGAGGTGGGTCCTCCGTCTCTCCTGTCCCGCGCACTTTCTCTAAGTCCCGCATTGACCACTGCCGGAGCACGAACAGTCGCGGGATCATGGGAGCGTGCGCTCACTTGATGGTTGCCTTTACTGCGGTGGTTCCCAAGGCTGCCACTTTTGTATGTTGCGGCGCTTTCTTCGGGAACCGCCGGAGTGCCTTGCCGGCTCATCTTCTTGGGCGACTAACTCCTTGACCCACCGCTTCAGCTGGGCGGCTCGGGTCCACCTGTCACCGGCGCTCGGTCTCGGAGCCAATGCGGTTGCCGTTGCGGTGTATTGGAAGGTTTTCGAATTACCTCGAATCGTTCCTGGAAAGTTTTAAAAGGGGATCTTACCTGCATCGCGGCTTCCCTTCGCATTTCCTAGCGCTCGCTCTTTCCTTGAACTCTTGCGCCTTGGTCTTCCTGTCCTTGAGCTCTCCCCCTCCATGGCTTCCAACTTGCTCCCGACGCGTCTCGTTCGTTCCGCCGAGCTTGGGCCAGTGCGCAGGCTGCTGGGATGGCACACGGAGGAACAGAAACGCCGGCTCCGCCGGGGATCTCTCCCCCTGCTCCTGGAAAAGGGGGAGATGGTCTTCTTCACTGCCTATGCTCTGGCGGGGTTCGTCCCGCCAATTTCTTCCTTCTTTGTCACATTGCTGGAGACGTATGGGCTCCAGCTCCACCACCTCTCTCCCAACTCCTTCGCAATGGCCACTGTCTTCGTCCACTTCTGTGAGATGTTCGTGGGGGTGCACGCTTCTGTGATGCTCTTTCGCTACTTCTTCGTGTTGCGGACGACTGGACGCGGCTCGAAGACCCAGATGGGGGCGTACTACTTCCAGCATCGCTGCAAGGACCCAAAGGTCTCTGGGTACCTTCTGCCTTTCAGCACGTCAAGGTGGGAAAACTGGAGGGAGAGCTGGGTGGTCATGCAGACCGACGAGCACGATCGCCTACAGCTCCCGACCGCTGGCCCAACCACCGAGTGTCGCTTCTGGGAGGAGGTCCCAGAGTTGGAGCAGGAGTACACACCGGTCTTGGAGCGGATCCGGTTCTTGGCCAACGAGGGGCTAACATCCCTGATGGTTCTGATGGACTTCATGTCGCGCCGTATTGCGCCCTTGCAGCAGCGCAGCCGCCCAGCGTGGTACTACACTGGCGAGCAGGACTGTACCAGGCTGGGGAGGGGCCCCGGCTCTGATCCTTCCGACAAGGAGCTGTACGAGATGGTGGGCAAGGTGAGTGGCGACTTCATTCCCAGTGGCGATCCCGCCCTTCTGTCCTCTGCCACTCCCCTCTTCTTGGAGCCGCAGAGGAGGTCAGAGCTACTGCGGAAGATGCCGAACCTTGACGACATCGGGATCGCCATCCGGCAGTTTGGGGATGCCTTCCGGGGTATCTCGATCCCAGGAACTGAGCGCTATGGATCGGGGCGCGAGGCGCCTGTCACTGCCCAACCCGTCCCAAGAGCCGGCGGAGCTCAAGCCGCCAACAAGGGGAAGGGGAAGGAGCCGGCCCCCGGGCATCCAGAGAAGAAACGCACCTGGTCTCCTCCGAGGGCGCCGCCCGCGCCGAGTCAGGGAGCCGGAGCATCCTTGCACCCATCTCCCGGGGGTGCTGGTCCATCGGGTGGCGACCCGAAGAGGCCCCGGGTGTCCCACCCCAGCAGGTCTCTTACCGGACAGCGGCAGTCTGAAGAACCCCAAGCGCCTCGTCATCCTTCCTCAAGCGGAGGGGCTTCTAGGACGGACGCTGGTGGGGCGACGCCGCGGAGTGTGCCAGGGGTTCAGACGCCACAGCCCACGACCGTTCCAGCCGCAGGTCCTGGCGGTTCAACTACGGCCCAGAGGCCGGGGCTACAAGCCCGTTGGAGCGCTCATGTCGCCCAGTAAGTGTTGTCCTTCTGGCTTGTAGGAGCAGCGTTCTCGTCCCCTCTCTTAGTCTGAGAGCTTTCTTTTCTTGCATGGACCGACCGGCTGCCGGGGGCGGGCTTCTTACCCAGCCATCTCCAACTGGCGGAGGCTCCGCGCCACAACATCTGGGAACCGCGGTGGTTCCCATGGTCCCCAAGTCGGCGGGGGCTTCCTCTATGCCGGCGAGTTCACCCTCCGCGGTGGCCGCAGCCGTACCTGTCCGCCCTCCTTCACCAGCCCAGAAATCCAGTCCTCAGACTGGAAGGGCCGCTGTAGGTGCACCTGCTGCCCCCTGGCTCCCTTAGGACAGCGTCCCACTCCGGTTGCTGAGGCACTGGCACCTCCGCCGGTCTTAGACTCGACTGGGGGGCCAGGGGCGTGACTCCTGTCCCCTCTGTTCCGGTGCCCATGTGGGATGCCCTGGGGTGTGTCCAGACCAGCGCCCGACAGTTCCAGGCCGCCTTCGAGCGGGAGCGGGGGGCGCTGGCCGGAGAGAGGGAACGCCTTCTTAGCTGGCAGCAGCGGACCCAGGAGGCTAGGGCGGAGTTTGACTCGAGGCAGTCAAGACTTGAGGCCATGAGTGCTCTGCTTGACACTCAGAAGAAAGCCATCAGCCGCCTGGAGTCGGAGACCCGGCGGCTTCGCGCTTCCTACCGCGAGGCCCTGGCCCATGTTGAAGCCAAAGCCGATGCGCGTTCTGCCGCCGCGGAGGAGTTGCGGCTGCAGGTAGCTCGTCGAGAGTGCGCCGTCGCCGATCGGGAACGTGCTGCAGCGGCCGAGGAGGAGAAGATTGCCGCACGGCTGAAGGCCAAAGAGGGCGAGCTGAGGGCTCGGGCCGAGGAGCTGGAGCTCCGTGAGTCGGCTGCTGCCGCGAGGGAGGAGCAATTCTCCCAGGAGCGCCAGGCGGCGTTGGATCGCGAGCTGGCGGCTCGCCAAGAGGTAGAGAAGCTCCAGTCTTCGCGGTCTACCGAGGCCCAGGCGGTCTGGGGCTTTATTGCCAAGGCGGGGTCCGCCTTGGCTCCTCTTGGTTTCAGCCCGACGTGGATGGAGGCTCCGGCGCAGGAGATGTCCGAGGCAATCCCGGCACTTGAGTCTATCGGCGGCAAGCTGGGCCGGCTCGAAGTGGTGATCGTCGACGAGCTTGAGGTGGAAGGACGAGGCCTGGTGAAGGAGGTCGCTATGCACGTACTGGCGTGCTTCCGGAGCCAAGACCCTTCCTTCTCTCTGGAGCCAGTCCGTCTAGGACCCGTTGCCGAGCGGGAGGAAGCTGCTAGGGCTGAGGTCGAGGACGTGGCCGCCCTTGTGGCCTCTAGGTTCCAACGGGAGTCCGGGGACCCTTAGGCATCTGCCCCTGTGGCCACAAGGCCCTGTACCTCCGGATCGGGGCGCGAGGCGCCTGTCGCTGCCCAACCCGTCCCAAGAGCCGGCGGAACTCAAGCCGCCGACAAGGGGAAGGGGAAGGAGCCGGCCCCCGGGCATCCAGAGAAGAAACGCACCCGGTCTCCTCCGAGGGCGCCGCCCGCGCCGAGTCAGGGAGCCGGAGCATCCTTGCACCCATCTCCCGGGGGTGCTGGTCCATCGGGTGGCGACCCGAAGAGGCCCCGGGTGTCCCACCCCAGCTGGTCTCTTCCCGGACAGCGGCAGTCCGAAGAACCCCAAGCGCCTCGTCATCCTTCCTCAAGCGGAGGGGCTCTAGGACGGACGCTGGTGGGGTGACGCCGGGGAGTGTGCCGGGGGTTCAGACGCCACAGCCCACGACCGTTCCAGCCGCAGGTCCTGGCGGTTCAACTACGGCCCAGAGGCCGGGGCTACAAGCCCGTTGGAGCGCTCATGTCGCCCAGTAAGTGTTGCTCCTTCTGGCTTGTAGGAGCAGCGTTCTCGTCCCCTCTCTTAGTCTGAGAGCTTTCTTTTCTTGCAGGGACCGACCGGCTGCCGGGGGCGGGCTTCTTACCCGGCCATCTCCAACTGGCAGAGGCTCCGTGCCACAACATCTGGGAACCGCGGTGGTTCCCATGGCCCCCAAGTCGGCAGGGGCTTCCTCTATGCCGACGAGTTCACCCTCCGCGGTAGCCGCAGCCGTACCTGTCCGCCCTCCTTCACCAGCCCAGAAATCCGGTCCTGAGACTGGAAGGGCCGCTGTAGGTGCACCTGCTGGCCCCCTGGCTCCCTTAGGACAGCGTCCCGCTCCGGTTGCTGAGGCACCGGCACCTCCGCCGGTCTTAGACTCGACTGGGGGGGCCAGGGGCGTGAATCCTGTCCCCTCTGTCCCGGCGCCCATGTGGGATGCCCTGGGGCGTGTCCAGATTAGCGCCCGACAGTTCCAGGCCGCCTTTGAGCGGGAGCGGGGGGCGCTGGCCGGAGAGAGGGAACACCTTCTTAGCTGGCAGCAGCGGACCCAGGAGGCTAGGGCAGAGCTTGACTCGAGGCAGTCAAGACTTGAGGCCATGAGTGCTCTGCTTGACACTCAGAAGAAAACCATCAGCCGCGTGGAGTCGGAGACCCGGTGGCTTCGCGCTTCCTACCGCGAGGCCCTGGCCCATGTTGAAGCCAAAGCCGATGCGCGTTCTGCCGCCGCGGAGGAGTTGCGGCTGCCGCGGAGGGGTTGCGGCTGCAGGTAGCTCGTCGAGAGTGCGCCGTCGCCGATCGGGAATGTGCTGCAGCGGCCGAGGAGGAGAAGATTGCCGCACGGCTGAAGGCCAAAGAGGGCGAGCTGAGGGCTCGGGCCGAGGAGCTGGAGCTCCATGAGTCGGCTGCTGCCGCGAGGGAGGAGCAATTCTCCCAGGAGCGCCAGGCGGCGTTGGATCGCGAGCTGGCGGCTCGCCAAGAGGTAGAGAAGCTCCAGTCTTCGCGGTCTACCGAGGCCCAGGCGGTCTGGGGCTTTATTGCCAAGGCGGGGTCCGCCTTGGCTCCTCTTGGTTTCAGCCCGACGCAGATGGAGGCTCCGGCGCAGGAGATGTCCGAGGCAATCCTGGCACTTGAGTCCATCGGCGGCAAGCTGGGCCGGCTCGAAGCGGTGATCGCCGACGAGCTTGAGGTGGAAGGATGGGGCCTGGTGAAGGAGATCGCTATGCACGTACTGGCGTGCTTCCGGAGCCAAGAACCTTCCTTCTCTCTGGAGCCAGTCCGTCTAGGACCCGTTGCCGAGCGGGAGGAAGCTGCCAGGGCCGAGGTCGAGGACGTGGTCGCCCTTGTGGCCTCTAGGTTCCAACGGGAGTCCGGGGACCCTTAGGAATCTGCCCCCGTGGCAACAAGGCTCTGTACCTCCTTTTTTATTTTTGCTGAGTCTGTAGCCCAGCTCATGGAGCCTTGTATGTACAGACTCTTGTTTTCTTCTGTGTCTGTATGTTTTAGTCTTCTTCCTGGTTTTACCTGGCCGAGTCCTTAGCTCCGCAAGGTACTCGGAGGCCTTGACCAATCTCGAAGCTCTGCACAGACACCTTCCCCGGGTCCTTACTATATTATAGGCCCCAGAGGTCTCAAGGACCCGCCCCATGAGAATGGGGGGGGTCCGGGTCTGCTAGCCACGTGGTGGGCCCGGGGCTCCCCTCTGAGGAGAGGGAGGTCCGGGCTTGCGCGGCACGTGGAGCCTTCGGACGTCTTCCCGCGGGGGGGGGGGGGGGGGGTCCGGCTTCTGTAGGTCACGTGGCGGGCCCGGAGCTCCCCCCCAAGGAGAGGGAGGTCCGGCCCCGCTTGACACGTGGGGCCTTCGGAGCCCCCCAGAGGGGGAGGTCCGGTTTCCTCCAGCCACGTGGCGAGTCCGGAGCCCCCCTCTGCGTAGGCGGGAGCTCTGGGCCCGCTGGACACGTGGGACCTTCGGGTCTCACCCCTGCGTAAGTGGTGAGGTCTGGGTTCTTTGGTCTTACCTTGGAGTTTCGGTCTTTCGTGATCCCGTAGCGGCCCCCTGGTAGGTGCGTTCCATTGGATGGATGTACCTACCATACTCCTGCGGGGAGCTGAGGCCGAGAGGTCCTGCACACAAGTAAGGAAACGTAATTCTCCTTGGGGGCTCCCCCTCCTTTATCTCATAGTCTTATTTGGCTTACGGTCCCTGTCGGTACCTGAGATATGGGGTACCCCCGCGCACAGGGTAAAATGCCTAAGGAACTCGCCCTTCTCCGCAGGGAGAGCTCCGAAGGCGCCACGCGTCCGGCGGGGCCGGACCTCCCTCTCCTCAGAGGAGAGCTCCGGGCCCGCCACGTGGCATACAGAAGCCGGACCTCCCCCTCCGCGAGAGAGAGCTCCGAAGGCGCCACGCGTCCGGCGGGGCCGGACCTCCCTCTCCTCAGAGGAGAGCTCCGGGCCCGCCACATGGCATACAGAAGCCGGACCTCCCCCTCCGCGGGAGAGAGGTCCGAAGGCGCCACGGGTCCAGCGGGGATGGACCTCCCTCTCCTTAGAAGGGAGCTCCGGGCCCGCCGCATGGCCGACAGAAGCCAAGCCTCCCCCTCCGCGGGGAGAGGTCCGGAGGCTCCACGTGCCCCGCAGGCCGGACCCTTCTCTCCTCAGAGAAGGGCTCCGGACCCGCCACGTGGCCAGAAGAACGGTGCTGCCTGCCCCCGAGAGATAGGCAGCGGACATAAAAACGCCCCATACCTTGCCCGTACAAGGTATTCAAGGCCCGCGTCTTCCCAAGACGCGGAGACGCGGAGCACGCCTCTGTCAGGTGCCGTTGCGACCAGTCGCATCACAGACTGGCACGCGGTGTCAGAACCTGCCAGCCAATAAACTCCGCGACAAGACATCCCATGCCGCCTGCGCTGTCATCAACCACTACGACTGGCATGTGGCATGGGCAGGGCGGCAAGATGAAGACTCAGAAGCCTTCGACCAGAGACAACTACCGGCATAACTGCAGATACGGTAGATAATAGACAATCTTCCCGGGACCACCTGTCGGGACCCGGTTCCCCTTGTAAGCCGCACGAGTCTTGGACTATAAAAGGCTCGGGTAGGCGACGATAGCAAGGGTTCACACTTTGCAACTCATACGCTAGCCATACACTCTCAAGCTGTAACACACCCCCAAGCTCAGGCCTCCAGCCTTGAGCAGCAAGAAATACAGCGAGCTCCATAGCTCGCCGTGGACGTAGGGTTTTACGCTCCGTCGGCCTGAACCACGTAAAACTCGCCGTGTCACGCTCTTACTAACTCGTCCATCTACGCAAGCTCTCCGCTAGAGACTAGCCCCACCGAAAAAAGAACCTCCACGGGCTGCCCAGTGCAGGCCCGGGGGAAGTGTCGACTGAACACTTCGACAGTCCCCATCCACTTATACGGTGCTTGGGGACTACCGTGCGCGAAGTGCCGGGAGCTCGGGGTCCCCCTGGCTATCGGCAGGTACCTCCAACGCAACCGCCTTTGGTAGGGCAGCAAATGCCGACTAAAGGTGAGAATGAGAAGAGGGGTCTGAGCGCATGGTGAGCATGCGCCAAAAGTGCAGTCATAAAAATTTAATACGTAAATTAAATGAGCACCAAGGAAGAGCAACGTAGGACAGGTTCCTTTTCATATAAATTTACATAGGAGGAAGGCAGGCTAAACATGGAGGCCACAACCCGCCCCATTAAGAAGGGAAGCAAGACTCTACGCACTTGGGGTCGGAACCAGGCGAAGCTGAACGTAGTCCTGGACCGTCCCCTGAGGCTTAGCTGCTCCGAGCACTGTTCCTGGACTTTATGGAATCTATTACAAAAAGAAGAGTCTGTCCTATTGTTGCTCTAGGGTTAGAACTTACGGAGGTGTTCTATGTTCCAAGGGTTCGGGAGCGGGTCCCCATCCTCGGTGGAAAGGCGTACGCACCCGGGACGGCACACTTTTGTGACTCGGAAGGGACCTTCCCAACTAGGGGAGAATTTGTGGGTTCCTTCGCGAGAAAGTATGCGCCGCAACACCAGGTCGCCTTCCTGCAGCTCCCGGGCACGTACAGACCTCTGTTGGTAGCGGCGGAGCGCTTGTCTGTACCGTGCGTTACGGAGTGCTGCATGCAATCGGACCTCGTCGACGAGGTCGATTTCTCCACGTCGGAGGTTGTCCTGCGTGGCTTCGTCGTAAGCCCGGACACGGTGAGACTTCATGGTGATCTCTGGGGGAAGCACGGCTTCGGCCCCATACACCATGAAGAAGGGTGTCTCTCCGGTGGCCCGGCTCTGGGATGTCCGGTTAGCCCATAGTGTGTTCCGAAGCTCATCCACCCAATTGGCACCATGTTTCTTCAGGTTGGCATATGTGCGAGTCTTGAGGCCCCTAAGAATCTCGGTGTTGGCCCTCTCAACTTGCCCTTTGCTCTTTGGGTGAGCAACAGAGGCATAGCACACCTGGATGCCGAGGTCTCCGCAGTAGTCTTGGAATGCTGCGCTGGTGAATTGGGTCCCATTGTCGGTGATGATCCTGTTTGGGACCCCGAACCGGCAGACAATCGTCTTGATGAACTTTACTGCGGATTGCTTGTTGATGGTGGTGACTGGTGTGGCTTCCGGCAACTTGGTGAACTTGTCGATGCCGACATAGAGGTACTGGAATCCCCCGACGGCTCTGGGGAATGGTCCCAGGATGTCCAGCCCCCATACGGCAAACGGCCATGAGGGCGGGATCATCTGTACCGTCTGAGCCGGTGTATGGATCTGCTTGGCGTGGAACTGGCACGCCTTGCAGCTCTCGACCAGCTTGATGGCATCCTGGAGTGCTGTCGGCCAGTAGAAGCCATGCCGGAAGGCTTTACCGACAAGCGTGCGTGAGGAAGAGTGACTCCCACATTCGCCTCCATGGATCTCAGCGAGCAAGTCGCAGCCTTCCCCCCTGGGTTATGCACCGCAATAGGACGTGGTTGGCGCCACGTAGGTAGAGATCCCCTTCTACCAACGTGTATCTCTTAGCCATGCGCACGATCCGTTCAGCGGATACACGTTCATCAGGGAGGATATTGTCTTTCAAGTAGTCCCGGATCTCCGTGATCCATGCATTGGGTCTGACTTGAGCGTCTGGATCTTGAGCGCTGGGTTGCACGGAGTCCCCAGTGACGCTTACGATCTTTGGCGGCGTCCATGGCTGCAGGGCCGCTGGGACCGCCAGCTTCGAGGTGCTGGTCCAGCCCCCTTCGCCCGGCTCGGCGGGCCGGGCTGTGGGACGCAGCAACGTCCTCTCGAAGACTCCTTCGGGCACAGGGGCTCCGGTGGAGGCCTTCGTTGAGAGGTCGTCAGCTGTGGCATTGCCAGCGCGTGGTACGTGGCGCAGGTCCAAGGCAAGGAAGTCTTTCTCCAACATCTGCACATGGAGCAGATAAGCAGCTAGCTGTGGGTCATTGCAGGAGCATTCACCCTTAACTTGCTTGATAACTAGCTGGGAGTCGCCCTGTGCCAACAACTGGTGAGCGCCTAGAGACAGGGGCTGTCTTTAGGCCAAAGATGAGTGCTTCATACTCTGCCATGTTGTTGGTTGTCTTGAAATTGAGACGCACCATATACCCAAACTGCTCCCCTGATGGCATGAGAAGCAGTATGCCAGCACCGGCCCCCTGCTTTTGCGAGGAGCCATCGAAGAAGAGCGTCCAGTAAGGCCCGGTGAAGGCCGGAGCTCAGGGACCTGGTTCACCGTCTTCATGGCCCCCTGGGTCAGTCTTCGTTGGCGTCCACTCAGCCACGAAGTCAGCCAGTGCTTGACTCTTGACTGTGTGACGAGGAAGGAAGTCCAGCTCAAACTCCGCCAGCTCCGCTGCCCATTTGGCGACATTGCCAGTCACGTGGGAGCTGTGGAGGACAGCCTTCAGCGGATAGGAGGTGACCACCGAGACCCGGTGGGCTTGGAAGTAGTGGCGGAGCTTCCTAGACGCCACGAGCACTGCATACAGCACCTTATGGACCTCCAGGTACCTTGTTTTGGCGTCATGGAGGACCTCGCTGATGTAGTAGACAGGCCTCTGGATGGTCCGGACCCTCCCTCCCAGGTCAGAGATATCTTCATCCATGGGCTCAGGCCTGCGGGAGGTGGGTGGGCCCAGGGAGGCTGCCGGGAGCTGATACTCGAAGGCTCCCGAGCCGTCTTGGACCTCCGGGAGGTCCCGCTGATTTCCGGGGAGCCCCGGGAGGTCCCGTTGGACATCCGGGAGGTTCCGTTGGACCTCCGGGGGGTCCCGTTGCACCTCCGGGAGGTCCTGCAGGTCCTCCGGGAAGTTGTTTTGGGGGTCCGGGGGTCCGTTTTGGACCTCCGGGGGGTTGCCTCGGAGACCCGGGGGGTCGTCTTGGACCTCCGGGGTTTCCCGGCGCCTATCTCCCGCTACCGGGGCAGGCTGTGGCGATGAGGGGTCCGGCCGCTCTGCGACGAGGACCATACTCACCACTTCAGCCGTCGCCGTGATGTAGAGCAACAGATGCTCTTCGGGCTCGGGGGCTACCATTACGGGTAGGGTCGTCAGGAGTTGCTTCAGCTCCTGGAAAGCTTCTTCTGCTTCGTCGGTCCAAGTAAATGGGCCGGATTTGCGCAGGAGCTTAAAGAAGGGGAGCGCTCGCTCTGCTAACCTCGGTATAAACTGACTCAGCGCGGCTAGGCATCCCGTGAGTATCTGGACTTCTTTGATGCGGGCGGGGGGCCGCATCAAGTCGATGGCTTTGATCTTCTCTGGGTTAGCCTCAATTCCCCGGTGTGAGACCAGGAATCCTAAGAGTTTTCCAGAGGATACACCGAACACACACTTGTCGGGGTTCAGCTTGGTACGCGTAGAGCGCAGTTTATCGAAGACTAAGGCCATGTTATCTAGTAGGGATGAACTCTGCCTGACCTTAACAACGATGTCATCGACATACACCTCAACTAAGTCTCTTATCAGCTCCCCGAAGGTTTTGTGCATTGCACGTACGAAGGTAGGGAGAGCGTTCTTTAGTCCATAAGGCATAGAGACATAACAGTACAGACCGTCTACTGTGATGAAGGAGGTGTGCTCTTCATCTTCTCTAGACATAGGGATCTGATGGAAACCCGAGTAAGCGTCTAGGAAGCACAACATATCGCAGCCTGATGTCAAGTCTACTATTTGATCTATTCTAGGGAGAGGGAATGGATCTTTAGGACATGCCTTATCGAGACTGGTGTAGTAGATGCACATCCGGAGCTTCCCGCCGGCCTTCGGGACAACAACAACAACAACAGGGTTCGGAATGAGACGGAATTGAATATGAGATGAGATGGTAGTGAATACGAGATGATATTCATGAGATGGTAGTGAATACGAGATGGTATTCATGAGCTTGAGACAAAGTTGAGAAAGATTAATGTCTGGTTGAGACATGGGAAGTGATGAAACATGATGGAGGTATGTAGATGTTTAAATACATGTTGGGATTACATTCATTTAAAGCTAAATTTCTGTTTTTATCATGTTTTGAGAAATAAACTTTGCTTTCTGCAATGAGCCTTTTTATACCTACCTTGTTGTAAGCTACATGTCATACTTCCCGCACTTGCTGAGTACGTCATGTACTCACCCTTGCATTATCATACATCATCAGCAACAGGAGAGGAATACTTCGACAAGCATGTGGAGTACTAGGCGTGAGATCCACCCTCAACCTTGCCTGTGGAGTAGGAGATGGAGCCGCTGCTGCTGCTTAGTTGCTTCCGCAATAGTTCGAAGACTTCCACTGCTAGAATAAAGACTTCCACTCCTAGATTTAGATAGAGACTTCCGCTGCAAAAACATTGATGTAACAAAGTACTTGAACCCTGTTCATTCGTGGTATTATATTCTGAATTCAGTTTGTGGATGACATGTGTATGTGTGATGAACATACTGGGCACACATACGTATCAGTCTCGGTTCTGGGGTGTTTCCTCTCATAACGGGGGCATCACACTTGTCTCGCTCCTTCCGCAGAGGCTAGCTCCGGGGGAAACATGTGTACCACGGGGTCGGACCTCGACCCTTTTCACAGAGACGAGCCCTGAGCCTGCCACGTAGCCAGTTTAGCGGCGGACCTCTCCCCCTCTGCAGGGATGAGCTCCGAACGCGCCATGTGGCCAGCGGCCGTGGAAATTTTCTACAGCGCTCCTCGGCGAACTGGAACTGGCTCTTTTCGGCTATCTTTTTGATTCATTCTCTGTTTCAACTTATTTTAAAAATGTTTCTCTACATGAAATACGAATGCATGCGTGATTGCAAAATTGAGGGTGTCACAAATCTACCCCCCTTAAATTAAATCTCGCCCTAGAGATTCGATAGTGGAGAATAGATGAGGGAATTCTCTCTTGATATCTTCCTCACGTTACCATGTAGCTTCTGCTTCAGTGTGATGGCTCCATTGTACCTTGCACTAACGGATCACTTTGTTCCTTGTGACCCTTTCCTTTACGTCCAAAATTCAGACAGGGTGCTCTGCATAGGTCAGATCCTCTTGAAGTTTGAGCTCATCCATCGGTACTTGCTCCTCTGGTACTCTCAAGCACTTCTTGAGCTGGGATACGTGAAACACGTCATGCACGTCGGAGAGGTGCGTTGGGAGCTCTAGTTGATAGGTTACTTCTCCTCGCTTGTCCAAAATCTTAAATGGCCCAATATAGCGAGGTGCTAGCTCTCCCTTGACATTGAAACGTCATTGGCCTCGGATAGGCGATACATTAAGGTATATGAAGTCTCCTACTTCGAAAGTCAACTTCCTTCGCCTATTGTCCGCATAGCCTTTCTGTCATGACTGAGCAGCCTTCAAGTTCTCCCGTATTGTTTGGACTTGCTTTTCAGCCTCTTGTAGCACTTCGGGTCCAAACACTTGATTCTCTCCGGTCTCATTCCAAAACAACGGCGTTCTACACCGTCTACCATACAATGCTTAGAAAGGTGACACCTTCAAGCTGGCTTGATAGCTGTTGTTATAGGAGAATTCCGTGTACGGCAATCTCCTATCCTAACTTTGTTCATGTTTAAATGCACAGGCTCTCAACATGTCTTCCAAAATTTGGTTTGTCCTTTCTGTTTGTCCATCGGTTTGCGGGTGGTAAGCGGAGCTAAAATCCAGTTGTGTACCCATAGCTTTCTGCAGCTTCCTCTAGAATCTAGAGGTAAACTGAGAACCTCGATCTGAGACTATGCTCTTCGGGACACCATGGCGGCACACGATTTGCTCCATGTACAGCTCGGCTAGATACGCCACGCGGTACGTGGTTTTCACAGGAAGAAAATGAGCTGTTTTCATCAATCGGTCCATGATAACTCAGATGGAGTCGTAACCCGACCGAGTACGCGGTAATCCGATGATGAAATCCATACTGATGTCTTCCCACTTCCACTCGGGTACTTTAAAGGGTTGCAACAGTCCAGCGGGTCTTTGATGTTCGGCCTTCACCCGTTGGCATGTGTCGCATAGGGCAACATACTCGGCTACGTCCCTTTTCATACCATCCCACCAACAACAAGTCTTCAGGTCCTTGTACATCTCGGTACTTCCGGGATGTATGGAATAAGGTGAGTCATGTGCCTCCTTTAATATCGTGTCGCGGATGTGCTTCACGTTAGGCACACAAATCCTTTTCCCTAGCCAAAGCGTACCCTTCTCGTCTTCCTTGAAGTCCTTTTCGATGCCTCGTCAGATCCTTTCCTAGATCTCCTCATTCGTTGCTTGGCCATCTCTTATCTATTGTTCCAATGAAGAGTGGAGTTCCATCACTTCCGTCTCGTTCAAAAATCCGAGATGAAACCGTTTGAACTCCTTGCGTAGCTCGGGTCATAGCTCCCAAACCGTGAGTTGGTGACATGCTCCCTTTCGGCTCAATGCATCAGCTACTACATTGGCCTTTCTGGGGTGATAGTTGATTCCAACATCATAATCTTTGATGAGCTTCAACCATCGACGTTGCCTCAAATTCAAATCCGTTTGGGTGAATATGTACTTGAGACTTTTATGATCCGTATAGATCTCACATTGGTGGCCACGGATATAATGTCTCCAAATCTTCAATGCATGCACCACGGCTGCTAGCTCCAGGTCATGGGTAGGGTAATTAAGCTCATGTTTCTTTAATTGTCGTGAGGCATAGGCTACCACTTGTCCTTCTTGCATGAGCACGCATCCGAGCCCTTGTCTTGATGCGTCACAATATATGTCAAAGCTCTTGCTCACGTCCGGCAATACCAAAACCGGCGCTGTGGTTAGCCTTTTCTTGAGCTCCTCAAAGCTTTCTTGGCATGCTGGCGTCCACTGGAATTCTTTTCCCTTCGTTAGCAACTCCGTCATAGGCTTTGCTATCTTAGAGAAGTCCTTGATGAAACGTCGGTAGTATCCATCCATCCCAAGAAAACTCCGAATACCCCTCATATTTTGCAGTTGGTTCCACTTCACAACATCTCCCACTTTTCCGGGATCAACCGATACTCCTTCCTCGGAGATAATGTGGCCTAGGAACGATATCTCCTTTAGCCAGAATTGACACTTACTGAGCTTGGCATACAATTGATGCTCTCGCAGTTTCTGCAAGGTCAATCTCAAATGTTCCTCATGTTCTTCCTCACTTTTTGAATACACCATAATGTCGTCGATGAAAACCACGACGAACTTGTCCAAGTACTCCATGAAGACCTTATTTATGAGGTACATGAAATATGCAGGTGCATTCGTTAACCCAAAAGATATAACTGTATATTCATACGAACCATACCGTGTTCGGAAAGCAGTCTTGGGTATGTCGGAGGGCTTAATCTTCATCAGGAAGTATCCCGACTGAAGATCAATCATGGAGAAAACTCGGGCACCTTTCATCTGGTACATAGGTCGTCTATTCGGGGCAGAGGATATTTATTCTTGATCGTCACCTCACTGAGACACCTATAATCCACACACATCCTTTGGGTCCCATCCTTCTTGTCCACGAAGAGCACGGGGGCTCCCCACGGTGACGAACTTGGGCGTATAAATCCCTTTTCCAGCTGCTCCTGAATCTGCTTCTTGAGCTCCACTAGTTCGTTAACTGGCATCCTATAGGGCCTCTTTGCTATAGGTGCAGTCCCGGGTACTAGGTCAATAGAAAACTCAATGTCCCGGTCTGGTGGCATACCGGGAAGTTCTTCCGGGAAAACGTCCGAGAATTCTTGAACCACCGGAATGCTTTCCAATGTTGCTTCCTCGATGTGGTTTAATGTTGCCTTCTCGTTTGTCGGTTGGGCTGACTCGAACTCGATACGAGTTCCGTGCTCGTTTGTCAACTGCACGCTCCTCTCAGCACATTGGATTACTCTGTTGTGCTTGCTTAACCAATCCATTCCGAGTATTATGTCGAGCCCTTGGGAATCCAAGACAATGAGGTTGGCAAGGAAGTCTACCCCCCTTATTTTAAGGTTTACTGTCGGACATACTATATTAGTCCTCATCTCTCCACCGGGAGAATGAACCAACATAGTATATTTTAAGTGTGATATGGGTAGATTATACTTGGTGACATACTTGGATGATATGAAGGAATGTGATGCTCCGGAATCAAATAAAATGGTGGCCGGGTTATAGTTGGCAAGGAACATACCAATCACAACGTCCTCAGCCTGTTGTGCTTCCTCAGCAGAGACATGGTTCACGTTACCGCGAGCATAGTCCTGCTGTCCACGATTAACTTGATTGACTCCTCCGTTCGGCCGTGGGTTCTGCTTGGGCACGTTGCCTGGTTGTCCAGGACCTCTCCTCGGGCAATGGCTCGTGAAGTGTCCTTTTCTCTACATGCAAAGCATGCCTGGTTGCCCACGACAGCAGGTACATTGGGACGGGGGTTTTGAACAGGAGTGCCCATGTTAGGTCGGGGCACTGGAGGCAAAGGCACACGAGGTGCTTGTGCAACGGGTCATTGCTGTGGTGGCTGATTAGGGCGAAACGATCCATACTGTGGTGCAGCTGGGGGCATGTACCGAGGGCGTACGTTGCTCCCTTGTGGCTGGTATGGCATCTTTCTTTGGTCTCTTGCTCGATCTCTCGGATCTTGCTTTCCACCACTATGACTTTGTCAACCAGCTTCTGGAAGTTAGCATAGTCATTGTTGAGGAGCTGAACTTGGATCTCATTGTTCAACCCTCTCATGAACATGTACTGCTTCCTCTGGTCCAAGTTGACATCTTCAGGGGCATATCTTGAAAGCTGTGTGAACTTGTTAAGGTACTCGTTCACGCTCTTCTTTCCATGCCGGAGACCTTCGAACTCCTGCCTTTTGAGCATCATGACACCAGCAGGGATGTAATGAGAGCGGAAACTCTCCTTGAACTCAGCCCAAGTGATATTCTCCTGGTTGCCATGAGCATTGCAGAGAGGTTCCCACCAGTCAGCGGCTACTCCCATGAGTTGGTGCGATGCAAAGAGAACCTTCTCTCGGTCATTGCACTAAACTATGGCAATCTTCTTCCCATGGACTTCAACAAGTCGTCGGCCTCCAAGGGATCATTAGCTTGTGAGAAAGTGGGTGGTCGAGTCCTCATGAACTCTCCCAGTCGGTTGTGAGCTGGCGGTGGTGGTGGTGGGGTTGCAGGAACGGAATTGTTGTTGTTGGCTTGCAGCTGACCCAAGGTTTGGATCATTGTTTGCATAAGCTGATTCTGCATGTCCATCAACCGTTCCAGGTTGTTTGCACCAGCTCCGGGGTTGTCATTCCCAGTAACTTTGACGTGGTCATCCTCTTGGTTGCCACGGACATTCCTCCCTTGACGGCCGGCGTTTCCTCTCACCATCTATGAGAGAGAGTTGGATAGAATAGAGGTTAGAAGGTTATATGGATCCTCCTAACTATATGCATCAAGGTGGATAGACTTTATATCGTCCTATATGAGGATGTGAACAAGTGCCGAAGCATCTCACACCTCTTTACTATGTGTGGATATGGACAACGCTGAAACGTCCCACAACTCACACTAAGCACTCAAGCACAAACAATCATCACAAAGTTCACACAACTCCTATTCAAGCTTATATTCAATGGGAGTCCTATGTGGTTTAGGGTGATATGTGAGGACCCTGCCCTCCCGATCACTCACGGGGACGGGGCACCTCGCCCGGGAATCGCATTGGGTGGTGCCGTGCGATGCGGCACCCAACAGCACATATAATAAAGCATCATATTACATACATCAAGCGGAAGCTTACAAAGTGTAAATTTTACACATACTTCTCAAAATAAACTACAGCGGAAGACTATTACAACTCACGTCTCATACCTATGCTAAGCAACAGAGAAGGTGTCCAGCCCGCGGACCCTTCTCGCTAGCAACACTGTCATGATAGCAGCGGCAGGGGTTGCCATGAGTTCACCACTCGGGGAGTTCCGAGTCTCATCGGGCACCCGTACATATCAGCCTACAGTTATTACCTGCAAAACAACTTATGCAGTATCTGTGAGCATGAAGCTCAGCAAGACTGACCCGTCACCCTAGTCATGAAACTCTACATGATGAAAATAGAGGGCTGATTATAGCAGTTTGCACAAACGATGAGGAGCTAAAGGAAAGTCCTTACTTCAAGTTTTAGGCAACTTTTATAGCCCTTGCGCAACTTACATCGAGACTCCACAATCAAACAAGAAACGCTTCATCTCGATGTCACTTGCCCGAGGTGAAAGTAACTTTAGTGAGCTATCCTAGACTCATACTGACCTTGTGCCATCAACGTCGAGACTCCACAATCAAACAAGAAACACTTTGCCTCGATGCTACTAGCCCAAGGTGGAAATTAAATTTAGTGAAATGTTGATCGTTCCTCATCTCCATTATGAGGATTACCCACGAAGCATCTTAAATGTTTCCCGGTTTATTACTACGTCACGACGCAGAGAACAAGTATGCTCACTACCGCGAGCGACGGTGATTGCAATAAAAAACACCCGGCTGACACGACACGTACGCCCGTACTCGACGTTGCACACAGCAACCGTCACTGACGTCGTACTTGGCCACCTTTCGCACGACACCCAAATGTCGAACCGGTCCCACCGACTGGGATTAAGTCTCTCTACGGCAAACCCTCGTAGAGCAGACTTCTCTATCCTTTCAGCATCGGCATCAGACGGTGAGGTATGCCTCGACACCCAGGTTAACATGTTACATCGGTTTCCTGGGTCCCATATAGCCAGTATGCATCCGGTACACAACTCAAACTTGCCCAACGGGCCGCACACGAGAACGGGCCTTAATCGACTCAGACATAGACTAGGCTCACAGGACCACGTCCTTGACCTTCCATCCACTGCCCGGTCTCCATTCCCAACTATGAGGATCAATTCCCAACTCTTCCGATTGATCCCCCTAAATCCCTGTTCACGAGTAGGAATCTGCCCACTCGAGTTTTGCTTCTTTTAGTCCACTTTTGTTGAGATCAGCAGTTATAATTAATTGATAACATATCCTACATTAAACTCAAGGGTTTTCTGGGTCATGCATTTAGAGTTTCATACCATCTAGACGTAATGCAATAAATACAATGCTAGACGTATGAAGTGAATACAAATAAAAACTTGTAAATTTGATGCAAACCGGGGCTTGCCTTAGTTTTGCAGGTGACTTATATATATATGCAGTTAGTGGGGACCACTTGAATTGATCTCTTGCCTCCCTCCTTTGATCTCCACTCCAATGACTTGAAGTCCTTCACGTAGATGCTACACGTAATGCATATGCATAATTATAATTGTAAAGATTTTGCTAGAAGTTCTAATAAAAAGTTTTCAAAAACTGGAACTCTGTTTAAGAATTTAAAATGACACTGGTGCTAGTGGTTTAGGTTTGGATCTAAACACATGATTAAGTGCTAAGTGGTTTTCCCCCTCTTCTATATTGATCACCTAAAGAGGTTAAAAAGAACAGGGGTGATCCAGGGCTCCAATGGAGCTGAGAATTTTCATGTGAGTTCCTTGTCACAAGAAAGTCCTCTGGACCAAAAATTTGCACTTTTCATTGAGTGGTTTGTTCAGAATAATTTTCTAAGCAATTAAGCAAAGAAGAATTAATTCTGAGATCACACCCATGTTCATGCAAAAATTAGTGAACTACAATTTCAATTATAGCTCATAGAGTTTGCATGAATTTTCCTAGCATTTTTGGGAGCTAAGATCTGCCCAGAACTGAATTTCCAAATTTTGGAAATTCTCTGAAAATGTTTCTGTATTTAATTGAACACAGCATCTTCAAATCTAAATTTCCCTGACCAAATCAACTCCAATTGAGCTGAAACCTTTACAGGGGTTCACTAATACCCTAAAGACTATTCTGGCAAAAATTGAGGATTTTTGGATCAACCAAACTCCCTCTAAAATTCTTTTGCTAAAAAGCTTTAAAGAATTTTAAAGAATTAAATAAAGGGTTTCATACAAATTGGGTTCTACATTTGGATAGTACTCCATCAGAGGAATCCAAAAAAATTTGTTTCACAATTTTTGGATTCTCCTACCCAAAGTTGTAGCTATTCAAACTTTGAACTGAAAACTGAAATTCCCCAAAATGTTCAAATACTGGCTGTGGGTCCAGGGGACAGGTGTCACTCGCCGGGGCAAACCACACGGGGCTACTGGGTATTTCCCGCGTGGCCATACCAGATCCCCGCGCCACAGCCGATCAGAAAATTGAAAAACCATCGCTGACAGGCGGGACCCGCCGGGTCGTCTTCTACCTCCGGCCCCCGCGCCCGCGCGCCGCCGGGCTCGCCGGAGTTCGACGGATTCCGGCCTCCCGGCCATCCCCCGAGCTCTCCCTCGCCCCTAGGGACTAATTTCACGTGCTGAACACGATGGAACCCTCTTCCCCGGCCGGCGATGTGTAAGGGCCTCAGTTTTTGACACACGTTTGCAGTGTTCATCACCACACCACACACCTCATTTGAGGAAGAATGATGAACACAAATGAAGAGCAAGTAACAATTATCAACATGCTCATTAGAGAACAAACCTACACATTGCAAAAGTGGTGTTTCCCACATGTGATATAGATGGGCTGGACATATGAAAACTCCTACACTTTACTAAGGATGTCCATGCCAAGTTTCACCCAAATTCAAAACCTTTTTGAGGTCAGTTTGGGTATAGTTAGGAAGAGGGCAGTTTGAAACCATATTCAAATTCAAACTGTTTTTATCCAATGAATTTAAAAGTGGGGGGCATATTCTTACTCAGCACATTTTTATGAGCTCACACACCAATTTTCACTCCATTTGGAGTTGATCTTGACATGAGCTAAGTGGGAGAAATTCAAACTTTATTTGAATTTCAAACTGAACTTGTGCTGAAATTCATTCAAACCAAACCTCATTTGAACTTTGATCAATTCAAATGGCTCATGGGTGAATAATTTGAATTGCCAAGGGTAGTATGGGGTTCACTGTTTACAACAGTGATTAGGAGTAAATTTCAGAGGTTAAAACTGGAGGTGGGACCCACATGTCAGCCACTGCTCAGATCAAACCGACTGAGACTTTCTCACTCGGGTCGCCGAGCCGCAGCGGTGATCGTCACCGAGGCTAGCCGCCGCGCCACCAGCTGCTTGCCCACGCGCGGGCATGAGGCGGTGCAGAGCCTTCTTAAGGCGCCTGCCCCCTCCTCGGCCGAGGCACCACCGTTCTTCCCCGCAAGAACTCAGCGCCGGCCGAAAATTTCCGCAGCGCGGACTTGATCGGAGAACGCTGATCGCAGCTCCCTCCTTCCACTCCAGAGCCCCAGCAAGGTAATAGAGACCTTCCTTCATCCTCCCCGTTGCTAGAATTTGGTTGAAACCGAGTGATATCGGCTGTGCCGAAAGATCAAAATCGGAACTTGTAACCGCCGCACCTCGGGCTCTCGTGGACAGCCCAACCAGGGCGTTGTCACGCCCGAGCCAAGGCACCCTTGGACGCACAGGTGACCGGTGCTGCTCATCCCCGAGCCACAGCTCGAGTGGTTGCTCACCGGCGGTGAATTCCCACGTTTCCCCTTTCTGTGTGCAGAACGACCTTCGGGTACGATTCTGTTTAATTCGTGCTCTAGAAAGGATTAGGGGGCCTCAGGCCGCTCTCACACGAGCTAGACACGGTAACACACAAGTTGCCTTCACAACTCTGGGCCGGAGAACCGCTGTGCCCGGCGTAATTTGAGGTCTACTAATGGCGGAACGAACGGGCGGCATCGGGCGCACGGTGAGGACCTGTTTCGGGCCTTCCCCGAGCTGCCTCGAGCTCATGTCGACCTTCTCTGAGGTCCACTGATGCTCCCCGACCGATTTCCCAAGTAGCTGAGGTGCTAGGGTAGTCAGCCGACATGGCCGAAATCGTTCTGAGGTGGCGGCTCGTCGCCGACCATGCTCCGGCCATTGTCATGAGCAGCTAACCCTAGAATCCTGTTCCCTGAGTAAAAGTAGGCAGGGGCGGCCAGAATCACGAAGTTTGGAGCTGTACAGCAGCCGGCGGCGAGCTCTCCGGCGAAATCCCTCGGCGGCGGGGCGCGGGTGTCGCGAGGTTGAAGAAGGGGGTGGACCCCAGCTGTCAGCGGCCGATATTTTGAATCGGGATCCGGCTGCGGCCAGGATCGGGTGTGCTGGCGCGCAAAATCCTTGTGGGCCGCGATGTGCCATCGCCTAGGCGCGCGACGCGTGTCCCCTGGGCCCACGCGCGAGTTTAAACTTTTCCCCGATTTTCAGATTTCCTTCAAACTTCAAATCCTTATAACTTTGGCTAGAAAGCTCCAAGTTGAGTGAACCAAATTTTGCTGGATTCAGCTCTCTGAGTACTTTCCAGAAAATCAAATTTCACTTCATGAAATTCCTTATTTCTCCAGGATTAATTCCTTAAAGTTTAAACTGTTAGGAATTTTAACTGTG
The DNA here is from genome assembly GCA_030760725.1 of Neostapfia colusana. NCBI lineage: Eukaryota > Viridiplantae > Streptophyta > Magnoliopsida > Poales > Poaceae > Neostapfia > Neostapfia colusana. Next base: position 28,555,356 of record JASWHV010000017.1, on the reverse strand, counting down.
AATCCTTTGCAGGAAAATCCTGAAATTTGGCTGAGATGTTCACCAAAATATCCTTGAACTACCATAAAAATTTCAGACCAATTTGAGCTCATTTAATCCACCTAATGGTGTGATTAGTGAAACTGTTCCAGAGAAAATAGAAAATGTTCAGAAACATTTTCAGAATTTTCTCTGAAATTGTTTAGCTCATATCTTTAGTTAGAGACTTCCAAATTAAGTGAGACCAACTCCATTAGAACCCTCTGAAAATCTAGTTTTCAGAAAGTCATAGTTTGTTTCATGAAAATTCCTAGAACACCCTAAGAGTTCCAATTAAGGTCAAGGACATAATTAATTGTGGAGGGCTCAAATGAGCTTTGCTGCAACTAAAACTTGACCAAGTCCCTGTTTAGGTTGTAACCAAGCCACAGTAAAAGTTTCACAGTCATTAGGTCTGTCTAGCAAGGGTTATAGACATCACAACTTCAAAGTTAATACAAATGCATTTAAATTGATACATATGTTTCTTATATCATGTAGTCGCTAAGGTCGAGGAGGAACCCGAAGTCCTAGACTTCGTTACTCCGGAGGAACAGCTAGCCTACGACCAAGAGCAGCAAGGCAAGCTCCGGTTTGCATTAACCTTTTTACAACTTTTTATTGTTTTGAGTACATACTTGTTTCCTTTATTCTGTGCATTAGAGTCTTGATTGGAAGCCCCACTGCATAGCCAAGAGAACCATGGGTTGGGTTTAGGATTGCAAACCCCGTTAGCTACTGCATTGCTAGGATAGAGTAGGATCCGGTACAAGTCGAGTAGTTGGAACTACTCGCGAGAATAGGCTAGAGGCACATTGCTCGGGTAGAGATAGCACATGATACACATGGCAAGAAAATGAGACCGAGCGGAGAGTAAGGGCAGCAGGAGTTTGGGGCCTGTGTGCTGTAGCTCCGCTTGTGTCGGTTGAGGACCGAGCCGTGTGCGGGCCTGTTGAACAAGCTAGAACAGTACCGAAGACCTACCGGCTATATGGGAACCGGGAAACTGATGTAACTCGGGTAGCTGGGTATTGAGGCATTGCCCGTCGTTCAGAGGGTAGGTTGAGAGCTCGAGGTGTAAATCGGCTGGCGGCACAGAGATGCGCGTGCAGAGACCTCTTGCTCGGGACGATGGGACCGGTTCAATATTTGGCTAACGGGTGAAAGGTAGTCGCGTACGGCGTCCGTGATGGTTGTTGTAGGCAACATCGAGTACGGGCGTACGTGACGGGTTGTTCGGGTAACCCTGCAGGTGTAAATCGATTATAATCGCCGTCCCTCGCGGTCAGTGAGTACCACTTGTTCACTGTACCGTGACGTAGAAAGAACAGGCTAGTTACATGTTAAAATGTTGCTGATTTAAAGCTGGACATTGATTGTTAATGATATGCTGTAGCTTAGAGCTAATTAAAGTTCTTTTCAACTTTGGGCAAAGTACATGAGAGAAATGCGTTTCTTGTTTGATTGCGGCTCTCTCATGTGCCTTAGCGTAAGGTTCTCCACAACCTGCTGCTAAAACTTGAAAGTAAGGTTCTACTAATTAGGCGAGTCCTTGCAAATGATTTTTACCTCATGCAACCCATTACCCTCATGTAGAAGTTCGATGTTTAGGTGAGACGGGTCAGACTTGCTGAGCCTTCGTGCTCACTGCTTGTGTTTGAAGCTTTTATAGGGTTCTATGAGGAAGGGACTCCCGAAGAGGAGACGGAACCCCAGGAGGGGAACCCCGTCGAGTGGGAGTCGTGCACGCCGCAGAGTTAGTGTGCGTGTGTGCTAGCAAGGACACGTTCGAGGGCTGAACGTGCACTTGATGCTTAGTCTACGCCCGCGAGTGTAGACTGAACTTATTTTGATGTAAACATGTTCATAAACTTGTTTATGTAATAAAACTTCCGCTTCCGCTTTGCACCTTTGACGTGTGTTATACGGTGCTGTGCAACGCAGCACCCCTCAGCGTGATCCTGGCTCGACAGGACCAATGGGGTCGTGTCAGCGTGGTATCAGAGCTCGCTTGAGGTTTAACACAGTACAAAGGTCTTCTTTTTCAAAAAATCCAGTGAGGAACGAGTTAGTAGCCCGTATAAGGATGTTATTAGTATATAGAAAGTGGCTTATTAACCTATTTGTTATGTCGGAAAATCGTGCATCCCGGGACGTTCATGTCTTGGGGGGTGCACGTAAGCGCTGTCCACCAGTGCGCACAAGCTGAAGGGTGGAGCCCCACGGGTGGCAGGTAACCCGACCCGCTTTGATATCCTCTACGACTCTTCATGTCGTTTGGGGTATTCGAGCAACGTCTGTCCCTGGCATGCGTGGTGCAATTTGGGATACCCCGTCACGTGGTCTGAACCGTGAACACGTAACTCAAGGCGTGTTTGGCTTGAGAGCATCCGGGCGGGTGATGACGGCCGGGTGTACGAACTGTATGGATTCCGGGCTCGGTGTGCAGCCGAGTCTGACGATTGATTGAGTTTCTGCAGGTAGCCTGACCACGAAAAGTTAGACGTGTAGCATCCGTGTGCGAGTGTTGAGTAGTGCCACTGAAATAACGAAGCCGGCTAAGTCCGGTATAGGTTTTTCTTTGTGAGGACGTAGTACCGACATAGTCTGGTGATGCATCGACGTCACACCCAACTAAATGAACAACTTCATTTAAAAACTTGAAGGTTTTGATCCAAAGTAGTAAAACTTGATGTAACTCCTTCCCTTGAACAGGATATTCAAAGTTATCAAGTTTTCAACTTATAGGTTGTTAAGGACAGAGCACTCTGTTTTCAGCTGAATCAAGGCTGAAGTTAATCAGAGGTTAGAGGTTGAGTTCTTTCGAGGTTGGGGTCGTATGATACATTTCTGGAAAGCGTTGGAAGGGCTTTACAACTCTGCTGTTGAGGTCCAGAGGTGTTTCATCCCTTAACCACTCCAAAAATGCAGTAGAGTTGAAACTGTCCAGAAAACAGGACAGAGCAAAGACTCTCTGTAGACTCTCTGTAAAATTAAGCATAACTTCCTGCTTAACAATCCAAAAATAGGAAATGGGGCACTTCTGGAAAGCTTATGAGATGGGTTACGACTTTGTAACCGAAAGTTTTGTCAGATTGGGAACAGAATTAACTGGGACTCTTGGATCAATTCAGTACCTAAAGCAGGGAGGTGCTGCCCAATTGTTTCCAGAAATTCTGTTAACTTTAACATCTCATAACCTTTGAACCAGGACAGATCTTAGGCCAAGAAAATACTGGCTGGAAAGCTATTGAGGTTAGCTTCAACTTTGATGTTGAGCTCCAGGACTGGTTTTGCTTTTAACCTGGCCTAAATCAGATTGAAATGGAAACTGGTCAAGGCTGTCATTGGAACAGCAGACCAGCAGTCAAATTTGTTTAAAATTTGAACTATGTTTCCAAGATTTATGGGTTCAATGACATGTTTTATGTTATAACTCAATGGTTTACTGTTTAAATAAATATTTGACATTTCTCAAATATATTTTTACAGATGGCAGCAGATAAACAGTTGGAGAACGGGTGGGTAGTTTCCTACTGTTCTGACCGTAGCGGCTACCCGGAAGCATTGTGGCAAATGCTCCAATATTTCGGGTACAATCAGATGCCGCAATACTTCGCCAAGGAAGAAGGCGAAGAGGGGAACAAGACGTGGATGATCCATGTCGAGGTTCCTGCAGGGCCTACGCCACCCGGTTGGGTGCCATTCACCGTCACGGTGAGAGGAAGACAACCGGAAGGGATGTGGCAAGTGGCAGCCCGTGACACTATGTCACGTTTCTGCCAACTACACGTGCAGGCTATGGAGGGAACTCCATACGCACTCGTTCCGGTGGAGGGACGAGCTCAGCATGTGTGGGAGGAGAGGTACCTGGAGGCAACAGACCCGAGTTGCCCAAGGTACAACCCCGCGGAGGCAAATCTCAGCCTCCAAATGAGGGCGGGAAACGCTGTGATGGACAGCCAAGCTGTTCATACGGAGCACCTCGCCACCAAGCTCAAGGAGAGCACAAGCCGTGGAGATCATTTTGAGAGTGCTCACAGCGCACTCCGCAATGTGCTCCTTCCGACGATCAAGCGACTGAATGAACAACACAATCAGTTGCGTCGTCTGAAGAAGGCAAAGAAGAAGAGCCGTGTTGACATCGCGGCGTTGCAAGAGCTGGTGCAGACCCTAACCCAGCAGAATGAGGACCTTGCTCAAGAGCGGGACGACACTATTGAGGAAGGACAAGGCTGGGAAGAGGACTACAACCAGGCTATGGACGAGGTGCATGCATTGCAGGACCTCGTGCCCCCGGTATTGGGCGTGCCGGTAGTCTTGGGTCTTCCAGCCATGGGAGAACCCGGAATGGGAGAAGACGTGGTAGACCCCGAGCCACCAGCAGAGGTACCAGAGGAGGACGACCCACAGGAGGTCGAGTTCTACTCCGAGTAGGGGGTTACGGTTGCCAAGTAGGGCAGCTAGGGTAGCGTAACCCAACTTTTGTAATCGGTGACATGTCGTGTAGACAGTAGCGTATGTATAGGTAGTGACGACATGAGCACGACTTCTCGGAGATCCGAGAATAATGTATCTTGTATAAAGTTTATGCTTTATCAATATATGTGAATGTTGTGCAAGTTAATCATGCGTCGCTTCAATACCTACTGCTGTTTGTGGAATTTTGAGTAAGACATGTGCTAATTGCTGCTGTGTTGAATTTCAGAATGACGCGTACTCGTGCCAACCCTGATGTTGGAGGTACTAGCCAAGGGGGAGAGACCTCCCAACCACCTCCCGAGGACTCCTCGGGACAGCAGCAGCAACAGCAACAGCAAACACCGCCACCGCCACTGCCAACGGTTACATTGGCCGACATTGTCGCGGCAATGGCGGGCTCGCATCAGCAGCACACAGAGTTGCTGCAGACTCTCATCGCCAATACGTCTCGCCCAGAGAGACGTCAAGAGCGTGAGGAGCGCCAACAGAGCTCCTACTCCGACTTCCTGGCGACTCATCCCCCTGTATTCTCAAGGGCGGATGAACCACTTGACGCGGACAACTGGCTCCGCGCCATAGAAATGATGTTTGGGCTGCTCCAAATCAGCGAGCAGCGCAAGAATCAGTTCGCGGTCCAGCAGCTCCAAGGATCCGCGAGCGCGTGGTGGGCCAACTTCTGTGCTTCACAGCCCACCGACCGAGTGATGACCTGGGCGGAGTTCCGGACGGCCTTCAGGGCCTATCATATACCGCCAGGTCTGATGAAGAGGAAGACGCAGGAGTTCCTACACCTGCAACAAGGGAGCCGGAACGCGCTGGAATACTCCAGGGCGTTTAACGATCTCGCGCTATATGCGTCGTATCATGCTGATACCGACGAGAAGCGGCGAGACCATTTTTACCAGGGGCTTAACCCGCTCCTGAAGGACAAGTTGGCGACGTTCAATCGCGGCAGCCTCAACGACATCATTGATGCTGCGATTGTTCAGGAGGACTCCGGCAAGGAGTTGGCGGCGGCAGAGCGAAAGCGAAGCGCGCCGCAGAGCAGCGGAGAAGGAGGCGGTCCTTCTCAGAAGTTTAGGATGGTGAATCGCCCACCATCAGGTCCACGCTGGCAGCCACCACAGCGGTCGATGCCGTTCCGCAGTCGGCCGTATTCTTCGCCGGCATTCCGGCCGGCACTGCCAGTACCACCGCAACAACAACAGCAGCAGCGGGCGATGCCGCATGCGTTTGCACCTCCGCAACGCATGCCGGGCTTTCGTCCACCGAGTACTCCACCAGCAGCGGCCACATGTTACAAGTGTGGTCGTCCAGGACACTTCGCGAGCAGTTGCCCGGAGAGGCAAGGCGGCGGAGTGGCACCACAGTTTCCGGGGAGGAATCAACCCCGGAACCCTACTAATGCGCGGCGGGCAAAACCTAGGCCCGGCACTGTCCACCAGCTTGCCATTGAGGACGTGCCGGAGGGCGAGCCAATCCTTGCGGGTATGTTCCAACTCCACCAGCATCCCGCTATAGTACTGTTTGATTCAGGCGCCACGCATAATTTTATTAGCCAAGCTTTCATTGCTAAACACAGTTTGCCAATACTACCCACCGATAGTCCATATTTAATTTGTTCACCGGGTGGGAAGATTTCAGCAAGCGTAATGGTCTCCAAAGCACCATTATGCTTAGCGGGTAGAGTGTACCCCACGTCTCTCATTATCTTAGAGGGACAGAAGGTCGATGTCATCCTAGGGATGTCGTGGTTAACCCGCCACGGCGCTGTTTTAGACACCGTCCTTCGAGTCGTGCACTTAAACTCAGAAGTGCACGGTTCTCACTCATTATTTCTGGACAGTCCAGAAATAAAACTTCCAAGTGTCTATCAAGCCACAACCATCAGATTGGAAGACATTCCAGTGGTCCGAGAGTTCCCTGATGTATTCCCAGACGATTTGCCGGGGATGCCACCCGATAGAGAGGTGGAGTTCAAAATTGAACTCGCACCGGGAACCATGCCAATATCCCGAAGGCCGTACAAGATGGCGCCCAAGGAGTTGGCTGAACTGAAGACTCAGCTCACGGATCTTCTGGAGAAGGGTTTTATTAGGCCGAGCTCCTCGCCATGGGGCTGTTCGGCATTATTTGTCAAAAAGAAGGATGAAACGTTGCGGCCTTGCGTGGACTACCGTCCATTAAATGCCGTAACCATCAAGAACAAGTACCCGTTGCCACGGATCGACATGTTGTTTGATCAGTTGGTCGAAGCAAAGATCTTTTCCAAGATGGATTTAAGATCCGGGTACCATCAGATTAAGATAAGGGCGGAGGACATTCCAAAGACAACTTTCTCGACAAGGTACAGACTTTATGAGTACCTGGTCATGTCCTTTGGCCTCACCAATGCTCCAGCTCACTTCATGTACTTAATGAACTCGGTATTCATGCCGGAGCTGGACAAGTTTGTCGTGGTCTTCATCGACGACATCCTGGTATATTCCAAGTCGGAGGAAGATCACAAGAAACATCTGCGTATAGTCTTGCAACGGCTGCGGGATCACAAGTTATACGCAAAATTCAGCAAATGCGAGTTTTGGATATCGCAAGTGCCTTTCCTCGGGCATATCATCTCAGCGGAGGGTATCGCTGTGGACCCGAGCAAGATCACGCAAGTGCTGAATTGGAAATCCCCGAGAACTGTTCATGAGGTACGGAGTTTCCTCGGACTCGCGGGATATTATCGGAGGTTCATTCCGAACTTCTCGAAGATTGCCAAGCCAATGACAGAGCTGCTGAAGAAGGCTACCAAATATGTTTGGAGTCCAGCATGTGAAGCAGCATTCAAGGCTTTAGTCAAGCACCTGACATCAGCACCGGTTTTGGCGCAGCCAGACACAACAAAACCGTTCGACGTGTACTGCAATGCATCCGGCATTGGGCTCGGGTGTGTGCTGATGCAAGACCGAAGAGTGGTCGCGTATGGATCACGGCAGCTTAGGAACCATGAGCAGAATTATCCAACTCATGACTTGGAGCTCGCTGCCGTGGTACTTGCACTAAAAATGTGGAGGCACTACCTACTCGGTAACCTCGTACATTTATATACCGACCATAAAAGCCTCAAGTACATATTCACTCAGAAGGAGCTGAACATGAGGCAACGAAGATGGTTAGAACTGATAAAGGATTACGAGATAGAGATCCATTATCATCCGGGCAAGGCAAACATTGTGGCAGATGCGCTGAGCCGCAAGTCACACGTCAATAATCTGACCATCACACCGTTGGAAGAGAGCGAACCACCACTACGTGTGATTCCACACGGAGCTCTCTACAACCTAACTTTGATGTAACACCCCAAATTTTGATTCAAAACCCTAAACCATGTTCAGAGGGGAATTTAAAAATTTTTGGATGTATTGCATGTTTTGCAAAAATTCAAATTCAAACTGGAATTCAAATTATACTCAAAACAGAAAAGAAATGGAAAAAGAAAAAAAAAAAGAAAACGGGAAAAAACTGGCCAGTGGGCCGAAACCCGCCAGCCGGCCCAGCTACTCCCGCGCCAGCCCGCCCCGCGCGCGCCGCGCTGCCTCTCACCGACGGGTGGGACCCACATGTCATCCCTAACCCCGCGACCCCGGACTCTCTCCCGCGCGCGCGATCGCAACCGATCGGGAAACCCGTCCCGTCGCCCGAATTCTGGACCCCGAGGACTCCAACTCGATCACAACAGACCCACCGCCCTCCCCCGGCTATAAAAACTCCCGATCCGATCAGTTTTTCCCACGCGATCGCCGATTTTCACTCCGGTGAGCACCGAGACTTCGCCGGTGAATTCTGGCCGATCTAAGCTCGGAAACTCTGATCTAACTCACTGGTCTTGATCCACCGCCTCCGGGGAACTTTGCAGGTGCAGAAAACTCGGAGAGTTACGGTGTAAACGCAGCGCCGACGAGCTTCGCCGTGGTTTTGCCTCGGACCTCGCCGCCGATCACTTTCCAGGACCCCCGAGCTCGAGAAAACCCCCGAGGTGAGATCCCTGACCTCCCCTCTACCGATCTAGGCCATAAGATCACAGTTCTAGGCAGAATTCTCGAGGATCCGAAACTTTCCGGCGAGATCGCCGCTTCCCGCCGCCGTGCGCCGCCGGCAGCGCCGCCCGCGTTCGGTCAGAGCGACGTGGCCGCTTGTGCGCCGTTTATTTTAAATCGCACGGTAGACTTTAAATCCCCGCGTACCGGTTCGATGTTATAATCTCAGCCGTCGGTTTAAAATCGGACGGTCCACGTCGACCCCGCGTTATAAAGACTGGAATTCTTATGTGCTACCCCCTGGGGTTCTCTGGAATTGAGAGCTAGCCCCGGAAACTTCAGATCTAGCCCCTGGAACTTCAGAAAATCATGTAAATTCATTTAAAAATCAGTTTTAGCCCCTGGACTTAATAGAAATTAAGAAAAACACCTCTGATAAGTGTAGCTAGACCCCTGGAAATTATGAAAATAATATTATAGACCCTGTAATGGGGTGAGTTTACTTTTTAACCCTGTTTAGTATTTAATTTAGAAAATTGAATATGTAACTAGTGTTTAAAAATTAAAAAGGGGGACAAACATAATTGTCAAAATTAATTAAAAACTTTCTCAGTACTTAGAAAATTTTGGAGTGAGATAAAAGTATATTTTTGGGCTGAAATAAATCTGTTTCGTCTATTATTCACATTTATTAGTATAGGGACACATTTTTAAGTAAAGAATAGTTATAGAAAAATAGGGAAAATAATTATGAAATAGTATACATCATAAGCCATGGTCAAAATATGATTTTAAATTATTTAGGACCAGAACCTAATCTGTTTAGGTGATGTGTATTACTAATTTAATAGTAAAATACACAATTATGCATAGGAATATAAATCTGAAAATATAGCAACTAGTAAATGATAAATGGAGTTTCTAAAATACAAAGAATTCAGTTTAGGGTTGATAGAAATTGTGAAGGCACATTGTATGCAAGTATAAATGTGGACACAAAAGTGGAGATCATATACACATGGTTAAAAGTGCATGCAAGCCACAACTCAACACACATAAAGTAACCACAACACATAATGGTAAAGAACTTTTATAAATATGAATGTGTGGTTTGTATGAAGTAAGAAGTGTGAATTATGTCTTATGATTGTTGTTCTTCTTTTGCTATGTGTGATGGTATGAAGTAGACCCTGCTCAAGAGCAAGTTAACCCTTTCCAAGATCAGGACTACCAATTTCAAGAGCAGCAAGAAGGAGGCAAGTGTCCTTGACCACTTTGATCCTATGCTAGGATGTGTAGATAGAATTATTTGCATTGTCAAATGAAATATGAAACCCATGCTAGGAAAGTTTCCCTAGAATTGCATTACCTTGTTTCCTTGAAGCTTGGGTTGAGATTTATTTTGTCATGTCATTTATTTACATGCATATGCTTAGCCATGCTTAGAATGGGATATTTGGGACATGAAATCATCAGTTTATTATACCATACTCTTGAATGAGACATTGTGAGTTATGTAGAGGTAGGGATCAAGGCAAGTTGGATGTTTTGGTTGTGTGCTGGGTGCACGAGACTTGGGTTTGTGTTTAGTACTTGCCTGGATCCTAAGGACCGGTTCATGGAGCATGTAACCCGGCTTTACAGTGCCAACCACATGCTGAGATGGGGCAGCTTGGCCAATTAATTAGGTGTATCCCCGGCGTAGTATGGGTGTGTTGGATGGTGCGGGGAGTAGGTGTCAGCTGGACTACCATATGAACCGCAAGGCTCAAGAGGGGGCCACTGAAGCGGGGTTGGAGCCTCTTGTATGCTGTTAGGGGTGAAACCTCAGTGGGCCCACGCTCGTCGGGAATCCCTTTGTAAAGGCTTCGTAGTGATCTCCTGGCAACACACCTGGGAAGTGTGAATGTGGATCGTAGCCACTGGCATAATGGAGGTTCTTTTAGTCCACCCGGCAACGGGGGATGAAATCACTACTTGTGGGTACAGTGGTACAAACTCTGCAGAATCAAAACTGTCTTGACAGCCGTGCTCACGGTTAAGAGCGGCCTGGACTTATTCATGATTAGAGGATTGATGGTTTTGGAAGTTAAGCGGGGAGCTTAACATTGGAAATGATGTTATGGTTATTTGGATTATGATGATGGGATGGGAGATTGGGACCATTTCACCTGTGTAGTAATGTAGGTGCTTAATAAGCTAAGGTGATAGGTATTAATTGCGTAGTGCTTTAACCATGAGTTCAACCTCTCCTTGTTCTAGCCATGCATGATACAATTTTCCCACACTTGCTGAGTACCATTGGTACTCAACCTTGCATATTTGTTGGTTTATATTGCTGCTCAGGTCGAGATAATGAGGTGGTGTATAATGACCAAGATTTTGGACCCGAGGAAGGCTTTTAGGTTCATGAAGACCCCCGGGCAACGCCTGTGATGGAGCCCTAAAGAATAATATTCCGCTGCTAGTTTATTTACTTGTGATGAAGCATTAGTGTCCATTGAGACATTTGCGATGTAAGACTTATTTATATTCGACACCTGGCTTGTAATAAATGATGCTTCACTATTTGTCATCACATGTATGAGAAAATGATCCTGGCATACATGTGATATTCACTTGGTTGTTCTTCGGAAAAACCGGGTGTGACAGAGGTGGTATCAGAGCCAAGGTTGCCCGTAGGAACGTGGACCTAGGTAGAAATGGACGTATTTAAGGGCCCTATTTTTCTTAAAAAACTATTTTCCTAAGTGTGGGTGGAAAAGTGTTATTAAAGGAGTCATTTTCTTCATCTTACCCCAACTTTCATTCAAAATAGGATTTTTGTTTGAGATTTTATCTAACCTAATTTTAAATTCTTTTGTTTTAGATGGTTCGCATGATTCGCACCGCTCGTAAGTCCACAGGAGGGAGAGTTCCCGTAGTTGCCCTTTTCGAAAGAGAGGAGAGTCGCCCCATGACGTATCTTTCCTACGGATTGGCAGTAGGGGACTTGTTGCGCCGTCTTCGACGTATGCTCGAAGCCGCCGGCAATACGGGCAAGCTAATCATCCACTATAACTCCACCAGGACCATCCGTGAGAAGAGGGAAGAATGGAGTTCGGAGATGAGGATTATACACGAGAATCAGCTGCTTAAGATTCACCACTCTCCAGCTTGTCGAGCAACACAAGTTGACGCGGAGAGAGATGTCACCTGGGAGGCCATCACCTGCCAGAGTCACATCTATCGTCGCCACTTGGACAAAACTGAGTACATGTATGTCCTCCAACGTGAGAGTGGTACCACGGAGTACAAGTATCCACCGGTGCAGCAAGGGACTTCCCATGAGCACATGGACTTGTGCTTGGAGGATGCTGCTATGCTCAGCACTCGACTGCAGGAGTGTCAACAAGAGCTTCAGGATGTTCGAGACAACCTGAAGGAAACGGAGGCGTTGCTGCGAGCTTGCTTAAAGGCGAGAGACAGAGGAGATGGGAATGAACTGTGTGTCACCGTGAGTGATCCATGGACCCCTGACTCCCCGGATCGCCGAGCGATCAGGCGTCGTCGCACTTCTCCACCAGCAGCCTCCCCACCCAAAGCAGAGTCAGAAGGTAGCCGAAATGAGGAGGAAGATCCAGAGGAGCCAGCTCAAGAGGACGAGTAGTGTAGAGTCTTTCCCCTAGCTAGCAAGAGGTCGAGTAGTCGAGTCGTTACGTAGTTAATGGTGTCATAATGCTTGGTGTGTGACGTGAGTTGTGGAAGCCATGAGCAATTGTCCACAGCCTCGTCTTCAGATTGTTTTGCTTTGGTGTGTGAACCCACAGGAAATAATAGTGCATTTATTTGGTGTGAGATAAAAACCCTCGAAAATTTTTAACAAAGCCTCAACACCTCAAAGTACCAACAAATGAAAGTAGTAAGACGATACTAAATGGTATCAAATTAACATTTGTTGATTCTGCCAGATGGCCGGAAGAGGAAAAGGACGTGCTGCCAACCCCGCCAACAACAATGATGAGGCATGCAACCCTCATCTTTCGGGAGGCCAGGACGGGGGTGGTCGCCGTGAAGAAGTTGATCCTCTCCACCAAATGCTGGAGAATCAAAATCAGCTCATCCAGAACTTGACTCAAGTGGTGGCCAACTTGCATCAAGTTCCACCTCCACAAGCTGCACCACGCCAACCAAGGTTGAGTGAGTTTCTAGGAACTCAACCTCCGAAGTTTGCAAGTGCTGCTGAACCTCTGGAGGCAGATGATTGGCTGAAGACTATTAAAAGTAAGATGAGGATCATACAGTGCCAAGGGTATGAGAGGGTGCTGTTTGCCTCTCATCAATTGAATGGACCTGCTGCTGATTGGTGGACCGCCTACGTGGCCGCCCATCATGACCCTGAGAACATCACTTGGGAAGAGTTCAAGCGTAGCTTCCGCAACCATTACATCCCAAGAGGTGAACTCAAAAACAAGAGGAAAGAGTTTCTGGGACTGCAGCAGGGAAACATGACGGTGAGGGAATACCTCACTAAATTTACTCAACTATCCCGTTATGCTCCACGAGACATAGAGACCGATGAGCAGAAACAAGATTGTTTCGTGGAAGGACTTACCGCAGAGATGCAGTGTTCAATGTCCTCCAATGAGTATGAAAGCTTTCAAAAGATGGTGGACAGAGCATTTGTCGTGGAAAGGAAGCTAAAGGCCCTGGAAAATGAGAATAAGAGGAAGGCGGGGTGGTCACATCAGGCCTCAGGAAGCAACACCTGCCCACGTATGATGCAGCATCCTACGGGGCAGACGAACCGTGCTGCGGTACCCTATTCAGCACCAAGAGGGTACAACCCAAACTACAGGCCACCCGCAGCACCAGCACAGCCGCAACGTTAGTTTGTGCAGCAGCCTCGCCCCGCATATCCACCTCGACCAGCAGTGCAAGGACCCCCGAACCAACCCCAAGACAACAAGGGCCAAGCATCTAAGATTGGGGTGCAATGTTTCAGCTGTGGTGAAATGGGGCACTACGCCCATAAATGCCCAAAGAAGAAGCCTGCGCCGCCACAACAGCAGAATGTAGTGAGAGGACGGGTGAACCACGTCACTATGGAGGAAGCACAAGAGGCGCCCGACGTGGTAGTTGGTAAGTTTCCTGCCAATTTACACCTTGCAACTCTGCTGTTTGATTCTGGTGCTACCCACTCGTTCATTGCTCAAGGATTTGTTAAGAAGCATGACCTAGCAACCACACAAATGAACCATATGCTAGCCGTAAACTCTCCAGGTGGAGAAATAAGGACAAGACAAGTGTGTCCCAAAGTGAGCCTAGATACGTATTTACTGCTAACCTCATAGTGATAGATTCACAAGGGATAGATATTATTTTGGGTATGGATTGGTTGACCAAACATAAAGGAATCATCCATTGTTCGACCAGAACGGTGGAACTAACTCACCCCAATGGCACAAGAGTGAAGTTCATAACGATACACGAGCCTAGGAGGGACATTAAATTAAATCAAGGGGAAGTGAAAGTTGAGGAAATCAGGACTATCAGGGAATATCCAGACGTTTTTCCGGAGGAATTGCCAGGTATGCCTCCCGACCGTGACGTGGAATTCGCAATTGAGCTAGTACCAGGAACAGCCCCGATATACAAGAGACCTTATCGAATGGACTCCAAGCAGCTAGAAGAGCTCAAGCATCATTTGAGAGAATTGACGGAGAAGGGGTATATTCGCCCAAGTTCCTCACCCTGGGGAGCTCCGGTGATATTTGTGCCCAAGAAAGACGGAACCCAAAGGTTATGCGTGGATTACCGTGCCTTGAATGAGGTAACCATCAAAAACAAGTACCCATTACTCCGCATTAAAGACTTGTTTGATCAGTTAAGGGGAGCTTGTGTGTTCTCGAAAATTGATCTCAGGTCGGGGTACCACCAACTCAAGATAAGGCAATCAGATATTCCCAAGACAGCTTTCGTATCTCGGTACGGACTGTATGAATACACTGTCATGCCTTTTGGGCTAACCAATGCCCCGGCATATTTCATGTACCTCATGAACAAGGTATTCATGGAATATCTGGACAAATTTGTGGTGGTTTTCATAGATGATATTCTCGTCTTCTCCAAAAATGAAGAAGAACATGAGAAACATCTAAGGTTGGTGTTACAGAGGCTGAGAGAACACCAATTATATGCCAAGTTGAGCAAGTGTGAGTTTTGGCTGAAGAGAGTTCCCTTTTTAGGACATATAATCTCGGAGGGAGGTATCTCCGTAGATCTCGCCAAAATCGAGGATATCCAGAAGTGGAAAACCGCTGAAAATGTCGGGGAAGTTCGAAGCTTTTTGGGATTGGCTGGATACTATCGACGGTTTATTGAGGGATTCTCCAAGATCTCGAGACCTCTCACCAAACTGTTGGAAAAGGGAATCACATTCACCTGGACGCCACAGTGCGATACGAGCTTTCAGGAACTAAAGAAGAGATTGACAACAGCCCCAGTGTTGGTTATGCCAGATATGCAGAAGAATTTCACAGTGTACTGTGATGCCTCTGGAAATGGGTTGGGATGTGTTCTCATGCAAGAAGGACATGTCGTGGCATATGCATCCCGGCAGCTTCGGAAGCACGAGAAGAACTATCCTACACATGACCTAGAACTAGCTGCAGTGGTACACGCGTTGAAAATTTGGCGGCACTATTTGATGGGGAAGAGGACAGAGATATATACGGATCATAAGAGTTTGAAGTACATATTCACACAGCCAGATCTCAATCTCCGACAAAGGAGATGGTTAGAGCTAATCAATGACTTTGATGTGGGCATCAACTATCATCCCGGAAAAGCAAACGTCGTGGCCGATGCTTTGAGTCAAAAAGTGCAGGTCAATAAGTTGAGTTTGAAGGACATGCCTGCAGAATTGAAGGACGAGGTTATAAGACTCAATCTATGTCTAGTAAATAGTGGTGAAGCCATCGCCATGGAAGTGGACTCCACACTCGAGCGAGACATACGCGAGGGCCAAAAGAATGATGAGAAGATACAAGAGATCAGACAGCTCCATCAAGGAAAATAAAGCTCCTGGTTTTAGAGAGGATGAACAAGGAACGGTGTGGCACGGGAAAAGGATCTGTGTGCCAGAAGTAAAAGAGATCCGTGAATTAATTTTGAAGGAGGCTCACGATTCCGACTATTCCATTCATCCTGGGAGTACGAAGATGTACCAGGACCTCAAAAGCTGGTATTGGTGGTATGGCATGAAGCGAGATGTCGCGGAACATGTTGCCCTATGTGACACATGTCAGTTGGTGAAAGCAGAACATCCACGACCCGCGGGATTATTGCAACCACTTAAAGTACCTGAATGGAAGTGGGAAGAAATCAACATGGATTTTGTCGTGGGATTGCCTAGGACCCAATCCGGGTATGATTCAATATGGGTCATTATTGATAGGCTAACCAAGGTAGCTCATTTCATCCCCGTGAAAGAAAGCTACAGCGGATCCAAATTGGCAGAATTGTACATGTCATGGATTGTGTGTTACCATGGAGTGCCAAAGAAGATTGTGTCGGACCGAGGGACACAGTTCACCTCGAGGTTTTGGCAAAAGTTGCATGAAACCATGGGAACCCATCTGAACTTTAGCTCTGCCTATCATCCCCAAACTGACGGGCAGACGGAGAGAACCAATCAGATCCTTGAAGATATGTTAAGGGCATGTGCACTCAAAAACAATAGGAGTTGGGACAAGAACTTACCGTATGCGGAGTTTTCCTATAACAACAGTTATCAAGCTAGTATGAAAATGTCGCCGTTTGAAGCTTTGTATGGAAGGAAGTGTAGAACTCCCCTATTTTGGAGCCAAACAGGAGAAAGTAAAGTGTTTGCTCCAGAAGTGCTACAAGAAGCTGAGGCAAAGGTGAGGGAGATTCGCAACAATTTGAGGATAGCACAAACACGCCAGAAGAGTTATGCTGATGTACGAAGAAGAGAACTCGTTTTCAACGTGGGAGACTATGTTTATCTCAAGGTGTCCCCTATCAGAGGACTTCGTCGGTTCAAGGTTAAAGGGAAGTTGTCACCTCGATACATCGGACCCTTTCAAGTTTTGGAAAGAAAAGGCGAAGTGGCGTACCAACTAGAGTTACCGGTTCATCTATCGGACGTGCACGATGTATTTCATGTGTCACAACTCAAGAAATGTCTGAGGAAGCCTGAAGAGGTGTTACTCATGAATGAAGTGGATGTAGCTGAAGATTTGTCTTATGCCGAGCAACCATACAAGATTTTGGAGACAATGGAACGCCTCACCAGAAATAAAAGAATCCGGATGTGCAAGGTGCAGTGGAAGCATCACTCAGAAGAGGAAGCTACCTGGGAACGGGAAGATGAGCTCAAGGCACAATTTCCGGAATTGTTTTCTTAGAAACACCAATCTCGAGGACGAGATTTTTTTAAGGGGGGTAGAGCTGTAACACCCCAAATTTTGATTCAAAACCCTAAACCATGTTCAGAGGGGAATTTAAAAATTTTTGGACGTATTGCATGTTTTGCAAAAATTCAAATTCAAACTGGAATTCAAATTATACTCAAAACAGAAAAGAAATGGAAAAAGAAAAAAAAAGAAAACGGGAAAAAACTGGCCAGTGGGCCGAAACCCGCCAGCCGGCCCAGCTACTCCCGCGCCAGCCCGCCCCGCGCGCGCCGCGCTGCCTCTCACCGACGGGTGGGACCCACATGTCATCCCTAACCCCGCGACCCCGGACTCTCACCCGCGCGCGCGATCGCAACCGATCGGGAAACCCGCCCAGTCGCCCGAATTCTGGACCCCGAGGACTCCAACTCGATCACAACAGACCCACCGCCCTCCCCCGGCTATAAAAACCCCCGATCCGATCAGTTTTTCCCACGCGATCGCCGATTTTCACTCCGGTGAGCACCGAGACTTCGCCGATGAATTCTGGCCGATCTAAGCTCGGAAACTCTGATCTAACTCGCTGGTCTTGATCCACCGCCTCCGGGGAACTTTGCAGGTGCAGAAAACTCGGAGAGTTACGGTGTAAACGCAGCGCCGACGAGCTTCACCGTGGTTTTGCCTCGGACCTCGCCGCCGATCACTTTCCAGGACCCCCGAGCTCGAGAAAACCTCCGAGGTGAGATCCCTGACCTCCCCTCTACCGATCTAGGCCATAAGATCACAGTTCTAGGCAGAATTCTCGAGGATCCGAAACTTTCCGGCGAGATCGCCGCTTCCCGCCGCCGTGCGCCGCCGGCAGCGCCGCCCGCGTTCGGTCAGAGCGACGTGGCCGCTTGTGCGCCGTTTATTTTAAATCGCACGGTAGACTTTAAATCCCCGCGTACCGGTTCGATGTTATAATCTCAGCCGTCGGTTTAAAATCGGACGGTCCACGTCGACCCCGCGTTATAAAGACTGGAATTCTTATGTGCTACCCCCTGGGGTTCTCTGGAATTGAGAGCTAGCCCCGGAAACTTCAGATCTAGCCCCTGGAACTTCAGAAAATCATGTAAATTCATTTAAAAATCAGTTTTAGCCCCTGGACTTAATAGAAATTAAGAAAAACACCTCTGATAAGTGTAGCTAGACCCCTGGAAATTATGAAAATAATATTATAGACCCTGTAATGGGGTGAGTTTACTTTTTAACCCTGTTTAGTATTTAATTTAGAAAATTGAATATGTAACTAGTGTTTAAAAATTAAAAAGGGGGACAAACATAATTGTCAAAATTAATTAAAAACTTTCTCAGTACTTAGAAAATTTTGGAGTGAGCTAAAAGTATATTTTTGGGCTGAAATAAATCTGTTTCGTCTATTATTCACATTTATTAGTATAGGGACACATTTTTAAGTAAAGAATAGTTATAGAAAAATAGGGAAAATAATTATGAAATAGTATACATCATAAGCCATGGTCAAAATATGATTTTAAATTATTTAGGACCAGAACCTAATCTGTTTAGGTGATGTATTACTAATTTAATAGTAAAATACACAATTATGCATAGGAATATAAATCTGAAAATATAGCAACTAGTAAATGATAAATGGAGTTTCTAAAATACAAAGAATTCAGTTTACGGTTGATAGAAATTGTGAAGGCACATTGTATGCAAGTATAAATGTGGACACAAAAGTGGAGATCATATACACATGGTTAAAAGTGCATGCAAGCCACAACTCAACACACATAAAGTAACCACAACACATAATGGTAAAGAACTTTTATAAATATGAATGTGTGGTTTGTATGAAGTAAGAAGTGTGAATTATGTCTTATGATTGTTGTTCTTCTTTTGCTATGTGTGATGGTATGAAGTAGACCCTGCTCAAGAGCAAGTTAACCCTTTCCAAGATCAGGACTACCAATTTCAAGAGCAGCAAGAAGGAGGCAAGTGTCCTTGACCACTTTGATCCTATGCTAGGATGTGTAGATAGAATTATTTGCATTGTCAAATGAAATATGAAACCCAGGCTAGGAAAGTTTCCCTAGAATTGCATTACCTTGTTTCCTTGAAGCTTGAGTTGGGATTTATTTTGTCATGTCATTTATTTACATGCATATGCTTAGCCATGCTTAGAATGGGATATTTGGGACATGAAATCATCAGTTTATTATACCATACTCTTGAATGAGACATTGTGAGTTATGTAGAGGTAGGGATCAAGGCAAGTTGGATGTTTTGGTTGTGTGCTGGGTGCACGAGACTTGGGTTTGTGTTTAGTACTTGCCTGGATCCTAAGGACCGGTTCATGGAGCATGTAACCCGGCTTTACAGTGCCAACCACATGCTGAGATGGGGCAGCTTGGCCAATTAATTAGGTGTATCCCCGGCGTAGTATGGGTGTGTTGGATGGTGCGGGGAGTAGGTGTCAGCTGGACTACCATATGAACCGCAAGGCTCAAGAGGGGGCCACTGCAGCGGGGTTGGAGCCTCCTGTATGCTGTTAGGGGTGAAACCTCAGTGGGCCCACGCTCGTCGGGAATCCCTTTGTAAAGGCTTCGTAGTGATCTCCTGGCTAAACACCTGGGAAGTGTGAATGTGGATCGTAGCCACTGGCATAATGGAGGTTCTTTTAGTCCACCCGGCAACGGGGGATGAAATCACTACTTGTGGGTACAGTGGTACAAACTCTGCAGAGTCAAAACTGTCTTGACAGCCGTGCTCACGGTTAAGAGCGGCCTGGACTTATTCATGATTAGAGGATTGATGGTTTTGGAAGTTAAGCGGGGAGCTTAACATTGGAAATGATGTTATGGTTATTTGGATTATGATGATGGGATGGGAGATTGGGACCATTTCACCTGTGTAGTAATGTAGGTGCTTAATAAGCTAAGGTGATAGGTATTAATTGCGTAGTGCTTTAACCATAAGTTCAACCTCTCCTTGTTCTAGCCATGCATGATACAATTTTCCCACACTTGCTGAGTACCATTGGTACTCAACCTTGCATATTTGTTGGTTTATATTGCTGCTCAGGTCAAGATAATGAGGTGGTGTATAATGACCAAGATTTTGGACCCGAGGAAGGCTTTTAGGTTCATGAAGACCCCCGGGCAACGCCTGTGATGGAGCCCTAAAGAATAATATTCCGCTGCTAGTTTATTTACTTGTGATGAAGCATTAGTGTCCATTGAGACATTTGCGATGTAAGACTTATTTATATTCGACACCTGGCTTGTAATAAATGATGCTTCACTATTTGTCATCACATGTATGAGAAAATGATCCTGGCATACATGTGATATTCACTTGGTTGTTCTTCGGAAAAACCGGGTGTGACATTTGATCCCCACCATCCGTGAAGAGATAGCGGCAGCCCAGAAGAATGACAAGGGCATGTCACATTTACGGAGACGTGTAGACAGTGGGGAGTTGAAATGTTTCCGGAAGGACGGAGACGGCGTCCTATGGTTCAAGGACCGGATTGTCGTACCCCGAAACCCGGAGTTACGGAAGAAAATCTTTGATGAGGCTCACTTATCAAAATTTTCTATTCACCCCGGCAGCAACAAAATGTATCAAGAACTCAGAAGAAAGTTTTGGTGGACACGGATGAAGCGAGAGACTGCAAAATACGTGTCCGAGTGTGATACATGTCGAAGGGTGAAGGCAGACCACATGCGGAAACCGGGACTGCTGCAACCACTGGGCATTCCTGCCTGGAAGTGGGAGGACGTGAGCATGGATTTCGTCGTCGGTTTACCCACCACCTTACAGAAACATGATTCGGTGTGGGTGATCGTCGATCGGCTCACCAAAGTTGCCCATTTCATCCCGGTCAACACCAACTACAACGCCAAGAAGTACGCTGAACTGTACATCTCACGGATCCTATGCTTATACGGCGTACACCGTACCATCATATCGGACCGGGGCACTTTATTGTGTCCCGTTTTTGGGAGCAGCTACACGCTGCCTTGGGGACGAAGCTGATCCGTAGTTCAGCCTACCACCCGCAGACGGATGGGCAAACCGAGCGGGTAAATCAAATCCTAGAAGACATGCTACGAGCTTGCGCTATCAACCACGGCAAGAATTGGGATGATCACTTGCCGTTAGCCGAGTTCTCGTACAACAATGGGTACCAAGCCAGCATCAAGATGGCACCCTACGAGGCGCTATACGGAAGAAAATGCAGCACACCATTGAACTGGTGTGAGTCTGGCGAAAGGGTTACCTTCGGGATTGACCTTGTCAACAACGCGGAAGAAAAGGTTCGACTAATTCAAGCGAACCTAAAAGCCGCTCAATCCCGTCAGAAACAGTATGCGGACCGGAGAAGGCGCCCATTACAATTCGAAGTTGGGGACCACGTATATCTACGGGTGTCTCCAATGAAGGGTGTAAATAGATTTGGGGTGAGGGGAAAGTTAGCACCCCGCTTCATCGGTCCATTCCAGATTACCGAAAGATGTGGATCGGTGGCATACCGGCTGAAATTACCAGAAGCACTTTCCGGTGTGCACGACGTCTTTCACATTTCCCAGCTGAGGAAGTGTCTCAAGCTATCAACTACCGTTCAGCTGGAAGACATTGAAGAACTGCAACCGGATCTCACCTATCGGGAGGAACCGGTGCAGATTATTGATGAAAAGGCCCGAACCACACGCAACCGTACGTTGTGGTTCTACAAGGTTCTATGGAGTAATCACTCCATGGACGAAGCGGCATGGGAGAGCGAAGAATTCCTTCGCGCTAACTACCCCGACTTTTTCACGTCGCATATCCGGTAATTTTCCACCGTCCTCTCCCTCAATTTCACCTTATAATCTCGGGACGAGATTCTTTTAAGGGGGGAGGAATGTAAGGGCCTCAGTTTTTGACACACATTTGCAGTGTTCATCACCACACCACACACCTCATTTGAGGAAGAATGATGAACACAAATGAAGAGCAAGTAACAATTATCAACATGCTCATTAGAGAACAAACCTACACATTGCAAAAGTGGTGTTTCCCATATGTGATATAGATGGGCTGGACATATGAAAACTCCTACACTTTACTAAGGATGTCCATGCCAAGTTTCACCCAAATTCAAAACCTTTTTGAGGTCAGTTTGGGTATAGTTAGGAAGAGGGCAGTTTGAAACCATATTCAAATTCAAACTGTTTTTATCCAATGAATTTAAAAGTGGGGGGCATATTCTTACTCAGCACATTTTTATGAGATCACACACCAATTTTCACTCCATTTGGAGTTGATCTTGACATGAGCTAAGTGGGAGAAATTCAAACTTTATTTGAATTTCAAACTGAACTTGTGCTGAAATTCATTCAAACCAAACCTCATTTGAACTTTGATCAATTCAAATGGCTCATGGGTGAATAATTTGAATTGCCAAGGGTAGTATGGGGTTCACTGTTTACAACAGTGATTAGGAGTAAATTTCAGAGGTTAAAACTGGAGGTGGGACCCACATGTCAGCCACTGCTCAGATCAAACCGACTGAGACTTTCTCACTCGGGTCGCCGAGCCGCAGCGGTGATCGCCACCGAGGCTAGCCGCCGCGCCACCAGCTGCTTGCCCATGCGCGGGCATGAGGCGGTGCAGAGCCTTCTTAAGGCGCCTGCCCCCTCCTCGGCCGAGGCACCACCGTTCTTCCCCGCAAGAACTCAGCGCCGGCCGAAAATTTCCGCGGCGCGGACTTGATCGGAGAACGCCGATCGCAGCTCCCTCCTTCCACTCCAGAGCCCCAGCAAGGTACTAGAGACCTTCCTCCATCCTCCCCGTTGCTAGAATTCGGTTGAAACCGAGTGATATCTGCTGTGCCGAAAGATCAAAATCGGAACTTGTAACCGCCGCACCTCGGGCTCTCGTGGACAGCCCAACCAGGGCGTTGTCACGCCCGAGCCAAGGCACCCTTGGACGCGCAGGTGACCTGTGCTGCTCATCCCCGAGCCACAGCTCGAGTGGTTGCTCACCGGCGGCGAATTTCCACTTTTCCCCTTTCTGTGTGCAGAACGACCTTCGGGTACGATTCTGTTTAATTCGTGCTCTAGAAAGGATTAGGGGGCCTCAGGCCGCTCTCACACGAGCTAGACACGGTAACGCACAAGTTGCCTTCACAACTCTGGGCCGGAGAACCGCTGTGCCCGGCGTAATTTGAGGTCTACTAATGGCGGAACGAACGGGCGGCATCGGGCGCACGGTGAGGACCTGTTTCGGGCCTTCCCCGAGCTGCCTCGAGCTCATGTCGACCTTCTCTGAGGTCCACTGATGCTCCCCGACCGATTTCCCAAGTAGCTGAGGTGCTAGGGTAGTCAGCCGACATGGCCGAAATCGTTCTGAGGTGGCGGCTCGTCGCCGACCATGCTCCGGCCATTGTCATGAGCAGCTAACCCTAGAATCCTGTTCCCCGAGTAAAAGTAGGCAGGGGCGGCCAGAATCGCGAAGTTTGGAGCTGTACAGCAGCCGGCGGCGAGCTCTCCGG
Source organism: Neostapfia colusana (assembly GCA_030760725.1). Lineage (NCBI taxonomy): Eukaryota > Viridiplantae > Streptophyta > Magnoliopsida > Poales > Poaceae > Neostapfia > Neostapfia colusana. The sequence goes on along the minus strand of JASWHV010000017.1, from coordinate 28,531,894 downwards.
CGAAATCCCTCGGCGGCGGGGATATGGACAAGTGCCGAAGCATCTCACACCTCTTTACTATGTGTGGATATGGACAACGCTGGAACGTCCCACAACTCACACTAAGCACTCAAGCACAAACAATCATCACAAAGTTCACACAACTCCTATTCAAGCTTATATTCAATGGGAGTCCTATGTGGTTTAGGGTGATATGTGAGGACCCCGCCGTCCCGATCACTCACGGGGACGGGGCACCTCGCCCGGGAATCGCATTGGGTGGTGCCGTGCGATGCGGCACCCAACAGCACATATAATAAAGCATCATATTACATACATCAAGCGGAAGCTTACAAAGTGTAAATTTTACACATACTTCTCAAAATAAACTACAGCGGAAGACTATTACAACTCACGTCTCATACCTATGCTAAGCAACAGAGAAGGTGTCCAGCCCGCGGACCCTTCTCGCTAGCAACACTGTCATGATAGCAGCGGCAGGGGTTGCCATGAGTTCACCACTCGGGGAGTTCCGAGTCTCATCGGGCACCCGTACATATCAGCCTACAGTTATTACCTGCAAAACAACTTATGCAGTATCTGTGAGCATGAAGCTCAGCAAGACTGACCCGTCACCCTAGTCATGAAACTCTACATGATGAAAATAGAGGGCTGATTATAGCAGTTTGCACAAACGATGAGGAGCTAAAGGAAAGTCCTTACTTCAAGTTTTAGGCAACTTTTATAGCCCTTGCGCAACTTACATCGAGACTCCACAATCAAACAAGAAACGCTTCATCTCGATGTCACTTGCCCGAGGTGAAAGTAACTTTAGTGAGCTATCCTAGACTCATACTGACCTTGTGCCATCAACGTCGAGACTCCACAATCAAACAAGAAACACTTTGCCTCGATGCTACTAGCCCAAGGTGGAAATTAAATTTAGTGAAATGTTGATCGTTCCTCATCTCCATTATGAGGATTACCCACGAAGCATCTTAAATGTTTCCCGGTTTATTACTACGTCACGACGCAGAGAACAAGTATGCTCACTACCGCGAGCGACGGTGATTGCAATAAAAAACACCCGGCTGACACGACACGTACGCCCGTACTCGACGTTGCACACAGCAACCGTCACTGACGTCGTACTTGGCCACCTTTCGCACGACACCCAAATGTCGAACCGGTCCCACCGACTGGGATTAAGTCTCTCTACGGCAAACCCTCGTAGAGCAGACTTCTCTATCCTTTCAGCATCGGCATCAGACGGTGAGGTATGCCTCGACACCCAGGTTAACATGTTACATCGGTTTCCTGGGTCCCATATAGCCAGTATGCATCCGGTACACAACTCAAACTTGCCCAACGGGCCGCACACGAGAACGGGCCTTAATCGACTCAGACATAGACTAGGCTCACAGGACCACGTCCTTGACCTTACATCCACTGCCCGGTCTCCATTCCCAACAATGAGGATCAATTCCCAACTCTTCCGATTGATCCCCCTAAATCCCTGTTCACGAGTAGGAATCTGCCCACTCGAGTTTTGCTTCTTTTAATCCACTTTTGTTGAGATCAGCAGTTATAATTAATTGATAACATATCCTACATTAAACTCCAGGGTTTTCTGGGTCATACATTTGGAGTTTCATACCATCTAGACGTAATGCAATAAATACAATGCTAGACGTATGAAGTGAATACAAATAAAAACTTGTAAATTTGATGCAAACGGGGGCTTGCCTTAGTTTTGCAGGTGACTTATATATATATATGCAGTTAGTGGGGACCACTTGAATTGATCTCTTGCCTCCCTCCTTTGATCTCCACTCCAATGACTTGAAGTCCTTCACGTAGATGCTACACGTAATGCATATGCATAATTATAATTGTAAAGATTTTGCTAGAAGTTCTAATAACAAGTTTTCAAAAACTGGAACTCTGTTTAAGAATTTAAAATGACACTGGTGCTAGTGGTTTAGGTTTGGATCTAAACACATGATTAACTGCTAAGTGGTTTTCCCCCTCTTCTATATTTGATCACCTAAAGAGGTTAAAAAGAACAGGGGTGATCCAGGGCTCCAATGGAGCTGAGAATTTTCATGTGAGTTCCTTGTCACAAGAAAGTCCTCTGGACCAAAAATTTGCACTTTTCATTGAGTGGTTTGTTCAGAATAATTTCCTAAGCAATTAAGCAAAGAAGAATTAATTCTGAGATCACACCCATGTTCATGCAAAAATTAGTGAACTACAATTTCAATTATAGCTCATAGAGTTTGCATGAATTTTCCTAGCATTTTTGGGAGCTAAGATCTGCCCAGAACTGAATTTCCAAGTTTTGGAAATTCTCTGAAAATGTTTCTGTATTTAATTGAACACAGCATCTTCATATCTAAATTTCCCTGATCAAATCAACTCCAATTGAGCTGAAACTTTTACAGGGGTTCACTAATACCCTAAATAATATTATGGCAAAATTTGAGGTATTTTGGATCAACCAAACTCCCTCTAAAATTCTTTTGCTAAAAATTTTTAAAGAATTTTACTGAATTAAATAAAGGGTTTCATACAAATTGGGTTCTACATTTTGATAGTAATCCATCAGTGGAATCCAACAAAATTTGTTTCACAATTTTTGGATTCTCCTACCCAAAGTTGTAACTATTCAAAGTTTGAACTGAAAACTGAAATTCCCCAAAATGTTCAAATACTGGCTGTGGGTCCAGGGGACAGGTGTCACTCGCTGGGGCGAGCCACACGGGGCTACTGGGTATTTCCCGCGCGGCCACACCAGATCCCCGCGCCACAGCCGATCAGAAAATTGAAAAACCGTCGCTGACAGGCGGGACCCGCCGGGTCGTCTTCTACCTCCGGCCCCGCGCCCGCGCGCCGCCGGGCTCGCCGGAGTTCGACGGATTCCGGCCTCCCGGCCATCCCCCGAGCCCTCCCTCGCTTCTAGGGCCTAATTTCACGTGCTGAACACGATGGAACCCACTTCCCCGGCCGGCGATGGCTCTAATCTAGCTGGCCACGGCGCGGCGGCTCCGGACCAATTCGGCAACGTCGCCCGGTCATCCTAGCCTGCCCAGACCTCGGTGGAACGGTGCTACAGCACCAGTGGACTATGGGGATGCTCGACCTAGCCTCAAAACTGCTTGGGACCGGCGGCTAATGGTGTCTCACCGTGCACCCGAAACCTCCTCCGCGTTTGAGGTCGGAAATTCTGGAATTCATGCGGTCTACGTGCGTCTTTCCAACTAGGGTTGTGAAGGACTACTGATCGCCGGCTAGTGGCGGACCTGTGTGCACGGTTTCACGGCCTAAGAACGAGAGAGACGATCGAATTTGTTATTACCGTATCAGAAGGTCGGATGGTGGCCGACGGTGAATTTTACTCAAATTCGAGCCCGGTGGATCATCTCATGGCTTGAGCTTCGGAGATGAGCATCAGGGAGTCCTAGCGGATCCGAGGGCGCTCTAGCTCGGGCCTGAGAAGCTTTCGGTGGGGCTGTCCACGTGAGACCACCTCGGTTTCCCGATGGTGAGCCTCGGTGCCCGGCGAAATTCGTCAAATTGTGATCAAACGACACGGCAACACCACGGAGTAGCAAGATGGGCAGCTAGCACACGCGCTGGCGCTCACTTTTGCTGTGGATCGCTCGTGCAGTGGAGGGGCGACGCCGGTTTGCAACCGGCAGAACGGAAAACGGCACCGGGAGGTTCCTGTTGTGCGCGAGAGTGGGAACCGAGGATGACGCGCGAGCTGCATGATAAGGAGAGGAGAAACCAGCTCGCCAGCGCAGAGGTCGCGAGGGAGAGGTGGCGTCGGCTTGCCCCGGTGTCACACCGTGAGAAGGCCCGAGGCCGTCTCGGTGGCGCGATGACTTCGCGAGGAGGAGAAAAACCGAGACCGTGCACCGCCTGAACTGAAAATCTTTTGCACACTTATTTCCCCCAATGACATGTGGGCCCCACTAGTCAGTCCCACTTCTTCTCAAAAGATCTCCAAAGTTTAACAATTATCCAACCCAAATGTTTGAAAGTTGAAACTGAGCTGCATTTGAATAGTTTGGGCAAATTCCATCCAAATTCAAATGTCTATTTGAATTCCTTGCACATTTAACTCCATTTGGATAAATGGGTAGCAAACCTTTTCACAATTTATAGAAACTTTGCCCAACCACTAATTTGGACCCAAGGAATCCAAAGATGCAACTTGATTCTTGTGTTAGCTGCTGCAAACAAAAGTTTGAACACAACAGTTTTGAATTACCATTGTGTCCTCCCCTCATTTGAAATTTGAGTTGAACATTTGGTTTAACTTCTGATTTTTAAACCCTTTCATTGCATTTGAGTACTTCAACTCTGTGGTCTTAACCCACCTAGGGTCTAAACATGCAAATTCAGCCATGAGGTACTCAGATTCAAATGTCATTTGGCAATTTGACAAGTTTTACCTCAGTTTCAAATTTGAATTCAAATTTATAGGAAATTTATAAGTCCCCTTGATATACATATCAAAGCACCTCCAAATTTTCTCAAAATTTGTCTCCCTCATAATTTGGACCTGAGGAATTCAAATATGCCATCTGATCCTTAAGTTGGCCATTGCAGATACAAAATTTCAAACAACAGTTTGAATTTCCTTTTTGGAAAGGGCCTTCTTTGCCTCGAAGTAAACCATTTGATTCAAACTGAATACTTAAGCCCTCTTTTGTGATGACCCATTTGAACATGAATGCTTTGCAAGGGTTCAGAAATGGGGTTTAAACTTCCCTCCTCTCTACTCATAGAGAATGTGCATATGAGTTAGATTTTTGGGAGTGAAATCCTTTCCCGGGTTAACATGTGTTCAGAAAGAGCTAAAGAAGATTTTTGCTCTTCCCACATGTCCATGTTTGAGTTTATCATTTTATGTGACATAACTCAAGTCATTCCCTTGCCTTAACATGTTGAATTCGGCATGAACTCAACATGATCATAATCCACACTTTTTTTATCTCACCCTCAAATCAGAAGTTTACCACCATCTTCTCCTCAATTTCAATGTATGAGGCTCCATGTGTATTCAAAAATTTGGCGGCACTTTGAGGTGAGCATTTGAGTCTAAAGACCATATTTTTATTCTTTCTCATGCACATGTCGGATTTACACATGGGTTTAACTCCACCTTGGTCCAACACATTCAAAGGCATGCTTGAACCCTTGTGGTTGCACCTCATGTATACCATCACATGTGAGAAAGTTTTTGTAAGTCCCATTTTTCATGAACCAGAAACACCATGACGTTCAATCACCCGTTTCTTTGCATTCACGTTTTTGGGGCTTTTACATGATACCAATCTGTGACTTCACCCTATGCCAAGGTGGTTTTGGGTGATACCTATGGTACCAATCTGTGATCCAACTATGGCTTCTCGTAGGCTTGCATCTTATGTCAAGGTGGCTCCAATGCCAATCTATGCACCCTACGGCCAGCGTGGCTTCAATACCAATCTGTGGTCTTATCTAAGCTCTAATACTAATCTGTGATTCCTATTTAGGCGTGTGACCTACAATCAACCGTGGTGGGTTGATACCAATTTGTGTTTTCTATCTAGGCGTGTGACCTACGATCAACCATGGCTCTGATACAAATCCGTGACGCCCCCATTCTGAGAGAAAACCTCTCGGAACCGAGACTGATGCGTATGTGTGCCCAGGATATTCATCACACATACACATATCATCCACAAACTGAATTTCAGAATAATACCACGAATAACAGGGTTTTATTACAATGTCTTATGAGTCTCAGACTCATTCTAGCAGTGTAAGTCTTAATCTAGCAGCGGAAGTCTTTATTCTAGCAGCGGAAGTCTTCTAACTATTGCAGAAGCAAATAAGCAGCAGCAGCGGCTCCATTGTCACACCCGGTTTTTCCGAAGAACAACCAAGTGAATATCACATGTATGCCAGGATCATTTTCCCATACATGTGATGACAAATAGTGAAGCATCATTTATTACAAGCCAAGTGTCGAATATAAATAAGTCTTACATGGCAAATGTCTCGATGGACAATAATAAGTTCATCACAAATAAACAAACTAGCAGCGGAATATTATTCTTGAGGGCTCCATCACAGGCGTTGCCCGGGGGTCTCCATGAACCTAGAAACCTTCTTCAGGTCCAAAGTCTTGATCATTATACACCACCTCATTATCTTGACCTGAGCAGCAATATAAACCAACAAATATGCAAGGTTGAGTACCAACGGTACTCAGCAAGTGTGGGAAAAATTTCATCATGCATGGCTAGATCAAGGAGAGGTTGAACTCATGGTTAAAGCACTACGCAATTAATACCTATCACCTTAGCTTATTAAGCACCTACATTACTACACAGGTGAAATGGTCCCAATCTCCCATCCCATCATCATAATCCAATAACCATAACATCATTTCCAATTTTAAGCTCCCCGCTTAACTCCCAAAGCCATCAATCCTCTAATCATGAATAAGTCCAAGCCGCTCTTGACCGTGAGCACGGCTGTCATGACAGTTTTGACTTTGCAGAGTTTGTACCACTGTACCCACATGTAGTGATTTCATCCCCCGTTGCCGGGTGGGCTAAAAGAACCTCCATTATGCCAGTGGCTACGAACCACATTTACACTTCCCAGGTGTGTAGCCAGGAGATCACTATGAAGCCTTTACAAAGGGATTCCCGACGAGCGTGGGCCCACTGAGGTTTCACCCCTAACAGCATACAAGAGGCTCCAACCCCGCTGCAGTGGCCCCCTCTTGAGCCTTGCGGTTCATATGGTAGTCCAGCTGACACCTACTCCCCGCACAATCCAACACACCCATACTACGCCGGGGATACACCTAATTAATTGGCCAAGCTGCCCCATCTCAGCATGTGGTTGGCACTGTAAAGCCAGGTTACATGCTCCATGAACCGGTCCTTAGGATCCAGGCAAGTACTAAACGCAAACCCGAGTGTTGTGCACCCAGCACACAACCAAAACATCCAACTTGCCTTGATCCCTAACTCTACATAACTCACAATATCTCATTCAAGAGTATGGTAAAATAAACTGATGATCTCATATCCCAAATATCCCATTCTAAGCATGGCTAAGCATATGCATAATAATAAATGACATGATAAAATAAATCCCACCCAAGATACAAGGAAAACAAGGTAATGCAATTCTAGGGAAACTTCCTATCATGGATTTCATATTTAAATTGACAATGCAAATATTTCTAGCTACACATCCTAGCATAGGATCAAAGTGGTCAAGGACACTTGCCTCCTTCCTGCTGCTCTTGAAATGGGTAGTCCTGATCTTGGAAAGGAATAACTTGCTCTTGAGCAGGTTCTACATCATACCATCACACATAGCAAAAGAAAAATAACAATCCATAAGACATAGTTCACACTTCTACTTCATACAAACCACACATTCACATTTATGAAAGTCCTTCACCATTATATGTGTTGTGTTTACTTTATGTGTGTTGATTTGTGGCTTGCATACACTTTTAATCATGTGTATATGATTCCTACTTTTGTGTTCACATTTATACTTACCTACTATATATATATGAGTTTCCAATTTAAATAAATTCCTTATATTCAACTACTACACCTTTTCACTACCAAGTATGTATAAAAAATATTTTTCTTCTCCATATGTGCTTTTAGAATTTCTACCAACCTTAAACTGAATTCTTTGGATTTTGAAACTTCATTTTTCATTTACTAGTTGCTATATTTTCAGATTTATTTTCCTATACATAAATGTGTTCTTTATTATGAAATTAGTAATATACATCATCTAAACAGAATAGGTTCTGGTCCTAAATAATTTAATAACATATTTTGACCCTTGCCTCCGATATAAACTATTTCACCATTATTTTCCCTATTTTCTAAAACTATTCGTTACTTAAAAATGTGTCCCTAAATGTGAATAATAAATTTAACAGATTCAATTCAGCCCAAAATATGTTTTTATCTCACTCCAAAGTTTCCTAAATACTGAGAAAGTCTTTAATTAAATTTTGACAATTTGTTTGTCCCACTTTTTAATTTTTAAACACTAGCCACATATTCAATTTCCTAAATTAAATACTAAACAGGGCTAAAAAGGTAAACTCACCCCATTACAGGGTCTATAATATTATTTTCAGAATTTCCAGGGGTCTAGCTACACTTATCAGAGGTGTTTTTCCTAATTTTTATTAAATCCAGGGGCTAAAACTGATTTTTAAATGAATTTACATGATTTTCTGGAGTTCCAGGGGCTAGATCAGAAGTTTCCGGGGCTAGCCCTTATTTCCCGAGAACCCCAGGGGGTAGCACATAAGATTTCCAGTCTTTATAACGCGGGGCTGACGTGGACCGTCCGATTTTAAACCGACGGCTGAGATTATAACATCGAACCGGTACGAGGGGGTTTAAACCCTACCGTGCGATTTAAAATAAACGGCGCACAAGCGGCCACGTCGCTCTGATCGAGCACGGGCGGCGCTGCCGGCGGCGCACGGCGGCGGGAAGCGGCGATCTCGCCGGAGACTTTCGGATTATTGAGAATTCTTCCTAGAACTGTGATTTTATGGCATAGATCGGTAGAGGGGAGGTCGGGGATCTCACCTCGGGGGTTTTCTTGAGCTCGGAGGTCCTGGAAAGTGATCGGCGACGAGGTCCGAGGCGAAACCACGGCGAAGCTCGTCGGCGCTGTGTTTACACCGCAAGTCACCGAGTTTTCCGCACCTGCAAGGTTCCCCGGAGGCGGTGGATCAAGACCAGCGTGTTAGATCGGAATTTCTGAGCTTAGATCGGCCAGAATTCGCCGGAGAAGTCTCGGTTCTCGCCGGAGTAAAAACAGCCGATCGCGTGAGAAAAACAGAACGAGGCCGGGGTTTTTATAGACGGGGGAGGGCGGCGGGTTTGTTTAGATCGAGTGGGAGTCCTCCGGAACCAGAATTCGGCCGGAAATCCGGTCGGTTGCGATCGCGCGCGCGCGGGTGAACAGTCCGAGTTTCGGACGATCGGGGGTTAGGGATGACAGGTGGGTCCCACCTGTCTGAGAGAGAGAGCGCGGGCGCGCGGCTGCTGGCTGGCGCAGGGCAGGGTGGGCCGGCTGGTGGGTTTCGGCCCACTGGCCGGTTTTTTTCTGTTTTCCTTTTTCTTTTTCTATTTCTTTTCTGATTTGAGTTTAATTTGAATTCCAGATTGAATTTGAATTTTTGCAAAACATGCAACACGTCCAAAAATTTATAAATCCCCCTCTTAACATGATTTAGGGTTTTGAATCAAAATTTTGGGGTGTTACAGCTCTACCCCCCTTAAAAGAAATCTCGTCCTCGAGATTGGTGGTTCTAAGAAAACAATTCCGGAAATTGTGCCTTGAGCTCATCTTCCCGCTCCCAGGTGGCTTCCTCTTCTGAGTGATGCTTCCACTGCACCTTGCACATCTGGATTCTTTTATTTCTGGTGAGGCGTTCCATTGTCTCCAAAATCTTGTATGGTTGCTCGGCATAAGACAAATCCTCAGCTACGTTCACTTCATTCATGGGTAACACCTCCTCAGGCGTCCTCAGGCATTTCTTGAGTTGTGACACATGGAATACATCGTGCACATCCAATAGACGAGCCGGTAACTCTAGTTGATACGCCACTTCGCCTTTCCTTTCCAAAACTTGAAAGGGTCCGATGTATCAAGGTGACAACTTCCCTTTCACCTTGAACCGACGAAGTCCTCGGATAGGGGACACCTTGAGATAGACATAGTCTCCCACGTTGAAAACGAGCTCTCTTCTTCGTACATCAGCATAGCTCTTTTGGCGTGTCTGTGCTATCCTCAAATTGTTGTGAATTTCCCTCACCTTCGCCTCGGCTTCTTGTAGTACTTCTGGACCAAACACTTTACTTTCCCCGTTTGGTTCCAAAATAGGGGAGTTCTGCACTTTCTCCCGTACAAGGCTTCAAACAGTGACATCTTCATACTAGCTTGATAGCCGTTGTTATAGAAAAACTCCGCATACGGTAAGTTCTTGTCCCAACTCCTATTGTTTTTGAGTGCACATGCCCTTAGCATATATTCAAGGATCTGATTGGTTCTTTCCGTCTGCCCGTCGGTTTGGGGATGATAGGCAGAGCTGAAATTCAGATGGGTTCCCATGGTCTCATGCAACTTCTGCCAAAACCTCGAGGTGAACTGTGTCCCTCGATCCGACACAATCTTCTTTGGCACTTCATGGTAACACACGATCCTTGACATGTACAGCTCTGCCAATTTGGATCCGCTGTAGGTTTCTTTCACAGGGATGAAATGAGCTACCTTGGTTAACCTATCAATGATGACCCATATCGAATCATATCCTGATTGGGTTCTAGGCAATCCCATGATGAAATCCATGCTGATTTCTTCCCATTTCCATTCAGGCACTTTGAGTGGTTGCAATAATCCCGCGGGTCGTTGATGTTCCTCTTTCACCAACTGACATGTGTCACATAGGGCAACATGTTCCGCGACATCTCGCTAACTAAGGGAAGGAATCTACACTACTCGTTCTCTTGAGCTGGCTCCTCGGGATCTTCCTCATCATTTCGGCTGCCTTCTGATTCTGCTTTTGGTGGGGAGGCTGCTGGTGGAGAAGTGCGACGACGCCTGATCGCTCGGTGATCCGGGGAGTCAGGAGTCCATGTATTATTTACGGTGACACACAGTTCATTCCCATCTCCTCTTTCTCTCTCCTTTAAGCAGGCTCGCAGCAACGCCTCCGTTTCCTTCAGGGTGTCCCGGACATCCTGAAGCTCTTGTTGACACTCCTGCAGTCGAGTGCTGAGCATAGCAGCATCCTCCAAGCACAAGTCCATGTGCTCATGGAAGTCCCTTGCTGCACTGGTGGGTACTTGTACTCCGTGGTACCACTCTCACGTTGGAGGACATACATGTACTCAGTTTTGTCCAAGTGGCGACGATAGATGTGACTCTGGCAGGTGATGGCCTCCCAGGTGACATCTTTCTCCGCATCGACCTGTGTCGCTCGACAAGCTGGAGAGTGATGAGTCTTAAGCAGCTGATTTTCATGTATAATCCTCATCTCTGAGCTCCATTCTTCCCTCTTCTCACGGATGGCCCTGGTGGAGTTATAGTGGATGATTAGCTTGCCCGTGTTGCCGGCGGCTTCGAGCATACGCCGAAGACGGCGCAATAAGCCTCCTACTGCCAATCCGTAGGAAAGGTACGTCACCGGACGGCTCTCCTCTCTCTCGGCAAAGGCAACTACGGGAACTCTCCCTCCTGTGGACTTGCGAGCGGTGCGAATCATGCGAACAATCTAAAACAGAAAACATTTAAACTTAGGTTAGATAAACTTTTAAACAAAAATTCTATTTTGAATGAAAGTTGGGGTAAGATGAAGAAAATGACTTCATTAAATAACACTTTTCAACACACACCTTGTAAAATAGTTTTTAAGAAAATAGGGCCCTTAAATACGTCCATTTCTACCTAGGTCCACGTTCCTACGGGCAACCTTGGCTCTGATACCACTTCTGTCACACCCGGTTTTTCCGAAGAACAACCAAGTGAATATCACATGTATGTCAGGATCATTTTCTCATACATGTGATGACAAATAGTGAAGCATCATTTATTACAAGCCAGGTGTCGAATATAAATAAGTCTTACATGGCAAATGTCTCGATGGACAATAATAAGTTCATCACAAATAAACAAATTAGCAGCGGAATATTATTCTTGAGGGCTCCATCACAGGCGTTGCCCGGGGGTCTCCATGAACCTAGAAACCTTCTTCAGGTCCAAAGTCTTGATCATTATACACCACCTCATTATCTTGACCTGAGCAGCAATATAAACCAACAAATATGCAAGGTTGAGTACCAACAGTACTCAGCAAGTATGGGAAAAATTTCATCATGCATGGCTAGATCAAGGAGAGGTTGAACTCATGGTTAAAGCACTACGCAATTAATACCTATCACCTTAGCTTATTAAGCACCTACATTACTACACAGGTGAAATGGTCCCAATCTCCCATCCCATCATCATAATCCAATAACCATAACATCATTTCCAATGTTAAGCTCCCCGCTTAACTCCCAAAGCCATCAATCCTATAATCATGAATAAGTCCAAGCCGCTCTTGACCGTGAGCACGGCTGTCATGACAGTTTTGACTTTGCAGAGTTTGTACCACTGTACCCACATGTAGTGATTTCATCCCCCGTTGCCGGGTGGGCTAAAAGAACCTCCATTATGCCAGTGGCTACGAACCACATTTACACTTCCCAGGTGTGTAGCCAGGAGATCACTACGAAGCCTTTACAAAGGGATTCCCGACGAGCGTGGGCCCACTGAGGTTTCACCCCTAACAGCATACAAGAGGCTCCAACCCCGCTGCAGTGGCCCCCTCTTGAGCCTTGCGGTTCATATGGTAGTCCAGCTGACACCTACTCCCCGCACCATCCAACACACCCATACTACGCCGGGGATACACCTAATTAATTGGCCAAGCTGCCCCATCTCAGCATGTGGTTGGCACTGTAAAGCCAGGTTACATGCTCCATGAACCGGTCCTTAGGATCCAGGCAAGTACTAAACGCAAACCCGAGTGTTGTGCACCCAGCACACAACCAAAACATCCAACTTGCCTTGATCCCTAACTCTACATAACTCACAATATCTCATTCAAGAGTATGGTAAAATAAACTGATGATCTCATATCCCAAATATCCCATTCTAAGCATGGCTAAGCATATGCATAATAATAAATGACATGATAAAATAAATCCCACCCAAGATACAAGGAAAACAAGGTAATGCAATTCTAGGGAAACTTCCTATCATGGGTTTCATATTTAAATTGACAATGCAAATATTTCTAGCTACACATCCTAGCATAGGATCAAAGTGGTCAAGGACACTTGCCTCCTTCCTGCTGCTCTTGAAATGGGTAGTCCTGATCTTGGAAAGGAATAACTTGCTCTTGAGCAGGTTCTACATCATACCATCACACATAGCAAAAGAAAAATAACAATCCATAAGACATAGTTCACACTTCTATTTCATACAAACCACACATTCACATTTATGAAAGTCCTTCACCATTATATGTGTTGTGTTTACTTTATGTGTGTTGATTTGTGGCTTGCAAACACTTTTAATCATGTGTATATGATTCCTACTTTTGTGTTCACATTTATACTTACCTACTATATATATATGAGTTTCCAATTTAAATAAATTCCTTATATTCAACTACTACACCTTTTCACTACCAAGTATGTATAAAAAAATATTTTCTTCTCCATATGTGCTTTTAGAATTTCTACCAACCTTAAACTGAATTCTTTGGATTTTAGAAACTTCATTTATCATTTACTAGTTGCTATATTTTCAGATTTATTTTCCTATACATAAATGTGTTCTTTATTATGAAATTAGTAATATACATCATCTAAACAGAATAGGTTCTGGTCCTAAATAATTTAATAACATATTTTGACCCTTGCCTCTGATATAAACTATTTCACCATTATTTTCCCTATTTTCTAAAACTATTCATTACTTAAAAATGTGTCCCTAAATGTGAATAATAAATTTAACAGATTCAATTCAGCCCAAAATATGTTTTTATCTCACTCCAAAGTTTCCTAAATACTGAGAAAGTCTTTAATTAAATTTTGACAATTTGTTTGTCCCACTTTTTATTTTTTAAACACTAGCCACATATTCAATTTCCTAAATTAAATACTAAACAGGGCTAAAAAGGTAAACTCACCCCATTACAGGGTCTATAATATTATTTTCAGAATTTCCAGGGGTCTAGCTACACTTATCAGAGGTGTTTTTCCTAATTTTTATTAAATCTAGGGGCTAAAACTGATTTTTAAATGAATTTACATGATTTTCTGGAGTTCCAGGGGCTAGATCAGAAGTTTCCGGGGCTAGCTCTTATTTCCCGAGAACCCCAGGGGGTAGCACGTAAGATTTCCAGTCTTTATAACGCGGGGCTGACGTGGACCGTCCGATTTTAAACCGACGGCCGAGATTATAACATCGAACCGGTACGCGGGGGTTTAAACCCTACCGTGCGATTTAAAATAAACGGCGCACAAGCGGCCACGTCGCTCTGATCGAGCGCGGGCGGCGCTGCCGGCGGCGCACGGCGGCGGGAAGCGGTGATCTCGCCGGAGACTTTCGGATCTTCGAGAATTCTTCCTAGAACTGTGATTTTATGGCATAGATCGGTAGAGGGGAGGTCGGGGATCTCACCTCGGGGGTTTTCTTGAGCTCGGAGGTCCTGGAAAGTGATCGGCGACGAGGTCCGAGGCGAAACCACGGCGAAGCTCGTCGGCGCTGTGTTTACACCGCAAGTCACCGAGTTTTCTGCACCTGCAAGGTTCCCCGGAGGCGGTGGATCAAGACCAGCGAGTTAGATCGGAATTTCTGAGCTTAGATCGGCCAGAATTCACCGGAGAAGTCTCGGTTCTCACCGGAGTAAAAACAGCTGATCGCGTGAGAAAAACAGAACGAGGCCGGGGTTTTTATAGACGGGGGAGGGCGGCGGGTTTGTTTAGATCGAGTGGGAGTCCTCCGGAACCAGAATTCGGCCGGAAATCCGGTCGGTTGCGATCGCGCGCGCGCGGGTGAACAGTCCGAGTTTCGGACAATCGGGGGTTAGGGATGACAGGTGGGTCCCACCTGTCTGAGAGAGAGAGCGCGGGCGCGCGGCTGCGGGCTGGCGCGGGGCAGGGTGGGCCGGCTGGTGGGTTTCGGCCCACTGGCCGGTTTTTTTCTGTTTTCCTTTTTCTTTTTCTATTTCTTTTCTGATTTGAGTTTAATTTGAATTCCAGTTTGAATTTGAATTTTTGCAAAACATGCAACACGTCCAAAAATTTTTAAATCCCCCTCTTAACATGATTTAGGGTTTTGAATCAAAATTTTGGGGTGTTACATCCATCTCCTACTCCACAGGCAAGGTTGAGGGTGGATCTCACGCCTAGTACTCCACATGCTCGTCGAAGTACTCCTCTCCTGTCGCTGATGATGTATGATAATGCAAGGGTGAGTAAATGACGTACTCAGCAAGTGCGGAAGTATGACATGTAGCTTACAACAAGGTAGGTATAAAAAGGCTCATTGCAGAAAGCAAAGGTTATTTCTCAAAACACGATAAAAACAGCAACTTAACTTTAAATGAATGTAATCCCAACATGTATTTAAATATCAACATACCTCCATCATGTTTCATCACTTTCCATGTCTCAACCAGACATTAATCTATCTCAACTTTTCTCATACTCATGAATACCATCTCGTATTCACTACCATCTCATGAATACCATCTCGTATTCACTACCATTTCAACTCATATTCAATTCCGTCTCATACCGAGACCAAATCTCATTGCCATGACTCAACAGTCATGCAACCAATCTCATTACCCGGACTCAACAGTCCCGAAAACCAAATCCAAAGACCAAACCATAACCAAACTGAATACCATCCCAAAAACCATCCCAATAACCATCCCATCTAATCAAGTGAGTTGTCCAGATGCTCGTGACCGTAAGCTCGGCTATCAAGATAGTTTTACACTCTGCAGAGGTTGTACCACTTTACCCACAAGTTTGTGATTTCGTCACCTGTCGGTGACTGCAGAACCTCCATTATACCAGTACTCAACCGTCGGTGTATGGTCAAGAGATCACAAAATAGCCTTTACAAAGGGGCTACGAGATGTATGGACTCACTAAGGTTTCACCGGCAGGCTAGAATCTCCAATTCTCCCACGTATGGGCCCCCTCTTGTGCCATGCAGTTCCCAGGGCAGTCCTCACTCGACTCCCATTCGTCGTGCCATCCACGGTCCATAACAATCTAGTAACTTACCTAATTAGTCAGCTAAGCCGCACCCATATTTGGCCTTGTGGTGGCACTGTTATCCTGGCATGGCTGGCATGAACCGGTCCATAGATCTACGGCAAGTAAACCACCATCTCATTCTACCTCATCCACAAACCAACACTTGCCTAGATCTCCCCCGATTCATGTTCTTTATCAACATCAGTTTCTCATTATTCATACGAGTGCAGTTAGCTAGACACATCTATCTCGCTTCCCGTATCCCATGAACTTGGCGAAGCATAAAAGCAAAAACCGTACCCAACTCATTTACTTTCCCGGCGACAAGGGTGGTCAACAAAACTAGTAAACTCCTATAAAGGGGTTTCCCATCATGTTGACTCAAGCACACACACCTTTTCGCAAACAAAACAGTCTTTCAAAAACATGGGATCAATATGGTCAACGGGCACTTGTCTTGTTCTTGCGGCTTCGGCTGCTCTTCAAAATCTTGGTTCTGAAATCCCTCGTAGATAGCTCCCTGAGCTTGTCCTTCTACTTACGATCGCGCACATACAAAATTCACAGCAATCAATATTATGCACAAACTTTACTTCAAGATGTAATGATGCATATGCATGCTATTCCTATGGTGCAGTTTTAGTTTGTAAGTGTTCTTGCATGGCTTGCATGGGGTTTTATGATGAACGGAGGTGTATAGATCAAATGTGGACGTGGCGATGATCTGGACTCAAGATCTAGATCAAACCGATCAACACGTGATCTGTCCATGAAAAAGCTTCTGTTCGAAAGGATCGAGAGAACAGATGCAAAGAAAACCACGATCATGTCGTAAGGTGGTATTGGAGACCTACCTTACTGTCTTTGGGATCTTCCTCCTAGTGATGGCAGCAAAACAGATCGTCTGCTATCCTCCGGTGATCGTGTTGGCGCTCGTCGGCGGCTCTCCAGCAACTAAACTCTGGCGAAGGTGGTTAGCTCGGCGAGTTGGGGCTAGGGCTCCAAGTCGTCGACTCGGGATGTGGAAAAGAAGTACGTGATTGCGGCCAAAGGTTTTCGGATCTATTTATAAGAGGGAAACGAAGAGTCCTACTCTGATCGGAATTCAAATAAGAGTCCTATTCAAATTGTTTTTGGATCTTAACAACTCATTTTCAATGGATTTGGTGCGGCAGCAATGTGGAAATCGTGTCGGTTTCCTTCCGTGTCGGAATTGCCGCGCGTACAGAAGAAAAACCGCTTCAAATCTCGTTACCTTCGCGGCGGTGAGCTCCGGAGGCTCCACGTGTCCTGCAGAGGCCGGGCCTCCCTTTTCCGCAGAGGCGGGCTCCGGTTGTGCCACGTGTCAGGCGGGCGAGACCTCTCTCTCCTCAGAGGTGAGCTCCGCATGTGCCACATGTCAGTTCCGGACCTCCCTCTCTTTGGAGGTGGGCTACGATAGTGCCACGTGTCCGTTCTGTACCTCCCGGAGGTGAGCTCCGGAGGTGACACGTGTCCAGTAGTGTCGGACCTCCCGGAGGTGAGCTCCAGAGGTGACACGTGTCCAACAGTGTCGGACTTCCCGGAGGTGAGATCCGGAGGTGACACGTGTCTGGTGGGGCCGGACGTCTCGGAGGTGAGCTCCGAGAGCGACACGTGTCCCGCGCGGCTGGCCATTCTTCTCCGCAGTGACTAGCTCCGGTGACGACACGTGTCCTGCGGGACTGGCCTCGCTCCTTCCGTAGAGGCTAGCTCTGGGGGCAACACGTGTCCCACGGGGTCGAACCTCGCCCCTTTTCATAGAGATGAGCCCCGAGCCTGCCACGTAGCCAGTTTAGCGGCGGACCTATCCCCCTCTGCAGGGATGAGCTCTGAATGCGCCATGTGGCCAGCGGCCGCGGAAATGTTCTACACTGCTCCTCGGCGAACTGGAACTGGCTCTTTTCGGCTATCTTTTTTATTCTTTCTCTGTTTCAACTTATTTTAAAAATTCTCTACATGAAATATGAATGCATGCGTGATTACAAAATTGAGGGTGTCACAACCTTGATGCATATAGTTAGGGGGATCCATCTAACCTTCTAACCTCTATTATATCCATCTCTCTCTCACAGATGGTGAGGGAAAACGCTGGCCGACAAAGGAGGAACGTCCATGGCAGCCAAGAGGATGACCATGTTGAGGTTCCTGAGAATGTCAACCCCGAGGCTGGTGGAAATAACCTTGAAAGATTGATGGCTATGCAGAATCAGATTATGCAAACCATGATCAAAACTTTGGGTCAGCTGCAAGCCAACAACAGCAACCCCGTTCCTGCACCACCGCCACCACCACTGCCACCACCGCCGGCTCACAATAGACTCGGAGAGTTCATGAGAACTCGACCACCCACTTTTGCACAAGCTAATGATCCCATGGAGGCCAATGACTGGTTGAAGTCCATGGAGAAGAAGCTTGCCATAATTCAGTGCAATGACCGAGAGATAGTTCTCTTCGCATCGCACCAACTTATGGGAGCAGCCGCCGACTGGTGGGATGCCCTTTGTAGTGCTCATGACAACCTGGATACTATTACTTGGACCGAGTTCAAGGACAGTTTTCGCTCTCATTCCATCCCTGCTTGTGTCATGATGCTCAAAAGGCAGGAGTTCGAAGGTCTCCGCCAAGGAAAGAAGAGCGTGAATGAGTACCTCAACAAGTTCACGCAGCTTTCAAGGTATGCCCCTGAAGATGACAACTCGGACCAAAGGAAGCAGTACTTGTTCATGAGAGGGTTGAACAATGAGATCCAAGTTCAACTTCTCAACAATGACTATGCAAACTTCCAGAAGCTAGTTGACAAAGCTATAGTGGTTGAAAGCAAGATCCAAGAGATCGAGCAAGAGGGCAAAAGAAAGATGCCGTACCAGCCACAAGGGAGCAATGTACGCTCCCGGTACATGCCCCCAGTTGCACCACTGTATGGCTCGTCCGCTCCTACTTTTTGCCCAAATTAGCCACCACGGCAACGTCCTGCCATGCAATCACCTCGTGTGCCTTTGCCACCTGCGCCTCGTCCAAACATAGGCGCTTATGCTCAAAACTCCGTCCCCAATGTACCTGCTGTAGTGGGCAACAAGGCATGCTTTGCATACGAAGAGACGGGACACTTTGCGAGCCAGTGCCCGAAGAGAGGTCCTGGACAACCAAGAAACATGCCCAAGAAGAACCCACGGCCGAACGGAGGAGCCAATCAAGGCAACCGTGGGCAGCAGAACTATGCTCGTGATAACGTGAACCATGTCTCTGCTGAGGAAGCAAAACAGGCTGAGGACGTCGTGATTGGTATGTTCCTTGCCAACTCCAACTCAGCCACCATTTTATTTGATTCCGGAGCGTCGCATTCATTCATATCATCCAAGTCTGTTGCCAAGTATAATCTACCGATATCACACTTGAAATATACTATGTTGGTTAATTCTCCCGGTGGAGAGATGAGGACTAATATAGTATGTCCGAAAGTAAACCTTAAAATAAGGGGGTAGACTTCCTTGCCAACCTCATTGTCTTGGACTCCCAAGGGCATGACATAATACTCAGAATGGATTGGTTAAGCAAGCACAACGGAGTAATCCAATGTGTTGAGAGAAGCGTGCAGTTGACAAACGAGCACGGTACTTGTATCGAGTTTGAGTCAGCCCAACCGGCAACTGAGAAGGCAACGTTGAACCACGTCGAAGAAGCAACCTCGGAAAGCATTCCGGTGGTTCAAGAGTTCTTGGACGTGTTCCCGGAAGAACTTCCAGGTATGCCACCAGACCGGGACATTGAGTTCTCCATTGATCTGGTACCCGGAACCGTACCTATATTAAGAAGGCCATCTAGGATGCCCGATAGTGAACTAGTGGAGCCATCACACGGAAGTTGAAGCCACATGGTAGCGTGAGGAAGACCTCAAGACAGACTTCCCTTATCTATTCTCCACTCTATCGAATCTCGAGGGCGAGATTCAATTTAAAGGGGGCAGATTTGTGACACCCTCAATTTCATAATCATGCATGAATTCATATTACATGGAGAAAAACATTTTAAAATAAGTAGAAATGTGGCGGACCGAAATCCGCTCATCCAGGATCGTAGAGGGTGGTGCCGCACGATGCGACACCTGACAGCACACGTCATAAGGACACATTTTTATTACATAGAAAACCAACTGAAACTGTACAAACTAGTACAATACTCAGTTACAAACTAGTGTGTATATTACACAGCGGAAGTCTACTTTGTACAACTCATGCCCGCCTATCTAGCAAAAGATGGTTGGCCATCCCTAGGGCAACCCACACTAGCTGCACTCCTCAGCTCAGCGTGGCATGTACGGCTCCCACTCAGCCGTGGTCCCCGACGGAGGGTAACCCTCGCCGGTGGACTCGTAACCCGAGTCCGTGGGTGGCTCCTCACCTGAAAAACACTTAAGCAGAAAACATGAGCACGATGGCTCAACAAGACATAACCAACTCACCTAGGCATGAAACTCTACATAAGGTGTACCATGAACATAGGATAGTAACATTGCAGCAAATGGACATGCCTAGAAGTTCATCCTTAGTTCATCTTTTAGCCACAAGTTAACAGTTCAGGAATCTGAAATTTAGTAAGCAATATTTGGTGGCACACAGGTAACAATACAATTATATCATACAGCAGAATTGAATCATAACATTCCATAAATTATCTACGTTACGACGCAGTGAACAAGCGGTACTCGTCACCGCGAGCGACGCCGAATCAACTCGATATAAACCTGCAGGAATACCCAAAGAGCACGTCACGTACGCCCACCTGTGGAGCTGCACAGCACGCTCACTCGATGTCGTACGGGACAAACTTTCACCCAACAGCCCAAACGTCGAACCGGTCGCACCAAAACGAGCAGGAGGTTCCCTACACGGAGCATCTCTCTATGCCCGTTAGCAGATTTCCACATTGCTGCCCTCAGCCTACACCTATATATTGGTGCGTTATGCCTCGACGCCCGGAGGTTTAGGTTACATCGGTTTATCGGGGCCCATATATCCGACATGCCTTCGGTACGTTCAATACTTGTTCAGCAGGGTCACACACCGATCGGTCCTCAATCGACACGGACAGGGCTGCGCACACAAGACTTCCTCTTGCTGCGCCCTAGCCCCTGCCTAGTCTCATTTTCATTACTAAAGTGATCTCACATCACTCGAACCAAACCTGTGTGTCCCAAGCCTAACTCGCGAGTAGATTCCAACTACTCGACTTGTACCGAAGTCCTATGAATCATTAAGCATAGCCTGTCTACTCGAGGTCTTAGACGCTACCCTCACTCTTATAGGAAAAATTCTGGTTATGCAAGTGGGGTTCCATTCATCCTACACCTAATGCACATTCATACTTCACACTAGACATGTGAACAAAGCAAAACATTATAAAATAGGTTAATGCAAACCGGGGCTTGCCTTGTTGCTGCTGGTCATGGGTTAGGTCTTCGTCCGGAAGGAGGAAGTCAAGTACTTCCGGAGTCTCCTCACCTTCGGCGACTACACGTTAATGAAATACAACATGTCAATTCAAATGTAATGTGTAAACTTGAATAAGTAATTACTAATAACTCTAGCTAGCCCTCCCCTCTGATTCTGAAATTTTTATGGTGGCTTGGTCGGGTCCTAACCAGAGTCTTGACCAACTTTCATTTGAAACAAAGTTCATTTGAGCCGTGTACAAATAAAAGCCTATTTGGTCAATATTTGAGCCTCTAAGTAATTCCAGGGGTTTTCATGGCTCCAACCATTACTTTCTGGAAACTAGAATTTAATATGGTTCCAATGGAATTGGTTTCATGTAATTTGAAGAATAATAGAGGAAGTTATGCCCTAAACAAGATTTGAGAAAATCTGAAAAATGTTTCTGAACATTTTTCTATTTTCTCATGGCATTTCAATTGATCACCCCATTAGGGGAACTAAATGAACTTGGATGAGTCTGAAAATTTTACTGTGACTCAAGGATTTTCCCATGAACCTCTCAGCCAAATTTCAGAATTTTTCATGAAGTAATTCTCCAGATAAAATTCCCAACAGTTTAAAGTTTAGGGATTTAATTCTAGAAAACTATTAACTTTCATGAGCTGAAATTTGTATTGCTGGAAATTACTCACCATCCTTAGTTCAGCAAAATTTGGTTCACTGAATTCGGAGCTTCCTACATAAAGTTATGAATTTCTAAAGTTTGGGCTGATCCCTGAATTATTTTCCTACAGAGAATCCTTTCCCGCGCTAAACCAGAGGCTGACAGTGGGGCCCGCCCATTTAATTTGAACTAACTGCACGCTTGTGCGCGATTAGCACAGCGGCTGACACGTGGGACCCCGCCCTTCGTCTACCTCCCGACGCCGCCGCCCCGAGCCGCCGGAGCTCCGGCGAGGTCGGCGTTCCCGGCGATCTATCTCGCCGGCGATGTGAGACTCGGCGCACCCACATAATTTCGGACGATGACCACGCTGGACACCCTGCCGCCGCCTGCTAACCGCCGTAGCTCGACGGCGACAAGCTCTATGCCTCTGTGCTACCTCGGCAACGTGTTCCCGCCCTCCTGACCATCTCCTTCGCGCGCTAATCGCGTCACCACGTTCAGGGGGACCTCGGGAAGCTCGGCATGACCTCGGTTGGAACTGAAACGGCCGGAAACCCGGACCTCACCGGCGACCCCCTCTTCCGCCAAACTGTTCTATGGTGAACCTAGGGTTCCGGCGGTGGTTTCCTTCCGGGTTTCGATCGAGAAGGGTCGCAAGAACCTCTAGATGCTCTCTCACAGATCCGTTCGACCTCCCACCCGATAATCTTCCCGAATTTCTCCTAAACCTAATCGGGTCCCGAAATGAGCTCCCCGCCCTAAACTGGAAAATTCTACGCGCACAAAGGTCGAACCTTGGAACGGTTTGTGCGGTGGTCTCGAGGACAAGCTAGCGCTCCACTTTCCTATGGACGTCGAGGCCGGAGGATGATCACAGCTCGGGTGGCAAGCGATCGGAGCTCGGGCGATTAGGCGGCTGGTTGCGGAAACTCGCAAAAACAGAAACTCGCCAGCGGTCTTGTGCCTTTTATAGGCCACTGAGGGCTGTGGAGGGCGCGACACCTGCTGTGCCACCTCCCACGCCGAAGCAGGAGCTGGCCGTCTGAGGCTGTCGGGCGCCGACGCCATGGCTGGCTGGCGAGCGTGCTCGGTCGAGTGAGAGTCGGCTGAGGATGATTCTGCTCTAAGTCTACTGACAAGTGGGCCCTCTTCTCCCCTCTAATTCTCTCCCCCTTCTGCTGCAAATACCCAAGCTACTAAAACATTGAATGATAGACTTTGCCATCAAGTCACAGTTTGAATTTGGGTTCTCCATTTGAAATTTGTTGGCCAAATTTGCTTCACATTTAAACTGAAATTCAAATTCAGTTTTGAATTATTGCAAATTTAGCTCCCGACAAGATGAACTCCAATGGGGGTGAAAATTGGTGGACTAACTCAGAAAAATGTGCTGAATTTGAATATGAAGCAAACTTTTGAATTTGAGTGATGAAAGCTGCTGCAATTTGAATTTACATTCAAATTGGCCTCTTTTTCAAATGCCCCCAAAAGTGCCTCAAAAGTGTTGGATTTGCATGAAATTTGGCCTGAACCTTCCCAAGACTTTTTAAGTTCAAGGGGTGAGCTCAACCTCTCATGTTCATGTGTAGAAATCCTACTTTGTGAAAGTTAGAGCTTTCCCCTCTAATCATCTTTTTGATGGAGGTTACTTGCTCTTCACAAATCTTCACAAGATATCCACAACAAAAGCTGTGGTGTTGTGAGGTGATGAAAAGTTTTTGTAAGTCCCTTTTCTTGGGCTTTTACATCCCTCCCCCTTAAAAGAATCTCGTCCCGAGATTACAAAAGGAGATACAGCGATGTAATAGGGACTTACCCGTGCTGAGATGCCATGAAGTCCGGGTAATTTGAGCGAAGGAATTCCTTGCTCTCCCACGTCGCTTCTTCGCCGGTGTGGTTGCTCCAGAGTATTTTATAGAACCACAACGTTCGACTACACGTGGTCCAGGCTTTTTCATCAAGAATTGCCACCGGATATTCATCATACGTCAAATCCGATTGCAACTCGCCGATGTCTTCGGTAGGAACAGCAGCTGTATGCTTTAGACATTTTCTCAGTTGTGAAACATGGAAAACGTCATGGACACCAGCAAGATATGCCGGTAGCTCCAGCCTATACGCCGCTGTTCCACACTTCTCGGTGACAGCATAGGGTCCAATGAAACGGGTAGCGAGTTTCCCCTTCACACCGAACCGGTCCACACCCTTCAGCGGAGACACACGGAGATACACGTGTTCACCGACGTCAAAGTGCAACGGCCTACACCTCTTATCAGCATAGCTCTTCTGCCGGGATTGAGCGGCCTTCAGGTTGGCTTGAATCATCCGAACGCGCTCTTCGGCGTCGTTCACCACATCAACCCTGTATGTGACCCTTTCACCGGACTCGCACCAGTTTAATGGGGTACGACATTTTTGCCTGTAGAGAGCTTCATATGGTGCCATTTTGATACTCGCCTGATAGGCGTTATTGTACGAGAATTCCGCCAATGGTAGGTGATCATCCCAGTCCCTACCGTGGTGAATGGCACATGCTTTCAACATGTCTTCTAGTACTTGATTCACCCTCTCTGTTTGGCCATCTGTCTGAGGGTGATAGGCGGAGCTTCTAATCAGCTTAGTACCCAATGCAGCGTGTATCTGCTCCCAAAAGAGAGATACAAATAATGCACCTCGATCCGAGACGACGGTCTTGGCTACCTCATATAAGCATAGAATCTTTGCTATGTACAGCTCCGCATATTTACCGGCATTGTAACGTGTATGCACCGGGATGAAATGAGCCGTCATGGTTAACCAGTCAACGATTACCCAAATGGAATCATGTTTGTTGGAAGTCAGGGGTAATCCCACAATGAAATCCATGCTCACATCTTCCCATTTCCATGCCGGGATCTTCAGGGGTTGCAACAGCCCTGATTTCTTCATATGATCAGCTTTCACTCGTCTACACGTATCGCACTCGGATACGTACTTAGCTACCTCCCGCTTCATCCGTGTCCACCAAAATTTCTTTTTCAAATCTTGGTACATCTTGTTGCTGCCCGGATGAATGGAGTATTTATACAAGTGATCTTCATCAAGGATCTTTTTCCTCAGCTCCATATCCCTGGGTACGACTATGCAGTCATTGAACCACAGCGTCCCCTCATCATCCTTCCGGAAACATTTGATCTCCCGGTTGTCAATCCGTCTCCGGAGATGTGCCATACCCTTATCAACCTTCTGAGCTGCAATGATGTCCTCTCTGATAGTAGGGATGAGGGCAAGGTTGTAAAGCGATACATAAGGAACCAAGTAAAAACTCGGCTCTTCCTCCTCCCCCGGGGTAATGGTGAGGTTATGAACATGTGACTTCCGACTCAGCGCGTCGGCAACCACATTTGCCTTGCCAGGGTGGTAATGGATCTCAATCTCATAGTCTTTGATTAGTTCTAACCACCACCTTTGCCTCATATTCAGCTCCTTCTGGGTGAAGATGTACTTCAAGCTCTTGTGGTCGGTGTAGAGATGCACCAAGTTCCCCAGGAGATAGTGCCTCCACATCTTTAGCACCAAAATGACCGCATCAAGCTCAAGGTCATGAGTCGGATAGTGCTTCTCATGGTTCCGAAGTTGGCGTGAGCCATATGCGACCACACATCCTTCCTGCATCAACACGCAGCCGAGCCCAATACTGGACGCGTCACAATACACGTCGAAGGGCTTGGTTATATCCGGTTGAGCTAAGACCGGGGCTGTGGTGAGATGCTTCACTAATGCTTGGAACGCTCCTTCACACGCCGTATTCCAAACATATTTTGTTTCCTTCTTCAGCAATTCTGTCATTGGCTTAGCGAGCTTGGAGAAGCTTGGAATGAATCTCCGATAGTATCCTGCTAACCCGAGGAAGCTTCTGACTTCATGGACTGAAGTGGGAGCTTTCTATTTCAGCACTTGCTCTATTTTGCTTGGGTCAACCGCAATGCCTTCCACGGAGATGATATGTCCCAAGAATGGCACTTGGCTGATCCAAAACTCGCATTTGCTGAACTTGGCGTAGAGCTTGTGGTCTCGCAATCATTGAAGAACGATCCTCAAGTGTTCGGCATCTTCGGCTTCTGTCTTGGAGTAAACCAAGACATCATTGATGAACACCACCACGAACTTATCCAGCTCCGGCATGAACACCGAGTCCATGATATACATGAAATGTGCTGGAGCATTTGTGAGACCAAAAGACATGACGAGATATTCGTATAAGCCATATCTCATCGAGAAAGCCGTCTTCGGGATATCCTCCGCCCGGATCTTTATCTGATGATATCCAGAGCGAAGGTCCATCTTGGAGAACACACTTGCACCCACAAGTTGATCAAACAATATGTCGATGCGGGGCAGTGGGTACTTATTCTTGATGGTGACGGCGTTGAGCTGCCGGTAGTCCACACACAGCCTCAAGGTCTCAGCCTTCTTCTTTACGAACAGCGCCGAGCATCCCCAAGGCGAGGAACTCGGCCTAATGAAACCCTTGCTAAACAGATCATTGAGCTGTTCTTTCAGTTCAGCCAGCTCGTTCAGAGCCATTTTATATGGTCTCCGTGATATGGGCGTAGTCCCTGGTGCAAGCTCAATCTTGAACTCGACATCCCGCTCAGGTGGCATGCCGGGAAGATCATCCAGAAATACGTCGGGGTACTCCCGGACTACGGGGATGTCCTCTAACTTGAGGGCTTCCGTATTATTGTTCGCTGAAACCTCCCGGACTGGATTATCTAATATGAGGGACTGCGGACGGTGTAGTGGGGAGTTGAGGTGAACCGTCCGTGATAAAGTTTCCAGGACAGCGCCATGGTAGCTTAGCCATGACATTCCTAAGATTGCATCAATCTTCTGCCCCTCAAGAATAATCATAGTGGTGGGATATATCTTCCCACCTAAGCACAGTGGTGCTTTCGGAACCATCATAGTTGCTGAAATCTTTCCTCCCGGTGACCAGATCATATAAGAACACTCGGTTGGAAAGGCTTCCAGTTGATGCATAACCACATATGATGCACTTATAAAGTTGTGGGTTGCACCAGAATCAAATAATATGATGATGGCTTGATCGTTGAGAGTGAACGTACCCGCCAGCAAGTTGTCTCCCTCTGGGGCGTCCTCATTGTCCAGGCTGCGAATGCCCCCAGTCCGTTGACCAACCTTCTTGACCGGAGGTCGGCCTCGAGCACCGCCCTGGGACTGGGCTTGCCCGCTGCTCTGCTGCCCCTGGGGACAGTCCTTCGCGAAATGGCCCGCCTGGCCACACGTGAAGCAAGTGAAGCGGGGCGGTCCTCCGCTGATCGACGGACGGAAACCCGGGGTGCATTATGGCGGTGGGAACGCCCGGGGTGTCGTCTGATGCTGCTGCAGCTGTCTCGGTGGTGGCATCGGTGGTCGGAACGGAGGTGACTGAAAAGGACGACCCCCCGAACTGCTGAGGTCGCGCCGGTGGATGCCACTGCTGTCCGGATGGTGTCCGATACACCGTGCGGTACTTCTGGGGAGCGCCACCCCCACTGCTGGGTGGAGTGCTGCGCTTCCGCTGCTCAGCTGCCAACTCCCGCTGAGCATCTTCTTGCATTATCGCGGCATTGACGAGGTCGTTGAAGGTGCCGCGATTGCTTTGGGCGAGATGTGTCTTCATCTCGGGGTGTAACCCCCGATAGAAATGCTCCCGCTTCTTCTCCTCGGTGGAGATGTAGTCTGACGCATATTGCGCCAGATGGTTGAAGGCACGGGAGTAGTCATGGGCACTCCTCCCGCCCTGCTTCAGTTCCAAAAATTCTTGGAACTTCCTCTTTATTATCCCAGGAGGGATATGATAGGCGCAGAACGCCTCCCGGAACTCTTCCCACTCCACGGCATGGCCAGCCGGATGTGAGGCGACATAGTTCGCCCACCATGCACCCGCGTCACCGTGAAGTTGCTGCGCCGTGAACAGAGTCTTTTGCCGCTCCTTGCATTGGAGCAGCCCAAACTTGGACTCTATTGTCCGCAGCCAGTTGTCGGCCTCCAGGGGTTCTTCTGCTTCTGTGAACACTGGAGGGTGCGTACTCATGAAGTCTGAGTACGACACATCATGGGGCTCACGGGGCCCCCTCTCTTGCCGCCCCCCCCCCCCCCCCCCCCCCGCCTGGGACGTATTCTGCATGATCGTGCGGAGCAGGTCAGTCTGCTCCTCACGACCCCCCACCAGTGCCGCTATCACATCCGCTAGAGTAAGCGGAGGCGGCGGTGGTGGTTGCTGCTGCGGGGTGCTGTCATAGGCAGGTGGCTGGGAGTCATCGCCTGCCTGCTGGCTAGAGCCACCAACCTCGTGCTCCTAGTGCGAACCATCCGCAACTATACTGTGATGCCCTCAATTCTGTGAAAAACCACGGAACCGAGAACTGATGCATATGTGTGCCCAGGATGTTCATCACACATACACATATGTTCCACAAACTGAATTCAGACTATATATTTCCACGAATAACAGAGTTTATTACAATGTCTCATGAGTCTTGGACTCATGCTCACAGCGGAAGTCTTAATCTAACAGCGGAAGTCTTATTTTTATGCAGCGGAAGTCTTCTAACTAGTGCGGAAGCAATCTAAGCAGCAGTGGCTCCATCTCTACTCCATCCCCACAGACAAGGTTGAGGACAGATTACACACCTAATGCTCCACTTGATCTTCATAGTAATCTTCTCTTGTTGCTGATGATGAAATAATAATGCAAGTATGAGTACAATGATGTACTCAGCAAGTGCGGAAAAAAATATGATATGTAGCTCACAACAAGGTGGGTATAAAAGGCTCATTTGCAGAAAGCAAAGTTTATAAAACCAGGATAAAACAACAACTTAACATTAGGTGAATGTAATCCCAACATGCATTAAATTACCAACATACCTCCATCACTTTCCATGTTCCATCCGAACATTAATCAACTTCATTCTTGCTAACGAATACCCTCTCGTATTCGCTACCATTTCATCTCATAAACAATTCCGTCTCACACCGAGACCAATCTTGTGGCCATGACTCAACAGTCATGCAACCCATCTTATCACCCGGACTCAACAGTCCCGAAAACCAAAACCATAGTCAAAACCATAACCAAGAACCAAGAACCAATCCCAACTAATCATGGAAATTGGCCAGGCGCTCGTGACCGTAAGCTCGGCTATCATGATAGTTTTAGAACTCTGCAGAGTTTGCACCTCTTTACCCACAAGTTTTTGATTTCGTCACCCGTCGGCGACTGCAGAACCTCCATTATACCAGTACACAACCATTGGTGTATGGCCAAGATATCACAAAATAGCCTTTACAAAGGGGCTACTAGATGTATGGACTCACTAAGGTTTCACCGGCAGGCTAGAATCTCCAATTCTCCCACCCACGGGCCCCATCTTGTGCCATGCAGTTCCCAGGGCAGTCCTCACTCGACTCCCATTCCCCGCGCCTTCCACGGTCCATAACAATCTAGCAACTTACCTAATTATTCAGCTAAGCCACACTCATACTTGGCCTTGTGGTGGCACTGTTATCCTGTCATGTGCTCGCATGAACCGGTCCTTAGATCTATGGCAAGTAAACCACCATCTCATGCTACCTCATTCACAAACCCAGTCTTGCCTAGATCTCCCTCCGATCCATGTTCATTAACAATATCAGTTTCTCATTATTGTTACGAGTGCAGTTAGCTAGACACATCTATCTCGCTTCCCAATCCCATGGACTCAGCGAAGCATAAAACAAAAACCATACCCGACTCATAAACTTCCCTGGCGACAAGGGTGGTTTAACCAAAGCTAGTAAACTCCTATAAAAGGGTTTCCCATCATGTTTGACCCAGCACACACACCTTTTCACAAAACAAAGTAGTTTTTCCAAAAACATAGGATCAATATGGTCAAGGAGCACTTGCCTTGTTCTGGCGGTTCCTATTGTTCTTGGATCTCAAAACCTTGTCGTTGCAGCTCGTTGTAGACAGCTCCCTGAGCTGGTCTTTCTATACATGATCACACATATACAAGATCCAAAACAATCAATACCATGCACAAAATTTAACCAGATGCGATGATGCTTATGCATGTAGTTCCTATGATGCAGTTTTAGTTTATTTGTGTTCTTGCATGGTTTTATAATGAACAGAGTCGTAGAGATCGACTGTGGACGTGGTGATGATCTTGACTCTAGATCAGACCGATCAACACGTGATCTGTTCACGAAAAAGCTTCTGTTCGAAAGGAATCGAAGAACAGATGCAAAGAAAGAACGACAATGTCGTGAGGTGGTATTGGAGACCTTCCTTATGTTCTTCTTGGTATTGGGTTCTTCTCCTAGCAAGACCGATCGTCGAGACTCTCTTCCGATGACCTCTCTCGACAAAACTCCGGCAAAAGGTTCTCGGCGAGCTGTGCTAGGGCTTCTAAGTTGTCGGCTTAGAGAAGATGTTACGACCAAGGGGTTGGTTTCGGGTTCTATTTATAATCGGGAAGAGAAGAGTCCTAATATGATTGGATCTCGAATAAGAGTCATAAATTGTTTCCTAGATTTTTAATAACTTTATCTTAGATTGATTCGGCGATCTTGTGGAAATCGTGTCGGTTTCCTCCCATATCGGTATCTTCATGCGTACAAAATCCAAAAACCTTTTCAGAATACGCTACCTCTGCAGCGATGAGCTCTGGAGGCTCCATGTGTTCATCGGGGCCTGGTCTCCCCTATTCTGCAGAGACGAGTTCCGGTTGTAACACGTGTCAAGCGGGCGAGACCTCCCTCTCTCTGGAGGTAAGCTCCGCGTGCGCCACGTGTTAGTGCCGGGCCTTTCCTCTCTTCTCATGGACGAGCTCCGAGGTTGACACGTGTCCAATAGCGACGGACCTCTCGGAGATAAGCTCCGGTGGTGACACGTGTCCAATAGAACCGGGCCTCTTGGATGTTAGCTCCGAGATCGACACGTACCCCGCGCGACGGGTCCCCTGATTTCCGCGGCAACTAGCTCCGAAGGTGACATGTGTCCTGCGGAAATGCCTTTGCTTCTTCCGCAGAGGCTAGCTCCGGGTCAACACGTGTCCCACGGGGTCGGACCTCTCCCCCTTTGCGGAGATGAGCCCCGAGCCTGCCACGTAGCCAGTTTAACGGCGGACCTTTCCCCACTTTGCTGGGATGAGCCCCGAACACGCCACGTGGCCAGCGGCCGCGGGAGTTATCTTCGGTGCTCTCTGTGAACTGGGTTCTTGTTCTTTTTGGCTATCCTTTTAATTCTCTCTCTGTTCCTACATCCTTTAAAATGTTTTCTCTACATGAAACATGAATACATGCAGAAACCAGAAAGGAGGGTGTCACAAATTTACCGCCCTTAAATTGAATCTCGCCCTCGATATTCGTTAGTAGAGAATAGAAGAGGGAATTCTGCCTTGATATCTTCTTCACGCTCCCATGTGGATTCATCTTCCGTGTGATGGCTCCATTGCACCTTGCACCATCGGATCACTTTGTTCCTCGTGACCCTTTCCTTTATGTCCAAAATTTTGACGGGTGTAAGGGCCTCAGTTTTTGACACATATTTTAAGTGTTCACCACCATACACACACACCTCATTTGAGGAAAGATGATGAACACAAATGAAGAGCAAGTAACCACCATCAACATGCTCATTAGAGAACAAACTCACATATTGCAAAAGTGGTATTTCCCACATGTGATATAGGTGGGCTGGACATATGAAAACTCCTACACATTGCTAAGGATGTCCATGCCAAGTTTCACCCAAATTCAAAACCTTGTTCAGGTCATTTTGGTTATAGTTAGAAAGAGGGCAGTTTGAAACCATATTCAAATTCAAACTGTTTTTATCCCATGAATTTAAAAGTGGGAGGCATATTCTTATTCAGCACATTTTTGTGAGCTCACACACCAAATTTCACTCCATTTGGAGTTGATCTTGACATGAGCTAAGTGGGACAAATTCAAACTTTATTTGAATTCCAAACTGAACTTGTGCTGAAATTCATTCAAACCAAAACCAATTTGAATTCTAATCAATTCAAATGGCTCATGGGTGGATAATTTGAATCACCAGGGGTATCTTGGGGCTCACTGTTTACAACAGTGATTAAGAGTAAATTTCAGAGGTTAAAACCCTGGGTGGGACCCACATGTCATAGATAGAAGGAGGCAAAACTTGCACACAAAGTCACAGCCTCGGTGGGAAATTCCACCGAGCAGCTGTCGGCTGTGCCACCGAGCAGCCACCGGCGCCACAAGCTGCTTCCCCTCTACGCGCGCTGGCGCCCAGGGCGGCTTGCTCACGCCTCCACGCGACCAGCACCGCCTCAGCCCGAGCAGGAGTCAGCTGGCTTTATCCCCTCGCGTGCAAACCCGAGCAGCGGCATTGTTTCTCTCCGCAGCTCTCTGCTCAATCGGGAAAACCAGAAAACAATCTCCTCCTTCGTCCCTGAGCTGCTAGACAGCAACCTGAGATCGCCCTCTACCTCCCCAACGCCAGAAACCCCGAGCTCCGACCTCCTTTGCCCGAAATTGATCGCCACCGCGGCGACCTAGCTTCAGCCGAGAGTCAGGCGCCCGTGGACAGCATTCCACAGGCGTTTTCACGGTCCAGCAAGAGAGGCAACAGGAGCGCGCAACCACCGTGCTGCTCTCCTCCAAGTTTGGAAGCAAACCATGAAGAATCCACAGCGAATTCTCAGTTTTTCTCCGGCGACCTTAAACTGAACTTCCGGTACGGATTCTTCAAATTCTCTCTCTAACATCCTTTTCTAGCTATCAAATCTTGCACATAGACGCTGGACTAGCCGGCGATCAAGTTCTTTTCTGCATCCGTGGCATGAAACTGTCTAGAAGTGATGAATTTCGAGCTCGATCAAGGGTGGTCATGGCGGGCACGATCGGTCACACGGTGCCGACCGACTTGCCGCCATCTTTGAACCCATTGGACACCTTGTCAAGCTTCCTAGAGGTACACTGATGCTGTAGGACCGTTTGTTCGAGGTGTTGGCGGGTTAGAACCCACGGTCGACGGCGCCGAACCTCAACCGAGGCCGCGGCACATCGCCGGGCTATTTCCGGTCACCGCCAGCCTGAACTGACACCACCGACGTGTTCCTCGACGTCGGCAACCCCCTGGCGGCGAGTTTCAGACCATGGGAGGTCCGGCAGCGGCGAGCCGGCGAGCTCCGGGTCTGCTCCGGCGAGGGCGGCGGCGAAAGCGCGAGAGAGCGTCGGGAGGAAGACGAAGCCGGCTGGCCCACGCGTCAGCGGCTGAAAATTTTAAATCGGGATCGGGTGTTGCCGGGATCGGCTGTGCTGGCATGCAGGAACCCCGCAGACCACGGTGTGCCGTTGCCTCGGCGTGCGACGCGTGTCCCCGGGGCCCACCCGCGAGTTTAAACTTTTCCCCGATTTTCAGATTTCCTTCAAACTTCAAATCCTCATAACTTTGGCTAGAAAGCTCCAAATCGAGTGAACCAAATTTGGTTGGATTCAGCTCTCTGAGTAATTTCCAACAAATTAAGTTTCACTTCATGAAAACCCTTATTTCTCCAGAATTAATTCCTCAAAGTTTAAACTGTTTGGAATTTTAACTGGAGAATCATTTGGAGGAAAATCCTGAAATTGTGCTGGATTGTTCACAAAAATATCCCTGAACTACCATAAAAATTTCAGATCCATTTGAGCTCATTTGATCCACCTAATGGTGTGATTAGTGGAACTGTTCCAAAGAAAATAGAAAATGTTCAGAAACATTTTCACAATTTTCTCTGAAATTGTTTAGCTCATATCTTTAGTTAGGAACCTTCAAATTAAGAGAGATCAACTCCATTAGAACCCTCTGAAAATCTAGTTTTCAGAAAGTCATAGTTTGTTTCATGAAAATCCTTAGAACACCCTAAAAGCCTTCAATTAAGGTCAAGTACATAATTAATTGTGGAGGGCTCAAATGAGCTTTGCTGCAACTAAAACTTGACCAAGTCTCTGTTTAGGTTGTAACCAAGCCACAGTAAAAGTTTCACAGTCATAGATTCTGTCTAGTGGGACTTACAGGCTTCACAAGTTCAAACTAAATACAAATGCATTTAAATTAATACATATACTTGTATATCATGTAGTCGCTAAAGTCGAGGAGGAACCCGAAGTCCTAGACTTCGTTACTCCGGAGGAGCAGCTAGCCTACGACCAAGAGCAGCAAGGCAAGCTCCGGTTTGCATTAACCTTTTTACAAGTTTTTATTGTTTTGAGCACATACTTGATTACTTTATCCTTTGCATTAGAGTTTTGTTTGAAAACCCAACTGCATAGCCAAGAAAACCATGGGTTGGGTTTAGGATTGCAACCCCAGTTAGCTACTGCAATGCTAAGATAGTGTAGGATTCGGTACAAGTCGAGTAGTTGGAACTACTCGTGAGCATAGGCTAGAGGCACTCGACTCGGGTAGAGATAGCACATGATACACATGGCAAGAAAAATGAGACCAAGCGGAGGGTAAGGGCAGCAGGACTTTGGGGCCTGTGTGCTGTAGCTCCGCTTGTGTCGATTGAGGACCGAGCCGTGTGCGGGCCTGTTGAACAAGCTAGAACAGTACCGAAGACCTGCCGGCTATATGGGAACCGGGAAACCGATGTAACTCGGGTAGCAGGGTGTTGAGGCATAGCTGGTCATTCAGAGGGTAGGTTGAGAGCTCGAGGTGTAAATCGGCTGGCGGCACTGAGATGCGCGTGCAGAGACCTCTTGCTCGGGACGATTGGACCGGATCAACATTTGGCTAACGGGTGAAAGGTAGTTGCATACGGCGTCCGTGATGGTTGTTGTAGGCAACATCGAGTACGGGCGTACGTGACGGGTTATTCGGGTAACCCTGCAGGTGTAAATAGATTATAATCGCCGTCCCTCACGGTCAGTGAGTACCACTTGTTCACTGTACCATGACATAGAAAGAACAGGCTAGTTACATGTTAAAATGCTGCTGAATGAAAGATGGACTTGATTGCTAATGATTCGTTGTAGTTAGAGCTAACTAAAGTTATTTTCAACTTTGGGCAAAGTACATGAGAGAAATGCGTTTCTTGTTTGATTGCGGCTCTCTCATGTGCCTTAGCGTAAGATTCTCCACAACCTGCTGCTAAAACTTGAAAGTAAGGATCCACTAATTAGGCGAGTCCTTGCAATTAATTTTTACCTCATGTAACCCATCACCCCTCATGTAGAAGTTCCATGTTTAGGTGAGACGGGTCAAACTTGCTGAGCCTTTGTGCTCACTGCTTGTGTTTGAAGCTTTTGCAGGGTTCTATGAGGAAGGGGCTCCCGAAGAGGAGACGGAACCCCGTCGAGTGGGAGCCGTGCACGCCACAGAGTTAGTGTGCGTGTGTGATAGCAAGGACACGTTCAAGGGCTGAACGTGAACTTGATGCGTAGTCTACGCCCGTGAGTGTAGACTGGACTTATTTTGATGTAAACATGTTCATAAACTTGTTTATGTAATAAAATTTCGCTTCCGCTTTGTACCTTTGACGTGTGTTATACGGTGCTGTGCAACGCAGCACCCCTCAGCGTGATCCTGGCTCGACAAGACCGTGGGGTCGTGTCAGCGCTGGTATCAGAGCTCGCTTGAGGTTTAACGCACTACAAAGGTCATCCTTTTCAAAAAAAATCCAGTGAGGAACGAGTTAGTAGCCCATATAAGGATGTTATTAGTATATAGAAAGTGGCATATTAACTTATTTGTTTATGTCGGAAAATCATGTATCTCGGGACGTGTATGTCTTGGGGGGTACACGTAAGCGCTGTCCACCAGTGCGCACAAGCTGAAGGGTGGATCCCCACGGGTGGCAGGTAAACCGACCCACTTTGATATCCTCTACGACTCTTCATGTCGTTTGGGGTATTCGAGCAACGTCTGTCCCTGGCGTGCGTGGTGCAACTTGGGAGACCCCGTCACGTGGTCTGAAACGTGAACACGTAACTCAAGGCATGTTTGGCTTGAGAACATCCGGGCGAGTGATGACGGCCGGGTGTACAAACTGTATGGATTCCGGGCTCGGTGTGCAGCCGAGTCTGACGATTGTTTGAGTTTCTGCAGGTAGCCTGACCACGAAACGGTAGAAGTGTAGCATCCGTGTGCGAGTGACGTTTAGTGACACTGAATTAACGAAGCCGGCTAAGTCCGGTATAGGTTTTTCTTTGTGAGGACGTAGTACCGACATAATCTGGTGACGCATCGATGTCACACCCCAACTAAATGAACAACTTCATTGTAAAAACTTGAAGGTTTTGATCCAAAGTAGTAAAACTTGATGTAACTCCTTCCCTTGAACAGGATATTCAAAGTTAACAAGTTTTCAACTTATAGGTTGTTAAGGACAGAGCACTCTGTTTTCAGCTGAATCATGGCTGAAGTTAATCAGAGGTTAGAGGTTGAGTTCTTTCGAGGTTGGGGTCATATGATACATTTCTGGAAATCTTTGGAAGATCTTTACAACTCTTCTGTTGAGGTCCAGGGGTGTTTCATCCCTTAACCACTTGAAAAATGCAGTAGAGTTGAAACTGTCGAGAAAACAGGACAGAGTAAAGACTCTGTGTAAACTCTCTGTAAATTAAGCATAACTTCCTGCTTAAAAATCCAAAAATAGAAAATGAGGTATTTCTGGGAAGCTTGTGAGATGGGTTACAACTTTATCACAGAAAGTTTTGTCAGATTAGGAACATAATTAACTGGAATTCTTGGATCAAATCAGTACCTAAAGCAGGGAGGTGCTGTCCAATTTTCTCCAGAAATTCTGTTAACTTTGATATCTCATAACTTTTGAACCAGGACTGATCTTAGGCCAAGCAAATACTTTCTGGAAAGCTATTGAAGTTAGCTTTAACTTTGATGTTGAGCTACAGAACTAGTTTTGCTTTAACATGGCATAAATCAGGTTGAAATGGAAACTGGTCAGGGCTGTCATGTTGAACAGCATATCAGCAGTCAAGTTTGCTTAAAATTTGAACTGTTTCCAAATTTTATGGGTTCAATGACATGTCTTGTGTTATAACTCAATGGTTTACTGTTTAAATGAATATTTGACATTTCTCAAATATATTTTTACAGATGACAACAGATAAGCAGTTGGAGAACGGGTGGGTGGTGTCCCACTGTTCTCACCGTAGCGGCTACCCGAAAGCATTGTGGCAAATGCTCCAATATTTCGGGTACAACCAGATGCCGCAGTACTTCGCCAAGGAAGAAGGCAAAGAGGGGAACAAGACGTGGACAATCCATGTCGAGGTCCCTGCAGGACCTACGCCACCCGGTTGGGTGTCGTTCACCATCACGGTGAGAGGAAGACAACCGGAAGGGATGTGGCAAGTGGCAGCCCGTGACACCATGTCACGTTTCTGCCAACTGCACGTGCAGGCTATGGAGGGCACTCCATACACGTTCGTTCTGGTGGAGGGACGGGCTCAGCATGTGTGGGAAGAGAGGTACCGGGAGGCAACGGACCCGAGTTGCCCAAGGTACAGTCCCGCGGATGCAAACCTTAGCCTCCAGATGAGGGCGGGAAACGCCGTGATGGGCAGCCAAGCTGTTCGTACAGAGCATCTCGCCACAAAGCTCAAAGAGAGCACGAGCCGTGGCGACCATTTTGAGAGTGCTCACAGCACACTCCGCAATGTGCTCCTTCCGACGATCAAGCGACTGAATGAACAGCACAATCAGTTGCATCGTCTGAAGAAGGCGAAAGAGAAAAGCCGTGTTGACATCGCGGCGTTGGAAGAGCTGGTGCAGACCCTAACCCGGCAGAATGAGGACCATGCACAAGAGCGGGACGACGCTATTGAGGAAGGACAAGGCTGGGAAGAGGACTACAACCAGGCTATGGATGAGGTGCATGCATTGCAGGACCTCGTGCCTCCGGTATTGGGTATACCGGTGGTCTTGGGCCTTCCAGCAATGGGAGAACCCGAGATGGGAGAAGAGGTGGTAGATCCAGAGCCACCAGCAGAAGTACCGGAGGAGGACGACCCACAGGAGGTCGAGTTCTACTCCGAGTAGGGGGTTACAGTTGCCAAGTAGGGCAGCTAGGGTAGTGCAACCACACTTTTGTAATCGGTGACATGTCGTGTAGGCAGTAGAGTATGTATAGGTAGTGACGACATGAGCATGACTTCTCGGAGACCCGAGAATAATGTATCTTGTATAAAGTTTATGCTTTATCAATATATGTGAATGTTGTGCAAATTAATCATGTGTCACTTCAATACCTACTGTTACATATGGAATTTTAAGTAAGACATGTGCTAATCGCTGCTGTTTTGAATTTCAGAATGACGCGTACTCGTGCCAACCGTGATGTTGGGGGTACTAGCCAAGGGGGGAGACCTCCCAACAGACTCCCGGGGACTCCTCGGAACAGCAGCAGCAACAGCAGCAACAGCAACAGCAAACACCGCCACCGCCACTGCCAACGGTTACATTGGCCGACATCGTCGCGGCAATGGCGGGTACACATCAGCAGCACACGGAGTTGCTGCAAACGCTTATCGCCAATACGTCTCGCCCAGAGAGACGTCAAGATCGTGAGGAGCGTCAACAGAGCTCCTACTCCGACTTCCTGGCGACTCATCCCCCGGTATTCTCAAGGGCGGATGAACCTCTTGACGCGGACAACTGGCTCCGCGCGATAGAGATGAAGTTCGGGCTGCTGCAGATAAGTGAGCAGCGCAAGACGCAGTTCACGGTCCAGCAGCTCCAAGGATCCGCGAGCGCGTGGTGGGCCAACTTCTGTGCTTCACAGCCCACCGACCGAGTGATGACCTGGACGGAGTTCTGGACAGCCTTCAGGGCCTATCATATACCGCCAGGTCTGATGAAAAGAAAGACGCAGGAGTTCCTACACCTGCAACAAGGGAGCCGGAACGCGCTGGAATACTCCAGGGCGTTCAACGATCTTGCGATCTACACGTCGTATCACGCAGATACTGACGAGAAGCGGCGGGACCACTTCTACCAGGGGCTTAACCCGCTCCTGAAGGACAAGTTGGCGATGTTCAATCGCGGCAGCCTCAACGACATCATTGATGCTGCGATTGTTCAGGAGGACTCCGGCAAGGAGTTGGCGGCGGCGGAGCGAAAACGAAGCGCGCCGCAAAGCAGCGGAGAAGGAGGCGGTCCTTCTCAGAAGTTTTGGATGGTGAATCGCCCACCATCAGGTCCACGCTGGCAGCCACCACAGCGGTCGATGCCGTTCCGCAGTCGACCGTACTCTTCACCGGCATTCAGGCCAGCACTGCCAGTACCACCACCGCAACAACAACAGCAGCAGCGGGTGATGCCGCGTGCGTATGCACCTCAGCAGCGCATGCCGGGCTTTCGTCCCCCGAGCACTACACCAGCAGCGGCCACATGTTACAAGTGTGGTCGTCCAGGACACTTCGCGAGCAGTTGCCCGGAGAGGCAAGGCGGCGGAGTGGCACCGCAGTTTCCAGGGAGGAATCAACCCCGGAACCCTACTAATGCGTGGCGGGCAAACCCTAGGCCCGGCACCGTCCACCAGCTTGCCATAGAGGACGTGCCGGAGGGCAAGCCAATCCTTGCGGGTATGTTCCAACTGCACCAGCATTCTGCTATAATATTATTTGATTCAGGTGCCACGCATGGTATCATTAGCCAAGCTTTCATTGATAAACATAGCTTGCAAATACTACCCACCGATAGTCCTTATGTGATCTGTTCACCGGGTGGGAAAATTTCAGCAAGCATGATGGTCCCAAAAGCGCCATTGTGCTTAGAGGGTAGAGTCTACCCTACGTCTCTCATTATCTTAGAGGGACAGAAGGTCGATGTCATCCTAGGGATGTCGTGGTTAACCCGCCACGGCGCTGTTTTAGACACCGTCCTCCGAGTTGTGCACCTGAACTCATAAGTGCACGAGTCTCACTCATTATTTCTGGACAGTCCAGAAATAAAACTTCCAAGTGTCTATCAAGCCACAACCATCAGATTGGAAGATATTCCAGTGGTCCGAGAGTTCCCTGATGTATTCCCGGATGATTTACCGGGGATGCTGCCCGATAGAGAGGTGGAGTTCAAGATTGAACTTGCACCGGGAACCATGCCAATATCCCGAAGGCCGTACAAGATGGTGCCCAAGGAATTGCCTGAACTGAAGACTCAGCTCACGGACCTTCTGGAGAAGGGTTTTATTAGGCTGAGCTCCTCGCCATGGGGTTGTTCGGCATTATTTGTGAAGAAGAAGGATGAGACGTTACGGCTTTGCGTGGACTATCATCCATTAAATGCCGTAACCATCAAGAACAAGTACCCGTTGCCACGGATCGACATGTTGTTTGATCAGTTGGTCGAAGCAAACATCTTTTCCAAGATGGACTTAAGATCCGGGTACCATCAGATTAAGATAAGGGCTGAGGACATTCCAAAGACCGCTTTATCGACAAGGTACGGACTTTATGAGTACTTGGTCATGTCCTTCGGCCTCACCAATGCTCCAGCTCAATTCATGTACTTGATGAACTCGGTATTCATGCCGGAGCTGGACAAGTTTGTCGTGGTCTTCATCGACGACATTCTGGTATATTCCAAGTTGGAGGAAGATCACAAGAAACACCTGCGTATAGTCTTGCAACGGCAGCGGGATCACAAGTTATACGCGAAATTCAGCAAATGCGAGTTTTGGATATCACAAGTGCCTTTCCTCGGGCATATCATCTCAGCGGAGGGTATCGCTGTAGACCCAAGCAAGATCACTCAAGTGCTGAATTGGAAATCCCTGAGAACTGTTCACGAGGTACAGAGTTTCCTCGGACTCGCGGGATATTATCAGAGGTTCATTATGAACTTCTCGAAGATTGCCAAGCCAATGACAGAGCTGCTGAAAAAGGCCACCAAATATGTTTGGGGTCCAGCATGTGAAGCAGCATTCAAGGCTTTAGTCAAGCACCTGACGTCAGCACCAGTTTTGGCGCAGCCAGACACCACAAAACCGTTCGATGTGTACTGCGATGCATCCGGCATTGGGCTCGGATGTGTGCTGATGCAAGACCCAAGGGTGGTCGCGTATGGGTCACGGCAGCTTAGAAGCCATGAGCAAAATTATCCAACCCACGACTTGGAGCTCGCTGCCGTGGTACTTGCACTGAAAATGTGGAGGCACTACCTACTCGGTAACCTCGCACATTTATATACCGACCACAAAAGTCTCAAGTACATATTCACTCAGAAGGAGCTGAACAGGAGGCAGCGAAGATGGTTAGAACTGATAAAGGATTACGAAATAGAGATCCATTATCATCCGGGCAAGGCAAACATAGTGGCAGATGCGCTGAGCCGCAAGTCACACGTCAACAATCTGACCATCACACCGTTGGAAGAGAGCGAACCACCACTGCATGTGATTCCACATGGAGCTCTCTACAACCTAGCTTTGATCCCACCATCCGTGAAGAGATAGCGACAGCTCAGAAATATGACAAGGGCATGTCGCATTTGCGGAGACGTGTAGACAGTGGGGAGCTGAAATGTTTCCGGAAGGATGGAGACGGCGTCCTATGGTTCAAGGACCGGATCATCGTACCCCGTAAGCCGGAATTACAGAAGAAAATCTTTGATGAGGCTCACTTGTCAAAGTTTTCTATTCACCCCGGCAGCAACAAAATGTATCATGAACTCAGAAGCAAGTTTTGGTGGACACGGATGAAGCGGGAGATCGCGAAGTACGTGTCCGAGTATGATACATGTTGAAGGGTGAAAGCGGATCATATGCGGAAACCGGGACTGTTACAACCACTGGGCGTTCCTGCCCGGAAGTGGGAGGACGTGAGCATGGACTTCATCGTCGGTTTACCCACCACTCTTCAAAAGCATGATTCTGTGTGGGTGATTGTCGATCGGCTCACCAAAGTTGCCCATTTCATCCCGGTCAACACCAACTACAACACCAAGAAGTACGCTGAACTGTACATCTCATGGATCCTATGCTTGTACGGCGTACCCCGTACCATCATATCGGATCGGGACACTTTATTTTTGTCCTGTTTTTGGGAGCAGCTGCACGCTGCCTTGGGGACGAAGCTGATCCGTAGTTCAGCCTACCACCCGCAGACGGACGGGCAAATGGAGCGGGTAAATCAGATCCTAGAAGACATGCTACGAGCTTGCGCTATCAACCACGGCAAGAATTGGGATGATCACTTGCCGTTAGCCGAGTTCTCGTACAACAATGGGTACCAAGCCAGCATAAAGATGGCACCCTACGAGGCACGATACGGGCGGAAATGCCGCACACCATTGAACTGGTGTGAGTTTGGCGAAAGGGTTACTTTCGGGATTGACCTTGTCAACAACACGGAAGAAAAGGTTTGACTGATTCAAGCGAACCTAAAAGCCGCCTAATCCCGGCAGAAACAGTATGCGGACCGGAGGAGACGCCCATTACAATTCGAAGTCGGGGATCACGTATATCTACGTGCGTCTCCGATGAAGGGCGTAAACAGATTCGGGGTGAGAGGGAAGTTGGCACCCCGATTCATCGGTCCATTCCAGATTACCGAAAGATGTGGATCAGTGGCATACCGGCTGAAATTACCAGAAGCACTTTCCGGTGTGCATGACGTCTTTCACATTGCCCAGCTGAGGAAGTGTCTTAAGTTATCAACTACTGTTCAGCTGGAAGATATTGAAGAACTGCAACCAGATCTCACCTATCGGGAGGAACCGGTGCAGATTATTGATGAAAAGGCCCGAACCACACGCAACCGTACGTTATGGTTCTACAAGGTTCTATGAAGTAATCACTCCGTGGACGAAGCGACATGGGAGAGTGAAGGATTTCTTCACACCAACTACCCCAACTTTTTCACGTCGCATATCCGGTAATTTTCCACCGTCCTCTCTCTCATTTTCACCTTATAATCTCGGGACGAGATTCTTTTAAGGGGGGGGGAATGTAAGGGCCTTAGTTTTTTAAACATATTTGAA
This sequence comes from Neostapfia colusana, assembly GCA_030760725.1. NCBI lineage: Eukaryota > Viridiplantae > Streptophyta > Magnoliopsida > Poales > Poaceae > Neostapfia > Neostapfia colusana. The sequence continues at coordinate 28,488,895 of JASWHV010000017.1, read as the reverse complement.
GTGTTCACCACCATACACACACACCTCATTTGAGGAAATATGATGAACACAAATGAAGAGCAAGTAACCACCATCAACATGCTCATTAGAGAACAAACTCACATATTGCAAAAGTGGTATTTCCCACATGTGACATAGGTGGGCTGGACATATAAAAACTCCTACACATTGATAAGGATGTCCATGCCAAGTTTCACCCAAATTCAAAACCTTGTTGAGGTCATTTTGGGTATAGTTAGAAAGAGGGCAGTTTGAAACCATATTCAAATTCAAACTGTTTTTATCCCATGAATTTAAAAGAAGGAGGCATATTCTTATTCAGCACATTTTTTGAGCTCACACACCAAATTTCACTCCATTTGGAGTTGATCTTGACATGAGCTAAGTGGGACAAATTCAAACTTTATTTGAATCCAAACTGAACTTGTGCTGAAATTCATTCAAACCAAAACCAATTTGAATTCTAATCAATTCAAATGGCTCATGGGTGGATAATTTGAATCACCAGGGGTATTTTGGGGCTCACTGTTTACAACAGTGATTAGGAGTAAATTTCAGATGTTATAATCCTGGGTGGGACCCACATGTCATAGAGAGAAGGAGGCAAAACTTGCACACAAAGTCACAGCCTCGGTGGGAAATTCCACCGAGAAGCTGTCGGCTGTGCCACCGAGCAGCCACCAGCGCCACCAGCTGCTTCCCCTCTACGTGCGCTGGCGCCCAGGGTGGCTTGCTCGCGCCTCCACGTGACCGGCACCGCCTCAGCCCGAGCAGGAGTCGGCTGGCTTTATCCCCTCGCGTGCAAACCCGAGCAGCGGCATTGTTTCTCTCCGCAGCTCTCTGCTCAATCGGGAAAACCAGCAAACAATCTCCTCCTTCGTCCCTGAGCTGCTAGACAGCAACATGAGATTGCCCTCTACCTCCCCAACGCCAGAAACCCTGAGCTCCGACCTCCTTTGCCCGAAAACGATCGCCACTGCGGCGACCTAGCTTCAGCCGAGAGTCAGGCACCCGTGGACAGAATTCCACAGGCGTTTTCACTGTCCAGCAAGAGAGGCAACAGGAGCGCGCGATCAACGTGCTGCTCTCCTCCAAGTTTGGAAGCAAACCGTGAAGAATCCACGGCGAATTCTCAGTTTTTCTCCGGCGACCTTAAACTGAGCTTCCGGTACGGATTCTTCAAATTCTCGCTCTAAGATCCTTTTCTAGCTATCAAATCTTGCACATAGACGCTGGACTAGCCGGCGATCAAGTTCTTTTCTGCATCCGTGGCATGAAACTGTCTAGAAGTGACGAATTTCGAGCTCGATCAAGGGTGGTCATGGCGGGCACGATCGGTCGCACGGTGCCGACCGACTTGCCGCCATCTTTGAACCCTTTTGACACCTTGTCGAGCTTCCTAGAGTTACACTGATGCTGTAGGACCGTTTGTTCGAGGTGTTGGCGGGTTAGAACCCACGGTCGACGGCGCCGAACCTCAACCGAGGCCGCGGCACATCGCCGGGCTATTTCCGGTCACCGCCAGCCCGAACTGACACCACCGACGTGTTCCTCGACGTCGACAACCCCCTGGCGGCGAGTTTCGGAGCATGGGAGATCCGGCAGTGGCGAGCCGGCGGGCTCCGGGTCTGCTCCGGCGAGGGCGGCGGCGAGGGCGCGAGAGAGCGTCGGGAGTAAGACGAAGCCGGCTGGCCCACGCGTCAGCGGCTGAAAAATTTAAATCGGGATCGGGTGTGGCCGGGATCGGCTGTGCTGGCATGCTGGAACCCCGCAGACCACGGTGTGCCGTCGCCTCGGCGTGCGACGCGTGTCCCCGGGGCCCACCCGCGAGTTTAAACTTTTCCCCGATTTTCAGATTTCCTTCAAACTTCAAATCCTCATAACTTTGGCTAGAAAGCTCCAAATCGAGTGAACCAAATTTTGTTGGATTCAGCTCTCTGAGTACTTTCCAATAAATCAAGTTTCACTTCATGAAATCCCCTATTTCTCCAGAATTAATTCCTCAAAGTTTAAACTGTTTGGAATTTTAACTGGAGAATCCTTTGGAAGAAAATCATGAAATTGTGCAGGAATGTTCACAAAAATATCCCTGAACTACCATAAAAATTTCAGATCCATTTGAGCTCATTTGATCCACCTAATGGTGTGATTAGTGGAACTGTTCCAAAGAAAATAGAAAATGTTCAGAAACATTTTCAGAATTTTCTCTGAAATTGTTTAGCTCATATCTTTAGTTAGGAACCTTCAAATTAAGTGAGACCAACTCCATTAGAACCCTCTGAAAATCTAGTTTTTGGAAAGTCATAGTTCGTTTCATGAAAATCCTTAGAACACCCTAAAAGCCTTCAATTAAGGTCAAGTACATAATTAATTGTGGAGGGCTCAAATGAGCTTTGCTGCAACCAAAACTTGACCAAGTCTCTGTTTAGGTTGTAACCAAGCCACAGTAAAATTTTCACAGTCATAGAGTCTGTCTAGTGGGACTTACAAGCTTCACAAGCTCAAACTAAATACAAATGCATTTAAATTAATACATATACTTGTATATCATGTAGTTGCTAAGGTCGAGGAGGAACCCGAAGTCCTAGACTTCGTTACTCCGGAGGAGCAGCTAGCCTACGACCAAGAGCAGCAAGGCAAGCTCTGGTTTGCATTAACCTTTTTACAAGTTTTTATTGTTTTGAGCACATACTTGATTACTTTATTCTTTGCATTAGAGTCTTGTTTGGAAACCCAACTGCATAGCCAAGAAAACCATGGGTTGGGTTTAGGATTGCAACCCCAGTTAGCTATTGCAATGCTAAGATAGTGTAGGATTCGGTACAAGTCGAGTAGTTGGAACTACTCGCGAGCATAGGCTAGAGGCACTCGACTCGGGTAGAGATAGCACATGATACACATGGCAAGAAAAATGAGACCAAGCGGAGGGTAAGGGCAGCAGGACTTTGGGGCCTGTGTGCTGTAGCTCCGCTTGTGTCGATTGAGGACCGAGCTGTGTGCGGGCCTGTTGAACAAGCTAGAACAGTACCGAAGACCTACCGGCTATATGGGAACCGGGAAACCGATGTAACTCGGGTAGCTAAGTGTTGAGGCATAGCTGGTCGTTCAGAGGGTAGGTTGAGAGCTCGAGGTGTAAATCGGCTGGCGGCACTGAGATGCGCGTGCAGAGACCTCTTGCTCAGGACGATTGGACCGGTTCAACATTTGGCTAATGGGTGAAAGGTAGTTGCGTACGGCGTCCGTGATGGTTGTTGTAGGCAACATCGAGTACGGGCGTACGTGACGGGTTATTCGGGTAACCCTGCAGGTGTAAATCGATTATAATCGCCATCCCTCGCGGTCAGTGAGTACCACTTGTTCACTGTACCGTGACGTAGAAAGAACAGGCTAGTTACATGTTAAAATGTTGCTGAATGAAAGATGGACTTGATTGCTAATGATTCGTTGTAGTTAGATCTAACTAAAGTTATTTTCAACTTTGGGCAAATACATGAGAGAAATGTGTTTCTTGTTTGATTGCGGCTCTCTCATGTGCCTTAGCGTAAGGTTCTCCACAACCTGCTGCTAAAACTTGAAAGTAAGGATCCACTAATTAGGCGAGTCCTTGCAATTGATTTTTACCTCATGTAACCCATCACCCCTCATGTAGAAGTTCCATGTTTAGGTGAGACGGGTCAGACTTGCTGAGCCTTCGTGCTCACTGCTTGTGTTTGAAGCTTTTGCAGGGTTCTATGAGGAAGGGGCTCCCGAAGAGGAGACGGAACCCCAGGAGGGGAACCCCGTCGAGTGGGATCCGTGCACACCACAGAGTTAGTGTGCGTGTGTGCTAGCAAGGACACGTTCAAGGGCTGAACGTGAACTTGATGCGTAGTCTACGCCCGTGAGTGTAGACTGGACTTATTTTGATGTAAACATGTTCATAAACTTGTTTATGTAATAAAATTTTGCTTCCGCTTTGTACCTTTGACGTGTGTTATACGGTGCTGTGCAACGCAGCACCCCTCAGCGTGATCCTGGCTCGACAAGACCGTGGGGTCGTGTCAGCGCTGGTATCAGAGCTCGCTTGAGGTTTAACGCACTACAAAGGTCATCCTTTTCAAAAAAAATCCAGTGAGGAACGAGTTAGTAGCCCATATAAGGATGTTATTAGTATATAGAAAGTGGCATATTAACTTATTTGTTTATGTCGGAAAATCGTGTATCTCGGGACGTGTATATCTTGGGGGGTACACGTAAGCGCTGTCCACCAGTGCGCACAAGCTGAAGGGTGGAGCCCCACGGGTGGCAGGTAAACCGACCCGCTTTGATATCCTCTACGACTCTTCATGTCGTTTGGGGTATTCGAGCAACGTCTGTCCCTGGCGTGCGTGGTGCAACTTGGGAGACCCCGTCACGTGGTCTGAAACGTGAACACGTAACTCAAGGCGTGTTTGGCTTGAGAACATCCGGGCGAGTAATGACGGCCGGGTGTACAAACTGTATGGATTCCGGGCTCGGTGTGCAGCCGAGTCTGACGATTGTTTGAGTTTCTGCAGGTAGCCTGACCACGAAACGGTAGAAGTGTAGCATCCGTGTGCGAGTGACGTTTAGTGACACTGAATTAACGAAGCCGGCTAAGTCCGGTATAGGTTTTTCTTTGTGAGGACGTAGTACCGACATAATCTGGTGACGCATCGACGTCACACCCCAACTAAATGAACAACTTCATTGTAAAAACTTGAAGGTTTTGATCCAAAGTAGTAAAACTTGATGTAACTCCTTCCCTTGAACAGGATATTCAAAGTTAACAAGTTTTCAACTTATAGGTTGTTAAGGACAGAGCACTCTGTTTTCAGCTGAATCAAGGCTGAAGTTAATCAGAGGTTAGAGGTTGAGTTCTTTCGAGGTTGGGGTCATATGATACATTTCTGGAAAGATTTGGAAGATCTTTACAACTCTTCTGTTGAGGTCCAGGGGTGTTTCATCCCTTAACCACTCGAAAAATGCAGTAGAGTTGAAACTGTCGAGAAAACAGGACAGAGTAAAGACTCTCTGTAAATTAAGCATAACTTCCAGCTTAAAAATCCAAAAATAGAAAATGAGGTAGTTATGGAAATCTTGTGAGATGGGATACAACTTTTTAACAGAAAGTTTTGTCAGATTAGGAACAGAAGTAACTGAAATTCTTGGATCAAATCAGTACCTAAAGCAGGGAGGTGCTGTGCAATTTTCTCCAGAAATTCTGTTAACTTTGACATCTCATAACTTTTGAACCAGGACTGATCTTAGGCCAAGCAAATACTTTCTGGAAAGCTATTGAAGTTAGCTTTAACTTTGATGTTGAGCTACAGAACTAGTTTTGCTTTAACATGGCATAAATCAGGTTGAAATGGAAACTGGTCAGGGCTGTCATGTTGAACAGCATATCAGCAGTCAAGTTTGCTTATAATTTGAACTGTTTCCAAATTTTATTGGTTCGATGACATGTCTTGTGTTATAACTCAATGGTTTACTGTTTAAATGAATATTTGACATTTCTCAAATATATTTTTACAGATGACAACAGATAAGCAGTTGGAGAACGGGTGGGTGGTGTCCCACGGTTCTCACCGTAGCGGCTACCCGAAAGCATTGTGACAAATGCTCCAATATTTCGGGTACAACCAGATGCCGCAGTACTTCGCCAAGGAAGAATTTGAAGAGGGGAACAAGACGTGGACAATCCATGTCGAGGTCCCTGCAGGACCTATGCCACCCGGTTGGGTGCCGTTCACCATCACGGTGAGAGGAAGACAACCGGAAGGGATGTGGCAAGTGGCAGCCCGTGACACCATGTCACGTTAACGCGCTCGTTCCGGTGGAGGGACGGCTCAGCATGTGTGGGAAAAGAGGTACCGGGAGGCAACGGACCTGAGTTGCCCAAGGTACAGCCCCGCGGAGGCAATTAAGGTCAAGTACATAATTAATTGTGGAGGGCTCAAATGAGCTTTGCTGCAACTAAAACTTGACCAAGTCTCTGTTTAGGTTGTAACCAAGCCACAGTAAAAGTTTCACAGTCATAGAGTCTGTCTAGTGGGACTTACAAGCTTCACAAGTTCAAACTAAATACAAATGCATTTAAATTAATACATATACTTGTATATCATGTAGTCGCTAAGGTCGAGGAGGAGCAGCTAGCCTACGACCAAGAGCAGTAAGGCAAGCTCCAGTTTGCATTAACCTTTTTACAAGTTTTTATTGTTTTGAGCACATACTTGATTACTTTATTCTTTGCATTAGAGTCTTGTTTGGAAACCCAACTGCATAGCCAAGAAAACCATGGGTTGGGTTTAGGATTGCAACCCCCGTTAGCTACTGCAATGCTATGATAGTGTAGGATTCGGTACAAGTCGAGTAGTTGGAACTACTCGCGAGCATAGCCTAGAGGCACTCGACTCGGGTAGAGATAGCACATGATACACATGGCAAGAAAAATGAGACCAAGCGGAGGGTAAGGGCAGCAGGACTTTGGGGCCTGTGTGCTGTAGCTCCGCTTGTGTCGATTGAGGACCGAGCCGTGTGCGGGCCTGTTGAACAAGCTAGAACAGTACCGAAGACCTACCGGCTATATGGGAACCGGGAAACCGATGTAACTCGGGTAGCTGGGTGTTGAGGCATAGCTGGTCGTTCAGAGGGTAGGTTGAGAGCTCGAGGTGTAAATCGGCTGGCGGCACTGAGAACGGGGTGCTCCACATAAGTCAGGTCCTCTTGAAGTTCAAGTTCTCCCATTGGTACTTGTTCCTCCGGTACTCTCAAGCACTTCTTGAGCTGGGATACATGAAACACGTCATGTACGTCAGAGAGATATTTTGGGAGCTCTGGTTGATAGGCTACTTCTCCGCGCTTGTCCAAAATCTTAAACGGTCCAATGTAGCGAGGTGCTAGCTTGCCTTTGACATTGAAACGTCGTTGGCCTCGGATAGGCGATACCTTAAGGTATACGAAGTCTCCTACTTTGAAAGTCAACTTCCTTCGCCTATTGTCCGCATAGCCTTTCTGTCGTGACTGAGCAGCCTTTAAGTTCTCCCGTATCGTTTGAACTTGCTTTTCAGCTTCTTGTAGCACTTCTAGTCCAAACACTTGGTTCTCTCCGGTTTCGTTCCAAAACAGTGGTGTTCTACACCGTCTACCATACAATGCTTTGAAGGGCGATATCTTCAAGCTAGCTTGATAGCTGTTGTTATAGGAGAATTCAGCATACAGTAAACTCCTATCCCAACTATGCCCATGTTTCAAGGCGCAAGCTCTTAACATGTCCTCCAAAATTTGGTTTGTCCTTTCTTTTTGTCCATCGGTTTGTGGGTGATAAGCGGAGCTAAAATCCAGTCGAGTACCCATAGCTTTCTGCAGATTCCTCCAGAATTTAGAGGTAAATTGAGAACCTCGATCTGAGACTATCCTCCTTGGGACTCCATGACGGCACACGATCTGCTCCATGTATCACTCGGCCAATCGTGCAACGTTGTATTTTGCCCTTACAGGGAGAAAATGGGCTGTTTTCGTCAATCGGTCCACGATAACCCAGATGAAGTCATAACCCAACTGAGTACGCGGCAATCCGACGATGAAATCCATACTGATGTCCTCCCACTTCCACTCAGGTACCTTCAAGGGTTGCAACAATTCAGCGGGTCTTTGATGTTCGGCCTTCACCCGTTGGCATGTGTCGCATAGGGCAACGTATTCGGCTATGTCCCTTTTCATACCATCCCACCAATAACAAGTCTTCAAGTCCTTGTATATTTTGGTACTTTCGGGATGTATGGAATAGGGTGAATCATGTGCCTCTTTTAATATCATGTCGCGGATGTGCTTCATGTTAGGCACACAAATCCTTTTTCCTAGACAAAGCGTACCCTTCTCATCTTCCTTGAAATTCTTCTCTATTCCTTGTTGGATCCTTTCCTTGATCTCCTTTATCTCCTCATCTGTTGCTTGTCCATCTCTTATCTCTTGCTCCAATGAAGAGTGGATATCCATTACTTCCATGTTGTTCAAGAATCCGAGGTGTAACTGTTTGAACTCCTTACGTAATTCGGGTGGTAGCTCCCGAATCGTGAGTTGGTGACATGCTCCCTTCCGGCTCAATGCATCAGCTACTACATTGGCCTTTCCGGGGTGATAGTTGATTCCAACATCATAATCCTTGATGAGCTCCAACCATCGATGTTGCCTCAAATTTAAGTCCGTTTGTGTGAATATGTACTTGAGGCTCTTATAATCTGTATAGATCCCACATCGATGGCCAAGGATATAATGTCTCCAAATCTTCAATGCATGCACTACTGCTGCTAACTCCAAGTCGTGTGTAGGATAATTAAGCTTGTGCTTCTTTAATTGTCGTGAGGCATAGGCTACCACTCGTCCTTATTGCATGAGCACACATCCGAGCCCCTATTTGGATGCGTCACAATATATGTCAAAGCTCTTGCTCACGTCCGGCAATACCAAAACCGGTGCTGCGGTTAGCCTTTTCTTGAGTTCCTCAAAACTTCCTTGGCATGCTTGTGTCCATTGGAAGGCTTTTCCCTTCGTTAGCAACTCCGTCATAGGTTTTTCTACCTTAGAGATGTCCTTAATATAGTGTCGGTAGTATCCAGCCATCCCACGAAAACTCCAAATATCCCTCACGTTTTGTGGTTGGTCCCACTTCAGAACATCTCCCACTTTTCCGGGATCAACCGATACTCCTTCCTTGGAGATAATGTGGCCTAGGAACGATATCTCCTTTAGCCAAAATTGACACTTGTTAAGCTTGGCATACAATTGACGCTCGCGCATTTTCTGCAAGGTCAATCTCAAATGTTCATCATGCTCCTCCTCACTTTTTCAATACACCATAATGTCATCGATGAAGACCACGACGAACTTATCCAAGTACTCCATAAAAACCTTGTTCATAAGGTACATGAAGTATGCGGGTGCATTTGTTAACCCTAAAGACATGACGGTATATTCATATTTACCATACCGTGTTCGAAAGGAAGTCTTGGGTATATCGGAGGGCTTAATCTTCAGCTGGAAGTATCCCGGACGAAGATCAATCTTGGAGAAGACTCGGACTCCTTTCATTTGGTCGAATAGGTCTTCTAGATGGGGCAGAGGGTATTTATTCTTGATTGTTACCTCGTTGAGAGACCTATAGTCCATGCACATCCTTTGGGTTCCATCCTTCTTGTCTACGAAGAGCACGGGGGCTCCCTATGGTGACGAGCTTGGACGTATAAAACCCTTATCCAGCTGCTCCTCAATTTGCTTCTTGAGTTCCACTAGTTCGTTAACGGGCATCCTATAGGGTCTCTTCGCTATGGGTACAGTTTCGGGTACCAAATCAATGGCAAACTCAATGTCCCGGTCAGGTGGCATACCTGGAAGCTCTTCCGGAAACACGTCCGAGAATTCTTGAACCACTGGAATGCTGTCCAATATTGCTCCTTCGACGTGATTCAAGATTGCCTCCTCGGTGGTTTGTTGGGCTGACTCAAACTCGACACGAATACCGTGCTCGTTTGTCAACTGCACGCTTCTTTCAGCACATTGGATTACCCCGTTGTGCTTGCTTAACCAATCCATCCCGAGTATAATGTCAAGCCCTTGGGAATCCAAGACAATGAGGTAGGCAAGGAAGTCTACCCCCCTTATTTTAAGGCTTACTTTCGGACATACTATATTAGTCCTCATTTCTCCACCACGAGAATTAACTAACATAGCACATTTCAAGTGTGATATGGGTAGATTATGCTTGGCAACATACTTGGATGATATGAAGGAATGTGATGCTCTAGAATCAAATAAAATGGTGGCTGGGTTGGAATTGGCAAGGAACATACCAATTACGACATTCTCAGCCTGTTGTGCTTCCTCAGCAGAGACATGGTTCACGTTGCCGTGAGCATAGTTCTGCTGTCCATTGTTTCCTTGATAGTCTCCTCCGTTCGGTCGCGGGTTCTGCTTGGGCACACTGCCTTGCTGTCCAGGACCTCCCCTTGGGCACTGGTTCGCAAAGTGTCCTGGTTCCCCGCATGCAAAGCATGCCTTGTTGCCCACGGCAGCAGGTACGTTGGGGCGGGGGTTTTGAGCAGGGGCGCCCATGTTGGGACGGGGCGCAGGCGGCAAATGCAACCGAGGTACTTGTGCAACGGGTCGTTGCTGTGGTGGCTGATTAGGTCGGTATGCAGGAGCGGTCGATCCATGCTGTGGTGCGGCTGGGGGAATGTACTGAGGTCGTACGTTGCTCCCTTCGGGCTGGTATTGCATCTTCCTCTTGCCCTCTCGCTCGATCTCTTGGATCTTGCTTTCGACCACTATAGCCTTGTCAACTAGCTTCTGGAAGCTCATGTAGTCATTGTTGAGGAGCTGAACCTGGATCTCATTGTTCAACCCTCTCATGAACAGGTACTGCTTCCATTGGTCCGAGTTGACATCTTCGGCGGCGTACCGGGACAGTTGCGTGAACTTGTTGAGATACTATTCACGCTTCTCTGCCCTTGGCGGAGACCTTCAAACTCTTGTCTCTTGAGCATCATCACACCAGCAGGGATGTAATGAGAGCGGAAACTCTCCTTGAACTCAGTCCAAGCCATCGTCTCCGGGTCGACATGGGCATTGCATAGGGCATCCCACCAGTCAGCGGCAGCTCCCATGAGTTGGTGCGACGCAAAAAGAACCTTCTCTCGGTCATTGCACTGCACTATGGAAAGCTTCTTCTCCATGGATTTCAACCAGTCGTCGGCCTCCATGGGGTCGTTAGCTTGAGCAAAGGTGGGTGGTCGAGTCCTCATGAACTCTCCCAGTCTGTTGTGAGCCGGCGGTGGTGGCAGCGGTGCCAGAATGGGGTTATTGTTGTTGGCCTGCAGCTGACCCAAAGTCTAGATCATGGTTTGCATGAGCTGATTTTGCATGGCCATCAACCGTTCCAGGTTGTTTTCACAAGCTCCAGGGTTAACAGGAACTTCTTCGTGGCCATCCTCTTGGTTGTCACAGACGTTCCTTTGGCCGGCGTTTACTCTTACCATCTGTGAGAGAGAACGAAATAGAGTAGAAGGTTAGGTAGATCCCCTTAACTATATGCATCATGGTGGGTTGGACGATATATATATTAGCCCATATGGGGATGTGAACAAGTGCTGAAGCATCTCACACTCCCAACTATGTGTGGATATGGACAACGCTTTGAGACGTCCCACAACTCACACTAAGCACGTAATCACAACAATCATCACAAGGGCTCACACAACTCCTATTCAAGGTTTGCTAAATGGGGGTCCTATATGGCTTAGGGTGTTGCCCATCTGGGATCCAACTATGGTCTTCCTAGGCTGGCATCCTATGTCAGGGTAGTTTCAAGGCCAATCTATGCATCTGTGACCTATCGTGCAACCAATCTGTGACTTCTATCTAGGCGTGTAACCTACTGTCAACCCGTGGCTCTGATGCCAATCTGTGACGCCCTCAATTCTGTGGAAAACCACGGAACTGAGAACTGATGCATATGTGTGCCCTCGATGTTCATCACACATACACATATGTTCCACAAACTAAATCCAGAATATATATTTCCATGAATAACAGAGTTTATTACAATGTCTCATGAGTCTTGGACTCATGCTCACAGCGGAAGTCTTAATCTAATAGCGGAACTCTTATTTTTATGCAGCGGAAGTCTTCTAACTAGTGCGGAAGGAATCTAAGCAGCAGTGGATCCATCTCTACTCCATCCCCACAGACAAGGTTGAGGACAGATTACACGCCTAATGCTCCACTTGATCTTCATAGTAATCTTCTCCTGTTGCTGATGATGAAATAATAATGCAAGTTTGAGTACAACGCTGAGTACGGAAAAAAATATGATATGTAGCTCACAACAAGGTGGGTATAAAAGGCTCATTTGCAGAAAGCAAAGTTTATAAAACCATGATAAAACAGCAACTTAACTTTAGGTGAATGCAATCCCAACATGCATTAAATTACCAACATACCTCCATCACTTTCCATGTTCCATCCGAACATTAATCAACTTCATTCTTGCTCACGAATACCCTCTCGTATTCGCTACCATCTCACGAATACCATCTCGTTTTCGCTACCATTTCATCTCATAAACAATTCCGTCTCACCCCGAGACCAATCATGTTGCCATGACTCAACAGTCATGCAACCCATCTTATCACCCGGACTCAACAGTCCCGAAAACCAAAACCATAGTCAAAACCATAACCAATAACCATAACCAAGAACCAATAACCAATCCCAACTAATCATGGAAGTTGGCCAGGCACTCGTGACCGTAAGCTCGGCTATCATGATAGTTTTTAGAACTCTACAGAGTTTGCACCTCTTTACCCACATGTTTGTGATTTCGTCACCCGTCGGCGACTGCAGAACCTCCATTATACCAGTACACAACCGTTGGTGTATGGACAAGAGATCACAAAATAGCCTTTACAAAGGGGCTACAAGATGTATGGACTCACTAAGTTTTCACCGGCAGGCTAGAATCTCCAATTCTCCCACCCACAGGCCCCCTCTTGTGCCATGTAGTTCCCAGGGAAGTCCTCACTCGACTCCCATTCCCCGCGCCTTCCACGGTCCATAACAATCTAGCAACTTACCTAATTATTCAGCTAAGCCGCACCCATACCTGGCCTTGTGGTGGCACTGTTATCCTGCCATGTGCTCGCATGAACCGGTCCTTAGATCTACGGCAAGTAAACCACCATCTCATGCTACCTCATTCACAAACCCAGTCTTGCCTAGATCTCCCTCTGATCCATGTTCATTAACAATGTCAGTTTCTCATTATTGTTACGAGTGCAGTTAGCTAGGCATATCTATCTCACTTCCCAATCCCATGGACTCAGCAAGGCATAAAAAAAAACCATACCCGACTCATGAACTTCCCTGACCATAAGGGTGGTTTATCCAAAGCTAGTAAACTCCTATAAAAGGGTTTCCCATCATGTTTGACTCAGCACACACACCTTTTCGCAAAACAAAATAGTTTTTCCAAAAACATAGGATCAATATGGTCAAGGAGCACTTGCCTTGTTCTTGCGGTTCCTGTTGTTCTTGGATCTCACAACCTTGTCGTTGCAGCTCGTTGTAGACAGCTCCCTGAGCTGGTCTTTCTATACATGATCACACATATACAAGATCCATAACAATCAATACTATGCACAAACTTTAAGATGCGATGGTGCTTATGCATGTAGTTCCTATGATGCAGTTTTAGTTTATACGTGTTCTTGCATGGTTTTATAATGAACAGAGTCGTAGAGATCGACTGTAGACGTGGTGATGATCTTGACTCTAGATCAGACCGATCAACACGTGATCTGTTCACGAAAAAGCTTCTGTTCGAAAGGACTCGAAGAACAGATGCAAAGAAAGAACGACGATGTCGTGAGGTGGTATTGGAGACCTACCTTATGTTCTTCTTGGTCTCGGGTTCTTCTCCTAGCAAGACCGATCGTCGATACTCTCTTCCGATGATCTCTCTCGACAAAACTCTGGCGAAAGGTTCTCGGCGAGCTGGGCTAGGGCTTCTAAGTTGTCGGCATAGAGAAGATGTTACGACCAAGGGGTTGGTTTCGGGTTCTATTTATAATCGGGAAGAGGAGAGTCCTAATCTGATTGGATCTCGAATAAGAGTCCTAAATTGTTTCCTAGATTTTTAATAACTTTATCTTAGATTGATTCGGCGATCTTGTGGAAATCACGAAACTCCGCGTGTTCATCGGGGCCTGGTCTCCCCTATTCTCTAGAGACGAGTTCCGGTTGTGCCGCGTGTCAAGCGGGCGAGACCTCCCTCTCTCCGGAGGTAAGCTCCGCGTGCGCCACGTGTTAGTGCCGGGCCTTCCCTCTCTTCTCAGAGACGAGCTCCGAGGTTGACACGTCCAATAGTGACGGACCTCTCGGAGATAAGCTCCGGTGGTGACACGTGTCCAATAGAACCGGGCCTCTTGGATGTGAGCTCCGAGATTGACACGTACCCCGCGCGACGGGTCCCCTGATTTCCGCGGTGACTAGCTCCGAAGGTGACATGTGTCCTGCAGGAATGCCTTTGCTTCTTCCGCAGAGGCTAGCTCTGGGATAACACGTGTCCCACAGGGTCGGACATCTCCCCCTTTGCGGATATGAGCCCCGAGCCTGCCACGTAGCCTGTTTAACGGTGGACCTTTCCCCACTTTGCAGGGATGAGCCCCGAACATGCCACGTGGCTAGTGGCCACGGGAGTTATCTTCGGTGCTCTCTGTGAACTGGGTTCTTGTTCTTTTAGGCTATCCTTTTAATTCTCTCTCTGTTCCTACTTCCTTTAAAATGTTTTCTTTACATGAAACATGAATACATGCAGAAACCAGAAATTAGGGTGTCACACATACGACAATAAACATCAGTCCCGCAACATATTTCATGCAGTCCAATACAATGGCATAAAACATAATGACAATAAAATCATGCGATACATCTCGTATCCAGATTATGTAATAACTTTGCACAAGCTACACCATTACCAGAACAAATACAAACTAGTTAAATCCAACTTGATGAACCTCCCCTTTGGAAGCTCACCACAACTAGGTTTGGTCACTACGAGACGTTACTATCGCTTTTTCATCACGTAAGCCACCCTTTTATCTTCAATACGACACAAACATGGCCACTAGCAAAAGAAACTTGAGTGAGACCTATACTCAAATCTTTCACTGGTTGAAGATAACCTCTCATGAGTATGTCATACCCCATTGGAAGTACTTAAACCCCATAGGGTACAACAATCTCTCAAATGAGTTCAACTGTCATCCCTCTGTCAGAATGACCAGTTTCTACATATCCAAGATTTCGATCTGGTTCTGGGCATTTTCATGACTCAAGTGGAATACCAAAGTTAAAGTTAACTTCAGTATATTTCCAACGAGTATTTAATTTCCCTCAGATCAGCTCTGGTTAAACAGTTATGGTAATTCAAAGCCAATAGAATTTCTGGAAAACTTTCAACAGCACCTCCCTTGGGAGTTGCTGTTTTCTTCTCTGGTTTCCGCGGAGTTCTGTTCTGAAATTTCAGAAACTTTGAATTACAAAGAAATAACACATCTCCTACCCTTTCTAAAGATGTATGTTATGAAAATTTTAGATTTTTCTATAGTAAGTTATGTTTGAAAAAAAGAACAGTCCAGAGCATGTTTTTGACTCTGTCCTGGTTCTGGACAGTTTACATTCCTCTGGGATTTAAGCCATCTTAAGGTGTGATTCAGCTCTGGAAGTTTACAACAAAGTTGTATAGTGCCTAAGTATCTTCCCAGAATTATCTCCCACACTTCCATTGGCTAAATGATTTGTGAGTTATGCTCTGTTAAAGTCCAGCAAACTTGCTGCCCAAAACAGAGCACTCTGTTTTTCAATCTTTTGGAACTACACTCATCACTATCCAATTTTTTCTACCCAACCAGGGTCCTAAATGTTGAACCTAGTGATTTTAATTCCTTTTTATCATTATTTTTCATGCATATGCCTATAATATCTCGGTACTACGTTCCTCACAAAAGAAAATCCTAACCAGATTATACCGGCATATACGTCTCAAGTGTGGCACTAAACGGTCTCTCGCACCCGTTGACTACACGGATACATACGTGGTTAGTACCTGCAGAAGACCACACAATCATGATGCACTCAAAGGTTGTGTTTCCATTTCAGGCAGGACCATATTTGAAATTAAATACAAACGCCTGTATCATTGCCATACGGCCGTCATTGAGTTAGGTCACGTCTCAAGGTACGTGATCGTGTTTCAACACCACAAGACGGGGAACTCGAGTATGTCATGAACGGGTCGTCACGGTTGGGAACGTTATCAACCCAACAGATACCACCTACTGCCCTGCAGGGCACGCCGATAGCAAGCGCTGCGTACGTCCCCCTGGGCTACTTCCAGACGAACACACTCTCGCGTTACTGACCACGCGATGGGGTCTCCACTTACTTGCCCAATGCACGCTACGGATCAGCGTGTCATATGAACTCAGGAACATGAAGAGTCCAAGAGTTTCATATTGACGTCTCACACCAAGCTGCGAGACCAATCCCTTAACCACGTTCCTCGTCAGGGGAGCTAACCGAAATTGAACCGCTTTCGGTGGCGTTCCTTACCATTCTTACCAGAGCGTAGGTGCGTCGTTACAATAATTGAAATTAAGAATTATAACACATATGTTAGTCTTGCCACTTTAAGTAACTATGCTAATATAGTCCTTACTTGGGCAAACTACCGAATCCTCACCATAAACCTAAGTCTTCCCTGTAATACAGTCCTTAAGTACTGTGCTATCCCCAATGCGACTCTGATACCAGGCTGTGGCGGACCGGAATCCGCTCATCCAGGATCGCAGAGGGTGGTGCCGCACGATGCGACACCTGACAGCACACGTCATAAGGACACATTTTTATTACATAGAAAACCAACTGAAACTGTACAAACTAGTACAGTACTCAGTTACAAACTAGTGTTTATATTACACAGCGGAAGTCTACTTTGTACAACTCACGCCCGCCTATTTAGCAAAAGTTGGTTTCCCAGCCCTAGGGCAACCCACACTAGCTGCACTCCTCAGCTCAGCGCGGCGTGTACGGCTCCCACTCAGCCGTGGTCCCCAACGGAGGGTAACACTCGCCGGTGGACTCGTAACCCGAGTCCGTGGGTGGCTCCTCACCTGAAAAACACTTAAGCAGCAAACATGAGCACGATGGCTCAACAAGACTTAACCGACTCACCTAGGCATGAAACTCTACATGAGGTGTACCATGAACATAGGATAGTAACATTGCCGCAAATGGACACGCCTACAAGTTCATCCATAGTTTACCTTTTAGTCACAAGTTAACAGTTCAGGAATCTGAAATTTAGTAAGCAATATTTGGTGGCACACAGGTAACAATACAATTATATCATACAGCAGAATTGAATCATAACATTCCATAAATTATCTACGTTGCGATGCAGTGAACACGCGGTACTCGTCACTGCGATGGATGGCGAATCGACTCGATATACACCTGCAGGGATACCCAAAGAGCACGTCACGTACGCCCACCCGTGGAGCTGCACAGCACGCTCACTCGATGTCGTACGGGACAACCTTTCACCCAACAGCCCAAACGTCGAACCGGTCGCACCGAAACGAGCAGGAGGTTCCCTACACGGAGCATCTCTCTATGCCCGTTAGCAGATTTCCACCTTGCTGCCCTCAGCCTACACCTATAAATCGGTGCGTTATGCCTCGACGCCCGGAGGTTTAGGTTACATCGGTTTATCGGGGCCCATATATGCGACATGCCTTCGGTACGTTCAATACTTGTTCAGCAGGGCCACACACGGATCGGTCCTCAATCGACACGGACAGGGCTGCGCACACAAGACTTCCTCTTGCTGCGCCCTAGCCCCTGCCTAGTCTCATTTTCATTACTAAAGTGATCTCACATCACTCGAACCAAACCCGTGTGTCCCAAGCCTAACTTGCGAGTAGATTCCAACTACTCGACTTGTACCGAAGTCCTATGAATTATTAAGAATAGCCTGTCTACTTGAGGTCTTAGACGCTACCCTCACTCTTATAGGAAAAATTCTGGTTATGCAAGTGGGGTTCCATTCATCTTACACCTAATGCACATTCATACTTCACACTAGACATGTGAACAAAGCAAAACTTTATAAAAGAGGTTAATGCAAACCGGGGCTTGCCTTGTTGCTGCTTGTCAGGGGTTAGGTCTTCGTCCGGAAGGAGGAAGTCAAGTACTTCCGGAGTCTCCTTGCCTTCGGCGACTACACGTTAATGAAATACTACATGTCAATTCAAATGCAATGTGTAAACTTGAATAAGTAATTACTAATAACTCTAGCTAGCCCTCCCCTTTGGTTGTGAAATTTTTATGGTGGCTTGGTATGGTCCTAACCAGAGTATTGACCAATTTTCATTTGAAACAAAGTTCATTTGAGCCTTGTACAAATAAAAGCCTATTTGGTCAATATTTGAGCTTCTAAGTAATTTCAGGGGTTTCCATGGCACCAACCATTACTTTCTGGAAACTAGAATTTAAGATGGTTCTAATGGAATTGGTTTCATGTAATTTGAAGAATCCTAGAGGAAGTTATGCCCTAAACAAGATTTGAGAAAATCTAAAAAATGTTTCTGTACATTTTTCTATTTTCTCAGGGCAGTTCATTTAATCACCCCATTAGGGCAACTAAATGAACTTGTATGATCTGAAAATTTTACTGTGACTCAAGGATTTTCCCGTGAACCTCTCAGCCAAATTTCAGTATTTTTCATGAAGTAATTCTCCAGATAAAATTCCCAACAGTTTAAATTTTAGGTATTTAATCCTGGAAAACTATTAAATTTCATGAGCTGAAATTTGTATTGCTGGAAAGTACTCACCATCCTGAGTTCAGCAAAATTTGTTTCACTGAATTTGGAGATTCCTAAACAAAGTTATGAATTTCTAAAGTTTGAGCTGATCCCTGAATTATTTTCCTACAGAGATTCCTCTCCCGCACTAAACCAGAGGCTGACAGCGGGGCCCGCCCGTTTAATTTGAACTAACCGCACGCTCGCGCGCGATTAGCACAGCGGCTGACACGTGGGACCCCGCCCTTCCTCTAACTCCCGACGTCGCCGCGCCGAGCCGCCGGTGCTCCGGCGAGGTCGGCGTTCCCGGCGATCTAGCTCGCCGGCGATGGTGAGACTCGCCGCCCCCACATAATTTCGGACGCTGAACACGCTGGACACCCTGCCGCCGCCGGCTAACCGGGGTAGCTCACCGGCGACGAGCTCTATGCCTCTGTGCTACCTCGGCAACGTGTTCCCGCCCTCCTGACCATATCCTTCGTGCGCTAATCGCGTCACCACGTTCAGGGGGACCTCGGGAAGCTCGGCATGACCTCGGTTGGAACCGAAACGGCCGGCAACCCGGACCTCACCGGCGACTCCCTCTTCTGCCAAACTGTTCTATGGTGAACCTAGGGTTCTGGCGGTGGTTTCCTTCCGGGTTTTGATCGAGAAGGGTCACAAGAACCTCTAGATGCTCTCTCACAGCTCCGTTCGACCTCCCACCCGACAATCTTCCCGAATTTCTCCTAAACCTAATCGGGTCCCGAAATGAGCTCCCCGCCCTAAACTGGAAAATTCTCCGCGCACAAAGGTCAAACCTTGGAACGGTTTGCGTGGTGGTCTCGAGGACAAGCTAGCACTCCACTTTCCTATGGACGTCGAGGCCGGAGGATGATCACAGCTCGGGTGGCAAGCGATCGGAGCTCAGGCGATTAGGCGGCTGGTTGCAGAAACTCGTGAAAACAGAAACTCGCCGGTGGTCTCGTGCCTTTTATAGGGCACTGAGGGCGGTGGAAGGCGCGACACCTGGTGTGCCACCTCCCACGCCGAAGCAGGAGCTGGCCGCCTGAGGCTGTCGGGCGCCGACGCTGTGGCTGGCTGGCGAGCGTGCTCGGTCGAGAGAGAGTCGGCTGAGGATGCTTCTGTGCTAAGTCTACTAACAAGTGGGCCCTCTTCTCCCCTCTAATTCTTTCTCCCCCTTCTGCTGCAAATATCCAAGCTACTAAACATTAAATGATAGACTTGCCACCAAGTCACAGTTTGAATTTGGGTTCTCCATTTGAAATTTGTTTGGCCAATTTGCTTCACATTTAAACTGAAATTCAAATTCAGTTTTGAATTATTGCAAATTTAGCTCCCGACAAGATGAACTCCAATGGGGGTGAAAATTGGTGGACTAACTCAGAAAAATGTGCTGAGTTTGAATATGAAGCTAACTTTTGAATTTGAGTGATGAAAGCTGCTGCAATTTTAATTTACATTCAAATTGGCCTCTTTTTCAAATGCCCCCAAAAGTGCCTCAAAAGTGTTGGATTTGCATGAAATTTGGCCTGAACCTTCCCAAGACTTTTTAAGTTCAAGGGGTGAACTCAACCTCTCATGTTTACGTGTAGAAATCCTACTTTGTGAAAGTTAGGGCTTTCCCCTCTAATCATCATTTTGATGGAGGTTACTTGCTCTTTGTAGGATCGAAGAGCACGTGAAAAGCTACCAGAAGGGGGGTGAATGGTATATTAAAACTTTTCGCAGCGGAAACAACAAAAACCCCTCAGCAAAAATCAATCGGTTAAAGAAACCGTGTGTGCAAGTGTTTTCAAACGTGTTCAACCGTGACAAATCAAGTAGAGAGGTAGAGAATCAAGTCACTAATCTAATGCAACAAGAATCACTTGAAAACACGAAGTAAAACTTGAGATACGATCAAAACATTAAACGAAGATCAATCTGTTCTACCCGATATAAAACAGATCTGCAACGCTGCAAAGAAACTCGTGTATCTCAAAAAATACAGATCCGAACCTCGTGAAAATTTCACAGATGATAGATAATTGAGTTGTGAAGACAACCCAAAAAGAATCACGTCAATCGGATCTGTAAAACTCGAGTTATGAACGAAACACCAAAGCAACGTCGGTCTGTCCAGAAACTCGGCGAGAAAGACTTGACGAAAAACAAGTCGGACGAACAAGGCACAAAAGCTCCTCGAAACTATGAACTTTATTCAATAGAAACACAAGAGGAACAGCCCAAAGTTCTCTACCCACGAGAGCTCTGGCCTCCCTTGCTTTTATAGCCAGCCCTCAGGCTAAACAATCCAATCTAGAACTCCTACTCCTAATTGGACTCGTATCCTAACTTACCATAACTGCTCAGGACTCTCCTATTCGCAGATAGAAGCAATCGTGAGACTTCCAAACACCTTAGGAACGTCCTAAACATTCCTAAAACAACTCAACTTCGTGCCTAGCACGAAATCCTATCATAACCAACTCAAATCTTCCATATTTGAGCCATATCCGACTCAGCCTCAGCCTGAGTACGCAATCCAGCCGGTTGGACCTTTCCGACCAATTCTTTACGTCCACTTTTCTTCATCACGCCTTGGAACAATGTTGCCACGTCCATGCACTCCTTGCACACGTGCAAACACCTTCTAACGACGTACACGCAACCTTCATATGCACTGCACTTGATCCAAACATGTTGCGTGACCTCCGGATCAACTCAACCACAGCTCCTCCCGAACTTGGTTGTTGGAACCACATCTCCTCCCTGAGACTAGTCCAAGGATCCCGTCACCAGCCATGTATTGAACTCAAGCAACACCTGCACATGAATAAACAACCAATTCTTCTGAGCACATGTCCTCGACTTGACTCACGTTAGTTCGAAAACCACAACACCTTACATGAGCATGTCACATAAGCATGTTGAAAACCATATCAAATGATAACAGCCATAACCACCAAAACACACCAAAAACTTAGCAAATTAATACTAAGCAAACCTTCCCATAAAGCAAGTTTGAAACATTGTGAGTTAAAAGCAAAAACAAGACACTGCAGTTCTACGATTTGAACTTCACGGGAGCTTCCTAAAAACAAGCTCCGGACCTCACAGAAGCTCTCCGGACCTTGCAGGAGCTCTCCGGACCTTGCGTCGGACCTTGCCAACACTTGGCGGACCTAACAAAGAACTTGTTGGACCTTGCCACAGAAGAATGTTTTGGCAATATTCAAAACTTTGAATGTTAATGCTAACTTTTATCCTAATTGCCAATGTATTCAGCACACATAGGTCTCACAATCTCCCCCTTGATGAATGCATTGGCAACACCAATTAAAATCCAAACATTGGCTTATGAAAAGTTTTGAAAAGCTTTGAAAACTCATTTCTCCCCCTTTATTAATTTCTCCCCATTTTTTAAAATCAGAGAAGGAAGAAAGTGTATAA
This sequence comes from Neostapfia colusana, assembly GCA_030760725.1. NCBI lineage: Eukaryota > Viridiplantae > Streptophyta > Magnoliopsida > Poales > Poaceae > Neostapfia > Neostapfia colusana. The sequence continues at coordinate 28,467,038 of JASWHV010000017.1, read as the reverse complement.
CATATGCAAAGTGTAAAAAATCTCTCCTTATATATATTTCTCCCCCTTTGACAATGTATTCAGCAAGGTTCAAAAGAGAAATTTTTAAATGTTATGAGCATATTATAACATATACATACAAAACAAAGCTCATCCAAGTCATACTATCAGGTTACTTACACTATCACATCAATGAGATACATAAAGTAGTGTAAGCCATGCTAGAGATCAAATGTATTTTTCAGTTTAAGCAAGTCATGATCTCCCTTACTCAACTATTTCAAAACCTGAAAACATGACACTTGTTGCTGCATTTTTATTATTCATAATCATTTAAGGCACAAAGTTGAACATATGATATTTGCAAGAGATTATATGCCGCATCAGCCTTATTCTAACCAACCAAGCCAAGCCTATGTCATTTGACAATCAGAAGCTTAAGGACATGTTTTTAGTCAGACACAATTCCTTCCAAGTTCATATCTTAGTGCAATGATAAGCAATCTCAAAAGAAGAAGTGCGATGCATGCATATTCTCTTGATCTTTTCTCAATTTTTTATTTGAAAACTCAACATGTGAGCTGATCACTTGATTAATTTTTTATGACTAAAAGCACTTGTGAGCACGCAACAAGTTCAAAACAGCAAGAAAGTTCGGTCATGACCAGATTTAGTGTAAGTAATTATTCCAATTACTAGTCATGGCAAAAACTACAAAATGTATAACATGAGTAATGTATTAAGAACTTTCAGCCTGTAAAAGGAATCACAAAGTCATATATGTATGAAATACTATGCTCATATTATTTTAGTTTCAGATTCACACATACACTTTCAAAGTTTCAAAAACTCCCCCTCAATTTAAGCCATGAGGATGCATAACCCCTATTTCACTACGAATGAAACAAAAACGAGTGAAATCCAAAGGTTTTGTAAAAATATCAGCCAATTGTTGTTCGGTATCGACATGGTGAAGCACAATGTTTCCTTTTTCAACATTATCACGAAGAAAGTGATACCTAATGTCAATGTGCTTAGTTCTAGAGTGTTTCACGGGGTTTTTAGCAATACAAATTGCACTAGTGTTATCACAAAACAGTGGAACACTATCTAAATCAACCCCATAGTCCTTAAGTGTTTGAACAATCCAATGAATTTTTGAGCAAGCGCTAGCCGCAGCTACATATTCAGATTCGGCCGTGGATTGTGCAACTGAACTTTGTTTTCTAGAGGACCAAGCAACAAGTGAATTACCAAGCAAATGACAAGCACCTGAAGTACTTTGCCTATCAATCCTACAACCCCCAAAATCAGCATCCAAAAAAGCTTTCAAAGAAACGGTTGAGGAAGAAGGAAGAAAAATGCCAAATTCTTGAGTTCCATGTAGGTACCTGAGAATCCTTTTGATGGCTTGGCGATGTGAAGCACGTGGAGAAGCTTGAAAACATGCACAAAGACATACGCTGAATTGTATGTCCGGTCTTGACGCCGCGAGATACAAAAATGATCCAATCATACTTCTGTATTCTTTTTTATTGACCGGGTCACCATCTTCGTCAAGTTCAAGTGTAGTTGCTGTTCCCATTGGTGTCCGAAGAGGCTTGCATTTGTCCATGTTGAAGCGCTTAAGAAGGTCCTTTGTATACTTAGTTTGATGCACAAAAGTTCCTTCTTTTGTTTGCTTGATTTGCAGCCCCAAAAAGTATGTGAGTTCTCCCAAAATACTCATCTCAAATTCTGAACTCATCATAGCTGAGAACTTGGACACGAGATCATAAGAAGCACAACCAAAGATAATATCATCCACATACACTTGAACGAATAATGAGTCATTGCCATGCTTAAGTACAAAAAGAGTTTTATCAACCTTGCCCATGGTAAACCCCTTTTCAAGTAAGAATGTTTTTAACCTATCATACCATGCTCTAGGGGCTTGTTTTAGACCGTACAAGGCTTTGGACAGTTTGTAAACATGATTAGGAAAATTTGGATTTTCAAAACCCGGTGGCTGCTTAACATAAACCTCCTCCTCTATGTAGCCATTAAGAAAAGCACTTTTAACATCCATTTGATATAACTTGAAACCTTTAGATGCAGCAAATGCCAATAAAATTCTTATAGCTTCTAATCTAGCAACAGGAGCAAATGTTTCATAAAAATCTAGACCTTCAATTTGAGTGAAACCTTGAGCAACCAACCTAGCTTTATTCCTAACCACAACCCCATCCTCACTTTGCTTATTTTTAAATACCCATTTAGTTCCAATTAATGAGTGACCTTGAGGCGGAGGTACAAGTTTCCAAACATTATTTCTTTCAAAATTTTCTAACTCTTCTTGCATGGCATTAATCCAAGATTCATTAGTGAGTGCGTGTGATATATCCTTGGGTTCAAAAGAAGCAACAAAAGCAGAATGAGCATGAGAGTTTGGATCGCAAAACCTGGACCGAGTGACTCGTTCATGCAAGCTTCCAATGATTTGTTGTGGAGGATGACTTCTGAGTACTCGGAGGGGAGTAGACACTTCACAAGCACCTTCATCTTCATGTTCGGACCTTTGATTAGGAGAGCTTGTTGATTGAGGAAGGTCCGAACCAGCAGTAGTGACTGTTGGTGCTGGTTGTGGTGCAAAATCAGCAGCTTGATCGTTATTTACTTCCGAGTTTTCGGGCAGCAGCACCACTTCTTCATCTTCTTCAATAAAAATACTCTCCCCCTGCGGATATGGATCCGGACCTGCAATATCGGAGCTAGTACTTGGGCTAGCTTCATCAAAAGAAACCTCGCAAGCCTCCACAATTTTGTTAGTGTCAAGTAAAAGCACACGGTAGCCTCTAGTATGAGATGGATAACCAAGAATCATGCCATCAACAGATCTAGCTTCAAATTTATCAAGATTACCATGTTTCTTAACAAAGCATTTGCAACCAAAAATCCTAAAGTGTGTAACACTAGGCCTATGTCCAAACCGGAGCTCATATGGGGTTTTTCCAAGCTTAGCACGCAAGAAAACACGATTTGAGACATAACAAGCGGTTGCAATTGCATCAGCCCGAAATTTCCTAGGAGTTTGATATTCATCAAGCATAGTCCTAGCCATCTCAACTAAGGTCCTGTTCTTTATTTCTACGACACTATTTTGTTGTGGTACATAGGGTGAAGTGTATTGATGATCTATTCCATTTTCAGCACAAAAGTGATCAAAGGATTGGTTTTTAAATTCAGTTCTGTTATCACTTCTAATTGCTTTTAATGATCCTGGGTGATCAATAGATAATCTAAGAAATAAAGTTCCAAAATGATTAAAAGCTTCATTCTTAGATGCCATAAAATAAACCCAAGAATATCTGGAATAATCATCAACAATCACAAGCACATACCATTTACCTCCGAAGGATTGAACACGTGTCGGACCTACTGTGTCAAGATGTAAAAGTTGTCCCGGTTCAGCTGTCATGGTAATTGTGAGAGGAGCATGTGAACCTGCAACAAACTTAGCATGTCTACAAGAAGAGCACACAATATCATTGTCCTTTTTAAGCTTCGGCAGCCCACGTATGCGATCGAGAGCACTAACACGGGTGAGATGATCAAAGCCTATGTGACCAAGTCTACGATGCTAAAAATATAGATCCTTTGTATCATTAGCAACTAGACACCGATGCTTAGAAGTTGACAAATTAAAATCAGCTTTAAAAACTCTTCCAAACCTAGACATGTTAAACAAAAGCTCACCTTTTGAATCTACAACCTTGCAGCAATTTTTAGCAAAGCTAACCTCTAGATTTTCATCTAGAAATTGTGAAACCGAAAGCAAGTTGTATTTCAAATTTTTAACAAGTGCCACATCTTTCAAAGTGTAGAGATTGTTTACTCTAACCGAACCTTTAGCAATTATGGAAGTAGAAGAGTTATCGGCAAAAGTAACATTTTCTACACGTGACACAAAAGAGAGAGAGGAGAACCATTCTTTGTTACCGGTCATGTGGCGTGAGCAACCTGAATCCACAATCCAAATGTTCTCCTTCCTCAAACGTGAAACCTACACAGCAGCACAATACGTTGATGACTCAATACTGGGGTTAGTTAAAAGACTTTTAGGAATCCAGTACTGAGTCTCATGACGTCCAGCAGGAATAACACGCGAAAGCTGAGAAGGTACAGCAGGTTTATGAGCCAAACATCGAAAATTTTCGTTCCCAACTACTGACTTAGAAGATGTGTTATATGTAGCACAAAAAACAGTAGGTCCGGGAGCAAGTTTTGACTCATTACAGCAGGTTGCAAGCTCCGAACATTCGGTCTAGCAGATTTAGCTTGGTTGTTATGTGATCTAGCAAGTATTCTTTGTTTCTTATCGTGTTTAGCTAGTCTATATCAAAAATCCATGACATGACCATCTCTACCACAGTAGGTACAATGAAAAATAACCTTATTATCATTTCTAGATGAGCAAGCAACACGTTTATTAGAACCCGAATGGGACAGTACTCCTGCAGATTTGAAAATCACCTCTTTTGTCTAGGAGCTGTTTGAATCAAACCGCTTCCTAATGACTTTACAACTTTAGGTGGGTGTGCCTTAGCATGAGCATGAGAATTAAAACCTAAACCAGTTTTATCATTACAAGACTTGGAAGAATTCAGCAGCAAGTTTAGGTTCTTATTTGCATTAGAAAACCGATCTAGTGTCCTATGCATGTCATCAAGTTTATTGGACAGATCAAAGAAGTTTTCACATGAAGTTTTTCCTTTTAGTTTGCAATTTGAACAATATTTAACTTCATGCACACGTAAAGCATTGTTCAAAATAGAAATCTAATTCATAGCATCATTTAGTTTCTTATTCAGATCATCACATGAAGAACAATGCAAATCAATTGTAGAACAACAAGCATCTTTCAAATTTTTATCATTAAGTGCAGCAAGCTCTTTGTTCTTTTCAATTTCAAGTTCAAGTTTATCAAGTGTAGATGCGTGTGCACTTCTTAAAGAGGATAATTGTTCATAAATCAAATCACATGAGGAACAAGAATCATCACTAGGAATCAAAGTTTTTAAACAATTAATTTCAGATTCTAGTGATTCAATTTTAACAGCATTGTTCCTAAGTTTTTTATCCTTTTTCTTTACTATAACAGTGGCACGAGAAATAGCATCACACATTTCTTCGCAAGTGGGACATACCTCTTCATCGTCGCTGTTGTGTTCTGCCTCCTCGGAGCTTGAACTTGACTTGCTCGCCATGCAGCACATATTTGCCATAGCTTCTTCATCTTCATCACTACCGGTGTCCACATCACTTGAGCCGAAATCTTGAAGTGCAGAGATCATACTATGCACTATGTTGCGCATTGATAAATCTTTCTTCTTCTTATTCTTTGCAAACGATTTCTTCGGCCTTGTTTGCTTTTCTTCACGTGAAGTTGGACTTGAAAGGTTAGGGCACTCCGTACAAAAATGTCCTGTCTTACCACATTCAAAACATCGTTGAGGTCCGGAGCTTCCTCTCCTTCTAGTTCTAACAATTTGCAATGCTTTTGAGAACCGAGTAGAGATGAGTGCAAGCTCCTCCTCTGGAAACTCTTCAATCTGTTCAAGGGTTAGAGAGGACAGCAAAGAGAGTGCACCACTAGATGATGATTGACTAGAACTAGACATGTCACGTTGTGAAACAAATGCAATAGACTTTTTGGGTTTTTACGTGAGATGATGTCAATTTCATGAGTTTTCAATTTAGAATAAAGCACGTCTAAAGTAAGAGAACTCATGACAGTAGATTCACTAATAGATGTAACTTTCATCTCCCAAATTGACATATCTAATGCTCCTAACAATTGTCTAGCATTTTCAGCATCTGAAAAGTTAACATTGACACTACGCAAGTTGCTGAGAATTTTATTAAAGCGAGCAAAAAGGTCGTCAATTGACTCACCGGGTTGCATCTCAAAACGCATGTATTCTTTCTTGAACATATCTTGCCTTACCTCCTTGATCGTATTGGATCCTTCATGGTAGTCACAAAGCGCTTTCCAAACATCATATGCAGATCGGAGGTGGCAACACGGTCGAAGTCGCTTTGAGTCAATCCTTGGATGATCAAGTTGCGAGCCTTGTTGTTGTTGTCAACATCTCTCATGTTCGCAGCCGTAACTTGATCGTTGGGTGGTACATCGAAGTTCCGGTAGACCTTTTCCATATGGCGAAGCCTTGCGCCTGTATGTAGGCCTCCATCCGCGCCTTCCAAACCTGAAAATCGATGCCATTGAACACACAAGGTTTTGCGGAGTACTTCTCCATGATGGTTAGTCAAAACACGTGCAAATCACAAAGATTAGAGCACCTTGGCTCTGATACCAATTGTAGGATCGAAGAGCACGTGAAAAGCTACCAGAGGGGGGTGAATGGTAGATTAAAACTTTTCGCAGCGGAAACAACAAAAACCCCTCAGCAAAAATCAATCGGTTAAAGAAACCGTGTGTGCAAGTGTTTTCAAACGTGTTCAACCGTGACAAATCAAGTAGAGAGGTAGAGAATCAAGTCACTAATCTAATGCAACAAGAATCACTTGAAAACACGAAGTAAAACTTGAGATACGATCAAAACATTAAACGAAGATCAATCTGTTCTACCCGATATAAAACAGATCTGCAACGCTGCAAAGAAACTCGTGTATCTAAAAAACTACAGATCCGAACCTCGTGAAAATTTCACAGATGATAGATAATTGAGTTGTGAAGACAACCCAAAAAGAATCACGTCGATCAGATCTGTAAAACTCGAGTTATGAACAAAACACAGAAGCAACGTCGGTCTGTCCAGAAACTCGGCGAGAAAGACTTGACGAAAAACAAGTCGGACGAACAAGGCACAAAAGATCCTCGAAACTATGAACTTTATTCAATAGAAACACAAGAGGAACAACACAAAGTTCTCTACCCACGAGAGCTCTGGCCTCCCTTGCTTTTATAGCCAGCCCTCAGGCTAAACAATTCAATCTAGAACTCCTACTCCTAATTGGACTCGTATCCTAACTTACCATAACTGCTCAGGACTCTCCTATTCGCAGATAGAAGCAATCGTGAGACTTCCAAACACCTTAGGAACGTCCTAAACATTCCTAAAACAACTCAACTTCGTGCCTAGCACGAAATACTATCATAACCAACTGCCCTTGATCCAAACATGCTGCGCGACCTCCCGATCAACTCAACCACAGCTCCTCCCGAACTTGGTTGTTGGAACCTCATCTCCTCCCTGAGACTAGTCCAAGGATCCCATCACCAGCCATGTCTTGAACTCAAGCAACACCTGCACATGAATAAACAACCAATTCTTCCGAGCACAAGTCCTCGACTTGACTCACGTTAGTTCGGAAACCACAACACCTTACATGAGCACGTCACATAAGCATGTCGCAAACCATATCAAATGATAACAGCCATAACCACCAAAACACAACAAAAACTTAGCAAATTAATACTAAGCAAACCTTCCCATAAAGCAAGTTTGAAACATTGCGAGTTAAAAGCAAAAACAAGACGCTGCAGTTCTACGAGTTGAACTTCACGGGAGCTCCCTAAAAACAAGCTCCGGACCTCACAGAATCTCTCCGGACCTTGCAGGAGCTCTCCGGACCTTGCGTCGGACCTTGCCAACACTTGGCGGACCTAACAAAGAACTTGTCGGACCTTGCCACAGAAGAATGTTTTGGCAATATTCAAAACTTTGAATGTTAATGCTAACTTTTATCCTAATTGCCAATGTATTCAGCACACATAGGTCTCACACTCTTCACAAATCTTCACAAGATATCCACAACAAAAGCTGCGGTGTTGTGAGGTGATGAACAGTTTTTGTAAGTCCCTTTTCTTGGGATTTTACAAGAAACAGAGAAGAAATAAAAAAGATAGCCAAAAAGAGCCAATTCCAGATCGCCTGGAGCGTTGTAGGCACTTCCTGTGGCCCGCTGGCCACATGGCGACTTCGGAGCTCATCCCCGCGAAGGGGGAGAGGTACGCCGCTAAACTGGTTACGTGGCAGGCTCGGAGCTTGCCTCTGTGAAAGGGGCGAGGTCCGACCCCATGGGACATGTCTTGCCCCCGGAGCTAGCCTCTGTGGAGGAGCGAGGCCAGCCCCGCAGGACACGTGTCGCTTTCGGAGCTAGTCGCTGCGGAGAAGAAAGGCCTAGCTTCGCGCGACACGTGTCGCTCTCGGAGCTCACCTCCGAGAGATTCGGCCCCACCAGATACGTGTCACTCTCAGAGCTCATCTCCGAGAGGTCCGACACTATGGGACACATGTCACTCTCGGAGCTTATCTCCGGGAGGTCTGGTCCTACTGGACACGTGTCATCCTCAGAGCTCACTTCCATGGAAAAGACACTACAGGACACACGTCAGCCTCGGAGCTCACCTCCGAGAGGTCCCTCCCTAAGGGAGGTCCGACACTACCCGACACGTGTCACCTCCGGGAGGTCCGATGCTGATGGACACGTGTCGACCTCGGAGCTCATCTCTGAGTAGAAAGGAAGTCTGACGCTGTTAGGACACGTGGCACTACCGGAGCCACCTCCGAAGAGAGGGGAGGTCCGGCACTAACACGTGGCACCTCCGGAGCCACCTCCAAAGAGAGGGGAGGTCCAGAACTGACACGTGGCGTACGCGGAGCTCGTCTCTGGAGAGAGGGGATGTACCGACCCAACAGACACGTGGCGCACGCGGAGCTTACCTCTGAGGGAGAGAGAGGTCCCGACCCGCCAGGACACGTGGCGCACGCGGAGCTCGCCTATGAGAAGAGGGAGGTCCCTCCCGCCTGACACGCAGCACAACAGGAGCCCGCCTCTGAGGAAAAGGGAGGCTCGGCCTCCACAGGACACGTGGAGCCTCCGGAGCTCATCACCGAGGAGGAGACAAGATTTTAAGCGGTTTATCTCCTGTACGCACGAGAATACCCGGTACCGAGGAAAACGACATGAATTCCACGTTGCTACCGCACCAAATCAATTGAAGATAAGTTGTTAAGATCCAAAAACAATTTGAATGGGACTCTTATTCAAAATCCAATCAGAGTAGGACTCTTCATTTTCCTCTTATAAATAGAACCGAAAACCTTTGGCCGCAACCACGTGCTTCTTTTCCACCTCCCGAGTCGACGACTTGGAGCCCTAGCCCCCCAACTTGCCGAGCTAAACCCCTTCGCCGGAGTTTGACCACCGGAGAGACCGCCGACGAGCCCGGACCACGATCGCCATCGCTGGAAGAGAGCCCCGATGATCTGTCTTGTTGCCATTGCTAGGAGGAAGGTCCCGAAGGAAGTGAGGTAGGTCTTTGTTACCACCTTACGACGAGATCGCGGTTTTCTTTGCATCTGTTCTTCGATCCCTTTGAACAGAAGCTTCTTCGTGGACAGATCACGTGTTGATCGGTTTGATCTAGATCTTGAGTCCAGATCATCACCACGTCCACATTTGATCTTTACACCTTTGTTCATCATAAAACCCCCTGCAAGCCTATTAAAACATGCAAAAGCACGTACAAACTGATCTAATGAAAACAGCATCATAGGATTAGCATGCATATACACCACTGCATCTTGAGTAAGGATTGTGCATGATGTTTTATTTGCTGGAAATCTTGTATGTGTGTGATCGTAAGTAGAAGGGCAAGCTCAGGGAGCTATCTACGAAGGAATACAGCACCAAGACTTCGAGATCCCAGAGCAACAGGAGCCACAAGAGCAAGGCAAGTGCCCCTTGACCATGTTGATCCCATGTTTTTTTGGAAACTGTTTTGTTTGCGAAAACGTGTGTGTGCTTTAGTCAACTTGATGGGAAACCCTTTCATAGGAGTTTACTAGTTTTGTTAACCCCCCTTGTCGCCAGGAAAGTTGATGAGTCGGGTATGGTCATCTTGCTTTTTGCGTCGCTGAGTCCACGGGATATGGGAAGCGAGAAAGAATGTGTCTAGCTACTGCACTCATATGAACAATGATAATGAGAACCTGACGTTGATAATGAACATGAATCGGGGGAGATCTAGGCAAGCTTGGTTTGCGCATGAGATAGAATGAGATGGTGGTTTACTTGCCGTAGATCTAAGGACCAGTTCGTGCTAGTCATGCCAGGAATACAGTGCCACCACAAGGCCAAATAAGGAGGTGGCTTAGCTGACTAATTAGGTAAGTTACTAGATTGTTATGGACCGTGGAAGGCGCGGGGAATGGGAGTCGAATGAGGACTGCCCTAGGAATTGCATGGCACAAGAGGGGGCCGGTAGGTGGGAGAATTGGAGATTTTAGCCTGCTGGTGAAACCTTAGTGAGTCCATACATCTAGTAGCCCCTTTGTAAAGACTATTTTTTGATCTCTTGGCCATACACCGACGGTTGTGTACTGGTATAATGGAGGTTCTGTAGTCGCTGATGGGTGACGAAATCACAAACTTGTGGGTAAAGTGGTGCCACCTCTACAGAGTGTAAAACTATCATGATAGCCGTGCTTACAGTCACAAGCGCCTGGACAACTCACATGATTAGTTGGGATGGTTTTTGTGATGGTTTGGATGGCATTTGGTTTGGTTATTTGTTGGTTATGGTTTTTGAGGTTTGGATTCGAGACTGTTGAGTCCTAGTAATAAGATTGGTTTCAGACTGTTGAGTCGAAACAATGAGCTTCGGTCTCGGTTATGAGACGAAATTGAATATGAGATGAGATGGTAGCGAATACGAGATGGTATTCATGAGCATTAGAAAAGATGAGAAAGATAAATGTCTGGAACAGACATGAAAAGTGGTGAATCATGATGGAGGTATGTTGATGTTTAAATACATGTTGGCATTACATTCATTTAAAGCTTGTTGTTGCTTTTATCTTGTGTTTGGGAAATAAACATTGCTTTCTGCAATTTGCCTTTTTATACCTACCTTGTTGTAAGCTACATGTCATACTTCCCGCACTTGCTAAGTACGTCATGTACTCACCCTTGCATTATCATAAATCTTCAGGAACAGGAGAAGAGTACTTTGATGAGCATTTGGAGTATTAGGCGTATGATCTACCCTCAACACTACAGGGATTCGATGAACTTACGACGGCTGAGGCCATCATAATTAAGTCATAAACCATAGTAAGTTAGCTACTTACGACGGTATTTCCTTACTTACGACGGTATACAGCCGAGGTAATTACCCGATTGTAAATAACCTAACTTACGACGGCTACCGTCGTAAATAACTTAACTTACGACGGCGTCGCGCATCCGTCGTAAGTAACGGCCCAGGCCACGTGGTGGCCCAAGGCATGTTACTTACGACGGTTCTGGTGACCGTCGTATGTAATAGAGGCTAACTTACGACGGTTCTGGTGACCGTCGTAAGTAACAGAAGCTAACTTACGACGGCTTCTAGGCAGTAGCCATCAAAAGTTATGTTTGTAATTTTTTTAAAAAAAAAACAGAAACGCACAAACCTGGCTCGATGGCCAGCTCACAGAACAAACAGTTATTACTAAACAGTCATAAAATAGTTCATATGCATCACACACAACACAAATTACAAACGGGCTACACACTACCCTCTCTACTACCTCCGGAGCCAAAGATATCATCTCCACGCGTCTCTCTTGGAACAGGTAGCTGTGGCGATGGAGTAGAGGCCTCCGTCGCTGAACCCTACAAAACACATGAGTAGTTACGACGGTTTGGATTCAGATATCAATGCCTTTCTCTTTTTTCTCACTCTCTTCCTCTCTCTGTACTATTCATCCCCTCTCTATGTTATTCTCACTCACACCCTCTCTCGCACTCTCTCTCTCCCTCTATTGCAACACTCGATCTCTCCATCTCACTCTCACTCTCTCTCGCACTCCCTCTCCCCTGTCTGTACCACTCTACATCTCCCTCTCTCCTTATGTTAGATGGAAAATACAATATTAAAGAGTTTATTACCTGTACCGGAGGCACCTGGGCTGCGGGCTCCTGTGACGGGGTCACCTGTGGCGGCTGCCACGCAGGAATCGTGATTTGTTGGCTGTTTTGTCGAGCTAAGGCCTATAATTGAAAAATATTAGAACATTTGTATTACTGAATGAAAGTAAACTACAGCAATTGAAATTACTTACCTCCACCGCTGCCTGCATGTGGTCCATGTAGTTTAGCTTGGTACTCCTGGATGGCCCTCATCCTGTCGAGCTCCTCCTGGGTCCGCGTCAGCCTCTCTTGCATGGCACGGAACTCCATGTCGCTCTGCGAGAGACGGCCACTCGACGGACCAACCGACGAAGCCTGCGTTGATGAGAAGATGGATGAGGAGATGTTGCATCGGATTGAAGAACCCTGGAGGAAATTTTTTTCCATCTTACATAATAGTACCGGTATCTCCTTCTCCAATTTATGCATCATCTCTATCGTGATATCTTTTGCACAGAGCTGTCTATAGAAGTGACTAAGCTCGGCTAGCACCTTCCACACCTCATCATCAAAATAGCCCCGAAACGTAACAGGTAGAAGTCTATCCATAATTATGTGATAATCATGACTCTTCAACCCTGTCAGCTTTCCCGTTTTGATATTCACGGCCCATTTCAGACTAGCTGCGTAACCATCTAGGAATTTCAAAATTTTCAACCATTTGAGTACTTCTTTATTTTCTTTAGGTCGAAGACAGAAAGAAGCACGTGGTTTAGCACCACTTTCAGGGAGCTCAAGAGTTGGATGGTTACAAAGCTCTGCTAGGTCCTTTCGAGCCTTTATATTGTCTTTCATTTTGCTCGTCATGTCCATGCATGTGCTTATAATACATTCGGCCATATTACGCTCTCGATGCATTACATCAACGTTATGCATTAGTATCAATGACTTCACATATGGTAGCTCCCATAGTCCACATATATGAGTCCAATTGTGATCCTCTCCGTAACCGATTAAATATCCAGGACGTCCTTTATCTGGCACCAGTTTGTCTAGCATATCAGATATTTCAGATCCGTTTAGACGTTTCGGTGGTCCTTTAGTGACAACGGTGTCTTTTTTAAAGACATTTCTCTGTTGCCTAAACAAGTGATTCGGAGGCAGCCAACGTCTGTGACAATCGAAGTAGCATATCTTTCCTCCATGAGTAAGTCGAAAACAGTCCGTGTCAGAAGCACATATTGGACAAGTCAAACGACCGTGAGTGCTCCATCCAGAAAACATACCGTATGCCAGGAAATCATGGACGGACCACAAATAAGCAGCTCGAAGGTTAAATTTCTGCTTTTTGTAAAAGTCGTATGCTTTGACTCCTGTCCACAACATTTTCAATTCTTCGATCAGCGGTTTCAACATCACGTTGAGACGTGGCCCACGATGATCCGGCCCAGGTATAATGAGGCTAAGGAACATGAACTCGTACTTCTTGCAAAGAGCTGGTGGTAGGTTGTACGAAATGACAAAGACAGGCCAACAGGAGTATGGTGTGGCGTTTGTACTGAACGGCGAGAATCCATCTGTCGCCAACCCAATGCGATCATTTCTCACATCAGGACTGAAGTCTGGATCGAACCGGTCAAGCATCTACCATGCCTCACTGTCGGCCGGGTGTATCATCACTGCATTGTTCTCACGTACACCTTCCTTGTGCCATCTCATGTGTCTGGCCGTTCTTTTTGATAGAAACAACCGCTTCAACCGAGGTGTCACGGGTAAGTAACGAAGTTGCTTACGTGCGACTTCTGTCATCACATTATCACCATCGTTATTAACAACTTCGACAAACCTTGATTCACCACATTTTAAGCATTTCTTCTCTTTTGCATGCTCTTTCCAGAAAAGCATGCAATTATCTGGATACACATCAATCTTCTCATATTTCATACGAAGACCGGAAAGCAATTTCTTCGCCTGATACATATCTTTAGGTACTTTATGAGGCTGTGGAAGGATGTCGCTGATCAATTTGATGAGGTCGTTGTAGCAGTTATTAGAAAAGAAGTACTTAGACTTAATAGCCATAAGTCTAGTCATGAAAGTGAGGAGGGTCACTTCAGTGTGTTCATGCAGCGGCTCTTCTGAAGCTTTGAGAAGCTTGAAGAACGCTTCAACCTCCGTTGTAGGAGGATCCTCCGTAAACTCTGGTTGTATAGCTTCAAGCATCTCATCCATCATATCAACCCCCCTGTTATCATCATTTTCCTCTTCCACTTCTTATACAGTTTTAGAAGTTGTCTCGCGATGGAAGGTCCACACCTGATAATGTGGCGTGTAACCATTTTGACAAAAGTGTATCGAGACCGTCATTCTGTCCAAAAACTTGGTATTCCGACATTTCGTACATGGGCACCGCACCTTATCGATCTTTGACAATGAAAAAGCTCGATCTACAAAAGCATCTGTCTTGGCGAAGCACTCATCCGACTGACCACCAGAACTGTTCTTCCAACCGGTATACATCCAAATACAGTCCTCACCCATGTTTGAATCTGCAGTTTAAAGTCAAGCAAATTATAGTTACTTTATAATTTATTTATGTCACGGCCCTACATCTATTGGAAAGGATAGGTCCTAAACCCGCCCAAGAGTGACCGAGCGGAGCGTGCTCATGACGAGACCCGTGGTCTGGATCCGAACGAATTTTCGGCAGCATAACCCCGCTGTTCTCCACTGCACGCCCGAAAATGGTGCAGCAGAGAACAACAGGGTTATGCCGTCGAAATCTCGTCTAGATCTAAACCCGCGTCTCATCACATGCCACGCCCCCTCGGTCACTCCCAGGCTGTCCAAAAAGGGACAATTCCGAACCTACACACCTCACAGGCGTAACACATGTGAGACCGGCCAGTTCAAAATGGGTGACGCATGTTGTATAGATTTACGTCAATCTTTCATTTTTGAGTCATTTAAAAGAGAGAGAGGAAAGAACGAGAGAGAAGGAAAGAACGAGAGAGAGACAAAGAAGTGGGTTAGCCGTCCTAAGTTATGCCCTGCTGGGGCATGCCATTATCTTACGACACCTTTAGGGTTAGCCGTCGTACGTTATGCCCCGTCGTTAGTGGGTCAAAGATGAAACCGCCCCGTCGGGGTCCGCCGTCCATGCGCGGGAGCTTGCCGTCATCCATGTCTGTCTTGACTAATACATTACCACTAAATGGGCCGTGACAGACCCTAAATGGGTCGTGTCAGGCCGGACCAGGCTGAAACCCATTTATTTACATATAGTAACTAATCACGCAATCAATCAAAGTATTAATTTAACAATAATCAATTACAATACTAATTAAAAAATTAATCAACTAAGATCAAATTAAACATGTAATCACACATAAACACGGTGTCGGGTCACACGTACAAACGGTGTCGGGTCACACATACACACATACACACGGTGTCGGGTCACACATACACAGCGTCGGGAGGCGGCACGGCGAGCAGGGGCCGGGCGGCGCGGCGAGCAGGGACCGGGTGAGGCGGGTCGGGCGGCACAGCAGGGCGGGGCTCGAGACGGGGTGGGGCGAACGGCGGCGGCCCAGGCGTGGCCGGGGCTCGGCGCGAGCACGGGCGTCCAGGCGGAGCTTTGGGCGGGACGGCGGCGGCTGCCGCAGGGCAGGGCGAGCCATGTGACGGCCGCGCTGCGGTGGGGCGCGGCACGGGATGGCGGTGCGCGGAGGGGCAGGGTGCGGGACGGTGGTGCTTGGCGGCAGGGCGGGGCGTGGCGGCGGAGGCGACACGGCTCGGCGAGGGCGAGGCGGAGCGGTGCAGTGGTAGTCGGCTGGTCGCGCGCATGAGTGGGCTGCGCGCGCGGCCTGTGAGATGTAGAGTTATGTCCTTTATTTACGACGGCTTCTTTACTTATGACGGTTTCGCTTTTATCTGTTGTAAATGGTACTTAAATTTCGTCGGTACTTTTATTTACGACGGCCAAGAGCCAGCGACCATCATAAGTTAGTAAACTTACGACGGCTACCACGCACCGTCGTAAGTACGTTAATTTACGACGGCTGACCCACGTAAATTAATTCAGCCATCATAAATGATGATTTTTCTGTAGTGAGGCGCCGCGGCTGCGGGCGGCGGCGACGGGCGGCCATGGAGGTGGCGGCGGAGGTCAGCTCGGGCCAGGGCTGAGAGTCTGGCTCGAGCTCGGGCTGAGAGTCTGGCTCGGGCTCGGGCTGAGCAGCCCAAGTGCCCACGACCGCCGGATCTAATCCGACGATCCACGCG
Source organism: Neostapfia colusana (assembly GCA_030760725.1). NCBI lineage: Eukaryota > Viridiplantae > Streptophyta > Magnoliopsida > Poales > Poaceae > Neostapfia > Neostapfia colusana. The sequence continues at coordinate 28,450,868 of JASWHV010000017.1, read as the reverse complement.
TTCTGTGAGGGTCATGAAAAACGGCCCACAACCCTAATACACTCATTTTCATCCCCCTCCCTCTCTCCTCTCCAGAGCACGGCGGGGGGCCGGCGGCGCCTTGCAGCGACGGCGGCGGGCGGAGGCGGCGCCGGCATCGGTGACGCTCGGCCAGGCGAGGCGAGCCGCCCAGGCACCCCCCCGCCACCGACTGGACGCCTAGGCGTCGGTACGCTGTCAGCGACGGCGGGTGCTGGTGGCAGCGGGGCCGGGGTAAAGCAAAAACAATGTGCTTAAACAACTAATTAATCAATTAACTAAATTAAATAACTAAAATCAGAAACAATTACTAATTTAAAGCAAATAATTAACAACTAACATAATTATCTACTAAATACATACAAATTGATTAAGTAATAAAATTTTTATCTAATATAACTAACAATTAATTACAAAAACTAAAATTACTTGATTCGGTTTGGCGACGACGGCGATGGCTGCGGCGATGGAGGCGGCGGCTATGCGGCTCGGGGCGGGACCGGGGCGGCTCCGGGCAGCGCCGGGCGGCTCGGGAGCGGCGCCGGCCGGCTCGGGGCGGCGCCGGCCGGCTCGGGGCGGCGCCGGGCGATGCAGCGGCGGCGCCCGGCGGTGGCAGCTCGGCGGCGACGGCTGCTCGGCAGCGGCGGTGGCGAATCGGCGGCGGGCGGCGCTGCAGGCTCGGGCTCAGGCTAATTAGCCCGAGCCCGGGCCGGGGCGGCGGTTAAAACCATCTACTTACGACGGTCGCCTATCTTACGACAGCTTAGGTTACGACCGTCGTATGTTACGCTTATTTTATGATGGTGGTGTAACTTACGACGGCTTAGGGTTGCGTCCGTCGTAAGTTATGGTTATCTTACGTTGGCCCATTAACTTACGATGGCCATGGGCCTGTAGCCGTCGTAAGTTAGTTTACTTACGACGGCCCAAGGCGACCATCGTAAGTTTGTTTACTTACGACGGCTAGCCATCGTAAATAACAGTGGCCGTCGTAAGGTGTGACGTTTCCTGTAGTGCAACCTTGCCTGTGGAGTAGAAATGGAGCCGCTGCTGCTGGTTAGTTGCTTCCGCAATAGAATAAAGACTTCCGCTGCTAGAATAAAGACTTCCGCTGCTAGAATAGATTAGAGACTTCCGCTGTAATAGAGATTGATGTAATAGAGTACTTGAACATATTCGTTCGTGGTTATTTATATTCTGAATTCAGTTTATGGATTAAATGTGTATGTGTGATGAACATCCTGGGCACACATATGCATCAGTCTCGGTTCCGAGAGGTTTTTCTTCTCGGGACAGGGGCGTCACACTTCCTCTGCTAGAATAAGACTTCCGCTGCTAGCATGAGTTAGAAAACTCATGAGATATTGTAATAAACCCTATTATTCATGGTTATATATATTCTGAATTCAGTTTGTGGAGTACATGTGTATGTGTGATGAACATCCTGGGCACTACATATGCATCAGTCTCGGTTCCGAGAATTTTTTTTCTCAGAACAGGGGCGTCACAGGGAGTGAGGTCACGTCCCGATGGACATGTGTCACCCTTGGAGCTCACCTCCGAGATGTCCGGTCCTACTAGACACGTGTCATCCTCGGAGCTCACCTCTGAGGAGAAGACACTGCAGGACACGTGTCAACCTCGGAGCTCACCTCCGAGAGGTCCGACACTAAGGGACACGTGTCGATCTCGGAGCACGTCAATGAGAAGAAAAGGGCAGTCTGACGCTACTGGACACGTGGCATTCTCGGAGCTCGCCTCCGAAGAGAGGGGAGGTCCGGAATTGACACGTGGCATACGCGGAGCTCGCTTCTGAGGGAGAGGGGAGGTCCCGCCCACCAAGACAAGTGGCGCATGCGGAGCTCGCCTCTGAGGAGAGGGGTGGTCCCGCCCGCCTGACACACGACACAACTGGAGCCCGCCTCTGTTGAAAAAAGGAGGCCAGGCCCCAGCTGGACACGTGGAGCCTCTGGAGCTTATCCCTGCAGAAGGACGAGGTTCCTAAGCGGTTTTACCCTGTACGTGAGTACCCGGTACTGAGAAAACCAACACGAACTCTTCTACGTTGAATACTGCAACCGAATCGATTAGAGATAAGTTGTTAAGATCTAAAATACATTGAATAGGACTCTTATTTGAAATCCAATCAGAGTAGGACTCTTCTTTTTCCAGTTATAAATAGAACCCGAAACACCCCCTTGGCCGTAACATCTTTTCAAGTCGACGACTTAGAGGCCTTAGCCCCCAACTCGCCGAGTTAAACCCCTTCGTCAGAGTTCAGCCGCCATTGAGACCGCCGACGAGTCCCGACACGCTCGCCGTCGCCGGTAGAGAGCCGACGAGTGGCCCTATTGCCATTGCTAGGAGGAAGGCCCCGAAGGAAGTAAGGTAGGTCTTCGATACCACTTTACGACATCATCGCAGTTTTCTTCGCATCTGTTTCGTCGATCCCTTCGAACAGAAGCCTTTTTGTGTGGACAGATCACGTGTTGATCGGTTTGATCTAGATCTTGAGTTAAGATCATAGCCACATCAATACTTGATCCTTGTTAATCGTAAAACCCCATGCAAGCCATTAAAACGTGCAAGAACACGTACAAAATGATCTAATGTAACAGCACCATAGGATTTGCATGCATATGCACCATTGCATCTTAAGTAATGTTTTGCATGATGATTTATTGCTATGAATCTTTGTGCATGATCGTGATTAGAAGGACAAGCTCAGGGAGCTATCTACGAAGGACCCCAGCCCCAAGACATTGAGACACGTGAGCAACCGAAGCAGAAAGAACAAGGCAAGTGCCCCATGCCCATATTGATCCCATGTTTTGAAACTGTTTTGTTTGCGAAAACGTGTGTGTACTTGAGTCAACTTGATGGGAAACCCTTTCATAGGAGTTTACTAGTTTTGTTAACCACCCTTGTCGCCGGGAAAGTTGATGAGTCGGGTATGGTCATTTTGCTTTTTGCTTCGCTGAGTCCACGGGATATGGGAAGCGAGATAGAATGTGTCTAGCTACTGCACTCATGTGAACAATGATAATAAGAACTTAATGTTGATAATGAACATGAATCGGGGGAGATCTAGGCAAGTTTGGTTTTGTGGATGAGGTAGAATGAGATGGTGGTTTACTTGCCGTAGATCTAAGGACCGGTTCATGCCATCCATGTGTAAAAGTCCCAAAACATGTACATGAATAAAACTAAGGTTTGAGTTCATATGTGTGGCAAAGACATGAAAAATGGGACTTGCTAAAACTTTTCTTCATGCAAAGTAATACATGGATGAGCATCCAAAAATGAGGCTCCCATTTTTATTTGAAAGTGTTGAACCAATAAGGATTTAAATGCCTCTTTGCATGCAAGTTTAAAAATCAGATTTGAAATTCAAAGTTCACACTATGGTGGCCAAAACTTTGTATAAACATGCAGCCCTATGGAGGAAAATTGTGGGAAAAGTGTATCACAAACTTTTCATTTGTAGGGTGGGCTCAAAAGGGAGTTAAAGAGAAGCATTTTCAAATTCTAACTAGATTCAAATTTTGTCATGCAAATTCAAACTGAATTTGGAGAATTCGAACTCTAGCCACCTTTCAAAACTCAGAATTGTGGAGTTTGAGAAGATCCGCCTGAGGAGATATTTTTGGGGAGGAAATGTGGGGTAGGACCCACATGTCATTGAGATGAGAGTGGAGACTTGCACATGAAGCAATTGATTGTGTCTCTGTTGTTCAACACCCACGAGCAGCTCTCACCCTTGTGTGCCACCGAGAGGAACCCGGCGCCACCTCCTGCTGCCTGCCCCCACGCGCTGGCTCCCCGAGGTGGTGCCCCTCATGCTTCTCGTCGTGATCACGTCCCCTCAGCTGAGCAAAGCCTCAGTTGTTCTCCTTTCCTCGCGAGCGCACGAGCAAAACTGCTTCTCTTCTCCACGTTCTCGGTTCGATTGGGAAACCGAAGAAACATCGCGCCCCTCTCTTCCCCGAGCGGCTAAACCACACCCTGAGCTCAGTTTCCCCTCCCCCGACGCCTAAACCTCCGATCTCCGGCCTCCTATTCTTGAGAACAGCTCCACCGCCGCGACCTAGCTCAAAGACGGTGATCTGCTTCACGTGGACAGACCACTATGATGGTTTTCAAGCTCGATCAAGAAAGGTCACGGGAGCACGCTGGGTTGGTGCTGCTCTCCTCCAATTTGTGGAACAAACCGTGAGGCATCGACCGGGAATTTCACGATTTTGCTCCGGCGGCTTCAACCCGAGCATCCAGTACGGTTTATGTAAAGGTCCCAAAAATGTGAATACAAAGAAACATGAGTTTACACAAATGTTGGAGTCATGTGTATGAATAAGGGGCTTAGTTGAAACTTTTTCCCACATATGATAACATTGGTGAGAATTCTTCTAAACAAACTTAGGGTTGCTGCATGGATGGACCTCATGTAGATTAAAACCCCAGAAATGAAGAGCTCAAGTGCAAGGGAAGGATTTAAAAATCAGAGATGGACTAAAGGTAAATTCAAACTTCAAGTGAGAGAAGGACACAATGAGAAATTCAAAACTGTTGTGTCCAAACTATTGTTTGCAGCAGCTAACACAAGGATCAAGTGGCATATTTGGATTCCTTAGGTCCAAATTAGTGGGAAGGCAAAGTTTCATTAATTGTTGAAAAGAGTTGCTGCCCATTTTTCCAAAGGGAGTCAAATGTGCAAAGAATTCAAATGAACATTTGAATTTGCATGGGATTTGTCCAAACTTGTCAAATGAACTCAGTTTCCAATTTTCAAAAAAATTGGGTTGGATAATTGTCAAACTTTGGAGATATTTTGAGGAAAGAGGTACTGAATTGTGGGGCCCACATGTCATTGGGAGAGATGAGTGTGCAAAAGATCTTCATCTCAGGAGGTGCACGGTCTCTGATTTTCTCCTCCTCACGAAGTCATCGCGCCACCGAACCGCCTCGGTCCTTCTCACCGTGCGACACCGGGGCAAAGCCGATGCCACCTCTCCCTCGCGACCTCTGTGCTGGCGAGCTGGTTTTCCCTCTCCTTATCACGCAGCTCGCGCGTTGTCCTCGTTTCCCACTCTCGCGCACACAACCGGAACCTCCCGGCGCCGTTCCTCGTTCTGCCTGTTGCAAACCGCGTCGCCCCCTCCACTGCCCGAGTGATCCACGGAAGAAGTGAGCACCAGCGTGTGCTCTAGCGACCCATCGCTCTACTCCGTGGCGTTGCCGCATCGTTTGATCACAATTTGACGAATTTCACCGGGCACCGAGGCTCACCATCGGGAAACCGAGCGGGTCTCACGTGGACAGCCCCACCGAGAGCTTCTCAGGCCCGAGCTAGAGCGCCCTCGGATGCGCTGGGAGCCCCTGATGCTCATCCCCGAAGCTCAAGCCATGAGATGATCTACCGGGCTCGAATTTGGGAAAAGATCGCCGTCGGGCACCATCCGACCTTCTGATACGGTAATACCAAATTCGATTGTCCCTCTCATTCTTAGGCCATCAAATCTTGCACACACGAGCTGGACTAGCCGGCGATCTTTTGCCCTTTTTCAACCAATGCCTGAAAACCATTGTGCACGACGTATTTCATACTTTTTCCACGGCGGTTATGGTGGGGCGGTTCGGGCTCCCGATGAGAGCTAGGTTAGGGCCATTTGCGGGCTGCTTCACCACCCGGACGATCCTCCCTGGCGTCCACTGGTGCTGTAGCGCCGTTCCACCGAGGTCTGGGCAGGCTAGGATGACCGGGCGACGTTGCCGAACCGGTCCAGAGCCGCCACGCCGTGGCCAGCTAGGTTAGAGCCATCGCCGGCCGGGGAAGAGGGTTCCATCGTGTTCAGCACGTGAAATAAGGCCCTAGCGGCGAGGGAGGGCTCGGGGGATGGCCGGGAGGCCGGGATCCGTCGAACTCCGGCGAGCACGGCGGCGCGCGGGCGCGGGGGCCTGAGGTAGAAGACGACCCGGTGGGTCCCGCCCGTCAGCGACAGTTTTTCAAATATTTGATCGGCTGTGGTGCAGGGATCTGGTGTGGTGGCGCGGGAAATACCCTGTAGCTCCCGTGTGGCTTGCCCCGACGCGTGACACCTGTCCCCGGACCCACAGCCAGTATTTGAACATTTTGGGGAATTTCAGTTTTCAGTTCAAACTTTGAATAGCTACAACATTGGGTAGGAGAATCCAAAAAATTGTGAAACAAATTTTGTTGGATTCCTCTGATAGAATACTATCCAAATGTAGAACCCAATTGGTATGAAACCCTTTATTTAATTCTGTAAAATTCTTTAAAGCTTTCTAGCAAAAGAATTTTTAAGGGAGTTTGGTTAATCCAAAGATCTTCAAGTTTTGCCAGAATAGTCTTTAGGGTATTAGTGAGCACCTGTAAAATTCTCAACTCATTTGGAGTTCATTTAGTTAGGTTAATTCTGATTTTAAGTTTCTGTGTTCAAATGAATACAGAAAACAATTTCAGAAAATTTCCTAAACTTGGAAATTCAGATCCAGCTATTCCTTAGCTCCAAAAATGCTAGGAAAATTCATGCAAACTCTATGAGCTAGAATTGAAATTGTGGTTCACTAATTTTTGCATGAACATGGGTGGGATCTCAGAATTAATTTCTTCTTTGCTTAATTGCTTGGAAAAATTATGCTGAGCAAACCACTCAATGAAAAGTGCTAATTTTTGGGCCAGATGACTTTCTTGTGACAAGGAACTCACATGAAAATTCTCAGCACCATTGGAGCCCTGGGTCACCCCTGTTCTTTTAACCTCCTTAAGTGATCAATATAGAAGAGGGGGAAAACCACTTAGCCTTTAATCATATGCTTGGATCCAAACCTAAACCACTAGCACCAGCGTCATTTTAAATTCTTAAACAGAGTTCCAGTTTTTGAAAAACTTGTTATTAGGACTTGTAGCAAAGTCTTTACAATTAAACGATATGCATATTCATCACGTGTAGTATCTACGTGGAGGAGTTGAATTCATCGGAGTAGAAATCAAGGAAAGAGGGAAGAGGTTGATCAAGCACCAAGTGGTCTTCACTAACTGCATATATATATATAAGTCACCTGCAAAACAAAGGCAAGCCCCGGTTGGCATCAAATTTATAAGTTTTTATTTGTATTCACTTCATACGTCTAGTATTATATTTATTGCACTACGTCTAGATGGTATGAAACCTCAAATGCATGACCCAGAAAACCCTGGAGTTTAATGTAGGATATGTTATCAATTCATTATAACTGCTGATCTCAACAAAAGTGGATTAAAAGAAGCAAACCTCGAGTGGGCAGATTCCTACTCGTGAACAGGGATTTAGGGGGATCAATCGGAAGAGTTGGGAATTGATCCTCATAGTGGGAATGGAGACCGGGCAGTGGATGGAAGGTCAAGGACGTGGTCCTGTGAGCCTAGTCTATGTCTGAGTCGATTAAGGCCCGTTCTCGTGTGCGGCCCGTTGGGCAAGTTTGAGTTGTGTACCGGATGCATACTGGCTATATGGGACCCAGGAAACCGATGTAACATGTTAACCTGGGTGTCGAGGCATACCTCACCGTCTGATGCCGATGCTGAAAGGATAGAGAAGTCTGCTCTACGAGGGTTTGCCGTAGAGAGACTTAATCACAGTCGGTGGGGCCGGTTCGACATTTGGCTGTCGTGTGAAAGGTGGCCACGTACGACGTCAGTGACGGTTGTTGTGTGCAACGTCGAGTACGGGCGTACGTGTCGTGTCAGCCGGGTGTTTTTGATTGCAATCACCGTCGCTCGCGGTAGTTAGCATACTTGTCCTCTGCGTCGTGACGTAGTAATCCACCGGGAAACATTTAACATGCTTCGTGGGTAATCCTCATAATGGAGATGAGGAATGATCAACACTTCACTAAATTTAATTTCCACCTTGGGCTAGAAGCGTCGAGGCAAAGCGTTTCTTGTTTGATTGTGAAGTCTCGACGTTGATGGCGCAAGGTCAGTATGAGTCTAGGGTAGCTCACTAATGTTACTTTCACCTCGGGCAAGTGACATCGAGATGAAGCGTTTCTTGTTTGATTGTGGAGTCTTGATGTAAATTGCGCGAGGGCTATAAAAGTTGCTTAAAACTTGAAGTAAGGACTCCCCTTTAGCTCAAGTTCATCGTTTATGCAAAATGCTATAATCAGCCCTCTATTTCAATCATGTAGAGTTCCATGACTAGGGTGACGGGTCAGTCTTGCTGAGCTTCGTGCTCACAGATACTGCATAAGTTGTTTTGCAGGTAATAACTGTACGCTGAGATGTACGGGTACCTGATGAGACTCGGAGCTCTCCGAGGGATGAACTCAGGGTAACCTCTGCCGCTGCTATTATGACAGTGTTGCTAGCGAGAGGGGTCCGCGGGCTGGACACCTTCTCTGTTGCTTAGCATAGGTATGAGACGTGAGTTGTAATAGTCTTCCGCTGTAGTTCATTTTGAGAAGTATGTGTAAAAATTTACACGTTGTAAGCTTCCGCCTGATGTATGTAATATGATGCTTTATTATGTGTGCTGTTGGGTGCCGCATCGCACGGCACCACCCAATGCGATTCCCGGGCGAGGTGCCCCGTCCCCGTGAATGATCGGGACGGTGGGTCCTCACAGCGTGGTATCAGAGCCGCATTGGTAATAGCACACGGAATAAGGATTGTATTACGACAAAAACTTAGGGTACGGTGAGGAAACGATAGTAGGCCCACATAAGGACTATAGTAGTATATTTACTTAAGGTGGCAGTACTAACATACTTGTTATAATTCTGAATTTTAATTATGTAACGACGCACCTACGTTCTGGTAAGAATGGTAAGGAACGCCACCGAAAGAGGTTCAATTTCGGTTAGCTCCCCTGACGAGGAAAGTGGTTCAGGGATAGGTCTCACAGCTTGGTGTGAGACGTTAATATGAAACTCTTGAACTCTTCATGTTCCTGAGTTCATATGGAACGCTGATCCCTAGCGTGCATTAGGCAAGTAAGTGGAGACCCCATCGCGTGGTCAGTAACACGAGAGTGTGTTCGTCTGGAAGTAGCCCAGGAGGACATACGCAGCGCTTGCCATCGGCGTGCCCTGCAGGGCAGTAGGTGGTATCCGTTGGGTTGATAACATTCCCAACCGTGACGACCCGTTCATGATATACTCGGGTTCCCCGTCGTGTGGTGTTGAAACACGATCACGTACCTTGAGACGTGACTTAACTCAAGGATGGCCGTATGACAATGATACGGGCGTTTGTATTTACTTTCAATTATAGAACTGCCTGAAATGAGAAAAACTTTGAGTGCACCACTATTGAGTGATCTTCTGCAGGTACTAACCACGTACGTATCCCGTGTAGTACACGTGTGCGAGAGACTGTCTTAGTGCCACTGATAAAACGGATATGCCGGTATAATCCGGATTAGGATTTTCTTTTGGGGAGGCAACGTAGTACCGACATGTTCTTACGGTGCCTCGACACCGTACCACACCTAATAACCTCTTCCCTATGAAGAAATGAGTCATGAGCTAACTTTCTACTAAAAATGGAAGTTTGAAACAAATATTAGTTACTGAACTCTTATTTTGAACTAAGATTCAAATGAGAGAGTGTCTAGGTTTCAAAGATTTCAAAAACAGAGTGCTCTGTTTCTAGCAGAAATTCTTGCTGGATTTTTACAGAGCATAACTCTGAGTAGCTTTAACCAATTAAGGTGTGTGATACAGTTCTGGAGAGATTTTCAAGTGCTCTGCAACATTCTTGTAGACCTCCAGAGCAAAATTACAGATTAAGTTGGTGAAAAGTTCAGTTGAAGGCAAACTGTTCAGAACCAGGACAGTAACAAAGCCTCTCTGAACCTTTCTGTTTTTAAGCCATAACTTCCTGTAGAAACATCCCTAGGAGGCCTTTAGATACTCGTTGGAAAGATGTTAAAGTTAACTTTAACTTTGATACTCAACTTGAGTTACGAAAGTGCTTTTAACTGGATCAGAATCTGATCTGTTTGAAGACCAATTAGTCGGCTTGTAAACCCTTGCTGTTGGATACATCAGTTTGCGCTTAAACCATTTTGCTTGCATGTTGAGGTTTCACTATCAGTGTTGCACTACTTTGTTTATGGAATAAATCAAGGGATAGTGTTGAACTGATAATGAACTCTTGCAATTGCAGAATGGTGCGAACTCGTTCCATGAGTGAGGTGGGTGGTTCCCGTGGTGGTGGTGGTGATAACTCTCCACAGCGGGAGCAGCGAGCTCCGCAACAGCAGCCTTCACCAGGACCTTCACCCACGGTCACAATGGCGGACATTCTGGCCGCCATGACAGGTGCAAGCGATGAGCGGACCGACTTTCTCCGCACCCTAGTGATGAATACATCCCGTCCAGGGGGATGTCAAGACGAAGACTTGCGCCAACCGCAACTGAATTCCTATGTTGAGTTCTTGGCGACTCAACCACCGGTTTTCATTGAATCTGAGGATCCTCTGGTGGCAGATAGCTGGATCCGTACCATTGAATCTAAGTTCGGGTTGCTTCAATGCACCGAACATCAGAAGGTTTTATACGCGGTGCAACAACTTCACGGGTCCGCCAGTGCATGGTGGGCAAATCAACTCGCCTCCTTACCAGCTGGACATGACTGTACATGGGCAAAATTCCGGAAGGCATTTCTCGCGTATCATGTTCCGTCCGGGATAATTCAGCGGAAACTTGAGGAGTTCCTGGCCTTAAAACAAGGAGGGAGGGGTGCATACGAGCATTCACGAGTGTTCAACAAGCTGGCGCAGTATGCGCCTCAACATGTGAACACCGAAGCACAAAAGTGTGAATGGTTCTTCCGCAGTCTCAATCCCAAGCTAAAGGAGAGACTCGTTTTAGCTGATCGGAAGAACTTCAACGAATTGATGAGTGCTGCCATCATGGTTGAAGATGCTCAACGGGAAGTTCAGGCTGAGAAAAGAAAGAACCATGTACCACCGGAGAGTAGCAGTGGTGCTCCGCAGAAATACAGAGTGGTAAACAGTACCTTGAACTGCCAGCTGATGCAGCCGGCTCGACGACTCCAGCAATATTCCGGTCGTTCGTCCCAATACTCTGAATTCGGACAGCTGCAACAACGGTATAGGCAGCCATGTTATTCCGCTCCTCAAGTGTTCTTGCCGCAGCAGAATACCACTAATGTCCATGCACAGAGCAACCAGGAACCGGCTGAGAAACCGTGCTTCACGTGCGGTCATTTGGGTCACATCAGCAGGAAGTGTCCAGAAAGGACACACCATAGAGGAACTACACCGGGGCGGGGTATAAATCAACCCCGTTCTCAGCTTCAAGGAACAGCACCAAAACCCGGATGCATTTATCATACAGCTCTAGAGGATGTGCCAGATGGGGCACCTGTGCTAGCGGGAATGTTTACCCTCAATGAACTGCCCGTATTAATTCTGTTTGACTCTGGAGCTACACACAATTTCATCAGCAGGTCGTTTGTGTGCAAAGCTGAGCTCTCCACCTCTACACCGAAGGATCACTACCTTATCCGCTCACCGGGTGGAAATATAGCTGCTAATGAAGTAGTGATCAAAGCACCCTTGTGCTTAGGTGGAAACTTATACCCCAGCACCCTCATTGTGTTAGAGGGGCAGAAGATCGACGTGATTCTAGGAATGGCGTGGATGAACTACCACGGGGCTGTTCTTGATATTGGTCCACGGATTGTTAGTTTGGACTCTCCAATCTACGGTATCCAAACGCTCATACTTGAAGCCGTGGATTCTAAAAATCCAGTGGTATACCACAGTGTGACCACGAAACTGGAGGATATTCCAGTGGTCCGTGAGTACCCAGATGTGTTTCCCGACAATCTTCCAGGGATGCCGCCTGAGAGGGATGTGGTATTCAAGATCGAGTTAGCACCGGGAACCACACCAATATCTCGGAGGCCGTACAAAATGTCTCCGAAGGAATTAGCTGAACTGAAAGAACAGCTAAAGGACTTAATGGACAAAGGGTTCATCCGACCAAGCTCATCGCCATGGGGCTGTTCAGCCCTTTTTGTGAAGAAAAAGGATGAGTCACTTCGATTATGTGTGGATTATCGGCCGCTGAATGCAGTGACGATCAAAAATAAATATCCGTTACCGCGGATCGATATATTATTTGATCAGTTAGTGGGTGCCAAGGTATTCTCCAAGATGGACTTACGGTCTGGTTATCATCAAATAAAGATCAGAGCGGAGGATATACCGAAGACGGCCTTCTCGACTAGATACGGGCTCTATGAGTATCTAGTCATGTCTTTCGGGCTAACAAATGCACCCGCACATTTCATGTATCTCATGAATTCTGTATTCATGCCAGAGTTGGATCAGTTCGTCGTGGTTTTCATCGACGACATTCTCGTTTACTCCAAATCGGAGGAGGAGCACACCAAACATCTCCATATTGTGCTCCAACGCCTACGAGAACATAAGCTGTATGCCAAATTCAGCAAGTGTGAATTTTGGATCAGCAAAGTACCATTTTTAGGCCACATTATTTCAGCAGAGGGTGTGGCCGTGGATCCAACAAAAATTGAGCAAGTCTTGAAGTGGGACTCTCCGACATCGGTTCATCAAATCCGCAATTTCTTAGGACTAGCGGGTTATTACCGGAGATTTATCCCCAGCTTCTCAAAAGTGGCTAAACCAATGACAGAGTTGCTGAAGAAGAGCAGCAAGTATGTGTGGACAGAGGCCTGTGAAGAGGCATTTCAAACATTGAAGAAACACCTCACAACGGCACCGGTGTTAGCCCAACCGGATACAACAAAGCCATTTGATGTTTATTGCGATGCCTCAGGCATTGGACTTGGCTGTGTCTTAATGCAAGATAGACGCGTGATCGCGTATGGGTCTCGTCAACTCCGCAACCATGAGCAGCACTACCCCACTCATGACCTAGAGCTTGCTGCGGTGGTGCTCGCGTTGAAGATGTGGAGGCACTATTTACTTGGAAATTTAGTGCACCTCTACACCGACCACAAGAGCCTCAAATATATATTCACTCAGAAGGATATTAATATGAGGCAGCGGAGATGGCTGGAATTAATTAAAGACTATGAGCTCGAGATCCATTACCATCCGGGCAAAGCTAACGTGGTGGCTGATGCACTCAGTCGTAAATCCCACGTGATTAACGTGTCAGTTGTTCCGGATGAGAATGAAGAACCAAGCTTGCGGGTGATTCCGTATGGAGCGTTGTATAATCTGGCTCTGGTTCCTACCATTAGAGAAGAGATTGTACAAGCCCAGAAGAGGGATAAAGGAATGCGGAATATACGAGCAAGGATTAAAGAGGATAAGATGAAATGTTTCCGGGAAGATGATCAAGGCGTGTTATGGTTTAAGGACCGTATTGTGGTACCCCGGAACCTGAAGCTAAGAAAGAAGATCTTGGACGAAGCTCATATGTCCAAGTACTCGATACATCCAGGGAGCAATAAGATGTATCAAGATCTTAAAACAAAATTTTGGTGGACTCGGATGAAGCGAGAAATTGCCAAGTATGTATCCGAGTGTGATACATGTCGGCGAGTCAAAGCTGACCACATAAAGAAGGCAGGAATGCTACAACCCTTAAGCATTCCGGCATGGAAGTGGGAGGACATCAGCATGGACTTTATTGTTGGACTACCTCTCACGTCCAGAAGGCATGACTCCATTTGGGTGATTGTTGATCGCTTAACAAAATCAGCCCACTTCATCCCAGTGAGTACAAGATATTCAACTAAGCAATATGCAGAGTTGTATCTTTCAAGGATTGTGTGCTTACATGGAGTCCCCAAGACCATCATATCGGACCGAGGTTCAATATTTGTTGCTCGTTTCTGGGAACAACTACATGAATCTCTGGGAACGAAATTAATCAGAAGCTCAGCATACCACCCCCAGACCGACGGTCAAACAGAGAGGGTGAATCAAATTTTGGAAGATATGCTGAGGGCATGTGCCATAGATCATGGAAAGAACTGGGACAACCATTTGCCATTAGCAGAGTTCTCTTACAACAATGGTTACCAATCCAGCATTAAAATGGCACCATACGAAGCACTTTATGGCAGGAAGTGCCGCACGCCACTCAATTGGTGTGAATCTGGCGAGAGAGTGATTTTCGGCATTGATCTTGTAAAAGATGCCGAAGAGCGAGTCCAGCTAATTCAAGAGAACCTCAGGGCCGCTCAATCTCGCCAGAAGAGCTATGCGGACCAGCGACGCCGACCCTTGAGTTTTGAAGTCGGAGATCACGTCTATCTCCGAGTGTCCCCGATGAAAGGGATTCATCGATTCGGGGTCAAGGGAAAGCTAGCTCCTCGCTTTGTGGGTCCATTCCTTATTACAGAACGGTGTGGGCCGGTAGCCTACCGTTTGGAGCTGCCGCCATCCTTATCGGGCATCCACGATATCTTCCATGTCTCACATTTGAGAAAGTGTTTGAAGAAACCGACGGACATCCTTTCGGAAGACATGGAAGTATTGCAACCGGACCTCACCTACACCGAGAAGCCCATCAAGATTATCGACGAGAAGAGCCGGATCACTCGAAATCGGGCTTTGAAATTTTACAAAGTCCTGTGGAGTAATCACACACCGGAAGAAGCGACATGGGAAAGTGAAGATTTCCTCCACAAGAACTATCCGGAACTTCTGTCATAATTGTTGTAATTACTTTCCGTCTCATCTTTCTTTTGTAATCTCGGGACGAGATTCTTTTAAGGGGGGAGGATTGTAAAGGTCCCAAAAATGTGAATACAAAGAAACATGAGTTTACACAAATGTTGGAGTCATGTGTATGAATAAGGGGCTTAGTTGAAACTTTTTCCCACATATGATAACATTGGTGAGAATTCTTCTAAACAAACTTAGGGTTGCTGCATGGATGGACCTCATGTAGATTAAAACCCCAGAAATGAAGAGCTCAAGTGCAAGGGAAGGATTTAAAAATCAGAGATGGACTAAAGGTAAATTCAAACTTCAAGTGAGACAAGGACACAATGAGAAATTCAAAACTGTTGTGTCCAAACACTTGTTTGCAGCAGCTAACACAAGGATCAAGTGGCATATTTGGATTCCTTAGGTCCAAATTAGTGGGAAGGCAAAGTTTCATTAATTGTTGAAAAGAGTTGCTGCCCATTTTTCCAAAGGGAGTCAAATGTGCAAAGAATTCAAATGAACATTTGAATTTGCATGGGATTTGTCCAAACTTGTCAAATGAACTCAGTTTCCAATTTTCAAAAAAATTGGGTTGGATAATTGTCAAACTTTGGAGATATTTTGAGGAAAGAGGTACTGAATTGTGGGGCCCACATGTCATTGGGAGAGATGAGTGTGCAAAAGATCTTCATCTCAGGAGGTGCACGGTCTCTGTTTTTCTCCTCCTCACGAAGTCATCGCGCCACCGAACCGCCTCGGTCCTTCTCACCGTGCGACACCGGGGCAAAGCCGATGCCACCTCTCCCTCGCGACCTCTGTGCTGGCGAGCTGGTTTTCCCTCTCCTTATCACGCAGCTCGCGCGTTGTCCTCGTTTCCCACTCTCGCGCGCACAACCGGAACCTCCCGGCGCCGTTCCTCGTTCTGCCTGTTGCAAACCGCGTCGCCCCCTCCACTGCCCCAGTGATCCACGGAAGAAGTGAGCACCAGCGTGTGCTCTAGCGACCCATCGCTCTACTCCGTGGCGTTGCCGCATCGTTTGATCACAATTTGACGAATTTCACCGGGCACCGAGGCTCACCATCGGGAAACCGAGCGGGTCTCACGTGGACAGCCCCACCGAGAGCTTCTCTGGCCCGAGCTAGAGCGCCCTCGGATGCGCTGGGAGCCCCTGATGCTCATCCCCGAAGCTCAAGCCATGAGATGATCTACCGGGCTCGAATTTGGGAAAAGATCGCCGTCGGGCACCATCCGACCTTCTGATACGGTAATACCAAATTCGATTGTCCCTCTCATTCTTAGGCCATCAAATCTTGCACACACGAGCTGGACTAGCCGGCGATCTTTTGCCCTTTTTCATCCAATGCCTGAAAACCATTGTGCACGACGTATTTCATACTTTTTCCACGGCGGTTATGGTGGGGCGGTTCGGGCTCCCGATGAGAGCTAGGTTAGGGCCATTTGCGGGCTGCTTCACCACCCGGACGATCCTCCCTGGCGTCCACTGGTGCTGTAGCGCCGTTCCACCGAGGTCTGGGCAGGCTAGGATGACCGGGCGACGTTGCCGAACCGGTCCAGAGCCGCCACGCCGTGGCCAGCTAGGTTAGAGCCATCGCCGGCCGGGGAAGAGGGTTCCATCGTGTTCAGCACGTGAAATAAGGCCCTAACGGCGAGGGAGGGCTCGGGGGATGGCCGGGAGGCCGGGATCCGTCGAACTCCGGCGAGCACGGCGGCGCGCGGGCGCGGGGGCCTGAGGTAGAAGACGACCCGGTGGGTCCCGCCCGTCAGCGACAGTTTTTCAAATATTTGATCGGCTGTGGCGCAGGGATCTGGTGTGGTGGCGCGGGAAATACCCTGTAGCTCCCGTGTGGCTTGCCCCGACGCGTGACACCTGTCCCCGGACCCACAGCCAGTATTTGAACATTTTGGGGAATTTCAGTTTTCAGTTCAAACTTTGAATAGCTACAACTTTGGGTAGGAGAATCCAAAAATTGTGAAACAAATTTTTTTGGATTCCTCTGATAGAATACTATCCAAATGTAGAACCCAATTGGTATGAAACCCTTTATCTAATTCTGTAAAATTCTTTAAAGCTTTCTAGCAAAAGAATTTTTAAGGGAGTTTGGTTAATCCAAAGATCTTCAAGTTTTGCCAGAGTAGTCTTTAGGGTATTAGTGAGCACCTGTAAAATTCTCAACTCATTTGGAGTTCATTTAGTTAGGTTAATTCTGATTTTAAGTTTCTGTATTCAAATGAATACAGAAAACAATTTCGGAAAATTTCCTAAACTTGGAAATTCAGATCCAGCTATTCCTTAGCTCCAAAAATGCTAGGAAAATTCATGCAAACTCTATGAGCTAGAATTGAAATTGTGGTTCACTAATTTTTGCATGAACATGGGTGGGATCTCAGAATTAATTTCTTCTTTGCTTAATTGCTTGGAAAAGTTATGCTGAGCAAACCACTCAATGAAAAGTGCTAATTTTTGGGCCAGATGACTTTCTTTTGACAAGGAACTCACATGAAAATTCTCAGCACCATTGGAGCCCTGGGTCACACCTGTTCTTTTAACCTCCTTAAGTGATCAATATAGAAGAGGGGGAAAACCACTTAGCCTTTAATCATATGCTTGGATCCAAACCTAAACCACTAGCACCAGCGTCATTTTAAATTCTTAAACAGAGTTCCAGTTTTTGAAAAACTTGTTATTAGGACTTGTAGCAAAGTCTTTACAATTAAACGATATGCATATTCATCACGTGTAGTATCTACGTGGAGGAGTTGAAGTCATCGGAGTAGAAATCAAGGAAAGAGGGAAGAGGTTGATCAAGCACCAAGTGGTCTTCACTAACTGCATATATATATATAAGTCACCTGCAAAACAAAGGCAAGCCCCGGTTGGCATCAAATTTACAAGTTTTTATTTGTATTCACTTCATACGTCTAGTATTATATTTATTGCACTACGTCTAGATGGTATGAAACCTCAAATGCATGACCCAGAAAACCCTGGAGTTTAATGTAGGATATGTTATCAATTCATTATAACTGCTGATCTCAACAAAAGTGGATTAAAAGAAGCAAACCTCGAGTGGGCAGATTCCTACTCGTGAACAGGGATTTAGGGGGATCAATCGGAAGAGTTGGGAATTGATCCTCATAGTGGGAATGGAGACCGGGAAGTGGATGGAAGGTCAAGGACGTGGTCCTGTGAGCCTAGTCTATGTCTGAGTCGATTAAGGCCCGTTCTCGTGTGCGGCCCGTTGGGCAAGTTTGAGTTGTGTACCGGATGCATACTGGCTATATGGGACCCAGGAAACCGATGTAACATGTTAACCTGGGTGTCGAGGCATACCTCACCGTCTGATGCCGATGCTGAAAGGATAGAGAAGTCTGCTCTACGAGGGTTTGCCGTAGAGAGACTTAATCCCAGTCGGTGGGACCGGTTCGACATTTGGGTGTCGTGTGAAAGGTGGCCACGTACGACGTTAGTGACGGTTGCTGTGTGCAACGTCGAGTACGGGCGTACGTGTCGTGTCAGCCGGGTGTTTTTGATTGCAATCACCGTCGCTCGCGGTAGTGAGCATACTTGTCCTCTGCGTCGTGACGTAGTAATCCACCGGGAAACATTTAACATGCTTCGTGGGTAATCCTCATAATGGAGATGAGGAATGATCAACACTTCACTAAATTTAATTTCCACCTTGGGCTAGAAGCGTCGAGGCAAAGCGTTTCTTGTTTGATTGTGGAGTCTCGACGTTGATGGCGCAAGGTCAGTATGAGTCTAGGGTAGCTCACTAAAGTTACTTTCACCTCGGGCAAGTGACATCGAGATGAAGCGTTTCTTGTTTGATTGTGGAGTCTCGATGTAAATTGCGCGAGGGCTATAAAAGTTGCTTAAAACTTGAAGTAAGGACTCCCCTTTAGCTCAAGTTCATCGTTTATGCAAAATGCTATAATCAGCCCTCTATTTCCATCATGTAGAGTTTCATGACTAGGGTGACGGGTCAGTCTTGCTGAGCTTCGTGCTCACAGATACTGCATAAGTTGTTTTGCAGGTAATAACTGTACGCTGAGATGTACGGGTACCTGATGAGACTCGGAGCTCTCCGAGGGATGAACTCAGGGTAACCTCTGCCGCTGCTATTATGACAGTGTTGCTAGCGAGAGGGGTCCGTGGGCTGGACACCTTCTCTGTTGCTTAGCATAGGTATGAGACGTGAGTTGTAATAGTCTTCCGCTGTAGTTCATTTTGAGAAGTATGTGTAAAAATTTACACGTTGTAAGCTTCCGCCTGATGTATGTAATATGATGCTTTATTATGTGTGCTGTTGGGTGCCGCATAGCACGGCACCACCCAATGCGATTCCCGGGCGAGGTGCCCCGTCCCCGTGAATGATCGGGACGGTGGGTCCTCACAGTTTATTCGAATTCCCGCTCTCTGATCCTTCGTAGGTCATCAAATCTTGCACATAGACGCTGGAATAGCCGGCGATCATTTTCCCTTTAGCATCCGTTGCATGAAACCGGCTAGGAGCGACGGATTTTGAGCTCGAGCAAAGGTGTTCATGGCGGACACGATCGGTCACACAGTGCCGACCAACTTGCAACTATTTTTGAACATCTATGAGGCCTTGTCGAGTGTCATAGAGGTGCACTGATGCTGTAGAGCTATTTGGTCGAGGTTTTGGCGGGATAGAACCCACGGCCGATGGCGCCGAACCTCAACCGAGGCCGCCGCACGTCGCAGGGGTATTTCCGTTCACCGGCAGCCCTCAAACGCCCCACCATCGTGTTCCCCAGCTTCCATAACCCTCTGGCGGTGAGTTTCAGATCGTGCGGTGGCCGGCAGCGGCAATCCGGCGAGCTGCAGTTCGATGCGGCGAGGTGGAGGCGGCGCGCGCGCGAGGGAGCGTCGGGAGGAAGAAGAAGTCGGGTCGCCCGCGTGTCAGCAGCTCAGATTTTAAATCTGGGATCAGTCTGTGGCTCGTATCTGGTGTGCTGGCGCGCAAAAACCCCGTAACCCCGGTGTGGCTTCAATCCTAGTGGCTGGGGTTTAAACAGTGGGTCCAGCTGACTTTTCTGTAGGAAAATATTTCCAGAGATGGTTCAAACTTTGAAAATTCATAGCTCCTTGTAGAAACCTCCAAATTGAGTGATTCCAATTGGGTTGCATTCATATATCAGAGTTCTATCCAAATATGAACTCATATTTTTATGACAGTCGATATTATATTCTGGAAAATTCTTTGAATATTTTCTGAAAAAGAATTATTGAGGGAGTTTGGTTTATCCAAAACTCCTCAAATTTTCCCAGAGTATTCTTTGGCATAGTGTTGACCTTCTAGCAATGTTTCAGCTCATTTGAAGATCATTTGTGTGGGAATTTGCTAAATACAAACTGTTGTGTTCATAAGAGTCCAGAAACAATTTCAGAAAATGTTTCCCACTTCAAAAAATCTATTCTGAGTAATCCATAGCTCCAAAAATCATAGGAAAATTTAGGTAATCTCTCTGAGACATACTTGAAATTTTAGTTCACTAAATTGAGCATGAAAATGCACAGTACTCCAGAATTAATTCTTTTAAGTAGAAATGCTTAAAGAATTGTTCTGGGAGAACTACACAAGTAAAAGGGCTAAATTTTGGACCAGATTACTTCCGTGTGACCAATAACTCACATGTAAATTATCAGCTCAAGTTGAGCCCTAAAACTCCCTGTTCTTGTTCTCCATACTTATGTATATGTGGAAATACATAAGGGACATTATGAGAATTATGGAGAACACAATTTGACTCCACATTAGCTGCAATTTGGCAAGCTAAATCCCTAGGTAGTGTATAACCTTCTGTAAAAGTTTTGAGGCCATTGGAGTTCTTGTTCTTCAGTTGCATTCAAATCTTTTCAGCTCATCTATTATGTTCATTAGGGAAAGTAGTTAGTGTATAGCTAAAACATTAAGACCAAGTAGATCATTTCTGTTTCTTTGCACAACAGAGGCAAACCAAGCCATTCTTGGCTTTTCCACACAACCTCTGTTCCTAAGAAATAAATTCTATAACTTCTTTCCATTACATTCTATAAAACATGTGCATATGCATTTCAATAGGAACCACAACGAAAGGGATTCAAAGGAGTGATTCATTGAAGTGGATCAAGCTCTGGAGAATCGAGTGTAGATCAGCAAGGACACTAACTGATTATATACGACTACCCTGCAAAACAGACAAGCTCCAGTTTGCATTTAACAACTGTTAAGTTTTTATTTTTGTATTCACTTTCGGTTAAGATATGAATTGTGCATTAGGTCTAGTGTTTGGTACTCCTCTTGCATAGCCAAATGACCCACGGAGTATTGGGTAGGTGTCTTTCACCGTGTAGAACTGCCATGCTTAAGTACAGTTTGGTAGAAGTTGAGTGGTGAGATGCTACTCGCACGTTCAGGAAACAACTGGGGCATACGGGATTGGTTTATAAATGAATTAGCAAGTTAAAGTTGAGACCGGAAGGTTGTAGGGGCAGCAGGACATTGGAGCCTCGGTGCTATAGACCTGTCCGTGTCGGTCAAGGACCGATCCTTATGCGGCCCTGTTGAACAGTTTTGAGTTGTGTACCGGACTCATGCAGGTATTATGGGACCCAGTAAACCGATGTACCTCGGGAAGCTGTCGTTGGGACTTTTCGGGTCGCCTCAGGCGGACGGCCGGTGTGCAGTATGTGGGGAACATTCTCATGACATATCACGTCGGTAGGTGCACCATGAGAGTGGCTACTGTACGGGGCGACTTGATTGATTCAACGGGGGTGAAATGGGGGAAAGGCTGCCGTGTACGACGTCAGTGGTGGTTGCTGTAGGCAACGTCGAGTACGGGCGTACGTGTCGTGTAGTCCGGGTGTTATTGATTCAAATCACAATCGCTCGCGGAATGGACCGAGCATACTTGTTCTCACAGTCGTGACGTAGTAAGAACCTGCATGAGAAAAGAACTAATCATATTGGATTGAAATTTATCCTACCTTTGTATGAGATCTTTGATGCTTAGTTAGGGCAAACTCGATTCTTTTATGCCATGAGCAATTTACATTGGGGGAAAGCGTTTCTTGTTTGATTGTGGACTCCCGATGTGGCGTGCCCAACGTTACTTAAAATTGCTGCAATTAATACCTGAAAGTAAGGATCCACTTTTAAACGAGTTTATTATGCATTATGCCATCCTACTTTAGGTTCATAACCTCACATAGAGTTTCATGTTTAGGGGGACGGTTAAGTCTTGCCGAGCGTTATGCTCACGGATGCTATCCGAGTTGTTTTGCAGGTATTTGACTTCGTTCTTATGAAGGGATGCCGATGAGACTCAGAAACCTCCGAGTGCTTACTCAAAGAACATCCTCGCCGCTGCAGATTGTCTTCGTGTTGCTAGTAGGAAACGTCCACAGGCTGGACTGTTTCTTTGTTGCTAGTTTAGAAATGAGTCGTGAGAGTTATAGTCTTCCGCTGTAGATTATTTGAGATAAGTATTTGTAAAACATTCTTGTACGCTTCCGCAAATCATTTATGTAATGTGATGTGTTTCTTCGACCCGTGTGCTGTTGGGTGCCGCATATCACGGCACCACCCAACGAGGTCCTGTCGTCGACGGGATGGAGGTCCTGTCCCTCACACCATGCCAGGAATACAGTGCCACCACAAGACTAAATATGGGTGCGGCTTAGCTGACTAATTAGGTAAGTTGCTAGATTGTTATGGACCGTGGAAGGCGCGGGGAATGAGAGTCGAGAGAGGACTGCCCTGGGAACCGCATGGCACAAGAGGGGGCCCGTAGGTGGGAGAATGGTGATTCGAGCCTGCTGGTGAAACCTTAGTGAGTCCATACATCTAGTAACCCCTTTGTAAAGGCTATTTTGTGATCTCTTGGCCATACACCGATGTTTGTGTACTGGTATAATGGAGGTTCTGCAGTCGCCGACGGGTGACGAAATCACAAACTTGTGGGTAAAGTGGTGCCACCTCTGCAGAGTGTAAAACTATGATGATAGCCGTGCTTACGGTCACAAGCGCCTGGCCAACTTCCATGATTAGATGGGATGGTTATGGATGGTTATTGGGAGGTTATTCGGTGATCATATTGGTTTGGGACTGTTGAGTCTTGAACATGAGACGGTTTTTGGAAATATGAATATGAGATGGTTTCGGTTATATGATCATGAGATGGATATGATCATGAGATGGTTATTATGAGCATGAGAAAGAGTTGAGAAAGATAAGTGTCTGGATGGGACATGAAAAGAGGTGAATCATGATGGAGGTATGTTACTGGTTTAAATGGGATATATGTTGGGATTAAATTCACTTAAAGATAGTTGCTGGTTTTTTCGTGATTGTGAAATAAACTTTGCTTTCTGCAACGAGCCTTTTTGTTCCTACCTTGATGAAAGCTACATGTCATACTTTTCCTGCACTTGCTGAGTACGTCATGTACTCACCCTTGCATTATCATACAATCATTAGCAACAGGAAAGGAGTACTTTGAAGACCATATGGAGTATTAGGCATGTGATCTACCGTCAACTTGCCTGTGGGAATGGAGTCGGAGATGGAGCCGCTGCTGCTACTTAGTTTGCTTCCGCTACCGTTAGAGACTTCTGCTGCTAGAATATGCTAGAGACTTCCGCTACAAGATTAAGATAGAGATTGATGTAACAAATGTACTTAAACCCTATTATTCGTGGTTATATTCTGAATTCAGTTTGTGGATTACACGTGTATTTGTGATGAACATCATGGGCATACATATGCATCAGCTCGGTTCCGTGGTTTTCGGAACTGGGGCGTCACACGCGGGGTTGGGCCTCGCTTTCCTGCAGAGGCTAGCACTGGGAACAACTCGTGTCCTGTGGGCCGGACCTTTTCTGTGGCGGACCGGAATCCGCTCATCCAGGATCACAGAGGGTGGTGCCGCGCGATGCGACACCCGACAGCACACGTCATAAGAACACATTATATTACAAGGGAAAACAAACTGAAGGTACAAAGTAGTACACTTCTCAGTTACAAACTAGAGTCTTTATTACACAGCGGAAGTTTCTTTTGTACAACTCACGCCCGCCTATCTAGCAAAAGTCGGTTGCCCAGCCCTAGGGCAACCCACACTAGCTGCACGTCTCAGCTCAGCGCGGTGTGTACGGCTCCCACTCAGCCGTGGTCCCCGACGGAGGGTAACCCTCGCCGGTGGACTCGTACTCCGAGTCCGTGGATGGCTCCTCACCTGAAAAACACTTAAGCAGCAACCGTGAGCACGAAGGCTCAGCAAGGCTTAACCGACTCACCTAAGCATGAAACTCTACGTGAGGGGTACAATGGACATAGGATAGTAACCTTTCAGCAAAAGGACACACCTACAAGTTCATCCTTAGTTCATCTTTTAGCAACAAGTTAACAGTTCATGAAATCTGAAATTTAGTAAGCAGTATTTGGTGGCACACATGTAGCAATACAATTATATCAACCAGAAATATTGAATTAACATGTTTCATCCATTAATCTACGTCACGACTCAGTGACCAAGTGGTACTCTTCACCACGAGGGACGGCGAATCGACTCGATATACACCTGCATGGAAACCCAAAGAGCACGTCACGTACGCCCACCCGTGGAGCTGCACAGCACGCTCACTCGATGTCGTACGGGACAACCTTTCACCCAACAGCCCAAACGTCGAACCGGTCGCACCGAAACGAGCAGGAGGTTCCCCACATGGAGCATCTCTCTATGCCCGTTGGCAGATTTCCACCTTGCTGCCCTCAGCCTACACCTATAAATCGGTGCGTTATGCCTCGACGCCCGGAGGTTTAGGATACATCGGTTTATCGGGGCCCATATATCCGATATGCCTTCGGTACGTTCAAACTTACTCAGCGTGGGCCGCACACGGATCGGTCCTCAATCGACGCGGACAGGGCTGCGCACACAAGACTTCCCCTCGCTGCGCCCTAGCCCCTTGCTAGTCTCATTTTCATTACTAAAGTGATCTCGCATCACTCAACCGAACCCATGTGTTCCCAAGCCTAAACTCGCGAGTAGATTCCAACTACTCATCTTGTACCGAAGTCCTATGGAATATTAAGCATAGCCTGGCTACTCGAGGTCTTAGACACTACCGTCACTCTTTTAGGAACCTTTGGTTATGCAAGTGGGGTTTCATCCATCCTATACCTAATGCACAATCATACTTCATATGACACATGTAAACAAAGTAAGACTTATAAAAGGGTTAATGCAAACCGGGGCTTGCCTTGTTGCTGCTGGTCAGTAGTTAGTTCTTCGTCCGGAAGAAGGAAATCCAGCACTTCCGGGGTCTCTTCTTCAATGGCTACACGTTGAATACAATACTACATGTAAATTTAGATGCAAATGTGTGAACTTATATACATAATTGCTAATAACTCTAGCTAGCCCTCCCCTTTGGGTTCTGAAATTTTTATGGTGGATTGGTAGGGTCCTAACCAGAGTTGTGACCAAGTTTTATTTGAAACAAAGTTCAACTGAACCTTGTACAAATAAAAGCCTCTTTGGTCAATAATTGAGCCTCTAAGTAATTCCAGGGTTTTTCATGGCTCCCACCATTACTTTCTGGAAACTAGAATTTAGGATGGTTCTAATGGAGTTGGTTTCATGTCATTTGAAGAATTCTACAGAAAGTTATGTCCTAATTAAGATTGGAGAAAATCTGAAAAATGTTTCTGTATGTTTTTTCTATTTTCTCTGGGCAGTTCCCTTAATCACCCAATTAGGGTAACTAAATGAACTTGGATGAGTCTGAAAACTTTACTGGGATTCAGGGATTTTCCAATGAACCTTTCAGCCAAATTTCAGAATTTTTCATAACGTATTTCTCCAGATAAAATTCCCAACAGTTTAAACTTTAGGGATTTAATTCTGGGACACTATTCACTTTCATGAGCTGAATTTGGTATTGCTGGAAAGTGCTCAGAGAGCTGAATCCAACAAAATTTGGTTCACCCGATTTGGAGCTTTCTAGCCAAAGTTATGAGGATTTGAAGTTTAGAAGAATTCTGAAAATCGGGGGAAAACTTTAAACTCTCGGGGCCCGTGGGGACACGTGTCGAGCGCAGAGGTGTCCGGCACACCGGGGATACCACACGTGTCGAGCGCGGAGGTGTCCGGCACACCGGAGCTCACAGGGTATTTGCGCGTCAGCACAGCCGATCCCTGGCCACACCCGATCCCGATTTAAATTCTTCAGCCGCTGACACGTGGGCCAGCCGGCTTCGTCTTCCTCCCGCCGTTCTCTCGCGCCCGCGCCGCTGACCTCGCCGGAGCAGACTCGGGGCTCGCCGGCTCGCCGCTGCCGGACCTCCCATGGTCTGAAACTCGCCGCCAGGGGGTTGTCGACGTCGAGGAACACGTCGGGGGTGACAGGTCGGGCTGGGGGTGACCGGAAATAGCTCGGCGACGTGCCGCGGCCTCGTTGAGGTTTGACACCGTCGACCGTGGTTTCTAAACCCGCCAACACCTCAAACAAACGGCCCTACAGCATCAGTGTACCTCTAGAAAGGTCGACAAGGTGTCAAAAGGGTTCAGGGATGGCGGCAAGTCGGTCGGCACCATGTGACCGATCGTGCCCGCCATGACCGCCCTCGATCGAGCTCGAAATTCGTCACTCCTAGACAGTTTCACGCTACGGATGCAGAAAAGAACTTGATCGCCGGCTAGTCCAGCGTCTATGTGCAAGATTTGATGACCTTCGAAAGATCATAGAGCGAGAATTTATAGAAACTGTACCGGAAGCTCGGTTTACGGTCGCCGGAGCAAAAACTGGAAATTCTCTGCGGATTCTTCACGGTTGGCTTCCAAACTTGTAGGAGAGCAGCAAGGTGGTCGCACGCTCCTGTTGCCTCCCTCGCTGGACCGTGAAAACGCCTGTGGAATGCTGCCCACGGGCGCCTGACTCTCGGCTGAGGCTAGGTCGCCGCGGTGGCGATCGTCTTTGGGCAAAGGAGGTCGGAGCTCGAGGTTTCTGGCGTTGGAGAGGTGGAGTGCGATCTCAGGTGGCTGTCTAGCAGCTCAGGGACGAAGTAGGAGATGGTTTTGCTGGTTTTCCCGATTGAGCAGAGAGCTGCGGCGAGAAACAATGCCGCTGCTCGGGTTTGCCCACGAGAAGATAAAGTCGGCCGACTCCTGCTTGGCTGAGGCGGTGCCGGTCGCGTGGGGGCGCGATCCAGCCGCCCTGTGCGCCAATGCACGGAGAGGGAAGCAGCTGGTGGCGCCGGTAGCTGCTGGGTGGCACAGCCGACAGCTGCTCGGCGGAATTTCCCACCGAGACTCTGACTTTGGGTGCAAGTTTCTCCTTCTTCTCTCTATGACATGTGGGTCCCACCCGGGGTTTTAACCTCTGAAATTTACTCCTAATCAATGTTGTAAACAGTGAGCCCCATAATACCCCTGGTGATTCAAATTATTCACCCCTGAGCCATTTGAATTGAATAGAATTCAAATTGGGTTCGGTTTGAGTGAATTTCAGCACAAGTTCAGTTTTGAATTCAAATAAAGTTTGAATTCATCCCACTTAGCTCATGTCAAGATCAACTCCAAATGGAGTGAAAATTGTGCTGAATAAGAATATGCCTCCCAACTTTAAAATTCATGGGACAAAAACAGTTTGAATTTGAATGTGGTTTCAAACTGCCCTCTTTCTATCTATACCCAAAATGACCTCAAAAAGTGTTGGATTTCTATGAAACATGGACTGAACCTTCCCAAGACTTTTTAAGTTCTAGGGTGAGCTCAACCTCTCATGTTCCTATGTCCAAATCCCGCTTTGTGAAAAGGAAGACTTTCCCCTCTAATCACTCTTTTGATGGAGGTTACTTGCTCTTCACAATATTTCCTAAGATATCCACAATAAAAACTGTGGTGTTGTGAGGTGAAGAAAAGTTTTTGCAAGTCCCCTTTCTTGGGCTTTTACATCCCTCCCCCCTTAAAAGAATCTCGTCCCGAGATTACAAAAGAAGAGATAGCGATGTAGTAGGGACTTACCCGTGTTGAGAAGCCATGAACTCCGGGTAATTTGAGCGAAGGAATTCCTCGCTCTCCCACGTCGCTTCTTCCACGGTGTGGTTACTCCAGAGGATCTTGTAGAACCACAACGTTCTGCTACGCATGGTTCGGGCTTTCTCATCAAGGATTTCCACCGGATACTCATCATATGTTAAATCCGGTTTCAGCTCGCTGATGTCTTCGGTAGGAACAGCAGTTGTATGCTTCAAACATTTTCTCAGTTGCGAAACATGGAAAACATCATGGACACCAGCCAGGGATGCCGGTAGCTCCAATCTATACGCTGCTGGTCCACACTTCTCGGTGATGGCATAGGGTCCAATGAAACGGGGAGCGAGCTTCCCCTTCACACCGAACCGGTGCACGCCCTTCATCGGAGACACGCGGAGGTACACGTGTTTCCCAACGTCGAAATGCAACGGTCTACGCCTCTTATCAGCGTAGCTCTTCTGTCGGGATTGAGCGGCCTTCAAATTGGCTTGAATTGTCCGAACGCGCTCTTCGGCGTCGTTCACCACATCAACCCCGAATGTGACCCTTTCACCGGATTCGCACCAATTTAATGGGGTGCGGCATTTACGACCGTAGAGAGCTTCGTAGGGTGCCATCTTGATACTCGCCTGATAGCCGTTGTTGTACGAGAATTCCGCCAATGGTAGGTGATCATCCCAGTTCCTACCATGGTGAATGGCACATGCTCTCAACATGTCTTCTAGAACCTGATTCAGCCTCTCTGTTTGGCCATCTGTCTGAGGGTGGTAAGCGGAGCTTCTAACCAGTTTAGTACCCAAAGCAGCATGTAACTGCTCCCAAAAGCGAGATACAAACAATGCACCTCGGTCTGAGACTATGGTCTTGGGTACGCCATGCAGACATAGGATCCTGGCGATATATAACTCCGCATATCTGTTGGCATGGAAATGTGTATGCACGGGGATAAAGTGAGCTGACTTGGTTAGTCGGTCAACAATCACCCAAATGGAATCATGTTTGTTGGATGTTAAGGGTAATCCCACAATGAAATCCATGCTCACATCTTCCCATTTCCACGCTGGAATTTTCAGGGGTTGCAGCAGTCCTGATTTCCTCATGTGATCAGCCTTCACTCGTCTACACGTATCACACTCGGATAGTACTTAGCTACCTCCCGCTTCATCCGTGTCCACCAAAATTTCTTTTTCAAATTTTGGTACATTTTGTTGCTGCCCGGATGAATGGAGTACTTGGACAAGTGAGCTTCATTGAGAATCTTCTTTCTCAACTCCATATCCCGGGGTACAACTATGCGGTCATTAAACCATAACGTCTCCTCCTCATCTTTCCAGAAACACTTGATCTCCCCATTGTCTATCCGTCTCCGGAGATGTGCCATACCTTTATCCGTCTTCTGAGCTGCAATGATGTCCTCCCTACTAGTAGGGATGAGGGCAAGGTTGTACAGCGATCCATAAGGAACCAAGTATAAACTTGGCTCTTCCTCCTCCACCGGTGTAATGGTGAGGTGATGGACATGTGATTTCCGACTCAGCGCGTCGGCAACCACATTTGCCTTGCCGGAGTGGTAGTGGATCTCAATTTCATAGTCCTTGATTAATTCTAACCACCTCCGTTGCCTCATGTTCAGCTCCTTCTGGGTGAAAATGTATTTCAAGCTCTTGTGGTCGGTGTAGAGATGCACCAAATTTCCCAGGAGATAGTGCCTCCACATTTTCAGCGCCAAAACCACTGCAACAAGCTCAAGGTCATGAGTGGGATAATGCTGCTCATGGTTCCGAAGTTGGCGTGAGCCATAGGCGACCACACGTCCTTCCTGCATCAACACGCAGCCAAGCCCAATACCGGACACGTCACAATACACGTCGAAGGGCTTTGTTGTATTTGGCTGAGCTAAGACCGGGGCTGTGGTGAGATGCTTCACCAATAGTTTGGAATGCTCCTTCACACACCGTGTTCCAAACATATTTCGTCCCTTTCTTCAGCAACTCCGTCATCAGCTTGGCGAGCTTGGAGAAACTTGGAATAAATCTCCAATAGTATCCCGCTAACCCGAGGAAGCTTCTGACTTCATGAACTGAAGTGGGAGCTTTCCGTTTCAGCACTTGCTCTATTTTACTTGGGTCAACCACAATGCCTTCTGCGGAGATGATATGTCCCAAGAATGGCACTTGGCTGATCCAAAACTCGCATTTGCTGAACTTGGCGTAGAGCTTGTGGTCTCGTAATCGTTGAAGAACGACCCGCAAGTGTTCGGCATGTTCGGCTTCTGTCTTGGAGTAAACCAAGATATCGTCGATGAACACTACCACGAACTTGTCCAGCTCCGGCATGAACACCGAGTTCATGAGATACATGAAGTGGGCTGGAGCATTAGTGAGACCAAAGGACATGACGAGATATTCATATAACCCATATCTCGTCGAGCAGGCCGTCTTCGGGATATCCTCCGCCCGGATCTTTATCTGGTGATATCCAGAGCAAAGGTCCATCTTGGAGAACACACTTGCCCCAACAAGTTGATCAAACAATTTGTCGATGCGGGGCAGTGGGTACTTATTTTTGATGGTGACGGTGTTGAGCGGCCGGTAATCCACACACAGCCTCAGGGTTTCGTCCTTCTTCTTTACAAACAGCGCCGAGCATCCCCAAGGCGAGGAACTCGGCCTAATGAAACCCTTGCTCAACAGATCATTGAGTTGTTCTTTTAGTTCAGCCAGCTCATTAGGAGTCATTTTGTATGGTATCGGTGATATGGGCGTAGTCCCGGGTGTGAGCTCGATCTTGAACTCGACATCCCGCTCAGGTGGCATGCCCGGTAGATCATCCGGGAACACGTCGGGATACTCCCGGACTACGGGGATGTCCTCTAACTTGAGAGATTCAGTATGGTTGATTTCTGAAACCTCCCGGACTGGATTATCTAATAGGAGGGACTGCGGACGGTGTAATGGGGAGTTGAGGTGAACTGTCTGTGATAGTGTTTCCAGGACAGCGCCATGGTAGCTTAGCCATGATATTCCCAAGATTGCATCAATCTTCTGCCCCCCTAGGATAATCATAGCGGTGGGATATATCTTCCCACCTAAGCACAGTGGTGCTTTTGGAACCATCATCGTTGCTGAAATCTTTCCTCCCGGTGAGCAGATCATATACGAACACTCAGTTGGAAAGGCTTCCAGCTGATGCTTAACCACGTACGATGCACTTATAAAGTTGTGTGTTGCACCAGAATCAAAAAGTATGACGATGGCTTGATGGTTGAGAGTAAACGTACCTGCCAGCACGTTGTCTCCCTCTGGGGCGTCCTCATTGTCGAGGTTGCGGACACCCCCAGTCCACTGACCAACCTTCTTCACCGGAGGTCGGCCTCGAGCACCGCCCTGGAACTGGGCTTGCCCGCTGCTCTGCTGCCCCTGGGGACAGTCCTTCGCGAAGTGGCCCGCCTGGCCACACGTGAAGCAGGTGAAACGGGGCGGTCCCCCGCTGATCGGTGGACGGAATCCCGGGGCGCGTTGTGGCGGTGGAAACGCCCGGGGTACCGTCTGCTGCTGCTGCTGCTGTCTTGGTGGCGGCATCGGCGGACGGAACGAAGGTGACTGGAACGGTCGTCCCCCGAACCGTTGGGGTCGCGCCGGTGGATGCCACTGCTGCCCGGATGGTCTCCGATACACCATACGGTACTTCTGGGGCGCGTCACCACCGCTGCTAGGTGGAGCGCTGCGCTTCCTCTGCTCAGCTGCTAACTCCCGCTGAGCGTCCTCTTGCATGATTGCGGCATTGACTAGGTCGTTGAATGTGCCACAGTTCCACTGTACGAGGTGGGTCTTCATTTCGGGGTGTAACCCCCGATAGAAGTGCTCCCTCTTCTTCTCCTCAGTGGAGATATAGTCTGACGCGTACTGCGCCAGATGGTTGAAGGCACGGGAGTAGTCGTGGGCACTCCTCCCGCCCTGCTTCAGCTCCAAGAATTCTTGGAACTTCCTCTTCATTATTACGGGAGGAATGTGGTAGGCGCGGAACGCCTCCCGGAACTCCTGCCATTCCACGGCATGGCCAGCCGGACGTGAGGCGACATAATTCGCCCACCACGCACCAGCGGCACCGTGGAGCTGCTGTGCTGCGAACAGGGTCTTCTGTCCCTCCGTACACTGGAGCAGCCCAAACTTGGACTCGATGGTCCGCAGCCAGTTGTCAGCCTCCAGTGGTTCTTCGGCTTCTGTGAACACTGGAGGGTGCGTACTCATGAATTCCGAGTACGACACTTCCCGGGGCTCACGAGGCCCTCTGTCTTGACGTCCCCCTGCCTGGGACGTATTCTGCACGATCGTGCGGAGCAGGTCGGTCTGCTCCTCACGACCTCCCACCAGTGCCGCTATCACATCCGCTAGAGTAAGCGGAGGCGGCGGTGGTGGCTGCTGCTGCGGGGTGCTGTCATAGGCCGGTGGCTGGGAGTCATCACCTCCCTGTTGGCTAGAGCCACCAACCTCGTGCGTGGTCCTAGTACGAACCATCTGCAACCACACGACAATAACATCAGTCCCGCAACAGATTGCATGCAGTCCAATAACAATAGGCGTAACGACATAATGACAATAAAAACATGTGATACATCTCGTAAGTAGATAATGTAATAACTTTGCACAAGCTACACCATTACCAGACCAAACACAAGCTAGTTAAATCCAACTTGATGAACCCCCTCTTTGGAAGCTCACCATAACTGGGTTTGGTCACTACGAGACATTACTATCGCTCTGTCATCACGTATAGCACCCTTAGGGTACAACACCCTCTCCAATGAGTTCAACTGTCATTCTTATGTCAGAATGACCAGTTTCTACCTATTCTAAGTTTTGATCTGGTTCTGGGCATTTTCATGACTCATGTTGAATACCAAAGTTAAAGTTAACTTCAGTATATTTCCAACTAGTACTCATTTGCCCTCAGATCAGCTTTGGTTAAAAAGTTATGCTAATTCAAAGTCAGCAGAATTTCTGGAAGAATTTTAACAGCACCTCCCTTGAGAAGTTGCTGTTTTCAACTCTGGTTTCCACTGAAATCTGTGCTGAAATTTCAGAAACTTTGAACTGAAAAAATGTCACACATCTTCTACTCTTTCTAAGGATGTATCATATGAAAATTTTAAAATTTTCTACTGGGAGTTATGTTTGAAAAACAGAACAGTCCAGAGAGTGTTCCAGTCTGTCCTGGTTCTGGACAGTTTACATCCCTCTGGGTTTTTAGGCCATCTCAAGCTGTGTTTCAGCTCTGGAAGTCTACAACAAAGTTGTAGAGTACTTCAATACCTTTCCAGAACTATATGCCACACCTCCCTGGGCTAAAATACCTGTGAGTTATGCTTTGTTGAAGATCAGCAACTTGCTGGCCAAAACAGAGCACTCTGTTTTTCAGTCTTTTGGCTATATTGCTCCACTATCCCATTCTTATACCCAACCAGGGTCCTAAATGTTGAACCTATGATTTTAATTCCTTTTTATCATTATCTTTTTTTTGCATATGCCTACACTATCTCGGTACTACATTCCTCACAAAAGAAAATCCTAACCGGATTATACCGGCATATACGTCTCAAATGTGGCACTAAACGGTCTCTCGCACACGTTTACTTACACGGATACATACGGGGTTGATACCTGCAGAAGACCACACAATAGTGATGCACTCAAAGGTTGTTCATTTCAGGCAGTACCATATTTGAAAGTAAATACAAACGCCCGTATCATTGCCATACGGCCGTCCTTGAGCTAAGTCACGTCTCAAGGCACGTGATCGTGTTTCAACACCATACGACGGGGAACCCGAGTATATCATGAACGGGTCGTCACGGTTGGGAATGTTATCAACCCAACAGATACCACCTACTGCCCTGCAGGGCACGCTGATGGCAGGCGCTGCGTATGTCCTCCTGGGCTATTTCCAGAGGAACACACTCTCGCATTACTGACCATGCGATGGGGTCTCCACTTACTTGCCTAATGCACGCTAGGGATCAGCGTTTCATATGAACTCAGGAACATGAAGAGTTCAAGAGGTTCATATTGACGTCTCACACCAAGCTGTGAGATCAATCCCTGAACCACGTTCCTCGTCAGGGGGAGCTAACCGAAATTAAACCGCTTTCGGTGGCATTCCTTACCATACTTACCAGAGCGTAGGTGCGTCGTTAGATAATTGAAATTCAGAATTATAACACATAGGTTAGTCTTTGCAACTTTAAGTAACTATGCTAATATAGTCCTTACTTGGGCAACTACCGAATCCTCAACGTATACCTAAGTTTTTCCCATAATGCCGTCCTTAAGTACTGTGCTAACCCCACTGCAGCTCTGATACCAGGCTGTGGCGGACCGGAATCCGCTGATCCAGAATCGCAGAGGGTGGTGCCGCGCGATGCGACACCCGACAGCACACGTCATAAGAACACATTATATTACAAGGGAAAACAAACTGAAGGTACAAAGTAGTACACTTCTCAGTTACAAACTAGAGTCTTTATTACACAGCGGAAGTTTCTTTTGTACAACTCACGCCCGCCTATCTAGCAAAAGTCGGTTGCCCAGCCCTAGGGCAACCCACACTAGCTGCACGTCTCAGCTCAGCGGGGTGTGTAGGCTCCCACTCAGCCGTGGTCCCCGACGGAGGGTAACCCTCGCCGGTGGACTCGTACTCCGAGTCCGTGGGTGGCTCCTCACCTGAAAAACACTTAAGCAGCAACCGTGAGTACGAAGGCTCAGCAAGGCTTAACCGACTCACCTAAGCATGAAACTCTACGTGAGGGGTACAATGGACATAGGATAGTAACCTTTCAGCAAAAGGACACGCCTACAAGTTCATCCTTAGTTCATCTTTTAGCAACAAGTTAACAGTTCACGAAATCTGAAATTTAGTAAGCAGTATTTGGTGGCACGCATGTAGCAATACAATTATATCAACCAGCAATATTGAATTAACATGTTTCATCCATTAATCTACGTCACGACTCAGTGACCAAGTGCTACTCTTCACCGCGAGGGACAGCGAATCGACTCGATATACACCTTCAGAGAAACCCAAAGAGCACGTCACGTACGCCCACCCGTGGAGCTGCACAGCACGCTCACTCGATGTCGTATGGGACAACCTTTCACCCAACAGCCCAAACGTCGAACCGGTCACACCGAAACGAGCAGGAGGTTCCCCACACGGAGCATCTCTCTATGCCCGTTGGCAGATTTCCACCTTGCTGCCCTCAGCCTACACCTATAAATCGGTGCGTTATGCCTCGACGCCCGGAGGTTTAGGCTACATCGGTTTATCGGGGCCCATATATCAGATATGCCTTCGGTACGTTCAAAATTGATCAGCGTGGGCCGCACACGGATCGGTCCTCAATCGACACGGACACGGCTGCGCACACAAGACTTCCCCTCGCTGCGCCCTAGCCCCTGCCTAGTCTCATTTTCATTACTAAAGTGATCTCGCATCACTCAACCGAACCCGTGTGTTCCCAAGCCTAAACTCGCGAGTAGATTCCAACTACTCGTCTTGTACCGAAGTCCTATGGAACATTAAGCATAGCCTGTCTACTCGAGGTCTTAGACACTACCCTCACTCTTTTAGGAACCTTTGGTTATGCAAGTGGGGTTTCATCCATCCTATACCTAATGCACAATCATACTTCATATGACACATGTAAACAAAGTAAGACTTATAAAAGGGATAATGCAAACCGGAGCTTGCCTTGTTGCTGCTGGTCAGTAGTTAGTTCTTCGTCCGTAAGAAGGAAATCCAGCACTTCCGGGGTCTCTTCTTCAATGGCTACACATTGAATACAATACTACATGTAAATTTAGATGCAAATGTGTGAACTTATATACATAATTGCTAATAACTCTAGCTAGCCCTCCCCTTTGGGTTCTGAATTTTTTATGGTGGATTGGTAGGGTCCTAACCAGAGTTGTGACCAAGTTTTATTTGAAACAAAGTTCAATTGAACCTTGTACAAATAAAAGCCTCTTTGGTCAATAATTGAGCCTCTAAGTAATTCCAGGGTTTTTCATGGCTTCCACCATTACTTTCTGGAAACTAGAATTTAGGATGGTTCTAATGGAGTTGGTTTCATGTCATTTGAAGAATTCTACAGAAAGTTATGTCCTAATTAAGATTGGAGAAAATCTGAAAAATGTTTCTGTACATTTTTTCTATTTTCTCGGGGAAGTTCCCTTAATCACCCAATTAGGGTAACTAAATGAACTTGGATGAGTCTGAAAACTTTACTGGGATTCAGGGATTTTCCAATGAACCTTTCAGCCAAATTTCAGAATTTTTCATAATGTAGTTCTCCAGATAAAATTCCCAACAGTTTAAATTTTAGGGATTTAATTCTGGGACACTATTCACTTTCATGAGCTGAATTTGGTATTGCTGGAAAGTGCTCAGAGAGCTGAATCCAACAAAATTTGGTTCACCCGATTTGGAGCTTTCTAGCCAAAGTTATGAGGATTTGAAGTTTGGAAGAATTCTGAAAATCGGGGGAAAAGTTTAAACTCTCGGGGCCCGCAGGGACACGTGTCGCGCGGAGGTGTCCGGCACACCGGGGATACCGCACGTGTCGAGCGCGGAGGTGTCCTGCACACCGGAGCTCACAGGGTATTTGCGCGTCAGCACAGCCGATCCCTGGCCACACCCGATCCCGATTTAAATTCTTCAGCCGCTGACACGTGCGCCAGCCGGCTTCGTCTTCCTCCCGCCGTTCTCTCGCGCCCGTGCCGCCGACCTCGCCGGAGCAGACTCGGGGCTCGCCGGCTCGCCGCTGCCGTACCTCCCATGGTCTGAAACTCGCCGCCAGGGGGTTGTCGACGTCGAGGAACACGTCGGGGGTGACAGGTCGGGCTGGGGGTGACAGGAAATAGCTCGGCGATGTGCCGCGGCCTAAGTTGAGGTTTGACACCATCGACCGTGGTTTCTAAACCCGCCAACACCTCGAACAAACGGCCCTACAGCATCAGTGTACCTATAGGAAGCTCGACAAGGTGTCAAAAGGGTTCAGGGATGGCGGCAAGTCGGTCGGCACCGTGTGACCGATCGTGCCCGCCATGACCGCCCTTGATCGAGCTCGAAATTCGTCACTCCTAGACAGTTTCACGCTACGGATGCAGAAAAGAACTTGATCGCCGGCTAGTCCAACGTCTATGTGCAAGATTTGATGACCTCCGAAAGATCATAGAGCGAGAATTTATAGAAACTGTACCAGAAGCTCGGTTTACGGTCGCTGGAGCAGAAACTGGAAATTCTCTGCGGATTCTTCACGGTTGGCTTCCAAACTTGGAGGAGAACAGCACGGTGGTCGCGTGCTCCTGTTGCCTCTCTCGCTGGACCGTGAAAACGCCTGTGGAATGCTGCCCACGGGCGCCTGACTCTCGGCTGAGGCTAGTTCGCCGCGGTGGCGATCGTCTTTGGGCAAAGGAGGTCGGAGCTCGAGGTTTATGGCGTTGGAGAGGTGGAGTGCGAGCTCAGGTGGCTGTCTAGCAGCTTAGGGATGAAAGAGGAGATGGTTTTGCTGGTTTTCCCGATTGAGCAGAGAGCTGCGGCGAGAAACAATGCCGCTGCTCGGGTTTGCCCGCGAGAAGATAAAGTCGGCCGACTCCTGCTTGGCTGAGGTGGTGCCGGTCGCATGGGGGCACGAGCCAGCCGCCCTGGGCGCCAATGCACGGAGAGAGAAGCAGCTGGTGGCGCCGGTAGCTGCTCGGTGGCACAGCCGACAGCTGCTCGGCGGAATTTCCCACCGAGACTCTGACTTTGGGTGCAAGTTTCTCCTTCTTCTCTCTATGACATGTTGGTCCCACCCGGGGTTTTAACCTCTGAAATTTACTCCTAATCAATGTTGTAAACAGTGAGCCCCATAATACCCCTGGTGATTCAAATTATTCACCCCTGAGCCATTTGAATTGAATAGAATTCAAATTGGGTTCGGTTTGAGTGAATTTCAGCACCAGTTCAGTTTTGAATTCAAATAAAGTTTGAATTCGTCCCACATAGCTCATGTCAAGATCAACTCCAAATGGAGTGAAAATTGGTGTGTGAGCTCACAAAAATGTGCTGAATAAGAATATGCATCCCACTTTAAAATTCATGGGACAAAAACAGTTTGAATTTGAATGTGGTTTCAAACTGCCCTCTTTCTATCTATACCCAAAATGACCTCAAAAAGTGTTGGATTTCTATGAAACTTGGACTGAACCTTCCCAAGACTTTTTAAGTTCTAGGGGTGAGCTCAATCTCTCATGTTCCTATGTCCAAATCCCGCTTTGTGAAAAGGAAGACTTTCCCCTCTAATCACTCTTTTGATGGAGGTTACTTGCTCTTCACAATATTTCCTAAGATATCCACAATAAAAACTGTGGTGTTGTGAGGTGAAGAAAAGTTTTTGCATGTCCCTTTTCTTGGGCTTTTACATTGCCCTTTCTGCAGAGGCGAGCTCCGAGCCTGCCACGTGTCTGGCGGTGCCGGACCTCACCCCACTTCGCAGGGATGAGCTCCGAACATGCCACGTGGCCAGCGGGCCGCGGGAAGTGTCTACAGCGCTCCTCGGCGAACTGGAATTGGCTCTTTTCGGCTATCTTTTTTATTCTTTCTCCGTTTCTACTTCTTTTAAAAATGTTTTTCTATATGGATTATGTATGCATGCATGAATACGAAATTGAGGGTGTTGTAAAAGTCCCAAAAATTGTAAATAGAAAACTTGAGCTATGAATAAAGTTGAGTTTATGTACAAGAAATGGGACTTGCAAAAACTTTTGTATACTCATGAAAGTGTTGGCTTGTGCAATAAAACTTTGAATTCAGTTTGAACTAAAAGGGTCACTTCAAAAAGATGAAGGCCACTTCCAAAAGGAGAAATTCAAACTGTTGTTTAAAAAGTTGTATTTGCAATGGCCGACTCAAAGATCAGAGGACATATTTGAATTCCTCAGGTCCAAATTATGAGGGGGCCAAGTTTTGAGCAAATTTGAAGGTGCTTTGATATGAATATCAAAGGAACTTGTAAATTTCATCCAAATTTGAATTTAAACTTAAAACTGAGGAACAACTTGTCAAATTGCCAAATGACTTTTGGATTTGAGTTCCTCAGAGCTGAGTTTGCACTAGGACAAAAAAAATTGAAGATCTTTTGGGGCAGAGAGGAGTGGTGGGCCCCAGTTGTCATTGAGAGGGGGGAGTATTACTTACTGCTTAAGTCTGCCTCTGTGTATCGGTTTCCACCCGAGCTGCCGAGGGGGCTGCAGGCGCCACCGCGACTCCATGGGGAGGACACCTCCTGGTTTCATTCACGCGCTGGCGATCGACTCGGCGTTCACTCGTTCTCAGCGTGTGAAGTGGCCTTAAGGGAGCTATGGTGCCCTGCCTCTCCCCGAGCAACAGCCGAACAGCACGCTGCCGCCGCTCCCCGGTGCTCCAGCAGAACCCAGCAAAAACCGGTGCACAGCCTCCCTCTGAGCTGCTGAACAACACCGCGCGCCCACTCTTCTTCTCCCCGACACAAAAGCGACCGAGGTTGGTCCTCTCTGCCGCAGGGGCCGCCGTGTTCGCGCGGCAGCCAAAAGAGAACCGAGGAGAGAGCTCCTGTGGACAGCTGAGTCTAGCGCCTGTCACGACCAAGTGCCGGCGTCCCCGGACGCACTGTGTCCCCGTGCTGCTCACCTCCAAACCTCAAGCAAATCCGTGAACCACCGAGCGAGAATTCGGGAAAACTTCGCCGGCGGCCCCAAACCGATGATCCGGCATGAAAACCCAAAATTCTCATTTGTTCTTCGTTCTTAGCTCATCAAATCATGCAAAATAAACTATACTGGCTAGCGATCCGATCCCCTTCACAACCCTAGCTAGAAACCCCGTGTTAGCGGCTAATTTCGGGCTTTCCGATCTGCGGCCATGGCGGGAACGCGCGGGCGCACGGTGACAACCGGGTTGCCGCTGTTTCTGAGCCAGGTTGAGGCCGTGCCGAGCTTGCCTGACCTCCACTGATTCTTTAGAGCGGATCCGCCGAACGTTTGGCGGGCTAGGGTGCTCGGGCCACGGCGCCGAAGCTGTACCGAAGGGTGCGCACGTTGCTGACCGGTTTCCGGTCACCAGCAGCCCGAGATCAACGCACCAGTGGATTGCTCGTCCCTGAAAACCCCCAGGCGGCGAGTACCGAGCCGGGAGACGGCCGGGAAGCCGACTCCGGCAAGCCCCGACGAGTTTCCGGCGAGGGGGCGGTGCGGGAAAAAGGAAACGGCCCGGGAAGAAGACTACCGGCGGGTCCCACGTGTCAGTGGCGGAAAAATTAAATCTCCGATCAGCTGCGGCCCTGGGATCCTTTGCGACAACACGGGAAAGGGTCTGTGGCCCCGTGTGGCGTTATTCCAGCGGCTGACACGTGTAGGGTAGACCCACAGGCAGAGTTTGAACATTTCCCGAATTATTTTGAATTCCAGATTTAGTTCAAACTTTAGAACCTCATAACTATTGCTAGGAAGCTCCAAATTTAGTGATTCAAATTGTGTTAGATTCAGGATGAAAAACTCTATCCAAATATGCAACCCAATTTTCATGAACACCAATAGAAAATTCTGGAGAATTCTTTAAACGTTTTCAGCAAAAGAATTTTAGAGGGAGTTTGGTTCATCCAAAATTCCCCAAATTTTGCCAGACTACTCTTTAGGATGTTAGGGGACACCTGTAAAAGTTTCAGCTCATTTGGAGTTGATTTAGTCATGGTAATTCTGGTTTCAAGTTTCTGTATTCAAATAAATACAGAAACATTTTCAGAGAATTTCCAAAACTTGGAAATTCAGTTCTGGGCATTCCTTAGCTCCAAAAATCCTAGGAACATTCAGGCATACTCTCTGAGCTATGTTTGAAATTTTAGTTCACTGGAATTTGCATGAAAGTGCAAATTTATTTAGAATTAATTCCTTTTTGCCTAAATGCTTAGGGAATTGTTCTGGGTGATCTACTTACTGAAATATTCTGAATTTTGGTCCAGAGGACTTTCTTGTGACAAGGAACTCCCAAGAAAATTTCCAGCTCCATTGGAGCCCTGGATCAGTAGTGTTCTGTTGAACCATTAGTTGATCCCCACCCAAGTGATGAAACCCCACTCATCACTCGATCTTAGTACTTAAACACAAACCCAAACCACTAGCACCAGTTTCATTTTAAATTCTTAAACAGATTTCCAGTTTTAAAACTTGTCTTTAGCACTTGTTAGCAAGAGTTTTACAATTAAACATGTATGCACATTCATAACGTGTAGTGATTAAACGTGGAAAGTGAAGAAGGAGAAGGTGAACTTGTATCAAGGAACAAGAAGGGCAGGAGTGAACTTCAAGACATCAGAAACTGACTTCCTCTCAACTGACTTTAGTTACCTGCAAAACCAAGGCAAGCCCCGGTTTGCACTTAAGTTGTTTTTAAAGTTTTCCCTTTGTTCACTAATATTGGTCAAAGTTTGTATGTGCATTAGGTCAAGGATGTTTTATACTCCACTTGCATAACCAAACATGAACTCTGAAGTCAAGGGTAGAATTGGGTCATCGCTGTAGGATAAGGCCATGCTAAATAGCGTAGGATATCCGGTAGAAGTCGAGTAGTTGGAATCTACTCGCGAGCTATAGACGGGACTACCTGGATGTAGATGGAAAAAGAGGGCAAACTAAAGTTTAGGTTTCCAAAGATGAGACCGGGCAGGATGGTTAGGCAGCGACAAGACGAGGTCTTGGTCGAGTAGCTCTGCCTGTGTCGGTTAAGGACCGATGCTTGTGCGGCACCCAGGAGCAGGTATTGAGTTGTGTACCGGATGCTTACTGACATATGGGAATCAGGAAACTGATGTACCAGGTTCACTGGGTTGTAGAGGCATACCACATTGTCTCGTTAGACCTATGAGCCTGAGA
Organism: Neostapfia colusana; assembly: GCA_030760725.1. Lineage (NCBI taxonomy): Eukaryota > Viridiplantae > Streptophyta > Magnoliopsida > Poales > Poaceae > Neostapfia > Neostapfia colusana. The sequence goes on along the minus strand of JASWHV010000017.1, from coordinate 28,409,151 downwards.
CGGCGCGACCGGTTCTACAGTCTAGTGTCCTGAGAAAGGTTGTCACATACGACGTAATGAAGGACGCCCGAGTTGGGTCTTCAGAGGCGGGCGTATGTGTCGAGTTATCCGGGTAGTTTTTGATTCGAATCACCGTCCATCGCGGTTATTGATTACCGCTTGCTCCCTGTGTTATGACGTAGTAATCAACTTGTGTGGAAATAGTTTGCAAAGTTTTTAAATGCTGTTATGATAATTGTAAATTGCATGAAAACCATGTTTGATGTAGAGATAGAGCAAACTAAATTTATTTTTCCACCTTGGGACAAGTAACATTGGAATGAAGCGTTTCTTGTTTGATTGTGGAGTCCCAATGTTGCTGGGCGCAAGGTCACTACTATTATGGCTAAAATTTGAAAGTTAAGGATGAACTCGTAGGCGAGTCTTTTAGCAAAGTACAGGTTTAAGTCTTAGGTTACTTTCATATAGAGTCCCATGCTTTAGGAGAGACGGTTATGTCTTGCTGAGCCTTTTGCTCACTCTTGCTATATAAGTGGTTTTGCAGGTAAACATCGACGCTATAAAGAAGGTTGTCCGGTGAGACTCGGGAACTTCCGAGTCATGTCACACTTGGAGAACCTAGCCGCTGCCATGTCTTCGTGTTTCTAGCGAGAGGAGTCCGCGGGCTGGACCTCTTCTCAAGTGCTTCGTAGATACTCGACGTGAGCTGTTATAGACTTCCGCTGTAGCTATTTTAGGTAAATTATTTCCAAAGAACAATTTGTAAGCTTCTGCTTTTGATTTATGTAATACATCGTTCCTTATATGTGTGCTGTTCGGCGCCGCATAACACGGCACCACCCAATGCGATTCCCGGGCAAGGTACCCCGTCCCCGTGACATGATCAGGGTGGCGGGGCCCTCTCAGCGTGGTATCAGATCCGCATTGGTAATAGCGCACGGAATAAGGATTGTATTACAACAAAAACTTAGGATACGGTGAGGAAACGGTATTAGGCCCACATAAGGACTATAGTAGTATAGTTACGTAAAGTGGCAAGACTAACATATGTGTTATAATTCTGAATTTTGATTCTGTAACGACGCACCTACGCTCAGGTAAGAATAGTAAGGAACGCCACCAAAAGCGGTTCAATTTCGGTTAGCTCCCCTGACGAGGAAAGTGGTTCAGGGATAGGTCTCACAGCTTTGTGTGAGACGTCAATATAAAACTCTTGGACTCTTCATGTTCCTGAGTTCATATGAAACGCTGATCCCTAGCGTGCATTAGGCAAGTAAGTGGAGACCCCATCGTGTGGTCAGTAACACGATTGTGTGTTCGTCTTGAAGTAGCCCAGGAGGACATACGCAGCGCTTGCCATCGGTGTGCGTTGCAGGGCAGTAGGTGGTATCCTCTGGGTTGATAACATTCCCAACCGTGACGACCCGTTCATGACATACTCGGGTTCCCCATCGTGTGGTGTTGAAACACGATCACGTGCCTTGAGACGTGGCTTAACTCAAGGACGGCCGTATGACAATGATACGAGCGTTTGTATTTACTTTCAATATGGAACTGCCTGAGATGAATCAACCTTTGAGTGCACCACTATCGAGTGTTCTTCTGCAGGTACTAACCACGTACGTATCCCGTGTAGAACACGTGTGCGAGAGACCGTCTTAGTGCCACTGATAATACGTATATGCCGGTGTAATCTGGTTAGGATTTTCTTTTGGTGAGGCTACGTAGTACCGACATGTTTCTTACGGTGCATCGACACCGTACTAAACTTAATAACCTCTTCCCTATGAAGAAATGATGCATGAACTAACTTTCAACTAAAAATGGATGTTTGAAATAAGTATTAGCTACTGAACTCTTATTTTGAGCTAAGATTCAAATGAGAGTATAACTATGTGTCAAAGTTTTCAAAAACAGAGTGCTCTGTTTCTGGCAGGAATTCTTGCTGGATTTTAACAAAGCATACTCTGAGTAGCTTAACCCAATTAAGGTTTATGATACAGTTCTAGAAAGATCTTTAAGTGCTCTACAACTTCTTTGTAGACCTCCAGAGCAAAATCACATTTAAGTTGGTGAAAAGTCCAGTTGAAAGCGAACTGTTCAAAACCAGGACAGTAGCAAAAACCTCTCTGGACCTTTCTGTTTTTAAGCCATAACTTCCTGTAGAAAAATCATTAAGGAGCCTATGAGTACTCGTTGAAAAGACACTGAAGTTTACTACAGCTTTGGTATTGAACTCGAGCAAGAATCTATTGATAACTTGAGTAAAATTTGTAGTTTGTGTGAACTGGTCAGGGTAGCCCCGCTGATTAGTTTAGCGTACTTAAGATTTGTTTAAACATGAATGTGGTTATGCCTTCATAAAGTTCATGACATGTTCATGTTTTTCTTATCTTTACTTACTACTGAGATGGAATATTATTGACTCAAAATTTTGTTTCGTGCAGTATGGTATGCACACATCCTCAAATGGAGATTGGAGGTTCAAGTCAAGGTGGGAATGACTCGACTTCATCACAAGAGCCATCGCCAACCGGATTGGCTGAAATTATGGCAAGGATGAATGAAACTCTCCAAACTTTAGTTCAGCAAGGCATAAACAGAGAAGCTCAGCATCACATACCCACCCAGAGCACTTATCTGGATTTCTTGGCGACACAACCGCTGGTGTTCTCCGAGGCGGCTGACCATTGTGAAGCAAATTACTGGTTACGTGTCATTGAGTCCAAGTTTGGGTTGATCCAATGTGATGAATTCTCGAAGACGCTATACGCCGCCCAGCAGCTTCACGGCTTTGCTGGAGCATGGTGGGCAGACTATCTTGCTGTCCAACCAGCAGGGCATCGTGTCACATGGGCGGAGTTCCAGTCTGCGTTTCGTGCTCGTTTCATTCCTGCGGGCATAATGCAAACAAGCCATGATGAATTCTGGAACCTAAAGCAAGGTGACATGAGTGTTATTGAGTATGCGAAGGAATTCAATCGCTTAGCTCAATATGTCCCTGACTATGTGAAGTCACCAGCCATGAAGGGTTATCACTTTTACCGAGGGCTGACCGCTAGGCTGCGATGTGAATTGGCTCAAGTTAGCCAAGAGAATTTTGATGAGTTTGTGAGCTGTGCTATCACTCAGGAATATTATTCCAATCTCTACCTCAAAGAAAAGAGGGAGAGGGACTCATCACAGGATGAAGACAATCGTCTGCCTCAGAAGTATCGGTTGGTAATTCGTTCACCTTCCGGTCGAGAGATTCCACAAGAGGTGCAATCATTCTGGGAGTGTGACGACTCTTCTACTCCACAGAGGTCATATTCACCTCAACCGCAGCAGCAAATTATTTCTTATGCACCTCAGTATCAACAAGGTGCACCAGAATACTATTTCCCTCAAGAGGTTGAAGATGAACAAGGTGATTTCTCAGCTGAACCGAGTGCTGTCCCACTTCGTATTGACAATGAATTCAACGTCAAGGAAGCAACTGAACCGAGCAGCAACCTTATGTCTGCGGGTCCAGTTCTGATGTGGACATCACTCCTGCATATATACACAACACTCACATGGTAGACATGCAAGGTCCAATTACTAGAGCTCGAGCACGAAAATTGAATTTAGAGGTGAGCTCGTTCCTGAACAATTCTTTATATGTGAATTTTGAGAGTATGTTGCTACCTAATGGATTAATTATGATTAGGAACCATGGAGAGGACATGGAGATACATGGAGAGGGGTTTGGAGGCGTGGAGGGCCAGAAAATACACCAACAAGAAGTTAGAGACCGAGCCCAACTCAAACTCGAGTCCAACTCGGGCCCAGAAGCAGTCCACCTTAAAATGGATGCACATGAGGCATACGGACTCCGTTTTTGACGTTCTACATATGCACGGAAAGCTGAGAGGATAAACTTTCCAATGAAACTTGACCCACGTCAAAATTCACTAGGAGTTGACAGGAAATTTCGAAACAATATAAAGTTTAGAGTCTGTCAGGATTTTGCATCACCTAGTTGGGCCATTGGGCCTTGTATCGAGTCCAAGTCCATTATGTACGTGTCTTAGGGTTAGGTGACGACCCCAGCACCACCCCTGGTCGTCCTCCACCTCCTTTATACCCCCTAGCCGCCATCACAAACAGCTGGGTTTTGCTTAGTTACAATCTGTCATTGAACAGTTTGCCGATCATCGGTTGTGAGACCCCAAATTCGTGATCAATTCAGTTTTGATTGCAACTTCTCTGTTCTTGCTTGTGTTCTTGATTGCGCTTGCAGGGATAAGCCTTCGTGGCGAGGTCATTCGTGTGACACGGGTGATAACCAACGGAGCAGTGGTGTAGTGATTGCGGGGTTTCGTTCGTTCGGAGCCTTGGATCATCAACGTCGAGATCTCCACCCAATCAAGTTTACCCTACCTAATGATAAAAAGGAATTAAAATCATTAGGTTCAACATTTAGGACCCTGGTTGGGTATAAGAATTGGATAGTGGAGCAATATAGCCAAAAGACTGAAAAACAGAGTGCTCTGTTTTGGCCAGCAAGTTGCTGATCTTCAACAGAGCATAACTCACAGGTCTTTTAGCCCAGGGAGGTGTGGCATATAGTTATGGAAAGGTATTGAAGTACTCTACAACTTTGTTGTAGACTTCCAGAGCTGAAACACACCTTGAGATGGCCTAAAAACGCAGAGGGATGTAAACTGTCCAGAACCAGGACAGGGTGGAACACTCTCTGGACTGTTCTGTTTTTCAAACATAACTCCCAGTAGAAAATTTTAAATTTTTCATATGATACATCCTTAGAAAGAGTAGAAGATGTGTGACATTTTTGCAGTTCAAAGTTTCTGAAATTTCAGCACAGATTTCAGTGGAAACCAGAGTTGAAAACAGCAACTTCTCAAGGGAGGTGCTGTTAAAATTCTTCCAGAAATTCTGCTGACTTTGAATTAGCATAACTTTTTAACCAAAGCTGATCTGATGGCAAATGAATACTCGTTGGAAAGATACTGAAGTTAACTTTAACTTTGGTATTCAACTTGAGTCATGAAGATGCCCAGAACCAGATCAAAACTTGGAATAGGTAGAAACTGGTCATTCTGACATAAGAATGACAGTTGAACTCATTGGAGAGGGTGTTGTACCCTAAGGGTGCTATACGTGATGACAGAGCGATAGTAATGTCTCGTAGTGACCAAACCCAGTTATGGTGAGCTTCCAAAGAGGGGTTCATCAAGTTGGATTTAACTAGCTTGTGTTTGGTCTGGTAATGGTGTAGCTTGTGCAAAGTTATTACATTATCTACTTACGAGATGTATCGCATGTTTTTATTGTCATTATGTCGTTACGCCTATTGTTATTGGACTGCATGCAATCTGTTGCGGGACTGATGTTATTGTCGTGTTGTTGCAGATGGTTCGTACTAGGACCACGCACGAGGTTGGTGGCTCTAGCCAACAGGGAGGTGGTGACTCCCAGCCACCGGCCTACGACAGCACCCCGCAGCAGCAGCCACCACCGCCGCCTCCGCTTACTCTAGCGGATGTGATAGCGGCACTGGTGGGAGGTCGTGAGGAGCAGACCGACCTGCTCCGCACGATCGTGCAGAATACGTCCCAGGCGGGGGGACTCAAGACAGAGGGCCTCGTGAGCCCCGGGAAGTGTCGTACTCGGACTTCATGAGTACGCACCCTCCAGTGTTCACAGCAGCCGAAAAACCACTGGAGGCTGACAATTCGCTGCGGACCATCGAGTCCAAGTTTGGGCTGCTCCAGTGTACGGTGCGACAGAAGACCCTGTTCGCAGCACAGCAGCTCCACGGTGCCGCTGGTGCGTGGTGGGCGAATTATGTCGCCTCACGTCCGGCTGGCCATGCCGTGGAATGGCAGGAGTTCCGGGAGGTGTTCCGCGCCTACCACATTCCTCCCGGAATAATGAAGAGGAAGTTCCAAGAATTCTTGGAGCTGAAGCAGGGCGGGAGGAGTGCCCACGACTACTCCCGTGCCTTCAACCATCTGGCGCAGTACGCGTCAGACTATATCTCCACTGAGGAGAAGAAGAGGGAGCACTTCTATCGGGGGTTACACCCCGAAATGAAGACCCACCTCGTACAGTGGAACCGCGGCACATTCAACGACCTAGTCAATGCCGCAATCATGCAAGAGGACGCTCAGCGGGAGTTAGCAGCTGAGCAGAGGAAGCGCAACGCTCCACCTAGCAGCGGTGGTGACGCGCCCCAGAAGTACCGTATGGTGTATCGGACACCATCCGGGCAGCAGTGGCATCCACCGGCGCGACCCCAACGGTTTGGGGGACGACCGTTCCAGTCACCTTCGTTCCGTCCACCGATGCCGCCACCAAGACAGCAGCAGCAGCAGCAGACGGTACCCCGGACGTTTCCACTGCCACAACGCGCCCCGGGATTCCGTCCACCGATCAGCGGGGGACCACCCCGTTTCACCTGCTTCACGTGTGGCCAGGTGGGCCACTTCGCGAAGGACTGTCCCCAGGGGCAGCAGAGCAGTGGGTAAGCCCAGTTCCAGGGCGGTGCTCGAGGCCGACCTCCGGTGAAGAAGGTTGATCAGCGGACTGGGGGTGTCCGCAACCTCAACAATGAGGACGCCCCAGAGGGAGACAACGTGCTGGCGGGTACGTTTACTCTCAACCATCAAGCCATCGTCATACTTTTTGATTCTGGTGCAACCCACAACTTTATAAGTGCATCGTACGTGGTTAAGCATCAGCTGGAAGCCTTTCCAACCGAGTGTTCGTATATGATCTGCTCACCGGGAGGAAAGATTTCAGCAACGATGATGGTTCCAAAAGCACCACTGTGCTTAGGTGGGAAGATATATCCCACCACTATGATTATCCTAGGGGGGCAGAAGATTGATGCAATCTTGGGAATGTCATGGCTAAGCTACCATGGCGCTGTCCTGGAAACACTATCACGGACAGTTCACCTCAACTCCCCATTACACCGTCTGCAGTCCTTCCTATTAGATAATCCAGTCCGGGAGGTTTCAGAAATCAACCATACTGAATCTCTCAAGTTAGAGGACATCCCCGTAGTCCGGGAGCATCCCGACGTGTTCCCGGATGATCTACCGGGCATGCCACCTGAGCGGGATGTCGAGTTCAAGATCGAGCTCGCACCCGGGACTACGCCCATATCACGGAGACCATACAAAATGGCTCCTAATGAGCTGGCTGAACTAAAAGAACAGCTCAAGGATCTGTTGAGCAAGGGTTTCATTAGGCCGAGTTCCTCGCCTTGGGGATGCTCGGCGCTGTTTGTAAAGAAGAAGGACGAAACCCTGAGGCTGTGTGTGGATTACCGGCCGCTCAACGCCATCACCATCAAAAATAAGTACCCACTGCCCCACATCGACATATTGTTTGATCAACTTGTTGGGGCAATTGTGTTCTCCAAGATGGACCTTCGCTCTGGATATCACCAGATAAAGATCCGGGCGGAGGATATCCCGAAGACGGCCTTCTCGACGAGATATGGGTTATATGAATATCTCGTCATGTCCTTTGGTCTCACTAATGCTCCAGCCCACTTCATGTATCTCATGAACTCGGTGTTCATGCCGGAGCTGGACAAGTTCGTGGTAGTGTTCATCGACGATATCTTGGTTTACTCCAAGACAGAAGCCGAACATGCCGAACACTTGCGGGTCGTTCTTCAACAATTACGAGACCACAAGCTCTACGCCAAGTTCAGCAAATGCGAGTTTTGGATCAGCCAAGTGCCATTATTGGGACATATCATCTCCGCAGAAGGCATTGCGGTTGACCCAAGTAAAATAGAGCAAGTGCTGAAATGGAAAGCTCCCACTTCAGTTCATGAAGTCAGAAGTTTCCTCGGGTTAGCGGGATACTATCGGAGATTTATTCCAAGTTTCTCCAAGCTCGCCAAGCCGATGACGGAGTTGCTGAAGAAAGGGACGAAATATGTTTGGAACACGGCGTGTGAAGGAGCATTCCAAACATTGGTGAAGCATCTCACCACAGCCCCGGTCTTAGCTCAGCCAGATACAACAAAGCCCTTCGACGTGTATTGTGGCGCGTCCGGTATTGGGCTTGGCTGCGTGTTGATGCAGGAAGGACGTGTGGTCGCCTATGGCTCACGCCAACTTCGGAACCATGAGCAGCATTATCCCACTCATGAACTTGAGCTTGCTGCAGTGGTTTTGGCGCTGAAAATGTGGAGGCACTATCTCCTGGGGAATTTGGTGCATCTCTACACCGACCACAAGAGCTTGAAATACATTTTCACCCAGAAGGAGCTGAACATGAGGCAACGGAGGTGGTTAGAATTAATCAAGGACTATAAAATTGAGATCCACTACCACCCCGGCAAGGCAAATGTGGTTGCCGACGCGCTGAGTCGGAAATCACATGTCCATCACCTCACCATTACACCGGTGGAGGAGGAAGAGCCAAGTTTATACTTGGTTCCTTATGGATCGCTGTACAACCTTGCCCTCATCCCTACTAGTAGGGAGGACATCATTGCAGCTCAGAAGACGGATAAAGGTATGGCACATCTCCGGAGACGGATAGACAATGGGGAGATCAAGTGTTTCTGGAAAGATGAGGAGGAGACGTTATGGTTTAATGACCGCATAGTCGTACCCCGGGATATGGAGTTGAGAAAGAAGATCCTCAATGAAGCTCACTTGTCCAAGTACTCCATTCATACGGGCAGCAACAAAATGTACCAAGATTTGAAAAAGAAATTTTGGTGGACACGGATGAAGCGGGAGGTAGCTAAGTACGTATCCGAGTGTGATACGTGTAGACGAGTGAAGGCTGATCACATGAGGAAATCAGGACTGCTGCAACCCCTGAAAATTCCAGCGTGGAAATGGGAAGATGTGAGCATGGATTTCATTGTGGGATTACCCTTAACATCCAACAAACATGATTCCATTTGGGTGATTGTTGACCGACTAACCAAGTCAGCTCACTTTATCCCCGTGCATACACATTTCCATGCCAACAGATATGCGGAGTTATATATCGCCAGGATCCTATGTCTGCATGGCGTACCCAAGACCATAGTCTCAGACCGAGGTGCATTGTTTGTATCTCGCTTTTGGGAGCAGTTACATGCTGCTTTGGGTACTAAACTGGTTAGAAGCTCCGCTTACCACCCTCAGACAGATGGCCAAACAGAGAGGGTGAATCAGGTTCTAGAAGACATGTTGAGAGCATGTGCCATCCACCATGGTAGGAACTGGGTTGATCACCTACCATTGGCGGAATTCTCGTACAACAACGGCTATCAGGCGAGTATCAAGATGGCACCCTACGAAGCTCTCTACGGTCGTAAATGCCGCACCCCATTAAATTGGTGCGAATCCGGTGAAAGGGTCACATTCGGGGTTGATGTGGTGAACGACGCCGAAGAGCGCGTTCGGACAATTCAAGCCAATTTGAAGGCCGCTCAATCCCGACAGAAGAGCTACGCTGATAAGAGCCGTAGACCATTGCATTTTGACGTTGGGAAACACGTGTACCTCCGCGTGTCTCTGATGAAGGGCGTGCACCGGTTCGGTGTGAAGGTGAAGCTCGCTCCCCGTTTCATTGGACCCTATGCCATCACCGAGAAGTGTGGACCAGCAGCGTATAGATTGGAGCTACCGGCATCCCTGGCTGGTGTCCATGATGTTTTCCATGTTTCGCAACTGAGAAAATGTTTGAAGCATACAGATGCTGTTCCTACCAAAGACATCAGCGAGCTGAAACCGGATTTAACATATGATGTGTATCCGGTGGAAATCCTTGATGAGAAAGCCCGAACCACGCGTAGCAGAATGTTGTGGTTCTACAAGATCCTCTGGAGTAACCACACCGCGGAAGAAGCGACGTGGGAGAGCGAGGAATTCCTTCGCTCAAATTACCCGGAGTTCATGGCTTCTCGACACGGGTAAGTCCCTACTACATCGCTATCTCTTCTTTTGTAATCTCGGGACGAGATTTTTTTAAGGGGGGAGGGATGTAAAAGCCCAAGAAAAGGGACATGCAAAAACTTTTCTTCACCTCACAACACCACAGTTTTTATTGTGGATATCTTTAGGAAATATTGTGAAGAGCAAGTAACCTCCATCAAAAGAGTGATTAGAGGGGAAAGTCTTCCTTTTCACAAAGAGGGATTTGGACATAGGAACATGAGAGGTTGAGCTCACCCCTAGAACTTAAAAAGTCTTGGGAAGGTTCAGTCCAAGTTTCATAGAAATCCAACACTTTTTGAGGTCATTTTGGGTATAGATAGAAAGAGGGCAGTTTGAAACCACATTCAAATTCAAACTGTTTTTGTCCCATGAATTTTAAAGTGGGAGGCATATTCTTATTCAGCACATTTTTGTGAGCTCACACACCAATTTTCACTCCATTTGGAGTTGATCTTGACATGAGCTAAGTGGGACGAATTCAAACTTTATTTGAATTCAAAACTGAACTTGTGCTGAAATTCACTCAAACAGAACCCAATTTGAATTCTATTCAACTCAAATGGCTCAGGGGTGAATAATTTGAATCACCAGGGGTATTATGGGGCTCACTGTTTACAACAGTGGTTAGGAGTAAATTTCAGAGGTTAAAACCCCGGGTGGGACCCACATGTCATAGAGAGAAGAAGGAGAAACTTGCACCCAAAGTCAGAGTCTCGGTGGGAAATTCCGCCGAGCAGCTGTCGGCTGTGCCACCGAGCAGCTACCGGCGCCACCAGCTGCTTCCCTCTCCGCGTGTTGGCACCCAGGGCGGCTGGCTCGCGCCCCCACGCCACCGGCACCGCCTCAGCCGAGCAGGAGTCGGCCGACTTTATCTTCTCGCCGGCAAACCCGAGCAGCGGCATTGTTTCTCGCCGCAGCTCTCTGCTCAATCGGGAAAACCAGCAAAATCATCTCCTCCTTCGTCCCTGAGCTGCTAGACAGCCACCTGAGCTCGCACTCCACCTCTCCAACGCCAGAAACCTCAAGCTCCGACCTCCTTTGCCCAAAGACGATCGCCACCGCAGCGACCTAGCCTCAGCCGAGAGTCAGGCGCCCGTGGGCAGCGTTCCACAGGCGTTTTCACGGTCCAGGGAGAGAGGCAACTGGAGCGCGCGACCACCGTGCTGCTCTCCTCCATGTTTGGAAGCCAACCGTGAAGAATCCGCAGAGAATTTCCAGTTTTTGCTCCGGCGACCGTAAACCGAGCTTCCGGTACGGTTTCTATAAATTCTCGCTCTATGATCTTTCGGAGGTCATCAAATCTTGCACATAGACGCTGGACTAGCCGGCGATCAAGTTCTTTTCTGCATCCGTAGCGTGAAACTGTCTAGGAGTGACGAATTTCGAGCTCGATCGAGGGCGGTCATGGCGGGCACGATCGGTCACACGGTGCCGTCCGACTTGCCGCCATCCCTGAACCCTTTTGACACCTTGTCGAGCTTCCAAGAGGTACACTGATGCTGTAGGGCCGTTTGTTCGAGGTGTTGGCGGGTTTAGAAACCACGGTCGACGGTGTCAAACCTCAACCGAGGCCGCGGCACGTCGCCGAGCTATTTCCGGTCACCCCCAGCCCGACCTGTCACCCCCGACGTGTTCCTTGACGTCGACAACCCCCTGGCGGCGAGTTTCAGACCATGGGAGGTCCGGCAGCGGCGAGCCGGCGAGCCCCGAGTCTGCTCCAGCGAGGTCGGTGGCGCGGGCGCGAGAGAACGGCGGGAGGAAGACGAAGCCAGCTGGCCCACATGTCAGCAGCTGAAGAATTTAAATCGGGATCGGGTGTGGCCAGGGATCGGCTGTGCTGACGCGCAAATACCCTGTGAGCTCCGGTGTGCCGGACACCTCCGCGTTCGACACGTGTGGTATCCCCGGTGTGCCGGACACCTCCGCGCTCGACACGTGTCCCCGGGGGCCCCGAGAGTTTAAACTTTTCCACCGATTTTCAGAATTCTTCCAAACTTCAAATCCTCATAACTTTGGCTAGAAAGCTCCAAATCGGGTGAACCAAATTTTGTTGGATTCAGCTCTATGAGCACTTCCCAGCAATACCAAATTCAGCTCATGAAAGTGAATAGTGTCCCAGAATTAAATCCCTAAAGTTTAAACTGTTGGGAATTTTATCTGGAGAACTACATTATGAAAAATTCTGAAATTTGGCTGAAAGGTTCATTGGAAAATCCCTGAATCCCAGTAAAGTTTTCAGACTCATCCAAGTTCATTTAGTTACCCTAATTGGGTGATTAAGGGAACTGCCCAGAGAAAATAGAAAAAATGTACAGAACATTTTTCAGATTTTCTCCAATCTTAATTAGGACATAACTTTCTGTAGAATTCTTCAAATGACATGAAACCAACTCCATTAGAACCATCCTAAATTCTAGTTTCCAGAAAGTAATGGTGGGAGCCATGAAAAACCCTGGAATTACTTAGAGGCTCAATTATTAACCAAAGAGGCTTTTATTTGTACAAGGTTCAATTGAACTTTGTTTCAAATAAAACTTGGTCACAACTCTGGTTAGGACCCTACCAATCCACCATAAAAATTTCAGAACCCAAAGGGGAGGGCTAGCTAGAGTTATTAGCAATTATGTATATAAGTTCACACATTTGCATCTAAATTTACATGTAGTATTGTATTCAACGTGTAGCCATTGAAGAAGAGACCCCGGAAGTGCTGGATTTCCTTCTTCCGGACGAAGAACTAACTACTGACCAGCAGCAACAAGGCAAGCCCCGGTTTGCATTAACCCTTTTATAAGTCTTACATTGTTTACATGTGTCATATGAAGTATGATGGTGCATTAGGTATAGGATGGATGAAACCCCACTTGCATAACCAAAGGTTCCTAAAAGAGTGAGGGTAGTGTCTAAGACCTCGAGTAGACAGGCTATGCTTAATGTTCCATAGGACTTCGGTACAAGACGAGTAGTTGGAATCTACTCGCGAGTTTAGGCTTGGGAACACACGGGTTCGGTTGAGTGATGCGAGATCACTTTAGTAATGAAAATGAGACTAGGCAGGGGCTAGGGCGCAGCGAGGGGAAGTCTTGTGTGCGCAGCCCTGTCCGTGTTGATTGAGGACCGATCCGTGTGCGGCCCACGCTGATCAAGTTTGAACGTACCGAAGGCATATCTGATATATGGGCCCCGATAAACCGATGTAGCCTAAACCTCCGGGCGTCGAGGCATAACGCACCGATTTATAGGTGTAGGCTGAGGGCAGCAAGGTGGAAATCTGCCAACGGGCATAGAGAGATGCTCCGTGTGGGGAACCTCCTGCTCGTTTCGGTGCGACCGGTTCGACGTTTGGGCTGTTGGGTGAAAGGTTGTCCCGTACGACATCGAGTGAGCGTGCTGTGCAGCTCCACGGGTGTGCCACCAAATATTGCTGGTTGATATAATTGTATTGCTACATGTGTGCCACCAAATACTGCTTACTAAATTTCAGATTTCATGAACTGTTAACTTGTTGCTAAAAGATGAACTAAGGATGAACTTGTAGGCGTGTCCTTTTGCTGAAAGGTTACTATCCTATGTCCATTGTACCCCTCACGTAGAGTTTCATGCTTAGGTGAGTCGGTTAAGCCTTGCTGAGCCTTCGTGCTCACGGTTGCTGCTTAAGTGTTTTTCAGGTGAGGAGCCACCCAGGGACTCGGAGTACGAGTCCACCGGCGAGGGTTACCCTCCGTCGGGGACCACGGCTGAGTGGGAGCCGTACACACCGCGCTGAGCTGAGACGTGCAGCTAGTGTGGGTTGCCCTAGGGCTGGGCAACCGACTTTTGCTAGATAGGCGGGCGTGAGTTGTACAAAAGAAACTTCCGCTGTGTAATAAAGACTCTAGTTTGTAACTGAGAAGTGTACTACTTTGTACCTTCAGTTTGTTTTCCCTTGTAATGTAATGTGTTCTTATGACGTGTGCTGTCGGGTGTCGCATCGCAAGGCACCACCCTCTGCGATCCTGGATGAGCGGATTCCGGTCCGCCACATGTTCACTTGGACTCTCCACTTCACGGGCGTCAAACATTGTACCTCGGTGAAGAGGTTTCCAAAGACCCGGAAGTATGTAATGCCGAGGCATGCAAGTTAGAAGACATTCCGGTAGTCCGTGAATATCCGGACGTGTTTCCCGAAGATCTTCCAAGCCTACCACCTGAGCGCGAGGTGGAGTTCAAAATAGAGTTGATACCGGGAACCACGCCAATCTCTCGGAGACCATACAAAATGGCTTCGAATGAATTAGCTGAGCTATAGGAGCAACTCAAGGATCTGATGGATAAGGGGTTCATTCGTCCAAGTTCATCACCATGGGGTTGCTCAGCCTTGTTTGTGAAGAAGAAGGATGAGACGCTGAGGCTATGCGTCGATTATTGTCCTTTAAATGCTGTGACAATAAAGAACAAGTATCCACTACCAAGAATTGATATCCTCTTCGATCAGCTAGTGTGTGCTAAAGTCTTCTCTAAGATGGACTTAAGGTGGGGGTATCATCAAATCAAGATTCGCGCAGAAGATGTCCCGAAAACAGCATTCTCGACAAGATATGGGCTCTATGAGTATCTTGTCATGTCATTTGGGTTGACCAATGCTCCGGCTTATTTTATGTATCTTATGAACTCGGTGTTCATGCCAGAGCTGGATCAGTTCGTCGTGGTATTCATCGATGACATCTTGGTCTATTCCAAATCTGAAGAGGAACATGCTAAACATTTGCATATTGTGCTCCAACGACTGAGAGATCACAAGCTCTATGCAAAGTTTAGTAAATGTGAATTTTGGATCAACCAAGTGCCATTACTTGGACATATTATTTCAGCGGAAGGCATTTCTGTTGATCCAAGCAAGATTGAGCAAGTGCTGAAGTGGAAGTATCCAGCATCAGTGCATGAAGTTCGTAGGTTCTTGGGTTTGGCGGGATATTATCGGAGGTTCATCCCGGGCTTCTCAAAGATCTCCAAACCTATGACAGAGCTATTGAAGAAGGGCATCAAATCTGATTGGAGCAAGCCATGTGAGGAAGCTTTTCAAGCGTTGGTGAAACACCTCACAACAGCCCCGGTTCTAGCTCAACCGGATACAACCAAGCCATTTGATGTTTATTGTGATGCGTCCGGCATCGGGCTTGGTTGTGTACTCATGCAAGGAGAACGCGTGGTCACTTATGGATCATGGCAATTACGGAATCATGAGAAACATTATCCAACTCATGATCTCGAGCTTGCTGCCGTGGTGTTAGCTTTGAAGATGTGGAGACATTACCTATTGGGAAATCTGGTTCATCTCTACACCAACCACAAAAGTTTGAAGTACATATTCACTCAGAAAGAGTTGAATATGCGACAATGGCGATGGTTGGAGTTGATCAAGGACTATGAGATTGAAATTCATTATCATCCGGGCAAGGAAAATGTGGTTGCCGATGCACTCAGCCGGAAGTCTCATATTAATAACTTGACCATTGCGCCGATAGAAGAGGAAGAGCCAAGCTTCTACATGGTTCCATAGGGAGCTCTACATAATCTAGCTCTCATACCCACAATAAGAGAGGAGGTTATGGAAGCTCAAAAGAAAGACAAGGGCATGACTCATATCAAAAGGAGGTTGAAGAACGGGGAGATGAAATGTTTCCGGTTAGATGATGAAGACACCCTATGGTTCAGGGACCGGATAGTCGTACCCCGTGATATGAGGCTGCGGGAGAAAATTTTGGATGAGGCTCACTTATCCAAATTTTCTATTCATCCAGGCAGCAATAAAATGTACCAAGACCTCCGGAAGAAGTTTTGATGGACACGTATGAAACGTGGAGTTGCAAAATACGTTTCAGAATGTGATACGTGTCAAAGAGTTAAGGCCGACCATGTGAGAAAGTTGGGCCTGTTGCAACCGCTACAAATACCGGCATGGAGGTGGGAAGACTTGAGTATGGATTTCATCGTTGGGTTGCCGATGACCTCCCACCACCATGACTCGATTTGGGTAATCATGGACCGGTTGACCAAATCAGCACGCTTCATCCCCGTGCATACCAGATACACCACCAAGCAGTATGCGGAGTTATACATAGCACAGATCTTGTGTCTACATGGAGTTCCCCGGACGATCATCTCTGATCGAGGCGCGTTGTTTGTTGCTCGTTTCTGGGATCAGCTCCACACATCCTTGGGAACCAAATTGATTCGAAGCTCCGCGTATCACCCTCAAACCGATGGGCAAACTGAGAGGGTGAATCAAATACTTGAAGATATGCTGAGAGCATGTGGCATCCATCACGGTAAGAGCTGGGACGATCACTTACCATTGGTAGAG
Organism: Neostapfia colusana; assembly: GCA_030760725.1. NCBI lineage: Eukaryota > Viridiplantae > Streptophyta > Magnoliopsida > Poales > Poaceae > Neostapfia > Neostapfia colusana. The sequence goes on along the minus strand of JASWHV010000017.1, from coordinate 28,392,858 downwards.
TTCTCATATAACAAAGGGTATCAATCAAGTATCAAAATGGCGCCTTATGAAGCCCTCTACGGCCGGAAGTGCCACACACCCTTGAACTGGTGTGAATCCGGCGAGAGAGTTATCTACGGGATTGATCTCGTAAATGAAGCAGAAGAGCGGGTGAGGCTTATTCAGGAAAATATTAAAGCCGCACAGTCCAGACAAAAGAGCTATGCGGATAAGAGGCGTCGTCCTCTGGAATTTCAAGTTGGGGACCACGTATATCTCCGCGTATCTCCGATGAAGGGCATTTACCGTTTCGGAGTGAAAGGAAAATTAGCTCCACGTTTTATCGGTCCCTTCGCCATCATTGAAAGGTGTGGACCCGTGGCATACCGTTTGGAGCTACCGGTAGTCTTAGCCGGCATTCATAACATCTTCCACATATCTCAGTTGCGTAAATGTTTGATAGTTCCAACGGGAATTCTCACTGGAGACATAGCAGATTTGAAGCCGGACCTCACGTATGTTGAGCGACCAACCCGGATAATTGATGAAAAGATTCGCGAAGCCAGGAACCGGACGCTGCGATTTTTTAAGGTGCTATGGGAAAATCACACGTCCAACGAAGCTACATGGGAAAGCGAGGAGTATTTCCAACGCAATCATCCGGAGTTGTTAGAGGCTTATGTTGAGTAGTTGTCCCCTCCACATTGTCCTTAATCATGAATCTCGGAACGAGATTCTTTTTAAGGGGGGAGGAATGTAAAAGTCCCAAAACATGTAAATAGAAAACTTGAGCTATGAATAAAGTTGAGTTTAAGTACAAGAAATGGGACTTGCAAAAACTTTTGTATACTCATGAAAGTATTGGCTTGTGCAATAAAACTTTGAATTCAGTTTGAACTAAAAGGGTCACTTCAAAAAGATGAAGGCCACTTTCAAAAGGAGAAATTCAAACTGTTGTTTAAAAAGTTGTATTTGCAATGGCCAACTCAAAGATCAGAGGACATATTTGAATTCCTCAGGTCCAAATTATGAGGGGGCCAAGTTTTGAGCAAATTTGAAGGTGCTTTGATATGAATATCAAAGGAACTTGTAAATTTCATCCAAATTTGAATTTAAACTTAAAACTGAGGAACAACTTGTCAAATTGCCAAATGACTTTTGGATTTGAGTTCCTCAGAGCTGAGTTTGCACTAGGCCAAAAAAATTGAAGATCTTTTGGGGCAGAGGGGAGTGGTGGGCCCCACTTGTCATTGAGAGGGGGGAGTATTACTTACTGCTTAAGTCTGCCTTTGTGTATCGGTTTCCACCCGAGCTGCCGAGGGGGCTGCAGGCGCCACCGCGACTCCACGGGGAGGACACCTCCTGGTGTCATTCGCGAGCTGGCGATCGACTCGGCGGTTCACTCGTTCTCAGCGTGTGAAGTGGCCTTAAGCGATCTGTGGTGCCCTGCCTCTCCCCGAGTAACAGCCGAACAGCACGCTGCCGCCGCTCCCCGGTGCTCCAGCAGAACCCAGGGAAAACCGGAGCACAGCCTCCCTCCGAGCTGCTGAACAACACCGCGCGCCCACTCTTCTTCTCCCTTACACAAAAGCGACCGAGGTTGGTCCTCTCTGCCGCAGGTGCGCCGTGTTCGCGCGGCAGCCGAAAGAGAACCGAGGAGAGAGCTTCCATGGACAGCTGAGTCTAGCGCCTGTCACAACCAAGTGCCGGCGTCCCCGGATGCGCTGTGGCCCCGTGCTGCTCACCTCCAAACCTCAAGCAAATCCGTGAACCACCGAGCGAGAATTCGGGAAAACTTCGCCGGCGGCCCCAGACCGATGATCCGGTATGAAAACCCAAAATTCTCATTTGTTCTTCGTTCTTAGCTCATCAAATCATGCACAAATAAACTAGACTGGCTAGCGATCCGATCCCCTTCACAACCCTAGTTAGAAACCCCGTGTTAGCGGCTAATTTCGGGCTTTCCGATCGGCGGCCATGGCGGGAACGCGCGGGCGCACGGTGACAACCGGGTTGCCGCTGTTTCCGATCCAGGTTGAGGCTGTGCCGAGCTTGCCTGACCTCCACTGACGCTTTAGAGCGGATCCGCCAAACGTTCGGCGGGCTAGGGTGCTCGGACCACGGCGCCGAAGCTGTACCGAAGGGTGCGCACGTCGCCGACCGGTTTCCGGTCACCAGCAGCCCGAGATCAACGCACCAGTGGATTGCTCGTCCCTGAAAACCTCCAGGCAGCGAGTACCGAGCCGGGAGACGGCCGGGAAGCCGACTCCGGCGAGCCCCGACGAGTTTCCGGCGAGGGGGCGACGCGGGAAAAAGGAAACGGCCAGGGGAAGAAGACGACCGTCGGGTCCCACGTGTCAGTGGTGGAAAAATTAAATCCCCGATCAGCTGCGGCCCCGGGATCCTTTGCGACAACACGGGAAAGGGTCTGTGGCCCCGTGTGGCATGATTCCAAAGGCTGACACGTGTAGGGTGAACCCACAGGCAGAGTTTGAACATTTCCCGAATTAATTTGAATTCCAGATTTAGTTCAAACTTTAGAACCTCATAACTATTGCTAGGAAGCTCCAAATTTAGTGATTCAAATTGGGTTGGATTCAGGATGAAAAACTCTATCCAAATATGGATCCCAATTTTCATGAAAACCAATAGAAAAGACTGGAGAATTCTTTAAAGCTTTTCAGAAAAAGAATTTTAGAGGGAGTTTGGTTCATCCGAAATTCCCCAACTTTTGCCAGAATATTCTTGAGAATGTTAGCGAACTCCTGTAAAAGTTTCAGCTCATTTGGAGTTGATTTAGTCATGGTAATTCTGGTTTCAAGTTTCTGTTTTCAAATAAATACGGAAACATTTTCAGGGAATTTCCAAAACTTGGAAATTCAGTTCTGGGCATTCCTTAGCTCCAACAATCCTAGGAAACTTCAGGCATACTCTCTCAGATATGTTTGAAATTGTAGTTCACTTGAATTTGCATGAAAGTGCAAATTTATTTAGAATTAATTCCTTTTTGCCTAAATGCTTAGGGAATTGTTCTGGGTGATCTACTTAGTGAAATATTCTGAATTTTGGTCCAGAGGACGTTCTTTGACAAGGAACTCCCAAGAAAATTTCGAGCTCCATTGGAGCCCTGGATCAGTAGTGTTCTGTTCAACCATTAGTTGATCCCCACCCAAGTGATGAAACCCCACTCGTCACTCGATCTTAGTACTTAAACACAAACCCAAACCACTAGCACCAGTTTCATTTTAAATTCTTAAACAGAGTTCCAGTTTTAAAACTTGTCTAGCACTTGTTAGCAAGAGTTTTACAATTAAAAATGTATGCACATTCATAACGTGTAGTGATTAAACATGGAAAGTGGAGAAGGAGAAGGTGAACTTGGATCAAGGAACAAGAAGGGCAGGAGTGAACTTCAAGACATCAGAAACTGACTTCCGCTCAACTGACTTTAGTTACCTGCAAAACCAAGGCAAGCCCCGGTTTGCACTTAAGTTGTTTTTAAAGTTTTCCCTTTGTTCACTACTATTGGTCAAAGTTTGTATGTGCATTAGGTCAAGGATGTTTTATACTCCAGTTGCATAACCAAACATGAACCCTGAAGTCAATGGTAGAATTGGGACATCGCTGTAGGATAAGGCCATGCTAAATAGCGTAGGACATCCGGTAGAAGTCGAGTAGTTGGAATCTACTCGCGAGCTATTGACGGGACTACCTGGGTGTAGATGGAAAAAGAGGGCAAACTAAAGTTTACGTTTCCAAAGATGAGACCGGGCAGGATGGTTAGGCAGCGACAAGATGAGGTCTTGGTCGAGTAGCTCTGCCTGTGTCGGTTAAGGACCGATGCGTGTGCGGCACCCAGGAGCAGGTATTGAGTTGTGTACCGTATGCTTACTGACATATGGGAATCAGGAAACCGATGTACCAGGTTCACTGGGTTGTTGAGGCATACCACATCGTCTCATTAGACCAATGAGCCTGAGATGGCGCGACCGGTTCTACAGTCTAGTGCCCTGAGAAAGGTTGCCACATACGACGTAATGAAGGACGCCCGAGTTGGGTCTTCAGAGGCGGGCGTATGTGTCGAGTTATCCGGGTAGTGTTTGATTCGAATCACCGTCCATGGCGGTTATTGATTACCGCTTCCTCCCTGTGTTGTGACGTAGTAATCAAGTTGTGTGGAAATAGATTGCAAAGTTTTTAAATGCTGTTATGATAATTGTAAATTCCATGAAAACCATGTTTGAAGTAGAGATAGAGCAAACTAAAGTTATTTTTCCACCTTGGGACAAGTAACATTGGAATGAAGCGTTTCTTATTTGATTGTGGAGTTCAAATGTTGCTGGGCGCAAGGTCACTACTATTAATGGCTAAAATTTGAAAGTTAAGGATGAACTCGTAGGCGAGTCTTTTCGCAAAGGACAGGCTTAAGTCTTAGATTACTTTCATATAGAGTTCCATGCTTTAGGAGAGACGGTTAAGTCTTGCTGAGCCTTTGTGCTCACTCTTGCTATATAAGTGGTTTTGCAGGTGAACATCGACGCTATAAAGAAGGTTGTCCGGTGAGACTCGGGAACTTCCGAGTCATGTCACACATGGAGAACTTAGCCGCTGCCATGTCTTCGTGTTGCTAGCGAGAGGAGTCCGCGGGCTGGACCTCTTCTCGAGTGCTTCGTAGATACTTGACGTGAGCTGTTATAGACTTCCGCTGTAGCTATTTTATGTAAATTATTTACAAAGAACAATTTGTAAGCTTCCACTTTTGATTTATGTAATACATCGTTCCTTATATGTGTGCTGTTCGGTGCCGCATAACACGGAACCACCCAATGCGATTCCCGGGCAAGGTACCCCATCCCCGTGACGTGATCGGGGCGGCGGGGTCCTCTCACTTGTCACAAACCTACCCCCCTTGAATTGAATCTTGCCCTCGAGATTCGATAGAGTGGAGAATAGATGAGGGAATTCTGCCTTGATGTCTTCCTCACGTTCCCATGTAGCTTCGGCTTCCGTGTGATGTCTCCATTGTACCTTGCACCAACGGATCACTTGGTTTCTCGTGACCCTTTCCTTCACGTCCAAAATTCGGACAGGGTGCTCTACATAGGTCAGATCCTCTTGAAGCTTGAGCTCATCCATTGGTAGTTGTTCTTCCGGTACCCTCAAGCACTCCTGAAAATTCTTGAACCACCGCGATGCTTCCCAATGTTGCTTCTTCGACGTGGTTCATCGTTGCCTTCTCGGTTACCGGTTGGGCTGACTCGAACTCGATACGATTACAATGCTTGTTTGTCAACTGCACGCTCCTCTTAGCACATTGGATTACTCCGTTGTGCTTGCTTAACCAATCCATTCTGAGTATTATGTGAAGCCCTTGGGAATCCAAGATAATAAGGTTGGCAAGGAAGTCTACCCCCCTTATTTTAAGGTTTACTTTCGGACATACTATATTAGTTCTCATCTCTCCACTGGGAGAATTAACAAACATAGTATACTTCATGTGTCATATGGGTAGATTATACTTGGCAACATACTTGGATGATATGAATGAATGCGATGCTCCGGAATCAAATAAAATGGTGGCTGGGTTGGAGTTGGCAAGGAACATACCAATCACGACGTCCTCAGCCTGTTAAGCTTCCTCAGCAGAGACATGATTCACGTTGCCACGAGCGTAGTTCTGCTGCCCACGGTTGCCTTGATTAGCTCCTCCGTTCGGCCATGGGTTCTGCTTGGGCGCATTGCTTGGCTGTCTAAGTCCTTTCCTCGGGCACTGACTTGCGAAGTGTCCCGCCTCTCTGCATGCAAAGCATGACTTGTTGCCCAAGATAGCAGGAATGTTGGGACGAGGGTGGTTTTGAACATAAGCGCCCATGTTTGGTCGGGGCGCTGGAGGCAGAGGCACACGAGGTGCTTGCATGACAGGACGTTGCTGCGGTGGTTGATTAGGGCAAATAGTAGAAGTGGATGAGCCGTACGTTGCTCCCTTGTGGCTGGTATGGCATCTTTCTCTTGCCCTCTTGCTCGATCTCACGGATCTTGCTCTCAACCACTATGGCTTTGTCAACTAGCTTCTGGAAGCTTGCATAATCGCTGTTGAGGAATTGAACTTGGATCTCATTGTTCAACCCTCTCATGAACAAGTATTGCTTCCGTTGATTCGAGTTGACATCTTCGGAGGCATACCTTGAAAGCTGTGTGAACTTGTTGAGGTACTCATTCATTCTCTTCCGTCCTTGACGGAGACCTTTGAACTCTTGCCTTTTAAGCATCATGACTCCAGCAGGGACGTAATGAGAGCGGAAACTCTCCTTGAACTCAGTCCAAGTGATAGTCTCCTGGTTGACATGAGCGTTGCATAGAGCGTCCCACCAGTCAGCGGCTGCTCCTATAAGTTGGTGCGATGCGAAGAGAACCTTCTCCCGATCATTGCACTGAACAATGGCAAGCTTCCTCTCCATGGACTTCAACCAATCATCGGCCTCCATGGGATCATTGGCTTGTGCAAAAGTAGGCGGTCGAGTCCTCATGAACTCTCCTGATCTGTTGTGAGCTAGCGGTGGTGGTGGTGGTGCAGGAACAGGATTAGGATGGTTGTTGTTGGCTTGCAGCTGACCCAAAGTTTGGATCATAGTTTGCATGAGCTGGTTCTGCATAGCCATCAACCGCTCAAGATTGTTTGCACAAGCCTCAGGGTTAACATTCTCAGGAACCTTGACGTGGTCATCCTCTTGTGGTTCCTGGTTGCCACGGACGTTCCTCCTTTGACGGTCGGCGTTTTCCCTCACCATCTGTGCGAGAGAGTTGGGCAGAATAAGGAATTAGAAGTTTAGATGGATCCCCCCAACTATATGCATCAAGGGTATGAACTATATATCAAACTATATGAGGATGTGAACACATGCCGAAGCATCTCACATCTCTCTACTATGTGTGGATATGGACAACGCTGAAGCGTCCCACAACTCACACTAAGCACACAAGCACAAACAATCATCACAAAAGTTCAGACCACTCCTATTCAAGTTTATTCAATGGGAGTCCTATGTGTTTTTAGGGTTCCTAGGTGATACCAATCTATGACTTCTACCTAGGCTTGCATCCTACGGTCAAGGTAGTTCGATGCCAATCTATGCATTCTACCTAAGCCTGCGTCCTACGGTCAGTGTGGCTCTAATGTGTGAGGAGCCCGGCCCAGGAATCGCAGTGGGTGGTGCAGTGCGATGCGGCACCCAACAGCATGCACGAAAAGAGGCTCAATAACATAAGAAAACCATTTTGTTACTCAAGATAAGTTCTTTTACAACATAAGTACACATGCAGCGAAACGTAAAAACTGGACAATCTACTCACTCTCGACCCTAACTACGCCGAAGAGAAGTCGTTCAGCCCATGAACGCTTCCTACTAGCTTCACCAAAGAAAGGCAGCGGCTAGGTTTCCAATGAGTAGAACCCTGAGGTTCGTCGTCTCACCGAACAACCCTCTTCATAGCAGGCATCCTGCTACCTGCAAAACAACTCAGAAGCAACCGTGAGCACTAAGGCTCAACAAGACTTAACCGTCGATCCTAAACATGTAACTCTACATGTAGGGGTAGTAAGAAAGTAGGAATAGGAATTTGCAAAATGCAGCTTGACTAAACTTGATCCTTATATTCAGATTCTTTTAGCCTTCATTTTAGTGGTCCCCACGCCTCACAACATCAGAAGTCCACAATCAAACAAGAAACGCTTATCCCGATGTTGTTAGCCTAAGGTGGAAATGAAATTTAGTCGGCTCTATATCTACTTCAGTCAAGGTTCCAATACAGTGATTAATCCACAAACAACAAGGTAAGACTTAGTTCCTCTTCTTACTACGTCATGGCGCAGTGGGCAAGTATGCTCAATCCTCTTCCGCGAGCGACGGTGATTCGAATCAATAACACCCCGGAATATACGACACATACACCCGTCTAGAAAGACTCTCTCAAGAGCTCTTTCTTACGTTGTATGCAGCAACCTTTCACACGACACCCTGACATAGAAAAACGTTTCGCACCGAGCAGGATGGTCCTCTACGTGGACACGTCGAAGTTGCCCGCTAAAGGATTTACACCTCCCGCCTTCTCAACGCCATTCCCACGCAAAGGATGAGTTTCTATATCACGGTCCATCGAGTTACATTAGTTTCATGGGTACCATACCCCATTATATATCCGGTACAGCTCAATCTTATCCAGCAGGGCTGCATACATACGGTCCTTAACCGATACGGACGGGGCTACAACCAACCTCCACATTTGCCTTACCATCCCGGTATAGGCCAAATGTGGTCTCAAGCATTGTCACACCCATCGCAGGTCGAGACCAACTTTGAGCGCTCCATCCTACAGGAACATCCCCGTCCCCATCTCATTTTCATGAGGGTGCTCTAATCATTAACCTCTCGCGGGTAACTCCATTACTCAAACTTTCTCGCGAGTAGCTTTTTACTACTCGACTTCTACCGAGGTAGCTACAACATTAGCGTAGCATCTACGATGAGGCAAAGCCTACACTAAACCTTCTACTCAGGGATGTAATAGCCATGCAAGTGGGTTTCAATCATCCTAGACATAATGCACAATATCAAGTCTAATAAACATGAGGTGAAGTAAAGCAAAATTTAAAACGTTAACGATATGCAAAACGGGGCTTGCCTTGCTCAACAGTTTTGTTAGAAGCTAGGAGTTAGTCTTCCTATGGAGAATCTGCCAAACTTGTCACAAGATGGAGATCCTCGCGGCGGAGTTCATTCCTCGTCAAACGTCGACATCACGTGCTATTAAGGTGATTTATGCACATGTATTCAAAATCAATTTAGAAAATGATTCAAAACTGTTGTACCAGTTAACTCACACCTAAAAGGGACAAACAACAGCAAGGTTTCGGTTGTTGGATCTACAACCTTAGAGATGATGAAAGCTAGGGTGAAAACAGATACTAGTAATCACCATGTGATTAAGTCCATTATATGAACACTTAAACCTAAAACATGGTAGCTCAAGTTACAGAGGTCCAATGAAGCTGAGAATTTAACCACAGCCTCTATGGAAGGTATTTAGGCAGTGTGCAAAAATTGAGCTCATGAAATGGCTGTGAGCACAACAAATCCTTATGTGGTTTTCACTAACCTGCCTTTACCCCCTAGATATTAAGCTTTCCTATGCTGAAAAGTAGACTTTTTGTGAAGTACAAAATGTACTGAGTCCATAGGAGTTGGTTTTACCATTTTTGGAGTTTCCTACATGGAGATATGGATTTTTACAAAGAATGGGAAAAAGCTGAAATTGTCTCTGTTCATTTTTCCCATTTTTCAGAGACATAACGAATGAACACATCATTTGACCAAGCAAATGAGGTCCAATGCCTCTGAAATTTTTACTGGAGTTCAAGAAACTTTTGAAGGATGTCCTGTCCAAATTTGGGAATTTTCCAATAAACAGAACTCCTGTAAAAATTCATACAAAGTTTTTTTAAATGAATTAATGAGCCAAATCTAGGGATTTTCATAAATATTGGTCTGCACCCGTGGATAGTACTCTTTGAGAAGAATCCAAAAAAATTGTTTCACAATTTTTAGACACTCCTACACAATGTTATGGCTCTCCAAAGTTTGAACTGAATTGGTAAAATCTGGAAAATGTTTAAATGCCGACAGTGGGTCCCACTAGTCATCCCTAACCTCCATCCTTGCCCCAAACAGAGCAGTGGCGGCTCCCTCCGGCGAGGTCGCTGCAAAAGGCACTTCCCAGCCACGTCCGGACCCCCTGCTGCCCCCCTCCCCCCCCCCCCCATTTTCCCCCACGCTGAACACGTTGGTGAGGTCGCCGGCGGCTGAAACTCGCCGGAAAACAGGGCGCACCGACAACAGCGAACCGAGGGCTCCGGCGAGGTCGTGCACGGTGAACTCTCCACCAAATGGTCAGTTCTTGGTCTCTAAAGCACCAGGGGATCATGTATAAGACCGACATGAGGTCTAAACAAGCTGGGGAGCGCTATAAACCTATCGGCACCGTGCGCCCGATAGGGTCCAGCGGTGTACCCTCAAAAAGAACTCGGATTCCTCACTCTACACTCAATTTCATGGTCCAAAATCGATGGAGGAGGTGTGCTAGGCAGTTAACATCCTGTGTGTGAAGTTTGAAACCCAACAAACACGATTTGAGGACGAATTTTACAATTCCTTACCTCAAGGTAAGTTTCTGCCCTCAGGCGGACGGCCGGTGTGCAGTATGTGGGGAATATTCTCATGACATCTCATGTCGGTAGGTGCACCATGAGAGTAGCTACTGTACGGGGCGACTTGATCGATTCAGCGGGGGTGAAATGGGGGAAAGGCTGCCACGTACGACGTCAGTGATGGTTTTTGTAGGCAACGTCGAGTACGGGCGTACGTGTCGTGTAGTCCGGGTGTTATTGATTCGAATCACCCTCACTCGCGGAATGGACCGAGCATACTTGTTCTCACAGTCGTGACGTAGTAAGAACTTGCATGAGAAAGGAACTAATCATATTGATATGAAGTATCATACTAGCTTTGTATTGGATCTTGATGAATAGGCTAGTGCAAACTCGATTCTTTTATGCCATGAGCAATTTACATCGGGGGAAAGCGTTTCTTGTTTGATTGTGGACTCCTGATGTGGTGGGCCCAAGGTTACTTAAAATGCTGCAATTAATACCTGAAAGTAAGGATTCACTTTTAGGCGAGTTTAATTATGCTTATGCCATCCTATGTTAGGTTCATAACCTCACTTAGAGTTTCATGTTTAGGGTGACGGTTAAGTCTTGCTGAGCGTTATGCTCACGGATACTATCCGAGTTGTTTTGCAGGTAATTGACTCGATGCTTATGAGAAGGGATGCCGATGAGACTCGGGAACCTCCGAGTGCTTACTCAAGGAGCATCCTCGCCACTGCAGATTGTCTTCGTGTTGCTAGTAAGAGACAGTCCGCGGGCTGGACTGTTTCTTTGTTGCTAGTTTAGAATGAGTCGTGAGAGTGATAGTCTTCCGCTGTATCTTACTCTGATATAGTTATTTGTAAAACATTCTTGTACGCTTCCGCAAACTATTTATGTAATATGATGTGTTTCTTCGACCCGTGTGCTTGTTGGGTGCCGCATAACACGGCACCACCCAACGAGGTGCTGTCCCTCACAGCGTGGCATCAGGGCTGTTACATCGAACTCAGCACATTTTTCTGAGTTAGTCCACCAATTTTCATCTCCATTGGACTTCAGCTTGTCGGGAGCCAAATTTGCAATAATTCAAAACTGAATTTGAATTTCAGTTCAAATGTGAAGCAAATTTAGCCAAACCAATTTCAAATTTTGGAAACCAAATTCAAACTGTGACTTGGTGCTTAAGTCTCACATTCAATTGTGAGTAGCTGGCATATTTTCAGTGGAAACAGAAAGGAAAATCAGAAAAAGAATTACTGGAGGAGGGACCCACTGGTCAGCCACACAGAGATCAAACCGACTCAGTCACTTGGTCGAACACCTGCGGTCACCAGCGCATGGGTGAAACCCCACCCCAATGCGGCCACAGCGACGAGCTGGTGTCGTGCTGGGGGCCTGCGCCGCGCTATCACCTGCCCACAAAGTCATCCCTTGCAGCTCACACGCCGACCGGCTGGCTTTCACGCGCTCTCAACCGAAAATGCTCATCTCTCGGCCGCTCTCCTCGTCTCCTCGGTGCGCCGCTGATCCAGGCGTTCTCGTGACCGAAGATCAACAGCAAAGAGGCGTGCCGGACGCTGCTCGAACGCACGGTGAAGACCCTACCCCCTTTCATGCTCTGTAGGGAGAGTATTTCCACGCTTAGTCCTCGGTGTTCAAAGAACCGAGTTAGCAAAGATTCTGAAATTCGTGGTGATCAGCCCTCCACTGCGTAAACCCAGCTAAGCACATGTTCTACACATCCCCATGGGCACCTAGGATCAAAGACCATCGAAAACCATCGAGTCTTGGCGCTGCTATTCAAGTTTTTCGAGCATCCGCCATTGTAGCCCTAGGTCAACGGTGAGCACATAGCTCCAGCCGTTTCCATGGCCAGCCGAGCTCATTTTCGTGCTCAGCATGCCACAGCAGAGTTGTAGGAGCAAACCGTTCGGAAAATAAGGCCCTGAGTAGCTCGGGCGACATCGCCGGAGCAGAGAGAGCTGCTGTCACCGTCGCAGGCGTGGTTCCAGCCTTCGCCGAGCTTCGGTGAGGGCACCAGCTTGTTCTCCGAGCCAAGTTAGGCACAGGCGGCGAGTTCGTCGAAGGTCGGGCGGCAGAACGCCCGGCGGCGAGAGCTCCGGCGAGGCATCGCCGCGGGAGTCGCAGGATGTCGCGAGGTAGATGAAGGGGGGGGGGGGCGAGTCCACCGGTCAGCCTCTGTTCTCGCGCGGGGATCCACTTGTGGCCGGGATTCAATGTGGCAGCGTGGGTAAAACCCCGTGGGCTGCGGTGTGGCCACGTTCTCAGTGGGCCGGTTTAAGGAGTGGCCCCCACCCGCAGAGTTTAAACATTTTGGAATTTTCCAGTTTAGTTCAAACTTCAAATGCATAGAACTTTTGCTAGGAAGCTGCAAATTCAATGAATAAAATATTTCTGAACTCAGCTTTTTGAGTAATTTCCACCAATACCAATTTCAGCTCATGAAACTTAATAGTTTTCCAGAATTAAATCCGTAAAATTTAAACTGTTAGGAATTTTATCTGGAGAACTACTTTATGAAAAATTCCGAAGTTTGGTTGAGAGGTTCAATGGAAAATACTTGAGTCACAGTAAAATTTTCAGACCCATCCAAGTTCATTTAGTCCATCTAATGTAGTGATTAAGTGAACTGCCCTGAGAAAATAGAAAAATGTACAGAAACATTTTTCAGATTTTCTCAAATCTTGTTTATGGCATAACTTCCTCTAGAGTTCTTCAAATGACATGAAACCAATTCCATTAGAACCATCTTAAATTCTAGTTTCCAGAAACTAATGATTGGAGCCATGAAAACCCCTGGAATTCCATAGAGGCTCTAATATTGACCAAATAGGCTTTTATTTGTACAAAGCTCAGATGAACATTGTTTCAAATGAAACTTGGTCAAGACTCAGGTTAGGACCCTACCAAGCCACCATGAAAATTTCAGAACCATCGGGGAGGGCTAGCTAGAGTTATGGTAGTTACTTATTCAAGTTCAAACATTGCAGTTAAATTGACATATAGTATACCAAGCCTCCGGAAGTACTTGGCTTCCTTCTTCCAGACGAAGCCCTAACAACTGACCAGCAGCAACAAGTCAAGCCCTGGTTTACATTAACCTCTTTTATAAAAGTTTTACTTTGTTTACATGTTTAGTATGAAGTATGGTTGTGCATTAGATGTAGGATGGATGGAACAGCAGTTGCATAACCAGAATTTTTCCTATAAGAGTGAGGGTAGCGTCTAAGACCTCGAATAGACAGGCTATGCTTAATGATTCATAGGACTTCGGTACAAGTCGAGTAGTTGGAATCTACTCACGAGTTAGGCTTGGGACACACGGGATTGGTTCGAGTGATGTGAGATCACTTTAGAAATGAAAATGAGACTAGGCAGGGGCTAGGGCGCAGCAAGAGAAGTCTTGTGTGCGCAGCCCTGTCCGTGTCGATTGAGGACCGATCCGTGTGTGGCCCTGCTGAACAAGTATTGAACGTACTGAAGGCATATCGGATATATGGGACCCGATAAACCGATATAACCTATACCTCCGGGCATCGAGGCATAACGCACCGATTTATAGGTGTAGGCTGAGGGCAGCAAGGTGGAAATCTGCTAACGGGCATAGAGAGATGGTCCAGGTAGGGAACCATCTGCTCGTTTTGGTGCGACCGGTTCGACGTTTGGGCTGTTGGGTGAAAGGTCGTCCCGTACGGCATCAAGTGAGCGTGCTGTGCAGCTCCACGGGTGCGCGTACGTGACGTGCTCTTTGGGTATCCCTGCAGGTGTATATCGAGTCGATTCGCCGTCCCTCGTGGTGAAGAATACCACTTGGTCACTGAGTCGTGACGTAGGCTAATGTATGAAATGTGATGATTCAATGTTGCTGTTATGATATAATTGTATTGTTACATGTGTGCCACCAAATATTGCTTACTAAATTTCAGATTCATGAACTGTTAACTTGTGGCTAAAAGATGAACTAAGGATGAACTTGTAGGCGGGTCCGTTTGCTGCATTTTTACCATCCCATGTTCATTGTACCCTACATGTAGAGTTTCATGCCTAGGTGAGTCGGTTAAGTCTTGTTGAGCCATCGTGCTCACGGTTGCTGCTTAAGTGTTTTTCAGGTGAGGAGCCACCCACGAACTCGGGCTACGAGTCCACCGGCGAGGGTTACCCTCCGTCGGGGACCACGGCTGAGTGGGAGCCGTACACGCCGCGCTGAGCTGAGGAGTGCAGCTAGTGTGGGTTGCCCTAGGGCTGGGCAACCGACTTTTGCTAGATAGGCGGGCGTGTGTTGTACAAATTAAACTTCTGCTGTGTAATATGAACCCTAGTTTGTAACTGAGTATTGTACCAGTTTGTACAGTTTCAGTTGGTTTTCTATGTAATACAATGTATCCTTATGATGTGTGCTGTCGGGTGTTGCATCGTGCGGCACCACCCTCTGCGATCCTGGATGAGCGGATTCTGGTCCGCCATAGGCTGGAATCAGAGCCGCATTGGGGATAGCACGCTAATTAAGGAACTATATTACGGGAAAATTTAGGTTTACGGTGAGGATTCGGTAATTTGCCCAAGTAAGGACTACAATAGCTTAGTTACTTAAAGTGGCAAGACTAACATAGGTGTTATAATTCTGAATTTTTATTATGTAATGACGCACCTACGATCTGGTAAGAATGGTAAGGAACGCCACCGAAAGCAGTTCAATTTCGGTTAGCTCCCCTGACGAGGAACGTGGTTCAGGGATAGGTCTCACAGCTTGGTGTGAGACGTCAATATGGAACTCTTGGAATCTTCATGTTCCTGAGTTCATATGAAAAGCTGATCCCTAGAGTGCATTAGGCAAGCAAGTGTAGACCCCATCGTGTGGTCAGTAACGCGATAGTGTGTTCTTCTGGAAATAGCCCAGGAGTACATACGCAGCGCTTGCCATCGGCGTGCCCTGCAGGGCAGTAGGTGGTATCTGTTGGGTTGATAACATTCCCAACCGTGACGACCCGTTCATGATATACTCGGGTTCCCCGTCGTGTGGTGTCAAAATACGATGACGTACCTTGAGACGTGACTTAACTCAAGGACGGCCGTATGGCAATGATACGGGCGTTTGTATTTACTTTCAATTATGGACCTGCCTGGAATGAACATAACCTTTGAGTGCATCATTATTGTGTGGTCTTCTGAAGGTACTAACCAAGTATGTATGCCGTGTAGTAAACGTGTGCGAGAGACCGTTTAGAGCCACACTTGAGACGTATATGCCGGTATAATCCGGTTAGGATTTTCTTTTGTGAGGAACATAGTACGGACATAACATAGGCATGTGTATGAAAGATAATGATAACCAAGAACTAAAATCACCAAGTTTAGACATTTAGGACCCTAGTTGGGTAGAGAAATTCAATAGTTGATTAGTGTAGCTACAAGTGATTGAAAAACAGAGTGCTCTGTTTTGGGCAGCAAGTTTGCTGAACTTTAACAGAGCATAACTCACAGATAATTTAGCCAATGGAGGTTTGAGAGATAGTTCTGGAAAGGTATTTAAGCACTATACAACTTTGTTGTAGACTTCCGTAACGGAATCACACCCTAAGATTTCCTAAATTCCATAGGGATGTAAACTGTCCAGAATCAGGACAGATTCAAAACACTCTCTGAACTGATCTGTTTTTCAAGCATAACTTACTATAGAAAAATCCAAAACTGTCATATCATACATATTTAGAAAGGGTAGGAGATGTTTTACATCTTTGTAATTCAAAGTTTCTGAAATTTCAGCACGGAATTCAGTGGAAACCAGAGTTGAAAACAGCAACTTCCAAGGGAGGTGCTGTTGAAATTCTTCCAGGAATTCTGTTGAATTTGAATTACCATAACTTTTTAAAAAAGCTGATCTTAGGGCAAATAAATACTCGTTGAAAAGATACTGAAGTTAATTCAACTTGAGTCATTAAAATGCTCAGAACCAGATCAAAATCTGGGATATGTAGAAACTGGTCATTCTGATAGAGGAATGACAGTTGAACTCATTTGAGGGATTGTTGTACCCTAGGAGGTTTAAGTACTCCCAATGTGGTAGGACATACTCATGACAGATTATCTTCAACTAGTGAAAGATTTGAGTATATGTCTTACTCAATTTTGTTTTGCTAGAGACCATGTTTGTGTCGTATTGAAAATAAAAGGGTAGTATACGTGATGACAAAGCGACAGTAACGTCTCGTAGTGACCAAACCTAGTTGTGATGAGCTTCCAAAGAGGAAGTTCATCAAGTTGGAGTTAACTAGCTTGTATTTGGTTTGGTAATGGTGTAGCTTGTGCAAAGTTATTACATTATCCGTATACGAGATGTATCGCATGTTTTACTGTCATTATGTTTATGCCATTGTATTGGGCTGCATGGAATATGCTGTGGGACTGATGTTTATTGTCGTATGGTTGCAGATGGTTCGCACTCGGACCACGCATGAGATTTATGGCTCTAGCCAGCAGGGAGGCGATGACTCCCAGCCACCTGCCTACGATAGCACCCCGCAGCAACAACCACCACCGCCGCCTCCGCTTATGCTAGCGGATGTGATTGCGGCACTGGTGGGTGGTCGTGAGGAGCAGACCGACCTGCTCCGCACGATCGTGCAGAATACGTCCCAGGCGGGGGGATCAGGAGAGGGGGCCTCGTGAGCCTCGCGATGTGACGTACTCGGATTTCATGAGTACGCACCCTCCGGTGTTCGCAGAAGCAGCAGAACCACTGGAGGCTGACAACTGGCTGCGGACAATTGAGTCCAAGTTCGGGCTGCTCCAATGTACGGAGCGGCAGAAGACTCTGTTCGCAGCGCAGCAGCTTCACGGTGCCGCTGGTGCGTGGTGGGCGAATTATGTCGCCTCACGTCCGGCTGGCCATGCCGTGGAGTAGGAAGAGTTCCGGGAGGCGTTCTGCGCCTACCATATCCCTCCCAGGATAATGAAGAGAAAATTCCAAGAGTTCTTGGAGCTGAAGCAGGGCGGGAGGAGTGCCCATGACTACTCCCGTGCCTTCAACCATCTGGCGCAATATGCGTCGGATTACGTCTCCACGGAGGAGAAGAAGTGGGAGCACTTCTATCGGGGGTTACACACCGAGATGAAGACGCATCTCGTCCAATGGAATTGCGGCACCTTCAATGACCTCGTCAATGCCGCAATCATGCAAGAGGACGCTCAGCGAGAATTGGCGGCTGAGCAGCGGAAGCCCAGCGCTCCACCCAGCAGTGGGGGTGGCGCTCCCCAGAAGTACCGCATGGTGTATCGGACACCATCCGGACAGCAGTGGCATCTACCGGCGCGACCACAGCAGTTCGGGGGTCGTTCTTTTCAGCCATCCCCGTTCCGATCGCCGATGCCACCACCGCGACTGCAACAGCAGCAGCAGATGGTACCCTGGGCGTTTCCACTGCCACAACGCGCTCCGGGTTTCCGTCCGCCGATCAGCGGAGGACCGCCCCGCTATACTTTTTTTACGTGTGGCCAGGGGGGCCATTTCTCGAAGGACTGTCGCCAGGGGTAGCAGAGCAGCGGGCAAACCCAGTTCCAGGGTGGTGCTCGAAGCCGACCTCCGGTCAAGAAGGTTGGTCAGCGGACTAGGGGCGTTCGCAACCTCGCCAATAAGGATGCCCCAGAGGGAGACAACATGCTGGTGGGTACGTTCACTCTCAACGACCAAGCAATCATCATATTATTTGATTCGGGTGCAACCCACAACTTCATAAGTGCATCATATGTGGTTAAGTATCAACTGGACACCTTTCCCACCGAGTGTTATTATATGATCTTCTCACTGGGAGGAAAGATTTCAGCAACTATGATGATTCCGAAAGCACCCCTATGCTTAGGTGGGAAGATATACCCCACCACTATGATTATTCTTGAGGGGCAGAAGATTGATGCAATCTTAGGGATGTCATGGCTAAGCTACCATGGCACTGTCCTGGAATCTTTATCATGGACGGTTCACCTCAACTCCTGACTACACCGTCCGCAGTCCCTCCTATTAGACAATTCAGTCCGAGAAGTTTCAGCAA
Organism: Neostapfia colusana; assembly: GCA_030760725.1. Taxonomy (NCBI): domain Eukaryota; kingdom Viridiplantae; phylum Streptophyta; class Magnoliopsida; order Poales; family Poaceae; genus Neostapfia; species Neostapfia colusana. Next base: position 28,374,609 of record JASWHV010000017.1, on the reverse strand, counting down.
TCAATAATACTGAAGCTCTCAAGTTAGAGGACATCCCAGTAGTCCGGGAATACCCCGACGTGTTTCTGGATGATCTTCCGGGCATGCCACCTGAGCGGGATGTCGAGTTCAAGATTCAGCTTGCACCCAGGACTACTCCTATCTCCCGGAGACCATACGAAATGGCTCCAAACGAGCTGGCTGAATTGAAAGAGCAGCTCAATGATCTGTTAAGCAAAGGTTTCATTAGGCCGAGTTCCTCGCCTTGGGGATGCTCGGCGCTGTTCGTGAAAAATAAGGATGAAACCTTGAGGCTGTGTGTGGACTACCGGCCGCTTAACGCCGTCACCATCAAGAATAAGTACCCACTGCCCCACATTGACATTTTGTTTGATCAACTTGTGGGTGCAAGTGTGCTCTCCAAGATGGACCTTCGCTCGGGATATCGTCAGATAAAAATCTGGGCAGAGGATATCCCGAAGACGGCCTTCTCGGTGAGATATGGCTTATATGAATATCTCGTCATTTCTTTTGGTCTCACTAATGCTCCAGCATGTATCATGTATCTCATGAACTCGGTGTTCATGCCGGAGCTGGATAAGTTCGTTGTGGTGTTCATTGATGATATCTTGGTTTACTCCAAGACAGAAGCAGAACACGCTGAACACATGAGAATCGTTCTTCAACGATTACGAGACCACAAGCTCTACACCAAGTTCAGCAAATGTGAGTTTTGGATCAGCCAAGTGCCATTTTTGGAACATATCATCTCAGCGGAAGGCATTGCGGTTGACCCAAGCAAAATCGAGCAAGTGCTGAAATGGAAAGCTCCCACTTCAGTCCATGAAGTCCGAAGCTTCCTCGGCTTAGCGGGATACTATCGGAGATTCATTCCAAGCTTGCCAAGCCAATGACAGAGTTGCTGAAAAAGGGAACAAAATATGTTTGGAACACGGCGTGTGAAGGAGCGTTCCAAGCATTAATGAAGCATCCCACAACAGCCCTGGTCTTAGCTCAACCGGATACAACCAAGCCCTTCGACGTGTATTGTGATGCGTCCGGTATTGGGCTCGGCTGTGTGTTGATGCAGGAAGGACGTGTGGTCACATATGGCTCACGCCAACTTCTGAACCATGAGCAGCACTACCCGACTCATGATCCTGAGCTTGCTGCTGTAGTTTTGCGTTAAAAATGTGGAGGCACTATCTCCTGGGGAATTTGGTGCATCTCTACACCGACCACAAGAGATTGAAGTATATTTTCACCAAGAAGGAGCTGAACATGAGGCAAAGGAGGTGGTTAGAACTAATCAAATACTATGAGATTGAGATTCATTACCACCCCGGCAAGGCGAATGTGGTTGCCGACGCGCTGAGTCGGAAGTCACATGTCCATAACCTCACCATTACACCGATTGAGGAGGAAGAGCCGACTTTATACTTGGTTCCTTATGGGTCGCTCTACAACCTTGCCCTCATCCCTACCATTATGGAGGACATCATTGCAGCTCAGAAGGTTGATAAGGGTATGGCACATCTCCGGAGACGGATAGACAACGGGGAGATCAAATGTTTCCGGAAAGATGATGAGGGGACGCTATGGTTCAATAACCGCATAGTCGTACCCCAGGATATGGAGCTGAGGAAAAAGATCCTTGATGAAGCTCACTTGTCTAAATACTCCATTCATCCGGGCAGCAACAAAATGTACAAAGATTTGAAAAGATATTTTGGTGGACACGGATGAAGCGGCAAGTGGCTGAGTACGTATCCGAGTGTGATACGTGCAGACGAGTGAAAGCTGCTCATGTAAAAAAGTCAGGGCTGCTGCAACCCCTGAAAATCCCGGCATGGAAATGGGAATATGTGAGCATGGATTTCATTGTGGGATTACCCCTGACCTTCAACAAGCATGATTCCATTTGGGTAATCGTTGACAGATTAACCAAGACAGCTCACTTCATCCCGGTACATACACATTACAATGCCGGCAAGTACGCGGAGCTGTACATAGCGAGGATTCTATGCCTATACGGGGTACCCAAGACCATCGTCTCAGATCGAGGTGCATTATTTGTATCTCGCTTTTGGGAGCAGTTGCACGCTGCTTTGGGTACTAAGCTGATTAGAAGCTCCCCCTATCACCCTCAAACAGATGGACAAACAGAGAGGGTGAACTAAGTACTAGAGGACATGTTGAGGGCGTGTGCCATCCACCACGGTAGGAACTGGGATGATCACCTACCGTTGTCGGAATTCTCGAATAATAATGGATATCAGGCGAGTATCAAGATGGCACCCTATGAAGCTCTCTACGGTCGCAAGTGCCGCACCCCATTAAACTGGTGCGAGTCCGGTGAAAGAGTCACATTCGGGGTTGAGGTGGTGAACGACGCCAAAGAGCGCATTCGGACGATTCAAGCCAACTTGAAGGCCGCTCAATCCTGGCAGAAAAGCTACGCTGATAAGAGGCGTAGGCCGTTGCACTTTGACGTCGGTGAACACGTGTATCTCCGTGTATCTGCAATGAAAGGCGTGCACCGGTTCGGCGTGAAGGGGAAACTCGCTCCATGTTTCATTGGACCCTATGCTATCACCGAGAAGTGTGGATCAGCGGCGTATAGACTGGAGCTACCGGCATCACTTGCTGGTGTTCACGACGTTTCCATGTTTCACAACTGCGAAAGTGTCTGAAGCATACAGCTGCTGTTCCTACCGAAGACATCAGCGAGTTGCAACCGGATTTGACATATGATGAATATCCGGTGGCAATTATTGTTGAGAAAGCCCGGACCACACGTAGGCGAACGTTGTGGTTCTACAAGATACTCTGGAGCAACCACACCGCTGAAGAAGCGACTTGGGAGAGTGAGGAATTCCATTGCTCAAATTACCCGGAGTTCATGGCGTCTCAACACGGGTGAGTCCCTAGTACATCGCTGTCTCTTCTTTTGTAATCTCGGGACGAGATCCTTTTAAGGGGGGAGGGATGTAAAAGCCCAAGAAAAGGGACTTGCAAAAAATTTCATCACCGCACAACACCACAGCTTTTGTTGTGGGTATCTTGTGAAGACTTGTGAAGATCAAGTAACCTCCATCAAAAGGGTGATTAGAGCGGAAAACCCTAACTTTCACAAAGTAAGATTTCTACACATGAACATGAGAGGTTGAGCTCAGCCCTAGGCCTTATATATTCTTGGGAAGGTTCAAGCCAAGTTTCATGCAAATCCTATACTTTTTGAGGCACTTTTGGAGGCATTTGAAAAAGAGGCCAATTTGAATATAAATTCAAATTGCAGCAACTTTCATCACTTGTATTCCAAAGTTGGCTTCATATTCGAACTCATCACATTTTTCTGAGTTAGTCCACCAATTATCATTCCAATTGGACTTCATCTTGTCGGGAGCCAAATTTGCAATAATTCAAAACAGAATTTGAATTTCAGTTCAAATGTGAAGCAAATTTAGCCAAACCAATTTCAAATTTTGGAAACCAAATTCAAACTGTGACTTGGTGCTTAAGTCTCGTATTCAATTGTGAGTAGCTGGGATATTTTCAGTGGAAACAGAAAGAAAAATCAGAAAAAGAATTAGGGGAGGAGGGGCCCACTGGTCAACCACATAGAGATCAAACCGACTCGGTCACTCGGTCGAACACCTGCGGTCGCAAGCGCACGGGTGAAACCCCGCCCCAACGCGGCCACCGGGAAGAGCTGGTGTCGTGCTGGGGGCCTGCGCCGCCTATCACTTTCCCACGAAGTCACCCCTCGCAGCTCACATGCCGACCGGCTGGCTTTCACGCGCTCTCGACCGAAAACGCTCTCTCGGCTGCTCTCCTCGGCTCCTCGGTGCGCCGCTGATCCAGGCGTTCTCACGACCGAAGATCAACAGCAAAGAGGCGCGCCGGACGCTGCTCGAACTTACGGTGAAGACCCTACCCCCTTTAATGCTCTGTAGGGAGAGTATTTCCACACTTAGTCCTCGGTGTTCAAAGAACCAAGTTAGCAAAGAATCTGAAATTCGTGGTGATCAGCCCTCCACTGTGTAAACCCAGCTAAGCACATGTTCTACACATCCCCACGGCCACCTAGGATCAAAGACCATCGAAAACCATTGAGTCTTGGTGCTGCTATTCAAGTTTTTTGAGGATCCGCCATTTTAGCCCTAGGTCGACGGTGAGCACATAGCTCTGGCCATTTCCATGGCCAGCCGAGCTCATTTTCGTGCTCAGCATGCCACAGCGGAGCTGTAGGAGCAAACCCGTTCGGAAAATAAGGCCCTGAGTAGCTCGTGCAACATCGCCCGAGCAGAGAGAGCCACTGTCACCGTCACGGGCGTGGTTCCCGCCATCGCTGAGCTTCGGTGAGGGCACCAGCGTGTTATCTGAGCCAAGTTAGGCACAGGTGGCGAGTTTCGTCGAAGGTCGGGCGGCAGAACGCCCGGCGGCGAGAGCTCCGCCGAGGCACCGCCGCGGAAGTCGCGGGATGTCGCGAGGTAGACGAAGGGGGGGCCGGGTCCACCGGTCAGCCTCTGTTCTCATGCGGGGATCCACTTGCGGCCGGGATTCAGTGCGGCAGCGCGGATAAAACCCCGTGGGCTGCGGTGTGGCCGCGTTCTCAGTGGGCCGGTTTAAGGAGTGGGCCCCACCTGCAGAGTTTAAACATTTTGCGATTTCCTAGTTTAGTTCAAACTTCAAATGCATAGAACATTTGCTAGGAAGCTCCAAATTAAGTGAATCAAACTTTTCTGAACTCAGCTTTTTGAGTAATTTCCAGCAATACCAATTTCAGCTCATGAAACTTAATAGTTTTCCAGAATTAAATCCCTAAAATTTAAACTGTTAGGAATTTTATCTGGAGAACTACTTTATGAAAAATTCCGAAATTTGGTTGAGAGGTTCATTGGAAAATCCTTGAGTCACAGTAAAATTTTCAGACCCATCCAAGTTAATTTAATCCACCTAATGGGGTGATTAATTGAGCTGCCTTGAGAAAATAGAAAAATGTACAGAAACATTTTTCAGATTTTCTCAAATCTTGTTTACGGCAAAACTTCCTCTAGAATTCTTCAAATGACATGAAACCAATTCTATTAGAACCATCTTAAATTCTAGTTTCCAGAAATTAATGATTGGAGCCATGAAAACCCCTGGAATTCCATAGAGGCTCTAATATTGACCAAATAGGCTTTTATTTGTACAAAGCTCAAATGAACTTTGTTTCAAATGAAACTTGGTCAAGACTAGGGTTAGGACACTACCAAGCCACCATGATAATTTCAGAACCATAGGGGTGGGCTAGTTAGAGTTATGGTAGTTACTTATTCAAGTTCAAACATTGCAGTTAAATTGACATATAGTATATCGTTAACGTGTAGTCGCTGAAGGCGAGGAGACTCTGGAAGTACTTGACTTCCTTCTTCTGAACGAAGCCCTAAAAACTGACTAGCAGCAACAAGGCAAGTCCAGGTTTGCATTAACCTCTTTTATAAAAGTTTTACTTTGTTTACATGTTTAGTATGAAGTATGGTTGTGCATTAGGTGTAGGATGGATGGAACCCCAATTGCATAACCAGAATTTTTCCTATAAGAGTGAGGGTAGCGTCTAAGACCTCGAATAGACAGGCTATGCTTAATGATTCATAGGACTTCGGTACAAGTCGAGTAGTTGGAACCTACTCACGAGTTAGGCTTGGGAAACACGGGATTGGTTCCAGTGATGTGAGATCACTTTAGAAATGAAAATGAGACTAGGCAGGGGCTAGGGCGCAGCAAGAGGAAGTCTTGTGTGCGCAGCCCTGTCCGTGTCGATTGAGGACCGATCCGTGTGCGGCCCTGCTGAACAAGTATTGAACGTACCGAGGGCATATCGGATATACGGGACCCAATAAACCGATGTAGCCTATACCTCCGGGCGTCGAGGCATAACGCACTGATTTAGAGGTGTAGGCTGAGGGCAGCAAGGTGGAAATCTGCTAACGGGCATAGAGAGATGCTCCGTGTAGGGAACCTCCTGCTCATTTCGGTGCGACCGGTTCGACATTTGGGCTGTTGGGTGAAAGGTCGTCCCGTACGGCATCAAGTGAGCGTGCTGTGCAGCTCCACGGGTGGGCGTACGTGACATGCTCTTTGGGTATCCCTGCAGGTGTATTTCGAGTCGATTCACCGTCCCACATGGTAAAGAGTACCACTTGGTCACTGAGTCATGACGTAGGCTAATGTATGAAATGTGATGATTCAATATTGCTGTTATGATATAATTGTCTTGTTACATGTGTGCAACCAAATATTGCTTACTAAATTTCAGATTCATGAACTGTTAACTTGTGGCTAAAAGATGAACTAAGGATGAAATTGTAGGCGGGTCCGTTTGCTGCAATTTTAGCATCCCATGTTCATTGTACCCTATATGTAGAGTTTCATGCCTAGGTGAGTCAGTTAAGTCTTGTTGAGCCATCGTGCTCACGGTTGCTGGTTAAGTGTTTTTCAGGTGAGGAGCCACCCACGGACTCGGGTTACGAGTCCACCGGCGAGGGTTACCCTCCATTGGGGACCACGGCTGAGTGGGAGCCGTACACGCCACGCTGAGCTGAGGAGTGCAGCTAGTGTGGGTTGCCCTAGGGCTGGGCAACCGACTTTCGCTAGATAGGCGGGCGTGAGTTGTACAAATTAAACTTCCGCTGTGTAATATGAACCCTAGTTTGTAACTGAGTATTGTACCAGTTTGTACAGTTTCAGTTGGTTTTCTATGTAATACAATGTGTCCTTATGATGTGTGCTGTTGGGTGTCACTCGTGCGGCACCACCCTCTGCGATCCTGGATGAGTGGATTCCGTTCCGCCACAGAAACCTCTGGATTTGGCTCATTAATTCAATTAAAGAAAATTTTAGGATTTTACAGGAGTTCTGTTTATTGGAAAATTCCCAAATTTGTGCAGGACATTCTTCCAGAAATCCTTGAACTCCAGTAAAATTTTCAGAGGCATTGGACTTCATTTTCTTGGCCAAATGTTGATTCAATCATGTATGTCTCTGAAAATTGGGAAAATGAACAGAGACATTTTCAGACTTTTAATCAAGTTTGGAAAATCCATATCTCTGTGTATGAAGCTCCAAAAATGGTGAAACCAAGTCCTATGGGCTCATGAGACTCTCAAGTTTCTGAAAAACTAAATTTGGAGCATGACAAGACACTATAATTGCCATAGGATATCAGAGAAGCGAAATAGTAAGAAAATTCCCTAGGCCACATCTTCCATCAACTTTGTCTCAAATTTTGCAAGCCATACCTCTGTATGATTTATGGACCACTGTAAACATTTCAGAGCAAGTTGATATCATCTTCTCCAGTTTTCTGCCAATTATGTCCAGCTTCATATTTATGTCCAATAGCTATTTCTTTGAACTTTATTCCAAAGACCTCCATTGATCCAAAATGATTCTTTCTCTGTGCAACACATAACCAGAACCCAAATCTCGCGTCTTAGTTGGTTTAAATCATTCTTAAGTCACAACACACATTTGGTTTATAATTCATATACTCGCAACATAAAACTGTGCATATTCATATCGGTAGGAAATACGACGAAGGTGTTCAACGAAGAACTCAACTCGGCAACATAAGGCAAGCCCCGGTTTGCATTTAACAGCTTTTAGTTATATTTTACTTTGTATCACTTTTATGGGTCTAGTATGTATTGTGCATTAGGTCAAGGTGATTGATACTCCAAATGCATGACCACAAAACCTTGGAGTTACTGGGTAGAACAGGTTACCTTCGTGTATTATTTGCTATGCTTATGTTGTATAGGATCCGGTACAAGTCGGGTAGTTGGAAGCTACTCGCGAGTTTAGGAGGTTGGTTCAGCGGGATAGGATTCTAGAGGATGAAAGTTCTGGAATGGAAAATGAGACTGAGCAGAGAGTAGGAGCAGCAGGACGTTGGGCCTGTGTGGCTGTAGCTCTGTTTGTGTCAGTTAAGGACTGATGCGTATGCCGCCCTGCTGAGCAAGTTTGAACAGTACCGGATGCATACTGGAATTATGGGGTGCAGGAAACCGATGTAACTCAGGTACTCTCGTGTCGAAACTTATACGGCCGTCTTTTGGGGGTTGGTGTCAGAGGTGTAAACCCGCTAGCGGAGTAACTTTGACGTGTTCCGTGTAGTGGCCCTTCTGATGGGTCGGTGGAACTGGTTCGGCATTGGAGTGACGTGTGAAAGGTTGCTGCATACAACGTAAGAAAGAGCTCTTGTATGAGTTTTTGGAGGCGGGTGTATGTGTCGTGTATTCCGGGCATGTCCTGATTCGAATCAGCGTCCCTGGAGTACCACTTGTTCACTGAGTTGTGACGTAGTAATAAATTCCAGATAAAGTGTGATGAATGATTGCTGATGTGAAGTTCTTAAATTCATTGTATTGCCAACCATGTATGCTGTAGTTGTAGAGCTCATTAAGTTTATTTTCCTCTTTGGGCCTCACCACATCGGAGGAAAGCGTTTCTTGTTTGATTGTGGACTTCCGGTGTGAGGGCTGCCTAAGGCATAATAATCTGCTGCTATTAAACTGAAAGTAAGGACTAACATGTAGGCGTGTCGTTATTGCATCATACTTTACCTATGTTAGCAATCCCTGCATGTAGAGTTCCAAGTTTAGGAGTGTCGGTTAAGTCTTGCTGAGCCATCGTGCTCACGGTTGCATTATTAGTGTTTTTCAGGTTATAAAATTTGCTATGAAGATGGTTGTTCGGTGAGCCATCAGAGACTCACTGGAAACCCTGCCGCTGCACTTATCTTTGTGGAAGCTAGTAAGAAGCGTCCGCGGGCTGGATGTCTTCTCTTTTGCATAGTTAGGACCGAGAGTAAGGGTGTATGTATATTCCGCTGCGTGTACCCTCGTGGTAGAATATTTTTTAAATGACACTATCTTGAGAAATAAAAGACTTTGTACTTTACGGTTCTTTTCGTGTATGCTTTTGGGTGCCGCATCGCATGACACCACCCAATGTGTATCCTAGAGTGTGGATCCTGGAAGGGGCTCCCCACAGCCGCCAATTCTCGCTGAGCGTCTTCTTGCATAATCGCGGCATTAACGAGATAGTTGAAGGTGCTGCGATTGCATTTGACGAGATGCGTCTTCATCTCGGGGTGTAACCCCTGATAGAAGTGCCTTCGCTTCTTCTCCTCGGTGGAGACGTAATCCGACGCATATTGCGCCAGATGGTTGAAGGCACGGGAGTAGTCTTGGGCACTCCTCCCGCCCTACTTCAGATCCAACAACTCTTGGAACTTCCGCTTCATTATCCCGGGAGGGATATGGTAGGCGCGGTAAGCCTCCGGGAATTCTTCCCACTCCACGGCATGGCCAGCCAGACGTGAGGCGACATAATTCGCCCACCACGCACCAGTGGCACCGTGAAGCTGCTGCGCCGCGAACAGAGTCTTTTGCCGCTCCGTACATTGGAGCAGCCCGAACTTGGACTCAATTGTCCGCAACCAGTTGTCGGCCTCTAGGGGTTCTGCTGCTTCTGTGAACACCGGAGGGTGCGTACTCATAAAATCCGAGTACGTCACACCATGGGGCTCACGAGGCCCCCTCTCTTGATGCCCCCCTCCCCTGCCTGGGACGTATTCTGCATGATCGTGCGGAGCAGGTCGGTCTGCTCCTCACGACCACCCACCAGTGCCGCAATCACATCCGCTAGCGTAAGCGGCGGCGGCGGTGGTGGTTGTTGCTGCGTGGTGCTGTCGTAGGCAGGTGGCTGGGAGTCGTCACCCCCCCGCTGGCTAGAGCCACCAATCTCATGCGTGGTCCGAGTGCGAACCATCTGTAATCATACGACAATAAACATCAGCCCCGCAACATACTTCATGCAGTCCAATAAAAATGGCGTAAAACATAATGACAGTAAGGCCTGCAATACATCTCGTATGTAGATAATGTAATAACTTTGCACAAGCTACACCATTACCAGACAAAATACAAGCTAGTTAAATCCAACTTGATGGACTTCCTTTTTGGAAGTTCATCCCAACTAGGTTTGGTCACTATGAGACGTTAAAATCGCTTTGTCATCACGTATACTACCCTTTTATCTTCAATACGACACAAACATGGTCTGTAGCAAAAGAAACTTGAGTAAGACCTATACTCAAATCTTTTACTAGTTGAATATAACCACTCATGAGTATGTTCTACACCATTGGAAGTACTTAAACCCCTTAGGGTACAACAATTTCTCAAAGGAGTTCAACTGTCATCCCTCTGCCAGAATGACCAGTTTCTACATATTCCAGAATATGATCTGGTGCTGGCATTTTCATGACTCTAGCTGAATACCAAAGTTTAAGTTAACTTCAGTATCTTTCCAACGAGTATTTATTTGCCCTCAGATCCCCTCTGGTTTAAAAGTTATGGTAATTCAAAGTCAACAGAATTTCTCGAAGAATTTTCAACAGCACCTCATTTGGATGTTGCTATTTTCAACTCTAATTTCAGCTTAATTACGTGCTGCAATTGCAGAAACTTTGAATTACAAAGATGTAACACATCTCCTATCCTTTCCAAATATGTATCATATGATAATTTTAGATTTTTCTACAGGATGTTATGCTTGAAAAACAGAACGGTCCAGAGAGTGTTTTAAATCTGTCCTGGTTCTGGACAGTTTACATTCTTCTGGAATTTAAGCTATCTTAAGTTGTGATTCAGCTCTGGGAGCATACAACAAAGTTGTAGAGTGCTTAAACACCTTTACAGAACTATATCCCACACCTTCATTGGCTAAATTACATGTGATTTATGCTCTGTCAAAGTTCAGCAAACTTGCTGCCCCAAAACAGAGCACTCTGTTTTTCAGTCCCTTGGAGCTATGCTGATCAACTATAGCATTTCTCTACCCAACCAGGTTCCTAAATGTTGAAACTTAGTGATTTTAATTCCTTGTTATCCTTACTTTTCATGCACATGCCTATGATATGTCGGTACTACGTTCCTCACAAAAAGAAAATCCTAACCGGATCATACCGGCATATACGCCTCAATTGTGGCACTAGACGGTCTCTCGCACACGTGTACTACATGGGATACATACGTGGTTAGTACCTGCAGAAGAGCACTCAATAATGATGCACTGAATGGTTGTTTCCATTTCAGGAAGGTCCATATTTGAAAGTAAATACAAACGCCCGTATCATTACCATACGGCCGTCCTTGAGTTAAGCCACGTCTCAAGGTACGTGATCGTGTTTTAACACCACACGACGGGGAACCCGAGTAGAGCGTGAATGTAAAAGTCCCAAAACTTGTAAATAGAAAACTTGAGCTATGAATAAAGTTGAGTTTATATGCAAGAAATGGGACTTACAAAAACTTTTGTTACTCATGAAAGTGTTGGCATGTGCCATAAAACCTGGAATTCAGTTTGAATTAAGAGGTGCACTTCAAAAAGAAGAAGGGCATTTTCAAAAGAGGAAATTCAAACTGTTGTTTGAGAAGTGGGATTTGCAATGGCCAACTCAAAGATCAGAGGACATATTTGAATTCCTCAGATCTAAATTATGAAGGAGGCAAATTTTGAGCAAATTTGGAGGTGCCTTGATATGATTATCAAAGGAACATGTAAATTTCATCCGAATTTGAATTTAAACTCAAAACTGAGGAACAACATGTCAAATTGCCAAATGACTTTGGATTTGAGTTCCTCAGAGCTGAAGTTTACAATGTGCCAAAAATTGGGATATTTAGGAGAGTAGGTGAGTGGGACCCAATTTTCATTGAGGAGAGGGGGAAGACTTAGCACATAAGCAACATTTTCCCTGTTCAGACTCACTCAACCGGTTCTCTGTTTTTCTCTCGAAGGCGCTGAAGCACCGAGCGCAGCACGCGCGCGCCACCAGGGCAGCATTGCCGCCAGCTCCTGAGCAGCTCCAGAGGCGGTTTTCCCTCGCCCTTATCGTTCCCACCGAGTGAGTGTCGCCCCACACAGCCACCGCCACCCCCACCGACGCCATCACGGGTTTTTCCTCGCCGAGTGGCTCCCGCGTGGAAGAAGTCATGCAGCTCGTCGACGCCCGGCCACCCCGACGAAGCACCCTCCGTGCTGAGCCTCTCCACAACGTCGCCAGACCCCACTGAGCGTGGCCGACGAAAGAAACCGGAGCAAACCCCACGGAAACCCCGACAGCGAGCTCATTCCTCCTCCACAGCGCCGAAGAGAGCCACCGCGACAAGATCACGTCGCCCGGCCACCACAGAGCATCTCCGCTCCAGTTGCAAAAGCAAAAAGGTTCGCCTATGCCTCTGCTTACTTCACCGCAACTCCGGCTGCCTGTCTTGGACGGTGCTCGCCGGAATTTCAATTCTTCCGACGACATACGATAATAACCGAGGGGAGAAACTCGGCAAATTCGTCGCACACGTCGAACTACTCATCACTCGACGTAGCATACATCTTCTATACCCCCGTGCGCGTTCATACGATCAAGAACCACCGAGAACCATCGAGCAGAGCCGCTGTTCATCGAGTTTTTCGATTTTCGCCGGATTTTGACCTAGGCCGACGGTGAGGTCATATTTCCGGCGTGTTCAAGCGAGATCGGCGGTTGGGTCCGTGTTCTCCTCGGTGCGGTGGTGCTGTACACGCAAACGGCTACGTGTTTGGTGTAGTATAACGCCCTAGCGACATCGCCGGAGTGGCCACCGCCGCTGTCGCCGTTGCACTTAGGTTTCCGGCCACCTTCGATCGGAGGTAAGGCCGGCAACGTGTTCCCCGTGCGAAAACATGCAGTGGAGGCTAAAATCAACAAGTTCCGAGGACCGGAACCCCATCCCGGCGAGGTCTCCGGCGAGCCCGGCGGCGGGGTCGCGCGGGAGCCGGAGGAAGACGAAGACGGGGGCTGGCCCACGCGTCAGTCGCTGTTGCGAGGGAGTGTGATTGTCTGTGGCCTTGGATCGGTCTGTGACAACGCGGGGACAGGTCTGTGGCCCCGTGTGGCTTGAATGCAGCAGCTGACACGTGGGGATGGGGCCACTGTCAGAGTTTAAACATTTCCCCGATTTAATTTGAATTCCAGATTTAGTTCAAACTTGAGAACCTCATAACTTTTTCTAGGAAGCTCCAAAATTATTGATTCAGATTGGGTTGGATTCTGGAGGTAAAACTCTATCCAAATATGCCACCCAATTTGTATGAAAATCAATAGAAAATTCTGGAAAATTCTTTAAAGCTTTTCAGCAAAAGAATTTTAGAGGGAGTTTGGCTCATCCCAAAATTCCCCAAATTTTGCCAGAATATTCTTTAGGATATTAGGAGACTCCTGTAAATGTTTCAACTCATTTGGAGTTGATTTGGTTTGGGAAATTCTGGTTTCAAGTTTCTGTATTCAAATGAATACAGAAACATTTTCAGGAAATTTCCAAAACTTAGAAATTCAGTTCTGGCCATTCCTTAGCTCCAAAAATCCTCAGACAATTCAGGCATACTCTCTGAACTATGCTTGAAATTGTAGTTCACTTGAATTTGCATGAAAGTGCAAATTTATTCAGAATTAATTCCTCTTTGCCTAAATGTGTAGGGAATTGTTCTGGGTGATCCACTTAGTGAAAAATTCTGAATTTTGGTCTAGAGGACTTTCTTGAGACAAGGAACTCACAAGAAAATTTCCGGCTCCATTGGAGCTCTGGATCAGTATTGTTCTGTTCAACCAATTAGGAAATCACCACCCAAGTGATCAACCTCACTCCTCACTTGATGATAGTGCTTAAACAGACGCCCAAACCACCCACCCCAGTGTCATTTTAAATTCTTAAACAGAGTTCCAGTTTTAAACTTGTTATTAGCACTTGTTAGCAAAGGTTTTATAATTAAACATGTATGCATATTCATAACGTGTAGTGATTAAACGTGGATAAGTGAAGATTGGATCAAGAGGCAAGAAGGCAGGGATTAAGCTTCAAGTCAGAAAAAACTAACTTCATAAACAACTGACTTTACTCACCTGCAAAACCAAGGCAAGCCCCGGTTTGCACTTAAGTTGTTTTTAAAGTTTTCCCTTTGTTCACTACATTTGGTCAAGGTTTGTATGTGCATTAGGTCAAGGATGTTGATACTCCACTTGCATAACCAAACATGAACCCTGAGGTCAAGGGTAGCTTTGTGTCATCGCTGTAGAATAAGGCCATGCTAAATAGACTAGAGCATCCGGTAGAAGACGAGTAGTTGGAATCTACTCGCGAGTATAGACGGGATTACCTGGGTGTAGATGGAAAAAGAGAGCAAACTAAAGTTTACATTTCCAAATATGAGACCGGGCAGGATGGTTAGGCAGCAACAAGACGAGGTCTTGGTCGAGTAGTTCTGCCTGTGTCGGTTAAGGACCGATGCGTGTGCGACACCCAGGAGCAGGTATTGAGTTGTGTACCGGATGCTTACTGACATATGGGAACCAGGAAACCGATGTATCAGGTACACTGGATTGTAGAGGCATACCACATCGTCTCGTTAGACCTATGAGCCCGAGACGGTGCGACCGGTTCTACAGTCTAGTGTCCTGAGAAAGGTTGCCACATACGACGTAATGAAGGACGCCAGAGATGGGTCTTCATAGGCGGGCGTATGTGTCGAGTTATCCGGGTAGTGTTTGATTCGAATCACCGTCCATCGCGGTTATTGATTACTGCTTGCTCCCTGTGTTGTGACGTAGTAATCAAGTTGTGTGGAAATAGTTTACAAAGTTTTTAAATGCTGTTATGAAAATTGTAAATTGCATGAAAACCATGTTTGAAGTAGAGATAGAGCAAATTAAAGTTATTTTTCCACCTTGGGACAAGTGACATTGGAATGAAGCGTTTCTTGTTTGATTGTGGAGTTCCAATGTTGCTGGGCGCAAGGTCACTACTAATATGGCTAAAATCTGAAAGTTAAGGATGAACTTGTAGGCGAGTCTTTTCGCAAATGACAGGCTTAAGTCTTAGGTTACTTTCATCTAGAGTTTCATGTCTTAGGAGAGACGGTTAGTCTTGCTGAGCCTTTGTGCTCACTCTTGCTATATAAGTGGTTTTGCAGGTAAACCTTGATGCTATAAAGAAGGTTGTCCGGTGAGACTCGGGAACTTCTGAGTCATGTCACACTTGGAGAACCAAGCCGCTGCCGTGTCTTCGTGTTGCTAGCGAGAGAAGTCCGCGGGCTGGACCTCTTCTCGAGTGCTTCGTAGTTATTCAACGTGAGCTGGTTATAGACTTCCGCCGTAGTTATTTTATGTAAATTATTTCCAAAGAACAATTTGTAAGCTTCCGCTTTTGATTTATGTAATACATTGTTCCTTATATGTGTGCTGTTGGGTGCCGCATAACACGGCACCACCCAATGCGATCCCCGGGCGAGGCGGCACGGCCCCGTGATCGGGACCGGGCCCTCTCAGCGAACGGGTCATCACGGTTGGGAATTTTATCACCCCAACAGATACCACCTACTGCCCTGCAGGACACGCCGATGGCAAGCGCTGCGTATGTCCTCTAGGGCTATTTCCAGACGAACACACTTTCGCGTTACTGACCTCGCAATGGGGTCTCCACTTGCTTGCCTAATGCACGGTAGGGATCAGCATTTCATATGAACTCAGGAACATGAAGAGTCCAAGAGTTTCATATTGACGTCTCACACCAAGCTGTGAGATCTATCCCTGAACCACGTTCCTCGTCAGGGGAGCTAACCGAAATTGAACCGCTTTCGGTGGCGTTCCTTACCCTTCTTACCTGAGCGTAGGTGCTTCGTTACATAATCAAAGTTCAGAATTATAACACATATGTTAGTCTTGCAACTTTAAGTAACTAGGCTAATATAATCCTTACTTGGGCAACTATCGAACCCTCACCGTAAACCTAAGTTTCCCATAACACAGTCCTTCATTAGTGTGCTATCCCCAATGCGGCTCTGATACCAGCCTGTGGCGGACCGGAATCCGCTCATCCAGGATCGCAGAGGGTGGTGCCGCACGATGCGACACCCAACAGCACACATCATAAGAACGATATTGTATTACATAGAAAACCAACTGAAATGTACTAAGTTTGTACAACTCACGCCCGACTACCTAGCAAAAGTCGGTTGCCCAGTTCTAGGGCAACCCACACTAGTTGCACTCCTCAGCTCAGTGCGGCGTGTATGGCTCCCACTCAGCCGTGGTCCCCAACGGAGGGTAGCCCTTACCGGTGGACTCATAACCCGAGTCTGTGGGATGCTCCTCACATGAAAAACACTTATAGCAGCAACCATGAGCACGAGAGCTCAACAAGACTTAACCGACTCACTTAGGCATGAAACTCTACATGCAGTTGGTACGAACATGGGATAGTGACTTTCAGCAAATGGACCCGCCTAAAAGTTCATCCATATTTCTTCTTTTAGCCACAAGTTAACAGTTCATGAATAAGAAATTTAGTAGGCAATATTTGGTGGCACACATGTAGCAATACAAGTTTTACATTAGCCTACGTCACGACTCAGTGACCAAGTGGTACTCTTCACCGCGACGGAAGGCGAATCAACTCGATATACACCGGCAGGGACACCCAAAGAGCACGTCACGTACTCACATCCGTGGAGCTGCACAGCACGCTCACTCGATGTCGTACGGGACAACATTTCACCCAACAGCCCAAGCGTCGAACCGGTCGCACCAAAACGACCAGGAGGTTCTCTACACAGAGCATCTCTCTATGCCCGTTAGCAGATTTCCACCTTGCTGCCCTCAGCCTACACCTATAAATCGGTGCGTTATGCCTCGACGCCCGGAGGTATAGGTTACATCGGTTTACCAGGGCCCATATATCCGATATGCCTTTGGTATGTTCAAACATTATCAGCGTGGGCCGCACACGGATCGGTCCTCAATCGACACGGACAGGGCTGTGCACACAAGACTTCCTCTTGCTGCGCCCTAGCCCCTGCCTAGTCTCATTTTCATTACTAAAGTGATCTCACATCACTCAAACCAATCCCGTGTGTCCCAAGCCTAACTCGTGAGTAGATTCCAACTACTCGACTTGTACCGAAATTCTATGAATCATTAACCATAGCCTGTCTACTCGGGGACTTAGACACTACCCTCACTCTTATAGGAAAAATCTGGTTATGCACTTGGGTTTCATCCATCCTACACCTAATGCACATTGTCGAAGTGTGCCGTCGACACTTCCCCCAGGCCTTCTCTAGGCAGCCCGCGGAGGTTCTTTTTCGGAGGGACTAGTCACTCACGGAGAGCTTATGCGTTGGGGACGATGGAAGGACAAGGTTGACATTATGATTTTTACGTGGTTAAGGCCGCCGGAGCGTAAAACCCTACATCCACGGTGAGCTGTGGTGCTCGTTGTATTGCTTGGGGCTTAGAACCTGAGTTCTAAGCTTGAGTGTGGAAATGACTTGGCTGGGGTGCGAACCTTGCGTAAGTGTTCGAACCCTTGCTAACGTTGCCTACCCGAGCCTTTTATAGTCCAAAGCTCGGGCGACTTACAAGGTGGGCCTGGGACCCGACAGGTGGTCTTGGGGAGATTGCCTGCCATCTACCGTATCCTGCAGTTACGCCGGTAGTTGTCTCTGGCGAGGGCTTCTGAGTCTTCATCTTGCCGCCCTGCCCGCGCCGCAAGCTAGGCGTAGTGGTTGATGATGGCAGGGGCGGTAGGGGATGTCTTGTCGCTGTGTTTATTGGCATACGGCTTCTGACGCGGCGTGCCAGTATTCACTGCGATGCGACTGGGCGCGACGGCACCTGACAGCGGAGTGCTCCGCGTCTTGGGAAGGCGCGGATCTTGAATACCTTGTATGGACAAGGTATGGCGTGTCTTTACTCTTGCTGCCTACCGCGCAGGGGCAGGTAGCGCTGTTTTGCTGGCCACGTGGTGGGCCCGGAGCCCTCCTCGGAGGAGAGGGAGGTCCGGCCCCGTTGGACACGTGGAGCTTTCGGAGCTCTCCCCGCGGAGGGTGGAGGTCCGGCTCTGCTGGCCACGTGGCGAGCCCGGAGCTCTCCTCTGAGGAGAGGGAGGTCCGGCCCCGCTGGACACGTGGATCCTTCGGAGCTCTCCCCGCGGAGGGGGGAGGTCCAGCTCTGTTGGCCGTGTGGCGGGCCGGGGCTCTCCTCTGAGGAGAGGGAGGTCCGGCCACACGGCGCACATGGCGCCCTTGGAGCTCTCCCCACGGAGAGGGGCGAGGTCCTTAGGCAGTTTCCCCTGTGCGAGGGGGTACCCCATATTGAGGGTACCGATAGTGGCCCCCAGGCCCATCTTGGGGGAGATAACGAGCCCGAGGTGGGGCCCCCGTCTCTTCTACTCCGCGCACCTTCTCGAAGACCCACTTTGACCGTTGCCGTAGCACAAACATTCGCGGGATCATGGGAGCGCGTGCCCTGCTTGATGGCTGCTGCGTCCCGCCGGATCGACTTCTTGGGAGACTGACTTCTTGGCCCACCGCTTCTGCTGGGCGGCTTGGGTCCACTTGTCATCGACGCTTGGTCTTGGAGCTGAAGCGGTTGTCCCAAGCAGCGTATTCAAAGAGTTTTGAATCGTTTTGAATCACGCTTGGGAAGTTTAAAAGGGGATCTCACCCACATCGTGGCTTCCCTTCGCACTTCCCTACACTAGAACCTTCCTTGCTCCTTCGAGCTCTTGCTCCCTTGTCTCACAAGTTCTTGAGCTTCCGTCGGCCATGGCTTCCAGCCTGCGTCCAGAGAAAAAACGTGCCCGGTCCCCTCCGACGGAGTCGTTTGCGCCAAGACAGGAAACCGGGGTACCTTCGCGTCCTCCTCCTGGAGATGTCAGTTCATCGGGTGGCGACCCCAAGAGACCTCGGGCCTTCCATTCCGACAGGACTCCACTCGAGCAGCGGCTGTCACACCCGGTTTTTCCGAAGAACAACCAAGTGAATATCACATGTATGCCAGGATCATTTTCTCATACATGTGATGACAAATAGTGAAGCATCATTTATTACAAGCCAGGTGTCAAATATAAATAAGTCTTACATCGCAAATGTCTCAATGGACACTAATGCTTCATCACAAGTAAATAAACTAGCAGCGGAATATTATTCTTTAGGGCTCCATCACAGGCGTTGCCCGGGGGTCTTCATGAACCTAAAAGCCTTCCTCGGGTCCAAAATCTTGGTCATTATACACCACCTCATTATCTTGACCTGAGCAGCAATATAAACCAACAAATATGCAAGGTTGAGTACCAATGGTACTCAGCAAGTGTGGGAAAATTATATCATGCATGGCTAGAACAAGGAGAGGTTGAACTCATGGTTAAAGCACTACGCAATTAATACCTATCACCTTAGCTTATTAAGCACCTACATTACTACACAGGTGAAATGGTCCCAATCTCCCATCCCATCATCATAATCCAATAACCATAACCATTATTTTCAATGTTAAGCTCCCCGCTTAACTTCCAAAACCATCATTCCTCTAATCATGAATAAGTCCAGGCCGCTCTTAACCGTGAGCACGGCTGTCAAGACAGTTTTGACTCTGCAGAGTTTGTACCACTGTACCCACAAGTAGTGATTTCATCCCCCGTTGCCGGGTGGACTAAAAGAACCTCCATTATGCCAGTGGCTACGATCCACATTCACACTTCCCAGGTGTGCGGCCAAGAGATCACTACGAAGCCTTTACAAAGGGATTACCGACGAGCGTGGGCCCACTGAGGTTTCACCCCTAACAGCATACAAGAGGCTCCAACCCCGCTGCAGTGGCCCCCTCTTGAGCCTTGCGGTTCATACGGTAGTCCAGCTGACACCTACTCCCCGCACCATCCAACACACCCATACTACGCCGGGGATACACCTAATTAATTGGCCAAGCTGCCCCATCTCAGCATGTGGTTGGCACTGTAAAGCCGGGTTACATGCTCCATGAACCGGTCCTTAGGATCCAGGCAAGTACTAAACACAAACCCAAGTCTCGTGCACCCAGCACACAACCAAAACATCCAACTTGCCTTGATCCCTACCTCTACATAACTCACAATGTCTCATTCAAGAGTATGGTAATATAAACTGATGATCTCATTTTCCCAAATATCCCATTCTAAGCATGGCTAAGCAAATGCATGTAAATAAATGACATGACAAAATAAATCCCAACCCAAGCTACAAGGAAACAAGGTAATGCAATTCTAGGGAAACTTCCTAGCATGGGTTTCATATTTCATTTGACAATGCAAATAATTCTATCTACACATCCTAGCATAGGATCAAAGTGGTCAAGGACACTTGCCTCCTTCTTGCTGCTCTTGAAATGGGTATTCCTGGTCTTGGAAATGAATAACTTGTTCTTGAACAGGTTCTACTTCATACCATCACACATAGCAAAAGAAAAACAACAATCCATAAGACATAATTCACACTTACACTTCATACAACCCACACATTCACATTTATGAAATTCATTCACCATTATATGTGTTGTGGTTACTTTATGTGTGTTAAGTTGTGGCTTGCATGCACTTTTAACCATGTATATATGATTCCTACTTTTGTGTCCACATTTATACTTGCATACAATGTGCCTTCACAATTTCTATCAACCCTAAACTGAATTCTTTGTATTTTAGAAACTCCATTTATCATTTACTAGTTGCTATATTTTCAGATTTATATTCCTATGCATAATTGTGTATTTTATTATTAAATTAGTAATACACATCACCTAAACAGATTAGGTTCTGGTCCTAAATAATTTAAAATCATATGCAGCAACCTACGGGGCAGACGAACCGTGCTGCGGTACCCTATTCAGCACCAAGAGGGTACAACCCAAACTATAGGCCACCCGCAGCACCTGCACAGCCGCCACGTCAGTTTGTGCAGCAGCCTCGCCCCGCATATCCACCTCGACCAGCAGTGCAAGGACCCCCGAACCAACCCCAAGACAACAAAGGCCAAGCACCTAAGGTTGGGGTGCAATGTTTTAGCTGTGGTGAAGTGGGGCACTATGCCCATAAGTGCCCAAAGAAGAAGCCTGCGCCACCACAACAGCAGAATGTAGTGAGAGGACGGGTGAACCATGTCACTATGGAGGAAGCACAAGAGGCACCCGACGTGGTAGTTGGTAAGTTTCCTGCCAATTTACACCTTGCAACTCTGCTGTTTGATTCTGGTGCTACCCACTCGTTCATTGCTCAAGGGTTTGTTAAGAAGTATGACCTAGCAACCACACAAATGAACCATATGCTAGCTATAAACTCTCCAGGTGGAGAAATAAGGACAAGACAAGTGTGTCCCAAAGTGAGCCTAGACATTAATGGGGTAGTGTTCACTGCTAACCTCATAGTGATAGATTCACAAGGGATAGATATTATTTTGGGTATGGATTGGTTGACCAAACATAAAGGAATCATCCATTGTTCGACCAGAACGGTGGAACTAACTCACCCCAATGGCACAAGAGTGAAGTTCATAACGATACACGAGCCTAGGAGGGACATTAAATTAAATCAAGGGGAAGTGAAAGTTGAGGAAATCAGGACCATCAGGGAATATCCAGATGTTTTTCCGGAGGAATTGCCAGGAATGCCTCCCGACCGTGACGTGGAATTCGCAATTGAGCTAGTACCGGGAACAGCCCCGATATACAAGAGACCTTATCGAATGGACTCCAAGCAGCTAGAAGAGCTCAAGGATCATTTGAGAGAATTGACGGAGAAGGGGTATATTCGCCCTAGTTCCTCACCATGGGGAGCTCCGGTGATATTTGTGCCTAAGAAAGACGGAACCCAAAGGTTATGCGTGGATTACCGTGCCTTGAATGAGGTAACCATTAAGAACAAGTACCCATTACCCCGCATTGAAGACTTGTTTGATCAGTTGAGGGGAGCTTGTGTGTTCTCGAAAATTGATCTCAGGTCGGGATACCACCAACTCAAGATAAGGCAATCAGATATTCCCAAGACAGCTTTCGTATCTCGGTACGGACTGTATGAATACACTGTCATGCCTTTCGGGCTAACCAATGCCCCGGCATATTTCATGTACCTCATGAACAAGGTATTCATGGAATATCTGGACAAATTTGTGGTGGTTTTCATAGATGATATTCTCGTCTTCTCCAAAAATGAAGAAGAACATGAGAAACATCTAAGGTTGGTGTTACAGAGGCTGAGAGAACACCAACTATATGCCAAGTTGAGCAAGTGTGAGTTTTGGCTGAAGAGAGTTCCCTTTTTAGGACATATAATCTCGGAGGGAGGAATCTCCGTAGATCCCGCCAAAATCGAGGTTATCCAGAAGTGGAAAACCCCTGAAAATGTCGGGGAAGTTCGAAGCTTTTTGGGATTGGCTGGATACTATCGACGGTTTATTGAGGGATTCTCCAAGATCTCGAGACCTCTCACCAAACTGTTGGAAAAGGGAATCACATTCACCTGGACGCCACAGTGCGATACGAGCTTTCAGGAACTAAAGAAGAGATTGACAACAACCCCAGTGTTGGTTATGCCAGATATGCAGAAGAATTTCACAGTGTACTGCGATGCCTCTGGGAATGGGTTGGGATGTGTTCTCATGCAAGAAGGACATGTCGTGGCATATGCATCCCTGAAGCTTCGGAAGCACGAGAAGAACTATCCTACACATGACCTAGAACTAGCTGCAGTTGTACACGCGTTAAAAATTTGGCGGCACTATTTGATGGGGAAGAGGACAGAGATATATACGGATCATAAGAGTTTGAAGTACATATTCACACAGCCAGATCTCAACCTCCGACAAAGGAGATGGTTAGAGCTAATCAATGACTTTGATATAGGCATCAACTATCATCCTGGGAAAGCAAACGTCGTGGCCGATGCTTTGAGTCGGAAAGTGCAGGTCAATAAGTTGAGTTTGAAGGACATGCCTGCAGAATTGAAGGACGAGGTTATAAGACTCAATCTATGTCTAGTAAATAGTGGTGAAGCCATCGCCATGGAAGTGGACTCCACACTCGAGCGAGACATACGCGAGGGCCAAAAGAATGATGAGAAGATACAAGAGATCAGACAGCTCATCAAGGAAAATAAAGCTCCTGGTTTTAGAGAGGATGAACAGGGAACGGTGTGGCACGGGAAAAGGATCTGTGTGCCAGAGGTAAAGGAGATCCGTGAATTAATTTTGAAGGAGGCTCACGATTCTGACTATTCCATTCATCCTGGGAGTACGAAGATGTACCAGGACCTCAAGAGCAGGTATTGGTGGTATGGCATGAAGCGAGATGTCGCGGAACATGTTGCCCTATGTGACACATGTCAGTTGGTGAAAGCAGAACATCAACGACCCGCGGGATTATTTCAACCACTTAAAGTACCTGAATGGAAATGGGAAGAAATCAGCATGGATTTTGTCGTGGGATTGCCTAGGACCCAATCCGGGTATGATTCAATATGGGTCATTATTGATAGGCTAACCAAGGTAGCTCATTTCATCCCTGTGAAAGAAAGCTACAGTGGATCTAAATTGGCAGAATTGTACATGTCAAGGATTGTGTGTTACCATGGAGTGCCAAAGAAGATAGTGTCGGACCGAGGGACACAGTTCACCTCGAGGTTTTGGCAAAAGTTGCATGAAACCATGGGAACCCATCTGAACTTTAGCTCTGCCTATCATCCCCAAACTGACGGGCAGACGGAGAGAACCAATCAGATCCTTGAAGATATGTTAAGGGCATGTGCACTCAAAAACAATAGGAGTTGGGACAAGAACTTACCGTATGCGGAGTTTTCCAATAACAACAGTTATCAATCTAGTATGAAAATGTCGCCGTTTGAAGCTTTGTATGGAAGGAAGTGTAGAACTCCCCTATTTTGGAGCCAAACAGGAGAAAGTAAAGTGTTTGGTCCAGAAGTGCTACAAGAAGCTGAGGCAAAGGTGAGGGAGATTCGCAACAATTTGAGGATAGCACAAACACGCCAGAAGAGTTATGCTGACGTACGAAGAAGAGAACTCGTTTTCAACGTGGGAGACTATGTTTATCTCAAGGTGTCCCCTATCAGAGGACTTCGTCGGTTCAAGGTGAAAGGGAAGTTGTCACCTCGATACATCGGACCCTTTCAAGTTTTGGAAAGAAAAGGCGAAGTGGCGTACCAACTAGAGTTACCGGTTCATCTATCGGACGTGCACGATGTATTTCATGTGTCACAACTCAAGAAATGTCTGAGGAAGCCTGAAGAGGTGTTACCCATGAATGAAGTGGATGTAGCTGAAGATTTGTCTTATGCCGAGCGACCATACAAGATTTTGGAGACGATGGAACGCCTCACCAGAAACAAGAGAATCCGGATGTGCAAGGTGCACTGGAAGCATCACTCAGAAGAGGAAGCTACCTGGGAACGGGAAGATGAGCTCAAGGCACAATTTCCGGAATTGTTTTCTTAGAAACACCAATCTCGAGGATGAGATTTCTTTTAAGGGGGGTAGAGCTGTAACACCCCAAATTTTGATTCAAAACCCTAAACCATGTTCAGAGGAGAATTTAAAATTTTTTGGACGTATTGCATGTTTTGTAAAAATTCAAATTCAAACTGGAATTCAAATTATACTCAAAACAGAAAAGAAATGGAAAAAGAAAAACAAAAACGGGAAAAAACTGGCCAGTGGGCCGAAACCGCCAGCCGGCCCAGCTACTCCCGCGCCAGCCCGCCCCCGCACGCGCCCGCGCTCTCTCACACAGACAGGTGGGACCCACCTGTCATCCCTAACCCTGAGCCCCCGCGACCCCGGACTTTTTCCCCGAGCGCGCGCGATCTTAACCGATCGGGAAACCCGTCCCGCCGCCCGAATTCTGGTCCCAGAGGACTCCAACTCGATCACAACAAACCCACCGCCCTCCCCCGGCTATAAAAACCCCCGATCCGATCAGTTTTTCCCACGCGATCGCCGATTTTCACTCCGGTGAGCACCGTGACTTCGCCGGTGAATTCTGGCCGATCTAAGCTCGGAAACTCTGATCTAACTCGCTGGTCTTGATCCACCGCCTCCGGGGAACTTTGCAGGTGCAGAAAACTCGGAGAGTTACGGTGTAAACGCAGCGCCGACGAGCTTCGCCGTGGTTTTGCCTCGGACCTCACCGCCGATCACTTTCCAGGACCCCCGAGCTCGAGAAAACCTCCGAGGTGAGATCCCTGACCTCCCCTCTACCGATCTATGCCATAAGATCACAGTTCTAGGTAGAATTCTCGCGGATCCGAAACTTTCCGGCGAGATCGCCGCTTCCCGCCGCCGTGCGCCGCCGGCAGCGCCGCCCGCGCTCGATCAGAGCGACGTGGCCGCTTGTGCGCCGTTTATTTTAAATCGCACGGTAGACTTTAAAACCCCGCGTTCCGGTTCGATCTTATAATCTCAGCCGTCGGTTTAAAATCGGACGGACCACGTCAGCCCCGCGTTATAAAGACTGGAATTCTTACGTGCTACCCCCTGGGGTTCTCTGGAATCGAGAGCTAGCCCCGGAAACTTCAGATCTAGCCCCTGGAACTCCAGAAAATCATGTAAATTCATTTAAAAATCAGTTTTAGCCCCCGGACTTAATAGAAATTAAGAAAAACACCTCTGATAAGTGTAGCTAGACCCCTGGAAATTATGAAAATAATATTATAGACCCTGTAATGGGGTGAGTTTACTTTTTAACCCTGTTTAGTATTTAATTTAGAAAATTGAATATGTAACTAGTGTTTAAAAAAAATAAAAAGGGGGACAAACATAATTGTCAAAATTAATTAAAAACTTTCTCAGTCCTTAGAAAATTTTGGAGTGAGATAAAAGTATATTTTTGGGCTGAAATAAATCTGTTTCATCTATTATTCACATTTATTAGTATAGGGACAAATTTTTAAGTAAAGAATAGTTATAGAAAAATAGGGAAAATAATTATGAAATTGTTTACATCAGAGGCCATGGTCAAAATATGATTTTAAATTATTTAGGACCAGAACCTAATCTGTTTAGGTGATGTGTATTACTAATTTAATAATAAAATACACAATTATGCATAGGAATATAAATCTGAAAATATAGCAACTAGTAAATGATAAATGGAGTTTCTAAAATACAAAGAATTCAGTTTAGGGTTGATAGAAATTGTGAAGGCACATTGTATGCAAGTATAAATGTGGACACAAAAGTAGGAATCATATATACATGGTTAAAAGTGCATGCAAGCCACAACTTAACACACATAAAGTAACCACAACACATATAATGGTGAATGAATTTCATAAATGTGAATGTGTGGGTTGTATGAAGTGTAAGTGTGAATTATGTCTTATGGATTGTTGTTTTTCTTTTGCTATGTGTGATGGTATGAAGTAGAACCTGTTCAAGAACAAGTTATTCATTTCCAAGACCAGGAATACCCATTTCAAGAGCAGCAAGAAGGAGGCAAGTGTCCTTGACCACTTTGATCCTATGCTAGGATGTGTAGATAGAATTATTTGCATTGTCAAATGAAATATGAAACCCATGCTAGGAAGTTTCCCTAGAATTGCATTACCTTGTTTCCTTGTAGCTTGGGTTGGGATTTATTTTGTCATGTCATTTATTTACATGCATTTGCTTAGCCATGCTTAGAATGGGATATTTGGGAAAATGAGATCATCAGTTTATATTACCATACTCTTGAATGAGACATTGTGAGTTATGTAGAGGTAGGGATAAAGGCAAGTTGGATGTTTTGGTTGTGTGCTGGGTGCACGAGACTTGGGTTTGTGTTTAGTACTTGCCTGGATCCTAAGGACCGGTTCATGGAGCATGTAACCCGGCTTTACAGTGCTAACCACATGCTGAGATGGGGCAGCTTGGCCAATTAATTAGGTGTATCCCCGGCGTAGTATGGGTGTGTTGGATGGTGCGGGGAGTAGGTGTCAGCTGGACTACCGTATGAACCGCAAGGCTCAAGAGGGGGCCACTGCAGCGGGGTTGGAGCCTCTTGTATGCTGTTAGGGGTGAAACCTCAGTGGGCCCACGCTCGTCGGGAATCCCTTTGTAAAGGCTTCGTAGTGATCTCTTGGCCGCACACCTGGGAAGTGTGAATGTGGATCGTAGCCACTGGCATAATGGAGGTTCTTTTAGTCCACCCGGCAACGGGGGATGAAATCACTACTTGTGGGTACAGTGGTACAAACTCTGCAGAGTCAAAACTGTCTTGACAGCCGTGCTCACGGTTAAGAGCAGCCTGGACTTATTCATGATTAGAGGAATGATGGTTTTGGAAGTTAAGCGGGGAGCTTAACATTGGAAATAATGGTTATGGTTATTGGATTATGATGATGGGATGGGAGATTGGGACCATTTCACCTGTGTAATAATGTAGGTGCTTAATAAGCTAAGGTGATAGGTATTAATTGCGTAGTGCTTTAACCATGAGTTCAACCTCTCCTTGTTCTAGCCATGCATGATATAATTTTCCCACACTTGCTGAGTACCATTGGTACTCAACCTTGCATATTTGTTGGTTTATATTGCTGCTCAGGTCAAGATAATGAGGTGGTGTATAATGACCAAGATTTTTGACCCGAGGAAGGCTTTTAGGTTCATGAAGACCCCCGGGCAACGCCTGTGATGGAGCCCTAAAGAATAATATTCCGCTGCTAGTTTATTTACTTGTGATGAAGCATTAGTGTCCATTGAGACATTTGCGATGTAAGACTTATTTATATTCGACACCTGGCTTGTAATAAATGATGCTTCACTATTTATCATCACATGTATGAGAAAATGATCCTGGCATACATGTGATATTCACTTGGTTGTTCTTCGGAAAAACCGGGTGTGACAGCGGCGGCCCGAGGGGCCCCGGGCGTCCCGCCCTCCTCCCTCAGGCGGTGGAGCTCCTAGGGGGAACGCTGGTGCATCGATGCCCACGGGTGAGCCGAGGGCTCAGACGCCCCGGTCAGCGAGCATCCCGGCTGCAGGCTCGGCAGAGGGTGAAGCCTGAAGGAGCAGCGCTGGGACTCATGCGGGGGCACAGGCGCCCCGGGCCTCAGGAGCTGGGTCGATGAGCAGTGCTAGAGGCGTCGCCGGTGGGGGCTCTACTGCTTCGTCTCCTAGGGGGGCTCCGGGAGCATCCCCTATTCCGCAAGTCCGGGTGCCTGCGGGGCAGCCCCCGGCGGCGACGGAAGGCTCCGGCGGACCTGCCCCGGCTCGGAAGTCGGGGTTCCGTGCCCATTGGAGCGCTCGCGTCCCTCGGTAAGTGTTGCCCTTACCGGGTTCCAGAGCTTGCGTTCTTTTCTTCATTCCTTAACCCGAGAGCTTCCCATGCTTTCAGGGACTCATCGGGTACCGGTAACGATTCTGTTCCCCGACCATCCCCGGTTGACGGGGGATCTGCGCCGCAGCGCCCGGAAGCTGTGGCGGCTTCGCCGGCCTCCAAGCCGGTGCAGGCTTCTCCTGTGCCGGTCGGACCAGCCCCTGTGGCGGCGGCGGCAGCACCCGCTCATCCTCCTTCGCCAACTCGGAAGCCGGCGGTTGTCGAAGGCTCGGTGGGGCCGGCTGACGGCGTCCTGCCCTCTAGTGTTGAGGCGGGAGGAGCAGCCACGGGTCCTACAGCGGGCACTGAACAGGGGTGCATCGGGAGCAGCCGTGCTCCAGTGCCGGCTTCTCCAGATCGGTGCCTCATCCCGTTCACCGAGGTGCCAGCATCTCCTGTTGACGACGTGATGGAGGAGGTCGGGGGCGCGACTTCGGCCTCTGCCGCGCCGCTGCCCCTGGCGGACGCCTTTGAGCTTGCCCAGACGAGCGTCTGGTAGGTCCTGGCCGCGCTCGATCATGAGCGGGAGGCGCTGGCAGGGGAGAGGGATCGCCTCCTCAGCTGGGGGCGCCTCTTGAAGCAGCGGACTCAGGAGGCCAGGGCATAGCTCGACTCGAGGCGGTAGAGGCTCGATGTCATGGAGGCGCTCCTTGACCTTCAGAAGAAGGCCGTCGACCACCTCGACTCTGAGACTTGGCGGCTCCACCAGGAGACCCACGAGGCTCATGCCAAGGCCGAGGCGCACTCCACTACCATGGAGGAGCTACGGCTGAAGCTGGTGCGCCGTGAGCGCATCGACGCGGATCGGGAGCGCGCTGTGGCGGCTGAGGCGAAGAAGGTCGCCGCACGGCTTGTGGCTGGCGAGGGCGACCTGAGGGCCCGAGCTATGGAGCTGGAGATTCGGGAGGCAGCTCTTACCGCGAGGGAGGAGCAGGTCTCCCAGGAGTGCCAGGCGGTGCTGGATCGGGAGCTGGCAGCCGACTTCCGGGCATCGGAGTTGGAGCGGCTCGCCCAGGGTCTCCATCTTCGGGAAGGCTCTCTGGCGGCCAAGGAGAAAAAATTCTATGAGGAGGGTCTTGACGCCGTGCTGGCAGTCCGCCAAGAGGTGGAGGAGCTGTAGGCTTCACGGTCCGTCGAGGCCCAAGCGGTCTAGAGCTTTGTCGGACAGGCAGGGTCCGCCCTGTTTCCCCTTAGCTTCAGACCGGTGAGGACGGAGGCTCCAGCGTAGGAGGTGGCCGAGGCAATCCCGGCGCTCGAGTCCATCGGCGCCAAACTGGATAGGCTTGAAGCGGTGATCGCCGGCGAGCTTGAGGCGGAGGGACGCGGCCTGGCGAAGGAGGTTGCCACGCACGTGCTAGCGTGCTTCCGGAGCCGGGATCCCTCCCTCTCTCTGGAGCCGGTGAGGCAGGGCCCTGTCGCGGAGCAGGAGGAAGTCGCCAGAGCTGAAGTCGGGGATGTGGCCGCCCTCGTAGCCTCTAGGTTCCAGCGCGAGTCCGGGGACTCCTAGGCCTTGTACCTTTTCTTTTTCTTTGTTTGAGTCTGTAATCCAGCTCATGGAGGCTTGAATGAATGAACAGACTCTTGCTTATCGTTCCTGCGTTTATCTTGTTCTTGGCTTGTCCAGCCTGAGTCCTTAGCTCCGCAAGGAACTCAGAGGTCTTCACCGATCTCGAAGTCTTGCAGAGACACCTTCCTCGGGTCCTTGTTGTATTAAGGTCCCAAGGGGTCTTTGGAGCTCGCCCCGTGAGGACGGGGGGAGGTCCGGGTCTGCTGGCCACGTGGCGGGCCCGGAGCTCCTCTGAGGAGAGGGTGGTCCGGCCCCGCGGAACACAGTGGAGCCTTTGGAGCTCGCCCCCACGGAGGGGGCGAGGTCCGGCTCTGCCAGCCACGTGGCAGGCCCGGAGGTACCCTCTAAGGAGAGGAGAGCCCCGACCCCGCCGGATACGTGTGTCCTTCGGAGCCTGCCCCCATGGGAGGGGCGAGGTCCAGATCCTCCGGTCTTGCGTTGGAGTCGTCGGGAGCTACGATCCTTTCTTGTGCGGTTCCCGCAGCTAAAGCTTGGAAGTCCTGCACACAAGTAGAGGAAACATAATTCTCCTCGGGGGCTCTCCGTTCCCTATCTATTAGTCTTATTTGGCTTACGGTCCTGGTCCGGTATACGGGGTTGGGCAATTCTGTGTGCCTCGCGCCGGGGGTCCGGCTCCCTCTGAGGTCAGGGTACGACCGTCCGGCCCCTAGTACCGGACCGTAACGCCGGGGAGGCAGAGTGCACAGGCTTTCGGTACGGAACTAGGAAAAGCAGGCTGTACTCCCCTGGACCTCCGGAAGGCAGGGCGAGCATGCTTTGGGTTGGAACCAGGCAAAGCAGGCTACTCACCCTGGACCGCCCCTTGCACAGCGCAGGTTTTCCTGGAGGTGACCAACTGGCATCGCAGAACCTGACTGGGGGAGGCCCGAAAGGCCCCCTGGCCATCGGCAGGTACCTCAAGCGCGACCGTCTTCGGTAGGATAGCAAATGCCGACTAGGGATGAGAGTGGGAAAGGAGAGCTAAATGTATGGTGAGCATACGTGGAAAGTGCGGTCATAAAAATTAATGCGTAATTTAAATGAGCACAAGAGTAAGAGTGTGGTAGAACAGGATCCTGTATAAATGCACATAGGAGGAAGACAGGCTAAACATGGAGGCAACGACCCGCCCCATTAAGAAGGGAAGCACGACTCTACGCGCTTAGGGTCGGAACCAGACCAAGTTGAACGTAGTCCTGGACAGTCGCCTGAGGCTTAGCTGCTCCGAGCGCTGTTCCTGGACTCTATGGGATCTATTACAGAAAGGAAAAGTCCTGTGCTACCGATGCTCTGAGAATAGAACTTACTGAGGTGTTCCATGTCCCAGGGGCTCGGGAGCGGATCCCATCCTTGGTGTAGAGGTGTATGTACCCGGGGCGGCAACTTTCGAGGCTCAGAAGGGACCTTCCCGGCTGGGGGAGAGTTTGTCGGTCCTTCACGAGAAAGTATGCGCCACTGCACCAGGTCACCTTCTTGGAGCTCCCGGACACGCACAGCCCTTTGGTAGTAGCGCCGGAGCGCCTGTCGGTACCGTGCGTTGTGGAGCGTTGCAAGTAATCGAGCCTCGTCGACGAGGTCGATGTCTTCACGCTTGAGCTGGTCCTGCGCGGCTTCTCCCTTGGAGCCCCGGGGTATCTTCCTCCATTGGCTCAGGCCGACTAGAGGTAGACAGGCCCAGACCCTTCTTGGGGGACCCAGGATATCTTCCTCCTTTGGCTCAGGCCGACAGGAGGTTCACAGGTCCAGGACGGCCCCCGGGAGGTGAGGCCGAGGCACGGGGGCGTGTGCTCGGGTGGAGCTGGCCCGGTTCTGCACCACCGGGGGCTGGTGCTCGGGCTGCTGCAAATGCTTGGAGCTTTCCCAAGGCTGACAATGAAGCAGTGCGGTCTCCACAGATATTGAGCACGCCTGTTGGTGTAGGCATGTTCAAGACAAGGTAGCCATAGTGGGCTACCGCCACGAATCGTCGTCGCTAGAGCTGGAGTCCTCGTGGTTGCACACCGCCTTCACGGCACGCTGGGCCTCCTGGAACTCCATGTGCTGGTCGACGTTGTCCTGGGTGTCGAACCTCTGCTTGCCCTCCCTTTGACGGAAGGGAGGGGCATCAACACGCGGCTGCTTCCCCCTGCAGAAGCGTTCTGCGAGCTTCTGGATCTCCCGGCACTCAGTAGCAGTATGGCTGCTGGTGTTGTGCACGGGGCACGGCTCGCCTTGGTCACCGTCTGGGGCTGGTGACTGTCGCGGCCACTTGTCGGGGCGTGGCCCCCGAGCCCCAGTGGGTGCTGCAACTGTAGCAACGGGAGCTGCGGTCGGCGGCTTCATCTTGCCACCGCCCCTGTTCTTGATCTTCTTGCTGCTTCCATGGGAAGCAGCGCCAGATCCGGACTGTCCTCCTGATTCAGAGGCTGGCTGTGAGTGCCAGTTCCGCCCCTCTGCTGCCCTAGCGCACTTGTCCGCCAGGCTGAAGAGCTCTGAGACGTCGCGCACTTCTCTGGTCGCGAGCTTCTCGAGCATCTTCTTGTCCCGTACACCCTGCCGGAACGCCACCACCACAGAAGCATTTTGTATCTCGGGGATGGTGTTCCGTACCAGGGAGAACCGCTGGATGAAGGAGCGCAGCGACTCTCTAGGTTGTTGTTGGATGGCGTGGAGATCCAGCTCCATGCCAGGCCGTGTGTAGGAGCTGCCGAAGTTTGCAGTAAACTGCCGGCAGAGCTCTCCTCAGGAGGTTATGGAACCCTGGGGGAGATTCATGAGCCAAGACCGAGCTGGGCCGGTCAAGGCGACGGGGAAGTAGTTTGCCATGACGGCCTCGTCCCCTCCTGCAGCTAGGATGGCGGTGTAGTAGATTTGGAGGAACTCCGTCGGGTTGACGCTGCCATCGTACTTCTCGGGCAGGTGCAGCCGGAACTTGCGTGGCCACTTTGTGAAGCGAAGGTGTGGCGCCAGGGCCGCACATCCTGCTCCTGTTGCTGCAGGTGTTGGTGCTGCGAACACTTGGTTCTCTGTCGGCACCGTGTACTCCGGTATGGGCAAGGCTGCACCATAGACCGGGGGCGCCACTTGCAGGGCATATGGTTGAGGCATATGCTGCGTGGCGTATGCCTGGGGCAGAGATCGCATAGCGAACGTCTGTAGGCTAGGCTGAGTCGAGGCGGTCGACATGCTGTCGCTGACCTCACGGTTGCGACGCCTTTCTCCGCGTCGCTCGATGGTCACGCGGGCGTCTTCCCCCAGGTGACATCGCTCCAGATCGGACCTCAGGTCCGCAGATGGGAGCCTGGTGGAGCGGGAGTCTGCCGTCTGCCTGTCAACCGTTGGCGTGCGCGTCAGCGACACACCTGGTTGACCAGGACGTTGTCCTCGTTGAAGTTGAGGGTTGGCGGCGGCGACGACGAGACGGTCGACGTCGCGAATCCACTGCTGGGTCGCTGCTTGAGGCGCGTCCCCAGCGGGTGGATTGCGCAGAAGCGCTCGTGCTGCAGTTAGTATCCATAAAGCAAAACCTTGAAACTAGGTTAATGCAAACTGGGGCTTGCCTTGTTGCTGCTGGTCAGTGGTTAGGGCTTCGTCCGGAAGAAGGAAGTTGAGCACTTCCGGAGTTTCCTCGCCTTCAGCGACTACACGTAAATGATATAGTATATGTCAATTTAAATGCAATATCTGAACTTGAATATGTAAAGCCCATAGTTCTAGCTAGCCCTCCCCTTTGGCTGTGAAATTTTTATGGTGGCTTGGTAGGATCCTAACTAGAGGCTTGACCAAGTTTCATTTGAAACAAAGTTCATTTGAACTTTGTACAAATAAAAGCCTATTTGGTCAATATTAGAACCTCTAAGTAATTCCACGGGTTTTCATGGCTCCAACCATTACTTTATGAAAACTAGAATTTGAGGTGGTTCTAATGGAATTGGTTTCATGTCATTAGAAGAATTCTAGAGGAAGTTATGCCCTAAACAAGATTTCAGAAAATCTGAAAATGTTTCTGTACATTTTCCTATTTTCCCAGGGCAGTTCACTTAATCACACCATTAGAGGGGACTAAATGAACTTGGATGGGTCTGAAAAGTTTACTGTCACTCAAGGATTTTCCAATAAACCTTCCAGCCAAATTTCAGAATTTTTTATAAAGTAATTCTCCAGATAAAATTCCCAACAGTTTAAATTTTAGGGATTTAACTCTGGAAAACCATTAAGTTTAATGAGCTGAAATTTGTATTGATGGAAAGTACTCAAAAAGCTGAGTTCAGAAAAATTTAATTCACTGAATTTGGAGCTTCCTAGCAAAAGTTATTTGCAATTGAAGTTTGAACTAAACTGGAAAATTCAAATAAAGTTTAAATCCTGCAGGCGGGTCCCACCCCGTGTCTTCTTCTTCCCCACGCGCGCCTAAACCCCTTGGCGGTGATCTCCAGCAAGGTCGGTCGGAAGGACTTTCCCCACCACTTCTAGGGCCAAGCCTTGCCGCCTCTACCTTTTTGGACCCGAGGAACTCATCCCCGGGGTCAGCCCGGTCTCTGGGTGGCTGGAAACCACTCGGCGACGAGCCGCCATTATGGCTCAACTCCGGCGATGTCTCCTGGCCCCTACCGAGACTCACCTTGAGAATTTCATGGCCCTACAGCTCCCTGGTGAGCTACTGAGCACGGACATGGTGCTAGCCTGCCGTGGAAACGGCCGGAAGTATGTGCTCACCGTCGACCTAGGCCCGATATTGGCGGTGACTTGAAAAACTCGATAACCAGAGTCTATACTCGATGATTCTTTGTACTTTATGATCCTGGATGGTCGTGGGACGGTGTAGATCATGTGTAAAGCTGCGTATACCCGGTCGTGAGCTAACACCCACGAATTTTAGGATTTAGGGTGGCTCGGTCCTAAGAACACTGAAACATTCCCGGGGAAATTCTCCCATGACAGCGCATGAAACAATGAACGGTTTGGACTAGCAGGACAAGCACACTAGGGCGGTTGTTACTTGCGTTGATCATCGGGCACGAGGAGCCCTGTGTCGCCCGTACGTCGGCGATCCGAGAGCGGCGAACTCAGAGTGTTTTGCTTCGGTTGTGTGCGGGTAGAACGGAGAGGATCAGGGGGGGCATTCACGCTGACCAGCGTTTTAACCGAGTGTCTTGCACCCAGCGTCCCCAGCCCCCCCCCCCGAGCCAGAGGTGGCACGGCGACCGCGTTGGGGTGGGGTTCACCCATGCGCTGGCGACCTCAGGGTGTTCGACCGAGGAACTGAGTCGGTTTGGCCTCTTTGTGTCTGACCAGTGGGTCCCTCCCCTCTATATCTTTTTCTTATTTTCCTTTCTGTTGCCACTGAGAATATCCCAGCTACTCACAATTGAAGGTGATACTTAGCCTCCAAGTCATTTTTTAAATTTGATTTCCTAAATTTGAAATTGGTTTGGCTAAATTTGCTTCACATTTGAACTGAAATTCAAATTCAGTTTTGAATAAATGCAAATTTAGCTCCTGACAAGATGAAGTCCAATGGGGATGAAAATTGGTGGACTAACTCAGAAAAATGTGCTGAGTTTGAATATGAAGTCAACCTTTGAATTCAAGTGATGAAAGTGGCTGCAATTTGAATTTACATTCAAATTGGCCTCTTTTTCAAATGCCTCCAAAAGTGCCTCAAAAAGTATTAGATTTGCACGAAATTTGGCCTGAGCCTTCCCAAGACTAATTAAGGTCTAGGGGTGAGCTCAACCTTCCATGTTCATGTGTAGAAATCCCACTTTTTGAAAGTTAGGGCTTTCCCCTCTAATCACCCCTTTTGATGGTGGTTACTTGCTCTTCACAAGTGTTCAGAAGACATCCACAAGATGAGCTGTGGTGTTGTGAGGTGATAAAAATAATCACTTTTGCAAGTCCCTTTTCTTGGGCTTTTACAGGTGAGGTCCGGTCCCGCTGGACACGTGGCGCCCTCGGAGCTCACCTCTGAGGAGAAGGGAGGTCCGGCCCGCTGGACACGTGGAGCCTTCGGAGCTCGCATCTGAGGAGAAGGGAGGTCCGGCCCTGCTGGACACGTGGCGCCCTCGGACCTCGCCTCCGAGGAGAAGGGAGATCCGGCCCTGCTGGACACGTGGTGCCCCGGAGCTCGCCTCTGAGGAGAGGGGAGGTCCGGCCCGCTGGACACATGGACCCTCGGAGCTCGCCTTTGAGGAGAGGGGAGGCCCGGCCCCGCTAGACACATGGCGCCCTCCGAGCTCGCCCCTGCGGAGGGGGCGAGGCCCATCTCTACTGGCCGCGTGGCAGGCCCGGAGCTCGCCTTTGAGGAGATGGGAGGCCGAGCCCCGCTGGACATGTGGCGAATTTGGAACTCACCCCTGCGGACGGGGCGAGGTCCTTAGGCGGATTTTTCTTCTGTACGCGGGGGTACCCGGTCCTGAGGGTACCGACACAATTTCCCTAAATTTTCTCCACATTTGGGGGGATAAAATCCCCAAGGCTGCCGCACATAACTGAAAAGATAAGTTTGTTGAGATCCAAAATTGAATAGGACTCTTATTTGAGCTCCAATTGGAGTAGGACTCCTCTTTCTCCCCTTATAAATAGAACTCAACCCCCCCCCCTTTGGCCACAACCCCTTTCCCTTTTCGGCGACTTGGAGACCGTAGCCCCCAACTCGCCGAGTTGGACCCCCCTCGCCAAAGTTCTGTCGCCGGTGAGCCCGCCGATGAGCCCCGTTACGCCTCACCGGAAAAGAGCCGACGATCATAAGGGAAGTGAGGTAGGTCTTCATTACCCATCTTAAGATGTCGTCGCTGTTTCTACGCATCCGTTTTCTTCACTCCCTTCCAGCAGAAACTTTTACGTGTGGACAGGCCATGTTTTGATTGGTTTTTGATGGTGGAATTGATCTAGATCTTGAGTTAAGATCATCACCACGTCCACACTTGATCCCTACACCCTTGTTCATAATAAAACCCATGAAAGCCCATTAAAACATGCAAGAACACGTACAAACTGGTTTAATAAAACAGCACCATAGGATTTGCATTCATCTACACCATTGCATCTTGAGTAAAGTTTGTGCATGATGTTTGATTGCTGTAAAATTTTGTATGTGCGTGGTTGTGAGTAGAAGGGCAAGCTCAGAAAGCCATCTAAGAAGGACTACAGCACCAAGACTTTGAGACGCTTGAGCAACAAGAGCCACGGGAGCAAGGCAAGTGCCCCTTGACCATATTGATCCCATGTTTTGAAGCTGTTTGTTTGCGAAAACGTGTATGCTCGATTCAACTTGAAGGGACACCCTTTTATAGGAGTTTACTAGTTTTGTTAACCATCCTTGTAGCTGCTAAAGTTGATGAGTCGGGTATGGTCGTGTGACACCCTCAATTTCATAATCATGTATGCATTCATATTTCATGTAGAGAAACATTTTAAAATAAGTTGAAATAGAGAAAGAATAAAAAAGATAGCCAAAAAGAGCCAATTCCAGTTCGCCTACAGCGCCGTAGACATTTCCCGCGGCCCGCTGGCCACGTGGTGTGTTCAGAGCTCATCCCCACAAAGGGGGAGAGGTCCGCCGCTAAACTGACTACGTGGCAGGCTCGGGGCTCGTCTCTGCGAAAAGGGGCGAGGTCCGACCCCGTGGGACACGTGTTGCCCCCAGAGATAGCCTCTGCGGAGAAGCGAGGCCAGTCCCGCAGGACACGTGTCGCCTGCGGAGCTAGTCACTGCAGAAAAGAGAAGGTCCAGCCGTGCGGGACACGTGTCTCTCTCGGAGCTCAGCTCCAAGAGGGCCGGCCCTGCCAGACACATGTCACCTTCAGAGCTCACCTCCGGGAGGTCTGACACTACTGGACACGTGTCACCTCCGGAGCTGGCCCCCGGGAGGTCTGACGCTGATGGACACGTATCGACCTTGGAGCTCGCCTCTGAGAAGAATGGAAGATCGGCGCTGCTTGACACGTGGCATTCTCGGAGCTCACCTCCGAATAGAGGGGAGGTCCAGAACGGACACGTGGCACTATCGGAGCTCACCTCCGAAGAGAGGGGAGGTCCGGAATTGACACATGGCACCCCCGGAGCCACCTCCGAAGAGAAGGGAGGTCCGGAACTGACACGTGGCGTACGCGGAGCTCGTCTGTGGAGAGAGGGGAGGTCCCGACCCACCAGACACGTGGCGCACGCGGAGCTCACCTCTGAGGGAGAGGGAGGTCCCGACCCGCCAGGACACGTGGCGGCGGAGATCGCCCGCCTGACACGCGGCACAACAGGAGCCCGCCTCTGCGGGAAAAGGGAGCCCGGCTTCTGCAGGACACGTGGAGCCTCCGAAGCTCATTGCCACGAAGGTAACGAGGTTTGAATCGGTTTTTCTTCTGTACGCAAGGGAATAGCGACATGGAAGGAAACTGACACGAATTCCACGTTGCTACCGCACCAAATTGATTTAAGATTAGTTGTTAAGATCCAAAAACAATTTGAATAGAATTCTTATTTGAATTCCAATCAGGGTAGGACTCTTTGTTTTCCTCTTATAAATTGACCCAAAAACCTTTGGCCGCAACCACATATTTCTTTTCCACCTCCTGAGTCGACGACTTGGAGCCCTAGCTCCCAACTCGCCGAGCTAACCACCTTCATCGGAGTTCAACCACCGTAGAGACCGCCGACGAACCCCGACACATTCTCCGTCGCCGGAAGAGAGTCATCTTGGTGCCATTGCTAGGAGGAAGGTCCCGAAGAGAGTAAGGTAGGTCTCCAATACCACCTTACGACATCATCACGGTTTTCTTTGCATCTATTCTCTCGATCCTTTCGAATAGAAGCTATTTTGTGGACAGATCACATGTTGATCGGTTTGAGCTAGATCTTGAGTCCAGATCATCACCACGTACACATTTGATCTATAAACCTCTATTCATCATAAAACTCCATGCAAGCCATGCAAGAACACGTACAAACTAAACTGCAATGTAGGATTGACATGCATATGCATCATTGCATCTTAAAGTAGAGTTTGTGCATGATGATTGATTATTATGAATATTGTATGTGCGTGATCGCGAATAGAAGGACAAGCTCAGGGAGCTATCTGTGAAGGATTTCAACATCAAGACTTCAAGATCCAAGAGCAATAGATACCGCAAGAACAAGGCAAGTGCCCCTTGACCATATTGATCCCATGTTTTTGAAACTGTTTTGTTTGCGAAAACTTGTATGCTTGAGTCAACTTGACAGGACACCCTTTTATTAGAGTTTACTAGTTTTGTTAACCATCCTTGTCGCTGGGAAAGTAGATGAGTCGGGTATGGTCTTTTTCCTTTTTGCTTCACTTAATCTACGGGATACGGGAAGCTGAATTAAAATATGGTTAGCTACTTCACTCATATGAATGATGATGATGAGAACTTGATGATGTTAATGGGCATGGGATCGGGGAGATCTAGGCAAGATTGGTTCATGAATGTTTCTGGATGAGATGGTGGAACTTGCCGTAGATATAAGGACAGGTTCATGCAAGAATATGCCAGGAAAATAGTGCCACCACAAGGCCAAGTACGGGTGCGGCTTAGCTGATTAATTAGGTGTGTTGCTAGCTTGTTATGGACCGTGGCTGACACGGGGAATGGGAGTCGAGAAGGACTGCCCTGGGAACTGCATGGCTCAAGAGGGGGCCCGTGGGTGGGTGAATGGTGATTCAAGCCTGCTGGTGAAACCTCAGTGAGTCCATACATCTAGTAGCCCCTTTGTAAAGGCTATTTTATGATCTGTTGGCCATACACCGACGGTTGTGTACTGGTATAATGGAGGTTCTGCAGTCGCCGATGGGTGACGAAATCACGAACTTGTGG
This sequence comes from Neostapfia colusana, assembly GCA_030760725.1. NCBI lineage: Eukaryota > Viridiplantae > Streptophyta > Magnoliopsida > Poales > Poaceae > Neostapfia > Neostapfia colusana. The sequence goes on along the minus strand of JASWHV010000017.1, from coordinate 28,334,984 downwards.
GTAAAGTGGTGCCACCTTTGCAGAGTGTAAAAATATCATGATAGCCGAGCTTACGGTCACGAGCGCCTGGACAACTTCCATGATTAGATGGGATGGTTTTTGGATGGTTCGGTTTTGGTTATTGGGAGGTTATGGTTTTTGGTTATTTGATGGTTATGGTTTGGTTTTCGGGGCTGTTGACTCTGGTAATGAGATTGGTTGCATGACTGTTGAGTCATGGCAATGAGATTTGGTCTTGGTATGAGACGGAATTGAACATGAGATTAAATGGTAGTGAATACGAGATGGTATTCATGAGCTTGAGAAAAGTTGAGAAAGATAAATGTCTGGGAGAGACATCAAAAGTGGTCAATCATGATGGAGGTATGTTGATGTTTAAATACATGTTGGGATTACATTCACTTAAAGCTAAGTTGCTGTTTTTATCGTGTTTTGAGAAATAAACTTTGCTTTCCGCAATGATCCTTTTTATACATACTTGTTGTAAGCTACATGTCATACTTCCCGCACTTGCTGAGTACGTCATGTACTCAGCCTTGCATTATCATACATCATTAGCAACAGGAGAGGAGTACTTCAATGAGCATGTGGAGTATTAGGCGTGAGATCCACTCTCAACCTTGCCTTTGGATAAAAGATGGAGCCGCTGCTGCTGCTTAGTTTGCTTCCGCAATAGTTTAGAAGACTTCCGCTGCTAGAACAAGACTTCGCTGCTAGATTTAGATAGAGACTTCCGCTGCAAAAACATTAATGTAATAAAGTACTTGAACGCTATTCATTCGTGGTATCATATTCTGAATTCAGTTTGTGGATGATATGTGTATGTGTGATGAACATCCTGGGCACACATACGCACCAGTCTCGGTTCCGAGGTTCTCTTGGAACCAGGGCGTCACAGAATTGTATCAGAGCCACGGTTGATCGTAGGTCACACGCCTAGCTAGAAAACCCAAATTTTTATCAATCTACCACGATTGATCTTAGGTCCACACCTCAATAGGAATCACAGAATAGCATTAGAGCCACTATGACCATAGGATGCAAGCCTAGAATGCATAGATTGGCATCAAAACCACCTTGACCGTAGGGTGCAAGCCTAGGTAGACGCCATAGTTGGATCATAAATTGGTATCACCCCAACCCACATAGGACACCCATGGAACAAAACCTTGAATAAGGAGTTGTGTGAAACTTGTGATGATTGTTTGTGCTTGTGTGCTTAGTGTGAGTTGTGGGACGTTTTCAGCGTTGTCCGTATCCAAACATAGTAGAGAGGTGTGAGAATCTTCGACACTTGTTCACATCCTCATATGGGCTAATATATATAGTCTATCCACCTTGATGCATATAGTTAGGAGGGGGATCCATCTAACCTCCTAACCTCTATTCTATTCAACTCTCTCTCACAGATGGTGAGAGGAAATGCCGGCCGTCAAGGGAGGAACATCCATGGCAACCATGAAGAGGACCACGTCGAAGTTCCTGAAAATGACAACTTTGGAGCTGGTGCAAACAACCTGGAACGGTTGATGGCTATGCAGAATCAGCTTATGCAAACTATGATCCAAACTTTGGGTCAGTTGCAAGCCAACAACAACAACCCCGTTCCTGCACCACCACCACCGCCACCACCGCCGGCTCACAACAGACTGGGAGAGTTCATGAGGACTCGACCACCCACTTTCTCTCAAGCTAATGATCCCATGGAGGTCGATGATTTGTTGAAGTCCATGGAGAAGAAGCTTGCCATAGTTCAGTGCAATGACCAAGAGAAGATTCTCTTTGCATCGCACCAACTGATGGGAGCGGCCGCCGACTGGTGGGACGCCCTTTGTAACGCTCATGACAACCCCGAAACTATTACTTGGACCGAGTTCAAGGAGAGTTTCCGCTCTCATTACATCCCTGCTGGTGTCATGATGCTCAAACGGCAAGAGTTCGAAGGTCTCCGCCAAGGCAAGAAGACCGTGAACGAGTACCTCAATAAGTTCACGCAGCTTTCAAGGTATGCCCCCGAGGATGTCAACTTGGACCAATGGAAGCAGTACTTGTTCATGAGAGGGTTGAAAAATGAGATCCAGGTTCAGCTCCTCAACAATGACTATGCGAGCTTTCAGAAGCTGGTTGACAAAGCCATAGTGGTTTAGAGCAAGATCCGAGAGATTGAGCAAGAGGGCAAGAGAAAGATGCCGTACCAGCCACAAGGGAGCAACGTACGCCCTCAGAACATGCCCCCATCTGCACCACAGTATGGATCATTTCGCCTTAACAAACCACCACAGCAACGACCCATTGCACAAGCACCTCGCATGCCTTTGCTTCCAGCGCCCCGTCCTAACGTGGGTGCTTATGCCCTGTGACGCCCTCATTTTTTATTTCTGCATGTATTCATGTTTCATGTATAGAAACATTTTAAAATAAGTTGAAACAGAGAAAGAATAAAAAAGATAGCAAAAAAGAGCTAGTTCCAGTTCGCCTAGAGCGCCGTAGACATTTCCCGTGGCCCGCTGGCCACGTGGTGTGTTCGTAGCTCATCCCCACATAGGGGGAGAGGTCCGCCGCTAAACTGACTACGTGTGACACCCTCAATTCTGTGGAAAACCATGGAACCGAGAACTGATGCCTATGTGTGCCCAGGATTTTCATCACACATACACATATGTTCCACAAACTGAATTCAGAATATATATAACCACGAATAACAGAGTTTATTACAATGTCTCATGAGTCTTGGACACATGCCCACAGCAGAAGTCTTAATCTAACAGCGGAAGTCTTATTTCTATGCAGCGGAAGTCTTCTAACTAGTGTGGAAGCAGTCTAAGCAGTAGCAGCGCCTCCATCTCTACTCCATTCCACGGGCAAGGTTGAGGACAGATTACACGCCTAATGCTCCAATTGGTCTTCATAGTAATCTTCTCCTGTTGCTGATGATGAAATAATAATGCAAGTTTGAGTACAATGGTGTACTCAGCAAGTGCGGGAACATATGATATGTAGCTCACAACAAGGTAGGTATAAAAAGGCTCATTGCAGAAAGCAAAGTTATTTATCAAAACCATGATAAAACAGCAACTTACCTTTAAGTGAACGTAATCCCAACATGTATTAAAATACCAACATACCTCCATCACTTTTCCGTGTCCCAACCAGACATTAATCAACTTCATTCTTGCTCATGAATACCATCTCGTATTCACTACCATCTCACGAATACCGTCTCCTATTTGCTACCATTTCATCTCATAACCAATTCTGTCTCACACCGAGACCAATCTCGTTGCCATGACTCAATAGTCCCGAAAACCAAACCAAAACCGGACCATAACCATAAACCATAACCATCCAACTAATCATGGAAGTTGGCCAGGCGCTCGTGACTGTAAGCTCGGCTATCATGATAGTTTTAGACTCTGCAGAGTTTGCACCTTTTTACCCACGAGTTTGTGATTTCGTCACCCGTCGGCGACTGCAGAACCTCCATTGTACCAGTACACAACCGTCGGTGTATGGCGAAGAGATCACAAAATGGCCTTTACAATGGGGCTACTAAATGTATGGACTCACTAAGGTTTCACTGGCAGGCTAGAATCTCCAATTCTCCCACCCACGGGCCCCCTCTTGTGCCATGCAGTTCCCAGGGCAGTCCTCTCTCGACTCCCATTCCCCGCGCCTTCCATGGTCCATAACAATCTAGTAACTTACCTAATTAGTCAGCTAAGCCGCACCCATACATGGCCTTGTGGTGGCACTATCATCCTGGCATGTGCTCGCATGAACCGGTCCTTAGATCTATGGCAAGTAACCACCATCTCATGCTACCTCATTCACAAACCCAGGCTTGCCTAGATCTCCCTCCGATCCATGTTTATTAACAACATCAGTTTTTCTCAATATCATTACGAGTGCAGTTAGCTAGACACATCTATCTCGCTTCCCAATCCCATGTACTCAGCGAAGCATAAAAGCAAAAATCATACCCGACTCTTAAACTTCCCTTGCGACAAGGGTGATTTAACCAAAACTAGTAAACTTCCTATAAAAGGGTTTCCCATCATGTTTGACTCAGCACACACATCTTTCGCAAAACAAAATAGTTTTCCAAAACATAGGATCAATATGGTCAAGGGGCACTTGCCTTGTTCTGGCTGTTCCGGTAGCTCAAAGTCTTGTTGTTGTAGTCCGTTGTATGTAGCTCCTTGTGCTTGTCCTTCTATACATGATCACGCACATACAAGATCCATAACAATCAATACCATGCACAAACTTTAACCAGATGTGATGATGCATATGCTTGCAATTTCTACGATGCAGTTTTAGTTTGTACGTGTTCTTGCACGGCTTGCATGGTTTTTAATAATGAGCAGAGGTGTTTGGATCAGTTGTGGACGTGGTGATGATCTTGACTTTAGATCAAACCGATCAACACGTGATCTGTCCATGAAAAAGCTTCTGTTCTAAAGGAATCAAAGAACAGTTGCAAAGAAAGAACGATGATGTCGTAAGGTGGTACTGGAGACCTACCTTACATTCCTCATGGTCTCGGGTTCTTCTCCTAGCAAGACAGATCGTCGAGGCTCTCTTCCGATGATCTCTCTCGACTGAACTCCGGAGAAAGGTTTACTCGGCGAGCTGGGGCTAGGGCTCTAAGTCGTCGGCTTAGAGAAGATGTTACGATCAAGGGGTTTGTTTCGGGTTCTATTTATAATCTGGAAGAGAAGAGTCCTAATCTGATTGGATCTCGAACAAAAGTCCTATTCAAATTGTTTCCTAGATTTTTAATAACTTTATCTTAGATTGATTCAGTGCGGTGATCTTGTGGAAATCGTGTCGGTTTCCTCTCCGTACCGGTATTTCCACGCGTACAGAATCCAAAACCGCTCCAGAACTCGTCACTTCTGAGGTGATGATTTCCGGAAGCTTCACGTGTCCACCGGGGCCTAGTCTCCCCCTTTCCGTAGAGACGAGCTCCGGTTGTGCCGCGTGTCAAGGGAGCGAGACCTCCCTCTCCTTCGGGGGTGGGCTCCGCATGCGCCATGTATCCTGGCGGTCAGGACCTCCTCTCTATTCGGAGGTGGCTCCGCGTGCGCCACGTATCCTGGCGGTCAGGATCTCCTCTCTATTCGGAGGTGGCTCTGCACATGCCACGTGTCAGTGCCGGACCTTCCATCTCTTTGGAGGTGGCTCCGGGTGTGCCACGTGTCCTAACAGCGCCAGACTTTCTTTCTTCTCAGAGATGAGCTCCGAGTGCTGACGGGACCCCGCCATCCCGATCACTCACGGGGACGGGGCACCTTGCCCGGGAATCGCATTGGGTGGTGCCGTGTTATGCTGCACCGAACAGCACACATATAAGGAACAATGTATTACATAAATCAAAGCGGAAGCTTACAATTGTTCTTTGAAAATACTTTACAGAAAGTAGCTACAGCAGAAGTCTATAACCAGCTCACGTTGAATAACTATGAAGCACCAAGAAGGGGTCCAGCCCGCGGACTCCTCTCGCTAGCAACAAGAAGACATGGCAGCGGCCAGGTTCTCCCAGTGTGACATGACTCGGAAGTTCCTGAGTCTCACCGGACAACCTTCTTTATAGCGTCGAGGTTTACCTGCAAAACCATTTATATAGCAAGAGTTCGCACAAAGGCTCAGCAAGACTTAACCGTCTCTCCTAAGACATGAAACTCTACATGAAAGTAACCTAAGACTTAAGCCTGTCATTTGCGAAAAGACTCGCCTACGAGTTCATCCTTAACTTTCAGATTTTAGCAATAATAGTAGTGACCTTGCGCCCAGCAACATTGGAACTCCACAATCAAACAAGAAACGCTTCATTCCAATGTCACTTGTCCCAAGGTGGAAATTAAGTTTAATTCGCTCTATTCTCTACTTCAAACAAGGTTTTCAAGCAACTTAACATAATCATAGAAGCAATTATAATTTTGCAAACTGTTAACACACAAGTTGATTACTACGTCACAACATGGGTGCAAGCGGTACTCAATAACCACGAGGGACGGTGATTCGAATCAAACACTACCCGGATAACTCGACACATACGCCCGCCTCTGAAGACCCAACTCTGGCGTCCTTCATTACGTCGTATGTGGCGACCTTTCTCAGGACACTAAACTGTAGAACCGGTCGCGCCGTCTCGGGCTCATTGGTCTAACGAGACGATGTGGTATGCTTCTACAATCCAGTGAATCTGGTACATCGGTTTCCTGGTTCCCATTTATCAGTAAGCATCCGCTACACAACTCAATACTTGCTGCTGGACGCGGCACACGCATCAGTCCTTAACCGACATAGGCAGAGCTACTCGACCAAGACCTCGTCTTGTCGCTGCCTAACCCCTCTGCCCGGTCTCATCTTTAGAAATGTAAACTTTAGTTTGCTTCCTTCCCCAACCACACTTATGATATTCGGAACTATAGCTCGCGAGTAGATTCCAACTACTCGTCTTCTACCGGATGCCTTAGTCTATTTAGCATGGCCTTATTCTACAGCGATGACACCATTGTACCCTTGACCTCAGGGTTCATTTTTGGTTATGCAAGTGGGATATAAAACATCCTTGACCTAATGCACATACAAGCTTTGACCCATAGTAGTGAACAAAGTAAAAACTTTAGAAAACAACTTAAATGCAAACCGGGGCTTGCCTTGGTTTTGCAGGTGACTACAGTCAGATAATATGAAGTTAGTTGTTGATGACTTGAAGTCCAATCACTGCCTTCTTGCCTCTTGATCCAAGCTCAACTTCTCCTTCTTCACATTCCACGTTTAATCACTACACATTATGAATATGCATACATGTTTAATTGTAAAACTTTTTGCTAACAAATGCTAAAGACAAGTTTAAAACTGGAACTCTGTTTAAGAATTTAAAATAAAACTGGTGTTAGTGGTCTGGGCTGGTGTTTAAGTACTAGGATCAAGTGATGAGTAGGGTTTCATAACTTGGGTGGTGATCACCAAATTGGTTGAATAGAACACTACTTATCCAGGGCTCCTATGGAGCTGGAAATTTTCTTGTGAGTTCCTTGTCACAATAAAGTCCTCTGGACCAAAATTCAGAATGTTTCACTGATTAGATCACCCAGAACAATTCCCTAAGCATTTAGGCATAAAGGAAATAATTCTGATTAAACTTGCACTTTAATGCAAATCCAAGTGAACCATAATTTCACACATGGCTCAGGGGCATGCATGAATTTTTCTAAGATTTTTGGAGCTAAGGCATGTCCAGAACTGAATTTCCAAATTTTAGAAATTCTCTGAAAATGTTTCTGTATTCATCTGAATACAGAAACTTGAAACCAGAATTACCCTGACTAAATCAACTCCAAATGAGCTGAAACTTTTACAGGAGTTTCCTAACACCCTATATAATATTCTGGAAAAATTGGAGGATTTTTGGATGAATCAAACTCCCTCTAAAATTCTTTTGCTGAAAAGATTTAAAGCATTCTCCAGAATTTTCTTTTTGTTTTCATGCAAATTGGGTTGCATATTTGGATTAAGTTTTTCATAATGAATCCAACCCAATTTGAATCACTAAATTTGGAGCTTCCTAACAAAAGTTATGCAGTTATAAAGTTTGAACTAAATCTGGAAATTCAAATTAATCGGGAATTGTATAAACTCTGACTGCGGGCCACAGAGCCACGTGTCAACCGCTGGGACCCAAACCACACGGGCCGCAGAGTTATTCCCGCGTTGTCACAGACAGATCCGAGGCCACAGAGGATCTAACCCCTCGTAACAGAGACTGACACGTGGGCCAGCCCCCGTCTTCGTCTTCCTCCAGCAGCCCGCGCTGCCGCGCCGCCGAGATCGCCAGAGTTCTCGCCGGGAGGGGTTTCCGGCACTCGGAACTTGCTGGTTCTCGCAACACCCACGTATTCTCAAGCGAGGAACACATTGCCGGGCTTATCTCAGATCGACAACGGCTGGAAACTAGGTGCGACGGCGACAGCGGCTGTGGCAACTCCGGCGATGTCGCTAGGGCGTTATACTGCACTAAACACGTAGCCGTTTGCGCGTACAGCACCACCGCACCGAGGAGAACATGGATCCAACCGCCGATCTCGCTGAAACTCGCCAGGAGTATGACCTCACCGTCGAGCTAGGTCAAAATCCGGCGAAAATCAAAAAACTCGATGAAAAGCGGCTTTGCTCGATGGTTCTCGGTGGTTCTTGATCCTATGAACGCGCATGGAGGTATAGAAGGTGTATGCTATGTTGTGTGTGGAGTGGTTCGACGTGTGAGACGAATTCACCGAGTTTCTCCCCTCGGTTATTATTGTATGTCATCGGCAAAAATGAAATTCCGGCGAGCACCGTCTAGAACAGGCAGCCGGGGTTGCAGTGAAGTGAGCAGAGGTATAGGCGAACCTTTTTGCTGTTGCAACTCGAGGGAAGAGGCTCTGTGGTGGCCGGGCGACGGATTCTTGCAACGGCGGCTTCACCCGGCGCGGTGGAGAGAAAATCGAGCTCGGTGTCAGGTTTCTCGTGGGTTAGCCCCTTGTCCTCGCTATGGGCACGTCGAGGGAGCTTGGGCGACGCCGGGGACGAGCCCAGCTCGGCGTGAATGTTGCCGAGGCATCCGGGCGTCGTTGCTCCGAGGAGGTGCAGTAGCGGCGGGAGAAAACTGTGCCCACGGGAGACAACTTCAGGGGAGAGGAAGCACGAGCCGTTTTCTGAGCGAGGCAGCGTCCGCGGGGTAATATCGGCGCGCTGAGGCGGTTCGATCGGCGCCCGGTAGAATCGTTGCGCGCCCGTGCGCTGGCGCTGGGGTGCTGCTGCTGTCGCGCGCTCGGCAGAGGAGAAACAGAGACCGGGTCCCCTCTCACAGACAGCTGGGCCCCAGTGAACAGGCAGAGAAACTTAAGGAGCAAGTTTATTTGACTCAATGGCAAGATGGTCCACCCCTGCTCCTCCCCAAAATATCTTCCAAAATTTGGCACAGAGAAAATTTAACTTCTGAAGAGCTCAAATTTGAATCCATTTGGAAGATTTGACAAGGTGCACTTCACTTTCAAATTTGAATTCAAATTTCATGGAAATTCATAAGCCCCTTTGATACTCATATCAAAGCAACTCCAAACTTTCCCAAAACCTGCATTCTCACTAATTCAAACCTGCAGAATTTGAATATGACCTCTGCCCTTTGAGTTGGCCCTTGCAAATACAAATTTTTTAAACAACAGTTTGAATTTCCTTTCTTTTGGAAAGGGCCTTCCTTGCCATGAAGTACACCATTTAATTCAAACTGAATATTTAAGCCCTCTTTGGTAATGACCCATTTGAATTTGGGTGAAACACTTTGGTTTGCTTTTGGCCTATGCTGGATCAAGCATGGTCCCAGGCTGAACCTCACAAGTTCAGTTTGGCTATGCCCCTCAAATTTGAATTCGAGGTGATCTCAAACAAGGCTTTGAACAAATGGTATATGAGCTCAAACACTCTCCAATTTTGGAACTTAAGCTCTTTAATACCTGAGGACTCCAATGGTTATCTCATATATATGCTTTTGGATAAGCTACACACAAATCCTTTGCAAGGGTTTAAGAATGGGGTTTAAACTTCCTTCCCCTCTACTCATAGATAATGTGCATATGAGTTAGATTTTTGGGAGTGAAATTCTTTCCCTTGGTTAACATGTGTTCAGTATGAGCTAAAGAACATTTTAGCTCTCCCCACATGTCCATGTTTGAGTTTATCATTTCATGTGACATTACTCAAGTCATTCCCTTGCCTTAACATGTTTGAATTCTGCATGGATTCAAACATGATCATAATCCATTCCTTTTTAGCTCACCCTCAAATCAGAAAGTTGCCACCATAATCTCCTCAATTTCACATGTATGAGGCTCTATGTGTATACAAAAGTTTGGCGGCAATTTGAGCTGAGCTGGTGAGTCTAAAGACCTACTTTTAAATCTTCCTTATGCACATGTATGATTACACATGAGTTTAACTTCACCTTGGTCCAACGCATTCAAAGGCATGCTTGAACCCATGTGGTTGCACCTCATGCATACCATCACATGTGAGAAAGTTTTTGTAAGTCCCATTTTTCATGAACCAGAAACACAATGATGTTCGATCATCAGTTTCTTTGCATTCATGTTTTTGGGACTTTTACATTCCTCACCCCTTAAAAAGAATCTCATCCCGAGATTCCAAAAGAAGAACGAGATGGGAGAGGTAATGCCAAGCGGTATGATGATAAAAATTCTGGATAGTTCATGCAGAGGTAATCTTTGCTCTCCACGTTGTTTCTTCCATGGTATGATTACCCCACAGCACCTGGTAAAATCTTAATATCCGATTCCAGGTGTTCCGGATTCTTTTCATCGATAGTCTGAACCGGTCGCTCGGTGTAGGCACGATCCGGCTTCAACTAGCCAATTTCTTCGGTGTGGACAGTGATGGTAGCCTTAAAGTACTTCCGTAGCTGTGACATATGAAATATGTCCTGAACGACAGCAAGGTTTGCCGGTAGTTCCAGCCGGTAAGCTACGGTTCCACACATCTCCGTGATAGCAAGTGGGTCTAAGGCTCAGGGAGCAAAATTCCCCCTTTACATCGGACCGGTGAATTCCTTTCATCGGAGTCATGCAAAGACAACGTGTTCTCCACCGTCGAAATGCAACGGTAAATGCCTTTGACCCTCGTGACTTTTCTTTCAGGATTGAACAGCCTCCAAGTTCGCTTCTACCGCTCGAACTCGGACATTGTCTTTGTTGACTAACCAACCCTGATCAGTACTCTTCTGCCGTACTCACACCACTTCAGTGGTGTGCAACATTTCCGGCAGTATAGAGCTTCATATTACGAGGTATAACTATATGGTCTCTAAACCATAGAGTACCCTCCTTGCCCTTTATTGTGACGGCATTGAGTGAACCAAAATCAACACTTAATCTTAGTGTATCATCGTTCTTCTTAACGAACAGCGCAGAGCACCCCCAAGGTGATGAGTTTGGTCATAAAAACCTTTGCTCATAAGTTCACTTAGTTGCTCCTTCACTCCGCTAGTTCATTGGGTGCCATCTTATACAGCCTCCGTGAAATCGGTGTTGTTTCCGGGGTCAGTTCAATCTTGAACTTGACGTCCCGTTAGCCGGCATTGCCCGTAACTCATCGGAACACATTGGATATTCACGTCCCACCGGACTATCCTCGAGTTTGATCACTTCTGTGGGATAGGCTTAACCCGCTCTCTTTGCTGTATAGAACGGACTCTTCTGTCCTCACCCAGATTTTGGTCCGTTGAACAGCATATTCATAACTCATGTCGAATACCAAATTTAAAGTTAACTTCAATATCTTTTCAATGAGTATTCATATGCCTTCATATCATCCCTGGATCAAAAGTTATGATCGCTCAAAGTTGACAGAATTCCTGGATAAAATTTGCCATCATCCCCTTTGTATGTGGCTACTTTTATCACAGTTGTATATGCAAATAGAATAAGAATCTGCATAAACTTTGAACTACAACAAGGTTGCACATTTCATAAACTTTCCAATGGTGTATCATAGGCTCCTTAAGGATTTCCGACAAGAAGTTATGGCTTAAAAACAGAAAGGTCCAGAGAGGTTTTTGCTACTGTCCTGGTTTTGAACAGTTTGCCTTCAACTGGACTTTTCACCAACTTAAAGTGTAATTTTGCTTTGGAGGTATACAAAGAAGTTGTAGAGCACTCTGAAAATCTTTCCAGAACTGTATCATACACCTTAATTGGTTAAATATACTCAGAGTTATGCTCTGTTGAAGCCTAGCGAAAATTCCTGCCAAAAACAGAGCACTCTTTTTTTGAAAACTTTGACACCTAGTTATACTCTCATTTGAATCTTAGCTCAAATTAAGAGTTTCAGTAACCAATACTTGTTTCAAACTTCCCTTTTTAGTTGAAAGTTAGTTCATGAACCATTTCTTTGTAGGTAAGAGGATTATATGTTTAGTACGGTGTCGATGCCCCGTAAGAAGCATGTCGGTACTACGTTACCTCACCAAAAGAAAAATCCTAAACGGATTACACCAGCATATACGTATTATCAGTGGCACTAAGACGATCTCTCGCACACATGTACTACATGGGATACGTATGTGGTTAGTACCTGCAGAAGAACACTCAATAGTGGTGCACACAAAGGTTGTTTCATCACAGGCAGTTCCATATTTGAAAATAAATACAAACGCCCGTATCATTGTCATACGGCCGTCCTTGAGTTAAGTCACGTCTCAAGGTACGTGATCGTGTTTCAACACCACACGACGGGGAACCCGAGTATGTCATGAATGGTTCGTCATGGTTGGGAATGTTATCAACCCAACGGATACCACCTACTGCCCGGCAGGGCACGCCGATGGCAAGCGCTGCGTATGTCCTCCTAGGCTATTTCCAGATGAACACACTTTCGCGTTACTGACCACGTGATGGGGTCTCCACTTACTTGCCTAATGCACGCTAGGGATCAGCGTTTCATATGAACTCAGGAACATGAAGAGTCCAAGAGTTTCATATTAATGTCTCACACCAAGCTGTGAGACCTTTCCCTGAACCACTTTCCTCGTCAGGGGAGCTAACCGAAATTGAACCGCTTTCGCTGGCGTTCCTTACCATGCTTACCAGAACGTAGGTGTGTCGTTACAGAATTAAAATTTCAGAATTATAACACATATGTTAGTCTTGCCACTTTAAGTAACTATACTACTATAGTCCTTATGTGGGCCGAATATCGTTTCCTCACTGTATCCTTAGTTTTTGTCGTAATACCATCCTTATTCCGTGCGCTATTACCAATGCGGCTCTGATACCACGCTGACGGGACCCCGCCGTCCCGATCACTCACGGGGACAGGGCACCTTGCCTGGGAATCGCATTGGGTGGTGCCGTGTTATGCGGCACCCAACAGCACACATATAAGGAACAATGTATTACATAAATCAAAGGGGAAGCTTACAACTGTTCTTTGTAAATACTTTAAAGAAAGTAGCTACAGAGGAAGTCTATAAGCAGCTCACGTTGAATAACTACGAAGCACCGAGAAGGGGTCCAGCACGCAGACTCCTCTCGCTAGCAACACGAAGACATGGCAACGGCCAGGTTCTCCCAGTGTGACATGACTTGGAAGTTCCTGAGTTTCACCGGACAACCTTCTTTATAGCGTCGAGGTTTACCTGCAAAACCACTTATATAGCAAGAGTGAGCACAAAGGCTCAGCAAGACTTAACCGTCTCTCCTAAGACATGAAACTCTACATGAAAGTAACCTAAGACTTAAGCCTGTCATTTGCGAAAAGACTGGCCTACGAGTTCATCCTTAGCTTTCAGATTTTGGCCATAATAGTAGTGACCTTGCGCCCAGAAACATTAGAACTCCACAATCAAACAAGAAATGCTTCATTCCAATGTCACTTGTCCCAAGGTGGAAATTAACTTTAATTTGCTCTATTCTCTACTTCAAACATGGTTTTCATGCAACTTAACATAATCATAGCAGCAATTATACTTTTGCAAACAGTTACCACACAAGTTGATTACTACGTCACAACATGGGAGCAATCGGTACTCAATAACCGCTAGGGACGGTGATTCGAATCAAACACTACCCGGATAACTCGACACATACGCCCGCCTCTGAAGACCCAACTCTGGCGTCCTTCATTACGTCGTATGTAGCAACCTTTCTCAGGACACTAAACTGTAGAACCGGTCGCGCCGTCTCGGGCACATAGGTCTAACGAGACGATGTGGTATGCCTCTACAATCCAGTGAACCTGGTACATCGGTTTCCTTGTTCCCATATATCGGTAAGCATCCGGTACACAACTCAATACTTGCTCCTGGATGCGGCACACACATCGGTCCTTAACCGACACAGGCAGAGCTACTCGACCAAGACCTCGTCTTGTCGCTGCCTAACCCCTCTGCCCGGTCTCATCTTTAGAAATATAAACTTTAGTTTGCTTCCTTCCCCAACCACACTTATGATATTCTGAACTATAGCTCGCGAGTAGATTCCAACTACTCGTCTTCTACTGGATGCCCTAGTCTATTTAGCATGGCCTTATTCTACAGCGATGACACCATTCTACCCTTGACCTCAGGGTTCATTTTTGGTTATGCAAGTGGGGTATAAGACATCCTTGACCTAATGCACATACAAGCTTTGACCCATAGTAGTGAACAAAGTAAAAACTTTAGAAAACAACTTAAATGTAAACCGGGGCTTTCCTTGGTTTTGCAGGTGACTAAAGTCAGATAATATGAAGTTAGTTGTTGATGACTTGAAGTCCAATCACTGCCTTCTTGCCTCTTGATCCAAGCTCAACTTCTCCTTCTTCACTTTCCACGTTTAATCACTACACGTTATGAATATGCATACATGTTTAATTGTAAAACGTTTTGCTAAAAAATGCTAAAGATAAGTTTAAAACTGGAACAATGTTTAAGAATATAAAATAAAACTGGTGTTAGTAGTCTGGGCTGGTGTTTAAGTACTAGGATCAAGTGATGAGTAGGGTTTCATCACTTGGGTGGTGATCACCTAATTGGTTGAATAGAACACTACTGATTCAGGGCTCCAATGGAGCTGGAAATTTTCTTGTGAGTTCCTTGTCACAAGAAAGTCCTCTGGACAAAAATTCAGAATGTTTTACTGATTAGATCACCGAGAACAATTCCCTAAGCATTTAGGCATAAAGGAATTAATTCAGATTAAACTTGCACTTTCATGCAAATCCAAGTGAATCATAATTTCACACATGGCTCAGGGAGCATGCATGAATTTTTCTAAGATTTTTGGAGCTAACTCATGTCCAGAACTGAATTTCCAAATTTTGGAAATTCTCTGAAAATGTTTCTGTATTCATCTGTATACAGAAACTTGAAACCAGAATTACCCTGACTAAATCAATTCCAAATGAGCTGAAACTTTTACAGGAGTTTCCTAACACCCTAAAGAATATTCTGGCAAAATTTGAGGATTTTTGGATGAACCGAACTCCCTCTAAAATTCTTTTGCTGAAAAGTTTAAAGAATTCTCCAGAATTTTCTATTTGTGTTCATGCAAATTGGGTTGCATATTTCGATAGAGTTTTTCATCATGAATCGAACCCAATTTGAATCACTAAATTTGGAGCTTCCTAACAAAAGTTATGCAGTTGTAAAGTTTGAACTAAATCTGGAAATTCAAATTAATCTGGAATTGTTTAAACTATGACTGCGGGCCACAGAGCCACGTGTCAACCGCTGTGACCCGAGCCACACGGGCCGCAGAGTTATTCCCGCGTTGTCACAGACAGATCCGAGGCCACAGAGGATCTAACACTCGTAACAGAGACTGACACGTGGGCCAGCCCCCGTCTTCGTCTTCCTCCAGCAGCCCGCGCTCCCGCGCCGCCGAGCTCGCCGGAGTTCTCGCCAGGAGGGGTTTCCGGTGCTCGGAACTTGCTGGTTCTCGCCACCCCCACGTATTCTCGCGCGAGGAACACGTTGCCGGGCTTATCTCAGATCGACAACGGCAGGAAACCTAGGTGTGACGGCGACAGCGGCTGTGGCAACTCCGGCGATGTCGCTAGGGCGTTATACTGCACTAAACACGTAGCCGTTTGCGCGTACAGCACCACCGCACCGAGGAGAACATGGATCCAACCGCCGATCTCTCTGAAACTTGCCAGTAGTGTGACCTCACCGTCGGGCTAGGTCAAAATCTGGCGAAAATCGAAAAACTCGATGAACAGCGGCTTTGCTCAATGGTTCTCGGTGGTTCTTGATCCTACGAAAGCGCACGGAGGTATAGAAGGTGTATGCTACATTGTGTGTGGAGTGGTTCGACATGTGAGACGAATTAGCCGAGTTTCTCCCCTCGGTTATTATTGTATGTCATTGGAAAAAATGAAATTCCGGCGAGCACCGTCCAGAACAGGCAGCCGGGGTTGCGGTGAAGTGAGCAGAGGTATAGGCGAACCTTTTTGCTGTTGCAACTCGAGGGAAGAGGCTCTGTGGTGGCCGGGCGACGGATTCTTGCAACGGCGGCTTCACCCGGCGCGGTGGAGAGAAAATCGAGCTCGGTGTTGGGTTTCTCGTGGGTTAGCCCCTTGTCCTCGCTATGGGCATGTCGAGGGAGCCTGGGCGACGCCGGGGACGAGCCCAGCTCGGCGTGAACATTGCCGAGGCGTTCGGGCGTCGTTGCTCCGAGGAGGTGCAGTAGCGGCGGGAGAAAACTGTGCCCACGGGAGACAACTGCGGCGGAGAGGAAGCACGAGCCGTTTTCCAAGCAAGTCAGCGTCTGCGGGGTAATATAGGCGCGCTGAGGCGGTTCAATAGGCGCCCGGTAGAATCGTCGCGCGCCCGTGCGCTGGCGCCGAGGTGCTGCTGCTGTCGCGCGCTCGGCAGAGGAGAAACATGAGGTGGGCGCGGTACCGACTGAGACAGGGCTCAGCTCTGATACCACGCTGACGTGGCCCCGTCAACCGAGACAGGCCACTCGCCCGGGAATCGCATTGGGTGGTGCCGTGTTGTGTGGCACCCAACAGCACACATATGAGGAACAATGTATTACATAAAACAATAGCGGAAGCTTACAAGTTTTTCTTTGTAAATACTTTACATCAAGTAACTACAGCGGAAGTCTATATCAACTCACGTCGAATAACTAAGAGCACAAGAGATGAAGTCCAGCCTGCGGACTCCTCTCACTAGCAACACGAAGACAACAGTAGCGGCTGGGTTCTCCCTGTGTTAGACGACTAGGAAGTCTCCGAGTCTCACCGGACAACCTTCTTTCTAGCGTCGATGTTAACCTGCAAAACCACTTATATAGCAAGCGTGAGCACATAGGCTCAGCAAGTCTGACCTGTCTCTCCTAAACAAGAAACTCTACATGAACGACGGTTTCAATTGGGTTTGCTAGATTTGCATAAGGACTCGCCTAAAGTTGATCCTTAACTTTCATATTTTTAAGCCTCATTGTGCGGACCTTGAGCCGAAAAGCATCGCAACTCCACAATCAAACAAGAAACACTTTGTTGCGATGCTCCTTGCACAAAGTGAAAGTAAAGTTTAATGAGCCTATCTCTAAATCAATCATGGTTGAAAAACAAATTTCATCACAGTCTTATCAAGTTCAAAAGATAACCAGTTTCAGTTCTTACTACGTCAAGACGCAGTGGGCAAGTATGCTCATATAACCGCGAGTGACGGTGATTCGAAACAGTACACGCCCGGACTACACGACACGTACACCCGTACTCCGAGTTGCCGGCAGCAACCTCGACTGACGTTGTACGCGGCCACCTTTCCCAAGATCTTCCACATTGGACGCAGTCCAACTGCCCTGAGTACGCAAGCTCCCTCAAGGTACATACCCGCAGTGTATGTTCTTAAGCGAGGTACCGCCTGCTACCCAGACGCCGAAAGCCTAAGGCAGTTGGAAAAGTTCCACTATGGATCTCCCAAGGTACATCAGTTTCCTGGGTCACATATAGCCAGTATGCGCCCAGTACACAACTCAAACTTGTCCAACAGGGACGGCCGTATGACAATGATACAGGCATTTGTATTTACTTTTAAATATGGAACTGCCTGAAATGAAACAAACCCTTGAGTGCACCACTATTGAGTGATCTTCTGCATGTACTAACCACGTACGTATCCCGTGTAGTACACGTGTGCGAGAGACCGTCTTAGTGCCACTGATAGTACGTATATGCCGGTGTAATCCGGTTAGGATTTTTATTTGGTGAGGCTACGTAGTACCGACATGATTCTTACGGTGCATCGACACCGTACTACACATAATAACCTCGTCCCTATGAAGAAATGATTCATGAACTAACTTTCAACTAAAATGGAAGTTTGAAAAAAGCATTAGCTACTGAACTCTTATTTTGAGCTAAGATTCAAATGAGAGTATAACTAGGTGTCAAAGTTTTCAAAAACAGAGTGCTCTGTTCTGGCAGAAATTTTTGCTGGACTTTGACAGAGCATAACTCTGAGTATATTTAACCAATCAAGGTGTATGATACAGTTCTGGAAAGATTTTCAAGTGCTCTACAATTTATTTGTGGACCTCCAGAGCAGAATCACACGTTAAATTGGTGAAAAGCCCAGTTGAAGGCAAACTGTTCAGAACCAGGACAGTACCAGAAACCTTTCTGGACCTTTCTGTTTTTAAGCCATAACTTCCTGTAGGAAAATCTTTAAGAAGCCTATAAGTACTTGTTGGAATGCTACTGAAGTTTCTAAAACTTTGGTATTGAACTCAAGTCAAGAATCTGTTGATAACTTGAGTAAAATTTGGAGTTTGTGTGAGCTGGTCAGGGTAGTCCCGCTGATTAGCTTAGCGTACATAAGATTGGTTTAAACATGAATGTGGTTATGCTTTCATAAAGTTCATGACATGTTCATGTTTTACTTATCTTTACTTACTACTGAGATAGAATTTTGATTGACTCAAAATTTTGTTTCGTGCAGTATGGTACGTACACATTCTCCAATGGAGCTTGGAGGTTCAAGTCGAGGTGGGAATGACTCGAGTTCATCACAAGAGCCATCGCCAATCGGATTGGCTGGAATTATGGCAAAGATGAATGAAACTCTCCAAACTCTAGTTCAGCAAGGCATAGATCGAGAAGCTCAATGTCACATGCCAACCCAGAGCACGTATCTGGATTTCTTGGCGACACAACCGCCGGTATTCTCTGAGGCGGCTGACCATTGTGAAGCAAATCACTGGTTACGTGTCATTGAGTCCAAGCTTGGGTTGATCCAATGTGATGAATTCTCAAAGACGCTATATGCCGCTCAGCAGCTTCACGGCTTTGCTGGAGCATGGTGGGCAGACTACCTTGCTGTCCAACCACCAGGGCATCGTGTCACATGGGCAGAGTTCCAGTCTGCATTTCGTGCTCGTTTCATTCCTGCGGGCATAATGCAAACCAGTCTAGATGAGTTCTGGAGTCTGAAGCAAGGGGACATGAGCGTTATTGAGTATGCAAAGGAATTCAATCGCCTAGCTCAATATGTCCCTGACTATGTGAAATCACCATCCATGAGGGGTTATCATTTTTATCGAGGGCTGACTGCTAGGCTGCGATGTGAATTGGCTCAAGTTAGCCAAGAGAATTTTGATGAGTTCGTGAGCTGTGCTATTGCTCAAGAATATTATTCCAACCTTTACCTCAAAGAAAAGAGGGAGAGGGACTCATCACAAGATGAAGACAATCGTCTACCTCAG
The DNA here is from genome assembly GCA_030760725.1 of Neostapfia colusana. NCBI lineage: Eukaryota > Viridiplantae > Streptophyta > Magnoliopsida > Poales > Poaceae > Neostapfia > Neostapfia colusana. The sequence continues at coordinate 28,315,725 of JASWHV010000017.1, read as the reverse complement.
AAGTATCGGTTGGTAATCCGTTCACCTTCCGGTCGAGAGATTCCACAAGAGGTGCAATCATTCTGGGAGCGTGACGACTCTTCTACTCCACAGAGGTCTTATTCACCTCTACCGCAGCAGCAACTTATTTCTTATGCACCTCAGTATCCACAAGGTGCACTAGAATATTATTACCCTCAAGAGGCTGAAAATGAACAAGGTGACTTCTCAGCTGAACCAAGTGCTGTCCCACTTTATATTGACAATGAGCTCAACGTCAATGAAGCGTCTGAACCAAGCAGCAACGCTATGTCTGCAGGTCCAGTTTCAAAAAGTGATCTTGGACAGCCAAGAAAGGCTATGGAAAAAGTGGGGACGGTTAATTATGTGTCAGTCGATGATCTGCCAAAGGGAGGACCTGTTCTGGCTGGCAGGTTCACCTTAAATGACAAGCTGGTTGTCATTTTATTCGACTCTGGTGCAACACATAACTTCATTAGCCGGGCAACGGTAATCTGGGATCAGATCTCCACAACTGTCACAAAAGGTTCTTACCTTATTCATTCGCCAGGTGGAGACATCTCAACTAATGAAGTTGTTTCTCGAGCACCACTTTGATTGGGTGGAAAAATTTATCCTACCACCCTCATCATTCTCGAAGACCAGGGAATCAATGCCATATTGGGAATATCATGGTTGACCTTCCATAAGGCTGTCCTGGACATCAAGAACAGGAGTGTAAACTTGGACTCTCCACTTCACGGACGTCAAACATTGTACCTCGGCGAAGCGGTTTCTAAAGACCCAGAAGTATGTAATGCCGAGGCGTGCAAGTTAGAAGACATTCCGGTAGTCCGTGAATATCCGGACGTGTTTCCCGAAGATCTTCCAGGCTTACCACCTGAGCGCGAGGTGGAATTCAAAATAGAATTGATGCCGGGAAGTACGCCAATCTCTCGGTGACCATACAAAATGGCTCCGAACGAATTAGCCGAGCTGAAGGAGCAACTCAAGGATCTAATGGACAAGGGGTTTATTCGTCCAAGTTCATCACCATGGGGTTGCTCAGTTTTATTTGTGAAGAAGAAGGATGAGACGCTGAGGCTATGCGTCGATTATTGTCCTTTGAATGCTGTGACGATAAAGAACAAGTATCCACTACCAAGAATTGATATCCTCTTCGATCAGCTAGTGGGTGCTAAAGTCTTCTCTAAGATGGACTTAAGGTCGGGATATCATCAAATCAAGATCCGCGCGGAAGATGTCTATCTTGTTGTGTCATTTGGGTTGACCAATGCTCCGGCTCACTTTATGTATCTTATGAACTCGGTGTTCATGCCGGAGCTAGATCAGTTCGTCGTGGTATTCATCGACGACATCTTGGTCTATTCCAAATCTGAAGAGAAACACGCTAAACATTTGCATATTGTGCTCCAACGACTGAGAGATCACAAGCTCTATGCAAAGTTTAGTAAATGTGAATTCTGGATCAACCAAGTGCCATTTCTTGGGCACATTATTTCAGCAGAAGGCATTGCTGTTGATCCAAGCAAGATTGAACAAGTGCTGAAGTGGAAGTCTCCAACATCAGTCCATGAAGTTCGTAGCTTCTTGGGTTTGGCGGGATATTACCGGAGGTTCATCCTGAGCTTCTCAAAAATCTCCAAACCTATGACGGAGCTACTGAAGAAGGGCATCAAATATGATTGGAGCAAGCCATGTGAGGAAGCTTTTCAAGCGTTGGTGAAACACCTCACAACAGCCCCGGTTCTAGCTCAACCGGATACAACCAAGCCGTTTGATGTTTATTGTGATGTGTCGGGCATCGGGCTTGGTTGTGTACTCATGCAAGGCGGACATGTGGTCGCATATGGATCACGACAGTTACGGAATCATGAGCAACATTATCCAACTCATGATCTCGAGCTTGCTGCCGTGGTACTAGCTTTGAAGATGTGGAGACATTACCTATTGGGAAATCTGGTTCATCTCTACACCGACCACAAAAGTTTGAAGTACATATTCACTCAAAAGGAGTTGAATATGAGGCAACAGCGATGGTTGGGCTGATCAAGGACTATGAGATTGAAATTCATTATCATCTGGGCAAGGCAAATGTGGTTGCCGATGCACTCAGCCGGAAGTCTCATATCCATAACCTGACCATTACGCCGATAGAAGAGGAAGAACCAAGTCTTTACTTGGTTCCATATGGAGCTCTGCATAACCTAGCTCTCATACCCCCAATAAGAGAGGAGGTTATGGCAGCTCAAAAGAAAGACAAGGGCATGGCTCATATCAGAAGGAGATTGAAGAACGGGGAAATGAAATGTTTCCGGTTAGATGATGAAGACACTCTATGGTTCAAGGACCGGATAGTCGTACCCCGGGATATGAGGCTGCGGAAGAAAATTTTGGATGAGGCTCACTTATCCAAATTTTCTATTCATCCAGGCAGCAACAAGATGTACCAAGAATTGAGGACGAAATTCTGGTGGACCCGGATGAAGAGAGAGGTTGCTAAATACGTATAAGAATGTGATACGTGTCGGCGAGTTAAAGCCGACCACATGAAGAAAGCGGGAACCTTACAACCACTAAGCGTTCCGGCATGGAAGTGGGAGGATATTAGTATGGACTTCACTGTTGGACTACCTCTCATGGCTAATAAGCATGACTCGATTTGGGTAATCGTGGATCGGTTAACCAAATCAGCACGCTTCATTCTGGTGCGTACCAAATACAGCGCCAAAAAGTATGTGGAGTTGTACATAGCACGAATCTTTTGCTTGTATGGGGTTCCCCGTACCATTGTCTCCGACAGAGGATCGCTGTTCGTGTCCCGCTTCTGGGGACAGCTACACACCTCCTTGGGAACCAAGTTGATTCGAAGCTCCGCGTATCACCCTCAAACCGATGGGCAAACTGAGAGGGTGAATAAAATACTTGAAGATATGCTGAGAGCATGTGCCATTCATCACGGTAAGAGTTGGGATGATCACTTACCGTTGGCGGAGTTCTCATATAACAACGGGTATCAATCAAGTATCAAAATGGCGCCTTATGAAGCTCTCTATGGCCGGAAGTGCCGCACACCCTTGAACTGGTGTGAATCTGGCGAGAGAGTGATTTACGGTATTGACCTCGTAAATGAAGCGGAAGAGCGGGTAAGGCTTATTCAAGCAAATCTGAAAACCGCTCAGTCCAGACAAAAGAGCTATGCGGATAGGAGGCGTCGTCCTCTGGATTTCCATGTTGGGGACCACGTATACCTCCGCGTATCTCCTATGAAGGGCATTCACCGATTCGGAGTGAAAGGGAAATTAGCTCCGCGCTTTATCGGTCCCTTCGTCATCATTGAAAGATGTGGACCCGTAGCGTACCGTTTGGAGTTGCCAGCAGCCTTAGCCGGAGTACATAACGTCTTCCACATATCTCAGTTGCGGAAGTGTTTGAAAGTTCCAACGGAAATGCTCACGGGAGACATAGCAGATTTGAAGCCGGACCTCACTTATGTTGAACGACCAACCCGGATAATTGATGAAAAGACTCGCGAAACCAGAAATCGGACGCTGCGATTTTTCAAGGTGCTATGGGAAAATCACACGTCCGACGAAGCTACATGGGAAAGCGAGGAGTATTTGCAGCGCAATCATCCGGAGTTGTTAGAGGCTCATATGTAGTAGTTGTCCTCTCCACCTTGTCCTTAATCATGAATCTCGGGACGAGATTCTTTTCAAGGGGGGAGAGCATCGGAACCCACTCCCGGCGAGAGCTCCGGCGAGCTCGGCGGCGCGGGAGTGCGGGCGGCTGGAGGAAGACGAAGACGGGGGCTGGCCCACGCGTCAGTCGCTGTTGCGAGGGAGTGGGATTGTCTGTGGCCTCGGATCGGTTTGTGACAACGCGGGGACAGATCTGTGGCCCCGTGTGGCGTGAACGCAGCAGCTGACACGTGGGGATGGGACCACTGTCAGAGATTAAACTTTTCCTGAATTAATTTGAATTCCAGATTCGGTTCAAACTTTAGAACCTCATAACTTTTGCTAGGAAGCTCCAAATTTAGTGATTCAAATTGGGTTGGATTCAGGATAAAAAGCTCTATCCAATTATGCAACCCAATTTGCAAGAAAACCAATAGAAAATTCTGGAGAATTCTTTAAATCTTTTCAGCAAAAGAATTTTAGAGGGAGTTTGGTTCATCCAAAATTCCCCAAATTTTGACATAATATTCTTTGGGATATTAGGAGACTCCTGCAAAAGTTTCAGCTCATTTGGAGTTGAATTAGTTAGGGTAATTCTAAATTCAAGTTTCTGTATTCAGATAAGTACAGAAACAATTTCAGGAAATTTCCAAAACTTGGAAATTCAGTTCTAGCCATTCCTTAGCTCCAAAAATCCTAGGAAAATTCAGGCATACTCTCTGAGCTATGTATGAAATTATAGTTCACTTGAATTTGCATGAAAGTGCAAATTTAATCAGAATTAATTCCTTTTTGCTTAAATGCTTTGGAAATTATTCTGGGTGATCTACTTAGTGAAACTTTCTGAATTTTGGTCCAGAGGACTTTCTTGTGACCAGGAACTCACAAGAAAATTTCCAGCTCCATTGGAGCCTTGGATCATTATGTCCTGTTCAACCTTATTAGTTAATCCCCACCCAAGTGATGAACCCCACTTCTCACTTGATGATAGTGCTTAGACACAAACCCAAACAACTAGCACCAGTTTCATTTTAAATTCTTAAACAAAGTTCCAGTTTCAAACTTGTCTTTAGAACTTGTTAGCAAAAAGTTTTATAATTAAACATATATACATATTCATAGCGTGTAGTGCTTGAACGTGGAAAGTGAAGGTTTATCAAGGAGCAAAAAGGGCAGGAATTGAACTTCAAGACATCAACAACTAACCTCATATTATCTGACTTTAGTCACCTGCAAAACCAAGGCAAGCCCCGGTTTGCACTTAAGATGTTTTTAAAGTTTTCCCTTTGTTCACTACATTTGATCAAGGTTTGTATGTGCATTAGGTCAAGGATGTGTGATACTCCACTTGCATAACCAAACATTAACCCTGAGGTCAAGGGTAGAAATGTGTCATCGCTGTAGAATAAGGCCGTGCTAAATAGGCTAGGACAGCCGTTAGAAGACGAGTAGTTGGAATCTACTCGCGAGCTTGGTTCCAGGACCACATAAGTGGGGGTTGGAAAAGGTAGCAAACTAAAGTTTACGTTTCTAAAGATGAGACCGGGCAGAGGGGTTAGACAGCGACAAGACGAGGTCTTGGTCGGGTAGCTCTGCCCGTGTCGGTCAAGGACCGAAGCGTATGCGGCCCTGGGAGCAAGTATTGAGTTGTGTACCGGATGCTTACTGACATATGGGAATCAGGAAACCGATGTACCAGGTTCACTGGGTTGTAGAGGCATACCACATCGTCTCGTTAGACCTATGAGCCCGAGACGGCGCGACCGGCTCTACAGTTTAGTGTCCTGAGAAAGGTTGCCACATACGACGTAATGAAGGACGCCAGAGTTGGGTCTTCAGAGGTGGGCGTATGTGTCGAGTTATCCGGGTAGTGTTTGATTCGAATCACCGTCCCTCGCGGTTATGAGTACCGCTTGCTCACTGCGCTGTGACGTAGTTGATCAACTTGTGTGGAAACAGTTTGCAAAAGTATAATTGCTGCTATGATTATGTTAAGTTGCATGAAAACCATGTTTGAAGTAGAGATAGAGCTAACTAAAGTTATTTTCTACCTTGGGGCAAATAACATTGGAATGAAGCGTTTCTTGTTTGGTTGTGGAGTTCCAATGTTGTTGATCGCAGGGTCATTATTAATATGGCTAAAATTTTAAAGTTAAGGATGAACTCGTAGGCGAGTCTTTTTGCAAATGATAGGTTTAGGTCTTAGGTTACTTTCATATAGAGTTCCATACTTTAGGAGAGACGGTTAAGTCTTGCTGAGCCTTTGTGCTCACTCTTGCTATATAAGTGGTTTTGCAGGTAAACATCGACGCTATAGAGAAGGTTGTCCGGTGAGACTCGGGAACTTCCGAGTCAAGTCACCCTTCGAGAACCTAGCCGCTGCCATGTCTTCGTGTTGCTAGCGAGAGGAGTCCACGAGCTGGGTCTCTTCTCGAGTGCTTCTTAGATATTCATCGTGAGCTGTTTATAGACTTCCGCTGTAGCTATTTTATGTAAATTATTTACAAAGAACAGTTTGACACGACCCCCTTGGTCCTGTCGAGCCAGGATCATGCTGAGGGGTGCTGCGTTGCACAGCACCGTATAACACACGTCAAAGGTACAAAGCGGAAGCGAAATTTTATTACATAAACAAGTTATGAACATGTTTACATCAAAATAAGTTCAGTCTACACTCGCGGGCGTAGACTAAGCATCAAGTGCACGTTCAGCCCTTGAACGTGCCCTTGCTAGCACACACGCACACTAACTCTGCGGTGTGCACGACTCCCACTCGACGGGGTTCCCCCCCTGGGGTTCCGTCTCCTCTTCGGGAGTCCCTTCCTCATAGAACCCTGCAAAAGCTTCAAACACAAGCAGTGAGCACGAAGGCTCAGCAAGTCTGACCCGTCTCACCTAAACATGGAACTTCTACATGAGGGTAATGGGTTACATGAGGTAAAAATCATTTGCAAGCACTCTCCTAATTAGTAGAACCTTACTTTCAAGTTTTAGCAGCAGGTTGTGGAGAACCTTACACTAAGGTACATGAGAGAGCCGCAATCAAACAAGAAACGCATTTCTCTCATGTACTTTGCCCAAAGTTGAAATGAACTTTAGTTAGCTCTAAACTACAGCAAGTCATTAGCAATCAAGTCCATCTTTCAATCAGCAGCATTTTAACATGTAACTAGCCTGTTCTTTCTACGTCACGGTACAGTGAACAAGTGGTACTCACTGACCGCGAGGGACGGCGATTATAATCAATTTACACCTGCAGGGTTACCCGAACAACCCGTCACGTACGCCCGTACTCGACGTTGCCTACAACAACCATCACAGACGCCGTACGCGACTACCTTTCACCCGTCAGCCAAATATTGAACCGGTCCCATCGTCCCGAGCAAGAGGTCTCTGCACGCGCATTTCAGTGCCGCCAGCCGATTTACACCTCAAGCTCTCAACCTACCCTCTGAACGATGGGCAATGCCTCAATACCCGCTACCCGAGTTACATCAGCTTCCCGGTTCCCATATCTCCGGTAGGTCTTCGGTACTGTTCTAGCTTGTTCAACAGGCCCACACACGGCTCGGTCCTCAATCGACACAAACGGAGCTACAGCACACAGGCCCCAAAGTCCTGCTGCCCTTACCCTCCGCTTGGTCTCATTTTCTTACCATGTGTTTCATGTGCTATCTCTACCCGAGCAATGTGCCTCTAGCCTATTCTCGCGAGTAGTTCCAACTACTCGACTTGTACCGAATCATACTCTATCCTAGCAATGCAGTAACTAACGGGGTTTGCAATCCTAAACCCAACCCGTGGTTTTCTTGGCTATGCAGTTGGATTTCCAAACAAGACTCTAATGCACAGAACAAAGGAAACAAGTATGTGCTCAAAACAATAAAAATTTGTAAAAAGGTTAATGCAAACCGGAGCTTGCCTTGCTGCTCTTGGTCGTAGGCTATCTGCTCCTCTGGAGTTACGAAGTCTAGGACTTCGGGTTCCTCCTCGACCTTAGCGACTACATGATAAGAGCAATATATGTATCAATTTAAATGCATTTGTATTAACTTTGAAGTTGTGAAGTCTATAACCCTTGCTAGACAGACCTAATGACTGTGAAACTTTTACTGTGGCTTGGTTACAACCTAAACAGAGACTTGGTCAAGTTTTAGTTGCAGCAAAGCTCATTTGAACCCTCCACAATTAATTATGTCCTTGACCTTAATTGGAACTCTTAGGGTGTTCTAGGAATTTTCATGAAACAAACTATGACTTTCTGAAAACTAGATTTTCAGAGTGTTCTAATGGAGTTGGTCTCAATTAATTTGGAAGTTCCTAACTAAACATATGAGCTAAACAATTTCAGAGAAAATTCTGAAAATGTTTCTGAACATTTTCTATTTTCTCTGGAACAGTTTCACTAATCACACCATTAGGTGGATCAAATGAGCTCAAATGGATCTGAAATTTTTATGGTAGTTTAGGGATATTTTGGTGAACATCCCAGCAAAATTTCAGGATTTTCTTCCACAGGATTCTCCAGTTAAAATTCCTAACAGTTTAAATTTTGAGGAATTAATTCTGGAAAATTAAGGGTTTTCATGAAGTGAAACTTGATTTTCTGGAAAGTACTCGGAGAGCTGAATCCAGCAAAATTTGGTTCACTCAATTTGGAGCTTTCTAGCCAAAGTTATAAGGATTTGAAGTTTGAACTGAAACTGAAATTCGGGAAAAAGTTCAAACTCTGGCTTGTGGGCCCCGCACACAGTGCGTCGTCTCCCTCCTCACGCCAACTGCGCGGCGGCGGCGATCTCCGGCGACCCTTGCCGGAACTGAGTTCCCGGCCACCCCCCGGCCCGAAACTCGCCGCCTGCCCCTTTACTGACCCCCTGGACTCGATGGTGGGGTCGCCGGCCGCCGGCGATGACCGGAAACCCGTGCGCACCGGTGACAGTACCTGCTAGGGTTCCGGTGAGGTCGGTCCCGCTCTCCCGTGCACCAAATCAACCGCGAATCGGTCACAGAGCATCAGTAGAGTGTGGGAAACACGAACCCGGGCTGGGTGGAAGCTAGGAATACCGGCAACTATGCTCTCGACGGTGAGCCGAGGTGTTCAGCCATGGCGGCGGGGAAAACAGCCATATCATGGCCGAGTTCGAGCGTGGGCGCTATCGTGCGTAGAAGCTACTAGGTAACGAGCTCGTCCAGCCCTCGTGCATAGAGCATGAATTTCACCCGAAGGTGAGCTCGGTCCTTATGAACTGACCAAGAGTAAATTTGGAAATTCTCGGCCGAGGGTTGATCAATCGCCAAACGGCTTTCGGCTACTCCATCTACATACAATCACGCACATTTCTTGTGTAGGGAAGAGGACGTGACAACGGCTGTGCTGTGCTGTCCACGAGAGCCCGATCGGCGGCGATGCTCGGCTCGCCGGAGAAACGGCTTGGTACAGCTCGAGGACGCTTGCTCACTGGCCAACACGGTGCCTAGGAGGTTGCTTACGATCCCCCGGTGCCGTTTTGCTGTGGAGGAGGCTGTGCTCGCGAGTGATCGGGCTTGATCAAGCGTGAGCTCGAGCGGCGGCGGTTGCAGTGGAAGAACAGGCCGGGTATGTCGGCAGCTCGGGGAATGGGCGATCAGAGCACGCCGGGGAGGGGATAAGTAGTCAGGCGACTGGTCTCCGGCTTGGGGCGCGCAGCAGGAGCTGGCGCCGGCTGCCCCCTTGGTGGCGCGCGCACACTGCACCCGGGAACCGATGGAGCTGCGTTTCAGTCGGTTTGTGTTGAAGTAGAGGCTGACATGTGGGTGCCACCCCTCATTTTAACCTCTGAAATTTACTCCTAATCACTGTTGTAAACAGTGAACCACATACTACCCTTGGCAATTGAAATTATTCATCCATGAGCCATTTGAATTGATAAGAGTTCAAATGAGGTTTGGTTTGAATGAATTTCAGCACAAGTTCAGTTTGAAATTCAAATAAAGTTTGAATTTCTCCCCCTTAGCTCATGTCAAGATCAACTCCAAATGGAGTGAAAATTGGTGTGTGAGGTCACAAAAATGTGCTGAGTAAGAATATGCCTTCCACTTTTAAATTCATGGGATAAAAACAGTTTTAATTTGAATATGGTTTCAAACTGCCCTCTTCCTAACTATACCCAAACTGACCTCAAACAGGTTTTGAATTTGGGTGAGACTTGGCATGGACATCCTTAGTAAAGTGTAGGAGTTCTCATATGTCCAGTCCATCTATATCACATGTGGGAAATACCACTTTTGCAATGTGTGAGTTTGTTCTCTAATGAGCATGTTGATAATTGTTACTTGCTCTTCATTTATGTTCATCATTCTTCCTCAAATGAGGTGTGTGGTGTGATGATGAACACTGCCAATGTGTGTCAAAACTGAGGCCCTTACATTCCTCCCCCTTAAAAGAATCTCGTCCCGAGATTATAAGGTGAAAATTAGAGAGAGGACGGTGGAAAATTACCGGATATGTGACGTGAAAAATTCGGGGTAGTTAGTGCGAAGGAATTCCTCGCCCTCCCATGTCGCTTCGTCCATGGAGTGATTACTCCATAGAACCTTGTAGAACCACAACGTACGGTTGCGTGTGGTTCGGGCCTTTTCATCAATAATCTGCACCGGTTCCTCCCGATAGGTGAGATCCGGTTGCAGTTCTTCAATATCCTCCAGCTGAACGGTAGTTGATAGCTTAAGACACTTCCTCAGCTGGGAAATGTGAAAGACGTCGTGCACACCGGAAAGTGCTTCTGGTAATTTCAACCGGTATGCCACTGATCCACATCTTTCAGTAATCTGGAATGGACCGATGAATCGGGGTGCCAACTTTCCTCTCACCCCAAACCTGTTTACGCCCTTCATTGGAGACACCCGTAGATATACGTGATCTCCAACTTCGAATTGTAATGGGCGCCTTCTCCGGTCCGCATACTGTTTCTGACAGGATTGAGCGGCTTTTAGGTTCGCTTGAATTAGTCGAACCTTTTCTTCCGCGTTGTTGACAAGGTCAATCCCGAAGGTAACCCTTTCGCCAGACTCACACCAGTTTAATGGTGTGCGGCATTTTCTTCCGTATAGCGCCTCGTAGGGCGCCATCTTGATGCTGGCTTGGTACCCATTGTTGTACGAGAACTCGGCTAACGGCAAGTGATCATCCCAATTCTTGCCGTGGTCGATAGCGCAAGCTCGTAGCATGTCTTCTAGAATCTGATTTACCCGCTCGGTTTGTCCATCCGTCTGCGGGTGGTAGGCTGAACTACGGATCAGCTTCGTCCCCAAGGCAGCGTGTAGCTGCTCCCAAAAACGGGACACAAATAAAGTGCCCCGGTCCGATATGATGGTACGGGGTACGCCGTATAAGCATAGGATCCGTGAGATGTACAGTTCAGCGTACTTCATGGCGTTGTAGTTGGTGTTGACCGGGATGAAATGGGCAACTTTGGTGAGCCGATCGACGATCACCCACACAGAATCATGTTTCTGTAAGGTGGTGGGTAAACCGACGACGAAATCCATGCTCACGTCCTCCCACTTCCAAGCAGGAACGCCCAGTGGATGCAGTAGTCCCGGTTTCCGCATATGATCTGCCTTCACCCTTCGACATGTATCACACTCGGACACGTATTTTGCAACCTCGCGCTTCATCCGTGTCCACCAAAACTTTCTTCTGAGTTCTTGATACATTTTGTTGCTGCCGGGGTGAATAGAAAACTTTGATAAGTGAGCCTCATCAAAGATTTTCTTCCGTAATTCCGGTTTACGGGGTACGACGATCCGGTTCTTGAACACAGAACGCCGTCTCCGTCCTTCCGGAAACATTTCAACTCCCCACTGTCTACACGTCTCCGCAAATGTGACATGCCCTTGTCATTCTTCTGGGCTGTCGCTATCTCTTCACGGATGGTGGGGATTAAAGCTAGGTTGTAGAGAGCTCCGTGTGGAATCACATGTTGTGGTGGTTCGCTCTTTTCCAACGGTGTGATGGTCAGATTATTGACGTGTGACTTGCGGCTCAGCGCATCTGCCACTACGTTTGCCTTGCCCGGATGATAATGGATCTCTATCTCGTAATCCTTTATCAATTCTAACCATCTTCGTTGCCTCATGTTCAGCTCCTTCTGAGTGAATATGTACTTGAGGCTTTTGTGGTCGGTATATAAATGTACGAGGTTACCGAGTAGGTAGTGCCTCCACATTTTTAGTGCAAGTACCACGGCAGCGAGCTCCAAGTCGTGAGTTGGATAATTTTGCTCATGGTTCCTAAGCTGCCGTGATCCATACGCGACCACTCTTCGGTCTTGCATCAGCACACACCCGAGCCCAATGCCGGATGCATCGCAGTACACATCAAACGGTTTTGTTGTGTCTGGCTGCGCCAAAACCGGTGCTGATGTCAGGTGCTTGACTAAAGCCTTGAATGCTGCTTCACATGCTGGACTCCAAACATATTTGGTAGCCTTCTTCAGCAGCTCTGTCATTGGCTTGGCAATCTTCGAGAAGTTCGGAATGAACCTCCGATAATATCCCGCGAGTCCGAGGAAACTCCGTACCTCGTGAACAGTTCTCGGGGATTTCCAATTCAGCACTTGAGTGATCTTGCTCGGGTCCACAGCGATACCCTCCGCTGAGATGATATGCCTGAGGAAAGGCACTTGTGATATCCAAAACTCGCATTTGCTGAATTTTGCGTATAACTTGTGATCCCGCAGCCGTTGCAAGACTATACGCAGATGTTTCTTGTGATCTTCCTCCGACTTGGAATATACCAGGATGTCGTCGATGAAGACCACGACAAACTTGTCCAGCTCCGGCATGAATACCGAGTTCATCAAGTACATTAAGTGAGCTGGAGCATTGGTGAGGCCGAAGGACATGACCAGGTACTCATAAAGTCCGTACCTTGTCGAGAAAGCTGTCTTTGGAATGTCCTCTGCCATTATCTTAATCTGATGGTACCCGGATCTTAAATCCATCTTGGAAAAGATCTTTGCTTCGACCAACTGATCAAACAACATGTCGATCCGTGGCAACGGGTACTTGTTCTTGATGGTTACGGCATTTAATGGACGGTAGTCCACGCAAAGTCGCAACGTTTCATCCTTCTTCTTGACAAATAATGCCGAACAGCCCCATGGCGAGGAGCTCGGCCTAATAAAACCCTTCTCCAGAAGGTCCGTGAGCTGAGTCTTCAGTTCAGCCAACTCCTTGGGCGCCATCTTGTACGGCCTTCGGGATATTGGCATGGTTCCCGGTGCAAGTTCAATCTTGAACTCCACCTCTCTATCGGGTGGCATTCCCGGTAAATCGTCCGGGAATACATCAGGGAACTCTCGGACCACTGGAATGTCTTCCAATCTGATGGTTGTGGCTTGATAGACACTTGGAAGTTTTATTTCTGGACTGTCCAGAAATAATGAGTGAGAACCGTGCACTTCTGAGTTTAAGTGCACGACTCGAAGGACGGTGTCTAAAACAGCGCCGTGGCGGTGTAACCACGACATCCCTAGGATGACATCGACCTTCTGTCCCTCTAAGATAATGAGAGACGTGGGGTACACTCTACCCGCTAAGCATAATGGAGCTTTGGAGACCATTACGCTTGCTGAAATCTTCCCCCCCGGTGAACAAATTAAATATGGACTATCGGTGGGTAGTATTGGCAAACTGTGTTTAGCAATGAAAGCTTGGCTAATAAAATTATGCGTGGCACCTGAATCAAACAGTACTATAGCGGGATGCTGGTGGAGTTGGAACATACCCGCAAGGATTGGCTCGCCCTCCGGCACGTCCTCAATGGCAAGCTGGTGGACGGTGCCGGGCCTAGGGTTTGCCCGCCGCGCATTAGTAGGGTTCCGGGGTTGATTCCTCCCCGGAAACTGTGGTGCCACTCCGCCGCCTTGCCTCTCCGGGCAACTGCTCGCGAAGTGCCCTGGACGACCACACTTGTAACATGTGGCCGCTGCTGGTGGAGTACTCGGTGGACGAAAGCCCGGCATGCGTTGCTGAGGTGCAAACGCACGCGGCATCGCCCGCTGCTGCTGTTGTTGTTGCGGTGGTACTGGCAGTGCCGGCCGGAATGCCGGCGAAGAATACGGCCGACTGCGGAACGGCATCGACCGCTGTGGTGTCTGCCAGCGTGGACCTGATGGTGGGCGATTCACCATCCGAAACTTCTGAGAAGGACCGCCTCCTTCTCCGCTGCTCTGCGGCGCGCTTCGCTTTCGCTCTGCCGCCGCCAACGCCTTACCGGAGTCCTCCTGAACAATCGCAGCATCAATGATGTCGTTGAGGCTGCCGCGATTGAACATCGCCAACTTGTCCTTCAGGAGCGGGTTAAGCCCCTGGTAAAAATGGTCTCGCCGCTTCTCGTCGGTATCAGCATGATACGACGCATATAGCGCGAGATCGTTAAACGCCCTGGAGTATTCCAGCGCGTTCCGGCTCCCTTGTTGCAGGTGTAGGAACTCCTGCTTCTTCCTCTTCATCAGACCTGGCGTTATATGATAGGCCCTGAAGGCCGTCCGGAACTCCGTCCAGGTCATCACTCGGTCGGTGGGCTGTGAAGCACAGAAGTTGGCCCACCACGCGCTTGCGGATCCTTGGAGCTGCTGGACCGCGAACTGAGTCTTGTGCTGCTCGCTGAGTTGCAGCAGCCCGAACTTCATCTCTATGGCGCGGAGCCAGTTGTCCGCGTCAAGTGGTTCATCCGCCCTTGAGAATACAGGGGGATGAGTCGCCAGGAAGTCGGAGTAGGAGCTCTGTTGGCGCGCCTCACGATCTTGACGTCTCTCTGGGCGAGACGTATTGGCGATGAGAGTCTGCAGCAACTCTGTGTGCTGCTGATGTGAGCCCGCCATTGCCGCGACGATGTCGGCCAATGTAACTGTTGGCAGTGGCGGTGGTGGTGTTTGCTGCTGCTGCTGTCCCGAGGAGTCCTCGGGAGGTGGTTGGGAGGTCTCTCCCCCTTGACTGGTACCCCCAACGTCAGGGTTGGCACGAGTACGCGTCATTCTGAAATTCAAAACAGCAGCAATTAGCACATGTCTTACTTAAAATTCCATAAGCAACAGTAGGTATGGAAGTGACACATGATTAATTTGCACAACATTCACATATATTGATAAAGCATAAACTTTATACAAGATACATTATTCTCGGGTCTCCGAGATGTCGTGCTCATGTCGTCACTACCTATACATACGCTACTGTCTACACGACATGTCACTGATTACAAAAGTTGGGTTACGCTACCCTGGCTGCCCTACTTGGCAACCGTAACCCCCTACTCGGAGTAGAACTCGACCTCCTGTGGGTCGTCCTCCTCCGGTACCTCTGCTGGTGTCTCTGGGTCTACCACCTCTTCTCCCATCCCGGGTTCTCCCATTGCTGGAAGACCCAAGACTACCGGTACGCCTAACACCGGGGGCACGAGGTCCTGCAATGCATGCACCTCGTCCATAGCCTGGTTGTAGTCCTCTTCCCAGCCTTGTCCTTCCTCAATAGCGTCGTCCCGCTCTTGAGCAAGATCCTCATTCTGCTGGGTTAGGGTCTGCACCAGCTCTTGCAACGCCGCGATGTCAACACGGCTCTTCTTCTTTGCCTTCTTCAGACGACGCAACTGATTGTGTTGTTCATTCAGTCGCTTGATCGTCGGAAGGAGCACATTGCGGAGTGCGCTGTGAGAAGTCTCGAAATGATCTCCACGGCTTGTGCTCTCCTTGAGCTTTGTGGCGAGATGCTCCGTATGAACAGCCTGGCTGTCCATCACGGCGTTTCCCGCCCTCATCTGGAGGCTGAGATTTGCCTCCGCGGGGTTGTACCTTGGGCAACTCAGGTCCGTTGCTTCCAGGTACCTCTCTTCCCACACATGCTGAGCTCACCCCTCCACCGGAACGAGGGCGTATGGAGTACCCTCCATAGCCTGCACGTGTAGTTGGCAGAAACGTGACATAGTGTCACGGGCTGCCACCTGCCACATCCCTTCCGGCTGTCTTCCCCTCACCGTGACGGTGAATGGCACCCAACCGGGCGGCGTAGGTCCTGCAGGAACCTCGACATGGATCGTCCACGTCTTGTTCCCCTCTTCGCCTTCTTCCTTGGCGAAGTATTGCGGCATCTGGTTGTACCCGAAATATTGGAGCATTTGCCACAATGCTTCCGGATAGCCGCTACGGCCAGAACAGTGGGAAACTACCCACCCGTTCTCCAACTGTTTATCTGCTGCCATCTGTAAAAATATATTTGAGAAATGTCAAATATTTATTTAAACAGTAAACCATGGAGTTATAACATAAGACCTGTCATTGAACCCATAAAACTTGGAAACATAGTTCAAATTTTAAACAAATTTGACTGCTGATCCGCTGTTCCCATGACAGCCCTGACCAGTTTCAATTTCAACCTGATTTAGGCCATGTTAACAGCAAAACCAATTCTGGAGCTCAACATCAAAGTTAAAGATAACTTCAATAGCTTTCCAGCCAGTATTTGCTTGGCCTAAGATCTGTCCTGGTTCAAAGGTTATGAGATGTCAAAGTTAACAGAATTTCTGAAAACAATTGGACAGCACCTCCCTGCCTTAGGTACTGATTTGATCCAAGAACCCCAGCTACTTCTGTTCCTAATCTGACAAAACTTTCTGTTACAAAGTTGTAACCCATCTCATAAGCTTTCCAGAACTACCTCATTTTCTATTTTTGGATTTTTATGCAGGAAGTTGTGTTTAATTTACAGAGAGTCTACAAAGAGTCTTTGCTCTGCCCTGTTTTCTGGACAGTTTCAACTCTACTGCATTTTTCGAGTGGTTAAGGGATGAAACACCTCTGGACCTCAACAGAAGAGTTGTAAAGCTCTTCCAGAGCTTTCCAGAAATGTATCATACGACCCCAATCTCGAAAGAACTCAACCTCTAACCTCTGATTAACTTCAGCCTTGATTCAGCTGAAAACAGAGTGCTCTGTCCTTAACAACCTATAAGTTGAAAGCTTGTTAACTTTGAATATCCTGTTCAAGGGAGGGAGTTACATCATGTTTTACTACTTTGGATCAAAACTTTCAAGTTTTAATTGAATTTGTTCATTTAGTTGGGTGTGACGCCGATGCGTCACCAGATCATGTCGGTACTACGTCCTCACAAAGAAAAACCTATACCGGACTTAGCCGGCTTCGTTATTTCAGTGGTACTAAACATCACTTGCACACGGATGCTACACGTATACCGTTTCGTGGTCACGCTACCTGCAGAAACTCAAACAATCATCAGACTCGGCTGCACACCGAGCCCGGAATCCATACAGTTAGTACACCCGGCCGTCATCACTCGCCCGGATGTTCTCAAGCCAAACACGCCTTGAGCTACGTGTTCACGTTTCAGACCACGTGACGGGGTCTCCCAAGTTGCACCACGCACGCCAGGGACAGACGTTGCTCGAATATCCCAAACGACATGAAGAGTCGTAGAGGATACTAAAGCGGGTCGGGTTACCTGCCACCCGTGGGGCTCCACCCTTCAGCTTGTGCGCACTGGTGGACAGCGCTTACATGCACCCCCCAAGACATGAACGTCCCGAGATGCACGATTTTCCGACATAACAAATAGGTCAATATGCCACTTTCTATATACTAAAAACATCCTTATACGGGCTACTAACTCGTTCCTCACTGGATTTTTGAAAAAGAAGACCTTTGTACTGTGTTAAACCTCAAGCGAGCTCTGATACCACACTGACACGACCCCCTTGGTCCTGTCGAGCCAGGATCACGCTGAGGGGTGCTGCGTTGCACAGCACCGTATAACACACGTCAAAGGTACAAAGCGGAATCGAAATTTTATTACATAAACAAGTTATGAACATGTTTACATCAAAATAAGTTCAGTCTACACTCGCGGGCGTAGACTAAGCATCAAGTGCACGTTCAGCCCTTGAACGTGCCCTTGCTAGCACACACGCACACTAACTCTGCGGCGTGCACGACTCCCACTCGACGGGGTTCCCCCCCTGGGGTTCCGTCTCCTCTTCGGGAGTCCCTTCCTCATAGAACCCTGCAAAAGCTTCAAACACAACCAGTGAGCACGAAGGCTCAGCAAGTCTGACCCGTCTCACCTAAACATGGAACTTCTACATGAGGGTAATGGGTTACATGAGGTAAAAATCATTTGCAAGCACTCGCCTAATTAGTAGAACCTTACTTTCAAGTTTTAGCAGCAGGTTGTGGAGAACCTTACGCTAAGGTACATGAGAGAGCCGCAATCAAACAAGAAACGCATTTCTCTCATGTACTTTGCCCAAAGTTGAAATGAACTTTAGTTAGCTCTAAACTACAGCAAGTCATTAGCAATCAAGTCCATCTTTCAATCAGCAGCATTTTAACATGTAACTAGCCTGTTCTTTCTACGTCACGGTACAGTGAACAAGTGGTACTCACTGACCGCGAGGGACGGCGATTATAATCGATTTACACCTGCAGGGTTACCCGAACAACCCGTCACGTACGCCCGTACTTGATGTTGCCTAAAACAACCATCACGGACGCCGTACGCGACTACCTTTCACTCGTCAGCCAAATATTGAACCGGTCCCATCGTCCCGAGCAAGAGGTCTCTGCACGCGCATCTCAGTTCCGCCAGCCGATTTACACCTCAAGCTCTCAACCTACCCTCTGAACGACGGGCAATGCCTCAATACTCAGCTACCCGAGTTACATCAGCTTCCCGGTTCCCATATCTCCGGTAGGTCTTCGGTACTGTTCCAGTTTGTTCAACAGGCCCGCACACGGCTCGGTCCTCAATCGACACAAACGGAGCTACAGCACACAGGCCCCAAAGTCCTGCTGCCCTTACCCTCCGCTTGGTCTCATTTTCTTACCATGTGTTTCATGTGCTATCTCTACCCGAGCAATGTGCCTCTAGCCTATTCTTGCGAGTAGTTCCAACTACTCGACTTGTACCGAATCCTACTCTATCCTAGCAATGCAGTAACTAACGGGGTTTGCAATCCTAAACCCAACCCGTGGTTTTCTTGGCTATGCAGTTGGATTTCCAAACAAGACTCTAATGCACAGAACAAAGGAAACAAGTATGTGCTCAAAACAATAAAAATTTGTAAAACGGTTAATGCAAACCGGAGCTTGCCTTGCTGCTTTTGGTCGTAGGCTAGCTGCTCCTCTGGAGTTACGAAGTCTAGAACTTCGGGTTCCTCCTCGACCTTAGCGACTACATGATAAGAGCAATATATGTATCAATTTAAATGCATTTGTATTAACTTTGAAGTTGTGAAGTCTATAACCCTTGCTAGACAGACCTAATGACTGTGAAACTTTTTCTGTGGCTTGGTTACAACCTAAACAGAGACTTGGTCAAGTTTTAGTTGCAGCAAAGCTCATTTGAACCCTCCACAATTAATTATGTCCTTGACCTTAATTGGAACTCTTAGGGTGTTCTAGGAATTTTCATGAAACAAACTATGACTTTCTGAAAACTAGATTTTCAGAGGGTTCTAATGGAGTTGGTCTCACTTAATTTGGAAGTTCCTAACTAAACATATGAGCTAAACAATTTCAGAGAAAATTCTGAAAATGTTTCTGAACATTTTCTATTTTCTCTGGAACAGTTTCACTAATCACACCATTAGGTGGATCAAATGAGCTCAAATGGATCTGAAATTTTATGGTAGTTTAGGGATATTTTGGTGAACATCCCAGCAAAATTTCAGGATTTTCCTCCCCAGGATTCTCCAGTTAAAATTCCTAACAGTTTAAATTTTGAGGAATTAATTCTGGAAAATTAAGGGTTTTCATGAAGTGAAACTTGATTTGCTGGAAAGTACTCGGAGAGCTGAATCCAGCAAAATTTGGTTCACTCAATTTGGAGCTTTCTAGCCAAAGTTATAAGGATTTGAAGTTTGAACTGAAACTGAAATTCGGGAAAATGTTCAAACTCTGGCTTGTGGGCCCCGCATACAGTGCGTCGTCTCCCTCCTCGCGCCAACTGCGCGGTGGCGGCGATCTCCGGCGACCCTCTCCGGAACTGAGTTCCCGGCCACACCCCGGCCCGAAACTCGCCGCCTGCCCCTTTACTGACCCCCTGGACTCGATGGTGGGGTCGCCGACCGCCGGCGATGACCGGAAACCCGTGCGCACCGGTGACAGTACCTGCTAGGGTTCCGGTGAGGTCGGTCCCGCTCTCCCGTGCACCAAATCAACCGGGAATCGGTCGGAGAGCATCAGTAGAGTGTGGGAAACACGAACCCGGGCTGGGTGGAAGCTAGGAATACCGGCAACTATGCTCTCGACGGTGAGCCGAGGTGTTCAGCCATGGCGGCGGGGAAAACAGCCATATCATGGCCGATTCTCGATGGTTTTCTCTACTTCCAGTTTGAGCGTGGGCGCTATCGTGCGTAGAAGCTACTAGGTAACGAGCTCGTCCAGCCCTCGTGCATAGAGCACGAATTTCACCCAAAGGTGAGCTCGGTCCTTATGAACTGATCAAGAGTAAATTTGGAAATTCTCGGCCGAGGGTTGATCAATCGCCAAACGGCTTTCGGCTACTCCATCTACATACAATCACGCACCTTTCTTGTGTAGAGAAGAGGACGTGACAACGGCTGTGCTGTGCTGTCCACGAGAGCCCGATCGGCGGCGATGCTCGGCTCGCCGGAGAAACGGCTTGGTACAGCTCGAGGACGCTTGCTCACTGGCCAACACGGTGCCTAGGAGGTTGCTTACGATCCCCCGGTGCCGTTTTGCTGTGGAGGAGGCCGTGCTCGCGAGTGATCGGGCTTGATCAAGCGTGAGCTCGAGCGGCGGCGGTTGCAGTGGAAGAACAGGCCGGGTATGTCGGCAGCTCGGGGAATGGGCGATCAGAGCACGCCGGGGAGGGGATAAGTAGCCCGGCGACTGGTCTCCGGCTTGGGGCGCGCAGCAGGAGATGGCGCCGGCTGCCCCCTCGGTGGCGCTCGCACACTGCACCCGGGAACCGATGGAGCTGTGTTTCAGTCGGTTTGTGTTGAAGTAGAGGCTGACATGTGGGTCCCACCCCACATTTTAACCTCTGAAATTTACTCCTAATCACTGTTGTAAACAGTGAACCCCATACTACCCTTTGCAATTCAAATTATTCACCCATGAGCCATTTGAATTGATCAAAGTTCAAATGAGGTTTGGTTTGAATGAATTTCAGCACAAGTTCAGTTTGAAATTCAAATAAAGTTTGAATTTCTCCCCCTTAGCTCATGTCAAGATCAACTCCAAATGGAGTGAAAATTGGTGTGTGAGGTCACAAAAATGTGCTGAGTAAGAATATGCCTTCCACTTTTAAATTCATGGGATAAAAACAGTTTGAATTTGAATATGGTTTCAAACTGCCCTCTTCCTAACTATACCCAAACTAACCTCAAACAGGTTTTGAATTTGGGTGAGACTTGGCATGGACATCCTTAGTAAAGTGTAGGAGTTCTCATATGTCCAGCCCATCTATATCACATGTGGGAAATACCACTTTTGCAATGTGTGAGTTTGTTCTCTAATGAGCATGTTGATAATTGTTACTTGCTCTTCATTTATGTTCATCATTCTTCCTCAAATGAGGTGTGCGGTGTGGTGATGAACACTGCCAATGTGTGTCAAAACTGAGGCCCTTACACAGTTGTAAGCTTCCGCTTTGGTTTATGTAATACTGTGTTCCTTATATGTGTGCTGTTGGGTGCCGCATAACACGGCACCACCCAATGCGATTCCTCGGGCAAGGCGGCACGACCCTATGATCGGGGTCGGGCCCCCTCAGGACACTGTTTTGAACATCATTAGTGCTTATGCCCAACAAGTTGGGCTCAACATGAGTGCTAAGAGGCAATTTTGGGAGGACTTGGAGGATATGGTTAGTAGTGTACCGGTAACCGAGAAACTCCTCATAGGGGGAGATCTCAATGGTCATGTGGGTGCAACTAACCTTGGATTAGAGGGAGTACATGGAGGTTTTGGATGCGGCAATAGAAATCAAGAGGGTAAGGACATCCTAGACTTTGTCGTAGCCTATGATCTGTTGATAGCTAACACCCTCTTTAGGAAGAGGCAATCTCACCTAGTGACCTTTAGTAGTGCCCAACACTCTAGCCAGATTGACTTTGTCCTCACTAGGAGAAAGGATAGACGGGAGTGTCTACATTGTAAGGTGATCCCGGGGGAGTGTGTTGTGACACAACATAAGCTTGTGGTAGCTGACTTTCGCTTCCATACATGTTCTTTGCGGGACAAAGGTGTCAAAATCACAAGAACAAAGTGGTGGAAGTTGAAGGGAGAATCACAAGAATCCTTTAAAAATAGTGTGATCACAGAAGGACCCTGGGCAGAAAATGGAGATGCAGATAGTATGTGGATGAAGATGGCAACTTGCATTAGGAAGGTAGCTAGTGAGGTGTTCGGTGTGACAAAGGGAAAGAAACTTGTAGATAAAGACACTTGGTGGTGGAATGAGGATGTACAAAAGGCCATTAAGGAGAAGAAGGAGTGTTACAAGAGTTGGCATAATGATAGAAGCGCAAGCAACATGCTTAAGTACAAAGAGGCTAAGAAGAATGCAAGGCGGGTTGTGAGTAAGGCAAGAGGACAGGCCTATGATAAGTTATATGAGAGACTAGAGACAAAAGAAGGTGAAAAGAACATATACAAGGTAGCAAAAATCCACAAGAGAAAGATGAGGGATCTCAATCAAGTTAAATCCATCAAAGATGAGACTGACCGCATTCTAGTGAAGGATGAAGAGATTAAGAATAGATGGTGTGATTACTTTAATGGGTTATTCAATGATGGGAATGGGAGCACTATGGTTGAGTTGGATGACTCCTTTGATGACTCCAACAGGCAGTTCGTGCGGAGGATACAAGAGTTTGAGGTTAAGGAGGCCTTAAAAAGTATGAAAGGAGGAAAGGCCCTCGGCCCTGACGATGTCCCTATTGAGGTGTGGAGATGTCTTGGGGACGTGGCAATAGTATGGCTCACAAAGCTATTCAACCACATTTTTCGGTCAAACAAGATGTCTGAAGAATGGATGAAAAGTATATTAGTACCTATCTTCAAAAATAAAGGAGATATTCAAAGTTGTACTAATTATCGAGGTATTAAGCTTATGAGCCATACTATGAAGCTTTGGGAGAGAGTAATTGAACACCTCCTGAGGAAAGTGACCAATGTCACTAAAAACCAGTTTGGTTTTATGCCTGGGAGGTCTACAATGGAGGCGATTTTCTTGCTTCGTCAGCTTATGGAGAGATATAGGAAGCAGAAGAAGGACTTGCATAAGGTGTTCATCGACTTGCAGAAGGCGTACGACGAGATACCAAGGTCAGTCATGTGGTGGGCACTAGAGAAACATAAAGTGCCAACAAAGTACATTACCCTTATCAAGGATATGTACAACAATGTGAGGACAAGTGTGCGCGTAAGTGATAGTGAGACTGATGCATTTCCTATCACGGTAGTACTACATCAAGGATCAGCTTTGAGCCCATACATCTTTTCCTTGGTGATGGATGAGGTGTCTAAGGATATACAAGGGGATATCCCTTGGTGCATGCTCCTTGCTAATGATGTAGTGCTGGCAGATGAAACTAGAGATGGTGTTGATAAGAAATTAGAGTTATGGAGACAAACCTTATAGTCCAAGGGGTTTAGACTTAGTACGACCAAAACCGAGTATATGAGGTGTGACTTTAGTGGTGTTGGTCGTGAAGAGGGAAATGTTAGTCTACAAGGACAAATAGTATGTGGGGGACCACAGGACCTCGTTGGGTGGTGCCGTGTTATGCGGCACCCAACAGCACACGGGTCGATGAACACACATCATATTACATAAATAGTTTGCGGAAGCGTACAAGAATGTTTTACAAATAGTTATATCAGAGTAAGCTACAGCGGAAGACTATCACTCTCACGATTCATTCTAACTAGCAACAAAGAAACAATCCAGCCCGTGGACTGTATCATACTAGCAACACGAAGACAAACTGCAGCGGCCAGGATGCTCTTTGAGTAAGCACTCGGAGGTTTCCGAGTCTCATCGGCATCCCTTCTCTTAAGCCCAAAGTCAAATACCTGCAAAACAACTCGGATAGC
Organism: Neostapfia colusana; assembly: GCA_030760725.1. Lineage (NCBI taxonomy): Eukaryota > Viridiplantae > Streptophyta > Magnoliopsida > Poales > Poaceae > Neostapfia > Neostapfia colusana. The sequence goes on along the minus strand of JASWHV010000017.1, from coordinate 28,291,927 downwards.
ATCCGTGAGCATATCGCTCAGCAAGACTTAACCGTCACCCTAAACATGAAATGTAACACCCCAAAATCCTGTTAAGAGGGGAATTTAAAAAATTTGGACGTATTGCATGTGTTGCAAAAATTCAAATTCAAACTGGAATTCAAATTAAACTCAAAACAGAAATGAAAAAGAAAAAGAAAAGGAAAAAAATAAACCCCCGGCTAGTGGGCCGAAACCCACCAGCCGGCCCATTTATTCCCGCGCCAGCCCGCAGCCGCGCACCCTCCCCTCTTTCCCAATGACACGCGGGGCCCGCCAACCCTTCTTCCTCCTCGCGCCCTCGCTCGGCCGGCCGGACTCTTCTCACCTCCGAATCGAAACCGCCCCGGATCCTCGCGTATCCCAGCCGAATTTCGTTCCTGGACGACGCAAACTCGATCACAACTGAACGCCGCCCTCACCCGGCTATATAAACACCGGCATCTTCCAGATTTTCACCCGCGATCGGCTGTTTTTCTTCACAGTGAGAACCCAAGTTTCTCCGGCCAATTTCGCTCGATCTTCGCTCGGGATTTCTCATCTAACGCGCTGATCTTGATCCACCGCCTCTAGGGAACCGCGCAGGTGCAAAAACTCGGTGGTTTGCGCTTCAAACACAGCGCCGACGAGCCTCAGCGTGAATTCACCTCGGACCTCGTCGCCGACCGCTTTCCAGGACCTCCGAGCTTAAGAAAACCCCCGAGGTGAGATCCCCGACCTCCCCTGTACCGATCTATGCCATAAAATCACAGTTCTAGGAAGAATTGACGAAGATCCGAAACTCTCCGGCGAGATCGCCACCTCCCGCCGCCGTGCGCCGCCGGGCAGCGCCGCCCGCGCTCGATCAGAGCGACGTGGCCGCTTGTGCGCCGTCTATTTTAAATCGCACGGTAGAATTTAAATCCCCGCGTATCGGTTCGATGTTATAATCTCATCCGTCTGTTTTAATCGGACGGTCCACGTCAGCCCCGCGTTTTAAAGACCGGAATTCTTACGTGCTACCCCCTGGGGTTCTCGGAAAATACGAGCTAGCCCCGGAAACTTCTGATCTAGCCCCTGGAACTTTAGAAAATCATGTAAATTCATTTAAAAATCAGTTTTAGCCCCTGGACTTAATAAAAATTAGGAAAACCCCTCTGTTATGTGTAGCTAGACCCCTGGAAATTCTTAAAATAATATAATAGACCCTGTAGTGGGGTGAGTTTACCTTTTTAACCCTATGTGATATTAAATTTAGGAATTTGAATATGTGTTTAGTATTTAAAATTTAAAAGATGGGACAAACACATTGTAAATTCAAATTTAAAACTTTACTAGTACTTGGAAAACTTTGGAGTGAGATAAAAATAGATTTTTGGCTGAAATGAATCTGTCTAATTGATTATTCACATTTATTAGTTATAGGGACACATTTTTAAGTAGAGAATAATTCTGAAAATTAGTAAAATAAATGTAAAAATAGTTCACATAAGAGGAGAAGTTCAAAAATATATTATTTAATGTTTTAGACCCAAAAACTATTCTGTTTAGATGAGGTGCCTTACTATTTTCATAATAAAGTTCACATTTAGGCATAGGAAATAAATCTCAAAATAAAGCAAGCTAGGTACAAATAACTAGAAAATGATAAATGAAGTTTCCAAAATCCAAAGAATTCAGTTTAGGTTTGGTAGATGGTCTGAAGACACATTTGGAGTAGGAAAATACCCTCCATGCACACTTGGTAGCTAAAAGGTGTATCAATTGAATATAAGGAATTTATTTAAATTGGAAACTCATATATAGTATGCATCATAAATATGAATACAAAAGTAGAAATCATATGCACATGTTTAAAAGTGCATGTAAGCCCAAAAATCAACACACATAGAGTAACCACAACACATAGGAATGGGAATGGCTTTCATAAATGGGAATGTGTGGTTTGTATGAAGTGGAAGTGTGAACTATGTCTTATGGATTGTTGTTTTCTTTTGCTATGTGTGATGGTATGATGTAGAACCTGCTCTAGAGCAAGTTTCTCCTTTCCAAGATCAGGACTACCCATTCCCAGAGCAACAGGAAGAAGGCAAGTGTCCTTGACCACTTTGTTCCTATACTAGGATGTGTAGATAGGATTATTTGCATTGTCAATTGAAAATATGAAACCCATGCTAGGATGTTTCCCTAGAATTGCATTACCTTGTTTCCTTGTAGCTTGGGTTGGGATTCATTTTATCATGTCATTTATTATTATGCATATGCTTAGCCATGCTTAGAATGGGATATTTGGGATATGAGATCATTAGTTTATTTTACCATACTCTTGAATGAGATATTGTGAGTTATGTAGAGGTAGGGATCAAGGCAAGTTGGATGTTTTGGTTGGTGCTGGGTGCACGAGACTCGGGTTTGTGTTTAGTACTTGCCTGGATCCTAAGGACCGGTTCATGGAGCATGTAACCTGGCTTTACCGTGCCAACCACATGCTGAGATGGGGCAGCTTGGCCAATTAATTAGGTGTATCCCCGGCGTAGTATGGGTGTGTTGGATGGTGCGGGGAATAGGTGTCAGCTGGACTACCATATGAACCGCAAGGCTCAAGAGGGGGCCACTGCAGCGGGGTTGGAGCCTCTTCTATGCTGTTAGGGGAGAAACCTCAGTGGGCCCATGCTCGTCGGCAATCCCTTTGTAAAGGCTTCGGAGTGATCTCCTGGCTACACACCTGGGAAGTGTGTATGTGGTTCGTGGCCACTGGCATAATGGATGTTCTTTTAGTCCACCCGACAACGGGGGATGAAATCACTACATGTGGGTACAATGGTGCAAACTCTGCAGAGTCAAAACTGTCATGACAGCCGTGCTCACGGCCAAGAGCGGCTTGGACTTATTCATGATTAGAAGAGTGATAGTTTTGGAAGTTAAGGATGTTAAACGGGGAGCTTAACACTGAAAATGATGTTATGGTTATTTGATTATGATGATGGGATGGGAGATTGGGACCATTTCACCTGTGTAGTAATGTAGGTGCTTAATAAGCTAAGGTGATAGGTATTAATTGCGTAGTGCTTTAACCATGAGTTCAACCTCTCCTTGCTCTAGCCATGCATGACATAACTTTCCCACACTTGCTGAGTACCATCGGTACTCAACCTTGCATATTTGTTGGTTTATATTGCTGCTCAGGTCAAGATAATGAAGTGGTGTTTAATGATCAAGACTTTGGACCCGAAGAAGGTTTCTAGGTTCATGGAGTTCCCCGGGCAACGCCTGTAACGGAGCCCACAAGAATAATATTCCGCTGCTATTTTATTTACTTGTTATGAACTTATTATCGTCCATCGAGACATATGTTATGTAAGACTTAATTTATATTCGACACCTGGCTTGTAATAAATGATGCTTCACTATTTGTCATCACATGTATGAGAAAATGATCCTGGCATACATGTGATATTCACTCGGTTGTTCTTCGGAGAAACCGGGTGTGACATGAAACTATATGTGAGGTTATGAACCTGAAATAGGATGGCATAAGCATAATTAAACTCGACTAAAAGTGAATCCTTACTTTCAGGTATTAATTGCAGCCTTTTACGTAACCTTGGGCACGCCACATCGGGAGTCCACAATCAAACAAGAAACGCTTTCCCCCGATGTAAATTGCTCATGGCATAAAAGAATCGAGTTTGCACTAGCCTATTCATCAAGATCCAGTACAAAGCTAGTATGGTACTTCACAACAATATGATTAGTTCCTTTCTGATGCAAGTTCTTACTACGTCACGACTGTAATAACAAGTATGCTCGGTCCATTCCGCGAGCGACGGTGATTTGAATCAATAACACCCGGACTACACGACACGTACGCCCGTACTCGACGTTGCCTACAACAACCATCACTGACGCCGTACGTGGCAGCCTTTCCCCCGTTTCACCCCCGCTGAATCGATCAAGTCGCCCCGTACAGTAGCTACTCTCATGGTGCACCTTCCGACATGAGATGTCATGAGAATATTCCCCACATACTGCACACCGGCCGTCCGCCTGAGGGGACCCGAAAAGTTCCAACGACAGCTTCCCGAGGTACATCGGTTTACTGGGTCCCATATAGCCAGCATGAGTCCGGTACACAACTCAAACTTGTTCAACCGGGCCGCATACGGATCGGTCCTTGACCCACACGGAAAGGTCTACAGCACCCAGGCCCCTATGTCCTGCTGCCCCTACAACCTTCCGGTCTCAACTTTAACTTGCTAAATCATTTCGAACCAATCCCGTATGCCCCTGTTGTTCCTGAACCTGCGAGTAGCATCTCACCGCTCGACTTCTACCGGACCGTACATAAGCATGGCAGTTCTACACGGTGAAAGACACCTACCCAATATTCCATGGGTCATTTGGCTATGCATGAGGAGTATCAAACACTAGACCTAATGCACAGTTCATATCTTAACCGAAAGTGAATACAAGAGAAAAACTTAACAGCTGTTAAATGAAAACTGGAGCTTGTCTGTTTTGCAGGGTAGTCATATCTAATCAGTTAGTATCCTTGCGGATCCACCCTTGACTCTCCGGAGCTTGATCCACTTCGATGAATCACTCCTTTGAGTCCCCTTCGTTGTGGTTCCTATTGAAATGCATATGCACATGTTTTATAGAATGTAATGGAAAGAAGTTATAGAATTAATTTCTTAGGAACAGAGGTTGTGTGGAAAAGCCAATCATGGCTTGGTTTGCCTCTGTTGTGCAAGGAACAGAAATAAACTAATTTGTCCTAAAGGCTTTAGCTATACACTAATCATTTTCCCTAATGAACATAATAGATAAGCTGAAAGGATTTGAGTGCAACTGAAGAACAAGAACTCCAATGGCCTCAAAACTTCTACAGCAGGTTCTATACTACCTAAGGATTTAGCTCGCCAAATTGCAGCTAATGTGGAGTCATATTGTGTCCTCCATAATTCTCACAATATCTCTTATGTATTTTTCCCTTATACATAAGTATGGAGAATAAGAACAGGGAGTTTAAGGACTCATCTTGGGCTGATAATTTATATGTGAGTTCTTGATCACATTAGGGTCATATGGTCCAAAATTCAGCCCTTTTACTTTAGTAGTTCCCCTACAACAATTCTTTAAGCATTCCTACTCAAAATAATTAATTCTGAGGTAATGTGCATTTTCATGCCCAATTAAGTGAACTACAATTCCAAGTAGGTCTCAGAGAGCTTGCCTAAATTTTCCCTATGATTTTTGGAGCTATTTATTGCCCAGAATAGATGTTTGAAGTGTGAAACATTTTCTGAAAATGTTTCTGGACTCTTTTGAACACAGTAGTTTGCATTTAGCAAATTCCTACTCAAATGATCTTCAAATGAGCTAAAAATTTGCTAGTAGGTCAATACTATGCTAAAGACTATTCTGGCAAAATTTGGGGATTTTTGGATAACCCAACTCCCTCAATAATTCTTTTTCAGAAAACCTTCAAAGAATTTTACAGAATATAATATTGACTTTCATACAAAGCTGAGTTCATATTTGGATAGAACTCCGAAATATGAATCCAACCCAAGTGGAATCACTCAAATTGGAGTTTTCTACAGGGAGTTATGATTTTCCCAAGTTTGAGCCAACCCTGAAATTATTTTCCTATTGAAAATCCGGCTGGACCTACAGTTTTGAATTCCAGCCAATAGAAACGAAGCCACACCGGTTCACAGGATTGTACCGCGTAGCCACAACAGATCCTAGCCACAACAGATCCTCTTTTTAACCTCTTTAGGCACTGACGGCTGGGACCCACCCGGTCTTCTTCTTCCTCCCGTTGTTTTCCCGCGCCCGCGCTGCCCCTCGCCAGCCCGACGCCGGAGCTCACCGGCTTGCCGTCTCCGGCCACCGCCCGAGCTGAGGTTTGCCGCCAGATCGTTTATGATGTCGAGGAACATATCTGCGGGGTCATCTAGGGCTGCCGGTGACCGGAAACACCCCGGCGACGTGCGGCGGTCTTTGCTGCCCTTCGGCGCCGTCGACCAGGGTGTCTAGTCCTCCAACCAAGCGACAAAAACGTGCTACAGCATCAGTGGTTGATCACCAAGCTCGGCATGGCCCTCAAATGGCCCTGGAACGGCCGTAAACCGGTCTTCACCGTGCGGCCGACTGGTTCCGCCGTGATCACGATCGGTAGAGCTCAAAATCCATGGTTCGTAGTTAGTTTCATGCCACGGATGCTAAAGAGGATATAACCGCCGGCTAGTCCAGCTTCTACATGTAAAGTTTGACGCGCTAAGACCGAATGGAAGTGGAGGATTTTGGATTCCCGTACCGGATGCTCGGGTTGAAGCCGCCGGAGCAAAAACTTCAAATTCGCCGGCTATGCTCCACGATTTGCTCCAAGTTTTGGGTGAGAGCAGTAACACAGCAGAACGCTCCTGTGGCCGTGTTTGATCGGGCTTGGAAACTTCTGTGGAGAGCTGTCCACGTGAAGCCTACCGCCGGTTCTTTTGAGGTTTCCTCGAAATGGTTGATTGAGGGCTCGGGAACGCCGGGACTTGGTGGTTTTTGGGTCGGGGGGAGTGAGTAACGGTTGCGCCTCGGTGTTTAACCGCTCGGAGGCAGTGGGCGCGATGGTTTCTGCCAGTTTCCCGATCGGCCGAGGGCGGACAAGGGGGAAATGGCTGTGCGGCGTTCTCGTGAGGGAGGAGGACAATTGGGTCTTCGCTCGGCTGAGGGCACGATAACGTCGACGGAACCGCCTTCGGTGGCCTTGCGTGGGGGGGGAGGCAGCAGGAGGTGTCGGGTTCAGTTCCCCGGGGTGCGGTGGAACCCCTCGGTGGCACCCGAGCACAACAGAAGCAAAGATCATTTGCTTCATGGTTAAGTTAGGCCTCCAGCTCACTGCCATGTGGGTCCCACCCCACATTCTACCCCTCAAATATCTTCTCAAAGTGATCCTCTCAATCCACAAAATCCTGAGTTTACAGGGTGGCTAGAATTTGAATTCTCCAAATTCAGTTTGAATTTGCTTGCCAAACTTGAATTTTGTTGAAGTTTGCAAATTTTTCTCTTTAACTCCCTTTTGAGTCCACCCTACAAATAGAAAGTTGGTGATCAAACTCCTCCTTATAATTCCAACTATATGGCTGCATCTTTAATCAAAGTCCTTGGCCTACCCATGTGTGAACTTTGAATTTTAAATCTGAATTTTAAACTTACATGCAAAGAGGTATTTAACTCCTTATTGGTTCAACACTTTTAAATAAAATGTGAGCCTCATGTTGGATGTTTATCCATGTATTACCTTGCATGAAGAAAAGTTTTAGCAAGTCCCATTTTTTTTTCATGTCTTTGCCACACATATGAACTCAAACCTTGGTTTTTATTCATACACATTTTTGGGACTTTTACATAGTACCTAGAAGGGACTCTTTCCGATACTTAGGATCAATGTTACAAAGCAATGGCTATATTGATGAGGACATTTGCCACAGGATCAAGGTAGGGTGGATGAAATGGCGACAAGCCTCTGGAATCCTATGTGATAGGAAAGTCCCATAAAAGCTAAAAGGGAAGTTCTATAGGACGGTGATCAGACCCGCGATGCTCTATGGGGCGGAATGTTGGCCAACTAAACGGCAACATGTCCAACAATTGAGTGTCGCAGAGATGCGCATGCTACGGTGGATGTGCGGGCACACGAGAAGAGACTGAATAAGGAATGATGCGATTCGTGATAAGGTAGGGTGGCGCCGATTGAAGAGAAGTTAGTCCAACATCGACTTAGGTGGTTTGGACATATCCAACGGAGACCTCCAGAAGCACCGGTTAACAGTGGGATTTTAAGAGGTAGAGAAAATATTAGGAGGGGTAGAGGACGACCAAGGTTGACCTGGGAGGAGGCGGTAAAACGAGATTTGAGAGATTGAAATGTATCCAGAGACTTAGCTCATGATAGGACCGCATGGAAAGTAGCAATTCATGTGCCAGAATCGTAGTCTTGTTTTTTTTTCTTTTTCTTTTTTTCTTTTTCTGTTCCTTTTTTCTTATTTCTTTTCTCTTTTCTCTTTTTCTTTTTTCTTTTTTTTTCTTTTTTTTCTTTTTTTTTTCTCTTTTTTTTCTTTTTTCCTTGTTCTTATATCTCTTCCTATCTTTTACTTCATTGATATTGGGCTTCATGTCTAGCCGACCCCAACAGGCTTGGGATAAAGGCTTGGTTGTTGTTGTTGTTGTTGTTGTAGGTATACCTAATTAGAAAATGTCAAGTGAAGTCCCCAAATCCAAAACTTCAAATTAAGATTTTGTATAAGATCTGAAAACATATTTGGAGTAGGAAGTTATCTTTTATACAAATTTTGTGGCTAAGAAGTGTATTACCCAATATAGAAAAGTTGTTCAAATTGGAAATTCATATATAGTGTGCACTTAGGAATCTGAATATTAAAGCTAGAAATGATATATATGTTTAAAAGTGCATGAATGCTTAGGATCAACATATTTAGGGTAAACACAACACTTAAATATGTGTATGACTTTCATATGTATGCATGTGTGATTTGTATTAGTGGAAATGTGGACTATGGCTTATGGAATGTTGTTTGCTTTTGCTATGTGTATTGGCATGAGTAGAACCAGCCCCAGAGCAGGTTCTCATCTTTCAAGATCAAGACTTTCCATTCCCAGAGAAGCAGGAAGAAGGCAAGTGTCCTTGACCACTTTGATCCTATATTAGGATGTGTAGTTAGAATTTAATTGAATTGTCAATTTGGAATATGGTACCCAAGCTAGGAAGTTTCCCTAGATTTTCATTATCTTACTTCCTTGTAGCCTGGGTTGGGATTGATTCTATTATGTCATTCATTCATATTACTTATGCTTAGCCATGCTTAGAATGGTATAAGTGGGATATGAGATCATCAACTTGTTTACCTTACTCTTGAATGTGATATTATGAGTTATGTAGAGGTAGGGATCGAGGCAACTTGCATGATTTGGTTGGTGTTGTGTGCACGAAACTCGGGTGATCCTAAGGACCGGTTCATGGAGCATGTAACCTGTCTTTACAGTGCCTACCACATACTGAGACGGGGCAGCTTGGCCAATAAATTAGGCGTATCTCCGGCGTAGTATGGTGTTTGGATGGTGCGGGGAATAGGTCTCAACTGGACTACCGTATGAACCGCAAGGCTCAAGGGGGGGCCACTGCAGCGGGGTTGGAGCCTCTTGTATGCTGTTAGGGGTGAAAGCTCAGTGGGCCCATGCTCGTCGGGAATCCCTTTGTAAGGGCCTCGTAGTGATCTCCTGGCTACGCACCTCGGAAGTGTGAACGTGGTTCGCGGCCACTGGCAAAATGGAGGTTCTTTTAGTCCACCCGGCAACGGAGGATGAAATCAGTACATGTGGGTACAGTGGTGCAAACTCTGCAGTGTCAAAACTGTCATGACAGTCGTGCTCACGGTCAAGAGCGGCTTGGACTTATTCATGATTAGAGGATGATGAACTGGAAAGTTGAGGATGTTAAGCGGGTAGCATAACATTGGAGATGAGATTATGGTTACTTGATATTGATGATGGGTTGAGGGACTAGGATCATTTCATCTGTGTAGTAATGTAGGTGCTTAATAAGCTAAGGTGAAAGGTATTAATTGCGTAGTGCTTTAACCATGAGTTCAACCTCTCCTTGCTCTAGCCTTGCATGACATAACTTTCCCACACTTGCTGAGTACCTACGGTACTCAAGCTTGCTTTTCTGTTGGTTTTAAATTGCTGCTCAGGCCAAGGGAATGACGTGGTGTTCAATGACCAAGACTTTGGACCTGAAGAAGGATTCTAGGTTCACGGAGTCCCCCGGGCAACGCCTGTGATGAAGCTCACAAAGACTTATCTTCCGCTGCTGTTTATTTACATGTTATGAACATATTATCGTCCATCGAGACGTTATGCTATGTAAGACTTATTTATATTCGAATGCGAGGCTTGTAATATAATGATGCTTCACTATTTGTCGTCACATGTATGAGAAAATGATCCTGGCATACATGTGATATTCACTCGGTTGCTCTTTGGAGAAATCGGGTGTGACAGAGAATTGGAGATTCTAGCCTGCCGGTGAAACCTTAGTGAGTCCATACATCTAGTAGCTCCTTTGTAATGGCTATTTTGTGATCTCTTGACCATACACCGACGGCTTTGTACTGGTATAATGGAGGTTCTGCAGTCGCCGACGGGTGACAAAATCACAAACTTGTGGGTAAAGTGGTACAAACTCTGCAGAGTCTAAAACTATCATGATAGCCGAGCTTACGGTCACGAGCGCCTGGCCAACTTCCATGATTAGTTGGGATGGTCATTGGGATGGTTATTGGTTATGATTATTGGTTATGGTTTTGGTTTGGTTTTCTGGACTGTTGAGTCCGGGTGATAAGATTTGGTTGCATGACTGTTGAGTCATGTGTAAAGGCCTCAGTTTTTGACAAATGTTTAAAGTGTTCATCACCACACACACACCTCATTTGAAGAAAGTTGATGAACACATTTGAAGAGCAAGTAACCACCATCAACATGCTCATTAGAAAACAAACTCACAAAATGCAAAAGTAGCATTTCCCACCTACATCATATAAGGGCTGGACATTTGGAAAACTCCTACACCTTGCTAGGAATGTCCATGCCAAGTTTCACCCAAATTCAAAAAAAATTTTGAGGTCCTTTTGGTTATAGCTAGAAAGAGGGTAGTTTGAACTCAAATTCAAATTCAAACTATTTTATCCCATGAATTCAAAAGTGGGAGGCATATTCTTACTCAGCAGAATTTTGTGAGCTCACACACCAATTTTCACTCCATTTGGAGTTGATCCTGACATGAGCTAAGTATAGCAAATTCAAACTTTATTTGAATTTCAAACTGAACATGTGCTGAAATTTAGTCAAACCAAACCCAATTTGAATGCTAACCAATTCAAATGGCTCAGGGGTAAATAATTCAAATCACCATGGGTATTTTAGGGCTTACTGTTTACAACAGTGATATGGAGTTAAGTTCAGGGGTTAAAAATGAAAGTGGGACCCACTCGTCAGCAACTGAAGAGAACTCAGCCAACTGAACACTGCATTCGGGTTCTTGCGCTGAACCGAGCTGCCGCCACGGCGAAGAAACAGCGAGGCTACCAGCTGCTCGCGGCTCTCAGCCGCTGAACCGACTCTAGGGGCCTTTATCTACGCACACGAGCGGTCGCAGGTGATTCTCACCACTGCCCCGACGCATTCCCGCCCAGAAAACTGAAGCCCCTAACCACCCGGTTGAACCCTCGGTCCCTCGTCTCCCGGCCAACCCCGAGGGTTCCAGGGCGATCGGAGACCAGCACCAGGTGCGCCAAGCCATCCTTGACGCCCTCGCACCGGTTCCAGGCTCGAAGCAGTCCTTCCCGAGCTCCACCGTGACGATCTTTCCTCTGCCGGTTCAGCTCGAGCCGCCACCGCGGGAACGATCCGTCCGGCCACCACAGCCTACCGTTCGCCAAGCTGTGAACAGCAAAGAGGTTCGCCTTCAGTCCCTCTTCCATTCTCGCAAGCTCCGGCGGCATGACAGAGACTGCTCACACCAGAATTTCATGTGTTTCGCGACGGTGTGCAAAAGTGGAGTCTGAACCGATCCATGAAATTTGTAGTCCACACTGCACCACTCATTCTCTCGTGGAGGGGATCACTTCTAGGTACTCGTACGAGTCCATAGGAGCAGGAACCATGAAGAACCGTTGAGGGAAACCGCTGTTCTTCGAGTTTTAGGAGAAATCCCGATTTCTGGCCTAGGTCGCACGATGACAGCCCAACACAGCCCTTTCCTAGCTCCGTGGAGCTCATGTCGACCTTTCCTAAGGTCCACTGATGCTTCGTGACCGTTTGCAATATCGAGTGGGGTGCTAGGGAGGTCGGCCGACACGGCCGAAGTCCTGCCGAAGCCACCGCTCGTCGCCGACCATGCGCCGACCGTTTTCATGACGAACTGAGCCCAGAGTCATGTTCCCCAAGTGGAAGTAGGCAGGGGCGGCCAGAATCATGACGTTTGGAGCACCACAGAGGCTGCCGGCGAGCTCTCCGGCAAGGTGTCGCGGAGGCAGAGCGCGCGCGGGGAGGGGGGGGGGTAGACGAAGGGGTGGGTCCCGGCTGTCAGCGGCACGGATTTTAAATCTGGGATCGATCTGCGGCTCAGATCCGGTGTGCTGGTGCGCAAAAACCCCGTAGACCCCGGTGTGCCAACGCCTCAGCACCCAACACGTGTCCCCATGGACCCACCGGCAGATTTAAACTTTTCCCCGATTTTCAGATTTCATTCAAAATTCAAATCCTCATAACTTGGGCTAGGCAACTCCAAATCAAGTGAACCAAATTTTGTTGGATTCCGCTCTCTGAGTACTTTCCAGCAAACCAAGTTTCACTTCATGAAAATCTTTATTTCTACAGAATTAATCCTTCAAATTTTAAACTGTGTGGAATTTTAACTGGACAATCCTTTGAAGGAAATTTCTGAAATTTGCTGGGATGTTCACCAAAATATCCCTGAACAACCATAAAAATTTCAGATCCATTTTAGCTCATATGATCCACCTAATGGTGTGATTAGTAAAACTGTTACAGAGAAAATGAAAAATGTTCAGAAACATTTTTAGAATTTCTCTGAAATTGTTTAGCTCATATATCTAGCTAGGAACCTTCAAATTAAGTGAGACCAACTCCATTAGAACCCTCTGAAAATCTAGTTTTCAGAAAGTCATTGCTTTCTCCATGAAAATTCTTAGAACCCATAAGAGCTCCAACTAAGTTCAAGGACATAATTATTTGTGGAGAGCTCAATTGAGCTTTGCTGCAACTAAAACTTGGCCAAATCTCTGTTTAGGTTGTAACCAAACCACAGTAAAAATTTCTGGGTCATTGGGTCTGTCTAGTGATACTTATAAACTTCACAAGTTTAAATTCAATCAAATGCATTTAAATTAATACATGTACTTGTATCTCATGTAGTCGCTAAGGTCGAGGAGGAACCCGAAGTCTTAGACATCGTTACTCCGGAGGAGCAGCTAGCCTACGACCAAGAGCAGCAAGGAAAGCTCCGGTTTGCATTAACCTTTTTACAAATTTTTATTGTTTTGAACACTTACTTGAATATCATTATTTCTTGCATTAGAGTCTTGTCTGAAAACCGAAATGCATAGCCGAGAAAACCATGGGTTCGGATTTGGATTGAAAACCCCGTGTAGCTACTGCAATGCTAAGATAGTGTAGGATTCGGTACAAGTCGAGTAGTTGGAACTACTCGCGAGCATAGGCTAGAGGCACTCGACTCGGGTAGAGAGAGCACATGATACACATGGCAAGAAAAATTAGACCGAGCGGAGAGTAAGGGCAGCAGGACGTTGGGGCCTGTGTGCTATAGCTCCGCTTGTGTCGATTGAGGACCGAGCCGTGTGCGGGCCTGTTGAACAAGCTAGAACAGTACCGAAGACCTACCGGCTATATGGGAACCACGAAACTGATGTAACTCGGGTAGCTGGGTATTGAGGCATCGCCCGTTGTTCAGAGGGTAGGTTGAGAGCTTGAGGTGTAAATCGGCTGGCGGCACTGAGATGCGCATGTAGAGACCTCTTGCTCAGGACGATGGGACCTGTTCAATATTTGGCTGACGGGTGAAAAGTGGTTGCGTATGACGTCTGTGATGGTTGCTGTAGGCAACATCGAGTATGGGCGTACGTGACGGGTTGTTCGGGTAACCCTGCAGTTGTAAATCGATTATAATCGCCGTCCCTCACGGTCAGTGAGTACCACTTGTTCACTGTACCGTGACGTAGAAAGAACAGGCTAGCTACATGTTAAAATGTTGCTGATTGAAAGATGGACTTGATTGTTAATGATTTGCTATAGTTTAGAGCTAATTAAAGTTCCTTTCATCTTTGGGCAAAGTACATGAGAGAAACGGGTTTCTTGTTTGATTGCGGCTCTCTCATGTGCCTTAGCGTAAGGTTCTCCACAACCTGCTGCTAAAACTTGAAAGTAAGGTTCCACTTATTAGGCGAGTCCTTTGCAACTTGTTTTACCTCATGTACCTATCACCCCTCATGTAGAAGTTTCATGTTTAGGAGAGACGGGTCAGTCTTGCTGAGCCTTTGTGCTCACTGTTTGTGTTTGAAGCTTTTGCAGGGTTCTATGAGGAAGGGACTCCCGAGGAGGAGACGAAACCCCAGGAGGGGAACTCCGTCGAGTGGGAGACGTGCACGCCGCCGTGTTAGTGTGCGTGTGTGCTAGCACGGACATGTTCACGGGATGAACGTGAACTTGATGCGTAGTCTACGCCCGTGAGTGTAGACTGAACATATTTTTATTGTAAAAATGTTCATAAACCTGTTTATGTAATAAAACTTTGCTTCCGCTTTGTACCTTTGATGTGTGTTATTCGGTGCTGTGCAACGCAGCACCCCTCAGCGTGATCCTGGCTCGACAAGACTGTGGGGTCGTGTCATCATGGCAATGAGATTGGTTTCGGTGTGAGACGGAATTGTTTCTGAGATGAAATGGTTGCGAATACGAGATGGTATTCGTGAGATGGTAACGAGTACGAGAAGGTATTCGTGAGCAAAAATGAAGTTGATTAATGTCTGGTTGGGACATGGAAAGTGATGAGACATAATGGAGGTATGTTGATATTTTAATACATGTTGGGATTACATTCACTTAAATATAAGTTGCTGTTTTATCGTGGTTTTTATAAATAACTTTGCTTTCTGCAATGAGGCTTTTATACCTTTCTTGTTGTGAGCTACATATCATATTTTTCCGCACTTGCTGAGTACATCATTGTACTCAAACTTGCATCATTACTTCATCGTCAGAAACAGGAGAAGATTACTATGATGACCAGGTGGAGCATTAGGCGTGTAATCTGTCCTCAACCTCGCCTGTGGGGATGGAGTAGATATGGAGTCACTGTTGCTGCTTAGATTAGTTCCGCTGCTAGAATAAAGACTTCTGCTGTTTAGATAAGACTTCCGCTGTTAGCATGAGTCCAAGACTCGTGAGACATTGTAATAAACCCTGTTATTCGTGGTAATATATATTCTGAATTCAGTCTATGGATGATATGTGTATGTGTGATGAACATGTTGGGCACACATATGCATCAGTTCTCGGTTCCGTGGATTTTCCACAGAAACGAGGGCGTCACACCTACGCCACCTGGTTGCGCGCCGTTCACCGTTATGGTGAGAGGTAGACAGCCTGAAGGAATGTGGCAAGTGGCAGCCCGCGACGCCATGTCGCGTTTCTGCCAACTACATGTGAGAGCTATGGAGGGCACTCCATACGCGCTTGTTCCGATGGAGGGACGGGCTAATCATGTGTGGGAAGGGAGGTACACGGAGGCAACCGATCCGGGTTGCCCAAGGTACAACCCCGCGGAGGCGAGCCTCAGCCTCCAATTGAAAGCAGGAAAGGCCGTGATGGACAACCAAGATGTCCATACAGATGGTCTTGCTGCAAGACTTAAGGAAAGCACCAGCCGTGGAGACCACTTCGAGAGTGCTCACAGCGCACTCCGTAATGTTCTCCTTCCGACGATTAAGCGACTGAATGAACAGCATAATCAGTTGCATCGTCTGAGGAAGGCAAAGAAGAAAAGCCGTGTCGATATCGTGGCCTTGCAAGAACAGGTGCAGGCTCTGACCCAGCAGAATGAGGTCCTTACTCAAGAGCGGGACGATGCTATTGAGGGGAGGGGCAAGGTTGGGAAGAGGACTACAACCAGGCCATGGACGTGGTGCACGCGTTGCAGGACCTCGGACCTCTGGTAATGGGCATACCGGTGTTAGGTGCCGTACCCATGGTCTTGGGTCTTCCGGCAATGGGAGAACCGGAGATGGAAGAGGAGGTTGTAGACCAAGAGCCACCAGCAGAGGTACCAGAGGAGGATGACCCACAGGAGGTCGAGTTCTACTCTGAGTAGGAGGTTACCGTTGCCAAGTAGGGCAGCAAGGGTGACGTAACCAAAAATTTTGTAATCGGTGACATGTCGTGTAGACAGTAGTGTATGTATAGGTATTGACGACATGAGCACGACATTTCGGAGGACCGAGACTAATGTATCTTGTATAAAGTTTATGCTTTATCAATATATGTGAATGTTGTGCAAATTATTCATTCGTCACTTCAATACCTACTGTTTCATATGGAAGTTTAAGTATGACATGTACTGATCGCTGCTGTTTTGAATTTCAGAATGACTCGTACTCGTGCTAACCCGGACGTTGGGGGTTCTAGTCAAGGGGGAGAAACCTCCCAACAGCCTCCCGAGGATTCCTCGGGACGGCAACAGCAGCAACAGCAACAACCGCCACCGCCACCGCCAACGGTTACATTGGCCGACATTGTTGCAGCAATGGCGGATTCACATCAGCAGCACACGGAGTTGCTGCAAACTCTCATTGCAAATACGTCTCGACCGGAGAGGCGTCAAGATCGTGAGGAGCGTTAACAGAGCTCCTACTCTGAATTTATAGCGACTCATCCCCCGGTATTCTCAAGGGCAGATGAACTCCTTGATGCGGACAACTGGCTCCGCACGATGGAGATGAAGTTCGGGCTGCTCCAAGTGAGTGAGCAGCGCAAGACTCAGTTCGCGGTCCAACAGCTCCAGGGATCCGCGAGCACGTGTTGGGTGAATTACTGTGCTTCGCAGCCCACCGACCGAGTTATGACCTGGGCGGAATTCCGGACGGCCTTCAGGGCCTATCACATACCGCCGGGTATCATGAAGAGGAAGACGCAGGAGTTCTTACGCTGGCAGCAAAGGAGCCGGAACGCGCTGGAATACTCCAGGGCGTTCAATGATCTTGCGCTCTGCGCGTCGTATCACGCAGATACCGACGAGAAGCGGCTGGATCACTTCTACCAGGGGCTTAATCCGCTCCTGAAGGACAAACTGGCGATGTTCAATCGCGGCAGCCTCAACGACATAATTGATGCTGCGATTGTTCAGGAGGACTCCGGCAAGGAGTTAGCGGCAGCGGAGAGGAAGCGAAGCGCGCCGCAAAGCAGCAGAGAAGGAAGTGGTCCTTCTCAGAAATATCGGATGGTGAATCGCCCACCATCAGGTCCACGCTGGCAGCCACCACAGAGGCCGATACCGTTCCGCAGTCGGCCATATTCTTCACCGGGATTCAGGACAGCACTGCCAGCACCACCTCCGCAACAACAACAGCAGCAGTGGGCGATGCCGCGTGCGTATGAACCTCAGCAGCACATGCCGGGCTTTCGTCCCCCAAGCACCGGACAAGCAGCAGCCACATGTTACAAGTGTGGTCGTCCTAGCCACATTGCCAGCAGTTTTCCTGAGAGGCAAGGCGGCGGAGTTGCACCACAACTTCCGGGGAGGAATCAGCCCCGGAACCCTACTAATGCGCGGCGGACAAACCCTAGGCCCGGCACCATCCACCAACTTGCCATAGAGGGCGTGCCGGAGGGTGAGCCAATCCTTGCGGGTATGTTCCAACTCCACCAGCATCCCGCCATAGTATTATTTGATTCAGGCGCCACGCACAATTTTATTAGCCAAGCTTTCATTGCTAAACACAGCTTGCAAATACTACCCACCGATAGTCCATATTTGATTTGTTCACCGGGTGGGAAGATTTCAGCAAGAATGATGGTTTCCAAAGTACCATTGTGTTTAGCGGATAGAGTATACCCTACGTCTCTCATAATTTTAGAGGGACAGAAGGTCGATGTCATCCAAGGGATGTCGTGGTTAACCCGCCACGGTGCTGTTTTGGACACCGTCCTCCGAATCGTGCACTTGAACTCAGAAGTGCACGGATCTCATTCCTTATTTCTGGACAGTCCAGAAACAAAACTTCCAAGTGTGTATCAATCCACAACCATCAGAATGGAAGACATTCCAGTGGTCCGTGAGTTCCCTGACGTGTTCCCGGATGACTTACCGGGGATGCCACCTGACCGAGAGGTGGAGTTCAAGATTGAACTTGCACCAGGAACCATGCCAATATCTCGAAGGCCGTACAAGATGGCGCCCAAGGAATTGGCTGAACTGAAGACTCAGCTAACGGACTTGCTGGAGAAGGGTTTTATTAGGCCGAGCTCCTCGCCATGGGGGCTGTTCGGCATTATTCGTAAAGAAGAAAGACGAGACGTTGCGGCTTTGCGTGGACTATCATCGATTAAACGCCGTAACCATCAAGAATAAGGACCCGTTGCCACGGATCGACATGTTGTTTGATCAGTTTGTCGAAGCAAAGATCTTTTCCAAGATGGACTTAAGATCCGGGTACCACCAGATTAAGATACGGGCTGAGAACATTCCGAAGACAGCTTTCTCGATGAGGTACGGGCTTTATGAGTACCTAGTCATGTCCTTCGGCCTCACCAACGCTCCAGCTCACTTCATGTATTTGATGAACTCGGTATTCATGCTGGAGATGGATAAGTTTGTTGTGGTCTTCATCGACGATATATTGGTATATTCCAAGTTGGAGGAAGAACACAAGAAGCATTTGCGTATAGTCTTGCAACGGCTGCGGGATCACAAGCTATACGCAAAATTCAGCAAGTGCGAATTATGGATATCGCAAGTGCCTTTTCTTGGGCATATTATCTCAGCAGAGGGCATCGCTGTTGACCTGAGTAAAATCACACAAGTGCTGAATTGGAAGTCCCTGAGGACTGTTCACGAGGTACGGAGTTTCCTCAGACTCGCGGGATATTATCCGAGGTTCATTCCGAACTTCTCGAAGATTGCCAAGCCTATGATGGAGCTGCTGAAGAAGGCTACCAAATATGTTTGGAGTCCAGCATGTGAAGCAGCGTTCAAGGCATTAGTAAAGCACCTAACCTCAGCACCGGTTTTGGCACAGCCAGACACAACAAAACTGTTTGATATGTACTGCGATGCATCCGGCATTGGGCTCGGATGTGTGCTGATACAAGACCGAAGAGTGGTCGCGTATGGATCATGGCAGCTTAGAAACCATGAGCAGAATTATCCAACTCGCGACTTGGAGCTCGCTGTCGTGGTACTCGCACTTAAAATGTGGAGGCACTACCTACTCAGTAACCTCGTACATTTATATACCGACCACAAAAGCCTCAAGTACATATTCACTCAGAAAGAGCTGAACATAAGGCAGCGAAGATGGTTATAGTTGATAAAGGATTACGAAATAGAGATCCATTATCACCCCGGCAAGGCAAACGTAGCGGAAGATGCGCTGAGTCGCAAGTCACACGTCAACAATCTGACCATCACACCGTTGGAAGAGAGCGAGCCACCATTACATGTGATTCCACATAGGGCTCTCTACAACTTAGCTTTAATCCCCACCATCCGTTAAGAGATAGCGGCAGCTCAGAACCATGACAAGGGCATGTCGCATTTGTGGAGACGTATAGACAGTGGGGAGTTGAATGCTTCCGGAAAGACGGATATGGCGTCCTATGGTTGAAGGACCGGATCGTCATACCCCGTAACCCGAAGTTACGGAATAAAATCTTTGATGAGGCTCACTTGTCAAAGTTTTCTATTCACCCCGGCAGCAACAAAATGTATCAAGAACTCAGAAGCAAGTTTTAGTGGACACGGATGAAGCGGGAGATCGCAAAGTACGTGTCCGAGTGTGATACCTGTCGAAGGGTGAAGGCAGATCATATGCGGAAACCGGGACTGCTACAACCACTGGGAGTTCCTGCCTGGAAGTGGGAGGATGTGAGCATGGACTTCATCATCGGTTTACCCACCACTTTTCAAAAGCATGATTCTGTGTGGGTGATTTTCGACCGGATCACCAAAGTTGCCCATTTCATCCCGGTCAATACCAAGTACAACGTCAAGAAGTATGCTGAACTGTACATCTCACGGATCCTATGCTTGTATGGCGTACCCCGTACCGTCATATCGGATCGGGGCACTTTATTTGTGTCCCGTTTTTGGGAGCAGCTACGCGCTGCGTTGGGGACGAAGCTGATCCGTAGTTCAGCGTACCACCCGCAAACGGATGGGCAAACCGAGCGGGTAAATCAAATTTTAGAAGATATGCTACGAGCTTGCGCTATCAACCACGGCAAGAATTGGGATGATCACTTGCCGTTGGCCGAGTTCTCGTACAACAATGGGTACCAAGCCAGCATCAAGATGGCGCCTTACGAGGCGCTATACGGAAGGGTTACCTTTGGGATTGATCTTGTCAACAACGCGGAGGAAAAGGTTCGGCTAATTCAAGCGAACCTAAAAGCCGCCCAATCCCGACAGAAACAATATGCGGACCGGAGAAGACGCCCATTACAATTAGAAGTTGGGGATCACGTATACCTACGTGTGTCTCCAATGAAGGGCATGAACAGATTCGGGGTGAGAGGGAAGTTGGCACCCCGATTCATCGGTCCATTTCAGATTACAGAAAGATGTGGATTGGTAGCATACCGGCTGAAATTACCAGAAGCACTTTCTGGTGTGCATGACGTCTTTCACATCTCCCAGCTGAGGAAGTGTCTCAAGCTATCAACTACCATTCAGCTGGAGGACATAGAAGAACTGAAACTGGATCTCACGTATCGGGAGGAACCGGTTCAGATTATAGATGAAAAGGCCCGAACCACACGCAACCCTACATTGTGGTTCTACAAAGTTCTATGGAGTAATCACTCCGTGGACGAAGCGACATGGGAGAGCAGGATTCCTTCGCGCTAACTACCCTGACTTTGTCATGTCGCATATACGGTAATTGTTCCACCGTCCTCTCTCTCATTTTTACCTTATAATCTCGGGACGACATTCCTTTAAGGAGGGAGGAATGTAAGGGCCCAAGTTTTGGCACATATCCAAAGTGTTCCTTACCACACACACGTACCACATTTGAAGAAAGTTGATGAACATCTTTGAAGAGCAAGTAAACACCATCAACATGATCATTAGAGAATAAACTCACAAAATGCAAAAGTGGTATTTCCCACAAGCATCATGTAAAGGCCTCAGCTTTTGGACACATATTTAAAGTTTTCATCACCACACACACACCTCATTTGAAGAAAGTTGATGAACACATTTGAAGAGCAAGTAACCACCATCAACATGCTCATTAGAGAACAAACTCACAAAATGCAAAAGTGGCATTTCCCACATACATCATATAGAGGCTGGACATTTGGAAAACTCCTACACATTGCTAGGAATGTCCATGCCAAGTTTCACCCAAATTAAAAACCTTTTTGAGGTCCTTTGGGCATAGCTAGAAAGAGGGTAGATTGAACTCAAATTCAAATTCAAACTGCTTCTATCCCATGAATTCAAAAGTGGGAGGCATATTCTTACTCAGGACATTTTTGTGAGCTCATACACCAATTTTCACTCCATTTGGAGTTGATCTTGACATGAACTAAGTGTAGCAAATTCAAACTTTATTTGAATTTCAAACTGAACATGTGCTGAAATTTAGTCAAACCAAACCCAATTTGAATTCTAACCAATTCAAATGGCTCAGGGATAAATAATTCAAATCACCATGGGCATTTTAGGGCTTACTGTTTACAACAGTGATGTGGAGTTAAATTCAGGGGTTAAAAATGAAAGTGGGACCCACAGGTCAGCCACTGAAGGGATTCAACCGACTGAAGACTTTCTCACTCGGGTCTTCGGGCTTCAGCAGCGATCGCCACTGAGGGGAGGCCGCCGCACCACCAGCAGCTTGGCCACGCGCGGGCGCAGGTCGGTGCTGAGTCCTTCTTAAGGCGCTCCACGTCTCTGCCGAAGCCCCCTCGCTGTTTTTCCCCTCGCAAGAACGCTGTGCCGACGCTCTGTCCTCCTCCACTCGGAACCGATCGTGGAGCCACGATCACAGCCACCCCGCTCCCTCCAGAGCTACGACAAGGTATTAGGAACCTTCCTTCTTCTTCCCCGTCGTTAGAAATCGGCAAAACCGGTTGATCTCGGCTATACCGAGAGTTCCATTCAGAGACCTAAAACCGCCGCACTTCGAGCTCCCGTGGACAGCCCAACCGGGAGGTTGTCAGGCCCGAGCTAAGGCGCCCCTGGACGCGTTGGTGACCGGTGCTGCTCACCCCCGAGCCACAGCCCGAGGGCTCGATCGCCGGCGGTGAATTTCCAGTTTTCCCCTTTCTCGGTACAGACCGACCTCCGGGTATGGTTCTGTCAAGTTCACGCTCTAGGAAGAGTTAAAGGGCCTCCATCCGCTCCTACACAGACTAGACTTGGTAGCGCACAAGTTGCCTTCACAACCTTTAGCCTGAGAACCCCTGTAACCGGCATATTCCGAAGCTTGCCGTCGGCGGATCATGCGGGAAGCATCGGGTGCATGGTGAGAGACTACTTTGGACCTCTCCCGAGCTTCTTCGAGCCCATGCCGAGCTTCCTGAGAGACCACTGGTGCTTTCTGGCCTTTTGCTCGGTTGGTTGGAGTGCTAGGGAGGTCGGCCGACACGGCCGAAGTCCTTCCGAAGCCACCGCTCGTCGCCGACCATGTATCGACCGTTTTCATAACGAACTGAGCCCAGAATCATGTTCCCCGAGTGGACATAGGCAGGGGCAGCCAGAATCGTGAAGTTTGGAGCACCACAGAGGCTGCCGGCGAGCTCTCCGGCGAGGTGTCGCGGCGGCCGAACGCGGGCGTCGGTAGGTAGACGAAGCCAGGTGGCCCACGTGTCAGTGGCTCAGATTTAAATCGTGAATCGGTCTGCGGCTCGGATCCGGTGTGCTGGCGCGCAAAAACTCCGTGGACCCCGGTGTGCCGTCGCTCCAGTTCCCAACACGTGTCCCCGTGGACACAGCGGCATATTTAAACTTTTCCCAATTTTCAGATTTCATTCAAACTTCAAGTACTCATAACTTTGGCTAGGAAACTCCAAACCGAGTGAAAATAATTTTGTTGGATTCAGCTCTCTGAGTACTTTCCAGCAAATTAAGTTTCACTTCCTGAAAATCTATATTTCTCCAGAATTAATTCTTCAAAATTTATAATGTTTGGAATTTTAACTGGAGAATCCTTTGGAGGAAAATTCTGAAATTTTGCTGGGATGTTCACAAGGATATCCCTGAACTACCATAAAAATTTCAGATCCATTTGAGCTCATTTGATCCACCTAATGGTGTGATTAATAAAACTGTTCCAGAGAAAATAGAAAATGTTCAGAAACATTTTCAGAATTTCTCTGAAATTGTTTAGCTCATATCGTTAGCTAGGAACCTTCAAATTAAGTGAGACCAACTCCATTAGAACCCTCTGAAAATCTAGTTTTAGAAAGGCATGGCTTGCTCCATGAAACTCCCTGGAACACCCTATGAGCTCCAATTAAGGTCAAGGACACAATTATTTGTGGGGAGCTCAAATGAGCTTTTCTGCAACTAAAACTTGACCAAGTCTCTGTTTAGGTTGTAACTGAGCCACAGTAAAAATTCCAGGGTCATTGCGTCTGTCTAGTGAAACTTATAATGTTCACAAGTTTAATTCCAATCAGATGCATTTAAATTAACACATATACTTATATTTCATGTAGTCTCTAAGGTCGAGAAGGAACCTGAAGTCCTAGACTTCGTTACTCCGGAAGAGCAGCTAGCCTACGACCAAGAGCAGCAAGACAAGCTCCGGTTTGCATTAACCTTTTTACAAATTTTTATTGTTTTGAGCAGTTACTTGAGTATCATTAATTCTTGCATTGGAATCTTGTTTGAAAACCCAATTGCATAGCCAAGAAAACCATGGGTTGGGATTAGGATTGAAAACCCCGTTTAGCTACTGCAATGCTAAGATAGTGTAGGATTCGGTACAAGTCGAGTAGTTGGAACAACTCGCGAGGATAGGCTAGAGGCACTCGACTCGGGTAGAGATAGCACATGAAATACATGGCAAGAAAATGAGACCGAGCGGAGAGTAAGGGCATAGGACTTTGGGGCCTGTGTGCTATAGCTCCGCTTGTGTCAATTGAGGACCGAGCCGTGTGCGGGCCTGTTGAACAAGCTAGGACAGTACCAAAGACCTACCGGCTATATGGGAACCGGGAAACCGATGTAACTCGGGTAGATGGGTATTGAGGCATTGCCCATCGTTCAGAGGGTAGGTTGAGAGCTCGAGGTGTAAATCGGCTGGCGGCACTGAGACGCGTGCAGAGACCTCTTGCTCGGGACGATGGGACCGGTTCAATATTTGGCTGACGGGTGAAAGGTGGTTGTGTACGACGTCCATGATGGTTGCTGTAGGCAACATCGAGAACGGGCGTCATGACGGGTTGTTCGGGTAACCCTGCATGTGTAAATCGATTATAATCTCCGTCCCTCGCGGTCAGTGAGTACCACTTGTTCACTGTACCATGACGTAGAAAGAACAGGCTAGTCACATGTTAAAATGTTTCTGATTGAAAGATGGACGTTGATTGTTAACGATATGCTGCAGTTTAGAGCTAATTATAGTTCCTTTCAACTTTGGGAAAAGTGCATGAGAGAAATGTGTTTGTTGTTTGATTGCGGCTCTCTCATGTGCCTTAGCATAAGGTTCTCCACAACCTGCTGCTAAAACTTAAAAGTAAGGTTCTACTAATTAGGTGAGTCCTTTGCAACTTGTTTTGCCTCATGTACCTATCACCCCTCATGTAGGAGTTTCATGTTTAGGAGAGACGGGTCAGTCTAGCTGAGCCTTTGTGCTCACTGCTTGTGTTTGAAGCTTTTGCAGGGTTCTATGAGGAAGGTACACCCGAGGAGGAGACGGAACCCCAGGAGGGGAACCCCGTCGACTGGGAGTCGTGCACGCCGCCATGTTAGTGTGCGTGTGTGCTAGCAAGGACACGTTCACGGGCTGAACGTGAACTTGATGCGTAGTCTACGCCCACGAATGTGGACCGAACACATTTTGTTGTAAAAATGTTCATAAACCTGTTTATGTAATGAAACTTTGCTTCCGCTTTGTGACACGACCCCACGGTCTTGTCAAGCCAGGATCACGCTGAGGGGTGCTGCGTTGCACAGCACCGTATAACACATGTCAACGGTACAAAGCGGAAACGAAATTTTATTACATAAACAAGTTTATGAACATGTTTACAACAAAATAAGTTCAGTCTACCCTCACGGGCGTAGACTAAGCATCAACTGCACGTTCAGACCTTGAACGTGTCCTTGCTAGCACACACACGCACTAACTCTGCGGCGTGCACGACTCCCACTCAACGGGGTTCCCCTCCTGGGGTCCCGTCTCCTCTTCGGGAGTCCCTTCCTCATAGAACCCTGCAAAAGCTTCAAACACAAGCAGTGAGCACGAAGGCTCAACAAGTCTGACCCGTCTCACCTAAACATGGAACTTCTACATGAGGGTTGATGGGTACATGAGGTAAAATCATTTGCAAAGGACTCGCCTAATTAGTAGAACCTTACTTTCAAGTTTTAGCAGCAGGTTGTGGAGAACCTTACGCTAAGGCACATGAGAGAGCCGCAATCAAACAAGAAACGCATTTCTCTCATGTACTTTGCCCAAAGTTAAAATGAACTTTAGTTAGCTCTAAACTACAGCAATTCATTAGCAATCAAGTCCATCTTTCAATCAGCAACATTTTAACATGTAACTAGCCTGTTCTTTCTAAGTCACGGTACAGTGAACAAGTGGTACTCACTGACCGCGAGGGACGGCGATTTTATAATTGATTTACACCTGCAGGGTTACCCGAACAACCCGTCACGTACGCCCGTACTCGATGTTGCCTACAACAACCATCACGGACGCCGTACGCAACTACCTTTCTCCCGTCAGCCAAATATTGAACCGGTCCCATCGTCCCGAGCAAGAGGTCTCTGCACGCGCATCTCAGTGCCGCCAGCCGATTTACAACTCAAGCTCTCAACCTACCCTCTTAACGATGGGCAATGCCTCAATACCCAGCTACCCGAGTTACATCGGTTTCCCGGTTCCCATATAGCGGGTAGGTCTTCGGTACTGTTCTAGCTTGTTCAACAGGCCCGCGCATAGCTCGGTCCTCAATCGACACAAGCGGAGCTACAGCACACAGGCCCCAAAGTCCTGCTGCCCTTAGCCTCCGCTCGGTCTAATTTTCTTGCCAGGTGTTTCATGTGCTATCACTACCCGAGTCGAGTGCCTCTAGCCTATGCTCGCGAGTAGTTCCAACTACTCGACTTGTACCGAATCCTACTCTATCCTAGCAATGCAGTAGCTAACGGGGTTTGAAATCCTAAACCCAACCCATGGTTCTCTTGGCTATGCAGTGGGGCTTCCAAACAAGACCCTAATGCAAAGAATAAAGTAACAAGTATGTGCTCAAAACAATAAAAATTTGTAAAAAGGTTAATGCAAACCGGAGCTTGCCTTGCTGCTCTTGGTCGTAGGCTAGCTGTTCCTCTGGAGTAACAAAGTCTAGGACTTCGGGTTCCTCCTCGACCTTAGCGACTACATGATAGAAGCAATACATGTATTAATTTAAATGCAGTTGTATTTACTTTTAATCTTGTGAAGTCTATAACTCTTAATAGACAAGCCCAATGACTGTGAAACTTTTACTGTGGCTTGGTTACAACCTAAACAGAGACTTGGTCAAGTTTTAGTTGCAGCAAAGCTCATTTGAGCCCTCCACAATTAATTATGTACTTGACCTTAATTGGCACTCTTAGGGTGTTCTAGAGATTTTCATGGAACAAACTATGACTTTCTGAAAACTAGATTTTCAGAGGGTTCTAATGGAGTTGGTCTCACTTAATTTGAAGGTTCCTGGCTAAAGATATGAGCTAAACAATTTCAGAGAAATTTCTGAAAATGTTTCTGAACATTTTCTATTTTCTCTGGAACAGTTTCACTAATCACACCATTAGGTGGATCAAATGAGCTCAAATGGATCTGAAATTTTTTATGGTAGTTCAGGGATATTTTGTTGAACACCCCAGCAAAATTTCAGGATTTTTCTCCAAAGGACTCTCCAGTTAAAATTCCAAAAAGTTTAAACTTTGAGGAATTAATTCTGGAAAAATAAGGGATTTCATGAAGTGAAACTTGATTTGTTGGAAAGTACTCAGAGAGCTGAGTCCAGCAAAATTTGGTTCACTCGATTCGGAGCTTTCTAGCTAAAGTTATAAGGATTTGAAGTTTGAACTGAAACTGAAACTCGGGAAAAAGTTTAAAATCCTGCTCGTGGGCCCCGCACACAGTGCGTCGTCTCCCTCCTCGCGCCAACTGCGCGGCGGCGATCTCCGGTGACCCTCGCCGGAACTGAGTTCCCGGCCACCCCCCGGCCCGAAACTCGCCGCCTGCCCCTTTACTGACCCCCTGGACTCGATGGTGGGGTCACCGGCCGCCGGCGATGACCGGAAACCCGTGCGCACCGGTGACAGCACCTGCTAGGGTTCCGGTGAGGTCGGTCCTGCTCTCCAGTGCACCAAATCGACCGGGAATCGGTCTGAGAGCATCAGTAGAGCGTGGGAAACACGAACCCGGGCTGGGTGGAAGCTAGAAATACCGGCAACTATGCTCTCGACGGTGAGCCGAGGTGTTCAGCCATGGCGGCGGGGAAAACAGCCATATCATGGCCGATTCTCGATGGTTTTCTATAATTCCAGTTCGAGCGTGGGCGCTATCGTGCGTAGAAGCTACTAGGTAACGAGCTTGTCCAACCCTCGTGCATAGAGCACGAATTTCACCCGAAGGTGAGCTCGGTCCTTATGAACTGATCAAGAGTAAATTTGGAAATTCTCGGCCGAGGGTTAATCAATCGCCAAACGGCTTTTGGCTACTCCATCTACATACAATCACACACCTTTCTTGTGTAGAGAAGAGGACGTGACAACGGCTTTGTTGTGCTGTCCCGGAGAGCCCGATCGGCGGCGATGCTTGGTTCGCCGGAGAAACAGTTCGGTACAGCTCGAGGACGCTTGCTTACTGGCCAAAACGGTGTCTAGGAGGTTGCTTACGATCTCCCAGTGCCGTTTTGCTGTGGAGGAGGCTGTGCTCGCGAGTGATCGGGCTTGATCAAGCGTGAGCTCGAGCGGCGGCGGTTGCAGTGGAAGAACAGGCCGAGTATGTCGGCAGCTCGGGGAATGGGCGATCGTAGCACGCCGGGGAGGGGATAAGTAGCCCGGCGACCGGTCTCCGGCTTGGGGCGCGCAGCAGGAGCTGGCGCTGGCTGCCCCCCGGTGGCGCGCGCACACTGCACCCGGGAACCGATTGAGCTGTGTTTCAGTCGGTTTGTGTTGAAGTGGTGGCTGACATGTGGGTCACACATCCAGTTTTAACCTCTGAAATTTACTTCTAATCACTGTTGTAAACAGTGAGCCCCATAATACCCCTGGTAATTCAAATTATTCACCCATGAGCCATTTGAATATGTTAGAATTCAAATGGGGTTTGGTTTGAATGAATTTCAGCACAAGTTCAGTTTTGGAATTCAAATAAAGTTTGAATTTCCCCCACTTATCTCATGTCAAGACCAACTCCAAATGAAGTGAAAATTGGTGTGTGGGCTCACAAAAATGTGCTGAGTAAGAATATGTCTCCCACTTTTGAATTCATGGGATAAAAACAGATTGAATTTGAATATGGTTTCAAACTGCCCTCTTCCTAGCTATACCCAAAATGACCTCAAAAAGGTTTTGAATTTGGGTGAAACTTGGCATGGACATCCTCAGCAATGTGTAGAAGTTTTCATATGTCCAGCCCACCTATATCACATGTGGGAAATACCACTTTTGCAATGTGTGAGTTTGTTCTCTAATGAGCATGTTGATGGTGGTTACTTGCTCTTCATTTGTGTTCATCATCTTTCCTCAAATGAGGTGTGTGGTGTGGTGATGAACACTTCAATTTGGTGTCAAAAACTGAGGCCTTACATTCCTCCCCCCTTAAAAGAATCTCGTCCCGAGATTATAAGGTGAAAATGAGAGAGAGGACGGTGGAAAATTACCGGATATGCGACGTGAAAAAGTTGGGGTAGTTAGCGCGAAGAAATTCTTCGCTCTCCCATGTCGCTTCTTCCATGGAGTGATTACTCCATAGAACCTTGTAGAACCACAACGTACGGTTGCGTGTGGTTCGGGCCTTTTCATCGATAATCTGCACCGGTTCCTCCCGATAGGTGAGATCCGGTTGCAGTTCTTCAATATCCTCCAGCTGAACGGTAGTTGATAGCTTAAGACACTTCCTCAGCTGGGCAATGTGAAAGACGTCGTGCACACCGGAAAGTGCTTCTGGTAATTTCAACCGGTATGCCACCGATCCACATCTTTCGGTAATCTGGAATGGACCGATGAATCGGGGTGCCAACTTTCCTCTCACCCCAAATCGGTTTACGCCCTTCATTGGAGACATCCGTAGGTATACGTGATCTCCAAATTCGAATTGTAATGGGCGCCTTCTCCGGTCCGCATACTGTTTCTGACGGGATTGAGCGGCTTTTAGGTTCGCTTGAATCAGTCAAACCTTTTCTTCCGCGTTGTTGACGAGGTCAATCCCGAAGGTAACCCTTTTGCCAGACTCACACCAGTTCAATGGTGTGTGGCATTTCCGCCCGTATAGCGCCTCGTAGGGCGCCATCTTGATGCTGGCTTGGTACCCATTGTTGTACGAGAACTCGGCTAACGGCAAGTGATCATCCCAATTCTTGCCGTGGTTGATAGCGCAAGCTCGTAGCATGTCTTCTAAGATCTGATTTACCCGCTCGGTTTGCCCATCCGTCTGCGGGTGGTATGCTGAACTACGGATCAGCTTTGTCCCCAAGGCAGCATGCAGCTGCTCCCAAAAACGGGACACAAATAAAGTGCCCCGATCCGATATGATAGTACGGGGTACGCCGTACAAGCATAGGATCCGTGAGATGTACAGTTCAGCGTACTTCTTGGCGTTGTAGTTGGTGTTGACCGGGATGAAATGGGCAACTTTGGTGAGCCGATCGACAATTACCCACACAGAATCATGCTTCTGCAAGGTGGTGGGTAAACCGACGATGAAGTCCATGCTCACATCCTCCCGCTTCCAGGCAGGAATGCCCAATGGTTGCAGCAGTCCCGGTTTCCGCATGTGGTCTGCCTTCACCCGTCGACATGTATCACACTCGGACACGTATTTTGCAGTCTCTCGCTTCATACGTGTCCACCAAAACTTGCTTCTGAGTTCTTGATACATCTTGTTTCTGCCGGGGTGAATAGAAAACTTTGACAAGTGAGCCTCATCAAAGATTTTCTTCCGTAATTCCGGGTTACGGGGTACGACGATCCGGTCCTTGAACCATAGGACGCTGTCTCCGTCCTTCCGGAAACATTTCAGCTCCCCACTGTCTACACGTCTCCGCAAATGTGACATGCCCCTGTCATTCTTCTGGGCTGCCGCTATCTCTTAACGGATGGTGGGGATCAAAGCTAGGTTGTAGAGAGCTCCGTGTGGAATCACATGTAGTGGTGGTTCGCTCTCTTCCAACGGTGTGATGGTCAGATTGTTGACGTGTGACTTGCGGCTCAGCGCATCCGCCACTACGTTTGCCTTACCCGGATGATAATGGATCTCTATTTTGTAACCCTTTATCAATTCTAACCATCTTCGTTGCCTCATGTTCAGCTCCTTCTGAGTGAATATGTACTTGAGACTTTTGTGGTCGGTATATAAATGTACGAGGTTACCGAGTAGGTAGTGCCTCCACATTTTTAGTGCAAGTACCACGGCAGCGAGCTCCAAGTCGTGAGTTGGATAATTCGACTCATGATTTCTAAGCTGCCATGATCCATACGCGACCACTCTTCGGTCTTGCATCAGCACACATCCGAGCCCAATGCCGGATGCATCGCAGTACACATCGAACGGTTTTGTTGTGTCTGGCTGCGCCAAAACCGGTGCTGATGTCAGGTGCCTGACTAAAGCCTTGAATGCTGCTTCACATGTTGGACTCCAAACATATTTGGTAGCCTTCTTCAGCAGCTCTGTCATTGGCTTGGCAATCTTCGAGAAGTTCGGAATGAACCTCCGATAATATCCCGCGAGTCCGAGGAAACTCCGTACCTCGTGAACAGTTCTCGGGGATTTCCAATTCAGCACTTGAGTGATTTTGCTCGGGTCTACAGCGATACCCTCCGCTGAGATGATATGCCCGAGGAAAGGCACTTGTGATATCCAAAACTCGCATTTGCTGAATTTGGCGTATAACTTGTGATCCCGCAGCCGTTGCAAGACTATACGCAGATGCTTCTTGTGATCTTCCTCTGACTTGGAATACACCAGGATGTCGTCGATGAAGACCACGACAAACTTGTCCAGCTCCGGCATGAATACCGAGTTCATCAAGTACATGAAATGAGCTGGAGCATTGGTGAGGCCGAAGGGCATGACCAGGTACTCATAAAGTCCGTACCTCGTCAAGAAAGCCGTCTTCGGAATGTCCTCAGCCCTTATCTTAATCTGATGGTACCCGGATCTTAAGTCCATTTTGGAAAAGATCTTTGCTTCGACCAACTGATCAAACAACATGTCGATCCGTGGCAACGGGTACTTGTTCTTGATGGTTACGGCATTTAATGGACGATAGTCCACGCAAAGCCGCAACGTCTCATCCTTCTTCTTGACAAATAATGCTGAACAGCCCCATGGCGAGGAGCTCGGCCTAATAAAACCCTTCTCCAGAAGGTCCGTGAGCTGAGTCTTCAGTTCAGCCAGCTCCTTGGGCGCCATCTTGTACGGCCTTCGGGATATTGGCATGGTTCCCGGTGCAAGTTCAATCTTGAACTCTACCTCTCTATCGGGTGGCATTCCCGGCAAATCATCCGGGAATACGTCAGGGAACTCTCGGACCACTGGAATATCTTCCAATCTGATGGTTGTGGCTTGATAGACACTTGGAAGTTTTATTTCTGGACTGTCCAGAAATAATGAGTGAGAACCGTGCACCTCTGAGTTTAAGTGCACGACTCGAAGGACGGTGTCTAAAACAGCGCGGTGGCGGGTTAACCACGACATCCCTAGGATGACATCGACCTTCTGTCCCTCTAAGATAATGAGAGACGTGGGGTACACTCTACCCGCTAAGCATAATGGCGCTTTGGAAACCATTACGCTTGTTGAAACCTTCCCACCCGGTGAACAAATTAAATATGGACTATCGGTGGGTAGTATTGGCAAGCTGTGTTTAGCAATGAAAGCTTAGCTAATAAAATTATGCGTGGCGCCTGAATCAAACAGTACTATAGCGGGATGCTGGTGGAGTTGGAACATACACGCAAGGATTGGCTCGCCCTCCGGCACGTCCTCTATGGCAAGCTGTTGGACGGTGCCAGGCCTAGGGTTTGCCCGCCGCGCATTAGTAGGGTTCCGGGGTTGATTCCTCCCCGGAAACTGTGGTGCCACTCCGCCGCCTTGCCTCTCCGGGCAACTGCCCGCGAAGTGTCCTGGACGACCACACTTGTAACATGTGGCCGCTGCTGGTGTAGTGCTCGGGGGATGAAAGCCCGGCATGCGCTGCTGAGGTGCATACGCACGCGGCATCGCCCGCTGCTGCTGTTGTTGTTGTGGTGGTACTGGCAGTGACGGCCTGAATGCCGGTGAAGAGTACGGTCGACTGCGGAACGGCATCGACCGCTGTGGTGGCTCCAAGCGTGGACCTGATGGTGGGCGATTCACCATCCTAAACTTCTGAGAAGGACCGCCTCCTTCTCCGCCGCCTTGCGGTGTGCTTCGCTTTCGCTCCGCCGGCGCTAACTCCTTGATTGAGTCCTCCTGAACAATCGCAGCATCAATGATGTCGTTGAGGCTGCCGCGATTGAACATCGCCAACTTGTCCTTCAGGAGCGGGTTAAGCCCCTGGTAAAAGTAGTCCCGCTGCTTCTCGTCAGTATCTGCGTGATATGATGTGTAAAGCGCGAGATCGTTGAACGCCATGGAATATTCCAGCGCGTTCCGGCTCCCTTGCTGCAGGTGCAGGAACTCCTGCGTCTTCCTCTTCATTAAACCTGGCGGTATATGATAGGCCCTGAAGGCCGTCCGAAACTCCGTCCAGGTCATCACTCGGTCGGTGGGCTGTGAAGCACAGAAGTTGGCCCACCACGCGCTCGCGGATCCTTGGAGTTGCTGGACCGCGAACTGAGTCTTGCGCTGCTCGCTTATCTGGAGCAGCCCGAACTACATCTCTATCGCACGGAGCCAGTTGTCCGCGTCAAGAGGTTCATCCGCCCTTGAGAATACAGGGGGATGAGTCGCCAGGAAGTCGGAGTAGGAGCTCTGTTGACGCTCCTCACGGTCTTGACGTCTCTCTGGGCGAGACGTATTGGCGATAAGTGTTTGCAGCAACTCCGTGTGCTGCTGATGTGAACCCGCCATTGCCGCGACGATGTCGGCCAATGTAACCGTTGGCAGTGGCGGTGGCGGTGTTTGCTGTTGCTGTTGCAGCTGCTGTCCCGAAGAGTCCTCGGGAGGTGGTTGGGAGGTCTCTCCCCCTTGGCTAGTACCCCCAACATCAGGGTTGGCACGAGTATGTGTCATTCTCCTGTGGGTCGTCCTCCTCCGGTACCTCTGCTGGTGGCTCTGGATCTACAACCTCTTCTCCCATCACGGGTTCACCCATTGCTGGAAGACCCAAGACCACCGGTATACCCAATACCGGAGGCACGAGGTCCTGCAAAGCATGCACCTCGTCCATAGACTGGTTGTAGTCTTCTTCCCAGCCTTGCCTTTCCTCAATAGCGTCGTCCCGCTCTTGAGTAAGTTCCTTGTTCTGCTGGGTCAGATTTTGTACCAGTTTTTGAAATGATGCGGTGTCGACACGGCTTTTCCTCTTCGCCTTCTTCAGACGATGCAACTGATTGTGTTGTTCATTCAGTCACTTTATCGTCGGAAGGAGCACATCGCGGAGTGCGCTGTGAGCACTCTCGAAATGGTCTCCACGGCTCGTGCTCTCTTTGAGCATTGTGGCGAGACGCTCCGTATGAACAGCTTGGCTGTCCATCACAGCGTTTCCCGCCCTCATCTGGAGGCTGAGATTTGCCTCCGCGGGGTTGTACCTTGGACAACTTGGATCTGTTGCCTCCCGGTACCTCTCTTCCCACACATGCTGAGCCCGTCCCTCCACCGGAACGAGCGTGTATGGAGTGCCCTCCATAGCCTGCACGTGTAGTTGGTAGAAGCGTGACATAGTGTCACGGGCTGCCACTTGCCACATCCCTCCCGGTTGTCTTCCTCTCACCGTGATGGTGAACGGCACCCAACCGGGTGGCGTAGGTCCCGCGGGGATTTCGACATGGATCATCCACTTCTTGTTCCCCTCTTCGCCTTCTTCCTTGGCGAAGTACTGCGGCATCTGGTTGTACCCGAAATATTGAAGCATTTGCCACAATGCTTCCGGGTAGCCGCTACGGTGAGAACAGTGGGATACCACCCACCCGTTCTCCAACTGTTTGTCTTCTGTCATCTGTAAAAATTATATTTGAAAAATGTCGAATATTTATTTAAACAGTAAACCACTGAGTTATAACATAAGGCATGTCATTGAACCCATAAAACTTGGAAACATAGTTCAAATTTTAAACAAATTTGACTGCTGATCTGCTGTTCCCATGACAACCCTGACCAGTTTCCATTTCAACCTGATTTAGGCCATGTTAAAGCAAAACTAGTTATGGAGCTCAACATCAAAGTTAAAGCTAACTTCAATAGCTTTCCAGAAAGTATTTGCTTGTCCTAAGATCTGTCCTGGTTCAAAAGTTATGAGATGTCAAAGTTAACAGAATTTCTGGAGAAAACTGGACAGCACCTCCCTGCTTTAGGTAATGATTTGATCCAAGAATCCCAGTTAATTCTGTTCCTAATCTGACAAAACTTTCTGTTACAAAGTTGCAACCCATCTCATTAGCTTTCCAGAACTACCTCACTTTCTATCTTTGTATTTTTATGCAGGAAGTTATGCTTAATTTACAGAGAGTCTTTACTCTGTCCTGTTTTCTGGACAGTTTCAACTCTACTGCATTTTTCGAGTGGTCAAGGGATGAAACACCTCTGGACCTCAACAGAAGAGTTGTAAAGCTCTTCCAAATATTTCCAGAAATGTATCATATGGCCCCAACCTCGAAAGAACTCACCCTCTAACCTCTTATCAACTTCAGCCTTGATTCAGCTGAAAACAGAGTGCTCTGTCCTTAACAACCTATAGTTGAAAACTTGTTAACTTTGAATATCTTGTTCAAGGGAAGGAGTTACATCAAGTTTTACTGCTTTGGATCAAAACCTTCAATTTTTACAATGAATTTGTTAATTTAGTGGGGTGTGACGTCGATGCGTCACCAGATTATGTCGGTACTACGTCCTCACAAAGAAAAACCTATACCGGACTTAGCCGGCTTCGTTAATTCAGTGGCACTAAACGTCACTCGCACACGGATGCTACACGTCTACCATTTCGTGGTCAGGCTACCTGCAGAAACTCAAACAATCATCAGACTCGGCTGCACACCGAGCCCGGAATCCATACAGTTCGTACACCCGGCCGTCATCACTCGCCCGGATGTTCTCAAGCCAAACACGCCTTGAGTTACGTGTTCACATTTCAGACCACGTGACGGCGTCTCCCAAGTTGCACCACGCATGCCAGGGACAGACGTTGCTCGAATACCCCAAACGACATGAAGAGTCATAGAGGATATCAAAGCGGGTCGGGTTACCTGCCACCCGTGGGGCTCCACCCTTCAGCTTGTGCGCACTGGTGGACAGCGCTCACGTGTACCCCCCAAGACATAAACGTCCCAAGATACACGATTTTCTGACATAAACAAATAGGCTAATATGCCACTTTCTATACACTAATAACATCCTTATACGGGCTACTAACTCGTTCCTCACTGGATTTTTGAAAAAGATGACCTTTATACTGTGTTAAACCTCAAGCGAGCTCTGATACCAACGCTGACACGACCCCACGGTCTTGTCAAGCAAGGATCACGCTGAGGGGTGCTGCGTTGCACAGCACCGTATAACACACGTCAAAGGTACAAAGCGGAAGCGAAATTTTATTACATAAACAAGTTTATGAACATGTTTACAACAAAATAAATTCAGTCTACCCTCACGGGCGTAGACTAAGCATCAAGTGCACGTTCATCCCTTGAACGTGTCCTTGCTAGCACACACACGCACTAACTCTGCGGCGTGCACGACTCCCACTCGACGGGGTTCCCCTCCTGGGGTTCCGTCTCCTCTTCGGGAGTCCCTTCCTCATAGAACCCTGAAAAAGCTTCAAACACAAGCAGTGAGCACGAAGGCTCAGCAAGTCTGACCCGTCTCACCTAAACATGGAACTTTTACATGAGGGTTGATGGGTACATGAGGTAAAATCATTTGCAAAGGACTCGCTCAATTAGTAGAACCTTACTTTCAAGTTTTAGTAGCAGGTTGTGGAGAACCTTATGCTAAGGCACATGAGAGAGCCGCAATCAAACAAGAAACGCATTTCTCTCATGTACTTTGCCAAAAGTTGAAATGAACTTTAGTTAGCTCTAAACTACAGCAATTCATTAGCAATCAAGTCCATCTTTCAATCAGCAACATTTTAACATGTAACTAGCCTGTTCTTTCTACGTCACGGTACAGTGAACAAGTGGTACTCACTGACCGCGAGGGACGGCGATTATAATCGATTTACACCTGCAGGGTTACCCGAACAACCCGTCACGTACGCCCATACTCGATGTTGCCTACAACAACCATCACGGACGCCATACGCAACTACCTTTCTCCCGTCAGCCAAATATTGAACCGGTCCCATCGTCCCGAGCAAGAGGTCTCTGCACGCGCATCTCAGTGCCGCCAGCCGATTTACACCTCAAGCTCTCAACCTACCCTCTGAACGACGGGCAATGCCTCAATACCCAGCTACCCGAGTTACATCGGTTTCCTGGTTCTCATATAGCCGGTAGGTCTTCGGTACTGTTCTAGCTTGTTCAACAGGCCCGCACACGGCTTGTCCCTCAATCGACACAAGCGGAGCTACAGCACACAGGCCCCAAAGTCCTGCTGCCCTTACCCTCCGCTCGGTCTCATTTTCTTGCCAGGTGTTTCATGTGCTATCACTACCCGAGTCGAGTGCCTCTAGCCTATGCTCGCGAGTAGTTCCAACTACTCGACTTGTACCGAATCCTACTCTATCCTAGCAATGCAGTAGCTAACGGGGTTTGAAATCCTAAACCCAACCCATGGTTCTCTTGGCTATGCAGTGGGGCTTCCAAACAAGACTCTAATGCAAAGAATAAAGTAACAAGTATGTGCTCAAAACAATAAAAATTTGTAAAAAGGTTAATGCAAACCGGAGCTTGCCTTGCTGCTCTTGGTCGTAGGCTAGCTGTTCCTCCGGAGTAACGAAGTCTAGGACTTCGGGTTCCTCCTCGACCTTAGCGACTACATGATAGAAGCAATACATGTATTAATTTAAATGCAGTTGTATTTACTTTTAATCTTGTGAAGTCTATAACTCTTACTAGACAAGCCCAATGACTGTGAAACTTTTACTGTGGCTCGGCTACAACCTAAACAGAGACTTGGTCAAGTTTTAGTTGTAGCAAAGCTCATTTGAGCCCTCCACAATTAATTATGTACTTGACCTTAATTGGCACTCTTAGGATGTTCTAGGGATTTTCATGGAACAGAACTATGACTTTCTGAAAACTAGATTTTCAGAGGGTTCTAATGGAGTTGGTCTCACCTAATTTGAAGATTCCTAGCTAAAGATATGAGCTAAACAATTTCAGAGAAAATTCTGAAAATGTTTCTGAACATTTTCTATTTTCTCTGGAACAGTTTCACTAATCACACCATTAGGTGGATCAAATGAGATCAAATTGATCTGAAATTTTTTATGGTTCTCAGGGATATTTTGGTGAACATCCCAGCAAAATTTCAGGATTTTTCTCCAAAGGACTCTCCAGTTAAAATTCCAAACAGTTTAAACTTTGAGGAATTAATTCTGGAAAAATAAGGGATTTCATGAAGTGAAACTTGCTTTGCTGGAAAGTACTCAGAGAGCTGAATCTAGCAAAATTTGGTTTACTCGATTCGGAGCTTTCTAGCCAAAGTTATAAGGATTTGAAGTTTGAACTGAAACTGAAACTCGGGAAAAAGTTTAAATTCCTGCTCGTGGGCCCCGCACGCAGTGCATCGTCTCCCTCCTCGCGCCAACTGCGCGGCGGCGGCGATCTCCGGCGACCCTCACCAGAACTGAGTTCCCGGCCACCCCCGGCCCGAAACTCGCCGCCTGCCCCTTTACTGACCCCCTGGACTCGATGGTGGGGTCGCCGGCCGCCGGCGATGACCGGAAACCCGTGCGCACCGGTGACAACACCTGCTAGGGTTCCAGTGAGGTCGGTCCCGCTCTCCCGTGCACCAAATCGACCGGGAATCGGTCTGAGAGCATCAGTAGAGCGTGGGAAACACGAACCCGGGCTGGGTGGAAGCTAGAAATACCGGCAACTATGCTCTCGACGGTGAGCCGAGGTGTTCAGCCATGGCGGCGGGGAAAACAGCCATATCATGGCCGATTCTCGATGGTTTTCTCTAATTCCAGTTTGAGCATGGGCGCTATCGTGCGTAGAAGCTACTAGGTAACGAGCTTGTCCAACCCTCGTGCATAGAGCACGAATTTCACCCGAAGGTGGGCTCGGTCCTTATGAACTGATCAAGAGTAAATTTGGACATTTTCTCGGCCGAGGGTTGATCAATCGCCAAACGGCTTTTGGCTACTCCATCTACATACAATCACGCACCTTTCTTGTGTAGAGAAGAGGACGTGACAACGGCTGTGTTGTGCTGTCCACGAGAGCCCGATCGGCAGCGATGCTTGGTTCGCCGGAGAAACGGTTCGGTACAGCTCGAGGACGCTTGCTTACTGGCCAACACGGTGTCTAGGAGGTTGCTTACGATCTCCCGGTGCCGTTTTGCTGTGGAGGAGGCTGTGCTCGCGACTGATCGGGCTTGATCAAGCGTGAGCTCGAGTGGCGGCGGTTGCAGTGGAAGAACAGGCCGAGTATGTCGGCAGCTCGGGGAATGGGCGATCGGAGCACGCCGGGGAGGGGATAAGTAGCCCGGCGACCGGTCTCCGGCTTGGGGCGCGCAGCAGGAGATGGCGCCGGCTGCCCCCCGGTGGCGCGCGCACACTGCACCCGGGAACCGATTGAGCTGTGTTTCAGTCGGTTTGTGTTGAAGTGGTGGCTGACATGTGGGTCCCACTTCCAGTTTTAACCTCTGAA
This sequence comes from Neostapfia colusana, assembly GCA_030760725.1. Lineage (NCBI taxonomy): Eukaryota > Viridiplantae > Streptophyta > Magnoliopsida > Poales > Poaceae > Neostapfia > Neostapfia colusana. The sequence goes on along the minus strand of JASWHV010000017.1, from coordinate 28,252,686 downwards.
ATTTACTTCTAATCACTGTTGTAAACAGTGAGCCCCATAATACCCCTGGTAATTCAAATTATTCACCCATGAGCCATTTGAATTAGTTAGAATTCAAATGGGGTTTGGTTTGAATGAATTTCAGCACAAGTTCAGTTTTGAAATTCAAATAAAGTTTGAATTTCCCCCACTTAGCTCATGTCAAGATCAACTCCAAATGGAGTGAAAATTGGTGTGTGGGCTCACAAAAATGTGCTGAGTAAGAATATGCCTCTCACTTTTGAATTCATGGGATAAAAACAGTTTGAATTTGAATATGGTTTCAAACTGCCCTCTTCCTAGCTATACCCAAAATGACCTCAAAAAGGTTTTGAATTTGGGTGAAACTTGGCATTGACATCCTCAGCAATGTGTAGGAGTTTTCATATGTCCAGCCCACCTATATCACATGTGGGAAATACCACTTTTGCAATGTGTGAGTTTGTTCTCTAATGAGCATGTTGATGGTGGTTACATGCTCTTCATTTGTGTTCATCATCTTTCCTCAAATGAGGTGTGTGGTGTGGTGATGAACACTTCAATTTTGTTTCAAAAACTGAGGCCCTTACACTTTGTACCTTTGATCTGTGTTATTAGGTGTTGTGCAACGCAGCACCCCTCAGCGTGATCCTGGCTCGACAAGACCGTGGGGTCATGTCACATCACATAGGGGCTGGGCATATGAAAAACTCATACACCTTGCTAGGAATGTCCATACCAAGTTTCACCCAAATTAAAAACCTTTTTGAAGTCCTTTTTGGGTATAGCTAGAAAGAGGGAGGTTTGAACTCAAATTCAAATTCTAATTGTTTTCATCCCATGAATCCAAAAGTGGGAGGCATATTCCTACTCAGCACATTTTTGTGAACTCACACACCAATTTTTACTCCATTTGGAGTTGATCTTGACATGATCTAAGTTTAGCAAATTCAAACTTTATTTGAATTTCAAACTGCATATGTGCTGAAAATATATTCAAACAAAACCCAATTTGAATTCTATCCAATTCAAATGGCCCAGGGGTAGATAATTTCAAATTACCAAGGTTATTTGAGTCTCTACTGCTTAGAGCAGTAGGAAAATAAAAGTTTGGAGGTTAAAATGAGAGGTGGGACCCCCCTGTCAGCCACTCAAATGCAAATAACCGCCCCTGCTCGAGTCGGCCGTCGCCCGGGAGAGCGCCAGCGCGCTGATTGACCGATTCCCGACGTGTGATCAGCGCCAGCTCCTGCTGTTCGGTGGGCGGCCAGCCCTTATCAGTCCACGAGCTGCCAAAGGCGATCTTCTTAACCGATAGCCCACGCTCCCTCGCTCTCTGCTCCGTTCCCGCGAAGAACTCAGCTGCTGGCTGCGCTCTCAGTGTTTTCCCTCGCCACAGTCATCTGAGCATTGGTTGCTCGGGGCATACACCACAAGCATCAGCGCCCCTACATGCTCTAGTTAGTTCTTTCGCCGTACCAAAGCTTTGTAGCTCGGGGTGAGCACAGTTCCGAGAACACCGACGAGCTACCGAGGGCTGCGGCGGCGATCATTTCTGTTCACCGTGGACAGGACGCTACGGCCACTTTCGCCTCTGCTTTCCTATACGAGAAAGGTGTGCTAGCTTCTCTAGGTCGTGTAGCTTCTTTCCGTTCGGCAAATGATCCACTGTATAGCGAGAATTTTTCAGTTTACTGAACCCTAGTAGAAAATAATCGAGCTCGGTGGTGAGCCAAATTTGGCTCACATATACCACGACCAGCCAAGCTCGTTTGCAAGTAGCTAGTACATCCCCTAGCGCCTCTCCTCGAAGCAAAACCAAGGAAAATAATGGAGAATGGGCTCGGAAAGGGCAGTTCTATGGGCCGCCATGGAAAACGGTCCCGGTTCACCTTGGAGCTCGGGGTTGCCAGCCGTTTCACCAAGGTTGGCTACCATTTCCAGCTTCCTCAGGCTTCCCTAGTGCTGTAGAGCCAAAAAACCGAGGTCTTGGCAAAGGACAGAGCTTACCCGACCTCGCCAAAACCCTAGCGGTTGCTGTCGCCGGTGCGCGCAGGTTTCCGGCCATCACCGGTGGCCGGCGAGCTCACAGCCGAGTTCAGGAGGTCGGAAAAGGGGGAGGCGGCGAGTTTCGGGCCGGGAGGTGGCTGGGATCTCGCTTCCGGCGAGTATCCCGGAGACTGCCGCCGCCGGATATTTGGCGTGAGGAGGAAGACGAAGCACTGTCCGTGGGACCCACAGGCAGGAGTTTAAACTTTTCTTCGATTTTCAGTTTCAGTTCAAACTTCAAACCCACATAACTTTGGATAGGAAACTCCAAATCGAGTGAACCAAATTTTGTTGGATTCAGCTCTCTGAGTACTTTCCAGAAAATTAAGTTTCACTTTATGAAAACTCTTAGTTCTCCAGAATTAATTCTTCAAAACTTAAATTGTTTTGAATTTTAACTATGGAACCCTGTGGAGGAAAATTTTGAAATTTTGCTGGGATGTTCGCCAAAATATCCATGAGATACCATAAAAATTTCAGATCCATTTGAGATCATTTAATCCACCTAATGGGGTGGTTAATGAAACTGTTCCAGAGAAAATGGAAAATGTCCAGAAACATTTTCAGAATTTCTCTTAAATTGTGTAGCTCATATCTTTAGCTAGGAATCTTCAAATTAAGTGAGACCAACTCTATTAGAACCCTCTGAAAATCTAGTTTTCTGAAAGTCATGACTTGCTCCATGAAAATCCCTAGAACACCCTAAGAGCTCCAATTAAGGTCAAGTACATAATTATTTGTGGAGAGCCCATATAAGCTTTGCTGCAAATAAAACTTGGCCATGTCTCTGTTTAGGTTGTGACCAGACCACAGTAAAAACTTCAGAGTCATTGGGTCTGTCTAGTGAGACTTATAAACTTCACAAGTTTAAATTCAATTGAAATGCATTTAAATTATTAGATATACATGTTATCACATGTAGTTGCTAAGGTTGAGGAGGAACCCGAAGTCTTAGACGTTGTCACTCCGGAAGAGCAGCTAGCCTACGACCAAGAGCAGCAAGGCAAGCCCTGTTTGCATTAACCTTTTTATAAAAATTTTATTGTTTTGAGAACTTACTTTGAGTACCATTACTTCTCGCATTAGAGTCTTGTTTGAAAACCCAAATGCATAGACAAGAAAACCATGGGTTGGGATTAGGATTGAAAACCCCGTTTAGCTACTGCAATATTAACATAGTGTAGGATTCAGTACAAGTCGAGTAGTTGGAACTACTCACGGGGATAGGCTGGAGGCACTCGACTCGGATAGAGATAGCAAATGAAATACATGGCAAGAAAAATTAGACCAAGCGGAGAGTAAGGGCAGCAGGACGTTGGGGCCTGGGTGCTATAGCTCCGCTTGTGCAGATTTAGGACCGAGCCGTGTGCGGGCCTGATGAACAAGCTAGAACAGTACCGAAGACCTACCGGCTATATGGGAACCGGAAAACTGATGTAACTCGGGTAGCTAGGTATTGAGGCATTGTCTGTCGTTCATAGGGTAGGTTGAGAGCTTAAGGTGTAAATCGGCTGGCGGCACTGAGACGTGCGTGCAGAGACCTCTTGCTCGGGACAATAGGACCGGTTCAATATTTGGCTGACGGGTGAAAGGTGGTTGCGTACAACGTCCGTGATGGTTGATGTAGGCAACATCGAGTACGGGCGTACGTGACGGGTTATTCAGGTAACCCTGCAGGTGTAAATCGATTATAATCGCCGTCCTCATGGTCAGTGGGTAACAAGTGTTCACTGTACCGTGACGTAGAAAGAACAGGCTAGATACATGTTAAAAAGTTGCTGATTGAAAGATGGACCTTGATTGTTAATGATTTGCTGTAGGCTAGAGCTAACTAAAGTTCTTTTTCACTTTGGGCAAAGTACATGAGAGAAATGCGTTTCTTGTTTGATTGTGGCTCTCTCATGTGCCTTAGCGTAAAGTTCTCCACAACCTGCTGCTAAAACTTGAAAGTAAGGTTCCACTAATTAGGTGAGTCCTTCGCAACTTATTTTACCTCATGTACCTATCACCCTCATGTAGAAGTTTCATGTTTAGGAGAGTCGATTCAGTCTTGCTGAGCCTTCATGCTCACTGCTTGTGTTTGAAGCATTTGTAGTGTTCTATAAGGAAGGGACTCCCGAGTGGGAGTCGTGCACGCCGCCGTGTTAGTGTGTGTGCGTTCTAGCGTGAACATGTTCACGGGCTGAACGTGAACTCGATGCGTAGTCTACGCCCGTGAGTGTAGACTGAACATGTTTTGTTGTAAAAATGTTCATACACTGGTTTATGAAATAAAACTTTGCTTCCTCTTTGTACCTTTGATGTGTGTTATCTGGTGCTGTGCAATGGAGCACCCATCAGCGTGATCCTTGCTCGACAAGACTGTGGGGTCGTGTCAGCAGCGGTGAGCTCCGGAGGCTCCACGTGTCCAGCGGAGGCCTGGCTTCTCTTTTTCGCAGAGGCGGGATCCGGTTGTGCCGCGTGTCAGGCGGGCGAGACCTCCCTCTCCTCAGAGGCGAGCTCCCTGTGCGCCACGTGTCCTGGCGGGTCGGAACATCCCTCTCCCTTAGAGGTAAGCTCCGCGTGTGCCACGTGTTTGGTGGGTCGGGACCTCCCTCTCCCTCAGAGGTGAGCTCCGCGTACGCCACGTGTCAGTGCCGGGCCTCCCCTCTCTTCGGAGGTGGATCTGAATGTGCCATGTGTCAAATTCCGGACCTCCCTCTCTTCGGAGGTGAGCTCCGTGAGTGCCACGTGTCAGTTCTAGACCTCCCTTACTTCGGATGTGAGCTCAGTGAGTGCCATGTGTCAATTCCGGACCTCCCTCTATTTGCAGGTGGGCTCCGGTAGTGCCACGTGTCCGTTCTGGACCTCCCCTCTCTTCGGAGGTGAGCTCCAAGATGGCATGTGTAAAGCAGCGCCGGTCTTTCATATTTCTCGGAGGCGAGCTCCAAGGTTGACATGTGTCCGTCAGTGTCAGACCTCCCGGAGGTGAGCTCCGGAGGTGACAAGTGTCCAGTGGTGTCGGACCTCCCGGAGTTGAGCTCCGGAGGTGACACATGTCCAGTAGGACCGGACCTCCCGGAGGTAGCTCCGAGAGTGACACGTGTCCAATAGGACCGGACCTCCCGGAGCTAAGCTCCGAGAGTGACACGTGTCCAATAGTGTCGGATCTCTCGGAGATGAGCTCCGAGGGTGACACGTGTCTGGCGGGGCCGGACCTCTCGGAGGTGAGCTCCGAGAGCGACACGTGTCCCGTGCGGCTGGACCTTTCTTCTCCGCAGTGACTAGCTCCGCAGCCAACACGTGTCCTGTGGGACTGGCCTCGCTTCTCCGCAGAGGCTAGCTCCGGGGGCAACACGTGTCCCACGGGGGTCGGACCTCTCCCCCTTCGCGGGAATGAGCCCCGAGCCTGCCACGTAGCCAGTTTAGAGGCGGACCTCTCCCCCTTTGCGGGGATGAGCTCCGAAGGCGCCACGTGGCCAGCGGGCCGCGGGAAATGTCTTCGGCGCTCCTCGGTGAACTGGAATTGGTTCTTTTTGGCTATCTTTTTTATTCTCTCTCTGTTTCAACTTATTTTAAAATGTTTCTCTACATGAAATATGGATACATGCAGAAATCGAAAATGAGGGTGTCAGACCACTCTTCCGATACGGGTGCAGCTCAAAGTAGTGTTCTCAAGCTGCTCATGGAAGGCGTAGCACAGTCCACTGAGTGCATCCCATGCAGCATCATCGATAGCTTCTGCCCTTGTAGCTCTCCATGTGGGTGCAAAGTGCCGAGTGACAACCCTACCGTTAGATAGGATGGTTACTTCATCCTTCCACTCTTCATGTCCGAGACGAGGGACTTTCTTGAGAACATATTACGGGTATAGGCTGCAGCAATCCAGAAATTCTTTGAGCTCCTTAGATATGTGTCCTCCTTCCATTCCGTCGGACCGAAATTCTTGAACTGAATGGTTGGCCCGTTCATCACCTTCATTATTGGTCTCAGCAAGGGGTTGCTCCTCTTCAGATTCATATCCTCCCGACATAGCTCCATGAGGCTCCACGGGGTGTAAGTCCGCATGAAATTCCTCTTGAGGTGCGTACCAATGCCGTTCTTGTGGATCATCCTTCACATCGTCTTCGAATGGTTGCACCTCTTCTGGATCTTCTTCCTCATGCATATGGATATTGACATCCTCTTCATCATGAGGTTCCATCTTCACCTCCTCCCAATATGGTCCATCGGACACCTCAATGTGGTTAAATGCACTCACATGTGGTGGTGGACGAGTCCTTATGCGTGTTGTGCTCCTGATCACCGGCATCTATAAATAGGGCATGAGAATCTTTAGAGAAGAAGAAAATACTCTAAAACTTGAGAAGTTATGAAGCAAGAAAGCAGAAGTGTTGCTGTCCAAAGAAGAGAAAAAGAGGGGCTGAAAATAGCACTTTGTGGTGGCTGAATTGACAAGTAAAGTGCAGCAGCAAGCAATTTTCGAAAATAGCAGTTTAGAGGGGTGTTCCTATGTGTTTTAGAGTGTCCATTCTACCTAGGCTTGCGTCCTACGGTCAATGTGGCTCTGATACCAATTTGTGACACCCGGTTCTAAAAATAGAACCAAGTGAATGCATATGTGTGCCCAGGATGTTCAGCAGACATACACATGTAATCCACAAACTGATTTCAGAATATAACCATGAATAAATAGTGTTTAAGCACTTTATTACAATGACCCAATGTCTCACTCATGAATATCTAACTTATTCTTGCAGCGGAAGACTCTAAACGACAGCAGAAAGTGACTAAGACAGCAGGCTCCATCTTCAACTCGCATGTTGACGGTAGTTCGCACGCCTAGTACTCCACATGGTCCTCGAAGTACTCATCTCCTGTAGCTGATGTTTATGTGGTAATGCAAGGGTGAGTACATGTCGTACTCAGCATGTGCGGAAAAAGTATGACATGTAGCTTATAACAAGGTATGGAATAAAAAGGCTCATTACAGCAAGCAAATTTTATTTCACAAAACATGATAAAAACAGCAACTATCTCTAGGAGAGTTAAATCCCAATATGAGTGCAGTAGCTAGACATGTTTTATTTCAGCTTCCCGTATCCCATGAATTAAGCGAAGCAAAAAGGAAAAACAACCATACCCAACTCATCAACTTTCCCGGCTACAAGGATGGTTAACAAAACTAGTAAACTACTATAAAAGGGTGTCCCATCAAGTTGACACAAGCATACGAGTTTTCGCAAACAAAATTGTTTCAAAACATGGGATCAATATGGTCAAGGGGCACTTGCTGTTCGAGTGTCTTGAAGTCTTGGTGCTGTAGATCCTCGTAGATGGCTTCTTGAGCTTGTCCTTCTACTCACGACCACGCACATACAAGATTTACAGCAATCAAACATCATGCACAAACTTTACTCAAGATGCAATGGGGTAGCTGAATGCAAATAATATGGTGTTGTTTTACTAAACCAGTTTGTACGTGTTCTTGCATGTTTTAACAGGCTTTCATGGGGTTTTATGATGACCAAGGGTGTAGGTATCAAGTGTGGACGTGGTGATGATCTTTACTCAAGATCTAGATCAATTCCACCATCAAAAACTGATCAAAACGTGATATTTCCACACGTAAAAGTTTCTGCTCAAAGGGGGGGGGGAGAAAAACGGATGCATAGAAACAGCGGCGACATCGTAAGATGGGTAATGGAGATCTACCTCACTTCCTCCTTGTGGAAGGGCCTTTCTCCTAGCAATGGCAGCAGCGGGGAATTTTTCAATGGAAGATGAGGGCAGGACAGATCGTCGGGCTTCTTCTTTGGCGATGGCGAGGCGTGACGGGGCTCAATGGCGGCCAAATTCCGGCAAGGGGGGAAACTTGGCGACTTGGCAGAAAGAAAGGGGGCTTGGCAGCAGGGGGGACGTCCAAAATAGAGATAGGTGCGGCCAGGGGGTGGGGTTATATTTATAAGGGGGAAAAAGAGGAGTCCTACTCCAATTAGAACTCAAACAAGAGTCCTACTTAGTTAGGTGCGGCAGCCTTGGCGATTTTATCCCCCCCAAATGTGGGGAAAACTCCCCTTTTGTGGAATTGGGGAATTTGGAAATTTTGGGAAAATTTGGGGAAATTTGGGAATGGCTCATTTCAGATATCTTTTTCCCATTCCTCACCAATTCTATGTCACTTGTTGCATTTCTCCATTCCCCTCTCCATTTCTATGTCTCATTCTCCATTCTACATTCCCCTCTCCATTTGTATGTCCCATTCTCCATTTCTATATTTCCCTTCTCCATTTCTATGCCCCATTCTCCATTTCTATATTCCCTTCTCCATTTATGTGGTTTTTCCTCCATTTCTATGGTTCCTTCCTCCATTTCTATGGTTCCTTCCTCCATTTCTATGGTTCTTTCTCCATTTCTATGGTTCTTCCTCCATTTATATAGTTCTTTCTCCATTTCTAAAGTTCTTTCTCCATTTCTACTTCTTTTATAATGCTTCTCTACATGAAAAATGTATGCAATGCATGGAAATGAATTTGAGGGTGTTACAGTGCACGCTTGGGGTACGGAACCAGGCAAAGCAGACTACACACCCTGGACCTACTGCTGGTGTAAGCCTTTCGGGGGAGGGACCACTCGGTGCCGTAGGGCCCCCGAGCAATGAGTAAACCACAGGAACCCCGTGTACACCACAGGTACCTCAAGCAGACCCGCCTGCAGAAGGATAGTGCAACTCCTACTACAGTTAGCACAGGAAAAATCAGCTGGGCACACGGTCGAAGCAGTATGGAAAGAAAGCACGAAAAGAAAGGGGACAATGTTCGGGGTCCAATTACTTTTCTTGTGTGTAGACGTGTACCTTCCAGCCCCCAAGTACTCACTTGTAGGGCAGGGGAGCTGAATGTAGCCTAGAGAGGGTGAATAGGCTTTTCAACGCTTTGTTGATCTCTGAAACACTTGTAGGATCGAAGAGCACGTGAAAAGCTACCAGAGGGGGGGTGAATGGTAGATTAAAACTTTTCGCAGCGGAAACAACAAAAACCCCTCAGTAAAAAACCAATCGGTTAAAGAAACCGTGTGTGCAAGTGTTATCAAACGTGTTCAACCGTGACAAATCAAGTAGAGAGGTATAGAATCAAATCACGGATCTAATGCATCAAGAATCACTTGAAAACACGAAGTAAAACTTGAGATACGATCAAAACATTAAACGAAGATCAATCTGTTCTACCCGTTATAAAACAGATCTGCAACGCTGCAAAGAAACTCGTGTATCTCAAAAAACTACAGATCCGAAGCTCTTGAAAATATCACAGATGATAGATAATTGAGTTGTGAAGACAACCCGAAAAGAATCACGTCAATCGGATCTGTAAAACTCGAGTTATGAATGAAAAACCCAAGCAACGTCGGTCTGTCCAGAAACTCGGCGAGAAAGACTTGACGAAAAACAAATCGGACGAACAAGGCACAAAAGCTCCTCGAAACAATGAACTTTATTCAATAGAAATACAAGAGGAACAGCCCAAAGTTCTCTACCCACGAGAGCTCTGGCCTCCATTACTTTTACAGCCAGCCCTCAGGCTAAACAATCCAATCTAGGACTCCTACTCCTAATTGGACTCGTATCCTAACTTACCATAACTGCTCAGGGCTCTTCTATTCGCAGATAGAAGCAATCGTGAGACTTCCAAACACCATAGGAACGTCCTAAACATTCCTAAAACAACTCAACTTCGTGCCTAGCACGAAATCCTATCATAACCAACTCAAATCTTCCATATTTGAGCCATATCCGACTCGGCCTCAGCCTGAGTACGCAATCCAGCCGGTTGGACCTTTCCGACCAATTCTTTACGTCCACTTCTCTTCATCACGCCTTGGAACAATGTTGCCATGTCCATGCACTCCTTGCACACGTGCAAACACCTTCCAACGACGTACACGCAACCTTCATATGCACTGCCCTTGATCCAAACATGCTGCGCGACCTCCCGATCAACTCAACCACAGCTCCTCCCGAACTTGGTTGTTGGAACCTCATCTCCTCCCTGAGACTAGTCATAGGATCCCGTCACCAGCCATGTCTTGAACTCAAGCAACACCTGCACATGAATAAACAACCAATTCCTCCGAGCACAAGTCCTCGACTTGACTCACGTTAGTTCAAAAACCACAACACCTTACATGAGCACGTCACATAAGCATGTTGCAAACCATATCAAATGATAACAGCCATAACCACCAAAACACACCAAAAACTTAGCAAATTAATACTAAGCAAACCTTCCCATAAAGCAAATTTGAAACATTGCGAGTTAAAAGCAAAAACAAGACGCTGCAGTTCTACGAGTTGAACTTCACGGGAGCTCCCTAAAAACAAGCTCCGGACCTCACAGAAGCTCTCCGAAACTTGCAGGAGCTCTCCGGACCTTGCGTCGGATCTTGCCAACACTTGGCGGACCTAATGAAGAACTTGTCGGACCTTGCCACACAAGAATGTTTTGGCAATATTCAAAACTTTGAATGTTAATGCTAACTTTTATCCTAATTGCAAATGTATTCAGCACACATAGGTCTCACAATCTCCCCCTTGATGTATGCATTGGCAACACCAATTAAAATCCGAACATTGGCTTATGAAAAGTTTTGAAAAGCTTTGAAAACTCATTTCTCCCCCTTTATTAATTTCTCCCCATTTTTTAAAATCAGAGAAGGAACAAAGTGTATAACATATGCAAAGTGTAAAAAAAATCTCTCCTTATACATATTTCTCCCCCTTTGACAATGTATTCAGCAAGGTTCAAAAGAGAAATTTTTAAATGTTATGAGCATATTATAACATATACATACAAAACAAATCTCATCCAAGTCATACTATCAGGTTACTTACACTATCACATCAATGAGATACATAAAGTAGTGTAAGCCATGCTAGAGATCAAATGTATTTTTCTGTTTAAGCAAGTCATGATCTCCCTTACTCAACTATTTCAAAACCTGAAAACATGACACTTGTTTCTGCATTTTTATTATTCATAATCATTTAAGGCACAAAGTTGATCATATGATATTTGCAAGAGATTATATGCCGCATCAGCCTTATTCTAACCAACCAAGCCAAGCCTATGTCATTTGACAATCAGAAGCTTAAGGACATGGTTTTAGTCATACACAATTCCTTCCAAGTTCATATCTTAGTGCAATGATAAGCAATCTCAAAAGAAGAAGTGCAATGCATGCATATTCTCTTGATCTTTTCTCAATTTTTTATTTAAAAACTCAACATGTGAGCTGATCACTTTATTAATTTTTTATGATTAAAAGCACTTGTGAGCACGCAACAAGTTCAAAACAGCAAGAAAGTTTGACCATGACCAGATTTAGTGTAAGTAATTATTCCAATTACTAGTCATGGCAAAAACTACAAAATGTATAACATGAGTAATGTAGTAAGAACTTTCAGCCTGTAAAAGGAATCACAAAGTCATATATTTATGAAATACTATTCTCATATTATTTTAGTTTCAGATTCACACATAGACTTTCAAAGTTTCAAAAACTCCCCCTCAATTTGAGCCATGAGGATGCATAACCCCTATTTCACTACGAATTAAACAAAAACGAGTGAAATCCAAAGGTTTTGTAAAAATATCAGCCAATTGTTGTTCGGTATCGACATGGTGAAGCACAATGTTTCCTTTTTCAACATTATCACGAAGAAAGTGATACCTAATGTCAATGTGCTTAGTTCTAGAGTGTTTCACGGGGTTTTTAGCAATACAAATTGCACTAATGCTATCACAAAACAGTGGAACACTATCTAAATCAACCCCGTAGTCCTTAAGTGTTTGAACAATCCAAAGAATTTGTGAGCAAGCGCTAGCCGCAGCTACATATTCAGATTCGGCCGTGGATTGTGCAACTGAACTTTGTTTTCTAGAGGACCAAGCAACAAGTGAATTACCAAGAAAATGACAAGCACCCGAAGTACTTTTCCTATCAATCCTACAACTCCCAAAATCAGCATCCGAAAAAGCTTTCAAAGAAACGGTTGAGGAAGAAGGAAGAAAAATGCCAAATTCTTGAGTTCCATGTAGGTATCTGAGAATCCTTTTGATGGCTTGGCGATGTGAAGCACGTGGAGAAGCTTGAAAACGTGCACAAAGACATATGCTGAATTGTATGTCCGGTCTTGACGCCGTGAGATACAAAAGTGATCCAATCATACTTCTGTATTCTTTTTTATCGACCGGGTCACCATCTTCGTCAAGTTCAAGTGTTGTTGCTGTTCCCATTGGTGTCCGAAGAGGCTTGCATTTGTCCATGTTGAAGCGCTTAAGAAGGTCCTTTGTATACTTAGTTTGATGCACAAAAGTTCCTTCTTTTGTTTGCTTAATTTGCAGCCCCAAAAAGTATGTGAGTTCTCCCATCATACTCATCTCAAATTCTGAACTCATCATAGCTGAAAACTTGGACACGAGATCATAAGAAGCACAACCAAAGATAATATCATCCACATACACTTGAACGAATAATGAGTCATTGCCATGCTTAAGTACAAAAAGAGTTTTATCAACCTTGCCCATGGTAAACCCCTTTTCAAGTAAGAATGTTTTTAACCTATCATACCATGCTCTAGGGGCTTGTTTTAGACCGTACAAGGCATTGGACAGTTTGTAAACATGATTAGGAAAATTTGGATTTTCAAAACCCGGTGGCTGCTTAACATAAACCTCCTCCTCTATGTAGCCATTAAGAAAAGCACTTTTAACATCCATTTGATATAACTTGAAACCTTTAGATGCAGCAAATGCTAATAAAATTCTTATCGCTTCTAATCTAGCAACAGGAGCAAATGTTTCATCAAAATCTAGACCTTCAATTTGAGTGAAACCTTGAGCAACCAACCTAGCTTTATTCCTAACCACAACCCCATCCTTACTTTGCTTATTTTTAAATACCCATTTAGTTCCAATTAATGTGTGACCTTGAGGTGGAGGTACAAGTTTCCAAACATTATTTCTTTCAAAATTTTCTAACTCTTCTTGCATGGCATTAATCCAAGATTCATTAGTGAGTGCGTGTGATATATCCTTGGGTTCAAAAGAAGCAACAAAAGCAGAATGAGCATGAGAGTTTGGATCGCATAACCTGGAACGAGTGACTCGTTCATGCAAGCTTCCAATGATTTGTTGTGGAGGATGACTTTTGAGTACTCGGAGGGGAGTAGACACTTCACAAGTACCTTCTTCTTCATGTTCGGACCTTTGATTAGGAGAGCTTGTTGATTGAGGAAGGTCTGAACCAGCAGTAGTGACTGTTGGTGCTGGTTGTGGTGCAAAATCAGCAGCTTGATCGTTAATTACTTCCGAGTTTTCGGGCAGCAGCACCACTTCTTCATCTTCTTCAATAAAAATACAATCCCCCTCCGGATATGGTTCCGGACCTGCAATATCGGAGCTAGTACTTGGGCTGGCTTCATCAAAAGAAACCTCGCAAGTCTCCACAATTTTGTTAGTGTCAAGTAAAAGCACACGATAGCCTCTAGTATGAGATGGATAACCAAGAAACATGCCATCAACAGATCTAGCTTCAGATTTATCAAGATTACCATGTTTCTTAACAAAACATTTGCAACCAAAAACCCTAAATTGTGTAACACTAGGCCTATGTCCAAACCGGAGCTCATATGGGGTTTTTCCAAGCTTAGCACGCAAGAAAACACGATTTGAGACATAACAAGCGGTTGCAATTGCATCAGCCCAAAATTTCCTAGGAGTTTGATATTCATCAAGCATAGTCCTAGCCATCTCAACTAAGGTCCTGTTCTTTCTTTCTACGACACCATTTTGTTGTGGTACATGGGGTGAAGAGTATTGATGATCTATTCCATTTTCAGCACAAAAGTGATCAAAGGATTGGTTTTTAAATTCAGTTCCGTTATCACTTCTAATTGCTTTTAATGATCCTGGGTGATCAATAGATAATCTAAGAAATAAAGTTCTAAAAGGACTAAAAGCTTCATTCTTAGATGCCATAAAATAAAACCAAGAATATCTGGAATAATCATCAACAATCACAAGCACATACCATTTACCTCCGAAGGATTGAACACGTGCCGGACCTACTGTGTCAAGATGTAAAAGTTGTCCCGGTTCAGCTGTCATGGTCATTGTGAGAGGAGCATGTGAACCTGCAACAAACTTAGCATGTCTACAAGAAGAGCACACAATATCATTGTCCTTTTTAAGCTTCGGCAGCCCACGTATGCGATCGAGAGCACTAACACGAGTGAGATGATCAAAGCCTATGTGACCAAGTCTACGATGCCAAAAATATAGATCCTTTGTATCATTAGCAACTAGACACCGATGCTTAGAAGTTGACAAATCAAAATCAGCTTTAAAAACTCTTCCAAACCTAGACATGTTAAACAAAAGCTCACCTTTTGAATCTACAACCTTGCAGCAATTTTTAGCAAAGCTAACCTCTAGATTTTCATCTAGCAATTGTGAAACCGAAAGCAAGTTGTATTTTAAATTTTTAACAAGTGCCACATCTTTCAAAGTGTAGAGATTGTTTACTATAACCGAACCTTTAGCAATTATGGGAGTAGAAGAGTTATCGGCGAAAGTAACATTTTCTACACGTGACACAAAAGAGAGAGAGGAGAACCATTCTTTGTTACCGGTCATGTGGCGTGAGCAACCTGAATCCACAATCCAAATGTTCTCCTTCCTCAAACGTGAAACCTACACAGCAGCACAATACGTCGATGACTCAATACTGGGGTTAGTTAAAAGACTTTTAGGAATCCAGTACTGAGTCACACGACGTCCAGCAGGAATAACACGCGAAAGCTGAGAAGGTACAACAGGTTTATGAGCCAAACATCGAAATTTTTTGTTCCCAACTACTGACTTAGAAGATGTGTTATATGTAGCACAAAAAACAGTAGGTCCGGGAGCAAGTTTTTGACTCATTACAGCAGGTTGCAAGCTCCGAACATTCGGTCTAGCAGATTTTGCTTGGTTGTTATGTGATCTAGCAAGTATTCTTTGTTTCTTATCGGGTTTAGCTAGTCTATAACAAAAATCTATGACATGACCATCTCTACCACAGTAGGTACAATGAAAAATAACCTTATTATCATGTCTAGATGAGCAAGCAACACGTTTATTAGAACCCGAATGGGACAGTACTCCTGCAGATTTGAAAATCACCTCTTTTTGTCTAGGAGCTGTTTGAATCAAACCCATTCCTAATGACTTTACAACTTTAGGTGGGTGTGCTTAGCATGAGCATGAGAATTAAAACCTAAACCAGTTTTATCATTACAAGACTTGGAAGAATTCAGCAGCAAGTTTAGGTTCTTATTTGCATTAGAAAACCGATCTAGTGTCCTATGCATGTCATCAAGTTTATTGGACAGATCAAAGCAGTTTTCACATGAAGTTTTTCCTTTTAGTTTGCAATTTGAACAACATTTAACTTCATGCACACGTAAAGCATTGTTCAAAATAGAAATCTCATTCATAACATCATTTAGTTTCTTATTCAGATCATCACATGAAGAACAATGCAAATCAATTGTACAACAACAAGCATCTTTCAAATTTTTATCATTAAGTGCAGCAAGCTCTTTGTTCTTTTCAATTTCAAGTTCAAGTTTATCAAGTGTAGATGTGTGTGCACTTCTTAAAGAGGATAATTGTTCATAAATTAAATCACATGAGGAACAAGAATCATCACTAGGAATCAAAGTTTTTAAACGATTAATTTCAGATTCTAGTGATTCAATTTTAACAGCATTGTTCCTAAGTTTTTATCCTTTTTCTTTAATATAACAGTGGCACGAGAAATAGCATCACACATTTCTTTGCAAGTGGGACATACCTCTTCATCGTCGCTGTTGTGTTCTGCCTCCTCGGAGCTTGAACTTGACTTGCTCGCCACGCAGCACATATTTGCCATAGCTTCTTCATCTTTATCACTACCGGTGTCCACATCACTTGAGCCGAAATCTTGAAGTGCAGAGATCATACTATGCACTATGTTGCGCATTTATAAATCTTTCTTCTTCTTATTCTTTGCAAACGATTTCTTCGGCCTTGTTTGCTTTTCTTCATGTGAAGTTGGACCTGAAAGGTGAGGGCACTCCGTACGAAAATGTCCTGTCTTACCACATTCAAAACATCGTTGAGGTCCGGAGCTTCCTCTCCTTCTAGTTCTCACATTTTGCAATGCTTTTGAGAACAGAGTAGAGATGAGTGCAAGCTCCTCCTCTGGAAACTCTTTAATCTGTTCAAGGGTTAGAGAGGACAGCAAAGAGAGTGCACCACTATATGATGATTGACTAGAACTAGACATGTCACGTTGCGAAACAAATGCAATAGACTTGTTGGGGTTTTTACGTGAGATGATGTCAATTTCATGAGTTTTCAATTTAGAATAAAGCACGTCTAAAGTAAGAGAACTCATGACAGTAGATTCACGAATAGATGTAACTTTCATCTCCCAAAGTGACATATCTAATGCTCCTAACAATTGTCTAGCATTTTCAGCATCTGAAAAGTTAACATTGACACTACGCACGTTGCTGAGAATTTTATTAAAGCGAGCAAAAAGGTCGTCAATTGACTCACCGGATTGCATCTCAAAACGCATGTATTCCTTCTTGAACATATCTTGCCTTACCTCCTTGATCGTATTGGATCCTTCATGGTAGTCACAAAGAGCTTTCCAAACATCATATGCAGATCGGAGGTGTGCAACACGGTCGAAGTCGCTTTGAGTCAATCCTTGGATGATCAAGTTGCGAGCCTTGTTGTGGTTGTCAACATCTCTCATGTTCGCAGCCGTAACATGATCGTTGGGTGGTACATCGAAATTCTGATAGACCTTTTCCCATATGGCGAAGCCTTGCGCCTGTATGTAGGCCTCCATCCGCGCCTTCCAAACCTGAAAATCGATGCCATTGAACACACAAGGTTTTGCGGAGTACTTCTCCATGATGGTTAGTCAAAACACGTGCAAATCACAAAGATTAGAGCACCTTGGCTCTGATACCAATTGTAGGATCGAAGAGCACATGAAAAGCTACCATAGGGGGGGTGAATGGTAGATTAAAACTTTTCGCAGCGGAAACAACAAAAACCCCTCAGCAAAAAACCAATCGGTTAAATAAACCATGTGTGCAAGTGTTTTCAAACGTGTTCAACCGTGACAAATCAAGTAGAGAGGTAGGGAATCAAGTCACGGATCTAATGCAACAAGAATCACTTGAAAACACGAAGTAAAACTTGAGATACGATCAAAACATTAAACGAAGATCAATCTGTTCTACCCGATATAAAACAGATCTGCAACGCTGCAAAGAAACTCGTGTATCTCAAGAACTACAGAGCAGAAGCTCGTGAAAATTTCACATATGATAGATAATTGAGTTGTGAAGACAACCCAAAAAGAATCACATCAATCGGATCTGTAAAACTCGAGTTATGAATGAAACACCGAAGCAACATCGGTCTGTCCAGAAACTCGGCGAGAAAGACTTGACGAAAAACAAATCGGACGAACAAGGCACAAAAGCTCCTCGAAACTATGAACTTTATTCAATAGAAACACAAGAGGAACAGGCCAAAGTTCTCTACCCACGAGAGCTCTGGCCTCCCTTGCTTTTACAGCCAGCCCTCAGACTGAACAATCCAATCTAGGACTCCTACTCCTAATTGGACTCGTATCCTAACTTACCATAACTGCTCAGGACTCTCCTATTCGCAGATAGAAGCAATCGTGAGACTTCCAAACACCTTAGGAATGTTCTAAACATTCCTAAAACAACTCAACTTCGTACCTAGCATGAAATCCTATCATAATCAACTCAAATCTTCCATATTTGAGCCATATCCGACTCACCCTCAGCCTGAGTACGCAATCCAGCCGGTTGGACCTTTCCGACCAATTCTTTACGTCCACTTCTCTTCATCACGCCTTGAAATAATGTTGCCACGTCCATGCACTCCTTGCACACGTGCAAACACCTTCCAACGACGTACACGCAACCTTCATATGCACTGCCCTTGATCCAAACATGCTGCGCGACCTCCCGATCAACTCAACCACAGCTCCTCCCGAACTTGGTTGTTGGAACCTCATCTCCTCCCTGAGACTAGTCCAAGGATCCAGTCACCAGCCATGTCTTGAACTCAAGCAACACCTGTACATGAATAAACAACCAATTCTTTCGAGCACAAGTCCTCGACTTGACTCACGTTAGTTCGAAAACCACAACACCTTACATGAACACGTCACATAAGCATGTTGCAAACCATATCAAATGATAACAGCCATAACCACCAAAACACACCAAAAACTTAGCAAATTAATACTAAGAAAACCTTCCCATAAAGCAAATTTGAAACATTGCGAGTAAAAAGCAAAAACAAGATGTTGCAGTTCTACGAGTTGAACTTCACGGGAGCTCACTAAAAACAAGCTCCGGACCTCACAGAAGCTCCCCGGACCTTGCAGGAGCTCTCCGGACCTTGCGTCGGACCTTGCCAACACTTGGCGGACCTAACAAAGAACTTGTCGGACCTTGCCACAGAAGAATGTTTTGGCAATATTCAAAACTTTGAATGTTAATGCTAACTTTTATCCTAATTGCCAATGTATTCAGCACACATAGGTCTCACAACACTTAGTAGGTTTATCAAATACAGGGAAATCGGACTAGTCCGGTAGAGTGCGGACTAGTCCGTTTTCTACACAGAGAAAAATCGGACTAGTCCGGTACTGTGCGGACTAGTCCGGTGTACGTGGACTACAGAGATCAAAGTTGATCAATATTTTCACTTATTGTACTTTATGCAGCAGAAATTAATTTGATAATTAGATGTATTGCAAAAGTGAGACAATGTATGACAGAGATCAACTTTGGTTTCAATGCTTCAATGTAAATTTCACAAGATTCATTAAAAACTAGAATATGATAAAAAATAAGTGAACAAGAGTAGGAAACAAGTGTTTATCCTGAGGTTCGATTCCACGAAGGAAATCTACATCCCCGTTGTGGAGTCCACTAAGGATCGGGTCTTCTTGTAAAGGCCTCAGTTTTTGACACATATTTAAAGTGTTCATCACCACAGACACACCTCATTTGAATAAAGTTGATGAACACATTTGAAGAGCAAGTAACCACCATCAACATGCTCTTTAGAGAATAAACTCACAAAATGCAAAAGTGCCATTTCTCACATACATCATATGGGGGATGGACATTTGGAAAACTCCTACACCTTGCTAGGAATGTCCATGCCAAGTTTCACCGAAATTCAAAACCTTTGTGAAGCCTTTTTGGGTATAGCTAGAAAGAGGGTGTTTGAACTCAAATTTAAATTCAAACTGTTTTCATCCCATGAATTCAAAAGTGGGAGGCATATTCTTACTCAGCACATTTTTGTGAGCTCACACACCAATTTTCACTCCATTTGGATTTGATCTTGTCATGAGCTAAGTTTAGCAAATTCAAACCTTATTTGAATTTCAAACTGAACATGTGCATAAATTTAGACAAACAAAACCCAATTTGAATTCTAACCCATTCGAATGACTCTGGGGTAGATAATTCAAATCACCATGGGTATTGTGGGGATTACTGTTTTCAACAGTAAGAGGGAGTTAATCTCAGAGGTTAAAATGGAGGTGGGACCCACCTGTCATAGAGTGACTGCTCAAAACGTGCACCCGAAGCAGTGGACTTTGCCTCTGTCTGTTCAACGCCACCGAAGGCTGCTCGTGCGCCACCGAGGGGAGCCGGCGCCACCAGCTGCTTCACGCCTCCACGCGTGAGCCCAGGGTCGGTTCCGGGGTCTTCTTAAGGCGCTCCACGCGCTCCACCGAAGCGACCATCACTCGCTTTCTTCTCCCATGCAAACACCAAGCTCCTGTGCCTTCCGTCTCTCTGTTCGATCGAGAAACCGCGAAAACATCGCGCCCTCTCCACCCCCGAGGGGCTAGGCAGCACCCTGAGGTCAACCTCTATTTCCCCGACGCAAAAAACCCCGAGCTCCGGCCTCCCTTGCCCGAGAAGGATCGCCACAGCGGCGACCTAACCTCAGCTGAAGGTCGGGCGCTCGTGGACAGCGTTCCACAAGGGATTTCATGGGCCAGCAAGAGCGGCAACGGAAGCGCACAGCCACCGTGCTGCTCTCCTCCAATTCTTGAAGCAAACCGTGAAGCATCGACCGCGAATTTTCAGATTTTGCTCCGGCGGCCTCAAACCGAGCTTCCGGTACGATTTATTCAAATTTCCACTCTCTGATCATTCTTAGGTTATCAACTCTTGCACATAGACGCTGGACTAGCCGGCGATCATTTTCCTTCTAGCATCCGTGGTATGAAACCGGCTAGGAGTGACGGATTCTGAGCTCGATCAAAGGCGTTCATGGCGGGCACTGTCACACCCGGTTTTTCCGAAGAACAACCAAGTGAATATCACATGTATGCCAGGATCATTTTCTCATACATGTGATGACAAATAGTGAAGCATCATTTATTACAAGCCAGGTGTCGAATAAAAGTAAGTCTTACATCACAAATGTCTCAATGGACACTAATGCTTCATCACAAGTAAATAAACTAGCAGCGGAATATTATTCTTTAGGGCTCCATCACAGGTGTTGCCCGGGGGTCTTCATGAACAAAGAAACCTTCCTCGGGTCCAAAATCTTGGTCATTATACACCATCTCATTATCTTGACCTGAGCAGCAATATAAACCAACAAATATGCAAGGTTGAGTACCAATGGTACTCAGCAAGTGTGGGAAAATTATATCATGCACGGCTAGAACAAGGAGAGGTTGAACTCATGGTTAAAGCACTACGCAATTAATACCTATCACCTTAGCTTATTAAGCACCTACATTACTACACAGGTGAAATGATCCAAATCTCCCATCCCATCATCATAAACCAATAACCATAATCATCATTTCCAATGTTAAGCTCCCCGCTTAACTTCCAAAACCAACAATTCTCTAATCATGAATAAGTCCAGGCCGCTCTTAACCGTGAGCACGGCTGTCAAGACAGTTTTGACTCTGCAGAGTTTGTACCACTGTACCCACAAGTAGTGATTTCATCCCCCGTTGCCGGGTGGACTAAAAGAACCTCCATTATGCCAGTGGCTACGAACCACATTCACACTTCCCAGGTGTGTGGCCAAGAGATCACTACGAAGCCTTTACAAAGGGATTCCCGACGAGCGTGGGCCCACTGAGGTTTCACCCCTAACAGCATACAAGAGGCTCCAACCCCGCTGCAGTGGCCCCCTCTTGAGCCTTGCGGTTCATATGGCAGTCCAGCTGACTCCTATTCCCCGCACCATCCAACACACCCATACTACGTCGGGGATACACCTAATTATTTGGCTAAGCTGCCCCATCTCAGCATGTGGTTGGCACTGTAAAGCCGGGTTACATGCTCCATGAACCGGTCCTTAGGATCCAGGCAAGTACTAAACACAAACCCAAGTCTCGTGCACCCAGCACACAACCAAAACATCCAACTTGCCTTGATCCCTACCTCTACATAACTCATAAATAGCTCATTCAAGAGTATGGTAATATAAACTGATGATCTCATGTCCCAAATATCCCATTCTAAGCATGGCTAAGCATATGCATGTATATAAATGACATGACAAAATAAATCCCAACCCAAGCTTCAAGGAAATAAGGTAATGCAATTCTAGGGAAACTTTCCTAGCATGGGTTTCATATTTAACTTGACAATGCAAATAATTCTATCTACACATCCTAGCATAGGATCAAAGTGGTCAAGGACACTTGCCTCCTTCTTGCTGCTCTTGAAATGGGTAGTCTTGGTCTTGGAATTGAATAACTTGTTCTTGAGCAGGTTCTACTTCATACCATCACACATAGCAAAAGAAAAACAACAATCATAAGACATAGTTCACACTTCTACTTCATACAAACCACACATTCATATTTATGAAAGTTCTTTACCATTATATGTGTTGTGGTTACTTTATGTGTGTTGATTTGGGGCTTACATACACTTTTATTTATATGTGTATGATTCCTACTTTGGTGTTCATATTTATACTCACATACTATATATATATATACATATATGTATATATGTGTGTTTCAGTTTTAAATAAATTCCTTATATATTAAACTACCAAGTATGTATGAAAAGTATTTTTCTTCTCCATATATGCCTTCATAATTTCTATCAACCCTAAACTGAATTCTTTATATTTTAGAAACTCCATTTATCATTTACTAGTTTCTATATTTTCAGATTTATATTCTTATGCATAATTGTGCATTTTATTATTAAATTAGTAATACACACTACCTAAACAGATTAGGTTCTGGTCCTAAATAATTTAAGATCATATTTTGACCTTGGCTTCTGATGTATACTATTTCATAATTATTTTCCCTATTTTTCTTTAACTATTCTTTACTTAAAAATGTGTCCCTATACTATTAAATGTGAATAATAGATGAAACAGATTTATTTCAGCCTAAAAATATATTTTTATCTCACTCCAAAGTTTTCTAAGTACTGAGAAAGTTTTTAATAAATTTGACAATTATGTTTGTCCCCCTTTTTAATATTTAAACACTAGTTACATATTCAATTTTCTAAATTAAATACTAAACAGAGCTAAAATAATGAATTCACCTCATTACAGGGTCTATAATATTATTTTCATAATTTCCAGGGGTCTAGCTACACTTGTCAGAGGTGTTTTTCCTAATTTCTATTAAGTCCAGGGCTAAAACTGATTTTTAAATGAATTTACATGATTTTCTGGAGTTCCAGGGGCTAGATCTGAAGTTTCCGGGGCTAGCTCTCAATTCCAGAGAACCCCAGGGGGTAGCACGTAAGAATTCCAGTCTTTATAACGCGGGGCTGACGTGGACCGTCTGATTTTAAACCGACGGCTGAGATTATAACATCGAACCGGTACGCGGGGTTTTAAAGTCTACCGTGCGATTTAAAATAAACGGCGCACAAGCGGCCACGTCGCTCTGATCGAGCGCGGGCGGCGCTGCCGGCGGCGCACGGCGGCGGGAAGCGGCGATCTCGCCGGAAACTTTCGGATCCTCGAGAATTCTGCCTAGAACTGTGATCTTATGGCCTAGATCGGTAGAGGGGAGGTCAGGGATCTCACCTCGGGGGTTTTCTCGAGCTCGGGGGTCCTGGAAAGTGCTCTGCGGCGAGGTCCGAGGCAAAACCACGGCGAAGCTCGTCGGAGCTGGATTTGCACCGTATATCTTCGGGTTTTCTGCACCTGCAAAGTTCCCCGGAGGCGGTGGATCAAGACCAACGAGTTAGATCAGAGTTTCCGAGCTTAGATCGGCCAGAATTCACCGGCGAAGTCTCGGTGCTCACCGGAGTGAAAATCGGCGATCGCGTGCGAAAAACTGATCGGATCGGTTGTTTTTATAGCCGGGGGAGGGCGGTGGTTCTGTTGTGATCGAGTTAGAGTCCTCAGGTTCCAGAATTCGGCTGCGGGACGCGGTTTCCCGATCGGTTGCGATCGCGCGCGCGCGGGGAGAAGTCCGGGGTCGCGGGGTTAGGGATGACAGGCGGGTCCCACATGTCAGCGAGGGGCAGCGCGGCGCGCGCGGGGGCGGGCTGCGCGGGGGTTAGCTGGGCCGGCTGAGGTTTCGGCCCACTGGCCAGTTTTTTTCCGGTTTTCCTTTTTCTTTTTTCCATTTCTTTTCTGTTTTGAGTCTAATTTGAATTCCAGTTTGAATTTGAATTTTTGCAAAACATGCAACACGTCCAAAAATTTTTAAATCCCCCTCTGAACATGGTTTATGGTTCTAAATCCAAAATTTGAATCTTGACTAAAAATTTGGGGTGTTACAGCTCTACCCCCCTTAAAAGAAATCTCGTCCTCGAGATTGGTGTTTCTAAGAAAATAATTCCGGAAATTGTGCCTTAAGCTCATCTTCCCGTTCCCAGGTGGCTTCCTCTTCTGAGTGATGCTTCCACTGCACCTTGCACATCCTGATTCTCTTATTTCTGGTGAGGCGTTCCATTGTCTCCAAAATCTTGTATGGTTGCTCGGCATAAGACAAATCCTCAGCTACATCCACTTCGTTCATGGGTAACACCTCCTCAGGCGTCCTCAGACATTTCTTGAGTTGCGACACATGGAACACATTGTGCACATCCGACAGATGAACCGGCAACTCTAGTTGGTACGCCACTTCGCCTTTTCTTTCCAAAACTTGAAAGGGTCCGATGTATCGAGGTGACAACTTCCCTTTCACCTTGAACCGACGAAGTCCTCTGATAGGGGACACCTTGAGATAAACATAGTCTCCCACGTTGAAAACGAGTTCTCTTCTTCGTACATCGGCATAGCTCTTTTGGCGTGTTTGTGCTATCCTCAAATTGTTGCGAATCTCCCTCACCTTCGCCTCGGCTTCTTGTAATACTTCGGGACCAAACACTTTACTTTCTCCTGTTTGGTTCCAAAATAGGGGAGTTCTGCACTTCCTTCCATACAAAGCTTCAAACGGTGACATCTTCATACTAGCTTGATAACTGTTGTTATAGGAAAACTCCGCATACGGTAAGTTCTTGTCCCAACTCCTATTGTTTCTGAGTGCACACGCCCTTAACATATCTTCAAGGATCTGATTGGTTCTCTCCGTCTGCCCGTCAGTTTGGGGATGATAGGCAGAACTGAAATTCAGATGGGTTCCCATGGTTTCATGCAACTTTTGCCAAAACCTCGAAGTGAACTGTGTCCCTCGGTCCGACACTATCTTCTTTGGCACTCCATGGTAACACACAATCCTTGACATGTACAATTCTGCCAATTTGGATCCGCTGTAGCTTTCTTTCACAGGGATGAAATGAGCTACCTTGGTTAGCCGATCAATAATGACCCATATTGAATCATACCCGGATTGGGTCCTAGGCAATCCCACGACAAAATCCATGCTGATTTCTTCCCACTTCCATTCAGGCACTTTGAGTGGTTGCAGCAATCCCGCGGGTCGTTGATGTTCTGCTTTCACCAACTGACATGTGTCACATAGGGCAACATGTTCCGCGACATCTCGCTTCATGCCATACCACCAATACCTGCTTTTGAGGTCCTGATACATCTTCGTACTCCCAGGATGAATGGAATAGTCGGAATCGTGAGCCTCCTTCAAAATTAATTTACGAATCTCCTTTACTTCTGGCACACAGATCCTTTTCCCGTGCCACACCGTTCCTTGTTCATCCTCTCTAAAACCAGGAGCTTTATTTTCCTTGATGAGCTGTCTGATCTCTTGTATCTTCTCATCATTCTTTTGGCCCTCGCGTATGTCTTGCTCGAGTGTGGAGTCCACTTCCATGGCGATGGCTTCACCACTATTTACTAGACATAGATTGAGCCTTATAACCTCGTCCTTCAATTCTGCAGGCATATCCTTCAAGCTCAACTTATTGACCTGCACATTCCGACTCAAGGCATCGGCCACGACGTTTGCTTTCCCGGGATGATAGTTGATGCCTACATCAAAGTCATTGATTAGCTCTAACCATCTCCTTTGTCTAAGGTTGAGATCTGGCTGTGTGAATATGTACTTCAAACTCTTATGATCCGTATATATCTCTGTCCTCTTCCCCATCAAATAGTGCCGCCAAATTTTCAACGCGTGTACCACTGCAGCTAGTTCTAAGTCATGTGTAGGATAGTTCTTCTCGTGCTTCCGAAGCTGCCGGGATGCATATGCCACGACATGTCCCTCTTGCATGAGAACACATCCCAACCCGTTTCCAGAGGCATCGCAGTACACCGTGAAATTCTTCTGCATATCTGGCATAACCAACACGGGGGCTGTTGTCAATCTCTTCTTTAGCTCCTGAAAGCTCGTATCGCACTGTGGCGTCCAGGTGAATGTGATTCCCTTTTCCAACAGTTTGGTGAGAGGTCTCGAGATCTTGGAGAATCCCTCAATAAACCGTCGATAGTATCCAGCCAATCCCAAAAAGCTTCGAACTTCTCCGACATTTTCAGGGGTTTTCCATTTCTGGATATCTTCGATTTTGGCGGGATCTACGGAGATTCCTCCCTCCGAGATTATATGCCCTAAAAAGGGAACTCTCTTTAGCCAAAACTCACACTTGCTCAACTTGGCATATAGTTGGTGTTCTCTCAACCTCTGTAACACCAACCTTAGATGTTTCTCATGTTCTTCTTCATCTTTGGAGAAGACGAGAATATCATCTATAAAAACCACCACAAATTTGTCCAGATATTCCATGAATACCTTGTTCATGAGGTACATGAAATATGCCGGGGCATTGGTTAGCCCGAAAGGCATGACAGTGTATTCATACAGTCCGTACCGAGATACGAAAGCTGTCTTGGGAATATCAGATTGCCTTATCTTGAGTTGGTGGTATCCCGACCTGAGATCAATTTTCGAGAACACACAAGCTCCCCTCAACTGATCGAACAAGTCTTCAATGCGGGGTAATGGATACTTGTTCTTGATGGTCACCTCATTCAAGGCACGGTAATCCACGCATAACCTTTGGGTTCCATCTTTCTTAGGCACAAATATTACCGGAGCTCCCCATGGTGAGGAACTAGGGCGAACATACCCCTTTTCCGTCAATTCTCTCAAATGATCCTTGAGCTCTTCTAGCTGCTTGGAGTCCATTCGATAAGGTCTCTTGTATATCGGGGCTGTTCCCGGTACTAGCTCGATTGCGAATTCCACGTCACGGTCGGGAGGCATTCCTGGCAACTCCTCCGGAAAAACATCTGGATATTCCCTGATAGTCCTGATTTCCTCAACTTTCACCTCCACTTGATTTAATTTAATGTCCCTCCTAGGCTCGTGTATCGTTATGAACTTTACTCTTGTGCCACTAGGGTGAGTTAGTTCCACCGTTCTGGTCGAACAATGGATGATTCCTTTATGTTTGGTCAACCAATCCATACCCAAAATAATATCTATCCCTTGTGAATCGATCACTATGAGGTTAGCGGTAAATACTACCCCATTAATGTCTAGGTTCACTTTGGGACACACTTGTCTTGTCCTTATTTCTCCACCTGGAGAATTTACCGCTAGCATATGGTTCATTTGTGTGGTTGCTAGGTCATGCTTCTTAACAAACCCTTGAGCAATGAACGAATGGGTAGCACCAGAATCAAACAGCAGAGTTGCAAGGTGTAAATTGGCAGGAAACTTACCAACTACCACGTCGGGTGCCTCTTGTGCTTCCTCCATAGTGACGTGGTTCACCCGTCCTCTCATTACGTTCTGCTGCTGTGGCTGAGTGGGCTTCTTCTTTGGACACTTATGGGCGTAGTGCCCCACTTCACCACAGCTGAAACATTGCACCCCAATCTTAGATGCTTGGCCCTTGTTGTCTTGGGGTTGGTTTGGGGGTCCTTGCACTGCTGGTCGATGGGGATATGCGGGGCGAGGCTGTTGTACAAACTGACGTTGCGGCTGTGCTGGTGCTGCGGGAGGCCTGTAGTTTGGGTTGTACCCTCTTGGTGCTGAATAGGGTACCGCAGCACGGCTCGTCTGCCCCGTAGGTTGCTGCATCATACGTGGGCGGGTGTTGCTCCCTGAGGCTTGATGTGACCACCCAGCCTTCCTCTTATTCTCATTTTCCAGGGCCTTCAGCTTCCTTTCCACCACAAATGCTCTGTCCACCATCTTTTGAAAGCTTTCATACTCATTGGAGGACATTGCACACTGCATCTCTGCGGTAAGTCCTTCCACGAAACAATCTTGTTTCTGCTCATCTGTCTCTATGTCTCGTGGAGCATAACGGGATAGTTGAGTGAATTTAGTGAGGTATTCCCTCACCGTCATGTTTCCCTGCTGCAGTCCCAAAAACTCTTTCCTCTTGTTTTTGAGTTCACCTCTTGGGATGTAATGGTTGCGGAAGCTGCGCTTGAACTCTTCCCAAGTGATGCTCTCAGGGTCATGATGGGCGGCCACGTAGGCGGTCCACCAATCAGCAGCAGGTCCCTGCAATTGATGAGAGGCAAATAGCACCCTCTCATACCCTTGGCATTGTATGATTCTCATCTTACTTTCAATGGTCTTCAGCCAATCATCTGCCTCCAGAGGTTCAGCAGCACTTGCAAACTTTGGAGGTTGAGTTCCTAGAAACTCACTCAACCTTGGTTGGCGTGGTGCAGCTTGTGGAGGTGGAACTTGATGCAAGTTGGCCACTACTTGAGTCAAGTTCTGGATGAGCTGATTTTGATTCTCCAGCATTTGGTGGAGAGGATCAACTTCTTCACGGCGACCACCCCGGTTCTGGCCTCCAGAAAGATGAGAGTTGCATGCCTCATCATTGTTGTTGGCGGGGTTGGCAGCACGTCCTTTTCCTCTTCCGGCCATCTGGCAGAATCAACAAATGTTAATTTGAAAGCATTTAGTATCATCTTACTACTTTCACTTGTTTGTACTTTGAAGTGTTGAAGTTTTGTTAAAATCTTACGAGGGTTTTATATCTCACACCCAATAAATGCACTATCATTCCCTGTGGGTTCACACACCAAAGCAAAACAATCTGAAGACGAGGCTGTGGACACTTGCTCATGGCTTCCACAACTCACGTCACACACCAAGCATTATCACACCATTAACTACGTAACGACTCGACTACTCGACCTCTTGCTAGCTAGGGGAAAGACTCTACACTACTCATCCTCTTGAGCTGGCTCCTCGGGATCTTCCTCCTCATTTCGGCTACCTTCTGACTCTGCTTTGGGTGGGGAGGCTGCTGGTGGAGAAGTGCGACGACGCCTGATTGCTCGGCGATCCGGGGAGTCAGGGGTCCATGGATCACTTACGGTGACACACAGTTCATTCCCATCTCCTCTTTCTCTCGCCTTTAAACAAGCTCGCAGCAATGCCTCCGTCTCCTTCAGAGTATCTCGGACATCCAGAAGCTCTTGTTGACACTCCTGCAGTCGAGTGCTGAGCATAGCAGCATCCTCCAAGCACAAGTCCATGTGCTCATGGGAAGTCCCTTGCTGCACCGGTGGGTACTTGTACTCCGTGGTACCACTCTCACGTTGGAGGACATACATGTACTCAGTTTTGTCCAAGTGGCGACGATAGATGTGGCTCTGGCAGGTGATGGCCTCCCAAGTGACATCTCTCTCCGCGTCAACTTGTGTTGCTCGACAAGCTGGAGAGTGGTGGATCTTAAGCAGTTGATTCTCGTGTATAATCCTCATCTCCGAACTCCATTCTTCCCTCTTCTCACGGATGGTCCTGGTGGAGTTATAGTGGATGATGAGCTTGCCCGTATTGCCGGCGGCTTCGAGCATACGTCGAAGACGGCGCAACAAATCTCCTACTGCCAATCCGTAGGAAAGGTACGTCACTGGACGACTCTCCTCTCTTTCGGCAAGGGCAACTACGGGAACTCTCCCTCCTGTGGACTTACGAGCGGTGCGAATCATGCGAACCATCTAAAACAAAAGAATTTAAAATTAGGTTAGATAAATTCTCAAACAAAAATCCTATTTTTGAATGAAAGTTGGGGTAAGATGAAGATAATGACTCTTTTAATAACACTTTTTCACCCACACCTTTGGAAAATAGTTTTTAAGAAAATAGGGCCCTTAAATACGTCCATTCCTACCTAGGTCCACGTTCCTACGGCAACCTTGGCTCTGATACCACCTCTGTCACACCCGGTTTTTCCGAAGAACAACCAAGTGAATATCACATGTATGCCAGGATCATTTTCTCATACATGTGATGACAAATAGTGAAGCATCATTTATTACAAGCCAGGTGTCGAATATAAGTAAGTCTTACATCACAAATGTCTCAATGGACACTAATGCTTCATCACAAGTAAATAAACTAGCAGCGGAATATTATTCTTTAGGGCTCCATCACAGGTGTTGCCCGGGGGTCTTCATGAACCTAGAAACCTTCCTCGGGTCCAAAATCTTGGTCATTATACACCATCTCATTATCTTGACCTGAGCAGCAATATAAACCAACAAATATGCAAGGTTGAGTACCAATGGTACTCAGCAAGTGTGGGAAAATTATATCATGCACGGCTAGAACAAGGAGAGGTTGAACTCATGGTTAAAGCACTACGCAATTAATACCTATCACCTTAGCTTATTAAGCACCTACATTACTACACAGGTGAAATGATCCAAATCTCCCATCCCATCATCATAAACCAATAACCATAATCATCATTTCCAATGTTAAGCTCCCCGCTTAACTTCCAAAACCAACAATTCTCTAATCATGAATAAGTCCAGGCCGCTCTTAACCGTGAGCACGGCTGTCAAGACAGTTTTGACTCTGCAGAGTTTGTACCACTGTACCCACAAGTAGTGATTTCATCCCCCGTTGCCGGGTGGACTAAAAGAACCTCCATTATGCCAGTGGCTACGAACCACATTCACACTTCCAAGATGTGTGGCCAAGAGATCACTACGAAGCCTTTACAAAGGGATTCCCGACGAGCGTGGGCCCACTGAGGTTTCACCCCTAACAGCATACAAGAGGCTCCAACCCCGCTGCAATGGCCCCCTCTTGAGCCTTGCGGTTCATATGGCAGTCCAGCTGACTCCTATTCCCCGCACCATCCAACACACCCATACTACGTCGGGGATACACCTAATTATTTGGCTAAGCTGCCCCATCTCAGCATGTGGTTGGCACTGTAAAGCCGGGTTACATGCTCCATGAACCGGTCCTTAGGATCCAGGCAAGTACTAAACACAAACCCAAGTCTCGTGCACCCAGCACACAACCAAAACATCCAACTTGCCTTGATCCCTACCTCTACATAACTCATAAATAGCTCATTCAAGAGTATGGTAATATAAACTGATGATCTCATGTCCCAAATATCCCATTCTAAGCATGGCTAAGCATATGCATGTATATAAATGACATGACAAAATAAATCCCAACCCAAGCTTCAAGGAAATAAGGTAATGCAATTCTAGGGAAACTTTCCTAGCATGGGTTTCATATTTAACTTGACAATGCAAATAATTCTATCTACACATCCTAGCATAGGATCAAAGTGGTCAAGGACACTTGCCTCCTTCTTGCTGCTCTTGAAATGGGTAGTCTTGGTCTTGGAATTGAATAACTTGTTCTTGAGCAGGTTCTACTTCATACCATCACACATAGCAAAAGAAAAACAACAATCATAAGACATAGTTCACACTTCTACTTCATACAAACCACACATTCATATTTATGAAAGTTCTTTACCATTATATGTGTTGTGGTTACTTTATGTGTGTTTATTTGGGGCTTACATACACTTTTATTTATATGTGTATGATTCCTACTTTGGTGTTCATATTTATACTCACATACTATATATATATATACATATATGTATATATGTGTGTTTCAGTTTTAAATAAATTCCTTATATATTAAACTACCAAGTATGTATGAAAAGTATTTTTCTTCTCCATATATGCCTTCATAATTTCTATCAACCCTAAACTGAATTCTTTATATTTTAGAAACTGCATTTATCATTTACTAGTTTCTATATTTTCAGATTTATATTCTTATGCATAATTGTGCATTTTATTATTAAATTAGTAATACACACTACCTAAACAGATTAGGTTCTGGTCCTAAATAATTTAAGATCATATTTTGACCTTGGCTTCTGATGTATACTATTTCATAATTATTTTCCCTATTTTTCTTTAACTATTCTTTACTTAAAAATGTGTCCCTATACTATTAAATGTGAATAATAGATGAAACAGATTTATTTCAGCCTAAAAATATATTTTTATCTCACTCCAAAGTTTTCTAAGTACTGAGAAAGTTTTTAATAAATTTGACAATTATGTTTGTCCCCCTTTTTAATATTTAAACACTAGTTACATATTCAATTTTCTAAATTAAATACTAAACAGAGCTAAAATAATGAATTCACCTCATTACAGGGTCTATAATATTATTTTCATAATTTCCAGGGGTCTAGCTACACTTGTCAGAGGTGTTTTTCCTAATTTCTATTAAGTCCAGGGCTAAAACTGATTTTTAAATGAATTTACATGATTTTCTGGAGTTCCAGGGGCTAGATCTGAAGTTTCCGGGGCTAGCTCTCAATTCCAGAGAACCCCAGGGGGTAGCACGTAAGAATTCCAGTCTTTATAACGCGGGGCTGACGTGGACCGTCTGATTTTAGACCGACGGCTGAGATTATAACATCGAACCGGTACGCGGGGTTTTAAAGTCTACCGTGCGATTTAAAATAAACGGCGCACAAGCGGCCACGTCGCTCTGATCGAGCGCGGGCGGCGCTGCCGGCGGCGCACGGCGGCGGGAAGCGGCGATCTCGCCGGAAACTTTCGGATCCTCGAGAATTCTGCCTAGAACTGTGATCTTATGGCCTAGATCGGTAGAGGGGAGGTCAGGGATCTCACCTCGGGGGTTTTCTCGAGCTCGGGGGTCCTGGAAAGTGCTCTGCGGCGAGGTCCGAGGCAAAACCACGGCGAAGCTCGTCGGAGCTGGATTTGCACCGTATATCTTCGGGTTTTCTGCACCTGCAAAGTTCCCCGGAGGCGGTGGATCAAGACCAACGAGTTAGATCAGAGTTTCCGAGCTTAGATCGGCCAGAATTCACCGGCGAAGTCTCGGTGCTCACCGGAGTGAAAATCGGCGATCGCGTGCGAAAAACTGATCGGATCGGTTGTTTTTATAGCCGGGGGAGGGCGGTGGTTCTGTTGTGATCGAGTTAGAGTCCTCAGGTTCCAGAATTCGGCTGCGGGACGCGGTTTCCCGATCGGTTGCGATCGCGCGCGCGCGGGGAGAAGTCCGGGGTCGCGGGGTTAGGGATGACAGGCGGGTCCCACATGTCAGCGAGGGGCAGCGCGGCGCGCGCGGGGGCGGGCTGCGCGGGGGTTAGCTGGGCCGGCTGAGGTTTCGGCCCACTGGCCAGTTTTTTTCCGGTTTTCCTTTTTCTTTTTTCCATTTCTTTTCTGTTTTGAGTCTAATTTGAATTCCAGTTTGAATTTGAATTTTCGCAAAACATGCAACACGTCCAAAAATTTTTAAATCCCCCTCTGAACATGGTTTATGGTTCTAAATCCAAAATTTGAATCTTGACTAAAAATTTGGGGTGTTACAGGCACGATCGGTCACACAGTGCTGACCAACTTGCCGCCATGTTTGAACACCTTTGAGGCCTGGTCGAGCTTCCTAGGGGTGTACTGATGCTGTAGAGCTGTTGGTTCGAGGTATTGGCGGGTTAGAACCCACGGCCGACGGTGCCGAACATCAACCGAGGCCGCCGCACGTCGCCAGGTTATTTCTGGTCACCGACAGCTCGCACTGATCCCACAGACGTGTTCCTCGACGTCGATAACCCCCTGGCGGCGAGTTTCAGACCGTGCGGTGGCCGGCAGCGGCAATCCGGCGAGCTGCGGTTCTGCTCCGGCGAAGGGAGGCGGCGAGCGCGCGAGGGAGCGTCAGGAGGTAGACGAAGCCGGGTGGCCCACGTGTCAGCGGCTCAGATTTTAAATCTGGGATCGGTCTGCGGCTCGGATCCGGTGTGCTGGCGCGCAAAAATTCTGTGGACCCCGGTGTGCCATTGCCTCAGCGCCCAACACGTGTAACCGTGGTCCCACCAGCAGATTTAAACATTTCCCCGATTTTCAGATTTCATTCAAACTTCAAATCCTCATAACTTTGGCTTGGAAAATCCAAATGAGTGAACAAAATTTTGTTGGATTCAGCTCTCTGAGTACTTTCCAGCAAATCAAGTTTCACTTCATGAAAATCCCTAATTCTCCAGAATTAATTCTTCAAATTTAAACTGTTTAGAATTTTAACTGGAGAACCCTTTGGAGGAAAATTCTGAAATTTTGCTGGGATGTTCACCAAAATATCCCTGAGCTACCATAAAAATTTCAGATCCATTTGAGCTCATTTGATCCACCTAATGGTGTGATTAATGAAACTGTTCCAGAGAAAATAGAAAATGTTCAGAAACATTTTCAGAATTTCTATGAAATTATTTAGCTCATATCTTTAGCTAGAAACCTTCAAATTAAGTGAGACCAACTCCATTAGAACTCTCTGAAAATCTAATTTTCAAAAAGTCATGGTTTGCTCCATGAAAATCCTTAGAACACCCTAAGAGCTCCAATTAAGGTCAAGTACATAATTATTTGTGGAGGGCTCAAATGAGCTTTGCTGCAACTAAAACTTGACCAAGTCTCTGTTTAGGTTGTATCCAAACACAGTAAAAATTTCAGAGTCATTGGGTCTGTTTAGTAAGACTTATAAACTTCACAAGTTTAAATTCAATTCGAATGCATTTAAATTAATACATGTACTTGTATCTCATGTAGTCGCTAAGATCGAGGAGGAACCCGAAGTCTTAGACTTCGTTACTCCAGAGGAGCAGCTAACCTATGACCAAGAGCATCAAGGCAAGCTCCAGTTTGCATTAACCTTTTTATAAATTTTTATTGTTTTAAGAACTTACTTTGAGTACTATTACTTCATGCATTAGAGTCTTGTTTGAAAACCCACATGCATAGCCAAGAAAACCATGGGTTGGGATTAGGATTGAAACCCCGTTTATCTACTGCAATGCTAAGATAGTGTAGGATTTGATACAAGTCGAGTAGTTGGAACTACTCGCGAGGATAGGCTAGGGGCACTCGACTCGGGTAGAGATAGCACATGAAACACATGGCAAGAAAATTAGACCGAGCGGAGAGTAAGGGCAGCAGAACTTTGGGGCCTGTGTGCTATAGCTCCGCTTGTGTCGATTGAGGACCGAGCCGTGTGCGGGCCTGTTGAACAAGCTAGAACAGTACCGAAGACCTACGGGCTATATGGGAACCGGGAAACTGATGTAACTCGGGTAGTTGGGTATTGAGGCATTGCCCGTCGTTCAGAGTGTAGGTTGAGAGCTTGAGGTGTAAATCGGCTGGCGGCACTGAGATGCGCATGCAGAGACCTCATGCTCGGGACGATGGGACTGGATTAATATTTGGCTGACGGGTGAAAGGTGGCTGTGTATGACGTCCGTGATGGTTGCTGTAGGCAACCATCACGTACGGGCGTATGTGACGGGTTGTTCGGGTAACCCTGCAGGTGTAAATCGATTATAATCGCCGTCCCTCGAGGTCAGTGAGTACCACTTGTTCACTGTACCGTGACGTAGAAAGAACAGGCTAGTTACATGTTAAAAATGTTGCTGATTGAAAGCTGAACATTGATTGTTAATGACATGCTGTAGCTTAGTGCTAACTAAAGTTCTTTTCAACTTTGGGCAAAGTACATGAGAGAAATGCGTTTCTTGTTTGATTGCGGCTCTCTCATGTACCTTAGCGTAAGGTTCTCTACAACCTGATGCTAAAACTTGAAAGTAAGGTTCCACTAATTAGGCGAGTCCTTTGCAACTTATTTTACCTCATGTACCTATCACCCATCATGTAGAAGTTTCATGTTTAGGAGAGACGGGTCAGTCTTGCGTAGCCTTCGTGCTCACTGCTTGTGTTTGAAGCTTTTGCAGGGTTCTATGAGGAAGGGACTTCCGAGGAGGAGGCGGAACCCCAGGAGGGGAACCCCGTCGAGTGGAAGTCGTGCACGCCGCCGTGTTAGTGTGTGTGCGTGCTAGCGGGGACATGCTCACAGGCTGAGCGTGAACTCGATGAGTAGTCTACGCCCGTGAGTGTAGACTGAACATATTTTGTTGTACAAATGTTCATAAACCTTTTTATGTAATAAAACTTTGCTTCCACTTTGTACCTTCGATGTGTGTTATTCGGTGCTGTGCAATGTGGTGGACAGGAATCCGCTCATCCAGGATCGCAGAGGGTGGTGCCGCACGATGCGACACCTGACAGCACGCATCGTAAGGACACAATATATTACATGGAAAAACCAACTGGACTGTATAAAAAGGTACAAACTTCAGTTACAAACTACAGGTTTATGTTACACAGCGGAAGTCTACATTATACAAATCACGCCCACCTATCTAGCAAAAGTCGGTTGCCCAGCCCTGGGGCAACCCACACTAGCTGCACTCCTCAGCTCAGCGCGGCGTGTACGGCTCCCACTCAGCCGTGGTCCCTGACGGAGGGTAACCCTCGCCGGTGGACTCGTCACCCGAGTCCGTGTGTTGCTCCTCACCTGAAAAACACTTAAGTAGCAACCGTGAGCACGAGGGCTCAACAAGACTTCACCGACTCACCTAAACATGAAACTCTACATGTAGTGAACTATAGACATGGGACGGTAAACTTTCAGCAAATGGACACGCCTATAGTTGATCCTTAGTTCATCTTTTAGCCACAAGTTAACAGTTTATAAATCTGAAATTTAGTAAGCAATATTTGGTGGCACACATGTAACAATACAATTATATCATACAGCAGAATTGAATTACAACATTCCATAAATTATCTACGTTACGACGCAATGAACAAGCGGTACTCGTGACCGCGAGAGACGGTGAATCGACTCGATATACACCTGCAGGGATACCCAAAGAGAACGTCACGTACGCCCAACCGTGGAGCTTCACAGCACGCTCACTCGATGCCGTACGGGACAACCTTTCATCCAACAGCCCAAACGTCGAACCGGTCGCACCGAAACAGACAGGAGGTTCCCTACAGAGAGCATCTCTCTATGCCCGTTAGCAGATTTCCACCTTGCTGCCCTCAACCTACACCTATAAATCAGTGTGCTATGCCTCGATGCCCGGAGGTTTAGGCTACATCAGTTTATCGGGGCCCATATATCAGACATGCCTTCGGTACGTTCAATACTTGTTCAGCAGGGCCGCACACGGATCGGTCCTCAATCGACATGGAAAGGGCTGCGCACACAAGACTTCATCTTGCTGCGCCCTATCCCCTGCCTAGTCTCATTTTCATTACTAAAGTGATCTCACATCACTCGAACCAAACCCGTGTGTCCCAAACCTAACTCGCGAGTAGATTCCAACTACTCGACTTGTACCGAAGTCCTATGAATCATTAAGCATAGCTTGTCTACTTGAGGGCTTAGACACTACCCTCACTCTTATAGGAACATTTCTGGTTATGCAAGTGGGGTTCCATCCACCCTACACCTAATGCACATTCATACTTCACACTAGACATGTGAACAAAGCAAAACTTGATAAAAGAGGTTAATGCAAACCGGGGCTTGCCTTATTGCTGCTGGTCAGTGGTTAGGTCTTCGTCCGGAAGGAGGAAGTCAAGCACTTCCAGAGTCTCCTCGCCTTCAGCGACTACACGTTAATGAAATACTACATGTCAATTTAAATGCAATGTGTAAACTTGAACACATAATTACTAATAACTCTAGCTAGCCCTCCCTTTTGTTCTGAAATTTTTATGGTGGCTTGGTAGGGTCCTAACCAGAGTCTTGACCAAGTTTCATTTGAAACAAAGTTCATTTGAGCCTGGTACAAATAAAAGCCTATTTGGTCAATATTTGAGCCTCTAAGGAATTCCAGAGGTTTTCATGGCTCCAACCATTACTTTATGGAAACTAGAATTTAATATGGTTCTAATGGAATTGGTTTCATGTCATTTGAAGGATTCTACAGAAAGTTATGCCCTGACTAAGATTGGAGAAAATCTGAAAAAATGTTTCTGTACATTTTTCTATTTTCTCAGGGCAGTTCTATTAATCACCCCATTAGGGGGACTAAATGAACTTTGATGCTTATGAAAATTTTTACTGTAACTCAAGGATTTTACCATGCACCTCTCAGCCAAATTTCAGAATTTTTCATAAAGTAGTTCTCCAGATAAAATTCCTAACAGTTTGAACTGTATGGATTTAATTCTGGAAAACTATTAAGTTTCATGAGCTGAAATTGGTATTGCTCGAAAGTACTCAGAATCCTGAGTTCAGCAAAATTTGGTTCACTGAAGTTGGAGTTTCCTAGCAAAAGTTCTATGCATTTGAAGTTTGAACTAAAACTGGAAATTCCCAAAATGTTTAAACTCTGCGGGTGGGGTCCCCGGGCTACGTGTCAGCCTCCCAGCTATCCCACACAGGAGCCCGCAGAATAACCCACGCAGCTGCACGGGATCCCGGTGCCGCAGCAAATCCGGGGTTCTCTCAGCAGAGACCGACACGCGGGGCCCGCAAGGCTTCTCCAACCTCGCGCTCCCGCGGCTCCCGGCCGCCCACCTCGCCGGAGTACTCGCCGCCGGGCGTTCTGCTGCCCGACCTCCGATGAAACTCACCGCCTGTGCCTATCATGGCCTGGGGAACACGGTGGTGCCCTCACCAGAGCTCGGCAACGGCCAGAACAGTGCTTCCGACGGTAACAGCGGCCGGGAGCTCATCGGCGATGTCGAACTCAGCGTCCCCTGCATCTTTTTTGACACGGTTTGCTCGGGGAGCTCCGCTGACACCTGCTGATCACAGACATGGGAACTGATCCCCGTGAAAATGGCTGCAACTACGACCTCACAGGCGAGGTGCCCTGTTCTCCGCCGCCGAACAAAAAATTTAACAGAACTAAGGCCCTAGTGCATGGAACTGGCTGCTACTTGATCGAGGAGGTGCGCTAGGTATTCTAGAGCGTGTGTACGCTATAGATTGATCGGCGGTTGCTCCTGTGCAACTAATTTCGCCGTAGCCCAAATTCTAACTCTAACATGTACCGAGGAGGAAAACCAGGAATTCTCTCTCTACATCGCCGGAACTGGCGCACGGTTTCCTCCTACGGCTTCAGCACAAGTAGGTGCACCTTTTCTTCTCTGATGACGGCGCGTGAAAGCGTCAGGATCGGCCGGTCGCCAGCGATCAGAGGAGGCGGCGTTGAGGTCTTGCGCTGACACGGGAGAACAGCTCAGAATCTGCTGGTTTTCACTCGCGAGACCGAAGGAAGGGCGAAGCAGCTCGTGCGCTGGCCTTTGAGCCGCGATTTTTCACCGTGAGGTGGATGCCCGAGCGCTGCTGGCGGTCGGAGCACGGTCGCGCTGGCGCGCTCGGCTTCGGCCGAGGAAAAATCACCCGAGGGAAACTTCAGACTGAAGTCTGCTGACATGTGGGCCTCCCCTCTAATTCCTTTTTTCATTTTTCTCATTTCTGTTTGTGCCAAAATATCCTCAGCTACTCACAATTGAATGTGAGACTTAATCACCAAGTCTTGGTTCGAATTTGAGTTCTCAAATTTGAACTTTGTTTGGCTAAATTTGCTTCATGTTTAAACTGAAATTCAAATTCAGTTTTAAATTATTGCAAATTTAGCCCCCGACCAGATGAAGTCCAATGGGGATGAAAATTGGTGGACCAACTCATAAAAATATGCTGAGTTTGAATATGAAGCTAACTTTTGAATCCAAGTGTTGAAAGTTGCTGCAATTTGAATTTACATTCAAATTGGCCTCTTTTGAATTGTCTCCAAAAGTGCCTCAAAAAGTGTTGGGTTTGCATGAAACTTGGCGTGAACCTTCCCAAGACTTTTAAGTCCTAGGGGTGAGCTCAACCTCTCATATTCATGTGTAGAAATCCTACTTTGTGAAGGTTAGGGCTTTCCCCTCTAATCACTCTTTTGAGGGAGATTACTTGCTCTTCACAATTTTTCACAAGATATTCACAACAAAACTGTGGTGTTGTGAGGTGATGAAAAGTTTTTGCTAGTCGCTTTTCTTGGGCTTTTACTTGCAACGCAGCACCCCTAGGCGTGATTCTGCCTCGACAAGACCGTGGGGTCGTGTCAGCATGGTATCAGAGCTTGCTTGAGGTTTAACGCACTGAAAAGGTCATCTTTTTCAAAAAATTCGGTGAGGAACGAGTTAGTAGCCCATATAAGGATATTATTAGTATATAGAAAGTGGCAAATTAACATATTTGATTATGTCAGAAAATCATGCATCTTGGGACGCTTTATGTCTTGGGGGGTGCACGTAAGCGCTGTCCACCAGTGCGCACAAGCTGAAGGGTGGAGCCCCACGGGTGGCAGGTAACCCGACCCGCTTTAATATCCTCTACGACTCTTCATGTCGTTTGGGGTATTCGAGCAACGTTTGTCCCTGGCGTGCTTCGGGCAATTTTGGAGACCCCATCACGTGGTCTGAAACGTGAACACGTAGCTCAAGGCGTGTTTGGCTTGGGAACATCCAGGCGAGTGATGACGGCCGTGTGTATGAACTGTATGGATACCGTGCTCGGTGTGCAGCCGAGTCTGACGATTGTATGAGCTATTTGCAGGTAGTCTAACCACAAAACAGTAGACATGTAGCATCCGTGTGCGAGTGACGTTTAGTGCCACTGAACTAAAGAAGCCGGCTAAGTCCGGTATAGGTTGTTCTTTGTGAGGACGTAGTACCGACATGATCTGGTGACGCATCGACGTCACACTCCACTAAATGAACACCTTCATTGTAAAACTTGAAAGTTTTAATCCAGAGCATTAAAACTTGATGTAACTCCTTCCCTTGAACAGGATATTCAAAGTTAACAAGTTTTCAACTTATAGGATACTAAGGACTGAGTCCTCTGTTTTTGGCCGAGATAAAGCTGAAGTTAATCAGAGGTTAGAGGTTGATTTCTTTCGAGGTTGGGATCGTATGATACATTTCTGGAAATCTTTCGAAGAGTTTTACAACTTTTATGTTGAAGTCTAGAGGTGTTTCATCCCTTAACTAATCGAAAAATGCAGTAGAGTTGAAACTGTCCAGAAAACAGGGCAGAGCAAACACTCTCTGTAACTCTCTGTAAATTAAGCATAACTTCCTGCATAAAAATCCAAAAAATAGAAAATGAGGTAGTTCTGAAAATTTCATGAGATGGGTTACAACTTTGTAACAGAAAGTTTTGTCAGATTGGGAGTAGAATTAACTGGAATTCTTGGATCAAATCAGTATCTAAGGCAGGGAGGTACTGTCCAATTTTCTCCAGAAATTCTGTTAACTTGATATCTCATAACTTTTGAACCAGGACGGATCTTAGGCCAAGCAAATACTTTCTGGAAAGCTATTAAATTTAGCTTTAACTTTGATGTTGATCTCCAGAATTGTTTTGCCTTTAGCATAGCCTAAAACAGGTTGAAATGGAAACTGGTCAAGGCTGTCATATTGGACAGCAGGTCAGCAGTCAGATTTGTATAAGTTTGAACTGTGTTTCCAAATTTTCTGAGTTCAATAACATGTCTTATGTTACAACTCAACGGTTTACTGTTCAAATAAATATTTGACATTTCTCAAATATATTTTTACAGATGAGCGGATAAACAGTTCGAGAACGGGTCGGTGGAATCTCACTGTTCTCACCACAGCGGCTATCCGGAAGCATCGAGGCAGATGCTTCAATATTTCGGGTATGACAAGATGCCGCAGTACTTCACCAAGGGAGAAGGCGAGGAGGGGAACAAGGCATGGATGATCCATGTCGAAGTTCCTGCAGGGCCTATGCCACCCGGTTGGGTGACGTTCACCATCACGGTGAGAGGCAGACAACCGGAGGGAATGTGGCAGGTGGCAGCCCGCGACACCATGTCGCGTTTCTGCCAACTACACGTGAGAGCTATGGAGGGCACTGCATACGCGCTCGTTCCGGTGGAGGGACGGGCTCATCAAGTGTGGGAAGGGAGGTACAGGGAGGCAACCGATCCGGGTTGCCCAAGGTACAGTCCCGCGGAGGCAAACCTCAGTCTCCAGTTGAGGGCGGGGAAAGCCATGATGGACGGACAAGCTGTTCATACAGATTGTCTTGCTGTAAAGCTCAAAGAGAGCACAAGCCGTGGAGACCATTTCGAGAGTGCTCACAGCGCACTCCGCAATGTGCTCCTTCCGACGATCAAGCGACTGAACGAACAGTATAATCAGTTGCATCGTCTGAAGAAGGCGAAGAAGAAAAGTCAGGTAGATATCCCAGTGTTGCAAGAACAGGTGCATGCTCTGTCCCAGCAGAACGAGATCCTTACTCAAGGGTGGGACGACGCTATTGAGGAAGGGCAAGGCAAACGTAGTGGCAGATGCGCTGAGTCGCAAGTCACACGTCAATAATCTGACCATCACACCGTTGGATGAGGGCGAACCACCACTGCATGTGATTCCACATGGAGCTCTCTACAACTTAGCATTGATCCCAACCATCCGTGAAGATATAGTGGCTGCTCAGAAACATGACAAGGGCATGTCGCATTTACGGAGACGTATAGATAGTGGGGAGCTGAAATGTTTTCGAAAAGACGGAGACGGCGTTATATGGTTCAAGGACCGGATCATCGTATCCCGTAACCCGGAATTACGGAAGAAAATCATTGATGAGGCTCACTTGTCAAAGTTTTATATTCACCCCGGCAGCAACAAAATGTATCAAGAACTCAGAAGCATGTTTCGGTGGACAAGGATGAAGCGGGAAATCGCAGAGTACATGTCCGAGTGTGATACATGTCAAAGGGTGAAGGCAGATCATATGGGAAACCGGGACTGCTACAACAACTGGGCGTTCCTGCCTGGAAGTGGGAGGATGTGAGCATGGACTTCTTCGTCGGTTTACACACCACCTTTCAGAAACAAGATTCTGTGTGGGTGATCGTCGACCGGCTCACCAAGGTTGCCCATTTCATCCCGGTCAACACAAACTACAACGCCAAGAAGTATGCTGAGATGTACATCTCACGGATCCTCTGCTTGTACGGCGTACCCCGTACCATCATATCGGACTGGGGCACTTTATTTGTGTCCTGTTTTTGGGAGCAGCTACACGCTGCATTAGGGACGAAGCTAATCGGTAGTTCAGCATACCACCCGCAGACGGATGGGCAAACCGAGCGGGTATATCAGATTCTAGAAGACATGCTACGATCACTTGCCATTAGCCGAGTTCTCGTACAACAATGGGTACCAAGCCAGCATCAAGATGGCGCCTTACGAGGCGCTATACGGGAGAAAATGCTGCACACCACTGAATTGGTGTGAGTCTGGCGAAAGGGTCACCTTCGGGATTGACCTTGTCAACAACGCGGAGGAAAAGGTTCGGCTGATTCAAGCGAACCTAAAAGCCGCCCAATCCCGACAGAAACAGTATGTGGACCGGAGAAGACGCCCATTACCATTTGAAGTTGGGGATCATGTATACCTGCGTGTGTCTCCAATGAAGGGCCTGAACAGATTCGGGGTGAGAGGAATGTTGGCACACCTATTCATCGGTCCATTTCAGATTACAGAAAGATGTGGATCGGTAGCATACCGGCTGAATTTACCAGAAGCACTTTCCGGTGTGCACGGCGTCTTTCATATTTCCCAGCTGAGGAAGTGTCTTAATCTATCAACTACCATTCAGCTGGAGGACATAGAAGAACTGAAACCGGATCTTACGTATCGAGAGGAACCGGTTCAAGTTATTGATGAAAAGGCCCGAACCACACGCAACCGTACATTGTGGTTCTACAAAGTTCTGAGGAGTAATCACTCTGTGGACGAAGCAACATGGGAGAGCGAAGGATTTCTTCACGCTAACTACCCCGACCTTTTCACGTCGCATATCCGGTAATTTTCCACCGTCCTCTCTCTCATTTTCACCTTATAATCTCGGGACGAGATTCTTTTAAGGGGGGAGGAATGTAAAGGCCTCAGTTTTTGACACATATTTAAAGTGTTCATCACAACACACACACCTAATTTGAAGAAAGTTGATGAACACATCTGAAGAGCAAGTAACCATCACCAACATACTCTTTAGAGAATAAACTCACAAAATGCAAAAGTGCCATTTCCCACATACATCATATAGGGGCTGGACATTTGGAAAACTCCTACACCTTGCTAGGAATGTGCATGCCAAGTTTCACCCAAATTCAAAACCTTTGTGAAGCCTTTTTGGGTATAGCTAGAAAGAGGGTGGTTTGAACTCAATTTTATATTCAAACTGTTTTCATCCCATGAATTCAGAAGTGAGAGGCATATTCTTACTCAGCACATTTTTGTGAGCTCACACACCAATTTTCACACCATTTGGAGTTGATCTTGTCATGAGCTAGGTTTAGCAAATTCAAACCATATTTGAATTCAAACTGAACATGTGCTGAAATTGAGACAACAAAACCCAATTTGAATTCTAACCCATTCAAATGACTCAGGGGTAGATAATTCAAATCACCATGGGTATTGTGGGGATTACTGTTTACAACAGTAAGAGGGAGTTAATCTCAGAGGTTAAAATGGAGGTGGGACCCACCTGTCATAGCGTGACTGCTTAAAACTTACACCCGAAGCAGTGGACTTTGCCTCTGTCGGTTCAACGCCACCGAAGGCTGCTCGTGCGCCACCGAGGGGAGCC
The DNA here is from genome assembly GCA_030760725.1 of Neostapfia colusana. NCBI lineage: Eukaryota > Viridiplantae > Streptophyta > Magnoliopsida > Poales > Poaceae > Neostapfia > Neostapfia colusana. The sequence continues at coordinate 28,208,319 of JASWHV010000017.1, read as the reverse complement.
GGCGCCACCAGCTGCTTCACGCCTCCATGCGCGAGCCCAGGGTCGGTTCCGGGGTGTTCTTAAGGCGCTCCACGCGCTCCACCGAAGCGACCATCGCTCGCTTTCTTCTCCCGTGCCAACACCGAGCTCCTCTGCCTTCCGCCTCTCTGTTTGATCGAGAAACCACGAAAACATCGCGCCCTCTCCTCCCCCGAGCGGCTAGGCAGCACCCTGAGGTCAACCTATACTTCCCCGATGCGAAAAACCCTGAGCTCTGGCCTCCCTTGCCCGAGAACGATCGCCACAGCGGCGACCTAACCTCAGCCAAAGGTTGGGCGCTCGTGGACAGCGTTCCACAGGGTCTTTTACGGGCCAGCAAGAGCGGCAACAGAAGCGCGCGGCCACCGTGCTGCTCTCCTCCAATTCTTGAAGCAAACCGTGAAGCATCCACCGCTTCTGGTACGGTTTCTTCGAATTTCTGCTCTCTGATTCTTCTTTGGTTATCAACTCTTGCACATAGACGCTGGACTAGCCGGCGATCATTTTCCTTTCAGCATCCGTGGTATGAAACCGGCTAGGAGCGACGGATTTTGAGCTCGATCAAAGGCGTTCATGGCGAGCACGATCGGTCACACGGTACCGACCAACTTGCTGCCATGTTTGAACACCTTTGAGGCCTTGTCGAGCTTCCTAGGGGTGTACTGATGCTGTAGAGCTGTTTGTTCGAGGTCTTGGCGGGTTAGAACCCACGGCCGACGGCGCCGAACCTCAACCGAGGCCGCCGCACGTCGCCGGGTTGTTTCCGGTCACCGACAGCTCGCACTGATCCCACAGACGTGTTCCTCGACCTTGATAACCCCCTGGCGGTGAGTTTCACACCGTGCGGTGCCCGGCAGCGGCAATCCGGCGAGCTGCGGTTCTGCTCCGGCGAGGGGAGGCGGCACGCGCGCGAGGGAGCGTCGGGAGGTAGACGAAGCCGGGTGGCCCACGTGTCAGCGGCTCGGATTTTAAATCTGGGATCGGTCTGCGGCTTGGATCCGGTGTGCTGGCACGAAAAAATTCCGTGGACCCCGGTGTGCCATCGCCTCAGCGCCCAGCACGTGTAACCGTGGTCCCACCGGCAGATTTAAACATTTCCCCGATTTTCAGATTTCACTCAAACTTCAAATCCTCATAACTTTGGCTAGGAACATCCAAATCGAGTGAACCAAATTTTGTTGGATTCAGCTCTCTGAGTACTTTCCAGCAAATCAAGTTTAACTTCATGAAAATCCGTAATTCTCCAGAATTAATTCTTCAAATTTAAACTGTTTAGAATTTTAACTGGAGAACCCTTTGGAGGAAAATTCTGAAATTTCGACGGGATGTTCACCAAAATATCCCTGATCTACCATAAAAATTTCAGATACATTTGAGCTCATTTGATCCACCTAATGGTGTGATTAATGTAACTGTTCCAGAGAAAATAGAAAATGTTCAGAAACATTTTCAGAATTTCTCTGAAATTGTTTAGCTCATATCTTTAGCTAGAAACCTTCAAATTAAGTGAGACCAACTCCATTAGAACCCTCTGAAAATCTAGTTTTCAGAAAGTCATGGCGTGCTCCATAAAAATCCCTAGAACACCCTAAGAGCTCCAATTAAGTTCAAGTACATAATTATTTGTGGAGGGCTCAAATGAGCTTTGCTGCAACTAAAACTTGAACAAGTCTCTGTTCAGGTTGTATCCAAACCATAGTATAAATTTCAGAATCATTGGGTCTGTTTAGTAAGACTTATAAACTTCACAAGTTTAAATTCAATTAGAATGCATTTAAATTAATGCATGTACTTGTATGTCATGTAGTCGCTAAGATCGAGGAGGAATCCGAAGTCTTAGACTTCGTTACTCCAGAGGAGCCGCTAGCCTACGACCAAGAGCAGCAAGGCAAGCTCCGGTTTGCATTAACCTTTTTGTAATTTTTTATTGTTTTAAGAACTTACATTGAGTACTATTACTTCATGCATTAGAGTCTTGTTTGAAAACCCACATGCATGGTCAAGAAAACCATGGGTTGGGATTAGGATTGAAACCCTGTTTAGCTACTGCAATGCTAAGATAGTGTAGGATTCGGTACAAGTCAAGTAATTGGAACTACTCGCGTGGATAGGCTAGGGGCACTCGACTTGGGTAGAGATAGCACATGAAACACATGGCAAGAAAATGAGACCGAGCGGATAGTAAGGGCAGCAAGACTTTGGGGCCTGTGTGCTATAGCTCCGCTTGTGTCGATTGAGGACGGAGCCGTGTGTGGGCCTGTTGAACAAGCTGGAACAGTACCGAAGATCTACCGGCTATATGGGGACCGGGAAACTGATGTAACTCGGGTAGTTGGGTATTGAGGCATTGCCCGTCGTTCAGAGGGTAGGTTGAGAGCTTGAGGTGTAAATCGGCTGGTGGCACTGAGTCTCGCGTGCAGAGACCTCTTGCTCGGGACGATGGGACCGGTTCAATATTTGGCTGACGGGTGAAAAGTGGTTGCGTACGACTTCCGTGATGATTTCTGTACGGGCGTACGTGACGGGTTGTTCGGGTAACACTGCAGGTGTAAATCGATTATAATCACCGTCCCTCCCGGTCAGTGAGTACCACTTGTTCACTGTACCATGACGTAGAAAGAACAGGCTAGTTACATGTTAAAGTGTTGCTGATTGAAAGATGTACTTGATTGTTAATGTTTTGCCATAGTTTAGAGCTAATTAAAGTTCCTTTCAACTTTGGGCAAAGTACATGAGAGAAATGCGTTTCTTGTTTTATTGCGGCTCTCTCATGTGCCTTAGCATAAGGTTATCCACAACCTGCTGCTAAAACTTGAAAGTAAGGTTCCACTAATTAGGCGAGTCCTTTGCAACTTATTTTACCTCATGTACCTATCTCCTCTCATGTACAAGTTTCATGTTTAGGAGAGACGGGTCAGTCTTGCTGAGCCTTCGTGCTCACTGCTTGTGTTCGAAGCTTTTGCAGGGTTCTATGAGGAAGGGACTCCCGAGGAGGAGACGGAACCCCAGGAGGGGAACCCCGTCGAGTGGGAGTCGTGCATGCCACCGTGTTAGTGTGTGTGCGTGCTAGCGGGGACACGTTCATGGGCTGAGCGTGAACTCGATGCGTAGTCTACGCCCGTGAGTGTAGACTGAACATATTTTGTTGTACAAATGTTCATAAACCTTTTTATGTAATAAAACTTTGCTTCCATTTTGTACCTTCGATGTGTGTTATTCGGTGCTGTGCAACGCAGCACCCCTCAGCGTGATCCTGGCTCGACAAGACCGTGGGGTCATGTCACTTCTCCAACCCTACCCTCATCGAATCGCCACAAAGGCCGATTCTCTTCCACTAATCACAAAGGGCAAATAAATCATTCAAGGGGCCTTCTCACAAGTTGAGGGCTCCCCAAGAATTACAATGAATGAACACAACCAAACACACTCAACAGATGAACAATTAACAAACAAGAGTGTGCGAGAGATCAATCCCAAGAGCTCAAGATGTGCAGAACAAGTATCTCCTTTGATCAATTGCTAATCCCCAAAGAATTGATCCTTTTTGGGTTAGAATGTGTGGAGAGATGTGAATTTTGGGCTCTTGGGAGGTGTGATGGCATAGGGGGTCGAAGAGTTATGGTGGTATGGCCGTACACCTCTTTTTATAGTACAGTTTCCAATGGTTACGTTAGGGTTTGCGATGTCCACACTGGTCCGTGGTTGGCTCCGGACTAGTACGGTGTGCGGTGTGTAGAAAACCCTATGTGTTGTGAGATACCGGACTACTCTGAGGTAGTAGAGATATATCGGACTAGTCTGGACCTTATCGGACTAGTCCCTTTTGTGGTCAGAAAGAAAATCGGACTAGTCCGGTTGATATCGGACTAGTCCGCACATACTGAATTTTTGCAATTAGTGTGATTTCTTCCACTTGAGCTCTTGGGGTGTGTTTCTCTAACAAACTCTATACTAAGTGATCTAATCTTTTCAGTTCTTGAGCGATTATCAATTTGGATCCTACTTCTCCTTTCTTTTTGCGCTTTCTTCCTAATTTCTTTGAGAACCTGCGCTAATCTCAACAGTTTTGTTAGGGTCTCATTTGATTGTCATAAATTAACCAAAACCCACAAGTGATGCCTAGATGCACTTCCAATCTCCCCCTTTCTGGTGATTGATGACAACCAATTGAGGTCCCACAAATATAATAATAAGAATTCAGATTTTCATAAAGTGTGCACATATGAGCTTTGGAAAAAATAGGCAAAGTAGACATAAGACATATGTGCACTCTTTATGGTGGGGTGCAGAACTATGTGTGTGAGCAATAACTATGATGTGAATAACATAATGAGCATAATCATAACATCATCAAGAGTCTCAATCCTACATAGCAGTTTTAAACATACACCATTAATCATAAGCATAACATAGTCATCTCACGAAAAGCATCATGATAACATAAGTCTTACAAATGCATAATGGTAGCATAAGTCTTACAACAGCATAATGATAGCATAGGTCTTACAAAAGCTCATTTCATAAGCTAGAACATATAAAAAAGAAGAGCCTACGACCAGCCTGTGACCTAAGACTCCCCCTCAATCTCTCCCCCTTTGGCATCAAGGCACCAAAAAGGAAAGGAGAGATCTACTTGTCATCGCCGGCTCACTCTTCGCTGTCTGTCCTTTCTTCGTCTTCATCATCAGGCTGAGGAGGAGGAGGAGGAGGAGAGGAACCACTCGTCATGCCAAAGTAGGCACGCTCTGATGGAGAGAGAGAGGAGGAATCTCTGTAAAATCAGATGCAGAGTCCTCTGAGATGACCGGGGATCCAATGGGCTCAATCTCCAGTTTTTGGCATATAGCTTTGACATTGGCCTTCATGTATCTCATTTCTTCTTTTCTTGCCTTGCTCATCTTATGAAACTTCACCTCAGTTTTGCAGCAAGAACTGAAAATAGCATCCAAGAAATTCATAACCCCACTAGAGGAACCTTTGTGTGGAGAGGCCCTAGTCTTGGATGAAGGCCTTGCATCTTCTTGAGCTCTCTCTAGATGTTCTTAAGGTGATCCAGGTGAGGAGGCAGCTGGGAGGGAGGCCTGAGGAGGCTTCTGAGGCCTTAGAGCAGTGTGCTCTACATCCTTCACAAACTCAATTCCTATGACTTTATCAATCATGAACATCAAGTAAGGTGCATAGCCACAGGAACAGTTTGGTGTGCAGGATATGTTTACCATGTCATTGTAGATGTAATCGAAGATATAAGATCTTCTCCTCCTGCTGATTACTTTCATCAAGGTTCTCAAGTAACCTTGGACACTCCCTGCATCTCCATCCTTTGGAGCAATGGTCTTCCAGAGCACTCTGTTGAGAACAATGAAGAATTGCTTCATGTTCTTGGTTGAGGGAGGATTGTATGGTAGTCGAGTATCATAGAGAAACTCCATCTTGTCCTTATCCACCACTCCCAGATTGTGAATCACAATCACATCACTGCCAGTGTCCTCAAGGTGCAGTAGTCTGGCAATCTCAGTGTAGGAGATTGTGTACTTGGACCCATGTGTCATCCAAGTCACTTTGTCTTCTCCATCATGGGCAAAGTGGCAAGTTGCATAGAACTGGGCAATGATCTCATCATTTCAGTTGTATCTGAAGGTGAGCAGGTCCTTGAGTCCGTGTCTCTCTGCAGCCTCTATGACCTCCTCAAAGGCTTCACAGCTCTTCCTTTCAAAGTATGTCCAGTCGATCCATTGACTTTGGACCACTGGAGTCTTCATTTGGAGGTACACCAAACTGTAGTAGTCCGAGTGTAAGTTGCTCCAAAATCTCTTCTCGGCTGCCTTTTTGCCAGAGCTATAGGCATCAACCTTCCTCAGGTTCCATGCCACATCACTCCCCTTGCCATTGAACTTCTGCTCCGAGGAATCTCTATTTCCCTGCCTTGGAGCTATCATCTTGAGAGGACCAATTGGGCCGGAAGCAAGCCCCTTTCCCTTGCCCTTGGTTTGGCGTTGAGCCGGCGAGTTAGAACCAGCCACATTTTCTTTTCAAGCTGGTATCTTGATTGTAACCTTTCGACGTACCCTAGGTGGGGTGAGTGAAGGCTCGGCAGCACGGTCTTGTCGCTTGTTGGAGCGAGACGCCGAACGATGTGACATCACATCTTGATCTTGATCCATCTCGGCCTCATTTCGACATGATTTCTGACAAGGAAGGTGAGGGGGCCCGATCCCGATCACGGGGTCGTGCCGCCTTGCCCGAGGAATCGCATTGGGTGGTGTCGTGTTATGCGGCACCCAACATCACACATATAAGGAACACAGTATTACATAAATCAAAAGCGTAAGGTTACAATTATTCTTTGTAAATAATTTACACAAATTAGCTACAGCGGAAGTCTATAACCAGCTCACGTTGAATAACTATGAAGCACCGAGAAGAGGTCCAGCCCGCGGACTCCTCTCGCTAGCAACACGAAGACAAGGCAGCGGCTAGGTTCTCCAAGTGTGACATGACTTGGAAGTTTCCGAGTCTCACCGGACAACCCTCTTTATAGCGTCAAGGTTTACCTGCAAAACCACTTATATAGCAAGAGTGACCACAAAGGCTCAGCAAGACTTAACCGTCTCTCCTAAGACATGAAACTCTAGATGAAAGTAACCTAAGACCTAAACCTGTCATTTGCGAAAAGACTCGCCTACGAGTTCATCCTTAACTTTCAAATTTTAGCCATATTAATAATGACCTTGCGATCAGCAACATTGGAACTCCACAATCAAACAAGAAACACTTCATTCCAATGTCACTTGCCCCAAGGTAGAAAATAACTTTAGTTAGCTCTATCTCTACTTCAAACATGGTTTTCATGCAACTTAACATCATCATAGCAGCAATTATACTTTTGCAAACTGTTTCCACACAAGTTGATTAACTACGTCACAACATGGGAGCAAGCGGTACTCAATAACCGCGAGGGACGGTGATTCGAATCAAACACTACACGGATAACTCGACACATACGCCCGCCTCTGAAGACCCAACTCTGGCGTCCTTCATTACGTCGTATGTGGCAACCTTTCTCAGGACACTAAACTGTAGAACCGGTCGCGCCGTCTCGGGCTCATAGGTCTAACGAGACGATGTGGTATGCCTCTACAATCCAGTGAACCTGGTACATCGGTTTCCTGGTTCTCATATATCAGTAAGCATCCGGTACACAACTCAATACTTGCTCCTGGACGCGGCATACGCATCGGTCCTTAACCGACACAGGAAGAGCTACTCGACCAAGACCTCGTCTTGTCGCAGCCTAATCCCTCTGCCCGGTCTCATCTTTAGAAATGTAAACTTTAGTTTGCTTCCTATCCCAACCACACTTATGATCTTCTGAACTATAGCTCGCGAGTAGATTCCAACTACTCGTCTTCTACCGGATGCCCTAGACTATTTAGCATGGCCTTATTCTACAGCGACGACATAATGCTACCCTTGACCTCAGGGTTCATGTTTGGTTATGCAAGTGGAGTATCAACATCCTTGACCTAATGCACATACAAACCTTGACAAAATATAGTGAACAAAGGGAAAACTTTAAAAACAACTTAAGTGCAAACCGGGGCTTGCCTTGGTTTTGCTGGTGACTTAAGTCAGATAAGATAAAGTTAGTTGCTGATGATGACTTGAAGCTTAATCCCTGCCTTCTTGCCCTTTGATCAAATCTTCACTTATCCACGTTTAAGCACTACACGTTATGAACATGCATATCTTTAATTGTAAAACTTTTTGCTAACAAATGCTACAGACAAGTTTAAAACTGGAACTTTGTTTAAGAATTTAAAATGACACTGGGGTGGTGGTTTGGATGTGTGTCTAAGCACTATCCTCAAGTGAGAGTGAGGTTCATCACTTGGGTGGTGATCACCTAATGAGGTTGAACAGGACATAATGATCCAGGGCTCCAATGGAGCTGAAAATTTTCTTGTGAGTTCCTTGTCACAAGAAAGTCCTCTGGACAAAAATTCAGAATGTTTCACTGATTAGGTCACCCAGAACAATTCCCTAATCATTTAGGCATAAAGGAATTAATTCTGATTAAACTTACACTTTCATGCAAATCCAAGTGAACTAAAATTTCATACACAGCTTAGGGAGCATGAATGAATTTTCCTAGGATTTTTGGAGCTAAGGAATGGCTAGAACTGAATTTCCAAATTTTGGAAATTCTCTGAAAATGTTTCTGTATTCATTTGAATACAGAAACTTGAAATTGGAATTATCCTAACTAAATCAACTCCAAATGAGCTGAAACCTTTACAGGAGTCTCCTAATATCCTGAAGAATATCCTGGAAAAATATGGGGAATTTTGGATGAATCAAACTCCCTCTAAAATTCTTTTGCTGAAAAGCTTTAAAGAATTTTCCAGAATTTCCTTTTGGTTTTCATGCAAATTGGGTTGTACATTTGAATAGAGCTCTTCATCCTGAATCCAACCCAATTTGAATCACTAATTTTGGAGCTTCCTAGCAAAAGTTATGCAGATTCAAAATTTGAACCAAATCTGGAATTCAAATTAATTCGGGAAAAGTTCAAACTCTGCCTGTGGGTCCACCATACACGTGTCAGCCGCTGGAATCACGCCACACGGGGCCACAGACTACTTCCCGCAACACCACACCGGATCCCGGGGCCGCAGCGGATCGAAGATTTAAAATATCGCCGCTGACAGGTGGGACCGGCCAGTCGTCTTCAACCTCGGCCCGTCCCCTTTTTCCCGCGCCGCCCCCTCGCCGGAGACTCGTCGGAGCTTGCCGGAGTCGGCTTCCCGGCCGTCTCCCGGCTCGGTACTCGCCGCCTGGGGGTTTTCAGGGTCGGGGAACATGTCTACGGGGTTGGCTCGGGCTGTCGGTGGCCGGAAGTAGGCCGGCGACGAGCCGCGGCCTTCGGTGATGATCGGCACCGTCGCCCGAGCACACTAGCCTGCCAAAAGCTCGGCGGATCCACTCTAAAGCATCACTGGAGGTCAGGCAAGCTCGGCGTGGCCTCAACCTGGCTCGGAAACGACGGCAAATCGGTTGTCACCGTGCGCCCGTGCGTTCCCGCCATGGCCGCCGACCGAAAAGCTCAAAATTAGCTGTAACCACGGTGTTTCTAGCTAGGGTTGTGGAGGAAAAAGGTTCCCTATCCTCTCTAGCTCTGGTGTGCCCAAAATGAACAACTTTAACCGAGAATTAAGCGTTAATTTCAACAGTTCTTACCCGCGGGTGGGTTTTCCTCGTCCGAGGGAAAAACTTGAAATTCCCAAGCTACGTTGCACGGCTTGGGCTGAAACTCGGGGGAGAGCAGCGTGACGTCCCGGCGCGTCTCGGAGGGTGCTTGCTCGGCCGTGAAAAGCCTCGGTATGAGCTGTCCATGGTGACCCGAGTTGCCCTTTCGCCGGTGAGCGTTAGTACCTCACGTTGATCGTTGATTTGGGCGCCCCACGAGCCAGGAACGACGGGGCCGAGCTGTGGAGGATCTTGTGCACTCGATTGCGCTCCCTTTTTGTGTGGACGGCTCGAGCAGAAGAGGGCGCGAGCTGGTGGACAACCGAGGGAAACAGAGGCGTCGCCGGCGGTTGTTTTTCGGGCGCGGAAGCAATAGGAGGCCACGGTACGAGTGAGAGGCTTCGTGTTTGCTTCGGTGGGAGGGATAAGCGCCGGATGAACCGCCTCTGGCGCCCGCGCGTGGGGGGGCAGCTTGAGCAGGAGGTGGCGGTGGCTGCCGCCTCGGTGGCGCCGGGAGCTCGGTCTAACCCGAGAGCAAAGACTTATGTGCTAAGTTTTTCCCTCCTCTTCTATGACAATTGGGCCCCACCAAGTTTCTTGCTCAAATATCTCCAGATTTTTTTTGGCACATTGCAAACTTCACTCATATGGAGCTCAAAATTCACAAGCCAATTGGTAATTTGACAAGTTGTGCCTCAGTTTCAAATTTAAATTCAAATTTGGATGGAATTCACAAGTCCCTTTGATATTCATATCAAAGCACCTCCAAATTTGCTCCAAATTTGCCCCCTCTACAATTTGAACCTGGGGAGTTTTAATATGCCCTCTGATCTATGAGTTGATCATTGCAAATACAACTTTTTTAAACATCAGTTTGCATTTTTCTTTTTGGAGATATCCCCTCCTCTTTTGGGAGTGACCCTCTTAATTCAAACTGAATTCAAAGTTTTTATTGCTCATGCCAACACTTTCATGGGTAAACAAAAGTTTTTGTAAGTCCCATTTCTTGCATATAAACTCAACTTTATTCATAGCTTAAGTTTTCTATTCACAAGTTTTGGGACTTTTACAGAAGGTATAATGGATATGAATAATCAAGGATGACATAGGATTGCATTGAATTGACATAAGCTAGGATTCCCTGACAAAATACCTGACTCATGGCATACCGGACTAGTCTGGTGTTCAGGGTCGGACTAGTCCAGAGTACCGGACTTGTCCGCCCTAAGAATGGACTAGTCCGTTATGAGGCTGCTCAAGCCCTAATTTGTCGAAATTTGAGATTATTCAATGCAAATATGATCTAGGGTACATGGAATACATCAACAGAGCATGCATTGACTAGAGGAGTTAAGCTAATTGAGCAAAAGCAAGGAAATTCGAAGGTTCTAGAGTTTGGAGCGAAGTTTACCAAATCCTTCGATTCGAGGCGTTGAAGGAGTTCTTGATCCAGACTAGTCTGTGGTCTTTGATCCCTTTGCAATGGAGATCGATTCCCACGGAAATTTGGGTGGTTTTGATGGAGAACTTGTAAATCCGCCTTGGGAGCACTTGAGTGATGAGAGAGAGAGTGGGAAGGGTTGTGAGGATGAAGAAGATTAGGTTTGAGCCGTCCCTAGGGTTATGGAGTAGAAATATCAGACTAGTCCGGACCATATTGAAATAGTCCGTTTTCTGGTCAGAGAGAAAATCGGACTAGTCCGTGGTGGTCCGGACTAGTCCGATCTAACGGACCTAGTACGGACTAGTCTACAAGTGCGGACTAGTCCGGGTGACCACGGACTAGTCCGTGGTCCCCTGTACAGAAGTGTATAACACACACACACACACACACACACACACACACACACACACACACACACACACACACACACACACACACACACACACACACACACACACACACACACACACACACACACACACACACACACACACACACACACACACACACACACACACACACACACACACACACACACACACACACACACACACATATATATATATATATATATGTATTTAGAAGTTCCTATTAAGGAATAAGGGACAAAGGCACACAAAAATTCTTGATGAATATGATCAGTAAACATACAACAATCAAGCTATGACCATGATTCACCAAGATCAAGTAACTAACTTAGTTTTTAGGAGAAAAAATAGAGAGAGATTATTTTTCAACATAATTAACATGATTTTGAGGATGGCATACATGTATACAAGCTTTCAAGCCATGTTTCGAGCATCAAGGATATTTAGTTCATTTTAATTGCACTCTCATTGTCATAAAGGAGTGGAATGCGACTCATATTGTAACCGTAATCCCTTAGAGTTTGTCGCATTCAAAGGAGTTGTGAAATCCCGAAAATTCTAGCAAGTGGAGCTGCAAATCACACCGAGAAAATGAGAGGGGATTTAAACTCTTGAATTTAACGATGTGAGTTCCAAGACTAAACTTGAACTTGCAAAAATTCCCGAACACGGAAATCTAAAGCTATCATTTGATTCTCCACACATCCAATAATAGCCCGGAAAATTTTGAGAGAATTTGAAAAGGATTTCCTATTTGTTAGAATTTATACAGGAATTCAAATTCTGACTTCACCAAAATTAAAATTTGAGTGCACCATTGTGTTCCTCATATTTCTTTTTGCCTATCCTCCAAATTTTATCAAATTAAGAGCTCATTTGCTATTTTAAATCGAACTGAGGGATAAGAGAAAGAATTATGGCTGTGTGGACCCCACTGGACAGAGACTCCATACGTTGTGCTCTGTTTGTCCTTCACCGAGAGCTGACAGCTCCTGCTCGCCGGTGCTCACCGCCTCTCCACAGCGCCACCTCCTTCTCTGTGGATGAGAACACAGAGTAAATAGGGAGCAACACGCTGTCTTCCCTGTGAACCGGATCTCCTCGCTCCCCACCGTCTCCTCGCACAGCTCAAAGCAAAAACACAGCCGAAGAAACTCACCACGGCCAAACCTCGCTGTTCCCCGGTGACTGCCTGCTAGAGGACTGTTCGTGGCCGACGGTCTACATGAAAAAGGAGCGCCCTCAGGTGTGCAAACCGACGGTGCAACTCTCTTCTCCTTTCGTGCATCGCTGTGGATCAATTTTGCAATTCTTTGCTTCGGTATGCCTAGAACCGAACCTCACCAATCTTCAAAATTCATCGTGTTCAGTCCACCATCACGTGTGCCGAGCTACAAACATGATCTAGACACTCCCACGCCACTCTAGGATCAAAAATCATCGAAAATCATCAAGATTTGGCGCTGTTCTTCGAGAATTTTGGGCCGGCACCGATTTTCGCCCTAGGTCGCTGATGAGTTCCTATTTGCAGCCATTTCTGAGCTGATTTGAGACCATGCCGGTGATGAGGGATCCCCCACGGTGCTTTAGAGCCCAAGAACCGACCATTTGATGGAGAATTCACCGTGCATGACCTCGCTGGAGCCCTAGGGTTTGCTGTTGCCGGTGCGCCCTGTTTTCCGGCGAGTTTCAGCCTCCGGCGACCTCACCAACGTGTTCAGCGTGGGGAAAAATGGGGGGGGGGGGGGTGCGGCCAGCAGGGGGTCCGGAGGTGGCTGGGAAGTGCCTTTCCGGTGACCTCACTGGAGGCAGCCGCCACTGCTCTGTTTGGCGCAAGGCTGAAGGTTAGGGATGATGAGTGGGACCCACTGTCATCATTTAAACATTTTCCAGATTTTCCCAATTCAGTTCAAACTTTGGAGAACGATAACTTTGTGTAGGAGTGTCCAAAATTGTGAAACAAATTTTGTTGGATTCCTCTATAAGAGTACTATCCAGGGATGCATCCCAATGTTTATGAAAATCCCTGGATTTGGCTCATTAATTCATTAAAAAAATCTTGTATGAAATTTTACAGGAGTTCTGCTTATTGGAAAATTCCCATATTTGGGCAGGACATTCTTCCAATAATCATTGAACTCCAGTAAAATTTTCAGAGGCATTGGACTCCATTTGCTTGTCCAAATATTATTTGAATCCTCTATGTCTCCGAAAAATGGGAAAATGAACAGAGACATTTTAAGACTTTTAACCAAGTTTGGAAAATCCATATCTCTGTGTAGGAAGCTCCAAAAATGGTAAAACCAAGTCCTATGGACTCATGAGTGTCTTAACTTTCTGAAAAACCAAATTTGGAGCATGAAAAGACACTATAATTGCCATAGGATTTTAGAGAAGCCAAATAGTAAGAAAATTCCCTAGGCCACATCTTCCATCAACTTTGTCTGAAATTTTGCAAGCCATACCTCTGTATGATCCATGGACCACTGTAAAAATTTCAGAGCAAGTTGAGATCATCTTCTCCTGTTTTCTGCCAATTATGTCCAGCTTCATATTTATGTCCAATAGCTATTTCTTTGAACTTTATTCCAAAGACCTCCATTGATCCAAAATGATTCTTTCTCTGTCCAACACATAACCAGAACCCAAATCTCGAGTCTTAGTTGGTTTAAATAATTCTTAAGTCATAACACACATTTGTTTTATAATTCATATACTCGCAACATAAAACTGTGCATATTCATGTCGGTAGGAAATACGACGAAGGAGTTCAACGAAGAACTCAACTCGGAGCAAAAAGTTGAAGCCTTACTCGTCGCAAAGCTACTGATTTAAAAGTAGAAATAACCTGCAGCAAGATAAGGCAAGCCCCGGTTTGCATTATACAGCTTTTAGTTATATTTTACTTTGTATCACTTTTATGGGTCTAGTATGTATTGTGCATTAGGTCAAGGTGATTGATACTCCAAATGCATGACCCACAAACCCTTGGAGTTAAAGGGTAGAATAGGTTATCTTCGTGTAGCTTCGGCTAGGCTTATGTTGTATAGGATCCGGTACAAGTCGGGTAGTTGGAAGCTACTCGCGAGTTTAGGATGTTGGTTCAGCGGGGTGTGATTCTAGAGAATGAAAGTTCTGGAATAGAAAATGAGACCGAGCAGAGAGTAGGAGCAGCAGGACGATGGGCCTTTGTGGCTGTAGCTCTGTTTGTGTTGGTTAAGGACCGATGCGTATGCCGCCCTGCTGAGCAAGTTTGAACAGTACCGAATGCATACTGGAATTATGGGGTCCAGGAAACCGATGTAACTCGGGTACTCTCATGTCGAAACTTATAGGGCCGTCCTTTGGGGGTTGGTGTCAGAGGTGTAAACCCGCTAGAGGAGCAACTTCGACGTGTTCCGTGTAGTGGCCCTTCTGATGGGTCGGCGGAACTGGTTTGGCATTGGAGTGACGTGTGAATGGTTGCTGCATACAACGTAAGAAAGAGCTCTTGCATGAGTCTTTCGAGGCTGGTGTATGTGTCATGTATTCCGGTTGTGTCCTGATTGCAATCACCGTCCCTCGCGGTTATATGAGTACCACATGTTCACTGAGTTGTGACGTAGTAATAAATTCCAGATAAAGTGTGATGAATCATTGCTGATGTGAAGTTCTTAAATTCATTGTATTGCCAACCATGTATGCTGTAGTTGTAGAGCTCATTAAGTTTATTTTCCTCTTTGGGCATCACCACATCGGAGGAAAGCGTTTCTTGTTTGATTGTTGACTTCTGATGTGAGGGCTGCCTAAGGCATAATAATCTGCTGCTATTAAGCTGAAAGTAAGGAATAACATGTAGGCGTGTCGTTATTGCATCATACCTTTCCTATGTTAGTAATCCCTGCACGTAGAGTTTCATGTTTAGGAGTGTCGGTTAAGTCTTGCTGAGCCATCATGCTCACGGTTGCATTATTAGTGTTTTGCAGGTTATAAAATTTGCTATGAAGATGGTTGTTTGGTGAGCCATCAGGGACTCACCGGAAACCCTGCCGCTGCACTTATCTTTGTGGAAGCTAGTAAGAAGCATCTGCGGTCTGGACGTCTTCTCTTTTGCATAGTTAGGACCAAGAGTAAGTGTGTATGTATATTCCGCTGCGTGTACCCTCGTGCTACAATAATTTGTAAATGACATTATCTTGAGAAATAAAAGACTTTGTACTTTATGGTTCTTTTCATATATGCTGTTGGGTGCTGCATCGCTCGGCACCACCCAATGTGTATCCTGGAGTGTGGATCCCGATAGGGGGAAAGTTGCTGGCCGCCCATCATGACCCTGAGAACATCACTTGGGAAGAGTTCAAGCGTAGCTTCCGCAACCATTACATCCCAAGAGGTGAACTCAAAAACAAGAGGAAAGAGTTTTTTGGACTGCAGCAGGGAAACATGACGGTGATGGAATACCTCACTAAATTTACTCAACTATCCCGCTATGCCCCACGGGACATAGAGACTGATGAGCAGAAACAAGATTGTTTCGTGGAGGGACTTACCGCAGAGATGCAGTGTGCAATGTCCTCAAATGAGTATGAAAGCTTCCAAAAGATGGTGGACAGAGCATTTGTGGTAGAAAGGAAGCTAAAGGCCTTGGAAACTGAGAATAAGAGGAAGGCCGGGTGGTCACATCAAGCTTCTGGGAGCCACACCCGCCCACGTCTGATGCAGCAACCTGCAGGGCAGACGAGCCGTGCTGCGGTACCCTACTCAGCACCAAGAGGGTACAACCCGAACTACAGGCCTCCGGCAGCACCAGCACAGCCGCAACGTCAGTTGGTACAGCAGCCTCGCCCCGCATATCCACCTCGACCAGCAGTGCAAGGACCTCGGAACCAACCCCAAGACAACAAAGGCCAAGCACCTAAGGTTGGGGTGCAATGTTTTAGCTGTGGTGAAGTGGGGCACTATGCCCATAAGTGCCCAAAGAAGAAGCCCGTGCAGCCACAACAGCAGAATGTAATGAGAGGACGGGTGAACCACGTCACTATGGAGGAAGCACAAGATGCACCCGACGTGGTAGTTGGTAAGTTTCCTGTCAATTTACACCTCGCAACCCTGCTGTTTGATTCTGGTGCCACCCACTCGTTTATTGCCCAAGGGTTTGTTAAGAAGTATGACCTAGCAACAACACAAATGAACCATATGCTAGCCGTAAACTCTCCAGGTGGAGAAATAAGGACAAGACAAGTGTGTCCCAAAGTGAATCTAGACATTAATGGGGTAGTGTTTACTGCTAACCTCATAGTGATAGATTCCCAAGGGATCGATATTATTTTGGGCATGGATTGGTTGACCAAACATAAAGGAATCATCCATTGTTCGACCAGAACGGTGGAACTAACTCACCCTAGTGGCACAAGAGTAAAGTTCATAACAATACACGAGCCTAGGAGGGACATTAAATTAAATCAAGTTGAGGTGAAAGTGGAGGAGATCAGGATTATCCGGGAATATCCAGATGTTTTTCTGGAAGAATTGCCAGGTATGCCTCCCGATCGTGAAGTGGAATTTGCAATTGAGCTAGTGCCTGGAATAGCCCCGATATACAAGAGACCTTATCGGATGGACTCCAAGCAGCTAGAAGAACTCAAGGATCATTTGAGAGAATTGACGGAGAAGGGGTATATTCGCCCTAGTTCCTCACCATGGGGAGCTCCGGTGATATTTGTGCCCAAGAAGGATGGAACCCAAAGGTTATGCATGGATTACCGTGCCTTGAATGAGGTAACCATCAAGAACAAGTACCCATTACCCCGCATTGAAGACTTGTTTGATCAGTTGAGGGGAGCTTGTGTGTTCTCGAAAATTGATCTCAGGTCGGGATACCACCAACTCAAGATAAGGCAATCTGATATTCCCAAGACAGCTTTCGTATCTCGGTACGGACTGTATGAATACACTGTCATGCCTTTCGGGCTAACTAATGCCCCGGCATACTTCATGTATCTCATGAACAAGGTATTCATGGAATATCTGGACAAATTTGTGGTGGTTTTCATAGATGATATTCTCGTCTTCTCCAAAGATGAAGAAGAACATGAGAAACATCTAAGGTTGGTGTTGCAAAGGCTGAGAGAACACCAACTATATGCCAAATTGAGCAAGTGTGAGTTTTGGCTGAAGAGAGTTCCCTTCTTAGGACATATAATCTTAGAGGGAGGAATCTCCGTAGATCCCGCCAAAATTGAGGATATACAGAAGTGGAAGACCCCTGAAAATGTCGGGGAAAAGTTCGAAGCTTCTTGGGATTGGCTGGATACTATCGACGGTTTATCGAGGGATTCTCAAAGATCTCGAGACCTCTCACCAAACTGTTGGAGAAGGGAATCTCATTCACCTGGACGTCACAGTGCGAGACGAGTTTTCAGGAGCTAAAGAAGAGATTGACAACAGCCCAGTGTTGGTTATGCCAGATATGCAGAAGAATTTCACAGTGTACTGCGATGCCTCTGGAAACGGGTTGGGATGTGTTCTCATGCAAGAAGGGCATGTCGTGGCATATGCATCCCAGCAGCTTCGGAAGCACGAGAAAAACTATCCTACACATGACCTAGAACTAGCCGCAGTGGTACACGCGTTGAAAATTTGGCGACACTATTTGATGGGGAAGAGGACGGAGATGTATAAGGATCATAAGAGTTTGAAGTACATTTTCACACAGCCAGATCTCAATCTCAGACAAAGGAGATGGTTAGAGCTAATTAATGACTTTGATGTAGGCATCAACTATCATCCTAGGAAAGCAAACGTCGTGGCCGATGCTTTAAGTCGGAAAGTGCAGGTCAATAAGTTGAGCTCAAAGGACATGCCTGCAGAATTGAAGGACGAGGTTATAAGGCTCAATCTATGTCTAGTAAATAGTGGTGAAGCCATCGCCATGGAAGTGGACTCCACACTCGAGCGAGACATACGCGAGGGCCAAAAGAATGATGAGAAGATACAAGAGATCAGACAACTCATCAAGGAAAATAAAGCTCCAGGTTTTAGAGAGGATGAACAAGGAACGGTGTGGCACGGAAAAAGAAACTGTGTGCCTGAAGTAAAGGAGATCCGTGTATTGATTTTGAAGGAGGCTCACGATTCCGACTATTCCATTCATCCTGGGAGTACGAAGATGTACCAGGACCTCAAGAGCAGGTATTGGTGGTATGGCATGAAGCGAGATGTCGCAGAACATGTTGCCCTATGTGACACATGTCAGTTGGTGAAAGCAGAACATCAACGACCCGCGGGATTATTGCAACCACTCAAAGTGCCTGAATGGAAATGGGAAGAAATCAGCATGGATTTCATCGTGGGATTGTCTAGGACCCAATCAGGATATGATTCGATATGGGTCATCATTGATAGGCTAACCAAGGTAGCTCACTTCATTCCCGTAAAGGAAAGCTATAGCGGATCCAAATTGGCAGAGTTGTACATGTCAAGGATCGTGTGTTACCATGGAGTGCCAAAGAAGATTGTGTCAGATCGAGGGACACAGTTCACCTCAAGGTTCTGGCAGAAGTTGTACGAAACCATGGGAACCCATCTGAACTTTAGATCTGCCTATCATCCCCAAACTGACGGGCAGACGGAAAGAACCAATCAGATCCTTGAAGATATGCTAAGGGCATGTGCACTCAAAAACAATAGGAGTTGGGACAAGAACTTACCGTATGCGGAGTTTTCCTATAACAACAGCTATCAAGCTAGTATGAAGATGTCACCGTTTGAAGCCTTGTACGGGAGAAAGTGCAGAACTCCCCTATTTTGGAACCAAGCGGGGGAAAGTAAAGTGTTTGGTCCAGAAGTACTACAAGAAGCCGAGGCGAAGGTAAGGGAAATTCACAACAATTTGAGGATAGCATAGACACGCCAAAAGAGCTATGCTGATGTACGAAGAAGAGAGCTCGTTTTCAACGTGGGAGACTATGTCTATCTCAAGGTGTCCCCTATCCGAGGACTTCGTCGGTTCAAGGTGAAAGGGAAGTTTTCACCTCGATACATCGGACCCTTTCAAGTTCTGGAGAGGAAAGGCGAAGTGGCGTATCAACTAGAATTACCGGATCATCTATCGGATGTGCACGATGTATTCCATGTGTCACAACTCAAGAAATGCCTGAGGACGCCTGAAGAGGTGTTACCCATGAATGAAGTGGACATAGCTGAGGATTTGTCTTATGCCGAGCAACCATACAAGATTTTGGAGACAATGGAACGCCTCACCAGAAATAAAAGAATCCGGATGTGCAAGGTACAGTGGAAGCATCACTCAGAAGAGGAAGCTACCTGGGAGCGGGAAGATGAGCTCAAGGCACAATTTCCGGAATTGTTTTCTTAGGAACACCAATCTCGAGGACGAGATTTCTTTTTAGGGGGGTAGAGCTGTAACACCCCAAAAATATTGTTAAGACCCTAAATCATGTTAAGAGGGGAATTTAAAAATTTTTTGGACGTGTTGCATGTTTTGAAAAAATTCAAATTCAAACTGGAATTGAAATTAAACTCAAATCAGAAAAGAAATAGAAAAAGAAAAAGAGAAAACAGAAAAAAAAACCGGCCAGTGGGCCGAAACCCACCAGCCGGCCCAGCCAGCGCCCGCGCCAGCCCACAGCCGCGCGCGCTGCTGCCTCACACTGACAGGCGGGACCCACCCGATCTTCATCTACCTCGCGACAGCGCCGGACTCCCTCGCACCCGAATCAAAACCGATCGGGATTTCGGCGTATCCCCGCTGAATTCTGTTCGTAGGCGATGCGGACATGATCTAAAACACCCCGCCGCCCTCCCCCGTCTATAAAAACCCCAGCCTCATTCTGTTTTTCCCACGCGATCGCCGATTTTTCCTCCGGTGAGAACCGAGACTTCTCCGGCGAATTCTGGCTGATCTAAGGTCGGAAATTCCGATCTAACTCGCTGGTCTTGATCCACCGCCTCCGGGGAACCTTGCAGGTGCAGATAACTCGGTGACTTGCGGTGTAAACACAGCGCCGACGAGCTTCGCCGTGGTTTCGCCTCGGACCTCGTCGCCGATCACCTTCCAGGACCTCCGAGCTCAAGAAAACCCCCGAGGTGAGATCCCCGACCTCCCCTCTACCAATCTATACCATAAAATCACAGTTCTAGGAAGAATTCCCGAAGATCCAAAAGTTTCCGGCGAGATCGCCGCTTCCCGCCGCCGTGCGCCGCCGGCAGCGCCGCCCGCGCTCGATCAGAGCGACGTGGCCGCTTGTGCGCCGTTTATTTTAAATCGCACGGTAGGGTTTAAATCCCCGCGTACCGGTTTGATGTTATAATCTCGGCCGTCGGTTTAAAATCGGACGGTCCACGTCAGCCCCACGTTATAAAGACTGGAAATCTTACGTGCTACCCCCTGGGGTTCTCGGGAAATAAGAGCTAGCCCCGGAAACTTCTGATCTAGCCCCTGGAACTCCAGAAAATCATGTAAATTCATTTAAAAATCAGTTTTAGCCCCTGGACTTAATGAAAATTAGGAAAAACACCTCTGATAAGTGTAGCTAGACCCCTAAAAATTCTTAAAATAATATTATAGACCCTGTAGTGGGCTAAGTTTAACTTTTTAGCCCTGTTTAGTATTCAATTTAGGAAATTGAATATGTGGCTAGTGTTTAAAAATTAGAAAGTGGGACAAACATATTGTCAAAATTAAATTAAAGACTTTCTCAGTATTTAGGAAACTTTGGAGTGAGATAAAAATATATTTTGGGCTGAACTGAATCTGTTTAATTTATTATTCACATTTAAAGACACATTTTTAAGTAAACAATAGTTCTAGAAAATAGGGAAAATAATTGTGAAATAGTTTACATCAGAGGCAAAGGTCAAAATATGTTATTAAATTATTTAGGACCAGAACCTATTCTGTTTAGATGATGTGTCTTACTATTTTCATAATAAAGTACACATTTATGCATAGGAAAATAAATCTGAAAATATAGCAACTAGTAAATGATAAATGGAGTTTCTAAAATCCAAGAATTCGGTATAGGGTTGGTAGAAATTCTGATGACACATATGGAGAAGAAAAATACCCTTCATGCACACTTGGTAGCTAAAAGGTGTATAAATTGAATATAAGGAATTTGTTTAAATTGGAAACTCATATAATATATACAAACATAAAATATGAATACAAAAGTAGAAATCATATGCACATGTTTAAAAGTGCATGGAAGCCAAAATCAACACACATAGAGTAACCACAACACATAGAAATGAGAATGACTTTCATAAATGTGAATGTGTGGTTTGTATGAAGTGGAAGTGTGAACCATGTCTTATGGATTGTTGTTTTTCTGTTGCTATGTGTGATGGTATGATGTAGAACCTGCTCAAGAGCAAGTTATTCCTTTCCAAGATCAGGACTACCTATTTCAAGAGCAGCAGGAAGGAGGCAAGTGTCCTTGACCACTTCGATCCTATGCTAGGATGTGTAGCTAGAATTATTTGCATTGTCAATTGAAATATGAAACTCATGCCAGGAAGTTTCCCTAGAATTGCATTACCTTGTTTCCTTGCAGCCTGGGTTGGGATTTATTTTATCATGTCATTTATTATTATGCATATGCTTAGCCATGCTTAGAATGGGATAATTGGGATATGAGATCATCAGTTTATTTTACCATACTCTTGAATGAGGTATTGTGAGTTATGTAGAAGTAGGGATCAAGGCAAGTTGGATGTTTTGGTTGTGTGCTGGGTGCACGAGACTCGGGTTTGTGTTTAGTACTTGCCTGGATCCTAAGGACCGGTTCATGGAGCATGTAACCTGGCTTTACAGTGCCAACCACATGCTGAGATGGGGCAGCTTGGCCAATTAATTAGGTGTATCCCCGGCGTAGTATGGGTGTGTTGGATGGTGCGGGGAGTAGGTGTCAGCTGGACTACCATATGAACCGCAAGGCTCAAGAGGGGGCCACTGCAGTGGGGTTGGAGCCTCTTGTATGCTGTTAGGGGTGAAACCTCAGTGGGCCCACGCTCGTCGGGAATCCCTTTGTAAAGGCTTCGTAGTGATCTCCTGGCTACACACCTGGGAAGTGTGAATGTGGTTCGTAGCCACTGGCATAATGGAGGTTCTTTTAGTCCACCCGGCAACGGGGGATGAAATCACTACATGTGGGTACAGTGGTACAAACTCTGCAGAGTCAAAACTGTCATGACAGCCGTGCTCACGGTCAAGAGCGGCTTGGACTTATTCATGATTAGAGGATTGATGATTTTGAAAGTTGTGGATGTTAAGCGGGGAGCTTAACATTGGAAATGATGTTATGGTTATTGGATTATGATGATGGGATGGGAGATTGGGACCATTTCACCTGTGTAGTAATGTAGGTGCTTAATAAGCTAAGGTGATAGGTATTAATTGCGTAGTGCTTTAACCATGAGTTCAACCTCCCCTTGTTATAGCCATGCATGACAAAATTTTCCCACACTTGCTGAGTACCATTGGTACTCAACCTTGCATATTTTGTTGGTTTATATTGCTGCTCAGGTCAAGATAATGCGGTGGTGTATAATGACCAAGACTTTGGACCCGAAGAAGGTTTCTAGGTTCATGGAGACCCCCGGGCAACGCCTGTGATGGAGCCCTCAAGAATAATATTCCGCTGCTAGTTTGTTTATTTGTGATGAACTTATTATTGTCCATCGAGACATTTGCCATGTAAGACTTATTTATATTCGACACTTGTCTTGTAATAAATGATGCTTCACTATTTGTTATCACATGTATGAGAAAATGATCCTGGCATACATGTGATATTCACTTGGTTGTTCTTCGGAAAAACCGGGTGTGACAATACACGAAAAGTACCATAAATGTACAAAGTTTTTTATTTATCAACATAGTGTCTTTTACAAAATAATGTACCACGAGGGTACACACAGCGGAATATACATACACACTTACTCTCGGTCCTAACTAAGCAAAAGAGAAGACGTCCAGCCCGCGGACGCTTCTTACTAGCTTCCACAAAGATTAGTGCAGCGGCAGGGTTTCCGGTGAGTCTCTGATGGCTCACCGAACAACCATCTTCATAGCAAATTTTATAACCTGCAAAACACTAATAATGCAACCGTGAGCACGATGGCTCAGCAAGACTTAACCGACACTCCTAAACATGTAACTCTACATGCAGGGATTTCTAACATAGGAAAGGTATGATGCAATAACAACACGCCTAAATGTTGATCCTTACTTTCAGATTTATAGCAGCGGATTATTATGCCTTAGGCAGCCCTCACATCGGAAGTCCACAATCAAACAAGAAACGCTTTCCTCTGATGTGGTGATGCCCAAAGAGGAAAATAAACTTAGTGAGCTCTACAACTATAGCATACATGGTTGGCAATACAATGAATTTAAGAACTTCACATCAGCAATGATTCATCTCACTTCATCTGGAAATTATTACTACGTCACAACTAAGTGAACAAGTCGTACTCATATAACCGCGAGGGACGGTGATTGCAATCAGGACACACCCGGAATACACGACACATACACCCGCCTCGAAAGACTCACGCGAGCTCTTTCTTACGTTGTATGCAGCAACCTTTCACCCATCACTCCAATGCTGAACCAGTTCCACCGATCCATCAGAAGGGCCACTACACGGAACACGTCGAAGTTGCTCCGCTAGCGGATTTACACCTCTGACACCAACCCCCAAAGGACGGCCGTATAAGTTTCGACACGAGAGTACCCGAGTTACATCGGTTTATCGGGTCCCATATATCCGATATGCATCCGGTACTGTTCAAACTTGTTCAGCAGGGCGGCATACGCATCGGTCCTTAACCGACACAAACAGAGCTACAGCCACACAGGCCCAACGTCCTGCTGTTCCTACTCTCTGCTCGGTCTCATTTTCCACTCCAGAACTTTCATTTTCTAGAATCATACCCCGCTGTGTACACATCCTAAACTCGCGGGTAGCTTCCAACTACCCGACTTGTACCAGATCCTATACAACTTTAGCCTAGCAAAAACTACACGAAGGTAACCTATTCTACCCTTTAACTCCAAGGGTTTGTGGGTCATGCATTTGGAGTATCAATCACCTTGACCTAATGCACAATAGATACTAGACCCATAAAAGTTATACAAAGCAAAATATAACTAAAAAGTTGTTAAATGCAAACCGGGGCTTGCCTTATGTTGCTGCAGGTTTAGTTCTACTTTATAGTCAGTATCTTGGCGATGATTAAATCTTCAACTTGCTGATCCGAGTCTAGTCCCTTGTCGAACTCCTTCGTCGTTTTTCTTACCGATATGAATATGCACTGTTTTAATACGAGTAACTGAATTATATAACAAATGTGTTTTAGGAACTAAGAAGAGTTCAGACTATCTAAGACTCGAGAATTTGGTTTGGCTATGTGCTGGAACAGAGAAAGGAACATTTTGAGTATTGGAGGTTTTTGGAACTAAAGTGCAAAGAACTATATAATGGACATAAGTGGGAAACTGGACGTAATTGGCAGAAAACTGGAGAAGATGATCTCAACTTGTTCTGAAATTTTTACAGTGGTCCTTAGATCTTACAGAGGTATGGCTTGCAAAATTTCAGACAAAGTTAATAGAAGATGTGGCCTAGGAAATTTTCTTACTATTTGGCTTCTCTGAAATCCTATGACAATTATAGTGTCTTGTCATGCTCCAAATTTGGTTTTTCAGAAACTTGAGTCTCATGAGTCCATAGGACTTGGTTTCACCATTTTTGGAGCTTCCTACACATAGATATGAATTTTCCAAACTTGGTTAAATGTCTGAAAATGTCTCTGTTCATTTTCCCGTTTTTCAGAGACATAGAGGATTCAAACAACATTTGGCCAATCAAATGGAGTCCAATGCCTCTGAAAATTTTACTTAAGTTCAAGGATTATTGGAAGAATGTACTGCCCAAATTTGGGAATTTTCCAAATAACAAAACTCCTGTAAAATTTCATACAAGATTTTTTAAATGAATTAATGAGCCAAATCCAGGAATGTTCATAAATATGGGCTGCACCCCTAGATAGTACTCTTTGAGAGGAATCCAACAAAATTTGTTTCACAATTATTGGACACTCCTACACAAAGTTATGGCTCTCCAAAGTTTTAACTGAAATGGGAAAATCTGGAAAATGTTTAAATGCTGACAGTGGGTCCCATTCGTCATCCCTAACCTCCAGCCACGCGCCAAAACAGAGCAGTGGCGGCTGCCTCCGGTGAGGTCGCTGGAAATGACCTTCCCGGCCACCTCCGGACCCCCTGCTGGCCGCCCCCCATTTCCACCCTGCTGAACTCATTGGTGAGGTCGCCGGCGGCTGAAATTCGCCGGAAAACGGTGCGCACCGGCAACAGCTAACCCTAGGCCTCCGGCGATGTCGTGCACGGTAATTTCTCCACCAAATGGTCGGTTCTTGAGCTCTAAAGCACCAGGGAATCATGGAGAAGACCGACATGAGGTCTAAACAGGCCGGGGAGAGCTCCAAACCTATCGGCACCGTGCACCTGACATGGTTCAGTGGTATACCCTCAAAAAGAACTCGAATTCCTCGCTCCACACTCAATTTCTTGGTCTAAAATCGATGGAGGAGGTGTGCTAGGAAGTTAAGAACTTGTGTGCGGAGTTTGAAACACAACCAACACGAATTGAGGACGAATTTTGCAATTCTTACCTCAAGGTCAGTTTCGGCCGCCCTGGAGAAAAACTTGAAATTCTCCCTCTGTGATCAATGGCTTGGGCTGAGTTTTGGAGGTGAGCAACTAGGCTTGTAGGTGCACCTATGGGGTGGCTTGCTTGGGCGAGATCACTACTGGTTTGGGCTGCCCACGGTGATCAGTTCGGTTCTTCAGCTTTTACCCGAGAGCTGCAGAACTTTTGCTGATTTCCGGTGCTAAGGAGCTCAGGACCATGGGGGAAAGTTGCTGTCCGGCTAGAGCACTCGGGGGCGAAGCTTTTTCGTGTGGAGAGCTCGGTCAAAAGGAAATTCTGTTGGTGGCTGTGATCGTGAGAAGCAGTGCAGCGCTGGTTTCTTCTCGGGTGGGAAACAGAGAGCTGATTGAGCGAGAGAGAAGCAACCAGGCTCGTACGTGGGATGGATAGGGGCAAAGCAACCGAGCTGAGAGCAGGAGGTGGCACCCAAAAACTTCGTCCCGAAGTCTGCTGCCGATGTGCTGTCGGGAGCTCGCGCGAGGGAGGAAAACAGAGGCGGTTCACTCCCTGTGTAGCTGACAGATGGGGTCCACCTCTCCCCCTTATCCCCCAATTTCTGTTTAAAAATAGCAAACGAGCTCCAAATTTGATAAAATTTGGAGGATAGGCCAAAAGAAATACGAGGAACCCAATGGTGCACTCAAATTTGAATTTCGGTGAAGTTGGAATTTGAAACTGAGATTTAAATTCAAATTCGAATTTTCTCCCATTTAAATTCCAACAAATAGGAAATCCTTTTCAAATGCTCTGAATGTTTGCCGGGCTATTATTGGATGTGTGGAGAACCAAATGATATCTTTAGATCTCCGTGTTTGGGAATTTTTGCAAGTTCAAGTTTAGACTTGGAGCTCACACCTTTAAATTCAGAAGTTTAAATTCCCTCTCCTTTTCTCGGTGTGACTTGTAGCTACACTTGCTTGAGTTTATGGGATTTCACAAAACCTTGCCCAGAAACATACACTCAACATGATATCAGGCCTAGATGCACATAAATAGAGTAAGGAGCCAATCATGGAACGATATACCTTTTGATCCACATTTGGTCCGTCTTCATTTAGATCCAAGTGTCCATTTGTCGCCATGGGAGTCTTTATGGGCTTTGCTTTGTCCATTCCAAACTTCTTGAGAATGTCTTGAGTGTACTTTGTTTGTCTTATGAACGTCCCGTCCTTTTTTTGCTTCACATGGAATCCCAAGAAGTACCTGAACTCTCACATCATGGACATCTCGAATCTATCTGTCAGAATCTTGCTAAATTCTTAACAAAAGGATTTGTTAGTTGAACCAAATATAATATCATCAACATAGATTTGTCAAATGAAGAGATCATCATCAAAGTGTTTAGTGAACAAGGTGTAATCAGCTTTTCCAATCTTGAAGTCATTTTCAATCAAAAAGTCTCTAAGGCACTCATACCAAGCTCTAGGAGCTTGTTTGAGGCCATAGAGAGCCTTACGCAGTTTGAACACATAGTCGGGGTGCTTTTGATCTTCAAAACCGGGTGGTTGCTCCACGTACACCTCCTCCTTGATCGGTCCGTTGAGAAAGTCGCTTTTCACATCCATTTAATAAAACTCAAAATCGTGGTGAGTAGCATATGCAAGTAATATACGAATCGATTCAAGCCTAGCTACGGGAGCAAAAGTCTCATCAAAATCCAAACCTTTGACTTGTGAGTACCCTTTTGCCACAAGTCGTGCCTTGTTCCTTGTTACCACTCCATGTTCGTCTTGCTTGTTGCGAAGACCCATTTAGTGCTGACGACATTGGACTTGGGTCTTTCAACAAGCTCCCACACTTCGTTCCTTTTGAAGTTGTTCAATTCTTCTTGCATTGCCATCACCCAATCCGGATCTTCTAATGCATCCTCTACCCTGTATGGTTCCAAAGAGTATACAAAAGAGTAGTGTTCACCAAAATTAGATATGCGAAATCGAGTTATTACTCCCTTTTGGATGTCACCGATTATGTTGTCGACGGGGTGATCTCTTTGGATGCTTTGGTGTACCCGTGGATGTGGCACGTGTGGTCTTGAATCTTCATTATCATCTTCTTCTCCCCCTGGATAGTTGTCGTCAGTGATGTTTTGATCCTCTTCATTTTCTTGAGGTTGATCTTGTATGGAAGCTCCCCCTTGATCATTTTCCTCCACCTGTGGTTCAATTTCTTCATTCGCATTTGAAGGTGGCACTTGTGGTCGAACATCGCCAAATGCCATTCTTCTCAATGCTTGACATGGAGCTTCTTGATCTAGCACACACTGATCAACTTGCTCTTCTTGAGAACCATTAGTCTCATCGAACACTACGTCACGTGGTACTTCAACAAGTCCGGAAGTTTTGTTGAAGACACGATAAGCGTAGGAGTTCGAATCATAGCCATGTAAGAAACCTTCATTGGACTTCGAAGCAAACTTCGAAGCCCTTGGCTTCTTGTTTAAAACATAACATTTTGAACCAAAAACTCAAAAATATGAAATATTTGGCTTGTTACCCGTGAGTAGTTCATATGAGGTTTTCTTGAGCAACCGATGAAGATATAGTCGGTTTATGGCGTGACAAGCGGTGTTAACCGCTTCAGCCCAAAACCTGTCCGAAGTCTTGTATTCATCGAGCATTGTCCTCGACATCTCAATGAGAGTTGTGTTCTTCCTTTTGGCTACTCTTTTTTCTTGAGGAGTATATGGTGCTGAAAATTCGTGCTTTATTCCTTCTTCATCTAGATGCTCCTCAACTTGGGTGTTCTTGAGTTATGTCCCATTTTCACTTCGTATGTTCTTGATCTTCAATGAAAATTCATTTTGGGCACGCTTGATGAACTTCTTGAGGGTTCCTTGAGTTTCTGTTTTATCATGCAAAAAGAAAACCCACGTCAAGCGTGAAAAATCATCAACAATGACTAGACCATATTTGTTACCGCTGATGCTTATGTAAGAAATTGGACCAAATAGATCCATGTGGAGGAGCTCAAGTGGTCTTGTTGTAGTCATGACATTCTTCACGGGATGGGATGCTCCTACTTGCTTCCCTGCTTGACACTGTCTACATGGCTTGTCTATCTCAAAAACAGCATCCTTTAAACCTCAGATGTGATTGCCTTTGAGGAGTTTTTGAAGATTCCTCATACCAACATGTGCTAGCCATCTATGCCACAACAAACCCATGTTGGTCTTTGCAATCAAGCATGTGTCAAGTTCGGCTTTATCTTTGTTGAAGTCAACTAGATAAAATTTTCCCTTAAATACACCCTTGAGTGCAATTGAGTTATCACTCCTTCTAAAGACAGACACACTCTTATTAGTGAATAAGCAATTATAACCCTTGTCACATAATTGAGATATGGACAAAAGATTATAATCCAAGGAGTCACCGTGTAAAAATGAGAGAGAGTATGTTGTGATAAAATTGCAATTTTACCGGTACCAAGCACTTTTCCTTGACTATTATCACCAAAGTAAATGCCTTCGCTTCGATTTTCATTTTCTTCATATTCCATGAACATTCTTCTTCCTCCGGTCATGTGATTTGTGCATCCACTATCTAGCACCCATTTTGCTCCACCGGATGATTAAGTCTGCAAAAACAATTTATGCCTTGGTCTTAGGTACCCAAGCTTGCTTGGGTCCTTTGAGGTTAGTCACAAGTGATTTGGGCACCCATACATGAGACTTGGTGTTACCATGGCGTGACCCAACATATTTAGCATAAACTCTTCCAAGATTACTTTTCATAAGTACATATGAAGCATCAAAAGTTCTAAATAGAAGTTGTTGTTCATATGTGTTCACAGTGTTAAATTTATCAACATTATTAAGTTTTCTAACTTAAGAAGAGTTTCCCTTCACAAAGGCAATGCAACTCTTGTTATTCTTGTGGCTTCTAGCGTTTTGCTTTTCACCATTAGAATATCCAATGCCATATTTGACATTAGGAGGTCATGTGAACGAGTATGCATTGCGTGCATACTTGACCTTCTCCTTGTCAAATATGCTCTTTAAGAAGATTGCTTGTCCTTTGTCAAGTTTGGCTTTTTCTTCATGTTAGTGTCACTTTTGGCACAGGTGCAAGTAATACTAGTTTCAGACTTTATGTGTTGAGAAGCTGAGCTAGAAGTTGATGAAGAACCATTTTGCTTGAGTGACTCAACTTGTACCTCAAGGATCTTGTTAACTTTGGTTAAGTTAGCATGTTCATCCTTGATTGTGGTGTTTGAGTCCTTTAACTTCAAGCAAGCTTCCTTGCTTGAAGCTAACTCAAGTTCTAGTGATTTACTTCACTCCATTTCAAGTTCAAGAAGTTTTTCAATCTCAAGATATTCCTCCTTTTGGGAGATGATCATATCTTCCTGACGAACGACTAACTTCTCCATATCAACAAGCTTATCAATTAGAAATTTCATCTTAGCAGCTGTCTTTTTGTCTAAACCCCTAAGCATATATTCATCTTCGTCACTGCTATCATCCTCACTAGAATTATCACTATCACTAGTAAAAGAATGCGAGAAGGAAGATTTAGTTGGTACCTTTCGTTTACCTTCCTTTGCCATTAGACAAGTGTTGTCGGTGTTTTTCCATGCACCCATGGATGGGAAGAGAGTGGATTTCTTGGTAGTTTTCTTTCTGGCTATGGTGGCCATCTCCTCTTCTTCTTCGGATGAGGATTCATCATTGGAGTCCCACTCCTTCCCTAGATGCGCTTGGCCATATTGCTTCTTCTTCTTAAACATTTTCTTTGGTTGAGGCTTGTTGTCTTTTGTCTTCTTCTTGTTTTCATCATATGGACAATCTACTATGAAATGATCATATTCACCGTAGTTATAGCATGCCCGTCTCATCTTGGGTCTTTGTTTGTCCCTTTGTCTTCCTTCATTTGAGCTGCTACCCTTTCTTCTTCTCATCATTTCTTGAACTTCTTCATGAACAAGATCATGTCTTATCCATCGATATCACTACTTTCATCATAGACGTCGTCTTCTCCATAAGCTTCTCGAGCTTCATTTGATACGGGTTTACAGGTTGACTTCAAAGCAACTCCTTTCTTCTTTGCCGAGGTGAGATCGGCAATTTCCTTGACATGCTTGGCTTGCTTCTCCATCATTTAAAAGTTGATGATCTTGCCAAGAAGTTTGTCTGGGGTTATTTTCCGGTACCCGGGGCTTTCTCTAATCATAGATGTAAGGGCCTTAGTTTTTGACACATATTTGAAGTGTTCATCAACACACACACACACACCTCATTTGAAGCAAGTTGATGAATACAAATGAAGAGCAAGTAACCACCATCAACATGCTCATTAGAGAACAAACTCACATATTGCAAAAGTGGTATTTCCCACATGTGATATATAGGGGCTGGGCATATGAAAACTCCTACACATTGCTAGGGATGTCCATGCCAAGTTTCACCCAAATTCAAAACCTTTTTGAGGTCATTTTGGGTATAGCTAGAAAGAGGGCAGTTTGAAAACATATTCAAATTCAAACTGTTTTTATCCCATGAATTCAAAAGTGGGAGACATATTCTTATTCCGCACATTTTTGTGAGCTCACACACCAATTTTCACTCCATTTGGAGTTGATCTTGACATGAGCTAAGTGGGGCAAATTCAAACTTTATTTGAATTTCAAACTGAACATGTGCTGAAATTCATTCAAACCAAACCCAATTTTTGATTCTAATGAATTCAAATGGCTCATGGGTGAATAATTTGAATCACCATGGGCATTTTGGGGCTTACTGTTCACAACAGTGATGAGGAACTTGATTGTGGGACTTGATTGTGGGACCCACATGTCATAGAGATAGGGGGGGAGACTTGCACACAAAGTCACAGCTCGGTGGGAAATTCCACCGAGCAGTTGCCGGCTGTACCACAGAGAAGCAACCGGCGCCACCAGCTGCTTCTCCCTTCGCGCGCTGGCGCCCAGGGCGGCCTGCTCGCGCCTCCACGCGACCGGCACCGCCTCAGCCCGGGTGAAGACCGGCTGGCTTTATCTCCTCGCGTGCGACCTCGATCAGCGGCAGTCTTTTCTCCCCGAGCTCTCAGTCGATCGGGAAAACCCAGCAAACAATCACCCCCTTCCTTCCGTGAGCTGCTAGGCAGCACCCTGGGGTCACACTCCACCTCCCCAACGACAAAAACCCCGAGCTCCGACCTCCCTTGTCCGAGAACGATCGCCACAGCGGCGACCTAACCTCAGCCAAAGGTCAGGAGCTCGTCGACAGCGTTCCACAGGAGCTTTCACGGTCCAGCAAGAGCGGCAGCAGGAGTGCGCAACAACCGTGTTGCTCTCCTCCAAGTTTGAAAGCAAACCGTGAAGAATCCACTGCGAATTTCCAGCTTTTGCTCCGGCGACCTTAAACCGAGCTTCTGGTATGGATTCTTCAAATTCTCGCTCTAGGATCCTTCTCTAGTTATCAAATCTTGCACATGGGCACTGGACTAGCCGGCGATCAATTTCCTTTCTGCATCCGTGGTATGAAACTGACTAGGAGTTACGAATTTTGAGCTCGATCGAGGGCGTTCATGGCTGGCACGATCGGTCACACGGTGCTGACCGACTTGCCGCCATCTTTGAACACTTTTGACACCTTGTCGATCTTCCTAGAGGTGTACTGATGCTGTAGAACCAATTGTTCGAGGTTTTCGCGGGTTAGAACACACGGCCGACGGCGCCGAACCTCAACTGAGGCCGCCGCACGTCGCCGGGCTATTTCCGGTCACCGCCAGATCGAACTGACCACACAGACGTGTTCCTTGACGTCGATAACCCCCTGGCGGCGAGTTTCAGACCATGTGATGGCAGGCAGCGGCAAGCCGGCGAGCTCCGGGTCTGCTCCGGCGAGGGGAGGCGGCACGGGCGCGAGGGCGCGTCGGAAGGAAGACGAAGCCGGCTGGCCCACGCGTCAGCGGCTTAAAAATTTCAGATTCCATTCAAACTTCAAATCCTCATAACTTTGGCTAGAAAACTCCAAATCGAGTGAACCAAATTTTGTTGGATTCAGCTCTCTGAGTACTTTCCAGCAAATAAAGTTTCACTTCATGAAAATTCTTATTTCCCCAGAATTAAGTCCTCAAATTTTAAACTGTTTGGAATTTTAACTGGAGAATCCTTAGGAGGAAAGTTCTGAAATTTTTCTGGGATGTTCACCAAAATACCCTTGAACTACCATAAAAATTTCAGATCCATTGGAGCTCATTTGATCCACCTAATTGTTTAGCTCATATCTTTAGCTAGGAACCTTCAAATTAAGTGATACCAACTCCATTAGAACCGAAAATCTAGTTTTGAGAAAGGCATAGTTCGTTTCATGAAAATCCTTAGGACACCCTAAAAGCCTTCAATTATGGTCAAGTACTTAATTAATTGTGGAGGGCTCAAATGAGCTTTTCTGCAACTAAAACTTGACCAAGTCTCTGTTTAGGTTGTAACCAAGCCACAGTAAAAGTTTCACAGTCATTGGGTCTGTCTAGTAAGAGTTATAGACTTCACCAGTTTAAATTCAATCAAATGCATTTAAATTAATACATATAATTGTATATCATGTAGTCGCTATGGTCGAGGAGGAATCCGAAGTCCTAGACTTCGTTACTCCGGAGGAGCAGCTAGCCTACGACCAAGAGCAGCAAGGCAAGCTCCGGTTTGCATTAACATTTTTACAAATTTTTATTGTTTTGAGCACTTACTTGAGTATTATGATTTCTTGCATTAGAGTCTTGTATGAAAACCCAATTGCATAGCCAAGAAACACCATGGGTTGGGTTTAGTATTTACATACCCCGTTAGCTACTGCAATGCTAAGATAGTGTAGGATTTGGTACAAGTCGAGTAGTTGGAACTACTCGCGAGCATATGCTAGAGGCACTCGACTCGGGTAGAGATAGCACATGATACACATGGCAAGAAAAATGAGACCGAGCGGAGGGTAAGAGCAGCAGGACTTTGGAGCCTGTGTGCTATAGCTCCGCTTGTGTCGATTGAGGACCGAGCCGTGTGCGGGCCTGTTGAACAAGCTAGAACAGTACCGAAGACCTACCGGCTATATGGGAACCGGGAAACCGATGTAACTCGGGTAGCTGGGTATTGAGGCATTGCCCGTCGTTCAGAGGGTAGGTTGAGAGCTTGAGGTGTAAATTGGCTGGCGGCACTGAGATGCGCGTGCAGAGACCTCTTGCTCGGGACGATGGGACCAGTTCAATATTTGGCTAACGGGCAACATCGAGTACGGGCGTACGTGACGGGTTATTCGGGTAACCCTGCAGGTGTAAATCGATTATAATCGCCGTCCCTCGCGGTCAGTGAGAACCACTTGTTCACTGTACCGTGACGTAGAAAGAACAGGCTAGTTACATGTTAAAATGTTTCTGATTGAAAGCTGGACTTTGATTGTTAATGATTTGTTGTAGTTTAGAGCTAATTAAAGTTCCTTTCAACTTTGGGCAAAGTACATGAGAGAAATGCGTTTCTTGTTTGATTGCGGCTCTCTCATGTGCCTTGGCGTAAGGTTCTCTACAACCTTCTGCTAAAATTTGAAAGTAAGGTTCCAAATTAGGCGCGTCCTTGCAACTTGTTTTATCTCATGCACTCATCACCCCTCATGTAGAAGTTCCATGTTTTGGAGAGACGGGTCAGTCTTGCTGAGCCTTCGTGCTCACTGCTTGTGTTTGAATCTTTTGCAGGGTTCTACGAGAAAGGGACTCCCGAGGAGGATACGGAACCCCAGGAGGGGAATGCCGTCGAGTGGGAGTCGTGCACGCCACCGTGTTAGTGTGCGTGTGTGCTAGCAAGGACACGTTCAAGGGCTGAACGTGAACTTGATGCGTAGTCCACGCCCGTGAGTGTGGACTGAACCTATTTCGATGTAAAAATGTTCATAAACCACCTTATGTTATAAAAGTTTTGCTTCCGCTTTGTACCTTTGATGTGTGTTATCCGGTGCTGTGCAACACAGCACCCCTCAGCATGATCCTGGCTCGACAAGACCGTGGGGTCATTTCAGCGTTGGTATCAGCGCTCGCTTGAGGTTTAACGCACCAAAAAGGTCATCTTTTTCAAAAATCCAGTGAGGAACGAGTTAGTAGCCCATATAAGGATGTTATTAGCATAGAAAGTGGCATAGTAACCTATTTGATTATGTTGGAAAATCGTGTATCTCGGGACGTTTATGTCTTGAGGGGTACATGTAAGCGCTGTCCACCAGTGCGCACAAGCTGAAGGGTGGAGCCCCACGGGTGGCAGGTAACCCGACTCGCTTTAATATCCTCTACGACTCTTCATGTCGTTTGGGTTATTCAAGCAACGTCTGTCCCTGGCGTGCGTGGTGCAATTTGGGAGACCCCGTCACGTGGTCAGTAACGTGAACACGTAACTCAAGGCGTGTTTGGCATGAGAACATCCGGGCGAGTGATGACGGCCGGGTGTACGAACTATATGGATACCGGACTCGGTGTGCAGCCGAGTCTGACGATTGTTTGAGTTTTCTGCAGGCAGTCTGACCAAGAAACGGTAGACGTGTAGCATCCGTGTGCGAGTGATGTTTAGTGCCACTGAATTAACGAAGCCGGCTAAGTCCGGTATAGGTTTTTCTTTGTGAGGACGTAGTACCGACATAATCTGGTGACGCATCGATGTCACACCCCACTAAATGAACAACTTCATTTAAAACTTGAAGGTTTTGATCCAACATAGTAAAACTTGATGTGACTCCTTTCCCTAATCAGGATATTCAAAGTAAACAAGTCTTCAACTTATAGGATACTAAGGACAGAGCACTCTGTTTTCAGCTGAATCAAGGCCGAAGTTAATCAGAGGTTAGAGGTTGTGTTCTTTCGAGTTTGAGGTCATATGATACATTTCTGGAAATCTTTGGAAGATCTTTACAACTTTTCTGTTGAGGTCCAGAGGTGTTTCATCTCTTAACCAATCGAAAAATGCAGTAGAGTTGAAACTGTCTAGAAAACAGGGCAGAGCAAAGACTCTCTGTAAACTCTCTGTAAATTGAGCATAACATCCTGCATAAAAATCCAAAAAAATAGAAAATGAGATAGTTCTGGAAAGCTTATGAGATGGGTTACAACTTTGTAACAGAAAGTTTTGTCAGATTGGGAGCAGAATTAACAGGAATTCTTGGATCAAATCAGCACCTAAAGCAGGGAGGTGCTGTCCACTTTTCCCCAGAAATTCTGTTAACTTTGACATCTTATAACTTTTGAACCAGGATAGATCTTAGGCCAAGCAAATACTTTCTGGAAAGCTATTGAAGTTAGCTTTAA
The DNA here is from genome assembly GCA_030760725.1 of Neostapfia colusana. Lineage (NCBI taxonomy): Eukaryota > Viridiplantae > Streptophyta > Magnoliopsida > Poales > Poaceae > Neostapfia > Neostapfia colusana. The sequence continues at coordinate 28,172,234 of JASWHV010000017.1, read as the reverse complement.
CTTTGATGTGGATCTCCAGAATTGGTTTTGCTTTAGCATGGTCTAAATCAGGTTGAAATGGAAACTGGTCAGGGCTGTCATGCAGACAGCAGATCAGCAGTCAAATTTGTTTAAATTTGAACTATATTTCCAAGTTTTATGGGTTCAATGACATGTCGTGTAGGCAGCAGCGTATGTATAGTTAGTGACGACATGAGCACGACTTCTTGGAGAACCGAGAGTAATGTATCTTGTATAAAGTTTATGCTTTATCAATATATGTGAATGTTGTGCAAATTATTCATGTGTCACTTCAATACCTACTGTTGCATATGGAATTTTAAGTATGACATGTGCTAATCGCTGCTGTTTTGAATTTCAGAATGACTCGTACTCGTGCCAATCCGTACGTTGGGGGTACCAGCCAAGGGGGAGAGACCTCCCAACAGCCTCCCGAGGACTCCTCGGGACAGCAGCAGCAACAGCAGCAACAGCAACAGCAAACACCGCCACCGCCACTGCCAACGGTTACATTGGCCGACATCGTGGCGGCAATGGCGGGTTCTCACCAGCAGCACACGGAATTGCTGCAGACTCTCATCGCCAATACGTCTCGCCCAGAGAGACGTCAAGACCGTGAGGAGCGTCAACAGAGCTCCTACTCCGACTTCCTAGCGACTCATCCCCCGGTATTCTCAAGGGCGGATGAACCTCTCGACGCGGACAACTGGCTCCGTGCAATAGAGATGAAGTTCGGGCTGCTCCAGATAAGTGAGCAGCGCAAGACTCAGTTCGCGGTCCAGCAGCTCCAAGGGTCCGCGAGCGCATGGTGGGAAAACTTCTGTGATTCACAGCCCACCGACCGAGTTATGACCTTGGCGGAGTTCCGGACGGCCTTCAGGGCCTATCACATACCGCCAGGTCTGATGAAGAGGAAGACGTAGGAGTTTATACACCTGCAGCAAGGGAGCCGAAACACGCTGGAATACTCCAGGGCGTTCAATGATCTCGCGCTCTACGCGTGATACGACGAGAAGCGGCGCGACCACTTTTACCAGGGGCTTAAACCGCTCCTGAAGGACAAGTTGGCGATGTTCAATCGCGGCAGCCTCAACGACATCATTGATGCTGCGATTGTTCAGGAGGACTCCGGCAAGGAGTTAGCAGCGGCGGAGAGAAAGCGAAGCGCGCCGCAAAGCAGCGGAGAAGGAGGCGGTCCTTCTCAGAAGTTCCGGATGGTGAATCGCCCACCATCAGGTCCATGCTGGCAGCCACCACATAGGTTGATGCCGTTCCGCAGTCGGCCGTACTCTTCACCGGCATTCAGGCCGGCACTGCCAGTACCACCTCCACAACAACAACAGCAGCAGCGGGCGATGCCGCATGCGTATGCACCTCAGCAACGCATGCCGGGCTTTCGTCCCCTGAGCACTGCACATGCAGCGGCGACATGTTACAAGTGTGGTCGTCCAGGACACTTCGCCAGCAGTTGTCCAGAGAGGCAAGGAGGCGGAGTTGCACCACCGTTTCCAGGGAGGAATCAACCCCGGAACCCTACTAATGCGCGGCGGGCAAACCCTAGGCCCGGCACTGTCCACCAGCTTGCCATAGAGGACATGCCGGAGGGTGAGCCAATCCTTGCGGGTATGTTCCAAATCCACCAGCATCCCGCCATAGTATTGTTTGATTCAGGCACCACGCAGAATTTTATTAGCCAAGCTTTCATTGCTAAACACAGCTTGCAAATACTACCCACCGATAGTCCATATTTAATTTGTGCACCGGGTGGGAAGATTTCAGCAAGCGTAATGGTTTCCAAGGCACCGTTATGCTTAGCGGGTAGAGTCTACCCTACGTCCCTCATAATCTTAGAGGGACAAAAGGTTGATGTCATCTAGGGATGTCGTGGTTAACCTGCTACAGCGCTGTTTTAGACACCATCCTTCGAGTCGTGCACTTAAACTGAGAAGTGCACGGATCTCACTCCTTATTTCTGGACAGTCCAGAAATAAAACTTCCAAGTGTCTATCAGTCCACAACCATCAGATTGGAAGATATTCCGGTGGTCCAAGAGTTCCCTGACGTGTTCCCGGATGATTTCCCGGGGATGCCACCCGATAGAGAGGTGGAGTTCAAGATTGAACTTGCACCGGGAACCAGGCCAATATCCAGAAGGCCGTACAAGATGGCGCCAAGGAATTGGCTGAATTGAAGACCCAGCTAACGGACCTTCTGGAAAAGGGTTTTATTAGGCCGAGCTCCTCGCCATGGGGCTGTTCGGCATTATTTGTGAAGAAGAAGGATGAGACGTTGCGGCTTTGCGTGGACTATCGTCCATTAAATGCCGTAACCATCAAGAACAAGTACCTGTTGCCACGGATCGACATGTTGTTTGATCAGTTGGTCGAAGCAAAGATCTTCTCCAAGATGGACTTAAGATCCAGGTACCACCAGATTAAGATAAGGGCGGAGGACATTCCGAAGACGGCTTTCTTGATGAGGTACGGGCTTTATGAGTACCTGGTCATGTCCTTCGGCCTCAACAATGCTCCAGCTCACTTCATGTATTTGATGAACTCGGTATTCATGCTGGAGCTGGACAAGTTTGTCGTGGTCTTCATCAACGACATCCTGGTATATTCCAAGTCGGAGGAAGATCACAAGAAGCATCTGCGTATAGTCTTGCAACGGCTGCGGGATCACAAGCTGTACGCAAAATTCAGCAAGTGCGAATTTTGGATATCGCAAGTGCCTTTTCTCGGGCATATCATCTCACCGGAGGGTATCGCTGTAGACCAAAGCAAGATCACTCAAGTGCTGAATTGGAAATCCCTGAGGACTGTTCACGAGGTACGGAGTTTCCTCGGACTCGCGGGATATTATCGGAGGTTCATCCAAACTTCTCGAAGATTGCCAAGCCTATGACAGAGCTGCTGAAGAAGGCTACCAAATATGTTTGGAGTCCGGTATGTGAAGCAGCATTCAAGGCTTTAGTCAAGCACCTGACATCAGCACCGGTTTTGGCGCAGCCAGACACAACAAAACCGTTCGATGTGTACTCCGATGCATCCGGCATCGGGCTCGGATGTGTGCTGATGCAAGACCGAAGAGTGGTCGCGTATAGATCACAGCAGCTTAGAAACCATGAGCAAAATTATCCAACTCACGACTTAGAGCTCGCTGCCGTGGTACTCGCACTCAAAATGTGGAGGCACTACCTACTCGGTAACCTCGTACATTTATATACCGACCACAAGAGCCTCAAATACATATTCACTCAGAAGGAGCTGAACATGAGACAGCGAAGATGGTTAGAACTGATAAAGGATTACAAAATAGAGATCCATTATCATCCAGGCAAGGAAAACGTAGTGGCAGATGCGCTGAGTCGCAAGTCACACGTCAACAATCTGACCATCACACCGTTGGAAGAGAGCGAACCACCACTGCATGTGATTCCACATGGAGATCTCTACAACCTAGCTTTGATCCCCACCATCCGTGAAGAGATAGCGGCAGCTCAGAAACATGACAAGGTCATGTCACATTTGCGGAGACGTGTAGATAGTGGGGAGCTTAAATCTTTCCGGAAAGACGGAGACGGCGTCCTATGGTTTAAGGACCGGATCGTCGTACCCCGTAACCCGGAATTACGGAAGAAAATCTTTGATGAGGCTCACTTGTCAAAGTTCTCTGTTCACCCCGGCAGCAACAAAATGTATCAAGAACTCAGAAGCAAGTTTTGGTGGACACGGATGAAGCGGGAGATTGCAAAGTACGTGTCCGAGTGTGATACATGTCGAAGGGTGAAGGCAGATCATATGCGGAAACCGGGACTGCTACAACTACTGGGCGTTCCTGCCTGGAAGTGGGAGGACGTGAGCATGGACATCATCGTCGGTTTACCCACCACCTTGCAGAAACATGATTCTGTGTGGGTGATCATCGATCGGCTCACCAATGTTGCCCATGTCATCCCGGTCAACACCAACTACGACGCCAAGAAGTACGCTGAACTGTACATCTCACAGATCCTATGCGTGTACGGCGTACCCCGTACCGTCATATCGGATCTGGGCACTTTATTTGTGTCCCGTTTTTGGGAGCAGCTACACGCTGCATTGGGGACGAAGATGATCCGTAGTTCAGCATACCACCCGCAGACGGACGGGCAAACCGAGCGGGTAAATCAGATCTTAGAAGACATGCTACGAGCTTGCGCTATCAACCACGGCAAGAATTGGGATGATCACTTGCCATTAGCCGAGTTCTCATACAACAATGGGTACCAAGCCAGCATAAAGATGGCGCCCTACGAGGCGCTATACGGTCGGAAATGCCGCACACCACTGAACTGGTGTGAGTCTGGCGAAAGGGTCACCTTCGGGATTGAACTTGTCAACAACGGGGAAGAAAAGGTTCGACTAATTCAAGTGAACCTAAAAGCCGCCCAATACCGTCAGAAACAGTATGCGGACCGGAGAAGACGCCCATTACAATTCGAAGTAGGGGATCACGTATATCTACGTGTGTCTCCAATGAAGGGCGTAAACAGATTTGGGGTGAGAGGAAAGTTGGCACCCTGATTCATCGGTCCATTTCAGATTACGGAAAGATGTGGATCAGTAGCATACCGGCTGAAATTACCAGAAGCACTTTCCGGTGTGCACGACGTCTTTCACGTTTCCCAGCTGAGGAAGTGTCTCAAGCTATCTACTACCGTTCAGCTGGAGGACATTGAGGAACTGCAACCGGATCTCACCTATCTGGAGGAACAAGTTCAGATCATTGACGAGAGGGCCCGAACCACACGCAACCGCACGTTGTGGTTCTACAAAGTTCTGTGGAGTAACCACTCCATAGACGAAGCGACATGGGAGAGCGAAGGATTTCTTCGCGCTAACTACCCCGACTTTTTCACGTCGCATATCCGGTAATTTTCCACTGTCCTCTCTCTCATTTTCACCTTATAATCTCGGGACGAGATTCTTTTAAGGGGGGAGGAATGTAAGGGCCTCAGTTTTTGACACATATTTGAAGTGTTCATCACCACACACACACACACACACACCTTATTTGAAGCAAGTTGATGAATACAAATGAAGAGCATGTAACCACCATCAACATGCTCATTAGAGAACAAACTCACATATTGCAAAAGTGGTATTTCCCACATGTGATATATAGGGGCTGGGCATATTAAAATTCCTACACATTGCTAGGGATGTCCATGCCACGTTTCACCCAAATTCAAAACCTTTTTGAGGTCATTTCGGGTATAGCTAGAAAGAGGGCAGTTTGAAACCATATTCAAATTCAAACTGTTTTTATCCCATGAATTCAAAAGTGGGAGGCATATTCTTATTCAGCACATTTTTGTGAGCTCACACACCAATTTTCACTCCATTTGGAGTTGATCTTGACATGAGCTAAGCGGGGCAAATTCAAACTATATTTGAATTTCAAACTGAACATGTGCTGAAATTCATTCAAACCAAACCCAATTTGGATTCTAATAAATTCAAATGGCTCATGGGTGAATAATTTGAATCACCATGGGCATTTTGGGGCTTACTGTTCACAACAGTGATGAGAACTTAATTTCAGACGTTAAACTTTAGTGTGGGACCCACACGTCATAGAGATAAGGGGGGGAGACTTGCACACAAAGTCACAGCTCGGTGGGAAATTACACCGAGCAGCTGCCGGCTGTACCACAGAGATGCAACTGGCACCACCAGCTGCTTCTCCCTTCGCGCGCTGGCGCCCAGGGCGGCCTGCTCGCGCCTTCACGCGACCGGCACCGCCTCAGCCTGGGCGAAGACCGGCTGGCTTTATCCCCTCGCGTGCGACCTCGAGCAGAGGCAGTCTTTTCTCCCCGAGCTCTCGGTCGATCAGGAAGACCCAGCAAACAATCGCCCCCTTCCTTCCCTGAGCTGCTAGGCAGCACCCTGAGGTCGCACTCCACCTCCCCAACGACAAATACCCCGAGCTCCGACCTCCCTTGCCCGAGAACGATCGCCACAGCGGCGACCTAACCTCAGCCGAAGGTCAGGCGCTCGTGGACAGTGTTCCACAGGAGCTTTCACGGTCCAGCAAGAGCGGCAGCAGGAGTGCGCAACAACCGTGTTGCTCTCCTCCAAGTTTGAAAGCAAACCGTGAAGAATCCACTGCGAATTTCCAGCTTTTGCTCCGGCGACCATAAACCGAGCTTCCGTACGGATTCTTCAAATTCTCGCTCTAGGATCCTTCTCTAGTTATCAAATCTTGCACATGGGCACTGGACTAGCCGGCGATCGATTTCCTTTCTGCATCCGTGGTATGAAACCGACTAGGAGTGACGAATTTTGAGCTCGATCGAGGGCGTTCATGGCGGGCACGATCGGTCACACAGTGCCGACCGACTTGCCGCCATCTTTGAACACTTTTGACACCTTGTCGAGCTTCCTAGAGGTGTACCGATGCTGTAGAACCAATTGTTCGAGGTTTTGGCGGGTTAGAACCCACGGCCGACGGCGCCGAACCTCAACCGAGGCCGCCGCACGTCGCCGGGCTATTTCCGGTCACCGCCAGCTCGAACTGACCCCACATACGTGTTCCTTGACGTCGATAACCCCCTGGCGGCGAGTTTCAGACCATGTGATGGCCGGCAGCGGCAAGCCGGCGAGCTCTGTGTCTGCTCTGGCGAGGGGAGGCGGCGCGGGCACGAGGGCGCGTCGGGAGGAAGACGAAGCCGGCTTGCCCACGCGTCAGCGGCTTAAAAATTTAAATCGGGATCGGGTGTGGACGGGATCTGTTGTGCTGGCGTGCAGGAACCCCGCAGACCACGGTGTGCCGACGCCTCAGTGTGCGACGCGTGTCCCCGGGGCCCACCCGCAAGTTTAAACTTTTCCCGAATTTCAGATTCCATTCAAACTTCAAATCCTCATAACTTTGGCTAGAAAACTCCAAATCGAGTGAAACAAATTTTGTTGGATTCAGCTCTCTGAGTACTTTCCAGCAAATAAAGTTTCACTTCATGAAAATCCTTATTTATCCAGAATTAATTCCTCAAAATTTAAATTGTTTGGAATTTTAACTGGAGAATCCTTTGGAGGAAAGTTCTGAAATTCTTCTGGGATGTTCACCAAAATACCCTTGAACTACCATAAAAATTTAAGATCCATTGGAGCTCATTTGATCCACCTAATGGTGTGATTAGTGAAACTGTTCCAGAGAAAATAGAAAATGTTCAGAAACATTTTCAGCATTTTCTCTGAAATTGTTTAGCTCATATCTTTAGCTAAGAACCTTCAAATTAAGTGAGACCAACTCCATTAGAACCCTCTGGAAATCTAGTTTTCAGAAAGTCATAGTTTGTTTCATGAAAATCCTTTGGACACCCTAAAAGCCTTCAATTAAGGTCAAGTACCTAATTAATTTTGGAGGGCTCAAACGTGCTTTTCTGCAACTAAAACTTGACCAAGTCTCTGTTTAGGTTGTAACCAAGCCACAGTAAAAGTTTCACAGTCATTGGGTCTGTCTAGTAAGAGTTATAGACTTCACCAGTTTAAATTCAATCAAATGCATTTAAATTCATACATATAATTGTATATCATGTAGTCGCTAAGGTCGAGGAGGAACCCGAAGTCCTAGACTTCGTTACTCCGGAGGAGCAGCTAGCCTACGACCAAGAGCAGCAAGGCAAGCTCCGGTTTGCATTAACTTTTTTACAAATTTTTATTGTTTTGAGCACTTACTTGAGTATTATGATTCCTTGCATTAGAGTCTTGTATGAAAACCCAATTGCATAGCCAAGAAACACCATGGGTTGGGTTTAGGATTTACAGACCCCGTTAGCTACTGCAATTCTAAGATAGTGTAGAATTCGGTACAAGTCGAGTAGTTGGAACTACTCGCGAGCATAGGCTAGAGGCTCTCGACTCGGGTACAGATAGCACATGATACACATGGCAAGAAAAATGAGACCGAGCGGAGGGTAAGAGCAGCAGGACTTTGGGGTCTGTGTGCTATAGCTCCGCTTGTGTCGATTGAGGATCAAGCCGTGTGCGGGCCTGTTGAACAAGCTAGAACAGTACCGAAGACCTACCGGCTATATGGGAACCGGGAAACCGATGTAACTCGGGTAGCTGGGTATTGAGGCATTGCCCGTCATTCAGAGGGTAACTTGAGAGCTTGAGGTGTAAATCGGCTGGCGGCACTGAGATGCGCGTGCAGAGACCTCTTGCTCGGGACGATTGGACCGGTTCAATATTTGGCTAACGGGCGAAAGGTGGTTGCGTACGGTGTCCGTGATGGTTGCTGTAGGCAACATCGAGTACGGGCGTACGTGACGGGTTATTCGGGTAACCCTGCAGGTGTAAATTGATTATAATGGCTGTCCCTCGCGGTCAGTGAGTACCACTTGTTCACTGTACCGTGACGTAGAAATAACAGGCTAGTTACATGTTAAAATGTTGCTGATTGAAAGCTGGACTTTGCTTGTTAATGATTTGTTGTAGTTTAGAGCTAATTAAAGTTCCTTTCAACTTTGGGCAAAGTACATGAGGGAAATGTGTTTCTTGTTTGATTGCGGCTCTCTCATGTGCCTTAGCGTAAGGTTCTCCACAACCTGCTGCTAAAATTTGAAAGTAAGGTTCCACTAATTAGGCGCGTCCTTGCAACTTGTTTTATCTCATGCACCCATCACCTCTCATGTAGAAGTTCTATGTTTAGGAGAGATGGGTCAGTCTTGCTGAGCCTTCGTGCTCACTGCTTGTGTCTGAAGCTTTTGCAGGGTTCTACGAGGTAGGGACTCCCGAGGAGGAGATGGAACCCCAGGAGGGGAACCCCGTCGAGTGGGAGTCGTGCACGCCGCCGTGTTAGTGTGCGTGTGTGCTAGCAAGGACACGTTCAAGGGCTGAACGTGAACTTGATGCGTAGTCTACGCCCGTGAGTGTGGACTGGAACTATTTTGATGTAAAAATGTTCATAAACCACTTTATGTAATAAAAGTTTTGCTTCCGCTTTGCACCTTTGATGTGTGTTATTTTGTCCTGTGCAACGCAGCACCCCTCAGCGTGATCCTGGCTCGACAAGACCGTGGGGTCGTGTCAATAGAGCAAAGAGTCACGTTGCGAGGCATGAATGCTCTGAGAATCAACTTCACGACCTCATGATCATTCCACTTCTTGCTGCCATAAGCTCGGACTTTGTTAATAAGATTCTTCAGTCGATTGTACATATCTTGTGGTGATTCATCTTCTTCTATCGCGAATCTTCCCAATTCTACATCAATAATTTCTATCTTGGCTTCGCGTACGTGACAGTCACCTTCATGTGCGGTTTGTAGTGCGCCCCATATCTTCTTGGCAATTTTGAGTCTGTCCACCTTGGTGAACTCGTCTCGGCTCAGTGGTGATGTGATCATAGCTGCTGCTTGAGCATTCCGATGAATGGCTTGTTCTTGGCTTGGGGTCAGCTCTTCATCATCATTTGGGATATCTATCCCTGTACACACTATATGCCACAAACTTGGGTTAAGAGATATAAGGTGCATTTTCATGTTTTGTCTCTACATTGAATAGTCATTGCCATCAAAGTAAGGTGCTTTCCCTAGAGGAATTGATAAGTAATGATTATTGTTAGAATTCAAACGCTCATAATCAAAAGGATATCCGGAGTAATCTGTGCGACTACCCCTTTCTTCTTCTTTTCATCATCGGTATTCTTCATCCCTTTTGGGGAGATTGCCTTCTTCCGTAGAAGAGACTTGAGTTGGAGCACCTCCTCATCATCGTCTTCACTGTCTTGAATGGCGTCGAGTAGCTTCTTTAGCTTTTGAGTCTTTCCATCATTACTCTTTTCGTCGTCAATCTTCTTATGCAAATGCTTGACGTCCATATCGTATCTTTGAGCGGTGAGTCTCTTTTGAAGAGTTTTGCTATGATACCAATTGAATGTAGCCTAGAGGGGGGTGAATAGGCTTTTCGACGCTTTGTTGATCCCTGAAACACTTAGTAGGTTTATCAAATACAGGGAAATCGGACTAGTCCGGTAGAGTGCGGACTAGTCTGTTTTCTACATAGAGAAAAATCAGACTAGTCCGGTACTGTGCGGACAAGTCCGGTATGCGTGGACTAGAGAGATCAAAGTTGATCAATATTTTCACTTCTAGTACTTTATGCAGCGGAAATTAATTTTATACTTAGATGTATTGCAAAACTGAGACAATGTATGACAGAGATCAACATTGGTTTCAATGCTTCAATGTAAATTTTACAAGATTGATTAAACACTAGAATATGATAAACAATAAGTGAAAAAGAGTAGGAAACAAGTGTTTATCCCGAGGTTCGATTCCACAAAGGAAATCTATGTCCCCGTTTAGGAGTCCACTAAGGACCGGGTCTTCTCCAACTCTACCCTCGTCGAATCGCCACGAAGGCCGATTCTCTTCCACTAATCACAAAGGGCAAATAAATCGTTCAAGGGGCTTTCTCACAAGTTGAGGGCACCCCAAGAATTACAATGAATGAACACAACCAAACACACTGAACAGATGAACAATTAACAAACAAGAGTGTGCGAGAGATCAAACCTAAGAGCTCAAGATGTGTAGAATAAGTCTCTCCTTTGATCAATTGCTAATCCCCAAAGAATTGATCCTTTTTTGGGTTAGAATGTGTGGAGAGATGTGAATTTTGGGCTGTTGGGAGGTGTGACGGCGTAGGGGGTTGAAGAGTTATGGTGGTATGGCCGTACACCTCTTTTTATAGTAGGATTTCCAATGGTTACGTTAGGGTTTGCGATGTCAGGACTGGTCCGTGGTTGGCTCTGGACTAGTCTGGTGTGCGGTGTGTAGAAAACCCTAAGTGCTGTGAGATACCGGACTAGTCCATAGTAGTGCGGACTAGTCCGATGTCTACTCAGAGATATATCGGACTAGTCTGTACCTTATCGGACTAGTCCGTTTTGTGGTCAGAAAGAAAATCGGACTAGTCCGCACAAGCTGAATTTTTGTAGTTAGTGTGATTTCTTCCACTTGAGTTCTTGGGGTGTGTTTCTCCAACACACTCTATACTAAGTGATCTAATCTTTTCAGTTCTTGAGCTCTTATCAATTTGGATCCTCCTTCTCCTTTCTTTTTGTGCTTTCTTCCTAATTTCTTTGATAACCTGCGCTCATCTCAACAATTTTTTTAGGGTCTCATTTGTTTGTCATAAATCAACCAAAACCCACAAGGGATGCCTAGATGCACTTTCAGAGGCAGTGCGGCAGGCTTAGGGTACGGAACCAGGCTAAGCAGGTTGCGCGTCCTGGACCTCCCGCGAGCGTTAACCTTTCACCGAGGGGACTTTCCAGCGCCACGGGACCTAGGACAAGTTTGATGGACAGGCTTCGGACATGCTATTTACAGTTGATATACGTGAGTTAGCACAAACTGTAAAAAGGGGTACGCAGGGTAAGATAAATTTTCCTCATATTAGGCTTCCTTCATAGGAGGAAACATGCCGTACAAGAAGGCAGCGACCTACTCCAGATGACAAGAGTAGCAGGACTCCTCCGGAGGTTAGCTGTTCTAAGCGTTATTCCTAGACACTATGACACCCTTATAGAGAAATAAAAGAGCCCTACCACTGTGCTAGGGATAGAACTTATGGACGTGTTCTATGTTCCATGGATTGGGTAGAGGTACCCCTTCCGCTGTGGCTAGGCGGACGCACCCGGAGCGGCATACTTATGTCACTCGGAAGGGACCCTTCCAGCCGGGGGATAGTTTGTTAGCCTGTTCGAGAAAGTTTTTGCTGAAGCGCTAGGTCGCCCCACCTTGGGCTGTCTACTCCGCACGTATCGCGGCTAATACCGCCGGAGCGCTTGGCGGTGCCCCAGCCAGAAGCTTGTTCTTGCCTCCGGTCTTGTTCTTCTTGCTGCTGCACGGAGCAGCAGCCTCTACGGCACTCCCTGCCATGGAGGCAGGTCATGAGTGCTAGTCTCGGCCTTCCGCCGCCCTGGCGCACTTGTCAGCCAGGCTGAAGAGCTTGGAGACGTCCTGCACGTCGTGCGTGGCTAGCTTCTCGAGCATCTTCTTGTCGTGGATACCATGTGGGAAGGCGACGACGACGACGGAAGCATTGGAGATGCAGGGGATGGTGTTCCTGACTTGGGAGAACCGCTGGATGAAGGATCACAGCGACTCCCCATTGCACTGACGCACGGTGTGGAGGTTGAGCTTGACGCCGGGACACGTGTAGGAACTCCCGAAGTTGGTTGTGAATCTCCAGCACAACTCTTCCCAGGAAAAGATGGAGCCTGGGGGAAGGTTTATGAGTCATGACCGGGCTGTGCCATCAGGGCAATGGGGAAGTAGTTGGTCATGATGACCTCAGCCCCACCTACAGCTAGGATGGAGGTGGAGTAGATCTGCAAGAACTCGGCGGGGTTGACCGACCCGTCGTATTTCTCCAGTAAGTGGGTCCGAAACTTGGGTGGCCAGATCACCATGCGAAGGTGCGGGGGCGAGTGACATGCAACCCCTGACTGCTCCAGGAGAGGTTGGGGCCTGCGGGGATCGTCCCGCTGGTACAGCGCTCGGGGAGCCGTACTCTCCTTTGAGGTTGTGACGTCTCTCACAACATCGCTCGATGGTGACACGACCATCTTAGCTTGTGTGGCAATGGTTTAGCTCGACCCTGAGGTCTGCTGTGGCCGTCGCACACATGGCTGCCGTCCTACGGATCATCGTCGGTATACCAGACTGGGCCAGCAAGGGTTCTGCCGCTGTCTCCTGTAGGCACGAAAGTTCATGGCAGCAGCAACGAGGTTGTCGACGTCATGTCTCCACTCCTCTGCCGCCTCGGGGGTGGCGCCTCACCCGAAGGGTTTTGGAGCAGGGCACGTGCTGCGGCTAGCACGCTCTCCGATCTAGGTTGTGGTGGTACTGTCACCACCAGAGTAAAGGACCACCAGGAGGAAGTGAAAGTACAACTAGGCTAAATCCCCATGGGTTTTGATGATTGATGGCAACACCTAAGGGACTAATGAGCATTACAAGTGTAAGAACAGGTGATTAAGAAATTGACGTGTACCACCCTCAATTTCGTATCCATGCATGCATACATATTTCATATAGAGAAACATTTTAAAGGAAGTAGAACGGGAGAAAGATAGCTAAAAAGAGCCAATTCCAATTTGCCGAGGAGCGCTGTCGACACTTTCCGGGGGCCTGCTGGCCACATGGCAGGCTCGGAGCTCGCCTCTGCAGAAGGGGCGAGGTCCGGCCCCGCTGGACACGTGTTGTCCCCAGAGCTGGTCTCTGCGGAGAAGCGAGGCCCAACCCCGCGGGACACATGTCGCTCTCGGAGCTCACCCCTGCGGAGGGAGTGAGGTCTGGTCCCAATGGCATGTGTCATCCTCAGAGCTCACCTCCGAGGAGAAGGGAGGTCCGACACTACGGAACACGTGTCGTCCTCGGAGCTCACCTCCGAGAAGAGAGGTCCGACGCTGTTGGACACGTGGCGACCTCGGAGCTCGTCTTTGAAGAGAAAGGAAGTCCGACGCTGCTGGACACGTGGTACTCTCGGAGCTCGCCTATAACGAGAGGGGAGGTCCGTAACTGACACGTGGCACTCTCGGAGCTCGCCTCTGAAGACAGCGGAGGTCCGGCACTGACATGTGGCGCCCCAAGAACTCGCCTCTGTAGAGAGGGGATGCCCGACCCGCCAGACAAGTGGCGCACGCGGAGATCGCCTCTGAGGGAGAGGGAGGTCCCGCCCGCTAGACACGTGGCGCATGGGAGCTCGCCTTTGAGGGAGAGTGAGGTCCCGCCCGCCAGACACGTGGCACACGCGGAGCACTCCTCTAAGGGAGAGGGAGGTCCCGCCCGCCAGACACGTGGCGCACCCGGAGCTTGTCTCTGCGGAAAAGGGAGGCCAGGCCCCCGCTGGACACGTGGAGCCTCCGGAGCTTATCCCTGCGGAAGGACGAGATCCTTAAGCGGTTTTTCCCCTGTACGCGAGCACCCGGTATCGAGGAAACCAACACGATTTCTTCCATGCTTCTGCCACACCCAAATCAATTGGAGATAAGTTGTTAAGATCCAAAACAAATTGAATAGGACTCTTATCTGAAACCCAATCGGAGTAGGACTCTTCTTTTCCTCTTATAAATAGAACCCAAAAACCCCTGGCCGCAACCACGTACCTATTCTTCCCCTCCCGAGTCGGCAACTCAGAGGTCCTAGCTCCCAACTCGCCGAGTTAACTCCCTTCGCCGGAGTTCAGCCACCGGTGAGACCGCCGACGAGCCCCGTCGAGCTCACCGACGCTGTTGCCATTGCTAGGAGGAAGGCCCTGCCACCAGAGAGAAGTGAGGTAGGTCTTCGTTACCACCTTATGACATTATCGTGGTTTCTACGCATCTGTTTCTTCGAACAGAAGCTTTTTCGTGTGGACAAATCACGTGTTGATCGGTTTTTGACGATGGAACTGATCTAGATCTTGAGTCGAGATCATCACCACGTACACACTTGATCCCTAAACCCTTGTTCATTGTAAAACCCCATGCAAGGCCATTAAAACATGCAAGAACACATACAAACTGAATCAATGAAACTGCACCATAGGATTAGCGTGCACCTACACCATTGCATCTTGAGTAAAGTTTGTGCATGATGTTTGATTGTTATAAATCTTGTATGTGCGTGATCGTGAGTAGAAGGACAAGCTCAGGGAGCTATCTACGAAGGATTACAGCACCAAGACTTCGAGATCCGTGAGCAACAGAAGCCATAGGAACAAGGCAAGTGCCCCTTGACCATATTGATCCCATGTTTTGAAACTGTTTTGTTTGCGAAAACTCGTATGCTTGAGTCAACTTGATGGGACACCCTTTTATAGGAGTTTACTAATTTTGTTAACCACCCTTGTCGACGGGAAAGTTGATGAGTCGGGTATGGTCATTTTTCCTTTTTGCTTCACTGAGTCCACGGGATATGGGAAGCGAGATAGAATGTGTCTAGCTACTGCACTCATATGAACAATGATAATAAGAACTTGATGATGATAATGAACATGAATCGGGGGAGATCTATGCAAGCTTGGTTCATAGATGTGGTAGAATGAGATGGTGGTTTACTTGCCGTAGATCTAAGGACCGGTTCATGCCAGCACATGCCAGGAATACAGTACCACCACAAGGCCAAATATGGGTGTGGCTTAGCTGACTAATTAGGTAAGTGGCTAGATTGTTATGGACCGTGTAAGGCGTGGGGAATGGGAGTCGAGAGAGGACTGTCCTGGGAACTGCATGACACAAGAGGGGGCCCGTAGGTGGGAGAATGGTGATTCGAGCCTGCTGGTGAAATCTTAGTGAGTCCATACATCTAGTAGCCCCTTTGTAAAGGCTATTTTGTGATCTCTTGGCCAAACACCGACGGTTGTGTACTGGTACAATAGAGGTTCTGCAGTCGCCGACGGGTGATAAAATCACAAACTTGTGGGTAAAGTGGTGCAACCTATTAAGATTGTAAAACTATCATGATAGCCATGCTTATGGTCACAAGCGCCTGGCCAACTCACATGATTAGATGGGATGGTTATTGGGATGATTATCGGGATGGTTATTCGGTATGGATGTTTGGTATGGTTATGGTATGGTCTTGAGATTGGTTTGGGTATTGTTGAGTCTTGGTAATGAGAACGGTTTGGGGACTGTTGAGTCATGACAATGAGTTTTGGTTCGGTTATGTGATTATGAGATGGATATGATCATGAGATGGTTATTATGAGCATGAGATAAAGTTGAGAAAGATTTATGGTTGGATGAGACAGGGAAAGTGGTGAATTATGAAGGAGGTATGTTGATGTTTTAATTGGATATATGTTGGGATTAAATTCACTTAAAGATAGTTGCTGTTTCTATCATGTTTCTGAAATAAACTTTACTTTCTGCAATGAGCCTTTTTTATTCCTACCTTGTTGTAAGCTACATTTCATACTTTTGCCGCACTTGCTGAGTACGACATGTACTCACCCTTGCATTATCATACAAACATCAGCAACAGGAGAAGAGTACTTCGAAGACCATGTGGAGTACTAGGCGTGCGATCTACCATCAACATGCCTGTGGAGTTGGAGATGGAGCCGGTGCTGCTGTTTAGTTTGCTTCCCCTATCGTTTAGAGACTTCGCTGCTAGAATAAGTTAGAGACTTCCGCTGCAAGAATAAGTTAGAGATTGATGTAATAAAGTACTTAAACCCTATTATTCGTGGTTATATTCTGAATTCAGTTTGTGGATTACATTTGTATGTGTGATGAACATCCTGGGCACACATATGCATCAGCTGGGTTCTGTTTTCACGGGACCGGGCGTCACAGATTGGTATCAGAGCCACGTTGACCGTTGGACACAAGCCTAGGTAGAATGCACAGATTGGTATTAGAACCACATTGATCGTAGGACGCAAGCCTAGGTAGAACGCACAGATTGGCATCAGAACCACATTGACCACAGGATGCAAGCCTAGGTAGAATGAACACTCCTCTAAAATTACTATTTTTGAAAACTGCTTGCTGCTGCACTTTCCTTGTCAATACAGCCACTGCAAGGTGCTATTTTCAAGCCCTCTTTGTCTCTTCTTTTGGACAGCAACACCCTTGATTTCTTGCTCCATAACTTCTGAAACTTTGGAGTTATCTCTTCCTTCTCAAAGTTTTTCTCATGTCCCATTTATAGATGGCGCTGGTATTCCCGATCAACGCCATCTAACCATACCTGGACTGCCAACTCACCATGGCGTCGCCCATGCATGGATCACCCCCGTCACATGGCGGGAACAGCACCGGTTCACATGAATAAGTTTAGGACTCCCATTGAATAAGCTTGAATAGGAGTGGTGTGAACTTTTGTGATGATTGCTTGTGTTTGAGTGCTTAGTGTGAGTTGTGGGACGCTTCAGCATTCTCCATATCCACACATAGTAGAGAGATGTGAGATGTCTCGGCATGTGTTCACATCCTCATATAGGCTAATATATTTAGTTCATACCCCTTGATGCATATAGTTGGGGGGATCAATCTAAACTTCTAACTTCTATTCTACTCAACTATCTCTCTCACAGATGGTGAGGGAAAACGCCAGCCGTCAAAGGAGGAACGTTCGTGGCAACCAGGAACCACCAGAGGATGACCACGTTGAAGTTCCTAAGAATGTTAACCCCGGGGCTGGTGGAAACAATCTTGAATGGTTGATGGCTATGCAGAACCATCTCATGCAAACTATGATCCAAACTTTGGGTCAGCTGCAAGCCAACAACAACCATCCTAACCCTATTCCTGCACCCCCACCACCACCACAACCACCGCCAGCTCACAGCAGGTTGGGAGAGTTCATGAGGACTTGACCGCCTACTTTTGCACAAGCTAATGACCCAATGGAGGCCGATGATTAGTTGAAATCCATGGAAAAGAAGCTTGCCATTGTTCATTGCAATGATTGGGAGAAGGTTCTCTTCGCATCGCACCAACTTATGGGAGCAGCCGCTGACTGGTGGGACACTCTTTGCAATGCTCATGTCAACTAGGAGACTATTACTTGAACTGTGTTCAAGGAGAGTTTCCACTCTCATTATGTCCCTGCTGGAGTCATGATGCTTAAAAGGCAAGAGTTTGAAGGTCTCTGCCAAGGAAAGAAGAGCGTGAATGAGTACCTCAACAAGTTCACGCAGCTTTCAAGGTATGCCCTCGAGGATGTCAACTCGGATCAAACGAAGCAATACTTGTTCATGAGAGGGTTGAACAATGAGATCGAATTTTAACTTCTCAAAAACGACTATGCAAACATCCAGAAGCTAGTTGACAAAGCTATAGTGGTTGAGATCAAGATCCGTGAGATTGAGCAAGAGGGCAAAAGAAAGATGCCATACCAGCCACAAGGGAGCAATGTACGTCCCCGTTTCATGCCCCCTGCTGCACCACAGTATGGCTCGTCCACTTCTACATTTCGCCCTAATCAACCACCACAGCAACATACTTTTATGCAAGCACCTCGTGTGCCTTTGCCTCCTGCGCCCCATCCCAACATGGGCAGTTATGCTCAAAACAACCCTCGCCCTAACGTCCCTGCTGTCTTGGGCGACAAGGCATGCTTTTCAGGCGGAGAGATGGGACACTTCGCAAGTTAGTGCCCGAGGAAAGGCCTTGGACAGCCAAGCAACACGCCCAAGCACAACCCACGGCCAAACGGAGGAGCCAATCAAGGTAACTGTGGACAGCAGAACTACGCTCGGGGCAACGTTAATCATGTCTCCGCTGAGGAAGCACAACAGGCTGAGGACGTCGTGATTGGTATGTTCCTTGCCAACTCCAACCAGCCACAATTTTATTTGATTCCGGAGAATCACATTCATTCATATCATCTAAGTATGTTGCCAAGTATAATCTACCCATATCACACATGAAATATACTATGTTGGTTAATTCTCACGGTGGAGAGATGAGGACTAATATAGTATGTCCAAAAGTAAATCTTAAAATAAGGGGGGTAGACTTCCTTGCCAACCTTATTGTCTTGGATTCCCAAGGGCTTGATATAATACTTGGAATGGACTGGTTAGGCAAGCACAACGGAGTAATACAATATGCTAAGAGGAGCGTGCAGTTGACAAACGAGCACGGAACTTGTATTGAGTTCGAGTCAGCCCAACCGGCAACCGAGAAGGCAATGTTGAACCACGTCAAAGAAACAACATTGAAAAGCATTCCGGTGGTTCAAGAATTTTCAGACGTGTTCCTAGAAGAACTTCCAGGTATGCCACCTGACCGGGACATTGAGTTTGCCATTGATTTGGTACCAGGAACTGCGCCGATAGATAAGAGGCCGTATAGGATGCCCGTTACTGAACTAGTGGAACTTAAGAAGCAAATTCAGGAGCAGCTAGAAAAGGGTTTTATACACCCAAGCTTGTCACCATGGGGAGCCCCCGTGCTCTTCGTAGACAAGAAGGATGGGACCCAAAGGATATGTGTGGATTATAGGTCTCTCAATGAGGTGACGATCAAGAATAAATACCCTCTGCCCCTTATAGAGGACCTATTCGACCAAAAGAAAGGTGCCCGAGTTTTCTCCAAGATTAATCTTCGGTCGGGATATTTCCAGCTGAAGATTAAGCCCTCCGATATACCCAAGACTGCATTTCGAACATGGTATAGTTCATATGAATATACCGTCATGTCTTTTGGTTTAACGAATGCACCTGCATATTTCATGTACCTCATGAATAAGGTCTTCATGAAGTACTTGGACAAGTTCGTTGTGGTTTTCATCGACGATATCATGGTGTATCCAAAAAGTGAGGAAGAACATGAAGAACATTTGAGATTGACATTGCAAAAGCTGCGAGAGCATCAATTGTGTGCCAAGCTCAGCAAGTGTCAATTTTGGCTAAGGGAGATATCGTTCCTAGGCCACATCATCTCCGAGAGAGGAGTATCGGTTGATCGCGGAAAAGTGGGAGATGTTCTGAAGTGGAACCAACCACGAAACGTGAGAGATATTTGGAGTTTTCTTGGGATGGCTGGATACTACTGACAGTTCATCAAGGATCTCTCCAAAATAGCGAAGCCTATGACGGAGTTACTAATGAAGGGAAAAGAATTCCAATGGACACCAGCGTGCCAAGAAAACTTTTAGGAGCTCAAGAAAAGGCTAACCATAGCGCCGGTTTTGGTATTGCCGGACGTAAGCAAGAGTTTCAACATATATTGTGACGCATCAAGACAAGGGCTTGGATGTGTGCTCATGCAAGGAGGACAAGTGGTAGTCTATGCATCAAGACAATTAAAGAAACACGAGCTGAATTATCCCACACATGATTTGGAACTCGCAGCCGTGGTACATGCCTTGAAGATTTGGAGACATTATATCCTTGGCCACCGATGTGAGATCTATACGGATCACAAAAGCCTCAATTACATATTCACCCAAATGAATTTCAATTTGAGGCAAAGTCGATGGATGGAACTCATCAAGGATTATGATGCTGGAATCAACTATCACCCCGGAAAGGCCAATGTAGTAGCTGATGCATTGAGCCGAAAGGGAGCATGTCACCAACTCTCGGTTCGGGAGCTACCGCCCGAGCTACGCAAGGAGTTCGCACGGTTACATCTCTGGTTTTTGAACGAGATGGAAGTGATGGAACTCCACTCTTCGCTGGAACAAGAGATAAGAGATGGCCAAGCAACGGATGAGGAAATCAAGGAGATCAAGGAAACGATCCGACAAGGCATAGAAAAGGACTTCAAGGAGGACGAGAAGGGTACGCTTTGGTTAGGGAAAGGGATTTGTGTGCCTAACGTGAAGCACATCCGCAACACGATATTAAAGGAGTCACATGACTCACCTTATTCCATACAAACCAGTTGTACAAAGATGTACAAGGACCTGAAAACTTGTTATTGGTGGGATGGTATGAAAAGGGACATAGCTGAGTATGTTGCCTTATGCGACACATGCCAACGGGTGAAGGCCGAACATCAAAGACACGCTGGACTTTTGCAACCATTGAAAGTACCCGAGTGGAAGTGGGAAGACATCAGCATGGATTTCATCGTTGGATTACCATGTACTCGGTCGGGTTACGACTCCATCTGGGTTATTGTGGACCGATTGACGAAAACAGCCCATTTTCTTCCTGTTAGAACCACGTACCGCGTCGCAGAACTAGCCGAGCTGTACATGGAGCAAATCGTGTGCCGTCATGGAGTTCCGAAGAGGATAGTTTCAGATCAGGATACCCAATTTACCTCTAGGTTCTGGAAGAAGCTGCATAAGGCTATGGGTACACAACTGGATTTTAGCTCTGCTTATCACCCGAAAACTGATGGGCAAACAGAGAGAACAAATCAAATTTTGGAGGACATGTTAAGAGCCCGCGCCTTGAAACATGGGCGTAGTTGGGATAGGAGCTTGCTGTATGCCGAGTTCTCATACAATAACAGCTACAAAGCCAGCTTGAAAATGTCACCTTTTGAAGCATTGTATGGTAGACGGTGTAGAACGCCGCTGTTCTGGAACGAGACCGGAGAAAACCAAGTATTTGGACCCGAAGTACTGCAAGAAGCTGAGAAGCAAGTCCAAATGATACAGGATAACATGAAGGCTGCTCAGTCACGACAAAGAGGTTATGCGGACAATAGGTGAAGGAAGTTGACTTTCGAAGTAGGAGACTTCGTATACCTTAAGGTATCGCCTATCCAAGGCCAAACACGTTTCAACGTCAAAGGCAAG
This sequence comes from Neostapfia colusana, assembly GCA_030760725.1. Classification (NCBI taxonomy): domain Eukaryota; kingdom Viridiplantae; phylum Streptophyta; class Magnoliopsida; order Poales; family Poaceae; genus Neostapfia; species Neostapfia colusana. The sequence continues at coordinate 28,150,987 of JASWHV010000017.1, read as the reverse complement.
TTAGCATCTTGCTACATCGGACCATTTAAGATTTTGGGCAAGCAAGGAGAGGTAGCCTATCAACTAGAGCTCCCAACGCACCTCTCCGACATGCATGACGTGTTTCACGTATCCCAACTCAAGAAGTGCTTGAGAGTTCCGGAAGAACAAGTACCAATGGATGAGCTCGAGCTTCAAGAGGATCTGACCTATGTGGAGCAACCTGTCCAAATTTTTGATGTAAAGGAAAGGGTCACGAGGAGCAAAGTGATCCGATGATGCAAGGTACAATGGAGCCATCACACGGAAGCCGAAGCTACATGGCAGTGTGAGGAAGACATCAAGGCAGAATTGCCTCATCTATTCTCCACTCTATAAAACCTCAAGGGCGAGATTTAGTTTAAGGAGGGTAGGTTTGTAACATCCTCAATTTCGTATCCATGCATGCATACATATTTCATATAGAGAAACATTTTAAAGGAAGTAGAATGGGAGAAAGATAGTTAAAAAGAGCCAATTCCAATTCGCCAAGGAGTGCCGTCGACAATTCCCGCGGCCTGCTGGCCACGTGGCAGGCTCGGAGCTCGCCTCTGCGAAAGGGGCGAGGTTCGGCCCCGCTGGACACATGTTGTCCCCGGAGCTGGTCTCTGCGGAGAAGCGAGGGCCAACCCCACGGGACACGTGTCGCTCTCGGAGCTCACCCCATCCGAGGGAGTGAGGTCCGGTCCCAAAGGACACGTGTTATCCTCGGAGCTCACCTCTGAGGAGAAGGGAGGTCCGGTCCCGATCAACACGTGCCATCCTCAGAGCTCACCTACGAGGAGAAGATAGGTCCGACACTACAGGACATGTGTCATCCTCGGAGCTCACCTCCGAGAAGAGAGGTCCAATGCTGTTGGACACGTGGTGACCTCGGAGCTCATCTCTGAAGAGAAAGGATGTCCGACGCTGCTGGACACGTGGCACTCTCGGAGCTCGCCTCTAAGGAGAGGGGTGGTCTGGAACTGAAACGTGGCACTCTCGGAGCTCGCCTCTGAAGATAGGGGAGGTCCTGCACTGACACGTTGCGCCCGCAGAGCTCGCCTCTGTAGAGAGGGGAGACCCGACCCGCCAGACACATGGCACACGCGAAGCTCGCCTCTGAGGGAGAGGGAGGTCCCGGCTGCCAGACACGTGGCGCACGCGGAGCTCACCTCTGAGGGAAAGGGAGGTCCCGCCGCCAGACACATGGTGCACGCGGAGCTTGCCTCTGAGGGAGAGGGAGGTCCCGCCCACCAGACACGTGGTGCAGCCGGAGCTTGACTCTGTGGAAAAGGGAGGCCGGGCCCCCTCTGGACATGTGGAGCCTCCGGAGCTTATCCCTGCGGAAGGACGAGATCCTTAAGCGGTTTTTCCCCTGTACGCGAGCACCCAGTACTGAGGAAACCGACACGATTTCTTCCATGCTGCTACCACACCCAAATCAATTGGAGATAAGTTGTTAATATCAAAAACAAATTGAATAGGACTCTTATCTGAAATCCAATCGGAGTAGGACTCTTCATTTCCTCTTATAAATAGAACCCAAAAACCCCTGGACACAACCACGTACCTATTCTTCCCCTCCCGAGTCAGCGACTCGGAGGTCCTAGCTCCCAAATCACCGAGTTAACCCCCTTCACCGGAGTTCAGCCGCCGGCGAGACCGCCGACGAGCCCGTCGAGCTCGCCGACGTTGCTGCCATTGCTAGGAGGAAGGCCCTGCCACCAGAGAGAAGTGAGGTAGGTCTTTGTTACCACCTTACGACATTATCACGGTTTCTACACATCTGTTTCTTCGAACAGAAGCTTTTTCGTCTGTACAGATCACGTGTTGATCGGTTTTTGACAGTGGAACTGATCTAGATCTTGAGTCGAGATCATCACCACGTCCACACTTGATCCCTAAACCCTTGTTCATCGTAAAACCCCATGAAAGGCCATTAAAACATGCAAGAACACGTACAAACTGAATTAATGAAACTGCACCATAGGATTAGCATGCACCTACACCATTGCATCTTGAGTAAAGTTTGTGCATGATGTTTGATTGTTATAAATCTTGTATGTGCGTGATCGTGAATAGAAGGACAAGCTCAAGGAGCTATCTACGAAGGATTACAGCACCAAGACTTCAAGATCCATGAGCAACAGAAGCCACAGGAACAAGGCAAGTGCCCCTTGACCATATTGATCCTATGTTTTGAAACTGTTTTGTTCGCAAAAACTCGTATGCTTGAGTCAACTTGATGGGACACCCTTTTATAGGAGTTTACTAGTTTTGTTAACCACCGTTGTCGCCGGGAAAGTCGATGAGTCGGGTATGGTCATTTTTCCTTTTTGCTTCGCTGAGTCCACGGGATATGGGAAGCGAGATAGAACGTGTCTAGCTACTGCACTCATATGAACAATGATAATAAGAACTTGGTGATGATAATGAACATGAATCAGGGGAGATCTAGGCAAGCTTGGTTCATTGATGTGATAGAATGAGATTGTGGTTTACTTGCCGTAGATCTAAAGAACGGTTCATGCCAGCACATGCCAGGAATACAGTGCCATCACAAGGCCAAATATGGGTGCGTCTTTGCTGACTAATTAGGTAAGTTGCTAGATTATTATAGACCGTGGAAGGTGCGGGGAATGGGAGTCGAGAGAGGACTGCCCTGGGAACCGCATGGCACAAGAGGGGGCCCGTAGGTGGGAGAATGGTGATTCGAGCCTGCTGGTGAAACATTAGTGAGTCCATACATCTAGTAGCCCCTTTGTAAAGGCTCTTTTGTGATCTCTTGGCCATACACCGACGGTTGTGTACTGGTATATTGGAGGTTCTGCAGTGTAACACCCCAAAAATCTTGTTAAGACCCTAAATCATGTTAAGAGGGGAATTTAAAATTTTTTGGACGTGTTGCATGTTTTGCAACAATTTAAATTTAAACTGGAATTCAATTTAAATTCAAAACAGAAAAGAAATAGAAAAATAAAAAAAAGAAAACAGAAAAAAACCAGCCAGTGGGCCGATTCCCACCAGCCGGCCCACCCAGCACCCGCACCAGCCCGCAGCCGCGCGCGCTCCTTCCTCCCACTGACAGGCGAGGCCCGCCAGCCCTTCTTCTACCTCGCGCCGCGCCGGGACTCTCTCACCCCGAATCTAAACCGACCCGGATTTCTGTGAATCCCAGCCGAATTTCGATTGGGGGCGACGCAAACTCGATCTAAACCACTCTGCCGCCCTTCCCCGTCTATAAAAACCCCAGCCTCGTTCTGTTTTTCCCACGCGATCCGCCGATTTTACTCTGGTGAGAAACTGAGCCCCTCCGGCGAATTCTGGCCGATCTACGCTCGGAAATTCTGATCTAACTCGCTGGTCTCGATCCACCGCCTCCGGGGAACCCTGCTGGTGCAGAAAACTCGGTGACTTGCGGTTCAAACACAGCGCCGACGAGCCTCGCCGTGGTTTCGCTTCGGACCTCGTCGCCGATCGCTTTCCAGGACCTCCGAGCTCAAGAAAACCCCCGAGGTGAGATCCCCGACCTCCCCTCCACCGATCTATGCCGTAAAATCACAGTTCTTGGAAGAATTCCCGAAGATCCGAAACTCTCCGGCGAGATTGCCGCTTCCCGCCGCCGTGCGCCGTCGGGCAGCGCCGCCCGCGCTCGATCAGAGCGACGTGGCCGCGTGTGCGCCGTTTATTTTAATGTTCGACGTTATAATCTCAGCCGTTTGTTTTAAATCGGACGGTCCACGTCAGCCCCGCGTTATAAAGACTGGAAATCTTACGTGCTACCCCCTGGGGTTCTCGGGAAATAAGAGCTAGCCCCGGAAACTTCTGATCTAGCCCCTGGAACTTCAGAAAATCATGTAAATTCATTTAAAAATCAGTTTTAGCCCTGGACTTAATAAAAATTAGGAAAAACTCCTCTGTTATGTATAGATAGACCCCTGAAAATTGTTAAAATAATATTATGGACCCTGTAGTGGGGGGAGTTTACCTTTTTAGCCCGGTTTAGTATTTAATTTAGGAAATTGAATATGTGGCTAGTGTTTAAAATTTAAAAAGTGGGACAAACATATTGTCAAAAATAAATTAAAAACATTCTCAGCATTTAGAAAACTTTGGAGTGAGATAAAAATATATTTGGGCTGAAATGAATCTGTTTAATTTATTATTCACATCTAGGGACACATTTTTAAGTAAAGAATAGTTCTGGAAAATAGGGAAAATAATTGTAAAATAATTTACATCAGAGGAAAAGGTCAAATATATATTAGTAAATATTTTAGATCAGAACCTATTCTGTTTAGATGATGTGTCTTGTTATGTTCATAATAAAGTTCACATTTAGGCATAGGAAATAAATCTGAAAATATAGCAACTAGTAAATGATAAATGGAGTTCTAAAATCCAAAGAATTCAGTTTAGGGTTGGTAGAAATTCTGAAGACACATATGGAGAAGGAAAATACCTTTCATGCATACTTTGTAGCTAAAAGGTGTAGTAATTGAATATAAGTAATTTATTTAAATTGGAAACTCGTATATATAGTATGCAAGTATAAATGTGAACACAAAAGTAGGAATCATATACACATGATTAAAAGTGCATGCAAGCCACAAATCAACACATAGAGTAACCACAACACATATAATGGTGAATGACTTTCATAAATATGAATGTGTGGTTTGTTTGAAGTGAAAGTGTGAACTATGTCTTATGGATTGTTATTTTTCTTTTGCTGTGTGTGATGGTATGATGTAGAACCTGCTCAAGAGAAAGTTAATCCTTTCCAAGATCAGGACTACCCATTTCAAGAGCAGCAGGAAGGAGGCAAGTGTCCTTGACCACTTTGATCCTATGCTAGGATGTGTAGCTAGAATTATGTCACACCCGGTTTTTCCAAAGGACAACCAAGTGAGTATCACATGTATGCCAGGATCATTTTCTCATACATGTGATGACAAATAGTGAAGCATCATTTATTACAAGCCAGGTGTCGAATATGAATAAGTCTTACATAGCAAATGTCTCGATGGACAATAATAAGTTCATCACAAGTAAATAAACTAGCAGCGGAATATTATTCTTTAGGGCTCCGTCACAGGCGTTGCCCGGGGGTCTCCATGAACCTAGAAACCTTCTTCGGGTCCAAAGTCTTGGTCATTATACACCACCTCATTATCTTGACCTGAGTAGCAATATAAACCAACAAATATGCAAGGTTGAGTACCGATGGTACTCAGCAAGTGTGGGAAAGTTATGTCATGCATGGCTAGAACAAGGAGAGGTTGAACTCATGGTTAAAGCACTACGCAATTAATACAAATCACCTTAGCTTATTAAGCACCTACATTACTACACAGGTGAAATGGTCCCAATCTCCCATCCCATCATCATAATCCAATAACCATAACATCATTTCCAATGTTAAGCTCCCCGCTTAACATCCACAACTTCCAAAACCATCCCTCCTCTAATCATGAATAAGTCCAAGCCGCTCTTGACCGTGAGCACGGCTGTCATGACAGTTTTGACTCTGCAGAGTTTGTACCACTGTACCCACATGTAGTGATTTCATCCCCCGTTGCCGGGTGGACTAAAAGAACCTCCATTATGCCAGTGGCTACGAACCACATTCACACTTCCCAGGTGTGTAGCCAGGAGATCACTACGAAGCCTTTACAAAGGGATTCCCGACGAGCGTGGACCCACTGAGGTTTCACCAGAAACAGCATACAAGAGGCTTCAACCCCGCTGCAGTGGCCCCCTCTTGAGCCTTTCGGTTCATATGGTAGTCCAGCTGACACCTACTCCCCGCACCATCCAACACACCCAGACTACGCCGGGGATACACCTAATTAATTGGCCAAGCTGCCCCATCTCAGCATGTGGTTGGCACTGTAAAGCCAGGTTACATGCTCCATGAACCGGTCCTTAGGATCCAGACAAGTACTAAACACAAACCCGAGTCTCGTGCACCCAGCACACAACCAAAACATCCAACTTGCCTTGATCCCTACCTCTACATAACTCACAATATCTCATTCAAGAGTATGGTAAAATAAACTGATGATCTCATATCCCAAACATCCCATTCTAAGCATGGCTAAGCATATGCATAATAATAAATGACATGATAAAATAAATCCCAACCCAAGCTACAACGAAAACAAGGTAATGCAATTCTAGGGAAACTTCCTAGCATGGGTTTCATATTTCATTTGACAATGCAAATAATTCTATCTACACATCCTAGTATAGGATCAAAGTGGTCAAGGACACTTGCCTCCTTCCTGCTGCTCTTGAAATGGGTAGTCCTGATCTTGGAAAGGAATAACTTGCTCTTGAGCAGGTTCTACATCATACCATCACACATAGCAAAAGAAAAATAACAATCCATAAGACATAGTTCACACTTCCACTTCATACAAACCACACATTCATATTTATGAAAGTCATTCACCATTATATGTGTTGTGGTTACTCTATGTGTGTTGATTTGTGGCTTGCATGCACTTTTATTCATGTGTACATGATTCCTACTTTTGTGTTCACATTTATACTTACATACTATATATATGAGTCTCCAATTTAAATAAATTCGTTATATTCAACTACTACATCTTTTTGCTACCAAGTATGCATGAAAGGTATTTTCCTTCTTCATAAGTGTCTTCAGAATTTCTACCAACCCTAAACTGAATTCTTTGAATTTTAGAAACTCCATTTATCATTTATTAGTTGCTATATTTTCAGATTTATTTCCTATGCCTAAGTGTGAACTTTATTATGAAAATAACAAGATACATCATCTAAACAGAATAGGTTCTGATCTAAAATATTTGCTAATATATTTTTGACCTTTTCCTCTGATGTAAACTATTTCACAATTATTTTCCCTATTTTCTAGAACTATTCTTTACTTAAAAATGTGTCCCTAAATGTGAATAATAAATTAAACAGATTCAATTCAGAACAAAATATGTTTTTATCTCACTCCAAAGTTTCCTAAATACTGAGAAAGTCTTTAATTTAATTTTGACAATATGTTTGTCCCACTTTTTAAGTTTTAAACACTAGCCACATATTCAATTTCCCAAATTAAACATTAAACAGGGCTAAAAAGGTAAACTCACCCCACTACAGGGTCTATTATATTATTTTCAGAATTTCCAGGGGTCTAGCTACACTTATCAGAGGAGTTTTTCCTAATTTTTATTAAGTCCAGGGGCTAAAACTGATTTTTAAATGAATTTACATGATTTTCTGAAGTTCCAGGGGCTAGATCAGAAGTTTCCGGGGCTAGCTCTTATTTTCTGAGAACCCCAGGGGGTAGCACGTAAGATTTCCAGTCTTTATAACGCGGGGCTGACGTGGACCGTCCGATTTTAAACCGACGGCTGAGATTATAACGTCGAACCGGTACGCGGGGATTTAAACCCTACCGTGCGATTTAAAATAAATGGCGCACAAGCGGCCACGTCGCTCTGATCGAGCGCTGGCGGCGCTGCCGACGGCGCACGGCGGCGGGAAGCGGCGATCACGCCGGAGACTTTCGGATCTTCGAGAATTCTTCCTAGAACTGTGATCTTATGGCATAGATCGGTGGAGGAGAGGTCGGGGATCTCACCTCGGGGGTTTTCTTGAGCTCGGAGGTCCTGGAAGGTGATCAGCGACGAGGTCCGAGGTGAATTCACGGCGAGGCTCGTCGGCGCTGTGTTTTCACAGCAAGTCACCGAGTTTCTGCACCTGCAAGGTTCCCCGGAGGCGGTGCATCAAGACCAGCGAGTTAGATCGGAATTTCCGAGCTTAGATCGGCCAGAATTCGCCGGAGAAGTCTCGGTTCTCACCGGAGGAGAATCGGCGGATCGCGTGGGAAAAACAGAACGAGGCCGGGGTTTTTATAGACGGGGGAGGGCAGCGGGGTGGTTTAGATCGAGTTTGCGTCGCCCCCGAACGAAATTCGGCTGGGATACGCGAGAATTCCCGATCGGTTTCGATTCGGGTGAGAGAGAGTCCGGCGCGGGCGCGAGGTAGACGACGAACTGGCGGGCCCCGCCTGTCAGTGGGAGGAAAGAGCGCGCGCAACTGCGGGCTGGCGCGGTTGCTGGGTGGGCCGGCTGGTGGGTTGCGGCCCACTGGCCGGTTTTTTTCTGTTTTCTCTTTTTCTTTTTCTATTTCTTTTCTGGTTTGAGTTTAATTTGAATTTGAATTTTTGCAAAACATGCAACACGTCCAAAAATTTTTAAATTCCCCTCTTAACATGATTTAGGGTCTTAACAAAATTTTGGGGTGTTACAAATTATTTGCATTGTCAATTGAAATATGAAACCTATGCTAGGAAGTTTCCCTAGAATTGCATTACCTTGTTTCCTTGTAGCTTGGGTTGGGATTCATTTTATCATTTCATTTATTATTATGCATATGCTTAGCCATGCTTAGAATGGGATAATTGGGATATGAGATCATCAGTTTATTTTACCATACTCTTGAATGAGATTTTGTGAGTTATGTAGAGGTAGGGATCAAGGCAAGTTGGATGTTTTGGTTGTGTGCTGGGTGCACGAGACTCGGGTTTGTGTTTAGTACTTGCCTGGATTCTAAGGACCGGTTCATGGAGCATGTAACCTGGCTTTACAGTGCCAACCACATGCTGAGATGGGGCAGCTTGGCCAATTAATTAGGTGTATCCCCGGCGTAGTATGGGTGTGTTGGATGGTGCGGGGAATAGGTGTCAGCTGGACTACCATATGAACCGCAAGGCTCAAGAGGGGGCCACTGCAGCGGGGTTGGAGCCTCTTGTATGCTATTAGGGGTGAAACCTCAGTGGGCCCACGCTCGTCGGGAATCCCTTTGTAAAGGCTTCGTAGTGATCTCCTGGCTACACACCTGGGAAGTGTGAATGTGGTTCGTGGCCACTGGCATAATGGAGGTTCTTTTAGTCCACCCGAGAACGGGGGATGAAATCACTACATGTGGTACAGTGGTACAAACTCTGCAGAGTCAAAACTGTCATGACAGCCGTGCTCACGGTCAAGAGCGGCTTGGACTTATTCATGATTAGAGGAGTGATGGTTTTGGAAGTTGTGGATGTTAAGCGGGAAGCTTAACATTGGAAATGATGTTATGGTTATTGGATTATGATGATGGGATGGGAGATTGGGACCATTTCACCTATGTAGTAATGTAGGTGCTTAATAAGCTAAGGTGATAGGTATTAATTGCGTAGTGCTTTAACCATGAGTTCAACCTCTCCTTGTTCTAGCCATGCATGATATAATTTTCCCACAATTGCTGAGTACCATCGGTACTCAACCTTGCATATTTGTTGGTTTATATTGCTGCTCAGGTCAAGATAATGAGGTGGTGTATAATGACCAAGACTTTGGACCCGAAGAAGGTTTCTAGGTTCATGGAGACCCCCGGGCAATGCCTGTGACGGAGCCCTCAAGAATAATATTCCGCTGCTAGTTTATTTACTTGTGATGAAGTTATTATTGTCCATCAAGACATTTGCTATGTAAGACTTATTTATATTCGACACCTGGCTTGTAATAAATGATGCTTCACTATTTGTCATCACATGTATGAGAAAATGATCCTGGCATACATGTGATATTCACCTTGGTTGTTCTTTGGAAACACCGGGTGTGACATGCAGTCACCGACGGGTGACGAAATCACAAACTTGTGGGTAAAGTGGTGCAACCTCTTAAGAGTGTAAAACTATCATGATAGCCGTTCTTACGGTCACAAGCGTCTGGCCAACTCACATGATTAGATGGGATGGTTATTGGGATGGTTATCGGGATGGGTTATTCGGTATGGATGTTTGGTATGGTTATGGTATGGTCTTGAGATTGGTTTCGGGACTGTTGAGTCTTGGTAATGAGAAGGGTTTCGGGACTGTTGAGTCATGACACTGAGTTTTGGTTCAGTTATGTGATTATGAGATGGATATGATCATGAGATGGTTATTATGAGCATGAGATAAAGTTGAGAAAGATTTATAGTTGGATGAGACATGGAAAGTGGTGAATTATGAAGGAGGTATGTTGATGTTTTAATTGGATATATGTTGGGATTAAATTCACTTAAAGATAGTTGCTGTTTCTATCATGTTTGTGAAATAAACTTTGATTTCTGCAATGGGCCTTTTTTGTTCCTACATTGTTGTAAGCTGCATGTCATACTTTTCCCGCACTTGCTGAGTACGACATGTACTCACCCTTGCATTATCATACAAACATCAGCAACAGGAGAAGAGTACTTTGAAGACCATGTGGAGTACTAGTGTGACGCCCTGGATTGTGAAAAAACCAACCACGGAACCCGGACTGATGCGTATGTGTGCCAGGATGTTCATCACACATACACATTTAATCCACAAACTGAATTCAGAATATATATAACCACGAATGAATATGTTCAAGTACTTTATTACATCAATCTCTATTGCAGCGGAAGTCTTATTCTAGCAGCGGAAGTCTTCTAAACTATTATGGAAGCAACTAAGCAGCAGCAGCGGCTCCATCTCCTACTCCATTCCATTCCCACAGGTAAGTTGACGGAAGATTACACGCCTAATACCCCACATGGTCTTCATACTACTCCTCTCCTGTTGCTGATGATGTATGATAATGCAAGGGTGAGTACATGACGTACTCAGCAAGTGCAGGAAGTTTGACATGTATGTTACAACAAGGTAGGTATAAAAAGGCTCATTGCAGAAAGCAAAGTTTATTTCTCAAAAAAAAGTTAAAAACTAGCAACTAGCTTTAAGTGAATGTAATCCCAACATGTATTTAAACATCAACATACCTCCATCATAATTCACCACTTTCCGTATCTCATTCGGTGACGCCCCGGTTCTGTGAGAAACCTAGACTGATGCGTATGTGTGCCCAGGATATTCATCACACATACACATATAATACACAAACTGAATTCAGAATATATATAACCATGAATGGATAGAATTTTATTACAATGTCTCATGAGTCACTGACTCATTCTAGCAGCGGAAGTCTTATCTTGGCAGAGGAAGTATTAATCTAGCAGCGGAAGTCTTCTAAACTAGTGCGGAAGCAACTAAGCAGCAGCAGCAGCTCCATCTCCTACTCCACAGGCAAGGTTGAGGATAGATCATACGCCTAATACTCCACTTGGTCTTCATAGCACTCCTCTCCTGTTGCTGATGATGTATGATAATGCAAGGGTGAGTACATGACGTACTCAGCAAGTGAGGGAAGTATGACATGTAGCTTACAATAAGTAAAGTATAAAAAGGCTCATTGCAGAAAGCAATATTTATTTCTCAAAACACGATAAAAACAACAACTTAGCTTTAAGTGAATGTAATCCCAACATGTATTTAAACATCAACATACCTCCATCATGATTCACCACTTTTCATGTCTCTTCCAGACATTTATCTTTCTCAACTTTTCTCAAGCTCATGAATACCATCTCGTATTCACTACCATCTCATCTCACATTCAATTCTGTCTCATACCCGAGACCAAAGCTCATTGCCATGACTCAACAGTCATGCAACCAATTTCATTACCCGGACTCAACTGTCCCGAAAACCAAATCCAAAGACCAAACCATAACCAAAACATTACCATCCCAAAAACCAAAACCATCCCATCTAATCATGGAAGTTGGCCAGGCGCTTGTGACCGGAAGCACGGCTATCATGATAGTTTTATACTCTGCAGAGGTGGCACCACTTTACCCACAAGTTTGTGATTTTGTGACCCGTCGGTGACTGCAAAACCTCCATTATACAAGTACACAACTGTCGGTGTATGGTCAAGAGATCACAAAATAACCTTTACAAAGGGGCTACTAGATGTATGGACTCACTAACATTTCACCATCAGGCTAGAATATCCAATTCTCCCACCTACGGGCCCCCTCTTGTGCCATGCAGTTCCCAAGGCAGTCCTCACTCGACTCCAATTCCCTGCGCCTTCCACAGTCCATAACAATCTAGTAACTTACCTAATTACTCAGCTAAGCCGCACCAATACTTGGCCTTGTGGTGGCACTATATTCCTGGCATGTGCTCGGATGAACCGGTCCTTAGATCTACGGCAAGTAAACCACCATCTCATTCTACCTCATCCACAAACCAAGTCTTGCCTAGATCTCCCCTGATTCATGTTCAACATCAAGTTCTCGTTATCATTATTCTTTTGAGTGCAGTAGCTAGACACATTCTATCGCTTCCCATAATCCCGTGGACTCGGCGAAGCAAAAAGCAAAATGACCATACCCGACTCATTTACTTTCCCGGCGACAAGGGTGGTTAACAAATCTAGTAAACTCCTATCAAAGGGTTTCCCATCAAGTTGACTCATGTGCACACACCTTTTCGCAAACAAAACAGTTTTCCAAAAACATGGGATCAATATGGTCAAGGGGCACTTGCCTTGTTCTTGCGGTTTCTGTTGTTCTGGGATCTTGAGGTCTTGTTGTTGTAGCTCGTCGTAGATAGCTCCCTGAGCTTGTCCTTCTATTCGCGATCACGCACATACAAGATCCATAGGAATCAATCATCATGCACAAACTCTACTTTAAGAAGCAATGGTGCATATGCATGCTAATCCTATGGTGCAGTTTAGTTTGTACGTGTTCTTGCATGTTTTAATAGGCTTGCATGGGGTTTTACGATGAAAGGAATAATGTGGACACGGTGATGATCTTGTCTCAAGATCTAGATCAAACCGATCAACACGTGATATGTCCATGAAAAAGCTTCTGTTTCAAAGGGATCAAAGAAACAGATGCGAAGAAAACCGCGGTCTCGTTGTAAGGTGGTAATGGAGACCTACCTTACTCTCTTTGGGACCTTCCTCCTTGCAATGGCAGCAAAACAGATCGTCGGATCTCCTCCGGCGATCGTGTCGGCGCCCGTTGGCGGCTCTCCGGTGGTCAACTACGGCGAAGGGGTTTAGCTCGACGAGTTGGGGGCTAGGGCTCCAAGTCGTTGACTCGAGAGGTGGAAAAGAAGTACGTGGTTGCGGCCAAAGGTTTTGGGTTCTATTTATAAGAGGTCAGAAAAGAGTCCTACTCTGATCAAAATTCGAATAAGAGTCCTATTCAAATTGTTTTTGGATCTTAACAACTTATCTTCAATCGATTCGGTTTGGTAGCAACGTGGAATTCGTGTTGGTTTCCTTCCGTATCGGTATTCCCGCGCGTACAGAAGCAAAAACCGCTTAAAATCTCGTCACCTCCACGGCGATGAGTTCCGGAGGCTCCACGTGTCCAGCGGAGGCCTGGCCTCCCCTTTTCCGTAGAGGCGGGCTCCGGTTGTGCCGCGTGTCAGGCGGGCGGGACCTCCCTCTCCTCAGAGGCGAGCTCCGCGTGCGCCACGTGTCTGGTGGGTCGGGACCTCCCCTCTCTCCAGTGACGAGCTCCGCGTACGCCACGTGTCAGTTCCGGACCTCCCCTCTCTTCGGAGGTGGCTCCGGGGATGCCACGTGTCAGTGCCGGACCTCCCCTCTCTTCGAAGGTGGGCTCCGGTAGTGCCATGTGTCCGTTCTAGACCTCCCCTCTCTTCGGAGGTGAGCTCCGAGAATTCCACTTGTCTAGTAGCGCCGATCTTCCTTACTTCTCGGAGGTGAGCTCCGAGGTCGACACGTGTCCGTCAGTATCGGACCTCCCGGAGGTAAGCTCCGGAGGTACCACGTGTATAGTAGTGTCGGACCTCGCGGAGGTGAGCTCTGGAGGTGACACGTGTCCAACAGGACCGGACCTCCTAACGGTAAGCTCCGAGAGTGACACGTGTCTAATAGTGTCGGACCTCTTAGAGATGAGCTCCGAGGGTGACACGTGTCTGACGGGGCCGGACCTCTCGGAGGTGAGCTCCGAGAGCGACACGTGTCCCGCAGGTCGGACCTCTCGGAGGTGATCTCCGAGAGCGACACGTGTCCCATGCAGTTGGACCTTTCTTCTCTGCAGTGACTAGCTCCGCAGGCGACACGTGTCCTGCGGGACTGGCCTCGCTTCTTCGCAGAGGCTAGCTCTAGGGGCAACACGTGTTCTGCAGGTCGGACTTCGCCCATTTTCACAGAGACGAGCCTCGAGCCTGCCACATAGCCAGTTCAGCGGTGGACCTCTCCCCCTTCGCAGGGATGAGCTCCAAACACGCCAAGTCGTCAGTGGGCCGCAGGAAATGATGAGTGGTTTAGGCCCGATCTTCCGAAAGGTAGGTCGATTGAGGTGGAGAACTTGACGTTGATGATCCGCGGCAATCGAGCAGTTCGAACACCCCTGCAATCACTACACCACTGCTCTGTTGGTTATCAACCGTGCAGCACACGCTTGACCTCGCCAAGTAGGCTAATCCCTCAGGTGCAACCGAGAACATGAGCAAGAACGTAGAAGACGTGATCCAAAAATCACGAAGTTGGGGTTTCACAAAAACCGTAGAACGGCGGCTGTTTATCTAAGCAAAATCCGCCGAATATGGCTGGCGGCTGCAGTATTTAAAGGCTAGGTTTCGTCCATAAGACCCTTAGACGCATCCCTAATGGACTCATACGGGATACAAGGCCCAAAAGCTCATTACGGTGCTGCAACACCGGATAGAACTCTGAATTCGACTTGTTTCAATAACTCCCAACTACTCCTCGAGAATTTTAATGTGGGACCACAACCATTTGAAGTTTATCTTCTCATCTTTACATGCATATATAGAACATCGAAAATGGAGACTGTATGCATCCTGGGCGTCCGTTTTAAGATGGTCTGCTCCTGGACTCCGAGTTGAACTCGGGTCCGAGTTTGTGACTGTTTCCATCAACTTGTGGACGTCCCATCTGGTTCTCCACATCTCCAAATGCTCCTCCCTTTACTTGTTGATCATGTCCATGGTTCCTAATAACAATTAAATCATTCAATAGAAATCCATTCTCAAAATCACATGGGTAGGAAGTTAGGAACGAGTTCACCTGCTTATTTAGTAACCGTGCTCATGCTCTTGTGATTGGTCCTTGTATATCAATGTGAGTATCCACTGTTGTGATGTCCTCATCATCCTCCCCCTCTTGAATCGGAGTCGTCCTCGACTCAAGATCATCTTCTTCCCCCAAGTATGGTCGTAAATCTGAAATGTTAAATGTGGGACTAACCCCAAAATCGGGAGGCAACTCAAGCATATATGCATTGTTATTGATCTTTTCAACAATCTTAAAAGGACCAGCAGCTCGTGGCATAAGTTTAGATTTTCTCAAGTGAGGGAATCGTTCTTTTGTCAAATGTAGCCATACCAAGTCCCCTGGTTCAAGTTTTACTTCTTTTCTACCTTTACTACCAGAAATTCTATACTTCTCATTCATCCTTTCAATATTTTTGCAGTTTCATGCATCTTAAGAATGAATTCAAATCGTTGTGTAGCATCCAAATTTATAGTTTCAGAAGGAGGCAAAGGTAATAAATTAATAGGAGCACGGGGATTGAAACCATACACTACCTGGAATGGGCTTACCTTTGTAGTAGAGTGAACTGACCTGTTGTAAGCAAATTCTATATGTGGTAAACAATCCTCCCAACCCTTTAAATTTGTTTTTAAAACAGCCCGCAACATAGTTGATAGAGTACGATTTACTACCTCAGTTTGTCCATCGGTTTGTGGGTGACATGTGGTAGAAAACAGCAGCTTGGTTCCTAATTTATACCACAAAATTCTCCAAAAACGACTTAAAAATTTTGCATCACGATCAGAAACAATAGTATTTGGTACACCATGTAAATGAATAATTTCAGATATAAACAAATCAGCAATGTGTGAGGCATTATCAGTCTTATGTCAAGGTATAAAATGTGCCATTTTGGAGAAACTATCAACAACCACAAAAATACTATCCCTCCCCCTCTTAGCCCTAGGCAATCCCAAAACAAAATCCATGAAAATATCCTGCCAAGGTACCCTTGGAACAGGAAGAGGCATATAAAGACCATGTGGCTTATGTCGAGACTTAGATTTATTGCAAGTAGTGCATCGTGACACGTAGCGCTCGACATCACGTCTCATCTTTGGCCAAAAGAAGTGTGTGGACAGCACGTCCTCCATTTTCTTCACTCCAAAATGTCCCATCAAACCTCCTCCATGTGCTTCCTACAAAAGTAATAGGCAAACGGAACTAGCAGGAACACATAGCTTGTCAGCACGATAGAGGAGGCCCTCCTGTAGTACATATTTATTCTATGTTCTTCCTTCTCTACAATTTTCAAAGGCATCTTTGAAGTCCAAATCAGTAGGATATAATCCTTTTATTGTTTCTAAACCAAATATTTTATTATCAAGTTGGGACAGCATGGTGTAACTTCTAGACAATGCATCTGCAATAACATTCTCCTTCCCTTTCTTATGCTTAACGATGTATGGAAATGATTATATGAATCAATCCATTTAGCATGTCATTTATTCAGATTGTTTTGGCACTTAAAATACTTCAAAGATTCATGATCGGAATGTATGACGAACACCTTAGACCAAAGGTAATGTTGCCAAGTTTGTAGAACTCGCACTAAGGCATACATTTCCTTATCATAAGTGGAATAATTCAGAGAAGGACCATGCAATTTTTCACTAAAGAATGCAACAGGTTTACCTCCTTGTATGAGAACACCTCCAATACCAATGCCGCTTGCATCACATTCTAGCTCAAATGTCTTTTCAAAATCAGGAAGTTGTAGCAATGGTGCTTGTGTAAGCTTTGATTTGAGAACATCAAAAGCTTGTTGCTGCTGTTCGCCCCATCAAAACTGCACTCCCTTCTTATTCCGTTCATGGAGAGGTGCTGCAATGGTGCTGAAATCCCGCACAAAGCGTCGATAAAAACCTGCAAGACCAAGGAAACTACGCACCTGCGTAACGGTCGATGGAGTTGGCCAGCTAGTGATCACCACAATTTTTGCCTCATCCATCTCAATTCCCTGCAATGAAACGGCATATCTAAGAAACGAAAATCGGTTGGTGCAAAAGACGCACTTTTCGAGGTTACCAAACAAACGTGCATCTCTCAAGACACTGAAAACAGCACGTAAATGATTAAGATATTCGTCATATGACTTGCTGTAAATGAGGATATCATCAAAGTAAACCACCACAAAGTTTCCAATAAAAGCATGTAAAACCTCGTTCATTAATCGCATAAAAGTGATAGGTGCATTAGTTAAACAAAAAGGCATTACTAACCACTCATAAAGTCCAAACTTGGTTTTAAATGAGTTTTCCATTCATCTCCTAGTGCCATACTGTAAGGGCCTCAGTTTTTGACACACATTTGAAGTGTTCATCACCACACCACACACCTCATTTGAGGAAAGATGATGAACACAAATGAAGAGCAAGTAACCACCATCAACATGCTCATTAGAGAACAAACTCACACATTGCAAAAGTGGTATTTCCCACATGTGAGATAGGTGGGCTGGACATATAAAAGCTCCTACACATTGCTGAGGATGTCCATGCCAAGTTTCACCCAAATTCAAAACCTTTTTGAGGTCATTTTGGGTATAGCTAGGAAGAGGGCAATTTGAAACCATATTCAAATTCAAACTGTTTTTATCCCATGAATTCAAAAGTGGGAGGCATATTCTTACTCAGCACATTTTTGTGAGCCCACACACCAATTTTCACTCCATTTGGAGTTGATCTTGACATGAGCTAAGTGGGGGAAATTCAAACTTTATTTGAATTTCAAAACTGAACTTGTGCTGAAATTCATTCAAACCGAACCCCATTTGAATTCAAATTATTCAAATGGATCATGGGTGAATAATTTGAATTACCAGGGGTATTATGGGGCTCACTGTTTACAACAGTGATTAGAAGTAAATTTCAGAGGTTAAAACTGGAAGTGGGACCCACATGTCAGCCACCACTTCAACACAAACCGACTTTAGTCAAGCACCTGACATCAGCACCGATTTCGGCGCAGCCAGACACAACAAAACCGTTCGATGTGTACTGCGATGCATCCGGCATTGGGCTCGGATGTGTGCTGATGCAAGACCGAAGAGTGGTCGCGTATGGATCACGGCAGCTTAGAAACCATGAGCAGAATTATCCAACCCACGACTTGGAGCTCGCTGCCGTGGTACTCGCACTCAAAATGTGGAGGCACTACCTACTCGGTAACCTCGTACATTTATATACCGACCACAAAAGCCTCAAGTACATATTCACTCAGAAAGAGTTGAACATGAGGCAATGAAGATGGTTAGAACTGATAAAGGATTACGAAATAGAGATCCATTATCATCCGGGCAAGGCAAACGTAGTGGCAGATGCGCTGAGCTGCAAGTCACACGTCAATAATCTGACCATCACACCGTTGGAAGAGAGCGAACCACCACTACATGTGATTCCACACGGAGCTCTCTACAACCTAGCTTTGATCCCCACCATCCGTGAAGAGATAGCGGCAGCCCAGAAGAATGACAAGGGAATGTCACATTTGCGGAGACGTGTAGACAGTGGGGAGCTGAAATGTTTCCGGAAGGACGGAGACGGCGTCCTTTTGTTCAAGAACCGGATCGTCGTACCCCGTAACACGGAATTATGGAAGAAAATCTTTGATGAGGCTCACTTGTCAAAGTTTTCTATTCACCCCGGCAGCAACAAGATGTATCAAGAACTCAGAAGCAAGTTTTGGTGGACACGGATGAAGCGAGAGACTGCAAAATACTTGTCCGAGTGTGATACATGTCGAAGGGTGAAGGCAGACCACATGCGGAAACCGGGACTGCTGCAACCACTGGGCATTCCTGCCTGGAAATGGGAGGATGTGAGCATGGACTTCATCATCGGTTTACCCACCACCTTGCAGAAACATGATTCTGTGTGGGTGATCGTCGATCGGCTCACTAAAGTTGCCCATTTCATCCCGGTCAACACCAACTACAACGCCAAGAATTACGCTGAACTGTACATCTCACGGATCCTATGCTTGTACGGCGTACCCCGTACTATCATATCGGATCGAGGCACTTTATTTGTATCCCGTTTTTGGGAGCAGCTGCACGCTGCCTTGGGGACGAAGCTGATCCATAGTTCAGCCTACCACCCGCAGACCGATGGGCAAACGGAGCGGGTAAATCAAATCTTAGAAGACATGTTACGAGCTTGCGCTATCAACCACGGCAAGAATTGGGATGATCACTTGCCGTTAGCCGAGTTCTCGTACAATAATGGGTACCAAGCCAGCATCAAGATGGCGCTCTACGAGGTGCTATACGGGCGGAAATGCAGCACACCACTGAATTGGTGTGAATCTGCCGAAAGGGTTACCTTCGGGATTGACCTCGTCAACAACGCCGAAGAAAAGGTTCGACTGATTCAAGCGAACCTAAAAGCCGCTCAATCCCGTCAGAAATAGTATGTGGACCGGAGAAGGCGCCATTACAATTCGAAGTTGGAGATCACGTATACCTACGGGTGTCTCCAATGAAGGGCGTAAACAGATTTGGGGTGAGAGGAAAGTTAGCACCCCGATTCATCGGTCCATTCCAGATTACCGAAAGATGTGGATCAGTGGCATACCGGCTGGAATTACCAGAAAAACTTTCCGGTGTGCACGATGTCTTTCACATTTCCCAGCTGAGGAAGTGTCTCAAGCTATCAACTACCATTCAGCTGGAAGACATTGAGGAACTGCAACCGGATCTCACCTATCGAGAGGAACCGGTGCAGATTATCAATGAAAAGGCCCGAACCACACGCAACCGTACGTTGTGGTTCGACAAGGTTCTATGGAGTAATCACTCCATGGACGAAGCGACATGGGAGAGCGAAGAATTCCTTCGCACTAACTACCCCGACTTTTTCATGTCGCATATCCGGTAATTTTCCACCGTCCTCTCTCTCATTTTCACCTTATAATCTCGGGACGAGATTCTTTTAAGGGGGGAGGAATGTAAGGGCCTCAGTTTTTGACACACGGGTTCTTGCGCCGGACTGAGCAGCCGCCACGGCGAAGAGGCGACTGGGAAACCACCTGCTTGCCGTCCCGACGTGCTGAACCGCCTCACAGCCCCCTTATCTACGCCACCGCCCTGATCGGAGCGCTCACCGCCCACTCTGCTGCCTCCTCGCATCAGAACTGCGCCATCGCTGCCGATCACTCGGAGCTGATCAGAGAAGCTTGATCGTCGCCTCTCCGTCCCTTCCAGAGCCACGGCAAGGTACTAAAGACCTTCCTCCGTCCTCCCCGCTGCTAGAATTCAGTTGAGACCGATATAAATCGGTTATGCCGAAAGATCAATTCGGTGACTTAGAACCGCCGCACCTCGGGCTTCCGTGGACAGCCCAACCAGGGCGTTGTCACGCCCAATCCAAGGCACCCTTGGACGCGCTGGTGACTGGTGCTGCTCACCCCCGAGCCACAGCCCGAGTGATTGCTCACCGGCGGCGAATTTCCAGTTTTCCCCTTTCTGTGTGCAGCACGACCTTCGGGTGCGATTCTGTCGAATTCGTGTTCTAGAAAGGATTAGAGGGCCGCAATCCACTCTCACACAAACTAGACACGGTAACGCACAAGTTGCCTTCACAACCCTTGGCCGGAGAACCTTGTACCCGGCGTAATTCGAGGTTTTTACCAACGGCGGAACAAAAGGGAGGCATCGGGCGTCCGGTGAGGACCTACTTCGGGCCTTCCCCGAGCTGCCTCAAGCTCATGTCGACCTTCCCTGAGGTCCACTGGTGCTTCCCGGCCGGTTCCTTGAGTAGTTGGGGTTCTAGGGAAGTCAGCCGACATGGCCGAAGTCTTTCCGAGGTGGCGGCTCGTCGCCGACCATGCACCGGCCATTGTCATGAGTAGCTGACCCCAGAATCCTGTTCCCCGAGTGAAAGTAGGCAGGGGCGGCCAAAATCGTGAAATTTGGAGCTGTACAGAAGCCGGCGGCGAGCTCTCCGGCGAGGTCCCTCCGCGGTGGAGCGCGGGCGTCGCGAGGTTGAAGCAAGGGGTGGACCCCAGCTGTCAGCGGCTGATATTTTGAATCGGGATCGGGCTGCGGCCGGGATCGGGTGTGCTGGCGCGCAAAATCCTTGTGGGCCGCGGTGTGCTGTCGCCTCAGCGTGCGACATGTGTCCCTTGGGCCCACACGTGAGTTTAAACTTTTTCCCGATTTTCAGATTTCCTTCAAACTTCAAATCCTCATAACTTTGGCTAGAAAGCTCCAAATTGATTGAACCAAAATTTTCTGGATTCAGCTCTCTGAGTACTTTCCAGCAAATGAAGTTTCACTTTATGAAATTCCTTATTTCTCCAGAATTAATTCCTCAAATTTAAACTGGTTGGAATTTTAACTGGAGAATCCTTTGGAGGAAAATCCTGAAATTTTGCTGGGATGTTCACCAAAATATCCCTGAACTACCTTAAAAATTTCAGACCCATTGGAGCTCATTTAATCCTCCTAATGGTGTGATTAGTGAAACTGTTCCAGAGAAAATAGAAAATGTTCAGAAACATTTTCAGAATTTTCTCTGAAATTGTTTAGCTCGTATCTTTAGCTAGAACCTTCAAATTAAGTGAGACCAATTCCATTAGAACCCTCTGAAAATCTAGTTTTCAGAAAGTCATAGTTTGTTTCATGAAAATCTCTAGAGCACCCTAAGAGTTCCAATTAAGGTCAAGGACATAATTAATTGTGGAGTGATCAAGTGAGCTTTGCTGCAACTAAAACTTGACCAAGTCTCTGTTTAGGTTGTAACCAAGCCACAGTAAAAGTTTCACAGTCATTGAGTCTGTCTAGTGGGACTTATAAGCTTCACAAGTTCAAACTTAATACAAATGCATTCAAATTAATACATGTACCTCTCTTATCATGTAGTTGCTAAGGTCGAGGAGGAACCCGAAGTCCTAGACTTCGTTAGTCCGGAGGAACAGCTAGCCTACGACCAAGAGAAGCAAGGCAAGCTCCGGTTTGCATTAACCTTTTACCAATTTTTATTGTTTTGAGCACATACATGAATACTATTGTTCCTCGCATTAGAGTCTTGTTTGGAAACCCAAGTGCATAGCCAAGAAAGCCATGGGTTGGGATTAGGATTGAAAACCTCGTTAGCCACTGCATTGCTAAGATAGAGTAGGATTCGGTACAAGTCGAGTAGTTGGAACTACTTGCGAGCATAGGCTAGAGGCACTCGACTCGGGTAGTGATAGCACATGAAACACATGGCAAGAAAATGAGACCAAGCGGAGGTTAAGGGCAACAGGACTTTGGGGCCTGTGTGCTGTAGCTCCGCTTGTGTCGATTGAGGACCGAGCCGTGTGCGGGCCTGTTGAACAAGCTAGAACAGTACCGAAGACCTACTGGCTACATGGGATCCGGGAAACTGATGTAACTCTGGTAGCTGGGTGTTGAGGCATAGCTGGTCGTTCAGAGGGTAGGTTGAGAGCTCGAGGTGTAAATCGGCTGGCGGCACTGAGATGTGCGTGCAGAGACCTCTTGCTCGGGACGATTGGACCGGTTCAACATTTGGCTAACGGGTGAAAGGTAGTTGTGTACGGCATCCGTGATGGTTTTTGTAGGCAACATCAAGTACAAGGCGTACGTGACGGGTTGTTCGGGTAACCCTGCAGGTGTAAATCGATTATAATCGCCGTCCCTCGCGGTCAGTGAGTACCACTTGTTCATTGTACCGTGACGTAGAAAGAACAGGCTAGTCACATGTTAAAATGTTGCTGATTGAAAGATGGACTTGATTGCTAATGAATTGCTGTAGTTTAGAGCTAACTAAAGTTCTTTTCAACTTTGGGCAAAGTACATGAGAGAAATGCGTTTCTTGTTTGATTGCGGCTCTCTCATGTGCCTTAGCGTAAGGTTCTCCACAACCTGCTGCTAAAACTAGAAAGTAAGGTTCTACTAATTAGGCGAGTCCTTTCAAATGATTTTTACCTCATGTAACCCATCACCCCTCATGTAGAAGTTCCATGTTTAGGTGAGACAGGTCAGAATTGCTGAGCCTTCGTGCTCACTGCTTGTGTTTGAAGCTTTTGCAGGGTTCTATGAGGAAGGGACTCCCGAGGAAGAGACGGAACCCCAGGAGGGGAACCCCGTCGAGTGGGAGTCATGCACGCCGCAGAGTTAGTGTGCGTGTGTGCTAGCAAGGACACGTTCAAGGGCTGAACGTGGACTTGATACGTATTCTACGCCCGTGAGTGTAGACTGAAACTATTTTGATGTAAACATGTTCATAAACTTGTTATGTAATAAAATTTCGCTTCCGCTTTGTACCTTTGACGTGTGTTATCCGGTGCTGTGCAACGCGGCACCCCTCATCGTGATCCTGGCTCGACAAGATTGTGGGGTCGTGTCATCGTGGTATCAGAGCTCGCTTGAGGTTTAACGCACTACAAAGGTCATCTTTTTCAAAAATCCAGTGAGGAACGAGTTAGTAGCCCGTATAGGGATGTTATTAGTATATAGAAAGTGGCATATTAACCTATTTGATTATGTCGGAAAATCGTGCATCTCGAGACGTGTATGTCTTGGGGGGTGCACGTAAGCGCTGTCCACCAGTGCGCACAAGCTGAAGGGTGGAGCCCCACGGGTGGCAGGTAACCTGACCCGCTTTGATATCCTCTACGACTCTTCATGTCGTTTGGGGTATTCGAGCAACGTCTGTCCCTGGCTGCGTGGTGCAACTTGGGAGACCCCGTCACGTGGTCTGAAACGTGAACACGTAACTCAAGGCGTGTTTGGCTTGAGAACATCCGGGCGAGTGATGACGGCCGGGTGTACGAACTGTATGGATTCCGGGCTCGGTGTGCAGCCGAGTCTGACGATTGGTTGAGTTTCTGCAGGTAGCCGGACCACGAAACGGTAGGCGTGTAGCATCCGTGTAAGAGTGACGTTTAGTGCCACTGAAATAACGAAGCCGGCTAAGTCCGGTATAGGTTTTTCTTTGTGAGGACGTAGTACCGACATAATTTGGTGACGCATCGACGTCACACCCAACTAAATGAACAACTTCATTTAAAACTTGAAGGGTTTGATCTAAAGTAGTAAAAATTGATGTAGGTACTTCCCTTAATCAGAATGTTCAAAGTTAACAAGTTTTCAACTTATAGGTTGTTAAGGACAGAGCACTCTGTTTCAGCTGAGTTAAGGCTGAAGTTAATCAGAGGTTAGAGGTTGAGTTCTTTCTAGTTTGGGGTCATATGATACATTTCTCGAAAGCTTTGGAAGAGCTTTACAACTCTTCTGTTGAGGTCCAGAGGTGTTTCATCCCTTAACTAATTGAAAAATGCAGTAGAGTTGAAACTGTTTAGAAAACAGGACAGAGTAAGGCTCTCTGTAAACTCTCTGTAAATTAAGCATAACTTCCTGCATAAAAATCCAGAAATAGAAAGTTAGATAGTTCTGGAAATCTTATGAGATGGGTTACAACTTTGTAACAGAAAGTTTTGTCAGATTAGGAACAGAGTTAACTGGAATTCTTGGATCAAATCAGTGCCTAAAGCAGGGAGGTGCTGTCCAATTTTCTCCAAAAATTCTGTTAATTTTGATATCTCATAACTTTTGAGCCATGACAGATCTTTGGCCAAGCAAATACTTTCTGGAAAGCTATTGAAGTTAGCTTTAACTTTGATGTTGAGCTCCAGAACTAGTTTTGCCTTTAGCATGGCCTAAATCAGGTTGAAATGGAAACTGGTCAGGGCTGTCATGTGAACAGCAGATCAGCAGTCAAATTTGTTTAAAATTTGAACTATGTTTCCAAGTTTTATGGGTTCAATGACATGTCTTATGTTATAACTCAGAGGTTTAATGTTTAAATAAATATTTGACATTTCTCAAATATATTTTTACAGATGACAGCAGATAAGCAATTGGAGAACGGGTGAGTGGTGTCCCACCGTTCTCACCGTAGCGGCTACCCGGAAGCATTGTGGCAAATGCTCCAATATTTCGGGTACAACCAGATGCCGCAGTACTTCGCCAAGGAAGAAGGCGAAGAGGGGAACAAGACGTGGACAATCCATGTCGAGGTCCCTGCAGGACCTATGCCACCCGGATGGGTGCCGTTCACCGTCACGGTGAGAGGAAAACAACCGGAAGCGATGTGGCAGGTGGCAGCCCGTGACACTATGTCACGTTTCTGCCAACTACACGTGCAGGCTATGGAGGACACTCCATACGCGCTCGTTCCGGTGGAGGGACGGGCTCACCATGTGTGGGAAGAGAGGTACCGGGAGGCAACGGACCCGAGTTGCCCAAGGTACAGCCCCGCGGAGGCAAACCTTAGCCTCCAGATGAGGGTGGGAAACGCCGTGATGGATAGCCAAGCTGTTCATACGGAGCATCTCGCCACAAAGCTCAAGGAGAGCACGAGTCGTGGAGACCATTTCGAGAGTGCTCACAGCGCACTCCGCAATGTGCTCCTTCCAATGATCAAGCGACTAAATGAGCAACATAATCAGTTGCATCGTCTGAAGAAGGTGAAGAGAAAGAGCCGTGTCGACATCACGGCGTTGCAAGAGCTGGTACAGAATCTGACCCAGCAGAACGAGGACCTTGCTCAAGAGCGGGACGACGCTATTGAGGAAGGGCAAGGCTGGGAAGAGGACTACAACCAGACTATGGACGAGGTACATGCTTTGCAGGATCTCGTGCCTCCGGTATTGGGCATACCGGTGGTCTTGGGTCTTCCAGCAATGGGAGAACCCGGGATGGGAGAAGAGGTGGTAGATCCAGAGCCACCAGCAGAGGTACCGGAGGAGGACGACCCGCAGGAGGTCGAGTTCTACTCCGAGTAGGGGGTTACAGTTTCCATGTAGGGCGGCTAGGGTAGTGTAGCCCAAATTTTGTAATCGGTGACATGTCGTGTAGACAGTAGCGTATGCATAGGTAGTGACGACATGAGCACGACTTCTCGGAGACCCGAGAATAATGTATCTTGTATAAAGTTTATGCTTTATCAATATATGTGAATGTTGTGCAAATTATTCATGTGTCACTTCAATACCTACTGTTGCATATGGAAGTTTTTAAGTAAGACATGTGCTAATTGCTGCTGTTTTGAATTTCAGAATGACGCGTACTCATGCCAACCCTGATGTTGGGGGTACTAGCCAAGGGGGAGAGACCTCCCAACCACCTCCTGAGGACTCCTCGGGGCAGCAACAGCAGTGACAGCAACAGCAGACACTGCCACCGCCACTGCCAACGGTTACATTGGCCGACATCGTCGCGGCAATGGCGGGTTCACATCAGCAGCACACGGAGTTGCTGCAAACTCTTATTGCTAATACGTCTCGCCCAGAGAGACGTCAAGACCGTGAGGAGCGTCAACAGATATCCTACTCCGACTTCCTGGCTACTCATCCCCCTGTATTCTGAAGGGCGGATGAACCTCTTGACGCGGACAACTGGCTCCGTGCAATAGAGATGAAGTTCGGGCTGCTCCAGATAAGCGAGCAGCGCAAGACTCAGTTCGTGGTCCAGCAGCTCCAAGGATCCGCGAGCGCGTGGTGGGCCAACTTCTGTGCTTCACAGCCCACCGACCGAGTGATGACCTGGACGGAGTTCCGGACGGCCTTCAGGGCCTGTCATATACCGCCAGGTTTGATGAAGAGGAAGATGCAGGAGTTCTTACACCTGCAACAAGGGAGCCGGAACGCGCTGGAATACTCCAGGGCGTTTAACGATCTCGCGCTATATGCATCGTATCATGCCGATACTGACGAGAAGCGGCGGGACCACTTCTAGCAGGGGCTTAACCCGCTCCTGAAGGACAAGTTGGCGATGTTCAATCGCGGCAGCCTCAACGACATCATCGATGCTGCGATTGTTCAGGAAGACTCCGGCAAGGAGTTGGCGGCGGCAGAGCGAAAGCGAAGCGCGCCGCAAAGCAGCGGAGAAGGAAGCGGTCCTTCTCAGAAGTTTTGGATGGTGAATCGCCCACCATCAGGTCCACGCTGGCAGCCACCACAGCGGTCGATGCCGTTCCGCAGTTGGCCGTACTCTTCACCGGCATTCAGACCGGCACTGCCAGTACCACCTCCGCAACAACAGCAGCAGCGGGC
The DNA here is from genome assembly GCA_030760725.1 of Neostapfia colusana. Taxonomy (NCBI): domain Eukaryota; kingdom Viridiplantae; phylum Streptophyta; class Magnoliopsida; order Poales; family Poaceae; genus Neostapfia; species Neostapfia colusana. The sequence goes on along the minus strand of JASWHV010000017.1, from coordinate 28,123,940 downwards.
GATGCCACGTGCGTATGCACCTCAGCAGCGCATGCCAGGCTTTCGTCCCCCGAGCACTACACTAGCAGCGGCCACATGTTACAAGTGTGGTCGTCCAGGACACTTCGCGAGCAGTTGCCCAGAGAGGCAAGGCAGCGGAGTGGCACCACCGTTCCTGGAGAGGAATCAACCCCGGAACCCTACTAATGCGCGGCGGGCAAACCCTAGGCCCGGCACTGTCCACCAGCTTGCCATAGAGGACGTGCCGGAGGGCGAGCCAATCCTTGCGGGTATGTTCCAACTCCACCAGCATCCCGCTATAATATTATTTGATTCAGGCGCCACGCATAGCTTCATTAGCCAAGCTTTCATTGATAAATATAGCATGCAAATACTACCCACCAATAGTCCTTATGTGATCTGTTCGCAGGGTGGGAAAATTTCAGCAAGCATGATGGTCCCAAAAGCGCCATTGTGCTTATGGGGTAGAGTCTACCCTACGTCTCTCATAATCTTAGAGGGACAAAAGTTCGATGTCATCTTAGGGATGTCGTGGTTAACCCGCCACGGCGCTGTTTTAGACACCGTCCTCCGAGTTGTGCACTTGAACTCAGAAGTGCACGAGTCTCACTCTTTATTTCTGGATAGTCCAGAAATAAAACTTCCAAGTGTCTATCAAGCTACAACCATCAGATTGGAAGATATTCCAGTGGTCCGAGAGTTCCCTGATGTATCCTCGGACGATTTGCCGGGGATGCCACCCGATAGAGAGGTGGAGTTCAAGATTGAACTTGCACCGGGAACCATGCCAATATCCCGAAGGCCGTACAAGATGGCGCCCAAGGAGTTGGCTGAACTGAAGACTCAGCTCACGGACCTTCTGGAGAAGGGTTTTATTAGGCCGAGCTCCTCGCCATGGGGCTGTTCGGCATTATTTGTCAAGAAGAAGGATGAGACGTTACGGCTTTGCGTGGACTATCGTCCATTAAATGCCGTAACCATCAAGAACAAGTACCCGTTGCCACGGATCGACATGTTGTTTGATCAGTTGGTCGAAGCAAAGATCTTTTCCAAGATGGATTTAAGATCCGGGTACCATCAGATTAAGATAAGGGCTGAGGACGTTCCAAAGACAGCTTTTTCGACAAGGTACAGACTTTATGAGTACCTGGTCATGTCCTTCGGCCTCACCAATGCTCCAGCTCACTTCATGTACTTAATGAACTCGGTATTCATGCCGGAGCTGGACAAGTTTGTCGTGGTCTTCATCGACGACATCCTGGTATATTACAAGTCGGAGGAATATCTCAAGAAGCATCTGCGTATAGTCTTGCAACGGCTGCGAGACCACAAGTTATACGCGAAATTCAGCAAATGCGAGGTTTGGATATCGCAAGTGCCTTTTCTCGGGCATATCATCTCAGCGGAGGGCATCGCTGTAGACCCGAGCAAGATCACTCAAGTGCTGAATTGGAAATCCCCGAGAACTGTTCACGAGGTATGGAGTTTCCTCGGACTCGCGGGATATTATTGGAGGTTCATTCCGAACTTCTTGAAGATTGCCAAGCCAATGACAGAGCTGCTGAAGAAGGCTACCAAATATGTTTGGAGTCCAGCGTGTGAAGCAGCATTCAAGGCTTTAGTCAAGCACCTGACATCAGCACCGGTTTTGGCGCAGCCAGACACAACAAAACCGTTCGATGTGTACTGCGATGCATCCGGCATTGGGCTCGGATGTGTGCTGATGCAAGACCGAAGGATGGTCGCGTATGGATCACGGCAGCTTAGAAACCATGAGCAGAATTATCCAACCCACAACATGGAGCTCGCTGCCGTGGTACTCGCACTCAAAATGCGGAGGCACTACCTACTCGGTAACCTCGTACATTTATATACCGACCACAAAAGCCTCAAGTACATATTCACTCAGAAAGAGTTGAACATGAGGCAACGAAGATGGTTAGAACTGATAAAGGGTTACGAAATAGAGATCCATTATCATCCGGGCAAGGCAAACATAGTGGCAGATGCGCTGAGCCGCAAGTCACACGTCAATAATCTGACCATCACACCGTTGGAAGAGAGCGAACCACCACTACATGTGATTCCACACGGAGCTCTCTACAACCTAGCTTTGATCCCCACCTTCTGTGAAGAGATAGCGGCAGCCCAGAAGAATGACAAGGGCGTGTCACATTTGCGGAGACATGTAGACAGTGGGGAGCTGAAATGTTTCCGGAAGGACGGAGACGACGTCCTATGGTTCAAGAACCGGATTGTCTTACCCCGTAACCCGGAATTACGGAAGAAAATCTTTGATGAGGCTCACTTGTCAAAGTTTTCTATTCACCCCGGCAGCAACAAGATGTATCAAGAACTCAGAAGCAAGTTTTGGTGGACACGGATGAAGCGAGAGACTGCAAAATACGTGTCCGAGTGTGATACATGTCGAAGGGTGAAGGCAGACCACATGTGGAAACCGGGACTGCTGCAACCACTGGGCATTCCTGCCTGGAAATGGGAGGATGTGAGCATGGACTTCATCATCGGTTTACCCACCACCTTGCAGAAACATGATTCTGTGTGGGTGATCGTCGATCGGCTCACCAAAGTTGCCCATTTCATTCCGGTCAACACCAACTACAACGCCAAGAAGTACGCTGAACTGTACATCTCAAGGATCCTATGCTTGTACGGCGTACCCCGTACTATCATATCGGATCGGGGCACTTTATTTGTGTCCCGTTTTTGGGAGCAGCTGCACGCTGCCTTGGGGACGAAGCTGATCCGTAGTTCAGCCTACTATCCGCAGACGGATGGGCAAACGGAGCGGGTAAATCAAATCTTAGAAGACATGTTACGAGCTTGCGCTATCAACCACAGCAAGAATTGGGATGATCACTTGCCGTTAGCCGAGTTCTCGTACAATAATGGGTACCAAGCCAGCATCAATATGGTGCCCTACGAGGTGCTATACGGGCGGAAATGCCGCACACCACTGAATTGGTGTGAATCTGCCGAAAGGGTTACCTTCAGGATTGACCTCGTCAACAACGCCGAAGAAAAGGTTCGACTGATTCAAGCGAACCTAAAAGCCGCTCAATCCCGTCAGAAACAGTATGCGGACCGGAGAAGGCGCCCATTGCAATTCGAAGTTGGAGATCACGTATACCTACGGGTGTCTCCAATGAAGGGCGTAAATAGATTTGGGGTGAGAGGAAAGTTAGCACCCCGATTCATCGGTCCATTCCAGATTACCGAAAGATGTGGATCAGTGGCATACCGGCTGGAATTACCAGAAACACTTTCCGGTGTGCACGACGTCTTTCACATTTCCCAGCTGAGGAAGTGTCTCAAGCTATCAACTACCATTCAGCTGGAAGACATTGAGTAACTGCAACCGGATCTCACCTATCGAGAGGAACCGGTGCAGATTATCGATGAAAAGGCCCGAACCACACGCAACCGTACGTTGTGGTTCTACAAGGTTCTATGGAGTAATCACTCCATGGACGAAGCGACATGGCAGAGTGAAGAATTCCTTCGCACTAACTACCCCGACTTTTTCACGTCGCATATCCGGTAATTTTCCACCGTCCTCTCTCTCATTTTCACCTTATAATCTCGGGACGAGATTCTTTTAAGGGGGGAGGAATGTAAGGGCCTCAGTTTTTGACACACATTTGAAGTGTTCATCACCACACCACACACCTCATTTGAGGAAAGTTGATGAACACAAATGAAGAGCAAGTAACCACCATCAACATGCTCATTAGAGAACAAACTCACATATTGCAAAAGGGGTATTTCCCACATGTGATATAGAGGGGCTGGACATATGAAAACTCCTACACATTGCTAAGGATGTCCATGCCAAGTTTCATCCAAATTCAAAACCTTTTTAAGGTTATTTTAGGTATAGCTAGAAAGAGGGCAGTTTGAAACCACATTCAAATTCAAACTGTTTTTATCCCATGAATTTAAAAGTGGGAGGCATATTCTTACTCAGCACATTTTTGTGAGCTCACACATCAATTTTCACTCCATTTGGAGTTGATCTTGACATGAGCTAAGTGGGACAAATTCAAACTTTATTTGAATTCAAAACTGAACTTGTGCTGAAATTCATTCAAACCAAACCCAATTTGAATTATATTCAATTCAAGTGGCTCATGGGTGAATAATTTGAATCACTTGGGGTATTTTGGGGCTCACATGTCAGCCACATGTCAGCCACTACTCCAGCCCAAACCGACTGAAAACCCAGCTCGGGTTCTTGCGCCGGACTGAGCAGCCGCCACGGCGAAGAGGCGACCGGGACACCACCTGCTTGCCGTTCCGACGTGCTGAACTGCCTCACAGCCCCCTTATCTACGCCACTGCCCTGATCGGAGCAATCACCGCCCACTCTGCTGCCTCCTCGCATCAGAACCGCGCCATCGCTGCCGATCACTCGGAGATGATCAGAGAAGCTTGATCACCGCCTCTCCGTCCCCTCCAGAGCCACGGTAAGGTACTAAATACCTTCCTCCGTCCTCCCCGTTGCTAGAATTCAGTTGAGACCGATTGAAATCGGTTATGCCGAAAGATCAATTCGGTGACTTAGAACCGCCGCACCTAGGGCTTCCATGGACAGCATAACCAGGGCGTTGTCACGCCCGAGCCAAGGCACCCTTGGACGCGCTGGTGACTGGTGCTGCTCACCCCCGAGCCACAGCCCGAGTGATTGCTCACCGGCGGCGAATTTCTAGTTTTCCCTTTTCTGTGTGCAGCATGACCTTTGGGTGCGATTCGGTCGAATTCGTGCTCTAGAAAGGATTAGAGGGCCGCAATCCGCTCTCACACAAACTAGACACGGTAACGCACAAGTTGCCTTCACAACCCTTGGCCGGAGAACCTCTGTACCCGGCGTAATTCGAGGTTTACCAACGGCGGAACAAAAGGGAGGCATCGGGCGCCGGGTGAGGACCTATTTCGGGCCTTCCTCGAGCTGCCTCAAGCTCATGTCGACCTTCCCTCAGGTCCACTGATGCTTCCCGACCGGTTCCTCGAGTAGTTGGGGTGCTAGGGAAGTCAGCCGACATGGCCGAAGTCTTTCCGAGGTGGCGGCTCGTCGCCGACCATGCACCGGCCATTGTCATGAGTAGCTGACCCCAGAATCCTGTTCCCCGAGTGAAAGTAGGCAGGGGCGGCCAAAATCATGAAGTTTGGAGCTGTACAGAAGCCAGCGGCGAGCTCTCCGGTAAGGTCCCTCGGCGGTGGAGCGCGGGCGTCGCGAGGTTGAAGAAAGGGGTGGAGCCCAGCTGTCAGCGGCCGATATTTTGAATCAGGATCGGGCTGCGGCCGGGATCAGGTGTGCTGGCGCGCAAAATCCTTGTGGGCCACGGTGTGCTGTTGCCTCAGCGTGCGACGCGTGTCCCCGGGGCCCACTCATGAGTTTAAACTTTTTCCCGATTTTCAGATTTCCTTCAAACTTCAAATACTCATAACTTTGGCTAGAAAGCTCCAAATCGAGTGAAGCAAATTTTGCTGGATTCATCTCTCTGAGTACTTTCCAGCAAATCAAGTTTCACTTCATTAAATTCCTTATTTCTCCAGAATTAATCCCTCAAAATTTAAAATGGTTGGAATTTTAACTGGAGAATCCTTTGGAGGAAAATCCTGAAATATATCTGGGATCTTCACCAAAATATCCCTGAACTACCAAAAAAATTTCAGACCCATTGGAGCTCATTTAATCCACCTAATGGTGTGATTAGTGAAACTGTTCCAGAGAAAATAGAAAATGTTCAGAAACATTTTCAGAATTTTCTATGAAATTGTTTAGCTCCTATCTTTAGCTAGGAACCTTCAAATAAAGTGAGACCAACTCCATTAGAACCCTCTGAAAATCTAGTTCTCAGAAAGTCATAGTTTGTTTCATGAAAATCCTTAGAGCACCCTAAGAGTTCCAATTAAGGTCAAGGACATAATTAATTGTGGAGGGCTCAAATGAGCTTTGCTGCAACTAAAACTTGACCAAGTCTCTGTTTAGGTTGTAACCAAGCCACAGTAAAAGTTTCACAGTCATTGAGTCTGTCTAGTGGGACTTATAAGCTTCACAAGTTCAAACTTAATACAAATGCATTCAAATTAATACATGTACCTCTCTTATCATGTAGTCGCTAAGGTCGAGGAGGAACCTGAAGTCCTAGACTTCGTTACTCCGGAGGAACAGCTAGCCTACGACCAAGAGCAGCAAGGCAAGCTCCGGTTTGCATTAACCTTTTACCAATTTTTATTGTTTTGAGCACATACATGAATACTATTGTTCCTCGCATTAGAGTCTTGTTTGGAAACCCAAGTGCATAGCCAAGAAAGCCATGGGTTGGGATTAGGATTGAAAACCTCGTTAGCCACTGCATTGCTAAGATAGAGTAGGATTCGGTACAAGTCGAGTAGTTGGAACTACTCGCGAGCACAGGCTAGAGGCACTCGACTCGGGTAGTGATAGCACATGAAACACATGGCAAGAAAATGAGACTTTGGGGCCTGTGTGCTGTAGCTCCGCTTGTGTCGATTGAGGACCGAGCCATGTGCGGGCCTGTTGAACAAGCTAGAACAGTACCGAAGACCTACCGGCTATATGGGAACCGGGAAACTGATGTAACTCGGGTAGCTGGGTGCTGAGGCATAGCTGGTCGTTCAGAGGGTAGGTTGAGAGCTCGAGGTGTAAATCAGCTGGCGGCACTGAGATGCGCGTGCAGAGACCTCTTGCTCGGGACGATTGGACCGGTTCAACATTTGGCTAACGGGTGAAAGGTAGTTGCGTACGGCATCCGTGATGGTTGTTGTAGGCAACATCGAGTACGGGCGTACGTGACGGGTTGTTCGGGTAACCCTGCAGGTGTAAATCGATTATAATCGCCGTCCCTCGCAGTCAGTGAGTACCACTTGTTCACTGTACCGTGACGTAGAAAGAACAGGCTAGTCACATGTTAAAATGTTGCTGATTGAAAGATGGACTTGATTGCTAATGAATTGCTGTAGTTTAGAGCTAACTAAAGTTCTTTTCAACTTTGGGCAAAGTACATGAGAGAAATGCGTTTCTTGTTTGATTGCGGCTCTCTCATGTGCCTTAGCTTAAGGTTCTCCACAACCTGCTGCTAAAACTTGAAAGTAAGGTTCTACTAATTAGGCGAGTCCTTGCAAATGATTTTTACCTCATGTAACCCATCATCCCTCATGTAGAAGTTCCATGTTTAGGTGAGACGGGTAAGACTTGCTGAGCCTTCATGCTCACTGCTTGTGTTTGAAGCTTTTGCAGGGTTCTATGAGGAAGGGACTCCCGAGGAAGAGACGGAACCCCAGGAGGGGAACCCCGTCGAGTGGGAGTCGTGCACGCCGCAGAGTTAGTGTGTGTGTGTGCTAGCAAGGACAGGTTCAAGGGCTGAACGTGGACTTGATGCGTAGTCTACGCCCGTGAGTGTAGACTGAAACTATTTTGATGTAAACATGTTCATAAACTTGTTATGTAATAAAATTTCGCTTCCGCTTTGTACCTTTGACGTGTGTTATCCGGTGCTGTGCAACGCAGCACTCCTCAGCGTGATCCTGGCTCGACAAGACCGTGGGGTCGTGTCACATACTAATTTGGTGGTAACCACTACGCAAGTCAATTTTTGTGAAAATAATAGCGCCACTCAATTCATCAAGCATGTCATATAAGCGAGGAATAGGATAACGATATCGAATGGTGATGTTATTAATCGCTCTACAATCAACACACATGCGCCAGCTACCATCTTTCTTAGGAACCAAAAGAACAGGAACAGAACAAGGACTAAGGCTTTCACGAATATACCCACGGTTCAAAAGATCTTGAACTTGTCGCTGAATTTCCCTTGTCTCTTCCGGATCCGCCCGGTATGCCGCACGATTTGGAAAACCTGCCCCTGGAATCAAGTCGATCTTATGTTCAATGCCCCTCAAAGGTGGTAATCCAGGGGGTATCTCAGGGGAAACACATTCACAAAATCCTGCAAAAGGTTAGCAACAGCAGGGGACAATGCAATGGACACTTCATGAATTGAAAACATGGCTTCTTTGCATACTAAAGCGTAGTACATCCCCTTGGTATTAGATAAATCAGCAAGGTCAGATTTAGTTGTGAGCAACAAAGGTGATTTTAACTTAATTACTTGCTGTTTTTCAGAGTCTAGTGATTTTGTTGCCTTATCATCACGTGTTTTACATTTCTCAAAATGTATAATTTCAGCTGGAGTCATAGGAAGCAAAGTGATTTTCTTTCTTTTATGCATCAGAGTATATTTATTAGTTCTACCATGATGAATAGCATCCGTATCAAATTCCCAAGGATGTCCCAACAAAAGAGGACAAGTATCCATAGGTACGACATCAAAATCGGCAAAATCATGGTAAGAACCAATAGGAAAATGTACCCTCGCTGTTTGTTTTACCCTAACCTTACCGCTGTTGTTGAACCACTGAATGTGGTATGGATGAGGGTATGCTCTTGTTGTCAACCCAAGTTTCTTGACCACATCCGTGTTCACCAAGTTGTTGCAGCTGCCTCCATCAATTATAGTGTGCACACGGCAGTCCTTGACGATGAGAAACATGTGAAAAATATTGTGTCGTTGTAGCTTGTCATCCGCCTCAACTTTGGAGCTCAAAGCACGCTGCACAATTATGCTTCTATAATCTTCTGTTGCTGCAGTACCAAGTACCTCTTCATCTGTGCTATAGTGGTCATCTTTTGGTCCTGCAATGTTAGTAGTAAGAGAATATTCATCTTCAACATCCGAAGTACTATGATACCCGCTATCATCTCGTGCTATGTATGCTCATTTGCTAGGGCAATCTTTCATCACATGACCAACTCCCTTGCAGCGGTGACACTTAATATTGGAAGTTCGACTCGTGGAAGGAGTGAAAGACGTAGGCTTGAATGGTGTCATCTTGCTGCCCTCCAGCGCGCGAGGAAATGGAGCAGTAGATGAAGTTTGTTGGCCACCATTGGATGGTGTAGTGGCAGTAGGAAAACTTAAAAATGGTGCTGTTTTGGATGGTGCAGATGTCGAACACGGTGTGAAGGTGCTCCTCGTGCGTTAGTGCTGCTGCTGTTGGCGGCCCTGCAATTCTTTTTCTGCCAACATAGCCAGCTGAAATAATCTATTAACATATCATATTCCTTATAATCAACAATGTCCTGAATTTCACGCCTCACCCCCCCATAAAAACGAGCTATTTTATCATCCATGTCCTCTACTACCCCACAGCGCAACATACCCTTTTGTAACTCTTGATAATACTCCTCTACAGACATGTTACCTTGGTCTAAGTGCTGCAATTTTTTTGCAAAGGTCCCGCTGAAAAGAAGGAGGAACAAAACGAACACGCATAGCTTCCTTTAATCTATCCCATGTTGGAGGATCAGTTCTAGTTTTAACAAGTTCATTCCACCATATGATTCCAAAATCCTTGAACTCACTAGTGGCTTGACGAACTCTATGTTGTTCAGGAACAAGGTGGGCATTAAATTTTTGCTCTACTGTCATCTCCCATTCAAGATATGCCTCAGCATCATAAGCACCAGAAAAAGAGGGTATAGTAAATTTTACTTTAGCAAAAGGATCATCAAGAGGGCGATTAAAATTGTTATGACGATCATTGTAATTATAACGATTATTACCTCCCATACCTCATAGATAACGTGGAAGTCATGGTTGATTGTTATGATCTTCCATATTATAAGCACCGTCTTCACGATCTTCAGCGAGAGGCAGCCGCGCCTCAAGAGTATCTATCCGAACAACAAGATCAGCAAGTTGGCGATTCAAGGACGTCAACGACGCCTATGTCGATGCTTGGGTTTTGGTGAACATATCTGTCATTTCTCTCATCATGTCACGCAACTCAGCATGTTGAACACATTCATCATCTCTTTTATCTTCTGCCGTTGTTAGTAGTAAACAAAAGACAACAAAAAGATGTTATCCCTATCAACTACAAAGGATAGTGGCAATGTGAAAAGTGGAACGAAGGAAGCAATCTCTCTCTCAAGCGTCTTACCACGTTCTTACAAGTGTTCTTACCGACACAGCAGGTGGTAAATGGTGGATGGTGAGAACCAATGAAGCGTGGAGTGATGGCAAAGGTACCTGTTCTGCTCAAGAGGAAAACTGGAGCTTGGATGGCACAATATGGTGGCTAATAAACAAAAAACGTTAACAGCAAAAACAAAGTTGAATAAGTATTCAATGTAGGAACTGTTGCTGGTTAACAAGTGTTCTAGGCCTAGCACAACACAAGGTGGTAGAAAGGCAAATAGAAGATCAGGAAGATATAAGCAACAAGTACAGCACAAGTGTATAGGCCAACTGTTTTCAAGTGTGTGCTGTGAATGCTTTAATATCTGTGCTCTCTTCACTATTTTTTTTCTTTTTTTTTTAAATATTTTTTCTGATATTTTTTGTTTACTCAGAGCACAAAATAGGAAGCACACAACTTTGAAGCTCAATTGGATGTAAGATGTGGCCTATAGAAAATCAGAAAGATTCTTTAAAATTTGTACTGAAACTTCGGAGGCCGGATAGTCTATCTTCCGAGGGGAATTTGGCCAAACAAATTTCGCTGAACACGGCAAAGCCGTGGAAAATCGGTTGCGAAATTTTGAGTAGATCAATTTGAAAAAAACGCCCGATTTCGTGTTCGTATGCAAAAGTTATGGCCGTTTTAAGGTAGGCTACCTGAGTTACTGTTTGTTATGTAGATTCAAACTCGGTTTTGAAAAAGATCTAGCAATAGGATGTGAAAAACAATCGGAATTTAGCAACGACGGCTGATGGGATGTTGTGTGATGAATCAAGGAGGACTGGCACAATGGTTTGTCACCTATTCTAGGGCTGGCGATGCGGGAGTTCACGCAAGGCGGCTAGCTAGGGCAAACTGATGATCTTGGTGGCTCGGTTTGTTGTTTAGGGATTATGGAATAGGTGAGCAGCAAGAAAAACAAGGAATAAAAATGATAACTACGACCCAAAAATACAAAGCTAAACAAGCAACAAGACTCGACCACACGAATGCAAACTCAACAATGCAAACTGAAAAACGAAAACTTGCAGGCACTATAGTCTAGGAATCGGTAACACGATATGTTTTTTTTGGATTTTTCTGTGGACTCTAGGTATGAAAAACAAAAATTAATCTAGTGGGAAATCAAAGTACCCCACGGGCAATCTGAAATCTGATATCAATTGATGAGTGGTTTAGGCCTGATCTTCCGAAAGGTAGGTCGATTGAGGTGGAGAACTCGACGTTGATGATCCACGGCACTCGAGCAGTTCGAACACCCCTACAATCACTACACCACTGCTCCGTTGGTTATCAACCGTGCAGCACATGTTTGACCTCGCCAAGAAGGCTAATCCATACAGGTGCAACCGAGAACATGAGCAAGAACGTAGAAGACGTGATCTGAAAATCACGAAGTTGGGGTTTCACAAAAACCGTAGAACGGCGGCTGTTTATCTAAGCAAAACCCACCGAATATTGCTGGCGTCTGCAGTATTTAAAGGCTAGGGTTCCTCCATAAGACCCTTAGACGCATCTCTAATAGACTCATACGGGATACAAGGCCCAAAAGCCCATTACGGTGTTGCAACACCGGACAGAACTCTGAAATCGACTTGTTTCGACAACTCCCAACTACTCCTGGCGAATTTTAATGTGGGACCAGAACCATTGGAAAGTTTATCTTTGCATCTTTCCATGCATATGTAGAACGTCGAAAACAGAGTCCGTATGCATCCTGGGCGTCCATTTTAAGATGGACTGCTCCTGGACTCCGAGTTGAACTCGGGTCCGAGTTGGTGACTGTTTCCATCAACTTGTGGACGTCCCATCTGGTTCTCCACGTCCCCAAATGCTCCTACCTTTACTTGATGATCATGTTCATGATTCCTAATAACAATTAAATCATTCAATCGTAATCCATTCTCAAAATCACATGGTAGGAAGTTAGGAATGAGTCCACCTGCTGATTTAGTAACCGTGCTCGTGCTCTTGTGATTGGTCCTTGTATATCAATGTGAGTATCCACTATTGTGATGTCCTCATCAGGAAATGTCTACAGCGCTCTAGGTGAACTGCAATTGGCTCTTTTCATCTATCTTTTTGATTCCTTCTCTGTTTCAACTTCTTTTAAAATGTTTTTCTACATGAAATATGAATGCATGCATGATTACGAAATTGAGGGTGTCACAAATCTACCCCCCTTAAATTGAATCTCGCCCTCGAGATCTGATAGTGGAGAGTAGATGAGGGAATTCTGTCTTGATGTCTTCCTCACATTCCCATGTAGCTTCTGCTTCCGTGTGATGGCTCCATTGTACCTTGCACCAACGGATCACTTTGTTCTTTGTGACCCTATCTCTTACGTCCAAAATTCGGACAGGGTGTGCTGCATAGGTCGGATCCCCTTGAATTTCAAGTTCATCCATTGGTATTTTCTCTTCCGGTACCCTCAAGCACTTCTTGAGATGGGATACATGAAACACGTCATGCATGTCGGAGAGGTGCGTTGGGAGCTCTAGTTGATAGGCTACTTCTCCTCGCTTGTCCAAAATCTTAAATGGCCAGATGTAGCGAGGTGCTAACTTGCCTTTGACGTTGAAACGTTGTTGGCCTCGGATAGACGATACCTTAAGGTATACAAAGTCTCCTACTTCGAAAGTCAACTTCCTTCGCCTATTGTCCGCATAGCCTTTCTGTCGTGACTGAGCAGCCTTCAAGTTCTCCCGTATTGTTTGGACTTGCTTCTCAGCCTCTTGTCACACTTCGGGTCCAAAAACTTTGTTCTCTCCGGTTTCGTTCCAAAACAACGGTGTTCGACACCATCTACCATACAATGCTTCAAAAGGTGACATCTTCAAGCTGGCTTGATAGCTGTTGTTATAGGGGAATTCAGCACACGGCAAGTTCCTATCCCAACTACGCCCATGTTTCAAGGCGCAAGCTCTCAACATGTCCTCCAAAATTTGGTTCGTCCTCTCGGTTTGCCCGTCGGTCTGCGGGTGGTAAGTGGAGCTAAAGTCCAGTCGTGTACCCATAGTTTCATGCAGTTTCCTCCAAAACTTAGAGGTAAACTGAGAACCCCGATCTGAAACTATCCTCTTCGTGACTCCATGGAGGCACACGATTTGCTCCATGTACAGCTTAGCTAGTTGCACAACGTTGTACATAGTTTTAACAGGAACAAAATGGGCTGTTTTCGTCAATCGGTCCACGATAACCCAGATGGAGTCGTAACCCGACCGAGTATGTGGCAATCCGACAATGAAATCCATACTGATGTCTTCCCACTTCCACTTGGGTACCTTTAAGGGTTGCAACAGTTCAGCGGGTCTTTGATGTTCGGCCTTCACCCGTTGGCATGTGTCGCATAGGGCAACATACTCGGCTATGTCCCTTTTCATACCATCCCACCAATAACAAGTTTTCAGGTCCTTGTACATCTTGGCCGGGATGTATGGAATAAGGTGAGTCATGTGCCTCCTTTAATATCGTGTCGCGGATATGCTTCACGTTAGGCACACAAATCCTTTTCCCTAGCCAAAGCGTACCCTTCTCGTCTTCCTTGAAGTCCTTTTCTATTCCTTGTCGGATCCTTATCTTAATCTCCTTGATCTCCTCACCCGTTGCTTGGCCATCTCTTATCTCTTGTTCCAATGACGAGCTGAGCTCCATCACTTCCATCTCGTTCAAGAATCCGAGATGTAACTGTTTAACTCCTTGCATAGCTCAGGTGGTAGCTCCCGAACCGTGAGTTGGTGACATGCTCCCTTCCGGCTCAATGCATCGGCTACTACATTGGCCTTTTCAGGGTGATAGTTGATTCCAACATCATAATTCTTGATGAGCTCGAACAATCGACGTTGCCTCAAATTCAAATCCATTTGGGTGAATATGTACTTGAGGCTTTTATGATCCGTATTGATCTCACATCGGTGGCCAAGGATATAATGTCTCCAAATCTTCAATGCATGCACCACGGATGCGAGTTCCAAATCATGTGTAGTGTAATTCAGCTTGTGTTTCTTGAGTTGTCTCGACGCATAGGCTACCACTTGTCCCTCTTGCATGAGCACACATTCAAGCCCTTGTCTAGATGCGTCACAATATATGTCAAAGCTCTTGCTCACGTACGGTAATATCAAAACCGACGCTGTGATTAGCCTTTTCTTGAGCTCCTTAAAGCTTTCTTGGCAAGCTGGGGTCCACTGGAACGCCTTCCCCTTCATTAGCAACTCCGTCATAGGCTTTGCTATTTTGGAGAAGTCCTTGATGAAACGTCGGTAGTATTCAGCCATCCCAAGAAACTACGAATATCCCTAACGTTTTGCGGTTGGTTGCATTTCAGAACATCTCCCACTTTTCCGGGATCAACCGATACTCCTTCCTCGGAGTGATGTGGCCTAGGAACGATATCTCCTTTAGCCAAAATTTACACTTGCTGAGCTTGGCATACAATTGATGCTCTCGCAGTTTCTGCAAGGTCAATCTCAAATGCTCATCATGTTCTTCCTCACTTTTTGAATACACCATGATATCGTCGATGAAAACCACGACGAATTTGTCCAAGTACTCCATGAAGACCTTGTTCATGAGGTACATGAAATATGCAGGTGCATTCGTTAACCCAAAAGACATAACGGTATATTCATACAAACCATACCGTATTTGAAAGGCAGTCTTGGGTATGTTGGAGTGCTTAATCTTCAGCTGGAAGTATCCCGACCGAAGATCAATCTTGGAGAACACTTGGGCTCCTTTCATCTGGTCGAACAGGTCCTCTATACGTGGCAGAGGATATTTATTCTTGATCGTCACCTCGTTGAGAGACCTATAGTCCACACACATCCTCTGGGTCCCATCCTTCTTGTCCACGAAGAGCACAGGGGCTCCCCATGGTGACGAGCTTGGATGTATAAAACCCTTCTCTAACTGCTCCTGGATTTGCTTCTTGAGTTCCACTGGTTCATTAACGGGCATTCTATAGGGCCTCTTCGCTATAAGTGCAGTTCCGGGTACTAGGTCAATGGAAAACCCAATGTCCCGATCAGGTGGCATACCTGGAAGTTCTTCCGGGAACACGTCTGAGAATTCTTGAACCACTGGAATATTGTCCAATGTCGCTCCTTCGACGTGGTTCAACGTTGCCTTCTCGGTTGCCAGTTTGGCTGACTCGAACTCAATACGAGTACCGTGCTCGTTTGTCAACTGCGCGTTCCTCTCAGCACATTGGATCACTCCGTTGTGCTTGCTTAACCAATCCATTCCGAGTATTATGTCAAACCCTTGGGAATCCAAGATAATGAGGTTGGCAAGGAAGTCTACCCCCCTTATTTTAAGGTTTACTTTCGGACATACTATATTAGTCCTCATCTTTCCACCGAGAGAATTAACCAACATAGTATATTTCAAGTGTGATATGGGTAGATTATACTTGGCAACATACTTGGATTATATGAATGAATGCGATGCTCCGGAATCAAATAGAATGGTGGCTGGGTTGGAGTTGGCAAGGAACATACCAATCATGACGTCCTCAGCCTGTTGTGCTTCCTCAGCCGAAACATGATTTATGTTGTCGTGAGCATTGTTCTGCTGTCCAGGGTTGCCTTGATTGGCTCCTCCGTTTGGCCGTGGGTTCTGCTTGGGCACGTTGTTGGCTGTCCAGGACCTCTCTTCGGGCACTAGCTCACAAAGTGTCATGTCTCTCCACATGCAAAGCATGCCTCGTTGCCCACGACAGCAGGTACGTTGGGGCGGGGGTTTTGAGCATAAGCACCCACGTTAGGACGGGGCGCTGGAGGCAAAGGCACGCGAGGTGCTTGCGTGACAGTGCGTTGCTGTGGTGGTTGGTTATGTCGAAAAGCAGGAGCAGATGATCCATACTATGGTGCAACTAGGGGCATGTACCGAGGGCATACGTTGCTCCCTTGTGGCTGGTATGGCATCTTTCTTTTGCCCTCTTGCTTGATCTCCCGGATCTTGCTCTTAACCACTATGGCTTTGTCAACAAGTTTCTAGAAGTTAGCATAGTCATTGTTGAGGAGCTGAACTTGGATCTCATTGTTCAACCCTCTCATGAACAGGTACTGCTTCCTTTGGTCCGAGTTGACATCTTCGGGGGCATACCCTTAAAGTTACTTGAACTTGTTGAGGTACTCATTCACGCTCTTCTTTCCTTGGTGGATACCCTCGAACTCTTGCGTTTTGAGCATCATGACACCAGCAGGGATGTAATGAGAGCGGAAACTCTCCTTGAACTCAGTCCAAGTAATAATCTCTGGGTTGTCACGAGCATTACAAAGGGCGTCCCACCAGTCGGCGGCTACTCCCATGAGTTGGTGCGATGCAAAGAGAACTTTCTCTCGGTCATAGCACTGGACTATGGCAAGCTTCTTCTCCATGGACTTCAACCAATCATCGGCCTCCATGGGATCATTAGCTTGAGAAAAGGTGGGTGGTCGAGTCCTCATGAACTCTCCCAATCGGTTGTGAGCCGGTGGTGGTGGCGGTGCAGGAACGGGGTTGTTGTTGTTGGCTTGCAACTGACCCAAAGTTTGGATCATTGTTTGCATACACTGATTTTTCATAGCCATTAACCATTCCAGGTTGTTTGCACCAGCTCCGGGGTTGTCATTCTCAGGAACTTCGACGTGGTAATTCTCTTGGTTGCCATGGACGTTCCTCCCTTGGCGGCCAGCGTTTCCTCTCATCATCCGTGAGAGAGAGTTGGATAGAATAGAGGTTAGAAGGTTAGATGGATTCCCCCTAACTATATGCATCAAGGTGGATTGGCTATATATATTATCCTATATGAGGATGTGAACAAGTGCCGAAGCATCTCACATTTCACTACTATGTGTGGATATGGACAACGCTGAAATGTCCCACAACTCACACTAAGGACACAAGCACAAACAATCATCACAAGGTTCAACCAATCCAATTCAAGCTTATTCAATGGGAGTCCTATGTGATTTAGGGTGATACCAATCTGTGACTTCACCCCATGTCAAGGTGGTTTGGGGAGATACCTATGGTACCAATCTATGATCAATCTGTGACTTCTACCTAGGCTTGCGTAGTATGGCCAAGGTGGTTCCAATGCCAATCTATGCATTCTACATATGCTTGGATCCTACTGTCAGCGTGACTTCTAATACCAATCTGTTACTAGGCCTGCGTCCTACGGTCAACTGTGGTGACTCTGGTACCAATCTGTGAATTGTACCAATCAGTGACCTTATCTAGGCTTGCAACCTACAGTCAACCGTGGTAGTTTTGATACCAAGCTGTGACTAGGCATGGCAGCTCTGAAACTAATTTGTGATCTTATCTAGGCTTGCGACCTACAGTCAACCTGGTAGCTCAATACCAATCTGTGGTATTACCTAGGCTTGTGACCTACAGTCAACCGTGTCTCTAATACTAATCTGTGATTCCTATTTAGGCGTGTGACCTACGATCAACCGTGGCAGGTTGATACCAAATTGTGTTTTTTATCTAGGCGTGTGACCTACGATCAACCGTGGCTCTGATACCAATCTGTGACGCCCCAGTTCTGTGAGAAACCTGGACTGATGCGTATGTGTGCCCTGGATGTTCATCAAACATACACATATAATCCACAAACTGAATTCAGAATATATATATAACCATGAATGAATAGAGTTTTATTACAATGTCTCATGAGTCACTGACTCATTCTAGCAGCAGAAGTCTTATCTTGGCAGCGGAAGTCTTAATCTAGCAGCGGATGTCTTCTAAACTAGTGCGGAAGCAACTAAGCAGCAGCAGCGGCTCCATCTCCTACTCCACAGGCACGGTTGAGGACAGATCATACGCCTAATACTCCACTTGGTCTTCATAGCACTCCTCTCCTGTTGCTGATGATGTATGATAATGCAAGGGTGAGTACATGACGTACTCAGCAAGTGTGGGAAGTATGACATGTAGCTTACAACAAGGAAAGTATAAAAAGGCTCATTGCAGAAAGCAAGATTTATTTCTCAAAACACGATAAAAACAGCAACTTAGCTTTAAGTGAATGTAATCCCAACATGTATTTCAACATCAACATACCTCCATCATGATTCACCACTTTTCATGTCTCTTTCAGACATTTATCTTTCTCAACTTTTCTCAAGCTCATGAATACCATCTCGTATTAACTACCATCTCATCTCATATTCAATTCTGTCTCATACCCGAGACCAAAGCTCATTGCCATGACTCAACAGTCATGCAACCAATTTCATTACCCGGACTTAACAGTCCCGAAAACCAAATCCAAAGACCAAACCATAACCAAACCATTACCATCCCCAAAACTAAAAACGAACCATTCAAAACCATTCCATCTAATCATGGAAGTTGGCCAAGCGCTTGTGACCGGAAGCACGGCTATCATGATAGTTTTACACTCTGCAGAGGTGGCACAACTTTACCCACAAGTTTGTGATTTCGTCACCCATCAGCGACTGCAGAACCTCCATTATACCAGTACACAACCGTCGGTGTATGGTCAAGAGATCACAAAATAGCCTTTACAAAGGGGCTACTAGATGTATGGACTCACTAAGTTTTTGCTAGCACACTAGAATCTCCAACTCTCCCACCTACGGACCCCCTCTTGTGCCATGCAGTTCCCAGAGAAATCCTCACTCGACTCCCATTCCCCGTGCCTTCCACGGTCCATAACAATCTAGTAACTTACCTAATTACTCAGCTAAGCTGCACCCATACTTGGCCTTGTGGTGGAACTGTATTCCTGGCATGTGCTCGCATGATCGGTCCTTAGACCTACGGCAAGTAAACCACCATCTCATTCTACCTCATCCACAAACCAAGACTTGCCTAGATCTCCCCATATTCATGTTCAACATCAAGTTCTCGTTATCATTATTCTTTTGAGTGCAGTAGCTAGACACATTCTATCGCTTCCCATAATCTCGTGGACTCGGCGAAGCAAAAAGCAAAACAACCATACCCGACTCATTTACTTTCCCGGTGACAAGGGTGGTTAACAAAACTAGTAAACTCCTATCAAAGGGTTTCCACACAAGTTGACCCAAACGCACACACCTTTTCGCAAACAAAACAGTTTTCCAAAAACATGGGATCAATATGGTCAAGGGGCACTTGCCTTGTCCTTGCGGTTTCTGTTGTTCTGGGATCTCGAGGTCTTGTTGTTGTAGCTCGTCGTAGATAGCTCCCTGAGCTTGTCCTTCTATTCGTGATCACGCACATACAAGATCCATAGCAATCAATCATCATGCACAAACTCTACTTTAAGATGCAATGGTGCATATGCATGCTAATCCTATGGTGCAGTGTAGTTTGTACGTGTTCTTTCATGTTTTAATAGGCTTGCATGGGGTTTTACGATGAAAGGATCAATGTGGACGTGGTGATGATCATGTCTCAAGATCTAGATCAAACCAATCAACATGTGATTTGTCCATGAAAAAGCTTCTGTTTTGAAGGGATCAAAGAAGCAGATGCGAAGAAAACCGCGATCTTGTAAAAGTACCAAAAATGTGTATGAATAATAACCAAGGTTTGAGTTCATATGTGTGGCAAAGACATGAAAAATGGGACTTGCTAAAACTTTTCTTCATGCATAGTAATACATGGATGACCATCCAAAATGAGGCTCACATTTTTATTTAAAAGTGTTGAACCAATAAGGAGTTAAATACCTCTTTGCATGTAAGTTTAAAAATCAGATTTGAGATTCAAAGTTCACACATGTGGTGGCTAAAAACTTTGAATACACATGCAGCTATAAAGTTGGAATTATAGGGAAAAGTTTATTACAAACTTTTCATCTATAGGGTGGGCTCATAAAGGAGTTTAAGAGAAGCATTTGTAAATTCTAGCCGAATTCAAATTTGTCATACCAATTCAAATTGAATTTGGAGAATTCAAATTCTAGCCACCCTTTTAAACTCAGAATGTTGGGGAATTAAGAGGATCAGCATGAGAATATATTTGGGAAAACAATGTGGGGTGGGACCCTCATGGCAGTGAGCTGGAAAAATTAAACTTACACAGGAAGTTGCTTTGTCTCTGTGATTCAACACCCACAAGCAGCTCTCCCACCGTGGTGCCACTGAGGGCTGGTCAGGCCACCTCTTGCTGTGCTCTCCCAAGCACCGGCGCCCAGAGGCGGTCCTGCGGCGTGATCACCCCCCCGACCAAAGCAAAAGTCATTTGCCTTCTCCTTCTCGCGGGCGACGCTGAACCGAGGCGTTCTCCCCCTCCGCCTCTCGGTCCGATCAAAGAAACAGCAACACGCTCGTGTCCTTCCCTTCCCGAGCTGCTAGGCAGCGTCCTGAGCTCGGACTCCACTTCCCCGACGCCTAAACCCTCGAGCTACGGCCTCCCCCGCCTGAGATCAACCGCCACAACGGCGACCTAGCTCAAGAACGTGATCGGACGCTCGTGGACAGCCCTCCACAGGGGGTTTCACGGCCGAGCGATCACGGCTATGGGAGCGCGCTACGGTGGTGCTGTTCTCCTCCAATTCTTGGAGCAAACCGTGAAGCATCGACGAGTAATTCCGAGATTTTGCTCCGGCGAGTTCAACCCGATCATCCGGTACGGATTCAGCAAATTCCCGCTCTCTGATCCTCCATAGGTCTTCAAATCTTGCACGTAACACCTAGACTAGTCGGCGGTCATTTTGCTTTCAGCAACCTTAGCACGAAAACACTTCAGAACGATGAATTTCAAGCTCTACCGAGGGCGTTCTTCGCGGGACCAATCAGGCGCATGGTGCCGACCCCTTTTCCGCTGTTTTTGAGCTAATCCATGACCTTGCCGAGCCTTGCGATCACCCACTGGTGCTGTAGAGCTGGTTGGCCGAGGTTTTGGCGGGTTGGAACCCATGGCCGACCGCGCCGAACCTCAACAGAGGCCGTCGCACGTCGCCGAGGCATCTCCGGTCATCGGCAGCCCAAGCGGACCCTACCACCGTGTTCCTCGATGCCCTAAACCCCCTGGCGGCGAGTCCGGGTTCGGATAGTAGCCGGGAACGCCGGGCTGGCGAGCACCGACGTGCTCCAGCGAGGGGGAGCGCGCGGGCGCGGGAAGGGAGCCGGAGGAAGAAGGAGACGGGTGGGCCCCAGCTGTCAGCAGCTCAGAATTTAAACCCCGATCGGGTGTGGCCGGGATCCCGTGTGCTAGCGCGAGAAACCCCGTGGCCCCGGTGTGGCCCGGTGCTGATTGGCTGGAATTTAAATAAGCGGGCCCAGTGGGATTTTCTGTAGGAAAACAATTCCAGTGAGGGCCCAAACTTTGGAAATTCATAGCTCCTGGTAGAAACCTCCAATTTGAGTGATTCCATTTGGGCTGGATTCATCTCTCTGCGTTCTATCCAAATATGAACTCAGATTTGTATGAAAATCAATATTATATTCTGGAGAATTCTTTGAAGGTTTTCTGAAAAAGAATTATTGAGGGAGTTTAGATTATCCAAAAATCCCCAAATTTTGCCAGAATATTCGTTAGCATAGTATTGACCTTCTAGCAAAATTTCAGCTCTTTTGAAGATAATTTGAGTAGGAATTTGCTAAATGCAAACCACTGTGTTCAAAAGAGTCCAGAAACATTTTCAGAAAATGTTTCCCACTTCAAAAATCTATTCTGAGCAATCCATAGCTCCAAAAATCATAGGAAAATTTAGGCAAGCTCTCTGGGACATACGTGAAATTGTAGTTCACTAAATTGAGCATGAAAATGCACATTACCTCAGAATTAATTCTTTTGAGTAGGAATGGTTAAAGAATTGTTTTGGGAGAACTACTCAAGTAAAAAGGGCTGAATTTTGGACCAGATTACTCTCATGTGATCAAGAACTCACATGTAAATTATCAGCCCAAGATGAGTCCTTGAACTCCCTGTTCTTATTCTCCATACTTATGTATAGGGGAAAATACATAAGAGATATTGTGAGAATTATGGAGGACACAATATGACTCCACATTAGCTGCAATTTGGCAAGCTAAATCCTTAGGTAGTATAGAACCTGATGTAAAAGTTTTGAGGCCATTGGAGTTCTTGTTCTTCAGTTGCACTCAAATCTTTTCAGCTTATCTATTATGTTCATTAGGGAAAATGATTAGTGTATAGCTAAGGCCTTAAGGTCAATTTAGTTTATTTCTGTTCTTTGCACAACAGAGGCAAACCAAGCCATGCTTGGCTGTTCCACACAACCTCTGTTCCTAAGAGATTAATTCTATAACTTTTTCCCATTACATTCTATAAAACATATGCATATGCATTTCAATAGGAACCACAACGAAGGGGATTCAAAGGAGCGATTCATCGAAGTGGATCAAGCTCCGGAGAATCAAGGGTGGATCTGCAAGGACACTAACTGTTCATATACGACTACCCTGCAAAACAGGCAAGCTCCGGTTTGCATTTAACAGCTGTTAAGTTTTTGTTTTGTATTCACTTTAGGTCAGGATATGAATTGTGCATTAGGTCTAGTGTCTGATACTCCTCTTGCATAGACAAATGACCCATGGAGTATTGGGTAGGTGTCTTTCACCGTGTAGAACTGCCATGCTTAATTACGATTCGGTAGAAGTCGAGTGGTGAGATGCTACTCGCAGTTTCAGGAACAACAGGGGCATACGGGATTGGTTCATAAATGAATTAGCAAGTTAAAGTTGAGACCGGAAGGTTGTAGGGGCAGCAGGACATAGAGGCCTGGGTGCTGTAGACCTGTCCGTGTTGGTCAAGGACCGATCCGTATGCGGCCCTGTTGAACAAGTTTGAGTTGTGTACCGGACTCATGCTGGCTATATGGGACCCAGTAAACCGATGTACCTCGGAAAGCTGTCGTTGGGACTTTTCGGGTCGCCTCAGGCGGACGGCCGGTGTGCAGTATGTGGGGAACATTCTCATGACATCTCACGTCGACAGGTGCACCATGAGAGTGGCTACTGTACGGGGCGACTTGATCGATTCAGCGGGGGTAAAACGTGGGAAAGGCTGCCACGTACGGCGTCAGTGATGGTTGTTGTAGGCAACGTCGAGTACGGGCGTACGTGTCGTGTAGTCCGGGTGTTATTGATTCGAATCACCGTTGCTCACGGAATGGACCGAGCATACTTGTTCTCACAGTGGTGACGTAGTAAGAACTTGCATGAGAAAGGAACTAATCATATTGATATGAAGTATCATACTAGCTTTGTATTGGATCTTGATGAATAGGCTAGTGCAAACTCGATTCTTTTATGCCATGAGCAATTTACATCGGGGGAAAGCGTTCCTTGTTTGATTGTGGACCCCTGATGTGGCATGCCCAGGGTTACTTAAAATGCTGCAATTAATACCTGAAAGTAAGGATTCACTTTTAGGCGAGTTTAATTATGCTTATGCCATCCTATTTTAGGTTCATAACCTCACATAGAGTTTCATGTCTAGGGTGACGGTTAAGTCTTGCTGAGCGTTATGCTCACGGATGCTATCCGAGTTGTTTTGCAGGTATTTGACTTCGTGCTTAAGAGAAGGGATGTCGATGAGACTCGGGAACCTCCGAGTACTTACTCAAAGAGCATCCTCGCCGCTGCAGATTGTTCTTCGTGTTGCTAGTAAGAAACGTCCGCGGGCTGGACCGTTTCTTTGTTGCTAGTTTAGATATGAGTCATGAGAGTGATAGTCTTCCGCTGTAGCTTACTGTGATACAATTATTTGTAAAACTTTCTTGTACGCTTCCACAAACTATTTTATGTAATATGATGTGTTTCTGCAACCCGTGTGCTGTTGGATGCCGCATATCACGGCACCACCCGACGAGGTTCGGTGGTCCCTCACGGCGTGGTATCAGAGCTGCGTTGGGAACAGAGCACGGATTGAGCATCATATTATGTCAAAAACTTAGGATACGGTGAGATAACGGTACTAGGCCCACATAAGGACTATTATTAGCATATTATGAAGGTGGCAAACTAACCTAATTGTTATGTCGGAAAATCGTGCATCTCGGGACGTCTATGTCTTGGGGGTGCACGTATGCGCTGTCCACCAGTGCGCACAAGCTGAAGGGTGGAGCCTCACGGGTGGCAGGTAACCCGACCCGCTTTAGTATCCTCTACGACTATTCATGTCGTTTGGGGTATTCGAGCAACGCTTTTCCCTAGCGTGCTTTGGGCAAGTATGGGAAACCCCGTCACGTGGTCAGTAACATGAACACGTAGCTCAAGGCGTGTTTGGCTTGAGAACACCTGGGCGAGTGATGACGGCCGGGTGTATGAACAGTATGGATACCGGGTTCGGTGTGCAACCGAACCTGATGATTGAGTGTGTTTTATGTAGGTACTAACCACGAAAACCTTAGTACGTATAGAACACGTTTGCGAGTGAACGTTTTAGTGCCACCTAAGGATACGTATATGCCGGTATAATCCGGTTAGGTTTTTCTTTGGTGAGGCAACGTAGTACCGTCATATGTCTTACGGTGCATCGTCACCGTACTATACTTAATAGTATTCTTTCCTATGAAGAAATCATTCATGACTAGCTGTCAAACTAAAAATGGATATTGAAAAGCACATATTAGTACTGAGCTCTCCATTTGAACTAAGTTTCAAGAAGAGACTTGTTAGGCTTCTTTTGATTTCAAAGACAGAGTGCTCTGTTCAGACAGAAATTTTTTTGGACTTTAACAGAGCGTAAATCTGAGTAGATTGACCCAAAGAAGGTGTATGATACAGTTCTGGAAGGGTGTTTAAGTGATCTACAACTTTTATGTAGACCTCCAGAGCAAAATCAGACGCCAACTTGGTTGAATGCCCAGTTGACTGCAAACTGTCCTGAGAACAGAACAGCTGCAACCTTCTCTGGATGTTTCTGTAAATTAGTCATAACAGTCTGTAGGAAAATCTCTAAAGGTCATAGGGTACACCATTGGAAAGTATGGTGCGTACTCATTCTCCGAGTAGGACTGAAGGTTCTCGTCGAGACGGTGATTACTCGACTCCACCACGGGCACCGCCATCAACGGTATGGGCGGATGTCATGGCTCAGATGGTCGAGTCAAGTCAAGAGAACACCAGACTACTCCAAGCCTTGGTACAACAGGGTTTACTCCAACGTGCTCAACGGGACGTTCCACCGCTGAACGCCTATTTGGATTTCTAGGCGACACAACCACCAATTTTCACAGAAGCCAATGAACCAGTGGAAGCTGATCAGTGGCTACGGGTTATGGAGTCCATGTTTGGAGTGTTAGAGTGCGATGAATATCAGAAGACATTATTTGCAGCTCAACAGCTCCATGGAGCCGCCAGAAATTGGTGGTTTTCTTATCTTGCCACCGTTCCGGAAGGCCATCAAGTGGAATGTACGGAATTTCGTGAAGCATTCCGTGCTCGTCACATTCCTATGTGTTTTATCAAGGCCCAGCAGCAAGCATTTAGGAACTTGAAGCAAGGAGACATGAGTGTCCTCGATTATGTCAAACGGTTCAACCTTTTGGCACAATATGCTCCTGCTTATGCGACGAGCGAAGCTGCAATGTGTGACTACTTTTTCTATGGCTTGAGTGCCAGAGAAGTTAGCTTTGTTCAATCAAGGCAGTTACACCGAGTTGATCAGTGCTTCTCTGCTGCAAGAACAAGTGACACTTGAGTGTCAAGCAGAGAAGAGGGATCGGGATGATGCGCTGGAAGACGCACCAGTTGTTCCTCGTAAATACCGTGTGGTGTATCACACACCATCCGATGAAGTATGGCAAACACCAGAAAGATCAACTCCGTACAGAATTCCTGCTCAAGAATCTTGTCTTGAAGCAACACCTTTGCTGCAGCAACTAATGACACCTGTGGCATCATTGCTGCAGCCGAGTACATCAACTCCTCAACCACAAGTCAACGAAGAACCGAGGAAACCTCCGTGTTCTTATTGCCACCGTTCTGGGCATTTCAGGCAGCAATGCCGGGAGAAGTTGGCGAGCACCAAACAGCCATCATCGTCAGGTGGTATGCCGCCACCTGCTGAAGTCAGCATAACAGCATTGCAATCCGGGAGTGTGCAACATCTTGCCATTGAGGATGTCCCGGAGGGAGCACCAGTGTTAGCGGGTATGTTTACTCTCAAAGACATGCCCGTGCTCATACTTTTGGATTCCGGTGCAACCCACAATTTCATCAGCAAATCATGCGTGGATCAGCACCAATTATCCACCAATACTCCCACAACGAGTTTTCTTATACGTTCACCGGGAGGAAATATCTCTGCCAATCATATTGTGTCCCGAGCAGCTTTTTGTTTGGGCGGAAAAATATACCCAACATCGCTGATTATGTTGGATAGGCAGAAGATAGATATTATATTGGGGATGTCGTGGTTAAATCGTCACGGTGCCGTTCTCAATACCGGTAACCGGACTGTCCAGATTGACTCACCGATTCACGGACAGCACACGCTGTTTTTAGACAGCGAAGACCCAGATATGGTAGAGGCATACCACACGGAAGCGCTGAAGCTTGAAGATATTCCGGTGGTACGTGATTATCCCGACGTATTTCCCAATGATTTACCGGGTATGCCACCCGAATGGGACGTCGAGTTCAAGATTGAACTGGCGCCGGGAACGACGCCTATCTCACGAAGGCCTTACAAGATGGCACCTAACAAGCTAGCAGAGTTGATGGATCAACTGAATGAACTCATGAGGAAGGGTTTCATACGACCAAGTTCTTCACCTTTGGGTTGCTCAGCGCTGTTCGTTAAGAAGAAGGACGAAACACTACAGCTATGTGTTGATTACCGTCCTCTCAATGCTGTCACAATAAAGAACAAGTATCATTTGCCCCGCATTGACATCCTGTTCGATCAACTGGTGGGTACAAAGGTATTTTCGAAGATGGATCTTCGGTCGGGGTATCATCAAATCAAGATCCGATCGGAGGACGTACCGAAGACAGCTTTCTCAACGAGATACGGACTCTATGAGTACCTCGTCATGTCATTTGGATTAACCAACGCTCCGGCACACTTCATGTACTTTATGAATTCTGTATTCATGCCGGAGTTAGATAAGTTCGTCGTGGTAGTCATCGACGACATATTGGTTTACTCCAAATCTGAAGAAGAGCATGCTAAACATATACGTATCGTGCTACAACGGTTGAGGGAGCACAAGTTATATGGCAAGTTAAGCAAGTGCGAATTCTGGATCGATCAAGTGCCTTTCCTAGGCCATATTATCTCAGCAGAGGGCATTGCCGTGGACCCCAGCAAAATTGAACAAGTGCTGAAGTGGGAATCTCCCAAATCTGTCCACGAGGTCCGTAGTTTCCTAGGTTTAGCTGGGTATTATCGGAGGTTCATCCCGAGCTTTTCAAAGATTGCTAAACCAATGACGGAGCTGCTGAAGAAGGGCACTAAATACATGTGGAATGCAGCATGTGAAGCCGCATTCAAAACTTTGGTGAAACATCTCACAACAGCTCCAGTTCTTGCTCAGCCGGACACGACGAAGCCATTTGATGTATACTGTGATGCATCCGGCATCGGTCTCGGCTGTGTTCTGATGCAAGAAGGCCGTGTAGTCGCCTATGGGTCTCGTCAACTGCGAAACCACGAGCGGCATTATCCAACTCATGATCTCGAGCTTGCTGCAGTGGTGTTGGCGTTGAAGATGTGGAGGCATTACCTACTTGGTAATCTTGTTCACCTCTACACCGACCATAAAAGCTTGGAGTATATCTTCACACAGAAGGAGCTAAATATGAGGCAACGGAGATG
The DNA here is from genome assembly GCA_030760725.1 of Neostapfia colusana. Classification (NCBI taxonomy): domain Eukaryota; kingdom Viridiplantae; phylum Streptophyta; class Magnoliopsida; order Poales; family Poaceae; genus Neostapfia; species Neostapfia colusana. Next base: position 28,096,121 of record JASWHV010000017.1, on the reverse strand, counting down.
GTTGGAGCTCATCAAAGATTATGAAATTGAGATCCACTATCATCCAGGAAAAGCAAACGTGGTTGCCGACGCGCTTAGTCGGAAAGCCCACGTTCACAACTTAGCGGCTGCTGAGTTGGAAGATGAAGAACCAAGTCTCCGTGTCATCCCGTATGGCGCGCTTTATAATCTCGCGCTCATTCCAACAATCCGTGAAGAGATTGTTAAGGCTCAAAGAAGACACAGGGTTATGTCTCACATACGGAGAAGACTAGACAACGGAGAGGTGAAATGTTTCCGGAAGGATGAGAAAGGTACAATATGGTTCAACGACCGTATAGTGGTACCGCGTAATATGAAACTCCGGAAGAAAATATTGGATGAAGCCCACCTGTCAAAGTTTTCCATTCATCCCGGAAGTAACAAGATGTACCAAGATTTGAAACAGAAATTTTGGCGGACGAGGATGAAGAGGGAAATCGCTAAATACGTATCCGAGTGTGATACGTGTAGGCGGGTCAAGGCTGATCATATGGGGAAAGCCGGACCGCTACAACCTCTGAAGATACCGGCATGGAAATGGGAGGATGTGAGTATGGACTTCATCGTTGGATTACCGCTCACATCCAGGAAGCATGACTCGATATGGGTAATCGTCGACCGGTTGACGAAGTCAGCTCATTTCATACCAGTGAACACTCATTATCGAGCAAGGCAGTATGTGGAGATATTCATCTCCAGAATTATTTGCTCACATGGTGTCCCGAAGACCATCATTTCAGATCGAGGTGCGCTGTTTGTTGCTCGTTTTTGGGAGCAACTGCATGCCTCGTTGGGCACCAAGCTGATTAGGAGCTCCGCGTATCACCCTCAAACCGATGGACAAACTGAGAGGGTGAACCAAGTACTTGAGGACATGTTGAGAGCGTGTGCCATCCACCATGGTAGGAATTGGTACGATCACCTACCATTGGCAGAGTTTTCATACAACAATGGCTATCAAGCGAGTATTAAAATGGCACCGTATGAAGCCCTCTATGGCCGGAAGTGTCGCACACCACTGAATTGGTGTGAGTCCGGCGAAAGAGTTCTGTTTTGGATTGATCTTGTCAACGAAGCCGAAGACCGAGTTCGGTTGATACAAGAAAACTTGAAGGCTGCACAATCCCGACAGAAGAGCTACGCTGATCAATGGCGTAGGCCATTGCATTTTGACGTCGGAGAGCACGTGTACCTTCGTGTATCTCCAATGAAGGGAATTCACCGGTTCGGTGTAAAGGGGAAACTTGCTCCCCGTTTTATTGGTCCTTTTGCTATCACGGAGAAGTGCGGACCCGTAGCCTACCGGCTGGAATTACCGGCAAGTCTAGCAGGTGTTCATGATGTATTTCATGTATCACAGCTGCGGAAGTGTCTCAAATTCACCACTGCTGTTCGCACAGAGGAAATCGACGAACTGAAACCGGACCTGACCTACACCGAGCGACCGGTTCAGATTTTGGATGAAAAGACCCGTGTAACCCGGAACCGGACGATCAGATTCTTCAAGGTGCTATGGAGTAATCACACGGCGGAAGAGGCGACGTGGGAAAGAGAAGATTACCTCCGCACCAACTATCCATAATTTTTAGCGTTGTACAGTTTATAGTTACCTCTCCCGTTTTGTTCCTCTTTTGTAATCTCGGGACGAGATTCTTTTAAGGGGGGAGGAATGTAAAAGTCCCAAAAATGTGTATGAATAAAAACCAAGGTTTGAGTTCATATGTATGGAAAGACATAAAAAATGGGACTTGCTAAAACTTTTCTTCATGCAAAGTAATACATGGATGACCATCAAAAATGAGGCTTACATTTTTATTTAAAAGTGTTGAACCAATAAGGAGTTAAATACCTCTTTGCATGTAAGTTTAAAAATCAGATTTGAGATTCAAAGTTCACACATGTGGTGACTAAAAACTTTGAATAAACATGCACCTATAAAGTTGGAATTATAGGGAAAAGTTTTATCACAAACTTTTCATCTATAGGGTGGGCTCAAAAAGGAGTTTAAGAGAAGCATTTGCAAATTCTAGTCAAATTCAAATTTGTCATACCAATTCAAACTGAATTTGGAGAATTCAAATTCTAGCCACCCTTTTAAACTCATAATTTTGGGGAGTTAAGAGGATCAGCATGAGAAGATATTTGGGAAAACAATGTGGGGTGGGACCCACATGGCAGTGAGCTGGAAAAATTAAACTTACACAGGAAGCAATTGACTTGTCTCTGTGATTCAACACCCACGAGCAGCTCTCCCACCGTGGTGCCAACGAGGGCTGGCCAGGCCACCTCTTGCTGTTTTCTCCCAAGCACCGGCGCCCAGAGGCGGTCCTGCGGCGTGATGACCCCCCTGACCGAAGCAAAAGTCATTTGCCTTCTCCTCCTCGTGGGCGACGCTGAACCGAGCCGTTCTCCCCCTCCGCCTCTTGGTCCGATCAAAGAAACGGCAAAACGCTCGCGTCCTTCCCTCCCCGAGCTGCTAGGCAGCGTCCTGAGCTCGGACTCCACTTCCCCGACACCTAAACCCTCAAGCTACGGCCTCCCCCGCCCGAGATCAACCGCCACAACAGCGACCTAGCTCAAGAACGTGATCGGGCGCTCGTGGACAGCCCTCCACAGGGGGTTTCACAGCCGAGCGATCACGGCTATGGGAGCGCACTACGGTGGTGCTGCTCTCCTCCAATTCTTGGAGCAAACCGTGAAGCATCGATGAGGAATTCCGAGATTTTGCTCCGGCGAGTTCAACCCAAGCATCCGGTACGGATTCGGCAAATTCCCGCTCTCTGATCCTCCCTAGGTCCTCAAATCTTGCACGTAACAGCTAGACTAGTTGGCGGTCATTTTTCTTTCAGCAACCTTAGCACAAAACACCTCAGAATGATGAATTTCAAGCTCTACCGAGGGCGTTCTTCGCAGGACCAATCAGGCGCATGGTGCCGACCCCTTTTCCGCTGTTTTCGAGCTAATCCATGACCTTGCCGAGCCTTGTGATCACCCACTGGTGCTGTAGTGCTGGTTGGCCGAGGTTTTGGCGGGTTGGAACCCACGGCCGATCGCGCCGAACCTCAACAGAGGCCGTCGCACGTCGCCGAGGCATCTCCTGTCGTCGGCAGCCCAAGCGGACCCCACCACCGTGTTCCTCGATGCCCTAAACCCCCTGGCGGTGAGTCCGGATCCGGATAGTGGCCGGGAACGCCGGGCCTGCGAGCACCGACGTGCTCCGGCGAGGGGGAGCACGTGGGCGCGGGAAGGCAGCCGCAGGAAGAAGAAGACGGGTGGGCCCCGGCTGTCAGCAGCTCAGAATTTAAACCCCGATCGGGTGTGGGCGGGATCCCGTGTGCTGGCGCGAGAAACCCCGTGGCCCCGGTGTGGCCCAGTGCTGATTGGCTGGAATTTAAATAAGCGGGCCCAGAGGGATTTTCTATAGGAAAACAATTCCAGTGAGGGCCGAAACTTTGGAAATTCATAGCTCCTGGTAGAAACCTCCAATTTGAGTGATTCCACTTGGGTTGGATTCATCTCTCTGAGTTCTATACAAGTATGAACTCAGATTTGTATGGAAATCAATATTATATTCTGGAGAATTCTTTGAAGATTTTATGAAAAAAAAATTATTGAGGGAGTTTGGTTTATCCAAAAATCCCCAAATTTTGCCAAAATATTCGTTAGCATAGTATTGACCTTCTAGCAAAATTTCAGCTCTTTTAAAGATTATTTGTGTAGGAATTTGCTAAATGCAAACTACTGTGTTCAAAAGAGTCCAGAAACATTTTCAGAAAATGTTTCCCACTTCAAACATCTATTCTGAGCAATCCATAGCTCTAAAAATCATAGGAAAATTTAGGCAAGCTCTTTGGGACATACTTGAAATTGTAGTTCACTTAATTGAGCATGAAAATGCACATTACATCAGAATTAATTCTTTTGAGTAGGCATGCTTACAGAATTGTTCTGGGAGAATTACTCAAGTAAAAGGGCTGAATTTTGGAAAAGATTACTCTCATGTGATCAAGAACTCACATGTAAATTATCAGCCCAAGATGAGTCCTTGAACTCCCTGTTCTTATTCTCCATACTTATGTATAGGGGAAAAATACGTAAGAGATATTGTGAGAATTATGGAGGACACAATATGACTCCACATTAGCTGAAATTTGGCAAGCTAAATCCTTAGGTAGTATAGAACCTGCTGTAAAAGTTTTGAGGCTATTGGAGTTCTTGTTCTTCAGTTGCACTCAAATCTTTTCAGCTTATCTATTATGTTCATTAGGGAAAATGATTAGTGTATAGCTAAGGCCTTAAGGTCAATTTAGTTTATTTCTGTTCTTTGCACAACAGAGGCAAACCAAGCCATGCTTGGCTGTTCCACACAACCTCTGTTCCTAAGAGATTAATTCTATAACTTCTTTCCATTACATTCTATAAAACATATGCATATGCATTTCAATAGGAACCACAACGAAGGGGATTCAAAGGAGTGATTCATCGAAGTGGATCAAGCTCCGGAGAATCATGGGTGGATCTGCAAGGACACTAACTGTTCATATACGACTACCCTGCCAAATAGGCAAGCTCCGGTTTGCATTTAACAGCTGTTAAGTTTTTGTTTTGTATTCACTTTCGGTCAGGATATGAATTGTGCATTAGGTCTAGTGTTTGATACTCCTCTTGCATAGCAAAATGACCCATGGAGTATTGGGTAGGTGTGTTTCACCGTGTAAACTGCCATCCTTAAGTACGGTTCGGTAGAAGTCGAGTGGTGAGATGCTACTCGCAGTTTCAGGAACAACAGGGGCATACGGGATTGGTTCATAAATGAATTAGCAAGTTAAAGCTGAGACCGGAAGGTTGTAGGGGCAGGAGGACATAGAGGCCTGGGTGCTGTAGACCTGTCCGTGTCGGTCAAGGACCGATCCGTATGCGGCCCTTTTGAACAAGTTCGAGTTGTGTACCGGACTCATGCTGGCTATATGGGACCCAGTAAACCGATGTACCTTGGGAAGCTGTCATTGCGACTTTTCAGGTCGCCTCAGGCGGACGGCTGGTGTGCAGTATGTGGGGAACATTCTCATGACATCTCACGTCGGCAGCTGCACCATGAAAGTGGCTACTGTACGGGGCGACTTGATCGATTCAGCGGGGGTGAAACGGGGGAAAGGCTGCCATGTACAACGTCAGTGATGGTTGTTGTAGGCAACGTCGAGTACGGGCGTATGTGTCGTGTAGTCCGGGTGTTATTGATTAGAATCACCGTTGCTCGCGGAATGGACCGAGCATACTTGTTCTCACAGTGGTGATGTAGTAAGAACTTGCATGAGAAAGGAACTAATCATATTGATATGAAGTATCATACTAGCTTTGTATTGGATCTTGATGAATAGGCTAGTGCAAACTCGATTCTTTTATGCCATGAGCAATTTACATCGGGGGAATCATTTCTTGTTTGATTGTGGACCCCCGATGTGGCATGCCCAGGGTTACTTAAAATGCTGCAATTAATACCTGAGAGTAAGGATTCACTTTTAGGCGAGTTTAATTATGCTTATGCCATCCTATTTTAGGTTCATAACCTCACATAGAGTTTCATGTCTAGGGTGACGGTTATGTCTTGCTGAGCGTTATGCTCACGGATGCTATCCGAGTTGTTTTGCAGGTATTTGACTTCGTGCTTAAGAGAAGGGATGCCGATGAGACTCGGGAACCTCCGAGTGCTTACTCAAAGAGCATCCTCGCCGCTGCAGATTGTTCTTTGTGTTGCTAGTATGAAACGTCCGCGGGCTGGACCGTTTCTTTGTTGCTAGTTTAGATATGAGTCGTGAGAGTGATAGTCTTCCACTGTAGCTTACTCTGATACAATTATTTGTAAAACTTTCATGTACGCTTCCACAAACTATTTATGTAATATGATGTGTTTCTGCAACCCGTGTGCTGTTGGGTGCCGCATATCACGGCACCACCCGACGATGTCCTGTGGTCCCTCACAGATCTCGTTGTAAGGTGGTAATGGAGACCTACCTTACTCTCTTCGGGACCTTCCTCCTAGCAATGGCAGCAAAACAGATCGTCGGCTCTCCTCCGGCGATCATGTCGGCGCTCGTCGGCGGATCTCCGGCGGTCAACTCTGGCGATGGGGTTTAGCTCGGCGAGTTTGGGGCTAGAGCTCCAAGTCGTCGACCCGGGAGGTGGAGAAGAAGTACGTGGTTGCGGGCAAAGGTTCTCGGTTCTATTTATAAGAGGTCAGAAAAAAGTCCTTCTCTGATCAAAATTCGAATAAGAGTCTTATTCAAATTGTTTTGATCTTAACAACTTATCTTCAATCGATTCGGTGCGGTAGCAACGTGGAATTCGTGTCGGTTTCCTTTCGTATTGGTATTCCCGCGCGTACAGAAGCAAAAACCACTTAAAATTTCATCACCTCCGCGGCGATGAGCTCCGGAGGCTCCACGGGTCCAGCGGAGGCCTGGCCTCCCCTTTTCCGCAGAGGCAGGCTCCGGTTGTGCCGCGTGTCAGGCGGGCGAGACCTCCCTGTCCTCAGAGGCATGCTCCGCATGCGCCACGTGTCCTAGCGAGTACAGACATCCCTCTCCCTCAGAGGCGAGTTCCACATGCGCCACGTGTCTGGTGGGTCGGGACCTCCGCCCTCTATAGAGACGAGCTCCGCGTACGCCACGTGTCAGTTCCGGACCTCTCCTCTCTTCGGAGGTGGCCTCGGGGACGCAACATGTTAGTGCCGGACCTCCCCACTCTTCGGTGGTGGGCTCTGGTAGTGCCACGTGTCCGTCCTGGACCTCTCTCCCTTCGGAGGTGAGCTCTGAGAATGCCACGTGTCCAGTAGCGCCGATCTTACTTCTCGGAGGCGAGCTCCGAGGTCGACACGTGTCCATCAGCGTTGGACCTCCCGGAGGTGAGCTCCGGTGGTGACACGTATCCAGTAGTGTGGGACCTCCCGGAGGTGAGCTCCGGAGGTGACACGTGTCCAACAGGACCGGACCTCCCGGAGGTAAGCTCCGAGAGTGACACGTGTCCAATAGTGTCGGACCTCTCGGAGATGAGCTCCTAGGGTGACACGTGTCTGGCGGGGCCGGACCTCTCGGAAGTGAGCTCCGAGAGCGACACGTGTCCCGTGGGTCGGACCTCTCGGAGGTGAGCTCCGAGAGCGACACGTGTCCCGCGCGGTTGGACCTTTCTTCTCCGCAGTGACTAGCTCCGCAGGCGACATGTGTCCTGCGGGACTGGCCTTGCTTCTCCACAGAGGCCAGCTCTGGTGGCAGCACGTGTTCTGCGGGTCAGACTTTGCCCCTTTTCACAGAGACGAGCCCCGAGTCTGCCACATAGCCAGTTTAGCGGCGGACCTCTCCCCCTTCGCGGGGATGAGCTCCGAACACGCCACGTGGCCAGCGGGCCGCGGGAAATGTCTACGGTGCTCTAGGCGAACTGGAATTGGCTCTTTTTGGCTATCTTTTTAATTCCTTCTCTGTTTCAACTTCTTTTAAAATGTTTTTCTACATGAAATATTAATGCATGCATGATTACAAAATTGAGGGTGTCACATATCCGAACACTTATCTTTCTCATCTTTTTCTTATGCTCATGAATACCATCTCGTATTCACTACCATCTCATCTCATATTCGTTTCCATCACATAACCGAGATCAAATCTAATTTGCCATCACTCAACAGTCATGAAACCAATCTCATTACGCGGTCTCAACCGTCCCAAAAACCAAATTCAAAGACCAAACCATAACCAAACCGAATACCATCCCAAAAACAATCCATCCCAAAAACCATCCCATCTAATCATGTGAGTTGTCCAGGCGCTTGTGACCGGAAGCACGGCTATCATGATAGTTTGACACTCTGCAGAGGTGGCACCACTTTACCTACAAGTTTGTGATTTCGTCACCCGTCGGCGACTGCAGAACCTCCATTATACCAGTACACAACCGTCGGTGTATGATCAAGAGATCACAAAATAGCCTTTACAAAGGGGCTACTAGATGTATGGACTCACTAAGGTTTCACCAGCACGTTAGAATCTCCAATTCTCCCACCTACGGGCCCCCTCTTGTGCCATGCAGTTCCCAGGGTAGTCCTCACTCGACTCCCATTCCCCGTGCCTTGCACGGTCCATAACAATCTAGTGACTTACCTAATTAGTCAGCTAAGACGCACCCATATTTGGCCTTGTGGTGGCACTGCTTTCCTGGCATGGCTGGCATGAATCGATCCTTAGATCTATGCCAAGTAAACCACCATATCATTCTACCTCATCCACAAACCAAGCTCGCCTAGATCTCCCCTGATTCATGTTCATCATCAAGTTCTTTTATCATTATTCTTATGAGTGCAGTAGCTAGACACATTCTATCGCGCTTCCCATATCCCATGGACTCAGTGAAGCAGAAAACAAAAACGACCATACCCAACTCATTTACTTTCCCGGCGACAAGGGTCGTTAACAAAACTAGTAAACTCCTATGAAAGGGTTTCCCATCAAGTTGACTCAAGCACAAACACCTTTTCGCAAACAAAACAGTTTTAAAACATGGGATCAATATGGTCAAGGGGAACTTGCCTTGTTCCCGTGGTTTCTGTTGCTCTTGGATCTCAAAGTCTTGGTGTTGTATTCCTTTGTAGATAGCTCCCTGAGCTTGTCCTTCTACTTACAGTCACGCACATACAAGATTTGCAGCAATCAATAGCATGCACAATCTTTACTCAAGATGCAATGGTGCATATGCATGCTATTCCTATGGTGCAGTTTAGTTTGTACGTGTTCTTGCATGTTTTAATTGCTTGCATGGGGCTTCAAGGATGTAGAGATCAAATGTGGACATGGTGATGATCTGGACTAAAGATCTAGATCAAACCGATCAACACGTGATCTGTCCACGAAAAAGCTTCTGTTTGAAGGGATCGAAGGAACAGATGCAAAGAAACCGCGATGATGTCGTAAGGTGGTATTGGAGAACTACCTTACTTCCTTCGGGACCTTCCTCCTAGCAATGGCAGCAAGACAGATCGTCAGTGCTCTCTTATGGCGACGGCGAGATGTGGCGGGGCTTCAACGGCGGCTCACCGGCGGTTAAACTCTGGCGAAGGGGTTAACTCGGCGAGTTGGGGCTAGGGCTCCAAGTCGTCGACTAGGGAGGTGGAAAAGAAGTTCGTGGTTGCGGCCAAAGGTTCTGGGTTCTATTTATAAGAGGAAAACGAAGAGTCCTACTCTGATTGGATTTCGAATAAGAGTCTTATTCAATTTTTTTTGAATCTTAACAACTTATCTTCAATTGATTCAGTGCGGTAGCAATGTGGAAATCGTGTCGGTTTCCTTCCGTGTCGGTATTCCCGCGCGTACAGAAGAAAAACTGCTTCAGATCTCGTCACCTCCGCGGTGATGAGCTCCGGAGGCTCCACGTGTCCAGCAGGGGCCGGGCTCCCCTTTTTCGCAGAGGCGGGCTCCTGTTGTGCCGCGTGTCAGGTGGGCAGGACATCCCTCTCCTCAGAAGTGAGCTCCGCGTGCACCACGTGTCCTGGCGGGTCGGGACCTTCCTCTCCCTCAGAGGCGAGTTCCGCGTGTTCCACGTGTCAGTTCCGGACCTCCCCTCTCTTCGGAGGTAGCTCCGGAGTTGCCACGTGTCAGCTCCGGACCTCCCCTCTCTTCACAGGTGGGCTCCGGTAGTGCCACGTGTTCAACAGTGTCGGACCACCCTTAGGGCGGGACCTCTCGGAGGCAAGCTCCGAGGCTGATGCGTGTCCTGCAGTATCTTCTCCTCGGAATTGAGCCCTGAGGATGACACGTGCCCAGTAGGACCGGACCTCCGGGAGGTAAGCTCCGAGAGTGACATGTGTCCCATAGTGTCGGAGCTCTCGGAGATGAACTCCGAGGGTGACACATGTCTGGCAGGGCCGGACCTCTCGGAGGTGAGCTGCGAGAGCGACACGTGTCCCGCGTGGCTGGGCCTTTCTTCTCCGCAGTGACAAGCTCTAAATGCGACACGTGTCCTGCGGGGCTGGCTTTGCTCCTCCGCAGAGGCTAGCTCCAGGGACAACATGTGTCCCACGGGGTCGGACCTCGCCCCCTTTCACAGAGGCAAGCTCCGAGCCTACCACGTAGCCAGTTTAGTGGTGGACCTCTCCCCCTCTGCAGGGATGAGCTCCGAACGCGCCACATGGCTAGCGGCCGCGAGAAGTGTCTACAGCGCTCCTCGGTGAACTGGAATTGGCTCTTTTTAGCTATCTTTTTTATTTCTTCTCTGTTTCTACTTATTTTAAAATGCTTTCTCTATATAAAATATGAATGCATGCATGATTACTGACACGACCCCACGGGCTTGTCGAGCCAGGATCACGCTGAGGGGTGCTGCGTTGCACAGCACCGGATAACACACATCAAAGGTACAAAGCGGAAGCGAAATTTTATTACATAAACGAGATTATGAACATATTTACAGCAAAATATGTCCAGCCTACACTCACGGGCGTAGACTACGCATCAAGTTCACGTTCAGCCCTTGAACGTGTCCTTGCTAGCACACACGCATACTAACTCTGCGGCGTGCACGGCTCCCACTCGACGGGGTTCCCCTCCTGGGGTTCCGTCTCCTCTTCGGGAGCCCCTTCCTCATAGAACCCTGCAAAAGCTTCAAACACAAGCAGTGAGCACGAAGGCTAAGCAAGTCTGACCCGTCTCACCTAAACATGGAACTTCTACATGAGGGGTGATGGGTACATGAGGTAAAATCATTTGCAAAGACTCGCCTAATTAGTAGAACCTTACTTTCAAGTTTTAGCAGCAGGTTGTGGAGAACCTTACGCTAAGGCACATGAGAGAGCCGCAATCAAACAAGAAACGCATTTCTCTCATGTACTTTGCCCAAAGTTGAAATGAACTTTGCTCCTCCGGAGTAACGAGGTCTAGGACTTTGGTTTCCTCCTCAACCTTAGCGACTACATGACATAAGAAGTACATGTATTAATTGTAATGCATTTGCATTGAGTTTAAACTTGTGAAGTTTATAAGTCCCACTAGACAGACTCAATGACTCTGAAATTTTTATTGTGGCTTGGTTAGAACCTAAACAGGGACTTGGTCAAGTTTTAGTTGCAGCGAAGCTCATTTGAGCCCTCAACAAATAATTATGTACTTGACCTTAATTGAAGGCTTTAGGGTGTTCTAAGGATTTTCATGAAACAAGCTATGACTTTATGAAAACTAGGTTTTCAGAAGGTTCTAATGGAGTTGATGTGGGAAATACCACTTTTGCAATATGTGAGTTTGTTTTCTAATGAGCATGTTGATGGTGGTTACTTGCTCTTCATTTGTGTTCATCAACTTTCCTCAAATGAGGTGTGTGTGTATGGTGATGAACACTTCAAATATGTGTCAAAAACTGAGGCCCTTACATTCCTCCCCCCTTAAAAGAATCTCGTCCCGAGATTATAAGGTGAAAATGAGAGAGAGGACTGTGGAAAATTACCGGATATGTGACGTGAAAAAGTCAGGGTAGTTAGCGCGAAGAAATCCTTCGGTCTCCCATGTCGCTTCGTCCACGGAGTGATTACTCCATAGAACCTTGTAGAACCACAACGTACGGTTGCGTGTGGTTCGGGCCTTTTCATCAATAATCTGCACCGGTTCCTCCCGATAGGTGAGATCCGGTTGCAGTTCTTCAATATCTTCCAGCTGAACGGTAGTTGATAGCTTAAGACACTTCCTCAGCTGGGCAATGTGAAAGACGTCGTGCACACCGGAAAGTGCTTCTGGTAATTTTAGCTGGTATGCCACTGATCCACATCTTTCGGTAATCTGGAATGGACCGATGAATCGGGGTGCCAACTTTCCTCTCACCCCAAATCTGTTTACGCCCTTCATTGGAGATACACGTAGATATACGTGATACCCCACTTCGAATTGTAATGGGCGTCTCCTCTGGTCCGCATACTGTTTCTGACGGGATTGGGCGGCTTTTAGGTTCGCTTGAATCAGTCGAACCTTTTCTTCCGCATTGTTGACAAAGTCAATCCCGAAGGTAACCCTTTCACCAGACTCACACCAATTCAGTGGTGTGCGGCATTTTCTTCCGTATAGCGCCTCGTAGGGCGCCATCTTAATGCTGGCTTGGTACCCATTATTGTACGAGAACTCGGCTAACGGAAAGTGATCATCCCAATTCTTGTCGTGGTTGATAGCGCAAGCTCGTAACATGTCTTCTAAGATCTGATTTACCCACTCGGTTTGCCCATCCGTCTGCGGGTGGTATGCTGAAATACGGATCAGTTTCGTCCCCAAGGCAGCGTGCAGCTGCTCCCAAAAACGGGACACAAATAAAGTGCCTCGATCCGATATGATGGTATGGGGTACGCCGTACAAGCATAGGATCCGTGAGATGTACAGTTCAGCGTACTTCTTGGCATTGTAGTTGGTGTTGACCGGGATGAAATGGGCAACTTTGGTGAGCCGATCGACGATCACCCACACAGAATCATGTTTCTGCAAGGTGGTGGGTAAACCGACGATGAAGTCCATGCTCACATCCTCCCACTTCCAGGCAGGAATGCCCAGTGGTTGCTGCAGTCCCGGTTTCCACATATGGTCTGCCTTCACCCTTCAACATGTATCACACTCGGACACATATTTTGCAGTCTCCCGCTTCATCCGTGTCCACCAAAACTTGCTTCTGAGTTCTTGATACATTTTGTTGCTGCCGGGGTGAATAGAAAACTTTGACAAGTGAGCCTCATCAAAGATTTTCTTCCGTAATTCTGGGTTTTGGGGTACGACGATCCAGTCCTTGAACCATAGGACGCCGTCTCCGTCCTCCGGAAACATTTCAGCTCCCCACTGTCTACACGTCTCTGCAAATGTGACATGCCCTTGTCATGTTTCTGAGAAGCCGCTATCTCTTCATGGATGGTGGGGATCAAAGCTAGGTTGTAGAGAGCTCCATGTGGAATCACATGCAGTGGTGGTTCGCTCTCTTCCAATGGTGTGATGGTCAGATTGTTGACGTGTGACTTGCAGCTCAGTGCATCTGCCACTACGTTTGCCTTGCCCGGATGATAATAGATCTCTATTTCGTAATCCTTTATCAGTTCTAACCATCTTCGCTGCCTCATGTTCAGCTCCTTCTGAGTGAATATGTACTTGAGGCTTTTCTGGTCGGTATATAAATGTACGAGGTTACCGAGTAGGTAGTGCCTCCACATTTTTAGTGCAAGTACCACGGCAGCGTGCTCCAGGTCGTGGGTTGGATAATTCTCCTCATGGTTTCTAAGTTGCCTTTATCCATACGCGACCACCCTTCGGTCTTGCATCAGCACACATCTGAGCCAATGCCGGATGAATCGCAGTACACATCGAACGGTTTTGTTGTCTCTGGCTGCACCAAAACCGGTGCTGATGTCAGGTGCTTGACTAAAGCCTTGAATGCTGCCTCACACGCTGGACTCCAAACATATTTGGTAGCCTTCTTCAGCAGCTCTGTCATAGGCTTGGCAATCTTCGAGAAGTTCGGAATGAGCCTCCGATAATATCCCGCGAGTCCGAGGAAACTCCGTACCTCGTGAACTGTTCTCGGGGATTTCCAATTCAGCACTTGAGTGATCTTGCTCGGGTCTACAGTGATACCCTCCGCTGAGATGATATGCCCGAGAAAAGGCACTTGCGATATCCAGAACTCGCATTTGCTGAATTTCGCGTATAGCTTGTGATCCCGCAGCCGTTGCAATACTATACGCAGATGCTTTTTGCGATCTTCTTCAAACTTGGAATATACCAGGTACTCATAAAGTCCGTACCTCGTCGAGAAAGCCGTCTTTGGAATGTCCTCCGCCCTTATCTTAATCTGATGGTACCCGGATCTTAAGTCCATCTTGGAAAAGATCTTTGCTTCGACCAACTGATCAAACAACATGTCGATCCGTGGCAACGGGTACTTATTTTTGATGGTTACGGCATTTAATGGACAATAGTCCACGCAAAACCGTAACGTCTCATCCTTCTTCTTCACAAATAATGCCGAATAGCCCCATGGCGAGGAGCTCGGCCTAATAAAACCCTTTTCCAGCAGGTCCGTTAGCTGGGTCTTCAGTTCAGCCAACTCCTTGGGCGCCATCTTGTACGGCCTTCGGGATATTGGCATGGTTCCCGGTGCAAGTTCAATCTTGAACTTCACCTCTCTATCGGGCGGCATCCCCGGAAAATCATCCGGGAATACGTCAGGGAACTCTCGGACCACTGGAATATCTTCCAATCTGATGGTTGTGGCTTGATAGACACTTGGAATTTATATTTCTGGAGTGTCCAGAAATAAGGAGTGAGACTTGTGCACTTCTGAGTTCAAGTGCACAACTCGGAGGACGGTGTCTAAAACAGCACCGTGGTGGGTTAACCACGACATCCCTAAGATGACATCGACCTTTTGTCCCTCTAAGATTATGAGAGACATAGGGTAGACTCTACCCTCTAAGCACAATGGCGCTTTTGGGACCATCATGCTTGCTGAAATTTTCCCACCCGGTGAACAGAACACATAGGGACTATCGGTGGGTAATATTTGCAAGCTATATTTATCAATGAAACCTTGGATAATGAAACTATGCGTGGCGCCTGAATCAAATAATACTATAGCGGGATGCTGGTGGAGTTGGAACATACCCGCAAGGATTGGCTCGCCCTCCGGCACATCCTCTATGGCAAGCTGGTGGACGGTTCCGGGCCTAGGGTTTGCCCGCCGCGCATTAGTAGGGTTCCGGGGTTGATTCCTCCCCGGAAACGGTGGTGCAACTCCGCCGCCTTGCCTCTCCGGGCAACTGCTGGTGAAGTGTCCTGGACGACAACACTTGTAACATGTGGCCGCTGCTGGTGTTGTGCTCGGGGGATGAAAGCCTGGCATGCGTTGCTGAGGTGCATACGCACCCGGCATCGTCCGCTGCTGCTGTTGTTGTTGTGGAAGTGGTGCTGGCAGTGCCGGCCTGAATGCCGGTGAAGAGTATGGACGACTGCGGAAAGGCATCGACTTCTGGGGTGGCTGCCAGTGTGGACCTGATGGTGGGCGATTCACCATCCGAAACTTCTGAGAAGGACCGCCTCCTTCTCCGCTGCTTTGCGGCGCGCTTCGCTTTCGCTCCACCGCCGCCAACTCCTTGCCGGAGTCCTCTTGAACAATCGCAGCACCAATGATGTCGTTGAGGCTGCCGCGATTGAACATCGCCAATTTGTCCTTCAGGAGCGGGTTAAGCCCCTGGTAAAAGTGGTCCCGCCGCTTCTCGTCGGTATCTGCGTGATACGACGCGTAGAGCACGAGATCGTTGAATGCCCTGGAGTATTCCAGCACGTTCCGGCTCCCTTGCTGCAGGTGCAGGAACTCCTGCGTCTTCCTCTTCATCAAGCCTGGCGGTATGTGATAGGCCCTGAAGGCCGTCCGGAACTCCGTCCAGGTCATCACTCGGTCGGTGGGCTGTGAAGCACAGAAGTTGGCCCACCACACGCTCGCGGATCCTTGGAGCTGCTGGACCGCGAACTGAGTCTTGCGCTGCTCACTTATCTGGAGCAGCCCGAACTTCATTTCTATTGCGCGGAGCCAGTTGTCCACGTCAAGAGGTTCATCCGCCCTTGAAAATACCTAGGGATGAGTCGCCAGGAAGTCGGAGTAGGAGCTCTGTTGACGCTCCTCACGATCTTGACGTCTCTCTGGGCGAGACATATTGACAATAAGAGTTTGCAGCAACTCCGTGTGCTGCTGATGTGAACCCGCCATTGCCCCGACGATGTCGGCCAATGTAACCGTTGGCAGTGGCGGTGGCGGTGTTTGCTGTTGCTGCTGCTGCTTTCCCGAGGAATCCTTGGGAGGCTCTTGGGAGGTCTCTCCCCCTTGACTAGTACCCCCAACATCCGGGTTGGCACGAGTACGCGTCATTCTGAAATCCAAAACAGCAGCGATTAGCACATGTCTTACTTAAAAGTCCATATGTAATAGTAGGTATTGAAGTGACACATGATTAATTTGCACAACATTCACATATATTGATAAAGCATAAACTTTATACAAGATACATTATTCTCGGATCTCCGAGAAGTCGTGCTCATGTCGTCACTACCTATACATACGCTACTGCCTACACGACATGTCACCAATTACAAAAGTTGGGTTACACTACCCTAGCTGCCCTACTTGGCAACCGTAACCCCCTACTCGGAGTAGAACTCGACCTCCTGCGGGTCGTCCACCTCCGGTACCTCTGCTGTTGGCTCTGGATCTACCACCTCTTCGCCCATCTTGGGTTCTCCCATTGCTGGAAGGCCCAAGACCACCGGGATGCCCAATACCGGAGGTACGAGGTCCTGCAAAGCATGCACCTCGTCCATGGCCTGGTTGTAATCTTCTTCCCAGCCATGCCCTTCCTCAATAACGTCGTCCCGCTCTTGAGTAAGTTCCTCGTTCTGCTGGGTCAGATTCTGTACCAGTTCTTGCAACGCAGCAATGTCGACACGGCTCTTCTTCTTTGCCTTCTTCAGACGATGCAACTGATTGTGTTGTTCATTCAGTCGCTTGATCATCGGAAGGAGCACATTACGGAGTGCGCTGTGAGCACTCTCGAAATGGTCTCCACGGCTCATGCTCTCCTTGAGCTTTGTGGCGATATGCTCCGTATGAACAGCTTGGCTGTCCATCACGGCGTTTCCCGCCCTCATCTGGAGGCTAAGGTTTGCCTCCGCGGGGTTGTACCTTGGGCAACCCGGATCTGTTGCCTCCCGGTACCTCTCTTCCCACACATGCTGAGCCTGTCCCTCCACCGGAACGAGCGCGTATGGAGTGCCCTCCATAGCCTGCACGTGTAGTTGGCAGAAACGTGACATAGTGTCACGGGCTGCCACTTGCCACATCCCTTCCGGTTGTCTTCCTCTCACCGTGACGGTGAACGGAACCCAACCGTGTGGCGTAGGTCATGCAGGGACTTCGACATGGATTGTCCACGTCTTGTTCCCCTCTTCGCCTTCTTCCTTGGCAAAGTACTGCGGCATCTGGTTATATCCGAAATATTGAAGCATCTGCCTCAATGTTTCCGGATAGCCGCTGCGGTGAGAACAGTGGGACACCACCCACCCGTTCTCCAACTGCTTTTCTGCTGTCATCTGTAAAAATTATATTTGAGAAATGTCAAATATTTATTTAAACAGTAAACCATTGAGTTATAACATAAGACATGTCATTGAACCCGTAAACTTGGAAACATAGTTCAAATTTTAAGCAAATTTGACTGCTGATCTGCTGTTCAACATGACAGCCCTGACCAGTTTCCATTTCAACCTGATTTAGGCCATGTCAAAGCAAAACCAATTCTGTAGCTCAACATCAAAGTTAAAGCTAACTTCAATAGCTTTCCATAAAGTACTTGCTTGGCCTAAGATCTGTCCTGGTTCAAAAGTTATGAGAGTTTAAAGTTAACAGAATTTCTGGAGAAAATAGGACAGCACCTCCCTGCTTTAGGTGCTGAGTTGATCCAAGAATTCCAGTTAATTCCTTTCCTAATCTGACAAAACTTTCTGTTACAAAGCTGTAACCCATCTCATAAGCTTTCCAGGCCTATTTCATTTGCTATTTTTAGAGTTTTATGCAGGAAATTATGCTCAATTTACAGAGAGTTTACAGAGAGTCTTTACTCTGTCCTGTTTTATGGACAATTTCAACTCTACTGCATTTCTCGATTGGTTAAGGGATGAAACACCCCTGGACCTCAACAGAAGAGTTGTCAAGCTCTTCTAGAGCTTTCCATAAATATATCATATGCCCCTAACCTCGAAAGAACTCAACCTCTAACCTCTGATTAACTTCAGCCTTGATTCAGCTGAAAAGAGAGTGCTCTGTCTTTAACAACCTATAAGTTGAAAACTTGTTAACTTTGAATATCCTGATTAAGTGAAGGAGTTACATCAAGTTTTACTGCTTTGGATCAAAACTTTCAAGTTTTAAAATGAAGTTGTTCATTTAGTGGGGTGTGACGTCGATGCGTCACCAGATTATGTCGGTACTACGTCCTCACAAAGAAAAACCTATACCGGACTTAGCCGGCTTCGTTACTTCAGTGGCACTAAACGTCACTCACACACGGATGCTACATGTCTACCATTTCATGGTCAGAATACCTGCAGAAACTCAAACAATCGTCAGACCCGGCTGCACACCGAGCCCGGTATCCATACAGTTCGTACACCCGGCCGTCATCACTCGCCCGGATGTTCTCAAGCCAAACACGCCTTGAGTTACGTGTTCACGTGTCAGACCACGTGACGGGGTCTCCCAAGTTGCACCACGCACGCCAGGGACAGACATTGCTCGTATACCCCCAACGACATGAAGAGTCGTAGAGGATATCAAAGCGGGTCGGGTTACCTGCCACCCGTGGGGCTCCACCCTTCAGCTTCTGCGCACTGGTGGACAGCGCTTACGTGCACCCCCCCAAGACATAAACGTCCCGAGATGCATGATTTTCCAACATAGACAAATAAGTTAGTATGCCACTTTCTATACACTAATAACATCCTACTAACTCGTTCCTCACTGGATTTTTGAAAAAAGATAACCTTTGTAGTGCGTTAAACCTCAAGCGAGCTCTGATACCAACGCTGACACAACCCCACGGTCTTGTCGAGCCAGGATCACACTGAGGGGTGCTACGTTGCACAGCACCGTATAACACACGTCAAAGGTAAAAAGCGGAAGCGAAATTTTACTACATAAACAAGTTTATGAACATGTTTACATCAAAATAAGTCCAGTCTACACTCACGGGCGTAGACTACGCATCAAGTGCAAGTTCAACCCTTGAACGCGTCCTTGCTAGCACACACACACACACTAACTCTGCGGCGTGCACGACTCCCATTCGACGGGGTTCCCCTCCTGGGGTTCCGTCTCTTCTTCGGGAGTCCCTTCCTCATAGAACCCTGTAAAAGCTTCAAACACAAGCAGTGAGCATGAAGGCTCAGCATGTCTGACCCATCTCACCTAAACATGGACCTTCTACATGAGGGGTGATGGGATACATGATGTAAAAATCAATTGCAAGGACTCGCCTAATTAGTGGAACCTTACTTTCGAGTTTTAGCAGCAGGTTGTGGAGAACCTTACGCTAAGGCACATGAGAGAGCCGCAATCAAACACGAAACGCATTTCTCTCATGTACTTTGCCCAAAGTTAAAAGGAAATTTAATTAGCTCTAGACTACAGCATATCATTAACAATCAATGTTCATAATTCAATCAGCAACATTTTAACATGTGTCTAGCCTGTTCTCTCTACGTCACGGTACAATGAACAAGTGGTACTCACTGACCGCGAGGGATGGCGATTATAATCGATTTACACCTGCAGGGTTACCCGAACAACCCGTCAAGTACGCCCGTACTCGATCTTACCTACAGCAACCATCACGGACGCCGTATGCAACTACCTTTCACCCGTTAGCCAAATGTTGAACCGGTCCAATCGTCTCGAGCAAGAGGTCTCTGCACGCGCATCTCAGTGCCGCCAGCCGATTTACACCTCGAGCTCTCAACCTACCCTCTGAACGACCAGCTATGCCTCAACACTCAGCTACCCGAGTTACATCAATTTCCCGGTTCCCATATAGCCGGTAGGTCTTCGGTACTGTTCTAGCTTGTTCAACAGGCCCGCACAGGCTCGGTCCTCAATCGACACGAGCGGAGCTATAGCACACAGGCCCCAAAGTTTTGCTGCCCTTACCCTCCGCTTGGTCTCATTTTCTTGCCATGTGTTTCATGTGCTATCACTACCCGAGTCGAGTGCCTCTAGCCTATGGTCGCGAGTAGTTCCAACTACTCGACTTGTACCGAATCCTACCCTATCTTAGCATTGCAGTAGCTAACGGGATTTGCAATCCTAAACCCAAACCATGGTTTTCTTGGCTATGCAATTGGGTTTCCAAACAAGACTCTAATGCAAGGAATCATAATTACCAATTAAGTGCTCAAAACAATAAAAATTTTTAACAGGGTTAATGCAAACCGGAGCTTGTCTTGCTGCTCTTGGTCGTAGGCTAGCTGTTCCTCCGGAGTAACGAAGTCTAGGACTTCGGGTTCCTCGTCGACCTTAGCGACTACATGATAGAAGGAGTACATGTATCAATTTAAATGCATTTGTTTTAAGTTTGAACTTGTGAAGCTTATAAGTCCCACTAGACAGACTCTATGACTGTGAAACTTTTACTGTGGCTTGGTTACAACCTAAACAGAGATTTGGTCAAGGTTTAGTTGCAGCATAGCTCATTTGAGCCCTACACAAATAATTATGTACTTGACCTTAATTGAAGGCTTTTAGGGTGTTCTAAGGATTTTCATGAAACAAACTATGACTTTCTGAAAACTAGATTTTCAGAGGGTTCTAATGGAGTTGGTCTCACTTAATTTGAAGGTTCCTAGCTAAAGATATGATCTAAACAATTTCAGAGAAATTTCTGAAAAATGTTTCTGAACATTTTCTATTTTCTCTGGAACAGTTTCACTAATCACACCATTAGGTGGGTCAAATGATCTCAAATGGATCTGAAATTTCTATGGTAGTTCAGGGATATTATGGTAAACGTCCCAGCAAAATTTCAGCATCTTCCTCCAAAGGATTCTCCAGTTAAAATTCCAAACACTTTAAAGTTTGAGGAATTAATTCTGGAGAAATAAAGATTTTCATGAAGTGAAACTTGATTTTCTGGAAAGTACTCAGAGAGATGAATCCAACAAAATTTGGTTCACTCGATTTGGAGCTTTCTAGCCAAAGTTATGAGGATTTGAAGTTTGAATGAAATCTGAAAATCGGGGGAAAAGTTTAAATCTGCCGGGGCCCACGGGGACACGTGTTGAGCGCCAAGGCGACCGCACACCGCGGCCCACCGGGTTTTTGCGCGCCAGCACACCCGATCCGGGCCACACCCGATCCCGATTTCAAATTTTGAGCCGCTGACGCATGGGCCAGCCGGCTTTGTCTACCTCTCGACGCGCCCGCGCGCCCGCGCCGCCGCCCCTCGCCGGAGCAGACCCGAAGCTCGCCGGCTTGCCGCTGCCGGCCCTCCCATGGTCTGAAACTCGGTGCCAGGGGGTTGTCGACGTCGAGGAACACGTCGGCGGTGTCAGTTCGGGCTGGCGGTGACCGGAAATAGCCCGGCGACGTGCCGCGGCCTCGGTTGAGGTTTGGCGCCGTTGACCATGGGTTCTAACCCGCCAACACCTCGAGCAAACGGTCCTACAGCATCGTGTACCTCTAGGAAGCTCGACTAGGTGTCAAAAGGGTTCAAAGATGGTGGCAAGTCGGCCGGCACCGTGTGACCGATCGTGCCCGCCATGACCACCCTTGATCAAGCTCGAAATTCGTCACTTCTAGACAGTTTCACGCCACGGATGCATAAAGGAACTTGATCGCCGGCTAGTCCAGCGTCTATGTGCAAGATTTGATAGCTAGAGAAGGATCTTAGAGCGAGAATTTGAAGGATCCGTACCGGAAGCTCAGTTTAAGGTCGCCGGTGCAAAAACTGAGAATTCGCCGTGGATTCTTCACGGTTTGCTTCCAAACTTGGAGGAGAGCAGCACGGCTGTTGCACGCTCCTGCTGCTGCCCTTGCTGGACCGTGAAAACTCCTGTGGAGCGCTGTCCACGGGCGCCTGACCCTTGGCTGAGAATAGGTCGCCGCGGTGGCGATCGTTTTCGGGCAAGGGAGGTCGGAGCTCAGGGTTTCTGGCGTTGGGGAGGTGGAGGGCGATCTCAGGTTGCTGTCTAGCAGCTCAGGAACGAAGGAGGAGATTGTTTGCTGGTTTTCCCGATCGAGCAGTGAGCTGCGGGGAGAAGAACTGCCGCTGCTCGGGTTCACACACGAGGAGATAAAGCCAGCCGACTCCTGCTCGGGCTGAGGCGGTGCCGGTCGCGTGGAGGCGCGAGCAAGCCGCCCTGGGCGCCAGCGCGCGTATAGGAGAAGCAGCTGGTGGCAGCGGTGGCTGCTCGGTGGCACAGCCGACAGCTGCTCGGTGGAATTTCCGACCGAGGGTGTGACTTTGTGTGCAAGTCTTCCCTCCTTCTCTCTATGACATGTGGGTCCCACCCGGGGTTTTAACCTCTGAAATTTACTCCTAATCACTGTTGTAAACAGTGAGCCCCAAAATACCCCTGGTGATTCAAATTATTCACCCATGAGCCATTTGAATTGAGTAGAATTCAAATTGGGTTTTATTTAAAAGAATTTCAGCACAAGTCCAGTTTGGACTTCAAATAAAGTTTGAATTTGTCCCACTTAGCTCATGTCAAGATCAACTCCAAATGGAGTGAAAATTGGAGTGTGAGCTCCCAAAAATGTGCTGACTAAGAATATGCCTCCCACTTTTGAATTCATGGGATAAAAACAGTTTGAATTTGAATATGGTTTCAAACTGCCCTCTTTCTAACTATACCCAAAATGACCTCAAAAAGGTTTTGAATTTGGGTGAAACTTGGCATGGACATCCTTAGCAATGTGTAGGAGTTGTCATATGCCCAGCCCCTCTATATAACAAATACCACTTTTGCAATATGTGAGTTTGTTTTCTAATGAGCATGTCGATGGTGGTTACTTGCTCTTCATTTGTGTTCATCAACTTTCCTCAAATGAGGTGTGTGTGTATGGTGATGAACACTTCAAATATGTGTCACAAACTGAGGCCCTTACACACTGCATCTATTTCCATGTTTCAAGCGGACTAGTCGGACTCACAAAGGACTACTCTGATATCACACAGAACCTCTTGTTCCGGTTGGAAACGGACTAGTCTGAGTCTGCGGACTAGTCCGGTGTAAATGCCCAAGAAATGGGACTTGCAAAAACTTTTCATCACCTCACAACACCACAGTTTTTCTTGTGGATATCTTAGGAAAAATTGTGAAGAGCAAGTAACCTCCATCAAAAGAGTGATTAGAGGGGAAGGCCTTCACTTTCACAAAGTAGGATTTCTACACATGAACATGAGAGGTTGAGCTCACCCCTAGGACTTGAAAAGTCTTGGGAAGGTTCAAGCCAAGTTTCATGCAAATCCAACACTTTGTGAGGCACTTTTGGAGGTATTTGAAAAAGAGGCCAATTTGAATGTAAATTCAAATTGCAGCAACTTTCATCACTCAAATTCAAAAGTTAGCTTCATATCCAAACTCAGTGCATTTTTCTGAGTAAGCCCGCCAATTTTCATCCCCATTGGAGTTCATTTTGTCAAGAGCCGAATTTGCAAGAATTCAAAACTGAATTTGAATTTCAGTTCAAACATGAGGCAAATTCAGCCAAACAAAATTTCAAATGGGAGAACTCAAATTCAAACAAAAACTTTGGGGCTAAGTCTCACATTAAATTGTGAGTAGCTGAGGAGATATTCAGCAAAAATAGAAATAACAAAATTGGAAAAAGAATTAGAGGGGAGGCCCACATGTCAGCAGTCTTAACAGAGAAGTCTACCACTGATATTTTCTCCTTCGGCTGAAACCTCGCGCCAGCGCACGGCAACACCGGTGCCCGATCGCCTCGGCCAGCCACCTCCTGGTTCTTCTGCGCTCGCGCTGGCAACCGGGCAACAGGTCGCCTCCTCCTCTACGTGACAGTCCCCCACGCAGCTGAGCCGAGCGTGTTTCCCTTCCTTCTCCCGACCAGCAAGCGCCCCGGGCACTGCTCGCACATCAGCGCCACTCCTCAACTCCCCACCGTACACCGACGCCTGCTCGGCCTTTGCCCGAGCCTCCAACACAAAAAAGGAGCACCAGTGCGTGCTCTAGCTAACCACCCCGCTACCTCGCGGCGTTAGCGCTTCATACAGCCACAAATCGACAATCGCCACTGAGAACCGAGGCCACCGACGGAAAACCGAGGTTGCTCTCCGTGGACAGCACACCACGGCCATTTTCACCGCCTGACTTCTACACGAAAAAGGTGTGCCTTCACCTCCAGATCGTGTAGCTGCAACCCTCATAGCAATTGATAGACCGAGCACAGAGAATTCCTAAGAATCCCGAAAGCTAGTGCATATGGGTAGGGGTCGGTCCACCCCAAAATTCTAGCTGCACCGTCCAAACCCAGCTCGGGTGAGCTTGCACACACCTTCCTCACTTCCTAGCGGCCCTCCTCGACCAAGAATCAAGGGATATGGTCCAGAAATGACCGGGTTCTTGTTGTTTTTTGGGCCGCCATGGAATAATAGCTCAGGTCACCGTGGAGCTCTATGTTGCCGACCTTTTCATGGGGTTTGGCGGCCATTTTCGACACCCTCGAGCTCCCGCGGTGCTCTCCGATCGTTTTGATGCGTTGTAGCGCATTCCCGACCACACCGGAACCCTAACAGCCGCTGTCACTGTGGCGGACCGGAGTCCGCTCATCCAGGATCGCAGAGGGTGGTGCCGCACAATGCGACACCCAACAGCACACGCCATAAGGACATATTATATTACATGGGAACAACAACTGAACTTTACAAAGAGGTACAACTTCAGTACAAACTAATATTTATTTTACACAGCGGAAGTCTACTCTGTACAACTCATGCCCGCCTATTTAGCAAAAGTCGGTTGCCCTGCCCTAGGGCAACCCACACTAGCTGCACGTCTCAGCTCAGCGCGGCGTGTATGGCTCCCACTCAGCCGTGGTCCCCGACGGAGGGTAACCCTCGCCGGTGGACTCGTACTCCGAGTCCGTGGGTGGCTCCTCACCTGAAAAACACTTAAGCAGCAACCGTGAGCACGATGGCTCAACAAGGCTTAACCGACTCCCCTAAGCATGAAACTCTACATGAGGTGTACAATGACATAGGATAGTGTGAGACCTATGTGTGCTGAATACATTGGCAATTAGGATAAAAGATAGCATTAACATTCAAAGTTTTGAATATTGCCAAAACATTCTTCTGTGGCAAGGTCCTACAAGTTCTTTGTTAGGTCCGCCAAGTGTTGGCAAGGTCTGGAGAGCTCCTGCAAGGTCCGGAGAGCTTCTGTGAGGTCCGAAGCTTGTTTTTAGGGAGCTCCCGTGAAGTTCAACTCATAGAACTGCAGCGTCTTGTTTTTGCTTTTAACTCGCAATGTTTCAAACTTGCTTTATGGGAAGGTTTGCTTAGTATTAATTTGCTAAGTTTTTGGTGTGTTTTGGTGGTTATGGCTGTTATCATTTGATATGGTTTGCAACATGCTTATGTGACGTGCTCATGTAAGGTGTTGTGGTTTTCGAACTAACGTGAGTCAAGTCGAGGACTTGTGCTTGGAAGAATTGGTTGTTTATTCATGTGCAGGTGTTGCTTGAGTTCAAAACATGGCTGCTGACGGGATCCTTGGACTAGTCTCAGGGAGGAGATGAGGTTCCAACAACCAAGTTCGGGAGGAGCTGTGGTTGAGTTGATCGGGAGGTCGCGCAGCATGTTTGGATCAAGGGCAGTGCATATGAAGGTTGCGTGTACGTCATTGGAAGGTGTTTGCACGTGTGCAAGGAGTGCATGGATGTGGCAACATTGTTCCAAGGCGTGATGAAGAGAAGTGGACGTAAAGAATTGGTCGGAAAGGTCCAACCGGCTGGATTGCGTACTCAGGCTGAGGCTGAGTCGTGTTTGACTCAAATATGGAAAGTTTTGAGTTGGTTATGATAGGATTTCATGTGGGTCACGAATTTGAGTTGTTTTAGGAATGTTTGGGACGTTCCTAAGGTGTTTGGAAGTCTTAAGATTGCTTCTATCTGCGTATAGAAGAGTCTTGAGCAGTATTGGAAAGTTACAGTTTAAATCCAAGTAGGAGTAGGAGTCCTAGTTTGAATTGGATTGGCCATAGAGCTGGTTATATAAGCAAGGGAGGTCAGAGCTCGTGGTGCACGACTTTGGGCTGTTCCTCTTGTGTTTCTATCGAATAAAGTTCATAGTTTCGAGGAGCTATTGTGCCTTGTTCGTCCGATTTGTTTTTCGTCAAGTCTTTCTCGCCGAGTTTCTGGACAGACCGATGTTGCTTCGGTGTTTCATTCAGAACTCGAGTTTTACAGATCCGATTGACGTGATTCTTTTTGGGTTGTCTTCACAACTCAATTATCTATCATCTGTGAAATTTTCACGAGCTTCGGATCTGTAGTGTTTGAGATACATGAGTTTCTTTGCAGCGTTGCAGATCTGTTTTATATCGGGCAGAACAGATTGATCTTCGTTTAATGTTTTGAACGTATCTCAAGTTTTACTTCGTGTTTTCAAGTGATTCTTGTTGCATTAGATCCGTGACTTGATTCTATACCTCTCTACTTGATTTGTCACGGTTGAACACGTTTGAAAACACTTGCACACACGGTTTCTTTAACCGATTGATTTTTGCTGAGGGGTTTTTGTTGTTTCCGCTGCGAAAAGTTTTAATCTACCATTCACCCCCCTCTGGTAGCTTTTCACGTGCTCTTCGATCCTACAATTGGTATCAGAGTCAAGGTGCTCAAATCTTTGTGATTTGCACGCATTTTGACTAACCATCATGGAGAAGTACTCCGCAAAACCTTGTGTGTTCAATGGCATCGATTTTCAGGTTTGGAAGGCGCGGATGGAGGCCTACATACAGGTGCAAGGCTTCGCCATATGGGAAAAGGTCTACCGGAACTTCGATGTACCACCCAACGATCAAGTTACGGCTGCGAACATGAGAGATGTTGACAACAACAACAAGGCTGGAAACTTGATTGACACGACCCCATTGGTCCGGTCGAGCCAGGATCACGCTGAGGGGTGCTGCGTTGCACAGCACCGTATAACACATGTCAAAGGTGCAAAGAGGAAGCGGAAGCTTTATTACATAAACAGGTTTATGAACATGTTTACATCAAAATAAGTTCAGTCTACACTCACGGGCGTAGACTAAGCATCAAGTGCACGTTCAGCCCTCGAACGTGTCCTTGCTAGCACACACGCACACTAACTCTGCGGCGTGCATGACTCCCACTCGACGGGGTTCCCCTCCTGGGGTTCCGTCTCCTCTTCGGGAGTCCCTTCCTCATAGAACCCTGCAAAAGCTTCAAACACAAGCAGTGAGCACGATGGCTCAGCAAGTCTGACCCGTCTCACCTAAACATGGAACTTCTACATGAGGGTAATGGGTTACATGAGGTAAAAATCATTTGCAAGGACTCGCCTAATTAGTAGAACCTTACTTTCAAGTTTTAGCAGCAGGTTGTGGAAACCTTACGCTAAGGTACATGAGAGAGCCGCAATCAAACAAGAAACGCATTTCTCTCATGTACTTTGCCCAAAGTTGAAAAGAACTTTAGTTAGCACTAAGCTACAGCATGTCATTAACAATCAATGTTCAGCTTTCAATCAGCAACATTTTTAACATGTAACTAGCCTGTTCTTTCTACGTCACGGTACAGTGAACAAGTGGTACTCACTGACCGCGAGGGACGGCGATTATAATCGATTTACACCTGCAGGGTTACCCGAACAACCCGTCACGTACGCCCGTACTCGATGTTGCCTACAACAACCATCACGGACGCCGTACGCGACTACCTTTCACCCGTTAGCCAACTATTGAACCGGTCCCATCGTCCCGAGCAAGAGGTCTCTGCACGCGCATCTCCGTGCCGCCAGCCGATTTACACCTCAAGCTCTCAACCTAGCCTCTGAACGACGGGCAATGCCTCAATACCCAGCTACCCGAGTTACATCAGTTTCCCGGTTCCCATATAGCCGGTAGGTCTTCGGTACTGTTCTAGCTTGTTCAACAGGCCCGCACACGGCTCGGTCCTCAACCGACACAAGCGGAGCTACAGCACACAGGCCCCAAAGTCCTTCTGCCCTTACTCTCCGCTCGGTCTCATTTTCTTGCCATGTGTATCATGTGCTATCTCTACCCGAGCAATGTGCCTCTAGCCTATTCTCGCGAGTAGTTCCAACTACTCGACTTGTACCGAATCCTACCCTATCCTAGCAATGCAGTAGCTAACGAGGTTTGCAATCCTAAACCCAACCCATGGTTTTCTTGGCTATGCAGTTGGGTTTCCAATCATGACTCTAATGCACAGAACAATATTCAAAGATGTGCTCAAAACAATAAACATTTGTAAAAAGGTTAATGCAAACCGGGGCTTGCCTTGCTGCTCTTGGTCGTAGGCTAGCTTTTCCTCCGGAGTGACGAAGTCTAAGACTTCGGGTTCCTCCTCGACCTTAGCCACTACATGATAACAACAATACATGTATTAATTTAATGCATTTGTATTAAGTTTGAAGTTGTGAAGTCTATAACCCTTGCTAGATAGACCTAATGACTGTGAAACTTTTACTGTGGCTTGGTTATAACCTAAACAGAGACTTGGTCAAGTTTTAGTTGCAGCAAAGCTCATTTGAGCCCTCCACAAATAATTATGTCTTTGACCTTAATTGAAACTCTTAGGGTGTTCTAGGAATTTTCATGAGACAAACTATGACTTTCTGAAAATTAGATTTTCAGAGGGTTCTAATGGAGTTGGTCTCACTTAATTTGGAAGTCTCTAACTAAAGATATGAGCTAAACAATTTCAGAGAAAATTCTGAAAATGTTTCTGAACATTTTCTATTTTCTCTGGGACAGTTTTGCTAATCACACCATTAGGTGGACTAAATGAGCTCAAATGGATCTGAAATTTTTATGGTAGTTCAAGGATAGTTTGGTGAACATCTCAGCAAAATTTCAGGATTTTCCTCCAAAGGATTCTCCAGTTAAAATTCCTAACAGTTTAAACTTTAAGGAATTAATCCTGGAGAATTAAGGAATTTCATGAAGTGAAACTTGATTTTCTGGAAAGTACTCAGAGAGCTGAATCCAGCAAAATTTGGTTCACTCAATTTGGAGCTTTCTAGCCAAAGTTATAAGGATTTGAAGTTTGAAGGAAATCTGAAAATCGGGGAAAAGTTTAAACTCGCGCGTGGGCCCAGGGGACACGCGTCTCACGCCTAGGCGATGGCACACCGCGGCCCACAAGGGTTTTGCGCGCCAGCACTCCTGATCCCGGCCGCAGCCGGATCCCGATTCAAAATATCGGCCGCTGACAGCTGGGGTCCACCCCCTTCTTCAACCTCGCGACACCCGCGCTCCGCCGCCGAGGGACCTCGCCGGAGGACTCGCCGCCGGCTGCTGTACAGCTCCAAACTTCTTGATTCTGGCCGCCCCTGCCTACTTTTACTTGGGGAACAGGATCCGAGGGTCAGCTGCTCATGACAATGGCCGGAGCATGGTCGGCGACGAGCCGCCATATCGGAATGACTTCGGCCATGTCGGCTGACTCTCCTAGTACCTCAGCTACTTGGGAAATCGGTCGGGGAGCATCAGTGGACCTCAGAGAAGGTCGACCTGAGCTCGAGGCAGCTCGGGGAAGGCCCGAAATAGGTCCTCACCGTGCGCCCGACACCCCCCGTTCGTTCCGCCATTAGTAGACCTTAAATTACGCCGGGCACAGAGGTTCTCCGGCCCAGAGTTGTGAAGGCAACTTGTGCGTTACCGTGTCTAGCTCGTGTGGGAGTGGCCTGAGGCCCTCTAATCCTTTCTAGAGCACGAATTAAGCAGAATCGTACCCGAAGGTCGTTCTGCACACAGAAAGGGGAAAAGTGGAAATTCGCCGCCGGTGAGCAACCACTCGAGCTGTGGCTCGGGGATGAGCAGCACCGGTCACCCGCGCGTCCAAGGGTGCCTTGGCTCGGGCGTGACAACGCCCTGGTTGGGCTGTCCACGAGAGCCCGAGGTGCGGCGGTTCCAAGTCCCGAGTTTGATCTTTCGGCACAGCCGATATCAATCGGTTTCAACCGAATTCTAGCAATGGGGAGGATGGAGGAAGGTCTCTAGTACCTTGCTGGGACTCTGGAGTGGAAGGAGGGAGCTGCGATCGGCGTCCTCCGATCAAGTCCGAACTGCGGAAACTTTCGGCCGGTGCTGGGTTCTTGCGGGAAAACACGTCGGTACCTCGGCCGAGGAGGGGGGCAGGCGCCTTAAGAAGGCTCTGCACCGCCTCATTCCCGCGCGTGGGCAAGCAGCTGGTGGCGCGGTGGCTGGCCTCGGTGGCGATCACCGCTGCGGCTCGGCGACCCGAGTGAAAAGTCTCAGTCGGTTTGTGTTGAAGTAGAGGCTGACATGTGGGTCCCACCCTTCCTTTTAACCTCTGAAATTTACTTCTAATCACTGTTGTAAACAGTGAACCCCATACTACCCTTGGCAATTCAAATTATTCACCCATGAGCCATTTGAATTGATCAAAGTTCAAATGAGGTTTGGTTTGAATGAATTTCAGCACAAGTTCATTTTGAAATTCAAATAAAGTTTGAATTTCTCCCCCTTAGCTCATGTCAAGATCAACTCCAAATGGAGTGAAAATTGGTGTGTGAGCTCACAAAAATGTGCTGAGTAAGAATATGCCTTCCACTTTTAAATTCAGTGGATAAAAACAGTTTGAATTTGAATATGGTTTCAAACTGCCCTCTTCCTAACTATACCCAAAATGACCTCAAAAAGTTTTTGAGTTTGGGTGAAACTTGGCATGGACATCCTTAGCAAAGTGTAGGAGTTTTCATATGTCCAGCCCATCTATATCACATGTGGGAAATACCACTTTTGCAATGTGTAAGTTTGTTCTCTAATGAGCATGTTGATAATTGTTACTTGCTCTTCATTTGTGTTCATCATCTTTCCTCAAATGAGGTGTGTGTGTGTGTGGTGATGAACACTTCAATTATGTGTCAAAAAACTGAGGCCCTTACATTCCTCCCCCCTTAAAAGAATCTCGTCCCGAGATTATAAGGTGAAAATGAGAGAGAGGACGGTGGAAAATTACCGGATATGCGACGTGAAAAAGTCGGGGTAGTTAGTGCGAAGAAATTCTTCGCTCTCCCATGTCGCTTCGTCCATGGAGTGATTACTCCATAGAACCTTGTAGAACCACAACGTACGGTTGCGTGTGGTTCGGGCCTTTTCATCAATAATCTGCACCGGTTCCTCCCGATAGGTGAGATCCGGTTGCAGTTCTTCAATGTCTTCCAGCTGAACGGTAGTTGATAGCTTGAGACACTTCCTCAGCTGGGAAATGTGAAAGACGTCGTGCACACCGGAAAGTGCTTCTGGTAATTTCAGCCGGTATGCCACCGATCCACATCTTTCGGTAATCTGGAATGGACCGATGAAGCGGGGTGCTAACTTTCCCCTCACCCCAAATCTGTTTACGCCCTTCATTGGAGACACCCGTAGATATACGTGATCCCCAACTTCGAATTGTAATGGGCGCCTTCTCCGGTCCGCATACTGTTTCTGACGGGATTGAGCGGCTTTTAGGTTCGCTTGAATTAGTCGAACCTTTTCTTCCGCGTTGTTGACAAGGTCAATCCCGAAGGTAACCCTTTCGCCAGACTCACACCAGTTCAATGGTGTGCGGCATTTTCTTCCGTATAGCGCCTCGTAGGGCGCCATCTTGATGCTGGCTTGGTACCCATTGTTGTACGAGAACTCGGCTAACGGCAAGTGATCATCCCAATTCTTGCCGTGGTCGATAGCGCAAGCTCGTAGCATGTCTTCTAGGATTTGATTTACCCGCTCAGTTTGCCCATCTGTCTGCGTGTGGTAGGCCGAACTACGGATCAGCTTCGTCCCCAAGGCAGCGTGCAGCTGCTCCCAAAAACGGGACACAAATAAAGTGCCCCGGTCCGATATGATGGTACGGGGTACGCCGTATAAGCATAGGATCCGTGAGATGTACAGTTCAGCGTACTTCTTGGCGTTGTAGTTGGTGTTGACCGGGATGAAATGGGCAACTTTGGTGAGTCGATCGACGATCACCCACACAGAATCATGTTTCTGTGAGGTGGTGGGTAAACCGACGACGAAATCCATGCTCACGTCCTCCCACTTCCAGGCAGGAATGCCCAGTGGTTGCAGCAGTCCCGGTTTCCGCATGTGGTCTGCCTTCACCCTTCGACATGTATCACACTCGGACACGTATTTTGCCGTCTCTCGCTTCATCCGTGTCCACCAAAACTTTCTTCTGAGTTCTTGATACATTTTGTTGCTGCCGGGGTGAATAGAAAACTTTGATAAGTGAGCCTCATCAAAGATTTTCTTCCGTAACTCCGGGTTTCGGGGTACGACGATCCGGTCCTTGAACCATAGGACACCGTCTCCGTCCTTCCGGAAACATTTCAACTCCCCACTGTCTATACGTCTCCGCAAATGTGACATGCCCCTGTCATTCTTCTGGGCTGCCGCTATCTCTTCACGGATGGTGGGGATCAAAGCTAGGTTGTAGAGAGCTCCGTGTGGAATCACATGGAGTGGTGGTTCGCTCTCTTCCAATGGTGTGATGGTCAGATTATTGACGTGTGACTTGCGGCTCAGCGCATCTGCCACAACGTTTGCCTTGCCCGGATGATAATGGATCTCTATCTCGTAATCCTTTATCAGTTCTAACCATCTTCGTTGCCTCATGTTTAGCTCCTTCTGAGTGAATATGTACTTGAGGCTTTTGTGGTCGGTATATAAATGTACGAGGTTACCGAGTAGGTAGTGCCTCCACATCTTCAGTGCAAGTACCACGGCAGCGAGCTCCAAGTCGTGAGTTGGATAATTTTGCTCATGGTTCCTAAGCTGCCGTGATCCATACGCGACCACTCTTCGGTCTTGCATCAGCACACATCCGAGCCCAATGCCGGATGCATCGCAGTACACATCGAACGGTTTTGTTGTGTCTGGCTGCGCCAAAACCGGTGCTGATGTCAGGTGCTTGACTAAAGCCTTGAATGCTGCTTCACATGCTGGACTCCAAACATATTTGGTAGCTTTCTTCAGCAGCTCTGTCATTGGCTTGGCGATCTTCGAGAAGTTCGGAATGAACCTCCGATAATATCCCGCGAGTCCGAGGAAACTCCGTACCTCATGAACAGTTCTCGGCGATTTACAATTCAGCACTTGCGTGATCTTGCTCGGGTCAACAGCGATACCCTCCGCTGAGATGATATGCCCGAGGAAAGGCACTTGCGATATCCAAAACTCGCATTTGCTGAATTTTGCGTATAACTGGTGATCCCGCAGCCGTTGCAAGACTATACGCAGATGTTTCTTGTGATCTTCCTCCGACTTGGAATATACCAGGATGTCGTCGATGAAGACCACGACAAACTTGTCCAGCTCCGGCATGAACACCGAGTTCATTAAGTACATGAAGTGAGCTGGAGCATTGGTGAGGCCAAAGGACATGACCAGGTACTCATAAAGTCCATACCTTGTCGAGAAAGCTGTCTTTGGAATGTCCTCCGCCCTTATCTTAATCTGATGGTACCCGGATCTTAAATCCATCTTGGAAAAGATCTTTGCTTCGACCAACTGATCAAACAACATGTCGATCCGTGGCAACGGGTACTTGTTCTTGATGGTTACGGCATTTAATGGACGGTAGTCCACGCAAAGCCGCAACGTTTCATCCTTCTTTTTGACAAATAATGCCGAACAGCCCCATGGTGAGGAGCTCGGCCTAATAAAACCCTTCTCCAGAAGGTCCGTGAGCTGAGTCTTCAGTTCCGCCAACTCCTTGGGCGCCATCTTGTACGGCCTTCGGGATATTGGCATGGTTCCCGGTGCGAGTTCAATCTTGAACTCCACCTCCCTATCGGGTGGCATCCCCGGCAAATCGTCCGGGAATACATCCGGGAACTCTCGGACCACTGGAATGTCTTCCAATCTGATAGTTGTGGCTTGATAGACTCTTGGATGTTTTATTTCTGGACTGTCCAGAAATAATGAGTGAGAACCGTGCACCTCTGAGTTTAAGTGCACGACTCGAAGGACGGTGTCTAAAACAGCGCCGTGGCGGGTTAACCACGACATCCCTAGGATGACATCGACCTTCTGTCCCTCTAAGATAATGAGAGACGTGGGGTACACTCTACCCGCTAAGCATAATGGTGCTTTGGAGACCATTACGCTTGCTGAAATCTTCCCACCCGGTGAACAAATTAAATATGGACTATCGGTGGGTAGTATTGGCAAACTGTGTTTAGCAATGAAAGCTTGGCTAATAAAATTATGCGTGGCGCCTGAATCAAATAGTACTATAGCGGGATGCTGGTGGAGTTGGAACATACCCGCAAGGATTGGCTCGCCCTCCGGCACGTCCTCAATTGCAAGCTGGTGGACAGTGCCGGGCCTAGGGTTTGCCCGCCGCGCATTAGTAGGGTTCCGGGGTTGATTTCTCCCCGGAAACTGTGGTGCCACCCCGCCGCCTTGCCTCTCCGGGCAACTGCTCGCGAAGTGTCCTGGACGACCACACTTGTAACATGTGGCCGCTGCTGGTGGAGTACTCGGGGAACGAAAGCCCGGCATGCGTTGCGGAGGTGCAAACGCACGCGGCATCGCCCGCTGCTGCTGTTGTTGTTGCGGTGGTGCTGGCAGTGCCGGCCGGAATGCTGGTGAAGAGTACGGCCGACCGCGGAACGGCATCGACCGCTGTGGTGGCTGCCAGCGTGGACCTGATGGTGGGCGATTCACCATCCGAAACTTCTGAGAAGGACCGCCTCCTTCTCCACTGCTCTGCGGCGCGCTTCGCTTTCTCTCCGCCGCCGCTAACTCCTTACCGGAGTCCTCCTGAACAATCGCAGCATCAATGATGTCGTTGAGGCTGCCGCGATTGAACATCGCCAATTTGTCCTTCAGGAGCGGGTTAAGCCCCTGGTAAAAGTGGTCTCGCCGCTTCTCGTCGGTATCAGCATGATACGACGCATATAGCGCGAGATCGTTAAACGCCCTGGAGTATTCCAGCGCGTTCCGGCTCCCTTGTTGCAGGTGTAAGAACTCCTGCGTCTTCCTCTTCATCAGACCTGGCGGTATATGATAGGCCCTGAAGGCCGTCCGGAACTCCGCCCAGGTCATCACTCGGTCGGTGGGCTGTGAAGCACAGAAGTTGGCCCACCACGCGCTCGCGGATCCTTGGAGCTGCTGGACCGCGAACTGAGTCTTGCGCTGCTCGCTAATTTGGAGCAGCCCGAACTTCATTTCTATGGCGCGGAGCCAGTTGTCCGCGTCAAGTGGTTCATCCGCCCTTGAGAATACAGGGGGATGAGTCGCTAGGAAGTCAGAGTAGGAGCTCTGTTGGCGCTCCTCACGATCTTGACGTCTCTCTGGGCGAGACATATTCGCAATTAACGTTTGCAGCAGCTCTGTGTGCTGCTGATGTGAACCCGCCATTGCCGCGACAATGTCGGCCAATGTAACCGTTGGCAGTGGCGGTGGCCGTGTTTGCTGTTGCTGCTGCTGTTGCTGTCCCGAGGAGTCCTCGGGAGGTGGTTGGGAGGTCTCTACCCCTTGGCTAGTACCTCCAACGTCAGGGTTGGCACGAGTACGCGTCATTCTGAAATTCAGCACAGCAGCAATTAGCACATGTCTTACTCAAAATTCCATAAACAGCAGTAGGTATTGAAGGGACGCATGATTAACTTGCACAACATTCACATATATTGATAAAGCATAAACTTTATACAAGATACATCATTCTCGGATTTCCGAGAAGTCGTGCTCATGTCGTCACTACCTATACATACGCTACTGTCTACACGACATGTCACCGATTACAAAAATTGGGTTACGCTACCCTAGCTGCCCTACTTGGCAACCGTAACCCCCTACTCGGAGTAGAACTCGACCTCCTGTGGGTCGTCCTCCTCCGGTACTTCTGCTGGTGGCTCTGGATCTACCACCTCTTCTCCCATTCCGGGTTCTCCCATTGCTGGAAGACCCAAGACCACCGGTATGCCTAACACCGGGGGCACGAGGTCCTGCAATGCATGCACCTCGTCCATAGCCTGGTTGTAGTCCTCTTCCCAGCCTTGTCCTTCCTCAATAGCGTCGTCCCGCTCTTGAGCAAGGTCCTCATTTTGCTGGGTTAGGGTCTGCACCAGCTCTTGCAACGCCGCGATGTCAACACGGCTCTTTTTCTTCGCCTTCTTCAGACGACGCAACTGATTGTGTTGTTCATTCAGTCGCTTGATCGTCGGAAGGAGCACATTGCGGAGTGCGCTGTGAGCACTCTCGAAATGATCTCCACGGCTTGTGCTCTCCTTGAGCTTGGTGGCGAGATGCTCCGTATGAACAGCTTGGCTGTCCATCACAGCGTTTCCCGCCCTCATTTGGAGGCTGAGGTTTGCCTCCGCGGGGTTGTACCTTGGGCAACTCGGGTCTGTTGCCTCCAGGTACCTTTCTTCCCACACATGCTGCGCTCGTCCCTCCACCGGAACGAGTGCGTATGGAGTGCCCTCCATAGCCTGCACGTGTAGTTGGCAGAAACGTGACATAGTGTCACGGGCTGCCACTTGCCACATCCCTTCCGGTTGTCTTCCTCTCACCGTGACGGTGAATGGCACCCAACCGGGTGGCGTAGGCCCTGCAGGAACCTCGACATGGATCGTCCACGTCTTGTTCCCCTCTTCGCCTTCTTCCTTGGCGAAGTATTGCGTCATCTGGTTGTACCCGAAATATTGGAGCATTTGCCACAATGCTTCCGGGTAGCCGCTACGATCGGAGCAGTGGGAAACTACCCACCCGTTCTCCAACCGTTTATCTGCTGCCATCTGTAAAAATATATTTGAGAAATGTCAAATATTTATTTAAACAGTAACCCATTGAGTTATAACATAACATATGTCATTGAACCCATAATACTTGGAAACATAGTCCAAATTTTTAAACAAATTTGACTGCTGATCTGCTGTTACCATGACAGCCCTGACCAGTTTCCATATCAATCTGATTTAGGCCAGGTTAAAAGCAAAACCAGTCCTGGAGCTCAACATCAAAGTTAAAGTTAACTTCAATAGCTTTCCAGAAAGTATTTGGTTGGCCTAAGATCTGTCCTGGTTCAAAAGTTATGAGATGTCAAAGTTAACAGAATTTCTGGAAACAATTGGACAGCACCTCCCTGCCTTAGGTACTGATTTGATCCAAGAATCCCAGTTAATTCTGTTCCTAATCTGACAAAAATTTCTGTTACAAAGTTGTAACCCATCTCATAAGATTTCCAGAACTACCTCATTTCCTATTTTTGGATTTTTAAGCAGGAAGTTATGCTTAATTTACAGAGAGTTTACAGAGAGTCTTTGCTCTGTCCTGTTTTCTGGACAGTTTCAACTCTACTGCATTTTTCGAGTGGTTAAGGGATGAAACACCTCTGGAACTCAACAGAAAAGTTGTGAAGCTCCTCCAAAGCTTTCCAGAAATGTATCATACGACCCCAACCTCGAAAGAACTCAACCTCTAACCTCTGATTAACTTCAGCCTTGATTTAGCTGAAAACAGAGTGCTCTGTCCTTAACATCCTATAAGTTGAAAACTTATTAGCTTTGAATATCCTGTTCAAGGGAAGGAGTTACATCAAGTTTTACTACTTTGGATCAAAACCTCCAAATTTTTAAATGAAGTTGTTCATTTAGTTGGGTGTGACGTCGATGCGTCACCAGATTATGTCGGTACTACGTCCTCACAAAGAAAAACCTATACCGGACTTAGCCGGCTTCGTTAGTTCAGTGGCACTAAACGTCACTCGCACACGAATGCTACACGTCTACCGTTTCGTGGTCAGGCTACCTGCAGAAACTCAAACAATCATCAGACTCGGCTGCACACCGAGCCCGGAATCCATACAGTTTGTACACCCGGCCGTCATCACTCGCCCGGATGTTCTCAAGCCAAACACGCCTTGAGTTACGTGTTCACGTTTCAGACCACGTGACGGGGTCTCCCATGTTGCACCACGCACGCCAGGGACAGACGTTGCTCGAATACCCCAAATGACATGAAGAGTCGTAGAGGATATCAAAGCGGGTCGGGTTACCTGCCACCCGTGGGGCTCCACCCTTCAGCTTGTGCGCACTGGTGGACAGCGCTTACGTGCACCCCCCAAGACATGAACGTCCCGAGATGCACGATTTTCTGACATAACAAATAGGTTAATAAGCCACTTTCTATATACTAATAACATCCTTATACGGGCTACTAACTCGTTCCTCACTGGATTTTTGAAAAAGAAGACCTTTGTACTGTGTTAAACCTCAAGCGAGCTCTGATACCACGCTGACACGACCCCATTGGTCCTGTCGAGCCAGGATCACGCTGAGGGGTGCTGCGTTGCACAGCACCGTATAACACACGTCAAAGGTGCAAAGCGGAAGCGGAAGCTTTATTACATAAACAGGTTTATGAACATGTTTACATCAAAATAAGTTCAGTCTACACTCACGGGCGTAGACTAAGCATCAAGTGCACGTTCAGCCCTCGAACGTGTCCTTGCTAGCACACACGCACACTAACTCTGCGGCGTGCACGACTCCCACTCGACGGGGTTCCCCTCCTGGGGTTCCGTCTCCTCTTCGGGAGTCCCTTCCTCATAGAACCCTGCAAAAGCTTCAAACACAAGCAGTGAGCACGAAGGCTCAGCAAGTCTGACCCGTCTCACCTAAACATGGAACTTCTACATGAGGGTAATGGGTTACATGAGGTAAAAATCATTTGCAAGGACTCGCCTAATTAGTAGAACCTTACTTTCGAGTTTTAGCAGCAGGTTGTGGAAACCTTACGCTAAGGTACATGAGAGAGCCGCGATCAAACAAGAAACACATTTCTCTCATGTACTTTGCCCAAAGTTGAAAAGAACTTTAGTTAGCACTAAGCTACAGCATGTCATTAACAATCAATGTTCAGCTTTCAATCAGCAACATTTTTAACATGTAACTAGCCTGTTCTTTCTACGTCACGGTACAGTGAACAAGTGGTACTCACTGACCGCGAGGGACAGCGATTATAATCGATTTACACCTGCAGGGTTACCCGAACAACCCGTCACGTACGCCCGTACTCGATGTTGCCTACAACAACCATCACGGACGCCGTACGCGACTACCTTTCACCCGTTAGCCAACTATTGAACCGGTCCCATCGTCCCGAGCAAGAGGTCTCTGCACGCGCATCTCCGTGCCGCCAGCCGATTTACACCTCAAGCTCTCAACCTACCCTCTGAACGACGGGCAATGCCTCAATACCCAGCTACCCGAGTTACATCAGTTTCCCGGTTCCCATATAGCCGATAGGTCTTCGGTACTGTTCTAGTTTGTTCAACAGGCCCGCACACGGCTCGGTCCTCAACCGACACAAGCGGAGCTACAGCACACAGGCCCCAAAGTCCTGCTGCCCTTACTCTCCGCTCGGTCTCATTTTCTTGCCATGTGTATCATGTGCTATCTCTACCCGAGCAATGTGCCTCTAGCCTATTCTCGCGAGTAGTTCCAACTACTCGACTTGTACCGAATCCTACCCTATCCTAGCAATGCAGTAGCTAACGAGGTTTGCAATCCTAAACCCAACCCATGGTTTTCTTGGCTATGCAGTTGGGTTTCCAATCATGACTCTAATGCACAGAACAATATTCAAAGATGTGCTCAAAACAATAAACATTTGTAAAAAGGTTAATGCAAACCGGGGCTTGCCTTGCTGCTCTTGGTCGTAGGCTAGCTGTTCCTCCGGAGTGACGAAGTCTAAGACTTCGGGTTCCTCCTCGACCTTAGCGACTACATGATAACAACAATACATGTATTAATTTAATGCATTTGTATTAAGTTTGAAGTTGTGAAGTCTATAACCCTTGCTAGATAGACCTAATGACTGTGAAACTTTTACTGTGGCTTGGTTATAACCTAAACAGAGACTTGGTCAAGTTTTAGTTGCAGCAAAGCTCATTTGAGCCCTCCACAAATAATTATGTCCTTGACCTTAATTGAAACTCTTAGGGTGTTCTAGGAATTTTCATGAGACAAACTATGACTTTCTGAAAATTAGATTTTCAGAGGGTTCTAATGGAGTTTGTCTCACTTAATTTGGAAGTCTCTAACTAAAGATATGAGCTAAACAATTTCAGAGAAAATTCTGAAAATGTTTCTGAACATTTTCTATTTTCTCTGGGACAGTTTTGCTAATCACACCATTAGGTGGACTAAATGAGCTCAAATGGATCTGAAATTTTTATGGTAGTTCAAGGATATTTTGGTGAACATCTCAGCAAAATTTCAGGATTTTCATCCAAAGGATTCTCCAGTTAAAATTCCTAACAGTTTAAATATTAAGGAATTAATCCTGGAGAATTAAGGAATTTCATGAAGTGAAACTTGATTTTCTGGAAAGTACTCAGAGAGCTGAATCCAGCGAAATTTGGTTCACTCAATTTGGAGCTTTCTAGCCAAAGTTATAAGGATTTGAAGTTTGAAGGAAATCTGAAAATCGGGGAAAAGTTTAAACTCGCGCGTGGGCCCAGGGGACACGCGTCGCACGCCTAGGCGATGGCACACCGCGGCCCACAAGGGTTTTGCGCGCCAGCACTCCCGATCCCGGCCGCAGCCGGATCCCGATTCAAAATATCGGCCGCTGACAGCTGGGGTCCACCCCCTTCTTCAACCTCGCGACACCCGCGCTCCGCCGCCGAGGGACCTCGCCGGAGGACTCGCCGCCGGCTGCTGTACAGCTCCAAACTTCTTGATTCTGGCCGCCCCTGCCTACTTTTACTTGGGGAACAGGATCCGAGGGTCAGCTGCTCATGACAATGGCCGGAGCATGGTCGGCGACGAGCCGCCATATCGGAATGACTTCGGCCATGTCGGCTGACTCTCCTAGTACCTCAGCTACTTGGGAAATCGGTCGGGGAGCATCAGTGGACCTCAGAGAAGGTCGACCTGAGCTCGAGGCAGCTCGGGGAAGGCCCGAAATAGGTCCTCACCGTGCGCCCGACACCCCCCGTTCGTTCCGCCATTAGTAGACCTTAAATTACGCCGGGCACAGAGGTTCTCCGGCCCAGAGTTGTGAAGGCAACTTGTGCGTTACCGTGTCTAGCTCGTGTGGGAGTGGCCTGAGGCCCTCTAATCCTTTCTAGAGCACGAATTAAGCAGAATCGTACCCGAAGGTCGTTCTGCACACAGAAAGGGGAAAAGTGGAAATTCACCGCCGGTGAGCAACCACTCGAGCTGTGGCTCGGGGATGAGCAGCACCGGTCACCCGCGCGTCCAAGGGTGCCTTGGCTCGGGCGTGACAACGCCCTGGTTGGGCTGTCCACGAGAGCCCGAGGTGCGGCGGTTCCAAGTCCCAAG
Organism: Neostapfia colusana; assembly: GCA_030760725.1. NCBI lineage: Eukaryota > Viridiplantae > Streptophyta > Magnoliopsida > Poales > Poaceae > Neostapfia > Neostapfia colusana. Next base: position 28,054,963 of record JASWHV010000017.1, on the reverse strand, counting down.
TTTGATCTTTCGGCACAGCCGATATCAATCGGTTTCAACCGAATTCTAGCAATGGGGAGGATGGAGGAAGGTCTCTAGTACCTTGCTGGGACTCTGGAGTGGAAGGAGGGAGCTGCGATCGGCGTCCTCCGATCAAGTCCGAACTGCGGAAACTTTCGGCCGGTGCTGGGTTCTTGCGGGAAAACACGTCGGTACCTCGGCCGAGGAGGGGGGCAGGCGCCTTAAGAAGGCTCTGCACCGCCTCATTCCCGCGCGTGGGCAAGCAGCTGGTGGCGCGGTGGCTGGCCTCGGTGGCGATCACCGCTGCGGCTCGGCGACCCGAGTGAAAAGTCTCAGTCGGTTTGTGTTGAAGTAGAGGCTGACATGTGGGTCCCACCCTTCCTTTTAACCTCTGAAATTTACTTCTAATCACTGTTGTAAACAGTGAACCCCATACTACCCTTGGCAATTCAAATTATTCACCCATGAGCCATTTGAATTGATCAAAGTTCAAATGAGGTTTGGTTTGAATGAATTTCAGCACAAGTTCAGTTTGAAATTCAAATAAAGTTTGAATTTCTCCCCCTTAGCTCATGTCAAGATCAACTCCAAATGGAGTGAAAATTGGTGTGTGAGCTCACAAAAATGTGCTGAGTAAGAATATGCCTTCCACTTTTAAATTTAGTGGATAAAAACAGTTTGAATTTGAATATGGTTTCAAACTGCCCTCTTCCTAACTATACCCAAAATGACCTCAAAAAGTTTTTGAGTTTGGGTGAAACTTGGCATGGACATCCTTAGCAAAGTGTAGGAGTTTTCATATGTCCAGCACATCTATATCACATGTGGGAAATACCACTTTTGCAATGTGTAAGTTTGTTCTCTAATGAGCATGTTGATAATTGTTACTTGCTCTTCATTTGTGTTCATCATCTTTCCTCAAATGAGGTGTGTGTGTGTGTGGTGATGAACACTTCAATTATGTGTCAAAAACTGAGGCCCTTACATTGATCATCCAAGGATTGACTCAAAGCGACTTCGACCGTGTTGCACACCTCCGATCTGCATATGATGTTTGGAAAGCTCTTTGTGACTACCATGAAGGATCCAATACGATCAAGGAGGTAAGGCAAGATACGTTCAAGAAAGATGCAACCCGGTGAGTCAATTGACGACCTTTTTGCTCGCTTTAATAAAATTCTCAGCAACTTGCGTAGTGTCAATGTTAACTTTTCAGATGCTGAAAATGCTAGACAATTGTTAGGAGCATTAGATATGTCAATTTGGGAGATGAAAGTTACATCTATTCGTGAATCTACTGTCATGAGTTCTCTTACTTTAGACGTGCTTTATTCTAAATTGAAAACTCATGAAATTGACATCATCTCACGTAAAAACCCTAACAAGTCTATTGCATTTGTTTCGCAACGTGACATGTCTAGTTCTAGTCAATCATCATCTAGTGGTGCACTCTCTTTGCTGTCCTCTCTAACCCTTGAACAGATTGAAGAGTTTCCAGAGGAGGAGCTTGCACTCATCTCTACTCGGTTCTCGAAAGCATTGCAAAATGTGAGAACTAGAAGGAGAGGAAGCTCCGGACCGCAACGATGTTTTGAATGTGGTAAGACAGGACATTTTCGTACGGAGTGCCCTAACCTTTCAGGTCTGACTTCACTTGAAGAAAAGCAAACAAGGCCGAAGAAATCGTTTGCAAAGAATAAGAAGAAGAAAGATTTATCAATGCGCAACATAGTGCATAGTATGATCTCTGCACTTCAAGATTTCGGCTCAAGTAATGTGGACACCGGTAGTGATGAAGATGAAGAAGCTATGGCAAATATGTGCTGCATGGCGAGCAAGTCAAGTTCAAGCTTCGAGGAGGCAGAACAAAACAGCGACGATGAAGAGATATGTCCCACTTGCGAAGAAATGTGTGATGCTATTTCTCGTGCCACTGTTATATTAAAGAAAAAGGATAAAAAACTTAGGAACAATGCTGTTAAAATATAATCACTAGAATCTGAAATTAATCGTTTAAAAACTTTGATTCCTAGTGATGATTCTTGTTCCTCATGTGATTTGATTTATGAACAATTATCCTCTTTAAGAAGTGCACACGCATATACACTTGATAAACTTGAACTTGAAATTGAAAAGAACAAAGAGCTTGCTGCACTTAATGATAAAAATTTGAAAGATGCTTGTTGTTCTACAATTGATTTGCATTGTTCTTCATGTGATGATCTAAATAAGAAACTAAATGATGCTATGAATGATATTTCTATTTTTAACAATGCTTTACGTGTGCATGAAGTTAAATATTGTTCAAATTGCAAACTAAAAGGAAAAACTTCATGTGAAAACTGCTTTGATCTGTCCAATAAACTTGATGACATGCATAGGACACTATATCGGTTTTCTAATGCAAATAAGAACCTAAACTTGCTGTTGAATTCTTCCAAGTCTTGTAATGATAAAACTGGTTTAGGTTTTAATTCTCATGCTCATGCTAAGGCACACCCACCTAAAGTTGTAAAGTCATTAGGAAGCGGTTTGATTCAAACAGCTCCTAGACAAGAAGAGGTGATTTTCAAATCTGCAGGAGTACTGTCCCATTCGGGTTCTAATAAACGTGTTGCTTGCTCATCTAGACATGATAATAAGGTTATTTTTCATTGTACCTACTATGGTAGAGATGGTCATGTCATGGATTGTTGTTATAGACTAGCTAAACACGATAAGAAACAAAGAATACTTGCTAGATCACATAACAACCAAGCAAAATCTGCTAGACCGAATGTTCGGAGCTTGCAACCTGCTGTAATGAGTCAAAAACTTGCTCCCGGACCTACTGTTTTTTGTACTACATATAACACATCTTCTAAGTCAGTAGTTGGGAACAAAAAATTTTCGATGTTTGGCTCATAAACCTTCTGTACCTTCTCAGCTTTCGTGTGTTATTCCTGCTGGACATCGTGTGACTCAGTACTGGATTCCTAAAAGTCTTTTAACTAACCCCAGTATTGAGTCATCGACGTATTGTGCTTCTGTGTAGGTTTCACGTTTGAGGAAGAAGAACATTTGGATTGTGGATTCAGGTTGCTCACGCCACATGACCGGTAACAAAGAATGGTTCTCCTCTCTCTCTTTTGTGTCACGTGTAGAAAATGTTACTTTCGCCGATAACTCTTCTACTCCCATAATTGCTAAAGGTTCGGTTAGAGTAAACAATCTCTACACTTTGAAAGATGTGGCACTTGTTAAAAATTTGAAATACAACTTACTTTCGGTTTCACAATTGCTAGATGAAAATCTAGAGGTTAGCTTTGCTAAAAATTGCTGCAAGGTTGTAGATTGAAAAGGTGAGCTTTTGTTTAACATGTCTAGGTTTGGAAGAGTTTTTAAAGCTGATTTTGATTTGTCAACTTCTATGCATCGGTGTCTAGTTGCTAATGATACAAAGGATCTATATTTTCGGCATCGTAGACTTGGTCACATAGGCTTTGATCATCTCACTCGTGTTAGTGCTCTCGATCGCATACGTGGGCTGCCGAAGCTTAAAAACGACAATGATATTGTGTGCTCTTCTTGTAGACATGCTAAGTATGTTGCAGGTTCACATGCTCCTCTCACAATGACCATGACAGCTGAACCGGGACAACTTTTACATCTTGACACAGTAAGTCCGGCACGTGTTCAATCCTTCGGAGGTAAATGGTATGTGCTTGTGATTGTTGATGATTATTCCAGATATTCTTGGGTTTATTTTATGGCATCTAAGAATGAAGTTTTTAGTCATTTTGGAACTTTATTTCTTAGATTATCTATTGATCACCCAGGATCAATAAAAGCAGTTAGAACTGATAACGGAACTGAATTTAAAAACCAATCCTTTGATCACTTTTGTGCTGAAATGGAATAGATCATCAATACTCTTCACCCTATGTACCACAACAAAATGGTGTCGTAGAAAGAAAGAACAGGACCTTAGTTGAGATGGCTAGGACTATGCTTGATGAATATCAAACTCCTAGGAAATTTTGGGCTGATGCAATTGCAACCGCTTGTTATGTCTCAAATCATGTTTTCTTGCGTGCTAAGCTTGGAAAAACCCCATATGAGCACCGGTTTGGACATAGGCCTTGTTTTACACACTTTAGGGTTTTTGGTTGCAAATGCTTTGTTAAGAAACATGGTAATCTTGATAAATTTGAAGCTAGATATGTTGATGGCATGTTTTTTGGTTATCCATCTCATACTAGAGGCTACCGTGTGCTTTTACTTGACACTAACAAAATTGTGGAGACTTGCGAGGTTTCTTTTGATGAAGCTAGCCCAAATACTAGCTCCGATATTGCACGTCCGGATCCATATCCGCAGGGGGAGAGTATTTTTATTGAAGAAGATGAAGAAGTGGTGCTGCTGCCCGAAAACTCGGAAGTAAATAACGATCAAGCTGCTGATTTTGCACCACAACCAGCACCAACAGTCACTACTGCTGGTTCGGACCTTCCTCAATCAACAAGCTCTCCTAATCAAAGGTCCGAACATGAAGAAGAAGGTGCTTGTGAAGTGTCTACTCCCCTCCGAGTACTCAAAAGTCATCCTCCACAACAAATCATTGGAAGCTTGCATGAACGAGTCACTCGGTCCAGGTTTTCCGATCCAAACTCTCATGCTCATTCTGCTTTTGTTGCTTCTTTTGAACCCAAGGATATATCACACACACTCACTAATGAATCTTGGATTAATGCCATGCAAGAAGAGTTAGAAAATTTTGAAAGAAATAATGTTTGGAAACTTGTACCTCCACCTCAAGGTCACACATTAATTGGAACTAAATGGGTATTTAAAAATAAGCAAAGTGAGGATGGGGTTGTGGTTAGGAATAAAGCTAGGTTGGTTGCTCAAGGTTTCACTCAAATTGAAGGTCTAGATTTTGATGAAACATTTGCTCCTATTGCTAGATTAGAAGCTATAAGAATTTTATTAGCATTTGCTGCATCTAAAGGTTTCAAGTTATATCAAATTAATGTTAAAAGTGCTTTTCTTAATGGCTACATAGAGGAGGAGGTTTATGTTAAGCAGCCACCAGGTTTTGAAAATCCAAATTTTCCTAGTCATGTTTACAAACTGTCCAAAGCCTTGTACGGTCTAAAACAAGCCCCTAGAGCATGGTATGATAGGTTAAAAACATTCTTACTTGAAAAGGGGTTTACCATGGGCAAGGTTGATAAAACTCTTTTTGTACTTAAGCATGGCAATGACTCATTATTCGTTCAAGTGTATGTGGATGATATTATCTTTGGTTGTGCTTCTCATGATCTCGTGTCCAAGTTTTCAGCTATGATGAGTTCAGAATTTGAGATGAGTATGATGGGAGAACTCACATACTTTTTGGGGCTGCAAATCAAGCAAACAAAAGAAGGAACTTTTGTGCATCAAACTAAGTATACAAAGGACCTTCTTAAGCGCTTCAACATGGACAAATGCAAGCCTCTTCGGACACCAATGGGAACAGCAACAACACTTGAACTTGACGAAGATGGTGGCCCGGTCGATAAAAAGGAATACAGAAGTATGATTGGATCACTTTTGTATCTCACGGCATCAAGACCGGACATACAATTCAGCGTATGTCTTTGTGCACATTTTCAAGCTTCTCCACGTGCTTCGCATCGCCAAGCCATCAAAAGGATTCTCAGGTACCTACATGGAACTCAAGAATTTGGCATATTTCTTCCTTCTTCCTCAACCGTTTCTTTGAAAGTTTTTTCGGATGCTGATTTTGGGGGTTGTAGGATTGATAGGAAAAGTACTGCGGCTAGCGCTTGCTCACAAATTCTTTGGATTGTTCAAACACTTAAGGACTATGGGGTTGATTTAGATAGTGTTCCACTGTTTTGTGATAACACTAGTGCAATTTGTATTGCTAAACACCCCGTGAAACACTCTAGAAATAAGCACATTGACATTAGGTATCACTTTCTTCGTGATAATGTTTAAAAAGGAAACATTGTGCTTCACCATGTCGATACCGAACAACAATTGGCTGATATTTTTACAAAACCTTTGGATTTCACTCGTTTTTGTTTCATTAGTAGTGAAATTGGGGTTATGCATCCTCATGGCTTAAATTGAGGGGGAGTTTTTTGAAACTTTGAAAGTCTATGTGTGAATCTGAAACTAAAATCATATGAGCATAGTATTTCATACATATATGACTTTGTGATTCCTTTTACAGGCTGAAAGTTCTTACTACATTACTCATGTTATACATTTTGTAGTTTTTGCCATGACTAATAATTGGAATAATTACTTACACTAAATCTGGTCATGATCGAACTTTCTTGCTGTTTTGAACTTGTTGCGTGCTCACAAGTGCTTTTAATCATAAAAAATTAATCAAGTGATCAGCTCACATGTTGAGTTTTCAAATAAAAAATTGAGAAAAGATCAAGAGAATATGCATGCATCGCACTTCTTCTTTTGAGATTGCTTATCATTGCACTAAGATATTAACTTGGAAGGAATTGTGTATGACTAAAACCATGTCCTTAAGCTTCTGATTGCCAAATGACATAGGCTTGGCTTGGTTTGTTAGAATAAGGCTGATGCGGCATATAATCTCTTGCAAATATCATATGATCAACTTTGTGCCTTAAATGATTATGAATAATAAAAATGCAGCAACAAGTGTCATGTTTTCAGGTTTTGAAATAGTTGAGTAAGGGAGATCATGACTTGCTTAAACTGAAAAATACATTTGATCTCTAGCATGGCTTACACTACTTTATGTATCTCATTGATATGATAGTGTAAGTAACCTGATAGTATGACTTGCATGAGCTTTGTTTTGTATGTATATGTTATAATATGCTCATAACATTTAAAAATTTCTCTTTTGAACCTTGCTGAATACATTGTCAAAGGGGGAGAAATATGTATAAGGAGAGATTTTTTTTACACTTTGCATATGTTATACACTTTCTTCCTTCTCTGATTTTAAAAAACGGGGAGAAATTAATAAAGGGGGAGAAATGAGTTTTCAAAGCTTTTCAAAACTTTTCATAAGCCAATGTTCGGATTTTAATTGGTGTTGCCAATGCATTCATCAAGGGGAGATTGTGTGACCTATGTGTGCTGAATACATTGGCAATTAGGATAAAAGTTAGCATTAACATTCAAAGTTTTGAATATTGCCAAAACATTCTTCTGTGGCAAGGTCCGGAGAGCTCCTGCAAGGTCCGGAGAGCTTCTGTGAGGTCCGGAGCTTGTTTTTAGGGAGCTCCCGTGAAGTTCAACTCGTAGAACTGCAGCGTCTTGTTTTTGCTTTTAACTCGCAATGTTTCAAACTTGCTTTATGGGAAGGTTTGCTTAGTATTAATTTGCTAAGTTTTTGGTGTGTTTTGGTGGTTATGGCTGTTATCATTTGATGTGGTTTGCAACATGCTTATGTGACGTGCTCATGTAAGGTGTTGTGGTTTTCGAACTAACGTGAGTCAAGTCGAGGACTTGTGATCGGAAGAATTGGTTGTTTATTCATGTGCAGGTGTTGCTTGAGTTCAAAACATGGCTGGTGACGGGATCCTTGAACTAGTCTCAGGGAGGAGATGAGGTTCCAACAACCAAGTTCGGGAGGAGCTGTGGTTGAGTTGATCGGGAGGTCGCGCAGCATGTTTGGATCAAGGGCAGTGCATATGAAGGTTGCGTGTACGTCGTTGGAAGGTGTTTGCACGTGTGCAAGGAGTGCATGGACGTGGCAACATTGTTCCAAGGCGTGATGAAGAGAAGTGGACGTAAAGAATTGGTCGGAAAGGTCCAACCGGCTGGATTGCGTACTAAGGCTGAGGCTGAGTCGTGTTTGACTCAAATATGGAAAGTTTTGAGTTGGTTATGATAGGATTTCGTGTGGGTCACGAATTTGAGTTGTTTTAGAAATGTTTAGGACGTTCCTAAGGTGTTTAGAAGTCTTAAGATTGCTTCTATCTGCGTATAGAAGAGTCTTGAGCAGTATTCGAAAGTTACAGTTTGAATCCAAGTAGGAGTAGGAGTCCTAGTTTGAATTGGATTGGCCATAGAGCTGGTTATATAAGCAAGGGAGGCCAGAGCTCGTGGTGCACGACTTTGGGCTGTTCCTCTTGTGTTTCTATTGAATAACGTTCATAGTTTCGAGGAGCTTTTGTGCCTTGTTCGTCCGATTTGTTTTTCGTCAAGTCTTTCTCGCCGAGTTTCTTGACAGACCGATGTTGCTTCGGTGTTTCGTTCATAACTCGAGTTTTACAGATCCGATTGACGTGACTCTTTTTGGGTTGTCTTCACAACTCAATTATCTATCATCTGTGATATTTTCACGAGCTTCGGATATGTAGTTTTTTAGATACACGAGTTTCTTTGCAGCGTTGCAGATCTGTTTTATATCGGATAGAACAGATTGATCTTCGTTTAATGTTTTGAACGTATCTCAAGTTTTACTTCGTGTTTTCAAGTGATTCTTGTTGCATTAGATTCGTGACTTGATACTATACCTCTCTACTTGATTTGTCACGGTTGAACACGTTTGAAAACACTTGCACACACGGTTTCTTTAACCGATTGATTTTTGCTGAGGGGTTTTTGTTGTTTCCGCTGCGAAAAGTTTTAATCTACCATTCACCCCCCTCTGGTAGCTTTTCACGTGCTCTTCGATCCTACAGATAGTAATATTGCAGCAAATGGACCCGCCTACATGTTCATCCTTAATTTATCTTTTAGCACAAGTTAACAGTTCGGAAAGCTGAAATTTAGTAAGCAGTATTTGGTGGCACACATGTAGCAATACAATTATATCAATCAGCAATATTGAATCAACATATTTCATACATTAATCTACGTCACGACTCAGTGACCAAGTGGTACTCTTCACCGCGAGGGACGGCGAATCGACTCGATATACACCTGTAGGGAAACCCAAAGAGCACGTCACGTACGCCCACCCGTGGAGCTGCACAGCACACTCACTCGATGTCGTACGGGACAACCTTTCACCCAACAGCCCAAACGCCGAACCGGTCACACCTAAACGAGCAGGAGGTTCCCCACACGGAGCATCTCTCTATGCCCGTTGGCAGATTTCCACCTTGCTGCCCTCAGCCTACACCTATAAATCGGTGCGTTATGCCTCGATGCCCGGAAGTTTAGGCTACATCGGTTTATCGGGGCCCATATATCCGATATTCCTTCGGTACGTTCAAACTTGATCAGCATGGGCCGCACATGGATCGGTCCTAAATCGACATGGACAGGGCCGCGCACACAAGACTCTCTCTTGCTGCGCCCTAACCCCTGCCAAGTCTCATTTTCATTACTAAAGTGATCTCACATCACTCCACCGAACCCATGTGTCCCAAGCCTATCTCCCGAGTAGATTCCAACTACTCGACTTGTACCGAAGTTCTATGAATCATTAAGCATAGCTTGCCTACGCGAGGTCTTAGACACTACCCTTACTATTATGGAGACTTTTGGTCATGCAAGTGGGGTTCCATTCATCCTACACCTAATGCACATTCATACATCACCCTGATTATGTGAACAAAGAAAAACTTGATAAAAGAGTTAATGCAAACCGGGGCTTGCCTTGTTGCTACTGGTCAGGAGTGAGTTCTTCTTCTGGAATCAGGAAGTCGAGAACATCCGGAGCTTCCTCGCCTTCAGCGACTACACGTTAAGGAATATGCACATGAGTTTATTGTAATGCTTTTGTTACTAGTTCTAATAACAAGTTTTTAACAACTGGAACTCTGTTTGAGAACTTAAAATGAAACTGGGGTTTAGTGGTTTGGTCTTTGGATCTAAGCATATGGTTAAGTGCTAAGTTGTTATCCCCCTTTTCCACATTGATCACCCCAAGTGAGTTAAACAGAGCAGGGGTGATCCAGTGCTCCAATGGAGCTGAGAATTTTTGTGTGAGTCCCTTGTCACAAGAAAACCCTCTGAACCACAATTTAGCACTTTTCAGTGAGTGGTTTGCTCAGAATAATTCTCTTAGCAAATAAGCAAAGGAGAATAAATTCTGAGGTAACACCCCTGTTCATGCCCAACTTAGTGAACTACAATTTCAATTATAGCTCATAGAGTTTGCATGAATTTTCCTAGCGTTTTTGGAGCTAAATTTTGTCCAGAACTAAATTTCCAAGTTTTGGGAAATTCTCTGAAAATGTTTCTGTATTCAAATGAACACAGCACCTTCAAATTTGAATTGCTCTGATCAAATGAACTCCAAATGGTTTGAAACTTTTACAGGGATTCACTAACATTCTAAAGAACATTCTGGCATAATTTGGGGATTTTTGGATGAACCAAACTCCCTCTAAAGTTCTTTTGCTGAACAGTTTTAAAGAATTTTCCAGAATTAATTAACAGGTTTCATACAAATCGGGTGGCATATTTGGATAGAGTTATGCAAGATGAATCCAAGCCAATTTGAATCACTAAATTTGGAGCTTCCTAGCAAAAGTTATGGGGTTCTAAAGTTTGAACCAAATATGGAAATTCAAATTAATTCGGGAAACATTCAAACTCTGACTGCGGTCCCTCCTACACGTGTCGGCTGCTGGAATCACGCCACACGGGGCCACAGGACCCTTCCCGCGTCACGACACTGGATCCCGGGCCACAGCGGATCTGACGATTTAAAATATCGCCACTGACATGTGGGGCCCTCAGTCATCTTCCTCCTCCCGACGCCAGCGCGATCCCGCCGCCAAGCTCGCCGGAGCTCTTGCCGGAGAGGGGTTCCGGCCCCCGGAAATTGCCGATTCTCGCTTCCTGTGCCTATCTCGGCCTGGGGAACACGGTGGTGCCCTCACCAGAGCGTGACAACGGCCGGAACAGTGCTCCCGCCGGTAACAGCGGCCGGGAGCTCACCGGCGACGTCGAACTCGGCATCCCCTGCACCCTTTTTGATGCGGTTTGCTCGGGGAGCTCCGCTGACACCTGCTGATCACGGACATGGGCACCAATCCCTGTGAAAACAGCTGCAACTACGACCTCACCGGTGACCTAGGCCGGATATCGGCTGTTCTGAGAAAACTTCAAAGAACCGTAACCCTAGCCCATGGTTCTTGCTGGTTTTTGATCCTAGGTGGTCGTGGCAGGGTGTAGATCGTGTGTTTAGCTCGTTACGCCCGGTGATAAGCCAACACCCGTGAATTTTTGGATTTGGTGGAGCTCGGCCTTAAGAACACCGTAGCGTTCCCGGAAGAAATTCTCCCCCGACGGTGCATGAAATGCCGAACAGTAAGGACAAGCAGAACTAGCACCTTATGGCGGTCGTTTCTTGTGTTGAGCGTCGGGCACAAGGGCGCCTGGTTTGCTCGGACGCCGGCAATCAGTGGGTGGCGAAACAACGAGTGTGTGGCTGGGTTTGTGGGCGGTGGAACAGAGAGGATACGGGGGGTTTCACGCAGCCCAGATGTGCAACTGCAAGCTTTGTAGCCGGCGCCCTAATCCCCCGAGCAGGAGGTGGCGCGGTGGCAGCGTTGGGATGGGGTCGACCCCGTGCGCTGTCGGCCGTAGGGTGTTCGACCGCGTGCCTGAGTCGGTTTGCTCCCCGGGGTGGCTGACCAGTGGGCCCTCTTCTCCCCTCTAATTCTTTCTCCCCCTTTCTTTTGTAAATATCCCAGCTACTGAATATTGAATAAGAGACTTAGCCCCCAAGTATTGGTTTGAATTTGAGTTATCAAATTCAAACTTTGTTGGGTTAAATTTGCTTCATGTTTAACTGAAATTCAAATTCAGTTTTGAATTATTGCAAATTTAGCTCCCGACAAGGTGAACTCCAATAGGGATGAAAATTGGTGGGCTAACTCAGAAAAATGTGCTGAGTTTGAATATGAAGCTACCTTTTGAATTTGAGTGATGAAAGTTGCTGCAATTTGAATTTACATTCAAATTGGCCTCTTTTTCAAATACCTCCAAAAGTGCCTCAAAAAGTGTTGGATTTACATGAAACTTGGACTGAACCTTCCCAAGACTTTTTAAGTTCTAGGGGTGAGCTCAACCTCTCATGTTCATGTGTAAAAATCCTACTTTGTGAAAGTGAAGGCTTTCCCCTCTAATCACTATTTTGATGGAGGTTACTTGCTCTTCACAATATTTCCTAAGATATCCACAACAAAACTGTGGTGTTGTGAGGTGAAGAAAAGTTTTTGCAAGTCCCTTTTCATGGGCTTTTGCATCCCCCCCTTAAAATAATCTCGTCCGGAGATTACAAAAGAAGAGATAGCGATGTAATAGGGACTTACCCGTATTGAGACGCCATGAACTCCGGGTAATTTGAGCGAAGGAATTCCTCGCTCTCCCACGTCGCTTCTTCGGTAGTGTGGTTGCTCCAGAGTATTTTGTAGAACCACAACGTTCTGCTACGCGTGGTTCGGGCTTTCTCATCAAGAATTGCCACCGGATATTCATCATATGTCAAATCCGGTTGCAGCTCGCCGATGTCTTCGGTAGGAACAGCAGCGGTATGCTTTAGACATTTTCTCAGTTGAGACACATGGAACATGTCATGGACACCAGCAAGGGATGCCGGTAGCTCCAGTCTATACGCCGCTGGTCCACACTTCTCGGTGACAGCATAGAGTCCAATGAAACGGGGAGCGAGCTTCCCCTTCACACCAAACCGGTGCACGCCCTTCATCGGAGACACGTGGAGGTACACGTGTTCACCAACGTCAAAGTGCAACGGTCTACGCCTCTTATCAGCGTAGCTCTTCTGCCAGGATTGAGTGGCCTTCAAGTTGGCTTGAATCGTCCGAACGCGCTCTTCGGCGTCGTTCACCACATCAACCCCGAATGTGACCCTTTCACCGGACTCGCACCAATTTAATGGGGTGCGGCATTTGCGACCGTAGAGAGCCTCGTACGGTGCCATCTTGATTCACCCTCTTTGTCTGGCCATCTGTCTGAGGGTGGTAAGCGGAGCTTCTAATCAGTTTAGTACCCAAAGCAGTATGCAACTGCTCCCAAAAGCGAGATACAAACAATGCACCTCGGTCTGAGACTATAGTCTTGGGTACACCGTGCAAGCATAGAATCCTGGCAATATATAACTCCGCGTATCTGTTGGCATAGAAATGTGTATGCACGGGGATGAAGTGAGCTGACTTGGTTAGTCGGTCAACGATCACCGAAATGGAATCATGTTTGTTGGATGTTAAGGGTAATCCCACAATGAAATCCATGCTCACATCTTCCCATTTCCATGCTGGAATTTTCAGGGGTTGCAGCAGCCCTGACTTCCTCATATGATCCGCCTTCACTCGTCTACACGTATCGCACTCGGATACGTACTTCGCTACCTCCCGCTTCATCCGTGTCCACCAAAATTTCTTTTTCAAATCTTGGTACATTTTGTTGCTGCCCGGATGAATGGAGTACTTAGACAAGTGAGCTTCATCGAGGATCTTTCTTCTCAGCTCCATATCCCGGGGTACGACTATGCGATCATTGAACCATAGCGTCCCCTCATCGTCCATTCGGAAACATTTGATCTCCCCGTTATCTATCCGTCTCCAGAGATGTGCCATGCCTTTATCATCTTTCTGAGCTGCAATGATGTCCTCCCTGATGGTAGGGATGAGGGCAAGGTTGTACAACGATCCATAAGGAACCAAGTATAAACTCGGCTCTTCCTCCTCCACTGGTGTAATGGTGAGGTGTTGGACATGTGATTTCCGACTCAGCGCGTCGGCTACCACATTCGCCTTGCCGGGGTGGTAATGAATCTCAATTTCATAATCTTTGATCAGCTCTAACCACCTCCTTTGCCTCATGTTCAGCTCCTTCTGGGTGAAAATATATTTCAAGCTCTTGTGGTCGTTGTAGAGATGCACCAGATTCACCAGGAGATAGTGCCTCCACATTTTTAGCGCCAACACCACTGCAGCAAGCTCAAGATCATGAGTCGGATAGTGCTGCTCATGGTTCCGAAGTTGGCGTGAGCCATAGGCGACCACACGTCCTTCCTGCATTAACACGCAGCCGAGCCCAATACCGGACGCGTCACAATACACATCGAAGGGCTTTGTTGTATCCGGCTGAGCTAAGACCGGAGCTGTGGTGAGATGCTTCACCAATGCTTGGAACTCTCCTTCACACGCCGTGTTCCAAACATATTTCGTCCCTTTCTTCAGCAATTCTGTCATCGGCTTCGCGAGCTTGGAGAAACTTGGAATAAATCTCCGATAGTATCCTGCTAACCCGAGGAAGCGTCTGACTTCATGGACTGAAGTGGGAGCTTTCCATTTCAGCACTTGCTCTATCTTGCTCTGGTCAACCACAATGCCTTCCGCGGAGATGATATATCCCAAAAATGGCACTTGGCTGATCCGAAACTCGCATTTTCTGAACATGGCGTAGAGCTTGTGGTATCGCAATCGTTGAAGAACGATCCGCAAGTGTTCGGCATGTTTGGCTTCTGTCTTGGAGTAAACCAAGATATCGTCAATGAACACTACCACGAACTTGTCCAGCTCCGGCATGAACACCGAGTTCATGAGATACATAAAATGGGCTGGATCATTTGTGAGACCAAAGGTCATGACGAGATATTCATATAATCCATATCTCGTCGAGAAGGCTATCTTCGGGATATCCTCCGCCCGGATCTTTATCTGGTGATATCTAGAGCGAAGGTCCATCTTGGAGAACACACTTGCACCCACAATTTGATCAAATAAAATATCAATACGGGGCAGGGGGTATTTATTCTTGATGGTGACAGCGTTGAGTGGCCGGTAGTCCACACACAGCCTCAGGGTTTCATCATTCTTCTTTACAAACAGCGCCGAGCATCCCCAAGGCGAGGAACTCGGCCTAATGAAACCCTTGCTCAACAGATCATTGAGCTGTTCTTTCAGTTCAGCCAGCTCATTTGGAGCCATTTTGTATGGTCTCCGTGATATGGGCGTAGTCCCGGGTGCCAGCTCGATCTTGAACTCGACATCCCGCTCCGGTGGCATGCCCGGAATGTCACCCGGGAACACGTCAGGGTACTACCGGACTAGGGGGATGTCCTCTAACTTAAGAGCTTCAGTATGGTTGATCACTGAAACTTCCCGGACTGGATTATCTAATAAGAGGGATTGCGGACAGTGTAATGGGGAGTTGAGGTGAACCGTCCGTGATAGGGTTTCCAGGACAGCGCCATGGTAACTTAGCCATGACATTCCCAAGATTGCATCAATCTTGTGCCCTTCAAGGATAATCATAGTGGTGGGATATATCTTCCCACCTAAGCACAGTGGTGCTTTTGGAACCATCATAGTTGCTGAAATCTTTCCTCCCGGTGAGCATATCATATAAGAACACTCGGTTGGAAAGGCTTCCAGCTGATGCTTTCCCACATATGATGCACTTATGAAGTTGTGGGTGGCACCAGAATCAAAAAGTATGATGATGGCTTGATGGTTGAGAGTGAACGTACCCGCCAGCACGTTGTCCCCCTCTGGGGCGTCCTCATTGTCGAGGTTGCGGACGCCCCCAGTCCGCTGACCAACCCTCTTGACCGGAGGTCGGCCTCGAGCACCGCCCTGGAACTGGGCTTGTCCGCTTCTCTGCTGCCCTGGGGACAGTCCTTCGCGAAGTGGCCCGCCTGGCCACACGTGAAGCAAATGAATCGGGGCGGTCCCCCGCTGATCGGTGGACGGAAACCCGGGGCGCGTTGTGGTGGTGGAAACGCCCGGGGTGTCGTCTGCTGCTGCTGCTGTCTCGGTGGTGGCACCGGCGGTCGGAACGGGGGTGCTTGGAACGAACGTCCCCCGAACTGTTGAGGTCGCGCCGGTGGACGCCACTGCTGCCCGGATGGTGTCCGATACACCAGACAGTACTTCTGGGGAGCGCCACTCCCACCGCTGGATGGAGCGTTGCGCTTCCGCTGCTCAGCTGCCAGCTCCCGCTGAGCGTCCTCTTGCATGATCGCGGCATTGACTAAGTCGTTGAAGGTGCCGCGATTCCATTGCACGAGATGCGCCTTCATTTCGGGCTGTAACCCCCGATAGAAGTGCTCCCGCTTTTTCTCCTCAGTGGAGATGTAGTCTGACGCATATTGCGCCAGATGGTTGAAGGCACGGGAGTAGTCATGGGCACTTCTCCCGCCCTGCTTCAGCTCCAAGAATTCTTGGAACTTCCTCTTAATTATTCCGGGAGGGATGTGATAGGCGCGGAACGCCTCTCGGAACTCATCCCATTCCACGGCATGGCCAGCCGGACGTGAGGCGACATAATTCGCCCACCATGCACCAGCGGCACCGTGAAGTTGCTGTGCTGCGAACAAAGTCTTTTGCCGCTCCGTGCATTGGAGCAGCCCGAACTTGTACTGGATGGTCCGCAGCCAGTTGTCAGCCTCCAGTAGTTCTTCAGCTTCTCTGAACACTGGAGGGTGCGTACTCATGAAATCCGAGTACGACATCTCACGGGGCTCACGAGGCCCTCTGTCTTGACGCCCCCTGCCTGGGACGTATTCTGCACGATCGTGCGGAGCAGGTCGGTCTGCTCCTCACGACCACCCACCAGTGCCGCTATCACATCCGCTAGAGTAAGCGGAGGCGGCGGTGGTGGCTGCTGCTGCTGGGTGCTGTCGTAGGCCGGTGGCTGGGAGTCATCGCCTCCCTGTTGGCTGGAGCCACCAACCTCGTGCGTGGTCCTAGTATGAACCATCTGCAACCACACGACAATAAACATCAGTCCCGCAACATTTTGCATGCAGTCAAATAAAATAGGCGGAAACCATAATGACAGTAAACATGCGATACATCTCGTATGTAGATAATGTAATAACTTTGCACAAGCTACCCCATTACCAGACAGAATACAAGCTAGTTTAATCCAACTCGATGAACCTCCTCGTTGGAAGCTCACCACAACTAGGTTTGGTCACTACGAGACGTTACTATTGCTTTGTCATCACGTATACCCCCCCCCCCCTTTTATCTTCAATACGACACAAACATGGTCTCTAGTAAAAGAAACTGGAGTGTGACCTACACTCAAATCTTTCACTAGTTGAAGACAAGCTCTCATGAGTATGTTCTACCCCATTGGCAGTACTTAAACCACCTCTAGGATACAACAATCTCTCCCTTGAGTTCAACTGTCATTTCTCTGTCAGAATGACCAGTTTCTACATATAAAAGGTTTTGATCTGGTTCTGTGCATTTTCATGACTCAAGTTGCATACCAAAGTTAAAGTTAACTTCAGTATCTTTCCAACGAGTACTCACTTGCTCTCAGATCAACTCTGGTTAAAAAGTTATGGTCACTCAAAGTCAGCATAATTTGTGGAAGAATTTTAACAGCACCTCCCTTGGAAAGTTGCTGTTTTCAACTCTGGTTTCCACTAAAATCTGTGCTGAAACTTCAGAAACCTTGAATTGAAAAGATGTAACACATATTCTACCCTTTCTAAATATGTATCATATGAAAATTTTAGATTTTTCTACTGGGAGTTATGTTTGAAAAACAGAACAGTCCAGAGAATGTTTCACTCTGTCCTGGTTCTGGACAGTTTACATTTCTCTGGGATTTAAACTATCTTAAGGTGTGTTTCAGCTCTGGAAGTCTACAACAAAGTTGTAGAGTACTTAAATACCTTTCCAGAACCATATACCAAACCTCCCTGGGCTAAAAGACCTGTGAGTTATGTCCTGGTGAAGATCAGCAACTTGCTGCCCCAAAACAGAGCACTCTGTTTTTCAGTCTTTTTGGGAACTACACTCCTCACTATCCAATTTGTCTACCCAACTAGGGTACTAAATGTTGAACCTAATGATTTTAATTCCTTGTTATAATTATTTTCATGCATATTCCTACAATATCTCGGTACTACGTTCCTCACAAAGAAAATCCTAACCGGATTATACCGGCATATACGTCTCAAGTGTGGCACTAAACGGTCTCTCGCACACGTTTTCTACACGGATACATACGTGGTTAGTACCTGCAGAAGACCACACAATAATGGTGCACTGAAGGGTTGTTTTCATCTCAGGCAGTTCCATATTTGAAATTAAATACAAACGCCCGTATCATTGCCATACGGCCATCCTTGAGTTAGGTCACATCTCAAGGTACGTGATCGTGTTTCCAAACCACACGACGGGGAACCCAAGTAGGTCATGAACGGGTCATCACGGTTGGGAATGTCCTCCTGGGCTATTTCCAGACGAACACACTCTCGCGTTACTGACCACGCAATGGGGTCTCCACTTACTTGCCTAATGCACGCTAGGGATCAGCATTTCATATGAAATCAGGAACATGAAGAGTCCAAGAGTTTCATATTGACGTCTCACACCAATATGTGAGATCAATCCCTGAACCACGTTCCTCGTCAGGGGAGCTAACCGAAATTGAACCGCTTTCAGTAGCATTCCTTACCAATCTTACCAAAGCGTAGGTGCGTCGTTACGAAATTGAAATTCAGAATTATAACACATAAGTTAGTCTTGCCACTTTAAGTAACTATGCTAATATAGTCCTTACTTGGGCATCTACCGAATCCTCACCGTAACCTAAGTTTTCCTGTAATACAGTCCTTAAGTACTGTGCTATCCCCAATGCAGCTCTAATACCAGGCTGTGGAGGACCGGAGTCCGCTCATCCAGGATCGCAGAGGGTGGTGCCGCATGATGCGACACCCGACAGCACACGTCATAAGGACATATTATATTACATGGGAACAACAACTGAACTGTACAAACAGGTACAACTTCAGTACAAACTAATATTTATTTTACACAGCGGAAGTCTAGTCTGTACAACTCACGCCCACCTATTTAGCAAAAGTCGGTTGCCCAGCCCTAGGGCAACCCACACTAGCTGCACGTCTCAGCTCAGCGCGGCGTGTACGGCTCCCACTCAGCCGTGGTCCCCGACGGAGGGTAACCCTCGCCGGTGGACTCGTACTCCGAGTCCGTGGGTGGCTCCTCACCTGAAAAACACTTAAGCAGCAACCGTGAGCACGATGGCTCAACAAGGCTTAACCGACTCCCCTAAGCATGAAACTCTACATGAGGTGTACAATGACATATGATAGTAATATTACAGCAAATGGACGTGCCTACAAGTTCATTCTTAGTTTATCTTTAAGCACAAGTTAACAGTTCGGAAAGCT
This sequence comes from Neostapfia colusana, assembly GCA_030760725.1. Taxonomy (NCBI): domain Eukaryota; kingdom Viridiplantae; phylum Streptophyta; class Magnoliopsida; order Poales; family Poaceae; genus Neostapfia; species Neostapfia colusana. The sequence continues at coordinate 28,035,828 of JASWHV010000017.1, read as the reverse complement.
GAAATTTAGTAAGCAGTATTTGGTGGCACACATGTAGCAATACAATTATATCAATCAGCAATATTGAACCAACATATTTCATACATTAATCTACGTCACGACTCAGTGACCAAATGGTACTCTTCACCGCGAGGGACGGCGAATCGACTCGATATACACCTGCAGGGAAACCCAAAGAGCACGTCACGTACGCCCACCAGTGCACCACAGCACGCTCTCTCGATGTCGTACGGGACAACCTTTCACCCAACAGCCCAAACGCCGAACCGGTCGCACCGAAACGAGCAGGAGGTTCCCCACACGGAGCTTCTCTCTATGCCCGTTGGCAGATTTCCACCTTCCTGCCCTCAGCCTACACCTATAAATAGGTGCGTTATGCCTCGACGCCCGGAGGTTTAGGCTACATCGGTTTATCGGGGCCCATATATATGATATGCCTTCGGTACGTTCAAACTTTATCAGCGTGGGCCGCACACGGATCGGTCCTCAATCAACACGGACAGGGCCGCGCACACAAGACTCTCTCTTGCTGCGCCCTAACCCCTGCCAAGTCTCATTTTCATTACTAAAGTGATCTCATATCACTCCACCGAACCCGTGTGTCCCAAGCCTATCTCGCGAGTAGATTCCAACTACTCGACTTGTACCGAAGTTTTATGAAAAATTAAGCATAGCTTGCCTACGCGAGGTCTTAGACACTACCCTCACTCTTATGGAGATTTTTGGTCATGCAAGTGGGGTTCCATTCATCCTACACCTAATGCACATTCATACATCACCCTAATTATGTGAACAAAGCAAAACTTGATAAAAGAGTTAATGCAAACCGGGGCTTGCCTTGTTGCTGCTGGTCAGGGGTGAGTTCTTCTTCTGGAAGCAGGAAGTCGAGAACCTCCGGAGCTTCCTCGCCTTCAGCGACTACACGTTAAGGAATATGCACATGAGTTTATTGTAATGCTTTTGTTACTAGTTCTAATAACAAGTTTTTAACAACTGGAACTCTCTTTAAGAATTTAAAATGAAACTGGGGTTTAGTGGTTTGGACTTTGGACCTAAGCATATGGTTAAGTGCTAAGTGGTTATCCCCCTTTTCCACATTGATCACCCCAAGTGAGTTAAACAGAGCAGGGGTGATCCAGAGCTCCAATGGATCTGAGAATTTTTGTGTGAGTCCCTTGTCACAAGAAAACCCTCTGGACCACAATTTAGCACTTTTCAGTGAGTGGTTTGCTCAGAATAATTCTCTTAGCAAATAAGCAAAGGAGAATAAATTCTGAGGTAACACCCCTGTTCATGCCCAACTTAGTGAACTACAATTTCAATTATAGCACATAGAGTTTGCATGAATTTTCCTAGCATTTTTGGAGCTAAGGTTTGTCCAGAACTGAATTTCCAAGTTTTGGGAAATTCTCTGAAAATATTTCTGTATTCAAATGAACACTGCACCTTCAAATTTGAATTGCTCTGATCAAATCAACTCCAAATGGTCTGAAACTTTTACAGGGATTCACTAACATTCTAAAGAACATTCTGGCAAAATTTGGGGATTTTTGGATCAACCAAACTCCCTCAAAAATTCTTTTGCTGAAAAGCTTTCAAGAATTTTCCAGAATTAAATAATAGGTTTCATCAAATTGGATGGCATATTTGGATAGAGTTATGCAAGATGAATCCAACACAATTTGAATCACTAAATTTGGAGCTTCCTAGCAAAAGTTATGGGGTTCTAAAGTTTGAACTAAATCTGGAAATTCAAATTAATTCGGGAAACATTCAAACTCTGATGCGGGTCCCTCCTACACATGTCGGCTGCTGGAATCACGCCACACGGGGCCACAGGACCCTTCCCGTGTCACCACACTGGATCCCGGGCCGCAGCAGATCCGATGATTTAAAATATCACCACTGACATGCGGGGCCCCCAGTCATCTTCCTCCTCCCGACGCCCGCGCAATCCCGCCGCCGAGCTCGCCGGAGCTCTCGCCGGAGAGGGGTTCCGGCCCTCGGAACTTGCCGATTCTCTCGGCCTGGGGAACACGGTGGTGCCCTCACCAGAGCGTGACAACGGCCGGAACAGTGCTCCCGCCGGTAACAGCGGCCGGGAGCTCACCGGCGACGTCGAACTCGGTATCCCCTGCACCTTTTTCGATGCGGATTGCTTGGAGAGCTCCGCTGACACCTGCTGATCATGGAAATGGGCACCAATCCCTATGAAAACAGCTGCAACTACGACCTCACCGGTGACCTTGGCCGGATATCGGCTGTTCTCAGAAAACTTCGAAGAACCGTAACCCTAGCCCATGGTTCTTGCTGGTTTTTCATCCTAGGTGGTCGTGGCAGGGTGTAGATCGTGTGTTTTGCTCGGTACGCCCGGTGATAAGCCAACACCCGTGAATTTTTGGATTTGGTGGAGCTCGGCCTTAAGAACACCGTAGCGTTCCCGGAAGAAATTCTCCCCCGACGGTGCATGAAATGCCGAACGGTAAGGACAAGCAGAACCAGCTCCTTATGGCGGTCGTTTCTTGTGTTGAGCGTCGGGCATGAGGGCACCTGGTTTGCTCGGACGCCGGCAATCAGTGGGTGGCGAAACACCGAGTGTGTGGCCGGGTTTGTGGGCGGTGGAACAGAGAGGATACGGGGGGTTTCACGCAGCCCAGCAGTGCAACCGCACACTTTGTAGCCGGCGCCCTCATCCCCCGAGCAGGAGGTGGCGCGGTGGCCGCGTTGGGACGGGGTCGACCCCGTGCGCTGTCGGCCGTAGGGTGTTCGACCGTGTGCCCGAGTCGGTTTGCTCCCCGGGGTGGCTGACCAGTGGGCCCTCTTCTCCCCTCTAATTCTTTCTCCCCCTTTCTTTTGTAAATATCCCAGCTACTGAACATTGAATAAGAGACTTAGCCCCCAAGTATTGGTTTGAATTTGAGTTATCAAATTCAAACTTTGTTGGGTTAAATTTGCTTCATGTTTAACTGAAATTCAAATTCAGTTTTGAATTATTGCAAATTTAGCTCCCGAAAAATGTGCTGAGTTTGAATATGAAGCTAACTTTTGAATTTGAGTGATGAAAGTTGCTGCAATTTGAATTTACATTCAAATTGGCCTCTTTTTCAAATACCTCCAAAATTGCCTCAAAAGTGTTGGATTTACATGAAACTTGGACTGAACCTTCCCAAGACTTTTTAAGTTCTAGGGGTGAGCTCAACCTCTCATGTTCATGTGTAAAAATCCTACTTTGTGAAAGTGAAGGCTTTCCCCTCTAATCACTCTTTTGATGGAGGTTACTTGCTCTTCACAATATTTCCTAAGATATCCACAACAAAACTGTGGTGTTGTAAGGTGAAGAAAAGTTTTTGCTTGTCCCTTTTCTTGGGCTTTTACAGTCACCGTCGGGCGCCCTGTTCCGGTGAGCTACGGCCGCCGGCGACCCCCGAGCCGAGTTCAGCATCATGAGTTAGGGTGGGGCGGCGAGTCTGGGATCTGGGGATGGCCGGGAAAGCGGTTCAGGCGACGCTCGCCGGAGGGCGCCGCCGCGGGCCCCTGTTTGGCACGAGGAAGGAGAAGACCTGCCGGGTGGGACCCACTGGCAGGCATTTGAAAATTTTGGAATTTTCAGTTTTCAGTTTGAACTTTGGAGGGCCACAACTTGGGGTAGGAGAATCCAAAAATTGTGAAACCAATTTTGTTGGACTCCTCTAATAGAGTACAATACAAATATGAAATTCAATCAGTATGAAACCCATTATTTAATTCTGGAAAATTCTTTAAAGCTTTTGAGCAAAAGAATTGTAGAGGGAGTTTGGTTTATCCAAAAATCCTCAAATTTTGCCAGAATATTCTTTAGGTTGTTATTGAGCCTCTGTAAAAAGTTTCAGACCATTTGGAGTTGAATTGATCAGAGAAATTCAGGTTTGAATGTGCTGTGTTCAATTGAATACAGAAACATTTTCAGAGAATTTCCAAAACTTGGAAATTCAGTTTTGGACAAACCTTAACTCCAAAAATGCTAGGAAAATTCATGCAAACTCTAGGATCTATAATTGAAATGGTAGTACACTAAGTTTGGCATGAACAGGGGTCTTATCTCAGAATTAATTCTTCCTTGCGTATTTTCTTAGAAAATTATTCTGAACAAACCACACAATGAAAAGTGCTAATTTTTGGTCCAGAGGGTTTTCTAGTGACAAGGAACTCACACAAAAATTCTCAACTCCATTGGAGCTCGGGATCACCCCTGTTCTGTTTAACCACTTGAGGTGATCAATATGGAAGAGGGGGAAGAACCACTTAGCACTTAATCATGTGCTTAGGTCCAAACCCAAACCACTAGCCCAGTTTCATTTTAAATTCTTAAACAAAGTTCCAGTTGTTAAAAACTTGTTATTAGAACATGTAGCAGAAACATTACAATAAACTCATGTGCATATTCATTAACATGTAGTATTTCATTAACGTGTAGTCTCTGAAGGCGAGGAAGCTCCGGAGGTACTCGACTTCCTACTTCCGGAAGAAGACCTAACCCCTGACCAGCAGCAACAAGGCAAGCCCCGGTTTCCATTAACCCTTTTTATAAGTTTTACTTTGTTTACATGTGTTGTATGAAGTATGAATATGCATTAGGTATAGGATGGATGGAACCCCACTTGCATAACCAGAATTTTTCCCTAAGAGTGAGGTTAGTGTCTAAGACCTCGAGTAGACAGGGTATTCTTAATGATTCATAGGACTTCGGTACAAGTCGAGTAGTTGGAATCTACTCGCGAGATAGGCTTGGGACACACGGGTTTGGTTCGAGTGTTGTGAGATCACTTTAGTAATGAAAATGATACTAGGCAGGGGCTAGGGCGCAGCAAGAGAAAGTCTTGTGTGCTCAGCCCTGTCCATGTCGATTGAGGACCGATCCGTGTGCGGCCCTGCTGAACAAGTATTGAACGTACCGAAGGCATATCGGATGTATGGGCCCCGATAAACTGATGTAGCCTAAACCTCCGGGTGTCGAGGCATAACGCACCGATTTATAGGTGTAGGCTGAGGGCAGCAAGGTGGAAATCTGCCAACGAGCATAGAGAGATGCTCTGTGTGGGCAACCTCCTGCTCGTTTCGGTGCGACCGGTTCGACATTTGGGCTGTTGGGTGAAAGGTTGTCCCGTACGACATCGAGTGAGCGTGCTGTGCAGCTCCACGGGTGGGCGTACGTGACGTGATGTATGGGTTTCCCTGCAGGTGTATATCGAGTCGATTCGCCGTCCCTCGCAGTGATGAGTACCGCTTGTTAACTGCGTCGTAACGTAGATAATTTATGGAATGTTATACTTCAATATTGCTGTCATGGTATAATTGTACTGCTACATGTGTGCCATCAAATATTGCTTACTAAATTTCAGATTCCCAAACTGTTAACTTGTTGCTAAAAGATGGATTAAGGATGAACTTATAGGCGAGTCCCTTTGCTGCAATATTACTATCCCATGTTCAGGGTACACCTCATGTAGAGTTTCATGTCTAGGTGAGTCGGTTAAGTCTTGTTGAGCCATCGTGCTCACGGTTGCTGCTTAAGTGTTTTTCAGGTGAGGAGCCACCCACGGACTCGGAGTACGAGTCCACCGGCGAATGTTACCCTCCGTCGGGGACCACGGCTGAGTGGGAGCCGTACACGCCGTGCTGAGCTGAGACGTGCAGCTAGTGTGGGTTGCCCTAGGGCTGGGCAACCGACTTTTGCTAGATAGGCGGCGTGAGTTGTATAGAGTAGATTCCGCTGTGTAAAATAAATACTAGTTGTGGGGGAACCCCTTCTGGGATCCACACCCCAGGATACACATTGGGTGGTGCCGTGCGATGCGGCACCCAACAGCATACACGAAAAGAACCATAAACGTACAAAGTCTTTTATTTATCAACATAGTGTCTTTTACAAAATAATGTACCACGAGGGTATACGCAGCGGAATATACATACACACTTACTGTCGGTCCTAACTAAGCAAAAGAGAAGACGTCCAGCCCGCGGACGCTTCTTACTAGCTTCCACAAAGCTGAGTGCAGCGGCAGGGTTTCCGGTGAGTCTCTGATGGCTCACCGAACAACCATCTTCATAGCAAATTTTATAACCTGCAAAACACTAATAATGCAACCGTGAACATGATGGCTCAGCAAGACTTAACCGACCCTCCTAAACATGGAACTCTTCGTGCAGGGATTACTAACATAGGAAAGGTATGATGCAATAATAACACGCCTACATGTTAATCCTTACTTTCAGTTTAATAGCAGCAGATTATTATGCCTTAGGCAGCCCTCACATCGGAAGTCCACAATCAAACAAGAAACACTTTCCTCCGATGTGGTGATGCCCAAAGAGGAAAATAAACTTAGTGAGCTCTACAACTATAGCATGCATGGTTGGCAATACAATGATTTTAAGAACTTCACATCAGCAATGATTCATCACACTTTATCTAGAATTTATTACTACGTCGTAACTCAGTGAACAAGTGGTACTCATATAACCGGGAGGGACGGTGATTGCAATCAGGACACACCCGGAATACACGACACATACACCCGCCTCGAAAGACTCACGCGAGCTCTTTCTTACGTTGTATGCAGCAACCTTTCACACGTCACTCCAATGCCGAACCAGTTCCGCCGACCCATCAGAAGGGCCACTACACGGAACACGTCGAAGTTGCTCCTCTAGCGGGTTTACACCTCTGACACCAACCCCCAAAGGACGGCCGTATATGTTTCGACACGAGAGTACCCGAGTTACATCGGTTTATCGGGTCCCATATATCCGACATGCATCCGGTACTGTTCAAACTTGCTCAGCAGGGCGGCATACGCATCGGTCCTTAACCGACACAAACAGAGCTATAGCCACACAGGCCCCACGTCCTGCTGCTCCTACTCTCTGCTCGGTCTCATTTTCCTTACCAGAAATTACATTCTCTAGAATCAAACCCCGCTGAACCAACATCCTAAACTCGGGAGTAGCTTCCAACTACCCGACTTGTACCGGATCCTATACAACTTTAGCCTAGCAGAAACTACACAAAGGTAGCCTATTCTAACCTGTACTCCAAGGGGTTTGTGGGTCATGCATTTGGAGTATCAATCACCTTGACCTAATGCACAATACATGCTAGTACAATAGAAGTGATACAAAGTAAAATATAACTAAAAGCTGTTAAATGCAAACCGGGGCTTGCCTTATGTTGCTGCAGGTTTAGTTCTACTTTATAGTCAGTAGCTTGGCAACGATTAAATCTTCAACTTTCTGATCCGAGTCCAGTTCCTCGTCGAACTCCTTCGTCGTGTTTCCTAACGATATGAATATGCACAGTTTTAATAGGAGTAACTGAATTATAAAACAAATGTGTTTTGGGAACTAAGAATGGTTTACACCAACTCTAAAGTGAGTGAGGAGCTCTGTTATGGACCAAAACAGAGGATATCTTTAGGTGGGCAGTGGATGTTTGTTGGAGAAATGCAAAGATCTATTTATAATGGACATAAGAAAGGTAGTAGGAAGAACCAGCAGAAAACTGGAGAAGATGATCTCAACTTGCTCTGAAATTTCAGACATAGTTGATGGAAGATGTGGCCTAGAAAATTTTCTTACTATTTGGCTTCTCTGAAATCCTATGGTAATTATAGTGTCTTTTCATGCTCCAAATTTGGTTTTTCAGAATCTTGCGAGTCTCATGGATCCATAGGACTTGGTTTCACCATTTTTGGAGCTTCCTACACAGAGATATGAATTTTCCAAACTTGGTTAAAAGTCTGAAAATGTCTCTGTTTATTTTCCCATTTTTCAGAGACATAGAGGATTCGAACAACATTTGGCCAAACAAATGGAGTCCAATGCCTCTGAATATTTTACTGGAGTTCAAGGATTATTGGAAGAATGTCCTGTCCAAATTTGGGAATTTTCCAATTAGCAGAACTCCTGTAAAAATTCATACAAGATTTTTTTAATGAATTAATGAGCCAATTCCAGGAATTTTCATAAATATTGGGCTGCACCTTTGGATAGTACTCTTTGAGAGGAATCCAAAAAAATTTGTTTCACAATTTTTGGACACTCCTACAAAAAGTTATGGCTCTCCAAAGTTTGAACTGAAATGGGAAAATCTGGAAAATGTTTAAATGCTGACTGTGGGTCCCACTCGTCATCCCTAACCTCCAGCCACACGTCAAAACAGAGCAGTGGCGGCTGCCTCCGGTGAGGTCGCCGGAAATGACCTTCCCGGCCACCTCCGGACCCCCTGCTGGCCGCCCCCCCCCCCATTTCCCCCCATGCTGAACTCATTGGTGAGGTCGCCGGCGGCTGAAACTCGCCGGAAAACGGGGCGCACCGGCAACAGCTAACCCTAGTGCTCCGGTGCGGTCTTGCACGGTGATTTCTCCACCAAATGGTGGGTTCTTGAGCTCCGAAGCACCAGGGAATCATGGAGAAGACCGACATGAGGTCTAAACAGGCCAGGGAGAGCTCCAAACCTATCGGCACCGTGCACCCGACATGGTTCAGTGGTATACCCTCGAAAAGAACTCGAATTCCTCGCTCCACACTCAATTTCTTGGTCTAAAATTGATGGAGGAGGTGTGCTAGGCAGTTAAGAACTTGTGTGCGGAGTTTGAAACACATCCAACACGAATTGAGGACGAATTTTGCAATTCCTTACCTCAAGGTCAGTTTCGGCCGCCTGGGAGAAAAACTTGAAATTCTCCCTCTGTGATCAATGGCTTGGGCTGAGTTTTGGAGGTGAGCAACTAGGCTTGTAGATGCTCCTATGGGGTGGCTTGCTTGGGCGTGATCACCTCTGGTTTGGGCTGGCCACGGCGACCAGTTTCGGATTTTCAGCGTTTACCCGAGAGCTGCAGATTCTTTGCTGATTTCCGGTGCTAAGGAGCTCGGGGCCGTGGGGGAAAGTTGCTGGCCGGCTAGAGCACCCTTGGGCGCAGCCTTTCTCTGTTGGAAGCTCGGGCAAAGGGGAAAGCAACACTGGTTGCAATTGAGAGGAACAGAGGAGCGCACGGTGGCTGTTTTCTTCACGGGGGAGCAGAACAGGAGCCACGAGCAGCTCGGTCCAGAGACTAAAGGATCACGCTGAGAAGAGAAGGAAGCTGCTTCACGGTTTCCAGCACGAGGGAGAGGGAGCAGGAGCTGGCGCGAGGGCGACGGGAGGTGGCGCACGCTGCTGTCGAGTGAAAACAGAGAAGACTTCGGGTTGAAGTCTACTGACATGTGGGTCCCATCTCTCCCCTCTTATCTCTCAATTCCTTTTTAAAATAGCAAAAGAGCTCCAAATTTGATAAAATTTGGAGGACAGGCCAAAAGAAATATGAGGAACACAACGGTGTACTCAAATTTGAATTTCGGTGAAGTTGGAATTTGAAACTGAGATTTAAATTCAAATTTGAATTTTCCCCGTTTAAATTCCAACAAATAGGAAATCCTTTTCAAATGCTCTGAAAATTTGTGGGGCTATTATTGGATGTGTGGAGAACCAAATGATAGCTTTAGATCTCCATGTTTGGGAATTTTTGCAAGTTCAAGTTTCGACTTGGAGCTCACACCTTTAAATTCAAAAGTTTAAATCCCCTCTCCTTTTCTCGGTGTGAACTGCAGCTCCACTTGCTAAAATTTTCGGGATTTCACATCCCTCCCCCCTTAAAAAGAATCTCGTCCCGAGATTCATAAATAAGATATGAAGTGGTAGAGAAGGAATTACCGAGTATAAGCGGACAGCAAGTCCGGATAGTTTGAACGGAGGTATTCTTCGCTCTCCCATGTTACTTCCTTCGCGGTATGATTGCTCCATAATACCTTATAGAATTGGAGCGTCCGATTCCTTGTCGACCGAGACTTTTCATCAATAATTCGGATTGGATGCTCGGCATAAGAGAGATCCGGTTGCAATATCTCGAGATCTTCATTGCGGACAGCAGTGGTATTCTTGAGACATTTTCGAAGCTGAGAGACGTGAAATATATCATGCACTCCAGCGAGATTTGTCGGTAGCACAAGTCGGTAAACTACGGGTCCACATTTCTCCGTGATAGCAAATGGACCAATAAACCGGGGAGCTAACTTCCCTTTTACACCGAACCGGTGAACTCCCTTCATTGGAGATACGCGGAGATATACGTACTCTCCGACGTTGATGTTCACCGGTCGACGTCGCTGGTCTGCATAACTCTTCTGTCGAGATTGAGCAGCCTTTAAATTTGCTTGTATGACTCGAACTCGTTCTTCGGCGTCATTGACAAGGTCAATCCCGAATGTCACTCTTTCACCGGATTCACACCAATTCAGCGGTGTGCGACATCTCCGGCCGTAGAGAGCCTCATACGGTGCCAGCTTGATACTCGTTTGATAGCTGTTGTTGTACGAGAATTCCGCCAACGGTAGATAAGCATCCCAGTTCTTACCGTGGTAGATGGCACACGCTCTCAACATATCTTCCAAGACTTGATTCACCCTCTCGGTCTGTCCATCGGTTTGAGGGTGATATGCGGAGCTTCTAAGCAACTTGGTTCCCAAAGATGCGTGCAGCTGTTCCCAGAAACGAGAAACAAACAGTGCATCCCGATCTGAAACTATTGTTCTTGGAACTCCATGCTGGCATAATATCCGTTCAATGTATAACTCCGCATATTTCTTGGCATTGAATCCCACATTCACCGGTATGAAGTGTGCTGACTTGGTTAATTGGTCAACGATTACCCAAACCGAATCATGCTTCCGAGATGTGAGCGGCAGTCCGACAATGAAATCCATATTCCCATCTCCCCACTTCCATGCCGGAATATGAAGGGGCTGCAGCAAACCAGGTTTCTTCATGTGATCTGCTTTCACCCTTCAACACGTATCACACTCGGATACGTATTTAGCTATTTCCCGCTTCATCCGTGTCCACCAAAACTTGTTTCTCAAATCTTGGTACATCTTGTTGCTTCCTGGATGAATGGAAAATTTTGATAGATGAGTTTCGTCTAATATTTTCTTACGAAGCTTCATGTCCCTCAGCACGACTATACGGTTCTTGAACCTTAACGTACCGTTCTCATCTTTCCGGAAGCATTTAGCTTCTCCTTTGTCTATTCTCTTCCAGATATGGGCCATGCCCTTATCTTTCTTTTGAGCCGCTACAATTTCATCACAAATTGTAGAAATGATGGCAAGGTTAAACAATGACCCATAAGGAACCAAGCGCAGGCTCGGTTCTTCTTCTTCCATTGCAGCCATGGTTAGATTATGCACATGTGATTTCCGACTAAGTGCGTCGACAATCACATTCGCTTTTCCAGGATGGTAATGAATCTCCAGTTCATAATCCTTGATTAACTCTAACCACCTTCGCTGCCTCATATTTAGTTCCTTTTGTGTGAAGATGTATTTTAAACTCTTGTGGTCGGTGTAGAGGTGGACTAAGTTTCCAAGCAAATAGTGCCTCCACATCTTTAGAGCAAGAGCCACAGCAGCTAGCTCGAGATCATGTGTCGGATAATTCTGCTCATGATTCCGAAGCTGTCTGGATCCATATGCGACCACTCGCCCTTCTTGCATAAGCACACAGCCAAGGCCGATGCTGGATGCATCGCAATACACATCAAAAGCCTTAGTTGTATCGGGTTGCGCCAACACTGGGGCTGTTGTGAGGTGCTTTACCAATGCTTTGAACGCTCCCTCACATGTTTCATTCCACACATATTTGTTGCCCTTCTTCAAAAGTTCCGTCATCGGTTTAGAAACTTTGGAGAAATTCGGAATGAATCTCCGGTAGTACCCCGCTAAACCGAGAAAGCTACGGACTTCGTGTACTGACTTTGGTGAACTCCAATTCAGCACTTGGACAATTTTGCTCGGATCAACCGCAATGCCTTCCGAAGAAATAATGTGTCCAAGAAATGGCACTTGGTTGATCCAGAACTCGTACTTGCTGAATTTTGCATATAGTTTGTGATCCCTTAGGCGTTGGAGCACAATACGCAGATGATCGGTGTGTTCTTCCTCCGACTTAGAATATACCAGAATATCATTGATGAAGACCACGACGAACTTGTCCAGCTCCGGCATGAAGACTGAATTCATCAAGTACATGAAATGGGCCGGAGCATTAGTGAGCCCGAATGACATGACGAGATACTCATATAATCCGTATCTCGTTGAGAATGCCGTCTTGGTTATGTCTTCCGCCCGGATTTTTATCTGGTGATATCCGGACCGAAGATCCATCTTCGAGAAAACCTTAGCACCCACTAGTTGATCGAAAAGCATATCGATACGTGGTAGTGGATACTTGTTCTTGATAGTTACGGCATTTAGCGGACGATAGTCCACACATAACCTCAGAGTCTCGTCCTTTTTCTTGACGAACAGCGCGGAGCATCCCCATGGTGATGAACTGGGTCGAATGAAGCCTTTGCTTAACAAATCGTTCAGCTGCTCCTTCAGCTCCACGAGTTCCTTCGGTGCCATTTTATACGGCCTCCGAGAGATGGGTGTGGTTCCTGGTGCTAGTTCAATTTTGAACTCCACTTCACGATCGGGCGGCATGCCCGGTAGATCATCGGGAAACACGTCTGGATATTCCTGGACCACTGGAATGTCCTCCAGTTTCTTAAGTTCAATGGTGTGGACAGCAGTGACTTCCGGTGCAACGTTTCTCAGAATCAACGTATGTTGCCCGTGCTTCTTTGAATTCAGCTGCACTGTTCGTGAACTAATATCGAAGATAGCTTGGTGATGTGTCAACCAAGACATTCCCAAGATGATGTCAATCCGCAAGCCTTCCAGGATGATAAGAGTAGTAGGATATATCCGCCCATCCAAACATATAGGCGCTCGAGCAACAATTCTGCCCGCTGTCCTACTACCTCCCGGTGAATTAATCTGATAAGATGCGGCCAAGGTGGTTGAAGGTATTTGGTGCTTAACCACATAATCTTTGCTGATAAAATCATGTGTAGCACCCGAGTCGAACAACACGAGCGTGGGCTGATCACGTAGGCTGAACATGCCCGCCAACACGTGTTCTCCTACGGGAACGTCTTCAACTGCCATATAGTTTACGTTCCCCACCTTCAGTGTTGTCCTCCTTGGCTGACCATGAAATTTCTTTTCCGCTTGAGATGACACGTGACTGCTGCTTTGCTGGGTCACTTGACCCTCCTGAGGAATATGCTCTACATCGCTACAAGTGTTATACGATGCGAGCTCAGGATCTTCGCCATATGGAAGTGCTTGGTATTCTGGTGCACTTTGCTGAGGTGGGGGTGCACAAATACTCATTTGCTGCTGTTGCAGCAGTGGCTGAACCTCCATGGGTGAATATGGACAGTATTGGATCTGAGGTGGTCCGTCAAAGGACTGAATTTCCACTCCAGATGGTAAGCAATATATCACCGGTTGTTCTTGATGAAAATCATCCCTACTGGCCAGTGATAATTTTCTCTTCCTCTTACTTTCCTTGTGCTCGAGTTCAGCTATTTCTTGAATCATAGCGGCATTGACTAACTCACTATAATTCCCTTTATTGCATTGTGCCACTTTTGTCCGAAGCTTCACATCGAGGCCTTGGAAGAAGTAATGACACTTCATTGTCTCATTATGCACATAAGAGGATGCATATTGTACTAAACGGTTAAATTCCGTAAAGTACATCATGACACTCATGCCTTCTTGTTTGAGTTCATAGAACTCTTCAATTCTTGTTTTGACAATGCCCTCACAAATATGACGTGCACGGAAAGCCCCACGAAACTCCGTCCACATCATACGATGACCTTCAGCGATCTTAGCAAGATATTCACACCACCAAGCCCCAGCGGATCCATGAAGTTGCTGAGCGGCAAATAAAGCCTTCTCATATTCATCACACTGGAGAAGTCCCAAATTAGTTTCAATAACCCGGAGCCAATGATCTGCCTCCAAGGCTTCTTTAGCTTCCGAGAATACTGGTGGTTGTCTTGCTAGAAAATCCAGATACGTATTCAGTGTGGGGTTTTGCTGGGAGGTCTCCTGTCGGATGCCTTGCTGCACCAACAACTCAAGAGACTCAGCCATTCTTCCCAACACTTCCGCCAGTCCGGTTGATGATGGCGGTGATCGTCGCTTCGACGAATCATTTCCATCCCGACTGGAACCACCAACCTCATACCCAGAATGAGTATGATCCATACTGCAAGAGTGAGCAATTTATGGTTAATATCCAAGAGTGTACTCAGCTTTAACTCGAAATTATTAACCGCAAAAGCATCACATCAACGTTGCAGCATATATAAAGGAAACAAGGTTTTTGACAATTCTGAAATATGACCAATGATTGTTGAAGTTTGTCAAACTCTTAAACCAACGACAAGGAATGATGAAAGATAACTAATGAATATGTCCTGGAACTTAGAGAAGTATAACACCTTCATGTCGACAACACGTCCTAAATTACATGGGCAATGAGCAATGCTCTGTTCAGTATGACCCTTGGACATTAATCCCAGAATTTGATTATGAAAATGGCAGTTTCAGGTCTCAAGTTGAATATCAAAGTTATATGTAACTTCAATACCTTTCCAACGAGTATTTATTTGCTTTCATAGCAATTCTGGATCAGGAGTTGTGATATTTCAAAGTTGACAGAAATCTGGAACAATTTTGACAGCACCTCCTCTTAAAGTGTCTGTTTTGTCCGCAAGATTTCATAAAGTTCTACCCCAAATCTGGAGAAACTTTGAGCTACAAAGTCGTAGCACATATCATAAACTTTCTAACGGTGTATTACATGACCCTTAGAAATTTTTCTACAGGAAGTTATGGTCGAATACAGAAAATTCCAGAGAGCATTTTTGGTCTGCCCTGTTTTTGGACAGTTAACACTCATCTGAGATTTTCATCCAGTTGCAGGGGGATTCTGTTCTGGAGTTCTACAGAAAAGTTGTAGAAGACTTCAAAACCTTTCCAGAAATATATCCATCACCTCCATTGGTTCAACAAATCAGAAGTTATGCCCTGTTCAATATCATCAAAAATTCTGCTGAAAACAGGGGAGGTTGTTACTAAAGATTTGAGATGAAAACTATACTCCCAATTGACTCTTAGTTCAATATAGGAGTTCATTAACCCCTAATGGAATCCTGGACTCCAAAATTACTCTTTTATTTGAAAACTCCATTTTTCATGCAGTTAAGAACATATTACGGTACTACGTTTCCTCACCAAATCAAAATCCTAACCGGCGTTACACCGGCATATACGTCTCAAGGGGTGGCACTAAAACGATCACTCACACACGTGTTCTAAACGCAATGGTCTACTCGTGGTTAAGTACCTGCAGAAAAAAAATCAATAGTGATGCACACAAAGGTTTTCCATTACAGGCAGGTCCATATTATAGTAAAAACATACGCCCCGTATCATTGCCATACGGGCCGTCCTTGAGTCAAGTCACGTCTCAAGGTACATGGTCGTGTTTTAACACCACACGACGGGGAACCCGAGTAGAGCGCGAATGGGTCATCACGGTTGGGAATGTTATCAACCCAACAGATACCACCTACTGCCTCATGACCGTTGAGGCACGCCGATGGCGAGCGCTGCGTATGGCCCTTTGAACATTGAACGTTCAAGAGTTACATACTATCATGTTGCTTACCACACGATGGGGTATTCTCACTTTTGCCTAAAGCACGCTGGAGATCAGCGGTTTCATATGCTCTCAGAACCATAGAGAGGTTCAGAGACTCATATTAACTACCGTGCCAAGCCACGGTATACCATTCCATACTATTACTCGTATGGCGAGTTACCGCAATTGATCCGCCTGCGGTGGCGTACCTTACCTCTTACCTCCACGTAGGTGCGTCGTTACAGAATTGAAATACTGAATATTAACACACTGTTAGCTTGCCACCTTAAGTAACTATGCTACTAATAGTCCTTATGTGGGCATACTACACGTTTCTCACTCGTATACTTCGAAGTTTTCAAAAATAAGCTCTTTTCATGCGTGCTATTCCCAATGCGGCTCTGATACCACGCCTGTGGGGGAACCCCTTCCGGGATCCACACTCCAGGATACACATTGGGTGGTGCCGTCCGATGCGGCACCCAACAGCATACACGAAAAGAACCATAAACGTACAAAGTCTTTTATTTATCAACATAGTGTCTTTTACAAAATAATGTACCACGAGGGTACACGCAGCGGAATATACATACACACTTACTCTCGGTCCTAACTAAGCAAAAGAGAAGACGTCCAGCCCGCGGACGCTTCTTACTAGCTTCCACAAAGCTGAGTGCAGCGGCAGGGTTTCCGGTTAGTCTCTGATGGCTCACCGAACAACCATCTTCATAGCAAATTTTATAACCTGCAAAACACTAATAATGCAACCGTGAGCACGATGGCTCATCAAGACTTAACCGACACTCCTAAACATGGAACTCTACGTGCAGGGATTACTAACATAGGAAAGGTATGATGCAATAATGACACGCCTACATGTTAATCCTTACTTTCAGTTTAATAGCAGCAGATTATTATGCCTTAGGCAGCCCTCACATTAGAAGTCCACAATCAAACAAGAATCGCTTTCCTCCGATGTGGTGATGCCCAAAGAGGAAAATAAACTTAGTGAGCTCTACAACTATAGCATGCATGGTTGGCAATACAATGAATTTAAGAACTTCACATCAGCAATGATTCATCACACTTTATCTGGAATTTATTATTACGTCACAACTCAGTGAACAAGTGGTACTCATATAACCGCGAGGGACGGTGATTGCAATCAGGACACACCCGGAATACACGACACATACACCTGCCTCGAAAGACTCATGCGAGCTCTTTCTTACGTTGTACTCCCTCCGGTGCACAAAAAAATTGTCGTTCTACACAGAAGCCATGAGTGCACAAAAAATTGACGTTGAAGCAGAACCGAGGAGTTTGTCTCGTGAAAAAACGTAATAAACGCGTGATAATGTGTGTGGCTAGTAATTGAACCTGCATGAGAGGCCTAGGAACTATTGAAGTAGACCAATCAAGCTATTAAAGGGACTACGATAGTAATGAAAAGAAAGTTTATTTAATACTTCCTTGGTATGCGAGAACATGTCCAAAACGACATTTTTTTGTGCACCGGAGGGAGTATGCAGCAACCTTTCACCCGTCACTCCAATGCCGAACCAGTTCCGCCGACCCATCAGAAGGGCCACTACACGGAACGCGTTGAAGTTGCTCCGCTAGCGGGTTTACACCTCTGACACCAACCCCCAAAGGACGGCCTTATAAGTTTCGACACGAGAGTACCCGAGTTACATCGGTTTATCGGGTCCCATATATCCGACATCCATCCGGTACTGTTCAAACTTGCTCAGCAGGGCGGCATACACATCGGTCCTTAACTGACACAAACAGAGCTATAGCCACACAGGCCCCACGTCCTGCTGCTCCTACTCTCTGCTCGGTCTCATTTTTCTTTCCAGAACTTTCATTCTCTAGAATCAAACCCCGCTGAACCAACATCCTAAACTCGCGAGTAGCTTCCAACTACCCGACTTGTACCCGATCCTATACAACTTTAGTCTAGCAGAAACTACACGAAGGTAGCCTATTCTACCCTGTACTCCAAGGGGTTTGTGGGTCAAGCATTTGGAGTATCAATCACCTTGACCTAATGCACAATACATGCTAGACCAATAGAAGTGATACAAAGTAAAATATAACTAAAAGCTGTTAAATGCAAACCGGGGCTTGCCTTATGTTGCTGCAGGTTTAGTTCTACTTTATAGTCAGTAGCTTGGCAACGATTAAATCTTCAACTTGCTGATCCGAGTCGAGTTCCTCGTCGAACTCCTTCGTCGTGTTTCCTAACGATATGAATATGCACAGTTTTAATAGGAGTAACTGAATTATAAAACAAATGTGTTTTGGGAACTAAGAATGGTTTAGACCAACTCTAAAGTGAGTGAGGAGCTCTGTTATGGACAAAAACAGAGGATATCTTTAGGTGGGCAGTGGATGTTTGTTGGAGAAATGCAAAGATCTATTTATAATGGACATAAGAAAGGTAGTAGGAAGAACCAGCAGAAAACTGGAGAAGATGATCTCAACTTGCTCTAAAATTTTTACAGTGGTCCATAGATCATACAGAGATATGGCTTGCAAAATTTCAGACAAAGTTGATCTAAGATGTGGCCTAGGGAATTTTCTTACTATTTGGCTTTTCTGAATTCCTATGGTAATTATAGTGTCTTTTCATGCTCCAAATTTGGTTTTTCAGAAACTTGAGAGTCTCATGAGTCCATAGGACTTGGTTTCACCATTTTTGGAGCTTCCTACACAGAGATATGAATTTTCCAAACATGGTTAAAAGTCTGAAAATGTTTCTGTTTATTTTCCCATTTTTCAGAGACATAGAGAATTCAAACAACATTTGGCCAAGAAAATGGAGTCCAATGCCTCTGAATATTTTAGTGGAGTTCAAGGATTATTGGAAGAATGTCCTGTCCAAATTTGGGAATTTTCCAATAAGCAGAACTCCCGTAAAAATTCATACAAGATTTTTTTAAATGAATTAATGAGCCAAATCCAAGAATGTTCATAAATATTGGGCTGCACCTTTGGATAGTACTCTTTGAGAGGAATCCAACAAAATTTGTTTCACAATTTTTGGACACTCCTACAATAAGTTATGGCTCTCCAAAGTTTGAACTGAAATGGAAAAATCTGGAAAATGTTTAAATGCTGACAGTGGGTCCCACTCGTCATCCCTAACCTCCAGCCACGCGCCAAAACAGAGCAGTGGCGGCTGCCTCCGGTGAGGTCGCCGAAAATGACCTTCCCGGCCACCTCTGGACCCCCTGCTGGCCGCCCCCCCCCCCCCCATTTTCCCCCATGCTGAACTCATTGGTGAGGTCGCCGGCAGCTGAAACTCGCCGGAAAACGGGGGGCACCGGCAACAGCTAACCCTAGTGCTCCTGCGAGGTCTTGCACGGTGATTTCTCCACCAAATGGTGGGTTCTTGAGCTCTAAAGCACCAGGGAATCATGGAGAATACCGACATGAGGTCTAAACAGGCCAGGGAGAGCTCCAAACCTATCGGCACCGTGCACCCGACATGGTTCAGTGGTATACCCTCGAAAAGAACTCGAATTCCTCGCTCCACACTCAATTTCTTGGTCTAAAATTGATGGAGGAGGTGTGCTAGGCAGTTAAGAACTTGTGTGCGGAGTTTGAAACACAACCAACACGAATTGAGGACGAATTTTGCAATTCCTTACCTCAAGGTCAGTTTCAGCCGCCGGGGAGAAAAACTTGAAATTCTCCCTCTGTGATCAATGGCTTGGGCTGAGTTTTGGAGGTGAGCAATTAGGCTTGTAGGTGCTCCTATGGGGTGGCTTGCTTGGGCGTGATCACCTCTGGTTTGGGCTGGCCACGGCGACCAGTTTCGGATTTTCAGCGTTTACCCGAGAGCTGCAGATTCTTTGCTGATTTCCGGTGCTAAGGAGCTCGGGGCCGTGGGGGAAAGTTGCTGGCCGGCTAGAGCACCCTTGGGCGCAGCCTTTCTCTGTTGGAAGCTCGGGCAAAGGTGAAAGCAACACTGGTTGCAATTGAGAGGAACAGAGGAGCGCACGGTGGCTGTTTTCTTCACGGGGAGCAGAACAGGAGCCACGAGCAGCTCGGTCCAGAGACTAAAGGATCACGCTGAGAAGAGAAGGAAGCTGCTTCACGGTTGCCAGCGCGAGGGAGAGGGAGCAGGAGCTGGCGCGAGGGCGACGGGAGGTGGCGCACGCTGCTGTCGAGTGAAAACAGAGAAGACTTCGGGTTGAAGTCTACTGACATGTGGGCCCCATCTCTCCCCTCTTATCCCTCAATTCCTTTTTAAAATAGCAAAAGAGCTCCAAATTTGATAAAATTTGGAGGACAGGCCAAAATAAATATGAGGAACACAATGGTGTACTCAAATTTGAATTTCGGTGAAGTCGGAATTTGAAACTGAGATTTAAATTCAAATTCGAATTCCCCCCGTTTAAATTCCAACAAATAGGAAATCCTTTTCAAATGCTGTGAAAATTTGCCGCGCTATTATTGGATGTGTGGAGAACCAAATGATAGCTTTAGATCTCCGTGTTTGGGAATTTTTGCACGTTCAAGTTTTGACTTGGAGCTCACACCTTTAAATTCAAAAGTTTAAATCCCCTCTCCTTTTCTCGGTGTGAACTGCAGCTCCACTTGCTAAAATTTTCGGGATTTCACACTAGTTTGTAACTGAAGTTGTACCTGTTTGTACAGTTCAGTTTGTTTTCCCGTGTAATATAATGTGTCCTTATGATGTATGCTGTCAGGTGTCGCATTATGCAGCACAACCCTCTGCGATCCTGGATAAGCGGATCCCGGTCCGCCACAGCCTGGTATTAGAGCTGCATTGGGGATAGCACAGTACTTAAGGACTGTATTACGGGAAAAGTTAGGTTTACGGTGAGGATTCGGTAGTTGCCCAAGTGAGGACTATATTAGCATAGTTACTTAAAGTGGCAAAGACTAAACTATGTGTTATAATTCTGAATTTTAATTATGTAACGACGCACCTACGCTCTGGTAAGGACGGTAAGGAACGCCACCGGAAGCGGTTCAATTTTGGTTAGCTCCCCTGACGAGGAACGTGGTTCAGGGATAGGTCTCACAGCTTGGTGTGAGACGTCAATATGAAACTCTTGGACTCCTCATGTTCCTGAGTTCATATGAAACGCTGATCACTAGCATGCATTAGGCAAGTAAGTGGAGACCCCATCGCGTGGTCAGTAACGCGAGAGTGTGTTCGTCTGGGAATAACCCAGGAGGACATACGCATCGCTTGCCATCGGCGTGCCCTGCAGGGCAGTAGGTGGTATCTGTTGGGTTGATAACATTGCCAACCGTGACGACCCGTTTATGACATACTCGGGTTCCCCATCGTGTGGTGTTGAAACACGATCACGTACCTTGAGACGTGACCTAACTCAAGGACGGCCGTATGGCAATGATACGGGCGTTTGTATTTACTTTTAATATGATCCTGCCTGAAATCAAAAACAATTGCGTGCATCATTATTGTGTGGTCTTCTGCAGGTACTAACCACGTATGTATCCGTGTAGTAAACGTGTGCGAGAGACCGTGTAGTGCTACACTTGAGAGGTATATGCCGGTATAATCCGGTTAGGATTTTCTTTTGTGAGGAACGTAGTACCGAGATATCATAGGAATATGCATGAAAAATAATGATAACAAGGAACTAAAATCACTAGGTTCAACATTTAGGACCCTGGTTGTGTAGCAACATTGGAGGGTGATGAGTGTAGTTCCAAAAGACTGAAAAACAGAGTGCTCTGTTTTGGGCAGCAAGTTTGCTGATCTTCAACAGGGCATAACTCACAGGTCTTTTAGCCCAGGGAGGTGTGGTATATAGTTCTGGAAAGGTATTTGAGTGATCTACAACTTTGTTGTAGCCTTCCAGAGCTAAAACACACCTTAAGATGGCTTAAATTTCAGAGGAATGTAAACTGTCCAGAACCAGGACAGATCCGAAACACTCTCTGGACTGTTCTGTTTTTCAAGCATAACTCCCGGTAGAAAAATCTAAAATGGTCATATGATACATCCTTAGAAAGGGTAGAAGATGTGTTACATTTTTGTAATTCGAAGTGTCTGAAATCTCAGCACAGATTTCAGTGGAAACCAGAGTTGAAAACAGCAACTTTCCAAGGGAGGTGCTGTTAAAATTCTTCCAGAAATTCTGCTGACTTTGAATTACCATAACATTTTAACCAGAGCTGATCTGAGGGCAAACGAATACTCATTGGAAAGATACTGAAGGTAGCTTTAACTTTGGTATTCAACTTGAGTCATGAAACTGCCCAGAACCAGATCAAAACCTTTAATATGTAGAAACTGGTCATTCTGACAGAGGAATGACAGTTGAACTCATGTGAGAGATTGTTGTACCCTAGAGGCGGTTTGAGTACTTCCAATGGGGTAGAACATACTCATGAAAGGTTATCTTCATCTAGTGAAAGATTTGAGTATAGGTCTCACTCAAGTTTCTTTTACTAGAGACCATGATTGTGTCGTATTGAAGATAAAAGGGGGTATACGTGATGACAAAGCGATAGCAACATCTCGTAGTGACCGAACCTAGTGGTGGTGAGCTTCCAAAGAGGAGGTTCATCAAGTTGGATTAAACTAGCTTGTATTTGGTCTGGTAATGGTGTAGCTTTTGCAAAGTTATTACATTATCTACATACGAGATGTATCGCATGTTTTATTGTCATTATGTTTTTACTCCTATTGTTATTGGACTGCATGCAATATGTTGCGGGACTGATGTTTATTGTCGTATGGTTGCAGATGGTTCGCACTAGGACCACGCACGAGGTGGGTGGCTCTAGCAAGCAGGGAGGCGTTGACTCCCAGACACCGGCCTACGACAGCACCCCGCAGCAGCAGCCACCACCGCCGCCTCCGCTTAATCTAGCGGATGTGATAGCGGCACTGGTGGGTGGTCGTGAGGAGCAGACCGACCTGCTCCGCACGATTGTGCAGAATACGTCCCAGGCGGGGGGGGGGGGGGGGGGGGCGTCAAGACAGAGGGCCCAGTGAGCCCCGTGAGGTGTCGTACTCGGATTTCATGAGTACGCACCCTCCAGTGTTCACCGAAGCTGAAGAACCACTGGAGGCCGACAACTGGCTGCGGACTATCGAGTCTAAGTTCGGACTGCTCCAATGCACGGAGCGGCAAAAGACTCTGTTCGCAGCACCGCAGCTTCACGGTGCCGCTGGTGCGTGGTGGGCGAACTATGTCGCCTCACGTCCGGCTGGCCATGCCGTGGAGTGGGAAGAGTTCCGGGAGGCGTTCCGCGCCTATCATATCCCTTCCGGGATAATGAAGAGAAAGTTCCAAGAATTCTTGGAACTGAAGCAGGGCGGGAGGAGTGCCCATGACTACTCCCGTGCCTTCAACCATCTGGCGCAATATGCGTCAGACTACATCTCCACTGAAGAGAAGAAGCGGGAACATTTCTATCGGGGGTTACACCCCGAAATTAAGAAACATCTCGTTCAGTGGAATCGCGGCACCTTCAATGACCTAGTCAATGCCGCGATCATGCAAGAGGATGCTCAGCGGGAGTTGGCAGCTGAGCAGCGGAAGCGCAGCGCTCCACCCAGTGGTGGGAGTGGCGCTCCCCAGAAGTACCGCATGGTGTATCGGACACCATCCGGACAGCAGTGGCATCCACCGGTGCGACCTCAGCGGTTCGGGGGACGATCCTTTCAGTCACATCCATTCCGACCGCCGATGCCACCACCGAGACAGCAGCAGCAGACGGCACCCCGGGCGTTTCCACCGCCACAACGCGCCCCGGGTTACCGTCCACCGATCAGCGGGGGACCGCCCCGTTTCACTTGCTTCACGTGTGGCCAGGCGGGCCACTTCGCGAAGGACTGTCCCCAGGGGCAGCAGAGCAGCGGGCAAGCCCAGTTCCAGGGCGGTGCTCGAGGCCGACCTCCGGTCAAGAAGGTTGGTCAGCGGACTGGGGGCGTCTGCAACCTCGACAATGAGGATGCCCCAGAAGGAGACAACGTGCTGGCGGGTACATTCACTCTCAACCATCAAGCCATCATCATACTTTTTTATTCTGGTGCAACCCACAACTTTATAAGTGCATGATATGTGGTTAAGCATCAGCTGGAAACCTTTCCAACCGAGTGTTCTTATATGATCTGCTCACCGGGAGGAAAGATTTCAGCAACGATAATGGTTCCGAAAGCACCACTGTGCTTAGGTGGGAAGATATATCCCACCTCTATGATTATCCTTGAGGGGCAGAAGATTGATGCAATCTTGCGAATGTCATGTCTAAGCTACCATGGCGCTGTCCTGGAAACCCTATCACGGACGGTTCACCTCAACTCCCCATTACACCGTCTGCAGTCCCTCCTATTAGATAATCCAGTCCGGGAGGTTTCAGCGATCAACAATACTGAAGCTCTCAAATTAGAGGACATCCCCGTAGTCCAGGAGTATCCTGACGTGTTCCCGGATGATCTTCCAGGCATGCCACCTGAGCGGGACGTCGAGTTCAAGGTTGAACTTGCATCCAGAACTACGCCCATATCACGGAGACCATACAAAATGGCTCCAAATGAGCTGGCTGAACTGAAAGAATAGCTCAATGATCTGTTGAGCAATGGTTTCATTATGCCGAGTTCCTCGCCTTGGGGATGCTCGGCGCTGTTCGTGAAGAAGAAGGATGAAACCTTGAGGCTGTGTGTGGACTACCGGCTGCTCAACGCCGTCACCATCAATAATAAGTATCCACTGCCCCGCATCAACATATTGTTTGATCAACTTGCGGGTGCAAGTGTGTTCTCCAAGATGGACCTTCACTCTGGATATCACCAGATAAAGATCCGGGCGGAGGATATTCTGAAGACAGCTTTCTCGACGAGATATGGATTATATGAATATCTCGTCATGTCCTTTGGTCTCACAAATTCTCCAGCCCATTTCATGTATCTCATGAACTCGGTGTTCATGCCGGAGCTGGACAAGTTCGTGGTAGTGTTCATCGATGATACCTTGGTTTACTCCAAGACAGAAGCCGAACATGCCGAACACTTGAGGATCGTTCTTCAACGATTGCGAGACCACAAGCTCTACGCCAAGTTCAGCAAATGCGAGTTTTGGATCAGACAAGTGCCATTCTTGGGACATATCATCTCAGCAGAAGGCATTGCAGTTGACCCAAGCAAAATAGAGAAAGTGCTGAAATGGAAAGCTCCCACTTCAGTTCATGAAGTCAGAAGCTTCCTCGGGTTAGCGGGATACTATCGGAGATTTATTCCAAGTTTCTCCAAGCTTGCTAAGCCAACGACAGAATTGCTGAAGAAGGGAACAAAATATGTTTGGAACACGGCGTGTGAAGGAGCGTTCCAAGCATTGGTCAAGCATCTCACAACAGCCCCGGTCTTAGCTCAGCCGGATACGACAAAGCCCTTCGACGTGTATTGTGATGCATCCGGTATTGGGCTCGGCTGCGTGTTGATGCAGGAAGGACGTGTGGTCTCATATGGCTCACGCCAACTTCGGAACCATGAGCATCATTATCCCACTCATGATCTTGAGCGTTCTGCAGTGGTTTTGGCGCTGAAAATGTGGAGGCACTATCTCCTAGGGAATCTGGTGCACCTCTACACCGACCACAAGAGCTTGAAATATATTTTCACCCAGAAGGAGCTGAACATGAGGCAAAGGAGGTGGTTAGAACTGATCAAAGATTACAAAATTGAGATTCATTACCACCCTGCAAGGCGAATGTGGTTGCCAACACACTGAGTCGGAAGTCACATGTCCATCACCTCACCATTACACCCGTGGAGGGGGAAGAGCTGAGTTTATACTTGGTTCCTTATGGATCACTTTACAACCTTGCCCTCATCCCTACTATTAGGGAGGACATCATTGCAGCTCAGAAGACGGATAAAGGCATGGCACATCTCCGGATATACAATGGAGAGATCAAGTGTTTCTGGAAGGATGATGAGGGGACGCTATGGTTCAATGACCGCATAGTCGTACCCCGGGATATGGGATTGAGGAAAAAGATCCTCGATGAAGCACACTTGTCTAAGTATTCCATCAATCCGGGCAGCAACAAAATGTACCAAGATTTGAAAAAGAGATTTTGGTGGACGCGGATGAAGCGGGAGGTAGCGCAGTACGTATCCGAGTGCAATACGTGCCGACGAGTGAAAGCGGATAATATGAGGAAATCAGGGCTGCTGCAACCCCTGAAGATCCCGGCATGGAAATGGGAAGATGTGAGCATGGATTTCATTGTGGGATTGCCCCTGACTTCCAAGAAGCATGACTCCACTTGGGTAATCGTTGATCGGTTAACCAAGACGGCTCACTTCATCCCGGTGAATACACGTTACAATGCCGGCAAGTACACGGAGCTGTACATAGCGAAGATTCTATGCTTATATGGGGTACCCAAGACCATCGTCTTGGATTGAGGTGCATTATTTATATCTCGCTTTTGGGAGCAGCTGCACGCTGCATTGAGTACCAAGCTGATTAGGAGCTCCGCCTACCACCCTCAAACAGATGGACAAACAGAGAGGGTGAACCAAGTATTAGAAGACATGTTGAGAGCATGTGCCATCCACCACGGTAGGAACTGGGATGATCACCTGCCGTTGGTGGAATTCTCGTACAACAACGGCTATCAGGCGAGTATCAAGATGGCACCCTACGAAGCTCTCTACGGTCGTAAATGCCGCACCCCATTAAACTGGTGCGAGTCCGGTGAAAGGATCAATTCGGGGTTGATGTGTTGAACGATGCTGAAGAGCGCGTTCGGACGATTCAAGCCATCTTGAAGGCCACTCAATCCCGGCAGAAGAGCTACGCTGATAAGAGGCGTAGGCCGTTGCACTTTGACATCGGTGAACACGTGTACCTCCGTGTGTCTCCGATGAAGGGTGTGCACCGGTTTGGTGTCAAGGGGAAGCTCGCTCCCCGTTTCATTGGGCCCTATGCTATCACCGAGAAGTGTGGGCCAGCGGCGTATAGATTGGAGCTACCAACATCTCTTACCGGTGCCCATGACGTTTTCCATGTTTCTCAACTGAGAAAATGTCTGAAGCATACAGCTGCTGTTCCTACCGAAGACATCGACGAGTTGCAACCGGATTTGACATATGATGAATATCCGGTGGAAATTCATGACGAGAAAGCCAGAACCACGCGTAGCGGAACGTTGTGGTTCTACAAAATACTCTGGAGCAACCACACCGCCGAAGAAGCGACGTGGGAGAGCGAGGAATTCCTTCGC
This sequence comes from Neostapfia colusana, assembly GCA_030760725.1. Classification (NCBI taxonomy): domain Eukaryota; kingdom Viridiplantae; phylum Streptophyta; class Magnoliopsida; order Poales; family Poaceae; genus Neostapfia; species Neostapfia colusana. Next base: position 28,008,953 of record JASWHV010000017.1, on the reverse strand, counting down.
TCAAATTACCCGGAGTTCATGGCATCTCAGCACGGGTAAGTCCCTATTACATCGCTGTCTCTTCTTTTATAATCTTGGGACGAGATTCTTTTAAGGGGGGAGGGATGTAAAAGCTCAAGAAATGGGACTTGCAAAAAATTTTCGTCACCTCACAACACCACAGTTTTTGTTGTGGATATCTTAGGAAAAATTGTGAAGAGCAAGTAACCTCCATCAAAACAGTGATTAGAGGGGAAGGCCTTCACTTTCACAAAGTAGGATTTCTACACATGAACATGAGAGGTTGAGCTCACCCCTAGGACTTGAAAAGTCTTGGGAAGGTTCAAGCCAAGTTTCATGCAAATCCAACACTTTGTGAGGCACTTTTGGAGGTATTTGAAAAAGAGGCCAATTTGAATGTAAATTCAAATTGCAGCAACTTTCATCACTCAAATTCAAAAGTTAGCTTCATATACAAACTCAGTGCATTTTTCTGAGTCATCCCACCAATTTTCATCCCCATTGGAGTTCATTTTGTCAATAGAAAAATTTGCAAGAATTCAAAACTGAATTTGAATTTCAGTTCAAACATGAGGCAAATTCAGCCAAACAAAAATTCAAATGGGAGAACTCAAATTCAAACAAAAACTTGGGGGCTAAGTCTCACATTAAATTGTGAGTAGCTGGGGAGATATTCAGCAAAAATAGAAATAACAAAATTGGAAAAAGAATTAGAGGGGAGGCCCACATGTCAGCAGTCTTAACAGAGAAGTCTACCACTGATCTTTTCTCCTTCGGCTGAAACCGCGCGCCAGCGCACGGCAACACCGGCGCCCGATCGCCTCGGCCAGCCACCTCCTGGTTCTTCTGCGCTCGCACTGGCAACCGGGCAACAGGTCGCCCCCTCCTCTACGTGACCGTCCCCCACGCAGCTGAGCCGAGCGTGTTTCCCTTCCTTCTCCCGACCAGCAAGCGCCCCGGGCTCTGCTCGCACATCGGCGCCGCTCCTCAACTCCCCACCGTACACCGACGCCTGCTCGGCCTTTGCCCGAGCCTCCAACACAAAAAGGGAGCACCAGTGCGTGCTCTAGCTAACCACCCCGCTACCTCACAGCGTTAGCGCTTCATACAGCCACAAATCGACGATCGCCACTGATAACCGAGGCCACCGGCGGAAAACCGAGGTTGCTCTCTGTGGACAGCACACCACGGCCATTTTCACCGCCTGACTTCTACACGAAAAAGGTGCGCCTTCACCTCCAGATCGTGTAGCTGCAACCCTCATAGCAATTGATAGACCGAGCGCAGAGAATTCCTAAGAATCCCGAAAGCTAGTGCATACTGGTAGGGGTCGGTCTACCCCAAAATTCTAGCTGCACCGTCCAAACCCAGCTCGGGTGAGCTTGCACACACCTTCCTCACTTCCTAGCGGCCCTCCTCGACCAAGAATCAAGGGATATGGTCCCGAAATGACTGGGTTCTTGTTGTTTTTTGGGCCGCCATGGAATAATAGCTCGGGTCACCGTGGAGCTCTATGTTGCCGACCTTTTCACGGGGTTTGGCGGCCATTTTCGACACCCTCGAGCTCCCGCAGTGCTCTCCGATCATTTTGATGCGTTGTAGCGCATTCCCAACCACACCAGAACCCTAGCAGCCGCTGTCACCGTCGGGCGCCCTGTTCCGGTGAGCTACGGCCGCCGGCGACCCCCGAGCCGAGTTTAGAGTCATGAGTTAGGGTGGGGCGGCGAGTCTGGGGTCTGGGGATGGCTGGGAAAGCAGTTCCGGCAACGCTCGCCGGAGGGCGCCGCCGCGGGCCCCTGTTTGGCACGAGGAAGGAGAAGACCTGCCGGGTGGGACCCACTGGCAGGCATTTGAACATTTTGGAATTTTCAGTTTTCAGTTTGAACTTTAGAGGGCCACAACTTGGGGTAGGAGAATCCAAAAATTATGAAACCAATTTTGTTGGACTCCTCTAATACAGTACAATCCAAATATGAAACCCAATTAGTATGAAACCCATTATTTAATTCTGGGAAATTCTTTAAATCTTTTCAGCAAAAGAATTTTAGAGGGAGTTTGGTTTATCCAAAAATCCTCAAATTTTGCCAGAATATTCTTTCGGATGTAAGTGAACCCCTGTAAACGTTTCAGACCATTTGGAGTTGAATTGATCAGAGAAATTCAGGTTTGAAGGTGCTGTGTTCAATTGAATACAGAAACATTTTCAGAGAATTTCCAAAACATGGAAATTCAGTTTTGGACAAACCTTAACTCCAAAAATGCTAGGAAAATTCATGCAAACTCTATGAGCTATTATTGAAATGGTAGTTCACTGAGTTTGGCATAACAGGGGTGTTATTTCAGAATTAATTCTTCCTTGCGTATTTGCTTAGAAAATTATTCTGAACAAACCACACAATGAAAAGTGCTAGTTTTTTGTCCAGAGGGTTTTCTTGTGACAAGGATCTCACACAAAAATTCTCAACTCCATTGGCGCTCTGGATCACCCCTGTTCTGTTTAACCACTTGAGGTGATCAATATGGAAGAGGCGGAAGAACCACTTAGCACTTAATCATGTGCTTAGGTCCAAACCCAAACCACTAGCCCAGTTTCATTTTAAATTCTTAAACAAAGTTCCAGCTGTTAAAAACTTGTTATTAGAACATGTAGCAAAAACATTACAATAAACTCATGTGCATATTCATTACCATGTAGTATTTCATTAACGTGTAGTCGCTGAAGGCGAGGAAGCTCCGAAGGTACTCGACTTCCTACTTCCGGAAGAAGAACTAACCCCTGACCAGCAGCAACAAGGCAAGCCCCGGTTTGCATTAACCCTTTTTATAAGTTTTACTTTGTTTACATGTGTCGTATGAAGTATGAATATGCATTAGGTATAGGATGGATGGAACCCCACATGCATAACCAGAATTTTTCCCTAAGAGTGAGGGTAGTGTCTAAGACCACGAGTAGACAGGCTATGCTTAATGATTCATAGGACTTCGGTACAAGTCGAGTAGTAGGAATCTACTAGCGAGATAGGCTTTGGACACACGGGTTTGGTTCGAGTGATGTGAGATCACTTTAGTAATGAAAATGAGACTAGGCAGGGACTAGGGCGCAGCAAGAGGAAGTCTTGTGTGCGCAGCCCTGTCCATGTCGATTGAGGACCGATCCGTGTGCAGCCCTGCTGAACAAGTATTGAACGTACCGAAGTCATATCGGATATATGGGCCCCGATAAACTGATGTAGCCTAAACCTCCGGGCGTCGAGGCATAACGCACCGATTTATAGGTGTAGGCTGAGGGCAGCAAGGTGGAAATCTGCCAACGGGCATAGAGAGATGCTCCGTGTGGGGAACCTCCTGCTCATTTCGGTGCGACCGGTTCGATGTTTGGGCTGTTGGGTGAAAGGTTGTCCCGTACGACATCGAGTGAGCGTGCTGTGCAGCTCCACGGGTGGGCGTACGTGACGTGCTCTTTGGGTTTCCCTACAGGTGTATATCGAGTCTATTCTCCGTCCCTCACGGTGACGAGTACCGCTTGTTCACTGCATCGTAACGTAGATAATTTATGGAATGTTATACTTCAATATTGCTGTCATGGTATAATTGTACTGCTACATGTGTGCCATCAAATATTGGTTACTAAATTTCAGATTTCCAAACTGTTAACTTGTTGCTTAAAGATGAATTAAGGATGAACTTATAGGCGAGTCCCTTTGCTGCAATATTACTATCCCATGTTCAGGGTACACCTCATGTAGAGTTTCATGTCTAGGTGAGTCGGTTAAGTATTTTTGAGCCATCGTGCTCACGGTTGCTGCTTAAGTGTTTTTCAGGTGAGGAGCCACCCACGGACTCGGAGTACGAGTCCACCGGCGAGGGTTACCCTCCGTCAGGGACCACGGCTGAGTGGGAGCCGTACACGCCGCGTTGAGCTGAGACGTGCAGCTAGTGTGGGTTGCCCTAGGGCTGGGCAATCGACTTTTGCTAGATAGGCGGGCGTGAGTTGTATAGAGTAGATTCCGCTGTGTAAAATAAATACTAGTTTGTAACTGAAGTTGTACCTGTTTGTAAAGTTCAGTTTGTTTTCCCGTGTAAGATAATGTGTCCTTATGATGTGTGCTGTCGGGTGTCGCATCGTGCGGCACCACCCTCTGCGATCCTGGATGAGCGGATCCCGGTCCACCACAGCCTGCTCTATTGTGTGATATCCTAGCTCCCGGGTTAATAGGATTGATAGAGTACTCATACCACCAAGGTATGCCTTCTTTTCCGGAAGCTTACGTGCAAAGAACTCTGGGGTTAAGCGTGCTTGGCCCGGAGGAATTTGGGGATGGGTGACCGACCGGGAAGTTTTCTCGGGTGCGCACGAGTGAGGACAAAGTGCGTAGAAAAGATGAGTGGTGGTATGTGGGGACAGTCTATGATCCCAGATAACCATCAGAAATGGTATCAGAGCCGACCCTCGCAGTTTCACGGGTGCGCACGAGTCAGTGACAAAGATACGGTAGCGTACGGGTCAGGGACGCAGGTACGTACGCATGACGCGTGGGTCCTCTGTGTGGGACACAGTATGGTACGTATGCTGCTAACCAGATGTACGGTATGCGTATGCCAGTACTGAACGTACGGACATGGCTAAGAGGGGTCGTTCCTGTCTTGGCGTTGACCGACGAGGAGGTCAGTCTTCTAAGGGGGGTGGATTCTGTGATATCCTAGCTCCCAGGTTAATAGGATTGATAGAGTACTTGTATCACCAAGGTATGCCTTCTTTTCAGGAAGCTCACGTGCAAAGAACTCTAGGGTTAAGCGTGCTTGGCCCGGAGGAATTTGGGGATGGGTGACCGACCGGGAAGTTTTCTCTGGTGCGCATGAGTGAGGACAAAATGCGCAGAAAAGGCGAGTGGTGGTATGTGGGGACAGTCTATGATCCTAGAGAACCATCAGATCCAGTCCTTCAGGACTTAGCTCATGAAGAGCTCACACACACTATCCACGGACTAGTCCGTCCCTAAACGGACAAGTCTGAACTCACACATAACCTCTTGGTCCGTCCTACATCAGATTAGTTCGATGTTCCGGACTAGTCCGGACTTCCTGCCCGTACAAGTCCGGCCCTATTCTCAGGGCTCTCTCAAATCTTCACTCCACTCATCCTAGACTTGGACTAAGAGCACTTAGATGATTCTCAACACTTTGACTCTATGAACACACTCATACATAAAGGCTAAAGTAAACACAGGAGAATCTAAATCCCTAAATTCCACTCTTCTTGTAAGATTGCCTTTTTCTTCTCTTTTCCCTTTTTTGTTTGTGTCCATCTCCGTTGATTCCTTAATCACCTACACTTACACTTGTAATGATCATTAGTCCCTTAATTGTTGTCATTAATCATCAAAACCCATGGGTATTTAACATAGATGCACTTTTAATCTCCTCCATTTTGGTTATTTGATGACAACACATTGAGGTTTTTGATAAAAAATGTAAACGAGTTGGTTTTCATATCACACTAGTGTATAAAAAACTCCCCCTAAATGTGTGCATGAATAATTTGCAATAAAAGTAATGCATGAGAGTGAACTCTATGGGAGATGTATAGAGTTGTGTGTTATGGTGGGGCGCCTACGTGTGATGCAAGTGTTGAGATGTGATAAATAAAAGTGAAATGTGCATCTCAAATCTATACTAAAGATCATCACACATACGTAATCCAAAGTATAGTTATATTTGATAAAGTTAACATGGCATAAGGTTATCACAACCCAAAGTGTAGCAATATTACAATCAATGAGAGTTGACATAGTTACTCCCCCTCAATCGCTCCCCATTTGACATCAGGACACCAAAACTGAAAAGAAGAGAGCCTAAGTCTAGTCGTCATCGCTCCCACTCTCCTCACCACGACCTTCATCTCTTTAGGTTGCTACTTCATCTTCCTTCTCATCATCTTGGTCTTCCTCTACTTCCTTAACGGCGTGAGCAGCACCATAGGGGCCACCCCCAAGAAGAGCAGTCTATGCCTCCGTGAGATCCGGGAAGGGTGTGAGCTCCTCGTCATCAGAAGCCTCTGGAGACATAGCAATGTCCGTCTTATCACAGAGCTTCTTCAGATACTTGTCTTGCCTTTTAGCCATTTTCTATGTTTTGACTTCAACTTTTCGGCAAGAGGTGAAGATAGACTTCAAGAATTTTAGGATGGCACTGGAAGAGTCTTCGGAAGAGGAAGAGGCAGGAGCGGGTGGAGGAGGAGATGCATCGGGAGCGCCCCTCCTAGATGCTCCGCCAATCTTTGGCACAATAGGAGGAATTTGAGGGTGAAGGGGTCTATGCTTGACGTCCTTCACAAACTCCAGTCTCGACACCTTCTCAATGAGGCACATGATGAATGGAGCATAACCACATGAGCGGTTGGGGTGTGGGATATGTTGAAGATATCATTGTATATGTAGTCAAACATATTGAAGTTTTCATCTTCACAAATCAGCTTCAACAGGTGGCATAGGTGGCCCTAGATCATCCCGGCATCTCCGTATTTAGGTGCTAAAGTCTTTCTCAAGATACGGTTTAGCACACGAAAGAATGGACGGAGGATTTTGGTTGTAGGAGGATTATAAAAGCCAACCTCGTACATGAATTCCATCTCCCCCAGGTTTATCACCGTGAGATTGTGAATGATCAACTCATTCAACATTTCTATGCTCCATTCAACATTTCTATATTCCCTTCTCCATTTCAGTGGTTGTTCCTCCATTTGTATGGTTCCTTCCTCCATTTCTATAGTTCTTTCTCAATTTCTATGGTTCTTTCTGTAATGGCCTAAGTTTTTGGCACATACTCAAAGTGCTCATCACACCTGTCGAAGTGTGCTGTCGACACTTCCCTCGGGCCTGCTCTGGGCAGCCCATGGAGGTTCTTTTTCGGAGGGGCTAGTCTCTCAGGGAGAGCTTAAGTGTTAGGGACAATGGAAGGATAAAGGTTGACACAGAGATTTTTTACGTCGTTCAGGCCGTCGGAGCGTAAAACCCTACGTCCACGGTGAGCAGAGGTGCTCGTTGTATTGCTTGAGGATGAACTAAGCTAAGAGGCGAACCTGACAGAGTTCGAACATAGCGTGAGAGTGTGAAAAAAGCCGAACCCCTTCTAACGTTGCCCACCCGAGCCGTTTATAGTCCAAGACTCGGGTGGCTTACAAAGGGTGACCCGGGACCCGACAGTTGGTCCCGGGGAAGATTGCCTGCCATGAACCACATCTGCAGTAATGCCGGTAGTTGTCACTGGCGAGGGCTTCCGAGTCTCCGTCCTGTCACCGTGCCCACGCCGCAAGCTAGGCGTAGTGGTTGATGATGGCAGGGTCGGCAGGGAATGTCTTGTCGCTGAGTTTATTGGCGTACAGCCTTTGACATTGCGTGTCTGTCTTCTCGTCTTGGGATGGCGCGTCTTGTCTTGACCGTGACTGGCCACAGTGGCGCCTGGCAGACGTGCGCCGTGTCTCCGCGTCTTGGGAAGACGCGAGCCTTGAATGTCTTGTACGGTAAAGGCATGGTGTGCCTTTACTCTTGCTGCCTACCGTGCCAGGTAGGCAGTGCTGCTATGCTGCCATGTGGCGGGCCCAGAGCCCTCCTCTGAGGAGATGGAGGTCTGGCCCCGCTGGACATGTGGAGCTTTCGGAGCTCTCCCTGCGCAGGGGGGAGGTGCAGCTCTGCTAGCCACGTTGCGGGCCCGGAGCCCTCCTCTGAGGAGAGGGAGGTCCGGCCCCGCAGGACACATGGAGCCTTCGGAGCTCTCTCCGCGAAGGGGGGAGGTCCGGTTCTGCTGGCCACGTGGCAGGCCCGGAGCTCTCCTCTGAGGAGAGGGAGGTCCGGCCCCGCAGGACACGTGGAGCCTTTGGAGCTCTCCCTGCGGAGAAGGGAGGTCCAGCTTTGCCGGCCAGGTGGCGGGCCCGGAGCTCCCCTCTGAGGAGAGGGGGGTCTGGCCCCGCGGGATACGTGAGGCTTTCGGAGCTTACCCCTACAGAGGAGGCAAAGTCCTTAGACGATTTTCCCCTGTGCGTGGTGGTACCCCATATTGAGGGTACCCACAGTGGACCCCGGGCCCATCTCGAGCTAGATAACGAGCTTGAGGTGGGGCCCCCGTCTATTCTACCCCGCGCACCTTCTCGTAGACCCGCTTTGACCGTTACTGGAACATGAACAGTAGTGGGATTGTGGGGGCGTGACCCCTGCTTGATGGCTGCTTTTACTGCGGCAGTTCCCAAGGCTGCCACATCTACACGTCGCAGTGCCTTTTTGGGGACCGCCGAAGCGTCCCGTCGGATCGACTTCCTGGGGGACTGACTTCTTGGTCCACCGCTTCTGCTGGACGGCTTGGGTCCACTTGTCATCGACGCTTGGTCTTGGAGCTGAAGCGGTTGTCCCAAGCAGCGTACAAAGAGTTTTGAATCGCTTTGAACCGCGTCTGGGAAGTTTAAAAGGGGATCTCACCCACATCACTGGCTTCCCTTTGCACTTCCCTATGCCCGAGACCTCCTTGTTTCTTTGAGCTCTTGCACCCTTGTATTCTAGGCCTTGCACTTGCGTCGCCAATGACTTCCAACCTACCCCCGCCTCGCTTACCTGATCGGCTGAGCTCGGGCCAGTGCGCAAGCTGCTTGGCTGGCACGCAGAGGAGAAGAAACGCTGGCTCCGGGGGGCATCTCTCCCCCTGTTCTTGGAGAAGGGGGAGATGGTCTTCTTCACCGCCTACGCCTTGGCGGGGTTCGTCCCACCAATCTCTTCTTTCTTCGTGACACTGCTAGAGACGTTCGGTCTCCAGCTTCATCACCTCTACCCCAACTTCTTCGCAATGGCCACCGTCTTCGTGCACTTCTGTGAAATGTTCATGGGGGTGCGCGCCTCAGTGACGCTCTTCCGCCACTTCTTTGTGATGCGGACGACCGGGCGCTGGCCGAAGAACCAGCTGGGGGCGTACTACTTCCAGCATCGCTGCAAGGACCCGAAGGCCTCTGGGTATCTTCTGCCCTTCAGTGCAGGGAGATGGGAAGGCTGGAGGGACAACTGGGTGATCATGAAGACCGATGAGCACGATCACCTCCAGTTGCCCTGTGAAGGTCCATCCACGGAGCGCCGCATCTGGGAGGAGATTCCGGAGCTGGAGCCGGAGTACGCGCCTGTCTTGGAGCGCATACGGTTCTTGGCGGATCAGGGGCTGACGTCCCTGATGGTGCTGACAAACTTTCTGTCACGCCGTATCGCGCCTGTCGGTACCCTCAATATGGGGTACCCCCACGCGCAGGGGAAAACTGCCTAAGAACCTCGCCCCTCTCCGCGGGGAGAGCTCCGAGGGCGCCACATGTCCCGCGGGGCCGGACCTCCCTCTCCTCAGAGGAGAGCCCGAGCCCGCCACGTGGCCAACAGAACCGGGCCTCCCCCCTCCGCGGGGAGAGCTCCGAAGGCTCCACGTGTCCAGCGGGGCCGGACCTCCCTCTCCTTAGAGGATAGCTCCGGGCCCGCCACGTGGCCAGCATAGCCGGACCTCCCACCTCCGCGGGGAGAGCTCCAAAGGCTCCACGTGTCCTGCAGGGCCGGACCTCCCTCTCCTCAGAGGAGAGCTCCGGACCCGCCACGTGTCCAGCAGAGCCGGACCTCCCCCTTCCGTGGGGAGAGCTCCGAAGGCTCCACGTGTCCAGCGGGGCCGGACCTCCCTCTCCTCAGAGGAGGCCCCCGGGCCCACCACGTGGCCAGCCGAACAGCGCTACCTGCCCCCGAGCGGTAGCCAGCAAGAGTAAAGACACGCCATACCTTGCCCGTACAAGGTATTCAAGACCCACACCTTTCCAAGACGCAGATAAGCGGAGCACGCCGTTATCAGGTGCTGTTGCGCCTAGTCACATCGCAGTAAAGACCGGCACGCCGCGTCAGAAGCTGTACGCCAATAAGCACAGCGGCAAGACATTCCCTGCCGCCCCTGCCGTCATCAACTACTACGCCTAGCTTGCGGCGTGTGCAGGGCGGCAAACGAAGACTCAGAAGCCCTCGCCAGAGACAACTACCAGCGTAACTGCAGGATACGGTAGATGGCAGGCAATCTCCTCGGGACCACCTGTCAGGTCCCGGGCCCACCTTATAAGCCGCCTGAGCCTTGTACTATAAAAGGCTCGGGTAGGCAATGTTAGCAAGGGTTCGCACCCCAGCCAAGTCATTTCCACACTCAAGCTCAGAACTCCAATTCTAAGCCCCAATCAATACAACGAGCACCACAGCCCACTGTGAACTTAGGGTTTTAGGCTCCGGCGGCCTGAACCACGTAAAAATCACTGTGTCAACCTTCTCCTTCCATCGTCCCCAACGCGTAAGCTCTCCGTGAGTGACTAGCCCCTCCGAAAAAGAACCTCCGCGGGCTGCCCAGAGAAGGCCCGGGAGAAGTGTCGACGGCACACTTTGACATTTGGCGTTCCAGGTAGGGGCCTTTTCCCTTTCGCGACGAGCTTTCACCGACGAAGATGACGAAGCTTCCTTCAGCGGCAAGCTCGCCCCGCCCAAGTTCACGATGAATGGTGACCAGCGGGGACTACGTCTCGACACACTCAGGACGGAGTGTGTCGGTGCAAGCTGGAAGCCAGCAGCCGACTCCGGCAACGCAGGCTCCAGCAAGCCCAAGATCTGCTGCGGCGCCAAGTGTCTCCCATGGGAGCGCACTGGCTGCAGCACAAGCACTTCTGCACAATCCACCCGCTAGGGACGCGCCTCAGGCAGCGACCCAGCAGTGGATTTGCGATGTAGTCCGTCTCGTCGTCGCTGCCACCAACCCTCAACTTTGGCAGGTACGACGTCCCGGCCAACCGGGTGTGTCGCTGACGCTCACGCCAACGGTTGATGGGCAGACGGCAGACTCCCGCTCAACCAGGCTCCCATCTGCGGACCTGAGGTCAGAGCTGGAGCGATGTCACCTGGGCGAAGACGCCCGCGTGACCATCGAGCGACGCCGAGAAAGGTGTCGCAACCACGAGGTCAGCGACAGCATGTCGACCGCCTCGACCCAGCCTGGGCCACAGACGTTCGCTACGCGATCTCTGCCCCAGGCATATGCCACGCAGCATATGTCTAAGCCATATGCCCTGCAAATGGCGTCCCCGGTCTATGGTGCAGCCTTGCCCATACCGGGGTACACGGTGCCGACAGCAAAACAAGCGTTCGCGGCACCAACACCTGCAGCAACAGGAGCAGGATGTGCGGCCCTGGCGCCACACCTTCGCTTCACGAAGTGGCCGCGCAAGTTCCGGCCGCACCTACGCGAGAAGTACGATGGCAGCGTCAACCCGGCGGAGTTCCTCCAAATCTACTCCACCGCCATCCTAGCTGCAGGAGGGGACAAGGCCGTCATGGACAACTACTTCCCTGTCGCCTTGACCGGCCCAGCTCGGTCTTGGCTCATGAATCTCCCCCAGGGTTCCATAACCTCCTGGGGAGAGCTCTGCCGGCAGTTTACTGCAAACTTCGGCAGCTCCTACACCCGGCCTGCCACGGAGCTGGATCTCCACGCCATCCAACAACAACCTGGAGAGTCGCTGCGCTCATTCATCCAGCGGTTCTCCCAGGTACGGAACACCATCCAACATATCCAAAATGCCTCTGTGGTGGTGGCGTTCCGGCAGGGTGTAAGGGACAAGACGATGCTAGAGAAGCTCGCGACCAGAGAAGTGCGTGGCGTCTCAGAGCTCTTCAGCCGGGCGGATAAGTGCGCCAGGGCTGCAGAAGGGCGGAACTGGCACTCACAGCCAGCCTCCGAATCAGGAGGACAGCCCGGATCTGGCGCTGCTCCCCATGGAAGCAGCAAGAAGATCAAGAACTGGGGAGGTGGCAAGATGAAGCCTCCGACTGCAGCTCCCGTTGCTGCAGCTGCAGCACCCACTGGGGCTCGGGGGCCACGCCGCAACAAGAGGCCGTGACAGTCACCAGCCCCAGAAGGTGACCAAGGCGAGCCATGCCGCATTCAGAAGCTCACGGAGCGCTTCCGCAGGGGGAAGCAGCCGCGTGCTGACGCCCCTCCCTTCCGAAAAAGGGAGGGCAAGCAGAGGGTGGACGCCCAGGACAATGTTGACCAGAACATGAAGTTCCAGGAGCCCCAGCGCACCGTAAAGGCGGTGTGCAACCACGAGGACTCCAGCTCCAGCGATGACGATTCGTGGCGGTAGCCCACTACGGCTACCTCGCCTTGAAGATGCCTACACCAACAGGCGTGCTCAAGATCTATGGAGACCGCACTGCTGCAGTGTCAGCCTTGGAAAATCTCCAAGCATTTGCAGCAGCCCGAGCACCAGCACCCGGGGGTGCAGAACCGGGCCAGCTACACCCGAGCGCACGCCCCCGTGCCTCGGCCTCACCTCCCGGGGGCCGCCCTGGACTTGTGAACCTCCTGTCAGCCTGAGCCAAAGGAGGAAGATATCCTGGGTCCCCCAAGAAGGGTCCGAGCCTGACTACCTCTTGTTGGCCTGAGCCAATGGAGGAAGATACCCCGGGGCTCCCAGGGAGAAGCCGCGCAGGACCAGCTCCAGTGTGAAGACATCGACCTCGTCGACGAGGCTCGATTACTTGCAACGCTCCACAATGCACGGTACCGACAGGCACTCCGGAGCTGCTACGAAAGGGCCGTGCGTGTCCGGGAGCTCCAAGAAGGCGACCTAGTGCCACGGCGCATACTTTCTCGTGAAGGACCGACAAACTCTCCCCCAGCCGTGAAGGTCCCTTCCAAGCCTCGAAAGTTGCCGCCCCGGGTACATACGGCTCTACACCAAGGATGGGATCCGCTCCTAAACCTCAGTAAGTTCTATCCTCAGAGCATTAGTAGCACAGGCCTCTTCCTTTCTGTAATAGATCCCATAGAGTTCAGGAACAGCGCTCGGAGCAGCTAAGCCTCAGGGGACGGTCCAGGACTACGTTCAGCTTGGTCTGGTTCTGACCCTAAGCGCGTAGAATCTTGCTTCCCTTCTTAATGGGGAGGGTCATTGCCTCCATGTTTAGCCTGTTTTCCTCCTATTGGCATTTATACAGAATCTTGTTCTACCACGCTCTTACTCTCGTGCTCATTTAAATTACACATTAATTTTTATGACCGCACTTTCCATGTATGCTCACCATATATTTAGCTCTCCTTTTTCACTCTCCTCCCTAGTCGGCATTTGCTATCCTACCAAAGACGGTCGCGCTTGAGGTACCTGCCGATGGCTAGGGGGCCTTTCGAGCCTCCCCCAGTAAGGTGCTGCGACGCCAGTTGGTCACCTCCAGAAAAAACCTACGCTGTGCATAGGGAGTCTGGGGTGCGTAGCCTGCTTTGCCTGGTTCCGACCCAAAGCGTGCGCACCCTGCTCTTCGGAGGTCCAGGGGAGTACAGTCTGCTTTGCCTGGTTCCGTACCGAAAGCCTGTGCACCCTGCCTCCCCAGTGTCACGGTCCAGTACTTGGGGTCAGATCGCCGTACCCTTACCTCGGAGGGAGCCGGACCCCCGGCGCCGGGCGCACTAAATTGCCCAAGCCCCGTATACCGGATCAGGACCGTAAGCCAAATAAGACTATGAGAAAGCGAAGGGAGAGCCCCAGAGAGAATTATGGTTCCCTTACTTGCGTGCAGGACCTCCTGGCCTTAGCTCCCCCGCAGGAGTATGGTAGGTGTGCCCAAACCATTGGCCACACCTACCAGGGGGCCACTAGGGGGACCACGCGAAGAAAGACCGGAGCTCCTGACTACTACAACGCAAGACAGGAGGATCCGGACCCCCCCCCCCCCCCCCCCCCCCCCCGCGGGGGCGAGCTCCAAAGGCTCCACGTGTACAGCAGGACCGGACCTCCCTCTCCTCAGAGGAGGGCTCCGGGCCTGCCATGTGGCCAGCAGAGCCGGACCTACCCCCTCCGCGGGAGAGCTCTGAAGGCTCCACGTGTCCAGTGGAGCCGGACCTCCCTCTTCTAAGAGGAGCTCCGGGCCCGCCACGTGGTCAGCAGAACTGGACCTCCCCTCGTCCTCACGGGGTGAGCTCCGAAGACCCCTTGGGCCCTTAACACAGCAAGGACCCAAGGAAGGTGTCTGTGCAAGACTTCAAGATTGGTGAGTACCTCCGAGCTCCTGCGGAGCTAAGGACTCTTGCAGGCCAAGCCAAGAAGAAGATAAGGAACAGACCCAATAATCAAGAGTCTATTCATTCAAAGCTCCATGAGCTGGACTACAGACTCAACAAATGCAAAAAAGAAAAGATATAGGGCCTTTTGGCCGCAGGGGCGACTGCCTAGGAGTCCCCGAACTCCCGCTGGAACCTAGAGGGTACAAGGGCGGCCATGTCCATGACTTCGGCCCTGGCAGCTTCCTCCGGCTCGACGACGGGGCCCAGTCTCACCGGCTCCAGAGAGAAGGAAGGGTCTTGGCTCCGAAAGCACGCCAGCACGTGCGTCGCGACCTCCTTCGCCAGGCCCCGTCCCTCCGTCTCAAGCTCATCGGCGATCACCGCTTCGAGCCTGCCCAGCTTGGCACCGATGGACTCAAGCGCTGTGATTACCTCAGCCACCTCCTGTGCCGGAGCCTCCGTCCTCACTGGGCTGAAACCGAGGGAAACCAGGGCGGACCGCGCCTGGCCGACAAAGCTCCAGACCGCTTGGGCCTCGACGGACCGCGAAGCCTGGAGCTTCTCCAACTCTTGGCGGGCTGCCAGCAGGGCGTCGAGCCCCTCCTCAGAGAATCTCTTCTCCTTGGCTGCCAGGGAGCTCCCCCGAAGTTTGAGATCTTGGGTAAGTCACTCCAGCTCCGACGCCCGGAGGTCAGCCACCATCTCACGATCCAGCGCCGCCTGGCGCTCCCGGGAGGCCTGCTCCTCCCTCGCAGCAAGAGCTGACTCCCGAAGCCCCCACTCCTCGGCCCGGGCCTTCAGCTCGCCCTCACTGGTCTCCAGCCGTGTGGCGACCTTCTTCTCCTCGGCCGCCACAGCGCACCCCCGATCCGCGACGGCGCACTCGCGGCGCGCCACCTGCAGCCGCAGCTCCTCCACAGCAGTGGAGCGCACCTCGGCCCTGGCGTGAGCCTCGCGGGTCTCCTGGTGGAGCCGCCGGGTCTCGGAGTCCAGGCTGTCTACGGCCCTCTTCTGAGCGTCGAGCAGCGCCTCCATGGCATCAAGCCTTGACCGTCTCGAGTCGAGCTCCGCCCTAGCCTCCTTAGTCCGCTGCTTCAGGAGATGCCCCCAGCTGAGGAGGCGGTCCCTCTCCCAAGCCAGCACCTCCCGCTCTCGCTCCACGGCGGCCTGGACCTGCCGGACGCCCGCCTGGGCAAGCTCCAAGGCATGCGCCAGGGGCAGCGGGGCGGCAGAGGCCGAGGCCGCGCCCCCGACCTCCTCCATCACGTCGTCGTCCGGTGGAGGTGCCGGCATCTCGGCAACCGAGATGAGGCGCCGATCTGGGGAAGCCGAAGGACTTGCAGCTGCTCCTGCAGCTGCCCCTCCAGCCTCAGCACCGGAGGGTCGGGCGTCGCCAGCCAACTTCGCCGAGCCCTCAACAACCGCTGGCTTCCAATCTGGCGAAGGGGGACGAGCGGGAGCTGCCATCGCCACCGCAGGGGATGATCCTGCCAGCACAAAAGAACCATGCACCGACTTGGGGACCGTCGGAGCCGCCGCAGATTCCGGACGCTGCGGCGCAGAACCTCCGCTAGCCGCAGATGGCCGGGGAACAGACTCACCCCCGGCAGCCGATAAGTCCCAACCAACATGGGAAGCTCTCAGGCTAAGAAAAGGAGAAAGGAACACCAGTTCTAAAATCCGGAAAGAACAACGCTTACTGAGGGACGCGGACGCTCCAACGGGCATGGAGCCCCGGCTTCTGAGCCGGGACAGAACCACCAGAGCCTGCTGCCGACGCCTGCGCCTGCGCCGCAGGTACCCGGACCGGCGGAGCAGGAGACGCACCCGGAGCCCCCTTGGGAGGCGGAGCAGTAGGGCTCCCACCGGCAGCGCCAGAGGCGCAGCTCGCCGATCCAGTCCCTGAAACCCGGGGCACCCGCGTCCCCGGTTGAGTCTTGGCGCTGCTCCCTCTGACGCCGCTGCCTGCCGAGCCTGCGGCCAGGACGTTCATTGGCCGGGGCGCCTGAGCTTTCGGCTCACCCCCGGCCATTTCTGCACCGGCATCCCCCCTCGGAGCCCCTCCGCTTGAGGAATGAGGGCGGGACGCCCGGGGCTCCTCGGACCGCCGCTGTCCGAGAGGAGCTCCGTCGGAGCGGAAGACCCGAGGCCTCTTGGAGTCGCCACCCGACAAACCGGCGCCTCCCGAAGATCGGCGCAAGGGTAACCCGGTCCCCTGTCTCGGCGCAAAAGGCGCCCTCGGAGGCGACCGGGCACGCTTCTTCTATGGCTGCCCGGAGGCCCGCTCCTTCCCCTTCCCCTTGTCGATGGTCCGAGCTCCGTCGACCCTCGGCGCGGGTTGGGCATCAGCTGATGCCTCGCGCTCCGCTCCAGAGCGCTGGACCCCAGGGATCGAGATCCCCCGGAAGACATCCCCAACCTGACACACGGCAATTCAGATGTCATCCAGGTTCGGCATCTTCCGCAGCAACTCCGCCCTCCACTGCGGCTCCAAGAAGAGTGGAGTGCAGGGGGCTGGAAAGATGAGGTCGCCGCCACTGATGAAGTCACCGCTCACCCTCGCCACCATCTCGTACAGCATCTCCTCAGATGGGTCGGAGCCGAAACCCGTATCCAACCTGGTGCAGTCATGCTCTCCAGTGTAATACCACGCGGGACGGCTGCGCTGTTGCAAGGGTGCAATGCGGTGTGACAGGAAGTCTGTCAGCACCATCAGGGACGTCAGTCCATCGTTGGCCAGAAACCGGATCCGCTCCAAGACCGGCGCGTACTCCGGCTCCAGCTCTGGGATCTCCTCCCAGAAGCGACGCTCGGTGGTCGGGCCGGCAGTTGGCAGCAGAAGGCGATCATGTTCGTCGGTCTTCACGATCACCCAGTTCTCCCTCCAGCCTTCCCACCTCGCTGCACTGAAGGGCAGAAGATACACAGAGGCCTTCGGGTCCTTGCAGCGATGCTGGAAGTAGTACGCCCCCAGCTGGTTCTTCGGCCCGCGCCCGGTCGTCCGCAGCACGAAGAAGTGGTGGAAGAGCGTCACCGAGGCGCACACCCCCACAAACATTTCGCAGAAGTGCCCGAAGACGGCGGCCATCGCGAAGGAGTTGGGGGACAGGTGATGAAGCTGGAGACCACACGTTTCCAACAGCGTCACGAAGAAAGAACAGATTGGCAGGACGAACCCCGCCAAGGCGTAGGCGGTGAAGAAGACTATCTCCCCCTTCTCCAGGAACAGGGGGAGAGATCCCCGCCGAAGCCAGTGTTTCTGCTCCTCCGCGCGCCAGCCCAGCAGCTTGCGCACTGTCCTGAGCTCAGCCGATCGGGTAAGGCACGGCGGAGGCAGGTTGGAAACCATGGCCGACGGGAGCTCAAGAACTTGGGAAACAAGGGCGCAAGAGCTCGAAGGAACAAGGAAGGTTCAAGCGTAGGGAAGTGCGAAGGGAAGCCGTGATGCGGGTGAGATCCCCTTTTAAACTTCCCAGGCGTGATTCAAAGTGATTCGGAACTCTTCGAATACGCTGCTTGGGACAACCGCTTCAGCTCCAACACCAAGCATCAATGACATGTGGACCCGAGCCGCCCAGCAGAAGCAGTGGGCCAAGAAGACAGTCTCCCAAGAAGTCGATCCGGCGGGACGCTTCGGCGGTTCCCGAAAAGGCGCTGCGACGTGCAGAAGTGGTAGCCTTGGGAACCGCTGCAGTAAAAGTAGCCATCAAGCATGACACACACTCCCACGATCCTGCGACTGTCCGTGCTCCGACAACGGTCAAAGCGGGTCTTCGAGAAGGTGCGCGGAGTAGAAGAGATGGGGGCCCCACCTCAGGCTCGTTATCTCCCCCGAGATGGGCCTGGGGGCCACTGTCGGTACCCTCAATATGGGTACCCCCGCGCATAGGGGAAAACTGCCTAAGGGCCTCGCCCCTCTCCGTGGGGAGAGCTCCGAGGGCGCCACGTGTCCCGCGGGGCCGGACCTCCCTCTCCTCAGAGGAGAGCCCCGGGCCCACCACGTGGCCAACAGAGCCGGGCCTCCCCCCTCCGCGGGGAGAGCTATGAAGGCTCCACGTGTCCAGCGGGGCCGGACCTTCCTCTTGTAATGGTCCCAAAATTATGAATACAAAGAAACACTTGTTTGCAAAAGTTGGTTTGATATGTATGAAATTTCGGACTTGTTAAAACTTTTCCACATGTGATAACACACATCAGGGTTTTCTTCACACAAGTTCAAATGTTTATTTGAAAACTTGGAACCCAAGAGGGGTCTAAAACAAAGATGGGAAGTTCCCATATGTGTGAGAAAACAAAAATCAGATTTGGAACAACATGTTCAAACTCAAAATTCAAATGAGAGCAACACTAGGAATTTCAAAACTGTTGTGCTACAAATCTCATTTGCAGCAGCCAAATTAAAAATCAGATTTCATATTTGAATTCCCTGGGTCCAAATTAGGTGGTGTGCAAAGTTTCATGATTTATGGAAATGATTTGCAACCCATTTTCCAAAATGGACTTTAAATAACAAAGAATTCAAATGCATATTTGAATTTGGATGAAACTTGCCCAATTATCCAAATGCATATTAGATTTGAATTCCTACAATTGAATTCCATCAATATTCAAACTTGGGAGATATTTAAAAGGGGATAAGGAGGGACTGAACAATGGGTCCCATATGTCATTGAGGGAAACTGAATATTGCAAAAAGATCTTCAGTACACGGTCTCTGTTTGCTTTCCTCCCACGCGAAGCAACGGCAGACCCGATTCTTCTCTGGGTGACAGCGAGCTCAGCCGGCAACCACCTCCTGTTGAAATTTCATCGTGCTGGATGGCTGCCTCGGCGTTCTTACCCACTGCCGTGCTCTTTTTCTCCTGCGGTACCGAAGACTCGGCCTGCCTTTCTTCCCTCGCGCACAACGCAGACCGAGAATGCCGCTGTTCTTGTGATTGATCGACCACCGCCTAGCTCGCGTGCAAGTCCCAGCTGATCGGCCAAACAACACCACCATCATCCCCACGACCTCCTCGAGCCATCACCAAGTGTGTTCGTGCCCTCTACGCCGAGAACACCGAGTTCCCGCGGCGGCCGAACACCCCGGCGACAACGTGCTCTCGTGGGCAGCTCCACAGAGGGGTTTTCACGACCAAGCAAGTGGGCCTTTCAGCACGCAAGAGCTCCCTGCAGCTTCCATCCGAAGCACAGAGCTTGTCTTCACGTCTTGCCGATGAATTTCAGAATTCCCCTCCGGCCGGCTCAAACCGAGGTGCGGGTAAGAGTCTGTTAAATTATCGCGCTAGGATGGTTTAGAGCACTGCAAATTTCACTCACATGACGTAGACTTGCTTAGCAACCACTTTCCCTTGGAAACCTAGATAGAAACACACGGTACACGGTGCAATTTCAACCTTTCCGACGGCAGTTTTGGTAGAACACGTCGGGGCCACGATGAACCCAAATTTAGACCCATTTCCGAGCTGTTTCATTCCCACGTCGATGTTCCCTAGCATCCGCCGGTGCTCTAGAGCTTGGAAACCGAATCTTGAAAGGCTTAGGGCGTCGGGACGACGTCGCCGGACTTCATCCGAACCGTTCGGCTGTCGCGGGCTAGTTTGGGGACCCTTCCAGCTCGGGAAAACCACACCAGTGTGTTCCTCGCGAATCCGAATCCGAAGCTGCTCCGGCGAGCCCGGCGGCGGTATAGTGCGGGAGCGGGAGGTTGAAGAAGAACTCATCAGGCCCGCCTGTCAGCGACTGGGGAGAGAGGGGCCGGATTCTATGTGGCGCTGGATCGACTGTGACAGCACGGGAAATAACCCTGTGACCACGTGTGGCACTCTCCCGGTAACTGACACGTGCCCCCTTGGTCCCACAGTCAGGTTTAAACGTTTCTCGGATTTATTCAAATTTCAGAATTTCACCAAACTTTAGAAGAGCATAACTTTTGCTAGGAACCTCCAAATTTAGTGATTCAAAATGGGTTAGATTCATATTGACAATCTCTATCTAAATATGCAACCCAATTTATATGAAAGTCTTTATTTAGTTCTGAAAAATTCTTTAAATCATTTCAGCAAAAGAATTTTAGAGGGCGTTTGGTTTATGCAAAAATCCTCAAATTTTGCCAGAATATTCGTTAAGATATCCTAAGACACCTTTAAAAGTTTCAGCTCAATTGGAGTTGATTTGGTCAGGAGAATTCAGATTGTAAGTTCCTGTATTCAAATGAATGCATAAACATATTCAGAGAATTTCCAAAACTTGTAAATTCAGTTCTGGGCAATTCTTAGCCCAAAGAATCCTAGGAAAATTCATGTAGACTCTATGAACTATAATAGAAATTGTGGTTCACTGAGTTTGACATGAACATGGGTGTTACCTCAGAATTAATTCATCTTTGACTAAACACTTAGAGAATTGTTCTGAATAAAATGAAATGTGCTAAATCTTGGTCCAGGGGACTTTCTTGTGACAAGGAACACACATACAAATTCCCAGCTCCATTGGAGCTCTGGGTCACCACTGTCATGTGTAACCTCTTAAGGTGATCAACACTTAAGTGGGAAAAGCGCTCAACCTTTGATCATAGGGTTTAAACCCAACCTAAACCACTAGCACCAGTGTCATTTTAAATTCTTGAACAGAGTTCCAGTTTTAAAACTGTCAGTAGATCTTATTAGCAAAAGCTTTTCAATTAAATACATATGCAGGATCATATCGTGTAGCATATACGTGAAGAAGGGAGAAGGACTTAAAGTGAAGATCAAGAAGGAAGGGAAGGCAAGTGATCGAGCTCCAAGTGGTCGTCACTAACTGATTGTAACCTTAGTCACCTGCAAAACAGGCAATCCCCGGTTTGCATTTGAACAGTTTACAAAGCATTTCCATTTGTAGAGATCATAGCTTTGCATAATTGATTGCATTAAGTCTAGTTGATATTGAAAACCCCACTTGCATGACCAGAAACACCTAAGAGAGAAAGGGTAGAATAGCACCTCCTCGAGTGGATTTGGCTACGCTAAATGTTAGTAGGAAAGGTCCGGTAGAAGTCGAGTAGTTGGAAGCTACTCGCGAGTTTAGGGCTGGTTTACTTGAACAGGTCCAATTTAGAATGGATGAGGAAAGTTCACACATAAGAAATGGAGACCGGACAGGGATGTTTAGATGCAGCAGGTTGCAGGCCGTGTGTGCATATCCCTGCCTATGTCGGTTAAGGCCCGTCCGTGCTTGGCCCTGTTGGACAAGTTTGAGTTGTGTACCGGGCACATACTGGCTATATGGGACCCAGGAAACCGATGTACCTTGAGAGATCCATAGTGGAACTTTTCCAACTGCCTTAGGCTTTCTGCGTCAGGGTAGCAGGAGGTAACTCGCTTAAGAACATACCACTGCGGGTATGTACCTTGAGGGAGCTTGCGTACTCGGGGTAGTTGGACTGCGTCCAATGTGGAAGATCTTGGGAAAGGTGGCCGCGTACAACGTCAGTCGAGGTTGCTGCCGGCAACTCGGAGTACGGGTGTATGTGTCGTGTAGTCCGAGCGTGTACTGATTCGAATCACCGTCGCTCGCGGTTATATGAGCATACTTGCCCACTGCGTCTTGACGTAGTAACAACTGAAATTGGTTTCTTTTGACCTTGATAAGACTGTGATGTAATTTGTATTACAACCATGATTGATTTAGAGATAGGCTCATTAAACTTTACTTTCACTTTGTGCAAGGAGCATCGTAACAAAGCGTTTCTTGTTTGATTGTGGAGTTGCAATGATTTTCGGCTCAAGGTCTGTACAATGAGGCTTAAAATCTGAAAGTTTAGGATCAATTTTAGGCGAGTCCTTTATGCAAATATAGCCAACCCAATTGCAACCGTCGTGCATGTAGAGTTTCTTGTTTAGGAGAGACGGGTCAGACTTGCTGAGCCTATGTGCTCACGCTTGCTATATAAGTGGTTTTGCAGGTTAACATTGATGCTAAGATGGAGGTTGTCCGGTGAGACTCGGAGACTTCCGAGTCAGGTAACACATGGAGAACCCAGCCGCTGCTGCTTGTCTTCGTGTTGCTAGCGAGAGGAGTCCGCGGGCTGGACCTCATCTTGAGTGCTCTTAGTTATTCGACATTAGTTGTTATAGACTTCCGCTGTAGCTATTTGATGTAAATTATTTACAAAGAAAAAAATTATAAGCTTCTGCTATTGTTTTATGTAATACATTGTTCCTTGTATGTGTGCTGTTGGGTGCCGCACAACACGGCACCACCCAATGCGAATCCCCGGGCAAGTGCCCCGTCCCTGTGACTAAACGGGCGGCGAGTGGCCCGTCTCAGCTGGTATCACAGCCACATTGGTAATAGCATACGGAATAAGGAAGGTATTACGACAAAAAATTTAGGTTACGGTGAGGATACGGTACTAGGCCCACATAAGGATTACTATTAGCTTAATATGAAGGTGGAAAACTAACTTATTTGTTATGTCGGAAAATCGTGCATCTCGGGACGCTTCATGTCTTGGGGGGTGCACGTAAGCGCTGTCCACCAGTGCGCACAAGCTGAAGGGTGGAGCCCCACGGGTGGCAGGTAACCCGACCCGCTTTAGTATCATCTACGACTCTTTATGTCGTTTGGGGTACTCGAGCAACGCCCTTCCCTAGCGTGCTGCGGGCAAGTTTGGGAAACCCCGTCACGTGGTTAGTAACATGAACACGTAGCTCAAGGAGTGTTTGGCTTGAGAACACCTGTGCGAGTGATGACGGACAGGTGTAAGAACTGTATGGATACCGGGTTCGGTGTGCAGCCGGACCTGACGATTGAGTGCGACTTATGCAGGATTAACCATGAAATCGTAGTACGAATAGAGCACGTTTGCAAGAGACCATTTTAGTGCCACCTAAGATACGTTATGCCAGTATAATCCGGTTAGGATTTTCTTTTGTGAGGCTACGTAGTACCGACATGATTCTTACGGTGCATCGACACCGTACTAAACTTAATAACCCCTTTCCTTTGAATAAATGACTCATGAACTAACTTTCAACTAAAAACAGAAGTTTGAAACAAATATTAGTTACTGAACTCTTATTTTGAGCTATAATTCAAATGAGAGGAAGACTAGGCTTCAAAGATTTCAAAAACAGAGTGCTCTGTTCTCGGCAGGAATTCTTGCTGGAATTTAACAGAGCATAACTCTGAGTAGCTTGACCCTATTAAGGTGTATGGTACAGTTCTGGAAAGTTCTTCAAGTTCTCTACAACTTCCTTGTAGACCTTCAGAGCCAAATCACATGCTAAATGGGTAGAAAGTTCAGAGGAATGTCAATTGTCTAGAACCAGGACAGCAACAAAACCTCTCTGGACCTTTCTATTTTTAAGCCATAACTTTCTGTAGATAAACCCTCAAGAAGCCTATGATACACCATTGGAAAGGTTATGAGATGTGAAAAATTGTTGTAGTTCAAAGTTTGTGCAGATTCTTACTGTATTCACATATACGACGGTGATAAATTCAGCCACATACAAAGGAGATGCTGGCAAATTTTATCCAGGAATTCTGTCAACCTTGGAGAATCATAACTCTTGATCCAGAGATGATCTGGAGGCATATGAGTACTCATTTGAAGGATACTGAAGTTAACTTTAACTTTGGTATTCATTCGAGATATGAAAATGCTCTTAACTAGATCAAAATCTGGATATAGTGCATAAAGGTCTGTTCTGCACAGATGGACCGGATAGCTATGCCTACTAAGGAGTTGTGTAAACATGGATTTTGTTACTGCTTTTATAAAGTTTTGACATATTCATGTTTTCATTAGTCTCACATACTGCGGAGTTCTTGTTTAACTCATCTCAACTACATTTTTGTAGTATGGTTCATAACCACTCTAGGAGTAGGGCCGGAAGTTCTCGTCGAGGCGGTGATGCTTCTATTCCACCGTCGGAACCACAATCCACGGGATGGATGGATCTTATGACTCGAGTCGTCGAGTCTAACCAAGAGAACACTAGGCTACTCCAAGAAGCAATGCAAGAACACACACACTTACTCCAAGCATTGGTACAGCAAGGCGTACTCCAGAACACGCAACAAGTCGTTCCACCTCGGAACGCTTATCTGGATTTCTTGGCAACTTAACCGCCTATCTTTAGTGAAGCCACCGAACCTGTGGAAGCAGATCAATGGCTTCGTGTCATGGAGTCAAAATTTGGAGTATTCGAGTGTGATGAAATGCAGAAGACCAAGTTTGCCGCTCAGCAACTCCATGGAGCAGCCGGAAACTGGTGGGTTGATCATCTTGCCACCATTCCGGATGACCATCAAGTGACATGGAGTGAATTTTGTGAAGCCTTTCGTACTCGTCACATACCATTAGGTATTGTCAAGGCAAAGTGGGAGGAATTTTTGGGCTTGAAGCAAGGGGACATGAGTGTCCTCGAGTATGTCAGAAGGTTTAGTCTTTTGGCCCAATATGATCCCGAATATGTGGCAAAAGAAGAAGCACGGTGTGACCTATTCTTCCATGGCCTGAGTGCCATATTACGGGAGAAGCTGCCCGTACACAGTAAGGGCAGTTACACTGACATGGTCGATGCGGCTTTCATTCAAGAGAAGCTGACACTTGAGTGGCAAGCTGAGAAGAGAAAGATGAGTGAGGGCGAGCAGGCTAGCACAAGTTATGTGCCTCAGAAGTACCGTTTGGTGTATCAAACGCCACCCGGTGAAAGATGGAGGCCACCTGTACGATCAACTCCTCAGAGATTGATTGCTGGTCAAGTTCTACAACTTGCACCACCTCCACAGCCGCAGCATCAGACGGTGGTTTGTGCTCCATCGCTGCAGCCATATGTACCTAGCAGTCCACCTCAAGTCAATGAAGAACCGGAGGGACATCCGTGTTTCGCTTGTAGGTGTATGGGCCGTTATGCTAGACAATGTCCGGAGGGAATTCAAGGATGCGGGTCATCATATTTACAACAATACGAATCGTACCTTAATCTGTAGATAGGAGGGAAGATAAGGGGCAATATTCACAATACGGTGATTGATGATGTTCCGGAAGAAGAAGCCACTTTAGCAGGGATGTTTTCTCCGAATCAGCTACCGGTTTTAGTTCTCTTTGATTCCGGTGCCACACACAACTTCATTAGACGATCTTTTGTGGCTTAACATCAGCTCAAAACAGCTTATACAAAGAGGCAATACCTCATATCTTCGCCCAGGGGAAGCAGTACTGCAAGCGAGGTTGTCGCCCGAGCACCTCTTTGTTTGGGGGGTACAATATACCCTACGACTCTCATTATTCTTGAGGGTCTGAAGATCGACATCATTTTGGGGATGTCGTGGTTGAATTACCACCACGCGGTTCTTAACATCAGCTCCAGGACCGTTGAGCTCAACTCCCCACAGCACGGTCTTCACATATTAATTCTGGGCGCCAGTCGGCAACAGATTGCAACAGTGAACCACACGGAAGCTGTTATGATAGAGGACATTCCGGTGGTGCGTGAGTATCCGGATGTGTTTCCGGAGGATTTACTGGGCATGACGCCAGAACGAGACATTAAGTTCAAGATTGAACTTATACCTGGAACAACACTGATATCACGAAGGCCGTACAAGATGGCACCCAATGAACTGGCAGAATTGAAGACACAGCTGAATGACCTAATGAGCAAGGGCTTTATACGACCGAGTTCGTCACCTTGGGGTTGTCCAGCATTGTTTGTCAAGAAGAAGGACGAAACACTATGGCTTTGTGTTGATTATCGTCCTTTGAACGCCGTTACCATCAAGAACAAGTATCCACTACCTCGCATTGATATGCTCTTCGATCAATTAGTGGGTGCGAAGGTATTTTCGAAGATGGATCTTCGGTCCGGATATCACCAGATTAAAATATGGGCAGAAGATATTCCGAAGACGGCATTCACAACGAGATACGGGCTGTATGAGTATCTCGTTATGTCTTTTGGTTTGACCAACGCCCCGGCACACATTATGTACCTGATGAATTCAGTGTTCTTGCCGGAGTTGGATAAATTCGTCGTTGTCTTCATCGACGATATCTTGGTGTGCTCCAAGTCAGAGGAAGAACATGCCGAACATCTGCATATTGTGCTACAAAGATTGCAAGATCATCAGCTCTATGCAAAATTCAGCAAGTGTGAATTCTGGATTAATCAAGTACCGTTTCTCGGACACATTATTTCAGCAGAGGGCATCGCTGTAGATCCAAGTAAGATTATCCAAGTACAGAAATGGGAGTCATCAAAGTCAGTGCATGAAATCCGTAGCTTCCTCGGTTTAGCGGGTTACTACCGGAGGTTTATTCCGAGTTTCTCCAAGATCGCTAAACCGATGACAGAATTATTGAAGAAGAATACTAGATTTGTGTGGGGTGCTGCGTGTGAACAAGCTTTCAAGACTTTTGTGAAGCATCTTGCAACAGCCCCAGTTCTTGCTCAGCCGGATACAACGAAGCCATTCAACGTTTATTGCGATGCATCTGGCATCGGTCTTGGCTGCGTGCTGATGCAAGAAAGACGAGTGGTCGCTTATGGATCTTGTCAACTCAGAAATCACGAGCAGCATTATCCAACTCATGATCTTGAGTTAGCTGCCGTGGTCCTTGCTTTGAATATGTGGATGCAGTACTTGCTCGGAAGTCTTGTACACCTCTACACCGACCACAAGAGCTTGAAGTACATCTTCACTCAGAAAGAATTGAACATGAGGCAACGAAGATGGCTAGAGCTCATTAAAGATTATGAACTCGAGATTCATTATCATCCAGGAAAAGCGAATGTGGTCGCCCATGCGCTCAGTCGTAAGGCGCATATCCATCATCTAAATATTGCTAAAGTGGATGATGAAGAACCAAGCCTCCGTGTCATCTCGTATGTAGCTCTCTATAATCTCGCTCTCATTCCTACCATCTGAGAGGAGATCATGGAAGCTCAACGAAAGGACAAGGGTATGTGTCACATACGGCGAAGATTAGACAACGGAGAAATGAAATTTTTCCGGAAGGATGATGAAGGTATTTTGTGGTTCAACGACCGGATTGTAGTACCCCGGTATATGGGACTACTGAAGAAAATTTTAGACGAAGCTCATTTGTCCAAGTTTTCCATTCATCGGGGCAGTAATAAAATGTACCAAGATCTCCGGAAGAAGTTTTGCTGGACACGTATGAAACGTGAAGTTGCAAAGTACGTTTCGAAATGTGATACGTGTTGAAGAGTCAAGGCCGACCATATGAAGAAGTCGGGCCTGTTGCAGCCACTACAAATACCGGCATGGAAGTGGGAAGACTTGAGTATGGACTTCATCGTCGGGTTGTCGATGACCTCCCACAACCATGATTCGATTTGGGTAATCATGGACTGGCTAACCAAATCAGCACACTTCATCCCGGTGCATACTAGGTATAACGCAAAGCAGTATGCAGAGCTGTACATAGCACGGATCTTGTGCTTACATGGAGTTCCCCGCACCATTGTATCAGATAGAGGGTCACTGTTCGTAGCCCGTTTCTGGGAACAGCTACACGCATCCTTGGGGACGAAGTTGATTAGAAGCTCTGCGTATCACCCTCAAACCGATGGGCAAACTGAGAGGGTGAATCAAATACTGGAAGATATGCTAAGAGCATGTGCCATCAACCACGGTAAGAGCTGGGATGATCACTTACTGCTGGCGGAGTTCTCGTACAACAACGGATATCAGACGAGCGTTAAAATGGCACCATATGAAGCTCTATATGGCCGGAAGTGCCATACAACATTGAATTGGTGCGAATCCGGTGAACGAGTAACGTTCGGGGTTGATCTTGTCAATGAAGCTGTGAGACCTATGTGTGCTGAATACATTGGCAATTAGGATAAAAGTTAGCATTAACATTCAAAGTTTTGAATATTGCCAAAACATTCTTCTGTGGCGAGGTCCGACAAGTTCTTTGTTAGGTCCGCCAAGTGTTGGCAAGGTCCGACGCAAGGTCCGGAGAGCTCCTGCAAGGTCCGGATAGCTTCTGTGAGGTCCGGAGCTTGTTTTTAGGGAGCTCCCGTGAAGTTCAACTCGTAGAACTCCAGCGTCTTGTTTTTGCTTTTAACTCGCAATGTTTCAAACTTGCTTTATGGGAAGGTTTGCTTAGTATTAATTTGCTAAGTTTTTGGTGTGTTTTGGTGATTATGGCTGTTATCATTTGATATTGTTTGCAACATGCTTATGTGACGTGCTCATGTAAGGTGTTGTGGTTTTCGAACTAACGTGAGTCAAGTCGAGGACTTGTGCTCGGAAGAATTGGTTGCTTATTCATGTGCAGGTGTTGCTTGAGTTCAAGACATGACTGGTGACGGGATCCTTGGACTAGTCTCAGGGAGGAGATGAGGTTCCAAAAACCAAGTTCGGGAGGAGCTGTGGTTGAGTTGATCGGGAGGTCGCGCAGCATGTTTGGATCAAGGGCAGTGCATATGAAGGTTGCGTGTACGTCGTTGGAAGGTGTTTGCACGTGTGCAAGGAGTGCATGGACGTGGCAACATTGTTCCAAGGCGTGATGAAGAGAAGTGGACGTAAAGAATTGGTCAGAAAGGTCCAACCAGCTGGATTGCGTACTCAGGCTGAGGCTGAGTCGGATATGGCTCAAATATGGAATATTTGAGTTGGTTATGGTAGGATTTCATGCTAGGCACGAAGTTGAGTTGTTTTAGGAATGTTTAGGACGTTACTAAGGTGTTTGGAAGTCTCACGATTGCTTCTATCTACGAATAGGAGAGTCCTGAGCAGTTATGGTAAGTTAGGATACGAGTCCAATTAGGAGTAGGAGTCCTAGATTGGATTGTTTAGCCTGAGGGCTGGCTATAAAAGAAAGGGAGGCCAGAGCTCTCGTGTGTAGAGAACTTTGGGCTGTTCCTCTTGTGTTTCTATTGAATAAAGTTCATAGTTTCGAGGAGCTTTTGTGCCTTGTTCATCCGACTTGTTTTTCGTCAAGTCTTTCTCGCCGAGTTTCTGGACAGACCGACGTTGCTTCGGTGTTTCGTTCATAACTCGAGTTTTACAGATCCGATTGACGTGATTCTTTTTGGGTTGTCTTCACAACTAAATTATCTACCGTCTGTGAAATTTTCACGAGCTTCGGATCTGTAGTTTTTGAGATACATGAGTTTCTTTGTAGCGTTGCAGATCTGTTTTATATCGGGTAGAACAGATTGATCTTCGTTTAATGTTTTGATCGTATCTCAAGTTTTACTTCGTGTTTTCAAGTGATTCTTGTTGCATTAGATCCGTGACTTGATTCTCTACCTCTCTACTTGATTTGTCATGGTTGAACACGTTTGAAAACACTTGCACACACAGTTTCTTTAACCGATTGATTTTTTGCTGAGGGGTTTTTGTTGTTTCCGCTGCGAAAAGTTTTAATCTACCATTTAACCCCCTTCTGGTAGCTTTTCACGTGCTCTTCGATCCTACAATTGGTATCAGAGCCAAGGTGCTCTAATCTTTGTGATGTGCACGTGTTTTGACTAACCATCATGAAGAAGTACTCCGCAAAACCTTGTGTGTTCAATGGCATCGATTTTCAGGTTTGGAAGGCGCGGATGGAGGCCTACATACAGGCGCAAGGCTTCGCCATATGGGAAAAGGTCTACCGGAACTTCGATGTACCACCCAACGATCAAGTTACGGCTGCGAACATGAGAGATGTTGACAACAACAACAAGGCTCGCAACTTGATCATCCAATGATTGACTCAAAGCGACTTCGACCGTGTTGCACACCTCCGATCTGCATATGATGTTTGGAAAGCTCTTTGTGACTACCATGAAGGATCCAATACGATCAAGGAGGTAAGGCAAGATATGTTCAAAAAAGAATACATGCGTTTTGAGATGCAACCCGGTGAGTCAATTGACGACCTTTTTGCTCGCTTTAATAAAATTCTCAGCAACTTGCGTAGTGTCAATGTTAACTTTTCAGATGCTGAAAATGCTAGAAAATTGTTAGGAGCATTAGATATGTCAATTTGGGAGATGAAAGTTACATCTATTCGTGAATCTACTGTCATGAGTTCTCTTACTTTAGACGTGCTTTATTCTAAATTGAAAACTCATGAAATTGACATCATATCACGTAAAAACCCCAACATGTCTATTGCATTTGTTTCGCAACGTGACATGTCTAGTTCTAGTCAATCATCATCTAGTGGTGCACTCTCTTTGCTGTCCTCTCTAACCCTTGAACAGATTGAAGAGTTTCCAGAGGAGGAGCTTGCACTCATCTCTACTCGGTTCTCAAAAGCATTGCAAAATGTGAGAACTAGAAGGAGAGGAAGCTCCGGACCTCAACGATGTTTTGAATGTGGTAAGACAGGACATTTTCGTACGGAGTGCCCTAACCTTTCAGGTCCGACTTCACGTGAAGAAAAGCAAACAAGGCCGTAGAAATCGTTTGCAAAGAATAAGAAGAAGAAAGATTTATCAATGCACAACATAGTGCATAGTATGATCTCTGCACTTCAAGATTTTGGCTCAAGTGATGTGAACACCGGTAGTGATGAAGATGAAGAAGCTATGGCAAATATGTGCTGCATGGCGAGCAAGTCAAGTTCAAGCTCCGAGGAGGCAGAACACAACAGCGACGATGAAGAGGTATGTCCCACTTGCGAAAAATGTGTGATGCTATTTCTCGTGCCACTGTTATATTAAAGAAAAAAGGATAAAAAACTTAGGAACAATGCTGTTAAAATTGAATCACTAGAATCTGAAATTAATCGTTTAAAAACTTTGATTCCTAGTAATGATTCTTGTTCCTCATGTGATTTGATTTATGAACAATTATCCTCTTTAAGAAGTGCACACGCATCTACACATGATAAACTTGAACTTGAAATTGAAAAGAACAAAGAGCTTTCTGCACTTAATGATAAAAATTTGAAAGATGCTTGTTGTTCTACAATTGATTTGCATTGTTCTTCTTGTGATGATCTGAATAAGAAACTAAATGATGCTATGAATGAGATTTATATTTTGAACAATGCTTTACGTGTGCATGAAGTTAAATATTGTTCAAATTGCAAACTAAAAGAAAAAACTT
Source organism: Neostapfia colusana (assembly GCA_030760725.1). Classification (NCBI taxonomy): domain Eukaryota; kingdom Viridiplantae; phylum Streptophyta; class Magnoliopsida; order Poales; family Poaceae; genus Neostapfia; species Neostapfia colusana. Next base: position 27,977,786 of record JASWHV010000017.1, on the reverse strand, counting down.
CATGTGAAAACTGCTTTGATCTGTCCAATATACTTGATGACATGCATAGGACACTAGATCGGTTTTCTAATGCAAATAAGAACCTAAACTTGCTGCTGAATTCTTCCAAGTCTTGTAATGATAAAACTGGTTTAGGTTTTAATTCTCATGCTTATGCTAAGGCACACCCACCTAAAGTTGTAAAGTCATTAGGAAGCGGTTTGATTCAAACAGCTCCTAGACAAAAAGAGGTGATTTTCAAATCTGGAGGAGTACTGTCTCATTCAGGTTCTAATAAACGTGTTGCTTGCTCATCTAGACATGATAATAAGGTTATTTTTCATTGTACCTACTGTGGTAGAGATGGTCATGTCATGGATTTTTGTTATTGACTAGCTAAACACGATAAGAAACAAAGAATACTTGCTAGATCACATAACAACCAAGCAAAATCTGCTAGACCGAATGTTCGGAGCTTGCAACCTGCTGTAATGAGTCAAAAACTTGCTCCCAGACCTACTGTTTTTTGTGCTACATATAACACATCTTCTAAGTCAGTAGTTGGGAACAAAAATTTTCGATGTTTGGCTCATAAACCTGCTGTACCTTCTCAGCTTTCGCGTGTTATTCCTGCTGGATGTCGTGTGACTCAGTACTGGATTCCTAAAAGTCTTTTAACTAACCCCAGTATTGAGTCGTCGACGTATTGTACTGCTGTGTAGGTTTCACATTTGAGGAAGGAAAACATTTGGATTGTGGATTCAGGTAGCTCACGCCACATGACCGGTAACAAAGAATGGTTCTCCTCTCTCTCTTTTGTGTCACGTGTAGAAAATGTTACTTTCGCTGATAACTCTTCTACTCCCATAATTGCTAAAGGTTCAGTTATAGTAAACAATCTCTACACTTTGAAAGATGTGGCACTTGTTAAAAATTTGAAATACAACTTACTTTCGGTTTCACAATTGCTAGATGAAAATCTAGAGGTTAGCTTTGCTAAAAATTGCTGTAAGGTTGTAGATTCAAAAGGTGAGCTTTTGTTTAACATGTCTAGGTTTGGAAGAGTTTTTAAAGCTGATTTTGATTTGTCAACTTCTAAGCATCGGTGTCTAGTTGCTAATGATACAAAGGATCTATATTTTTGGCATCGTAAACTTGGTCACATAGGCTTTGATCATCTCACTCGTGTTAGTGCTCTCGATCGCATACGTGGGCTGCCGAAGCTTAAAAAGGACAATGATATTGTGTGCTCTTCTTGTAGACATGCTAAGTTTGTTGCAGGTTCACATGCTCCTCTCACAATGACCATGACAGCTGAACCGGGACAACTTTTACATCTTCACACAGTAGGTCCGGCAATTGTTCACTCCTTCGGAGGTAAATGGTATGTGCTTGTGATTGTTGATGATTATTCCAGATATTCTTGGGTTTATTTTATGGCATCTAAGAATGAAGCTTTTAGTCATTTTAGAACTTTATTTCTTAGATTATCTATTGATCACCCAGGATCATTAAAAGCAATTAGAAGTGATAACGGAACTGAATTTAAAAAACCAATCCTTGATCACTTTTGTGCTGAAAATGGAATAGATCATCAATACTCTTCACCCTATGTACCACAACAAAATGGTGTCGTAGAAAGAAAGAACCGGACCTTAGTTGAGATGTCTAGGACTATGCTTGATGAATATCAAACTCCTAGGAAATTTTGGGCTGATGCAATTGCAACCGCTTGTTATGTCTCAAATCGTGTTTTCTTGCGTGCTAAGCTTGGAAAAACCCCATATGAGCTCCGGTTTGGACATAGGCCTAGTGTTACACACTTTAGGGTTTTTGGTTGCAAATGCTTTGTTAAGAAACATGGTAATCTTTATAAATTTGAAGCTAGATCTGTTGATGGCATGTTTCTTGGTTATCCATCTCATACGAGAGGCTACCGTGTGCTTTTACTTGACACTAACAAAATTGTGGAGACTTGCGAGGTTTATTTTGATGAAGCTATCCCAAGTACTAGCTCCGATATTGCAGGTCCGGATCCATATCTGCAGGGGGAGAGTATTTTTATTGAAGAAGATAAAGAAGTGGTGCTGCTGCCCGAAAACTCGGAAGTAAATAACGATCAAGCTGCTGATTTTGCACCACAACCAGCACCAACAGTCACTACTGCTGGTTCGCACCTTCCTCAATCAACAAGCTCTCCTAATCAAAGGTCCGAACATAAAGAAGAAGGTGCTTGTGAAGTGTCTAGTCCCCTCCGAGTACTCAAAAGTCATCCTCCACAACAAATCATTGGAAGCTTGCATGAACGAGTCACTCGGTCCAGGTTTTGCGATCCAAACTCTCATGCTCATTCTGCCTTTGTTGCTTCTTTTGAACCCAAGGATATATCACACACACTCACTAATTAATCTTGGATTAATGCCATGCAAGAAGAGTTAGAAAATTTTGAAAGAAATAATGTTTGGAAACTTGTACCTCCACCTCAAGGTCACACATTAATTGGAACTAAATGGGTATTTAAAAATAAGCAAAGTGAGGATGGGGTTGTAGTTAGGAATAAAGCTAGGTTGGTTGCTCAAGGTTTCACTCAAATTGAAGGTCTAGATTTTGATGAAACATTTGCTCCTGTTGCTAGATTAGAAGCTATAAGAATTTTATTAGCATTTGCTGCATCTAAAGGTTTCAAGTTATATCAAATGGATGTTAAAAGTGCTTTTCTTAATGGCTACATAGAGGAGGAGGTTTATGTTAAGCAGCCACCGGATTTTGAAAATCCAAATTTTCCTAATCATGTTTACAAACTGTCCAAAGCCTTGTACGGTCTAAAACAAGCCCCTAGAGCATGGTATGATAGGTTAAAAACATTCTTACTTGAAAAGGGGTTTACCATGGGAAAGGTTGATAAAACTCTTTTTGTACTTAAGCATGGCAATGACTCATTATTCGTTCAAGTGTATGTGGATGATATTATCTTTGGTTGTGCTTCTCATGATCTCGTGTCCAAGTTTTCAGCTATGATGAGTTCAGAATTTGAGATGAGTATGATGGGAGAACTCACATACTTTTTGGGGCTGCAAATCAAGCAAACAAAAGAAGGAACTTTTGTGCATCAAACTAAGTATACAAAGGACCTTCTTAAGCGCTTCAACATGGACAAATGCAAGCCTCTTCGGACACCAATGGGAACAGCAACAACACTTGAACTTGACGAAGATGGTGACCCGGTCGATAAAAAAGAATACAGAAGTATGATTGGATCACTTTTGTATCTCACGGCGTCAAGACCGGACATACAATTCAGCGTATGTCTTTGTGCACGTTTTCAAGCTTCTCCACATGCTTCACATCGCCATGCCATCAAAAGGATTCTCAGGTACCTACATGGAACTCAAGAATTTGGCATTTTTCTTCCTTCTTCCTCAACCGTTTCTTTGAAAGCTTTTTTGGATGCTGATTTTAGGTGTTGTTGGATTGATAGGAAAAGTACTTCGGGTGCTTGTCATTTTCTTGGTAATTCACTTGTTGCTTGGTCCTCTAGAAAACAAAGTTCAGTTGCACAATCCACGGCCGAATCTGAATATGTAGCTGCGGCTAGCGCTTGCTCACAAATTCTTTGGATTGTTCAAACACTTAAGGACTATGGGGTTGATTTAGATAGTGTTCCACTGTTTTGTGATAACACTAGTGCAATTTGTATTGCTAAAAACCCCGTGAAACACTCTAGAACTAAGCACATTGACATTAGGTATCACTTTCTTCGTGATAATGTTGAAAAAGGAAACATTGTGCTTCACCATGTCGATACCGAACAACAATTGGCTGATATTTTTACAAAACCTTTGGATTTCACTCGTTTTTGTTTCATTCGTAGTGAAATAGGGGTTATGCATCCTCATGGCTTAAATTGAGGGGGAGTTTTTGAAACTTTGAAAGTCTATGTGTGAATCTGAAACTAAAATAATATGAGCATAGTATTTCATACATATATGACTTTGTGATTCCTTTTACGGGCTGAAAGTTCTTACTACATTACTCATGTTATACATTTTGTAGTTTTTGCCATGACTAGTAATTGGAATAATTACTTACACTAAATCTGGTCATGATCGAACTTTCTTGCTGTTTTGAACTTGTTGTGTGCTCACAAGTGCTTTTAATCATAAAAAATTAATCAAGTGATCAGCTCACATGTTGAGTTTTCAAATAAAAATTTGAGAAAAGATCAAGAGAATATGCATGCATCGCACTTCTTCTTTTGAGATTGCTTATCATTGCACTAAGATATGAACTTGGAAGGAATTGTGTATGACTAAAACCATGTCCTTAAGCTTCTGATTGTCAAATGACATAGCCTTGGCTTGGTTGGTTAGAATAAGGCTGATGCGGCATATAATCTCTTGCAAATATCATATGATCAACTTTGTGCCTTAAATGATTATGAATAATAAAAATGCAGCAACAAGTGTCATGTTTTCAGGTTTTGAAATAGTTGAGTAAGGGAGATCATGACTTGCTTAAACTGAAAAATACATTTGATCTCTAGCATGGTTTACACTACTTTATGTATCTCATTGATGTGATAGTGTAAGTAACCTGATAGTATGACTTGGATGAGCTTTGTTTTGTATGTATATGTTATAATATGCTCATAACATTTAAAAATTTCTCTTTTGAACCTTGCTGAATACATTGTCAAAGGGGGAGAAATATGTATAAGGAGAGATTTTTTTTACACTTTGCATATGTTAAAAACTTTCTTCCTTCTCTGATTTTAAAAAATGGGGAGAAATTAATAAAGGGGGAGAAATTAGTTTTCAAAGCTTTTCAAAACTTTTCATAAGCCAATGTTCGGATTTTAATTGGTGTTGCCAATGCATTCATCAAGGGGGAGATTGTGAGACCTATGTGTGCTGAATACATTGGCAATTAGGATAAAAGTTAGCATTAACATTCAAAGTTTTGAATATTGCCAAAACATTCTTCTGTGGCAAGGTCCAACAAGTTCTTTGTTAGGTCCGCCAAGTGTTGGCAAGGTCCGACGCAAGGTCCGGAGAGCTCCTGCAAGGTCCGGAGAGCTTCTGTGAGGTCCGGAGCTTGTTTTTAGGGAGCTCCCGTGAAGTTCAACTCGTAGAACTGCAGCGTATTGTTTTTGCTTTTAACTCGCAATGTTTCAAACTTGCTTTATGGGAAGATTTGCTTAGTATTAATTTGCTAAGTTTTTGGTGTGTTTTGGTGGTTATGGCTGTTATCATTTGATATGGTTTGCAACATGCTTATGTGACGTGCTCATGTAAGGTGTTGTGGTTTTCGAATTAACGTGAGTCAAGTGGAGGACTTGTGCTCGGAAGAATTGGTTGTTTATTCATGTGCAGGTGTTGGTTGAGTTCAAGACATGGATGGTGACGGGATCCTTGGACTAGTCTCAGGGAGGAGATGAGGTTCCAACAACCAAGTTCGGGAGGAGCTGTGGTTGAGTTGATCGGGAGGTCGCGCAGCATGTTTGGATCAAGGGCAGTGCATATGAAGGTTGCGTGTACGTCGTTGGAAGGTGTTTGCACGTGTGCAAGGATGGCATGGACATGGCAACATTGTTCCAAGGCGTGATGAAGAGAAGTGGACGTAAAGAATTGGTCGGAAAGGTCCAACCGGCTGGATTGCGTACTCAGTCTGAGGCTGAATCTGATATGGCTCAAATATGGAAGATTTGAGTTGGTTATGATAGGATTTCGTGCTAGGCACGAAGTTGAGTTGTTTTAGTAATGTTTAGGACGTTACTAAGGTGTTTGGAAGTCTCATGATTGCTTCTATCTACGAATAGGAGAGTTCTGAGCAGTTATGGTAAGTTAGGATACGAGTCCAATTAGGAGTAGGAGTCCTAGATTGGATTGTTTAGCCTGAGGGCTGGCTATAAAAGAAAGGGAGGCCAGAGCTCTCGTGTGTAGAAAACTTTGTGCTGTTCTTCTTGTGTTTCTATTGAATAAAGTTCATAGTTTCGAGGAGCTTTTGTGCCTTGTTCGTCCGACCTGTTTTTCGTCAAGTCTTTCTCGCCGAGTTTCTGGACAGACCGACGTTGCTTCGGTGTTTCATTCATAACTCGAGTTTTACAGATCCGATTGACGTGATTCTTTTTGGGTTGTCTTCACAACTCAATTATCTATCATCTATGAAATTTTCACGAGCTTCGGATCTGTAGTTTTTGAGATACACGAGTTTCTTTGCAGCATTGCAGATCTGTTTTATATCGGGTAGAACAGATTGATCTTCGTTTAATGTTTTGATCATATCTCACGTTTTACTACGTGTTTTCAAGTGATTCTTGTTGCATTAGATCCGTGACTTGATTCTATACCTCTCTACTTGATTTGTCACGGTTGAACACGTTTGAAAACACTTGCACACACGGTTTCTTTAACCGATTGATTTTTTACTGAGGGGTTTTTGTTGTTTCCACTGCAAAAAGTTTTAATCTACCATTCACCCCCCTCTGGTAGCTTTTCACGTGCTCTTCGATCCTACAGAAGCCAAAGAGAGAGTTTGGATAATACAAGAGAACCTCAAAGCTGCCGAATCTCGTCAAAAGAGCTACGCGGACCAGAGACGTCGACCGCTGCATTTCGATGTCGGAGAGCACGTGTATCTTCGTGTGCCTCGGATGAAAGGGATTCATCGGTTCGGTGTCAAGGGGAAACTTGCTCCCCGATTCATCGGTCCGTTTGCTATCATGGAAAAGTGCGGAACTGTAGTCTACCGGCTGGAACTACCGGCAAGTCTTGCCAGTATTCACGACATATTTCAAGTGTCCCAGCTGCGGAAATGTCTCAAGTTTACCGCTGCCATCCGCACCGAAGACATCGATGAGTTGAAGCCAGATCTCACCTATGTCGAGCAACCTATACAGATTATCGACGAAAAGACCCGGATTACCCGAAACTGGACTTTGAGATTTTACAAAGTCCTGTGGAGTAATCATACCCCGGAAGAGGCGACGTGGGAAACCGAAGATTACATCCACAAAAACTATCCGGAGCTTATGTCATAAACTTTGTAATTACCTCCCGTCTCGTTCTTCTTTTGAATCTCGGGATGAGATATCTTTTAAGGGGGGAGGAATGTAAAGGTCCCAAAATTATGAATACAAAGAAACACTTGTTTGCAAAAGTTGGTTTCATATGTATGAAATTTGGGACTTGTTAAAACTTTTCCACATGTGATAACAAACATGAGGGTTTTCTTCACACAAGTTCAAATGTTTATTTGAAACCTTGGAACCCAAGAGGGGTCTAAAACAAAGATGGGAAGTTCCCATATGTGTGAGAAAACAAAAATCAGATTTGGAACAACTTGTTCAAACTCAAAATTAAAATGAGAGCAACACTAGGAATTTCAAAACTGTTGTGCTACAAATCTCATTTGCAGCAGCCAAATTAAAAATCAGATTTCATATTTGAATTCCTTGGGTCCAAATTAGGGGGTGTGCAAAGTTTCATGATTTATGGAAATGATTTGCAACCCATTTTCCAAAATGGACTTTAAATAACAAAGAATTCAAATGCATATTTGAATTTGGATGAAACTTGCCCAATTATCCAAATGCATATCAGATTTGAATTCCCACAATTGAATTCCATCAATATTCAAACTTGGGAGATATTTAAAAGGGGATAAGGAGGGACTGAACAATGGGTCCCATATGTCATTGAGGGAAACTGAAAATTGCAAAAAGATCTTCAGTACACGGTCTCTGTTTGCTTTCCTCCCACGCGAAGCAACGGCAGACCTGATTCTTCTCCAGGCGACACCGAGCTCAGCCGGCAGCCACCTCCTGTTGAAATTTCATCGTGCTGGAGAGCTGCCTCGGCGTTCTTACCCACTGTCGTGCTCTTTTTCTCCCACGGTACCGAAGACTCGGCCTGCCTTTCTTCCCTCGCGCACAACGCAGACTGAGCACTGCCTCTGTTCTTGTGATCGATCGGCCACCGCCTAGCTCGCGTGCGAGTCCCAGCTGATCGGCCAAACAACACCACCATCATTCCCACGACCTCCTCGAGCCATCACCAAGTGTGTTCGTGCCCTCTACGCCGAGAACACCGAGTTCCCGCGGCGGCCGAATACCCCGGCGATGACGTGCTCTTGTGGACAGCTCCACAGAGGGGTTTTCACGACCAAGCAAGAGGGCCTTTGGGCGCGCAAGAGCTCCCTGCAGCTTCCATCCGAAGCACAGAGCTTGTCTTCACGTCTTGCCGACGAATTTCAGAATTCCCCTCCGGCCGGCTCAAACCAAAGTGCGGGTAAGAGTCTGTTAAATTCTCGCGCTAGGATGGTTTAGAGCACTGCAAATTTCACTCACATGACGTAGACATGCTTAGCAACCAATTTCCCTTGGAAACTTAGCTAGAAACACACGGTACACGGCGCAATTTCAACCATTCCGACGGCAGTTTTCGTAGAACTCGTCGGGCCCACGGTGAACCCAAATTTAGACCCGTTTCCGAGCTGTTTCATTCCCACGTCGATGTTTCCTAGCATCCGCCGGTGCTATAGAGCTTGAAAACCGAAGCTTGGAAGGCTTAGGGCGTCAGGACGACGTCGCCGGACTTCATCCGGACCATTGCGCCGTCGCGGGCTAGTTTGAGGGCCCTGCCAGCTCGGGAAAACCACACCAGCGTGTTCCTCACATTGAATTAGGGGCTAGCGGCGAGTTTGAGCAGTTGAGATGGCCGGACGACCGAATCCGAAGCTGCTCCGGCGAGCCCGGCGGCGGTATCGCGCGGGAGCGGGAGGTTGAAGAAGAACTCATCGGGCCCGCCTGTCAGCAACTCGGGAGAGAGGGGCCAGATTCTCTGTGGCGATGGATCGACTGTGACAGAGCGGAAAATAACTCTGTGACCACGTGTGGCACTCTCCCGGTAACTGACACGTACCCCCTTTGTCCCACAGTCAGGTTTAAACGTTTCTCGGAGTTATTCAAATTTCAGAATTTCACCAATCTTTAGAAGAGCCTAACTTTTGCTAGGAACCTCCAAATTTAGTGATTCAAATTGGGTTACATTCAGATTGACAAACTCTATCCAAATAAGCAACCCAATTATGAAAGTCTTTATTTAATTCTGGAAAATTCTTTAAACTTTTCAGCAAAAGAATTTTAGATGGAGTTTGGTTTATCCGAAAATCCTCAAATTTTGCCAGAATATTCCTTATGACATCCTTAGACTCCTGTAAATGTTTCAGCTCAATTGGAGTTGATTTGGTCAGGAGAATTCAGATTGTAAGTTCCTGTATTCAAATGAATACATAAAAATTTTAAGAGAATTTCGAAAACTTGTAAATTCAGTTCTGGGCAATTCTTAGCCCCAAAAATCCTAGGAAAATTCATGTAGACTCTATGAACTATAATAGAAATTGTGGTTCACTGAGTTTGACATAAACATGGGTGTTACCTCAGAATTAATTCATCTTTGACTAAACATTTAGAGAATTGTTCTGAATAAACCACTCCATGAAAAGTGCTAAATCTTGGTCCAGAGGACGTTCTTGTGACAAGGAACGCACATAAAAATTCCCAGCTCCATTGGAGCTCTGGGTCACCACTGTCATTTGTAACCTCTTAAGGTGATCAACACTTAAGTTTAGACCTTTGATCATAGGGTTTAAACCCAACCTAAACCACTAGCACCAGTGTCATTTTATATTCTTGAACAGAGTTCCAGTTTTAAAACTGTCAGTAGATCTTATTAGCATAAGATTTTCAATTAAATACATATGGTTGAGCATATCGTGTAGCATATACGTGAAGAAGGGAGAAGGACTTGAAGTGAAGATCAAGAAGGAAGGGAAGGCAAGTGATCAAGCTCCATGTGATCTTCACTAACTGATTGTAACCTTAGTCACCTGCAAAACAGGCAAGCCCCTTTGCTTTTAAACAGTTTTACAAAGCATTTTCATTTGTAGAGATCATAGCTTTGCATCATTGATTGCATTAAGTCTAGTTGATTTTGAAAACCCCACTTGCATGACCCGAAACACCTAAGAGAGAAAGGGTAGAATAGCACTTCCTCGAGTGGATTTGGCTACGCTAAATGTTACTAGGAAAGGTCCGGTAGAAGTCGAGTAGTTGGAAGCTACTCGCGAGTTTATGGCTGGTTTACTCGGAACGGGTCCAATTTAGAAAGGATGAGGAAAGTTCACACATAAGAAATGGAGACTGGGCAGGGAGGTTTAGATGCAGCAGGTTGCAGGCCGTGCGTGCATATCCCTGCCTGTGTCGGTTAAGGCCCGTCCGTGCTTGGCCCTGTTGGACAAGTTTGAGTTGTGTACCGGGCGCATCCTGGCTATATGGGACCCAGGAAACCGATGTACCTTGGGAGATCCATAGTGGAACTTTTCCAACTGCCTTAGGCTTTCGGCGTCAGGGTAGCAGGAGGTAACTTGCTTAAGAACATACCACTGCAGGTATGTACCTTGAGGGAGCTTGCGTACTCAGGGCAGTTGGACTGCGTCCAATGTGGAAGATCTTGGGAAAGGTGGCCGCGTACAACGTCAGTCGAGGTTGCTGCCTGCAACTCGGAGTACGGGTGTAGGTGTCGTGTAGTCCGGGCGTGTACTGATTCGAATCACCGTCGCTCGTGGTTATATGAGCATACATGCCCACTGCATCTTCACGTAGTAACAACTGAAATTGGTTATCTTTTGAACTTGATAAGACTGTGATGTAATTTGTATTACAACCATGATTGATTTAGAGATAGGCTCATTAAACTTTACTTTCACTTTGTGCAAGGAGCATCGTAACAAAGCATTTCTTGTTTGATTGTGGAGTTGCGATGCTTTTTGGCTCAAGGTACAATGAGGCTTAAAATCTGAAAGTTAAGGATCAATTTTAGGCGAGTCCTTTATGCAAATATAGCCAACCCAAATGCAACCGTCGTGCATTTAGAGTTTCTGGTTTAGGAGAGACGGGTCAGACTTGCTGAGCCTATGTGCCCACGCTTGCTATATAAGTGGTTTTGCAGGTTAACATCGATGCTAAGATGGACGTTGTCCGGTGAGACTCGGAGACTTCCGAGTCAGGTAACACATGGAGAACCCAGCCGCTGCTTCTTGTCTTCGTGTTGCTAGCGAGAGGAGTCCGCAGGCTGGACCTCATCTCGAGTGCTCTTAGTTATTCAAAGTGAGTTGTTATAGGCTTCCGATGTAGCTATTTGATGTAAATTATTTACAAAGAAAAAAATTTTGTAATCTTCCGCTATTGTTTTATGTAATACATTGTTCCTTGTATATGTGCTGTTGGGTGCCGCACAACACGACACCACCCAATGCGAATCCGCGGGCAAGTGCCCCATCCCCGTGACTAAACGGGCGGCGAGTGGCCCGTCTCACCTCTCCTTAGAGGAGAGCTCCGGGCCCTCCACGTGGCCAGCAGAGCCGGACCTCCCCCCTCCGCGGGGAGAGCTCCGAAGGCTCCAAGTGTCAAGCGGGGCCGGACCTCCCTCTCCTCAGAGGAGAGCTCCTGGCCTGCCACGTGGCCAGCAGAGCTGGACCTCCCCCCTCCGCGGGGAGAGCTCCGAAGGCTCCACGTGTCCAGTGGGGCCTGACCTCTCTCTCCTCAGAGGAGGGCTCCGGGCCCGCCACGTGGCCAGCAGAACAGCGCTACCTGCCCCCGAGCGGTAGGCAGCAAGAGTAAAGACACGCCATACCTTGCCCGTACAAGGTATTCAATACCCGCGCCTTCCCAAGACGCGGAGACGCGGAGCACGCCGTTGTCAGGTGCCGTTGCGCCCAGTCACATCGCAGTAAAGACCTGCACGCTGCGTTAGAAGCTGTATGCCAATAAACACAGCGACAAGACATTCCCTGCTGCCCTTGACGTCATCAACTACTACACCTAGCTTGCGGCGTGGGCAGGGTGGCAAGATGAAGACTCAGAAGCCCTCACCAGAGACAACTACCAGCATAACTGCAGGATACGGTAGATGGCAGGCAATCTCCCCGTGACCACCTGTCAGGTCCCGAGCCCACCTTGTAAGCCGCCCGAGCCTTGGACTATAAAAGGCTCGGGTAGGCAACGTTAGCAAGTGTTCGCACCCCAGCCAAGTCATTTCCACACTCAAGCTTAGAACCCCGGTTCTAAGCCCCAAGCAATACAACGAGCACCACAGCTCACCGCGGACGTAGGGTTTTACGCTCCGGCGGCCTGAACCACGTAAAAATCACTGTGTCAACCTTCTCCTTCCATCGTCCCCAATGCGTAAGTACTCCATGAGTGACTAGCCCCTCCAAAAAAGAACCTCCGCGGGTTGTCCAGAGCAGGCCCGGGGGAAGTGTCGACGGCACACTTCGACAGCGCCCCTGCAGCAGCGCAGTCGTCCGGCGTGGTACTACACCGGCGAGCACGACTGCACCAGGCTGGAGACGGGTCTCGGCTCCGACCCATCTGAGCAGATGTTGTTTGAGATGGTGGCAAGGGTGAGCGGCGACTTCATCGATGGGCGGTGTCCTCTCTGTCCCAGCTTCCTGCATCCAGCTCTTCTTGGATCTGTGGTGGAGGGCGGAGCTGCTGCAGAAGATGCCAAACCTGGACAACATCGGGATCGCCGTGTGCCAGGTCAGATATGCCTTCTGGGGGATCTCAATCCCCCGGGGTCGAGCGCTCCGGAGCAGCGCGCGAGGCGCCGGCTAACGCCCAACCCGCACCGAGGGTCAACAGAGCTCGGACCGTCAACAAGGGGAAGGGGAAGGAGCCGGCCTCCAAGTTGCCGGAGAAGAAGCACGCCCGGTCCCCCCCGAGAGCGCCGTTCGCGCCAAGTCAGGGGGCCGGAGTGCCTCAGCGCCCTCCTCCAAGCGGCGTTGGTTCGTCGGGCGGTGACCCCAAGAGGCCTCGGGTCTTCCACTCCGACGGGACTCCCCTTGGACAGCAGCGGTCCGAGGAGCCCCGTGCGTTCCGCCCTCCTTCCTCTGGCGGAGAAGCTCCAAGGGGGGACGCCAGTGCTGCGATGGCCGGGGGTGAGCCGAGGGCTCAGGTGCCCCAGACGAAGAGTGTCCCGGCTGCGGGCTCGGCAGCCGGTTGCGCCGGAGGAGGCAGCGCCAAGACTGCACTGGGGACGCAGGTGCCCGGGGCTCCAGGATCTGGGTCTGGGAGCAGCACCAGAAGAGTTTCCGGTGTGAGCCCTACTGCTCTGCCTCCTAGAGGGGCTCCAGGAGCTCCCCCTGTTCCACCGGTCCGAGTTCCTGCGGCGCAGGCCCCGGCGGCGACTGCAGGTTCTGGCGGCCCTACCCCGGCTATGAGGCCGGGGCTTCATGCCCGTTGGAGCGTCCGCGTCCCTCGGTAAGTGCTGCTCTTACCGAGCTTTTGAAATTGCATTCTTTTCTTCTCTGTTTTGAGAGCTCCCTATGTTCGCAGGGACTCTTCAGCTGCTGGGGACACGTCTGTTCCCCGGCCTTCTCTTGCCAGCGGAGGTCCTGCGCCGCAGCGTCCGGAAGCTGCGGTGGCTTCGCCGGCCCCCAAGTCAGCGCAGGCTCCTCCTGTGCCAGCGGGTCCAGCTCCTGCGGCTGCGGTGGAAGCACCCGCTCGTCCTCCTTCACCAGCTCGGAAGCCGGCGGCCGTCAAGGGCTCGGCGGGGCCGGCTGGTGGCGTCCAGCCCTCAAGCATCGAGGTGGGAGGAACAGCTGTAGTTGCAGCTGCAAGTCCTCCGGCTTCTCCAGATCGGCGCCTTATCCCGGTCGCCGAGATGCCAGCATCTCCTCCACCGGACGACGACATGATGGAGGAGGTTGGGGGCGCGGCCTCGGCCTCTGTCGCCCCGCTGCCCCTGGCGAATGCCTTGGAGCTCGCGCAGGCGAGTGTCCGGCAGGTCCAGGCCGCCCTGGAGCGAGAGCGGGAGGTGCTGGCAGGGGAAAGGAACCGCCTCCTCAGCTGGGGGCACCTCCTGAAGCAGCGGACTCAGGAGGTTAGGGCGGCGCTCGACTCGAGGCGGTTGAGGCTCGATGCCATGGAGGCGCTCCTTGACCTTCAGTAGAAGGCCATCGACCGCCTGGACTCCATGACCCTGTGGCTCTTCCAGGAGGCCCGCGAAGCTCATGCCACGGCCCATGCACACTCCGATGCTCTGGAGGAGCTGCGGCTGCAGCTGGCGCGTTGTGAGGGCGCCGTTGCGAATCGGGAGCGCGCCGTGGCGACCGAGGAGAAGAAGGTCACCGAGAAGCTGGAGGCCAGTGAGGGCGGCTTGAAGGCCCGTGCCGGAGAGCTTGAGCTTCAGGAGGTAGCTCTGGCCGAGAGGGAGGAGCAGGCCTCCCGGGAGCGTCAGGCGGCGCTGGAGCGGGAGCTGGTGGCCGACCTCCGGGCATCAGAGCTGGAGCGGCTTGCCAGGGACCTCGAGCTCCGGGAGAACTCCCTCTCGGCCAAGGAGAAGAAGTTCTCCAAGGAGGGGCCCGACGCCCTACTGGCAGCCCGCCAAGAGGTGGAGAAGCTCCAAGCTTTGCGGTCCGTCGAGGCCCGGGTGGTCTAGAGCTTCGTCGGCCAGGCGGGGTCCGCCCTGGTACCTCTCGGCTTCAGCCCCGTGAGGACGGGGACTCCGGCGCTTGAGTCCATTAGCGCGAAGCTGGATAGGCTCGAGGCTGTGGTCGCTGATGAGCTCGAGGCAGAGGGGCGGGGCTTGGCGAAGGAGGTCGCCACGCACGTGCTGACATGCTTCCGGAGCCGGGATCCTTCCCTCTCTCTGGAACCGGTGAGATTGGTCCCCATTGTTGGGCGGGAGGAAGCTGCCAGGGCCGAAGTTGGGGACGTGGCCGCCCTTGTAGCCTCTAGGTTCCAACGGGAGTCCGGGGACTCCTAGGCCTTGTATCTTTTATTTTTTATTTTGTTGAGTCTGTAGTCCAGCTCATGGAGCTTTGATGAACGAATAAACTCTTGTTGTTTTTTGTGTCTGTGTTCTTTTATCTTCTTCTTCGCTTGACCCACCCGAGTCCTTAGCTCCGTAAGGACTTCGGGAGGTCTTCACCGATCTTGAAGTCTTGCACAGACAACTTCCTCGGGTCCTTGTTGTGATAAGGGCCCAAGCGGTCTTCGGAGCTCGTCCTGTGAGGACGGGGGGAGGTCCGGCTCTGCTGGCCACGTGGCAGGCTCGGAGCTCTTCTGAGGAGAGGGTGTTCCGGCCCCGTGGGACACGTGGAGCCTTCGTAGCTCGTCCCTGCGGAGGGGGCGAGGTCTGGCTCTGCCGGCCACGTGGCGGGCCTGGAGCTACCCTCTGAGGAGAAGGGGGCCCTGGACCCGCCGGACATGTGGGGCCTTCAGAACCCGCCCATGAGAAGGGGGCGAGGTCCGGATCCTCCAGTCTTGCGTTGGAGTAGTCAGGAGCTCCGGTTTCTCTTCGCGCGGTCCCCTTAGTGGCCCCCTGGTAGGTGTGGCCAATGGTTTGGGCACACCTACCATACTCCTGCGGTGGAGCTAAGGCCAGGAGGTCTTGCACACAAGTAAGGAACCGCAATTCTCCTTGGGGGCTCTCCCCTCCCTTTCTCAGAGTCTTATTTGGCTTACAGTCCTGGTCCAGTATACAAGGCTTGGGCAATTCAATGCGCCCGGCGCCGGGGGTCCGGCTCCCTCCGAGGTCAGGGTAGGACCGTCCGGCCCCTAGTTCTGGACCGTAACTCTGGGGAGGCAGAGTGCACAGGCTTTCGGTACGGAACCAGGCAAAGCAGGCTGTACTCCCCTGAACCTTCGAAGGGCAGGGCACGCACGCTTTGGGTCGGAACTAGGCAAAGCAGGCTACGCACCCTGGACCCCCCTTGCACAGCGCAGGTTTTTCCTAGAGGTGAGCACTGGCATTGCAGCACCTGACTAGGGGAGGCCCGAGAGGCCCCCTGGCCATTGTCAGGTACCTCAAACGTGACCGTCTTCGGTAGGATAGCAAATGCCGACTAGGGATGAGAGTGGGAAAAGAGAGCTACACGTACGGTGAGCATACACGGAAAGTGCGATCATAAAAATTAATGCGTAATTTAAATAATCACAAGAGTAAGAGCATGGTAGAACAAGATTCTTTCTTTGTAAATGCCCATAGGAGGAAGGTGGGCTAAACATGGAGGCAACGACCCGCCCCATTAAGAAGGGAAGCAAGACTCTATGCGCTTAGGGTCGGAACCAGGCCAAGCTGAAATGTAGTCCTGGACCGTCCCCTGGGACTTAGCTGCTCCGAGCGCTGTTCCTGGACTCTATGGGATCTATTACAGAAAAAAAAAGACCTGTGCTACCAATGCTCTAAGGGTAGAACTTACGGAGCTGTTCTATGTTCCAAGGGATCGGGAGCGGATCCCCATCCTCGGTGGAAAGGCGTACGCACCCGGGGCGGGAAACTTTCGTGACTCGGAAGGGACCTTCCCAGCTGGGGGAGAGTTTGTTGGTCCCTTCGTGAGAAAGTATGCGCCACAGCACCAGGTCGCCTTCTTGGAGCTCCCTGACACGCACGGTCCTTTAGTTCTAGCGCTGGAGCGCCTGTCGGTACCATGCGTTGCGGAGCGTTGCGTGTAATCGAGCCTCGTCGATGAGGTCGATGTCCTCACGCCGGAGGTTGTCCTTCGTGGCTTCGTTGTAAGCTCGGACACAGAGAGATCCCATGGTGATCTCTGGGGGAAGCACAGCTTCAGCCCCGTACACCATGAAGAAGGGTGTCTCCCCGGTGGCCCGATTTTGGGATGTCCAGTTAGCCCACAGTGTGCTAGGAAGCTCGTCCACCTACTTGGTACCATGTTTCTTCAAGCCGGCATAGGTGCGAGTCTTGAGGCCCTGAAGGATCTCGGCATTGGCCCTCTCGACTTTCCTATTGCTCTTTGGATGAGAAATGGAGGCATAGCACACCTAGATTCCGAGGTCTTCGCAGTAGTCTTGGAACGCTGCGCTGGTGAACTGGGTCTCGTTGTCGGTGATGATTCTGTTCGGGACCCCGAACCTGCAGACAATCGACTTGATAAACTTGACTGCGGATTGCTTGTTGATGGTGATGACGGGTGTAGCTTCCGGCCACTTGGTGAACTTGTCGATGGCGACGTAGAAGTACCGGAATCCCTTGACGGCTTTGGGGAATGGCCCCATGATCTCCAACCCCCATACCGCGAACGGCCACGTAGGCGGGATCATCTGTACCGCCTAAGCCGGTGTGTGGACCTGCTTGGCATGAAGCTGGCACACCTTGCAGCTCTTAACCAGCTTGACGGCATCCCGGAGTGCTGTCGGCCAGTAGAAGCCATGCCGGAAGGCTTTACTGACGAGCGTGCGTGATGAAGAGTGACGCCCACATCGGCCTCCATGGATCTCAGCGAGCAAGTCACAGCCTTCCCCCTTGGTTATGCACCGCAATAGGATGTGGTTGGCGCCACGCCGGTAGAGATCCCGTTCTACCAGCGCGTATCTTTTAGCCATGCGCACGATCCGTTCAGCGGATACACGTTCATCAGGGAGGATATTGTCTTTCAAGTAGTCCTGGATCTCCGTGGTCCATGCATCGGGTCTGACTTGAGCTTCTGGATCTTGAGCGCTGGGTAGCACGGAGTCCCTAGAGACGCTTACGATCCTTGGCGGCGTCCATGGTAGCAGGGCCGCCGGGACTGCCAGCTTTGAGGTGCTGGTCCCGCCCCCTTCGCCCGGCTCAGCGGGCCGGGCTGTCGGCCGCAGCAACGTCCTCTCGAAGATTCCTTCGGGCGCCGGGGTGCCAGTGGAATCCTTCGTTGAGAGGTCATCGACCGCGGCGTTCCTGGCTCGCGGTACATGGCACAGGTCCAAGACGAGGAAGTCTTTCTCCAGCATCTGCACGTAGAGCAGATATGCAGCTAGTTGCGGGTTGTTGCAGGAGCACTCTCCCTTGACTTGCTTGATTACTAGCTAGGAGTCGCCCTGTGCCAACAACTGGCGGACGCCGAGAGACAGCGCCGTCTTGAGGCCGAAGATGAGGGCCTCATACTCTGCTATGTAGTTGGTTGCCATGAAATTGAGACGCACCATGTACCCAAACTGCTCCCCCGATGGCATGAGAAGCAGTACACCAGCACAAGCCCCCTGCTTTCGCGAGGTGCCGTCAAAAAAGAGCATCCAGTGGGGCTCGGTGAAGACCGGAGCTCGGGGCTTTGGTTCACCGTCTTCGGTGCCCCGATGGTTGCCGATGGCGTCCACTCGGCCACGAAGTCAGCCAGTGCTTGGATCTTGATTGCGTGACGAGGAAGGAAGTCCAGCTCGAACTCGGCTAGCTCCGCTGCACATTTGGCGACGTTGCCGGTCGCGTTTGGGCTGTGGAGGAGGTGACCACCGAGATCCGGTGGGCTTGGAAGTAGTGCCGGAGCTTTTTGGACGCTATGAGTACTGCATAGAACAGCTTATAAACCTCCAAGTACCTTGTCTTGGCATCGTGGAGGACTTCGCTGATGTAGTAGACTGGCCTCTGGACAGTCCGGACCCTCCCCCTGGGCCTGAGATGCCTTCCTCCATTGGCTCAGGCCGACAGGAGGTAGACGGGTTCGGGGAGCCTCCAGGAGCTGGGACCCGGGGGCTTCTAGGCCATCTTGGACCTCTGGGAGGTCCCGTTGGACTTCCGGGTGGTCGTCCTGGACCTCCGGGAGGTCGTCTTGCTCTCTTGGGAGGTCCCTTTGGACCTCCGGGAGGTCAGCTTGGAGCTTCGGGAGGTTGTCTTGAACCTCTGAGAGCTCCTGGTGCTTGCCTTCTGCTGTCGGAGCAGGTTGCGGCGGTGAGGGGTCATGCTCACCACCTCTGTTATCGCCGCTATGTAGAGCAACAGGTGCTCTCCGGGCTCGGGGGCTACCATGATGGTTAGGGTCGTCAGGAGCTGCTTCAACTCCTGGAATGCTTCTTCTGCTTCGTCGGTCCAAGCAAACAGACTGGATTTGCGCAGGAGCTTAAAGAAGGGGAGTGCCCGCTCCGCTAGCCTCGGTATAAACTGACTCAGCGCAGCTAGGCATCCCGTGAGTTTCTGGACATCCTCGATGCGGGTAGGGGGCCGCATCAGATCGATGGCCTTTATGTTCTCTGGGTTAGCCTCGATCCCTCGGTGTGAGACCAGGATCCCGAGGAGCTTCCCAGAGGATACACCGAACACAAACTTGTCTGGATTCAGCTTGGTGCGCGTGGAGCGCAGCTTGTCAAAGACTAGAGCTAGGTTATCTAAAAAGGATGAGCTCTGCCTAACTTTGACAACGATTTCATCGACGTATACCTCTACTATGTCTCTTATTAGCTCACCAAAGGTTTTGTGCATAGCACGAACAAAGGTGGGGAGAGCATTCTTTAAACTGTAAGGCATGGAGACATAAAAATACAGGCCATCTACTGTGATAAAAGCAGTATGTTCTTCATCTTCTCTAGACATAGGGATTTGGTGAAAGCCTGAGTAGGCATCTGTAAAAGTCCCAAAAACTTGTAAATGGAGAACTCGAGTTATGAATAAAGTTGAGTTTAAATCCAAGAAATGGGACTTGCAAAAAACTTCTTGTTTAATCATAAAAGTGTTGGCAGGTGCAATAGGACTTTAAATTCAGTTTGGATTAAAAGATTCACTTCAAAGAGAAGAGAGCCATTTTCAAAAAGGGAAAAAAATTCAAACTGTTGTTCAAGAAGTGGTATTTGCAATGACCGACTAAAAAATCAGAGGACATATTTGAATTCCTCAGGTTCAAATTATGAAGGAGCCAAATTTTGAGAAAATTTGGGGGTGCTTTGGTATGAGTATCAAAGGGGCCTATGAATTTCCTTGAAATTTGAATTTAAATTTGAACTGAAGAACACAATGTCAAAATTCCAAACAGCTTTTGAATCTGAGCTCTTCAGGATTTAAATTTGCTTTGTGATAAATTTTGGACGATCTTTTGGGGAGGAGCAGGTGTGGACCCACTTGCCATTGAGCCAAATAGACTTGCTCCTTAAGTCTTTTCTGCCTGTTCACTGGGGCCCAGTTGTCTGTGAGAGGGAACCCGGTCTCTGTTTCTCCTCTGCCAAGCGCGCGACAGCAGCAGCACCCTGGCGCTAGCGCACGGGCGCGCGACGATTGACACGACTCCACTGGTCCTGTCGAGCCAGGATCACGCTGAGGGGTGCTGCGTTGCACAACACCGTATAACACACGTCAAAGGTACAAAGCGGAAGCGGAAGCTTTATTACATAAACAAGTTTATTAACATGTTTACATCAAAATAAGTTTAGTCCACACTCGCGGGCGTAGACTAAGCATCAAGTGCACGTTCAGCCCTCGAACGTGTCCTTGCTAGCACACTCGCACACTAACTCTGCGGCGTGCACGACTCCCACTCGACGGGGTTCCCCTCCTGGGGTTCCGTCTCCTCTTCGGGAGTCCCTTCCTCATAGAACCCTGCAAAAGCTTCAAACACAAGCAGTGAGCACGAAGGCTCAGCAAGTCTGACCCGTCTCACCTAAACATGAAACTTCTACATGAGGGTGATGGGTTGCATGAGGTAAAAATCATTTGCAAGGACTCGCCTAATTAGTAGAACCTTACTTTCAAGTTTTAGCAGCAGGTTGTGGAGAACTTTACGCTAAGGCACATGAGAGAGCCGCAATCAAACAAGAAACGCATTTCTCTCATGTACTTTGCCCAAAGTTGAAAAGAACTTTAGTTAGCACTAAGCTACAACATATCATTAACAATCAATATCCAACTTTCAATCAGCAACATTTTAACATGTAACTAGCCTGTTCTTTCTACGTCACGGTACAGTGAACAAGTGGTACTCACTGACCGCGAGGGACGGCGATTATAATCGATTTACACCTGCAGGGTTACCCGAACAACCCGTCACGTACGCCCGTACTCGATGTTGCCTACAACAACCATCACGGACGCCGTACGCGACTACCTTTCACCCGTTAGCCAAATATTGAACCGGTCCCATCGTCCCGAGCAAGAGGTCCCTGCACGCGCATCTCTGTGCCGCCAGCTGATTTACACCTCGAGCTCTCAACCTACCCTCTGAACGACGGGCAATGCCTCAACACCCAGCTACCCGAGTTACATCAGTTTCCCGGTTCCCATATAGCCGGTAGGTCTTCGGTACTGTTCTAGCTTGTTCAACAGGCCCGCACACGGCTCGGTCCTCAATCGACACAAGCGGAGCTACAGCACACAGGCCCCAAAGTCCTGCTGCCCTTACTCTCCGCTCGGTCTCATTTTCTTGCCATGTGTATCATGTGCTATCTCTACCCGAGCAATGTGCCTCTAGCCTATTCTCGCGAGTAGTTCCAACTACTCGACTTGTACCGAATCCTACTCTATCCTAGCAATGCAGTGGCTAACGGGGTTTGCAATCCTAAACCCCAACCCATGGTTTTCTTGGCTATGCAGTGGGGTTTCCAAACAAGACTCTGATGCACATCATAAAGAAAACAAGTATGTGCTCAAAACAATAAAAATTTATAAAATGGTTAATGCAAACCGGGGCTTGCCTTGCTGCTCTTGGTCGTAGGCTAGCTGTTCCTCCGGAGTAACGAAGTCTAGGACTTCGGGTTCCTCCTCGACCTTAGCGACTACATGATAAGAACAATGTATGTATTAATTAAATGCTTTTGTATTAACTTTGAAGTTGTGAAGTCTATAACCTTTACTAGATAGACCTAATGACTGTGAAACTTTTACTGTGGCTTGGTTACAACCTAAACAGAGACTTGGTCAAGTTTTAGTTGCAGCAAAGCTCATTTGAGCCCTCCACAAATAATTATGTCCTTGACCTTAATTAAAGGCTTTTAGGGTGTTCTAGGTATTTTCATGAAACAAACTATGACTTTCTGAAAACTAGATTTTCAGAGGGTTCTAATGGAATTGGTCTCACTTAATTTGGAAGTCTCTAACTAAAGATATGAGCTAAACAATTTCAGAGAAAATTCTGAAAATGTTTCTGAACATTTTCTATTTTCTCTGGAACAGTTTTACTAATCACACCATTAGGTGGACTAAATGAGCTCAAATGGATCTGAAATTTTTATGGTAGTTCAAGGATATTTTGGTGAACATCTCAGCAAAATTTCAGGATTTTCCTCCAAATGATTCTCCAGTTAAAATTCCTAACAGTTTAAACTTTAAGGAATTAATTCTGGAGAATTAAGGAATTTCATGAAGTGACACTTGATTTTCTGGAAAGTACTCAAAGAGCTGAATCCAGCAAAATTTGGTTCACTCAATTTGGAGCTTTCTAGCCAAAGTTATAAGGATTTGAAGTTTGAAGGAAATCTGAAAATCGGGGAAAAGTTTAAACTCGCGCGTGGGCCCAGGAGACACGCGTCGCACGCCGAAGCGACAGCACACCGCGGCCCACAAGGCTTTTGCGCGCCAGCACACCCGATCCCGGCCGCAGCCGGATCCCGATTCAAAATATCGGCCGCTGACAGCTGGGGTCCACCCCCTTCTTCAACCTCACGACACCCGCGCTCCGCCGCCGAGGGACCTCGCCGGAGAGCTCGCCGCCGGCTGCTGTACAGCTTCAAACTTCTTGATTCTGGCCGCCCCTGCCTACTTTTACTTGGGGAACATGATCCGAGGGTCAGCTGCTCATGACAACGGCCGGAGCATGGTCGGCGACGAGCCGCCATATCGGAACGACTTCGGCCATGTCGGCTGATGCTCCTAGTGCCTCAGCTACTTGGGAAACCTGTCGGGGAGCATCAGTGGACCTCAGAGAAGGTCGACATGAACTCGGGGCAGCTCGGGGAAGGCCCGAAATAGGTCCTCACCGTGCGCCCGATACCCCCCGTGCGTTCCGCCATTAGTAGACCTTGAATTACGCCGGGCACAGAAGTTCTCCGGCTCAGAGTTGTGAAGGCAACTTGTGCGTCACCGTGTCTAGTTCGTGTGGGAGTGGCCTGAGGCCCTCTAATCCTTTCTAGAGCACGAATTAAACAGAATCGTACCCGAGGGTCGTTCTGCACACAGAAAGGGGAAAAGTGGAAATTCGCCGCCGGTGAGCAACCACTCGAGCTGTGGCTCGGGGATGAGCAGCACCGATCACTTGCGTGTCCAAGGGTGCCTTGGCTCGGGCGTGACAACGCCCAGGTTGGGCTGTCCACGAGAGCCCGAGGTGCGGCGGTTTCCAGTTCCGAGTTTGATCTTTCGGCACAGCCGATATCACTCGGTTTCAATCGATTTCTATCAATGGGAAGGATGGAGGATGGTTGCTAGTACCTTGCTGGGACCTTGGAATGGAAAGAGGGAGCTGCGATCGGCTTGATCAAGCAGGAACTCGAGCGGCGGCGATGGCAGTGGGAAAAGCAGTCGCGCACGTCGGTAGCTCGGGGAAATGGTGACTGAGGCACGCCGGGGAGGGAATAAATAGCTCGGCCGGCTGGCCTCCGGCTTGGGGCACGCAGCAGGAGCTGGCGCCGGCCGGCCCCTTCGGTGGCGCGCGCGCACAACAGCCGGGAACCGACTGAACTGTGGTTCAGTCGGTTTGCTTTGAGGCTGAGGCTGACATGTGGGTCCCACTCCTCTTTTAACCTCTGAAATTTATTCCTAACAGCTGTGGTAAACAGTGAACCCTATTCTACCCTTGGCAACTCAAATTATTCACCCAAGAGCCATTTGAATTGATCAAAGTTCAAATGAGGTTTGGTTTGAATGAATTTCAGCACAAGTGCAGTTTGAAATTCAAATAAAGTTTGAATTTCTCCCCCTTAGCTCATGTCAAGATCAACTCCAAATGGAGTGAAAATTGGTGTGTGAGCTCACAAAAATGTGCTGAGCAAGAATATGCCTTCCACTTTTAAATTCAGTGGGTGAAAACAGTTTGAATTTGAATATGTTTTCAAACTGCCCCTTTCCTATCTACACCCAAGATGACCTCAAAAATGTTTTGAATTTGGGTGAAACTTGGCATGGACATCCTTAGCAAAGTGTAGGAGTTTTCATATGTCCAGCCCATCTATATCACATGTGGGAAGTACCACTTTTGCAATGTGTGAGTTTGTTCCCTAATGAGCATGTTGATAATTGTTACTTGCTCTTTATTTGTGTTCATTATTTTTCCTCAAATGAGGTGTGTGGTGTGGTGATGAACACTGCAAATGAGTGTCAAAAACTGAGGCCCTTACATTCCTCCCCCCTTAAAAGAATCTCGTCCCGAGATTATAAGGTGAAAATGAGAGAGAGGACGGTGGAAAAATTACCGGATATGCGACGTGAGAAAGTCGGGGTAGTTAGTGCGAAGGAATTCTTCGCTCTCCCATGTCGCTTCATCCATGGAGTGATTACTCCACAGAACCTTGTAGAACCACAACGTACGGTTGCGTGTGGTTCGGGCCTTTTCATCAATAATCTGCACCGGTTCCTCCCGATAGGTGAGATCCGGTTGCAGTTCTTCAATGTCTTCCAGCTGAACGGTAGTTGATAGCTTGAGACACTTCCTCAGCTGGGAAATGTGAAAGACGTCGTGCACACCGGAAAGTGCTTCTGGTAATCTTAGCCGGTATGCCACCGATCCACATCTTTCGGTAATCTGGAATGGACCGATGAATCGGGGTGCTAACTTTCCTCTCACCCCAAATCTGTTTACGCCCTTCATTGGAGACACTCGTAGGTATACGTGATCTCCAACTTTGAATTGTAATGGGCGCCTTCTCCGGTCCGCATACTGTTTCTGTCGGGATTGAGCGGCTTTTAGGTTCGCTTGAATTAATCGAACCTTTTCTTCCGCGTTGTTGACAAGATCAATCCCGAAGGTAACCCTCTCGCCAGATTCACACCAGTTCAGTGGTGTGCGGCATTCCCTGCCGTATAGCGCCTCGTAGGGCGCCATCTTGATGCTGGCTTGGTACCCATTGTTGTACGAGAACTCGGCTAATGGCAAGTGATCATCCCAATTCTTGCCGTGGTCGATAGCGCAAGCTCGTAGCATGTCTTCTAGGATTTGATTTACCCGCTCCGTTTGCCCATCCGTCTGCGGGTGGTAGGCTGAACTACGGATCAGCTTCGTCCCCAAGGCAGCGTGGAGCTGCTCCCAAAAACGGGACACAAATAAAGTGCCCCGGTCCGATACGATAGTACGGGGTACGCCGTATAAGCATAGGATCCGTGAGATGTACAGTTCAGCGTACTTCTTGGCGTTGTAGTTGGTGTTGACCGGGATGAAATGGGCAACTTTGGTGAGCCGATCGACGATCACCCACACAGAATCATGTTTCTGTAAGGTGGTGGGTAAACCGACGACGAAATCCATGCTCACGTCCTCCCACTTCCAGGCAGGAATGCTCAGTGGTTGCAGCAGTCCCGGTTTCCGCATGTGGTCTGCCTTCACCCGTCGACATGTATCACACTCGGACACGTATTTTGCAGTCTCTCGCTTCATCCGTGTCCACCAAAACTTGCTTCTGAGTTCTTGATACATCTTGTTGCTGCCGGGGTGAATAGAAAACTTTGATAAGTGAGCCTCATCAAAGATTTTCTTCCGTAACTCCGGGTTTCGGGGTACGACGATCCGGTCCTTGAACCATAGGACGCCGTCTCCGTCCTTCCGGAAACATTTCAACTCCCCACTGTCTACACGTCTCCGCAAATGTGACATGCCCTTGTCATTCTTCTGGGCTGCCGCTATCTCTTCACGGATGGTGGGGATCAAAGCTAGGTTGTAGAGAGCTCCATGTGGAATCACATGTAGTGGTGGTTCGCTCTCTTCCAACGGTGTGATGGTCAGATTATTGACGTGTGACTTGCGGCTTAGCGCGTCTGCCACAACGTTTGCCTTGCCCGGATGATAATGGATCTCTATCTCGTAATCCTTTATCAGTTCCAACCATCTTCGTTGCCTCATGTTCAGCTCCTTCTGAGTGAAGATGTACTTGAGGCTTTTGTGGTCGGTATATAAATGTACGAGGTTACCGAGTAGGTAGTGCCTCCACATTTTCAGTGCAAGTACCACGGCAGCGAGCTCCAAATCGTGAGTTGGATAATTTTGCTCATGGTTCCTAAGCTGTCGTGATCCATACGCAACCACTCTTCGGTCTTGCATCAGCACACATCCGAGCCCAATGCCGGATGCATCGCAGTACACATCGAACGGTTTTGTTGTGTCTGGCTGCGCCAAAACCGGTGCTGATGTTAGGTGCTTGACTAAAGCCTTGAATGCTGCTTCACATGCTGGACTCCAAACATATTTGGTAGCCTTCTTCAGCAGCTCTGTCATTGGCCTGGCAATCTTCGAGAAGTTCGGAATGAACCTCCGATAATATCCCGCGAGTCCGAGGAAACTCCGTACCTCATGAACAGTTCTCGGGGATTTCCAATTCAGCACTTGCGTGATTTTGCTCGGGTCCACAGCGATACCCTCCGCTGAGATGATATGCCCGAGGAAAGGCACTTGCGATATCCAAAACTCGCATTTGCTGAACTTTGCGTATAACTTGTGATCCCGCAGCCGTTGCAAGACTATACGCAGATGTTTCTTGTGATCTTCCTCCGACTTGGAATATACCAGGATGTCGTCGATGAAGACCACGACAAACTTGTCCAGCTCCGGCATGAACACCGAGTTCATTAAGTACATGAAGTGAGCTGGAGCATTGGTGAGGCCAAAGGACATGACCAGGTACTCATAAAGTCCGTACCTTGTCGAAAAAGCTGTCTTTGGAATGTCCTCAGCCCTGATCTTAATCTGATGGTACCCGGATCTTAAATCCATCTTGGAAAAGACCTTTGCTTCGACCAACTGATCAAACAACATGTCGATCCGTGGCAACGGGTACTTGTTCTTGATGGTTACGGCATTTAATGGACGGTAGTCCACGCAAAGCCGCAACGTTTCATCCTTCTTTTTGACAAATAATGCCGAACAGCCCCATGGCGAGGAGCTCGGCCTAATAAAACCCTTCTCCAGAAGGTCCGTGAGCTGAATCTTCAGTTCCGCCAACTCCTTGGGCGCCATCTTGTACGGCCTTCGGGATATTGGCATGGTTCCCGGTGCAAGTTCAATCTTGAACTCCACCTCTCTATCGGGTGGCATCCCCGGCAAATCATCCGGGAATACATCAGGGAATTCTCGGACCACTGGAATGTCTTCCAATCTGATGGTTGTGGCTTGATAGACACTTGGAAGTTTTATTTCTGGACTGTCCAGAAATAATGAGTGAGAACCGTGCACTCCTGAGTTTAAGTGCACGACTCGGAGGACGGTGTCTAAAACAGCGCCGTGGCGGGTTAACCACGACATCCCTAGGATGACATCGACCTTCTGTCCCTCTAAGATAATGAGAGACGTGGGGTACACTCTACCCGCTAAGCATAATGGTGCTTTGGAGACCATTACGCTTGCTGAAATCTTCCCACCCGGTGAACAAATTAAATATGGACTATCGGTGGGTAGTATTGGCAAGCTGTGTTTAGCAATGAAAGCTTGGCTAATAAAATTATGCGTGGCGCCTGAATCAAATAGTACTATAGCGGGATGCTGGTGGAGTTGGAACATACCCGCAAGGATTGGCTCGCCCTCCGGCACGTCCTCAATGGCAAGCTGGTGGACAGTGCCGGGCCTAGGGTTTGCCCGCCGCGCATTAGTAGGGTTCCGGGGTTGATTCCTCCCCGGAAACTGTGGTACCACTCCGCCGCCTTGCCTCTCCGGGCAACTGCTCGCGAAGTGTCCTGGACGACCACACTTGTAACATGTGGCCGCTGCTGGTGGAGTACTTGGTGGACGAAAGCCCGGCATGCGTTGCGGAGGTGCAAACGCACGCGGCATCGCCCGCTGCTGCTGTTGTTGTTGCGGTGGTGCTGGCAGTGCCGGCCGGAATGCCGGTGAAGAATACGGCCGACCGCGGAACGGCATCGACCGCTGTGGTGGCTGCCAGCGCGGACCTGATGGTGGGCGATTCACCATCCGAAACTTCTGAGAAGGACCGCCTCCTTCTCCGCTGCTCTGCGGCGCGCTTCGCTTTCGCTCTGCCGCCGCCAACTCCTTGCCGGAGTCTTCCTGAACAATCGCAGCATCAATTATGTCGTTGAGGCTGCCGCGATTGAACATCGCCAGCTTGTCCTTCAGGAGCGGGTTAAGCCCCTGGTAAAAGTGGTCCCGCCGCTTCTCGTCCGTATCTGCGTGATACGACGCGTAGAGTGCGAGATCGTTGAACGCTCTGGAGTACTCCAGCGCGTTCCGGCTCCCTTGTTGCAGGTGTAGGAATTCCTGCGTCTTCCTCTCACCGTGACGGTGAATGGCACCCAACCGGGTGGCGTAGGCCCTGCAGGAACCTCGACATGGATCGTCCACGTCTTGTTCCCCTCTTCGCCTTCTTCCTTGGCGAAGTATTGCGGCATCTGGTTGTACCCGAAATATTGGAGCATTTGCCACAATGCTTCCGGGTAGCCGCTACGGTCAGAGCAGTGGGAAACTACCCACCCGTTCTCCAACCGTTTATCTGCTGCCATCTGTAAAAATATATTTGAGAAATGTCAAATATTTATTTAAACAGTAAACCATTGAGTTATAACATAAGATATGTCATTGAACCCTTAACACTTGGAAACATAGTTCAAATTTTTAAACAAATTTGACTGCTGATCTGCTGTTCCCATGACAGCCCTGACCAGTTTCCATATCAATCTGATTTAGGCCAGGTTAAAAGCAAAACCAGTCCTGGAGCTCAACATCAAAGTTAAAGTTAACTTCAATAGCTTTCCAGAAAGTATTTGGTTGGCCTAAGATCTGCTCTGGTTCAAAAGTTATGAGATGTCAAAGTTAACAGAATTTCTGGGAACAATTGGACAGCACCTCCCTGCCTTAGGTACTGATTTGATCCAAGAATTCCAGTTAATTCTGTTCCTAATCTGACAAAACTTTCTGTTACACAGTTGTAACCCATCTCATAAGCTTCCCAGAACCACCTCATTTTCTATTTTCGGATTTTTATGCAGGAAGTTATGCTTAATTTACAGAGAGTCTACAGAGAGTCTTTGCTCCGTCCTGTTTTCTGGACAGTTTCAACTCTACTGCATTTTTCGAGTGGTTAAGGGATGAAACACCTCTGGAACTCAACAGAAAAGTTGTAAAGCTCCTCCAAAGCTTTCCAGAAATGTATCATACGACCCCAACCTCGAAACAACTCAACCTCTAACCTCTGATTAACTTCAGCCTTGATTTAGCTGAAAACAGAGTGCTCTGTCCTTAACATCCTATAAGTTGAAAACTTATTAACTTTGAATATCCTGTTCAAGGGAAGGAGTTACATCAAGTTTTACTACTTTGGATCAAAACCTTCAAGTTTTTAAATGAAGTTGTTCATTTAGTTGGGTGTGACGTCGAGGCGTCACCAGATTATGTCGGTACTACGTCCTCACAAAGGAAAAACCTATACCGGATTTAGCCGGCTTCGTTAGTTCAGTGGCACTACTCGTCACTCGCACACGGATGCTACACGTCTACCGTTTCGTGGTAAGGCTACCTGCAGAAACTCAAACAATCATCAGACTCGGCTGCACACCGAGCCCGGAATCCATACAGTTTGTACACCCGGCCGTCATCACTCGCCCGGATGTTCTCAAGCCAAACACGCCTTGAGTTACGTGTTCACGTTTCAGACCACGTGACGGGGTCTCCCATGTTGCACCACGCACGCCAGGGACAGACGTTGCTCGAATACCCCAAACGACATGAAGAGTCGTAGAGGATATCAAAGCGGGTCGGGTTACCTGCCACCCGTGGGGCTCCACCCTTCAGCTTGTGCGCACTGGTGGACAGCGCTTACGTGCACCCCCCAAGACATGAACGTCCCGAGATGCACGATTTTCCGACATAACAAATAAGTTAATAAGCCACTTTCTATATACTAATAACATCCTTATACGGGCTACTAACTCGTTCCTCACTGGATTTTTGAAAAAGAAGACCTTTGTACTGTGTTAAACCTCAAGCGAGCTCTGATACCACGCTGACACGACCCCACTGGTCCTGTCGAGCCAGGATCACGCTGAGGGGTGCTGCGTTGCACAACACCGTATAACACACGTCAAAGGTACAAAGCGGAAGCGGAAGCTTTATTACATAAACAAGTTTATTAACATGTTTACATCAAAATAAGTTTAGTCCACACTCGCGGGCGTAGACTAAGCATCAAGTGCACGTTCAGCCCTCGAACGTGTCCTTGCTAGCACACTCGCACACTAACTCTGCGGCGTGCACGACTCCCACTCGACGGGGTTCCCCTCCTGGGGTTCCGTCTCCTCTTCGGGAGTCCCTTCCTCATAGAACCCTGCAAAAGCTTCAAACACAAGCAGTGAGCACGAAGGCTCAGCAAGTCTGACCCGTCTCACCTAAACATGAAACTTCTACATGAGGGTGATGGGTTGCATGAGGTAAAAATCATTTGCAAGGACTCGCCTAATTAGTAGAACCTTACTTTCAAGTTTTAGCAGCAGGTTGTGGAGAACTTTACGCTAAGGCACATGAGAGAGCCGCAATCAAACAAGAAACGCATTTCTCTCATGTACTTTGCCCAAAGTTGAAAAGAACTTTAGTTAGCACTAAGCTACAACATATCATTAACAATCAATATCCAACTTTCAATCAGCAACATTTTAACATGTAACTAGCCTGTTCTTTCTACGTCACGGTACAGTGAACAAGTGGTACTCACTGACCGCGAGGGACGGCGATTATAATCGATTTACACCTGCAGGGTTACCCGAACAACCCGTCACGTACGCCCGTACTCGATGTTGCCTACAACAACCATCACGGACGCCGTACGCGACTACCTTTCACCCGTTAGCCAAATATTGAACCGGTCCCATCGTCCCGAGCAAGAGGTCCCTGCACGCGCATCTCTGTGCCGCCAGCTGATTTACACCTCGAGCTCTCAACCTACCCTCTGAACGACGGGCAATGCCTCAACACCCAGCTACCCGAGTTACATCAGTTTCCCGGTTCCCATATAGCCGGTAGGTCTTCGGTACTGTTCTAGCTTGTTCAACAGGCCCGCACACGGCTCGGTCCTCAATCGACACAAGCGGAGCTACAGCACACAGGCCCCAAAGTCCTGCTGCCCTTACTCTCCGCTCGGTCTCATTTTCTTGCCATGTGTATCATGTGCTATCTCTACCCGAGCAATGTGCCTCTAGCCTATTCTCGCGAGTAGTTCCAACTACTCGACTTGTACCGAATCCTACTCTATCCTAGCAATGCAGTGGCTAACGGGGTTTGCAATCCTAAACCCCAACCCATGGTTTTCTTGGCTATGCAGTGGGGTTTCCAAACAAGACTCTGATGCACATCATAAAGAAAACAAGTATGTGCTCAAAACAATAAAAATTTATAAAATGGTTAATGCAAACCGGGGCTTGCCTTGCTGCTCTTGGTCGTAGGCTAGCTGTTCCTCCGGAGTAACGAAGTCTAGGACTTCGGGTTCCTCCTCGACCTTAGCGACTACATGATAAGAACAATGTATGTATTAATTAAATGCTTTTGTATTAACTTTGAAGTTGTGAAGTCTATAACCTTTACTAGATAGACCTAATGACTGTGAAACTTTTACTGTGGCTTGGTTACAACCTAAACAGAGACTTGGTCAAGTTTTAGTTGCAGCAAAGCTCATTTGAGCCCTCCACAAATAATTATGTCCTTGACCTTAATTAAAGGCTTTTAGGGTGTTCTAGGTATTTTCATGAAACAAACTATGACTTTCTGAAAACTAGATTTTCGGAGGGTTCTAATGGAATTGGTCTCACTTAATTTGGAAGTCTCTAACTAAAGATATGAGCTAAACAATTTCAGAGAAAATTCTGAAAATGTTTCTGAACATTTTCTATTTTCTCTGGAACAGTTTTACTAATCACACCATTAGGTGGACTAAATGAGCTCAAATGGATCTGAAATTTTTATGGTAGTTCAAGGATATTTTGGTGAACATCTCAGCAAAATTTCAGGATTTTCCTCCAAATGATTCTCCAGTTAAAATTCCTAACAGTTTAAACTTTAAGGAATTAATTCTGGAGAATTAAGGAATTTCATGAAGTGACACTTGATTTTCTGGAAAGTACTCAAAGAGCTGAATCCAGCAAAATTTGGTTCACTCAATTTGGAGCTTTCTAGCCAAAGTTATAAGGATTTGAAGTTTGAAGGAAATCTGAAAATCGGGGAAAAGTTTAAACTCGCGCGTGGGCCCAGGAGACACGCGTCGCACGCCGAAGCGACAGCACACCGCGGCCCACAAGGCTTTTGCGCGCCAGCACACCCGATCCCGGCCGCAGCCGGATCCCGATTCAAAATATCGGCCGCTGACAGCTGGGGTCCACCCCCTTCTTCAACCTCGCGACACCCGCGCTCCGCCGCCGAGGGACCTCGCCGGAGAGCTCGCCGCCGGCTGCTGTACAGCTTCAAACTTCTTGATTCTGGCCGCCCCTGCCTACTTTTACTTGGGGAACATGATCCGAGGGTCAGCTGCTCATGACAACGGCCGGAGCATGGTCGGCGACGAGCCGCCATATCGGAACGACTTCGGCCATGTCGGCTGATGCTCCTAGTGCCTCAGCTACTTGGGAAACCGGTCGGGGAGCATCAGTGGACCTCAGAGAAGGTCGACATGAACTCGGGGCAGCTCGGGGAAGGCCCGAAATAGGTCCTCACCGTGCGCCCGATACCCCCCGTGCGTTCCGCCATTAGTAGACCTTGAATTACGCCGGGCACAGAAGTTCTCCGGCTCAGAGTTGTGAAGGCAACTTGTGCGTCACCGTGTCTAGTTCGTGTGGGAGTGTCCTGAGGCCCTCTAATCCTTTCTAGAGCACGAATTAAACAGAATCGTACCCGAGGGTCGTTCTGCACACAGAAAGGGGAAAAGTGGAAATTCGCCGCCGGTGAGCAACCACTCGAGCTGTGGCTCGGGGATGAGCAGCACCGATCACTTGCGTGTCCAAGGGTGCCTTGGCTCGGGCGTGACAACGCCCAGGTTGGGCTGTCCACGAGAGCCCGAGGTGCGGCGGTTTCCAGTTCCGAGTTTGATCTTTCGGCACAGCCGATATCACTCGGATTCAATCGATTTCTATCAATGGGAAGGATGGAGGATGGTTGCTAGTACCTTGCTGGGACCTTGGAATGGAAAGAGGGAGCTGCGATCGGCTTGATCAAGCAGGAACTCGAGCGGCGGCGATGGCAGTGGGAAAAGCAGTCGCGCACGTCGGTAGCTCGGGGAAATGGTGACTGAGGCACGCCGGGGAGGGAATAAATAGCTCGGCCGGCTGGCCTCCGGCTTGGGGCACGCAGCAGGAGCTGGCGCCGGCCGGCCCCTTCGGTGGCGCGCGCGCACAACAGCCGGGAACCGACTGAACTGTGGTTCAGTCGGTTTGCTTTGAGGCTGAGGCTGACATGTGGGTCCCACTCCTCTTTTAACCTCTGAAATTTATTCCTAACAGCTGTGGTAAACAGTGAACCCTATTCTACCCTTGGCAACTCAAATTATTCACCCAAGAGCCATTTGAATTGATCAAAGTTCAAATGAGGTTTGGTTTGAATGAATTTCAGCACAAGTGCAGTTTGAAATTCAAATAAAGTTTGAATTTCTCCCCCTTAGCTCATGTCAAGATCAACTCCAAATGGAGTGAAAATTGGTGTGTGAGCTCACAAAAATGTGCTGAGCAAGAATATGCCTTCCACTTTTAAATTCAGTGGGTGAAAACAGTTTGAATTTGAATATGTTTTCAAACTGCCCCTTTCCTATCTACACCCAAGATGACCTCAAAAATGTTTTGAATTTGGGTGAAACTTGGCATGGACATCCTTAGCAAAGTGTAGGAGTTTTCATATGTCCAGCCCATCTATATCACATGTGGGAAGTACCACTTTTGCAATGTGTGAGTTTGTTCCCTAATGAGCATGTTGATAATTGTTACTTGCTCTTTATTTGTGTTCATTATTTTTCCTCAAATGAGGTGTGTGGTGTGGTGATGAACACTGCAAATGAGTGTCAAAAACTGAGGCCCTTACAACGATTCTACCTAGCGCCGGTTGAACCGCCACAGCGCGCCGATATTATCCCCGCGGACGCTACGTCGCTTGGAAACCGCTCGTGCTTCCTCTCCCCCGTAGTTGCCTCCCGTGGGCACCGTTTCTCCTGCCGCTATGGCATCTCCTCGGAGCAACGCCGTCCGGACGCCTAGGTAACATTCACGCCAAGCTGAGCTCATCCCCGGCGTCGCCCAAGCTCCGTCGACATGCCCACAGCGAGGACAAGGTGCTAACCCATGAGAAACCCGACGCCTAGCTCGATTTTCTCTCCACCGCGCCGGGTGAAGCCACCGTAGCAAGAACCCGTCGCCCGGCCATCACAGATCTTCTCCCACCGAGCTACAAAAGCAAAAAGTTGCGCCTTGACCTCTTCTTGCTTCACCGCAACCCCGGCTGCCTGTCACGGACGGTGCTCGCCGGAATTTCGTTTTGGCCGTCGACATGCAATAATAACTGATGTGGGAAACTCGGCAAATTCGTCTCACACGTCGAACCACTCCACACACAACGTAGCATACACCTTTTATACCTCCGTGCGCGTTCATAGAATCAAGAACCACCGAGAACCATCGAGCAAAGCCGCTGATCATCGAGTTTTTTGTTTTCCCGGATTTTGACCTAGCCAGACGGTGAGGTCATACTCCCGGCGAGTTTCAGCAAGATCAGGGGTTGGATCCATGTTCTCCTCGGTGCAGTGGTGCTGTACGCGCAAACGGCTACGTGTTTAGTGCAGGATAACGCCCTAGCGACATCGCCGGAGATGCCACAGCCACTGTCGCCGTCACACCTAGGTCTCCGGCCATCGTCGAGCTGAGATAAACCCGGCAATGTGTTCCTCGCACGAGAATACGTGGGGGCGGTGAGAACCAGAAAGTTCCGAGCACCGGAACCCACTCCCGGCGAGCTCGGCGGCGCGGGAGCGCGGGCTGCTGGAGGAAGACGAAGACGGGGGCTGGCCCACGTGTCAGTCTCTGTTACGGGGGAGTTAGAACTTCTGTGGCCTCGGATCGGTCTGTGACAAAGTAGGAAAAACTCTGCGGCCCGTGTGGCTCGGGTTCCAGCGGTCGACACAAGGCCCTGTGGCCCGCAGCCAGAGTTTGAACAATTCTCGATTTAATTTGAATTCCAAATTCAGTTCAAACGTTAGAACCTCATAACTTTTGCTAGGAAGCTCCAAAATTAGTGATTAAAATTTGGTTGGATTCAGGAGGTAAAACTCTATCCAAATATGCCACCCAATTTGTAAGAAAATCAATAGAAAATTCTGTAAAAAATTTTAAATCCTTTCAGCAAAAGAATTTTAGAGAGAGATTGGTTCATCCAAAAACCCCCATATTTTGCGAGAATGTTCTTCAGGATGATTGGGAACACCTGTAAAAGTTTCAGCTCATTTGAAGCTGATTTAATTAGGATAATTAGGAAATCAAGTTTCTGTGTTCAAATGCATACAGAAACAATTTCAGAGAATTTCCAAAACTTGGAAATTCAGTTCTGGGCATTCCTTAGATCCAAAAATTCCAGGAACATTTATGCAGGCTCCCTGAGCTATGTATGAAATTGTAGAGCACTTAAATCCGCATGAAAGTGCAAATTTATTCAGAATTAATTCCTTTTTGACTAAATGCTTAGGGAATTGTTATGAGTGATCTACTAATCGAAATATTCTGAATTTTGGTCCAGATGATTTTCTTGTGACAAGGAACTTGCAAGAAAATTTTCAGCTCCATTGGAGCCCTGGATCAGTGCTACTCTGTTCAACTTCCTTAAGTAAGCACCACCCAAGTGATAAACCCCACTTATCACTTGATCATAGTACTTTAACCCAAACCGAAACCACTAGCACCAGTGTTATTTTAAATTCATAAAAAGGGTTCCAGTTTTAAAAACTTGTCTTAGAACTTGTTGGTAAAAGTTTTATAACTAAACACATATGCATATTCATGTTGGTAGGAAATAAGACGAAGGAGGTCAACGAACAACTTGACTCGGAGCTGCAAGTTGAGGCTTAACTCATCGCCAAGCTACTGACTTAAAAGTAGAAATAAACCTGCAGCAACATAAGGCAAGCCCCGGTTTGCATTTAACAACTTTTTCTTACATTTTACTTTGTATCACTTTTATGGGTCTAGTATGTATTGTGCATTAGGTCAAGGTGATTGATACTCCAAATGCATGACCCACAAACCCTTGGAGTACAGGGTAGAATAGGTTACCTTCATGTAATTTCTGCTAGGCTAAAGTTGTATAGGATCCGGTACAAGTCGGGTAGTTGGAAGCTACCCGCGAGTTTAGGATGTGAATTCAGCGGGGTATGATTGTAGAGAATGGAAGTTCTGGAATGGAAAATGAGACCGAGCAGAGAGTAGGAGAAGCGGGACGTTGGGCCCGTGTGGCTGTAGCTCTGTTTGTGTCTGTTAAGGACCGATGCGTATACGGCCCTGCTGAGCAAGTTTGAACAGTACCGTATGCATGTCGGATATATGGGACCCGATAAACCGATGTAACTCGGGTACTCTCGTGTCGAAACTTATACTGCCGTCCTTTGGGGGTTGGTGTCACAGGTGTAAACCCGCTAGCGGAGCAACGTCGACGTGTTCCGTGTAGTGGCCCTTCTGATGGGTCGGCGGAACTGGTTCGGCATTGGAGTGACAGGTGAAAGGTTGCCGCATACAACGTAAGAAAGAGCTCGCGTGAGTCTTTCGAGGCGGGTGTATGTGTCGTGTATTCCGGGTGTTTCCTGATTGCAATCACCGTCCCTCACGGTTATATGAGTACCACTTGTTCACTGCGTTGTGACGTAGTAACAACTTCCAGATAAAGTGTGATGAATTATTACTTATGTGAAGTTCTTAAATTCATTGTATTGCCAACCATGTAGCTGTAGTTGTAGAGCTCACTGAGTTTATTTTTCCTCTTTGAGCATCACGACATCGGAGGAAAGCGTTTCTTGTTTGATTGTGGACTTCTGATGTGAGGGCTGCCTAAGGCATAATAATCTGCTGCTATTAAACTGAAAGTAAGGATTAACATGTAGGCGTGTTGTTATTGCATCATACCTTTCCTATGTTAGTAATCCATGCACTTTGAGTTCCATGTTTAGGAGTGTCGGTTAAGTCTTGCTGAGCCATCGTGCTCATGGTTGCATTATTAGTGTTTTGCAGGTTATAAAATTTGCTATGAAGATGGTTGTTTGTTGAGCCATCAGGGACTCACCGGAAACCCTGCCGCTGCACTTATCTTTGTGGAAGCTAGTAGGAAGCGTCCGCGGGCTGGACGTCTTCTCTTGTGCATAGTTAGGACCGAGAGTAAGTGTGTATGTATATTCTGCTGCGTGCACCCTAGTGGTAAATTATTTTGTATATGACACTATCTTGAGGAATAAAAGACTTTGTACTTTATGGTTCTTTTCGTGTATGCTATTGGGTGCCGCATCGCACGGTACCACCCAATGTGTATCCTGGAGTGTGGATCCCGGAAGGGGTTCCCCAGAGGCGTGGTATCAGAGCCACATTGGGAATAGCACGCATGGAAAGAGCTTATTTTCGAAAACTTCGAAGTATACGAGTGAGGAACATGTAGTATGCCCACATAAGAACTATTAGTAGCATAGTTACTTAAGGTGGCAAGCTAATAGTGTTTTAATATTCAGTATTTCGATTCTGTAACGATGCACCTACGTGGAGGTAAGAGGTAAGGTACGCCACCGCAGGCGGATCAATTGCGGTAACTCGCCATACGAGTAATAGTATGGAATGGTATACCGTGGCTTGGCACGGTAGTTAATATGAGTCTTTGAACCTCTCTATGGTCCTGAGAGCATATGAAAACGTTGATCTCCAGCGTGCTTTAGGCAAGAGTGAGAATACCCCATCGTGTGGTAAGCAACACGATAGTATGCAACTCTTGAACGTTCAATGTTCAAAGGGCCATACGCAGTGCTCGCCATCGGCGTGCCTCAACGGTTATGAGGCAGTAGGTGGTATCCGTTGGAGACCTGACTTGACTCAAGGACGGCCCGTATGGCAACGATACGGGGCTTATGTTTTTACTATGATATGGACCTGCCTGTAATGGAAAACCTTTGTGTGCATCATTATTGATTGTTCTTCTGCAGGTACCTTAACCACGCGTACAACATTCCGTTTAGAACACGTGTGTGAGTGATCGTTTTAGTGCCACCCCTTGAGATGTATATGCCGGTGTAACGCCGGTTAGGATTTTAATTTGGTGAGGAAACGTAGTACCGTGAAATGTTCTTAACTGCATAAAAAATAATGTTTTCAAATAAAAGAGTAATTTTGGAGTCTAGGATTCCATTAGGGGTTAATGAACTCCTATATTGAACTAAGAGTCAATTGGGAGTATAGTTTCCATTTCAAACCATTAGAAACAACCTCCCCTAATTTTCGGCAGAATTTTTGCTGAATGTGAACAGGGAACAACTGTTGTTTGGTTGAACCAATGGAGGTGAGGGATACATTTCTGGAAAGATTTTCAAATTTTCTACAACTTTTCTGTAGAACTCCAGAACAGAATCTCCCCCCAAATGGATGAAAATCTCAGATGAGTGTTAACTGTCCAAAAACAGGGCAGACCGAAAATGCTCTCTGGAATTTTCTGTATTTCGACCATAACGTCTTGTAGAAAAATTTCTAAGGGTCATGTAAGACACCGTTGGAAGGTTTGTGATATTTACTACAACTTTTTAGTTCAAAGTTTCTCCTGATTTGGAGTCTAATTTTATGAAATCTTGCGGACAAAACAGACACTTTCAGAGGAGGTACTGTCAAAATTGTTCCAGATTTCTGTCAACTTTGAAATAGCATAACTTCTGATCCAGAACAGATATGAAGGCAAATAAATACTCGTTGGAAATATATTGAAGTTATTAATAACTTTGATATTACTCTTGAGACAGGAAACTGTCATTTTCATAATCAAATTCTGGGATTAAGGTCCAAGGGTCATACTCAACAGAGCATTGCTCATTGCCCATGTAATTTAGGACTTGTTGTGGACATGAAGGTTTTTATACTTCTCTAAGTTCCATGAGATATTCATTAGTCATATTTCATCTTTCCTTGCTGTTGATTTAAGTGTTTGACAAACTTCAACAATCATTGGTTATATTTCGGAACTGTCAAAAACCTTGTTTCCTTCATATACGTTGCACAGTTGATGTGATGCTTTTGCGGTTAATCATTTTGAGTTAAAGCTGAGTACACTTTTGGATATTAAGCGTAAATTGCTCACTCTTGCAGTATGGATCATACTCATTCTGTGTATGAAGTTGGTGATTCCAGTCGGGATGGCAATGATTCATCGCAGTGACGATCACCACCATCATCAACCGGACTGGCGGAAGTGTTGGGGAGAATGGCTGAGTCTCTTGAGTTGTTGGTGCATCAAGGCATCCGACAGGAGATCTCCCAGCAAAACCCCACACTGAATACATATCTGGATTTTCTAGCAAGAAAACCACCGGTATTCTCTGAAGCTAAAGAAGCCTTGGAGGCAGATAATTGGCTCCGAGTGATTGAATCTAAATTGGGAATGCTCCATTGTGATGAATATGAGAAGGCTTCATTTGCCGCTCAGCAACTTCATGGATCCGCTGGGGCTTGGTGGTCTGAATATCTTGCTAAGATCGCTGAAGGTCATCGTGTGACGTGGACGGACTTTCGTGAGGCTTTCCGTGCATGTCATATTTGTGAGGGCATTGTCAAAAAAAGAATTGAAGAGTTCTATGAACTCAAACAAGAAGGCATGAGTGTCATGAAATACTTTACGGAATTTAACCGTTTGGTACAATATGCATCTTCTTATGTACATAACGAGACGATGAAGTGTCATTACTTCTTCCGAGGCCTCGATGTCAAGCTTCGAACAAAAGTGGCACAATGCAATAAAGGAAATTATAGCGAGTTAGTCAATGCCGCTATGATTCAAGAAATAGCTGAACTCGAGCACAAGAAAAGTAAGAGGAAGAGAAAATTATCACTGGCATGTATGGATGATTATCATCAAGAACAACCGGTGATATATTGCTTACCATCTAGGGTGGAAATTCAGTCCTTTGACGGACCACCTCAGATCCAATACTATTCATATTCACCCATGGAGGTTCAGCCACTGCTGCAACAGCATCAAATGAGTAGTTGTGCACCCCCACTTCAACAAGGTGCACAAGAATATCAACCACTTCCATATGGTGAAAATCCTGAGATCGCATCGTACGACACTTGTAGCGATGTAGAGCATATTCCTCAGGAGGGTCAAGTGACCCAGCAAAGCAACAGTCATATGTCATCTCAAGCTGCAAAGAAATTCCATGGTCGGTCAAGGAGAACAGCACTGAAGGTGGGAAATATAAACTATATGGAAGTTGAAGACGTTCCCGTAGGACAACCCGTGTTGGCGGGCATATTCAGCCTACGTGATCAGCCCACGCTCGTGTTGTTCGACTCGGGTGCTACCCATGATTTTATCAGGAAAGATTATGTGGTTAAGCACCAAGTACCATCAACCACCTTGGCCGCATCTTATCAGATTAATTCACCGGGAGGTAGTAGGA
Source organism: Neostapfia colusana (assembly GCA_030760725.1). Lineage (NCBI taxonomy): Eukaryota > Viridiplantae > Streptophyta > Magnoliopsida > Poales > Poaceae > Neostapfia > Neostapfia colusana. The sequence goes on along the minus strand of JASWHV010000017.1, from coordinate 27,937,267 downwards.
CAGCGGGCAGAATTGTTGCTCGAGCGCCTATATGTTTGGATGGGCGGATATATCCTGCTACTCTTATCATCCTGGAAGGCTTGCGGATTGACATCATCTTGGGAATGTCTTGGTTGACACATCACCAAGCTATCTTTGATATTAGTTCGTGAACTGTGCAGCTGAATTCAAAGAAGCACGGGCAACACACGTTGATTCTGAGAAATGTTGCACCGGAAGTCACTGCTGTACACACCATTGAAGCTAAGAAACTGGAAGACATTCCAGTTTTCGGGGAATATCCGGACGTGTTTCCCGATGATCTACCGGGCATGCCGCCCGAACGTGAAGTGGAGGTCAAAATTGAACTAGCACCGGGAACCACACCCATATCTCGGAGACCGTATAAAATGGCACCGAAGGAACTCGCGGAGCTGAAGGAGCAGCTGAATGATTTGTTAAGAAAAGGCTTCATTCGACCCAGTTCATCACCATGGGGATGCTCAGCACTGTTCCTCAAGAAAAAGGATGAAACTCTAAGGCTCTGTGTGGACTATCGTCCGCTCAATGCCGTAACTATCAAGAACAAGTATCCACTACCATGTATTGATATGCTTTTCGATCAATTAGTGGGTGCTAAGGTTTTCTCAAAGATGGATAAAAATCCGGGCGGAAGACATACCCAAGACGGCATTCTCGACGAGATATGGATTATATGAGTATCTCGTCATGTCATTCGGACTCACTAATGCTCCGGCTAATTTTATGTACTTGATGAATTCTGTCTTCATGCCGGAGTTGGACAAGTTCGTCGTGGTATTCATCGATGATATCTTGGTATATTCTAAGTCGGAAGAAGAACACGCCGAACATCTTCATATTGTGCTCCAACGCCTACGGGATCACAAGCTGTATGCAAAATTCAGAAAGTGTGAGTTCTGGATCAACCAAGTGCCATTTCTTGGGCACATTATTTCTGCGGAGGGCATCACAGTTGATCCGAGCAAGATCATCCAAGTGCTGAATTCGAGTTCACCGAAATCAGTCCACGAAATCCGTAGCTTTCTCGGTTTAGCAGGGTACTACCGGAGAATCATTCTGAATTTCTCCAAAGTTTCTAAACCGATGACGGAACTTCTGAAGAAGGGCAACAAATATGTTTGGAGTGAAGCATGTGAGGAAGCGTTCAATGCATTGGTAAAACACCTCACAACAGCCCCAGTCTTGGCGCAGCCCGATACGACTAAAGCTTTTGATGTGTATTGCGATGCATCCTGCATCGGCCTAGGCTGCGTGCCTATGCAAGAAGGGTGAGTGGTCCCATATGGATCCAGACAGCTTAGGAATCATGAGCAGAATTATCCGACACATGATCTCGAGCTAGCTGCTGTGGTTCTTGCTCTCAAGATGTGGAGGCACTATTTGCTTGGAAACATAGTTCACCTCTACACCGACCACAAGAGTTTAAAGTACATCTTCACACAAAAAGAATTAAATATGAGGCAGCAAAGATGGTTAGAGCTAATCAAGGATTATGAACTGGAGATTCATTACCATCCTGGAAAAGCGAATGTTGTTGCTGATGCCCTTAGTCGGAAATCACATGTTCATAACCTAACCATGGCTGCAATGGAAGAGGAAGAACCGAGCCTGCGCTGGGTTCCCAATGGGTCATTGTTTAACCTTGCCCTCATTCCTACAATTCGTGATGAAATTGTAGAGGCTCAAAGAAAAGATAAGGGCATGGCCCATATCCGGAAGAGAATAGACAAAGGAGAAGCTATGTGCTTCCGGAAAGATGATAATGGTACACTATGGTTCAAGAACCGTATAGTCGTGCCGAGGGACATGAAGCTTCGTAAGAAAATATTAAACGAAGCTCATCTATCAAAATTTTCCGTTCATCCAGGGAGCAACAAGCTGTACCAAGATTTGAGAAACAAGTTTTCGTGGACACGGATGAAGCGGGAAATAGCTAAATACGTATCTGAGTGCGATACGTGTCGAAAGGTGAAACCAGATCACATGAAGAAACCTGGGTTGCTACAGCCCCTTCATATTCCGGCATGGAAGTGGGAAGATGTGAGTATGGATATTATTGTCAGGTTACCACTCACGTATCGGAAGCATGATTCAGTTTGGGTAATCGTTGACCGATTAACCAAGTCAGCACACTTCATACCGGTGAATATGAGATTCAATGCCAAGAAATATGCGGAGTTATACATCGAGCGGATATTATGTCAGCATGGAGTTCCAAGAACAATAGTTTCAGATCGTGGTGCGCTGTCCGTTTCTCGTTTCTGGGAACAGCTGCACGCATCTTTGGGAACCAAATTGCTTTGAAGCTCCGCATATCACCCTCAAACAGATGGACAAACTGAGAGGGTGAATCAAGTCCTGGAAGATATGCTAAGAGCATGTGCCATCCACCACGGTAAGATCTGGGATGATCATTTACCGCTGGTGGAGTTCTCGTATAACAATGGTTATCAAACGAGCATAAAAATGGCACCTTATGAAGCTCTCTATGGCCGGAAGTGCCGCACTCCCTTGAACTGGTGTGAATCAGGCGAGAGAGTGATTTACGGAATTGATCTTGTAAATGAAGCAGAAGAGCGGGTAAGGCTTATTCAAGCAAATCTCAAAGCCGCTCAGTCCAGGCAAAAGAGCTATGCCGATAGAAGACGTCGTCCTCTGGAATTTCAAATTGGGGACCACGTATATCTCCGCGTATCTCCTATGAAGGGCATTCAGCGATTCGGAGTGAAAGGGAAGTTAGCTCCGCGTTTTATCGGTCCCTTCGTCATCATTGAAAGATGTGGACCCGTGGCATACCGTTTCGAGCTACCGGCAGCCTTAGCCGTAGTTCATAACTGTGACACCCTCATCTCGGGTGTCAGCATATGTTCATGTTTTATGAAGAGGAAACATTTTAAGAAAAGAAGGAACAGAGAAAAATATCAAAGGAATAGCCAATGAGAGCCGAATCCAGCTTTCAGAAAGCGCCAAGGACAACTCACCGCGGCCGCTGGCCACGTGGCGTGATCGGAGCTCATCCCTGCAAAGTGGGGAGAGGTCCGCCGCTAAAATAGCTACATGGCAGGTTCGGGACTCATCTCCACGAAAGGGGAGAGGTCTGACCCTGGGGGACACATGTTGCTCTCGGAGCTTTCCTCTGCGGAAGAAGCAAAGGCATTTCCGCAGGACACATGTCACCTTCGGAGCTAGTTGTCACGGAAATCAGAGGACCAGTCCCACGGGATACGTGTCGGTCTCGGAGCTCACCTCCGAGAGGTCCGGTTCGGTCTCAGAACTCACCTCCAAGAGGTCCGGTTCTATCGGACACGTGTCGCCACCGGAGCTTATCTCCAGGAGGTCTGTCGCTGCTGGACACGTGTCGACCTCGGGGCATGTCCCTGAAGAAAGAAGAGAGGAAAGACAGGCGCCAACACGTGGCGTGCGTGGAGCTCACCTCCAAAGGAAGCGGAGGTCTCGGTCAACTGACACGCGGCACAACCGGAGCTCGTCTCTACGGAGAAGGAGATACTAGGCCCCGGAAGGACACGTGGAGCCTCCGGAGCTCATCGCCACGAAGGTAACGAGTTCTGGAGCGGCTGTTACGCGTAATAATATCGGTATGTAAAGGAAACCGACCTGAATTCCACAACGTTACCGCACCAAATCAACTAAAGATAAGATGATAGGATCCAACGACGATCTGAATAAGACTCTTATTCGGGATACAATCAGATTAGGACTCTTCTCTTCCCGATTATAAATACAACCCAGAACCTCTGGCCGAAACAACAAACTTCTTTTCCAACTCCTGAGCCGACGACTTAGAGCCCTAGCCCCAACTCACCGAGAAAGCCATCGCCGGAGCGCGGCAAGGAAGATCGCCGGAGGAAAGCCCAGCGGTCTGAGGAGGACCTCGAAGACCGAGAGGAACGTAAGGTAGGCCCCAATACCACCTTACGATATCGTTGTGTTTTCTTTTGCATCTGTTCTTTGATTCCTTTTGAACAGAAGCCTTCTCGTGGACAGATCACTTGATGATCAGGTTGATCTAAAGACAAGATCATTGCCACGTCCACCTTTGATCCGAACACCTCTGTCCATGCAAGCCATGCAAGAACACGCCAATCTAATAAAAATCATAGGATAGCATGCATATGCATCATCGCATCTAGTTTAAGGTTTGTGCATGATATTGATTGCTGTGAATCTTGTATGCACGTGATCCTACCTAGCAGGACAAGCTCAGGGAGCTGTCTACGACGAACTGCAGCAACCAGGTTTTGAGATTCAAGAACAACCGGAACCGCAAGAACAAGGCAAGTGCTCCTTGACCATGTTGATCCTATGTTTTGGGTAAAACTATTTTGTTTGCGAAAAGGTGTGTGTGCTGAGTCAAACATGATGGGAAACCTTTTTATAGGAGTTTACTAGTTTTGGTTAAACCACCCTTGTTGCCTGGAAAGTTTATGAGTAGGGTATGGTTTTTGCTTTATGCTTCGCTGAGTATGGGATTGGGAAGCGAGATAGATGTGTCTAGCTAATTGCACCCGTAATGATAATGAGAAACTGATGTTAATAATGGACATGGATCGGAGGGAGATCTAGGCAAGACTGGGTTTGTGAATGAGGTAGCATGAGATGGTGGTTTACTTGCCATAGATCTAAGGACCGGTTCATGCATGCACACGCCAGGATAACAGTGCCACCACAAGGCCAAGTATGGGTGCGGATTAGCTGAGTAATTAGGTAAGTTGCTAGAGTGTTATGGATTGTGGAAGGGGCGGGGAATGGGAGTCGGTTGAGGACTGCCCTGGGAACTGCATGGCACAAGAGGGGGCCCGTGGGTGGGAGAATTGGAGATTCTAGCCTGCCGGTGAAACCTTAGTGAGTCCATACATCTAGTAACCCCTTTGTAAAGGCTATTTTGTGATCACTTGACCATACACCGACGGATGTGTACTGGTATAATGGAGGTTCTGCAGTTGCCGTCGGGTGACGAAATCACAAACTTGTGGGTAAAGAGGTGCAAACTCTGTAGAGTTATTAAAACTATCATGATAGCCGAGCTTACGGACACAAGCACCTAGCTAAACTGCCATGATTAGTTGGGATGGTATTGGGAAGATTCTTGGTTATGGATATTGGTTTGTTTATGGTTTGGTTTGGTACTGTTGAGTCCGGGTGATAAGATGGTTGCATGCCTGTTGAGTCATGGCAACGAGTTTGGTCTCAGTGTGAGACGAAGTTGTTTTAAGATGGTAGCGAATACGGGGAGGTATTCGTGAGATGGTAGCGAATACGAGGAGGTATTCATGAGTAAGAATGAGGTTGGTTAATGTTCGGCTAGAACATGGAAAGCGATGGAGGTATGTTGGTAATTTAATACATGATGGGATTACATTCATCTAAAGTTAAGTTGCTGTTTTATCATGGTTTTATAAATCTGCTTTTCTACAAATAAGCCTTTTTATACCTACCTTGTTATGAGCTGCATATCATGTGTTCTCCCGCACTTGCTGAGTACATCATTGTACTCAAACATGCATTATTATTTCATCATCAGCAGCAGGAGAAGCCTACTATGAAGACCAAGTGGAGCATTATGGCGTGTGATCTGTTCTCAACCATGCCCTTGAAGGGAGTAGAGATGGAGCCACATCTGCTTAGATTTGCTTCCGCATTAGCTAAATAGCTTCCGCTTTAGAATAAAGACTTCCGCTGTGAACATGAGTCCAAGACTCATGAGATATTGTAATAAGCTTTGTTAATCGTGGTAATATATAATCTGAATTCAGTTTGTGGAACGTATGTGTATGTGTGATGAACATCCTGGGCACACATATGCATTAGTTCTCGGTTCCGTGGTTTTCCCACAGAATTGAGGGCGTCACAGATTGGTATCAGAGCCACGGGTTGACAGTAGGTTACATGCCTAGATAGAAACCTTAGATTGATATTAGAGCGACGGGTTAACAGCAAGTTACACCCCTAAATAGGAGTCATAGGTAGCTAAGCCACACTGACCAAAGTAAGTGTCCTAGGGTGAATAGCTTAGATTGGCCTTGAAACCACCTTGACATAGGGAACCATCCTTGAATAGGAGTTGTGTGGTCCCTTGTGATGATTAATTGTGATTGTGTGCTTAGTGTGAGTTGTGGGACGTCTCAAAACGTTGTCCATATCCACACGTAAGAAGAAAGAGGTGTGAGATGTTTCGACACTTGCTCACATCCTCATATGGGCTAATATATAAATAGTCCACCTCACCTTGATGCATATAGTTGAAGAGATCTATCTAACCTTCTAACATTCTATTCTATTTCGATCTCTCTCACAGATGGTGAGAGGAAACGCCGGCCGAAGGAACGTCCAGGAGGATGACCATGATGAAGTTCCTGCTAACCCAGGAGCTGGCGAAAACCATCTGGAAAGGTTGATGGCCATGCAAAACCAGCTTATGCAAACCATGATCCAAACTTTGGGTCAGTTGCAGGCCAACCAAAACCCCGTTCCGGCACCACCGCCACCACCACCACCGGCTCATAACAGGTTGGGAGAGTTCATGAGGACTCAACCACCCACCTTTGCTCAAGCTAGTGATCCCATGGAGGCCGATGATTGGTTAAAATCCATGGAGAAAAATCTTGCCATTGTTCAGTGCAATGACCGAGAGAAGATTCTCTTCGCGTCGCACCGACTTATGGGAGGCGCTGCTGACTGGTGGGATGCTCCGAGCAATGCTCATGCCAACCCGGAGACAATTACTTGGACTGAGTTCAAGGAAAGTTTCCGCTCTCACTACATCCCTGCTGGTGTAATGATGCTCAAAAGGCAGGAGTTCGAAGGTCTCCGCCAAGGGCAGAAAAGTGTGAATGAGTATCTCAACAAGTTCATACAACTGTCCCAATATGCCCCCGAAGATGTCAACTCAGATCAGAGGAAGCAGTACCTGTTCATGAGAGGGTTGAACAATGAGATCCAGGTTCAGCTCCTCAACAATGACTACGTAAGCTTCCAGAAGCTGGTTGACAAGGTCATAGTGGTTGAAAACAAGATCCGAGAGATCGAGCGAGAGTGCAAGAGGAAGATGCTATACCAGCCCCAAGTTAGTAACGTACGACCTAGGTACATGCCCCCTGCACCACAGTATAGATCGACCAATCTTGCGTACCGCCCTGGTCAGCCACCACAGCAACAATTCGTTGCACCGGTACCTCGTGTGCCCATGTCTCCTTCGCCCCGACCTAACAATGGCACCCCTGTTCAAAACCCCCGCACCAACATACCTGCTGCCGTAGGCAACAGGGCATGCTTTGCATGCGGGGAAGTAGGCCACTTCGCGAACCAGTGCCCAAGGAGAGGCCATGGACATCAGGGTAACGTGCCCAAGCAGAACCCGCGACCGAACGGAGGAGACAATCAAGGGAACCGTGGACAGCAGAACTATGCTCGTGGCAACGTGAACCATGTCTCTGCTGAGGAAGCACAACAGGCTGAGGACGTCGTAATTTGTATGTTCCTTGCCAACTCCAACCAAGCCACCATCTTATTTGATTCTGGAGCCTCGCATTCCTTCATATCATCAAAATACGTTGCCAAACATCATCTACCTGTATCCCACTTAGAATGTGATATGTTAGTTAATTCTCCCGGAGGAGAAATGAGGACTAATATAGTATGTCCTAAAGTAAGCCTTAAAATAAGGGGGTAGACTTCCTTGCCAACCTTATTGTCTTGGACTCCCAAGGGATTGACATCATACTCGGAATGGATTGGCTAAGCAAGCACAACGGGGTAATCGAATGTGTTGAAAGAAGCATACCGTTGACAAACGAGCACGGCATTCGTGTCGAGTTTGAGTCAGCCCAGCAAACAACCGAACGGGCAAATTTGAACCACGTCGAAGGAGCAACATTGGACAGCATTCTAGTGGTTCTGGAATTTTCTGACGTATTCCCGGAAGAGCTTCCAGGTATGCCACCTGACCGGGACATTGAGTTTGCCATAGAGTTGGTACCCGGAACTGCACCCATAGCCAAGAGACCTTATAGGATGCCCGTCAACGAGCTAGTTGAACTCAAGAAGCAAATTCAAGGACAGTTGGAGAAAGGTTTTTATCCAGTCCAAGCTCGTCACCATGGGGAGCTCCGGTGCTCTTCGTAGACAAGAAGGATGGAACCCAAAGGATGTGCGTGGACTATAGGTCCCTCAACGAGGTAACCATCAAGAACAAATACCCTCTACCCCGTATAGAGGACCTGTTCGACCAAATGAAAGGAGCCCGAGTGTTCTCCAAGATTGATCTTCGGTCGAGATATTTCTAGCTGAATATTAAGCCCTCCGATATACCTAAGACAGCCTTTCGGACACGGTATGGTTCGTATGAATATACCGTTATGTCCTTTGGGTTGACAAATGCACCCGCGTACTTCATGTACCTTATGAACAAGGTCTTCATGGAGTACTTGGACAAGTTCGTCGTGGTTTTCATCGATGACATTATGGTGTATTCAAAAAGTGAGGAGGAGCATGAAGAACATCTGAGATTGACCTTGCAGAAGTTGCGTGAGCATCAATTGTATGCCAAGATCAACAAGTGTCAATTTTGGCTAAAGGAAATATATTTCTTAGGCCACATTATCTCCAAGGAAGGGGTATCGGTTGATCCTGGAAAGGTGAGAGATGTTATGAAGTGGGACCAACCGAAGAGCGTGAAGGATATTCGGAGTTTCCTTGGGATGGCAAGATACTATCGGCGCTTCATTAAAGGCTTTTCTAAGATAGCAAAACCTATGACGGAGTTGCTAATGAAGGGAAAAGTCTTTCAATGGACACCATCCTGCTAAGAAAGTTTTGAGGAACTCAAGAAAAGGCTAACCACAGCACCAGTTCTGGTATTGCCAGACGTAAGCAAGAGCTTTGACATATATTGTGACGCATCCAGACAAGGGCTCGGATGTGTGCTCATGCAGGAAGGACAAGTGGTAGCCTATGCCTCACGGCAATTAAAGAAGCACGAGCTTAACTATCCTACACATGACTTGGAGTTAGCAGCAGTAGTGCATGCATTGAAGATTTGGAGACATTATATCCTTGGTCATAGATGTGAGATCTATACGGATCATAAAAGCCTCAAGTACATATTCACACAAACGGACTTGAATTTGAGGCAACGTCGATGGTTAGAACTCATCAAGGATTATGATGTTGGAATCAACTACCACCCCGGGAAGGCCAATGTAGTAGCTGATGCATTGAGCCGAAAGGGAGCATGTCACCAACTCACGGTTCGGGAGGTACCACACGAACTACATAAGGAGTTCGAACGGTTACACCTTGGATTCTTGAATAACATGGAAATAATAGAGATCCACTCCTCATTGGAGCAAGAAATAAGAGAGGGCCAAGCAACGGACGAGGAGATCAAGGAGATCAAGGAAAGAATCCGACAAGGAATAGAGAAGGATTTCAAGGAGGATGAAAAGGGTACGCTTTGGCGAGGAAAAAGGATTTGTGTGCCGAACATAAGACACCTCCGCGACATGATATTGAAGGAGGCACATGATTCCCCCTATTCCATACATCCAGGAAGCACCAAAATGTACAAGGACTTGAAAACTTGTTATTGGTGGGATGGTATGAAGAGGGATATAGCCGAATACGTTGCCCTATGCGACACATGCCAACGGGTGAAGGCCGAACATCAAAAACCCGCTGGATTGTTGCAACCTTTGAAAATACCCAAATGGAAGTGGGAGGACATCAGTATGGATTTCATCGTCGGATTGCCACGTACTCAGTCGGGATACGACTCCATCTGGGTCATTGTGGACTGATTGATGAAAACCGCCAATTTTCTCCTTGTAAAGGCAAGTTACAACGTTGCACAATTGGCAGAGTTGTACATGGAGCGGATCGTGTGCCGTCACGGAGTTCCGAGGAGGATAGTCTCAGATCGAGGTTCTCAGTTTACCTCTAGATTCTGGAGGAAGCTGCAGAAAGCCATGGGTACACGACTGGATTTTAGCTCCGCCTATCACCCACAAACAGGTGGACAAACCGAAAGGACAAACCAAATTTTGGAGGGCATGTTGAGAGCTTGCGCCTTGAAACGTGGGCGTAGTTGGGATAGGAGTTTACCGTATGTCGAATTCTCCTATAACAACAGCTATCAAACTACCTTGAAGATGTCGCCTTACGAAGCCTTATATGGTAGACAGTGTAGAACACCACTATTTTGGAACGAGACCGGAGAAAACCATGTGTTTGGACCCGAAGTGCTACAAGAAGCCGAAGAGCAAGTCCAAGCGATACGGGAGAACTTAAAAGCCGCTCAGTCAAGACAGAAAGGCTATGCGGACAATAGGCGAAGGAAGTTGACTTTCGAAGTCGGAGACTTCGTATACCTTAAGGTATCGCCTATCCGAGGCCAACGACGTTTCAACGTCAAAGGCAAGCTAGCACCTCGCTACATCGGACCATTTAAGATTCTGGATAAGCGAGGAGAAGTAGCCTATCAACTAGAGCTCCCAAACCACCTCTCCGACGTACATGACGTGTTTCATGTATCCCAGCTCAAGAAGTGCTTGAGAGTACCAGAGGAACAAGTATCAATGGGAGAGCTTGAACTTCAAAAGGACCTGACTTATGCGGAACACCCTGTCCGAATGTTGGACGTAAAGGAAAGGGTCAGCCGAAACAAAGTAATTCGATGGGGCAAGGTACAATGGAGCCGTCACACCGATGCTGAAGCCACATGGGAGCTTGAAGAGAATATCAAGGCAGAATTTCCTCATCTATTTTCTACTAATGAATCTCGAGGACGAGATTCAATTTAAGGGGGGTAGATTTGTGACACCCTCATCTCGGGTGTCAGCATATGTTCATGTTTTATGAAGAGGAAACATTTTAAGAAAAGAAGGATCAGAGAGAAATATCAAAGGAATATCCAATGAGAGCCGAATCCAGCTTTCAGAAAGCGCCAAAGACAACTCACCGCAGCCGCTGGCTACGTGGCGTGATCGGAGCTCATCCCTGTGAAGTGGGGAGAGGTCCGCCGCTAAAATAGCTACGTGGCTGGTTCGGGACTCATCTCCGCGAAAGGGGAGAGGTCCGACCCTGGGGGACACGTGTTGCTCTCGGAGCTTTCCTCTGCGGAAGAAGCAAAGGCATTTCGACAGGACACATGTCACCTTCGGAGCTAGTTGTACCGGAAATCAGAGGACCAGTCGCACGGGATACGTGTCTGTCTCGGAGCTCACCTCCGAAAGGTCCGGTTCGGTCTCGGAACTCACCTCCGAGAGGTCCGGTTCTATCAGACACGTGTCGCCACCGGAGCTTATCTCCAGGAGGTCTGTCGCTGCTGGACACGTGTCGACCTCGGGGCATGTCCCTGAAGAAAGAAGAGAGGAAAGACAGGCGCCAACACGTGGCGTGCGCGGAGCTCACCTTCAAAGGAGGGGGAGGTCTCGGTCGATTGACACGCGGCACAACCGGAGCTCGTCTCTGGGGAGAAGGAGATACCAGGCCCCGGAAGGACACGTGGAGCCTCCGGAGCCATCGCCGCGAAGGTAACGAGTTCTGGAGCGGCTGTTACGCATAAGAATATCGGTACGTAAAGGAAACTGACATGAATTCCACAACGTCACCGCACCAAATCAACTAAAGATAAGATGATAGGATCCAATGACGATCTGAATAAGACTCTTATTCGGGATACAATCAGATTAGGACTCTGCTCTTCCCGATTATAAATACAACCCAGAACCTCTGGCCGAAACCACAAACTTCTTTTCCAACTTCTGAGCCGACGACTAGAGCCCTAGCCCCAACTCGCCGAGAAAGCCATCGCCAGAGCGCGGCAAGGAAGATCGCCGGAGGAAAGCCCAGCGGTCTAAGGAGGACCTCGAAGACCGAGAGGAACGTAAGGTAGGCCCCAATACCACCTTAGGATATCGTTGTGTTTTCTTTTGCATCTGTTCTTTGATTCCTTTTGAACAGAAGCCTTCTCGTGGACAGATCACTTGATGATCAGGTTGATCTAAAGACAAGATCATTGCAACGTCCACCTTTGATCCGAACACCTCTGTCCATGCAAGCCATGCAAGAACACGCCAATCTAATAAAAATCATAGGATAGCATGCATATGCATCATCGCATCTAGTTTAAGGTTTGTGCATGATATTGATTGCTGTGAATCTTGTATGCACGTGATCCTACCTAGCAGGACAAGCTTAGGGAGCTGACTACGACGAACTGCAGCAACCAGGTTTTGAGATTCAAGAACAACCAGAACCGCAAGAACAAGGCAAGTGCTCCTTGACCATGTTGATCCTATGTTTTGGGTAAAACTATTTTGTTTGCGAAAAGGTGTGTGTGCGAGTCAAACATGATGGGAAACCTTTTTATAGGAGTTTACTAGTTTTGGTTAAACCACCCTTGTCGCCTGGGAAGTTTATGAGTCGGGTATGGTTTTTGCTTTATGCTTCGCTGAGTATGGGATTGGGAAGCGAGATAGATGTGTCTAGCTAACTGCACCCGTAATGATAATGAGAAACTGATGTTAATAATGGACATGGATCGGAGGGAGATCTAGGCAAGACTGGGTTTGTGACTGAGGTAGCATGAGATGGTGGTTTACTTGCCATAGATCTAAGGACCGGTTCATGCATGCACATGCCAGGATAACAGTGCCACCACAAGGCCAAGTATGGGTGCGGCTTAGCTGAGTAATTAGGTAAGTTGCTAGAGTGTTATGAACTGTGAAAGGCGAGGGGAATGGGAGTCGAGTGAGGACTCCCCTGGGAACTGCATGGCACAAGAGGGGGCCCGTGGGTGGGATAATTGGAGATTCTAGCCTGCCGGTGAAACCTTAGTGAGTCCATACATCTAGTAACCCCTTTGTAAAGGCTATTTTCTGATCTCTTGACCATACACCGACGGATGTGTACTGGTATAATGGAGGTTCTGCAGTCGCCGACAGGTGACGAAATCACAAACTTGTGGGTAAAGAGGTGCAAACTCTGCAGAGTTATTAAAACTATCATGATAGCCGAGCTTACGGACAGAAGCACCTGGCTAAACTGCCATGATTAGTTGGGATGGTATTGGGAAGGTTCTTGGTTATGTATATTGGTTTGGTTATGGTTTGGTTTGGGACTGTTGAGTCCGGGTGATAAGATGGTTGCATGCCTGTTGAGTCATGGCAACGAGTTTGGTCTCAGTGTGAGACGAAGTTGTTTTAAGATGGTAGCGAATACGGGGAGGTATTCGTGAGATGGTAGCGAATACGAGGAGGTATTCGTGAGTAAGAATGAGGTTAGTTAATGTTCGGGTGGAACATGGAAAGCGATGGAGGTATGTTGGTAATTCATTACATGATGGGATTACATTCATCTAAAGTTAAGTTGCTGTTTTATCATGGTTTTATAAATCTGCTTTTCTGCAAATAAGCCTTTTTATACCTACCTTGTTATGAGCTGCATATCATGTGTTTTCCCGCACTTGCTGAGTACATCATTATCCTCGAACTTGCATTATTATTTCATCATCAGCAGCAGGAGAAGCCTACTATGAAGACCAAGTGGAGCATTATGGCGTGTGATCTGTTCTCAACCTTGCCTGTGGAGGGAGTAGAGATGGAGCCAATTCTGCTTAGATTTGCTTCCGCATTAGCTAAATAGCTTCCGCTTTAGAATAAAGACTTCTGCTGTGAACATGAGTCCAAGACTCATGAGATATTGTAATAAACTCTTTTAATCATGGTAATATATAATCTGAATTCAGCTTGTGGAACGTATGTGTATGTGTGATGAACATCCTGGGCACACATATGCATTAGTTCTCGGTTCCGTGGTTTTCCCACAGAATTGAGGGTGTCACAATAACGTCTTCCACATATCTCAGTTGCGGAAGTGTTTGAAAGTTCCAACGGAGAGTCTCACGGAATGCACAGCAGATTTGAAGCCGGACCTCATGTATGTTGAGCATCCAACCCGTATAATTGATGAAAAGACTCGCGAGACCAGAAACCGGACGCTGTGATTTTTCAATGTACTATGGGAAAATCACACGTCTGACAAAGCTACATGGGAAAGCGAGGAGTACTTGCAACACAATCATCCGGAGTTATTAGAGTCTTATATTCAGTAGTCATCCTCCCCGCATTGTCCCTACTCATGAATCTCGGGACGAGATTCTTTTTAAGGGTGGAGGAATGTAAAAGTCCCAAAAACATGTAAATGGAAAACTCGAGCTATGAATAAAGTTGAGTTTGAATCCAAGAAATGGGACTTGCAAAAAACTTTTTGTTTAATCATAAAAATGTTGGCAGGTGCAATAGGACTTTAAATTCAGTTTGGATTAGAAGGTTCACTTCAATGAGAAGAGTGCCATTTTCAAAAAGAAAAAAATTCAAACTGTTGTTCAAGCAGTGGTATTTGCAATGACCGACTAAAAAATCAGAGGACATATTTGAATTCCTCAGGTCCAAATTATGAAGGAGCCAAATTTTGAGAAATTTTGGGGGTGCTTTGATATGAGTATCAAAGGGGCCTATGAATTTCCTTGAAATTTGAATTTAAATTTTAACTGAAGAACATAATGTCAAAATTCCAAACAGCTTTTGAATCTGAGCTCTTCAGGATTTAAATTTGCTTTGTGCCAAATTTTGGACAATCTTTTGGGGAGGAGCAGGGGTGGACCCACTTGCCATTGAGCCAAATAGACTTGCTCCTTAAGTCTTCTCTGCCTGTTCACTGGGGCCCAGTTGTCTGTGAGAGGGAACACGGTCTCTGTTTCTCTTCTGCCGAGCGCGCGACAGCAGCAGAACCCCGGCGCCAGCGCATGGGTGCGCGACGATTCTACTGAGCGCCGGTCGAACCGCCTCAGTGCGCCGATATTATCCCCGCGGACGCTACCTCGCTCAGAAACCGCTCGTGCTTCCTCTCCCCCGTAGTTGCCTCCCGTGGGCACCGTTTCCCCGCCGCTACGGCATCCCCTCCCAGCAATGCCGTCCGGACGCCTGGGCAACATTCACGCCGAGCTGAGCTCATCCCCGGCGTCGCCCAAGCTCCCTCGACATGCCCACAGCGAGGACAAGGTGCTAACCCAGGAGAAACCCGACGCCGAGCTCGATTTTCTCTCCACCGCGCCGGGTGAAGCTGCCGTAGAAAGAACCCGTCACCCGGCCACCACAGAGATTCTCCCACCGAGCTACAAAAGCAAAAAGGTGCGCCTAGACCTCTTCTTGCTTCACCGCAACCCCGGCTGCCTGTCACGGACGGTGCTCGCCGGAATTTCGTTTTTGCCGTCGACATGCAATAATAACCGAGGTGGGAAACTCGGCAAATTCGTCTCACACGTTGAACCACTCTGCACACAACGTAGAATACACCTTCTATACCTCCGTGCGCGTTCATAGGATCAAGAACCACCGAGAACCATCGAGCTGAGGGGGCCCGATCCCGATCACGGGGTCGTGCCGCCTTGCCCGAGGAATCACATTGGGTGGTGCCGTGTTATGCGGCACCCAACAGCACACATATAAGGAACACAGTATTACATAAATCAAAAGCGGAAGGTTACAATTATTCTTTGTAAATAATTTACACAAATTAGCTACAGCGGAAGTCTATAACCAGCTCATGTTGAATAACTATGAAGCACCGAGAAGAGGTCCAGCCCGTGGACTACTCTCGCTAGCAACACGAAGACAAGGTAGCGGCTAGGTTCTCCAAGTGTGACATGACTTGGAAGTTTCCGAGTCTCACCGGACAACCCTCTTTATAGCGTCGATGTTTACCTGCAAAACCACTTATATAGCAAGAGTGAGCACAAAGGCTAAGCAAGACTTAACCGTCTCTCCTAAAGCATGAAACTCTACATGAACGTAACCTAAGACCTATCCTGTAATTTGCGAAAAGACTCGCCTACGAGTTCATCCTTAACTTTCAGATTTTAGCCATAATAGTAGTGACCTTGCGCCCAGCAACATTGGAACTCCACAATCAAACAAGAAACGCTTCATCCAATGTTACTTGTCCCAAGGTGAAAAATAAATTTAGTTTGCTCTATCTCTACTTCAAACATGGTTTTCATGCAACTTAACATAATCACAACAGCAATTATACTTTTTGCAAACTGTTTCCACACAAGTTGATTTAACTACGTCACAACATGGGAGCAAGCAGTACTCAATAACCGTGAGGGACGGAGATTCGAATCAAACACTACCCGGATAACTCGACACATACGCCCGCCTCTGAAGACCCAACTCTGGCATCCTTCATTACGTCCTATGTGGCAACCTTTCTCAGGACACTAGACTGTAGAACCGGTCGCGCCGTCTCGGGCTCATAGGTCTAACAAGACGATGTGGTATGCCTCTACAATCCAGTGAACCTGGTACATCGGTTTCCTGGTTCCCATATATCAGTAAGCATCCGGTACACAACTCAATACTTGCTCCTGGACGCGGCATACGCATCGGTCCTTAACCGACACAGGCAGAGCTACTCGACCAAGACCTTGTCTTGACGCAGCCTAACCCCTCTGCCCGGTCTCATCTTTAGAAATGTAAACTTTAGTTTGCTTCCTTCCCCAACCACACTTATGATATTCTGAACTATAGCTCACGAGTAGTTTCAAACTACTCGTCTTCTACTGGATGCCCTAGTCTATTTAGCATGGCCTTATTCTACATTGATGACACAATTCTACCATCGACCTCATGGTTCATTTTTGATTATGCAAGTGGGGTATAAAACATCCTTGACCTAATGCACATACAAACTGAGACCCATAGTAGTGAACAAAGTAAAAACTTTAGAAAATAACTTAAGTGCAAACCGGGGCTTGCCTTGGTTTTGCAGGTGACTTAAGTCAGGTAAGATGAAGCTAGTTGCTGATGATGACTTGAGGCTTAATCCCTGCCTTCTTGCTCCTTGATCCAAGTTCAACTTCTCCTTCACTCTTCCACGTTTAAACACTACACGTTATGAACATGCATACATGTTTAATTGTAAAACTTTTTGCTAACAAATGCTAAAGCCAAGTTTGAAACTGGAACTTTGTTTAAGAATTTAAAATGAAACTGGTGCTAGTGGTTTGGGTTTGTGTTTAAGCACTATCATCAAGTGATGAGTGGGATTCCATCACTTGGGTGGGGATCAACTAATAATGGTTGGACAGGACATAATGATCCAGGGCTCCAATGGAGCTGGGAATTTTCTTGGGGGTTCCTTGTCACAAGAAAGTCCTCTGGACCAAAATTCAGAACATTTCACTAAGTGGATCACCCAGAACAATTCCCTAAGCATTTAAGCATAAAGGAATTAATTCTGATTAAACTTGCATTTTCATGCAAATCTAAGTGAACCATACTTTCCTACATAGCTCAGAGAGTATGCCTAAATTTTCCTAAGATTTTTGGAGCAAAGGAATGGCTAGAACTGAATTTCCAAGTTTTGGAAATTTCCTGAAAATGTTTCTGTACTTATTTGAATACAGAAAATTGAATTTAGAATTACCCTAACTAATTCAACTCCAAATGAGCTGAAACTTTTACAGGAGTCTCCTAATATCCCAAAGAATATTATGTCAAAATTTGGGGAGTTTTGGATGAACCAAACTCCCTCTAAAATTCTTTTGCTGAAAAGCTTTAATGAATTCTCCAGAATTTTCTATTGGTTTTCCTGAAAATTGGGTTGTATATTTGGATAGAGATTTTCATCCTGAATCCAACCCATTTTGAATCACTAATTTTGGAGCTCTCTAGCAAAAGTTATGCAGATCCAAAGTTTGAACCAAATCTGGAATTCAAATTAATTCGGGAAAAGTTCAAACTCTGCCTGTGGGCCACAGGGCCACGTGTCGACCGCTGAAACACAAGCCACACGGGGCCACAGACCTTTTCCCGCGCCACCAGATGCAATGTTCAAGGGGCACTTGCCTTGTTCTTGTGGCTTCTGTTGCTCTGGGATCTCGAAGTCTTGGTGTTGTATTCCTTCATAGATAGCTCCCTGAGCTCGTCCTTCTACTTACGGTCACGCACATACAAGATTTACAGCAATCAATATCATGCACAATCTTTACTCAAGATGCAATGGTGCATATGCATGCTAATCCTATGGTGCTGTTTTTATTAGATCGGTTTGTATGTGTTCTTGTATGTTTTGCATGGGTTTTACGATGAACAGAGGGGTAAGGATAAAGTGTGGACGTGGTGATGATCTTTTGGAATCGGTGAAACAGATGCGAAGAAAACCGCGATGATGTCGTAAGGTAGTAACAAAGACCTACCTCGTCTTCCTCCTAGCAAAAACAGATCGTCGGCTCTCCTCCGGCGATGGCGATCATGGTCCGGACTCGTCGGGGGTCTCTCCAGTGGTCAAACTCCAGCGAAGGGGTTTAGCTCGGCAAGTTGGGGGCTAGGGCTCCAAGTCGTCAACTCGGGAGGTGGAAAAGAAGTTCGTGGTTGTGGCCAAAGGTTCTGGGTTCCATTTATAAGAGGAAAATGAAGAGTCCTACTCTGATCAGAATTCGAGTAAGAGTCCTATTCAAATTGTTTTTGGATCTTAACAACTTATCTTCAGTAGATTTGGTGTTGTAGCAGCGTGAAATCGTGTCGGTTTTCCTCCGTATCGGGTATGCCCACGCGTACAGAAGAAAAACTGTTTCAGATATCGTTACCTTTGAGGCGGTGAGCTCCGGAGGTTCCATGTGTCCAGCAGGGACCAGGCCTCCTGTTTCCGCAGAGGCGGGCTCCGGTTGTGCCGCGTGTCAGGCGGGCGGGACCTCCCTCTCATCAGAGGTGAGCTCCGCGTGCGCCATGTGTCCTGGCGGGTCGGTATCCCTCTCCTTCGGAGGCGAGCTGTGCGTGCGCCACGTGTCTAGAGGATCGGGACCTCCCCTCTCTCAGAGACGAGCTCCGCGTATGCCACATGTCAGTTCCGGACCTCCCCTTTCTTCGGAGGTGGCTCCGGGGGTGCCACGTGTCAGTGCCGGACCTCCCCTCTCTCCAAAGGTGGGCTCCGGTAGTGCCACGTGTCCTAACAGCGTCGGACTTCCTTTCTACTTAGAGATGAGCTCCGAGGTCGACACGTGTCCAATAGCGTTGGACCTCCTGGAGGTGGGCTCCGAGAATGACACGTGTTCAACAGTGTCGGACCTCCCGGAGGCGAGCTCCGGAGGTGACACGTGTCCATTAGGACCGGACCTCTCGGTGGTAAGCTCTGAGAGCGACATGTGTCCAATAGTGTCGGACCTCTCGGAGATGAGCTCCGAGGGTGACACGTGTCTGGCAGGACCGGACCTCTCGGAGATGAGCTCCTAGAGCGACACGTGTCCCACGCGGCTGGTCCTCTCTTTTCCGCAGTGACTAGCTCCGAAGGCGACATGTGTCCTGCGGGACTGGACCTCGCTCTTCCGCAGAGACAAGCCCCGGGGTCAACACGTGTCCCATGGAGTTGGACCTCGCCCCTTTTAACAGAGGCAAGCTCCGAGCCTACCATGTGCTAGTTTAGCGGCGGACCTCTCCCCTTTTGCGGGGATGAGCTCTGAAGGTGCCACGTGGCCAGCGGCCGCGGGATGTGCCTACAGCACTCTAGGCGAATTGAAATTGGCTCTTTTCAGCTATATTTTTTATTCATTCTCTGTTTCTACTTATTTTGAATTTTTTCTACATGAAATATGAATGCATGCATGATTCTGAAATTGAGGGTGTCACAAATCTACCCCCCTTAAATTGAATCTCGCCCTCGAGAGTCGATAGTGGAGAATAGATGAGGGAATTCTTTCTTGATGTCTTCCTCACGTTCCCATGTAGCTTCTGCTTCCGTGTGATGGCTCCATTGTACCTTGCACCAATGGATCACTTTGTTTCTCGTGACCCTTTCTCTTACGTCCATTGGTACTTGCTCTTCCGATACCCTCAAGCACTCCTTGAGAATTCTTGAACCACCGGAATGCTTCCCAATGTTGCCTCTTTGACGTGATTCATCGTTGCCTTTTCGGTTACCGGTTGGGCTGACTCAAACTCTATACGACTGGTTCAGTCACGGGGACAGGGCACTCGCCTGGGAATTGCATTGGGTGGTGCCATGTTGTGCGGCACCCAACAGAACACATATAAGGAACAATGTATTACATAAAACAATAGTGAAAGCTTATAAGTTTTTCTTTGTAAATACTTTACATCAAGTAGCTACAGCGGAAGTCTATAACAACTCACGTCGAATAACTAAAGAGCACTCGAGATGAAGTCCAGCCCGCGGACTTCCCTCGCTAGCAACACGAAGATAACAACAGCGGCTGGGTTCTCCATGTGTTACACGACTCGGGAGTCTCCGAGTCTCACCGGACAACCTTCTTCTTAGCATCGATGTTAACCTGCAAAACCACTTATATAGCAAGCGTGAGCACATAGGTTCAGCAAGACTGATCCGTCTCTCCTAAACAAGAAACTCTACATGCACGACGGTTGCAATTGGGTTAGCTAGATTTGCATAAAGGACTCGCCTAAAGTTGATCCTTAACTTTCAGATTTTTAAGCCTCATTGTGCAGACATTGAGCCGAAAAGCATCGCAACTCCACAATCAAACAAGAAACGCTTTGTTGCGATGCTCCTTGCACAAAGTGAAAGTAAAGTTTAATGAGCCTATCTCTAATTCAATCATGGTTGCAATACAAATTACATCACAGCCTTATCAAGTTCAAAAGAAAACCAGTTCGGTTGTTACTACGTCAAGACGCAGTGGGCGAGTATGCTCATATAACCGTGAGCGACGGTGATTCGAATCAGTACACGCCCGGACTACACGACAAGTACACCCGTACTCCGAGTTGCCGGCAGAAACCTCGACCGACGGTGATTCGAATCAGTAAATGCCTGGACTACACGACAAGTACACCCGTACTCCGAGTTGCCGGCAGCAACCTCGACCGACGTTGTACGCGACCACCTTTCCCAAGATCTTCCACATTGGACGCAGTCCAACTGCCCCTAGTCCGCAAGCTCCCTCAAGGTACATACCTGCAGTGGTATGTTCTTAAGCGAGTTACCTCCTGCTACCCTGACGCCGAAAGCCTAAGGCAGTTGGAAAAGTTCCACTATGGATCTCCCAAGGTACATCGGTTTCCTGGGTCCCATATAGCCAGTATGTGCCCGGTACACAACTCAAACTTGTCCAACAGGGCCAAGCATGGACGGGCCTTAACCGACACAGGCAGGGCTATGCATGCACGGTACGCAGCCTGCTGCATCTAAACCTCCCTGCCCGGTCTCCATTTCTTATGTGTGAACTTTCCTCATCATTTATAATTTTTATCCCGTTCTGAGTAAACCAGCCCTAAATTCGCGAGTAGCTTCCAATTACTCGACTTCTACCGGACCTTTCCTACTAACATTTAGCGTAGCCAAATCCACTCTAGGAGGCGCTGTTCTACACTTTCTCTCTTAGGTATTTTGGTCATGCAATTGGGGTTTTCAATATCAACTAGATTTAATGCAATCAACAATGCAAAGCTATGATCTCTAAACTAAAAATGCTTCATAAAACTGTTCAAATGCAAACCGGGGCTTGCCTGCACTACAGGATTCGCGTCAGCATACGACGGCCAAAACCATCGTATATAAAGTAGAAGCTGTCGTATATAATCTATATACGACGGCGGGTGTTTATATACGACGGTTTGTGGCCATCATATATATTTTGTCATATATATAGTTTTATACGACGGCGCCATCGTATATAACAGTATATATACGACGGCCCCTTATATACAATGGCCCTGTTTCATAGACTTGGGCCAGTGGGCCGGGGCCTTTATATACGACGACTGGGCCCTGGCTGTCGTATATAAGCGCTTATATACGACAGCCTGGGCCCAGCCGTCGTATATAATTTAGGTTTATTTACGACGACCCTGTATAGCGACCGTTGTATATAAACTATACAGGCCGTCGTATATAAGCTTTTCCATTATTTTTAAAAAATAGAAAATGGCTAATCTGGCTCGATGGCCAGCTACACATCCACAACAACAAAACAGTTTGACATACAAAATCACAACAAGGTGCAATAGTACACATCCACAATCACGAAGTCTGACATCCACACAATCAAAAACAAAATCACAGGTCTATTGATTACTAGCCCCTCCACTACCTCCGGGAGCGAAGCAGTCATCCTGCCGCGGCGAACCTGGCGCCCTTAGCTGTGGCGATGGAATCTGAGCCTCCATCCCTGATCCCTGCGAAACACAGTGACATATGTACAAGTTTACAATGGTGTTCTCATATTCAATTGTTTAGTTGAACTTAATGTAACTTCCTTTTTTTACCTGTACTCCAGGAAACTGCTCCTGTGGTGGCGACGGCTGCAGCACGAACGGAGGTGGCTGCCACAACGGTATCTGGATTTGCTGCCCTTGCTGTCGAGCTAGCGCCTGTCATTTCAAACATTACAATTTACAAAACCGATTGAAATGCAATGTAATTAAAGTACAATTGTGTGTTTCTTACTTCCATTGTCGCTTGCATCTGTGCCATATAGGACGCATGGTACGCCATGGCAGCCCTGTTGTTCTCTCGCTCTCTCGCCAAGGCCTCCTCCTGCCGGGCTAAGGTCTCCCGAAGCGCCATGACCTCGAGATGTCTCTCGGTGACCCGGCGGCTGGAGGAGCCTGCGCCAGCAGCCGAAGACTGCGAGGAGCTGCCTCTCGCAGGTCGTGCCTCCCTAGAGTAGACGACTCCAGAGAATATGGCAAGCCTGCAAAAAAATGAATCAATTCAAGTTAAAATCAAATAATCTTGAATTGAAAACAATGAAAGTAAATGAATTCACCTTCCGTGTGCTTTTCCACCTCCGCTTGCATACGTGGCTTGAGGGTCGATGTTGGGGGAGTTTTCCAAATCGAACCCTTCGCCGTGTATCCTCACAGCCTCTTGCCCATACCTAGTCTGAAAAACAATGAAATTGTGTAAGTTCAACAACATACATAGTGTCAACTAATTTGAGAGGTCATGAAACTTACTAGGCGCTCCGCTGCGTACTGACTACACTGCTCCAGCTGAGAAGGGTCAGCGTGACCTTTCCTATAGACCGCAGTAGCACTTAGTCACATGCCGGTCTCCTTTTCATGTGAACATATGTTAGTACGAACAATACTACATTATGAATATAATGAAAACCACAAAGAAACTTACCATCCGTTTTGCCATTCGCACAAAACCCTGGACACCCATACCGTGCTTCCCTGAGCTCCCTCTGGCATCTCGAGCCTTCTTGGACTTAGCGATGAACTCATCGCTAGCCCAATACCTGCAAAGGGCTCGGTAATCTTCAGTTCGTCCCTGTAACCAAGGGACACTAACCTGCACACATGCGTAGTTCACTAGATGTTACTTAGCAAAACTAATGTGAATAATTTAAAGATTACGCAACTTACCTCTGCGTATTGCTCCCCCGTCAAGTACATGTCGGAGGCGTCTCTGAACGACCCAACCTCGTGGTCGTGGAGCTTCAAGTAGTCGTTAACTACTTGACTCTGAGCATTTGAAAGCATTTGCATAACAAGCTTCCGAGCATTCACTTCGAACATGGAGCGGGCGTGATCCATCTGCTCAGCCGGGTCCTCAAGGTGGTACCTGAGATATAGGAAGCCAACATAGTTCGACATATACGCACATTAATATTTGAAGAAACATAAAGAATTGAAACTTCAAATATTTATGAAAGTTCTTTACCCAAAAATCTTCCCACACGACTCCCTATAGGTTGTCGTTCTGTGGGTGAGGAACGCACGCGTAGTCATCCCACGACGTAGCTGCACGTCCATCGATCGCACCGGGGTAGTGGACACGCACTAAGTTCCAGATGCAACCGTTCACCGTCCTGTGGTGTTTCTGCCCGTCGTACGAGAGGTCCTCCCAAGAACTAAAAATACATTTGTTAAGTCATTAAGTAAGATCATAGTCTTTGAGAACAAATAAAAATGAATACTTTATTAATGTGTTACCTATCTCCAACAGGACGAATAATTACCGGCTCTCTAGGAATCAGTGGAGGACCAACAAAGTTACTCCTCCTCGTACGTCTCCTTCGCTGTGGAACCACGTCTGGTGACCCAGAAGGCTGGTCACTGGACGTGTCCTCGGGCTGGGTGCCCTCAGGCTCGCTGGGCAGACTACCCTCGGGGTGGCTGCCGGAGGGCTGGCTGCCAGAGGCCTGGCTACCATAGGGCTCGCTCCCCAAGGGCACGCTGCGCTGCATACCCGTCTCCTGAGGTGCCGCTCTAGCCTTGAACTCATAGTCCGAATCAGACTACAATGGTAAAGTAAGTAAGTTAAATTGAAAAAGTGATTTTAATAATTTTGTGCATTGTAGAAAAATTTACCTCTGTACGCTGCAAACTGACAACCCTGTCCCGCAACTCTGGACACGCACTTAACAGCTGAGTGCGTCTGCTCCCGCTGTAAGTGGAACCGTAGAAGTAGTCGTCTCTCTCCTGCGAGGGGAGGAAACCCCTCACACTCGGCGCCTTCTTCCCCTTCGAACCCTTTGAACCCTTGCTTGACGACATCCTAATCAGTTTGAAAAAACATTACTCGTAATCAGTTTCAAAAGTAATGTAAGCGATAATTAGTGTTACTTTCATTTAAAAGAACATTAGTCGTAATCAGTTTCAAAATTCATCAACATCACGATCATCAACATCACAATCTGTCATCGTGAGCTGTTTACGTTTCCGCTTTCGCATTGTAGATGTCTCTACATCTGCAACGTCTCCTACTAAGTTATCGAGTCCTGCACCAGGCTCGACGATAAAAGAGTCTGGCAACTCTTCGTCTTGGTAAACTTCTTCAGTGTCTCCACTATCATGATAACCATCATCTCCAGGAGTACACAAGCTCTCACGATAATTCACTTTATATACAACCCACCAAGCGCTAAGCTTCTTACATGGATAAGGTAGATAATACATTTGTTCCACTTGATGTGCAAGAACGTATGTATCTGAACCTCGTAAGCGTTCGTTGTGATTCACTTCCACCATGCCAAATTGATATTCTTGAGTTCCATGATTGTTATCAAACCGATCACAATCAAAGAACACCACTCGAAGTTCTTTATTCCCAGCGAAAGTAAATTCCATAATTTTATTAATGATTCCATAGTAATTGGTTTCTTTCCCTTGTGAGTCGATTGCCCTCGTTACAACTCTGAAATTTGATGTTGTTGCGAGAGGACGAAGAGTTTCGAATTGAGTTGTATGAAATCGGAAGCCATTTACGTCATATCGACCATAGCTTCTAACTTTCACTAATCCATAAGATAGTTGTCGTAAATCTTGATGGATGTCGATGTTCGCTAATACATAAGCTCGAAACAAGGATAAAAAATTAGGCCCTCCATTAATTCTAGCCCATCACATCGTTTCTACTTGCTTTCTCGTTGGTTGATGCTTATGTTTCCAGTTTTGGTTGTGGAACTCACTGTACACACAAAACATATGTTGTCGACATTAGCATACATGTATTGGTAAATACAATAATCATCATAAATGTAAGAGAAACACTTACTCGAAATATTTCTCCATGCCATTGATATTAGCAGACATGTAGAGTAAAGCAGAAGTCCTTTCTCCTTCAGTAAAATCGTACGTCGTGCTGCTGCCAACAGTAGTTCCCCTCGATTCAAAAATAGAGAGATCACTAACTGGTGGTTCATCATCTACATTGTATCACATTGCTGAAGTATTGACATTGTTTTCCTATGCAAAGTAGAAACTAGAAAAGTAACCTACTTCCTTTAGAGTAAATGCTTCGGTAATGCACCCTTCAACCCTTGCTCTATTGCCAACCATAGTTTTCAAATATCTCAATGCTCTTTCAATATGGTACATCCATCTATATTGCACAGGACCACCAACTTTTGCTTCGAATGGAAGATGGATAAGAAGATGCTGCATTGGATTGAAGAAACTAGGAGTAAATATTTCTTCCATCTTACATAAAAGTACAGGTATCTCCTTCTCTAACTTCTCCATCATGTCTATAGAATAATGAGAGCTCAGCTAACACCTTCCACACCGCATCATCTAGATATCCTCGAAACATAACAGGTAAGAGTCTTTCCATTATTATATGATAGTCATGACTCTTCAACCCAGTGAGCTTTCCCGTTTTAACATTCATGGCTCGTCTCAGACTTGCAGCATTACCATCTGGTAATTTCAAAGTTTTCAACCATTCCATAACTTGTTTGTTTTCATTAGGTCAAAGCACGAAAGAAACACGTGGCTTACCACCGCTTTCAGAGAGCTCAAGAGTAGGTCGATTACAAATCTCGGCCAAATCCTTTCGAGCCTTTATGTTGTCTTTCGTTTTGCCCGTGATATCTATGCACGTGCTTATGATACATTCGGCCATGTTACGCTCCTGATGCATTACATCAATATTATGCATCAGTATCAATGACTTCACATATGGTAGCTCCCAAACTCCACATACATGAGTCCAGTTGTGAACATTTCCGTAACCTACAAAGCATCTAGGGCGAGCTTCATCAGGGACTAGTGAGTCCAACACATCGGATACTTCACACCCGCTTAGGCGTTTAGGTGGTTCCTTAGTGACAACAGTATCTTTTCTAAAGACATTCCTCTGTTGCCTGAATGGGTGGTTTTGAGGAAGACAACGCCTATGACAATCAAAGTAGCTTATCTTGCCACCGTATGTAAGTCAAAAACACTCTTTGTTAGACGCACATATGGGACACGAAAAACGACCATGTGTGCTCCATCCAGAAAACATGTCGTACGCAGGGAAATCATGGACAGAACACAAATAAGCAACTCGAAGGTTGAATTTCTGCTTCTTGTAACAGTCATACACTTCAACTCCAGTCCACAACATTTTCAATTCTTCAGTCAATGGTTTCAAAATCACATTGAGACTTGATCCCGGATGATCTGGTCCTGGTATAATGAGGCTAAGGAACATAAACTCGTACTTCATACAAAGAGAAGGTGGTAGGTTGTACGAAATAATAAAGACGGGCCAACAGGAGTATATTGTGGCATTTGTACTGAAAGGTGAAAATCCATCCGTCGCTAACCCGATGCAAACATTTCTCGCATCACTAGCAAAAGCAGGATCGAAAGAGTCCAAAGACTTCCATGCATCACCGTCCGACGGATGAGTCAACACATCTTTGTTCTCACGCACACCTTCTTTGTGCCATCTCATGTGTCTGACAGATCTTTTTGAAAGAAACAGCCGCTTCAACCGAGGTGTCACAGGCAAGTAACGCAATTGCTTATGTGCAACTTCTGTCATTACTTTATCACCATCGTCCTTGAC
Organism: Neostapfia colusana; assembly: GCA_030760725.1. Taxonomy (NCBI): domain Eukaryota; kingdom Viridiplantae; phylum Streptophyta; class Magnoliopsida; order Poales; family Poaceae; genus Neostapfia; species Neostapfia colusana. The sequence goes on along the minus strand of JASWHV010000017.1, from coordinate 27,909,901 downwards.
AACTTCGACAAACCTCGATTTTCCACACTTTAAACAATTCTTCTCTTTGTCGTGCTCTTTCCAGAATAGCATGCAGTTATTTGGACACACGTCAATTTTCTCATATTTCATACCCAGACCAGATAGTAATTTCTTTGAGTGATACATATCTTTGGGCAGTTTATGAGGTCGTGGAAGAGCATCGCTGATAAGTTTCATCATATCATTGTAGCAATTTTTACAGAAGAAATACTTAGATTTGATTTCTATAAATCTGGTCATGAAAGTAAGAAGAGTCATTTCAGTATGATCATGCAACGCCTCTTCAGAAGCTTTCAAGAGATTAAAGAATGCGTTACCTCATTTGTAGGCGGATCCTCCGTTTGTATATCTTGTAACATCTCATCAATCCTATCAACACCAGGACAATCATCATCATCATCATCATCATCATCATCATCATCATCATCATCATCATCATCATCATCATCATCATCATCATCATCATCATCATCATCATCATCATCATCATCATCATCATCATCATCATCATCATCATTATCATCATCATCTTCCACTACATGAACGGCTCGAGGAGCTGACTCGCCGTGGAAACTCCAGACCTCATAATATGGCATGTAACGGTTTCTGCACAAGTGTAATGACAATGTCGTTTTGTCCAGAAAGTTAGTATTCCGGCATTTCGCACATGGACAACGAACATTATCGGTCATAGACAAAGAGAACACTAGATCAATAAAGTCGTCTGTCCCGGCATACCACTCATCTGAGTGACCAGTTGCCTTGTTCCAACCGGTATACATCCAACTACGGTCTTCACTCATGTTTAACTCTACAGTTTTAAGTCAAAGAATTTATAGTTAGTTTATTATTTATTTATGTCATGGCCCTATATCTATTGGAAATCCACCCAAGAGTGACCGAGACGAACATGCTTGTGACAAGACACGGGGTCTAGATTCAGACGAAATTTTGGCAGCATAACCCCGCTGTTCTCCAACTGCACGCCCGAAAATGGTACAGCAGAGAACATTAGGGTTACACTGTCGAAACTACGTCTAAATCCAGACCCCACGCTCATCATAAGCACGCCCTCTCGGTCACTCCCAGGCTGTCCAAAAAGGGACAATTCCGAACCTACACGCCTCACATGCGTAACATATGTGAGACGGGCCGGTTCAAAACGGGTGACACATATTGTAAAGGTTTACGTCAATCTTTCATTTTTGAGTCATTTAAGTGAGAGAGAGAAAAGAAGAGAAAGAGAAGGAAAGATTGAGAGAGAGACATATTCCATCGAGCTCCGCCACAGAGTCCACATTTCCTGACGCGAGCAGGTAATGCAGCCACACCTCTAGGGAGGAGAACCCGTCGTGCCCCATCATGAGCAGCAGTGCGGCCCTCCTCACAGCAGCGTGGCAGAGGACGGCGCATATGAGGTTGGGTCGGGCGCTGTCCGATAGCGAGGAGATGAGGTCCGGCGCCGGGTGCGGAAGGAGGCGGGAGTGAGCGGCGTCAGGAAGTAGGGGGCGAGGGCCCTCATTGTGAGACGCCCGCGGCCCGGGAATCGCAGTGGGTGGTGCCGTGCGATGCGGCACCCAACAGCATGCACGAAAAGACGATAAGAACATAACGGAACCATTTTGTTACTCAAGATAATTTCTTTTACAACATAATGTACACACGCAGCGGAAATTAAAATTTGCTGGACAACTACTCACTCTCGACCCTAACTACGCTGAAGAGAAGTCGTTCAGCCCGTGAACGCTTCCTACTAGCTTCACCAAAGAAAGGCAGCGGCTAGGTTTCCGATGAGTTGAACAAACCATGAGGTTCATCGTCTCACCGAACAACCCTCTTCATAGCAGGCGTCCTGCTACCTGCAAAAACAACTCAGAAGCAACCGTGAGCACTAAGGCTCAACAAGACTTACCCGTCACTCCTAAACATGCAACTCTACATGCAGGGGTAGTAAGAAAGTAGGCATAGGAATTTGCAAAATGCATCATGACTAAACTTGATCCTTATATTCAGATTCTTATAGCCTTCATTTTAGTGGTCCTCACGCCTCACAACATCGGAAGTCCACAATCAAACAAGAAACGCTTATCCCGATGTTGCTAGCCTAAGGTGGAAATGAAATTTAGTTGGCTCTATAACTACTTCAGTCAAGGTTCCAATACAGTGATTAATCCACAAACAGCAAGTTAAGAGACTTAGTTCATCTTTTTACTAAGTCACGGCGCAGTGGGCAAGTATGCTCAATCCTCTTCCGCGAGCGACGGTGATTCGAATCAATAACAACCCGGAATACACGACACATACACCCGCCTCGAAAGACTCTCTCAAGAGCTCTTTCTTACGTTGTATGCAGCAACCTTTCACACGACACCCCGACATAGAAAAACGCTTCGCGTCGAGCAGGATGGTCCTCTACGCGGACACGTCGAAGTTGCCCGCTAAAGGATTTACACCTCCCGCCTTCTCAACGCCATTCCCACGCGAAGGATGAGTTTCTATATCACGGTCCATCGTGTTACATCGGTTTCATGGGTCCCATACCCCACTATATATCCGGTACAGCTCAATCTTGTCCAGCAGGGCCGCATACATACGGTCCTTAACCGACACGGACGGGGCTACAACCAACCTCCACATTTGCCTTACCATCCCGGTCCAGGCCAAATGTGGTCTCAAGCATTGTCACACCCATCGCAGGTCGAGACCAACCTTGAGCGCTCCATCCTACAGGAACATCCCCATCCCCATCTCATATTCATGAGGGTGCTCTTATCCTTTATATCTCGCGAGTAACTCCATTACTCGAACTTTCTCGCGAGTAGCTTTTTACTACTCGACTTCTACCGAGCTAGCTACAATATTAGCCTAGCATCTACAACGAGGCAAATCCTACACTAAACTTTCTAATGAGGGATGTAATAGGCATGCAAGTGGGTTTCAATCATCCTAGACATAATGCACTCAAGTCTAATAAACATGATGTGAAGTAAAGTAAAATTTAAAACGGTAACGATATGCAAACCGGGGCTTGCCTTGCTCAACGGTTTTGTTAGAAGCTATAAGTTAGTCTTCCTCCGGAGAATCCGCCAAACTCGTCACGAGATGGAGATCCTCGCTGCAGAGTCGATTCCTCGTCGAACGTCGACGTCACGTGCAATTAAGATGATTTATGCACATGTATTCAAAAGCAATTTAGAAAATGATTCAAAACTGTTGTACAAGTTAACTCACACATAAGAGAGATTAACAACAGCAAGGTTTCTGTTGTTGGATCTAAACCTTAGAGATGATGAAAGCTAGGTGAAAAGAAATACTAGTAATCACCATGTGATTAAGTCCATTATATGAACACTTAAACCTAAAATATGGTAGCTCCAGTTCCAGAGGTCCAATGAAGCTGAGAATTTAACCACAGCTTCTATGGAAGCTAGACAGGCAGTGGGCAAAAATTGAGCTCATGAAATGGCTCAAGGTGATCACAATAATCCCTGTCTCTGTTCATTTTCCTATTTTTCAGAGACATAAGGAATGAACACATCATTTGACCAAGCAAATGAGGTCCAATGCCTCAGAAATTTTTACTGAAGTTCAAGGAATTTTGGGACAATGTCCTGTCCAAATTTGGGAATTTTCCAATAAACAGAACTCCTGTAAAAATTCAGACAAAATTTTTTTTAAATGAATTAATGAGCCAAATTCAGGGATTTTCATACACATTGGTCTGCACCCCTGGATAGTACTCTTTTTGAGGAATCCAACAAAATTTGTTTCACAATTTTTGGACATTCCTACACAAAGTTATGGCTCTCCAAAGTTTGAACTAGAGTGGGAAAATCTGGAAAATGTTAAAATGCTGACAGTGGGTCCCACCTGTCAGCCTTCTCCTTCAACCTCGCGCCAGAGGCCCGAGCAGCGGCGTCCTCCGGCGAGGTTCGCCGGAACCCAGTTTCCAGTCGCCTCCCAACCTCAAGTCCGCCGCCCCCCCACAACTTTCGGTGCTGAACTCAGTTAGAAGGTCGTCGCCGGCCGAGGATCGCCGGAAACTAGCCCGCACCGATCACAGAGAAGGTTAGAACTCCGGCGAGGTCGGTTTCCGTCGTTCCTTCACCAAATGACCATCTCTCGGGCTCTACAGCATCAGGGGGACTAGTAGAGGCTGGACAGGGACTCTAACACCGGTGAAACGGCCGGCAACCTAGGGTTCCACGGAGACCCGAGGCGTTCTTCCATGGCGGCCCGAAAAACCGCAAGAACTCAGTCGTTTCTGGATCGTTTAGCCCGATTCTTGGTCGAGAGGGAGCGCTAGGATGTGAGGAAGATGTTTGCAAGCTCGCTAAGGCAGTAGTTACCCGAGCAACTCAAATTCCGGGGTAGACCGAGTTCTACCCGGATACACCACGTTTCGGGAGAACTGGAAATTCTCCTCACTCGGCTGATGGATCGTTGTACGGTTTGCAGCTACGCGAGCTAGGGAAAATGACACACCTTTCTTGTGTAGAGGGGGAATGGTGAAATGGTCTGTAGCTCGGTGTCCACGGTGAGCCAGTCGGAGTTCCGCCGTGAGCTTCGGTTCTTGGCGCCAAATCTCCAACTCACGCCGAATCGCAGCTCCCAACTCCGAGGTGCGCCAGTGAGCAACTTGTGCACGCCCTTGCGCGCCTTTTCTGTGTTGGAAGCTTCAGCTGGGGAGGTGCGGTGGCGGCTGACGATCGGGAGATCGAGAGCGGCCGAGCTGTTGTGACCGTGGCCAAACTACCGAGGCGAGAGGGAAGAGGAGTAAGCGAACTCCTTCGGTGCGCCCGCGGTGGAGTCGATCAGGTCGAGCGAGAGCGGCAAGCAGGAGCTGGCGCTGGGGAGTGGCGGTAACGCCGGGCGCCGGTGCGCTGTCGGGCGCGCGCTCGTCCGAGGGGAAAAACAGAGGCGGTGCCCTGTGTTGAGAGGCTGACCGGTGGGGTCCACATCTCCCACAATTTTTTTTCCCTCACTGTGCTTTAAGATTCCCACCTAAACATTGTCCAAATCTCCCCAAATTTGGAGGAGAGGTCAAACATGATGTGAAAAATTTGAATATGAAACCTGATTTCAAAATTGAGCACAGTTGGCTCAGTTTCCAAATTCAAATTTGAATTGGAATGTGCTCACAAATATTCCTCCAAATAATTGGTAGATGAGCTCCAAAATTCTCCAAATTTGAAACTTAGGCTCTTGATATATGAGAGATGCATCTATGATCTCCCATATAGGCCCTTCGACAATCTGAATAGAAATCCTTTCAAAAGATTCAAATTGCGTTTAAATTTCCCCACTCTACTCATAGAGAAGGTGCACATGAGTTAGAGTTTTTGGGAGTCTAATTCTTTCCCCTAGGTGAACATGTGTTGAGCAAGGGCTAGAGGAAATTTTTAACTCCCTCACATGTCCATTTGTGTGTTCATCATTTCATGTGACACAATTATAGCCTTTTGTTGCCTTAACTTTGTTTTATGAGCTGACATCAACTTTACAAAAGTTAGGGCTGTTACATTCCTCCCCCCTTAAAAGAATCTCGTCCCGAGATTACAACAACAAAGACGAAGGGAGAATGACTACTGGACATATGGTACAAACAAGTCTGGAAAATTTAAACGGAGAAATTCCTCGCTTTCCCACGTAGCTTCATCAGCGGTGTGGTTGCTCCACAAGACTTTGTAAAATCGCAATGTCCGATTTCTTGTGGCGCGAGTCTTCTCGTCAATAATCTGTTTCGGATACTCAGAATAAGTGAGATCCGGTTGAAGATCCTCAATGTTCTCCATATGAACTGCGGTTGGGTACTTAAGACATTTCCGCAGCTGAGAGACGTGGAAAACATTGTGAATACCCGAAAGTGACGTCGGTAACTCCAGACGATAGGCCACGGGTCCACATATCTCAGTGACAGCAAACGGCCTGATGAATCGCGGAGCAAGCTTTCCCTTCACTCCGAAACGATGAACCCCTTTCATCGGAGAGACACGAAGATAAACGTGGTCCCCGATGTCGAAGTGAAGTGGTCGACGTCGTTTGTCTGCATAACTCTTCTGCGAGATTGAGCAGCCTTTAAATTGGCTTGAATCACTCGCACTCGTTCCTCGGCTTCATTCACCAGATCAATCCCGTAGACCACTCTCTCGCCGGACTCACACCAATTCAGTGGTGTGCGGCACTTCCGGCCATAAAGAGCTTCGTACGGGGCCATCTTGATGCTGGATTGATAACCGTTATTATATGAGAATTCTGCTAACGGTAGATGGTCATCCCAATTCTTCCCATGATTGATGACACATGCCCGTAGCATATCCTCCAGAATCTGATTGACTCTCTCAGTTTAACCATCAGTTTGCGGATGATACGCTGAACTCCGAATTAATTTGGTTCCCAAGGAAGCATGCAGTTGCTCCCAAAATCTGGATACGAACAACGCACCTCGGTCAGACACGATGGTGCGGGGAACCCCGTGTAAACACACGATTCTCGAGATGAACAGCTCCGCATACTTCTTTGCCACATATTTAGTATGGACTGGAATAAAATGAGCGGTCTTGGTCAAACGATCGACGATTACCCAAATAGAATCATGCTTGTTGCTGGTCATGGGTAAACCGACGATGAAGTCCATACTTATGTCTTCCCACTTCCATGCTGGAACCTTCAGCGGTTGAAGTGGTCCGGCTTTCCTCATATGGTCGGCTTTAACCCGCCGACACGTATCACACTCGGATACGTACTTCGCAATATCTCTTTTCATCCGTGTCCACCAGAACTTAGATTTCAAGTCCTGGTACATTTTATTGCTTCCCGGATGAATGGGGTACTTGGATAAATGTGCTTCATCCAATATCTTCCTCCGCAATTTCATGTTTCGGGGTACAACTATACGGTTGTTAAACCATAGAGTACCCTCTTCATCCTTGCGGAACATCTTCAATTCACCGCTGTCCACTCTCCTCCGGATATGATACATACCTATGTCTCTCTTCTGAGCCTCTACAATCTCATCTCGGATTGTAGGAATAAGAGCGAGGTTGAACAGCGACCCATAGGGAACTAAGCGCAGGCTTGGTTCTCCTTCTTCATGTGCAGCCATGGCTAAATGGTGAACGTGAGCTTTCCGACTAAGTGCGTCGGCAACCACATTCGCTTTACCCGGATGGTAATGAATTTCAAGTTCATAATCCTTGATCAATTCGAGCCATCTTTGCTGCCTAATATTCAGTTCTTTCTGTGTGAAGATGTACTTCAAGCTTTTGTGGTCAGTGTAGAGATGTACTAGATTGCCTAGTAGATAATGTCTCCACATTTTCAATGCTAAGACCACTGCAGCTAGTTCAAGGTCGTGCGTCGGGTAATTCTGCTCATGACCCCTGAGTTGTCGGGATCCATACGTGACCACACGCCCTTCTTGCATCAACACACAACCCAAACCGATGCCGGATGCATCACAATAAACATCAAACGGCTTCGTACTGTCCGGCTGGGCCAAAACTGGAGCTGTAGTGAGATACTTCACTAAAGTTTGAAAAGCTTGTTCGCATGAATTGCTCCAATCATACTTGGTGCTTTTCTTCAACAGCTCCGTCATAGGTTTAGCGACTTTGGAGAAGTTTGGGATGAATCTCCGGTAATAGCCCGCTAAACCTAGGAAACTCCTCACTTCATGAACAGATGTTGGAGATTTCCAATTCAGCACTTGCTCGATTTTACTTGGGTCCACAGCGATGCCTTCCGCTGAAATAATATGCCCAAGAAACGGCACTTTGCTGATCCAAAACTCACATTTACTGAACTTTGCATATAGCTTGTGATCCCTCAAGCGTTGGAGTACAATACGCAAATGTTCAGCATGTTCTTCTTCTGACTTTGAATAGACCAAAATGTCGTCGATGAAAACCACGACGAACTTGTCTAACTCCGGCATGAACACAAAGTTCATGAGATACATAAAATGAGCCGGAGCATTGGTCAACCCAAAGGACATGACAAGATATTCATAAAGACCATATCTTGTCGAGAATGCCGTCTTAGGTACGTCTTCTGCCCGGATTTTTATCTGGTGATACCCGGACCGAAGATCCATCTTGGAAAATACCTTAGCACCCACTAGTTGATCGAACAAAATGTCAATGCGCGGTAGTGGATACTTATTCTTGATAGTGACAGCATTCAGTGGACGATAATCTACGCATAGTCTCAAAGTCTCGTCCTTCTTCTTCACGAAGAGTGCGGAACAGCCCCAAGGTGATGAACTTGGGCGTATAAAACCTTTGTCCATGAGGTCATTAAGCTGCTCCTTCAATTCTGCTAGCTCCTTTGGTGCCATTTTATATGGTCGCCGAGAAATAGGTGTTGTTCCCGGTGCTAGTTCAATCTTGAACTCTACATCACGTTCGGGCGGCATGCCCGGCAAGTCTTCGGGAAACACATCTGGATATTCACATACTACTGGAATATCCTCAAGTTTAGGAGCTTCAATCTGATGCACTGCTGCAACTTGTTGTGATGGATCCACAAGTTTCAATGTGTTGCAACCGTGTATTGGTGAATTCAGTTGGACAGTCCGAGAGCTGATGTCAAAGATAGCTCCATAATGTGTCAACCATGACATCCCCAAGATAATATCGATCCTTTGGCCTTTGAGTATGATAAGGCTTGCAGGATATATGTTTCCACCCAAACATAAAGGTGCCCGAGAGACCATCTCATCTGTTGATATCTTGCCTCCGGGTGAGCTGATATGAAACGGATACTTAACTGTGCTGAATGGAAGATTATTCTTCAGCACATAGTCTCTGCTAATAAACTTGTGGGTGGCTCCGGAATCAAACAAAATGAAAGTGGGCTGTTCATGTAACGTGAACATGCCCGCCAAAACTGGTTCGCCTTTAGCAATATCCTCAATAGCAGTGTAATTTACCCTGCCAGCTTTTGAAAGATTCTTCTGTGAAGGTTCACGGTGCTGATCTGAGCATTGCTGAGACAACACACGAGTGCGACTCTGCTCAGCACCACGACGGTTTCGTGTTGTAGAAATCCTCAGCTCTCTACTAACACGAGGTGGAGATAATTCGTGCGTAGCTGGTGGCGGTAGGGTTGCACGAATAATTTCTGTCTGCTGTTGTTGAGGTGGAGGCTCATATGTGATCAACTCCAGCCGTGGTTGTAAGAGTTGCACCACTGGCTGAATTTGTTGCCTAACTGGCGAGTAATATCGCACTCGATAGTTCGGACGAATCTCGATATCACTATCCAGCGGTATACTTCTTTTCAGTTCCGCTTCACAACGAAGATGCATGTCTTCCTTAATGATAGCGGCATTTACCAACTCATTGTAAATACCGTTATTGAACAAGGTCACTTGTTCCTTAAGTTCGACATTCAAACCTCGGAAGAAATACTCGCACTTCAACGCTTCCGAGTCAACCATATGAGTTGCGTATTGCATCAAGTCTTCAAACTCCTTGAAGTACTCGTACGCACTCCTTTCTCCTTGCTTTAGCTCCAGAAAATCTTGATACTTTGTTCGAAGAATTCCAGAACAAACGTGACGTGCCCGGAAAACATTCCGGAATTCATCCCACGTCACTCGATGACCTTCAGGAAGAGTAGCGATGTACTCCGCCCACCAGGCTCCAGCGGCTCCGTGGAGTTGTTGAGCGGCAAATAGAGTCTTCTGATATTCATCGCACTCAAGCGTATCGAACTTGGCTTCAATACATTGAAGCCAATGAGCCGACTCCAACGGTTCTTTCGCTTCCGAGAAAACCGGTGGTTGTCTTGCTAGAAAATCCAGATAAGTGCTTGGCGGAGGATTTTGCTGTAGTGTCTCCTGTCGTATGCTTTGTCGCACCAACAGATCCAGAGACTCAGCCATCTTTGCCAAGATTTCCGCCAACCCGGTTGATGATGTCGGCACTTCTTGTCGTGGCAAATTACTTTCGCCGTGACTCGACTCACCAACCTCACTCCTGGAATGAGCACAATCCATGCTGCAAGAATGAGCAATTTACGGTTAAAATTCAAAGTTCAAACTCAACTTGAATTCAAAAACATTAACCGTCAAAGCATCACTTCAATAATGCAGCACACATAATCTAACCAGGGTTCCGACAATTCTGGAATCTATCAAACGTGAGAAAGTTTGTCCAAACCCTTAATTCCAACAGTAGGACAAACTGAAAAATAACTCGAGAACATGTTACGGAGCTTAGAGAAGTCTAACACATCCCTGTCCACAACAAGTCTCAAGCTAAATGACAATAAGTACTACTCTGTTCAGAATGACCAATAGGTCTTAATCCCAGAATTTGAATATGACAATGGCAATTTCATGTCTCAAGTTTAATATCAAAGTTATAGTTAACTTTAATATCTTTCCAACGAGTAGTCATTTGCCTTCATATCAGTTCTGGATCAAAAGTTGTGATATTTCAAAGTTAACAGAAATCTGGAACAATTTTGACAGCACCTCCTTTGAAAGTGGCTGTTTTGTCCGCAAGATTTCATACAACTAAACTCCGAATCTGGAGAAACTTTGAACTATGAAGTCATAGCATATATCACAAGCTTTCCAACGGTGTATTACTTGACCCTTAGAAGATTTTCTACAGAAAGTTATGGTCGAAATACAGAAATTTCCAGAGAGCAATTTGTGCATGCCCTGGTTTTGGACAGTTCACACTCATCTGAGAATTTCATCCATTTGGAGGGTGATTCTGGTCTGGAGTTCTAATGAAGAGTTGTAGAATACTTCAATAGCTTTCCAGAAATGTATCACTCACCTCCATTGGTTCAACCAAACAAAAGTTATGTCCTGTTTAACTTCAGAAAAAAAACTTTTTGCTGAAAACAGGGGAGGTTATTCCTAAGTCTTTGTGAATGAATCTATACTCCCAATTGACTCTTAGTTCAATATAGGAGTTCATTGACCCCTAATAGAATCCTAGACTCCAAATTTACTCTTTTTATTTTCAAACCTTCTTTTTTTTGCAGTTCAAAACACATCACGGTACTACGTTGCCTCACCAAATTAAAATCTTATCCGGCTTTATACCGGCTTATACGTCTCAAGTGGTGGCACTAAAACGATCACTCACAAACGTTTTCTACACGAAATGTTCTAATGTGGTTAAGGTACCTGCAGAAAATCACTCAATAATGATGCACACATTGGTTTATCATTTCAGGCAGGTCCATATCATAGTAAAAACATACGCCCCGTATCATTGCCATACGGGCCGTCCTTGAGTCAAGCCACGTCTCAAGGTACATGATCGGGTTATTCACCACCCGACGGGGGCTCCACACCTTTGCACTAAAGCACACCGGTGGAACAGCGCTTCCGTAAGCCTCATAGGACATGAAGAGTCCTAGAGAACATACTTCGTGTTACAAACCACACGATGGGGTCTCCTCCTCTTGCCCCTGGGTTTGCGCACTGGAGGCTAGTGCCATTCATATGTCTCTAAGACATGAAGAGTCTTAGAAAACATATTCACTTCCCGTCCATTGCTGAACGGAACATCCCACACTACTTTCCTCGTATGGGTGAGCTAACCGAAATTGATCCGCTTTCGGTGGCGTTCCTTACCATTCTTACCTCCACGTAGGTGCGTCGTTACTGAATTTAAATACTGAAGAGTAACACACTGTTAGCTTGCCACCTTAAGTAACTATTCTAATAATACTCCTTATGTGGGCATACTATACGTTCCTCACTCGTATACTCCTAAGTTTTCAAAAGTATGCTCTTTTCATGCGTGCTATTCCCAACGCGGCTCTGATACCACGACTGTGAGACGCCCGCGGCCCGGGAATCGCAGTGGGTGGTGCCGTGCGATGCGGCACCCAACAGCATGCACGAAAAGACGATAAGAACATAACGGAACCATTTTGTTACTCAAGATAATTTCTTTTGCAACATAATGTACACACGCAGCGGAAATTAAAATTTGCTGGACAACTACTCACTCTCGACCCTAACTACGCTGAAGAGAAGTCGTTCAGCCCGTGAACGCTTCCTACTAGCTTCACCAAAGAAAGGCAGCGGCTAGGTTTCCGATGAGTTGAACAAACCATGAGGTTCATCGTCTCACCGAACAACCCTCTTCATAGCAGGCGTCCTGCTACCTGCAAAAACAACTCAGAAGCAACCGTGAGCACTAAGGCTCAACAAGACTTACCCGTCACTCCTAAACATGCAACTCTACATGCAGGGGTAGTAAGAAAGTAGGCATAGGAATTTGCAAAATGCATCATGACTAAACTTGATCCTTATATTCAGATTCTTATAGCCTTCATTTTAGTGGTCCTCACGCCTCACAACATCGGAAGTCCACAATCAAACAAGAAACGCTTATCCCGATGTTGCTAGCCTAAGGTGGAAATGAAATTTAGTTGGCTCTATAACTACTTCAGTCAAGGTTCCAATACAGTGATTAATCCACAAACAGCAAGTTAAGAGACTTAGTTCATCTTTTTACTAAGTCACGGCGCAGTGGGCAAGTATGCTCAATCCTCTTCCGCGAGCGACGGTGATTCGAATCAATAACAACCCGGAATACACGACACATACACCCGCCTCGAAAGACTCTCTCAAGAGCTCTTTCTTACGTTGTATGCAGCAACCTTTCACACGACACCCGGACATAGAAAAACGCTTCGCGTCGAGCAGGATGGTCCTCTACGCGGACACGTCGAACTTGCCCGCTAAAGGATTTACACCTCCCGCCTTCTCAACGCCATTCCCACGCGAAGGATGAGTTTCTATATCACGGTCCATCGTGTTACATCGGTTTCATGGGTCCCATACCCCACTATATATCCGGTACAGCTCAATCTTGTCCAGCAGGGCCGCATACATACGGTCCTTAACCGACACGGACGGGGCTACAACCAACCTCCACATTCGCCTTACCATCCCGGTCCAGGCCAAATGTGGTCTCAAGCATTGTCACACCCATCGCAGGTCGAGACCAACCTTGAGCGCTCCATCCTACAGGAACATCCCCGTCCCCATCTCATATTCATGAGGGTGCTCTTATCCTTTATATCTCGCGAGTAACTCCATTACTCGAACTTTCTCGCGAGTGGCTTTTTACTACTCGACTTCTACCGAGCTAGCTACAATATTAGCCTAGCATCTACAATGAGGCAAATCCTACACTAAACCTTCTAATGAGGGATGTAATAGGCATGCAAGTGGGTTTCAATCATCCTAGACATAATGCACTCAAGTCTAATAAACATGATGTGAAGTAAAGTAAAATTTAAAACGGTAACGATATGCAAACCGGGGCTTGCCTTGCTCAACGGTTTTGTTAGAAGCTATAAGTTAGTCTTCCTCCGGAGAATCCGCCAAACTCGTCACGAGATGGAGATCCTCGCTGCAGAGTCGATTCCTCGTCGAACGTCGACGTCACGTGCAATTAAGATGATTTATGCACATGTATTCAAAAGCAATTTAGAAAATGATTCAAAACTGTTGTACAAGTTAACTCACACATAAGAGAGATTAACAACAGCAAGGTTTCTGTTGTTGGATTTAAACCTTAGAGATGATGAAAGCTAGGTGAAAAGAAATACTAGTAATCACCATGTGATTAAGTCCATTATATGAACACTTAAACCTAAAATATGGTAGCTCCAGTTCCAGAGGTCCAATGAAGCTGAGAATTTAACCACAGCTTCTATGGAAGCTAGACAGGCAGTGGGCAAAAATTGAGCTCATGAAATGGCTCAAGGTGATCACAATAATCCCTTATGTGATTTTCACTAATCTGCCTTTACCCCCTAGATATGAAGATTTCCTATGCTGCAAAATAGACTTTTTGTGAAATACAAAATGTCCTGAGTCCATAGGAATTGGTTTTACCATTTTTGGAGTTTCCTACATGGAGATATGGATTTTACAAGGATTGGGGAAAAGCTGAAATTGTCTCTGTTCATTTTCCTATTTTTCAGAGACATAAGGAATGAACACATCATTTGACCAAGCAAATGAGGTCCAATGCCTCTGAAATTTTTACTGAAGTTCAAGGAATTTTGAAACAATGTCCTGTCCAAATTTTGGAATTTTCCAATAAACAGAACTCCTGTAAAAATTCAGATACGATTTTTCTTAAATGAATTAATGAGCCAAATTCAGGGATTTTCATACACATTGGTCTGCACCCCTGGATAGTACTCTTTTAGAGGAATCCAACAAAATTTGTTTCACAATTTTTGGACATTCCTATACAAAGTTATGGCTCTCCAAAGTTTGAACTAGAGTGGGAAAATCTGGAAAATGTTTAAATGCTGACAGTGGGTCCCACCTGTCAGCCTTCTCCTTCAACCTCGCGCCAGAGGCCCGAGCGGCGGCGTCCTCCGGCGAGGTTCGCCGGAACCCATTTTCCAGTCGCCTCCCAACCTCAAGTCCGCCGCCCCCCCACAACTTTCTGTGCTGAACTCAGTTAGAAGGTCGTCGCCGGCCGAGGATCGCCGGAAACTAGCCTGCACCGATCACAGAGAAGGTTAGAACTCCGGCGAGGTCGGTTTCCGTCGTTCCTTCACCAAATGACCATCTCTCGGGCTCTACAGCATCAGGGGGACTAGTAGAGGCTAGACAGGGACTCTAACACCGGTGAAACGGCTGGCAACCTAGGGTTCCACGGAGACCCGAGGCGTTCTTCCATGGCGGCCCGAAAAACCGCAAGAACTCAGTCGTTTCTGGATTGTTTAGCCCGATTCTTGGTCGAGAGGGAGCGCTAGGATGTGAGGAAGATGTTTGCAAGCTCGCTAAGGCAGTAGTTACCCGAGCAACTCAAATTCCGGGGTAGACCGAGTTCTACCCGGATACACCACGTTTCGGGAGAACTGGAAATTCTCCTCACTCGGCTGATGGATCGTTGTACTGTTTGCAGCTACGCGAGCTAGGGAAAATGACACACCTTTCTTGTGTAGAGGGGGAACGGTGAAATGGTCTGTAGCTCGGTGTCCACGGTGAGCCAGTCGGAGTTCCGCCGTGAGCTTCGGTTCTTGGCGCCAAATCTCCAACTCACGCCGAATCGCAGCTCCCAACTCCGAGGTGCGCCGGTGAGCAACTTGTGCACGCCCTTGCGTGCCTTTTCTGTGTTGGAAGCTTCAGCTGGGGAGGTGCGGTGGCGGCTGACGATCGGGAGATCGAGAGCGGCCGAGCTGTTGTGACCGTGGCCAAACTACCGAGGCGAGAGGGAAGAGGAGTAAGCGAACTCCTTCGGTGCGCCCGCGGTGGAGTCGATCAGGTCGAGCGAGAGCGGCAAGCAGGAGCTGGCGCTGGGGAGTGGCGGTAACGCCGGGCGCCGGCGCGCTGTCGGGCGCGCGCTCGTCCGAGGGGAAAAACAGAGGCGGTGCCCTGTGTTGAGAGGCTGACCGGTGGGGTCCACATCTCCCACAATTTTTTTCCCTCACTGTGCTTTAAGATTCCCACCTAAACATTGTCCAAATCTCCCCAAATTTGGAGGAGAGGTCAAACATGATGTGAAAAATTTGAATATGAAACCTGATTTCAAAATTGAGCACAGTTGGCTCAGTTTCCAAATTCAAATTTGAATTGGAATGTGCTCACAAATATTCCTCCAAATAATTGGTAGATGAGCTCCAAAATTCTCCAAATTTGAAACTTAGGCTCTTGATATATGAGAGATGCATCTATGATCTCCCATATAGGCCCTTCGACAATCTGAATAGAAATCCTTTCAAAAGATTCAAATTGCATTTAAATTTCCCCACTCTACTCATAGAGAAGGTGCACATGAGTTAGAGTTTTTGGGAGTCTAATTCTTTCCCCTAGGTGAACATGTGTTGAGCAAGGGCTAGAGGAAATTTTTAACTCCCTCACATGTCCATTTGTGTGTTCATCATTTCATGTGACACAATTATAGCCTTTTGTTGCCTTAACTTTGTTTTATGAGCTGACATCAACTTTACAAAAGTTAGGGCTTTTACACTCATGGCCTAGGAGATGCTATTAACCTAAACCTAAGCATATATAATAATATAACATAACAAAACAACAACGCCTAAACAAAAACATAACAACATAACAACAACAAATACTAAAGCATGAATAACTCCTAAACAACAATACCTCCTAAACAACAACATATAACAACATAACAACAACAAATCCGTCGTATATTAAGCATTATTAAGTATGAATAACACAACAACAAATTTTAAACATTATTAACCTAAACCTAAACATATATAATAACAAGTAATTTACAATGGACAACTAATTAGTGAAATCATAAACTACTATTCTAACTACATGAGCATAATTACCAACTAATTAGCATAATTATCAAGTAATTGAATTAATGGTTAAAATTACTTGCGGCGAGGGAGACGGACGGTGAGGGTGACGAACGGCGAGGACGACGGTCGGCGGTAGCTACGCGGGGCGGTCACGCAGGGGTGGGGTCACCGGCGGGGTGGGGGCGCCGGCGTGGAGGAGCGGGCGGCGGTGGAGCGCGGCGCGGGCGGCAGGCGGCGGAGCTGGGCAGCGGCGGCGCGAGAGGCGGGGGCATGGGGTTAGGAAAAAAAGAACTCGGGCCGGAACTAGAGTTTGGAGAGTTTCATTCATCTTCGCCATAATTTCAGCCAATCCGGTTGGCGATGGCTCTTGTGATGAAGTCGAGTCATTCCCACCTCGACTTGAACCTCCAAGCTCCATTTGAGAATGTGTACGTACCATACTGCACGAAACAAAATTTTGAGTCAATCAAAATTCTATCTCAGTAGTAAGTAAAGATATGTAAAACATGAACATGTCATGAACTTTATGAAAGCATAACCACATTCATGTTTAAACAAATCTTATGTACGCTAAGCTAATCAGCGGGGCTACACTGACCAGCTCACACAAACTCCAAATTTTTCTCAAGTTATCAACAGATTCTTGACTCTAGTTCAACACCAAAGTTTTTGTAAACTTCAGTATCTTTCCAACGAGTACTTATACGCCTTCAGATCATCTTTGGATCAAAAGTTATGATTTCTCAAAGTTGACAGAATTCCTGGATAAAATTCGCCAGCATGACCTTTGTATGTGGCTACTTTTATCACAGTTGTATATAAACATACAATTAGAATCTGCGCAAACTATGAACTACAACAATGTTGACCATTTCATAACCTTTCCAACGGTGTATTGTAGGCTCTTTAAGGATTTTTCTACAGGAAGTTATGGCTTAAAAACAGAAAGGTCCAGAGAGGTTTTTGCTACTGTCCTGGTTCTGAACAGTTTACCTTCAACTGAACTTTTCACCAAATTAACGTGTGATTTTGCTCTGGAGGTCTACAAAGAAGTTGTAGAGCACTTGAAAATATTTCCAGAACTGTATCATACACCTTAATTGGTTCAAGCTACTCATAGTTAAGCTCTGTTAAAGTCCAGCAAGAATTTCTGCCAGAAACAGAGCACTCTGTTTTTGAAAACTTTGATACCTAGTTATACGCTCATTTGAATCTTAACTCAAAATAAGAGTTCAGTAACTAATATTTGTTTCAAACTTCCATTTTTAGTTGCAAGTTAGTTCATGAATCATTTCTTCATAGGGAAGAGGTTATTAAGTGTAGTACGATGTCGATGCACCATAAGAACATGTCGGTACTACGTTGCCTCACCAAAGAAAATCCTACGCCGGATCATACCGGCATATACATATTATCAGTGGCACTAAGACGGTCTCTCGCACACGTGTACTACACGGGATACGTATGTGGTTAGTACCTGCAGAAAGACACTCAATAGTGGTGCACTCAAAGGTTGTTTCATTTCAGGCAGTTCAATAATTGAAAGTAAATACAAACGCCCGTATCATTGCCATACGGCCGTCCTTGAGTTAAGTCACGTCTCAAGGTACGTGATCATGTTTCAACACCACACGACGGGGAACCAGAGTATGTCATGAACGGGTCGTCACAGTTGGGAATGTTATCAACCCAACAGATACCTCCTACTGCCCTGCAGGGCACGCCGATGGCAAGCGCTGCGTATGTCCTCCTGGGCTACTTCCAGACGAACACACTATCGCGTTACTGACCGCACGATGGGGTCTCCACTTACTTTCCTAATGCACGCTAGGGATCAGCGTTTCATATGAACTCAGGAACATGAAGAGTCCAAGAGTTTCATATTAACATCTCACACCAAGCTGTGAGATCTAACCCTGAACCACTTTCCTCGTCAGGGGAGCTAACCGAAATTGATCCGCTTTCGGTGGCGTTCCTTACCATGTTTACCTGAGCGTAGGTGCGTCGTTACATAAAGAAAATTAAGAATTAAAACACATATGTTAGTCTTGCCACTTTAAGTAACTACACTACTATAGTACTTATGTGGGTCTAATATCGTTTCCTCACCGTATCCTAAGTTTTTGTCGTAATACCATCCTTATCCCGTGCGCTATTACCAATGCGGCTCTGATACCACGCTGAGGGGGCCCGACCTCCATCACGGGGTCGTGCCGCCTTGCCCGGGGATCGCATTGGGTGGTGCCGTGTTATGCGGCACCCAACAGCACACATATAAGGAACACAGTATTACATAAATCAAAAGCGGAAGCATACAATTGTTCTTTGTAAATACTTTACATAATATAGCTACAGCGGAAGTCTATAACCAGCTCACGTTGAATATCTAAGAAGCACTCGAGAAGAGGTCCAGCCCGCAGACTCTTCTCGCTAGCAACATGAAGACATGGCAGCGGCTAGGTTCTCCAAGTGTGACATGACTTGGAAGTTCCCGAGTCTCACCGGACAACCTTCTTTATAGCGGCGATGTTTACCTGCAAAACAACTTATATAGCAAGAGTGAGCACAAAGGCTCAGCAAGACTTAACCGTCTCTCCTAAAGCATGGAACTCTATATGGAAGTAATCTAAGACTTAAGCCTGTCCTTTGCGAAAAGACTTGCCTATGAGTTTATCCTTAACTTTCAAATTTTTAGCCATAATAGTAGCGACCTTGCGCCCAGCAACATTGGAACTCCACAATCAAACAAGAAACGCTTCATTCCAATGTTACTTGTCCCAAGGTGAAAAATAACTTTAGTTTGCTCTATCTCTACTTCAATCATGGTTTTCATGCAATTTATAATTAGCATAACAGCATTTATATTTTTGCAAACTGTTTCCACACAAGTTGATTACTACGTCACAACATGGGAGCAAGCGGTACTCAATAACCGCGAGGGACAGTGATTCGAATCAAACACTACCCGGACAACTCGACACATACGCCCGCCTCTGAAGACCCAACTCTGGCGTCCTTCATTACGTCATATGTGGCAACCTTTCTCAGGACACTAAACTGTAGAACCGGTCGCGCCGTCTCGGGCTCATAGGTCTAACGAGACGATGTGGTATGCCTCTACAATCCAGTGAACCTGGTACATCGGTTTCCTGGTTCCCATATATCAGTAAGCATCCGATACACAACTCAATACTTGCTCCTGGACGCGGCATACGCATCGGTCCTTAACCGACACAGACAGAGCTACTCGACCAAGACCTCGTCTTGTCGCAGCCTAACCCCTCTGCCCGATCTCATCTTTAGAAATGTAAAGTTTAGTTTGCTTCCTTTCCCAACCACACTTATGATATTTCAAACTATAGCTCGCGAGTAGATTCCAACTACTCGTCTTCTACCGGATGCCCTAGTCTATTTAGCATGGCCTTATTCTACAGCGATGACATAATTCTATCCTTGATCCCAGGGTTCTCTTTTGGTCATGCAAGTGGAGTATAAAACATCCTTGTCCTAATGCACATACAAACTTTGACCCATAGTAGTGAACAAAGTAAAATTTTTTGAAAACAACTTAAATGCAAACCGGGGCTTGCCTTGGTTTTGCAGTTGACTGAAGTCAGATAAGATGAAGTTAGTTGCTGATGATGACTTGAAGCTTAATCCTTGCCTTCTTGCTCCTTGATCAAATATTCACTTATCCACGTTTAATCACTACACGTTATGAGTATGCATACATGTTTAATTATAAATCCTTTTGCTAACAAGTGCTAAAGACAAGTTTGAAACTGGAACTTTGTTTAAGAATTTAAAATGAAACTGGTGCTAGTGGTTTGGGTTTGTGTTCAAGCACTAGGATCAAGTGATGAGTGGGAGTTCATCACTTGGGTGGGGATCAACTAATGAGTCGAACAGGACATAATGATCCAGGGCTCCAATGGAGCTGGAAACTTTTTTGTGAGTTCCTTGTCACGAGAAAGTCCTCTGGACCAAAATTCAGAATGTTTCATTGAATATGTCACCCAGAACAATTCCCTAAGCATTTAGGCATAAAGGAATTAATTCTGATTAAACTTGCACTTTCATGCAAATCCATGTGAACCATAATTTCATACATAGCTCAGGGAGAATGCATGATTTTTTCTAGGATTTTTGGAGCTAAGGAATGGCTAGAACTGAATTTCCAAGTTTTGGAAATTCTCTGAAAATGTTTCTGTATTTATTTGAATGCAGAAAATTGAAATTAGAATTACCCTAATTAAATCAACTCCAAATGCGCTGAAACTTTTAAAGGGGTCTCCTAAAAACCTAAAGAATATCCTGGAAAAATTTCGGGAATTTTGGATGAACCAAACTCCCTCTAAAATTCTTTTGCTGAAAAGATTTAAAGAATTCTTCAGAATTTTCTATTGGTTTTCATGCAAATTGGGTTGAATATTTGGATAGAGCTTTTCATCCGGAATCCAACCCAATTTGAATCACTAAATTTGGAGCTTCCTAGCAAAAGTTATGAGGTTCTAAAGTTTGAACTAAATCTGGAATTCAAATTAATTCGGGAAATATTCAAACTCTGACGGTGGGTCCACCCTACACGTGTCAGCCGCTGGAATCACGCCACACGGGGCCACAGACCTGTCCCCGCATTGTCACAGACCGATCCGAGGCCACAGACAATCCCCCTCCCTCGCAACAGCGACTGACACGTGGGCCAGCCCCCGTCTTCATCTTCCTCCGGCTGCCCGCGCTCCCGCGCCGCCGAGCTCGCCGGAAGTGGGTTCCGGTGCTCGGAACTTGCTGGATCTCGCCGCCCCCACGTATTCTCGTACAAGGAACACGTTGCCGGGCTTATCTCAGCTCGACGATGGTCGGAAACCTAGGTGTGACAGCGACAGCGGCGGTGGCCACTCCGGTGACGTAGCTAGGGCGTTATACTACACCAAACACGTAGCCGTTTGCGCGTACAGCACCACCGCACCGAGGAGAACACGGACCCAACCGCCGATCTCTCTGGAACTCGCCGGAAATATGACCTCACCATCAGCCTAGGTCAAAATCCGGCGAAAATCAAAAAACTCGATGAATAGCGGCTCTGCTTAATGGTTCTCGGTGGTTCTTGATCCTATGAACGCTCGCGGGGGTCTGGAAGATGTATGCTACGTGGTGTGATGAGTAGTTCGACGTGTGTGACGAATTTACCAAATTTCTACCCTCGGTTATTATCGTATGTCGTCGGAAGAATTGAAATTCCGGCGAACACCATCCAAGACAGGTCCCGGAGTTGCGGTGAAGTGAGCAGAGGCATAAGTGAACCTTTTTGCTTTTGCAACTCGAGAGGAGAGGCTCTGTTGTGGCTGGGCGACGGATTCTTGCAACGTTGACTTCGCCCGGTACCGTGGAGAAGGATTGAGCTCGACGCCGGGGTTCCCGTGGGTTTAGCACCGATTCCTTGCGTCAGTCACGTTCAGGGAGGGCTGGCGACACGGTGGAGGGACTCAGCGCGGTGTGCGACTCGTTGAGCTGGCCAGGCGTCGAGGAACCGACCGTGTTCCTTCGTGCGGCAGCAGCTCGGCGAGGAGAAATGCGAGGTAATCGACTACAGCTGTGGGAGGCGGTTTGTGTGAGCGTCGTTCACTCGATGGGGTTGATAAGGGCGCGAGCAAACCGACTCCGGAGCAGCTCGGGAGCTGGCGGCCGCGTTGCCTCGGTGGCGCGCGTTCTGCGTTCGGCGCCTTCGAGCGAAAACAGGGAACCGGTTTGAGTGAGTCTGAACAGGGAGACAATTGCTTGTGTGCTAAGTCTTTCCCTCTCCTCAATGACCATTGGGGCCCACAGTCCATCTACCAAATATCTCCAATTCTGACCCATCACAAATTCAGCTATGAGGGATCCAAATTCAAAAGCCATTTCGCCATTTGACAATTTGTGCCACAGTTTCAAATTTAAATTCAAATTTGGATGGAATTCACAAGTTCCTTTGATATTCCTATCAAAGCACCTCCAAATTTGCTCCAAATTTGGCCCCTCTACAATTTGAACCTGGGGAGTTTGAATATGCCCTCTGATCTTTGAGTTGGTCATTGCAAATACAACTTTTTAAACAACAGTTTGAATTTCCTCCTTTGCAAAATGCCCTTCTTCTTTTTGGAAGTGGCCCTCTTATTTCAAACTGAATTCAATGTTTTATAGCACATGCCAACACTTTCATGAGTAAACAAAAGTTTTTGTAAGTCCCATTTCTTGTATTCAAACTCAACTTTATTCATAGCTCAAGTTCTCTATTTACAAGTTTTGGGACTTTTACAGCGAAGCGCGCCGCAAAGCAGCGGAGAAGGAGGCGGTCCTTCTCAGAAGTTTCGGATGGTGAATCGCCCACCATCAGGTCCACGCTGGCAGCCACCACAGAGGTCGATGCCATTCCGCAGTCGGCCGTATCCTTCACCGACATTCAGCCCTGCACTGCCAGCACCACCTCCGCAACAACAACAGCAGCAGCGGGCGATGCCGCGTGCGTATGCACCTCAGCAGCGCATGCCAGGCTTTCGTCCCCCAAGCACCGGCCAAGCAGCGGCCACATGTTACAAGTGTGGTCGTCCAGGACACTTCGCCAGCAGTTACCCGGAGAGGCAAGGCGGCGGAGTTGCACAACAACTTCCGGGGAGGAATCAGCCCCGGAATCCTACTAATGCGCGGCGGGCAAATCCTAGGCCCGGCACCGTCCACCAGCTTGCCATAGAGGACGTGCCAGAGGGTGAGCCAATCCTTGCGGGTATGTTCCAACTCCACCAGCATCCTGCCATAGTGTTGTTTGATTCGGGCACCACGCATAATTTTATTAGCCAAGCTTTCATTGCTAAACATAGCTTACAAATACTACCCACCGATAGTCCATACTTGATTTGCTCACCGGGTGGGAAGATTTCAGCAAGCGTAATGGTTTCCAAAGCACCATTGTGCTTAGCGGGTAGAGTGTACCCTACCTCTCTCCTAATCTTAGAGGGACAGAAGGTCGATGTCATCCTAGGGATGTCGTGGTTAACCCGCCACAGCGCTGTTTTAGACACCGTCCTCCAAATCGTGCACTTGAACTCAGAAGTGCACGGGTCTCACTCTTTATTTCTGGACAGTCCAGAAATAAAACTTCCAAGTGTCTATCAAGCCATAACCATCAGATTGGAAGATATTCCAGTGGTCCGAGAGTTCCCTGACGTATTTCCGGATGATTTACCGGGGATGCTGCCCGATAGATAGGTGGAGTTCAAGATTGAATTTGCACCGGGAACCATGCCAATATCCAGAAGGCCGTACAAGATGGCGCCAAAGGAATTGGCCGAATTGAAGACCCAGCTAACGGACCTCGTGAAGAAGGGTTTATTTAGGCTGAGCTCCTCGCCATGGGGCTGTTCGGCATTATTTGTGAAGAAGAAGGATGAGACGTTGTGGCTTTGCGTGGACTATCATCCATTAAACACCGTAACCATCAAGAACATGTACCCGTTGCCACGGATCGACATGTTGTTTGATCAGTTGGTCGAAGCAAAGATATTTTCCAAGATGGATTTAATATCTGGGCACCATCAGATTAAGATATGGGCTGAGGATATTCCGAAGACGGCTTTCTCGACGAGGTACGGACTTTATGAGTACCTGGTCATGTCCTTCGGCCACACCAACGCTGCAGCTCACTTCATGTATCTAATGAACTCGGTATTCATGCCGGAGCTGGACAAGTTTGTCGTGGTCTTCATCGATGACATCCTGGTATATTACAAGTCGGAGGAAGATCACAAGAAGCATCTGTGTATAGTCTTGCAACGGCTGCGGGATCAACAGCTATACGCGAAATTCAGCAAGTGCGAATTCTGGATATCGCAAGTGCCTTTTCTCAGGCATATCATCTCAGCGGAGGGTATCGCTGTAGACCCGAGCAAGATCACTCGAGTGCTGAATTGGAAATCCCCGAGGACTGTTCATGAGGTACGGAGTTTCCTCGGACTCGTGGGATATTGTCGGAGGTTCATTCCGAACTTCTCGAAGATTGCCAAGCCTATGACAAAGCTGCTAAAGAAGGCTACCAAATATGTTTGGAGTCCAGCATGTGAAGCGGCATTCAAGGCTTTAGTCAAGCACCTAACATCAGCACCGGTTTTGACGCAGCCAGACACAACTAAACCGTTCGATGTGTATTGCGATGCATCCGGCATCGGGCTCGGATGTGTGCTGGTGCAAGACCGAAGAGTGGTCCCATATGGATCACGGCAGCTTAGAAACCATGAGCAAAATTATCCAACCCACGACTTGGAGCTCGCTGCCATGGTACTTGCACTTAAAATGTGGAGGCACTACCTTCTCGGTAACCTCGTACATTTATATACCGACCACAAGAGCCTCAAGTACATATTCACTCAGAAGGAGCTGAACATGAGGCAGCGAAGATGGTTAGAACTGATAAAAGATTACGAAATAGAGATCCATTATCATCCGGGCAAGGCAAACGTAGTGGCAGATGCGCTGAGCCGCAAGTGACATGTCAATAATCTGACCATCACACCGTTGGGAGAGAGCGAACCACCACTACATGTGATTCCACATTGAGCTCTCTACAACTTAGCTTTGATCCCCACCATCCGTGAAGAGATAGCGGCAGCCCAGAAGAATGACAAGGGCATGTCACATTTGCGGAGACGCGTATACAGTGGGGAGCTGAAATGTTTCCGGAAAGACGAAGACAGCGTCCTATGGTTCAAGGACCGGATCGTCGTACCCCGTAACCCGGAGTTACGGAAGAAAATCTTTGATGAGGCTCACTTGTCAAAGTTTTCTATTCACCACGGCAGCAACAAAATGTATCAAGAACTCAGAAGCAAGTTTCGGTAGACACGGATGAAGCGGGAAATCGCAAAGTACGTGTCCGAGTGTGATACATGTCGAAGGGTGAAGGCAGATCATATGCGTAAACCGGGACTGCTACAACCACTGGGCGTTCCTTCCTGGAAATGGGACGACGTGAGCATGGACTTCATCGTCGGTTTACCCACGACCTTTCAGAAACATGATTCTGTGTGGGTGATCGTCGACCGGCTTGAGACGGGCGTGGTACCGACTGAGACAGGGCTCAGCTCTGATACCACGCTGACGGGGCCCCGGCTCAGCCGAGAGAGGCCACTCGCCCGGGAATCACATTGGGTGGTGCCGTGTTGTGCGGCACCCAACAGCACACATATGAGGAACAATGTATTACATAAAACAATAGCGGAAGCTTACAAGTTTTTCTTTGTACATACTTTACATAAAGTAACTACAGCGGAAGTCTATATCAACTCACGTCGAATAACTAAGAGCACTCGAGATGAAGTCCAGCCCACGGACTCCTCTCGCTAGCAACACGAAGACAACAGCAGCGGCTGGGTTCTCCCTGTGTTAAACGACTCGGAAGTCTCCGAGTCTCACCGGACAACCTTATTTCTAGCGTCGATGTTAACCTGCAAAACCACTTATATAGCAAGCGTGAGCACATAGGCTCAGAAAGTCTGACCCGTCTCTCCTAAACAAGAAACTCTACATGAACGACGGTTTCCATTGGGTTGGCTAGATTTGCATAAAGGACTCGCCTAAAGTTGATCCTTAACTTTCAGATTTTTAAGCCTCATTGTGCGGACCTTGAGCCGAAAAGCATCACAACTCAACAATCAAACAAGAAACGCTTTGTTGCGATGCTCCTTGCACAAAGTGAAAGTAAAGTATAATGAGCCTATCTCTAAATCAATCATGGTTGAAATACAAATTACATCACAGTCTTATCAAGTTCAAAAGATAACCAGTTTCAGTTCTTACTACGTCAAGACGCAGTGGGCAAGTATGCTCATATGACCGCGAGCGACTGTGATTCGAATCAGTACACGCCCGGACTACACGACACGTACACCCGTACTCCGAGTTGCCGGCAGCAACCTCGACTGACGTTGTACGCGGCCACCTTTCCCAAGATCTTCCACATTTGACACAGTCCAACTGCCCCGAGTACGCAAGCTCCCTCAAGGTACATACCCGCTGTGGTATGTTCTTGAGCGAGGAACCTCCTGCTACCCTGACGCCGAAAACCTAAGGCAGTTGGAAAAGTTCCACTATGGATCTCCCAAGGTACATCGGTTTCCTGGGTCACATATAGCCAGTATGTGCCCGGTACACAACTCAAACTTGTCCAACAGGGCCAAGCACGGACGGGCCTTAACCGACACAGGCAAGGTTATGCACGCACGGCCTGCAACCTGCTGCATCTAAACCTCCCTGTCCGGTCTCCATTTCTTATGTGTGAACTTTCCTCATCTTTTCTAATTCAGACCCGTTCCGAGTAAACCAGCCCTAAACTCGCGAGTAGATTCCAACTACTCAACTTCTACCAAACCTTTCCTACTAACATTTAGCGTAGCCAAATCCACTCGAGGAGGTGCTATTCCACCGTTTCTCTCTTACGTATTTCTGGTCATGAAAGTGGGGTTTTCAATATCATCTAGACTTACTGCAATCATTGATGCAAAGCTATGATCTCTACAAATGAAAATGCTTTATAAAACTTTTCAAATGCAACCGGGGATTTCCTGTTGTGCAGGTGACTAAGGTTACAATCAGTTAGTGACTATCAATTGGAGCTTGATCACTTGTTTTCCTCCCTCCTTGATCTTCACTTCTAGTCCTTCTCACCTTCTTCGCATATATGCTACACGATATGATCATGCATCTGTATTTAATTGAAAAGCTTTTG
The DNA here is from genome assembly GCA_030760725.1 of Neostapfia colusana. Taxonomy (NCBI): domain Eukaryota; kingdom Viridiplantae; phylum Streptophyta; class Magnoliopsida; order Poales; family Poaceae; genus Neostapfia; species Neostapfia colusana. The sequence continues at coordinate 27,882,834 of JASWHV010000017.1, read as the reverse complement.
CTAATAAGATCTAATGACAGTTTTAAAACTGGAACTCTGTTTAAGAATTTAAAATGACACTGGTACTAGTGGTTTGGGTTGGGCTTAAACACTAAGATTAAATATTAAGTGATTTTCCCACTTAAGTGTTGATCACCTCAAGAGGTTACCTATGACAGTGGTGATCCAGAGCTCCAATGGATTCGGAAATTTTCACGTGAGTTCATTGTCACAAGAAAGTCCTCTGGACCAAAATTTAGCACTTTTCATGGAGTGGTTTATTCAGAAAAATTCTCTAAGTGTTTAATCAAGATGAATTAATTCTGAGTTAATATCCATGTTCATGTCAAATTCAGTGAACCACAATTTCAATTATAGTTCATAGGGTCTACATGAATTTTCCTAGGATTTTTGGAGCTAAGAATTGCCCAAAACTGAATTTACAAGTTTTGGAAATTCTCTGAAAATGTTTCTGTATTCATTTGAATACAGGAACTTACAATCTGAATTACCCTGAACAATTAAACTCCAAATTAGCTTAAACTTTTACAGGATTCTAATAACACCCTAAAGAATATTCTGTCAAAATTTGAGGATTTTTGGATAAACCAAACTCCCTCTAAAATTCTTTTTCTGAAAAGTTTTAAAGAATTTTCCAGAATTAAATAAAGACATGCATACAAATTGGGTTGTATATTTGGATAGAGTTTGTCAATCTGAATCTAACCCAATTTGAATCACTAAATTTGGAGGTTCCTAGCCAAAGTTATGCTCTTCTAAAGTTTGGGAAAAATCTGGGATTGGAATAATTCCGAAAAATGTTTAAACCTGACTGTGGGACCAAGGGGCACGTGTCAGCTGCTGAGAGAGTGCCACACGGGCTACAGAATCGTTTCCTGCGCTGTCACAGTTGATCCCGTGTTACAGAATATCCAGCCCACTGTTGCCGGGTGACTGACGCGTGGGGCTGGTAGCACCTTCGTCTACCTCCCGCCCCCACGCTACCCCGCCGCCGGGCTCGCCGGTCAAGCTCCGGAATCGGTCGTCCGGCCACCCCTGCCGCTGAAACTCGCCGCCAGCCCCTAATTCCCCGTGAGAAACACGCTGATGGGGTTTGCTCGAGCTGGCAGGACCCCTAAACTAGCCCGCGACGGTGCACCAGCTCGGATGAAGTCCGGCGACGTCGCCCCGCCGCTATAGCCCTCAAAAAGCTCCCTAGAAAGATTCTACAGCACCAGTGGAGGTTGGCCAAGCTCGGCATGGCCGCATAAGGGCTTGGGGAGGGCTCTACCCTAGGGTTCACCTTGCACCCGCACCTTCCCGCCATAGCCGCCTTCGGAAAGCTTGAAATTGCACCGTGCACAGGGTGTTTCATGCGAGGTTTCAAAAGAGAACTGGTGCGCCTACATGTCTGGCTTGTGTGTGCGAAGTTTCGTGGTGTCTAAACAAGAATCGATCGGGAATTTTACAGAATCATACCGGAAGGTTGGTTTTCACCGGCCGGAGAGGATCTTCAAAATTTGCCGTCGAGAGGCTGAGGCAGGCTCTGTGCTTCGGGTGGAAGCTGCACGGAGCTCCTGTGCGACCCAGAGTGGCCTTGCTTGGTCGTGACAAGCTCTGGAGGAGGCTGTCCACGGGAGCAGGGTGTCGCCGTTGTGTGGCGGCCGCCGCGGGAACTTGCCGTTCTCGGTGCAGAGAGCGTGAATCCGCTCAGTGATGGCTCGAGGAAGTCGTGGTGACGATGGTAGTGTTGTTTGGCCGATCAGCCGGGGCTTGCACGCGAGCTAGACGGTGGATGATCGGATTGCTTGAGCATCGGCCGCTCTGTCCTGTCTCTCGCGTGAGGAGGAGGAAAACAACGCCTGGTCCTTGGTGATAAGGCGAACGGGAGGTCGGGAGAGGGTATAGACGTCTGGTGCAGCCCTCCAGCGCGATAAAACCCAGGAGGAGCTGGCCGCCGGCTGGCCCTCGGTGTCGAGCGGAGGGAGGTCGGCTCGGCCGTTGCTTCGCGTGGGAGGAAAACAAACAGCGACTGGCTGCTTCACTGAAGATCTTTTTGCAAGTTTTCAGTCCTCCCAATGACATGTGGGTCCCACATGTCAGTCCTCCTTATCTCTTCTAAAATATCTCCCCAATTTGAATATTGATGGAATTCAATTGTGGAAGTTTCAATCTGAGAGGCATTTGGATAATTGGGCAAGTTTCATCCAAATTCAAACATGCATTTGAATTCTTTGTCATTTAAAGTCCAATTTGGAAAATGGGTTGCAATTGATTTCCATTTGGATAATTGGGCAAGTTTCATCCAAATTCAAACATGCATTTGAATTCTTTGTCATTTAAAGTCCATTTTGGAAAATGGGTTGCAATTGATTTCCATAAATCATGAAACTTTGCACACCCCCTAATTTGGACTCAAGGAATTCAAATATGAAACCTGATTTTTAGTTTGTCTGCTACAAATGATATTTTCAGCACAACAGTTTTGAATTCCATTGTGTTGTTCTCATTTGAATTTTTATTTGAACAATTTGTTCCAAATCTGATTTTTGTTTCCTCACACATATGGGAACTTCCCATCTTTGTTTTAGACCCCTCCAGGTTCCAAGTTCTCAAATAAACATTTGACCTGTGTGAAGAAAACCCTCATGTGTGTTATCACATGTGGGGAAAAGTTTTAATATGTCCCAAATTTCACTCATATGAAACAAAACTTTTGCAAACAAGAGTTTCTTTGTATTCACATTTTTGGGACCTTTACATTCCTCCCCCCTTAAAAGGAATCTCGTCCCGAGATTCAAAAGAAGGATGAGACGGGAGGTAATTACAAAGTTTATGACAACAGCTCCGGATAGTTCTTGTGGATGTAATCTTCGGTTTCCCACGTCGCCTCTTCCGGGGTATGATTACTCCACAGGACTTTGTAAAATTTCAAGGTCCGGTTCCTGGTGGTCCGGGTCTTTTCGTCGATAATCTGTACAGGTTGCTCGACATAGGTGAGATCCGGCTTCAATTCGTCGATGTCTTCAGTGTGGATGGCAGCAGTAAACTTGAGACACTTCCGCAGCTGGGACACGTGAAATATGTCGTGAATACCGGCAAGGCTTGCCGGTAGTTCCAGCCGGTAGTGTACGTTTCCGCACTTCTCCGTTATAGTAAACGGACCGATGAATCGGGGAGCAAGTTTCCCCTTGACACCGAACCGATGAATCCCTTTCATCGGAGACACACGAAGATACACGTGCTCTCCGATCTCAAAATGCAGCGGTCGACGTCTCTGGTCCGCATAGCTCTTTTGACGAGATTGGGCAGCTTTGAGGATCTCTTGTATTATCCGAACTCTCTCTTCGGCCTCATTGACAAGATCAACCCCGAAGTTACTCGTTCACCAGATTCGCACCAATTAAATGGTGTACTGCACTTCCGGCCGTAAAGTGCTTCATATGGTGCCATTTTAATGCTCGTCTGATATCCGTTGTTGTACGAGAACTCCGCCAGCGGTAAGTGATCATCCCAGCTCTTACCGTGGTGGATGGCACATGCTCTTAGCATATCTTCCAGTATTTGATTCACCCTCTCAGTTTGCCCATCGGTTTGAGGGTGATACGCAGAGCTTCTAATCAACTTCGTCCCCAAGGAGGTGTGTAGCTGTTCCCAGAAACGGGCTACGAACAGCGATCCTCTATCTGACACAATGGTACGGGGAACTCCATGTAAGCACAAGATCCGTGCTATGTACAGCTCCGCATACTGCCTTGCGTTATACCTAGTATGCACAGGGATGAAATGTGCTGATTTGGTTAACCGATCAATGATTACCCAAATCGAATCATGGTTGTGGGAGGTCATCGGCAACCCGACGATGAAGTCCATACTCAAATCTTCCCACTTCCATGCCGGTACTTGCAGTGGATGCAACAGGCCTGACTTCTTCATGTGGTCGGCCTTGACTCTTCGACACGTATCACACTCTAAACGTACTTTGCAACTTCACGTTTCATACGTGTCCACCAAAACTTCTTCCAGAGATCTTGGTACATTTTATTACTGCCCGGATGAATGGAAAACTTGGACAAATGAGCTTCGTCCAAAATTTTCTTTCGTAGTCCCATATCCCGGGGTACTACAATCCGGTCGTTGAACCACAAAGTACCTTCATCGTCCTTCCAGAAGCACTTCATTTCTCCGTTGTCTATCCTCCGCCGTATGTGAGACATACCCTTGTCTTTTTGTTGAGCTTCCATGATCTCCTCTCGGATAGTAGGAATGAGAGCGAGATTATAGAGAGCTCCATACGGGACGACATGGAGGCTTGGTTCGTCATCATCCATTTCAGCGATACTTAAGTGATGGATATGCGCCTTACGACTGAGGGCATCGGCGACCACATTCGCCTTTCCTGGATGATAATGAATCTCCAGTTCATAGTCTTTAATGAGCTCTAGCCATCTTCGTTGCCTCATGTTCAATTCTTTCTGAGTGAAGATGTACTTCAAGCTCTTGTGGTCGGTGTAGAGGTGTACAAGATTTCCGAGCAAGTAATGCCTCCACATCTTCAAAGCAAGGACCACGGCAGCTAACTCAAGATCATGAGTTGGATAATGCTGCTCGTGAGTTCTGAGTTGACGAGATCCATAAGCGACCACTCGTCTTTCTTGCATCAGCACGCAGCCAAGACCGATGGCAGATGCATCGCAATAAACATCGAATGGCTTTGTCGTATCCGGCTGAGCAAGAACTGGGGCTGTTGTGAGATGCTTCACTAAAGTCTTGAAAGCTTGTTCACACGCAGCACCCCACACAAATCTGGTATTTTTCTTTAATAATTCCGTCATCGGTTTAGCGATCTTGGAGAAACCCGGAATGAACCTCCGGTAATAACCCGCTAAACCGAGAAAGCTTTGAATTTCATGCACTGACTTTGGTGACTCCCATTTCTGTACTTGGATAATCTTACTCGGATCTACAGCGATGCCCTCCGCTGAAATAATGTGTCCGAGAAATGGTACTTGATTAATCCAGAATTCACACTTGCTGAATTTTGCATAGAGCTGATGATCTCGCAATCTCTGTAGCACAATATGCAGATGTTCAGCATGTTCTTCCTCTGACTTGGAGTACACCAAGATATCGTCGATGAAGACAATGACGAATTTATCCAACTCCGACATGAACACTGAATTCATCAGGTACATAAAGTGTGCTGGGGCGTTGGTCAATCCAAAAGACATAACGAGATAATCATACAGCCCGTATCTCGTTGAGAATGCCGTCTTCGGAATATCTTCTGCCCGTATTTTAATCTGGTGATATCCGGACCGAAGATCCATCTTTGGAAATACCTTCGCACCCACTAATTGATCGAAGAGCATATCAATGCGAGGTAGTGGATACTTGTTCTTGATGGTAACAGCGTTCAAAGGACGATAATCAACACAAAGCCGTAGTGTTTCGTCCTTCTTCTTGACAAACAACGCTGAACAACCCCAAGGTGACGAACTTGGTCGTATAAAGCCCTTGCTCATTAGGTCATTCAGCTGTGTCTTCAATTCTGCCAGTTCATTGGGTGCCATCTTGTACGGCCTTCGTGATATCGATGTGGTTCCCGGTATAAGTTCGATTTTGAACTCAAACGTCTCGTTCGGGCGGCATGCCCGGTAAATCCTCGGGAAATACATCCGTATACTCACGTACCACCGGAATGTCCTCTATCTTAACAGCTTACGTGTGGTTTACTGTTGCAATCTGTTGCCGTCTGGCGCCCAGAATTAACATATGAAGACCGTGCTTTGGGGAGTTGAGCTCAATGGTCCTGGAGCTGATGTTAAGAACCGCTCTGTGGTAATTCAACCATGACATCCCCAAAATGATGTCGATCTTCAGACCTTCAAGAATAATGAGGGTCGTAAGGTATATTTTACCCCCCAAACAAAGAGGTGCTCGGGAGACAACCTCACTTGCGGTACTGCTGCCCCCGGGCGAAGATATGAGGTATTGCCTCTTTGTATAAACTGTTTGGAGCTGATGTTGGGCCACAAAAGATTGGCTAATGAAGTTGTGTGTGGCACCGGAATCAAAGAGAACTAAAACCGATAGCTGATTCAGAGAAAACATCCCTGCTAAAGCGGCTTCTCCTTCCGGAACATCATCAATCACAGTATAGTGAATGTTGCCCCTTATCTGCCCTCCTATCTACAGATTTAGGTACGGATCGTATTGTTGTAAATATGATGACCCGTAGCCTCGAATTCCCTCCGGACATTGCCTAGCATAATGGCCCATGCGCCCACAAGTGAAACACGGATGCCTCTCCGGTTCTTCGTTGACTTGCGGTGGACTGCTAGGTACATATGGCTGCAGCGATGGAGTACAAACCACCGTCTGATGCTGCGGCGGTGGAAGTGGTGCAAGCTGTAAAACTTGACCAGCAATCAACCTCTGCGGAGTAGATCGTACAGATGGCCTCCATCTTTCAGCGGTTGGCGTTCGATACACCACACGGTACTTCTGAGGCACATAACTTGTGCTAGCCTGCTCGATCTCACTCATCTTTCTCTTCTCGGCTTGCCACTCAAGTGTCGGCTTCTCTTGAATGAAAGCCGCATCGACCATATCGATGTAACTGCCGTTATTGTGTACGGCAAGCTTTTCCCGTAATATGGCGCTCAGGCCATGGAAGAATAGGTCACACCGTGCTTCTTCTTTCGCCACATATTCGGGAGCATATTGGGCCAAAAGATTAAATCTTCTGACATACTCGAGGACACTCATGTCCCCTTGCTTCAAGCCCAAAATTTCCTCCCGCTTTGCCTTGACAATACCTAGTGGTATGTAACGTGTACGAAAGGCTTCACAAAACTCCCTCCATGTCACTTGATGGCCCTCCGGAATGGTGGCAAGATGATGCACCCACCAGTTTCCGGCGGCTCCATGGAGTTGTTGAGCGGCAAACTTAGTTTTCTGGTAGTCATCACACTCGAATACTCCAAATTTGGACTCCATGACATGAAACCACTGATCTGCTTCCACAGGTTCGGTAGCTTCAGTAAAAATTGGCGGTTGAGTCGCCAAGAAATCCAGATAAGCGTTCCGAGGTGGAACGACTTGTTGTGTGTTCTGGAGTACGCCTTGCTGTACCAAAGCTTGGAGTAAGCGTGTGTGTTCTTGCGTTGCTTCTTGGAGTAGCCTAGCGTTCTCTTGATTAGACTGGACGACTCGAGTCATAAGATCCATCCATCCTGTGGATGGTGGTTCCAGCGGTGGAATAGAAGCATCACCGCCTCGATGAGAACTTCCGGCCCTACTCCTAGAGCGAGTACGAACCATACTGCAAAATGTAGTTGAGATGAGTTAAACAAGAACTCAGCAGTATGCGAGACTAATGGAAACATGATTATGTCAAAACTTTACAAAAGCAGTAAAAAAATTCATGTTTACACAACTCCTTAGTAGGCATAGCTATTCAGGCTATCTGTACAGGACAGACCTTTATGCACTATCTCCATATTTTTATCTAGTTAAAAACATTTTCATATCTCGAGTTGAATACCAAAGTTAAAGATAACTTCAGTATCTTTCCAACGAGTACTCATATGCCCCAAGATCATCTCTGGATTAAAAGTTATGATTTTCCAAAGTTGACAGGATTCCTGGATAAAATTTGCCAGCACCTCCTTTGTACGTGGCTGATTTTATCAAAGTTTGTATATGTAAATACAATAAGAACCTGAACAAACTTTGAACTACAACAATGTTGCACATTTCATAACCTATCCAATGGTGTATCATAGGCTTCTTAAGGGTTTGTCTATAGCAAGTTATGGCTTAAAAACAGAAAGGTCCAGCGAGGTTTTGTTGCTGTCCTGGTTCTGGACAGTTTACCTTCCTCTGAACTTTCTACCCATTTAGCATGTGATTTAGCTCTGGAGGTCTCCAAAGAAGTTGTAGTTCACTTGAAAATATTTCCAGAACCGTATCATACACCTCAATTGGGTCAAGCTATCCAGAGTTATGCTCTGTTAAAGTCCAGCAAGAATTCTTGCCGAAAACAAAGCACTCTGTTTTTGAAATCTTTGAAGCATAGTCTTCCTCTCATTTGAGTCTTAGCTCAAAATAAGAGTTCAGTAACTAATATTTGTTTCAAACTTTCGTTTTTAGTTTAAAGTTAGTTCATGAGTCATTTCTTCAAAGGAAAGGGGTTATTAAGTTTAGTACGGTGTCGATGCACTGTAAGAAGCATGTCGGTACTACGTAGCCTCACCAAAAGAAAATCCTAACCGGATTATACCGGAATAAACGTATCTTAGGTGGCACTAAAACGGTCACTCGCAAACATGTACTATTCATACTACGGTTTCGTGGTTAATCCTGCATAAGTCACACTCAATCGTCAGGTCCGGCTGCACACCGAACCCGGTATCCATACAGTTCTTACACCTGTCCGTCATCACTCGCACAGGTGTTCTCAAGCCAAACACGCCTTGAGCTACGTGTTCACGTTACTAACAACGTGACGGGGTTTCCCAAATTGCACCACGCACGCCAGGGACAGACGTTGCTCGAATACCCCAAACGACATGAAGAGTCGTAGAGGATACTAAAGCGGGTCGGGTTACCTGCCACCCGTGGGGCTCCACCCTTCAGCTTGTGCGCACTGGTGGACAGCGCTTACGTGCACCTGTGACGGCTCTCTAGGATCATAGACTGGCCCCACATACCACCACACGTCTTTTCTACGTACTTTGTCCTCACTCGTGCGCACCCGGGAAAACTTCCCGGTCGGTCACCCATCCCTAAATTCCTCCGGGACAAGCACGCTTAACCTCGGAGTACTTTGCAGGTGGGCTTCCGGAAAAGAAGGTATACCTTGGTGGTATGAGTACTCTATCAATCCTATTAAGCCGGGAGTCAGGATATCACACAATCCACCCCCCTTAGAAGACCGACGTACTCATCGGTCAACACCAAGACAGGAACGTCCCCTCTTAGCCACGTCCGTACGTTCAGTACAGGCATACGCATACCGTACGTCCGGTTAGCAGCATACGTACCATACCGTGTCCCACACAGAGGACCCACGCGTCATGGCTACGTACCAGCGTCCCTGACCTGTACGCTACCGTATCCTTGTCACTAACCCGTACGCACCCGTGAAACTGCGAGGGTCGGCTCTGATACCATTTGTGACGGCTCTCTAGGATCATAGACTGGCCCCACATACCACCACACGTCTTTTCTACGCACTTTGTCCTCACTCGTGCGCACCCGGGAAAACTTCCCGGTCGGTCACCCATCCCCAAATTCCTCCGGGACAAGCACGCTTAACCTCGGAGTACTTTGCAGGTGGGCTTCCGGAAAAGAAGGTATACCTTGGTGGTATGAGTACTCTATCAATCCTATTAAGCCGGGAGTCAGGATATCACAGCACCCCCAAGACATAAATCGTCCCGAGATGCACGATTTTCCGACATAACAAATAAGTTAGGTTGCCACCTTCATATTAAGCTAATAGAAATCCTTATGTGGGCCTAGTACCGTATCCTCACCGTAACCTAAATTTTTGTCGTAATACCTTCCTTATTCCTTGTGCTATTACCAATGCGGCTCTGATACCAACTGAGACGGGCGCGGTACCGACTGAGACAGGGCTCAGCTCTGATACCACGCTGACGTGGCCCCAGCTCAGCCAAGAGAGGCCACTCGCCCGGGAATCGCATTAGGTGGTGCCGTGTTGTGCGGTACCCAACAGCACACATATGAGGAACAATGTATTACATAAAACAATAGCGGAAGCTTACAAGTTTTTCTTTGTACATACTTTACATCAAGTAACTACAGCGGAAGTCTATATCAACTCATGTCGAATAACTAAGAGCACTCGAGATGAAGTCCAGCCCGCGGACTCCTCTCGCTAGCAACACGAAGACAACAGCAGCGGCTGGGTTCTCCCTGTGTTAAACGACTCGGAAGTCTCCGAGTCTCACTGGACAACCTTCTTTCTAGCGTCGATGTTAACCTGCAATACCACTTATATAGCAAGCGTGAGCACATAGGCTCAGCAAGTCTGACCCGTCTCTCCTAAACAAGAAACTCTACATGGACGACGGTTTCAATTGGGTTGGCTAGATTTGCATAAAGGACTCGGCTAAAGTTGATCCTTAACTTTCAGATTTTTAAGCCTCATTGTGCGGACCTTGAGCCGAAAAGCATCGCAACTCCACAATCAAAAAAGAAAAGCTTTGTTGCGATGCTCCTTGCACAAAGTGAAAGTAAAGTTTAATGAGCCTATCTCTAAATCAATCATGGTTGAAATACAAATTACATCACAGTCTTATCAAGTTCAAAAGATAACCAGTTTCAGTTCTTACTATGTCAAGACGCAGTGGGCAAGTATGCTCATATGACCGCGAGTGACGGTGATTCGAATCAGTACACACCCGGACTACACGACACGTACACCCGTACTCCGAGTTGCCGGCAGCAACCTCGACTGACGTTGTACGCGGCCACCTTTCCCAAGATCTTCCACATTGGACGCAGTCCAACTGCCCCGAGTACGCAAGCTCCCTCAAGGTACATACCCGCTGTGGTATGTTCTTGAGCGAGGTACCTCCTGCTACCCTGACGCCGAAAGCCTAAGGCAGTTGGAAAAGTTCCACTATGGATCTCCCAAGGTACATCGGTTTCCTGGGTCCCATATAGCCAGTATGTGCCTGGTACACAACTCAAACTTGTCCAACAGGGCCAAGCACGGACGGGCCTTAACCGACACAGGCAGGGCTATGCACGCACGGCCTGCAACCTGCTGCATCTAAACCTCCCTGCCGGTCTCCATTTCTTATGTGTGAACTTTCCTCATCTTTTCTAATTCGGACCCGTTCCGAGTAAACCAGCCCTAAACTTGCGAGTAGATTCCAACTACTCGACTTCTACCGAACCATTCATACTAACATTTAGCGTAGCCAAATCCACTCAAGGAGGTGCTATTCTACCCTTTCCCTCTTAGGTATTTCTGGTCATGCAAGTGGGGTTTTCAATATCATCTAGACTTACTGCAATCAATGATGCAAAGCTATGATCTCTACAAATGAAAATGCTTTATAAAACTGTTCAATTGCAAACCGGGGCTTGCATGTTTTGCAGGTGACTAAGGTTACAATCAGTTAGTGACGATCAATTGGAGCTTGATTGACACGACCCCATGGTCTTGTCGAGCCAGGATCACCCTGAGGTGTGCTGCGTTGTGCACCACCGGATAACACACATCAAAGTTACAAAGCGGAAGCAAAATTTTATTACATAAACTGGTTTATGAACATGTTTACATCAAAATAAGCCCCGTCTACACTCACGGGCGTAGACTGCGCATCAAATCTACGTTCAGCCCTTGAACGTGTCCTTGCTAGCACACACGCACACTAACTCTACGGCGTGCACGACTCCCACTCGACGGGGTTCCCCTCCTGGGGTTCCGTCTCCTCTTCGGGAGTCCCTTCCTCATAGAACCCTGCAAAAGCTTCAAACACAAGCAGTGAGCATGAAGGCTCAGCAAGTCTGACCCGTCTCACCTAAACATGGAACTTCTAAATGAGGGGTGATGGGTACATGAGATAAAATCATTTGCAAAGGACTCGCCTAATTAGTAGAACCTTACTTTGAAGTTTTAGCAGCAGGTTGTGGAGAACCTTACGCTAAGGCACATGAGAGAGCCGCAATCAAACAAGAAACACATTTATCTCATGTACTTTACCCAAAGTCGAAATGAACTTTAGTTAGCTCTAAACTACAGCAAATCATTAGCATCCAGAGTCCATCTTTCAATCAGCAACATTTTAACATGTAACTAGCCTGTTCTTTCTACGTCACGGTACAGTGAACAAGTGGTACTCACTGACCACGAGGGATGGCGATTATAATCGATTTACACCTGCAGGGTTACCCGAACAACCCGTCACCTACGCCCGTACTCGATGTTGCCTACAACAATCATCACGGACGCCGTACGCAACCACCTTTCGCCCGTCAGCCAAATAATGAACCAGTCCCATCGTCCCGAGCAAGAGGTCTCTGCACGCGCATCTCAGTGCCGCCAGCCAATTTACACCTCAAGCTCTCAACCTACCCTCTGAACGACGGGCAATGCCTCAATACCCAGCTACCCGAGTTACATCAGTTTCCCGGTTCCCATATAGCCGGTAGGTCTTCGGTACTGTTCTAGCTTGTTCAACAGGCCCGCACACGGCTCGGTCCTCAATCGACACAAGCGTAGCTACAGCACACAGGCCCGAAAGTCCTGCTGCCCTTACTCTCCGCTCGGTCTCATGTTTCTTGCCATGTGTTTCATGTGCTATCTCTACTCGAGTCGAGTGCCTCTAGCCTATGCTCGCGAGTAGTTCCAACTACTAGACTTGTACCGAATCCTATACTATCTTAGCATTGCAGTAGCTAACGGGGTTTGCCATCCTAAACCCAACCCATGGTTCTCTTGGCTATGCAGTTGGGTTTCCAAACAAGACTCTAATGCAAAGAATAAAGTAATCAAGTATGTGCTCAAAACAATAAAAACTTGTAAAAGGGTTAATGCAAACCGGAGCTTGCCTTGCTGCTCTTGGTCGTAGGCTAGCTGCTCCTCCGGAGTAACAAAGTCTAGGACTTTGGGTTCCTCCTCGACCTTAGCGACTACATGCTAGAAGTAATACATGTATTAATTTAAATGCAGTTGTATTTACTTTTAATCTTGTGAAGTCTATAACTCTTACTAGACAAGCCCAATGACTGAGATTTATACTGTGGCTTGGTCACAACCTAAACAGAGACTTGGTCAAGTTTTAGTTGCAGCAAAGCTCATTTGAGCCCTCCACAATTAATCATGTACTTGACCTTAATTGAAGGCTTTTAGGGTGTTCTAAGGATTTTCATGAAACAAACTATGACTTTCTGAAAACTAGATTTTCAGAGGGTTCTAATGGAGTTGGTCTCACTTAATTTGAATGTTCCTAGCTAAATATATGAGCATAAACAATTTCAGAGAGAAAATTCTAAAAATGTTTCTGAACATTTTCTATTTTCTCTGGAACAGTTTCACTAATTACACCATTAGGTGGATCAAATGAGCTCAAATGGATCTGAAAGTTTTATGGTAGTTCAGGGATATTTTGGTGAACATCCCAGCAAAATTTCATGATTTTTCTCCAAAGGACTCTCCAGTTAAAATTCCAAACATTTTAAACTTTGAGGAATTAATTCTGGAAGAATAAGGAATTTCATGAAGTGAAACTTGATTTTCTGGAAAGTACTCAGAGAGCTGAATCCAGCAAAATTTGGTTCACTCGATTTGGAGCTCTCTAGCCAAAGTTATAAGGATTTGAAGTTTGAACTGAAACTGAAATTCGGGGAAAAGTTTAAACTCCTGCTTGTGGGCCCCGCACACAGTGCGTCATCTCCCTCCTCGCGCCAACTGCGCGGCGGCGGCGGTCTCCGGCGACCTTCACCGGAATTGAGTTCCCGGCCATCCCCCGGCCCGAAACTCGCCGCCTGCCCCTATACTGACCCCCTGGACTCGATGGTGGGGTCGCCGGCCGCCGGCGATGACCGGAAACCCGTGCGCACCGGTGACAGCACCTGCTAGGGTTCCGGTGAGGTCGGTCCCGCTCTCCCGTGCACCAATTTGACCGGGAATCGGTCGGAGAGCATCAGTAGAGCATGGGAAACACGAACCAGGGCTGGGTGGAAGCTAGAAATACCGGCAACTATACTCTCGACGGTGAGCCGAGGTGTTCAGCCATGGCGGCGGGGAAAACGGCCATATCATGCCCGATTCTCGATGGTTTCTCTAATTCCAGTTCGAGCGTGGGCGCTATCGTGCGTAGAAGCTACTAGGTAACGAGCTTGTCCAACCCTCGTGCATAGAGCACGAATTTCACCCGAAGGTGAGCTCGGTCCTTATGAACTGATCAAGAGTAAATTTGGAAATTCTCGGCCGAGGGTTGATCAATCGCCAAACGGCTTTCGGCTACTCCATCTACATACAATCACACACCTTTCTTGTGTAGAAAAGAGGACGTGACAACGGCTGTGTTATGCTGTCCACGAGAGCCCGATCGGCGGTGATGCTTGGTTCGCCGGAGAAACGGTTCGGTACAGCTTGAGGACGCTCGCTCACTGGCCAACACGGTGTCTAGGAGGTTGCTCACGATCTCCCAGTGCTGTTTTGCTGTGGAGGAGGCTGTGCCCGCGAGTGATCGGGCTTGATCAAGCGTGAGCTCGAGCGGCGGCGATTGCAGTGGAAGAACAGGACGAGTACGTCGGCAGCTCGGGGAATGGGCGATCGGAGCACGCCGGGGAGGGGATAGGTAGCCCTGCGACTGGTCTCCTGCTTGGGGCGCGCAGCAGAAGCTGGCGCCGGCTGCCCCCCGGTGGCGCGCGCACACTGCACACGGGAACCGATTGAGCTGTGTTTCAGTCGGTTTGTGTTGAAGTGGTGGCTGACATGTGGGTCCCACTTCCAGTTTTAACCTCTGAAATTTACTCCTAATCACTGTTGTAAACAGTGAGCCCCATAGTACCCCTGGTAATTCAAATTATACACCCATGAGCCATTTGAATTGATCAAAGTTCAAATGAGGTTTGGTTTGAATGAATTTCAGCACAAGTTCAGTTTTGAATTCAAATAAAGTTTGAATTTGTCCCACTTAGCTTATGTCAATATCAACTCCAATTGGAGTGAAAATTCGTTTTTGGGCTCACAAAAATGTGCTGAGTAAGAATATGCCTCCCACTTTTAAATTCATGGGATAAAAACAGTTTGAATTTGAATATGGTTTCAAACTGCCCTCTTTCTAACTATACCCAAAATGACCTCAAAAAGGTTTTGAATTTGGGTGAAATTTGGCATGGACATCCTTAGCAATGTGTAGGAGTTTTCATATGCCCAGCCCATCTATATCACATGTGGAAAATGCCACTTTTGCAATATGTGAGTTTGTTCTCTAATGAGCATGTTGATGGTGGTTACTTGCTCTTCATTTGTGTTCATCATCTTTCCTCAAATGAGGTGTGTGGTGTGGTGATGAACACTTCAAATGTGTGCCAAAAACTGAGGCCCTTACATTGATCACTTGTTTCCTCCTTCCTTGATCTTCACTTCAAGTCCTTCTCACCTTCTTCGCGTATATGCTACACGATATGATCATGCATCTGTATTTAATTGAAAAGCTTTTGCTAATAAGATCTAATGACAGTTTTAAAACTGGAACTCTGTTTAAGAATTTAAAATTACACTGGTGCTAGTGTTTTGGGTTGGGCTTAAACACTAAAATTAAATATTAAGTGCTTTTCCCACTTAAGTGTTGATCACCTTAAGAGGTTACCTTTGACAGTGGTGATCCAGAGCTCCAATGGAGCTGGAAATTTTCATTTGAGTTCCTTGTCACAAGAAAGTCCTCTGGACCAAAATTTAGCACTTTTCATGGAGTGGTTTATTCAGAACAATTCTCTAAATGTTTAATCAAGATGAATTAATTCTCAGTTAATACCCATGTTCATGTCAAACTCATTGAACCACAATTTCAATTATAGTTCATAGAGTCTACATGAATTTTCCTAGGATTTTTGGGGCTAAGAATTACCCAAAACTGAATTTACAAGTTTTGGAAATTCTCTGAAAATGTTTCTGTATTTATTTGAATACAGGAACTTACAATCTAAATTACCCTGCTCAATTCAACTCCAAATGAGCTGAACCTTTTACGCGAGTCTTATAACAACCTAAAGAATATTCTGGCAAAATTTGAGGATTATTGGATGAACCAAACTCCCTCTAAAATTCTTTTGCTGAAAACTTTAAAGAATTTTCAAGAATTAAATAAAGACTTTCGTACAAATTGGGTTGCATATTTGGATAGAGTTTGTCAATCTGAATCTAACCCAATTTGAATCACTAAATTTGGAGGTTCCTAGCCAAAGTTATGCTCTTCTAAAGTTTGGGGAAAAATCTGGGATTTGAATAAATCCGAGAAATGTTTAAACCTGACTGTGGGACCAATGGGCACGTGTCAGCTGCTGAGAGAGTGCCACACGGGCTACAGAATCGTTTCCCACGCTGTCACAGTTGATCCCGTGTTACAGAATATCCAGCCCACTGTTGCCGGGCGACTGACGCGTGGGGCCGGTAGCACCTTCGTCTACCTCCCGCCCCCGCGCTATCCCGCCGCCGGGCTCGCCGGAGAAGCTCCGGAATCTGTCGTCCGGCCACCTCTGCCGCTGAAACTCGCCGCCAGCCCCTAATTCCCCGTGAGGAACACGCTGATGGGATTTGCTCGAGCTGGAAGGGCCCCTAAACTAGCCCGTGACGGTGCACCGGCTCGGATGAAGTCCGGCGACGTCGCCCCGGCGCTATAGCCCGCAAAAAGCTCCCTAGAAAGATTCTACAGCACCAGTGGAGGTTGGCCAAGCTCGGCATGGCCGCGTAGGGGCTCGGTGATGGCTCTACCCTAGGGTTCACCGTGCACCCACACCTTTCCGCCATAGCCGCCTTCGGAAAGCTTGAAATTGCACCGTGCACAGGGTGTTTCATGCGAGGTTTCAAAAGAGAACTGGTGCCACTACATGTCTGGCTTGTGTGTGCGAAGTTTCGTGGTGTCTAAACAAGAATCGATCGGGAATTTTACAGAATCATACCGGAAGGTTGGTTTTCACCGGCCGGAGAGGATCTACAAAATTCGACGTCGAGAGGCCAAGGCAGGCTCTGTGCTTCGGGTGGAAGCTGCACGGAGCTCCTGCGCGACCCAGAGTGGCCTTGCTTGGTCGTGACAAGCTCTGGAGGAGGCTGTGCACGGGAGCAGGGTGTCGCCGTTGTGTGGCGGCCACCGCGGGAACTCGCCGTTCTCGGTGCAGAGAGCGTGAATCCGCTCAGTGATGGCTCGAGGAAGTCGTGGGGACGATGGTAGTGTTGTTTGGCCGATCAGCCGGGGCTTGCACGCGAGCTAGACAGTGGGTGATCGGATTACTTGAGCATCGGCCGCTCTGTCCTGTCTCTCGCGTGAGGAGGAGGAAAACAACGCCCGGTCCTCGGTGATAAGGCGAACGGGAGGTCGGCAGAGGGTATAGACGTCCGGTGCAGCCCTCCAGCGCGATAAAACCCAGCAGGAGCTGGCCGCCAGCTGGCCCTCGGTGTCGAGCGGAGGGAGGTCGGCTCGGCCGTTGCTTCGCGTGGGAGGAAAACAAACAGCGACTGGCTGCTTCACTGAAGATCTTTTTGCAAGTTTTCAGTCCTCCCAATGACATGTGGGTCCCACATGTCAGTCCTCCTTATCTCTTCTAAAATATCTCCCCAATTTGAATATTTATGGAATTCAATTGTGGAAGTTTCAATCTGAGAGGCATTTGGATAATTGGGCAAGTTTCATCCAAATTCAAACATGCATTTGAATTCTTTGTCATTTAAAGTCCATTTTGGAAAATGGGTTGCAATTCATTTCCATAAATCATGAAACATTACACACCCCCTAATTTGGACTCAAGGAATTCAAATATGAAACCTGATTTTTAGTTTGGCTGCTACAAATGAGATTTTCAGCACAACAGTTTTGAATTCCATTGCATTGTTCTCATTTGAATTTTTATTTGAACAATTTGTTCCAAATCTGATTTTTGTTTCCTCACACATATGGGAACTTCCCATCTTTGGTTTAGACCCGTCCAGGGTTCAAAGTTCTCAAATAAACATTTGACTTGTGTGAAGAAAACCCTCATGTGTGTTATCACATGTGGGGAAAAGTTTTAACAAGTCCCAAATTTCACTCATATGAAACAAAACTTTTGCAAACAAGAGTTTCTTTGTATTCACATTTTTGGGACCTTTACACGGCTCACCAAAGTTGTCCATTTCATCCCGGTCAACACCAACTACAACGTCAAGAAGTACGCTGAACTGTACATCTCACGGATCCTATGCTTGTACAGCGTACCCCATACCATCATATCGGACCTGGGCACTTTTTTCGTGTCCCGTTTTTGGGAGCAGCTGCACGCTGCATTGGGGACGAAACTGATCCGTAGTTCAGCATACCACCCGCAGACGGATGGGCAAACGGAGCGGGTAAATCAGATCCTAGAAGACATGCTACGAGCTTGTGCTATCAACCACGGCAAGAATTGGGATGATCACTCGCCGTTAGCCGAGTTCTCGTATAACAATGGGTACCAAGCCAGCATCAAGATGGCGCCTTATGAGGCACTATACGGAAGAAAATGCCGCACACCATTGAATTGGTGTGAGTCTGGCGAAAGGGTTACCTTCGGGATTGACCTTGTCAACAACGCGGAAGAAAAGGTTCGACTGATTCAAGTGAACCTAAAAGCCGCCCAATCCCATCAGAAACAGTATGCGGACCGGAGAAGACGCCCATTGCAGTTTGAAGTCAGGGATCACGTATACCTACGTGTGTCTCCAATGAAGGGCGTAAACAGATTTGGGGTGAGAGGAAAGTTGGCACCCCGATTCATCGGTCCATTCCAGATTACCGAAAGATGTGGATCAGTAGCATACCGGCTGAAATTACCAGAAGCACTTTCTGGTGTGCACGACATCTTTCACATTTCCCAGCTGAGGAAGTGTCTCAAGATATCTACCACCATTCAGCTGGAGAACATTGAAGAACTGAAACCGGATCTCACCTACCGGGAGGAACCTGTTCAGATCATTGACGAGAAGGCCCGAACCACACGCAACTGTACGTTGTGGTTCTACAAAGTTCTATGGAGTAATCACTCCGTGGACGAAGCGACATGGGAGAGCGAAGGATTTCTTCGCGCTAACTACCCCGACTTTTTCACGTCGCATATCCGGTAATTTTTCCACCGCCCTCTCTCTCATTTTCACCTTATAATTTTGAGACAAGATTCTTTTAAGGGGGGAGGAATGTAAGGGCCTAAGTTTTTGACACATGTTTGAAATGTTCATCACCACACACACACCTCATTTGAAGAAAGTTGATGAACACATTTGAAGAGCAAGTAACAACCATCAACATGCTCATTAGAAAACAAACTCACAAGATGTAAAAGTGGCATTTCCCACATACATCATATAGGGGCTGGGCATTGGGAAAAACTCCTACACATTGCTAGGAATGTCCATGCCAAGTTTCACCCAAATTCAAAACCTTTTTGAGGTCATTTTGGGAATAGCTAGAAAGAGGGTAGTTTGAACTCAAATTCAAACTGCTTTTATCCCATGGATTCAAAAGTGGGAGGCATATTCTTGCTCAGCACATTTTTGTGAGCTCACACACCAATTTTCACTCCATTTGGAGTCGATCTTGACCTGAGCTAAGTGTAGCAAATTCAAACTTTATTTTGAATTTCAAACTGAACATGTGCTGAAATTTAGTGAAACCAAACCCAATTTGAATTCTAACCAATTCAACTGGCTCAGGGGTGAATAATTCAAATCACAATGGGCATTTTAGGGCTTACTGTTTACAACAGTGATTTGGAGTTAAGTTCAGAGGTTAAAAGAAAACTGGGACCCACATGTCAGCCACTGAGGAAATTCAACTGAGTGGACTTTCAGTGCTCGGGTCCCCGAGCTTCTCCCGAGGGCGCCACCGAGGGGAGGCCGCCGTGCCACCACCTGCTTGCCGCCCACGGTTGCTGAACCGACTCCGGAGGCCCTTATCTATGCGTCCGAGCGGTCACCGGTGCTCCCCATCGCTACCCCGACGCGTTGTCGCCCAACAGACTGAAACCCCTCGCCGCCCAAGTGAATCTTCGGTTCCTCATCGCCCGGCCAACCCCGAGGCTCCCACGGTGATCTGTGACCGGCACCAGGTGCGCCAAGCCCTCTTTGACACCCTCACGTCGGTTCCAGCCCCGAAGCAGTCCTTCCCGAGCTCCACCATGACGATTCTTCCTCTGCCGGTTCAGCTCGGGCCGCCACCGCGGGAACGATCCATCCGGCCACCAGAGTCCACCGTTCACCGAGCTGTGAACAGCAAAGAGGTTCGCCTTCAGTCCCTCTTTCATTCCTGCAAGCTCCGGTGGCGTGACAAAGACTGCTCACGCTGGAATTTCATGTTTTAGCGACGGTGTGCAAAAGTGGAGTCTGCACCGATCCGTGAAATTTGTAATCCACACTGCACCACTAATCCTCTCGTGGAGAGGATCACTTCTAGGTGCCCGTATGAGTCCATAGGAGCAGGAACCACGAAGAACCGTGGAGGGAAACCGCTGTTCTTCGAGTTTTAGTAGAAATCCTGATTTCCGGCCTAGGTCGCACGGTGACAGCCCAACACAGCCCTTTCCGAGCTCCATGAAGATCATGTCGACCTTTCCTAGAGTCCACTGATGCTCGACGACCCTTAGCTCGATTGGTTGGGGTGCTAGGAAGGTCGGCCGACCTGGCCGAAGTCCTTCCAAAGCCACCGCTCGTCGCCGACCATGTACCGGCCATTTTCATGACGAACTGAGCCCGGAATCATGTTCCCCGAGTGAAAGTAGGCAGGGGCGTCCAGAATCATAAAGTTTGGAGCTCCACAGAGGCTGCCGGCGTGCTCTCCGGCGAGGTATCGCGGTGGCAGAGCGCGGGCGGCGAGAGGTAGACGAAGGGGTGGGACCCGTCTGTCAGCGGCTCGTATTTTAAATCGGGATCGGGCTGTGGCTCGAATCCAGTGTGCGGGCACACAAAAACTCCATAGACCCCGGTGCGCCATCGTTCCAGTGCCCAACACGTGTCCCCATGGACCCACCGGCAGATTTAAACTTTTCCCCGATTTTCAGTTTTAGTTCAAACTTCAAACCCACATAACTTTGGCTAAGAAGCTCCAAATCGAGTGAACCAAATTTTGTTGGATTAAGCTCTCTGATTACTTTCCAGCAAATTAAGTTTTACTTCATGGAAATCCTTATTTCTCCAGAATTAATTCCTCAAAATTTAAAACGTTTGGAATTTTAACTAGAGAATCCTTTGGAGGAAAATTTTAAAATTTTGCTGGGATGTTTACCAAAATATCTCTGAACTACCATAAAAATTTCAGATCCATTTGATCTAAATTGATCCACCTAATGGTGTGATTAATGAAACTGTTCCAGAGAAAATAGAAAATGTTCAGAAACATTTTCAGAATTTTCTCAGAAATTGTTTAGCTCATATCTTAGGCTAGGAACCTTCAAATTAACTGAGACCAACTCTATTAGAACCCTCTGAAAATCTAGTTTTCATAAAGTTATGGCTTGCTCCATGAAAATCCCTAGAACACCCTAAGAGCTCCAATTAAGGTCAAGTACATAATTATTTATGGAGAGCTCAAATGAGCTTTGCTACAACTAAAACTTGACCAAGTCTCTGTTTAGGTTGTAACCAAGCCACAGTAAAAGTTTCAGAGTCATTGAGTCTGTCTAGTGAAAGTTATAATCTTCACAAGTTTAACTTTAACTCAAATGCATTTAATTAACACATATACTTGAATATCATGTAGTCGCTAAGGTCGAGGAGGAACCCGAAGTCTTAGACTTCGTCACTCCAGAAGAGTAGCTAGCCTACGACCAAGAGCAGCAAGGCAAGATCCGGTTTGCATTAACCTTTTTACAAGTTTTTATTGTTTTGAGCACTTACTTGAGTATCCTTATTTCTTGCATTGGAGTCTTGTTTGAAAACCCAATTGCATAGCCAAGAAAACCATGGGTTGGGATTAGGATTGAAAACCTCGTTTAGCTACTGCGATGCTAAGATAGTGTAGGATTCGGTACAAGTCGAGTAGTTGGAACTACTCGTGAGCATAGGCTAGAGGCACTCGACTCAGGTAGAGATAGCACATGAAACACATGGCAAGAAAATGAGACCGAGCGGAGAGTAAGGGCAGCAGGACTTTGGGGCCTGTGTGCTATAGCTCCGCTTGTGTCGATTGAGCCGTGTGCGGGCCTGTTGAACAAGCTAGAACAGTACCGAAGACCTACCGGCTATATGGGAACCGGGAAACTGATGTAACTTGGGTAGCTGGGTATTGAGGCATTGCCCGTCGTTCAGAGGGTAGGTTGAGAGCTTGAGGTGTAAATCGGCTGGCGGCACTGAGATGCGCATGCAGAGACCTCTTGCTCGGGACGATGGGACCAGTTCAATATTTGGCTGACGGGTAAAAGGTGGTCGCGTACGCCGTCCGTGATGGTTGCTGTAGGCAACATCGAGTACGGGTGTACGTGACGGGTTATTCGGGTAACCCTGCAGGTGTAAATCGATTATAATCGCAGTCCCTCGCGGTCAGTGAGTACCACTTGTTCACTGTACCGTGACGTAGAAAGAACAGGCTAGTTACATGTTAAAATGTTGCTGATTGAAAAATGGACTATGATTGTTAATGATTTGCTATAGTTTAGAGCTAATTAAAGTTCCTTTCAACTTTGGGCAAAGTACATGAGAGAAATGCGTTTCTTGTTTGATTGCGGCTCTCTCATGTGCCTCAGCGAAAGGGTCTCTACCACCTGCTGCTAAAACTTGAAAGTAAGGTTCCACTAATTAGGCGATTCCTTTGCAACTTGTTTTATCTCATGCACCTATCACCCCTCATGTAGAAGTTCCATGTTTAGGAGAGACGGGTCAGTCTTGCTGAGCCTTCATGCTCACTGCTTGTGTTTGAAGCTTTTGCAGGGTTCTATGAGGAAGGGACTCCCGAGGAGGAGACGGAACCCTAGGAGGGGAACCCCATCAAGTGGGAGTCGTGCACGCCGCCGTGTTAGTGTGTGTGTGCTAGTAAGGATATGTTCTCGGGCTGAACGTGAACTTGATGCGTAGTCTACGCCCGCGAGTGTGGACCAAACACATTTTGTTGTAAAAATGTTCATAAACCCGTTTATGTAATAAAACTTTGCTTCCGCTTTGTACCTTTGATGTGTGTTATTCGGTGCTGTGCAACGCAGCACCCCTCAGCGTGATCCTGGCTCGACAAGACCGTGGGGTCGTGTCACCTTATCCCTCTCCTAAATATCTCCCAAAATTTGCAATGGTGAAATCAAATTGTGGGGGTTCAAATCTGAGGTGCATTTGGATAATTGGGCAAGTTTCATCCAAATTCAAATAGGTATTTGAATTCTTTGCTATTTAAAGTCTATTTTGGAAAATGAGTTGCAAAACATTTCAATAATTCATGAAACTTTGCATACCCCCTAATTTGGACCTAAGGAATTCAAACATGCAATCTGATTTTTATTTTGGCTGCTGCAAATGAGATTTGTAGCACATCAGTTTTGAAATTCATAGTGTTGCTCTCATTTGAATTTTGAGTTGAACAAATTTGTTCTAAATCTGATTTTAACCTTCTCACACCTATGGGACTTCCCATCTTTGTTTTAGACCCCTCTTGGGTTCCATGTTTTCCAAATATACATTTGAACTTGTGTGAAGAAAGCCCTCATGTGGGTTATCACATGTGGAAAAGTTTTAACAAGTCCCAAATTTCATACATATAAAACCAACTTTGGCAAACAAGAGTTTCTTTGTATTCACATTTTTGGGACCTTTACATTCCTCTCCCCTTAAAAGGAATCTCGTCCCAAGATTACAAAAGAAGAACGAGACGGGAGGTAATTACAAAGTCTAAGGCAAAAGTTCTGGATAGTTCTGGTGGATGTAATCTTTGGTTTCCCACGTCGCCTCTTCCGGGGTATGATTACTCCACAGGACTTTGTAAAATCTCAATGTCCGGTTTCGGATGATCCGGGTCTTTTCGTCGATAATCTGAATAGGTTGCTCGACATAGGTGAGATCCGGCTTCAACAAGTCGATGTCTTCGGTGCGGATAGCAGTGGTAAAGTTGAGACACTTACGCAGCTGAGACACGTGAAATATGTCATGAATACTGGCAAGGCTTGCCGTTAGTTCCAGCCGGTAGGCTACAGTCCTGCATTTCTCCGTGATAGCAAACGGACCGATGAATCGGGGAGCAAGTTTCCCCTTGACACCAAACCGATGAATCCCATTCATCGGAGACACACAAAGATACACGTGCTCTCCGACGTCAAAATGCAGCGGTCGGCGCCTCTGGTCCGCGTAGCTTTTCTGATGAGATTGGGCAGCTTTGAGGTTCTCTTGTATTATTCGAACTCTCTCTTCGGCTTCATTGACAAGATCAACCCCGAATGTTACTCGTTCACCAGATTCACACCAATTCAATGGTGTATGGAACTTCCGGCCGTATAGAGTTTCATATGGTGCCATTTTGATGCTCGTCTAATATCCTTGTTGTACGAGAACTCCGGCAAAGGTAATGATCATCCCAGCTCTTACCGTGGTGGATGGCACATGCTCTTAGCATATCTTCTAGTATTTGATTCACCCTCTCAGTTTGCCAATCAATTTCAGGGTGATACGCAGAGCTTCTAATATATTTGGTCCCCAAGGATGCGTGTAGCTGCTCCCAGAAACGGCCTACGAACAGCGATCCTCTATCTGACACAATGGTACGGGGAACTCCAAGTAAGCACAAGATCCGTGCTATGTACAGCTCCGCATACTGCTTTGCGTTATATCTTGTATGCACAGGGATGAAATGTGCTGATTTTGTTAACCGATCAACGATTACCCAAATCGAATCATGGTTGTCGGAGGTCATCGGCAAACCGACGATAAAGTCTATACTCAAGTCTTCCCACTTCCATGCCGGTACTTGCAATGGCTGCAACAGGCCCGACTTCTTCACATGGTCGGCGACCACATTCGCCTTTCCTCGATGATAATGAATCTCAAGTTCATAATATTTAATGAGCTCTAGCCATCTTCGTTGCCTCATGTTCAATTATTTCTGAGTGAAGATGTACTTCAAGCTCTTGTGGTCGGTGTAGAGGTGTACAAGATTTCCGAGCAAGTAATGCCTCCTCATCTTCAAAGCCAGGACCACGGCAGCTAACTCAAGATCATGAGTTGGATAATGCTGCTCGTGATTTCTGAGTTGACGAGATCCATAAGCGACCACTCATCTTTCTTGCATCAGCACGCAGCCAAGACCAATGCCAGATGCATCGCAATATACGTCGAATGGCTTCGTTGTATCCGGCTGAGCAAGAACTGGGGCTGTTGTGAGATTCTTCACTAAAGTCTTGAAAGCTTGTTCACATGCAGCACCCCCCACAAATATGGTATTCATCTTTAATAATTCCGTCATCGGTTTAGCGATCTTGGAGAAACCCAGAATGAACCTCCAGTAGTAACCCGCTAAACCGTGGAAGCTACGGATTTCATGCACTGACTTTGGTGACTCCCATTTCTGTACTTGGATAATCTTACTCGGATCTACAGCGATGCCCTCCGCTTAAATAATGTGTCCGAGAAAAGGTACTTGATTAATCCAGAATTCACACTTGCTGAATTTTGCATAGAGCTGATGATCTCGCAATCTTTATAGCACAATATGCAGATGTTCAGCATGTTCTTCCTCTGACTTGGAGTACACCAAGATATCGTCGATGAAGACAACAACGAATTTATCCAACTCCGGCATGAACACTGAATTCATCAGGTACATAAAGTGTGCCGGGGCATTGGTCAAACCAAAAGACATAACGAGATACTCATACAGCCCGTATCTTGTTGAGAATGCCATCTTCGGAATATCTTCTGCCCGGATTTTAATATGGTGATATCCGGACCGAAGATCCATCTTCAAAAATACCTTCGCACCCACTAATTGATCGAAGAGCATATCAAAGCGAGGTAGTGGATACTTGTTCTTGATGGTAACGGCGTTCAAAGGGCGATAATCAACACAAAGCCGTAGTTTTTCGTCCTTCTTCTTGACAAATAATGCTGAACAGCCTCAAGGTGACGAACTTGGTAGTATAAAGCCCTTGCTCATTAGGTCATTCAGCTGTGTCTTCAATTCTGCCAGTTCATTGGGTGCCATCTTGTACAGCCTTCGTGATATCGGTGTTGTTCCCGGTATGAGTTCAATCTTGAACTCAGCGTCTCGCTCGGGCGGCATGCCCGGTAAATTATCGGGAAACACATCCGGATACTCACGTACCACCGGAATGTCCTCTATCTTAACAGCTTCCGTGTGGTTCACTGTTGCAATCTTCTGCCGTTTGGCGCCCAGAATTAATATATGAAGACCGTGCTGTGGGGAGTTGAGCTCAACGGTCCTGGAGCTGATGTTAAGAATCGCCTTGTGGTAATTCAACCACGACATCCCCAAAATGATGTCGATCTTCAAACCCTCAAGGATAATGAGAGTCGTAGGGTACATTCTACCCCCAAAAAAAAGAGGTGCTCGGGAGACAACCTCTCTTGCGGTATTGCTGCCCCCGGGCGAAGATATGAGGTATTGCCTCTTTGTATAAACTGTTTGGAGCTGATGTTGAGCCACAAAAGACTGGCTAATGAAAATTCTGTGTGGCACCGGAATCAAAGAGAATTAAAACCGGCAGCTGATTCAGAGAAAACATCCCTGCTAAAGCGGCTTCTCCTTCCGGAACATCATTAATCACAGTATAGTGAATATTGCCCCTTATCTGCCCTCCTGTCTGCAGATTGAGGTACGGGTCGTATTGTTGTAAATATGATGACCCGCAGTTCTGAGTTCCATCCAGAAAATGCCTAGCATAATGGCCCAAATGTCTACAAGTGAAACACGGATGTTTCTCCGGTTCTTCGTTGACTTGCGGTTGGATGCTAGGTACACCTGGCTGCAGCGATGGAGCACAAACCACCATATGATGCTGCGGCTATGGAGGTGGTGCAAGTTGTAGAGCTTGACCAGCAATCAATCTCTGAGGAGTTGATCATACAGGTGGCCTCCATCTTTCAGCGGGTGGCGTTCGATACACCAAACAGTACTTCTGAGGCACATAACTTGTGCTGGCCTCCTCGATCTCACTCAACTTTCTCTTCTCAGCATGCCACTCATGTGTTGGCTTCTCTTGGATGAGAGCCGCATCGACCATGTCGGTGTAACTGCTGTTATTGTGCACGGCCAACTTCTCCTGTAATATGGCACTCAGGCCATGGAAGCATAAGTCACACCGTGCCTCTTCTTTTGCTACATATTCGGGAGCATAGTGGGCCATATGGGTAAACCTTCTGATATACTCAAGGACACTCATGTCCCCTTGCTTCAAGCCCAAAAATTCCTCCCGCTTTGCCTCAAAAATACCTAGTGGTATGTGAAGAGTACGAAAGGCTTCACAAAACTCACTCAACGGCACTTTATGGTCCTCCGGAATGGTGGCAAGATGATCAACCCACCAGTTTCCGGCGGCTCCATGGAGTGCTGAGCGGCAAACTTTGTCTTTTGCACTTCATCACACTCGAATACTCCAAATTTTGACTCCATAACACGAATCCATTGATCTGCTTCCACAGGTTCGGTCGCCAAGAAATCCACATAAGAGTTCCGAAGTGAAACGACTTGTTGCGTGTTCTGGAGTACGCCTTGCTGTACCAGAGCTTGGAGTAAGCTGTGTGTTCTTCCGTTGCTTCTTGGAGTAGCCTAGTGTTCTCTTGGGTAGACTCGATGACTCGAGTCATAAGATCCATCCATCCCGTGGATGGTGGTTCTGACGGTGAAATGGAAACATCACTGCCTCGGCGAGAACTCCCGGACCTACTCCTAGAGCGAGTAGGAACCATACTGCAAAATGTAGTTGAGATGAGTTAAACAAGAACTCAGCAGTATGTGAGACAAATGAAAACATGAATATGTAAAAACTTTATGGAAGCAGTAACAAAATCCATGTTTACGCAACTCCTTAGTAGGCATTGCTATCCAGCCTATCTGTACAGAACATACCTTTATGCACTATCTCCAGATTTTGATCTAGTTAAAGGCATTTTCATAACTCAAGTTGAATACCAAAGTTAAATTTAACTTTAGTATATTTCCAACGAGTACTCATACGCCTTCAGATTATCCCTGGTTGAAAGTTATGATTTTCCAAAGTTGACAGAACTCCTGGATAAAATTTGCCAGCATCTCCTTTGTATGTGGCTATTTTTATCACAGTTGTATTTGCAAATACAATAAGAATCTGAACAAACTTTAAACTACAACAATGTTGAACAATTCATAACCTTTCCAATGGTGTATCATTGGCTCCTTAAGGATTTTTCTACAGAAAGTTATGGCTTAAAAACAGAAAGGTCCAGAGAGGTTTTGTTGCTGTTCTGGTTCTGGACAGCTTACCTTCCTCTGAACTTTCTACCCATTTAGCTTGTGATTTTGCTCTGGAGATTCACAAAGAAGTTGTAGACCACTTGAAAATATTTCCAAGACTATATTATACACCTTAATTGGGTCAAGCTACTCAGATTTATGCTCTGTTAAAGTCCAGCAAGAATTCCTGCCGGAAAAGAGCACTCTGTTTTTGAAATCTTTAAAGCCTAGTCTTCCTCTCATTTGAATCTTAGCTGAAAATAAGAGTTCAGTAACTAATATTTGTTTCAAACTTCTGTTTTTTAGTTGAAAGTTAGTTCATGAGTCATTTCTTCAAATAAAAGAGGTTATTAAGTTTAGTACGGCGTCGACGCACCGTAAGAAGCATGTCGGTACTACGTAGTCTCACTAAAAAAATCCTAACCGGATTATACCTGCATAAACGTATCTTAGCTGGCACTAAAATGATCACTCGCTGCGGCGGACCTGGATCCGCTCATCCAGGATCGTAGAGGGTGGTGCCGCAATATGCGACACCCGACAGCACACATCATAAGGATAGAATATATTACATGGGAAAAACAAACTGAACTGTACAAAAAGGTACAACTTCAGTTACAAACTAGTATTTATCTTACACAGCGGAAGTCTACTCTGTACAACTCACGCCCGCCTATCTAGCAAAAGTTGGTTGCCCAGCCCTAGGGCAACCAACACTGGCTGCACTCCTCAGCTCAGCGCGGCGTGTACGGCTCCCACTCAGCCGTGGTCCCCGACGGAGGGTAACCCTCGCCGGTGGAATCGTACTCCGAGTCCGTGGGTGGCTCCTCACCTGAAAAACACTTAAGCAGACACCGTGAGCACGATGGCTCAACAAGGATTAACCGACTCACCTAAGCATGAGACTCTACATGAAGTGTACAATGACATAGTATAGTAATATTGCAGCAAAAGGACACGCCTACGAGTTCATCCTTAAGTCATCTTTTAGCAACAAGTCAACAGTTCAGGAATCTGAAATTTAGTAAGCAATATTTGGTGGCACACATGTAGCAATACAATTATATCATAACAGCAATATTGCATCCTAACATTTCATTCATTAGTCTACGTCACGACTCAGTGACCAAGTGGTACTCTTCACCGCGAGGGACGGCGAATCAACTCGATATACACCTGCAGGGAAACCCAAAGAGCACGTCACGTACGCCCACCCGTGGAGCTGCACAGCACGCTCACTAGATGTCGTACGGGACAACCTTTCACCCAACAGCCCAAACGTCGAACCGGTCGCACCGAAACCAGCAGGAGGTTCCCCACACGGAGCATCTCTCTATGCCCGTTGGCAGATTTCCACCTTGCTGCCCTCAGCCTACACGTATAAATCGGTGCGTTATGCCTCGACGCCCGGAGGTTTAGGCTACATCGGTTTATCGGGGCCCATATATCCGATATGCCTTTGGTACATTCAAACTTGATCAGCGTGGGCCGCACACGGATCGGTCCTCAATCGACACGGACAGTGCCGCGCACACAAGACTCTCTTGCTGCGCCCTAACCCCTGCCAAGTCTCATTTTCATTACTAAAGTGATCTCACATCACTCCACCGAACCCGTGTGTCCCAAGCCTATCTCGCGAGTAGAGTCCAACTACTCGACTTGTACCGAAGTACTATGAAACATTAAGCCTAGCTTGTCTACGCGAGGTCTTAGACACTACCCTCACTCTTATGGGGACTTTTGGTCATGCAAGTGGGGTTTTCATCCATCCTACACCTAATGCACATTCACACTTCATATGACACATGTAAACAAAGTAAAACTTGTAAGAAGTTAATGCAAACCGGAGCTTGCCTTGTTGCTGCTGATCTGGGGTGAGTTCTTCTTCTGGAAGCAGGAAGTCGAGAACCTCCGGAGCTTCCTCACCTTCAGCGACTACACGTTAATGAAATACTACATGTTAATGAATATGTACATGAGTTTATTGTAATGCTTTTGTTACTAGTTCTAATAACAAGTTTTTAACAACTGGAACTCTGCTTAAGAATTTAAAATGAAACTGGGGTTTAGTGGTTTGGGCTTTGGACCTAAGCATATGGTTAAGTGCCAAGTGGTTATCCCCCTTTTTTCCACATTGATCCCCCCAAGTGGGTTAAACAGAGCAGGGGTGATCCAGATATCCAATGGAGCTGAGAATTTTTGTGTGAGTCCCTTATCACAAGAAAACCACCTGGACCAAAAGTTAGCACTTTTCAGTGAGTGGTTTGCCCAGAATAATTCTCTTAGCAAATAAGCAAAGGAGAATAAATTCTGAGGTAACACCCCTGTTCATGCCCAACTTAGTGAACTACAATTTCAATTATAGCTCATAGAGTTTGCATGAATTTTCCTAGCATTTTTGGAGCTAAGGTTTGTCCAGAACTGAATTTCCAAGTTTTTGGAAATTCTCTGAAAATGTTTCTGTATTCAAATGAACACAGCACCTTCAAATTTGAATTGCTCCGATCAAATCAACTCCAAATGGTCTGAAACTTTTACAGGGGTTCACTCACATTCTAAAGAACATTCTGCCAAAATTTGGTAATTTTTGGATGAACCAAACTCCTTCTAAAATTCTTTTGCTGAAAAGATTCAAAGAATTTTCCAGAATTAAATAATAGGTTTAATACCAATTGGTTTGCATATTTGGATAGAGCTATGCAAGATGAATCCAACCCTATTTGAATCACTAAATTTGGAGCTTCCTAGCAAAAGTTATGGGGTTCTAAAGTTTGGGGAATTTCTGGGATTTGTATTAAGCGGGGAAAAGTACAAATTTCTGACAGCGGGCACGGCCCCCACATGTCACCACCTCGGCTGCGCCACACGGGGCCACAGGACTGTTCTCCGCGTGGCACAGCTGATACGATGCAACAGAAAATCCCCCCCCCCCCGCTGTGCATCGAGGGACTGACGAGCGGGCCCGGCCGGCTCGTCTTCTTCCTCCCGCCCGCTCTTTTTCCCGCGCCGCCCCCTCGTCGGCACACCTCTGAAGCTCGCCGGACTTGGCTTCCCGACCGCCTCTCGGCCTGAAACTCGCCGCCTGGGCCTACTTTCGTGCGCTGAACACGATGGCACCGACTGCTCCGGTCGGCGGTGGCACTAACCTAGCCGGCAACGGTGCAGCGGCTCGGACTCCCTTCGGTTATGGCACCCGGCCAACTCAGCCCACCAAAACCTCGGTGGAAGGGTTCTACAGCACCAGGGAATCTCAGAGAAGGTCGACAAGGCCATGTCAGGGCTCGGAACGAGCTCTAACCTAGCCGTCACCATGAGCCCGACCCTTCCCGCCATAACCGCGGTTGGAAAACCGGGAAATACGCCGGCTACAGCCAAAATTAGGCTAGGGTTGCGAAGCCAACTTGGGCACCATCAAGTCTAGCTCATGTGGATGCAGTTTGATAAACTCTAAGCAAGTATATGTCGGGAATTTTTGGGTTTCTTACCCGAAGGTATTTCTGCACCGGATGGAATTGCTTTGCGAAATTCGCTGGCGATGATCGGTCACTGGTTCTAGGCTTTGGGGTCGAGCAGCGTGGAGCCTTGGCGCGTCCAAAACCGCTCCTTCTTGGTCGTGACAAGCCCTCTGCTTAGCTGCCCACGGGAGCACCTTGGCTCGGTTCTTCCCGGCTGCCGCGAAGAACGTCGTTTGCTCGGTTTGTGGTGGCTCAGCTCGACCGGAAGTGGTGCGGGGAGGGCGTGGGAGGCCTGGGGGTGCTGGTTTGCTGAGTTGCCGATGTTGGTACGCGAGAGACGATCGCTCCAGAGTGACAGGATCACAGCGGCAGCTCCTCGGCGTTCTGTCGTGCGAGAGGGCGGTGGCTGGGTATCGGCTCGTAGTTGTGGCGAGCTGGGGCACGGCTGGGAGTTACTGCGCCCCCACGAGGAGCTCGCCAGCGCGCGAAGGGATAGCAGGAGGTGGCGCCGGGCGTTTCTCGGTGTGTCACGGTGGAGCCTCGGCTCTGTTCCGAGTGCAACAGTTAGCCCCTATGGCTATTGACTTTTGTGCAATTTTATCCTCCCTAATGACATGTGGGACCCACTTGTCAGTGCTCCCCCACCCCTCAAAAGATCTCCAAAACTTGGCCAGGAATGAATTCAAATGTTTGGAGTTTCAAACTGACCTACATTTGTATGGTTGGGCAAATTTCCCCCAAATTCAAATGTATATTTGAATTCTTTGCACATTTGGATCCTTTTTGGAAAAATGGGTAGCAAACCTTTTCAAAAATTATTGAAACTTTGCCTCCCCACTAATTTGGACCTGAGGAATCCAATTATGCACTTTGATCCTTGTTTTATCTGCTGCAACCATGAGTTTGAATGCAACCGTTTGAATCACCCTCTCATGTGTCATGTGTAAAATTCCCACTTTGTGAGAGTGTAGGCTTTCCCCTCTAATCACTCTTTTGATGGAGGTTACTTGCTCTTCACACTTTTTCACAATCTATCCATAACACAACTGTGGTGTTGGGAGGTGATAAAAAGTTTTTGCAAGTCCCTTTTCTTAGGCTTTTGCATCCCTCCCCCCTTAAAAGAATCTCGTCCCGAGATTACAACAGAAGAGATAGCGATGGAATAGGGACTTACCCATGTTGAGATGCCATGAACTCCGGTAATTTGAGCGAAGGAATTCCTCACCCTCCCACGTCGCTTCTTCGGCGGTGTGGTTGCTCCAGAGTATTTTGTAGAACCACAGTGTTCTGCTACACGTGGTTCTGGCTTTCTCATCAAGAATTGCCACCGGATATTCATCATATGTCAAGTCCGGTTGCAACTCGCCGATGTCTTCGGTAGGAACAGCAGCTGTATGCTTTAAACATTTTCGTAGTTGTGAAATATGGAAAACATCATGGACACCAGCAAGGGATGCCGGTAACTCCAATCGATACGCTGCTGGTCCGCACTTCTCAGTGATAGCATAGGGTCCAATGAACCGGGGAGCGAGCTTCCCCTTCACACCGAACCGGTGCACGCCTTTCATCGGAGACACGCGGAGGTACACGTGTTCCCCAACATCAAAGTGCAATGGTCTACGCCTCTTATCAGCATAGCTCTTCTGCCAGGATTGAGCGGCTTTCAAATTAGCTTGAATCATCCGAACGCGCTCTTCGGCGTCGTTCACCCCATCAACCCCGAATGTGACCCTTTCACCGGACTCGCACCAATTTAATGGGGTGCGGCATTTTCGACCGTAGAGAGCTTCGTAGGGGGCCATCTTGATACTCGCCTGGTAGCCATTGTTGTATGAGAATTCCGCCAATGGTAGGTGATCATCCCAGTTCCTACCATGGTGGATGGCACATGCTCTCAACATGTCTTCCAGAACTTGATTCACCCTCTCTGTCTGGCCATCTGTTTGAGGGTGGTAGGCGGAGCTTCTAATCAGTTTAGTACCCAAAGCAGCATGCAACTGCTCCCAAAAGCGAGATACAAACAATGCACCTTGGTCTGAGATGATAGTCTTGGGTACACCGTGCAAGCATAGAATCCTGGCGATATATAACTCCGCATATCTGTTGGCATGGAAATGTGTATGCACGGGGATGAAGTGAGCTGACTTGGTTAGTCGGTCACCGATCACCCAAATGGAATCATGTTTGTTTGATGTTAAGGGTAATCCCACAATGAAATCCATGCTCACATCTTCCCATTTCCATGCTGGAATTTTCAGGGGTTGCAACAGCCCTGATTTCTTCATGTGATCAGCTTCACTCGTCGGCACGTATCGCACTCGGATACGTATTTAGCTACCACCCGCTTCATCCGTGTCCACCAAAAATTCTTTTTCAAATCTTGGTACATTTTATTACTGCCCGGATGAATGGAGTACTTAGACAAGTGCGCTTCGTCGAGGATCTTTTTCCTCAACTCCATGTCCCGGGGTACGACTATGCGGTCATTGAACCATAGCGTCCCCTCATCATCCTTCCGGAAACATTTGATCTCCCCATTGTCTATCCGTCTCCGGAGATGTGCCATGCCTTTATCAGTCTTCTGAGCTGTCATGATGTCCTCCCTAATAGTAGGGATGAGGGCAAGGTTGTACAGCGATCCATAAAGAACCAAGTATAAACTCGGCTCTTCCCCCTCCACCGGTGTAATGGTAAGGTTATGGACATGTGATTTCCGACTCAACGCATCGGCATCCACATTCGCCTTGCCGAAGTGGTAATGGATCTCAATTTCATAATCCTTGATCAGTTCTAACCACCTCCTTTGCCTCATGTTCAGCTCCTTCTGGGTGAAAATATATTTCAAGCTCTAGTGGTCGGTGTAGAGATGCACCAGATTCCCCAGGAGATAGTGCCTCCACATTTTTAGCGCCAACACCACGGCAGCAAGCTCAAGATCATGAGTAGGATAATGTTGCTCATGGTTTCAAAGTTGGCGTGAGCCATATGCGACCACACGTCCTTCCTGCATCAACACGCAGCCGAGCCCAATACGGGACGCGTCACAATACACGTCGAAGGGCTTTGTTGTATCCGGCTGAGCTAAGACCGGGGCTGTGGTGAGATGCTTCACCAATGTTTGGAATGCTCCTTCACACGCCGTGTTCCAAACATATTTCGTCCCCTTCTTCAGCAATTCTGTCATCGGTTTAGCGAGCTTGGAGAAGCTTGGAATGTATCTCCGATAGTATCCCGCTAACCCGAGGAAGCTTCTGACTTCATGAACTGAAGTGGGAGCTTTCCATTTCAGTACTTGCTCTATTTTGCTTGGGTCAACTGCAATGCCTTCCACTGAGATGATATGTCCCAAGAATGGCACTTGGCTGATCCAAAACTCGCATTTACTGAACATGGCGTAGAGCATGTGGTCTCGTAATCGTTGAAGAACGATCCGCAAGTGTTCGGCATGTTCGGCTTCTGTCTTGGAGTAAACCAAGATATCGTCGATGAACACTACCACGAACTTGTCCAGCTCCGGCATGAACACCGAGTTCATGAGATACATGAAATGGGCTGGAGCGTTTGTGAGACCAAAAGACATGATGAGATATTCATATAATCCATATCTCGTTGAGAAGGCCGTCTTCGGGATATCCTCCGCCCGGATCTTTATCTGATGATATCCAGAGCGAAGGTCCATCTTGGAGAACACACTTGCCCCCACAAGTTGATCAAACAGAATGTCAATACGGGGCAGTGGATACTTATTCTTGATGGTGACGGCCTTGAGCGGCCGGTAATCCACACACAGCCTCAGGGTTTCATCCTTCTTCTTTACAAACAGCGCCGAGCATCCCCAAGGCGAGGAACTCGGTCTAATGAAACCCATGCTCAACAGATCATTGAGCTGTTCTTTAAGTTCAGCCAGCTCATTTGGAGCCATTTTATATGGTCTCCGTGATATGGGCGTAGTCCCTGGTGCAAGTTCAATCTTGAACTCGACATCTCGCTCTGGTGGCATGCCCGGAAGATCATCCGGGAACACGTCGGGATACTCCCGGACTACGGGGATGTCCTCTAACATGAGAGCTTCAGTATTGTTGACTGCTGAAACCTCCCGGACTGGATTATCTAATAGGAGGGACTGCGGCCGGTGTAATGAAGAGTTGAGGTGAACCGTCCGTGCTAGGGTTTCCAGGACAGCGCCATGGTAGCTTAGCCATGACATTCCCAAGATTGCATCAATCTTCTGCCCCTCCAGGATAATCATAGTGGTGGGATATATCTTCCCACCTAAGCACAGTGGTGCTTTTGGAACCATCATCGTTGCTGAAATCTTTCGTCCCGGTGAGCAGATCATATAAGAACACTGGGTTGGAAAGACTTCCAGCTGATGCTTAACCACATATGATGCACTTATGAAGTTGTGGGTTGCACCGGAATCGAACAATATTATGATGGCTTGATGGTTGAGAGTGAATGTACCCGCCAGCATGTTGTCTCCCTCCGGGGCGTCCTCATTGTCGAGTTTGCGGACGCCACCAGTCCGCTGACCAACCTTCTTCACCGGAGGTCGGCCTCGAGCACCGCCCTGGAACTGGGCTTGCCCGCTGCTCTGCTGCCCCTCGGGACAGTCCTTCGCGAAATGGCCCGCCTGGCCACACGTGAAGCAGGTGAAACGGGGCGGTCCCCCGCTGATCGGTGGACGGAATCCTGGGGCGCATTGTGGCGGTGGAAACGCCCGGGGTGCCGTCTGCTGCTGCTGCTGCTGTCTTGGTGGTGGCATCGGCGGACGGAACGGGGGTGCTTGGAACAAACGTCCCCCAAACTGTTGAGATCGCGCCGGTGGACGCCACTGCTGCCCGGATGGTGTCCGATACACCATACGGTACTTCTTGGGAGCGCCCCCGCCACTGCTGGGCGGAGCGCTGCGCTTCCTCTGCTCAGCTGCCAACTCCCGCTGAGCGTCTTCTTGCATAATCACAGCATTGACTAAGTCGTTGAAGGTGCCGCGATTTCACTGGATGAGATGTGTCTTCATCTCGGGGTGTAACCCCCGATAGAAGTGCTCCCGCTTTTTCTCCTCAGTGGAGATGTAGTCTGACGCATATTGCGCCAGATTGTTGAAGGCACGGGAGTAGTCATGGGCACTCCTCCCGCTCTGCTTCAGTTCCAAAAATTCTTGGAACTTCCTCTTCAT
Source organism: Neostapfia colusana (assembly GCA_030760725.1). Lineage (NCBI taxonomy): Eukaryota > Viridiplantae > Streptophyta > Magnoliopsida > Poales > Poaceae > Neostapfia > Neostapfia colusana. The sequence goes on along the minus strand of JASWHV010000017.1, from coordinate 27,846,085 downwards.
GATCGCGGGAGGGATATGATAGGCACGGAACGCCTCCCGGAACTCTCCCCATTACACGGCATGGCCAGCCGGACGTGAGGTGACATAATTCGCCCACCACGCACAAGCGGCACCGTGGAGTTGCTGCGCTGTGAACAGAGTCTTCTCCCGCTCCGTACACTGGAGCAGCCCGAACATGGACTCGATGGTCCGCAGCCAGTTGTCAGCCTCCAGTGGTTCTTCTGCTTCTGTGAACACTGGAGGTTGCGTACTCATGAAGTCCGAGTACGACACTTCACGGGGCTCGCGAGGCCCTCTATCTTGATGCCCCCTGCCTGGGACGTATTCTGCACGATCATGCGGAGCAGGTCGGTCTGCTCCTCACGACCTCCCACCAGTGCCGCTATCACATCCGCTAGAGTAAGCGGAGGCGGCGGTGGTGGCTGCTGCTGCGGGGTGCTGTCGTGGGCCGGTGGCTGGGAGTCATCACCTCCCTGTTGGCTAGAGCCACCAACCTCGTGCGTGGTCCTAGTGCGAACCATCTGCAACCATACGACAATAAACAGCAGTCCCGCAACATATTGCATACAGTCCAATAAAAATAGGCGTAAAAACATAATGACAATAAAACATGCGATACATCTCGTAAGTAGATAATGTAATAACTTTGCACAAGCTACACCATTACCAGACCAAACACAAGCTAGTTTAATCCAACTTGATGAACCTCCTCTTTGGAAGCTCAACATAACTAGGTTTGGTAACGACGAGACAATACTATCGCGTTGTCATCACGTATACCACCCTTAGGGTACAACACCCTCTCCAATGAGTTCAATGGTCACTCCTCTGTCAGAATGACCAGCTTCTACCTATTCCAAGTTTTGATCTGGTTCTGTGCATTTTCATGACTCAAGCTGAACACCAAAGTTAAAGTTAACTTCAATATCTTTCCCACGAGTACTCATTTGCCCACAGATCAGCTCTGGTTAAAAAGTTATGGTAATTCAAAGTCAGCAGAATTTCTGGAAGAATTTTAACAGCACCTCCCTTGGAAAGTTGCTGTTTTCAACTCCGGTTTCCACTGAATTCTGTGCTGAAATTTCAGAAACTCTGAATTGCAAAGATGTAACAAATCTTATAATCTTTCTAAAAATGTATCATATAAACATTTTGATTTTTCTACTGGGAATTATGTTTAAAAAACAGAACAGTTCAGAGAATGTTTCACTCTGCCCTGGTTCTGGACAGTTTACATTTCTCTGGGATTTAAGCCATCTTAAGGTGTGTTTCAGCTCTGGAAGTCTACAAAAAAGTTGTAGAGTACTTACATACCTTTCCAGAACTATATACCACACATCCTTGGGATAAAAGACCTGTGAGTTATGCCCTGTTGAAGATCAGCAACTTGCTGTCCAAAACAGAGCACTCTTTTTTTCAGTCTTTTTGGAACTACACTCATCACTTTCCAACTTTTCTACCCAACCAGGATCCTAAATGTTGAACCTAGTGATTTTAATTCCTTGTTATCATTATTTTCATGCATATGCCTACAATATCTCGGTACTACGTTCCTCACAAAAGAAAATCCTAACCAGATCATACCGGCATATACGTCTCAAGTGTGGCACTAAACGGTCCCTCGCACACGTTTACTACACGGATACATACGTGGTTAGTACCTGCAGAAGACCACACAATTATGGTGCACTCAATGGTTGTTCATTTCAGGCAGGACAATATTTAAAAGTAAATACAAACGTCCATATCATTGTCATACGGCCGTCCTTGAGTTAGGTCACGTCTCAAGGTACGTAATCGTGTTTCAACACCACACGACGGGGAACCCGAGTATGTCATGAACGGGTCGTCACGGTTGGGAATGTTATCAACCCAACAGATACCACCTACTGCCCTGCAGGGCACGCCGATGGCAAGCGTTACGTATGTCATCCTTGGCTATTTCCAGACAAACACACTCTCGTGTTAGTGACCACGCGATGGGGTCTCCACTTACTTGCCTAATGCACGCTAGGGATCAGCGTTTCATATGAACTCAGGAACATGAAGAGTCCAAGAGTTTCATATTGACGTCTCACACCAAGCTGTGAGACCTATCCCTGAACCACATTCCTCGTCAGGGGAGCTAACCGAAATTGAACCGCTTTCGGTGGCGTTCCTTACCATTCTTACCAGAGCGTAGGTGTGTCGTTACATAATTAAAATTCAGAATTATAACACATAGGTTAGTCTTTGCCACTTTAAGTAACTATGCTAATATAGTCCTTACTTGGGCAACTACCGAATCCTCACCGTAACCTAAGTTTTCCCATAATATAGTCCTTAAGTACTGTGCTATCCCCAGTGCAGCTCTGATACCAGGTTGTGGCGGACCGGGATCCGCTCATCCAGGATCGCAGAGGGTGGTGCCACACGATGCGACACCCGACAGCACACATCATAAGGACAGAATATATTACATGGGAAAAACAAACTGAACTGTACAAAAAGGTACAACTTCAGTTACAAACTAGTATTTATATTACACAGCGGAAGTCTACTCTGTACAACTAACGCCCGCCTATCTAGCAAAAGTCGTTTGCCAAGCCCTAGGGCAACCAACACTGGCTGCACTCCTCAGCTCAGCGCGGCGTGTACGGCTCCCACTCAGCCGTGGTCCCCGACGGAGGGTAACCCTCGCCGGTGGACTCGTACTCCGAGTCCGTGGGTGGCTCCTCACCTGAAAAACACTTAAGCAGCAACCGTGAGCACGATGGGTCAACAAGGCTTAACCGACTCACCTAAGCATGAGACTCTACATGAAGTGTACAATGACATAGGATAGTAATATTGCAGCAAAAGGACACGCCTACGAGTTCATCCTTAAGTCATCTTTTAGCAACAAGTTAACAGTTCATGAATCTGAAAATTAGTAAGCAATATTTGGTGGCACACATGTAGCAATACAATTATATCATAACAGCAATATTGCATCGTAACATTTCATTCATTAGTCTACGTCACGACTCAGTGACCAAGTGGTACTCTTCACCGTGAGGGACGACGAATCGACTCGATATACACCTGCAGGGAAACCCAAAGAGCACGTCACGTACGCCCACCCATGGAGCTGCACAGCATGCTCACTCAATGTCGTACGGGACAACCTTTCACCCAACAGCCCAAACATCGAACCGGTCGCACCGAAACGAGCAGGAGGTTCCCCACACGGAGCATCTCTCTATGCCCGTTGGCAGATTTCCACCTTGCTGCCCTCAGCCTACACCTATAAATCGGTGTGTTATGCCTCGACGCCCGGAGGTTTAGGCTACATCGGTTTATCGGGGCCCATATATCCGATATGCCTTCGGTACGTTCAAACTTGATCAGCGTGGGCCGCACACGGATCGGTCCTCAATCGACACGGACAGGGCCGCGAACACAAGACTCTCTCTTGCTGCGCCCTAACTCCTGCCAAGTCTCATTTTCATTACTAAAGTGATCTCACATCACTCCACCGAACCCGTGTGTCCCAAGCCTATCTCGCGAGTAGAGTCCAACTACTCGACTTGTACCGAAGTTCTATGAAACATTAAGCCTAGCTTGTCTACGCGAGGTCTTAGACACTACCCTCACTCTTATGGGGACTTTTGGTCATGCAAGTGGGGTTTTCATCCATCCTACACCTAATGCACATTCACACTTCATATGACACATGTAAACAAAGTAAAAACTTGTAAGAAGTTAATGCAAACCGGGGCTTGCCTTGTTGCTGCTGGTCCGGGGTGAGTTCTTATTCTGGAAGCAGGAAGTCGAGAACCTCCGGAGCTTCCTCGCCTTCAGCGACTACACGTTAATGAAACACTACATGTTAATGAATATGTACATGATTTTATTGTAATGCTTTTGTTACTGGTTCTAATAAAAAGCTTTTAACAACTGGAACTCTGTTTAAGAATTTAAAATGAAACTGGGGTTTAGTGGTTTGGGCTTTGGACCTAAGCATATGGTTAAGTGCCAAGTGGTTATCCCCCTTTTTTCCACATTGATCACCCCAAGTGGGTTAAACAGAGCAGGGGTGATCCAGAGCTCCAATGGAGCTGAAACTTTTTGTGTGGATCCCGTGTCACAAGAAAACCCTCTGGACCAAAATTTAGCACTTTTCAGTGAGTGGTTTGCCCATAATAATTCTCTTAGCAAACAAGAAAAGGAGAATAAATTCCGAGGTAAGACCCCTGTTCATGCCCAACTTAGTGAACTACAATTTCAATTATAGCTCATAGAGTTTGCATGAATTTTCCTAGAATTTTGGAGCTAAGGTTTGTCCAGAACTGAATTTCCAAGTTTTTGGAAATTCTCTGAAAATGTTTCTGTATTTAAATGAACACAGCACCTTCAAATTTGAATTGCTCGCATCAAATCAACTCCAAATGGTCTGAAACTTTTACAGGGGTTCACTCACATTCCAACTAACATTCTGGCAAAATTTGGGGATTTTTGGATGAACCAAACTCCCTCTAAAATTCTTTTTCTGAAAAGCTTTAAAGAATTTTCCAGAATTAAATAATAGGTTTTGTACCAATTGGTTTGCATATTTGGATAGATCTATTCAATATGAATCCAACCCAATTTGAATCACTAAATTTGGAGCTTCCTAGCAAAAGTTATGGGATTCTAAAGTTTGTGGAATTTCTGGGATTTGAATTAACCGGGGAAAAGTTCAAATTTCTGACAGCGGGCCCGGCCCCCACGTGTCACCACCTCGGCTGCGCCACACGGGGCCACAGGACTGTTCTTCACGTGGTCACAGCTGATCCGATGCAACAGAAAATCCCCCCCCCCTGTGCATCGAGGGACTGACGAGCGGGCCCGGCCGGCTCGTCTTCTTCCTCGCGCCCGCTCTTTTTCCCGCGCCGCCTCCTCGTCGGCACACCTCTGAAGCTCGCCGGACTTGGCTTCCCGACTGCCTCTCGGCCGGAAACTCGCTGCCTGGGCCTACTTTCGTGCGCTGAACACGATGGCACCGACTGCTCCGGTCGGCGGTGGCCCTAACCTAGCCGGCGATGGTGCAGCAGCTCGGACTCCCTTCGGTTATGGCACCCGGCCAACTCAGCCCGCCAAAACCTCGGTGGAAGGGTTCTACAGCACCGGGGAATCTCAGAGAAGGTCGACAAGGCCATGTCAGGGCTCGGAAAGAGCTCTAACCTAGCCGTCATTGTGAGCCCGACCCTTCCCGCCATAACCGCGGTTGGAAAACCGGGAAATACGCCGGCTACAGCCAAAATTAGGCTAGGGTTCGGAAGCCAACTTGGGCGCCGTCAAGTCTAGCTCATGTGGGTGCAGTTTGATAAACTCTAAGCAAGTATATGTCGGGTATTTGTGGGTTTCTTACCCGAAGGTATTTCTGCACCGGCTGGAATTGCTTTGCGAAATTCGCCGGCGATGATCGGTCACTGGTTCTAGGCTTTGGGGTCGAGAAGCGTGGAGCCTAGGCGCGTCCAAAACCGCTCCTTCTTGGTCGTGACAAGCCCTCTGCCGAGCTGCCCACGGGAGCACCTTGGCTCGGTTCTTCCCGGCTGCCACGAAGAACGTCGTTTGCTCGGTTTGTGGTGGCTCAGCTCGACCGGAAGTGGTGCGGGGAGGGCGTTGGAGGTCTGGGGGTGCTGGTTTGCTGAGTTGCCGACGTTGGTACGGGAGAGACGATCGCTCCCGAGTGACGGGATCACAGCGGCGGCTCCTCGGCGTTCTGTCGTCCGAGAGGGCGGTGGCTGGGGATCGGCTCATAGTTGTGGCGAGCTGGGGAACGGCTGGGAGTTACTGCGCCCCCGCGAGGAGCTCACCAGCACGCGAGGGGAGAGCAGGAGGTGGCGCCCGTCGTTTCTCGGTATGTCACGGTGGAGCCTCGGCTCTGTTCCGAGTGCAACACTTAGCCCCTAAGGCTATTGACTTTTGTGCAATTTTAACCTCCCCAATGACATGTGGACCCACTTGTCAGTGCTCCCCCACCCCTCAAAAGATCTCCAAAACTTGGCCAGGAATGAATTCAAATGTTTGGAGTTTCAAACTGACCTACATTTATATGGTTGGGAAAATTTCCCCCAAATTCAAATGTATATTTGAATTCTTTTCACATTTGGATCCTTTTTGGAAAAATGGGTAGCAAACCTTTTCAAAAATTATTGAAACTTTGCCTCCCCACTAATTTGGGCCTGAGGAATCCAATTATGCACTTTGATCCTTGTTTTAGCTGCTGCAACCATGAGTTTGAATGCAACCGTTTTGAATCACCCTCTCATGTGTCGTGTGTAAAATTCCCACTTTGTGAAAGTGTAGGCTTTCCCCTCTAATCACTCTTTTGATGGAGGTTACTTGCTCTTCACACTTTTTCACAATCTATCCACAACACAACTGTGGTGTTGGGAGGTGATAAAAAGTTTTTGCAAGTCCCTTCTCTTGGGCTTTTACACTCGCAAACGTGTTCTATTCGTACTACGGTTTCATGGTTAATCCTGCATAAGTCACACTCAATCGTCAGGTCCGGCTGCACATCGAACCCGGTACCCATACAGTTCTTACACCCATCCGTCATCACTCGCACAGGTGTTCTCAAGCCAAACACGCCTTGAGCTACGTGTTCACGGTACTAACCACGTGACGGGGTTTCCCAAACTCGCCCGTAGCATGCCAGGGAAGGGCGTTGCTCGAGTACCGCAAACGACATGAAGAGTCGTAGAGGATACTAAAGCGGGCCGGGTTACCTGCCACACATGGCGCTCCACCCTTGAGCTTGTGCGCACTGGTGGACAGCGCTTACGTGCACCCCCCAAGACATAAATCATCCTGAGATGCATGACTTTCCGTCATAACAATTAAGTTAGTTTGCCACCTTCATATTATGCTAATAGTAATCCTTATGTGGGCCTAGTACCGTATCCTCACCGTAACCTAAATTTTTGTCGTAATAGCTTCCTTATTCCGTGCGCTATTACCAATGCGGCTCTGATACCATGCTGAGACGGCCCCAAAGCCGCCCGTTCAGTCACAGGGACGGGACACTCGCCCGAGAATCGCATTGGGTGGTTCCGTGTTGTGCGGCACCCAACAGCACACATATAAGGAACAATGTATTACATAAAACAATAGCGGAAGCTTACAAGTTTTTCTTTCTAAATACTTTTCATCAAGTAGCTACAGTGGAAGTCTATAACAACTCACGTCGAATAACTAAAGAGCACTCGAGATGAAGTCCAGCCCGTGAACTTCCCTCGCTAGCAACACGACGACAACAACAGCGGCTGGGTTCTCCATGTGTTACACGACTCAGGAGTCTCCGAGTCTCACCGGAAAACCTTCTTCTTAGCATTGATGTTAACCTGCAAAACCACTTATATAGCTAGCGTGAGCACATAGGCTCAGCAAGACTGATCCGTCTGTCCTAAACAAGAAACTCTACATGCACGACGGTTGCAATTGGGTTAGCTAGATTTGCATAAAGGACTCGCCTAAAGTTGATCCTTAACTTTCAGATTTTTAAGCCTCATTGTGCAGACCTTGAGCCGAAAAGCATCGCAACTCCACAATCAAACAAGAAACGCTTTGTTGCGATGCTCCTTGCACAAAGTGAAAGTAAAGTTTAATAAGCCTATCTCTAATTCAATCATGGTTGCAATACAAATTACATCACAGCCTTATCAAGTTCAAAAGAAAACCAGTTCGGTTGTTACTACGTCAAGACGCAGTGGGCATGTATGCTCATATAACTGCGAGAGACGGTGAATCAAATCAGTACACGCCCGGACTACACGACACGTGCACCCGTACTCCGAGTTGCCGGCAGCAACCTCGACCGACGTTGTACGCGGCCACCTTTCCCAAGATCTTCCACATTGGACGCAGTCCAACTGCCCTGACTCCGCAAGCTCCCTCAAGGTACATACCCGCAGTGGTATGTTCTTAAGCAAGTTACCTCCTGCCACCCTGACGCCGAAAGCCTAAGGCAGTTGGAAAAGTTCCACTATGGATCTCCCAAGGTACATCGGTTTCCTGGGTCCCATATAGCCAGTATGTGCCCTGTACACAACTCAAACTTGTCCAACAGGGCCAAGAACGGACGGGCCTTAACCGACACAGGCAGGGCTATGCATGCACGGTCCGCAGCCTGCTGCATCTAAACCTCTCTGCCCGGTCTCCATTTCTTATGTGTGAACTTTCCTCACCATTTCTAATTTTTAACCCGTTCCGAGTAAACCAGCCCTAAACTCGCGAGTAGCTTCCAACTACTCGACTTCTACTGGACCTTTCCTACTAACATTTAGCGTAGCCAAATCCACTCAAGGAGGTGCTGTTCTACCCTTTCTCTCGTAGGTATTTTGGTCATGCAATTGGGGTTTTCAATATCAACTAGACTTAATGCAATCAACAATGCAAAGCTATGATCTCTAAAAATAAAAATGCTTTATAAAACTGTTCAAATGCAAATGGGGGCTTGCCTGTTTTGCAGGTGACTAAGATTACAATCAGTTAGTGATGATCACTTGGAGCTTGATCACTTGCTTTCCTTCCTCCTTGATCTTCACTTTAAGTCGTTCTCACGTTCTTCACGTAGATGCTACACGATATGATCATGCATATGTATTTAATTGAAAAGCTTTTGCTAATAATATATAATGACAGTTTTAAAACTGAAACTCTGTTTAAGAATTTAAAATGACACTGGTGCTAGTGGTTTGGGTTGGGTTTAAACACTATGATCAAATGTTGAGTGCCTTTCCCAGTTAAGTGTTGATCACCTTAAGAGGTCACACATGACAGTGGGGATCCAGAGCTCCAATGGGGCTGATAATTTTCATGTGAGTTTATGGTCACAAGAAAGTTATCTGGACCAGAAATTAGTACTTTTCATTGAGTGGTTTATTCAGAACAATTTTCTAAGCAATTAAGCAAAGAAAATTTAATTCTGAGGTAACACCCATGTTCATGTCAAACTCAGTGAACCACAGTTTCAATTATAGTTCATAGAGCCTACATGAATTTACCTAGTATTTTTGGAGCTAAGAATTTCGCAGAACTGAATTTCCAAATCTTGGAAATTCTCTGAAAATGTTTATGTTCATTTCTATACAGCAACTTAAAATCTGAATTTTCCTGATCAAATCAACTCCAAATGAGCTAAAACTTTTACGGGGGTCTTGTGACACCTTAAAGAATATTCTGATAAAATTTGAGTATTTTTGGATAAACCAAACTCCCTCTAAAATTCTTTTTGTGAAAAGTTTTAAAGAATTTTCCAGACATAAATAAAGACTTTCCTACAAATTGGGTTGCATATTTGGATAGAGTTTGTCAATCTGAATCTAAACCAATTTGAATCACTAAATTGGAGGTTCTTAGCAAAAGATATGCTCTTCTAAATTTTGGGGAAAATCTGGAATTTGAGTAAATCCGGAAAAGTTTAAAACTGACGGTGGGACCAGGGGGACACGTGTCTGGTGTCGGGAGAGTGCCACACAGGATCACAGGAATGTTTCCCATTCTGTCACAGTTGATCCATTGTTACATAGGATCCGGCCCGTCTCTCCCGAGTGACTGACAGGCAGGTCCGGCACCCCCCTTCATCTACCTCTCGCCCGCGCGCGATAGCGCCGCCCGGGCTTGCCGGAGCTCGTTGAACTCGGTTGCCCCGCCAAATCCCGAGCTGCCACACGCCGCCAGGCCCTAACTTCATGCGAGGAACACGATGGGATGATTTCCACAGACCAGCGAAGCCCCTAAACCATCTCGCACCGGTGCAGTGGCTCGGAGGAAGTCCGGTGACGTCGCCCCGACGTCCTAAGCCCTCCAAGCCTCGGTTTCCAAGCTCTACAGCACCGGTGGATGCTAGGAAAGCTTGTCATGTGGGTGAAACAGCTCGGAAATGGCTCTAGTCTAGGGTTCATCGTGTGCCCGATCCATCCCGCTAAAACCGCCGTCGGAAAGATTGACAATACACCGTGCAGAATATGTTTCTTGCTAGGTTTCAAAAGCGGAGCTGTTGCTAAGCAAGTCTACGTCATGTGAGTGCAATTTGCAATGCTCCAAACGAATATAATGCGAGAATTTTACAGATTCGTACCCGCGGGTCCGTTTACACCGGCAGGAGAGGAATCCTGAAATTCGTCGGCAAGAAGCGAAGACAATCGCTGAGCATCGGATGGAAGCTGCAGGGAGCTCTTGTGCAGCCAAGGATCCTCTCGCTTGGTCATGAAAACCTCTCTGTGGAGCTGCCCACGAGAGCACCTCGTCGCTGTTTCTTTCGGCCGCCACGGAAACCGGGGTATCTTGGTGCAGAGAGCACGAACTCGCTCGGTGATGGCTCGAGGATGTCGTGGAAGGATCCATGGTGCCGTTTTGCTGACCAGCTGAGGCTTGCACACAGACTACGGTGTGGCCGACCGATTGAGAGCACGGCGGCAGCGGCTCGGTCGTTTTTGGTGGGAGGGCGAAAGAACTACAGTTGTCTCGGTGCGGTGAGTGCGCTGAGGTGAGGAGGAAGGGAGAAGCAGCTCGCCAGCGCGCACTGATCAAGGAGGAGGTAGCTTGGGAGCTGCAAGGTGTCGATCGGAGGCGCACGGCGAGAAGTCACGGTCTGCCCGAGTGAACCGCCTGAAGAGCAAAAACAGAGACCACTCTCTCTGAGATCTTTTGCAAATTCCTCCCCCTCAATGACAGGTGGTACCCACAGTTCAGTCCCTCCTTATCCCTCTCCTAAATATCTCCCAAAATTTGCAATGGTGAGATCAAATTGTGGGGGTTCAAATCTGAGGTGCATTTTGATAATTGGTCAAGTTTCATCAAAATTCAAATAGGTATTCAAATTCTTTGCTATTTAAAGTCTATTTTGGAAAATGAGTTGCAAAACATTTCAATAATTCATGAAACTTTGCATACCCCCTAATTTAGACCTAAGGAATTTAAACATGCAATTTGATTTTTATTTTGGCTGCTGCAAATGAGATTTGTAGCACATCAGTTTTGAAAATCATAGTGTTGCTCTCATTTGAATTTCGAGTTGAAAAAATTTGTTCTAAATCTGATTTTATCCTTCTCACACCTATGGGACTTCCCATCTTGGTTTTAGACCCCTCTTGGGTTCCAAGTTTTCCAAATATACATTTGAACTTGTGTGATGAAAGCCCTCATGTGGGTTATCACATGTGGGAAAGTTTTAACAAGTCCCAAATTTCATACATATAAAACAAACTTTTGCAAACAAGAGTTTCTTTGTATTCACATTTTGGGACCTTTACACAAGGAAGTCTACCCCCCTTATTTTATGGTTTACTTTCGGACATACTATATTAATCCTCATCTCTCCACCAGGAGAATTAACCAACATAGTATATTTTAAGTGTGATATTGGTAGATTATACTTGGCAACATACATGGATTATATGAATGAATGCGATGCTCCGGAATCAAATAAAATGGTGGCTGGGTCGGAGTTGGCAAGGAACATACCAATCACGACGTCCTCAGCCTGTTGCGCTTCCTCAGCAAAAACATGATTCACGTTGCCACGAGCGTAGCTCTGCTGTCCAGGACCTTTCCTCGGGCACTGGCTCGCAAAGTGTCTGGTTTCTCCGCATACAAAGCTTGCCTTGTTGCCCATGACAGCAGGTACGTTGGGGCAGGGGTTTTGAGCATAAGCACCTATGTCTGGATGAGGCGCAGGAGGCAAAGGCACACGAGGCGCTTGTATAACAGGACGTTGCTGTGGTGGTTAATTAGGGCGAAAAGTAGGAGTGGACGAGCCATACTGTGGTACATCTGGTGGCATGTACCGGGGACGTAAGTTGCTCCCTTGTGGCTGGTATGGCATCTTTCTTTTGCCCTCTTGCTCGATCTCCTGGATCTTGCTCTCAACCACTATAGCCTTGTCAACTAGCTTCTGAAAGTTCGCATAGTCAATGTTGAGGAGCTGAACCTGAATATCATTGTTCAACCCTCTCATGAACAAGTACTGCTTCCTTTGGTCCGAGTTGACATTCTCGGGGGCATACCTTGAAAGCTGCGTGAACTTGTTGAGATACTGGTTCACACTCTTCTTGCCCTGGCGGAGACCTTCAAACTCTTGCCTTTTTAGCATCATGACACCAGCAGGGATGTAATGAGAGCTGAAACTCTCCATGAACTCGGTCCATGTAATAGTCTCCGGGTTGTCATGAGCATTACAAAGGGCATCCCACCAGTCGGCGGCTGCTCCCATGAGTTGGTGCGATGCGAAGAGAACTTTCGATCATTGCACTGAACTATGGCAAGCTTCTTCTCCATGGACATCAACCAGTTATCGGCCTCCATGGGATCATTAGCTTGTGCAAAAGTGGGTGGTCGGGTCCTCATGAACTCTCCCAGTCTGTTGTGAGCCGGCGGCGGTGGTGGTGGTGGTGGTGGTGGTGCAGGAACGGGGTTGTTGTTGTTGGCTTGCAGCTGACCCGAAGTTTGGATCATAGTTTGCATGAGCTGGTTCTGCATAGCCATCAACCTTTCCAAGTTGTTTGCACCAGCCTCGGGGTTAAAATTCTTGGGAACCTCAACATGGTCATCCTCTTGGTTGCCACGGATGTTCCTTCTTTGTCAGCCGGCATTTTCCCTCACCATCTGAGAGAGAGTTGGGTAGAATAGAGGTTAGAAGGTTAGATGGACCCCCTAACTATATTCATCAAGGTGGATGGGCTATATATATTAGACTATATGAGGATGTGAACAAGTGCCGAAGCATCTCACATCTCTTTACTATGTGTGGATATGGACAACGCTGAAACGTCCCACAGCTCACACTAAACACACAAGCACAAACAATCATCACAAGGTTCAACCAATCCTATTCAAGCTTCTATTCAATGGGGGTTCTATGTGGTTTGGGGTGATACCAATCTATGATCAATCTGTGACTTTGTCATATGGTCATTATGGGTCTAATGCCAATCTGTGACTTCTACCTAGGCTTGCATCAAATGGTCAGTGTGGCTTCTAATACCAATCTGTTACTAGGTCCGCGTCCTACGGTCAACCGTGGTAGCTTTGGTACCAATCTTTGAATTGTACCAATCTGTGACCTTATCTAGGCTTGCAACCTACAGTCAACCGTGGTAGCTTGATACTATTCCGTGACTAGGCGTGGAAGCTCTGAAACTAATCTGTGATCTTACCTAGGCTTGCGACCTACAGTCAACCTGGTAGCTCAATACCAATCTGTGGTCTTACCTAGGCTTGTGACCTACAGTCAATCGTGGCTCTAATACTAATCTGTGATTCCTATTTAGGCGTGTGACCTATGATCAACTGTGGCTCTGATACCAATCTGTGACGCCCCGGTTCTGAGAAAACCTCGGAACCATAGCTGATGCGTATGTGTGCACAGGATGTTCTTCACACATACACATTTGATCCACAAACTGAATTCAGAATATATAACCACGAATGAATATGTTCAAGTACTTGGTTACATCAATCTCTAACATGTTCTTGCAACGGAAGTCTTCTAACTATTTCTAACAGCGGAAGTCTTTATTCTAGCAGCGGAAGCAAACTAAGCAGCAGCAGAGGCTCCATCTCTACTCCACAGGCAAGGTTGAGGGTAGATCACACTCCTAATACTCCACGTGGTCTTTATAGTACTCCTCTCCTATTGCTGATGATGTATGATAATGCAAGGGTGAGTACATTACGTACTCAACAAGTGTGGGAAGTATGACATGTAGCTTACAACAAGGTTGGTATAAAAAGGCTCATTGCAGGAAGCAAAGTTTATTTCTCAAAACATGATAAAAACAGCAACTAGCTTTAAATGAATATAATCCCAACATGTATTTAAACATCAACATACCTCCATCATGATTTACCACTTTTCATGTCTCTTCCAGACATTTATCTTTCTCAAATTTTCTCATGCTCATGAATACCATCTCGTATTCACTACCGTCTCATCTCATATTCAATTCCATCTCATAACCGAGACCAAAGCTCATTATCACGACTCAACAGTCATGAAACCAATCTCATTACCCAGACCCAACAGTGCTGAAACCAATTCCAAAGACCAAACCACATCCAAACCAAATACCATCCCAGAAACCATAACCGAACCATCCAAAAACCATCCCATCTAATCATGTGAGTTATCCAGGGGCTTGTGACCGGAAGCACGGCTATCATGAAAGTTTTACACTCTGCAGAGGTGGCATCACTTTACCCACAAGTTTGTGATTTCGTAACCCATCGGCGACTGCAGAACCTCCATTATACCAGTACACAACAGTCGGTGTATGGCCAAGAGATCACAAAATAGCCTTTACAAAGGGGCTTCTAGATGTATGGACTCACTAAGGTTTCACCAGCAGGCTCGAATCTCCAATTCTCCCACCTACGGGCCCCCTCTTGTGCCATGCAGTTCCTAGGGCAGTCCTCACTCGACTCCCATTCCCCGCGCCTTCCACGGTCCATAACAATCTAGTAACTTACATAATTAGTCAGCTAAGCCGCACCCATATTTGGCCTTGTGGTGGCACTGTTTTCCTGGCATGGCTGGCATGAACCGGTCCTTAGATCTACAGCAAGTAAACCACCATCTCATTCTACCTCTTAAACAAACAAAGCTTGCCTAGATCTCCCCTGTAAGGGCCTCAGTTTTTGACACATAATTGAAGTGTTCATCACCACATCACACCCCTCATTTGAGGAAAGTTGATGAACACAAATGAAGAGCAAGTAACCACCATCAATATGCTCATTAGAGAACAAACTCACATTTTGCAAAAGTGGTATTTCCCACATGTGATATAGGTGGGCTGGACATATGAAAACTCCTACACAATGCTAAGGATGTCCATGCCAAATTTCACCCAAATTCAAAACCTTTTTGAGGTTATTTTGGGTATAGCTAGAAAGAGGGCAGTTTGAAACTATATTCAAATTCAAACTGTTTTATCCCATGAATTCAAAAGTGGGAGGCATATTCTTATTCAGCACATTTTTGTGAACTCACACACCCATTTTCAATTCATTTGGAGTTAATCTTGACATAAGCTAAGTGGGGCAAATTCAAACTTTATTTGAATTTGAAACTGAACTTGTGCTGAAATTCATTCAAATCAAACCCAATGTGAATTCTAATCAATTCAAATGGCTCATGGGTGAATAATTTGAATCACCAGGGGTATTATGGGGCTCACTGTTTACAACAGTGATTAGGAGTAAATTTCAGAGGTTAAAACCCCGGGTGGGACCCACATGTCATAGATTGAAGGAGGCAAAACTTGCACACAAAGTCACAGCCTCGTTGGGAAATTCCACGGAGCAGGTGTCAGCTGTGCCACCGAGCAGCTACCGGCGCCACCAGCTGCTTCCCCTCTCCGCGCGCTGGCGCCCAGGGCGGCTTGCTCGCGCCCCCACGCGACCGGCACCGCCTCCACTGAGCAGGAGTCGGCCGGCTTTATCTTCTCGCGGGCAAAACCGAGCAGCGGCATTGTTTCTTGCCGCAGCTCTCTGCTCAATCGGGAAAACCAGCAAAACCATCTCCTCCTTCGTCCATGAGCTGCTAGACACCCACCTGAGGTCGCACTTCACCTCCCCAACGCCAGAAACCCTGAGCTCCGACCTCCTTTTCCCGAAAACGATCGCCACCCCGGCGACCTAGCCTCAGCCGAGAGTCAGGCGCCCGTGGACAGCGTTCCACAGACGTTTTCACGGTCCAGAAAGAGAGGCAACAGGAGCGTGCGACCACCGTACTGCTCTCCTCCAAGTTTGGAAGCAAACCGTGAAGAATCCACAGAGAATTTCCAGTTTTTGCTCCGGCGACCGTAAACCGAGCTTCCGGTACGGTTTCTTTAAATTCTCGCTCTATGATCTTTCGGAGGTTATCAAATCCTGCACATAGACGCTGGACTAGCCGGCGATCAAGTTCTTTTCTGCATCCGTGGCGTGAAACTGTCTAGGAGTGACGAATTTCGAGCTCGATCAAGGGCGGTCATGGCGGGCACGATCGGTCACACGGTGCCGACCGACTTGCCGCCATCCCTGAACCCTTTTGACAGCTTGTCGAGCTTCCTAGAGGTACACTGATGCTGTAGGACCGTTTGTTCGAGGTGTTGGCGGGTTAGAACCCACGGTCCACGGCGCCAAACCTCAACCGAGGCCGCGGCACGTCGCCGAGCTATTTCCAGTCACCCCCAGCCCGACCTGACACCACCGACGTGTTCCTCGACGTTGACAACCCCCTTGCGGCGAGTTTCAGACCATGGGAGGTCCGGTAGCGGCGAGCCGGCGAGCTCTGAGTCTGCTCCGGCGAGGTAGGCGGCGCGGGCACGAGAGAACGGCGGGAGCAAGACGAAGCCGGCTGGCCCACGTGTCAGCGGCTGAAGAATTTAAATCGGGATTGGGTGTGGCCGGGATCGGCTGTGCTGGTGCGCAAATACCCTGTGAGCTCCGTTGTGCCGGACACCTCCGCGCTCGACATGTGTCCCCACGGGCCCCCCGCGAGTTTAAACTTTTCCCCTATTTTCAGAATTCTTCCAAACTTCAAATCCTCATAACTTTGGCTAGAAAGCTCCAAATCCAGTGAACCAAATTTTGTTGGATTCAGCTTTCCGAGCACTTTCCAGCAAATCAAGTTTTACTTCATGAAAATCCTTATTCCTCCAGAATTAATTCCTCAAGGTTTGAAGTGTTAGGAATTTTAACTGGAGAATCCCTTGGAGGAAAATCCTGAAATTTTGCTGGTATGTTCACCAAAATATCCCAGAACTACCATAAAAATGTCAGACCCATTTGAGATCATTTGATCCACCTAATGGTGTGATTAGTGAAACTGTTCCAGAGAAAATAGAAAATGTTCAGAAACATTTTCAGAATTTCTCTGAAATTGTTTAGCTCATATCTTTAGCTAGGAACCTTCAAATTAAGTGAGACCAACTACATTAGAACCCTCTGAAAATCTAGTTTTCGGAAAGCCATAGTTTGTTCCATGAAAATCCATAAAACACCCTAAGAGTGCCAATTAAGGTCAAGTACATAATTAATTGTGGAGGGCTCAAATGAGCTTTGCTGAAACTAAAACTTGACCAAGTCTCTGTTTAGGTTGTAACCAAGCCACAGTAAAAGTTTCACAGTCATTGGGCTTGTCTAGTAAGGGTTATAGACTTCACAAGTTAAAAGTTAATACAACTACATTTAAATTGATACATATGTTTCTTCTATCATGTAGTCGCTAAGGTCGAGGAGGAACCCGAAGTCCTAGACTTCGTTACTCTGGAGGAACAGCTAGCCTACGACCAAGAGCAGCAAGTCAAGCTCCGGTTTGCATTAATCTTTTTATAAATGTTTATTGTTTTGAGCACATCTTTGAATACCTTACTCTTTGCATTAGAGTCTTGATTGGAAACCCAACTGCATAGCCAAGAAAACCATGGGTTGGGTTTAGTTTTGCAAAACCCCGTTAGCTACTGCAATGCTATGATAGAGTAGGATTCGGTACAAGTCGAGTAGTTGGAACTACTCGCGAGCATAGGCTAGAGGCACTCGACTCGGGTAGTGATAGCACATGAAACACCTGGCAAGAAAATGAGACCAAGCGGAGGCTAAGGGCAGCAGGGCTTTGGGGCCTGTGTGCTGTAGCTCTGCTTGTGTCGATTGAGGACCGAGCCGTGTGCGGGCCTGTTGAACAAGCTAGAACAGTACCGAAGACCTACCGGCTACATGGGAACCGGGAAACCGATGTAACTCCGGTAGCTGGGTATTGAGGCATTGCCCGTCGTTCAGAGGGTAGGTTGAGAGCTTGAGGTGTAAATCGGCTGGCGGTACTGAGATGCGCGTGCAGAGACCTCTTGCTCGGGACGATGGGACCGGTTCAATATTTGGCTGACGGGCGAAAGGTAGTTGTGTACGGCATCCGTGATTGTTGTTGTAGGCCACATCGAGTACGGGCGTACGTGACGGGTTGTTCGGGTAACCCTACAGGTCTAAATCGATTATAATCGCCGTCCCTCGCGGTCAGTGAGTACCACTTGTTCACTGTACCGTGACGTAGAAAGAACAGGCTAGTTGCATGTTAAAATGTTGCTGATTGAATGATGGACTTGATTGCTAATGATTTGCTGTAGTCTAGAGCTAACTAAAGTTCTTTTTAACTTTGGGCAAAGTACATGAGAGAAATGCGTTTCTTGTTTGATTGCGGCTCTCTTATGTACCTTAGCGTAAGGTTCTCCACAACCTGCTGCTAAAACTTGAAAGTAAGGTTCTACTAATTAGGCGAGTCCTTGCAAATGATTTTTACCTCATGTAACCCACCATCCCTCATTTAGAAGTTCCATGTTTAGGTGAGACGGGTCAGACTTGCTGAGCCTTCGTGCTCACTGCTTGTGTTTGATGTTTTTGCAGGGTTCTATGAGGAAGGTACTCCCGAAGAGGAGACGGAACCCCAGGAGGGGAACCCCGTCGATTGGGAGTCGTGCACGCCGCAGAGTTAGTGTGCATGTGTGCTAGGAAGGACACGTTCAAGGACTGCACGTGGACTTGATGCGTAGTCTACGCCCGTGAGTGTAGACTGGACTTATTTTGATGTAAACATGTTCATAGACTTGTTTATGTAATAAAATTTCACTTCCGCTTTATACCTTTGACGTGTGTTATCCGGCGCTGTGCAACGCAGCACCCCTCAGTGTGATCCTGGCTCGACAAGACCTTTGGGGTCGTGTCAGCGCTGATATCATAGCTCGCTTGAGGTTTAACGCACTACAAAGGTCATCTTTTTCAAAAATCCAGTGAGGAACGAGTTAGTAGCCCATATAAGGATGTTATTAGTGTATAGAAAGTGGCATATTAACCTATTTGATTATGTCGGAAAATCGTGTATCTCGGGACGTTTATGTCTTGGGGGGTACACGTAAGCGCTGTCCACCAGTGCGCACAAGCTGAAGGGTGGAGCCCCACGGGTGGCAGGTAACCCGACCCGCTTTGATATCCTCTACGACTCTTCATGTTGTTTGGGGTATTCGAGCAACGTCTGTCCCTGGCGTGCGTGGTGCAACTTGGGAGACCCCGTCACGTGGTCTGAAACGTGAACACGTAACTCAAGGCGTGGTTGGCTTGAGAACATCCGGGCGAGTGATGACGGCCGGGTGTACGAACTGTATGGATTCCGGTCTCAGTGTGCAGCCGAGTCTGATGGTTGTTTGAGTTTCTGCAGGTAGCCTGACCACGAAACGGTAGACGTGTAGCATCCGTGTGCGAGTGACGTTAGTGCCACTGAATTAACGAAGCCGGCTAAGTCCAGTATAGGTTTTTCTTTGTGAGGACGTAGTACCGACATAATCTGGTAACGCATCGACGTCACAGCCCATCTAAATGAACAACTTCATTTAAAACTTGAAGGTTTTGATCTGAAGTAGTAAAACTTGATGTAACTCCTTTCCTTGAACAAGATATTCAAAGTTAACAAGTTTTCAACTTATAGGTTGTTAAGGACAGAGCACTCTGTTTTCGGCTGAATCAAGGCTGAAGTTAATCAGAGGTTAGAGGTTGAGTTCTTTCGAGGTTGGGGTCATATGATACATTTCTGGAAATCTTTTGAAGATCTTTACAACTTTTCTGTTGAGGTCCAGAGGTGTTTCATCACTTAACCAATCGAAAAATGCAGTAGAGTTGAAACTGTCCAGAAAACAGGGCAGAGCAAAGACTCTCTGTAAACTCTCTGTAAATTGAGCATAACTTCCTGCATAAAAATCCAAAAATAGAAAATTAGGTAGTTCTGGAAATCTTATGAGATGGGTTACAATTTTGTAACAGAAAGTTTTGTCAGATTAGGAGCATAATTAACTGGAATTCTTGTATCAAATCAGTACCTAAAGCAGGGAGGTGCTGTCCAATTTTCTCCAGAAATTCTGTTAACTTTGACATCTCATAACTTTTGAACCAGGACAGATCATAGGCCAAGCAAATACTTTCTGGAAATCTATTGAAGTTAGCTTTAACTTTGATTTTGAGCTCCCGAATTGGATTTGCCTTTAACATGGCCTAAATCAGGTTGAAATGGAAACTGGTCAGGGCTGTCATGGGAACAGCAGATCAACAGTCAAATTTGTTTAAAATTTGAACTATGTTTCCAAGTTTTATGAGTTCAATGACATGTCTTATGTTATAACTCAATGGTTTACTGTTTAAATAAATATTTGACATTTCTCAAATATATTTCTATAGATGACAGCAGATAAACATTTGGAGAACGGGTGGGTGGTGTCCCACTGTTCTCACTGTAGCGGCTACCTGGAAGCGAGGCAGATGCTTCAATATTTCGGATATAACCAGATGCCACAGTACTTCACCAAGGAAGAAGGCGAAGAGGGGAACAAGACGTGGACAATCCATGTCGAAGTCCCTGCAGGACCTACGCCACCCGGTTGGGTGCCGTTCACCGTCACGGTGAGAGGGAGACAACCGGAAAGGATGTGGCAAGTGGCAGCCCGTGACACTATGTCATGTTTCTGCCAACTACACGTGCAGGCTATGGAGGGTACTCCATACGCGCTCGTTCCGGTGGAGGGACGGGTTCAGCATGTGTGGGAAGAGAGATACCTGGAGGCAACGGACCCGAGTTGCCCAAGGTACAACCCCGCGGAGGCAAATCTCAGCCTCCAGATGAGGGCGGGAAACGCCGTGATGGACAGCCAAGCTGTTCATACGGAGCATCTCGCCACGAAGCTCAAGGAGAGCACGAGCCGTGGAGACCATTTCGAGAGTGCTCACAGCGTACTCCGCAATGTGCTCCTTCCGACGATCAAGCGACTGAATGAACAACACAATCAGTTGCATCGTCTGAAGAAGGCGAAGAGAAAAAGCCGTGTCGACATCGCGGCATTACAAGAACTGGTACAGAATCTGACCCAGCAGAACGAGGAACTTACTCAAGAGCGAGACGACGCTATTGAGGAAGGGCAAGGCTGGGAAGAAGATTACAACCAAGCCATGGACGAGG
Organism: Neostapfia colusana; assembly: GCA_030760725.1. NCBI lineage: Eukaryota > Viridiplantae > Streptophyta > Magnoliopsida > Poales > Poaceae > Neostapfia > Neostapfia colusana. Next base: position 27,825,102 of record JASWHV010000017.1, on the reverse strand, counting down.
TGCATGCATTACAGGACCTCGTACCTCCGGTGTTAGGCGAACCGGTGGTCTTGGGTCTTCCAGCAATGGGAGAACCCGGGATGGGAGAAGAGGTGGTAGATCCAGAGCCACCAGCAGAGGTGCCGGAGGAGGACGACCCACAGGAGGTCGAGTTCTACTCTGAGTAGGGGGTTACAGTTGCCATGTAGGGCAGCCAGGGTAGTGTAGCCCAAATTTTGTAATCGGTGACATGTCGTGTAGACAGTAGCGTATGTATGGGTAGTGACGACATGAGCACGACTTCTCGGAGAACCGAGAATAATGTATCTTGTATAAATTTTATGCTTTATCAATATATGTGAATGTTGTGCAAATTAATCATGTGTCACGTCAATACCTACTGTTGCATATGGAAATTTTTAAGTAAGACATGTGCTAATTGCTGCTGTTTTGAATTTCAGAATGACGCGTACTCGTGCCAACCCTGATGTTGGGGGTACTAGCCAAGGGGGAGAAACCTCCCAACCACCTCCCAAGGACTCCTCGGGACAGCAACAGCAAACACCGCCACCGCCACTGCCAACGGTTACATTGGCCGACATCGTCGCGGCAATGGCGGGTTCACATCAGCAGCACACGAAGCTGCTGCAAACTTTAATTGCGAATACGTCTCGCCCAGAGAGACGTCAAGACCGGGAGGAGCGTCAACAGAGCTCCTACTCCGACTTCCTGGCGACTCATCCCCCGGTATTCTCAAGGGCGGATGAACCTCTTGACGTGGACAACTGGCTCCGCGCCATAGAGATGAAGTTCGGGCTGCTCCAGATAAGCGAGCAGCGCAAGACTCAGTTCGCGGTCCAGCAGCTCCAAGGATCTGCGAGCGCGTGGTGTGCCAACTTCTGTGCTTCACAGCCCACTGACCGAGTGATGACTTGGACAGAGTTCCGGATGGCCTTCAGGGCCTATCATATACCGCCAGGTTTGATGAAGAGGAAGACGCAGGAATTCCTACACCTGCAACAAGGGAGCAGGAACGCACTGGAATACTCCAGGGCATTCAATGATCTCGCACTTTATGCGTCGTATCACGCAGATACTGACGAGAAGCGGCGGGACCACTTTTACCAGGGGCTTAACCCGCTCCTGAAGGACAAGTTGGCGATGTTCAATCGCGGCAGCCTCAACGACATCATTGATGCTGCGATTGTTCAGGAGGACTCCGGCAAGGAGTTAGCGGCGGCAGAGCGAAAGCGAAGCGCGCCGCAAAGCAGCGGAGAAGGAGGCGGTCCTTCTCAGAAGTTTCGGATGGTGAATCGGCCACCATCAGGTCCACACTGGCAGCCACCACAGCGGTCGATGCCGTTCCGCAGTCAACCATACTCTTCACCGGCATTCAGGCCGGCACTGCCAGTACCACCTCCACAACAACAACAGCAGCAGCGGACGATGCCGCGTGCGTATGCACCTCAGCAGCGCATGCTGGGCTTTCGTCCCCTGAGCACTCCACTAGCAGCGGCCACATGTTACATGTGTGGTCGTCCAGGAAACTTCGCGAGCAGTTGCCCGGAGAGGCAAGGCGGCGGAGTGGCACCACAGTTTCCGGGGAGAAATCAACCCCGGAACCCTACTAATGCGCGGCGGGCAAACCCTAGGCCCGGCACCGTCCACCAGCTTGCCATTGAGGACGTGCCGGAGGGCGAGCCAATCCTTGCGGGTATGTTCCAACTCCACCAGCATCCCGCTATAGTACTGTTTGATTCAGGCGCCACGCATAATTATATTAGCCAAGCTTTCATTGCTAAACACAGCTTGCGAATACTACCCACCGATAGTCCATATTTAATTTGTTCACCGGGTGGGAAGATTTCAGCAAGCGTAATGGTTTCCAAAGCACCATTATGCTTAGTGGGTAGAATGTACCCCACGTCTCTAATTATCTTAGAGGGACAGAAGGTCGATGTCATCTTAGGGATGTCGTGGTTAACCCGCCACGGCGCTGTTTTAGACACCGTCCTTCGAGTCGTGCACTTAAACTCAGAAGTGCACGGGTCTCACTCCTTATTTCTGGACAGTCCAGAAATAAAACTTCCAAGTGTCTATCAAGCCACAACCATCAGATTGGAAGATATTCCAGTGGTCCGAGAGTTCCCTGACGTATTCCCGGATGATTTGCCAGGGATGCCGCCTGATAGAGAGGTGGAGTTCAAGATTGAACTTGCACCGGGAACCATGCCAATATCCCGAAGGCCGTACAAGATGGCGCCCAAGGAGTTGGCTGAACTGAAGACTCAGCTCACGGACCTTCAGGAGAAGGGTTTTATTAGGCTGAGCTCCTCGCCATGGGGCTGTTCGGCATTATTTATTAAGAAGAAGGATGAGACGTTGCGGCTTTGCATGGACTATCGTCCATTAAATGCCGTAACCATCAAGAACAAGTACCCGTTGCCACGGATCGACATGTTGTTTGATCAGTTGGTCGAAGCAAAGATATTTTCCAAGATGGATTTAAGATCCGGGTACCATCAGATTAAAATAAGGGCTGAGGACATTCCAAAGACAGCTTTCTCGACGAGGTACGGACTTTATGAGTACCTGGTCATGTCCTTCGGCCTCACCAATGCTCCAGCTCACTTCATGTACTTGATGAACTCGGTATTCATGCCGGAGCTGGACAAGTTTGTCGTGGTCTTTATCGACGACATCCTGGTATATTCCAAGTCGGAGGAAGATCACAAGAAGCATCTGCGTATAGTCTTGCAACGGCTGCGGGACCACAAGTTATACGCGAAATTCAGAAAATGCGAGTTTTGGATATCGCAAGTGCCTTGTCTCGGGCATATCATCTCAGCGGAAGGTATCACTGTAGATCCGAGCAATATCACTCAAGTGCTGAATTGGAAATCCCCGAGAACTGTTCACGAGGTACGGAGTTTCCTCGGACTCGCGGGATATTATCGCAGGTTCATTCTGAACTTCTCGAAGATTGCCAAGCCAATGACAGAGCTGCTGAAGAAGGCTACCAAATACGTTTGGAGTCCAGCATGTGATGCAGCATTCAAGGCTTTAGTCAAGCACCTGACATCATCACCGGTTTTGGCGCTGCCAGACACAACAAAACCGTTCGATGTGTACTGCGATGCATCCGGCATTGGGCTCGGATGTGTGCTGATGCAAGACCGAAGAGTGGTCTCGTATGGGTCATGGCAGCTTAGAAACCATGAGCAGAATTATCCAACCCACGACTTGGAGCTCGCTGCCGTGGTACTTGCACTGAAGATGTGGAGGCACTACCTACTCGGTAACCTCGTACATCTATATACCGACCACAAAAGCCTCAAGTACATATTCACTCAGAAGGAGCTAAACATGAGGCAGCGAAGATGGTTAGAATTGATAAAGGATTACGAAATAGAGATCCATTATCATCCGGGCAAGGCAAACGTAGTGGCGGATGCGCTGAGCCGCAAGTCACACGTCAACAATCTGACCATCACACCGTTGGAAGAGAGTGGACCACCACTACATGTGATTCCACACGGAGCTCTCTACAACCTAGCTTTGATCCCCACCATCCGTGAAGAGATAGCGGCTGCTCAGAAACATGACAAGGGCATGTCGCATTTGCAGAGACGTGTAGACTGTGGGGAGCTGAAATGTTTCCGGAAGGACGGAGACGGCGTCCTATGGTTCAAGGACCGGATCGTCGTACCCGGTAACCCGGAATTACAGAAGAAAATCTTTGATGAGGCTCACTTGTCAAAGTTTTCTATTCACCCCGACAGCAACAAAATGTATCAAGAACTCAGAAGCAAGTTTTGGTGGACACGGATGAAGCGAGAGACTGCAAAATACGTGTTCGAGTGTGATACATGTCGAAGGGTGAAGGCAGACCATATGCGGAACCCGGGACTGCTACAACCACTGGGCGTTCCTGCCTGGAAGTGGGAGGACGTGAGCATGGACTTCATCGTCGGTTTACCCACCACCTTGCAGAAACATGATTCTGTGTGGGTGATCATCGATCGGCTCACCAAAGTTGCCCATTTCATCCCGGTCAACACCAACTACAACGCCAAGAAGTACGCTGAACTGTACATCTCACGGATCCTATGCTTGTACGGCGTACCCCGTACTATCATATCGGATCGGGGCACTTTAGTTGCGTCCCGTTTTCGGGAGCAGCTGCACGCTGCCTTGGGGACGAAGCTGATCCGTAGTTCAGCATACCACCCGCAGACGGACGGACAAACCAAGCGGGTAAATCAGATCCTAGAAGACATGCTACGAGTTTGCGCTATCAACCACGGCAAGAATTGGGATGATCACTTGCCGTTAGCCGAGTTCTCGTACAACAATGGGTACCAAGCCAGCATCAAGATGGCGCCCTACGAGGCGCTATATGGGCGGAAATGCCGCACACCACTGAATTGGTGTGAGTCTGGCGAAAAGGTTACCTTCCGGATCGGCCTTGTCAACAACGCGGAACAAAAGGTTCGACTGATTCAGGCGAACCTAAAAGCCGCTTAATCCCGTCAGAAACAGTATGCGGACCGGAGAAGGCGCCCATTACAATTCGAAGTTGGAGATCACGTATATCTACGGGTGTCTCCAATGAATGGCGTAAACAGATTTGGGGTGAGAGGAAAGTTGGCACCCCGATTCATCGGTCCATTCCAGGTTACCGAAAGATGTGGATCAGTGGCATACCGGCTGAAATTACCCGAATCACTTTCCTGTGTGCACGACGTCTTTCACATTGCCCAGCTGAGGAAGTGTCTTAAGCTATCAACGACCGTTCAGCTGGAAGATATTGAAGAACTGCAACCAGATCTCACCTATCGGGAGGAACCGGTGCAGATTATTGATGAAAAGGCCCGAACCACACGCAACCGTACGTTGTGGATCTACAAGGTTCTATGGAGTAATCACTCCATGGACGAAGCGACATGGGAGAGCGAAGGATTTCTTCGCGCTAACTACCCCGACTTTTTCACGTCGCATATCCGGTAATTTTCCACCGTCCTCTCTCTCATTTTCACCTTATAATCTCAGGACGAGATTCTTTTAAGGGGGGAGGAATGTAAGGGCCTCAGTTTTTGACACATAATTGAAGTGTTCATCACCACATCACACCCCTCATTTGAGGAAAGTTGATGAACACAAATGAAGAGCAAGTAACCACCATCAATGTGCTCATTAGAAAACAATCTCACATTTTGCAAAAGTGGTATTTCCCACATGTGATATAGGTGGGCTGGACATATGAAAACTCCTACACATTGCTAAGGATGTCCATGCCAAATTTCATCCAAATTCAAAACCATTTTGAGGTTATTTTGGGTATAGCTAGAAAGAGGGCAGTTTGAAACTATATTCAAATTCAAACAGTTTTTATCCCATGAATTCAAAAGTGGGAGGCATATTCTTATTCAGCACATTTTTGTGAGCTCACACACCCATTTTCACTTCATTTGGAGTTAATCTTGACATGAGCTAAGTGGGGCAAATTCAAACTTTATTTGAATTTCAAACTGAACTTGTGCTTAAATTCATTCAAACCAAACCCAATTTGAATTCTAATCAATTCAAATGGCTCATGGGTGAATAATTTGAATCACCAGGGGTATTATGAGGCTCACTGTTTACAACAGTGATCAGGAGTAAATTTCAGAGGTTAAAACCCTGGGTGGGACCCACATGTCATAGAGAGAAGGAGGCAAAACTTGCACACAAAGTCACAGCCTCGGTGGGAAATTCCACCGAGCAGCTGTCGGCTGTGCCACCGAGCAGCTACCGGCGCCACCAGCTGCTTCCCCTCTCCGCGCGCTGGCGCCCAGGGCGGCTTGCTCGCGCCCCCACGTGACCGGCACCGCCTCCACTGAGCAGGAGTCGGCCAGCTTTATCTTCTCGCGGGCAAAACCGAGCAGCGGCATTGTTTCTCGCCGCAGCTCTCTGCTCAATTGGGAAAACCAGCAAAACCATCTCCTCCTTCGTCCCTGAGCTGCTAGGCAGCCACCAGAGGTCGCACTTCACCTCCCCAATGCCAGAAACCCCGAGCTCCAACCTCCTTTTCCCGAAAACGATCGCCACCGCGGCGACCTAGCCTCAGCCGAGAGTCAGGCGCCCATGGACAGCGTTCCACAGGCGTTTTCACGGTCCAGCAAGAGAGGCAACAGGAGCGCACGACCACCGTTCTGCTCTCCTCCATGTTTGGAAGCAAACCGTGAAGAATCCACAGAGAATTTCCAGTTTTTGCTCCGGCGACCGTAAACCAAGCTTCCGGTACGGTTTCTTTAAATTCTCGCTCTATGATCTTTCGGAGGTTATCAAATCCTGCACATAGACACTGGAATAGCCGGCAATCAAGTTCTTTTCTGCATCCGTGGCATGAAACTGTCTAGGAGTGACAAATTTCGAGCTCGATCGAGGGCGGTCATGAAGAGCACGATCGGTCACACGGTGCCGACCGACTTGCCGCCATCCCTGAACCCTTTTGACAGCTTGTCGAGCTTCCTAGAGGTACACTGATGCTGTAGGACCGTTTGTTCGAGGTGGTTGCGGGTTAGAACCCACGGTCAACGGCGCCGAAACTTAAACGAGGCCGCGGCACATCGCCGAGCTATTTCCGGTCACCCCCAGCCCGACCTGACACCACCGACGTGTTCCTCGATGTCGACAACCCCCTGGCGGCGAGTTTCAGACCATGGGAGGTCCGGTAGCGGCGAGCCGGCGAGCTCCGAGTCTGCTCCGGCGAGGTCGGCGGCGCGGGCGCGAGAGAACGGCGGGAGGAAGACGAAGCCGGCTGGCCCACGTGTCAGCGGCTGAAGAATTTAAATCGGGATCGGGTGTGGCCGGGATCGGCTGTGCTGGCGCGCAAATAACCTGTGAGCTCCGGTGTGCCGGACACCTCCACGCTCGACACGTGTCCCCACGGCCCCCCCCGCGAGTTTAAACTTTTCCCCGATTTTCAGAATTCTTCCAAACTTCAAATCCTCATAACTTTGTCTAGAAAGCTCCAAATCAAGTGAACCAAATTTTGTTGGATTCAGCTTTCCGAGCACTTTCCAGCAAATCAAGTTTCACTTCATGAAAATCCTTATTCCTCCAGAATTAATTCCTCAAGGTTTAAACTGTTACGAATTTTAACTGGAGAATCCCTTGGAGGAAAATCCTGAAATTTTGCTGGGATGTTCACCAAAATATCCCAGAACTACCATAAAAATTTCAGACCCAATTGAGCTTATTTGATCCATCTAATGGTGTGATTAGTGAAACTGTTCCAGAGAAAATAGAAAATGTTCAGAAACATTTTCAGAATTTCTCTGAAATTGTTTAGCTCATATCTTTAGCTAGGAACCTTCAAATTAAGTGAGACCAACTCCATTAGAACCCTCTGAAAATCTAGTTTTCAGAAAGCCATAGTTTGTTCAATGAAAATCCTTAGAACACCCTAAGAGTGCCAATTAAGGTCAAGTACGTAATTAATTGTGGAGGGCTCAAATGAGCTTTGCTGCAACTAAAACTTGACCAAGTATCTGTTTAGGTTGTAACCAAGCCACAGTAAAAGTTTCACAGTCATTGGGCTTGTCTAGTAAGGGTTATAGACTTCACAAGTTAAAAGTTAATACAACTACATTTAAATTGATACATATGTTTCTTCTATCATGTAGTCGCTAAGGTCGAGGAGGAACCCGAAGTCCTAGACTTCGTTACTCCGGAGGAACAGCTATCCTATGACCAAGAGCAGCAAGGCAAGCTCCAGTTTGCATTAACCTCTTTACAAATGTTTATTGTTTTGAGCACATCTTTGAATACCTTACTCTTTGCATTAGAGTCTTGATTGGAAACCCAACTGCATAGCCAAGAAAACCATGGGTTGGGTTTAGGATTACAAAACCCCGTTAGCTACTGCAATGATAAGATAGAGTAGGATTCGGTACAAGTCGAGTAGTTGGAACTACTCGCGAGCATAGGCTAGAGGCACTCGACTCGGGTAGTGATAGCACATGAAACACCTGGCAATAAAATGAGACCAAGCGGAGGGTAAGGGCAGCAGGACTTTGGGGCCTGTGTGCTGTAGCTCCGCTTGTGTGGATTGAGGACCGAGCCGTGTGCGGGCCTGTTGAACAAGCTAGAACAGTACCGAAGACCTACCGGATATATGGGAACCGGGAAACCGATGTAACTCGGGTAGCTGGGTATTGAGGCATTGCCCGTCGTTCAGAGGGTAGGTTGAGAGTTTGAGGTGTAAATCGGCTGGCGGCACTGAGATGCGCGTGCAGAGACCTGTTGCTCGGGACGATGGGACCGGTTCAATATTTGGCTGACGGGCGAAAGGTAGTTGCGTACGGCGTCCGTGATGGTTGTTGTAGGCAACATCGAGTACGGGCGTATGTGACGGGTTGTTCGGGTAACCCTGCAGGTGTAAATCGATTATAATCACCGTCCCTCACGGTCGGTGAGTACCACTTGTTCACTGTACCGTGACATAGAAAGAACAGGCTAGTTGCATGTTAAAATGTTGCTGATTGAAAGATGGACTTAATTGCTAATGATTTGCTGTAGTCTAGAGCTAACTAAAGTTCTTTTCAACTTTGGGCAAAGTACATGAGAGAAATGTGTTTCTTGTTTGATTGCGGCTCTCTCATGTACCTTAGCGTAAGGTTCTCCACAACCTGCTGCTAAAACTTGAAAGTAAGGTTCTACTAATTAGGCGAGTCCTTGCAAATGATTTTTACCTCATGTAACCCACCATCCCTCATTTAGAAGTTCCATGTTTAGGTGAGACGGGTCAGACTTGCTGAGCCTTCGTGCTCACTGCTTGTGTTTGAAGTTCTTGCAGGGTTCTATGAGGAAGGGACTCCCGAAGAGGAGACGGAAGCCCAGGAGGGGAACCCCGTTGAGTGGGAGTCGTGCACGCCGCAGAGTTAGTGTGCGTGTGTGCTAGCAAGGACACGTTCACGGGCTGAACGTGGACTTGATGCGTAGTCTACGCCCGTGAGTGTAGACTGGACTTATTTTGATGTGAACGTGTTCATAGACTTGTTTATGTAATAAAATTTCGCTTCCGCTTTGTACCTTTGATGTGTGTTATCCGGCGCTGTGCAACGCAGCACCCCTCAGCGTGATCCTGGCTCGACAAGTGCTTTGGGGTCGTGTCATCCCCCCCCCCCCCCGATTCATATTCATTATCAACATCAAGTTCTCATTATCATTATTCTCATGAGTGCAGTTAGCTAGACACATTCTATCGCTTCCCATATCCCGTTGACTCAGCGAAGCATAAAAGCAAAAACGACCATACCCGACTCATCAACTTTCCCGGTGACAAGGGTGGTTAACAAAACTAGTAAACTCCTATAAAGGGTTTACCATCAAGTTGACTCAAGCACACACACGTTTTCGCAAACAAAACAGTTTCAAAAACATGGGATCAATATGGTCAAGGGGCACTTGCCTTGTTCTTGTGGCTTCTGTTGCTCTGGGATCTCGAAGTCTTGGTGCTGTATTCCTTCGTAGATAGCTCCCTGAGCTTGTCCTTCTACTTATGGTCACACACATACAAGATTTACAGCAATCAATATCATGCACAATCTTTACTCAAGATGCAATGGTGCATATGCATGCTAATCCAATGGTGCTGTTTTTATTAGATCGGTTTGTACGTGTTCTTGTATGTTTTGCACGGGTTTTACGATGAACAGAGGTGTAAGGATCAAGTGTGGACGTGGTGATGATCTTGTCTCAAGATCTAGATCAAACCGATCCACACGTGATCTGTCCACGAAAAAGCTTCTGTTTCAAAGGAATCGAAGAAACAGATGCGAAGAAAACAGTGATGATGTTGTAAGGTAGTAAGAAAGACCTACCTCATCTTCCTCCTAGCAAAAACAGATCGTCGGCTCTCCTCCGGCGATGGCGATCATGGTCCGGTCTCGTCGGCGGTCTCTCTGGTGGTCAAACTCTGGTGAAGGGGTTTAGCTCGGCGAGTTGGGGACTAGGGCTCCAAATCGTCGACTCAGGAGGTGGAAAAGAAGTTCGTGGTTGCGGCCAATTGTTCTGGGTTGTATTTATAAGAGGAAAACGAAGAGTCCTATTCAAATTGTTTTTTGATCTTAACAACTTATCTTCAGTAGATTTGGTGTGGTAGCAAACGTGAAATCGTGTCGGTTTAGCAAAGCCGTAACGTCTCGTCTTTCTTCTTCATGAATAATGCCAAACAGCCCCATGGCGACGAGCTCGGTCTAATAAAACCCTTTTCCAGCATGTCCGTTAACTGTGTCTTCAGATCAGCCAATTCCTTGGGCGCCATCTTGTATGGCCTTCGGGATATTGGCATGGTTCCCGGTGCAAGTTCAATCTTGAACTCCACCTCTCGGTCGGGCGGCATCCCCGGTAAATCATCCGGGAACATGTCAGGGAACTCACGGTCTACTGGAATGTCTTCCAATCTGATGGTTGTGGATTGATATACACTTGGAAGTTTTATTTCTGGACTGTCCAGAAATAAAGAGAGTGTGACTCGTGCATTTCTAGGTGTAGATGCACGACTCGGAGGACGTTGTCTAAAACAGCGCCGTGGCAGGTTAACCACAACATTCCTAAGATGACATCGACCTTCTGTCCCTCTAAAACTATGAGAGACATAGGGTACATTCTACCCACTAAGCATAATGGTACTGTGGAAACCATCACGCTTGCTGAAATCTTCCCACCCGGTGAACAAATCAAATATGGACTTTCGGTGGGTAGTATTTGCAAGCTGTGTTTAGCATTGAAAGCTTGGCTAATAAAATTGTGCGTGGCGCCTGAATCAAATAATACTGTGGCGGGGTGCTGGTGGAGTTGGAACATACCCGCAAGGATCGGCTCTCCCTCTGCCACGTCCTCTATGGCAAGTTGATGGATGGTGTTGGGCCTAGGGTTTGCCCGGCGTGCATTAGTGGGGTTCCGGGGCTGATTCCTCCCCGGAAGCTGTGGTGCAACTCTGCCGCCTTGCCTCTCAGGACAATTGTTGGTCATGTGTCCTGGACGACCACACTTGTAGCATGTGGCTGGTGCTTGTCCGGTGCTTGGGGGACGAAAGCCCGGCATGCGCTGCTGAGGTGCATACGCACGCGTCATCGTCCGCTGTTGCTGTTGTTGCTGCGGAGGTGGTACTGGCAGTGCCGGCCTGAATGCCGGTGGAGAATAGGGCCGACTACGGATTGGCATCGGCCTCTGTGGTGGTTGCCAGCGTGGACCCGATGGTGGGCGATTTACCATCCGGTATTTTTGAGAAGGACCACCTCCTTCTCCGCTGCCTTGCGGCGCGCTTTGCTTCCTCTCTGCCACCGCTAACTCCTTGCCGGAGTCCTCCTGAACAATCACAGAATCAATAATATCATTGAGGCTGCCACGATTGAACATCGCCAGCTTGTCCTTCAGGAGCGGGTTAAGCCCCTGGTAGAAATGATCCCACCGCTTCTCGTCGGTATCGGCGTGATACGAAGCGTAGAGTGCAAGATCATTGAACACCCTGGAGTATTCCAGCGCGTTCCGGATTCCATGCTGCAGGCGTAGCAACTCCTGCGTCTTCCTCTTCGTGAGACCCGGTGGTATATGATAGGCCTTGAAGGCCGTCCGGGATTCCGCCCAGGTCATAACTCGCTCGGTGGGTTGCAAAGCACAGTAGTTCGCCCACCAAGCGCTCGCGGATCCTTGAAGCTGTTGGACCGTGAACTGAGTCTTGCGCTGCTCACTCACTTGGAGCAGCCCGAACTTCATCTCCATCGTGCGGAGCCAGTTGTACGCATCGAGGGGTTCATCCACCCATGAAAATACCAGGGGATGAGTAGCCAGGAAATTGGAGTAGGTGCTTTGTTGGTGCTCCTCGCGATCTTGACAACTCTCTGGTTGAGACGTATTTGCAATGAGGGTTTGCAGCAACTCCGTGTGCTGCTGATGAGAACCCGCCATCGCCGCAACGATGTCGGCCAATGTAACCGTTGGCGGTGGCTGTTGTTGTTGTTGCTGTTGCCGCAGTTGCTGTCCCAAGGAATCCTCGGGGGGCAGTTGGGAGGTCTCTCCCTCCTGACTGGAACCCCCAACGTCCGTGTTGGCACGAGTGCGAGTCATTCTGAATTCAAAACAGCAGCGATCAGCACATGTCATACTTAAAATTCCATATGAAACAGTAGGTATTTGAAGTGACGAATGAATAATTTGCACAACATTCACATATATTGATAAAGCATAAACTTTATACAAGATACATTATTCTCAGGTCTCCGAGAAGTCGTTCTCATGTCGTCACTACCTATACATACGCTACTGTCTACACGGCATGTCACCGATTACAAAAGTTTTGGTTAAATCACCCTTGCTGCCCTACTTGGCCACAGTAACCTCCTACTCAGAGTAAAATTCGACCTCCTGCAGGTCGTCCTCCTCCGCTACCTCTGCTGGTGGCTCCGGGTCCATGACCTCCTCTTCAGGTTCAGGTTCTCCCATTGCTGGAAGACCCAAGACCACAGGTACGGCACCCACCATTGGTATGCCCATTACCGGAGGTACGAGGTCCTGCAACGCGTGCACCTCATCCATGGCCTTGTTGTAGTCCTCTTCCCACCCTTGCCCCTCCTCAATAGCATCATCATGCTCTTGAGTGAGGACCTCTTTCTGCTGGGTCAGGGCCTGCACCTGTTGTTGCAAAGCCTTGATGTCAACACGGCTTTTTCTCTTCGCCTTTTTCAGACGATGCAACTGATTATGTTGTTCGTTCAGTCGCTTGATCGTCGGAAGGAGAACATTGCGGAGTGCACTATGAGCACTCTCGAAGTGTTCTCCACGGCTGTTGCTCTCCTTGACCTTCACCGCGAGACATTCCGTATGAACAGCTTGGCTGTCCATCACGGCCTTTCCCGCCCTAAATTGGAGGCTGAGGTTTGCCTCCGCGGGGTTGTACCTTAGGAAACCCAGATCTGTTGCCTCCATGTACCTTTCTCCCCACACATGATTAGCTCGTCCCTTCACCTGAACGAGCGCGTATGGAGTGCCCTCCATAGCTCTCACGTGTAGTTGGCAGAAACGCGACATGGTGTCGCGAGCTGCCACTTGCCACATTCCCTCCGGCTGTCTACCTCTCACCGTAACGGTGAACGGCGCCCAACTGGGTGGCGTGGGTTCTGCAGGAACTTTGATGTGTATTGTACACATCTTGTTCCCCTCCTCGCCTTCTTCCTTGGTGAGGTACTGCGGCATCTCGACGTACCCAAAATATTGAAGCATTTGCTTCAACACTTCCGGATAACCGCCGCGGTGAGAACAGTGAGACACCACCCACCCGTGCTCCAATTGTCTATCCGCTGTCATCTGTAGAAACATATTTGAGAAATTTCAATTATTTATTTGAACAGTAAACCATTGAGTTCTAACATAAAACATGCCATTGAAGCCATAAAACTTGGAAACATAGTTCAAACTTAAACAAGTTTGACTGCTGATCTGCTGTCCACTATGACAGCCCTGACTAGTTTCAATTTCAACCTAATTTAGACCATGCTAAAGCAAAACCAATGTAAAAACCCAATAAAAGAGACTTGCAAAAAATTTCCATCACCTCACCACACCACAGCTTTTGTAGTGGATATCTTGTGAATACTTGTGAAGAGCAAGTAACCATCATCAGAAGGGTGATTAGAGGGGAAAGCCCTAACTTCCAAAAAGTGGGATTGTTACACATGAACATGAAAGGTTGAACTCACCCCTAGGCCTTATATATTCTTGGGGAGGCTCAGGCCAAATTCCATGCAAATCCAACACTATTTAAGGCACTTTTGGAGACAATTCAAAAAGGGGCCAATTTGAATGCAAATTCAAATTGCAGCAACTTTCATCACTTGAATTCAAAAGTTGGCTTCATATTCAAACTCAGCACATTTTTCTGAGTTAGTCCACCAATTTTCATCCCCATTGGACTTCATCTTGTCGGAATCCAAATTTGCAATAATTCAAAACTGAATTTGAATTTCAGTTCAAATGTGAAGCAAATTTAGCAAAACAAATTTTAAATTTGATAAACCAAATTCAAACTGTGACTTGGTGATTAAGTCTCACATTCAATTGTGAGTATCTGGGGATATTTTCAGCAAAAACAGAGATGAAAAATTAGAAGAGTATTAGAGGGGAGGGACCCACATGTCAGAAGCCTTCACACTGCAGTTTCTTCGGTTGATCTTTTCAACGGCCGAAGCCTCGCGCGCCAGCACGTCCGCACCAGCGCCCGACCGCCACAGCTGGTGCCACCTCCTGCTCGAGGGGAGGCTAAGGACGCAGGGGAGACACCGGGATCGAGTAACCACGCGACCACGTGCAGTCCTCACGCTCTCCCTTCTCTCTCGCGCATGACCGAAACACTCCACCTCGGGTCGACCTCGCTGATCACCGGCGCCCGGGCGGCACAGGCACTATCGTGCCCGACGAGCTACATGATAAAGGTCCGCTCCGAGGTGCTGATCACAACCGTGCTGACCTCGCCCTCTCTCTCGCACGATCGGCAGGTAATTTGGTCGATTAGTGCGTCGGTGTGTTTAGAACCGAGCCACACGAAATCCGGGAATTCGTCGCAAGCAAGCCAGTACCCCATGGACCTTGCTAAAGACATGGTCTAGACTCACCCACGCATCTCTAGGATAAAAAACCATCAAGTTTCATCAAGTCTGGGTGATATTCTTCGAGGTTTTTGCATCAGCACCGATTTTCATCTTAGGTCGCCTATGAGCTCGTAGTTGCGGCCTCTGTTGAGCTGATTTGAGTCCACACCGGTGTTTAGGAGGTCACCACGGTGCTCTAGGGAGAAACACCGAAGTTTTTGAGCCCTCCTAGCATGACGGGGACGTTGCCGGACTCCAACCGCCACTGCCGCCCGTCGCCGATGGGTTTCCGGTGACCAGAGTCCCCGGCCGACCTCGGGGATGAGTTGCCCGTGGTCCAAAAGGGGGAGGCGGCAAGTCTCCGGGCTGGGGAAGGCAGGAAAGTCGGGGTCCGAGGAGCTCGCTGGATATTACCGCCGCAGCGGGCCGTTGGCGCGAGGAGGAAGACGGTACTGTGTTGTGGGGCCCACACGCAAAGTTTGAACTTTTCTTGGAATTTCTAGTTTTAGTTCAAACTTCATTTGCATATAACTTTGGCTAGGAAGCTCCAAATTCAGTGAACGAAATTTTGCTGAACTCAGAATTTTGAGTACTTTCCAGCAACACAAATTTCAGCTCATGAAACTTAATATTTGGTCCCCCCAATGTTTTCAGACTCATCCAAGTTTATTTGGTCCCCCCAATGGTGTGATTAAGTGAACTGCCCTGAGAAAATAGAAAAAATGTACAGAAACATTTTTCAGATGTTCTCAAATCTTGTTTAGGGCATAACTTCCTCTAGAATTCTTCAAATGACATGAAACCAATTCCATTAGAACCATCTCAACTTCTAGTTTCCAGAAAGTAATGGTTGGGACCATGAAAACCCGTGGAATTCCTTATAGGCTCTAATATTGACCAAATAGACTTTTATTTGTACAAGGCTCAAATGAACCTTGTTTCAAATCAAACTTGGTCAAGACTCTGGTTAGGCCCCTACCAAGCCACCATAAAAATTCCAGAACCAAAGGGGAGGTTTATCTAGAGTTATAGTAATTACTTATTCAATTCTAAACTTTGCATTTGAATTGACATGTAGTATTTCATTAACGTGTAGTCACTGAAGGCGAGGAGGCTCCGGAAGTGCTCGACTTCCTTCTTCCGGACGAAGCCCTAACCCCTGACCAGAAGCTACAAGGCAAGCCCCAGTTTGCATTAACCCCTTTTACAAAGTTTTGTTTTGTTTACATGTTTAGTGTGAGGTATGGATGTGCATTAGGTGTAGGATGGATGAAACCCAAATGCATAACTGTCACACCGGGTTTCTCCGAAGAACAACCGAGTGAATATCACATGTATGCCAGGATCATTTTCTCATACATGTGAGGACAAATAGTGAAGCATCATTTATTACAAGCCAGGTGTCGAATATAAATAAGTCTTACATAGCAAATGTCTCGATGGACGATAATAAGTTCATCACAAGTAAATAAACTAGCAGCGGAATATTATTCTTGTGGGCTCCGTCACAGGCGTTGCCCGGGGAACTCCATGAACCTAGAAACCTTCTTCGGGTCCAAAGTCTTGATTATTACACACCACTTCATTATCTTGACCTGAGAAGCAATATATAGCAACAAATATGCAAGGTTGAGTACCGATGGTACTCAACAAGTGTGGGAAAGTTATGTCATGCATGGCTAGAACAAGGGGAGGTAGAACTCGTGGTTAAAGCACTACGCAATTAATACCTATCACCTTAGCTTATTAAGCACCTACATTACTACACAGGTGAAATGGTCCCAATTTCCCATCCCATCATCATAATCAAATAACCATAACATCTTTTCCAATGTTAAGCTCCTCGCTTAACATCCACAACTTCCAAAGCCATCCATCATCTAATCATGAATAAGTTCAAGCCGCTCTTTACCGTGAGCACGGCTGTCATGATAGTTTTGACTCTACAGAGTTTGCACCACTATACCCACATGTAGTGATTTCATCCCCCGTTGCTGGGTGGACTAAAAGAACCTCCATTATGCCAGTGGCCACGAACCACATACACACTTCCCAGGTGTGTAGCCAAGAGATCACTACGAAGCCTTTACAAAGGGATTCCCGACGAGCGTGGGCCCACTGAGGTTTCACCCCTAACAGCATACAAGAGGCTCCAACCCCGCTGCAGTGGCCCCCTCTTGATCCTTGCGGTTCATATGGTAGTCCAGCTGACACCTATTCCCCGCACCATCCAACACACCCATACTACGCCGGGGATACACCTAATTAATTGGCCAAGCTGCCCCATCTCAGCATGTGGTTGGCACGGTAAAGCCAGGTTACATGCTCCATGAACCGGTCCTTAGGATCCAGGCAAGTACTAAACACAAACCCGAGCCTCGTGCACCCAGCACCAACCAAAACATCCAACTTGCCTTGATCCCTACCTCTAAATAACTCACAATATCTCATTCAAGAGTATGGTAAAATAAACTGATGATCTCATATCCCAAATATCCCATTCTAAGCATATCTAAGCATAAGCATGTAAATAAATGACATGATAAAATAAATCCCAACCCAAGCTACAAGGAAACAAGATAACGCAATTCTAGGGAAACTTCCTAGCATGGGTTTCATATTTCATTTGACAATGCAAATTATTCTATCGACACATCCTAGCATAGGATCAAAGTGGTCAAGGACACTTGCCTTCTTCTTGCTGCTCTGGGAATGTATAGTCCTGATCTTGGAAAGGAAGAACTTGCTCTGGAACAGGTTCTACTCATACCATCACACATAGCAAAAGAAAACAACAATCCATAAGACATAGTTCACACTTTCACTTCATACAACCACACATTCACATCTATGTAAGTCATTCACATTTCTAAGTGTTGTGGTTACTCTATGTGTGTTGATTTTTGACTTACATGCACTTTTAAACATGTGTATATGATTTCTACTTTTGTATTCACATTTATGTTTGCATACTATATATGAGTTTCCAATTTCAATAAATTCCTTATATTCAATTACTACACCTTTTAGCTACCAAGTATGCATGAAAGGTATTTTTCCTACTCCATATGTGTTCTTCAGACCTTCTACCAACCCTAAACTGAATTCTTTGGATTTTGGAAACTTCATTTATCATTTTCTAGTTATTCATACCTAGTTTGCTATATTTTCAGATTTATTTCCTATGCCTAAATGTAAACTTTATTATGAAAATAGTAATACACCTCATCTAAACAGAATAGGTTTTGGGTCTAAAATATTAAATAATATATTTTTGAACTTCTCCTCTGATATGAACTATTTTACATTTATTTTACTAATTTTCAGAATTATTCTCTACTTAAAAATGTATCCCTATTACTAATAAATGTGAATAATCAGTTAAACAGATTCATTTCAGCCAAAAATTTATTTTTATCTCACTCCCAAGTTTTCCAAGTACTAGGAAAGTTTTTAATTTGAATTTACAATGTGTTTGTCCCATCTTTTAAATTTTAAATACCCATCACATAGTCAAATTCCTAAATTTAATATCACATAGGTTTAAAAAGGTAAACTCACCCCACTACAGGGTCTATTATATTATTTTAAGAATTTCCAGGGGTCTAACTACACATAACAGAGGGGTTTTCCTAATTTTTATTACGTACAGGGGCTAAAACTGATTTTTAAATGAATTTACATGATTTTCTGAAGTTCTAGGGGCTAGATCAGAAGTTTCCGGGGCTAGCTCTTATTTTCCGAGAACCCCAGGGGGTAGCACGTAAGAATCCCGGCCTTTATAACGCGGGACTGACGTGGACCGTCCGATTTAAAACAGACGGCTGAGATTATAACGTCGAACCGGTACGCGGGGATTTAAATTCTACCGTGCGATTTAAAATAGACAGCGCACAAGCGGCCACGTCGCTCTGATCGAGCGAGGGCGGCGCTGCCCGGCGGCGGGAGGCGGCGATCTTGCCGGAGAGTTTCGGATCTTCGTCAATTCTTCCTAGAACTGTAATTTTATGGGATAGATCGGTAGAGGGGAGGTCAGGGATCTCACCTCGGGGGTTTTCTTGAGCTCGGAGGTCCTGGAAAGCGGTCGGCGACGAGGTCCGAGGTGAATTCACGGCGAGGCTCGTCGGCGCTGTGTTTGAGCCGCAAACCACCGAGTTTTCTGCACCTGCGCGGTTCCCCGGAGGCGGTGGATCAAGACCAGCGAGTTAGATCAGAATTCCCGAGCGGAGATCGAGCAGAATTTGCCGGAGAAGCTCGGGTTCTCACCGGGAGTAAAAACGGCGGATCATGGGGAAAAACGGGGAGATGCCGGGGTTTATATAGTCGGGGAAGGGCCGCGGGTTTGTTTAGATCGAGCTGGAGTCTTCTGGGACCGGGAGTCGGCCGGAAATCCGGTCGGTTACGATCGCGTGCGCGCGGGGAACAGTCCGGGGTCGGCGCGATCGAGAGCTCGGGGATGACAGGTGGGTCCCGCCTGTCTGTGAGAGGTGCGCGGGCGCGCGGCTGCGGGCTGGCGCGGGGGTTGGGTGGGCCGGCTGGTGGGTTTCGGCCCACTGGCCGGGAAGGTTTATTTTTTTCTTTTTCTTTTTCATTTCTGTTTTGAGTTTAATTTGAATTCCAGTTTGAATTTGAATTTTTGCAACACATGCAATACGTCCAAATTTTTTTTAATTCCCCTCTTAACAGGATTTTGGGGTGTTACAGCTCTACCCCCCTTAAAACAAATCTCGTCCTCGAGATTGGGGTTCTAAGAGAACAATTCCGGAAATTGTGCCTTAACCTCATCTTCTCGCTCCCAGGTGGCTTCCTCTTTCGAGTGATGCTTCCACTGCACCTTGCACATCCGGATTCTTTTATTTCTTGTGAGGCGTTCCATTGTTTCCAAAATCTTTGATGGTTGCTCGGCATAAGACAAATCCTCAGCTACGTCAACCTCATTCATGGGTAACACATCTTCAGGCGTTCTCAGACATTTCTTGAGCTGTGACACATGGAATACATCGTGCACATCCGATAGGCAAGCCGGTAATTCTAGTTGATACGCCAGTTCGCCTTTCCTCTCCAGAACTTGAAAGGGTCCGATGTATCGAGGTGAAAACTTCCCTTTCACCTTGAACCGACGAAGTCCTCGGATAGGGGACACCTTGAGATAGACATAGTCTCCCACGTTGAAAACACGCTCTCTTCTCCAAACATCGGCATAACTCTTTTGTCGTGTCTGTGCTATCCTCAAGTTGTTGCGAATTTCCCTCACTTTTGCCTCGGCTTCTTGTAGTACTTCGGGACCAAACACTTTACTTTCCCCTGTTTGGTTCCAAAATAGGGGAGTTCTGCACTTCCTCCCGTACAAAGCTTCAAACGGTGACATCTTCATACTAGCCTGATAGCTGTTGTTATAGGAGAACTCCGCATACGGTAAGTTCTTGTCCCAACTGCGGTTGTTTTTGAGTGCACATGCCCTCAGCATATCCTCAAGAATCTGATTGGTAATTTCCGTCTGCCCGTCAGTTTGTGGATGATAGGCAGAGCTGAATTTCAGATGGGTTCCCATGGTTTCAAGCAACTTCTACCAGAACCTTGAGGTGAATTGTGTCCCTCGATCCGACACTATCTTCTTTGGCACTCCATGGTAACACACGATCCTTGACATGTACAATTCTGCCAATTTGGATCCGCTGTAGCTTTCTTTCACGGGGATGAAAAGAGCTACCTTGGTTAGCCTGTCGATGATGACCCATATTGAATCATATCCTGATTGGGTCCTAGGCAATCCCACTATGAAATCCATACCGATTTCTTCCCATTTCCACTCAGGCACTTTGAGTGGTTGCAATAATCCCGCGGGTCGTTGATGTTCTGCTTTCACCAACTGGCATGTGTCACATAGGGCAACATGTTCCGCGACATCTCGCTTCATGCCATACCACCAATACCTGCTCTTGAGGTCCTGGTACATCTTCGTACTCCCAGAATGAATGGAATAGTCAGAATCGTGATCCTCCTTCAAAATCAATTCACAGATCTTCATTACTTCTGGCACACAGATTCTTTTCCCGTGCCACACCGTTCCTTGTTCATCCTCTCTGAAACCAGGGGCTTTATTTTCCTTGATGAGTTGCCTGATTTCTTTTATCTTCTCGTCGTTTTGTTGACCCTCGCGCATGTCTCGCTCTAGTGTGGAGTCCACTTCCATGGCGATGGCTTCACCACTATTCACCAGGCATAGATTGAGCCTTATAACCTCGTCCTTCAATTATCAGGCATGTCCTTCAAGCTCAACTTATTGACCTGCACTTTCCGACTTAAAGCATCTGCCACGACGTTTGCTTTCCCAAGATGATAGTTGATGCCCACATCAAAGTCATTGATTAGCTCTAACCATCTCCTTTGTCTGAGGTTGTGATCTGGCTGTGTGAAAATGTACTTTAAACTCTTATGATCCGTATATATCTTTGTCCTCTTCCCCATCAAGTAGTGCCGCCAAATTTTCAACGCGTGTACCACTGCGGCTAGTTCTAGGTCATGTGGAGGATAGTTCTTCTCGTGCTTCCTGAGCTGCTGGGATGCATAAGCCACGACATGCCCTTCTTGCATGAGAACACATCCCAACCCGTTTCCAGAGGCATCGCAGTACACCGTAAAGTTCTTCTGCATATCTGGCATAATGAGCACTGGGGCTGTTGTCAATCTTTCCTTTAACTCCTGAAAACTCGTCTCGCACTACGGCGTCCATGTGAATGTGATTCCCTTCTCCAACAGTTTGGTGAGGGGTCTCGAGATTTTAGAGAATCCCTCAATAAACCGTCGATAGTATCCAGCCAATCCCAAGAAGCTTCGAACTTCCCCGACATTTTCAGGGGTCTTCCACTTCTGTATATCATCGATTTTGGTGGGATCCACGGAGACTCCTCCCTCCGAGATTATATGTCCTAAGAAGGGAACCCTCTTCAACCAAAACTCACACTTGCTCAACTTGGCATATAGTCGGTGTTCTCTCAGCCTCTGCAACACCAACCTTAGATGTTTCTTATGTTCTTCTTCATCTTTGGAGAAGACGAGAATGTCATCTATGAAAACCACCACAAATTTGTCCAGATATTCCATGAATACCTTGTTCATGAGATACATGAAGTATGCCGGGGCATTAGTTAGCCCGAAAGGCATGACGGTGTATTCATACAGTCCGTAGCGAGATACGAAAGCTGTCTTTGGAATATCGGCTTGCCTTATCTTAAGTTGGTGGTACCCCGACCTGAGATCAATTTTCGAGAACACACAAGCTCCCCTCAACTGATCAAACAAGTCTTCAATGCGGGGTAATGGGTAATTGTTCTTGATGGTTACCTCGTTCAACGCACGGTAGTCCACACATATCCTTTGGGTTCCGTCCTTCTTGGGCACAAATATCACTGGAGCTCCGCATGGTGAGGAACTAGGACGAATATACCCCTTCTCCGTCAGTTCTCTCAAATGATCCTTGAGTTCTCCCAACTGTTTGGAGTCCATCCGATAAGGTCTCTTGTATATCGGGGCTGTTCCAGTCACTATCTCAATTGCGAATTCCACTTCACGATCAGGAGGCATACCTGACAACTCCTCCGGAAAAACATCTGGGCATTCCCTGATGGTCCTGATATCCTCCACTTTCACCTCAACTTGATTTAATTTAATGTCCCTCCTAGGCTCTTGTATTGTTATAAACTTTACTCTTGTGCCACTAGGGTGAGTTAGTTCTACCGTTCTGGTTGAACAATGGATGATTCCTTTATGTTTGGTCAACCAATCCATACCCAAGATAATATCTATCCCTTGTGAATCTATCACTATGAGGTCAGCAGTAAACACTACCCCATTAATGTCTAGGTTCACTTTGGGACACACTTGTCTTGTCCTTATTTCTCCACCTGGAGAGTTTACTGCTAGCATATGGTTCATTTGTGTTGTTGCTAGGTCATGCTTCTTAACAAACCCTTGGGCAATGAACGACTGGGTAGCACCAGAATCAAACAACAGGGTTGCAATGTGTAAATTGGCAGGAAACTTACCAACTACCACGTTGGGTGCCTCTTGCGCCTCCTCCATGGTGACGTGGTTCACCCGTCCTCTCATTACATTCTGCTGTTGTGGCTGCGTGGGCTTCTTCTTTGGGCACTTATGGGCGTAGTGCCCCACTTCACCACAGTCGAAACATTGCACCCCAACCTTAGGTGTCTGGCCTTTGTTGTCTTGGGGTTGGTTTGGGGGTCCTTGTACGGCTGGTCGGGGTTGATATGTAGGGCGAGGCTCCTGTACGAACTGACGTTGTGGCTGTATTGGTGCTGCCGGAGGCCTGTAGTTCGGGTTGTACCCTCTTGGTGCTGAGTAGGGTACCGCAGCACGGTTCGTCTGCCCTGCGGGTTGCTGCATCAGACGTGGGCAGGTGTTGCTCCCTGAGGCTTGGTGTGACCATCCGGCCTTCCTCTTGTTCTCATTTTCCAAGGCCTTCAGCTTCCTTTCTACCACAAATGCTCTGTCCACCATCTTTTGGAAGCTTTCATACTCGTTGGAGGACATTGCACACTGCATTTGTGCGGTAAGTCCTTCCACGAAACAATCCTGTTTCTGCTCATCAGTCTCTATGTCCCATGGTGCATAACGGGAGAGTTGAGTAAATTTAGTGAGGTATTCCCTCACAGTCTTGTTACCTTGCTGCAACCCCAAGAAATCCTTCCTCTTGTTTTTTAGTTCACCCCTTGGTATGTAATGGTTGCGGAAGCTACGCTTGAACTCTTCCCAAGTGATGTTCTCAGGGTCATGATGGGCGGCCATGTAAGCGGTCCACCAATCAGCAGCAGGTCCATGCAATTGATGAGAGGCAAACAGCACCCTCTCATACCCTTGGCACTGTATGATCCTCATCTTGCTCTGTGACGCCCTCAATTCTGTGGAAAACCACGGAACCAAGAACTAATGCATATGTGTGCTTAGGATGTTCATCACACATATACACATATTTCACAAACTGAATTCAGAATATATATAACCACGAATAACAGAGTTTATTACAACGTCTCATGAGTCTTGGACTCATGCTTGCAGTGGAAGTCTTATTTCTATGCAGCGGAAGTCTTATTTTAATGCGGAAGCAAAAACTAATGCGGAAGCAAAACTAAGCAGAAGTGGCTCCATCTCTAATCCTTCCACAGGCAAGGTTGAGAACAGATCACACGCCATAATGCTCCACTTGGTCTTCATAATAGCCTTCTCTTGCTGTTGATGACGAAATAATAATGCAAGTTTGAGTACAATGATGTACTCAGCAAGTGCGGGAAAACACATGATATGCAGCTCATAAACAAGGTAGGTATAAAAGGCTTATTTGCAGAAAAGCAGATTTGTAAAATCATGATAAAACAACAACTTAACTTTAGATGTAATCCCAACATGTATTAAATTACCAACATACCTCCATCACTTCCCTTGTTCCATCCAAACATTAACCAATCCTTTATTCATACTCACGAATACCTCCTCGTATTCGCTACCATCTCACCTCGTAATTCAACCTCGTCTCACACCGAGACCAATCTCATGTCATGTCCCAACAGTCATGCAACCATCTCATCACCCAGACTCAACTGTCCCAACAACTAAACCATAACCAAATCCATAACCAAGAACCTTCCCTATAACCATCCCAACTAATCATGGCAGTTTAGCCAGGTGCTCGTGACCGTAAGCTCGGCTATCATGATAGTTTTAGACTCTGCAGAGTGTGCACCTCTTTACCCACAAGTTTGTGATTTCGTCACCCGTCGATGACTGCAGAACCTCCATTATACCAGTACACATCCGTCGGTGTATGGTCAAGAGATCACAAAATAGCCTTTACAAAGGGGTTACTAGATGTATGGACTCACTAAGGTTTCACCGGAGGCTAGAATCTCCAATTCTCAAACCCACGGGCCCCCTCTTGTGCCATGCAGTTCCCAGGGCAGTCCTCACTCGACTCCCATTCCCCGCGCCTTCCACAGTCCATAACACTCTAGCAACTTACCTAATTACTAAGCTAAGCCGCACCCATACTTGGCCTTGTGGTGGCACTGTTATCCTGGCATGTGCATGCATGAACCGGTCCTTAGATCTACGGCAAGTAAAACCACCATCTCATGCTACCTCATTCACAAACCCAAGCTTGCCTAGATCTCCCTCCGATCCATGTTCATTAACATCATCAGTTTCTCATTATCATTACAAGTGCAGTTACCTAGACACATCTATCTCGCTCCCCAATCCCATAGACTCAGCGAAGCATAAAGCAAAAACCATACCCGACTCATAAACTTCCCAAGCGACAAGGGTGGTTTAACCAATACTAGTAAACTCCTATAAAAAGGGTTTCCCATCATGTTTGATTCATCACACACACCTTTTTGCAAAACAAAATAGTTTTATCCAAACATAGGATCAATATTGTCAAGGGGCACTTGCCTTGTTCTTGCGGTTCCGGTTGTTCTTGGATCTCAAAACCTGGTTGCTGCAGTTCGTCGTAGACAGCTCCCTGAGCTTGTCCTGCTAGGTAGGATCACGTGCATACAGGATTCACAGCAATCAATATTTATGCACAAACCCTAAACTAGATGTGATGATGCATATGCATGTTATCTCATGATTAGTTTTATTAGATTGATCTGCACGTGTTCTTGCATGGCCTTGTAGGTACAGGGGTGTTTGGATCAAAGGTGGACGTGGCGAAGATCTTGTCTTTAGATCAAACTGATCATCAAGTGATCTGCCCACGAGAAGGCTTCTGTTCGAAAGGAATTGAAGAACAGATGCAAAGAGATGAATACAATGATATTGAAGTCCTACCTCACGTTCTTCGAGGTCCTCCTCAGACCGCTCGGTTCTTCTTCGATGATCTCCCTTGTTGCGCTTCAGCGATGGTTTGCTCGGCGAGTTAGGGCTAGGTCTCTAAGTCGTCGGCTCAGGAGTCGAAAGGGAAGTTTGTGGTTTCGGCCAGAGGTTTTGGGTTCTATTTATAATCGGGAAGAGAAAAGTCCTAATCTGATTGTATCTCGAATAAGAGTCTTATTCAGATCTTTGTTGGATCCTAACATCTTATCTTTAGTAACATCATGGAATTTAGATCGGTTTCTGTTGCGTACCAGTATCTTTTACGCGTAAAACCCGCTCCAGAACTCGTTACCTCCGTGATGATGAGCTCCGGAAGCTCCACGTGTCTTCCGGGGCCTGGTATCTCCTCGTCCGCAGAGACGAGCTCCGGTTCTGCCGCGTGTCACGAGCGAGACCTCCCCCTTCTTTGGAGGTGAGCTCCGCGCATGCCACGTGTTGGCGCCGGTCTTCCCTCTCTTCCTTCCTCAGGAACATGCCCCGAGGTCGACACGTGTCCTGCAACGACAGACCTCCCGGAGATAAGCTCCGGTGGCGACACGTGTTCGATAGATCCGGAATTCTTTGAGATGGGCCCCGAGATCGACACGTACCCCGCGCGACTGGTCCTCTAATTTCCGCGAGGACTAGCTCCGAGGATGACACGTGTCTTGCGGAAATGCCTTTGCTTCCTCTGTAGAGGCTAGCTCCGTGGGCAACACGTGTCCCACAGGATCGGACCTCTCCCCTTTGTGGCGACGAGCCCCGAACCTGCCACGTAGCTCTTTTAGCGGCGGACCTCTCTTCACTTCGCAGGGACGAGCTCCAATCATGCCACGTGGCCAGCGGCCGCGGTAAGTTGTCTTCGGCGCTCTCGTAGGGCCTTATTGGCTATTCTTTTGATAATTCTCTCTGTTTCATTAAAATGTTTCCTCTTCATAGAACATGAACATATGCTGACACCCGAGGCGAGGGTGTCACAAATCTACCCCCCTTAAATTGAATCTCGCCCTCGAGATTCGTTAGTAGGAAATAGATGGGGGAATTCCGCCTCGATATCCTCTTCACGCTCCCATGTGGCCTCAACTTCCATGTGATGGCTCCATTGTACCTTGCACCATCGAATCACCTTGTTTCGGGTGACCCTTTCCTTTACGTCCAAGATTCGGACAGGGTGTTTTGCGTAAGTCAGGTCCTCTTGAAGTTCAAGCTGTCCCATTGACACTTGTTCCTCTGGTATTCTCAAACACTTCTTGAGCTGGGATACGTGAAACACGTCATGTACGTTGGAGAGATGGTTTGGGAGCTCTAGTTGGTAGGCTACTTCTCCTCGCTTGTCCAAAATCTTAAATGGTCCGATGTAGCGAGGTGCTAGCTTGCCTTTGATGTTGAAACGTCGTTGGCCTCGGATAGGCGATACCTTAAGGTATACGAAGTCTCCCACTTCAAAGGTCAACTTCCTACGCCTATTGTCCGCATAGCCTTTCTGTCGTGACTGGGCAGCCTTTAAGTTCTCCCGTATCGTTTGGACCTGATTTTCAGCTTCGTGTAGTACTTCGGGTCCAAACACCTAGTTCTCTCTAGTCTCGTTCTAGAATGGTGGCGTTCTACACCGTCTACCATATAAGGCTTCGAAAGGCGACATCTTTAAGCTAGCTTGATAGCTGTTGTTATAGGAAAACTCGGCATATGGTAAACTCCTATCCCAACTACGCCCACGTTTCATGGCGCAAGATCTCAACATGTCCTCCAAAATTTGGTTCGTCCTTTCGGTTTGTCCATCTGTTTTTGGGTGGTAGGCGGTGCTGAAATCGAGTCATGTACCCATGGTTTTCTGCAGCTTCCTCCAGAATCTAGAGGTAAACTGAGAACCTCGATCTGAGACTCCTCTTCGGAACTCCGTGTCGGCACACAATCTGCTCCATGTACAACTCTGCCAATTGTGCAACGTTATAACTGGTCTTTACCGGAAGAAAATGGGTAGTTTTCGTCAATTGGTCCACAATGACCCAGATGGAGTCGCATCCCGACTGAGTACGTGGTAATCCAACGATGAAGTCCATACTGATGTCCTCCCATTTCCATTCGGGTATTCTCAAAGGTTGCAACAATCCAGCAGGTTTTTGATGTTCGGCCTTTACCCGTTGGCATGTGTCGCATAGGGCAACGTATTCGGCTACCTCTTCATACCATCCCACCAATAACAAGTTTTCAACTCCTTGTACATTTTGTTGCTTCCTGGATGTATGGAATAGGGTGAATCATGTGCCTCCTTCAATATCATGTCACGGAGGTGTCTTATGTTCGGCACACAAATCCTTTTTCCTAGCCAAAGCGTACCCTTTTCATCCTCCTTGAAATCCTTCTCTATTCCTTGTCGGATTCTTTCCTTGATCTCCTTGATTTCCTCGTCCGTTGATTGGTCCTCTCTTATTTCTTGCTCCAATGGGGAGTGGATCTCCATTATCTCCACGTTATTCAAGAATCCGAGGTGTAACCGTTCGAACTCCTTCTGTAGTTCGGGTGGTAGCTCCCGAACCGTGAGTTGTTGACAGACTCACTTTCTGCTCAATGCGTCCTCTACTACATTGGCCCTCCCAGGGTGGTAGTTGATTCCCACATCATAATCCTTGATGAGTTCTAACCATCGACGTTGCCTCAAATTCAAGTCCGTTTGTGTAAATATGTACTTGAGGCTTTTATGATCCGTATAGATCTCACATCAATGTCCAAGGATATAATGTCTCCAAATCTTCAATGCATGCACCACTGCTGCTAGCTCCAAGTCATGCGTAGGATAGTTAAGCTCGTGCTTCTTTAATTGTCGTGAGGCATAGGCTACCACTTGTCCTTCCTGCATGAGTACACATCCGAGCCCTTGTCTGGATGCGTCACAATATATGTCAAAGCTCTTGCTTACGTCTGGCAATACCAGAACTGGTGCTGTGGTTAGCCTTTTCTTGAGTTCCTCAAAAATTTCTTGGCAGGCTTGGGTCCATTGAAAGACTTTTCCCTTCATTTGCAACTCCGTCATAGGTTTTGCTATCTTAGAGAAGTCCTTAACGAAGCGCCGGTATTATCATGCAATCCCAAGGAAACTCCGAATATCCCTCACGCTCTTCGGTTGGTCCCACTTCAGAACATCTTTCACCTTTCCAGGATCAACCGATACCCCTTCCTTGGAGATAATATGGCCTAGGAAAGATATTTCCTTTAGCCAAAATTGACACTTGTTGAGCTTGGCATACAATTGATGTTCACGCAACTTCTGCAAGGTCAATCTCAGATGTTCTCCATGCTCCTCCTCACTTTTTGAATACACCATAATGTCATCGATGAAAACCACGACGAACTTGTCCAAGTATTCCATGAAAACCTTGTTCATGAGGTACATGAAGTACGCGGGTGCATTTGTTAACCCAAAAGACATAACGGTATATTCATACGAACCATATCGTGTCCGAAAGGCTGTCTTAGGTACATCGGAGGGCTTAATCTTCAGCTGGAAATATCCCGACCGAAGATCAATCTTGGAGAATACTCGGGCTCCTTTCATTTGATCGAACAGGTCCTCTATACGGGGCAGAGGGTATTTATTCTTGATTGTCACCTCGTTGAGAGACCTGTAGTCCACGTATATTCTTTGGGTTCCATCCTTCTTGTCCACGAAGAGTACCGGAGCTCCCCGCGGTGACGAGCTTGGACGGATAAAACCCTTCTCCAACTGTTCTTGAATTTGCCTTTTGAGTTCAACTAGCTCGTTGACGGGCATCCTATATGGTCTCTTAGCTATAGGTGCAGTTCCGGGTACTAAATCTATGGCAAACTCGATGTCCCGGTCAGGTGGCATTCCTGGAAGCTCTTTCGGGAACACGTCCAAAAATTCCTGAACCACTGGAATGCTGTCCAATGTTGTTCCTTCCACGTGGTTCAAATTTGCCCGTTCGGTTGTTTGCTGGGCTGACTCAAACTCGACACGAATACTGTGTTTGTTTGTCAACTGTATGCTCCTTTCAGCACATTGGATTACTCCATTGTGCTTGCTTAACCAATCCATTCCGAGTATGATGTCAATCCCGTGGGAGTCCAAGACAATAAGGTTGGCAAGGAAGTCTACCCCCTTATTTTAAGGCTTACTCTAGGACATACTATATTAGTCCTCATTTCTCCTCCGGGAGAATTAACTAACATAGAACATTCTAAGTGGGATACGGGTAGATGATGTTTGGCAACATATTTGGATGATATGAAGGAATGCGATGCTCCGGAATCAAATAAGATGGTGGGTGGGTTGGAGTTGGCAAGGAACATACCAATTGCGACGTCCTCAGCCTGTTGTGCTTCCTCAGCAGTGACATGGTTTACGTGGCCACGAGCATAGTTCTGCGGTCCACGTTTCCCTTGGTTGTCCCCTCCGTTTGGTTGCTGGTTCTGCTTGGGCACATTACCTTGCTGTCCAGGGCCTCTCCTCGGGCACTGGTTAGCGAAGTGGCCTACTTCCCCGCATGCAAAGCAAGCCCTGTTGCCTACGGCAGCAGGTACGTTGGGGCGGGGTTTTTGAACAGGAGCACCATTGTTAGGTCGGGACGCTGGAGGCATGGGCACACGAGGTGCCGGTGCAACGAATTGTTGCTGTGGTGGCTGACCAGGGCGGTATGCAGGAGTGGTCGGTCCATACTGCGGTGCAGGGGGCATGTACCTAGGTCGTATGTTGCTCCCTTGGGGCTGGTATGGCATCTTGCTCTTGCACTCTCGCTCGATCTCTCGGATCTTGTTTTCAACCACAATAGCCTACCAACTAGCTTCTGGAAGCTTACGTAGTCATTGTTGAGGAGCTGAACCTGAATCTCATTGTTCAACCCTCTCATGAACAGGTACTGCTTCCTCTGGTCTGAGTTGACAGCTTCGGGGGCGTACCGGGACAGTTGTATGAACTTGTTGAGATACTCGTTCACACTGTTCTGTCCTTGGCGAAGACCTTCAAACTCCTGCCTCTTGAGCATCATTACACCAGCAGGGATGTAGTGAGAGCGGAAACTTTCCTTGAACTCAGTCCAAGTGATTGTCTCCGGGTTGGCATGGGCGTTGCTCAAGGCATCCCACCAGTCAGCAGCGGCTCCCGTAAGTTGGTGCGATGCCAAGAGAACCTTCTCTCGGTCGTTGCACTGAACAATGGCGAGCTTCTTCTCCATGGATTTCAACCAATCATCGGCCTCCATTGGATCGCTTGCTTGAGCAAAGGTGGGTGGTCGAGTCCTCATGAACTCTCCCAACCTGTTATGAGCTGGCGGTGGTGCCGGAATGGGGTTTTGGTTGGCCTGCAACTGACCCAAAGTTTGGGTCATGGTTTGCATAAGCTGGTTTTGCATGGCCATCAACCTTTCCAGATGGTTTTCACCAGCTCCGGGGTTAGCAGGAACTCCCTCGTGGTCATCCTCCTGGACGTTCCTTCGGTTGGCATTTCCTCTCACCATCTGTGAGATATAACAAAATAGAATAGAAGGTTAGAAGGTTAGGTAGGTCCCTTCAACTATATGCATCAAGGTGAGTTAGACTATATATATTAGCCCATATGAGGATGTGATCAAGTGCCGAAGCATTTCACACCTCTTTCTTCTTACGTATGGATATGGACAACATTTTTGAGACGTCCCACAACTCACATTAAGCACATAATCACACACAATCATTGCAAGGGCTCATACAGCTCCTATTCAAGGATGGTTTCCTATACCCAGGTGGTTTCAAGGCTAGTCTAATCTATTCACCCTAGGATGCTTCCTTTGGTCAGCGTGGCTTAGCTACCTGTGACTTCTATATAGGGGTGTAACTTATTGTTAACCCGTGGCTCTAATATCATTCTAAGGTTTCTATCTAGGCGTGTAACCTACTGTCAACCCGTGGCTCTGATACCAATCTGTGACGCCCTCAATTCTGTGGAAAACCACAAAACCAAGAACTAATGCATATGTGTGCCCAGGATGTTCATCACACATATACACATATTTCACAAACTGAATTCAGAATATATATAACCACGAATAACAGAGTTTATTACAACGTCTCATTAGTCTTGGACTCATGCTTGCAGCGGAAGCCTTATTTCTATGCAGCGGAAGTCTTATTTTAATGCGGAAGCAAAAACTAATGCGGAAGCAAAACTAAGCAGAAGTGGCTCCATCTCTACTCCTTCCACAGGCAAGGTTGAGAACAGATCACACGCCATAATGCTCCACTTGGTCTTCATAATAGCCTTCTCTTGCTGTTGATGACGAAATAATAATGCAAGTTTGAGTACAATGATGTACTCAGCAAGTGCGGGAAAACACATGATATGCAGCTCATAAACAAGGTAGGTATAAAAGGCTTATTTGCAGAAAAGCAGATTTGTAAAATCATGATAAAACAACAACTTAACTTTAGATGTAATCCCAACATGTATTAAATTACCAACATACCTCCATCACTTCCCGTGTTCCATCCGAACATTAACCAATCCTTTATTCATACTCACGAATACCTCCTCGTATTCGCTACCATCTCACCTCGTAATTCAACCTCGTCTCACACCGAGACCAATCTCATGTCATGTCCCAACAGTCATGCAACCATCTCATCACCAAGACTCAACTGTCCCAATAACTACACCATAACCAAATCCATAACCAAGAACCTTCCCTATAACCATCCCAACTAATCATGGCAGTTTAGCCAGGTGCTCGTGACCGTAAGCTCGGCTATCATGATAGTTTTAGACTCTGCAGAGTGTGCACCTCTTTACCCACAAGTTTGTGATTTCGTCACCCGTCGGTGACTGCAGAACCTCCATTATACCAGTACACATCCATCGGTGTGTGGTCAAGAGATCACAAAATAGCCTTTACGAAGGGGTTACTAGATGTATGGACTCACTAAGTTTTCACCGGCAGGCTAGAATCTCCAATTCTCCCACCCACGGGCCCCCTCTTGTGCCATGCAGTTCCCAGGGCAGTCCTCACTCGACTCCCATTCCTCTCACCTTCCACAGTCCATAACACTCTAGCAACTTACCTAATTACTCAGCTAAGCCGCACCCATACTTGGCCTTGTGGTGGCACTGTTATCCTGGCATGTGCATGCATGAACCGGTCCTTAGATCTACGGCAAGTAAAACCACCATCTCATGCTACCTCATTCACAAACCCAAGTTTGCCTAGATCTCCCTCCGATCCATGTTCATTAACATCATCAGTTTCTCATTATCATTACGAGTGCAGTTACCTAGACACATCTATCTCGCTCCCCAATCCCATAGACTCAGCGAAGCATAAAGCAAAAACCATACCCGACTCATAAACTTCCCAGGCGACAAGGGTGGTTTAACCAATACTAGTAAACTCCTATAAAAAGGGTTTCCCATCATGTTTGACTCATCACACACACCTTTTTGCAAAACAAAATAGTTTTATCCAAACATAGGATCAATATGGTCAAGGGGCATTTGCCTTGTTCTTGCGGTTCCGGTTGTTCTTGGATCTCAAAACCTGGTTGCTGCAGTTCGTCGTAGACAGCTCCCTGAGCTTGTCCTGCCAGGTAGGATCATGTGCATACAGGATTCACAGCAATCAATATTTATGCACAAACCTTAAACTAGATGTGATGATGCATATGCATGTTATCTCATGATTAGTTTTATTAGATTGATCTGCACGTGTTCTTGCATGGCCTTGTAGGGACAGGGGTGTTTGGATCAAAGGTGGACGTGGCGAAGATCTTGTCTTTAGATCAAACTGATCATCAAGTGATCTGCCCACGAGAAGGCTTCTGTTCGAAAGGAATTGAAGAACAGATGCAAAGAGATGAACACAATGATATTGAAGTCCTACCTCGTGTTCTTCGAGGTCCTCCTCAGACCGCTCGGTTCTTCTTCGATGATCTCCCTTGTTGCGCTTCAGCGATGGTTTGCTCGGCGAGTTAGGGCTAGGGCTCTAAGTCGTCGGCTCAGGAGTCGAAAGAGAAGTTTGTGGTTTCGGCCAGAGGTTTTGGGTTCTATTTATAATCGGGAAGAGAAAAGTCCTAATCTGATTGTATCTCGAATAAGAGTCTTATTCAGATCTTTGTTGGATCCTAACATCTTATCTTTAGTAACATCGTGGAATTTAGATCGGTTTCTGTTGCGTACCGGTATCTTTTACGCGTAAAACCCGCTCCAGAACTCGTTACCTCCGTGATGATGAGCTCCGGAAGCTCCATGTGTCTTCCGGGGCCTGGTATCTCCTCGTCCGCAGAGACGAGCTCCGGTTGTGCCGCGTGTCACGAGCGAGACCT
Source organism: Neostapfia colusana (assembly GCA_030760725.1). Taxonomy (NCBI): domain Eukaryota; kingdom Viridiplantae; phylum Streptophyta; class Magnoliopsida; order Poales; family Poaceae; genus Neostapfia; species Neostapfia colusana. Next base: position 27,791,311 of record JASWHV010000017.1, on the reverse strand, counting down.
CCCCCTTCTTTGGAGGTGAGCTCCGCGCACGCCACGTGTTGGCGCCGGTCTTCTCTCTCTTCCTTCCTCAGGAACATACCCCGAGGTCGACACGTGTCTGGCAATGACAGACCTCCCGGAGATAAGCTCCGGTGGTGACACGTGTTCGATAGATCCGGACTTCACTGAGATGGGCTCCGAGATCGACACGTACCCCGCGCGACTGGTCCTCTAATTTCCGCGAGGACTAGCTCCGAGGATGACACGTGTCTTGCAGAAATGCCTTTTCTTCCTCTGCAGAGGCTAGCTCCGTGGGCAACATATGTCCCACAGGATCGGACCTCTCCCCTTTGTGGCGACGAGCACCAAACCTGCCACGTAGCTCTTTTAGCGGCGGACCTCTCTTCACTTCGCAGAGACAAGCTCCGATCACGCCACGTGGCCAGCGGCCGCGGTAAGTTGTCTTCGGCGCTCTTGGAGGGCCTTATTGGCTATTCTTTTGATAATTCTCTTTGTCTCATTAAAATGTTTCCTCTTCATAGAACATGAACATATGCTGACACCCGAGGCGAGGGTGTCACATGCTCTCAATGGTCTTTAGCCAGTCATCTGCCTCCAGAGGTTCAGCAGTACTTGCAAACTTGGGAGGTTGAGTTCCCAGAAACTCACTCAATCTTGGTTGGCGTGGTGCAGCTTGTGGAGGTGGAACTTGAATGCAAGTTCGCCACCACTTGAGTCAGGTTCTGGATGAACTGATTTTGATTTTCAAGCATTTGGTGGATGGGATCAACTCCATCACGGCGTCCACCCCTGTCTTGGCTCCCAGAAAGATGAGGGTTGCAGGCCTCATCGTTGTTGTTGGCGGGGTTGGCAGCACGACCATTTCCTCTTCCGACCATCTGGCATGATCAACCAAATGTTAATTTAAAGCATTACGTATCATCTTACTACTTTCACTTGTTTTTTACTTTGAAGTGTTGAGGCTTTGTTATACTTTCTGAGGGTTCCTGTCTCACATAAAAATAAATGCACTATTATTTCATGTGGGTTCACACACCAAAGCAAAACATTCTGAAGACGAGGCTGTGGACAATTGCTCATGGCTTCCACAACTCACGTCCCACACCAAGCATTAACACACCATTTACTAAGGTATTGACTCGACTACACGATAACTTGGTAAACTAAGGGAAAGACTCTACACTACTCGTATCACTGAGCTGGCTCCTCGGGATCTTCCTCATTACTGCGGCTGCCCTCTGACTCTGCTTTGGGTGGGGAGGCTGCTTGTGGTGAAGTGCGACGACGCCTGATCGCCCGGTGATCTGGGGAGTCAGGAGTCCATGTATCATTCACGGTGACACACAGCTCATTCCGATCTCCACTTTCTCGCGCCCTCAAGCAGGCTCGAAGCAACGCCTCAGTTTCCTTCAGGGTGTCCCGAACATCCTGAAGCTCCTGCTGACACTCCTGCAGTCGAGTGCTGAGCATAGCAGCATCATCCAAGCACGGGTCCATGTGCTCATGGGAAGTCCCCTGCTGCACTGGCGGGTACTTGTACTCCGTGGTACCACTCTCACGCTGGAGGACATACATGTACTCAGTCCTGTCCAGGTGGCGACGATAGATGTGACTCTGGCAGGTGATGGCCTCCTAGGTGACATCCTTCTCCGCATCGACCTGTGTCGCTCGACAAGCTTGAGAGCGGTGGATCTTAAGCAGCTGATTTACATGGATAAACCTCATCTCTGAACTCCATTCTTCCCTCTTTTCACGGATCGTTCTGGTGGAGCTATAGTGTATGATTAGCTTGCCCGTATTGCCGGCGGCTTGGAGCATACGTCGAAGACGGCGCAACAAGCCTCCTACTGCCAATCCGTAGGAAAGGTACGCCACCGGACGGCTCTCCTCTCTTTGGGCAAGGGCAACTACGGGAACTCTCTCTCCTGTGGACTTGCGAGCGATGCGAATCATGCGAACCATCTAAAACAGAAAGAATTTAAACTTAGGTTAGATAAACTTTTAAACAAAAATCCTATTCTGAATGAAAGTTGGGGTAAGATGAAGAAAGTGACTCCATTAAATAACACTTTTCAACACACACCTTGTAAAATAGTTTTTAAGAAAATAGGGCCCTTAAATACGTCCATTTCTACCTAGGTCCACGTTCCTACGGGAAACCTTGGCTCTGATACCACTTCTGTCACACCCGGTTTCTCCGAAGAACAACCGAGTGAATATCACATGTATGCCAGGATCATTTTCTCATACATGTGATGACAAATAGTGAAGCATCATTTATTACAAGCCAGGTGTCTAATATAAATAAGTCTTACATAGCAAATGTCTCGATGGACAATAATAAGTTCATCACAAGTAAATAAACTAGCAGCGAAATATTATTCTTGTGGGCTCCGTCACAGGCGTTGCCCGGGGAACTCCATGAACCTAGAAACCTTCTTCGGGTCCAAAGTCTTGATTATTAAACACCACTTCATTATCTTGACCTGAGCAGCAATATAAACCAACAAATATGCAAGGTTGAGTACCGATGGTACTCAGCAAGTGTGGGAAAGTTATGTCATGCATGGCTAGAACAAGGGGGGTTGAACTCGTGGTTAAAGCACTACGCAATTAATACCTATCACCTTAGCTTATTAAGCACCTACATTACTACACAAGTGAAATGGTCCCAATTTCCCATCCCATCATCATAATCAAATAACCATAACATCATTTCCAATGTTAAGCTCCCCGCTTAACATCCACAACTTCCAAAGACATCCATCCTCTAATCATGAATAAGTCCAAGCCGCTCTTGACCGTGAGCACGGCTGTCATGACAGTTTTGACTCTGCAGAGTTTGCACCACTGTACCCACATGTAGTGATTTCATCCCCCGTTGCCGGGTGGACTAAAAGAACCTCCATTATGCCAGTGGCCACGAACCAGATACACACTTCCCAGGTGTGTAGAAGGGAGATCACTACGAAGCCTTTACAAAGGGATTCCCGACGAGCGTGGGCCCACTGAGGTTTCACCCCTAACAGCATACAAGAGGCTCCAACCCCGCTGCAGTGGCCCCCTCTTGAGCCTTGCGGTTCATATGGTAGTCCAGCTGACACCTATTCCCCGCACCATCCAACACACCCATACTACGCCGGGGATACACCTAATTACTTGGCCAAGCTGCCCCATCTCAGCATGTGGTTGGCACGGTAAAGCCAGGTTACATGCTCCATGAACCGGTCCTTAGGATCCAGGCAAGTACTAAACACAAACCCGAGTCTCGTGCACCCAGCACCAACCAAAACATCCAACTTGCCTTGATCCCTACCTCTACATAAATCACAATATCTCATTCAAGAGTATGGTAAAATAATAAACTGATGATCTCATATCCCAAATATCCCATTCTAAGCATGGCTAAGCATAAGCATGTAAATAAATGACATGATAAAATAAATCCCAACCCGAGCTACAAGGAAACAAGATAATGCAATTCTAGGGAAACTTCCTAGCATGGGTTTCATATTTCATTTGACAATGCAAATAATTCTATCTACACATCCTAGCATAGGATCAAAGTGGTCAAGGACACTTGCCTTCATCTTGCTGCTCTGCGAATGTATAGTCCTGATCTTGGAACGGAAGAACTTGCTCTGGAACAGGTTCTACTCATACCATCACACATAGCAAAAGAAAACAACAATCCATAAGACATAGTTCACACTTTCACTTCATACAACCACACATTCACATCTATGTAAGTCATTCACATTTCTAAGTGTTGTGGTTACTCTATGTGTGTTGATTTTTGACTTACATGCACTTTTAAACATGTGTATATGATTTCTACTTTTGTATTCACATTTATGTTTGCATACTATATATGAGTTTCCAATTTAAATAAATTCCTTATATTCAATTACTACACCTTTTAGCTACCAAGTATGCATGAAAGGTATTTTTCCTACTCCATATGTGTCTTCAGACCTTCTACCAACCCTAAACTGAATTCTTTGGATTTTGGAAACTTTATTTATCATTTTCTAGTTACTCATACCTAGTTTGCTATATTTTCAGATTAATTTCCTATGCCTAAATGTGAACTTTATTATGAAAATAGTAAGACACCTCATCTAAACAGAATAGGTTTTGGGTCCAAAATATTAAATAATATATTTTTGAACTTCTCCTCTGATGTGAACTATTTTACATTTATTTTACTAATGTTCAGAATTATTCTCTACTTAAAAATGTATCCCTATTACTAATAAATGTGAATAATCAGTTAAACAGATTCATTTAGCCAAAAATCTCTTTTTATCTCACTCTCAAGTTTTCCATGTACTAGGGAAGTTTTAAATTTGAATTTACAATGTGTTTGTCCCATCTTTTAAATTTTAAATACCCATCACATATTCAAATTCCTAAATTAATATCACATAGGGTTAAAAAGGTAAACTCACCCCACTACAGGGTCTATTATATTATTTTAAGAATTTCCAGGGGTCTAACTACACATAACAGAGGGGTTTTCCTAATTTTTATTAAGTCCAGGGGCTAAAACTGATTTTTAAATGAATTTACATGATTTTCTGAAGTTCCAGGGGCTAGATCAGAAGTTTCCGGGGCTAGCTCTTATATTCCGAGAACCCCAGGGGGTAGCACGTAAGAATCCCGGCCTTTATAACGTGGGGCTGACGTGGACCGTCCGATTTAAAACAGACGGCTGAGATTATTACGTCGAACCGGTACGCGGGCATTTAAATTCTACCGTGCGATTTAAAATAGACGGCGCACAAGCGGCCACGTCGCTCTGATCGAGCGCGGGCGGCACTGCCCGGCGGCGCACGGCGGCGGGAGGCGGCGATCTCACCGAAGAGTTTCGGATCTTCGTCAATTCTTCCTAGAACTGTGATTTTATGGCATAGATCGGTAGAGGGGAGGTCAGGGATCTCACCTCGGGGGTTTTCTTGAGCTCGGAGGTCCTGGAAAGCGGTCGGCGACGAGGTCCGAGGTGAATTCACGGCGAGGCTCGTCGGCGCTGTGTTTGAGCCGCAAACCACCGAGTTTTCTGCACCTGCGCGGTTCCCCGGAGGCGGTGGATCAAGACCAGCGAGTTAGATCAGAATTCCCGATTCGAGATCGAGCAGAATTTGCCGGAGAAGCTCGGGTTCTCACCGGGAGTAAAAACGGCGGATCGTGGGGAAAAACGGGGAGATGCCGGGGTTTATATAGTCGGGGAAGGGCGGCGTGCTTGTTTAGATCGAGCTGGAGTCTTCTGGGACCGGGAGTCGACCGGAAATCCGGTCGGTTACGATCGCGCGCGCGCGGGGAACAGTCCGGGGTCGGCGAGATCGAGAACTCGGGGATGACAGGTGGGTCCCACCTGTCTGCGAGAGGTGCGCGGGCGCGCGGCTGCGGACTGGTGCGGGGGTTGGGTGGGCCGGCTGGTTGGTTTCAGCCCACTGACCGGGAAGGTTTATTTTTTTTCTTTTTCTTTTTCTTTTTCATTTCTGTTTTGAGTTTAATTTGAATTCCAATTTGAATTTGAATTTTTGCAACACATGCAATACGTCCAAAAATTTTTAAATTCCCCTCTTAACAGGATTTTGGAGTGTTACAATAAACAGATGTTTCCTAAGAGAGTGAGGGTAGTGTCTAAGTCCTCGAGTAGACAGGCCATGCTTAATGATTCATAGGACTTCGGTACAAGTCGAGTAGTTGGAATCTACTCGCGAGTTAGGCTTGGGCACATGGGATTGGTTCGAGTGATGTGAGATCACTTCAGTAATGAAAATGAGACTAGGCAGGGGCTAGGGTGCAGCAAGAGGAAGTCTTGTGTACGCAGACCTGTCCCTGTTGATTGAGGACCGATCCGTGTGTGGCCCTACTGACAAGTATTGAACGTACCGAAGGCATATCGGATATATGGGCTCCGATAAACTGATGTAACCTAAAACTCCGGGCGTCGAGGCATAGCACACCGATTTATAGGTGTATGTTGAGGGCAGCAAGGTAGAAATCTGCTAACGGGCATAGAGAGATGCTCGTGTAGGGAACCTCCTGTCCATTTCGGTGTGACCGGTTCGACGTTTGGGCTGTTGGGTGAAAGGTTGTCCCGTACGACATCGAGTGAGCGTGCTGTGCAGCTCCACGGGTGGGCGTACATGACGTGCTCTTTGGGTATCCCTGCAGGTGAATATCGAGTCGATTCGCCGTCCCTCGTGGTGATGAGTACCGCTTGTTCACTGCGTCGTAACGTAGATAAATCATGGAATGTAATGACTCAATTCTGCTGATATGTATGCTTGTATTGCTACATGTGTGCCACCAAATATTGCTTACTAAATTTCAGATTCCTGAACTGTTAACTTGTAGCTAAAAGATGAACTAAGGATGAACTTGTAGGCATGTCCGTTTGCTGAAATTTTACCATCCCATGTTCATTGTACACTACATGTAGAGTTTCATGCCTAGGTGAGCCGGTTAAGTCTTGTTGAGCCATCGTGCTCATGGTTGCTGCTTAAGTGTTTTTCAGGTGACGAGCCACCCACGGACTCTGGGTACGAGTCCACCAGCGAGGGTTACCCTCCGCCCGGGACCACGGCTGAGTGGGAGCCGTACACGCCGCGCTAAGCTGAGGAGTGCAGCTAGGGTGGGTTGCCCTAGGGCTGGAAAACCGACTTTTGCTAGATAGGCGGGCGTGAGTTGTACAAATTTAACTTCCACTGTGTAATGTAAACATTACTTTGTATCTGAGCAGTGTACTATTTTGTACAATTTCAGTTGGTTTTCTATGTAATACAATGTACCCTTATGATGTGTGCTGCCGGGTGTCGCATCGTGTGGCACCACCCTCTGCGATGCTGGATGAGCGAATTCTGGTCCGCCACAACCTATTCTGGAGCTCAACATAAAAGTTAAAGTTAACTTTAAAATCTTTCCAGAAAGTATTTGCTTGGCCTATGATCTGTCCTGGTTCAAAAGTTATAAGATGTCAAAGTTGACAGAATTTCTGGAGAAAATTGGACAGCACCTCCCTGCTTGAGGTACTGAATTGATCAAAGAATTCCAGTTAATTCTACACCAAATTTGACAAAACTTTCTGTTAAAAAGTTGTAACCCATCTAAACTTTCCATAACTACATTATTTTCTATTTTTGGATTTTTATGCAGGAAGTTATGCTCAATTTACAGAGAGTTACCGAGAGTGTTTGCTCTGCCCTGTTTTCTGGACAGTTTCAACTCTACTGCATTTTTCATTTGGTTAGGGGATGAAACACCTCTGCACATAAACATAAAAGTTGTAAAGCTCTTCAAAAGATTTCCATAAATGTATCATATGACCTCAACCTCGAAAGAACTCAACCTCTAACCTCTGATTTACTTCAGCCTTATTTCAGCTGAAAACAGGGGACTCTGTCCTTATTATCCTGTAAGTTGAAAACTTGTTAACTTTCAATGTCCTGGTTAACGGAAGGAGTTACATCAAAGTTTTAGTGCTCTAGATTAAAACTTTCATGTTTTACAATGAAGTTGTTCATTTAGTGGAGTGTGACGTCGAAGCATCACCAAATCATGTCGGTACTACGTTCCTCACAAAGGAAAACCTATACCAGACTTAGCCGGCTTCGTTAGTTCAGTGGCACTAAATGTCTCTCGCACAGGGATGCTAAACGTCTACCGTTTTGTGGTTCGACTACCTGCAAATAACTCATACAATTGTCAGACTCGGCTGCACACCGAGCCCGGTATCTATACAATTCATGCACCCGGCCGTCATCACTCGCCCAGATGTTCTGAAGCCAAACACGCCTTGAGCTACGTGTTCACGTTACGGACCACGTGACGGGGTCTCCCAAGTTGCCCAAAGCACGCCAGGGACAGACGTTGCTCGAATACCCCAAACGACATGAAGAGTCGTAGAGGATATTAAAGCAGGTCAAGTTACCTGCCACCCGTGGGGCTCCACCCTTCAGCTTGTGCGCACTGGTGGACAGCGCTTACGTGCACCCCCAAGACATAAACGGATAACGCACAGACAGGATCACGCTGAGGGGTGCTGCATTGCACAGCACCGGATAACGCACATCAAAGATACAAAGCGGAAGCAAAGTTTTATTACATAAACCAGTTTATGAACATTTTTACAACAAAATATGTTCAGCCTACACTCACGGGCGTAGACTACGCATCGAGTTCATGTTCAGCCTGTCAATGTGTCCCCGCTAGCACGCACACACACTAACACGGAGGCGTGCACGACTCCCACTCGACGGGGTTCCCCTCCTAAGGTTCAGTCTCCTCCTCGGGAGTCCCTTCCTCATAAACCCCTGCAAAAGCTTCAAAGACAAGCAGTGAGCACGATGGCTCAGCAAGACTGACTCGTCTATCCTATACATGAAACTTCTACATGAATGGTTTTAGGGTGCATGAGGTAAAATAACTTGCAAAGGACTCGCCTAATTAATGGAACCTTACTTTCAAGTTTTAGCAGCAGGTTGTGGAGAACCTTACGGGAAGGCACATGAGAGAGCCGCAATCAAACAAGAAACGCATTTCTCTCGTGTACTTTGCCCAAAGCTGAAAAGAACTTTAATTAGCTCTGAACTACAACAAGAAATTTAACAAGCAAAGTATAACTTTCTAATCAGCAAACTTTTAACATGTATCTAGCCTGTTCTTTCTACTTCACGGTATAGTGAACAAGTGGTACTTACTGACAGTTTGGGATGGCAATTATAATCGATTTACACCTGCAGGTTTACCCGAATAACCCATCATGTACGCCCGTACTCGATGTTGCCTACAGCAACCATCACGGACGTCGTACGCAACCACCTTTCACCCGTCAGCCAAATATTGAACCGGTCCTATTGTCCCGAGCAAGAGGTCTCTGCACGCACATCCGCGGTGCCACCAGCCGATTTAAACCCCAAGCTCTCAACCTACCCTCTAGACGACACGCAATGCCTCAATACCCAGCTACCCGAGTTACATCGGTTTCCCGGTTTTCATATAGCCGGTAAGTCTTCGGTACTGTTCTAGCTTGTTCAACAGGCCCACACACGGCTCGGTCCTCAATCGACACAAGCAGAGCTATAGCACCCAGGCCCCAAAGTCCTGCTTCCCTTACTCTCCGCTCGGTCTCATTTTTCTTACCATGTGTTTCATTTGCTATCTTTACCCGAGCAGTGTGCCTCTAGCCTATTCTCACGAACAGTTCCAACTACTCGACTTGTACCGAATCCTACATTATCTTAGCATTGCAGTAACTAACGAGGCTTTCAAACCTAATCCCAACCCAGGGTTTTCTTGGCTATGCATTTGGGTTTCAAACAAGACTCTAATGCAAGAAGTAAGTGGGTGCTCAAAGTAAGTTCTCAAAACAGTAAAAATTTGTAAAACGGGCTAATGTAAATCGGAGCTTGCCTTGCTGCTCTTGGTCGTAGGCTAGCAGTTCTTCCGGAGTGACATAGTCTAAGACTTCGGGTTCCTCCTCAACCTTAGCGACTACATGAGAGAATACATACATGTATCAATTTGAATGCATTTAAATTGAAGTTTAAACTTGTGAGGACTATAAGTCTTACAATACAGACCCAATGACTCTGAAATTTTTACTGTGGTTTGGATACAACCTAAAAAGAGATTCGGCCAAGTTTCATTTGCAGCAAAGCTTATTTGAGCTCTCCACAAATAATTATGTACTTGACCTTAATTGGAGCTCCTAGGGTGTTCTAGGGATTTTCATGGAGCAAGCCATGACTTTCTGAAAACTAGATTTTCAGATGGTTATAATGGAGTTGTTTTCACTTAATTTGAATGTTCCTAGCTAAGGATATGAGCTAAACAATTTCAGAGAAATTCTGAAAATGTTTCTGGACATTTCCTATTTTCTCTGGAACAGTTTCATTAATCACACCGTTAGGTCGATCAAATGAGCTCAAATGGATCTTAAATTTTTTATGGTAGCTCAGGGATACTTTGGTGAACATCCCAGCAAAATTTCAGCATTTTCCTCCAAAGGGTTCTCCAGTTAAAATTCTAATCATTTTAAATTTTGAAGAATTAATTCTGGAGAGCTAAGGATTTTCGTGATGTGAAACTTGATTTGTTGGAAAGTACACAAGGAGCTTAATCCAACAAAATTTGGTTTACTTTATTTGGAGTTTCCTAGCCAAAGTTATGTGGGTTTGAAGTTTGAACTAAATCCGAAAATCGGGGAAATGTTTAAATCACTGCGCATGGGACTGGGGCTACGTGTCAACTTCTCAGCGGTCGGCACAGGGGGATACGGAATCTTTCGCACGCAGCCGCACCCGACCCGGTGCCACAGCAAATCCCGGTTTTAAAATATCGGCCGCTGACACGTGGGACCGGGGGCTTTGTCTACCTCCGGCCTCCCGCGCTCGGTGACACGACCCCATTGGTCCTGTCGAGCCAGGATCACGCTGAGGGGTGCTGCGTTGCACAGCACTGTGTAACACACGTCAAAGGTACAAAGCGGAAGCGGAAATTTTATTACATAAACAAGTTTATGCACATGTTTACATCAAAATAAGTTTAGTCCACACTCGCGGGCGTATACTAAGCATCAAGTGCACGTTCAGCCCTTGAACGTGTCCTTGCTAGCACACACGCACACTAACTCTGCGGCGTGCACGACTCCCACTCGACGGGGTTCCCCTCCTGGGTTTCCGTCTCCTCTTCGGGAGTCCCTTCCTCATAGAACCCTGCAAAAGCTTCAAACACAAGCAGTGAGCACGAAGGCTCAGCAAGTCTGACCCGTCTCACCTAAACATGGAACTTCTACATGAGGTAGTGGATTGTATGAGGTAAAAATCATTTGCAAGGACTCGCCTAATTAGTAGAACCTTACTTTCAAGTTTTAGCAGCAGGTTGTGGAGAACCTTACGCTAAGGCACATGAGAGAGCCACAATCAAACAAGAAACGCATTTCTCTCATGTACTTTGCCCAAAGTTGAAAAGAACTTTAATTAGCTCTAAGCTACAGCATATCATTAACAATCAATGTCCAGCTTTCAATCAGCAACATTTTAACATGTAACTAACCTGTTCTTTCTACGTCACGGTACAGTGAATAAGTGGTACTCACTGACCGCGAGGGACGGCGATTATAATCGATTTACACCTGCAGGGTTACTCGAACAACCCGTCACGTACGCCCGTACTCAATGTTGCCTACAACAACCATCCCGGACGCCGTACGCAACTACCTTTCACCCGTTAGCCAAATATTGAACCGGTCCCATTGTCCCGAGCAAGAGGTCTCTGCACGCGCATCTCCGTGCCGCCAGCCGATTTACACCTCGAGCTCTCAACCTACCCTCTGAACGACGGGCAATGCCTCAATACCCAGCTACCCGGGTTACATCAGTTTCCCGGTTCCCATATAGCCGGTAGGTCTTCGGTACTGTTCTAGCTTGTTCAACAGGCCCGCACACGGCTCGGTCCTCAATCGACACAAGCGGAGCTACAGCACACAGGCCCCAAAGTCCTGCTGCCCTTACTCTCCGCTCGGTCTCATTTTCTTGCCACGTGTGTCATGTGCTATCTCTACCCGAGCAATGTGCCTCTAGCCTATTCTCGCGAGTAGTTCCAACTACTCGACTTGTACCGAATCCTACGCTATCCTAGCAATGCAGTAGCTAACGGGGTTTTCAATCCTAACCCCAACCCATGGTTTTCTTGGCTATGCAGTTGGGTTTCCAATCAAGACTCTAATGCACAGAACAATATTCAAAGATGTGCTCAAAACAATAAACATTTGTAAAAAGGTTAATGCAAACCGGGGCTTGCCTTGCTGCTCTTGGTCGTAGGCTAGCTGTTCCTCCGGAGTAACGAAGTCTAGGACTTCGGGTTCCTCCTCGACCTTAGCGACTACATGATAAGAGCAATGTATGTATTAAATTAAATGCATTTGTATTAACTTTGAAGTTGTAAAGTCTACAACCCTTGCTAGACAGACCTAATGACTGTGAAACTTTTACTGTGGCTTGGTTACAACCTAAACAAAGACTTGGTCAAGTTTTAGTTGCAGCAAAGCTCATTTGAGCCCTCTACAATTAATTATGTCCTTGACCTTAATTGGAATTCTTAGGGTGTTCTAGGAATTTTCATGAAACAAACTATGCCTTCCTGAAAACTAGATTTTCAGAGGGTTCTAATGGAGTTGGTCTCAATTAATTTGGAAGTCTCTAACTAAAGATATGAGCCAAACAATTTCAGAGAAAATTCTGAAAATGTTTCTGAACATTTTCTATTTTCTTTGGAACAGTTTCACTAATCACACCATTAGGTGGATTAAATGAGCTCAAATGGATCTGAAATTTTTATGGTAGTTCAAGGATATTTTGGTGAACATCTCAGCAAAATTTCAGGATTTTCCTCCAAAGGATTCTCCAGTTAAAATTCCTAACAGTTTAAATTTTGAGGAATTAATTATGGAGAAATAAGGAATTTAATGGAGTGAAACTTGATTTTCTGGAAAGTACTCAGAGAGCTGAATCCAGCAAAATTTGGTTCACTCAATTTGGAGCTTTCTAGCCAAAGTTATAAGGATTTGAAGTTTGAACTAAAACTGAAATTCGGGGAAAAGTTTAAACTCTGGCTTGTGGGCCCCGCACACAGTGCATCGTCTCCCTCCTCGCGCCAACTGCGCGGCGGCGGCGTTCTCCGGCGACCCTCGCCGGAACTGAGTTCCTGTCACACCGGGTTTTTCCGAAGAACAACCAAATGAATATCACATGTATGCCAGGATCATTTTCTCATACATGTGATGACAAATAGTGAAGCATCATTTATTACAAGCCAGGTGTCGAATATAAGTAAGTCTTACATAGTAAATGTCTCGATGGACAATAAGAAGTTCATCACAAGTAAATAAACTAGCAGCGGAATATTATTCTTTAGGACTCCATCACAGGCATTGCCCGGGGTCTTCATGAACCTAAAAACCTTCCTCGGGTCCAAAATCTTGGTCATTATACACCACCTCATTATCTTGACCTGAGCAGCAATATAAACCAACAAATATGCAAGGTTGAGTACTAATGGTACTCAGCAAGTGTGGGAAAATTATATCATGTATGGCTAGAACAAGGAGAGGTTGAACTCATGGTTAAAGCACTACGCAATCAATACCTATCACCTTAGCTTATTAAGCACCTACATTACTACACAGGTGAAATGGTCCCAATCTCCCATCCCATCATCATAATCCAATAACCATAACATCATTACCAATGTTAAGCTCCCCGCTTATCTTCCAAAACCATCAATCCTCTAATCATGAATAAGTCCAGGCCGCTCTTAACCGTGAGCACGGCTGTCAAGACAGTTTTGACTCTGCAGAGTTTGTACCACTGTACCCACATGTAGTGATTTCATCCCCCGTTGCCGGGTGGACTAAAAGAACCTCCATTATGCCTGTGGCTACGATCCACATTCACACTTCCCATGTGTGCAGCCAGGAGATCACTACGAAGCCTTTACAAAGGGATTCCCGACGAGCGTGGGCCCACTGAGGTTTCACCCCTAACAGCATACAAGAGGCTCCAACCCCGCTGCAGTGGCCCCCTCTTGAGCCTTGCGGTTCATATGGTAGTCCAGCTGACACCTACTCCCCGCACCATCCAACACACCCATACTACCCCGGGGATACACCTAATTAATTGGCCAAGCTGCCCCATCTCAGCATGTGGTTGGCACTGTAAAGCCGGGTTACATGCTCCATGAACCGGTCCTTAGGATCCAGGCAAGTACTAAACACAAACCCAAGTCTCATGCACCCAGCACACAACCAAAACATCCAACTTGCCTTGATCCCTACCTCTACATAACTCACAATATCTCATTCAAGAGTATGGTATAATAAACTGATGATCTCATATCCCAAATATCCCATTCTAAGCATGGCTAAGCATATGCATGTAATTAAATGACATGACAAAATAAATCCCAACCCAAGCTACAAGGAAACAAGGTAATGCAATTCTAGGGAAACTTCCTAGCATGGGTTTCATATTTAAATTGACAATGCAATTAATTCTAGCTACACATCCTAGCATAAGATCAAAGTGGTCAAGGACACTTGCCTCCTTCTTGCTGCTCTTGAAATGGGTAGTCCTGATCTTGGAAAGGGATAACTTGCTCTTGAACAGGTTCTACTTCATACCATCACACATAGCAAAAGAAAAACAACAATCATAAGACATAATTCACACTTCTTACTTCATACAAACCACACATTCATATTTATAAAAGTTCTTTACCATTATATGTGTTGTGGTTACTCTGTGTGTGTTGATCTGTGGCTTGCATACACTTTTATTTATATGTATATGATTCCTACTTTGGTGTTCATATTTATACTTACATACTATATATATATATATATATATGTGTGTGTGTGTGTGTGTTTCAGTTTTAAATAAATTCCTTATATTAAACTACTACACCTTTTCACTACCAAGTATGTATGAAAAGTATTTTTCTTCTTCATATGTGCCTTCAGAATCTCTACCAACTCTAAACTAAACTCTTTGAATTTTAAAAACTCCATTTATCATTTACTAGTTGCTATATTTTCAGATTTATATTCCTATGCATAATTGTGTATTTTATTATGAAATTAGTAATACACATCATCTAAACAGTATAGGTTTTGGTCCTAAATAATTGAATAACATATTTTGACCTTGACCTCTGATGTAAACTATTTCATAATTATTTTCCCTATTTTTCTATAGCTATTCTTTACTTAAAAATGTGTCCCTATACTAAATAATGTGATTAATAAATGAAACAGATTCATTTCAGCCCAAAATATATTTTTATCTCACTCCAAAGTTTTCTAAGTACTGAGAAAGCTTTTAATTAATTTTGACAATTATGTTTGTCCCACTTTTTAATTTTTAAACACTAGTTACATATTCAATTTTCTAAATTAAATACTAAACAGGGCTAAAATAATGAACTCACCCCATTACAGGGTCTATAATATTATTTTCATAATTTCCAGGGGTCTAGCTACACTTATCAGAGGTGTTTTTCCTAATTTTTATTAAATCCAGGGGCTAAAACTGATTTTTAAATGAATTTACATGATTTTCTGGAGTTCCAGGGGCTAGATCAGAAGTTTCCGGGGCTAGCTCTTATTTCCCGAGAACCCCAGGGGGTAGCACGTAAGAATTCCAGTCTTTATAACGCGGGGCTGACGTGGACCGTCCGATTTTAAACCGACGGCTGAGATTATAACATCGAACCGGTACGCAGGGATTTAAAGTCTACCGTGCGATTTAAAATAAACGGCGCACAAGCGGCCACGTCGCTCTGATCGAGCGCGGGCGGCGCTGCCGGCGGCGCACGGCGGCGGGAAGCGGCGATCTTGCCGGAAAGTTTCGGATCCTCGAGAATTCTGCCTAAAACTGTGATCTTATGGCATAGATCGGTAGAGGGGAGGTCAGGGATCTCACCTAGGGGGTTTTCTTGAGCTCGGAGGTCCTGGAAGGTGATCGGCGGCGAGGTCCGAGGCAAAACCACGGCGAAGCTCGTCGGCGCTGTGTTTACACCGCAAGTCACTGAGTTTTCTGCACCTGCAAGGTTCCCCGGAGGCGGTGGATCAAGACCAGCGAGTTAGATCAGATTTTCCGAGCTTAGATCGGCCAGAATTCACCGGCGAAGTCTCGGTGCTCACCGGAGTAAAAATCGGCGATCGCGTGAGAAAAACCGATCGGGGCTGGGGTTTTTATAGCCGGGGGAGGGTGGTGGGTCTGTTGCGATCGAGTTTTAGTCGTTTGGGACCAGAATTCGGACGGCGGGACGCGGAAATCCGGTCGGTTGCGATCGCGCGCGCGGGAGAGTGTCCGGGGTCGCGGGGTTAGGGATGACAGGCGGGTCCCACCTGTCTGTGAGCGACAGCGCGGGCGCGCGGGGGCGGGCTGGCGCGGGGAAAACTGGGCCGTCTGGCGGGTTTCGGCCCACTGGCCGGTTTTCTCCCGTTTTCTCTTTTTCTTTTTCCATTTCGTTTCTGTTTTGAGTCTAATTTGAATTCTAGTTTGAATTTGAATTTTTGCAAAACATGCAACACGTCTAAAAATTTTTAAATTCCCCTCTGAACATGGTTTAGGGTTTTGAATCAAAATTTGGGGTGTTACAACTCTACCCCCCTTAAAAGAAATCTCGTCCTCGAGATTGGTGTTTCTAAGAAAACAATTCCGAAAATTGTGCCTTGAGCTCATCTTCCCGTTCCCAGGTGGCTTCCTCTTCTGAGTGATGCTTCCACTGCACCTTGCACATCCGGATTCTTTTATTTCTGGTGAGGCGTTCCATTGTCTCCAAAATCTTGTATGGTTGCTCGGCATAAGACAAATCCTCAGCTACATCCACTTCATTCATGGGTAACACCTCTTCAGGCGTCCTCAGACATTTCTTGAGCTATGACACATGGAACACATCGTGCACGTCCGATAGATGAACCGGTAACTCTAGTTGGTACGCCACTTCGCCTTTCCTTTCCAAAACTTGAAAGGGTCCGATGTATCGAGGTGACAACTTCCCTTTCACCTTGAACCGACGAAGTCCTCTGATGGGACACCTTGAGATAAACATAGTCTCCCACGTTGAAAACGAGCTCTCTTCTTCGTACATCAGCATAACTCTTCTGGCGTGTTTGTGCTATCCTCAAGTTGTTGTGAATCTCCCTCACCTTTGCCTCGGCTTCTTGTAGCACTTCTGGACCAAACACTTTACTTTCTCCTGTTTGGTTCCAAAATAGGGGAGTTCTGCACTTCCTTCCATACAAAGCTTCAAACGGTGACATCTTCATGCTAGCTTGATAGCTGTTGTTATAGGAAAACTCCGCATACGGTAAGTTCTTGTCCCAACTTCTATTGTTTTTGAGGGCACATGCCCTTAACATATCTTCAAGGATCTGATTGGTTCTCTCCGTCTGCCCGTCAGTTTGGGGATGATAGGCAGAGCTGAAGTTCAGATGGGTTCCCATGGTTTCATGCAACTTCTGCCAAAACCTCGAGGTGAACTGTGTCCCTCGGTCCGACACTATCTTCTTTGGCACTCCATGGTAACACACAATCCTTGACATGTACAATTCTGCCAATTTGGATCCGCTGTAGCTTTCTTTCACAGGAATGAAATGAGCTACCTTGGTTAGCCTATCAATAATGACCCATATTGAATCATACCCGGATTGGGTCCTACACAATCCCACAACAAAATCCATGCGGACTTCTTCCCACTTCCATTCAGGCACTTTGAGTAGTTGCAACAATCCCGCGGGTCGTTGATGTTCTGCTTTCACCAACTGACATGTGTCACATAGGGCAACATGTTCCGCGACATCTCGCTTCATGCCATACCACCAATACCTGCTCTTGAGGTCCTGGTACATCTTCGTACTCCCAGGATGAATGGAATAGTCGGAATTGTGAGCCTCCTTCAAAATTAATTCACGGATCTCCTTTACTTCTGGCACACAGATCCTTTTCCCGTGCCACACCGTTCCTTGTTCATCCTCCCTAAAACCAGGAGCTTTATTTTCCTTGATGAGCTGTCTGATCTCTTGTATCTTCTCATCATTCTTTTGGCCCTCGCGTATGTCTTGCTCGAGTGTGGAGTCCACTTCCATGGCGATGGCTTCACCACTATTTACTAGACATAGATTGAGCCTTATAACCTCGTCCTTCAATTCTGCGGGCATGTCCTTCAAACTCAACTTATTGAACTGCACTTTCCGACTCAAAGCATCGGCCACGACGTTTGCTTTTCCCGGATGATAATTGATGCCCACATCAAAGTCATTGATTAACTCTAACCATCTCCTTTGTCTGAGGTTGAGATCTGGCTGTGTGAATATGTACTTCAAACTCTTATGATCCGTATATATCTCTGTCCTCTTCCCCATCAAATAGTGCCGCCAAATTTTCAACGCGTGTACCACTGCAGCTAGTTCTAGGTCATGTGTAGGATAGTTCTTCTCGTGCTTCCGAAGCTGCCGGGATGCATATGCCACGACATGTCCTTCTTGCATGAGAAGACATCCCAACCCGTTTCCAGAGGCATCGCAGTACACTGTGAAATTCTTCTGCATATCTGGCATAACCAACACTGGGGCTGTTGTCAATCTGTTCTTTAGCTCCTGAAAGCTCGTATCGCACTGTGGCGTCCAGGTGAATGTGATTCCCTTTTCCAACAGTTTGGTGAGAGGTCTCGAGATCTTGGAGAATCCCTCAATAAATCGTCGATAGTATCCAGCCAATCCCAAAAAGCTTCGAACTTCCCCGACATTTTCAGGGGTTTTCCACTTCTGGATATCTTCGATTTTGGCGGGATCTACGGAGATTCCTCCCTCCGAGATTATATGTCCTAAAAAGGGAACTCTCTTCAGCCAAAACTCACACTTGCTCAACTTGTCATATAGTTGGTGTTCTCTCAGCCTCTGCAACACCAACCTTAGATGTTTCTCATGTTCTTCTTCATCTTTGGAGAAGACGAGAATATCATCTATGAAAACCACCACAAATTTATCCAGATATTCCATGAATACCTTGTTCATGAGGTACATGAAATATGCCGGGGCATTGGTTAGCCCGAAAGGCATGACAGTGTATTCATACAGTCCGTACCGAGATACGAAAGCTGTCTTGGGAATATCAGATTGCCTTATCTTGAGTTGGTGGTATCCCGACCTGAGATCAATTTTCGAGAACACGCAAGCTCCCCTCAACTGATCAAACAAGTCTTCAATGCGGGGTAATGGGTACTTGTTCTTGATGGTTACCTCATTCAAGGCACGGTAATCCACGCATAACCTTTGGGTTCCGTCTTTCTTGGGCACAAATATCACCGGAGCTCCCCATGGTGAGGAACTAGGGTGAATATACCCCTTCTCCGTCAATTCTCTCAAATGATCCTTGAGCTCTTCTAGCTGCTTGGAGTCCATTCGATAAGGTCTCTTGTATATCGGGGCTGTTCCCGGTACTAGCTCAATTGCGAATTCCACGTCACGGTCGGGAGGCATACCTGGCAACTCCTCCGGAAAAACATCTGGATATTCCCTGATAGTCCTGATTTCCTCAACTTTCACCTCCACTTGATTTAATTTAATGTCCCTCCTAGGCTCGTGTATTGTTATGAACTTTACTCTGGTGCCACTGGGATGAGTTAGTTCCACCGTTCTGGTCGAACAATGGATGATTCCTTTATGTTTGGTCAACCAATCCATACCCAAAATAATATCTATCCCTTGTGAATCTATCACTATGAGGTTAGCCGTAAATACTACCCCATTAATGTCTAGGCTCACTTTGGGACACACTTGTCTTGTCCTTATTTCTCCAGCTGGAGAGTTTACGGCTAGCATATGGTTCATTTGTGTGGTTGCTAGGTCATGCTTCTTAACAAACCCTTGAGCAATGAACGAGTGGGTAGCACCAGAATCAAACAGCAAAGTTGCAAGATGTAAATTGGCAGGAAACTTACCAACTACCACGTCGGGTGCCTCTTGTGCTTCCTCCATAGTGACGTGGTTTACCCGTCCCCTCATTACATTCTGCTGCTGTGGCTGCGTGGGCTTCTTCTTTGGGCACTTATGGGCGTAGTGCCCCACTTCACTGCAGCTAAAACATTGCACCCCAACCTTAGGTGCCTGGCCTTTGTTGTCTTGGGGTTGGTTTGGAGGTCCTTGCACTGCTGGTCGAGGGGGATATGCGGGGCGAGGCTGCTGTACAAACTGACGTTGCGGCTGTGCTGGTGCTGCGGGAGGCCTGTAGTTTGGGTTGTACCCTCTTGGTGCTGAATAGGGTACCGCAGCACGGCTCGTCTGCCCCGTAGGTTGCTGCATCATACGTGGGCGGGTGTTGCTCCCTGAGGCTTGATGTGACCACCCAGCCTTCCTCTTATTCTCATTTTCCAGGGCCTTCAGCTTCCTTTCCACCACAAATGCTCTGTCCACCATCTTTTGAAAGCTCTCATACTCATTTGAGGACATTGCACACTGCATTTCTGCGGTAAGCCCTTCCATGAAACAATCTTGTTTCTGCTCATCAGTCTCTATGTCCCGTGGGGCATAACGGGATAGTTGAGTGAATTTAGTGAGGTATTCCCTCACCGTCATGTTTCCCTGCTGCAGTCCCAAAAACTCTTTACTCTTGTTTTTGAGTTCACCTCTTGGGATGTAGTGGTTGCGGAAGCTACGCTTGAACTCTTCCCAAGTGATGCTCTCAGGGTCATGATGGGCGGCCACGTAGGCGGTCCACCAATCAGCAGCAGGTCCATGCAATTGATGAGAGGCAAACAGCACCCTCTCATACCCTTGGCACTGTATGATCCTCATCTTACTTTCAATGGTCTTCAGCCAATCATCTGCCTCCAGAGGTTCAGCAGCACTTGCAAACTTTGGAGGTTGAGTTCCTAGAAACTCACTCAACCTTGGTTGGCGTGGTGCAGCTTGTGGAGGTGGAACTTGATGCAAGTTGGCCACCACTTGAGTCAAGTTCTGGATGAGCTGATTTTGATTCTCCAGCATTTGGTGGAGAGGGTCAACTTCTTCACGGCGACCACCCCGGTCCTGGCCTCCAGAAAGATGAGGGTTGCATGCCTCATCATTGTTGTTGGCGGGGTTGGCAGCACGTCCTTTTCCTCTTCCGGCCATCTGGCAGAATCAACCAATGTTAATTTGAAAGCATTTAGTATCATCTCACTACTTTCACTTGTTTGTACTTTGAAGTGTTGAAGCTTTGTTAAAATTTTACGAGGGTTTATATCTCACACCAAACAAATGCACTATTATTTCCTGTGGGTTTACACACCAAAGCAAAACAATTCGAAGACGAGGCTGTGGACAATTGCTCATGGCTTCCACAACTCACGTCACACACCAAGCATTATTACACCATTAACTACGTAACGACTCGACTACTCGACCTCTTGCTAGCTAGGGGAAAGACTCTACACTACTCGTCCTCTTGAGCTGGCTCCTCGGGATCTTCCTCCTCATTTCAGCTACCTTCCGACTCTGCTTTGGGTGGGGAGGCTGCTGGTGGAGAAGTGCGACGACGCCTGATCGCTCGGCGATCCGGAGAGTCAGGAGTCCATGGATCACTCACGGTGACACACAGTTCATTCCCATCTCCTCTTTCTCTCGCCTTTAAACAAGCTCGCAGCAACGCCTCTGTTTCCTTCAGGGTGTCTCGGACATCCTGAAGCTCTTGTTGACACTCCTGCAGTCGAGTGCTGAGCATAGCAGCATCCTGCAAGCACAAGTCCATGTGCTCATGGGAAGTCCCTTGCTGCACCGGTGGGTACTTGTACTCCGTGGTGCTACTCTCACATTGGAGGACATACATGTACTCAGTTTTGTCCAAGTGGCGACGATAGATGTGACTCTGGCAGGTGATGGCCTCCCAGGTGACATCTCTCTCCGCGTCAACTTGTGTTGCTCGACAAGCTGGAGAGTGGTGAATCTTAAGCAGCTGATTCTCGTGTATGATCCTCATCTCCGAACTCCATTCTTCCCTCTTCTCACGGATGGTCCTGGTGGAGTTATAGTGGATGATGAGCTTGCCCGTATTGCCTGCGGCTTCGAGCATACGTCGAAGACGGCGCAACAAGTCTCCTACTGCCAATCCGTAGGAAAGGTACGTCACTGGACGACTCTCCTCTCTTTCGGCAAGGGCAACTACGGGAACTCTCCCTCCTGTGGACTTGCGAGCGGTGCGAATCATGCGAACCATCTAAAACAAAAAGAATTTAAAATTAGGTTAGATAAACTTTTTAAACAAAAATCCCATTTTGAATGAAAATTTTGGGATAAGATGAAGAAAATGACTCCTTAAATAACACTCTTCAACCCACACTTTGGAAAATAGTTTTTAAGAAAATAGGGCCCTTAAATACGTCCATTTCTACCTAGGTCCACGTTCCTACGGGCAACCTTGGCTCTGATACCACCTCTGTCACACCGGGTTTTTCCGAAGAACAACCAAGTGAATATCACATGTATGCCAGGATCATTTTCTCATACATGTGATGACAAATAGTGAAGCATCATTTATTACAAGCCAGGTGTCGAATATAAGTAAGTCTTACATAGTAAATGTCTCGATGGACAATAAGAAGTTCATCACAAGTAAATAAACTAGCAGCGGAATATTATTCTTTAGGACTCCATCACAGGCGTTGCCCGGGGTCTTCATGAACCTAAAAACCTTCCTCGGGTCCAAAATCTTGGTCATTATACACCACCTCATTATCTTGACCTGAGCAGCAATATAAACCAACAAATATGCAAGGTTGAGTACCAATGGTACTCAGCAAGTGTGGGAAAATTATATCATGTATGGCTAGAACAAGGAGAGGTTGAACTCATGGTTGAAGCACTACGCAATGAATACCTATCACCTTAGCTTATTAAGCACCTACATTACTACACAGGTGAAATGGTCCCAATCTCCCATCCCGTCATCATAATCCAATAACCATAACATTATTACCAATGTTAAGCTCCCCGCTTAACTTCCAAAACCATCAATCCTCTAATCATGAATAAGTCCAGGCCGCTCTTAACCGTGAGCACGGCTGTCAAGACAGTTTAGACTCTGCAGAGTTTGTACCACTGTACCCACATGTAGTGATTTCATCCCCCGTTGCCAGGTGGACTAAAAGAACCTCCATTATGCCAGTGGCTACGATCCACATTCACACTTCCCAGGTGTGCAGCCAGGAGATCACTACGAAGCCTTTACTAAGGGATTCCCGACGAGCGTGGGCCCACTGAGGTTTCACCCCTCACAGCATACAAGAGGCTCCAACCCCGCTGCAGTGGCCCCCTCTTGAGCCTTGCGGTTCATATGGTAGTCCAGCTGACACCTACTCCCCGCACCATCCAACACACCCATACTACGCCGGGGATACACCTAATTAATTGGCCAAGCTGCCCCATCTCAGCATGTGGTTGGCACTGTAAAGCCGGGTTACATGCTCCATGAACCGGTCCTTAGGATCCAGGCAAGTACTAAACACAAACCCAAGTCTCATGCACCCAGCACACAACCAAAACATCCAACTTGCCTTGATCCCTACCTCTACATAACTCACAATATCTCATTCAAGAGTATGGTATAATAAACTGATGATCTCATATCCCAAATATCCCATTCTAAGCATGGCTAAGCATATGCATGTAATTAAATGACATGACAAAATAAATCCCAACCCAAGCTACAAGGAAACAAGGTAATGCAATTCTAGGGAAACTTCCTAGCATGGGTTTCATATTTAAATTGACAATGCAATTAATTCTAGCTACACATCCTAGCATAGGATCAAAGTGGTCAAGGACACTTGCCTCCTTCTTGCTGCTCTTGAAATGGGTAGTCCTGATCTTCGAAAGGGATAACTTGCTCTTGAACAGGTTCTACTTCATACCATCACACATAGCAAAAGAAAAACAACAATCATAAGACATAATTCACACTTCTTACTTCATACAAACCACACATTCATATTTATAAAAGTTCTTTACCATTATATGTGTTGTGGTTACTCTGTGTGTGTTGATCTGTGGCTTGCATACACTTTTATTTATATGTATATGATTCCTACTTTGGTGTTCATATTTATACTTACATACTATATATATATATATATATATATATATATATATATATATATATATATATGTGTGTGTGTGTGTGTGTGTGTGTGTGTGTGTGTGTGTGTTTCAGTTTTAAATAAATTCCTTATATTAAACTACTACACCTTTTCACTACCAAGTATGTATGAAAAGTATTTTTCTTCTTCATATGTGCCTTCAGAATCTCTACCAACCCTAAACTGAACTCTTTGAATTTTAAAAACTCCATTTATCGTTTACTAGTTGCTATATTTTCAGATTTATATTCCTATGCATAATTGTGTATTTTATTATGAAATTAGTAATACACATCATCTAAACAGTATAGGTTTTGGTCCTAAATAATTGAATAACATATTTTGACCTTGACCTCTGATGTAAACTATTTCATAATTATTTTCCCTATTTTTCTATAGCTATTCTTTACTTAAAAATGTGTCCCTATACTAAATAATGTGATTAATAAATGAAACAGATTCATTTCAGCCCAAAATATATTTTTATCTCACTCCAAAGTTTTCTAAGTACTGAGAAAGCTTTTAATTAATTTTGACAATTATGTTTGTCCCACTTTTTAATTTTTAAACACTAGTTACATATTCAATTTTCTAAATTAAATACTAAACAGGGCTAAAATAATGAACTCACCCCATTACAGGGTCTATAATATTATTTTCATAATTTCCAGGGGTCTAGCTACACTTATCAGAGGTGTTTTTCCTAATTTTTATTAAATCCAGGGGCTAAAACTGATTTTTAAATGAATTTACATGATTTTCTGGAGTTCCAGGGGCTAGATCAGAAGTTTCCGGGGCTAGCTCTTATTTCCCGAGAACCCCAGGGCGTAGCACGTAAGAATTCCAGTCTTTATAACGCGGGGCTGACGTGGACCGTCCGATTTTAAACCGACGGCTGAGATTATAATATCGAACCGGTACGCAGGGATTTAAAGTCTACCGTGCGATTTAAAATAAACGGCGCACAAGCGGCCACGTCGCTCTGATCGAGCGCGGGCGGCGCTGCCGGCGGCGTACGGCGGCGGGAAGCGGCGATCTCGCCGGAAAGTTTCGGATCCTCGAGAATTCTGCCTAAAACTGTGATCTTATGGCATAGATCGGTAGAGGGGAGGTCAGGGATCTTACCTAGGGGGTTTTCTTGAGCTCGGAGGTCCTGGAAGGTGATCGGCGGCGAGGTCCGAGGCAAAACCACGGCGAAGCTCGTCGGCGCTGTGTTTACACCGCAAGTCACCGAGTTTTCTGCACCTGCAAGGTTCCCCGGAGGCGGTGGATCAAGACCAGCGAGTTAGATCAGAGTTTCCGAGCTTAGATCGGCCAGAATTCACCGGCGAAGTCTCGGTGCTCACCGGAGTAAAAATCGGCGATCGCGTGAGAAAAACCGATCGGGGCTAGGGTTTTTATAGCCGGGGGAGGGCGGTGGGTCTGTTGCGATCGAGTTTTAGTCGTTTGGGACCAGAATTCGGACGGCGGGACGCGGAAATCCGGTCGGTTGCGATCGCGCGCGCGGGAGAGAGTCCGGGGTCGCGGGGTTAGGGATGACAGGCGGGTCCCACCTGTCTATGAGCGATAGCGCGGGCGCGCGGGGGCGGGCTGGCGCGGGGAAAACTGGGCCGGCTGGCGGGTTTCGGCCCACTGGTCGGTTTTCTCCCGTTTTCTCTTTTTCTTTTTCCATTTCGTTTCTGTTTTGAGTCTAATTTGAATTCTAGTTTGAATTTGAATTTTTGCAAAACATGCAACACGTCCAAAAATTTTTAAATTCCCCTCTGAACATGGTTTAGGGTATTGAATCAAAATTTGGGGTGTTACAGTTCCCGGCCACCCCCCGGCCCGAAACTTGCCGCCTGCCCCTTTTCCGACCCCCTGGACTCGATGGTAGGGTCGCCGGCCGCCGGCGATGACCGGAAACCCGTGCGCACCGGTGACAGCACCTGCTAGGGTTCCGGTGAGGTCGGTCCCGCTCTCCCGTGCACCAAATCGACCGGAAATCGGTCGGAGAGCATCAGTAGGGCATGGGAAACACGAACCAGGGCTGGGTGGAAGCTAGAAATACCGGCAACTAGGCTCTCGACGGTGAGCCGAGGTGTTCAGCCATGGCGGCGGGGAAAACAGCCATATCATGGCCGATTCTCGATGGTTTTCTCTAATTCCAGTTCGAGCGTGGGCGCTAGCGTGCATAGAAGCTACTAGGTAACGAGCTCGTCCAACTTTCGTGCATAGAGCACGAATTTCACCCGAAGGTGAGCTCGGTTCTTATGAACTGATCAAGAGTAAACTTGGAAATTCTCGGCCGAGGGTTGATCAATCGCCAAACGGCTTTCGGCTACTCCATCTACATACAATCACGCACCTTTCTTGTGTAGAGTAGAGGACGTGACAACGGCTGTGCCGTGCTGTCCACGGGAGCCCGATCGGCGGCGATGTTCGGCTTGCCGGAGAAATGGCTCGTACAGCTCGAGGAAGCTTGCTCACTGGCCAACACGGAGTCTGGGAGGTTGCTCACGATCTCTTGGTGCCGTTTTGCTGTGGAGGAGGCTGTGCTCGCGAGTGATCGGCTTGATCAAGCGTGAGCTCGAGCGGCGGCGATGGCAGTGGAAGAACAGGTCGTGCATGTCGGCAGCTCGGGGAATGGCGACTGAAGCACGCCGGGGAGGGAATAAATAGCCCGGCGGCTGGTCTCCGGCTTGGGGCGCGCAGCAGGAGCTGGCGCCGGCTGCCCCCTTCGGTGGCGCGCGCACACTGCACCCGGGAACCGACTGAACTGTGTTTCAGTCGGTTTGTGTTGAAGCAGAGGCTGACATGTGGGTCCCACCCCTCCTTTTAACCTCTGAAATTTACTCCTAACAACTGTGGTAAACAGTGAATCCTATACTACCCTTGGCCATTCAAATTATTCCCCCATGAGCCATTTGAATTGATCAAAGTTCAAATGAGGTTTGGTTTGAATGAATTTCAGCACAAGTTCATTTTGAAATTCAAATAAAGTTTGAATCTCTCCCCCTTAGCTCATGTCAAGATCAACTCCAAATGGAGTGAAAATTGGTGTGTGAGCTCACAAAAATGTGCTGAGTAAGAATATGCCTTCCACTTTCAAATTTATGGTATAAAAACAGTTTGAATTTGAATATGTTTTCAAACTGCCCCCTTCCTATCTATACCCAAGATGACCTCAAAAAGGTTTTGAATTTGGGTGAAACTTGGCATGGACATCCTTAGCAAAGTGTAGGAGTTTTCATATGTCCAGCCCATCTATATCACATGTGGGAAATACCACTTTTGCAAACTGTGAGTTTGTTTTCTAATGAGCATGTTGATAATTGTTACTTGCTCTTCATTTGTGTTGATCATCTTTCCTCAAATGAGGTGTGTGTGTGTGTGGTGATGAACACTTCAATTATGTGTCAAAAACTGAGGCCCTTACATTCCTCCCCCCTTAAAAGAATCTCGTCCCGAGATTATACGGTGAAAATGAGAGAGAGGACGGTGGAACATTACCGGATATGCGACGTGAAAAAGTCGGGGTAGTTAGTGCGAAGAAATTCTTCGCTCTCCCATGTCGCTTCGTCCATGGAGTGATTACTCCATAGAACCTTGTAGAACCACAACGTACGGTTGCGTGTGGTTCGGGCCTTTTCATCAATAATCTGCACCGGTTCCTCCCGATAGGTGAGATCCGGTTGCAGTTCTTCAATGTCTTCCAGCTGAACAGTAGTTGATAGCTTGAGACACTTCCTCAGCTGGGAAATGTGAAAGACGTCGTGCACACCGGAAAGTGCTTCTGGTAATTTCAGCCGGTATGCCACCGATCCACATCTTTCGGTAATCTGGAATGGACCGATGAAGCGGGGTGCTAACTTTCCCCTCACCCCAAATCTGTTTACGCCCTTCATTGGAGACACCCGTAGATATACGTGATCCCCAACTTCGAATTGTAATGGGCGCCTTCTCCGGTCCGCATACTGTTTCTGTCGGGATTGAGCGGCTTTTAGGTTCGCTTGAATTAATCGAACCTTTTCTTCCGCGTTGTTGACAAGGTCAATCCCGAAGGTAACCCTTTCGCCAGACTCGCACCAGTTCAATGGTGTGCGGCATTTTCTTCCGTATAGCGCCTCGTAGGGCGCCATCTTGATGCTGGCTTGGTACCCATTGTTGTACGAGAACTCGGCTAACGGCAAGTGATCATCCCAATTCTTGCCGTGGTCGATAGCGCAAGCTCGTAGCATGTCTTCTAGAATCTGATTTACCCGCTCGGTTTGTCCATCCGTCTGCGGTTGGTAGGCTGAACTACGGATCAGCTTCGTCCCCAAGGCAGCGTGCAGCTGCTCCCAAAAACGGGACACAAATAAAGTGCCCCGGTCCGATATGATGGTACGGGGTGCGCCGTATAAGCATAGGATCCGTGAGATGTACAGTTCAGCGTACTTCTTGGCGTTGTAGTTGGTGTTGACCGGGATAAAATGGGCAACTTTGGTGAGCCGATCGACAATCACCCACACAGAATCATGTTTCTGTAAGGTGGTGGGTAAACCGATGACGAAATCCATGCTCACGTCCTCCCACTTCCAGGCAGGAATGCCCAGTGGTTGCAGCAGTCCCGGTCTCCGCATGTAGTCTGCCTTCACCCTTCGACATGTACCACACTCGGACACGTATTTTGCCGTTTCTCGCTTCATCCATGTCCACCAAAACTTTCTTCTGAGTTCTTGATACATTTTGTTGCTGCCGGGGTGAATAGAAAACTTTGATAAGTGAGCCTCATCAAAGATTTTCTTCCGTAACTCCGGGTTTCGGGGTACGACGATCCGGTCCTTGAACCATAGGATGCCGTCTCCGTCCTTCCGGAAACATTTCAACTCCCCACTGTCTACACGTCTCCGTAAATGTGACATGCCCTTGTCATTCTTCTGGGCCGCCGCTATCTCTTCACGGATGGTGGGGATCAAAGCTAGGTTGTAGAGAGCTCCGTGTGGAATCACATGGAGTGGTGGTTCGCTCTCTTCCAATGGTGTGATGGTCAGATTATTGACGTGTGACTTGCGGCTCAGCGCATCTGCCACAACGTTTGCCTTGCCCGGATGATAATGGATCTCTATCTCGTAATCCTTTATCAGTTCTAACCATCTTCGTTGCCTCATGTTCAGCTCCTTCTGAGTGAATATGTACTTGAGGCTTTTGTGGTCGGTATATAAATGTACGAGGTTACCGAGTAGGTAGTGCCTCCACATTTTTAGTGCAAGTACCACGGCAGCGAGCTCCAAGTCGTGAGTTGGATAATTTTGCTCATGGTTCCTAAGCTGCCGTGATCCATACGCGACCACTCTTCGGTCTTGCATCAGCACACATCCGAGCCCAATGCCGGATGCGTCGCAGTACACATCGAACGGTTTTGTTGTGTCTGGCTGCGCCAAAACCGGTGCTGATGTCAGGTGCTTGACTAAAGTCTTGAATGCTGCTTCACATGCTGGACTCCAAACATATTTGGTAGCCTTCTTCAGCAGCTCTGTCATTGGCTTGGCAATCTTCGAGAAGTTCGGAATGAACCTCCGATAATATCCCGCGAGTCCGAGAAAACTCCGTACCTCATGAACAGTTCTCGGGGATTTCCAATTCAGCACTTGCGTGATCTTGCTCGGGTCCACAGCGATACCCTCTGCTGAGATGATATGCCCGAGGAAAGGCACTTGCGATATCCAAAACTCGCATTTGCTGAATTTTGCGTATAACTTGTGATCCCGCAGCCGTTGCAAGACTATACGCAGATGTTTCTTGTGATCTTCCTCCGACTTGGAATATACAAGGATGTCGTCGATGAAGACCACGAAAAACTTGTCCAGCTCCGGCATGAACACCGAGTTCATTAAATACATAAAGTGAGCTGGAGCATTGGTGAGGCCGAAGGACATGACCAGGTACTCATAAAGTCCGTACCTTGTCGAGAAAGCTGTCTTTGGAATGTCCTCCGCCCTTATCTTAATCTGATGGTACCCGGATCTTAAATCCATCTTGGAAAAGATCTTTGCTTCGACCAACTGATCAAACAACATGTCGATCCGTGGCAACGGGTACTTGTTCTTGATGGTTACGGCATTTAATGGACGGTAGTCCACGCAAAGCCGCAGCGTCTCATCCTTCTTCTTGACAAATAATGCCGAACAGCCCCATGGCGAGGAGCTCGGCCTAATAAAACCCTTCTCCAGAAGGTCCGTGAGCTGAGTCTTCAGTTCCGCCAACTCCTTGGGCGCCATCTTGTACGGCCTTCGGGATATTGGCATGGTTCCCGGTGCGAGTTCAATCTTGAACTCCACCTCCCTATCGGGTGGCATCCCCGGTAAATCATCCGGGAATACATCAGGAAACTCCCGGACCACTGGAATGTCTTCCAATCTGATAGTTGTGGACTGATAGACACTTGAAAGTTTTATTTCTGGACTTTCCAGAAATAATGAGTGAGAACCGTGCACCTCTGAGTTTAAGTGCACGACTCGAAGGACGGTGTCTAAAACAGCGCCGTGGCGGGTTAACCACGACATCCCTAGGATGACATCGACCTTCTGTCCCTCTAAGATAATGAGAGACGTGGGGTACACTCTACCCGCTAAGCATAATGGTGCTTTGGAGACCATTACGCTTGCTGAAATCTTCCCACCCGTTGAACAAATTAAATATGGACTATCGGTGGGTAGTATTGGCAAACTGTGTTTAGCAATGAAAGCTTGGCTAATAAAATTATGCGTGGCGCCTGAATCAAATAGTACTACAGCGGGATGCTGGTGGAGTTGGAACATACCCGCAAGGATTGGCTCGCCCTCCGGCACATCCTCAATAGCAAGCTGGTGGACAGTACCGGGCCTAGGGTTTGCCCGCCGCGCATTAGTAGGGTTCCGGGTTTGATTCCTCCCCGGAAACTGTGGTGCCACTCCGCCGCCTTGCCTCTCCGGGCAACTGCTCGCGAAGTGTCCTGGACGACCACACTTGTAACATGTGGCCGCTGCTGGTGGAGTACTCGGTGGACGAAAGCCCGGCATGCGTTGCGGAGGTGCAAACGCATGCGGCATCACCCGCTGCTGCTGTTGTTGTTGCGGTAGTACTGGCAGTGCCGTCCGGAATGCCGGTGAAGAGTACGGCCGACTGCGGAACGGTATCGGCCGCTGTGGTGGCTGCCAGCGTGGACCTGATGGTGGGCGATTCACCTTCCGAAACTTCTGAGAAGGACCGCCTCCTTCTCCGCTGCTCAGCGGCGCGCTTCGCTTTCGCTCTGCCGCCGCCAACACCCTGCCGGAGTCCTCCTGAACAATCGCAGCATCAATGATGTCGTTGAGGCTGCCGCGATTGAACATCGCCAACTTGTCCTTCAGGAGCGGGTTAAGCCCCTGGTAAAAATGGTCCCGCCGCTTCTCGTCGGTATCAGCATGATACGACGCATATAGTGCGAGATCGTTAAACGCCCTGGAGTATTCCAGTGCGTTCCGGCTCCCTTGTTGCAGGTGTAAGAACTCCTGCGTCTTCCTCTTCATCAGACCTGGCGGTATATGATAGGCCCTGAAGGCCATCCGGAACTCCGCCCAGGTAATCACTCGGTCGGTGGGCTGGGAAGCACAGAAGTTGGCCCACCATGCGCTCGCGGATCCTTGGAGCTGCTGGACCGCGAACTGAGTCTTGCGCTGCTCGCTGATTTGGAGCAGCCCGAACTTCATCTCTATGGCGCGGAGCCAGTTGTCCGCGTCAAGTGGTTCATCCGCCCTTGAGAATACAGGGGGATGAGTCGCCAGGAAATCAGAGTAGGAGCTCTGTTGGCGCTCCTCACGATCTTGACGTCTCTCTGGGTGAGACGTATTGGCGATGAGAGTCTGTAGCAACTCTGTGTGCTGCTGGTGCGAGCCCGCCATTGCCGCGACAATGTCGGCCAATGTAACCGTTGGCAGTGGCGGTGGCGGTGTTTGCTGTTGCTGTTGCTGCTGCTGTCCCGAGGAGTCCTCGGGAGGTGGTTGGGAGGTCTCTCCCCCTTGACTGGTACCCCCAACGTCAGGGTTGGCACGAGTACGCGTCATTCTGAAATTCAAAACAGCAGCAATTAGCACATGTCTCACTAAAAATTCTATACGCAACAGTAGGTATTGAAGTGACACATGATCAATTTGCACAACATTCACATATATTGATAAAGCATAAACTTTATACAAGATACATTATTCTCGGGTCTCCGAGAAGTCGTGCTCATGTCGTCACTACCTATACATACGCTACTGTCTATACGACATGTCACCGATTACAAAGTTGGGTTACGCTACCCTAGCTGCCCTACTTGGCAACCGTAACCCCCTACTCGGAGTAGAACTCGACCTCCTGTGGGTCGTCCTCCTCCGGTACCTCTGCTGGTGGCTCGGGGTCTACCACCTCTTCTCCCATTCCAGGTTCTCCCATGGCTGGAAGACCCAAGACTACCGGTACGCCCAATACCGGGGGCACGAGGTCCTGCAAGGCATGCACCTCGTCCATAGCTTGGTTGTAGTCCTCTTCCCAGCCTTGGCCTTCCTCGATAGCGTCGTCCCGCTCCTGAGCAAGGTCCTCATTCTGCTGGGTTAGGGTCTGCACTAGCTCTTGCCACGCCGCGATGTCAACACG
Organism: Neostapfia colusana; assembly: GCA_030760725.1. Classification (NCBI taxonomy): domain Eukaryota; kingdom Viridiplantae; phylum Streptophyta; class Magnoliopsida; order Poales; family Poaceae; genus Neostapfia; species Neostapfia colusana. Next base: position 27,759,010 of record JASWHV010000017.1, on the reverse strand, counting down.
GCTCTTCTTCTTTGCCTTCTTCAGACGACGCAACTGATTGTGTTGTTCATTCAGTCGCTTGATCATCGGAAGGAGCACATTGCGGAGTGCGCTGTGAGCACTCTCGAAATGATCTCCACGGCTTGTGCTCTCCTTGAGCTTGGTGGCGAGATGCTCCGTATGAACAGCTTGGCTGTCCATCACAGCGTTTCCCGCCCTCATTTGGAGGCTGAGATTTGCCTCCGCGGGGTTGTACCTTGGGCAACTCGGGTCTGTTGCCTCCAGGTACCTCTCTTCCCACACATGTTGAGCTCGTCCCTCCACCGGAACGAGTGCGTATGGTGTGCCCTCCATAGCCTGCACGTGCAGTTGGCAGAAACGTGACATAGTGTCACGGGCTGCCACTTGCCACATCCCTTCCGGTTGTCTTCCGCTCACCGTGACGGTGAATGGCACCCAACCGGGTGGCGTAGGTCCTGCAGGAACCTCGACATGGATCATCCACGTCTTGTTCCCCGCTTCGTCTTCTTCCTTGGCGAAGTATTGCGGCATCTGGTTGTACCCGAAATATTGGAGCATTTGCCACAATGCTTCCGGGTAGCCGCTACGGTCAGAGCAGTGGGAAACTACCCACCCATTCTCCAACCGTTTATCTGCTGCCATCTGTAAAAATATATTTGAGAAATGTCAAATATTTATTTAAACAGTAAACCATCGAGTTATAAGATAAGATATGTCCTTGAACTCATAACACTTGGAAACATAGTTCAAATTTTAAACAAATTTGACTGCTGATCTGCTGTTCCCATGACAGCCCTGACCAGTTTCCATTTCAACCTGATTTAGGCCATGTTAACAGCAAAAATAATTCTGGAGCTCAACATCAAAGTTAAAGATAACTTCAGTAGCTTTCCATAAAGTGTTTGCTTGGCCTCATATCTGTCCTGGTTCAAAAGTTATGAGATGTCAAAGTTAACAGAATTTCTGGAATCAATTGGACAGCACCTCCCTGCTTTAGGTACTGAATTGATCCAAGAATCCCAGTTAATTCTGTTCCTAATCTGACAAAAATTTCTGTTACAAAGTTGTAACCCATATCATAAGCTTTCCAGAACTACCTCATTTTCTATTTTTGGATTTTTATGCAGGAAGTTATACTTAATTTACAGAGAGTCTACAGAGAGTCTTTACCCTGTCCTGTTTTCTGGACAGTTCCAACTCTACTGCATTTTTCGAGTGGTTAAGGGATGAAACACCTCTGGACCTCAACAGAAAAGTTGTAAATCTCTTCCAAAGCTTTCCAGAAATGTATCATACGACCCCAATCTCGAAAGAACTCAACCTCTAGTCTCTTATTAACTTCAGCCTTGATTCAGCTGAAAACAGAGTGCTCTGTCCTTAACAACCTATAAGTTGAAAACTTGTTAACTTTGAATATCCTGTTCAAGGGAAGGAGTTACATCAAGTTTTACTACTTTGGAGCAAAACTTTCAAGTTTTAAATGAATTTGTTCATTTAGTTGGGTGTGACGTTGATGCATCACCAGATTATGTCGGTACTACGTCCTCACAAAGAAAAACCTATACCGGACTTAGCCGGCTTCGTTATTTCAGTGGCACTACTCGTCACTCGCACACGGATGCTACACGTCTACCGTTTCGTGGTCAGGCTACCTGCAGAAACTCAATCAATCGTCAGGCTCGGCTGCACACCGAGCCCGGAATCCATACAGTTCGTACACCCGGCCGTCATCACTCGCCCGGATGTTCTCAAGCCAAACACGCCTTGAGTTACATGTTCACGTTTCAGACCACGTGACGGGGTCTCCCAAGTTGCACCACGCACGCCAGGGACAGACGTTGCTCGAATACCCCAAACGACATGAAGAGTCGTAGAGGATACTAAAGCGGGTTGGATTACCTGCCACCCGTGGGGCTCCACCCTTCAGCTTGTGCGCACTGGTGGACAGCGCTTACGTGCACCCCCCAAGACATGAACGTTCCGAGATGCATGATTTTCCGACATAACAAATAGGTTAATATGCCACTTTCTATATACTAATAACATCCTTATACGGGCTACTAACTCGTTCCTCACTGGATTTTTGAAAAAGAAAACCTTTGTACTGTGTTAAACCTCAAGCGAGCTCTGATACCACGCTGACACGACCCCATTGGTCCTGTCGAGCCAGGATCACGCTGAGGGGTGCTGCGTTGCACAGCACCGTGTAACACACGTCAAAGGTACAAAGCGGAAGCGGAAATTTTATTACATAAACAAGTTTATGCACATGTTTACATCAAAATAAGTTTAGTCCACACTCGCGGGCGTAGACTAAGCATCAAGTGCACGTTCAGCCCTTGAACGTGTCCTTGCTAGCACACACGCACACTAACTCTGCGGCGTGCACGACTCCCACTCGACGGGGTTCCCCTCCTGGGGTTCCGTCTCCTCTTCGGGAGTCCCTTCCTCATAGAACCCTGCAAAAGCTTCAAACACAAGCAGTGAGCACGAAGGCTCAGCAAGTCTGACCCGTCTCACCTAAACATGGAACTTCTACATGAGGTAGTGGATTGTATGAGGTAAAAATCATTTGCAAGGACTCGCCTAATTAGTAGAACCTTACTTTCAAGTTTTAGCAGCAGGTTGTGGAGAACCTTACGCTAAGGCACATGAGAGAGCCGCAATCAAACAAGAAACGCATTTCTCTCATGTACTTTGCCCAAAGTTGAAAAGAACTTTAATTAGCTCTAAGCTACAGCATATCATTAACAATCAATGTCCAGCTTTCAATCAGCAACATTTTAACATGTAACTAACCTGTTCTTTCTACGTCACGGTACAGTGAACAAGTGGTACTCACTGACCGCGAGGGACGGCGATTATAATCGATTTACACCTGCAGGGTTACCCGAACAACCCATCACGTACGCCCGTACTCGATGTTGCCTACAACAACCATCCCGGACGCCGTACGCAACTACCTTTCACCCGTTAGCCAAATATTGAACCGGTCCCATCGTCCCGAGCAAGAGGTCTCTGCACGCGCATCTCCGTGCCGCCAGCCGATTTACACCTCGAGCTCTCAACCTACCCTCTGAACGACGGGCAATGCCTCAATACCCAGCTACCCGGGTTACATCAGTTTCCCGGTTCCCATATAGCCGGTAGGTCTTCGGTACTGTTCTAGCTTGTTCAACAGGCCCGCACACGGCTCGGTCCTCAATCGACACAAGCGGAGCTACAGCACACAGGCCCCAAAGTCCTGCTGCCCTTACTCTCCGCTCGGTCTCATTTTCTTGCCATGTGTGTCATGTGCTATCTCTACCCGAGCAATGTGCCTCTAGCCTATTCTCGCGAGTAGTTCCAACTACTCGACTTGTACCGAATCCTACGCTATCCTAGCAATGCAGTAGCTAACGGGGTTTTCAATCCTAACCCTAACCCATGGTTTTCTTGGCTATGCAGTTGGGTTTCCAATCAAGACTCTAATGCACAGAACAATATTCAAAGATGTGCTCAAAACAATAAACATTTGTAAAAAGGTTAATGCAAACCGGGGCTTGCCTTGCTGCTCTTGGTCGTAGGCTAGCTGTTCCTCCGGAGTAACGAAGTCTAGGACTTCGGGTTCCTCCTTGACCTTAGCGACTACATGATAAGAGCAATGTATGTATTAAATTAAATGCATTTGTATTAACTTTGAAGTTGTGAAGTCTACAACCCTTGCTAGACAGACCTAATGACTGTGAAACTTTTACTGTGGCTTGGTTACAACCTAAACAAAGACTTGGTCAAGTTTTAGTTGCAGCAAAGCTCATTTGAGCCCTCTACAATTAATTATGTCCTTGACCTTAATTGGAATTCTTAGGGTGTTCTAGGAATTTTCATGAAACAAACTATGCCTTCCTGAAAACTAGATTTTCAGAGGGTTCTAATGGAGTTGGTCTCACTTAATTTGGAAGTCTCTAACTAAAGATATGAGCCAAACAATTTCAGAGAAAATTCTGAAAATGTTTCTGAACATTTTCTATTTTCTTTGGAACAGTTTCACTAATCACACCATTAGGTGGATTAAATGAGCTCAAATGGATCTGAAATTTTTATGGTAGTTCAAGGATATTTTGGTGAACATCTCAGCAAAATTTCAGGATTTTCCTCCAAAGGATTCTCCAGTTAAAATTCCTAACAGTTTAAACTTTGAGGAATTAATTATGGAGAAATAAGGAATTTCATGGAGTGAAACTTGATTTTCTGAAAATTAATCAGAGAGCTGAATCCAGCAAAATTTGGTTCACTCAATTTGGAGCTTTCTAGCCAAAGTTATAAGGATTTGAAGTTTGAACTAAAACTGAAATTCGGGGAAAAGTTTAAACTCTGGCTTGTGTGCCCCGCACACAGTGCGTCGTCTCCCTCCTCGCGCCAACTGCGCGGCGGCGGCGTTCTCCGGCGACCCTCGCCAGAACTGAGTTCCCGGCCACCCCCCGGCCCGAAACTTGCCGCCTGCCCCTTTTCCGACCCCCTGGACTCGATGGTAGGGTCGCCGGCCGCCGGCGATGACCGGAAACCCGTGCGCACCGGTGACAGCACCTGCTAGGGTTCCGGTGAGGTCGGTCCCGCTCTCCCGTGCACCAAATCGACCGGAAATCGGTCGGAGAGCATCAGTAGGGCATGGGAAACACGAACCAGGGCTGGGTGGAAGCTAGAAATACCGGCAACTAGGCTCTCGACGGTGAGCCGAGGTGTTCAGCCATGGCGGCGGGGAAAACAGCCATATCATGGCCGATTCTCGATGGTTTTCTCTAATTCCAGTTTGAGCGTGGGCGCTAGCGTGCATAGAAGCTACTAGGTAACGAGCTCGTCCAACTTTCGTGCATAGAGCACGAATTTCACCCGAAGGTGAGCTCGGTTCTTATGAACTGATCAAGAGTAAATTTGGAAATTCTCGGCCGAGGGTTGATCAATCGCCAAACGGCTTTCGGCTACTCCATCTACATACAATCACGCACCTTTCTTGTGTAGAGAAGAGGACGTGACAACGGCTGTGCCGTGCTGTCCACGGGAGCCCGATCGGCGGCGATGTTCGGCTCGCCGGAGAAATGGCTCGTACAGCTCGAGGAAGCTTGCTCACTGGCCAACACGGAGTCTGGGAGGTTGCTCACGATCTCTTGGTGCTGTTTTGCTGTGGAGGAGGCTGTGCTCGCGAGTGATCGGCTTGATCAAGCGTGAGCTCGAGCGGCGGCGATGGCAGTGGAAGAACAGGTCGTGCACGTCGGCAGCTCGGGGAATGGCGACTGAAGCACGCCGGGGAGGGAATAAATAGCCCGGCGGCTGGTCTCCGGCTTGGGGCGCGCAGCAGGAGCTGGCGCCGGCTGCCCCCTTCGGTGGCGCGTGCACACTGCACCCGGGAACCGACTGAACTGTGTTTCAGTCGGTTTGTGTTGAAGCAGAGGCTGACATGTGGGTCCCACCCCTCCTTTTAACCTCTGAAATTTACTCCTAACAACTGTGGTAAACAGTGAATCCTATACTACCCTTGGCCATTCAAATTATTCCCCCATGAGCCATTTGAATTGATCAAAGTTCAAATGAGGTTTGGTTTGAATGAATTTCAGCACAAGTTCAGTTTGAAATTCAAATAAAGTTTGAATCTCTCCCCCTTAGCTCATGTCAAGATCAACTCCAAATGGAGTGAAAATTGGTGTGTGAGCTCACAAAAATGTGCTGAGTAAGAATATGCCTTCCACTTTCAAATTTATGGTATAAAAACAGTTTGAATTTGAATATGTTTTCAAACTGCCCCCTTCCTATCTATACCCAAGATGACCTCAAAAAGGTTTTGAATTTGGGTGAAACTTGGCATGGACATCCTTAGCAAAGTGTAGGAGTTTTCATATGTCCAGCCCATCTATATCACATGTGGGAAATACCACTTTTGCAAAGTGTGAGTTTGTTTTCTAATGAGCATGTTGATAATTGTTACTTGCTCTTCATTTGTGTTCATCATCTTTCCTCAAATGAGGTGTGTGTGTGTGTGGTGATGAACACTTCAATTATGTGTCAAAAACTGAGGCCCTTACACTCGGCCGCCGCCCCCCCTTGCAGGAGTGCTCGCCGGAGGGCTTCTGCCGTGTGCCAAACTTCATGATCTTGGCCACCTATGCCTAATTCTACCTGGGGAACACGATGCTGGGCTCAGCTCGTCGTGAGAGTCACCGGAACACGGCCGGCGACGAGTGGTGGCTTCGGAAGAACTTCGGTCGTGTCGGCCGGACTTCCTAACACCCCAAACGATCGAGCAAAAGGACGGAGAGCATCAGTGGACCCTAGGGAAGCTCGGAATGGGCTTGAGGCTGATCGGGAGAGGCCCTAGGTAAGCTCTCACTGTGCACCCGACGGCTTCCGCCATTAGCGCCGGTAGAAAAGCTAGAACTGGCCGGTCTACCAAGGTTTTCTTGCCAAGGTTGCGAAGGAAAGTTTATTGCCATGAAGCCTAGTTCGTATAGGAACAGTTTGAGACTCTCTAAAAATCTATGGAGTGAGAATTTGGCGGATCCGCACCCGAAGGTCGGTCTGCGCGGAGTGAAAGGGGAAACTGAAATTCATCGCCAGTGATCAAACACTCGGGCTGTGGTTCAGGGGTGACCAGCTCCAGACTCTATCACGTCCGACGGTGCCTTAGCTTGAGCATGCTAACCTCCCGTTTGGGCTGTCCACGGGAGACCGAGATGCGACGGACTTAGGTCACCGGGAAAAACTTTCGGTATGAGCAAGATCATTTGAATTGGGCTAAATTTCTGCGACAGGGAAGGAAAAGGAGAATCTCTAGTACCGTTTTGCAGCTTGGAGGGAGTGGAGAGGCTGTGATCACTGATTCTCTGATCAATTCCGAGCGAGCAGCGGCAAGCGATGCTTTCTTGTGCGAGAGCGAAGAAACGATCGGTAGAGCTCGGTTTGGCTCAGCTGCGGGGATAAGAGGGAGGGGTGAGGCAGTTCAGTGGTCGGGGCGGCAACCAGCTGCTGTCCCGATCGATTCTCGTCGTGGGGGCAGCCCGAGCCGGCGCAAGAAACCGGGTTGAATTCCTCGGCCGGTTGCTTTGGCTATTGAGGCTGACATGTGGGTCGCACACAAGTTTTAACTTCTGAAATTAACTCTCCACTACTGCTCCAAACAGTAATCCCTCTAATGCCCTCTAGATTGAATTTGAATTATCTATCAAATGCCCATTTGGAGTTGATAGAATTCAAATTGTGAAGTGTTTGTATTAATTTTCAGCACATATGCAGTTTGAAATTCAAATGGAGTTTGAATTTGCTAAACTTAGCTCATGTCAAGATCAACTCCAAATAGAGTGAAAATTGGTGTGTGAGCTCACAAAAATTGTCAGGGTAAGAATATGCCTCCCACTTTTGAATTAATGGGATGGAAGTACATTGAATTTGAATTTGAGTTCAAACTACCCTATTTCTAGTTATACCCAAAAAGACCTCAAAAGTTTTTGGATTTGGGTGAAATTTGGCATGGACATTCCTAGCAAGGTGTAGGAGTTTTTCATATTCCCAGCCCCTATATGATGCATGTGGAAAATGCCACTTTTGCATTTTGTGAGTTTATTCTCTAATGAGCATTTTGATGGTGTTTACTTGCTCTTCAAATGTATTCATAAAGTTTCTTCAAATGAAGTGTGTGTGGTGATGAACACTTTGAATATGTGCCAAAAACATAGGCCCTTACAATAACATTCTTCACACAACTCCTATTTCAGCCTACTACGTGTAAGCGTTCCTATTACAACTTTATTCAATGGGAACCTAAACATAATCGTGAGAACCGGTGCTGTTCTTGTCATGTGACGGGGGTGGTCCATACATGGGCGCACGCCATGGTGAGTCGGCAGTCCATGTAGGTATAGATGACGCTGGTGCTCCATTTGTTCCCGCGTTGGTACGAGTGTCCTCTTGTTTCTCCAGCAAATACAGCTTCTTGCGGAGGTAACGGATCTCTTCTTGTACGCTTGCATAGCAGTTTCCTAACTCCATGAGCAACCTCTGAGACATGTCAGCAGCTTGTGGGTTGGAAAGAGCTCCTCCATGGGGTCCAATGATTTCCCTTATACCACTTTTGACGCCCCCGTTCCTGAGAGAAAACCTCTCAGAACTGAGACTGATGCGTATGTGTGCCCAGGATGTTCATCACACATACACATATCATCCACAAACTGAATTTCAGAATAATACCACGAATAACAGGGTTTTATTACAATGTCTTATGAGTCTCAGACTCATTCTAGCAGCGGAAGTCTTAATCTAGCAGCGGAAGTCTTTATTCTAGCAGCGGAAGTCTTCTAACTAGTGCGGAAGCAACTAAGCAGCAGCAGCGGCTCCATCTCGTACTCCACAGGCAAGGTTGAGGGTGGATCTCACGCCTAATACTCCACATGCTCTTCAAAGTACTCCTCTCCTGTTGCTGATGATGTGTGATAGTGCAAGGGTGAGTACATGACGTACTCAGCAAGTGCGGGAAGTATGACATGTACCTTACAACAAGGTAGGTATAAAAGGCTCATTGCAGAAAGCAAAGTTTATTTCTCAAAACACGATAAAAACAACAACTAGCTTTAAATGAATGTAATCCCAACGTGTATTTAAACATCAACATACCTCCATCATGTTTCATTACTTTCCATGTCCCAACCAGACATCAACTTTGTCTCAAGCTCATGAATACCATCTCGTATTCACTACCATCTCATGAATACCATCTCGTATTCACTACCATTTTATCTCATATTCAATTCCGCCTCGTACCGAGATCAAATCTCATTTCCATGACTCAACAGTCATGCAACCAATCTCATCACCCGGACTCAACAGTTCTGAAAACCAAATTCAAAGACCAAACCATAACAAAACCAAATACCATCCAAACCATCCCAAAAACCATCCCATCTAATCATGTGAGTTGTCCAGGCGGTTGTGACCGTAAGCTCGGCTATCATGATAGTTTTACACTCTGCAGAGGTGGCACCACTTTACCCACAAGTTTGTGATTTCGTCACCCGTCGGCGACTGCAGAACCTCCATTATATCAGTACAAAACCGTCGGTGTATGGCCAAGAGATCACAAAATAGCTTTTACAAAGGGGCTACTAGATGTATGGACTCAATAAGGTTTCACCGGCAGGCTAGAATTTCCAATTCTCCCACCTACGGGCCCCCTCTTCTGCCATGCAGTTCCCAGGGCAGTACTCACTCGACTCCCATTCTCCGCGCCTTCCATGGTCCATAACAATCTAGTAACTTACCTAATTAGTCAGCTAAGCTGCACCCATATTTGGCCTTGTGGTGGCACTGTTATCCTGGCATGGCTGGCATGAACAGGTCCTTAGATCTACGGTAAGTAAACCACCACCTCACTCTACCTCATCCACAAACCAAGGCTTGCCTAGGTCTCCCCCGATTCATGTTCTTTATCAACATCAGTTTCTCATTATTCATACGAGTGCAGTTTAGCTAGACACATCTATCTCACTTCCCATATCCCATGAACTCGGCGAAGCATAAAAGCAAAAACCACACCCCACTCATTTACTTTCCCGGTGACAAGGGTGGTTAAGAGAACTAGTAAACTCCTATAAAGGGTTTCCCATCAGGTTGACTCAACCATACTCACGCCTTTTCGCAAACAAAACAGTCTTTCAAAACCATGGGATCAATATGGTCAAGGAGCACTTGCCTTGTTCTTGTGGCTTCGGTTGCTCAAATTCTTGCTGTTGTAGTCCGTCGTAGGTAGCTCCCGTAGCTTGTACTTCTATTCGCGATCATGCACATACAAGATTCATAGCTATCAATAATCATGCACAATTTCTACTTTAAGATGCAATGATGCATATGCATCTTAATCCTACGCTGCAGTTTAGCTTGTACGCGTACTTGCATGGCTTGCCTATGATTTTACGATGAATGGAGGTGTATAGTTCAAATGTGGACATGGCGATGATCTGGACTCAAGATCTAGATCCAACCGATCAAAACGTGATCTGTCCATGAAAAAGCTTATGTTCAAAAGGATCGAGAGAACAGATGCAATGAAAACTGCAATCATGTCGTAAGGTGGTATTGGAAACCTACCTTACTCTCTTCAGGACCTTCCTCCTAGCAACGGCAGCAAAACAGATCGTCGGGTCTCCTCCGGCGATCGTGTCGGGGCTCATCGGCGGCTCTCCGGTGACTAAACTCCGGCGAAGGTGGTTAGCTCAGCGAGTTGGGGGCTAGGGCTCCAAGTCGACGACTTTGGGAGGTGGAAAAGAAGTTCGTGGTTGCGGCCAAAGATTTTTGGTTCTATTTAGAAGAGGAAAACAAAGAGTCCTACTCTGATCGTAATTCAAAAAATAGTCTTATTCAAATTGTTTTTGGATATTAACAACTTATCTTTATGACACGACCCCAATGGTCCTGTCGAGCCAGGATCACGCTGAGGGGTGCTGCGTTGCACAGCACCGTATAACACACGTCAAAGGTGCAAAGCGGAAGCGGAAGCTTTATTACATAAACAAGTTTATGCACATGTTTACATCAAAATAAGTTTAGTCCACACTCGCGGGCGTAGACTAAGCATCAAGTGCACGTTCAGCCCTCGAACGTGTCCTTGCTAGCACACACGCACACTAACTCTGCGGCGTGCACGACTCCCACTCGACGGGGTTCCCCTCCTGGGGTTCCGTCTCCTCTTCGGGAGTCCCTTCCTCATAGAACCCTGCAAAAAGCTTCAAACACAAGCAGTGAGCACGAAGGCTCAGCAAGTCTGACCCGTCTCACCTAAACATGGAACTTCAATATGAGGGTAATGGGTTGCATGAGGTAAAAATCATTTGCAAGGACTCGCCTAATTAGTAGAACCTTACTTTCAAATTTTAGCAGCAGGTTGTGGAGAACTTTACGCTAAGGCACATGAGAGAGCCGCAATCAAACAAGAAACGCATTTCTCTCATGTACTTTGCCCAAAGTTGAAAAGAACTTTAGTTAGCACTAAACTACAGCATATCATTAACAATCAATGTCCAGCTTTCAATCAGCAACATTTTAACATGTAACTAGCCTGTTCTTTCTACGTCACGGTACAGTGAACAAGTGGTACTCACTGACCGCGAGGGACGGCGATTATAATCGATTTACACCTGCAGGGTTACCCGAACAACCCGTCACGTACGCCCGTACTCGATGTTGCCTACAACAACCATCACGGACGCCGTACGCGACTACCTTTCACCCGTTAGCCAAATATTGAACCGGTCCCATCGTCCCGAGCAAGAGGTCCCTGCACGCGCATCTCTGTGCCGCCAGCTGATTTACACCTCGAGCTCTCAACCTACCCTCTGAACGACGGGCAATGCCTCAATACCCAGCTACCCGAGTTACATCAGTTTCCCGGTTCCCATATAGCCGGTAGGTCTTCGGTACTGTTCTAGCTTGTTCAACAGGCCCGCACACGGCTCGGTCATCAATCGACACAAGCGGAGCTACAGCACACAGGCCCCAAAGTCCTGCTGCCCTTACTCTCCGCTCGGTCTCATTTTCTTGCCATGTGTTTCATGTGCTATCTCTACCCGAGCGATGTGCCTCTAGCCTATTCTCGCGAGTAGTTCCAACTACTCGACTTGTACCGAATCCTACTCTATCCTAGCAATGCAGTGGCTAACGGGGTTTTCAATCCTAAACCCAACCCGTGGTTTTCTTGGCTATGCAGTTGGATTTCCAAACAAGACTCTAATGCACAGAACAAAGGAAACAAGTATGTGCTCAAAACAATAAAAATTTGTAAAAAGGTTAATGCAAACCGGGGCTTGCCTTGCTGCTCTTGGTCGTAGGCTAGCTGTTCCTCCGGAGTAACGAAATCTAGGACTTCGGGTTCCTCCTCGACCTTAGCGACTACATGATAAGAACAATGTATGTATTAATTTAAATGCATTTGTATTAACTTTGAAGTTGTGAAGTCTATAACCCTTGCTAGACAGACCTAATGACTGTGAAACTTTTACTGTGGCTTGGTTACAACCTAAACAAAGAATTGGTCAAGTTTTAGTTGCAGCAAAGCTCATTTGAGCCCTCCACAAATAATTATGTCCTTGACCTTAATTGGAACTCTTAGGGTGTTCTAGGAATTTTCATGAGACAAACTATGACTTTCTGAAAACTAGATTTTCAGAGGGTTCTAATGGAGTTGGTCTCACTTAATTTGGAAGTCTCTAACTAAAGATATGAGCTAAACAATTTCAGAGAAAATTCTGAAAAATGTTTCTGAACATTTTCTATTTTCTCTGGGACAGTTTCACTAATCACACCATTAGGTGGACTAAATGAGCTCAAATAGATCTGAAATTTTTATGGTAGTTCAAGGATATTTTGGTGAACATCTCAGCAAAATTTCAGGATTTTCCTCCAAAGGATGCTCCAGTTAAAATTCCTAAAAGTTTAAACTTAAAGGAATTAATTCTGAAGAATTAAGGAATTTCATGAAGTGAAACTTGATTTTCTGGAGAGTACTCGGAGAGCTGAATCCAGCAAAATTTAGTTCACTCGATTTGGAGCTTTCTAGCCAAAGTTATAAGGATTTGAAGTTTGAAGGAAATCTGAAAATCGGGGAAAAGTTTAAACTCGCGCGTGGGCCAAGGGGACACGCGTCGCACGCCGAAGCGACAGCACACCGCGGCCCACAAGGATTTTGCGCGCCAGCACACCCGATCCCGGCCGCAGCCGGATCCCGATTCAAAATATCGGCCGCTGACAGCTGGGGTCCACCCCCTTCTTCAACCTCGCGACACCCGCGCCCCGCCGCCGAGGGACCTCGCCGGAGAGCTCGCCGCTGGCTGCTGTACAGCACCAAACTTCTTGATTCTGGCCGCCCCTGCCTACTTTTACTTGGGGAACCTGACCCGAGGGTCAGCTGCTCATGACAACGGCCGGAGCATGGTCGGCGACGAGCCGCCATATCGGAACGACTTCGGCCATGTCGGCTGACTCTCCTAGTACCTCAGCTACTTGGGAAATCGGTCGGGGAGCATCAGTGGACCTCAGAGAAGGTCGACATGAACTCGGGGCAGCTCGGGGAATGAGTGATCGGAGCACGCCGGGGAGGGAATAAATAGCCCGGCGGCTGGTCTCCGGCTTGGGGCGCGCAGCAGGAGCTGGCGCCGGCTGCCCCCCTTCGGTGGCGCGCGTGCACAGCAGCCGGGAACCGACTGAACTGTGTTTCAGTCGGTTTGTTTTGAGGCAGAGGCTGACATGTGGGTCCCACCCCTCTTTTAACCTCTGAAATTTACTCCTAACAGCTGTGGTAAACAGTGAACCCTATTCTACCCTTGGCAATTCAAATTATTCACCCAAGAGCCATTTGAATTGATCAAAGTTCAAATGAGGTTTGGTTTGAATGAATTTCAGCACAAGTTCAGTTTGAAATTCAAATAAAGTTTGAATTTCTCCCCCTTAGCTCATGTCAAGATCAACCCCAAATTGAGTGAAAATTGGTGTGTGAGCTCACAAAAATGTGCTGAGCAAGAATATGCCTTCCACTTTCAAATTCATGGTATAAAAACAGTTTGAATTTGAATATGTTTTCAAACTGCCCCTTTCCTATCTATACCCAAGATGACCTCAAAAAGGTTTTGAATTTGGGTGAAACTTGGCATCGACATCCTTAGCAAAGTGTAGGAGTTTTCATATGTCCAGCCCATCTATATCACATGTGGGAAATACCACTTTTGCAATGTGTAAGTTTGTTCTCTAATGAGCATGTTGATAATTGTTACTTGCTCTTCATTTGTGTTCATCATTCTTGCTCAAATGAGGTGTGTGGTGTGGTCATGAACACTACAAATGGGTGTCAAAAACTGAGGCCCTTACATTCCTCCCCCCTTAAAAGAATCTCGTCCCGAGATTATAAGGTGAAAATGAGAGAGAGGGCGGTGGAAAATTACCGGATATGCGACGTGAGAAAGTCGGGGTAGTTAGTGCGAAGGAATTCTTCGCTCTCCCATGTCGCTTCGTCCATGGAGTGATTACTCCACAGAACCTTGTAGAACCACAACGTACGGTTGCGTGTGGTTCGGGCCTTCTCATCAATAATCTGCACCGGTTCCTCCCGATAGGTGAGATCCAGTTGCAGTTCTTCAATGTCTTCCAGCTGAACGGTAGTTGATAGCTTAAGACACTTCCTCAGCTGGGAAATGTGAAAGACGTCATGCACACCGGAAAGTGCTTCTGGTAATTTCAGCCGGTATGCTACCGATCCACATCTTTCGGTAATCTGGAATGGACCGATGAATCGGGGTGCTAACTTTCCTCTCACCCCAAATCTGTTTACGCCTTTCATTGGAGATACTCGTAGGTATACGTGATCTCCAACTTCGAATTGTAATGGCCGCCTTCTCCGGTCCGCATACTGTTTCTGTCGGGATTGAGCGGCTTTTAGGTTCTCTTGAATTACTCGAACCTTTTCTTCCGCGTTGTTGACAAGGTCAATCCCGAAGGTAACCCTTTCGCCAGACTCACACCAGTTCAATGGTGTGCGGCATTTTCTTCCGTATAGCGCCTCGTAGGGCGCCATCTTGATGCTGGCTTGGTACCCATTGTTGTACGAGAACTCGGCTAACGGCAAGTGATCATCCCAATTCTTGCCGTGGTCGATAGCGCAAGCTCGTAGCATGTCTTCTAGAATTTGATTTACCCGCTCAGTTTGTCCATCTGTCTGCGGGTGGTAGGCTGAACTACGGATCAGCTTCGTCCCCAAGGCAGCGTGTAGCTGCTCCCAAAAACGGGACACAAATAAAGTGCCCCGGTCCGATACGATGGTACGGGGTACGCCGTATAAGCATAGGATTCGTGAGATGTACAGTTCAGCGTACTTCTTGGCGTTGTAGTTGGTGTTGACCGGGATGAAATGGGCAACTTTGGTGAGCCGATCGACGATCACCCACACAGAATCATGTTTCTGTAAGGTGGTGGGTGAACCGACGACGAAATCCATGCTCACGTCCTCCCATTTCCAGGCAGGAATGCCTAGTGGTTGCAGCAGTCCCGGTTTCCGCATATGGTCTGCCTTCACCCTTCGACATGTATCACACTCGGACACGTATTTGGCAGTCTCTCGCTTCATCCGTGTCCACCAAAACCTTCTTCTGAGTTCTTGATACATTTTGTTGCTGCCGGGGTGAATAGAAAACTTTGATAAGTGAGCCTCATCAAAGATTTTCTTCCGTAACTCCGGGTTTCGGGGTACGACGATTAGGTCCTTGAACCATAGGACGCCGTCTCCGTCCTTCCGGAAACATTTTAATTCCCCACTATCTACACGTCTCCAAAAATGTGACATGCCCTTGTCATTCTTCTGGGCTGCCGCTATCTCTTCACGGATGGTGGGGATCAAAGCTAAGTTGTAGAGAGCTCCGTGTGGAATCACATGTAGTGGTGGTTCGCTCTCTTCCAACGGTGTGATGGTCAGATTATTAACGTGTGACTTGCGGCTCAGCGCATCTGCCACAACGTTTGCCTTGCCCGGATGATAATGGATCTCTATTTCGTAATCCTTTATCAGTTCCAACCATCTTCGTTGCCTCATGTTCAACTCCTTCTGAGTGAATATGTACTTGAGGCTTTTGTGGTCAGTATATAAATGTACGAGGTTACCGAGTAGGTAGTGCCTCCACATCTTCAGTGCAAGTACCACGGCAGCGAGCTCCAAATCGTGAGTTGGATAATTTTGCTCATGGTTCCTAAGCTGCCGTGATCCATACGCGACCACTCTTCGGTCTTGCATCAGCACACATCCGAGCCCAATGCCGGATGCATCGCAGTACACATCGAACGGTTTTGTTGTGTCTGGCTGCGCCAAAACCGGTGCTGACGTCAGGTGCTTGACTAAAGCCTTGAATGCTGCTTCACATGCTGGACTCCAAACATATCTGGTAGCCTTCTTCAGCAGCTCTGTCATTGGCTTGGCAATCTTCGAGAAGTTCGGAATGAACCTCCGATAATATCCCGCGAGTCCGAGGAAACTCCGTACCTCATGAACAGTTCTCGGGGATTTCCAATTCAGCACTTGCGTGATCTTGCTCGGGTCCACAGCGATACCCTCCGCTGAGATGATATGCCCGAGGAAAGGCACTTGCGATATCCAAAACTCGCATTTGCTGAACTTTGCGTATAACTTGTGATCCCGCAGCCGTTGCAAGACTATACGCAGATGTTTCTTGTGATCTTCCTCCGATTTGGAATATACCAGGATGTCGTCGATGAAGACCACGACAAACTTGTCCAGCTCCGGCATGAACACCGAGTTCATTAAGTACATGAAGTGAGCTGGAGCATTGGTGAGGCCAAAGGACATGACCAGGTACTCATAAAGTCCATACCTTGTTGAGAAAGCTGTCTTTGGAATGTCCTCCGCCCTTATCTTAATTTGATGGTACCCGGATCTTAAATCCATCTTGGAAAAGATCTTTGCTTCGACCAACTGATCAAACAACATGTCGATCCGTGGCAACGGGTACTTGTTCTTGATGGTTACGGCATTTAATGGACGGTAGTCCACGCAAAGCCGCAACGTTTCATCCTTCTTCTTGACAAATAATGCCGAACAGCCCCATGGCGAGGAGCTCGGCCTAATAAAACCCTTCTCCAGAAGGTCCGTGAGCTGAGTCTTCAGTTCAGCCAACTCCTTGGGTGCCATCTTGTACGGCCTTCGGGATATTGGCATGGTTCCCGGTGCAAGTTCAATCTTGAACTCCACCTCTCTATCGGGTGGCATCCCCGGCAAATCGTCCGGGAACACATCCGGGAACTCTCGGGCCACTGGAATGTCTTCCAATCTGATGGTTGTGGCTTGATAGACACTTGGAAGTTTTATTTCTGGACTGTCCAGAAATAATGAGTGAGAACCGTGCACCTCTGAGTTTAAGTGCACGACTCGAAGGACGGTGTCTAAAACAGCGCCGTGGCGGGTTAACCACGACATCCCTAGGATGACATCGACCTTCTGTCCCTCTAAGATAATGAGAGACGTGGGGTACACTCTACCCGCTAAGCATAATGGTGCTTTGGAGACCATTACGCTTGCTGAAATCCTCCCACCCGGTGAACAAATTAAATATGGACTATCGGTGGGTAGTATTGGCAAGCTGTGTTTAGCAATGAAAGCCTGGCTAATAAAATTATGCGTGGCGCCTGAATCAAATAGTACTATAGCGGGATGCTGGTGGAGTTGGAACATACCCGCAAGGATGGGCTCGCCCTCCGGCACGTCCTCAATGGCAAGCTGGTGGACAGTGCCGGGCCTAGGGTTTGCCCGCCGCGCATTAATAGGGTTCCGGGGTTGATTCCTCCCCGGAAACTGTGGTGCCACTCCGCCGCCTTGCCTCTCCGGGCAACTGCTCGCGAAGTGTCCTGGACGACCACACTTGTAACATGTGGCCGCTGCTGGTGGAGTACTCGGGGTCTACCACTTCTTCTCCCATTCCAGGTTCTCCCATGGCTGGAAGACCCAAGACTACCGGTACGCCCAATACCGGGGGCACGAGGTCCTGCAATGCATGCACCTCGTCCATAGCCTGGTTGTAGTCCTCTTCCCAGCCTTGTCCTTCCTCAATAGCGTCGTCCCGCTCTTGAGCAAGGTCCACATTCTGCTGGGTTAGGGTCTGCACCAGCTCTTGCAACGCCGCGATGTCAACACGGCTCTTCTTCTTTGCCTTCTTCAGACGACGCAACTGGTTGTGTTGTTCATTCAGTCGCTTGATCGTCGGAAGGAGCACATTGCGGAGTGCACTGTGCGCACTCTTGAAATGATCTCCACGGCTTGTGCTCTCCTTGAGCTTGGTGGCGAGATGCTCCGTATGAACAGCTTGGCTGTCCATCACAGCGTTTCCCGCCCTCATTTGGAGGCTGAGGTTGGCCTCCGCGGGGTTGTACCTTGGGCAAGTCGGGTCTGTTGCCTCCAGGTACCTCTCTTCGCACACATGCTGATCTCGTCCCTCCACCGGAACGAGTGCGTATGGAGTTCCCTCCATAGCCTGCACGTGTAGTTGGCAGAAACGTGACATAGTGTCACGGGCTGCCACTTGCCACATCCCTTCCGGTTGTCTTCCTCTCACCGTGACGGTGAATGGCACCCAACCGGGTGGCGTAGGCCCTGCAGGAACCTCGACATGGATCGTCCACGTCTTGTTCCCCTCTTCGCCTTCTTCCTTGGTGAAGTATTGCGGCATCTGGTTGTACCCGAAATATTGAAGCATTTGCCACAATGCTTCCAGGTAGCCGCTACGGTCAGAACAGTGGGAAACTACCCACCCGTTCTCCAACCGTTTATCTGCTGCCATATATAAAAATATATTTGAGAAATGTCAAATATTCATTTGAACAGTAAACCATTGAGTTATAACATAAGATATGTCATTGAACCCCTAAAACTTGGAAACATAGTTCAAATTTTTAAACAAATTTGACTGCTGATCTGCTGTTCCAATGACAGCCCTGACCAGTTTCCATATCAATCTGATTTAGGCCAGGTTAAAAGCAAAACCAGTCCTGGAGCTCAACATCAAAGTTAAAGTTAACTTCAATAGCTTTCCAGAAAGTATTTGGTTGGCCTAAGATCTGTCCTGGTTCACAAGTTATGAGATGTCAAAGTTAACAGAATTTCTGGGAACAATTGGACAGCACCTCCCTGCCTTAGGTACTGATTTGATCCAAGAATCCCAGTTAATTCTGTTCCTAATCTGACAAAACTTTCTGTTACAAAGTTGTAACCCATCTCATAAGCTTTCCATAACTACCTCATTTCCTATTTTTGGATTTTTATGCAGGAAGTTATGCTTAATTTACAGAGAGTCTACAGAGAGTCTTTGCTCTGTCCTGTTTTCTGGACAGTTTCAACTCTGCTGCATTTTTTGAGTGGTTAAGGGATGAAACACCTCTGGAACTCAACAGAAAAGTTGTAAAGCTCCTCCAAAGCTTTCCAGAAATGTATCATACGACCCCATCCTCGAAAGAACTCAACCTCTAACCTCTGATTAACTTCAGCCTTGATTTAGCTGAAAACAGAGTGCTCTGTCCTTAACATCCTATAAGTTGAAAACTTATTAGCTTTGAATATCCTGTTCAAGGGAAGGAGTTACATCAAGTTTTACTACTTTGGATCAAAACCTTCAAATTTTTAAATGAAGTTGTTCATTTAGTTGGGTGTGACGTCGATGCGTCACCAGATCATGTCGGTACTACGTCCTCACAAAGAAAAACCTATACCGGACTTAGCCGGCTTCGTTAGTTCAGTGGCACTACTCGTCACTCGCACACGGATGCTACACGTCTACCGTTTCGTGGTAAGGCTACCTGCAGAAATTCAACCAATCATCAGACTCGGCTGCACACCGAGCCCGGAATCTATACAGTTTGTACACCCGGCCGTCATCACTCGCCCGGATGTTCCCAAGCCAAACACGCCTTGAGTTACGTGTTCACGTTTCAGACCACGTGACGGGGTCTCCCATGTTGCACCACGCACGCCAGGGACAGACGTTGCTCGAATACCCCAAACGACATGAAGAGTCGTAGAGGATATCAAAGCGGGTCGGGTTACCTGCCACCCGTGGGGCTCCACCCTTCAGCTTGTGCGCACTGGTGGACAGCGCTTACGTGCACCCCCCAAGACATGAACGTCCCGAGATGCACAATTTTCCGACATAACAATTAGGTTACTAAGCCACTTTCTATATACTAATAACATCCTTATACGGGCTACTAACTCGTTCCTCACTGGATTTTTTTGAAAAAGAAGACCTTTGTACTGTGTTACACCTCAAGCGAGCTCTGATACCACGCTGACACGACCCCAATGGTCCTGTCGAGCCAGGATCACGCTGAGGGGTGCTGCGTTGCACATCACCGTATAACACACGTCAAAGGTGCAAAGCGGAAGCGGAAGCTTTATTACATAAACAAGTTTATGCACATGTTTACATCAGAATAAGTTTAGTCCACACTCGCGGGCGTAGACTAAGCATCAAGTGCACGTTCAGCCCTCGAACGTGTCCTTGCTAGCACACACGCACACTAACTCTGCGGCGTGCACGACTCCCACTCGACGGGGTTCCCCTCCTGGGGTTCCGTCTCCTCTTCGGGAGTCCCTTCCTCATAGAACCCTGCAAAAAGCTTCAAACACAAGCAGTGAGCACGAAGGCTCAGCAAGTCTGACCCGTCTCACCTAAACATGGAACTTCTACATGAGGGTAATGGGTTGCATGAGGTAAAAATCATTTGCAAGGACTCGCCTAATTAGTAGAACCTTACTTTCAAATTTTAGCAGCAGGTTGTGGAGAACTTTATGCTAAGGCACATGAGAGAGCCGCAATCATACAAGAAACGCATTTCTCTCATGTACTTTGCCCAAAGTTGAAAAGAACTTTAGTTAGCACTAAACTACAGCATATCATTAACAATCAATGTCCAGCTTTCAATCAGCAACATTTTAACATGTAACTAGCCTGTTCTTTCTACGTCACGGTACAGTGAACAAGTGGTACTCACTGACCGCGAGGGACGGCGATTATAATCGATTTACACCTGCAGGGTTACCCGAACAACCCGTCACGTACGCCCGTACTCGATGTTGCCTACAACAACCATCACGGACGCCGTACGCGACTACCTTTCACCCGTTAGCCAAATATTGAACCGGTCCCATCGTCCCGAGCAAGAGGTCCCTGCACGCGCATCTCTGTGCCGCAAGCTGATTTACACCTCGAGCTCTCAACCTACCCTCTGAACGACGGGCAATGCCTCAATACCCAGCTACCCGAGTTACATCAGTTTCCCGGTTCCCATATAGCCGGTAGGTCTTCGGTACTGTTCTAGCTTGTTCAACAGGCCCGCACACGGCTCGGTCCTCAATCGACACAAGCGGAGCTACAGCACACAGGCCCCAAAGTCCTGCTGCCCTTACTCTCCGCTCGGTCTCATTTTCTTGCCATGTGTTTCATGTGCTATCTCTACCCGAGCGATGTGCCTCTAGCCTATTCTCGCGAGTAGTTCCAACTACTCGACTTGTACCGAATCCTACTCTATCCTAGCAATGCAGTGGCTAACGGGGTTTTCAATCCTAAACCCAACCCGTGGTTTTCTTGGCTATGCAGTTGGATTTCCAAACAAGACTCTAATGCACAGAACAAAGGAAACAAGTATGTGCTCAAAACAATAAAAATTTGTAAAAAGGTTAATGCAAACCGGGGCTTGCCTTGCTGCTCTTGGTCGTAGGCTAGCTGTTCCTCCGGAGTAACGAAGTCTAGGACTTCGGGTTCCTCCTCGACCTTAGCGACTACATGATAAGAACAATGTATGTATTAATTTAAATGCATTTGTATTAACTTTGAAGTTGTGAAGTCTATAACCCTTGCTAGACAGACCTAATGACTGTGAAACTTTTACTGTGGCTTGGTTACAACCTAAACAAAGAATTGGTCAAGTTTTAGTTGCAGCAAAGCTCATTTGAGCCCTCCACAAATAATTATGTCCTTGACCTTAATTGGAACTCTTAGGGTGTTCTAGGAATTTTCATGAGACAAACTATGACTTTCTGAAAACTAGATTTTCAGAGGGTTCTAATGGAGTTGGTCTCACTTAATTTGGAAGTCTCTAACTAAAGATATGAGCTAAACAATTTCAGAGAAAATTCTGAAAAATGTTTCTGAATATTTTCTATTTTCTCTGGGACAGTTTCACTAATCACACCATTAGGTGGACTAAATGAGCTCAAATAGATCTGAAATTTTTATGGTAGTTCAAGGATATTTTGGTGAACATCTCAGCAAAATTTCAGGATTTTCCTCCAAAGGATGCTCCAGTTAAAATTCCTAACAGTTTAAACTTTAAGGAATTAATTCTGGAGAATTAAGGAATTTCATGAAGTGAAACTTGATTTTCTGGAGAGTACTCAGAGAGCTGAATCCAGCGAAATTTGGTTCACTCGATTTGGAGCTTTCTAGCCAAAGTTATAAGGATTTGAAGTTTGAAGGAAATCTGAAAATCGGGGAAAAGTTTAAACTCGCGCGTGGGCCCAGGGGACACGCGTCGCACGCCGAAGCGACAGCACACCGTGGCCCACAAGGATTTTGCGCGCCAGAACACCCGATCCCGGCCGCAGCCGGATCCCGATTCAAAATATCGGCCGCTGACAGCTGGGGTCCACCCCCTTCTTCAACCTCGCGACACCCGCGCCCCGCCGCCGAGGGACCTCGCCGGAGAGCTCGCCGCTGGCTGCTGTACAGCTCCAAACTTCTTGATTCTGGCCGCCCCTGCCTACTTTTACTTGGGGAACCTGACCCAAGGGTCAGCTGCTCATGACAACGGCCGGAGCATGGTCGGCGACGAGCCGCCATATCGGAACGACTTCGGCCATGTCGGCTGACTCTCCTAGTACCTCAGCTACTTGGGAAATCGGTCGGGGAGCATCAGTGGACCTCAGAGAAGGTCGACATGAACTCGGGGCAGCTCGGGGAATGAGTGATCGGAGCACGCCGGGGAGGGAATAAATAGCCCGGCGGCTGGTCTCCGGCTTGGGGCGCGCAGCAGGAGCTGGCGCCGGCTGCCCCCCTTCGGTGGCGCGCGCGCACAGCAGCCGGGAACCGACTGAACTGTGTTTCAGTCGGTTTGTTTTGAGGCAGAGGCTGACATGTGGGTCCCACCCCTCTTTTAACCTCTGAAATTTACTCCTAACAGCTGTGGTAAACAGTGAACCCTATTCTACCCTTGGCAATTCAAATTATTCACCCAAGAGCCATTTGAATTGATCAAAGTTCAAATGAGGTTTGGTTTGAATGAATTTCAGCACAAGTTCAGTTTGAAATTCAAATAAAGTTTGCATTTCTCCTCCTTAGATCATGTCAAGATCAACCCCAAATGGAGTGAAAATTGGTGTGTGAGCTCACAAAAATATGCTGAGCAAGAATATGCCTTCCACTTTCAAATTCATGGTATAAAAACAGTTTGAATTTGAATATGTTTTCAAACTGCCCCTTTCCTATCTATACCCAAGATGACCTCAAAAAGGTTTTGAATTTGGGTGAAACTTGGCATGGACATCCTTAGCAAAGTGTAGGAGTTTTCATATGTCCAGCCCATCTATATCACATGTGGGAAATACCACTTTTGCAATGTGTAAGTTTGTTCTCTAATGAGCATGTTGATAATTGTTACTTGCTCTTCATTTGTGTTCATCATTCTTGCTCAAATGAGGTGTGTGGTGTGGTGATGAACACTACAAATGGGTGTCAAAAACTGAGGCCCTTACACTTTAGTTGATTTGGTGCGGTAACAATGTGGAAATCGTGTCGGTTTCCTTCCGTGTTGGTATTCCTGCGCGTACAGAAGAAAAACAGCTTCAAATCTCGTTACCATCGCGGTGGTGAGCTCCGGAGGCTCCACGTGTCCAGCGGAGGCCTGGCTCCCTTTTTCCGCAGAGGCAGGCTCCGGTTGTGCCGCGTGTCAGGCGGGCGAGACCTCCCTCTCCTCAGAGGCGAGCTCCGCGTGCACCACGTGTCCTGGCTGGTCAGAACCTCCCTCCCCCTCAGAGGTGAGGTCCGCGTGCGCCACATGTCTAGTGGGTCGGGACCTCCCTCTCCCTCAGAGGTGAACTCCGTGTACACTACGTGTCGGTGCCGGACCTCCCCTCTCTCCGGAGGTGGCTCAGAATGTGCCATGTGTCAAATTCCGGACGTCCCTCTCTTCGGAGGTGAGCTCCGTGAGTGCCACGTGTCAGTTCAAGACCTCCCTCACTTCGGAGGTGAGCTCCGTGAGTGCCATGTGTCAATTCCGGACCTCCCTCTCTTTGGTGGTGGGCTCCGGTAGTGCCACGTGTCCGTTCTGGAGCTCCCATCTCTTTGGAGGTGAGCTCCGAGAATGCTACATGTCAAGCAGCGCCGATCTTCCTTATTTCTCGGAGGCGAGCTCTGAGGTTGACATGTGTCCGTTAGCGTCAGACCTCCTGGAGGTGAGCTCCAGAGGTGACACGTGTCCAGTGGTGTTGGACCTCCCGGAGGTGAGCTCCGGAGGTGACACGTGTCCAGTAGGACCGGACCTCACGGAGGTAGCTCCGAGAGTGACACGTGTCCAATAGGACCGGACCTCCCGGATGTAAGCTCCAAGAGTAACACGTGTCAAATAGTGTCAGACCTCTCGGGGATGAGCTCCGAGGGTGACACGTGTGGGGACCACCCCGTGGTTCGCCCACTCCAGGATCGCATAGGGTGGTGCCGTGCGATGCGGCACCCAACAGCACACACGAAAAGAATTAAAGAACAACATACAAACTTTTATTGGATATAAAACAGCGGAAGTCTTTTTACAAAACTTATTTATACAGCGGAAGTAATATACATAAGTAGCCTCTCATCTTAACTATGCAAAAGTGTAGCCGTCCAGCCCGGGGACGCTACACACTAGCAGCATGGAACTGGAGAATCACGGCGGCGTGCAGGGCTCCAGCTCGGCCGTGTACCCCGACGGGGGCATCGCCTCATCCTCGGAACCTTCCTCATAACTCTCACCTGCACACAGCTCTAATATTGCAACCGTGAGCACGAAGGCTCAGCAAGTCTTAACTGTCAACCCTAGGCATGGAACTCTACATGCAAGAATGTGTAAGATAGGGAAAAGTACTTTGCAATAAAGACACGCCTACATGTTGATCCTTATTTTCAGTTTTATAGCAGCAGTTTAATAAGCCTTAGGCAGCCCCCACATCGAAAGTCCACAATCAAACAAGAAATGCTTTCCTCCGATGTGGTGATGCCCAAAGTGGAATATAAACTTAATTAGCGCTATAACTACAGCATACAAGGTTTCCAGACATTAATAATGCAATACAGCATATTCAGTTGGCTTATTTCACTTCTTACTACGTCACAGCGCAGTGAACAAGCGGGTACTCAAATAACCGCGAGGGACAGTGATTGCAATCAGAAGACACCCGGACAACACGTCACATACACCCACTTTCAGAAGCGTGATTCCACACCCCTTCCTACTCTGTTGTATGCGACAACCTTTCAAAGGCAACCCAAATGCAGAACCGGTCCATCCGTAACGGGCAGGAGGTCCCGTGTGGAGCGTGACTGTGCCCACCGGCAGATTTACACCTTGCTACCCTCAACCCACTCCTATTTACGGTTGGGTAAGCCTCGACACCCAGGTTAACCATTTACATAGGTTTCCTTGTTCCCATATGCCAGTATGCATCCGGTACTGTTTGATACTTGTCCAGCAGGGCCGCACACGGACGATCCTCAACCGATACCAACCGGGCTACGCACGTGAGACCTCTGATCACTGCATCCTATCCCCCCTGCTGGGTCTCATTTTTATAACTCAAGCCATTCTCTACCTCTTTTCTTTCCGTTTGATAAGTACTATCTCGCGAGTAGCTTCTAACCACTCGACTTCTACCGAGATCCAAACATTAGCATGACATTCTCTACTCGTCGAGTTTGTAAACTACCCAACCCTTTATAGGAGTTAAAAGGCTATGCAAGTGGGGTTTCAATCACCCTAACTCTAATGCAAGCATTCACCCTAGACATAAGTGGTACAAATAAAAAGATTTGTAAAAGGTACTTAAGTGCAAACCGGGGCATGCCTGGTTGCGAGTCATAGAAGAAGTTAGCTTCCGGTGGGAGGACGTCCAAGGGCTCCGGTGCGTTCTCAACTTTGGTCACTATTATGAAATGTATCAAAATGTATATGTAAGTATTAAGGACCTATAAGAATTGAACTTCTATTCGTAGCTACTGATATTTAAGATCCTTAATTGGCTTTGGGATTTTTACAGTGAATACTAGACCCTCTAAGGATGATCTAAGTAAAATTTGGAGACATGCCATTGCACAATGTAGTCTTCAAAATTTCTACAAGTACAATGCTTCTCTGAATTTTGAGCTCAAATCAGGAGCTTTGAGATAGCTAATAGTGGAATATCTGATTAGGGTAAGTCTCCATGGTTCTAACAAAATTTGTTTCACCATTTTTGGAGCTAGCAACAGAGAGATATGAATTTTTGAAGTTGGACAGGTGTTCTGAAATAGTTTCTGTTTAAATTGGAATTTTCCAATAAAGGCTGAACATGGGAAGGCAGTTTAGCCTAGCAAAAGAACTCCAATGAAGCCCAAATTGTTACTGGAGATCTGTAACTATGAAAAGTATTAGCTGCCCAAATTTGGGAATATTTCATAAAGAATTGCTCCTGTAATAAATCCCTAAAGTGTTTACTAAAAACAATTCCTCAGAAATCCCTGGGCATTTTCATAGCCAGCATTCTGTCTCGCTGTGAAGTACTCATGAGGATTCCAACAAAATTGGTCCCACCCTTTTTGGAGTTTTATACACAAAGTTGTGGGTCTCCAAAGTTTGAACTGCATTAGGAAAATCTGGAAATGTTTAAATCCTGACTGTGGGTCCCACCCGTCAGCTCTCTCTTCTTCCTCGCGCCAAACAGAGGAGCCCGCGGCGTTTGCTCCGGCGAGGGTGGCGGGAAGGGCTTTCCCGGCCATCTCCCGGGCCCAAACTCGCCGCTCCTCCATCATTGACCCCGCTGAATACTCTGGGAGGGTTGCCGGCGGCCGTAGCTCACCGGAAACCACCGCACACCAGTGACAGTAAGGTTTTGAACTCCGGCGAGGTCGGGAACCCTTATTCATCCACCAAATGATCGGTTCTCGGGCTCTAAAGCACCAGTGGGAGATGTGGGATCTAGAACAGACTGCCTAACTCGATGAAACGGCCGGCAAAGTAGGGTTCAACGGTGAGCCGAAGCGTTTTCCCATGGCGGCGCGAAAATTGACTAGAACACGGGCAACACTTGATGGTTTTTCTCTGTTCTTTGTCGGGGACGGGCGCTAGAGAGTACAGAAGCTATGTGCACGTGAGCTCAAGGCGTGGTTGATCGTGCAACCCAAATTTGGATACGAACCGAGCCTCGTTCTTCTACACTAGGGTTCGGGAAAGAATGAAATTCGAGCTACTCGATAGATCATTTTCTATACGGCTGGCGGCCACACCATCCAGGGCTACCCACGCACCTTTCTAGTATAGAAGGTCAGAGGAGAGGGTGGCCGGATGAGGCTGTCGACGGTGAGCCAAAACGGCGAGGTCCGGTGCACCTCAAGGCTTTGGCGCCAATCCGAGTTTCACGAGCGGCTCTGATCGGTAAACCTTGGAGGAACTTTGGAGAGGGCTAGAGCACATCCAGGCGCTACTCTTTGCTGTGGATGGCTCGAGCAGCTGAGCTCAGAAGGCTGTGGTCGATCAGAGAGAACGCTCGGGCGGTCGCTCTGATCACCCACGCGCGCGCCGATGTTGGGGCAGCGAGAAACAGCTCGGTGGAGCCTCCGGCGCGGGTCGAAGTCGAGCGCTGGCACGCTGTGCTCGTTCGAGGGAAAAACAGTCGGTTTGTTTGCTTTGTGTGGCTGACAATTGGGCCCCACCTCCCCCTTTGTCTAGTCAAATTTGTCTCTGATATTTTCCTTCCAGCAACTCAGAATTAAAGGCCTTACTTGATCGAAAAGTTAAGGTTTGAATTTGCTGAATTCAAATGGTTTGAATTCTGGTGTATAATTTTAATTGTGTTTGATCATTTGAATTTGAAATGGAGTTTGAATTCTCCATTTTGCATTGTCCCAAAAACATAGAAAACCAGCTCCAAAGTTTCCAATTTTTGGCATGGCTGCTCATTTAAATGTGGAGAACACATTTGTGGAACCAAATTTCCAAATTGGGGGAATTGGAATTTGAAACTGAATTTGAAATTCAGATTAGAGAGCTTCCTCTTTTAATCCCAAACAAATATTAAAACTCCTCCAAATGATCTGAAATTTGGAAGGGTGAATATTTGGACAATGAAGATCCAAGTTATGAATTTAGATCTCCATGTTTGGAAGTTTTGGGAGTGTTTTAATTCTCACTTTGAACTTATGCTGTTATAATTCAAAGTTTTAATTCCCCTCATTTTTCATAAGTGGACTTGAGCTGAATTTTCTTGCTACCACTTTTGGGGATTTTACATCCCTCCCCCCTTAAAAAGAATCTCGTCCCGAGATTCCAAAAGAAATGCAAAGTGGGGGAAACTTTACCGGGTATACAATGATAGTAAGTCCAGATAATATGTTCGGAGATAGTCCTCGCTTTCCCATGTCGCCTCATCAGCGGTATGGTTACTCCACAAGACCTTGTAGAACCCTAAGGTTCGGTTTCTTGTGGCGCGAGTCATTTCATCGATAATCCGGATTGGATACTCCATGTACGTAAGGTCCGGTTGAAGAACTTCTATGTCTTCTGTGCGGATTTCAGCGGAGGGTTTGAGGCACTTCCTCAGCTGAGAGATGTGGAAGATATCGTGAATTCCTGCGAGCGACGTCGGTAAATCCAAACGATAGGCCACGGGTCCGCATCTTTCAATGACGGCGAACAGACCAATGAATCGTGGCGCAAGTTTACCCTTCACTCTGAAACGATGGACTCCCTTCATCGGAGATACACAGACATAAACTTGGTCCCCGACGTTGAAGTGGAGAGGGCAGCGTCTTTTGTCCGCATAGCTCTTCTGACGAGATTGAGCATCCTTGAGGTTTGCTTGTATTACTCGCACTCGTTCTTCAGCTTCATTCACAAGTTCAATGCCGTAGATAACTCGCTCGCCGGACTCGCACCAGTTAAGTGGTGTGCGGCATTTCCGGCCGTAGAGAGCTTTATACAGCGCCATATTTATGCTCGCTTGATAGCCATTGTTGTAAGAAAACTCCGCCAGCGGCAAATGATCGTCCCAATTCTTGCCGTGGTGGATGGCACAAGCGCGTAGCATGTCTTCCAGCACTTGATTCACCCGTTCAGTTTGACCATCCGTCTGCGGGTGATACGCGGAACTGCGGATCAATTTGGTCCCCAATGATGCGTGCAGCTGTTACCAAAACCAAGAGATGAACAGCGCACCGCGGTATAAAATAATGGAGCGGGGGACACCGTGTAAGCACAAGATCTTTGCAATGTACAGCTCCGCATATTGCTTGGCCACGTACTTTGTATGTACAGGGATAAAATGAGCCGACATGGTTAGTCGATCGACTATTACCCAAATTGAGTCATGCTTGTGAGACGTGAGAGGTAAACCAATTATGAAGTCCATGCTGATATCCTCCCAGTTCCACTACGGAATGTTCAATGGTTGCAGCTGTCCGGCTTTACGCATATGGTCGGCTTTCACACGCCGACACGTATCACATTCGGGTACGTACTTTGCGCTTTCTCTTTTCATCCGTGTGCACCAAAACCTGGTTTTCAGATCCTGGTACATCTTGTTTCTGCCCGGATGAATAGAATACTTGGACAAATGAGCTTCATCCAAGATTTTCTTCCGAAGCTCCATGTCACGGGGTACCACTATACGGTCTTTAAACCATAGACTGTCGTACTCATTTCTTCGGAAGAATTTCATTCCGCCATTCTTCATCCTTCTCCGAATGTGCGACATTCACACGTCTTTCTTCTGTGCTTCCATAATCTCCTCTCGTATTGTAAGGACGAGAGCAAGATTATGCAATGCCCCATATGGAACCAAGTACAGACTCGGCTCCTCCTCTTCAAGTGGGGTGATGGAAAGACTGTTGACATGAGATTTTGTAGGATCAAAGTACACGTGTAAATCTACCAGAGGGGGGAGAATGGTAGATAAAAACTTCTCAGTGGAAGCAACAAAACACCCCTCAGCAGAAAACCAATCTGTTAAAGAAACCGTGTGTGCGACTAATCTAAACATGTTCAACTGTGACAAAACTAGTATAGATTGTATAGAATCAAGTCACAAAGACGTCACAACAAGAATCATGAAAATCCGTTGAGAGAAACTCAAGTTACGATCGAACAAAGGTCAATCTGTCCTACGAGAAAAAAACAGTTCTGCAATACTGCAAATAAACTCGTGTAGATCAGAAACCACAAATTCAATGACCGTGCAATTTTCACAGATGATATATAATCAATTTGTGAAGACAACCCAAAAAGAATCACATCAATTGGATCTGTAAAACTCGAGTTATGATAAAACCACCGAAGCAAGGTAGTGCTGAACAGAAACTCGACGAGAAAAACTTGTCTGAAACAAGTCGGATGAACAAGGCACAAAAGTTCCTTTAGAATATGAATTTTATTTATCGAAACACAAGAGGAACAGCCCCAAAGTCGTGCACCACTACCTCTGGCCTCCCTTGCTTATATAAACAGCCCTAAGGCCAACTCAACTCAAACTAGGACTCCTACTCCTACTTGGATTCAAACTGTAACTTTCCAATACTGCTTAGGACTCTTCTATACGCAGATAGAAGCAATCTTAAGACTTCCAAATACTTTAGGAACGTATCCCACATTCCTAAAATAACTCAAATTTGTGACCCACACGAAATCCTATAATAACCGACTCAAAACTTTCCATATTTGAGTCAAACACGACTCAGCCGCAGCCTGAGTCCATAACCTAGTCAGTTGGACCTTTCCGACCATTTTTTTACGTCCACATCTCATCATCATGCCTTGGAACATTGCATCATGTCCATGCACTCCTTGCACACATGCAAACATCTTCCAACGATGTCCAAGATACCTTCATATGCATTGTTCTTGATTCAAACATACTGCGCAACCTCCTGATCAACTCAACCACAATTCCTCCCGAACATGGTTGTTGAACCTCATGTTCTCCCTAAGACTAGTTCAATGGATCCCGTCACCAACCATGTCTTGAACTCAAGCAACACCTGCAAATGAATAAACAACCAATACTTCCAAGCACAAGTCCTCGACTTGACTCTCGTTAGTTCCGAAACTACAACATCTTACGTAAGCACCTCACATAAGCATGTTGTAAACCATAGCAAAATGATATCAGCCATAACCACCAAAACACACCAAAAACTTAGTAAAATAATACTAAGCAAATTTTCCATAAGAGTAAAGCAAGTTCGAAACATTGCAAGTTAAAAGCAGAACCATTGCAATCAAGCTCCGAACCTTACCAAAGCTAACCGGAGCTTAACAAAACTAGTCGGACCTAGCGCCGGAGCTTATTAAAGCTTAGTCAGACCTAGTACAGAACTTACCAAAGCTAGTCGGACCTAGCACCGGAGCTAGCAGAAACAAGTCGGACCTAGACAAAGCAAGTCGGACCTTACGTCAGACCTTGCCGGAGCTACCCAAAACATGTCGGACCTATCGTCGGACCTTGCAGGAGCTCGGACCTAGAGTCGGACCTTGTTACAAAGGTGTTTTGGTACTATTCAAAACTTTTATCGTCAAAGCCAATGTATTCAGCACACATAGGTCTCACAATCTCCCCCTTGATGAATGCATTGGCAACACCACTTAAAATCTGAACATTGGCTTATTCACATGAAAAGTTTTGAAAATAATTTTTCCCCCTTTGTAAATCAGAAATAAAATGAGAAGAAAAACAAAAATACCAAAAAATCTTCCCCTGAGAAGAATTGTGCCAAAACACTTGTGAATGTGTGCAATGTGTGATCAATTTCTCCCCCTTTGACAATGTATTCAGCAAGGTACAAAAGAAAATTTTTAATTTGTTATGAGCACATTATAACATATACATATAAAACAAAACTCGTCCAAATCATACTATCAAGTAACTTACACTATTACATCAATGAGATACATAAAGTAGTGTAAGCAATGCTAGAGATCAAGTGTAATTTTTATTTTAAGCAAGTCATGATCTCACAAACTTAACTATTTCAAGACCTGAAAGCATGACACTTGTTGCTGCATTTTATTTATCATTTAAAGACAAATTTTGATCTTATGACATTTGCAAGAGATTATATGCAGCATCAGCCTTATTCTAACCAACCAAGCCAATCCTATGTCATTTGACAGTCAGAAGCTTAAGGACATGGTTTTAGTCATACAAAACTCCTTTCAAGTTCATATCTAAGTGCAATGATAAGCCATCTCAAAAGAAGAAGTGCGATGCATGCATATTCTCTTGATCGTTTCTCATCTTTTTATTTGAACATAAAAACTCAACATGTGAGTTGATTACTTGATTAATTCTTTATGATTAAAAGCACTCGTGAGCATGCAACAAGTTCAAAACAGCAAGAAAGTTTGACCATGACCA
Source organism: Neostapfia colusana (assembly GCA_030760725.1). Lineage (NCBI taxonomy): Eukaryota > Viridiplantae > Streptophyta > Magnoliopsida > Poales > Poaceae > Neostapfia > Neostapfia colusana. Next base: position 27,726,825 of record JASWHV010000017.1, on the reverse strand, counting down.
GATTTAGTGTAAGTAATTATTCGAATTACTAGACATGGTAAAAACTACAAAATGTATAACACAAGTAATGTAGTAAGAACTTTCAGCATGAAAAAGGAATCACAAAGTCATATATGCATGAAATACTAGCTCATATTATTTTAATTTCAGATTGACACATAGACATCCCATGTTTCAAAATTCTCCCTCAATTTAAGCCATGAGGATGCCAACCCCTATTTCACTACGAATGTAACAAAAACGAGTGAAATCCAAAGGTTTTGTAAAAATGTCAGCCAATTGTTGTTCGGTATCTACATGGTGAAGCACAATGTTCCCTTTTTCGATATTATCACGGAGAAAGTGATACCTAATGTCAATGTGCTTAGTTCTCGAATGTTACACGGGGTTTTTAGCAATGCAAATGGCACTAGTGTTATCACAAAACAGTGGAACACTATCTAGATCAACCCCATAGTCCTTAAGTGTTTGAACAATCCAAAGAATTTGTGAGCAAGCACTAGCAGCAGCTACATATTCAGATTTGGCTGTGGATTGTGCAACTGAACTTTGTTTTCAAGAGGACCAAGCAACAAGTGAATTACGAAGAAAATGACAAGCACAAGAAGTACTTTTCCTATCAATCCTACAACCCCCAAAATCAGCATCAGAAAAAACTTTCAAAGTAACGGTTGAGGAAGAAGGAAGAAAAATTTCAAATTCTTGAGTTCCATGTAAGTACCTGAGAATCCTTTTGACGGCTTGACTATGTGAAGCACGTGGGGAGGCTTGAAACCATGCACAAAGACATACGCTGAATTGTATGTCCGGTCTTGATGCCGTGAGATACAAAAGTGATCCGATCATGCTTCTATATTCTTTTTGATCAACAGGATCACAATCTTCATCAAATTCAAGTGTTGTTGCAGTTCCCACTATTGTCCGAAGAGGCTTGATTTTGTCCATGTTGAAGCACCTTAGGAGATCTTTTGTATACTTTGTTTGATGCACAAAGGTACCCTCCTTGGTTTGCTTGATTTGCAGCCCCAAAAAAATATGTGAGTTCTCCCATCATACTCATCTCAAATTCTGAACTCATCATAGCTGAAAACTTGGACACAAGATCATGAGAAGCACAACTAAAGATAATATCACCCACATACACTTGAACGAATAATGAGTCATTGCCATGCTTAAGCACAAAAAGAGTTTTATCAACCTTGCCCATGGTAAACCCCTGTTCAAGTAAGAATGTTTTTAACCTATCATACCATGCTCTAGGGGCTTGTTTGAGACCGTACAAGGCTTTGGACAGTTTGTAAACATGATTAGGAAAATTTGGATTTTCAAAACCAGATGGTTGTTTGACATAAACCTCCTCATCTATGTAGCCATTAAGAAAAGCACTTTTAACATCCATTTGATATAGCTTAAAACCTTTAGATGCAGCAAAAGCTAACAAAATTCTCATGGCTTCTAATCTAGCAACAGGAGCAAAAGTTTCATCAAAATCTATACCTTCAACTTGTGTGAAACCTTGAGCAACAAACCTAGCCTTATTCCTAACCACAACCCCATCCTCACTTTGTTTATTTTTAAACACCCATTTAGTTCCAATTAAAGTGTGAACTTGAGGTGGAGGTACAAGTTTCCAAACATTATTTCTTTCAAAATTTTCTAACACTTCTTGCATGGCAATAGTACAAGATTCATTAGTGAGTGTGTGTGATATATCTTTTGGTTCAGAAGAAGCAACAAAAGCAGAATGAGCATGAGAATTGGGGTCGAAAAACCTGGATCTTGAAACTCGTTCATGCAAGCTTCCAATAATTTGTTGTGGAGGATAACTTTTGAGAATCCAGAGGGGAGTGGATACTTCACAAGCTTCTTCTTCTTCATGTTCATCACAAATAGATGAGCTTGTGACGTGCGGAGGATCTGGACCAGCAATGGTGGTCATAAGTGCTGGCTGTGAATCAAGATCAGGAGCTGGAACAATGTCATTAGCTGCTGATTTTTCGGGCAGCAGCACCACTTCTACCTCTTCTTCAACAAAAATACTCTCCCCCTGCGCATATGGATCCGGACCTGCAATATTTGAACTAGTACCTGGGCTAGCTTCATCAAAAGAAACCTCACAAGTCTCCATAATTTTTTTAGTATCAAGTAAAAGCACACGGAAGCCTCTAGTATGAGATGGATAACCAAGAAACATGCCATCAACAGATCTAGCTTCAAATTTATCAAGATTACCATGTTTCTTAACAAAGCATTTGCAACCAAAGACCCTAAAGTGTGTGACACTAGGCCTATGTCCAAACCTGAGCTCATATGGTGTTTTACCTAGCTTAGCACGCAAGAAAACACGATTTGAGACATAACAAGCGGTTGCAATTGCATCAGCCCAAAATTTTCTAGGAGTTTGATATTCATCAAGCATAGTCCTGGCCATCTCAACTAAGGTTCTGTTCTTTCTGTCTACAACACCGTTTTGTTGAGGTACATACGGTGAAGAAAATTGATGATCTATTGCATTTTCAGCACAAAAGTGATCAAACGATTGATTTTTAAATTCGGTTCCATTATCACTTCTAATTGCTCTTAAATATCCTGGGTGATCAATTGATAATCTAAGAAATAAAGTTCTAAAATGACTAAAAGCTTCATTCTTAGATGCCATAAAGTAAACCCAAGAGTATCTAGAATAGTCATCAACAATCACAAGAACATACCATTTACCTCTGAAGGATTGAACACGTGAAGGTCCTACGGTGTCAAGGTGTAAAAGTTGACCTGGTTCAGTTGTGATGGTCATTGTGAGAGGAACATTTGAACCTGCAACCATCTTATCATGTCTACAAGAAGAGCACACAATTTCTTTGTCCCCTTTAAGCTTAGGCAACCCACGTATGCGATCAAGAGCACTAACACGCGTGAGATGATCAAAGCCTACGTGACCAAGTCTACGATGCCAAAAATATAAATCTTTAGAATCATTTGCAACTAGACATCTATGCTTAGAGGAAGACATATGAAAATCAGCTTTAAAAACACTTCCAAACAGAGACATGTTACAAATAAGCTCACTATTTGAACCTACAACTTTGCAGCAGTTTTTATTGAAAATAATTTCTAGATTTTCACATAGCAATTGTGAAACAGAAAGCAAGTTGTATTTCAAATTTTTGACAAGTGCCACATCCTTCAAAGTGTAGTGATCATTTACTCTAACCGAACCCTTAGCAATTATAGGAGTTAAATAATTATCGGCAAAAGTAACATTCTCTACACGTGACACAAAAGAGAGAGGAGAACCATTCTTTGTTACCGGTCATGTGGCGTGAGCAACCTGAATCCACAATCCAAATGTACTCCTTCCTCAAGCGTGTAACCTACATAGAAGCACAATACGTCGATGACTCAATACTGGGGTTAGTTAAAAGGCATTTAGGAATCCAGTACTGAGTCACCCACGACGTACAGCAGGAATAACATGCAAAAGCTGAGATAAAACAGCAGGTTTATGAGTCAAAGTTTGAGATTTTTTGTTCTTAACTACTGACCTATGAGGTGTTACTTGTGTAGCACAAAAATCAGTAGCTCCGGAGGCAAAAACAGAAGGTCCGGAGGCAAAAATTGAAGCTCCGGAGGCAAAAACTGAAGCTCCAGAGGTAAACTTTGAATATTTCTGACTCATAACAGCTGGTTGCATGTTCCTAACATTCGGTTTAGTATGTGCAGCAAATTTTGCATGAGAGTTATAAGATCTAGCTTGCATTCTTTCCTTTTTATGTTGTTTAGCTAGTCTATAACAAAAATCTACGACATGACCATCTCTACCACAATAGGTACAATGAAATTTAACTTTGTGTTCATGTCTAGATGAGCATGCAGTATGCTTATTTGATCCCGAATGTGACAACACTCCCGCAGATTTAAAAACCACTTCTTTTTGTTTAGGAACTGTTTGAATCAAACCACTTCCTAATGATTTTACAATTTTAGGTGGATGTTCCTTAGCATGAGCATGTGAATCAAAACCTAAACCAGTTTTATCATTGCAAGACTTGGAAGAATTCAGCAGCATGTTTAGGTTCTTATTCCCATTACAAAACCGATCTAATGTCCTATGCATGTTGTCAAGTTTATTTGGTAGATCAAGGCAATTTTCACATGAACTTTTTCCTTTTAATTTGCAATTGGAACAATATTTAACTTCATGAGAACGTAAAGCATTGTTCAATATAGAAATTTCTTTCGTAGCATCTTGTAGTTTCTTATCAAGATCATCGCAAGTAGAACAATGCAAATCAATTGTAGAACAACAAGCATCTTTCAAGTTTTTATCATTAAGTGCAGCAAGCTTTTTATTCTTTTCGATTTCAAGTTCAAGTTTATCAAGTGTGAAGGTGTGTGCACTTCTTAGACAGGACAATTGTTCATATATTAAATCACATGAGGAAGAAGAATCATCACTAGGAATCAAGGATTTTAAACGATCAATTTCAGATTCTAGTGACTCAATTTTAACAGCATTGTCCCTAAGCTTTTTGTCCTTTTTCTTAACAATAATAGTGGCACGAGAAATAGCATCACACATTTCTTCGCAAGTAGGACATACCTCTTCGTTGTCACTGTTGTGTTCTACATCCTCCATACTTGATTTTGATTTGCCTGCCAGGAAGCACAAGTTTGCCAGATCATCTTCATCTTCATCACTTCCAATGTCTACATCACTCGAGCCAAGTTCTTGAAGCGCGGTGATGAAACTGTTTATCAGTTTGCGTCCTGTAAAACCCTTCTTTTTATTGTTGGTGTTGCTAAAAGAGGACTTGACTTTATTCTGCTTTTCATCACGGTTAGAAGGACCTGAAAGGTTAGGGCAATATGTACGAAATGTCCTGTATTACCACATTCAAAGCATCGTTGAGATCCGGAGCTTCCTCTCCTTCTAGTTCTCACATTTTGTAATGCTTTTGAGAACCTAGTAGAAATAAGTACTAGATCCTCCTCTGGAAACTCCTCAATCTGTTCCAGGGTTAGTGGAGGCAGCAAAGCAAGTGTATTGCTAGATGATTGGCCGGAGCTAGGCATATCACGTTGTGAGACAAATGCAATAGTATTATTTGGGTTCTTACGTGATATAATGTCAATTTCATGAGTTTTTAGCATAGAATAAAGCACATTTAATGTAGGAGTACTCATGACAGTGAATTCACGTATGGATGTTACTTTCATCTCCCAAATTGACATGTGTAATGCACTTAGTAATTGCCTAGCATTTTCAGCATCTGAAAATTTAATATTAACGCTACACAAGTTGCTGAGAATTTTATTAAAGCGAGCAAAGAGGTCATCAATGGACTCACCGGGTTGCATCTCAAAGCGCATGTATTCTTTCTTGAACATATCCTGTCTTACCTCCTTGATCGTGTTGGATCCTTCGTGGTAGTCACAAAGTGCTCTCCACACATCGTACGCCGATCGGAGGTGTGACACACGGTCGAAGTCGCTCTGAGTTAGTCCTTGTATGATCAAGTTCCGATCCTTTTTGTTGTTGTCGACATCTCTCATGCTTGTAGCCGTGACTTGATCGTTTGAAGGCACATCGTAAGGCTTGTACACCTTTTCCCATATTGCAAAGCGTCGCGCCTGGATGAAAGCTTCCATGCGTGCCTTCCAAACCTGAAAATCAATACCACTAAACACACAAGGTTTGACGGAGTATTTCTCCATGATGATTAGTCAAAACATGTGCAAATCACAACGATTAGAGCAACCTGGCTCTGATACCAATTGTAGGACCGAAGTACACGTGTAAAGCTACTAGAGGAGTGGGGTGAATGGTGGATAAAAACTTTTCAGCGGAAGCAACAAAACACCCCTCAGCAGAAAACCGATCTGTTAAAGAAACCGTGTGTGCAACTAATCTAAACGTATTCAACTGTTACAAAACTAGTATAGATTGTATATAATCAGGTCACAAAGACGTCACAACAAGAATCATGAAAATCCGTTGAGAGAAACTCAAGTTACGATCGAAAGATCGAACAAAGGTCAATCTGTCCTACAAGAAAAAAACAGTTCTGGAATACTGCAAAGAAACTCGTGTAGATCAGAAACCACAAATTCAATGACCGTGCAATTTTGACAGATGATAGATAATAAAGTTGTTAAGACAACCCAAAAAGAATCACATCAATTGGATCTGTGAAACCTTAGTTATGATAAAACCACCGAAGCAAGGTAGTGTTGAACAGAAACTCGACGAGAAAAACTTGTCTGAAACAAGTCCGACGAACAAGGCACAAAAGTTCCTTTAGAATACGAATTTTATTTATCAAAACACAAGAGGAACAGCACCAAAGTCGTGCACCACGATATCTGGCCTCCCTTGCTTATATAACCAGCCCTAAGGCCAACTCAACTCAAACTAGGACTCCTACTCCTACTTGGATTCAAACTGTAACTTTCCAATACTGCTTAGGACTCTTCTATATGCAGATAGAAACAATCTTAAGACTTCCAAACACTTTAGAAACGTATCCCACATTCCTAAAATAACTCAAATTCGTGACACACACGAAATCCTATCATAACCAACTCAAAATGTTCCATATTTGAGTCAAACACGACTGAGCCACAGCCTGAGTCCATAACCTAGTCGGTTGGACCTTTCCGACCAATTCTTTACGTCCACATCTCTTCATCACGCCTTGGAACCATGCAGCCATGTCCATGTACTCCTTGCACACGTGCAAACATCTTCCAACGACGTCCAAGATACCTTCATATGCATTGTTCTTGATTCAAACATACTGCGCAACCTCCCGATCAACTCAACCACAATTCCCCCCGAACTTGGTTGTTGAACCTCATATTCTCCCTAAGACTAGTTCAATGGATCCTGTCACAGCCATGTCTTGAACTCAAGCAACACCTGCACATGAATAAATAACCAATACTTCCGAGCACAAGTCCTCGACTTGACTCTCGTTAGTTCCGAAACTACAACATCTTACGTGAGCACCTCACATAAGCATGTTGTAAACCATAGAAAAATGATATCAGCCATAACCACCAAAACACACCAAAAACTTAATAAAATAATACTAAGCAAACTTTCCATAAGAGTAAAGCAAGTTCGAAACATTGCAAGTTAAAAGCAGAACCATTGCAATCAAGCTCCGAACCTTACCAAAGCTCACCGGACCTTGAACCGGAGCTTACCAAAGCTAGTCGGACCTAGCTCCGGAGCTTACTAAAGCTTAGTCGGACCTAGCATGGAAATTACCAAAGCTAGTCGGACCTAGCCCCAGAGCTAGCAGAAACAAGTCGGACCTAGCCAAAATAAGTCAGACCTAGACAAAGCAAGTCAGACCTTACGTCGGACCTTGCCGGAGCTACCCAAAACAAGTCGGACCTATCGTCGGACCTTGCAGGAGCTCGGACCTAGAGTCGGACCTTGTTAAAAAGGTGTTTCGGTAGTATTGAAAACTTTTATCATCAAAGCCAATGTATTCAGCACACATAGGTCTCACAGATTTGTGGCTTAATGCATCGACAACCACGTTTGCCTCACCGGGATGGTAGTGAATCTCGATCTCATAGTCCTTGATCAGTTCTAGCCATCTCCGTTGCCACATATTCAACTCCTTTTGAGTGAATATATACTTCAGACTCTTGTGGTCGGTGTAGAGGTGCACTATGTTCCCAAGCAAATAGTGCCTCCACATTTTTAATGCCAACACCACAGCAGCAAGCTCAAGATCATGAGTCGGATAGTGCTGCTCGTGGTTACGAAGTTGACGTGAGCCATAGGCGACCACTCTTCCTCCTTGCATCAATACACAGCCAAGCCCGATACCGGACGCATCACAATATACGTCGAAGGGCTTGGTTGTATCCGGTTGAGCTAACACCGGGGCTGTTGTAAGATGCTTCACCAATGCTTGGAAAGCTTCTTCGCAAGCTGAGTTCCAAACATATTTGATCCCCTTCTTCAACAGTTCAGTCATCGGCTTAGCAAGCTTGGAGAAGTTCGGTATGAATCTCCGGTAATATCCTGCTAACCCGAGGAAACTTCTGACTTCGTGGACTGATGTGGGGGACTTCCATTTCAGCACTTGTTCGATTTTGCTTGGATCAACTGCAATGCCTTCTGCAGAAATAATATGACCAAGAAATGGCACTTGGCTGATCCAAAACTCACACTTGCTGAACTTGGCATAAATCTTATGGTCTCGCAATCGTTGAAGCACGATATGCAAGTGTTTGGCGTGTTCTTCCTCGGACTTGGAGTAGACCAAGATATCATCTATGAACACCACCACAAACTTGTCCAACTCCGGCATGAACACTTAGTTCATGAGATACATGAAGTGTGCCGGGGCGTTGGTGAGACCAAAGGACATGACGAGGTATTCATACAACCCGTATGTTGTCGAGAAGGCCGTCTTTGGAATATCTTCCGCTGGGATCTTGATTTGATGATATCCTAAGCGAAGATCCATCTTTGAAAATAAACTCGCACCCACAAGTTGATCAAAGAGAATATCGATGCGGGGCACTAGATATTTATTCTTGATGGTGACGGCGTTGAGAGGTCGGTAGTCCACACACAACCTCAAGGTTTCATCCTTCTTCTTCACAAACAGCGCCGAGCATCCCCATGGCAAGGAACTCGTTCGAATGAAACCCTTCTTCATTAAGTCTTTGAGCTGCTCCTTCAGTTCAGCCAGCTCATTCGGAGCCATCTTGTACGGTCTCCGTGAGATCGGTGTCGTCCCAGGTACAAGTTCAATCTTGAACTCGACATCTTTTTTGGGTGGCATGCCCGGAAGATCATCCGGAAAGACATCCGGGTATTCACGGACCACACGAATATCCTTAAGTTTTGTGGCTTCCGTGTTATATGTTGCTGGAGCTTCTTGGACCGATCGGTCAAGAGTAAGAACATGTGGTTCATGGAGTGGAGAGTTTAAACGAACCACACGTGGAATGATGTCAAGAACAGCACCATGGCGATGTAGCCATGACATTGCTAAAATGACATCAAGTTTTTGACTCTCTAACATGATTAGAGACATCGGGTATAGATTCCCACCCAATTGTAATGGTGCTCTATAGACCATTCTATCAGCTGTTATTTTCCCACCCGGAGAGCATATCAGGTATGAACTATTTGTGGGGATGATAGGCAGTTGATTTTTAATAACATAAGACCAACTTATGAAATTATGGGTGCCACCGGAGTCAAAAAGTATGACTACGGGATGATCTAAGTAAGAAAAGGTACCCGCGAGGACGGGTTCGCCTTCCGGCACGTCTTCGATGGCTCGGTGGTGGACGTTGCCGGTTTTCAGTGCTGGTTGCGGGGCTGATTAGAACCCTGATATGGTGCTGCACCCCTGCCCTGTCACGGCTCGGGGCAGTCCCTCGAAATGTACCCAACACGGCTACACGTGTAGCAAGTGTAAGGTGTCGGGGTCCCTCCGACTTGAGGACGGAATCCTGGTGCACGCTGCTGAAACTGAGGCGCACGCAGGATCATCCTTTGCTGCTGCTGTTTCTATGGTGGATACGTCGGTCGGAAGCCCGGCACATTATATTGTCGACCGCGGAACTGAGGCGGTCGCGCCGGTGGCTGCCATCTCTGACCGGATGGTGAGCGATACACCACACGGTATTTTTGTGGCGTCCCACCACTGCTGCTCGTCAGCGCGCTGCGTTTCCTCTTATCAGAACCGCGCTTGCGCTGAGCATTCTCTTGTAGAATCGCGGCATTAACTAGGTCGTTGAATGTGCCGCGATTGCTTTGGGCGAGATGGACCTTCATTTTTGAATTCAGGCCCCGGAAGAACGCATTGCGCTTGTCGCCTTCCGTCCCCATAAATCCTGGCGCATACTGCGCCAGCCGGTTGAATAACTTGGAGTACTCATGAGCACTCCTCTCGCCTTGCTTTAGCGCCAGGAACTCCTGGAGCTTCATTTCCATAACCCGGGGAGGTATGTAATAGGCGCGGAACGCCTCCCGGAACTCTGTCCATGTGATGGCATGGCCAGCCGGTAAGGAGGCGGTGTAGTTCGCCCACCAAGTACCGGCTTCTCCCTGAAGCTGTTGCACTGCGTACAGCGCCTTCTGGTGTTCGGTGCACTGTAGCAGCCTGAACTTTGCCTCTAGAGTGCGGATAAAGCTGTCCGCCTCCAAAGGTTCCTCGGCCTCTGTGAAGACCGGTGGATGGGTCACCAGGAATTCTGAATAAGAACTTTGTTGGGGCTGGCGTTGCCCATGGTCTTGGCGTCCACCCTGATGGGACCCATTCTGCTGCACCAACATCCGCAGCAGCTCGGTTTGCTCGTCACACGAGCCGAGCACTGCAGCGAGAACCTCCTCAAGATTTCTTGGAAATTCTGGCGGTGGAGGAGGTGGTTGCTGCTGCGTGGGGGTTTGCTCCGGAGATGGAGACTCATCCCCACGAAACTGACTCAGACCTCCCTCCTCTTCCTTTGAACGTGTCCGCACCATTCTGCATTCATACCATTAAACGATCAGCACATGTTGGTTTACGGCATCCAATTTATACAATAGTAGTGCGAAGAATGGAATAAACAGTATGCATAATAGTCACACATATGGATAAAGTATACACTTTATACAACATATACATCCCTGGACCGTGTCACATGAGCGAGTTCCAAAGTAATGAACTTTAAGGATTAAAAGTCCATTTTGACCATCGTGGTCACCACGGGATGTTAAGTGCGTTAGCATGCGTAATTCCTCGCTATTGTCCTGGACCCAAACATGTCGTAACTCGAAATGATATGTCAAATGCATAAACCCTTCGACTCCACTCGCTGCTTTACGACAGCCTCTGGATATCAAAAGGTGAAACTAAATGTTTTGGTTGAAACACTTCAACATGGTGCTCACTGTCCAGCTTCTGGTCCAGCTAACCAGTCTGGATAACTCAACAGTTTTGACCTCTATAGAGGCAAAATCTGGACTAGTGTTCAACAAAAAAGTTGTAGCATGTTTCCTGTACTTTCCAACGGTGTCTTTCTTGACCCTGGGACATATTTCTACAGGAAGTTGTGGTTGAAATACAGAAAATTCCAGAGAGCATTTTTGGTGTGCCCTGTTTCTGGACAGTACCTACTCATCTGAGATTTCCATCCCTTTGGAGGGAGATTTTGTTCTTGAACTATACAGAAAATTTGTATAGGACTTCAAAACCTTAACATAATGGTATTGTAACACCCCAAAAATCTTGTTAAGACCCTAAATCATGTTAAGAGGGGAATTTAAAAATTTTTGGACGTGTTGCATGTTTTGCAACAATTTAAATTCAAACTGGAATTCAATTTAAATTCAAAACAGAAAAGATATAGAAAAAGAAAAAAAAGAAAACAGAAAAAAACCGGCCAGTGGGCCGAAACCCACCAGCCGGCCCAACCAGCACCCGCGCCAGCCCGCAGCCGCGCGCGCCTCTTCCTCCCACTGACAGGCGGGGCCCACCAGCCTTCTTCTTCCTCGTGCCCGCGCCGTGACTCTCTCACCCGAATCAAAACTGATCGGGAATTCTCACGTATCCCAGCCGATTTCCGGACCCCGAAGACTCCAGCTCGATCTAAACCAACCCGACGCCCTCCCCCGTCTATAAAAACCCCGGCCTCGTTCTGTTTTTCCCACGCGATCCGCCGTTTTTGCTCCGGTGAGAACCCGAGCCTTCTCCGGCGAATTCTGGCCAATCTACGCTCGGAAATTCCGATCTAACTTGCTGGTCTTGATCCACCGCCTCCGGGGAACCATGCAGGTGCAGAAAACTCGGTGACTTGCGGTTCAAACACAGCGCCGACGAGCCTCACCGTGGTTTCACTTCGGACCTCGTCGCCGGTCGCTTTCCAGGACCCTCCGAGCTCGAGAAAACCCCCGAGGTGAGATCCCCGACCTCCCCTCCACTGATCTATGCCAAAAAATCACAGTTCTAGGAAGAATTCCCGAAGATCCAAAAATCTCCGGCAAGATCGCCGCCTACCGCCGCCGTGCGCCGCCGGGCAGCGCCGCCCGCACTCGATCAAAGCGACGTGGCCGCTTGTGCGCCGTCTATTTTAAATCGCACGGTAGACTTTAAAACCCCGCGTACCGGTTCGGCATTATAATCTCAGCCGTCTGTTTTAAATCGGACGATCCACGTCAGCCCCGCGTTATAAAGACTGGAAATCTTACGTGCTACCCCCTGGGGTTCTCGGGAAATAAGAGCTAGCCCCGGAAACTTCTGATCTAGCCCCTGGAACTTCAGAAAATCATGTAAATTCATTTAAAAATCAGTTTTAGCCCCTGGACTTAATAAAAATTAGGAAAAACTCCTCTGTTATGTATAGCTAGACCCCAGAAAATTGTTAAAATAATATTATAGACCCTGTAGTGGGGTGAGTTTACCTTTTTAACCCTGTTTAATATTTAAAATTAGGAAATTGAATATGTGGCTAGTGTTTAAAATTTAAAAAGTGGGACAAACATATTGTCAAAATTAAATTAAAAACTTTCTCAGTATTTAGAAAACTTTGGAGTGAGATAAAAATATATTTTGGGCTGAAATGAATCTGTTTAATTTATTATTCACATTTAGGGACACATTTTTAAGTAAAGAATAGTTCTGGAAAATAGGGAAAATAATTGTAAAATAGTTTACATCAGAGGAAAAGGTCAAAAATATATTAGTAAATATTTTAGATCATAACCTATTCTGTTTAGATGATGTGTCTTGTTATTTTCATAATAAAGTTCACATTTAGGCATAGGAAATAAATCTGAAAATATAGCAACTAGTAAATGATAAATGGAGTTCTAAAATCCAAAGAATTCAGTTTAGGGTTGGTAGAAATTCTGAAGACACATATGAAGAAGGAAAATACCTTTTATGCATACTGGGTAGCTAAAAGGTGTAGTAATTGAATATAAGGAATTTATTTAAATTGGAAACTCATATATAAAGTATGCAAGCATAAATGTGAATACAAAAGTAGAAATCATATACACATGATTAAAAGTGCATGTAAGCCAAAGGTCAACACACATAAAGTAACCACAACACATATAATGGTGAATGACTTTCATAAATATGAATGTGTGGTTTGTATGAAGTGGAAGTGTGAACTATGCCTTATGGATTGTTGTTTTTCTTTTGCTATGTGTGATGGTATGATGTAGAACCTGCTCAAGAGCAAGTTATTCCTTTCCAAGATCAGGACTACCCATTTCAAGAGCAGCAGGAAGGAGGCAAGTGTCCTTGACCACTTTGATCCTATACTAGGATGTGTAGTTAGAATTATTTGCATTGTCAATTGAAAATATGAAACCTTTGCTAGGATGTTTCCCTATAATTGCATTACCTTATTTCCTTGTAGCTTGGGTTGGGATTCATCTTATCATGTCATTTATTATTATGCATATGCTTAGCCATGCTTAGAATGGGATATTTGGGATATGAGATTATCAGTTTATTTTACCATACTCTTGAATGAGATATTGTGAGTTATGTAGAGGTAGGGATCAAGACAAGTTGGATGTTTTGGTTGTGTAATTGGTGCACGAGACTCGGGTTTGTGTTTAGTACTTGCCTGGATCCTAAGGACCGGTTCATGGAGCATGTAACCTGGCTTTACAGTGCCAACCACATGCTGAGATGGGGCAGCTTGGCCAATTAATTAGGTGTATCCCCGGCGTAGTATGGGTGTGTTGGATGGTGCGGGGAGTAGGTGTCAGCTGGACCACCGTATGAACCGCAAGGCTCAAGAGGGGGCCACTGCAGCGGGGTTGGAGCCTCTTGTATGCTGTTAGGGGTGAAACCTCGGTGGGCCCACGCTCGTCGGGAATCCCTTTGTAAAGGCTTCGTAGTGATCTCCTGGCTACACACCTGGGAAGTGTGAATGTGGTTCGTAGCCAATGGCATAATGGAGGTTCTTTTAGTCCACCCGGCAACGGGGGATGAAATCACTACATGTGGGTACAGTGGTACAAACTCTGCAGAGTCAAAACTGTCATGACAGCCGTGCTCACGGTCAAGAGCGGCTTGGACTTATTCATGATTAGAGGATTGATGGTTTTGGAAGTTGTGGATGTTAAGCAGGGAGCTTAAGATTGGAAATGATGTTATGGTTATTTGATTATGGTGATGGGATGGGAGATTGGGACCATTTCACCTGTGTAGTATGTAGGTGCTTAATAAGCTAAGGTGATAGGTATTAATTGCGTAGTGCTTTAACCATGAGTTCAACCTCCCCTTGTTCTAGCCATGCATGACATAACTTTCCCACACTTGCTGAGTACCATCGGTACTCAACCTTGCATATTTGTTGGTTTATATTGCTGCTCAGGTCAAGATAATGTGGTGGTGTATAATGACCAAGACTTTGGACTCGAAGAAGGTTTCTAGGTTCATGGAGACCCCGGGCAACGCCTGTGACGGAGCCCACAAGAATAATATTCCGCTGCTAGTTTATTTACTTGTGATGAACTTATTATTGTCCATCGAGACATTTGCGATGTAAGACTTATTTATATTCGACACCTGGCTTGTAATAAATGATGCTTCACTATTTGTCAACACATATATGAGAAAATGATCCTGCCATACATGTGATATTCACTCGGTTGTTCTTCGGAAAAACCGGGTGTGACAGAAGTGGTATCAGAGCCAAGGTTGCCTGTAGGAACGTGGACCTAGGTAGAAAGGGACGTATTTAAGGACCCTATTTTCTTAAAAACTATTTTATAAGGTATGTGTTGAAAAGTGTTATTTAATGAGTCACTTTCTTCATCTTACCCCAATTTTCATTCAAAATAGGATTTTTGTTTAAAAAGTTTATCTAACCTAAGTTTAAATGCTTTTTGTTTTAGGTGGTTCGCATGATTCGCACCGCTCGCAAGTCCACAGGAGGGAGAGTTCCCGTAGTTGCCCTTGCCGAAAGAGAGGAGAGCCGTCCGGTGACGTACCTTTCCTACGGATTGGCAGTATGAGGCTTGTTGCGCCGTCTTCGACGTATGATCGAAGCCGCCGGCAATACGGGCAAGCTAATCATCCACTATAACTCCACCAGGACCATCCATAAGAAGAGGGAAGAATGGAGTTCAGAGATGAGGATTATACATGAAAACCAGCTGCTTAAGATCCACCGCTCTCCAGCTTGTAGAGCGACACAGGTCGATGCGGAGAAGGATGTCACCTAGGAGGCCATCACCTGCCAGAGTCACATCTATCGTCGACACCTGGACAGGACTGAGTACATGTATGTCCTCCAACGAGAGAGTGGTACCTCGGAGTATAAGTACCCGGCAGTGCAGCAAGGGACTTCCCATGAGCACATGGATTTGTGCTTAGAGGATGCTGCCATGCTTAGCACTCGATTGCAGGAGTGTCAGCAGGAGCTTCAGGATGTTCGTGACACCCTGAAGGAAACCGAGGCGTTGCTTTGAGCCTGCTTGAGGGCGAGAGAAAGAGGAGATGGGAATGAACTGTGTGTCACCGTGAACGATACATGGACTCCTGACTCCCCAGATCACCGAGCGATCTGGCGTCGTCGCACTTCTCCACCAGCAGCCTCCCCACCCAAAGCAGAGTCAGAAGGCAGCCGAAATGATGAGGAAGATCCCGAGGAGCCAGCTCAAGAAA
This sequence comes from Neostapfia colusana, assembly GCA_030760725.1. NCBI lineage: Eukaryota > Viridiplantae > Streptophyta > Magnoliopsida > Poales > Poaceae > Neostapfia > Neostapfia colusana. The sequence goes on along the minus strand of JASWHV010000017.1, from coordinate 27,711,169 downwards.
ACGAGTAGCGTAGAGCCTTTCCCTTAAATTAGAAGGATGTCGAGTAGTCGAGTCGTTACATTAGTTAATGGTGTGTTAATGCTTGGTGTGTGACGTGAGTTGTGGAAGCCGTGAGCAATTGTCCACAGCCTCGTCTTCAGATTGTTTTGCTTTTGGTGTGTGAACCCACATGAAATAATATTGCAGTTATTTTTTTGTGTGAGATATGAACCCTCAGAAAAGTAAACAAAGCTTCAACACTTCAAAGTACAAACAAGTGAAAGTAGTAAGATAATACGTAATACATTAAATTAACATTGGTTGATTCTGCCAGATGGCCGGAAGAGGAAAAGGACGTGCTGCCAACCCCGCCAACAACAACGATGAGGCATGCAACCCTCATCTTTCTGGAGGCCAGGACCGGGGTGGTCGCCGTGAAGGAGTTGATCCCCTCCACCAAATGCTGGAGAATCAAAATCAGCTCATCCAGAACTTGACTCAAGTGGTGGCCAACTTGCATCAATTTCCACCTCCACAAGCTGCACCACGCCAACCAAGGTTGAGTGAGTTTCTAGGAACTCAAGCTCCAAAGTTTGCAAGTGCTGCTGAACCTCTGGTGGCAGATGATTGGCTAAAGACCATTGAAAGCAAGATGAGGATCATACAGTGCCAAGGGTATGAGAGGGTGCTGTTTGCCTCTCATCAATTGCATGGACCTGCTGCTGATTGGTGGACCACCTACGTGGCCGCCCATCATGACCCTGAGAACATCACTTGGGAAGAGTTCAAGCGTAGCTTCCGCAACCATTACATCCCAAGAGGTGAACTCAAAAACAAGAGGAAGGAGTTCTTGGGACTGCAGCAGGGAAACATGACGGTGAGGGAATACCTCACTAAATTTACTCAACTATCCTGTTATGCCCCACGGGACATAGAGACTGATGAGCAGAAACAAGATTGTTTCGTGGAGGGACTTATCGCAGAAATGCAGTGTGCAATATCCTCAAATGAGTATGAAAGCTTCCAAAAGATGGTGGACAGAGCGTTTGTGGTGGAAAGGAAACTGAAGGCCTTGGAAAATGAGAATAAGAGGAAGGCCGGGTGGTCACATCAACCCTCAGGGAGCAACACCCGCCCACGTCTGATGCAGCAAACTGCAGGGCAGACGAACCGTGCTGCGGTACCCTACTCAGCACCAAGAGGGTACAACCCGAACTACAGGCCTCCCGCAGCACCAGCACAGCCACAATGTCAGTTTGTACAGCAGCCTCGCCCCGCATATCCACCTCGACCAGCAGTGCAAGGACCCCCAAACCAACACCAAGACAACAAAGGCCAGGCACCTAAGGTTGGGGTGCAATGTTTTAATTGTGGTGAAGTGGGGCACTACGCCCATAAGTGCCCAAAGAAGAAGCCCACGCAGCCACAACAGCAGAATGTAATGAGAGGACGGATGAACCACGTCACTATGGAGGAAGCACAAGAGGCACCTGACATGGTAGTTGGTAAGTTTCCTGCCAATTTACATATTGCAACCCTGCTGTTTGATTCTGGTGCTACCCACTCGTTCATTGCTAAAGGGTTTGTTAAGAAGCATGATCTAGCAACAACACAAATGAACTATATGCTAGCAGTAAACTCTCCAGGTGGAGAAATAAGGACAAGACAAGTGTGTCCCAAGGTGAACCTAGACATTAATGGGGTAGTGTTTACTGCTAACCTCATAGTGATAGATTCCCAAGGGATCGATATTATTTTGGGCATAGACTGGTTGACCAAACATAAGTGAATCATCCATTGTTCAACCAGAACGGTGGAACTAACGCACCCTAGTGGCACAAAAGTAAAGTTTATAACAATACAAGAGCCTAGGAGGGACGTTAAATTAAATCAAGTTGAGGTGAAAGTGGAGGAGATCCGAATTATCAGGGAATATCCAGACGTTTTTCCGGAGGAGTTGCCAGGTATGCCTCCCGATCGTGAAGTGGAATTCAAGATTGAGCTAGTGCCTGGAATAGCTCCGATATACAAGAGACCTTATCGGATGGACTCCAAACAGCTGGAAGAACTCAAGCAACATTTAAGAGAATTGACAGAAAAGGGGTATATTCGCCCTAGTTCCTCACCATGGGGAGCTCCAGTGATATTTGTGCCCAAGAAGGACGGAACCCAAAGGTTATGCGTAGACTACCGTGCGTTGAATGAAGTAACCGTCAAGAACAAGTACCCATTACCCCGCATTGAAGACTTGTTTGATCAGTTGAGGGGAGCTTGTGTGTTCTCGAAAATTGATCTTAGGTCGGGATACCACCAACTTAAGATAAGGCAAACTGATATTCCAAAGACAACTTTCGTATCTCGGTACGGACTGTATGAATACACCGTCATGCCTTTCGGGCTAACTAATGCCCCGACATACTTCATGTATCTCATGAACAAGGTATTCATGGAATATCTGGACAAATTTGTGGTGGTTTTCATTGATGACATTCTCGTCTTTTCCAAAGATGAAGAAGAACATGAGAGGCATTTAAGGTTGGTGTTGCAAAAACTGAGAGAACACCAACTATATGCCAAGCTGAGCAAGTGTGAATTCTGGTTGAAGAGAGTTCCCTTCTTAGGACATATAATCTCGGAGGGAGGAATCTCCGTAGATCCCGCCAAGGTCAAGGATGTACAGAAGTGGAAGACCCCTGAGAATGTCGGGGAAGTCCGAAGCTTCTTAGGATTGGCTGGGTATTATCGACGGTTTATCGAGGGTTTCTCCAAGATTTCGAGACCCCTCACCAAACTATTGGAGAAAGGAATCACATTCACATGGACGCCGCAGTGCGAGATGAGTTTTCAAGAGCTAAAGAAAAGATTGACAACAGCCCCGGTGCTAGTTATGCCAGATATACAGAAGAACTTTTCGGTGTACTGCGATGCCTCTGGAAACGGGTTCGGATGTGTTCTCATGCAAGAGGGGCATGTCGTGGCTTATGCGTCCCGGCAGCTCTGGAAACACGAGAAGAACTATCCTACACATGACCTAGAACTAGCCGTAGTGGTACACGCGTTGAAGATTTGGCGGCACTACTTGATGGGGAAGAGGACAGAGATATATACAGATCATAAGAGCTTAAAGTACATTTTCACACAGCCAGATCTCAACCTCAGACAAAGGAGATGGTTAGAGCTAATCAACGACTTTGATGTGGGCATCAACTATCATCCTGGGAAAGCGAATGTCGTGGCAGATGTTTTAAGCCGGAAGGTGCAGGTCAATAGGTTGAGCTTGAAGGACATGCCTGCAGAATTGAAGAAAGATGTTATAAAACTCAATCTATGTCTGGTGAATAGTGGTGAGGCCATCGCCATGGAATTGGACTCCACATTAGAGAAAGACATCTTCAATGGTCAGAAGAATGACGAGAAGATACAAGAGGTTAGAGAACTCATCAAGGAAAATAAACCCCCTGGGTTCAGAGAGGATGAACAAGGTACGGTGTGGCACGGGAAAAGAATCTGTATGCCTGAAGTGAAGGAGATCCGTGAATTGATTTTGAAGGAGGCTCATGATACTGACTATTCCATTCATCCGGGAAGTACTAAGATGTATCATGACCTCAAGAGCAGATATTGGTGGTATGGAATGAAGCGAGATGTCACGGAACATGTTGCCCTATGTGACACATGTCAGTTGGTGAAAGCAGAACATCAACGACCCGCGGGATTATTGCAACCACTCAAAGTGCCTGAATGGAAATGAGAAGAAACCTGTATGGATTTCATAGTGGGACTACCCAGGACCCAATCAGGATATGATTCGATATGGGTCATTATGACAGGCTAACCAAGGTAGCTCATTTCATTCCCGTGAAAGAATGCTACAACGGATCCAAATTGGCAGAATTGTACATGTCAAGGATTGTGTGTTTCCATGGAGTGCCAAAGAAGATAGTATCAGATCGAGGGACACAGTTCACCTCAACGTTCTGGCAGAAGTTGCACGAAACCATGGGAACCCATCTGAACTTTAGTTCTGCCTATCATCCCCAAACTGATTGGCAGACGGAAAGAACCAATCAGATTCTTGAAGATATGCTGAGGGCATGTGCACTCAAAAACAATAGGAGTTGGGACAAGAACTTACCGTATGCGTAGTTTTCCTATAACAACAGCTATCAAGCTAGTATGAAGATGTCACCGTTTGAAGCCTTGTACGGGGGGAAGTGCAGAACTCCCTTATTTTGGAACCAAACGGGGGAAAGTAAAGTGTTTAGTCCAGAAGTACTACAAGAAGCTGAGGCGAAGGTGAGGGAAATTCGCAACAATTTGAGGATAGCACAGACACCCCAAAAGAGCTATGCCGATGTACGAAGAAGAGAGCTCGTTTTCAACGTGGGAGACTATGTCTATCTCATGGTGTCCCCTATTAGAGGACTTCGTCGGTTCAAGGTGAAAGGGAAGTTGTCACCTCGATACATCGGACCCTTTCAAGTTCTGGAAAGGAAAGGTGAAGTGGCGTATCAACTAGAGTTACCAGCTCGTCTATCGGATGTGCACGATGTATTCCATGTGTCACAACTCAAGAAATGCCTGAGGACGCCTGAAGAGGTGTTACCCATGAATGAAGTGGACGTAGCTGAGGATTTGTCTTATGCCGAGCAACCATACAAGATTTTGGAGACAATGGAACGCCTCACCAGAAATAAAAGAATCCGGATGTGCAAGGTGCAGTGCAAGCATCACTCAGAAGAGGAAGCCACCTGGGAGCGGGAAGATGAGCTCAAGGCACAATTTCCGGAATTGTTTTCTTAGAACCACTAATCTCGAGGACGAGATTTCTTTTAAGGGGGGTAGAGCTGTAACACCCCAAAAATCTTGTTCAGACCCTAAATCATGTTAAGAGGGGAATTTAAAAAATTTTGGACGTGTTGCATGTTTTGCAACAATTTAAATTCAAACTGGAATTCAATTTAAATTCAAAACAGAAAAGAAATAGAAAAAGAACAAAAAAGAAAACAGAAAAAAACCAGCCAGTGGGCCGAAACCCACCAGCCGGCCCAACCAGCACCCGCGCCAGCCCGCAGCTGCGCGCGCCTCTTCCTCCCACTGACAGGCGGGGCCCGCCAGCCTTCTTCTTCCTCACGCCCGCGCCGGGACTCTCTCAACAGAATCAAAACTGATCGGGAATTCTCGCGTATCCCAGCCGATTTCCGGACCCCGAAGACTCCAGCTCGATCTAAACCAACCCGACGCCCTCCCCCGTCTATAAAACCCCGGCCTCGTTCTTTTTTCCCACGCAATCCGCCGTTTTTGCTCCGGTGAGAACCCGAGCCTTCTCCGGCGAATTCTGGCCAATCTACGCTCGAAAATTCCGATCTAACTTGCTGGTCTTGATCCACCGCCTCCGGGGGACCATGCAGGTGCAGAAAACTCGGTGACTTGAGGTTCAAACACAGCGCCGACGAGCCTCGCCGTGGTTTCACTTCGGACCTCGTCACCGGTCGCTTTCCGGGACCTCCGAGCTCAAGAAAACCCCCGAGGTGAGATCCCCAACCTCCCCTCCACTGATCTATGCCATAAAGTCACAGTTCTAGGAATTCCCGAAGATCCGAAAATCTCCGGCGAGATCGCCGCCTACCGCCGCCGTGCGCCGCCGGGCAGCGCCGCCCGCGCTCGATCAGAGCGACGTGGCCGCTTGTGCGCCGTCTATTTTAAATCGCACGGTAGACTTTAAAACCCCGCGTACCGGTTCGGCGTTATAATCTCAGCCGTCTGTTTTAAATCGGACGGTCCACGTCAGCCCCTGGGGTTCTCGGGAAATAAGAGCTAGCCCCAGAAACTTCTGATCTAGCCCCTGGAACTTCAGAAAATCATGTAAATTCATTTAAAAATCGGTTTTAGCCCCTGGACTTAATAAAAATTAGGAAAAACTCCTCTGTTATGTATAGCTAGACCCCTGAAAATTGTTAAAATAATATTATAGACCCTGTAGTGGGGTGAGTTTACCTTTTTAGCCCTGTTTAATATTTAAAATTAGGAAATTGAATATGTGGCTAGTGTTTAAAATTTAAAAAGTGGGACAAACATATTGTCAAAATTAAATTAAAAACTTTCTCAGTATTTAGAAAACTTTGGAGTGAGATAAAAATATATTTTGGGCTGAAATGAATCTGTTTAATTTATTATTCACATTTAGGGACACATTTTAAGTAAAGAATAGTTCTGAAAAATAGGGAAAATAATTGTAAAATAGTTTACATTAGAGGAAAAGGTCAAAAATATATTAGTAAATATTTTAGATCAGAACCTATTCTGTTTAGATGATGTGTCTTCTTATTTTCATAATAAAATTCACATTTAGGCATAGGCAATAAATCAGAAAATATAGCAACTAGTAAATGATAAATGGAGTTCTAAAATCCAAAGAATTCAGTTTAGGGTTGGTAGAAATTCTGAAGACACATATGAAGAAGGAAAATACCTTTCATGCATACTGGGTAGCTAAAAGGTGTAGTAATTGAATATAAGGAATTTATTTAAATTGGAAACTCATATATAAAGTATGCAAGCATAAATGTGAATACAAAAGTAGGAATCATATACACATGATTAAAAGTGCATGTAAGCCAAAGGTCAACACACATAGAGTAACCACAACACATATAATGGTGAATGACTTTCATAAATATGAATGTGTGGTTTGTATGAAGTGGAAGTGTGAACTATGTCTTATGGATTGTTGTTTTTCTTTTGCTATGTGTGATGGTATGATGTAGAACCTGCTCAAGAGCAAGTTATTCCTTTCCAAGATCAGGACTACCCATTTCAAGAGCAGCAGGAAGGAGGCAAGTGTCCTTGACCACTTTGATCCTATACTAGGATGTGTAGTTAGAATTATTTGCATTGTCAATTAAAAATATGAAACCTTTGCTAGGATGTTTCCCTAGAATTGCATTACCTTATTTCCTTGTAGCTTGGGTTGGGATTCATCTTATCATGTCATTTATTATTATGCATATGCTTAGCCATGCTTAGAATGGGATATTTGGGATATGAGATTATCAGTTTATTTTACCATACTCTTGAATGAGATATTGTGAGTTATGTAGAGGTAGGGATCAAGGCAAGTTGGATGTTTTGGTTGTGTGCTGGGTGCACGAGACTCGGGTTTGTGTTTAGTACTTGCCTGGATCCTAAGGACCGGTTCATGGAGCATGTAACCTGGCTTTACAGTGCCAACCACATGCTGAGATGGGGCAGCTTGGCCAATTAATTAGGTGTATCCCCGGCATAGTATGGGTGTGTTGGATGGTGCGGGGAGTAGGTGTCAGCTGGACTACCGTATGAACCGCAAGGCTCAAGAGGGGGCCACTGCAGCGGGGTTGGAGCCTCTTGTATGCTGTTAGGGGTGAAACCTCAGTGGGCCCACGCTCGTCGAGAATCCCTTTGTAAAGGCTTCGTAGTGATCTCCTGGCTACACACCTAGGAAGTGTGAATGTGGTTCGTAGCCACTGGCATAATGGAGGTTCTTTTAGTCCACCCGGCAACGGTGGATGAAATCACTACATGTGGGTACAGTGGTACAAACTCTGCAGAGTTAAAACTGTCATGACAGCCGTGCTCACGGTCAAGAGCGGCTTGGACTTATTCATGATTAGAGGATTGATGGTTTTGGAAGTTGTGGATGTTAAGCGGGGAGCTTAACATTGGAAATGATGTTATGGTTATTTGATTATGGTGATGGGATGGGAGATTGGGACCATTTCACCTGTGTAGTAGTGTAGGTGCTTAATAAGCTAAGGTGATAGGTATTAATTGCATAGTGCTTTAACCATGAGTTGAACCTCCCCTTGTTCTAGCCATGCATGACATAACTTTCCCACACTTGCTGAGTACCATCGGTACTCAACCTCGCATATTTGTTGGTTTATATTGCTGCTCAGGTCAAGATAATGAGGTGGTGTATAATGACCAAGACTTTGGACCCGAAGAAGGTTTCTAGGTTCATGGAGACCCCGTGCAACGCCTGTGACGGAGCCCACAAGAATAATATTCCGCTGCTAGTTTATTTACTTGTGATGAACTTATTATTGTCCATCGAGACATTTGCGATGTAAGACTTATTTATATTCGACACCTGGCTTGTAATAAATGATGCTTCACTATTTGTCAACACATGTATGAGAAAATGATCCTGGCATACATGTGATATTCACTCGGATGTTCTTCGGAAAAACCGGGTGTGACAGGTATCCCACACCTCCATTGGTTCAACCAAACTTAAGTTATGCCCTGTTCAAGTTCAGCAAAAGTTCTGCCAAAAACACGGGAGATTGTTCCTAAGTTCTTGAAATTGAACCTATACTCCCAATTGACTCTCAGTTCGATATAGGAGTTTACTAACCCCTAAATGAAATTCTAAACTTCATTTTAACTCTTTTATTTGAAAAATAACCTTTTATGCAGTCTCGGTACTACGTTTCCTCACCAAAGAAAAATCCTAAAACAGTATTCGGGCATATACACATCAAATGGTGGAACTAAAGTCGTCACTCACAAATGGTTTCTACACATCATGCACTAACGTGGTTAATGTACCTGCAGAAGAACACACAATAATGGTGCACACAAAGGTTTTTTTTGACATTTCAGGCAGTTCCATATCATAATAAAAACATACGGTCCGTATCATTGCCATACGGATCATCCTTGAGTCAAGCCACATCTCAAGGTACATGGTCATGTTTTCACACCACACGATGGGGAACCTGATTAGAGCGTGAATGGGTCGTCACGGTTGGGAATTTTATCAACCCAACAGATACCACCTACTGCCTCATGACCGTTGAGGCACACCGATGGTGAGCACTGCGTATGGCCCTTTGAACATTGAACGTTCAAGTTGCATACTATCGTGTTGCTTAGCACACGATGAGGTATTCTCACTTTTGCCTTAGGCACACTGGAGATCAGCATTTTCATATGCTCTCAGAACCATGGAAAAGGTTCAGAGACTCATATTAACTATTGTGCCAAGCCACGGTATAACCTTCCATACTATTACTCGTATGGCGAGTTACCACAATTGATCCGCCTGCCGTGGCGTACCTTACTTCTTACCTGACGCCTGAGCGTCGTTACAGAATGTATAACAAGTATGTTAGTATTTCCACCTTAATAACTACTACTATCATAGACCTTATGTGGGCTTAATGACTAATCCTCACTCGACTACTCCTAAGTTTTCAAAAATAGGCTCTTTTCGAGCGAGCTATTCCCAATGCGGCTCTGATACCACGTTTGTGGGGACCACCCCGTGGCTCACCCACTCTAGGATCGCATAGCGTGGTGCCGTGCGATGCGGCACCCAACAGCACACACGAAAAGAATTTAAGAGCAACATACAAACTTTTATTGGCTATAAAACAGCGGAAGTCTTTTTACAAAATTTATTCATACAGCGGAAGTAATATACATAAGTAGCTTCTCATCCTAACTATGCAAAAGTGCAGTCGTCCAGCCCGGGGACGCTACACACTAGCAGCATGGAACCGGAGAATCACGGCGGCGTGCAGGGCTCCAGCTCGGCCGTGTACCCCGACGGGGGCATCGCCTCATCCTCGGAACCTTCCTCATAACTCTCACCTGCACACAGCTCTAATATTGCAACCGTGAGCACGAAGGCTCAGCAAGTCTTAACCGTCAACCCTAGGCATGGAACTCTACATGCAAGGATGTATAAGATAGGGAAAAGTACTTTGCAATAAAGACACGCCTACATGTTGATCCTTATTTTCAGTTTTATAGCAGCAGTTTAATAAGCCTTAGGCAGCCCCCACATCGAAAGTCCACAATCAAACAAGAAACGCTTTCCTCTGATGTGGTGATGCCCAAAGTGGAATATAAACTTAATTAGTGCTATAACTACAACATACAAGGTTTCGAGACATTAATAATGCAATACAGCATATTCAGTTGGCTTATTTCACTTCTTACTATGTCACAGCGCAGTGAACAAGCGGGTACTCAAATAACCGCGAGGGACGGTGATTGTAATCAGAAGACACCCAGATAACACGTCACATACACCCACTTTCAGAAGCGTGATTCCACACCCCTTCCTACTCTGTTGTATGCGACAACCTTTCAAAGGCAACCCAAATGCCGAACCGGTCCATCCGTAACGGGCAGGAGGTCCCGCGTGGAGCGTGACTGTGCCTACCGGCAGATTTACACCTTGCTACCCTCAACCCACTCCTATTTACGGTTGGGTAAGCCTCGACACCCAGGTTAACCATTTACACCGGTTTCCTGGTTCCCATATGCCAGTATGCATCCGGTACTGTTCGATACTTGTCCAGCAGGGCCGCACACGGACGGTCCTCAACCGACACCAACAGGGCTACGCACGTGAGACATCTGCTCACTGCATCCTATCCCCCCTGCTGGGTCTCATTTTTATAACTCAAGCCATTCTCTACATCTTTTCTTTCCGTGTGATAAGTACTACCTCGCGAGTAGCTTCCAACCACTCGACTTCTACCGATATCCTAAACATTAGCATGGCATTCTCTACTCGTCGAGTTTGTAAACTAGCCAACCCTTTATAGGAGTTAAAAGGCTATACAAGTGGGGTTTCAATCACCCTAACTCTAATGCAAGCATTCACCCTAGACATAAGTGATACAAATAAAAAAGCTTTGTAAAAGGTACTTAAGTGCAAACCGAGGCTTGCCTGGTTGCGAGTCAGAGAAGAAGTTAGCTTCTGGTGGGAGGACGTCCAAGGGCTCCGGTGCGTCCTCAACTTCGGTCACTATTATCAAATGTATCAAAATATATGTGTAAGTATTAAGGACTTATAAGAATTGAACTTCTATTCTTAGCTACTGCTATTTAAGATCCTTAATTGGCTTTGGGATTTTTACAGTGAATACTAGACCCTCTAAGGATGATCTGAGTAAGATTTGGAGACATGTAATTACACAATGTAGTCTTCAAAATTTCTACAAGTACAATGCTTCTCTGAATTTTGAGCTCAAATCAGGAGCTTTGACATAGCTAATAGTGGAATATCTGATTAGGGTAAGTCTCCATGGTTCTAACAAAATTTCTTTCACCATTTTTGGAGCTAGCAACAGAGAGATATGAATTTTTTAACTTGGACAGGAGTTCTGAAGTAGTTTCTGTTTAAATTGGAATTTTACAATAAAGGCTGAACTTGGGAATGCAGTTTAGACTCGCAAATGACCTCCAATGAAGCCCAAATTTTTACTGGAGATCAGTAACTATGAAAAGGATTAGCTGCCCAAATTTGGAAATATTTCATAAAGAATTGCTCCTGTAATAAATCCCTAAAAGATTTATAAAAACAATTATACAGAAATCCCTGGGCATTTTCATAGCCAGCAGTCTGTTTCTCTGTGAAGTACTCCTCATGAGGATTCCAACGAAATTGGTCCCACCCTTTTTGGAGTTTTCTACACAAAGTTATGGGTCTCCAAAGTTTGAACTGCATTAGGAAAATCTGGAAATGTTTAAATCCTGGCTGTGGGTCCCACCCGTCAGCTCTCTCTTCTTCCTCGCGCCAAACAGAGGAGCCCGCGGCGTTTGCTCCGGCGAGGGTGGCGGGAAGGGCTTTCCCGGCCATCTCCCGGGCCCAAACTCGCCGCTCCTCCATCATTGACCCTGCTGAACACTCTGGCAGGGTTGCCGGCGGCCGTAGCTCACCGGAAACCACCGCGCACCGGTGACAGCAAGGTTTTGAACTCCGGCGAGGTCGGAAACCCTTATTCCTCCACCAAATGATCAGTTCTCGAGCTGTAAAGCACCAGTGGGAGATGTGGGAGCTAGAACAGACTTCCGAACTCGATGAAACGGCCGGCAAACTAGGGTTCAACGGTGAGCCAAAGCATTTTCCCATGGCGGCGCGAAAATCGACTAGAACACGGCCAACACTTGATGGTTTTCCTCGGTTCTTTGTCAGGGATGGGCGCTAGAGAGTGCAGAAGCTATGTGCACGTGAGCTCGAGGCGTGGTTGATCGTGCAACCCAAATTTGGATATGAACCGAGCCTCGTTCTTCTACACTAGGGTTTGGGAAAGAATGAAATTCGAGCTACTCGGTAGATCATTTGCTATACGGCTGGCATCTACACCATCCAGGGCTACCCACTCACCTTTCTTGTATAGGAAGTTGGAGGTGAGGGTGGCCGGATAAGGCTGTCGACGGTGAGCCAAAAAGGCGAGGTCCGGTGCACCTCAAGGCTTTGGCGCCAATCCGAGTTTCACGAGCAGCTCTGATCGGTAAACCTTGTAGTACCTTTAGAGAGAGAGCACGTCCAGGCGCTAATCTTTCCTGTGGATGGCTCGAGCAGCCGAGCTCAGAAGGCTGTGGTCGGATAGAGAGAACCGAGCGGCGATGTTCAGTGCAACTGAAACTGTTGCGGCGCTGCGCGAGCTGAGGGGGAAGAGAAATAGGGCTGGGGCGCTCGGGCGGTCACTCTGATCACCCACGCGCGCGCCGACGTCGGGGCAGCGAGAAACAGCTCGGTGGAGCCTCGGGCGCGGGTCGAAGTCGAGCGCTGGTGCGCTGTGCTCGTGCAAGGGAAAAACAGTCAGTTTGTTTGCTTTGTGTGGCTGACAATTGGGCCTCACCTCCCCCTTTGTCTAGTCAAATTTTTCTCTTATATTTTCCATCCAGCAACTCAGAATTAAAGGCCTTACTTCACCCAAAAGTTAAGGTTTGAATTCGCTGAATTCAAATGGTTTGAATTCTGGTGTAGAATTTGAATTGTGTTTGATCATTTGAATTTGAAATGGAGTTTGAATTCTCCATTTTGTATTGTCCCAAAAACATAGCAAACCAGCTCCAAAGTTTCCAATTTTTGGCATGGCTGCTCATTCAAATGTGGAGAACACATTTGGGGAACCAAATTTGCAAATTGGGGGAATTAGAATTTGAAACTGAATTTGAAATTCAGATTAAAGGGCTTGCTCTTTTAATCCAAAACAAATAATAAAACTCCTCCAAATGAGCTGAAATTTGGAAGGGTGAATATTTGGACAATGAAGATCGACGTTATGAATTTAGATCTCCATGTTTGGAAGTTTTGAGAAGTCTGAATTCTCACTTTGAACTTACACCGTTATAATTCAAAGTTTTAATTCCCCTCATTTTTCATAAGTGTACATGAGCTGAATTTTCTTGCTACCACTTTTGGGGATTTTACAACACGTGTCTGGCTGGGCCGGACCTCTTGGAGGTGAGCTCCGAGAGCGACACGTGTCCCGCGCGGTTGGACCTTTCTTCTCTGCAGTGACTAGCTCCGCAGCCAACACGTGTCCTGCGGGACTGGCCTCGCTTCTCAGCAGAGGCTAGCTCCACGGGCAACACGTGTCCCACGGGGGTCAGACCTCTCCCCCTTCGCGGGAATGAGCCCCGAGCCTGCCACGTAGCCAGTTTAGCGGCGGACCTCTCTCCCTTTGCGGGGATGAGCTCCGAAGGCGCCACGTGGCCAGCGGGCCGCGGGAAATGTCTTCGGTGCTCCTTGGTGAACTGGAATTGGTTCTTTTTGGCTATCTTTTTTATTCTCTCTCTGTTTCAACTTATTTTAAAATGTTTCTCTACATGAAATATGGATGCATGCAGAAATCGAAAATGAGGGTGTCACAAATCTACCCCCCTTAAATTGAATCTCGCCCTCGAGATTCGATAGTGGAGAATAGATGAGGGAATTCTGTCTTGATGTCTTAAACTCACGTTCCCATGTAGCTTCTGCTTCTGTGTGATGGCTCCATTGTACCTTGCACCATCGGATCACTTTGTTCCTCGTGACCCTTTCTCTTACATCCAAAATTTGGACAGGGTGCTCTGCATAGATCAGATCTTCTTGAAGTTCAAGCTCTTCCATCGGTACATGCTCTTCTGGTACTCTCAAGCACTTCTTGAGCTGGATACGTGAAACACGTCATGCACGTCGGAGAGGTACATCGGGAGCTCTAGTTGATATGCTACTTCTCCTCGCTTGCCAAAAATCTTAAATGGCACGATCTAGCGAGGTGCTAACTTGCCTTTGACGTTAAAACGTCGTTGGCCTCGGATAGGCGATACCTTAAGGTATACGAAGTCTCTTACTTCGAAAGTCAACTTCCTTCGCCTAATGTCCGCATAGCCTTTCTGTCGTGACTGAGCAGCCTTCAAATTCTCCCGTATAGTTTGGACTTGCTTTTCAGCCTCTTGTAGTATTTCGGGTCCAAACACTTGGTTCTCTCCTGTCTCGTTCCAAAATAGCGGCGTTCTACACCTTCTACCGTACAATGCTTAGAAAGGTGACATCTTCAAGCTGGCTTGATAGCTGTTGTTATAGGAGAACTCGGCATATGGCAAGCTCCTATCCCAACTACGCCCATGTTTCAAGACGCAAGCTCTCAACATGTCCTCCAAAATTTGGTTTGTCCTTTCTGTTTGCCCGTCAGTTTGCGTCTGGTTAGTGGAGCTAAAATCCAGTCGTGTACGCATAGCTTTCTGCAGCTTCCTCCAGAATCTAGAGGTAAACTGAGAACCCCGATCTGAGACTATCCTCTTTGGGACTCCATGGCGGCACACGATTTGCTCCATGTACAGCTCGGCTAGATCCTCCACGCGGTACGTGGTTTTCACAGAAAGAAAATGAGCTGTTTTCGTCAATCGGTCCACGATAACCCAGATGGAGTCGTAACCTGACCGAGTACGTGGTAATCCGACGATGAAATCCATACTGATGTCTTCCCACTTCCACTCGGGTACCTTTAAGGGTTGCAACAGTCCAGCGGGTCTTTGATGTTCGGCCTTCACCCGTTGGCATGTGTCGCACAGGGCAACATACTCAGCTACGTCCCTTTTCATACCATCCCACCAATAACAAGTTTTCAGGTCCTTGTACATCTTGGTACTTCTGGGATGTATGGAATAAGGTGAGTCATGTGCCTCCTTTAATATCGTGTCGCGGATGTGCTTCACGTTAGGCACACACATCCTTTTCCCTAGCCAAAGTGTACCCTTCTCGTCTTCCTTGAAGTCCTTCTCTATTCCTTGTCGGATCCTTTCCTTGATCTCCTTGATGTCCTCATCCGTTGCTTGGCCATCTCTTATCTCTTGTTCCAATGAAGAGTGGAGTTCCATCACTTCTATCTCGTTAAAGAATCTGAGATGTAACCATTTGAACTCCTTTCATAGCTCGGGTGGTAGCTCCCGAACCGTGAGTTGGTGACATGCTCCCTTCCGGCTCAATGCATCGGCTATTACATTGGCCTTTCCGGGGTGATAGTTGATTCCAGCATCATAATCCTTGATGAGCTCCAACCATCTATGTTGCTTCAAATTTAGATCCGTTTGGGTGAATATGTACTTGAGGCTTTTATGATCCGTACAGATCTCACATCGGTGGCCAAGGATATAATGTCTCCAAATCTTCAATGCATGCACCACGGCTGCGAGTTCCAAGTCATGTGTAGGGTAATTAAGCTCGTGCTTCTTTAATTGTCGTGAGGCATAGGCTACCACTTGTCCTTCTTGCATGAGCACACATCTGAGCCCTTGTCTTGATACGTCACAATATATGTCAAAGCTCTTTCTCACGTCCGGCAATACCAAAACCGGCGCTGTGGTTAGCCTTTTCTTGAGCTCGTCAAAGCTTTCCTGGCACGCTGATGTCCACTGGAACGCCTTTCCCTTCATCAATAGCTCCATCATAGGCTTTGCTACTTTGGACAAGTCCTTGATGAAACGTGATGAGGACATCACAACAGTGGATACTCACATTGATATACAAGGACCAATTACAAGAGCACGAGCACGGTTACTAAATCAGCAGGTGAACTCGTTTCTAACTTCCTACCCATGTGATTTTGAGAATGGATTGCTATTGAATGATTTAATTGTTATTAGGAACCATGGACATGATCAACAAGTAAAGGGAGGAGGATTTGGGGACGTGGAGAACCAGATGGGACGTCCACAAGTTGATGGAAACAGTCACCAACTGGGACTCGAGTTCAACTCTGAGTCCAGGAGAAGTCCATCTTATAACGGACGCCCAGGATGCATACGGACTCCGTTTTTGACGTTCTACATATGCATGGAAATATGAGAAGATAAACTTTCCAATGGTTCTGGTCCCACATGTAAATTTGCCAGGAGTCGTTGTGAGTTGTTGAAACAAATCGAATTCAGAGTTCTGTCCGGTGTTGCACACCGTATTGGGCTTTTGGGCCTTGTATCCCGTATGAGTCCATTAGGGACACGTCTAAGGGTCTTATGGAGGAACCCTAGCCTTTAAATACTGCAACTGTCAGCCATATTCGGTGGGTTTTGCTTAGTTAAACAGCCGCTGTTCTACGGTTTTTGTGAAACCCCAACTTTGTGATTTTCAGATCACGTCTTCTACGTTCTTGCTCGTGTTCTCGGTTGCACCTGCAGGGATTAGCCTTCTTGGCAAGGTCAAGCGTGTGCTGCACGGTTGATAACCAATGGAGCACTGGTGTAGTGATTGCAGGGGTGTTCGAACTGCTCGAGTGCCGCGGATCATCAACGTCGAGTTCTCCACCTCAATCGACCTACCTTTCGGAAGATCGGGCCTAAACCACTCATCATTTGGTATCAGATTTCAGGTTGCCCGTGAGGTACTTTGATTTACAACTAGATTACTTCTTGTTTTTCATACCTAGAGTCCACAGAAAAAGACACAAAAAAGCATATCGTGTTTACCGATTCCTAGACCATAGTGCCTGCAATTTTCGTTTTTCAGTTCGCATTGTTGAGTTTGCATTCGTGTGGTCGAGTCTTGTTGCTGGTTTAGCTTTGTGTTTTTTGGGTCGTAGTTATCATTTCTCTTCCTTGTTTTTCTTGCTGCTCACCTATTCCACAATCCCTAAACAACAAACCGAGCCACCAAGATCATCGGTTTGCCCTAGCTAGCCGCCTTGCATGAACTCCCGCATCGCCAGCCCTAGAACAGGTGACAAACCATTGTTCCAGTCCTCCTTGTTTCATCACACTAAATCTCATCAGTCACCGTTGCTAAGTTACGATTGTTTCTCACATCCTATTGCGAGATCTTCTTCACAACTGAGTTTGAATTAACATAAAAAACAGTAACTCGGGTAGCCTACCTTAAAACGGTCATAACTTAAGCATACGAACTCAAAATCGGGCGATTTTTTTTCAAATTGATCAACTCGAAATTTCGCAACCGATTTTCTACAGCTTCACCGTGTTCGGCGAAATTTGTTTGGCCAAATTCCCCTCGGAAGATAAACTATCCGGCATCCGAAGTTTCAGCCCGGATTTTGAAGAATCTTACTGATTTTCTATAGGCCACATCTTACATCCAATTGAGCTGCAAAGTTGTGTGATTTCTATTTTCGTGCTCTCGAGTAAACAAAAAATATCAGAAAAAATATAAAAAAGAAAAAATAGCGAAGAGGGCACAGATATTAAAGCATTGACAACATACCCTTGAAAACAGTTGGCCTATACACTTGTGCTGTACTTGTTTGGTTATATCTTCCTGATTTTCTATTTGCCTTTCTACTGCCTTGTGTTGTGCTAGGCCTAGAACACTTGTTAACCAGCAACAGTTCCTACATTGAATACTTATTCAACTTTGTTTTTGCTGTTAACGATTTTTGCTTATTAGCCACCATATTGTGCCATCCAAGCTCCACTTTTCCTCTTGAGCAGAACAGGTACCTTTGCAATCACTTCACGCTTCATTGGCTCTCACCTTCCATCGTTTACCACCTGCTGTGTCGGTAAGAACACTTGTAAGAACGTGGTAAGACGCTTGAGAGAGAGAGAGATTGTTTCCTTCCTTCCACTTTTCACATTGCCACTATCCTTTGTAGTTGATAGGGATAACATCTTTTTGTTGTCTTTTGTTTACTACTAACAATCGCAGAAGATAAAAGGGATGATGAATGTGTTCAACATGCTGAGTTGCGTAACATGATGAGGGAAATGACAGATATGTTCACCAAAACCCAAGCATCGACAGAGGCGTCATTAACGACCTTGAATCGCCAACTTGCTGATCTTGTTGTTCGGATGGATACTCTTGAGGCGCGGCTGCCTCTCGCTGAAGACCGTGAAGACGGTTCTTATAATATGTAAGATCATAACAATCAACCAAGACTTCCACGTTATCTACGATGTATGGGAGGTAATAATCGTTATAATTACAATGATCGTCATAACAATTTTAATCACCATCTTGATGATCCTTTTGCTAAAGTCAAATTTACTATACCCTCTTTTTCTGGTGCTTATGATGCTGAGGCATATCTTGATTGGGAGATGACAGTAGAGCAGAAATTTAATGCCCACCTTGTTCCTGAACAACATAGAGTTCGTCAAGCCACTAGTGAGTTTAAGGATTTTGCTATCATACGGTGGAATGAACTTGTTAAAACTAGAACTGATCCTCCAACATGGGATAGTTTAAAGGAAGCTATGTGTGTTTGTTTTGTTCCTCCTTCTTTTGAGCGGGATCTTCGCAAAAATTGCAGCGCTTAGACCAAGATAACATGTCCGTAGAGGAGTATTATCAAGAGTTACAAAAGGGTATGTTGCGCTGTGGGGTAGTAGAGGACATGGATGATAAAATAGCTCGTTTTTATGGGGGTTGAGGCGTGAAATTCAGGACATTGTTGATTATAAGGAATATGATACAGTTAACAGATTATTTCAGCTGGCTATGTTGGCAGAAAAAGAATTGCAGGGCCGCCAACAGCAGCAGCACCAACGCACGAGGAGCACCTTCACACCGCGTTCGACATCTACACCATCCAAAACAGCACCATCTTCAAGTTTTCCTACTGCCACTACACCATCCAATGGTGGCCAACGAACTTCGTCTACTGCTCCATTTCCTCGCGTGCCGCCGTGCAGCAAGACGACACCATTCAATCCTACGTCTTCCACTCCTTCCATGAGTCGAACTTCCAATATTAAGTGTCACCGCTGCCAGGGAGTTGGTCATGTGATGAAAGATTGTCCTGGCAAACAAGCATACATAGCACGAGATGATGGCGGGTATGATAGTACTTCGGATGTTGAAGATGAATATTCTCTTCCTACTAACGTTGCAGGACAAAAAGATGACCACTATAGCACAGATGAAGAGGTACTTGGTACTGCAGCAACGGAAAATTATAGAAGCATAATTGTGCAGCGTGCTTTGAGCTCCAAAGTTGAGGCGGATGACAAGCTACAACGACACAATCTTTTTCACATGTTTCTCGTCATCAAGGACTGCCGTGTGCACACTATAATTGATGGAGGCAGCTGCAACAACTTGGTGAACACGGATGTGGTCAAGAAACTTGGGTTGACAACAAGAGCACACCCTCATCCATACCACATTCAGTGGTTCAACAATAGCGGTAAGGTTAGGGTAACACAAACAGCGAGGGTATATTTTTTTATTGGTTCTTACCATGATTTTGCAGATTTTGATGTCATACCTATGGATGCTTGTTCTCTTTTGTTGGGACGTCCTTGGGAATTTGATACGGATGCTATTCATCATGGTAGAACTAATAAATATTCTCTGATGCATAAAGGAAAGAAAATCACTTTGCTTCCTATGACTCCTGCTGAAATTGTACATTTTGAGAAAGTAAAACACGTGATGATAAGGCAACAAAATCACTAGACTCTGAAAAACAGCAAGTAATTAAGTTAAAATCACGTTCGTTGCTCACAACTAAATCTGACCTTGCTAATTTATTTAATACCAAGGGGATGTACTACGCTTTAGTATGCAAAGAAGCCATGTTTTCAATTAATGAAGTGTCCATTGCATTGCCCCCTGCTGTTGCTAACCTTTTACAGGATTTTGCGGATGTGTTTCCCCCTGAGATACCCCCTGGATTACCACCTATGAGGGGCATTGAACATAAGATCGACTTGATTCCAGGGGCAAGTTTGCCAAATCATGCGGCATACAGGGCGAATCCGGAAGAGACAAGGGAAATTCAGTGACAAGTTCAAGATCTTTTGAACCGCGGGTATATTCGTGAAAGCCTTAGTCCTTGTTCTGTTCCTGTTCTTTTGGTTCCTAAGAAAGATGGTAGCTGGCGCATGTGTGTTGATTGTAGAGCGATTAATAACATCACCATTCGATATCATTATCCTATTCCTTGGTTAGATGACATGCTTGATGAATTGAGTGGTGCTATTATTTTCACAAAAATTGACTTGCGTAGAAGTTACCACCAAATTAGAATGGCACTAGGAGATGAATGGAAAACTGCATTTGAAACCAAGTTTGGACTTTATGAGTGGTTAGTAATGCCTTTTGGTTTAACTAATGCACCTAGCATTTTTATGCGATTAATGAACGAGGTTTTACGTGCTTTTATTGGAAAATTTGTGGTGGTTTACTTCGATGATATCCTCATTTACAGCAAGTCAAATGATGAACATCTTAATCATTTACGTGCTGTTTTCAGTGTCTTGAGAGATGCACGTTTGTTTGGTAACCTTGAAAAGTGTGTCTTTTGCACCAACCAAGTTTTGTTTCTTGGATATGTCGTTTCATCGCTGGGAATTGAGATGGATGAGGCAAAAATTATGGCGATCACTAGCTGGCTAACTCCATCGACCGTCACACAGGTGCGTAGTTTTCTTGGTCTTGCTGGTTTTTTCGACGCTTTGTGCAGGATTTCAGCACCATTGCAGAACCTCTCCATGAACTGACAAAGAAGGGAGTGCATTTTCGACGGGGCGAACAGCAGCAACAAGCTTTTGATGTTCTCAAATCAAAGCTTACACAAGCACCGTTGCTACAACTTCCTGATTTTGACAAGACATTTGAGCTAGAATGTGATGCAAGCGGCATTGGTATTGGAGGTGTTCCCATACAAGGAGGTAAACCCGTTGCATTCATTAGTGAAAAATTGCATGGTCCTTCTCTGAATTATTCTACTTACGATAAGGAATTGTATGCCTTAGTGCGAGTTCTACAAACTTGGCAACATTACCTTTGGTCTAAGGAGTTCGTCATACATTCTGATCATGAATCTTTGAAGTATCTTAAGTGCCAAAACAATCTGAATAAACGACATGGTAAATGGATTGAGTTCATAGAATCATTTCCATACATCATTAAGCATGAGAAAGGGAAGGAGAATGTTATTGCAGATGCATTATCTAAACGTTACACCATGCTGTCCCAACTTGATCATAAAATATTTGGTTTAGAAACAATAAAAAGATTATATCCTACTTATTTGGACTTCAAAGATGCCTTTGAAAATTGTAGAGAAGGAAGAACATGGAATAAATATGTACTACGGGAGGGCCTCCTCTATCGTGCTAACAAGCTATGTGTTCCTGCTAGTTCCGTTCGCCTATTACTTTTGCAGGAAGCACATGGAGGAGGTTTGATGGGACATTTTGGAGTGAAGAAAACGGAGGACGTGCTGGTCACACACTTCTTTTGGCCAAAGATGAGACGTGATGTCGAGCGCTACGTGTCACGATGCACTACTTGCAATAAAGCTAAGTCTCGACTTAACCCACATGGTCTTTATATGCCTCTTCCTGTTCCTAGTGTACCTTGGCAGGATATTTCAATGGATTTTTTTGGGATTGCCTAGGACTAAGAGGGGAGGGATAGTATTTTTTTGGTTGTTGATCGTTTCTCCAAAATGGCATATTTTATACCTTGTCATAAGAATGATAATGCCTCACACATTGCTGATTTGTTTATGACGGAAATTATTCGTTTACATGGTGTACCAAATACCATTGTTTCTGATCGTGATGCAAAATTTTTCAGTCATTTTTGGAGAACTTTGTGGTATAAATTGGGAACCAAGCTGCTGTTTTCAACCACATGTCACCCACAAACCGATGGACAAACTGAGGTAGTAAATCGTACTCTATCCAATATGTTGCAGGCTGTTTTAAAAACAAATTTAAAGGGTTGGGAGGATTGTTTACCACATATAGAATTTGCTTACAACAGGTCAGTTCAATCTACTACAAAGGTAAGCCCATTCCAGGTAGTGTATGGTTTCAATCCCCGTGCTCCTATCGATTTATTACCTTTGCCTCCTTCTGAAACTATAAATTTGGATACTATACAACGATCTGAATTCATTCTTAAGATGCATGAAACTACAAAGAAAAATATTGAAAGGATGAATGAGAAGTATAGAATTTCTGGTAGTAAAGGTAGAAAAGAAGTAAAACTTGAACCAGGGGACTTGGTATGGCTACATTTGAGAAAAGAACGATTCCCTCACTTGAGAAAATCTAAACTTATGCCACGAACTGCTGGTCCTTTTAAGATTGTTGAAAAGATCAACGACAATGCATATAAGCTTGAGTTGCCTCCCGATTTTGGGGTTAGTCTCACATTTAACATTTCAGATTACGACCATACTTGGGGGAAGAAGATGATCTAGAGTCGAGGATGACTCCGATTCAAGAGGGGGAGGATGATGAGCACATCACAACAGTGGATACTCACATTGATATACAAGGACCAATCACAAGAGCACGAGCACGGTTACTAAATCAGCAGGTGAACTTGTTCCTAACTTCCTACCCATGTGATTTTGAGAATGGATTGCTATTGAATGATTTAATTGTTATTAGGAACCATGGACATGATCAACAAGTAAAGGGAGGAGGATTTGGCGACGTGGAGAACCAGATGGGACGTCCACAAGTTTATGGAAATAGCCACCAACTCGGACTCGAGTTCAACTCGGAGTCCAGGAGCAGTCCATCTTAAAACGGACGCCCAGGATGCATACGGACTCTGTTTTCGACATTCTACATATGCATGGAAATATGAGAAGATAAACTTTCCAATGGTTATGGTCCCATATTAAAATTCGCCAGGAGTCGTTGGGAGTTTTTGAAACAAGTCGAATTCAGAGTTCTGTCCGGTGTTGCACCACCGTATTGGGCTTTTGGGCCTTGTATACCGTATGAGTCCATTAGGGACACATCTAAGGGTCTTATGGACGAACCCTAGACTTTAAATACTGCAGCCGCGGGCCATATTCGGTGGGTTTTGCTTAGATAAACAGCAGCAGTTCTACGGTTTTTGTGAAACCCCAACTTTGTGATTTTCAGATCACGTCTTCTACGTTCTTTCTCGTGTTCTCGGTTGCACCTGCAGGGATTAGCCTTCTTGGCGAGGTCAAGCGTGTGCTGCATGGTTGATAACCAACGGAGCAGTGGTGTAGTGATTGCAGGGGTGTTCGAACTGCTCGAGAGCCACGGATCATCAACGTTCAGTTCTCCACCTCAATCGACCTACCTTTCGGAAGATCGGGCCTAAACCACTAATCAAAACATCACTAGTATCCAGCCATCCCAAGAAAACTTCGAATATGCATCACGTTTTGCGGTTGGTTCCACTTCAGAACATCTCCCACTTTTCCGGGATCAACCGATACTCCTTCCTCGGAGATAATGTGGCCTAGGAACGATATCTCTTTTAGCCAAAATTGACTTTTGCTGACCTTGGCACATAATTGATGCTCTCACAGCTTTTGCAATGTCAATGTCAAATGTTCTTCATGTTCTTCCTCACTTTTCAAATACACCATGATATCGTCGATGAAAACCACGACGAACTTGTCCAAGTACTGCATGAATACCTTGTTCATGAGGTACATGAAATATGTAGGTGCATTCGTTAACCCAAAAGACATAACAGTATATTCATACGAACCATACCATGTTCGAAAGGCAGTCTTGGGTATGTCGGAGGGCTTAATCTTCAGTTGGAAGTATCCCGACCGAAAATCAATCTTGGAGAAAACTTGGGCTCCTTTCATTTGGTCAAATAGGTCTTCTATTCGGGGTAGAGGGTATTTTTTTCTTAATCGTCACCTCGTTGAGACACCTATAATCCACACACATCTTTTGGGTCCCATCCTTTTTGTCCACGAAGAGCACGAGGGCTCCCCACGGTGACGATCTTGGGCGTATAAAACCCTTCTCTAACTGCTCCTGGATTTGCTTCTTGAGCTCCACAAGTTCATTAACGGGCATCCTATAGGGCCTCTTAACTATAGGTGCAGTCTCAGGTACTAGGTCAATGGAAACTCGATGTCCCGGTCAGGTGGCATACCGGGAAGTTTTTCCGGGAACACGTCCGAGAATTCTTGAACCACCAGAATGCTTTCCAGGTTACTTCTTCGATGTGGTTCAAGGATGCCTTCTCGGTCGCCGGTTGTGCTGACTCGAACTCGATACGGGTACCGTGCTCGTTTGTCAACTGCATGCTCCGTTCAGCACATTGGATCACTCCGCTGTCCTTACTTAGCCAATCCATTCCGAGTTTTATGTCAAGCCCTTGGGAATCCAAGACAATGAGGTTGGCAAGGAAGTCTACCCCCCTTATTTTAAGTTTTACTTTTGGACATACTATATTAGTCCTCATCTCTACACCGGCAGAATTAACTAACATAGTATATTTCAAGTGTGATATGGGTAGATTATACTTGGCAACATACTCGGATGATATGAATGAATGCGATGCTCTGGAATCAAATAAAATGGTGGCTGGGTTGGAGTTGGCAAGGAACATACCAATCACAACGTCCTCAGCCTGTTGTGCTTCCTCAGCCGAAACATGGTTCACGTTACCGTGAACATAGTTCTGCTGCCCACGGTTGCCTTGATTAGCTCCTCCATTCAGCCGTGGGTTCTGCTTGTGCACATTGATTGGCTGTCCAGGACCTCTCTTCGGGCACTGGCTCGCAAAGTGTCCCGCTTCACCGCATCAAAGCATGCCTTGTTGCCCACGACAGCAGGTACATTGGGGCGGGGGTTTTGAGCATAAGCACCAACATTAGGACGGGGTGCTGGAGGCAAAGGCACACGAGGTGCTTGTGTAACGGGTCGTTGCTGTGGTGGCTGATTAGGGCGAAATGATCCATACTATGGTGCAGCTGGGGGCATGTACCGAGGACGTACGTAGCTCCCTTGTGGCTGTTATGGCATCTTTCTTTTGCCCTCTTGCTCGATCTCTTTGATCTTACTTTACACCACTATGGCTTTGTCAACCAGCTTCTGGAAGTTAGCATAGTCATTGTTGAGCAGTTGAACCTGGATCTCATTGTTCAACCCTCTCATGAACAAGTACTGCTTCCTCTGGTCCGAGTTGACATCTTCAGGGGCATTCCTTGAAAGCTGCGTGAACTTGTTGTGGTACTCATTCACGCTCTTCTTTCCTTGGCGGAGACCTTCAAACTCTTGCCGTTTGAGCATCATGACACCAGCTGCGATGTAATGAGAGCGGAAACTCTCCTTGAACTCGGTCCAAGTGATCGTCTCTGGGTTGTCATGAGCGTTACAAAGGGCATTCCACCAGTCGGCGGCTGCTCCCATAAGTTGGTGCGATGCGAAGAGAACTTTCTCTCGGTCATTGCACTGAACTATAGCAAGCTTCTTCTCCATTGACTTCAACCAATCGTCAGCCTCCATGGGATCACTAGCTTGTGCAAAAGTGGGTGGTCGAGTCCTCATGAACTCTCCCAGTCTGTTGTGAGCCGGCAGTGGTGGCGGTGGTGGTGGTGGGGGTGCAGGAACGGGATTGTTGTTGTTGGCTTGCAGCTGACCCAAGGTTTGGATCATTGTTTGCATAAGCTGATTCTGCATGGCCATCAATCGTTCCAAATTGTTTGCACCAGCCCCAGGGTCGACATTCTCAGGAACCTCGACGTGGTCATCTTCTTGGTTGTCACAGATGTTTCTCCCTTCACGGCCGGCGTTTCCTCTCACCATCTGTGAGAGAGAGTTGGATAGAATAGAGGTTAGAAGGTTAGATGGATCCCCCTCACTATATGCATCAAGG
The DNA here is from genome assembly GCA_030760725.1 of Neostapfia colusana. Taxonomy (NCBI): domain Eukaryota; kingdom Viridiplantae; phylum Streptophyta; class Magnoliopsida; order Poales; family Poaceae; genus Neostapfia; species Neostapfia colusana. The sequence continues at coordinate 27,685,335 of JASWHV010000017.1, read as the reverse complement.
TGGATGGACTTTATATCGTCCTATATGAGGATGTGAACAAGTGTCGAAGCATCTCGCACCTCTTCACTATGTGTGGATATGGGCAAACGTCCCACAACTCACACTAAGCACACAAGCACAAACAATCATCACAAAAGTTCACTCAAGTCCTATTCAAGATTATTCAATCGGAGTCCTATGTGCTTTAGGGTGATACCATTCTGTGACTTCATCATATGTCAAGGTGGTTTGGGGTGATACCTATGATACCAATCTGTGATCCAACTATGGCTTCTCCTAGGCTTGCATCCTGCGGTCAAGGTGGTTTTGATGCCAATCTATGCATTCTAGGCTTGCATCCTATGGTCATAGTGGCTCTAATGCTAATCTGTGATTCCTATTTAGGCGTGTGACCTTCGATCAACCGTGGTAGGTTGATACCAATCTATGACCTTATCTAGGCTTGTGACCTATGGTCAACTGTGGTAGTTTGATACCAATTTGTGTTTTCTATCTAGGCGTGTGACCTACGATCAACCCGTGGCTCTAATGCCAATCGATGATTTCTCTCTAGGCGTGTGACCTACGATCAACCGTGGCTCTGATACCAATCTGTGACGCCCTTGTTTCGAGGAACCTGGACTGATGCGTATGTGCGCCCAGGATGTTCATCACACATACACATATCATCCACAAACTAAATTTCAGAATAATACCACAAATAACATGGTTTTATTACAATGTCTTATGAGTCTCAGACTCATTCTAGCAGCGGAAGTCTTCTAACTAGTGCGGAAGCAACTAAGCAGCAGCAGCGGCTCCATCTCCTACTCCACAGGCAAGGTTGTGGGTGGATCTCACACCTAATACTCCACATGCTCTTCAAAGTACTCATCTCCTGTTGCTGATGATGTGTTATAATGCAAGGGTGAGTACACGACCTACTCAGCAAGTGCCGGAAGTATGACACGTAGCTTACAACAAGGTAGGTATAAAAGGCTCATTGCAGAAACCAAGTTTTATTTCTCAAAACACAATAAAAACAACAATTAACTTTAAATGAATTTAATCTCATCATGTATTTAAACATCAACATACCTCCATCATGTTTCATTACTTTCCATGTCCCAACAAGACATCAACTTTGTCTCAAGCTCATGAATACCATCTCGTATTCGCTACCATCTCATGAATACCATCTCATATTCACTACCATTTTATCTCATATTCAATTCCGTCTCGTACCGAGACCAAATCTCATTGCCATGACTCAACAGTCATGCAACCAATCTCATCACACGGACTCAACAGTCCCGAAAATAAAATTCAAACACCAAACCATAACCAAACATAATACCATCAAAACCATCCCAAAAACCATACCATCTAATCATGTGAGTTGTCCAGGCGCTTGTGACCGTAAGCTCGGCTATCATGATAGTTTTACACTCTGCAGAGGTGGCACCACTTTACCCACTAGTTTGTGATTTTGTCACCTGTCGGTGACTGCAGAACCTCCATTATACCAGTACACAACCTTCGGTGTATGGTCAAGAGATCACTAAATAGCCTTTACAAAGGGGCTACTAGATGTATGGACTCACTAAGGTTTCACCGGCAGGCTAGAATCTCCAATTCTCCCACCTACGGGCCCCCTCTTGTGCCATGCAGTTCCCAGGGCAGTCCTCACTCGACTCCCATTCCCCGTGCCTTCCACGGTCCATAACAATATAGTAACTTACCTAATTAGTCAGCTAAGCCGCACCCATATTTGGCCTTGTGGTGGCACTGTTATCCTGGCATGGCTGACATGAACCGATCCTTAGATCTACGACAAGTAAACGACCATCTCATTCTACCTCATCCACATACCAAGGCTTGCCTAGATCTCCCCCAATTCATGTTCTTTATCAACATCAGTTTCTCATTATTCATATGAGTGCAGTTTAGCTAGACACATCTATCTCGCTTCCCGCATCCCATGAACTCGGCGAAGCATAAAAGCAAAAACCATACCCGACTCATTTACTTTCCCGGCGACAAGGGTGGTTAACAAAACTAGTAAACTCCTATAAAGGGTTTCTCATCAGGTTGACTCAAGCACACTCATGCCTTTTCGCAAACAAAACAGTCTTTCAAAAACATGGGATCAATATGGTCAAGGAGCACTTGCCTTGTTCCTGTGGCTTCGGTTGCTCAAATTCTTGTTGTTGTAGTCCGTCGTATGTAGCTCCCTGAGCTTGTCCTTCTATTCAAAATCACACACATACAAGATTCGTAGCAATCAATAATCATTCACAATTTCTACTTTAAGATGCAATGATGCATATGCATGTTAATCCTATGGTGCAGTTTAGCTTGTACGTGTTCTTGCATGGCTTGCATGGGGTTTTATGCTGAATAGAGGTGTATAGATCGAATGTGGATGTGGCGATGATCTGGACTCAAGATCTAGATCCAACCGATCAACACGTGATCTGTCCATGAAAAAGCTTCTGTTCGAAAGGATCGAGAGAACAGATGCAAAGAAAACCGCGATCATGTCGTAAGGTGGTATTGGAAACCTACCTTACTCTCTTCAGGACCTTCCTCCTAGCAACGACAGCAAAACAGATCGTTGGGTCTCCTCCGGCGATCGTGTCGCGGCTCGTCGGTGGCTCTCCGGCGACTAAACTCCGGTGACAGTGGTTAGCACAGCGAGTTGGGGGCTAGGGCTCCAAGTCGACGACTTCGGGAGGAGGTAAAGAAGTTCGTGGTTGTGGCCAAAGGTTTTCGGTTCTATTTATAAGAGGAAAACAAAGAGTACTACTCTGATCGAAATTCGAATAAGAGTCTTATTCAAATTGTTTTTGGATCTTAGCAACTTATCTTCAGTTGATTTGGTGCGGTAACAATGTGGAAATCATGTCGGTTTCCTTCCTTGTCGGTATTCCCGCGCGTACAGAAGAAAAACCGCTTCAAATCTCGTTACCTTCATGGCTGTAAGGGCCCAAGTTTGGCACATTTCCAAAGTGTTCCTCACCACACACACACACCACATTTGAAGAAAATTGATGAACATCTTAGAAGAGCAAGTAAACACCATCAACATGATCATTAGAGAATAAACTCACAAAATGCAAAAGTGGCATTTCCCACATGCATCATATAGGCGCTGGGCATATAAAAAACTCCTACACCTTGCTAGGAATGTCCATACCAAGTTTCAACCAAATTCAAAACCTTTTTGAAGTCCTTTTTAGGTATAGCTAGAAAGAGGGTGGTTTGAACTCAAATTCAAATTCAAACTATTTTCATCCCATGATTCCAAAAGTGGGAGGCATATTCTTACTCAGCACATTTTTGTGAACTCACACACCAATTTACCCATGAATCCATCTGGAGTTGATCTTGACATGAGCTAAGTTCAGCAAATTCAAACTTTATTTGAATTTCAAACTGCATATGTGCTGAAAATATATTCAAACAAAACCAAATTTGAGTTCTATCCAATTCAAATGGCCCAGGGGTAGATAATTCAAATTACCAAGGTTATTTGAGTCTCTACTGCTTAGAGCAGTAGGAAAATTAAAGTTTGGAGGTTAAAAGGAGAGGTGGGACCCCCCTGTCAGCCACTCAAACTCAAAGAACCGCCCCTGCTCAAGTCGGCCGTCGCCCGGGAGAGCGCCAGCGCGCTGATCGACCGGTTCCCGACGTGTGATCGGCGCCAGCTCCTCCTGTTCGGCGGGTGGCCGGCCCTTATCAGTCCACGAGCTGCCAAAGGCGATCTTCTTCACCGATAGCCCACGCTCCCTCGCTGTCTGCTCCGTTCCCGCGAAGAACTCAGCCGCCGGCTGCGCTCTGGGTGTTTTCCCTCACCACAGTCAGCTGAGCATTGGTTGCTCGGGGTGTACACCACAAGCATCAGCGCCCGGACATGCTCTAGCTAGTTCTCTCGCCGTACCAAAGATTTGTAGCTCGGGGTGAGCACAGTTCCGAGAACACCGACGAGCTACCGAGGGATGCGGCGGCGATAATTTCGGTTCACCGTGGACAGGACGCCACAGCCACTTTTGCCTCTGCTCTCCTATACGAGAAAGGTGCGCTAGCTTCTCTAGGTCGTGTAGCTTCTTTCTGTTCAGCAAATGATCCACCGTATAGCGAGAATTTTTCAGTTTACTGAACCCTAGTAGAAACAATCGAGCTCGGTGGTGAGCAAAATTTGGCTCACATTTACCACGACCAGCCAAGCTCATTTGCAAGTAGCTAGTACATCCCCTAGAACCTCTCCTCGAAGCAAAACCACGGAAAATAATGGATAATGGGCTCGGAAAGGGCAGTTCTTCGGGCCGCCATGGAAAACGGTCCCAGTTCACCGTGAAGCTCGGGGTTGCCGGCCGTTTCACCAAGGTTGGCTACCATTTCCAGCTTCCTCAGGCTTCCCTGGTGCTGTAGAGCCAAAAACCCGAGGTCTTGGCAAAGGACAGAGCTTACCCGACCTCGCTGAAACCCTAGCGGTTGCTGTCGCCGGTGGGCGCAGGTTTCCGGCCATCGCCGGTGGCCGGCGAGCTCACAGCCGAGTTCAGGAGGTCGGAAAAGGGGGAGGCGGCGAGTTTCGGTCTGGGAGGTGGCCGGGACCTCGGTTCCAGTGAGTCTCGCCGGAGACCACCGCCGCCGGGTATTTGGCGCGAGGAGGAAGACGAAGCGCTGTGTGTTGGACCCACAGGCAGGAGTTTAAACTTTTCTTCGATTTTCAGTTTCAGTTCAAACTTCAAACCCACATAACTTTGGCTAGGAAACTCCAAATCGAGTGAACCAAATTTTTTTGGATTCAGCTCTCTGAGTACTTTCCAACAAATCAAGTTTAACTTTATGAAAATTCATAGTTCTCCAGAATTAATTCTTCAAATTTAAACTGTTTAGAATTTTAACTGGAGAACCCTGTGGAGGAAAATTCTGAAATTTTGCTGGGATGTTCATCAAAATATTCTTGAGCTACCATAAAAATTTCAGATCCATTTGAGCTCATTTTATCCACCTAATGGGGTGGTTAATGAAACTGTTCCAGAGAAAATAGAAAATGTCCAGAAACATTTTCAGAACTTCTCTGAAATTGTGTAGCCCATATCTTTAGCTAGGAACCTTCAAATTAAGTGAAACCAACTCCATTAGAACCCTCTGAAAATCTAGCTTTCAGAAAGTCATGACTTGCTCCATGAAAATCTCTAGAACACCCTAAGAGCTCCAATTAATTTCAAGTACATAATTATTTGTGGAGAGCCCAAATGAGCTTTGCTGCAAATAAAACTTGGCCAAGTATCTGTTTAGGTTGTAACCAGACAACAGTAAAAATTTCACAGTCATTGGGTCTGTCCAGTGAGACTTATAAACTTCACAAGTTCAAACTCAATCCAAATGCATTTAAATTAATACATATACATGTTATCTCATGTAGTCGCTAAGGTTGAGGAGGAACCCGAAGTATTAGACTTCGTCACTCCGGAAGAGCAGCTAGCCTACGACCAAGAGCAGCAAGGCAAGCCCCGGTTTGCATTAACCTTTTTATAATTTTTTTATTATTTTGAGAACTTACTTTGAGTACCATTACTTCTCGCATTAGAGTCTTGTTTGAAAACCCAAATGCATAGCCAAGAAAACCATGGGTTGGGATTAGGATTGAAAACCCTGTTTAGCTATGCTAACATAGTGTAGGATTCGGTATAAGTCGAATAGTTGGAACTACTCGCGAGGATAGGCTAGAGGCACTCGACTAGGGTAGAGATAGCAAATTAAATACATGGCAAGAAAAATGAGACCGAGCGGAGAGTAAGGGCAGCAGGATGTTGGGGCCTGGGTGCTATATGGGACACCCTCATTTTTGGTTTCTGCATGTATCCATGTTTCATGTAGAAGAAAACCTTTTAAAAAGAAGTGGGAACAGAGAAAGAAACAAAGAGATAGCCAAAAAGAGCAAAATCCAGTTCACAGAGAGTGCCGAAAACACTTCCCGCAGCCCGCTGGCCATGTGGCGCCGTCGGAGCTCGTCTCCACAAAGGGGGAGAGGTCCGACCCCGTGGGACACGTGTTGCCCCTGGAGCTATGCCTCTGCAGAGGAGCGAGGCCAGTTCCGCAGGACACGTGTTGTCCCCGGAGCTATTCACTGTGGAAAAGAGAGGACCAGCGCACGGGACACGTGTCGCTCTCGGAGCTCACCTCCGAGAGGTCCAGTTCTATTGGACACGTTTCACCACCGGAGCTTATCTCCGAGAGGTTCGGTTCTATTGGACACGTGTCACCACCGGAGCTTATCTCCGGGAGGTCCAACACAGTTGGACACGTGTCAAACTCGAGAGCTCGTCTCTGAGAAGAAAGGAAGTCTGGCACTGTTAGAATACGTGGCACACCAGGAGCCACCTCCGAATCGAGAGGAGGTCCCGACCGTCAGGATACGTGGCACACACGGAGCTCACCTCCGAAGGAGATGGAGGTCTCGCTCGCTTGACACGCGGCACAACCGGAGCTCGTCTCTGCGGAAAGGGGGAGACCAGGCCCCGGTGGACACTTGGAACTTCCGGAGCACAACCCTGCAGAAGTAACGAGTTCTGGAGCGGTTTTTGGATTCTGTACGCGTGGAAATACCGGTACGGAGAGGAAAACCGGCACGATTTCCACAAGATCACCGCACCGAATCAATCTAAAATAAAGTTGTTAAAAATCTAGGAAACAATTTGAATAGGACTCTTATTTGAGATCCAATCAGATTAGGACTCTTCTTCTCCCGATTATAAATAGAACCCAGAACCCTTGGCCGAAACCACGAACCTCTTTTCCACCTCCTGAGCCGACGACTTAAGAGCCCTAGCCCCCAACTCGCCGAGTAAACCCATCGCCGGAGTTTGGCCGAGAGAGATCGCCGGAAGAGAGCCCCAACGATCTGTCTGCTAGGAGAAGAACCCGAGATCAAAAGGAACATAAGGTAGGTCTCCAATACCATCTTACGACATCGTCGCGTTTTCTTTGCATCTGTTCCTTGATTCCTTTCGAACAAAAGCTTTTCGTGAACAGATCACGTGTTGATCGGTTTGATCTAAAGTCAAGGTCATTACCACGTCCAAAATTGATCCAAACATCTCTGTTCAGCATTAAAAACCATGCAAGCCATGCAAGAACACAAACTACATCATAGGAATTCGCATGCATCTGGTTAAAGTTTGTGCATAGTATTGATTGTTATGAATCTTGTATGTGTATGATGACGTAAGAAGGACAAGCTCAGGGAGCTGTCTACGACGAGCTGCAACAACAAGTGTTACAGATCCAAGAGCAACCGGAACTGCAAGAACAAGGCAAGTGCACTTGACCATATTGATCCTATGTTTTGGAAAAACTGTTTTGTTTGCGAAAAGGTGTGGGTTTATGGGAAGTTTACTAGTTTTGGTTAAACCACCCTTGTCGCCAGGGATGTTTATGTGTTGGGTACGATTTTTGCTTTTATGGTTCGCTGAGTATATGGGATTGGGAAGCGAGATAGATGTGTCTAGCTAACTGCACTCGTAATGATATTGAGAAAAAAACTGATGTTTTTAATAAACTTGGATCGGAAGGAGATCTAGGCAACCTTGGGTTTGTGAATGAGGTAGCATGAGATGGTGGTTACTTGCCGTAGATCTAAGGACCGGTTCATGCGAGCACATGCCAGGATGACAGTGCCACCACAAGGCCAAGTATGGGTGCGGTTTAGCTGACTAATTAGGTAAGATACTAGATTGTTATGGACCGTGGAAGGCGCGGGGAATGGGAGTCGAGAGAGGACTGCCCTTGGAACTGCATGGCACAAGAGGGGGCCCGTGGGTGGGAGAATTGGGGATTCTAGCCTGCCGGTGAAACCTTAGTGAGTCCATACATCTAGTAGCCCCTTTGTAAAGGCTATTTTGTGATCTCTTGGCCATACACCGATGGTTGTGTACTGGTATAATAGAGGTTCTGCAGTCGCCAACGGGTGACAAAATCACAAACATGTGGGTAAAGAGGTGCAAACTCTGCAGGGTATAAAACTATCATGATAGCCAAGCTTACGGTCAGGAGCGCCTGGCCAACTTCCATGATTAGTTGGGATGGTTATCGGTTTTGGTTTTGGTTTGGTTTTCGGGACTGTTGAGTCCAGGTAATAAGATTGGTTGCATGACTGTTGAGTCATGACAACGAGGTTGATCTCAGTGTGAGACGGAATGATATGGTAGCAAATACAATATGGTATTCATGAGATGGTAGCAGATACGAGAAAGTATTCGTGACCAAGAATGAGGTTGATCAATGTCTGGTTGGGACATGGAAAGTAATGAACATAATGGAGGTATGATTGATATTTTAATATACGTTGGGATTACATTCACTTAAAGTTAAGTTGCTGTTTTATCAGGGTTTTGATAAATAACTTTGCTTTCCGCAATGAGCCTTTTTATAACTACCTTGTTGTGAGCTACATATCATATTTTCCCGCACTTGCTGAGTACATCATTATACTCAAACTTGCATTATTATTTCATCATCAGCAACTGGAGAAGATTACTATGAAGACCAAGTGGAGCATTAGGTGTGTAATCTGTCCTCAACCTTGCCTGTGGGGATGGAGTAGAGATGGAGCTGCTGCTGCTTAGATTGCTTCCGCCTTAGTTAGAAAACTTCCGCTGCTAGAATAAAAGACTTCCGCTGTAAGCGTGAGTCCAAGACTCATGAGACATTGTAATAAACTCTGTTATTCGTGGTCATATATATTATGAAATTCAGTTTGTGGATGATGTGTATATGTGTGATGAACATCCTGGGCACACATATGCATCAGTTCTCGGTTCCGTGGTTTTCCACAGAATTGAGGGTGTCACAGACGGGTATCAGAGCCACGGGTTGACGGTAGGTTACACGCTTAGATAGATCACAGATTGGTATCATACACAGATTGGTAGCTAAGCCACACTGACCATAGGATGCAAGGCTAGGATGCATAGATTGGCCTTGAAACTATCTTGACATAGGATACAAGCCTAGGGAAGGCCATAGTTGGATCATAGATTGGCAACACCCTATGCCATATAGGACCCCCATTGAACAAGCCTTGAATAGGAGTTTTGTGAGCCCTTGTGATGATTGTTTGTGATTGTGTGCTTAGTGTGAGTTGTGGGACGTCTCAAAGCGTTGTCCATATCCACACATAAGTAGAAAGAGGTGTGAGATGCCTCGTCACTTGTTGACATCCTCAAATGGGCTAATATACATAGTCCAATCCACCTTGATGCATATAGTTAGGGGGATCCATCTAAACCTTCTAACCTTCTATTCTATTTCGTTCTCTCTCACAGATGGTTAGAGGAAATGCCGGCCGAAGGAACGACCGTGACAACCAAGAGGATGGCCACGATGAAGTTCCTGTTAACCCCGGAGCTGATGAGAACAACCTAGAATGGTTGATGGCCATGCAGAACCAACTTATGCAGACCATGATCCAAACATTGGGTCAGTTGCAGGCCAACAACAACAACCCTGTTCCAGCACCACTGCCACCAACACCGCCGGCTCATAACAGACTGGGAGAGTTCATGAGGACTCGACCACCCACCTTTGCTCAAGCTAACGACCCCATGGAGGCCGATGACTGGTTGAAATCCATGGAGAAGAAGCTTGCCATAGTGCAGTGCAATGACCGAGAAAAGGTTCTTTTTGCGTCGCACCAACTGATGGGAGCTGCCACTGACTGTTGGGATGCCCTATGCAACGCTCATGTCAACCCGGAGGCGAACACTTGAACTAAGTTCAAGGAGAGTTTCCGCTCTCATTACATCCCTGCTGGTGTAATGATGCTCAAGAGACAGGAGTTTGAAGGTCTCCGCCAAGGACAGAGAAGCGTGAATGAGTATCTCAACAAGTTCACACAACTGTCCCGGTGTGCCCCCGAAGATGTCAACTGAGACAAGAGGAAGCAATACCTGTTCATGAGAGGGTTGAACATTGAGATTCAGGTTCAGCTCCTCAACAATGACTACACGAGCTTCCAGAAGCTGGTTGACAAGGCTATGGTGGTTGAAAGCAACATCCGAGAGATCGAGCGAGAGTGCAAGAGGATGATGCCATACCAGCCCCAAGGGAGCAACATACGACCTCGGTACATGCCCCCATCTGCACCACAGTATGGATCGACCGCTCCTGCATACCGCCCTAGTCAGCCACCACAGTAACGACCCATTGCACAAGAACCTCGTGTGCCCTTGCCTCCTATGCCCCGACCCAACATGGGCGCTCCTGTTCAAACACACCGCCCCAACGTACCTGCTGCCGTAGGCAACAGGGCATGCTTTGCATGCGGGGAAACAGGACACTTTGCGAGCCAGTGCCCGAGAAGAGGCCCTGGACAGCAAGGCAACATGCCCAAGCAGAACCCGTGACCGAACGGAGGGGACAATCAAGGAAACCGTGGACAGCAGAACTATGCTCGCGGCAACGTGAACCATGTCTCTGCTGAGGAAGCACAATAGGCTGAGGACGTCGTACTTGGTATGTTCCTTGCCAACTCCAACCCAGCCACCATCTTATTTTATTCTGGAGCGTCACATTCCTTCATATCATCCAAGTTTGTTGCCAAGCTTAATCTACCCATATCACACTTAAAATGTGCTATGTTAGTTAATTCTCCCGGTGGAGAGATGAGGACTAATATAGTATGTCTGAAAGTAAGCCTTAAAATAAGGGGGGTAGACTTTCTTGCCAACCTCATTGTCTTGGATTCCCAAGGGATTGACATAATACTTGGGATGGATTGGTTAAGCAAGCACAATGGGGTAATCCAATGTGCTGAGAGGAGCGTGCAGTTGACAAATGAGCACGGTATTCGTATCGAGTTTGAGTCAGCCCAACAAATAACCAAGAAGGCAATTTTGAACCACGTCGAAGGAGCAACATTGGACAGCATTCCAGTGGTTTAGGAATTCTCGTACGTATTTCTAGAAGGGCTTCCAGGTATGCCACCTGACTGGGACATTGAGTTTGCCATTGATTTGATACCCGGAACTGCACCCATAGCAAAGAGACCCTATAGGATGCCCGTCAATGAACTAGTAGAACTCAAGAAGCAAATTCAGGAGCAGATGGAGAAGGGTTTTATACATCCAAGCTCATCACCCTGAGGAGCCCCTGTGCTCTTTGTAGACAAGAAGGATGGGACCCAAAGGATGTGCGTGGACAATAGGTCTCTCAACGTGGTGACAGTCAAGAACAAATACCCTCTGCCCCGTATAGAAGTCCTATTTGACCAAATGAAAGGAGCCCGAGTGTTCTCCAAGATTGATCTTCGGTCGGGATACTTCCAGCTAAAGATTAAGCCCTCCGACATACCCAAGACTGCCTTTCGAACACGGTATGGTTCGTATGCATATACCGTCATGTCTTTTGGGTTAACAAATGCACCCGCATACTTTATTTACCTTATGAACAAGGTTTTCATGGAGTACATGGATAAGTTCGTCGTGGTTTTCATCGACGACATTATGGTGTATTCAAAAAGTAAGGAGGAGCATGAAGAACATTTGAAACTGATCTTGAAGAAAATGCGTGAGCATCAATTGTATGCCAAGCTTAACAAGTGTCAATTTTGGCTAAAGGAGATATCGTTCCTAGGCCATATTATCTCCAAGGAAGGAGTATCGGTTGATCCCGGAAAAGTGGGAGATGTTCTGAAGTGGAACCAACCGGAAAACGTGAGGGATATTCGGAGTTTTCTTGGGATGGCTGGATACTACCGACGCTTCATCAGCGACTTCTCTAAGATAGCAAAGCCTATGACGGAGTTTCTAACCAAGTGAAATGCCTTCCAATGGACACCGGCATGGCAATAAAGTTTTGAAGAGCTCAAGAAAAGGCTAACCACAGCACCGGTTTTGGTACTGCCGGACGTGAGCAAGGGCTCCGACATATATTGTGATGCATCCAGGCAAGGGCTCGGATGTGTGCTCATGTAAGAAGGACAAGTGGTAGCCTATGCCTCATGACAATTAAAGAAGCACGAACTTAATTATCCTACACATGACTTGGAGCTAGCAGCAGTAGTGCATGCATTGAAGATTTGGAGACATTATATCCTTGGTCATCGATGCGAGATCTATACGGATCATAAAAGCCTCAAGTACATATTTACACAAACGGACTTGAATTTGAGGCAACGTCGGTGGTTGGAACTCATCAAGGATTATGATGTTGGAATCAACTACCACCCTGGAAGGGCCAATGTAGTAGCTGATGCATTGAGCCGGAAGGGAGCAGGTCACCAACTCACGGTTCGGGAGCTACCACCCAAACTACATAAGGAGTTCGAACGGTTACACCTCGGATTCTTGAACAAGATGGAGGTGATGGAGCTCCACTCTTCATTGGAGCAAGAGATAAGAGATGGCCAAGCAACAGATGAGGAGATCAAGGAGATCCGGGAAAGGACCCGACAGGGAATAGAGAAGGATTTCAAAGAAGATGAGAAGGGTACGCTTTGGCTAGGAAAAAGGATTCGTGTGCCTAACGTGAATCACATCCGCGACATGATATTAAAAGAGGCACATGATTCACCTTGTTGCATACATCATGGAAGTACCAAGATGTACAAGGACCTGAAGACTTGTTATTGGTGGGATTGTATGAAGAGGGACATAACCGAATATGTTGCCCTATGTGACACATGCCAACGGGTGAAGGCCGAACATCAAAGACCCGCTGGATTGTTGCAACCCTTGAAGGTACCTGAGTGGAAGTGGGAAGACATCAGTATGGATTTCATCATCGGGTTGCCACGTACTCAGTCGGGTTATGACTCCATCTGGGTTATCGTGGACCGATTGACGAAAACAGCCCATTTTCTCCCTGTAAAGGCCAAGTACAACATTGCACAATTAGCCGAGTTGTACATGGAGCAAATCGTGTGCCGTCATGGAGTCCCCAGGAGGATAGTCTCAGATCTAGATTCCCAGTTTACCTCTAGATTTTGGAGGAAGCTGCAGAAAGCTGTGGGTACAGAACTGGATTTTAGCTCTGCCTATCACCCACAAACCGATGGACAAACCGAAAGGACAAACCTTATTTTGGAGGACATGTTGAGAGCTTGCGCCTTGAAACTTGGGCGTAGTTGGGATATGAGTTTACCGTACGCTGAATTCTCCTATAACAACAGCTATCAAGCTCGCTTGAAGATGTCGCCTTTCGAAGCATTGTACGGTAGACGGTGTAGAACACCGCTGTTTTGGAACGAAACAGGAGAGAACCAAGTGTTTGGACCAGAAGTGCTACAAGAATCTTAAAAGCATGTCCAAACGATATGGTAGAACTTAAAGGCTACTCAGTCACGACAGAAAGGCTATGCGCACAATAGGCGAAGGAAGTTAACTTTCGAAGTAGGAGACTTCGTTTACCTTAAGGTACCGCCTATCCGTGGCCAACGGCGTTTCAACCTCAACGGAAAGCTAACACCTCACTACATCGGACCATTTAAGATTTTGGACAAGCAAGGAGAAATAGCCTATCAACTAGAGCTTCCAACATATCTCTCCGACATACATGACATGTTTCATGTATCTCAGCTCTAGAAGTGGTTGAGAGTACCAGAGGAGCAAGTACCAATGGAAGAGCTTGAACTTCAGGAGGACCTGACTTATGCGGAGCACCCTGTCTGAATTTTGGACGTAAAGGAAAGGGTCACGAGGATCAAAGTGATCCGATGGTGCAAGGTGCAATGGAGCCATCATACCAAAACTGAAGCCACATGGGAGCGTGAAGAAGACATCAAGACATAATTCTCTCATCTATTCTCTACTAACGAATCTCGAGGGCGAGATTCAATTTAAGGGGGGTAGACTTGTGACACCCTCGTTTTTGGTTTCTGCATGTATCCATGTTTCATGTATAAGAAAACCTTTTAAAAAGAAGTGGGAACAGAGAAAGAAACAAAAAGATAGCCAAAAAGAGCAAAATCCATTTCACAGAGAGCGCCGAAAACACTTCCCGCGGCCCGCTGGCCATGAGGCGCCATCGGAGCTCATCTCCGCAAAGGGGGAGAGGTCCGACAACGTGGGACACATGTTGCCCCCGGAGCTATGCCTCTGCAGAGGAGCGAGGCCAGTTCCGCAGGACACGTGTCGTCCCCGGAGCTATTCACCACGAAAATAGAGGACCAGCCGCACAGGACACGTGTCGATCTCGGAGCTCACCTCCTAGAGGTCCAGTTCTATTGGACACGTGTCACCACCGGAGCTTATCTCCGAGAGGTCCGGTTCTATTGGACACGTGTCACCCCGGAGCTTATCTCCGGGAGGTCCACCACTGTTGGACACGTGTCAACCTCAAGAGCTCGTCTCTGAGAAGAATGGATGTCTGGCGCTGTTAGGACACGTGGCACACCCGGAGCCACCTCCGAATAGAGAGGAGGTCCCGACCGTAAGGATACGTGGCGCACGCGGAGCTCACCTCCAAAGGAGAGGGAGGTCTCGCTCGCTTCACACGCGGCACAACCGGAGCTCGTCTCTGCGGGAAGGGGGAGACCAGGCCTCGGTGGACACGTGGAACTTCCGGAGCTCATCACCGCAGAAGTAACGAGTTCTGGAGGGGTTTTTGGATTCTGTACGCATGGAAATACCAGTACGGAGAGGAAAACCGACACGATTTCCACAAGATCACCGCAGTTGGTATTTTAATATACGTTATGATTACGTTCACTTAAAGTTAAGTTGCTTTTTTATCAGGGTTTTGATAAATAACTTTGCTTTCCGCAGTGAGCCTTTTTATAACTTCCTTGTTGTGAGCTACATATCATATTTTCCTGCACTTGCTGAGTACATCATTGTACTCAAACTTGCATTATTATTTCACCATCAGCAACAGGAGAAGATTACTATGAAGACCAAGTGGAGCATTAGGCGGGTAATCTGTCCTCAACCTTGCCTGTGGGGATGGAGTAGAGATGGAGCCGCTGCTGCTTAGATTGCCTCCTCATTAGTTAGAAAACTCCCGCTGCTAGAATAAAAGACTTCCGCTGTAAGCAGGAGTACAAGACTCATGAGACATTGTAATAAACTGTGTTATTCGTGGTCATATATATTCTGAAATTCAGTTTGTGGATGATTTGTATATGTGTGATGAACATCCTGGGCACACATATGCATCAGTTCTCGGTTCCATGGTTTTCCACAGAATTGAGGGCGTCCCACTATAGCTCCGCTTGTGTCGATTGAGGACCGAGCCGTGTGTGGGCCTGATGAACAAGCTGGAACAGTACCGAAGACCTACTGGCTATATGGGAACCGGGAAACTGATGTAACTCGGGTAGTTAGGTATTGAGGCATTGCCTGTCGTTCAGAGGGTAGGTTGAGAGCTTGAGGTGTAAATCGGCTGGCGGCACTGAGATGCGCGTGCAGAGACCTCTTGCTCGGGACGATAGGACCGGTTCAATATTTGGCTGACGGGTGAAAGGTGGTTGCGTACGACGTCCGTGATGGTTGCTTTAGGCAACATCGAGTACGGGCGTACGTGACGGTCAGTGAGTACCACTTGTTCACTGTACCATGACGTAGAAAGAACAGGCTAGTTACATGTTAAAAAGTTGCTGATAGAAAGATGGACCTTTATTGTTAATGATTTGCTGTATCGTAGAGATAACTAAAGTTCTTTTCCACTTTGGGCAAAGTACATGAGAGAAATGCATTTCTTGTTTGATTGCGGCTCTCTCATGTGCCTTAGCGTAAAGTTCTCCACAAACTGCTGCTAAAACTTGAAAGTAAGGTTCCACTAATTAGGCGAGTCCTTCGCAACTTATTTTACCTCATGTACCTATCACCCTCATGTAGAAGTTTCATGTTTAGGAGAGTCGGGTCAGTCTTGCTGAGCCTTCGTGCTCACTGCTTCTGTTTGAAGCTTTTGCAGGGTTCTATAAGGAAGGGACTCCCATGGAGGAGATGGAACCCCAGGAGTGGAACCCTGTCGAGTGGGAGTCGTGCACGCCGCCATGTTAGTGTGTGTGCGTGCTAGTCGGAACACGTTCACGGGCTGAACGTGAACTTGATGCGTAGTCTACGCTCGTGGGTGTAGACTGAATATATTTTGTTGTAAAAATGTTCATACACTGGTTTATGTAATAAAACTTTGCTTCCACTTTGTACCATTGATGTGTGTTATCCGGTGCTGTGCAACGCAGCACCCCTCAGCGTGATCCTGGCTTGACAAGACCGTGGGGTCGTGTCAGCGTGGTATCAGAGCTTGCTTGAGGTTTAACGCACTACAAAGGTCATATATTTTAAAAATTCGGTGAGGAACGAGTTAGTAGCCCATATAAGGATGTTATTAGTGTATAGAAAGTGGCATACTAACCTATTTGATTATGTTAGAAAATCGTGCATCTCGGGACGCTTTATGTCTTGGGGGGTGCACGTAAGCGCTGTCCACCAGTGCGCACAAGCTGAAGTGTGGAGCCCCACTGGTGACAGGTAACCCGACCCGCTTTAATATCCTCTACGACTCTTCATGTCGTTTAGGATATTCGAGCAACGTCTGTCCCTTGCGTGCTTCAGGCAATTTGGGAGACCTCGTCACGTGGTCAGTGATGTGAACACGTAGCTCAAGGCGTGTTTGGCTTGAGAACATCCGGGCGAGTGATGACGGCCGGGTGTACGAACTATATAGATACCGGGCTTGGTGTGCAGCCAAGTCTGATGATTGTTTGAGTCATCTTCAGGTAGTCTAACCACGAAACGGTAGACGTGTAGCATCCATGCGCGAGTGATGCTTAGTGCCACTGAAACTAACGAAGCCGGCTAAGTCCGGTATAGGTTTTTCTTTGTGAGGACGTAGTACCGACATGATCTGGTGACGCATCGACGTCACACTGCACTAAATGAACAACTTCATTGTAAAACTTGAAAGTTTTAATCCAGAGCACTAAAACTCAATGTAGCTCCTTCCCTTAAACAGGATGTTCAAAGTTAACAAGTTTTCAACTTATAGGATACTAAGGACAGGGTCCCCTGTTTTCTCCTGAAATAAGACTTAAGTTAATCAGAGGTTAGAGGTTGAGTCCTTTCGAGGTTGGGGTAATATGATACATTTATGGAAATATTTGGAAGAGCTTTACAACTTTTCTGTGAGGTCCAGAGGTGTTTCATCCCCTAACCAATCGAAAAATGCAGTAGAGTTGAAGAGCAAACACTCTCTGTAACTCTCTGTAAATTAAGCATAACTTCCTGTATATAAATCCAAAAATAGAAAATGTGGTAGTTCTGAAAAGTTTATGAGATGGGATACAACTTTGTAACAGAATGTTTTGTCAGAATGGGAGTTGAATTAACTGGAATTCTGGGATCAAATCAGTACCTCAAGCAGGGGGGTGCTGTCCAATTGTATCCAGAAATTCTATTAACTTTGACATCTCATAACTTTTGAACCAAGACAGATCTTAGGCCAAGAAAGTACTTTCTGGAAAGCTATTGAAGTTAGTTTTAACTTCTATGTTGAGCTCAAGAATTGGTTTTGCCTTTAGCACGGTCTAAATCAGGTTGAAATGGAAACTAGTCAGGGCTGTCATATTGGACAGCAGATCAGAAGTCAAATTTATTTAAATTTGAACTATGTTTCCAAATGATATGATTTCAATGACATGTTTTATGTTATAACTCAATGGTTTACTGTTCAAATAAATATTTGACATTTCTCAAATATGTTTTTACAGATGACAGCGGATAGACAGTTGGAGAACGGGTGGGTGGTGTCCCACTGTTCTCACCACAGCGGCTATCCGGAAGCATTGCGGCAAATGCTTCAATATTTATGGTACAGCGAGATGCTGCAGTACTTCGCCAAGGAAGAAGGCGAGGAGGGGAACAAGACGTGGATGATCCATGTTGAAATCCTGCAGGGCCTACTGTGACACCCTCATTATCGAATCCAGCATATATTCATGTTTCATAAACATTTTTATAAGTAGAGAAGAATCGGGAGATAGCCAAAAGGAGCCAATTCCAGTTTAGAGAGAGAGCGCCGAAGATAACTCCCGCGGCTCGCTACCATGTGGCGTGACCGGAGCTCATTCCGCACTTGCTGAGTACATCATTGTACTCAATCTTGCATCATTACTTCATCCAGAAACAGGAGAAGATTACTATGAAGACCAGGTGGAGCATTAGATGTGTAATCTGTCCTCAACCTCGCCTGTGGGGATGGAGTAGAGATGGAGTCGCTGTTGCTGCTTAGATTACTTCCGCACTAGTTTAGAAGACTTCCACTGCTAGAATAAAGACTTCCTCTGTTTAGATAAGACTTCCGCTTTTACCATGAGTGCAAGACTCGTGAGACATTGTAATAAACCCTGTTATTCATGGTAATATATATTCTGAATTCAGTTTGTGAATGATATGTGTATGTGTGATGAACATCCTGGGAACACATATGCATCAGTTCTCGGTTCCGTGGATTTTCCACAGAAACGAGGGCGTCATAGATTGGTATCAGAGCCACGGGTTGACGGTAGGTTACACGCTTAGATAGAAGTCACAAGGTTGTATCGGACAGAGATTGGTATCAACCTACCATGGATTGATCATAGATCACACGCCTAAGTAGGGATCACCGACTGGCATGAGAGCCACGGGTTGATTATAGGTCACACGCTTAGATAAGAATCACAGATTGGTATCAACCTGCCACTGTTAATCGAAGGTCACACACCAAGTCAAAGATCGGCAATGGAAGCCACGATTGACTGTAGGTTACACGATAGGTCACAGATTGGTATTTGAAGCCCCGCTGACCAAAGGATGTAAGCCTAGGATGCATAGGATTGGCATTGGAACCACCTTGACATAAGACACAAGCCTAGGAGGAGCCATAGTTGGATCACAGATTGGTATCATCCCAAACCACCTTGACATAGGGTGAAGTCACAGATTGGTATTCACCCTAAACAACATAGGACTCCCATTGAATAAGCCTTGAATAGGGGTTGTGTGAGACTTTGTGATGATTGTTTGTGCTTATGTGCTTAGTGTGAGTTGTGGGACGTTTCAACGTTGTCCATATCCACACATAGTAGGGAGGTGTGAGATGCTTCGGCACTTGTTCACATCCTCATATGGATTAATATATATATATATATATATATATATATATATATATATATATATATATATATATATATATATATAGTCCAATCAACCTTGATGCATATAGTTAGGGGGATCTATCTAACCTTCTAACCTTCATTCTATCCAACTCACTCTCACAGATGGTGAGAGGAAACGCCAGCCGCCAAGGAAGGGACGTCCGTGGTAACCAGGAGGATGACCACGATGAAGTTACTATTAACTCCAGAGCTGGTCGAAACAACCTGGAGCGGTTGATGGCCATGCAAAACCAGCTCATGCAAACCATGATCGAAACCTTGGGTCAGCTGCAGGCCAACAACAACAACTCCGTTCCGGCACTGCCGCCACAACCACCGGCTGACAACAGACTGGGAGAGTTCATGAGGACTCGACCACCCACTTTCTCACAAGATAGTGATCCCATGGAGGTTGATGATTGGTTGAAATCCATGGAAGAAGAAACTTGCCGTTGTCCAGTGCAACGACCGAGATAAAGTTCTTTTCTCATCACACAAACTTATGGGAGCAGCCACTGACTGGTGGGATGCTCTCTGCAATGCTCATAACAACCCGGAAACCATCACTTGGATTGAGTTCAAGGAGAGTTTCTGCTCTCATTACATCCCTGCTGGTGTCATGATGCTCAAACGGCAGGAGTTCGAAGGTCTCCGCCAGGGCAAGAAGAGCGTGAATGAGTACCTCAACAAGTTCACGCAGCTTTCAAGGTATGCCCCTGAAGACGTCAATTCGGACCAATGGAAGCAGTACTTGTTCATGAGAGGGTTGAACAATGAGATCCAGGTTCAGCTCCTAAACAATGACTATATGAGCTTCCAGAAGCTGGTTGACAAAGCCATAGTGGTTGAAAGCAAGATCCAATAGATTGAGCAAGAGGGCAAGAGGAAGATGCATACCAGCCACAAGGAAGCAACATCCACCCTCGGTACATGCCCCCAGTTGCACCACAGTATGGATCGACCGCCCCTGCATACCACCCTAATCAGCTATCGCAGCAACGCCCTATTATGCAAGCACCTCGTGTGCCTTTGCCTCCTGCGCTCCGACCCAACATGGGCGCCCCTGCTCAAAACCCCCGCCCCAACGTACCTGCTGCCATAGGCAACAGGGCATGCTTTGCATGCGGGGAACCAGCACACTTTGTGGGCCAGTGTCCGAAGAGAGGTCCTGGACAGCAAGGCAATGTGCCCAAGCAGAACCCACGACCAAACGGAGGGGCTAATCAAGGGAACCGTGGACAGCAGAACTATGCTCACGGCAACGTGAACCATGTTTCTGCTGAGGAAGCACAACAGGCTGAGGACGTCGTAATTGGTATGTTCCTTTCCATCTCCAACCCAGCCACCATTTTATTTGATTCCGGAGCATCGCATTCATTCATATCATCCAAGTATGTTGCCAAGCATAACCTACCCATATCACACTTGAAGTTTACTATGTTGGTTAATTCTCCCGGTGGAGAGATGAGGACTAATATAGTATGTCCGAAAGTAAGCCTTAAAATAAGGGGGGTAGACTTCCTTGCCAACCTCATTGTCTTGGATTCCCAAGGGCTTGACATAATACTCCGGATAGATTGGTTAAGCAAGCACAACGGAGTAATCCAATGTGCTGAAAGGAGCGTGCAGTTGACAAACAAGCACGGTGTCCGTATCGAGTTTGAGTCAGCCCTACAAAAAAACAAGAAGGCAATTTTGAGCCACGTCGAAGGAGAAACATTGGACAGCATTCCAGTGTTTTGAGAATTCTCGGACGTGTTTCCGGAAAAACTTCCAGGTATGCCACCTGACTGGGACATTGAGTTTGCCATTGATTTGGTACCCGGAACTGCACCCATAGCAAAGAGGCCCTATAGGATGCCCGTCAATGAACTAGTGGAACTCAAGAAGCAAATTCAGGAGCAGTTGGAGAAGGGTTTTATACGCCCAAGAATGTCACCGTGGGGAGCCCCGGTGCTCTTTGTAGACAAGAAGGATGGGACCCAAAGGATGTGCGTGGACTATAGGTCTCTCAACAAGGTGACAATCAAGAACAAATACCCTCTGCCCCGTACAGAAGACCTATTTGACCAAATGAAAGGAGCCCGAGTGTTCTCCAAGATTGATCTTTGGTCGGGATACTTCCAGTTGAAGATTAAGCCCTCCGATATACCCAAGACTGCCTTTCGAACATGGTATGGTTCGTATGAATATACCGTCATGTCTTTTGGGTTAACAAATGCACCAGCATACTTCATGTATCTCATGAACAAGGTTTTCATGGAGTACTTTGACAAGTTCGTCGTAGTTTTCATCGACGACATTATGGTGTATTCAAAAAGTAAGGAGGAGCATGAAGAACATTTGAGATTGACCTTGCAGAAAATGTGCGAGCATGAATTATATGCCAAGCTTAACAAGTGTCAATTTTGGCTAAAAGAGATATCGTTCCTAGGCCACATTATCTCTGAGGAAGGAGTATCGGTCGATCCCGGAAAAGTGGGAGATGTTCTGATGTGGAACCAACCGCAAAACGTGAGAGATATTCAGAGTTTTCTCGGGATGGCTGGATACTACCGACGCTTCATCAAGGACTTCTCTAAGACAGCAAAGCCTATGATGGAGTTGCTAACAAAGGGAAAAGTGTTCTAGTGGACATCAGCGTGCCAGGAAAGCTTTAAGGAACTCAAGAAAATGCTAACCACAGCGCCGGTTTTGGTATTGCCAGACGTGAGCAAAATCTTTGACATATATTGTGATGCATCAAGACAAGGTCTCGGATGTGTGCTCATGCAAGAAGGACAAGTAGTAGCCTATGCCTCATGACAATTAATGAAGCACGAACTTAATTATCCTGCACACGACTTGGAGTTAGCAGCAGTAGTGCATGCATTGAAGATTTGGAGACATTATATCCTTGGTCATCGATGTGAGATCTATACGGATCATAAAAGCCTAAAGTACATATTCACACAAACGGACTTAAATTTGAGGCAACGTCGATGGTTGGAACTCATCAAGGATTATGATGATGGAATCAACTACCACCCCGGAAGAGCCAATGTAGTAGCTGATGCATTGAGCCGGAAGTGAGCATGTCACCAACTCACGGTTCGGGAGCTACCACCCGAACTACGCAAGGAGTTCGAACGGTTACACCTCGGATTCTTGAACAAGATGGAAGTGATGGAACTCCACTCTTCATTGGAGCAAGAGATAAGAGATGGTCAAACAACGAATGAGGAGATCAAGGAGACCAAGGAAAGGATCCGACAAGGAATAGAGAAGGGTTTCAAGGAAGATGAGAAGGGTACGCTTTGGCTAGGAAAAAGGATTTGTGTGCCTAACGTGAAGCACATCCGCGACATGATATTAAAAGAGGCACATGATTCACCTTATTCCATACATCCCGGAAGTACTAAGATGTACAAGGACCAGAAGACTTGTTATTGGTGGGATGGTATGAAGAGGGACATAGCCGAATATGTTGCCCTATGCGACACATGCCAACGGGTGAAGGCTGAACATCAAAAACCCGCAGGATTGTTGCAACCCTTGAAGGTACCCGAGTGTAAGTGGGAAGACATCAGTATGGATTTCATCGTTGGGTTGCCACGTACTCAGTCGGGTTACGACTCCATCTAGGTTATCATGGACCGATTGACGAAGACATCCCATTTTCTCTCTGTGAGGACCAAGTACAACGTTGCACGATTAGCCGAGTTGTATATGGAGCAAATCGTGTGCCGTCATGGAGTCCCGAGGAGGATAGTCTCAGATCGGGGTTCTCAGTTTACCTCTAGATTTTGGAGGAAGCTGCAGAAATCTATGGGAAAACGATTGGATTTTTGCTCCGCTTGCCACCCGCAGACCGACGGACAAACGGAAAGGACAAACCAAATTTTGGAGGACATGTTGAGAGCCTGTGCCTTGAAATATGGACGTAGTTGGAATAGGTGCTTGCCGTACGCGGAATTATCCTATAACAACAGCTATCAAGCCAGATTGAAGATGTCACCTTTCGAAGCATTATATGGCAGACGGTGTAGAACGCCGTTGTTTTGGAATGAGACCGGAGAAAACCAAGTGTTTGGACCCGAAGTGCTACAAGAAGCTGAAAAACAAGTACAAACGATACGGGAAAACTTGAAGGCTGCTCAGTCATGACAGAAAGGCTATGCGGACAATAGACGAAGGAAGTTGACTTTCGAAGTAGGAGACCACGTATACCTCATGGTATCGCCTATCCGTGGCCAACGACGTTTCAACGTCAAAGGCAAGCTAGCACCTTGTTATATCGGACCGTTTAAGATTTTGAAAAAGCGAGGAGAAGTATCCTATCAACTAGAGCTCCCAACGCACCTCTCCGACGTACATGACATGTTTCATGTAAATCAGCTCAAGAAGTGCTTGAGAGTACCAGAGGAGCAAGTACCGATGGAAGAGCTTGAACTTCAAGAGGATCTGACCTATGCAGAACACCCCCTCCGGATTTTGGACATAAAGGAAAGGGTCACGAGGAACAAAGTGATCTGTTGGTGCAATGTACAATGGAGCCATCACACGGAAGCTGAAGCCACATAGGAGCGTGAAGAAGATATCAAGATAGAGTTTCCCCATCTATTCTCTACTAATGAATCTAGAGGGCGAGATTCAATTTAAGGGGGGTAGATTTGTGACACCCTCATTTTCAAATCCATCATATATTCATGTTTCATAAACATTTTTATAAGTAGAGAAGAATCAGGAGATAGCCAAGAGGAGCCAATTCCAGTTCACAGAGAGAGCACCGAAGACAACTCCCGCGGCTCGCTACCACGTGGCGTGTCCGGATGTGATGCCCTCAATTATGTGGAAAACCATGGAACCGAGAACTGATGCATATTTGTGCCCAAGATGTTCATCACACATACACATATGTTCCACAAACTGAATTCAGAATATATATATGTATAACGACGAATAACATAGTTTATTACAATGTCTCATGAGTCTTGGACTCATGCTCACAGTGGAAGTCTTAATCTAACAGCGGAAGTCTTATTTCTATGCAGCGGAAGTCTTCTAACTAGTGCTGAAGCAATCTAAGCAGCAGCAGCAACTCCATCTCTACTCCATCCCCACAGGCAAGGTTGAGGACAGATTACACGCCTAATGCTCCACTTGGTCCTCATAGTAATCTTCTCCTATTGCCGATGATGAAATAATAATGCAAGTTTGAGTACAATGATGTACTCAGCAAGTGCGGGAAAATATGATATGTAGCTCACAAACAAGGTGGGTATAAAAGGCTCATTGCAGAAAGCAAAGTTTATAAAAACCACGATAAAACAGCAACTTAACTTTAAGTGAATTTAATTCCAACATGTATTAAAATACCAACATACCTTCATCATTTTCCATGTTCCAACCAGACATTAATCAAACTTATTCTTGCTCGCGAAAACCTTCCCATATTCGCTAACATCTCACGAATACCTTCTCGTATTCGCTACCATTTCATCTCATAAACAAATCCGTCTCACACCGAGACCATCTTATCACCCGGACTCAACAGTCCCGAAAACCAAACCAAAACCATAATCAAAACCATAAGAAATAACCATAACCAATAACCATCCCAACTAATCATGGAAGTTGGCCAGGCGCTCGTGACCGTAAGCTCGGCTATCATGATAGTTTTAGACTCTGCAGAGTTTGCACCTCTTTACCAACAAGTTTGTAATTTCGTCACCCATCGGTGACTGCAGAACCTCCATTATACCAGTACACAACCGTCGGTGTATGGCCAAGAGATCACAAAATAGCCTTTACAAAGGGGTACTAGATGTATGGACTCACTAAGGTTTCACCGGCAGGCTAGAATCTCCAATTCTCCCACCCACGGGCCACCTCTTGTGCCATGCAGTTCCCAGGGCAGTCCTCACTCGACTCCCATTCCCCACGGCTTCCACGGTTCATAAAAATCTAGCAACTTACCTAATTATTCAGCTAAGCCGTACCCATACTTGGCCTTGTGGTGGCACTGTTATCCTGGCATGTGCTCGCATGAACTGGTTCTTAGATCTACGGCAAGCAAACCACCATCTCATTCTACCTCATTCACAAACCCAGGCTTGCCTAGATCTCCCTCCGATCTATGTCTATCAGCTTTTCTCAATATCATTACGAGTGCAGTTAGCTAGACACATCTATCTTGCTTCCCAATCCCGTGGACTCAGCTAAGCTTAATAGTAAAACCATACCCGACTCATACACTTCCCTGGCGACAAGGGTGGTTTAACCAAAACTAGTAAACTCCTATAAGAGGGTTTCCCTTTATGTTTGACTCAGCACACACACCTTTTTGCAAAACAAAATAGTTTTCGAAAACATAGGATCAATATGGTCAAGGGGCGCTTGCCTTGTTCTGGCGGTTCCTGTTGTTCTTGGATCTCAAAACCTTGTCGTTGCAGCTCGTTGTAGACAGCTCCCTGAGCTGGTCTTTCTATACATGATCACACACATACAAGATCCATAACGATCAATACCATGCACAAACTTTAACCAGATGCGATGATGCTTATGCATGCAGTTCGTACAATGCAGTTTTAGTTTTTACGTGTTCTTGCATGGCTTGCATGGTTTTATAATGAACATAGTCGTAGAAATATATTGTGGACGTGGTGATGATCTTGACTTTAGATCAAACCGATCAACACGTGATCTGTCCATTAAAAATCTTCTGTTCAAAAGGAATCGAAGAACAGATGCAAAGAAAGAACGACGATGTCATGAGGTGGTATTGGAGACCTACCTTATGTTCCTCTTGGTCTCGGAGTCTTCTTCTAGCAAGACAGATCGTCGAGACTCTCTTCCGATGATCTCTCTCTCGACCGAACTCCGGCGATAGGTTTACTCAGCGAGCTGGGCTAGGGCTTCTAAGTTATCGGCTTAGAGAAGATGTTATGACCAAGGGGTTTGTTTTGGGTTCTATTTATAATCGGGAAGAGAAGATTCCTAATCTGATTGGATCTCAAATAAGAGTCCTAAATTGTTTCCTAGATTTTTAACAACTTTATCTTAGATTGATTCGGTGCGGTGATCTCGTGGAAATCATGTCGGTTCCCGTATCGGTATTTCCATGCATATAGAATCCAAAAACCGCTCCAGAATACGTTACCTCTGCAGCGATGATCTCCGGAAGCTCCACGTGTCCATTGGGGCCTGGTCTCCCCCATTCCGCAGAGACGAGCTATGGTTGTGCCGCGTGTCAAGTGGGCGAGACCTCCCTCTCCTTCGGAGGTGAGCTCCGCGTGCACCACGTATCCTGGCGGTCGGGACCTCCTCTCTATTCGGAGGTGGCTCCGCGCACGCCACGTGTTAGTGCCGGACCTTCCCTCTCTTCGGAGGTGGCTCCTAGTGTGCCACGTGTCCTAACAGTGCCAGACTTCTTTGTTCTCAGAGATGAGCTCCGAGGTTAACACGTGTCCAATAGTGATGGACCTCCCGGAGATAAGATCCGGTGGCGACACGTGTCCAATAGAACCGGACCTCTCGGAGATGAGCTCCGAGATCGACACGTACCCCGCGTGACTGGTCCTCTGATTTCCGTGGTGACTAGCTCCGAAGGTGACACGTGTCGTGCGGACTGGCCTTGCTTCTCCGCAGAGGCTAGCTCTGGGGGCAACACGTGTCCCACGGGGGCCGGACCTCTACCCATTTGCGGAGATGAGCCCCGAAGGCGCCACATGGCCAGCGGGCCGTGGGAGTTTTTCTTCGGCGCTCTTGATGAACTGGATTTTGCTCTTTTTGGCCATCGTTTTTATTCTTTCTCTATTCCCACTTCTTTTAAAATGTTGTCTGTACATGAAACATGAATACATGCAGAAACCAAAAATGAGGGTGTCACAAATCTACCCCCCTTAAAATGAATCTCACCCTCGAGATTCGTTAGTATGGAATAGATGAGGGAATCCAGCCTTGATATCTTCTTCATGCTCCCCTGTGGCTTCAGCTTCCGTGTGATGGCTCCATTGTACCTTGCTCCATCGGATCACTTTGTTCCTCGTGACCCTTTTCTTTATGTCCAAAATTCGGACGGGGTGCTCCGCATAAGTCAGTTCCTCTTGAAGGTCCAGTTCTCCCATTGGTACTTGCTCCTCCAATACTCTCAAGCATTTCTTGAGCTAGGATACATGAAACACGTCATGTACGTCGGAGAGATGTGTTGGGAGCTCTAGTTGATAGGCTACTTCTCCCTGCTTGTCCAAAATCTTAAACGGTCCGATGTAGCGAGGTGCTAGCTAGCCTTTGACGTTGAAACGTCGTTGGCCTCGGATAGGCGATACCTTAAGGTATACGAAGTCTCCTACTTCAAAAGTCAACTTCCTTTGCCTACTGTCCACATAGCCTTTCTGTCGTGACTGAGCAGACTTTAAGTTCTCCCGTATCATTTGGACTTGCTTTTCAGCTTCTTGTAGCACTTCTGGTCCAAACACTTGGTTCTCTCTGGTTTCGTTCCAAAACAGCGGTGTTCTACACCGTCTACCATACAATGCTTCGATAGGCGATATCTTCAAGCTAGCTTGATAGCTGTTGTTATAGGAGAATTCTGTGTACGGTAAACTCCTATCCCAACTACGCCCACGTTTCAAGGCGCAAGATCTTAACATGTCCTCCAAAATTTGGTTTGTCCTTTCGGTTTGTCCATCGGTTTATGGGTGATAGGCGGAGCTAAAATCTAGTTGGGTACCCACAGCTTTCTGCAGCTTCCTCCAAAATCTAGAGGTAAACTGAGAACCTCGATTTGAGACTATCCTCCTCGGGACTCCATGACGGCACACAATCTGCTCCATGTACAACTCGGCTAATTGTGCAACGTTGTACTTGGCCCTTACAGGGAGAAAGTGGGCTGTTTTCGTCAATCGGTCCACGATAACCCAAATGGAGTCATAACCCGACTGAGTACGCGGCAATCCGACGATGAAATCCATGCTGATGTCTTCCCACTTCCACTCGGGTACCTTCAAGGATTGCAACAATCCAGCGGGTTATTGATGTTCGGCATTCACCCATTGGCATGTGTCGCATAGGGCAACGTATTCGGCTATGTCCCTTTTCATACTATCCCACCAATAACAAGTCTTCAAGTCCTTGTACATTTTTGTACTTCCGGGATGTATGGAATAGGGTGAATCATGTGCCTCTTTTAATATCATGTAGCGGATGTGCTTCATGTTAGGCACACAAATCAATTTTCCTAGCCAAAGCGTACCCTTTTCATCTTACTTGAAATGTTTCTCTATTCCCTGTCGGATCCTTTCCTTGATCTCCTTGATCACCTCATCCATTACTTGGCCGTCTGTTATCTCTTGCTCTAATGAAGAGTGGAGTTCCATCACCTCCATGTTGTTCAAGAATCCGAGGTTTAACCGTTCGAACTCTTTGCGTAGTTCGGGTAGTAGCTCCTGAACCGTGATTTGGTGACATGCTCCCTTCCGGCTCAATGCATCAGCTACTACATTGGACATCCCGGGGTGATAGTTGATTCCAACATCATAATCCTTGATGAGCTCCAACCATCGACGTTGCCTCAAATTTAAGTCCGTTTGTGTGAATATGTACTTGAGGCTTTTATAATCTGTATAGATCTCACATCGATGACCAAGGATATAATGTCTCCAAATCTTCAATGCATGCACTACTGCTGCTAGCTCCAAGTCATGTGTAGGATAATTAAGCTCGTGATTCTTCAATTGTCGTGAGGCATAGGCTACCGCTTGTCCTTCTTGCATGAGCACACATCTGAGCCCTTGTCCGGATGCGTCACAATATATGTCGAAGCTATTGCTCATGTCCGGCAATACAAAAACCGGCGCTGTGGTTAGCCTTTTTTGAGTTCCTCAAAACTTTCTTGGCATGCTGGTGTCCATCAAAAGGCTTTTCCCTTCGTTAGCAACTCCGTCATAGGCTTTGCTATCTTAGAGAAGTCTTTTATGAACCTTCGGTAGTATCCAGCCATCCCAAGAAAACTCCGAATGTCTCTCACGTTTTGAGGTTGGTTCCACTTCAGAACATCTCCCACCTTTCTGGGATCAACCGATACCCCTTCCTTGGAGATAATGTGGCCTAGGAACGATATCTCCTTTAGCCAAAATTGACACTTGTTATGCTTGGCATACAATTGATGCTCGCGCATTTTCTGCAAGGTCAGTCTCAAATGTTCTTCATGTTCCTCCTCACTTTTTGAATACACCAGAATGTCGTCGATGAAAACCACGATGAATTTGTCCAAGTACTCCATGAAGACTTTGTTCATAAGGTACATGAAGTATGCGGGTGCATTTGTTAACCCAAAAGACATGACGGTATATTCATATGAACCATACCATGTTTGAAAGGCAGTCTTGGGTATATCGGAGGGCTTAATCTTCAGCTGGAAGTATCCTGACCGAAGATCAATCTTGGAGAACACTCGGGCTCCTTTCATTTGGTCGAATAGGTCTTCTATAAAGGGCAGAGGGTATTTATTCTTGATTGTTACCTCGTTGAGAGACCTATAGCCCACGCACATCCTTTGGGTCCCATCCTTCTTGTCTACGAAGAGCATGGGGGCTCCCATGGTGACGAGCTTGGACGTATAAAACCCTTATCCAGCTGCTCCTGAATTTACTTCTTGAGTTCCACTAGTTCATTAACGGGCATCCTATAGGGTCTCTTTGCTATGGGTGCAGTTCCGGGTACCAAATCAATGGCAAACTCAATGTCCCGATCAGGTGGCATACCTGGAAGCTCTTCCGGAAACACGTCCGAGAATTCTTGAACCACTGGAATGCTGTCCAACGTTGTTCCTTCGACGTGGTTCAAAATTGCCCTTTCAGTTGTTTGTTGGGCTGACTCAAACTTGACACGAATACCGTGCTCGTTTATCAACTGCACGCTCCTTTCAGCACATTGGATTACCCCGTTGTGCTTGCTTAACCAATCCATCCAGAGTATTATGTCAAGCCCTTGGGAATCCAAGACAATGAGGTTGGCAAGGAAGTCTACCCCCCTTATTTTAAGGCTTACTTTCAGACATACTATATTAGTCCTCATCTCTCCATCGGGAGAATTTACTAACATAGCTCATTTTAAGTGTGACATGGGTAGATTATGCTTGGCAACATACTTGGATGATATGAAGGAATATGATGCTCCAGAATCAAATAAAATGGTGGCTGGGTTGAAATTGGCAAGGAACATACCAATTACGACGTCCTCAGCCTGTTGTGCTTCCTCAGCAGAGACATGGCTCACGTTGCCGCGAGCATAGTAGTGCTGTCCATGGTTTCCTTGATTGTCCCCTCCGTTCGGTCGCGGGTTCTGTTTGGGCACGTTTCCTTGCTGTCCAGGGCCTCTCTTCGGGCATTGGTTCGCAAAGTGTCCTGGTTCCCCACATGCAAAGCATGCCCTGTTGCCCACGGCAGCAGGTACGTTGGAACGGGGGTTTTGAGCAGGGGCGCCCATGTTTGGACGTGGCGCAGGAGGCAAAGGCACCCGAGGTGCTTGTGCAATGGGTCGTTGCTATGATGGCTGACTAGGGCGGTATGCAGGAGTGGTCAATCCATTCTATGGTGCGGCTGGGGGCATGTACCGAGGCCGTACGTTGCTTCCTTCGGGCTGGTATGGCATCTTCCTCTTGCACTCTTGCTCAATCTCTCGGATCTTGTTTTCGACCACTATAACCTTGTCAACCAGCTTCTGGAAGCTCGCGTAGTAATTATTGAGGAGCTGAACCTGGATCTCATTGTTCAACCCTCTCATGAACAGATATTGCTTCCTCTGGTCTGAGTTGACATCTTCGGGGGCATACCGGGACAGTTGTGTGAACTTGTTGAGATACTCATTCACGCTTCTCTGTCCTCGGCGGAGACCTTCGAACTCCTGTCTCTTGAGCATCATTACACCAGCAGGGATGTAATGAGAGCGGAAACTCTCCTTGAACTCAGTCCAAGTGATCGTCTCCGGGTCGACATGAGCGTTGCATAGGGCATCCCACCAGTCAGCGGCAGCTCCCATGAGTTGGTGCGACGCAAAGAGAACCTTCTCTCGGTCATTGCACTGGACAATGGCAAGTCTCTTCTCCATGGATTTCGACGAATCATCAGCCTCCATGGGATCACTAGCTTGTGAGAAAGTGGGTGGTCGAGTCCTCATGAACTCTCCCAGTCTGTTGTGAGCCAGCAGTGGTGGCGGTGGTGCCGGAACGGGGTTATTGTTGTTGGCCTGCAGCTGACCCAAGGTCTGGATCATGGTTTGTATGAGCTGATTTTGCATGGCCATCAACCGTTCCAGGTTGTTTCCACTAGCTCCGGCGTTAACGGGAACTTCATCGTGGTCATCCTCCTGGTTACCACGGGCGTCCCTTCCTTGGCGGCTGGTGTTTCCCTCACCATCTATGAGAGCGAATTGGATAGAACGAAGGTTAGAAGGTTAGATAGATCCCCCTAACTATATGCATCAAGGTGTATTGGACTATATATATTAGCCCATATGAGGATGTGAACAAGTGCCAAGGCATCTCACACCTTTCTCTACTTATGTGTGAATATGGATAACGCTTTGAGATGTCCCACAACTCACACTAGGCACGTAATCACAACAATCATCACAAAGGCTCACACAACTCCTATTCAAGGTTTGTTCAATGAAGGTCCTATGTGGCTTAGGGTGAATAAAAATCTGTGATCCATCTATGGCTCCTCCTAGGTTTGTATCTTATGTCAAGGTGGTTCCAATGCCCATCCTATGCATCCTAGGTTCGCATCCTATGGTCGGCATGGCTTCAAATACCAATCTGTGATTTCTATCTAGGTGTGTAACCTACTGTCAACCCGTGCCTCTGATACCAATCTATGACGCTCTCAATTCTGTGGAAAACGACGGAACCGAGAACTGATGCATATGTGTGTCCAGGATGTTCATCACACATACACATATGTTCCACAAACTGAATTCAGAATATATATATATATATATATATATATATATATATATAACCACGAATAACAGAGTTTATTACAATGTCTCATGAGTCATGGACTCATGCTCACAGCGGAAGTCTTATTTCTATGCAGCGGAAGTCTTCTAACTAGTGCGGAAGCAATCTAAGCATAAGCAGCAACTCCATCTCTGCTCCATCCCCACAGGCAAGGTTGAGGACAGATTACACGCCTAATGCTCCACTTGGTCCTCATAGTAATCTTCTCCTGTTGCCGATGATGAAATAATAATGCAAGTTTGAGTACAATGATGTACTCAGCAAGTGCGGGAAAATATGATATGTAGCTCACAACAAGGTGGGTATAAAAGGCTCATTGCAGAAAGCAAAGTTTATAAAAACCATGATAAAACAGCAACTTAACATTAAGTGAATGTAATCCCAACATGTATTAAAATACCAACATACCTTCATCACTTTCCATGTTCCAACCAGACATTAATCAACCTTATTCTTGCTCACGAACACCTTCTCGTATTCGCTACCATCTCACGAATACCTTCTCGTATTCGATACCATTTAATCTCATAAACAAATCCGTCTCACACCGAGACCAATCTCGTTGCCATGACTCAACAGTCATGCAACCTATCTTATCACCCGGACTCAACAGTCCCGAAAACCAAATAAAAAACATAATCAAAACCATAACCAATAACCGTCCCAACTAATCATGCAAGTTGGCCAGGCGCTTGTGACCGTAAGCTCGGCTATCATGATAGTTTTAGACTCTCTAGAGTTTGCACCTCTTTACCCACAAGTTTGTGATTTTGTCACCCGTCGCCGACTGCATAACCTCCATTATACCAGTACACAACCGTCGGTGTATGGCCAAGAGATCACAAAGTAGCCTTTACAAAGGGGCTACTAGATGTATGGACTCACAAAGGTTTCATCGGCAGGCTAGAATCTCCAATTCTCCCACCCACGGTCCCCCTCTTGTGCCATGCAGTTCCCAGGGCAGTCCTCACTCGACTCCCATTCCCCGCGCCTTCCACGGTCCATAACAATCTAGCAACTTACGTAATTAGTCAGCTAAGCCGCAGCCATACTTGGCCTTGTGGTGGCACTGTTATCCTGGCATGTGCTCGCATGAACCGGTCCTTAGATCTACGGCAAGCAAACCACCATCTCATTCTACCTCATTTACAAACCTAGGCTTGCCTAGATCTCCCTCCGACCCATGTCTATCAGCTTTTCTCAATATCATTACGAGTGCAGTTAGCTAGACACATCTATCTTGCTTCCCAATCCCATGGACTCAGCGAAGCTTAATAGTAAAACCATACCCGACTCATAAACTTCCCTGGCGACAAGGTTGGTTTAACCAAAACTAGTAGACTCCTATAAGAGGGTTTACCTTTTATGTTTGACTCAGCACACACACCTTTTCTCGAAACAAAATAGTTTTTCAAAACATAGGATCAATATGGTCAAGGGGCACTTGCCTTGTTCTGACGGTTCCTGTTGTTCTTGGATCTCAAAACCTTGTCGTTGCAGCTTGTTGTAGACAGCTCCCTGAGCTGGTCTTTCTATACATGATCACACACATACAAGATCCATAACAATCAATACCATGCACAAACTTTAACCAGATGTGATGATGCTTATGCATGCAGTTCCTACGATGCAGTTTTAGTTTGTACGTGTTCTTGCATGGCTTGCATGGTTTTATAATGAACAGTGTCATAGAGATCAATTGTGGACGTGGTGATGATCTTGACTTTAGATCAAACCGATCAACACGTGATCTGTCCATGAAAAGCTTCTGTTCGAAAGGAATCGAAGAACGGATGCAAGAAAGAACGATGATATCGTGAGGTGGTATTGGAGACCTACCTTATGTTCCTCTTGGTCTTGGGTTCTTCTCCTAGCAAGACAGATCGTCGAGACTCTCTTCCAATGATCTCTCTCTCGACCGAACTCCGGCGAAAGGTTTACTCGGCGAGCTGGGCTAGGGCTTCTAAGTTGTCGGCTTAGAGAAGATGTTACGACCAACGGGTTTGTTTCGGGTTCTATTTATAATCAGGAAGAGAAGAGTCCTAATCTGATTGGATCTCGAATAAGAGTCCTAAATTGTTTCCTAGATTTTTAACAACTTTATCTTAGATTGATTCGGCGCGGTGATCTTGTGGAAATCGTGTCAGTTCCCGTATGTGACGCCCACAATTCTGTGGAAAACCACGGAACCAAGAACTAATGCATATGTGTGCCCAGGATGTTCATCACACATATACACATATTTCACAAACTGAATTCATAATATATATAACCACGAATAACAGAGTTTATTACAACGTCTCATGAGTCTTGGACTCATGCTTGCAGCGGAAGACTTATTTCTATGCAGCGGAAGTCTTATTTTAATGCGGAAGCAAAAACTAATGCGGAAGCAAAACTAAGCAGAAGTGGCTCCATCTCTACTCCTTCCACAGGCAAGGTTGAGAACAGATCACACACCATAATGCTCCACTTGGTCTTCATAATAGCCTTCTCTTGCTGTTGATGACGAAATAATAATGCAAGTTTGAGTACAATGATGTACTCAGCAAGTGCGGGAAAACACATGATATGCATCTCATAAACAAGGTAGGTATAAAAGGCTTATTTGCAGAAAAGCAGATTTGTAAAATCATGATAAAACAACAACTTAACTTTAGATGTAATCCCAACATGTATTAAATTACCAACATACCTCCATCACTTCCTATGTTCCATCCAAACATTAACCAATTCTTTATTCGTACTCACGAATACCTCCTCATATTCGCTACCATCTCACCTCGTAATTCAACCTCGTCTCACACCGAGACAAATCTCATGTCATGTCCCAACAGTCATGCAACCATCTCATCACCCAGACTCAACTGTCCCAACAACTAAACTATAACCAAATCCATAACCAAGAACCTTCCCTATAACCATCCCAACTAATCATGGCAGTTTAGCCAGGTGCTCGTGACCGTAAGCTCGGCTATCATGATAGTTTTAGACTCTGCAGAGTGTGCACCTCTTTACCCACAAGTTTGTGATTTCGTCACCCGTCGGTGACTGCAGAACCTCCATTATACCAGTACACATCCGTCGGTGTATGGTCAAGAGATCAAAAAATAGCCTTTACAAAGGGGTTACTAGATGTATGGACTCACTAAGGTTTCACCGGCAGGCTAGAATCTCCAATTCTCCCACCCACGGGCCCCCTCTTGTGCCATGCAGTTCCCAGGGCATTCCTCACTCGACTCCCATTCCCCGCGCCTTCCACAGTCCATAACACTCTAGCAACTTACCTAATTACTCAGCTAAGCCGCACCCATACTTGGCCTTGTGGTGGCACTGTTATCCTGGCATGTGCATGCATGAACCGGTCCTTAGATCTACGGCAAGTAAAATCACCATCTTATGCTACCTCATTCACAAACCCAATCTTGCCTAGATCTCCCTCCGATCCATGTTCATTAAAATCATCAGTTTCTCGTTATCATTACGAGTGCAGTTAGCTAGACACATCTATCTCGCTCCCCAATCCCATAGACTCAGCGAAGCATAAAGCAAAAACCATACCCGACTCATAAACTTCCCAGGCGACAAGGGTGGTTTAACCAATACTAGTAAACTCCTATAAAAAGGGTTTCCCATCATGTTTGACTCATCACACACACCTTTTTGCAAAACAAAATAGTTTTATCCAAACATAGGGTCAATATGGTCAAGGCGCACTTGCCTTGTTCTTGCGGTTCCGGTTGTTCTTGGATCTCAAAATCTGGTTGCTGCAGTTCGTCGTAGACAGCTCCCTGAGCTTGTCCTGCTAGGTAGGGTCACGTGCATACAGGATTCACAGCAATCAATATTTATGCACAGACCTTAAACTAGATGTGATGATGCATATGCATGTTATCTCATGATTTGTTTTATTAGATTGATCTGCACGTGTTCTTGCATGGCCTTGTAGGGACAGGGGTGTTTGGATCAAAGGTGGACGTGGCGATGATCTTGTCTTTAGATCAAACTGATCATCAAGTGATCTGCCCACGAGAAGGCTTCTGTTCGAAAGGAATTGAAGAACAGATGCAAAAAGATGAACACAATGATATTGAAGTCCTACCTCGCGTTCTTCGAGGTCCTCCTCAGACCGCTCGGTTCTTCTTCGATGATCTCCCTTGTTGCGCTTCAGCGATGGTTTGCTCGGCGAGTTAGGGCTAGGGCTCTAAGTCGTCGGCTCAGGAGTCGAAAGAGAAGTTTGTGGTTTCGGCCAGAGGTTTTGGGTTCTATTTATAATCGGGAAGAGAAAAGTCCTAATCTGATTGTATCTCGAATAAGAGTCTTATTCAGATCTTTGTTGGATCCTAACATCTTATCTTTAGTATCATCGTGGAATTTAGATCGGTTTCTATTGCGTACCGGTATCTTTTACGCGTAAAACCCGCTCCAGAACTCGTTACCTCCGTGATGATGAGCTCCGGAATCTCCACGTGTCTTCCGGGGCCTGGTATCTCCTCGTCCGCAGAGACGAGCTCTGGTTGTGCTGCGTGTCACGAGCGAGACCTCCCCCTTCTTTGGAGGTGAGCTCCGCGCACGCCACGTGTTGGCGCCGGTCTTCCCTCTCTTCCTTCCTCAGGAACATGTCCCGAGGTCGACACGTGTCCGGCAACGACAGACCTCCCGGAGATAAGCTCCGGTGGCAACACGTGTTCGATAGATCCGGACTTCTCTGAGATGGGCTCCGAGATCAACACGTACCCCGCGCGACTGGTCCTCTGATTTCCGCGAGGACTAGCTCCGAGGATGACACGTGTCTTGCGGAAATGCCTTTGCTTCCTCTGCAGAAGCTAGCTCCATGGGCAACACGTGTCCCACAGGATCGGACCTCTCCCCGTTGTGGCGACGAGCCCCGAACCTGCCACGTAGCTCTTTTAGCGGCGGCCCTCTCTTCACTTCGCAGGGACGAGCTCCGATCACGCCACGTGGCCAGCGGCCGTGGTAAGTTGTCTTCGGCGCTCTCGGAGGGCCTTATTGGCTATTCTTTTGATAATTCTCTCTGTTTCATTAAAATGTTTCCTCTTAATAGAACATGAACATATGCTGACACCTGAGGCGAGGGTGTCACAAATCTACCCCCCTTAAATTGAATCTCGCCCTCGAGATTCGTTAGTAGGAAATAGATGGGGGAATTCCGCCTCGATATCCTCTTCACGCTCCCATGTGGCCTCAGCTTCGGTATGATGGCTCCATTGTACCTTGCACCATCGAATCACCTTGTTTCGGGTGACCCTTTCCTTTACGTCCAAGATTCGGACACGGTGTTCTGCGTAAGTCAGGTCCTCTTGAAGTTCAAGCTCTCCCATTGACACTTGTTCCTCTGGTATTCTCAAGCACTTCTTGAGCTGCGATACATGAAACACGTCATGTACGTTGGTGTAACACCCCAAAATCCTGTTCAGAGGGGAGTTTAAAAATTTTTGGACGTGTTGGATGCGTTGCAAAAATTCAAATTCAAACTGGAATTCAAATTAAACTCAAAACAGAAAAGAAATAGAAAATGAAAAAGAAAAGAAAACAGAAAAAAACCGGCCAGTGGGCCGAAACCCACCAGCCGGCCCACTGATCATGCGCCAGCCCGCAGCCGCGCGCGCCCCCCTTCTTCCCACTGACATGCGGGGCCCGCCAACCATTCTTCCTCCCCGCGCCCGCGCCCACGCTCGGCCGGACTCTCTCACTCGAATCAAAACCGACCGGGAAATCTCGCGTATCCCAGCCGATTTCTGGACCCCTAAGACTCAAACTCGATCACAACCAACCCGCCGCCCTCCCCCGTCTATAAAAACCCCGGCCTCGTTCTGTTTTTCCCACGCGATCCGCCGTTTTTACTCCGGTGAGAACCCGAGCCCCTCCGGCGAATTCTGGCCGATCTACGCTCGGAAATTCCGATCTAACTCGCTGGTCTTGATCCACCGTCTCCGGGGAACCTCGCAGGTGCAGAAAACTCGGTGGTTTGCGGTTCAAACACAGCGCCGACGATCCTCGCCGTCAATTCACCTCGGACCTCGTCGCCGACCGCATTCCACGACCTCCGAGCTCAAGAAAACCCCCGAGATGAGATCCCCGACCTCCCCTCCACCGATCTGTGCCATAAAATCACAGTTTTAGGAAGAATTGACGAAGATCCGAAACTCTCCGGCGAGATCGCCGCCTCCCGCCGCCGTGCGCCGCCGGAAGCGCCGCCCGCGCTCGATCAGAGCGACGTGGCCGCTTGTGTGCCGTTTATTTTAAATCGCACGGTAGAGTTTAAATTCCCGCGTACCGGTTCGACGCTATAATCTCAGCCGTCTGTTTTAAATCGGACGGTCCACGTCAGCCCCGCGTTATAAAGACTGGAATTCTTACGTGCTACCCCCTGGGGTTCTCGGGAAATAAGAGCTAGCCCCGGAAACTTCTGATCTAGCCCCTGGAACTTTAGAAAATCATGTAAATTCATTTAAAAATCAGTTTTAGCCCCCGGACTTAATAAAAATTAGGAAAAACTCCTCTGTTTTGTGTAGCTAGACCCCCGAAAATTGTTAAAATAATATTATAGACCCTGTAGTGGGGTGAGTTTACCTTTTTAACCCTGTTTGATATTAAATTGAGGAAATTGAATATGTGGCTAGTATTTAAAATTTAAATAGTGGGACAAACATATTGTCAAATTTAAATTAAAAACTTTCTCAGTACTTAGAAAACTTTGGAGTGAGATAAAAATATATTTTTGGCTGAAATGAATCTGTTTAATTTATTATTCACATTTATTAGTTATAGGGACACATTTTTAAGTGAAGAATAGTTCTGAAAATTAGGAAAATAAAGGTAAAATAGTTTACATCAGAGGAAAAGGTCAAAAATATGTTATTAAATATTTTAGATCAGAACTTATTCTGTTTAGATGATGTGTCTTGTTATTTTCATAATAAAGTTCACATTTAGGCAAAGGAAATAAATCTGAAAATATAGCAACTAGTAAATGATAAATGGAGTTTCTAAAATCCAAAGAATTCAGTTTAGGGTTGGTAGAAATTCTGAAGACACATATGGAGAAGGAAAATACCTTTCATGCATACTTGGTAGCTAAAAGGTGTAGTAATTGAATATAAGGAATTTATTTAAATTGGAAACTCATATATAAAGTATGCAAGCATAAATGTGAATACAAAAGTAGGAATCATATACACATGATTAAAAGTGCACGTAAGCCAAAAGTCAACACACATAGAGTAAACACAACACATAGAAGTTGTGAATGGCTTTGTTACATGTGAATGTGTGGTTTGTATGAAGTGGAAGTGTGAACTATGTCTTATGGATTGTTGTTTTTCTTTTGCTATGTGTGATGGTATGATGTAGAACCTGTTCAAGAGCAAGTTATTCCTTTCCAAGATCAGGACTACCAATTTCAAGAGCAACAGGAAGGAGGCAAGTGTCCTTGACCACTTTGATCCTATGCTAGGATGTGTAGATAGAATTATTTGCATTGTCAATCGAAATATGAAACCCATGCTAGGAAGTTTCCCTAGAATTGCATTACCTTGTTTCCTTGTAGCTTGGGTTGGGATTTATTTTTTTCATGTCATTTATTATTATGCATATGCTTAGCCATGCTTAGAATAGGATATTTGGGATATGAGATCATCAGTTTATTTTACCATACTCTTGAATGAGATATTGTGAGTTATGTAGAGGTAGGGATCAAGGCAAGTTGGATGTTTTGGTTGTGTGCTGGGTGCACGAGACTCGGGTTTGTGTTTAGTACTTGCCTGGATCCTAAGGACCGGTTCATGGAGCATGTAACCTGGCTTTACCGTGCCAACCACATGCTGAGATGGGGCAGCTTGGCCAATTAATTAGGTGTATCCCCGGCGTAGTATGGGTGTGTTGGATGTTGCGGGGAATAGGTGTCAGCTGGACTACCATATGAACCGGAAGGCTCAAGAGGGGGCCACTGCAGCGGGGTTGGAGCCTCTTGTATGCTGTTAGGGGTGAAACCTCAGTGGGCCCACGCTCATCGGGAATCCCTTTGTAAAGGCTTCGTAGTGATCTCCTGGCTACACACCTGGGAAGTGTGAATGTGGTTCGTAGCCACTGGCATAATGGAGGTTCTTTTAGTCCACCTGGCAACAGGGGGATGAAATCACTACGTGTGGGTACAGTGGTACAAACTCTGCAGAGTTAAAACTGTCATGACAGCCGTGCTCACGGTCAAGAGCGGCTTGGACTTATTCATGATTAGAGGAGTGATGGTTTTGGAAGTTGTGGATGTTAAACGGGGAGCTTAACATAGGAAATAATGTTATGGTTACTTGGTTTTGATGATGGGTTGGGAGATTGGGACCATTTCACCTATGTAGTAATGTAGGTGCTTAATAAGCTAAGGTGATAGGTATTAATTGCATAGTGCTTTAACCATGAGTTCAACATCCCCTTGTTCTAGCCATGCATGACATAACTTTCCCACACTTGCTGAGTACCATCGGTACTCAACCTTGCATATTTTGTTGGTTTATATTGCTGCTCAGGTCAATATAATGAGGTGGTGTATAATGACCAAGACTTTGGACCCGAAGAAGGTTTCTAGGTTCATGGAGACCCCCGGGCAACGCCTGTGACGGAGCCCACGAGAATAATTATTCCGCTGCTAGTTTATTTACTTGTGATGAACTTATTGTCCATCGAGACATTTGCTATGTAAGACTTATTTATATTCGACACCTGGCTTGTAATAAATGATGCTTCACTATTTGTCATCACATGTATGAGAAAATGATCCTGGCATACATGTGATATTCACTTGGTTGTTCTTCGGAAAAACCGGGTGTGACAGAAGTGGTATCAGAGCCAAGGTTGCCCGTAGGAACGTGGACCTAGGTAGAAATGGACGTATTTAAGGGCCCTATTTTCTTAAAAACTATTTTACAAGGTGTTTGTTGAAAAGTGTTATTTAATGGAGTCACTTTCATCATCTTACCCCAACTTTCATTAAAAATAGGATTTTTGTTTAAAAGTTTAACTAACCTTAGTTTAAATGCTTTTTTTAGATGGTTCGCATGATTCGCACCGCTCGCAAGTCCACAGGAGGGAGAGTTCCCGTAGTTGCCCTTGCCGAAAGAGAGGAGAGCCGTCCGGTGACGTACCTTTCCTACGGATTGGCAGTAGGAGGCTTGTTGCGCCGTCTTCGACGTATGCTCGAAGCCGCCGGCAATACGGGCAAGCTAATCATACACTATGACTCCACCAGGACCATCCGGGAGAAGCGGGAAGAATGGAGTTCAGAAATGAGGATTATCCATGAAAATTAGCTACTCAAGATCCGCCGCTCTCCAGCTTGTTGAGCAACATAGGTCGATGCGGAGAAGGATGTCACCTGGGAGGCCATCACCTGCCAGAGTCACATCTATCGTCGCCACCTGGACAGGACTGAGTACATGTATGTCCTCCAGCGTGAGAGTGGTACAACAGAGTATAAGTACCCGCCAGTGCAGCAAGGGACTTCCCATGAGCACATGGACTTGTGCTTGGAGGATGCTGCTATGCTCAGCACTCGACTGCAGGAGTGTCAGCAAGAACTTCAGGATGGTCAGAAACAGTATGCGGACCGGAGAAGGCGCCCATTACAATTCGAAGTTGGAGATCACGTATATCTACGGGTGTCTCCAATGAAGGGAGTAAACAGATTTGGGGTGAGAGGAAAGTTGGCACCCCGATTCATCGGTCCATTCCAGATTACCGAAAGATGTGGATCAGTGGCATACGGGCTGAAATTACCAGAAGCACTTTCCGGTGTGCATGACGTCTTTCACATTTCCCAGCTGAAGAAGTGTCTCAAGCTATCAACTACCGTTCAGCTGGAAGACATTGAAGAACTGCAACCGGATCTCACCTATCGGGAGGAACCGGTGCAGATTATTGATTAAAAGGCCCGAACCACACGCAACCGTACGTTGTGGTTCTACAAGGTTCTATGGAGTAATCACTCCGTGGACGAAGCGACATGGGAGAGTGAAGGATTTCTTTGCGCTAACTACCCCTACTTTTTCACGTCGCATATCCGGTAATTTCCACCGTCCTCTCTCTCATTTTCACCTTATAATCTCGGGACGAGATTCTTTTAATGGGGGAGGAATGTAAGGGCCTCAGTTTTTGGCACACATTTGAAGTGTTCATCAACACAGCACACACCTCATTTGAGGAAAGATGATGAACACAAATGAAGAGGAAGAAACCACCATCAACATGCTCATTAGAGAACAAACTCACATATTGCAAAAGTGGCATTTTCCACATGTGATATAGATGGGATGGGCATATGAAAACTCCTACACATTGCTAAGGATGTCCATGCCAAATTTCAGCCAAATTCAAAACCTTTTTGAGGTCATTTTTGGTATAGTTAGAAAGATGGCAGTTTGAAACCATATTCAAATTCAAACTGTTTTTATCCCATGAATTTAAAAGTGGGAGGCATATTCTTACTCAGCACATTTTTGTGAGCCCACACACATATTTTCACTCCAATTGGAGTTGATCTTGACATAAGCTAAGTGGGACAAATTCAAACTTTATTTGAATTCAAAACTGAACTTGTGCTGAAATTCCTTCAAACCAAACCTCATTTGAACTTTGATCAATTCAAATGGCTCATGGGTGTATAATTTGAATTACCAGGGGTACTATGGGGCTCACTGTTTACAACAGTGATTAGGAGTAAATTTCAGAGGTTAAAACTGGAAGTGGGACCCACATGTCAGCCACCACTTCAACACAAACCGACTGAAACACAGCTCAATCGGTTCCCGGGTGCAGTGTGCGCGCGCCACCG
This sequence comes from Neostapfia colusana, assembly GCA_030760725.1. NCBI lineage: Eukaryota > Viridiplantae > Streptophyta > Magnoliopsida > Poales > Poaceae > Neostapfia > Neostapfia colusana. The sequence goes on along the minus strand of JASWHV010000017.1, from coordinate 27,642,363 downwards.
GGGGGCAGCCGGCGCCAGCTCCTGCTGCGCGCCCCAAGCCGGAGACCAGTCGCCGGGCTACTTATCCCCTCCCCGGTGAGCTCCGATCGCCCATTCCCCGAGCTGCCGACGTACTCGGCCTGTTCTTCCACTGCAACCGCCACCGCTCGAGCTCACGCTGGATCAATCCCGATCACTCGCGAGCACAGCCTCCTCCACAGCGAAATGGCACCGAGAGATCATGAGCAACCTCCTAGACACCGTGTTGGCCAGTGAGCAAGCGTCCTCGAGCTGTACCGAACTGTTTCTCCGGCGAACCAAGCATCGCCGCCGATCGGGCTCTCGTGGACAGCACAACACAGCCGTTGTCACGTCCTCTTCTCTACACAAGAAAGGTGCGTGATTGTATGTAGATGGAGTAGCTGAAATCCATTTGGCGATTGATCAACCCTCGGCCGAGAATTTCCAAATTTACTCTTGATCAGTTCATAAGGACCGAGCTCACCTTCGGGTGAAATTCGTGCTCTATGCACGAGGGTTGGACAAGCTTGTTACCTAGTAGCTTCTACGCACGATATCGCCCACGCTCGAACTGGAATTAGAGAAAACCATCGAGAATCGGCCATGATATGGTCGTTTTCCCCGCTGCCATGGCTGAACACCTTGGCTCACCGTCGAGAGCATAGTTGCCGGTATTTCTAGCTTCCATCCAGCCCTGGTTCGTGTTTCCCATGCTCTACTGATGCTCTCTGACCGATTCCCGGTCGATTTGGTGCACGGGAGAGCGGGACCGACCTCACTGGAACCCTAGCAGGTGGTGTCACCGGTGCGCACGGGTTTCCGGTCATCGCCGGCGGCCGGCGACCCCACCATCGAGTCCAGGGGTCAGTATAGGGGCAGGCGGCGAGTTTCGGGCCAGGGGATGGCCGGGAACTCAATTCCGGTGAACGTCGCTGGAGACCGCCGCCGCCGCGCAGTTGGCGCGAGGAGGGAGACGACGCACTGTGTGCGGGGGCCCACAAGCAGGAGTTTAAACTTTTCCCCGAATTTCAGTTTCAGTTCAAACTTCAAATCCTTATAACTTTGGCTAGAGAGCTCCAAATCGAGTGAACCAAATTTTGCTGGATTCAGCTCTCTGAGTACTTCCCAGAAAATCAAGTTTCACTTCATGACATTCCTTATTTTCCAGAATTAATTCCTCAAAGTTTAAACTGTTTGGAATTTTAACTGGAGAGTCCTTTGGAGAAAAATCCTGAAATTTTGCTTGGATGTTCAAACAAATATCCCTGAACTACCATAAAAATTTCAGATCCATTTGAGCTCATTTGATCCACCTAATGGTGTGATTAGTGAAACTGTTCCAGAGAAAATAGAAAATGTTCAGAAACATTTTCAGAATTTTCTCTGAAATTGTTTAGCTCATATATTTAGCTAGGAACATTCAAATTAAGTGAGACCAACTCATTAGAACCCTCTGAAAATCTAGTTTTCAGAAAGTCATAGTTTGTTTCATGAAAATCCTTAGAACACCCTAAAAGCCTTTAATTAAGGTCAAGTACATGATTAATTGTGGAGGGCTCAAATGAGCTTTGCTGCAACTAAAACTTGACCAAGTCTCTGTTTAGGTTGTGACCAAGCCACAGTAAAAATTTCACAGTCATTGGGCTTGTCTAGTAAGAGTTATAGACTTCAAAAGTAAATACAACTGCATTTAAATTAATACATGTATTACTTCTATCATGTAGTCGCTAAGGTCGAGGAGGAACCCAAAGTCCTAGACTTCGTTACTCCGGAGGAGCAGCTAGCCTACGACCAAGAGCAGCAAGGCAAGCTCCGGTTTGCATTAACCTTTTTATAAATGTTTATTGTTTTGAGCACATCTTTGAATACTATTATTCTTTGCATTAGACTCTTGTTTGGAAACCCAAATTCATAGCCAAGAAAACCATGGGTTTGGATTAGGATTGAAAACCTCATTAGCTACTGCAATGCTAAGATAGTGTAGGATTCGGTACAAGTCGATGACACGACCCCAAGGTCCTGTCGAGCCAGGATCACGCTGAGGGGTGCTGCGTTGCACAGCACCGTATAACACACGTCAAAGGTACAAAGCGGAAGCAGAAATTTTATTACATAAACAGGTTTATGAACTTGTTTACATCAAAATAAGTTTAGTCTACACTCGCGGGCATAGACTAAGCATCAAGTGCACGTTCATCCCTTGAACGTGTCCTTGCTAGCACACACACACACTAACTCTGCGGCGTGCATGACTCCCACTCGACGGGGTTCCCCTCCTGGGGTTCCGTCTCCTCTTTGGGAGTCCCTTCCTCATAGAACCCTGCAAAAGCTTCAAACACAAGCAGTGAGCACGAAGGCTCAGCAAGTCTGACCCGTCTCACCTAAACATGGAACTTCTACATGAGGGTAATGGGTTACATGAGGTAAAAATCATTTGCAAGGACTCGCCTAATTAGTAGAACCTTACTTTCAGGTTTTAGCAGCAGGTTGTGGAGAACCTTACGCGAAGGTACATGAGAGAGCCGCAATCAAACAAGAAACGCATTTCTCTCATGTACTTTGCCCAAAGTCGAAATGAACTTTAATTAGCTCTAAACTACAACAAACCATTAACAAGCAAAGTCCATCTTTCAATCAGCAGCATTTTAACATGTAACTAGCCTGTTCTTTCTACGTCACGGTACAGTGAACAAGTGGTACTCACTGACCGCGAGGGACGGCGATTATAATCGATTTACACCTGCAGGGTTACCCGAACAACCCGTCACGTACGCCCATACTCGATATTGCCTACAACAACCATCACAGACGCCGTACGCGACTACCTTTCACCCGTGAGCCAAATGTTGAACCGGTCCAATCGTCCCGAGCAAGAGGTCTCTGCACGCGCATCTCAGTGCCGCCAGCCGATTTACACCTCGAGCTCTCAACCTACCCTCTGAACGACCAGCTATGCCTCAACACCCAGCTACCCGAGTTACATCAGTTTCCCGGTTCCCATATAGCCGGTAGGTCTTCGGTACTGTTCTAGCTTGTTCAACAGGCCCGCACACGGCTCGGTCCTCAATCGACACAAGCGGAGCTACAGCACATAGGCACCAAAGTCCGGCTGCCCTTACTCTCCGCTTGGTCTCATTTTCTTGCCATGTGTTTCATGTGCTAACACTACCCGAGTCGAGTGCCTCTAGCCTATGCTCGCGAGTAGTTCCAACTACTCGACTTGTACCGAATCCTACTCTATCTTAGCAATGCAGTGGCTAGCGAGGTTTTCAATCCTAACCCCAACCCATGGTTTTCTTGGCTATGCAGTTGGGTTTCCAATCAAGACTCTAATGCAAAGAATCACCACAATATTCAAAGATGTGCTCAAAACAATAAACATTGGTAAAAAGGTTAATGCAAACCGGAGCTTGCCTTGCTGCTCTTGGTCGTAGGCTAGCTGTTCCTCCGGAGTAACAAAGTCTAGGACTTCGGGTTCCTCCTCGAGCTTAGCGACTACATGATATAAGAAACATATGTATCAATTTAAATGCATTTATATTAACTTTGAAGTTGTGAAGTCTATAACGCTTGCTAGACAGACCTAATGACTGTGAAACTTTTACTGTGGCTTGGTTACAACCTAAACAGAGATTTGGTCAAGTTTTAGTTGCAGCAAAGCTCAATTGAGCCCTCCACAATTAATTATGTCCTTGAACTTAATTGGAACTCTTAGGGTGTTCTAGAAATTTTCATGAAACAAACTATGACTTTCTGAAAACTAGATTTTCAGAGGGTTCTAATGGAGTTGGTCTAACTTAATTTGAAGGTTCCTAGCTAAAGTTATGAGCTAAATAAGTTCAGAGAAAATTCTGAAAATGTTTCTGAACATTTTCTATTTTCTCTGGAACAGTTTCACTAATCACACCATTAGGTGGATCAAATGAGCTCCAATGGGTCTGCAATTTTTATGGTAGTTCAGGGATATTTTGTTGAACATCCCAGCAAAATTTCAGGATTTTCCTCCAAAGGACTCTCCAGTTAAAATTCCTAACATTTTAAAATTTGAGGATTTAATTCTGGAGAATTAAGGAATTTCATGAAGTGAAACTTGATTTGCTGGAAAGTGCTCAGAGAGCTGAATCCAGCAAAATTTGGTTCACTCAATTTGGAGCTTTCTAGCTAAAGTTATAAGGATTTGAAGTTTGAACTGAAACTGGAATTCGGGAAAAAGTTTAAACTCTGGCTTGTGGGCCCCGCACACAGTGCGTCGTCTCCCTCCTCGCTCCAACTGCGCGGCAGCGGCGATCTCAGGCGACCTTCGCCGGAACTGAGTTCCCGGCCACCCCCCGGCCCGAAACTCGCCGCCTGCCCCTTAACTGATCCCCTGGACTCGATGGTGGGGTCGCCGGACGCCGGAGATGACAGGAAACCCGTGCGCACCGGTGACAGCACCTGCTAGGGTTCCGGTGAGGTCGGTCCCGCTCTCCCGTGCACCAAATCGACCGGAAATCAGTCGGAGAGCATCAGTAGAGCGTGGGAAACACGAACCAGGGCTTGGTAGAAGCTAGAAATATCGGCAACTAGGCTCTCGACGGTGAGCCGAGGTGTTCAGCCATGGCGGCGGGGAAAACGGCCATATCATAGCCGATTCTCGACGGTTTCCTCTGATTCCAGTTCAGGCATGGGCGCCATCGTGCGTAGAAGCTACTAGGGAACGATCTTGCCCAACTCTCGGGTATAGAGCACGAATTTCACCCGAAGGTGAGCTCGGTCCTTATGAACTGATCACGAGTAAACTTGTAAATTCTCGGCCGAGGTTTGATCAATCGCCAAACGGCTTTCGGCTACTCCATCTACATACAATCACGCACCTTTCTTGTGTAGAGAAGAGGACGTGACAGCGGCTGGGTTGTGCTGTCCACGAGAGCCCGATCGGCGGTGATGCTCGGCTCGCCGGAGAAACGGCTCGTACAGCTCGAGGACGCTTGCTCACTGGACAACACGGGGTCTAGGAGGTTGCTCACGATCTCTTGGTGCCGTTTTGCCGTGGAGGAGGCTGTGCTCGCGAGCGATCGGGCTTGATCAAGCGTGAGCTCGGGCGGCGGCGATGGCAGTGGAAGAACAGGTCGCGCACGTCGGCAGCTCGGGGAATGGGTGACCGAAGCACGTCGGGGAGGGAATAAGTAGCCCGGCGACTGGTCTCCGGCTTGGGGCGCGCAGCAGGAGCTGGCGCCGGCTGCCCCCCCCTCGGTGGCGCGCGCACACTGCACCCGGGAACCGATTGAGCTGTGTTTCAGTCGGTTTGTGTTGAAGTAGAGGCTGACATGTGGGTCCCACCCTCCATTTTAACCTCTGAAATTTACTCCTAATCACTGTTGTAAACAGTGAACCCTATACTACCCTTGGCAATTCAAATTATTCACCCATGAGCCATTTGAATTGATCAAAGTTCAAATGAGGTTTGGTTTGAATGAATTTCAGCACAAGTTCAGTTTGAAATTCAAATAAAGTTTGAATTTCTCCCACTTAGCTCATGTCAATATCAACTCCAAATGGAGTGAAAATTGGTGTGTGAGCTCACAAAAATGTGCTGAGTAAGAATATGGCCCCCACTTTTAAATTCATTGGATAAAAACAGTTTGAATTTGAATATGATCTCAAACTGCTCCCTTCCTAACTATACCCAAAATGACCTCAAAAAGGTTTTGAATTTGGGTGAAACTTGGCATGGAAATCCTTAGTAAAGTGTAGGAGTTTTCATATGTCCAGCACATCTATATCACATGTGGGAAATGCCACTTTTGCAATGTGTGAGTTTGTTCTCTAATGAGCATGTTGATAATTGTTACATGATCTTCATTTGTGTTCATCATCCTTCCTCAAATGAGGTGTGTGGTGTGGTGATGAACACTGCAAATGTGTGTCAAAACTGAGGCCCTTACATTCCTCCCCCCTTAAAAGAATCTCGTCCCGAGATTATAAGGTGAAATTGAGAGAGAGGACGGTGGAAAATTACTGGATATGCGACGTGAAAAAGCTGGGGTAGTTAGTGCGAAGGAATTCTTCGCTCTCCCACGTCGCTTCGTCCATGGAGTGATTACTCCATAGAACCTTGTAGAACCACAACGTACGGTTGTGTGTGGTTCGGGCCTTTTCATCAATAATCTGCACCGGTTCCTCCCGATAGGTGAGATCCGGTTGCAGTTCTTCAATGTCTTCCAGCTGAACGGTAGTTGATAGCTTGAGACACTTCCTCAGCTGGGAAATGTGAAAGACGTCGTGCACACCGGAAAGTGCTTCTGGTAATTTCAGCCGGTATGCCACCGATCCACATCTTTCGGTAATCTGGAATGGACCGATGAATCGGGGTGCCAACTTTCCTCTCACCCCAAATCTGTTTACGCCCTTCATTGGAGACACCCGTAGGTATACGTGATCTCCAACTTCGAATTGTAATGGGCGCCTTCTCCAGTCCGCATACTGTTTCTGACGGGATTGAGCGGCCTTTAGGTTCGCTTGAATTAGTCGAACCTTTTCTTCCGCGTTGTTGACAAGGTTAATCCCGAAGGTAACCCTTTCGCCAGACTCACACCAGTTCAATGGTGTGCGGCATTTTCTTCCGTATAGCGCCTCGTAGGGCCCCATCTTGATGCTGGCTTGGTACCCATTGTTGTACGAGAACTCGGTTAACGGCAAGTGATCATCCCAATTCTTGCCGTGGTTGATAGCGCAAGCTCGTAGCATGTCTTCTAAGATTTGATTTACCCGCTCCGTTTGCCCATCCGTCTGCGGGTGGTATGCTGAACTACGGATTAGCTTCGTCCCCAAGGCAGCGTGTAGCTGCTCCCAAAAACGGGACACAAATAAAGTGCCCCGATCCGATATGATAGTACGGGGTACGCCGTATAAGCATAGGATCCGTGAGATGTACAGTTCAGCGTACTTCTTGGCGTTGTAGTTGGTGTTGACCGGGATGAAACGGGCAACTTTGGTGAGCCGATCGACGATCACCCACACAGAATCATGCTTCTGCAAGGTGGTGGGTAAACCAACGATGAAATCCATGCTCACATCCTCCCACTTCCAGGCAGGAACGCCCAGTGGTTGTAGCAGTCCCGGTTTCCGCATGTGGTCTGCCTTCACCCTTCAACATGTATCGCACTCGGACACGTATTTTGCAGTCTCTCGCTTCATCCGTGTCCCCCAAAACTTGCTTCTGAGTTCTTGATACATCTTGTTGCTGCCGGGGTGAATAGAAAACTTTGATAAGTGAGCCTCATCAAAGATCCTCTTTCGTAGTTCCGGGTTTCGGGGTACGACGATCCGGTCCTTGAACCATAGGACGCCGTCTCCGTCCTTCCGGAAATATTTCAACTCCCCACTATCTACACGTCTCCGCAAATGTGACATGCCCTTGTCATTCTTCTGGGCTGCCGCTATCTCTTCATGGATGGTGGGGATCAAAGCTAGGTTGTAGATAGCTCCGTGTGGAATCACATGTAGTGGTGGTTCGCTCTCTTCCAACGGTGTGATGGTCAGAGTATTGACGTGTGACTTGCGGCTCAGCGCATCTGCCACTACGTTTGCCTTGCCCGGATGATAATGGATTTCTATCTCGTAATCCTTTATCAGTTCTAACCATCTTCGTTGCCTCATGTTCAGCTCCTTCTGAGTGAATATGTACTTGAGGCTTTTGTGGTCGGTATATAAATGTACGAGGTTACCGAGTAGGTAGTGCCTCCACATTTTTAGTGCAAGCACCACGGCAGCGAGCTCCAAGTCGTGAGTTGGATAATTTTGCTCATGGTTTCTAAGCTGTCGTGATCCATACGCGACCACTCTTCGGTCTTGCATCAGCACACATCCGAGCCCAATGCCGGATGCATCGCAGTACACATCGAACGGTTTTGTTGTGTCTGGCTGCGCCAAAACCGGTGCTGATGTCAGGTGCTCTACTAAAGCCTTGAATGCTGCTTCACATGTTGGACTCCAAACATATTTGGTAGCCTTCTTCAGCAGCTCCGTCATTGGCTTGGCAATCTTCGAGAAGTTCGGAATGAACCTCCGATAATATCCCGTGAGTCCGAGGAAACTCTGTACCTCATGAACAGTTCTCGGGGATTTCCAATTCAGCACTTGCGTGATCTTGCTCGGGTCCACAGCGATACCCTCTGCTGAGATGATATGCCCGAGGAAAGGCACTTGCGAGATCCAAAACTCACATTTGCTGAATTTTGCGTATAACTTGTGATCCCGCAGCCGTTGCAAGACTATATCCAGATGTTTCTTGTGATTTTCCTCCAACTTGGAATATACCAGGATGTCGTCGATGAAGACCACGACAAACTTGTCCAGCTCCGGCATGAATACCGAGTTCATTAAGTACATGAAGTGAGCTGGAGCATTGGTGAGGCTGAAGGACATGACCAGGTACTCATAAAGTCCGTACCACGTCGAGAAAGCCGTCTTCGGAATGTCCTCAGCCCTTATCTTAATCTGATGGTACCCGGATCTTAAATCCATCTTGGAAAAGATCTTTGCTTCGACCAACTGATCAAACAACATGTCGATCCATGGCAACGGGTACTTGTTCTTGATGGTTACGGCATTTAATGGATGATAGTCCACGCAAAGCCGCAACGTCTCATCCTTCTTCTTGACAAATAATGCCGAACAGCCCCATGGCGAGGAGCTCGGCCTAATAAAACCCTTCTCCAGAAGGTCCGTGAGCTGAGTCTTCAGTTCAGCCAACTCCTTGGGCGCCATCTTGTACGGCCTTCGGGATATCGGCATGGTTCCCGGTGCGGGTTCAATCTTGAACTCCACCTCTCTATCAGGTGGCATCCCCGGCAAATCGTCCGGGAATACATCAGGGAACTCTCGGACCACCGGAATATCTTCCAATCTGATGGTTGTGGCTTGATAGACACTTGGAAGTTTTATTTCTGGACTGTCCAGAAATAATGAGTGAGACTCGTGCACTTCTGAATTCAAGTGCACGACTCGGAGGACGGTGTATAAAACAGCGCCGTGGCGGGTTAACCATGACATCCCTAAGATGACATCGACCTTTTGTCCCTCTAAGATTATGAGAGACGTAGGGTAAACTCTACCCTCTAAGCACAATGGCGCTTTTGGGACCATCATGCTTGCTGAAATTTTCCCACCCGGTGAACAGATCACATAAGGACTATCGGTGGGTAGTATTTGCAAGCTATATTTATCAATGAAAGCTTGGCTAATGAAACTATGCGTGGCGCCTGAATCAAATAGTACTATAGCGGGATGCTGGTGGAGTTGGAACATACCCGCAAGGATTGGCTCGCCCTCCGGCACGTCCTCAATGGCAAGCTGGTAGACGGTGCCGGGCCTAGGGTTTGTCCGCCACGCATTAGTAGGGTTCCGAGGTTGATTCCTCCCCGGAAACTGTGGTTCCACTACGCCGTCATGCCTCTCCGGGCAACTGCTCGCGAAGTGCCCTGGACGACCACACTTGTAACATGTGGCCTCTGCTGGTGGAGTGCTCGGTGGATGAAATCCCGGCATGCGTTGCTGAGGTGCAAACGCACGCGGCATCGCCCGCTGCTGTTGTTGTTGTTGCGGTGGCGCTGGCAGTGCCGGCCAGAATGCCGGTGAAGAGTACGGCCGACTGTGGAACGGCATCGACCGCTGTGGTGGCTGCCAGCATGGACCTGATGGTGGGCGATTCACCATCCGAAACTTCTGAGAAGGACCGCCTCCTTCTCCGCTGCTTTGCGGCGCACTTCGCTTTCGCTCTGCCGCCGCCAACTCCTTGCCGGAGTCCTCTTGAACAATCGCAGCATCAATGATGTCGTTGAGGCTGCCGCGATTGAACATCGCCAACTTGTCCTTCAGGAGCGGGTTAAGCCCCTGGTAGAAATGGTCCCGCCGCTTCTCGTCGGTATCAGCATGATACGACGCATATAGCGCGAGATCGTTAAACGCCCTGGAGTATTCCAGCGCGTTCCGGCTCCCTTGTTGCAGGTGTAGGAACTCCTGCGTCTTCCTCTTCATCAGACCTGGCGGTATATGATAGGCCCTGAAGGCCGTCCGGAACTCCGCCCAGGTCATCACTCGGTCGGTGGGCTGTGAAGCACAGAAGTTGGCCCACCACGCGCTCGCGGATCCTTGGAGCTGCTGGACCGCGAACTGAGTCTTGCGCTGCTCGCTGATTTGGAGCAGCCCGAACTTCATCTCTATGGCGCGGAGCCAGTTGTCCGCGTCCAGTGGTTCATCCGCCCTTGAGAATACAGGGGGATGAGTCGCCAGGAAGCCGGAGTAGGAGCTCTGTTGGCGCTCCTCACGATCTTGACATCTCTCTGGGCGAGACGTATTGGCGATAAGAGTCTGCAGCAACTCTGTGTGCTGCTGATGCGAGCCCGCCATTGCCGTGACGATGTCGGCCAATGTAACCGTTGGCAGTGGCGGTGGCGGTGTTTGTTGTTGCTGTTGCTGTCCCGAGGAGTCCTCGGGAGGTGGTTGGGAGGTCTCTCCCCCTTGACTGGTACCCCCAATGTCAGGGTTGGCACGAGTACGCGTCATTCTGAAATTCAAAACAGCAGCAATTAGTACATGTCTTAATTAAAATTCCATAAGCAACCGTAGGTATTGAAGTGACACATGATTAATTTGCACAACATTCACATATATTGATAAAGCATAAACTTTATACACGATACATTATTCTCGGGTCTCCGAGAAGTCGTGCTCATGTCGTCACTACCTATACATACTCTACTGTTTACACGACATGTCACCGATTACAAAAGTTAGGTTACGCTACCCGGGCTGCCCTACATGGCAACTGTAACCCCTCTACTCGGAGTAGAACTCGACCTCCTGCGTGTCGTCCTCCTCCTGTACCTCTGCTGGTGGTTCTGGATCTACCACCTCTTCTCCCAATCTGGGTTCTCCCATTGCTGGAAGACCCAAGACCACTGGTACGCCTAACACCGGAGGTACGAGGTCCTGCAATGCATGCACCTCGTCCATGGCTTGGTTGTAATCTTCTTCCCAGCCTTGCCCTTCCTCAATCGCGTCGTCTCGCTCTTGAGCAAGGTCCTCGTTCTGCTGGGTCAGATTCTGTACCAGTTCTTGCAATGCCGCGATGTCAACACGGCTCTTTTTCCTTGCCTTCATCAGACGACGCAACTGATTGTGTTGTTCATTCAGTCGCTTGATCGTCGGAAGGAGCACATTGTGGAGTGCGCTGTGAGCACTCTCGAAATGGTCTCCATGGCTTGTGCTCTCCTTCAGCTTTGTGGCGAGATGCTCCATTTGAACAGCTTGGCTGTCCATCACGGCGTTTCCCACCCTCATCTGGAGGCTGAGATTTGCCTCCGCGGGGTTGTACCTTGGGCAACTCGGGTCCGTTGCTTCCAGGTACCTCCCTTCCCACACATGCTGAGCTCGCCCCTCCACTGGAACGAGGGCGTATGGAGTACCCTCCATAGCCTGCACGTGTAGTTGGCATAAACGTGACATAGTGTCACGGGCTGCCACCTGCCACATCCCTTCCGGTTGTCTTCCTCTCACCATGACGGTGAATGGCACCCAACCGGGTGACGTAGGTCCTGCAGGAACTTCGACATGGATCGTCCCCGTCTTGTTCCCCTCTTCGCCTTCTTCCTTGGCGAAGTATTGCGGCATCTGGTTGTACCCAAAATATTGGAGCATTTGCCACAATGCTTCCGGGTAGCCGTTACGGTGAGAACAGTGGGACATCACCCACCCGTTCTCCAGTTGCTTATCTGCTGTCATCTGTAAAAATATATTTGAGAAATGTCAAATATTTATTTAAACAGTAAACTGCTGAGTTATAACATAAAACATGTCATTGAACCCATAAAATTTGGAAACATAGTTCAAATTTTAAACAAATTTGACTACTGATCTGCTGTTCCCATGAGAGCCCTCACCAGTTTCCATTTCAACCTGATTTAGGCTATGTTGAAGGCAAAATCAATTCTGGAGCTCAACATCAAAGTTAAAGCTAACTTCAATAGCTTTCCAGAAAGTGTTTGCTTGGCCTAAGATCTGTCCTGGTTCAAAAGTTATGAGATGTCAAAGTTAACAGAATTTCTGGAAACAATTGGACAGCACCTCCTTGCCTTAGGTACTAATTTGATCCCAGAATCCCAGTTAATTCTGTTCCTAAACTGACAAAACTTTCTGTTACAAAGTTGTAACCCATCTCATAATATTTCCAGAACTACCTCATTTTCTATTTTTGGATTTTTATGCAGGAAGTTACGCTTAATTTACAGAGAGTCTACAGAGAGTCTTTACTCTGTCCTGTTTTCTGGACAGTTTCAACTCTACTGCATTTTTCGAGTGGTTAAGGGATGAAACACCTCTGGAACTCAACAGAAACGTTGTAAAGCTCTTCCAAAGCTTTCTATAAATGTATCATATGACCCCAACCTCGAAAGAACTCAACCTCTAACCTCTGATTAACTTCAGCCTTGATTTGGCTGAAAACAGAGTGCTCTGTCCTTAACATCCTATAAGTTGAAAACTTGTTAACTTTGAATATCCTGTTCAAGGGAAGAAGTTACATCAAGTTTTACTACTTTGGATTAAAACCTTCCAGTTTTTACAATGAAGTTGTTTATTTAGTTGGGTGTGACGTCGATGCGTCACCAGATTATGTTTGTACTACGTCCTCACAAAGAAAAACCTATACCGGACTTAGCCGGCTTCGTTATTTCAGTGGCACTAAACGTCACTCGCACACGGATGCTACACGTCTACCGTTTCGTGGTCAGGCTACCAGCAGTAACTCAAACAATCATCAGACTCGGCTGCACACCGAGCCTGGAATCCATACAGTTCGTACACCCGGCCGTCATCACTCGCCCGGATGTTCTCAAGCCAACCACGCCTTGAGTTACGTGTTCACGTTTCAGACCACGTGACGGGGTCTCCCAAGTTACACCACGCACGCCAGGGACAGACGTTGCTCGAATATCCCAACGACATGAAGAGTCGTAGAAGATATCAATGCGGGTCGGTTACCTGCCACCCGTGGGGCTCCACCCTTCAGCTTGTGCACACTGGTGGACAGCGCTTACGTGCACCCCCCAAGACATGAACGTCTCGAGATGCACGATTTTCCGACATAACAAATAGGTTAATAAGCCACTTTCTATATACTAATAACATCCTTATACGGGCTACTAACTCGTTCCTCACTGGATTTTTGAAAAAGAAGACCTTTGTACTGTGTTAAACCTCAAGCGAGCTCTGATACCAACGCTGACACGACCCCAAAGTCCTGTCGAGCCAGGATCACGCTGAGGGGTGCTGCGTTGCACAGCACCGTATAACACACGTCAAAGGTACAAAGCGGAAGCAGAAATTTTATTACATAAACAGGTTTATGAACTTGTTTACATCAAAATAAGTTTAGTCTACACTCGCGGGCGTAGACTAAGCATCAAGTGCACGTTCAGCCCTTGAACGTGTCCTTGCTAGCACACACGCACACTATCTCTGCGGCGTGCACGACTCCCACTCGACGGGGTTCCCCTCCTGGGGTTCCGTCTCCTCTTCTGGAGTCCCTTCCTCATAGAACCCTGCAAAAGCTTCAAACACAAGCAGTGAGCACGAAGGCTCAGCAAGTCTGACCCGTCTCACCTAAACATGGAACTTCTACATGAGGGTAATGGGTTACATGAGGTAAAAATCATTTGCAAGGACTCGCCTAATTAGTAGAACCTTACTTTCAAGTTTTAGCAGCAGGTTGTGGAGAACCTTACGCGAAGGTACATGAGAGAGCCGCAATCAAACAAGAAACACATTTCTCTCATGTACCTTGCCCAAAGTCGAAATGAACTTTAATTAGCTCTAAACTACAAAAAACCATTAACAAGCAAAATCCATCTTTCAATCAGCAGCATTTTAACATGTAACTAGCCTGTTCTTTCTACGTCAAGGTACAGTGAACAAGTGGTACTCACTGACCGCGAGGGACGGCGATTATAATCGATTTACACCTGCAGGGTTACCCGAACAACCCATCACGTACGCCCGTACTCGATGTTCCCTACAACAACCATCACGGACGCCGTACGCGACTACCTTTCACCCGTTAGCCAAATGTTGAACCGGTCCAATCGTCCCGAGCAAGAGGTCTCTGCACGCGCATCTCAGTGCCGCCAGCCGATTTACACCTCGAGCTCTCAACCTACCCTCTGAACGACCAGCTATGCCTCAACACCCAGCTACCCGAGTTACATCAGTTTCCCGGTTGCCATATAGCCGGTAGGTCTTCGGTACTGTTCTAGCTTGTTCAACAGGCCCGCACACGGCTCGGTCCTCAATCGACACAAGCGGAGCTACAGCACACAGGCCCCAAAGTCCGGCTGCCCTTACTCTCCGCTTGGTCTCATTTTCTTGCCATGTGTTTCATGTGCTAACACTACCCGAGTCGAGTGCCTCTAGCCTATGCTGGCGAGTAGTTCCAACTACTCGACTTGTACCGAATCCTACTCTATCTTAGCAATGCAGTGGCTAACGAGGTTTTCAATCCTAACCCCAACCCATGGTTTTCTTGGCTATGCAGTTGGGTTTCCAATCAAGACTCTAATGTATAGAATCACCACAATATTCAAAGATGTGCTCAAAACAATAAACATTGGTAAAAAGGTTAATGCAAACCGGAGCTTGCCTTGCTGCTCTTGGTCGTAGGCTAGCTGTTCCTCCGGAGTAACGAAGTCTAGGACTTCGGGTTCCTCCTCGACCTTAGCGACTACATGATATAAGAAACATATGTATCAATTTAAATGCATTTATATTAACTTTGAAGTTGTGAAGTCTATAACCCTTGCTAGACAGACCTAATGACTGTGAAACTTTTACTGTGGCTTGGTTACAACCTAAACAGAGATTTGGTCAAGTTTTAGTTGCAGCAAAGCTCATTTGAGCCCTCCACAATTAATTATGTCCTTGACCTTAATTGGAACTCTTAGGGTGTTCTAGAATTTTTCATGAAACAATCTATGACTTTCTGAAAACTAGATTTTCAGAGGGTTCTAATGGAGTTGGTCTCACTTAATTTGAAGGTTCCTAGCTAAAGTTATGAGCTAAATAATTTCAGAGAAAATTCTGAAAATGTTTCTGAACATTTTCTATTTTCTCTGGAACAGTTTCACTAATCACACCATTAGGTGGATCAGATGAGCTCCAGTGGGTCTGAAATTTTTATGGTAGTTCAGGGATATTTTGGTGAACATCCCAGCAAAATTTCAGGATTTTCCTCCAAAGTACTATCCAGTTAAAATTCCTAACAGTTTAAATTTTGAGGATTTAATTCTGGAGAATTAAGGAATTTCATGAAGTGAAACTTGATTTGCTGGAAAGTGCTCAGAGAGCTGAATCCAGCAAAATTTGGTTCACTCAATTTGGAGCTTTCTAGCTAAAGTTATAAAGATTTGAAGTTTGAACTGAAACTGGAATTCGGGAAAAAGTTTAAACTCTGGCTTGTGGGCCCCACACACAGTGCGTCGTCTCCCTCCTCGCGCCAACTGCGCGGCGGCGGCGATCTCCGGCAACCTTCGCCGGAACTGAGTTCCCGGCCACCCCCCGGCCCGAAACTCGCCGCCTGCCCCTTAATCCCCTGGACTCGATGGTGGGGTCGCCGGACACCGGCGATGACCGGAAACCCGTGCGCACCGGTGACAGCACCTGCTAGGGTTCCGGTGAGGTCGGTCCCGCTCTCCCGTGCACCAAATCGACCGGAAATCGGTCGGAGAGCATCAGTAGAGCGTGGGAAACACGAACCAGGGCTGCGTGGAAGCTAGAAATATCGGCAACTAGGCTCTCGACGGTGAGCCGAGGTGTTCAGCCATGGCGGCGGGGAAAACGGCCATATCATTGCCGATTCTCGACGGTTTCCTCTGATTCCAGTTCGGGCATGGGCGCCATCGTGCGTAGAAGCTACTAGGGAACGAGCTTGCCCAACCCTCGGGTATAGAGCACGAATTTAACCCGAAGGTGAGCTCGGTCCTTATGAACTGATCACGAGTAAACTTGGAAATTCTCGGCCGAGGTTTGATCAATCGCCAAATGGCTTTCGGCTACTCCATATACATACAATCACACACCTTTCTTGTGTAGAGAAGAGGACTTGACAGCGGCTGGGTTGTGCTGTCCACGAGAGCCCGATCGGCGGCGATGCTCGGCTCGCCAGAGAAACGGCTCGTACAGCTCGAGGACGCTTGCTCACTGGACAACACGGGGTCTAGGAGGTTGCTCACGATCTCTTGGTGCCGTTTTGCCGTGGAGGAGGCTGTGCTCGCGAGCGATCGGGCTTGATCAAGCGTGAGCTCGGGCGGCGGCGATGGCAGTGGAAGAACAGGTCGCACACGTCGGCAGCTCGGGGAATGGGTGACCGAAGTATGCCGGGGAGGGAATAAGTAGCCCGGCGACTGGTCTCCGGCTTGGGGCGCGCAGCAGGAGCTGGCGCCGGCTGCCCCCCCTCGGTGGCGCGCGCACACTGCACCCGGGAACCGATTGAGCTGTGTTTCAGTCGGTTTGTGTTGAAGTAGAGGCTGACATGTGGGTCCCACCCCCCATTTTAACCTCTGAAATTTACTCCTAATCACTGTTGTAAACAGTGAACCCCATACTACCCTTGGCAATTCAAATTATTCACCCATGAGCCATTTGAATTGATCAAAGTTCAAATGAGGTTTGGTTTGAATGAATTTCAGCACAAGTTCAGTTTGAAATTCAAATAAAGTTTGAATTTCTCCCACTTAGCTCATGTCAAGATCAACTCCAAATGGAGTGAAAATTGGTGTGTGAGCTCACAAAAATGTGCTGAGTAAGAATATGCCCCCCAATTTTAAATTCATTGGATAAAAACAGTTTGAATTTGAATATGATATCAAACTGCCCCCTTCCTAACTATACCCAAAATGACCTCAAAAAGATTTTGAATTTGGGTGAAACTTGGCATGGACATCATTAGTAAAGTGTAGGAGTTTTCATATGTCCAGCCCATCTATATCACATTTGGGAAATACCACTTTTGCAATGTGTGAGTTTGTTCTCTAATGAGCATGATGATAATTGTTACTTGCTCTTCATTTGTGTTCATCATCCTTCCTCAAATGAGGTGTGTGGTGTGGTGATGAACACTGCAAATGTGTGTCAAAACTGAGGCCCTTACAGTCGAGTAGTTGGAACTACTCACGAGCATAGGCTAGAGGCACTCGACTCGGGTAGTGATAGCACATGAAACACATGGCAAGAAAATGAGACCAAGCAGAGAGAAAGGGCAGCAGGACTTTGGGGCCTGTGTGCTGTAGCTCCGCTTGTGTCGATTGAGGACCGAGCCGTGTGCGGGCCTGTTGAACAAGCTAGAACAGTACTGAAGACCTACCGGCTATATGGGAACCGGGAAACTGATGTAACTCGGTAGCTGGGTATTGAGGCATTGCCCGTCGTTCAGAGGGTAGGTTGAGAGCTTGAGGTGTAAATCGGCTGGCGGCTCTGAGATGCGCGTGCAGAGACCTCTTGCTTGGGACGATGGGACCGGTTCAATATTTGGCCGACGGGTGAAAGGTGGTTGCGTACGGCGTCCGTGATGGTTGTTGTAGGTAACATCGAGTACGGGCGTACATGATGGGTTGTTCGGGTAACCCTGCAGGTGTAAATCGATTATAATCGCCGTCCCTCACGGTCAGTGAGTACCACTTGTTCACTGTACCGTGACGTAGAAAGAACAGGTTAGTTACATGTTAAAATGCTGCTGATTGAAAGATGGACTTTGCTTGTTAATGGTTTGTTGTAGTTTAGAGCGAACTAAAATTCTTTTCAACTTTGGGCAAAGTAAATGAGAGAAATGCGTTTCTTGTTTGATTGCGGCTCTCTCATGTGCCTTAGCGTAAGGTTCTCCACAACCTGCTGCTAAAACCTGAAAATAAGGTTCTACTAATTAGGCGAGTCCTTGCAAATGATTTTTACCTCATGTAACCCATTTCCCCTCATGTAGAAGTTCCATGTTTAGGTGAGACGGGTCAGACTTGCTGAGCCTTCATGCTCACTGCTTGTGTTTGAAGCTTTTGCAGGGTTCTATGAGGAAGGGACTCCCGAAGAGGAGACGGAACCCCAGGAGGGGAACCCCGTCGAGTGGGAGTCATGCACGCCGCAGAATTAGTGCGCGTGTGTGCTAGCAAGGACACGTTCAAGGGCTGAACGTGGACTTGATGCGTAGTCTACGCCCGTGAGTGTAGACTGGACTTATTTTGATGTAAACATGTTCATAAACCACTTTATGTAATATAATTTCGCTTCCGCTTTGTACCTTTGACGTGTGTTATACGGTGCTGTGCAACGCAGCACCCCTCAGCGTGATCCTGGCTCGACAATACCGTGGGGTTGTGTCACCGAGGGAGACCGGAGAAGAGCTGGAAACGTGTTGTGGACGTAGAGGACTTGCCGTCGCACCTCCTGGGCGGTTCAGCTGGTTGCCACCGCGGCTGGAGACCGACCGGGTGAGAGCCGAGAGTTTTTGCTTGAGAGAGAAGCACCGCGTGCGTGAGCGAGGCTGGCGATAGCTATAGAGCAGGCAAACAACGCTTGGTTTGTACTGCCTCGGGGCTCTGTCTTGCAGCCGAAGACTGACGAAACCGCCTCGGTGAGCCAGCACAGAGGCAGCTCGGTGGAGCTGCATGCTTATCGTATCAAGCACACACAGAACAGGAGCTCCTTTGTTGACTCTGTGCCAATGACAGGTGGGTCCCACAAGCATTCTCCCCACCTCAGTGGCTCCCAAATTCAAATTTCAAGTTTACATAAAATTCCATGAACTGAATTTGATTACCGTGAAGTTAACCTTCGTTGTGTTCAGTTCAAATTTTAAATCCCGTGGTGTCGGTTCCTGTACGGGAGAAATAATGCCCGGGGTTGCTGTTCTTGTGAGCAAAAGATCACACCGGGAGGTACTCAATCCCACGAGCTGGTCGCCAGTGCGATGAAAACAGCGAGGAGGTGGCCTACGCTTGCAGCTCGGTTGGTGAGTGAGAGGATCACGCCGTGAGGTGTTGAAGCCACGAGCAGGTCGCCAGCTCGATGCAGGAAGCTGGAGGTGGCTGCCCTCGGTGGCGCTTTGAGGAGGCTCGGTTGGTGTTCGACACCGAACAGAGAAAGACTTCGGGAGCAAGTTAAAGCAGCCCAATGACATGTGGGGTCTACCCCCTTACTCCTCTTCTTATCCTCCAAATGTTTCCAAAAGGTCTTTATTCCAGTAAATCCCCTAAATCTGATATTTCGGGAGTTTACACGTGAACGGAAATTTCACTAAACCAAATCCAGTGTGAAGTTCACTTTCAAATTTGAATTCAGCTCATATTTGGAAATGATCATATTTGATTCCTTTTTAGTCCACCCTGAAATCAGGATGTGGCCACCATGAATTTCCTCGAATTCAACGATGTGAGGATACCTGTATGCTCCAAATTTTTGGCAGCAACTTGAGGGGAACAATTGAGTTCAAAATCTGAATTTGAACTCCTCTTTACATGTGAGAACTTTACACATGGTGTTTTAATCCAAACTTGGCTTAACACCTTCAAACGAATGTAAGAGCTCGTTTGGTTGGACACCCATGTGCGTCATCACGTATACAAATATTTTTGTAAGTCCCATTTTCATGCATTCCAACATAAATGGGAATCAACATTCACTTTATTGACTTTGCATTTTTGGGACTTTTACATTATTCATATGAGTGCAGTAGCTTACCATGTTTTAATTCAGCTTCAAGTATACCATAAATTAAGTGAAGCAAAAAAGGAAAAACGACCATACCCGACTCATCAACTTTCCCGGCGACAAAGATGGTTAACAAAACTAGTAAACTCCTATAAAAGGGAGTCCCATCAAGTTGACTTAAGCATATACATTTTTGCAAACAAAACAGTTTCAAAACATTGGATCAATATGGTCAAGGGGCACTTGCCTTGCTTCCGTGGTTCGTGTTGTTCAAGCGTCTCGAAGTCTTGGTGTTGTATTTCCTCGTAGACGGCCTCTTGAGCTTGTCCTTCTACTCACGACCACACACATACAAAATTTACAGCAATCAATCATCATGCACAAACTTTACTCAAGATGCAATGGGGTAGATGAATGCAAATCCAATAGTGCAGTTTTATAGAACCAGTTTGTACGTGTTCTTGCATATTTTAATAGGCTTTCATGAGGTTTTATGATGAACAAGGGTGATGGGATCAAGTGTGGACGTGTTGATGATCTTGACATAAGATGTAGATCAATTCCACCGTCAAAAATTGATCAAAGCATGATCTGTCCACAAGCAAAAGTTTCTGCTCGAAGGGGGCGATGAAAACGGATGCGTAGCAACAGCAGCGACGTGGTAAGAGGGGTGACGGGAACCTACCTCTCTTCTTCCTCCTCTCCTCCTTGCAGCTGGACTTCTTCCTCCTCTCTTCCTTGCAATGGCATCAGCTGTGGTTTTTCTCTGGAGAAGAATAGGGCTGCGGCCAGGGCTTGGCAGGAGGGGTCTTCTTCTCCGTCGACAGCGAGGCGGGGCGGAGTTTCGACGGCGGCCAAGGCAGCAGCAAAGGGGTGGCGACCAGGGCTTGGCAGCAGGGGGCAACAGGCTTGTTTTGGCAGGGGTCGTGGCCAGGGAAGGCTGCATTTATAAGGGGGGAAATCTCCTACTTAGTTTGGAAGAGTAGAGGGACTCTATCACCAAGAGATGCAATCTCCTACTCAGTTTGGAGTTGGAGAAGGACTCTATCTCTAGGAGGTTTGGCCAGCAGGGTGTTTATCTCGAAAACTTTATCTCTAAGCTCTATCTTTAAGTTTATCTAGAAGCTTTATCTCTAAGGTTCATCTAGAGACTTTATCTCTAAGGTTTATCTTCAATATTCTTCTAGAAGCTTTATCTCTAAGGTTTATCTCCAAAATTCTTCTAGAAGCTTTATCTACAAGATTCTTCTAGAAGCTTTATCTCCAAGATTCTTCTATAAGCTTTATCCCAAGATTCTTCTAGATAGTTTATCTCTAAAATTCTTCTAGAAGCTTTATCTCTAAAATTCTTCTAGAAGATTTATCCCTAGGATGCGGCCAGGGTTTTATCCCATTTCTCTTCATTTCTATGTTCCTTTCTCCATTTCTATATTCCCTTCTCCATTTCTATGGTTCTTTCTCCATTTCTACGTCTTTTCAAATGCTTCTCTACATGAAAAATGTATGCAATGTATGGTAGTGAAATTTAGGGTGTTACAGAAACCATCAAGTTGCACTAACCAGACGTGTATTACGTAAAGGTCCCGTCCGGCCTCTCGGGACTCAAGTTTGTTTTATCGACTTCTGATTTTGACCCAGATGGCCATCCGTGCATGCAAAACAATCAAGTTGCAGCTTCCAGACGTGCATTCCGTGAATGTCCCTTCCGACCACCCGGGACCCGAGTTCGTGAGTTTTACTGACTTTTCCCACTTTCCTGATTTCGACCCTGATGACCATCCGCGCATGCAGAACTATCAAGTTGCACCATGCGGACATGTATTTCGTAAAGATCCTATCCGGCTGCCCGACACCCTAGTTTGTGAGGTTTCCCGACGTTTCCGATTATGACCCAGATGGCCATCCGCGCATGCAAAACCATCAAGTTGCACCATTCGGACATGTATTCTCTCAAGTCCCCGTCCGGCCGCCTGGGACACGTTTTTGTGAGTTTTATCGACTTTACCGAAGAATTGGGATGACCACCTACCGTTAGCAGAATTCTCATATAATAAGGTTATCAATCCAGCATCAAAATGGCCCCGTATGAAGCTCTTTATGGCCAGAAGTGCTGCACACCGCTGAATTGGTGTGAGTCCGGCGAGGGAGTGGTCTACGGGATTGATCTTGTGAATGAAACCGAAGAACGAGTGAGAGTGATTCTAGCCAATTTAAAGGCTGCTCAATCTCGGCAGAAAAGTTATGCAGACAAAAGACGTCGACCTCTCCACTTCAACATCGAAGACCACGTTTATCTTCGTGTATCTCCGATGAAAGAGATTCAACGCTTCGGAGTGAAAGGAAAACTTGCTCCACGGTTCATCAGGCCATTCTCTGTCATCAAATTACGCGGACCCGTAGCTTATCGCCTGGAGTTACCGACATCACTTTCGGGTATTCACAATGTTTTCCACGTCACTCAGCTGCGAAAATGTCTTAAGTACCCAGATGAAGTTCGCATGGAGAACATCGAGTATCTTCAACTGGATCTCACTTATTCTGAGTATCTGACCCAGATTGTCGATGAGACGACTCGCACCACAAGAATTCGGATGTGGTGAGTTTACAAAGTCTTGTGGAGCAACCACACCGCTGATGAAGCAACGTGGGAAAGCGAGGATTATCTCTATTCAAATTTCCTGACTTGTTAGCATCATATGTCCAGTAGTCTCTCTCCCTTCCTCTTTCTCTTGTAATCTCGGGATAAGATTCTTTTAAGGGGGAGGAATGTAACAGCCATAACTTTTGTAAAGTTATAATTCACTTTATAAAGCAAAAGTTAAGGAGAACAAAGAATATGTGTGCCACATAAATTGATAAAAACACAATGGACATGTGAGTGAGTTCAAAAATTTCTCAACTCATGCTTAACACATGTTAATATGAGAAAAGAACTTCACTCTCTAAATTACACTCATATGCACATCCTCTATGAGTAGAGTGGGGGAAAAATTTAAACACAATTTGAATCTTTTAAAAGGATTCATATTCAGATTGTCCAAGTGCATACAAGTGAATTCACCAATGCATTCCCCATATATCTAAGAGCTTCTGATCCAAATTTGGATAATTTTGGAGCTCATATACCATTTATTCAGAGGATTAATGGAGAGCACATTCAAATTCAAATTTGAATTTGGAAACTGAACCAAACTTGATCAATTTCGAAATCTGAGTTCAAAATTGAGTTCCCCATATTTTGTTTGGCCTACCCTCCAAATTTGGTGCAATTTGGACAACCAATGTGTGGGACTCTCAAAGTACAGAGAGGAGGGGGAGTGAACCACTGTGGACCCCACATGTCATCGGCACTATTCAGAATCGACTTCTTTGGTTCCTTAGCGCGTCCCAGCTCCCAGCCGAGACCCGTTCCCAACATTTTCCCAGCGCCACCTCCTGCTCACCCGGTCGACGGCTTCGGTTCCTATCCTCCACGCACGAGCACAACAGGAGTTTCTTCTCCCACTCGCTCTCACGCTAGCTCTGTTTTCACCACAAGAACACCCACCGCCTTGTCTCTGTTTTCCGATCACCCACGCTAGCTGATCATCGGATGCTCAAGATCCCCACAGCAAAGAGCAGCGCACAAACGTGCTCTAGATGGATAACATCTTACCTCCGCGGTTCTCTGCTCGTTTGCGCGCGGAACTTTGGAGTTTGCAGCTGGGCCCGAGTGAACACCGAAGAAAACGATTTTGGCTCCCGTGGACAGACCCCACCGGAGAAGAATCCAGCTCAAGCACGATCACCCCTTGGTGCACCGGTGACTTGAGATGCTCCTCTCCATAACTCAGATCTAACAGTGGACCGTAGAGCGGGAATTCAAATTTTTTCTTCCGCATGGCGCACCTCGACCCCGAGGTAGGGATTCAAGAAATTCACGTTCAATTCTTGTTGTTAGTGATTCAAACTTCGCACATAAGTTCTTCCCTAGCTAGCGCATGTCATACATCGAAATTTGGCCGAGAGATTGGGTGTAGAGGGAGAACGGCAAGGTGCGCATAATTCGCACCACTAACAACATGTGCTCCAGGTTGTTCCAGGCCTATGTTCCTGCTTGGTTCTGGCCTGAGCCCCTTCGCACCGCCACCAACCTCCTTCATCGTCTTCTTACAAAGGCGATTAGCTCTCCTCACTTCGCCTTATTCGGAACCATTCCAACCTACGAGCACCTTCGAGTCTTTGGGTGCGCTTGCTACCCTAATCTTTCCGCCACTGCTCCTCACAAGCTTGCGCCTCGCTCGACTCGCTGCGTCTTCCTCAGGTACTCCCAAGAACACAAGGGGTACCGATGCTATCGCTACCCTTCAGACTGGGTACCCCTGCGTGGAGGGTAAAAGACAGCCCAGGCCCTGCCTTCCTGCTAAGGTAGGCGCCAGAATAGCCACGTGCCCTTGGCTCCGAGGTCAGCCCCGGGACTGCAACATGCGCTTGGGCTCTAGAGCCGACACGTGCCCTGGGCTCCAGTAGGAGCCTCCCCGCTGAGGTAAGGTCCGAAGCTGCCACGTGTATCAGGGCTCTGAACACGCCTTCTTCCTCTGCGTGTAGAAAAGGAAGAAATAAATCAATCAAATTACGAGAAGCTTCATAAAGCGCTTCTTTAGGGGTTAAACTTCCATTCGTCCATATTTCGAGAAAAAGTATCTCGTGTTTTTCATTTCCATTCCCACAAGAAAAAATACTATAATTCACATTTCGAACAGGCATGGATACAGCATCTATAGGATAACTTTTATCTTCAAAGTTCTTTCTGAGTTCCGTATGATATCCGTGATCTCTCTTGATCTGTAACTCAATACAGAAATCAATGGGGTCTCTCAAGTTAGCTATAGGTTGTGCTTTTTTTTAAGACCTCAAAACATGAAATGGACAAATTCCTTCTCTTAGAAACACATACAAGAAAAAGGATAATGGTAGCCCTCCCATTAACTACTTCATTTTCATTTATGAATTTCATAGTAATAGAAATCCATGTCCTACCGAGACAGAATTTCGAACTTGCTATCCTCTTGCCTAATAGGCAAAGATTGACCTCTGTAGAAAGAATGATTCATTCGGATCGATATGAGGACCCAACTCCGTTGCATTGCCAGAATCTTCCTCCCTGCTGAGGAGGGCTCCGGAGCCGACACGTTCCCTGGGCTCCGGTCCGAGCCTCCCCGCTGAGGTGAGGTCCAGAGCTGCCACATGTGTCCGGGCTCTGAACCTCCTCCCTGCTGAGGAGGGCTCCGGAGCCGACAGGTGCCCTGGGCTCCAGTCCGAGCCTCCCTGCTGAGGCGAGGTCCAGAGCTGCCACGTGTATCCAGGCTCTGACACTCCTCCCTGCTGAGGAGAGCTCCGGAGCCAACACATGCCCTGGGCTCCAGTCTGAGGTGAGGTCCGGATCTGCCAAATGTATCCGGGCTTCGACACTCCTCCCTGCTGAGGAGAGCTCCGGAGCTGGCACATGCCCTAGGCTCCAGTCCGAGCCTCCCCGCTGAGGTTAGGTCCGGAGCTGCCACGTGTCTCCCAGCTCCGAACCAGTCGATAAGAGCTCCGAAGCCGCCACGTGCTCCACGATCCGTCGTGGTCCGTCGGTCGACAAAGTCAAGAAAGAAGTGCACTGTCAGGCCATGCATTCAAGGCTCGCGCCTTCCCCAGAAGCATGGCGCACGGCACACGCCTCCGTCCTCCGCCTGTCCACCATTACGGTGACAAGATAGGACGGCAAGGCGTGACAGCGGTACAATGCGACCCAATGGCACGAAGCCGCCCAAGCAGGGTGAGAAGACGCGGCGACAAGGCGACATCTCTATCATCACCTGACACACAAACAGGGGCACTCAGTGCGCCAGGTGGCGGGACTTAACTCCCCCACCGGCTACTCTACTGAGTGAACTTTATTGTGATTGCAAAATACAGGGTGTCTACAACCATCCCTTGCAGGAGGGAGCCATTCCAGCTTACAAGGATACCCCCTGAAGTTCCAACAGCTGGGGTGAAAGCTAACTTGTTGAAACGTTTGTGGGTGATTTTTTTTGGGGAACGCAGGGTCTAAGACTTCCATTTTGGTTTCCTGAAGGCAAAAGATGGTACAGCTACTCTTCTCAATCTTGGCACGAACCACATTTTGTTTTCTCATGTCATTGAGGCCACGAAAGTTCTAATTTAGGATGTTCCAACTACGGTTATGACTATCCAGATGACGGTCAGCCAATGAAATAGTTTGTGATATGACCAAGAGAAAGAGGGGGGGCGACACAAAGCGGACCGGCCCGGCCTGGGGAATTGCAGGAGCTGAGATGCGTGCTAACATGCAACACACAGTACATAGGCAAAATTACAAGATGGGCGGAGGGTGGAGACATAGGGCAACTTGGGTGTAGCCGAATGTTAGGATCCTGACGACCGTCTAAGGTGCCACCCCCATCAACATGCTGGCGGGATTCATTAGGTGATCACTGCCCCACCGTCAGCCTCTCCCAAGGGCTGACTAAGCCCGGCGATCACCTTCGCTGGCGGGACCCTGCAGCTGAGAGCTACTCGTTGCAACTCCGAGATCGGGACCTGAGGATAAGGTACAAATAGCTTTGTCAAGATCTTCTAGGGAGGAAAACTTGACTGGCCCATTGAAGTTGGGGGAAGGGGTTTTACCCTGTTGAGATGAGGAGAGTGATTCGGGCTACAACTCGGGCCGGCGAAGGGGTTCGACGGCGTACGACGGCTGTTAGAGCGTGCACCAATGCGAGGACTCCACCTCAGATATTCCTGTGAGAGGGGAGCATGAGAGGAGCAGGTGATACGACGGCAAGTGGGGCACTCCTCTGGGGGACGGTGATCTGAGCCAATGGGAGGAATCATAAGGACCTGATTAGGGAGCGACTGGCGGCCGGAGGAGGTCCGCCCGGAGCGACTTGGAGCAGGGGCCTCATTCAGCATCTCCCGGATAACCACCAACGAGGGAGTGACCCTGGGAGGGCGTCTGGTGGCAGCGGCCGAAGACTCAGGGCGATCAGGGAGTGGTTCTTCCATCGGAGTGAACCACCAAGCCGAGGGAGGGGCCCCTAGGAAAGCAAATTCCAGCATCCATCAAAGAGATGGGGAGTAAAAAGTCTGGAGCCAGGCGGGTTGTTGGGAAGCATTGGGGCTTTCCGGGTTGAAGAAATGCAGGGGCTCAGTAGACAACTGTCTGCAGCAGGCGTTGCTCGAGGACTCCGTGGCGGAGGAGACCGTGCTCGGAGCCTAGGAATCCTCTTGAATCTCTTGTCGGGGGACTTGGGCAGGAGGGGGCTGCTGGTTGTGCTGTTGCTGTTGGTGCTGGTGTTGTTGCTGCTTCTGTTGCTGTTGCTCTTGTACCTGCTGTTGCCACGCTTGATTTTGTTGCTTTTCAAGAGCAGAAGCAGCAGCCATCCAGACCGGGTCTTGGTTAGGGTTTGGAAGGGGGGAAGACAGATTCTTCCGGGAAGGGCTCTTCGGGGTCCACACTGGGGAGAGGGTGGGGGTTGTATCCTGGGAGGACGTCATCCTCCTGTGAGGGAGGTGGCCAAGAAGATGCGCAGCACTGAGGACATGGACGGAGCAGGTCCAGGACCAAGCCAGGCCCAAGGTGTGACCCTGGCGGAGGACGATGCTGGCGGGGACGGACCATACACCGTTGTACAAGAACTTCACTAGCACTTGCCCAACGGTTTCATGGGGATTGTGCCTGGTTAGCAACTTGCTGAAGATAGAGACCGCCATTTCTATGTACTTGAGGGTGAGGTAATCCAAGGAAAACCACAGGAGCAAGATCCACCCCACGTGGGTGTAGTTCCTCAAGCGTTGATTTATGCCAAAATCATGGCGCTCAAAGTGGATGTCGTCGCCTTCCATGTTGATTGGACTCGTGTCCAGGAGGTGGTCGACAAAGAGGTGGACTCCATGGCATAGAGGGCGATGATACCCAGGGGATGATTTGGGAGGAGATAACATGGTAGCCCATGTCGACCTCCAGGACTTGTCAGATGTGGTTCCGGAAGAAGTCATAATCCTGCCAGTCGATCACCTCCGTTGCATTGTGGGCGATGAGATACTTGGCGTGAGAAGGGCCGGCTTCACCGAGGAGGTGAAGATCACGATGGACGATCCTACCCACCCCACCGTCGATGATGTGAAAGTCATGATGCGGCAACAATCTCGTAGGGCCGACATGGAAGATGTCCATAGTGATTAAAGGCGAGAGTTGATTAGGGAGCACATAGAGGAGAATGGAGGAAAAGGTGGAGACGACGAAGAGGATAGGAAGGATGCGATGTCGTTGAGGGTTTATAGAGTTGGAGGGCAATGTTGGGGGAGGTAGGGGGTGTTTATGATCGCCGAACCAAAAGTGGGAGAGGTGGACGACGTGGGCAACAATCGGGGGGTATTGGCCCTATAAAGGTGAGGGGTGGTGGTGTTGAGGGAGGTGGGGGGCGGTTTATGGATGACGAGCCGGTGGGGGAGGTGTGTGTGGGGGGCGGTTTACGGTGGACGAGCCATTGGTGGGAAGAGTGAGGGACGTGGGCAGCGGCCGGAGGGTATTGGCTGCGGTGCACTGTTTAATTCCAAACCATCCTCCTCGACTCCCGTTGGTTGCATGCTATCTCTACGTGCCCCAAGACAAAACAACGCCTACAGCGGATGGCGGAACGACACATTGCTGGTTGCTGAAACATCGAGAACAACCTGGAGGAATGACACCTTTAATGTGGCGCAGTTGGTTACGGGTGTGGTTGTCTTGCCCCATGTGTTGGGCGGCGCCTGATCTAGCCTGTCGTGTACAGTTGAGATCCGGACGGCAGATTTATACATTGGGGAAAGGACGAGGCTGAGTGACTTGAAAGACCGTTAAGTTCCCTAGCAGTGGAAGTGGAGCAGGTTGCATAGGACCCCTAGCTGGGGTTGGTAGCCTTCATCATAACCCTATGGGGGTTTTTCCCATGGGAGTTAATAGCAGGGTGTAACGTCCCATCCCTAGTAGAAGTTTTAAACACGAATTTAAAAACCTGGGTCGGGCTTCGGTGGGCCCTAAAAGCTGACCGTTGGCGGCCATGGTGAGTCTTGCCGGTGGCAAGGAGGGGCGGGAGGTGACGGCATCCAAAGGAAATCAGAGCGAAGTTAAGATGGCATAGAAGCTCAGAGCCCGTCTAGGTGATGGGGCACTGGAGGCTGCCTAACAGATAGCTAGGGCTGGGGCGGGCGGACCGCCAAACAAACAGTGCCAAAACGGATAGGGAGCTTAGCTTTGTGGACTGGCGAGGGTTGTGTGATCGGGGAGGAGAACATCACCTTCCTACTATCTTTTTTTTATTTTGTGGGAAACTATGACCCAGGACTCTTCTTCCTACCTTTGCCAGGATCTGAGATCCCTAATCCAGTTGATACCACCGTCATGCCAGAGGAAGAAATAGACATCAAAATGATCGGTGGTCACCCTCTTGAGGGCACAGATTTGCTGGTCGACTCTCCTGGAGGCAACAGCAAACTTGAAATGCCTGTCCCTCTCCCTCGAAACATGGAAACCCTCAGGGGTGCCACCAATGGCCACATGAAGGGCCCAGCCAACAAAGTCCTCCATCAGTCAAAAGGTGAAACGGCGAAAAACCGCCAGCAGGAAGAAAGCCCCCGAAGGGTTAGAGGAGGGGTGGTGGACTGAAGAAGCAAGATTGCGACGAACCTGGTTCTGAAAATGGCATCCCATGCTGATGTCTCATTGCCTTAGGGAGGCTCTTTCTCGGTCCCTTCCATGTTGGACACGTCCGGACAGCAACCGCTTCCAATGCCGAGTTGGCGGCAGTCCGCCGGGCAGGCCTCTCAAGCAGAGGTCCATACGGCCGCCGGGGAGGGTTGGTGGTGTGGCGATGGGGGTGGCGGAACGCGAGCGGGAGCGGGAGGGAGCCATATTGTTGTTGTTGTTGTTATGCTGGTGGATGAGATGTATAGTTGAGATAAAAATATTAGAATTGTATGATGGATGTTTGAATTACTTTTTTTCTGATGTATTTGAAGCTAAAATTCTGTCATAAAAAATTAGACCTATAAAAAAATGATTATAGGCGTGTTGTTGTTGTTGATATGCTGGAACCAATTCTATGTGTTTAACGGCCTTTATCTTAGCATGATGAGATTTTAATGTTTTACTCTTGGCGACTTTCCTATAACATTATAGGATAAACAGTCTCCACTTACTCGTGGCACAATGAAGTCCTACTCGCTATCCACACCTGAATCTCTCAAACTGAAGAAAACCACATATGGTATGTCTTTGGTTTTGTATTGTGCTGCTTCAATCATATATTCATTGTACCTGAAGGAACAAAAATTCTATTTTCAGGTCGTGTTGTAGTAGCCACACTGGATTTAGGATGCCAAAATATTGTCTACACTGCTGTGAGTATAAAATCTCGTTTCTGTGTCTAGATGTTGTATCTTGAACTAGATTAAATTAGTTTTGTTATTGCACTTAAAGACTAAACGATTTCACATTTGCAATTGCAACTGCAATTTGCTAAATGCTATCCAAGTTGAGCATAATCTCGGTGTTGCTATTGTCTTTCCTCTATATCCACTGTTCTTAATGACTTGTAGAAGAGACTGTTAATCCAGTATGTTCTGCTGCCAGATATATGAATATATGACAAATTATCTTAAACCTGATGTTTCACTATCATGTTATAAATGCCTTCAAGTGAAGCAGGGCAAGTGATGCGCTACATGTCTAGTAGAAGTGTATAGCGCTTTAGCGCTAGTTAATAAAGGTGGTTACAACTCTAGTAGGGCATGGATTCATCCTTTGAATATATATTTGTGACCCAAAGATATTTTTGTTATTGTGGGTTTACAGCAATAGTAGGACATGGATTCATCCTTTAAATATATTTTATCAGCCAAAGATATTTTTTATTGAGATTTTATTTTTCAACTGAGACAATCTGGGTAGGTAAGTTTACGTAAGTGCTCAATCATCAGAATATAAATGAAAACACATCATCCATCTGTGTTCTCATTTTGCACGCAATGTGTTTTTCCTCTTGGGATTTTTTCTCCTGCTTAGTGTCTCATCAAGTGACTTTTATTGTGTTTGTAGGATGGTTCAATTTCTGCCATCATAGGTCTAGATTTGCCACCACCACCAAAAGGTTTGTTTCAAATGACTCATTTATGCATTACACTGTCTTCAAAACTTATGATATTCTTGGGACCATCCAAATAATCTAGTCCTCTTGTCATGTAAGGCATGCCCTGTCATGTAACAGATGTCCTTCATTGGCAGAGACCACGTCGAAGTACTATGCTAAGAAGAAGAAAAGGGCTAATTGAGTATCTTCTAGACAAAATTGATCATAATCTATGGGAAAGTGACAAGTTCTTGGACCATCATTTGGTCAATTTACGGTGGAATTAGTTCTGTTTAGGATGGATGGTGTAGACCCTAAAGTTCAGTTTGCAACTGACCAGCTCTTTTAACTAGGTAGATCCTATCTTGTTTATATGCTATGCTTTCTGATCCGAGGCCTTGGAATGGTTGGTTTAGTAAATTGCAGTATTTATTCCAGTTTCAGTAGTAGGAATACTACTCTCCTTTTCAAGAATATAATCACTTTTGGGTTCATCAAAGTCAAACAGTTTTCACATTGACTATAAATAGTAAAAAATTATGGTGTTTGATAAAGTATAATGATGTTATTATATTCATCATAATATCAATCATCATAATATGTAACATATTTGAATTAATTTATTTATAGATATTTTTAATTAAGTTAAAATTGTTGAGTTTTGAGTAAACCTAGAAATGCTTATACTTTTAGACGGAAGGACTACCCCTTAGAGTATCCACAGAGGTAGAATCGATTCGATTGTTGACTCTTATTTTTGTCCATCTCATCTAAATGTTCTGTTTAAAAAAGCGGCACTTAGGCAAGCGGTGCTTATGCGCTCAGCAGTGCCTCAACATTTCACTTTTCTGAAAACGGTTGTTATTAAGTAATTGAACACTTAAGCGTTTGAAAGCATATATTTTGCCGCTTTCTTGTGTTTTTTTTTGCTTTTTTCCCATTTTCTTATCGTTTTTAACCGCTTATCTCACTAATTGAAGTTCGTCATTATCAAATTTAAAAAATTTGACCCATTCTAGTTTTTTTATACGTGGTCCTTCCCTATATTTTTAGAAGATGTTGTTTCCAGTACTCTAACCCATTGCCTCATGGTCATAGAGCAACAACTTTATCTCTGAGCTAAAAACCACTTCTGAAATTAACAGTATATGGTGAAATATGTATAAAGTTGACTCTGTTTTATACGAAACGCCTAGGCAACCTAGATTCTAGACGGAGCTCCTCGGCTCGCATTGTCTAAATGTCAACATAAAAGTTCATTCTGACTCTATATTAGTAACCAATATCATCTCAGCAGTTTAATAAATGCTCGAGCATAGTACTCCTCACCTCTTCTGCACATAGGATGGAATCCTAGGTGGGCTAGCTTTTACCAAACCATTGAGACTCTAAGCGTGAAAAACTATGTTTTTACTTACTTTTTCTCTAATTGGTAATTGAGTTGTCTTGATTGTCCAACTAGGTGTTGGCAGCCATTAGCACCTCTGAATTTACTGAGAGCTTTAACATGTAGGCTTTTTCGCCCTTCTTCATTTGTTGAAATCATTATTCAACAAATAATCCTGGAGTAAAAAGTATCGATAGGGTAAAGAAAGACATTGAGCAAAAATGAAGGACTAGTAGAAAATGTAAAGGTCCCAAAAGTGTGAATACAAAGAAACATGAGTTTGCACAAAAGTCGGTGTCATGTGTATGAAAAAGGAAATTGGTTCAAACTTTTTACACACATGAGAACACATGAGTGGTTGTTCAAAAACCAACTCAGGGTTATTTGCATGTTTGGACCCTAGGTGGATTAAGACCCCAGAAGTGAAGTACTCAATTGCAAATGAAGGGTTTAAAAATCAGATTTGGAACTAAAGGATCAAACTAAATTTAAATGAGCGAGGACACAATGGGGATTCAAAACTGTTGTGTTCAAACTCTTGTTTGCAGCAGCTAACAGAAGAATCAAGTTGCATAATTAGATTCCTTAGGTCCAAATTAGTGGGTAAGCAAACTTTCATCAACTTTTGAAAAGATTTGCTACCCATTTATCCGAATGGAGTTAAATGTGCAAAGAATTCAAATACACATTTGAATTTGGAGTAAATTTGTCCAACTATCCAAATGCACCTCAGTTTCCAACATTCAAACATTTGGGGTTGAATATTTGTCAAACTATGGAGATCTTTTTGCAGGGAAGTTGAGTGGGCCCCACCTGTCATTGGGGAGGTTAAAAACTGTAAAAGATCTCCCATTTCTTCAGCCTTAAGTCTCCACTCACCGAACGGTCCTCATTGGGTGCCACCGCGGGAGCAAACCGAGCCACCTCCTGCTCTTCGCCCGGGCCGCTGGCAGCACGGGAGTCGGCAGCGCCCTCTCTATGTGATCCTCCCGCGTGACCGAGTCGACCATCCGTGTTTCCCCTCCTCACGCGCGTGATAACCAGAAACCGAAACCGAGCTCGCTGCCACCTCTGGAAAGCCATCGGGAGCTGGCTAAACCATGCCACAGCGCCTCCCCGAGCTGCACAACGACGCTGTGCCATCGTTCCTCACCTTCTGAGCGCGAGAGCTAGCCAGCCGTGGTCTTTTTCCGAGCTTTAAACACCTCATCCGCGGCGACCCACAGCCAGCCGATGACCGGGCGCACGCGGATAGCCTTCCAAAAGGGTTGTCACGTCCGAGCAAGCATGGCCACGGTAGCACGCCACCGTGGTGCTGCTCTCCTCCAAAGCCTGGAGCAACCCGTGAAAGATCGGTGGCTAATTTGGAGAATTTGTCCCGGTGACTTCAAACGGAGCATCCGGTACTTGCCGCCAAAATTCTTGCTCTCTAATCCTATGTAGCTTGTCAAATCTTGCACACACGAGCTGGGCTAGCCAGCGATCTTTTTCCCTTTTGCAACCGACGCTTGAAAACCATTGTGCACGACGTATTTCCCACTCTTCCGACGGCGGTTATGGTGGGGCGGTTCGGGCTCCCGATGAGAGCTAGGTTAGAGCCATCTCCAGGCTGCTTCACCACCCGGACGATCCTCTTTGCGTCCACTGGTGCTGTAGCGCCGTTCCACCGGTGTTTTGGCAGGCTGGGTTGGCAGAGCGACGGCGCCGAACTTGTACCGAGTCGCCGCACCGTGGTCGGCTAGGTTAGAGCCACCGCCGGCCGGGGGAGAGGGTCCCATCGAGTTCAGCACATGAAATTAGGCCCTAACGGCGAGGGAGGGCTTGGGGGATGGCCGGGAGACCGGAATCCATCGAACTCCGGCAAGCCCGGCGGCGCGCGGGCACAGGTGGCCTGAGGTGAAGATGACCGGTGGGTCCTGCTTGTCAGTGACAGTAATTTAAATCTCTGATCGGCTGTGGCGCTGGGATCTCTTGTGTCTGCGCGGAAAAAATCCAGTAGCCCCGTGTGGCTCGTCCCAGCAAGTGACACATGTCCCCTGAACCCACAGTCAGCATTTGAACATCTTAGGATTTTTAGATTTCAGTTCAATGTTTAAAGTTTAAACAGCCACAACTTTGGGTAGGAGAATCCAAAAATTGTGAAACAAATTTTGTTGGATTCCTTTAACAGAGCACTATCCAAATATGAAACCCAATTTGTATGAAACCCAATATTTAATTCTGGAAAATTCTTTAAAGAGTTTGATAAAAAGAATTTTATAGGGAGTTTGGTTAATCCAAAAATCCTCAACGTTTGCCAGAATAGTGTTTAGGGTGTTAGTGAACCCCTGTAAAAGTTTCAGCTCAATTGGAGTTGATTTGATCAGAGCAATTCAGATTTGAAGATGCTGTGTTCAATTGAATACAGAAACATTTTCAGAGAATTTCCAAAACTTGGAAATTCAGTTCTGGGCAGATCTTAGCTCCAAAAATGCTAGGAAAATTCATTCAAACTCTATGAGCTATAATTGAAATTGTAGGTCACTAATTTTGGCATGAGCATGGGTGTGATCTCAGAATTACTTCGTCTTTGCTTAATTGCTTAGAAAATTATTCTGAACATACCACTCAATGAAAAGTGCTAATTTTTGGTTCAGAGGGTTTTCTTGTGACAAGGAACTCACATGAAAATTCTCAGTCCCATTGGAGCTCTGTATCACCCCTGTGCTGTTTAACCTCTTAAGGGGATCAATATAGAAGAGGGGGAACCACTTAGCACTAATCATGTGCTTAGATCCAAACCCAAAACCCTAGCACCAGCGTCATTTTAAATTCTTGAACAGAGTTTCAGTTTTTAAATGTGCGTTAGAACTTGTAGCAAAGTTTTACAATTAAACATATATGCTTATTCATCACGTGTAGTATCTACGTGGAGGAGTTGAAGTCATCGGACTAGAGATCAAGGAAGGAGGAAAGAAGTTGATCAAGCACCAAGTGGTCTTCACTAAATGAACTTCATATATATATAAGTCACCTGCAAAACAAAGGCAAGCCCCGGTTTGCATCTAAATTTACAAACTTTTATTTGTATTCACCTTACTTGGTCTAGTAATTTGTTTATTGCATTAGGTCTAGATTGTATGAAGCCCCAAATGCATGACCCAGCAAACCATGGAGTTTAAATGTAGAACAGGTTATCATTGATTATAACTGCTGATCTCAAATTAACAAAAGTGGATTAAAAGAAGAAAAACTCGAGTGGGCAGTTTCCTACTCGTGAAACAGTGTTAAGGGGGATCAATTGGAATAGTTGGGAATTGATCCTCATAGATGGGAATGGAAACCGGGCAGTGGATGGAAGGTTCAAGGATGTGGTCCTGTGAACCTAGTCTATGTCTGAGTCGATTAAGGCCTGTTCTCGTGTGCGGCCCCGCTGGACAAATTTGAGATGTGTACCGGATGCATACTAGCTATATGGGACCCAGGAAACCGATGTAACATGTTAACCTGGGTGTCGAGGCATACCTCACCATCTGATGCCAATGCTGAAAGGATAGAGAAGTCGGCTCTACGAGGATTTGCCGTAGAGAGACTTAATCCCAGTCGGTGGGACCGGTTTGACATTTGGGTGTCGTGTGAAAGTTGCCACGTATGGCGTCAGTGACGGTTGCTGTGTGCAACGTCGAATACGGGCGTACGTGTCATGTCAGCCGGGTGTTTTTGATTGCCATCACCGTCACTAACGGTAGTGAGCATACTTGTACACTGAGTCGTGACGTAGTAATAAACTGGGAAAAGATAATAATGCTTCGTGAGTAATCCTCATAATGGAGATGAGGAATGATCAACACTTCACAAAAATTTAATTTCCACCGTGGGCTAGTAGCGTCGAGGCAAAGCGTTTCTTATTTGATTGTGGAGTCTCGACGGTAATAGAGCAAGGTCTGTATGAGTCTAGAATAGCTCACTAAAGTTACTTTCACCTTGGGCAAGCGACATCGAGATAAAGCGTTTCTTTTTTCATTGTGGAGTCTCGATGTAAATTGCGCGAGGGCTATAAAAGCAGCTTAAAACTGAAAGTAAGGACTCTCTTTTAGCTCAAGTTCATCCTTTGTGCAAACTGCTATATTAAGCCCTCTATTTCCATCATGTAGAGTTTCATGACTAGGGTGACGGGTCAGTCTTGCTGAGCTTCGTGCTCACGGATACTGCATAAGTTGTTTTGCAGGTAATAACTGTACGCTACTAAGTACGGTTGTCTGATGAGACTCGGAGCTCCCCGAGTGGTGAACTCATGGCAATTTGACACGACCCCATTGGTCCTGTCGAGCCAGGATCACGCTGAGGGGTGCTGCGTTGCACAGCACCATATAACACACGTCAAAGTGACACGACCCCATTGGTCCTGTCGAGCCAGGATCACGCTGAGGGGTGCTGCGTTGCACAGCACCGTATAACACACGTCAAAGGTACAAAGCGGAAGCGGAAATTTTATTACATAAACAAGTTTATGAACATGTTTACATCAAAATAAGTTCAGTCTACACTCGCGGGCGTAGACTAAGCATCAAGTGCACGTTCAGCCCTCGAACGTGTCCTTGCTAGCACACACGCACACTAACTCTGCGGCGTGCACGACTCCCACTTGACGGGGTTCCCCTCCTGGGGTTCCGTCTCCTCTTCGGGAGTCCCTTCCTCATAGAACCCTGCAAAAGCTTCAAACACAAGCAGTGAGCACGAAGGCTCAGCAAGTCTGACCCGTCTCAACTAAACATGGAAAGTCTACATGAAGGTAATGGGTTACATGAGGTAAAAATCAGTTGCAAGGACTCGCCTAATTAGTAGAACCTTACTTTCAAGTTTTAGCAGCAGGTTGTGGAGAACCTTACGCTAAGGCACATGAGAGAGCCGCAATCAAACAAGAAATGCATTTCTCTCATGTACTTTGCCCAAAGTTGAAAAGAACTTTAGTTAGCTCTAAGCTACAGCATATCATTAACAATCAATGTCCAGCTTTCAATCAGCGACATTTTAAAATGGAACTAGCCTGTTCTTTCTACGTCACGGTACAGTGAACAAGTGGTACTCACTGACCGCGAGGGACGGCGATTATAATCGATTTACACCTGCAGGGTTACCCGAACAACCCGTCACGTACGCCCGTACTCGATGTTGCCTACAACAACCATCACGGACGCCGTATGCGACTACCTTTCACCCGTTAGCCAAATGTTGAACCGGTCCAATCGTCCTGAGCAAGAGGTCTCTGCACGCGCATCTCAGTGCCGCCAGCCGATTTACACCTCGAGCTCTCAACCTACCCTCTGAACGACCAGCTATGCCTCAACACCCAGCTACCCGAGTTACATCAGTTTCCCGGTTCCCATATAGCCGGTAGGTCTTCGGTACTGTTCCAGCTTGTTCAACAGGCCCGCACACGGCTCGGTCCTAAATCGACACAAGCGGAGCTACAGCACACAGGCCCCAAAGTCCTGCTGCCCTTACTCTCCGCTTGGTCTCATTTTCTTGCCATGTGTTTCATGTGCTAACACTACCCGAGTCGAGTGCCTCTAGCCTATGCTCGCGAGTAGTTCCAACTACTCGAATTGTACCGAATCCTACCCTATCTTAGCATGGCAGTAGCTAACGGGGTTTGAAATCCTAAAACCAACCCAAGGTTTTCTTGGCTATGCAATTGGGTTTTCAAACAAGACTCTAATGCAAAGAATAAAGTAATC
The DNA here is from genome assembly GCA_030760725.1 of Neostapfia colusana. Lineage (NCBI taxonomy): Eukaryota > Viridiplantae > Streptophyta > Magnoliopsida > Poales > Poaceae > Neostapfia > Neostapfia colusana. Next base: position 27,604,381 of record JASWHV010000017.1, on the reverse strand, counting down.
AAGTATGTGCTCAAAACAATAAAAATTTGTAAAAAGGTTAATGCAAACCGGAGCTTGCCTTGCTGCTCTTGGTCGTAGGCTAGCTGTTCCTCCGGAGTAACGAAGTCTAGGACTTCGGGTTCCTCCTCGACCTTAGCGACTACATGATAGAAACAATACATGTACTAATTTAATGAATTTGTATTAAGTTTGAAGTTGTGAAGTCTATAACCTTTGCTAGACAGACCTAATGACTGTGAAACTTTTATTGTGGCTTGGTTACAACCTAAACAGAGAATTGGTCAAGTTTTAGTTGCAGCAAAGCTCATTTGAGCCCTCCACAATTAATTATGTCCTTGACCTTAATTGGAACTCTTAGGGTGTTCTAGGAATTTTCATGAAGCAAACTATGATTTTCTGAAAACTAGATTTTCAGAGGGTTCTAATGGAGTTGGTCTCACTTAATTTGAAGGTTCCTAGCTAAAGTTATGAGCTAAACAATTTCAGAGAAAATTCTGAAAATGTTTCTAAACATTTTCTATTTTCTCTGGAACAGTTTCACTAATCACACCATTAGGTGGATCAGATGAGCTCCAATGGGTCTGAGATTTTTATGGTAGTTCAGGGATATTTTGGTGAACATCTCAGCAAAATTTCAGGATTTTCCTCCAAAGGATTCTCCAGTTAAAATTCCTAACAGTTTAAATTTTGAGGAATTAATTCTGGAGAATTAATGGTTTTCATGAAGTGAAACTTGATTTGCTGGAAATTACTCAGAGAGCTGAATCCAACAAAATTTGGTTCACTCGATTTGGAGCTTTCTAGCCAAAGTTATAAGGTTTTTGAAGTTGGAAGGAAATCTGAAAATCGGGAAAAAGTTTAAACTCGCGCGTGGGCCCAGGGGACACGCGTCGCACGCCGAGGCGACAGCACACCACGGCCCACAATGATTTTGCGCGCCAGCACACCCGATCCCGGCCGCAGCCGGATCCTGATTCAAAATATCTCCCGCTGACAGCTGGGGTCCACCCCTCTTCTTCAACCTCGCGACGCCCGCGCCCCTCCGCCGAGGAACCTCGCCGGAGAGCTCGCCGCCGGCTTCTGTACAGCAACAAACTTCTCGATTCTGGCCGCCCCTGCCTACTTTTACTCAGGGAACAGGATTCTAGGGTCAGCTGCTCATGACAATGGCCGGAGCATGGTCGGCGACGAGCCGCCACCTCGGAACGACTTTGGCCATGTCGGCTGAGTTCCCTAGCACCTCAACTACTTGGGAAATCGGTTGGGGAGCATCAGTGGACCTCATAGAAGGTCGACATGAGCTCGAGGCAGCTCGGGGAAGGCCCAAAATAGGTCCTCACTGTGCGCCCGATGCCGCCCGTTCATCCCGCCATTGATAGACCTCAAATTACGCCAGGTACAGAGGTTCTCCGGCCCAGAGTTGTGAAGGCAACTTGTGTGTTACCGTGTCTAGCTTGTGTGAGAGCGGCTTGAGGCCCTCTAATCCTTTCTAGAGCACGAATTAAACAGAATCGTACCCGAAGGTCGTTCTGCACACAGAAAGGGGAAAAGTGGAAATTCGCCGCCGGTGAGCAACCTCTCGAGCTGTGGCTCGGGGATGAGCAGCACCGGTCACCAGCGCGTCCAAGGGTGCCTTGGCTCGGGCGTGACAACGCCCTGGTTGGGCTGTCCACGAGAGCCCGAGGTGCGGCGGTTCCAAGTCCCGAATTTGATCTTTCAGCACAGCCGATATCAATCGGTTTCAACCGAATTCTAGCAATGGGGAGGACGGAGGAAGGTCTCTATTACCTTGCTGGGGCTCTGGAGTGGACGGAGGGAACTGCGATCGGCGTTCTCCGATCGATTCCGAGCTGCGGAAATTTTCGGCCGGCGCTGAGTTCTTGCGGGGAAGAACGGCGGTGCCTCGGCCGAGGAGGGGGGCAGGCGCCTTAAGAAGGCTCTGCACCGCCTCACGCCCGCGCGTGGGCAAGCAGCTGCTGGCGCGGCGGCTGCCCTCGGTGGCGATCACCGCTGCGGCTCGGCGACCCGAGTGAAAAAGTCTCAGTCGGTTTGATCTGAGCAGTGGCTGACATGTGGGTCCCACTTCAAGTTTTAACCTCTGAAATTTACTCCTAATCACTGTTGTAAACAGTGAACCCCATACTACCCTTGGCAATTCAAATTATTCACCCATGAGCCATTTGAATTGATCAAAGTTCAAATGACGTTTGGTTTGAATGAATTTCAGCACAAGTTCAGTTTCAAATTCAAATAAAGTTAGAATTTCTCCCACTTAGCTCATGTCAATATCAACTCCAAATGGAGTGAAAATTAGTGTGTGAGCTCACAAAAATGTGCTGAGTAAGAATATGCCTCCCACTTTTAAATTCATGGGATAAGACAGTTTGAATTTGAATATGGTTTCAAACTGCCCTCTTCCTAACTATATCCAAAATGACCTCAAAAAGGTTTTGAATTTGGGTGAAACTTGGCATGGGCATCCTTAGTAAATTGTAGGAGTTTTCATATGTCCAGCCCATCTATATCACATGTGGGAAATACCACTTTTACAATGTGTGAGTTTGTTCTCTAATGAGCATGTTGATAATTGTTACTTGCTCTTCATTTGTGTTCATCATCCTTCTTCAAATGAGGTGTGTGGTGTGGTGATGAACACTGCAAATGTGTGTCAAAAACTGAGGCCCTTACATTCCTCCCCCCTTAAAAGAATCTCGTCCCGAGATTATAAGGTGAAAATGAGAGAGAGGACGGTGGAAAATTACCGGATATGCGACATGAAGAAATCGGGGTAGTTAGTGCGAAGGAATTCTTCGCTCTCCCATGTCGCTTTGTCCATGGAGTGATTACTCCATAGAACCTTGTAGAACCACAACGTACGGTTGCGTGTGGTTCGGGCCTTTTCATCAATAATCTGCACCGGTTCCTCCCGATAGGTGAGATCCGGTTGCAGTTCTTCAATGTCTTCCAGCTGAACGGTAGTTGATAGCTTGAGACACTTCCTCAGCTGGGAAACGTGAAAGACGTCGTGCACACCGGAAAGAGCTTCTGGTAACTTCAGCCGGTATGCCACTGATCCACATCTCTCGGTAATCTGAAATGGACCGATGAATCAGGGTGCCAACTTTCCTCTCACCCCAAATCTGTTTACGCCCTTCATTGGAGACACCCGTAGGTATACGTGATCTCCAACTTCGAATTGTAATGGGCGCCTTCTCCGGTACGCATACTGTCTCTGTCGGGATTGAGCGGCTTTTAGGTTTGCTTGAATCAGTCGAACCTTTTCTTCCGCGTTGTTGACGAGGTCAATCCCGAAGGTAACCCTTTCGCCAGACTCACACCAGTTCAATGGTGTGCGGCATTTCCTACCGTATAGCGCCTCGTAAGGTGCCATCTTGATGCTGGCTTGGTACCCATTATTGTACGAGAACTCGGCTAACGGCAAGTGATCATCCCAATTCTTGCCGTGGTTGATAGCGCAAGCTCGTAACATGTCTTCTAAGATTTGATTTACCCGCTCCGTTTGCCCATCCGTCTGCGGGTGGTAGGCTGAACTACGGATCAGCTTCGTCCCCAAGGCAGCGTGCAGCTGCTCCCAAAAACGGGACACAAATAAAGTGCCCCGATCCGATATGATGGTACGGGGTACGCCGTACAAGCATAGGATCCGTGAGATGTACAGTTCAGAGTACTTCTTGGCGTTGTAATTTGTGTTGACCGGGATGAAATGGGCAACTTTGGTGAGCCGATCGACGGTCACCCACACAGAATCATGTTTCTGCAAGGTGGTGGGTAAAACGACGATGAAATCCATGCTCACGTCCTCCCACTTCCAGGCAGGAATGCCCAGTGGTCGCAGCAGTCCCGGTTTCCGCATATGATCTGCCTTCACCCTTCGACATGTATCACACTCGGACACGTATTTTGCAACCTCGCGCTTCATCCGTGTCCACCAAAACTTTCTTCGGAGTTCTTGATACATCTTGTTGCTGCCGGGGTGAATAGAGAACTTTGATAAGTGAGCCTCATCAAAGATCTTCTTCCGTAGTTCCGGGTTTCGGGGTACGACGATCCGGTCCTTGAACCATAGGACGCCGTCTCCGTCCTTCCGGAAACATTTCAACTCCCCACTGTCTACACGTCTCCTCAAATGTGACATGCCCTTGTCATTCTTCTGGGCTGCCGCTATCTCTTCACGGATGGTGGGGATCAAAGCTAGGTTGTAGAGAGCTCCGTGTGGAATCACATGTAGTGTCGGTTCGCTCTCTTCCAACGTGTGTGATGGTCAGATTATTGACGTGTGACTTGCGGCTCAGCGCATCCGCCACTACGTTTGCCTTGCCCGGATGATAATGGATCTCTATCTCGTAATCCTTTATCAGTTCTAACCATCTTCGTTGCCTCATGTTCAGCTCTTTCTGAGTGAATATGTACTTGAGGCTTTTGTGGTCGGTATATAAATGTACGAGGTTACCGAGTAGGTAGTGCCTCCACATCTTCAGTGCAAGTACCACGGCAGCGAGCTCCAAGTCGTGAGTTGGATAATTCTGCTCATGGTTCCTAAGCTGCCGTGATCCATACGCGACCACTCTTCGGTCTTGCATCAGCACACATCCGAGCCCAATGCCGGATGCATCGCAGTACACATCGAATGGTTTTGTTGTGTCTGGCTGCGCCAAAACCGGTGCTGATGTCAGGTGCTTAACTAAAGCCTTGAATGCTGCTTCACATGCTGGACTCCAAACATATTTGGTAGCCTTCTTCAGCAGCTCTGTCATTGGCTTGGAAATCTTCGAGAAGTTCGGGATGAACCTCCGATAATATCCCGCGAGTCCGAGGAAACTCCGTACCTCGTGAACAGTTCTCGGGGATTTCCAATTCAGCACTTAAGTGATCTTGCTCGGGTCCACAGCGATACCCTCCGCTGAGATGATATGCCCGAGGAAAGGCACTTGCGATATCCAAAACTCGCATTTGCTGAATTTTGCGTATAACTTGTGATCCCGCAGCCGTTGCAAGTCTATACGCAGATGTTTCTTGTGATCTTCCTCCGACTTGGAATATACCAGGATGTCATCGATGAAGACCACGACAAACTTGTCCAGCTCCGGCATGAATACCGAGTTCATTAAGTACATGAAGTGAGCTGGAGCATTGGTGAGGCCGAAGGACATAACCAGGTACTCATAAAGTCCGTACCTCGTCGAGAAAGCCGTCTTCGGAATGTCCTCAGCCCTTATCTTAATCTGATGGTACCCGGATCTTAAGTCCATTTTGGAGAAGACCTTTGCTTCGACCAACTGATCAAACAACATGTCGATCCGTGGCAACGGGTACTTGTTCTTGATGGTTACGGCATATAATGGACGATAGTCCATGCAAAGCCGCAACGTCTCATCCTTCTTCTTGACAAATAATGCCGAACAGCCCCATGGCGAGGAGCTCGGCCTAATAAAACCCTTCTCCCGAAGGTCCGTGAGCTGAGTCTTCAATTCCGCCAATTCCTTGGGCACCATTTTGTACGGCCTTCGGGATATTGGCATGGTTCCCGGTGCAAGTTCAATCTTGAACTCCACCTCTCTATCAGGCGGCATCCCCGGCAAATCGTCCGGGAATACATCAGGGAACTCTCGGACCACCGGAATATCTTCCAATCTGATGGTTGTGGCTTGATAGACACTTGGAAGTTTTATTTCTGGACTGTCCAGAAATAATGAGTGAGACTCGTGCACTTCTGAGTTCAAGTGCACAATTCGGAGGACGGTGTCTAAAACAGCGCCGTGGCGGTTTAACCACGACATCCCTAAGATGACATCGACCTTTTGTCCCTCTAAGATTATGAGAGACGTAGGGTAAACTCTACCCTCTAAGCACAATGGCGCTTTTGGGACTATCTTGCTTGCTGAAATTTCCCCACCCGGTGAACAGATCACATAAGGACTATCGCTGGGTAGTATTTGCAAGCTATATTTATCAATGAAAGCTTGGCTAATGAAGCTATGCGTGGCGCCTGAATCAAATAGTACTATAGCGGGATGCTGGTGGAGTTGGAACATACCCGCAAGGATTGGCTCGCCCTCCGGCACGTCCTCAATGGCAAGCTGGTGGATGGTGCCGGGCCTAGGGTTTGCCCGCCGCGCATTAGTAGGGTTTCGGGGTTGATTCCTCCCCGGAAACTGTGGCGCCACTCCGCCGCCTTGCCTCTCCGGGCAACTGTTCGCGAAGTGCCCTGGACGACCACACTTGTAACATGTGGCCGCTGCTGGTGGTGTGCTCGGTGGACGAAAGCCCGGCATGCGTTGCTGAGGTGCAAACGCACGCGGCATCGTCTGCTGCTGCTGTTGTTGTTGCGGTGGTACTGGCAGTGCCGGCCGGAATGCCGGTGAAGAGTACGGCCGACTGCGGAACGGCATCGATCGCTGTGGTGGCTGCCAGCGTGGACATGATGGTGGGCGATTCACCATCTGAAACTTCTGAGAAGGACCGCCTCCTTCTCCGCTGCTCTGCGGCGCGCTTCGTTTTCGCTCTGCCGCCGCCAACTCCTTGCCGTAGTCCTCCTGAACAATCGCAGCATCAATGATGTCGTTGAGGCTGCCGCGATTGAACATCGCAAACTTGTCCTTCAGGAGCGGGTTAAGCCCCTGGTAAAAATGGTCCCGCCGCTTCTCGTCGGTATCAGCACGAGATCGTTAAACGCCCTGGAGTATTCCAGCGCGTTCCGGCTCCCTTGTTGCAGGTGTAAGAACTCCTGCATCTTCCTCTTCATTAAACCTGGCGGTATATGATAGGCCCTGAAGGCCGTCCGGAACTCCGCCCAGGTCATCACTCGGTCGGTGGGCTGCGAAGCACAGAAGTTGGCCCACCACGCGCTTGCGGATCCTTGGAGCTGCTGGACCGCGAACTGAGTCTTGCGCTGCTCGCTAATTTGGAGCAGCCCAAACTTCATCTCTATGGCGCGGAGCCAGTTGTCCGCGTCAAGTGGTTCATCCGCCCTTGAGAATACAGGGGGATGAGTCGCCAGGAAGTCAGAGTAGGAGCTCTGTTGGCGCTCCTCACTGTCTTGACGTCTCTCGGGGCGAGACGTATTTGCAATTAAAGTTTGCAGCAGCTCCGTGTGCTGCTGATGTGAACCCGCCATTGCCGCGACGATGCGGCCAATGTAACCGTTGGCAGTGGCGGTGGCGGTGGCGGTGTTTGTTGTTGCTGTTGCTGCTGTTGCTGTTGTTGTCCCGAGGAGTCCTCAGGAGGTGGTTGGGAGGTCTCTCCCCCTTGACTGGTACCCCCAACGTCAGGGTTGGCACGAGTACGCGTCATTCTGAAATTCAAAACAGCAGCGATTAGCACATGTCTTACTTAAAATTTCCATAAGCAACAGTAGGTATTGAAGCGACGCATGATTAATTTGCACAACATTCACATATATTGATAAAGCATAAACTTTACACAAGATACATTATTCTCGGATCTCCGAGAAGTCGTGCTCATGTCGTCACTACCTATACATACGCTACTGTCTACACGACATGTCACCGATTACAAGAGTTGGGTTACGCTACCCTAGCTGCCCTACTTGGCAACCGTAACACCCTACTCGGAGTAGAACTCGACCTCCTGTGGGTCGTCCTCCTCCGGTACCTCTGCTGGTGGGTCTGGGTCTACCACCTCTTCTCCCATCCCGGGTTCTCCCATTGCTGGAAGGCCCAAGACCACCGGTACGCCCAATACCGGAGGTACGAGGTCCTGCAAAGCATGCACCTCGTCCATAGCCTGGTTGTAATCCTCTTCCCAGCCTTGTCCTTCCTCAATCGCGTCGTCCCGCTCTTGAGCAAGGTCCTCATTCTGCTGGGTTAGGGTCTGCACCAGCTCTTGCAACGCCGCGATGTCAACATGGCTCTTCTTCTTTGCCTTCTTCAGACGACGCAACTGATTGTGTTGTTCATTTAATCGCTTGATCGTCGGAAGGAGCACATTGCGGAGTGCGCTGTGAGCACTCTCGAAATGATCTCCACGGCTTGTGCTCTCCTTGAGCTTTGTGGCGAGATGCTCCGTATGAACAGCTTGGCTGTCCATCACGGCGTTTCCCGCCCTCATCTGGAGGCTGAGATTTGCCTCCGCGGGGTTGTACCTTAGGCAACTCGGATCCGTTGCCTCCAGGTACCTCTCTTCCCACACATGCTGAGCTCGTCCCTCCACCGGAACGAGTGCGTATGGAGTGCCCTCCATAGCCTGCACGTGTAGTTGGCAGAAACGTGACATAGTGTCACGGCCTGCCACTTGCCACATCCCTTCCGGTTGTCTTCCTCTCACCGTGACGGTGAACGGCACCCAACCGGGTGGCGTAGGTCCTGCAGGAACCTCGACATGGATCGTCCACGTCTTGTTCTCCTCTTCGCCTTCTTCCTTGGCGAAGTATTGTGGCATCTGATTGTACCCGAAATATTGGAGCATTTGCCACAATGCTTCCGGGTAGCCGCTACGGTCAGAACAGTGGGAAACTACCCACCCGTTCTCCAACCGTTTATCTGCTGTCATCTGTAAAAATATATTTGAGAAATGTCAAATATTTATTTAAACAGTAAACCATTGAGTTATAACATAAGACATGTCATTGAACCCACAAAACTTGGAAACATAGTTCAAATTTTAAATAAATTTGACTGCTGATCTGCTGTTCCCATGACAGCCCTGACCAGCTTCCATATCAACCTGATTTAGGCCATGTTAAAGGCAAAACTAATTCTGGAGCTCAACATCAAAGTTAAATCTAACTACAATAGCTTTCCAGAAAGTATTTGCTTGGCCTAATATCTGTCCTGGTTCAAAAGTTATGAGATGTCAAAGTTAACAGAATTTCTGGAAACAATTGGACAGCACCTCCCTGCCTTAGGTACTGATTTGATCCAAGAATCCCAGTTACTTCTGTTCCTAATCTGACAAAACTTTCTGTTCCAAAGTTGTAACCCATTTCATAAGCTTTCCAGAACTACCTCATTTTCTATTTTTGGATTTTTATGCAGGAAGTTATGCTTAATTTACAGAGCATCTACAGAGAGTCTTTACTCTGTCCGGTTTTCTGGACAGTTTCAACTCTACTGCATTTTTCGAGTGGTTAAGGGATGAAACACCTCTTGAAACAGAAAAGTTGTAAAGCTCTTCCAAAGCTTTCCAGAAATGTATCATATGACCCCAACCTCGAAAGAACTCAACCTCTAACCTCTGATTAACTTCAGTCTTCATTCAGCTGAAAACAGAGTGCTCTGTCCTTAACAACCTATAAGTTGAAAACTTGTTAACTTTGAATATCCTGTTCAAGGGAAGGAGTTACATCAAGTTTTACTACTATGGATCAAAACTTTCAAGTTTTAAATAAATTTGTTCATTTAGTTGGGTGTGACGTCGATGCGTCACCAGATTATGTCGGTACTACGTCCTCACAAAGAAAAACCTATACCGGACTTAGCCGGCTTCGTTATTTCAGTGGCACTAAACGTCACTCGCACACGGATGCTACACGTCTACTGTTTCGTGGTCAGGCTACCTGCAGAAACTCAAACAATCATCAGACTCGGCTGCACACCGAGCCCGGAATCCATACAGTTCGTACACCCGGCCGTCATCACTCGCCCGGATGTTCTCAAGCCAAACACGCCTTGAGTTACGTGTTCACGTTTCAGACCACATGACAGGGTCTCCCATGTTGCACCACGCACGCCAGGGACAGACGTTGCTCAAATACCCCAAACGATATGAAGAGTCGTAGAGGATACTAAAGCGGGTCGGGTTACCTGCCACCCGTGGGGCTCCACCCTTCAGCTTGTGCGCACTGGTGGACAGCGCTTACGTGCACCCCCCAAGACATAAACGTCCCTAGATGCACGATTTTCCGACATAACAAATAGGTTAATATGCCACTTTCTATATGCTAATAACATCCTTATACGGGCTACTAACTCGTTCCTCACTGGATTTTTGAAAAAGAGGACCTTTGTGTCGTGTTAAACCTCAAGCGAGCTCTGATACCAACGCTGACACGACCCCATTGGTCCTGTCGAGCCAGGATCACGCTGAGGGGTGCTGCGTTGCACAGCACCGTATAACACACGTCAAAGGTACAAAGCGGAAGCGGAAATTTTATTACATAAACAAGTTTATGAACATGTTTACATCAAAATAAGTTCAGTCTACACTCGCGGGCGTAGACTAAGCATCAAGTGCACGTTCAGCCCTTGAACGTGTCCTTGCTAGCACACACGCACACTAACTCTGCGGCGTGCACGACTCCCACTCGACGGGGTTCCCCTCCTGGGGTTCCGTATCCTCTTCGGGAGTCCCTTCCTCATAGAACCCTGCAAAAGCTTCAAACACAAGCAGTGAGCACGAAGGCTCAGCAAGTCTGACCCGTCTCACCTAAACATGGAACTTCTACATGAGGGTAATGGGTTACATGAGGTAAAAATCAGTTGCAAGGACTCGCCTAATTAGTAGAACCTTACTTTCAAGTTTTAGCAGCAGGTTGTGGAGAACCTTACGCTAAGGCACATGAGAGAGCCGCAATCAAACAAGAAACGCATTTCTCTCATGTACTTTGCCCAAAGTTGAAAAGAACTTTAGTTAGCTCTAAGCTACAGCATATCATTAACAATCAATGTCCAGCTTTCAATCAGCAACATTTTAACATGGAACTAGCCTGTTCTTTCTACGTCACGGTACAGTGAACAAGTGGTACTCACTGACCGCGAGGGACGGTGATTATAATCGATTTACACCTGCAGGGTTACCCGAACAACCCGTCACGTACGCCCGTACTCGATGTTGCCTACAACAACCATCACGGACGCCGTACGCGACTACCTTTCACCCGTTAGCCAAATGTTGAACCGGTCCAATCGTCCCGAGCAAGAGGTCTCTGCACGCGCATCTCAGTGCCGCCAGCCGATTTACACCTGGAGCTCTCAACCTACCCTCTGAACGACCAGCTATGCCTCAACACCCAGCTACCCGAGTTACATCAGTTTCCCGGTTCCCATATAGCCGGTAGGTCTTCGGTACTGTTCTAGCTTGTTCAACAGGCCCGCACACGGCTCGGTCCTCAATCGACACAAGCGGAGCTACAGCACACAGGCCCCAAAGTCCTGCTGCCCTTACTCTCCGCTTGGTCTCATTTTCTTGCCATGTGTTTCATGTGCTAACACTACCCGAGTCGAGTGCCTCTAGCCTATGCTCGCGAGTAGTTCCACCTACTCGACTTGTACCGAATCCTACCCTATCTTAGCATGGCAGTAGCTAACGGGGTTTGAAATCCTAAAACCAACCCAAGGTTTTCTTGGCTATGCAATTGGGTTTTCAAACAAGACTCTAATGCAAAGAATAAAGTAATCAAGTATGTGCTCAAAACAATAAAAATTTGTAAAAAGGTTAATGCAAACCGGAGCTTGCCTTGCTGCTCTTGGTCGTAGGCTAGCTGTTCCTCCGGAGTAACGAAGTCTAGGACTTCGGGTTCCTCCTCGACCTTAGCGACTACATGATAGAAACAGTACATGTACTAATTTAATGCATTTGTATTAAGTTTGAAGTTGTGAAGTCTATAACCGTTGCTAGACATACCTAATGACTGTGAAACTTTTACTGTTGCTTGGTTCCAACCTAAACAGAGAATTGGTCAAGTTTTAGTTGCAGCAAAGCTCATTTGAGCCCTCCACAATTAATTATGTCCTTGACCTTAATTGGAACTCTTAGGGTGTTCTAGGAATTTTCATGAAGCAAACTATGACTTTCTGAAAACTATATTTTCAGAGGGTTCTAATGGAGTTGGTCTCACTTAATTTGAAAGTTCCTAGCTAAAGTTATGAGCTAAACAATTTCAGAGAAAATTCTGAAAATGTTTCTAAACATTTTCTATTTTCCCTGGAACAGTTTCACTAATCACACCATTAGGTGGATTAGATGAGCTCCAATGGGTCTGAAATTTTTATGGTAGTTCAGGGATATTTTGGTGAACATCCCAGCAAAATTTCAGGATTTTCCTCAAAAGGATTCTCCAGTTAAAATTCCTAACAGTTTAAATTTGAGGAATTAATTCTGGAGAATTAAGGGTTTTCATGAAGTGAAACTTGATTTGCTGGAAAGTACTCAGAGAGCTGAATCCAACAAAATTTGGTTCACTCGATTTGGAGCTTTCTAGCCAAAGTTATAAGGTTTTGAAGTTTGAAGGAAATCTGAAAATCGGGAAAAAGTTTAAACTCGCGCGTGGGCCCAGGGGACACGCATCGCACGCCGAGGCGACAGCACACTGCGGCCCACAATGATTTTGCGCGCCAGCACACGCGATCCCGGCCGCAGCCGGATCCTGATTCAAAATATCTCCCGCTGACAGCTGGGGTCCACCCCCCTTCTTCAACCTCGTGACGCCCGCGCCCCTCCGCCGAGGAACCTCACCGGAGAGCTCGCCGCCGGCTTCTGTACAGCTCCAAACTTGTCGATTCTGCCCGCCCCTGCCTACTTTTACTCAGGGAACAGGATTCTAGGGTCAGCTGCTCATGACAATGGCCGGAGCATGGTCGGCGACGAGCCGCCACCTCGGAACGACTTCGGCCATGTCGGCTGAGTTCCCTAGCACCTCAACTACTTGGGAAATCGGTCGGGGAGCATCAGTGGACCTCAGAGAAGGTCGACATGAGCTCGAGGCAGCTCGGGGAAGGCCCGAAATAGGTCCTCACCGTGCGCCCGATGCCGCCCGTTCATCCCGCCATTGATAGACCTCAAATTACGCCGGGTACAGAGGTTCTCCGGCCCAGAGTTGTGAAGGCAACTTGTGCGTTACCGTGTCTAGCTTGTGTGAGAGCGGCTTGAGGCCCTCTAATCCATTCTAGAGCACGAATTAAACAGAATCGTACCCGAAGGTCGTTCTGCACACAGAAAGGGGAAAAGTGGAAATTCGCCGCCGGTGAGCAACCTCTCGAGCTGTGGCTCGGGGATGAGCAGCACCGGTCACCAGCGCGTCCAAGGGTGCCTTGGCTCGGGCGTGACAACGCCCTGGTTGGGCTGTCCACGAGAGCCCGAGGTGCGGCGGTTCCAAGTCCCGAATTTGATCTTTCGGCACAGCCGATATCAATCGGTTTCAACCGAATTCTAGCAACGGGGAGGACGGAGGAAGGTCTCTAGTACCTTGCTGGGGCTCTGGAGTGGACGGAGGGAGCTGTGATTGGCGTTCTCCGATCGATTCCGAGCTGCGGAAATTTTCGTCCGGCGCTGAGTTCTTGCGGGGAAGAACGGCGGTGCCTCGGCCGAGGAGGGGGGCAGGCGCCTTAAGAAGGCTCTGCACCGCCTCACGCCCGCGCGTCGGCAAGCAGCTGCTGGCGCGGCGGCTGCCCTCGGTGGCGATCACCGCTGCGGCTCGGCGACCCGAGTGAAAAAGTCTCAGTCGGTTTGATCTGAGCAGTGGCTGACATGTGGGTCCCACTTCCAGTTTTAACCTCTGAAATTTACTCCTAATCACTGTTGTAAACAGTGAACCCCATACTACCCTTGGCAATTCAAATTATTCACCCATGAGGCATTTGAATTGATCAAAGTTCAAATGAGGTTTGGTTTGAATGAATTTCAGCACAAGTTCAGTTTGAAATTCAAATAAAGTTTGAATTTCTCCCACTTAGCTCATGTCAAGATCAACTCCAAATGGAGTGAAAATTGGTGTGTGAGCTCACAAAAATGTGCTGAGTAAGAATATGCCTCCCACTATTAAATTCATGGGATAAAAGAGTTTGAATTTGAATATGGTTTCAAACTGCCCTCTTCCTAACTATACCCAAAATGACCTCAAAAAGGTTTAGAATTTGGGTGAAACTTGGCATGGGAATCCTTAGTAAAGTGTAGGAGTTTTCATATGTCCAGCCCATCTATATCACATGTGGGAAATACCACTTTTGCAATGTGTGAGTTTGTTCTCTTATGAGCATGTTGATAATTGTTACTTGCTCTTCATTTGTGTTCATCATCCTTCCTCAAATGAGGTGTGTGGTGTGGTGATGAACACTGCAAATGTGTGTCAAAAACTGAGGCCCTTACACAACCCTTGCCGCTGCTATTGTGATAGTGTTGCTAGCGAGAATGGTCCGCGGGCTGGACACATTCTCTGTTGCTTAGCATAAGTATGAGACTTGAGTTGTAATAGTCTTCCGCTGTAGATTATTTTGAGAAGTATTTGTAAAATCAACACTTTGTAAGCTTCCGCTTGTTTTATGTAATATGATGCTTTATATGTGTGCTGTTGGGTGCCACATCGCACGGCACTACCCAATGCGATTCCCGGGCGAGGTGCCCCGTCCCCGTGACCTGGACGACAGGTCCTCACAGAAAAAAATGAACAAACTTACTGAAACAGATAATCCTGGAGTAATGTTTAAAATTTCTGGCGTGCTTCTTGTCAAATAACTTCTTACATAGTGCATTCACAACATATGTCTCAACTCTTCCTCTACGTCGAAGAGAGCTTCCTAGTGCCCCAATTTGCATTCTTAACATCTCTATAATCAGTCATTTCTTTCCTGAACATAAAGTGAAATATTACTAACTACGAACAAGCAATCCAAAGAATGCTAAGATGTCAAAGAAATATAGATGAGTGCAGAAGTAGCTAAAGTTTTACTATTGGAAAAAATCACTAATCAAATTATTGTAATTCTTATGGTTGCCATTGGATGATGTTTACCAGCCAATATAAATTTAAGGGAGAGACATGAAGACCTAAAGTATAACAAGAATGTTGCACCAAGAAAAATATGCAACATATTGGCAGAAGTGAACCAAACTGAAATGTAATTTGTAAGGCATATATAAGAAAATAATGAGAACACGCGGGCTGAATGACCAGTTGTACAATCTGTCATTCCTTTGACAAATCTGAACATTTGTCGGCAAATGTCTTGCTCCTAATAACAGAAACATCATCTGGAGATTCCTGACTCTGCAACAGGACAAATAATCAATTCAAATGTGGCATAGATTGTAACAAACTTTTAGTCAACAAAAAAACATCAGACATACACGATAAACTAAGTCACCATCAGGAGTCCTTAGAGCAAAGATGAAACTTCAGGGTTCACTGGAGCAGCTTGTGATTTACTCGTAAAGGTTTCATCTGTGAATGAAGGGATTCCATACATAGAACATCCTACAGAAGAAAAGGCCAAAACAAACAGACCACAGGCTCAAGTGTAATTAAAGATAAATAACTCAAGTGTAATTGAAGCTAAATAATGATTTTTAAAGGCACTACAAAATTGAATTTATAAACATAAACAAACCTGAGATTCAACGTTGTCCTTAGCTTCAGATGTATTTCAATCTATTAAAAGTATTAATAAAAGTTACAAGAAACAATATTAAATAAGTGTATATCCAAGCCTTGTCTGGTCCTTTCTACATTTTTTCACACTTTTATACTTATGCTTTTTCACGGCATCATAAAACACTGCTTTATAGTTTTAAGTTTCTTAGGAGAACTTGTACTTTGGATCTGAACATCTTCAGCAACTAATGGATTTTTTACTACTACTTTGAGCAACATTTGGCACCAAACAAACATTATCCAATAAAAATATCCATTAAAATATTGTAACATTACTTTCAAGATCACTTCGAAAAGAAAAAAAAGTGCAGCCTGGTGCATTTAGCTCCCGCTTACGAAGGGTCCAGGGAAGGGTTCAACCCATTTAGATCTTTTGTATGTAGCCTTTCTCTTCATTTTTGTAGGAGGCTCTTTACAAGACTCGAACCTGTGACCCCATAGTCACACAACAACAAATTTACTGCAGCGCTAGAGCTCCTCTTCAAAATGACTTCAGCAATAGAAAATCTAAACAAACCTCAGAAGCAGTAGAAGAGTGGCATAAAGGAGACTTCCCAATAATTTTTAAAGTCACTCGATGCATTAACCTAGAGGCAGTAAAATCTGATGATTGAGGGCCTAGAAATAGATGGGCTCATTTTCCTCTTCCTCCACCTCTTTCCTGGACTACCGACCTCATCTAGAAACAACCAGATTTTTATAAAATGAGTACATGAAAAAAAATAAAGTAAAATTTCAAAACATGAACCGCACAACAGACTTTACAACGTTTACCTTTTGGACCTAAAGCTTGTGTTGGAATTATGTTAGTAGCTTAAGAAGCTAACACTTCCATCTCTAGATTCAACAACTCTATTATTAGCCCCAACCTTCTTGGATACAATATCATCTTCAGGTACATCTTGATCGGCAAGCCCATGACCCAAATTCTGATTGTCACTTACACGATCATTGATATCTGGATCAGCATCATTCAGATTTTCATCTAGATTTTCTGTGTTAGTAGCAGCTTCATTCATGTTTTATAAATACTGGAAAATGCTCGAAACCAATATGTCTGGAGTGTAATGAGACGCTGGGAAAACATGAATGAAGAGCCCTTCATACAAAGCATGCATACAATATGTTAGACTGCTGTGTGTTTAATGGAATTTTAGTCATTGTGGGTGTGGCTTCTTAGCCCTCAAGTAATGTAACCCTATATGTACCCCTTTGACAAGTTAATGGAATTATCTCCTCCCTCTAATTTGGTATCAGATTAACCCTAATCTCCTTTCTCCTATCTCCTATCTCTCCCCTAATGGCTGGCAACACGCAGCCGCCGGCTGCCAGCGCGCTGAAGCCGCCACCGCAGCCCGCCGGCGTGCCGTGCCCTCGCCGCTGCCGGCCGGTGCACTCCCACAGCCGCCCGCCGGCACGACCCCGCCGCTGCCGGCTGACGCACCCTCGCCACTGCCCGCCGGCGTGACACAACCGCTGGCTGCCGGCGTTTCTGCCGCCGCCGGCCTCAGCTCCGCCGCTGCCGCTACCTCCCTTGGTGTCGCCGCCATTCCTCTGCCTACGGACGCCGCCGCCCTCCCTCATGCGGCCACTGCCTCTGACCAGCGACCTCCTGCTGCCCCGGGACCCGCTACTGCCATCCCGCTCTCTGGAGCGCTGCCTCCTTAATGCGCCGGTCGGCCACCGCCAACGGTTTCCCTCTATGGTGCGCCGCCGATCACCACCACCCCCAGATCCCCTCCACTTAGGCGTGCTCTGTCCTCTCCGTTCACCGTTGTGGACGATTCGGGGGACCTTTTGCCAGTGGTGGTGGACACCCCTCTGCGACCGAGTCGGCTGTCACCACGGCCCTCGTCGCCTCCCATGAGAGGGAGCGCGCTCTCGTTCTCTCCTTGGAGCGAGAACGGGCGTCCATGGCGGCTCTCACTCACCAGCTCGAGGAGTCCCCACGCCAGCAGTGGAGTGCCACCCACGATCTCCCTCTGGGAGCTGGAGCAGCTTACAGTACCTACGCGGATTCCCTCGCCGCCGCCCTCCACGCTCATGCTGCTGAAATCCAGAACATCTAGACTCTCATTCCGGTTGTTCTCAGCTCTGACTCCACCACTGTCAGTACCCTGCAGACCAGGTACCCCCGCGTGGAGGATAAAAGACAGCTCGGGCTCCACCTCCCTGCTGAGGTGGGCCCCAACATAGCCACGTGTCCTTTGTCCCGAGGTCAGACCCGGGAGTGCCACGTGCGCTTGAGCTTCAGAGCCGACACGTGCCCTGGTCTCCGGTCCGAGCCTCCCCGCTCAGGTGGGGTCCGGGGCTGCCACATGTCGGTGGGCTCTGAGCCTCCTCCCTGCTGAGGAGAGCTCCGGAGCTAACACGTGCCCTGGGCTCCGGTCCGAACCTCCCCGCTGAGGTGAGGTCCGGAGCTGCAACGTGTATCCGGGCTCCGACACTGCTCCCTACTCAGGAGAGCTCCAGGGCTAACACGTGCACAGGGCTCCGGTCCGAGCCTCCCCGCTGAGGTAATGTCCGGAGCTGTCACGAGTATCCGGGCTCCGATACTCCTCCCTGCCCAGGAGAGCTCCGGGGCTAACACGTGCCCTGGGCTCCGGTCCAAACATCCCTGCTGAGGAGCTGCCACGTGTATATGGGCTCCGACACTCCTCCCTTCTCAGGAGCTCCGGGGCTAACATTTGCCCTGGCTCCGCTCTGAGCCTCCCCGCTGAGATAAGGTCCGGAGCTGCCACGTGTATCTGGGCTCCAAACCCGTCGATAAGAGCTCCAAAGACGCCACGTCCTCCACGACTCGTCGTGGGCCATGGGTCGACGAAGTCAAGGAAGAAGTGTAAAAGCCCAAGAAAGGGACTTGTAAAAGTGATCATTTTCATCACTTCACAACACCACAACTCATCTTGTGGATATCTCATGAACACTTGTGAAGAGCATGTAACCACCATCAAAAGGGGTGATTAGAGGGGAAAGCCCTAACATCCATAAAGTAGGATTTCTACACATGAACATGAAAGGTTGAGCTCACCCCTAGATCGTAAATAGTCTTGGGAAGGCTCAGGCCGAATTTCATGCAAATCCAATACTTTTTGAGCCACTTTTGGAGACATTTGCAAAATGGGCCAATTTGAATGCAAATTGAAATTGCAGCAACTTTCACCACTTGAATTCAAAAGTTGACTTCCTATTCAAACTAATCACATTTTTCTGAGTTAGTCCACCAATTTTCATCCCCATTGGACTTCACCTTGTTGGGAGCTAAATTTACATTAATTCAAAACTAAATTTGGATTTTAGTTCAAATGTGTAGCAAATTTAGCCAAATAAGTTTCAAATTGGGGAAATCAAATTCAAACAATGACTTTGGGGATAAGTCTTTCATTCAATTGTGAGTAGCTGGGATCTTTTCAGTGAAAACAGAAATGAAAATTAGAAAAAGAATTAGAGGGGAGGGTCCCATTTGTCAGCAGCGTTAACACAGAAGCATTCTCGGTTGATCTTTCCTCACATGGCCGAGAGCGCGCGCCATCCCGCTACCGACGTCAGCGCCTGACCACCAAGCCTTT
Organism: Neostapfia colusana; assembly: GCA_030760725.1. Lineage (NCBI taxonomy): Eukaryota > Viridiplantae > Streptophyta > Magnoliopsida > Poales > Poaceae > Neostapfia > Neostapfia colusana. The sequence goes on along the minus strand of JASWHV010000017.1, from coordinate 27,585,469 downwards.
GCCACCTCCTGCTCGGTGGCTGAGGGCGCCGGGCGCAGCGCTCAAGTAAACACCAGGCCACGTGATTCCTCCCTCATCCTCGTCGTTCTGCCCCGCACACATCCAAAACGAAACACCTCACCGGCCGCTCTCCTCGGGAACTCGGTGCACCGCTGATCCAGGCATCCTCGCGACCGACGATCAACAGCAAAGATACGCGCCGGAGGCTGCTCGAACTCACGGTGAAAACCTTACCCCCTTTCATGCCCTGTAGGGAGAGTATTTCCACGTTTAGTCGTTTGGTGTTCAAAGGACCGAAGGGTTTAAAACTCAGAAATTCGTAATGGGTAGTTCAACACAGAGGATTCTGAGCTACAGATACGTTCTGCACTTGTTCACGGCCACCTAGAATCAAAAACCCGTGAAAACTATGGAAGGGGGCGGCGGGGAGCCGCAGGAACGCGAGGTAGACGAAGCCCCGCAGGCCCCACGTGTCAGCCTCTGTATAAACAGCGCTGGATCTGCTGTGGCACCGGGATCTCGTGCGACTGCGCGGGAGACTCTGCGGACCCCCGTGTGGTTTGTCTGCGGTACTGACAGGTAGCCCGGGGACCCCACCAGCCGGTTTAAACTTCATTAGAATTTTCAGATTTGGTTCAAACTTCAAATGCACATAACTTCTGCTAGGAAGCTCCAAATTCAGTGAACCAAAGTTTGCTAAACTCAGCTTTTTGAGTACTTTCCAGCAACACCAATTTCAGCTCATGAAACTTAATAGTTTTCCAGAATTAATTCTCTAAAGTTTGAACTGTTAGGAATTTTATCTGGAAAACTACTTTATGAAGAATTCTGAAATTTGGCTGGGGGTTCATTGGAAAATCCTTGAGTCACAGTAAAATTTTCAGACCCATCCAAGTTCATTTAGTCCCCCTAATGGTGTGATTAAGTGAACTGCCCAGAGAAAATAGAAAAATGTACAGAACCATTTTTCAGATTTTCTCAAGTCTTGTTTAGGGCATAACTTCATCTAGAATTCTGCAAATGACATGAAACCAATTCCATTAGAACCATCTCAAATTCTTGTTCCAGAAAGTAACGGTTGGGACCATGAAAACCCCTGGAATTCCTTAGAGGCTCTAATATTGACCAAATAGGCTTTTATTTGTACAAAGCTCAAATGAACTTTGTTTCAAATGAAACTTGGTCAAGACTCTGGTTAGGACCCTACCGAGCCACCATAAAAATTTCAGAACCAAAGGGGAGGGCTAGCTAGAGTTATGGTAATTACTTATTTAATTTCTAAACATTGCATTTAAAATTGACATGTAGTATATTGTCTACGTATAGTCGCTGAACGCGAAGAAACTCCGGAAGTACTTGACTTTCCTCTTCCGGAAGAAGCCCTAACCACTGACCAGCAGCAACAAGGCAAGCCCCGATTTGCATTAAACCATTTTACAAAGTTTTGCTTTGTTATATACTTAGTATGAAGTATATGAATGTGCATTAGGTGTAGGGTGGATGAAACCCAAGTGCATAAACAGCTTTTTCCTATAAGAGTGAGGGTAGTGTCTAAGTCCTCGAGTAGACAGGTTATGCTTAATGATTGATAGAACTTCGGTACAAGTCGAGTAGTTGAATCTACTCGCGAGTTAGGCTTGGGACACACGGGATTGGTTCGAGTGGTGTAAGATCATTTTAGTAAGAAAAATGAGACTAGGCAGGGGCTAGAGCGCAGCAATAGGAAGTCTTGTGTGCGCAGCCCTGTCCGTGTCGATTGAGGACCGATCCGTGTGCGGTCCTGCTGAACAAGTATTGAACGTATCGACGGCATATTGGATATATTGGCCCCGATAAATCGATGTAACCTAAACCTCCGGGCATCGAGGCATAGCACACCGATTTATAGTTGTAGGTTGAGGGCAGCAAGGTGGAAATCTGCTAACGGGCATAGAGAGATGCTCCGTGTAGGGAACCTCCTGCTCGTTTTGGTGTGACCAGTTCGACGTTTGCACTGTTGGGTGAAAGGCTGTCCCGTACGACACGGGGTGAGTGTGCTGTGTGCAGCTCCGTGTGCGGGCGTACATGACGTGCTATTCGGGTATCCCTGCCGGTGTATATCGAGTCGATTCGCCGTCCCTCACGGTGACGAGTACCGCTTGTTCACTGCATCGTAACGTAGATAAATTATGGAATGTTATGATTCAATTCTGCTGATATGTATAATTGTATTGCTACATGTGTGCCACCAAATATTGCTTACTAAATTTTTTATTCATGAACTGTTAACTTGTGGCTAAAAGATGAACTAAGGATAAACTTGTAGGCGTGTCCGTTTGCTGAAATTACCATCCCATGTTCGTTGTAAGCTGCATGTAGAGTTTCATGCCTAGGTGAGTCGGTTAAGTCTTGTTGAGCCATCATGCTCATGGATGCTGCTATAAGTGTTTTTCAGGTGAGGAGCATTGCACGGACTCGGGTTACGAGTCCACCGGCGAGGGCTACCCTCCGTCGGGGACCACGGCTGAGTCGGAGCCGTACACGCCGCGCTGAGCTGAGGAGTGCAGCTAGTGTGGGTTGCCCTAGGGCTGGGCAACCGACTTTTTCTAGGTAGACGGGCGTGAGCTGTACAAACATAGCTTCCGCGTTTGTAATCTAAACACTAGTTGTAACTGAAGTCTTGTACTAATTTGTACATATTCAGTTGGTTTTATATGTATTACAATGTTTTCTTATGATATGTGCTGTTGGGTGTGGCATCGTGCGGCACCACCCTCTGTGATCCTGGATGAGCGGATCCCGGTCCGCCACAGGCTGGTATCAGAGCCGCATTGGGGATAGCACAATAATTAAGGATTGTATTACGGGAAAACTTAGGTTTACGGTTAGAATTTGCTAGTTTGCCCAAGTGAGGACTATATTAGCATAGTTACTTAAAGTGGCAAGACTAACATATGTGTTATAATTCTGAATTTTGATTCTGTAACGACGCACCTACGCTCACGTAATAATGGTAAGGCACGCCAAGGAAAGCAGTTCAATTTCGGTTAGCCCCCTGATGAGGAATGTGGTTCAGGGATAGGTCTCACAACTTGGTGTGAGACGTCAATATGAAACTCTGGGACTCTTCATGTCCTGAGTTCATATAAAATGCTGATCCCTAGTGTGCATTAGGAAAGTAAGTGGAGACCCCATCGTGTGGTCAGTAACGCGATAGTGTGTTCGTCTGGAAATAGCCAGGAGGACATACGCAGCACTTGCCATCGGCGTGCCATGCAGGGCAGTAGGTGGTATCTGTTGGGTTGATAAAATTCCTAACCGTGACGACCCGTTCGCACTCTACTCGGGTTCCCTGTCGTGTGGTGTTAAAACACGCTCACGTGCCTTGAGACGTGGCTTAACTCAAGGACGGCCGTATGGCAATGATACAGGCGTATGTATTTACTTTCAAATATGGTCCTGCCTGAAATGAAAATAACCTTTTAAGTGCATCATTATTGTGTGGTCTTCTGCAGGTACTAACCACGTATGTATCCCGTGTAGTATACGTGTGTGAGAGCCCGTTTAGTGCCACAATTGAGACGTATATGCCGGTATAATCCGGTTAGGATTTTCTTTTTGTGAGGAACGTAGTAGCGACATATCATAGGCATGTGCATGAAATAATGATAACAAGGAACAAAAAACATTAAGTTTCAACATTTAGGACCCTGGTTGGGTAGAAAAATTCAATAGTGGATCAGTGTAGCTCCAAGGGACTGAAAAACAGAGTGCTCTGTTTTGGGGCAGCAAGTTTTCTTAACTTTGGCAGAGCATAACTCACAGATCATTTAGCCAATGGAGGTGGGGGATATAGTTCTGGAAAGGTGTTTAAGTACTCTACAACTTTGTTGTAGACTTCCAGAGCTGAATCACAACTTAAGATAGCTTAAATTCCAGAGGAGTATAGACTGTCCAGAACCAGGACAGATTTAAAATACTCTCTGGACTGTTCTGTTTTTTAAGCATAACTTCCAGTAGAAAAATCTAAAATTGTAATATAACACATTTTTAGAAAGTGTAGGAGATGTGTTACATCTTTGTAATTCAATGTTTCTGCAATTGCAGCACGTAATTAAGCTGAAATAAGAGTTGAAAACAGCAACTTTCAAAGGAGGTGCTGTTGAAATTCTTCCAGAAATTCTGTTGACTTTGAATTATCATAATTTTTAAACCAGAGCTGATCTGAGGGAAAATAAATACTCATTGGAAAGATACTGAAGTTAATTTTAACTTTGGTATTCAGTTTGAGTCATGAAAATGCCTAGAATCAGATCAAAATCTGGGATATGTAGAAACTGGTCATTCGGGCAGAGGGATTACAGTTGAACTCAATTGAGAGATTGTTGTACCCTAGGGGGTTTCAGTACTTCCAATGGGGTAGAACATACTCATGAGCGGTCATATTCAACTAGTGAAAGATTTGAGTGTATGTCCTGCTCAAGCTTCTTTTGCTAGAAACCATGTTTGTGTCGTATTGAAGATAAAAGGGTAGTATACGTGATGACAAAGCGATTTTAACGTCTCGTAGTGACCAAATCTAGTTGAGATGAACTTCTAAAGAGGAAGTACATCAAATTGGATTTAACTAGCTTGTATTTGGTCTGGTAATGGTGTAGCTTGTGCAAAGTTATTACATTATCTGTATACGAGATGTATCGCATGTTTTATTGTCATTATGTTTTACGCCATTTTATTGGACTGCATGAAGTATATTGCGGGACTGATGTTTATTGTCGTAGGGTTGCAGATGGTTCGCACTCGGACCACGCATGAGATTGGTGACTCTAGCCAGCAGGGGGGGATGACTCCCAGCCACCTGCCTATCAAAGCACCCCGCAGCAACAACCACCACCGCCGCCTCCGCTTATGCTAGCGGATGTGATTGCGGCACTGGTGGGTGGTCGTGAGGAGCAGACCGACCTGCTCTGCACGATCACGCAGAATATGTCCCAGGCGGGGGGGGGGGGGGGGGGTGGGGGGCGTCAAGAGAGGGGGCCTCGTGAGCCCCATGTTGTGACGTACTCGGATTTCATGACTACGCACCCTCCGGTGTTCACAGAAGCAGCAGAACCCCTGGAGGCCGACAACTGGATGCGGACAATTGAGTCCAAGTTCGGGCTACTCCAATGTACGGAGTGGCAAAAGACTCTGTTCGTGGCGCAGCAGCTTCACGGTGCCGCTGGTGCATGGTGGGCGAACTATGTCGCCTCACTGCCGGCTGGCCATGCCGTGGAGTGGGAAGAACTTCGGGAGGCGTTCCGTGCCTACCATATCCCTCCCGGGATAATGAAGCGGAAGTTCCAAGAGTTCTTGGAGCTGAAGCAGGGCGGGAGGAGTGCCCACGACTACTCCCGTGCCTTCAACCATCTGGCGCAATATGCGTCAGATTACGTCTCCACCAAGGAGAAGAAGTGAGAGCACTTCTATCGGGGGTTACACCCCGAGATGAAGACGCATCTCGTCCAATGCAATCGCGGCACCTTCAACGATCTCGTTAATGCCGCGATCATGCAAGAAGACGCTCAGCGAGAATTGGTGACTGAGCAGAAAAAGGGCAGCACTCCACCCAGCAGTGGTGGTGGAGCTCCCCAGAAGTACCGCATGGTGTATCAGACACCATCCGGTCAGCAGTGGCATCCACCGGCGCGACCTCAACAGTTCAGGGGTCGTTCTTTCCAGTCAACCCCGTTCCGACCGCCGATGCCACCACCGCGACCACAACAACAGTAGCAGCAGATTGCACCACGGGCATTTCCACCGCAACAACGCGCCCCGGGTTTCCGTCTGCCGATCAGCAGAGGACCACCTCGCTACACTTGCTTTACGTGTGGCCAGGCGGGCCATTTCTTGAAGGACTTTCCCCAGGGGCAGCAGAGCAGCTTGCAAGCCCAGTTCCAGGGCGGTGCTCGAGGCCGACCTCCGGTCAAGAAGGTTGGTCAGCGAACTGGGGCGTTCGCAACCTCGACAATGAGGACGCCCCAGAGGGAGGCAATGTGATGGCGGGTATGTTCACTCTCGACGATCAAGCAATCGTCATATTATTTGGTTCAGGTGAAACCCACAGTTTCATAAGTGCATCCTATGTGGCTAAGCATCAAATGCAAGTCTTCCCAACCGACTGCTCATATATGATATGCTCACCGGGAGGGAAGATTTCAGAAAATATGATGATTCCAAAAGCACCTCTGTGCTTAGGTGGGAAGATATATCCCACCACCTTGATAATCCTTACGGGGCAAAAGATTGATGCAATCTTAGAGATGTTATGGTTACGTTACCATGGCGCTGTCCTGTACACTCGGACACAGACGGTTCATTTGAATTCTCCATTCCACCGTCCGCATTCCATTGTGTTAGACAATCCTGTCCAGGAAGTTTCAGCAATTAATAATACTGAAGCTCTCAAGTTAGAGGACATCCCCGTAGTCCGGGAGTACCCCGACGTGTTTCCGGATGATCTTCCGGGCATGCCACCTGAGCGGGATGTCTAGTTCAAGATTGAGCTTGCACCCGGGACAACTCCCATCTCAAGGACACCCTACAAAATGGCTCTGAACGAGCTGGCTGAATTGAAAGAACAGCTCAATGATCTGTTGAGCAAAGATTTTATTAGACTGAGTTCCTCGCCTTGGGGATGCTCGGCGCTGTTTGTAAAGAAGAAGGATGAAACCTTGAGGCTGTGTGTGGACTACCGGCCCCTCAACGCCATCACCATCAAGAACAAATACCAACTGCCCCGCATTGACATCTTATTTGATCAGCTTGTGGGTGCAAGTGTGTTCTGCAAGATGGACCTTCGCTCTGGATATCATCAAATAAAAATCCGGCGGAGGATATCCCGAAGACGGCCTTCTCGACGAGATATGGTTTATATGAATATCTCGTCATGTCTTTTGGTTTCAACAATGCTCCGACACATTTCATGTATCTCATGAACTCGATGTTCATGCCGGAGCTTGACATGTTCGTTGTGGTGTTCATCGATGATATCTTGGTTTACTCCAAGACAGAAGCAGAACATGCCGAACACTTGAGAATCGCTCTTCAACGATTGCGGGACCACAAGCTCTATGCCAAGTTCAGCAAATGTGAGTTTTGGATCAGCCAAGTGCAATTTTCGGGACATATCATCTCAGTGGAAGGCATTGCGGTTGATCCAAGCAAAATTGAACAAGTGCTGAAATGGAAAGCCCCCATTTCTGTCCATGAAGTCAGAAGCTTCCTCGGTTTAGAGGGATGTTAACGGAGATTCATTCCAAGCATCTCCAAGGTTTCTAAGCCGATGACAGAATTTTTGAAAAAGGGAACAAAGTATGTTTGGAACTCAGCATGTGAAGGAGCGTTCCAAGCATTAGTGAAGCATCTCACAACAGACCCGGTCTTAGCTCAACCGGATACAACGAAGCCCTTCGACGTGTATTGTGATGCGTCCGGTATCAGGCTCGGCTGCATGTTGATGCAGGAAGGACGTGTGGTCGCGTATGGCTCACGCCAACTTCGAAACCATGAGAAGCACTATCCGACTCATGATATTGAGCTCGCTGCTGTGGTTTTGGCGCTAAAAATGTGGAGGCACTATCTCCTGGGAATTTGGTGCATCTCTACACCGACCACAAGAGCCTGAAGTATATTTTAACCCAGAAGGAGCTGAATATGAGGCAAAGGAGGTGGTTAGAACTAATCAAAGATTATGAGATTGAGATTCAGTACCACCCCGGCAAGGAGAATGTGATTGCCGACGCGTTGAGTCGGAAATTACATGTCCACAACCTCACCATTCCACAGGTGGAGGAGGAAGAGCCGAGTTTATACTTGGTTCCTTATGGATCACTCTACAACCTTGCCCTCATCCTTACCATTAGGGAGGAGATAATTGCAGCTCACAAAGTGGACAAGGGTATGGCACATCTCCGGAGACGAATAGACAACGGGGAAATCAAATGTTTCCGGAAAGATAATGAAGGGACGCTGTGGTTCACTGACCGCATAGTCGTACCCCGCAATATGGAGCTGAGAAAGAAGACTCTTGATGAAGCTCACTTGTCTAAATACTCCATTCATCCGGGCAGCAACAAAATGTACCAAGATTTGAAAAAGAAATTTTGGTGGACACGGATGAAGCGGGAAGTGGCTATGTACGTATCCGAGTGTGATACGTGTAGACGAGTGAAAGCAGATCATATGAGGAAATCAGGGCTGCTGCAACCCCTGAAAATCCTGGCATGGTAATGGTTAGATGTGAGCATGGATTTCATTGTGGGATTACCCCTGACTTCCAACAAGCATGATTCCATTTGGGTAATCATGGACCGATTAACCAAGTCGGCTCACTTCATTCCTGTGCATACACGTTACAATGCTGGCAAATATGTGGAGCTGTACATAGCGAGAATTCTATGCTTATATGGGGTACCCAAGACCATAGTCTCAGATCGAGGTGCATTATTCGTGTCTTGTTTTTTGGAGCAGTTGCACGCTGCATTGGGTACTAAGCTGATTAGATGCTCCGCCTATCACCCTCAAACAGATGGTCAAACAGAGAGGGTGAACCAAGTACTAGAAGACATGTTGAGAGCGTGTGCCATCCACCACAGTAGAAATTGGGATGGTCATATACCGTTAACGGAATTCTCATACAATAATGGCTATCAGGCGAGTATCAAGATGGCACCATATGAGGCTCTCTATGGTGGAAAATACCGCACCCCATTAAACTGTTGCGAGTCCGGCGAAAGGGTCACATTTGGGGTGGATGTGGTGAACGATGCCGAGGAGCGCGTTCGGATGATTCAAGCCAACTTGAAGGCCGCTCAATCCCGGCAGAAAAGCTATGCTGATAAGAGGCGTAGGCCGCTGTACTTTGACGTTGGGGAACACGTGTATCTCCGATGAAAGGCGTGCACCGGTTCGGTGTGAAGGGGAAACTCGCTCCCCGATTCATTGGACCCTATGCCATCACCAAAAAGTGTGGACCAGTGGCGTATAGACTGGAACTATCGGCGTCTCTTGCTGGTGTTCACAACGTTTTCCATGTTTCACAGCTGCGAAAATGTCTGAAGTATACAGCTGCTGTTCCCACTAAATACATCGACGAGCTGCAACCGGATTTGACGTGTGATGAATATCCGGTGGCAATTATTGATGAGAAGGCCCGGACCAGGCGTAGCCGAACGCTGTGGTTCTATAAGATACTGTGGAGTAACCACACCACTGAGGAAGCGACGTGGGAGAGCGAGGAATTCCTTCACTCCAACTACCCGGATTTCATGGCGTCTCATCACGGGTAATCTCCTCTTACATCGTCGTCTCTTCTTTTATAATCTTGGGACGAGATTCTTTTAAGGTGGGAGGGATGTAAAAGCCCAAGAAAGGGACTTGTAAAAGTGATCATTTTCATCACCTCACAACACCACAACTCATCTTGTGGATATATCATGAACACTTGTGAAGAGCAAGTAACCACCATCAAAAGGGGTGATTAGAGGGGAAAGCCCTAACTTCCAAAAAGTAGGATTTCTACACATGAACATGAAAGGTTGAGATCACCCCTAGACCTTAAATAGTCTTGGGAAGGTTCAGGCCGAATTTCATGCAAATCCAATACTTTTCGAGCCACTTTTGGAGACATTTGTAAAATGGGCCAATTTGAATGCAAATTCAAATTGCAGCAACTTTCACCACATGAATTCAAAAGTTGACATCATATTAAAACTCAGCACATTTTTCTGATTTAGTCCACCAATTTTCATCCCCATTGGACTTCATCTTGTCGGGAGCTAAATTTGCATTAATTCAAAACTGAATTTGGATTTCAGTTCTGTGTAGCAAATTTAGCCGAACCAGTTTCAAATTGGGGAAATTAAATTCAAACAATGATTTTGGGGCTAAGTCTTTCATTCAATTGTGAGTAGCTAGGATCTTTTCAGTGAAAACAGAAATGAAAATAAGAAAAAGAATTAGAGGGGAGGGTCCCACTTGTCAGCAGCCTTAACACAGAAGCATTCTCGGTTGATCTTTTCTCACCCGGCCGAGAGCGCATCCCAGCCCGCTATCGACGTCGGCGCCCGACCGCCTCGCCTTTGCCACCTCCTGCTCGGTGGCTGAGGGCGCCGGGCGCAGCGCTCAAGTAAACACCAGGCCACGTGATTCCTCCCTCATCCTCGTCGTTCTGCCCCGCACACATCCAAAACAAAACACCTCACCGGCCGCTCTCCTCGGGTCCTCGGTGCGCTGCTGATCCAGGCATCCTCGCGACCGACGATCAAAAGCAAAGAGACACGCCGGAGGCTGCTTGAACTCACGGTGAAAACGTTACCCCCTTTCATGCCCTGTAGGGAGAGTATTTCCACGTTTAGTCGTTCGGTGTTCAAAGGACCGAAGGGTTCGAAACTCGGAAATCCATAATGGGTAGTTCAACACAGAGGATTCCGAGCTCCACATACGTTCTGCACTTGTACACGGCAACCTAGGATCAAAAACCCACGAAAACCATGGACTAGGGTTGCTGTTCTTCAAAAAATTTCTGTCACGGCCATTTTAGCCCTAGGTCGACGGTGAGGTCATAGTTGCGGCCGTTTTCACGGAGATCAGTGCTCATATCTGTCATCAGCAAGTCTCAGTGGAGCTCTCCGAGCAAACCGCGTCGAAAAAGGTGCAGAGGACACAGAGTTCGTTGTCGCCGATGAGCTTCCAGCCGCTGTCACCGTCACGAGTACTATTCCAGCCGTCGCCGAGCTCCGGGAGTGCACCACCGTGTTTCCCAGGCAGAAATGTGCACAGGCGGCGAGTTTCATCGAAGGTCGGGCAGCAGAACGCCAGGCGGCGAGCTCTCCGGCAAAGGGGGCGGTGGGGGGCCGCGGTAGCGCGAGGTAAACGAAGCCCTGCGGGCCCCACATGTCAGCCTCTGTCTAAACAGCGCTGGATCTGCTGTGGCACCGGGATTTCGTGCGACTGCACGGGAGACTTTGTGGACCCCCGTGTGGTTTGGCTGCGGTACTGACACGTAGCACGGGGACCCGACCAGCCCGTTTAAACATTATTTGAATTTTCAGATTTGGTTCAAACTTCAAATGCACATAACTTCTGCTAGGAAGCTCCAAATTCAGTACCAAATTTTTCTAAACTCAGCTTTTTGAGTACTTTCCAGCAACACAAATTTCAGCTCATGAAACTTAACAGTTTTCCAGAATTAATTCCCTAAAATTTGAAATGTTAGGAATTTTATCTGGAGAACTACTTTATAAAAAATTCTGATATTTGGCTCGTAGGTTCATTTGGAAATCCTTGAGTCACAGTAAAATTTTCAAACCCATCCAAGTTAATTTAGTCCCCCTAATGGTGTGATTAAGTGAACTGCCCAGAGAAAATAGAAAAATGTACAGAACCATTTTTCAGATTTTCTCAATTCTTGTTTAGGGCATAACTTCATCTAGGATTCTGCAAATGACATGAAACCAATTCAATTAGAACCATCTCAAATTATAATTCCTTAGAGGCTCTAATATTGACCAAATATGCTTTTATTTGTACAAAGCTCAAATGAACTTTGTTTCAAATGAAACTTGGTCAAGACTCTGGTTAGGACTCTACCGAGCCACCATAAAAATTTCAGAACCAAAGGGGAGGGCTAGCTAGAGTTATGGTAATTACTTATTTAATTTCTAAACATTGCATTTAAAATTGACATGTAGTATATTGTCTACGTATAGTCGCTGAACGCGAAGAAACTCCGGAAGTACTCGACTTTCTTCTTCTAGAAGAAGACCTAACCACTGACCAGCAGCAACAAGGCAAGCCCCGGTTTGCATTAAACCATTTTACAAAGTTTTTCTTTTTTATATACTTTGTATGAAGTATATGAATGTACATTAGGTGTAGGGTGGATGAAACCGAAGGCATAAACGGCTTTTTCCTATAAGAGTGAGGGTAGTGTCTAAGTTCTCAAGTATACAGGCTATGCTTAATGATTCATAGAACTTCGGTACAAGTCGAGTAGTTGGAATCTACTCGCAGTTAGGATTGGGACACACGGGATTGGTTCGAGTGATGTGAGATCATTTTAGTAAGGAAAATGAGACTAGGCAGGGGCTATGGCGCAACAAGAGGAAGTATTGTATGCACAGACCTGTCCGTGTCGATTGAGGACCGATCCGTGTGCGGCCCTGCTGAACAAATATTGAACGTACCGAAGGCATATCGGATATATGGGCCCTGATAAACCGATGTAATCTAAATCTCCGGGCGTCGAGGCATAGCACACCGATTTATAGGTGTAGGTTGAGGGCAGCAAGGTGGAAATCTGCTAACGGGCATAGAGAGATGCTCCGTGTAGGGAACCTCCTGCTCGTTTCGGTGTGACCGGTTCAACGTTTGGGTTGTTGGGTGAAAGGTTGTCCCGTACAACATGGGGTGAGCGTGCTGTGTGCAGCTCCGTGTGTGGGCGTACGTGAAGTGCTATTCGGGTATCCCTGCTGGTGTATATCGAGTTGATTCGCCGTCCCTCGAGGTGACGAGTACCGCTTGTTCACTTCGTCGTAACATAGATAAATTATGGAATGTTATGATTCAATTCTGCTGATATGTATAATTGTATTGATACATGTGTGCCACCAAATATTGCTTACTAAATTTCTTATTCATGAACTGTTAACTTGTGGCTAAAAGATGAACTAAGGATAAACTTGTAGGCGTGTTCGTTTGCGGAAATTACCATCCCATGTTCGTTGTAAACTGCATGTAGAGTTTCATGCCTAGGTGAGTCAGTTAAGTCTTGTTGAGCCATCGTGCTCACGGATGATGCTATAAATGTTTTTCAGATGAGGAGCATCCCTCGGACTCGGGTTACGAGTCCACCGGCGAGGGCTACCCTCCTTCGGGGACCACAGCTGAGTGGGAGCCGTAAACGCCGTGCTGAGCTGAGAAGTGCAGCTAGTGTGGGTTGCCCTAGGGCTGGGCAACCGACTTTTGCTAGGTAGACGGGCGTGAGTTGTAAAAACATAGCTTCCGCGTTTATAATCTAAACACTAGTTGTAACTGAAGTCTTGTACTAATTTGTACATGTTCAGTTGGTTTTCTATGTAATTCAATGTTTTCTTATGATATGTGCTGTTGGGTGTCGCATCATGCGGCACCAACCTCTGCGATCCGCGATGATCGGATCCCGTTCTGCCACAAGAAGGGCACTGTCAGGCCATGCATTCATGGCTCGTGCCTTCCCCAGAAGCATGGCACATAGCACATGCCTCCGTCCTCCGACTATCCGCCATTACGGTGGCAAGACAGGACAACAAGGCGTGACAGCGGTATAGTGCCGCCCAACGGCACTGGGCTGCCCAAGCAGAACGAGAAGACACGACGACAACACAGCGTCTTCATCATCACCTAACACATCGACAGGGGCGCTCAGCGCACTAGGCGGCAGGACTTAACTCCCCCACCGACTACCTACTCAGAGTGTAAAATACTAGATCATGTATAGGGTTCATACGGATTCGGGGCCACATGTCGGGCCCCAAGCCACATTGTAACCAACCCGGCTTTGGACAATAAAAGGACCGGGGTGTCCAACCGACAAAGGGTTTGCATCCCTGCACCCGCACACGCTCAAATGCGCAGGCAATACAGCAATTACTCCCGTGGATGTAGGGTATTACGCTCTGGTGGCCCGAACCACGTAGGTCTCGGTGTTCATCCGCTCTCTCGAGTCCGGTCACGTAGGGGTGCCATGCCCCCTCCAATAAAAGAACCTCGCGGGCTGCTTCCGTAGCAGGCCGGGAGGAGTGTCGCAGCTCACACACTCTGACATTTGGTGCGCCAGGAAGGGCGGCTTTCTGCGCTCTCCATGCAACCATGGTGAACATCACCTCTCATGGCGAGCCTTCTCGCCAATTCGCCGTTGCCTTTAGGTGGGAGATGATGAGGCTACCTCCCGCTCCAGAGCGGGCATGTCTGACCAGGCCGACGGCGAGACAGTCGGCATGCCAATGCCACCCACGGCGCCCAGATCAGGCAGAGCCAATGGTTAGACGGTCGGAGTGCCTGCGGCGCTCATGGCGTCCAGGTCAGGACGGGCAGGCGACTGTACGGTCGGTGTGCCCTTGGCGCTCACACCGCCAGTAGCCGCTTCCTCTCAGCGGCCTTCTACTCCAACTGTGGCAACAGTACCACCACGACCGAGCCCGGAGAGCGTGCTGGCCGCAGCACGCGCTCTGCTCCACAACCGTCCGGGCAAGGGTGCCATCCTTGAGGTGGCAGAGCAGTGGCGACACGACGTCAACCACCCCGTCGATGCTGCCATGAACTATCCTGCCTACAGGAGACAGCGGGCTAAACCCTTGCTGGCCCAGTCGCATATACTGACGGTGGCTGGTACAGCTGCCACACGTGCGACGGCAACAGCTGACCTGAGGGTCGAGCTAAACCATCGCCTTGCAAGCGAACATGGTCGCATCACCATTGAACGACACTGTGAGAGGCGTCGCAATCTCGAAGGAGAGTATGGCTCTCCGAGTGTCGTGCCAGTGGGACGAGCACCACAGACCCCAGCCTCTCCTGGAGCAGTCGGGGGATGCATGGTGCTCGCACCGCAGCTTCGCATGGTGGTCTGGCCACCTATGTTCCGGCCCCACTTGTCAGAAAAGTATAATGGGACAGTCAACCCCGCCGAGTTCCTGCAGATCTACTTCACCTCAATCCTAGCTGCAGGAGGGGATGAGGCCATCATGGCCAACTACATCCCCATGGCCCTGACAGGCACAGCTCGGTCATGGCTCATGAACCTACCCCCAGAGCTCCATCACGTCCTAGGAAGAGTTGTGCTGGAGATTCACAGCCAACTTCATGAGTTCCTACATGCGTCCCGGCACCAAGCTCGACCTCCACGTCGTGTGGCAGCGTGATGGGGAGTCGCTGCAATCCTTCATCCAACGGTTCTCCCAGGTTAGGAACACCATCCCCTGCATCTCCAATGCCTCCGTCGTCGTCGCCTTCTAACAAGGTGTCCGTCAAAAGAAGATGCTCGAGAAGCTGGCCATGCACCACGTGCAGGACGTCTCCGAGCTCTTCAGCCTGGCCGACAATTTCGCCAGGGCGGCAGAAGGCCGAGACTGGCACTTACGGCCTGTCTCCGTGGCAGGGAGTGCTGGAGAGGCTGCTGCTCCGCGTAGCAGCAAGAAGAACAAGACCGGGGGCAGGAACAAACCTCTGACCAGAGCACCCACTGCCGCCCTTGCAGCAGCCGGTGGGGGCCGAGCCCCGCGCACCGACAAAGCCCACAACCTCGTCTCCCAGCAACGATGGCCAGTGGTGCCCGGTGCACAACTCCAGCTGCCACGGTGTCAGCAACTTCCGTGAGATCAAGAAACCTGCTGAGTGCTTCCGTGAGCTGCAACAACAGCGGCCACGTCAAGACGGTGCGCCCTCCCGCCAGCGGGAGGTCAAACAAAAGGCCAAACGTGAGGCCAGCGCTGAGCAGGAGATGGAGTATCAAGACACTGAGCAGGCGTTGAAAGCTGTCTACGGCCACTCCAACTCCGACTCCAGTGCCGACAGCGAGCAGCACAAGACGCTCCATGTCTAACCAGATGTCTCCCTCCATCGTGCGACAAGGGAAACACCCTCTTACACTCGTGTAGGGGGTCGAGGCCGCCCTCCCCCCGGAAACCCCCCTTGGCTCATCCCACGTCCTGGCATACGATGAAGCCACGCAGGACCAGCTTCGGCGTGAACTTACCGACCTCGTCGATGATGAAATGTGGCTAGAGGTTGCTCAAAATGCGCTACACTGCCAAATGGTCCAATGGTATCAGTAGTGGTACGTGTAGAGTAGACAGGCCAAGGTAGGGCCACCTGGTGCCTCGGCTAATACTTTCTTGAGAAGGGGTGACAAACCCACTCCCACCTGGGAGGGCTTTTCCGAGCAACACAAGTATGCCGCCCCAGGTGTGCCAACCTAGCCACATAAGATGGGGTACCTCTACCCATTCCACATAACATAGAACACCTCCGTAAGTTCTATCCTTAGTGCAGTGGTAAGGTATTTCTTCTTTTTCCCTTTCTTTGTAAAGGTGTCATAGTGTCAAGGAACAACGCTTAGAACAGCTAAGCCCGGGAGGAGTCCCGCTACTCTTGTCATCCAGGGCGGGTCGCTGCCTTCTTGTACGGCATGTTTCCTCCTATCACCCGAAGGAAGCCTGAAATGAGAAAAAAAATATCCTACACTGCATACCCTTCTTACAGTTTGTGCTCACTCATGTATATAAACTGTAAATGACATGTACGGAGCCTGTCCTACATACCTGTCCTAGGTCCCGTGGCACTGTAAGGTCTCCTTGCTGAAAGGTTAACACCCGCGGGAGGTCTAGGGCGTGCAGCCTGCTTAGCCTGGTTCCGTACCCTAAGCCTACCGCACTGCCTCCCCTGCACTAGAACTGAGTTCTTGGGGGTCGAAAGGTATACGCCTACAGATAAAAAAGTAACCAGGACAACGGACATCACCCCCTTTCTTTTTGTCCTTTCTTTTCATACAGCTCCGTTCGTGTGGCCAGCTACTCTTTTATGTGCCAACCGTAGTATGAGTTGTGCTATCCTTGTGCAGGCAGGTCTGCTTGAGGTACCTGTGGTGCACACGGGGGCCCTGTGGTTGACTCATAGCTCGGGAGCCCTACGGCGCTGAATGGTCCCTCCCTTGAAAGGCTTACGCCAGTGAGAGGTCCAGGGTGTGTAGCCTGCTATGACTGGTTCCGTACCCCTAGCTTGCACACCCTGCCTCTTCAGCGCTACAACTAAGTACCAGGGATCCAGACGGTTCCATACCTCTGAGTAAATTTTAACCATGAGTTGGGACCCTTTGATTGTCTCATTGTCTAGGGGTCCTATGATGTCAAATGGTCCCTTCCCCTAAAGGCTTACGTCAGTGGAAGGTCCAGGGTGTGTAGCCTGCTATGCCTGGTTCCGTACCCTAGCGTGCACACCCTGCCTCTCTAGCGCTACAGCTCAGTACCGGAGAACCAGTGTCTCATACCCCTGGACAAGGCTTTAACCATAGCCCGTATGACACACATCAAATTACCCAAGCCCCGTAGCTCAGCTAAGGACCGATAAGCCGCAGCAACGCTAACAACAGGAAAGGGTGGCCAGAGAGCACGGCTACTCCTTTTTCTCTTCCATGTCTGCAGGTCCGAACAGGTCCTTGGCGGCCTGTCTCATCCATTGGTAGATGCGCCCCAACACAAGGGCCACACCTACCAGGGGGCCGTCACGGTGAACCATGCGGGCAGGACATCGGACCACTGTAGAAACAGGCAGAAGACTCGGAGCACCAGCTACGACAAGCTGAAGATACTTGGCCGATGTTCCCTTAGATACTTGCGTTGCCAAGGATCCAAGACAATGTTAGCCACACTGTCAGAGCATTCCAGGTCCTTACGCTGCTAAGGACCCGGAGGAACAAGCTCGGGACATCGGCAAAGAGCTATCCACGTCGGCTAAGTCATTCCGGACCTTTGCGCTGCAAAGGGTCCAAAGTCTACACCAGCAACACAAGAATCGAAATAAGAGAGAGTCTTCATTAATGGCAGAGCTCTGGCATACAAAGTGGGATACAAAGCAACTGGGCACCTAGCAGCTACAAGTTGGGCAATCTCCTGCTCCATGGTAGGCTCGGTTGTCCCCCAAGCCAATCTCTATGCAAAGAGGCGGTCACCTTCTATGGCCCAATGGATGGACAGCAAACAGATCAGTCTGACGCCTCAAATTTTGTGAGGCATCACCGATCTGCCGCACAGCATGACGATCACGACCAGTGTCATGTGGGCCAAATGCCATCTATGGCAGACTTGGTTGTCCACGAACATCCAGTGTCGTGTGAGCCATGTCCCCTGGACGCATGGCCGGAGAAGGACGATCTAGCAGGACCGGAAGAACGTGAAGTCCTTCAGGGGTTCAAAGCCTTCCGCCGTCAGGCACCTAATCCCCCCAAGCACATGCATGGAGGTCAAAGCTAGGTCGTTTAAAGGAGGTCAAGCCTTCCTCTATCGAGTACCTGACCCTCCCCATCACCGACGCCCTGCTAGTCGGGGATCTTGTCTCCGATGGCTTCCTCTACCACCGGCAAGCCATTCAAATGGCTTTTGCTTCTATCTAGGACCGTCAAGGAGAAGGACGCCTCAAAGAGCTACACCGAAGGCAGCACGCACACGAACATCTCGCAAAAGTGGACGAAGATAGCCACCAGTGTTAGGATATGAGGTGGATGAGAGCGCTGAGAAGCGGGGGCTTCCAAGGCGCAAGAGGAAGACAAAGGCCGCAACATGCAGGAAGGTACCACCCTTCTGCGGAAGGCCTCCTTTTATACACATCCGCAACCTCTGGCAAGGGAACAGGCGCGGCGATTGGGTTTCCACGCTGCATGCCACGGGCTACTCGCTTCCCCCATTGATGGGTAGGACCCAAGTCCACCCGTCAGACAATGGGGGCCAGGCAGGTAACTTCTCGGGAACGTCCGACGGTTCCCGAGAAAAGCAGTGCGGTGGAACTATAGCGACCAACCCGTGGGTTGCCACAGTAAATACCCCGAGGCAACCCCTTAAGCACGTTGCCGCGGAACATGCCTCCCCCAATGATGGGTGGGACCTAGGTCCACCCATCAGACCCTTGGGGTCCAGCGGGTAACTTCTCGGGAACGTCTGGACGTTCCCGAGGAAAGTGGCACGGTAGACCTGCAGCGACCGACCCGTGGGCTGCCGCAGTAATTACCCTTAGGCAACCCCTTGAGTGCGTCGTCGTGACCCATCAGTCAAGAGCAGATACTACGACGTGTTGTCACTTTGACTGTCGAGCTCGTCCGCTACGCCAAGGACATGCAGTCATTTTGTCTCCCAGGTACAACCACCACGCAGAAAAGATGGAGGCCCCACCTGCGGGCACGTCACCTCCCACGAGATGGGCCCGGGGGCCACTATCAGTACCCTGCAGACCAGTAACCCCGCGTGGATGGTAAAAGACACCTCAGGCTCAACCTCCCTGCTGTGGTGGGCCCCAGCATAGCCATGTGTCCTTGGTCCCGAGGTTAGCCCCGGGACTGCCACGTGTGCTTGACCTCCAGAACTGACACATGCCCTGGGCTCCAGTCCGAGCCTCCCCGCTAAGGTGGGGTCCAGGGCTGCCATGTGTCTGTGGGCTCTGAGCCCCCTCCCTGCTAAGGAGAGCTCCGGAGCTAACACGTGCCCTGGGCTCTAGTCCGAGACTCCTCCCTTAGATGAGGTCCAGAGCTGCCGCGTGTATCCGGGCTCCAACACTCCTCCCTTGAAAGTTTCCTATGGGGGTGAATAGGCGGAAAATCTGAAATACGGCTTAGTAAAACTGATCGGTTCATAGAGTGCGGACTAGGTCGGACTAGTTCGGTCACAGAGAAATTTAACTCAAGAAAGATAACACATGATTTATCTCGTGGTTCAGCTTCACAAAGAAACTACATCCACGTTGAGGAGTTCACAAAGGACCAGGTGGACCAGGTTGCTCTCATCCTTTTCCTCACCAAGCAACTGGGCACCTAGCAGCTACAAGTTGGGCAATCTCCTGCTCCATGGTAGGCTCGGTTGTCCCCCAAGCCAATCTTTGTGCAAAGATGCGGTCACCTGCTATAGACCAAGGGATGGCCAGCAAACAGATCAGTCTGATGCCTCAAATTTTGTGAGGCATCGCCGATCTGGCGCACAGCGATGACGATCACGACCAGTGTCATGTGGGCCAAACGCCATCTATGGCAGACTTGGTTGTCCACGACGACGTCCATTGTCGTGTGAGCCATGTCCCCGAGACGCATGGCCGGAGAAGGACGATCTAGCAGGACCGGAAGAAGGTGAAGTCCTTCAGGATTTCAAAGCCTTCCGCAGTCAGGCACCTAATCCCACCAAACACTAGCGTGGAGGTCAAAGCTAGGTCATTTCAAGGAGGTCAAGTCTTCCTCTGTCATGTACCTGACCCTCCCCAACACCGACGCCCTGCAAGCCGGGGATCTTGTCGCCGATGGCTTCCTCTACCATCGGTAAGCCATCTGAATGGCTTGTGCTTCTATCCGGCACCATCAAGGAGAAGGACGCCTCAAAGAGCCACACCGAAGACAGCATGCACACGAACATCTCGCAAAAGTTGACAAAGATGGCCACCGGGGTTTAGGATATGAGGTGGATGAGAGCGCTGGGAAGTGGGGGCTTCCAAGGCGCAAGAGGACGACAAAGGCCACAACAGGAAGGAAGGAAGGTACCACCCTTCTCCGAATGGCCTCCTTTTATACACATCCGCAACCTCTGGCTAGGGAACAGGCATGGCGATTGGGTTTCCAGGCTGCACACCACGGGCTACTCGCTTCCCCCAATGATGGGTAGGACCTAGGTCCACCCATTAGACAATGGGGGCCAGGCGGGTAACTTCTCGGGAACATCCAACGGTTCTCGAGAAAAGCGGTGCGGTGGAACTGTAGCAACCAACCCGTGGGTTGCCACAGTAATTACCTTGAGGCAACCCCTTGAGCACGTCGCCGCGAAACTCGCCTCCCCCAATGATGGGTGGGACCTAGGTCCATCCATCAGACCCTTGGGGTCAGGTGGGTAACTTCTCAGGAACGTCTGGCGGTTCCCGAGGAAAGCGGCACGGTAGACCTGCAGCGACCGACCCGTGGGCTGCTGCAGTAATTACCCCGAGGCAACCCCTTGAGTGCGTCGTCGTGACCCATCAGTCAAGAGCATATACGACGACGTGTTGTCGCTTTGACTGTCGAGCTCGTCCTATACACCAAGAACGTGCAGTCTTTTCGTCTCCTAGGTACAACCACCACGCGAAAAAGATGGAGGCCCCACCTGCGGGCACGTCACCTCCCCTGAGATGGGCCCGGGGGCCACTGTTGGTACCCTGCAGACCGGTAAACCCGCGTGGAGGTTAAATGTAACACCCTCATCTCTGGTTTCTGCATGTATTCATGTTTCATGAAGAGATAACATTTTAAAAGAAGTAGGAACAGAGAAAAATATCAAAAAGATAGCCAATAAGAGCTGAATCCAGTTTACAGAGAACGCCGAAGACAACTTCTGCGTCCCGCTGGCCACGTGGTGTGTTCGGAGCTCATCCCTGCGAAGTGGGGAGAGGTCCGCCGCTAAACTGGCTACGTGGCAGGCTGGGGGCTCATCTCCTCTAAGGGGGAGAGGTCCGACCCTGTGGGACACGTGTTACCACGGAGCTAGCCTCTGCGGAAGAAGCAAAGGCATTTTCGCAGGACACATGTCGCCACCGAAGCTTATCTCCGGGAGGTCCGACACTATTGGACACGTGTCTACCTCAGAGCTCGTCTCTGAGGAAAAAGGGAGTCCGGTGCTACTTGACGCGTGGCATTAACGGAGCTCGCCTCCGAAGAGAGGGAGATCCGAAATGAATACGTGGCACACCCGGAGCTATCTACCGGAGAAAGGGAAAGACCGGCACTAACACATGGCGTGCGCGGAGCCACCTCTGAATAAGAGAGGAGGTCCCGACCGCCAGGATACGTGGCGCACGCGGAGCTCACCTCCAAAGGAAAGGGAGGTCTCGCTCGCTTGACACGCGGCACAACCGGAGCTCGTCCCTACGGAAAGGGAAAGACCAGGACCCGGTGGACACGTGGAGCTTCCAGAGCTCATCACCGAGGAGGTAACGAGTTCTGGAGCGGTTTTTGGATTCTGTACGAGTAGAAATACCGGAACGGAGGAGAAACCGACCTGAATTCCACAATGTTACCGCACCAAATCAACTAAAGATAAGTCATAAAGATTCAACGACAATCTGAGTAGAACTCTTATTCGAAGTCTAATCAGATTAGGACTCTTCTTCTCCCGATTATAAATAGAACCCAGAACCTTTGGCCAAAACCACAAACTTCTTTTCCAACTCCTAAGCCGCCGACTTGGAGCCCTAGCCCCAACTCGCCGACTAAGCCATCGCCGGAGTTCAGCGAGGAAGATCACCGGAAGAGAGCCCCAACGGTCTGTCTGGTCGGAGGAGGACCTCGAGACCGAGAAGGACGTAAGGTAGGTCTCCAATATCACCTTACGACATCGCCATGTTCTCTTTGCATCTGTTCTTCGATTCCTTTCAAACAGAAGCTTTCTCGTGGACAGATCACTTGATAATCGGGTTGATCTAAAAACAAGGTCATCGCCACATCCACCTTTGATCCGAACACCTCTGTTCATCATAAAATCCATGCAAGCCATGCAAGAACACGTACAAATCGATCTAATAAAAAATTATCATAGGATAGCATGCATATGCATCATCGCTTCTAGTTTAAGGTTTGTGCATGATATTGATTGCTGTGGATCATGTATGCGCGTGATCCTGTATAGCAGGACAAGCTCAGAAGCTGTCTACAACGAGCTGCAACAACAAGGTTTCGAGGTACAAGAACAACCGGAACCGCAAGAACAAGGCAAGTGCCCCTTGACCATATTGATCCTATGTTTTTGGAAAAACTGTTTTGTTTTGCGAAAAGGTGTGTGTGCTGAGTCAAACATGATGGGAAACCCTTTCATAGGAGTTTACTAGCTTTGGTTAAACCACCCTTGTCGCCAAGGAAGTTTATGAGTCGGGTATGGTTTTTGCTTTATGCTTCGCTGAGTCCATGGGATTGGGAAGCGAGATAGATGTGTCTAGCTAACTGCACTCGTAATGATAATGAGAAACTGATGATTGTTAATGAACATGGATTGGAGGGAGATCTAGGCAAGACTGGGTTTGTGAATTAGGTACCATGCGATGGTGGTTTACTTGCCGTAGATCTAAGGACCGGTTCTTGCGAGCACATGCCAGGATAACAGTGCCACCACAAGGCCAAGTATTGGTGCGGCTTAGCTGAGTAATTAGGTAAGTTGCTACATTGTTATGGACCGTGGAAGGCGCGGGGAATGGGAGTCGAGTGAGGACTGCGCTGGGAACTGCATGGCACAAGAGGGGGCCCATGGGTGGGAGAATTGGAGATTCTAGCCTGCCGGTGAAACCTTAGTGAGTCCATACATCTAGTAGCCCCTTTGTAAAGGCTATTTTGTGATCTCTTGGCCATATACCGACGGTTGTGTACTGGTATAATGGAGGTTCTGCAGTCACTGACGGGTGATGGAATCACAAACTTGTGGGTAAAGAGGTACAAACTCTGCAGAGTTCTAAAAACTATCATGATAGCCGAGCTTACGGTCACTAGCGCCTGGCCAACTTCCATGATTAGTCGGATGGTTATTTGGATGGTTCATGGCTATGGTTATTGGGATGGTTCTTGGTTATAATTATTGGTTATGGTTTTGATTATGGTTTTGGTTTTTGGGACTGTTGAGTCTGTGTAATAAGATGGGTTGCATGACAGTTGAGTCATGGCAACGAGATTGGTCTCGGTGTGAGACGAAGTTGTTTATGAGGTGAGATGGTAGCGAATACGAGATGGTATTCGTGAGATGGTAGCGAATACGAGGAGGTATTTGTGAGCAAGAATGAAGTTGGTTAATTTCGGGTGGAACATGGAAAGTGATGGAGGTATGCTGGTAATTTAATGCATGCTGGGATTACATTCACTTAAAAGTTTAGTTGCTGTTTTATCATGGTTTGATAAATAACTTTGCTTTCTGCAATGAGCCTTTTTATACCTACCTTGTTATGAGCCACATATCGTATTTTCCCGCACTTGCTGAGTACATCATTATACTCAAACTTGTATTATTATTTCATCATCAGTAACAAGAGAAGATTTCTATGAAGACCAAGTGGAGCATTAGGCGCGTGATCTGTTCTCAACCTTGCCTGTGGGGATGGAGTAGAGATGGAGCCACTGCTGCTTAGATTTGCTTCCGCATTAGTTAAATTGCTTCCGCATTAGAATAAAGACTTCCGCTGTGAGCATGAGTCCAAGACTCATGAGACATTGTAACAAACTCTGTTATTCGTGGTGATATATATTCTGAATTCAGTTTGTGGATCATATGTGTATGTGTGATGAACATCCTGCACACATATGCATCAGTTCTTGGTTCCGTGGTTTTCCACAGAATTGAGGGCGTCATAGATTGGTATCAGAGCCACGGTTGACAGTGGGTTACACGCCTAAATAGGAAAACACGGATTGGTATCAAAAGCCACGGATTAGGGTAGGCTACACATTTAGATGGATCACAGATTTGTATTAGACACAGATTAGTAGCTAAGCCACACTGACCATAGGATGCAAGCCTAGGGTGCATAGATTGGCCTTGAAACTACCTTGATTTAGGAAACCAGCCTTGAATAGGAGTTGTATGAGCCCTTGTGATGATTGTTCGTGAATTGTGTGCTTATTGTGAGTCGTGGGACGTCTCAAAACGTTGTCCATATCCACACGTCAGTAGAAAAGAGGTGTGAAGATGCTTCGGCACTTGTTCACGTCCTCATATGTGCTAGTATATATAGTCCAACCCACCTTGATGCATATAGTTGAAGGGATCTACCTAACCTTCTATTCTATTTCATTCTCCCCCACAGATGGTGAGAGGAAACTCCGGCCGAAGGAACATCATTGACAACCAAGAGGATGGCCACGATGAAGTTCCGGTTAACCCTGGAGCTGGTGAAAACAACCTGGAACGATTGATGGCCATGCAAAATAAGCTCATGCAAACCATGATCCAAACCTTGGGTCAGCTGCAGGCCAACAACAATAACCCCGTTCCAGCACCACTGCCACCACCACCGCCGGCTCACAACAGACTGGGAGAGTTCATGAGGACTCGACCACCCACCTTTGCTCAAGCTTGTGATCCCATGGAGGCCGATGATTGGTTGAAATCCGTGGATAAGAAGCTTGCCATAGTGCAGTGCAATGACCGAGAGAAGGTTCTTTTTGTGTCGCACCAACTTATGGGAGCTGCCGCTGACTGGTGGGATGCCCTATGCAACGCCCATGTCGACCCGGAGACGATCACTTGGACTGAGTTCAAGGAGAACTTCCGCTCTCATTACATCCCTGCTGGTGTGATGATGCTCAAGAGACAGGAGTTTGAAGGTCTCCGCCAAGGACAGAGAAGCGTGAATGAGTATCTCAACAAGTTCACGCAACTGTCCCGTTACGCCCCCGAAAATGTCAACTCGGACCAACGGAAGCAGTACCTGTTCATGAGAGGGTTGAACAATGAGATCCAGGTTCAGCTCCTCGACAATGACTACGTGAGCTTCCAGAAGCTGGTTGACAAGGCTATAGTGGTCGAAAGCAAGATCCGGGAAATCGAGCGAGAGGGCAAGAGGAAGATGCAATACCCGCCCAAAGGGAGCAACGCACGACCTCGGTACATGCCCCCAGCCACACCTCAGTATAGATCGACCACTCCTGCATACCGCCCTGATCAGCCACCACAGCAACGAACCGTTGCACCAGCACCTCGTGTGCCCTTGCCTCCTGCGCCCCGTCCCAACATGGGCGCCCCTGCTCAAAACCCCCGTCCCAACGTACCTGCTGCCGTGGGTAACAGGGCATGCTTTGCATGCGGGGAACCAGGACACTTCGCGAACCAGTGCCCAAGAAGAGGCCCTGGACAGCAAGGCAACGTGCCCAAGCAGAACCCACGCCGAATGGAGGGGACAATCAAGGAAACCGTGGACAGCAGAACTATGTTCGCGGCAACATGAACCATGTCTCTGCTGAGGAAGCACAACAGGCTGAGGACTTCGTAATTGGTATGTTCCTTGCCAACTCCAACCCAGCCACCATCTTATTTGATTCTGGAGCATCACATTCCTTCATATCATCCAAGTATGTTGCCAAGCATAATCTACCCATATCACACTTAAAATGTGCTATGCTAGTTAATTCCCCCGGTGGAGAAATGAGGACTAATATAGTATGTCCGAAAGTAAACCTTAAAATAAGGGGGGTAGACTTCCTTGCCAACCTTATTGTCTTGGATTCCCAAGGGCTTGACATAATACTCAGGATGGATTGGTTAAGCAAGCACAACGGGGTAATCCAATGTGCTGAAATGAGCGTGCAATTGACAAACAAGCACGGTATTCGTGTCGAGTTTGAGTCATCCCAACAAACAACCGAAAAGGCAATCTTGAACCACGTCGAAGGAGCAACATTGGACAGCATTCCAGTGATTCAAGAATTCTTGGACGTGTTTCCAGAGGAGCTTCCAGGTATGCCACCTGACCGGGACATTGAGTTTGCCATTGATTTGGTACCCGGAACTGCACCCATTGCGAAGAGACCCTATAGGATGCCCGGCAATGAACTAGTAGAACTTAAGAAAAAAATTCAAGAGAAGTTGGAGAAGGGTTTTATACGTCCAAGCTCGTCACCATGGGGAGCCCCCGTGCTCTTCGTAGACAAGAAGGATGGAACCCAAAGGATGTGCGTGGACTACAGGTCTCTCAACGAGGTAACAATCAGGAACAAATACCCTCTGCCCCATATAGAGGACCTATTCGACCAAATGAAAGGAGCCCGAGTGTTCTCCAAGATTGATCTTCGGTCAGGATACTTCCAGCTGAATATTAAGCCCTCCCATATACCCAAGACTGCCTTTCGAACACGGTATGGTTCGTATGAATATACTGTCATGTCTTTTGGGTTAACAAATGCACCTGCATACTTCATGTACCTTATGAACAATATTTTCATGGAGTACTTGGATAAGTTCGTCGTAGTTATCATCGACGACATTATAGTGTATTCAAAAAGTGAGGAGGAGCATGAAGAACATTTAAAATTGACCTTGCAGAAAATGCGTGAGCATCAATTGTATGCCAAGCTTAACAAGTGTCAACTTTGGCTAAAGGAAATATCGTTCGTAGGCCACATTATCTCCGAAAAAGGGGTATCGGTTGATCTAGGAAAAGTGAGAGATGTTCTGAAGTAGGACCAACCGCAAAACGTGAGGGATATTCGGAGTTTTCTTGGGATGGCTGGATACTATCGACGCTTCATTAAAGACTTCTCTAAGATAGCAAAGCCTATGACGGAATTGCTAACGAAGGGAAGAGCCTTTCGATGGACACCAGCATGCCAAGAAAGTTTTGAGGAACTCAAGAAAAGGCTAACCATAGCGCCGGTTTTGGTATTGCCGGACGTAAGCAAGAGCTTTGACATATATTGTGACGCATCCAGACAGGGGCTCGGATGTGTGCTCATGCAAAAAGGATAAGTGGTAGCCTATGCCTCACGACAATTAAAGAAGCACAAGCTTAATTATCCCACACATGACTTGGAGCTAGTAGCAGTAGTGCATGCATTGAAGATTTGGAGACATTATATCCTTGGTCATCGATGTGAGATTTATACGGATCATAAAAGCCTCAAGTATATATTTACACAAACGGACCTGAATTTGAGGCAACGTCGATGGTTGGAACTTATCAAGGATTACAATGTTGGAATCAACTACCACCCTGGGAAGGCCAACGTAGTAGCAGATGCATTGAGCTGGAAGGGAGCATGTCACCAACTCACGGTTCGGGAGCTACCACCCGAACTACGTAAGGAGTTCGAACGTTTACACCTCGGATTCTTGAACAACATGGAAGTAATGGAGATCCACTCTTCATTGGAGCAAGAGATAAGAGATGGCCAAGCAACAGATGAGGAGATCAAGGAGATCAAGGAAAGGATCCAACAAGGAATAGAGAAGGATTTCAAGGAGGATGAGAAGGGTACGCTTTGGCTAGGAAAGAGGATTTGTGTGCCTAACGTGAAGCACATCCGAGACATGATATTAAAAGAGGCACATGATTCACCCTATTCCATACATCCCGGAAGTACCAAAATGTACAAGGACTTGAAGACTTGTTATTGGTGGGATGGTATGAAAAGGGACATAGCCAAATACGTTGCCCTATGCGACACATGCCAACGGGTGAAGGCGGAACATCAAAGACCCGCTGGATTGTTGCAACCTTTGAAGGTATCAGAGTGGAAGTGGGAGGACATCAGCATGGATTTCATCGTTGGATTGTCACGTACTCAGTCGGGTTATTACTATCTGGGTTATCGTGGACCGATTGACGAAAACCGCCCATTTTCTCCCTATAAGGGCCAAGTACAACGTTGCACAACTAGCTGAATTGTACATGGAGCAGATCGTGTGCCGTTATGGAATCCTGAGGAGGATAGTCTCCGATCAAGGTTCTCAGTTTACCTCTAGGTTCTGGACGAAGCTGCAGAAAGCTATGGGTACACGACTTGATTTTAGCTCCGCCTACCACCCACAAACCGATGGACAAACCGAAAGGACAAACCAAATTTTGGAGGACATGTTGAGAGCTTGCGCCTTGAAACGTGGGCGTAGTTGGGATAGGAGTTTACCATATGCCGAATTCTCCTATAACAACAGCTATCAAGCTAGCTTGAAGATGTCGCCTTTCGAAGCATTGTATGGTAGACGGTGTAGAACGCCACTGTTTTGGATCGAAACCAGAGAGAACCAGGTGTTTGGACCCGAAGTGCTACAAGAAGCTGAAAAGCAAGTCCAAACGATACGGGAGAACTTAAAGGCTGCCCAGTCTCGAAAGAAAGGCTATGCGGACAATAGGCGAAGGAAGTTGACTTTCGAAATAGGAAACTTTGTATACCTTAAGGTATAGCCTATCCGAGGCCAATGACGTTTCAACATTAAAGGCAAGCTAGCACCTCGCTACATAGGACCATTTAAGATTTTGGACAAGCGAGGAAAATTAGCCTATCAACTAGAGCTCCCAACGCACCTCTCCAACGTATATGACGTGTTTCATGTATCCCAGCTCAAGAAGTGCTTGAGAATACCAGAGGAGCAAATACCAATGGAAGAGCTTGAACTTCAAGAGGACCTGACTTATGCGGAACATCCTGTCCAAATTTTGGACATAAAGGAAAGGGTCACCAGGAACAAAGTGATCCGATGGTGCAAGGTACAATGGAACCATCACACCGAAGCTGAAGCCACATGGGAGCATGAAGAAGACATCAAGGCAGAATTTCCCCGTCTATTCTCTACTAACGAATCTCGAGGGCGAGATTCAATTTAAGGGGGGTAGATTTGTAACACCCTCATCTCTAGTTTCTGCATGTATTCATGTTTCATGAAGAGAGAACATTTTAAAAGAAGTAGGAATAGAGAAAAATATCAAAAAGATAGCCAATAAGAGCCGAATCCAGTTTCCAGAGAACGCCGAAGACAACTTCCGCGGCCCGCTGGCCACGTGGTGTGTTCGGAGCTCATCCCTGCGAAGTGGGGAGAGGTCCACCGCTAAACTGGCTACGTGGCAGGCTCGGGGCTCATCTCCACTAAGGGGGAGAGGTCCGACCCTATGGGACACGTGTTACCCCGGAGCTAGCCTCTGCAGAAGAAGCAAAGTCATTTTCACAGGACACATGTCGCCACCAGAGCTTATCTCCGGGAGGTCCGACACTGTTGGACACGTGTCTACCTCGGAGCCCGTCTCTGAGGAAAAAGGGAGTCCGGTGCTACTTGACGCGTGGCATTAATGGAGCTCGCCTCTGAAGAGAGGGAGATCCAAAATGAATACGTGGCACAGCCGGAGCTATCTACCGGAGAAAGGGAAAGACCGGCACTAACACGTGGCGTGCGCGGAGCCACCTCCGAATAAGAGAGAAGGTCCCGACCGCCAGGATACGTGGCGCGCGCGGAGCTCACCTCCGAAGGAAAGGGAGGTCTCGCTCGCTCGACACGCGGCACAACCAGAGCTCGTCCCTACGGAAAGGGAAAGACCAGGACCCGGTGGACACGTGGAGCTTCCGGAGCTCATCACCGAGGAGGTAACGAGTTCTGGAGCGGTTTTTGGAGTCTGTATGAGTAGAAATACCGGAACGGAGGAGAAACCGACCTGAATTCCACAATGTTACTGCACCAAATCAACTAAAGATAAGTCATGAAGATTCAACGACAATATGAGTAGAACTCTTATTCGAAGTCCAATCAGATTAGGACTCTTCTTCTCCCGATTATAAATAGAACCCAGAATCTTTGGCTGAAACCACAAACTTCTTCTCCAACTCCTAAGCTGCCAACTTGGAGCCCTAGCCCCAACTCGCCGAGTAAGCCATCGCCGTAGTTCAGCGAGGAAGATCATCGGAAGAGAGCCCCAACGGTCTGTCTGGTCGGAGGAGGACCTCGAGACCGAGAAGGACGTAAGCTAGGTCTCCAATATAACCTTACGACATTGCCATGTTCTCTTTGCATCTGTTCTTCGATTCCTTTCGAACAGAAGCTTTGTCGTTGACAGATCACTTGATGATCGGGTTGATCTAAAAACAAGGTCATCGCCACGTCCACCTTTGATCCGAACACCTCTGTTCATCATAAAATCCATGCAAGAACACGTACAAATCGATCTAATAAAAACTGATCATAGGATAGCATGCATATGCATCATCGCTTCTAGTTTAAGGTTTGTGCATGATATTGATTGCTGTGGATCTTGTATGTGCGTGATCTTGTATAGCAGGACAAGATCAGGGAGCTGTCTACAACGAGCTGCAACAACAAGGTTTCGAGGTACAAGAACAACCGGAACCTCAAGAACAAGGCAAATGCCCCTTGACCATATTGATCCTATGTTTTTGGAAAAACTGTTTTGTTTTGCAAAAAGGTGTGTGTGCTGAGTCAAACATGACGGGAAACCCTTTCATAGGAGTTTACTAGCTTTGGTTAAAACACCCTTGTCGCCAGGGAAGTTTATGAGTCGGGTATGGTTTTTGCTTTATGCTTCGCTGAGTCCATGAGATTGGGAAGCGAGATAGATGTGTCTAGCTAACTGCACTCGTAATGATAATGAAAAACTTATGATTGTTAATGAACATGGATCAGAGGGTGTCACACCCGGTTTCTCCGAAGAACAACTGAGTGAATATCACATGTATGCCAGGATCATTTTCTCATACATGTGATGACAAATAGTGAAGCATCATTTATTACAAGCCAGGTGGCGAATATAAATAAGTCTTACATAGCATGTGTCTCGATGGACGATAATAAGTTCATAACAAGTAAATAAAATAGCAGCGGAATATTATTCTTGTGGGCTCCGTTACAGGCGTTGCCCGGGGGACTCCATGAACCTAGAAACCTTCTTCGGGTCGAAAGTCTTGATCATTATACACCACCTCATTATCTTGACCTGAGCAGCAATATAAACCAACAAATATGCAAGGTTGAGTACCGATGCAAGTGTGGGAAAGTTATGTCATGCATGGCTAGAGCAAGGAGAGGTTGAACTCATGGTTAACGCACTACGCAATTAATACCTATCACCTTAGCTTATTAAGCACCTACATTACTACACAGGTGAAATGGTCCCAATCTCCCATCCCATCATCATAATCAAATAACCATAACATCATTTTAAATGTTAAGCTCCCCGCTTAACATCCTTAACTTCCAAAGCCATCATCCTCTAATCATGAATAAGTCCAAGCCGCTCTTGACCATGAGCACGGCTGTCATGACAGTTTTGACTCTGCAGAGTTTGCACCACTGTACCCACATGTAGTGATTTCATCCCCCGTTGCCAGGTGGACTAAAAGAACCTCCATTATGCCAGTGGCTACGAACCACATTCACACTTCCCAGGTGTGTAGCCAGGAGATCACTACGAAGCCTTTACAAAGGGATTCCCGACGAGCGTAGGCCCACTGAGGTTTCACCACCAACAGCATACAAGAGGCTCCAACCCCGCTGCAGTGGCCCCCTCTTGAGCCTTGCGGTTCATATGGTAGTCCAGCTGACACCTATTCCCCGCACCATCCAACACACCCATACTACGCCGGGGATACACCTAATTAATTGGCCAAGCTGCCCCATCTCAGCATGTGGTTGGCACGGTAAAGCCAGGTTACATGCTTGAACCGGTCCTTAGGATCCAGGCAAGTACTAAACACAAACCCGAGTCTCGTGCACCCAGCACCAACCAAATCATCCTACTTGCCTTGATCCCTACCTCTACATAACTCATAATATCTCATTCAAGAATAAGGTAAACAAATTGATGATCTCATATCCCAATTATCCCATTCTAAGCATGGCTAAGCATAACAATAAATGACATGATAAAATAAATTCCAACCCAAGCTACAAGGAAACAAGGTAATGCAATTCTAGGGAAACTTCCTAGAATGGGTTTCATATTTCAATTGACAATGCAATAAATTCTATCTACACATCCTAGCATAGGAACAAAGTGGTCAAGGACACTTGCCTCCTTCCTACTGCTCTTGGAATGGGTAGTCCTGATCTTGGAAAGGAAGAACTTGCTCTGGAGCAGGTTCTACCCATACCATCACACATAGCAAAAGAAAACAACAAGTCATAAGACATAGTTCACACTTCCACTTCATACAAACCACACATTCACATTTATGAAAGCCATTCACAATTCTATGTGTTGTGGTTACTCTATGTGTATTGATTTTGGCTTACATGCACTTTTAAACATGTAATTTATACTTTTGTATTCATATTCATGTTGGCATACTATATCTGAATTTCTAGTTTAAATAAATCCCTTATATTTAATTGATACACATTTTAGCCACCAAGTATGCATAAAAGGTGTTTTCCTACTTCATATGTGTCTTCAAACCTTCTACCAACCCTAAACTGAATTCTTTGGATTTTGGAAACTTCATTTATCATTTTCTAGTTATTTATACCTAGTTTGATATATTTTCAGATTTATTTCCTATGCCTAAATGTGCACTTTATTATGAAAATAGTAAGACACCTCATCTAAACAGAATAGGTTTTGGGTCTAAAATATTAAAAAATATATTTTTGAACTTCTCTTCTGATGTAAACTATTTTACATTTATTTTACAAATTTTCAGAATTATTCTATACTTAAAAATGTGTCCCTATTACTAATAAATGTGAATAATCCATTAGACAGATTCATTCCAGCTAAAAATCTATTTTTAACTCACTCCAAAGTTTTCCAAGTGCTAGGAGAGTTCAAATTTGAATTTACAATGTGTTTGTCCCATCTTTTAAATTTTTAATACTAATCACATATTCAAATTCCTAAATTTAATATCATATAGGGTCAAAAAGGTAAACTCACCCCACTACAGGGTCTATAGTATTATTTTAAGAATTTTTAGGGGTCTAGCTACACATAACAGAGGGGTTTTTCCTAATTTTTATTAAGTCCAGGGGTCAAAACTGATTTTTAAATGAATTTACATGATTTTCTGAACTTCCAGGGGCTAGATCCAAAGTTTCCGGGGCTAGCTCTTATTTTCTGAGAACCCCAGGGGGTAGCACGTAAGAATTCCGGCCTTTATAACGTGGGGCTGACGTGGACCGTCCGATTTAAAACAGACGGCTGAGATTATAACATCGAACCGGTACGTGGGGATTTAAACTCTATCGTGTGATTTAAAATAGACGGCGCACAAGCGGCCACGTCGCTCTGATCGAGCGCGGGCGGCGCTGCCCGGCGGCGCACGGCGGCGGGAGGCGGCGATCTCGCCGGAGAGTTTCGGATCTTCGTCAATTCTTCCTAGAACTGTGATTTTATGGCATAGATCGGTAGAGGGGAGGTCGGGGATCTCACCTCGGGGGTTTTCTGAGCTCGGAGGTCCTGAAAAGCGATCGGCGACGAGGTCCGAGGTGAATTCACGGCGAGGCTCGTCGGCGCTGTGTTTCAACCGCAAATCACCGAGTTTTCTGCACCTGCAAGGTTCCCCGGAGGCGGTGGACCAAGACCAGCGAGTTAGATCAGAATTCCCGAGCGTAGATTGCGCAGAACTCGCCGGAGAAGCTCGGTTCCTCACCGGGAGGAAAATCGACGAATCGTGGGGAAAAACGGGACGATGCCGGGGTTTTTATAGACGGGGAAGGGCGGCGTTCTGTTGTGATCGAGTTTGCGTCGTCCACGAACGAAATTCGGCTGGGATACGCGAGGATCCGGGGCGGTTTTGATTCTGGGTGAGAAGAGTCCGGCCGAGCGCGGGCGCGAGCGCGAGGAGGAAGAAAGGGTTGGCGGGCCCCGCGTGTCAGTGGGAAAGAGGGGGGGCTCGCGGCTGCGGGCTGGCGCGGGGGTTAGTGGGCCGGCTGGTGGGTTTCGGCCCACTGGCCGGGGAGGTTTATTTTTTTCCTTTTCTTTTTCTTTTTCATTTCTGTTTTGAGTTTAATTCGAATTCTAGTTTGAATTTGAATTTTTGCAACACATGCAATACGTCCAAAAAATTTTAAATTCCCCTCTTAACAGGATTTTGGGGTGTTACAGAGGGAGATCTAGGCAAGACTGGGTTTGTGAATGAGGTAGCATGTGATGGTGGTTTTTGTAAAGGTCTCAAAATTTTGAATACAAAGAAACACTTGTTTGCAAAAGTTGGTTTCATATGTATGAAATTTGGGACTTGTTAAAATTTTTCCACATGTGATAACACACATGAGGGTTTTCTTCACACAAGTTTAAATGTTTAATTGAAGACTTGGAACCCAAGAGGGGGTCTAAAACAAATATGGGAAGTTCCCATATGTGTGAGAAAACAAAAATCAGATTTGGAACAATTTGTTCAAAAAAAATTCAAATGAGAACAACACAATGGGATTCAAAACTGTTGTGCTGAAAATCTCATTTGCAGCAGCCAAAATAAAAATCAGATTTCATATTTGAATTCCTTGGGTCCAAATTAGGGGGTGTGCAAAGTTTCATGATATATGGAAATGAATTGCAACCCATTTTCCAAAATGGACATTAAATGACAAAGAATTCAAATGCATATTTGAATTTGGATAAAACTTGCCCAAGTATCCAAATGCCTCTCAGATTTAAACTTCCACAATTGAATTCCATCAATATTCAAATTTGGGAGATATTTTAGAAGAGATAAGGAGGACTGACATGTGGGACCCACATGTCATTGAGTGGACTGAATATTGCAAAAGATCTTCAGTACACAGTCTTCATTTGATTTCCTCCCACGCGAAGCAACGGCCGAAGCCGACCTCCCTCCGCTCGACACCGAGCTCAGCCGGCAGCCACCTCCTGGTGGAATTTCGTCGCGCTGGAGAGCGGCCTGGGTGCCTTTATACACTGCCGTGCTCCCGTTCTCCCTCATCACCGAAGCCTCGGCTTGTTCTTCCTCCTCGTGCAAGAAAAACCGACCGAGCGCTGCCGCCGAGCTCTCGGTCGATCGGCCATCACCTAGCCCGCGTGGGGACTTCAGCTGAGCAGCAAAAACAAGCAACAGAAACCTCCACGACCTCCTCGCGCCATCACTGAAGGATTTCGTGCTCTCCACACCGAGTTCAACCAGTTTCCGCGGCGGCCCTCACCCAATAGCGACAGGGTGCTCTCGTGGGCAACACCACAGAACGGGTTTCACGACCAAACGAGGCCATCGTGTGATGCACGAGGTCTCCGTGCAGCTTCCACCCGAAGCACAGAGCCTGTCTCAGCCTCTCGACGACGAATTTCGAAGATCCTCTCCGGCCGGTGAAAACTGACCCGCGGGTATGACTCTGCGAAATTCTCGATTGATCTACAGGAATCCGGACAATAGACGACGGCCGGAAACCGTCGTCAATAAAAACACTACCGTCGTCAATAAGTTATTGACGACGGTAAAACTTTATAGACGACGGTCTTCGGCTGTCATCAATTATTAGTCGTCAATAAATTTATTGACGACGGTAACCGTCGTCAATAACCTTATTGACAACAGCTAAATCTAGCTGTCATCAATAAACTTATTGACGACAGCTATGATAGGAACCGTCGTCAGTTACGATGGCTTATTGAAGACGGTTTCTGGTACCTGGCTGTCGTCAATAACAATGGCTTATTGACGACAGCTAAATCAGGCTGTCGTCAATAAGCTTATTGACGAAGGCCAGAAAGCTTATTGACGACGGCCAGAATTTCAACCGTCGTCAGTAACCGTGGCTTATTGACGACAGTTTACACTAGGCCGTCGTCAATAACAATTGCTTATTGACGACGGTTTCTGGTACCTGGCCGTCGTCAATACTAATGGCTTACTGACGACGGCCAAGTACCAGAAACCGTCGTCAATAAGCTTTCCAATTTTTTTTTAAAAAATGGAAAATCCTGCCCTGGCTTCGAGGCCAGCCCTGGCTCGATGGCCAGATCACAGGCAATCAAAATATACATCACAGAATTGCATAAAAACACTATACGCATGCCACACTACCTTACGCTACCCCGACTGCTGCCACCGGAGTCCAGGAAGTCGTCGTGCGCTCGTCCAAACGCTGGTTGCTGAGGGGATGGAGTTTCCTGAGCCCGCGTCGCCGATCCCTATGATGTACATGTATAGTTAGACAAATTAGAAGTTCACAAATGTGTATATGATTAAATAGACTCATTACAAGTTAAAATTGAGCAAGTTAGCTATATTTGGCTATGTTTGAGTAAGTTTGCTCATATTTTACTAAGTTTGAGAAGTATGGACTAGTAGTGTTTGTGTTTGAGCTAGTTCAAATAGTTTTGGCTATGTTTGAGTAAGTTTGGTCATATTTGACTATAGTTGAGTAAGTTGTACCATATTTTACTCAGTTTGAGGATGTTTAACTAGTTTTCTCTAAGTTTAAGTAAGTTTGATCAAATTCAACTAAATTTGAGCAAATTTAACTAGTTGCAGCTATTATGAGAAATTTTGTACCTGTGCTCCTGACGTCGGCCCCTGTGGTAGCTGTATCGGTGGCGGCGCCCACTGAGGAAAGACAACGGGCTGTCCTGTGGCCATAGCCTGCAAATATGAAGTAAATTATTATACATGTCATTTATATATTAGAAACGTTGAGTACAATGATCTGAACTTACCTGCATGGCAGCTTGCAGCTGTAGCATGTACGAGTGTTGATACTCGTCCCTAGCCCGGAGCTCGGCTGCCTGCCTCTCGTTCGTGAGCCTCAGCGCTTCCTGCGTCCTCTGGAGCTCATCTTGGACACTCTGGAGCTCCAGATCACGGCTGCCACGCCTGCTGGATCCACCCTGCGATGAAGAGGCCCTTGAGTAAGACCGCGCCTCCCTCGAGTCTACTACTCCATCGAAGATGGCCAACCTACACAACGAAGTAAGAGTATTAAAGTTTCGTGTCTCAAAGTTAATGAAAGTAAATGAAAAACAACAGAACTCACCGGCCGTGAGGTTTACCGCCACCGCTTGCATAGGCGGCTTCAGGTACGATCGGCGAGTTCTGCCAATCGTAATCGTCGCCTCGAAGCCTCGGCACCTCCTTCCCATACTTTTCCTGAAAATACAGAAACTTAAAGTCATCAGAAGTTTTAAAGATAATACAATTAAGTCAACTAAAGAACTCACCAACGTCTCTGTCGCTGTCTGAGAAGACAGCTGATCAGGCTGCGAGGGGTCACTTCCCATGTGACCCCTCCTCCACACCTGGATAGCGGTCGGCTCTTGACCGATCTCGCGCTCCTATCGATACGTGTTAGCACAATGATAGCGATAGAAATTAAATAGAATATAATTCGAGTATCACTTACCATCCGTTTAGAAATGCGAGCATAGCCGTCCCCGCCAAGACGGTGTTTTCCGTCCGTCCCTCGACTCTGTCGGTGGGTCATCGACACGCCTTGGAAGCCCTGGCTCGCCCAACGAGCACACAAGGAACTGTAGGCGTCCGGACAGGACTCAAGCCACGGTACGCTGACCTGCACACATTTGTTATTGGATGAAAACATTGATGAAAATTGGATAATGAAACAAAGTAAAATAAAGAATTTACCTCTGCGTACTGTGCCTCCGTCAAGTACTTGTCCGCCACATCCCTAAACTGCCCCGGCTCACCCTCGTCCGGATGCAACTTATAGTATGCCTTCGTAGCCTGAATGCGAGCCGTTGAAATCGACCGCGTCAGGAGCTTCCTAGCGTTGTTGTTGAAGACCAGGCGAGCGTGATCCAGCTGGGCCTCGTCCTCCAAACGGTAATATTTCTACAAGTAGAAATATACAAGTTAATGTATTTAACATATAATAGGTTCGCATTTAACGAATAGACGATTTACTTACCATGAATTCATGCCACACATGCTCCTGGTGGTTGCCGTAGGTAATGTCCTGGGCCGTAGCGTAATCGTCCCAAGACGTAGCAGCCCGTCCGTTCACTAGACCGGGGTAGTGACAACGGATGAGCTAGCCCAGGACAGCGTTGACCTGGCGGTGGCCTCCTTGACCCGTGAACGAGTCATCGGCCCAAGACCTAATACACGATTCTCAATTAGTACATATATAAGTGTTAAAATATCTAAATTGATTTGTTATAGATTTACTTACCTATCGCCAACCGGACGAATAACGACCCGATCTTCTGGCCGTGCAGGAACCGGAGGAGGAGCCACGTAGTGGCTCCTCCTGTAACGCCGCTGTGGAGCCGGCTCCACATCAGGCTCTGTGGAAGGCTCTGAAGCAGGGTCTGAATCCTGCGGTGCCGGAACCTGAAGAGGATCCGAAGCAGGATCTGTAACAGGCTCCGAAACCTGTGGTGTCTGAAGAGGACCCCTGGCCTCTGTCTCCTTAGACGTAGAGTCGTCCTAAAAATTTGAAGATTGGTAATATAGATTTAAGAAAGTTATTTATATAATATATGTAATTTAATATTCTTTACCTGTCGTGACCGCTCTCGTGACCCCTGGCCTCTGTCGAGGCCCAACAGCTGAGACAGTCTACCATTGCTAGACTGACAGCCCTGGAAAACGGAGTCTGCTCTCGGGGGCAGAAAGCCCCGCGTCCCCCGTCGTCTACTGCTCGATGACATCATGATGAAAGGAAATTTGATAATGAATTTAAAGGAAAATATAGAAGACGAAAGAAGAGATGAAAG
The DNA here is from genome assembly GCA_030760725.1 of Neostapfia colusana. Classification (NCBI taxonomy): domain Eukaryota; kingdom Viridiplantae; phylum Streptophyta; class Magnoliopsida; order Poales; family Poaceae; genus Neostapfia; species Neostapfia colusana. Next base: position 27,546,604 of record JASWHV010000017.1, on the reverse strand, counting down.
AAACGATACTTGTACTAAATTTCAAAATTCATCAGTATCACGATCATGTACTCTACTTCGTAAACCGGACCATCGATCTTTTGTCATGGTTGTTCGCCGTTTTCATTTTTTCACATTATGAGTCTGTACATCTTGTGCATCTCCAACTAATTCATCGAGTCGTAGACCAGGCTCAACGACAAAAGAATCCGACAACTCTTCTTCTTGTTAAACAACATCTGCCTCATCAATGTAACCAGTATTGTCCGGTGTATATAACCGCTCACGAGGATTCACCTTTTGTACAACCCACCATGCACTAAGTTTTTCGCATGGATATTGTATATAGTACACTTGTTCGACTTGGTGTGCAAGGACAAAGGTGTCGTAGCCTCGTAGTCGGTCCTTGTGTTTGACTTCTACCATGCCAAATTGGTTTTGTCGAGTTCCATTGTTATTATCAAACCAATCATAGTCAAAGAAGACTACTTTAAGGTCTTTACTCCCGGCAAAACTAAATTCTAGGATTTTGTTTATGATCCCATAGAAATTAGTTTCATGTCCTTCGGCATCGGCGGCCCTCGTCACAACTCCTGTGTTTGATGTTGCCCTTAGAGGACGTTGTGCTTCAAATTGAGTTGAACGGAATCGGAACCCATTGACATCATATTGACCAAAGAGTTTAACTTTAATGGACCCGTAGGACAGTTGTTGCAAATCTTGATGAACACCGGCTTGTGTCTTGCACTGTCCAACATATGAAGTAAGAAGACTATTTTATGCTATGAACATAATTACTAAGAGGAACAAGACAAGGAAAACGTTACATGATTTCGAAACCACGTTTGGAAGTTAGGTCCTCCATTTACTCCATAGTGTCGCATTGTTTGTATTTGCTTGCTAGTAGGTTGCTGCTTAGACTTCCAATTTTGTCGATTGAACTCACTAAATCAGGACAAAACAGAATTATTGGTGTAGATGTATAACACACCACGCAAATTAGTATAGATGTTGAACAACCACTTACTGAAAAAAATTGTCCATCCCATCTATGTTAGCGTACATGTATAACAAAGCAGCTGTCTTTTCATCTGCTGAAGCATCATAGCTCGTGCCACTACCAACAGTGGTGCCTCTCGTTTGAAAAAGTGAGAGTTCGCTACAAGAGGTTGCTTCAGCCATATTGTACCGTAACACCGATGCATTAACATTGTGTTCTTCTGCAAAGTAGACACTTGAAAAGTATCCTATCTCCTGAAGTGTAAATGCTTCGGCGATGCATCCTTCAACCCTTGCCCTATTACGAACCATCGGTTTTAGACATCTGAGTGCTCTTCAATGTGGTACATCCACCTATATTGAACAGGGCCACCTACTTTAGCTTCATATGGAAGATGGATTAGAAGGTGTTGCATTGGATTGAAGAACCCTGGAGGAAATACTTTTTCCATCTTACATAAAAGCACAGGTATCTCTTTTTCCAACTTCTCCATCATCTCCCTTTTGATTTCTTTAGCACAAAGCTGTCTATAAAAATAGCTAAGCTCGGCTAACACCTTCCATACCTCATCGTCAAGATAGCCTCGAAACATAACCGGCAGAAGTCTTTCCATGATTATGTGATAATCATGGCTCTTCAATCCAGTAAGATTTCCAGTCTTAACATTAACGACTCTTCTCAGGCTAGCAGCATAACCGTCTGGGAACTTCAACTGTTTCAACCACTTGAAGACTTCTTTCTTTTCTTTTGGTCGAAGGCAGAAAGAAGCTCGTGGTTTGCCACCAGCTTCGGAGAGCTCAAGACTTGGTCGGTTACAAACCTCTGCCAAATCCTTCCGAGCTTTAATATTGTCTTTTGTTTTCCCTGTCATATCCAAGCACGTGCTTATGATGCATTCGCCCATGTTACGTTCCTGGTGCATGACATCAATGTTATGCATTAGAATTAAAGACTTCAATGTGAGACGGGCCAGTTCGAAACGGGTGACGCATGTCGTATAGGTTTACGTCAATCTTTCATTTTTCAGTCATTTAAAAGAGAGAGAGGAAAGAATGAGAGAGAATAAATGAACGAGAGACAAAGAAGTGGGTCAGCCATCCTAAGTTATGCCCTGTTGGGGCCTGCCATTATCTTACGACGCCTAGGGTTAGCCATCGTACGTTATGCCCCGTCGTAAGTGGGTCAAAGAAGAAACCGCACCGTCGGGGCCCGCCGTCCAAGCGCGGGAGCTTGCCGTCCTCCGTGCCTGTCTCGACTAATACATTACCAATAAATGGGCCGTGACAGACCCTAATGGGTCGTGTCAGGCCGGCCCGGGCCGAAACCCATTTATTTACATATAGTAACTAATCACACAATCAATCAAAGTATTATTTAAACAATAATCAATTACAATACTAATTAAACAATTAATCAATTAAGGTCGGGCGGCGCGGCAGGGCGGGGCTTGGGGCAGGGACGGGCGGCACAGCAGGGCGGGGCTCGGGGCGGGGCGCGGCGAGCGGCGGCGGCCGAGGCGCAGCCGGGGCTCGGCGTGACCAGGGGCGGCCGGGCGGGTCTTGGGGCGGGACGGCAGCGGCTGCGGCAGGGCGGGGCGCGGGATGGCGGTGCACAGTGGGGCAGGGCGCGGGACGGTGGTGCGCGGCGGCAGGGCGGGGCGTGGTGGCGCGAGGAATCGCCAGCGTGAGTCATCGGCGGTGGCAGCACGAGGGGCCAGCGGCGCCTTGCAGCGACGGCGGCGGGCGGAGGCGGCGCCGGCATCGGCGACGCTCAGCCAGGCGAGGCGAGCCGCCCCGGCATTCCCCCGTCACCGACTGGATGCCTAAGCGCGCTTCAGCGCGGGGCGCTGGCCTCCCGCCTCGCCTCAGGGGGTGGGCGCTCACGAGGCACGCCGGGGGAGGGGGGCGCTCGCTGGCCATCTGGGAAGGAGGAGGAGTGCCAGGATGTGGGGAGCGGGATCCTGTAGCCCGGCGCGCGGGGGGGGGGGGGGGATCCCCAGAGGGTCACAGGCGGTGGTGAGGCACAACACCGCACCCCATTGATTCCTTCTCGCCGCCGCTGCCAAATCTCGCGCCACCGCGTCGAGTCCAAAAAATTCAGCGCGCCGCCGCCGGATCCGGTGCCGAATCGCCTGATTTGGTGCCGCTGCTGCAGGATCCCACGCTGCAGCCACCTGATTCAGCGCCGTGCCGCAGCGCTGCCTGAGTGGAGGAGGATATTTGGAAAGGTATCGGTGAGTAGCTCAGGTGTTTGCTCGGTTAGGGTTGAAGAGGAAGAGAAAAAAAGAGATGGGCCACATGGGCTGACTGAGCTAATGGGCCATACAAAAACCCAGAAATCTGAGAGAAGATGAGAAACTGAAACTGCTGGATACATAGAAATTCAATATGTATGAAATTCAAACTTACAAAAAACATGGATTTATTTCAATGAAAACAAAGGAATGCATTTTGACGTATTATTGAACTTCTATTGTATCAAATTAAATGACTGTGGCCCATGGAATGGCTGGGTGCTGCGCGGGAGAGAGAGAAATAGAGAGGAGAGCTGAAGTGGGCTATGAATAATTGGCCCATTATAGGATAAATATGTATATACTTCTGTATTTTTGAAATTTTTTAGAATATATCACTACTACAGTACATAACGCCTAGGCACGCCTAGGCTCTAGGCGGAGGGTCACCGCCCGCCTAGCGCCTAGCGCCTTTTGGAACACTGCCCAAGATTATCTAAAAATTTTTGTTTCGACTGATTTTTGTTTGGTTTCAAAATTCGGGCTGTGAGCGTTGTTCCCATGAAAAGGATAAAAGATAGGCAGCAATATTTTTTCGGTCACTTATAACATTTTATGTTCATGTAGCTAATGGTACATTTGATGCACCAGTTAGTAGCTTAGAACAGTTCAGGAATTTCTTCGAACTGTTTATTACATAGTCTCAATAAGAATCATGTTGATAATATAAGGTATAACCGCAAAGAAGATTTGCATATTCGAAGGGGGGTGAAAAGACGGCATGCGTCTCCACTACCCTTTGTCCAAATGCCTCCAAAGCAGCATCTCTTTGCCTAGATTCTAAATTCTATAACTTGGCAGAATATTTTTTGTGCATGTCTAGCAAGCTATCGACACCGATCTATTATTCATCCTGCCTAATTTCCAGCTAGCCCTATACTAAGAATAGATTATGAACCGAGACAAGAAGATGTACTGAGAGTATAGCCTCTAGCGGCAGGCCAGGAAAGAAAAGCACAAGGATAAGGAACTAAAGCGACAAAAAAGGTTCTTTCCAATTTCCAAACAGTGTGACACATAAAAGGATTCCATTCCATGTGTGTATAAGAAAACATCTACATAGATTTGTGATTCTTTGGCTACAAATTAAAGTTTGTCAGAAAAGTGTTAATAAGACTTGCATATATGCGAGTCCACCGGAGTTCGAATTTGCACATGTAATTTATTTAAAACTGGGATTCTTTGCTTGGAATAGAATTTCTTCTTTTAAAGGATATTTATAAATATGTTAAAGTTGTTACTATCCTAGGGTTGGGTACAGCCTTGCTCGATAACAATGCCAAATCAGCTGATTATTTTGTGGGGAAGCAACTACGATGTGCTTGGTACGGATCTCCGAAAAGTGGAACCATATCAACCATCTGTGTCCCCTTCTAAACACTTTAATCCAAGTCCCGAACATGATCTCTCGCTCTTTGATTACATTTCCAGACATGCACTTTTTTTTGGTAAAGACTTGGCTCCTTCTAAACACTTTAATCTAGCTAGTACGGGCCGGAGGGGGAGGGGACGGGCCGGAGGGGGAGTGGCCAGGCCGGAGGGGGACGGGGGAGGGGCCGGAGAGGCCGGCCGTCCGGTGGCCGGCGGTGCGGCCTGGGGGCGAGGAAAGCGGGGGGCGAGGAAAGAGGCTGGAGGGGGAGGGGGAGGGGGACTTACCTCGGGCCGGAGACGGGCGGCCGCGGCGGCGGGGACGGGCGGCGGCGACGGGGACGGCCGACGGTGACGGGGACGGCCGGCGCGATCGAGTCGGGAGGCGGCACTGGCCGCCTCCCGGCTCGCGTACGGGTTATATATCCCGTTATTGACGACGGTGCTAGGAAACCGTCGTCTATAACGACCTTGTTGACGACGGTCCTAGGTCACCGTCGTCAATAACTCCTCGGGTGGGCCAGGACTAAGTTAAAGACGTTGGCCCCGTTGTCAATAATTTATTGACGACGGTGCTAGTCTAGCCGTCGTCAATAACTATGTTATTGACGACAGCTATACAAATCCGTCGTCAATAATATTAAAGACGACGGCCCCGTCGTCAATAAATATGGTCGTCGTCAATGATCGGTTTTCCTGTAGTGTTTAGGCATCATGAAACTTCGCACACACAGGCTAGACATGTAGGCGCACCAGTTCTCTTTTGAAACCTCGCACGAAACACGCTGTGCATGGTGCAATTTCACTTTTTACGACGGCGGATATGGCGGGAAGGTGCGGGTGCACGGTGAACCCAAGGTTAGAGCCATTTCCAAGCTGTATCATCCCCACGTAGATGATCCCTAGAGTCCGCCGGTGCTCCAGAGCTTGGAAACCGAAGCTTGGAAGGCTTTGGGCGTCGGGGCGACGTTGCCGGACTTTGTCCGAACCGTTGCGCCGTCGCGGGCTAGTTTGGGGGCCCTGCCAGCTCGGGAAAATCACACCATCGTGTTCCTCGGGGTAAAATAGGGCCTGGTGGCGAGTAACAACTCGGGAGTTGGTCGGAGCGACAAAAACCGGAGAACTCTGGCGAGCCCGGCGGCGGTATCGCGCGGGAGCGCGAGGTTGAAGAAGACCTCGCCGGTCCCGCCTGTCAGCGGCTCAGGGGAGCAGGCTGGATATTCTGTGGCGTGGGATCAACTGTAACAGCGCGGGAATTAACCCTGTTGTCCCGTGTGGCGCGCTTCCGGTGACTGACACGTGACCCTGGTCCCACAGTCAGGTTTAAACTTTTTCCTGGATTTATTCAAATTTCAGATTTTCTCCAAACTTTAGAAGAGAATAACTTTTGCTAGGAACCTCTAAATTTAGTGATTCAAATTGGGTTAGATTAAGATTGACAAACTCTATCCAAATATGCAATCCAATTTGTATGAAAGTCTTTATTTAATGCTGGAAATTTTTTAAAGCTTTTCAGCAAAAGAATTTTAGAGGGAGCTTGGTTTATCCAAAAATCCCCAAATTTTGCCAGAACATTCTTTAGGGTGTTCTTAGACCCCTGTAAAAGTTTCAGCTCATTTGGAGTTGATTTGGTCAGGAGAATTCAGATTGTAATTTACTGTGTTCAAATGAATACAGAAACATTTTCAGATAATTTCCAAAACTTGTAAATTCAGTTCTGGGTAATTCTTATCTCCAAAAATCCTAGGACAATTCATGTAGACTCTATGAACTATAATTGAAATTGTGGTTCACTTAGTTTGACATGAACATGGGTGTTACCTCAGAATTAATTCATCTTTGATTAAACACTTAGAAGATTGTTCTGAATAACCCACTCCATGAAAAGAGATAAATTTTGGTCCAGAGGAGTTTCTTGTGACAAGGCACTCGCATGAAAATTCTTAGCTCCATTAGAGCTCTGGATCACCACTGTCATGTGTAATCTCTTAAGGTGATCAAAACTTAAGTGGGAAAATCACTCAACATTTCATCATAGTGTTTAAACCCAACCCAAATGACACGACCCCACTGGTCCTGTCGAGCCAGGATCACGCTGAGGGGTGCTGCGTTGCACAACACCGTATAACACACGTCAAAGGTACAAAGCGGAAGCGGAAGCTTTATTACATAAACAAGTTTATTAACATGTTTACATCAAAATAAGTTTAGTCCACACTCGCGGGCGTAGACTAAGCATCAAGTGCACGTTCAGCCCTCGAACGTGTCCTTGCTAGCACACTCGCACACTAACTCTGCGGCGTGCACGACTCCCACTCGACGGGGTTCCCCTCCTGGGGTTCCGTCTCCTCTTCGGGAGTCCCTTCCTCATAGAACCCTGCAAAAGCTTCAAACACAAGCAGTGAGCACGAAGGCTCAGCAAGTCTGACCCGTCTCACCTAAACATGAAACTTCTACATGAGGGTGATGGGTTGCATGAGGTAAAAATCATTTGCAAGGACTCGCCTAATTAGTAGAACCTTACTTTCAAGTTTTAGCAGCAGGTTGTGGAGAACTTTACGCTAAGGCACATGAGAGAGCCGCAATCAAACAAGAAACGCATTTCTCTCATGTACTTTGCCCAAAGTTGAAAAGAACTTTAGTTAGCACTAAGCTACAACATATCATTAACAATCAATATCCAACGTTCAATCAGCAACATTTTAACATGTAACTAGCCTGTTCTTTCTACGTCACGGTACAGTGAACAAGTGGTACTCACTGACCGCGAGGGACGGCGATTATAATCGATTTACACCTGCAGGGTTACCCGAACAACCCGTCACGTACGCCCGTACTCGATGTTGCCTACAACAACCATCACGGACGCCGTACGCGACTACCTTTCACCCGTTAGCCAAATATTGAACCGGTCCCATCGTCCCGAGCAAGAGGTCCCTGCACGCGCATCTCTGTGCCGCCAGCTGATTTACACCTCGAGCTCTCAACCTACCCTCTGAACGACGGGCAATGCCTCAATACCCAGCTACCCGAGTTACATCAGTTTCCCGGTTCCCATATAGCCGGTAGGTCTTCGGTACTGTTCTAGCTTGTTCAACAGGCCCGCACACGGCTCGGTCCTCAATCGACACAAGCGGAGCTACAGCACACAGGCCCCAAAGTCCTGCTGCCCTTACTCTCCGCTCGGTCTCATTTTCTTGCCATGTGTATCATGTGCTATCTCTACCCGAGCAATGTGCCTCTAGCCTATTCTCGCGAGTAGTTCCAACTACTCGACTTGTACCGAATCCTACTCTATCCTAGCAATGCAGTGGCTAACGGGGTTTGCAATCCTAAACCCCAACCCATGGTTTTCTTGGCTATGCAGTGGGGTTTCCCAAACAAGACTCTGATGCACAACATAAAGAAAACAAGTATGTGCTCAAAACAATAAAAATTTATAAAATGGTTAATGCAAACCGGGGCTTGCCTTGCTGCTCTTGGTCGTAGGCTAGCTGTTCCTCCGGAGTAACGAAGTCTAGGACTTCGGGTTCCTCCTCGACCTTAGCGACTACATGATAAGAACAATGTATGTATTAATTAAATGCTTTTGTATTAACTTTGAAGTTGTGAAGTCTATAACCTTTACTAGATAGACCTAATGACTGTGAAACTTTTACTGTGGCTTGGTTACAACCTAAACAGAGACTTGGTCAAGTTTTAGTTGCAGCAAAGCTCATTTGAGCCCTCCACAAATAATTATGTCCTTGACCTTAATTAAAGGCTTTTAGGGTGTTCTAGGTATTTTCATGAAACAAACTATGACTTTCTGAAAACTAGATTTTCAGAGGGTTCTAATGGAATTGGTCTCACTTAATTTGGAAGTCTCTAACTAAAGATATGAGCTAAACAATTTCAGAGAAAATTCTGAAAATGTTTCTGAACATTTTCTATTTTCTCTGGAACAGTTTTACTAATCACACCATTAGGTGGACTAAATGAGCTCAAATGGATCTGAAATTTTTATGGTAGTTCATGGATATTTTGGTGAACATCTCAGCAAAATTTCAGGATTTTTCTCCAAAGGATTCTCCAGTTAAAATTCCTAACAGTTTAAACTTTAAGGAATTAATTCTGGAGAATTAAGGAATTTCATGAAGTGAAACTTGATTTTCTGGAAAGTACTCAGAGAGCTGAACCCAGCAAAATTTGGTTCACTCGATTTGGAGCTTTCTAGCCAAAGTTATAAGGATTTGAAGTTTGAAGGAAATCTGAAAATCGGGGAAAAGTTTAAACTCGCGCGTGGGCCCAGGGGACACGCGTCGCACGCCGAAGCGACAGCACACCGCGGCCCACAAGGATTTTGCGCGCCAGCACACCCGATCCCGGCCGCAGCCGGATCCCGATTCAAAATATCGGCCGCTGACAGCTGGGGTCCACCCCCTTCTTCAACCTCGCGACACCCGCGCTCCGCCGCCGAGGGACCTCGCCGGAGAGCTCGCCGCCGGCTGCTGTACAGCTTCAAACTTCTTGATTCTGGCCGCCCCTGCCTACTTTTACTTGGGGAACATGATCCGAGGGTCAGCTGCTCATGACAACGGCCGGAGCATGGTCGGCGACGAGCCGCCATATCGGAACGACTTCGGCCATGTCGGCTGATGCTCCTAGTGCCTCAGCTGCTTGGGAAATCGGTCGGGGAGCATCAGTGGACCTCAGAGAAGGTCGACATGAACTCGGGGTAGCTCGGGGAAGGCCCGAAATAGGTCCTCACCGTGCGCCCGATACCCCCCCGTGCGTTCCGCCATTAGTAGACCTTGAATTACGCCGGGCACAGAAGTTCTCCGGCCCAGAGTTGTGAAGGCAACTTGTGCGTCACCGTGTCTAGTTCGTGTGGGAGTGGCCTGAGGCCCTCTAATCCTTTCTAGAGCACGAATTAAACAGAATCGTACCCGAGGGTCGTTCTGCACACAGAAAGGGGAAAAGTGGAAATTCGCCGCCGGTGAGCAACCACTCGAGCTGTGGCTCGGGGATGAGCAGCACCGATCACTTGCGCGTCCAAGGGTGCCTTGGCTCGGGCGTGACAACGCCCAGGTTGGGCTGTCCACGAGAGCCCGAGGTGCGGCGGTTTCCAGTTCCGAGTTTGATCTTTCGGCACAGCCGATATCACTCGGTTTCAATCGATTTCTATCAATGGGAAGGATGGAGGATGGTTGCTAGTACCTTGCTGGGACCTTGGAATGGAAAGAGGAAGCTGCGATCAGCTCGATCCAGCAGGAACTCGAGCGCCGGTGATGGCAGTGGAGAAATGGATCGTGCACGTCGGCAGCTCGGGGAATGGCGACTGAAGCACGCCGGGGAGGGAATAAATAGGCCGGTCGGCCGGTCTCCGGCTTGGGGCACGCAGCAGGAGCTGGCGCCGGCTGCCCCCTTCGGTGGCGCGCGCGCACAACAGCCGGGAACCGACTGAACTGTGGTTCAGTCGGTTTGCTTTGAGGCTGAGGCTGACATGTGGGTCCCACTCCTCTTTTAACCTCTGAAATTTATTCCTAACAGCTGTGGTAAACAGTGAACCCTATTCTACCCTTGGCAACTCAAATTATTCACCCAAGAGCCATTTGAATTGATCAAAGTTCAAATGAGGTTTGGTTTGAATGAATTTCAGCACAAGTGCAGTTTGAAATTCAAATAAAGTTTGAATTTCTCCCCCTTAGCTCATGTCAAGATCAACTCCAAATGGAGTGAAAATTGGTGTGTGAGCTCACAAAAATGTGCTGAGCAAGAATATGCCTTCCACTTTTAAATTCAGTGGGTGAAAACAGTTTGAATTTGAATATGTTTTCAAACTGCCCCTTTCCTATCTACACCCAAGATGACCTCAAAAATGTTTTGAATTTGGGTGAAACTTGGCATGGACATCCTTGGCAAAGTGTAGGAGTTTTCATATGTCCAGCCCATCTATATCACATGTGGGAAGTACCACTTTTGTAATGTGTGAGTTTGTTCCCTAATGAGCATGTTGATAATTGTTACTTGCTCTTTATTTGTGTTCATCATCTTTCCTCAAATGAGGTGTGTGGTGTGGGGATGAACACTGCAAATGGGTGTCAAAAACTGAGGCCCTTACATTCCTCCCCCCTTAAAAGAATCTCGTCCCGAGATTATAAGGTGAAAATGAGAGAGAGGACGGTGGAAAAATTACCGGATATGCGACGTGAGAAAGTCGGGGTAGTTAGTGCGAAGGAATTCTTCGCTCTCCCATGTCGCTTCATCCATGGAGTGATTACTCCACAGAACCTTGTAGAACCACAACGTACGGTTGCGTGTGGTTCGGGCCTTTTCATCAATAATCTGCACCGGTTCCTCCCGATAGGTGAGATCCGGTTGCAGTTCTTCAATGTCTTCCAGCTGAACGGTAGTTGATAGCTTGAGACACTTCCTCAGCTGGGAAATGTGAAAGACGTCGTGCACACCGGAAAGTGCTTCTGGTAATCTTAGCCGGTATGCCACCGATCCACATCTTTCGGTAATCTGGAATGGACCGATGAATCGGGGTGCTAACTTTCCTCTCACCCCAAATCTGTTTACGCCCTTCATTGGAGACACTCGTAGATATACGTGGTCTCCAGCTTCGAATTGTAACGGACGCCTTCTCCGGTCTGCATACTGTTTCTGTCGGGATTGAGCGGCTTTTAGGTTCGCTTGAATTAATCGAACCTTTTCTTCCGCGTTGGTGACAAGATCAATCCCGAAGGTAACCCTCTCGCCAGACTCACACCAATTCAATGGTGTGCGGCATTTTCTCCCGTATAGCGCCTCGTAGGGCGCCATCTTGATGCTGGCTTGGTACCCATTGTTGTACGAGAACTCGGCTAACGGCAAGTGATCATCCCAGTTCTTGCCGTGGTCGATAGCGCAAGCTCGTAGCATGTCTTCTAAGATTTGATTTACCCGCTCCGTTTGCCCATCCGTCTGCGGGTGGTAGGCTGAACTACGGATCAGCTTCGTCCCCAAGGCAGCGTGTAGCTGCTCCCAAAAACGGGACACAAATAAAGTGCCCCGGTCCGATACGATGGTACGGGGTACGCCGTATAAGCATAGGATCCGTGAGATGTACAGTTCAGCGTACTTCTTGGCGTTGTAGTTGGTGTTGACCGGGATGAAATGGGCAACTTTGGTGAGCCGATCGACGATCACCCACACAGAATCATGTTTCTGTAAGGTGGTGGGTAAACCGACGACGAAATCCATGCTCACGTCCTCCCACTTCCAGGCAGGAATGCCCAGTGGTTGCAGCAGTCCCGGTTTCCGCATGTGGTCTGCCTTCACCCGTCGACATGTATCACACTCGGACACGTATTTTGCAGTCTCTCGCTTCATCCGTGTCCACCAAAACTTGCTTCTGAGTTCTTGATACATCTTGTTGCTGCCGGGGTGAATAGAAAACTTTGATAAGTGAGCCTCATCAAAGATTTTCTTCCGTAACTCCGGGTTTCGGGGTACGACGATCCGGTCCTTGAACCATAGGACGCCGTCTCCGTCCTTCCGGAAACATTTCAACTCCCCACTGTCTACACGTCTCCGCAAATGTGACATGCCCTTGTCATTCTTCTGGGCTGCCGCTATCTCTTCACGGATGGTGGGGATCAAAGCTAGGTTGTAGAGAGCTCCATGTGGAATCACATGTAGTGGTGGTTCGCTCTCTTCCAACGGTGTGATGGTCAGATTATTGACGTGTGACTTGCGGCTTAGCGCGTCTGCCACAACGTTTGCCTTGCCCGGATGATAATGGATCTCTATCTCGTAATCCTTTATCAGTTCTAACCATCTTCGTTGCCTCATGTTCAACTCCTTCTGAGTGAATATGTACTTGAGGCTTTTGTGGTCGGTATATAAATGTACGAGGTTACCGAGTAGGTAGTGCCTCCACATCTTTAGTGCAAGTACCACGGCAGCGAGCTCCAAGTCGTGAGTTGGATAATTTTGCTCATGATTCCTAAGCTGCCTTGATCCATACGCGACCACTCTTCGGTCTTGCATCAGCACACATCCGAGCCCAATGCCGGATGCATCGCAGTACACATCGAACGGTTTTGTTGTGTCTGGCTGCGCCAAAACCGGTGCTGATGTCAGGTGCTCGACTAAAGCCTTGAATGCTGCTTCACATGCTGGACTCCAAACATATTTGGTAGCCTTCTTCAGCAGCTCTGTCATTGGCTTGGCAATCTTCGAGAAGTTCGGAATGAACCTCCGATAATATCCCGCGAGTCCGAGGAAACTCCGTACCTCATGAACAGTTCTCGGGGATTTCCAATTCAGCACTTGCGTGATTTTGCTCGGGTCCACAGCGATACCCTCCGCTGAGATGATATGCCCGAGGAAAGGCACTTGCGATATCCAAAACTCGCATTTGCTGAACTTTGCGTATAACTTGTGATCCCGCAGCCGTTGCAAGACTATACGCAGATGTTTCTTGTGATCTTCCTCCGACTTGGAATATACCAGGATGTCGTCGATGAAGACCACGACAAACTTGTCCAGCTCCGGCATGAACACCGAGTTCATTAAGTACATGAAGTGAGCTGGAGCATTGGTGAGGCCAAAGGACATGACCAGGTACTCATAAAGTCCGTACCTTGTCGAAAAAGCTGTCTTTGGAATGTCCTCAGCCCTGATCTTAATCTGATGGTACCCGGATCTTAAATCCATCTTGGAAAAGACCTTTGCTTCGACCAACTGATCAAACAACATGTCGATCCGTGGCAACGGGTACTTGTTCTTGATGGTTACGGCATTTAATGGACGGTAGTCCACGCAAAGCCGCAACGTTTCATCCTTCTTTTTGACAAATAATGCCGAACAGCCCCATGGCGAGGAGCTCGGCCTAATAAAACCCTTCTCCAGAAGGTCCGTGAGCTGAGTCTTCAGTTCAGCCAACTCCTTGGGCGCCATCTTGTACGGCCTTCGGGATATTGGCATGGTTCCCGGTGCAAGTTCAATCTTGAACTCCACCTCTCTATCGGGTGGCATCCCCGGCAAATCATCCGGGAATACATCAGGGAATTCTCGGACCACTGGAATGTCTTCCAATCTGATGGTTGTGGCTTGATAGACACTTGGAAGTTTTATTTCTGGACTGTCCAGAAATAATGAGTGAGAACCGTGCACTCCTGAGTTTAAGTGCACGACTCGGAGGACGGTGTCTAAAACAGCGCCGTGGCGGTTTAACCACGACATCCCTAGGATGACATCGACCTTCTGTCCCTCTAAGATAATGAGAGACGTGGGGTACACTCTACCCGCTAAGCATAATGGTGCTTTGGAGACCATTACGCTTGCTGAAATCTTCCCACCCGGTGAACAAATTAAATATGGACTATCGGTGGGTAGTATTGGCAAGCTGTGTTTAGCAATGAAAGCTTGGCTAATAAAATTATGCGTGGCGCCTGAATCAAATAGTACTATAGCGGGATGCTGGTGGAGTTGGAACATACCCGCAAAGATTGGCTCGCCCTCCGGCACGTCCTCAATGGCAAGCTGGTGGACAGTACCGGGCCTAGGGTTTGCCCGCCGCGCATTAGTAGGGTTCCGGGGTTGATTCCTCCCCGGAAACTGTGGTACCACTCCGCCGCCTTGCCTCTCCGGGCAACTGCTCGCGAAGTGTCCTGGACGACCACACTTGTAACATGTGGCCGCTGCTGGTGGAGTACTTGGTGGACGAAAGCCCGGCATGCGTTGCGGAGGTGCAAACGCACGCGGCATCGCCCGCTGCTGCTGTTGTTGTTGCGGTGGTGCTGGCAGTGCCGGCCGGAATGCCGGTGAAGAATACGGCCGACCGCGGAACGGCATCGACCGCTGTGGTGGCTGCCAGCGCGGACCTGATGGTGGGCGATTCACCATCCGAAACTTCTGAGAAGGACCGCCTCCTTCTCCGCTGCTCTGCGGCGCGCTTCGCTTTCGCTCTGCCGCCGCCAACTCCTTGCCGGAGTCTTCCTGAACAATCGCAGCATCAATTATGTCGTTGAGGCTGCCGCGATTGAACATCGCCAGCTTGTCCTTCAGGAGCGGGTTAAGCCCCTGGTAAAAGTGGTCCCGCCGCTTCTCGTCCGTATCTGCGTGATACGACGCGTAGAGTGCGAGATCGTTGAACGCTCTGGAGTACTCCAGCGCGTTCCGGCTCCCTTGTTGCAGGTGTAGGAATTCCTGCGTCTTCCTCTTCATCAAACCGGGCGGTATATGATAGGCCCGGAAGGCCGTCCGGAACTCCGCCCAGGTCATCACTCGGTCGGTGGGTTGTGAAGCACAAAAGTTGGCCCACCACGCGCTCGCGGATCCTTGGAGCTGCTGGACCGCGAACTGAGTCTTGCGCTGCTCGCTGATTTGGAGCAGCCCGAACTTCATCTCTATGGCGCGGAGCCAGTTGTCCGCGTCAAGTGGTTCATCCGCCCTTGAGAATACAGGGGGATGAGTCGCCAGGAAGTCAGAGTAGGAGCTCTGTTGGCGCTCCTCACGATCTTGACGTCTCTCTGGGCGAGACGTATTCGCAATTAACGTTTGCAGCAGCTCTGTATGCTGCTGATGTGAACCCGCCATTGCCGCGACAATGTCGGCCAATGTAACCGTTGGCAGTGGCGGTGGCGGTGTTTGCTGTTGCTGTTGCTGCTGCTGTCCCGAGGAGTCCTCGGGAGGTGGTTGGGAGGTCTCTCCCCCTTGGCTAGTACCTCCAACATCGGGGTTGGCACGAGTACGCGTCATTCTGAAATTCAACACAGCAGCAATTAGCACATGTCTTACTCAAAATTCCATAAACAGGAGTAAGTATTGAAGCGACGCATGATTAACTTGCACAACATTCACATATATTGATAAAGCATAAACTTTATACAAGATACATTATTCTCGGATCTCCGAGAAGTCGTGCTCATGCCGTCACTACCTATACATACGCTACCGTCTACACGACATGTCACCGATTACAAAAGTTGGGTTACGCTACCCTAGCTGCCCTACTTGGCAACCGTAACCCCCTACTCGGAGTAGAACTCGACCTCCTGTGGGTCGTCCTCCTCCGGTACCTCTGCTGGTGGCTCGGGGTCTACCACCTCTTCTCCCATTCCAGGTTCTCCCATGGCTGGAAGACCCAAGACTACTGGTACGCCCAATACCGGGGGCACGAGGTCCTGCAATGCATGCACCTCGTCCATAGCCTGGTTGTAGTCCTCTTCCCAGCCTTGTCCTTCCTCAATAGCGTCGTCCCGCTCTTGAGCAAGGTCCTCATTCTGCTGGGTTAGGGTCTGCACCAGCTCTTGCAACGCCGCAATGTCAACACGGCTCTTCTTCTTTGCCTTCTTCAGACGACGCAACTGATTGTGTTGTTCATTCAGTCGCTTGATTGTCGGAAGGAGCACATTGCGGAGTGCACTGTGAGCACTCTCAAAATGATCTCCACGGCTTGTGCTCTCCTTGAGCTTGGTGGCGAGATGCTCCGTATGAACAGCTTGGCTGTCCATCACCGCGTTTCCCGCCCTCATTTGGAGGCTGAGATTTGCCTCCGCGGGGTTGTACCTTGGGCAACTCGGGTTTGTTGCCTCTAGGTACCTCTCTTCCCACACATGCTGAGCTCGTCCCTCCACCGGAACGAGTGCGTATGGAGTTCCCTCCATAGCCTGTACGTGTAGTTGGCAGAAACGTGACATAGTGTCACGGGCTGCCACTTGCCACATCCCTTCCGGTTGTCTTCCTCTCACCGTGACGGTGAATGGCACCCAACCGGGTGGCGTAGGCCCTGCAGGAACCTCGACATGGATCGTCCACGTCTTGTTCCCCTCTTCGCCTTCTTCCTTGGCGAAGTATTGCGGCATCTGGTTGTACCCGAAATATTGGAGCATTAGCCACAATGCCCCCGGGTAGCCGCTACGGTCAGAGCAGTGGGAAACTACCCACCCGTTCTCCAACCGTTTATCTGCTGCCATCTGTAAAAATATATTTGAGAAATGTCAAATATTTATTTAAACAGTAAACCATTGAGTTATAACACAAGATATGTCATTGAACCCTTAACACTTGGAAACATAGTTCAAATTTTTAAACAAATTTGACTGCTGATCTGCTGTTCCCATGACAGCCCTGACCAGTTTCCATATCAATCTGATTTAGGCCAGGTTAAAAGCAAAACCAGTCCTGGAGCTCAACATCAAAGTTAAAGTTAACTTCAATAGCTTTCCAGAAAGTATTTGGTTGGCCTAAGATCTGCTCTGGTTCAAAAGTTATGAGATGTCAAAGTTAACAGAATTTCTGGGAACAATTGGACAGCACCTCCCTGCCTTAGGTACTGATTTGATCCAAGAATTCCAGTTAATTCTGTTCCTATTCTGACAAAACTTTCTGTTACAAAGTTGTAACCCATCTCATAAGCTTCCCAGAACCACCTCATTTTCTATTTTTGGATTTTTATGCAGGAAGTTATGCTTAATTTACAGAGAGTCTACAGAGAGTCTTTGCTCCGTCCTGTTTTCTGGACAGTTTCAACTCTACTGCATTTTTCGAGTGGTTAAGGGATGAAACACCTCTGGAACTCAACAGAAAAGTTGTAAAGCTCCTCCAAAGCTTTCCAGAAACGTATCATACGACCCCAACCTCGAAAGAACTCAACCTCTAACCTCTGATTAACTTCAGCCTTGATTTAGCTGAAAACAGAGTGCTCTGTCCTTAACATCCTATAAGTTGAAAATTTATTAACTTTGAATATCCTGTTCAAGGGAAGGAGTTACATCAAGTTTTACTACTTTGGATCAAAACCTTCAAGTTTTTAAATGAAGTTGTTCATTTAGTTGGGTGTGACGTCGAGGCGTCACCAGATTATGTCGGTACTACGTCCTCACAAAGGAAAAACCTATACCGGATTTAGCCGGCTTCGTTAGTTCAGTGGCACTACTCGTCACTCGCACACGGATGCTACACGTCTACCGTTTCGTGGTAAGGCTACCTGCAGAAACTCAAACAATCATCAGACTCGGCTGCACACCGAGCCCGGAATCCATACAGTTTGTACACCCGGCCGTCATCACTCGCCCGGATGTTCTCAAGCCAAACACGCCTTGAGTTACGTGTTCACGTTTCAGACCACGTGACGGGGTCTCCCATGTTGCACCACGCACGCCAGGGACAGACGTTGCTCGAATACCCCAAACGACATGAAGAGTCGTAGAGGATATCAAAGCGGGTCGGGTTACCTGCCACCCGTGGGGCTCCACCCTTCAGCTTGTGCGCACTGGTGGACAGCGCTTACGTGCACCCCCCAAGACATGAACGTCCCGAGATGCACGATTTTCCGACATAACAAATAGGTTACTAAGCCACTTTCTATATACTAATAACATCCTTATACGGGCTACTAACTCGTTCCTCACTGGATTTTTGAAAAAGAAGACCTTTGTACTGTGTTAAACCTCAAGCGAGCTCTGATACCACGCTGACACGACCCCACTGGTCCTGTCGAGCCAGGATCACGCTGAGGGGTGCTGCGTTGCACAACACCGTATAACACACGTCAAAGGTACAAAGCGGAAGCGGAAGCTTTATTACATAAACAAGTTTATTAACATGTTTACATCAAAATAAGTTTAGTCCACACTCGCGGGCGTAGACTAAGCATCAAGTGCACGTTCAGCCCTCGAACGTGTCCTTGCTAGCACACTCGCACACTAACTCTGCGGCGTGCACGACTCCCACTCGACGGGGTTCCCCTCCTGGGGTTCCGTCTCCTCTTCGGGAGTCCCTTCCTCATAGAACCCTGCAAAAGCTTCAAACACAAGCAGTGAGCACGAAGGCTCAGCAAGTCTGACCCGTCTCACCTAAACATGAAACTTCTACATGAGGGTGATGGGTTGCATGAGGTAAAAATCATTTGCAAGGACTCGCCTAATTAGTAGAACCTTACTTTCAAGTTTTAGCAGCAGGTTGTGGAGAACTTTACGCTAAGGCACATGAGAGAGCCGCAATCAAACAAGAAACGCATTTCTCTCATGTACTTTGCCCAAAGTTGAAAAGAACTTTAGTTAGCACTAAGCTACAACATATCATTAACAATCAATATCCAACGTTCAATCAGCAACATTTTAACATGTAACTAGCCTGTTCTTTCTACGTCACGGTACAGTGAACAAGTGGTACTCACTGACCGCGAGGGACGGCGATTATAATCGATTTACACCTGCAGGGTTACCCGAACAACCCGTCACGTACGCCCGTACTCGATGTTGCCTACAACAACCATCACGGACGCCGTACGCGACTACCTTTCACCCGTTAGCCAAATATTGAACCGGTCCCATCGTCCCGAGCAAGAGGTCCCTGCACGCGCATCTCTGTGCCGCCAGCTGATTTACACCTCGAGCTCTCAACCTACCCTCTGAACGACGGGCAATGCCTCAATACCCAGCTACCCGAGTTACATCAGTTTCCCGGTTCCCATATAGCCGGTAGGTCTTCGGTACTGTTCTAGCTTGTTCAACAGGCCCGCACACGGCTCGGTCCTCAATCGACACAAGCGGAGCTACAGCACACAGGCCCCAAAGTCCTGCTGCCCTTACTCTCCGCTCGGTCTCATTTTCTTGCCATGTGTATCATGTGCTATCTCTACCCGAGCAATGTGCCTCTAGCCTATTCTCGCGAGTAGTTCCAACTACTCGACTTGTACCGAATCCTACTCTATCCTAGCAATGCAGTGGCTAACGGGGTTTGCAATCCTAAACCCCAACCCATGGTTTTCTTGGCTATGCAGTGGGGTTTCCCAAACAAGACTCTGATGCACAACATAAAGAAAACAAGTATGTGCTCAAAACAATAAAAATTTATAAAATGGTTAATGCAAACCGGGGCTTGCCTTGCTGCTCTTGGTCGTAGGCTAGCTGTTCCTCCGGAGTAACGAAGTCTAGGACTTCGGGTTCCTCCTCGACCTTAGCGACTACATGATAAGAACAATGTATGTATTAATTAAATGCTTTTGTATTAACTTTGAAGTTGTGAAGTCTATAACCTTTACTAGATAGACCTAATGACTGTGAAACTTTTACTGTGGCTTGGTTACAACCTAAACAGAGACTTGGTCAAGTTTTAGTTGCAGCAAAGCTCATTTGAGCCCTCCACAAATAATTATGTCCTTGACCTTAATTAAAGGCTTTTAGGGTGTTCTAGGTATTTTCATGAAACAAACTATGACTTTCTGAAAACTAGATTTTCAGAGGGTTCTAATGGAATTGGTCTCACTTAATTTGGAAGTCTCTAACTAAAGATATGAGCTAAACAATTTCAGAGAAAATTCTGAAAATGTTTCTGAACATTTTCTATTTTCTCTGGAACAGTTTTACTAATCACACCATTAGGTGGACTAAATGAGCTCAAATGGATCTGAAATTTTTATGGTAGTTCAAGGATATTTTGGTGAACATCTCAGCAAAATTTCAGGATTTTTCTCCAAAGGATTCTCCAGTTAAAATTCCTAACAGTTTAAACTTTAAGGAATTAATTCTGGAGAATTAAGGAATTTCATGAAGTGAAACTTGATTTTCTGGAAAGTACTCAGAGAGCTGAACCCAGCAAAATTTGGTTCACTCGATTTGGAGCTTTCTAGCCAAAGTTATAAGGATTTGAAGTTTGAAGGAAATCTGAAAATCGGGGAAAAGTTTAAACTCGCGTGTGGGCCCAGGGGACACGCGTCGCACGCCGAAGCGACAGCACACCGTGGCCCACAAGGATTTTGCGCGCCAGCACACCCGATCCCGGCCGCAGCCGGATCCCGATTCAAAATATCGGCCGCTGACAGCTGGGGTCCACCCCCTTCTTCAACCTCGCGACACCCGCGCTCCGCCGCCGAGGGACCTCGCCGGAGAGCTCGCCGCCGGCTGCTGTACAGCTTCAAACTTCTTGATTCTGGCCGCCCCTGCCTACTTTTACTTGGGGAACATGATCCGAGGGTCAGCTGCTCATGACAACGGCCGGAGCATGGTCGGCGACGAGCCGCCATATCGGAACGACTTCGGCCATGTCGGCTGATGCTCCTAGTGCCTCAGCTGCTTGGGAAATCGGTCGGGGAGCATCAGTGGACCTCAGAGAAGGTCGACATGAACTCGGGGTAGCTCGGGGAAGGCCCGAAATAGGTCCTCACCGTGCGCCCGATACCCCCCCGTGCGTTCCGCCATTAGTAGACCTTGAATTACGCCGGGCACAGAAGTTCTCCGGCCCAGAGTTGTGAAGGCAACTTGTGCGTCACCGTGTCTAGTTCGTGTGGGAGTGGCCTGAGGCCCTCTAATCCTTTCTAGAGCACGAATTAAACAGAATCGTACCCGAGGGTCGTTCTGCACACAGAAAGGGGAAAAGTGGAAATTCGCCGCCGGTGAGCAACCACTCGAGCTGTGGCTCGGGGATGAGCAGCACCGATCACTTGCGCGTCCAAGGGTGCCTTGGCTCGGGCGTGACAACGCCCAGGTTGGGCTGTCCACGAGAGCCCGAGGTGCGGCGGTTTCCAGTTCCGAGTTTGATCTTTCGGCACAGCCGATATCACTCGGTTTCAATCGATTTCTATCAATGGGAAGGATGGAGGATGGTTGCTAGTACCTTGCTGGGACCTTGGAATGGAAAGAGGAAGCTGCGATCAGCTCGATCCAGCAGGAACTCGAGCGCCGGTGATGGCAGTGGAGAAATGGATCGTGCACGTCGGCAGCTCGGGGAATGGCGACTGAAGCACGCCGGGGAGGGAATAAATAGGCCGGTCGGCCGGTCTCCGGCTTGGGGCACGCAGCAGGAGCTGGCGCCGGCTGCCCCCTTCAGTGGCGCGCGCGCACAACAGCCGGGAACCGACTGAACTGTGGTTCAGTCGGTTTGCTTTGAGGCTGAGGCTGACATGTGGGTCCCACTCCTCTTTTAACCTCTGAAATTTATTCCTAACAGCTGTGGTAAACAGTGAACCCTATTCTACCCTTGGCAACTCAAATTATTCACCCAAGAGCCATTTGAATTGATCAAAGTTCAAATGAGGTTTGGTTTGAATGAATTTCAGCACAAGTGCAGTTTGAAATTCAAATAAAGTTTGAATTTCTCCCCCTTAGCTCATGTCAAGATCAACTCCAAATGGAGTGAAAATTGGTGTGTGAGCTCACAAAAATGTGCTGAGCAAGAATATGCCTTCCACTTTTAAATTCAGTGGGTGAAAACAGTTTGAATTTGAATATGTTTTCAAACTGCCCCTTTCCTATCTACACCCAAGATGACCTCAAAAATGTTTTGAATTTGGGTGAAACTTGGCATGGACATCCTTGGCAAAGTGTAGGAGTTTTCATATGTCCAGCCCATCTATATCACATGTGGGAAGTACCACTTTTGTAATGTGTGAGTTTGTTCCCTAATGAGCATGTTGATAATTGTTACTTGCTCTTTATTTGTGTTCATCATCTTTCCTCAAATGAGGTGTGTGGTGTGGGGATGAACACTGCAAATGGGTGTCAAAAACTGAGGCCCTTACACCAAACCACTAGCACCAGTGTCATTTTTAAGTTCTTATTAGCAAAAGATTTTCAATTAAATCCATATACATGATCATATCGTGTAGCATATACGTGAAGAAGGTGAGGAGGACTTAAAGTGAAGATCAAGGAGAGAGGAAAACAAGTGATCAAGCTCCAAGTGATTGTCACTAACTGATTGTAACCTTAGTCACCTGTAAAACAGGCAAGCCCCGGTTTACATTTGAACAGTTTTACAAGCATTTCCATTTTTGGAGATCATAGCTCTGCATCATTGATTGCAGTAAGTCTAGATGATATTGAAAACCCCACTTGCATGACCAGAAACACCTAAGAGAGAAAGGGTAGAATAGCACATCCTCGAGTGGATTTGGCTACGCTAAATGTTAATAGGAAAAGTCCAGTAGAAGTCGAGTAGTTGAAAGCTACTCGCGAGTTTAGGGCTGGTTTACTCGGAACGGGTCCGAATTAGAAAAGATGAGGAAAGTTCACACATAAGAAATGGAGACCGGGCAGGGAGGTTTAGATGCAGCAGGTTGCAGGCCGTGCGTGCATAGCCCTGCCTGTGTCGGTTAAGGCCCGTCCGTGCTTGGCCCTGTTGGAAAAGTTTGAGTTGTGTACCGGGCGCATACTGGCTATATGGGACCCAGAAAACTGATGTACCTTGGGAGATCCATAGTGGAACTTTCCAACTGCCTTAGGCTTTTGGCGTCAGGGTAGCAGGAGGTACCTCGCTTAAGAACATACCACTGCGGGTATGTACCTTGAGGGAGCTTGCGTACTCAGGGCAGTTGGACTGCGTCCAATGTGGAAGATCTTGGGAAAGGTGGCCACATACAACGTCAGTCGCTGCTGCTGTCTTCGTGTTGCTAGCGAGAGGAGTCCGCGGGCTGGACTTCATCTTGAGTGCTCTTAGTTATTCGACGTGAGTTGATATAGACTTCCGCTGTAGTTACTTGATGTAAAGTATTTACAAAGAAAAACTTGTAAGCTTCCGCTATTGTTTTATGTATTACATTGTTCCTCATATGTGTGCTGTTGGGTGCCGCACAACACGGCACCACCCAATGCGATTCCCGGGCGAGTGGCCTGTATCAGTGGATCGGGCCCCGTCAGCGTGGTATCAGAGCCGCATTGGTAATAGCACAAGGAATAAGGAAGGTATTACGACAAAAATTTAGGTTACGGTGAGGATACGGTACTAGGCCCACATAAGGATTACTATTAGCTTACTATGAAGGTGACAACCTAACTTATTTGTTATATCGGAAAATCGTGCATCTCGGGACGCTGTATGTCTTGGGGGGTGCACGTAAGCGCTGTCCACCAGTGCGCACAAGCTGAAGGGTGGAGCCCCACGGGTGGCAGGTAACCCGACCCGCTTTAATATCCTCTACGACTCTTCATGTCGTTTGGGGTATTCGAGCAACGCCTGTCCCTGGAGTACGTGGTGCAATTTGGGAAACCCCGTCACGTGGTTAGTAACGTGAACATGTAGCTCAAGGTGTGTTTGGCTTGAGAACACCTGTGCGAGATATGACGGACAGATGTAAGAACTGTATGGATACCGGGTTCGGTGTGCAGCCGGACCTGACGATTGAGTGTGACTTGTGCAGGATTAACCACGAAACCGTAGTACGAATAGTACACGTTTGCGAGTGATCGTTTTAGTGCCACCTAACATACCACCTAACATACGTT
Organism: Neostapfia colusana; assembly: GCA_030760725.1. NCBI lineage: Eukaryota > Viridiplantae > Streptophyta > Magnoliopsida > Poales > Poaceae > Neostapfia > Neostapfia colusana. The sequence continues at coordinate 27,522,768 of JASWHV010000017.1, read as the reverse complement.
TATGCCGGTATAATCCGGTTAGGATTTTCTTTTGGTGAAGCTACGTAGTACCGACATGCTTCTTACGGTGCATCGACACCGTACTAAACTTAATAAACCCTTTCCTTTGAAGAAATGACTCATGAACTAACTTTCAACTAAAAACAGAAGTTTGAAACAAATATTAGCTACTGAACTCTTGTTTTGAGCTAAGATTCAAATGAGAGGAAGACTAGGCTTCAAAGATTTCAAAAACAGAGTGCTCTGTTTTCGGCAGGAATTCTTGCTGGACTTTAACAGAGCATAACTCTGAGTAGCTAGACCCAATTAAGGTGTATGATACAGTTCTGGGGATATTTTCAAGTGCTCTACAACTTCTTTGTAGACTTCCAGAGCCAAATCACATGCTAAATGGGTAGAAAGCTCAGAGGAAGGTGAATTGTCCAGAACCAGGACAACAACAAAACCTCTCTGGGCCTTTTTGTTTTTAAGCCATAACTTTCTGTAGAGAAACACTTAAGAAACCTATGATACACCATTGGATAGGTTATGAAATGTGTAACATTGTTGTAGTTCAAAGTTTGTTCAGGTTCTTATTGTATTTACATATACAATGGTGATAAAATCAGCCACGTACAAAGGAGGTGCTGGCAAATTTTATCCAGGAATTCTGTCAACTTTGGAAAATCATAACTTTTAATCCGGAGATAATCTGGAGGCATATGAGTACTCGTTGGAAAGATACTGAAGTTAACTTTAACTTTGGTATTCGACTTGAGTTATGAAAGTACTCTTAACTAGATAGAAATATGGAGATAGTGCATAAAGGTCTGTCCTGTACTGATAGGCTGGATAGCTATGCCTACTAAGGAGTTGTGTAAACATGAATTTTGTTACTGCTTTCACAAAGTTTTGAAATAATCATGCTTCCATTAGACTCACATACTGCTGAGTTCTTGTTTAACTCATCTCAACTACATTTTGCAGTATGGTTCGTACTCGCTCTAGGCGTAGGGCCGGAAGTTCTCGTCGAGGTGGTGATTTTTCTATTCCACCATTGGAACCACCATCCACGGGATGGATGGATCTTATGACTCGAGTCGTCGAGTCTAAACAAGAGAACACTAGGCTACTCCAAGAAGCAACGCAAGAACACACATGCTTACTCCAAGCTTTGGTACAGCAAGGCGTACTCCAGAACACGCAACAAGTCGTTCCACCTCGGAACGCTTCTCTGGACTTCTTGGCGACTCAACCGCCAATTTTTACTGAAGCCACCGAACATGTGGAAGCTGATCAATGGCTTCGTGTCATGGAGTAAAAATTCAGAGTATTCGAGTGTGATGAATATCAGAAGGCAAAGTTTTCCGCTCAGCAACTCCATGGAGCCGCCGGAAACTGGTGGGTGTATTATCTTGCCACCATTCCGGAGGGCCATCAAGTAACATGGAGTGAATTTTGTGAAGCCTTTCGTACTCGTTACATACCACTAGGTATTGTCAAGGCAAAGCGGGAGGAATTTTTGGGCTTGAAGCAAGGGGACATGAGTGTCCTCGAGTATGTCAGAAGATTTAATCTTTTGGCCCAATATGCTCCCGAATATGTGGCGAAAGAAGAGGCACGGTGTGACCTATTCTTCCATGGCCTGAGTGCCATATTACAGGATAAGTTGGCCATACACAATAACGGCAGTTACACCGATATGGTCGATGCGGCTTTCATTCAAGAGAAGCCGACACTTGATTGGCAAGCGGAGAAGAGAAAGATGAGTGAAATCGAGCAGGCTAGCACAAGTTATGTGCCTCAAAAGTACCGTTTGGTGTATCGAACGCCACCCGGTGAAAGATGGAGGTCACCTGTACGATCAACTACTCAGAGATTGATTACTGGTCGAGTTCTACAACTTGCACCACCTCCAAAGCCGCAGCATCAGACGGTGGTTTGTGCTCCATCGCTGCAGCCATGTGTGCCTAGCATCCCACCGCGAGTCAACAAAGAACCGGAGAGGCATCCGTGTTTCACTTGTGGGCGTACGGGCCATTATGCTAGGCAATGTCCGGAGGGAACTCGAGGCTACGGGTCATCATAATTACAACAATACGACCCGGACCTCTATCTGCAGATAGGAGGGCAGATAAGGGGCAATATCCACTATACGTTGATTGATGATGTTCTGGAAGGAGATGCCGCTTTAGCAGGGATGTTTTCTCTGAATCAGCTACCGGTTTTAGTTCTCTTTGATTCTGGTGCCACACACAACTTCATTAGCCAATCTTTTGTGGCTCAACATCAGCTCCAAACAGTTTATACAAAGAGGCAATACCTCATATCTTCGCCTGGGGGCAGCAGTACCGCAAGAGAGGTTGTCTCCCGAGCACCTCTTTGTTTGGGGGGTACAATATACCCTACAACTCTCATTATTCTTGAGGGTCTGAAGATCGACATCATTTTGGGGATGTCGTGGTTGAATTATCACCACGCGGTTATTAACATCAGTTCCAAGACCGTTGATCTCAACTCCCCACAGCACGGTCTTCATATAATAATTCTGGGCACCAGACGGCAACAGCTTGCAACAGTGAACCACAAGGAAGCCGTTAAGATAGAGGACATTCCGGTGGTACATGAGTATCCGGATGTATTTCTCGACGATTTACCGGGCATGCCGCCCGAGCGAGACGTTGAGTTCAAGATTGAACTTATACCGGGAACAACACCGATATCACGAAGGCCGTACAAGATGGCACCCAATGAACTGGCAGAATTGAAGACACAGCTGAATGACCTAATGAGCAAGGGCTTTATACGACCAAGTTCGTCACCTTGGGGTTGTTCAGCTTATTTGTCAAAAATAAGGACGAAACACTATGGCTTTGTGTTGATTATCGTCCTTTGAACGCCGTTACCATCAAGAACAAGTATCCACTACCACGCATTGATATGCTCTTCGATCAATTAGTGGGTGTGAAGGTATTTTCGAAGATGGATCTTCGGTCCGGATATCACCAGATTAAAATCCGGGCAGAAGATATTCCGAAGACGGCATTCTCAACGAGATACGGGCTGTATGAGTACCTCGTTATGTCTTTTGGTTTGACCAACGCCCCGGCACACTGTGTTCATGTCGGAGTTGGATAAATTCGTCGTTGTCTTCATCGACGATATCTTGGTGTACTCCAAGTCAGAGGAGGAACATGCTGAACATCTGCATGTTGTGCTACAAAGATTGCGAGATCATCAGCTCTATGCAAAATTCAGCAAGTGTGAATTCTGGATTAATCAAGTACCTTTCCTCGGACACATTATTTCAGCGGAGGGCATCGCTGTAGTTCCGAGTAAGATTATCCAAGTGCAGAAATGGGAGTCACCAAAGTCAGTACATGAAATCCGTAGCTTCCTCGGTTTAGCGGGTTACTACCGGAGGTTTATTCCGAGTTTCTCCAAGATTGCTAAACCGATGACGGAATTATTAAAGAAGAATACCAGATTTGTGTGGGGTGCTGCATGTGAACAAGCTTTCAAAACGTTAGTGAAGCATCTCACAACAGCCCCCGTTCTTTCTCAGCCGGATACAACGAAGCCATTTGATGTTTATTGCGATGCATCTGGCATCGGTCTTGGCTGCGTGCTGATGCAAGAAAGAAGGGTGGTCGCTTATGGATCTCGTCAACTAAGAAATCACTAGCAGCATTATCCAACTCATGATCTTGAGTTAGCTGCCGTTGTCCTTGCTTTGAAGATGTGGAGGCATTACTTGCTCAGAAATCTTGTACACCTCTACACCAACCACAAGAGCTTGAAGTACATCTTCACTCAGAAAGAGTTGAACATGAGGCAACGAAGATGGCTAGAGCTCATTGAAGATTATGAACTTGAGATTCATTATCATCTAGGAAAGGCGAATGTGGTTGCCGATGCGCTCAGTCGTAAGGCGCATATCCATCACCTAACTATTGCTGAATTGGATGATGAAGAACCAAGCCTCCGTGTCATCCCGCACGGAGCTCTCTATAATCTCGCTCTCATTCCTACTATTCGAGAGGAGATCATGGAAACTTAACGAAAAGACAAGGGTATGTTTCACATACGGCGAAGGATAGAAAATGGAGAAATGAAGTGCTTCCGGAAGGACGAGGATGGTACCTTGTGGTTCAACAGCCGGATTGTAGTACCCCGGGATATGGGACTACGGAAGAAAATTTTGGACGAAGCTCATTTGTCCAAGTTTTCGATTCATCCGGGCAGTAATAAAATGTACCAAGATCTCCGGAAGAAGTTTTGGTGGACACGTATGAAACGTGAAGTTGCAAAGTACGTTTCGGAATGTGATACGTGTCGAAGAGTCAAGGCCGACCATGTGAAGAAGTCAGGCCTGTTGCAGCCACTTCAAGTACCGGCATGGAAGTGGGAAGACTTGAGTATGGACTTCATCGTCGGGTTGCCGATGACCTCCCACAACCATGATTCAATTTGGGTAATCGTGGACCGGTTAACCAAATCAGCACACTTCATCCCGGTGAATGCAAGGTATAACGCAAAACAGTATGCGGAGCTGTACATAGCACGGATCTTGTGCTTACATGGAGTTCCCCGCACCATTGTGTCAGATAGAGGATCGCTGTTCGTAGCCCGTTTCTGGGAACAGCTACACGCATCCTTGGGGATGAAGTTGATTAGAAGCTCTGCGTATCACCCTCAAACCGATGGCCAAACTGAGAGGGTGAATCAAATACTGGAAGATATGCTAAGAGCATGTGCCATCCACAACGGTAAGAGCTGGGATGATCACTTACCGCTGGCGGAGTTCTCGTACAACAACGGATATCAGACGAGCATTAAAACGGCACCACATGAAGCTCTATACGGCCGGAAGTGCCGTACACCATTGAATTGGTGTGAATCCGGCGAACGAGTAACATTCGGGGTTGATCTTGTCAATGAAGCCGAAGAGAGAGTTCGGATAATACAAGAGAACCTCAAAGCTGCCCAATCTCGTCAAAAGAGCTACGCGGATCAGTGGCGCCGACCGCTGCATTTCGACGTCGGGGAGCACGTGTATCTTCGTGTGTCTACGATGAAAGGGATTCATCGGTTCGGTGTCAAGGGGAAACTTGCTCCCCGATTCATCGGTCCATTTGCTATAACGGAGAAGTGCGGAAACATATCCTACCAGCTGGAACTACTGGCAAGCCTTGCTGGTATTCATGACATATTTCACTTGTCCCAGCTGCGGAAATGTCTCAAGTTTACCGCTGCCATCCGCACCAAAGACATCGACGAGTTGAAGCCGGATCTCACCTACGTCGAGCAGCCTATACAGATTATCGACGAAAAGACCCGGACCACCAGGAACCGGACTTTGAAATTTTACAAAGTCCTGTGGAGTAATCATACCCCGGAAGAGGTGACGTGGGAAACCGAAGATTACGTCCACAAGAACTATCCGGAGCTTTTGTCATAAACTTTGTAAACTACCTTCCGTCTCATTCTTCTGTTGAATCTCGGGACGAGATTCCTTTTAAGGGGGAGGAATGTAAAAGTCTCAAAATTTTGAATACAAAGAAACACTTGTTTACAAAAGTTGGTTTCATATGTATGAAATTTGGGACTTGTTAAAATTTTTCCACATGTGATAACACACATGAGGGTTTTCTTCACACAAGTTTAAATGTTTAATTGAAGACTTGGAACCCAAGAGGGGGTCTAAAACAAAGATGGGAAGTTCCCATATGTGTGAGAAAACAAAAATAAGATTTGGAACAATTTGTTCAAACAAAAATCCAAATGAGAACAACACAACGGGATTCAAAACTGTTGTGCTGAAAATCTCATTTGCAGCAGCCAAAATAAAAATCAGATTTCATATTTGAATTCCTTGGGTCCAAATTAGGGGGTGTGCAAAGTTTCATGATTTATGGAAATGAATTGCAACCCATTTTCCAAAATGGACTTTAAATGACAAAGAATTCAAATGCATATTTGAATTTGGATAAAACTTGCCCAAGTATCCAAATGCCTCTCAGATTTAAACTTCCACAACTGAATTCCATCAATATTCAAATTTGGGAGATATTTTAGAAGAGGTAAGGAGGACTGACATGTGGGACCCACATGTCATTGAGTGGACTGAATATTGCAAAAGATCTTCAGTACACAGTCTTCATTTGATTTCCTCCCACGCGAAGCAACGGCCGAAGCCGACCTCCCTCCGCTTGACACCGAGCTCAGCCGGCAGCCACCTCCTGGTGGAATTTTGTCGCGCTGTTGAGCGTCCTGGGTGCCTTTATACACTGCCGTGCTCCGTTCTCCCTCATCACCGAAGCCTCGGCTTGTTCTTCCTCCTCGCGCAAGAAAAACCGACCGAGCGCTGCCGCCGAGCTCTCGGTCGATCGGCCATCACCTAGCCCGCGTGGGGACTTCAGCTGAGCAGCAAAACCACACAACAGAAATCTCCACGACCTCCTCGCGCCATCACTGAAGGAGTTCGTGCTCTCCACACCGAGTTCAACCAGTTTCCGTGGCGGCCGTCACCCAACACGATGGGGTACTCTCATGGGAAGCACCACAGAGCGGGTTTCACGACCAAACGAGGCCACCGTGGGACGCGCGAGGTCTCCGTGCAGCATCCACCCGAAGCACAGAGCCTGTCTCGGCCTCTCGACGACGAATTTCGAAGATCCTCTCCGGCCGGTGAAAACTGACCCTCGGGTATGACTCTGCGAAATTCTTGATTGATCTATGTTTAGGCACCATGAAACTTCGCACACACAGGCTAGACATGTAGGCGCACCAGATCTCTTTTGAAACCTCGCACGAAACACGCTGTGCACGGTGCAATTTCACTTTTTACGACGGCGGCTATGGCGGGAAGGTGCGGGTGCACGGTGAACCCTAGGTTAGAGCCGTTTCTGAGCTGTATCATCCCCACGTCGATGATCCCTAGCGTCCGCCGGTGCTCCAGAGCTTGGAAACCAAAGCTTGGAAGGCTTAGGGCGTAGGGGTGACGTTGCCGGACTTCGTCCGAACCGTTGCGCCGTCGTGGGCTAGTTTGGGGGCCCTGCCAGCTCGGGAAAATCACACCATCGTCTTCCTCGGGGTAAAATAGGGCCTGGCGGCGAGTAACAACTCGGAAGTTGGTCGGAGCGACGAAAACCAGCAAACTCCGGTGAGCCCGGCGGGCGGTATCGCGCGGGAGCGCGAGGTTGAAGAAGACCTCGCCGGTCCCGCCTGTCAGCGGCTCAGGGGAGCGGGCTGGATATTCTGTGGCGCGGGATCAACTGTAACAGCGCGGGAATTAACCCTGTGGTCCCGTGTGGCGCGCTTCCCGTGACTGACACGTGCCCCTGGTCCCACAGTCAGGTTTAAACTTTTTCCCGGATTTATTCAAATTCCAGATTTTTCCCCACACTTTAGAAGAGCATAACTTTTGCTAGGAACCTCCAAATTTAGCGATTCAAATTGGGTTAGATTCAGATTGACAAACTCTATCCAAATATGCAGTTTTAGCTTTTTAGCAAATGAATTTTAGAGAGAGTTTGGTTTATCAAAAAATCCCCAAATTTTGCCAGAACAGTCTTTAGGGTGTTCTTAGACTCCTGTAAAAGTTTCAGATCATTTGGAGTTGATTTGGTCAGGAGAAATCAGATTGTAAGTTACTGTGTTCAAATAAATACAGAAACATTTTCAGAGAATTTCCAAAACATGTAAATTCAGTTCTGGGCAATTATTAGCTCCAAAAATCCTAGGAAAATTCATGTAGGCTCTATGAACTATAATTGAAATTTTGGTTCACTGAGTTTGACATGAACATGGGTGTTACCTCAGAATTAATTCATCTTTGATTAAACACTTAGAGAATTGTTCTGAATAACCCACTCCATGAAAAGTGCTAAATTTTGGTCCAGAGGAATTTCTTGTGACAAGGCACTCACATGAAAATTCTTAGCTCCATTAGAGCTCTGGATCACCACTGTCATGTGTAATCTCTTAAGGTGATCAACACTTAAGTTTGATCAGCACTCAACATTTCATCATAGTGTTTAAGCCCAACCAAAACCACTAGCACCAGTGTCATTTTTAAATTCTTGAACAGAGTTCCAGTTTTAAAACTGTCATTAGATCTTATTAGCAAAAGCTTTTTAATTAAATCCATATGCATGATCATATCATGTAGCATATACGTGAAGAAGGTGAGGAGGACTTAAAGTGAAGATTAAGGAGGGAGGAAAACAAGTGATCAAGCTCCAAGTGATCGTCACTAACTGATTGTAACCTTAGTCACCTGCAAAACAGGCAAGCCCCAGTTTACATTTGAACAGTTTTACAAGCATTTCCATTTTTGGAGATCATAGCTCTGCATCATTGATTGCAGTAAGTCTAGATGATATCGAAAACCCCACTTGCATGACCAGAAACACCTAAGAGAGAAAGGGTAGAATAGCACATCCTCGAGTGGATTTGGCTACGCTAAATGTTAGTAGGAAAAGTCCGGTAGAAGTCGAGTAGTTGGAAGCTACTCGCGAGTTTAGGGCTGGTTTACTCGGAACGAGTCCAAATTAGAAAAGATGAGGAAAGTTCACACATAAGAAATGGAGACCGGGCAGGGAGGTTTAGATGCAGCAGGTTGCAGGCCGTGCGTGCATAGCCCTGCCTGTGTCGGTTAAGGCCCGTCCGTGCTTGGCCCTGTTGGACAAGTTTGAGTTGTGTACCGGGCTCATACTGGCTATATGGGACCCAGGAAACCGATGTACCTTGGGAGATCCATAGTGGAACTTTTCCAACTGCCTTAGGCTTTCGGCGTCAGGGTAGCAGGAGGTACCTCGCTTAAGAACATACCACTGCGGGTATGTACCTTGAGGGAGCTTGCATACTCGGGGCAGTTGGACTGCGTCCAATGTGGAGGATCTTGGGAAAGGTGGCCACGTACAACATCAGTCGAGGTTGCTGCCGGCAACACGGAGTACGGGTGTACGTGTCGTGTAGTCTGGGCGTGTACTAATTCGAATCACCGTCGCTCGCGGTTATATGAGCATACATGCCCACTGCGTCTTGACGTAGTAACAACTGGAACTGGTTATCTTTTGAACTTGATAAGGCTGTGCTATAACTGGTATTACAACTATGATTGAATTAGAGATAGCCTCATTAAACTTTACTTTCACTTTGTGCAAGGAGTATCGCAACAAAGTGTTTCTTGTTTGATTGTGGAGTTGCGATGCTTTTTGGCTCAAGGTCCGCACAATGAGGCTTAAAAATCTGAAAGTTAAGGATCAACTTTAGGCGAGTCCTTTATGCAAATCTAGCCGACCCAATTGCAACCGTCGTGCATGTAGAGTTTCTTGTTTAGGAGAGACGGGTCAGACTTGCTGAGCCTATGTGCTCACGCTTACTATATAAGTGGTTTTGCAGGTTAACATCGATGCGGAAAAGAAGGTTGCCCGGTGAGACTCGAAGACTTCCGAGTCGTTTAACACAGGGAGGACCCAGCCGCTGCTGTTGTCTTCGTGTTGCTAGCGAGAGGAGTCCGCGGGCTGGACTTCATCTCGAGTGCTCTTAGTTATTCGACGTGAGTTGATATAGACTTCCGCTGTAGTTACTTGATGTAAAGTATTTACAAAGAAAAATTGTAAGCTTCCGCTATTGTTTTATGTAATACATTGTTCCTCATATGTGTGCTGTTGGGTGCCGCACAACACGGCACCACCGAATGCAATTCCCGGGCGAGTGGCCTGTCTCAGTGGATCGGGCCCCGTCAGTTTACTTGCCGTAGATCTAAGGACCGGTTCATGCGAGCACATGCCAGGATAACAGTGCCACCACAAGGCCAAGTATGGGTGCCACTTAGCTTTGTAATTAGGTAAGTTGCTAGATTGTTATAGACCGTGGAAGGCGCGGGGAATGGGAGTCGAGTGAGGACTGCCCTAGGAACTGCATGGCACAAGAGGGGGCCCGTGGGTGGGAGAATTGGAGATTCTAGCCTATCGGTGAAATATTAGTGAGTCCATACATCTAGTAACCCCTTTGTAAAGGCTATTTTGTGATCTCTTGGCTATACACCGACGGTTGTGTACTGGTATAATGGAGGTTCTGCAGTCGCCGACAGGTGACGAAATCACAAATTTGCGGGTAAAGAGGTGCAAACTCTGCAGAGTTCTAAAAACTATCATGATAGCCGAGCTTACGGTCACGAGCGCCTGGCCAACTTCCATGATTAGTCGGATGGTTATTGGGACGGTTCTTGGTTATGGTTATTGGGATGGTTCTTGGTTATGGTTATTGGTTATGGTTTTGGTTTTCGGGACTGTTGAGTCTGGGTAATAAGATGGATTGCATGACTGTTGAGTCATGGCAACGAGATTGGTCTCGGTGTGAGATGAAGTTGTTTATGAGGTGAGATGGTAGCGAATACGATATGGTATTTGTGAGATGGTAGAGAATACGAGGAGGTATTCATGAGCAAGAATGAAGTTGGTTAATGTTCGGGTGGAACATGGAATGTGATGGAGGTATGCTGGTAATTTAATGCATGCTGGGATTACATTCACCTAAAAGTTTAGTTGCTGTTTTATCATGGTTTGATAAATAACTTTGCTTTCTGCAATGAGCCTTTTTATACATACCTTGTTATGAGCTACATATCATATTTTCCCGCACTTGCTGAGTACATCATTGTACTCAAACTTGTATTATTATTTCATCATCAGTAACAGGAGAAGATTTCTATGAAGACCAAGTGGAGCATTAGGCGCGTGATCTGTTCTCAACCTTGCCTGTGGGGATGGAGTAGAGATGGAGCCACTGCTGCTTAGAATTGCTTCCGCATTAGTTAAATTTCTTCCGCATTAAAATAAAGACTTCCGCTGTGAGCATGAGTCCAAGACTCATGAGACATTGTAATAAACTCTGTTATTCGTGGTGATATATATTCTGAATTCAGTTTGTGGATCATATGTGTATGTGTGATGAACATCCTGGGCACACATATGCAACAGTTCTCGGTTCCGTGGTTTTCCACAGAATTGAGGGCGTCACAGTAAAAGACACCTCAGGCTCCACCTCCCTGCTGAGGCGGGCCCCAGCATAGCCACGTGTCCTTGATCCCGAGGTCAGCCCCGGGACTGCCACCTGTGCTTGACCTCCAGAACCGACACGTGCCCTAGGCTCCAGTCCGAGCCTCCCGGTAAGGTGGGGTCCAGGGCTGCCACGTGTCAGTGGGATGTGAGCCTCCTCCCTGCTAAGGAGAGCTCCGGGGCTAACACATGCCCTGGGCTCCGGTCCGAGACTCCTCCCTGAGGTGAGGTCCAGAGCTGCCGCGTGTATCCGGGCTCCGACACTCTTCCCTTGAAAGTTGCCTATGGGGGTGAATAGGCGGAAAATCTGAAATACGGCTTAGTAAAACTGATCAGTTCATAGAGCGCGGGCTAGTACGGTCCCGAGGTCAGACTAGTCTGGTCACAGAGAAATTTAACTCAAGAAAGATAACACACGATTTATCTCGTGGTTCAACTTTGCAAAGAAACTACATCCACGTTGAGGAGTTCACAAAGGACCAGGTTGCTCTTATCCTTTTTCTCACCAAGCCACCACAAAGGTTGGCTTGTTCTTCCACTATATCACAAAGACTTCATAACAATTTATGGGTCAACTCACAACTTGATGCTCCAACAAGATTTCAGCTCAAAGCACATACAAATTAGCACCCTCAACAACACACTGCCCACATAATGCCAGAGAATGAACCAAGAGCTCAATGCTTCTCACCCCCTTCTTCTCCTCTTTTCAAATCCCTCGAACCCTCAAGAATCATTCTTAGGTCTCCAAGAATTGAAGAGAGGGGGCTAGAAAAACTCTAGGAAGTCTATTTTGGCGTTAGGGTTCTTGTCTTTTTTCTATGAGGCCCGGGAATGCCTTTTTTATAGAGGTCCCAGGAACTAGCCGTTGCCACCAGAAAAGGATCGGACTAGTCCTGCATTTTACCCCAGACTAGTCCGGCCTGCGGGGACCGGTGACATCACTCTTCACCTACTAAACGGTCATATACTACCAACTAAACAGTCACCCGCCTCCTTTCGAATTCAAATGATCACAACACTATGTAAAAGTTCCAAAACTTGTAAATAGAGTGAGAGGGCCCGACCTCGATCACGGGGCCGTGACGCCTCGCCCGGGGATCGCATTGGGTGGTGCCGTGTTATGCGGCACCTAACAGCACACATATAAGGAATACTGTATTACATAAATCAAAGGCGGAAGCTTACAAATGTTCTTTGTAAATAATTTACATAAAATAGCTACAGCGGAAGTCTACAAAAAATCACGTCGAATATCTACGAAGCACTCTAGAAGAGGTCCAGCCCGCGGACTTCTCTCGCTAGCAACACGAAGACATGGCAGCGGCTAGGTCCTCCATGTGATACATGACTCAGAAGTTCCCGAGTCTCACCGGACAACCTTCTTTATAGCGTCGAAGTTTACCTGCAAAACCACTTATATAGCAAGAGTGAGCACAAAGGCTCAGCAAGACTTAACCGTCTCTCCTAAGGCATGAAACTCTACATGAAAGTAACCTAAGACTTAAGCCTGTCATTTGCGAAAAGACTCGCCTACGAGTTCATCCTTAACTTTCAGATTTTAGCCATAATAGTAGTGACCTTGCGCCTAGCAACATTGGAACTCCACAATCAAACAAGAAACGCTTCATTCCAATGTTACTTGTCCCAAGGTGGAAAAATAACTTTAGTTTGCTCTATCTCTACTTCAAACAGGGTTTTCATGCAACTTAACATAATCATAGCAGCAATTATATTTTTGCAAACTGTTTCTACACAAGTTGATTACTACGTCACAACATGGGAGCAAGCGGTACTCAATAACCGCGAGGGACGGTGATTCGAAACAAATACTACCCGGATAACTTGACACATACGCCCGCCCCTGAAGACCCAACTCTGGCGTCCTTCATTACGTCGTATGTGGCAACCTTTCTCAGGACACTAAATTGTAGAACCGGTCATGCCGTCTCGGGCTCATAGGTCTAACGAGACGATGTGGTATGCCTCTACAATCCAGTGAACCTGGTCCATCGGTTTCCTGGTTCCCATATATCAGTAAGCATCCGGTACACAACTCAATACTTGCTCCTGGACGCGGCACACGCATCGGTCCTTAACCGGCACAGGCAGAGCTACTCGACCAAGGCCTCGTCTTGTCGCTGCCTAATCCCTATGCCTGGTCTCATCTTTAGAAATGTAAACTTTAGTTTGCTTCCTTCCCAAACCACACTTATGATATTCTGAACTATAGCTCGCGAGTAGATTCCAACTACTCGTCTTCTACCGGATGCCCTAGTCTATTTAGCACGGTCTTATTCTACAGCGGTGACACAAGTCTACCCTTGACCTCAGGGTTCATTTTTGGTTATGCAAGTGGGGTATAAAACATCCTTGACCTAATGCAAATACAAACTTTGACCCATAGTAGTGAACAAAGTAAAAACTTTAGAAAACAACTTAAATGCAAACCGGGGCTTGCCTTGGTTTTGCAGGTGACTAAAGTCAGGGATGTATGAAGTTCGTTTCTGCTGACTTGAAGCTCAATCCCTGCCTCCTTGCCTCTTGATCCAAGCTCAACTTCTCCTTCTTCACTTTCCCACGTTTAATCACTACACGTTATGAATATGCATACATGTGTAATTATAAAACTTTTGCTAACAAGTGCTAAAGACAAGTTGAAAACTGGCACTCTGTTTAAGAATTTAAAATGACACTGGGGGTGGTGGTTTGGGTGTGTGTCTAAGCACTATCTTCAAGTGATGAGTGGGGTTTCATCACTTGGGTGGGGATCAACTAATGGTTGAACAGAACACTACTGATCCGGGGCTCCAATGGAGCTGGAAATTTTCTTGTGAGTTCCTTGTCACAATAAAGTTCTCTGGACCAAAATTCAGAATGCTTCACTAAGTAGATCACCCAGAATAATTCCCTAAGCATTTAAGCAAAAAGGAATTAATTCTGAATAAATTTGCACTTTCATGCAAAATCAAGTGAACTAAAATTTCAAGCATAGTTCAGAGAGTACGCCTGAATTTTCCAAGGATTTTTGGAGCTAAGGAATGCCTAGAACTGAATTTCCAAGTTTTGGAAATTCTCTGAAAATGTTTCTGTATTCATTTGAATACAGAAACTTTAAATCAGAATTACCCTAACTAAATTAACTCCAAATGAGCTGAAACTTTTACAGGAGTCCCCTAATTTCCTAAAGAATATCCTTGCAATATTTGGGGATTTTTGGATGAACCAAACTCCCTCTAAAATTCTTTTACTGTAAAGCTAAAAAAGAATTTTCCAGGATTTTCTATTGGTTTCATGCAAATTGGTTTGCATATTTGGATAGGGCTCTTCATCCTGAATTTAACCCAATTTTAATCACTAAATTTGGAGCTTCATAGCAAAGGTTATGAGGTTCTAAAGTTTGAACCAAATCTGGAATTCAAATTAATTCGGGAAATGTTAAAACTCTGACGGTGGGTCCATTCTACACGTGTCGGTCGCCGGAGCTAAGCCACACGGGGACACAATATCATTTCCCGTGCTGTCGCAAAGGATCCGACTCCGCAGAAAATCCCGGCCGGTCCTCCCCTCACTGACAGTGGGCCTGACGCCCTCGTCTTCTACCTCTGGACGCCCGCGCGACCCCGCCGCCGGAGCTCGCCGGAGAGCATCGAAATCCGGCTTCCCGGCCGTCTCCCCGGGGGTTTTCAGGGACGAGGAACTCATCTAGGGGGTCAGCCCATGCTCTAGTAGCCCGGAACCCGGTCAGCGGCGTGCAACGGCCTCGGTGGAGCTTCGGCGCCGATGACCGATCGCTTAAGTCCACAAAAACCCCAAGGAATTGGCTCTACAGCATCAGGGAAGCCTAAAGAAGCTCGACATGGCCACAAGGGAGCTCGGGAACGATGGCTACTAGGACTTCACCGAGCACCCGATCGTTCCCGCCATGGCTGCCGAAGCAAGAACTCAAAATTAGGTGCAACCGCTCAATTCTAAGCTAGGGTTGTGAAGGAAAAAGGTTCCCTATCCATTCTAGCTCCTGATTGTGCAAAATGAGCAGCTTTAACAGAAAATTGAGCGTTAATTTCAACAATTCTTACCCGCGGGTAGGTTTTTCCTAATCCAAGGGTAAACTTGAAATTCTGGGGCTACGTCGCACGGATTGCTCTGAAAATTGGAGAGGAGCAGCGCAGGGAGTTGGCGCGCCTTGGGGTGCTCTCGTTCAGTCGTGAAACTGGCCGGTGTGAGCTGCCCACGAGAGCCCGACGTTGGTTTCCACCGGTTGCACCTCGGCTTCGGCGCTGATCCTCAAAATACGGCCGACAGCAACCCCGACCGCTGGAGCTGAGCTGGGGAAACTCTTGTGCACACGCTGGCGCTCCTTTTTCGTGTTGATCGCTTGAGCAGTCGGTGAGCTATGCCGGCTTAGGATCGCTGAGAACGGACGCGGCGCCGGCGGCTGTTGTTTGGGCGCGAGAGCAGAGGAAGGCCACGGGTACGAGTAAGAGGCTTCGGGTTTGCTTCGGTGGGAGAGATAGGCGCTGGGTGCACCGCCTCTGGCGCCCGCGCGTGGGGGAGGGCAGCTCGAGCAGGAGGTGGCGGTAACGCCCGCGGTGGCGTTCTCTGACCGACTCGATTGAGCTCGGGTCTGAACAGAGCCAAACGGTTGGCTTCGGTTGAAAGTCTTCTCCACTTCAGTCCATGACATGTGGGTCCCACATCTCCTCTCTGCTCCCAAAAGATCTCCAAACTTTGACACCTTGTAAATTCAGCTGTGAGGGATTCAAATTCAAATGCCATTTTGCCATTTGATAATTTGTGCCACAGTTTCAAATTTAAATTCAAATTTGGATGAAATTTACATGTTCCTTTGATATTCATATCAAAGCACCTTCAAATTTGTTCAAAACTTGGCCCCCTCATAATTTGGACCTGAGGAACTGAAATATGTCCTCTGATCTTTGAGTTGGCCATTGCAAATACAACTTCTCAAACAACAGTTTGAATTTCCTCTTTTGAAAATGCCCTTCTTCCTTTTGAAGTGACCCTCTTAATTCAAACTGAATCCAATGTTTTATTGCACATGCCAACACTTTCATGAGTAAATAAAAGTTTTTTTAAGTCCCATTTCTTGTATACAAACTCAACTTTATTCATAGCTCAAGTTTTCTATTTACAAGTTTTGGGACTTTTATATTCCTCCCCCCTTAAAAAGAATCTCGTCCCGAGATTCATGATTAAGGACAATGTGGAGAGGACAACTATTCAAAATACGCCTCTAACTACTCCGGATGATTGTGTTGCAAATACTCCTCGCTTTCCCATGTAGCTTCCTCGGACGTGTGATTTTCCCATAGCACCTTGAAAAATCGCAGCGTCTGGCTTCTGGTCTCGCGAGTCTTTTCATCAATTATCCGGGTTGGATGCTCAACATAGGTGAGGTCTGACTTCAAATCTTCTATGTCATCCGTGAGAATCTCCGTTGGAACTTTTACACACTTTCGCAACTGAGATATGTGGAAGACGTTATGCACTCCGGCTAAGGCTTCCTGTAGCTCCAAACGGTATGCCACGGGTCCATATCTTTCAATGATGGCGAAGGGACCGATAAAACGTGGAGCTAATTTCCCTTTCACTCCGAATCGGTGAATGCCCTTCATAGGAGATACGCGGAGGTACACGTGGTCTCCAACTTGAAGGTTCAGAGGACGACGTCTCTTATCCGCATAGGTCTTTTGCCTGGACTGAGCGGCTTTCAGATTTGATTGAATAAGCCTTACCCGCTCTTCGGCTTCATTTACGAGATCAATCCCGTAAATAACTCTCTCACCGGATTCACACCAGTTCAAGGGTGTGCGGCACTTCTGGCCGTAGAGAGCTTCATAAGGCGCCATTTTGATACTTGATTGATACCCGTTGTTATATAAGAACTCTGCCAATGGTAAGTGATCATCCCAGCTCTTACCGTGGTGGATGGCACATGCTCTCAGCATATCTTCAAGTATTTGATTCACCCTCTCAGTTTGCCCATCGGTTTGAGGGTGATACGTGGAGCTTCGAATAAATTTTGTTCCCAAAGATGCGTGTAGCTGCTCCCAGAAATGAGCAACAAACAGCGCGCCCCGATCGGAGATGATCGTCCGGGGGACTCCATGTAGGCACAATATCCGTGCTATGTATAACTCCGCATACTGCTTGGCGGTGTAGTTGGTATGCACCGGAATGAAACGTGCCGATTTGGTTAATCGGTCAACGATTACCCAAATCGAATCATGGTGGTGGGAGGTCATTGGAAACCCAACGATGAAATCCATACTCAAGTCTTCCCACTTCCATGCCGGTATTTGTAGCAGTTGCAGCAGGTCCGACTTCTTCACATGGTCGGCCTTAACTCTTCGACACGTATCACATTCTGAAACGTATTTCGCAACTTCACGTTTCATACGTGTCCACCAAAACTTCTTCCGGAGGTCTTGGTACATTTTATTGCTGCCAGGATGAATAGAAAATTTGGATAAGTGAGCCTCGTCCAAGATTTTCTTCCGCAGCCTCATATCACAGGGTACGACTATCCGGTCCTTGAACCACAGGGTATCTTCATCATCTAACCGGAAGCATTTCATCTCCCCATTCTTCAACCTCCTCCTGATATGAGCCATGCCCTTGTCTCGCTTTTGAGCTTCCATAACCTCCTCTCTTATTGTGGGTATGAGAGCCAGATTATGTAAAGCTCCATATGGAACCAAGTAGAGACTTGGTTCTTCCTCTTCTATCGGCGCAATGGTCAGGTTATGAATATGAGACTTCCGGCTGAGTGCATTGGCAACCACATTTGCCTTGCCCGGGTGATAATGAATCTCAATCTCATAGTACTTGATCAGCTCCAACCATCGCCGTTGTCGCATATTCAACTCTTTCTGAGTGAATATGTACTTCAAACTCTTGTGGTCGGTGTAGAGATGAACCAGATTTCCCAATAGGTAATGTCTCCATATCTTCAAAGCTAATACCATGGCAGCAAGCTCGAGATCATGAGTTGAATAATGTTGCTCATGATTCTGTTACTGCCGTGATCCATAAGCGACCACACGTCCTCCTTGCATGAGTGCACAACCAAGCCCGATGCCGGATGCATCACAATAAACATCAAAAGGCTTGGTTGTATCCGGTTGAGCAAGAACCGGGGCTGTTGTGAGGTGTTTCACCAACGCTTGAAAAGCTTCCTCACATGGCTTGGTCCAATCATATTTGATGCCCTTTTTCAGTAGCTCCGTCATAGGTTTGGAGATTTTTGAGAAGCCCGGGATGAACCTCCGATAATACCCCGCCAAACCCAAGAAGCTACGAACTTCATGGACTGATGTTGGAGACTTCCATTTCAGCACTTGTTCAATCTTGCTTGGATCAACAGCAATGCCTTCCGCTGAAATAATATGCCCAAGAAATGGCACTTGGT
The DNA here is from genome assembly GCA_030760725.1 of Neostapfia colusana. Classification (NCBI taxonomy): domain Eukaryota; kingdom Viridiplantae; phylum Streptophyta; class Magnoliopsida; order Poales; family Poaceae; genus Neostapfia; species Neostapfia colusana. The sequence goes on along the minus strand of JASWHV010000017.1, from coordinate 27,504,285 downwards.
TGATTCAGAATTCGCATTTACTAAACTTTGCATAGAGTTTATGATCCCTCTGTCGTGGGAGCACAATAAGCAAATGTTTAGTGTGTTCCTCTTCTGATTTGGAATAGACCAAGATGTCATCGATGAAGACCATGACGAACTGATCCAGCTCCGGCATGAACACCGAGTTCATAAGATACATAAAGTGAGCCGGAGCATTGGTCAACCCAAATGACATGACAAGATATTCGTAGAGCCCATATCTTGTCGAGAATGCTGTTTTCAGGATATCCTACGCGAGAATCTTGATTTGATGATATCCCGACCTTAAGTCCATCTCGGAGACGACTCTAGCACCCACTAGTTGATCGAAGAGGATATCAATTCGTGGTAGTGGATACTTGTTCTTTATTGTCACAGCATTCAAAGGACGATAATCGACGCATAGCCTCAGCGTCTCATCCTTCTTTTTCACAAACAAAGCTGAGCAACCCCATGGTGACAAACTTGGACGAATAAACCCCTTTTCCATCAGATCTTTGAGTTGCTCCTTCAATTCCGCTAATTCATTCGGAGCCATTTTGTAGGGTCTCTGAGAGATCGGCGTGGTTCCCGGTATCATCTCTATTTTGAATTCCACCTCGCGCTCAAGTGGTAAGCCTGAAAGATCTTCGGGAAACACGTCCGGATATTCACGGACTACCAGAATGTCTTCTAACTTGCACGCCTCGGCATTACATACTTCCGGTCTTTGGAAATCGCTTTGCCGAGGTACAACGTTTGACGTCCGTGAACTGGAGAGTCCAAGTGAACACTCCTGTTCTCGATGTCCAAAATAGCCTTATGGAAGGTCAACGATGATATTACCAATATGGCATTGATCCCTTGGTCTTCGAGAATGATGAGGGTGGTAGGGTAAATTTTTCCACCCAAGCAAAGTGGTGCTCGAGAGACGACTTCATTAGTTGATATATCTCCACCTGGCGAGTGAATAAGGTAGGAACCTTTTGTGATAGTGGTGGAGATCTGATCCCGGATCACCGTCGCCCTGCTAATGAAGTTATGTGTCGCACCAGAGTCAAATAAAATGACAACCGGCTTGTCATTTAAGGTGAACCTGCCGGCAAGAACAGGTCCTCTCTTTGGCAGATCATCGACTGACACATAATTAAGTGTCCCCACTTTGGACATAGCTTTTCTTTGCTGCCCAAGATCGCTCTGTGGAACTGGACCCGCAGACACATTGTTGTTGCTCGGTTCAGTTGCTTCATTGACATTAAGCTCATTATCAACTTGAAGTGGGACAGCACTTAGTTCAGCTGAGAAATCACCTTGTTCATCTTCAACCTCTTGAGGGAAATAGTATTCTGGTGCACCTTGTTGATACTGAGGTGCATGAGAAATAATTTGCTGCTGCGGTGGAGGTGAATATGACCTCTGTGGAGTAGAAGAGTCGTCACACTCCCAGAATGATTGCACCTCTTGTGGAATCTCTCGACCGGAAGGTGAACGGATTACCAACCGATACTTCTGAGGTAGATGATTGTCTTCATCCTGTGATGAGTCCCTCTCCCTCTTTTCTTTGAGGTAGAGGTTGGAATAATATTCTTGAGTGATAGCACAGCTCACAAACTCATCAAAATTCTCTTGACTAACTTGAGCCAATTCACATCGCAGCCTAGCGGTCAGCCCTCGGTAGAAATGATAACCCTTCGAAGATGGTGATTTCACATAGTCAGGGACATATTGAGCTAAGCGATTGAATTCCTTCGCATACTCAATAACTCTCATGCCCCCTTGCTTCAGACTCCAGAATTCATCCAGACTGGTTTGCATTATGCCCGCAGGGATGAAACGACCACGAAATGCAGCCTGGAACTCCGCCCATGTGATACGATGCCATGCTGGTTGGACAGCAAGGTATTCTGCCCACCAGGATCCAGCAAAGCCGTGAAGCTGCTGAGCGGCGTATAGAGTCTTCAAGAAATCATCACATTGGATCAACCCGAACTTGGACTCAATGACACGTAACCAGTGATTTGCTTCACAATGGTCAGCCGCCTCAGAGAATACCGGCGGTTGAGTCACCAAGAAGTCCAGATACGTGCTCGGGGTCGGCATGTGATGTTGAGCTTCTCTATTTATCCCTTGCTGCACTATAGTTTGGAGAGTTTCATTCATCTTTGCCATAATTTCAGCCAATCCGGTTGGCGATGGCTCTTGTGATGAAGTCAAGTCATTCCCACCTCGACTTGAACCTCCAATCTCCATTTGAGAGTGTGCGCGTACCATACTGCACGAAACAAAATTTTGAGTCAATCAAAATTCTATCTCAGTGGTAAATAAAGATAAGTAAAACATGAACATGTCATGAACTTTATGAAAGCATAACCACATTCATGTTTAAACAAATCTTAAGTATGCTAAACTAATCAGCTGGACTACCCTGACCAGTTCACACAAACTCCAAAATTTACTCAAGTTATATACTGATTCTTTACTTGAGTTCAATACCAAAGTTTTAGTAAACTTAAGTATCTTTCCAACGAGTAATTATGTGCTCCTTAAAGATTTTTCTACAGGAAGTTATGGCTTAAAAACAGAAAGGTCCAATGAGGTTTTTGCTACTGTCCTGGTTCTGAACAGTTTGCCTTCAACTGGATTTTTCACCCACTTAACTTGTGATTTTGCTCTGGAGGTATACAAAGAAGTTGTAGAGCACTTGAAACTCTTTCCAGAACTGTATCATACACCTTAACTGGTTAAAACTACTCAGAGTTATGCTCTGTTTAAATTCAGCAAGAATTCCTGCAAGAAACAGAGCACTCTGTTTTTGAAAACTTTGACGCCTAGTTATACTCTCATTTGAATCTTAGCTCAAAATAAGAGTTCAGTAACTAGTATTTGTTTCAAACTTCCATTTTTAGTTGAAAGTTAGATCATGAATCATTTCTTCATAGGGAAGAGGATTATATGTTTAGTACGGTGTCGATGCACCATAAGAAACATGTTGGTACTACGTAGCCTCACCAAAAGAAAAATCCTAACCGGATTACACTGGCATATCCGTATTATCAGTGGCACTAAGACGGTCTCTCACACACGTGTACTACACAGGATACGTACGTGGTTAGTACCTGCACAAAGACACTCAATAGTGGTGCACTCAAAGGTTGTTTCATTGCATGCAGTTCCATATTTGAATGTAATTACAAACGTCCGTATCATTACCATACGGCCGTCCTAGAGTTAAGCCACGTCTCAAGGCACGTGATCGTGTTTCAACACCACACGACGGGGAACCCGAGTATGTCATGAACGGGTCGTCACGGTTGGGAATGTTATCAACCCAACAGATACCACCTACTGCCCTGCAGGGCACGCCGATGGAAAGCGCTCGAGAAGAGGTCCAGCCGCGGACTCCTCTCGCTAGCAACATGAAGACATGGCAGCGGCTAGGTCCTCCATGTGATACATGACTCGGAAGTTCCCGAGTCTCACCGGACAACCTTCTTTATAGCGTCGAAGTTTACCTGCAAAACCACTTATATAGCAAGAGTGAGCACAAAGGCTCAGCAAGACTTAACCGTCTCTCCTAAGGCATGAAACTCTACATGAAAGTAACCTAAGACTTAAGCCTGTCATTTGCGAAAAGACTCGCCTACGAGTTCATCCTTAACTTTCAGATTTTAGTCATAGTAGTAGTGACCTTGCGCCTAGCAACATTGGAACTCCACAATCAAACAAGAAATGCTTCATTCCAATGTTACTTGTCCCAAGGTGGAAAAATAACTTTAGTTTTCTCTATCTCTACTTCAAACAGGGTTTTCATGCAACTTAACATAATCATAGCAGCAATTATATTTTTGCAAACTGTTTCCGCACAAGTTGATTACTACGTCACAACATGGGAGCAAGCGGTACTCAATAACCGCGAGGGACGGTGATTCGAATCAAACACTACCCGGATAACTCGACACATACGCCCGCCTCTGAAGACCCAACTCTGGCGTCCTTCATTACGTCGTATGTGGCAACCTTTCTCAGGACACTAAACTGTAGAACCGGTCGCGCCGTCTCCGGCTCATAAGTCTAACGAGACGATGTGGTATGCCAATACAATCCAGTGAACCTGGTACATCGGTTTCCTGGTTCCCATATATCAGTAAGCATCCCGTACACAACTCAATACTTGCTCCTGGACGCGACACACGCATCGGTCCTTAACCGACACAGACAGAGCTACTCGACAAAGGCCTCGTCTTGTCGCTGCCTAACGCCTCTGCCCGGTCTCATCTTTAGAAATGTAAACTTTAGTTTGCTTCCTTCCCCAACCACACTTATGATATTCTGAACTATAGCTCGCGAGTGGATTCCAACTACTCGTCTTCTACCGGATGCCCCAGTCTATTTAGCATGGCCTTATTCTACAGCGATGACACAAGTCTACCCTTGACCTCAGGGTTCATTTTTGGTTATGCAAGTGGGGTATAAAACATCCTTGACCTAATGCACATACAAACTTTGACCCATAGTAGTTAACAAAGTAAAAACTTTAGAAAACATCTTGGTTTCTGCTGGAAACCAGGGCTTGCCTTGGTTTTGCAGGTGACTAAAGTCAGAGATGTATGAAGTTAGTTTCTGCTGACTTGAAGCTCAATCCCTGCCTCCTTGCCTCTTGATCCAAGCTCAACTTCTCCTTCTTCACTTTCCCACGTTTAATCACTACACGTCATGAATATGCATACATGTGTAATTATAAAACTTTTGCTAACAAGTGCTAAAGACAAGTTTAAAACTGGAACTCTGTTTAAGAATTTAAAATGACACTGGGGGTTGTGGTTTGGGTGTGTGTCTAAGCACTATCATCAAGTGATGAGTGGGGTTTCATCACTTGGGTGGGGATCAACTAATGGTTGAACAGAACACTACTAATCCAGGGCTCCAATGGAGCTGGAAATTTCCTTATGAGTTCCTTGTCACAAGAAAGTCCTCTGGACCAAAATTCAGAATGCTTCACTAAGTAGATCACCCAGAATAATTCCCTAAGCATTTAATCAAAAAGGAATTAATTCTGAATAAATTTGCACTTTCATGCAAAATAAAGTGAACTACAATTTGAAGCATAGTTCAGATAGTATGCCTGAATTTTCCTAGGATTTTTGGAGCTAAGGAATGCCTGGAACTGAATTTCCAAGTTTTGGAAATTCTCTGAAAATGTTTCTGTATTCATTTGAATACAGAAACTTTAATTCAGAATTACTCTAACTAAATTAACTCTAAATGAGCTGAACTTTTTACAGGAGTCCCCTAATTTCCTAAATAATATCCTAGCAAAATTTGGGGATTTTTGGATGAACCAAACTCCCTCTAAAATTATTTTGCTGTAACGATTTAATGAATTTTCCAGGATTTTCTATTGGTTTTCATGCAAATTGGTTTGCATATTTGGATAGGGATCTTCATCCTGAATCCAACCCAATTTGAATCACTAAATTTGGAGCTTCCTAGCAAAAGTAATGAGGTTCTAAAATTTGAACCAAATCTGGAATTCAAATTAATTCGGGAAATGTCCAAACTCTGACGGTGGTCCCTTCTACACGTGTCGGTCGCCGGAGCTAAGCCACACGGGGCCACAGTATCATTTCCCGCGCTGTCGCAAAGGATCCGACTCCGCAGAAAATCCCGGCCGGTCCTCCCCTCACTGACAGTGGGCCTGACGCCCTCGTCTTCTACCTCTGGACACCCGCGCGACCCCGCCGCCGGAGCTCGCCGGAGAGCATCGAAATCTGGCTTCCCGGCCGCCTCTCGGCCTGCTACTCGCCGCCCGGGGGTTTTCAGGGACGAGGAACTCATCTAGGGGGTCAGCCCACGCTCTAGGAGCCCGGAACCCGGTCGGCGGCGTGCAACGGCCTCGGTGGAGCTTCAGCGCCGATGACCGATCGCTTCAGTCCACAAAAACCCCAAGGAATCGGCTCTACAGCATCAGTGAAGCCTAAAGAAGCTCGACATGGCCACAAGGGAGCTCGGGAACGACGGCTACTACGACTTCACCGAGCACCCGATCGTTCCCGCCATGGCTGCCGAAGCAAGAACTCAAAATTAGGAGCAACCGCTCAATTCTAAGCTAGGGTTGTGAAGGAAAAAGGTTCCCTATCCGTTCTAGCTCCTGATCGTGCAAAATGAGAAGTTTTAACAGAAAATTGAGGGCTATTTTCAACAATTCTTACCCGCGGGTAGGTTTTTCCTCGTCCGAGGGGAAACTTGAAATTCTGGGGCTACGTCGCACGGATTGCTCTGAAATTTGGAGAGGAGCAGCGCAGGGAGTTGGCGCGCCTTGGGGTGGTCTCGTTCAGTCGTGAAACTGGCCGGTGTGAGCTGCCCACGAGAGCCCGACGTCGGTTTCCACCGGTTGCACCTCGGCTTCGGCCCTAATCCTCAAAATACGGCCGACAGCAACCCCGAACGCCGGAGCTGAGCTGGGGAAACTCTTGTGCACACGCTGGCGCTCCTTTTTCATGTTGATCGCTTGAGCAGTCGGTGAGCTATGCCGGCTTATGATCGCTGAGAACGGACATGGCGCCGGCGGCTGTTGTTTGGGCGCGAGAGCAGAGGAAGGCCATGGGTACGAGTAAGAGGCTTGGGGTTTGCTTCGGTGGGAGAGATAGGCGCTGGGTGCACCGCCTCTGGCGCCCGCGCGTGGGGGGGGGCAGCTCGAGCAGGAGGTGGTTGTAACGCCCGCGGTGGCGTTCTGTGACCGACTCGATCGAGCTCGGGTCTGAACAGAGCCAAACGGTTTGCTTTGGTTGAAAGTCTTCTCCACTTCAGTCCATGACATGTGGGTCCCACAGCTCCTCTCTGCTCCCAAAAGATCTCCAAACTTTGACACCTTGTAAATTCAGATGTGAGGGATCCAAATTCAAATGCCATTTTGCCATTTGACAATTTGTGCCACAGTTTCAAGTTAAAATTCAAATTTGGATGAAATTTACAAGTTCCTTTGATATTCATATCAAAGCACCTTCAAATTTGCTCAAAAATTGGCCCCCTCATAATTTGGACCTGAGGAACTCAAATATGTCCTCTGATCTTTGAGTTGGCCATTGCAAATACAACTTCTGAAACAACAGTTTGAATTTCCTCTTTTGAAAATGTCCTTCTTCCTTTTGAAGTGACCCTCTTAACTCAAACTGAATCCAAAGTTTTATTGCACATGCCAACACTTTCATGAGTAAACAAAAGTTTTTGTAAGTCCCATTTCTTGTATACAAACTCAACTTTATTCATAGCTCAAGTTTTCTATTTACAAGTTTTGGTACTTTTACATAGAGAACTTGAGCTATGAAGAAAGTTGAGTTTATATACAAGAAATGGGACTTAAAAAAACTTTTGTTCACACATGAAAGTGTTGGCATGTGCAATAAAACTTTGAATTCAGTTTAAACTAAAGAGGCTCACTCCAAAGACAGGAGGGCCATTTTCAAAAAGGAAAATTCAAACTGTTGTTCAAGAACTGGTATTTGCAATGACCCACTCAAAAATCCGAGGACATATTTGAATTCCTCAGGTACAAATAATGAGGGAGCCAAATTTTGAGGAAATTTTGAGGGGCTCTGATATGAAGATCTTTCATCCAAATTTGAATTTAAATTTGAAACTGTGGCACAAATGGTCAAATGGAAAATTGGCTTTTGAATTTGATCCCTCACAGCTGAATTTACAAGGTGTCAAAATTTAGAGATCTTTTGGGGGCAGAGAGGAGCTGTGGGCCCCAATTGTCATTGAGAGGGGAGGGATAAAACTTACTGACTCAGTCTTAGCTAGCTGTTATCGGTCCTCGACCAGACTGCCGCTCGGGCTCCCGGCGCCACCGAGCGCAAGCTGCTGCTACCTCCTAACCGAAGTAGCGCGCTGGAGAGCTGCCTGGACGCCTATCCCTTCTCCCGTGCGTTCTTTTGCCTCATCACCGAAGCCTCGGCCTGCCTTTCTTCCCTCGCGCACAACGCAGACCGAGCACTGCCACTGATCTTCTGATCGATCGGCTGCCGCCTAACTCGCGTGCGAGTCCCAGCTGACCAGCCAAACAACACCACCATCGTTCCCACGACCTTCTCGAGTCAGCACCAAGTGTGTTCGTGCCCTCTACGCCGAAAACAGCGAGTTCCCGCAGCGGCCGAACACCCCGGTGGCGACGTGCTCTCGTGGACAGCTCACCACCGTGGGTTTCACGCTCAAGCAGCGACACTCAGAGGTGCACCGTACCGTCGTGGTGATTCTCCCCGGAGCTCAGGACGAACGGTGGTCCTCAGTAACAGAATTCAAAGATTTCCGCCGGAGCACGACCGCGGACCCTCTGGTAAAGACTTCTCAAATTCGCGCTTAATTTGCACTTAGAGGTCACCAATTTGTGCACAAAGGGTCTAGGTTTAACGGCGGTCCTATCCCCTTCACAACTTTAGCTAGAAACCCCGTGTTAGCGGCAAATTCCGAGCTTTCCGATCGGCGTCCATGGCGGGAACGCGCGGGCTTACGGTGACGACCGGATTGCCGCCGTTTCGGAGCCACGTTGAGGCCTTGTCGAGCTAGCCTGTCCTTCACTGGTGCTTTAGAGAAAATCCCCCGAGCCTTTGGTGGGTTAGGGTGCTCGGGCCACGGCACCGAAGCTGTACCAAAGGGTGCGCACGTCGCCGACCGGTTTCCGGTCACCGGCAGCCCGAGATCAATGCACCATTGGATTCCTCGTAGCTGAAAACCCCCAAGCGGCAAGTACCGAGCCAGGAGACGGCGGGGAAGCCGACTCCGGCGAGCCCCGACGAGTTTCCGGCGAGGGGGCGGCGCGGAAAAAAAACGGCCCGAGGAGGAAGAAGGTCCGGCGGGCCCCGCGTGTCAGCGACGGAGGGTTTAAACTGCTGATCAGCTGCGGCCCCGGGATCCAGTGTGGTGGCGCGGGAAAAGTCCTGTGGCCCCGTGTGGCGTGATTCCAGCAGCTGACACGTGTAGGAGGGACCCACAGTCAGACTTTGAATGTTTCTCGATTTAATTTGAATTCCAGATTTAGTTCAAACTTTAGAACCTCATAACTATTGCTAGGAAGCTCCAAATTTAGTGATTCAAATTGGGTTAGATTCAAGATGAAAAACTCTATCCAAATATGCAACCCAATTTGCATGAAAACCAATAGAAAATTCTGGAAAATGCTTTAAAGCTTTTCAGCAAAAGAATTTTAGAGGGAGTTTGGTTCATCCAAAATTCCCAAATTTAGCCCGGATATTCTTTTGGATATTAGGAGGATCCTAGAAAAGTTTCAGCTCATTTGGAGTTTATTTAGTGAAGGTAATTCTGATTTCATGTTTCTATATTCAAATAAATACAGAAACATTTTCAGAGAATTTCCAAAACTTGGAAATTCAATTCTGGGCATTCCTTACCTCCAAAAATCCTAGGAAAATTCAGGCATACTCTATGAACTATGCTCGAAATTGTAGTTCACTTGAATTTGCATGAAAGTGCAAATTTATTCATAATTAATTCCTTTTTGCTTAAATGCATAGGGAATTATTCTGGGTGATCTACTTAGTGAAACATTCTGAATTTGTGTCCAGAGGACTTTCTTGTGATGAGGAACTCACAAGAAAATTTCCTGCTCCATTGGAGCCCTGGATCAGTAGTGTTCTGTTCAACCAATTAGGTGATCACCACCCAAGTGATGAACCTCACTTCTCACTTGATGATAGTGCTTAGACACACACCCAAACCACCACCCCCAGTGTAATTTTAAATTCTTGAACAGAGTTCCAGTTTTAAACTTGGCTTTAGCACTTGTTAGAAAAAGTTTATAATTAAACATGTATACATATTCATAACGTGTAGTGATTAGACATGGAAAGTGAAGAAGGAGGAGTTGAGCTTGAATCAAGAAGCAAGAAGGCAGTGATTCAGCTTCGAGGCAGCAGCAACTAACTTCATAATCATCTGACTTTAGTCACCTGCAAAACCAAGGCAAGCCCCGGTTTGCACTTAATTTGTTTTTAAAGTTTTTACTTTGTTCACTACTATGGGTCAAGGTTTGTATGTGCATTAGGTCAAGGAAGTTTTATACCCCACTTGCATGACCAAAAAGAACCCTGGGATCAAGGGTAGGATGGTTTCATGGCCGTACAATAAGGCCGTGCTAAATAGGTTAGGACATCCGGTAAAAGACGAGTAGTTGGAATCTACTCGCGAGCTATAGTTCAGAATACCATAAGTGTGGTTGGGAAAGGAAGCAAACTAAAGATTACATTTCTAAAGATGAGACCGGGCAGAGGGGTTAGGCAGCGACAAGACGAGGTCTTGGTCGAGTAGCTCTGCCTGTGTCAGTTAAGGACCGATGCGTGTGCCGCGTCCAGTAGCAAGTATTGAGTTGTGTACCGGATGATTACTGATATATGGGAACCAGGAAACCGATCTACCAGGTTCACTGGATTGTAGAGGCATACCACGTCTCGTTAGACCTATGAGCCCGAGACGGCGTGACCGGTTCTACAGTTTAGTGTCCTGAGAAAGGTTGCCACGTACGACGTAATGAAGGACGCCAGATTTGGGTCTTCAGAGGCAGGCGTGTGTGTCGAGTTATCAGGGTAGTGTTTGATTTGAATCACCGTCCCTCGTGGTTATTGAGTACCGCTTGCTCCCATGTTGTGACGTAGTAATCAACTTGTGTGGAAACAGTTTGCAAAAATATAATTGCTGCTATGATTATGTTAAGTTGCATGAAAACCCTGTTTGAAGTAGAGATAGAGCAAACTAAAGTTATTTTTCCACCTTGGGACAAGTAACATTGGAATGAAGCGTTTCTTGTTTAATTGTGGAGTTCCAATGTTGCTAGGTGCAAGGTCACTACTAATATGGCTAAAATGTGAAAGTTAAGGATGAGCTCGTAGGCGAGTCTTTTCGCAAATTACAGGCTTAAGTCTAAGGTTACTTTCATGTAGAGTTTCATGTCTTAGGAGAGACGGTTAAGTCTTGCTGAGCCTTTGTACTCACTCTTGCTATATAAGTTGTTTTGCAGGTAAACCTCGATGCTATAAAGAAGGTTGTCCGGTGAGACTCGGGAACTTCTGAGTCATGTCACACTTGGAGAACCTAGCCGCTGCCATGTCTTCGTGTTGCTAGCGAGAGGAGTCCGCGGGCTGGACCTCTTCTCGAGTGCTGTCTAGTTATCTAACGTTAGCTGTTTATAGAATTCCGCTGTAGCTATTTTATGTAAATTATTTACAAAGGACAACTGTAAGCTTCCGCTTTTGATTTATGTAATACATTGTTCCTTATATGTGTGCTGTTGGGTGCCACATAACACGGCACCACCCAATGTGATTCCCGGGCAAGGTGCCCCGTCCCCGTGAGTGATTGGGACGGCGGGGTCCCTTCAGCGTGGTATCAGAGCCGCATTGGTAATAGCGCACAGAATAAGGATGGTATTACGACAAAAACCTAGGATACGGTGAGGAAACGATATTAGGCCCACATAAGGACTATAGTAGTATAGTTAATTAAAGTGGCATAACTAACATACTTGTTATAATTCTGAAATTTCAATTATGTAACGACGCACCTACGCTCAGGTAAACATGGTAAGGAACGTCACCGAAAGCGGTTCAATTTCAGTTAGCTCCCCTGACGAGGAATGTGGTTCAGGGATAGGTCTCACAGCTTGATGTGAGACGTCAATATGAAACTCTTAGACTCTTCATGTTCCTGAGTTCATATGAAACGCTGATCCCTAGCGTGCATTAGCCATGTAAGTGGAGACCCCATCGTGTGGTCAGTAACGCGATAGTGTGTTCGTCTGGAAATAGCCCAGGAGGACATACGCAGCGCTTGCCATCGGCGTGCCCTGCAGGGCAGTAGGTGGTATCTGTTGGGTTGATAACATTCCCAACCGTGATGACCCGTTCATGATATACTCGGGTTCCCCGTCGTGTGGTGTTGAAACACGATCACGTACCTTGAGACGTGACTTAACTCAAGGACGGCCGTATGGCAATGATACCAGCGTTTGTATTTACTTTCAAATATGGAACTGCCTGTAATGAAACAACCTTTGAGTGCACCACTATTGAGTGTTCTTCTGCAGGTAATAATCACGTACGATCCTGTGTAGTACACGTGTGTGAGAGACCGTCTTAGTGCCACTGATAATACGTATATGCCGGTGTAATCCAGTTAGGATTTTTCTTTTGTTGAGGCTACGTAGTACCGACATGTTTCTTACGGTGCATCGACACCGTACTTGTAAGGGCCTCAGTTTTAACAACCATTTGCAGTGTTCATCACCACACCACACACCTCATTTGAGCAAGAATGATGAACACAAATGAAGAGCAAGTAACAATTATCAACATGCTCATTAGAGAACCTCTGTGCCCGGCGTAATTCAAGGTCTACTAATGGCGGAACGAACGGGGGGTATCGGGCGCACGGTGAGGACCTAGTTCGGGCCTTCCCCGAGCTGCCCCGAGTTCATGTCGACCTTCTCTGAGGTCCACTGATGCTCCCCGACCGATTTCCCAAGTAGCTGAGGTACTAGGAGAGTCAGCCGACATGGCCGAAGTCGTTCCGATATGGCGGCTCGTCGCCGACCATGCTCCGGCCGTTGTCATGAGCAGCTGACCCTCGGGTCAGGTTCCCCAAGTAAAAGTAGGCAGGGGCGGCCAGAATCAAGAAGTTTGGAGCTGTACAGCAGCCAGCGGCGAGCTCTCCGGCGAGGTCCCTCGGCGGCGGGGCGCGGGTGTCGCGAGGTTGAAGAAGGGGGTGGACCCCAGCTGTCAGCGGCCGATATTTTGAATCGGGATCCGGCTGCGGCCGGGATCGGGTGTGCTGGCGCGCAAAATCCTTGTGGGCCGCGGTGTGCTGTCGCTTCGGCGTGCGACGCGTGTCCCCTGGGCCCACGCGCGAGTTTAAACTTTTCCCCGATTTTCAGATTTCCTTCAAACTTCAAATCCTTATAACTTTGGCTAGAAAGCTCCAAATCGAGTGAACCAAATTTTGCTGGATTCAGCTCTCTGAGTACTTTCCAGAAAATCAAGTTTCACTACATGAAATTCCTTAATTCTCCAGAATTAATTCCTTGAAATTTAAACTGTTAGGAATTTTAACTGGAGAATCCTTTGGAGGAAAATCCTGAAATTTTGCTGAGATGTTCACCAAAATATCCTTGAACTACCATAAAAATTTCAGATATATTTGAGCTCATTTAGTCCACCTAATGGTGTGATTAGTGAAACTGTCCCAGAGAAAATAGAAAATGTTCAGAAACATTTTTCAGAATTTTCTCTGAAATTGTTTAGCTCATATCTTTAGTTAGAGACTTCCAAATTAAGTGAGACCAACTCCATTAGAACCCTCTGAAAATCTAGTTTTCAGAAAGTCATAGTTTGTTTCATGAAAATCCTTAGAACACCCTAAAAGCCTTTAATTAAGGTCAAGGACATAATTAATTGTGGAGGGCTCAATTGAGCTTTGCTGCAACTAAAACTTGACCAAGTCTCTGTTTAGGTTGTAACCAAGCTACAGTAAAAGTTTCACAGTCATTAGATCAGTCTAGCAAAAGTTATAGACTTCACAACTTCAAAGTTAATACAAATGCATTTAAATTGATACATATGTTCCTTATATCATGTAGTCGCTAAGGTCGAGGAGGAACCCGAAGTCCTAGACTTCGTTACTCCGGAGGAACAGCTAGCCTACGACCAAGAGCAGCAAGGCAAGCCCCGGTTTGCATTAACCTTTTTACAAATGTTTATTGTTTTGAGCACATCTTTGAGTATTGTTCTTTGCATTAGAGTCTTGATTGGAAACCCAACTGCACAGCCAAGAAAACCATGGGTTGGGTTTAGGAGTGCAAACCCCGTTAGCCACTGCATTGCTAGGATAGAGTAGGATTCGGTACAAGTCGAGTAGTTGGAACTACTCGCGAGAATAGGCTAGAGGCACATTGCTCGGGTAGAGATAGCACATGATACACATGGCAAGAAAATGAGACCGAGCGGAGGGTAAGGGCAGCAGGACTTTGGGGCCTGTGTGCTGTAGCTCCGCTTGTGTCGATTGAGGACCGAGCCGTGTGCGGGCCTGTTGAACAAGCTAGAACAGTACCGAAGACCTACCGGCTATATGGGAACCGGGAAACTGATGTAACTCGGGTAGCTGGGTATTGAGGCATTGCCCATCGTTCAGAAGGTAGGTTGAGAGCTCGAGGTGTAAATCAGCTGGCGGCACAGAGATGCGCATGCAGGGACCTCTTGCTCGGGACGATGGGACCGGTTCAATATTTGGCTAACGGGTGAAAGGTAGTCGCGTACGGCGTCCGTGATGGTTGTTGTAGGCAACATCGAGTACGGGCGTACGTGACGGGTTGTTCGGGTAACCCTGCAGGTGTAAATCGATTATAATCGCCGTCCCTCGCGGTCAGTGAGTACCACTTGTTCACTGTACCGTGACGTAGAAAGAACAGGCTAGTTACATGTTAAAATGTTGCTGATTGAAAGCTGGACATCGATTGTTAATGATATGCTGTAGTTTAGTGCTAACTAAAGTTCTTTTCAACTTTGGGCAAAGTACATGAGAGAAATGCGTTTCTTGTTTGATTGCGGCTCTCTCATGTGCCTTAGCGTAAAGTTCTCCACAACCTGCTGCTAAAACTTGAAAGTAAGGTTCTACTAATTAGGCGAGTCCTTGCAAATGATTTTTTACCTCATGCAACCCATTACCCTCATGTAGAAGTTCCATGTTTAGGTGAGATGGGTCAGACTTGCTGAGCCTTCGTGCTCACTGCTTGTGTTTGAAGCTTTTTGCAGGGTTCTATGAGGAAGGGACTCCCGAAGAGGAGACGGAACCCCAGGAGGGGAACCCTGTCGAGTGGGAGTCGTGCACGCTGCAGAGTTAGTGTGCGTGTGTGCTAGCAAGGACACGTTCGAGGGCTGAACGTGCACTTGATGCTTAGTGTACGCCCGCGAGTGTGGACTAAACTTATTTTGATGTAAACATGTGCATAAACTTGTTTATGTAATAAAGCTTCCGCTTCTGCTTTGCACCTTTGACGTGTGTTATACGGTGCTGTGCAACGCAGCACCCCTCAGCGTGATCCTGGCTCGACAGGACCATTGGGGTCGTGTCAGCGTGGTATCAGAGCTCGCTTGAGGTGTAACACAGTACAAAGGTCTTCTTTTTCAAAAATCCAGTGAGGAACGAGTTAGTAGCCCGTATAAGGATGTTATTAGTATATAGAAAGTGGCTTAGTAACCTAATTGTTATGTCGGAAAATCGTGCATCTTGGGACGTTCATGTCTTGGGGGGTGCACGTAAGCGCTGTCCACCAGTGCGCACAAGCTGAAGGGTGGAGCCCCACGGGTGGCAGGTAACCCGACCCGCTTCGATATCCTCTACGACTCTTCATGTCGTTTGGGGTATTCGAGCAACGTCTGTCCCTGGCGTGCGTGGTGCAACATGGGAGACCCCGTCACGTGGTCTGAAACATGAACACGTAACTCAAGGCGTGTTTGGCTTGAGAACATCCGGGCGAGTGATGACGGCCGGGTGTACAAACTGTATGGATTCCGGGCTCGGTGTGCAGCCGAGTCTGATGATTGGTTGAATTTCTGCAGGTAGCCTTACCACGAAACGGTAGACGTGTAGCATCCGTGTGCGAGTGACGAGTAGTGCCACTGAACTAACGAAGCCGGCTAAGTCCGGTATAGGTTTTTCTTTGTGAGGACGTAGTACCGACATGATCTGGTGACGCATCGACGTCACACCCAACTAAATGAACAACTTCATTTAAAAATTTGAAGGTTTTGATCCAAAGTAGTAAAACTTGATGTAACTCCTTCCCTTGAACAGGATATTCAAAGCTAATAAGTTTTCAACTTATAGGATGTTAAGGACAGAGCACTCTGTTTTCAGCTAAATCAAGGCTGAAGTTAATCAGAGGTTAGAGGTTGAGTTCTTTCGAGGTTGGGGTCGTATGATACATTTTTGGAAAGCTTTGGAGGAGCTTTACAACTTTTCTGTTGAGTTCCAGAGGTGTTTCATCCCTTAACCACTCGAAAAATGCAGCAGAGTTGAAACTGTCCAGAAAACAGGACAGAGCAAAGACTCTCTGTAGACTCTCTGTAAATTAAGCATAACTTCCTGCATAAAAATCCAAAAATAGAAAATGAGGTAGTTCTGGAAAGCTTATGAGATGGGTTACAACTTTGTAACAGAAAGTTTTGTCAGATTAGGAACAGAATTAACTGGGATTCTTGGATCAAATCAGTACCTAAGGCAGGGAGGTGCTGTCCAATTGTTCCCAGAAATTCTGTTAACTTTGACATCTCTTAACTTGTGAACAAGGACAGATCTTAGGCCAACCAAATACTTTCTGGAAAGCTATTGAAGTTTACTTTAACTTTGATGTTGAGCTCCAGGACTGGCTTTGCTTTTAACCTGGCCTAAATCAGATTGATATGGAAACTGGTCAGGGCTGTCATGGGAACAGCAGATCAGCAGTCAAATTTGTTTAAAAATTTGAACTATGTTTCCAAGTTTTAGGGGTTCAATGACATATCTTATGTTATAACTCAATGGTTTACTGTTCAAATGAATATTTGACATTTCTCAAATATATTTTTACAGATGGCAGCAGATAAACGGTTGGAGAACGGGTGGGTAGTTTCCCACTGTTCTGACCGTAGCGGCTACCCGGAAGCATTGTGGCAAATGCTCCAATATTTCGGGTACAACCAGATGCCGCAATACTTCACCAAGGAAGAAGGCGAAGAGGGGAACAAGACGTGGACGATCCATGTCGAGGTTCCTGCAGGGCCTACGCCACCCGGTTGGGTGCCATTCACCGTCACGGTGAGAGGAAGACAACCGGAAGGGATGTGGCAAGTGGCAGCCCGTGACACTATGTCACGTTTCTGCCAACTACACGTGCAGGCTATGGAGGGAACTCCATACGCACTCGTTCCGGTGGAGGGACGAGCTCAGCATGTGTGGGAAGATTTCAGCAAGCGTAATGGTCTCCAAAGCACCATTATGCTTAGCGGGTAGAGTGTACCCCACGTCTCTCATTATCTTAGAGGGACAGAAGGTCGATGTCATCCTAGGGATGTCGTGGTTAACCCGCCACGGCGCTGTTTTAGACACCGTCCTTCGAGTCGTGCACTTAAACTCAGAGGTGCACGGTTCTCACTCATTATTTCTGGACAGTCCAGAAATAAAACTTCCAAGTGTCTATCAAGCCACAACCATCAGATTGGAAGACATTCCAGTGGTCCGAGAGTTCCCGGATGTGTTCCCGGACGATTTGCCGGGGATGCCACCCGATAGAGAGGTGGAGTTCAAGATTGAACTTGCACCGGGAACCATGCCAATATCCCGAAGGCCGTACAAGATGGCACCCAAGGAGTTGGCTGAACTGAAGACTCAGCTCACGGACCTTCTGGAGAAGGGTTTTATTAGGCCGAGCTCCTCGCCATGGGGCTGTTCGGCATTATTTGTCAAGAAGAAGGATGGAACGTTGCGGCTTTGCATGGACTACCGTCCATTAAATGCCGTAACCATCAAGAACAAGTACCCGTTGCCACGGATCGACATGTTGTTTGATCAGTTGGTCGAAGCAAAGATCTTTTCCAAGATGGATTTAAGATCCGGGTACCATCAGATTAAGATAAGGGCGGAGGACATTCCAAAGACAGCTTTCTCGACAAGGTATGGACTTTATGAGTACCTGGTCATGTCCTTTGGCCTCACCAATGCTCCAGCTCACTTCATGTACTTAATGAACTCGGTGTTCATGCCGGAGATGGACAAGTTTGTCGTGGTCTTCATCGACGACATCCTGGTATATTCCAAATCGGAGGAAGATCACAAGAAACATCTGCGTATAGTCTTGCAACGGCTGCGGGATCACAAGTTATACGCAAAGTTCAGCAAATGCGAGTTTTGGATATCGCAAGTGCCTTTCCTCGGGCATATCATCTCAGCGGAGGGTATCGCTGTGGACCCGAGCAAGATCACGCAAGTGCTGAATTGGAAATCCCTGAGAACTGTTCATGAGGTACGGAGTTTCCTCGGACTCGCGGGATATTATCGGAAGTTCATTCCGAACTTCTCGAAGATTGCCAAGCCAATGACAGAGCTGCTGAAGAAGGCTACCAAATATGTTTGGAGTCCAGCATGTGAAGCAGCATTCAAGGCTTTAGTCAAGCACCTAACATCAGCACCGGTTTTGGCGCAGCCGGACACAACAAAACCGTTCGATGTGTACTGCGATGCATCCGGCATTGGGCTCGGATGTGTGCTGATGCAAGACCGAAGAGTGGTCGCGTATGGATCACGGCAGCTTAGGAACCATGAGCAAAATTATCCAACTCACGATTTGGAGCTCGCTGCCGTGGTACTTGCACTGAAGATGTGGAGGCACTACCTACTCGGTAACCTCATACATTTATATACCGACCACAAAAGCCTCAAGTACATATTCACTCAGAAGGAGTTGAACATGAGGCAACGAAGATGGTTGGAACTAATAAAGGATTACGAAATAGAGACCCATTATCATCCGGGCAAGGCAAACGTTGTGGCAGATGCGCTGAGCCGCAAGTCACACGTTAATAATCTGACCATCACACCGTTGGAAGAGAGTTAACCACCACTACATGTGATTCCACACGGAGCTCTCTACAACCTAGCTTTGATCCCCACCATCCGCGAAGAGATAGCGGCAGCCCAGAAGAATGACAAGGGCATGTCACATTTGCGGAGACGTGTAGACAGTGGGGAGTTGAAATGTTTCCGGAAGGACGGAGACGGCATCCTATGGTTCAAGGACCGGATCGTCGTACCCCGAAACCCGGAGTTAAGAAAGAAAATCTTTGATGAGGCTCACTTATCAAAATTTTCTATTCACCCCGGCAGCAACAAAATGTATCAAGAACTCAGAAGCAAGTTTTGGTGGACACGGATGAAGCGAGAAACCGCAAAATACGTGTCCGAGTGTGATACATGTCGAAGGGTGAAGGCGGATCATATGCGGAAGCCGGGACTGCTGCAACCACTAGGCATTCCTACCTGGAAGTGGGAGGACGTGAGCATGGATTTCGTCGTCGGTTTACCCACCACCTTACAGAAACATGATTCTGTGTGGGTGATCGTCGATCGGCTCACCAAAGTTGCCCATTTCATCCCGGTCAACACCAACTACAACGCCAAGAAGTACGCTGAACTGTACATCTCACGGATCCTATGCTTATACGGCGTACCCCGTACCATCTTATCGGACCGGGGCACTTTATTTGTGTCCCGTTTTTGGGAGCAGCTACACGCTGTCTTGGGGACGAAGCTGATCCGTAGTTCAGCCTACCACCCGCAGACAGATGGACAAACTGAGCGGGTAAATCAAATTCTAGAAGACATGCTACGAGCTTGCGCTATCGACCACGGCAAGAATTGGGATGATCACTTGCCGTTAGCCGAGTTCTCGTACAACAATGGGTACCAAGCCAGCATCAAGATGGCGCCCTACGAGGCGCTATACGGAAGAAAATGCCGCACACCATTGAACTGGTGTGAGTCTGGCGAAAGGGTTACCTTCGGGATTGACCTTGTCAACAACGCGGAAGAAAAGGTTCGACTAATTCAAGCGAACCTAAAAGCCGCTCAATCCCGTCAGAAACAGTATGCGGACCGGAGAAGGCGCCCATTACAATTCGAAGTTGGGGACCACGTATATCTACGGGTGTCTCCAATGAAGGGCGTAAACAGATTTGGGGTGAGAGGAAAGTTGGCACCCCGATTCATCGGTCCATTCCAGATTACCGAAAGATGTGGATCGGTAGCATACCGGCTGAAATTACCAGAAGCACTTTCCGGTGTGCACGACGTCTTTCACGTTTCCCAGCTGAGGAAGTGTCTCAAGCTATCAACTACCGTTCAGCTGGAAGACATTGAAGAACTGCAACCGGATCTCACCTATCGGGAGGAACCGGTGCAGGTTATTGATGAAAAGGCCCGAACCACACGCAACCGTACGTTGTGGTTCTACAAGGTTCTATGGAGTAATCACTCCATGGACGAAGTGACATGGGAGAGCGAAGAATTCCTTCGCACTAACTACCCCGACTTTTTCACGTCGCACATCCGGTAATTTTCCACCGTCCTCTCTCTCATTTTCACCTTATAATCTCGGGACGAGATTCTTTTAAGGGGGGAGGAATGTAAGGGCCTCAGTTTTAACAACCATTTGCAGTGTTCATCACCACACCACACACCTCATTTGAGCAAGAATGATGAACACAAATGAAGAGCAAGTAACAATTATCAACATGCTCATTAGAGAACCTCTGTGCCCGGCGTAATTCAAGGTCTACTAATGGCGGAACGAACGGGGGGTATCGGGCGCACGGTGAGGACCTAGTTCGGGCCTTCCCCGAGCTGCCCCGAGTTCATGTCGACCTTCTCTGAGGTCCACTGATGCTCCCCGACCGATTTCCCAAGTAGCTGAGGTACTAGGAGAGTCAGCCGACATGGCCGAAGTCGTTCCGATATGGCGGCTCGTCGCCGACCATGCTCCGGCTGTTGTCATGAGCAGCTGACCCTCGGGTCAGGTTCCCCAAGTAAAAGTAGGCAGGGGTGGCCAGAATCAAGAAGTTTGGAGCTGTACAGCAGCCAGCGGCGAGCTCTCCGGCGAGGTCCCTCGGCGGCGGGGCGCGGGTGTCGCGAGGTTGAAGAAGGGGGTGGACCCCAGCTGTCAGCGGCCGATATTTTGAATCGGGATCCGGCTGCGGCCGGGATCGGGTGTGCTGGCGTGCAAAATCGTTGTGGGCCGCGGTGTGCTGTCGCTTCGGCGTGCGACGCGTGTCCCCTGGGCCCACGCGCGAGTTTAAACTTTTCCCCGATTTTCAGATTTCCTTCAAACTTCAAATCCTTATAACTTTGGCTAGAAAGCTCCAAATCGAGTGAACGAAATTTTGCTGGATTCAGCTCTCTGAGTACTTTCCAGAAAATCAAGTTTCACTTCATGAAATTCCTTAATTCTCCAGAATTAATTCCTTGAAGTTTAAACTGTTAGGAATTTTAACTGGAGAATCCTTTGGAGGAAAATCCTGAAATTTTGCTGAGATGTTCACCAAAATATCCTTGAACTACCATAAAAATTTCAGATCTATTTGAGCTCATTTAGTCCACCTAATGGTGTGATTAGTGAAACTGTCCCAGAGAAAATAGAAAATGTTCAGAAACATTTTTCAGAATTTTCTCTGAAATTGTTTAGCTCATATCTTTAGTTAGAGACTTCCAAATTAAGTGAGACCAATTCCATTAGAACCCTCTGAAAATCTAGTTTTCAGAAAGTCATAGTTTGTTTCATGAAAATCCTTAGAACACCCTAAAAGCCTTTAATTAAGGTCAAGGACATAATTAATTGTGGAGGGCTCAATTGAGCTTTGCTGCAACTAAAACTTGACCAAGTCTCTGTTTAGGTTGTAACCAAGCCACAGTAAAAGTTTCACAGTCATTAGATCTGTCTAGCAAAAGTTATAGACTTCACAACTTCAAAGTTAATACAAATGCATTTAAATTGATACATATGTTCCTTATATCATGTAGTCGCTAAGGTCGAGGAGGAACCCGAAGTCCTAGACTTCGTTACTCCGGAGGAACAGCTAGCCTACGACCAAGAGCAGCAAGGCAAGCCCCGGTTTGCATTAACCTTTTTACAAATGTTTATTGTTTTGAGCACATCTTTGAGTATTGTTCTTTGCATTAGAGTCTTGATTGGAAACCCAACTGCACAGCCAAGAAAACCATGGGTTGGGTTTAGGAGTGCAAACCCTGTTAGCCACTGCATTGCTAGGATAGAGAAGGATTCGGTACAAGTCGAGTAGTTGGAACTACTCGCGAGAATAGGCTAGAGGCACATTGCTCGGGTAGAGATAGCACATGATACACATGGCAAGAAAATGAGACCGAGCGGAGGGTAAGGGCAGCAGGACTTTGGGGCCTGTGTGCTGTAGCTCCGCTTGTGTCGATTGAGGACCGAGCCGTCTGCGGGCCTGTTGAACAAGCTAGAACAGTACCGAAGATCTACCGGCTATATGGGAACCGGGAAACTGATGTAACTCGGGTAGCTGGGTATTGAGGCATTGCCCGTCGTTCAGAGGGTAGGTTGAGAGCTCGAGGTGTAAATCAGCTGGCGGCACAGAGATGCGCGTGCAGGGACCTCTTGCTCGGGACGATGGGACCGGTTCAATATTTGGCTAACGGGTGAA
This sequence comes from Neostapfia colusana, assembly GCA_030760725.1. Classification (NCBI taxonomy): domain Eukaryota; kingdom Viridiplantae; phylum Streptophyta; class Magnoliopsida; order Poales; family Poaceae; genus Neostapfia; species Neostapfia colusana. Next base: position 27,482,014 of record JASWHV010000017.1, on the reverse strand, counting down.
AGGTAGTCGCGTACGGCGTCCGTGATGGTTGTTGTAGGCAACATCGAGTACGGGCGTACGTGACGGGTTGTTCGGGTAACCCTGCAGGTGTAAATCGATTATAATCGCCGTCCCTCGCGGTCAGTGAGTACCACTTGTTCACTGTACCATGACGTAGAAAGAACAGGCTAGTTACATGTTAAAATGTTGCTGATTGAAAGCTGGACATTGATTGTTAATGATATGCTGTAGTTTAGTGCTAACTAAAGTTCTTTTCAACTTTGGGCAAAGTACATGAGAGATGCGTTTCTTGTTTGATTGCGGCTCTCTCATGTGCCTTAGCGTAAAGTTCTCCACAACCTGCTGCTAAAACTTGAAAGTAAGGTTCTACTAATTAGGCGAGTCCTTGCAAATGATTTTTTTACCTCATGCAACCCATTACCCTCATGTAGAAGTTCCATGTTTAGGTGAGACGGGTCAGACTTGCTGAGCCTTCGTGCTCACTGCTTGTGTTTGAAGCTTTTTGCAGGGTTCTATGAGGAAGGGACTCCCGAAGAGGAGACGGAACCCCAGGAGGGGAACCCCGTCGAGTGGGAGTCGTGCACGCCGCAGAGTTAGTGTGCGTGTGTGCTAGCAAGGACACGTTCGAGGGCTGAACGTGCACTTGATGCTTAGTCTACGCCCGCGAGTGTGGACTAAACTTATTTTGATGTAAACATGTGCATAAACTTGTTTATGTAATAAAGCTTCCGCTTCCGCTTTGCACCTTTGACGTGTGTTATACGGTGCTGTGCAACGCAGCACCCCTCAGCGTGATCCTGGCTCGACAGGACCATTGGGGTCGTGTCAGTACTAAACTTAATAACCTCTTCCCAATGAAGAAATGATGCATGAACTAACTTTCAACTAAAAATGGATGTTTGAAACAAGTATTAGCTACTGAACTCTTATTTTGAGCTAAGATTCAAATGAGAGTATAACTATGTCTCAAAGTTTTCAAAAACAGAGTGCTCTGTTTCTGGCAGGAATTCTTTCTGGATTTTAACAGAGAATAACTCTGAGTAGCTTAACCCAATTGAGGTGTATGATACAGTTCTGGAAAGATATTTAATTGCTCTACAACTTCTTTGTAGACCTCCAGAGCAAAATCACACGTTAAGTTGGTGAAAAGTCCAGTTGAAGGCAAACTGTTCAAAACCAGGACAGTAGCAGAAACCTCTCCGGACCTTTCTGTTTTTAAGCCATAACTTCTTGTAGAAAAACCCTTAAGGAGTCTATGATACACCATTTTAAAGATACTGAAGTCTACTAAAACTTTGGTATTGAACTCAAGTCAAAAATCTGTAGATAACTTGAGTAAAATTTGGAGTTTGTGTGAACTGGTCAGGGTAGTCCCGCTGATTAGTTTAGCGTATTTAAGATTTGTTTAAACATGAATGTGGTTATGCTTCCATAAAGTTCATGACATGTTCATGTTTTACTTATCTTTACTTACTACTGAGATAAATTTTGATTGACTCAAAATTTTGTTTCGTGCAGTACGGTACGCACACATCCTAAAATGGAGATTGGAGGTTCAAGTCGAGGTGGGAATGACTCGACTTCATCACAAGAGCCATAGCCAACCGGATTGGCTGAAATTATGGCAAAGATGAATGAAACTCTCCAAACTCTAGTTCAGCAAGGCATAAATCGAGAAGCTCAACGTCTCATGCCAACCCAGAGCACGTATCTGGATTTCTTGGCGACACAACCGCCGGTATTCTCTGAGGCGGCTGACCATTGTGAAGCAAATCACTGGTTACGTGTCATTGAGTCCAAGTTTGGGTTGATCCAATGTGATGAATTCTCGAAGACCCTATGTTCCGCTCAGCAGCTTCACGGCTTCGCTGGAGCATGGTGGGCAGACTATCTTGCTGTCCAACCAGCAGGGCATCGTGTCACCTGGGCGGATTCCAGGCTGCATTTCGTGCTTGTTTCATTCCTGCGGGCATAATGCAAACCAGCCTGGATGAGTTCTGGAGTCTGAAGCAAGGGGACATGAGCGTTATTGAGTATGCGGAGGAGTTCGATCGCTTAGCTCAATATGTCCCTGACTATGTGAAATCACCATCCATGAGGGGTTATCATTTTTATCGAGGGCTGACCGCTAGGCTGCGATGTGAGCTGGCTAAAGTTAGCTAAGAGAACTTTGATGACTTTGTTAGCTGTGCTATCACTCAGGAGTATTATTCCAACCTCTACCTTAAAGAGAAGAGGGAGAGGGACTCATCACAGGATGAATGCAATCATCTACCTCAGAAGTATCGGTGGGTAATCCGCTCACCTTCCGGTCGAGAGGTTCCACAAAGGGTGCAGTCATTCTTAGAGTATGACGACTCGTATACTCCACAGAGGTCTTGTTCACCCCCACCACAGCGGCAACTTATTTCTTATGCACCTCAGTATCAGCAAGGTGCACCAGAATACTTTTTCCCTCAAGAGATTGAAGATGAACAAGGTTATTTCTCAGTTGAACCAAGTGCTGTCCCACTTCATGTTGACAACGAGCTCAATGTCAATGAACAACTGAACCGAGCAGTAACGTTGTGTCTGTGGGTCCAGTTCCCAGGAGTTATCTTGGACAGCGAGAAAAGCTATGTCCAAAGTAGGGACAGTTAATTATGTGTCAGTCGATGATCTGCCAAAGGGAGGACCTGTTCTTGCCGGCAGGTTCACCTTAAATGACAAGTCTGTTGTCATTTTATTCGACTCTGGTGCAACACATAACTTCATTAGCAGGGCGATGGTGATCCGGGATCAGTTATCCACCACTATCACCAAAGGTTCATACCTTATTCATTCGCCAGGTGGAGACATATCAACTAATGAAGTCATCTCTCGAGCACCACTTTGCTTGGGTAGAAAAATTTATCCTACCACCCACATCATTCTCGAAGACCAAGGAATCAATGCCATATTGGAAATATCATGGCTGACCTTCCATAAGGCTGTTCTGGACATCGTTAACAGGAGTGTCCACTTGGACTCTCCACTTCACGGGCGTCAAACGTTGTACCTCGGCGAAGCGGTTTCCAAAGAACCGGAAGTATATAATGCCGAGGCTTGCAAGTCAGAATACATTCCGTAGTCCGTGAATATCCGGACGTGTTTCCGGAAGAACTTCCAGGCTTACCACCTGAGCGCGAGGTGGAATTCACAATAGAATTGATGCCGGCAACTACGCCGATCTCTTGGAGACCATACAAAATGGCTCCGAATGAATTAGCTGAGCTGAAGGAGCAACTCAAAGATCTGATGGACAAGGGGTTTATTCGTCCAAGTTCATGACTATGGGGTTGCTCAGCTTTGTTTGTGGAGAAGAAGGATGAGACACTGAGGCTATGCGTCGATTATCGTCCTTTAAATGCTGTGACAATAAAGAACAAGTATCGACTACCACGAATTGATATCCTCTTCGATCAACTAGTTGGTGCTAAAGTCTTCTCCAAGATGGACTTAAGGTCGGGATATTATCAAATCAAGATTCGCGCGGAAGATATCCCGAAAACAGCATTCTCGACAAGATATGGGCTCTATGAGTATCTTGTCATGTCATTTGGGTTGACCAATGCTCCGGCCCACTTTATGTATCTTATGAACTCGGTGTTCATGCTGGAGCTGGATCAGTTCGTCGTGGTATTCATCGACGACATCTTGGTCCATTCCAAATCTGAAGAGGAACACACTAAACATTTGCATATTGTGCTTCAACGCTTGAGAGATCACAAGCTTTATGCAAAGTTTAGTAAATGTGAATTCTGGATCAACCAAGTGCCATTTCTCGGGCATATTATTTCAGCGGAAGGCATTGCTGTTGATCCAAGCAAGATTGAACAAGTGCTGAAGTGGAAGTCTCCAACATCAGTCCATGAAGTTCGTAGCTTCTTGGGTTTGGCGGGCCGGGCTTCTCAAAAATCTCCAAATCTATGACGGAGCTACTGAAAAAGGGCATCAAATATAATTGGAGCAATCCATGTGAGGAAGATTTTCAAGCGTTGGTGAAACACCTAACAACAGCCCCGGTTCTAGCTCAACCGGATACAACCAAGCCATTTGATGTTTATTGTGATGCGTCCGGCATCGGACTTGGTTGTGTACTAATGCAAGGAGGACGCGTGGTCGCTTATGGATCACGGCAATTATGAAATCATGAGCAACATTATCCACCTCATGATCTCGAGCTTGCTGCCGTGGTATTAGCTTTGAAGATGTGGAGACATTACCTATTGGGAAATCTGGTTCATCTCTACACCGACCACAAAAGTTTTAAGTACATATTCACTCAGAAAGAGTTGAATATGCAACAACGGCGATGGTTGGAGCTGATCAAGGACTATGAGATTGAGATTCATTATCACCGGGGTAAGGCAAATGTGGTTGCCGATGCACTCAGCCGGAAGTCTCATATTCATAACCTAACCATTGCGCCGATAGAAGAGGAAGAACCAATTCTCTACTTGGTTCCATATGAAGCTCTACATAATCTAGCTCTCATACCCACAATAAGAGAGGAGCTTATGGAAGCTCAAAAGAAAGACGAGGGCATGACTCATATCAAAAGGATGTTGAAGAACGGGGAGATGAAATGTTTTCGGTTAGATGATGAAGATACCCTATGGTTCAAGGACCGGATAGTCATACCCCGTGATATGAGGCTGCGGAAAAAAATTTTGGATGAGGCTCACTTATCCAAATTTTCTATTCATCCTGGCAGCAATAAAATGTACCAAGAGCTCTGGAAGAAGTTTAGGTGGACACGTATGAAACGTGAAGTTGCAAAATACGTTTCAGAATGTGATACGTGTCGAAGAGTTAAGGCCGACCATGTGAAGAAGTCGGGCCTGTTGCAACCGCTACAAATACCGGCATGTAAGTGGGAAGACTTGAGTATGGATTCGTTGGGTTGCCGATGACTTCCCACCACCATGATTCAATTTGGGTAATCATGGACCGGTTAACCAAATCAGCACGTTTCATTCCGGTGCATACCAACTACAGCGCCAAGCAGTATGCGGAGTTGTACATAGCACGAATCTTATGCTTGCATGGAGTTCCCCGTACCATTGTCTCCGATAGAGGATCACTGTTCGTATCCCGTTTCTGGGAACAGCTACACGCATCCTTGGGAACTAAATTGATTCGAAGCTCCGCGTATCACCCTCAAACTGATGGGCAAACTGAGAGGGTGAATCAAATCCTTGAAGATATGCTAAGGGCGTGTGCCATCCACCATGGTAGGAGCTGGGATGATCACTTACCGTTGGCGGAGTTCTCGTATAACAATGGTTATCAAACGTGAATAAAAATGGCACCTTATGAAGCTCTCTATGGCCGGAAGTGCCGCACACCCTTGAACTGGTGTGAATCTGGCGAGAGGGTAACTTACGGGATTGATCTCATAAATGAAGAAGAAGAGCGGGTAAGGCTTATTCAAGCAAATCTGAAAGCCGCTCAATCCAGGCAAAAGAGCTATGCGGATAAGAGACATCGTCCTCTGAACTTTCAAGTTGGAGACCACGTATACCTCCGCGTATCTCCTATGAAGGGATTCACCGACCCGGAGTGAAAGTGAAATTAGCTCCACGTTTTATCGGTCCCTTCGCCATCATTGAAATGTGTGGACCCGTGGCCTACCGTTTGGAGCTGCCGGCAGCCTTAGCCGAAGTTCATAACGTCTTCCATATATCTCAGTTGTGGAAGTGTTTGAAAGTTCCAACGGAGATTCTCACGGGAGACATAGCAGATTTGAAGCCGGACCTCGCTTATGCTAAGCAACCAACCCGGATAATTGATGAGAAGACTCATGAAACAAGAAATCAGACGTTGCGATTTTTCAAAGTGCTATGGGAAAATCACACGTCCGAGGAAGCTACATGGGAAAGTGAGGAGTATTTGCAACGCAATTATCCGGAGTTGTTAGAGGCGTATGTTGAGTAGTTGTCCTCTCCACATTGTCCTTAATCATGAATCTCGGGACGAGATTCTTTTTAAGGGGGGAGGAATGTAAAAGTCCCAAAACTTGTAAATAGAGAACTTAAGCAATGAAGAAAGTTGCGTTTATATACAAGAAATGGGACTTACAAAAACTTTTGTTCACTCATGAAAGTGTTGGCATGTGCAATAAAACTTTGAATTCAGTTTGAACTAAAGAGGCTCACTCCAAAGAAAGGAGGGCCATTTTCAAAAAGGAAAATTCAAACTGTTGTTCATGAAGTGGTATTTGCAATGACCCACTCGAAAATCAGAGGACATATTTGAATTCCTCAGGTACAAATAATGAGGGAGCCAAATATTGAAGAAATTTGGAGGGGCTTTGATATGAACATCAAAGGAACTTGTAAATTTCATCCAAATTTGAATTTAAATTTGAAACTGTGGCACAAATGGTCAAATGGCAAATTGGCTTTTGAATTTGGATCCCTCACAGCTGAATTTACAAGGTGTCAAAATTTGGAGATCTTTTGGGGGCAGAGAGGAGCTGTGGGCCCAATTGTCATTGAGAGGGGAGGGATAAAACTTACTGACTAAGTCTTAGCTAGCTGTTATCGGTCCACGACCAGACAGCCGCTCGGGCTCCCGGCACCACCGAGCGCAAGCTGCGGCCACCTCCTCACCGAAGTAGTGCGCTGGAGAGCTGCCTGGACGCCTATCCCTTCTTCATGCGTTCTTTTGCCTCATCACCGAAGCCTCGGCCTGCCTTTCTTCCCTCGCGCACAATGCAGACCGAGCACTGCCGCTGATCTTCTGATCGATCGGCTGCCGCCTAACTCGCGTGCGAGTCCCAGCTGACCAGCCAAACAACACCAACATCATTCCCACGACCTTCTCGAGAAAGCACCAAGTGTGTTCGTGCCCTCTACGCCGAAAACAGCGAGTTCCCGCAGCGGCCGAACACCACGGCGGCGACGTGCTCTCGTGGGCAGCTCACCACCGTGGGTTTCACGCTCAAGCAGCGATGCTCAGAGGTGCGCCGTACCGTCGTGGTGCTTCTCCCCGGAGCTCAGCTCGAACGGTGGTCCTCAGTAACAGAATTCGAAGATTTTCCCCCGGAGCACGACCGCGGACCCTCTGGTAAAGACTTCTCAAATTCACGCTTAATTTTCACTTAGAGGTCACCAATTTGTGCACAAAGGGTCTAGGTTTAACGGCGGTCCGATCCCCTTCACAACTTTAGCTAGAAACCCCGTTTTAGCGGCAAATTCTGAGCTTTCCGATCGGCGTCCATGGCGGGAACGCGCGGGCGCACGGTGACGACCGGATTGCTGCCGTTTCTGAGCCACGTTGAGGCCTTGCTGAGCTAGCCTGTCCTTCACTGGTGCTTTAGAGCAAATCCCCCGAGCCTTTGGCGGGTTAGGGTGCTCGGGCCACAGCGCCGAAGCTGTACCGAAGGGTGCGCACGTCGCCGACCGGTTTCCGGTCACCGGCAGCCCGAGATCAATGCACCATTGGATTCCTCGTAGCTGAAAACCCCCAGGCAGCAAGTACCGAGCCGGGAGACAACCGGGAAGCCGACTCCGGCGAGCCCCGACGAGTTTCCGGCGAGGGGCGGCTCGGGAAAGAAAACGGCCCGAGGAGGAAGAAGGTCCGGCGGGCCCCGCGTGTCAGCGACGGAGGGTTTAAACTGCTGATCAGCTGTGGCCCAGGGATCCAGTGTGGTGGCGCGGGAAAAGTCCTGTGGCCCCGTGTGGCGTGATTCCAGCAGCTGACACGTGTAGGAGGGACCCACAGTCAGAGTTTGGATGTTTCTCAATTTAATTTGAATTCCAGATTTAGTTCAAACTTAGAACCTCATAACTATTTCTAGGAAGCTACAAATTTAGTGATTCAAATTGGGTTAGATTCAAGATGAAAAACTAGATCCAAATATGCAACCCAATTTGCATGAAAACCAATAGAAAATTCTGGAAAATTCTTTAAAGCTTTTCAGCAAAAGAATTTTAGAGGGAGTTTGGTTCATCCAAAAATTCCCAAATTTGGCCAGGATATTCTTTTGGATATTTGGATGCTCCTGGAAAAGTTTCAGCTCATTTGGAGTTTATTTAGTGAAGGTAATTCTGATTTCATGTTTGTATATTCAAATAAATACAGAAACATTTTCAGAGAATTTCCAAAACTTTGAAATTCAGTTCTGGGCATTCCTTAGCTCCAAAAATCCTAGGAAAATTCAGGCATACTCTCTGAACTATGCTTGAAATTGTAGTTCACTTGAATTTGCATGGAAGTGCAAATTTATTCATAATTAATTCATTTTTGCTTAAATGCTTAGGGAATTATTCTGGGTGATCTACTTCGTGAAATATTCTGAATGTTTGTTCAGAGGACTTTCTTGTGACAAGGAACTCACAAGAAAATTTCCAGCTCCATTGGAGCCCTGGATCAGTAGTGTTCTGTTCAACCAATTAGGTGATCACCACCCAAGGGATGAACCTCACTTCTCACTTGATGATAGTGCTTAGACACACACCCAAACCACCACCCCCAGTGTCATTTTAAATTCTTGAACAGATTTCCAGTTTTAAACTTGGCTTTAGCACTGGTTAGCAAAAGTTTATAATTAAACATGTATACGTATTCATAACGTGTAGTGATTAGACGTGGAAAGTGAAGAAGGAGGAGTTGAGCTTGAATCAAGAAGCAAGAATGCAGTGATTCAGCTTCGAGGCAGCAGAAACTAACTTCATAATCATCTGACTTTAGTCACCTGCAAAACCAAGGCAATCCCCGGTTTGCAGTTAAGTTGTTTTTAAAGTTTTTACTTTGTTCACTACTATGGGTCAACGTTTGTATGTGCATTAGGTCAAGGATGTTTTATACCCCACATGCATGACCAAAAAGAACCCTGGGATCAAGGGTAGAATGGTTTCATCGCTGTAGAATAAGGCCGTGCTAAATAGGTTAGGATATCCGGTAGAAGACGAGTAGTTGGAATCTACTCGCGAGCTATAGTTCAGAATACCATAAGTGTGGTTGGGAAAGGAAGCAAACTAAAGTTTACATTTCTAAAGATGAGACTGGGCAGAGGGGTTAGGCAGCGACAAGACGAGGTCTTGGTCGAGTAGCTCTGCCTGTGTCGGTTAAGGACCGATGCGTGTGCCGCGTCCAGGAGCAAGTATTGAGTTGTGTGCTGTTGGGTGCCGCATCGCACGGCACCACCCAATGCGATTCCCGGGCGAGGTGCCCCATCCCCGTGAGTGATCGGGACGGCGGGGTCCTCACACCGTGGTATCAGATCCGCATTGGTAATAGCGCACAGTATAAGGATCGTATTACAACAAAAACTTAGGATACGGTGAGGAAACGGTGTTAGGCCCATATAAGGACTATAGTAGTATAGTTACTTAAGGTGGCAGTACTAACCTACTTGTTATAATTCTGAGATTTTGATTATGTAACGACGCACCTACGTTCAGGTAAGCATGGTAAGAAACGCCACCGAAAGCGGTTCAATTTCGGTTAGCTCCCCTGACGAGGAAAGTGGTTCAGGGCTAGATCTTACAGCTTGGTGTGAGATGTTAATATGAAACTCTTGAACTCTTCATGTTCCCGAGTTCATATGAAACGCTGATCCCTAGCGTGCATTAGGCAAGTAAGTGGAGACCCCATCATGTGGTCAGTAACGCGATAGTGTGTTCGTCTGGAAATAGCCAAGGGGGACATACGCAGCGCTTGCCATCGGCGTGCCCTGCAGGGTAGTAGGTGGTATCTGTTGGGTTGATAACATTCCCAACCGTGACGACCCGTTCATGATATATTCGGGTTCCCCGTCGTGTGGTGTGTAAACGCGTCCATGTACCTTGAGACGTGACTTGACTCAAGGGCGGCCCGTATGGAAATGATACGGGGCGTATGTTTTTAGTATGATATGGAACTGCCTGAAATGTAAACAACCTTTTAGTGCACCACTATTGAGTGTCTTCTGCAGGTACTAACCACGTACGTATCCCATGTAGTACACGTGTGTGAGAGACCGTCTTAGTGCCACTGATTAAATGGATATGCCGGTATAATCCGGTTTAGGATTTTCTTTTGGAGAGGCAACGTAGTACCGACATGTTTCTTACAGTGCATCGACACCGTACTACACTTAAAAACCTTTTTCCCTATGAAGAAATGACTCATGAGCTAACTTTCAACTAAAAATGGAATTTTGAAACAAATTTTAGTTACTTAACTCTTATTTTGAACTAAGATTCAAATAAGAGAATATCTAGGTATCAAAGTTTTCAAAAACAGAGTGCTCTGTTTCTGGCAGGAATTTTTGCTGGAATTAAACAGAGCATAACTCTGAGTATATTTAACCAATTAAGGTGTATGACACAGTTCTGGAAAGGTTTTCAAGTACTCTACAACTTTCTTGTAGACCTCCAGAGCAAAATCACATGTTAAGTTGGTGAAAAGTCGAGATGAAGGCAAACTGTTCAGAACCAGGACAGTAGCAAAAACCTCTCTGGACCTTTCTGTTTTTAAGCCATAACTTCCTGTAGAAAAATCACTAAGGAGCCTGTGATACACCGTTGGAAAGGTTATGAGATATGCAACCTTGTTGTAGTTCAAAGGTTGTTCAGATTCTTGTTATATATTTAGATACAACTGTGATAAAGTGAGCCACATACAAAGGAGATGCTGGCAAATTTTATCCAGAAAGTCTGTCAACGTTGCAAAATCATAACTTTTGATCCAGAAGTGATATGGAGGCATTTGTACTCGTTGGAAAGATATTGAAGTTAACTTTAACTTTGGTATTCAACATTAGTTATGAAAATTCTTTTAACTGGGTCGAAATCTGGTTTGTTTAAGGACCGGTCAATCTGCTTTTAAATCCTTGCTGTTAGCTACATCAGTTCGCACTTAAATCATTTTGCTTACATGTTAAGATTTCATTATCAGTGTTGCACTACATTGTTTATAGAATAAATCAAGTGATAGTGTTGAACTGATAATGAACTCGTGCAATTGCAGAATGGTGCGAACTCGTTCCATGAGTGAGGTGGGTGGTTCCAGTGGTGGTGGTGGTGATAACTCTCCACAGAGGGAGCAGCGAGCTCTGCAACCGCAGCCGCCACCCAGACCTTCACCCACGGTCACAATGGCGGACATTCTGGCTGCCATGACGGGTGCAAGTGGTGAGCAAACGACTTGCTCCGCACCCTGGTGATAAATACATCCCGTCAGGGGGGATGTCAAGACGAAGACTTGCGCCAAACTCAACTGAATTCCTATGTTGAGTTCTTAGCAACTCAACCACCGGTTTTCATTGAAGCTGAGGATCCTCTGGTGGCGGATAGCTGGATCCGTACCATTGAGTCTAAGTTCGGGTTGCTTCAATGCACCGAACATCAGAAGGTTTTATACGCAGCGAACAACTTCACGGGTCCGCCAGTGCATGGTGGGCAAATCAACTCGCCTCCTTACCAGCGGGACATGACTTTACATGGGAAGAATTCCGGGAGGTGTTTCTCGCATATCATGTTCCTTCCGGAATAATTCAGCGGAAACTCGAGGAGTTTCTGGCCTTAAAACAAGGAGGGAGGGGTGCATATGAACATTCACGAGTGTTCAACAAGCTGGCACAGTATGCGCCTCAACATGTGAACACCGAAGCACAAAAGTGTGAATGGTTCTTCCGCAGCCTCAATCCCAAGCTAGAGGAGAGACTCGTTTTAGCTGATCGAAAGAACTTCAACGAATTGATGAGTGCTGCCATCATGGTTGAAGATGCTCAGCGGGGAGTTCAGGCTAAGAAAAGAAAGAGCCATATACCACCGGAGAGTAGCGGTAGTGAACCGCAGAAATACAGGGTGGTAGACAGTACCTTGAACTGTCAGCTGATGCAGCCGGCTCGACGACCCCAGCAATATTCGGGTCATTCATCTCAGTACTCTGAAGTCGGACAGCTGCAACAACGGTATATACAGCCACGTTATTCTGTTCCTCAAGTGTTCTTGCCACAGCAGAATACAACTAGTGTCCGTACACAGAGCAACCAGGAACCGGCTGAGAAACCGTGCTTCACGTGCGGGTACTTGGGTCACATCAGCAGGAAGTGTCCAGAAAGGATACACCATAGAGAAACTACACCGGGGTGGGGTATAAATCAACCCCGTGCTCAGCTTCAAGGAACAGCACCAAAATCCGGGTGCATTTATCATACAGCTCTAGAGGATGTGCCAGATGGGGCACCCGTGCTATCGGGAATGTTCACCCTCAATGGACTGCCCGTGTTAATTTTATTTGACTCTGGAGCTACACACAATTTCATCAGCATGTTGTTTGTGTGCAAAGCTGAGCTCTCCACCTCTACACCGAAGGATCACTACCTTATCCGCTCACCTGGTGGAAATATAGCTGCTAATGAAGTAGTGGTCAAAGCACCCATGTGCTTAGGTGGGAACGTATACCCCACAACTCTCATTGTGTTAGAGGGGCAGAAGATCGTCGTGATTTTAGGAATGGCATGGATGAACTACCACGGGGCTGTTCTTGACATTGGTCCATGGATTGTTAGTTTGGACTCTCCAATCTACGGTCTCCAAACGCTCATACTTGAAGCCGTGGATTCTAAAAATCCAGTGGTGTACCACTGTGTGACCACGAAACTGGAGGATATTCCAGTGGTCCGTGAGTACCCAGATGTGTTCCCCGACGATCTTCCAGGGATGTCGCCTGAGAGGGATGTGGTATTCAAGATCGAGTTAGCACCGGGAACCACACCAATATCTCGGAGGCCGTACAAAATGTCTCCGAAGGAATTAGCTGAACTGAAAGAACAGCTAAAGGACTTAATGGACAAAGGGTTCATCCGACCAAGCTCGTCGCCATGGGGCTGTTCAGTCCTCTTTGTGAAGAAAAAGGATGAATCACTTCGGTTATGTGTGGATTATCGACCGCTGAATGCAGTGACAATCAAAAATAAATATCCACTGCCGCGGATCGATATATTATTTGATCAGTTGGTGAGTGCCAAGGTATTCTCCAAGATGGACTTACGGTCTGGTTATCATCAGATAAAGATCAGGGCGGAAGATATACCGAAGACGGATTTCTCGACTAGATACGGGCTCTATGAGTATCTAGTCATGTCTTTCGGGCTAACAAATGCACCCGCACACTTCATGTATCTCATGAATTCTGTATTCATGCCAGAGTTGGATCAGTTCGTCATTGTTTTCATCGACAACATTCTCGTATACTCCAAATCGGAGGAGGAGCACACCAAACATCTCCATATTGTTCTCCAACGCTTACGGGAACATAAGCTGTATGCCAAATTCAGCAAGTGTGAATTTTGGATCAGCAAGGTACCTTTTTTAGGCCACATTATTTCAGCGGAGGGTGTGGCCGTAGATCCAACCAAAATTGAGCAAGTCTTGAAGTGGGAGTCTCCAACATCGGTTCATCAAATCCGCAGTTTTCTAGGACTAGCGGGTTATTACCGGAGGTTTATTCCCAGCTTCTCGAAGGTGGCTAAACCAATGACAGAGTTATTGAAGAAAAGCAGCAAGTATGTGTGGACAGAGGCCTGTGAAGAGGCATTTCAAACTCTAAAGAAACATCTCACAAGGGCACCGGTGTTAGCCCAACCGGATACAACAAAACAATTTGATGTTTATTGTGATGCCTCAGGCATTGGAATTGGCTGCGTCTTAATGCAAGATAGGCGCGTGATCACGTATGGGTCTCGTCAACTCCGCAACCATGAGCAGCACTACCCCACTCATGACCTAGAACTCGCTGCGGTGGTGCTTGCGTTGAAGATGTGGAGGCACTACTTACTTGGGAATTTAGTGCACCTATACACCGACAATAAGAGCCTCAAATATATATTCACTCAGAAGGATATCAATATGAGGCAGCGGAGATGGTTGGAATTAATCAAAGATTATGAGCTCGGGATCCATTACCATCCGGGCAAAGCTAACATGGTGGCTGATGCACTCAGTCGTAAGTCCCACGTGAATAACTTGTCAATTGTTCTGGATGAGGATGAAGAACCAAGCTTGCGGGTGATTCCGTATGGGGCGTTGTATAATCTTGCTCTTGTGCCCACCATTAGAGAAGAGATTGTACAATCCCAGAGGAGAGATAAAGGAATACGGAAAATCCAGGCAAGAATCAATGAGGATAAAATGAAATGTTTCTGGGAAGATGAACAAGGTGTGTTATGGTTTAACAACCGTATCGTGGTACCCTGGAACCTGAAGCTAAGGAAGAAAATTCTCGATGAAGCTCATATGTCCAAGTACTCGATACATCCAGGGAACAATAAGATGTATCAAGACCTGAAAACAAAATTTTAGTGGACTCGGATGAAGCAAGAAATTGCCAAATATGTATCCGAGTGTGATACATGCCGGCGAGTCAAAGCTGATCACATAAAGAAAGCAGGAATGCTACAACCATTAAGTATTCCGGCATGGAAGTGGGAGGACATCAGCATGGACTTTATTGTTGGACTACCTCTCATGCCCAGAAAGCATGACTCCATTTGGGTGATTGTTGATCGCTTAACAAAATCAGCCCACTTCATCCCAGTGAGTACAAGATTTTCGACTAAGCAATATGCAGAGTTGTATCTTTCAAGGATTATATGCTTACGCGGAGTCCCCAAAACCATCATATCGGATCGAGGTTCAATATTTGTTGCTCGTTTTTGGGAGCAACTGCATGAATCCCTGGGAACAAAGTTAATCAGAAGCTCAGCATACCATCCTCAGACCGACGGTCAAACGGAGAGGGTGAACCAGATTTTGGAAGATATTCTGAGGGCATGTGCCATAGATCATGGAAAGAACTGGGATAACTGACACGACCCCACGGTCTTGTCGAGCCAGGATCACGCTGAGGGGTGCTGCATTGCACAGCACCGGATAACACACGTCAAAGGTACAAAGCGGAAGCAAAATTTTATTACATAAACAAGTTTATGAACATGTTTACTTCAAAATAGTTCCAGTCTACACTCACGGGCGTAGACTACGCATCAAGTCCACGTTCAGCCCTTGAACGTGTCCTTGCTAGCACACATGCACACTAACTCTGCGGCGTGCACGACTCCCACTCGACGGGGTTCCCCTCCTGGGGTTCCGTCTCCTCCTCGGGAGTCCCTTCCTCATAGAACTCTGCAAAAGCTTCAAACACAAGCAGTGAGCACGAAGGCTCAGCAAGTCTGACCCGTGTCACCTAAACATGGAACTTCTACATGAGGGGTGATGGGTACATGAGGAAAAATCATTTGCAAAGGACTCGCCTAATTAGTAGAACCTTACTTTCAAGTTTTAGCAGAAGGTTGTGGAGAACCTTACGCTAAGTCACATGAGAGAGCCGCAATCAAACAAGAAACACATTTGTCTCATGTACTTTGCCCAACGTTGAAAATAACTTTAGTTAGCTCTAAACTACAGCAATTCATTAGCAATCAAGTCCATCTTTCAATCAGCAACATTTTTTAACATGTAACTAGCCTGTTCTTTCTACGTCACGGTACAGTGAACAAGTGGTACTCACTGACCACGAGGGACGGCGATTATAATCGATTTACACCTGCAGGGTTACCCGAACAACCCGTCACATACGCCCGTACTCGATGTTGCCTACAACAACCATCACGGACGCCGTATGCAACTACCTTTCGCCCGTCAGCCAAATATTGAACCGGTCCCATCGTCCCGAGCAAGAGGTCTCTGCACGCGCATCTCCGTGCCGCCAGCCGATTTACACCTCAAGCTCTCAACCTACCCTCTGAACGACGGGCAATGCCTCAATACCCAGCTACCCGAGTTACATCAGTTTCCCGGTTCCCATATATCCGGTAGGTCTTCGGTACTGTTCTAGCTTGTTCAACAGGCCCGCACACGGCTCGATCCTCAATCGACACAAGCGGAGCTACAGCACACAGGCCCCAAAGTCCTGCTGCCCTTACTCTCCGCTCGGTCTCATCTTTCTTGCCATGTGTATCATGTGCTATCACTACCCGAGTCGAGTGCCTCTAGCCTATGCTCGTGAGTAGTTCCAACTACTCGACTTGTACCGAATCCTACTCTATCTTAGCATTGCAGTAGCAACGGGGTTTGCGATCCTAAACCCAACCCATGGTTTTCTTGGCTATGCAGTTGGGTTTCCAACCAAGACTCTAATGCAAAGAATCATAACAGTATTCAAAGATGTGCTCAAAACAATAAACATTTGTAAAAAGGTTCATGCAAACCGGAGCTTGCCTTGCTGCTCTTGGTCGTAGGCTAGCTGTTCCTCCGGAGTAACGAAGTCTAGGACTTCGGGTTCCTCCTAGACCTTAGTGACTACATGATATACAAATATATGTATTAATTTAAATGCATTTGATTGAATTTAAATCTCTGAAGTCTATAACCCTCAGTAGACAGACTCAATGACTGTGAAACTTTTACTGGGGCTTGGTTACAACCTAAACAGAGATTTGGTAGTTTTAGTTGCAGCAAAGCTCATTTGAGCCCTCCTCAATTAATTATGTCCTTGACCTTAATTGAAGGCTCTTAGAGTGTTCTAAGGATTTTCATGAAACAAACTATGACTTTCTGAAAACTAGATTTTCAGAGGGTTCTAATGAAGTTGGTCTCACTTAATTTGAAGGTTCCTAGCTAAAGATATAAGCTAAACAATTTCAGAGAAAATTCTGAAAATGTTTCTGAACATTTTCTATTTTCTCTGGAACAGTTTCACTAATCACACCATTAGATGGATTAAATGAGTTCCAATGGGTCAGAAATTTTTATGGTAGTTCAGGGATATTTTGGTGAACATCCCAGCAAATTTTCAGGATTTTCCTCCAAATCGGGACCACCCAATGCGATTCCCGGGCAAGGTGTCCCGTCCCCGTGAGTGATCGGGACGGCGGGGTCCTCACAGACTTGTGTAGGACTTTGGACTTATCCGGCATCTTGGGCGGATTAGTCCATCCCTTGACATCACACTCTCATATATATGAAGAGATATGCAGGAAATGATCCATATAGACTAATTTTTCACAAGTATTCTCAATGAACATGGCCAGTAGAGCACACAAACAATCATACAATGGCCATTACTCAACGAGATGATAATCGAAAATAATTTTATAGAAAATTGAGAGAGATAGTTTTTGAAAAACAAGCTCGGTTTTCAAGAAATTAGTCAATTAACAATCAGATGTGCAACATCTCAAGCCACATTCCGAGAGTCAAGGATAATTAGCTCATTCCTAAGTTCGCAAACACATTTTTGATCTAGTGGTTTGGTGAAGATATCGGCTAGTTGCTTTTCAGTTCTAACATGTGAAATGACTATACCCCCCTTTATTGAGTGATCTCTCAGGAAACGGTGTCGGATATCAATGTGTTTGGTCCTATAGTGTTTAACAGGGTTATGGGCAATCTTAATAGCACTCTCATTGTCGCATAGGAGTGGAATATGGTTCATATTGAGACCATAGTCTCTAAGAGTTTGTCGCATCCAAAGAAGTTGTGCACAACAACTTCTGGCTGCAATGTACTCCGCTTCGACTGTGGATAGGGCAATGGAATTTTGTTTCTTGAACAACCATGACACTAGAGACTTGCCAAAAAATTGACATGTGCCGGAGGTACTTTTACTATCCACTTTGTATCTGGCATAATCAGCATTGGAATATCCGATAAGATTGAACTTGGACCCTTTAGGATATCACAACCATAGGTTAGGTGTATGAACTAGATAGCGCAAGATTCTCTTCACACTGTTAGATGACACTCTTTAGAAGCGGCTTGAAACCTTGCACACATGCATACACTTTTGATCCACGCTAGGGCTGTCTTGGTTGAGGTCGAAGTGTCCGTTTGTCACCATTGGCGTTTTGATGGGTGTAAGGGCCTAATTTTTTGGCACATATTCAAAGTGTTCATCACCATACACACACATCATTTGAAGAAACTTGATGAATACACTTGAAGAGCAAGTAAACACCATCAACATGCTCATTAGAGAATAAACTCACAAAATGCAAAAGTGGCATTTCCCACATGCATCATATAGGGGCTGGGCATATGAAAAACTTCTACACCTTGCTAGGAATGTTCATGCAAAATTTCACCCAAATTCAAAACCTTTTTGAAGTCTTTTTGGGTATAACTAGAAAGAGGGTGGTTTGAACTCAAATTCAAATTTAAACTATTTCCATCCCATGAATTCAAAAGTGGGAGGCATATTCTTACTCAGCACATTTTTGTGAGCTCACACACCAATTTTCACTCCATTTGGAGTTGATCTTGACATGAGCTAAGTTTAGCAAATTCAAACTTTATTTGAATTGCAAACTGCATATGTGCTGAAAATATATTCAAACAAAACCCAATTTGAATTCTATCCAATTCAAATGGCCCAGGGGAAATAATTCAAATGACCAAGGTTAATTGGGTCTCTACTGTTTAGAGCAGTGGGGAAAAGTTAATTTAAGAGGTTAAAACTCGGGTGGGACCCACATGTCAGCTTCACAGTTCACAGAACCGACTGAGGCACCGAGTGTTTGGGTCTCGGGCTCCCGCCGTGGCCGCCACCGCGCCAGGCCGTCGAGGCCAGTGGCTGCTTGCCGCCCAAGCCACTGAACCGCCTCTCTGGGCCCTTATCTACGTGCCCGAGCCGTCCCCGTAGCCTCTCGCCGCTGTCCCGACGTGTTCTCACCCAAAAAACTGAAATCCCTCGCCGCTCGACTGAGCTCTCGGTCCCTCGTCGCCCGGCCGACCCTGTGGTTGTCACAGCGATCTGAGACCATAACCGAGTGCGCCGAGTCTTCCTTGACATCCTTGCACCGGTTCCAGACCCTGATCAACCCTCCTCGTGTTCCACCGCGACGATCTTCCATCCCTCAGTTCAACCCGAGCCGCCGTCACAGGGACGACCCATCTGGCCACCACAGCCCATCATTCTCCGAGCTGTGAATAGCAAAAAGGTTCGCCTTCAGTCCCTCTTTCATTACCGCAAGCCCCGGCGGCGTGACATGAACTACCCATGCCGGAATTTCATGATTTTGCAACGGTGTACAAAAGGGATGCCCGGACCGATTAACAAAATTCGTAATACACACTGCACCACTCATCCTCTCACGAACAAAAGCACTTTTAGGTGTCCGTATGAGTCCATAGGAGCCAAAACCACGAAGAACTATTGGGGGAAACCACTGTTCTTCGAGTTTTAGGAGAATTACCGATTTCCGGCCTAGGTCGCACGGTGACAGTGCAGTACAGCCATTTCCGAGCTCCGTGGAGCTCATGTCGATCTTTCCTAGGGTCCACTGATGCTAGACGGCCTTTTGCTCAATCGTTTGGGGTGCTAGGAAGGCCGGCCGACACGGCCGAAGTTCTTCCGAAGCCACCGCTCGTTGCTGGCCGTGTTCCGGTGATTGTCACGACGAGCTGAGCCCAGCATCGTCTTCCCCGGATGGATTTAGGCAGAGGCGGCCAAAATCATGGAGTTTGGCGCACGGCAGAAGCCCTCCGGCGAGGGGGGCGGTGGCCGAACGCGGGAGGCCAGAGGTAGACACGTGTCAGCGGCTGATATTTTAAAACCGGGATCTTCTGTGGCACCGGATCGGGTGTGGCTGCGCGCGTAGGATTCCGTAGCCCCGTGTGTTGACCGCTGAGAAGTTGACACGTAGCCTCGGTCCCACGGGCAGCGGTTTACACTTTTTCCCGATTTTCAGATTTAGTTCAAACTTCAAACCCACATAACTTTGGCTAGGGAACTCCAAATCGAGTGAACCAAATTTTGTTGGATTCAGCTCTCTGAGTACTTTCCAGCAAAACAAGTTTCACTCTATGAAAATCCTTATTTCTCTAGAATTGATTCTTCAAAATTTAAATGTTTAGAATTTTAACTGGAGAACCCTTTGGAGGAAATTTTTTTAAATTTGCTGAGATGTTCACCAAAATATCCCTGAGGTACCATAAAAAATTTAAGATCCATTTGAGCTCATTTGATCCACCTAATGGTGTGATTAATAGAACTGTTCCAGAGAAAATAGAAAATGTCCAGAAACATTATCAGAATTTCTCTGAAATTGTTTAGCTCATATCTTTAGCTAGGAACCCTCAAATTAAGTGAGACCAACTCTATTAGAACTCTCTAAAAATCTAGTTTTCAGAAAGTCATGGGTTGCTCCATGAAAATCCCTAGAACACCCTAGGAGCTCCAATTAAGGTCAAGTACATAATTATTTGTGGAGAGCTCAATTGAGCTTTGCTGCAAATGGAACTTTGCCAAGTCTCTGTTTAGATTGTAACCAAACCACAGTCAAAATTTCAGAGTCATTGGATCTGTCTAATAAGACTTATAGTCTTCACAAGTTTAAATTTATTTTAAATGCATTTAAATTGATACATATACATGTTATCTCATGTAGTCGCTAAGGTTGAGGAGGAACCCGAAGTCTTAGACTTCATCGCTCTGGAAGAGCAGCTAGCCTACGACCAAGAGCAGCAAGGCAAGCTCCGGTTTGCATAACCTTTTTACAAATCTTTACTGTTTTGAGAACTTACTTTGAGTACCCACTTATTACTTGCATTAGAGTCTTGTTTGAAACCCAATTGCATAGCCAAGAAAACCATGAGTTGGGATTAGGAATAAAAACCCCGTTTAGCTACTTTAATGCTAAGATAATGTAGGATTCGATACGAGTCGAGTAGTTGGAATTACTCGCGAGAATAGGCTAGAGGCACATTGCTCGGGTAAACATAGCAAATGAAACACATGGCAAGAAAAATGAGACCGAGCGGAGAGTAAGGGCAGCAGGACTTTGGGGCCTGGGTGCTATAGCTCCGCTTGTGTCGATTGAGGACCGAGCCATGTGCGGGCCTGTTGAACAAGCTAGAACAGTACCGAAGACCTACCGGCTATATGGGAACCGGGAAACCGATGTAACTCGGGTAGCTGGGTGTTGAGGCATAGCCAGTCGTTCAGGGGGTAGGTTGAGAGCTTGAGGTGTAAATCGGCTGGTGGCACTGTAGATGAGCGCGCAGAGACATCTTGCTTGGGACGATTGGACTGGTTCAACATTTGGCTGACGTGTGAAAGGTAGCTGCGTATGACGTCCGTGATGGTTGCTGCATGCAACATCGAGTACGGGCGTACGTGACAGGTTATTCGGGTAACCCTGCAGGTGTAAATCGATTATTATCGCCGTCCCTGGTGGTCAGTGAGTACCACTTGTTCACTGTACCGTGACGTAGAAAGAACAGGCTAGATTCATGTTAAAAGTTTGCTGATTTGAAAGACATACTTTTCTTGTTAATGTCTTGTTGTAGTTTAGAGCTAACTAAAGTTCGTTTCAACTTTGGGCAAAGTACATGAGAGAAATGTGTTTCTTGTTTGATTGCGGCTCTCTCATGTTCCTTAGCGTAATGTTCTCCACAACCTGCTGCTAAAACTTGAAAGTAAGGTTCTGTTAATTAGGTGAGTCATTTGCAACTTATTTTACCTCATGCACCCTAAAACCATTCATGTAGAAGTTTCAAGTATAGGAAAGACGGGTCAGTCTTGCTGAGCCATCGTGCTCACTGCTTGTGTCTGAAGCTTTTGCAGGAGTTTATGAGGAAGGGATTCCCGAGGAGGAGACGGAACCCAAGGAGGGGAACCCCGTCGAGTGGGAGTCCTGCACGCCACCGTGTTAGTGTGTGCGTGCTAGCGGGGACACGTTCACGGGCTGAACGTGAACTGTAAAAGCCCAAAAAAGGGACTTGCAAAAACTTTTCATCACCTCACAACACCACAGTTTTGTGGTGAAAATCTTGTGACGAATTGTGAAGAGCATGTAACCTCCATCAAAAGGGTATTGGTTCAAACTTTCTACACATGTGATAACACATGAGAGGTTGTTTTAAAATCAACTTAGAGTCATTTACATGTTGGACCCTAGTTGGATTAAGACCACTGAGTGGAAGTACTCAAATGCAATGGGAGGGTTTGATAACCAGAATTTGAACTAATGTCCAACTCAAAATTCAAATGAGGGGAGGACACAATGGTGATTCAAAACTGCTGTATTCAAACTCTTGGTTGCAGCAGCTAACACAAGATTCAAAGTGCATATTTGGATTCCTTAGGTCCAAATTAGTGGTTAGGCAAAGTTTCAGTAATTTTTGAAATGGTTTGCTACCCATTTTTCCAAAAAGGATCCAAATGTGCAAAGAATTCAAATATACATTTTAATTTGGGAGAAATTTGTCCAACCATACCAATGTAGCTCAGTTTTAGCTCCAGACAATATGAATTGGTCACTTGCCAAGTTTTTGGAGATCTTTTGAGGGATGGGGGAGCACTGACTAGTGGGACCCACTTGTCATTGGGGGAAACTAAACAATTGCAAAAAGTCTTCAGTAAAGCACACGGTCTCTGTTTGATTACCTCCCACGCGAAGTAACTCGGGCAGCCGACTCCTCTGCGAGTGACACCGAGGGGCAGCCGGCAGCAACCTCCTGTTGATTTCCAGTGCGCTGGAGAGCTGCCTTGACGTCCTTGCCCCCACTGACGTGCCCCTGTTATCCCACGGTACCGAAGAACGGCGCTGTCATTTTTCCCCTCGCGCGAGAAACAGCCGAAGCTGCCGATGCCGTCCGCTCGATCGATCACCACCCTAGCTTGCGTGCAAAGCTTTGGTTGAGCAGCCAAACAACACCACGGGCTCTTCTCCAATGTCCCCACACCATTTCTATGTGAGTTCCGCCTCCACAATCCGAGACAAACCGATTTCCGTGGCGGCCGCCATAGGACCGAGAGCAAGTGCTCTCGTGGACAGCTTCAACCGCGGTGTGTCACAGCCAAGCTAGGCCATTTCTGGAAGCGCACGACGTCCAGGCAACTCACCCCCGAAGCTCAGGATCAACCGTGGATCATCGGTAGAGAATTTTGGGATTTCCTCCTGAACGGTGCAAACCGACCTTCCGGTACGTGTCCGTGAAATTCCCAGTTGATTGTTGTTTAGACAGCACGAAACTTCACACACAAGGGCTAGACTTTAGGACGCACCAGTTCTCTTTTGAAACCTCGCATGAAACACACTGTGCACGGTGCAATTTCAATCTTTCCGAAGGCGGTTATGGCGGGAAGGATGGGGCTCATGGTGACAGCTAGGTTAGAGCTTTCCCCGAACCTTTGCATGGCCCTGTCGACGTTCCATGGGATCCCCCGGTGCTGTAGAGCCCTTCCACCGAGGTTTTGGCAGGCTAAGTTGGCCGGGTGACATAGCCGAAGTGATCCCGAGCCGCTGCATCGTCGCCGGCTAGGTTAGGGCCACGCCGGCCGTGGAAGATGGTGCCATCGTATTCAGCGCACAAATTTTGGCCCTACCGGTGAGGGAGAGCGCGGGCGCTGGCCGGACGGCAAGTTTCAGCGCGGCTCCGGCGAGCCCGGCGGCGCGTGGGCGCGGGAGCGCGAGGAAGAAGACGAGTCGGCCGGGCCCGCTCGTCAGACGCTCAATACACAGTGTGGGGATTTTCTGTTGCACCATCATCTGTGACAACGCGGAGAACAGTCCTATGGCCCGCTGTCAGGAATTTGAACTTTTCCCGGTTAATTCGAATTCCAGAAATTCCCCAAACCTTAGAAACTCATAACTTTTGCTAGGAAGCTCCAAATTTAGTGATTCAAATTGGGTTGGATTCATCTTGCATAGCTCTATCCAAATATGCAACCCAATTTGTATGAAACCCATTATTTAACTCTGGAAAATTCTTTAAAGCTTTTCAGCAAAAGAATTTTAGAGGGTATTTCGTGCATCCAAAAGTCCTCAAATTTTGCCAGAATATTCTTTAGGATGTCAATGAACACCTGTACAAGTTTCAGACCATTTGGAGTTGATATGATCAGGGCAATTCAGATTTGAAGGTGCTGTGTTCAATTGAATACAGAAACATTTTCAGAGAATTTCCAAAACATGGAAATTCTGTTCTGGACAAACCTTACTCCAAAAATGCTAGGAAAATTCATGAAAACTCTATGAGCTATAATTGATATTATATTTCACTAAGTTGGGCATGAACAGGGGTGTTACCTCAGAATTAATTCTTCTTTGCTTATTTGCTAAGAGAATTATTCTGAACAAACCACTCAATGAAAAGTGCTAATTTTTGGTCCAGAGGGTTTTCTTGTGACAACAAAAATTCTCAGCTCCATTGGAGCTATGGATGACCCCTGTTCTGTTTAACCACTTGAGGTGATCAATATGGAAGAGGGGGAAAACCACTTAGCACTTAATCATGTGCTTAGATCCAAACCCAAACCACTAGCCCCAGTTTCATTTTAAATTCTTAAACAAAGTTTCAGTTGTTAAAAACTTTTTATTAGAACTTGTAGCAGAAACATGTACAATAAACGTATGTGCATATTCATTAACATGTAGTATTTCATTAACGTGTAGTCGCTGAAGGCGAGGATACTCTGGAGGTGCTCGACTTCCTCCTTCCGGAAGAAGAACAATCTACTGCCAAGCAGCAACAAGGCAAGCCCCGGTTTGCATTAAGCCTTTTATAAAGTTTTTACTTTGTTTACATACGTAGTGTGAAGTGTATGTGCATTAGGTGTAGGATGGATGGAACCCCACTTGCATGACCAGAATTTTTCCCTAAGAGTGAGGGTAGTGTCTAAGACCTTGAATAGACAGGCTATGCTTAATGATTCATAGGACTTCGGTACAAGTCGAGTAGTTGGAATCTACTCGCGATATAGGCTTGGGACACACGGGATTGGTTCGAGTGATGTGAGATCACCTTAGTAATGAAAATGATACTTGGCAGGGGCTAGGGCGCAGCAAGAGGGAGTCTTATGTGTGCAGCCCTGTCCGTGTCGATTGAGGACCGATCCGTGTGCGGCCCACGCTGATCAAGTTTGAACGTACCGAAGGCATATCAGATATATGGGCCCCGATAAACCGATGTAACCTAAACCTCCGGGCGTCGAGGCATAGCACACCGATTTATAGGTGTAGGTTGAGGGCAGCAAGGTGGAAATCTGCTAACGGGCATAGAGAGATGCTCCGTGTAGGGAACCTCCTGCCCGTTTCGGTGCGACCGGTTCGATGTTTGGGCTGTTGGGTGAAAGGTTGTTCTGTACGACATCGAGTGAGCGTGCTGTGCAGCACCACGGGTGGGCGTACGTGACGTGCTCTTTGGGTGTCCCTGCAGGTGTATATCGAGTCGATTCGCCGTCCCTCGCGGTGAAGAGTACCACTTGGTCACTGAGTCGTGACGTAGGCTAATGTATGAAATGTAATGATTCAATATTGCTGTTATGATATAATTGTATTGCTACGTGTGTGCCACCAAATATTGCTTACTAAATGGCAGATTCCTGAACTGTTAACTTGTTGCTAAAAGATGAATTAAGGAT
Organism: Neostapfia colusana; assembly: GCA_030760725.1. Lineage (NCBI taxonomy): Eukaryota > Viridiplantae > Streptophyta > Magnoliopsida > Poales > Poaceae > Neostapfia > Neostapfia colusana. The sequence goes on along the minus strand of JASWHV010000017.1, from coordinate 27,456,631 downwards.
GAACTTGTAGGCGAGTCACTTTGCTGCAATGTTACTATCCTATTTTCATGGTACACCTCATGTAGAGTTTCATGCCTAGGTGAGTCGGTTAAGTCTTGTTGAGCCATCGTGCTCACGGTTGCTGCTTAAGTGTTTTTCAGGTGAGGAGCCACCCATGGACTCGGGTTACGAGTCCACCGGCGAGGGTTACCTTCCGTCGGGGACCACGGCTGAGTGGGAGCCATACACGCCGCGCTGAGCTGAGACTTGCAGCTAGTGTGGGTTGCCCTAGGGCTGGGCAACCGACTTTTGCTAGATAGGCGGGCGTGAGTTGTACAAAAGAAACTTCCGCTGTGTGATAAAGACTCTAGTTTGTAACTGAGTAGTGTACTACTTTGTACATTCAGTTGGTTTCCCATGTAATATTATGTGTCCTTATGATGTGTGCTGTCGGGTGTCGCATCGTGAGGCACCACCCTCTGCGATCCTGGATTAGCGGATTCCGGTCCGTCACAGCCTGGTATCAGAGCTGCATTGGGAATAGCACAGTACTTAAGGACTGTATTATGGGAAAACTTAGGTTTACGGTGAGGATTCGGTAGTTTCCCAAGTAAGGACTATATTAGCATAGTTACTTAAAGTGGCAGAGACTAACCTATGTGTTATAATTCTGAATTTTAATTATGCAACAACGCACCTACGCTCTGGTAAGATTGGTAAGGAACGCCACCGAAAGCGGTTCAATTTCGGTTAGCTCCCCTGACGAGGAACGTGGTTCAGGGATAGGTCTCACAGCTTGGTGTGAGACGTCAATATGAAACTCTTGGACTCTTCATGTTCCTGAGTTCATATGAAACGCTGATCCCTAGCGTGCATTAGGCAAGTAAGTGGAGACCCCATCGCGTGGTCAGTAACGCGAGAGTGTGTTCGTCTGGAATTAGCCCAGAAGGACATATGCGGCGCTTGCCATCGGCGTGCCCTGCCGGGCAGTAGGTGGTATCTGTTGGGTTGATAACATTCCCAACCATGACGACCCGTTCATGACATACTCGGGTTCCCCGTCATGTGGTGTTGAAACACGATCACATACCTTGAGAGGTGACCTAACTCAAGGACGGCCGTGTGACAATGATACGGGCGTTTGTATTTAATTTCAAATATGGTCCTGCCTGAAATGAAAAACCATTGCGTGCATCATTATTGTGTGGTCTTCTGCAGGTACTAACCACGTATGTATCCGTGTAGAAAACGTGTGCGAGAGACCGTTTAGTGCCACACTTGAGACGTATATGCCAGTATAATCCGGTTAGGATTTTATTTTTGTGAGGAACGTAGTACCGAGATATCATAGGCATATGCATGAAAAATAATGATAAAAAGGAATTAAAATCACTAGGTTCAACATTTAGTACCCTGGTTGGGTAGAAAAATTGGAGGGTGATGAGTGTAGTTCCAAAAGACTGAAAAACCGAGTGCTCTGTTTTGGGCAGCAAGTTTGCTGATCTTCAACAGGGCATAACTCGCAGGTCTTTTAGTCCAGGGAGATGTGGTATATAGTTCTGGAAAGATATTTAAGTACTCTACATCTTTGTTGTAGACTTCCAGAGCCGAAACACACCTTAAGATGGCTTAAAACCCAGAGGGATGTAAACTGTTCAGAACCAGGACAGGGTTAAACACTCTCGGGACTGTTCTATTTTTCAAACATAACTCCCAGTAGAAAAATCTAAAATTATCATATTATACATCTTTAGAAAGGGTAGAAGATGTGTTACATCTTTTCAATTCAAAGTTTCTGAAATTTCAACACAGATTTCAGTGGAAACCAAAGTTGAAAACAGCAACTTCCCAAGGGAGGTGCTGTTAAAATTCTTCCAGAAATTCTGCTTAATTTGAATTACCATAACTTTTTAACCAGATCTGATCTGAGGGAAAATAAGTACTCATTGGGAAGATAATGAAGTTAACTTTAACTTTGGTATTCAGCTTGATTCATGAAACTGCCCAGAACCAGATCAAAACCTGGAATATGCATAAACTGGTCATTCTTACAGAGGAATGACAGTTGAACTCATTGGAGAGATTGTTGTACCCTAGAGGGGGTTTGAGTACCTCCAATGGGGTAGAACATACTCATGAGGGGCTATCTTCAACTAGTGAAAGATCTGAGTATGGGTTTCACTCAAGTTTCTTTTACTAGAGACCATGTTTGTGTCGTATTGAAGGTAAAAGGGGGGTATACGTGATGACAAAGCGATAGTAACGTCTCGTAGTGACCAAACCTAGTTATGGTGAGCTTCCAAAGAGGAGGTTCATCAAGTTGGATTAAACTAGCTTGTATTTGGTCTGGTAATGGTGTAGCTTGTGCAAAGTTATTACATTATCTACATACGAGATGTATCGCATGTTTATTGTCATTATGTTTTTACGCCTATTTCATTTGACTGCATGCAATATGTTGCGGGACTGATGTTTATTGTCGTATGGTTGCAGATGGTTCGCACTAGGACCACACAAGGTTGATGGCTCTAGCCAACAGGGAGGTGATGGCTCCCAGCCACCTGCCTACGACAGCACCCCGCAGCAGCAGCCACCACCGCCGCCCCCGCTTACTCTAGCGGATGTGATAGCGGCACTGGTGGGGGTTTGTGAGGAGCAGACCGACCTGCTACGCACGATCGTGCATAATACGTCCCAGGCGGGGGGGGGGGGCATCAAGAGAGGGGGCCTCGTGAGCCCCGTGAGGTGTCGTACTCGGACTTCATGAGTACGCACCCTCCAGTGTTCACAAAAGCTGAAGAACCACTGGAGCCCGACAACTGGCTGCGGACCATCGAGTCGAAGTTCGGGCTGCTCCAATGCACGGAGCGGCAAAAGACTCTATTCGCAGCGCACCAGCTTCACGGTGCCGCTGGTGCATGGTGGGCGAACTATGTCGCCTCACGTCCGGCTGGCCATACCGTGGAGTAGGGAGAATTCCGGGAGGCGTTCCGCGCCTATCACATCCCTCCCGGGATAATGAAGAGAAAGTTCCAAGAATCCTTGTAGCTGAAGCAGGGCGGGAGGAGTGCCCATGACTACTCCCATGCCTTCAACCATCTGGCGCAATATGCGTCAGACTACATCTCCACTGAGGAGAAAAAGCGGGAGCACTTCTATCGGGGGTTACACCCCGAAATGAAGACGCATCTCGTGCAATGGAATCGTGGCACCTTCAACGACCTCGTCAATGCTGCAATCATGCAAGAGGACGCTCAGCGGGAGTTGGCAGCAGAGCAGCGGAAGCGCAGCACTCCACCCAGCAGTGGGGGTGGCGCTCCCCAGAAGTACCGCATGGTGTATCGACACCATCCGGGCAGCAGTGGCACCCACCGGCATGACCTCAACGGTTCGGGGGACGATCCTTTCAGTCACCTCCGTTCCGACCGCCGATGCCACCCCCGAGACAGCAGCAGCAGCAGCAGACGGCACCCCGGGCGTTTCCACCGCCACAACGCGCCCCGGGTTTCCGTCCACCGATCAGCGGGGGACCGCCCCGTTTCACTTGCTTAACGTGTGGCCAGGCGGGCCACTTCGTGAAGGACTGTCCCCAGGGGCAGCAGAGCAGCGGGCAAGCCCAGTTCCAGGGCGGTGCTCGAGGCCGACCTCCGGTCAAGAAGGTTGGTCAGCGGATTGGGGGCGTTCGCCACCTCGACAATGAGGACGCCTGGGAGGGAGACAACGTGCTGGGCGAGTACATTCACTCTCAACAATCAAGCCATCATCATATTATTTGATTCTGGTGCAACCCACAGCTTTATAAGTGCATCCTTTGTGGCTAAGCATCAAATGCAAGTCTTCCCAACCGACTGCACCTATATGATCTGCTCACCGGGAGGGAAGATCTCAGCAAATATGATGATCCCAAAGGCACCTCTGTACTTAGGTGGGAAATTATATCCCACCACCTTGATAATCCTTATGGGGCAAAAGATTGATGCAATCTTAGGGATGTCATGGCTACAATACCATGGCTCTGTCCTGGAGACTCGGACACGGACGGTTCATTTAAACTCTCCATTCCACCATCCGCATTCCATGGTGTTAGACACTCCAGTCCGGGAAATTTCAGCAATTAATAATGCTGAAGCTCTCAAGTTAGAGGACATCCCCGTAGTCCGGGAGTACCCCGACGTGTTCCCGGATGATCTTCCGGTCATGCCACCTGAGCGGGATGTCGAGTTCAAGATTGAGCTTGCACCCGGGACTACGCCCATATCACGGAGACCATATAAAATGGCTCCGAATGAGCTGGCTGAACTGAAAGAACAGCTCAATGATCTGTTGAGCAAAGGTTTCATTAGGCCGAATTCCTCGCCTTGGGGATGCTCGGCGCTATTTGTGAAAAAGAAGGATGAAACCTTGAGGCTGTGTGTGGACTACCGGCCGCTCAACGCCGTCACCATAAAGAATAAGTACCCACTACCCCGCATCGACATATTGTTTGATAAACTTGTGGGTGCAAGTGTGTTCTCCAAGATGGACCTTCGCTCTTGATATCATCAGATAAAGATTCGGGCGGAGGATATCCCGAAGACGGCTTTCTCGACGAGATACAGATTATATGAATATCTCGTCATGTCCTTTTGTAAGTGCCTCAGTTTTTGGCACACATTTGAAGTGTTCATCACCACACCACACACCTCATTTGAGGAAAGATTATGAACACAAATGAAGAGCAAGTAACCACCATCAACATGCTCATTAGAGAACAAACTCACATATTGCAAAAGTGGCATTTACCACGTGTGATATAGATGGGCTGGGCATATGAAAACTCCTACACATTGCTAAGGATGTCCATGCCAAATTTCACCCAAATTCAAAACCTTTTTGAGGTCATTTTGGGTATAGTTAGAAAGAGGGCAGTTTGAAACCATATTCAAATTCAAACTGTTTTTATCCCATGAATTTAAAAGTGGGAGGCGTATTCTTACTCAGCACATTTTTTTGAGCCAACACACCAATTTTCACTCCAATTGGAGTTGATCTTGACATAAGCTAAGTGGGACAAATTCAAAATTTATTTGAATTCAAAACTGAACTTTTGCTGAAATTCATTCAAACCAAACCTCATTTGAACTTTGATCAATTCAAATGGCTCATGGGTGTATAATTTGAATTACCAGGGGTACTATGGGGCTCACTGTTTACAACAGTGATTAGGAGTAAATTTCATAGGTTAAAACTGGAAGTGGGACCAACATGTCAGCCACCACTTCAACACAAACCGACTGAAACACAGCTCAATCGGTTCCCGGGTGCAGTGTGCGCGCGCCACAGGGGGGCAGCCGGCGCCAGCTCCTGCTGCACGCCCCAAGCCGGAGACCAGTCGCCGGGCTACTTATCCCCTCCCCGGTGTACTCCGATCGCCCATTCCCCGAGCTGCCGACGTACTCGGCCTGTTCTTCCACTGCAACCGCCACCGCTCGAGCTCACGCTTGATCAAGCCCGATCACTCGCGAGCACAGCCTCCTCCACAGCAGAACGGCACCGGGAGATCGTGAGCAACCTCCTAGACACCGTGTTGGCCAGTGAGCAAGCGTCCTTGAGCTGTACCGAACCGTTTCTCCTGCGAACCAAGCATCGCCGCTGATCGGGCTCTCGTGGACAGCACAACACAGCCGTTGTCACGTCCTCTTCTCTACACAAGAAAGGTGTGTGATTGTATGTAGATTGAGTAGCCGAAAGCCGTTTGGCGATTGATCAACCCTCGGCCGAGAATTTCCAAATTTACTCTTGATCAGTTCATAAGGACCGAGCTCACCTTCGGGTGAAATTCATGCTCTATGCACGAGGGTTGGACAAGCTCGTTACCTAGTAGCTTCTACGCATGATAGCGCCCACGCTCGAACTGGAATTAGAGAAAACCATCGAGAATCGGCCATGATATGGCCGTTTTCCCCGCCGCCATGGCTGAACACCTCGGCTCACCGTCGAGAGCATAGTTGCCGGTATTTCTAGCTTCCACCCAGCCCTGGTTCGTGTTTCCCATGCTCTACTGATGCTCTCCGACCGATTCCCGGTCGATTTGGTGCTAGGGAGAGCGGGACCGACCTCACCGGAACCCTAGCAGGTGCTGTCACCGGTGCACACGGGTTTCCGGTCATCGCCGGCGGCCGGCGACCCCACCATCGAGTCCAGGGGTCAGTATTGGGGCAGGCGGCGAGTTTCGGGCCGCGGGATGGCCAGGAACTCAATTCTGGTGAAGGTCACCGGAGACCGCCGTCGCCGCGCAGTTGGCGCGAGGAAGGAGACGACGCACTGTGTGCGGGGCCCACAAGCAGGAGTTTAAACTTTTCCCCGAATTTCAGTTTCAGTTCAAACTTCAAATCCTTATAACTTTGGCTAGAGAGCTCAAAATTGAGTGAAACAAATTTTGCTGGATTCAGCTCTCTGAGTACTTTCCAGCAAATCAAGTTTCACTTCATGAAATTCCTTATTTTTCCAGAATTAATTCCTCAAAGTTTAAACTGTTTGGAATTTTAACTGGAGGGTCCTTTGGAGAAAATTCCTGAAATTTTGCTCGGATGTTCACCAAAATATCCCAGAACTACCATAAAAATTTCAGATCCATTTGAGCTCATTTGATCCACCTAATGGTGTGATTAGTGAAACTGTTCCAGAGAAAATAGAAAATGTTCAGAAACATTTTCAGAATTTTCTCTGAAATTGTTTATGCTCATATCTTTAGCTAGGAACATTCAAATTAAGTGAGACCAACTCCATTAGAACCCTCTGAAAATCTAGTTTTCAGAAAGTCATAGTTTGTTTCATGAAAATCCTTAGAACACCCTAAAAGCCTTCAATTAAGGTCAAGTACATGATTAATTGTGGAGGGCTCAAATGAGCTTTGCTGCAACTAAAACATGACCAAGTCTCTGTTTAGGTTGTGAAAAACCCACAGTAAAAATTTCACAGTCATTGGGCTTGTCTAGTAAGAGTTATAGACTTCACAAGATTAAAAGTAAATACAACTGCATTTATTGTTTTGAGCACATACTTGATTACTTTATTCTTTGCATTAGAGTCTTGTTTGGAAACCCAACTGCATAGCCAAGAGAACCATGGGTTGGGTTTAGGATGGCAAACCCCGTTAGCTACTGCAATGCTAAGATAGAGTAGGATTCGGTACAAGTCGAGTAGTTGGAACTACTCTCGAGCATAGGCTAGAGGCACTCGACTCGGGTATTGATAGCACATGAAACACATGGCAAGAAAATGAGACCAATCGGAGGGTAAGGGCAGCAGGACTTTGGGGCCTGTGTGCTGTAGCTCCGCTTGTGTTGGTTGAGGACCGAGCCGTGTGCGGGCCTGTTGAACAAGCTAGAACAGTACCGAAGACCTACCGGCTATATGGGAACCGGGAAACTGATGTAACTCGGGTAGCTGGGTATTGAGGCATTGCCCGTCGTTTAGAGGGTAGGTTGAGAGCTTGAGGTGTAAATCGGCTGGCGGCACTGAGATGCGCGTGCAGAGACCTCTTGCTCGGGACGAAGGGACCGGTTCAATATTTGGCTGACGGGCGAAAGGTGGTTGCGTACGGCGTCCGTGATGGTTGTTGTAGGCAACATCGAGTACGGGCGTACGTGACGGGTTGTTCGGGTAACCCTGCAGGTGTAAATCGATTATAATCGCCGTCCCTCACGGTCAGTGAGTACCACTTGTTCACTGTACCGTGACGTAGAAAGAACAGGCTAGTTACATGTTAAAATGTTGCTGATTGAAAGATGGACTCTGAATGCTAATGATTTGCTATAGTTTAGAGCTAACTAAAGTTCATTTCAACTTTGGGCAAAGTACATGAGAGAAATGCGTTTCTTGTTTGATTGCGGCTCTCTCATGTGCCTTAGCGTAAGGTTCTCCACAACCTGCTGCTAAAACTTGAAAGTAAGATTCTACTAATTAGGTGAGTCCTTTGCAAATGATTTTACCTCATGTACCAATCACCCCTCATTTAGAAGTTCCATGTTTAGGTGAGACGGGTCAGACTTGCTGAGCCTTCGTGCTCACTGCTTGTGTTTGAAGCTTTTGCAGGGTTCTATGAGGAAGGGACTCCCGAAGAGGAGACGGAACCCCAAGAGGGAAACCCCGTCGAGTGGGAGTCGTGCACGCCGCAGGGTTATTGTGCGTGTGTGCTAGCAAGGACACATTCAAGGGCTGAACGTGGACTTGATGCGTAGTCTACGCCCGTGAGTGTAGACGGCACTTATTTTGATGTAAACATGTTCATAAACCAGTTTATGTAATAAAATTTTGCTTCCGCTGTGTACCTTTGATGTGTGTTATCCGGTGCTGTGCAACGCAGCACCCCTCAGCGTGATCCTGGCTCGAGAAGACCGTGGGGTCGTGTCAGCGTTGGTATCAGAGCTCGCTTGAGGTTTAACGCACTACAAAGGTCATCTTTTTCAAAAAAATCCAGTGAGGAACGAGTTAGTAGCCCGTATAAGGATGTTATTAGTATATAGAAAGTGGCATATTAACTTATTTGATTATGTCGGAAAAATCGTGTATCTCGGGACTATTATGTCTTGGGGGGTACACGTAAGCGCTGTCCACCAGTGCGCAGAAGCTGAAGGGTGGAGCCCCACGGGTGGCAGGTAACCCGACCCGCTTTGATATCCTCTACGACTCTTCATGTCGTTTGGAGTATTCGAGCAACGTCTATCCCTGGCGTGCGTGGTGCAACTTGGGAGACCCCATCACGTGGTCTGAAACGTGAACACGTAACTCAAGGCGTGTTTGGCTTGAGGACATCCGGGCGAGTGATGACGGCCGGGTGTACGAACAGTATGGATTCCGGGCTCGGTGTGCAGCCGAGTCTGATGATTGTTTGAGTTTCTGCAGGTAGTCTGACCACGAAACGGTAGACGTGTAGCATCCGTGTGCGAGTGATGTTTAGTGCCACTGAATTAACGAAGCCGGCTAAGTCCGGTATAGGTTTTTCTTTGTGAGGACGTAGTACCGACATAATCTGGTGACGCATCGACGTCAAACCCCAAATAAATGAACAACTTCATTGTAAAAACTTGAAGGTTTTGATCCAAAGTAGTAAAACTTGATGTAACTCCTTCCCCTGCACAGGATATTCAAAGTAAACAAGTTTTCAACTTATAGGTTGTTAAGGACAGAGTACTCTGTTTCAGCTGAATTAGGGCTGAAGTTGATCAGAGGATAGAGGTTGAGTTCTTTCGAGGTTGGGGTCATATGATACATTTCTGGAAAGATTTGTAAGAGCTTTAAAACTTTTATGTTGACATCCAGAGGTGTTTCATCCCTTAACCACTCGAAAAATGCAGTAGAGTTGAAACTGTCCAGAAAACAGGACAGAGTAAAGACTCTCTGTAAACTCTCTGTAAATTAGGCATAAATTCCTGCTTAAAATCCAAAAAATAGAAAATGAGGTAGTTCTGGAAATCTTATGAGATGGGTTACAACTTTGTAACAGAAAGTTTTGTCAGATTAGGAACAGAATTAACTGGAATTCTTGGATTAAATCAGTACCTAAAGCAGGGAGGTGCTGTCCAGATTTCTCCAGAAATTCTGTTAACTTTGGCATCTCATAACTCTTGAACCAGGACAGATATTAGGCCAAGCAAATACTTTTTGGAAAGCTATTGAAGTTAGATTTAACGTTGATGTTGAGCTCCAGAACTAGTTTTGCCTTTAACATGGCCTAAATCAGGTTGATATGGAAACTGGTCAGGGCTGTCATGTTGAACAGCAGATCAGCAGTCAAATTTGTTTAAAATTTGAACTATGTTTCCAAGTTTTAAGGGTTCAATGACATGTCTTATGTTATAACTAAGATGTTTACTGTTTAAGTAAATATTTGACATTTCTCAAATATATTTTTACAGATGACAGCAGATAAACAATTGGAGAACGGGTGGGTGGTGTCCCACTGTTCTCACCGCAGCGGCTACCCGGAAGCATTGTGGCAAATGCTCCAATCTTTCGGGTACAACCAGATGCCGCAATACTTCACCAAAGAAGAAGGCGAAGAGGGGAACAAGATGTGGACAATCCATGTCGAAGTCCCTGCAGGATCCACGCCACCCGGTTGGGTGCCGTTCACCGTCACGGTGAGAGGAAGACAACCGGAAGGGATGTGGCAAGTGGCAGCCCGTGACACTATGTCACGTTTCTGCCAACTACACGTGCAGGCTATGGAGGGCACTCCATACGCGCTCGTTCCAGTGGAGGGACGGGCACAGCATGTGTGGGAAGACAGGTACCTGGAGGCAACGGACCCGAGTTGCCCAAGGTACAACCTCGCGGAGACAAACCCTAGCCTCCAGATGAGGGCGGGAAACGCCGTGATGGACAGCCAAGCTGTTCATACGGAGCATCTCACCACAAAGCTCAAGGAGAGCACAAGCTGTCGAGACCATTTCGAGAGTGCTCACAGCGCACTCCGCAATGTGCTCCTTCCGACGATCAAGCGACTGAATGAACAACACAATCAGTTGTGTCGTCTGAAGAAGGCAAGGAAAAAGAGCCGTGTTGACATCGCGGCATTGCAAGAACTGGTACAGAATCTGACCCAGCACAATAAGGACCTTATTCAAGAGCGAGACGACGCTACTGAGGAAGGGCAAGGCTGGGAAGAAGATTACAACCAAGCCATGGACGAGGTGCATGCATTGCAGGACCTCGTACCTCCGGTGTTAGGCGTACCGGTGGTCTTGGGTCTTCCAGCAATGGGAGAACCCGGAATGGGAGAAGAGGTAGTAGATCCAGAGCCACCAGCAGAGGTACCGGAGGAGGACGACCCGCAGGAGGTTGAGTTCTACTCCGAGTAAGGGGTTACAGTTGCCATGTAGGGCAGCCAGGGTAGTGTAACCCAACTTTTGTAATCGGTGACATGTCGTGTAGACAGTAGCGTATGTATAGGTAGTGACGACATGAGCACGACTTCTCGGAGACCCGAGGATAATGTATCTTGTATAAAGTTTATGCTTTATCAATATATGTGAATGTTGTGCAAATTATTCATGTGTCACTTCAATACCTACTGTTGCATATGGAAATTTTTAAGTAAGACATGTGCTAATCGCTGCTGTTTTGAATTTCGGAATGACGCGTACTCGTGCCAACCCTGATGTTGGGGGCACTAGACAAGGGGGAGAGACCTCCCAACCGCCTCCCGAGGACTCCTCGGGACAGCAGCAGCAACAGCAACAGCAAACACCGCCACCGCCACTGCCAACGGTTACATTGGCCGACATCGTCGCGGCAATGGCGGGTTCACATCAGCAGCACACGGAGTTGCTGCAAATGCTTATCGCCAATACGTCTTGCCCAGAGAGACGTCAAGACCGTGAGGAGCGTCAACAGAGCTCCTACTCCGACTTCCTGGCGACTCATCCCCCTGTATTCTCAAGGGCGGATGAACCTCTTGACGCGGACAACTGGCTCCGCGCAATAGAGATGAAGTTCGGGCTGCTCCAGATAAGCGAGCAGCGCAAGACTCAGTTCACGGTCCAGCAGCTCCAAGGATACGCAAGCGCGTGGTGGGCCAACTTCTGTGCCTCACAGCCCACCGACCGAGTGATGACCTGGATGGAGTTCCGGACGGCCTTCAGGGCCTATCATATACCACCAGGTTTGATGAAGAGGAAGACGCAAGAGTTCCTGCACCTGCAGCAAGGGAGCCGGAACGCGCTTGAATACTCCAGGGCGTTCAATGATCTCGCGCTTTATGCGTCGTATCATGCCGATACCGACGAGAAGCGGCAGGACCACTTTTACCAGGGCTTAACCCGCTCCTGAAGGACAAGTTGGCGATGTTCAATCACGGCAGCCTCAACGGCATCATTGATGCTGCGATTGTTCAGGAGGACTCCGGCAAGGAGTTAGCAGCAGGGGAGCGAAAGCGAAGCGCGCCGCAAAGCAGTGGAGAAGGAGGCGGTCCTTCTCAGAAGTTTCGGATGGTGAATCGCCCACCATCAGGTCCACGCTGGCAGCCACCACAGCGGTCGATGCCGTTCCGCAGTCGACCGTACTCTTCACCGGCATTCAGGCCGGCACAGCCAGTACCACCTCCGCAACAAAAGCAGCAGCGGGCGATGCCGCGTGCGTATGCACCTCAGAAGCGCATGTCGGGCTTTCGTCCCCCAAGCACTACACCAGCAGCGGCCACATGTTACAAGTGTGGTCGTCCAGGACACTTCGCGAGCAGTTGCCCGGAGAGGCAAGGCGGCGGAATGGCACCGCAGTTTCTGGGGAGGAATCAACCCCAGAACCCTACTAATGCGCGGCAGGCAAACCCTAGGACCGGCACTGTCCACCAGCTTGCCATAGAGGACGTGCTGGAGGGCGAGCCAATCCTTGCGGGTATTTGTTCCTACTCCACCAGCATCCCGCTATAGTACTGTTTGATTCAGGCGCCACGCATAATTTTATTAGCCAAGCTTTCATTGCTAAACACAGCTTGCCAATACTACCCACCGATAGTCCATATTTTATTTGTTCACCGGGTGGGAAGATTTCAGCAAGCATAATGGTTTCCAAAGCGCCATTATGCTTAGCGGGTAGAGTGTACCCCACGTCTCTCATTATCTTAGAGGGACAGAAGGTCGATGTCATCCTAGGGATGTCGTGGTTAACCCGCCACGGCGCTGTTTTAGACACCGTCCTTCGAGTCGTGCACTTAAACTCAGAAGTGCACGGGTCTCACTCCTTATTTCTGGACAGTCCAGAAATAAAAATTCCAAGTGTCTATCAAGCCACAACCATCAGATTGGAAGATATCCCAGTGGTCTGAGAGTTCCCTGACGTATTCCCGGACAATTTGCCGGGGATGCCGCCCGATAGAGAGGTGGAGTTCAAGATTGAACTTGCACCGGGAACCATGCCAATATCCCAAAGGTCGTACAAGATGGCGCCCAAGGAGTTGGCTGAACTGAAGACTCAGCTCACGGACCTCCTGGAGAAGGGTTTTATTAGACCGAGCTCCTCGCCATGGGGCTGTTCGGCGTTATTTGTCAAGAAGAAGGATGAGACGTTGCGGCTTTGCATGGACTATCGTCCATTAAATGCCGTAACCATCAAGAACAGGTACCCGTTGCCACGGATCGACATGTTGTTTGATCAGTTGGTCGAAGCAAAGATCTTTTCCAAAATGGACTTAAGATCCGGGTACCATCAGATTAAGATAACGGCTGAGGACATTCCGAAGACGGCTTTCTCGACGAGGTACGGACTTTATGAGTACCTGGTTATGTCCTTCGGCCTCACCAATGCTCCAGCTCACTTCATGTACTTGATGAACTCGGTATTCATGCCAGAGCTGGACAAGTTTGTTGTAAGGGCCTCAGTTTTTGACACATAATTGAAGTGTTCATCACCACACACACACACACACCTCATTTGAGGAAAGATGATGAACACAAATGAAGAGCAAGTAACAATTATCAACATGCTCATTAGAGAACAAACTTACACATTGCAAAAGTGGTATTTCCCACATGTGATATAGATGGGCTGGACATATGAAAACTCCTACACTTTGCTAAGGATGTCCATGCCAAGTTTCACCCAAACTCAAAAACTTTTTGAGGTCATTTTGGGTATAGTTAGGAAGAGGGCAGTTTGAAACCATATTCAAATTCAAACTGTTTTTATCCACTGAATTTAAAAGTGGAAGGCATATTCTTACTCAGCACATTTTTGTGAGCTCACACACCAATTTTCACTCCATTTGGAGTTGATCTTGACATGAGCTAAGGTGGAGAAATTCAAACTTTATTTGAATTTCAAACTGAACTTGTGCTGAAATTCATTCAAACCAAACCTCATTTGAACTTTGATCAATTCAAATGGCTCATGGGTGAATAATTTGAATTGCCAAGGGTAGTATGGGGTTCACTGTTTACAACAGTGATTAGAAGTAAATTTCAGAGGTTAAAAGGAAGGGTGGGACCCACATGTCAGCCTCTACTTCAACACAAACCGACTGAGACTTTTCACTCGGGTCGCCGAGCCGCAGCGGTGATCGCCACCGAGGCCAGCCACCGCGCCACCAGCTGCTTGCCCACGCGCGGGAATGAGGCGGTGCAGAGCCTTCTTAAGGCGCCTGCCCCCCCCCCCTCGGCCGAGGTACCGACGTGTTTTCCCGCAAGAACCCAGCACCGGCCGAAAGTTTCCGCAGTTCGGACTTGATCGGAGGACGCCGATCGCAGCTCCCTCCTTCCACTCCAGAGTCCCAGCAAGGTACTAGAGACCTTCCTCCATCCTCCCCATTGCTAGAATTCGGTTGAAACCGATTGATATCGGCTGTGCCGAAAGATCAAACTCGGGACTTGGAACCGCCGCACCTCGGGCTCTCGTGGACAGCCCAACCAGGGCGTTTTCACGCCCGAGCCAAGGCACCCTTGGACGCGCGGGTGACCGGTGCTGCTCATCCCCGAGCCACAGCTCGAGTGGTTGCTCACCGGCGGCGAATTTCCACTTTTCCCCTTTCTGTGTGCAGAACGACCTTCGGGTACGATTCTGCTTAATTCGTGCTCTAGAAAGGATTAGAGGGCCTCAGGCCACTCCCACACGAGCTAGACACGGTAACGCACAAGTTGCCTTCACAACTCTGGGCCGGAGAACCTCTGTGCCCGGCGTAATTTAAGGTCTACTAATGGCGGAACGAACGGGGGGTGTCGGGCGCACGGTGAGGACCTATTTCGGGCCTTCCCCGAGCTGCCTCGAGCTCAGGTCGACCTTCTCTGAGGTCCACTGATGCTCCCCGACCGATTTCCCAAGCAGCTGAGGTACTAGGAGAGTCAGCCGACATGGCCGAAGTCATTCCGATATGGCGGCTCGTCGCCGACCATGCTCCGGCCATTGTCATGAGCAGCTGACCCTCGGGTCCTGTTCCCCAACTAAAAGTAGGCAGGGGCGGCCAGAATCAAGAAGTTTGGAGCTGTACAGCAGCCGGCGGCGAGTCCTCCGGCGAGGTCCCTCGGCGGCGGAGCGCGGGTGTCGCGAGGTTGAAGAAGGGGGTGGACCCCAGCTGTCAGCGGCCGATATTTTGAATCGGGATCCGGCTGCGGCCGGGATCGGGAGTGCTGGCGCGCAAAACCCTTGTGGGACGCGGTGTGCCATCGCCTAGGCGTGCGACGCGTGTCCCCTGGGCCCACGCGCGAGTTTAAACTTTTCCCCGATTTTCAGATTTCCTTCAAACTTCAAATCCTTATAACTTTGGCTAGAAAGCTCCAAATTGAGTGAACCAAATTTTGCTGGATTCAGCTCTCTGAGTACTTTCCAGAAAATCAAGTTTCACTTCATGAAATTCCTTAATTCTCCAGGATTAATTCCTTAAAGTTTAAACTGTTAGGAATTTTAACTGAAGAATCCTTTGGAGGAAAATCCTGAAATTTTGCTGAGATGTTCACCAAAATATCCTTGAACTACCATAAAAATTTCAGATCCATTTGAGCTCATTTAGTCCACCTAATGGTGTGATTAGCAAAACTGTCCCAGAGAAAATAGAAAATGTTCAGAAACATTTTCAGAATTTTCTCTGAAATTGTTTAGCTCATATCTTTAGTTAGAGACTTCCAAATTAAGTGAGACCAACTCCATTAGAACCCTCTGAAAATCTAATTTTCAGAAAGTCATAGTTTGTCTCATGAAAATTCCTAGAACACCCTAAGAGTTTCAATTAAGGTCAAGGACATAATTATTTGTGGAGGGCTCAAATGAGCTTTGCTGCAACTAAAACTTGACCAAGTCTCTGTTTAGGTTATAACCAAGCCACAGTAAAAGTTTCACAGTCATTAGGTCTATCTAGCAAGGGTTATAGACTTCACAACTTCAAACTTAATACAAATGCATTAAATTAATACATGTATTGTTGTTATCATGTAGTCGCTAAGGTCGAGGAGGAACCCGAAGTCTTAGACTTCGTCACTCTGGAGGAACAGCTAGCCTACGACCAAGAGCAGCAAGGCAAGCCCCGGTTTGCATTAACCTTTTTACAAATGTTTATTGTTTTGAGCACATCTTTGAATATTGTTCTGTGCATTAGAGTCATGATTGGAAACCCAACTGCATAGCCAAGAAAACCATGGGTTGGGTTTAGGATTGCAAACCTCGTTAGCTACTGCATTGCTAGGATAGGGTAGGATTCGGTACAAGTCGAGTAGTTGGAACTACTCACGAGAATAGGCTAGAGGCACATTGCTCGGGTAGAGATAGCACATGATACACATGGCAAGAAAATGAGACCGAGCGGAGAGTAAGGGCAGCAGGACTTTGGGGCCTGTGTGCTGTAGCTCCGCTTGTGTCGGTTGAGGACCGAGCCGTGTGCGAGCCTGTTGAACAAGCTAGAACAGTACCGAAGACCTACCGGCTATATGGGAACCGGGAAACTGATGTAACTCGGGTAGCTGGGTATTGAGGCATTGCCCGTCGTTCAGAGGGTAGGTTGAGAGCTTGAGGTGTAAATCGGCTGGCGGCACGGAGATGCGCGTGCAGAGACCTCTTGCTCGGGACGATGGGACCGGTTCAATAGTTGGCTAACGGTTGAAAGGTAGTCGCGTACGGCGTCCGTGATGGTTGTTGTAGGCAACATCGAGTACGGGCGTACGTGACGTGTTGTTCGGGTAACCCTGCAGGTGTAAATCGATTATAATCGCCGTCCCTCGCGGTCAGTGAGTACCACTTGTTCACTGTACCGTGACGTAGAAAGAACAGGCTAGTTACATGTTAAAAATGTTGCTGATTGAAAGCTGAACATTGATTGTTAATGACATGCTGTAGCTTAGTGCTAACTAAAGTTCTTTTCAACTTTGGGCAAAGTACATGAGAGAAATGCGTTTCTTGTTTGATTGCGGCTCTCTCATGTACCTTAGCGTAAGGTTTCCACAACCTGCTGCTAAAACTTGAAAGTAAGGTTCTACTAATTAGGCGAGTCCTTGCAAATGATTTTTACCTCATGTAACCCATTACCCTCATGTAGAAGTTCCATGTTTAGGTGAGACGGGTCAGACTTGCTGAGCCTTCATGCTCACTGCTTGCGTTTGAAGCTTTTGCAGGGTTCTATGAGGAAGGGACTCCCGAAGAGGAGACGGAACCCCAGGAGGGGAACCCCGTTGAGTGGGAGTCGTGCACGCCGCAGAGTTAGTGTGCGTGTGTGCTAGCAAGGACACGTTCGAGGGCTGAACGTGCACTTGATGCTTAGTCTACGCCCGTGAGTGTAGACTGAACTTATTTTGATGTAAACATGTTCATAAACCTGTTTATGTAATAAAGCTTCCGCTTCCGCTTTGCACCTTTAACGTGTGTTATACGGTGCTGTGCAATGCAACACCCCTCAGCGTGATCCTGGCTCGACAGGACCAATGGGGTCGTGTCAGCGTGGTATCAGAGCTCGCTTGAGGTTTAACACAGTACAAAGGTCTTCCTTTTCAAAAATCCAGTGAGGAACGAGTTAGTAGCCCGTATAAGGATGTTATTAGCATATAGAAAGTGGCATATTAACTATTTGTTATGTCGGAAAATCGTGCATCTCGGGACGTTCATGTCTTGGGGGGTGCACGTAAACGCTGTCCACCAGTGCGCACAAGCTGAAGGGTGGAGCCCCACGGGTGGCAGGTAACCCGACCCGCTTTGATATCCTCTACGACTCTTCATGTCATTTGGGGTATTCGAGCAACGTCTGTCCCTGGCGTGCGTGGTGCAACATGGGAGACCCCGTCACGTGGTCTGAAACGTGAACACGTAACTCAAGGCGTGTTTGGCTTGAGAACATCCGGGCGAGTGATGACGGCCGGGTGTACAAACTGTATGGATTCCGGGCTCGGTGTGCAGCCGAGTCTGATGATTGTTTGAGTTTCTGCAGGTAGCCTGACCATGAAACGGTAGACGTGTAGCATTCGTGTGCGAGTGACGTTTAGTGCCACTGAACTAACGAAGCCGGCTAAGTCCGGTATAGGTTTTTCTTTGTGAGGACGTAGTACCAACATAATCTGGTGACGCATCGACGTCACACCCAACTAAATGAACAACTTCATTTAAAAATTTGGAGGTTTTGATCCAAAGTAGTAAAACTTGATGTAACTCCTTCCCTTGAACAGGATATTCAAAGCTAATAAGTTTTCAACTTATAGGATGTTAAGGACAGAGCACTCTGTTTTCAGCTAAATCAAGGCTGAAGTTAATCAGAGGTTAGAGGTTGAGTTCTTTCGAGGTTGGGGTCGTATGATACATTTCTGGAAAGCTTTGGAGGAGCTTTACAACTTTTCTGTTGAGTTCCAGAGGTGTTTCATCCCTTAACCACTCGAAAAATGCAGTAGAGTTGAAACTGTCCAGAAAACAGGACAGAGCAAAGACTCTCTGTAAACTCTCTGTAAATTAAGCATAACTTCCTGCTTAAAAATCCAAAAATAGGAAATGAGGTAGTTCTGGAAATATTATGAGATGGGTTACAACTTTGTAACAGAAAGTTTTGTCAGATTAGGAACAGAATTAACTGGGATTCTTGGATCAAATCAGTACCTAAGGCAGGGAGGTGCTGTCCAATTGTTTCCAGAAATTCTGTTAACTTTGACATCTCATAACTTTTGAACCAGGACAGATCTTAGGCCAACCAAATACTTTCTGGAAAGCTATTGAAGTTAACTTTAACTTTGATGTTGAGCTCCAGGACTGGTTTTGCTTTTAACCTGGCCTAAATCAGATTGATATGGAAACTGGTCAGGGCTGTCATGGTAACAGCAGATCAGCAGTCAAATTTGTTTAAATATTTGGACTATGTTTCCAAGTATTATGGGTTCAATGACATATCTTATGTTATAACTCAATGGGTTACTGTTTAAATAAATATTTGACATTTCTCAAATATATTTTTACAGATGGCAGCAGATAAACGGTTGGAGAACGGGTGGGTAGTTTCCCACTGCTCCGACCGTAGCGGCTACCCGGAAGCATTGTGGCAAATGCTCCAATATTTCGGGTACAACCAGATGCCGCAATACTTCGCCAAGGAAGAAGGCGAAGAGGGGAACAAGACGTGGACGATCCATGTCGAGGTTCCTGCAGGGCCTACGCCACCCGGTTGGGTGCCATTCACCGTCACGGTGAGAGGAAGACAACCGGAAGGGATGTGGCAAGTGGCAGCCCGTGACACTATGTCACGTTTCTGCCAACTACACGTGCAGGCTATGGAGGGCACTCCATACGCACTCGTTCCGGTGGAGGGATGAGCGCAGCATGTGTGGGAAGAAAGGTACCTGGAGGCAACAGACCCGAGTTTCCCAAGGTACAACCCCGCGGAGGCAAACCTCAGCCTCCAAATGAGGGCGGGAAACGCTGTGATGGACAGCCAAGCTGTTCATACGGAGCATCTCGCCACCAAGCTCAAGGAGAGCACAAGCCGTGGAGATCATTTCGAGAGTGCTCACAGCGCACTCCGCAATGTGCTCCTTCCGACGATCAAGCGACTGAATGAACAACACAATCAGTTGCGTCGTCTGAAGAAGGCAAAGAAGAAGAGCCGTGTTGACATCGCGGCGTTGCAAGAGCTGGTGCAGACCCTAACCCAGCAAAATGAGGACGTGCCGGAGGGCGAGCCAATCCTTGCGGGTATGTTCCAACTCCACCAGCATCCCGCTATAGTACTATTTGATTCAGGCGCCACGCATAATTTTATTAGCCAAGCTTTCATTGCTAAACACAGTTTGCCAATACTACCCACCGATAGTCCATATTTAATTTGTTCACCGGGTGGGAAGATTTCAGCAAGCGTAATGGTCTCCAAATCACCATTATGCTTAGCGGGTAGAGTGTACCCCACGTCTCTCATTATCTTAGAGGGACAGAAGGTCGATGTCATCCTAGGGATGTCGTGGTTAACCCGCCACGGCGCTGTTTTAGACACCGTCCTTCGAGTCGTGCACTTAAACTCAGAGGTGCACGGTTCTCACTCATTATTTCTGGACAGTCCAGAAATGAAACTTCCAAGTGTCTATCAAGCCACAACTATCAGATTGGAAGACATTCCAGTGGTCCGAGAGTTCCCGGATGTATTCCCGGACGATTTGCCGGGGATGCCACCCGATAGGGAGGTGGAGTTCAAGATTGAACTCGCACCGGGAACCATGTCAATATCCCGAAGGCCGTACAAGATGGCGCCCAAGGAGTTGGCGGAACTGAAGACTCAGCTCACGGACCTTCTGGAGAAGGGTTTTATTAGGCCGAGCTCCTCACCATGGGGCTGTTCGGCATTATTTGTCAAAAAGAAGGATGAAACGTTGCGGCTTTGCGTGGACTACCGTCCATTAAATGCCGTAACCATCAAGAACAAGTACCCGTTGCCACGGATCGACATGTTGTTTGATCAGTTGGTCGAAGCAAAGATCTTTTCCAAGATGGATTTAAGATCCGGGTACCATCAGATTAAGATAAGGGCGGAGGACATTCCAAAGACGGCTTTCTCGACAAGGTATGGACTTTATGAGTACCTGGTCATGTCCTTTGGCCTCACCAATGCTCCAGCTCACTTCATGTACTTAATGAACTCGCTGTTCATGCCGGAGCTGGACAAGTTTGTCGTGGTCTTCATCGACGACATCCTGGTATATTCCAAGTCGGAGGAAGATCACAAGAAACATCTGCGTATAGTCTTGCAACGGCTGCGGGATCACCAGTTATACGCAAAATTCAGCAAATGCGAGTTTTGGATATCGCAAGTGCCTTTCCTCGGGCATATCATCTCAGCGGAGGGTATCGCTGTGGACCCGAGCAAGATCACGCAAGTGCTGAATTGGAAATCCCCGAGAACTGTTCATGAGGTACGGAGTTTCCTCGGACTCGCGGGATATTATCGGAGGTTCATTCCGAACTTCTCGAAGATCGCCAAGCCAATGACAGAGCTGCTGAAGAAAGCTACCAAATATGTTTGGAGTCCAGCATGTGAAGCAGCATTCAAGGCTTTAGTCAAGCACCTGACATCAGCACCGGTTTTGGAGCAGCCAGACACAACAAAACCGTTCGATGTGTACTGCGATGCATCCGGCATTGGGCTCGGATGTGTGCTGATGCAAGACCGAAGAGTGGTCGCGTATGGATCACGGCAGCTTAGGAACCATGACCAAAATTATCCAACTCACGACTTGGAGCTCGCTGCCGTGGTACTTGCACTGAAGATGTGGAGGCACTACCTACTCGGTAACCTCGTACATTTATATACCGACCACAAAAGCCTCAAGTACATATTCACTCAGAAGGAGCTAAACATGAGGCAACGAAGATGGTTAGAACTGATAAAGGATTACGAGATAGAGATCCATTATCATCCGGGCAAGGAAAACGTTGTGGCAGATGCGCTGAGCCGCAAGTCACACGTCAATAATCTGACCATCACACCATTGGAAGAAGAGCGAACCACCACTCCATGTGATTCCACACGGAGCTCTCTACAACCTAGCTTTTATCCCCACCATCCGTGAAGATATAGCGGCAGCCCAGAAGAATGACAGGGGCATGTCACATTTGCGGAGACGTATAGACAGTGGGGAGTTGAAATGTTTCCGGAAGGACGGAGACGGCGTCCTATGGTTCAAGGACCGGATCGTCGTACCCCGAAACCCGGAGTTACGGAAGAAAATCTTTGATGAGGCTCACTTATCAAAGTTTTCTATTCACCCCGGCAGCAACAAAATGTATCAAGAACTCAGAAGAAAGTTTTGGTGGACACGGATGAAGCGAGAGACGGCAAAATACGTGTCCGAGTGTGATACATGTCGAAGGGTGAAGGCAGACCACATGCGGAAACCGGGACTGCTGCAACCACTGGGCATTCCTGCCTGGAAGTGGGAGGACGTGAGCATGGATTTCGTCGTCGGTTTACCCACCACCTCACAGAAACATGATTCTGTGTGGGTGATCGTCGATCGACTCACCAAAGTTGCCCATTTCATCCCGGTCAACGCCAACTACAACGCCAAGAAGTACGCTGAACTGTACATCTCACGGATCCTATGCTTATACGGCGTACCCCGTACCATCATATCGGACCGGGGCACTTTATTTGTGTCCCGTTTTTGGGAGCAGCTGCACGCTGCCTTGGGGACGAAGCTGATCCGTAGTTCGGCCTACCACCCGCAGACAGATGGGCAAACTGAGCGGGTAAATCAAATCCTAGAAGACATGCTACGAGCTTGCGCTATCGACCACGGCAAGAATTGGGATGATCACTTGCCGTTAGCCGAGTTCTCGTACAACAATGGGTACCAAGCCAGCATCAAGATGGCGCCCTACGAGGCGCTATACGGAAGAAAATGCCGCACACCATTGAACTGGTGTGAGTCTGGCAAAAGGGTTACCTTCGGGATTGACCTTGTCAACAACGCGGAAGAAAAGGTTCGACTAATTCAAGCGAACCTAAAAGCCGCTCAATCCCGTCAGAAACAGTATGCGGACCGGAGAAGGCGCCCATTACAATTCGAAGTTGGGGATCACGTATATCTACGGGTGTCTCCAATGAAGGGCGTAAACAGATTTGGGGTGAGGGGAAAGTTAGCACCCCGCTTCATCGGTCCATTCCAGATTACCGAAAGATGTGGATCGGTGGCATACCGGCTGAAATTACCAGAAGCACTTTCCGGTGTGCACGACGTCTTTCACATTTCCCAGCTGAGGAGGTGTCTCAAGCTATCAACTACCGTTCAGCTGGAAGACATTGAAGAACTGCAACCGGATCTCACCTATCGGGAGGAACCGGTGCAGATTATTGATGAAAAGGCCCGAACCACACGCAACCGTACGTTGTGGTTCTACAAGGTTCTATGGAGTAATCACTCCATGGACGAAGCGACATGGGAGAGCGAAGAATTTCTTCGCACTAACTACCCCGACTTTTCCACGTCGCATATCCGGTAATTTTCCACCGTCCTCTCTCTCATTTTCACCTTATAATCTCGGGACGAGATTCTTTTAAGGGGGGAGGAATGTAAGGGCCTCAGTTTTTGACACATAATTGAAGTGTTCATCACCACACACACACACACCTCATTTGAGGAAAGATGATGAACACAAATGAAGAGCAAGTAACAATTATCAACATGCTCATTAGAGAACAAACTTACACATTGCAAAAGTGGTATTTCCCACATGTGATATAGATGGGCTGGACATATGAAAACTCCTACACTTTGCTAAGGATGTCCATGCCAAGTTTCACCCAAACCCAAAAACTTTTTGAGGTCATTTTGGGTATAGTTAGGAAGAGGGCAGTTTGAAACCATATTCAAATTCAAACTGTTTTTATCCACTGAATTTAAAAGTGGAAGGCATATTCTTACTCAGCACATTTTTGTGAGCTCACACACCAATTTTCACTCCATTTGGAGTTGATCTTGACATGAGCTAAGGGGGAGAAATTAAAACTTTATTTGAATTTCAAACTGAACTTGTGCTGAAATTCATTCAAACCAAACCTCATTTGAACTTTGATCAATTCAAATGGCTCATGGGTGAATAATTTGAATTGCCAAGGGTAGTATGGGGTTCACTGTTTACAACAGTGATTAGAAGTAAATTTCAGAGGTTAAAAGGAAGGGTGGGACCCACATGTCAGCCTCTACTTCAACACAAGTCGACTGAAACACAGCTCAATCGGTTCCCGGGTGCAGTGTGCGCGCGCCACCAGGGGGCAGCCGGCGCCAGCTCCTGCTGCGCGCCCCAAGCCGGAGACCAGTCGCCGGGCTACTTATCCCCTCCCCGGCGTGCTCCGATCGCCCATTCCCCGAGCTGCCGACGTACTCAGCCTGTTCTTCCACTGCAACCGCCGCCGCTCAAGCTCACGCTTGATCAATCCCGATCACTCGCGAGCACAGCCTCCTCCACAGCAAAACGGCACCGGGAGATCATGAGCAACCTCCTAGACACCGTGTTGGCCAGTGAGCAAGCGTCCTCGAGCTGTACCGAACCGTTTCTCCGGCGAACCAAGCATCGCCGCCGATCGGGCTCTCGTGGACAGCACAACACAGCCGTTGTCACGTCCTCTTCTCTACACAAGAAAGGTGCGTGATTGTATGTAGATGGAGTATCCGAAAGCCATTTGGCAATTGATCAACCCTCGGCCGAGAATTTCCAAATTTACTCTTGATAAGTTCATAAGGACCGAGCTCACCTTCGGGTGAAATTCGTGCTCTATGCACAAGGGTTGGACAAGCTCGTTACGTAGTAGCTTCTACGCATGATAGCGCCCACGCTCGAACTGGAATTAGAGAAAACCATCGAGAATCGGCCATGATATGGCTTTTTCCCCGCCACCATGGCTGAACACCTCGGCTCACCGTCGAGAGCATAGTTGCCGGTATTTCTAGCTTCCACCCAGCCCTGGTTCGTGTTTCCCATGCTCTACTGATGCTCTCCGACCGATTCCCGGTTGATTTGGTGCACGGGAGAGCGAGACCGACCTCACCGGAACCCTAGCAGGTGCTGTCACCGGTGCGCACGGGTTTCCGGTCATCGCAGGCGGCCGGCGACCCCACCATAGAGTCCAGGGGGTCAGTATAGGGGCAGGCGGCGATTTTCGGGCCGGGGGATGGCCGGGAACTCAATTCCGGTGAAGGTCGGCGGAGACCGCCGCCGCCGCGCAGTTGGCGCGAGGAGGGAGACGACGCACTGTGTGCGGGGCCCACAAGCAGGAGTTTAAACTTTTCCCCGAATTTCAGTTTCAGTTCAAACTTCAAATCCTTATAACTTTGGCTAGAGAGCTCCAAATCGAGTGAACCAAATTTTGCTGGATTCAGCTCTCTGAGTACTTTCCAGCAAATCAAGTTTCATTTCATGAAATTCATTATGTTTCCAAAATTAATTCCTCAAAATTTAAACTGTTTGGAATTTTAACTGGAGCGTCCTTTGGAGAAAAATCCTGAAATTTTGCTGGGATGTTCATCAAAATATCCCTGAACTACCATAAAAATTTCAGATCCATTTGAGCTCATTTGATCCACCTAATGGTGTGATTAGTGAAACTGTTCCAGAGAAAATAGAAAATGTTCAGAAACATTTTCAGAATTTTCTTTGAAATTGTTTATGCTCATATCTTTATCTAGGAACATTCAAATTAAGTGAGACCAACTCCACTAGAACCCTCTGAAAATCTAGTTTTCAGAAAGTCATAGTTTGTTTCATGAAAATCCTTAGAACACCCTAAAAGCCTTCAATTAAGGTCAGGTACATGATTAATTGTGGAGGGCTCAAATGAGCTTTGCTGCAACTAAAACTTGACCAAGTCTCTGTTTAGGTTGTGACCAAGCCACAGTAAAAATTTCACAGTCATTGGGCTTGTCTAGTAATAGTTATAGACTTCACAAGATTAAAAGTAAATACAACTGCATTTAAATTAATACATGTATTACTTCTATCATGTAGTCGCTAAGGTCGAGGAGGAACCCGAAGTTCTGGACTTCGTTACTCTGGAGGAGCAGATAGCCTACGACCAAGAGCAGCAAGGCAAGCTCCGGTTTGCAATAACCCTTTTACAAGTTTTTATTGTTTTGAGCACATACTTGATTACTTTATTCTTTGCATTAGAGTCTTGTTTGGAAACCCAACTGCATAGCCAAGAGAACCATGGGTTGGGTTTAGGATGGCAAACCCCGTTAGCTACTGCAATGCTAAGATAGAGTAGGATTCGGTACAAGTCGAGTAGTTGGAACTACTTGCGAGCATAGGCTAGAGGCACTCGACTCGGGTAGTGATAGCACATGAAACACATGGCAAGAAAATGAGACCAAGCGGAGGGTAAGGGCAGCAGGACTTTGGGGCCTGTGTGCTGTAGCTCCGCTTGTGTCGATTGACGACCGAGCCATGTGCGGGCCTGTTGAACAAGCTAGAACAGTACCAAAGACCTACCGGCTATATGGGAACTGGGAAACTGATGTAACTCGGGTAGCTGGGTATTGAGGCATTGCCCGTCGTTCAGAGGGTAGGTTGAGAGCTTGAGGTGTAAATCGGCTGGCGGCACTGAGATGCGCGTGCAGAGACCTCTTGCTCGGGACGATGGGACCGGTTCAATATTTGGCTGACGGGCGAAAGGTGGTTGCGTACGGCGTCCATGATGGTTGTTGTAGGCAACATCGAGTACGGGCGTACGTGACGGTTTGTTCGGGTAACCCTGCAGGTGTAAATCGATTATAATCGCCGTCCCTCGCGGTCAGTGAGTACCACTTGTTCACTGTACCGTGACGTAGAAAGAACAGGCTAGTTACATGTTAAAATGTTGCTGATTGAAAGAAGGACTCTGAATGCTAATGATTGCTGTAGTTTAGAGCTAACTAAAGTTCATTTCATCTTTGGGCAAAGTACATGAGAGAAATGCGTTTCTTGTTTGGTTGCGGCTCTCTCATGTACCTTAGCGTAAGGTTCTCCACAACCTGCTGCTAAAACTTGAAAGTAAGGTTCTACTAATTAGGCGAGTCCTTTGCAAATGATTTTTCCTCATCTACCCATCACCCCTCATTTAGAAGTTCCATGTTTAGGTGAGACGGGTCAGACTTGCTGAGCCTTCGTGCTCACTGCTTGTGTTTGAAGCTTTTGCAGGGTTCTATGAGGAAGGGACTCTCGAAGAGGAGACGGAACCCCAGGAGGGGAACCCCGTCGAGTGGGAGTCGTGCACGCCGCAGAGTTAGTGTGCGTGTGTGCTAGCAAGGACACGTTCAAGGGCTGAACGTGGACTTGATGCGTAGTGTACGCCCGTGAGTGTAGACGGGACTTATTTTGATGTAAACATGTTCATAAACCAGTTATGTAATAAAATTTTGCTTCCGCTTTGTACCTTTGATGTGTGTTATCCGGTGCTGTGCAACGCAGCACCCCTCAGCGTGATCCTGGCTCGACAAGACCGTGGGGTCGCGTCACCTTTGGTCTCACAAACGCTCCAGCCCATTTCATGTATCTCATGAACTCGGTGTTCATGCCAGAGCTGGACAAGTTCGTGGTAGTGTTCATCGATGATATTTTGGTTTACTCCAAGACCGAAGCTGAACATGCCGAACACTTGAGGATCGTTCTTCAACGATTGCGAGACCATAAGATCTACGCCAAGTTCAGCAAATGCGAGTTTTGGATGAGCCAAGCGCCATTCTTGGGATATATCATCTCAGCGGAGGGCATTGCGGTTGACCCAAGAAAAATAGAGAAAGTACTGAAATGGAAAGCTCCCACTTCAGTTCATGAAGTCAGAAGCTTCCTCGGTTTAGCGGGATACTATCGGAGATTCATTCCAAGCTTCCTCGCTAAGCCGATGACAGAATTTCTGAAGAAGGGAATGAAATATGTTTGGAACACGGCGTGTGAAAGAGCGTTCCAAGCATTGGTAAAGCATCTCACAACAGCCCCGGTCTTAGCTCAACCGGATACAACCAAGCCCTTCGACGTGTATTGTGACGCGTCCGGTATTGGGCTCGGCTGCGTGTTGATGCAGGAAGGACGTGTGGTCGCATATGGCTCACGCCAACTTCGGAACCATGAGAAGCGTTATCCAACTCATGATCTTGAGCTTGCTACAGTGGTGTTGGCGCTAAAAATGTGGAGGCAATATCTCCTGGGGAATCTGGTGCACCTCTACACTGACCACAAGAGCTTGAAATACATTTTCACCCAGAAGAAGCTGAACAAGAGGCAAAGGAGGTGGCTAGAACTGATCAAAGATTATGAAATTGAGATTCATTACCACCCCGGCAAGGCGAATGTGGTTGCCGACGCGCTGAGTCGGAAATCACATTTCCATCACCTCACCATTACAGCGGTGGAGGAGGAAGAGCCAAGTGTATACTTGGTTCCTTATGGGTCGCTTTACAACCTTGCCCTCATCCCTACTATTAGGGAGGACATCATTGCAGCTCAGAAGACTGATAAAGGCATGGCACATCTCCGGAGACGGATAGACAATGAAGAGATCAAGTGTTTCCGGAAAGATGATGAGGGGACGCTATGGTTCAATGACCGTATAGTCGTACCCCGAGATATGGAGTTGAGGAGAAAGATCCTCGATGAAGCTCACTTGTCTAAATACTCCATTCATCGGGGCAGCAACAAGATGTACCAAGAATTGAAAAAAGAAATTTTGGTGGACGCGGATGATACGGGAGGTAGCGCAGTACGTATCTGAGTGTGATACGTGTAGACGAGTGAAGGCTGATCATATGAGGAAATCAGGGCTGTTGCAACCCCTGAAGATCCCAGCATGGAAATGGGAGGATGTAAGCATGGATTTCATTGTGGGATTACCCCTAACATCCAACAAGCATGATTCCATTTGGGTGATCATCGACCGACTAACCAAGTCGGCTCACTTCATTCCCGTGCATACACATTTCCATGCCAACAGATATGCGAAGTTATATATTGCCAGGATTCTATGCTTGCATGGTGTACCCAAGACCATAGTCTCAGACCGAGGTGCATTGTTTGTATCTCGCTTTTGGGAACAGTTGCATGCTGCTTTGGGTACTAAACTGATTAGAAGCTCCGCCTACCACCCTCAGACAGATGGCCACACAGAGAGGGTGAATCAAGTTCTGGAAGACATGTTGAGAGCATGTGCCATCCACCATGGTGGGAACTGGGATGATCACCTACCATTGGCGAAATTCTCGTACAACAACGGCTATCAGACGTTTATCAAGATGGCACCCTACGAAGCTCTCTACGGTCACAAATTCCGCACCCCATTAAACTGGTGCGAGTCCGGTGAAAGGGTCACCTTCGGGGTTGATGTGGTGAATGACGCCGAAGAGCGCGTTCGGACGATTCAAGCCAACTTGAAGGTCGCTCAATCCCGGAAAAAGAGCTATGCTGATAAGAGGCGTAGGTCGTTGCACTTTGACGTCGGGGAACACGTGTACCTCCGTGTGTCTCCGATGAAGGGCGTGCACCGGTTCGGTGTGAAGGGGAAGTTCGCTCCCCGTTTCATTGGACCCTATGCTATCACCGAGAAGCGCGGACCAGCAGCGTATACACTGGAGCTACCGGCATCTCTTGCTGGTGTCCATGACGTTTTCCATGTTTCGCAACTGCGAAAATGTTTGAAGCATACAGCTGCGGTTCCCACCGAAGACATCGGCGAACTGCAACCGGATTTAACATATGATGAATATCCGGTGGCGATTATTGATGAGAAAGCCCGAACCACGCGTAGCCGAACGTTGTGGTTCTACAAAATACTCTGGAGCAACCACACCGCCGAAGAAGCGACGTGGGAGGGCCAGGAATTGCTTCGCTCAAATTACCCGGAGTTCATGGCATCTCAGCACGGGTAAGTCCCTATTACATTGCTGTCTCTTCTTTTATAATCTCGGGACGAGATTCTTTTAAGGGGGGAGGAATGTAAAAGCCCAAAAAAAGGGACTTGCAAAAACTTTTCATCACCTCAAAACACCACAGTTTTATGGTGAATATCTTGTGAAGAATTGTGAAGAGCAAGTAACCTCCATCAAAAGGGTATTGGTTCAAACTTTCTACACATGTGATAACACTTGAGAGGTTGTTATAAAACCAACTTAGAGTCATTTACATGTTGGACCCTAGTTGGATTAAGACCACTGAGTGGAAGTACTCAAATGCAATGGGAGGGTTTGATAACCAGAATTTGAACTAATGTCCAACTCAAAATTCAAATGAGGGGAGGACACAATGGTGATTCAAAACTGTTGTATTCAAACTCTTGGTTGCAGCAGCTAACACAAGAATCAAAGTGCATATTTGGATTCCTTAGGTCCAAATTAGTGGTTAGGCAAAGTTTCAGTAATTTTTGAAAAGGTTTGCTACCCATTTTTACAAAAAGGATCCAAATGTGCAAAGAATTCAAATATACATTTGAATTTCGGGGAAATTTGTCCAACCATACCAATGTAGCTCAATTTTAGCTCCAAACAATTTGAATTGGTCACTTGCCATGTTTTTGAAGATCTTTTGAGGGATGGGGGAGCACTGACTAGTGGGACCCACTTGTCATTGGGGGAACTAAACAATTGCAAAAAGTCTTCAGTAAAGCACACGGTCTCTGTTTGATTACCTCCTACGAGAAGTAACTCGGGCAGCCGACTCCTCTGCGAGTGACACCGAGGGGCAGCCGGCAGCCACCTCCTGTGGATTTCCAGTGATCTGGAGAGCTGCCTGGACGTCCTTGCCCCCACTGCCGTGCCCCTGTTATCCCACGGTACAGAAGAACGGCGCTGTCCTTTTTCCCCTCGCGCGAGAAACAGCCGAAGCTGCCGACGCCGTCTGCTCGATCGATCACCACCCTAGCTTGCGTTCAAAGCTTCGGTTGAGCAGCCAAACAACACCACGGGCTCTCCTCCAACATCCCAACGCCATTTCTACGTGAGTTCCGCCTCCACAAACCGAGACAAACCGATTTACGTGGTGTCCGCCATAGGACCGAGAGCAAGTGCTCTCGTGGACAGCTTCAACCGCGGCATGTCACGGCCAAGCTAGGCCATTTCTGGAAGCGCACGACGTCCAGGAAACTCACCCCCGAAGCTCAGGATCAACTGTGGAT
The DNA here is from genome assembly GCA_030760725.1 of Neostapfia colusana. NCBI lineage: Eukaryota > Viridiplantae > Streptophyta > Magnoliopsida > Poales > Poaceae > Neostapfia > Neostapfia colusana. Next base: position 27,426,102 of record JASWHV010000017.1, on the reverse strand, counting down.
CATCGGCAGAGAATTTTGAGATTTCCTCCCGAACGGTGCAAACCGACCTTCCGGTACGTGTCCGTGAAATTCCCGGTTGATTGTTGTTTATACAGCACAAAACTTCAAACACGAGGGCTAGACTTGAGGACGCACCAGTTCTCTTTTGAAACCTCGCATGAAACACAATGTGCACGGTGCAATTTCAATCTTTCCGAAGGCGGTTATGGCGGGAAGGATCGGGCTCACGGTGACAGCTAGGTTAGAGATTTCCCCGAGCCTTTGCATGGCCCTGTCGACCTTCCCTGGAATCCCCCGGTGTGTAGAGCCCTTCCACCGAGGTTTTGGTGGGCTAAGTTGGCCGGGTGACATAGCCGAAGTGATCCCGAGCCGCTGCATCGTCGCCGGCTAGGTTAGGGCCACCGCCGGCCGGGGAAGATGGTGCCATCGTGTTCAGCGCACGAATTTAGGCCCTCCCGGTGAGGGAGAGCGTGGGAGCTGGCCGTACGGCAAGTTTCAGCGCGGCTCCGGCGAGCCCGGCGGCGCGCGGGCGCGGGAGCGCTAGGAAGAAGACGAGTCGGCCGTGCCCGCTTGTCAAACGCTCAATGCACAGTGTGGGGATTTTCTGTTGCACCGGATCATCTGTGACAACGCGGAGAACAGTCCTGTGGCCCCGTGTGGTGTAGCCGAGGGGGTGACACGTGGGGGCCGGGCCCGCTGTCAGGGATTTGAACTTTTCCCGGTTAATTCGAATTCCAGAAATTCTCCAAACCTTAGAACCTCATAACTTTGCTAGGAAGCTCCAAATTTAGTGATTCAAATTGGGTTGGATTCATATTGCATAGCTCTATCCAAATATGCAACCCAATTTGTATGAAACCCATTATTTAATTCTGGAAAATTCTTTAAATCTTTTCCGCAAAAGAATTTTAGAGGGAGTTTGGTGCATCCAAAAATCCTCAAATTTTGCCAGAATATTCTTTAGGATGTTAGTGAACCCCTGTAAAAGTTTAAGACCATTTGGAGTTGATATGATCAGGGCAATTCAGATTTGAAGGTGCTGTGTTCAATTGAATACAGAAACATTTTCAGAGAATTTCCAAAACTTGGAATTCAGTCCTGGACAAACCTTAGCTCCAAAAATGATAGGAAAATTCATGCAAACTCTATGAGCTATAATTGAAATTTTAGTTCACTAAGTTGGGCATGAACAGGGGTATTACCTCAGAATTAATTCTTCTTTGCTTATTTGCTAAGAGAATTATTTTGAACAAACCACTCAATAAAAAGTGCTAATTTTGGGTCCAGAGGGTTTTATTGTGACAAGGAACTCACACAAAAATTTTTAGCTCCATTGGAGCTCTGGATCACCCCTGTTCTGTTTAACCACTTGAGGTGATCAATATGGAAGAGGGGGAAAACCACTTAGCACTTAATCATGTGCTTAGATCCAAACCCAAACCACTAGCCCAAGTTTCATTTGAAATTCTTAAACAGAGTTCCAGTAGTTAAAAACTTGTTATTAGAACTTGTAGCAGAGACATGTACAATAAACTTATGTGCATATTCATTAACATGTAGTATTTCATTAACGTGTAGTCGCTGAAGGCGAGGAGACTCCGGAGGTGCTCGACTTACTCCTTCCGGAAGAAGAACTAACTACTGACCAGCAGCAACAAGGCAAGCCCCGGTTTGCATTAAGCCTTTTATAAAGTTTTTACTTTGTTTACATACGTAGTGTGAAGTGTGTATGTGCATTAGTTGTAGGATGGATGGAACCCCACTTGCATGACCAGAATTTTTCCCTAAGAATGAGGGAAGTGTCTAAGACCTCAAATAGACTGGCTATGCTAAATGATTCATAGGACTTCGGTACAAGTCGAGTAGTTGGAATCTACTCGCGAGTTAGGCTTGGGACCCACAGGATTGGTTCGAGTTATGTGAGATCACCTTAGTAATGAAAATGAGACTTGGCAGGGGCTAGGGCGCAGCAAGAGGGAGTCTTGTCTGCGCAGCCCTGTCCGTGTCAGTTGAGGACCGATCCGTGTGCGGCCCACGCTGATCAAGTTTGAACGTACCGAAGGCATATTGGATATATGGGCCCCGATAAAACGATGTAACCTAAACCTTCGGGCGTCGAGGCATAGCACACCGATTTATAGGTGTAGGTTGAGGGCAGCAAGGTGGAAATCTGCTAACGGGTATAGAGAGATGCTCCGTGTAGGGAACCTCCTGCCCGTTTCGGTGCGACCGGTTCGACGTTTGGGCTGTTGGGTGAAAGGTTGTCCCGTACGACATCGAGTGTGCGTGCTGTGCAGCTCCACGGGTGGGCGTACGTGACGTGCTCTTTGGGTGTCCCTGCAGGTATATATCGAGTCGATTCGCCGTCCCTCACGGTGAAGAGTACCACTTGGTCACTGAGCCGTGATGTAGGCTAATGTATGAAATGTGATGATTCAATATTGCTGTTATGATATAATTGTATTGCTACGTGTGTGCCACCAAATATTGCTTACTAAATTTCAGATTCCTGAACTGTTAACTTGTTGCTAAAAGATGAATTAAGGATGAACTTGTAGGCGGGTCCCTTTGCTGCAATATTACTATCCTATGTTCATGGTACACCTCATGTAGAGTTTCATGCCTAGGTGAGTCGGTTAAGTCTTGTTGAGCCATCGTGCTCACGGTTGCTGCTTAAGTGTTTTCAGGTGAGGAGCCACCCACGGACTCGGGTTACGAGTCCACCGGCGAGGGTTACCCTCCGTCGGGGACAACGGCAGAGTGGGAGCCGTACACGCCGCACTCTGAGACGTGCAGCTAGTGTGGGTTGCCCTAGGGCTGGGCAGCCGACTTTTGCTAGATAGGCGGGCGTGAGTTGTACAAAAGAAACTTCTGCTGTGTAATAAAGACTCTAGTTTGTAACTGAGTACTGTACTACTTTGTACATTTAGTTGGTTTCCCATGTAATATAATGCGTCCTTATGATGTGTGCTGTCGGGTGTCGCATCGTGCGGCACCACCCTCTGCGATCCTGGATGAGCGGATTCCGGTCCGCCACATGAACGCGATGCGTAGTCTACGCCCGTGAGTGTAGACTGAACATATTTTGTTGTACAAATGTTCATAAACCTGTTTATGTAACAAAACTTTGCTTCTGCTTTGTATCTTTGATGTGTGTTATCCGGTGCCGTGCAACACAGCACCCCTCATCGTGATCCTAGCTTGACGAGGCCGTGGGGCCCTCACAATGGGCTTGGCTTGCTTGAGGTTTAACGCACTACAAAGGTCATCTTTTTCAAAAATTCGGTGAGGAACGAGTTAGTAGCCAAGATAAGGATGTTATTAGTGTACAGAAAGTAGCATACTAACCTATTTGATTATGTCAGAAAATCGTGCATCTCGGGACTCTTTATGTATTGGGGGTGCACGTAAGCGCTGTCCACCAGTGCGCACAAGCTGAAGGGTGGAGCCCCACAGGTGGCAGGTAACCCGACCTGCTTTAATATCCTCTACGACTCTTCATGTCGTTTGGGGTATTCGAGCAACGTCTGTCTCTGGCGTGCTTTGGGCAATTTGGGAGACCCCCTCGCGTGGTCAGTAATGTGAACACGTAGCTTAAGGCGTGTTTGGCTTGAGAACATCCAGGCGAGTGATGACGGCCGGGTGTATGAACTTTATGGGTACCGGGCTCGGCGTGCAGCCGAGTCTGACGATTGTTTGAGTTATCAGCAGGTAGTCTAACCATGAAAAGGTATATGTGTAGCATCCGTGTGCGAGAGACGTTTAGTGCCACTGAACTAACGAAGCCGGCTAAATCCGGTATAGGTTTTTCTTTGTGAGGACGTAGTACCGACATGATCTGGTGACGCATCGACGTCACAACCCACTAAATGAGCAACTACATTGTAAAACTTGAAAGTTTTAATCCAGGGCACTAAAACTAGATGTAACTCTTTCCTTTAATCAGGATATTCAAAGTTAACAAGTTTTCAACTTATAGGATACTAAGGACAGAGTCCCCTGTTTTCAGCTGAATTAAGGCTGAAGTTAATCAGTGGTTATAGGTTGAGTTCTTTCGAGGTTGGGGTCATATGATAAACTTATGGAAAGCTTTGGAAGAGCCTTACAACTTTCCTGTTGATATCCAGATATGTTTCATCCCCTAACCAAACGAAAAATGCAGTAGAGTTGAAACTGTTCAGAAAACAGGGCAGAGCAAACACTCTCTGTAACTCTCTGTAAATTGAGCATAACTTCCTGCATAAAAATACAAAAATAGAAAATGGGGTAGTTCTGAAAATTTTATGAGATGGGTTACAACTTTGTAACATAAAGTTTTGTCAGATTGGGAGTATAATTAACTGTAATTCTTGGATTAAATCAGTACCTCAAGGAGGGAGGTGCTGTCCAATTTTCTCCATAAATTATGTTAACTTTGACGTCTCATAACTTTTGAACCAAGGAAGATATTAGGCCAAGCAAATACTTTCTGGAAATATATTGAAGTTATCTTTAACTTTTATGTTGAGCTCCGGAATTGGTTTTGCTTTAGCATGGTCTAAATCATGTTGAATCTGAAACTGTTCAGGGCTGTCATATTGGACAGCAGATCAACAGTCAAATTTGTTTAAGTTTGAACTATGTTTCCAAGTTTTATGAGTTCAATGACATGTTTTAGGTTATAACTCAATGGTTTACTGTTCAAATAAATATTTGACATTTCTCAAATATGTCTGTACAGATGACAGCGGATAGACAGTTGGAGAACGGCTGGGTGGAATCCCACTGTTCTCACCGCGGCGGCTATCCGGAAACGTTGAGGCAAATGCTTCAATATTTTGGGTACAGCAAGATGCTGCAGTGCTTCACCAAGGGAGAAAGCGAGGAGGGGAACAAGACGTGGATTATCCATGTCGAAGTTCCTGCAGGGCCTATGCCACCCGATTGGGCGCCGTTCACCGTTACGGTGAGAGGTAGACAACCGGAGGGAATGTGGCAAGTGGCAGCCCACGGCACCATGTTGCGTTTCTGCCAACTACACGTGAGAGTTATGGAGGGCACTCCATACGCGCTCGTCCCGGTGGAAGGACGGGATAATCATGTGTGGGAAGGGAGGTACATGGAGGCAACTGATCCGGGTTGTCCAAGGTACAACCCCGCGGAAGCGAACCTCAGCCTCTAGATAAGGGCGGGAAAGGCCGTGATGGACATCCAAGTTGTTCATACAGAATGTCTCGCCGTGATGCTCAAGGAGAGCAACAGCCATGGAGATCATTTCGAGAGTGCTCACAGCGCACTCCGCAATGTTCTCCCTCCGACGATTAAGCGACTGAACGAACAGCATAATGAGTTGCATCGTCTGAAAAAGGCGAAGAGGAAAAGCCGTGTCGACATCACGGCTTTGCAAGAACAGGTGTAGGCTCTGACCCAACAGAATGAGGTCCTTACTCAAGAGCAGGACGACGCTATTGAGGAGGGGCAAGGCTGGGAAGAGGACTACAACAGGGCCATGGACGAGGTACACGCGTTGCAGGACCTCGTAACTCCGGTAATGGGCATACCGGTGGTAGGTGCTGTACCTGTTGTTTTGGGTCTTCCGGCAATGGGAGAACCCGAGCCTGAAGAGGAGGCTGTAGACCCAGAGCCACCAGCAGAGGTACCGGAGGAGGATGACCTACAGGAGGTCGAATTCTACTCCGAGTAGGAGGTTACCATTGCCAAGTAGGGCAGCTGGGTGATGTAACCCAAACTTTTGTAATCGGTGACATGTCGGGTAGACAGTAGTGTATGTATAGAGGGTGAAGACATGAGCACGACTTCTTAGAGACCAGAGACTAATGTATCTTGTATAAAGTTTACGCTTTATCAATATATGTGAAAGTTGTGCAAATTATTCATACGTCACTTCAATACCTACTGTTTCATATGGAATTTTAAGTATGATATGTGTTGATCGCTGCTGTTTTGAATTTCAGAATGACTCGTACTCGTGCCAACCCGGACGTTGGGGGTTCCAGTCAGGGGGAAGAGACCTCCCAACAGCCTCCCGAGGATTCCTCGGGACAGCAACAGCAACCGCAACAACCGCCACCGCCAACGGTTACTTTGGCTGACATTGTGGCAACGATGGTGGGCTCTCATCAGCAGCACACGGAGTTGCTGCAGACCCTCATTGCGAATACGTCTCGACCAGAGAGGCGTCAAGATCGTGAGGAGCACCAACAGAGCTCCTACTCCGACTTTCTGGCTACTTACCCCCCGGTATTCTCAAGGGCGGATGAACCCCTCGATGCGGACAACTGGCTCCGCACGATGGAAATGAAGTTGGGGCTGCTCCAAGTGAGTGAGCAGCACAAGACTCAGTTCGTGGTCCAACAGCTCCATGGATCCGCGAGCATGTGGTGGGCGAATTACTGTGCTTCGCAGCCCACCGAGCGAGTTATGACCTGGGCGGAATTCCGGACGGCCTTCAGGGCCTGTCACATACCACCGGGTCTCATGAAGAGGAAGACGCAGGAGTTCTTACGCCTGCAACAAGGGAGCCGGAACGCTGGAATACTCCAGGGAGTTCAATGATCTTGCGCTCTACGCTTCTTATCACGCCGATACCGACGAGAAGCGGCGGGATCATTTCTACCAGGGGCTTAACCCGCTCCTGAAGGACAAGCTGGCGATGTTCAATCGCGGCAGCCTCAGTGACATAATTGATGCTGCGATTGTTCAGGAGGACTCCGGTAAGGAGTTAGCGGCGGCGGAAAGGAAGCGAAGCGCGCTGCAAAGCAGCGGATAAGGTGGTGGTCCTTCTAAAAAATACCGGATGGTGAATCGCCCACCATCAGGTCCATGCTGGCAGCTACCACAGAGGCCGATGCCATTCCGTAGTCGGTCATATTCTCCACCGGCATTCTGGCTGGCACTGCCAGTACCACCTCTGCAGCAACAACAACAACAGCGGGCGATGCCACGTGCGTTTGCACCTCAGCAGCGCATGCCGGGCTTTCATCCCCCAAGCACCGGCGAAGCAGCAGCCACATGCTACAAATGTGGTCGTCCAGGACACTTCGCCAGCAGTTGTCCAGAGAGGCAAGGGGGCGGAGTTGCACCACAACTTCTGGGGAGGAATCAGCCCCGGAACCCCACTAATCCGCGGCGGGCAAACCCTAGGCCCAGCACCGTCCACCAACTTGCCATAGAGGACGTTCCGTAGGGTGAACCAATCCTTGCGGGTATGTTCCAACTCCACCAGCATCCCGTCATAGTATTATTTGATTCAGGCGGCACGCATAGCTTTATTAGCCAAGCTTTCATTGCTAAATACAGCTTGCAAATACTACCCACCGATAGTCCATACCTGATTTGTTCACCGGGTGGGATGATTTCAGCAAGCATGATCGTCCCAAAAGCGCCATTATGCTTAGAGGGTAGAGTATACCCTACGTCTCTCATTGTTCTAGAGGGACAAAAGGTCGATGTTATCTTAGGGATGTCGTGGTTGACCCGCCAAGGCGCTGTTTTAGACACCGTCCTCCGAATCGTGCACTTGAACTCAAAAGTGCACGAATCTCATTCCTTATTTATGGACAGTCCAGAAATAAAACTTTGAAGTGTGTATCAATCCACAACTATCAGATTGGAAGATATTCCGGTAGTCCGTGAGTTCCCTGACGTGTTCCCAGATGATTTACCGGGATGCCGCCCGACAGAGAGGGGAGTTCAAGATTGAACTTGCACCGGGAACTATGCCAATATCCCAAAGGCCGTACAAGATGGCGCCCAAGGAATTGGCTTAACTGAAGACTCAGCTAACGGACCTGCTGGAGAAGGGTTTTATTAGGCCGAGCTCCTCGCCATGGGGCTGTTTGGCATTATTTGTGAAGAAGAAAGACGAGACGTTCCAGCTTTGTGTGGACTATCGTCCACTAAATGCCGTAACCATCAAAAATAAGTACCTGTTGCCACGAATCGACATGTTGTTTGATCAGTTGGTCGAAGCAAAGATCTTTTCCAAGATGGACTTAAGATCCGGGTACCACCAGATTAAAATACGGGCTGAGGATATTCCAAGACGGCTTTCTCGACGAGGTACAGACTGTATGAGTATCTGGTCATGTCCTTCGGCCTCACCAACGCTCCAGATCACTTCATGTATTTGATGAACTCGGTATTCATGCCGGAGCTGGACATGTTTGTTGTGGTCTTCATCAACGACATATTAGTATATTCCAAGTCGAAGGAAGAACACAAGAAGCATCTGCGAATAGTCTTGCAACGGCTGCGGGATCACAAGCGATACGCAAAATTCAGCAAGTGCGAATTCTGGATATCACAAGTGCCTTTTCTCGGGCATATCATCTCAGTGGAGGGCATCGCTGTAGACCCGAGTAAAATCACACAAGTTCTGAATTGGAAGTCCATGAGAACTGTTCACGAGGTATGGAGTTTCCTCGGACTCGCGGGATATTATCGGAGGTTCATTCTGAACTTCTCGAAGATTGCCAAGCCTATGATGGAGCTTCTGAAGAAGGCTACCAAATATGTTTGGAGTCCAGCATGTGAAGCAGTGTTCAAGGCATTAGTGAGACACTTAACATCAGCACCGGTTTTGGCGCAGCCAGACACAACAAAACCGTTCGATGTGTACTGCGATGCATCCGACATTCGGCTCGGATGTGTGCTGATGCAAGACCGAAGGGTGGTCACGTATGGTAAGCAGAATTATCCAACTCACGACTTGGAGCTCGCTGCCGTGGTACTCGCACCTAAAATGTGGAGGCACTACCTACTTGGTAACCTCGTACATTTATATACCGACCACAAAAGACTCAAGTACATATTCACTCAGAAAGAACTGAACATGAGGCAGAGAAGATGGTTAGAGTTGATAAATGATTACGAAATAGAGATCCATTATCCCCCCGGCAAGGCAAACATAGTGGCGGATGCGCTGAGCCGCAAGTCACACGTCAACAATCTGACCATCACACCGTTGGAAGAGAGCGAGCCACCATTGCATGTGATTCCACATGCAGGTCTCTACAACTTAGCTTTGATCCCCACCATCCGTGAAGAGATAGCGGCAGCTCAGAAACATGACAAGGGCATGTCGCATTTGCGGAGACATATAGACAGTGGGTAGTTGAAGTGTTTCCAGAAAGATGGAGACAGTGTCCTATGGTTCAAGGACCGGATCGTCGTACCCCGTAACCCAGAGTTACGGAAGAAAATCCTTGATGAGGCTCACTTGTCAAAGTTTTCTATTCACCCCGGCAGCAACAAAATGTATCAAGAACTCAGAGGCGAGTTTTGTTGGACATGGATGAAGCAGGAGATCGCAAAGTATGTGTCTGAGTCTGATACATGTCAAAGGGTGAAGGAAGATCATATGCGGAAATCGGGACTTCTACAACCACTGGGCGTTCCTGCCTTGAAATGGGAGGACGTGAGCATGGACTTCATCATCGGTCTACCCACTACTTTTCAGAAACATGATTCTGTGTGGGTAATCGTCGACCGGCTCACCAAAGTTGCCCATTTCATCCTGGTCAACACAAACTACAACTCCAAGAAGTATGCCGAATTGTACATCTCACAGATACTATGCTTGTATGGCGTACCCCGCACCATCATATCGGATCGGGGCACTTTATTTGTGTCCCGTTTTTGGTAGCAGCTACATGCTGCGTTGGGGACAAAGCTGATCTGTAGTTCAGCGTACTACCTGCAGACGGATGGGCAAACCGAGCGGGTAAACCAAATTTTAGAAGATATGCTACGAGCTTGCGCTATCAACCACGACAAGAATTGGGATGATCACTTGCCGTTGGCCGAGTTCTCGTACAACAATGGGTACCAAGCCAGCATCAAGATGGTGCCTTATGAGGCGCTATACGGGAGAAAATGCCGCACACCACTGAATTGGTGTGAGTTTGGCAAAAGGGTTACCTTCAGAATTGATCTTGTCAATAACGCAGAGGAAAAGGTTCGGCTGATTCAAGCGAACCTAAAAGCCGCCGAATCCTGACAGAAACAATATGCGGACCGGAGAAGACGCCCATTACAGTTCAAAGTTGGGGATCACATATACCTACGTGTGTCTCCAATGAAGGGCGTGAACAGATTCAGGGTGAGGGGAATGTTGGCACCCCGATTCATCGGTCCATTTCAGATTACCGAAAAATGTGGGTCAGTAGCATACCGGCTAAATTTACCAGAAGCACTCTCTGGTCTGCACGACGTCTTTCGCATATCCCAGCTAAGGAAGTGTCTCAAGCTATCAACTACCATTCAGCTGGAGGATATAGAAGAACTGAAACCGGATCTCACGTATCGGGAGGACCGGTTCAGATTATTGATGAAAAGGCCCGAACCACACGCAACCGTACATTGTGGTTCTACAAGGTTCTATGGAGTAATCACTCTGTGGACGAAGCGACATGGGAGAGCGAAGGATTTCTTCATGCTAACTACCCCGACTTTTTCACGTCGCATATACGGTAATTTTTCCACCGTCCTCTCTCTCAGTTTCACCTTATAATCTCGGGACGAGATTCTTTTAAGGGGGGAGGAATGTAAGGGCCTAAATTTTTGGCACATATTCAAAGTGTTCATCACCACACACACACTTCATATGGAGAAACTTGATGAATACACTTGAAGAGCAAGTAAACACTATCGACATGCTCATTAGAGAATAATCTCACAAAATGCAAAAGTGGCATTTCCCACATGCATCATATAGGGGCTGGGCATATGAAAAACTCCTACACCTTGCTAGGAATGTCCATGCCAAATTTCACCCAAATTCAAAACCATTTTGAAGTCTTTTTGGCTATAACTAGAAAGAGGGTGGTTTGAACTCAAATTCAAATTCAGACTATTTCCATCCCATGAATTCAAAAGTGGGAGGCATATTCTTACTCAGCACATTTTTGTGAGCTCACACACCAATTTTCACTCGATTTGGAGTTGATCTTGACATGACCTAAGTTTAGCAAATTCAAACTTTATTTGAATTTCAAACTGCATATGTGCTGAAAATATATTCCAACAAAACCCAATTTGAATTCTATCCAATTCAAATGGCCCAGGGGTAAATAATTCAAATGACCAAGGTTAATTGGGTCTCTACTGTTTAGAGCAGCGGGGAAAAGTTAATTTAAGAGGTTAAAACTCGGGTGGGACCCACATGTCAGCTTCACAGTTCACAGAACCGACTGAGGCACCGAGTGTTTGGGTCTCGGGCTCCCGCCGTGGCCGCCACCGTGCCAGGCCGTCGAGGCCAGCAGCTGCTTGCCGCCCAAGCCGCTGAACCACCTGTCTGGGCCCTTATCTACGTGCCCGAGCCGTCCCCGTAGCCTCTGGCCGCTGTCCCGACGTGTTCTCACCCAAAAAACTGAAATCCCTCGCAGCTCGACTGAGCTCTTGGTCCCTCGTCGCCCGGCCGACCCTGTGGTTGTCACGGCGATCTGAGACCATAACCGAGTGCGCCGAGTCTTCCTTGACATCCTCGCACCGTTTCCAGACCCTGATCAACCCTCCTCGAGCTCCACCGCGACGATCTTCCATCCCTCAGTTCAACCCGAGCCGACGTCACAGGGACGACCCGTCCGGCCACCACAGCCCGTCATTCTCCGAGCTGTGAATAGCAAAAAGGTTCGCCTTCAGTCCCTATTTCATTACCGCAAGCCCCGGCGGCGTGACATGAACTACCCACGCTGGAATTTCACGATTTTGCAACGGTATACAAAAAGGATGCCCGGACCGATTCATAAAATTCGTAATACACACTGCACCACTCATTCTCTCACGAAGGGAAGCACTTCTACGCGTCCGTACAAGTCCATAGGATCTGAAACCACGAAGAACTATTGGGGGAACCACTGTTCTTCGAGTTTTAGGAGAATTTCCAATTTCCAGCCTAGGTCACACGGTGACAGTCCAGTACAGCCATTTCCGAGCTCCATGGAGCTCATGTCGATCTTTCCTAGGGTCCACTGATGCTCGACGGCCTTTTGCTCAATCGTTTGGGGTGCTAGGAAGGCCGGCCGACATGGCCGAAGTTCTTCCGAAGCCACCGCCCGTCGCCGGCCATGTTCCGGTGATTGTCACGACGAGCTGAGCCCAGCACCGTGTTCCCCGGATGGATTTAGGCAGAGGCGGCCAAAATCATGGAGTTTGGCGCACGGCAGAAGCCCTCCGGTGAGCACTCCGGCGAGGGTGCGGCGGCCGAACGCGGGAGGCCGGAGGTAGATGAAGCCCCCAGTCCCACATGTCAGCGGCTGATATTTTAAAACCGGGATCTGCTGTGGCACCGGATCGGGTGCGTCTGCACGCGTACGATTCTGTAGCTCCGTGTGTCGACCGCTAAGAAGTTGACACGTAGCCCTGGTCCCACGTGCAGCGGTTTAAACATTTTCCCAATCTTCAGATTTAGTTCAAACTTCAAACCCACATAAATTTGGCTAGGAAACTCCAAATCGAGTGAACTAAATTTTGTTGGATTCAGCTCTCTTAGTACTTCCAGCAAAACAAGTTTCACTCTATGAAAATCTTTATTTCTACAGAATTAATTCTTCAAATTTTAAAGTGTTTAGAATTTTAAGTGAAGAACCCTTTGGAGGAAATTTCTGAAATTTTGCTGGGATGTTCACCAAAATATCTCTGATCTACCATAAAAATTTCAGATCCATTTGAGCGCATTTGATCCACTTAATGGTGAGATTAATAAAACTGTTCCAGAGAAAATAGGAAATATCCAGAAACAGAATTTCTCTGAAATTGTTTAGCTCATATCTTTAGCTAGGAACCCTCAAATTAAGTGAGACCAACTTTACTAGAACCCTATGAAAATGTAGTTACCAGAAAGTCATGGGTTTCTCTATGAAAATCCCTAGAACACCCTAGGAGCTCCAATTAAGGTCAAGTACATAATTATTTGTGGAGAGCTCAATTGAGCTTTGCTGCAAATGAAACTTGGCCAAGTCTCTGTTTAGGTTGTAACAAAACCACACTAAAAATTTCAGAGTCATTGGATCTGTCTAATAAGACTTATAGTCTTCACAAATTTAAATTCAATTCAAATGCATTTAAATTGATACATATACATGTTATCTCATGTAGTCGCTAAGGTTGAGGAGGAACCCGAAGTCTTAGACTTCGTCACTCCGGAAGAGCAGCTAGCCTACGACCAAGAGCAGCAAGACAAACTCCGGTTTGCATTAACCTTTTTACAAATCTTTACTGTTTTGAGAACTATGAGTACCCACTTATTCCTTGCATTAGAGTCTTGTTTGAAACCCTATTGCATATCCAAGAAAACTATGGGTTGGGATTACGAATAAAAACCCCGTTTAGCTACTGCAATGCTAAGGTAATGTAGGATTTGGTACAAGTCGAGTAGTTGGAACTACTCGCGAGCATAGGCTAGAGGCATATTGCTCGGGTAAACATAGCAAATGAAACACATGGCATGAAAAATGAGACCGAGCGGAGAGTAAGGGCAGCAAGACTTTGGGGCCTGGGTGCTATAGCTCCGCTTGTGTCGATTGAGGACCGAGCCGTGTGCGGGCCTGTTGAACAAGCTAGAACAGTATGGAAGACCTACCGGCTATATGGGAACCGGGAAACCGATGTAACTCGAGTAGCTGGGTGTTGAGGCATAGCCGGTCATTCAGAGGGTAGGTTGAGAGCTCGAGGTGTAAATCAGCTGGCGGCACTGTGGATGCACACGCAGAGACCTCTTGCTCAGGATGATTGTACTGGCTCAACATTTGGCTGACGGGTGAAAGGTGGTTGCTTATGACGTCCGTGATGGTTTCTGCAGGCAACATCGAGTACGGGCGTACGTGACGGATTATTCGGGTAACCCTGCAGGTGTAAATCGATTATAATTGCCGTCCCTCACGGTCAGTGAGTACCACTTGTTCACTGTACCATGACATAGAAAGAACAGGCTAGATTCATGTTAAAAGTTTGCTGATTTGAAAGACATACTTTGCTTGTTAATGTCTTGTTGTAGTTTAGAGCTAACTAAAGTTCGTTTCAACTTTGGGCAAAGTACATGAGAGAAATGTGTTTCTTGTTTGATTGCGGCTCTCTCATGTGCCTTAACGTAAGTTTCTCCACAACCTGCTGCTAAAACTTGAAAGTAAGGTTCCATTAATTAGGCGAGTCCTTTGCAACTTGTTTTACCTCATGCACCCTAAAACCATTCATATAGAAGTTTCTTGTATAGGAAAGACAGGTCAGTTTTGCTGAGCCATCGTGCTCACTGCTTGTGTTTGAAGCTTTTGCAGGGGTTTATGAGGAAGGGACTCCCGAGGAGGAGACGGAACCCCAGGATGGGAACCCCGTCGAGTGTGAGTGGTGCACGCCACCGTGTTAGTGTGTGTGCGTGCTAGCGGGGACACGTTCACGGGCTGAACGTGATCTCGATGCGTAGTCTACGCCCGTGAGTGTAGACTCAACATATTTTATTGTACAAATGTTCATAAACCTGTTTATGTAATAGAACTTTGCTTCTGCTTTGTATCTTTGATGTGTGTTATCCGGTGCTGTGCAATGCAGCACCCCTCAGCGTGATCCTAGCTCGACGAGGCCGTGGTGCCCTCGCATTGGGCTTGGCCTTCTCCATTTCAAACTTCTTAAGTATGTCATGAGTGTACTTTGTTTGACATATGAAAGTGCCTTCCTTGAGTTGTTTCACTTGGAAACCTAGAAAGAACTTCAATTCTCCCATCATCGACATCTCAAACCTCTCCGTCATGATTTTGCTAGATTTTTCACAAAACAATTTATTAGTAGAACCAAATATTATGTCATCGACATAAATTTAGCATACAAATAAGTCATTGTCCAAGTTTTTCGTGAAAAGTGTATAGTCGGCCTTTCCTATCCTAAAACCATTGTCAATAAGGAAATCTCTAAGACACTCATACCAAGCTCTAGGGGCTTATTTGAGACCGTAGAGGGCTTTGTGAAGATTAAAAACATGATTAGGATACTTATCGTCTTCAAAGCTGGGTGCTTGCTCCACATACACTTCCTACTTGATCGGTACATTGAGGAAGGTGCTTTTCATGTCCATTTGATACAACTTGAAATCATTGTGAGTAGCATAGGCTAATAATATACGAATTAATTTAAGTCTAGCTATGGGAGCAAAGGTTTCGTCGAAGTCCAAACCTTCGACTTGTGAGTATCCCTTGGCCACAAGTCTAGCTTTGTTTCTTGTCACTACTCTGACAGGACCCCGCCGTCCCGCTCAGTCACGGGGACGGGGCACCTTGCCCGGGAATCGCATTGGGTGGTGCCGTGTTATGCGGCACCCAACAGCACACATATAAGGAACAATGTATTACATAAATCAAAAGCGGAAGCTTACAATTGTTCTTTGTAAATAATTTACATAAAATAGCTACAGAGGAAGTCTATAACACCTCACGTCGAATATCTAAGAAGCACTCGAGAAGAGGTCCAGCCCGCGGGCTCCTCTCGCTAGCAACATGAAGACATGGCAGCTGCTAGGTTCTCCAGGTGATACATGACTTGGAAGTTCTCGAGTCTCACCGACAACCTTCTTTATAGCGTCGAGGTTTACCTGCAAAACCACTTATATAGCAAGAGTGAGCACAAAGTCTCAGCAAGACTTAACCGTCTCTCCTAAACCATGCAACTCTACATGAGGGTAACTTAAGACCTAATCTTGTAATTTGCGAAAAGACTCTACTACGAGTTCATCCTTAACATTCAGATTTTAGCCATAATAGTAGTGACCTTGTGCCCAGCAACATTGGAACTCCACAATCAAACAAGAAACGCTTCATTCCAATATTACTTGTCCCAAGGTGGAAAATAACTTTAGTTTGCTCTATCTCTACTTCAAACAAGGTTTTCATGCAACTTAACCTAATCATAGCACCAATTATACTTTTGCAAACTGTTACCACACAAGTTGATTACTACGTCATAACATGGGAGCAAGCGGTACTAAATAACCGCGAGGGACGGTGATTCGAATCAAACACTACCCGGATAACTCGACACATACGCCCGCCTCTGAATACCCAACTCTGGCGTCCTTCATTACGTCGTATGTGGCAACCTTTCTCAGGACACTAAACTGTAGAACCGGTCGCGCCGTCTCGGGCTCATAGGTCTAACGAGACGATGTGGTATGCCTCTACAATCCAGTGAACCTGGTACATCAGTTTCCTGGTTCCCATATATCAGTAAGCATCCGGTACACAACTCAATACTTGCTCCTGGACGCGGCACACGCATCGGGCCTTAACCGACACAGGCAGAGCTAATCGACCAAGACCTCGTCTTGTCGCTGCCTAACGTCTCTGCCCGGTCTCATCTTTAGAAATGTAAACTTTAGTTTGCTTCCTTCCCCAACCACACTTATGATATTCTGAACTATAGCTCGCGAGTAGATTCCAACTACTCGTCTTCTACCGGATGCCCTAGTCTACTTAGCATGGCCTTATTCTACAGCGATGACACAATTCTACCCTTGACCTCAGGGTTCATTTTTGGTTATGCAAGTGGGGTATAAAACATCCTTGACCTAATGCACATACAAACTTTGACCCATAGTAGTGAACAAAGTAAAAACTTTAGAAAACAACTTAAATGCAAACCGAGACTTGCCTTGGTTTTGCAGGAGACTAAAGTCATATAATGTGAAGTTAGTTGCTGATGACTTGAAGTTCAATTCCTGCCCTTCTTGTTCCTTGATCCAAGCCTAACTTCTCCTTCTTCACTTTCCACGTTTAATCACTACACGTCATGAATATGCATACATGTTTAATTATAAAACATTTTCTACTAAGTGCTAAAGACAAGTTTAAAACTGGAACTGTGTTTAAGAATTTAAAATAAAACTGGTGTTAGTGGTTTGGGCTGGTGTTTAAGTACTAGGATCAAGTGATGAGTGGGGTACATCACTTGGGTGTTGATTACCTAACTGGTTGAACAGAAGACTACTGATCCAAGGATCCAATGGAGCTGGAAATTTTCTTGTAAGTTCCTTGTCACAAGAAAGTCCTCTGGACCAAAATTCAGAATATTTCACTAAGTAGATCACCCAGAACAATTCCCTAAGCATTTAGGCAAAAAGGAATTAATTTTAAATAAATTTGCACTTCCATGCAAATTCAAGTGAACTACAATTTCATACATAGCTCAGGGAGTACGCCTGAAGTTTCCTAGGATTTTTGGATCTAAGGAATGCCCAGAACTGAATTTCCAAGTTTTGGAAATTCCCTGAAAATGTTTCTGTACTCATTTGAATACAGAAACATGAAATCAGAATTACCCCAACTAAATCAAGTCCAAATGAGCTGAACCTTTTACAGGAGTTTCCTAACATCCTAAAGAATATCTTGGACCAATTTGGGAATTTTTGGATGAACCAAACTCCCTCTAAAATTCTTTTGCTGAAAAGTTTTAATGAATTTTTCAGAATTTTCTATTGGTCTTCATGCAAATTGGGTTGCATATTTGGATAGAGTTTTTCATCCTGAATCCAACCCAATTTGAATCACTAAATTTGGAGCTTACTAGGAAAAGTTATGCTCTTCTAAAGTTTCGGCAAATTCTGGAATTTGAATAAATCTGGGAAAAAGTTTAAACTGACGGTGGGACCAGGGGACATGTGTCTGCTGCCGGGAGCGCGCCACACGGGCTACAGAATTGTTTCCCACGCTGTCACAGTCGATCCAGCGCCACAGAGTATCCGGCCCCTCTCTCCCAAGTCGCTGGCAGGCGGGCCCGAGGAGGTCGTCTTCAACCTCTCGCTCCCGCGCACCCGCCGCCGGAGTTCGCCGGAGCAGCCTCGGATTCGATCGTCCGGCCACCCCTGACGTTGAAACTCACTGTCAGGCCCTTATTTAACCTGAGGAACACGATGGAAGGAGTTTTATGGACTGGCGAAGTCCCTAATCCACCCCGCACCGGTGCAGCGGCTCTGAGGGAGTTCGGCGACGTCGCCCCGATGCTTTAGCCCGCCAAAAACACCCTGGAAAGGCTCTACAGCACCAGCGAAGGTCGGCAAAGCTAGGCATGGTCGCACATGGGCCCGGGAATGGCTCCAAGTTAGGGTTCACCGTGCACCCGCACCTTCCCGCCATAGCCGCCTTCGGAAAGATTGAAATTGCACCCTGCACGGTGTGTTTCATGCGAGGATTCAAAAGAGAACTGGTGCGCCCTCAAGTCTAGCCCGTGTGTGCGAAGTTTCGTGGTGTCTAAACAAAAATCAATCATGAATTTTGCAGAATCATACCCGAAGGTTGGTTTACACCGGCCGAAGTGAATCCCCAAAATTCGTCGGCCAGAGGCGGAGACAAGCTCTGTGCTTCGGGTGGAAGCTGCATGGAGCTCCTGTGCACCCAAAGGCCCTCTTTCTTGGTCGTGAAAACCCCTCTGTGGAGCTGTCCACGAGAGCACTTCATCGCCGGGGTGTTTGGCCGCCGCAGAAACTCGGTTCTCTCGGCGTAGAAGGCACGAACTCCTTCAGTGATGGCGCAAGGAGGTCGTGGAAGGGTCCGCGGTGTGGTTTGGTCGCTCAGCCGAAGTCCTCACGCGAGCTAGGTGATGGCCGATCGATTTGCTCGAGCGTCGTCCGCTCGGTTCTGTTTCTCGCGCGAGGAGAAGGAAACGACGCCGGGTCCTCGGTGATAAGGCGAAGAGAAGCACGAGAGAGGGTATAGGCGTCCATCAACCCTTCCAGCGCGATGAAAATCACCGGGAGGTGGAGGCGTCGGCTGAGTCTCGTTGTCGCCCGGAGAGAGTCGGCTCTGCCGTTGCTTCGCGTGGGAGGAAAACCAACAGAGCTCGTGTGTGAGGACCCCACCGTCCCGATCACTCACGGCGACGGGGCACCTCGCCGGGAATCGCATTGGGTGGTGCCGTGCAATGTGGCACCCAACAGCACACATAATAAAGCATCCTATTACTTAAAACAAGCGGAAGCTTACAAAGTGTTAATTTTACAAATACTTCTCAAAATAAACTACAGCAGAAGACTATTACAACTCACGCCTCATACCTATGCTAAGCAACAGAGAAGGGGTCCAGCTCGCGCTCCCTTCTCGCTAGCAACACTATCACAATAGCAGCGGCAGGGGTTTCAATCAGTTCACCACTCGGAGAGCTCCGAGTCTCATTGGACACCCGTACATTTCAGCGTACCATTATTACCTGCAAAACAACTTATGCAGTATCTGTGAGCACGAAGCTCAGCAAGACTGACCCGTCACCTTAGTCATGAAACTCTACATGATGAAAAAAGAGGGCTGATTATAGAAGTTTGCACAAACGAAGAACTTGAGCTAAAGGAGAGTCCTTACTTCAAGTTTTAGGCAACTTTTATAGTCCTCACGCAATTTACATCGAGACTCCACAATCAAACAAGAAACGCTTCATCTCGATGTCACTTGCCCGAGGTGAAAGTAACTTTAGTGAGCTACCCTAGACTCTTACAAACCTTGCGCCATTACCGTCGAGACTCCACAATCAAACAAGAAACGCTTTGCCTCGGCGCTACTAGCCCAAGGTGGAAAGTAAATTTAGTGAAGTATTGATCTTTCCTCATCTCCATTATGAGGATTACTCACGAAGCATATTAAACGTTTCCCAGTTTATTACTACGTCACGACTCAGTGTACAAGTATGCTCACTACCGTGAGCGACGGTGATTGCAATAAAAAACACCCGGCTGACACGACACGTACGCCCGCACTCGACGTTGCACACAGCAACCGTCACTGACGTCTTACGTGGCAACCTTTCACACGACACCCAAATGTCGAACCGGTCCCACCGACTGGGATTAAGTCCCTCTATGGCAAACCCTCGTAGAGCCGACTTCTCTATCCTTTCAGCATCGACATCAGACGGTGAGGTATGCCTCGACACCCAGGTTAACATGTTACATCGGTTTCCTGGGTCCCATATTGCCAGTATGCATCCGGTACACATCTCGAACTTGTCCAGCGGGGCCGCACACGAGAACGGGCCTTAATCGACTCAGACACAGACTAGGCTCACAGGACCACGTCCTTGACCTTCCATCCACTGCCCGGTCTCCATTCCCAACTATAAGGATCAATTCCCAACTCTTCCGATTGATCCCCCTTAACCCCGTTTCACGAGTAGGAAACTGCCCACTCGAGTTTTGCTTCTTTTAATCCACTTTTGTTAACTTGAGATCAGCAGTTATAATCAATTGATAAAATCTAATCTACATTATACTCCAGGGTTTTCTGGGTCATGCATTTGGAGTGTCATACCACCTAGACTTAATGCAATAACAAAATGCTAGACATATAAAGTGAATACAAATAAAAACGTGTAATATTTTGATGCAAACCGGGGCTTGCCTTTGTTTTGCAGGTGACTTATATATATATGCAGTTAGTGAAGACCACTTGACTTGATCTCTTGCCTCCTTCCTTTGATCTCTCCTCCAATGACTTCAAGTCCTTCACGTAGATGATACACGTAGTGAATATGCACATATATTTATTTGTAAAGATTTTGCTACAAGTTCTAATGACAAGTTTACACAAACTGGAACTCTGTTTAAGAATTTAAAATGACACAGGTGCTAGTGGTTTAGGTTTGGTTCTAAACACATGATTAATGCTAAGTGGTTTCCCCCTCTTCTATATTAACCACCTTAAGAGGTTAAACAGCACTGGGGTGATCAAGAGCTCCAATGGAGCTGAGAATTTTCAGGTGAGTTCCTTGTCACAAGAAAACACTCTGGACCAATATTTGGGATTATGTGATGAGTGGATTACTCAGAATAATTCCCTAAGCCTTTAGGCAAAAAGGAATTAATTATGAATAAACTTGCATGTTCATGCCAAACTTAGTGAACTAAAATTTCAATTATAGTTCATAGGATTTGCATGAATTTTCCTAGCATTTTTGGAGCTAAGTCCTGCCCAGAACTGAAATTCCAAGTTTTGGAAATTCTCTGAAATGTTTCTGTATTCAATTGGATACAGCACCTTAAATTCTGAATTTCCCTGACCAAATCAACTCCAAATTGTCTGAACATTTTACAGGAGTTCACTATTGTCCTAGAGAATATTGTGGCAAAATTTGAGGATTTTTGGATTAACCAAACTCCCTCTAAAATTCTTTTTCTGAAAAGCTTTAAGGAATTTTCCAGAATTAAATAAAGCGTTTCATACAAATTGGGTTCAATATTTGGATAGTACTCTATCAGAGGAATCCAGCAAAATTTGTTTCACAATTTTTGGATTCTCCTACCCAAAGTTGTAGCTATTCAAAGTTTGAACTGAAAACTGAAATTCCCCAAAATGTTCAAATACTGGCTGTGGGTCCAGGGGACAGGTGTCACTAGCCGGAGCAAGCCACACGGGGCTACTGGGTATTTCCCGCGTGTCCACACTAGATCCCCGCACGCAGCCGATCAGAACTTCGACTCCCGGTCGCTGACATGCGGGACCCGCTGGGTCGTCTTCTACCTCCGGCCACCCGCGCCCGCGCGCCGCCAGGCTCGCCGGAGTTCGACGGCTTCCGGTCTCCCGGCCATCCCCCGAGCCCTCCCTCTTCATTAGGGCCTAATTTCACGTGCTGAACAAGATGGGACCCCCTCCCTTGGCCGGCGGTGGCTCTAACCTAGCCGGCCACGGTGCGGCGGCTCTGTATGAGCTCGGCGCTGTCGCCCTGCTAACCCAGCCTGCCAAAACCCCAGTGGAACGGCGCTATAGAATCAGTGGACGCCAACGAGGATCGTCCAGTGGTTGAAGCAGCCTGGAAATGGCCCTAACCTAGCTCTCATTGGAAGCCCGAACCGCCCCACCAAAACCGCCGTCAGAAAAGTGTGACATACGTCGTGCACAATGGTTTTCAGGCATTGGTCGCAAAAGGGCAAATGATCGCCGACTAGCCCAGCTCGTGTGTGCAAGATTTGACAAGCTACAGAAAATTGGAGAGCGAGAATTTTGGCGGCGATTACCGGATGCTCTGTTTGAGGTCGCCGAGACAAAATCTCCAAATTGGCCGCCGATCCTCCGCGGTTTGCTCCAGGCTTTGGAGGAGAGCAGCACCATGATGGCATGCTCCCGTGGCCGGGCTTGCTCGGACGTGACAACCCTTATGGAAGGCTGCCCGCGTGCGCCCGGTCGTCGGCTGGCTGTGGGTCGCCGCGGGTGAGGTGTTTAACGCTCGAGACACACCACGGATGGCTAGCTCTCGCGCTCAGAAGGTGCGGAACGATGGCACAGCGTTGTTGTGCAGCTCGGGGAGGCGTTGTGGCGCGGTTTAGCCGGCTCCCGATGGCTTTTCAGAGGGGGCGGCGAGCTCGGTTCCGTTCTCTGGATAACACGCGCGTGAGGAGGAGAAACACGGATGGTCGTCTTGGTCACGCGGGAGGATCACGTAAGAGGCGCCGCTGACTCCCGTGCTGCCAGCGGCCCGGTGAAGAGCAGGAGGTGGCTCGCTTTTGCCCCCACGGTGACACCTGGTGAGACCCGTTCGGTGAGTGGAGACTTACGGCTGAAGTAATGGGAGATCTTTCAC
The DNA here is from genome assembly GCA_030760725.1 of Neostapfia colusana. NCBI lineage: Eukaryota > Viridiplantae > Streptophyta > Magnoliopsida > Poales > Poaceae > Neostapfia > Neostapfia colusana. The sequence continues at coordinate 27,403,563 of JASWHV010000017.1, read as the reverse complement.
AGTGTTTAACCTCCCCAATGACAGGTGGGGCCCACTCAATTTCCCTGCAAAAAGATCTCCATAGTTTGACAAATATTCAACTCCAATTATTTAAAAGTTGGAAACTGAGCTGCATTTGCATAGTTGGACAAATTCCATCCAAATTCAAATGTTTATTTGAATTCCTTGCACATTTAACTCCATTTGGAAAAAAATGGGCATCAAATCTTTTCAAAAATTAGTGAAACTTTGCCTACCCACTAATTTGGACCTAAGGAATCCAAATATGCAATTTGATTCTTGTGTTAGCTGCTGCAAACAAGAGTTTGAGCACAACAGTTTTGAAGTTCTCATTGTGTCCTTCCCTCCCTTGAAGTTTGAATTTATATTTAGTTCATCTCTGATTTTTAAACCCTTCCATTGCACTTGAGCTCCTCATTTCTGTGGTTTTAATCTACATGAGGTCCATCCATGCAGTAACCCTAAGTTTGTTTAGAAGAATCTCACCTATGTTATCATATGTGGGAAAAAGTTTCAACTAGGCCCCTTTTTCATACACATGACTCCAACATTTGTGCAAACTCATGTTTCTTTGTATTCACATTTTTGGGACCTTTACAATCCTCCCCCCTTAAAAGAATCTCGTCCCGAGATTACAAAAGAAAGATGAGGCGGAAGGTAATTACAAAATTTACGATAAAAGTTCCGGATAGTTCTTGTGGATGTAATCTTCACTCTCCCAAGTCGCTTCTTCTAGTGTGTGATTACTCCACAGGACTTTGTAAAATTTTAACGTCCGATTTCGAGTGATCCGGCTCTTTTCGTCGATGATCTAGATGGGCTTCTCGGTGTAGGTGAGATCCAGTTGCAATATCTCCATGTCTTCCGAAAAGATCTCCGTCGGCCTCTTCAAACTCTTTCTCAAGTGTGAGACATGGAAGATGGCGTGGATGCCTGATAAGGATGGCGGCAGATCCAAACGGTAGGCTACCGGCCCACACCGTTCGGTAATACGGAACGGACCCACAAAGCGAGGAGCTAGCTTTCTCTTGACCCCGAATCGATGAATTCCCTTCATCGGGGATACTCGGAGATAGACGAGATCTCCGACTTCAAAACACAAGGGTCGGTGTCACTGGTCCGCATAGCTCTTCTGGCGAGATTTAGCGGCTCTGAGGTTTTCTTGAATCAGCTGGACTCGCTCTTCGGCATCTTTTACAAGATCAATGCCGAAAATCACCCTTTCGCCAGATTCACACAAATTGAGTGGTGTGCAGCACTTCCTGCCATAAAGTGCTTCGTATGGTGCCATTTTAATACTGGATTGGTAACCATTGTTGTAGGAGAACTCTGCTAATGACAAATGGTTATCCCAGTTCTTTCCATGATCTATGGCACATACCCTCAGCATATCTTCTAAAATTTGATTCACCCTCTCTGTTTGACCGTCGGTCTGAGGATGGTATGCTGAGCTTCTGATTAATTTTGTTCCCAGAGATTCATGTAGTTGCTCCCAGAAACGAGCAACAAATATTGAACCCCGATCAGATATGATGGTTTTGGGGACTCCATGTAAGCATACAATTCTGGAGAGATACAACTCTGCATATTGCTTAGTCTGGAATCCCGTATTCACTGGGATGAAGTGGGCTGATTTGGTTAAGCGATCAACAATCACCCAAATGGAGTCATGCTTTCTGGACGTGAGAGGCAGTCCAACAATAAAGTCCATGCTGATGTCCTCCCACTTCCATGCCGGAACGCTTAATGGTTGCAGCATTCTCGCTTTCTTTATGTGGTCAGCCTTGACTCGCCGACATGTATCACATTCAGATACATATTTGGCAATTTCTCGCTTCATCTGAGTCCACCAAAATTTCGTTTTAAGATCTTGATACATCTTATTGCTCCATGGATGTATCGAGTACTTGGACATATGAGCTTTGTCCAAGATCTTCTTTCTTAGCTTCAGGTTCTGGGGTACCACGATACGGTCGTTAAACCATAACACGCCTTGATAATCTTACCAGAAACATTCATCTTATCCTCTTTAATCCTTGCTCGTATATTCCGCATCCCTCTATTGTAAGGGCCTCAGTTTTTGGCACATATTTGAAGTGTTCATCACCACACCACACACCTCATTTGAGGAAAGATGATGAACACAAATGAAGAGCAAGTAACCACCATCAACATGCTCATTAGAGAACAAACTCACATATTGCAAAAGTGGCATTTTCACATGTGATATAGATGGGCTGGGCATATGAAAACTCGTACACATTGCTAAGGATGTCCATGCCAAATTTCACCCAAATTCAAAACCTTTTTGGGGTCATTTTGGGTATAGTTAGAAAGAGGGCAGTTTGAAACCATATTCAAATTCGAACTGTTTTTATCCCATAAATTTAAAAGTGGGAGGCATATTCTTACTCAGCACATTTTTGTGAGCCCACACACCAATTTTCACTCCAATTGGATTTGATCTTGACATAAGCTAAGTGGGACAAATTCAAACTTTATTTGAATTCAAAACTGAACTTGTGCTGAAATTCATTCAAACCAAACCTCATTTGAACTTTGATCAATTCAAATGGCTCATGGGTGTATAATTTGAATTACCAGGGGTACTATGGGGCTCACTGTTTACAACAGTGATTAGGAGTAAATTTCAGAGGTTAAAACTGGAAGTGTGACCCACATGTCAGCCACCACTTCAACACAAACCGACTGAAACACAGCTCAATCGGTTCCCGGGTGCAGTGTGTGCGCGCCACCGGGGGGCAGCCGGCGCCAGCTCCTGCTGCGCGCCCCAAGCCGGAGACCAGTCGCCGGGCTACTTATCCCCTCCCCGGCGTGCTCCGATCGCCCATTCCCCGAGCTGCCGACGTACTCGGCCTGTTCTTCCACTGCAACCGCCGCCGCTCGAGCTCACGCTTGATCAAGCCCGATCACTCACAAGCGCAGCCTCCTCCACAGCAAAACGGCACCGGGAGATCATGAGCAACCTCCTAGACACCGTGTTGGCCAGTGAGCAAGCGTCCTCGAGCTGTACCGAACCGTTTCTCCGGCGAACCAAGCATCGCCGCCGATCGGGCTCTCGTGGACAGCACAACACAGCCATTGTCACGTCCTCTTCTCTACACAAGAAAGGTGCATGATTGTATGTAGATGGAGTAGCCGAAAGCCGTTTTGCGATTGATCAACTCTCGGCCGAGAATTTCCAAATTTACTCTTGATCAGTTCATAAGTACCGAGCTCACCTTCGGGTGAAATTCGTGCTCTATGCACGAGGGTTGGACAAGCTCGTTACCTAGTAGCTTCTACGCACGATAGCACCCACGCTCAACCTGGAATTAGAGAAAACCATCAAGAATCGGCCATGATATGGCCGTTTTCCCCGCCGCCATGGCTGAACACCTCGGCTCACCGTCGAGAGCATAGTTGCCGGTATTTCTAGCTTCCACCCAGCCCTGGTTCGTGCTTCCCATGCTCTACTGATGCTCTCCGAAAGATTCCCGGTCGATTTGGTGCACGGGAGAGCGGGACGAACCTCACCGGAACCCTAGCAGGTGCTGTCACCGGTACCCACGGGTTTCCGGTCATCGCCGGCGGCCGGCGACCCCACCATCGAGTCCAGGGGGTCAGTATAGGGGCAGGCGGCGAGTTTCGGGCCGGGGGATGGCCGGGAACTCAATTCTGGCGAAGGTCGCCGGAGACCGCCGCCGCCGCGCAGTTGGCACGAGGAGGGAGACGACGCACTGTGTGCGGGGCCCACAAGCAGGAGTTTAAACTTTTCCCCGAATTTCAGTTTCAGTTCAAACTTCAAATCCTTATAACTTTGGCTAGAGAGCTCCAAATCGAGTGAACCAAATTTTGCTGGATTCAGCTCTCTGAGTACTTTCCAGCAAATCAAGTTTCACTTCATGAAATTCTATATTTTTCCAGAATTAATTCCTCAAAATTTAAACTGTTTGGAATTTTAACTGGAGAATCCTTTGGAGAAAAATCCTGAAATTTTGCTGGGATGTTCACCAAAATATCCCTGAACTACCATAAAAATTTCAGATCCATTTGAGCTCATTTGATCCACCTAATGGTGTGATTAGTGAAACTGTTCCAGAGAAAATAGAAAATGTTCAGAAACATTTTCAGAATTTTCTCTGAAATTGTTTATGCTCATATCTTTAGCTAGGAAAATTCAAATTAAGTGAGACCAAACTCCATTAGAACCCTCTGAAAATCTAGTTTTCAGAAAGTCATAGTTTGTTTCATGAAAATCCTTAGAACACCCTAAAAGCCTTCAAGGTCAAGTACATGATTAATTGTGGAGGGCTCAAATGAGCTCTGCTGCAACTAAAACTTGACCAAGTCTCTGTTTAGGTTGTGACCAAGCCACAGTAAAAATTTCAAAGTCATTGGGCTTGTATAGTAAGAGTTATAGACTTCACAAGATTAAAAGTAAATACAACTGCATTTAAATTAATACATGTATTACTTCTATCATGTAGTCGCTAAGGTCGAGGAGGAACCCGAAGTCCTAGACTTCGTTACTCCGGAGGAGCAGCTAGCCTACGACCAAGAGCAGAAAGGCAAGCTCCCGTTTGCATTAACCCTTTTACAAGTTTTTATTGTTTTGAGCACATACTTGATTACTTTATTTTTTGCATTAGAGTCTTGTTTGGAAACCCAACTGCATAGCCAAGAGAACCATGGGTTGGGTTTAGGATGGCAAACCCCGTTAGCTACTGCAATGCTAAGATAGAGTAGGATTCGGTACAAGTCGAGTAGTTGGAACTACTCGCGAGCATAGGCTAGAGGCACTCGACTCGGGTAGTGATACCACATGAAACACATGGCAAGAAAATGAGACCAAGCGGAGGGTAAGGGCAGCAGGACTTTGGGGCCTTTGTGCTGTAGCTCCGCTTGTGTCGATTGAGGACCGAGCCGTGTGCAGGCCTGTTGAACAAGCTAGAACAGTACCGAAGACCTACCGGCTATATTGGAACCAGGAAACTGATGTAACTCAGGTAGCAGGGTATTGAGGCATTGCCCGTCGTTCAGAGGGTAGGTTGAGAGCTTGAGGTGTAAATCAGCTGGCGGCACTGAGATGCGCGTGCAGAGACCTCTTGCTCGGGACGACGGGACCGGTTCAATATTTGGCTGACGGGCGAAAGGTGGTTGCGTACGGTGTCCGTGATGGTTGTTGTAGGCAACATCGAGTACGGGCATACGTGACGGGTTGTTCGGGTAACCCTGCAGGTGTAAATTGATTATAATGGCCGTCCCTCGCGGTCAGTGAGTACCACTTGTTCACTGTACCATGACGTAGAAAGAACAGTCTAGTTACATATTAAAATGTTGCTGATTGAAAGATGGACTCTGAATGCTAATGATTTGCTGTAGTTTAGATCTAACTAAAGTTCATTTCAACTTTGGGCAAAGTACATGAGAGAAATGCGTTTCTTTCTTGATTGCGGCTCTCTCATGTGCCTTAGCGTAAGGTTCTCCACAACCTGCTGCTAAAACTTGAAAGTAAGGTTCTACTAATTAGGCGAGTCCTTTGCAAATGATTTTACCTCATGTACCCATCACCCCTCATTTAGAAGTTCTATGTTTAGGTGAGACGGGTCAGACTTGCTGAGCCTTCGTGCTCACTGCTTGTGTTTGAAGCTTTTGCATGGTTTTATGAGGAAGGGACTCCCGAAGAGGAGACGGAACCCCAGGAGGGGAACCCCGTCGAGTGGGAGTCGTGCACGCCGCAGAGTTAGTGTGCGTGTGTGCTAGCAAGGACACGTTCAAGGGCTGAACATGGACTTGATCCGTAGTCTACGCCCGTGAGTGTAGACGGGACTTATTTTGATGTAAACATGTTCATAAACAAGTTTATGTAATAAAATTTTGCTTCCGCTTTGTACCTTTGATGTGTGTTATCCGGTGCTGTGCAACGCAGCACCCCTCAGCGTGATCCTGGCTCGACAAGATCGTGGGGTCGTGTCAACGTTGGTATCAGAGCTCGCTTGAGGTTTAACGCACTACAAAGGTCATCTTTTTCAAAAAAATCCAGTGAGGAACGAGTTAGTAGCCCGTATAAGGATGTTATTAGTATATAGAAAGTGGCATATTAACTTATTTGATTATGTCAGAAAATCGTGTATCTTGAGATGATTATGTCTTGAGGGGTACACGTAAGCGCTGTCCACCAGTGCGCACAAGCTGAAGGGTGGAGCCCCACGGGTGGCAGGTAACCCGACCCGCTTGATATCCTCTACGGCTCTTCATGTCGTTTGGGGTATTCGAGCAACGTCTATCCCTGGCGTGCGTGGTGCAACTTGGGAGACCGCATCACGTGGTCTGAAACGTGAACACGTAACTCAAGGCGTGTTTGGCTTGAGGACATCCGGGCGAGTGATGACGGCCGGGTGTACGAACTGTATGGATTCCGGGCTCGGTGTGCAGCCGTGTCTGATGATTGTTTGAGTTTCTGTAGGTAGTCTGACCACGAAACGGTAGATGTGTAGCATCCGTGTGCGAGTGACGTTTAGTGCCACTGAATTAACGAAGCCGGCTAAGTCCGGTATAGGTTTTTCTTTGTGAGGACGTAGTACCGACATAATCTGGTGACGCATCGACGTCACACCCCAACTAAAAGAACAACTTCATTGTAAAAACATGAAGGTTTTGATCCAAAGTAGTAAAACTTGATGTAACTCCTTCCCTTGAACAGGATATTCAAAGTAAACAAGTTTTCAACTTATAGGTTGTTAAGGACAGAGTACTCTGTTTTCAGCCGAATAAAGGCTGAAGTTAATCAGGGGTTAGAGGTTGAGTTCTTTCGAGGTTGGGGTCATATGATACATTTCTGGAAATATTTGGAAGAGCTTGACAACCTTTCTGTTGAGGTCCAGAGGTGTTTCATCCCTTAACCACTCGAAAAATGCAGTAGAGTTGAAACTGTCCAGAAAATAGGACAGAGCAAAGACTCTCTGTAAGCTCTCTGTAAATTGAGTATAACTTCCTGTATATAAATCGAAAAATAGAAAATGAGGTAGTTCTGGAAAGCTTATGAGATGGGTTACAACTTTGCAACAGGAAGTTTTGTCAGATTAGGAGCATAATTAACTGGAATTCTTGGATCAAATCAGTACCTAAAGCAGGGAGGTGCTGTTGAAGCATTGTGGCCAAGCAAATACTTTCTGGAAAGCTATTGAAGTTACCTTTAACTTTGGTGCTGAGCTCCAGAATTGGTTTTGCTTTAGCATGGCCTAAATCAGGTTGATATTGAAACTGGTCAGGGCTGTCATGGGAGCAGCAGATCAGCAGTCAAATTTGTTTAAAATTTGAACTGTGTTTACAAGTTTTATGGGTTCAATGACATGTCTTATGTTATAACTCAGTGGTTTACTGTTTAAATAAATATTTGACATTTCTCAAATATATTTTTACAGATGACAGCAGATAAGCAATTGGAGAACGGGTGGGGGGTGTCCCACTGTTCTCACCGTAGCGGCTACCCGGAAGCATTGTGGCAAATGCTCCAATATTTCAGGTACGACCAGATGCCGCAGTACTTCGCCAAGGAAGAAGGCGAAGAGGGGAACAAGATGTGGACGATCCATGTCGAAGTCCCTGCAGGACCTACGCCACCCGGTTGGGTGCCGTTCACCGTCACGGTGAGAGGAAGACAACCGGAAGGAATGTGGCAGAGGAAGATAACCGGAAGGGATGTGGCAAGTGGCAGCCCGTGACACTATGTCACTTTTCTGCCAACTACACATGCATGCTATGGAGGGCACTCCATACGTGCTCGTTCCGGTGGAGGGTCGGGCTCAGCATGTGTGGGAAGAGAGGTACCTGGAGGCAACGGACCCGAGTTGCCCAATGTACAACCTCGCGGAGGCAAACCTTAGCCTCCAGATGAGGGCGGGAAACACCGTGATGGGCAGCCAAGCTGTTCATACGGAGCATATCACCACAAAGCTCAAGGAGACCACGAGCCGTGGAGACCATTTCGAGAGTGCTCACAGCGCACTCCGCAATGTGCTCCTTCCGACGATCAAGCGACTGAATGAACAACACAATCAGTTGCATCGTCTGAAGAAGGCAAGGAAAAAGAGCCGTGTTGACATCGTGGCATTGCAAGAACTGGTACAGAATCTGACCTAGCAGAACGAGGACCTTATTCAAGAGCGAGATGACGCTATTGAGGAAGGGCAAGGCTGGGAAGAAGATTACAACCAAGCCATGGACGAGGTGCATGCATTGCAGGACCTCGTACCTCCGGTGTTAGGCGTGCCGGTGGTCTTGGGTCTTCCAGCAATGGGAGAACCCGGAATGGGAGAAGAGGTGGTAGATCCAGAGCCACCAGCAGAGGTACCGGAGGAGGACGACCCGCTGGAGGTCGAGTTCTACTCCGAGTAAGGGGTTACAGTTGCCATGTAGGGCAGCCAGGGTAGTGTAACCCAACTTTTGTAATCGGTGACATGTCGTGTAGACAGTAGCGTATGTATAGGTAGTGACGACATGAGCACGACTTCTCGGAGACCCGAGGATAATGTATCTTGTATAAAGTTTATGCTTTATCAATATATGTGAATGTTGTGCAAATTATTCATGTGTCACTTCAATACCTACTGTTGCATATGGAAATTTTTAAGTAAGACATGTGCTAATCGCTGCTGTTTTGAATTTCAGAATGACGCGTACTCGTGCCAACCCTGATGTTGGGGGCACTAGCCAAGGGGGAGAGACTCCCAACCGCCTCGCGAGGACTCCTCAGGACAGCAACAGCAAACACCGCCACCGCCACTGCCAACGGTTACATTGGCCGACATCGTCGCGGCAATGGCGGGTTCACATCAGCAGCACACGGAGTTGCTGCAAATGCTTATCGCCAATACGTCTCGCCCAGAGAGACGTCAAGACCGTGAGGAGCATCAACAGAGCTCCTACTCTGACTTCCTGGCGACTCATCCCCCTGTATTCTCAAGGGCGGATGAACCTCTTGACGCGGACAACTGGCTCCGTGCAATAGAGATGAAGTTCGGGCTGCTCCAGATAAGCGAGCAGCGCAAGACTCAGTTCGCGGTCCAGCAGCTCCAAGGATCCGCGAGCGCGTGGTGGGCCAACTTCTGTGCCTCACAGCCCACCGACCGAGTGATGACCTGGACGGAGTTCCGGACGGCCTTCAGGGCCTATCATATACCACCAGGTTTGATGAAGAGGAAGACGCAGGAGTTCCTGCACCTGCAGCAAGGGAGCCGGAACGTGCTGGAATACTCCAGGGCGTTCAATGATCTCGCGCTTTATGCGTCGTATCATGCAGATACCGACGAGAAGCGGCGGGACCACTTTTACCAGGGGCTTAACCCGCTCCTAAAGGACAAGTTGGCGATGTTCAATTGCGGCAGCCTCAACGACATCATTGATGCTGCGATTGTTCAGGAGGACTCCGGCAAGGAGTTAGCAGCGGCGGAGCGAAAGCGAAGCGCGCTGCAAAGCAGTGGAGAAGGAGGCGGTCCTTCTCAGAAGTTTCGGATTGTGAATCGCCCACCATCAGGTCCACGCTGGCAGCCACCACAGCGGTCGATGCCGTTCCGCAGTCGACCGTACTCTTCACCGGCATTCAGGCCGGCACTGCCAGTACCACCTCCGCAACAACAGCAGCAGCGGGCGATGCCGCGTGCGTATGCACCTCAGCAGCGCATGCCGGGCTTTCGTCCCCCAAGCACTACACCAGCAGCGGCCACATGTTACAAGTGTGGTCATCCAGGACACTTCGCGAGCAGTTGCCCGGAGAAGCAAGGCGGCGGAGTGGCACTGCAGTTTCCGGGGAGGAATCAACCCCGGAACCGTACTAATGCGCGGCGGGCAAACCCTAGGCCCGGCACTGTCCACCAGCTGGCCATAGAGGACATGCTGGAGGGCGAGCCAATCCTTGCGGGTATGTTCCTACTCCACCAGCATCCGGCTATAGTACTGTTTGATTCAGGCGCCACGCATAATTTTATTAGCCAAGCTTTCATTGCTAAACACAGCTTGCCAATACTACCCACCGATAGTCCATATTTAATTTGTTCACCGGGTGGGAAGATTTCAGCAAGCATAATGGTTTCCAAAGCGCCATTATGTTTAGCGGGTAGAGTGTACCCCACGTCTCTCATTATCTTAGAGGGACAGAAGGTCGATGTCATTCTAGGGATGTCGTGGTTAACCCGCCACGGTGCTGTTTTAGACACCGTCCTTCGAGTCGTGCACTTAAACTCAGAAGTGCACGGGTCTCACTCCTTATTTCTGGACCGTCCAGAAATAAAAATTTCAATTGTCTATCAAGCCACAACCATCAGGTTGGAAGATATTCCAGTGGTCCGAGAGTTCCCTGACGTATTTCCGGACGATTTGCCGGGGATGCCGCCCGATAGAGAGGTGGAGTTCAAGATTGAACTTGCACCAGGAACCATGCCAATATCCCGAAGGCCGTACAAGATGGCGCCCAAGGAGTTGGCTGAACTGAAGACTCAGCTCACGGACCTCCTGGAGAAGGGTTTTATTAGGCCGAGCTCCTCGCCATGGGGCTGTTCGGCGTTATTTGTCAAGAAGAAGAATGAGACGTTGCGGCTTTGCGTGGACTATCGTCCATTAAATGCCATAACCATCAAGAACAAGTACCCGTTGCCACGGATCGACATGTTGTTTGATCAGTTGGTCGAAGCAAAGATCTTTTCCAAAATGGACTTAAGATCCGGGTACCATCAGATTAAGATAAGGGCTGAGGACATTCTGAAGACGGCTTTCTCGACGAGGTACGGACTTTATGAGTACCTGGTTATTTCCTTCGGCCTCACCAATGCTCCAGCTCACTTCATGTACTTGATGAACTCGGTATTCATGCCGGTCAAACTTCAAATCCTCATAACTTGAGCTAGAAAACTCTAAATCGAGTGAACCAAATTTTGTTGGATTCAGCTCTCTGAGTACTTTCCAGCAAATCAAGTTTCACTTCATGAAAATCCTTATTTCTCCAGAATTAATTCCTCAAATTTAAACTGTTTGGAATTTTAACTGGAGAATCCTTGAAATCAAGTTTCACTTCATGAAATTTTTCTGGGATGTTCACCAGAATATCCCTGAACTACCATAAAAATTTCAGATCCATTTGAGCTCATTTGATCCACCTAATGGTGTGATTAGTGAAACTGTTCCAGAGAAAATAGAAAATGTTCAGAAACATTTTTAGAAATTTCTCTGAAATTGTTTAGCTCATATCCTTAGCTAGGAACCTTCAAATTAAGTGAGACCAACTCCATTAGAACCCTCTGAAAATCTAGTTTTCAGAAAGTCATAGTTTGTTTCTTGAAAATCCTTAGAACACCCTAAAAGCCTTCAATTAAGGTCAAGTACATAATTAATTGTGGAGGGCTCAAATGAGCTTTGCTGCAACTAAAACTTGACCAAGTCTCTGTTTAGGTTGTAACCAAGCCACAGAAAAAGTTTCATAGTCAGAGTCTGTCTAGTGGGACTTATAAGCTTCACAAGTTCAAACTTAATACAAATGCATTTAAATTGATACATGTACTTCTTCTATCATGTAGTTACTAAGGTCGAGGAGGAACCCGAAGTCCTAGACTTCGTTACTCCGGAGGAGCAGCTAGCCTACGACCAAGAGCAGCAAGGCAAGCTCCGGTTTGCATTAACCATTTTACAATTTTTATTGTTTTGAGCACTTACTTGTGTATTATGATTCTTTGCATTAGAGTCTTGTTTGGAAACCCAATTGCATAGCCAAGAAAACCATGGGTTGGGTTTAGGATTGCAAACCCCATTAGCTACTGCAATGCTAAGATAGTGTAGGATTCGGTACAAGTCGAGTAGTTGGAACTACTCGCGAGCATAGGCTAGAGGCACTCGACTCGGGTAGAGATAGCACATGAAACACATGGCAAGAAAATGAGACCAAGCGGAGGGTAAGGGCAGCAGGACTTTGGGGCCTGTGTGCTGTAGCTCCGCTTGTGTCAATTGAGGACCAAGCCGTGTGCGGGCCTGTTGAACAAGCTAGAACAGTACCGAAAACCTACCGGCTATATGGGAACCGGGAAACTGATGTAACTCGGGTAGCTGGGTGTTGAGGCATAGCTGGTCGTTCAGAGGGTAGGTTGAGAGCTCGAGGTGTAAATCGGCTGGCGGCAATGAGATGCACGTGCAGAGACCTCTTACTCGGGACGATTGGACCGGTTCAACATTTGGCTAACGGGTGAAAGATAGTTGCGTACGGCGTCCGTGATGGTTGTTGTAGGCAACATCGAGTACGGGCGTACGTGACGGGTTGTTCGGGTAACCCTGCAGGTGTAAATTGATTATAATCGTCGTCCCTCACGGTCAGTGAGTACCACTTGTTCACTGTACCATGACGTAGAAAGAACAGGCTAGTTACATGTTAAAATGTTGCTGAATGAAAGATGGACTTGATTGCTAATGATTTGTTGTAGTTTAGAGCTAACTAAAGTTCTTTTCAACTTTGGGCAAAGTACATGAGAGAAATGTGTTTCTTGTTTGATTGCGGCTCTCTCATGTGCCTTAGCATAAGGTTCTCCACAACCGGCTGCTAAAACTTGAAAGTAAGGTTCCACTAATTAGGCGAGTCCTTGCAATTGATTTTTACCTCATGTAACCCATCACCCCTCATGTAGAAGTTCCATGTTTAGGTGAGACGGGTCTGACATGCTGAGCCTTCGTGCTCACTACTTGTGTTTGAAGCTTTTGCAGGGTTCTATGAGGAAGGGACTCCCGAAGAGGAGACGGAACCCCAGGAGGGGAACCCCGTCGAGTGGGAGTCGTGCACGCCGCAGAGTTAGTGTGCGTGTGTGCTAACAAGAACACGTTCAAGGGCTGGACGTGGACTTGATGCTTAGTCTACAACCGTGAGTGTAGACTGGACTTATTTTGATGTACAAATGTTCATAAACCACTTCATGTAATAAAAGTCTTGCTTCCGCTTTGTACCTTTGATGTGTGTTATTCGGTGTTGTGCAACGCAGCACCCCTCAGCGTGATCCTGGCTCGACAAGACCGTGGGGTCGTGTCATGAACTTTGTTTTCTAGAGGACCAGGCAACAAGTGAATTACTAAGAAAATGATAAGCACCAGAAGTACTTTTCCTATCTATCCTACAACCCCCAAAATCAGCATCAGAAAAAGCTTTCAAAGTAACGGTTGAGGAAGAAGGAAGAAAAATGCCAAATTCTTGAGTTCCATGTAAGTATCTGAGAATCCTTTTGATGGCTTGAAGATGTGAAGCATGTGGGGAGGCTTGAAACCGTGCACAAAGACATACGCTGAATTGTATGTACGGTCTGGATGCCGTGAGATACAAAAGTGATCCGATCATGCTTCTATATTCTTTTTGATCAACGGGATCACAATCTTCAGCAAGTTCAAGTGTTGTTGCTGTTCCCATTGGTGTCCGAAGAGGCTTGCTTCTGTCCATGTTGAAGCGCCTTAGGAGATCTTTTGTATACTTTGTTTGATGCACAAAGGTACCCTCCTTGGTTTGCTTGATTTGCAGCCCCAAAAAGTACGTGAGTTCTCCCATCATACTCATCTCAAATTCTGAACTCATCATAGCTGAAAACTTGGACACAAGATCATGGGAAGCACAACCGAAGACAATATCATCCACATACACTTGAACGAAAAATGAGTCATTGCCATGCTTAAGCACAAAAAGAGTTTTATCAACCTTGCCCATGGTAAACTCCTTTACAAGTAAGAATGTTTTTAACCTATCATACCATGCTCTAGGGGCTTGTTTGAGACCGTACAAGGCTTTGGACAGTTTGTAAACATGATTAAGAAAATTTGTATTTTCAAAATCAGGTGGTTGTTTGACATAAACCTCCTCATCTATTTATCCATTAAGAAAAGAACTTTTAACATCCATTTGATATAGCTTAAAACCTTTAGATGCAGCAAAAGCTAACAAAATTCTTATGGCTTCTAATCTAGCAACAGGAGCAAAAGTTTCATCAAAATCTAGACCTTCAACTTGTGTGAAACCTTGAGCAACCAACCTAGCCTTATTCCTAACCACAACCCCATCCTCACTTTGTTTATTTTTAAACACCCATTTAGTTCCAATTAAAGTGTGACCTTGAGGTGGAGGTACAAGTTTCCAAACATTATTTCTTTCAAAATTTTCTAACTCTTCTTGCATGGCAATAATCCAAGATTCATTAGTAAGTGCGTGTGATATATCTTTGGGTTCAAAAGAAGCAACAAAAGTAGAATGAGCATGAGAATTGGGGTCGAAAAACCTGGATCTTGTAACTCGTTCATGCAAGCTTCCAATAATTTGTTGTGGAGGATGACTTTTGAGAATCCGGAGGGGAGTGAACACTTCACAAGCTTCTTCTTCATGATCATCACAAATAGATGAGCTTGTGACGTGAGGAGGATCTGGACAAGCAATGGTGGTCGTCGGTGCTGGCTGTGAATCAAGATCAGGAGCTGGAACAATGTCATTAGCTGCTGAATTTTCGGGTAGCAGCACCACTTCTTCCTCTTCTTCAACGAAAATACTCTCCCCCTGCAGATATGGATCCGGACCTGCAATATTTGAACTAGTACCTGGGCTAGCTTCATCAAAAGAAACCTCACAAGTCTCCACAATTTTGTTAGTATCAAGTAAAAGCACACGGTAGCCTCTAGTATGAGATGGATAACCAAGGAACATGCCATCAACAGATCTAGCTGCAAATTTATCAAGATTACCATGTTTCTTAACAAAGCATTTGCAGCCAAAGACCTTAAAGTTTGTGACACTAGGCCTATGTCCAAACCTGAGCTCATATGGTGTTTTACCTAGCTTAGCACGCAAGAAAACACGATTTGAGACATAACAAGCGGTTGCAATTGCATCAGCCCAAAATTTCCTAGGAGTTTGATATTCATCAAGCATAGTCCTAGCCATCTCAACTAAGGTTCTGTTCTTTCTCTCTACAACACCGTTTTGTTGAGGTACATATGGTGAAGAAAATTGATGATCTATTGCATTTTCAGCACAAAAGTGATCAAACGATTGTTTTTTAAATTCGGTTCCATTATCACTTCTAATTGATCTTAAAGATCCTGGGTGATCAATTGATAATCTAAGAAATAAAGTTCTAAAGTGACTAAAAGCTTCATTCTTAGATGCCATAAAGTAAACCCAAGAGTATCTAGAATAGTCATCAACAATTACAAGAACATACCATTTACCTCCGAAGGATTGAACACGTGAAGGTCCTACGGTTTCAAGGTGTAAAAGTTGACCCGGTTCAGTTGTCATAGTCATTGTGAGAGGAGCATGTGAACCTGCAACCATCTTAGCATGCCTACAAGAAGAGCACACAATTTCTTTGTCCCCTTTAAGCTTAGGCAGCCCACGTATGCGATCAAGAGCACTAACACGCGTGAGATGATCAAAGCCTACGTGACCAAGTCTACGATGCCAAAAATATAAATCTTTGGAATCATTTGCAACTAGACATCTATGCTTAGAGGAAGACATATCAAAATCAGCTTTAAAAACTCTTCCAAACCGAGACATGTTAAAAATAAGCTCACTATTTGAACCTACAACTTTGCAGCAGTTTTTATTGAAAATAATTTCCAGATTTTCGTCTAGCAATTGTGAAACAGAAAGCAAGTTGTATTTCAAATTTTTGACAAGTGCCACATCTTTCAAACTGTAGTGATCATTTACTCTAACCAAACCCTTAGCAATTATAGGAGTTGAAGAATTATCGGCAAAAGTAACATTCTCTACACGTGACACAAAAGAGAGAGAGGAGAACCATTCTTTGTTACCGGTCATGTGGCGTGACCAACTTGAATCCACAATCCAAATCTTCTCCTTCCTCAAGCGTGTAACCTACATAGAAGCACAATACGTCGATGACTCAATACTGGGGTTAGTTAAAAGGCATTTAGGAATCCAGTACTGAGTCACATGATGTCCAGCAGGAATAACATGCGAAAGCTGAGATAAAACAGCAGGTTTATGAGTCAAAGTTTGAGATTTTTTGTTCTTAACTACTGACCTATGAGGTGTTACTTGTGTAGCACGAAAATCAGTAGCTCCGGAGGCAAAAACAGAAGGTCCAGAGGCAAAAACTGAAGCTCCGGAGGCAAAAACTGAAGCTCCGAAGGTAAATTTTGAATATTTCTGACTCATAACAGCAGGTTGCATGTTCCGGACATTCGGTTTAGTATGTGCAGCAAATTTTGCATGAGAGTTATAAGATCTAGCTTGCATTCTTTCCTTTTTATGTTGTTTAGCTAGTCTATAACAAAAATCTATGACATGAACATCTCTACCACAATAGGTACAATGAAATTTAACTTTGTGTTCATGTCTAGATAAGCATGCAGTATGCTTATTTGAACCCGAATGTGACAACACTCCTGCAGATTTAAAAACCACTTCTTTTTGTTTAGGAACTGTTTGAATCAAACCAATTCCTAATGATTTTACGATTTTAGGTGAATGTTCCTTAGCATGAGCATGTGAATCAAAACCTAAACCATTTTTATCATTGCAAGACTTGGAAGAATTCAGCAGCAAGTTTAGGTTCTTATTCCCATTACAAAACTGATCTAATGTCCTTTGCATGTTATCAAGTTTATTTGATATATCAAGGCAATTTTCACATGAAGTTTTTCCTTTTAGTTTGCAATTGGAACAATATTTAACTTCATGAGAACGTAAAGCATTGTTGAATATAGAAATTTCTTTTATAGCATCTTGTAGTTTCTTATCAAGATCATCGCAAGTATACCAATGCAAATCAAATGTAGAACAACAAGCATATTTCACGTTTTTATCATTAATTGCAGCAAGCTTTTTGTTCTTTTCGATTTCAAGTTCAAGTTTATCAAGTGTGGAGATGTGTGCACTTCTTAGAGAGGACAATTGTTCATATATTAAATCACATGAGGAACAAGAATCATCACTAGGAATCAAGGATTTTAAACGATTAATTTCAGATTCTAGTGACTCAATTTTAACAGCATTTTCCCTAAGCTTTTTGTCCTTTTTTTAATAGTAATAGTGGCACGAGAAATAGCGTCACACATTTCTTCGCAAGTAGGACATACCTCTTCGTTATCACTGTTGTGTTCTGCATCCTCCATACTTGATTTTGATTTACCCGCCATGAAGCACAAGTTTGCCAGATCATCTTCATCTTCATCACTTCTAATGTCTACATCACTCGAGCCAAGTTCTTGAAGTGCGGTGATGAAACTTTTTATCAGTTTGCGTCCTGTAAAACTCTTCTTTTTCTTGTTGGTGTTGCCAAAAGAGGACTTGACTTTATTCTGCTTTTCATCACGGTTAGAAGGACCTGAAAGGTTAGGGTAATCTGAACGAAAGTGTCCTGTCTTACCACATTCAAAGCATCATTGAGGTCCGGAGCTTCCTCTCCTTCTAGTTCTCACATTTTGCAATGCTTTTGAGAACCTAGTAGAAAGAAGTACTAGCTCCTCCTCTGGAAACTCCTCAATCTGTTCCAGGGTTGGTGAAGACAGCAAAGCAAGTGTATTGCAAGATGATTGGCTGAAGCTAGGCATATCACGTTGTTAGGAAAATGCAATAGTCTTATTTGGGTTCTTGTGTGATATAATGTCAATTTCATGATTTTTTAGCTTAGAATAAAGCACATCTAATGTAAGAGTACTCATGACAGTGGATTCACGTATGGATGTTACTTTCATCTCCCAAATTGACATGTCTAATGCACTTAGTAATTGCCTAGGATTTTCAGCATCTGAAAAATTAACATTGACGCTACGCAAGTTGCTCAGAATTTTATTAAAGCGAGCAAAGAGGTCATCAATGGACTCACCGGGTTGCATCTCAAAGCGCATATATTCTTTCTTGAACATATCCTGTCTTACGTCCTTGATCGTGTTGGATTCTTCGTGGTAGTCACAAAGTGCTCTCCACACATCGTACGCCAATCGGAGGTGTGCAACACGGTCGAAGTCGCTCTGAGTTAGTCCTTGTATGATCAAATTCCGAGCCTTGTTGTTGTTGTCGACATCTCTCATGTTTGTAGCCATGACTTAATCATTTGAAGGCACATCATAAGGCTTGTACACCATTTCCCATATTACAAAGCCTTGCGCCTGGATGAAAGCTTCCATGCGTGCCTTCCAAACCTGAAAATCAATACCACTAAACACACAAGGTTTGGCGGAGTATTTCTCCATGATGATTAGTCAAAACACGTGCAAATAAAAAAGATTAGAGCAACCTGGCTCTGATATCAATTGTAGGATCGAAGTACACGTGTAACGCTACCAGAGGGGGGTGAATGGTAGATAAAAACTTTTTAGCGGAAGCAACAAAACACCCCTCAGCAGAAAACCGGTCTGTTAAAGAAACCGTGTGTGCAACTAATATAAACGTGTTCAATGGTGACAAAACTAGTATAGATTGTTGAGAATCAAGTCACGAATATGTCACAACAAGAATCATGAAAATCCGTTGAGAGAAACTCAAGTTACGATCGAAAGATCGAACAAAGGTCAATCTGCCCTACGCGAGAAAAACAGTTCTGGAATACTGCAAAAAAACTCGTGTAGATCAGAAGCCAGAAATTCAATGACCGTGAAACTTTCAAAGATGATAGATAATCAAGTTGTGAATACAACCCAAAAAGAATCACATCAATTGGATCTGTAAAACTCGAGTTATGATAAAACCACCGAAGCAAGGTAGTGCTGAACAGAAACTCGACGAGAAAAACATGTCTGAAACAAGTCGGACGAACAAGGCACAAAAGTTCCTTTAGAATACGAATTTTATTTATCAAAACATAAGAGGAAAAGCCCCAAAGTCGTGTACCCACGAGCATGGGCCTCCCTTGCTTATATAACCAGCCCTAAGGCCAACCCAATTCAAACTAGAACTCCTACTCCTACTTGGATTCAAACTGTAATATTCCAATACTGCTCAGGACTCTTCTACACGTAGATAGAAGCAATCTTAAGACTTCCAGACACCTTAGTAATGTCCCAAACATTCCTAAAACAACTCAAATTCGTGACCCACACGAAATCCTATCATAACCAACTCAAAACTTTCCATATTTGAGTAAAACACGACTCAGCCGCAGTCTGTGTCCATAACCTAGTCGGTTGGACCTTTCCGACCAATTCTTTACGTTCACATCTCTTCATCACGCCTTGGAACCATGCAGCCACGTCCATGCACTCCTTGCACACGTGCAAACATCTTCCAATGACGTCCAAGATACCTTCATATGCATTGTTCTTGATTCAAACATACTGCGCAACCTCCGGATCAACTCAACGACAATTCCTCCTGAACTTGGTTGTTGAACCTCATCTTCTCCCTAAGACTAGTTCAATGGATCCCGTCACTAGCCATGTCTTGAACTCAAGCAACACCTGCACATAAATAATGAGACGGGCGTGGTACCGACTGAGACAGGGCTCAGCTCTGATACCACGCTGACGCGGCCCCGTCCAACCGAGACAGGCCACTCGCCCGGGAATCGCATTGGGTGGTGCCGTGTTGTGCGGCACCCAACAGCACACATATGAGGAACAATGTATTACATAAAACAATAGCGGAAGCTTACAAGTTTTTCTTTGTAAATACTTTACATCAAGTAATTACAGCGGAAGTCTATATCAACTCACGTCGAATAACTAAAAGCACTCGAGATGAAGTCCAGCCCGCGGACTCCTCCCGCTAGCAACATGAAGACAACAGCAGCGGCAGGGTTCTCCCTGTGTTAAACGACTCGGAAGTCTCCGAGTCTCACCGGACAACCTTTTTTTCAGCATCGATGCTAACCTGCAAAACCACTTATATAGCAAGCGTGAGCACATAGGACTCGCCAAAAGTTGATCCTTAGCTTTCAGATTTTAAGCCTCATTGTGCAGACCTTGAGCCGAAAAGCATCGCAACTCCACAATCAAACAAGAAACGCTTTGTTGCGATGCTCCTTGCACAAAGTGAAAGTAAAGTTTAATGAACCTATCTCTAATTCAATCATGGTTGCAATACAAGTTATAGCACAGCCTTATCAAGTTCAAAAGAATAACCAGTTCAGTTCTTACTACATCAAGACGCAGTGGGCAAGTATGCTCATATAACTGCGAGCGACGGTGATTCGAATCAGTACACGCCCGGACTACATGACACGTACACCCGTACTCCGAGTTGCCGGCAGCAACCTCGACTGACGTTGTACGTGGCCACCTTTCCCAAGATCTTGCACATTGGACGCAGTCCAACTGCCCCGAGTACGCAGGCTCCCTCAAGGTACATACCCGCTGTGGTATGTTCTTAAGCGAGGTACCTCCTGCTACCCTGACGCCGAAAGCCTAAGGCAGTTGGAAAAGTTCCACTATGGATCTCCCAAGGTACATCGGTTTCCTGGGTACCATATAGCCATTATGCGCCCGGTACACAACTCAAACTTGTCCAACAGGGCCAAGCACGGACGGGCCTTAACCGACACAGGCAAGGCTATGCACGCACGGCCTGCAACCTGCTGCATCTAAAGCTCCCTGCCCGGTCTCCATTTCTTATATGTGAACTATCCTCATCTTTTCTAATTCGGACCTGTTCCGAGTAAACCAGCACTAAACTCGCGAGTAGCTTCCAACTACTCGACTTCTACCGGATCTTTCCTACTAACATTTAGCGGAGCCAAATCCACTCAAGGAGGTGCTATTCTACCCTTTCTCTCTTAGGTATTTCTGGTCATGCAAGTGGGGTTTTCAATATCATCTAGACTTACTGCAATCAATGATGCAAAGCTATGATCTCTACAAATGAAAATGCTTTATAAAACTGTTCAAATGCAAACCGGGGCTTGCCTGTTTTGCAGGTGACTAAGGTTACAATCAGTTAGTGACAATCACTTGGAGCTTGATCACTTGTTTTCCTCCCTCCTTGATCTTCACTTCAAGTCCTTCTCACCTTCTTCGTGTATATGCTACACGATATGATCATGCATATGTATTTAATTGAAAAGCTTTTGCTAATAAGATCTAATGACAGTTTTAAAACTGGAACTCTGTTTAAGAATTTAAAATGACACTGGTGCTAGTGGTTTGGGTTGGGTTTAAACACTATGATCAAGTGTTGCGTGCCTTTCCCACTTAAATGTTGATCACCTTAATAGGTTACCTAAGACAGTTGTGATCCAGAGCTCCAATGGAGCTGGGAATTTTTATGTGAGTTCCTTGTCACAAGAAAGTCCTCTGGACTAAAATTTAGCACTTTTCATGGAGTGGTTTATTCAGAATAATTCTCTAAGTGTTTAGTCAAAGATGAATTAATTCTGAGGTAACATACATGTTCATGTCAAACTAAGTGAATCAAAATTTCAATTATAGTTCATATAGTTTGCATGAATTTTCCTAGGATTTGTGGAGCTAAGAATTGCCCAGAACTGAATTTACAAGTTTTGGAAATTCTCTGAAAATGTTTATGTATTCATTTGAATACAGGAACTTACAATCTGAATTTCCCTGATCAATTCAACTTCAAATGAGCTGAAACTTTTACAGGAGTCTAATAACACTCAAAAGAATATTCTGGCAAAATTTGAGGATTTTTGGATAAACCAAACTCTCTCTAAAATTCTTCTGCTGAAAAGCTTTAAAGAATTTTCCAGAATTAAATAAATACTTTCATACAAATTGGGTTGCATAATTGGATAGGCTTTGTCAATATGAATCTAACCCAATTTGAATCACTAAATTTGGAGGTTCCTGGCAAAAGTTATGCTCTTCTAAAGTTTGGGGAAAAATCTGGGATTTGAATAAATCCGAGAAATGTTTAAACCTGACTGTGGGACCAGGGACACGTGTCTGCTGCCGGGAGCGTGCCGCACGGGGTCGTTTCCAGCGCTGTCACAGCCGATCCGGCGCCACAGAGGATCTAGCTCTTCTATCCCGAGTCACTGGCACGCGGGCCCGGGGAGGTCGTCTTCCCCCTCTCGCTCCCGCGCGATTCCGCCGCCGGGCTCGCCGGAGAAGCTCCGCAATCGGTCATCCGGCCACCTCTGACGCTGAAACTCGCCGCCAGCCCCTAATTCAACGTGAGGAACACACTGGTGGGGTTTGCTCGAGCTGGCAGGGCCACCAAACTAGCCCGCGACGGCGCAACGGTTCGGACGAAGTCCGGCGATGTCCCCCCGGCGCTATAGCCCGCCAAAAGCTCCCTAGAAAGGCTCTACAGCACCAGTGGAGGTTGGCCAAGCTCGGCATGGCTGCATAGGGGCTCGGGGACGGCTCTACCCTAGGGTTCACCGTGCACCCGCACCTTCCCGCCATAGCCGCCTTCAGAAAGCTTGAAATTGTGCCGTGCATAGGGTGTTTCATGCGAGGTTTCAAAAGAGAACTGGTGCGCCTACATGTCTGGCTTGTGTGTGCGAAGTTTCGTGGTGTCTAAACAACAACCGATCGGGAATTTTGCAGAATCATACCGGAAGGTTGGTTTTCACCGGCCGGAGAAGATCTCCGAAATTCGTCGACCAGAGGCGAAGATAGGCTTTGTGCTTTGGTTGGAAGCTGCACGGAGCTCCTGCGCGTCCCAGGGTGGCCTCGCTTGGTCGTGACAAGCTCTGGAGGAGGCTGTCCACGGGAGCACACCGCCGCTGTTGTGTGACGGCCGCCGCGGGAACTGGGGTACCTCGGTGTGGAGAGCAAGAACTCCCTTGCTGAGGGCACGAGGAGGTCGTGGAAAGGTTGGTGGTGTTGTTTGGCTGCTCAGACGAAGTTTTTCACGTGACCTAAGGTGTGGCCGGGCGATTGACGCACGTCGGCAGTGCTCGGTTGCTTCTCGGGTGAGGGAGGAAAGAACAGCGCTGAGGCCTCGGTGTTGAAAGAGAAAGGGAGCACAACAGGGGGTAATAAATCCCTGGGGTGAGGCGGTTCCCATGGGGAGGCGGTCGCCCGAGGCGGTGAGCGCCGCTGTCGGCTCTGCCGATCGCTTCTCGTGGGAGGTAAGCAAAACAGAGACTGTGGACTGAAGATCTTTTGCAAATTTCAGTGCTCCCAATGACATGTTGGTCCCACATGTCAGTCCTCCTTATCTCTTCTAAAATATCTCCCAAATTTGAATATTGATGGAATTCAATTGTGGGAATTTAAATCTGATATGCATTTGGATAATTGGGCAAGTTTCATCCAAATTCAAATGTATGTTTGAATTCTTTGTCATTTGAAGTCCATTTGAAAAATGGGTTGCAAATCATTTTCATAAATCATGAAACTTTGCACACCCCCTAATTTGGACTCAAGGAATTCAAATATGAAATCTGATTTTTCTTTTGGCTGCCCCAAATGAGATTTTTAGCACAACAGTTTTGAATTCCATTGTGTTGTCCTCATTTGAATTTTAGTTTGAACAAATTGTTCCAAATCTGATTTTTGTTTTCTCACACATATGGGAACTTCCCATCTTTGTTTTAGACCCCACTAGGGTTCCAAGTTCTCAAATAAACACTTGACTTGTGTGAAGAAAGCCCTCATGTGTGTTATCACATGTGGGGACAAGTTTTAACAAGTCCCAAATTTCAGTCATATGAAACAAAACTTTGCAAACAAGTGTTTCTTTGTATTCATAATTTTGGGACCTTTACATTCCTCCCCCCTTAAAAAGAATCTCGTACCGAGATTCAAAAGAAGAACGAGGTGGGAGGTAATTACAAGGTTTATGACAAAAGCTCCGGATAGTTCTTGTGGATGTAATCTTTGGTTTCCCACGTCGCCTCTTCCGGGGTATGATTACTCCACAGGACTTTTTAAAATTTCAAAGTCCGGTTCCTGGTGGTCCGGGTCTTTTCGTCGATAATCTGTACAGGTTGCTCGACATAGGTGAGATCCGGCTTCAATTCGTCGATGTCTTCAGTGCGGATGGAAGCGGTAAACTTAAGACATTTCCGCAGCTGGGACACGTGAAATATGTCGTGAATACCGGCAAGGCTTGCCGGTAGTTCCAGCCGGTAGGCTACAGTTCCACACTTCTCCGTGATAGTAAACGGACCGATGAATCAGGGAGCAAGTTTCCCCTTGACACCGAACCGATGAATCCCCTTCATCGGAGACACACGAAGATACACGTGCTCTCCGACTTCGAAATGCAGCGGTCGACGTCTCTGGTCCGCGTAGCTCTTTTGACGAGATTGGGCAGCTTTGAGGTTCTCTTGTATTATCCGAACTCTCTCTTCGGCTTCATTGACAAGATCAACCCCGAACTTTACTTGTTCACCGGATTCGCACCAATTTAATGGTGTACGGCACTTCCGGCCGTAAAGAGCTTCATATGGTGCCATTTTAATGCTCGTCTGATATCCGTTGTTGTACGAGAACTCCACCAGCGGTAAGTGATCATCCCAGCTCTTAACGTGGTGGATGGCACATGCTCTTAGCATATCTTCCAGTATTTGATTCACCCTCTCAGTTTGCCCATTGGTTTGAGGGTGATACGCAGAGCTTCTAATCAACTTCGTCCCTAAGGAGGTGTGTAGCTGTTCCCAGAAACGGGCTACGAACAGCGATCCTCTATATGACACAATGGTACGGGGAACTCCATGTAAGCACAAGATCCATGCTATGTACAGCTCCGCATACTGCCTTGCGTTATACCTAGTATGCACAGGGATGAAATGTGCTGATTTGGTCAACCGATCAATGATTACCCAAATCGAATCATGGTTGTGGGAGGTCATCGGCAACCCGACGATGAAGTCCATACTCAAATCTTCCCACTTCCGTGCTGGTACTTGCAATGGCTGCAACAGGCCTGGTTTCTTCATATGGTCGGCCTTGACTCTTCGGCACGTATCACATTCCGAAACGTACTTTGCAACTTCACGTTTCATACGCGTCCACCAAAACTTCTTCTGGAGATCTTTGTACATTTTATTACTGCCCGGATGAATGGAAAACTTGGACAAATGAGCTTCGTCCAAAATTTTCTTCCGTAGTCCCATATCCCGGGGTACTACAATCCTGTCGTTGAACCACAAAGTACCTTCATCGTCCTTCCAGAAGCACTTCATTTCTCCATTGTCTATCCTTTGCCGTATGTGAAACATACCCTTGTCTTTTCGTTGAGCTTCCATGATCTCCTCTCGGATAGTAGGAATGAGAGCGAGATTATAGAGAGCTCCATACGGGACGACACGGAGGCTTGGTTCTTCATCATCCAATTCAGCAATAGTTAGGTGATGGATATGCGCCTTACGACTGAGCGCATCGCCGACCACATTCGCCTTTCCTGGATGATAATGAATCTCTAGTTCATAGTCCTTAATGAGCTCTAGCCATCTTCATTGCCTCATGTTCAATTCTTTCTGAGTGAAGATGTACTTCAAGCTCTTGTGGTCGGTGTAGAGGTGTACAAGATTTCCGAGCAAGTAATGCCTCCACATCTTCAAAGCAAGGACCACGGCAGCTAACTCAAGATCATGAGTTGGATAATGCTGCTCGTGATTTCTGAGTTGACGAGATCCATAAGCGACCACTCGTCTTTCTTGCATCAGCGCAACCAAGACCGATGCCAGATGCATCGCAATAAACGTCGAATGGCTTCGTCGTATCCGGCTGAGCAAGAACTGGGGCTGTTGTGAGATGCTTCACTAATGTCTTGAAAGATTGATCACACGCAGCACCCCATACAAATCTGGTATTCTTCTTTAATAATTCCGTCATCGGTTTAGCAATCTTGGAAAAACTCGGAATAAACCTCCGGTAGTAACCCGCTAAACCGAGGAAGCTACGGATTTCATGTACTGAGTTTGGTGACTCCCATTTCTGTACTTGGATAATCTTACTCGGATCTACAGAGATGCCCTCCGCTGAAATGATGTGTCCGAGAAAAGGTACTTGATTAATCCAGAATTCACACTTGCTGAATTTTGCATAGAGCTGATGATCTCGCAATCTTTGTAGCACAATATGCAGATGTTCAGCATGTTCTTCCTCTGACTTGGAGTACACCAAGATATCGTCGATGAAGACAACGACGAATTTATCCAACTCCGCAATGAACACTGAATTCATCAGGTACATAAAGTGTGCCGGGGAGTTGGTCAAACCAAAAGACATAACGAGATACTCATACAGCCCGTATCTCGTTGAGAATGCCGTCTTCGGAATATCTTCTGCCCGGATTTTAATCTGGTGATATCCGGACCGAAGATCCATCTTTGAAAATACCTTCGCACCCACTAATTGATCGAAGAGCATATCAATGCGAGGTAGTGGATACTTGTTCTTGATGGTAACAGCGTTCAAAGGACGATTATCAACACAAAGCCGTAGTGTTTCGTCCTTCTTTTTGACAAACAACGCTGAACAACCCCAAGGTGATGAACTTGGTCGTATAAAGCCCTTGCTCATTAGGTCATTAAGCTGTGTCTCAAATTCTGCCAGTTCATTGGTTGCCATCTTGTACGGCCTTCGTGATATCGGTGTGGTTCCCGGTATAAGTTCAATCTTGAACTCAACGTCTCGTTCGGGCGGCATGCCCGGTAAATCTTCGGGAAACACATCCGTATACTCACGTACCACCGGAATGTTCTCTATCTTAACAACTTCCGTGTGGTTCACTGTTGCAATCTGTTGCCGTCTGGCGCCCAGAATTAATATATGAAGACCGTGCTGTGGGGAGTTGAGCTCAACGGTCCTAGAGCTGATGTTAAGAACCGTGTGGTGATAATTCAACCACGACATCCCCAAAATGATGTCGATCTTCAGACCTTCAAGAATAATGAGGGTCGTAGGGTATATTTTACCCCCCAAACAAAGAGGTGCTCGTGGAACAACTTTGCTTGCGGTACTGCTGCCCCCGGGCGAAGATATGAGGTATTGCCTCTTTGTATAAACTGTTTGGAGCTGATGTTGAGCCACAAAAGATTGGTTAACGAAGTTGTGTGTGGCACCGGAATCAAAGAGAACTAAAACCGGTAGCTGATTCAGAGAAAACATCCCTGCTAAAGCGGCTTCTCCTTCCGGGACATCATCAATCACAATATAGTAAATGTTGCCCCTTATCTGCCCTCCTATCTGCAGATTGAGGTACGGATCGTATTGTTGTAAATATGATGACCCGTAGCCTCGAGTTCCCTCCGGACATTGCCTAGCATAATGGCCCATGCGCCCACAAGTAAAACATGGATGTCTCTCCGGTTCTTCGTTGACTTGCGGTGGACTGCTAGGTACATATGGCTGCAGCGATGGGGCACAAACCACCGTCGGATGCTGCGGCTGTGGAGGTGGTGCAAGTTGTAGAACTTGACCAGTAATCAATCTCTGAGGAGTTGATCGTACAGGTGGCCTCCATCTTTCACCGGGTGGCGTTTGATACACCAAACGGTACTTCTGAGGCACATAACTTGTGCTAGCCTGCTCGATCTCACTCATCTTTCTCTTCTCCGCTTGCCACTCAAGTGTCGGCTTCTCTTGAATGAAAGCCGCATCGACCATGTCGGTGTAACTTCCATTATTGTGTACGGCCAACTTATCCTGTAATATGGCACTCAGGCCATGGAAGAATAGGTCACACCGTGCCTCTTCTTTCGCCACATATTCAGGAGCATATTCGGCCAAAAGATTAAATCTTCTGACATACTCGAGGACACTCATGTCCCCTTGCTTCAAGCCCAAAAATTCCACCCGCTTTGCCTTGACAATACCTAGTGGTATGTAACGTGTACGAAAGGCTTCACAAAACTCCCTCCATGTCACTTGATGGCCCTCCGGAATGGTGGCAATATGATCGACCCACCAGTTTCCGGCGGCTCCATGGAGTTGCTGAGCGGCAAACTTTGCCTTCTGGTATTCATCACACTTGAATACTCCAAATTTTGACTCCATGACACGAAGCCATTGATCTGCTTCCACAGGTTCGGTGGCTTCAGTAAAAATTGGCGGTTGGGTCGCCAAGAAATCCAGATAAGCGTCCCGAGAGGAACGACTTGTTGCGTGTTCTGGAGTACGCCTTGCTGTACAAAAGCTTGGAGTAAGCGTGTGTGTTCTTGCGTTGATTCTTGGAGTAGCCTAGTGTTCTCTTGGTTAGACTCGACAACTCGAGTCATAAGATCCATCCATCCCGTGGATGGTGGTTCCGATGGTAGAATAGAAGCATCACCACCTCAACGAGAACTTCCGGCCCTACTCCTAGAGCAAGTACGAACCATACTGCAAAATGTAGTTGAGATGAGTTAAACAAGAACTCAGCAGTATGTGAGACTAATGGAAACATGATTACGTCAAAACTTTATGAAAGCAGTAACAAAATTCATGTTTACAAAACTCCTTAGTAGGCATAACTATCCAGCCTATCTGTACAGGACAGACCTTTATGCACTATATCCAGATTTTGATCTAGTTAAGGCATTTTCATAACTCAAGTTGCATACCAAAGTTAAAGTTAACTTCAGTATCTTTCCAACGAGTACTCATATGCCTTCAGATCATCTCTGGATTAAAAGTTATGATTTTTCAAAGTTGACAGAATTCCGGGTTAAATTTGCCAGCACCTCCTTTGTACGTGGCTGATTTTATCACAGTTGTATATGTAAATACAATAAGAATCCGAACAAACCTTGATCTACAACAATGTTGCACCATCCATAACCTTTCCAATGGGGTATTATAGGCTTCTTAAGGGTCTCTCTACAGAAAGTTATGGCTTAAAAACAGAAAGGTCCAGAGAGGTTTTTGCTGCTGTCCTGGTTCTGGACAGTTTACCATCTTCTGAACTTTCTACCCATTTAGCATATGATTTGGCTCTGGAGGTCTACAAAGAATTTGTAGAGTACTCGAAAATCTCTCCAGAACTGTATCATACACCTTAATTGGGTCAAGCTACTCAGAGTTATGCTCTGTTAAAGTCCAGCAAGAATTCCTGCTGAAAACAGAGCACTCTGTTTTTGCAATCTTTGAAGCCTAGTCTTCCTCTCATTTGAATCTTAGCTCAAAATAAGAGTTCAGTAACTAATATTAGTTTCAAACTTCCATTTTTAGTTGAAAGTTAGTTCATGAGTCATTTCTTTTAAGGAAAGGGGTTATTAAGTTTAGTAAGGCGTCGATGCACTGTGAGAAGCATGTCGGTACTACGTAGCCTCACCAAAAGAAAATCCTAACCGGATTATACCAGTATAACGTATCTTAGGTGGCACTAAACGGTCACTCGCAAACGTGTACTATTCGTACTACGGTTTTATGGTTAATCCTGCATAAGTCACACTCAATCGTCAGGTCCGGCTGCACACCAAACCCGGTATCCATACAGTTCTTACACCCGTCCGCCATCACTCGCACAGGTGTTCTCAAGCCAAACACGCCTTGAGCTACGTGTTCACGTTACTAACCACGTGACGGGGTTTCCCAAATTGCACCATGCACACCTGGGACAGACGTTGCTCGAGTATCCCAAACGACATGAGGAGTCATAGAGGATACTAAAGCGGGTCGGGTTACCTGCCACCTGTGGGGCTCCACCCTTCAGCTTGTGCGCACTGGTGGACAGCGCTTACGTGCACCCCCCAAGACATGAAGCGTCCCGAGATGCACGATTTTCTGACATAACAAATAAGTTAGGTTGCCACCTTCATATTAAGCTAATAGTAATCCTTATGTGGGCCTAGTACCGTATCCTCACCGTAACCTAAATTTTTGTCGTAATACCTTCCTTATTATGTGTGCTATTACCAATGCGGCTCTTATACCAACTGAGACGGGAGCGGTACCGACTGAGACAGGGCTCAGCTCTGATACCACGCTGACGCGGCCCCATCCAACCGAGACAGGCCACTCGCCCGGGAATCGCATTGGGTGGTGCCGTGTTGCGCGGCACCCAACAGCACACATATGAGGAACAATGTATTACATAAAACAATAGCGGAAGCTTACAAGTTTTTCTTTGTAAATACTTTACATCAAGTAACTACAGCGGAAGTCTATATCAACTCACGTCGAATAACTAAAAGCACTCGAGATGAAGTCCAGCCCGCGGACTCCTCTCGCTAGCAACACGAAGACAACAGCAGCGGGCTGGGTTCTCCCTGTGTTAAACGACTCGGAAGTCTCCGAGTCTCACCGGACAACCTTGTTTTCAGCATCGATGTTAATCTGCAAAACCACTTATATAGCAAGCGTGAGCACATAGGCTCAGCAAGTCTGACCCGTCTCTCCTAAACAAGAAACTCTACATGCACGACGGTTGCAATTGGGTTGGCTAGATTTGCATAAAGGACTCGCCTAAAGTTGATCCTTAGCTTTCAGATTTTAAGCCTCATTGTGCAGACCTTGAGCCGAAAAGCATCTCAACTCCACAATCAAACAAGAAACGCTTTGTTGAGATACTCCTTGCACAAAGTGAAAGTAAAGTTTAATGAGCCTATCTCTAATTCAATCATGGTTGCAATACAAGTTATAGCACAGCCTTATCAAGTTCAAAATAATAACCAGTTCAGTTCTTACTACGTCAAGACGCAGTGGGCAAGTATGCTCATATAACCGCGAGGGACGATGATTCGAATCAGTACACGCCCGCACTACACGACACGTACACCCGTACTCCGAGTTGCCGGCAGCAACCTCGACTGACGTTGTACGCGGCCACCTTTCCCAAGATCTTCCACGTTGGACGCAGTCCAACTGCCCCGAGTAAGCAAGCTCCCTCAAGGTACATACCCGCTGTGGTATGTTCTTAAGCGAGGTACCTCCTGCTACCCTGACGCCGAAAGCCTAAGGCAGTTGGGAAAGTTCCACTATGGATCTCCCAAGGTACATCGGTTTCCTGGGTCCCATATAGCCAGTATGCACCCGGTACACAACTCAAACATGTCCAACAGGGCCAAGCACGGACGGGCCTTAACCGATACAGGAAGGGCTATGCACGCACGGCCTGCAACCTGCTGCATCTAAACCTCCCTGCCCGGTCTCCATTTCTTATATGTGAACTTTCCTCATCTTTTCTAATTCGGACCCATTCCGAGTAAACCAGCCCTAAACTCGCGAGTAGCTTCCAACTACTCGACTTCTACCGGACCTTTCCTACTAACATTTAGCATAGCCAAATCCACTCGAGGAGGTGCTATTCTACCCTTTCTCTCTTGGGTATTTCTGGTCATGCAAGTGGGGGTTTTCAATACCATCTAGACTTACTGCAATCAATGATGCAAAGCTATGATCTCTACAAATGAAAATGCTTTATAAAACTGTTCAAATGCAAACCGGGGCTTGCCTGTTTTGCAGGTGACTAAGGTTACAATCAGTTAGTGACGATCACTTGGAGCTTGTTCACTTCTTTTCCTCCCTCCTTGATCCTCACTTCAAGTCCTTCTCACCTTCTTCGCGTATATGCTACACGATATGATCATGCATATGTATTTAATTGAAAAGCTTTTGCTAATAAGATCTAATGACAGTTTTAAAACTGGAACTCTGTTTAAGAATTTAAAATGACACTGGTGCTAGTGGTTTGGGTTGGGTTTAAACACTATGATCAAGTGTTGCGTGCCTTTCCCACTTAAATGTTGATCACCTTAATAGGTTACCTAAGACAGTGGTGATCCATAGCTCCAATGGAGCTGGGAATTTTTATGTGAGTTCCTTGTTACAAGAAAGTCCTCTGGACCAAAATTTAGCACTTTTCATGGAGTGGTTTATTCAGAATAATTCTCTAAGTGTTTAGTCAAAGATGAATTAATTCTGAGGTAACATCCATGTTCATGTCAAACTCAGTGAACCACAATTTCAATTATAGTTCATAGAGTTTGCATGAATTGTCCTAGGATTTTTGGATCTAAGAATTGCCCAGAACTGAATTTACAAGTTTTGGAAATTCTCTAAAAATGTTTCTGTATTCATTAGAATACAGGAACTTACAATCTGAATTATCCTGATCAATTCAACTCCAAATGAGCTGAAACCTTTACAGGAGTCTAATAACAACCTAAAGAATAATCTGGCAAAATTTGAGGATTTTTGGATAAACCAAACTCTCTCTAAAATTCTTTTGCTGAAAAGATTTAAAGAATTTTCCGGAATTAAATAAAGACTTTCATACAAATTGGGTTGCATAATTGGATAGAGTTTGTCAATCTGAATCTAACCCAATTTGAATCACTAAATTTGGAGGTTCCTGGCAAAAGTTATGCTCTTCTAAAATTTGGGAAAAAAATCTGGGATTTGAATAAATCCGAGAAATGTTTAAACCTGACTGTGGGACCAGGGACACGTGTCTGCTGCCGGGAGCGTGCCGCACGGGGTCACAGGGTTGTTTCCCGCGCTGTCACAGCCGATCCGGCGCCACAGAGGATCTACCTCTTCTATCGCGAGTCACTGGCACGCGGTCCCGGGGATGTCGTCTTCCCCCTCTCGCTCCTGCGCGATTCCGCCGCCGGGCTCGCAGGAGAAGCTCGGGAATCGGTCGTCCGGCCACCCCTGACGCTGAAACTCGCCGCCAGCCCCTAATTCAACGTGAGGAACACGCTGGTGGGGTTTGCTCGAGCTGGCAGGGCCCCCAAACTAGCCCGCGACGGCGCAACGGTTTGGACGAAGTCCGGCGACGTCGCCCCAGTGCTATAGCCCGCCAAAAGCTCCCTAGAAAGGCTCTACAGCACCAGTGGAGGTTGGCCAAGCTCGGCATGGCCGCATAGGGGCTCGGGGACAGCTCTACCCTAGGGTTCACCTTGCACCCGCACCTTCCCGCCATAGCCGCCTTCGGAAAGCTTGAAATTGCGCCGTGCACAGGGTGTTTCATGCGAGGTTTCAAAAGAGAACTGGTGCGTCTACATGTCTGGCTTGTGTGTGCGAAGTTTCGTGGTGTCTAAACAAAAATCAATCGGGAATTTTTCAGAATCATACCGGAAGGTTGGTTTTCACCGGCCGGAGAAGATCTCCAAAATTCGTCGACCAGAGGCGAAGATAGGCTTTGTGCTTCGGTTGGAAGCTGCACGGAGCTCCTGCGTCCCAGGGTGGCCTCGCTTGGTCGTGACAAGCTCTGGAGGAGGCTGTCCACGGGAGCACACCGCCGCTGTTGTGTGATGGCCGCCGCAGGAACTGGGGTACCTCGGTGTGGAGAGCAAGAACTCCCTCGGTGAGGGCACGAGGAGGTCGTGGAAAGGTTGGTGGTGTTGTTTGGCTGCTCAGACGAAGTTTTTCACGTGACCTAGGGTATGGCCGAGCGATTGACGCACGGCGGCAGTGCTCGGTTGCTTCTCGGGTGAGGGAGGAAAGAACAGCGCTGAGGCCTCGGTGTCGAAAGAGAAATGGAGCACAACTGGGGGTAATAAAACCCTGGGGTGAGGCGGTTCCCGTGGGGAGGCGGTCGCCCGAGGCGGTGAGCGCCGCTGTCGGCTCTGCCGATCGCTTCTCGTGGGAGGTAAGCAAAACAGAGACTGTGGACTGAAGATCTTTTGCAAATTTCAGTGCTCCCAATGACATGTGGGTCCCACATGTCAGTCCTCCTTATCTCTTCTAAAATATCTCCCAAATTTGAATATTGATGGAATTCAATTGTGGGAATTCAAATCTGATATGCATTTGGATAATTGGGCAAGTTTCATCCAAATTCAAATGTGTGTTTGAATTCTTTGTCATTTGAAGTCCATTTGAAAAATGGGTTGCAAATCATTTTCATAAATCATGAAACTTTACACACCCCCTAATTTGGACTCAAGGAATTCAAATATGAAATCTGATTTTTATTTTGGCTGCTGCAAATGAGATTTTTAGCACAACAGTTTTGAATTCCATTATGTTTTCCTCATTTGAATTTTAGTTTGAACAAATTGTTCCAAATCTGATTTTTGTTTTCTCACACATATGGGAACTTTCCATCTTTGTTTTAGACCCCACTAGGGTTCCAAGTTCTCAAATAAACATTTGACTTTTGTGAAGAAAGCCCTCATGTGTGTTATCACATGTGGGGAAAAGTTTTAACAAGTCCCAAATTTCACTCATATGAAACAAAACTTTGCAAACAAGTGTTTCTTTGTATTCATAATTTTTGGACCTTTACAAATAAACAACCAATACTTCCAAGCACAAGTCCTCGACTTGACTCTTGTTAGTTCCGAAACTACAACATCTTATGGGAGCACCTCACATAAGCATGTTGTAAATCATACCAATATGATATCAGCCATAACCACCAAAACACACCAAAAACTTAGTAAAATAATACAAAGCAAACTTTCCATAAGAGTAAAGCAAGTTCGAAACATTGCAAGTTAAAAGCAGAACCATTGCTATCAAGCTCCGAACCTTACCAAAGCTAACCGGACCTTGAACCGGAGCTTACCAAAGCTAGTCGGACCTAGCGCTGGAGCTTACTAAAGCTTAGTCAGACCTAGCACGGAACTTACCAAAGCTAGTTGGACATAGCACCGGAGCTAGCAAAAACAAGTCGGACCTAGCCAAAATAAGTCACACCTAGATAAAGCAAGTCGGATCTTACGTCGGACCTTGCAGGAGCTCGGACCTAGAGTCAGACCTTGTTAAAATGGTGTTTTGGTAGTATTCAAAACTTTTATCATCAAAGCCAATGTATTCAGCAAGTTTTGAATACATTGGCTTTGACGATAAAAGTTTGGAATACTACCAAAACACCTTTTTAACAAGGTCCGACTCTAGGTCCGAGCTCCTGTGAGGTCCGACGATAGGTCCGACGTAAGGTCGGACTTGCTTTGTCTAGGTCTGACTTATTTTGGCTAGGTCCGACTTGTTTTTGCTAGCTCCGGTGCTAGGTCCGACTAGCTTTGGTAAGTTCCGTGCTAGGTCCGACTAAGCTTTAGTATGCTCCGGCGCTAGGTCCGACTAGCTTTGGTAAGCTCTGGTTAGCTTTGGTAAGTTCGGAGCTTGATTGCAATGGTTCTGCTTTTAACTTGCAATGTTTCGAACTTGCTTTACTCTTATGGAAAGTTTGCTTAGTATTATTTTACTATGTTTTTGGTGTGTTTTGGTGGTTATGGCTGATATCATTTTTCTATGGTTTACAACATGCTTATTTGAGGTGCTCACGTAAGATGTTGTAGTTTTGGAACTAACGAGAGTCAAGTCGAGGACTTGTGCTCGGAAGTATTGGTTGTTTATTCATGTGCAGGTGTTGCTTGAGTTCAAGACATGGCTGGTGAAGGGATCCATTGAAATAGTCTTAGGGAGAAGATGAGGTTCAACAACCAAGTTCGGAAGGAATTGTGGTTGAGTTGATCGGGAGGTTGCGCAGTATGTTTGAATCAAGAACAATGCATATGAAGGTATCTTGGACGTCGTTGGAAGATGTTTGCACGTGTGCAAGGAGTGAATGGACGTGGCTGCATGGTTCTAAGGCGTGATGAAGAGATGTGGATGTAAAGAATTGGTCGGAAAGGTCCAACCGACTAGGTTATGGACACAGGCTGCGGCTGAGTCGTGTTTGACTCAAATATGGAAAGTTTTGAGTTGGTTATGATAGGATTTCGTGTGGGTCACGAATTTGAGTTGTTTTAGGAATGTTTGGGATGTTACTAAGGTGTTTGGAAGTCTTAATATTGCTTCTATCTGCGTGTAGAAGAGTCTTGAGCAGTATTAGGAGTAAGAGTCCTAGTTTGAATTGGGTTGGCCTTAGGGTTGTTATATAAGCAAGGGAGGCTAAGGATCGTGGGTACACGACTTTGGGGCTGTTCCTCTTGTGTTTTCATAAATAAAATTCGTATTTTAAAGGAACTTTTGTGCCTTGTTCGTCCGACTTGTTTCAGACAAGTTTTTCTCGTCGAGTTTCTTTTCAGCACTACCTTGCTTCGGTGGTTTTATCATAACTCGTGTTTTACAGATCCAATTGATGTGATAATTTTTGGGTTGTCTTAAAAACTTGATTATCTATCATATGTGAAAGTTTCACGGTCATTGAATTTTTGGTTTCTGATCTACAAGAGTTTCTTTGCAGTATTCCAGAACTGTTTTTCTCGCGTAGGGCAGATTGACCTTTGTTCGATCTTTCGATCGTAACTTGAGTTTATCTCAATGGATTTTCATGATTCTTGTTGTGACGTCTTCGTGACTTGATTCTCTATAATCTATACTAGTTTTGTCACAGTTGAACACATTTATATTCGTCGCACACACGGTTTCTTTAACAGATCGGTTTTCTGCTAAGGGGTGTTTTGTTGCTTCCGCTGAAAAGTTTTTATCTACCATTTACCCCCCTCTGGTAGCTTTACACGTGTACTTCGATCCTACAATTGGTATCAGAGCCAGGTTGCTCTAATCTTGGTGATTTGCACGTGTTTTGACTAATCATCATGGAGAAATACTCCACCAAACCTTGTGTGTTTAGTGGTATTGCTTTTCAGGTTTGGAAGACACGCATGGAAGCTTTCATCCAGGCGCAAGGCTTTGCAATATGGGAAATGGTGTACAAGCCTTATGATGTGCTTTCAAATGATCAAGTCACGGCTACAAACATGAGAGATGTCGACAAAAACAACAAGGCTCGGAACTTGATCATACAAGGACTAACTCAGAGCGACTTCGACCGTGTTGCACACCTCCGATCGGCGTAAGATGTGTGGAGAGCACTTTGTGACTACCACGAAGAATCCAACACGATCAAGGAAGTAAGACAAGATATGTTCAAGAAAGAATACATGCGCTTTGAGATGCAACCCGGTGAGTCCATTGATGACCTCTTTGCTCGCTTTAATAAAATTCTGAGCAACTTGCGTAGCGTCAATGTTAAATTTTCAGATGCTGAAAATGCTAGGCAATTACTAAGTGCATTAGATATGTCAATTTGGGAGATGAAAGTAACATCCATACGTGAATCCACTGTCATGAGTACTCTTACATTAGATGTGCTTTATTCTAAGCTAAAAACTCATGATATTGACATTATATCACGCAAGAACCCAAATAAGACTATTGCATTTGTCTCACAACGTGATATGCCTAGCTCCGGCCAATCATCTAGCAATACACTTGCTTTGCTGTCTTCACTAACCCTGGAATAGATTGAGGAGTTTCCATAGGAGGAGCTAGTACTTCTTTCTACTAGGTTCTCAAAAGCATTGCAAAATGTGAGAAATAGAATGAGAGGAAGCTCCGGACCTCAACGATGCTTTGAATGTGGTAAGATAGGACACTTTCGTACAGATTGCCTCTTTCAGGTCCTTCTAACCGTGATGAAAAGCAGAATAAAGTCAAGTCCTCTTTTGGCAACACCAAAAAGAAAAGAAGGGTTTTACAGGACACAAACTAATAAACAGTTTCATCACCGCACTTCAAGAACTTGGCTCGAGTGATGTAGACATTGGAAGTGATGAAGATGAAGATGATCTGGCAAACTTGTGCTTCATGGCGGGCAAATCAAAATCAAGTATGGAGGATGCAGAACACAACAGTGACAACAAAGAGGTATGTCCTACTTGCGAAGAAATGTGTGAAGCTATTTCTCGTGCCACTATTATTGTTAAGAAAAAGGACAAAAAGCTTAGGGACAATGCTGTTAAAATTGAGTCACTAGAATCTGAAATTAATAGTTTAAAATCCTTGATTCCTAATGATGATTCTTGTTTCTCAAGTGATTTAATATATGAACAATTGTCCTCTCTAAGAAGTGCACACACCTCCACATTTGATAAACTTGAACTTGAAATTAAAAAGAACAAAAAGCTTCCTGCACTCAATGATAAAATCTTGAAAGATGCCTGTTGTTCTACAATTGATTTGCATTGTTCTACTTGCGATGATCTTGATAAGAAACTACAATATGCTATGAAAGAATTTTCTATATTGAACAATGCTTTACGTTCTCATGAAGTTAAATATTGTTCCAATTGCAAATTAAAAGAAAAAACTTCATGTGAAAATTGCCTTGATCTATCAAATAAACTTGATAACATGCATAGGACATTAGATTGATTTTGTAATGGGAATAAGAACCTAAACTTGCTGCTGAATTCTTCCAAGTCTTGCAATGATAAAACTGGTTTAGGTTTTGATTCACATGCTCATGCTAAGGAAAATTTACCTAAAATTGTAAAATCATTAGGAATTGGTTTGATTCAAACAGTTCCTAAACAAAAGAAGTGGTTTTTAAATCTGCAGGAGTGTTGTCACATTCGGGTTCAAATAAGCATACTGCATGCTCATCTAGACATGAACACAAAGTTAAATTTCGTTGTACCTATTGTGGTAGAGATGGTCATGTCACAGATTTTTGTTATAGTCTAGCTAAACAACATAAAGAGGAAAGAATGCAAGCTAGATCTTATAACTCTCATGCAAAATTTGCTGCACATACTAAACCGAATGTCAGAAACATGCAACCTGCTGTTATGAGTCAGAAATATTCAAAATTTACCTCCGGAGCTTCAGTTTTTCCTCCGGAGCTTCAGTTTCTGCCTCCGGGCCTTCTGTTTTTGTCTCCGGAGCTACTGATTTTCGTGCTACATAAGTAACACCTCATAGGTCAGTAGTTAAGAACAAAAAATCTCAAGCTTTGACTCATAAACCTTCTGTTTTATCTCAGCTTTCGCATGTTATTCCTGCTGGACATCATGTGACTCAGTTCTGGATTCCTAAATGCCTTTTAACTAACCCCAGTATTGAGTCATCGACGTATTGTGCTTCTATGTAGGTTACACGCTTGAGGAAGGAGAACATTTGGATTGTTGATTCAGGTTGCTCACGCCACATGACCGGTAACAAAGAATGGTTCTCCTCTCTCTCTCTCTTTTGTGTCACGTGTAGAGAATGTTACTTTTGTCGATAATTCTTCAACTCCTATACTTGCTAAGGGTTCGGTTAGAGTAAATGATCACTACACTTTGAAGGATGTGGCACTTGCCAACAATTTTAAATACAACTTGCTTTCTGTTTCACAATTGCTAGATGAAAATCTGGAAATTATTTTCAATAAAAACTGTTGCAAAGTTGTAGGTTCAAATAGTGAGCTTATTTTTAACATGTCTCGGTTTGGAAGAGTTTTTAAAACTGATTATGATATGTCTTCCTCTAAGCATAGATGTCTAGTTGCAAATGATTCCAAAGATTTATATTTTTGGCATCGTAGACTTGGTCACGTAGGCTTTGATCATCTCACGCGTGTTAGTGCTCTTGATCGCATACGTGGGCTGTTAAGCTTAAAGGGGATAAAGAAATTGTGTGCTCTTCTTGTAGACATGCTAAGATGGTTGCAGGTTCACATGCTCCTCTCACAATGACCATGACAACTGAACCGGGTCAACTTTTACACCTTGACACCGTAGGACCTTCACGTGTTCAATCCTTCGGAGGTAAATGCTATGTTCTTGTGATTGTAGATGACTATTCTAGATACTCTTGAGTTTACTTTATGGCATCTAAGAATGAAGCTTTTAGTCACTTAAGAACTTTATTTCTTAGATTATCAATTGATCACCCAGGATCTTTAAGAGCAATTAGAAGTGATAATGGAACCGAATTTAAAAATCAATCATTTGATCACTTTTGTGCTGAAAATGCAATAGATCATCAATTTTATTCACCATATGTACCTCAACAAAACGGTGTTGTAGAGAGAAAGAACAGAACCTTAGTTGAGATGTCTAGGACTATGCTTGATGAAAATCAAACTCCTAGAAAATTTTGGGCTGATGCAATTGCAACCGCTTGTTATGTCTCAAATCGTGTTTTCTTGCGTCCTAAGCTAGGTAAAACACCATATGAGCTCAGGTTTGGACATAGGCCTAGTGTCACACACTTTAGGGTATTTGGATGCAAATGCTTTGTTAAGAAATATGGTGATGTGAACATCACTCCTGCAGATATACACAACACTCACATGGTAGACATGCAAGGTCAAATTACTAGCGCTCGAGCACGACAATTGAATTTAGAGGTGAGCTCGTTCCTGAACAATTCTTTATATGTGAATTTTGAGAGTATGTTGCTACCTAATGGATTAATTATAATTAGGAACCATAGAGAGGACATGGAGATACATGGAGAGGGGTTTGGAGGCGTGGAGGACCAGAAAATACGCCAACAAGAAGTTAGAGACCGAGCCCAACTCAAACTCGAGTCTAACTCGGGCCCAGGAGTAGTCCACCTTAAAATGGATGCACAGGAGGCATACGGACTCCGTTTTTGATGTTCTACATATGCACGGAAAGCTGGGAGGATAGACTTTCTAATGGAACTGGCCCCACGTCAAAATTCCCTAGGTGTCAACGGGAAACTTTGAAACAATATAAAGTTTAGAGTCTGTCAGGGTGTTGCATCACCTAGTTGGGCCATTGGGCCTTGTATCGAGTCCAAGTCTATTATGTACGTGTCGTAGGGTTAGGTCACGACACCAGCACCCCCCTGGTCATCCTCCACCTCCTTTATACCCCCTAGCCACCGTCACAAACAGCTGGGTTTTTGCTTAGATTATTCTGTCAAGAATAGTTTCGCCGTTCATCGGTTTGTGAGACCCCAACTTGAGTGCTTCATATATTTCAGCAATTTGGTTGCATTCTTTCTTGTTCTTGCTTGTGTTCTTCGATTCGCAGGCAAGGATTATCCTTCTTGGCGAGGTCAACCGTGCAATATCGGTTGATAACATGAGGAGACGTGGTGCTGCGATTGCAGGGTTCAGAACATGTTGTTCGGAAGCCGGATCGATTTGTGTCAAGTCTCCACCAAATCGAGAGTTATCAAAACCTTTGGGAAGATCGGGACCCCTGTACACATCAAGTGGTAATCAGAGCTTTAGGTGCACCGTCAGATTCGCCTTCCCCTAGTTTTGTTTATCTTGAACTCGTCCTATCGTCCACGAAAAAGCCAAAAAAATTATAGTCATAGGTTTACCCATCCCAGACCAGGTTTAGCCTTTTGCACAATTCTGTTTTGGAGTCCGTAGTGTTGAATTTGTGTCCTAGTACGTGTTTTGTTGCTGGTTTAATCGTGTTTTGTTCCTACTAGTTATTCCATCCGCTGCATTCCATCGAAACCCTAGCTGCCACAATCGTTATCAAATCGATCACCATACCTATTCATTGTGCTAGGGTTATCCTTGTTCTTCAGTTTTCATCACATATTACGTGAGTTTATCCTCCTTGATATACGCACACCATCCCACACGTTGTCACCACCATATCTATTTTTTTCTCACCACCGTTTCCAATTCAGCTCCACCAAAAACATAATCCTGTGGTGCTGTCTTAAAACAGCCATAACCATGGCATTGGGTTAAATTACATTGCCCAGATTCAATTTGGAAGATTGATTATTTGGCATCTAAAGGCTCAACAATAATCATAAAGAAACATATTGAATTTCTGTTGTCCACATCTTCTTTTTTCATGTGATCTGAAAATTTGTGCGACATGTATATTAGTGCTCCTGATTTCACGGCAGATATAAAAAAATCAAAGAAAAAAATATAGAAAAGAAAATTTGTAAAGAGGAGAACAAATATCAAAACTTGGGTGTGTTATTTTGCCTTGTGGTGCGATTGTTCCTGCTCAATTATTGTCCTTATCATTCATACTTCTTGCTGTCTTGTTCATAACATCCGGGATAAGACACGAGTAGGCCAGCAACTAGGACAAGTGTTTGGACATCTATTCAGCATTACTATCTGTTATTGAATTGTGTGCTACTCACATATATTTGGCCATCCAAACTTCACATTCATCCTTTCGAACAGCAAAAGTTTTTGACCCTTGCAATCGCTGAATCACGTCGTCCAGGTATCCTTTGCCTTGTTGTGGTAAGAAACTTGTAAGAGCTTGGTAAGACTCAACCCATTG
This sequence comes from Neostapfia colusana, assembly GCA_030760725.1. Lineage (NCBI taxonomy): Eukaryota > Viridiplantae > Streptophyta > Magnoliopsida > Poales > Poaceae > Neostapfia > Neostapfia colusana. The sequence continues at coordinate 27,361,783 of JASWHV010000017.1, read as the reverse complement.
CTTTGTGGGTTCCACCATCATTGCGTAGTAGTTGATAGGGATAATCTTGTTGTTTTCCATATTATTCTTGCTAACAATGTCAGTTCATGTTGATCCTACGGAGTGTGTTTTGAAAAGTGAGATGAAGGGTTACATAGAACAAATGATGAAGTCTGTCAAGGAAGCAATCGCACAAGGGGTAAAAGATTATCTTGCTGAACAGAGAATACCCCACACCCTTGATAGGTTGGACAAACGCTTAAGCTCGCTAGTTGGCAGGATTGATGACATGGAAACCCACCTACCATTCAGCCATGATGCTACCCACCACAACAACCTTGAAGAAGAATAAGACGTGTTGTGTGATGTCAATGGAGAGGTGGATACACGTGCTGCGCAGAATGTACATCTACGTCAACGCCTTCGTCAAAACACTCATAGTACGGTAGGAAACAACAAGCGTGGTAACAGTAACCTCCCTCTTGATGACCCTTTTGCTAAAGTTAAATTTTCCATACCTTCATTTTCTGGTGCTTATGATGCTGAGGCATATCTTGATTGGGAAATGACGGTTGAGCAGAAATTTAATTCCCACCTTGTTCCTGAACAACATAGAGTTCGACAAGCCACTAGTGAGTTTAAGGATTTTGCTATAATATGGTGGAATGAACTAGGTACCACACGCTTACAACCTGATACATGGGAACGTTTAAAAGAAGCTATGCGTAATCGTTTTGTTCCTCCATCCTACCAACGTGATTTACGAAAGAAATTGCAGCGCTTAGAGCAGGGAAATAATTCTGTCCAAGATTATTATGGGGAGCTTCAAAAGGGTATGATACGATGTGGGGTAGTAGAGGACACTGAAGATAAAATTTGTCGTTTCTATGGGGGGTTGAGACGTGAGATACAGGATATCGTTGATTATAAGGAATTTAATACTGTCAACCAGTTGTTCCAGCTTGCTATGCTTGCAGGAAAGGAGTTACAGGGTCGTCAACAAAAGAACAAGAGCAGCAGCGGTGCCACCTACACTCCACGCACGACAACATCTTCGGGGGCATCCAAGTCATTTCGTTTTGATGCCCTTTCACCAAAACCAGCAGCCAAGCTTCCTTCTGGCAGCAACAATATTTCAGCAGCACCGAAACCACCACCTGCACGACCTGTGGATTCGGGTAAAAATTCCATGCAGGTACACGCCAAAAGTGCTTCAGCCGTTGCATCAACAGGATGCACTTCCGGCATTCTGTGCCACCGCTGCCATGGTCTTGGTCATGTGCAAAAAGATTGTCCTAGTCAGCGGGCATACGTGGCTACAGAAGAGGGAGGATACATCAGCACCTCCGATGTCGAAGACAACAATGATGATGAAGCTGCCATGGACAATGATGAGGGACATGTTTTTGGGAGTGAATACACATCAGCCTACATGAGCATCATTGTGCAGCGGGTGCTGAACACACAGGTACAACAACTTAATAGATTACAACGCCATAATGTATTTCAGATTTTCTTTGTCATCAAGAACCGGCGAGCACGTGTCATCATTAATGGAGGAAGCTGCAACAACTTGGTGAGTTATGAATTGGTCAAGAAGCTTAGCTTGAATACACGACCACACCCACATCCGTACTATATTCAATGGTTGAATGATTCTAGAAGAGCTAAGGTAACACAAACTTGCAGAATTCCGTTTTCCGTTGGTACATATGTTGATTCGGTTGATTGTGATGTGGTACCCATGCAAGCGTGTTCACTTTTATTGGGTCGACCTTGGGAACATGATAAGGATGCTTTGCACCATGGTAGAAGTAATAAATATACTTTTATGCATAAAGGAAAGAAAATTACTTTGCTACCTTTGACTCCTGCTGAAATTGTACAAGCTGATAGGGAGAGAGCTGGAATTTTTAGTAGTTCTAAATCAGAAAATCAACAAGTCATTAATTCTGTGTTACCAATAAATAATGAGAGATCTACACCTAGTTCTAAGACTGAGGGAATTAAATTGAAGGGTCGTGTAATGCTTGCTACAAAATCAGACCTTGCTGAAATTTCTGATCATGATATTTGCTGTCCATTGGTGTGCAAACAAGTTTTGTTCTCCATTGATGATATTGCTAGGTCTTTGCCTCCAGCAGTTACTAACTTGTTGCAAGAGCATGAGGATATTTTTCCAGATGAGATACCCTGGGACTTCCACCTTTAAGAGGGATTGAACATCAAATGGATTTAATTCCAGGTGCAATTTTGCCAAACCGTGCTGCATATAGGACCAACCCCTAGGAGACTAAGGAAATTCAGCGGCAAGTCCAAGACCTTTTGGACCGTGGGTATGTACGTGAAAGCCTTAGTCCTTGTGTTGTTCCTGTACTTTTGGTTCCTAAGAAAGATGGTACTTGGCGTATGTGTGTTGATTGTAGAACCATTAACAATATTACTATAAGGTATCGTCATCCTATTCCTAGGCTAGACGACATGCTTGATGAGTTGTGTGGTTCTATAATTTTCACTAAGATTGACTTGCGTAGTGGTTACCACCAAATAAGAATGAAATTGGGAGATGAATGGAAAACAGCTTTCAAAACCAAATTTGGGTTGTATGAGTGGTTAGTAATGCCTTTTGGTTTAAATAATGCACCAAGTACATTCATGCTTTTGACGAATGAGGTTTTGAGAGCTTTTATTAGAAAATTTGTGGTGGTTTACTTTGATGATATCTTGATTTATAGCAAGTCATTGGATGAACATATGGATCATTTACGTGCTGTTTTTAATGCTTTGAGAGATGCACGTTTATTTGGTAACCTTGAGAAGTGCATCTTTTGTACGAATCGAGTTTCCTTTCTTGGCTATGTTGTGACTCCACAGGGAATTCAGGTGGATGAGATGAAAATTCAAGGGATCTAGAGCTGGCCAATACCTCAAGCCATCACATGGGTAAGGAGTTTTCTTTGTCTTGCAGGTTTCTACCGACGTTTCGTCAAGGATTTTAGCACTATTGCTGCCCCATTGCATGAGTTGACTAAAAAGGTGTGGTGTTCCATTGGGGGAAAGCACAAGAGGAGTCCCTTGACACCTTGAAGGAGAAGCTTACACACGCACCATTGCTGCAACTTCCTGATTTTAGTAAGACTTTTGAACTTGAATGTGATGCTAGTGGAGTTGGCATTGGTGGTGTCTTACTGCAAGGTGGTAAACCGGTTGCATACTTTAGTGAAAAACTTAATGGTCCTGTCCTGAATTACTCCACATATGATAAAGAATTTTATGCTCTCGTACGATGCTTAGAGACATGGCGTCATTATTTATGGCCTAAAGAATTTGTTATTCGTTCTGATCATGAATCGCTAAAGCATATTCATTCTCAAAATAATCTGAATCGTAGACATGCAAAATGGATTGAATTTATTGAGTCTTTTCCTTATATCATTAAACATAAGAAAGGGAAGGATAATTTGATCGCTGATGCATTGTCTAGACGATATAATATGTTGTCCCAACTTGATTGTCGAATTTTTGGACTTGAATCAATTAAGGAACAATATGCTCTTGATGCTGATTTTAAATATGTGTTGCTGCATTGTAGAAAAGGTCATACCTGGAATAAATTTGTACTGGATGATGGATTCTTGTTTAGAGCTAACCACCTATGCATTCCAGTTGGTTCCATTCATCTTTTGTTATTACAGGAGGCACATGGTGGAGGATTGATGGGCCATTTTGGCGCAAAGAAGACGGAGGATGTTCTGGCCACACATTTCTTTTGGCCAAAGATGAGGAGAGATGTAGAGCGGTTTGTGGCTCGCTGCACCACATGTCAGAAAGCTATGTCCCGTTTGAATCCACATGGTTTATACATGCCTCTTCCAACTCTTTCCATTCCTTGGGCGGATATCTCTATGGACTTTGTTTTGGGATTGCCTAGGACTAAGAGGGGGAGGGACAGCATTTTTGTTGTTGTGGATCGTTTTTCTAAGATGGCACATTTTATACCGTGTCGGAAAAGTGATGATGTTGCCGACCTTTTTTTCAAAGAGATTGTTCGCTTGCATGATATGCCTTCTACTATTGTTTCAGATCGTGATGCTAAATATTTGAGTCACTTTTGGCGCACCCTATGGAACAAGTTGGATACAAAACTGTTGTTCTCTACAATATGTCACCCACAAACTGATAGGCAAACAGAAGTAGTGAACCACACTTTGGCCACCATGTTGAGAGCTGTTTTGAAGAAAAATTTAAAGATGTGGGAAGAATGTTTGCCACATGCGGAGTTTGCATATAATCGGGCAACACATTCTACCACCAAGGTAAGTCCTTTTCGGATAGTGTATGGATTCAATCCTCGTGCCCCTATTGATATCTTGCCTTTACCTACTAGTGAGAAAACTCATAATGATGCAAAGGAACGTGCTGATTTTATTTTGAAAATTCATGAGACCACTAAAAACAATATTGAAAGGATGAATGAAAAATATAGAATTGCTGGTAGTAAAGGTAGGCAGGAAGTTAGACTTGAACCGGGTGATTTAGTTTGGTTACACTTGAGAAAGGATAGATTTCCAGAACTGAGAAAGTCTAAATTGATGCCTAGAGCTGATGGTCCTTTTAAAATACTTGAGAAGATTAATGATAATGCATATAAACTTGAGTTGCCTCCCGAGTTTGGGGTTAGTACCAGCTTTAACATTTCAGATTTGAGGCCATATTTGAGAGAAGAAGATGAGCTTGAGTCGAGGACGACTCCAATGCAAGATGGGGAGGATGATGTGGACATCACTCCTACAGATATACACAACACTCACATGGTAGACATGCAAGGTCCAATTACTAGAGCTCGAGCACAACAATTGAATTTAGAGGTGAGCTCGTTCCTGAACAATTCTTTATACGTAAATTTTGAGAGTATGTTGCTACCTAATGGATTAATTATGATTAGGAACCATGGAGAGGACATGGAGATACATGGAGAGGGGTTTGGAGGCGTGGAGGACCAGAAAATACGCCAACAAGAAGTTAGAGACCGAGCCAAACTCAAACTCGAGTCCAACTCGGGCCCAGGAGCAGTCCAACTTAAAATAGATGCACAGGAGGCATACGGACTCTGTTTTTGACGTTCTACATATGCACGGAAAGCTGAGAGGATAAACTTTCCAATGGAACTGGCCCTACGTCAAAAATCCCACGGTGTCGACAGGAAACTTCGAAACAATATAAAATTTAGAGTCTGTCAGGGTGTTGCATCACCTAGTTGGGCCATTGGGCCTTGTATCGAGTCCAAGTCTGTTATGTATGTGTCTTAGGGTTAGGTCACGACCCCAGAACCCCCCTGGTCGTCCTCCACCTCCTTTATACCCCCTAGCCGCCGTCACAAACAGCTGGGTTTTTGCTTCGATTATTCTGTCAAAACAGTTTCGCCGTTCATCGGTTTGTGAGACCCCAACTTGAGTGCTTCATATCTGTCGAAGTGTTCAGTCGACACTTCCCCCGGGCCTGCACTGGGCAGCCCGCGGAGGTTCTTTTTTCGGTGGGGCTAGTTTCTAGCGGAGAGCTTGCGCAGATGGACGAGTTAGTAAGAGCTTGACACGGCGAGTTTTACGTGGTTCAGGCCGCCGGAGCGTAAAACCCTACGTCCACGGCGAGCTATGGAGCTCGCTGTATTGCTTGCTGCTCAGGACCGGAGGCCTGAGCTCGGGGGTGAGTTACAGCTTGAGAGTGTATGGCTAGCGTATGAGTTGCAAAGTGTGAACCCTTGCTATCGACGCCTACCCGAGCCTTTTATAGTCCAAGACTCGGGCGGCTTACAAAGGGAGCCGGGACCCGACAGGTGGTCCCGGGAAGATTGTCTATTATCTACTGCATCTGCAGTTATGCCGGTAGTTGTCTCTGGTTGAAGGCTTCTGAGTCTTCATCTTGCCGCCCTGCCCATGCCGCATGCTAGTCGTAGTGGTTGATGACGGCGCAGGCGGCATGGGATGTCTTGTCGTGGTGTTTATTGGCTGGCAGGTTCTGACACCGCGCGCCAGTCTGTGATGCGACTGGGCGCAACGGCACCTGACAGAAGCGTGCTCCGCGTCTTGGGAAGACGCAGGCCTTGAAAACCTTGTACGGGCAAGGTATGGGGCGTATTTACGCTCGCTGCCTATCGCTCGGGGCAGGCAGCGTCGCTCTGCTGCCACGTGGCGGGCCCGGAGCCCTTCTTAGAGAAGAGAAGGGTCAGTCCCGCGGGGCACGTGGAGCCTCCGGACCTCTGCCCGCGGAGGGAGAGGCTCGGCTTTTGTTGGCCACGTGGCGGGCCCGGAGCTCTCCTCTGAGGAGAGGGAGGTCCGGCCCCGCTGGACACGCGGCGCCTTCAGACCTCTCTCCCGCGGAGGGGGAGGTCCGGCTTCTGTATGCCACGTGGCGGGCCCGGAGCTCTCCTCTGAGGAGAGGGAGGTCCGGCCCCGCCGGACGCGTGGCGCCTTCGGAGCTCTCCCTGCGGAGAAGGGCGAGTTCCTTAGGCATTTTCTCCTGTGCGCGGGGGTACCCCATATCTCAGGTACCGACAGTGGCCCCCGGGCCCATCTCGGGGGAGATAGCGAGCCCGAGGTGGGACCTCCGTCTCTTCCGATCCGCGCACTTTCTCTACGTCCTGAATTGACCGCTGCCGGAGCACGAACGGCCGCGGGATCGTGGGAGCGTGCGCTCACTTGATGGTTGCTTTTACTGCGGCGGTTCGCAAGACTGCCGCTTCTGCATGTTGCGGCACTTTCTTCGGGAACCGCCGAAGTGCCTTGCCGGCTCATATTCTCAGGAGACTGACTCCTTGACCCCACCGCTTTAGCTAGGCGGCTTGGGCCCACCCGTCATCGGCACTCAGTCTAGGAACCGAAGCGGTCGCCGACACGGGGTATCCGAAGAGTTCCGAATCGCTTGGGATTGCACCCGGGAAGGTGTTAAATGAAACCTCCATGTGGGTACATTCCCCTTATAAGGCTTCCAGCCCCTGCGCCTCCCTCAGGTCCCTGCAGTCTTGTCTTCTTCCATGGCTCTTAACCCGCCTTATGGGGGAAGAATTGCTCTCGGTTCCCTCCAGCGGTTGCGTCTGCACCAAGCCTGGGACTCAGGGAGCCTGCCTGCCCTGCCCCTGAGGGTGGTGGAGTCTCAAAGGAACCTCTGAAGCACCAAGGAGAATCCCAGACGGCAGAGTCTCCAAGAACACCGCTGAATACTGCGGAGAGGGCCTCAGGAGCACCCTTGATGACTCCAGCTTTTGCGCAGGTGATGAGGGATGGAGGCTCCAGGGGTACTCTTGACGACACCGGCTTTTGCGCAGGTGATGAGGGAACTTCAGGAGAAGGAAGCTGCCGATGCACCATGGAGGATCCCAGATGGTAGAGTCTCCAGGAAGACCGCTGAATACTGCGGAGGGGGCCTCAGGAGCTCCCGTGGTGTCACTGATTTTTGCGCCGGTGATGAGGGAGGCGATTCCTGTGCTCTGGTCATAGAGCGAGAGAGTTCCGCCAGGGCTGAAGCCTGGTGACGCGGCCGTTGTTGCAGCTTCTGGATTCTGGTCGTGCCGGGAGACCCTTGGGGCTTGTTTCTTCCTTTTTATCGAGTATGTAGTCCAGCTCATAGAGCCTCGCATATTTTGACTCTTTTAAGATATTTGTGACTGTGATGCTTTTTCTCTCCTTCTTGGGCTTGCCTCACTGAGTCCTCAGCTCCGCAAGGTACTCAGAGGCCATCTCCAATCTCGGAGCTTTGCACAGACACCCTCCCCGGGTCCTAACCGTGTTAGGGGCCCCCGGAGGTTTCCGGATCTTGCCCTATGGGGAGCCCCAAATCTGCCTGCCACGTGGCGGGTCCGGAGCTCCTCCTTAAGAGGCGGGAGCTCTGGCCATGCTGGACGCGTAGGGCTTTAGGAGCCCTCCCACCTAGGGGGGAGGTCTGGTTTCGGCCTGCCACATGGCGAGCCCGGAGCCCTCCTCAAGGTAGGTGAGAGTTCCGGGCCTGCTGGACATGTGGGGCCCTCGGGCCCCGCCCCTGCTGAAGGGGTGGGACCCGGTCCTTCCAATCCTAGGCCGAAGTAGTTGGTAGCTCTTTTTCCCCCTGCTTCATGCAGACCCTGTTGCCGCGACCTGGAGGTCCTGCACATAGGTAGAGGAAACGTAATTCTCCTTGGGGGCTCCCCCTCCCTTATCTCATAGTCTTATTTGACTTATAGCCCCTAACCATATGCTTGGTGCTTGGGGACTTGTAGAGAGGGGGAGCTGAGCACATGGCAACCATGCACTGCAAGGGTGATTAAAAAACTTAATTCACAATTTAAATGAGTACAAGGAAAGAGCAAAGTAGAGCAGACTTCTTTTCGTACAACTTTCCACAGGAGGAAGGCAGGCTAAACATGGAGGCCACGACCCACCCCATTAAGAGGGGAAGCAAGACTCTACGCGCTTGGAGTCGGAACCAGGCAAAGCTGAACGTAGTCCTGGACCGTCCCCTGGGGCTTAGCTGCTCCGGGCGCTGCTCCTGGACTCTATGGAGTTTATTACGAAAAGAAAGTACTGTCCTATTTTTGCTCTAGGGGTAGAACTTACGGAGGTGTCCTATGTTCCAAGGGTTCGGGAGCAGGTCCCCATCCTCGGTGGAAAGGCGCACACACCCGGGGCGGCATACTTTCGCGACTCGGAAGGGGCCTTCCCAACTAGGGGAGAGTTTGTGGGCCCCTTCACGAGAAAGTATGCGCCGCAACACCAGGTCACCTTCCTGCAGCTCCCGGGCACGCACAGACCTCTGGTGGTAGCGCCGAAGCGCTTGTCTGTACCGCGCGTTACGGAGTGCCGCATGTAATCGGACCTCGTCGACGAGGTCGATTTCTCCACGCCGGAGGTTGTCCTGCGCGGTTTCGTCATAAGCCCGGACACGGTGAGACTTCATGGTGATTTCTGGGGGAAGTATAGCTTCAGCCCCATACACCATGAAGAAGGGTGTCTCCCCGGTGGCCCGGCTCTGGGATGTCCGGTTAGCCCATAGTGTGCTCGGAAGCTCATCTACCCAATTGGCACCATGTTTCTTCAGGCTGGCGAAGGTGCGAGTCTTAAGGCCCCGGAGAATCTCCGCGTTGGCCCTCTCAACTTGCCCATTGCTCCTCGGGTGGGCGACAGAGGCATAGCATACCTGAATACCAAGGTCCTCGCAGTAGTCTTGGAATGCTGCGCTGGTGAACTGGGTCCCGTTGTCGGTGATGATCCTGTTTGGGACCCCGAACCGGCAGACAATAGACTTGATGAATTTTACTGCGGATTGTTTGTTGATGGTGACAACTGGTGTAGCTTCCGGCCACTTGGTGAACTTGTCGATGGCGACATAGAGGTAACGGAATCCCCCGACGGTTCTGGGAAATGGTCCCAGGATGTCCAGCCCCCATACTGCAAACGGCCACGAGGGCGGGATCATCTGTACCGCCTGAGCCGGTGTATGGATCTGCTTGGCGTGGAACTGGCACGCCTTGCAGCTCTCGACCAGCTTGACGGCATCCTGGAGTGCTGTCAGCCACTAGAAACCATGCCGGAAGGCTTTACCGACAAGCGTGCGTGAGGAAGAATGACTTCCACATTCGCCTCCATGGATCAGCCTTCCCCCTGGGTTATACACCGCAATAGGATGTGGTTGGCGCCACGCCGGTAGAGATCCCCCTCTACCAGTGCGTACCTCTTAGCCATACGCACAATCCGTTCAGCGGTTGCATGTTCATCAGGGAGGATATTGTCCTTCAAGTAGTCCCGGATCTCCGTGATCCATGCATCGGGTCTGACTTGAGCTTCTGGATCTTGAGCGCTGGGTTGCACGGAGTCCCCAGTGACACTTACGATCCTAGGCGGCATCCATGGCTGTAGGGCCGCTGGGACCGCTAGCTTCGAGGTGCTGGTCAAGCCCCCTTCACCCGGCTCGGCGGGCCGGGCTGTGGGCCGCAGCAACGTCCTCTCGAAAACTCCTTCGGGCGCGGGGGCTCCGGTGGAAGCCTTCGTTGAAAGGTTGTCAGCTGCGGCATTACCAGCGCGCGGTACGTGATGCAGGTCCAAGGCGAGGAATTCTTTCTCCAACATCTGTACGTGAAGCAGATACGCAGCTAGCTGCGGGTCATTGCAGGAGCATTCGCCCTTGACTTGCTTGATGACCAGTTGGGAGTCGCCATGTGCCAACAACTGGCGAGCGCCTAAAGACAGGGCTGTCTGCAGGCCAAAGATGAGTGCTTCATACTTCGCCATGTTGTTGGTTGCCTTGAAATTTAGACGCACCATATACCCAAACTGTTCCCCCGATGGCATGAGGAGCAGTACGCCAGCACCGGCCCCCTGCTTTCGCGAGGGGCCGTTGAAGAAAAGTGTCCAGTGAGGTTCGGTGAAGACCGGAGCTTGGGGCTCTAGCTCACCGCCTTCATGGCCCTCTGGGTCAGTCTTCGTTGGTGTCCACTCCGCCACAAAGTCAGCCAGTGCTTGGCTCCTGACCGCATGGCGCGGGAGGAAGTCTAGCTCAAACTCCACCAGCTCCGCCGCCCATTTAGCAACGCTGCCAGTCGCATGGGGGCTGTGAAGAATTGTCTTCAGCGGATACGAGGTGACTACCGAGACCCGGTGGGCCTGGAAGTAATGGCGGAGCTTCCTGGAGGCCACGAGCACCGCATACAGCAGCTTGTGGACTTCTAGGTACCTTGTCTTTGCATCATGAAGTACTTCGCTGATGTAGTAGACAGACCTCTGTATGGTTCGAACCCTCTCTCTTAGGCTCGGGAGCTCCTCGTCCATTGGCCCCGGCCCGCCGGAGGTGGGTGGACCCACGGTGGCCCCCGGGAACTGGGACCCGGAGGCCCTTAAGCTTTCTTGATCATCCGGGAGCTCCGGGGGGTCTTGAGGGACCTCCGGGAGATCCCAATTAGACCCTGGAGATTTATCTTGGGGGTCCGGGAGGCCGTCCTGGGCCTCCGGGAGGTCGGCTTGGACCTCCAGGGGGTCTGGGAGACCGTCTTGGCCCTGCAGGGCCCCCTGGCATCTGTCTTCTGCTACCGGAGCAGGTTGAGAGGGTGAGGGGTCTGGCCGCTCCGTGACAAGGACCATACTCACCACCTCTGTTGTCGCCGCAATGTAGAGCAGCAAGTGCTCCCCGGGCTCAGGGGCTACCATGATAGGTAGGGTCGTCAGGAGTCGCTTCAACTCCTGGAAAGCCTCTTCTGCTTCGTCAGTCCAGGCAAAGGGGCCTGACTTGCGCAGGAGCTTAAATAAAGGGAGTGCCCGCTCTGCTAGCCTTGGTATAAACCGACTCAGCGCGGCTAGACATCCCATGAGTCTCTGAACATCCTTGACGCGGACAGGGGGCCGCATCAAGTCGATGGCCTTGATCTTTTCTGGGTTGGCCTCAATCCCTCGGTGCGAGACCAGGAACCCTAAGAGCTTCCTAGAGGACACGCCGAACACACATTTATCTGGGTTCAGCTTGGTGCGCGTAGAGCGCAACTTGTCAAAGACTAAAGCTAAGTTATCTAGTAGGGATGAACCCTGCTTGACCTTGACAACAATGTCATCGACATACACCTCAACTAGGTCTCTTATTAACTCCCCAAAGGTTTTGTGCATCGCCCGCATAAAGGTGGGGAGTGCATTATTTAGGCCGTAAGGCATAGACACATAGCAATAAAGGCCGTCTACTGTGATGAAGGAAGTGTGCTCCTCGTCCTCCCTAGACATGGGGATCTGATGGAAACCCGAGTAGGCGTCTAGGAAGCACAGCATATCACAGCCTGACGTTGAGTCTACTATTTGATCTATTCTAGGGAGAGGGAATGGATCTTTGGGACATGCCTTATTGAGACTGGTGTAGTCGATGCACATCCGGAGCTTCCCGCCGGCCTTCGGGACAACGACGGGGTTCGCCAACCATCGGGGGTGGTGGACCTCCCGTATGAAGCCAGCGTCCAGCAGCTTCTTGACTTCTTCACGGATGAAGTTTTGCCGCTCGATGGACTGCTTGCGTGGCTTCTGTTGAACCGGCCGGGCGTCGGGGAAGACTTTCAAGTGGTGCTCGATCACCTCCCTGGGGATCCCCGGCATCTGTGACCGCTGCCATGCAAACACGTCGACGTTGTGCCGGAGGAAGGTGACGAGCGCGCCTTCCTATTTGCTATCCAGGCCCCCGGCTACCCGGGTGGTCTGGGTAGCTTCGGCGCCGACTTGGACGACCTTTAAGGGGACGCCGCCCTCGTCGAGAGGTTGCACCCGGGGTGCTGTGGCGGAAGCACGGTGACGTGCGCACGGGCGGAGCTGGTCCGGCTCCGTATTGCCGGGGGCTGATGCCCCAGCTGTTGCGAGCGCTTGGAGCTTCTCCAGGGCCGACACTGCAGCAGTGCGGTCCCCACGAATCCTGAGAACGCCCGTCGGTGTTGGCATCTTCAGGACGAGGTAGCCGTAGTGGGCTACAGCCATGAACCGGTACAGGGCTGGCCTGCCGATTATGGCGTTGAAGGGGAGGTCTATCTCCGCTACGTCGAACAGAATGTACTCTGTTCGATAGCTGTCCGGAGCCCCGAAGGTCACCGGGAGACTAATGTTGCCGTAGGGGATAACCTGTCCCGGCCCTAACCCTGAGAACGGGCTCGACGGGGTGAGCTTGGCCATCAGGACCTGCAGCTTCTGGAAAGCTGCACGGCTGATGAGGTTCAGCCCAGCTCCTCCATCTACCAAAATGTGGTACATTCTCACGTTGGCGATGGTAGGGGCCACCAGGAGCGGTAGTTGGCTGGCCCCAGCCATGTTCCTGGGGCAGTCGGTGGCGTCAAAGCTGATGGGGGTCCCCATCCACTTAAGGTGCGGTGCAGCACTTGGGAGTGGCGCCACCGACGCTACCGCTCGGCGCAGAGTCTTGACTGCGCTTCGGGACGAGGGGTCGGCGGACCCGCCATATATGACGTAGAGCTTCTTCCAACGCTCATCGTCGCTGGAGCCGGAGTCCTCATGATTGCGTGCCGCCTTCACGACACGCTGAGACTCCTGGATCTCCTCTGGGTGGTCGATGTTGTCTGGAACATCCACCCCCTGCTCGTCTTCCTTTGGACGGAAGGGCAGGGCATCAGCCCGCTGCTGCTTCCCCTTGCGGAAGCGCTCTGCGAGCCTTCGGATCTCCCGACACTCGGCAGCAGTGTGGCGACAGCTGCCGTGCACGGGGCACATGTTGTCCTGGCTATCTTCCGGGGTCGGTGACTTTCGCTGCCTCTTGTCAGGGCGCGGCCCCCGAGCCCCACTGAGCGTCGCTGCAGTGACGACTGGGGTCGCGGCCGGCGGTCTTATCTTGCTTCTGCCTCGGCTCTTGGTCTTCCTGCTGCCTCCATAGGGAGTAGGACCAGATCCGGGCAGCCCTCCTGACTCGGAGGATGGCTGTGAGTGCCAGTTCCGTCCTTCGGCTGCTCTGGCGCACTTGTCCGCCAAGCTGAAGAGCTCCGAGGCATCGCGGACCTCCCTGGTCGCGAGTTTCTCAAGCATCTTCTTGTCTCGGACGCCTTGCCGGAACGCCACCACCACAGAAGCATTTTGAATGGGTGGGATGGTGTTCCGTACCTGGGAGAACCGCTGGATGAAAGAACGCAGCGACTCCCCAGGTTGTTGTTGGATGGCGTGGAGGTCGAGCTCCGTGCCAGGACGGGTGTAGGAACTGCCGAAGTTGGCTATGAACTGTCGGCAAAGCTCTCCTCAGGAAGTTACGGAACCCTGGGGGAGGTTCATGGGCCAAGACCGAGCTGGGCCAGTCAAGGCGACAGGGAAGTAATTGGCCATGACGGCTTCATTCCCTCCTGCGGCAAGTACGGCGGTGGAATAGATCTGGAGGAATTCCGCCGGGTTGATGCTGCCGTCGTACTTCTCGGGCAGGAGCGGCCGAAACTTGCGCGGCCACTTTGCGAAGCGAAGGTGGGGCGCGAGGGCCGCACACCCTGCTTCTGTCGCCGCAGGTTCTGATGCCGCGAACGCTTGGTTCGCACTGAGCACCGCGTGCCCCGGCATAGGCAAGGCTGCACCATAGGCCGGGGGCGCCATATGCAGGACATATGACTGTGGCATATTCTGCACGGCACAGGCCTGGGCCAGAGATCGCGTGGCGAAGGTCTGCTCTTCAGGCTGGGTCGAGGCCGACGTCATGCTGTCGTCAGCCTCTTGGTGGCGACGCCTTTCTCGGCGCCGCTCAAGGTATATCTGGGCATCTTGACCCAGGTGACACCGTTCCAGCTCTGTCCTCAGATCTGTTGATTGGGGGCTGGTAGAGCTGGAGTCTGCCGTCTGCTCGCCATCCAATGGTGCGCGCATCAGCGACACGACTGATTGGCCAGAGCGTCGTCCCCGCCGAGGTCGAGGGTTTGCGGCGACGACGACGAGACGGTCTACCTCGCGGATCCACTGCCAGGTCGCTGCCTGAGGCGCGTCCCCAGCGGGCGGATTGTACAGTAGCACTCTCGCCGCAGCTAACGCACCCCGACTGGGCACGCCCAGCGCTACTGGAGACTTGAAGCTGGTTGGAGCCTGGATTGCCGGGGTCGGCGCTGCCAGAGCCGGTTGCTGGATCCCAGCTCGTACCGACACGCTCCGTCCCGAGTGTGTTGACATGTACTCCCCCCTGGTCGTGGTCTGCCTCAGAGGCGAGGGGGGAGAGTTCGCCGCTGAAGGAAGCTTGGTCATCTTCGTTGGTGGAAACTCGTCGCGCTAGGAGAAAAGCCCCCTACCTGGCGCGCCAAATGTCGAAGTGTTCAGTCGACACTTCCCCCGGGCCTGCACTGGGCAGCCCGCGGAGGTTCTTTTTTCGGTGGGGCTAGTCTCTAGCGGAGAGCTTGCGCAGATGGACGAGTTAGTAAGAGCTTGACACGGCGAGTTTTACGTGGTTCAGGCCGCCGGAGCGTAAAACCCTACGTCCACGGCGAGCTATGGAGCTCGCTGTATTGCTTGCTGCTCAGGACCAGAGGCCTGAGCTCGGGGGTGAGTTACAGCTTGAGAGTGTATGGCTAGCGTATGAGTTGCAAAGTGCGAACCCTTGCTATCGACGCCTACCCGAGCCTTTTATAGTCCAAGACTCGGGCGGATTACAAAGGGAGCCGGAACCCAACAGGTGGTCCCGGGAAGATTGTCTATTATCTACCGTATCTGCAGTTATGCCGGTAGTTGTCTCTGGTCGAAGGCTTCTGAGTCTTCATCTTGCCGCCCTGCCCATGCCGCATGCTAGTCGTAGTGGTTGATGACGGCGCAGGCGGCATGGGATGTCTTGTCGCGGTGTTTATTGGCTGGCAGGTTCTGACACCGCGTGCCAGTCTGTGATGCGACTGGGCGCAACGGCACCTGACAGAAGCGTGCTCCGCGTCTCCGCGTCTTGGGAAGACGCGGGCCTTGAATACCTTGTACGGGCAAGGTATGGGGCGTATTTATGCCCGCTGCCTATCGCTCGGGGCAGGCAGCGTCGCTCTGCTGCCACATGGCGGGCCCGGAGCCCTTCTCAGAGAAGAGAAGGGTCAGTCCAGCGGGGCACGTGGAGCCTCCGGACCTCTGCCCGCGGAGGGAGAGGCTCGGCTTCTGTTGGCCACGTGGCGGGCCCGGAGCTCTCCTCTGAGGAGAGGGAGGTCCGGCTCCGCTGCACACGCGGCGCCTTCGGACCTCTCTCCTGCGGAGGGGGAGGTCTGGCTTCTGTATGCCACGTGGCGAGCCCGGAGCTCTCTTCTAAGGAGAGGGAGGTCCGGCCCCGCCGGACGCGTGGCGCCTTCGGAGCTCTCCCTGCGGAGAAGGGCGAGTTCCTTAGGCATTTTCTCCTGTGCGGGGGGGTACCCGATATCTCAGGTACCGACAATATCTTTCAGCAATTTGGTTGCATTTTTTCTTGTTCTTGCTTGTGTTGTTCGATTCACAGGCAAGTATTAGCTTTCTTGGCAAGGTCAACCATGCAATATCGGTTGATAACCTGAGGAGACGTGGTGCTGCAATTGCAGGGTTTAGAACGTGTTGTTTGGAAGCCGGATCAATTTGTGTCAAGTCTCCACCAAATCGAGAGTTATGAGAACCTTTTGGAAGATCAGGACCCCTGTACACATCACATGTGTCGGTACCTGGGATATGGGGTACCCCCGCGCACAGGGTAAAATGCCTAAGGAACTCGCCCTCCGCGGGGAGAGGTCCGGAGGCTCCACGTGGCCCGCGGGACTGACCCTTCTCTTCTCTGAGAAGGGCTCCAGGCCCGCCACTTGGCAGCAGAGCGATGCTGCCTGCCCCGAGCGATAGGCAGCGGGTGTAAATACGCCCCATACCTTGCCCGTACAAGGTATTCAAGGCCCGCGTCTTCCCAAGACGCGGAGACGCGGAGCACGCTTCTGTCAGGTGCCGTTGCGCCCAGTCGCATCACAGACTGGTGCGCGGTGTCAGAACCTGTCAGCCAATAAACACCGCGACAAGACATCCCATGCCGCCTGCGCCGTCATCAACCACTACGACTAGCATGCGGCATGGGCAGGGCGGCAAGATGAAGACTCAGAAGCCTTCGACCCGAGACAACTACCGGCATAACTGCAGATACGGTAGATAATAGACAATCTTCCGGGGACCACCTGTCGGGTTCCGGCTCCCCTTGTAAGCCGCCCGAGTCTTGGACTATAAGAGGCTCGGGTAGGCGTCGATAGCAAGGGTTCGCACTTTGCAACTCATATGCTAGCCATACACTCTCAAGCTGTAACTCACCCCCGAGCTCAGGCCTCCGGTCCTGAGCAGCAAGCAATACAGCGAGCTCCATAGCTCGCCGTGGTCGTAGGGTTTTACGCTCCGGCGGCCTGAACCACGTAAAACTCGCCGTGTCAAGCTCTTACTAACTCGTCCATCTGCGCAAGCTCTCCGCTAGAGACTAGCCCCACCGAAAAAAGAACCTCCGCGGGCTGCCCAGTGCAGGCCCGGGGGAAGTGTCGACTGAACACTTCGACATTTGGCGCGCCAGGTAGGGGGCTTTTCTCCTAGCGCGACGAGTTTCCACCAACGAAGATGACCAAGCTTCCTTTAGCGGCAAACTCTCCCCCTCCGCGTTCACGGCGAACCGTGACCACTGGGGAGTACATGTCGACACACTCAGGACGGAGTGTGTCGGCACAAGCGGGTAGCCAGCAGCCGACTCCGGCAACGCCGACTCCGGCTATGCAGGCCCCGACCAGTGTGAGATCTTCTGCAGCGCTGAGCGTACACCATGGAGGTGCGCTAGCTGCAGCAAGAGCGCTGCTGCGCAACCCACCAGCGGGGGATGCGCCCCATTCAGCGACCCAGCAATGGGTCCGCGAGGTGGACCGCCTCATCGTCGCCGCCGCGAACCTTCGGTTTCGGCGAGGACGGCGCCCAGGACAACCGGCTGTGTCGCTGACGCGCACACCCACCATTGACGGGCTAACGGCGGATTCCAGCTCCTCCAGGCTCCTGTCGACGGACCTGCGAAGGGAACTGGAACGGTGCCACTTGGGCCAGGACGCCCGGTTGTACCTCGAGCGACGCCGAGAAAGGCGTCGCAACCATGAGGCTGGCGACAGCATGTCATCGGCCTCGACACAACCAGAAGGGCAGGCCTTCGCCACGTGAGCCCTACCTCAGGCATATGCTGCGCAGCATATGCCACAACTATATGCGCCGCAAGAAGCGGCCCCGGTCTATGGTGCAACCTTGCCCATGCCGGGATACGCGGTGCCAAGTGCGAACCAAGCGTTCGCAGCGCCAGTACCTGCAGCAGCAGGTGCAGGATGTGCGGCCCTTGCGCCCCACCTTCGCTTCGCAAGGTGGCCACGCAAGTTTCGCCCGCACCTGCCCGAGAAGTACAACGGCAGCGTCAACCCAGCGGAGTTCCTCCAGATCTACTCCACTGCCGTACTTGCCACAGGAGGGGACGAGGCTGTCATGGCCAACTACTTCCCCGTCGCCTTGACCGGCCCAGCTCGGTCTTGGCTCATGAATCTACCTCAGGGGTCCATAACCTCCTGGGGAGAGCTCTGCCGGCAGTTCGTCGCCAACTTCGGCAGCTCCTACACCCATCCCGGCATGGAGCTTGACCTCCACGCCGTCAAGCAACAGCCTGGGGAGTCGCTGCGCTCTTTCATCCAGCGGTTCTCCCAGGTACGCAACACCATCCCACATATTCAGAGTGCCTCTGTGGTGGTGGCGTTCTGACAGGGTGTCCTGGACGAGAAAATGCTTGAGAAGCTCGCGACCAGAGAGGTCCGTGACGTCTCGGAGCTCTTCAGCCTGGCGGACAAGTGCGCCAGAGCAGCTGAAGGGCGGAACTGGCACGCTCTGCCGACCTCCGAGTTGGGAGGACAGCCCGGGTCCGGTGCTGCTTCCTATGGGGGTGGCAAGAAGGCCAAGAACCGGGGGAGTGGCAAGATGAAGTCACCATTCACGGCCCCCGTCGCCGCAGTTGCGACGACTAGTGGGGCTTGGGGGCCACGCCCCGACAAAAGGCAGCGGCAATCACCGGTCCCAGACAGTGACCAGGGCGGGCTATGCCCCGTGCATGGCACCGGCAACCATACTGCTGCCGAATGCTGGGAGATCCAGAGGCTTGCGGAGCTCTTCCGCAAAGGAAGATAGCAGAGGGCTGAAGCACCGCCCTACCCTCAGAGGGATGGCAAACAGAAGGTCGATGCCCCAGTCACCGCTGCCCATCAGGTGGGGTTCCAAGAGCCTCAGCGTGTCATAAAGACAGTGCATGACGGAGAGGACTCCAGTTCCGACGGTGACGGGCCAGGGCGTTAACGAACTGCGGCGCGCCTCCGTGCCTTGAACATACCTCTCGGGAGCCGCCTAAGGCCTGTCAACCCCTTGAAGGCCTCGCCAGAGGGGGAAGACGCCTTAGGTCATCCATGACGAGCCCGGGCCTACCTACCCCTTGAAGGCCTTAGCCAGCTGAGGAGAACTCCCCGGGGGCCCCCAGGAGAAGCCGCGCAGGACCTGATCCAGCGCGAAGATAATAACCTCGTCGACAAGACTCGGCTGCAGGGAACACCCCACAACGCACGGTCTCGGCTAATGCTCTAAGCACTACCGCCAAAGAACCAAACGCGTCGGGGGCCTGCAGGAGGGCAACCTGGTGAAGCGGCATGCTCTATTCCAAGAAGGACCCATAAGCTCTCCCCCAGCAGGGAAGGTCCCTTCCGAATCATGAAAGCTGCCGCCCCAGGTACACATGCCTTTCAACCGAGAGTGGGATCCATTCCCAAAAATCCTTGCCATGAAGCAACGCTGTAAGTCCTACTTCCCGAGCATCAGTAGAACAGGGTTATTCCCTTCTGTAATGGATCCCATAGGATTTAGGAACAGAGCTTGGGGCAGCTAAGTCTCAAGGGACGGTACAGGACTACGTCCAGTTTAGTCTAGTTCCGACCCTAAGCGCGTAGAGTCTTGCTTCCCTTGAAGACGAGGCGGAACATTGCCTCCATGTACAGCCCGAATTCCATCTATGGGCACGAATACAGAGACATGTTCTACTTAGCTCTCTCACATGCGCTCATTTAAATTATGCACTAATTTTTATGATCGCACTATCTCTGTATGTTCATCGTACATCTAGCTCCCCCTCTCCTGCGCTCATCCATAGTCGGCATTCGCTATCCTGCCGAAGGCGGCTGCGCTTGAGGCACCTGCCGATGTCCGAGTCTCTCGGGCCTCCCCCAGTCAGGTGTTGCGGTGCCAGTTGGTTACCTCCAGGAAAGGCCTGCGTTGTGCATGGGGGGTACAGGGTGCGTATCCAGCTTAGCCGGCCATGAGCCCAAAGCATGCGCATCCTGCCCTCCGGCGGTACAGGGGAGTACGACCGCTTTGCCTAGTCATGAACCCAAAGCATGTGCACTCTGCTTCCCCAGCGCATGGCCCGGTACTAGGGATCGGACGGCCGTACCTGGACCTCGGAGGGAGCCGGAGCTCCGGCGCCTCGTGCACAGAATTGCCCAAGCCCCGTATAGCGAATCAGGATCGTAAGACGGATAAGACTAGGAGACGGGAGGGGAGGACCCCCCGAGGAGAATTACGTTTCCTCTGCCTGTGTGCAGGACCTCCAGGTTACCGCGACAGGGACTGCATGAAGCAGGGGGGAAAGGAGCTACCAACTACTCCGGCCTAGGACTGGAAAGACCGGGACCTGCCCCTCCAGCAGGGGCGGGACCCGGGGGCCCCACGTGTCCAGCGGGCCCGGAAATCTCTCCTCCCTTGAGGAGGGCTCCGGGCTCGCCACGTGGCAGGCGGAAACCAGACCTCCCCCCTCGGTGGGAGGGCTCCGAAAGCCCTACGTGTCCAACATGGCCGGAGCTCCCGCCTCTTAAGGAGGAGCTCCGGACCTGCCACGTGGCAGGCAGATTTGGAGCTCCCCATAGGGCGAGATCCGGAGACCTCCGGGGGCCCCTAACACGGTTAGGACCGGGGGAGGGTGTCTGTGCAAAGCTCCAAGATTGGAGATGGCCTCTGAGTACCTTGCGGAGCTAAGGACTCAGTCAGGCAAAGCCAAGAAGGAGAGAAAAAGCATCACAGACACAAGTATCCAAAAGAGTCAAATTAAGCGAGGCTCTATGAGCTGGACTACAGACTCGATAAAAAGGGAGAAACAAGTCCTAAGGACCTCCCGGCTGCCGCCGGAACCTTGCGGCTATAAGGGCAGCCACATCCTCGACTTCGGCCCTGGCAGCTTGCTCCCGCTCTGCAGCTGGGCCCTCTCTCGCTGGTTTTAGCGAAAAAGAGGGGTCGCGGCTCTTAAAGCATGCCAGCACATGTGAGGCGACCTCTAAGGCTAGGCCGTGCCCCTCGGCCTCAAGCTCGCTGGCGACCACCGAGTCTAGCCTGTCCAGCTTGGCGCCGATCGACTCCAGCGCGGGGATCACCTCCAACGCAGGGGCCGCGGTCCTCACCGGACTGAAGCCAAGAGGGATCAGGGCGGACCCTGCTCGATCCACGAAGCTCGAGACCGCAAGAGCCTCGGAGGACCGCAAGGCCGAAAGCTCCTCCACCTCGCGGCGGGCCGCCTGCAGAGCCTCCAGGTTCCTCCAGGCCGAAAGCTCCGGTTCAAGGTCTGGTTAACGCTTAGCAAAGCTAGTAGGACCTAGCGCCGGAGCTTACTAAAGCTTAGTCGGACCTAGCACAGAACTTATCAAAGCTAGTCGGACCTAGCACCGGAGCTAGCAAAAACAAGTCGGACCTAGCCAAAATAAGTCAGACCTAGACAAAGCAAGTCGGACCTTACGTCGGACCTATCGTCGGACCTTGCAGGAGCTCGGACCTAGAGTTGGACCTTGTTAAAAAGGTGTTTTGGTAGTATTCAAAACTTTTATCGTCAAAGCCAATGTATTCAGCACACATAGGTCTCACAATCTCCCCCTTGATGAATGCATTGGCAACACCACTTAAAATCCGAACATCGGCTTTTCACATGCAAAGATTTTGAAAACAATTTCTCCCCCTTTGTAAATCAGAAATAAAATGAGAAGAAAAACAAAAATACCAAAAATTCTCCCCCTGAGAAGAATCGTGCCAAAACACTTGTGAATGTGTGATCAATTTCTCCCTCTTTGACAATGTATTCAGCAAGGTACAAAAGAGAAATTTTAATTTGTTATGAGCACATTATAACATATACATATGAAACAAAGCTCATCCAAGTCATACTATCAAGTAACTTACACTATTACATCAATGAGATACATAAAGTAGTGTAAGCCATGCTAGAGATCAAGTGTAATTTTCAATTTAAGCAAGTCATGATCTCACAAACTTAACTATTTCAAGACCTGAAAGCATGACACTTGTTTTCTGCATTTTAATTATCATTTAAAGCACAAATTTTGATCTTATGACATTTGCAAGAGATTATATGCAGGATCAGCCTTATTCTAACCAACCAAGCCAAGCCTATGTCATTTGACAGTCAGAAGCTTAAGGACATGGTTTTAGTCATACACAACTCTTTTCAAGTTCATATCTGAGTGCAATGATAAGCCATCTCAAAAGAAGAAGTGTGATGCATGCATATTCTCTTGATCTTTTCTTATTTTTTTATTTGAACATAAAAACTCAACATGTGAGTTGATTACTTGATTAATACTTTATGATTAAAAGCACTTGTGAGCATGCAACAAGTTCAAAACAGCGTGAAAGTTTGACCATGACCAGATTTAGTGTAAGTAATTATTCCAATTACTAGACATGGTAAAAACTACAAATTGTATAACACGAGTAATGTAGTAAGAACTTTCATCATGAAAAAGGAATCACAAAGTCATATATGCATGAAATACTATGCTCATATTATTTTAATTTCAGATTCACACATAGACTTCCCAAGTTTCAAAATTCTCCCTCAGTTTAAGCCATGAGGATGCATAACCCCTATTTCACTACGAATGTAACAAAAACGAGTGAAATCCAAAGGTTTTGTAAAAATGTCAGCCAATTGTTGTTCGGTATCTACATGGTGAAGCACAATGTTCTTTTTTTCGACATTATCACGGGGAAAGTGATACCTAATGTCAATGTGCTTAGTT
This sequence comes from Neostapfia colusana, assembly GCA_030760725.1. Classification (NCBI taxonomy): domain Eukaryota; kingdom Viridiplantae; phylum Streptophyta; class Magnoliopsida; order Poales; family Poaceae; genus Neostapfia; species Neostapfia colusana. The sequence goes on along the minus strand of JASWHV010000017.1, from coordinate 27,339,255 downwards.
CTCGAATGTTGCACGAGGTTTTTAGCAATGCAAATGGCACTAGTGTTATCACAAAACAGTGGAACACTATCTAGATCAACCCCATAGTCCTTAAGTGTTTGAACAATCTAAAGAATTTGTGAGCAAGCACTAGCAGCAGCTACATATTAAGATTCGGCTGTGGATTGTGCAACTGAACTTTGTTTTCTAGAGGACCAGGCATCAAGTGAATTACCAAGAAAATGACAAGCACCAGAAGTACTTTTCCTATCAATCCTACAACCCCCAAAATCAGCATCGGAAAAAGCTTTCAAAGTAATGGTTGAGGAAGAAGGAAGAAAAATACCTGAAATCCTTTTGATGGCTTGACGATGTGAAGCACGTGGGAAGGCTTGAAACCGTGCACAAAGACATATGCTGAATTGTATGTCCGGTCTTGATGCCGTGAGATACAAAAGTGATCCGATCATGCTTCTATATTCTTTTTGATCAACGGGATCACAATATTCATCAAGTTCAAGTGTTGTTGCTGTTCCCATTGGTGTCCGAAGAGGCTTGCTTTTGTCCACGTTTAAACGCCTTAGGAGATCTTTTGTATACTTTGTTTGATGCACAAAGGTACCCTCCTTTGTTTGCTTGATTTGCAGCCCCAAAAAGTACGTGAGTTCTCCCATCATACTCATCTCAAATTCTGAACTCATCATAGATGAAAACTTAGAGACAAGATCATGAGAAGCACAACCAAAGATAATATCATCCACATACACTTGAACGAATAATGAGTCATTGCCATGCTTAAGCACAAAAAGAGTTTTATCAACCTTGCCCATGGTAAACCCCTTTTTAAGTAAGAATGTTTTTAACCTATCATACCATGCTCTAGGTGCTTGTTTGAGACTGTACAAGGCTTTGGACAGTTTGTAAACATGATTAGGAAAATTTAGATTTTCAAAACTAGGTGGTTGTTTGACATAAACCTCCTCATCTATGTAGCCATTAAGAAAATAACTTTTACCATTCATTTGATATAGCTTAAAACCTTTAGATGCAGCAAAAGCTAACAAAATTATTATGGCTTCTAATCTAGCAACAGGAGCAAAAGTTTCATCAAAATATAGACATTCAACTTGTGTGAAACCTTGAGCAACAAACCTAGCCTTATTCCTAACCACAAACCCATCCTCACTTTGTTTATTTTTAAACACCCATTTAGTTCCAATTAAAGCGTGACCTTGAGGTGGAGGTACAAGTTTCCAAACATTATTTCTTTCAAAATTTTCTAACTCTTCTTGCATGGCAATAATCCAAGATTCATTAGTGAGTGCGTGTGATATATCTTTGGGTTCAAAAGAAGCAACAAAAGCAGAATGAGCATGAGAATTGGGGTCGAAAAACCTGGATCTTGTAACTCGTTCATGCAAGCTTCCAATAATTTGTTGTGGAGGATGACTTTTGAGAATCTGGAGGGGAGTGGACACTTCACAAGCTTCTTCTTCTTCATGTTCATCACAAATAGATGAGCTTGTAACATGAGGAGGATCTGGACCAGCAATGGTGGTCATCGGTGCTGGCTGTGAATCAAGATCAGGAGCTGGAACAATGTCATTAGCTGCTGAATTTTCGGGCAGCAGCACCACTTCTTCCTCTTCTTCAATGAAAATACTTTCCCCCTGCGGATATGGATCCAGACCTGCAATATTTGAACTAGTACCTGGGCTAGCTTCATCAAAAGAAACCTCACAAGTCTCCACGATTTTGTTAGTATCAAGTAAAAGCACACGGTAGCCTCTAGTATGAGATGGATAACCAAGAAACATGCCATCAACAGATCTAGCTTCAAATTTATCAAGATTACCATGTTTCTTAACAAAGCATTTGCAACCAAAGACCCTAAAGTGTGTGACACTAGGCCTATGTCCAAACCTTAGCACATATGGTGTTTTACCTAGATTAGCACGCAAGAAAACACGATTTGAGACATAACAAGCGGTTGCAAATGCATCAGCCAAAATTTCCTAGGAGTTTGATATTCATCAAGCATAGTCCTAGCCATTTCAACTAACGTTCTGTTCTTTCTCTCTACAACACCGTTTTGTTGAGGTACATATGGTGAAGAAAATTGATGATCTATTGCATTTTCAGCACAAAAGTGATCAAACGATTGATTTTTAAATTCGGTTCCATTATCACTTCTAATTGCTCTTAAAGATCCTGGGTGATCAATTGATAATCTAAGAAATAAAGTTCTAAAGTGACTAAAAGCTTCATTCTTAGATGCCATAAAGTAAACCCAAGAGTATCTAGAATAGTCATCAACAATCACAAGAACATACCATTTACCTCCGAAGGATTGAACACCTGAAGGTCCTACGGTGTCAAGGTGTAAAAGTTGACCCGGTTCAGTTGTCATGGTCATTGTGAGAGGAGCATGTGAACCTGCAACCATTTTAGCATGTCTACAAGAAGAGCACACAATTTCTTTATCCCCTTTAAGCTTAGGCAGCAAACGTATGCGATCAAGAGCACTAACACGCGTGAGATGATCAAATCCTACATGACCAAGTCTACGATGCCAAAAATATAAATCTTTGGAATCATTTGCAACTAGACATCTATGCTTAGAGCAAGACATATCAAAATCACCTTTAAAAACTCTTCCAAACCGAGACATGTTAAAAATAAGCTCACTATTTGAACCTACAACTTTGCAGCAGTTTTTATTGAAAATAATTTCCAGATTTTAATCTAGCAATTGTAAAATAGAAAGCAAGTTTGTCGGTACCCTCAATATGGGGTACCCCGCGCACAGGGGAAACTGCCTAAGGACCTTACCCTTCTCCGCAGGGAGAGCTCCGAAGGCGCCACGTGTCCAGTGGGGCCGGACCTCCCTGTCCTTAGAGGAAAGCTCCGGGCCCCCACGTGGCCAACTGAGCCAGACCTCCCCCCTCCGCAGGGAGAGCTCCGAAGGCTCCACGTGTCCAGTGGTGCCGGACCTCCCTCTCCTCAGAGGAGAGCTCTGGGCCCGCCATGTGGCCACAGAGCCGGACCTCCCCCCTCCACGGGGAGAGCTCCGAAGGCTCCACGTGTCTAGCGAGGACGGACCTTCCTCTTCTCAGAGGAGAGCTCCAGGCCCGCCACGTGGCCAGCAGAGCCGGACCTCCCCCCTCCGCGGGGAGAGCTCCGAGGGCCCCACGTGTCCAGCGAGACCGGGCCTCCCTCTCCTCAGAGGAGAGCTCCGGGCCCGCCACGTGGCCAGCAGAGCAGCGCTGCCCGCCCCTGCGCGGTAGGCAGCAAGAGTAAAGACGCGCCATACCTTGCCCGTACAAGGTATTCAAGACCCGCGCCTTTGGAAGGCGCGGAGGCACGGAGCACGCCTCTGTCAGGTGCCGTTGCGCCCAGTCACATCATAGTGAATACTGGCGCGCCGTGTCAGAGGTTGTACGCCAATAAACACGGCGACAAGACACCCCGTGCCGCCCCTGCCATCATCAACCACTACGGCTAGCTTGCGGCATGGGCAGGGCGGCAGAACGAAGACTCAGAGGCCCTCGCCAGAGACAACTACCGATGTTACTGCAGGATACGGTAGATGGCAGGCAATCTCCCCAGGACCACCTGTCGGGTCCCGAGCTCACCTTGTAAGCCGCCTCAGCCTTAGACTATAAAAGGCTCGGGTAGGTGACGTTAGCAAGGGTTCGGCATTTGACCCACTCTCACGTAGGGTTTGACTCTTTGCACACTTACGCTCCAGCATCCGAGCACTTACGTGATCCTCAAGCTCAGAACTCCGGTCCTGAGCACCAAGCAATACAACGAGCATCTCTGCTCACCGTGGACGTAGGGTTTTACGCTCCGACGGCCTGAACCACGTAAAAATCTCTTTGTCAAGCTTCTCCCTCTATCGTCCCTAACGCATGAGCTCTCCGTGAGTGACTAGCCCCTCCGAAAAAGAACCTCCACAGGCTGCCCAGAGCTGGCCCGGAGGAAGTGTCGGCTATACACTTCGACATTTGGCGCGCCAAGAAGGGGGCTTTTCCCTTGCGCGACGAGCTTTCGCCGATGAAGATGACGAAGCTTCCTTCAGCGGCAAGCTCTCCCCGCCCACGTTCACGACGAACGGTGACCAGCGGGGACTTCATCTCGACACACTCGGGACGGAGTGTGTCAGGGCAAGCTGGAAGCCAGCAGCCGACTCCGGTAGCGCTGACTCCGGCAGCGCAGACTCCAGCAAGCCCAAGATCTACTGCAGTGCTGAGGGTCTCCCACGGGAGTGCACTAGCTGCAGCACGATCGCTACTGCGCAATCCACCTGCTGGGGACGCGCCTCAGTCAGTGACCCAGCAGTGGATTCGCAATGTAGAACGTTTCGTTGTCGCCGCCGCCAACCCTCAGCTTCGGCGGGGACGATGTCCCAGTCAACCGGCTGTGTCGCTGCCACGCACGCCAATGGTTGACGGGAAGACGACAGACTCCCGCTCCACCAGGCTCCCATTGGCAGACCTGAGGTCGGAGCTGGAACGATGCCACCTGGACAAAGACGCCCGAGTGGTCATCGAGTGACGGCGAGAAAGGCGTCATAACCAAGAGGCCGGCGACAGCATGTCAACCGCCTCGACCCAGCCTGAGGTGCAGACGTTCGCTGCGTGATCTCTGCCCCAGGCATACGCCACGCAGCATATGCCTCAGCCATATGCCCTGCAAATGGTGCCCCCGGTCTATGGCACAGCCTTGCCCATACCGGGGTACACAGTGCCAGCGGTGAATCAAGCGTTCGCGGCACCAACACCTGCAGCAACAGGAGCAGGATGTGCGGCCCTGGCGCCACACCTTCGCTTCACGAAGTGGCCGCGCAAGTTCCGGCCGCACCTGCCTCAGAAGTACAATGGCAGCGTCAACCCGGCGGAGTTCCTCCAGATCTACTCCACCGTCATCCTTGCTGCAGGAGGGGACGAGGCCTTCATGGCCAACTACTTCCCCGTCGCCTTGACCGGCCCAGCTCGGTCTTGGCTCATGAATCTCCCCCAGGGTTCCATAACCTCCTGGGAGAGCTCTGCCGGCAGTTCACTGCTAACTTCGGCAGCTCCTACACCCGGCCTGGCACGGAGCTCGACCTCCATGCCATCCAACAACAACCTGGAGAGACGCTACGCTCCTTCATCCAGTGGTTCTCCCAGGTAGGGAACACCATCCCCCACATTCAGAATGCTTCTGTGGTGCTGGCGTTTCGGCAGGGTGTAAGGGACACGAAGATGCTCGAGAAGCTCACGACCAGAGATGTGTGCGACGTCTCAGAGCTCTTCAGCCTGGCGGACAAGTGCGCCAGGGCAGCAGAAGGGTGGAACTGGCACTCACAGCCAGCCTCCGAATCAGGAGGGCAGCCCAGATCTGGCGCTGCTTCCCATGGAAGCAGCATGAAGACCAAGAACCGGGGTGGCGGCAAAATGAAGCCACCGGCCGCAGCTCCCGTTGCTGCAGCAGCTGCACCCAGTAGAGCTCGGGGGCCACGCCCCGACAAGAGGCAGCGACAGTCACCAGCTCCAGATGGTGACCAGAGCGAGCTGTGCCCCGTGCACAACACCAGCAGCCATACTGCTGCTGAATGCCGGGAGATTAGGAAGCTTGTGGAGCGCTTCCGCAAGGGGAAGCAACCGCGTACTGATGCCCCTCCTTTCCGTCAAAAGGAGAGCAGGCACAACGTCGACCACCAGGAGGAGTTCCGGGAGCCTCAGCGCGCCGTGAAGGCGGTTCACAACCACGAGGACTCCAGCTCTAGTGACGACGAATCACGGCAGTAGCCCACTACGGCCACCTCGTCTTGAAGATGTCCACACCAACAGGCGTCCTCAAGATCTGTGGAGACCGCACTGCTGCATTGTCAGCCTTGGAAAAGCTCCGAGCATTTGCAGCAGCCTGAGCACCAGCCCCAGCGGTGCAGAACTGGGCCGGCTCCACCCGAGCGCACGCCCCCGTGCCTCGGCCTCACCTCCTGGGAGCCGCTCGGGACCTGTCAACCTCCGGTCAGCCTGAGCCAAAGGAGGAAGACATCCCGGGTCCCCCCAAGAAGAGTCCAGGTCCGCCTACCTCTTGTCGGCCTGAGCCAATGGAGGAGGATACCCCCGGGCTCCCGGGAGAAGCCGTGCAGGACCAGCTCCGGCGTGAAGATATCGACCTCGTCAATGAGGCACGGTTACAAGCAACACTCCTCAACGCACGTTCCCGGCTGGCGCTCTGGTGCTACCGCCAAAGGACCAAGCGCATCTGGGAGCTACAAGAAGGCGACCTGGTGCCGCGGCGCAAAATTCTCGCGGAGGACCTATAAACTCTCCCCCAGCCGGGAAGGTCCCTCCTGAGTCACGAAAGTTGCCGTCCCAGATACATGCGCCTCTCCACCAAGGATGGGATCCGCTCCCGAACCCTTGGAACATGGAACACCACAGTAAGTTCTATCCCCAGAGCATTAGTAGTACAGGCCTTTTCCTTTCTGTGATAGATCCCATAGGGACCAGGAACAGCGCTCGGAGCAGCTAAGCCTCAGGGGACGGTCCAGGACTACGTCCAGCCTGGCCTGGTTCCGACACCAAGCGCGTAGAGTCTTGCTTCCCTTCTTAATGAGGCGGGTCGTTGCCTCCATGTTCAGTCGCCTTCCTCCTATGGGCATTTAGACAGAAACCTGTTCTACCACGCTCTTACTTATGTGCTCATTTAAATTACGCATTAATTTCTAAGACCGCACTTTCCATGTATGCTCACCGTACATTTAGCTCCCCTTTCCCGCTGTCATCCGTACTCGGTATTTGCTATCCTACTGAAGGCGATTGCGCTTGAGGTACCTGCCGATGGCCAGGGGGCCTTTCGGGCCTCCCCCAGTCAGGTGTTGCGATGCCCAGTTGGTCTCCTCAAGGAAAGGCATGTGATGTGCATGGGGGGTCTAGGGTGCGTAGCCTGCTTTGCCTGGTTCCGACCCAAAGCATGCGCGCCCTGCCCTTCAGAGGTCCAGGGCAGTACAGCCGCTTTGCCTGGTTCCATACTGAAAGCCTGTGCACTCTGCCTCCCCGGCGTTACGGTCCGGTACTAGGGGCCGGACGGTCGTACCCTGACCTCGGAGGGAGCCGGACCCCCGGTGCCTCGCGCACAGAATTGCCCAAGTCCCGTATACTGGACCAGGACCGTAAGGCAAATAAGACTAAGAGACGGGAAAGGGAGAGCCCCCGAGGAGAATTACGCTTCCTCTATCTGTGTGCAGGACCTACAGGTTTTAGCTACGGGGACCGCCTCAAGGGGGGCTGGAGCTATCGAGTACTCCAACGCAGGACCGGAGGATCCGGGTCTCGCCCCTTCTGGAGGGACGAGCCCCGAAGGCCCCACGAGTACCAGCGAGACTGGAGCTCCCCTCTCCTCAGAGGGTAGCCCCGGACCCGCCATGTGGTCGGCAGAGCCGGACCCCGCCCCCTCCACTGGGACGGTCTCCGAAGGCTCCACATGTCCCGCGGGGCCGGACTACCCTCTCCTCAGAGGAGCTCCGGGCCCGCCACATGGCCAGCAGATCCGAGCCTCCCCCATCCTCACGGGGCGAGCTTCGGAGACCCCTTGGGCCCTTCACACAATAAGGACCCTAGGAAGGTGACTGTGTAAGACTTCAAGATTGGTGAAGACCTTTGAGTACCTTGCAGAGCTAAGGACTCGGGCAGGCCGAACCGAGAAGAAGATAAAAGAACACAGTCACAGAAAGCAACAAAGGGTCTATTCATTCAAAGCTCCATGAGCTTGTCTACAGACTCAACAAAAACAAAAAACAAAAAGAACAAGCCCTAGGATTCCCCTGGCTCACGCCGGAACCTAGAGGCTACAAGGGCAGCCACATCCCCGACTTCAGCCCTAGCGGCTTCCTCCCGCTCCATGGTGGGGCCCTGCCTCACTGGCTCTAGAGAGAGGGAGGGATCCCGGCTCCGGAAGCATGCCAGCACGTGCGTCGCAACCTCCGTCGCCAGGCCCCGCCCCTCCGCCTCGAGCTCGCTGGCGACCACTGCTTCAAGCCTGTCCAGCTTGGCGCCAATGGACTTGAGCGCGGGGATCACCTCGGCCACCTTCTGCGCCAGAGCCTTTGCCCTCTCAGGGTTGAAGCCAAGAGGAAACAGGGCGGACCCTGCCTGGTCAATGAAACTCCAGACCGGTTGGGGCTCGGCGGACCGCGAGGCCTGGAGCTCCTCCATCTCGCGACACACTGCCAGCAAGGTTTCGAGGCCTTCTTCAGAGAATTCCTTCTCCTTGGCCGCCAGAGAGTCTTCCCGGAGCTGGAGACTCTGGGCAAGCCGCTCCAACTCCGAAGCCCGGAAGTCGGCTGCCAGCTCCCGATCCAGGACCGCCTGGCGCTCCCAGGAGATTTGCTCCTCCCGCGCGACCAGATCTGCCTTCCGTGTCTCCAGCTCCTTAGCTCGGGCCCTCAGGTCGCCCTCGCCGGCCGTCAGCTGGGCGGTGACCTTCCACGCCTCGGCCGCCACAGCTTGCTCCCGGTCCGTGACGACGCGCTCGCGGCGCTTCAGCTTCAGCCGCAGCTCCTCCAAAGCATAGAAGTTCGCCTTGACCCAGGCATGAGCCTCGTGGGTCTCCTGGTGGAGCCGCCGAGTCTCAGAGTCCAGGCGGTCGACGGCCTTCTTCTGATGCTCAAGGAGTGCTTCCATGACATCGAGCGACATCCGCCTCGAGTCAAGCTCCTCCCTGACCTCCTCGGTCCGCTCCTTCAAGAGGCGCCCCCAGCTACGGAGGCGATCCCTCTCACCTGCCTGCTCCTCCCGCTCACGGCCGAGCGCGGCCAGAACCTGCCGGACGCTTGTCTGGGCAAGCTCGAGGGCATCCGCCAGGGGCAGCGGGGTGGCAGAGGCTGAAGCTGCGCCCCCAACTTCCTCCATCACGTCGTCTTCAGGAGGAGCTGGCGCTCCGGCGACCAAGATGAGGCGCTGATCAGGAGAAGCCGGCACCAAAGCGTGGCCGCTCCCGGCGCACCCCGGTTCACTGCCTGCCGAAGAGCCTGTGGCTGCTTCTCCCGCTTCGACACCAGAAGGTGAGACCTGCCAGCCGGACGCACCAGACCTTCATCAACAGCCGGCACCCGAGCTGGCGAAGGAGGATGAGCGGATGATGTTGCCGCCGCCGCAGGAGCCGGACCGACCGGCGCAGGAGGAGCCTGCACTGGCTTGGGGGCTGCCAGAGCCGCTTCAGCTTCCGGGCGCTGCGGTGCAGATCCCCCGTAGTCGGGGATGGCTGGGAAACGGGAGTGTTACCGGTGCTCGATGAGTCCCTGCAAACATTGGAGGCTCTCGGGTTAAGAAAAGAAAAGGATGCAGGCTCTAGAACCCGGTAAGGGCGACACTTACCGAGGGACACAAGGGCTCCAACAGGATCTGAACCCCGGCTTCCGAGTCGGGGTAGGAACACTAGAGCCCACCGTCGCCACCGGGGGCTGCCCCGCAGTCGCCCGGATTGGCGAAGCAGGGGATGCTTCCGAAGCTCCCCTAGACGCCGATCCAGCTCCAGAGGCACGGGGTGCCTGCGCCCCCATATGAGATCGAGCGCTGCTCCGCCCAGCACCACCTTCTGATGAGCCAGCCACAGGGATGCTTGCAGACAGGGGCGCCTGAGCCCTAGGCTCGCCTCTGGGCATCGATACGCCAGTGCTCCCCCTTGGAGCTCCACCTCCTGAGGAAGGAGGGCGCGACGCCCGGGGACCCTCGGGCCGTCGCTGCTCGAGAGGAGTCCCGTCGGGATGAAGAGCCCGAGGTCTCTTGGAGTTGCCGCCTGACGAGCTGACGTCTCCAGAGGAAGGACGGGCAGGTACCCTGGTTCCCTGACTTGGCGCAAACGCCACCGCCGCAGGAGACCGGGCGCGTTTCTTCTCCGGAAGCAAGTTGGAAGCCATGGCAGATGGAAGCTGAAGAACAAGGAAGATGCAAGCGCAGGGAAGTGCGAAGGGAGGCCGCGATGTGGGTGAGATCCACTTTTAAACTTCCCAGGCGCGATTCAAAGCGATTCGAAACCCTTCGAGTACGCTGCTTGGCGCAACCGCTTCGGCTCTAAGACCAAGCATCAATGACAAGTGGACCCAAGCCGTCCAGCTGAAGCGGTGGGCCAAGGAGTCAGTCTCCCGAGGAGACGAGCCAGCAGGACGCTTTGGCGGTTCCCGAAAAGGCGCTGCGACGTGCAGAAGTGGCAGTCTTGGGAACCACTATAGTAAAAGCTGTCATCAAGTGGGGCACATGCTCCCACGATCCCGCTACTGTTCGTACTCTGGCAACGGTCAATGCGGGCCTTTGAGAAGGTGCGCAGAGTGGAAAAGACGGGGGGCCCCACCTCGGGCTCGTTATCTCCCCCGAGATGGGCCCGGGGGCCACTGTCGGTACCCTCAATATGGGGTACCCCCGCGCACAGGGGAAACTGCCTAAGTACCTTACCCTTCTCCGCAGGGAGAGCTCTGAAGGCGCCATGTGTCCAGCGGGGCCGGACCTCCCTCTCCTCAGAGGAAAGCTCTTGGCCCTCCACGGGGCCAACTGAGCCGGACCTCCCCCCTCTGTGGGGAGAGCTCCGAAGGCTCAACGTGTACAGCGGGGCCGGACCTCCCTCTCCTCAGAGGAGAGCTCGGGGCCCGTCACATGGCCAGCAGAGCCAGACCTCCCCCCTCCGTGAGGAGAGCTCCGAAGGCTCCACGTGTCCAGTGAGGCCGGACCTCCCTCTCCTCAGAGGAGAGCTCCGGGCCCACCACGTGGCCAGCAGAGCCGGACCTCCCCCCTCCGAGGGGAGAGCTCCGAGGGCCCCATGTGTCCAGTGGGACCGGGCCTCCCTCTCCTCAGAGGAGAGCTCCGGGCCCGCCACGTGGCCAGCAGAGCAGCGCTGCCCGCCCCTGCGCGGTAGGCAGCAAGAGTAAAGACGCTCCATACCTTGCCCGTACAAGGTATTCAAGACCCGCGCCTTCCCAAGGCGCAGAGACGCGGAGCACGCCTCTGTCAGGTGCCGTTGCGCCCAGTCACATCACAGTGAATACTGGCGCGCCGCGTCAGAGGCTGTACGCCAATAAACACAGCGACAAGACATCCCCTGCCGCCCCTGCCATCATCAACCACTACGGCTAGCTTGCGGCATGGGCAGGGCGGCAGAACGAAGACTCAGAAGCCCTCGCCAGAGACAACTACCGGCGTTACTGCAGGATAGATGGTAGGCAATCTCCCCGGGACCACCTATTGGGTCCCGGGCCCACCTTGTAAGCCACCTGAGCCTTGGACTATAAAAGGCTCTGGTAGGCGACGTTAGCAAGGGTTCGGCATTTGACCCACTCTCACGTAGGGTTCGACTCTTTGCACACTTACGCTCCAGCATCCGAGCACTTAGGTGATCCTCAAGCTGAGAACTCCGCTTCTGAGCACCAAGCAATACAACGAGTATCTCTGCTCACCGTGGGCGTAGGGTTTTACGCTCCGGCGGCCTGAACCACATAAAAATCTGTGTCAAGCTTCTCCCTCCATCGTCCCTAACACGTTTGCTCTCCGTGAGTGACTAGCCCCTCCGAAAAAGAACCTCCGCGGGCTGCCTAGAGCAGGCCCAGTGGAAGTGTCGGCTACAAAGTTGTATTTCAAATTTTTGACAAGTGCCACATCCTTCAAAGTGTAGTGATCATTTCCTCTAACAAAATCCTTAGCAATTATAGGAGTTGAAGAATTATCGGCAAAAGTAACATTCTCTACACGTGACACAAAAGAGAGAGAGGAGAACCATTATTTGTTACCGGTCATGTGGCGTGAGCAACCTGTATAGGATCGAAGTACACGTGTAAAGCTACCAGAGTGGGTGAATGGTAGATAAAAACTTTTCAGCGGAAGTAACAGAACACCCCTCAGCAGAAAACCGATCTGTTAAAGAAACCGTGTGTGCGACTAATCTAAACGTGTTCAACTGTGACAAAACTAGTATAGATTGTATAGAATCAAGTCACGAAGACGTCACAACAAGAATGATGAAAATCCGTTGAGAGAAACTCAAGTTACGATCGAAAGATCGAACAAAAGTCAATCTGTCCTACGCTAGAAAAACAGTTCTGGAATACTGCAAAGAAACTCGTGTAGATTAGAAACCACAAATTCAATGACCGTGACATTTTCACAGATGATAGATAATCAAGTTGTGAAGACAACACAAAAAGAACACATCAATTGGATCTGTAATACCCGAGTTATGATAAAATCACCGAAGCAAGGTAGTGCTGAACAGAAACTCGACGAGAAAAACTTGTCTGAAACAAGTCGGATGAACAAGGCACAAAAGTTCCTTTAGAATACGAATTTTATTTATCAAAACACAAGAGGAACAGCCCCAAAGTCGTTCTCTACACGAGCCTTGGCCTCCCTTGCTTATATAACCAGCTCTATGGCCAATCCAATTCAAACTAGGACTCCTACTCCTACTTGGATTCAAACTGTAACTTTCCAATACTGCTCAAGACTCTTCTATACGCAGATAGAAGCAATCTTAAAACTTCCAAACACCTTAGGAAAGTCCCAAACATTCCTAAAACAACTCTACTTCATGCCTAACATGAAATCCTGTTATAACCAACTCAAAACTTTCCATAAACAAACCATAACCGCCTCAGCCACAGCCTGAGCGCAAAATCCAGCCGGTTGAACCTTTTCAACCATATCTCTACATCCATATCTCTTCACCACGCCTTGGAACAATGTTGCCACGTCCATGCACTCCTTGCACACGTGCAAACACCTTCCAACAATGTCCACGATACCTTCATATGCATTGTTCTTAATCCAAACATGCTGCGCGACCTCCCGATCAACTCAACCACAATTCCTCCCGAACTTGGTTGTTGAACCTCATCTTCTCCCGAAGACTAGTTCAATGGATCCTGTCACCAGCCATGTCTGGAACTCAAGCAACACCTGCACATGAATAAACAACCAATACTTCCGAGCACAAGTCCTCGACTTGACTCTCGTTAGTTCCGAAACTACAACATCTTACGTGAGCACCTCACATAAGCATGTTGTAAACCATAGAAAAATGATATCAGCCATAACAACCAAAACACACCAAAAGCTTAGTAAAATAATACTAAGCAAACTTTCCATAAGAGTAAAGCAAGTTCGAAACATTGCAAGTTAAAAGCAGAACCATTGCATTCAAGCTCCGAACCTTACCAAAGCTAACCGGAGCTTACCAAAGCTAGTCGGACCTAGCGCCGGAGCTTACTAAAGCTTAGTCGGACCTAGCACGGAACTTACCAAAGCTAGTCAGACCTAGCACTGGAGCTAGCAAAAAAAGTCGGACCTAGCCAAAATAAGTCAGACCTAGATAAAGCAAGTCGGACCTTACACCGGACCTATCGTCGGACCTTGCAGGAGCTCGGACCTAGAGTCGGACCTTGTTAAAAAGGTGTTTTGGTAGTATTCCAAACTTTTATCGTCAAAACCAATGTATTCAGCACACATAGGTCTCACAAGGTTATTAAGTGTAGTACAGTGTTGATGCACCGTAAGAAGCATGTCGGTACTACGTAGCCTCACCAAAGAAAATCCTAAACCGGACTATACCGGCATATCCGTTTTATCAGTGGCACTAAAAGGTCTCTCGCACATGTGTGCTACACGTACGTACGTGGTTAGTACCTGCAGAAGAACACTCAATAGGTTTCTATCATTTTAGGCAGTTCCATATCATACTAAAAACATACGCCCCGTATCATTTCCATACGGGCCGTCCTTGAGTCAAGCCACGTCTCAAGGTACACGGTCGTGTTTTTACACCACATGACGGGGAACCCTAGTATATCATGAACGGGTCGTCACGGTTGGGAATGTTATCAACCCAACGGATACCACCTACTGCCCTGCAGGGCACGCCGATGGCAAGCGTTGCGTATGTCCTCCTGGGCTATTTCCAGAAGATCACACTATCGCGTTACTGACCACACGATGGGGTCTCCACTTTCTTGCGTAATGCTCGCTAGGGATCCGCATTTCATATGAACTCAGGAACATGAAGAGTCCAAGAGTTTCATATTGACGTCTCACACCAAGCTGTGATACCTATCCCTGAACCACTTTCCTCGTCAGGGGAGCTAACCGAAATTGAACCGCTTTCGGTGGCGTTCCTTACTATGCTTATCTGAGCGTAGGTGCGTCGTTACATAATCAAGTTCAGAAGTATAACAAGTATGTTAGTCATGTCACTTAAGTAACTATACTACTATAGTCCTTATGTGGGCCTAATACCGTTTCCTCACTGTATCCTAATTTTTGTCGTGATACGATCCTTATTCTGTATGCTATTACCAATGCGGCTCTGATACCACGCTGTGAGGGTCCGGTCCCGATCACGGGGCCGTGCCGCTCGCCCGGGAATCGCATTGGGTGGTGTCGTGCGATGCGGCACCCAACATCACACATAATAAAGCATCATATTACATAAATCAAGCGGAAGCTTACAAAGTGTAAATTTTTCAAATACTTCTCAAAATAATCTACAGCGGAAGACTATTACAACTCGCGTCTCGTATCTATGCTAAGCAACAGGGAAGGTGTCCAGCCCGCGGACCCTTCTCGCTAGCAACACTATCACCATAGCAGCGGCAGGGGTTGCAATGAGTTCACCACTCGGAGAGCTCCGAGTCTCATCGGACACCCGTACATATAAGTGTACCGTTATTACCTGCAAAACAACTTATGCAGTATCCCTGAGCATGAAGCTCAGCAAGACTGACCCATCACCCTAGCCATGAAACTCTACATGCTAAAAATAGAGGGCTGAATATAGAAGTTTGCACAAAGATGAACCTGAGCTAAAGGAGGTCCTTACTTCAAGTTTTAAGCAACTTTTATAGCCCTCGCGCAATTTACATCGAGACTCCACAATCAAACAAGAAACGCTTCATCTCGATGTCACTTGCCCGAGCTGAAAGTAACTTTAGTGAGCTACCCTAGACTCATACTGACCTTGCACCATTAACGTCGAGACTCCACAATCAAACAAGAAACGCTCTGCCTCGACGCTAATAGCCCAAGGTGGAAAATAAATTTAGTGAATGTGTTGATCATTCCTCATCTCCATTATGAGGATTACTCACAAAGCATATTAAATGTTTTTCCTAGTTTATTACTACGTCACGACTCAGTGTACAAGTATGCTCACTACCGCGAGCGACGGTGATTGCAATCAAAAACACCCGGCTGACACGGCACGTGCGCCCGTACACGATGTTGCACACAGCAACCATCATGACGTCGTATGTGGCAACCTTTCACACGACACCCAAATGTCGAACCGGTCCCACCGACTGGGATTAAGTCTCTCTACGGCAAACCCTCGTAGAGCTGATTTCTCTATCCTTTCAGCATCGGCATCAGACGGTGAGGTATGCCTCACTCAAACTTGTCCAGCAGGGCCGCACACGAGAACGGGCCTTAATCGACTCAGACATAGACTAGGTTCACAGGACCACGTCCTTGATCCTTCCATCCACTGCCCGATCTCCATTCCTAACTATGAGGATCAATTCCCAACTCTTCTGATTGACCCCCCTTCATCCCAGTTCACGAGTAGGAAACTGCCGACTTGAGTTTTGCTTCTTTTAATCCACTTTTGTTGACTTGAGATAAGCAGTTATAAACAAGTGTTAACCTAATCTACATTATACTCCAGAGTTTTCTGGGTCATGCATTTGGAGTGTCATACCTCCTAGACTTAATGCAATAAACAGAATGCTAGACATATAAGTGAATACAAATAAAAACTTGTAAGTTTTGATGCAAACCGGGGCTTGCCTTTGTTTTGCAGGGGACTAATATATATAACTCAGTTAGTGAAGACCAGTTGGTTTGATCTCTTGCCTCCCTCCTTTGATCTCCACTCCAATAACCTCAAGTTCTTCACATAGATGCTATACGTAATGAATATGCACATATGTTTAATTGTAAAGACTTTGCTACAAGTTCTAACAACAAGTTTCAAAACTGGAACTCTGTTTAAGAATTTAGAATGACATGGGTCCTATTGGTTTCGGTTCGGGGTTAAGCAACATGATTATGTGCTAAGTGTTTTCCCTCTCTCCTATATTGATCACCTCCAATGGTTAAACATAACAGGGGTGATCCAGAGCTCCAATGGAGGTGAGAATTTTCATGTGGGTTCCTTGTAACAAGAAAGTAATCTGGACCAATATTTGGAATTTTCCAATGAATAGATCACTCAGAATAATTGCCTAAGCATTTAGGCAAAAAGGAATTAATTCTGAATAAATTTGCATGTTCATGCCAAACTTAGTAAACTACAATTTCACTTATAGTTAAGATTTTTGGAGCTAAGAATTTCCCAGAAATGAATTTCCAAATTTTGGAAATTCTCTGAAAATGTTTCTGTATTCAATTGAATACAGCAATTTTAAATCTGAATTGCCCTACGCAAATCAACTCCAAATGAGCTGAAACTTTTACAGGAGTTCACTAATATCCTAAAGAATGTTCTGGCAAAATTTGAGGATTTTTGGATGAACCAAACTCCCTCTGAAATTCTTTTGCTGAAAAGTTTTAAAGAATTTTCCAGAATTAACAATAAGTTTCATACAAATTGGGTTGTATATTTGGATAGTACTCTATTTGGGGAATTCAACGAAATTGGTTTCACAATTTTTGGACATTCCTACACCAAGTTGTGGCTCTTCAAAGGTTGAACTGAAAACTGGAAATCCAGAAATGTTTAAACGCCTGCCAGTGGGTCCCACCCGGCAGACCTTCTTCTTCCCCACGCTAAACAGAGACTGCGGTGGCGCCCTCCGGCGGGCGTCGCCGGAATAGCTTTCCCGGCCATCCCCCGATCTCAAACTCATCGCCCCGCCCTAACTCGGCCCGCAGAACAGGTTGGTAGGGTCGCCGGCGGCCGGGGATCACCGGAACTGGGCGCCCGACGGTGGCAGCGACCGTTAGGGTTCCGGCGCGGTCGGGAATATGCTACACCGCATCAAAACGGTAGGGAATTGATCGGAGAGCACCGTGGGAGCTTGAGGATGTCGAAAATGGCCGCCAAACCTCGTGGAAAGGTCGGTGTCACACCCGGTTTGCCCCAAAGAACAACTGAGTGAATATCACATGTATGCCAGCATCATTCTCTCATACATGTGATGACAAATAGTAAAGCATCACTTATTACAAGCCAAGTGTTCGAATATAAATATGTCTTACATAGCATACGTCTCGATGGACGATAATATGTTCATAACATGTAAATAAAGCAGCAGTGGAATGTAAATCTTGTGGGCTCCGTCACAGGCGTTGCCCGGAGGACTCCGTGAACCTAGAATCCTTCTTCTGGTCCAAAGTCTTGGTCATTAAACACCACATCATCCCCTTGACCTGAGCAGCAATTTAAACCAACAGAAAAGCAAGGTTGAGTATCGTTGGTACTCAGAAGGTGTGGGAAAGTTATGTCATGCATGGCTAGAGTAAGGAGAGGTTGAACTCTTGGTTTAAGCACTACGCAATTAATACCTATCACCTTAGCTTATTAAGCACCTACATTACTACACAGGTGAAATGGTCCCAATCCCTCAACCCATCATCAATATCAAGTACTCCACAATATCATTTCCAATGTTAAGCTCCCCGCTCAACATCCTCAACTTCCAATTTCATCATCCTCTAATCATGAATAAGTCCAAGCCGCTCTTGACCGTGAGCACGGCTGTCATGACAGTTTTGACTCTGCAGAGTTTGCACCGCTGTACCCACATGTAGTGATTTCATCCCTCGTTGCCAGGTGGACTAAAAGAACCTCCATTATGCCAGTGGCCGCGAATCACGTTCACACTTCCCAGGTGCGTAGCCAGGAGAACACTACGAGGCCTTTACAAAGGGATTCCCGACGAGCGTGGGCCCACTGAGGTTTCACCCCTAACAGCATACAAGAGGCTCCAACCCCGCTGCAGTGGCCCCCTCTTGAGCCTTGCAGTTCATATGGTAGTCCAGCTGACACCTATTCCCCGCACCATCCAACACACTCATACTACGCCGGGGATACACCTAATTAATTGGCCAAGCTGCCCCATCTCAGCATGTGGTTCACACGGTAAAGCTAGATTAAATGCTCCATGAACTGGTCCTTAGGATCCAGGCAAGTACTAAACACAAACCCGAGTCTTGTGCACCCATCACCAACCAAATCATCCAACTTGCCTCGATCCCTACCTCTACATAACTCATAATATCTCATTCAAGAGTAAGGTAAACAAGTTGATGATCTCATATCCCACTTATCCCATTTCTAAGCATGGCTAAGCATAAGCATATGAATAAATGACATAATAAAATAAATCCCAACCCAAGCTACAAGGAAACAAGGTAATGCAATTCTATGGAAACTTCCTATCATGGGTATCATATTCCAAATTGACCATGCAATTAAATTCTAACTACACATTCCTAGTATAGGATCAAAGTGGTCAAGGACACTTGCCTTCTTCGTGCTGCTCTGGGAATGGAAAGTTTTGGTCTTGGAAGGGGAGAACTTGCTCTGGCGCAGGTTCTACTCATGCCAATACACATAACAAAATAAAACAACAATCCATAAGCCATAGTTCACACTTTCACTCATGCAAACCACACATACATACATACTAAAGTCATTCACATGTTTAGGTGTTGTGGTTACCCTAGATGTGTTGATTTTTGGCCTACATGCACTTTTAAACACACACACACACACATATATATATATATATATATAATCTCTAACTTTTGTATTCAGATTTCTAGTTGCACACTATATATTAATTTCCCATTTGAACAAATTCTCTATATTTAATTAATACACTCCTTAGTCACAAAATTTGCATGAAAGAAAGTTTCCTACTTCAAATAGGTTTTCAGATCTTCATCAAAATCTCAATTTGAAGCTTTTGAAAATAAAGACCTCATTTAATATTTTCAAATTTTGTATACTTATTTTCCTATATTTTCAGATTTATTTTCTATGTCTAAAAGTAAATTTCAATATTAAAATAGTAAGGCATATCATCTAAACAGAATAGGTTCTGATCTAAAATGTTCAATAAAATATTTTTGGAACTTCCTCTCTGATGTGAAACAATTTAAATTTATTTTACTAGTTTTTAGAATTATTTCCTAGCCTAAAACGTGTCTCTAGAGATAATAAAAATGAGCAACACTTAGGCAGAATTCTTTTCAGCCTAAAATCTATTTTTAACTCATTCTAAAGTTTTCCATGTGCTAGGAGAGTTTAAATTTATATTGGCACATGTGTTTGCATCACCATTTAAATTTAAATCCTATTCATATGTTCTATTTTCTGAATTTAATATCCTATAGGGTCTAAAAGGCAAACCCACCCTAGTGCAGGGTTTAATTTACTATTTCCTAAATTTTCAGGGGCCTAATTACACATAACAGAGGGGTTTTCCTAATTTTTATTATGTCCAGGGGCTAAAACTGATTTTTAAATGAATTTACATGAATTTCTGAAGGTCCAGGGGCTAGATCAAAAGTTTCTGGGGCTAGCTCGTGTTGTCCGAGATCCCCAGGGGGTAGCGCGTAAGAATCCTGGCCTTTATAATGCGGGGCCGACGTGGACCGTCCGATTTAAAACGGACGGCTGAGATTATAATGTGAAGCGGTACGGGTTAGATCTAATAGGAACCGCACGATTTAAAATGGACTGGCCTCAGGGGGCCACGTCGCCCTGGCCGGAGCCAGCCCGCGCGCGCGGCGGCGGGGGTGGCGATCTCGCCGGCGCAGTCTCGGTTTTTGCCGCTACACGCTAGAACTTGCATCTTTTTGCACGGATCGGCTGCGGAGGGGTAGGGGGCTCACCTAGGGATTTTCCTGCACTCGGAGGCCCTGGAAGTCGGTCGGCGGCGTCGAAGTCCGGCAATGGCACTCGGTGCTCGTCAGAGCGACTGTTGGAGCGCAAAACACGTCGTTTCCTTCACCTGCAGGGTTTCCCGGCGGCGGTGGAATGTGACAAGCCCGTTAGATCAGAGAAATCGGGCGAAGGTTGGGAGAAAACGGCAGATAGGGTCTCAGTCTCACCGGTGCTGAAGCGAGTCGATCGGGGAGGTAACAAAGGCGACCATCGCCATATAAATGGGCGGGGGAGGGCGGCGGTCTGTTGAGATCACGCTGGGGTGCCCGGGACCGGGAATCGGGGCTGGGAGCGCGGGTTCCGGCGGTTGGTTTTAATCGGGCGCGAGAGAGAGACCGGGTCGGTTGGGGCGCACGGAGGAAGAAGATGACGGCGGGCCCCACGCGTCAGAGAGAGGAAGAAAGGGGGGGCGCGGGTTTGGGCTGGCTGGCGCGCGCGTCTTGGGCCTGCTGACCGGGTTTCAGCCCACTGGCCGTTTTTCTTTTTCCTTTTCCTTTTCTTTTTCTGTTTTCATTTGAATTTGAATACCAGTTTGAATTTGAATTGCTTTATCACATGCATTATGTCCAAAATTTTTAAATTCTCCTCTTTAGCAGGTTTTGGGGTGTTACAGTCGGAAACATCGAGCTCCACGGTGACCCAAACTGTTTTCACATGGTGGCCCAAAAAACGGCAAGAACACGGTCATTTCCGTATTGTTTAGCTCGATTCTTGGTCGAGGAGGACCGCTAGGAAGTGTAGCAGCTGTGTGCAAGCTCACCCGAGCTGGGGTGGACCGTGCAATCCGAATTTCGGTGTTGACCGAACCCTACCCGCATGTACTAGCTTCCGGGAACTTTGGAAATTCTCCACGCTCGATCGATCAATTGCTATAAGGGTCAAGCTACACGATCTGGAGGTTAAGGCGCACCTTTTTCGTGTAGAGAACGGATGGTGAAAGCGGCCGTGGTGTGCTGTCCACGGAGACCAACTTCTGTTTCCCGCCGGTGTGCTTCGGTTCTCGGCGGCGACCGTCGAATTGTGACCAACCAAGGTGACAACGCTGCAAAGTAGAGGGGTGGGTAGCTAGAGCACATGTTGGTGCTCACTTTTTGTGTTGGTAGCTCGAGCAAAGGCCGAGCAGGCGCCAGTGTGTGGTGGAAGTTGGAGGAGCGGCGCCGGTGAGAAACAGAGCGCCGTGCGGGCGCTGTTTGTGCAGAGGAAGCAAAAGCGTATGGCTCAGCTGCGTGGGGAAACGATCAGTTTGAAGAGGGGGTGAGCTTCTGCCCAGTTGCCAGCGCGAGAGGGAGGAGTAGGAGGTGGCTTCCCGGGCGGTGGCGCGCAAGCAGCTGGGGCTGCTCGGGAGAATTCCCTCGGTTGAGTGAGAGACAGAGGGAAAAAACTTAGGGGGTAAGTCTACTTAACCCTATGACTTGTGGGCCCCACAGTCAGTCCCTCCTCATCCCTAAAAAGATCTCCAAAACTTGGCAATTGACCAATTCAAATGTTTGGAGTTTAAAACCTGATCTGCATTTGGATAGTTGGACAAATTTCCTCCAAATTCAAATGTATATTTGAATTCTTTGCACATTTGAATCCTTTTTGGAAAAATGGGTAGCAAACCTTTTCAAAAGTTGCTGAAACTTTGCCTACCCACTAATTTGGACCTAAGGAATCCAAATATGCAATTTGATTCTTGTGTTAGCTGCTGCAAACAAGAGTTTGAACACAGCAGTTTGAATTACCATTGTGCCCTCCCTCATTTGAAATTTGAGTTGGACATTTAGTTTAACTTCTGATTTTTAAATCCTTCCATTGCAGTTGAGTACTTCAACTCTGTGGTCTTAATCCACCTAGGGTCCAACCTGCAAATAACCCTATGTTGGTCTTAGGACAAATCTCTCATGTGTTATCATTTGTGTACAAAGTTGAAACTAGCCCCCTTTTCATACACATGACACCAGTGTTTGTGCAAACTCATGTTTCTTTGTATTCATACTTTTGGGACCTTTACATCTATAGGGGGGTGAATAGGCGGAAAATCTGAAATATGGCTTAGTAAAATTGATCAGTTCACAAAGTGCAGACTAGTCCGGTCCCGAGGGCGGACTAGTCCGGTCACAGAGAAATTTAACTCAAGAAATAGAACACACAATTTATCCCGTGGTTCAGCTTCACAAAGAAACCTACGTCCATGTTTAGGAGTCCACAAAGGACCAGGTTGCTCTCAACTTTTTTCTCGCCAAGCCACCACAAAGGTTGGCTTGTTCTTCCACTAGATCACAAAGACTTCACAACAATTCATGGGGCGACTCACAACTTGAGGCTCCGACAAGATTTCAGCTCAAAGCACTTACAAATTAGCACCCTCAACAACACACTCCGCACTTAGTGCGAGAGAATCAACCAAGAGCTCAATGCTGCTCACTCCCCTTTTGTGACACCTGGTTCTGAAAATAGAACCAAGTGAATGCATAGGTGTGCCCAGGATGTTCATCACACATACACATGTAATCCACAAACTGAATTCACAATATAACCATGAATAAATAGAGTTTAAGTACTTTATTACAATGTGTGACACCCTCAATTTCATAATCATGCATGCATTCATATTTCATGCAGGAAAACATTTTAAAATAAATAGAAACAGAGAAGGAATAAAAAAGATAGCCGAAAAGAGCCAATTCTAGTTCGCCTAGAGCGCCGTAGACATTTCCCATGCCCCGCTGGCCACGTGGCGTGTTCGGAGCTCATCCACGTGAAGGGGGACAGGTCCGCCGCTAAACTGGCTACGTGGCAGGCTCGGAGCTTGTCTCTGTGGAAGGGGCAAAGTCTGACCTGCAGAACACGTGTTGCCGCCGGAGCTTGTCTCTACGGAGAAGCGAAGTCCAGCCCTGCAGGACACGTGTCGTCAACGGAGCTAGTCACTGCGGAGAAGAAAGGTCTAGCCGCGCGAGACACGTGTCGCTCTCGGAGCTCACCTCCGAGAGGTCCGGCCCTGCCAGACACGTGTCACCCTCGGAGCTCATCCTTGAGAGGTCCGACACTACTGGACACGTGTCACCTCCGGAGCTCACCTCCGGGAGGTCCGACAGTGTTGGACACGTGTCACCTCCGAAGCTCACCTCTGCGAGGTCTGACACTGACGGACATGTGTCGACCTCAGAGCTCGCTCCAAGGAGTAAGGAAGATCGGCGCTACTTGACACGTGGCATTCCAGGAGCTCATCTCCGAAGAGAGGGGAAGTCCAGAACTGACACGTGGCACTATCGGAGCCCACCTCCGAAGAGAGGGGAGGTCCGACACTGACACATGGCACCCCCGGAGCCACCACCGAAGAGAGGGGAGGTCTGGAACTGACACGTGGCGTATGAGGAGCTCGCCTCTGAGTGAGAGAGAGGTCCCGACTCACTAGACACGTGGCGCACGTGGAGCTCGCCTCTGAGGGAGAGGGAGGTCTCGACCCACAAGACACGTGGCGCACGCGGAGCTCGCCTCTGAGGAGAGGGAGGTCTTGCCTGCCTGACACACGCACAACCGGAGCCCGCCTCTGCGGAAAAGGGAGGCCTGGCCTCCACTGGACACGTGGAGCCTCCGGAGCTCATCACCACGGAGGTGACGAGATTTTAAGCGTTTTTGCTTCTGTACGTGCGGGAATACCGACACGGAAGGAAACCGACACGAATTCCACATTGCTACCGCACTAAATCGATTGAAGATAAGTTGTTAAGATCCAAAAACAATTTGAATAGGACTCTTATTTGAATTCCGATCAGAGTAGGACTCTTCGTTTTCCTCTTATAAATAGAACCAAAAACCTTTGGCCAGAACCAGGTACTTCTTTTCCACCTCTCGAGTCGACGACTTGGAGCCCTAGCCCCCAACTCACTAAGCTAACCACCTTCGCCGGTGTTTAGTCACCGGAGAGCCGCCATTGAAGCCCGCCACACCTCGCCGTTGCCGGAAGAGAGCCCCGACGATCTGCCATTGCTAGGAGAAACACCCCGACACCCAGGAGAAGTCGAGGTAGGTCTCCAGTACGACCTTACGACCTCATCGCGGTTTTCTTCACATTTGTTTCTTCGATCCCTTCGAGCAGAAGCTTTTTCGTGGACACATCACGTGTTGATCGGTTTGATCTAGATCTTGAGATGAGATCATCGCCACGTCCACATTTGATCCTTACACCTCTGTTCATCATAAAACCCCATGCAAGCCCCTTAAAACATGCAAGAACATGCAAGAACACGTACAGTTGAACTGCATCATAGGGTTAACATGCACATGCATCATTGCGTCTTAAAGTAGAGTTTGTGCATGATGATTGATTGCTATGAATCTTGTATGTGCGTGGTTGCGAATAGAAGGACACGCTCAGGGAGCTATCTATGATGAGCTACAACCTCAAGACTTCGAGATCCAAGAGCAACAGAAGCCTCAGGAACAAGGCAAGTGTCCCTTGACCATATTGATCCCATGTTTTGAAACTGTCTTGTTTGTGAAAACTCGTATGCTTGAGTCAACATGATGGGAGACCCTTTCATAGGAGTTTACTAGTTTTGTTAACCACCCTTGTCGCCAGGAAAATTGATGAGTCGGGTATGGTTTTTTTCTTTTATGCTTCGCCGAGTCCACGGGATATAGGAAGCGAGATAGGATGTGTCTAGCTAACTGCACTCTTATAAATAAAGATAAAACAACTTGATGATGAACATGAATCGGGGGAGATCTAGGCAAGACTTGGTTTGTGGATGAGGTAGAATGAGATGGTGCTTTACTTGCCGTAAATCTAAGGACCGGTTCATGCCAGCCATGCCAGGATAACAGTGCCACCACAAGGCAAAATATGGGTGCGGCTTAGCTGACTAATTAGGTAAGTTGCTAGATTATTATGGACCATGGGGTGCCCTGGGAACTGCCCTGGCAAAATATAGAGTCGAGTGAGGACTGCCCTGGGAACTGCATGGCACAAGAGGGGGCCCGTAGGTGGGAGAATTGGAGATTCTAGCCTGCTGGTGAAACCTTAGTGAGTCCATACATCAAGTAGCCCCTTTGTAAAGGCTATTTTGTGATCTCTTGACCATACACCAACGGTTGTGTACTATATAATGGAGGTTCTGCAACCGCCGATGGGTGACGAAATCACAAACATGTGGGTAAAGTGGTGCCACCTCTACAGAGTGTAAAACTATCATGATAGCCGTGCTTCCGGTCACAAGCGCCTAGACAACTAACATGATTAGATGGGATGGTGTTTGGGATGAATGGTTTTTGGGATGGTATTGGTTTGGTTATGGTTTGGTCTTTAGATTTGGTTTTCGGGACTGTTGAGTCCAGGTAATGAGATTGGTTGCGCGACTGTTGAGTCATGGCAATAAGATTTGTTCTCGGGTATGAGACGGAATGGAATATGAGATGAGATGGTAGTGAATACTAGGTGGTATTTGTCGAAGTGTGTTGCCGACACTTCCCCCGGGCCTGCTCTGGGCAGCCCGCGGAGGTTCTTTTTCGGAGGGGCTAGTCACTCACGGAGAGCTCACGCGTTAGGGACGATGGAAGGAGAAGTTTGACACAGGGATTTTTACGTTGCTCAGGCTGCCGGAGCGTAAAACCCTACGTCCACGGTGAGCAGAGATGCTCGTTGTATTGCTTGGTGCTTAGAACCGGAGTCTTGAGCTTGAGGATGAGTTGGGTGCTCGGATGCTAGAGCATAAGCTTGCCCTAGGTGAGAGTGGGTCAAATGCCGAACCCTTGCTAATGTCGCCTACCCGAGCCTTTTATAGTCCAAGGCTCGGGTGGCTTACAAGGTGGGCCCGGGACCCGACAGGTCATCCTGGGGAGATTGCCTGCCATCTACCGTATCTGCAGTTACGCCGGCAGTTGTCTCTGGCGAGGGCTTCTAAGTCTTTGTTCTGCCGCCCTGCCCATGCCACAAGCTAGTCGTAGTGGTTGATGATGGCAGGGGCGGCAGGGGATGTCTTGTCGCTAGGTTTATTGTAGTACAGCCTCTGACGCGGTGTGCCAGTATTCACTGCGATGTGATTGGGCGCAACGGCACCTGACATAGGCGTGCTCCGTGTCTCCGCGTCTTGGGAAGGTGCGGGTCTTGAATACCTTGTACGGACAAGGCATGGTGTGTCTTTACTCTTTCTGCCTACCGCACGGGGGCAGGTATCACTGTTTTGCTGGCCACGTGGCAGGCCCGGAGCTCTCTTCTGAGGTGAGGGAGGTCCGGCCCCGCTGGACATGTGGAGCCTTCGGATCTCTCCTCGCGGAGGGGGGAGGTCCGGCTCTGCTGACCACGTGGCGGGCCCGGAGCCCTCCTCTGAGGAGAGGGAGGTCCGGCCCTGCTGGACACATGGAGCCTTCGGAGCTCTCCCCACGTAGGGGGCAGGTCCGGCTCTGCTGGCCACGTGGCAGGCCTGGAGCTCTCCTCTGAGGAGAGGGAGGTGCGGCCCCGCTGGACACATGGAGCCTTTGGAGCACTCCCCGCAGATGGGGGAGGTCCGGCTCAGTTGACCACGTGGCGGGCCCGGAGCCCTCCTCTGAGTTGAGGGAGGTCCGGCCCCGCTGGACACGTGGAGCCTTCGAAGCTCTCCCCGTGGAGGGGGGAGGTCCGGCTCTGCTGACCACGTGGCAGGCCCAGAGCCCTCCTCTGAGGAGAGGGAGGTCCGGCTCCACTGGACCCGTGGAGCCTTCGGAGCTCTCCCCGCGGAGGGGGGAGGTCCGGCTCTGTTGGCCATGTGGCGGGCCCAGAGCTCTCCTCTGAGGAGAGGGAGGTCCGGCCCCGCTGGACACGTGGCACCCTCGGAGCTCTCCCCGCGGAGAGGGGTGAGGTCTTTAGGCAGTTTCTCCTGTGCGCGGGGGTACCCCATATTGAGGGTACGGACAGTATTCATGAGCATGAGAAAAGTTGAGAAAGATAAATGTCTGGAAGAGACGTGAAAAGTGGTGAATCATGATGGAGGTACGTTGATGTTTAAATACATGTTGGGATTACATTCACTTAAATCTAGTTGCTATTTTTATCATGGTTTGTGAAATAAACTTTGCTTTCTGCAATGAGCCTTTTTATACCTACCTTGTTGTAAGCTACATGTCATACTTCCCGCACTTGCTGAGTATGTCATGTACTCACCCTTACATTATCATACATTATCAGCAACAGGAGAGGAGTACTATGAAGACCAAGTAGAGTATTAGGCATATGATCTATCCTCAACCTTGCCTATGGAGTAGAGATGGAGCCGCTGCTGCTGCTTAGTTGCTTCCGCAATAGTTAGAAGACTTACGCTGCTAGAATAAAGATTTCCGCTGCTAGATTAAGACTTCCGCTGCTAGATGAGTTAGAGACTCATGAGACAATGTAAAAAAACCCTGTTATTCGTGGTTATATATATTCTGAATTCAGTTTGTGGATTACATGTGTATGTGTGATGAACATCCTGGGCACACATACGCATAAGTCTCGGTTCCGAGAGGTTTTCTCTCAGAACGGGGGCGTCACACCATGACTCAATGTCTCACTCATGAATATCTAACTTATTCTTGCAGCGGAAGTCTCTCATCAACAGCAGAAATAACTAAACAGCAGGCTCCAACTTGAACTCCACAGGCATGTTGACGGTTGTTTGCACGCCTAGTACTCCACATGTTCCTTGAAGTACTCTTCTCCTGTAGCTGATGTATATGTGGTAATGCAACGGTGAGTACATGTCTTACTCAGCAAGTTCGGGAAAAGTATGACATGTAGCTTACAACAAGGTATGGAATAAAAAAGCTCATTGACACAAGCAAATTTTATTTCACAAACATGGTAAAAACAGCAACTAAGTCTAGATGAATTAAATCCCAATATAACCAAGTAATCAGCAACATTCTTGTAAAAGCCCAAGAAAAGGGACTTGCAAAATTTTTATGCACCTCACAACACAACAGTTTTGTTGTGGGTAGATTGTGAAATATTGTGAAGAGCAAGTGGCCTCCATCAAAAGAATGATTAGAGGGGAAAGCCTTCACTTTCACAATGTAGGGTTTCTACACATGAGCATGAGAGGTTGAGCTCACCCCTAGAATTTAAAAAGTCTTGGGAAGGTTCAGTCCAAAGCTCATGCAAATTCAACAATTTTTGAGGCACTTTTGGGTTATTTCAAAAAGAGGCCAATTTGAATGTAAATTCAAATTGCAGCAACTTTCATCACCCAAATTCAAAAGTTAGCTCCATATCTATACTCAGCACATTTTTCTGAGTAAAACCACCAATTTTCATCTCCATTGGAGCTCATCTTGTCAGGAGCTAAATTTGCAAGAATTCAAAACTGAATTTGAATTTCAGTTTAAACATGCAGCAAATTTAGCCAAACACAGTTCAATTTGAGAATTCAAATTTAAACTAAGACTTGGTGACTAAGTCTCACATTAAATTGTGAGTAGCTGAGAATATTTGGCATAACAGAATTGGAAAAAAATTGGAAAAAGAATTAGGGGGAGAGGAGGTCCCACCTGTCAGTAGACTTAACAGAGAAGTATCCCTCTGATCTTTTCCTCTCTCGGCCGAGACAGCACACAGGAACGCCGGCGCCGGACCCCCTCACGCTGCCACCTCCTGGTCTCCTGCCCGAGCTGGCGAGCTGCTCCTGGATCGATCAACCCCTAGGCGGTCGGTCGCCCACAGCACGAAACCACCGAGGCTCGGGTCCTTTACGCGTGAACAGAGAGCGCTACGCTCGCCGTCGTTTTCATTCGATCGAGAAACTGGAAATTCACCGCAAGCAGCGCCTCCCCTAGCCCAAAAACCACACCAACTACTCGCCCTCTACCTCCTCCGGCCGAAGGCAATCGAGTTTAGCTGCCCAGAACCTAGACCGGGGACTATCGGCGGTGACCGAGAAGAACAGCCGGCACGGGCTCACCGTGGGCAGCTCGAACCCGAGGCTTTCCGGGCCAAGCTAGGCCACTCAGAGACGCGCCGGATAGTCACGCTGCTACTAGCCAAGCCGCAGCCCCGACGGTGGACCATCGAGCGTCAATTCGACGTTTTTCTCCCGGCACATCCACTCAGACCTCCGGGTAAGAATCCATCGAATTCATCCTTAATCTTCGTTCTTAGGCCACAAAATCGTGCACACAGGACCTAGACTGGCTAGCGGTCAATTTCTCTTCGCAACCCTAGCTAGAAAACTAACACAGTGCGGGTTATTGCATGTCGTTCCACGCTCAAATGCGCGGCAGGAGTCGGGCGCACGGTGAGAACCCCTCTGGAGGTGTTGCCATGCGCTGGCCTTTACTTGCCGAGTTTCCCTAGCACCCACTGGTGCTCTAGAACGGATGGGCTGAGTCGTTGGCAGGCTAGGACCACCGGGCGACGATGCCGATCGTTCCCCGAGGCCGTCGCACGCTGCCGACACCGTTCCGATCCTCTAGCGCCTAAACCGAGCCAACAAACATGTTTCCCGACCCCATAAACCCCCAGGCGGCGAGCCTCCGGCCGGGAGACGGCCGGAGACACTCAGCCGGTGAGGCGCCGCCTCGCTCCGGCGAGGTTAGCGCGCGCGCGGGAAGGAGGGCTCGGGGGAAGAAGAAGGGTGGGGCAGGCCCACCAGTCAGTGAGGGCGAGTTTAAAACGGGATCGAATATGGCCAGGATTCCGTGTGGCTGTGCACAGGAAAACCCAGTAACCCTGTGTGTTCTCGCTTCTCACTGGCTGCGATTTAAAGAGTGGGCCCAGGTTATTTTCCAATAGTAAAACAATTCCAGTTTCCACTCAAACTTTAGAAATCCATAACTTTTGCTAGGAAGCTCCAAATTTAGTGATTCAAATTGGGTTGGATTCATCTTGCCTAGCTCTGTCCAGATATACAACCCAATTTGTATGAAACCCAATAATTAATTCTGGAAAATTCTTTAAAGCTTTTCAGAAAAAGAATTTTAGAGGGAGTTTGGTTCATCCAAAAATCCCCAAATTTTGCCAGGATGTTCTTTAGGACATTAGTAAACCCCTGAAAAAGTTTCAGACCATTTGGAGTTGATTTGGTCAGAGCAATCCAAATTGAAAGGTGCTGTGTTCATTTGAATACAGAAACATTTTCAGAGAATTTCCAAAACTTGGAAATTCAATTCTGGGCAAACCTTGACTCCAAAAATGCTAGGAAAATTCATGAAAACTCTAGGAGCTATAATTGAAATTATAGTTCACTAAGTTGGGTATGAACAGGGGTATTACCTCAGAATAAGTTCTTCCTTGCTTATTTGCTAAGGAAATTATTCTGAGCAAACCACTCCATGAAAAGTGCTAAGGTTTGGTCCAGAGGGTTTTCTTGTGACAAGGAACTCACACGAAAATTCTCAGCTCCATTGGAGCTCTAGATCACCCCTGTCCTGTTTAATCACTTAAGGGATTAATATGGAAAAGGGGGGAAAACCACTTAGCATTTAACCATGTGACTAAGTCCAAACCAAACCACCAACACCAGTTCATATTTAAATTCTTAAACAAAGTTCCAGGTATTAGAGGCTGGTTATTAGAACTAATAGTAGAAGTCTTACTCTAAACTCACATTTGCATATAAATTAACATGTGGTATTTCATTAACGTGTAGCCGTTGAAGAAGAGACTCCGGAAGTGCTGGACTTCCTCCTTCCGGACGAAGAACTAACTCCTGACCAGCAGCAACAAGGCAAGCCCCGGTTTGCATTAACCTTTTTATAAGTTTTCTTTTGTTTACATGAGTCGTGTGAAGTATGATTGTGCATTAGGTGTAGGATGAATGGAACCCCACTTGCATAACCAAAGGTTCCTAAAGGAGTGAGGGTAGTGTCTAAGACCTCGAGTAGACAGGCTATGCTTAATGAGTCATAGGACTTCGGTACAAGTCGAGTAGTTGGAATCTACTCGCGAGATAGGCTTGGGACACACGGGTTCGGTTGAGTGATGTGAGATCACTTTAGTAATGAAAATGAGACTAGGCAGGGGCTAGGGCGCAGCAAGAGAGAGTCTTGGGTGCGCAGCCCTGCCCGTGTCGATTGAGGACCGATCCGTGTGCGGCCCTGCTGAACAAGTATTGAACGTACCGAAGGCATATCGGATATATGGGCCCCGATAAACCGATGTAGCCTAAACCTCCGGGCGTCGAGGCATAGCACACCGATTTATAGGTGTAGGTTGAGGGCAGCAAGGTGGAAATCTGCCAACGGGCATAGAGAGATGCTCCGTGTGGGGAACCTCCTGCTCGTTTCGGTGCGACCGGTTCGACGTTTGGGCTGTTGGGTGAAAGGTTGTCCCGTACGACATCGAGTGAGCGTGCTGTGCAGCTCCACGGGTGGGCGTACGTGACGTGCTCTTTGGGTTTTCCCTGCAGGTGTATATCGAGTCGATTCGCCGTCCCTCGCGGTGACGAGTACCGCTTGTTCACTGCGTCGTAACGTAGACTAATGGATGAAATATGTTGATTCGATGATGCTGATTGATATAATTGTATTGCTACATGTGTGCCACCAAATACTGCTTACTAAATTTCAGATTTCGTGAACTGTTAACTTGTTGCTAAAAGATGAACTAAGGATGAACTTGTAGGCGTGTCGTTTTGCTGAAATGTTACTATCCTATGTCCATTTGTACACCTCATGTAGAGTTTCATGCTTAGGTGAGTCGGTTAAGCCTTGCTGAGCCTTCGTGCTCACGGTTGCTGCTTAAGTGTTTTTCAGGTGAGGAGCCACCCACGGACTCGAAGTACGAGTCCACCGGCGAGGGTTACCCTCCGTCGGGGACCACGGCTGAGTGGGAGCCGTACACGCCGCGCTGAGCTGAGACGTGCAGCTAGTGTGGGTTGCCCTAGGGCTGGGCAACCGACTTTTGCTAAATAGGCGGGCGTGAGTTGTATAGTGTAGTTTTCCGCTGTGTAATAGAACAATAATTGTAACTGAAGTTTGTACTCATTTGTACAGTTTCAGCTGTTTTTCCCATGTAATATATTGTGTTCTTATGACGTGTGCTGTCGGGTGTCGCATCGCGCGGCACCACCCTCTGCGATCCTGGATGAGCGGATTCCGGTCCGCCACAGCCTGGTATCAGAGCTGCAGTGGGGATAGCACAGTACTAAAGGACTGCATTATGGGAAAAACTTAGGTATACGGTGAGGATTCGGTAGTTGCCCAAGTAAGGACTATATTAGCATAGTTACTTAAAGTGGCAAAGACTAACTTATGTGTTATAATTCTGAATTTCAATTATGTAACGACACACCTACGCTCTGGTAAGTATGGTAAGGAACGCCACCGAAAGCGGTTCAATTTCGGTTAGCTCTCCCTGACGAGGAACGTGGTTCAGGGATTGATCTCACAGCCTGGTGTGAGATGTCAATATGAACCTCTTGAACTCTTCATGTTCCTGAGTTCATATGAAACGCTGATCCCTGGCGTGCATTAGGCAAGCAAGTGGAGACCCCATCGCGTGGTCAGTAACGCGAGAGTGTGTTCGTCTGGAAATAGCCCAGGAGGACATACGCAGCGCTTGCCATTGGCGTGCCCTGCAGGGCAGTAGGTGGTATCTGTTGGGTTGATAACATTCCCAACCGTGACGACCCGTTCATGACATACTCGGGTTCCCCGTCGTGTGGTGTTGAAACACGATCACGTGCCTTGAGACGTGACTTAGCTCAAGGACGGCCGTATGGAAATGATACGGGCGTTTGTATTTACTTTTAGATATGGAACTGCCTGAAATGAACAAACTTTGAGTGCACCATCATTGTGTGGTCTTCTGCAGGTACTAACCACGTGTGTATCCGTGTAGAAAACGTGTGCGAGAGACCGTTTAGTGCCACACTTGAGACGTATATACCGGTATGATCCGGTTAGGATTTTCTTTTGTGAGGAACGTAGTACCGAGATATTGTAGGCATATGCATGAGTATAATGATAACGAAGAATTAAAAATCTATAGGTTCAACAGTTAGGACCCTGGTTGGGTATAAGAATGAGATAGGGATGAGTGTAGTTCCAAAAAGACTGAAAAACAGAGTGCTCGGTTTTGGGACAGCAAGTTTGCTGATCTTCAACAGGGCATAACTCACAGGTCTTTTAGCCCAGGGAGGTGTGCTATATAGTTCTGGGAAGGTATTCAAGTACTCTACAACTTTGTTGTAGACTTCCAGAGCTGAAACTCGCCTTAAGATGGCTGAAATCCCAGAGGAATGTAAACTGTCCAGAACCAGGGCAGAGTAAAACATCCTCTGAACTGATCTGTTTTTCAAATATAACTCCCAGTAGAAAAATCTAAAATTGTCATATAATACATCCTTAGAAAGAGTAGAAGATGTTTGACATCTTTGCAATTCAAAGTTTCTGAAGTTTCAGCACAGAATTTAGTGGAAATCAGGGTTGGAAACAGCCACTTCCAAGGGAGGTGCTGTTAAAATTCTTCCAGAAATTCTGCTAACTTTGAATTAATATAACTTTTTAATCAAAGCTGATCTGGGCAAATGAGTACTCGTTGGAAAGATACTAAAGTTAACTTTGACTTTGGTATTCAACTTGAGTCATGAAAATGCCCAGAACCAGATCAAAACTTGGAATAGGTAGCAACTGGTCATTCTGACAGAAGAATGACAGTTGAACTCATTGAAAAGGGTGTTGTACCCTAAGGGTGTTATACGTGATGATAACGCAATAATAATGTCTCGTAGAGACCAAACCCAGTTATGGTGAGCTTCCAAAGAGGGGGTTCATCCAGTTGGATTAAACTAACTTGTGTTTGGTCTGGTAATGGTGTAGCTTGTGCAAAGTTATTACATTATCTACTTACGAGATATTTCGCATGTTTTTGTTGTCATAATGTTTTGCCGCCCAGTTCTATTGGACTGCATGCAAAATGTTGCGGGACTGATGGTTAATGTCGTATGGTTGCAGATGGTTCGTACTAGGACCACGCACGAGGTTGGTGGCTCTAGCCAAGGTGGAGGCGATGACTCCCAGCCACCGGCCTACGACAGCACCCCGCAGCAGCAGCCACCACCGCCGCCTCCGCTTACTCTAGCGGATGTGATAGCGGCATTGGTGGGAGGTCGTGAGGAGCAGACCGACCTGCTCCGCACGATCGTGCAGAATACGTCCCAGGCAGGAGGACGTCAAGAGCGAGGGCCTCGTGAGCCCCGCGAAGTGTCGTACTCGGATTTCATGAGTACGCACCCTCCAGTGTTCACCGAAGCTGAAGAACCACTGGAGGCGGACAACTGGCTGCGGACTATCGAGTCCAAGTTCGGGCTGCTCCAGTGTACGGAGCGGCAGAAGACGCTGTTCGCAGCACAGCAGCTCCACGGTGCCGCTGGTGCGTGGTGGGCGAATTATGTCGCCTCACGTCCGGCTGGCCATGCCGTGGAATGGCAAGAGTTCCGGGAGGCGTTCCGCGCCTATCACATTCCTCCCGGAATAATGAAGAGAAAGTTCCAAGAATTTTTGGAACTGAAGCAGGGCGGGAGGAGTGCCCACGACTACTCCCGTGCCTTCAACCATCTGGCGCAGTATGCGTCAGACTACATCTCCACGGAGGAGAAGAAGAGGGAGCACTTCTATCGGGGGTTACATCCCGAAATGAAGACCCACCTCGTACAATGGAACCGCGGCACATTCAACGATCTAGTCAATGCCGCCATCATGCAAGAGGACGCTCAGCGGGAGTTAGCAGCTGAGCAGAAGAAGCGTAGCGCTCCACCTAGCAGCGGTGGGAGTGGCGCTCCCCAGAAGTACCGTATGGTGTATCGGACACCATCCGGGCAGCAGTGGCAACCACCGGCGCGACCGCAACGGTTCGGGGGACGTCCCTTTCAGGCACCTCCGTTCCGTCCGCCGATGCCACCACCAAGACAGCAGCAGCAGCAGACGGTACCCCGGGCGTTTCCACCGCCACAACACGCCCCAGGTTTCCGTCCACCGATCAGCGGGGGACCGCCCCGTTTCACCTGCTTCACGTGTGGCCAGGCGGGCCACTTTGCGAAGGACTGTCCCCAGGGGCAGCAGAGCAGCGGGCAAGCCCAGTTCCAGGGCGGTGCTCGAGGCCGACCTCCGGTGAAGAAGGTTGGTCAGCGGACTGGAGGCGTCCGCAACCTCGACAATGAGGACGCCCCAGAGGGAGACAACGTGCTGGCGGGTACGTTTACTCTCAACCATCAAGCCATCGTCATATTATTTGATTCTGGTGCAACCCACAGCTTTATAAGTGCATCCTATGTGGCTAAACATCAATTGCAAGTCTTCCCAACCGGCTGCACTTATATGATCTGCTCACCGGGAGGGAAGATTTTAGCTAATATGATGATTCCAAAGGCACCTCTGTGCTTAGGTGGGAAGCTATATCCCACCACCTTGATAATCCTTATGGGACAAAAGATTGATGCAATCTTAGGGATGTCATGGCTGCAATACCATGGCGCTGTCCTAGAGACTCGGACACGGACGGTTCACTTAAATTCTCCATTTCACCGTCCGCATTCCATGGTGTTAGACACACCAGTCCGGGAAGTTTTAGCAATTAATAATGCTGAAGTTCTCAAGTTAGAAGACATCCCCGTAGTCCGGGAGTATCCTGACGTGTTCCCGGACGATCTTCCGGGCATGCCACCTGAGCGGGATGTCGAGTTCAAGATTGAACTTGCACCCGGGACTACGCCCATCTCACGGAGACCATACAAGATGGCTCCGAATGAGCTGGCTGAACTGAAAGAACAGCTCAATGATCTGTTGAGAAAGGGTTTCATTAGGCCGAGTTCATCGCCTTGGGGATGCTCGGCGCTATTCGTGAAGAAAAAGGATGAGACCCTGAGGCTGTGTGTGGATTACCGGCCGCTCAACGCCGTCACCATCAAGAATAAGTACCCACTGCCCCGTATTGACATCTTGTTTGATCAACTGGTGGGAGCAAGTGTATTCTCAAAGATGGACCTTCGCTCTGGATATCACCAGATCAAGATCCGAGCGGAGGATATCCCGAAGACGGCGTTCTCGACGAGATACGGCTTATACGAATATCTCGTCATGTCCTTTGGTCTCACAAATGCTCCAGCCCATTTCATGTATCTCATGAACTCGGTGTTCATGCCGGAGCTGGACAAGTTCGTGGTAGTGTTCATCGACGATATCTTGGTTTACTCCAAGACAGAAGCCGAGCATGCCGAACACTTACGGATCGTTCTTCAACGATTGCGAGACCACAAGCTCTACGCCAAGTTCAGCAAATGCGAATTTTGGATCAGCCAAGTGCCATTCTTGGGACATATCATCTCAGCTGAAGGCATTGCGGTTGACCCAAGTAAAATCGAGCAAGTGTTGAAATGGAAAGCTCCCACTTCAGTTCATGAAGTCAGAAGCTTCCTCGGGTTAGCGGGATACTACCGGAGATTCATTCCAAGTTTTTCCAAGCTCGCTAAGCCGATGACAGAGTTGCTGAAGAAAGGGACAAAATATGTTTGGAACACGGCGTGTGAAGGAGCGTTCCGAACACTGGTGAAGCATCTCACAACAGCCCCGGTATTAGCTCAGCCGGATACAACAAAGCCATTCGACGTGTATTGTGACGCGTCCGGTATTGGGCTCGGCTGCGTGTTGATGCAGGAAGGACGTGTGGTCGCTTATGGCTCACGCCAACTTCGGAACCATGAGCAGCACTACCCGACCCACGATCTTGAACTTGCTGCCGTGGTGTTGGCGCTGAAAATGTGGAGGCAGTATCTCCTGGGGAACTTGGTGCATCTCTACACCGACCACAAGAGCTTGAAATACATTTTCACCCAGAAGGAGCTGAACATGAGGCAGAGGAGGTGGTTAGAACTGATCAAAGATTATGAGATTGAGATCCATTACAACCCCGGCAAGGCGAATGTGGTTGCCGACACGCTGAGTCGGAAATCGCATGTCCATCACCTCACCATTACACCGGGGGAGGAGGAAGAGCCAAGTTTATACTTGGTTCCTTATGGATCGCTGTACAACCTTGCCCTCATCCCTACTATTAGGGAGGACATCATTGCAGCTCAGAAAACGGATAAAGGCATGGCACATCTCCGGAGACGGATAGACAATGGAGAAATTAAATGTTTCCGGAAGGATGATGAGGGGACGCTGTGGTTCAATGACCGCATAGTCGTACCCCGAGATATGGAGTTGAGGAAAAAGATCCTCGAGGAAGCTCACTTGTCCAAATACTCCATTCATCCGGGCAGCAACAAAATGTACAAAAATTTGAAAAAGAAATTTTGGTGGACGCGGATGAAGCGGGAGGTAGCTAAGTACGTATCCGAGTGCAATACGTGTAGACGAGTGAAAGCTGATCATATGAAGAAATCAGGGCTGCTGCAACCCCTGAAGATCCCGGCATGGAAATGGGAAGATGTGAGCATGGATTTCATTGTGGGATTACCCCTAACAGCCAACAAGCATGATTCCATATGGGTAATCGTTGATCGGTTAACCAAGACGGCTCACTTCATTCCGGTGAATACACGTTACAATGCCGGCAAATAGGCGGAGCTATACATAGCGAAGATTCTATGCCTATACGGGGTACCCAAGACCATTGTCTCAGATCGAGGTGCATTATTTGTATCTCGCTTTTGGGAGCAGCTACACGCTGCATTGGGTACTAAGTTGATCAGGAGCTCCGCTTATCACCCTCAGACAGATGGCCAGACAGAAAGGGTGAATCAAGTTCTGGAAGACATGTTGAGAGCATGTGCCATCCACCATGGTAGGAACTGGGATGATCACCTACCATTGGCAGAATTCTCGTACAACAAAGGTTATCAGGCGAGTATCAAAATGGCACCTTACGAAGCTCTCTACGGTCGTAAATGCCGCACCCCATTAAATTGGTGCGAGTCCGGTGAAAGGGTCACATTCGGGGTTGATGTGGTGAACGACGCCGAGGAGCGCGTTCGGACAATTCAAGCCAATTTGAAGGCCGCTCAATCCCGACAGAAGAGCTACGCTGATAAGAGGCGTAGACCGTTGCACTTTGACGTTAGGGAACACGTATACCTCCGCGTGTCTCCAATGAAGGGCGTGCACCGATTCGGTGTGAAGGGGAAGCTCGCTCCCCGTTTCATTGGACCCTACGCTATCACCGAGAAGTGTGGACCAGTGGCGTATCGATTGGAACTACCGGCATCTCTGGCTGGTGTCCATGATATTTTCCATGTTTCGCAACTGCGAAAATGCTTGAAGCATACAACTGCTGTTCCTACCGAAGACATCGGCGAGCTGAAGCCGGATTTAACATATGAT
Organism: Neostapfia colusana; assembly: GCA_030760725.1. Taxonomy (NCBI): domain Eukaryota; kingdom Viridiplantae; phylum Streptophyta; class Magnoliopsida; order Poales; family Poaceae; genus Neostapfia; species Neostapfia colusana. The sequence continues at coordinate 27,301,101 of JASWHV010000017.1, read as the reverse complement.
GAATCTCCGGTGGGAATTCTTGATGAGAAATCCAGGACCACGCGTAGCAGAAGGTTGTGGTTCTACAAAATACTCTGGAGTAACCACACCGCCGAGGAAGCGACGTGGGAGAGCGAGGAGTTCCTTCGCTCAAATTACCCGGAGTTCTTGGCTTCTCAACACGGGTAAGTCCCTACTACATCGCTATCTCTTCTTTTATAATCTCGGGACGAGATTCTTTTAAGGGGGGAGGGATGTAAAAGCCCAAGAAAAGGGACTTGCAAAATTTTTATGCACCTCACAACACAACAGTTTTGTTGTGGGTAGATTGTGAAATATTGTGAAGAGCAAGTGGCCTCCATCAAAAGAATGATTAGAGGGGAAAGCCTTCACTTTCACAATGTAGGGTTTCTACACATGAGCATGAGAGGTTGAGCTCACCCCTAGAATTTAAAAAGTCTTGGGAAGGTTCAGTCCAAAGCTCATGCAAATTCAACAATTTTTGAGGCACTTTTGGGTTATTTCAAAAAGAGGCCAATTTGAATGTAAATTCAAATTGCAGCAACTTTCATCACCCAAATTCAAAAGTTAGCTCCATATCTATACTCAGCACATTTTTCTGAGTAAAACCACCAATTTTCATCTCCATTGGAGCTCATCTTGTCAGGAGCTAAATTTGCAAGAATTCAAAACTGAATTTGAATTTCAGTTTAAACATGCAGCAAATTTAGCCAAACACAGTTCAATTTGAGAATTCAAATTTAAACTAAGACTTGGTGACTAAGTCTCACATTAAATTGTGAGTAGCTGAGAATATTTGGCATAACAGAATTGGAAAAAAATTGGAAAAAGAATTAGGGGGAGAGGAGGTCCCACCTGTCAGTAGACTTAACAGAGAAGTATCCCTCTGATCTTTTCCTCTCTCGGCCGAGACAGCACACAGGAACGCCGGTGCCGGACCCCCTCACGCTGCCACCTCCTGGTCTCCTGCCCGAGCTGGCGAGCTGCTCCCGGATCGATCAACCCCTAGGCGGTCGGTCGCCCACAGCACGAAACCACCGAGGCTCGGGTCCTTTACGCGTGAACAGAGAGCGCTACGCTCGCCGCCGTTTTCATTCGATCGAGAAACCGGAAATTCACCGGGAGCAGCGCCTCCCCTAGCCCAAAAACCACACCAACTACTCGCCCTCTACCTCCTCCGGCCGAAGGCAATCGAGTTTAGCTGCCCAGAACCTAGCCCGGGGACTATCGGCGGTGACCGAGAAGAACAGCCGGCACGGGCTCACCGTGGGCAGCTCGAACCCGAGGCTTTCCGGGCCGAGCTAGGCCACTCAGAGACGCGTCGGATAGTCACGCTGCTACTAGCCAAGCCGCAGCCCCGACGGTGGACCATCGAGCGTCAATTCGACGTTTTTCTCCCGGCACATCCACTCAGACCTCCGGGTAAGAATCCATCGAATTCATCCTTAATCTTCGTTCTTAGGCCACCAAATCGTGCACAAAGGACCTAGACTGGCTAGCGGTCAATTTCTCTTCGCAACCCTAGCTAGAAAACTAACACAGTGCGGGTTATTGCATGTCGTTCCACGCTCAAATGCGCGGCAGGAGTCGGGCGCACGGTGAGAACCCCTCTGGAGGTGTTGCCATGCGCTGGCCTTTACTTGCCGAGTTTCCCTAGCACCCACTGGTGCTCTTGAACGGATGGGCTGAGTCGTTGGCAGGCTAGGACCACCGGGCGACGATGCCGATCGTTCCCCGAGGCCGTCGCACGCTGCCGACACCGTTCCGATCCTCTAGCGCCTAAACCGAGCCAACAAACATGTTTCCCGACCCCATAAACCCCCAGGCGACGAGCCTCCGGCCGGGAGACGGCCGGAGACACTCAGCCGGTGAGGCGCCGCCTCGCTCCGGCGAGGTTAGCGCGCGCGCGGGAAGGAGGGCTCGGGGGAAGAAGAAGGGTGGGGCAGGCCCACCAGTCAGTGAGGGCGAGTTTAAAACGGGATCGAATATGGCCAGGATTCCGTGTGGCTGTGCACAGGAAAACCCAGTAACCCTGTGTGTTCTCGCTTCTCACTGGCTGCGATTTAAAGAGTGGGCCCAGGTTATTTTCCAATAGTAAAACAATTCCAGTTTCCACTCAAACTTTAGAAATCCATAACTTTTGCTAGGAAGCTCCAAATTTAGTGATTCAAATTGGGTTGGATTCATCTTGCCTAGCTCTGTCCAGATATACAACCCAATTTGTATGAAACCCAATAATTAATTCTGGAAAATTCTTTAAAGCTTTTCAGAAAAAGAATTTTAGAGGGAGTTTGGTTCATCCAAAAATCCCCAAATTTTGCCAGGATGTTCTTTAGGACATTAGTAAACCCCTGAAAAAGTTTCAGACCATTTGGAGTTGATGTGGTCAGAGCAATCCAAATTGAAAGGTGCTGTGTTCATTTGAATACAGAAACATTTTCAGAGAATTTCCAAAACTTGGAAATTCAATTCTGGGCAAACCTTGACTCCAAAAATGCTAGGAAAATTCATGCAAACTCTAGGAGCTATAATTGAAATTATAGTTCACTAAGTTGGGTATGAACAGGGGTATTACCTCAGAATAAGTTCTTCCTTGCTTATTTGCTAAGGAAATTATTCTGAGCAAACCACTCCATGAAAAGTGCTAAGGTTTGGTCCAGAGGGTTTTCTTGTGACAAGGAACTCACACGAAAATTCTCAGCTCCATTGGAGCTCTAGATCACCCCTGTCCTGTTTAATCACTTAAGGGATTAATATGGAAAAGGGGGGAAAACCACTTAGCATTTAACCATGTGACTAAGTCCAAACCAAACCACCAACACCAGTTCATATTTAAATTCTTAAACAAAGTTCCAGGTATTAGAGGCTGGTTATTAGAACTAATAGTAGAAGTCTTACTCTAAACTCACATTTGCATATAAATTAACATGTGGTATTTCATTAACGTGTAGCCGTTGAAGAAGAGACTCCGGAAGTGCTGGACTTCCTCCTTCCGGATGAAGAACTAACTCCTGACCAGCAGCAACAAGGCAAGCCCCGGTTTGCATTAACCTTTTTATAAGCTTTCTTTTGTTTACATGAGTCGTGTGAAGTATGATTGTGCATTAGGTGTAGGATGAATGGAACCCCACTTGCATAACCAAAGGTTCCTAAAGGAGTGAGGGTAGTGTCTAAGACCTCGAGTAGACAGGCTATGCTTAATGAGTCATAGGACTTCGGTACAAGTCGAGTAGTTGGAATCTACTCGCGAGATAGGCTTGGGACACACGGGTTCGGTTGAGTGATGTGAGATCACTTTAGTAATGAAAATGAGACTAGGCAGGGGCTAGGGCGCAGCAAGAGAGAGTCTTGGGTGCGCAGCCCTGCCCGTGTCGATTGAGGACCGATCCGTGTGCGGCCCTGCTGAACAAGTATTGAACGTACCGAAGGCATATCGGATATATGGGCCCCGATAAACCGATGTAGCCTAAACCTCCGGGCGTCGAGGCATAGCACACCGATTTATAGGTGTAGGTTGAGGGCAGCAAGGTGGAAATCTGCCAACGGGCATAGAGAGATGCTCCGTGTGGGGAACCTCCTGCTCGTTTCGGTGCGACCGGTTCGACGTTTGGGCTGTTGGGTGAAAGGTTGTCCCGTACGACATCGAGTGAGCGTGCTGTGCAGCTCCACGGGTGGGCGTACGTGACGTGCTCTTTGGGTTTTCCCTGCAGGTGTATATCGAGTCGATTCGCCGTCCCTCGCGGTGACGAGTACCGCTTGTTCACTGCGTCGTAACGTAGACTAATGGATGAAATATGTTGATTCGATGATGCTGATTGATATAATTGTATTGCTACATGTGTGCCACCAAATACTGCTTACTAAATTTCAGATTTCATGAACTGTTAACTTGTTGCTAAAAGATGAACTAAGGATGAACTTGTAGGCGTGTCGTTTTGCTGAAATGTTACTATCCTATGTCCATTGTACACCTCATGTAGAGTTTCATGCTTAGATGAGTCGGTTAAGCCTTGCTGAGCCTTCGTGCTCACGGTTGCTGCTTAAGTGTTTTTCAGGTGAGGAGCCACCCACGGACTCGGAGTACGAGTCCACCGGCGAGGGTTACCCTCCGTCGGGGACCACGGCTGAGTGGGAGCCGTACACGCCGTGCTGAGCTGAGACGTGCAGCTAGTGTGGGTTGCCCTAGGGCTGGGCAACCGACTTTTGCTAAATAGGCGGGCGTGAGTTGTATAGTGTAGTTTTCCGCTGTGTAATAGAACAATAATTGTAACTGAAGTTTGTACTCGTTTGTACAGTTTCAGCTGTTTTTCCCATGTAATATATTGTGTTCTTATGACGTGTGCTGTCGGGTGTCGCATCGCGCGGCACCACCCTCTGCGATCCTGGATGAGCGGATTCCGGTCCGCCACAATTCTTTCATCAAAATTCACCATTTATCAAGTCTCAACCAGCCATAAATCATTCTCAAGTTCATCTCATGCTCATAAATATTCATATCCATCTCATATTCATATAACCAAAACCAAACTCATTGTCATGACTCAAAACAGTCCCAAAACCAATCCCAATGACCATACCATAACCATACCGAATAACCATCCCAAGTTTTCCCTCTAATGATGGAAGTTGGACAGGTGCTTGTCACCGGAAGCACGGCTATCATGATAGTTTTACACTCTGCAAAGGTGGCACCACTTTACCCACAAGTTCGTGATTTTGTCACCCATCAGCGACTGCACAACCTCCATTATACCAGTACACAACCGTCGGTGTATGGCAAAGAGATCACAAAATAGCCATTACAAAGGGGCTACTAGATGTATGGACACACTGAGGTTTCACCAGCAGGCTCGAATCATCACTCTCCCACCCATGGGCCCCCTCTTGTGCCATGCAGTTCCTGGGGAAGTCCTCCTTGACTCCCATTCTCCGCGCCATCCACGGTCCATAACAAGCTAGCAACACACCTAATTAATCAGCTAAGCTGCACCCATACTTGGCCTTGTGGTGGCACTGTTTTCATGGCATATTCTCGCATGAACCGGTCCTTAGATCTATGGCAAGTACCACCATCTCATCCAGCAACATTCACGAACCAAGCATGCCTAGATCTCCCCGATTCCATGCCCATTAAAATCATCAAGATCTCATCATCATTATTCATATGAGTGTAGCTAGACATGTTTTATTTCAGCTTCCCGTATCCCGTGAATTAAGCGAAGCAAAAAGGAAAAACGACCATACTCAACTCATTAACTTTCCCGGCGACATGGATGGTTAACAAAACAAGTAAACTCCTATGAAAAGGGTGTCCCATCAAGTTGACTCAAGCATACACGTTTTGGCAAACAAAACAGTTTCAAAACATGGGATCAATATGGTCAAAGGGCACTTGCCTTGCTCCCGTGGTTCTTGTGGTTCAAGCGTCTCGAAGTATTGGTGCTGTAGTTCCTCGTAAATGGCCTCTTGAGCTTGTTCTTCTACTCATGATCACGCACATACAAAATTCATAGCAATCAATCATCATGCACAAACTTTACTCAAGATGCAATGGAGTAGATGGATGCAAATCCTATGGTGCTGTCTTTTAAACTAGTTTGTACGTGTTCTTGCATGTTTTAATGGGCTTTCATGAGGTTTTATGATGAACAAGGGTGTAGGGATCAAGTGTGGACGTGGTGATGATCTTGACTCAAGATCTAGATCAAGTCCACCGTCAAAAATTGATCAAAATGCAATCTGTCCACACGAAAAAGTTTCTGTTCGAAAGGGGCGAAGAAAATGGATGCGTAGAAACAGCGGCGACGTTGTAAGACGGGTAATGGGGACCTACTTCACTTCCTTTTGGTGGCAGGGCCTTCCTCCTAGCAATGGTAGCAATGGGGAATTTTTCTATAGAAGATTATGGTAGGACAAATCGTCGGCTTCTTTTCCGGCGACGGCGAGGCGTGACATGGCTCGTCGGTGGGGCTCGATGACGGGGCTCGACGGCGGGGCTCGACGGCGGGGCTCAATGACGGGGTTCGACGGTGGGGCTCGACGGCGGGGCTCACCGGCGACCAAACTCCGGCGAGGGTGGTGCCAACTCGGCGAGTTGGGAGGCAGGGGCTCGAAGTTGCTGACTTGGAAGGGGGGAGGGGAGGGGGAGGCTGCGGCTAAAGAGGGGGGCGGGGGGCTGGGGTTGTATTTATAATGGGGGAAAGGGAGGAGTCCTACTCCAATTGGAACTCAAAATAGAGTCCTACTCAATTTTGGATCTTAACAAACTTATCCTCTTGTTGGGTGCGGCAGTCTTGAGGATTTAATGTGGGGAAAATTCCCCTTTTGGGAATTAGGGAATTTGGAAATTTTGTGGGAAATTTGGGCAAATTTGGGAATGGCTTATTTCAGCTATCTTTTTCCCATTCCTCACCATTTCTATGTCACTTGTTCCATTTCTACATCCACCTCTCCATTTCTATGTCTCATTCTCCATTTCTACATTCCCCTCTCCATTTCTATGTCCCATTCTCCATTTCTATGTCCCATTTTCTATACTTCACTTCTCCATTTCTATGCCCCATTCTCCATTTCTATATTCCATTCTCCATTTCTGTGGTTTTTCCTCCATTTCTATCGTTCTTTCTCCATTTCTTGGTTCTTTTCTCCATTTCTATGGTTCTTTCTCCATTTCTAAGGTTCTTTCTCCATTTCTAGTTCTTTTACAATGCTTTTCTACATGAAAAATGTATGCAATGCATGGTAATGAATTTGAGGGTGTTAAAACCTACCCCTCTTAAACTGGATTTTGCCCTCGAGATTCGATAGAGTGGAGAATTGATGAGGAAATTCTGCCTTGAGATCTTCTCACGCTCCCAAGTAGTTTTGGCTTCCGTGTGATGGTTCCACTATACCTTGCACCAACGGATCACTTTGTTCCTCATGACCCTTTCCTTCACGTCAAAAATTTTGACGGGGTGCTCCGTGTAGATCAGATCCTCTTGAAGCTCGAGCTCATCCATCGGTACTTGTTCTTCCGGCACTCTCAAGCACTTCTTGAGTTGGGATATGTGAAACACGTCGTGCACGTCGGAGAGGTGCGTTGGCAGCTCTAGTTGATAGGCTACTTCTCCTTGCTTGCCCCAACTCTTGAATGGCCCGATGAAGCGAGGATCTAACTTGCCTTTGACGTTGAACCTCGTTGGCCTCGGATAGGCGATACTTTAAGATACACGAAGTCTCCCACTTCAAAGGTCAATCTTCTTCGCCTATTGTCTGCATAACTTTTGTCGTGACTGAGCAACCTTCAAGTTTTCTCGTATCGTTTGGACTTGCTTCTTGGCGTCTTGCAGCACTTCGGGTCCAAACACTTGGCTCTCTCCGGTCTCATTCCAGAACAGCGGCGTTCTACACCATCTACCATACAATGCTGCAAAAGGTGACATCTTCAAGCTGGCTTGATAGCTGTTGTTGTACGAGAATTCAGCATACGGCAAGCTCCTATCCTAACTACGTCTATGTTTCAAGGCGCAAGCTCTAAACATGTCTTCCAAAATTTGGTTTGTCCTCTCTGTTTGCCCGTCGGTTTGCAGGTGATAAGCGGAGCTGAAATTCAGTCGTGTACCCATGGCTTCATGCAGCTTCTTCCAGAACCTAGAGGTAAATTGAGAACCCCGATCTGAAACTATCCTCTTTGGAACTCCATGGCGACACACGATTTGCTCCATATACAGCTCGGCTAGTTGTGCAATGCTGTACTTGGTTCTAACAGGAAGGAAATGGGCTGTTTTCGTCAATCAGTACACGATAACCCAAATAGAGTCGTAACCCAATTGAGTATGTGGCAATCCAACGATGAAATCCATGCTGATGTCTTCCCACTTCCACTCGGGTACTTTCAATGTCTGCAACAGTCCAGCGGGTCTTTGATGTCCGGCCTTCGCCCATTGGCACGTATCGCATAAGGCAACATATTCAGCTATGTCCCTTTTCATACCATCCCACCAGTAGCAAGTTTTCAGGTCCTTGTACATCTTGTACAGTCGGGATGTACGGAATAAGGTGAGTCATGTGCCTCCTTTAATATAATGTCGCGGATGTGCTTCACGTTAGGCACACAAATCCTTTTCCCTAACCAAAGTGTGCCTTTCTCATCTTACTTGAAATCCTTTTATATGCCTTGTCGGATTTTTTCCTTGATTTCCACATCAATTGCTTGGCCATCCCGTATCTCTTGTTTCAGCGATGAGTTCAGTTTATCACTTCCATCTCGTTCAAGAACCCGAGATGTAACCGTTTGAACTCCTTGCGCAGCTCAGGTGGCAGCTCCTAAACCATGAGTTGGTGACATGCACTACAGGAAACAGGGCAACATACGACAGCCAGTATAACATACGACGGCTAGCTGTCGTATATAAACTTACATACGACGGTCAGCCGAGGCTGTCATATATAAGTTTATAAACGACAGTACAGCCGTCGTTTAGTACGTGGCTGTCGTATATAAGTGTTATATACGACAGCCAACCCTAGTCTGTCGTATATAGCAGTTATATACGACAGCCAACCCTAGGCTGTCGTATATAGCGGTTATATACGACAGCCACACCGAGGCTGTCGTAAATAAGGCTTATTACGACGGCCCATGGTGTGGCCGTCGTAAATAAGGCTTATATACCCGCGGGGGCTCGGGTCGGCGCGGGCATTCACGCCCGCGCTGACCCAAGCCCGAGCAGCCCTAAGCACCCCGGCCGCCGCCCGCCCGCCGCTGCCAGCCGCCGCCCGCCCGCCCGCCGCCGCCAGCCGCCGCCCCGGCCACCCCCGCAAGCCGGCGCCAAGTCCCAAAAACGTGAATGCAAAGAAACGGGTGATTGAACGTCATTGTGTTTCTGGTTCATGAAAAATGGGACTTACAAAAACTTTCTTACATGGGATGGTATACATGAGGTGCAACCACATGGGTTCAAGCATGCCTTTGAAGGTGTTGGACCAAGGTGGAGTTAAATTCATGTGTAATCATACATGTACATGAGAAAGAACAAAAATAAGGTCTTTAGTCTCAAAGGCTCAGCTCAAATTGCTGCCATACTTTTGGATACACATGGAGCCTCATACATTTGAATTGAGGAGAATGTGGTGACAACTTTCTGATTTGAGGGTGAGCCAAAAAGGGAATGGACTATGATCATGTTGAGTTCATGCTGAATTCAAACCTGTTAGACAAGGGAATGATTTGAGTTATGTCACATAAAATGATAAACTCAAACATGGACATGTGGGAAGGGCTAAAATCTTCTTTAACTCTTGTTGAACACAGGTTAACCCGGGAAAGAATTTCACCCCCAAACACCTAACTCATATGCACATTTCCTATGAGTAGAGGGGAGGGAAGTTTAAACCCCATTTTTGAACCCTTGCAAATCATTCATTGTCAGATGGTCCAAAAGCATATATATGAGATGACCATTGCAGTCCTTAGGTATTAAAGAGCTTAAGTTCCAAAATTGGAGAGTGTTTGAGCTCATATACCATTTGTTCAAAGCATTGTTTGAGATCACCTTCAAATTCAAACTTGAGGGGCATGGTCAAAACTGAACTGGTGAGGTTCAGGTTGGGACCAAGGTTGATCAAGCATGGGCTAGGAGCAAACCAAAGTGTTTCACCCAAATTCAGATGGGTCATCACCAAAGAGGACTTAAATTTCAGTTTGAATTAAATGGGTTACTTCAAGGCAAAGAAGGCCCTTTTCAAAAAGGAAATTCAAACTGTTGTTTGAAAATTTGTATTTGCAATGGCCAACTAAAAGATCAGAGGGCAAATTCAAACTCTCCAGGTTCAAATTGTGAAGGAGGCATATTTGGAGCAAATTTTGAGGTGCTTTGATATGAATATCAAAGGAACTTGTGAATTCCATCCAAATTTGAATTTGAATTTGAATTTGAAACTGTGGCATAAATTGTCAAATGGCAAAATGGCTTTTGAATTTGTATCCCTCATAGCTGAATTTGCAATGTGTCAAAATTTGAAGATCTTTTGGGGCAGAAGGGGGTTGTGGGCCCCACTTGTCATTGAGAGGGGGGGTATAACTTACTGGTTAAGTCAGCCTCTGTGTATCGGTTCACACCCGAGCTCGAACCGGGTCACCCCGAGCTGCCACCGCGCTGCCGTCTGAAAACCGTGGAGCCACCTCCTGCTACGTGCGATGGGCTGGCGACCTGCTGCTGCTCTCGGCAACGTGTGAAGGGATCAGTTCGCCCACCGAACGGAGGCCCTTGAGTCGGTTCTCCCTCGCACGACAAAAAGACCGAGAACGCCACCGCCTCGGGCGATCGACCGGGAACTGAGGAAAACCAAGCGTGCAGAGGCCAGCCGAGCCGGAAAACCACACGGTGAGCTCGTCCTCCACCTCCTGAGCACAGAATCCAGCGAGTTGCTGCATCCCCGACCCGAAATTGGCTCGTCGCCGCAGCGACTTCACTTCACCGAGGGTTGGGGCGCTCGTAGACAGCCTAACCCAGGCACTTCCACGCCCAAGCAAGGCCACCTCCGGACGCGCTGGTGAACCCTTCTGCTCACCCCCAAGCCTCAAGTCAAGCTGTGAATCACCGAGAGCAAATTCGGGAATTTTCATTCGGAGGACGCAATTCGACCTTCCAGTATGAGGTAATTAAATTTGATTGCAACTCGTTTTTGTAGTTCTTCAAATCATGCACGAATAAACTAGACTGGCTAGTGGTCCGATCCCCTTCACAACCCTAGCTAGAAACCCCGTGTTAGCGACCAATTTCAAGCTTTCCGATCGGTGGCTATGGCGGGAACGCGCGGGCGCACGGTGACAACCGAGTTGCCGCCATTTCCTAGCCAGCTTGAGGCCATGCCGAGCTTGCCTGACCTTCACTGGTGCATTAGAGCAAATTCTCCCAGCTTTTGGCGGGCTAGGGTGCTCGGGCCACGGCGCCGAAGCTGTACCGAGGGGTGCGCATGTCGCCGACCGGTTTCCGGTCGCCGGCAGCCCGAATGCACCGCACCATTGGATTCCTCATGGCTGAAAACCCCCAGGCAGCAAATACCGAGCCGGGAGACGGTCGGGAAGCCGACTCCGGCGAGCTCCGACGAGTCTCCAGCGAGGGGGCGGCGTGGGAAAAGGGGAACGGCCCGAGGTTGAAGACGACCGGCCGGTCCCACATGTCAGTGGCGATATTTTAAATCTTCGATCCGCTGTTGCCCCGGGATCCGGTGTGGTGGCGCGGGAAGGGTCCTGTGGCCCCGTGTGGCGTGATTCCAGCGGCTGACACGTGTAGGGTGGACCCACCGTCAGAGTTTGAATATTTCCCGAATTAATTTGAATTCCAGATTTAGTTCCAACTTTCGAACCTCATAACTTTTGCTAGGAGGCTCCAAATTTAGTGATTCAAATTGGGTTGGATTCAGTATGAAAAGACCTATCCAAATATGCAGCCCAATATGCATGGAAATCAATAGAAAATTCTGGAAAATTCTTTAATGCTTTTCAGCAAAAGAATTTTTGAGGGAGTTTGGTTCATCCAAAAATTCCCAAATTTTGCCAGGATATTCTTTAGTATGTTAGGAGACACCTGTAAAAGTTTCAGCTCATTAGGAGTTGAATTATTTAGGGTAATTCTAATTTTAAGTTTCTGTATTCAAATGAATACAGAAACATTTTCAGGAAATTTCCAAAACTTGGAAATTCAGTTCTAGTCATTCCTTAGCTCCAAAAATCCTAGGAAAATTCATGCATACTCTCGGAACTACGTATGAAATTGTAGTTCATTTGCATTTGCATGAAAGTGCAAATTTATTCAGAATTAGTTCCTGTTTGGCTAAAGGCTTAGGGAATTGTTCAGGGTGATCTACTTAGTGAAATATTCTGAATTTTGGTCCAAAGGACTTTCTTGTGACAAGGAACTCACAAGAAAATTTTCAGCTCCATTGGAGCCCTGGATCAGTAGGGTTCTGTTCAACCAATTAGGTGATCACCACCAAAGTGATGAACCTCACTCCTCACTTTATGATAGTGTTTAGACACACACCCAAACCACCACCCCCAGTGTCATTTTAAATTCTTTAACAGAGTTCCAGTTTTAAACTTGGCTTTAGCATTTGTTAGCAAAAAGTTTTACAATTAAACATGTATGCATGTTCATAACGTGTAGTGTTTAAACGTGGAAGAGTGAAGGAGAAGTTAAGCTTGGATCAGTTAACAAGAAGGGCAGGTGTGAACTTCAAGACATCAGAAACTGACTTTCTCTCAACTGACTTTAGTCACCTGAAAAACCAAGGCAAGCCCCGGTTTGCACTTAAGTTGTTTTTAAAGTTTTCCTTTGTTCACTACTATTGGTCAAAGTTTGTATGTGCATTAGGTCAAGGATGTTTAATACTCCACTTGCATAACCAAACGAACCCTGAGGTCAAGGGTAGCATTGGGTCATCGCTGTAGAATAATGCTGTGCTAAATAGCTTAGGACATCCGGTAGAAGTCGAGTAGTTGGAATCTACTCGCGAGCTATAGACGGGAGTACCTGGGTGTAGATGGAAAAAGAGGGCAAACTGAAGTTTACATTTCCAAAGGTGAGACCGGGCAGGATGGTTAGGCAGCGACAAGACGAGGTCTTGGTCGAGTAGTTCTGCCTGTGTCGGTTAAGGACCGATGCGTGTGCGGCACCCAGGAGCAGGTATTGAGTTGTGTACCGGATGCTTACTGATATATGGGAATCAGGAAACCGATGTACCAGGTTCACTGGGTTGTAGAGGCATACCACATCGTCTCGTTAGACCTAAGAGCCCGAGATGGCGCGACCGGTTCTACAGTCTAGTGTCCTGAGAAAGGTTGCCACATACGACGTAATGAAGGACGCCAGAGTTGGGTCTTCAGAGGCGGGCGTATGTGTCGAGTTATCCGGGTAGTGTTTGATTCGAATCACCGTCCATCGCGGTTATTGATTACCGCTTGCTCCCTGTGTTGTGACGTAGTTAATCAAGTTGTGTGGAAATAGTTTGCAAAGTTTTAAATGCTGTTATGATAATTGTAAATTGCATGAAAACCATGTTTGAAGTAGAGATAGAGCAAACTAAAGTTATTTTCCACCTTGGGACGAGTAACGTTGGAATGAAGCGTTTCTTGTTTGATTGTGGAGTTCCAATGTTGCTGGGCGCAAGGTCACTACTATTATGGATAAAATTTGAAAATTAAGGATAAACTCGTAGGCGACTCTTTTTGCAAATTACAGGTTTAAGTCTGAAGTTTCCCACATGTAGTGTTGCATGTTTTAGGAGAGACGGTTAAGTCTTGCTGAGCCTTTGTGCTCACTCTTGCTATATAAGTGGTTTTGCAGGTAAACCTCGACGCTATAAAGAAGGTTGTCCGGTGAGACTCGGGAACTTCCGAGTCATGTCACACTTGGAGAACCTAGCCGCTGCCATGTCTTCGTGTTGCTAGCGAGAGGTGTCTGCGGGCTGGACCCCTTTCTCGGTGCTTCTTAGATATTCGACGTGATATGTTACTGACTTCCGCTGTAGCTACTTTATGTAAAGTATTTACAAAGAACAGTTGTACGTTTCCGTTTTGATTTATGTAATACAGGGTTCCTTATATGTGTGCTGTTGGGTGCCGCATAACACGGCACCACCCAATGCGATCCCCGGGCGAGGCGGCATGGCCCCGTGATGGAGGTCGGGCCCCCCTCACAGCGTGGTATCAGAGCCGCATTGGTAATAGCGCACGGAATAAGGATCGTGTTACGACAAAAACTTAGGATACGGTGAGGAAACGGTATTAGGCCCACATAAGGACTATAGTAGTATAGTTACTTAAAGTGGCAAGACTAACATATGTGTTTTAATTCTAAATTTCCATTATGTAACGACGCACCTACGTTCTGGTAAGCATGGTAAGGAACGCCACCGAAAGCGGTTCAATTTCGGTTAGCTCCCCTGACGAGGAAAGTAGTTCAGGGATAAGTCTCACAGCTTGGTGTGAGACGTCAATATGAAACTCTTGGACTCTTCATGTTCCCGAGTTCATATGAAACGCTGATCCCTATCGTGCATTAGGCAAGTAAGTGGAGACCCCATCGTGTGGTCAGTAACGCGATAGTGTGTTCATCTGGAAATAGCCCAGGAGGACATGCGCAGCGCTTGCCATCGGCGTGCCCTGCAGGGCAGTAGGTGGTATCCGTTGGGTTGATAACATTCCCAATCGTGACGACCCGTTCGTGACATACTCGGGTTCCCCGTCGTGTGGTGTTGAAACACGATCACGTACCTTGAGACGTGACTTAGCTCAAGGACGGCCGTATGACAATGATACGGGCGTTTGTATTTACTTTCAATTATGGAACTGCCTGAAATGAAACAACCTTTGAGTGCACCACTATTGAGTGTTCTTCTGCAGGTACTAACCACGTACGTATCCCGTGTAGTACACATGTGTGAGAGACCGTATTAGTGCCACTGATAAAACGGATATGCCGGTATAATCCGGTTTAGTATTTTCTTTTGGTGAGGCTACGTAGTACCGACATGTTCTTACGGTGCATCGCCACCGTACTACACTTAATAATCTCTTCCCTATGAAGAAATGATTCATGGACTAACTTGCAACTAAAAATGGAAGTTTGAAACAAGTATTAGCTACTGAACTCTTATTTTGAGCTAAGATTCAAATGAGAGTATATATGGGTGTCAAAGTTTTCAAAAACAGAGTGCTCTGTTTCTGGCAGGAATTCTTGCTGGAATTTAACAGAGCATAACTCTGAGTAGCTTGACCCAATTATGGTGTATGATACAGTTCTGGAAATATCGTTAAGTGCTCTACAACTTCTGTGTAGACCTCCAGAGCAAAATCACACGTTAAGTGGGTGAAAAGTCCAGTTGAAGGCAAACTGTTCAGAACCAGGACAGTACCAAAAACCTCTCTGGACCTTTCTGTTTTTAAGCCATAACTTCCTGTAGAAAAATCCTTAAGGAGCCTGTAATACACCGTTGGAAAGGTTATGAAATTTGCAACATTGTTGTAGTTCAGAGTTTGCTCAGATTCTTATTGTATTTTATATACAACTGTGATAAATTAGCCACATACAAAGGAGATGCTGGCAAATTTTATCCAAGAATTCTGTCAACTTTGAACAATCATAACTTTGGATCCAGAGATGATCTGAAGGCATATGAATACTCGTTGAAAAGATACTGAAGTTAACTCTAACTTTTGTATTCAACTTGAGTTATGAAAATGCTGATTAAACGGATCAAAATATGGATCAGGACAGAGGAGTCCGTTCGGTACAGCAAAGAGAACGGGCTAGGCCTGTCCCACGAGAGTGATTAAACTCGAGGATTTTCTGGGGGGATGTGAATATCCAATGTGTTTCCGAGGAATTACCGGGCAATGCCGGTTAACGAGACGTCAAGTTCACGATTGAACTAGCGCCGGAAACAACACCGATTTCACGAAGGCCGTATAAGATGGCACCCAATGAACTAGCGGAGTTGAAGGAGCAACTAAGTGCACTTATGAGCAACGGTTTTACACAACCAAGCTTATTACCTTGGGGTTCCTCTGCGCTGTTTGTTAAGAAGAACGATGAGCCACTAAAATTAAGTGTTGATCGTCGTTCACTCAATGCCGTCACTATAAGGGACACGGAGGATACTTTATGGTTTAAAGACCATATAGTGATACCTCGTAATATGAAGCTAGACCGCCGGAAATGTCGCACACCACTAAAGTGGTGTGAGTACGACAGAAGGGTACTGTTCAGGGTGGATTTGTCGACAAAGCCGATGACCGAGTTCGGACAATAGAAGCGGACTTGGAGGCTATGCAATCCCTACAGAAAAGTTAAGATGGTCAAAGGCATAGACCGTGGCATTTCGATAATAGAGAATACGTTGTGTTTGCGTGTCTCCGATGAAAGGAATTCACCGGTCCAATGTAAAGGGGGATTTCGCTCCCCGAGCCTTAGATCCACTTGTTATCACGGTGATGTGTGGACCCGTAGCTTACCGGCTGGGATTACCGGCAAGCCTTGCTGGTGTTCACGACATATTTCATATGTCATAGCTATGGAAGTGGCTTAAAGCTACCATTGCCGTCCACACCGAAGAAATTGACTAGTTGAAGCCGGATCGTACATACACTGAGCGACTGGTTCAGACTATCGATGAGAAGAATCCGGAACACCTGGAATCGGATATTAAGATTTTACCAGGTGCTGTGGGGTAATCATACAATGGAAGGAACAACGTGGAGAGCAAAGATTACCTCCGCATGAACTATCCAGACCTTTTATCGTCACACCACTTGGCAGTACCTCTCCCGTCTCGTTCTCCTGTTGGAATCTCGGGACGAGATTCTTTATAAGGGGGGAGGAATGTAAAAGTCCCAAAAATGTGAATGCAAAGAAACGGGTGATTGAACATCATTGTGTTTCTAGTTCATAAAAATGGGACTTACAAAAACATTCTTACATGGGATGGTATACATGAGGTGCAACCACATGGGTTCAAGCATGCCTTTGAAGGTGTTGGACCAAGGTGGAGTTAAACTCATGTGTAATCATACATGTATATGACAAAGAACAAAAATAAGGTCTTTAGTCTCAAAGGCTCAGCTCAAATTGCTGCCATACTTTTGGATACACATGGAGCCTCATACATTTGAATTGAGGAGAATGTGGTGACAACTTTCTGATTTGAGGGTGAGCCAAAAAGGGAATGGACTATGATCATGTTGAGTTCATGCTGAATTCAAACCTGTTAGACAAGGGAATGATTTGAGTTATGTCACATAAAATGATAAACTCAAACATGGACATGTTGGAAGAGCTAAAATCTTCTTTAACTCTTGTTGAACACAGGTTAACCCGGGAAAGAATTTCACTCCCAAACACCTAACTCATATGCACATTTCCTATGAGTAGAGGGGAGGGAAGTTTAAACCCCATTTTTGAACCCTTGCAAATCATTCATGGTCAGATAATCCAAAAGCATATATATGAGATGACCATTGCAGTCCTTAGGTATTAAAGAGCTTAAGTTCCAAAATTGGAGAGTGTTTGAGCTCATATACCATTTGTTCAAAGCATTGTTTGAGATCACCTTCAAATTCAAATTTGAGGGGCATGGTCAAAACTGAACTGGTGAGGTTCAGGTTGGGACCAAGGTTGATCAAGCATGGGCTAGGAGCAAACCAAAGTGTTTCACCCAAATTCAGATGGGTCATCACCAAAGAGGACTTAAATTTCAGTTTGAATTAAATGGGTTACTTCAAGGCAAAGAAGGCCCTTTTCAAAAAGGAAATTCAAACTGTTGTTTGAAAATTTGTATTTGCAATGGCCAACTAAAAGATCAGAGGGCAAATTCAAACTCTCCAGGTTCAAATTGTGAAGGAGGCAAATTTGGAGCAAATTTTGAGGTGCTTTGATATGTATATCAAAGGAACTTGTGAATTCCATCCAAATTTGAATTTGAATTTGAATTTGAAACTGTGGCATAAATTGTCAAATGGCAAAATGGCTTTTGAATTTGTATCCCTCATAGCTGAATTTGCAATGTGTCAAAATTTGAAGATCTTTTGGGGCAGAAGGGGGTTGTGGGCCCCACTTGTCATTGAGAGGGGGGTATAACTTACTGGTTAAGTTAGCCTCTGTGTATCGGTTCACACCCGAGCTCGAACCGGGTCACCCCGAGCTGCCACCGCGCTGCCGTCTGAAAACCGTGGAGCCACCTCCTGCTACGTGCGATGGGCTGGCGACCTGCTGCTGCTCTCGGCAACGTGTGAAGTGATCAGTTCGCCCTCCGAACGGAGGCCCTTGAGTCGGTTCTCCCTCGCACGACAAAAAGACCGAGAACACCGCCACCTCGGGCGATCGACCAGGAAGTGAGGAAAACCAAGCGCGCAGAGGCCAGCCGAGCCGGAAAACCACACGGTGAGCTCGTCCTCCACCTCCTGAGCACAGAATCCAGCGAGTTGCTGCATCCCCGACCCGAAATTTGCTCGTCGCCGCAGCGACTTCACTTCACCGAGGGTTGGGGCGCTCGTGGACAGCCTAACCCAGGCGCTTCCACGCCCAAGCAAGGCCACCTCTGGACGCGCTGGTGAACCCTTCTGCTCACCCCCAAGCCTCAAGTCGAGCTGTGAATCACCGAGAACAAATTCGGGAATTTTCATTCGGAGGACGCAATTCGACCTTCCAGTACGAGGTAATTAAATTCGATTGCAACTCGTGTTTGTAGTTCTTCAAATCATGCACGAATAAACTAGACTGGCTAGCGGTCCGATCCCCTTCACAACCCTAGCTAGAAACCCCGTGTTAGCGACGAATTCCATGCATTCCGATCGGCGGCTATGGCAGGAACGCGCGGGCGCACGGTGACAACCGAGTTGCCGCCATTTCCTAGCCAGCTTGAGGCCATGCCGAGCTTGCCTGACCTTCACTGGTGCTTTAGAGCAAATTCTCCGAGCTTTTGGCGGGCTAGGGTGCTCGGGCCACGGCGCCGAAGCTGTACCGAGGAGTGCGCATGTCGCCGACCGGTTTCCGGTCGCCGGCAGCCCGAATGCACCGCACCATTGGATTCCTCATGGCTGAAAACCCCCAGGCGGCAATACCGAGCCGGGAGACGGTCGGGAAGCCGACTCCGGCGAGCTCCGACGAGTCTCCGGCGAGGGGACGGCGCGGGAAAAAGGGAACGGCCCGAGGTTGAAGACGACCGGCCGGTCCCACATGTCAGTGGCAATATTTTAAATCTTCGATCCGCTGCGGCCCCGGGATCCGGTGTGGTGGCGCAGGAAGGGTCCTGTGGCCCGGTGTAGCGTGATTCCAGCGGCTGACACATGTAGGGTGGACCCACCGTCAGAGTTTGAATATTTCCCGAATTAATTTGAATTCCAGATTTAGTTCAAACTTTAGAACCTCATACCTTTTGCTAGGAGGCTCCAAATTTAGTGATTCAAATTGGGTTGGATTCAGGATGAAAAGACTATCAAAATATGCAGCCCAATTTGCATGGAAATCAATAGAAAATTCTGGAAAATTCTTTAAAGCTTTTCAGCAAAAGAATTTTTGAGGGAGTTTGGTTCATCCAAAAATTCCCAAATTTTGCCAGGATATTCTTTAGTATGTTAGGAGACTCCTGTAAAAGTTTCAGCTCATTAGGAGTTGAATTAGTTAGGGTAATTCTAATTTTAAGTTTCTGTATTCAAATGAATATAGAAACATTTTCAGGAAATTTCCAAAACTTGGAAATTCAGTTCTAGTCATTCCTTAGCTCCAAAAATCCAAGGAAAATTCAGGCATACTCTCGGAACTATGTATGAAATTGTAGTTCACTTGCATTTGCATGAAAGTGCAAATTTATTCTGAATTAGTTCCTGTTTGGCTAAAGGCTTAGGGAATTGTTCAGGGTGATCTACTTAGTGAATTATTCTGAATTTTGGTCCAAAGGACTTTCTTGTGACAAGGAACTCACAAGAAAATTTTCAGCTCCATTGGAGCCCTGGATCAGTAGGGTTCTGTTCAACCAATTAGGTGATCACCACCCAAGTGATGAACCTCACTCCTCACTTGATGATAGTGTTTAGACACACACCCAAACCACCACCCCCAGTGTAATTTTAAATTCTTGAACAGAGTTCCAGTTTTAAACTTGGCTTTAGCATTTGTTAGCAAAAAGTTTTACAATTAAACATGTATGCATGTTCATAACGTGTAGTGTTTAAACGTGGAAGAGTGAAGGAGAAGTTAAGCTTGGATCAAGGAACAAGAAGGGCAGGAGTGAACTTCAAGACATCAGAAACTGACTTTCTCTCAACTGACTTTAGTCACCTGCAAAACCAAGGCAAGCCCCGGTTTGCACTTAAGTTGTTTTTAAAGTTTTCCTTTGTTCACTACTATTGGTCAAAGTTTGTATGTGCATTAGGTCAAGAATGTTTTATACTCCACTTGCATAACCAAACATGAACCCTGAGGTCAAGGGTAGCATTGGGTCATTGCTGTAGAATAATGCCGTGCTAAATAGCTTAGGACATCCGGTAGAAGTCGAGTAGTTGGAATCTACTCGCGAGCTATAGACGGGAGTACCTGGGTGTAGATGGAAAAAGAGGGCAAACTAAAGTTTACATTTCCAAAGGTGAGACCGGGCAGGATGGTTAGGCAGCGACAAGACGAGGTCTTGGTCGAGTAGTTCTGCCTGTGTCGGTTAAGGACCGATGCATGTGCGACACCCAGGAGCAGGTATTGAGTTGTGTACCGGATGCTTACTGACATATGGGAATCAGGAAACCGATGTACCAGGTTCACTGGGTTGTAGAGGCATACCACATCGTCTCGTTAGACCTATGAGCCCGAGACGGCGCGACCGGTTCTACAGTCAAGTGTCCTGAGAAAGGTTGCCACATACGACGTAATGAAGGACGCCAGAGTTGGGTCTTCAGAGGCGGGCGTATGTGTCGAGTTATCCGGGTAGTGTTTGATTCGAATCACCGTCCATCGCGGTTATTGATTACCGCTTGCTCCCTGTGTTGTGACGTAGTTAATCAAGTTGTGTGGAAATAGTTTGCAAAGTTTTAAATGCTGTTATGACAATTGTAAATTGCATGAAAACCATGTTTGAAGTAGAGATAGAGAAAACTAAAGTTATTTTCCACCTTGGGACGAGTAACATTGGAATGAAGCGTTTCTTGTTTGATTGTGGAGTTCCAATGTTGCTGGGCGCAAGGTCACTACTATTATGGCTAAAATCTGAAAGTTAAGGATAAACTCGTAGGCGAGTCTTTTTGCAAATTACAGGTTTAGGTCTGAAGTTCCCCACATGTAGAGTTGCATGTTTTAGGAGAGACGGTTAAGTCTTGCTGAGCCTTTGTGCTCACTCTTGCTATATAAGTGGTTTTGCAGGTAAAACTCGACGCTATAAAGAAGGTTGTCCGGTGAGACTCGGGAACTTCCGAGTCATGTCACACATGGAGAACCTAGCCGCTGCCGTGTCTTCATGTTGCTAGCGAGAGGAGTTTGCGGGCTGGACCCCTTTCTCGGTGCTTCTTAGATATTCAACGTGAGATGTTACTGACTTCCTCTGTAGCTACTTTATGTAAAGTATTTACAAAGAACAGTTGTATGCTTCCGTTTTGATTTATGTAATACAGGGTTCCTTATATGTGTGCTGTTGGGTGCCGCATAACACGGCACCACCCAATGGGATCCCCGGGCGAGGCGGCACGGCCCCGTGATGGAGGTCGGGCCCCCCTCAACTAAAAGTTAGTTATAGATTGAATCCACTATTTGATCGAGTGAATGGTCGAGCTATAACAAGGATGGCACGTATCTCGCCTTGAGCTTGACTGGTATCGTGTGGCAAAGAAATTAGCATGTGAATGTATCTAGGTTCAGCCGATATGATCTTTATGTACATTCGGGAGTCAGTATGTCCTGCTAGGTACCTCTACTGACTTGTGTTTGAAAACGGTTTTTATTCATAACCGACTGTACATGAACCTAACGGGTCACACACTTAAGGGGATGGAATATTGAAAAACTTGGCTATATGATTGTCTCTAGTGCAAGTGGGAGATTGTTGGTGATATGCCCAAGAGGCAATCATAACAATTCGGATAAAGGCCTGATGGATATTTGATCCATAAGAAATTAGGGTACTAATGGGCCTGTGACCTAAAAGCCCATTGGCGCGCCTATAAATATGAGGGGTAGGGTTAGGGGCAGATGACTCCACCACACAGCAGCCCCAGCCGCCGCCCCCACAGGCCAGCCGCTGAAACCCCTGTCGCGCACGCGGTGCTAGCACACCGATGCACGGCGTTCCTCCCTGTACGTGTGGACTCCGTGGAGGCGCTGCTGTTACTACTGCACTGATCAGCTACGACGCGCATCTACGATCCGCTGCGCTGCGCGTCTAGTGGTAACGATCCATGACCTTCTTACTCGCATGTTTCCTGGGTGATACGGTCGAATTGCTAGAGTAGTGCATCGCCTATTTCCCTACACCTGTAGCTTTCCATGTGGGTGTGAAGTGACGAGTGACAACCCTACCGTTAGATAATATGGTTACATAAGCCTTCCACTCTTCATGTCCAAGACGAGGGGCTTTCTTGTGGAGATACTCCAGGTATAAGCTGCAGCAATCCAGAAATTCTTTGAGCTCCCTGGATATGTGCCCTCCTTCCGTTCCGTCAGACTAAAATTCTTGAACTGAATGGTTGGCCCATTCATCACCTTCATTCTCAGCCTCAGCAAGGGGTGGCTCCTCCTCGGGTTCATCTCCTCCCGTCATAGCTTCGTGAGGCTCCACGGGGTGTAAGCCCGCGTGAAACTCCTCCTGAGGTGCGTACCAATGCCATTCTTGTGGATCATCCTCCATGTCGTCTTCTGAAGGTTCCACCTCTTCCGGGTCCTCTTCCTCATGCATATATCTATTGACTTCCCCTTTATCATGAGGTTCTGTCTTCACCTCCTCCCAATATGGTCCATCGGACACCTCAATGGGGTTAAGTGCACTCCCACGTGGTGGTGGACGAGTCCTTATGCATGCTGTGCTCCTAATCACCAGCATCTACAAATAGGACATGAGAAACTTTAGAGAAGGAAGAAATAACTCCAAAACTTTAGAAGTCATGAAGCAAGAAAGCAAAAGTGTTGCTGTCCAAAAGAAGAGAAAAAGAGGGGCTGAAAATAGCACTTCGCGGTGGCTGAATTGACAAGTAAAGTGCAGCAGCAAGCAATTTTCAAAAATAGCAGTTTAGAGGGGTGTGCCTATGTGTTTTAGAGTGTCCATTCTACCTAGGCTTGCGTCCTAGGGTCAACGTGGCTCCGATACCAATCTATGACACCCGTTTCCGAAAATAGAACCAAGTGAATGCATATGTGTGCCCAGGATGTTCATCATACATACACATGTAATCCACAAACTGAATTCAGAATATAATCACGAATAAATAGAGTTTAAGTACTTTATTACAATGACTCAATGTCTCACTCATGAATATCTAACTTATTCTTGCAGCGGAAGTCTCTAATCAACAGCTGAAATAACTAAACAGCAGGCTCCAACTTCAACTCCACAGGCATGTTGACGGTAGTTCGAACTCCTAGTACTTCACATGTTCCTCGAAGTACTCTTCTTCTGTAGCTGATGTATATGTGGTAATGCAAGAGTGAATACATGTCGTACTCAGCAAGTGCAGGAAAAGTATGACATGTGGCTTACAACAAGGTATGGAATAAAAAGGCTCATTGCAGCAAGCAAATTTTATTTCACAAACATGGTAAAAACAGCAACTAAGTCTAGATGAATTAAATCCCAATATAACCAAGTAATCAGCAACATTCTTTCACCATAATTCACCATTTATCAAGTATCAACCAGACATAAATCTTTCTCAAGTTCATCTCATGCTCATAAATGTTCATATCCATCTCATATTCATATAACCAAAACCAAACTCATTGTCATGACTCAAAACAGTCCCCAAACCAATCCCAATGACCATACCATACCCATACCGAATACCCATCCCAAGTTTTCCCTCTAATCATGGAAGTTGGCCAGGTGCTTGTGACCGGAAGCACGGCTATCATGATAGTTTTACACTCTGCAGAGGTGGCACCACTTTATCCACAAGTTCGTGATTTCGTCACCCGTCGGCGACTGCAGAACCTCCATTATACCAGTACACAACCGTCGGTGTATGGCCAAGAGATCACAAAATAGCCTTTAAAAGGGGCTACTAGATGTATGGACTCACTGAGGTTTCTCCGGCAGGCTCGAATCTCCATTCTCCCACCCACAGGCCCCCTCTTGTGCCATGCCGTTCCAAGGGCAGTCTTCCTCGACTCCCAT
Source organism: Neostapfia colusana (assembly GCA_030760725.1). Classification (NCBI taxonomy): domain Eukaryota; kingdom Viridiplantae; phylum Streptophyta; class Magnoliopsida; order Poales; family Poaceae; genus Neostapfia; species Neostapfia colusana. The sequence continues at coordinate 27,277,257 of JASWHV010000017.1, read as the reverse complement.
TCCCCGCACCATCCACGGTCCATAACAATCTAGCAAAACACCTATTTAATCAGCTAAGCCGCACCCATACTTGGCCTTGTGGTGGCACCGTTTTCCTGAAATATTCTCGCATGAACCGGTCCTTAGATCTACAGCAAGTATCACCATCTCATCCAGCAACATTCACAAACCAAGCTTGCCTAGATCTCCCTGATTCCATGCCCATTAACATCATCAAGATCTCATCATTATTATTCATATAAGTGCAGTAGCTAGACATGTTTTATTTCAGCTTCCCGTATCCCGTGAATTAAGCGAAGCAAAAAGGAAAAATGACCATACCCGACTCATTAACTTTCCCGGCGACAAGGATGGTTAACCAAACTAGTAAACTCCTATGAAAAGGGTGTCCCATCAATTTGACTCAAGCATACACCTTTTCGCAAACAAAACAGTTTCAAAACACGGGATCAATATGGTCAAGGGGCACTTGCCTTGCTTCTGTGGTTCTTGTGGTTCAAGTGTCTCGAAGTCTTGGTGCTGTAGTTCCTCGTAGATGGACTCTTGAGCTTGTTCTTCTACTCACGATCACGCACATACAAAATTCACAGCAATCAATCATCATGCACAAACTTTACTCAAGATGCAATGGAGTAGATGGATGCAAATCCTATGGTGCTGTTTTATTAAACCAGTTTATACATGTTCTTGCATGTTTTAATAGGCTTTCATGGGGTTTTATGATGAAAAAGGGTGTAGGGATAAAGTGTGGACGTGGTGATGATCTTGACTCAAGATCTAGATCAATTTCACCATCAAAAATCGATTAAAATGCGATCTGTCCACACGAAAAAGTTTCTATTCGAAAGGGGCGAAGAAAACAGATGCGTAGAAACAGCGGCTATGTCGTAAGATGGGTAATAGGGACCTACCTCTCTTCCTTTTGGTGGCAGGGACTTCCTCCTCACAATGGAAGCAACCGGGAATTTTGCTATGGAAGATTATGGTAGGACAGATTGTCGGCTTCTTTTCCGGCGACGGCGAGGCGTGACGGGGCTCGTCGGCAGGTCTCGATGAAGGGGCTCGACGATGGGGCTCGACGGCGGGGATCGACGGCGAGGCTCGACGACGGGGCTTGACGGCGGGGCTCGACGGTGGGGCCCGTTGGCGGGGCTCACCAGCGACCAAACTCCGGCGAGGGGGGTGCCAACTCGGCGAGTTGGGGGGCAGGGGCTCCAAGTCGCTGACTTGGAAGGGGGAAGGGGAGGGGTAGGCTGCGGCCAAAGAGGGGGGGCTGGGGTTGTATTTATAAGGGGTGGAGGGAGGAGTCCTACTACAATTGGAACTCAAAATAGAGTCCTACTCAATTTTGGATCTTAAGAAACTTATCCTCTTGTTGGGTGCGGCGGTCTTGGGGATTGTGACACCCGGTCCCGTAAAACACGGAACCCAGCTAATTCATATGTGTGCCTAGGATGTTCATCACACATACACATGTAATCCACAAACCGAATTTAGAATATAACCATGAATAATAGGGTTTAAGTACTTTATTACAACAATCTCTAACTCACTCTTGAAGCAGAAGTCTCTAACTTATTCTAGCAGCAGAAGTCTCTATACGACAGTGGAAATAACTAAACAGCAGTGGCTCCATCTTCAACTCCACAGGAAAGTTGACGGTAGTTTGCACGCCTAGTACTCCACATGATCTTCGAAGTACTCTTCTCCTGTTGCTGATGTTTGTATGATAATGCAAGGGTGAGTACATGTCGTACTAAGCAAGTGCGGGAAAAGTATGACATGTAGCTTACAACAAGGTAAGAAATAAAAGGCTCATTGCAGAAAGCAAATTTTGTTTCACAACCATGATAAAAACAGCAACTATGTCTAGGTCAATTTAATCCCAACATATATACAAGTAAAACAGAATTATACCTCCATCACAGTTCACCATTTATCAAGTCTCAACATTCTTTCATCATAAATAACCTTTTCTCAAGTCTCAACCAGCCATTGATCTTTCTCAAGTTTATCTCATGCTCATAACCATCTCATGTTCATATAACCAAAACCAAACTCATTGCCAAGACTCAACCAGTCCTGAGACCAATCCCAATTACCATACCAAATAATCATACCAAAGATCCATCCCAAATTTTGCATCTAATCATGTGAGTTGGCCAGGCGCTTGTGACCATAACCACGGCTATAATGATAGTTTTACACTCTGCAGAGGTGGCACCACTTTACCCACAAGTTTGTGATTTCGTCACTCGTCGGCGACTGCAGAACCTCCATTATACCAGTACACAACTGTCGGTGTATGGCCAAGAGATCACAAAATAGCCTTTACAAAGGGGCTACTAGATGTATAGAATCACTAAGGTTTCACCAGAAGGCTCGAATCACCATTCTCCCACCTACGGGCCCCCTCTTGTGCCATGCAGTTCCCAGGGCAGTCCTCTCTCGACTCCCATTCCCCGCGCCTTCCACGGTCCATAACAATCTAGCAACTTACATAATTAGTCAGCAAGTCGCACACATATTTGGCCTTGTGGTGGCACTGTTTTCCTGGCATGTGCTGGCATGAACCGGTCCTTAGATCTACGGCAAGTAAATCACCATCTCATTCTACCACATCCATGGACCAAGCTTGCCTAGATCTCCCCCGATTCTATGATCATTATCATCATCAAGTTCCCATTATCATTATTCATATGAGTGCAGTACTTAGACATGTTCTACTTCGCTTCCCGTATCCCGTAAGCTAAGCGAAGCAAAAATGGAAAACGACCATACCCGACTCATCAACCTTCGCAGCGACAAGGATGGTTAATAAAACATGTAAACTCCTATAAAAGGGTGTCCCATCAAGTTGACTCAAGCATACATGTTTTCGCAAATAAAACAGTTCCAAAAACAAGGGATCAATATGGTCAAGGGGCACTTGCCTTGCTACTGTGGCTTTTGTTGCTCAAGCGTCTCGAAATCTTGGCTTTGCTGTTCTTCATAGATGGCTTCCTGAGCTTGTCCTTCTACTCACGACCACACGCATACAAAATTTACAGCAATCAATCATCATGCACAAACTTTACTCAAGATTCGATGGAGTAGATGGATGCAAATCCTATGGTGCTGTTTTACTAGACCAGTTTGTACGTTTTCTTGCATGTTTTAATGGCATTCATGGGGTTTTATGATGAACAAGGGTGTAGGGATCTAGTGCGGACGTGGTGATGATCTTGACTCAAGATCCAGATCAATTCCACCATCGAAAACCGATCAAAACGTGATTTTTCCACACGAAAAGAGTTTCTGCTCGAAGAAACAGATGCGTAGAACAGCGATGACGTAGTAAGATGGGTAACGAAGACCTACCCCACTTCTATTATGATCATCGGCTCGTTTCCGGCAATGGCGAGGTGTGACGGGGCTTGTCGGCGGCTCTCCGGCGACTGAACTTTGGCGAAGGGGTGTAACTTGGCGAGTTGGGAGCTAGGACCTCCAAGTCGCTGACTCGGGAAGGGAAAAATAGGTACGTGGTTGTGGCCAAGGGTTTTGGGTTCTATTTATAAGGGGGTCAGAAAGAGTCCTATTCAAATTGGAGTTCAAATAAGAGTCCTATTCAATTTTGTTTTGGATCTTAACAAACTTATCTCTAATTGATTTAGTGCGGCAGCAATCATGGGGAAATTTGTGTCGGTATCCTCCGTTCCAGGTACTCCCGCGAACAGGAGGAAAAACCGCCTAAGCACTTCGCCTCCTCCGCAGTGGTGAGTTCCGGAGGAGCCACGTGTCCAGCGGGGCCGGTCCTTGCTTCTCCTCAGAAGCGAGCTCCGGGCCTGCCACGCGTCCAGCGGGGCGGGGCCTCCCTTTTCCTCTGAGACGAGCTCCACGTGCGCCACGTGTCAAATGAGCCGGACCTCCCTTCTCCTCAGAGGCGAGCTCCGGGGGCGCCACATGTCCAACGGACCGGGGCCTCTCCTCTCCTCAGAGGCATGCTTCGGTGGCGACACGTGTCCAGCAGGCCGGGACCTCTCCTCTCCTCAGAGGTGAGCTCCGGTAGAGACACGTGTCCAGCTGTGACGCCCGGTCCCATGAAAACGGAACCCAGCTGATGCATATGTGTGCCCAGGATGTTCATCACACATACACATGTAATCTACAAACTGAATTCAGAATATACTCTAACTTATTCTTGCAGTGGAAGTCTCTAACTTATTCTAGCAGCGGAAGTCTCTAAACGATAGCGGAAGCAAACTAAACAGCAGCAGCGGCTCCATCTCCAACTCCACAGGCATGTTGACGGTAGTTCGCACGCCTAGTACTCCACATGGTCTTCGAAGTACTCCTCTCCTGTTGCTGATGTTTGTATGATAATGCAAGGGTGAGTACATGTCGTACTCAGCAAGTGCGGGAAAAGTATGACATGTAGCTTACAACAAGGTAGGAATAAAAAGGCTCATTCCAGAAAGCAAATTTTATTTCACAAAACACGATAAAAACAGCAACTGATTCTTAGTGAGTTAAATCCCAACATAACCATGTTATAACAGCAACATACCTCCATAATGTCTCAGTTAGCCATTAAACTTTCTCAACTTTCATATCATGCTCATGATATCCATAACCATCTCATATTCGTAATATCCATAACCATCTCATATTCATATCTCCAAAGCCATCTCATATTCATATCACCAAAACCATACTCAGCGTCAAGACTAAACAGTCCCGAAACCAACCCCAATGACCATACCATAACCATACCAGTAACCATCCCGATAACCATCCAAATAACCATCCCATCTAATCATGTGAGTTCGCCAGGCGCTTGTGACCGTAAGCACGGCTATCATGATAGTTTTACACTCTTAAGAAGTTGCACCACTTTACCCACAAGTTTGTGATTTCATCACCCGTCGGCGACTGCAGAACCTCCATTATATCAGTACACAACCGTCGGTGTATGGCCAAGAGATCACAAAATAGCCTTTACAAAGGGGCGACTAGATGTATGGACTCACTAAGGTTTCACCAGCAGGCTCAAATCACCATTCTCCCACCTACGGGCCCCCACTTCTGCCATGCGGTTCCCAGGGCAGTCCTCTCTCGACTCCCGTTCCCCACGCCTTCCACGGTCCATAACAATCTATCAACTTACCTAATTAGTCAGCTAAGCCGCACCCATATTTAGCCTTGTGGTGGCACTGTTTCCCTAGCATGTGCTGGCATGAACCGGTCCATAAATCTACGGCAAGTAAACCACCATCTCATTCTACCACATCTACGAACAATGCTTGCCTAGATCTCCCCCGATTCATGTTCATTATCAACAACAAGTTCTTATTATCATTATTCATATGAGTGCAGTAGCTAGACACGTTCTATCTCGCTTCCCATATCCCGTAGATTAGCAAAGCAAAAAGCAAAAACGACCATACCCAACTCATCAACATCCCGGCAACAAGAGTGGTTAACAAAACTAGTAAACTCCTATAAAAGGGTTTCCCATCAAGTTGATTCAAGCACACACGTTTTGCAAACAAAACAGTTTCAAAACATGGGATCAATATGGTCAAGGGGCACTTGCCTTGTTCCTGTGGCTTCTGCTGCTCACAGATCTCGAAGTCTTGGTGCTGTAATCCTTCGTAGATAGCTCCCTGAACTTGTACTTCTACTCACGATCACGCACCTACAAGATTTATAACAATCAAACATCATGCACAAACTTTACCCAAGATGCAATGGTGTAGGTGCATGCTAATCCTATGGTGCCGTTTCATTAATTCAGTTTGTATGTGTTCTTGCATGTTTTAATGGCCTTGCATGGGGTTTTACGATGAACAAGGGTTTAGGGATCAAGTGTGGACGTGGTGATGATCTCGATCAAGATCTAGATCAGTTCCACCGTCAAAAAGCGATCAACACGTGATCTGTCCACACGAAAAAGCTTCTGTTCGAAGAAACAGATGCGTAGAAACCGCGATAATGTCGTAAGGTGGTAACGAAGACCTACCTCACTTCTCTATGGTGGCAGGGCCTTCCTCCTAGCAATGGCAGCAGCATTGGCGAGCTCGACGGGGCTCGTCAGCAGTCTCACCGGTGGCTGAACTCCGGTGAAGGGGGTTAACTCGGCGAGTTGGGAGCTAGGACCTCTGAGTCACCGACTCAGGAGGGGAAGAATAGGTACGTGGTTGCAGCCAGGGGTTTTTTGGTTATATTTATAAGAGGAAAAAGAAGATTCCTACTCCGATTGGATTTCAAATAAGAGTCCTATTCAATTTGTTTTGGATCTTAACAACTTATATTAAATTGATTTGGGTGCGGTAGCGGCGTGGAAGAAATCGTGTCGGTTTCCTCAGTACCGGGTACTCGCGCATAGGGGAAAACCGCTTAAGGATCTCGTCCTTCTGCAGGGATGAGCTTCAGTGGCTCCACGTGTCCAGCGGGGGCCGGGCCTCCCTTTTCCGCATAGACAAGCTCCGGGGGGCACCACGTGTCTACGGGTGTGACCTCCCTCAGAGACGAGCTCTGTGTGCACCACGTGAATGGTAGGCGGGACCTCCCTCTCCCTCAGAGGCGAGCTTTGGGGGCGTCACGTGTCAGTTCTGGACCTCCCCTCTCCTCAGAGGCGAGCTTCGAGAGTGCCACGAGTCAGTTCCGGACCTCCCCTCTCCTATGAGGCGAGCTCCGAGAGTGCCACGTGTCGAGCAGCGCCGGACTTCCTTCCTCCTTAGAGATTAGCTCCGAGGTTGACACGTGTCCAATCAGCATTGGAACTCCCTTCTCCTTGAAGGTGAGCTCCGAGGACGATACGTGTCAAGCAGGGTCAGACCTCCCTTTTTCCTCGGAGGTGAGCTCCGAGGGCGACACGTGTCCCGTAGTGTCGGACCTTCTTTCTCCTCGGAGGTAAGCTCCGAGGACGATGCGTGTCCAGCAGAACCGTACCTCACTCCCACCACAGGGGTGAGCTCCGAGAGCGACATGTGTCCAGCGGAGCTGGGCCTTGTTTCTCCGCAAAGACTAGCTCCGAAGGCGACATGTGTCCCGCGGGGTTGGGCCTCGCTTCTCCGCAGCGACCAGCTCCGGGGACAACACGTGTCCAGCAGGGCCGGACCTCGCCCCTTCCGCAGAGGCGAGCTCCGAGCCTGCCACGTGGCAAGCGGTGTCGGACCTTATCCCCCTCCGCAGGGATGAGCTCCGAAGGGTCCACGTGGCCAGCAGGCCGCGAGAAGTGTCGATGGCGCTCCTCGGTGAATTAGAATTGGCTCTTTTTAGCTATCTTTCTCTCATACCCCACCATTTTTATGATTCTTTCTCCCGTTCTACTTCTTTTAAAAATGTTTCTCTATATTAAATATGTATGCATGCATAGATACAAAATTGAGGGTGTCACAAACGTACCCCCCTTAAACTGAATCTCGCCCTCGAGATTCGATAGAGTGGAGAATAGATGAGGGAATTCTGCCTTGATGTCTTCCTCATGTTGCCATGTAGCTTTGGCTTTCCTGTGATGGCTCCATTGTACCTTGCACCAATGGATTACTTTGTTCCTCGTGACCCTTTCCTTTACGTCCAAAATTTGGACAGGGTGCTCTACATAGGTCAGATCCTCTTGAAGCTCGAGCTCATCCATTGGTACTTGTTCTTCCTGTACTCTCAAGCACTTCTTGAGTTGGGATACGTGAAACACGTCATGCACGTCGGAGAGGTGCGTTGGGAGCTCTAGTTGATAGGCTACCTCTCCTCGCTTGCTCAAAATCTTAAATGGTCCGATGTAGCGAGGTGCTAACTTGCCTTTGACATTGAAACGTCGTTGGCCTCAGATAGGCGATACCTTTAGGTACACGAAGTCTCCTACTTCAAAAGTCAACTTTATTCACCTATTATCCGCATAACCTTTTTGTCGTGACTGAGCAACCTTCAAGTTCTCCAGTATCGTTTGGACTTGCTTCTCAGCTTCTTTCAGCACTTCGGGTCCAAACACTTGGCTCTCTCCGGTCACGTTCCAGAACAGCGGCGTTCTACACCGTCTATCGTACAATGCTTCGAAAGGTGACATCTTCAAGCTGGCTTGATAGCTGTTATTGTATGAGAACTCAGCATATGGCAAGCTCCTATCCCAACTATGTCCATGTTTCAAGGCGCAGGCTCTCAACATGTCTTCCAAAATTTGATTTGTCCTCTCAGTTTGCCCGTCGGTTTGTGTGTGATAAGCGGAGCTAAAATCCAGTCGTGTACCCATAGCCTCATGTAGCTTCTTCCAGAACCCAGAGGTAAATTGGGTACCCCGATCTGAAACTATCCTCTTAGGAAATCCATGATGACACACGATTTGCTCCATATACAGCTCGGCTAGTTCTGCCACGCGGTACGTGGTTCTAACCAGAAGAAAATGGGCTGTTTTCGTCAATCAGTTCACAATAACCCAGATGGAGTCGTAACCCGACCGAGTACGTGGTAATCCGACGGTGAAATCCGTGCTGATGTCTTCCCACTTCCACTCGGGTACTTTCAATGGTTGCAACAGTTCAGCAGGTTTTTGATGTTCGGCCTTCACCCATTGGCACATATCGCATAAGGTAACATATTCAGCTATGTCCCTTTTCATACCATCCCACCAATAGCAAATTTTCAGGTACTTGTACATTTTTGTACAGCCGGGGTGTATGGAATAAGGTGAGTCATGTGCCTCTTTTAATATCGTGTCGCGGATGTGCTTCACGTTAGGCACACAAATCCTTTTCCCTAACCAAAGCGCACCCTTCTCGTCTTCCTTGAAGTCCTTTTCTATGCCTTGTTGGATTCTTTCCTTAATCTCCTTGATTTCCTCATCCGTTGCTTGGACATCTCTTGTTCCAGCAAAGAATGGAGTTCCATCACTTCCATCTCGTTCAAGAACCCGAGATGTAACCGTTCGAACTCCTTGCGTAGCTCGGGTGGTAGCTCGCGAACCGTGAGTTGGTGACATGCTCTCTTTCGGTTCAATGCATGAGCTACTACATTGGCCTTTCCGGGGTGATAGTTGATTCCAACATCATAATCCTTGATGAGTTCCAACCATCGACGTTGCCTCAAATTCAAATCCATTTGGGTAAATATGTACTTGAGGCTTTTGTGATCCGTATAGATCTCACATCGGTGGCCAAGGATATAATGCCTCCAAATCTTTAAGGCATGTACCACTGCTGCGAGTTCCAAGTCATGTGTGGGGTAATTCAGCTTGTGTTTCTTTAGTTGTCTCGACGCATAGGCTACCACTTGTCCTTCTTGCATGAGCACACATCCAAGCCCTTGTCTTGATGCGTCACAATATATGTCGAAACTCTTGCTCACATCCGACAATACCAAAACCGGCGCTGTGGTTAGCCTTTTCTTGAGCTCCTCAAAGCTTTCTTGGCACGCTTGTGTCCACTGAAATGCTTTTCCCTTCATTAGCAATTCAGTCATAGGCTTTGCGATTTTGGAGAAATCCTTGATGAACCGGCGGTAGTATCCAGCCATCCCAAGGAAACTATGAATATCTCTCACGTTTTGCGGTTGGTTCCACTTCAGAACATCTCCCACTTTTCTGAGATCAACCGATACTCCTTCCTCGGAGATTATGTGCCCTAGGAACGATATCTCCTTTAGCCAAAATTGACACTTGCTGAACTTGGCATACAATTGATGCTCTCGCAGTTTCTGCAATATCAATCCCAAGTGTTCTTCATGTTCTTCCTCACTTTTTGAATACACCATGATATCTTCGATGGAAACCATGACGAACTTGTCCAAGTACTCCATGAAGACCTTGTTCATGAGGTACATGAAGTATGCGGGTGCATTCGTTAACCCAAAAGACATAACGGTATATTCATACGAACCATACCGTGTTCGGAAGGCAGTCTTGGGTATATCGGAGGGCTTAATCTTCAGCTGGAAATATCCTGACTGAAGATCAATCTTAGAGAAAACTCGGGCACCTTTCATTTGGTCAAACAGGTCCTCCATATGGGGCAGCGGGTATTTATTCTTGATCGTGCCCTCATTGAGAGACCTATAATCCACACACATCCTTTGGGTCCTATCCTTCTTGTCTACGAAGAGCACGGGGGCTCCCCGTGGTGACGAGCTTGGGCGTATAAAACCCTTTTCTAGCTGCTCCTGAATTTGCTTCTTAAGTTCCACTAGTTCATTAACGGGCATCCTATATGGCCACTTTCCTATAGATGCAGTTCCAGGTACCAAATCAATGGAAAACTCAATGTCCCGGTCAGGTGGCATACCTGGAAGTTCTTCCGGGAACACGTCAAAAAATTCTTGAAACACCCGAATGCTTTCCAATGTTGCTTCTTCAACATGGTTCAACATTGCCTTCTTGGTTGCTGGTTGGGCTGACTCGAACTCAATACGAGTTCCGTGCTTGTTTGTCAACTGCCCGCTCCTCTCAGCACATTGGATTACTCCGTTATGCTTGCTTAACCAATCCATTCCAAGTATTATATCAAGCCCTTGGGAATCCAAGACAATAAGGTTGGCAACAAAGTCTACCCCCCTTATTTTAAGGTTTACTTTCAGACATACTATAATAGTCCTCATCTCTCCACCGGGAGAATTAACTAACATAGTATATTTCATGTGTGATATGGGCAGGTTATACTTGGCAACATACTTGGATGATAAATGAATGCGATGCTCCGGAATCAAATAAAACAGTGGCTGGGTTGGAGTTGGCAAGGAACATACCAATCACGACGTCCTCAGCCTGTTGCGCTTTCTCAGCGGAGACATGATTCATGTTGCCACGAGCATAGTTCTGCTGCCCACGGTTGCCTTGATTAGCTCCTCCGTTCGGCCGTGGGTTCTGCTTGGGCGCGTTGCTTGGCTGTCCAAGGCCTTTCCTCGGGCACTGACTTGCGAAATGTCCCGTTTCTCCGCATGGAAAACATGCCTTGTTGCCCAAGACAGCAGGGACATTGTGGTCAGGGTGGTTTTAAGCATAAGAGCCCATGTGGGGTCAGGGCACAGGAGGCAAAGGCACACGAGGTGCTTGCATAACAGGACGTTGCTGTGGTGGTTGATTAGGGCGAAATGTAGAAGCGGACGAGCCATACTGTGGTGCAGCTGGGGGCATGAAACGAGGACGTACATTGCTCCCTTGTGGCTTGTATTGCATCTTTATCTTGCCCTCTTGCTCGACTCACGGATCTTGCTCTCAAACACTATAGCTTTGTCAACTAGCTTCTGGAAGTTTGCATAGTCGTTGTTGAGAAGTTGAACTTGGATCTCATTGTTCAACCCTCTCATGAACAAGTATTGCTTCCTTTCATCCGAGTTGACGTCTTCTGGAGCATACTGTGGCGGACCGGAATCCGCCCATCCAGGATCGCAGAGGGTGGTGCCGCATGATGCGACACCCAACAACACACATCATAAGGATACATTGTATTACATAGAAAACCAACTGAAATGTACAAAGTAGTACACTACTCAGTTACAAACTAGGATTTATATTACACAGCGGAAATTAAACGTGTACAACTCACGCCCGTCTATCTAGCAAAAATTGGTTGCCCAGCCCTAGGGCAACCCACACTAGCTGCACTCCTCAGCTCAGCGCGGCGTGTACGGCTCCCACTCAGCCGTGGTCCCTGACGGAGGGTAACCCTCGCCGGTGGACTTGTAACCCGAGTCCGTGGGTGGCTCCTCACCTGAAAAACACTTAAGCAGCAACCATGAGCACGATGGCTCAACAAGACTTAACCGACTCACCTAGGCATGAAACTCTACATGTAGTGTACAATGAACATGGATGGTAAAATTGCAGCAAACGGACATGCCTACAAGTTCATCCTTAGTTCATCTTTTAGCCACAAGTTAACAGTTCATGAATCTGAAATTTAGTAAGCAATATTTGGTGGCACACATGTAGCAATACAAATATTTATATCAGCAGAATTGAGTCATTACATTCCATAATTTATCTATGTTATGATGCAGTGAACAAGCGGTACTCGTCACCGCGAGGGACGGCGAATTGACTCGATATACACCTTCTGGGATACCCAAAGAGCACATCATGTACGCCCACCCGTGGAGCTGCACAGCATGCTCACTCGATGTCGTACAGGACAACCTTTCACCCAACAGCCCAAATGTCGAACCGGTCACACCGAAATGGACAGGTGGTTCCCTACACGGAGCATCTCTCTATGCCCGTTAGCAGATTTCCATCTTGCCGACCTCAACCTACACCTATAAATCGGTGTGCTATGCCTCGACGCCCGGAGGTTTAGGTTACATCGGTTTATCAGGGCCCATATATCCGACATGCCTTTGGTACGTTCAATACTTGTTCAGCAGGGCCGCACACGGATCGGTCCTCAATCGACACGGACAGGGCTGCGCACACAAGACTTCCTCTTGCTGCACCCTAGCCCCTGCCTAGTCTCATTTTCATTACTAATGTGATCTCACATCACTCGAACCAATCCCGTGTGTCCCAAGCCTAACTCACGAGTAGATTCCAACTACTCGACTTGTACCGAAGTCCTATGAATGATTAATCATAGCCTATCTACTCGAGGCCTTAGACACTACCCTCACTCTTATGGGAAACATCTGGTTATGCATTTGGGGTTTCATTCACCCTACACCTAATGCACATATACACACCTCATACTAAGTATGTAAACAAAGTAAAACTTTGTAAAATGGTTTAATGCAAACCAGGGCTTGCCTTGTTGCTGCTGGTCAGTGGTTAGGGCTTCGTCCGGAAGAAGGAAGTCGAGCACTTTCGGAGTTTCCTCGCCTTCAGCGACTACATGTAAACGATATACTATATGTCAATTTAAATGCAATGTTTGAACTTGAATATGTAAAGACCATAATGCTAGCTAGCCCTCCCCTTTGGCTCTGAAATTTTTATGGTGGCTTGGTAGAGTCCTAACCAGAGTCTTGACCAAGTTTCGTTTGCAACAAAGTTCATTTGAGCTTTGTACATATAAAAGCCTATTTGTTCAATATTAGAGCTTCTAAGGAATTCTAGGGATTTTCATGGCTTCAACCATTACTTTATGGAAACTAGAATTTGATATGGTTCTAATGGAATTTATTTCATGTCATTTGAAGGATTCTAGAGGAAGTTATGCCCTAAACAAGATTTGAGGAAATCTGAAAATGTTTCTGGACATTTTTCTATTTTCTCAGGGAAGTTCACTTAATCACACCATTAGGGGGACTAATGAACTGGGATGAGTCTGAAAATTTTACTGTGACACAAGTATTTTCCATTGAACCTCCCAGCCAAATTTCAGAATTTTTCATAAAGTAATTCTTCAGATAAAATTCCCAACAGTTTAAATTTTAGGGAATTAATTCTGGAAAACTATTAGGTTTCATGAGCTGAAACTTGTTTTGCTGGATAGTACTCAAAGAGATGAATCCAACAAAATAAGGTTCACTGAATTTGGGCACTCCTAGCCAAAGTTATGAATTTCTAAAGTTTGGGTTGATCCCTGAATTATTTTCCTACAGAAAATTGTCTCCAACGCTAAACCGGAGGCGGACAGCGGGGCCCGCCCATTTAATTTAAACTAACCGCGCGCTCGCGTGCGCTTAACACAGCGGCTGACACGTGGGACCCGCGCCTTCGTCTACCTCCCGACGCTGCCGCCCCGAGCCGCCGGAGCTCCGGCGAGGTCGGCGTTCGCGGCGACCTAGCTCGCCGGCGACGGTGAGACTTGCCGCCCCCACCTAATTTTGGACGCTGAACACATTGGACATCATGCCGCCGTCGGCTAACCGTCGTAGCTCGCCGGCGACAAGCGCTATGTCTCTGTGCAACATCGGCAACGTGTTCCCGTCCTCGTGACCACCCCCTTCGCGCGCTAATCGCGTCACCACGTCCAGGGAAGCCTCGGGCAACTCGGCATGACATTTGTTGGGACCTAAACGGCCGGCAACCCGGACCTCACCGGTGACCCTCCCTTCCGCTGGACTGTTACCGGTGAAACTAGGGTTTGGAATGGTTGTTCCTGCGGGTTCTTGCTCGGAGAGACCCGTACGGGTGTCTAGAACGTGTGTGAGCTGCAGCTCGACCGGCGGTTGCTTCGGTGCAACGAATTTCACCGACGACCAATTGTTAACCCTAAGGTGCACCGTGGGGGAAAACTCGGAATCCTCGCTCTACTCTGCATGAAACAGTGAAAGGTTTCCTCCTACAGCTTCCTCACACACGGGTGCACCTTTTCTTCTCTGGTGGTGGCGCGTGATGCAGCCGGGATAGGCTGGTCAACGGTGATCAGAGAGCGGCGGTGAAACACTCGCGAGCGGAAGCAACTGCACGGTGGGAGAGCGTCGATTCAGCCAGGGCACAGCGAAAATGACCGAGTGGTTGTCGTGCTGGTGCTGTGACTCGCGATTTTCACCGTGCGGTGTCCTCTTCCACTCGGGCGCGGGAGCAGGAGCTGTCACGCGGTGAACATCGGCTGCCGGATGACTCGCCCGAACCGACTTCGGTTCTAAGCCTTCTGACCAGTGGGCCCTCTTCTCCCATCTTATTCTTCCTCCCCCCTCTGCTGCAAATATCTCACCCACCAAACACTGAATGATAGACTTTGCCACCAAGTCGTTTTTTGAATCTGATTTCCAAATTTTGAAATTAATTTGGCTAAATTAGTTGCATATTTGAACTGAAATTCAAATTCAGTTTTTGAAAAATGCAAATTTAGCTCCCGACAAGATAAAGTCCAATGAGGATGAAAATGTAAAATCCCCAAAAAGTGGTAGCAAGAAAATTCTGCTCATATACACTTATGAAAAATGAGGGGAATTAAAACTTTGAATTATAAGGGGGTGAGTTCAAAGTGAGGGTTTAGACTTCCCAAAACTTCCAAACATGGAGATCTAAATTCATAACTTGGATCTTCATAGTCCAAATATTCAACCTTCTAAATTTCAGCTCATTTGGAGGAGTTTCAATATTTGTTTGGGATTAAAAGGAGGAGCCTTCTAATCTGAATTTTAAATTCAGTTTCAAACTCCAATTCCCTCAATTTGAAAATTGGGTTTCACAAATGTGTTCTCCACCTTTGAATGAGGAGCCATGCCAAAAATTGGAAACTTTGGAGCTGGTTTGCTATATTTTTGAGGCAGTGCCAAGTGGAGAATTCAAACTCATTTTCAAATTCAAATGATCAAACCACATCCAAATTTCACACCAGAATTCAAACCATTTGAATTCAGCAAATTCAAACTTAACTTTGGGGTGAAGTAAAGCCTTTAATGTTGAGTTGCTGAATGGAAAATATCAGGAAAATTTGATTAAACAAAGGGGGGAGGTGGGGCCCATTTGTCAGCCACCCACAGGAGCTACCGCCTCAGCCGATGGCGGTCGAACAGCGAGAGCGCGCCAGCTCTCGGTTGAACCCACGCCCGAGGGAGAGCCCGCGCCACCTCCTGCTGCCTTGGTTGCTTGGTTGGATCACGGCAAAGGGTGCGCCGGAGCTGTTTCACTTCTCCCCCAGCTATAACTCACGCCTCAGCCGTTTCTTTCACCCAGAACACCGCCACCATTCCTCCCGATCACGCCGCAGCTACTGAGCTCGGTTGCTCGAGCGCCCAACAGCGAAGAGCTGCGTCCACCAGTGCTCTAGCCATCCAGCACCTCTCCTTTCCTGTCCCTAGCGTGATTGCTCCAGAAATTGGCAAATTAGCCTCGATCCTCGGGTGAACGTGGAAGAACCGAGGGAGGTCACCCTGGACAGCTCACACCGAGCAAGATCACGGCAAAACAAGTCAGCCCATTGGTGCATCCTCGACCCCAGCTGCTCGAGCCCAAAGCTCAGCCCTGGACGTTGATCACAGCAGAAGAATTTCGGGTTTTTCTCCCGGACGGTACAAACTGACCCCGAGGTAGGAATTTGCCAAATTCGTCGTTAATTCATGTTCTCATTGATTAAAAATTGTGCACGAAGCTTCCTAACTACTTGGCGCACTTCCTCCCTCGATTTTAGACCTAGACATGGGGTGTAGAGGGAGAATTTCCACGTCTTGATCATGGGGCACCGCCGGACCACCTCGGGCACACGATGCCAATAGGGTTCCAGCGATCCTCGATCTGTTTAGACCCCATGTAGAGCTTCTACTCCCTCCACTGGTGCTCTAGAGACCGAGAACTGATCATTTGGTGGAGGTATGAGGGCTCCTGATCTCACCGGAGTGCAAAACATTGCTGTCACCGGTGCGCGGTGGTTTCCGGTGAAATACGGCCGCCGGCGACCCACCCAAAGTGCTCAGCGCGGTTAAATATTGGGGAGCGGCGAGTTTAGGCCCGGGAGATGGCCGAGAGAGCTGTTCCCGCCACCCTCGCCGGAGCAACCGCCGCGGACTCCTCTGTTGGCGCGGGGTAGAAGAAGGTGGGGACCTGCCCCACCTGTCAGTGGCACCGGGTAGGCGCCGGGTCGGGGTGCGGCTCGGGATCGGCTGCGGCTGCGCGGGTTAACTCCGTAGCCCCAGTGTTGCCGAAATCTCACTGGTACGATTTAAAACGGTGGGCCCAGCCCAATTATTTGAAGTTTCTATTAGAGAAATAATTCCAGGAATTAGCTGATCTTTACAAGCCCATAACTTTGTGTAGAAAACTCCAAAAAGAGTGAGACCAATTTTTTTGGATTCCTCATGAGGAGTACTTCACAGTGAAACTAATTTTTAGCTATGAAAATGCCCAAGAATTTCTGTATAATTGTTCTTAGTAAATCCTTTAGGGATTTATTACAGGAGCAATTATTTATGAAATAGTCCCAAATTTGGGCAGAAAATCCTTTCCATAGTTACTGATCTCCAGTGAAAATTTGGGCTTCATTGGAGATCATTTGCTAGGCTAAACTGCCTTCCCAAGTTCAGCCTTTATTTGGAAATTCAAATTTAAACAGAAGCTTTTTCAGAACTCCTGTCCGAGTTCAAAAATTCATATCTCTCTGATGGTAGCTCCAAAAATGGTGAAACAAATTTTGTTAGAACCATGGAGACTTACCCTAATCAGATCTTCCACTATTAGCTATGTCAAAGCTCCTGAATTAGGCTCAAATTCAGAGAAGCATTGTACTTGTAGGAATTTTAAAGACTACATTGTGCAATGACATGTCTCCAAATTTGGCTCAAATCATCCTTAGAGAGTTTAGTACCCTCTGTAAAAATCCCAAAGCCAATTAAGGATTCTAAATAGCAGTAGCTATAAATAGAAGTCCGATTCTTATAACTCATTAATACTTACACATGTATTTTATTATATTTCATAATAGTGACCGAAGTTGAGGACGCACCGGAGCCTTTGGACGTCCTTCCACCAGAAGCTGACTTTCCCTTTAACTCACAACCAGGCAAGCCCCGGTTTGCACTTAAGTACCTTTTATAAAGCTTTTCATTTGTATCACTTATGTATAGGTTGAAATGTATGCATTAGAGTTAGGATGATTGAAACCCCACTTGCATAGCCTTTTTAACTCCTATAAAGGGTTGGGTAGTTTACAAACTCGACGAGTAGAGAATGCCATGCTAATGTTTAAGATCCCGGTAGAAGTCGAGTGGTAGGAAGCTACTCGCGAGATAATACTTATCACACGGAATGAAAAGAGGTAGAAAATGGCTTGAGTTATAAAAATGAAACCCAGCAGGGGGGATAGGATGCAGTGAGCAGAGGTCTCACGTGCGTAGCCCTGTTGGTGTCGGTTGAGGACCGTCCGTGTGCGGCCCTGCTGGACAAGTATCGAACAGTACCGGATGCATACTGGCATATGGGAACCAGGAAACCGATGTAATTGGTTAACCTGGGAGCCGAGGCTTACCAAACTGTAAATAGGAGTGGGTTGAGGGTAGCAAGGTGTAAATCTGCCGGTGGGCACAGTCACGCTCCATGCGGGGACCTCCTACCCATTACGGATGGACCAGTTCGGCATTTGGGTTGCCTTTGAAAGGTTGTCGCATACAACATAGTAGGAAGGGGTGTGGAATCACGCTTCTGAAAGTGGGTGTATGTGACGTGTTATCCGGGTGTGTCTTGATTGCAATCACCGTCCCTCGCGTTTATTTGAGTACCTGCTTGTTCACTGCGCTGTGACGTTGTAAGAAGTGAAATAAGCCAACTGAATATGCTGTATTGAACTATTAATGTCTTGAAACCTTGTATGCTGTAGTTATAGAGCTAATTAAGATTACATTCCACTTTGGGCATCATCACATCGGAGGAAAGCGTTTCTTGTTTGATTGTGGACTTCTGATGTGAGCGCTGCCTAAGGCTCATTAAACTGTTGCTATAAAACTGAAAGTAAAGATCAACATGTAGGCGTGTCTTTATTGCAAAGTCCTTTCCTACCTTACACATCCTTGCACGTAGAGTTCCATGCCTAGGGTTGACGGTTAAGACTTGCTGAGCCATCGTGCTCACAGTTGCAATATTTCGAGCTGTGTGCAGGTGAGAGTTATGAGGAAGGTTCCGAGGACGAGGTGATGCCCCCGTCGGGGTACACGGCCGAGCTGGAGCCCTGCACGCCGCCGTGATCTCCGGTTCCATGCTGCTAGTGTGTAGCGTCCCTGGGCTGGATAGCTACACTTTTGTAAAAGCCCAAGATAAGGGACTTGCAAAAACTCTTTATCACCACACAACACCACAGTCTTGTTGTGGATAGATTGTGAAAAAGTGTGAAGAGCAAGTAACCTCCATCAAAAGAGTGGTTAGAGGGGAAATCCTACACTTTCACAAAGGGGGAAAGTTTACACATGACACATGAGAGGGTGATTCAAAACTGTTACATTCAAACTCATGGTTGCAGCATCTAAAACAAGGATCAAAGTGCATAATTGGATTCCTCAGGTCCAAATTAGTGGGGAGGCAGAGTTTCAATAATTTTTGAAAAGGTTTGCTACCCATTTGTCCAAAAAGGATCCAAATGTGCAAGAATTCAAATATACATTTGAATTTGGGGGGAGATTTGCCCAACCATACAAATGTAGATCAGTTTGAAACTCCAAACATTTGAATTCATCTCTTGCCAAGTTTTGGAGATCTTTTGAGGGGTGGGGGAGCACTGACAAGTGGGTCCCACATGTCATTGGGGAGGATCAAATGGCACAAAAGTCAACAGCCTTAGGGGCTAAGTATTGCACTCGGAACAGAGCCGAGGCTCCACGGTGACACCCCGAGAAACGCCGGGTGCCACCTCCTGCTCTTCCCCTGGCGCGCTGGCGAGCTCCTCGTGGGGGCGCCGTAAAACACAGCCGTGCCCCAGCTCGCCACGACCACGAGCCAATCGTGTTTTGCCTCCTTCTCCCGAGTAGCGCCACACCGAGCTCAGTTTTTTTTCCCCGACGGCGCTCCTCCGATTCTCGCCTGCACGTCGACGTCTGCTCGGCCTTTGCCCGAGCTCCCCACACAAAAAGGAAGTGCCTGGGTGTGCTCTAGCTGACCACCTCACCACCTTGCGGAATTAACACTTCATTTGGCCACCAATTGACCATCGCAGCTGAGGACCGAGGTGCAACCGGCGGAACCACAACCGACTCACCGTGGGCAGCGCTCCACAGCCGTTTTCACCGTTCCTCTCCTGCACGAAAAAGGTGCGTCATGCTCTCTAGATTGTGTAGGTGCAAACCGTTGAGCGGTTGATTCACCGGGTGAAGAGTATTTCAAATTCTTCCGAAACGTAGTGTGTTTGGGTAGAGCGCGGTCTAACCTAAAATTCATGCTACTCACTTAGCTATGGGCCGCGCCGGCTTGTCAGCACCTTCCTCACTCCCTAGCGGCCCTCCTCGACCAGGAATCAAGGGAAATGACCCAGAAATAGCCGGGTTTGGGTTGTTTTTCGAGCCACCATAGAATAATAGCTCGGTTCACCGTGGAGCTCTAGGTTGCCGACCGTTTCATGGGGTTTGGCAGTCATTTCCGTCACCCCTGAGCTCCCACGGTGCTCTCCGACCCTTTGCCGATCATTTTGATGCGTTGTAACGCATTCCCGACCACGCCGGAACCCTAACCGCTGCTGTCACCGTCGGGAGCCCTGTTCCGGTGAGCTACGGCCGCCGGCCACACCACCGACGAGTTCAGCGCCGCGAATTACGGGGGGGGGGGGGGGGGGCGAGTCTGAGATCGGGATACGGCCGGGAAAGCAGTTCCGGCGACACTCGCTGGAGTGCGACGCCGCGGACCCCTGTTTGGCGCGAGGAAGGAGAAGACTGCCGGGTGGGACCCACTGGCAGACATTTAAACATTTTGAAATGTCCAGTTTGTAGTTCAAACTTTGGAGGACCACAACTTGGGGTAGGAGAATACAAAAATTATGAAACAAATTTTGTTGGATTTCACTAACAGAGTACAATCCAAATATGAAACCCAATTTGTATGAAACCCAATAATTAATTCTGGAAAATTCATTAAAGCTTTTCAGCAAAAGAATTTTAGAGGGAGTTTGGTGCATCCAAAAATCCCCAAATTTTGCCAGAATGTTCTTTAGGACATTAGTGAACCCCTGTAAAAGTTTCAGACCATTTGGAGTTGATTTGGTCAGAGCAATTCAAATTTGAAGGTGCTGTGTTCATTTGAATACAGAAACATTTTCAGAGAATTTCCAAAACATGGAAATTCAGTTCTGGGCAAATCTTAGCTCCAAAAATGCTAGGAAAATTCATTCAAACTCTATGAGCTATAATTGAAATTGTAGTTCACTAAGTTGGGCATGAACAGGGGTATTACCTCAGAATTAATTCTTCTTTACTTATTTGGCAAGAGAATTATTCTGAGCAAACCACTCCATGAAAAGTGCTAGTGTTTGGTCCAGAGAGATTTCTTGTGACAAAGAACTCACACAAAAATTCTCAGCTCCATTGGAGCTCTGGATCACCCTGTCCTATTTAACCACTTGAGGGATTAATATGGAAAAGGGGGAAAACCACTTAGCATTTAACCAGGGGGATTAAGTCTAAGCCAAACCACCAACACCCAGTTCATCTTTAAATTCTTAAACAGAGTTCCAGTTGTTAGAGACTGGTTATTAGAACTAATAGCAGAAGTATTACCCTAGACTCACATCGCATTTAAATTAACATAGTGTTTCATTAACGTGTAGCCATTGAAGTAGAGACTCCGGAAGTGCTGGACTTCCTACTTCCGGAAGAGGAACTAACCCCCGACCTGCAGCAACAAGGCAAGCCCCGGTTTGCATTAACCTTTTTATAAGTTTTTACTTTGTTTACATGTGTCATATGAAGTACGATTGTGCATTAGGTATAGGGTGGATGGAACCCCACTTGCATAACCAGAATTTTTCCCTAAGAGTGACGGTAGTGTCTAGGACCTCGAGTAGATAGGCTATGCTTAATGAGTCATAGGACTTCGGTACAAGTCGAGTAGTTGGAATGTACTCGCGAGTTTAGACTTGGGACACACGGGTTCGGTTGAGTGATGTGAGATCACTTTAGTAATGAAAATGAGACTAGGCAGTGGTTAGGGCGCAGCAAGAGGAAGTCTTGTGTGCACAGCCCTGTCCGTGCCGATTGAGGACCGATCCGTGTGCGGCCCTGCTGAACAAATATTGAACGTACCGAAGGCATATCGGATATATGGGCCCCGATAAACCGATGTAGCCTAAACCTCCGGGCGTCGAGGCATAGCACACCGATTTATAGGTGTAGGTTGAGGGCAGCAAGGTGGAAATCTGCCAACGGGCATAGAGAGATGCTCCGTGTGGGGAACCTCCTGCTCGTTTCGGTGCGACCGGTTCGACGTTTGGGCTGTTGGGTGAAAGGTTGTCCCGTACGACATCGAGTGAGCGTGCTGTGCAGCTCCACGGGTGGGCATACGTGACGTGCTCTTTGGGTTTCTCTGCAGGTGTATATCGAGTCGATTCACCGTCCCTCGTGGTGACGAGTACCGCTTGTTCACTGCGTCATAACGTAGACTAATGAATGAAATGTTATGATTCAATATTGCTGTTATGATATAATTGAATTGTTACCTGTGTGCCACCAAATATTGCTCACTAAATTTCATCTTCATGAACGGTTAACTTGTTGCTAAAAGATGAACTAAGGATGAACTTGTAGGCGTGTCCATTTGCTGCAACATTGCTATCCTATGTCATTGTACACCTCATGTAGAGTTTCATGCTTAGGTGAGTCGGTTAAGCCTTGCTGAGCCTTCGTGCTCACGGTTGCTGCTTAAGTGTTTTTCAGGTGAGGAGCCACCCACGGATTCGGAGTACGAGTCCACCGGCGAGGGTTACCCTCCGTCGGGGACCATGGCTGAGTGGGAGCCGTACACGCCGCGCTGAGCTGAGACGTGCAGCTAGTGTGGGTTGCCCTAGGGCTAGGCAACCGACTTTTGCTAGATAGGCGGTCGTGAGTTGTACAAAAGAAACTTCCGCTGTGTAATTAAAGACCTTAGTTTGTAACTGAGAAGTGTACTACTTTGTACATTCAGTTTGTTTTCCCATGTAATATAATGTGTTCTTATGACGTGTGCTGTCGGGTGTCATATCGTGCGGCACCACCCTCTGCGATCCTGGATGAGCGGACACCGGTCCGCCACAGCCTGGTATCAGAGCTGCATTGGGGATAGCTCAGTACTTAAGGACTGCATTATGGGAAAAACTTAGGTTTACGGTGAGGATCCGGTAGTTTGCCCAAGTAAGGACTATATTAGCCTAGTTACTTAAAGTGGCAAAGACTAACTTATGTGTTATAATTCTGAATTTCAATTATTGTAACGACGCACCTACGCTCTGGTAAGTTTGGTAAGGAACGCTACCGAAAGCGGTTCAATTTCGGGTAGCTCCCCTGACGAGGAATGTGGTTCAGTGATTTGTCTCACAGCTTGGTGTGAGACGTCAATATGAAACTCTTGTACTCTTCATGTTCCTGAGTTCATATGAAACGCTGATCCCTAGCGTGCATTAGGCAAGTAAGTGGAGACCCCATCGCGTGGTCAGTAACACGAGAGTGTGTTCGTTCTGAAATAGCCCAGAAGGACATACGCAGCGCTTGCCATCGGCGTGCCCTGCAGGGCAGTAGGTGGTATCTGTTGGGTTGATAACATTCCCATCCGTGACGACCTGTTCATGATATACTCGGGTTTCCCGTCGTGTGGTGTTGAAACACGATCACGTACCTTGAGACGTGACCTAACTCAAGGACGGCCGTATGACAATGATACGGGCTTTTGTATTTACTATTAAATATGATCCTGCCTGAAATGAAAACAACCATTGAGTGCACCATTATTGTGTGGTCTTCTGCAGGTACTAACCACGTAGGTATCCGTGTAGAAAACGTGTGCGAGAGACCGTTTAGTGCCACACTTGAGACGTATATACCGGTATGATCCGGTTAGGATTTTCTTTTGTGAGGAACGTAGTACCGAGATATTGTAGGCATATGCATGAAAATAATGATAAAAAGGAAATAAAATCATTAGGTTCAACAATTAGGACCCTGGTTGGGTAGACAAATTGAAAAGGGATGAGTGTAGTTTCAAAAGACTGAAAAACAGAGTGCTCTGTTTGGACAGCAAGTTTGCTGATCTTCAACAGGGCATAACTCACAGGTCTTTTAGCCCAGAGAGGTGTGCTATATAGTTATGGAAAGGTATTTAAGTACTATACAACTTTGTTGTAGACTTCCAGAGCTGAAACTCACCTTAAGATGGCTTAAATCCCAGAGGCATGTAACTGTCCAGAACCAGGACAGTGTTAAAACATTCTCTGGACTGTTCTGTTTTTCAAGGATAACTCCCAGTAGAAAATTTTAAAATTTTCATATGATACCTCTTTAGAAAGAGTAGAAGATGTGTGACATCTTTGCAATTCAAAGATCCTGAAATTTCAGCACAGAATTTAGTGGAAATCAGAGTTGAAAACAGCAACTTCCAAGGGAGGTGCTGTTAAAATTCTTCCAGAAATTCTGCTGACTTTGAATTAGCATAACTTTTTAACCAGAGCTGATCTGAGGGCAAATGAATACTCGTTGGAAAGATACTGAAGTTAACTTTAACTTTGGTATTCCACTTGAGTCATGAAAATGCCCAGAACCAGATCAAAACTTAGAATAGGTAGAAACTGGTCATTCTGGCAGAAGAATGACAGTTGAACTCATTGGAGAGGATGTTGTACCCTAAGCGTGGTATACGTGATGACAAAGCGATAGTAATATCTCGTAGTGACCAAACCTAGTTATGGTGAGCTTCCAAAGTGGAGGTTCATCAAGTTGGATTAAACTAGCTTGTGTTTGGTCTTGTAATGGTGTAGCTTGTGCAAAGTTATTACATTATCTACATACGAGATGTATCGCATGTTTCTTTGTCATTAAGTTGTTACGCCTATTGTTATTAGACTGCATGCAATCTGTTGCGGGACTGATGTTATTTTCGTATGGTTGCAGATGGTTCGCACTAGGACCACGCACGAGGTTGGTGGCTCTAGCCAAGGTGGGGGCGATGACTCCCAGCCACCGGCCTACGACAGCACCCCACAGCAGCAGCCACCACCGCCGCCTCCGCTCACTCTAGCGGATGTGATAGCGGCACTGGTGGGAGGTCGTGAGGAGCAGACTGACCTGCTCCGCACGATCGTGCAGAATACGTCCCAGGCGGGGGGACGTCAAGATAGAGGGCCTCGTTAGCCCCGGGAAGTGTCGTACTCGGATTTCATGAGTACACACCCTCCAGTGTTCACCGAAGCCAAAGAACCACTGGAGGCGGACAACTGGCTGCGGACCATCGAGTCCAAGTTCGGGCTGCTCCAATGTACGGAGCGGCAGAAGACCTTGTTCGCAGCGCAGCAACTCCACGGTGCCGCTGGTGCGTGGTGGGCGAATTATGTCGCCTCACGTCTGGCTGGCCATGCCGTGGAATGGCAAGAGTTCCGGGAGGCGTTCCGCGCCTATCACATTCCTCCCGGGATCATGAAGAGGAAGTTCCAAGAATTTTTGGAACTGAAGCAGGGCACGAGGAGTGCCCACGACTACTCCCGTGCCTTCAACCATCTGGCGCAATATGCGTCAGATTACATCTCCACTGAAGAGAAGAAGCGAGAACATTTCTATCAGGGGTTACACCCAGAAATGAAGACACATCTCATTCAGTGGAATCGCGGCACATTCAATGACTTAGTCAATGCCGCGATCATGCAAGAGGATGCTCAGCAGGAGTTGGCAGCTGAGCAGCGGAAGCGCAGCGCTCCACCCAGCGGCGGGAGTGGCGCTCCCCAGAAGTACCGTATGGTGTATAGGACACCATCCGGGCAGCAGTGGCGACCACCGGCTCGGCCTCAACAGTTCTGGGGATGTCCTTTTCAGGCACCTCCGTTCCGTCCGCCGATGCCACCACCAAGACAGCAGCAGCAAACGGTACCCCGGGCGTTTCCACCGCCACAACGCGCCCCGGGATTCCGTCCACCGATCAGCGGGGGACCGCCCCGTTTCACCTGTTTCAAGTGTGGCCAGGCGGGCCACTTCGTGAAGGACTGTCCCCAGGGGCAGCAGAGCAGCGGGCAAGCCCAGTTTCAGGGCGGTGCTCGAAGCCGACCTCCGATGAAGAAGGTTGGTCAGCGGACTGGAGGCATCCGCAACCTCGACAATGAGGACGCCCAAGAGGGAGACAACGTGCTGGCGGGTACGTTTACTCTCAACCATCAAGCCATCGTCATATTGTTTGATTCTGGTGCAACCCACAGCTTTATAAGTGCATCCTATGTAGCTAAGCATCAAATGCAAGTCTTCCCAACCGACTGCACTTATATGATCTGCTCACCGGGAGGGAAGATTTCAGCTAATATGATGATTCCAAAGGCACCTCTGTGCTTAGGTGGGAAACTATATCCCACCACTTTGATAATCCTTATGGGACAAAAGATTGATGCAATCTTGGGAATGTCATGGCTAAGCTACCATGGTGCTGTCCTGGAAACCCTATCACGGACGGTTCACCTCAACTCCCCATTACACCGTCCGCAGTCCCTCCTATTAGATAATCCAGTCAGAGAGGTTTCAGCGATCAACAATACTGAAACACTCAAGTTAGAAGACATCCCCGTAGTCCGGGAGTATCCTGACGTGTTCCCGGATTATCTTCCGGGCATGCCACCTGAACGGGATGTCGAGTTCAAGATTGAACTTGCACCAGGGACTACGCCCATATCACGGAGACCATGTAAAATGGCTCCAAATGAGCTGGCTGAACTAAAAGAACAGGTCAATGATCTGTTGAGCAAGGGTTTCATTAGGCCGAGTTCCTCACCTTGGGGATGCTCGGCGCTGTTCGTGAAGAAGAAGGATGAAACCCTGAGGCTGTGCGTGGATTACCGGCTGCTCAACACCGTCACCATCAAGAATAAGTACCCACTGCCCCGCATCGACATATTGTTTGATCAACTTGTGGGTGCAAGTGTATTCTCCAAGATGGACCTTCGCTCTGGATATCACCAGATTAAAATCCGGGCGGAGGATATTCTGAAGACGGCTTTCTCGACAAGATATGGACTATATGAATATCTCGTCATGTCCTTTGGTCTCACAAACGCTCCAGCCCACTTCATGTATCTCATGAACTCGGTGTTCATGCCGGAGCTGGACAAGTTCGTGGTAGTGTTCATCGATGATATCTTGGTTTACTCCAAGACAGAAGCCGAACATGTCGAACACTTGCGGATCGTTCTTCAACGATTGCGAGACCACAAGCTCTATGCCAAGTTCAGAAAATGCGAGTTTTGGATCAGCCAAGTGCCATTCTTGGGACATATCATCTCCGCAGAAGGCATTGTGGTTGACCCAAGCAAGATAGAGCAAGTGCTGAAATGGAAAGCTCCCAATTCAGTCCATGAAGTCAGAATCTTCCTCGGGTTAGCGGGATACTATCGGAGATTTATTCCAAGTTTCTCCAAGCTCGCTAAGTCGATGACAGAGTTGCTGAAGAAAGGGACGAAATATGTTTGGAACACGGCATGTGAAGGAGCGTTCCGAGCATTGGTGAAGCATCTCACCACAGCCCCGGTCTTAGCTCAGCCGGATACAACAAAGCCTTCCGACGTGTACTGTGACGCGTCCGGTATTGGGCATGGCTGCGTGTTGATGCAGGAAGGACGTGTGGTCGCATATGGCTCACGCCAACTTCAGAACCATGAGCAGCATTATCCCACTCATGATCTTGAGCTTGCTGCAGTGGTGTTGGCGCTAAAAATGTGGAGGCACTATCTCCTGGGGAACTTGGTGCATCTCTACACCAACCACAAGAGCTTGAAATACATTTGCACCCAGAAGGAGCTGAACATGAGGCAAAGGAGGTGGTTAGAACTGATCAAGGATTATGAGATCAAGATTCATTACCACCCCAGCAAGGTGAATGTGGTTGCCGACGCGCTGAGTCAGAAATCACATGTCCATCACCTCACCATTACACCGGTGGAGGAGGAAGAGCGGAGTTTATACTTGGTTCCTTATGGGTCGCTGTACAACCTTGCCCTCATCCCTACCATTAGGGAAGACATCATTGCAGCTCAGAAGACGGATAAAGGCATGGCACATCTCCGGAGACGGATAGACAATGGAGAGATCAAGTGTTTCCGGAAGGATGATGAGGGGACGCTATGGTTCAATGACCGCATAGTCGTACTCCGGGATATGGAGCTGAGGAAGAAGCTCCTTGATGAAGCTCACTTGTCCAAATACTCCATTCATCCGGGCAGCAACAAAATGTACCAAGATTTGAAGAAGAAATTTTGGTGGACATGGATGAAGCGGGAGGTAGCGAAGTACGTATCCGAGTGCGATACGTGCCGACGAGTGAAAGCTGATGACATGAAGAAATCAGGGCTGTTGCAACCCCTGAAGATCCCGGCGTGGAAATGGGAAGATGTGAGCATGGATTTCATTGTGGGATTACCCCTAACATCCAACAAGCATGATTCCATATGGGTAATTGTTGATCGGTTAACCAAGACGGCTCACTTCATCCCGCTGAATACACGTTACAATGCCGGCAAATATGCGGAGCTGTACATAGCGAAGATTCAATGCCTATACGGGGTACCCAAGACCATCGTCTCAGATCGAGGTGCATTATTTGTATCTCGCTTTTGGGAGCAGCTACACGCTGCATTGGGTACTAAGTTGATCGGGAGCTCCGCTTACCACCCTCAGACAGATGGCCAAACAGAGAGGGTGAATCAGGTTCTAGAAGACATGTTGAGAGCATGTGCCATCCACCATGGTAGGAACTGGGATGATCACCTACCATTGGTGGAATTCTCGTACAACAATGGCTACCAGGCGAGTATCAAGATGGCACCCTACGAAGCTCTCTACGGTCAAAAATGCTGCACCCAAATAAATTGGTGCGAGTCCGGTGAAAGGGTCACATTTGGGGTTGATGTGGTGAACGACGCCGAAGAGCGCGTTCGGACAATTCAAGCCAATTTGAAGGCCGCTCAATCCCGGCAGAAGAGCTACACTGATAAGAGGCGTAGGCCGTTGCACTTTGACGTTGGGGAACACGTATACCTCCACGTGTCTCCGATGAAGGGCGTGCACCGGTTCGGTGTGAAGGGGAAGCTCGCTCCCCGTTTTATTGGACCCTACGCTATCACCGAGAAGTGTGGACCAGCAGCGTATCGATTGGAGCTGCCGGCAGCCCTTGCTGGTGTCCATGATGTTTTCCATGTTTCGCAACTGCAAAAATGTTTGAAGCATACTGCTGCTGTTCCTACCAAAGACATCGGTGAGCTGAAACCAGATTTAACATATGATGAGTATCCGGTGGAAATTCTTGATGAGAAAGCCCGAACCACGCGTAGCAGAACGTTGTGGTTCTACAAAATACTCTGGAGCAACCACGCCGCCGAAGAAGCGACGTGGGAGAGCGAGGAATTCCTTCGCTCAAATTACCCGGAATTCATGGCATCTCAGCACGGGTAAGTTCCTATTACATTGCTATCTCTTCTTTTATAATCTCGGGACGAGATTTTTTTAAGGGGGGAGGGATGTAAAAGAACAAGAAAAGGGACTTGCAAAAACTCTTTATCACCACACAACACCACAGTTTTGTTGTGGATAGATTGTGAAAAAGTGTGAAGAGCAAGTAACCTCCATCAAAAGAGTGGTTAGAGGGGAAAGCCTACACTTTCACAAAGGGGGAAAGTTTACACATGACACATGAGAGGGTGATTCAAAACTGTTACATTCAAACTCATGGTTGCAGCATCTAAAACAAGGATCAAAGTGCATAATTGGATTCCTCAGGTCCAAATTAGTGGGGAGGCAGAGTTTAAATAATTTTTGAAAAGGTTTGCTACCCATTTGTCCAAAAAGGATCCAAATGTGCAAGAATTCAAATATACATTTGAATTTGGGGGGAGATTTGCCCAACCATACAAATGTAGATCAGTTTGAAACTCCAAACATTTGAATTCATCTCTTGCCAAGTTTTGGAGATCTTTTGAGGGGTGGGGGAGCACTGACAAGTGGGTCCCACATGTCATTGGGGAGGATCAAATGGCCCAAAAGTCAACAGCCTTAGGGGCTAAGTATTGCACTCGGAACAGAGCCGAGGCTCCACGGTGACACCCCGAGAAACGCCGGGCGCCACCTCCTGCTCTTCCCCTCGCGCGCTGGCGAGCTCCTCGTGGGAGCGCCGTAAAACCCAGCTGTGCCCCAGCTCGCCACGACCACGAGCCGATCGTGTTTTGCCTCCTTCTCCCGAGCAGCGCCACACCGAGCTCAGTTTTTTTCCCCGACGCTGCTCCTCCGATTCTCCCCTGCACGTCGACGTCTGCTCGGCCTTTGCTTGAGCTCCCAACACAAAAAGGAAGCACCTGGGTGTGCTCTAGCTGACCACCTCACCACCTTGCGGTGTTAGCACTTCATTTGGCAACCAATTGACGATCGCAGCTGAGGACCGAGGTGCAACCGGCGGAACCGCAACCGGCTCACCGTGGGCAGCGCTCCACAGCCGTTTTCACCGTTCCTCTCCTGCATGAAAAAGGTGCGCCATGCTCTCTAGATTGTGTAGGTGCAAGCCGTTTAGCGGTTGATTCCGAAACATAGTGTGTTTGGGTAGAGCGCGGTCTAACCCAAAATTCATGCTACTCACTTAGCTATGGGCCGCGCCGGCTTGTCAGCACCTTCCTCACTCCCTAGCGGCCCTCCTCGACCAGGAATCAAGGGAAATGACCCAGAAATGGCTGTGTTTTGGTTGTTTTTCGGGCCGCCATAGAATAATAGCTCGGTTCACCGTGGAGCTCTAGGTTGCCGACCGTTTCATGGGGTTTGGCGGTCATTTATGTCACCCCCGAGCTTCCACGGTGCTCTCCGACCCTTTGCCGATCATTTTGATGCGTTGTAACGCATTCCCGACCACGCCGGAACCCTAACTGCCACTGTCACCGTCAGGAGCCCTGTTCCGGTGAGCAACGGCCGCTGGCAACACCACCGACGAGTTCAGCGCCGCGAATTACGGGGGGGGGGGGGGGGGGGGGGGGGGCGGCGAGTCTGAGATCGGAATACGACTGGGAAAGCAGTTCCGGTGACACTCGCCGGAGTGCGCCGCCGCGGACCCCTGTTTGGCGCAAGGAAGGAGAAGACTGCCGGGTGGGACCCACTGGCAGACATTTAAACATTTTGAAATGTCCAGTTTGTAGTTCAAACTTTGGAGGACCACAACTTGGGGTAGGAGAATCCAACAATTATGAAACAAATTTTGCTGGATTCCTCTAACAGAGTACAATCCAAATCGGAAACCCAATTTGTATGAAACCCAATAATTAATTCTGGAAAATTCTTTAAATCTTTTCAGCAAAAGAATTTTAGAGGGAGTTTGGTGCATCCAAAAATCCCCAAATTTTTCCAGAATGTTCTTTAGGACATTAGTGAACACCTGTAAAATTTTCAGACCATTTGGAGTTGATTTGGTCAGAGCAATTCAAATTTGAAGGTGCTGTGTTCATTTGAATACAGAAACATTTTCAGAGAATTTCCAAAACATGGAAATTCAGTTCTGGGCAAATCTTAGCTCCAAAAATGCTAGGAAAATTCATGCAAACTCTATGAGCTATAATTGAAATTTTAGTTCACTAAGTTGGGCATGAACAGGGGTATTACCTCAGAATTAATTCTTCTTTGCTTATTTGCTAAGAGAATTATTCTGAGCAAACCACTCCATGAAATGTGCTAGTGTTTGGTCCAGAGAGTTTTCTTGTGACAAGGAACTCACACAAAAATTCTCAGCTCCATTGGAGCTCTGGATCACCCAGTCCTGTTTAACCACTTGAGGGATTAATATGGAAAAGGGGGGAAACCACTTAGCATTTAACCAGGGGGATTAAGTCTAAGCCAAACCACCAACACCCATTTTATCTTTAAATTCTTAAACAGAGTTCCAGTTGTTAGAGACTGGTTATTAGAACTAATAGCAGAAGTATTACCCTAGACTCACATTGCATTTAAATTAACATATAGTGTTTCATTAACGTGTAGCCATTGAAGAAGAGACTCCGGAAGTGCTGGACTTCCTACTTCCGGAAGAGGAACTAACCCCCGACCAGCAACAAGGCAAGCCCCGGTTTGCATTAACCTTTTTATAAGTTTTTACTTTGTTTACATGTGTCATATGAAGTATGATTGTGCATTAGGTATAGGATGGATGGAACCCCACTTGCATAACCAGAATTTTTCCCTAAGAGTGAGGGTAGTGTCTAGGACCTCGAGTAGACAGGCTATGCTTAATGAGTCATAGGACTTCGGTACAAGTCGAGTAGTTGGAATCTACTCGCGAGTTTAGACTTGGAACACACGGGTTCGGTTGAGTGATGTGAGATCACTTTAGTAATGAAAATGAGACTAGGCAGGGGTTAGGGCGAAGCAAGAGGAAGTCTTGTGTGCGCAACCCTGTCCGTGTCGATTGAGGACCGATCCATGTGTGGCCCTGCTGAACAAGTATTGAACGTACCGAAGGCATATCAGATATATGGGCCCCGATAAACCGATGTAGCCTAAACCTCCGGGCGTCGAGGCATAGCACACCGATTTATAGGTGTAGGTTGAGGGCAGCAAGGTGGAAATCTGCCAACGGGCATAGAGAGATGCTCCGTGTGGGGAACCTCCTGCTCGTTTCGGTGCGACCGGTTCGACGTTTGGGCTGTTGGGTGAAAGGTTGTCCCGTACGACATCGAGTGAGCGTGCTGTGCACCTCCACGGGTGGGCGTACGTGACGTGCTCTTTGGGTTTCCCTGCAGGTGTATATCGAGTCGATTCGCCGTCCCTCGCGGTGACGAGTACCGCTTGTTCACTGCGTCGTAACGTAGACTAATGAATGAAATGTTATGATTCAATATTGCTGTTATGATATAATTGTATTGTTACCTGTGTGCCACCAAATATTGCTCACTAAATTTCATCTTCATGAACGGTTAACTTGTTGCTAAAAGATGAACTAAGAATGAACTTGTAGGCGTGTCCATTTGCTGCAACATTGCTATCCTATGTCATTGTACACCTCATGTAGAGTTTCATGCTTAGGTGAGTCGGTTAAGCCTTGCTGAGCCTTCGTGCTCACGGTTGCTGCTTAAGTGTTCTTCAGGTGAGGAGCCACCCACGGACTCGGAGTACGAGTCCACCGGCGAGGGTTACCCTCCGTCGGGGACCACGGCTGAGTGGGAGCCGTACACACCGCGCTGAGCTGAGACGTGCAGCTAGTGTGGGTTGCCCTAGGGCTAGGCAACCGACTTTTGCTAGATAGGCGGGCGTGAGTTGTACAAAAGAAACTTCCGCTGTGTAATTAAAGACCTTAGTTTGTAACTGAGAAGTGTACTACTTTGTACATTCAGTTTGTTTTCCCATGTAATATAATGTGTTCTTATGACGTGTGCTGTCGGGTGTCGCATCGTGCGGCACCACCCTCTGCCATCCTGGATGAGCGGACACCGGTCCGCCACAACTTTTGCATAGTTAGAATGAGAGTGTGTTAATAAAAATACTTCCGCTGTATAGTTATGGTTTGTAAAAGACTTCCGCTGTTTCATATTAAATAAAAGTTAGTATGTTGTTCTTTATTCTTTTCGTGTGTGCTGTTGGGTGCCGCATCGCACGGCACCACCCTATGCGATCCTGGAGTGGGTGAACCACGGGGTGGTCCCCACAGAAAATTGGTGGGATAACTCAGAAAAATATGCTAAGTTTGAATATGAAGTCAACTTTTGAATTCAAGTGATAAAAATTGCTGCAATTTGAATTTGCATTCAAATTGGCCCCTTTTTGAATTGTCTCAAAAGTGCCTCAAAAAGTGTTGGATTTGCATCAAATTTGGCCTGAGCCTTCCCAATAATAAATAAGGTCTAGGGGTGAGCTCAACCTTGCATGTTCATGTGTAGAAACCCCACTTCGTGAAAGTTAGGGCTTTCCCTTCTAATCACCCTTTTGATGGTGGTTACTTGCTCTTCACAAGTGTTCACAAGATATCCACAAAATGAGCTGTGGTGTTGTGAGGTGATGAACAAATTTTGCAAGTCCCTTTCTTGGGCTTTTACACATACCTTGAAAGCTGCGTGAACTTGTTGAGGTACTCATTCACGCTCTTCTTTCCTTGGCGGAGACCTTCGAACTCTTGCCTTTTAAGCATCATGACTCCAGCAGGGACGTAATGAGAGCGGAAACTCTCCTTGAACTCAACCCAAGTGATAGTCTCCTGGTTGTCATGACCATTGCAAAGAGCGTCCCAACAGTCAGAGGCTGCTCCCATAGATTGGTGCGATGCGAAGAGAACTTTCTCCTGATCATTGCACTGAACAATGGCAAGCTTCTTCTCCATGGATTTCAACCAGTCATCAGCCTCCATGGGATCATTAGCTTGTGCAAAATTAGGCGGTCAAGTCCTCATGAATTCTCCCAATCTGTTGTGAGCCGGCGGTGGTGGTGGTGGTGGTGGTGCAGGAATAGGGTTAGGATGGTTGTTGTTGGCTTGCAGCTGACCCAAAGTTTGGATCATAGTTTGCACGAGCTGGTTCTGCATAGCCATCAACCATTCAAGGTTGTTTCCACCAGCCCCGGGGTTATCATTCTCAGGAACTTCAACGTGGCCATCCTCTTGTGGTTCCTGGTTGCCACAAACGTTCCTTCTTTGACGGCTGGCGTTTTCTCTCACCATCTGTGAGAGAGAGTTGGGTAGAATAGAAGTTAGAAGTTTAGATTGATCCCCCCCCAACTATATGCATCAAGGTGGATGGACTAAATATATTCTGTTTTTACTATATGAGGATGTGAACACATGCCGAAGCATCTCACATCTCTCTACTATGTGTGGATATGGACAACGCTGAAACGTCCCACAACTCACACTGAGCACACAAACACAAGCAATCATCACAAAATTTCACACCACTCCTATTCAAGCTACTACGGTTTAAACGTTCCTATTACAGCTTATTCAATGGGAATCCTAAACTTATTCATGTGAACCGGTGCTATTCCCGCCATGTGACGGGGGTGATCCATGCATGGGCACACGCCATGGTGAGTTGGCAGTCCATGTATGGTTAGATGGCGTTGATCGGGAACACCAGCACCATCTATAAATGGTACACGAGATAACTTTGAGAAGGAAGAGATAACTCCAAAACCTGAGAAGTTATGGAGCAAGAAAGCAAGGGTGTTGCTGTCCAAAAGAAGAGACAAGGAGGGGCTCAAAATAGCACCTTGCGGTGGCTGAATTGACAAGAAAAGTGCAGAAGCAAGAAGTTTTCGAAAATAGCAGATTAGAGGGGTGTTCCTATGTGTTATAGGGTGTCCATTCTACCTAGGCTTGCATCCTAAGGTCAATGTGGTTCTAATGCCAATCTGTGCACTCTACCTAGGCTTGCGTCCTACGGTCAACGTGGCTCTGATACCAATCTGTGACGCCCGGTCCCATGAAAACGGAACCCAGCTGATGCATATGTGTGCCCAGGATGTTCATCACACATCCACATGTAATCCACAAACTGAATTCAGAATATAACCACGAATAATAGGGTTTAAGTACTTTATTACATCAATCTCTAACTCATTCTTGCAGCGGAAGTCTCTAACTTATTCTAGCAGCGGAAGTCTCTATACGACAGCGGAAATAACTAAACAGCAGCGGCTCCATCTTCAACTCCACAGGCAAGTTGACGGTAGTTCGCACGCCTAGTACTCCACATGATCTTTGAAGTACTCTTCTCCTGTTACTGATGTTTCTATGATAATGCAAGGGTGAGTACTTGTCGTACTCAGCAAGTGCGGCAAAAGTATGACATGTAGCTTACAGCAAGGTAGGAAATAAAAGGCTCATTGCAA
Source organism: Neostapfia colusana (assembly GCA_030760725.1). Classification (NCBI taxonomy): domain Eukaryota; kingdom Viridiplantae; phylum Streptophyta; class Magnoliopsida; order Poales; family Poaceae; genus Neostapfia; species Neostapfia colusana. The sequence continues at coordinate 27,241,947 of JASWHV010000017.1, read as the reverse complement.
AAAGCAAATTTTGTTTCACAACCATGATAAAAACAGCAACTATGTCTAGGTGAATTTAATCCCAACATATATCCAAGTAAAAAAGCAACATACCTCCATCATAGTTCACCATTTATCAAGTCTCAACATTCTTTCATCATAAATCACCTTTTCTCAAGTATCAACCAGCCATTGATCTTTCTCAAGTTTATCTCATGCACATAACCATCTCATGTTCATATAACCAAAACCAAACTCATTGCCAAGACTCAACCAGTCCCGAGATCAATCCCAATGACCATACCAAGACCATACCAAATAACCATACCGAACATCCATCCCAAATTTCCCATCTAATCATGTGAGTTGGCCAGGCGCTTGAGACCGTAAGCACGGCTATCATGATAGTTTTACACTCTGCAGAGGTGGCACCACTTTACCCACAAGTTTGTGATTTCGTCACCCGTCGGTGACTGCAGAACCTCCATTATACCAGTACACAACCATCGGTGTATGGCCAACAGATCAGAAAATAGCCTTTGCAAAGGGGCTACTAGATGTACGGACTCGCTAAGGTTTCACCAGAAGACTCGAATCACCATTCTCCCACCTACGGGCCCCCTCTTGTGTCATGCAGTTCCCAGGGCAGTCCTCTCTCGACTCCCATTCTCCGCGCCTTGCACGGTCCATAACAATCTAGCAACTTACCTAATTAGTCAGCTAAGCTGCACCCATATTTGGCCTTGTGGTGGCACTGTTTTCCTGGCATGTGCTGGAACGAACCGGTCCTTAGATCTACGGCAAGTAAACCACCATCTTATTCTACCACATCCATGAACTAAGCTTCCCTAGATCTCCCCCGATTCTATGCTCATTATCATCATCAAGTTCTCATTATCATTATTCATATGAGTGCAGTACTTAGACATGTTCTATTTCGCTTCCCGTATCCCTTAAGCTAAGCGAAGCAAAAAGAAAAAATGACCATACCCGACTCATCAACTTTCCCGGCGACAAGGATGGTTAAAAAAACTAGTAAACTCCTATAATAGGGTGTCCCATCAAGTTTACTCAAGCATACACGTTTTTGCAAACAAAACAGTTCCAAAAACATAGGATCAATATGGTCAAGGGGCACTTGCCTTGCTCCTGTGGCTTTTGTTACTCAAGCGTCTCAAAATCTTGGCGCTGTTATTCTTCGTAGATGGCTTCCTGAGCTTGTCCTTCTACTCACGACCACACACATACAAAATTTACAGCAATCAATCATCATGCACAAACTTTACTCAAGATGTGATGGAGTAGATGGATGCAAATCCTATGGTGCTGTTTTACTAGACCAGTTTGTACGTGTTCTTGCATGTTCTTGCAAGTTTTAATGGCCTTCATGGGGTTTTATGATGAACAAGGGTGTAGGGATCTAGTGTGGACATGGTGATGATCTTGACTCAAGATCCAGATCAATTCCACTGTCAAAAACCGATCAAAACGTGATCTGTCCACACGAAAAGAGTTTCTGCTTGAAGAAACAGATGCGTAGAACAGCGATGATGTAGTAAGATGGGTAACGAAGACCAACCCCACTTCTCTTATGATCGTCGGCTCTCTTCCAGCGATGGCGAGGTGTGACGGGGCTCATTGGCGGCTCTCCGGCGACTGAGCTCTGGCAAAGGGGTGTAACTTGGCGAGTTGGGAGCTAGGACCTCCAAGTCGCCGACTCGGGAGGGGAAAAATAGGTACTTGGTTGCGGCCAAGGGTTTTGGGTTCTATTTATAAAGGGGTCAGAAAGAGTCCTATTCAAATTGGAGTTCAAATAAGAGTTCTATTCAATTTTGTTTTGGATCTTAACAAACATATCTCCAATTGATTTGGTGCGGCAGCAATCGTGGGGGAATTTGTGTCGGTATCCTCCGTTCCGGGTACTCCCGTGCACAGGAGGAAAAACTGCCTAAGGACTTCGCCTCCTCCGCAGTGGTGAGCTCTGGAGGCGCCACGTGTCCAGCGGGGGCCGGTCCTTGCTTCTCCTCAGAAGCGAGCACCGGGCCTGCCACGCGTCCAGCGAGGCGAGGCCTCCCTTTTCCTCAGAGGCGAGCTCTGCGTGCGCCACGTGTCAAACGAGCTGGACCTCCGTTCTCCTCAGAGGCGAGCTCCAGGGGCGCCACGTGTCCAATGGACCGGGGCCTCTCCTCTCCTCAGAGGCATGCTCCGGTGGTGACACGTGTCTAGCGGGCCGGGGCCTCTTCTCTCCTCAAAGGTGAGCTCCAGTGACGACACGTGTCCAGCGGGCCGGGGCCTCTCCTCCCCTCAGAGGTGAGCTCCGGTGGTGACACGTGTCTAGTGGAGACCTCCCTCCTCTTCAGAGGAGAGCTCAGGGCGCCAAGTGTACCGCGGGGCCGGACCTCATCCCTCCCACAGGGGTGAGCTCCGAAGTCGACATGTGTTTTGGCGGGCCGGGACCTCATCCCTTCCACAGGGGTGAGCTCCGAAGCCGCCACGTGTCCCGTGCCCCGGGAAGTGTCGGCAGCGCACTTTGACCATTTGGGAATTGGCTCTTTTCGGCTGTCTTTTTCCCATTCCCGCCATTTTTATGATTCTTTCTCCATTTCTATTTCTTTTATAATGTTTCGCTATATGAAAAATGTATGCATGCAGGGAATGGATTTTGAGGGTGTTACAGGGATTTAATCCCCAAATATGTGCAAAATTACCCTTTTTGAGAATTGGGGAATTTTGAAATTTTGGGGGAAATTTGGGGGAACTTGGGAATGGCTTATTTCAGCTATCTTTTTCCTATTCCTCACCATTTCTATGTCACTTGTTCTATTTCTACATTCCCCTCTCCATTTCTATGTCTCATTCTCCACCTCTACATTCCCCTCTCCATTTCTATGTCCCATTCTCCATTTCTCCATTTTCCTCTCCATTTCTATGTCCCATTCCCCATTTCTATGCCCCATTCTCCATTTCTATATTCCCTTCTCCATTTTTGAGGTTTTTCCTCCACTTCTGTGGTTCTTTCTCCATTTCTTTGGTTCTTTTCTCCATTTCTATGGTTCTTTCTCCATTTTTAATGTTCTTTCTCCATTTCTAGTTCTTTTACAATGCTTTTCTACATGAAAAATGTAAGCAATGCATGGTAATGAATTTGAGGGTGTTACACCTTTTTCTCCTCTTTCCAAAACTCCCAAACCCTCAAGAATCACTCTTAGGGCTCCAAGAATTGAAGAGAGGGGGGCTAGAAAACCTCTAGGAAGGCTATTTCGGTGTTAGGGTTCTTGTCTTTTTCTTTGAGGCCCGGGCATCCCCTTTTTATATAGGTCCCGGGAGCTAGTCGTTGCCACCAGAAATGGTCCGAACTAGTCCGTTGTGACGCCCCGGTTCCTGAGGAACCTAGACTGATGTGTATGTGTGCCCAGGATGTTCATCACACATACACATATAACCACAAACCGTATTCAGAATATATAACCATGAATGAATAGGTTCAAGTACTTTATTACATCAATCTTTATTGTGTTCTTGCAGTGGAAGTCTCTAACTAAATCTAGCAGCGGAAGTCTTTATTCTAGCAGCGGAGTCTTCTAAGTATTGTGGAAGCAACTAAGCAGCAGCAGCGGCTCCATCTCCTACTCCACAGGCAAGGTTGATGGTGGATCTCACGCCTAATACTCCACATGCTCTTCAAAGTACTCCTCTCCTGTTGCTGATGATGTATGATAATGCAAGGGTGAGTACATGACGTACTCAGCAAGTGCGGGAAGTATGACATGTAGCTTACAACAAGGTAGGTATAAAAAGGCTCATTGCAGAAAGCAATTTTTATTTCTCAAAACACGATAAAAATAGCAACTTAGCTTTAAGTGAATGTAATCCCAACATGTATTTAATCATCAACATACCTCCATCATGATTTCCTCTTTTCATGTCCCTTCCAGACATTTATCTTTCTCAACTTTTCTCATGCTCATGAATACCATGTCGTATTCACTACCATCTCATGAATACCTTCTCGTATTCACTACCATTTCATCTCATATTCAATTCCGTCTCATAGCGAGACCAAATCTCGTTGCCATGACTCAACAGTCATGCAACCAATCTCATTACCCAGACTCGACAGCCCCAAAAACCAAACCATAACAAACCAATAACCAAAAACCATAACCTCCCAATAATCATCCCATCTAATCATGGAAGTTGGCCAGGCGCTTGTGATCGGAAGCACGGCTATCATGATAGTTTTACACTCTGCAGAGTTTGTACCACTTTACCCACAAGTTTGTGATTTTATTACCCGTCGGCGATTGTAGAACCTCCATTATGCCAGTACACAATCGTCGGTGTATGGTCAAAAGATCACAAAATAGCCTTCACAAAGGGGCTACTAGATGTATGGACTCACTAAGGTTTCACCGACAGGCTAGAATATCCAATTCTTCCACCTACGGGCCCCCTCTTGTGCCATGCAGTTCCCAGGGCAGTCCTCACTCGACTCCCATTTCCCGCGCCTTTAATGGTCCATAACAATCTAGTAACTTACGTAATTACTCAGCAAAGCCACACCCATACTTGGCCTTGTGGTGGCACTGTATTCCTGGCATGTGCTCGCATGAACCGGTCCTAAATCTACGGAAAGTAACCATCATCTCATTCTACCTCATCCACAAACCAGGGCTTGCCTAGATCTCCCCCGATTCATGTTCTTTTTCAACATCAGTTTCTCATTGTCCATACAAGTGCAGTAAGCTAGATACAATCTATCTCGCTTCCCATATCCCATGGACTCAGCGAAGAAAAAAGCAAAAGACCATACCCGACTCATTAACTTTCCTGGTGACAAGGGTGGTTAACAAAACTAGTAAACTCCTATGAAAGGGTTTCCCATCAAGTTGACTCAAGCACACACACGTTTTCGCAAACAAAACAGTTTCAAAAACATGGGATCAATATGGTTAAGGGGCACTTTCCTTGTTCCTGAGACTTCTGTTGCTCAAATGTCTCGAGGTCTTTTTGTTGTAGTTTGTCGTAGATATCTCCCTGAGCTTATCCTTCTATTCACGATCACGCAAATACAAGATTCATAGCAATCAATCGTCATGCACAAACTCTTCTTTAAGATGCAATGATGCATATGCATGTTAATCCTATGGTGCAGTTTAGTTTGTACGTGTTCTTGCATGGCTTGCATGGGGTTTTATGATGAGCAGAGGTGTATAGATCAAATGTGGACGTGGTGATAATCTCATCTCAAGATATATATCAACCTGATCAACACGTGATCTGTCCATGAAAAAGCTTCTATTTCAAAGGAATCAAAGAAACAGATGCAAAGAAAACCGCGATCTTGTGGTAAGGTGTTATTGGCGACCTACCTTATTTTCTTCAGGTCCTTCCTCCTAGCAAAAACAGATTGTCAGCTCTCCTCCGATGATCGTGTCAGGGCTCATCGACGGCTCTCCGGCGACTAAACTCCTGCGAAGGTGGTTAGCTCAGCGAGTTGGGGGCTAGGGCTCCAAGTCGTCAACTCGGGAGATGGAAAATAAGTTCGTGGTTGCGGCCAAAGGTTTTCGGTTCTATTTATACGAGGAAAATGAAGAGTCCTACTCTGATAGGAATTCAAATAAGAGTCATATTCAAATTGTTTTTGGATCTTAACAGCTTATCTTCAATTGATTTGGTGTGGTAGCAACGTGGGATTCGTGTCGGTTTCCTTCTGTGTCGGTATTCCCGCGCATACAGAAGCAAAAACCGCTTAAAATCTTGTTACCTCCACAGCGATGAGCTCCGGAGGCTCCACGTGTCCAGCGGAGGTCAGGCTCCCCTTTTCAGCAGAGGCGGGCTCTGGTTGTGTCGCGTATCAGGTGGGCGAGACCTCCCTCACCTCAGAGGCGAGCTCCACGTCTGCCACGTGTCCTGGCGAGTTGGGACCTCCCTCTCCCTCAGAGGCGAGCTCCACGTGCGCCACATGTCTGGTGGGTCATGATCTCCCCTCTCTCCAGATACGAGTTCCGCGTACGCCACGTGTCAGTTCCGGACCTCCCCTCTCTTCGGAGGTGGCTCCGGGGATGCCATGCGTCAGTGTTGGACCTCCCCTCTCTTCTGAGGTGGGCTCCGGTAGTGCCACGTGTCCGTTTAGGACCTTCCCTCTCTTCGGAGGTGAGCTCCGAGAATGCCACGTGTCCAGTAGCGCCCATCGTCCTCACTTCTCGGAGGCGAGCTCCGAGGTCGACACGTGTCCGTCAGCGTTAGACCCCCTGAAGATGAGCTCCGGAGGTGACACATGTCCAGTAGTGTCGGACCTCCCGGATGTGAGCTCTGGAGGTGACACGTGTCCAGTAGTGTCGGACCTTTCGGAGGTGAGCTTCGGAGGTGACACGTGTCCAACAGTGTCGGACCTCCCGGAGGCGATCTCCGAGGGTGACACGTGTCTGGTGGGGCCGGACCTCTCAGAGGTGAGCTCCGAGAGCGACACGTGTCCCGCGCGGCTGGACCTTTCTTCTCCGCAGTGAATAGCTCCGCATGCGACACGTGTCCTTCGGTACTGGCCTCGCTTCTCCGCAGAGGCTAGCTCCGGGGGCAACACGTGTCCCACAGGGACGAACCTCGCCCCTTCCACAGAGGCTAGCTCCGAGCCTGCCACGTAGCCAGTTTTGCGGTGGACCTCTCCCCCTTTGCAGGGATGAGCTCCGAACACACCACGTGGCCAGCGGGCCGCGGTAAATGTCTACGGCGCTCCTCGGTGAACTGGAATTAGCTCTTTTTGGCTATCTTTTTTATTTCTTCTCTATTTCTATTTATTTTAAAATGTTTTTCTACATGAAATATGAATGCATACAGGATTATGAAATTGAGGGTTTCACATCCGGCGTTTACCCTCGGACTAGTCCGACCTGCGGGGACCGGTGACATCACTCTTCACCTACTAAACGGTCATATCCTACCAACTAAACGGTCACCCGCCTCCTTCTGAATTCAAATGATCACAACACTACGCACTAGTCCGATCCACAATGGACTAGTCTGATCTCACACAGAAACAATTGTTCCGAATGAGAACGGACAAGTCTGGTCTCCTGGACTAGTCTGGCCTCAAGGGGCGGACAAGTTTGTCCATCCAAGACTTAGTTCCAGCAGCTATTTCCAAGTTCCAAATGGACTAGTACGACTCATAGAGGACTAGTCCGATCTCACACAGCACCTCTTGTTCTGGTTGGAAACGGACTAGTCTGAGTCTGCGTACTAGTCCGGCCTCAAAGGGCAGACTAGTCCGGTCCTTAAGCACTTAGCTCCTGAAGAGCTCAGACACACTATCCACGGACTAGTCCGTCCCTAAATGGACAAGTCCGAAGTCACACATAACCTCTTGGTCCGTCCTACATTCGATTAGTCCGATGTTCCGGACTAGTCTAGCCTTCCCGCCCGGACATGTACGGCCCTATTCTCAAGGTTGTCTCAAATCTTCACTCTACTCATCCTAAACTTGGACTACGAGCTCTTCGATGATTCTCAGCTCTTTGACTCTATGAACACACTCATACTTAAAGGCTAAACTCAACACAAGAGAATTTAAATCCCTAAATTCTACTCTTCTTGTAGGTTTGCCTTTTTCTCTTTTCCCTTTTTGTGTGTGTCCATCTCCATTGATTCCTTAATCACTTGTACTTACACTTGTAATGCTCATTAGTCCCTTAAGTGTTGTCATTAATCATCAAAACCCACGGGGATTTAGCCTAGATGCACTTTCATCCCTGTTGAGGAGAGCTCTGGGACTAACACGTGCCCTGGGCTCTGGTCCAAGCCTCCCAGCTGAGGTAAGGTCGAGAGCTACCACGTGTATCCGAGCTCCGACACTCCTCCCTTCGGAGGAGAGCACCGCGGCTAACACGTGCCCTGGGCTCTGGTCCCAGCCTCCACATTGAGGTAAGGTCCGTAGCTGCCACGTGTATCCGGGCTCCGACACTCCTCCCTGCCGAGGAGAGCTCTAGGGCTAACATGTGCCCTGGGCTCCGGTCCGAGCCTTCCCGCTGAGGTAAGGTCCAGAGCTGCCACGTGTATCTGGGCTCTGAACCCGTCAATAAGAGATCCGAAGCCGCCACGTCCTCCACGATCTGTCGTGGGCCGTGGGTCGACGAAGTCAAGGAAGAAGTGCCCTATCAAGCCATGCATTCAAGGCTCGCGCCTTCCCCAGAAGCATGGCGCATGGCGCACGCCTCTGTCCTCCGCCTGTCCGTCATTACGGTGACAAGACAGGACGGCAAGGCGTGACAGTGGTACCATGCCGCCAACCGCACTACGCCGCCCAAGCAGAACGAGACGATGCGGCGACATGACAGCATCTTCATCATCACCTGACACACGGACAGGGGTGCTCAGCGCGGCAGGGACTTAATTCCCCCACCGACTACCCTACTCATGGTGTAAAACCCTATATCATGTATAGGATTCATGCAGCTTCGGGGCCACCTGTCGGTCCCCAAGCCACATTGTAACCACCCCAGCCTAGGACTATAAAAGGGCCGTGGTGTCCACCCGACAGAGGATTCACAACCCTGCACCCCCACGCGCTCATACGCGCAGACAATACAGCAAGCACTCCCGTGAACGTAGGGTATTATGCTGCGGCGGCCGAACCACGTAAATCTCGGTGTTCATCCGCTCTCTCGAGTCCAGTCGTGTAGGGGCGCCAAGCCCCCTTCAATTAAAAAACCTCGAGGGTTGTTTCCGTAGCAGGCCGGGAGAAGTTTCGCAGCTCACACACTGCAACAACCACCTACACCAGATGGCACAGCCTTCTTCTCCTGACGTTGAGGCGGTTTCGTCTTGACAAACACGTCCTACGAGATGATTCCCCGTTGGACGACTCCTGGATCAGCATGGACAGTCTGGTTCTTGCTTGGATCCTTGGGTCTCTCTCTAAGGAGCTGCAGGACATCATCAGCCAGCGCGGTGGAGGCACTCCTTGTCAGGCGTGGCTGATCCTCGAGCAGCGCTTCCAGGGGAACAACGCGACTTGAGCTCTTCACATTCGAGCCCGGTTTGGCACCATGTCTAGAGCAAAATCTCTTTTTGGTTGGAAATGAGAGAAGTATTTCAATGAAGATCAAGAAAATAACTTGAGCAAAAGTGTGAGATTGTTAGAGAGATGAAAATGGGATGAAGTGTGAAGGAACACTCTCGCCTAGGCACCAATTTATAGTGCTTCACTCCCCAACGGTCACTAGGGAAAAGAATACAACCCTGGTTCCCTTTCTGCATGTGGCTCTCCAACGGCTATATTTTCCAACCGTTGGATGCAATGATCAAAAATTTTGCTGAGAAATTTCTTTTCCAAATAAAACTTTTCTCGAATCCAGATTTTGATACACAAAAATGTTAGTTAAGACTACAAAATTCTAAACATGCAAATAAGAATTCAAAATACAAGACACAACACTATACACTCCCACGTCCGCTACCTCCGGAGTCCAGAATGTCGTCCTCGCGTCATTCTCCAGGTTATGGTAGCTGCGGTGATGGAGTCTGAGCCTCCATCGTCGATCCCTTTGATGTACAAGTGTAGTTAAACTTCTTTTAGCTTCAAAAGTATAAGTTTCACTAACTTTGCTTATCACGAGGTACAATTGAGAAGTTGTGGCTAAGTTTAGCTATATTTTACTAAAATATCTAGATGTAGCTATGTTTGCCAATGTTTGGCTATGTTTGAATAATTTTGGCTCAGTTTTCTATAGTAATCAAAGTTATGTTGATTTCAAGAAGTTTGCTTACCTGTGCCGCTGAAGAAGGCATTTGTGGCTCCACCGGCACTTGTGGCTCTATCGGCGACTGCCATGAGGGAATGGAAACCTTCTACCCATGTTACTAGGCTAAGGCATGTGATAGCAAAGAGTTAGCACATGAATTGTAATGAAATAATATGATTTATTTGTATTTTAAGTTATAACATGTATCGTCGCTTGTATCTATGCATTGTAGCTAGCTTGATACTCCTTTGTGGCCTTCGCTAGCACTTCTTGCTTCTAGAGATTCTCCTGTGTCAGGAGTAGATCCTCCTTAACACTTTGAAGCTCCAGGTCCCTCTGCGACATCTGTCGGCTTGGTCCAGCGGGCGAAGACTATGAGGAGAAGAAGCCTCCCTCGAGTCAACCACTCCATTGAAAATGGCGAAACTACAAAAAAGGATTAAGAGTAAGATTATGTAGCTCGAATTCACAGAAATAAAAAACAGCTACTCACCGTCCATGGACTTTTCCACCACCGCTCGCATACACGGTGCTGACGTCGATTGTGCGTTCTGCCAGTCATAGTCTTTGACGTGAATCTTCACACCTCCCCTCCCATACTTCTCCTACAATTACAAGCAACACATGAAAACATGTCAATAGAAATATTTGTTACAAATAACTTAAAGTAACTTGAAGACTCACCAGTCGAGTTTTCGCCACCAGAGAGCACAACTGGTCGGGCTGTGAAGGGTCACTTGCCCTATAACCTCTCTTCCATATGTGAGCATCGCTCGGTTGTTTCGAGCGTGATTCCCTGTGGGTATGAGTTAGTAGCATAAATATAATATAAATATAGTTTCATAGGTATTTTCCTTACCATTCATTTAGCCAGACGTAGATTTCCATCAAGACCATACGTATGTCCTCCAGTAGACCCTCTACACTCTCAGGCCCTCCTGGACTTGGCGACGAAGTCTATGCTGGATCACAGCCGACAGAGGGTCCAGTAAGCCTCCAGACGGTCCTCCAACCAATAAATCCCCACTTGCATGCATTTAGTAACTGATTGAAATAGTGTTGACATTACAAAATAAGAAAGCCATATTTAAAACATTACTAGTTTACCTCCGCGTACTGCTCCTCTGTCAACTACGTGTTGGTGATGTCTCTGAACGCCACTAGATCCTGCCCTTCATGCTTCTTCAAGTAGTCGTTTGTTTCTTGAATCCAGGAATAAGAGATCGCTTGCGTAACAAGCTTCCTCGTGTTCTTATTGAAGACGGATCTCGCGTGCTCAGCATCCGTTGGGTACGTCAAACGGAACCATCTCTACAAGAAGACAGACACATAAGTGTTATTAAACATTCTAGTTATTGAAGAACTAATATTCAAATAATGTACTAAACATACTTATCCAGAAGTTGACCCACACTGCACCCTGAGCAGCCCCGTACGTCAGGTCAGTAGCACAAAAGTAATCATCCCATAAATTGGCAGGCATACGCTCGTCACCGCTGCTAGAGACGTCACCAGGTAGTGCAAATGCACGAGGTTCCCGAATACGGAATTGACCTGTCTGTAACATCCTCTACCCTTAAAAGTAGTGTCCTCCCATACGCTGCAAGAACAATTGTGCATAAAAGAGTTTTAACGCTACATTATTTTCTAAAGCTACAACGTATGGGCTTCTTACCTATCGTCAATAGGGCGAGTAGCCGGCAATGTTGTTTCGTCTCTAGGAACCATAGGAGGAGCCACATAATGGCTCCTCCTGGTCTGTCGTCTTCTCTACGCCTCCGTGTCCTCGGATGACCCGTAAAGGTGGTCAGCTAACCCGGAAAGGGTGGTCAGTCGACTGTGGCTCAGAAGGCGCCTCGGCCCTTTCAACCAATTCAGAACTTCTTTCTTCTGTTTAGGTTTAAGATAGAAAGAAGCACGTGACTTGACACCACATTCAAAGATCTACCAAATCCTTTCCAGCTTTTATATTGTCTTTTGTTTTGCCAAACATAACCATGCACGTGCTTATGATGCATTCGTCCATGTTACGCTCCTATTGCATGATATCAATATTGTGCATTAAAATCAACGACTTGACGTAAGGTAGATCCCATAGTCCACATCTATGAGTCCCATTGTGTACCTCTTCGTAACTGCTGACGGTCATTAAGTACCAATTTCGACCATCAATATAACTCAATTATAAGAAGGAATGATCATTTCTTGCACGCAGTACCCTCACAAATAATGTAGTTCAACTTGTACGTGGAAAGATATGTGCATGCAGGGAATATATGCAAAATTGAGGTGGATTTTGGGAAGCAATCCTAAAATTTACACTTTGAGCCTATCAGAGGACGACACGTGGAAGTCCATGGATCCAATGGCCCACCTACAGGGGTATCCAAGAAAATCCAACAGCGTATCACCCGAAAACACCTGAGGGCCCACCTAGCAGTCGCCTAGAGGAAAACCAGGATGACTAGGACCAAGCCAGGGTCGACCGAACCAGTGGTTCGGCCGAACTGGTCTTGGCCCCAAACTCGGTCATCTTCCATGTGTCGACACCTTATGGCTCCGTGAAGTTGGTTCTAGTGGATTCACATGCATATTCTGGCAGGAACCAACCTCAACTCATGTATAAATAGGACACCATACCCTTCACTTCTCACACATACACACCACTTGAGTAATACTCTCGTATGCACACTCTATCCAAGTCCCTAGTGGGGTATAGGTTGTAGGAAGGAGCCTCTAGTTCCAAAGTCTACTTTTGGAAAGGTATGGCTCATGTGCCTTTTCCTTTGTTTATAACTTTATTCTATTTACTAATATTTATCTTTTTATTCATATGCTGGATGAAGCGTTTCTTGTTTGATTGTGGAGTCCGTGTATGAGGTAGGTTTAGTTGTTATTATGATAGTATAGTAACCTTGTTATTATGTTATCATACACATTATAGGCCTCCACTATTGTGACACCCTCATTTTTTATTTCTGTATGCATTCATATTTGATGTACCAGAGCGTTTTAAAATAAATAGAAACAGAGAAAGAATAAAAAAGATAGCCAAAATGAGCCAATTCCAGTTCGCCTAGGGCGCCGAAGACAGCTTTCCGCGGCCGCTAGCCACGTGGCGCCTTTGGAGCTCGTCCCCGCAAAGGGGGAGAGGTCCGCCGCTAAACTGGCTACGTGGCAGGCTCGGGGCTCATCCCCACAAAGAGGGAGAGGTCCGACCCCCGTGGGACACGTGTTGCCCCCGGAGCTAGCCTGTGCGGAAGGAGCGAGGCCAGTCCCACAGGACACGTGTCGGCTGCGGAGCTAGTCACTGCAGAAAAGAAAAGTACAGCCGCGCGGGACATGTGTCGCTCTCGGAGCTCATCTCCAAATGGTCCGGCCCCACCAGACACGTGTCACCCTTGGAGCTTATCTCCGGGAGGTCCGACACTACTGGACACGTGTCACCTCTGGAGCTTACCTTCTGGTGGTCCGACACTACAGGACACGAGTCACCTCCGGAGCTCACCTCCGGGAGGTCCGACGCTGACGGACACATGTCGACCTCGGAGCTCGCCTCCGAGAAGAATGGAAGATCAGCGACACTTGACACGTGGCATTCTTGGAGCTCACCTCCGAAGAGAGGGGAGGTCCAGAATGGACACGTGGCACTACCAGAGCCCACCTCCAAAGAGAGGGGAGGTTCGGCACTGACACGTGACACCCCGGAGCCATCTCCTAAGATAGGGGAGGTCCGGAACTGACACGTGGCGTACGGGGAGCTTTCCTCTGAGGAGAATGAGGTATCGCCCGCGTGACACGCGGCACAACCGGAGCCGGCCTCTGCGGGAAAGGGAAGCACGGCCTCCGCAGGACACGTGGAGCCTCCGGAGCTCATCACCGCGGAGGAGACGAGATTTGAAGCGGTTTTGCTTCTGTACTCGCGGGAATACCTGTACGGGAAGAAACCGACACGAATTCCACGTTGCTACCACACCAAATCAACTAGAGATAAGTTGTTAAGATCCAAAAACAATTTGAATAGGACTCTTATTCGAATTCCGATCAGAGTAGGACTCTTCGTTTTCCTCTTATAAATAGAACCGAAAACCTTTGGCCGCAACCACGAACTTCTTTTCCACCTCCCAAAGTCGTCGACTTGGAGCCCTAGCCTCAATTCGACGAGTTAGACCCTTTCGCCGGAGGTCAATCGCCGGAGAACCGCCGACAAGCCCCGACACGATCGCTGGAGGAGACCCGACTATCTGTTTTGCTGCCATTACTAGGAGGAAGGTCCCGAAGAGAGTATGGTAGGTCTCTAATACCACCTTACGACATGATCGCGGTTTTCTTTGCATCTGTTCTCTCAATCCTTTGGAACAGAAGCTTTTTCGTGGACAGATCACGTGTTGATCGGTTTGATCTAGATCTTGAGTCCAGATCATCGCCACGTCCACATTTGATCTATACACCTCTGTTCATCGTAAAATCCCATGCAAGCCATGCAAGAACACGTACAAACTAAACTGCACCATAGAATTAACATGCATATGCATCATTGCATCTTAAAGTAGAGTTTGTGCATGATGATTTATTGCTATGAATCTTGTATGTGTGTGATCGTGAATAGAAGGACAAGCTTAGGGAGCTACCTACGACGGACTACAACAGCAAGAGTTTGATCAACAGAAACCGCAAGAATAAGGCAAGTGCTCCTTGACCATATCGATCCTATGTTTTTGAAAGACTGTTTTTTTGCGAAAAGTTGTGTGTGCTTGAGTCAACTTGATGGGAAACCCTTTCATAGGAGTTTACTAGTTTTGTTAACCACCCTTGTCGCCGGGAAAGTTAATGAGTCGGGTATGATTTTTGCTTTTATGCTTCGCTGAGTCCATGGGATATGGGAAGCGAGATAGATGTGTCTAGCTAACTGCACTCGTATGAATAATGAGAAACTGATGTTGATAAAGAACATGAATCGGTGGAGATCTAGGCAAGCCTTGGCTTGTGGATGAGGTAGAATGAGATGGTGGTTACTTGCTGTAGATCTAAGGACCGGTTCATGCGAGCACATGCCAGGATAATAGTGTCACCACAAGGCCAAGTAAGGTTGTGGCTTAGCTGACTAATTAGGTAAGTTACTAGATTGTTATGGACCGTGCAAGGCGTGAGGAATGGGGGTCGAGTGAGGACTTCCCTGGGAACTACATGGCACAAGAGGGGGCCCGTAGGTGGGAGAATTGGAGATTCTAGCCTGCCGGTGAAACTTTAGTGAGTCCATACATCTAGTAGCCCCTTTGTAAAGGCTATTTTGTGATCTCTTGACCATACACCGACGGTTGTGTACTGGTATAATGGAGGTTCTGCAGTCGCCGACAGGTGACGAAATCACAAACTTGTGGATAAAGTGGTACAAACTCTGCAGAGTGTAAAACTATCATGATAGCCGAGCTTACAGTCACGAGCGACTGGCCAACTTCCATGATTAGATGGGATGGTTTTTGCGATTGTTTGGATGGTATTGGTTTGGTTATGGTCTGTCTTTGTATTTTGTTTTCGGGACTATTGAGTCCGTGTAATGAGATTGGTTGAATGACTGTTGAGTCATGGCAATGAGATTGGGTCTCCGAATGAGAAGGAATTGAATATGAGGTGAAATGGTAGTGAATATGAGATGGTATTCATGAGATGGTAGTGAATACGAGATGGTATTCATGAGCAAAGTTGAGAAAGATTAATGTCTGGTTGAGACATGAAAAGTGGTGAATCATGATGGAGGTATGTTGATGTTTAAATACATGTTGGGATTACATTCACTTAAAGCAAAGTTGCTGCTTTTATCGTGTTTTGAGAAATAAACTTTGCTTTCTGCAATAAGCCTTTTATACCTACCTTGTTGTAAGCTACATGTCATACTTCCCGCACTTGCTGAGTACGTCATGTACTCACCCTTGCATTATCATACATCATCAACAACAGGAGAGGAGTACTTCGACGAACATGTGGAGTATTAGGCGTGAGATCCACCATCAACCTTGCCTGTGGAGTAGGAGATGGAGCCACTGCTGTTGCTTAGTTGCTTCCGCAATAGTTAGAAGACTTCCGCTGCTAGAATTAGACTTCCGCTGATAGATTAAGACTTCCGCTGCTAGCATGAGTTTTGAGACCCATGAGACTTTGTAATAAAACCCTGTTATTCGTGATATATATTCTGAATTCAGTTTTTGGATGATCTGTGTATGTGTGATAAACATCCTGGGCACACATACACATCAGTCTTGGTTTCGGGAGGTTTCCTCTTAGGAATGGGGGCGTCACAGATTGGTATCAGAGTCACGGGTTGATCGTAGGTCACATACCTAGATAGAAATCACCGATTGGCATTAGAAGCCACGGTTGACTGTAGGTCACAAACCTAGATAAGGTCACAGATTGGTACAATTCACAGATTGGTATCAACCTGCCACGGTTGATCATAGGTTACACGCATAAATAGGAATCATAGATTAAAGCCTAGGTAAGACCACAGATTGGTATTGAAGCTACGCTAACCATAGGATGCAAGCCTAGGTGAGGCCATAGTTGGATCACAGATTGGTACCATAGGTGTCACCCCAAACCACCTTGACATAGGGTGAAATCACAGATTGGTATCACCCTAAAGCACATAGGATTCCCATGGAATAAGCTTGAATAGGAGTTCTGTGAAACTTTTGTGATGATTGCTTGTTCTTGTGTGTTTAGTATGAGTTGTGGGACATTTCAGCGTTGTCCATATCCACACATAGTAGAGAGGTGTGAGTTGCCTCAGCACTTGTTCACATCCTCATATAGGACGATATAAAGTGCCTCCACCTTGATGCATATAGTTAGGGGGATCCATCTAACCTTCTAACCTCTATTCTATACAACTCTCTCTCACAGATGGTGAGAGGAAACGCCGGCCGTCAAGGGAGGAACATCCGTGGCAACCAAGAAGAGGACCACGTAAAAGTTCCTGAGAATGACAACCCCGGAGCTGGTGCAAACAACTTGGAACAGTTGATGGCTATGCAAAATCAGCTTATGCAAACAATGATCCAAACTTTGGGTCAGTTGCAAGCCAACAACAACAATCCCGTTACTGCACCACCGCCACCACCACCGCCACAACCGCCGGCTCACAACCGACTGAGAGAGTTCATGAGAACTCGACCACCCACCTTTGCTCAAGCTAGTGATCCCATGGAGGCTGACGATTGGTTGAAGTCCATGGAGAAGAAGTTTGCCATAGTTCAGTGTAATGACCGAGAGAAAGTTCTCTTCGCATCGCACCAACTCATGGGAGCAGCCGCTGACTGGTGGGACGCTCTATGCAACGCTCATGACAACCTGGAGACCATCACTTGGGTTGAGTTCGAGGGGAGTTTCCGCTCTCATTACATCCCTGCTGGTGTCATGATTCTCAAACGGCAAGAGTGTGAAAGTCTCCGCCAAGGCAAGAAGACCGTGAACGAGTATCTCAACAAGTTCACGCAGCTTTCAAGGTATTGCCCCTGAAGATGTCAACTCAGACCAGAGGTAGCAGTACCTGTTCATGAGAGAGTTGAACAATGAGATCCAAGTTCAACTGCTCAACAATGACTATGCTAACTTCCAGAAGCTGGTTGACAAGGTTATAGTGGTTGAAAGCAAGATCAGAGAGATCGAGCAAGAGGGAAAAAGGAAGATGCCATACCAGCCGCAAGGGAGCAATGTACGCCCTCGGTACATGCCCCCAGCTGCACCGCAGTATGGATCATTTCGTCCTAATCAACCACCACAACAACGTCCTACCATGCAAGCACCTCGTGTGCCTTTGCCTCCGGCGCCTCGTCCCAACATGGGCACCCCTGCTCAAAACCCCTGCCCCAACGCCCCTGTTGTCTTGGGTAACAAGGCATGCTTTGCATGCGGAGAACCAGTACACTTTGCAAGTCAGTGCCCGAAGAGAGGTCCTGGACAGCAAGGCAAAGTGCCCAAGCAGAACCCACGGCCAAATGGAGGAGCCAATCAAGGGAACCGTGGAAAGAAGAACTACGCTCACGGCAACGTGAACCATGTCTCTGCTGAGGAAACGCAACAGGCTGAGGACGTCGTGATTGGTATGTTCCTTGCCAACTCCAACCCGACCACCATTTTATTTGATTCCGGAGCATCGCATTCCTTCATATCATCCAAGTATGTTGCCAAGTATAATCTACCCATATCACACTTGAAATATACTATGTTGGTTAATTCTCCTGGTGGAGAGATGAGGACTAATATAGTATGTCCGAAAGTAAACCTTAAAATAAGGGGGGTAGACTTCCTTGCCAACCTCATTGTCTTGGATTCCCAAGGACTCGACATAATATTCGGAATGGATTGGTTAAGCAAGCACAACGGAGTGATCCAATGTGCTGAGAGAAGCGTGCAGTTGAAAACGAGCATGGTACTCGTATCGAGTTCGAGTCAGCCCCAGCGACAACCGAGAAGGCAACATTGAACCACGTTTAAGAAGTAACCCTGGAAAGCATTCCGGTGGTTCAAGAATTCTCGGACGTGTTCCGGGAAGAACTTCCAGGTATGCCACCTGACCGGGACATTGGGTTTTCCATTGACCTAGAACCCGGGACTGCACCTATAGCAAAGAGGCCCTATAGGATGCCCGTTAACGAACTAGTGGAGCTCAAGAAGAAAATCCAGGAGCAGTTAGAGAAGGGATTTATACGCCCAAGCTCGTCACCATGGGGAGCCCCTGTGCTCTTCGTGGACAAGAAGGATGGGACCCAGAGGATGTGTGTGGACTATAGGACTCTCAACGAGGTGACGATCAAGAATAAATACCCTCTGCCCCGAATAGAAGACCTATTTGACCAGATGAAAGGAGCCCGAGCGTTCTCCAAGATTGATCTTCGTTCGGGATATTCCAGCTGAATATTAAGCCCTCTGACATACCCAAGACTGCCTTTCGAACACGGTATGGTTCCTATGAATATACTGTTATGTCTTTTGGGTTAACGAATGCACCTGCATATTTCATGTACCTCATGAACAAGGTATTCATGGAGTACTTGGACAAGTTTGTCGTTGTTTTCATCGACAACATTATGGTGTATTCAAAAAGTGAGGAGGAACATGAGGAACATTTGAGATTGACCTTGCAGAAACTGCGAGAGCATCAATTGTATGCCAATCTTAGCAAGTGTCAATTCTGGCTAAAGGAGATATCATTCCTAGGCCACATCATCTCCGAGGAAGGAGTATCGGTTGATCCCGGAAAAGTGGGAGATGTTCTGAAGTGGAACCAACCGCAAAACGTGAGGGATATTCGGAGTTTTCTTGGGATGGCTGGATACTACCGACGCTTCATCATGGACTTCTCCAAGATAGCGAAGCCTATGATGGAGCTATTGATGAAGGGGAAGACGTTCCAGTGGACCCCGACATGCCAAGAAAGCTTCGAGGAGCTCAAGAAAAGGCTAACCACAGCACCGGTTTCGGTACAGTCGGACGTGAGCAAGAGCTTTGACATATATTGTGACGCATCCTGACAAGGGCTTGGATGTGTGCTCATGCAAGAAGGACAAGTGGTAGCCTATGCCTCAAGACAATTGAAGAAGCACGAGCTTAATTACCCTATACATGACTTGGAACTCGCAGTCGTGGTGCATGCATTGAAGATTTGGAGACATATATCCTTGGTCATCGATGTGAGATCTATACGGATCATAAAAGCCTCAAGTACATATTCACCTAAACGGATTTGAATTTGAGGCAACATCGATGGTTGGAACTCATCCAGGATTATGATGTTGGAATCAACTATCACCCCGGAAAGGCCAATGTAGTCGCTGATGCATTGAGCCAAAAGGGAGCATGTCACCAACTCACGGCTCGGGAGCTACCACCCGAGCTACGAAAGGAGTTCGACCGGTTACATCTCGGATTCTTGAACAAGATGGAAGTGATAGAACTCCACTCTTCATTGGAACAAGAGATAAGAGATGGCCAAGCAACGGATGAAGATATCAAGGATATCAAGTAAAGGATTCGACAAGGCATCGAAAGGACTTCAAGAAAGACGAGAAGGGTACACTTTGGCTAGTAAAAAGGATTTGTGTGCCTAACGTGAAGCACATACGCGGCATGATGTTAAAGGAGGCACATGACTCACCTTATTCCATACATCCTAGAAGTACCAAAATGTACAAGGACTTGAAAACTTGTTATTAGTGGGATGGTATAAAAAGGGACATAGCCGAGTATGTCACCCTATGCGACACATGCCAACGGGTGAAGGCCAAACATCAAAGACCCGCTGGATTGTTGCAACCCTTAAAGGTACCCGAGTGGAAGTGGGAAGACATCATTATGGATTTCATCATCGGATTGCCACGTACTCGGTCGGGTTACAACTCCATCTGGGTTATCGTGGACCGATTGACGAAAACCGCCCATTTTCTTCCTGTAAAGATCAAGTACAACGTTGCACAACTAGACGAGTTGTACATGGAGCAAATCGTGTGCCGCCATGGAATCCCAAAGAGGATAGTCTCATATCTGGGTTCTCAGTTTACCTCTAGATTTTGGAGGATGCTGCAGAAAACTATGGGTACATGACTAGATTTTAGCTCCGCTTATCACCCGCGGACTGACGGGCAGACAGAAAGGACAAACCAAATTTTGGAGGACATGTTGAGAGCTTGCACCCTGAAACATGGGCATAGTTGGGATAGGAGCTTGCCATATGCCAAGTTCTCCTATAACAACAGCTATCAAGCCAGCTTGAAGATGTCACCTTTCAAAGCATTGTACCGTAGAAGGTGTAGAACACCGTTGTTTTGGAACGAGACCGGAGAGAACCAACTGTTTGGACCTGAAGTGCTACAAGAGGCTGAAAAGCAATTCCAAACAATACAGGAGAACTTGAAGACTTCTCAGTCACGACAGAAAGGCTATGTAGACAATAGGCGAAGGAAGTTAACTTTCGAAGAAGGAGACTTCGTAAACCTTAAGGTATCGCCTATCCGAGGCCAATGACATTTCAACGTCAAAGGCAAGCTAGCACCTCCCTACATCGGGCCATTTAGGATTTTGGGCAACCAAGGAGAAGTAACCGAGCTCCCGATGCACCTCTTCGACGTGCATGACATGTTTCACATATCCCAGCTCAAGAAGTGCTTGAGAGTACTAGAAGAGCAAGTACCGATGGAAGAGCTCAAACTTCAAGAGGATCTGACCTATGTAGAGCATCCTGTCACAATTTTGGATGTAAAGCAAAGGGTCACGAGGAACAAAGTGATCCGATGGTGCAAGGTACAATGGAGCCATCACATGGAAGCAGAAGCTACATCAGAGCGTGAGGAAGATATCAAGACAGAGTTTCCTCATCTAGTCTTTACTAACGAATCTCGAGGGCGAGATTCAATTCAAGGGAGGTAGATTTGTGACACCCTCATTTTTTATTTTTGTATGCATTCATATTTCATGTAGCAAAACGTTTTAAAATAAATAGAAATAGAGAATATATCAAAAAGATAGCCAAACTGAGCCAATTCCAGTTTGCCTAGGGCGCTGAAGACAACTTTCCGTGGCCGTTGGCCACATGGCGCTTTTGGAGCTCGTCCCCGCAATGGGGGAGAGGTCCGCAGCTAAACTGGCTACGTGTCAGGCTCGGGGCTCATCCCCGCAAAGAGGGAGAGGTCCGACCCCCGTGGGACACGTGTTGCTCGCGGAACTAGCCTCTACGGAAGGATTGAGGCCAGTCCCACAGGACACGTGTCGGCTGCGGAGCTAGTCACTGCGGAAAAGAAAGTCCAGCCGCACGGGATACGTGTCGCTCTCGGAGCTCACCTCCGAGAGGTCCGGCCCCGCCAGACACGTGTCACCCTCAGAGCTTATCTCCAGGAGGTCCAACACTACTGTACACGTGTCACCTCCGAAGCTTACCTCTGGGAGGTCCGACACTACTGGACACGTGTCACCTTCGGAGCTCACCTCCGGGAGGTCCGACGCTAACGGACATGTGTCGACCTCGGAGCTCACCTCCGAGAAGAATGGAAGATCGGCGCCACTTGACACGTGGCATTCTCGGAGCTCACCTCCGAAGAGAGGGGAGGTCCAGAACGGATACATGGCACTACCGGAGCCCACCTCTGAAGAGAGGGGAGGTCCGGCACTGACACGTGACTCCCCGGAGCCACCTCCTAAGAGAGGGGAAGTCCGGAACTGACACCTGGCGTACGCGGAGCTCGCCTCTGAGGAGAGGGAGGTCTCGCCCGCCTGACACGTGGCAGAACCGGAGCCCGCCTCTGTAGGGAAAGGGAAGCCCGGCCTCTGCAGGACATGTGGAGCCTCCGGAGCTCATCACCACGGAGGAGACGAGATTTGAAGTGGTTTTTCTTTTGTACACGCGGGAATACCGGTACGGGAGGAAACCGACACGAATTTCACGTTGCTACCGTACCAAATCGATTAGAGATAAGTTGTTAAGATCCAAAAACAATTTGAATAGGACTCTTATTCGAATTCCGATCAGAGTAGGACTCTTCGTTTTCCTCTTATAAGTAGAACCAAAAACCTTTGGCCGCAACCACAAACTTCTTTTCCACCTCCCGAAGTCGTCGACTTGGAGCCCTAGCCCCAATTCGACGAGTTAAACCCTTTTGCCGGAGTTCAGTCGCCGGAGAGCCGCCGACGAGCCCCGACACGATCGCCGGAGGAGACCCGATGATCTGTTTTGCTGCCATTACTAGGAGGAAGGTCCCGAAGAGAGTAAGGTAGATCGCGGTTTTCTTTGCATCTGTTCTCTCAATCCTTTTGAACGGAAGCTTTTTCGTGGACAGATCCTGTGTTGATCGGTTTGATCTAGATCTTGAGTCCAGATCATCGCCACGTACACATTAGATCTATACACCTCTATTCATCGTAAAATCCCATGCAAGCCATGCAAGAACATGTACAAACTAAACTGCACCATAGAATTAACATGCATATGCATCATTGCATCTTAAAGTAGAGTTTGTGCATGATGATTGATTGCTGTGAATCTTGTATGTGCGTGATCGCGAATAGAAGGACAAGCTCAGGGAGCTACCTACGATGGACTACAACAGCAAGAGTTTGAGCAACAGAAACCGAAAGAACAAGGCAAGTGCCCTTTGACCATATTGATCCTATGTTTTTGAAAGACTGTTTTTGACACGACCCCACGGTCTTGTCGAGCCAGGATCATGCTGAGGGGTGCTGCGTTGCACAGCACCGGATAACACACGTCAAAGGTACAAAGCGGAAGCGAAATTTTATTACATAAACAAGTTTATGAACATGTTTACAGCAAAATATGGCCAGTCTACACTCACGGGCGTAGACTACGCATCAAGTCCACGTTCAGCCCTTGAACGTGTCCTTGCTAGCACACACTCACAGTAACTCTGCGGCGTGCACGACTCCCACTCGACGGGGTTCCCCTCCTGGGGTTCCGTCTCCTCTTCGAGAGTCCCTTCCTCATAGAACCCAGCAAAAGCTTCAAACACAAGCAGTGAGCACGAAGGCTCAGCAAGTCTGACCCGTGTCACCTAAACATGGAACTTCTATATGAGGGTGATGGGTACATGAGGTAAAATCATTTGCAAAGGACTCACCTAATTAGTGGAACCTTACTTTCAAGTTTTAGCAGCAGGTTGTGAATAACCTTACGCTAAGGCACATGAGAGAGCCGCAATCAAACAAGAAACGCATTTCTCTCATGTACTTTGCCCAAAGTTGAAATGAACTTTAGTTATCTCTAAACTACAACAAATCATTAGCAATCAAGTCCATCTTTCAATCAGCAGCATTTTAACATGTACTAGCCTGTTCTTTCTACGTCACGGTACAGTGAACAAGTGGTACTCACTTACCGCGAGGGACGGCGATTATAATCGAATTACACCTGCAGGGTTACCCGAACAACCCGCCACATACGCCCGTACTCGATGTTGCCTACAACAACCATCAAGGACGCCGTACGCTACTACCTTTCACCCGTTAGCCAAATGTTGAACCGGTCCAATCACCCCGAGCAAGAGGTCTCTGCACGCGCATCTCAGTGCCGCCAGCCGATTTACACCTCGAGCTCTCAACCTACCCTCTGAACGACCAGCTATGCCTCAACACCCAGCTACCCGAGTTACATCGGTTTCCCGGTTCCCATATAGCCGGTAGGTCTTCGGTACTGTTCTAGCTTGTTCAACAGGCCCGCACACGGCTCGGTCCTCAATCGACACAATCGGAGCTACAGCACACAGGCCCCAAAGTCCTGCTGCCCTTACCCTCCGCTCGGTCTCATTTTCTTGCCATGTGTTTCATGTGCTATCTCTACCCGAGTCGAGTGCCTCTAGCCTATGCTCGCGAGTAGTTCCAACTACTCGACTTGTACCGAATCCTACACTATCTTAGCATTGCAGTGGCTAACGGGGTTTGCAATCCTAAACCCAACCCATGTTTTTCTTGGCTATGCAGTTGGGTTTCCAAACAAGACTTTAATGCAACGAATAAAGTAATCAAGTATGTGCTCAAAACAATAAAGACATGTAAAAAGGTTAATGCAAACCGGAGCTTGCCTTGCTGCTCTTGGTCGTAGGCTAGCTGTTCCTCCAGAGTAACGAAGTCTAGGACTTCGGGTTCCTCCTCGACCTTAGCGACTACATGATATAAGATGTACATGTATCAATTTAAATGCATTTGTATTAAGTTTGAAGTTGTGAAGTCTATAACTCTCACTAGACAGATCCAATGACTGTGAAACTTTTACTGTGGCTTGTTTACAACCTAAACAGAGACTTGGTCAAGTTTTAGTTGCAGCAAAGCTCATTTGAGCCCTCCACAATTAATTATGTACTTGACCTTACTTGAAGGCTTTTAGGGTGTTCTAAGGATTTTCATGAAACAAACTATGACATTCTGAAAACTAGATTTTCATAGGATTCTAATGGAGTTGGTCTCACTTAATTTGAAGGTTCGTAACTAAAGATATGAGCTAAACAATTTCAGAGAAAATTCTGAAAATGTTTCTGAACATTTTCTATTTACTCTGGAACAGTTTCACTAATCACACCATTAGGTGGATCAAATGAGCTAAAATGGATCTGAAATTTTTATGGTAGTTCAGAGATATTTTGGTGAACATCCCAGCAAAATTTCAGGATTTTCCTCCAAAGGATTCTCCAGTGAAAATTCCTAACAGTTTAAACTTTGAGGAATTAATTCTAGAGAAATAAGGGTTTTCATGAAGTGAAACTTGATTTGCCGGAAAGTGCTCAGAAAGCTGAATCCAACAAAATTTGGTTTACTCGATTTGGAGCTTTCTAGCCAAAGTTATGAGGATTTGAAGTTTGGAAGAATTCTGAAAATCGGGGAAAAGTTTAAACTTGCGGGGGCCCGCAGGGACACGTGTTGAGCGTGGAGGTGTCCGGCACACTGAGGCTCACAGGGTATTTGCATGCCAGCACAGACGATTCCGGCCACAGCCGATCCCGATTTAAATTCTTCAGCCGCTGACACGTGGGCCAGCCGGCTTCGTCTTCCTGCAGCCGCTCTATCGCGCCCGCGCCGCCGACCTCGCCGGAGCAGACCCGGAGCTCGCCGGTTCGCCGCTGCCGGACCTCCCATGGTCTGAAACTCGCCGCCAGGGGGTTGTCGACGTCGAGGAACATGTCGGTGGTGTCAGTTCGGGCTGGCGGTGCCCGGAAATAGCCCGGCGACGTGCCGCGGCCTCGGTTGAGGTTCGGCGCCGTCGACCGTGGGTTCTAACCCACCAACACCTCGAACAAACGGTCCTACAGCGTCAGTGTATCTCTAGGAAGCTCGACAAGGTGCCAAAAGGGTGCAAAGATGGCGGCAAGTCGGTCGGCACCGTGTGACCGATCATGCCCGCCATGACCACTCTTGATCGAGCTCGAAATTCGTCACTCCTAGACAGTTTCACACCACGGATGCAGAAAGAAACTTGATCGCCGGCTAGTCCAGCGTCTATGTGCAAGATTTGATAACCACCGAAAGATCATAGAGCAAGAATTTGAAGAATCTGTACCGGAAGCTCGGCTTACGGTCGCCGGAGCAAAAACTGGAAATTCTCTGTGGATTCTTCACGGTTTGCTTCCAAACTTGGAGGAGAGCAGCACGGTGGTCGCGCGCTCCTGTTGCCTCTCTTGCTGGACCGTGAAAACGCCTGTGGAACGCTGTCCACGGGCGCCTGACTCTCGGCTGAGGCTAGGTCGCTGCGGTGGCGATCGTTTTCGGGCAAAGGAGGTCGGAGCTCGGGGTTTCTGGCGTTGGGGAGGTGGAGTGCGATCTCAGGTTGCTGTATAGCAGCTCAGGAACGAACGAGGAGATTGTTTTGCTGGTTTTCCCGATTGAGCAGAGAGCTGCGGCGAGAAACAATGCCGCTGCTCGGGTTTGCCCGCGAGAAGATAAAGCCGGCCGACTCCTGCTCGGCTGAGGCGGTGCCGGTCGCGTGGGGCGCGAGCGAACCGCCCTGGGCGCCAGCACGCGTAGAGGGGAAGCAGCTGGTGGCGCCGGTGGCTGCTCGGTGGCACAGCCGACAGCTGCTCGGTGGAATTTCCCACCGAGGCTGTGACTTTGTGTGCAAGTTTTGCCTCCTTCTCTCTATGACATGTGGGTCCCACCCGGGGTTTTAACCTCTGAAATTTACTCCTAATCACTGTTGTAAATAGTGAGCCCCATAATACCCCTGGTGATTCAAATTATCCACCCATGAGCCATTTGAATTGATTAGAATTCAAATTGGGTTTGGTTTGAATGAATTTCAGCACACGTTCAGTTTTGAATTCAAATAAAGTTTGAATTTGTCCCACTTATCTCATGTCAAGATCAACTCCAAATTGAGTGAAAATTGGTTTGTGAGCTCACAAAAGTGTGCTGAATAAGAATATGCCTCCCACTTTTAAATTCATGGGATAAAAACAGTTTGAATTTGAATATGGTTTCAAACTGCCCACTTTCTAAGTATACCCAAAATGACCTCAAAAAGGTTTTGAATTTGGGTGAAACTTGGCATGGACATCCTTAGCAATGTGTAGGAGTTTTCATATGTCCAGCCCACCTATATCACATGTGGGAAATACCACTTTTGCAATATGTGAGTTTGTTCTCTAATGAGCATGTTGATGGTGGTTACTTGCTCTTCATTTGTGTTCATCATCTTTCCTCAAATGAGGTGTGTGTGTATGGTGATGAACACCTCAAATATGTGTCAAAAACTGAGGCCCTTACATTCCTCCCCCATTAAAAGAATCTTGTCCTGAGATTATAAGGTGAAAATGAGAGAGAGGACGGTGGAAAATTACCGGATATGCGACGTGAAAAAGTTGGGGTGTTGGCGCGAAGAAGTACTTCACTCTCCCAAGTCGCTTCGTCCACGGAGTTATTACTCCATAGAACCTTGTAGAACCACAACGTACGGTGGCGTGTGGTTCGGGCCTTTTCATCAATAATCTGCACCGGTTCCTCTCGATAGGTGAGATCCGGTTGCAGTTCTTCAATGTCTTCCAGCTGAATGGTAGTTGATAGCTTGAGACACTTCCTCAGCTGGGAAATGTGAAAGACGTCGTGCACACCGAAAAGTGCTTCTGGTAATTGTAGCCGGTATGCCACTGATCCACATCTTTCGATAATCTGAAATGGACCGATGAATCGGGGTGCCAACTTCCCTCTCACCCCGAATCTGTTTACGCCCTTCATCGGAGACACACGTAGACATATATGATCCCCAACTTCGAATTGTAATGGGCGTCTTCTCCGGTCCGCATACTGTTTCTGACGGGATTGGGCGGCTTTTAGGTTCGCTTGAATCAGTCGAACCTTTTCTTCCGCGTTGTTGACAAGGTCAATCCCGAAGGTAACCCTTTCTCCAGACTCATACCAGTTCAATGGTGTGCGACATTTTCTCCCATATAGCGCCTCATAAGGCGCCTTCTTGATGCTGGCTTGGTACCCATTATTGTTCGAGAACTCGGCTAACGCCAAGTGATCATCCCAATTCTTGCCATGTTGATAGCACAAGCTCGTAGCATGTCTTCTAAGATTTGATTTACCCGCTCAGTTTGTCCATCCGTCTGCGGGTGGTACGCTGAACTACGGATCAGCTTCGTCCCCAATGCAGCGTGCAGCTGCTCCGAAAAATGGGACACAAATAAAGTGCCCCGATCCGATATAATGGTACGGGGTACGCCGTATAAGCATAGGATCCGTGAGATGCACAGTTCAGTGTACTTCTTGGCGTTGTAGTTTGTGTTGACCGGGATGAAATGGGAAACTTTGGTGAGCCGATCGACGATCACCCACACAGAATCATGCTTTTGAAGAGTGGTGGGTAAACCAACGATGAAGTCCATGCTCACATCCTCCCACTTCCAGGCAGGAATGCCCAGTGGTTGCAGCAGTCCCGGTTTCCGCATATGATCTGCCTTCACCCTTCGACATGTATCGCACTCGGACACATATTTTGCAGTCTCCCGTTTCATCCGTGTCCACCAAAACTTGCTTCTGAGTTCTTGATACATCTTGTTGCTGCCAGGGTGAATAGAAAACTTTGACAAGTGAGCCTCATCAAAGATTTTCTTCCATAATTCCGGGTTTCGGGGTACGACGATCTGGTCTTTGAACCATAGGACGCCATCTCTGTCCTTCCGGAAACATTTCAGCTCCCCACTGTCTATACGTCTCCGCAAATGTGACATGCCCTTGTCATTCTTCTGGGCTGCCGCTATCTCTTCACGGATGGTGGGGATCAAAGCTAGGTTGTAGAGAGCTCCGTGTGGAATCACATGTAGTGGTAGTTCGCTCTCTTCCAACGGTGTGATGGTCAGGTTGTTGACGTGTGACTTGCGGCTCAGCGCATCTGCCACTACGTTTTCCTTGCCCGGATGATAATGGATCTCTATTTCGTAATCCTTTATCAAGTCTAACCATCTTCGTTGCCTCATGTTCAGATCCTTCTGAGTGAATATGTACTTGAGGCTTTTGTGGTCGGTATACAAATGTACGAGGTTACCGAGTAGGTAGTGCCTCCACATTTTTAGTGCAAGTACCACGGCAGCGAGCTCCAAGTTGTGGGTTGGATAATTCTGCTCATGGTTTCTAAGCTGCCGTGATTCATACGCGACCACTCTTCGGTCTTGCATCAGCACACATCCGAGCCCAATGCCGGATGCATCGCAGTACACATCGAACGGCTTTGTTGTGTCTGGCTGCGCCAAAACCGGTGCTGATGTCAGGTGCTTGACTAAAGCCTTGAATGCTGCTTCACATGCTGGATTCCAAACATATTTGGTAGCCTTCTTCAGCAGCTCCGTCATAGGCTTGGCAATCTTCGAGAAGTTCGGAATGAACCTCCGATAATATCCCGCGAGTCCGAGGAAAATCCGTACCTCGTGAACAGTTCTCAGGGATTTCCAATTCAGCACTTGAGTGATCTTGCTTGGGTCTACAGAGATACCCTCCGCTGAAATGATATGCCCGAGGAAAGGCACTTGCGATATCCAGAACTCGCATTTGCTGAATTTTGCGTATAGCTTGTGATCCCGCAGCCGTTGCAAGACTATACGCAGATGTTTCTTGTGATCTTCCTCTGACTTAGAATATACCAGTATGTCGTCGATGAAGACCACGACAAACTTGTCCAGCTTCGGCATGAATACCGAGTTCATCAAGTACATGAAGTGAGCTGGAGCATTGGTGAGGCCGAAGGACATGACCTGTACTCATAAAGTCCGTACCTTGTCGAGAAAGCTGTCTTTGGAATGTCCTCAGCCCTTATCTTAATCTGATGGTACCCGGATCTTAAGTCCATCTTGGAAAAGATCTTTGCTTCGACCAACTGATCAAACAACATGTCGATCCGTGGCAACGGGTACTTGTTCTTGATGGTTACGGCATTTAATGGATGATAGTCCACGCAAAGCCGCAACATCTCATCCTTTTTCTTGACAAATAATGCCAAACAGCCCCATGGCGAGGAGCTCGGCCTAATAAAACCCTTCTCCAGAAGGTCCGTGAACTGAGTCTTCAGTTCAGCCAATTCCTCGGGCGCCATCTTGTACGGCCTTCGGGATATTGGCATGGTTCCCGGTGCAAGTTCAATCTTGAACTCCACCTCTCTATCGGGTGGCATTCCTGATAAATCATCCGGGAACACATCAGGGAACTCTCGGACTACTGGAATATCTTCCAATCTGATAGTTGTGGCTTGATAGACACTTGGAAGTTTTATTTCTGGACTGTCCAGAATTAATGAGTGAGACCTGTGCACTTCTGAGTTTAAGTGCACGACTCGAAGGACAGTGTCTAAAACAGCGCCGTGGCGGGTTAACCACAACATCCCTAGGATGACATCGACCTTCTGTCCCTCTAAGATAATGAGAGACGTGGGGTACACTCTACCCGCTAAGCATAATGGTGCTTTGGAAACCATTATGCCTGCTGAAATCTTCCCACCCGGTGAACAAATTAAATATGGACTATCGGTGGGTAATATTGGCAAGCTGTGTTTAGCAATGAAAGCTTGGCTAATAAAATTAAGCGTGGCGCCTGAATCAAACAGTACTATAGCGGGATGCTGGTGGAGTTGGAACATACCCGCAAAGATTGGCTCGCCCTCCAGCACGTCCTGTATGGCAAGCTGGTGGACGGTGCCAGGCCTAGGGTTTGCCTGCCGCGCATTAGTAGGATTCCGAGGTTGATTCCTCCCCGGAAACTGCGGTGCCACTCCACCGCCTTGCCTCTCCGGGCAACTACTCACGAAGTGCCCTGGACAACCACACTTGTAACATGTGGCCGCTGCTGGTGTGGTGCTCGGGGGACGAAAGCCCAGCATGCGTTGCTGAGGTGCATACGCACGCGGCATCGCCCGCTGCTGCTGTTGTTGCGGAGGTGGTACTGGCAGTGTCGGCCTGAATGCCGGTGAAGAGTACGGCCGACTGCGGAACGGTATCGACCGCTGTGGTGGCTGCCAGCGTGGACCTGATGGTGGGTGATTCACCATCCGAAACTTCTGAGAAGGACCACCTCCTTCTCCGCTGCTCTGCGGTGCACTTCACTTTCTCTCCGCCGCTGCTAACTCCTTGCCGGAGTCCTCTTGAACAATCGCAGCATCAATGATGTCGTTGAGGCTGCCGCGATTGAACATCGCCAACTTGTCCTTCAGGAGCGGGTTAAGCCCCTGGTAAAAATGGTCCCGCCGCTTCTCGTCCGTATCTGCGTGATACGACGCGTAGAGCACGAGATCGTTGAAAGCCCTGGAGTATTCCAGCGCGTTCCGGCTCCCTTGCTGCAGGTGCAGGAACTCCTGCGTCTTCCTCTTCATCAAGCCTGGCGGTATGTGATAGGCCCTGAAGGCCGTCCGGAACTCCGTCCAGGTCATCACTCGGTCGGTGGGCTGTGAAGCACAGAAGTTGGCCCACCACGCGCTTGCGGATCCTTGGAGCTGCTGGACCGCGAACTGAGTCTTGCGCTGCTCACTTATCTGGAGCAGACCGAACTTCATCTCTATTGCGTGGAGCCAGTTGTCCGCGTCAAGAGGTTCATCCGCCCTTGAGAATACTGGGGGATGAGTCGCCAGGAAGTCGGAGTAGGAGCTCTGTTGTCGCTCCTCACGGTCTTGACGTCTCTCTGGGCGAGACGTATTGGCGATAAGCGTTTGCAGTAACTCCGTGTGCTGCTGATGTGAACCCGCCATTGCCGCGACGATGTCGGCCAATGTAACCATTGGCAGTGGCGGTGGCGGTGTCTGCTGTTTCTGTTGCTGCTGTTGCTGCCCCCAGGAGTCCTCGGGAGGCTGTTGGGAGGTCTCTCTCCCTTGGCTAGTACCCCCAACATCAGGGTTGGCACGAGTACGCGTCATTCTGAAATTCAAAACAGCAGCGATTAGCACATGTCTTACTTAAAATTCCATATGTAACAGTAGGTATTGAAGTGGCACATGATTAATTTGCACAACATTCACATATATTGATAAAGCATAAACTTTATACAAGATACATTATTCTCGGGTCTCCGAGAAGTCGTGCTCATGTCGTCACTACCTATACATACGCTACTGTCTACACGACATGTCACCGATTACAAAATTTGGGCTACTCCATCCTAGCTGCCCTACATGGCAACTATAACCCCCTACTCGGAGTAGAACTCGACCTCCTGTGGGTCGTCCTCCTCCGGTACCTCTGCTGGTGGCTCTGGATCTACCACCCTTTTGCCCATCTCGGGTTCTACCATTGCTGGAAGACCCAAGACCACCAGTATGCCCAATACCGGAGGTATGAGGTCCTGCAAAGCATGCACCTCGTCCATAGCCTGGTTGTAGTCCTCTTCCCAGCCTTGGCCCTCCTCAATAGTGTCGTCTCGCTCTTGAGCAAGGTCCTCGTTCTGCTGGGTCAGATTCTGTACCAGTTCTTGCAACGCTGCGATGTCAACACGGCTCTTCTTCTTCGCCCTCTTCAGACGACGCAACTGATTGTGTTGTTCATTCAGTCGCTTAATCGTCGGAAGGAGCACATTGCGGAGTGCGCTGTGAGCACTCTCGAAATGTTCTCCACGGCTCGTGCTCTCCTTGAGCTTCGTGGTGAGATGCTCCGTATGAACAGCTTGGCTGTCCATCACGGCGTTTCCCGCCCTCATCTGGAGGCTGAGATTTGCCTCCGCGGGTTTGTACCTTGGGCAACTCGGGTCCGTTGCCTCCAGGTACCTCTCTTCCCACACATGCTGAGCCTGTCCCTCCACCGGAACGAGCGCGTATGGAGTGCCCTCCATAGCCTGCACGTGTAGTTGGCAGAAACGTGACATGGTGTCACGGGCTGCCACTTGCCACATCCCTTCTGGTTGCCTACCTCTCACCGTGACGGTGAACGTCACCCAACCGGGTGGCGTAGGTCCTGCAGGGACTTCGACATGGATTGTCCATGTCTTGTTCCCCTCTTCGCCTTCTTCCTTGGCGATGTACTGCGGCATCTGGTTGTACCCAAAATATTGGAGCATTTGCCACAATGCTTCCGGGTAGCCGCTACGGTGAGAACAGTGGGAAACCACCCACCCGTTCTCCAACTGTTTATCTGCTGTCATCTGTAAAAATATATTTGAGAAATGTCAAATATTTATTTAAACGGTAAACCACTGAGTTATAACATAATACATGTCATTGAACCCATAAAACTTGGAAACATAGTTCAAATTTTAAACAAATTTGACTGCTGATCTGCTGTTCACATGACAGCCCTGATCAGTTTCCATCTCAACCTGATTTAGGCCAGGTTAAAGGCAAAACCAGTTCTGGAGCTCAACGCCAAATTAAAGCTAACTTCAATAGCTTTCCAGAAAGTATTTGCTTGGCCTAAGATCTGTCCTGGTTCAAAAGTTATGAGAGGTTAAAGTTAACAGAATTTCTGGAAACAATTGGACAGCACCTCCCTGCCTTAGGTACTGATTGATCCAAGAATTCCTGTTAATTCTTTTCCTAATCTGACAAAACTTTCTGTTACAAAGTTGTAACCCATCTAATAGTCTTTCCAGAACTACCTCATTTTCTATTTTTGGATTTTTATGCAGGAAGTTATGCTCAATTTACAGAGAATTTACAGAGAGTCTTTGCCCTGTCCTGTTTTCTGGACAGTTTCAACTCTACCGCATTTTTCGATTGATTAAGGGATGAAACACCTCTGTACCTCAACAGAAAAGTTGTAAAGCTTTTCCAAAGCTTTCCAGAAATGTATCATATGACCCAAACCTCGAAAGAACTCAACCTATAACCCCTGATTAACTTCAGCCTTGATTCAGCTTAAAACAGAGTGCTCTGTCCTTAACACCCTATAAGTTGAAAACTTGTTAACTTTGAATATCCTGTTCAAGGGAAGGAGTTACATCAAGTTTTAGTGCTTTGGATCAAAACCTCCAATTTTTTTTACAATGAAGTTGTTCATTTAGTTGGGTGTGACGTCGATGCGTCACCTGATTATGTCGGTACTACGTCCTCACAAAGAAAAGCCTATAACGGACTTAGCCGGCTTCGTTATTTCAGTGGCACTAAACGTCACTCGCACACGGATGCTACACGTCTACCGTTTCATGGTCAGGCTACCTGCAGAAACTCAAACAATCATCAGACTCGGCTGCACACCGAGCCCGGAATCCATACAGTTCGTACACCCGGCCGTCATCACTCGCCCGGATGTTCTCAAGCCAAACACGCCTTGAGTTACGTGTTCACGTTTCAGACCACGTGACGGGGTCTCCCAAGTTGCACCACGCACGCCAGGGACAGACGTTGCTCGAATACCCCAAACGACATGAAGAGTCGTAGATGTGGGACCTATGTGTGCTGAATACATTGGCAATTAGGATAAAAGTTAGCATTAACATTCAAAGTTTTGAATATTGCCAAAACATTCTTCTGTGGCAAGGTCTGACAAGTTCTTTGTTAGGTCCGTCAAGTGTTGGCAAGGTCCGGAGAGCTCCTGCAGGTCCGGAGAGCTTCTGTAAGGTCCGGAGCTTGTTTTTAGGGAGCTCCCGTGAAGTTCAACTCGTAGAACTGCAGATTCTTGTTTTTTGCTCCCGATTTTCGTGTATAATCCTCATCTCTGAGCTCCATTCTTCCCTCTTCTCGCGGATGGTCATGGTGGAGTTATAGTGGATGATTAGCTTGCCCGTATTGCCGGCGGCTTCGAGCATACGTCGAAGACGGCGCAACAAGCCTCCTACTGCCAATCCGTAGGAAAGGTACGTCACCGGACGGCTCTCCTCTCTCTCGGCAAGGGCAACTACGGGAACTCTCCCTCCTGTGGACTTGCGAGCGGTGCGAATCATGCGAACCATCTAAAACAAAAAAACATTTAAACTTAGGTTAGATAAACTTTTAAACAAAAATCCTATTTTGAATGAAAATTGAGGTAAGATGAAGAAAGTGACTCCACTAAATAACACTTTTCAACACACACCTTGTAAAATAGTTTTTAAGAAAATAGGGCACTTAAATACGTCCATTTCTACCTAGTTCCACGTTCCTACGGGCAACCTTGGCTCTGATACCACTTCTGTCACACCCGGTTTTTCCGAAGAACAACCAAGTGAATATCACATGTATGCCAGGATCATTTTCTCATACATGTGATGACAAATAGTGAAGCATCATTTATTACAAGCCAGGTGTCGAATATAAGTAAGTCTTACATAGTAAATGTCACGATGGACAATAATAAGTTCATCACAAGTAAATAAACTAGCAGCGGAATATTATTCTTGAGGGCTCCATCACAGGCGTTGCCCGGGGGTCTCCATGAACCTAGAAACCTTCTTCGGGTCCAAAGTCTTGGTCATTATACACCACCTCATTATCTTGACCTGAGCAGCAATATAAACCAACAAAATATGCAAGGATGAGTACCAATGGTACTCAGCAAGTGTGGGAAAATTATATCATGCATGGCTAGAACAAGGAGAGGTTGAACTCATGGTTAAAGCACTACGCAATTTATACCTATCACCTTAGCTTATTAAGTACCTACATTACTACATGGGTGAAATGGTCCCAATCTCCCATCCCATCATCATAATCCAATAATAACCATGACATCATTTCCAATGTTAAGCTCCCCGCTTAACATCCACAACTTCCAAAACCATCACTCCTCTAATCATGAATAAGTCCAAGCCGCTCTTGACCGTGAACACGGCTGTCATGACAGTTTTGACTCTGCAGAGTTTGTACCACTGTACCCACATGTAGTGATTTCATCCCCCGTTGCCGGGTGGACTAAACGAACCTCCATTATGCCAGTGGCTACGAACCCCATTCACACTTCCCAGGTGTGTAGCCAGGAGATCACTACGAAGCCTTTACAAAGGGATTCCCGACGAGCGTGGGCCCACTGAGGTTTCACCCCTAACAGCATACAAGAGGCTCTAACCCCGCTGCAGTGGCCCCCTCTTGAGCCTTGCGGTTCATATGGTAGTCCAGCTGACACCTACTCCCCGCACCTGTCACACCCGGTTTTTCCGAAGAACAACCAAGTGAATATCACACGTATGCCAGGATCATTTTCTCATACATGTGATGACAAATAGTGAAGCATCATTTATTACCAGCCAGGTGTCGAATATAAGTAAGTCTTACATCGCAAATGTCTCAATGGACACTAATGCTTCATCACAAGTAAATAAACTAGCAGCGGAATATTATTCTTTTAGGGCTCCATCACAGGCGTTGCCCGGGGTCTCCATGAACCTAGAAACCTTCCTCGGGTCCAAAGTCTTGGTCATTATACACCACCTCATGGTCTTGACCTGAGCAGCAATATAAACCAACAAATATGCAAGGTTGAGTACCAAGGGTACTCAGCAAGTGTGGGAAAATTATATCATGCATGGCTAGAACAAGGAGAGGTTGAACTCATGGTGAAAGCACTACGCAATTAATACCTATCACCTTAGCTTATTAAGCACCTACCTTACTACACAGGTGAAATGTTCCCACTCTCCCATCCCATCATCATAACCCAATACCCACAACAACATTTCCAATGTTAAGCTCCCCGCTTAACTTCCAAAACCATCAATCCTCTAATCATGAATAAGTCCAAGCCGCTCTTAACCGTGAGCACGGCTGTCAAGACAGTTTCGACTCTGCAGAGTTTGTACCACTGTACCCACATGTAGTGATTTCATCCCCCGTTGCCGGGTGGACTAAAAGAACCTCCATTATGCCAGTGGCTACGATCCACATTCACACTTCCCAGGTGTGCAGCCAGGAGATCACTACGAAGCCTTTACAAAGGGATTCCCGACGAGCATGGGCCCACTGAGGTTTCACCCCTAACAGCATACAAGAGGCTCCAACCCCGCTGCAGTGGCCCCCTCTTGAGCCTTGCGGTTCATATGGTAGTCCAGCTGACACCTACTCCCCGCACCATCCAACACACCCATACTACGCCGGGGATACACCTAATTAATTGGCCAAGCTGCCCCATCTCAGCATGTGGTTGGCACTGTAAAGCCGGGTTACATGCTCCATGAACCGGTCCTTAGGATCCAGACAAGTACTAAACACAAACCCAAGTCTCGTGCACCCAGCACACAACCAAAACATCCAACTTTCCTTGATCCCTACCTCTACATAACTCACAATGTCTCATTCAAGAGTATGGTAATATAAACTGATGATCTCATGTCCCAAATATCCCATTCTAAGCATGGCTAAGCATATGCATGGAAATAAATTACATGGTAAAATAAATCCCAACCCAAGCTACAAGGAAACAAGGTAATGCAATTCTAGGGAAACTTTCCTAGCATGGGTTTCATATTTCATTTGATAATGCAAATAATTCTATCTACACATCCTAGCATAGGATCAAAGTGGTCAAGTACACTTGCCTCCTTCTTGCTGCTCTTGAAATGGGTAGTCCTGGTCTTGGAAAGGAATAACTTGCTCTTGAGCAGGTTCTACATCACACCATCACACATAGCAAAAGAAAAACAACAATCCATAAGACATAGTTCACACTTCCACTTCATACAAACCACACATTCATATTTATGAAATTCATTCACCATTATATGTGTTGTGGTTACTCTGTGTGTGTTGATCTGTGGCTTGCATACACTTTTATTTATATGTATATGATTCCTACTTTGGTGTTCATATTTATACTTACATACTATATATATATATATATATATATATATATATATATATATATATATATATATGTGTGTGTGTGTGTGTGTGTGTGTGTGTGTGTGTGTGTGTGTTTCAGTTTTAAATAAATTCCTTATATTAAACTACTACACCTTTTCACTACCAAGTATGTATGAAAAGTATTTTTCTTCTCCATATGTGCCTTCAGAATTTCTACCAACCCTAAACTGAATTCTTTGGATTTTAGAAACTCCATTTATCATTTGCTAGTTGCTATATTTTCATATTTATTCTCCTATGCATAAATGTGTATTTTATTATGAAATTAGTAATACACATCATCTAAACAGAATAGGTTCTGGTCCTAAATAATTTAATAACATATTTTGACCTTTGCCTCTGATGTAAACTATTTTATAATTATTTTACCTATTTTCTATAACTATTCTTTACTTAAAAATGTGTCCCTAAATTTGAATAATAAATTAAACAGATTCAATTCTGTCCAAAATATGTTTTTATCTCACTCCAAAATTTTCTAAACACTGAGAAAGTCTTTAACTTAATTTTGACAATATGTTTGTCCCACTTTTTAATTTTTAAACACTAGTTACATATCCAATTTTCTAAATTAAATACTAAACAGGGTTAAAAAGTAAACTCACCCCATTACAGGGTCTATAATATTATTTTCAGAATTTCCAGTGGTCTAGCTACACTTATCAGAGGTGTTTTTCCTAATTTTTATTAAGTCCAGGGGCTAAAACTGATTTTTAAATGAATTTACATGATTTTCTGGAGTTCCAGGGGCTAGATCTGAAGTTTCCGGGGCTAGCTCTTAATTCCAGAGAACCCCAGGGGGTAGCACGTAAGAATTCCAGTCTTTATAATGCGGGGCTGACGTGGACCGTCCGATTTTAAACCGACGGCTGAGATTATAACATCGAACCGGTACGCGGGGATTTAAACCCTACCGTGCGATTTAAAATAAACGGCGCACAAGCGGCCACGTCGCTCTGATCGAGCGAGGGCGGCGCTGCCGGCGGCGCACGGCGGCGGGAAGCGGCGATCTCGCCGGAAAGTTTCGGATCCTCGAAAATTCTGCCTAAAACTGTGATCTTATGGCATAGATCGGTAGAGGGGAGGTCAGGGATCTCACCTCGGGGGTTTTCTTGAGCTCGGGGGTACTGGAAAGTGATCGGCGGCGAGGTCCGAGGCAAAACCACGGCGAAGCTCATCGGCGCTGTGTTTACACCGTAAGTCTCCGAGTTTTCTGCACCTGCAAAGCTCCCCGGAGGCGGTGGATCAAGACCAGCGAGTTAGATCAGAGTTTCCAAGCTTAGATCGGCCAGAATTCACCGGCGAAGTCTCGGTGCTCACCGGAGTAAAAATCGGCGATCGCGTGGGAAAAACCGATCGGGGCTGGGTTTTTTATAGCCGGGGGGAGGGCGGTGGGTCAGTTGTGATCGAGTTTGAGTCTTCTGGGACCGGAATTCGGGCTGAGGGACGCGGTATTCCGATCGGTTAAGATCGCGCGCGCGCGGGAGAGAGTCCGGGGTCGGCGCGAGCGAGGTTGGGGATGACAGGTGGGTCCCACCTGTCTGTGTGAGAGAGCGCGGGCGCGCGCGGCTGCGGGCTGGCGCGGGGGAAACTGG
Source organism: Neostapfia colusana (assembly GCA_030760725.1). Taxonomy (NCBI): domain Eukaryota; kingdom Viridiplantae; phylum Streptophyta; class Magnoliopsida; order Poales; family Poaceae; genus Neostapfia; species Neostapfia colusana. The sequence goes on along the minus strand of JASWHV010000017.1, from coordinate 27,202,906 downwards.
GCCGGCTGGTGAGTTTCGGCCCACTGGCCGGTTTTTTTTCCGTTTTCTTTTTTTTTCTTTTTCCATTTCTTTTCTGATTTGAGTTTAATTTGAATTCCAGTTTGAATTTGAATTTTTGCAAAACATGCAACACGTCCAAAAATTTTTAAATTCCCCTCTGAATCATGGTTTAGTGTTTTGAATCAAAATTTTGGGGTGTTACATCTCTACCCCCCTTAAAAGAAATCTCGTCCTCGAGATTGGTGTTTCTAAGAAAACAATTCCGGAAATTGTGCCTTGAGCTCATCTTCCCGTTCCCAGGTGGCTTCCTCTTCTGAGTGATGCTTCCACTGCACCTTGCACATCCGGATTCTTTTATTTCTGGTGAGCTCATCTCCAAAATCATGTATGGTTGCTCGGCATAAGACAAATCTTCAGCTACATCCACTTCATTCATGGGTAACACCTCCTCAGGCGTCCTCAGGCATTTCTTGAGTTGTGACACATGGAATACATCGTGCACGTCCGATAGATGAACCGGTAACTCTATTTGGTACGCCACTTCGCCTTTTCTTTCCAAAACTTGAAAGGGTCCGATGTATCGAGGTGACAACTTCCCTTTCACCTTGAACCGACGAAGTCCTCTGATAGGGGACACCTTGAGATAAACATAGTCTCCCACGTTGAAAACGAGCTCTCTCCTTCGTACATCAGCATAACTCTTCTGGCGTGTTTGTGCTATCCTCAAGTTGTTGCGAATCTCCCTCACCTTCGCCTCGGCTTCTTGTAGCACTTCTGGACCAAACACTTTACTTTCTCCTGTTTGGTTCCAAAATAGGGGAGTTCTGCACTTCCTTCCATACAAAGCTTCAAACGGTGACATCTTCATACTAGCTTGATAGCTGTTGTTATAGGAAAACTCCGCATACGGTAAGTTCTTGTCCCAACTCCTATTGTTTTTGAGTGCACATGCCCTTAACATATCTTCAAGGATCTGATTGGTTCTCTCCGTCTGCCCGTTAGTTTGGGGATGATAGGCAGAGCTGAAGTTCAGATGGGTTCCCATGGTTTCATGCAACTTCTGCCAAAACCTCGAGGTGAACTGTGTCCCTCGGTCCGACACTATCTTCTTTGGCACTCCATGGTAACACACAATCCTTGACATGTACAATTCTGCCAATTTGGATCCGCTGTAGCTTTCTTTCACAGGGATGAAATGAGCTACCTTGGTTAGCCTATCAATAATGACCCATATTGAATCATACCCGGATTGGGTCCTAGGTAATCCCACGACAAAATCCATGCTGATTTCTTCCCACTTCCATTCAGGCACTTTGAGTGGTTGCAATAATCCCGCGGGTCGTTGATGTTCTGCTTTCACCAACTGACATGTGTCACACAGGGCAACATGTTCTGCGACATCTCGCTTCATGCCATACCACCAATACCTGCTCTTGAGGTCCTGGTACATCTTCGTACTCCCAGGATGAATGGAATAGTCGGAATCATGAGCCTCCTTCAAAATCAATTCACGGATCTCCTTTACTTCTGGCACACAGATTCTTTTCCCGTGCCACACCGTTCCTTGTTCATCCTCTCTAAAACCAGGAGCTTTATTTTCCTTGATAAGCTGTCTGATCTCTTGTATCTTCTCATCATTCTTTTGGCCCTCGCGTATGTCTCGCTCGAGTGTGGAGTCCACTTCCATGGCGATGGCTTCACCACTATTTACTAGACATAGATTGAGACTTATAACCTCGTCCTTTAATTCTGCAGGCATGTCCTTCAAACTCAACTTATTGACCTGCACTTTCCGACTCAAAGCATCGGCCACGATGTTTGCTTTCCCGGGATGATAGTTGATGCCCACATCAAAGTCATTGATTAGCTCTAACCATCTCCTTTGTCTGAGGTTGAGATCTGACTGTGTGAATATGTACTTCAAACTCTTATGATCCGTATATATCTCGGTCCTCTTCCCCATCAAATAGTGCCGCCAAATTTTCAACGCGTGTACCACTGCGGCTAGTTCTAGGTCATGTGTAGGATAGTTCTTCTCGTGCTTCTGAAGCTGACGGGATGCATATGCCACGACATTTCCTTCTTGCATGAGAACACATCCCAACCCATTTCCAGAGGCATCGCAGTACACTGTGAAATTCTTCTGCATATCTGGCATAACCAACACTGGGGCTGTTGTCAATCTCTTCTTTAGCTCCTGAAAGCTCGTCTCGCACTGTGGCGTCCAGGTGAATGTGATTCCCTTCTCCAACAGTTTGGTGAGAGGTCTCGAGATCTTGGAGAATCCCTCAATAAACCGTCGATAGTATCCAGCCAATGCCAAAAAGCTTCGAACTTCCCCGACATTTTCAGGGGTCTTCCACTTCTGGATGTCCTCGATTTTGGCGGGATCTACGGAGATTCCTCCCTCCGAGATTATATGTCCTAAAAAGGGAACTCTCTTCAGCCAAAACTCACACTTGCTCAACTCGGCATATAGTTGGTGTTCTCTCAGCCTCTGCAACACCAACCTTAGATGGTTCTCATGTTCTTCTTCATTTTTGGAGAAGACGAGAATATCATCTATGAAAACCACCACAAATTTGTCCAGATATTCCATGAATACCTTGTTCATGAGGTACATGAAATATGCCGGGGCATTGGTTAGCCCGAAAGGCATGACAGTGTATTCATACAGTCCGTACCGAGATACGAAAGCTGTCTTGGAAATATCAGATTGCCTTATCTTGAGTTGGTGGTATCCCGACCTGAGATCAATTTTCGAGAACACACAAGCTCCCCTCAACTGATCAAACAAGTCTTCAATGCGAGGCAATGGGTACTTGTTCTTGATGGTTACCTCATTCAAAGCACGGTAATCCACGCATAATCTTTGGGTTCCGTCTTTCTTGGTCACAAATATCACCGGAGCTCCCCATGGTGAGGAACTAGGGCGAATATACCCCTTCTCCGTCAATTCTCTCAAATGATCCTTGAGCTCTTCTAGCTGCTTGGAGTCCATTCGATAAGGTCTCTTGTATATCGGGGCTGTGCCCGGTACTAGCTCAATTGCGAACTCCACGTCACGGTCGGGAGGCATACCTGGCAACTCCTCCGGAAAAACATCTGGATATTCCCTGATAGTCCTGATTTCCTCAACTTTCACCTCCACTTGATTTAATTTAATGTCCGTCCTAGGCTCGTGTATCGTTATGAACTTTACTCTTGTGCCACTGGGGTGAGTTAGTTCCACTGTTCTGGTCGAACAATGGATGATTCCTTTATGTTTGGTCAACCAATCCATACCCAAAATAATATCTATCCCTTGTGAATCTATCACTATGAGGTTAGCCGTAAATACTACCCCATTAATGTCTAGGTTCACTTTGGGACACACTTGTCTTGTCCTTATTTCTCCACCTGGAGAGTTTACCGCTAGCATATGGTTCATTTGTGTGGTTGCTAGGTCATGCTTCTTAACAAACCCTTGAGCAATGAACGAGTGGGTAGCACCAGAATCAAACAGCAGAGTTGCAAGGTGTAAATTGGCAGGAAACTTACCAACTACCACGTCGGGTGCCTCTTGTGCTTCCTCCATAGTGACGTGGTTCACCCGTCCTCTCATTACATTCTGCTGTTGTTGCGGCGCAGGCTTCTTCTTTGGGCATTTATGGGCGTAGTGCCCCACTTCACCACAGCTAAAACATTGCACCCCAATCTTAGATGCCTGGCCTTTGTTGTCTTGGGGTTGGTTTGGGGGTCCTTGCACTGCTGGTCGAGGTGGATATGCGGGGCGAGGCTGCTGCACAAACTGACGTTGCGGCTGTGCTTGTGCTGCGGGAGGCCTGTAGTTTGGGTTGTACCCTCTCGGTGCTGAATAGGGTACCGCAGCACGGCTTGTCTGCCCCGTAGGTTGCTGCATCATACGTGGGCGGGTGTTGCTCCCTGAGGCTTGATGTGACCACCCGGCCTTCCTCTTATTCTCATTTTCCAGGGCTTTTAGCTTCCTTTCTACCACAAATGCTCTGTCCACCATCTTTTGGAAGGTTTCATACTCATTTGAGGACATTGCACACTGCATCTCTGCGGTAAGTCCTTCCACAAAACAATCTTGTTTCTGCTCATCAGTCTCTATGTCTCGTGGAGCATAATGGGATAGTTGAGTAAATTTAGTGAGGTATTCCCTCACCGTCATGTTTCCCTGCTGCAGTCCCAAAAACTCCTTCCTCTTGTTTTTGAGTTCACCTCTTGGGATGTAATGGTTGCGGAAGCTACGCTTGAACTCTTCCCAAGTGATGTTCTCAGGGTCATGATGGGCGGCCACGTAGGCGGTCCACCAATCAGCAGCAGGTCCATGCAATTGATGAGAGGCAAACAGCACCCTCTCATACCCTTGGCATTGTATAATCCTCATCTTACTTTCAATGGTCTTCAGCCAATCATCTGCCTCCAGAGGTTCAGCAGCACTTGCAAACTTTGGAGGTTGAGTTCCTAGAAACTCACTCAACCTTGGTTGGCGTGGTGCAGCTTGTGGAGGTGGAACTTGATGCAAGTTGGCCACCACTTGAGTCAAGTTCTGGATGAGCTGATTTTGGTTCTCCAGCATTTGGTGGAGAGGATCAACTTCTTCACGGCGACCACCCCGGTCCTGGCCTCCAGAAAGATGAGGGTTGCATGCCTCATCGTTGTTGTTGGCGGGGTTGGCAGCACGTCCTTTTCCTCTTCCGGCCATCTGGCAGAATCAACCAATGTTAATTTGAAATCATTTAGTATCATCTTACTACTTTCATTTGTTTGCACTTTGAAGTGTTGAGGCTTTGATATACTTTTACGAGGGTTCATATCTCACATCAAATAAATGCACTATTATTTCCTGTGGGTTCACACACCAAAGCAAAACAATCTGAAGACGAGGCTGTGGACAATTGCTCATGGCTTCCACAACTCACGTCACACACCAAGCATTATCACACCATTAACTACGTAACGACTCGACTACTCGACCTCTTGCTAGCTAAGGGAAAGACTCTACACTACTCGTTCTCTTGAGCTGGCTCCTCGGGATCTTCCTCCTCATTTCGGCTACCTTCTGACTCTGCTTTGGGTGGGGAGGCTGTTGGTGGAGAAGTGCGACGACGCCTGATCGCTCGGCGATCCGGGGAGTCAGGAGTCCATGTATCATTCACGGTGACACACAGTTCATTCCCATCTCCTCTTTCTCTCGCCTTTAAGCAAGCTCGCAGCAACACCTCCGTTTCCTTCAGGGTGTCTCGGACATCCTGAAGCTCTTGTTGACACTCCTGCAGTCGAGTGCTGAGCATAGCAGCATCCTCCAAGCACAAGTCCATGTGCTCATGGGAAGTCCCTTGCTGCACCGGTGGGTACTTGTACTCCGTGGTACCACTCTCACGTTGGAGGACATACATGTACTCAGTTTTGTCCAAGTGGCGACGATAGATGTGACTCTGGCAGGTGATGGCCTCCCAGGTGACATCTTTCTCCGCATCGACCTGTGTTGCTCTACTAGCTGGAGAATGGTGGATCTTCAGCAGCTGATTCTCGTGTATAATCCTCATCTCCGAACTCCATTCTTCCCTCTTCTCACGGATGATCCTGGTGGAGTTATAGTGGATGATGAGCTTGCCCGTATTGCCGGCGGCTTCGAGCATACGCCGAAGACGGCGCAATAAGCCTCCTACTGCCAATCCGTAGGAAAGGTACGTCACCGGACGGCTTTCCTCTCTTTCGGCAAGGGCAACTACGGGAACTCTCCCTCCTGTGGACTTACGAGCGTTGCGAATCATGCGAACCATCTAAAACAAAAAGAATTTAAAATTAGGTTAGATAAACTTTTTTAAACAAAAATCCTATTTTGAATGAAAATTTGGGGTAAGATGAAGAAAATGATTCCTTAAATAACACTCTTCAACCCACACCTTGGAAAAATAGTTTTTACGAAAATAGGGCCCTTAAATACGTCCATTTCTACCTAGGTCCACGTTCCTACGGGCAACCTTGGCTCTGATACCACCTCTGTCACACCCGGTTTTTCCGAAGAACAACCAAGTGAATATCACACGTATGCCAGGATCATTTTTTCATACATGTGATGACAAATAGTGAAGCATCATTTATTACAAGCCAGGTGTCGAATATAAATAAGTCTTACATCGCAAATGTCTCAATGGACACTAATGCTTCATCACAAGTAAATAAACTAGCAGCGGAATATTATTCTTTTAGGGCTCCATCACAGGCGTTGCCCGGGGTCTCCATGAACCTAGAAACCTTCCTCGGGTCCAAAGTCTTGGTCATTATACACCACCTCATGGTCTTGACCTGAGCAGCAATATAAACCAACAAATATGCAAGGTTGAGTACCAAGGGTACTCAGCAAGTGTGGGAAAATTATATCATGCATGGCTAGAACAAGGAGAGGTTGAACTCATGGTGAAAGCACTACGCAATTAATACCTATCACCTTAGCTTATTAAGCACCTACCTTACTACACAGGTGAAATGTTCCCACTCTCCCATCCCATCATCATAACCCAATACCCACAACAACATTTCCAATGTTAAGCTCCCCGCTTAACTTCCAAAACCATCAATCCTCTAATCATGAATAAGTCCAAGCCGCTCTTAACCGTGAGCACGGCTGTCAAGACAGTTTTGACTCTGCAGAGTTTGTACCACTGTACCCACATGTAGTGATTTCATCCCCCGTTGCCGGGTGGACTAAAAGAACCTCCATTATGCCAGTGGCTACGATCCACATTCACACTTCCCAGGTGTGCAGCCAGGAGATCACTACGAAGCCTTTACAAAGGGATTCCCGACGAGCGTGGGCCCACTGAGGTTTCACCCCTAACAGCATACAAGAGGCTCCAACCCCGCTGCAGTGGCCCCCTCTTGAGCCTTGCGGTTCATATGGTAGTCCAGCTGACACCTACTCCCCGCACCATCCAACACACCCATACTACGCCGGGGATACACCTAATTAATTGGCCAAGCTGCCCCATCTCAGCATGTGGTTGGCACTGTAAAGCCGGGTTACATGCTCCATGAACCGGTCCTTAGGATCCAGGCAAGTACTAAACACAAACCCAAGTCTTGTGCACCCAGCACACAACCAAAACATCCAACTTGCCTTGATCCCTACCTCTACATAACTCACAATGTCTCATTCAAGAGTATGGTAATATAAACTGATGATCTCATGTCCCAAATATCCCATTCTAAGCATGGCTAAGCATATGCATGGAAATAAATGACATGGTAAAATAAATCCCAACCCAAGCTACAAGGAAACAAGGTAATGCAATTCTAGGGAAACTTTCCTAGCATGGGTTTCATATTTCATTGTACAATGCAAATAATTCTATCTACACATCCTAGCATAGGATCAAAGTGGTCAAGGACACTTGCCTCCTTCTTGCTGCTCTTGAAATGGGTAGTCCTGGTCTTGGAAAGGAATAACTTGCTCTTGAGCAGGTTCTACATCACACCATCACACATAGCAAAAGAAAAACAACAATCCATAAGACATAGTTCACACTTCCACTTCATACAAACCACACATTCATATTTATGAAATTCATTCACCATTATATGTGTTGTGGTTACTCTGTGTGTGTTGATCTGTGGCTTGCATACACTTTTATTTATATGTATATGATTCCTACTTTTGTGTTCATATTTATACTTACATACTATATATATATATATATGTGTGTGTTTCAGTTTTAAATAAATTCCTTATATTAAACTACTACACCTTTTCACTACCAAGTATGTATGAAAAGTATTTTTCTTCTCCATATGTGCCTTCAGAATTTCTACCAACCCTAAACTGAATTCTTTGGATTTTAGAAACTCCATTTATCATTTGCTAGTTGCTATATTTTCAGATTTATTCTCCTATGCATAAATGTGTATTTTATTATGAAATTAGTAATACACATCATCTAAACAGAATAGGTTCTGGTCCTAAATAATTTAATAACATATTTTGACCTTTGCCTCTGATGTAAACTATTTTATAATTATTTTACCTATTTTCTATAACTATTCTTTACTTAAAAATGTGTCCCTAAATGTGAATAATAAATTAAACAGATTCAATTCTGTCCAAAATATGTTTTTATCTCACTCCAAAATTTTCTAAACACTGAGAAAGTCTTTAACTTAATTTTGACAATATGTTTGTCCCACTTTTTAATTTTTAAACACTAGTTACATATCCAATTTTCTAAATTAAATACTAAACAGGGTTAAAAAGTAAACTCACCCCATTACAGGGTCTATAATATTATTTTCAGAATTTCCAGCGGTCTAGCTACACTTATCAGAGGTGTTTTTCCTAATTTTTATTAAGTCCAGGGGCTAAAACTGATTTCTAAATGAATTTACATGATTTTCTGGAGTTCCAGGGGCTAGATCTGAAGTTTCCGGGGCTAGCTCTTAATTCCAGAGAACCCCAGGGGGTAGCACGTAAGAATTCCAGTCTTTATAATGCGGGGCTGACGTGGACCGTCCGATTTTAAACCGACGGCTGAGATTATAACATCGAACCGGTACGCGGGGATTTAAACCCTATCGTGCGATTTAAAATAAACGGCGCACAAGCGGCCACGTCGCTCTGATCGAGCGAGGGCGGCGCTGCCGGCGGCGCACGGCGGCGGGAAGCGGCGATCTCGCCGGAAAGTTTCGGATCCTCGAAAATTCTGCCTAGAACTGTGATCTTATGGCATAGATCGGTAGAGGGGAGGTCAGGGATCTCACCTCGGGGGTTTTCTTGAGCTCGGGGGTCCTGGAAAGTGATCGGCGGCGAGGTCCGAGGCAAAACCACGGCTAAGCTCGTCGGCGCTGTGTTTACACCGTAAGTCTCCGAGTTTTCTGCACCTGCAAAGCTCCCCGGAGGCGGTGGATCAAGACCAGCGAGTTAGATCAGAGTTTCCAAGCTTAGATCGGCCATAATTCACAGGCGAAGTCTCGGTGCTCACCGGAGTAAAAATCGGCGATCGCGTGGGAAAAACCGATCGGGGCTGGGGTTTTTATAGCCGGGGGGAGGGCGGTGGGTCAGTTGTGATCGAGTTTGAGTCTTCTGGGACCGGAATTCGGGCTGAGGGACGCGGTATTCCGATCGGTTAAGATCACGCGCGCGCGGGAGAGAGTCCGGGGTCGGCGCGAGCGAGGTTGGGGATGACAGGTGGGTCCCACCTGTCTGTGTGAGAGAGCGCGGGCGCGCGCGGCTGCGGGCTGGCGCGGGGGAAACTGGGCCGGCTGGCGGGTTTCGGCCCACTGGCCGGTTTTTTTCCATTTTCTTTTTTTCTTTTTCCATTTCTTTTCTGATTTGAGTTTAATTTGAATTCCAGTTTGAATTTGAATTTTTGCAAAACATGCAACACGTCCAAAAATTTTTAAATTCCCCTCTGAATCATGGTTTAGTGTTTTGAATCAAAATTTTGGGGTGTTACAGCACCGTCCAACACACCCATGCTACGCCGGGGATACACCTAATTAATTGCCCAAGCTGCCCCATCTCAGCATGTGGTTGGCACTGTAAAGCCAGGTTACATGCTCCATGAACCGGTCCTTAGGATCCAGGCAAGTACTAAACACAAACCCGAGTCTCGTGCACCCAGCACACAACCAAAACATCCAACTTGCCTTGATCCCTACCCCTACATAACTCACAATATCTCATTAAAGAGTATGGTAAAATAAACTGATGATCTCATATCCCAAATATCCCATTCTAAGCATGGCTAAGCATATGCATAATAATAAATGACATGATAAAATAAATCCCAACCCAAGCTACAAGGAAACAAGATAATGCAATTCTAGGGAAACTTTCTAGCATGGGTTTCATATTTCAATTGACAATGCAAATGATTTTATCTACACATCCTAGCATAGGATCAAAGTGGTCAAGGACACTTGCCTCCTTCCTGCTGCTCTTGAAATGGGTAGTCCTGATCTTGGAAAGGAATAACTTGCTCTTGAGCAGGTTCTACATCATACCATCACACATAGCAAAAGAAAAACAACAATCCATAAGACATAGTTCACACTTCCACTTCATACAAACCACACATTCATATTTATGAAATTCATTCACCATTATATGTGTTGTGGTTACTCTATGTATGTTGATTTGTGGCTTGCATACACTTTTTATCATGTGTATATGATTCCTACTTTTGTGTTCACATTTATACTTACATACTATATAGATGAGTTTCCAACTTAAATAAATTCCTTATATTCAATTACTACACCTTTTAGCTACCAAGTATGCATGAAAGGCATTTTCCTTCTCCATATATGTCTTCAGAATTTCTACCAACCCTAAACTGAATTCTTTGGATTTTAGAAACTCCATTTATCATTTACTAGTTGCTATATTTTTCAGATTTATTTCCTATGCCTAAATGTGAACTTTATTATGAAAATAACAAGACACATCATCTAAACAGAATAGGTTCTGATCTAAAATATTTACTAATATATTTTGACCTTTTCCTCTGATGTAAACTATTTCACAATTATTTTCCCTATTTTCTAGAACTATTCTTTACTTAAAAATGTGTCCCTAAATGTGAATAATAAATTAAACAGATTCAATTCAGCCCAAAATATGTTTTTATCTCACTCCAAAGTTTTCTAAATACTGAGAAAGTTTTTAATTTAATTTTGACAATATGTTTGTCCCACTTTTTAATTTTTAAACACTAGCCACATATTCAATTTCCTAAATTAAATACTAAACAGGGCTAAAAAGGTAAACTCACCCCACTACAGGGTCTATAATATTATTTTCAGAATTTCTAGGGGTCTAGCTACACTTATCAGAGGAGTTTTTCCTAATTTTTATTAAGTCCAGGGGCTAAAACTGATTTTTAAATGAATTTACATGATTTTCTGAAGTTCCAGGGGCTAGATCAGAAGTTTCCAGGGCTAGCTCTTATTTCCCGAGAACCCCAGGGGGTAGCACGTAAGATTTTTAGTCTTTATAACGCGGGGCTGACGTGGACCGTCCGATTTTAAACCGACGGCTGAGATTATAACGTCGAACCGGTACACGGGGATTTAAACCCTACCGTGCGATTTAAAATAAACAGCGCACAAGCGGCCACGTTGCTCTGATCGAGCGTGGGCGGCGCTGCCGGCGGCGCACGACGGCGGGAAGCGGCGATCTCGCCGGAGACTTTCGGATCTTCGAGAGTTCTTCCTAGAACTGTGATTTTATGGCATGGATCGGTGGAGGGGAGGTCGGGGATCTCACCTCGGGGGTTTTCTTGAGCTCGGAGGTCCTGGAAGTTGCTCGGCGACAAGGTCCGAGGTGAATTCACGGCGAGGCTCGTCGGCGCTGTGTTTACACCACAAGTCACCGAGTTTTCTGCACCTGCAAGGTTCCCTGGAGGCGGTGGATCAAGACCAGCGAGTTAGATCGGAATTTCCGAGCTTAGATTGGCCAGAATTCGCCGGAGAAGTCTCAGTTCTCACCGGAGGAAAATCGGCGGATCGCGTGGGAAAAACAGAACGAGGTCGGGGTTTTTATAGATGGGGGAGGGCGGCGGGGTGGTTTAGATCGAGTTTGCGTCGCCCCCGAACGGAATTCGGCTGGAATGCGCGAGAATTCCCGATCAGTTTCGATTCGGGTGAGAGAGTCCGGCGCTGGCGCGAGGTAGAAGAAGGGCTGGCGGGTCCCGCCTGTCAGTGGGAGGAAGCGGCGTGCGCGGCTGCGGGCTGGCGCGGGCGCTAGGTGGGCCGGCTGGTGGGTTACGGCCCACTGGCCGGTTTTTTCGGTTTTTTCGGTTTTCTCTTTTTCTTTTTTTCTATTTCTTTTCTGATTTGAGTTTAATTTGAATTCCAGTTTGAATTTGAATTTTTGCAAAACATGCAACACGTCCAAAAATTTTTAAATTCCCCTCTTAACATGATTTAGGGTCTGAACAAAATTTTGGGGTGTTACAGCTCTACCCCCCTTAAAAGAAATCTCGTCCTCGAGATTGGTGGTTCTAAGAAAACAATTCCGGAAATTGTGCCTTTAGCTCATCTTCCCGTTCCCAGGTGGCTTCCTCTTCTGAGTGATGCTTCCACTGCACCTTGCACATCCGGATTCTTTTATTTCTGGTGAGGCGTTCCATTGTCTCCAAAATCTTGTATGGTTGCTCGGCATAAGACAAATCCTCAGCTACGTCCACTTCATTCATGGGTAACACCTCCTCAGGCGTCCTCAGGCATTTCTTGAGTTGTGACACATGGAATACATCGTGCAAATCCGATAGACGAGCCGGTAATTCTAGTTGATACGCCACTTCGCCTTTCCTCTCCAAAACTTGAAAGGGTCCGATGTATCGAGGTGACAACTTCCCTTTCACCTTGAACCGACGAAGTCCTCTGATAGGGGACACCTTGAGATAGACATAGTCCCCCACGTTGAAAACGAGCTCTCTTCTTCGTACATCGGCATAGCTCTTTTGGCGTGTCTGTGTTATCCTCAAGTTATTGCGAATTTCCCTCACCTTCGCCTCGGCTTCTTGTAGTACTTCTGGACCAAACACTTTACTTTCCCCTGTTTGGTTCCAAACTAGGGGAGTTCTGCACTTCCTCCCGTACAAAGCTTCAAACGGCGACATCTTCATACTAGCTTGATAGCTGTTGTTATAGGAAAACTCCGCATACGGTAAGTTCTTGTCCCTATTTCTCCACCCGGAGAGTTTACTGCTAGCATATGGTTCATTTGTGTTGTTGCTAGGTCATGCTTCTTAACAAACCCTTGAGCAATGAACGAGTGGGTAGCACCAGAATCAAACAGAAGGGTTGCAAGGTGTAAATTGGTAGGAAACTTACCAACTACCACGTCGGGTGCCTCTTGTGCTTCCTCCATAGTGACGTGGTTCACCCGTCCTCTCATTACATTCTGTTGTTGAGGCTGCGTGGGCTTCTTCTTTGGGCACTTATGAGCGTAGTGCCCCACTTCACCACAATTGAAACATTGTACCCCAACCTTAGGTGCTTGGCCTTTATTGTCTTGGGGTTGGTTTGGGGGTCCTTGCACTGCTGGTCGAGGTGGATATGCGGGGCGAGGCTGCTGTACAAACTGACATTGCGGCTGTGCTGGTGCTGCCGGAGGCCTGTAGTTCGGGTTGTACCCTCTTGGTGCTGAGTAGGGTACCGCAGCACGGTTCGTCTGCCCTGCAGGTTGCTGCATCAGACGTGGGCGGGTGTTGCTCCCTGAGGCTTGATGTGACCACCCGGCCTTCCTCTTGTTCTCATTTTCCAAGGCCTTCAACTTCCTTTCCACCACAAATGCTCTGTCCACCATCTTTTGGAAGCTTTCATACTCATTTGAGGACATTGCACACTGTATTTCTGCGGTAAGACCTTCCATGAAACAATCTTGTTTCTGCTCATCAGTCTCTATGTCCCGTGGGGCATAACGGGATAGTTGAGTGAATTTAGTGAGGTATTCCCTCACCGTCATGTTTCCCTGCTGCAGTCCAAAAAACTCCTTCCTCTTGTTTTTGAGTTCACCTCTTGGGATGTAATGGTTGCGGAAGCTACGCTTGAACTCTTCCCAAGTGATGTTCTCAGGGTCATGATGGGCAGCCACGTAGGCGGTCCACCAATCAGCAGCAGGTCCATGCAATTGATGAGAGGCAAACAGCACCCTCTCATACCCTTGGCACTGTATGATCCTCATCTTGCTTTCAATGGTCTTCAGCCAATCATCTGCCTCCAGAGGTTCAGCAGCACTTGCAAACTTTGGAGGTTGAGTTCCTAGAAACTCACTCAACCTTGGTTGCCGTGGTGCAGCTTGTGGAGGTGGAACTTGATGCAAGTTGGCCACCACTTGAGTCAAGTTCTGGATGAGCTGATTTTGATTCTCCAGCATTTGGTGGAGAGGATCAACTTCTTCACGGCGACCACCCCTGTCCTGGCCTCAAGAAAGATGAGGGTTGCATGCCTCATCGTTGTTGTTGGCGTGGTTGGCAGCACGTCCTTTTCCTCTTCCGGCCATCTGGCAGAATCAACCAATGTTAATTTTGAAAGCATTTAGTATCATCTTACTACTTTCACGTGTTTGTACTTTGAAGTGTTGAGGCTTTGTTATATTTTTCTGAGGGTTCATTTCTCACACAAAAATAAATGCAATATTATTTCATGTGGGTTCACACACCAAAGCAAAACAATCTAAAGACGAGGCTGTGGACAATTGCTCATGGCTTCCACAACTCACGTCACACACCAGGCATTAACACACCATTAACTTAACGTAATGACTCGACTATTCGACATCTTGCTAACTAAGGGAAGGACTCTACACTACTCGTTTTCTTGAGCTGGCTCCTCGGGATCTTCCTCATCATTTTGGCTGCCTTCTGACTCTGCTTTGGGTGGGGAGGCTGCTGGTGGAGAAGTGCGACGACGCCTTATCGCCCGACGATCTGGGGAGTCAGGAGTCCATGTATCATTCGCGGTGACACACAGTTCATTCCCATCTCCTCTTTCTCTCGCCCTCAGGCAGGCTCGCAGCAACGCCTCCGTTTCCTTCAGGGTGTCCCGAACATCCTGAAGCTCTTGCTGACACTCCTGCAGTCGAGTGCTGAGCATAGCAGCATCCTCCAAGCACAAGTCCATGTGCTCATGGGAAGTCCCTTGCTGCACTGGCGGGTACTTGTACTCCGTGGTACCACTCTCACGCTGGAGGACATACATGTACTCCGTCCTGTCCAGGTGGCGACGATAGATGTGACTCTGGCAGGTGATGGCCTCCCAGGTGACATCCTTCTCCGCATCGACCTGTGTTGCTCTACAAGCTGGAGAGCGGTGGATCTTAAGCAGCCGATTTTCGTGTATAATCCTCATCTCTGAGCTCCATTCTTCCCTCTTCTCGCGGATGGTCATGGTGGAGTTATAGTGGATGATTAGCTTGCCCGTATTGCCAGCGGCTTCGAGCATACTTCGAAGACGGCGCAACAAGCCTCCTACTGCCAATCTGTAGGAAAGGTACGTCACCGGACGTCTCTCCTCTCTCTCGGCAAGGGCAACTACGGGAACTCTCCCTCCTGTGGACTTGCGAGCGGTGCGAATCATGCGAACCATCTAAAACAAAAAACATTTAAACTTAGGTTAGATAAACTTTTAAACAAAAATCCTATTTTGAATGAAAATTGAGGTAAGATGAAGAAAGTGACTCCACTAAATAACACTTTTCAACACACACCTTGTAAAATAGTTTTTAAGAAAATAGGGCCCTTAAATACGTCCATTTCTACCTAGGTCCACGTTCCTACGGGCAACCTTGGCTCTGATACCACTTCTGTCACACCCGGTTTTTCCGAAGAACAACCAAGTGAATATCACATGTATGCCAGGATCATTTTCTCATACATATGATGAAAAATAGTGAAGCATCATTTATTACAAGCCAGGTGTCGAATATAAGTAAGTCTTACATAGTAAATGTCTCGATGGACAATAATAAGTTCATCACAAGTAAATAAACTAGCAGCGGAATATTATTCTTGAGGGCTCCATCACAGGCGTTGCCCGGGGGTCTCCATGAACCTAGAAACCTTCTTCGGGTCCAATGTCTTGGTCATTATACACCACCTCATTATCTTGACCTGAGCAGCAATATAAACCAACAAAATATGCAAGGTTTAGTACCAATGGTACTCAGCAAGTGTGGGAAAATTATATCATGCATGGCTAGAACAAGGAGAGGTTGAACTCATGGTTGAAGCACTACGCAATTTATACCTATCACCTTAGCTTATTAAGTACCTACATTACTACACGGGTGAAATGGTCCCAATCTCCCATCCCATCATTATAATCCAATAACCATGACATCATTTCCAATGTTAAGCTCCCCGCTTAACATCCACAACTTCCAAAACCATCACTCCTCTAATCATGAATAAGTCCAAGCCGCTCTTGACCGTGAGCACGGCTGTCATGACAGTTTTGACTCTGCAGAGTTTGTACCACTGTAACCACATGTAGTGATTTCATCCCCCGTTGCCGGGTGGACTAAAAGAACCTACATTATGCCAGTGGCTACGAACCACATTCACACTTCCCAGGTGTGTAGCTAGGAGATCACTACGAAGCCATTACAAAGGGATTCCCGACGAGCATGGGCCCACTGAGGTTTCACCCCTAACAGCATACAAGAGGCTCCAACCCCGCTGCAGTGGCCCCCTCTTGAGCCTTGCGGTTCATATGGTAGTCCAGCTGACACCTACTCCACGCACCATCCAACACACCCATGCTACGCCGGGGATACACCTAATTAATTGGCAAAGCTGCCCCATCTCAGCATGTGGTTGGCACTGTAAAGCCAGGTTATATGCTCCATGAACCGGTCCTTAGGATCCAGGCAAGTACTAAACACAAACCCGAGTCTCGTGCACCCAGCACACAACCAAAACATCCAACTTGCCTTGATCCCTACCCCTACATAACTCACAATATCTCATTAAAGAGTATGGTAAAATAAACTGATGATCTCATATCCCAAATATCCCATTCTAAGCATGGCTAAGCATATGCATAATAATGAATGACATGATAAAATAAATCCCAACCCAAGCTACAAGGAAACAAGATAATGCAATTCTAGGGAAACTTCCTAGCATGGGTTTCATATTTCAATTGACAATGCAAATGATTCTATCTACACATCCTAGCATAGGATCAAAGTGGTCAAGGACACTTGCCTCCTTTCTGCTGCTCTTGAAATGGGTAGTCCTGATCTTGGAAAGGAATAACTTGCTCTTGAGCAGGTTCTACATCATACCATCACACATAGCAAAAGAAAAACAACAATCCATAAGACATAGTTCACACTTCCACTTCATACAAACCACACATTCATATTTATGAAAGTCATTCACCATTATATGTGTTGTGGTTACTCTATGTGTGTTGATTTATGGCTTGCATACACTTTTTATCATGTGTATATGATTCCTACTTTTGTGTTCACATTTATACTTACATACTATATAGATGAGTTTCCAACTTAAATAAATTCCTTATATTCAATTACTACACCTTTTAGCTACCAAGTATGCATGAAAGGCATTTTCCTTCTCCATATATGTCTTCAGAATTTCTACCAACCCTAAACTGAATTCTTTGGATTTTAGAAACTCCATTTATCATTTACTAGTTGCTATATTTTCAGATTTATTTCCTATGCCTAAATGTGAACTTTATTATGAAAATAACAAGACACATCATCTAAACAGAATAGGTTCTGATCTAAAATTATTACTAATATATTTTTGACCTTTTCCTCTGATGTAAACTATTTCACAATTATTTTCCCTATTTTCTAGAACTATTCTTTACTTAAAAATGTGTCCCTAAATGTGAATAATAAATTAAACAGATTCAATTCAGCCCAAAATATGTTTTTATCTCACTCCAAAGTTTTCTAAATACTGAGAAAGTTTTTAATTTAATTTTGACAATATGTTTGTCCCACTTTTTAATTTTTAAACACTAGCCACATATTCAATTTCCTAAATTAAATACTAAACGGGGCTAAAAAGGTAAACTCACCCCACTACAGGGTCTATAATATTATTTTCAGAATTTCCAGGGGTCTAGCTACACTTATCAGAGGAGTTTTTCCTAATTTTTATTAAGTCCAGGGGCTAAAACTGATTTTTAAATGAATTTACATGATTTTCTGAAGTTCCAGGGGCTAGATCAGAAGTTTCTGGGGCTAGCTCTTATTTCCCGAGAACCCCAGGGGGTAGCACGTAAGATTTCCAGTCTTTATAACGCGGGGCTGACGTGGACCGTCCGATTTTAAACCGACGGCTGAGATTATAACGTCGAACCGGTACGCGGGGATTTTAAACCCTACCGTGCGATTTAAAATAAACGGCGCACAAGCGGCCACGTCGCTCTGATCGAGCGCGGGCGGCGCTGCCGGCGGCACACGGCGGCGGGAAGCGGCGATCTCGGCGGAGACTTTCGGATCTTCGAGAATTCTTCCTAGAACTGTGATTTTATGGCATGGATCGGTGGAGGGGAGGTCGGGGATCTCACCTCGGGGGTTTTCTTGAGCTCGGAGGTCCTGGAAGGTGCTCGGCGACGAGGTCCGAGGTGAATTCACGGCGAGGCTCGTCGGCACTGTGTTTACACCGCAAGCCACCGAGTTTTCTGCACCTGCAAGGTTCCCCGGAGGCGGTGGATCAAGACCAGCGAGTGGCGCCGGAGAAGTCTCGGTTCTCACCGGAGGAAAATCGGCGGATCGCGTGGGAAAAACAGAACGAGGCCGGGGTTTTTATAGACGGGGGAGGGCGGCGGGGTGGTTTAGATCGAGTTTGCGTCGCCCCCGAATGTAATTCGTCTGGAATGCGCGAGAATTCCCGATCGGTTTCGATTCGGGTGAGAGAGTCCGGCGCTGGCGCGAGGTAGAAGAAGGGCTGGCGGGTCCCGCCTGTCAGTGGGAGGAAGCGGCGCGCGCGGCTGCGGGCTGGCGCGGGCGCTAGGTGGGCCGGCTGGTGGGTTACGGCCCACTGGCCGGTATTTTTCGGTTTTCTCTTTTTCTTTTTTTTCTATTTCTTTTCTGATTTGAGTTTAATTTGAATTCCAGTTTGAATTTGAATTTTTGCAAAACATGCAACACGTCCAAAAAATTTTAAATTCCCCTCTTAACATGATTTAGGGTCTGAACAAAATTTTGGGGTGTTACAGTCAAGTCGAGGACTTGTGCTCGGAAGAATTGGTTGTTTATTCATGTGCAGGTGTTGCTTGAGTTCAAGACATGGCTGGTGACGGGATCCTTGGACTAGTCTCAGGGAGGAGATGAGGTTCCAACAACCAAGTTCGGGAGGAGCTGTGGTTCAGTTGATCGGGAGGTCGCGCAGCATGTTTAGATCAAGGGCAGTGCATATGAAGGTTGCGTGTACGTCGTTGGAAGGTGTTTGCATGTGTGCAAGGAGTGCATGGACGTGGCAACATTGTTCCAAGGCGTGATGAAGAGAAGTGGACGTAAAGAATTGGTCGGAAAGGTCCAACCGGCTGGATTGCGTACTCAGGCTGAGGCTGAGTCGGATATGGCTCAAATATGGAAGATTTGAGTTGGTTATGGTAGGATTTCGTGCTAGGCACGAAGTTGAGTTGTTTTAGGAATGTTTAGAGTGTTCCTAAGGTGGTTGGAAGTCTCACGATTGCTTCTATCTGCGAATAGGAGAGTCCTGAGCAGTTATGGTAAGTTAGGATACGAGTCCAATTAGGAGTAGGAGTCCTAGATTGGATTGTTTAGCCTGAGGGCTGGCTATAAAAGCAAGTGAGGCCAGAGCTCTCGTGTGTAGAGAACTTTGGGCTGTTCCTCTTGTGTTTCTATTGAATAAAGTTCATAGTTTCGAGGAGCTTTTGTGCCTTGTTCGTCCGACTTGTTTTTCGTCAAGTCTTTCTCGCCGACTTTCTGGACAGACCGACGTTGCTTCGGTGTTTCGTTCATAACTCAAGTTTTACAGATCCGATTGACGTGATTCTTTTTGGGTTGTCTTCACAACTCAATTATCTATCATCTGTGAAATTTCCACGAGCTTCGAATCTTTATTTTTTGAGATACACGAGTTTCTTTGCAGCGTTTCAGATCTGTTTTATATCGGGTAGAACAGATTGATCTTCGTTTAATGTTTCGATCGTATCTCAAGTTTTACTTCGTGTTTTCAAGTGACTCTTGTTGCATTAGATCCGTGACTTGATTCTCTACCTCTCTCTTTGATTTGTAACGGTTGAACACGTTTGAAAATACTTGCACACACGGTTTCTTTAACCGATTGATTTTTTGCTGAGGGGTTTTTGTTGTTTCCGCTGCAAAAAGTTTTAATCTACCATTCACCCCCCGCTCTGGTAGCTTTTCACGTGCTCTTCGATCCTACAATTGGTATCAGAGCCAAGGTGCTCTAGTCTTTGTGATTTGCACGTGTTTTGACTAACCATCATGGAGAAGTACTCTGCAAAACCTTGTGTGTTCAATGGCATCGATTTTCTGGTTTGGAAGGCGCGGATGGAGGCCTACATACAGGCGCAAGGCTTCGCCATATGGGAAAAGGTCTACCGGAACTTCAATGTACCACCCAACGATCAAGTTACGGCTGCAAACATGAGAGATGTTGACAACAACAACAAGGCTCGCAACTTGATCATCCAAGGATTGACTCAAAAAGACTTCGACCGTGTTGCACACCTCCGATCTGCATATGATGTTTGGAAAGCTCTTTGTGACTACCATGAAGGATCCAATACGATCAAGGAGGTAAGACAAGATATGTTCAAGAAAGAATACATGCGTTTTGAGATGCAACCCGGCGAGTCAATTGATGACCTTTTTGCTCGCTTTAATAAAATTCTCAGCAACTTGCGTAGTGTCAATGTTAACTTTTCAGATGCTGAAAATGCTAGACAATTGTTAGGAGCATTAGATATGTCAATTTAGGAGATGAAAGTTACATCTATTCGTGAATCTACTGTCATGAGTTCTCTTACTTTAGACGTGCTTTATTCTAAATTGAAAACTCATGAAATTGACATCATCTCACGTAAAAACCCCAACAAGTCTATTGCATTTGTTTCGCAACGTGACATGTCTAGTTCTAGTCAATCATCATCTAGTGGTGCACTCTCTTTGCTGTCCTCTCTAACCCTTGAACAGATTGAAGAGTTTCCAGAGGAGGAGCTTCCACTCATCTCTACTCGGTTCTCAAAAGCATTGCAAAATGTGAGAACTAGAAGGAGAGGAAGCTCCGGACCTCAACGATGTTTTGAATGTGGTAAGACAGGACATTTTCGTACGGAGTGCCCTAACCTTTCAGGTCCAACTTCACGTGAAGAAAAGCAAACAAGGCCGAAGAAATCGTTTGCAAAGAATAAGAAGAAGAAAGATTTATCAATGCGCAACATAGTGCATAGTATCATCTCTGCACTTCAAGATTTCGGCTCAAGTGATGTGGACACCGGTAGTGATGAAGATGAAGAAGCTATGGCAAATATGTGCTGCATGGCGAGCAAGTCAAGTTCAAGCTCCGAGGAGGCAGAACACAACAGTGACGATGAAGAGGTATGTCCCACTTGCGAAGAAATGTGTGATGCTATTTCTCGTGCCACTGTTATATTAAAGAAAAAGGATAAAAACTTAGGAACAATTCTGTTAAAATTGAATCACTAGAATCTGAAATTAATCGTTTAAAAACTTTGATTCCTAGTGATGATTCTTGTTCCTCATGTGATTTAATTTATGAACAATTATCCTCTTTAAGAAGTGCACACGCATCTACACTTGATAAACTTGAACTTGAAATTGAAAAGAACAAAGAGCTTGCTGCACTTAATGATAAAAATTTGAAAGATGCTTGTTGTTCTACAATTGATTTGCATTGTTCTTCATGTGATGATCTGAATAAGAAACTAAATGATGCTATGAATGAGATTTCTATTTTGAACAATGCTTTACGTGTGCATGAAGTTAAATATTGTTCAAATTGCAAACTAAAAGGAAAAACTTCATGTGAAAACTGCTTTGATCTGTCCAATAAACTTGATGACATGCATAGGACACTAGATCGGTTTTCTAATGCAAATAAGAACCTAAACTTGCTGTTGAATTCTTCCAAGTCTTGTAATGATAAAACTGGTTTAGGTTTTAATTCTCATGCTCATGCTAAGGCACACCCACCTAAAGTTGTAAAGTCATTAGGAAGCGGTTTGATTCAAACATCTCCTAGACAAAAAGAGGTGATTTTCAAATCTGCAGGAGTACTGTCCCATTCGGGTTCTAATAAACGTGTTGCTTGCTCATCTAGACATGATAATAAGGTTATTTTTCATTGTACCTACTGTGGTAGAGATGGTCATGTCATGGATTTTTGTTATAGACTAGCTAAACACGATAAGAAACAAAGAATACTTGCTAGATCACATAACAACCAAGCAAAATCTGCTAGACCGAATGTTCGGAGCTTGCAACCTGCTGTAATGAGTCAAAAACTTGCTCCCGGACCTACTGTTTTTTGTGCTACATATAACACATCTTCTAAGTCAGTAGTTGGGAACAAAAAATTTCGATGTTTGGCTCATAAACCTGCTGTACCTTCTCAGCTTTCGCGTGTTATTCCTGCTGGACGTCGTGTGACTCAGTACTGGATTCCTAAAAGTCTTTTAACTAACCCCAGTATTGAGTCATCGACGTATTGTGCTGCTGTGTAAGTTTCACGTTTGAGGAAGGAGAACATTTGGATTGTGGATTCAGGTTGCTCAAGCCACATGACCAGTAACAAAGAATGGTTCTCCTCTCTCTCTTTTGTGTCACGTGTAGAAAATGTTGCTTTCGCCGATAACTCTTCTACTCCCATAATTGCTAAAGGTTCGGTTAGAGTAAACAATCTCTACACTTTGAAAGATGTGGCACTTGTTAAAAATTTGAAATATAACTTGCTTTCGGTTTCACAATTGCTAGATGAAAATCTAGAGGTTAGCTTTGCTAAAAATTGCTGCAAGGTTGTAGATTCAAAAGGTGAGCTTTTGTTTAACATGTCAAGGTTTGGAAGAGTTTTTAAAGCTGATTTTGATTTGTCAACTTCTAAGCATCGGTGTCTAGTTGCTAATGATACAAAGGATCTATATTTTTGGCATCGTAGACTTGGTCACATAGGCTTTGATCATCTCACTCGTGTTAGTGCTCTCGATCGCATACGTGGGCTGCCGAAGCTTAAAAAGGACAATGATATTGTGTGCTCTTCTTGTAGACATGCTAAGTTTGTTGCAGGTTCACATGCTCCTCTCACAATGACCATGACAGCTGAACCGGGACAACTTTTACATCTTGACACAGTAGGTCCGGCACGTGTTCAATCCTTCGGAGATAAATGGTATGTGCTTGTGATTGTTGATGATTATTCCATATATTCTAGGGTTTATTTTATGGCATCTAAGAATGAATCTTTTAGTCATTTTAGAACTTTATTTCTTAGATTATCTATTTGATCACCCAGGATCATTAAAAGCAATTAGAAGTGATAACGGAACTGAATTTAAAAACCAATCCTTTGATCACTTTTGTGCTGAAAATGGAATAGATCATCAATACTCTTCACCCTATGTACCACAACAAAATGGTGTCATAGAAAGAAAGAACAGGACCTTATTGGAGATGGCTAGGACTATGCTTGATGAATATCAAACTCCTAGGAAATTTTGGGCTGATGCAATTGCAACCGCTTGTTATGTCTCAAATCGTGTTTTCTTGCGTGCTAAGCTTGGAAAAACCCCATATGAGCTCCGGTTTGGATATAGGCCTAGTGTTACACACTTTAGGGTTTTTGGTTACAAATGCTTTGTTACGAAACATGGTAATTTTGATAAATTTGAAGCTAGATCTTTTGATGGCATGTTTCTTGGTTATCCATCTCATACTAGAGGCTACCGTGTGCTTTTACTTGACACTAACAAAATTGTGGAGACTTGCGAGGTTTCTTTTGATGAAGCTAGCCCAAGTACTAGCTCCGATATTGCAGGTCCGGATCCATATCTGCAGGGGGAGAGTATTTTTATTGAAGAAGATGAAGAAGTGGTGCTGCTGCCCGAAAACTCGGAAGTAAATAACGATCAAGCTGCTGATTTTGCACCACAACCAGCACCAACAGTCACTACTGCTGGTTCGGACCTTCCTCAATCAACAAGCTCTCCTAATCAAAGGTCCGAACATGAAGAAGAAGGTGCTTGTGAAGTGTCTACTCCCCTCCGAGTACTCAAAAGTCATCCTCCACAACAAATCATTGGAAGCTTGCATGAACGAGTCACTCGGTCCAGGTTTTGCGATCCAAACTCTCATGCTCATTCTGCTTTTGTTGCTTCTTTTGAACCCAAGGATATATCACACGCACTCACTAATGAATCTTGGATTAATGCCATGCAAGAAGAGTTAGAAAATTTTGAAAGAAATAATGTTTGGAAACTTGTACCTCCACCTCAAGGTCACACATTAATTGGAACTAAATGGGTATTTAAAATAAGCAAAGTGAGGATGGGGTTGTGGTTAGGAATAAAGCTAGGTTGGTTGCTGAAGGTTTCACTCAAATTGAAGGTTTAGATTTTGATGAAACATTTGCTCCTGTTGCTAGATTAGAAGCTATAAGAATTTTATTAGCATTTGCTGCATCTAAAGGTTTCAAGTTATATCAAATGGATGTTAGAAGTGCTTTTCTTAATGGCTACATAGAGGAGGTTTATGTTAAGCAGCCACCGGGTTTTGAAAATCCAAATTTTCCTAATCATGTTTACAAACTGTCCAAAGCCTTGTACGGTCTAAAACAAGCCCCTAGAGCATGGTATGATAGGTTAAAAACATTCTTACTTGAAAAGGGGTTTACCATGGTCAAGGTTGATAAAACTCTTTTTATACTTAAGCATGGCAATGACTCATGATTCGTTCAAGTGTATGTGGATGATATTATCTTTGGTTTTGCTTCTCATGATCTCGTGTCCAAGTTTTCAGCTATGATGAGTTCAGAATTTGAGATGAGTATGATGGGAGAACTCACATACTTTTTGGGGCTGGAAATCAAGCAAACAAAAGAAGGAACTTTTGTGCATCGAACTAAGTATACAAAGGACCTTCTTAAGCGCTTCAATATGGACAAATGCAAGCCTCTTCGGACACCAATGGGAACAGCAACAACACTTGAACTTGACGAAGATGGTGATCCGGTCGATAAAAAAGAATACAGAAGTATGATTGGATCAATTTTGTATCTCACGGCGTCAAGACCGGACATACAATTCAGCGTATGTCTTTGTGCACGTTTTCAAACTTCTACACGTGCTTCACATCGCCAAGCCATCAAAAGGATTCTCAGGTACCTACATGGAACTCAAGAATTTGGCATTTTTCTTCCTTCTTCCTCAACCGTTTCTTTGAAAGCTTTTTCGGATGCTGATTTTGGGAGTTGTCGGATTGATAGGAAAAGTACTTCGGGTGCTTGTCATTTTCTTGGTAATTCACTTGTTGCTTGTTCCTCTAGAAAACAAAGTTCAGTTGCACAATCCACGGCCGAATCTGAATATGTAGCTGCGGCTAGCGCTTGCTCACAAATTCTTTGGATTGTTCAAACACTTAAGGACTATGGGGTTGATTTAGATAGTGTTCCACTGTTTTGTGATAACACTAGTGCAATTTGTATTGCTAAAAACCCTGTGAAACACTCTAGAACTAAGCACATTGACATTAGGTATCACTTTCTTCGTGATAATGTTGAAAAAGGAAACATTGTGCTTCACCATGTCGATACCGAACAACAATTGGCTGATATTTTTACAAAACCTTTGGATTTCACTCGTTTTTGTTTCATTCGTAGTGAAATAGGGGTTATGCATCCTCATGGCTTAAATTGAGGGGGAGTTTTTGAAACTTTGAAAGTCTATGTGTGAATCTGAAATTAAAATAATATGAGCATAGTATTTCATACATATATGACTTTGTGATTCCTTTTACAGGCTGAAAGTTCTTACTACATTACTCATGTTATACATTTTGTAGTTTTTGCCATGACTAGTAATTGGAATAATTACTTACACTAAATCTGGTCATGATCGAACTTTCTTGCTGTTTTGAACTTGTTGCGTGCTCACAAGTGCTTTTAATCATAAAAAATTAATCAAGTGATCAGCTCACATGTTGAGTTTTCAAATAAAAAATTGAGAAAAGATCAAGAGAATATGCATGCATCGCACTTCTTCTTTTGAGATTGCTTATCATTGCACTAAGATATGAACTTGGAAGGAATTGTGTATGACTAAAACCATGTCCTTAAGTTTCTGATTGTCAAATGACATAGGCTTGGCTTGGTTGGTTAGAATAAGGCTGATGCGGCATATAATCTCTTGCAAATATCATATGATCAACTTTGTGCCTTAAATGATTATGAATAATAAAAATGCAGCAACAAGTGTCATGTTTTCAGGTTTTGAAATAGTTGAGTAAGGGAGATCATGACTTGCTTAAACTGAAAAATACATTTGATGTCTAGCATGGCTTACACTACTTTATGTATCTCATTGATGTGATAGTGTAAGTAACCTGATAGTATGACTTGGATGAGCTTTGTTTTGTATGTATATGTTATAATATGCTCATAACATTTAAAAATTTCTCCTTTGAACCTTGCTGAATACATTGTCAAAGGGGGAGAAATATGTATAAGGAGAGATTTTTTTTACACTTTGCATATGTTATACACTTTCTTCCTTCTCTGATTTTAAAAAATGGGGAGAAATTAATAAAGGGGGAAATGAGTTTTCAAAGCTTTTCAAAACTTTTCATAATCCAATGTTCGGATTTTAACTGGTGTTGCCAATGCATTCATCAAGGGGGAGATTGTGAGACCTATGTGTGCTGAATACATTGGCAATTAGGATAAAAGTTAGCATTAACATTCAAAGTTTTGAATATTGCCAAAACATTCTTCTGTGGCAAGGTCCGACAAGTTCTCTGTTAGGTCCGCCAAGTGTTGGCAAGGTCCGGAGAGCTCCTGCAAGGTCCGGAGAGCTTCTGTGAGGTCCGGAGCTTGTTTTTAGGGAGCTCCCATGAAGTTCAACTCGTAGAACTGCAGCGTCTTGTTTTTGCTTTTAACTCGCAATGTTTCAAACTTGCTTTATGGGAAGGTTTGCTTAGTATTAATTTGCTAAGTTTTTGGTGTGTTTTCGTGGTTATGGCTGTTATCATTTGATATGGTTTGCAACATGCTTATGTGACGTGCTCATGTAAGGTGTTGTGGTTTTCGAACTAACGTGAGTCAAGTCGAGGACTTGTGCTCAGAATAATTGGTTGTTTATTCATGTGCAGGTGTTGCTTTAGTTCAAGACATGGCTGGTGACGGGATCCTTGGACTAGTCTCAGGGAGGAGATGAGGTTCCAACAACCAAGTTCGGGAGGAGCTGTGGTTGAGTTGATCGGGAGGTCGCGCAGCATGTTTGGATCAAGGGCAGTGCATATGAAGGTTGCGTGTACGTCGTTGGAAGGTGTTTGCACGTGTGCAAGGAGTGCATGGACGTGGCAACATTGTTCCAAGGCGTGATGAAGAGAAGTGGACGTAAAGAATTGGTCGGAAAGGTCCAACCGGCTGGATTGCGTACTCAGGCTGAGGCTGAGTCGGATATGGCTCAAATATGGAAGATTTGAGTTGGTTATCATAGGATTTCGTGCTAGGCACGAAGTTGAGTTGTTTTAGGAATGTTTAGGACGTTCCTAAGGTGTTTGGAAGTCTCACGATTGCTTCTATCTGCGAATAGGAGAGTCCTGAGCAGTTATGGTAAGTTAGCATACGAGTCCAATTAGGAGTAGGAGTCCTAGATTGGATTGTTTAGCCTGAGGGCTGGCAATAAAAGCAAGGGAGGCCAGAGCTCTCATGTGTAGAGAACTTTGGGCTGTTCCTCTTGTGTTTCTATTGAATAAAGTTCATAGTTTCGAGGAGCTTTTGTGCCTTGTTCGTCCAACTTGTTTTTCGTCAAGTCTTTCTCGCCGAGTTTCTGGACAGACCGACGTTGCTTCGGTGTTTCGTTCATAACTCGAGTTTTACAGATCCGATTGACGTGATTCTTTTTGGGTTGTCTTCACAACTCAATTATCTATCATCTGTGAAATATTCACGATCTTCGGATCTGTAGTTTTTGAGATACACGAGTTTCTTTGCAGCGTTGCAGATCTGTTTTATATCGGGTAGAACAGATTGATCTTCGTTTAATGTTTTGATCGTATCTCTAGTTTTACTTCGTGTTTTCAAGTGATTCTTGTTGCATTAGATCCGTGACATGATTCTCTACCTCTCTACTTGATTTGTCACGGTTGAAAATGTTTGATAACACTTGCACACACGGTTTCTTTAACCGATTGATTTTTTGCTGAGGGGTTTTTGTTGTTTCCGCTGCGAAAAGTTTTAATCTACCATTCACCCCCCCCCCTCTGGTAGCTTTTCACGTGCTCTTCAATCCTACAGTAGAGGATATCAAAGCGGGTTGGGTTACCTGCCACCCGTGGGGCTCCAACCTTCAGCTTGTGCGCACTGGTGGACAGCGCTTACGTGTACCCCCCAAGACATAACATCCCGAGATACACGATTTTCCGACATAGACAAATAGGTTAGTATGCCACTTTCTATACACTAATAACATCCTTATACGGGCTACTAACTCGTTCCTCACAGGATTTTTGAAAAATATGACATTTGTAGTGCGTTAAACCTCAAGCGAGCTCTGATACCACGCTGACACGACCCCACGGTCTTGTCGAGCCAGGATCACGCTGAGGGGTGCTGCGTTGCACAGCACCGGATAACACACGTCAAAGGTACAAAGCGGAAGCAAAATTTTATTACATAAACAAGTTTATGAACATGTTTACAGCAAAATATGGCTAGTCTACACTCACGGGCGTAGACTATGCATCAAGTCCACGTTCAGCCCTTGAACGTGTCCTTGCTAGCACACACGCACACTAACTCTGCGGCGTGCATGACTCCCACTCGACGGGGTTCCCCTCCTGGGGTTCCGTCTCCTCTTCGGGAGTCCCTTCCTCATAGAACCCTGCAAAAGCTTCAAACACAAGCAGTGAGCACGAAGGCTCAGCAAGTCTGACCCGTCTCACCTAAACATGGAACTTCTATATGAGGGTGAAGGGTACATGAGGTAAAATCATTTGCAAAGGATTCGCCTAATTAGTGGAACCTTACTTTCAAGTTTTAGCAGCAGGTTGTGAAGAACCTTACGCTAAGGCACATGAGAGAGCCGCAATCAAACAAGAAACGCATTTCTCTCATGTACTTTGCCCAAAGTTGAAATGAACTTTAGTTAGCTCTAAA
This sequence comes from Neostapfia colusana, assembly GCA_030760725.1. Taxonomy (NCBI): domain Eukaryota; kingdom Viridiplantae; phylum Streptophyta; class Magnoliopsida; order Poales; family Poaceae; genus Neostapfia; species Neostapfia colusana. The sequence continues at coordinate 27,174,026 of JASWHV010000017.1, read as the reverse complement.
CTACAACAAATCATTAGCAATCAAGTCCATCTTTCAATCAGCAGCATTTTAACATGTACTAGCCTGTTCTTTCTACGTCACAGTACAGTGAACAAGTGGTACTCACTGACCACGAGGGACGCCGATTATAATCGATTTACACCTACAGGGTTACCCGAACAACCCGTCACGTACGCCTGTACTCGATGTTGCCTACAACAACCATCAAGGACGCCGTACGCAACTACCTTTCACCCGTTAGCCAAATGTTGAACCGGTCCAATCGTCCCGAGCAAGAGGTCTCTGCACGCGCATCTCAGTGCCGCCAGCCGATTTACACCTCGAGCTCTCAACCTACCCTCTGAACGACCAGCTATGCCTCAAAACTCAGCTACCCGAGTTACATCGGTTTCCCGGTTCCCATATAGCCGGTAGGTCTTCGGTACTGTTCTAGCTTGTTCAACAGGCCCGCACACGGCTCGGTCCTCAATCGACACAAGCGGAGCTACAGCACAGAGGCCCCAAAGTCCTGCTGCCCTTACCCTCCGCTCGGTCTCATTTTCTTTCCATGTGTTTCATGTGCTATCTCTACCCGAGTCGAGTGCCTCTAGCCTATGCTCGCGAGTAGTTCCAACTAGTCGACTTGTACCGAATCCTACACTATCTTAGCATTGCAGTGGCTAACGGGGTTTGCAATCCTAAACCCAACCCATGGTTTTCTTGGCTATGAAGTTGGGTTTCCAAACAAGATTCTAATGCAACGAATAAAGTAATCAAGTATGTGCTCAAAACAATAAAGACTTGTAAAAAGGTTAATGCAAACCGGAGCTTGCCTTGCTGCTCTTGGTCGTAGGCTAGCTGTTCCTTCGAAGTAACGAAGTCTAGGACTTCGGGTTCCTCCTCGACCTTAGCGACTACATGATATAAGATGTACATGTATCAATTTAAATGCATTTGTATTAAGTTTGAAGTTGTGAAGTCTATAACTCTCACTAGGCAGACCCAATGACTGTGAAACTTTTACTGTGGCTTGGTTACAACCTAAACAGAGACTCGGTCAAGTTTTAGTTGCAGCAAAGCTCATTTGAGCCCTCCACAATTAATTATGTACTTGACCTTACTTGAAGGCTTTTAAGGTGTTCTAAGGATTTTCATGAAACAAACTATGACTTTCTGAAAACTAGATTTTCAGCGGGTTCTAATGGAGTTGGTCTCACTTAATTTGAAGGTTCCTAACTAAAGATATGAGCTAAACAATTTCAGAGAAAATTCTGAAAATGTTTCTGAACATTTTCTATTTACTCTGGAACAGTTTCACTAACACCATTAGGTGGACCAAATGAGCTCAAATGGATCTGAAATTTTTATGGTAGTTCAGGGATATTTTGGTGAACATCCCAGCAAAATTTCAGCATTTTCGTCCAAAGGATTCTCCAGTTAAAATTCCTAACAGTTTAAATTTTGAGGAATTAATTCTGGAGAAATAAGGGTTTTCATGAAGTGAAACTTGATTTGCTGGAAAGTCTCAGAGAGCTGAATCCAACGAAATTTGGTTTACACGATTTGGAGCTTTCTAGCCAAAGTTATGAGGATTTGAAGTTTGGAAGAATTCTGAAAATCGGGGAAAAGTTTAAACTTGCGGGGGCCCGCGGGGACACGTGTTGAGCGCGGAGGTGTCCGGCACACTGAGGCTCACAGGGTATTTGCGCGCCAGCACAGCCGATCCCGGCCACACCCAATCCCGATTTAAATTCTTCAGCCGCTGACACGTGGGCTAGCCGGCTTTGTCTTCCTCCCGCCGCTCTCTCGCGCCCGCGCCGCCGACCTCGCCGGAGCAGACCCGGAGCTCGCCAGTTCGCCGCTGCCGGACCTCCCATGGTCTGAAACTCGCCGCCAGGGGGTTGTCAACGTCGAGGAACACGTCGGTGGTGTCAGTTTGGGCTGGCGGTGCCTGGAAATAGCCCGGCGACGTGCCGCGGCCTCGGTTGAGGTTCGGCGCCGTCGACCGTGGGTTCTAACCCACCAACACCTCGAACAAATGGTCCTACAGCATCAGTGTATCTCTAGGAAGCTTGACAAGGTGCCAAAAGGGTGCAAAGATGGCGGCAAGTCGGTCAGCACCGTGTGACTGATCGTGCCCGCCATGACCACTCTTGATCGAGCTCGAAATTCGTCACTCCTAGACAGTTTCACACCACGGATGCAGAAAGAAACTTGATCGCCGGCTAGTCCAGCGTCTATGTGCAAGATTTGATAACCACTGAAAGATCATAGAGTGAGAATTTGAAGAATCGATACCGGAAGCTCGGTTTACGGTCGCCGGAGCAAAAACTGGAAATTCTCTGTGGATTCTTCACGGTTTGCTTCCAAACTTGGAGGAGAGCAGCACGGTGGTCGCGCGCTCCTGTTGCCTCTCTTGCTGGACCGTGAAAACGCCTGTGGAACGCTGTCCACGGGCGCCTGACTCTCGGCTGAGGCTAGGTCGCCACGGTGGCGATTGTTTTTGGGCAAAGGAGGTCGGAGCTCGGGGTTTCTGGCGTTGGGGAGGTGGAGTGCGACCTCAGGTTGCTGTCTAGCAGCTCAGGAACGAAGGAGGAGATTGTTTTGCTGGTTTTCCCGATTGAGCAGAGAGCTGCGGCGAGAAACAATGCCGCTGCTCGGGTTTGCCCGCGAGAAGATAAAGCCGGCCGACTCCTGCTCGGCTGAGGCGGTGCCGGTCGCGTGGGGGCACGAGCGAACCGCCCTGGGCGCCAGCACGCGTAGAGGGGAAGCAGCTGGTGGCGCCGGTGGCTGCTCGGTGGCACAGCCGACAGCTGCTCGGTGGAATTTCCCACCGAGGCTGTGACTTTGTGTGCAAGTTTTGCCTCCTTCTCTCTATGACATGTGGGTCCCACCCAGGGTTTTAACCTCTGAAATTTACTCCTAATCACTGTTGTAAACAGTGAGCCCCATAATACCCCTGGTGATTCAAATTATCCACCCATGAGCCATTTGAATTGATTAGAATTCAAATTGGGTTTGGTTTGAATGAATTTCAGCACAAGTTCAGTTTTGAATTCAAATAAAGTTTGAATTTGTCCCACTTAGCTCATGTCAAGATCAACTCCAAATGGAGTGAAAATTGGTGTGTGAGCTCACAAAAGTGCGATGAATAAGAATATGCCTCCCACTTTTAAATTCATGGGATAAAAAGAGTTTGAATTTGAATATGGTTTCAAACTGCCCTCTTTCTAACTATACCCAAAATGACCTCAAAAAGGTTTTGAATTTGGGTGAAACTTGGCATGGACATCCTTAGCAATGTGTAGGAGTTTTCATATGTCCAGCCCACCTATATCACATGTGGGAAATACCACTTTTGCAATATGTGAGTTTGTTCTCTAATGAGCATGTTGATGGTGGTTACTTGCTCTTCATTTGTGTTCATCATCTTTCCTCAAATGAGGTATGTGGGTATGGTGATGAACACCTCAAATCTGTGTCAAAAACTGAGGCCCTTACAGTTTTGTTGCGAAAAGGTGTGTGTGCTTGAATCAACTTGATGGGAAACCCTTTCATATGAGTTTACTAGTTTTGTTAACCACCCTTGTCGACGGGAAAGTTAATGAGTCGGGTATGTTTTTGCTTGATGGGAAGCTGATGTTGATAAAGAACATGAATCGGGGGAGATCTAGGCAAGCCTCGGTTTGTGGATGAGGTAGAATGAGATGGTGGTTACTTGCAGTAGATCTAAGGACCGGTTCATGCGAGCACATGCCAGGATAACAGTGCCACCACAAGGCCAAGTATGGGTGCGGCTTAGCTGACTAATTAGGTAAGTTACTAGATTGTTATGGACCGTGGAAGGCGCGGGGAATAGGAGTCGAGTGAGGACTGCCCTGGGAACTGCATGGCACAAGAGGGGACCCGTAGGTGGGAGAATTGGAGATTCTAGCCTTCCGGTGAAACCTTAGTGAGTCCATACATCTAGTAGCCCCTTTGTAAAGGCTATTATGTGATCTCTTGACCATACACCGACGGTTGTGTACTGGTATAATGGAGGTTCTGCAGTCGCCGACGGGTGACGAAATCACAAACTTGTGGGTAAAGTGGTACAAACTCTGCAGAGTGTAAAACTATCATGATAGCCGAGCTTACGGTCACGAGCGTCTGGCCAACTTCCATGATGAGATGGGATGGTTTTTGGGATGGTTTGGATGGTATTGGTTTGGTTATGGTCTTGTCTTTGGATTTCGTTTTCGGGACTGTTGAGTCCAGGTAATGAGATTGGTTGCATGACTGTTGAGTCATGGCAATGAGATTAGCTCTCGGAATGAGACGAAATTGAATATGAGGTGAAATGGTAGTGAATACGAGATGATATTCATGAGATGGTAGTGAACACGAGATGGTATTCATGAGCAAAGTTGAGAAAGATTAATGTCTGGTTGAGACATGAAAAGTGGTGAATCATGATGGAGTGTCACACCCGGTTTCTCCAAAGAACAACCGAGTGAATATCACATGTATGCCAGGATCATTTTCTCATACATGTGATGACAAATAGTGAAGCATCATTAAACACCACATCATCCCCTTGACCTGATCAGCAATTTAAACCAACAAATATGCAAGTTTGAGTACCGTGGGTACTCAGCAAGTGTGGGAAAGTTATGTCATGCATGGCTAGAGCAAGGAGAGATTGAACTCATGGTTAAAGCACTACGCAATTATTACCTACCACCTTAACTTATTAAACACCTACATTACTACACAGGTGAAATGGTCCCAATCTCTCAACCCATAATCATAACCAAATAACCATAACATCATTTCCAATGTTAAGCTTCCCGCTTAACATCCTCAACTTCCCAATTCATCATCCTCTAATCATGAATAAGTCCAAGCCGCTCTTGACCGTGAGCACGGCTGTCATGACAGTTTTGACTCTGCAGAGTTCGCACCACTGTACCCACATGTAGTGATTTCATCCCCCGTTGTCGGGTGGACTAAAAGAACCTCCATTATGCCAGTGGCCGCGAACCACGTTCACACTTCCCAGTTGTGTAGCTAGGAGATCACTACGAGGCCTTTACAAAGGGATTCCTGACGACCGTGGGCCCACTAAGGTTTCACCCCTAACAGCATACAAGAGGCTCCAACCCCGCTGCAGTGGCCCCCTCTTGAGCCTTGCGGTTCATATGGTAGTCCAGCTGACACCTATTCCCCGCACCATCCAACACACCCATACTACGCTGGGGATACACCTAATTAATTGGCCAAGCTGCCCCATCTCAGCATGTGGTTGGCACGGTAAAGCCAGGTTACATGCTCCATGAACCGGTCCTTAGGATCCAAGCAAGTACTAAACACAAACCCGAGTCTCGTGCACCCAGCACCAACCAAATCATCCAACTTGCCTCGATCCCTACCTCTACATAACTCATAATATCTCATTCAAGAGTAAGGTAAATAAATTGATGATCTCATATCCCAATTTTCCCATTCTAAACATGGCTAAGCATAAGCATGATAATAAATGACATGATAAAATAAATCCCAACCCAAGCTACAAGGAAACAAGATAATGCAATTCTAGGGAAACTTCCTAGCATGGGTTTCATATTTCAATTGACAATGCAAATAATTCTATCTACACATCCTAGTATAGGATCAAAGTGGTCAAGGACACTTGCCTTCTTCCTGCTGCTCTGGGAATGGAAAGTCTTGGTCTTGGAAGGGAGGAACTTGCTCTGGGGCAGGTTCTACTCATGCCAATACACATAGCAAAAGAAAACAACGATACATAAGACATAGTTCATACTTTCACTTCATACAACCCACACATACATACATATGATAGTCATTCACATTTCTAAGTGTTGTGGTTATTCTAGATGTGTTGATTTTTAGCCTACATGCACTTTTAAACATATGTATATGATTTCTAACTTTTGTATTCAGATTTCTGTTTACACACTATATATGAATTTCCAATTTGAACAAATTCCTAATATTCAATTAATACACTTCTTAGCTACCAAGTTTGCATGAAAGGTAATTTCCTACTCCAAATAGGTTTTCAGACCTTCTACCAAATCCTAAAATGAAGTTTTTGAAGTTAGAGACTTCATCTATCTTTTTTTTAATTATGCATACCCATTTTCCTATATTTTTCAGATTTACTTTCTATGTCTAAAAGTGAGTTTTGTATTAAATAGTAGGGCATATCATCTAAACAGATTAGGTTTTGATATAAAATATTAAATAATATATTTTTGAACTTCTCCTCTGATGTGAACTAATTTAAATTTATTTTACAAATTTTCAGAATTATTTCCTAACCAAAAAATGTGTCCCTATAACTAATAAATGTGAACAATCAATTAGACAGATTTATTTCAGCTTAAAATCTATTTTTAACTCATTCTAAAGTTTTCCAAGTGCTAGTAAAGTTTAAATTTGAATTTACAATGTGTTTGCCTCACCTTTTAAATTTAAATCCTAATCACATATTCAAATTTCTGAATTTAATATCATATAGGGTCAAAAAGGTAAATCCACCCTACTACAGGGTTTAATTTATTATTTCATAAATTTCCAGGGGTCTAACTACACATAACAGAGGGGTTTTCCTAATTTTTATTAAGTCCAGGGAATAAAACTGATTTTTTAATGAATTTACATGAATTTCTGAAGTTCCAGGGGCTAGATCAGAAGTTTCCGGGGCTAGCTCTTGTTTTCCGAGATCCCCATGGGGTAGCGCTTAAGAATCCCAGCCTTTATAATGCGGGGCCGACGTGGACCGTCCGATTTAAAACAGATGGCTGAGATTATAACGCGAAGCGGTACGGGTTAGATCTAATAGGAAGCGCACGATTTAAAATGGACGGGCCTCAGGGGGCCACGTCGCCCTGGCCGTGCGCGGGCGGCGCTGCCCGGCGGCGCGCGGTGGCGGGAGGCGGCGATCTCGCCGGAGAACTTCGGATCTTCGTCTATACCTCCTAAAACTGGGATTTTATGGCATAGATCGGTAGAGGGGAGGTCGGGGATCTCACCTCGGGGTTTTTCTTGAGCTCGGAGGCCCTGGAAGGCAGTCGACAGCGAGGTCCATGGTGAAAATGTGGCGGTGCTCGTCGGAGCTGTGTCTAGAGCGCAAAACACCGGATTTCCTTCACCTGCGAGATTCCCCGGAGGCGGTGGAACATGATCAGCGCGTTAGATCAGGAAATCCGAGCTAGGATCAAAGGAAAACGGCTGGAGAAGCTCTGGTTCTCACAGGGAGGAAAAACAGCTGATCGGGGGGGGGGGGGGGGGGGAACCAGGGCAATGCCGGCGTTTATATAGACGAGGGAGGGTGGCGGTCTGTTGGGATCGAGCTGGAGTCGTCCGGGACCAGAATTCGGCTGGGGGACGCGGGTTTCCGGGGTTAGTTGTGATCGGGCGCGCGGAGGATTCAGGGTGGTTGGCGCGAGCGGGAGGTGAGGGATGACACGCGGGCCCCGCGTGTCAGTGAGAGGAAGAGAGGGGCGCGCGGCTGTGTGCTGGCGCGGGGAAATGGTGGGCGGCTGGTGGGTTTCGGCCCACTGGCCGGTTGGGTTTTATTTTCTTTTCTTTTCTTTTTCCTTTTCTTTTCTGTTTTGATTTGAATTTGAATTCCAATTTGAATTTGAATTTCTGCACCACATGCAATACGTCCAAAAAATTTTAAATTTCCCTCTTAACAGATTTTGGGGTGTTACAGCTCTACCCCCCTTAAAAGAAATCTCGTCCTCGAGATTGGTGGTTCTAGGAAAACAATTCCGGAAACTGTTCCTTAAGCTCGTCTTCTCGCTCCCATGTGGATTCCTCTTCTGAGTGATGCTTCCACTGCACCTTGCACATCCGAATTCTTTTATTTCTTGTGATGCGTTCCATTGTCTCCAAAATCTTGACCGGTTGCTCGGCATAAGACAGATCCTCTCGTACATCAACCTCATTCATGGGTAACATCTCTTCAGGCGTCCTTAGACATTTCTTGAGCTGTGACACATGGAATACATCGTGCACATCCGATAGGCGAGCCGGTAGCTCTAGTTGATATGCCACTTCGCCTTTCCTCTCTAGAACCTGAAAGGGTCCGATGTATCGAGCTGATAACTTCCCTTTCACCTTGAATCGACGAAGTCCTCGGATAGGTGACACCTTGAGATAAACATAGTCTCCCACATTGAAATTAAGCTCTCTTCTCCGTACATCGGCATAACTCTTTTGTCGGGTTTATGCTATCCTCAGGTTGTTGCGAATTTCCCTCACTTTCGCCTCGGCTTCTTGTAGTACCTCGGGTCCAAACACTTTACTTTCCCCGGTTTGGTTCCAAAATAGTGGAGTTCTGCACTTTCTCCCATACAAAGCCTCAAATGGTGACATCTTCATACTAGCCTGATAGTTGTTGTAATAGGAGAACTCTGCATATGGTAAGTTCTTATCCCAACTCCTGTTGTTCTTGAGCGCACACGCTCTCAACATATCCTCAAGGATCTGATTGGTTCCTTCCGTCTGTCCGTCAGTCTGGGGATGATAGGCAGAACTAAAATTCAGATGAGTTCCCATGGTATCATGCAACTTCTGCCAGAACCTTGAGGTGAACTGTGTCCCTCGATCTGACACTATCTTCTTTGGCACTCCATAGAAACACACGATCCTTGACATGTATAATTCTGCCGATTTGGATCCGCTGTAGCTTTCTTTCACGGGGATGAAATGAGCTACCTTGATTAGCCTATCGATGATGACCCATATCGAATCATATCCTTATTGGGTCCTAGGTAGTCCCACTATGAAATCCATACCGATTTCTTCCCATTTCCATTCAGGCACTTTGAGTGGTTGCAATAATCCCACGGGTCGTTGATGTTCTGCTTTCACCAACTGACATGTGTCACATAGGGCAACATGTTCCGCGACATCTCGCTTCATGCCATATCACCAATATCTGCTCTTGAGGTCATGATACATCTTCGTACTCCCAGGATGAATGGAATAGTCGGAATCATGAGCTTCCTTCAAAATCAATTCATGGATCTCCTTCACCTCAGGCACACAGATTCTTTTCCCGTGCCACACCGTACCTTGTTCATCCTCTCTGAACCCAGGGGCTTTATTTTCCTTGATGAGTTCTCTAATCTCTTGTATCTTCTCGTCATTCTTCTGACCATTGCGGATGTCTTTCTCTAGTGTGGAGTCCACTACCATGGCGATGGCCTCACCACTATTCACCAGACATAGATTGAGTTTTATAACCTCTTCCTTCAATTCTGTAGGCATGTCCTTCAAGCTCAACCTATTGACCTGCACTTTCCGGCTTAGAGCATCCGCCATGACGTTCACTTTCCCAGGATGGTAGTTGATGCCCACATCAAAGTCGTGGATTAGCTCTAACCATCTCCTTTGTCTGAGATTGAGATCTGGCTGTGTGAAAATATACTTTAAGCTCTTATGATCCGTATATATTTCTGTCCTCTTCCCCATCAAGTAATGCCGCCAAGTCTTCAACGCGTGTACCACTGCGGCTAGCTCTAGGTCATGCGTAGGATAGTTCTTCTCGTGTTTCCAGAGCTGTCGGGACGCGTAGGCCACGACATGCCCCTCTTGCATGAGAACACATCCCAACCCGTTTCCAGATGCATCGCAATACACCGAAAAGTTCTTCTGCATATCTGGCATAACTAGCACTAGGGTTGTTGTCAATCTTTTCTTCAGTTCCTAAAAACTCGTCCCACACTGCGGTGTCCAGGTGAATGTGATTCCCTTCTCCAACAATTTGGTGAGGGGTCTCAAAATCTTGGAGAAACCCTCAATAAACCGTCGATAATACCCAGCCAATCCTAAGAAGCTTCGAACTTCCCCGACATTTTCAAGGGTCTTTCACTTCTGCACATCCTCGATCTTGACGGGGTCCACGGAGATTCCTCCCTCCGAGATTATATGTCCTAAGAAGGGAGCTCTCTTTAGCCAAAACTCACACTTGCTCAACTTGGCATATAGTTGGTGTTCTCTCAGCTTTTGCAACACCAACCTTAGATGTTTCTCATGTTCTTCTTCATCTTTGGAGAAGATGAAAATGTCATCTATGAAAACCACCACAAATTTGTCCAAATATTCCATGAATACCTTGTTCATGAGATACATGAAGTATGCCGTGGCATTAGTTAGTCCGAAAGGCATGACGGTGTATTCATACAGTCCGTACCGAGATACGAAAGCTGTCTTTGGAATATCTGTTTGCCTTATCTTAAGTTGGTGGTATCCCACCCTGAGATCAATTTTAGAGAACACACAAGCTCCACTCAACTGATCAAACAAGTCTTCAATGCGGGGTAATGGGTACTTGTTCTTGATGGTTACCTCATTCAACGCATGGTAGTCCACGCATAGCCTCTGGGTCCCGTCCTTCTTGGGCACAAATATCACTGGAGCTCCCCATGGTGAGGAACTAGGACGAATGTACCCCTTTTCTGTCAATTCTCTTAAATGTTCCTTGAGTTCTTCCAGCTGTTTGGAGTCCATCCGATAAGGTCTCTTGTATATCGGAGCTGTTCCAGGCACTAGCTCAATCGCGAATTCCACTTCACGATCGGGGGGCATACCTGGCAACTCCTCCAGAAAAACATCTGGATATTCCCTGATGATCCTGATCTCCTCCACTTCCACCTCAACTTGATTGAGTTTAATGTCCCTCCTAGGCTCTTGTATAGTTATGAACTTTACTCTTGTGCCAGTAGGGTGAGTTAGTTCCACCGTCTTGTCGAACAATGGATGATTCCTTTATGTTTTGTCAACCAATCCATACCCAAAATAATATCTATCCCTAGTGAATCTATCACTATGAGGTCTGCAGTAAATACCACCCCATTAATGTCTAGATTCACCTTGGGACACACTTGTCTTGTCCTTATTTCTCCCCCTGGAGAGTTTACTGCTAGCATATGGTTCATTTGTGTTGTTGCTAGATCATGCTTCTTAACAAACCCTTGGGCAATGAATGAGTGGGTAGCACCAGAATCGAACAACAGGGTTGCAATGTGTAAATTGGCAGAAAACTTACCAACTACCATGTAGGGTGCCTCTTGCGCCTCCTCCATGGTCACGTGGTTCAGCCGTCCTCGCATCACATTCTGCTGTTGCGGCTGCACGGGCTTCTTCTTTGGGCACTTATGGGCGTAGTGCCCCACTTCACCACAGTTAAAGCATTGCACCCCTACCTTAGGTGCCTGGCCTTTGTTGTCTTGGGGTTGGTTCGGGGGACCTTGTACTGCTGGTCGAGGTTGATATGTGGGGCAAGGCTGCTGTACAAACTGACGTTGTGGCTGTGCTGGTGCTGACGGAGGCCTGAAGTTCTGGTTGTACCCTCTGGGTGCTGAGTAGGGTACTGCAGCATGGCTCGCCTGCCCTACGGGTTGCTGCATCAGACGTGGGCGTGTGTTGCTACCCGAGGCTTGGTGTGACCATCCCGCTTTCCTCTTGTTTTCATTTTCCAAGGCCTTCAGCTTCCTTTCCACAACAAATGCTCTGTCCACCATCTTTTGGAAACTTTCATACTCGTTGGAGGACATTGCACAATGCATTTCCGTTGTAAGTCCTTCCACAAAGCAGTCTTGTTTCTGCTCATCAGTCTCGATGTCCCGTGGTGCATAACGGGATAGTTGGGTGAATTTAGTGAGGTATTCCCTCACAGTCATGTTTCCTTTCTGCAGCCCCAAGAACTCCTTTCTCTTGTTTTTGAGTTCACCCCTTGGTATGTAATGGTTGCGGAAACTGCGCTTGAACTCTTCCCAAGTGATGTTCTCAGGGTCATGATGGGCGGCCACGTAAGCGGTCCACCAATCAGCAGAAGGTCCATGCAGTTGGTGAGAGGCAAACAGCACCCTCTCATACCCTTGGCATTGTAGGATCCTCATTTTGCTCTCAATGGTCTTTAGCCAGTCATCTGCCTCCAAAGGTTCAGCAGCACTAGCAAACTTTGGAGGTTGAGTCCCTAGAAACTCACTCAACCTTGGTTGGCGTGGTGCAGCTTGTGGAGGTGGAGCTTGGTGCAAGTTGGCCACCACTTGAGTTAGGCTCTGGATGATCTGATTCTGATTTTCAAGCATTTGGTGGATGGGATCAACTCCTTCATGGCGACCACCCCTGTCTTGTCCTCTAGAAAGGGGAGGGTTGCCGGCCTCATCGTTGTTGTTGGCGGGGTTGGCACCACGACCCTTTCCTCTTCCGGCCATCTATCATGATCAACCAAATGTTAATTTAAAGCATTACATGTTAACTTCCCAATTTGCTGGTTTAAACTTAAAATTTTGAGGCCTTATTATATTTATATTTTCTGAGGGTTTCATGTCTCACGCGAAAATAAATGCACTCTTAATTCATAGGGGTTCACACATCAAAGCAAAACAACCTGAAGACGAGGTTGTGGACAAATGCCCATGGCTTCCACAACTCACGTCACACTCCAAACATTAACACATCATTAACTAAGGTCTTGACTCGCCTACTCGATAACCTACCGAACTATGGGAAAGGATGCTACACGACTCGTATTACTGAGCTGGCTCCTTGGGATCTTCCTCATTATTGCGGCTGCCCTCTGACTCCGCTTTGGGTGGGGAAGCTGCTGGTGGGGAAGTGCGGCGACGCCTGCTCGCCCGGTGATCTGGGGAGTCAGGAGTCCATGTGTCATTCGCAGTGACACACAGTTCATTCCCATCTCCTCTTTCTCTCGCCCTCAAGCTGGCTCGAAGCAACGCCTCAGTCTCCTTCAGGGTGTCACGAACATCCTGAAGCTCCTGCTGGCACTCCTGCAGTCGAGTGCTGAGCATAGCAGCATCCTCCAAGCACAGGTCCATGTGCTCATGGGAAGTCCCCTACTGCACTGGTGGGTACTTGTACTCTGTTGTACCACTCTCGCGCTGGAGGACATACATGTACTCAGTCCTGTCCAGGTGGCGACGGTAGATGTGACTCTGGCAGGTGATAGCCTCCCAGGTGACATCCTTCTCCGCATCTACATGTGTCGCTCGACAAGCTGGAGAGCGGTGGATCTTAAGCAGCTGATTTTCATGGATAATCCTCATTTCTGAACTCCATTCTTCCCCCTTCTCATGGATGGTCCGGGTGGAGCTGTAGTGTATGATTAGCTTGCCCGTATTGCCGGCGGCGTGGAGCATACGTCGAAGACGGCGCAACAAGGCTCCTACTGCCAATCCGTAGAAGAGGTACGTCACCGGACAATTCTCCTCTCTCAGGGCAAGGGCAACTACAGGAACTCTCCCTCCGGTGGACTTGCGGGCGGTACGGATCATGCGAACCATCTAAAACATAAAGCATTTAAAATTAAGTTAGATAAGAGTTAATCAAAAATTGTATTTTGAATAAAAGTTGGGACAAGGTGAATAAAGTGACCCCATTAAATAACACTTTTCAACCCACACCTTTGTAAAATAGTTTTTAAGAAAATAGGGTCCTTAAATACGTCCATTTCTACCTAGGTCCACGTTTCTACGGGTAACCTTGGCTCTGATATCACTTCTGTCACACCCGGTTTCTCCGAAGAACAACCGAGTGAATATCACATGTATGCTAGGATCATTTTCTCATACATGTGATGACAAATAGTGAAGCATCATTTATTACAAGCCAGGTGTCGAATATAAATAAGTCTTACATAGCATGCGTCTCGATGGACGATAATAAGTTCATAATATGTAAACAAAACAGCAGCGGAATATAAATCTTGTGGGCTCTGTCACAGGCGTTGCCCGGGGGACTCCATGAATCTAGAATCCTTCTTCGGGTCCGAAGTCTTGATCATTAAACAACACATCATCCCCTTGACCTGATCAGCAATTTAAACCAACAATGCAAGTTTGAGTACCGTGGGTACTCAGCAAGTGTGGGAAAGTTATGTCATGCATGGCTAGAGCAAGGAGAGGTTGAACTCATGGTTAAAGCACTACGCAATTATTACCTACCACCTTAGCTTATTAAACACCTACATTACTACACAGGTGAAATGGTCCCAATCTCCCAACCCATAATCATAACCAAATAACCATAACATCATTTCCAATGTTAAGCTCCCCGCTTAACATCCACAACTTCCAAAGTCATCATCCTCTAATCATGAATAAGTCCAAGCCGCTCTTGACCGTGAGCACGGCTGTCATGACAGTTTTGACTCTGTAGAGTTTGTACTACTGTACCCACATGTAGTGATTTCATCCCCCGTTGCCAGGTGGACTAAAAGAACCTCCATTATGCCAGTGGCCGCGAACCACATTCACACTTCTCAAGTGTGTACCCAGGAGATCACTACGAAGCCTTTACAAAGGGATTCCCAACGAGCGTGGGCCCACTGAGGTTTAACCCCTAACAGCATACAAGAGGCTCCAACCCCGCTGCAGTGGCCCCCTCTTGAGCCTTGCGGTTCATATGGTAGTCCAGCTGACACCTATTCCCCGCACCATCCAACACACCCATACTACGCTGGGGATACACCTAATTAATTGGCCAAGCTGCCCGATCTCAGCATGTGGTTGGCACGGTAAAGCCAGGTTATATGCTCCATGAACCGGTCCTTAGGATCCAGGCAAGTACTAAACACAAACCCGAGTCTCGTGCACCCAGCACCAACCAAATCATCCAACTTGCCTCGATCCCTACCTCTACATAACTCATAATATCTCATTCAAGAGTAAGGTAAATAAATTGATGATCTCATATCCCAATTTTCCCATTCTAAGCATGGCTAAGCATAAGCATGATAATAAATGACATGATAAAATAAATCCCAACCCAAGCTACAAGGAAACAAGATAATGCAATTCTAGGGAAACTTCCTAGCATGGGTTTCATATTTCAATTGACAGTGCAAATAATTCTATCTACACATTCTAGTATAGGATCAAAGTGGTCAAGGACACTTGCCTTCTTCCTGCTGCTCTGGGAATGGAAAGTCTTGGTCTTGGAAGGGAAGAACTTGTTCTGGGGCAGGTTCTACTCATGCCAATACACATAGCAAAAGAAAACAACAATACATAAGACATAGTTCACACTTTCACTTCATACAACCCACACATACATACATATGATAGTCATTCACATTTCTAAGTGTTGTGGTTATTCTAGATGTGTTGATTTTTAGCCTACATGCACTTTTAAACATATGTATATGATTTCTAACTTTTGTATTCAGATTTCTGTTTACACACTATATATGAATTTCCAATTTGAACAAATTCCTTATATTCAATTAATACACTTCTTAGCTACCAAGTTTGCATGAAAGGTAATTTCGTACTCCAAATAGGTTTTCAGACCTTCTACCAAATCCTAAAATGAAGTTTTTGAAGTTAGAGACTTCATCTATCTTTTTTTAATTATGCATACCCATTTTCCTATATTTTTCAGATTTACTTTCTATGTCTAAAAGTGAGTTTTAATATTAAATAGTAGGGCATATCATCTAAACAGATTAGGTTTTGATCTAAAATATTAAATAATATATTTTTGAACTTCTCCTCTGATGTGAACTAATTTAAATTTATTTTACAAATTTTCAGAATTATTTCCTAGCCTAAAAATGTGTCCCTATAACTAATAAATGTGAACAATCAATTAGACAGATTCATTTCAGCTTAAAATCTATTTTTAACTCATTCTAAAGTTTTCCAAGTGCTAGGAGAGTTTAAATTTGAATTTACAATGTGTTTGCCTCACCTTTTAAATTTAAATCCTAATCACATATTCAAATTTCTGAATTTAATATCATATAGGGTCAAAAAGGTAAATCCACCCTACTACAGGGTTTAATTTATTATTTCATAAATTTCCAGGGGTCTAACTACACATAACAGAGGGGTTTTCCTAATTTTTATTAAGTCCAGGGGCTAAAACTGATTTTTAAATGAATTTACATGAATTTCTTAAGTTCCAGGGGCTAGATCAGAAGTTTCCGGGGCTAGCTCTTGTTTTCCGAGATCCCCAGGGGGTAGCGCGTAAGAATCCCGGCCTTTATAATGCGGGGCCGACGTGGACCGTCCGATTTAAAACAGATGGCTGAGATTATAACGCGAAGCGGTACGGGTTAGATCTAATAGGAATCGCACGGTTTAAAATGGATGGGCCTCAGGGGGCCACGTCGCCCTGGCCGTGCGCGGGCGGCGCTGCCTGGCGGCGCGCGGCGGCGGGAGGCGGCGATCTCGCCGGAGAACTTCGGATCTTCGTCTATAGCTCCTAAAACTGGATTTCATGGCATAGATCGGTAGAGGGGAGGTCGGGGATCTCACCTCGAGGTTTTTCTTGAGCTCGGAGGCCCTGGAAGGCGGTCGGCGGCGAGGTCCGAGGTGAAAACGCAGCGGTGCTCATAGGAGCTGTGTCTAGAGCGCAAAACACCGGATTTCCTTCACCTGCGAGATTCCCCGGAGGCGGTATAACATGATCAGCGCGTTAGATCAGGAAATCCGAGCTAGGATCGAAGGAAAACGGCTGGAGAAGCTCTGGTTCTCACCGGGACGAAAAACAGCCAATCGGGGGGGGGGGGGAACAGGGCAATGCCAGCGTTTATATAGACGAGGGAGGGCGGCGGTCTGTTGGGATCGAGCTGGAGTCGTCCGGGACCAGAATTCGGCTGGGGGACGCGGGTTTCCGGGGTTTGTTGCGATCGGGCGCGCGGAGGAGTCCGGGTGGTTGGCGCGAGCGGGAGGTGAGCGATGACACGCGGGCACCTCGTGTCAGTGAGAGGAAGAGAGGGGCACGCGGCTGTGGGCTGGCGCGGGGAAATAGTGGGCCGGCTGGTGGGTTTCGGCCCACTGGCCGGTTGGGTTTTATTTTTCTTTTTTTCTTTTTCCTTTTCTTTTCTGTTTTGATTTGAATTTGAATTTCTGCACCACATGCAATACATCCAAAAAATTTTAAATTCCCCTCTTAACAGATTTTGGGGTGTTACATGGAGGTATGTTGATGTTTAAATACATGTTGGGATTACATTCACTTAAAGCTAAGTTGTTGCTTTTATCGTGTTTTGAGAAATAAATATTGCTTTTTGCAATAAGCCTTTTATATCTACCTTGTTGTAAGCTACATGTCATACTTTCTGCACTTGCTGAGTACGTCATGTACTCACCCTTGCATTATCATACATCATCAGCAACAGGAGAGGAGTACTTCGACGAACATGTGGAGTATTAGGCATGAGATCCACCATCAACCTTGCCTGTAGAGTAGGAGATGGAGCCGCTGCTGCTGCTTAGTTGCTTCCGCAATAGTTAGAAGACTTCCGCTGCTAGAATAAGACTTCCGCTGATAGATTAAGACTTCCGCTGCTAGCATGAGTTTTGAGACTCATGAGACTTTGTAATAAAACCCTGTTATTTTTGGTATTATATTCTGAATTCAGTTTGTGGATGATATGTGTATGTGTGATGAACATTCTGGGCACACATACGCATCAGTCTCGGTTCCAGGAGGTTTCCTCTCAGGAACGGGGGCGTCACAACTATAGTATAATTAGGTATGATATGAATATGTTAGTATAAATAGTATAGTGCTTGGTCCCAGCATTAGTTCAAAGATGTTTAGGTTTGTCATTGTCCAAGGATGATATTTGTATTGCAACTCCTAAGGTATTTACTTAGCATGCAAGCATGGTGCTTGGATAGTTAAGTAGCGTTGGATGTATCGTAGACCCATGCATTGTAGGGGTAGGCGAGCGGGTGGTGACAGCCCTGTTCGTCCACTGTAATCCTCCCATGTTCGGCTATGCCACATGCTCTTGGCGGTAATCGCTCTGGTATTACCAGGGGTAAGCCAGTGCCCGATATGTTCGACCACTAAGCCCTATTATTCAGTTTAGCATATGCATGTGTACACTATATAGGCTATGTATATGTATAATAGAAGCACACTAGGAACAACCTGTGAGGGCCCGACCCTATCATGGGGTCGTGCCGCTCGCCCGGGAATCGCATTGCATGGTGCCATGCGATGTGGCACCCAACAGCACACATATAAGGAACATGTATCACATAAATCAAAGGCGGAAGCTTACAAGTATTCTTTATAAATAATTTACATCAAATAACTACAGCGAAGACTAGTTTATCTCACGTTTCATATCTACTAAGCACTCGAGAAGATGTCCAGCCTGCGGACTCTTCTCGCTAGTAACATGTGACACCCGGTTCCGAAAATAGAACCAAGTGAATGCATATGTGTGCCCAGGATGTTCATCACACATACACATGTAATCCACAAACTGAAATCAGAATATAACCATGAATAAATAGTGTTTAAGTACTTTATTACATCGACTCATTGTCTCACTCATGAATCTCTAACTTATTCTTGCAGCGGAAGACTCTAATGACAGCGGAAATAACTAAACAGCAGGCTCTAATCTTCATCTCCACAGGCATGTTGATGGTAGTCCGCACGCCTAGTACTCCACATGGTCCTCGAAGTACTCATCTACTGTAGATGAAGTTTATGTTGTAATGCAAGGGTGAGTACATGTCGTACTCAGCAAGTGCGGGAAAAGTACGACATGTAGCTTACAACAAGGTATGGAATAAAAAGGCTCATTGCAGCAAGCAAATTTTATTTCACAAACACAATAAAAACAGTAACTAAGTCTAGATGAATTTAATCCCAATATAACCAAGTAAAACAGCAACATTCTTTCATCATAATTCACCATTTATCAAGTCTCAACCAGCCAATAATCTTTCTCAAGTTTATCTCATGCTCATAAATATTCATAACCATCTCATATTCATATAATCGAAACCAAACTCACTTTCATGACTCAAAACAGTCCCAAAATCAATCCCAATGACCATACCGAATAACCATCCCAAGTTTTCCCTCTAATCATGTGAGTTGGCCAGGTGCTTGTGACCGGAAGCACGGCTATCATGATAGTTTTACACTCTGCAGAGGTGGCACCACTTTACCCACAAGTTTGTGATTTCGTCACCAGTCGGCGACTGCAGAACCTCCATTATACCAGTACACAACTGTCGGTGTATGGCCAACATATCACAAAATAGCCTTTACAAAGGGGCTGCTAGATGTACGGACCCACTAAGGTTTCACCGGCAGGCTCGAATCACCATTCTTCCACCCACAGGCCCCCTCTTGTGCCATGCAGTTCCCAAGGCAGTCCCTCTCGACTCCCATTCCCCGCGCAATCCAACAGTCCATAACAAGCTAGCAACACACCTAATTAGTCAGCTAAGCCACACCCATATTTGGCCTTGTGGTGGCACTGTTTTCCTGGCATGTGCTGCCATGAACCGGTCCTTAGATCTACGGCAAGTAAACCACCATCTCATTCAGCAGCATCCACGAACCAAGCTTGCCTAGATCTCCTCGATTCCATGCTCATTAACATCATCAAGTTCTCATCATCATTATTCATATGAGTGCAGTAGCTAAACATGTTTTAATTCAACTCCCCGTATCCCGTAGATTAAGCAAAGCAAAAAGGAAAAAAAACCATACCCGACTCATCAGCTTTCCCGGCGACAAGGATGGTTAACAAAACTAGTAAACTCCTATAAAAGGGTGTGCCATCAAGTTGACTCAAGCATACGAGTTTTCGCAAACAAAACTGATTCGAAACATGGGATCAATATGGTCAAGGGGCACTTGCCTTGCTCCCGTGGTTCTTGTTGCTCAAGCGTCTCGAAGTCTTGGTGCTGTAGTTCCTCGTATATGGCCTCTTGATCTTGTCCTTCTACTCACGACCACACACATACAAAATTTACAGCAATCAATCATCATGCACAAACTTTACTCAAGATGCAATGGGGTAGATGAATGCAAATCCTATGGTGTTGTTTTATTAAACCAGTTTGTACGTGTTCTTGCATGTTTTAACGGGCTTTCATGGAGTTTTATGATAAACAAGGGTGTAGGGATCAAGTGTGGACGCGGTGATGATCTTGACTCAAGATCTAGATCAATTCCACTGTCAAAAATCGATCAAAACACGATCAGTCCACACGTAAAAGTTTCTGCTCGAAGGGGGCAAAGAAAACGGATGCGTAGAAACAGCGGCGATGTCGTAAGATGGGTAATGGGGACCTCTACCTCACTTCCTTTTGGTGGCAGGGTCTTCCTCCTAGCAATGGCAGCAGCAGGGAATTTTTCAATGGAAGATTAGGGTAGGACAGATCATCGGCTTCTTTTCCGGCAACGGCGAGGCGTGATGGGGCTCGTCGGCGGGTCTCGACGACGGGGCTCGATGGCGGGGCTCGACGGCAGGGCTCGACGGCGGGACTCGTCGGTGGCGCTCACCGGCGGGGTTCACCGGTGACCAAACTCCGGCAGTGGGGGCCAACTCGGCGACTTGGAGGGGGAGGGGGCTCAAGTCGGCGACTTGGGGGAGGGGGGCTGCGGCCAAAAATGGGGGGTGGGTTGTATTTATAAGGAGGAGAAGGGAGGAGTCATACTCCAATTAGAACTCAACCAAGAGTCCTACTATATTTGGAGCTCAACCAACTTATCCCCTTTTGTTGGGTGCGGCAGCCTTGGGAATTTAATCCCCCCAAATGTGGGGAAAAATCCCCTTTTTTGGAATTGGGGAATTTGGAAATTTTGGGGAAATTTTGGGGAAATTTGTGAATGGCTCATTTCAGCTATATTTTTCCTATTCCTCACCATTTCTATGTCGCTTGTTCTATTTCTACATTCCCCTCTCCATTTCTATGTCCCATTCCCCATTTCTACATTCTCTCTCCATTTCTATGTCCCATTCTCCATTTCTACATTTCCCTTCTCCATTTCTGTGGTTTTTCCTCCATTTCTATGGTTCCTTCCTCCATTTCTATGGTTCTTTCTCCATTTCTATGATTCTTTCTCCATTTCCATAGTTCTATCTCTATTTCTACTTCTTTTATAATGCTTCTCTACATGAAAAATGTATGCAATGCATGGAAATGAATTTGAGGGTGTTACACAACATGAAGTCATACGGCAGCGGCCGGGTTCTCCATGTGTTAAACAACTCGGAAGTCTCCAAGTCTCACCGGAAAACCTCCTCATAAGCACCAAAGTTAACCTGCAAAACCACTCATATAGCAAGCGTGAGCACATAGGCTCAGCAAGACTGACCCGTCTCACCTAAACATGTAACTCTATATGCTAGAATTGCAGTGTATAATAGGAAAGTAAGTTGCAAAAGACACGCCTATTTAGTTGAACCTTACTTTCAAGTTTTAGCAGCAAGTTGTCTTAGAACCTCGTTCTAAGACATATAAGAGAGCCGCAATCAAACAAGAAACGCATTTCTCTCATGTGCTTTGCCCAAGGTTGAAAAAGAACTTTAATTAGCTCTAAACTACAGCAAGTCATTAGCAAACAAAGTACAGCTTTCAATCATCAATCTTTTAACATGACACTAGCCTGTTCTTTCTACGTCACAGTACAGTGAACAAGTCGTACACACTGACCGTGAGGGATGGCGATTATAATCGATTTACACCTGCAGGGTTACCCGAATAACCCATCACTTACGCCCGTACTCGATGTTGTCTACAGCAACCACCACGGACGTCGTACGCAACCACCTTTCATCCGTCAGCCAATGTTGAACCGGTCCTATCATCCCGAGCAAGAGGTCTCTACGCGGTGCATCGGCAGTGCCCGCCAGCCAATTTACACCTCGCTGCTCTCAATCTACCCTCTGGATGACAAGCAATGCCTCAACACATCACTACCCGAATTACATCGGTTTCCCGGTTCCTATATATCCGGTAGGTCTTCAGTATTGTTCTAGCTTGTTCAACAGGCCCGCACACGGCTCGGTCCTCAATCGACACAAGCGGAGCTATGGCACCCAGGCCCCAAAGTCCTGTTGTCCTTACTCTCCGCTCGGTCTCATTTTTTTGGCCATGTGATTCATTTGCTATTTCTAACCGAGTGGTGCGCCTCTAGCCTATTCTTGTGAGCAGTTCCAACTACTCGACTTGTACCGAATCCTATACTACTTTAGCATTGCAGTGGCTACTCAAGGTTTAAAAGTTAGCCCCAAAACCCTGGTTCTCTTGGCTATGCAGTTGGGTTTTCAACAAGACTCTAATGCACAATTGTAATGAATAAATAATGTAAGTTTTCAAAACAGTAAAAGTTATGAAACGGCTAATGCAAACCGGAGCTTGCCTGTTTTGTAGGGTAGTAGTACATAATAACAGTTAGTGATCTTCTATCCCTTAATCCTTCTGAATTTTCTCAACTGATCCACACGTCAAGGGATGACTCCATCGAAGTCCTTCGTCGTGAGCACTATCGACATGAATATGCATAAACTTTTATAATGCAATTTAAAGACTTAACGACTTAAACTTGTGAAGAACAGAGGACTGTGTGGAAATGCTAGAAATGATGTTATGTCCTCTGTTGTGCAAATAAACTTAAAGGTTAACTCCCTCAGCCCTAGGAGTTTAGTTATAAAACTGTCTAGGTTTCCTAATGAGCATATAAGATGGGCTGAACTGATTTGGAAGTAACTGAAGATCCTGATATCCAATGACTTCGAAATTTTTACAGGAAGTCCTATCCTAAACAGGGACTTACGTTGCCAAATTGCAGCTAAAGTGGAAGGAAATTGTGTCTCCCATAATTCCCACAGTAATCCCTATGTTTTTCTCACATACATAAGATTGGAGAACAAGGACAGGAAGATCCAAGGCTCCACTATAGCTGAAATTTTGCCTGTGAGTTCCTGGTCACATGAAAATACCCTGTACCAAAATTTAGCATTTTTCACTGAGTGGTTTATTCATAACAATTCCTTAAGCAATTAAGTAACAAATAACTAATTCTGAAGTAACTCACATGTTCATGCCAAACTTAGTGAACTACAATTTCAATTATAGTTCAGAGAGAATTCATGAATTTTCCTAGGATTTTTGGAGCTAATAATTTCCCAGAACTGAATTTTCCAACTCTGGGATTTTTCTGAAAAGTTTCTGTATTCATTTGAACACAGAAAATTGAAATCTGAATTCTTCTACTTAAATCAACTCTAAATGATCTGAAAATTATACAGGAGTTCAATAACATCCTAAGGATTACTCTGGCAAAATTTGAGGATTTTTGGATGAACTAAACTCCCTCTAAAATTCTTTTACTGAAAAAATTCAAAGAATTTTCCAGAATTAATTATCGACTTACATACAAATTGGGTTGCAAATTTGAATAGAGTTTTTCAATCTGAATCTAAACCAATTTGAATCACTAAATTTGGAGTTTCCTAGCAAAAGTTATGCTCTTCCAAAGTTTGAAGGAAATCTGGAATTCAAATTAGGGGGAAAGTTTAAAATCTGATGGTGGGGTCCGGGGTGACGTGGCACATCCTGGGAGGAGAACACACGGGGTTACAGGGATATCATCACACAGTCACAAATGGATCCGGTGCAACAGAAAATCCCAATTGCATTTCTCCTCTCACTGACAGCGGGCCCAGCCCCTTCTTCTTCATGCTCTCGCCATTCCCGCGCCCGCGCTCGGAGCTTGCCGGAGCTCCACGGAACTCGGTCTCCCGACCTCATCCCGAAACCCTGCTCGCCGCCAGGGCCTAAAACCACGCACTGAGCACCTTGCTGAATTTTCCCCGAGCCGGTGAGGTCCCCAACCCCTCTCGCTACGCCGCAGCGGCTCGGTTCCACTTCGGTGACGTTGCCCGCTCTGCCTAGCTCGCCAAACCCTATGTTTTCAAGCTCTAAAGAACCGGTGAACTATGAGGAAGATTGACATGGTCTCAAAACTGCTTGGGAATGGCGGCTAATGGGGTTTCACCGTGCGCCCACGGTCCCTCGCCTTGGTCGCCATTACAAAAGCTTGAATTTGGCCGGCTACAGAGTGTTTCGTGCTAGGGTTACGAAGCAAAAATGTTCCTTAGCAAGTCTAGCTCGTGTGTGCCTAATATGGTGAACTATAACCAAACCTTGATTGATAATTTGAGTAAATCTTACCCACAGATTGGTTTGCACGGATCGGAGGAAAACTTCAAAATTCACCGTCGACAATCACAGGTTCGGCTTGATATTCGGAGGTGAGCATCACGTGGTCCTAGCGCGTCCGAGGATGCTCTTGCTTGGGCGTGAGAAGCTCTCTGTAGGGCTGTCCATGTGAGCCTCCTCCGTCGGTTGCTCTCGGCCGCCGCATGGACACGGCGTTCCCGGGGTAGGAAGGCCGAACACCGGTCGGTGGCGCGTCGAGGAGGGAAAGGAAGATGCCCTGGTGCCTTTTTGCCACTCATGAGCCTGTGTTCGCGATCACATGGACTGGCTTCCGATCGGTCGAAGGTGGCGGCAGTGTGTGGCGTTCAGTCGTGCATGAGGAAGAAACAGAGCGCGGTTCATCGGTTCTGTGGGCAAAACACTCATGCTGATGCTGATAAGAGCGCTAGAGCAGGTTGCCAACCCGATTGGAGTAGAGATGAGGTGTCCCTCGGTTGCAATCGGTGGCGCACGGTAAGCCTTCGGGTTTGTCTCGGTGGCGTTCGGTGGCTTCGAGTGGAAAACATAGGACCGACTCATTTTTCAGATATTTGGGCAGACTGACCAGTGGGCCCTACGGTCCCTCTTTTCCTCTCAAATTTTCTCAAAGTTGGCAACTGACTCAATTCAATTGTGGAAAGTTTGAATCTGAACTGTATTTGGATAATTGGACAAGGTTCATCCAAATTCAAATTTGAATTTGAATTCCTATGCAATTTAAAGTCCATTTGGAAAATGGATAGCAACCAAAATTCATGAAACTTTGAATACCCACTAATTTGGACCTAAGGAATTCAAATATGAAATCTTATTTTTGTTTTGTGACACGACCCCACGGTCTTGTTGAGCCAGGATCACGCTGAGGGGTGCTGCGTTGCACAGCACCGTATAACACACGCCAAAGGTACAAAGCGGAAGCGAAATTATATTACATAAAGTGGTTTATGAACATGTTTACATCAAAATAAGTCCAGTCTACACTCACGGGCGTAGACTACGCATCAAGTACACGTTCAGCCCTTGAATGTGTCCTTGCTAGCACACACGCACACTAACTCTGCGGCGTGCACGACTCCCACTCGACGGGGTTCCCCTCCTGGGGTTCCGTCTCCTCTTCGGGAGTCCCTTCCTCATAGAACCCTGCAAAAGCTTCAAACACAAGCAGTGAGCATGAAGGCTCAGCAAGTATGACCCGTCTCACCTAAACATGGAACTTCTACATGAGGGGTAATGGGTTACATGAGGTAAAAATCATTTGCAAGGACTCGCCTAATTAGTAGAACCTTATTTTCAGGTTTTAGCAGCAGGTTGTGGAGAACCTTACGCTAAGGCACATTAGAGAGCCGCAATCAAACAAGAAACGCATTTCTCTCATGTACTTTGCCCAAAGTTGAAAAGAACTTTAGTTAGCTCTAAACTACAACAAACCATTAACAAACAAAGTCCATCTTTCAATCAGCAGCATTTTAACATGTAACTAGCCTGTTCTTTCTACGTCACGGTACAGTGAACAAGTGGTACTCACTGACCGCGAGGGACGGCGATTATAATCGATTTACACCTGCAGGGTTACCCGAACAACCTGTCACGTATGCCCGTACTCGATGTTGCCTACAACAACCATCACGGACGCCGTACGCAACCACCTTTCACCCGTCAGCCAAATATTGAACCGGTCCCATCGTCCCGAGCAAGAGGTCTCTGCACGTGCATCTCAGTGCCGCCAGCCGATTTGCACCTCAAGCTCTCAACCTACCCTCTGAACGACGGGCAATGCCTCAATACCCAGCTACCCGAGTTACATCAGTTTCCCGGTTCCCATATAGTCGGTAGGTCTTCGGTACTGTTCTAGCTTGTTCAACAGGCCTGCACACGGCTCGGTCCTCAATCGACACAAGCGGAGCTACAGCACACAGGCCCCAAAGTCCTGCTGCCCTTACTCTCCGCTTGGTCTCATTTTCTTGCCATGTGTTTCATGTGCTATCACTACCCGAGTCGAGTGCCTCTAGCCTATGCTCGCGAGTAGTTCCAACTACTCGACTTGTACCGAATCCTACACTATCTTAGCATTGCAGTAGCTAACGAGGTTTTCAATCCTAATCCCAACCCATGATTTTCTTGGCTATACATTTGGGTTTCCAAACAAGTCTCTAATGCAAAGAATAATAGTATTCAAAGATGTGCTCAAAACAATAAACATTAATAAAAAGGTTAATGCAAACCGGAGCTTGCCTTGCTGCTCTTGGTCGTAGGCTAGCTGCTCCTCCGGAGTAACGAAGTCTAGGACTTCGGGTTCCTCCTCGACCTTAGCGACTACATGATAGAAGTAATACATGTATTAATTTAAATGCAGTTGTATTTACTTTTAATCTTGTGAAGTCTATAACTCTTACTAGACAAGCCCAATGACTGTGAAATTTTTACTGTGGCTTGGTCACAACCAAAACAAAGACTTGGTCAAGTTTTAGTTGCAGCAAAGCTCATTTGAGCCCTCCACAATTAATCATGTACTTGAACTTAATTAAAGGCTTTTAGGGTGTTCTAAGAATTTTCATGAAACAAACTATGACTTTCTGAAAACTAGATTTTCAGAGGGTTCTAATGGAGTTGGTCTCACTTAATTTGAATGTTCCTAGCTAAAGATATGAGCTAAACAATTTCAGAGAAAATTCTGAAAATGTTTCTGAACATTTTCTATTTTCTCTCGAACAGTTTCACTAATCACACCATTAGGTGGAACAAATGAGCTCAAATGGATCTGAAATTTTTATGGTAGCTCAGGGATATTTCGGTGAACATCCCAGCAAAATTTCAGGATTTTGCTCCAAAGGACTCTCCAGTTAAAATTCCAAACATTTTAAACTTTGAGGAATTAATTCTGGAAAAATAAGGAATTTCATGAAGTGAAACTTGATTTGCTGGAAAGTACTCAGAGAGCTGAATCCAGCAAAATTTGGTTCACTCGATTTGGAGCTCTCTAGCCAAAGTTATAAGGATTTGAAGTTTGAACTGAAACTGAAATTCGGGGAAAAGTTTAAACTCCTGCTTGTGGGCCCCGCACACAGTGCGTCGTCTCCCTCCTCGCGCCAACGGCGCGGCGGCGGCGGTCTCCGGCGACCTTCGCCGGAATTGAGTTCCCGGCCATCCCCCGGCCCGAAACTCGCCGC
This sequence comes from Neostapfia colusana, assembly GCA_030760725.1. Classification (NCBI taxonomy): domain Eukaryota; kingdom Viridiplantae; phylum Streptophyta; class Magnoliopsida; order Poales; family Poaceae; genus Neostapfia; species Neostapfia colusana. The sequence continues at coordinate 27,146,863 of JASWHV010000017.1, read as the reverse complement.
CTGCCCCTATACTGACCCCCTGGACTCCATGGTTGGGTCGCCGGCCGCCGGCGATGACCGGAAACCCGTGCGCACCGGTGACAGCACCTGCTAGGGTTCCGGTGAGGTCAGTCCCGCTCTCCCGTGCACCAAATCAACCGGGAATCGGTCGGAGAGCATCAGTAGAGCATGGGAAACACGAACCAGGGCTGGGTGGAAGCTAGAAATACCGGCAACTATGCTCTCGACAGTGAGCCGAGGTGTTCAGCCATGGCGGCGGGGAAAATGGCCATGTCATGGCCGATTCTCGATGGTTTTCTCTAATTCCAGTTTGAGCGTGGGCACTATCGTGCGTAGAAGCTACTAGGTAACGAGTTTGTCCAACCCTCGTGCATAGAGCACGAATTTTACCCGAAGGTGAGCTCGGTCCTTATGAACTGATCAAGAGTAAATTTGGAAATTCTCGGCCGAGGGTTGATCAATCGCCAAACGGCTTTCGGCTACTCCATCTACATACAATCACGCACCTTTCTTGTGTAGAGAAGAGGACGTGACAACGGCTGTGTTGTGCTGTCCACAAGAGCCCGATCGGCGGCGATGCTTGGTTCGCCGGACAAACGGTTCGGTACAGCTCGAGGACGCTTGCTCACTGGCCAACACAGTGTCTAGGAGGTTGCTCACGATCTCCCGGTTCCGTTTTGCTGTGGAGGAGGCTGTGCTCGCGAGTGATCGGGCTTGATCAAGCGTGAGCTCGAGCGGCGGCGGTTGCAGTGGAAGAACAGGCCGAGTACGTCGGCAGCTCGGGGAATGGGCGATCTGAGCACGCCAAGGATGGGATAAGTAGCCCGGCGACTGGTCTCCGGCTTGGGGCGCGCAGCAGGAGCTGGCGCCGGCTGCCCCCCGGTGGCGCGCGCACACTGCACCCGGGAACCGATTGAGCTGTGTTTCAGTCGGTTTGTGTTGAAGTAGTGGCTGACATGTGGGTCCCACTTCCAGTTTTAACCTCTGAAATTTACTCCTAATCACTGTTGTAAACAGTGAGCCCCATAGTACCCCTGGTAATTCAAATTATACACCCATGAGCCATTTGAATTGATCAAAGTTCAAATGAGGTTTGGTGTGAATGAATTTCAGCACAAGTTCAGTTTTGAATTCAAATAAAGTTTGAATTTGTCCCACTTAGCTTATGTCAAGATCAACTACAATTGGAGTGAAAATTGGTGTGTGGGCTCACAAAATGTGCTGAGTAAGAATATGCCTCCCACTTTTAAATTCATGGGATAAAAACAGTTTGAATTTGAATATGGTTTCAAACTGCCCTCTTTCTAACTATACCCAAAATGACCTCAAAAAGGTATTGAATTTGGGTGAAATTTGGCATGGACATCCTTAGCAATGTGTAGGAGTTTTCATATGCCCAGCCCATCTATATCACATGTGGAAAATGCCACTTTTGCAATATGTGAGTTTGTTCTCTAATGAGCATGTTGATGGTGGTTACTTGCTCTTCATTTGTGTTCATCATCTTTCCTCAAATGAGGTGTGTGGTGTGGTGATGAACACTTCAAATGTGTGCCAAAAACTGAGGCCCTTACATTCCTCCCCCCTTAAAAGAATCTTGTCCCGAGATTATATGGTGAAAATGAGAGAGAGGACGGTGGAAATTACCGGATATGCGACGTGAAAAAGTCGGGGTAGTTAGCGTGAAGAAATCCTTCGCTCTCCCATGTCGCTTCGTCAACAGAGTGATTACTCCATAGAACCTTGTAGAACCACAACGTACGGTTGCGTGTGGTTTGGGCCTTTTCATCAATAATCTGCACCGGTTCCTCCCGATAGGTGAGATCCAGTTGCAGTTCTTCAATGTCTTCCAGCTGAACAGCAGTTGATAGCTTGAGACACTTCCTCAGCTGGGAAATGTGAAAGACGTCGTGCACACCGGAAAGTGCTTCTTGTAATTCCAGCCGGTATGCCACTGATCCACATCTTTCGGTAATCTGGAATGGACCGATGAATCGGGGTGCCAACTTTCCTCTCACCCCAAATCTGTTTACGCCCTTCATTGGAGACACCCGTAGATATACGTGATCTCCAACTTCGAATTGTAATGGGCACCTTCTCCGGTCCGCATACTGTTTCTGACAGGATTGAGCGGCTTTTAGGTTTGCTTGAATCAGTCGAACCTTTTCTTCCGCGTTATTGACAAGGTCAATCCGGAAGGTAACCCTTTCGCCAGACTCACACCAGTTCAATGGTGTGCGGCACTTCCTACCGTATGGCGCCTCGTAAGGTGCCATCTTGATGCTGGCTTGGTACCCATTATTGTATGAGAACTCGGCTAACGGCAAGTGATCATCCCAATTCTTGCCGTGGTTGATAGCGCAAGCTCGTAGCATGTCTTCTAGAATCTGATTTACCCGCTCGGTTTGCCCATCCGTCTGCGGGTGGTATGCTGAACTACGGATCAACTTCGTCCCCAAGGCAGCGTGTAGCTGCTCCCAAAAACGGGACACAGAAGTGCCCCGATCCGATATGATGGTACGGGGTACGCCGTACAAGCATAGGATCCGTGAGATGTACAGTTCAGCGTACTTCTTGGCGTTGTAGTTGGTGTTGACCGGGATGAAATGGGCAACTTTGGTGAGCCGATCGACGATTACCCACACAGAATCATGTTTCTGCAAGGTGGTGGGTAAACCGACGATGAAGTCCATGCTCACATCCTCCCATTTCCAGGCAGGAATGCCCAGTGGTTGCAGCAGTCCGGTTTTCCGCATATGATCTGCCTTCACCCTTCGACATGTATCACACTCGGACACGTATTTTGCAGTCTCACGCTTCATCCGTGTCCACCAAAACTTGCTTCTGAGTTCTTGATACATTTTGTTGCTGCCGGGGTGAATAGAAAACTTTGACAAGTGAGCCTCATCAAAGATTTTCTTCCGTAACTCCGGGTTACGGGGTACGACGATCCGGTCCTTGAACCATAGGACGCCGTGTCCGTCCTTCCGGAAATATTTCAGCTCCCCACTGTCTACACGTCTCCGCAAATGCGACATGCCCTTATCATTCTTCTGGGCTGCCGCTATCTCTTCACGGATGGTGGGGATCAAAGCTAAGTTGTAGAGAGCTCCGTGTGGAATCACATGTAGTGGTGGTTTGCTCTCTTCCAACGGTGTGATGGTCAGATTGTTGACGTATGACTTGCGGCTCAGCGCATCTGCCACTATGTTTGCCTTGCCCGGATGATAATGGAGCTCTATTTCGTAATCCTTTATCAGTTCTAACCATCTTCGTTGCCTCATGTTCAGCTCTTTCTGAGTGAATATGTACTTGAGGCTTTTGTGGTCGGTATATAGATGTACGAGGTTACCGAGTAGGTAGTGCCTCCACATTTTCAGTGCAAGTACCACGGCAGCGAGCTCCAAGTCGTGAGTTGGATAATTTTGCTCATGGTTTCTAAGCTGCCGTGATCCATACGCGACCACTCTTCGGTCTTGCATCAGCACACATCCGAGCCCAATGCCGGATGCATCACAGTACACATCGAACGGTTTTCTTGTGTCTGGCTGCGCCAAAACCGGTGCTGATGTCAGGTGCTTGACTAAAGCCTTGAATGCTGCTTCACACGCTGGACTCCAAACATATTTGGTAGCCTTCTTCAGCAGCTCTGTCATAGGCTTGGCAATCTTCGAGAAGTTCGGAATGAACCTCCAATAATATCCCACGAGTCCGAGGAAACTCCGTACCTCGTGAACAGTTCTCGGGGATTTCCAATTCAGCACTTGAGTGATCTTGCTCGGGTCCACAGTGATACCCTACGCTGAGATGATATGCCCGAGAAAAGGCACTTGCGATATCCAAAACTCGCATTTGCTGAATTTCGCGTATAACTTGTGGTCCCGCAGCCGTTGCAAGACTATACGCAGATATTTCTTGTGACCTTCCTCCGACTTGGAATACACCAGGATGTCATCGATGAAGACCACGACAAACTTGTCCAGCTCCGGCATGAATACCGAGTTCATCAAGTACATGAAGTGAGCTGGAGCATTGGTGAGGCCGAAGGACATAACCAGGTACTCATAAAGTCCATACCTCGTAGAGAAAGCTGTCTTCGGAATGTCCTCAGCCCTTATCTTAATCTGATGGTACCCGGATCTTAAGTCCATTTTGGAAAAGATCTTTGCTTCGACCAACTGATCAAACAACATGTCGATTCGTGGCAACGGGTACTTGTTCTTGATGGTTACGGCATTTAATGGACGATAGTCCACGCAAAGCCGCAACGTCTCATCCTTCTTCTTGACAAATAACGCCGAACAGCCCCATGGCGAGGAGCTCGGCCTAATAAAACCCTTCTCCAGGAGGTCCGTGAGTCTTCAGTTCAGCCAACTCCTTGGGCGCCATCTTGTACGGCCTTCGGGATATTGGCATGGTTACCGGTGCAAGTTCAATCTTAAACTCCACCTCTCTATCGGGCGGCATCCCCAGCAAATCGTCCGGGAATACGTCAGGGAACTCTCGGACTACTGGAATATCTTCCAATCTGATAGTTGTGGCTTGATAGACACTTGGAAGTTTTATTTCTGGACTGTCCAGAAATAATGAGTGAGACCCGTGCACTTCTGAGTTTAAGGGCGTGACTCGAAGGACGGTGTCTAAAACAGCGCCGTGGCGGGTTAACCACGACATCCCTAGGATGACATCGACCTTCTGTCCCTCTAAGATAATGAGAGACGTGGGGTACACTCTACCCGCTAAGCATAATGGTGCTTTGGAAACCATTACACTTGCTGAAATCTTCCCACCCGGTGAATAAATTAAATATGGACTATCGGTGGGTAGTATTGGCAAGCTGTGTTTAGCAATGAAAGTTTGGCTAATAAAATTATGCGTGGCGCCTGAATCAAACAGTACTATAGCGGGATGCTGGTGGAGTTGGAACATACCCGCAAGGATTGGCTCGCCCTCCGGCACGTCCTCAATGGCAAGCTGGTGGACGGTGCCGGGCCTAGGGTTTGCCCGCCGCGCATTAGTGGGGTTCCGGGGTTGATTCCTCCTTGGAAACTGTGGTGCCACTCCGCCGCCTTGCCTCTCCGGGCAACTGCTCGCGAAGTGTCCTGGACGACCACACTTGTAACATGTGGCCGCTGCTGGTGGAGTGCTCAGGGGACGAAAGCCCGGCATGCGTTGCTGAGGTGCATACGCACGCGGCATCGCCCGCTGCTGCTGTTGTTGTTGCGGTGGTACTGGCAGTGCCGGCCTGAATGCCGGTGAAGAGTACGGCCGACTGCGGAACGGCATCGACCGCTGTGGTGGCTACCAGCATGGACCTGATGGTGGGCGATTCACCATCCAAAACTTCTGAGAAGGACCGCTTCCTTCTCCGCTGCTTTGCGGCGCGCTTCGCTTTCGCTCTGCTGCCGCCAACTCCTTGCCGGAGTCCTCCTGAACAATCGCAGCATCAATGATATCGTTGAGGCTGCCGCGATTGAACATCGCCAACTTGTCCTTCAGGAGCGGGTTAAGCCCCTGGTAAAAGTGGTCCCGCCGCTTCTCGTCAGTATCTGCGTGATACGACGCGTAGAGCGCGAGATCGTTGAACGCCCTGGAGTATTCCAGCGCGTTCCTGCTCCCTTGTTGCAGGTGTAGGAATTCATGCGTCTTCCTCTTCATCAGACCTGGTGGTATATGATAGGCCCTGAAGGCCGCCCGAAACTCTGTCCAGGTCATCACTCGGTCGGTGGGCTGTGAAGCACAGAAGTTGGCCCACCACGCGCTCACGGATCCTTGGAGCTGCTGGACCGCGAACTGAGTCTTGCGCTGCTCACTTATCTGTAGCAGCCCGAACTTCATCTCTATGACGCGGAGCCAGTTGCCCGCGTCAAGAGGTTCATCCGCCCTTGAGAATACTGGGGGATGAGTCGCCAGGAAGTCGGAGTAGGAGCTCTGTTGATGCTCCTCACGGCCTTGACGTCTCTCTGGGCGAGACGTATTGGCGATAAGCGTTTGCAGCAACTCCGTGTGCTGCTGATGTGAACCCGCCATTGCCGCGATGATGTCGGCCAATGTAACTGTCGGTAGTGGCGGTGGCGGTGTTTGCTGTTGCTGTTGCTGCTGTTGCTGTTGTCCCGAGGAGTCCTCGGGAGGCGGTTGGGAGGTCTCTCCCCCTTGACTAGTACCCCCAACGTCCGGGTTGGCACGAGTACGCGTCATTCTGAAATTCAAAACAGCAGCGATTAGCACATGTCTTACTTAAAATTCCAAATGCAACAGTAGGTATTGAAGTGACACATGAATAATTTGCACAACATTCACATATATTGATAAAGCATAAACTTTATACAAGATACATTATCCTCGGGTCTCCGAGAAGTCGTGCTCATGTCGTCACTACCTATACATACGCTACTGTCTACACGACATGTCACCGATTACAAAAGTTGGGTTACACTACCCTGGCTGCCCTACATGGCAACTGTAACCCCTTACTCGGAGTAGAACTCGACCTCCTGCGGGTCGTCCTCCTCCGGTACCTCTGCTGGTGGCTCTGGATCTACCACCTCTTCTCCCATTCCGGGTTCTCCCATTGCTGGAAGACCCAAGACCACCGGTATGCCCAATACCGGAGGTACGAGGTCCTGCAAAGCATGCACCTCGTCCATAGCCTGGTTGTAATCTTCTTCCCGGCCTTGCCCTTCCTCAATAGCGTCGTCCCGCTCTTGAGTAAGTTCCTCGTTCTGCTGGGTCAGATTCTGTACCAGTTCTTGCAACGCCGCGATGTCGACACGGCTTTTTCTCTTCGCCTTCTTCAGACGATGCAACTGATTATGTTGTTCATTCAGTCGCTTGATCGTAGGAAGGAGCACATTGCGGAGTGCGCTGTGAGCACTCTCGAAATGGTCTCCACGGCTTGTGCTCTCCTTGAGCTTTTTGGCGAGATGCTCCGTATGAACAGCTTGGCTGTCCATCACGGCGTTTCCCGCCCTCATCTGGAGGCTAAGGTTTGCCTCCGCGGGGTTGTACCTTGGGCAACTCGGGTCCGTTGCCTCCAGGTACCTGTCTTCCCACACATGCTGTGCCCGTCCCTCCACCGGAACGAGCGCGTATGGAGTGCCCTCCATAGCCTGCACGTGTAGTTGGCAGAAACGTGACATAGTGTCACGGGCTGCCACTTGCCACATCCCTTCCGGTTGTCTTCCTCTCACCGTGACGGTGAACGGCACCCAACCGGGTGGCGTAGGTCCTGCAGGGACTTCGACATGGATTGTCCACGTCTTGTTCCCCTCTTCGCCTTCTTCTTTGGTGAAGTATTGCGGCATCTGGTTGTACCCGAAATATTGGAGCATTTGCCACAATGCTTCCGGGTAGCCGCTGTGGTGAGAACAGTGGGACACCACCCACCCATTCTCCAATTGTTTATCTGCTGTCATATGTAAAAATATATTTGAGAAATGTCAAATATTTACTTAAACAGTAAACCTCTGAGTTATAACATAAGACATGTCATTGAACCCATAGAACTTGGAAACATAGTTCAAATTTTAAACAAATTTGACTGCTGATCTGCTGTTCAACATGACAGCCCTGACCAGTTTCCATATCAACCTGATTTAGGCCATGTTAAAGGCAAAACTAGTTCTGGAGCTCAACATCAAAGTGCAAGCTAACTTCAATAGCTTTCCAGAAAGTATTTGCTTGGCCTAATATCTGTCCTGGTTCAACAGTTATGAGATGCCAAAGTTAACAGAATTTATGGAGAAATCTGGACAGCACCTCCCTGCTTTAGGTACTGATTTAATCCAAGAATTCCAGTTAATTCTGTTCCTAATCTGACAAAGCTTTCTGTTACAAAGTTGTAACCCATCTCATAAGCTTTCCAGAACTACCTCATTTTCTATTTTTTTGTATTTTTAAGCAGGAAGTTATGCTTAATTTACAGAGAGTTTACAGAGAGTCTTTACTCTGTCCTGTTTTCTGGACAGTTTCAACTCTACTGCATTTTTCGAGTGGTTAAGGGATGAAACACCTCTGGATCTCAACAGAAAAGTTGTAAAGCTCTTACAAAGCTTTCCAGAAATGTATCATATGACCCCAACCTCGAAAGAACTCAACCTCTAACCTCTGATCAACTTCAGCCCTAATTCAGCTGAAACAGAGTACTCTGTCCTTAACAACCTATATGTTGAAAACTTGTTTACTTTGAATATCCTGTTCAAGGGAAGGAGTTACATCAAGTTTTTCTACTTTGGATCAAAACATTCAAGTTTTTACAATGAAGTTGTTCATTTAGTTGGGGTGTGACGTCGATGCGTCACCAGATTATGTCGGTACTACGTCCTCACAAAGAAAAACCTATACCAGACTTAGCCGGCTTCGTTAATTCAGTGGCACTAAACGTCACTCGCACACGGATGCTACACGTCTATCGTTTCGTGGTCAGACTACCTGCAGAAACTCAAACAATCATCAGACTCGGCTGCACACCGAACCCGGAATCCATGCAGTTCGTACACCCGGCCGTCATCACTCGCCCGGATGTCCTCAAGCCAAACACGCCTTGAGTTACGTGTTCACGTTTCAGACCACGTGACGGGGTCTCCCAAGTTGCACCACGCATGCCAGGGATAGACGTTGCTCGAATACCCCAAACGACATGAAGAGTCGTAGAGAATATCAAAGCGGATCGGGTTACCTGCCACCCGTGGGGCTCCACCCTTCAGCTTGTGCGCACTGGTGGACAGCGCTTACGTGTACCCCCCAAGACATAATTGTCCCGAGATACACGATTTTTCCGACATAATCAAATAAGTTAATATGCCACATTCTATATACTAATAACATCCTTATACGGGCTACTAACTCGTTCCTCACTGGATTTTTTTGAAAAAGATGACCTTTGTAGTGCGTTAAACCTCAAGCGAGCTATGATACCAGCGCTGACACGACCCCACGGTCTTGTCGAGCCAGGATCACGCTGAGGGGTGCTGCGTTGCACAGCACTGTATAACACACGTCAAAGGTACAAAGCGGAAGCGAAATTATATTACATAAAGTGGTTTATGAACATGTTTACATCAAAATAAGTCCAGTCTACACTCACGGGCGTAGACTATGCATCAAGTCCACGTTCAGCCCTTGAACGTGTCCTTGCTAGCACACACGCACACTAAATCTGCGGCGTGCACAACTCCCACTCGACGGGGTTCCCCTCCTGGGTTTCCGTCTCCTCTTCGGGAGTCCCTTCCTCATAGAACCCTGCAAAAGCTTCAAACACAAGCAGTGAGGACGAAGGCTCAGCAAGTCTGACCCATCTCACCTAAACATGGAACTTCTACATGAGGGGTAATGGTTTACATGACGTAAAAATCATTTGCAAGGACTCGCCTAATTAGTAGAACCTTATTTTCAGGTTTTAGCAGCAGGTTATGGAGAACCTTACGCTAAGGCACATGAGAGAGTCGCAATCAAACAAGAAACGCATTTCTCTCATGTACTTTGCCCAAAGTTGAAAAGAACTTTAGTTAGCTCTAAACTACAACAAACCATTAACAAGCAAAGTCCATCTTTCAATCAGCAGCATTTTAACATGTAACTAGCCTGTTCTTTCTACGTCACGGTACAGTGAACAAGTGCTACTCACTGACCGCGAGGGACGGCGATTATAATCGATTTACACCTGCAGGGTTACCCGAACAACCCGTCACGTACGCCCGTACTCGATGTTGCCTACAACAACCATCACGGACGCCGTACGCAACCACCTTTCACCCGTCAGCCAAATATTGAACCGGTCCCATCGTCCCGAGCAAGAGGTCTCTGCACGCGCATCTCAGTGCCGCCAGCCGATTTACACCTCAAGCTCTCAATCTACCCTCTGAACGACGGGCAATGCCTCAATACCCAGCTACCCGAGTTACATCAGTTTCCCGGTTCCCATATAGCTGGTAGGTCTTTGGTACTGTTCTAGCTTGTTCAACAGGCCCGCACACGGCTCGGTCCTCAATCGACACAAGCGGAGCTACAGCACACAGGCCCCAAAGTCCTGCTGCCCTTACTCTCCGCTTGGTCTCATTTTCTTGCCATGTGTTTCATGTGCTATCACTACCCGAGTCGAGTGCCTCTAGCCTATGCTCGCGAGTAGTTCCAACTACTCGACTTGTACCGAATCCTACACTATCTTAGCATTGCAGTAGCTAACGAGGTTTTCAATCCTAATTCCAACCCATGGTTTTCTTGGCTATGCATTTGGGTTTCCAAACAAGACTCTAATGCAAAGAATAATAGTATTCAAAGATGTGCTCAAAACAATAAACATTTATAAAAAGGTTAATGCAAACCGGAGCTTGCCTTGCTGATTTTGGTCGTAGGCTAGCTGCTCCTCCGGAGTAACGAAGTCTAGGACTTCGGGTTCCTCCTCGACCTTAGCGACTACATGATAGAAGTAATACATGTATTAATTTAAATGCAGTTGTATTTACTTTTAATCTTGTGAAGTCTATAACTCTTACTAGACAAGCCCAATGACTGCGAAATTTTTACTGTGGCTTGGTCACAACCTAAAAAGAGACTTGGTCAAGTTTTAGTTGCAGCAAAGCTCATTTGAGCCCTCCACAATTAATCATGTACTTGACCTTAATTGAAGGCTTTTAGGGTGTTCTAAGGATTTTCATGAAACAAACTATGACTTTCTGAAAACTAGATTTTCAGAGGGTTCTAATGGAGTTGGTCTCACTTAATTTGAATGTTCCTAGCTAAAGATATGAGCTAAACAATTTCAGAGAAAATTCTGAAAATGTTTCTGAACATTTTCTATTTTCTCTGGAACAGTTTCACTAATCACACCATTAGGTGGATCAAATGAGCTCAAATGGATCTGAAATTTTTGTGGTAGTTCAGGGATATTTTGATGAACATCCCAGCAAAATTTCATGATTTTTCTCCAAAGGACTCTCTAGTTAAAATTCCAAACATTTTCAATTTTTGAGGAATTAATTCTGGAAAAATAAGAATTTCATGAAGTGAAACTTGATTTTCTGGAAAGTACTCAGAGAGCTGAATCCAGCAAAATTTGGTTCGCTCGATTTGGAGCTCTCTAGCCAAAGTTATAAGGATTTGAAGTTTGAACTGAAACTGAAATTTGGGGAAAAGTTTAAACTCCTGCTTGTGGGCCCCGCACACAGTGCGTCGTCTCCCTCCTCGCGCCAACTGCGCGGCGGCGGCGGTCTCCGGCGACCTTCGCCGGAATTGAGTTCCCGGCCATCCCCCGGCCCGAAACTCGCCGCCTGCCCCTATACTGACCCCCTGGACTCGATGGTGGGGTCGCCGGCCGCCGGCGATGACCGGAAACCCGTGCGCGCCGGTGACAACACCTGCTAGGGTTCCGGTGAGGTAAGTCCCGCTCTCCCATGCACCAAATCAACCGGGAATCGGTCAGAGAGCATCAGTAGAGCATGGGAAACACGAACCAGGGCTCGGTGGAAGCTAGAAATACCGGCAACTATGCTCTCGACGGTGAGCCGAGGTGTTCAGCCATGGCGGCGGGGAAAACGGCCATATCATGGCTGATTCTCGATGGTTTTCTCTAATTCCAGTTCGAGCGTGGGCGCTATCGTGCGTAGAAGCTACTAGGTAACGAGCTTGTCCAACCCTCGTGCATAGAGCACGAATTTCACCCGAAGGTGAGCTCGGTCCTTATGAACTGATCAAGAGTAAATTTGGAAATTCTCGGCCGAGGGTTGATCAATCGCCAAATGGCTTTCGGCTACTCCATCTACATACAATCACGCACCTTTCTTGTGTAGAGAAGAGGACGTGACAATGGCTGTGTTGTGCTGTCCACGAGAGCCCGATCGGTGGCGATGCTTGGTTCGCCGGAGAAACGGTTCGGTACAGCTCGAGGACGCTTGCTCACTGGCCAACACGGTGTCTAGGAGGTTGCTCACGATCTCCCGGTGCCGTTTTGCTGTGGAGGAGGCTGTGCTCGCGAGTGATCGGGCTTGATCAAGCGTGAGCTCGAGCGGCGGCGGTTGCAGTGGAAGAACAGGCCGAGTACGTCGGCAGCTCGGGGAATGGGCGATCGGAGCACGCCGGGGAGGGGATAAGTACCCCGGCGACTGGTCTCCGGCTTGGGGCGCGCAGCAGGAGCTGGCGCCGGCTGCCCCCCGGTGGCGCGCGCACACTGCACCCGGGAACCAATTGAGCTGTGTTTCAGTCGGTTTGTGTTGAAGTGGTGGCTGACATGTGGGTCCCACTTCCAGTTTTAACCTCTGAAATTTACTCCTAATCACTGTTGTAAACAGTGAGCCCCATAGTACCCCTGGTAATCCAAATTATACACCCATGAGCCATTTGAATTGATCAAAGTTCAAATGAGGTTTGGTTTGAATGAATTTCAGCACAAGTTCAGTTTTGAATTCAAATAAAGTTTGAATTTGTCCCACTTAGCTTATGTCAAGATCAACTCCAATTGGAGTGAAAATTTGTGTGTGGGCTCACAAAAATGTGCTGAGTAAGAATATGCCTCCCACTTTTAAATTCATGGGATAAAAACAGTTTGAATTTGAATATGGTTTCAAACTGCCCTCTTTCTAACTATACCCAAAATGACCTCAAAAAGGTTTTGAATTTGGATGAAATTTGGCATGGACATCCTTAGCAATGTGTAGGAGTTTTCATATGCCCAGCCCATCTATATCACATGTGGAAAATGTCACTTTTGCAATATGTGAGTTTGTTCTCTAATGAGCATGTTGATGGTGGTTACTTGCTCTTCATTTGTGTTCATCATCTTTCCTCAAATGAGGTGTGTGTGTGGTGATGAACACTTCAAATGTGTGCCAAAAACTGAGGTCCTTACATTTTGGCTGCTGCAAATGAGGTTTTGAGCACAACAGTTTGCATTCCTATTGGTTGCCCTCATTTGTAATTTTAGTTGAACAAAGTTAGTTCAAAAGCTTAATTTAAACTTCCTATTATACATGAGGGCACTGCACATGGTGTTAAAATAAACTTTGGTTCCAAGCATCCCAATAAACATTAGAGCTTGTGTGGTTGAACATCCATGTGTATCATCACATGTATAAAGTTTAAACAAGTCCCAATTTTCACAAACTTGAAACCAAATGGTGTTCAAACTTCAGTCCATTTGTATTTAAAATTTTGGGACATTTACACAACCCCTTACCTTAGTCTAACTCTCACTAGGACTATCTTACCTTTAGAGTAGATTGCTTAGTGTGTATCACACTACCCATCACTATCCTTTTTACTCATCCTCCTTGGTTTTTTTACTAGAATACCCCATCCTATCTTTCATCTTGCTGCCCTTCACCATCCTCTGGGAAATACGATACCCTAGGAAATACTCTTGTGCTACAGAGGCATCTTCCGTGCGCTTTCTGAACTCATCTTTCTTTGGCCCAAGATTAGCCTAGTTGTCATAAGCCTTGCTTGCATCCATTGCCAGGATGACCTGTAAATGTAAGAAATACCAACAAGCATTTCTGGCGCCGTTGCCAGGGAAGGCACAGAAGTAGTGTAAGATTGTTTACGATAGATTAGGATTCTAGTAGAGACCTAGTAGGATAACCCAACTTGTTTTCGCCTTTCTTTGATGTGAAAACAGGATAGTGGATTACCGGTTTCCACTTGCCGACAAGCTACGTTGAAATCCCGAATCACTCCTGAGAAGAGTTCAACCTCGTGTCGTTCCTCCTCATGTGATCCTTTCGCCAAGTCGACCAGTCATTTCTGCACCATCAATCTTCACACCAATGGCTCAGAAGACCCTTCGTGAGTTTTCGGCTCCCTCTGCTGACAATGTGCCTGTTGGGCCCACTGTCATCACGGGAGACACGAACATTGAAATCAAGACAAGCCTTGTCACTATGGTGCAGGCTAATCCCTTATGTGAGAAAGCCAATGAGGACGCAAGTGCCCATTTGCAACAATTCCTAGAGATTTGCAGCACTTTTAAGATTAAGGATATCACTCAGGATGTCGTCCGTCTTAGACTGTTTCTGTTTTCCCTTCTTGGGAGAGCGAAGCAAAGGTTCTATGCGAACCGAAGTGTTGTATATAGTTGGGAAAAGTGTTCTACAACGTTCCTTGCAAAATTATTCCCATTAGGCAGAACCAATGCCTTACGTGGAAGAATTTCAATCTTCCAACAAGAGTCTAAGAAGTCCATTCCTGAGGCTTGGGAAAGGCTTCATCCTAGCCTGTTCCCACCGTGGGATGGATGATTGGCCCATCATCCAAAATTCCTACGACGGATCGGCATCATCAGCTTGTGATCATGTGGATGTTTGTGTTGGACGTGCCTTCTTGTTGCTAATGGTTCCAAAGGCCAAAGAATTGATGGAGAAGATTGATGCCATTATGGGTTGGAGCGAAGAGCGACTCCAATCCCGTCAGTGAGGCATGCACACCTTGAAAGAAGTGGACATGATCACTGCCAAACTAGACCTCCTCATGAAGAAATTAGATTGCCAAGCCAATGGAGAAGTGTATGGCACCGCCCAGGCTTTGGATGCCCACATGACATGTGAAGTCTGTGGCAACACGGACCATATGGATAGTGATTGCCTAGAAACCTGTGAGGATGCCTTATAATTGAGCAACAAAGGAAACTACAACAATGGCTGTCGTCCAGGAGGTCAAGGGTGGGGCCAACCATGCCCTTTCTTTCAAGGGGGCTACAACAATGGCAACAATGGAAATCAGCCTAACTTGAAAGAACATGCCATTAGCTAGCTAAAGATCAGTGAAGCTATGTGCAAGAAGATGCCGGGTAATGACAAGACCCTAGAAAGTATCAACACCAAGATAGAAGGATTATCCTCAACTTTTTAAGAACCAGTTGAGCTTCAATGGGATGTTGGAGACTCAACTAGCTCAACTCGCAGCTACTGTTCCAGCAATGGAGAATGGGAACATTCCGGGGCAACCCAAAGCTCCCCTAGAAAATATCAATGAAGTGACCACGAGAGGAGGCAAGACCACTCGTGACCCACTGTACCCTCAGCAAGAGAAGGAGGCAGCTAGAAAGAGGTACCTTCTAGCAAAGGTGAAAAGATGCGTGAGAGAATGGCAAGGCAATTTGAGGACACAACTTTCAAGCCATTCCTTCAATGAAGCAGAAAGCCAACAGTGGATGAGCAATTCAGGTGTTTCATTGAAGTAATACAGAGGATCCACATCAATGTGCCCTTGCTAGATGCGATGCAAGTACCTACTTATGCTCGCTATATCAAGGACAGATTGAACAACAAGCGACCATTGCCCACCACAGAAGTTGTCAAGTTGACAGAATACTGCGGTGCTGCCATACTCAACAATCTTCCAGAAAAGAAGAAGGATCTAGGGTGTCCCACCATATCATGCTCAATTGGGACTCAAACCCTTTGACAAGGCCCTTTGTGACCTTGGAGCAAGTGTGAGTGTCATGCCAAAGGTGGTTTTTAACAAGCTCAACTTCACGGCATTATCAACAATGTCGATGTAGCTCCAGCTGGTCGATTCTTCAGTTCTCTATCCCGCGGGATTAGCTGAAGACGTCCCTGTGAGAATATAGAACTGTTTCATCCTCGTGGATTTTGTGGTGCTCAACATGGAGGTTGAAAAGGAAATGCCTCTCATTCTTGGGCGACCATTCCTTAGAACCGCGGATGCTCGCATCAATGTGGGAGCCAGAGAAATCTGCTTCCATATTAATGGCAAGAAAGAGAAGCTTGACATTCGGCCAAGGAGGGAGCAACGCTCCATAATCAAGATCAAGTATGGTCTGAATATGAAAAAGCATCACAGAAGTTGAGGTGACACCCCCGCTAGTGGACAGCCTCATCGCATTCATGAGGAAATTATTATACGAGGAAACATCGTCGCTACGCCCAAGGAAACAATTCAAGCCGATGAGAAGGCCAGGGCCAGTTGAACGGCACAAGACCACAAAACCGCCAAGAAGAGAATGGTGGAAGAAGCAGGAGAAGTCATCCACGTCTTCTTCAGGATCATATGACAAGACAATGAGCTGAACAAGACTGGGAATTTTGAATTTTGTATCTGTCTGTGAGTTGGCCACCGTGCCAGGTTAGCAATTTTCTGTTTTTTAAATGAAATCCCTTCTTATGACGGTCTGGGCCATAAATAAGCCTGTATAACTTATGACGGCCTGGTCTTGACCATCATAAATAAGATTGCATAGTTTACGACGACCAGGTCCAGGCCGTCGTAAATAAGGTTACAAAGGGTGCCACCTCGCACGCCTTCAAAAGTTACTACAGCCTGGCCAGGCCATCATAAATAACATCGTAAATTTTGTTATTTATGACACCAGACTTGTGACGGCCGCCAACCGTTGTAAATAAGCCATTATCGTTGTAATTAAGTTGTTTACGATGGCATATAGCTTAATTTCGACGGTTTCGCCATCATAAGTCGTCTTGTTGCTTGTAGTGATAGTGAAGCCTATACCACTACTTGCACGAGTATATTGAATTAGGGTTACTCAAATAAACGTGTAACAACGAAGTAATTTAGAATTACGAGCAAACCCTAATGGAACCCTAGAATATGAAGAACATGATATTGAGACACCAGAATGCATAAGATTTTTTACCGAAGCTCGGTTCATGGAACCTATGTCTCCGTTGAGTAGTCCACGAAGGGCCGAGTTTCTTTCAATCATTAACCTCACCAAGTTTGTGCTTGATAGGTTTAATACATAAATGAAGCCTTTTATATGGTCCCCTTGATGTGACCGTTACAACCACTAAAGTTTGGACATGTACGGAGTATGCCCGGCTTTGGGGACCAGACACTAACAATGGGACGTCCCAGCCAAACGGTCAATTTGAACTCGTAAGATTTCAAAATTCCTCTCCCCCAAATCCTATGGCTGTTATAAAGGGAAGGCAACAATTGGTGTCTAGTGGAGTTAAATATTATAAATAGGTGCATGTATGTTACGATTAGGTTTTTAGACCTCTAGATTGGTTCTCTTTTATACAACAATGAGGGTCTTAAATCTATAATACATGTGAAGGTCGGGGCCTCACAGCACGATGGACATTGGATGATGTCACACAATGTGACACTGAATAGTTTCACGAAAGGATTACAAAATATTTACATCAAAAGATTATTACTTTTATATTACATTAGAGTGTCGTAATTGAAAACGGAGTTCAACAATAACAGAAGCGCTACATTACAGAACTCTACAATAATAAATACTAACACGGTAGTAATGTATCGTGCCTACTGATACATCACTCTAGCAACATCCATCACTTTTGTGACGGGCAGGGCTCCCACTAAACCCCTCATGGGATGACACCTCTTAGGTGACCCCTTCACACATACTCTCAACATGATAATAAGTAAGTAAAAAAGAATTAATAACAAATATTGTATAACTAATACTCAACAGGTCTTACCCCCTCAAATAACTTGTTAAGCTAACCACTAAAATGTAGTAAACTTAAGAGTAGGAAGCCATTTGCAAAATTATTAGCCTAAGCGTGGGACCTTAATTGTCAAGTGTTAGTAATCAATTAAATATCAGGGAGGAGTAAATTAAATTAGCAACTATGACTACTACAGGAAAATTTATACAACAATTAAATATATCCAATTCTAATCTGAGCATATTATTGGAGTGCGCATTTGAAAACAAAGTTTAAAATAAAAGAATACGAACTACAAATTACATATCCAGGGTATAGGCACTAAAGAAAATGTGTATGTATCTTTCCTAGGGATACACTACCCTAGGCTCAACCAATAAGGTCACAATAGCGAGCAAGGTTCTCACTAAAGTGTTCAACGTTCAAGGGGTGACACTTCAGTAGGCAACCCTTAAGTCACATCAACATCAGTATAATCATAAGTATTTGAAAAAATGTAAAAAATAAACCTGATCAACTAATACTGAACAAGTCGTACTCATCACTGACTTGGTAAGCTAACCACTACCAAGCAGGGAATAACCCGTAGCAGGCCATATGCAAAAAAATTAGTCTAGTGTGCTACCTTAATTATCAAGTTTTAACAATTAATTTAAATATCCAAGAAGAGTAAATTGTATTAGTATATATAAGTAATACAATACAAGTTTATAATCAATTAATAAATCAAGTTCTAATCTCATCACATTAATTCATAATTAACTTCTTACTATGATACGACACATTAAACAAGTGGTACTTAATAACCAGGGGCAATGATTCAAATTGTTTTATGTGACACCCTCATTTTCAATTTATGCATGTAATCATATTTCATGTAGGGAGACATTTTTAAAAATAAGTTGAAACAAAGAAAGAATCAAAAAGATAGCCAAAAAGAGCCAAATCCAGTTCGCCGAGGAGCGCCGTAGAAAATTTCCGCAGCCGCTGGCCACGTGGCGCGTTCGGAGCTCATCTCCGAAAAGGGGGAGAGGTCCGCCGCTAATCTAGCTACGTGGCAGGCTTGGGGCTCATCCCCGCAAAGGGGGGGAGAGGTCCGACCTCCGTGGGACACGTGTTGCCCCTAGAGCTAGCCTCTGCGGAGAAGCGAGGCCAGTCCCGCAGGACACGTGTCGGCTGTGTAGGTAGTCACCGCGGAGAAGAAAAGGTCCAGCCCCGCCAGACACGTGTCACCTCCGGAGCTCACCTCCGGGATGTCTGACGCTATTGGACACGTGTCGACCTCGGAGCTCGTCTCTGAGGAGAAAGGAAGATCGGCGATGCTTGACACGTGGCACTCATGGAGCTCACCTCCGAAGTAAGGGAGGTCCAAAACGGACACGTGGCACTATCGGAGCTCACCTCCAAAGAGAGGGAGGTCCGGTACTGACATGTGACACCCCTGGAGTCACCTCCAAATAGAGGGGAGGTCCGGAACTGACACGTGGCGTATGCGGAGCTCGTCTCTGGAGAGAGGGGAGGTCCCGACCCGCCAGGACACGTGGCGCACGCGGAGCTCGCCTCCGAGTATAGGGGAGGTCCCGCCCACCTGACACGCGGCACAACCGGAGCTCGTCTCTGCAGAAAAGGGAAACTAGGCCCCCGCTGGAAACGTGGAGCTTCCGGAGCTCATCGCCGCGAAGGTAACGACATTTGAAGTGGTTTTTTCTTCTGTACGCACGGAATGACCGGTATGGGAGGAAACCGACAAGATTTCTACGTTGCTACCGCACTAGATCAACTAGAGATAAGTTGTTAAGATCTAAAAACAATTTGAATAGGACTCTTATTCGAATTCCAATCAGAGGAGGACTCTTCGTTCTCCTCTTATAAATAGAACCGAAAACCTTTGGCCGCAACCACAAACTTCGTTTCCACCTCCCGAAGTCGACGACATTGGAGCCCTAGCCCCCAACTCACCAAGCTAACCCCTTCGCCGGAGTTTAGTCGCCGGAGATCGCCGGAAGAGGGCCCCGACGATCTGTCTTGCTAGGAGAAGGACCCCGGGACCAAGAAGAACGAAAGGTAGGTCTCTATTACCACCTTAAAACATCATCGCGGTTTTCTTTGCATCTGTTTCTTCGATCCCTTCAGAACAGAAGCTTTTTCGTGGACAGATCACGTGTTGATCAGTTTGATCTAGATCTTGAGTCCAAATCATCGCCACGTCCACATTTGATCTATACACCTCTGTTCATCGTAAAACCCCATGCAACCATGCAAGAACACGTACAAACTAGACTGCACCGTAGGATTAGCATGCATATGCATCATTGCATCTTAAAGTAGAGTTTGTGCACGATGATTGATTGCGATGAATATTGTGTGTGCGTGATCGCTAATAGAAGGACAAGCTCATGGAGCTACCTACGACGGACTACAACAGCAAGAGTTTGAGCAACAGAAACCGCAAGAACAAGGCAAGTGCTCCTTGACCATATTGATTCCATGTTTTTGAAAGACTGTTTTGTCTGCGAAAAGGTGTGCGTGCTTGAGTCAACATGATGGGAAACCCTTTCATAGGAGTTTACTAGTTTTGTTAACCACCCTTATCGCCAGGAAAGTTAATGAGCCAGGTATGGTTTTTGCTTTTATGCTTCTCCGAGTGTAAAAGCCCAAGAAAAGGGACTTGTAAAAATTTTCCATCACCTCACAACACCACAGCTTTGGTTGTGGATATCTTGTGAATACTTGTGAAGAGCAAGTAACCACCATCAAAAGGGTGACTAGAGGGGAAAGTCCTAGCTTTCACAAAGTAGCATTTATACACATGAACATGAGAGGTTGAGCTCACCCCTAGAACTTAGATAGTCTTGGGAAGGTTCAGGCCAAATTTCATGCAAATCCAACACTTTTTGAGGCACTTTTGGAGGCATTTGTAAAAGAGGCCAATTTGAATGTAAATTCAAATTGCAGAAACTTTCATCATTTGACTTAAAAAGCTGACCTCATATTCAAACTCAGCACATTTTTCTGAGTTTGTCCACCAATTTTCATCCCCATTGGACTTCATCTTGTCGGGAGCCAAATTTGCAATAATTCAAAACTGAATTTGAATTTCAGTTCAAATGTGAAGCAAATTTAGCCAAACCAAATTCAAATTTTGGAAACCAAATTCAAACTATGACTTGGTTCTTAAGTCTCACAGTTAATTGTGAGTAGCTGGGGATATTTTCAGCAAAAACAGCAAATGAAAAATTGGAAAAGGAATTAGAGGGGGAGGTCCACTGGTTAGTGACTGTGATCAGCAGGGAACCAACTCGGTGGTCATCGGTCAGCTGCCGGGACTGGTTGCCGCCTCACGGCCTCGCCAGCGCGCGCCTGGATTAGCTCGCGCTCCCCCTCCCGATCACCACGTACACAGCACAAATCGAGTTCGCTGCCTCCCTCGCCTGCGCTGCTCTGCCCAGCGTCCGCGCGCGCGAAAAAAAACCTGCCGCAGCGTCCGCGCCTTCAAGCCCCGGCGTGCACCCGTGCTGATCATCGAGCACTCGTGATCCCTGCAGCAAAAAGGAGCACCAGGGCGAGCTCTAGCTGTTCCCCGTGCTGCTCCAGCAAGCTGCGCTCGATCGTGAAGGGTGTAAGCCGTCGGAGTCGAGAAACGGGAGGTACCGGCGGAGCCGTGCTTCGTCTCACCGGTGACAGCCCCATCCGGCCATCTTCACCGACCACGTTCTACACAAGAAAGGTGCGTGGGGATCCCTAGATGGTGTAGCCGTGAACCATTCAGCAAATAACCCATCAGGTAGCAAGTATTTTAGAAAGTCCCAAACCCTAGTGCAACTGACCGAGCTCCACAAAAACCCAAAATTTGGCTTACACGCTGAGTCAATGATCAAGCTAGCTCGCAAGTAGCTCCTACACCTCCTAGCGCCCCTCCTCGAGGAAGAACTGAGCAAAACCGTCCAGAAATGGCTGAGTTATAGCAGTTTCCATAGCCACCGGTGCAAACACGGCTCGGGTCACCGTCGAGAGTGGGTTTGCAAGCATTTTTAGCTTCCGAGGCTGCTCACGTCGGGTTCCTCGTGACCCACTGGTGCTCCCCGAGCAAACCGTAACCCTTTTCATGCCTCAGAGAGCGAGAACAACCTCGCCAAGGCCTAACCTCCACGGTGGACGTCGCACGGCCGTTTCCGGTCACCGCCGGCGAGCTCCGACCCCCGAGGCAAGTTCCACATGGCGAGATAAGACTAGGCGGCCAGTTCTAGCGCTGGGGGCGGTCGGGAAGGCAGTTCCGGTGAACCTCACCGGAGTACACCGTCGCTGAACTCGCGGGCGCGTGCGAGGAGGAAGAAGGCGGGTGGTGGGACCCACCTGCAGAGTTTAAACATTTTGGGGATTTTCCAGTTTTAGTGCAAACTTCAAATGCATAGAACTTTTGCTAGGGAGCTCCAAATTCAGTGAACCAAATTTTGCTGAACTCGGACTTTTGAGTACTTTCCAGCAATACAAATTTCAGCTCATGAACTTTAAGAGTTTTACAGAATTAAATCCCTAAAATTTAAATCGATAGGAATTTTATCTGGAGGATTACTTTATGAAAAAATCTGAAATTTGGCTGGGAGGTTCATTGGAAAATCCTGGAGTCACAGTAAAATTTTTAGACTCATCCTAGTTTATTTAGTCCCCTAATGGTGTTATTAAGTGAACTGCCCTGAGAAAATAGAAAAATGTACAGAAACATTTTTCAGATTTTCTCAACTCTTGTTTAGGGCATAACTTCCTCTAGAATTCTTCAAATGACATGAAACCAATTCTACTAGAATCATCTCAAATTCTAGTTTCCAGAGAATAAGGGTTGGTGCCATGAAAACCCCTGGAATCTCTTGGAGGCTCCAATATTGACCTATTAGGTTTGTATTTGTACAAGGCTCAAATGAACTTTGTTCCAAATGAAACTTGCTCAAGACTCGGGTTAGGACCTTACCAAGCCACCATAAAAATTTCAGAGCCAAAGGGGAGGGCTCGCTAGAATTATAGTAATTACTTATTCAATTATAAACATTGCATTTGAATTGACATGTAGTATATCGTTAACATGTAGTCGCTGAAGGTGAGGAGACTCCGGAAGTACTTGACTTCCTTCTTCCGGACGAAGCCCTAACCCCTGACCAGCAGCAACAAGGCAAGCCCGGGTTTGCATTAACCCTTTTATAAAAGTTTTGCTTTATGAATATTTAGTATGTGGTATGGATGTGCATTAGGTGTAGGATGGATGAAACCCAATTGCATAACCAGAATTTTTTCTATAAGAGTGAGGGTAGTGTCTACGACCTCGAGTAGACAGGCTATGCTTAGTGATTCATAGGACTTCGGTACAAGTCGAGTAGTTGGAATCTACTCGCGAGTTAGGCTTGGGACACACGGGATTGGTTCGAGTGATGTGAGATCACTTTAGTAATGAAAATGACACTAGGCAGGGGCTAGGGCGCAGCAAGAGGAAGTCTTGTGTGCGCAGCCCTGTCCGTGTCGATTGAGGACCGACCCGTGTGCGGCCCACGCTGATCAAGTTTGAACGTACTGAAGGCATATCGGATATATGGGCCCCGGTAAACCGATGTATCCTAAACCTCCGGGCGTCGAGGCATAACGCACGGATTTATAGGTGTAGGCTGAGGGCAGCAAGGTGGAAATCTGCTAACGGGCATAGCGAGATGCTCCGTGTAGGGAACCTCCTGCTCGTTTCGGTGCGACCGGTTCGACATTTGGGCTGTTGGGTGAAAAGTTGTCCCGTACGACATCGAGTGAGCGTGCTGTGCAGCTCCACGGGTGGGCGTACGTGACGTGCTCTTCGGGTATCCCTGCAGGTGTATATCGAGTCGATTCACCGTCCCTCACGGTGAAGAGTACCACTTGGTCACTGAGTCATGACGTAGGCTAATGTATGAAATGTGATGACTCAATATTGCTGTTATGATATAATTGTATTTTTACATGTGTGCCACCAAATATTGCTCACTAAATTTCATATTCGTGAACTGTTAACTTGTGGCTAAAAGATGAACTAAGGATGAACTTGTAGGCGTGTCCGTTTTGCTAAAATTCTACCGTCCCATGTTCATTGTACACTACATGTAGAGTTTCATGCCTAGGTGAGTCGGTTAAGTCTTGTTGAGCCCTCGTGCTCATGGTTGCTGCTTAAGTGTTTTTCAGGTGAGGAGCCACCCACGGACTCGGGTTACGAGTCCACCGGCGAGGGTTACCCTCCGTCGGGGACCACGGCTGAGAGGGAGCCGTACACGCTGCGCTGAGCTGAGGAGTGCAGCTAGTGTGGGTTGCCCTAGGGCTGGGCAACCGACTTTTGCTAGATAGGCGGGTGCCACACCCGGTTTCTCCGAAGAGCAACCGAGTGAATATCACATGTATGCCAGGATCATTCTCTCATACATGTGATGACAAATAGTGAAGCATCATTTATTACAAGCCAGGTGTTGAATATAAATAAGTCTTACATAGCATAAGTCTCGATGGACGATAATAAGTTCATGACATATAAATAAAACAGCAGCGGAAAATAACTTTTGTGGGCTCCGTCACAGGCGTTGCCCGGGGACTCCGTGACCTAGAATCCTTCCTCGGGACCAAAGTCTTGGTCATTAAACACCACATCGTTCTCTTGACCTGAGCAGCAATATAAACCAACAGAAAAGCAAGTTTGAGTACCGTTGGTACTCAGCAAGTGTGGGAAAGTTATGTCATGCATGGCTAGTGCAAGGAGAGGTTGAACTCATGGTTAAAGCACTACGCAATAATTACCTATCACCTTAGCTTATTAAGCACCTACATCACTACACAGGTGAAATGGTCCCAATCTCCCAACCCATCATCAAAATCAAGTAACCATAACATCATAGCCAATGTCAAACTCCCCGCTTACCATCCTCAACTTCCAAATTCATCATCCTCTAATCATGAATAAGTCCAAGCCGCTCTTGACCGTGAGCACGGCTGTCATGATAGTTTTGACTCTGCAGAGTTTGCACCACTGTACCCACATGTAGTGATTTCATCCCCCGTTGCCGGGTGGACTAAAAGAACCTCCATTATGCCAGTGGCCGCGAACCACATTCACACTTCCCAGGTGTGTAGCCAGGAGATCGCTACGAAGCCTTTACAAAGGGATTCCCGACGAGCATGGACCCACTGAGGTTTCACCCCTAACAGCGTACAAGAGGCTCCAACCCCGCTGCAGTGGCCCCCTCTTGAGCCTTGCGGTTCATATGGTAGTCCAGCTGACACCTACTCCCCGCACCATCCAACACACCCATACTACGCCGGGGATACACCTAATTAATTGGCCAAGCTGCCCCATCTCAGCATGTGATTGGCACGGTAAAGCCAGGTTACATGCTTCATGAACCGGTCCTTAGGATCCAGGCAAGTACTAAACACAAACCCGAGTCTCGTGCACCCAGCACCAACCAAATCATCTAACTTGCCTCGATCCCTACCTCTACATAACTCATAATATCTCATTCAAGAGTAAGGTAAATAAATTGATGATCTCATATCCCAATTATCTCATTCTAAGCATGGCTAAGCATAAGCATATAAATAAATGACATGATAAAATAAATCCCAACCCAAGCTACAAGGAAACAAGGTAATGCAATTCTAGGGAAACTTCCTAGCATGGGTTTCATATTTCAATTGACAATGCAAATAATTCTATCTACACATCCTAGCATAGGATCAAAGTGGTCAAGGACACTTGCCTTCTTCCTACTGCTCTGGGAATGGAAAGTCCTGGTCTTGGAAGGGGAGAACTTGCTCTGGGGCAGGTTCTACTCATGCCAATACACATAGTAAAAGAAAACAACAATCCATAAGACATAGTTCACACTTTCACTTCATACAAACCACACATACATACCTATGAAAGCCATTCACATTTCTAAGTGTTGTGGTTACTCTACATGTGTTGATTTTTGGCCTACATGCACTTTTAAACATATGTATATGATTTCTAACTTTTGTATTCAGATTTCTGTTTGCACACTATGAGTTTCCAATTTGAACAAATTCTTTATATTTAATTAATATACTTCTTAGCTACCAAGTTTGCATGGAAGGTAATTTCCAACTCCAAATAGGTTTTCAGATCTTCTACCAAATCCTAAACTGAATTTTTTGGATTTGGAGACTTCATTTATCATTTTCTAATTATGCATACCTATTTTCCTATATTTTTCAGATTTATTTTCTATGCCTAAAAGTGAGTTTTAATATTAAATAGTAGGACATATCATCTAAACAGAATGGGTTCTGATTCTAAAATATTTAATAATATATTTTTGAACTTCTCCTCTGATGTGAACTAATTTAAATTTATTTTATCAATTTTCAGAATTATTTCCTAGCCCAAAAATGTGTTTCTAGAACTAATAAATATGAACAACACTTAGGCATATTTCATTTCAGCCTAAAATCTATTTTTAACTCATTCTAAAGTTTTCCAAGTGCTAGGAGAGTTTAAATTTGAATTTGCTCATGTGTTTGCCTTACCTTTTAAATTTAAATCCTAGTCACATATTTAAATTTCTGAATTTAATATCATATAGGGTCAAAAAGGTAAATCCACCCTACTGCAGGGTCTAATTTGCTATTTCATAAATTTCTAGGGGTCTAACTACACATAACAGAGGGGTCTTTCCTAATTTTTATTAAGTCCAGGAGCTAAAACTGATTTTTAAATGAATTTACACGAATTTCTGAAGTTCTAGAGGCTAGATCAGAAGTTTCTGGGGCTAGCTCGTGTTTTCCGAGATCCCCAGGGGGTAGCGCGTAAGAATTCCGGCCTTTATAACGCGGGGCTGATGTGGACTGTCCGATTTAAAATAGATGGCTCAGATTAGATTGCCGAACCGGTATGCGCGGGTTTTAATTCTACCGTGCGATTTAAAATAGACGGCCCTCAATGGGCCTCGTCGCCCTGGCCGGAGCCAGCCCGCGCGCGCGGCGGCGCGCGGCGGCGGGGGGTGGCGATCTCGCCGGTGCAGGCTCGGCTTTTGCCGCTACACGTTAGAACTCGCATCTTTTTGCATGGATCGGCTGCGGAGGGGTAGGGGATGCTCACCGAGGGGTTTTCCAGCACTCGGAGGTCCTGGAAGTCAGTCGGCGGCGAGCTTCAACGGCGACGATCTTCGGTGCACGTCGGGGGGGGGGGGGGGCGTTGGGGCGCAAGACACGTCGTTTCCTTCACCTGCAGGGCTCCCCGGCGGCGGTGGAACGTGATCAGAACGTTAGATCAGGGAATTTGAGCAAGGATCGAAAGATATCGGCTGTAGAAACGTCGGTTCTCACCGGAGATAAGAACAGCCGATCGGGAGGGAAAAACAGGGCGATTGTCGGCGTTTATATAGGCGAGGGAGGGCGGTGGTCTGTTGGGATTGAGTTGGAGGCGTCCGGGACCAGGAATCGGGCTGGGGGCGCGGGTTTCCGGAGTTTGTTGCGATCGGGCGCGAGGGAAGAGTCCGGTCGGTTGGCGCGCGGGAGGTAGGAGATGACACGCGGGCCCTGCGTGTTAGTGAGAGGAAGAGAGGGGGCGCGCGGTCTTGGGCTGGTGCGGGGGAAATTGGGCCGGCTGGTGGGTTTCGGCCCACTGGCCGGTTGGGTTTTTCTTTTTCATTTTCTTTTCTGTTTTGATTTGAATTTGAATTCCAGTTTGAATTTGAATTTCTGCACCACATGCAATATGTCCAAAAAATTTTAAATTCCCCTCTTTAGCAGGTTTTGGGGTGTTACAGCGGGCGTGAGTTGTACAAATTAAACTTCCGCTATGTAATATGAACCCTAGTTTGTAACTGAGTATTGTACCAGTTTGTACAGTTTCAGTTGGTTTTCTATGTAATACAATATATCCTTATGATGTGTGCTGTCGGGTGTCGCATCGTGCGGCACCACCCTCTGCGATCCTGGATGAGCGGATTCCGGTCCGCCACACCGAGTTCATGGGATATGGGAAGCAATATAGATGTGTCTAGCTAACTGCACTCGTACGAATAATGAGAAATTGATGTTGTTAATGAACATGAATCGGAGGAAGATCTAGGCAAGCCTGGTTTGTGAATGAGGTAGAATGAGATGGTGGTTACTTGCTGTAGATCTAAGGACCGGTTCATGCGAGCACATGCCAGGATAACAGTGCCACCACAAGGCCAAGTATGGGTGCGGCTTAGCTGACTAATTAGGTAAGTTACTAGATTGTTATGGACCGTGGAAGGCGCGGGGAATGGGAGTCGAGTGAGGACTGCCCTGGGAACTGCATGGCACAAGAGGGGGCCTGTAGGTGGGAGAATTGGAGATTCTAACCTGCCGGTGAAACCTTAGTGAGTCTATACATCTGGTAGCCCCTTTGTAAAGGCTATTTTGTGATCTCTTGACCATACACTGACGGTTGTGTACTGGTATAATGGTGGTTCTGCAATCGCCGACGGGTGACGAAATCACAAACTTGTGGTAAAGTGGTACAAACTCTGCAGAGTGTAAAACTATCATGATAGCCGAGCTTACGGTCACGAGCGCCTGACCAACTTTTATGATTAGAGGGGATGGTTTTTGGGATGGTTTATGGATGGTATTCGGTTTGGTTATTGGTTGGTTATGGTTTGGTTTTTGGGACTGTTGAATCCGGGTAATGAGATTGGTTGCATGACTGTTGGGTCATGGCAATGAGATTGGGTCTCGGAATGAGACAGAATTGAAAATGAGATGAAATGGTAGTGAATATGAGATGGTATTCATGAGATGGTAGTGAATACGAGATGGTATTCATGAGCTTGAGAAAAGTTGCGAAAGATGAATGTCTGGGAGAGACATGAAAGTGATGGAACATAATGGAGGTATGTTGGTGTTTAAATACATGTTGGGATTACATTCACTTAAAATCTAAGTTGCTGTTTTTATCGTGCTTTGAGAAATAAACTTTGCTTTCTGCAATGAGCCTCTTTATACCTACCTTGTTGTAAGCTACATGTCATACTTTTCACGCTTGCTGAGTACGTCATGTACTCACCCTTGCATTATCATACATCATCAGCAACAGGAGAGGAGTACTATGAAGATCACGTGGAGTATTAGGCGTGAGATCCACCCACAACCTTGCCTGTGGAGTAGGAGATGGAGCCACTGCTGCTGCTTAGTTGCTTCTGCACTAGTTAGAAGACTTCTGCTGCTAGAATAAGGACTTCCGCTGCTAGAAAAAGACTTCCGCTGCTAGATTAAGACTTCCGCTGCTAGCATGAGTTTGAGACTCATGAGACTTTGTAATAAAACCATGTTCATTCGTGGTATTATATTCTGAATTCAGTTTATGGATGATATGTGTATGTGTGATGAACATCCTGGGCACACATATGCATCAGTTCTCGGCTCTGTGTTCTGCAGAATCGAGGGCATCACATTTTACTTCTATAGGAAAAATCTGAGTTGCAAGACACGCACGCCCTTTCAAAAGACATCACGATGTTGAGCTAGTTTTGCTGACTCGGTAGAGCGTCCCTACACTACAGCAATACGATTCAATTACAACGGCCAAAGCCGTCGTAAGTAAGTTGCAAACCATCATAATTAGCTTAACTATGACGGTTTATGCCTAATTATTACAGTTCTCATCCGTCGTCAGGATTTGGTCGCAAGTGACGTTATTTATGACGACCATCGTGGTAAGTTACGCAACTTACGTGTAAGGGCCTAAGTTTTTGGCACATATTCAAAGTGTCCATCACCACACACACACTTGAATTGAAGAAAGTGGATGAACACCTTTGAAGAGCAAGTAAAGACCATCAACATGATCATTATAGAATGAACTCACAAAATGCAAAAGTGGCATTTCCCACATGCTTCATATAGGGGCTGGGCATATGAAGAACTCCTACACTTTGCTAGGAATGTCCATACCAAGTTTCACCCAAATTCAAAACCTTTTTGAAGTCCTTTTTGGGTATAGCTAGAAAGAGGGTGGTTTGAACTCAAATTCAAATTGAAACTGTTTTCATCCCATGAATTCAAAAGTGGGAGGCATATTCTTACTCAGCACATTTTTTTGAGCTCACACACCAATTTTCACTCCATTTGGAGTTGATATTGACATGAGCTAAGTTTAGCAAATTCAAACTTTATCTGAATTTCAAACTGCATATGTGCTGAAAATATATTCAAACCAAACTCACTTTGAAATTCTATCCAGTTCAAATGGCCCAGGGGTAGACAATTCAAATAACCATGGGTATAAGAGGGTTACTGTTTGTAACAGTGAGAGGGAGTTAATTTCAGAGGTTAAAAGGGGGTGGGACCCACATGTCAGCCTCACTAGCAAAATCAACCGACTGAGAGACAGCCGAGCGCGCCACCGAGAGGCTGGCTGGCGCCAGCTCCTGCTGCGTTTCCCCGTGCTGGAGACTAGCTGCCTGGCTCCTTATCCCTCCCCGGCATGCTCCCGTTAAATATCCCCTGAGCCCACGGCGAGTTCAGTCCGTTCCACACCGAGCAACACCGCAAACCAGCCGCCATCTCGATTCCGCTCATGATCAGGCCGATCACTCGCGAGCACAACCTCCCCAGCAGCAAAACGGTACCGTGAGCTCGTGAGCAACGTCCTAGACCCCGTGTTGTCCAGTGAGAAGGCGCCCTCGAGCTCCGCCGGATGTTTTTTCCGGCAAACCGAACGTTGCCGCCGTTCGGGCTCTCGTGGACAGCTTGGTACAGCCGTCGTCACATCCACTTCTCTACACAAGAAAGGTGTGTCACTGTATGTAGATGGTGTAGCCGAAAGCCGTTCGGCATATGATCAACCATCGGTTGAGAATTTCCAAGTTTACTGAAAGCCAGTTCATATGAGCCGAGCTCACCTCCGAGTGAAATTCGGACTCCACACACTAGTGTTGGTCAAGCCGGTTTTCCAGTAGGTTCTATACATGCTAGTGCACACGCTCGAGAAGGAAGCAAGGAAAACCATTAAGGATCGGCCATGATATGGCCGTTTTCTTCGCCAGCGTTGCAAAGTACCTCGGCTCACCGTCGAGGGTACGTTTGCTGGCGTTTCTAGCTTCCACAATGCCCTGGTTCAGGTTCCTCGTGCTCCACTGATGCTCTCCGAGCAATTTCCGATTGATTTGGTGCACGGTGGGGTGAAACTGACCTCGCCAAAACCCTAGCGGGTGCTGTCACCGGTGCGCGCGGGTTTCCGGCAATCACCGGCGGCCGGTGAGCCCACGACCGAGTTTAGGAGGTCGGAAAAGGGGGAGGCGGCGAGTTTTGGGCTGGGAGGTGGCCGGGAACTCGGTTCCGGCCAGTCTCGCCGGAGACCGCCGCCGCCGGGTATTTGGCGCGAGGAGGAAGACGAAGCACTGTGTGTGGGACCCACAGGCAGAAGTTTAAACTTTTCTTCGATTTTCAGTTTTAGTTCAAACTTCAAACCCACATAACTTTGGCTAGGAAACTCCAAATCGAATGAACCAAATTTTGTTGGATTCAGCTCTCTTAGTACTTTCCACCAAATCAAGTTTCACTTCATGAAACTCCTTATTTCTCCAGAATTAATTCTTCAAATTTTAAAATGTTTAGAATTTTAACTGGAGAACCCTTTGGAGGAAAATTCTGAAATTTTGTTTGGATGTTCACCAAAATATCCCTGAGCCACCATAAAAATTTCAGATCCATTTGAGCTCATCTGATCCACCTAAGGGGTGATTAATGAAACTGTTCCAGAGAAAATGGAAAATGTCCAGAAACATTTTCGTAATTTCTCTGAGATTGTTTAGCTCATATCTTTAGCTAGCAACCTTCAAATTAAGTGAGACCAACTCAACTAGAACCCTCTGAAAATCTAGTTTTCAGGAAGTCATGGCTTACTTCATGAAAATCCCTAGAACACCCTAAGAGCTCCAATTAAGGTCAAGTACATAATTATTTGTGGAGAGCCCAAATGAGCTTTGCTGCAAATAAAACTTGGCCAAGTCTATGTTTAGGTTGTATCCAGACCACAGTAAAATTTTCAGAGTCATTGGGTCTGTCTAGTAAGACTTATAGTCTTCACAAGTTTAAATATAATTCAAATGCATTTACATTAATACACATACTTGTTATCTCATGTAGTCGCTAAGGTTGAGGAGGAACCCGAAGTCTTAGACTTTGTCACTCCGTAAGAGCAGCTAGCCTACGATCAAGAGCAGCAAGGCAAGCCCCGGTTTGCATTAACCTTTTTACAAATCTTTATTGTTTTGAGAACTTACTTTGAGTACCAATTACTTCTTGCATTAGAGTCTTGATTGAAACCCAAATGCATAGCCAAGAAAACCATGGGTTGGGATTAGGATTGAAAACCCCATTTAGCTACTGCAATGCTAAGGTAGTGTAGGATTCGGTACAAGTCGAGTAGTTGGAACTACTCGTGAGCATAGGCTAGAGGCACTCGACTTGGGTAAAGATAGCAAATGAACCACATGGCAAGAAAAATGAGACCGAGCGGGGAGTAAGGGCAGCAGGACTTTGGGGCCTGGGTGCTATATCTCTGCTTGTGTCGATTGAGGACCGAGCCGTGTGCGGGCCTGTTGAACAACCTAGAACAGTACCGAAGACCTACCGACTATACGGGCACCGGGAAACCGATGTAACTCGGGTAGCTCGGTATGAGGCATTGCCTGTCGTTCAGAGGGTAGGTTGAGAGCTTGAGGTGTAAATCGGCTGGCGGCACTGAGATGCGCGTGCAGAGACCTCTTACTCAGGACGATAGGACCAGTTCAATATTTGGCTGACGGGTGAAAGGTGGTTGCGTACGACGTCCGTGATGGTTGCTGTAGGCAACATCTAGTACGGGCGTACGTGACGGGTTGTTCGGGTAACCCTGCAGATGTAAATCGATTATAATCGCTGTGTGACGCCCTCAATTCTGTGGAAAACCACGGAACCAAGAACTAATGCATATGTGTGCCAAGGATGTTCATCACACATATACACATATTTCACAAACTGAATTCAGAATATATATAACCACGAATAACAGATTTTATTACAACGTCTCATGAGTCTTGGACTCATGCTTACAGCGGAAGTCTTATTTCTATGCAGCGGAAGTCTTATTTTAATGCGGAAGCAAAAACTAATGCGGAAGCAAAACTAAGCAGAAGTGGCTCCATCTCTACTCCTTCCACAGGCAAGGTTGAGAACAGATCACACGCCATAATGCTCCACTTGGTCCTCATAATAGCCTTCTCTTGCTGTTGATGACGAAATAATAATGCAAGTTTGAGTACAATGATGTACTCAGCAAGTGCGGGAAAACACATGATATGCAGCTCATAAACAAGATAGGTATAAAAGGCTTATTTGCAGAAAAGCAGATTTGTAAAATCATGATAAAACAACAACTTAACTTTAGATGTAATCCCAACATGTATTAAATTACCAACATACCTCCATCACTTCCCGTGTTCCATCCGAACATTAACTAATCCTTTATTCATACTCACGAATACCTCCTCGTATTCGCTACCATCTCACCTCGTAATTCAACCTCGTCTCACACCGAGACCAATCTCATGTCATGTCCCAACAGTCATGCAACCATCTCATCACCCAGACTCAACTGTCCCAACAACTAAACCATAACCAAATCCATAACCAAATCCATAACCAAGAACCTTCCCTATAACCATCCCAACTAATCATGGCAGTTTAGCCAGGTGCTCGTGACCGTAACCTCGGCAATCATGATAGTTTTAGACTCTGCAGAGTGTGCACCTCTTTACCCACAAGTTTGTGATTTCGTCACCCGTCGGTGACTGCAGAACCTCCATTATACCAGTACACATCCGTCGGTGTATGGTCAAGAGATCACAAAATAGCCTTTACAAAGGGGTTACTAGATGTATGGACTCACTAAGGTTTCACCGGCAGGCTAGAATCTCCAAGTCTCCCACCCACGGGCCCCCTCTTGTGCCATGCAGTTCCTAGGGCAGTCCTCACTCGACTCCCATTCCCCGCGCCTTCCACAGTCCATAACACTCTAGCAACTTACCTAATTACTCAGCTAAGCCACACCCATACTTGGCCTTGTGGTGGCACTGTTATCCTGGCATGTGCATGCATGAACCGGTCCTTAGATCTACGGCAAGTAAAACCACCATCTCATGCTACCTCATTCACAAACCCAAGCTTGCCTAGATCTCCCTCCAATCTATATTCATTAACATCATCAGTTTCTCATTATCATTACGAGTGCAGTTAGCTAGACACATCTATCTCACTCCCCAATCCCATAGACTCAGCGAAGCATAAAGCAAAAACCATACCCGACTCATAAACTTCCCAAGCGACAAGGTTGTTTAACCAATACTAGTAAACTCCTATAAAAAGGGTTTCCCATCATGTTTGACTCATCACACAAACCTTTTTGCAAAACAAAATAGTTTTATCCAAACATAGGATCAATATGGTCAAGGGGCACTTGCCTTGTTCTTGCGATTCCGGTTGTTCTTGGATCTCAAAACCTGGTTGCTGCAGTTCGTCGTAGACAGCTCCCTGAGCTTGTCCTGCTAGGTAGGATCACGTGCATACAGGATTCACAGCAATCAATATTTATGCACAAACCTTAAACTAGATGTGATGATGCATATGCATGCTATCTCATGATTAGTTTTATTAGATTGATCTGCACGTGTTCTTGCATGGCCTTGTAGGGACAGGGGTGTTTGGATCAAAGGTGGACGTGGCAATGATCTTGTCTTTAGATCAAACTGATCATCAAGTGATCTGCCCACGAGAAGGCTTCTGTTCGAAAGGAATTGAAGAACAGATGCAAAGAGATGAACACAATGATATTGAAGTCCTACCTCACGTTCTTTGAGGTCCTCCTCAGACCGCTCGGTTCTTCTTCGTTGATCTCCCTTGTTGCGCTTCAGCGATGGTTTGCTCGGTGAGTTAGGGCTAGGGCTCTAAGTCGTCGGCTCAGGAGTCGAAAGAGAAGTTTGTGGTTTCGGCCAGAGGTTTTGGGTTCTATTTATAATCGGGAAGAGAAAAGTCCTAATCTGATTCTATCTCGAATAAGAGTCTTATTCAGATCTTTGTTGGATTCTAACATCTTATCTTTAGTAACATCGTGGAATTTAGATCGGTTTCTGTTGCGTACCGGTATCTTTTACGCGTAAAACCCGCTCCAGAACTCGTTACCTCCGTGATGATGAGCTCCGGAAGCTCCACGTGTCCTCCAGGGCCTGGTATCTCCTCGTCCGCAGAGACGAGCTCCGGTTGTGCCGCGTGTCACGAGCGAGACCTCCCCCTTCTTTGGAGGTGATCTCCGCACACGCCACGTGTTGGCGCCGGTCTTCCCTCTCTTCCTTCCTCAGGAACATGCCCCGAGGTCGACATGTGTTCGGCAACGACAGACCTCCCGGAGATAAGCTCCGGTGGCGACACGTGTTCGATAGATCCGGACTTCTCTGAGATGGGCTCCGAGATCGACACGTACCCCACGTGACTGGTCCTCTGATTTCCGCGAGGACTAGCTCCGAGGATGACACGTGTCTTGCAAAAATGCCTTTGCTTCCTCTGCAGAGGCTAGCTCCGTGGGCAACACGTGTCCCACAGGATCGGACCTCTCCCCTTTGTGGCGACGAGCCCCAAACCTGCCACGTAGCTCTTTTAGCAGCGGACCTCTCTTCACTTCGCAGGGACGAGCTCCGATCATGCCACGTGGCCAGCGGCCGCGGTAAGTTGTCTTCGGCGCTCTCGGAGGGCCTTATTGGCTATTCTTTTGATAATTCTCTCTGTTTCATTAAAATGTTTCCTCTTCATAGAACATGAACATATGCTGACACCCGAGGCGAGGGTGTCACAAATCTACCCCCCTTAAATTGAATCTCGCCCTCGAGATTCGTTAGTAGGAAATAGATGGGGGAATTCCGCCTCGATATCCTCTTCACGCTCCCATGTGGCCTCAGCTTCGGTGTGATGGCTCCATTGTACCTTGCACCATCGAATCACCTTGTTTCGGGTGACCCTTTCCTTTACGTCCAAGATTCGGACAGGGTGTTCTGCGTAAGTCAGGTCCTCTTGAAGTTCAAGCTCTCCCATTGACACTTGTTCCTCTAGTATTCTCAAGCACTTCTTGAGCTGGGATACATGAAACACGTCATGTACGTTGGAGAGATGGTTTGGGAGCTCTAGTCGGTAGGCTACTTCTCCTCGCTTGTCCAAAATCTTAAATGGTCCGATGTAGCGAGGTGCTAGCTTGCCTTTGATGTTGAAACGTCGTTGGCCTCGGATAGGCGATACCTTAAGGTATACGAAGTCTCCCACTTCAAAGGTCAACTTCCTACGCCTATTGTCCGCATAGCCTTTCTGTCGTGACTGGGCAGCCTTTAAGTTCTCCCGTATCGTTGGGACCTGCTTTTCGGCTTCTTGTAGTACTTCGGGTCCAAACACCTGGTTCTCTCCAGTCTCGTTCCAGAATAGTGGCGTTCTACACCGTCTACCATATAAGGCTTCGAAAGGCGACATCTTTAAGCTAGCTTGATAGCTGTTGTTATAGGAAAACTCGGCATACGGTAAACTCCTATCCCAACTACGCCCACGTTTCAAGGCGCAAGCTCTCAACATGTCCTCCAAAATTTGGTTCGTCCTTTCGGTTTGTCCATCTGTTTGTGGGTGGTAGGCGGAGCTGAAATCCAGTCGTGTACCCATGGTTTTCTGCAGCTTCCTCCAGAATCTAGAGGTAAACTGAGAACCTCGATCTGAGACTATCCTCTTCGGAACTCCGTGTCGGCACACAATCTGCTCCATGTACAACTCTGCCAATTGTGCAACGTTATAACTGGTCTTTACCGGAAGAAAATGGGCAGTTTTCATCAATCGGTCCACAATGACCTAGATGGAGTCGCATTCCGACTGAGTACGTGGTAATCCAACGATGAAATCCATACTGATGTCCTCCCATTTCCATTCGGGTATTCTCAAAGGTTGCAACAATCCAGTGGGTTTTTGATGTTCGGCCTTTACCCGTTGGCATGTGTTGCATAAGACAACGTATTCGGCTATATCCCTCTTCATACCATCCCACCAATAACAAGTTTTCAAGTCCTTGTACATTTTGGTGCTTCCTGGATGTATGGAATAGGGTGAATCATGTGCCTCCTTCAATATCATGTCGCGGAGGTGTCTTATGTTCGGCACACAAATCCTTTTTCCTAGCCAAAGCGTACCCTTTTCATCCTCCTTGAAATCCTTCTCTATTCCTTGTCGGATTCTTTCCTTGATCTCCTTGATTTCCTCGTCCGTTGATTGGCCCTCTCTTATTTCTTGCTCCAATGGGGAGTGGATCTCCATTATCTCCACGTTATTCAAGAATCCGAGGCGTAACCGTTCGAACTCCTTCTGTAGTTCGGGTGGTAGCTCCCGAACCGTGAGTTGGTGACAGGCTCCCTTTCTGCTCAATGCGTCCGCTACTACATTGGTCCTCCCGAGGTGGTAGTTGATTGCCACATCATAATCCTTGATGAGTTCTAACCATCGACGTTGCCTCAAATTCAAGTCCGTTTGTGTAAATATGTACTTGAGGCTTTTATGATCCGTATAGATCTCACATCGATGTCCAAGGATATAATGTCTCCAAATCTTCAATGCATGCACCACTGCTGCTAGCTCCAAGTCATGCGTAGGATAGTTAAGCTCGTGCTTCTTTAATTGTCGTGAGGCATAGGCTACTACTTGTCCTTCCTGCATGAGTACACATCCGAGCCCTTGTCTGGATGCGTCACAATATATGTCAAAGCTCTTGCTTACGTCTGGCAATACCAGAACTGGTGCTGTGGTTAGCCTTTTCTTGAGTTCCTCAAAACTTTCTTGGCAGGCTTGGGTCCATTGAAAGACTTTTCCCTTCATTAGCAACTCCGTCATAGGTTTTGCTATCTTAGAGAAGTCTTTAATGAAGCACCGGTAGTATCCTGCCATCCCAAGGAAACTCCGAATATCCCTCACGCTCTTCGGTTGGTCCCACTTCAGAACATATCTCACCTTTCCGGGATCAACCGATACCCCTTCCTTGGAGATAATATGGCCTAGGAAAGATATTTCCTTTAGCCAAAATTGACACTTGTTGAGCTTGGCATACAATTGATGTTCACGCAACTTCTGCAAGGTCAATCTCAGATGTTCTCCATGCTCCTCCTCACTTTTTGAATACACCATAATGTCATCGATGAAAACCACGACGAACTTGTCCAAGTATTCCATGAAAACCTTGTTCACGAGGTACATGAAGTACGCGGGTGCATTTGTTAATCCAAAAGACATAACGGTATATTCATACAAACCATATCGTGTCCGAAAGGCTGTCTTAGATACACCGGAGGGCTTAATCTTCAGCTGGAAATATCCCGACCGAAGATCAATCTTGGAGAATACTCAAGCTCCTTTCATTTGATCGAACAGGTCCTCTATACGGGGCAGAGGGTATTTATTCTTGATTGTTACCTCGTTGAGAGACCTGTAGTCCACGCACATTCTTTGGGTTCCATCCTTCTTGTCCGCGAAGAGTACCGGGGCTCCCCACGGTGACGAGCTTGGATGGATAAAACCCTTCTCCAACTGTTCTTGAATTTGCCTTTTGAGTTCAACTAGCTCGTTGACGGGCATCCTATATGGTCTCTTAGCTATAGGCGCAGTTCTAGGTACTAAATCTATGGCAAACTCGATGTCCCGGTCAGGTGGCATTCCTGGAAGCTCTTTCGGGAACACGTCCGAAAATTCCTGAACCACTGGAATGCTGTCCAATGTTGTTCCTTCGACGTGGTTCAAATTTGCCCGTTCAGTTGTTTGCTGGGCTGACTCAAACTCGACACGAATATCGTGTTCATTTGTCAACTGTACGCTCATTTCAGCACATTGGATTACTCCATTGTGCTTGCTTAACCAATCCATTCCGAGTATGATGTCAATCCCGTGGGAGTCCAAGACAATAAGGTTGGCAAGGAAGTCTACCCCCCTTATTTTAAGGCTTACTCTAGGACATACTATATTAGTCCTCATTTCTCCTCCGGGAGAATTAACTAACATAGCACATTCTAAGTGGGATACGGGTAGATGATGTTTGGCAACATATTTGGATGATATGAAGGAATGCGATGCTCCAGAATCAAATAAGATGGTGGCTGGGTTGGAGTTGGCAAGGAACATACCAATTGCGACGTCCTCAGCCTGTTGTGCTTCCTCAGCAGTGACATGGTTTACGTGGCCACGAGCATAGTTTTGCGGTCCATGTTTCCCTAGGTTGTCCCCTCCGTTTGGTTGCTGGTTCTGCTTGGGCACGTTATCTTGTTGTCCAGGGCCTCTCCTCGGGCACTGGTTAGCGAAGTGGCCTACTTCCCCGCATGCAAAGCATGCCCTGTTGCCTACGGCAGTAGGTACGTTGGGGCGGGGGTTTTGAACAGGAGCACCATTGTTAGGTCAGGGCGCTTGAAGCATGGGCACACGAGGTGCCGGTGCAACGAATTGTTGCTGTGGTGCTGACCAGGGCGGTACGCAGGAGTGGTCGGTCCATACTGCAGTGCAGGGGGCATGTACCTAGGTCCTACGTTGCTCCCTTGGGGCTGGTATGGCATCTTCCTCTTGCACTCTCGCTCGATCTCTCGGATCTTGTTTTCAACCACAATAGCCTTATCAACTAGCTTCTGGAAGCTTACGTAGTCATTGTTGAGGAGCTGAACCTGAATCTCATTGTTCAACCCTCTCATGAACAGGTACTGCTTCCTCTGGTCTGAGTTGACATCTTCGGGGGCGTACTGGGACAGTTGTATGAACTTGTTGAGATACTCGTTCACACTCTTCTGTCCTTGGCGAAGACCTTCAAACTCCTGCCTCTTGAGCATCATTACACCAGCAGGGATGTAGTGAGAGCGGAAACTTTCCTTGAACTCAGTCCAAGTGATTGTCTCCGGGTTGGCCTGGGCGTTGCTCAAGGCATCCCACTAGTCAGCAGCGGCTCCCGTAAGTTGGTGCGATGCGAAGAGAACCTTCTCTCGGTCGTTGCACTGAACAATGGCGAGCTTCTTCTCCATGGATATCAACCAATCATCGGCCTCCATTTGATCGCTTGCTTGAGCAAAGGTGGGTGGTCGAGTCCTCATGAACTCTCCCAACCAGTTATGAGCCAGCGGTGGTGGTGGCGGTGGTGCCGGAACGGGGTTTTGGTTGGCTTGCAACTGACCCAAAGTTTGGATCATGGTTTGCATAAGCTGGTTTTGCATGGCCATCAACCTTTCCAGATGGTTTTCACCAGCTCCGGGGTTAGCAGGAACTCCCTCGTGGTCATCCTCCTGGACGTTCCTTCGGCTGGCGTTTCCTCTCACCATCTGTGAGAGATAACAAAATAGAATAGAAGGTTAGAAGGTTAGGTAGGTCCCTTCAACTATATGCATCAAGGTGAGTTAGACTATATATATTAGCCCATATGAGGATGTGATCAAGTGCCGAAGCATTTCACACCTCTTTCTTCTTACGTATGGATATGGACAACGTTTTTGAGACGTCCCACAACTCACATTAAGCACATAATCACACACAATCATTGCAAGGGCTCATACAGCTCCTATTCAAGGATGGTTTCCTATACTAAGGTGGTTTCAAGGCCAGTCTAAGCTATTCACCCTAGGATGCTTCCTTTGGTCAGCGTGGCTTAGCTACCTGTGACTTCTATTTAGGGGTGTAACTTGTTGTTAACCCGTGGCTCTAATATCATTATAAGGTTTCTATCTAGGCGTGTAACCTACTGTCAACCCGTGGCTCTGATACCAATCTGTGACGCCCTCAATTCTGTGGAAAACCACGGAACCAAGAACTAATGCATATGTGTGCCCAGGATGTTCATCACACATATACACACATTTCACAAACTGAATTCAGAATATATATAACCACAAATAATAGATTTTATTACAACGTCTCATGAGTCTTGGACTCATGCTTACAGCGGAAGTCTTATTTCTATGCAGCGG
The DNA here is from genome assembly GCA_030760725.1 of Neostapfia colusana. Lineage (NCBI taxonomy): Eukaryota > Viridiplantae > Streptophyta > Magnoliopsida > Poales > Poaceae > Neostapfia > Neostapfia colusana. Next base: position 27,106,443 of record JASWHV010000017.1, on the reverse strand, counting down.
AAGTCTTATTTTAATGCGGAAGCAAAAACTAATGCGGAAGCAAAACTAAGCAGAAGTGACTCCATCTCTACTCCTTCCACAGGCAAGGTTGAGAACAGATCACACACCATAATGCTCCACTTGGTCCTCATAATAGCCTTCTCTTGCTGTTGATGACGAAATAATAATGCAAGTTTGAGTACAATGATGTACTCAGCAAGTGTGGGAAAACACATGATATGCAGCTCATAAACAAGGTAGGTATAAAAGGCTTATTTGCCGAAAATCGGACTTGTAAAATCATGATAAAACAACAACTTAACTTTAGATGTAATCCCAACATGTATTAGATTACCAACATACCTCCATCACTTCCTGTGTTCCATCCGAACATTAACCAATCCTTTATTCATACTCACGAATACCTCCTCATATTTGCTACCATCTCACCTCGTAATTCAACCTCGTCTCACACCGAGACCAATCTCATGTCATGTCCCAACAGTCATGCAACCATCTCATCACCCAGACTCAACTGTCCCAACAACTAAACCATAACCAAATCCATAACCAAGAACCTTCCCTATAACCATCCCAACTAATCATGGCAGTTTAGCCAGGTGCTCGTGACCGTAAGCTCGGCTATCATGATAGTTTTAGACTCTGCAGAGTGTGCACCTCTTTACCCACAAGTTTGTGATTTCGTCACCCGTCGATGACTGCAGAACCTCCATTATACCAGTACACAACCGTCGGTTATGGTCAAGAGATCACAAAATAGCCTTTACAAAGGGGTTACTAGATGTATGGACTCACTAAGGTTTCACCGGCAGGCTAGAATCTCCAATTCTCCCACCCACGGGCCCCCTCTTGTGCCATGCAGTTCCAGGGCAGTCCTCACTCGACTCCCATTCCCCGCGCCTTCCACAGTCCATAACACTCTAGCAACTTACCTAATTACTCAGCTAAGCCGCACCCATACTTGGCCTTGTGGTGGCATTGTTATCCTGGCATGTGCATGCATGAACCGGTCCTTAGATCTATGGCAAGTAAAACCACCATCTCATGCTAACTCATTCACAAACCCAAGCTTGCCTAGATCTCCCTCCGATCCATGTTCATTAACATCATCAGTTTCTCATTATCATTACGAGTGCAGTTAGCTAGACACATCTATCTCGCTCCCCAATCCCATAGACTCAGCAAAGCATAAAGCAAAAACCATACCCGACTCATAAACTTCCTAGGCGACAAGGGTGGTTTAACCAATACTATTAAACTCCTATAAAAAGGGTTTCCCACCATGTTTGACTCATCACACACACCTTTTTGCAAAACAAAATAGTTTTATCCAAACATAGGATCAATATGGTCAAGGGGCACTTGCCTTGTTCTTGCGGTTCCGGTTGTTCTTGGATCTCAAAACCTGGTTGTTGCAGTTCGTCGTAGACAGCTCCCTGAGCTTGTCCTGCTAGGTAGGATCACGTGCATACAGGATTCACAGCAATCAATATTTATGCACAAACCTTAAACTAGATGTGATGATGCATATGCATGCTATCTCATGATTAGTTTTATTAGATTGATCTGTACGTGTTCTTGCATGGCCTTGTAGGGACAGGGGTGTTTGGATCAAAGGTGGACGTGGCGATGATCTTGTCTTTAGATCAAACTGATCATCATGTGATCTGCCCACGAGAAGGCTTCTGTTCGAAAGGAATTGAAGAACAGATGCAAAGAGATGAACACAATGATATTGAAGTCCTACCTCGCGTTGTTCGAGGTCCTCCTCAGACCGCTCGGTTCTTCTTTGATGATCTCCCTTGTTGCGCTTCAGTGATGGTTTGCTCGGTGAGTTAGGGCTAGGGCTCTAAGTCGTCGGCTCAGGAGTCGAAAGAGAAGTTTGTGGTTTCGGCCAGAGGTTTTGGATTCTATTTATAATAGGGAAGAGAAAAGTCCTAATCTGATTGTATCTCGAATAAGAGTCTTATTCAGATCTTTGTTGGATCCTAACATCTTATCTTTAGTAACATCGTGGAATTTAGATCAGTTTCTGTTGCGTACCGCTATCTTTTACGCGTAAAACCCGCTCCAGAACTCGTTACCTCCATGATGATGAGCTCCGAAAGCTCCACGTGTCCTCCGGGGCCTGGTATCTCCTCGTCCGCAGAGACGAGATCCGGTTGTGCCGCGTGTCACGAGCGAGACCTCCCCCTTCTTTGGAGGTGAGCTCCGCGCATGCCACGTGTTGGCGCTGGTCTTCCCTCTCTTCCTTCCTCAGGAACATGCCCCGAGGTCGACACGTGTCCGGCAACGACAGACCTCCCGGAGATAAGCTCTGGTGGCGACACGTGTTCGATAGATCTGGACTTCTCTGAGATGGGCTCCGAGATTGACATGTACCCCGCGCGACTGGTCCTCTGATTTCCGCGAGGACTAGCTCCGAGGATGACACGTGTCTTGCGGAAATGCCTTTGCTTCCTCTGCAGAGGCTAGCTCCGTGGGCAACACGTGTCCCACAGGATCGGACCTCTCCCCTTTGTGGCGACGAGCCCCGAACCTGCCACGTAGCTCTTTTAGCGGCGGACCTCTCTTCACTTAGCAGGGACGAGCAACGATCACGCCACGTGGCCAGCGGCCGCGGTAAGTTGTCTTCTGCGCTCTCGGAGGGCCTTATTGGCTATTCTTTTGATAATTCTCTCTGTTTCATTAAAATGTTTCCTCTTCATAGAACATGAACATATGATGACACCCGAGGCGAGGGTGTCACACGCTGTCCCTCACAGTCAGTGAGTACCACTTGTTCACTGTATCGTGACGTAGAAAGAACAGGCTAGATACATGTTAAAAAGTTGCTGATTGAAAGATGGACTTTGATTGTTAATGATTTGCTGTAGCCTAGAGCTAACTAAAGTTCTTTTTAACTTTGGGCAAAGTACATGAGAGAAATGCCTTTCTTGTTTGATTGCGGCTCTCTCATGTGCCTTAGAGTAAAGTTCTCCACAACCTGCTGCTAAAACTTGAAAGTAAGGTTCCACTAATTAGGCGAGTCCTTCGCAACTTATTTTACCTCATGCACCTATCACCCACATGTAGAAGTTTCATGTTTAGGAGAGACGGGTCAGTCTTGCTGAGCCTTCGTGCTCACTGCTTGTGTTTGAAACTTTTGCAGGGTGCTATGAGGAAGGGACTCCCGAGGAGGAGATGGAACCCCAGGAGGGGAACCCTGTCGAGTGGGAGTCGTGCACGCCGCCGTGTTAGTGTGTGTGTGTGTGTGCTAGCGGGAACACGTTCACGGGATGAATGTGAACTTGATGCGTAGTCTATGCCCGTGAGTGTAGACTGAACATATTTTGTTGTAAAAATGTTCATACACTGGTTTATGTAATAAAACTTTGCTTCCGCTTTGTACCTTTGATGTGTGTTATCCGGTGATGTGCAACGCAGCACCCCTCAGTGTGATCCTGGCTCGACAAGACCGTGTGGTCGTGTCATTACGACGGCGGCCCGTAGTCGTCGTATGTAAGCGCCTGGGCCACGTGGTGGGCTAGGCCATACAACTTACGACGGCCACAGCCTAGGCTGTCGTAAGTTACATGGGCTTATTTACGACGGCTACAACAGTCGTCGTAAGTTAGCCAGGCCGTCGTAAGTCATGGTTTTAATTTTTTAAAAGAAAACAAAACTAGCTGCCCTTGCATAGTTGCCAGCCGAGACAAATAACATAGTTATATAAAACAAACAATCAACAAAATATATAATCGACGGTTCATTCATAAGTCCAAAGAAATCTAAAAACTCCTAACGGCTACACACTCCCCTCACGACTACCTCCGGAGCCGTGAACGTCGTCTTCGCGCGTCCCTCCCAACGCAGGTAGTTGTGGAGATGGAGTCTGCGCCTCCGTCGGTGAACCTGCATAGTAAATAAAAGTTATACATGTCTCTCTCCCTTCCTATTCCTCTTTCCCTCTCTCTCCCTCTTACCACCCCCTCTTTCTCTCGCTCTCGTTGTCCATCGCCCCATCCGCCTCTTCCTTCTCTCTATCTCTCCCTCATTCTCTCTCTCTTTCACTCTCTCTCTCCCTCTCGTTGTCCATCTCCCCATCCCCCTCTCCCTCCTCTCTCTCCCTCATTCTCTCTCTCTCTTTCACTCTCTCCCCATCTCTCTCTCTCTTTCACTATCTCTCCCCCTCTCTCTCCCCTTTTTCACTCTCTCTATCTCTTTCTTTCTCTCTCTCCCCTCTCTCTCTCTCCCTCTTCCCATGCCTCTATCTCTTTCACTATCTCTCTCCCTCTCTCTATATATCTTTATCTCCCTCCCTGTATTAAATAGTATTAAATATTTACATAGGGCGGGGGTACCTCTACTGGGGGCAGCTGTGACGAGAGCACCTGTTGTGGCTGCGGCCATGCAGGAAATGTGAGTTCCTCTCCACTCTATCGAGCTAAGGCCTGTCATTGCAACATATTAGAACACATGTATTACTGAAATGCTAAAAATCTAAACTACAGTAATTTAAATTATTCACCTCCACTGGTGCCTGCATCTGGGACATGAAGTTGGCCTAGTACTCCTAGATGGCTCTTATCCTGTCGAGCTCCTCTTGGGTCCTCTTCGTCGATGGAGTGCCTCTCACAGGTCACGCCGCCCTCGAGTCGACAACTCCATCGAAAATGGCAAACCTACAAAAGATAGATAAATAATAAGTAGAAGAAGGATGTTTAAAAAATGAAACAGTTGACCAACTCGTCGTCCATGCCCTTCCCGCTGCCGCTTATGTACACGGCTCTAGGTTCGATTGACGCGTTTTTCCAATCGTAGCTCCATCGTGTATCTTCTTCACCTCCTGCGCGTACTTTTCCTAAAAAACATAGAAATGATGTAAGTGTGTTAGTAATAGTATTACTTATAATTAAATTGATGAATTTTGAAAACATACCAGTTGGTCGGTTGCGGCCTGACTACACTACCAGGCTGGGAAGGGTCACTTCCTTTATGACCTCTCTTCCAAACCTCGGTCGGTGTCGGCTCCTGACTGGTCTCTCGCTCCTAAAATATATTATGGACACATAAGCGAACTTAAAATATACTTACCATGCGTTTAGCCATACGCACGTAGCCATCACCGCCGTAGTTGTGATGGTTGTCTGTCCCTCTGCAGCTCGAACCCGTGTGGACTTGCTGATGAAGTCCTGGCTAGCCCAGTACCGACAAAGAGCTCGATACGCGTCATGCTGGTTCTCTAACCAGCTAAGACTAGCCTACACATATTTAGTATTTCATCAATACTGTTAACAAAAGTAATTATTAGAAATAGTTAACAATAATAACTTACCTCCGCATACTGCTCCTCGGTCAAGTACGTGTCGGAGTCCTTCCTAAACGGACCCCCTTGCTGCTGCTGCTAACACCGCTTGTTATACTCGTTGATGGCATGGATGCGGGTGTACGACAATGCCTGCACCATGAGCTTCCGAGCATTGTTGTGGAACACGGCAGTTGCGTGCTCCATCATGCTCTCGCTCGAGTCCTCTAGTTGGTACGACAGCTTTAAGAAAACAAAATCTTGATTAATCCGCATTAACAATTTAAATGAGTGGAAAAAATGCGAACATTTAAACTTACCATAAAATCGTTCCACACGGTCCCTTGAAGAGTGTTGTGGACCTCGTGAGGGACACGAGCGTAGTCGTCTCACGATAAAGCAGGGATGTTGTCGATGACACCAGGATAGTGCAACCGCACTAAAGCCCCGATGACACCATTAACCTGCCTGTGGTGTCCCTAGCACGCGAACGAACAGTCGTGCCAAGATCTGCAAAATTTGTTAACTTATTATGTATCGGTAGACAATATCCAATATTTAATACTATACAATTTGTTTACATGTCTCCGAGTAGACGAATGGTGATCCGTTCACGAGGAACAGGAGGAGGAGCAGCAAAGTGGGTCCTTCTCGTCCGTCGCCTCTTCGACGGCACCACGTCCGGTGACCCAGATGGTTGGTCACCACTAGAGCCCGAAGGATCCACGCTCGCTAGCTCCGAGGGCTGCGTAGCTGGCTCTGAGGGCTACGTGGCCGACTCCGAGGGCCTGGTAGCCCTAACCTCTGGCTCAAACTCAGAAGACTCTGAGTCGGACTGCAAAAATAAATGATTCATAAGAAAAAATAATTGATAAATAGAATTTCAAATAACATGATTGGCAACTGAAATTTACCTCCGTGCGCTGAAAGGCCACAACTCGGTCCAAAAAAATCTAGAAGGTGCCTCATCAGCTGGTAGCGTCTGCTCGCACCTGACGAGGTATTTGAGAAAACCAAGTCCCAGGGCTGGGTGAGGACCCCTCTCAACCCCTTCGTCCCCTTCCCCTTTCCATTTGATGACGACACCCTGATGTAAGGAGTAATTGATAAATATACTAAGATAATATGCAAAATTCATGATAAGTTAGTGAAGCAAACATTACTTCATCAAATTCAAAATTTATCAGTGTCACGATCATGTACCCTACTCCGTAAACCAGACCATCGATCTTCTTTTCTGAGAGTCTTGACTAGATTTCATTTTCGTTTTCGTTTCCGCATATCATAAGTCTCGACATCTTGAGCGTCTCCAACCAAGTCATCGAGTCCTACACCAGGCCCGACGATGAACGAGTCTGGCAACTCTTCTTCTTGGTAAACCTCATCAACTTCATTAGTATCATGGTAACCATCATCTCCTGGAGTGTATAACCGCTCACGAGGATTCACCTTATGTACCACCCACCAAGCATCGAGTTTTTTGCATGGATAAGGTAGGTAATACACTTGCTCCACTTGGTGTGCAAGAACAAATGAATCGTATCCTTGTAGCCGTTCCTTATGTTTGACTTCCACCATGCCAAATTGGTTTTGTCGAATTCCATGATTGTTATCAAACCAATCACAGTCAAAGAATACTGCTCGAAGATCCTTATTACCGATAAAAGCAAATTCAAGAATTTTTTGTAATGATCCCATAGTAATTAGTTTCATGTCCTTGAGAGTCGACTGACCTCGTCATAACTCTGATATTAGATGTTGCCGCAAGTGGATGATGAGATTCAAATTGAGTTGTACGGAATCAGAAGCCATTGATGTCATATCGAACGTAACTTCTAACTTTAACCAATCCATAGAATAGTTGTCGCAAGTCTTCATGGATGTTGGCATCTTTTATGCACTGCCCAAAATATGAAGTTATAAGAAAACTTTATAAATACTCGTAAGTTATAAGAAAAATTTGTAAATACTCGTAAGTTATAAGAAAATGTTACATGATCACGAAACCAGGATAGGAAGTTAGGTCTTCCGTTTATTCTATCTCGTCGCATAGCTTCTACTTGTTTGCTCGTAGGTTGATGTTTATGTGTCCAATTTTGTTTGTGAAACTCTCTGTACAAAACGAAAAAAAAATAGAACAGATCTGTTCCAAAATATGCTGAGTAGCATAAATGTAGGACAAACACTTACTCGAAATATTTGCCATCTCATCTATATTAGCGTAAATGTAGAGGAAAGCAGCATATCTTTCTTATGCGGTAGAGTTGTAGGACTTGCAACTACCAACAGTAGTGCCTCTTGTTGCAAAAATGGAGAGATCGCTACAAGGAGGTTCAAACCGGTCTAGCGCCTTCCGTGTCTCACCGTCGGACGAGTGCATCATGAATTCTATGTTTTGACGTACATCTTCTTTGTGCAATATCACATGTCTGGTAGTTTTTTTCAAAAGAAACAAACACTTCAACCGAGGTGTCACGGGTAAGTATCAAAGCTGCTTACGTGCGACTTCTGTTGTCACATTTTCATCATCTTCATTAACGTCTTTGACATAACTCAATTCACCATATTTTAAACATTTCTTCTCCACCTATGTTGTAATGACATAGCCGGTCCCAAGCCCGGGTAAAGGAGGAGGGGGTTCTGATAGGCTTGGCGAGCCAACAACTACACTTAGCCATTCTCATGGAAATGAAACTCAATAGAAATTCGTTGGGGCGTAATCTTCTTAGCGACGCGCCATATCGGAACCCGGGTATGGTGTTAAGTGGGCAAGGGCCGGGTCGCCAGCGCCTTAGTGGCGCGCCATATCGGAACCCGGATATGGTGTTAAATGAGCAAGGGCCGGATCGCCCCCACCTTAGTGGCGCGCTACATCATCGCTCGGATGTAGTGATAAGTGAGCAAGGGTCTTTGCATCTTACTCGACGGGTGCAAAGCGTAAGGAAGCTAGCCAAGGAACATAGATTTCGGGTGGGTAGTTGGAATGTAGGATCCTTGACGGGGAAGCTACGCGAGTTAGTAGAAGTTGCCATTACGAGACGAGTAAATATCCTTTGTGTACAAGAGACTAGATGGGCGGGTCAAAAGGCGAGAGAAGTCGAGAATACCGGTTTCAAGCTTTGGTATTCTGGTTCGGCTGGGACTAGGAATGGCGTAGGTGTTCTAATAGATAAGAGTCTTAAGGATGGAGTAGTGGATGTTCGAAGACGAGGGCATAGGATCATCTTAATCAAGATAGTAATTGGGGACATTGTCTTGAACATCATTAGTGCTTATGCCCCACAAGTTGGGCTCAACATGAGTGCTAAGAGGCAATTTTGGGAGGACTTGGAGGATAGGGTTAGTAGTGTACCGATAACCGAGAAACTCATCATAGGGGGAGATCTCAATGGTCATGTGGGTGCAACTAACCTAGGATTTGAGGGAGTACATGGAGGTTTTGGATGCGGCAATAGAAATCAAGAGGGTAAGGACATCCTAGACTTTGTCGTAGCCTATGATCTGTTGATAGCTAACACCCTCTTTAGGAAGAGGCAATCTCACCTAGTGACCTTTAGAAGTGCCCAACACTCTAGCCAGATTGACTTTGTCCTCACTAGGAGAAAGGATAGACGGGAGTGTCTAGATTGTAAGGTGATCCCGGGGGAGTGTGTTGTGACACAACATAAGCTTGTGGTAGCTGACTTTCGCTTCCATACATGTTCTTTGCGGGACAAAGGTGTCAAAATCACAAGAACAAAGTGGTGAAAGTTGAATGGAGAATCACAAGAATCCTTTAAAAATAGGGTGATCACAGAAGGACCCTGGGCAGAAAATGGAGATGCAGATAGTATGTGGATGAAGATGGCAACTTGCATTAGGAAGGTAGCTAGTGAGGTGTTCGGTGTGACAAAAGGAAAAAAACTTGTAGATAAAGACACTTGGTGGTGGAATGAGGATGTACAAAAGGCCATTAAGGAGAAGAAGGAGTGTTACAAGAGTTGGCATAACGATAGAAGCGCAAGCAACATGCTTAAGTACAAAGAGGCTAAGAAGAATGCAAGGCGGGTTGTGAGTAAGGCAAGAGGACATGCCTATGATAAGTTATATGAGGGACTAGAGACAAAAGAAGGTGAAAAGGACATATACAAGGTAGCAAAAATCCGCGAGAGAAAGATGAGGGATCTCAATCAAGTTAAATGCATCAAAGATGAGACTGACCGCATTCTAGTGAAGGATGAAGAGATTAAGAATAGATGGCGTGATTACTTTAATGGGCTATTCAATGATGGGAATGGGAGCACTATGGTTGAGTTGGATGACTCCTTTGATGACTCCAACAGGCGGTTCATGCGGAGGATACAAGAGTTTGAGGTTAAGGAGGCCTTAAAAAGGATGAAAGGAGGAAAGGCCCTCGCCCTGACGATGTCCCTATTGAGGTGTGGAGATGTCTTGGGGACGTGGCAATAGTATGGCTCACAAAGCTATTCAACCACATTTTTCGGTCAAACAAGATGCCTGAAGAATGGAGGAAAAGTATATTAGTACCTATCTTCAAAAATAAAGGAGATATTCAAAGTTGTACTAATTATCGAGGTATTAAGCTTATGAGTCATACTATGAAGCTTTGGGAGAGAGTGATTGAACACCGCCTGAGGAAAGTGACCAATGTCACTAAAAACCAGTTTGATTTTATGCATGGGAGGTCTACAATGGAGGCGATTTTCTTGCTTCGTCAGCTTATGGAGAGATATAGGGAGTAGAAGAAGGACTTGCATATGGTGTTCATCGACTTGGAGAAGGCATACGACAAGATACCAAGGTCAGTCATGTGGTGGGCACTAGAGAAACATAAAGTGCCAACAAAGTACACTACCCTTATCAAGGATATGTACAATAATGTTAGGACAAGTGTGCGCGTAAGTGATAGTGAGACTGATGCATTTCCTATCACGGTAGGACTACATCAAGGATCAACTTTGAGCCCATACATTTTTTCCTTAGTGATGGATGAGGTGTCGAAGGATATACAAGGGGATATCCCTTGGTGCATGCTCTTTGCTGATGATGTAGTGCTGGTAGATGAAACTAGAGATGGTGTTGATAAGAAATTAGAGTTATGGAGACAAACCTTAGAGTCCAAGGGGTTTAGACTTAGTAGGACCAAAACCGAGTATATGAGGTGTGACTTTAGTGGTGTTGGTCATGAAGAGGGAAATGTTAGTCTACAAGGACAAATAGTACCTAGAAGGGACTCTTTCCGATACTTAGGATCAATGTTACAAAGCAATGGCGATATTGATGAGGATGTTTGCCACAGATGAAGGTAGGGTGGATGAAATGGCGACAAGCCTCTGGAATCCTATGTGATAGAAAAGTCCCACAAAAGCTAAAAGGGAAGTTCTATAGGACGGTGATCAGACCCGCGATGCTCTATGGGGCGGAATGTTGGCCAACTAAACGGCAACATGTCCAACAAATGAGTGTCACAGAGATGCGCGTGCTACGGTGGATGTGCGGGCACACAAGAAGAGACCGAATAAGGAATGAGGCAATTCGCGATAAGGTAGGGGTGGCGCCGATTGAAGAGAAGTTAGGCCAACATCGACTTAGGTGGTTTGGACATATCCAACGGAGACCTCTAGAAGCACTGGTTAACAGTAGGATTTTAAGAGGTAGAGAAAATATTAGGAGGGGTAGAGGACGACCAAGGTTGACCTGGGAGGAGGCGGTAAAACAAGATTGAGAGATTGGAATGTATCCAGAGGCTTAGCTCATGATAGGACCGCATGGAAAGTAGCAATTCATGTACCAGAATCGTAGTCTTGTTTTTTTATTTTTTATTTTTTATTTTTCTTTTCCTTTTTTCTTATTTCTTTTCTCTTTTCTCTCTTTTTCTTTTTTTCTTTTTTCTTTTTTTTTCTCTTTTTTTCCTTGTTCTTATATCTCTTCCTCTCTTTTACTTCATTGATATTGGGCTTCATGTCTAGTCGACCCCAACAGGCTTGGGATAAAGGCTTGGTTGTTGTTCTTCTTCTTCTCTTTGACATGTTCTTTCCAGAAAAGCATGCAGTTGTCTGGATACACATCAATCTTTTATATTCCATACCGAGACCCGAAAGCAATTTCTCCGCTTGATACATATCTTTAGGCACTTTATGGGGCCGTGGAAGGATATTACTGATCAATTTGATGAGGACTTTCTAATAGTAATTAGAAAATAAGTACTTAGAGTTAATTACCATAAGTCTAGTCTTGAAAGTGAGGAGGGTCGCTTCCGTGTGTTCATGCAGTGTCTATTCTGAAGTTTTGAGAAGCTCGAAGAACGCTTCAACCTCCGTTGTAGGTGGATCCACCGTAACGTCTAGTTGTATAGATTCTAGCATCTCATCCATCCTATCATCCCCCGTGTTATCATTATTGTCCTCTTACACTTCTTGTACAGCTTTAGAAGCTATCTCATCGTGAACGGTCCATACCTCATAACATGGCGTGCAACCGTTTCGACACAGATGTATTGAAAGTTCCACTTTGTCCAAAAAATCGGTATTCTGGCATTTCGTACATAGGCACCACACCTTATCGGTATTTGACAACGAAAATGATCGATGTACATCTGTCTTGGCGAACCACTCATCTGAGTGACCACCAGATCTGCTCTTCCAACCAGTATACATCCAACCACGGTCTTCACCTATGTTTTACTCTGCTGTATAAATACAGAGAAATTACGTTCACTTTACATCCATTGGAAGGGATAGGTTCTAAACCCACCCAAGAATGACCGAGAGGAGCGTGCTTATAACGAGACGCGAGGTCCAGATCCAGATGAAATTTAAGCAGCATAACCCCGCTGTTCTCCAACTACACGCCCGATAATGGTGCAGTGGAGAATATTAGGGTTACGCCATCGAAATCTCGTTCGAATCCAGACCCCACGTCTCGTCATAAGCACGCCCCCTCGGTCACTCCCACGCTTTCCACAAAGGGACAATTCTGAACCTACACGCCTCACATGCGTAATGCATGTGGGACGAGTCGGTCCGAAACAGGTGACGCATATTGTATAGGTTAAGTTAATCTTACAATTTGGAGTGATTTACGAGAGAGAGGTAACAACGAGAGAGAGGAGGAAAGAACGAGGACGATTAGGGCTAAAAATGGCCGGAGAGTACTCGGTGACGACGGCTGGCGGTGGAGGAACTCCGACGATCTTGTTCTTTGGACATGATCGGTTGGCTTCACAGAAACCTAAGAAGTGCTAAACTAGTTGGCTACGGCGGCGGCGGCCATGGCCATGACACCACCGGCGTGTCTTGATCAAAACCACACGGTTCTCGACGGTTCTCCCGGCGGTGGCCATGTCCATGTCCATTGACCTTTAAATGGTCGTGTTAGGCCATAAATGGGTTGAGCCGACCCGAAACCCGTTTATTTATATATCGATATTATAGACTCAAGCAATCAAATTAAACTAAAATTTGTAACTTAATAATCAACTAGCTCAAAATTTTAAAAGAAATATTAAACTAACTTAATAACAAGTAAACCAAATTTAAGTAACCTAATTAAGTAATAAAATAAATCATTAACTAAACTAATTAAAAATAACTAAATTAAGAACTAAATGAATTAAATTAATTACTAAATGACTTATTGTGAACTAAATTAATTACTAGATGAACTAAATAAAATAAATTAATCACTAAACAAACTAAATTAATTACTAAATGAATTAAATAAACTAAATTAATTATTAAATGAACTAAAAAACTAAATTAATTACTAAACAAACTAAATTAATTACTAAATAAAATGAATCTCGAAGTGGTGGTGAAGGGGGGCGGGCTTGGGGCTGAGTGGCGGGGCTGGGGCGGCGCTGGGGCAGCGCGGGGAGGCGCGCGCGGCGGCGCAGGGTGGCGCGACGTGGCGGCGGTTCTCGGTGGCTGTGGTGCAGGCTTGGGCTGAATGAGCCCGAGCCCGAGCCGGGGCGATGGTTAAAACGTGTAACTTACGACGGTTGGTTAACTTACGACAGGTTAGATTACGGCCGTCGTAATTTACTCTTAGTTTACGATTGTGCTTTAACTTATGACGGCATAGGGTAGTAGCCGTCGTAAGTTACACGTAACTTACGATGGGACCCTAACTTACGACGGCTATGGGCCCATGGCCATCGTAAGTTAGTTTATTTACGACGGTCCACAACGACCATCGTAAGTTATGTTACTTACGACGGCTAGCCGTCGTAAATAATCTGGCCATCGTAATGTGTTAGGTTTCCTGTAGTGCTACATGTGATACACGTTTCAGACGTTATTCGTTAGCGGCTGCCCCTACCCTTTAAGCTCAAGTCCTATAATAGTGGTATAGGTTTCAATAATAAGGTGATCAAGTTTCATCAGTTTACTAGTTCCCATATTACTAACATGCAAACGTATGTTCAAACTTCTCTAATAGGACCAACAACTGTATGATCCTAAATCGACACAGGCACAGCGAAACACATAGAACCCATGTCTTTGCTGCAAACCTACACACCTACCCAATCTCCGTTTAACATCATGTGATATATTAACTGTTCATCTAGCCTAGTATTTCCCCAAAACCTACATTTATAAGTAGATTTTAACCACTTGTCTTCTATCAATGGTTCTGCTTGATTAGCATAGCAACATAATGAATTAACTACACCAATCTACCTGACAAGGATCACCTTAAAAAAATCTACCTGACAAGGGGATGACCCTCAAGTAGGTTTAACCCGAGGAATTGACAGAAACTCAATCTCATGAACGCTCGTACATCTTAGGATTTACAGAATGGCTATACCAACAAGATGAGGGCTCTATTCCAAACTCACTTTGTAACCGACTTAGTCACGTGATGAGACCCTTGGACGCTATAAAAGGTGAGGGAGAGACAAGTCAGGCATCCAATCATTAAATCAATGATATCATACTATGTCCTTAGTCGATGGGTGACCCTCATACATCATTTAATCTCAATATCAGGACGAAATCAATCAAGCAGGATTAAAATGTTATCTCACCACAAAGGGATCGAACATAGATAACTCGTGTCTTTTGTTACTGTTGTCATCGTCAATGTACACGTAGTTCAGTGAATCCCTTCGATCCTATCTATAAATTCTATTATAGCGAAATACACTCAGACACTACCCACTGACTTAATACGAATATACAACTTGTACATATAGAGTATCACATAAATCGTACACTTAATGCACATTATATACGGTAAATGCCACATACAGTATAAAATAAAGCATTTATAAAAAAACAATTTGTATGAAATCCAAACTTGCCTTGTGCTTGTTTAAGCGAAAAGTCGACAACTAGGTCTATAAGTCAACACAACTCTCCACCTAATTTAATTTCTCGGTCACAGCAAGTTCTGCTAACATGCACAACACAACTCAAGTAATTAGCATCATGATGGAGACTGTAAAATAGAGGAACTAATCTTTTAAAAAATGAATATTTTGATATTATCATTGTTGACGTAAGCCTATGGCCCTATTTAACACAACATTTGTACCAACTTTTCACAAAATTAGCCGAGGATGTGATAAATAGCTAACTTATTACTTCTCATAATAAACTAAAAACAATCTATAAATTTAAGCTGTTCTTATCAAATTTTCAAATAAACTGTTTTTTAACAAATTTAAGCGGTGTCAAACCTGTCATCAATTTGGGATCCAAAAGCAGCGACCGCCTAGCAATTACCGTCCACATCAGCCTCCTCCAACTCAAAACCCAAATCAGAGCTGCACTCCGTCCACTTCCCAATTCCCATTGCTTCCCTCACACCTCACCCCACCCCACTCCGCAGCCGCCGTCCACGTCGCGCGGCCGTCTCCGCCTCCGCCTCCACCTGCCCTAGCCCTCCCCTTCCCTCACCCCCCACGGAAGCCGCAACACCCGCGCGGCCTCCCCATAGTCCAATCCCGTCCACCTTGGCCGTACGGAACCCTAGAACCCAATCAGGGGGCCGTGCCTCGCGGGAGCCGGGCCGCCCGGAGAACACCGACGCGCCCTCTTAGGAGGAGAAACAAAGGCGGAGGAGGGCGGGCACCGAGCAGGCGGGGAGCCAAGATGAGGATCATGATAAAGGGCGGCGTGTGGAAGAACACGGAGGATGAGATCCTCAAGGCGGCCGTCATGAAGTACGGCAAGAACCAGTGGGCGCGTATCTCGTCTCTCCTCGTCCGCAAGTCCGCCAAGCAGTGCAAGGCGCGCTGGTACGAGTGGCTCGACCCGTCCATCAAGAAGGTAAGCAGCTCAATGGCACTGTGCCCTGTCTATTTTAGTTTTTCTTTCCCCTTGGAACTTTACATGGATGTATGTATGACAAGTCGTTTGGGTTGGTATATACTTCAATTTTCACACGATTGCGTTAGCGTAATTTTGGTTGGTAACTGCAGATGTGCAAAACTATATGTTGTCCCCAGAGTCCAGAATCAGTAACAACATCTATGCAAAAACATATGTTGTTTCTGGAATCATACACCTCATTGCAAATATCAATGACATAACTCCTGACTGGAACCAAAGAAGTTCCCTTATCCGATGCACTGTGTTGTCAATGTAGATGGCCATATTGGTTAAAACAAAGCAAACTGGACTTAGATCGTTTCACAGGTTGGAATAATCTCAATTCAATAGACTGACCCAGTGAAGCCCCGATCTTCATTTTGTGCCTAATTATTATGCTCCTTTCGGTTGTTTATCTACTTTTAAATAATTATATTATGGGATAGATCTTTCTTGTTTGCAAATGTAATGTCATTGTGATGGACTGATGGTGTCTTTGTCATTTCTTGTTTGTCCTACTAATTCCCTCCTTTTGACTGCAGACTGAATGGACAAGGGAAGAGGATGAGAAGCTACTCCATCTTGCTAAACTCATGCCTACTCAGTGGAGGACTATTGCACCAATTGTAGGTCGCACTCCATCTCAGTGCCTTGAGCGTTATGAGAAACTTCTTGATGCCGCATGTGCCAAGGATGAGAATTATGAACCGAATGATGACCCGAGGAAGTTGCGACCTGGTGAAATCGATCCAAACCCAGAGTCAAAACCCGCTCGTCCTGACCCTGTTGATATGGATGAAGATGAAAAAGAGATGCTCTCAGAGGCAAGGGCTCGATTGGCCAACACCAGGGGTAAAAAGGCAAAACGGAAAGCGAGGGAGAAACAACTTGAAGAGGCTAGACGTCTTGCATCACTGCAAAAAAGGAGAGAATTGAAGGCAGCTGGCATCGATACACGGAAGAGGAACCGGAAGAGAAAGGGCATTGACTATAATGCTGAGATACCTTTTGAAAAGAGACCACCTTCAGGCTTTTATGATACAGTTGGTGAGGGCGAGCCTCCTGAGCATGTCCAATTTCCAACTACCATCGAGGAGCTCGAAGGGAAGAGAAGAGTGGACATAGAGGCACAATTGAGGAAGCAAGACATTGCTAGGAACAAGATATTGCAGAGGCAGGATGCCCCTGCTGCAATAATGCAGGCCCATAAACTGAATGACCCTGAAGCTGTCACAAAGAGGTCCAAACTAATGCTCCCGGCCCCTCAGATTTCTGATCATGAGTTGGAGGAGATAGCAAAGATGGGTAGTGCTGGTGGTCCTTCTCTAGTCGAAGTACTTGGCGAAGGGAGTACTGCCACGAGAGCATTGCTATCCAGCTATTCCCAGACTCCACGGCTTGGTATGACACCATTGCGGACTCCACAGCGAACACCAGCTGGGAAAGGTGATGCAATTATGATGGAAGCAGAAAATCTTGCACGTCTAAGGGAATCACAAACACCTCTTTTAGGAGGGGAGAACCCAGATCTCCACCCATCAGATTTCTCTGGTGTTACACCACGCAAGAAGGATATTCAGACTCCAAATCCCATGGCGACACCCTTAGCAAGCCATGGCCCTGGTGCTACCCCACAGATTGGTATGACTCCCTCCAGAGATGGGAACTCCTTTGGTTTGACTCCAAAAGCTACACCTTTTCGTGATGAGCTCCGCATAAATGAAGAGGTGGACAACATGCAGGATAGTGCTAAGCTTGAGATTCGTAGGCAAGCTGAACTAAGAAAAAGCCTTCGATCTGGTTTTGCTTCTATTCCACAGCCTAAGAATGAGTATCAGATAGTTATGCCACCTATCACAGAGGATGAGAAGGAAGAAACTGAAGAGAAATTTGAGGAGGATATGTCAGACAGGCTAGCACGAGAGTGGGCCGAGGAACAAGCAAGGCAGGAAGCATTGCTTAGAAAGAGATCCAAAGTGTTGCAGAGGAGTTTGCCTAGGCCTCCTGCTGCTTCAGTAGAGGTTCTCCGTCAGTCTCTTATTAAAGGTGGTGAGAGTAGAAACAGAAGTACCTTTGTGCCTCCAACATCACTTGAACAGGCTGATGATCTAATTACTGAGGAGCTCCTTAGGCTCCTGGAGCATGACAATGCTAAGTATCCGCTTGATGAAAAATCACAAAATGATAAAAAGAAAGGGAACAAGAGGCAGTCAAATGGGACAGCTTTTGTTCCCCAAATTGGAGATTTTGATGAGGATGAACTAAAAGAGGTACCTTCCATTTCCTTACTTCTATAGTGGAATCTGATCGTTCATGATAATCTCATTGACATTTTTCTGATAGCTTTAGTTTTTCCTAAAAGAGCTTTTCTATTAACATGGCAATATGATATACACTGCTCGTAGTCTGTGTTTAAACAAGCGGCACCTAGGCGCGCTTAAGTGGTGCGCTGGTGCCTAGGCGTTGAGCTGTGCCCCAACGTGTCACTTTCGTAAAAGCAGCCGCTACTAAGCGGATGAACACTTAAGTGTTCGAAAGTGTGCTTGGGGCTGTTTTTTTTGCTGCTTTTCTACCTTTTTTGGCCACTTTCTCACTAATTGAAGTGTTCATAATTTGAAGCTGATTCTTTTGCCGCTTTTGGCTGCTTGATTAATTATTCGTCTGGGTGAAAACATACACTTAATATTTTGAAGGGCGGACCTGGTGCAGTGGTAGTGTCTCCACTTGTGTCCTGAGGTCTTGGGTTCGAACCAGCTTCTCTGCAAAACAGGGATAAAGCTGTCTAGAAATAACCCTTCCCCAGACACCACAATGTGTGGGAGCCTTCGGCACTGGGTACACCCTTTTTTTATGGATTACAGAGATTTTCCAGGGTGTCGTTGACTCATTGTACAGTTTGCTTTATGTTTTCTTCTGGAGTTTGAATCTGAAAGTTCAGTTCTCATTTAGGATAGGATAGTGATGTGTGAGTTGGTATTATCTTTGCGCTTTACGTTCTCGCACCATGAAAGTGCTAACTGGCAGTTATCTTTTGGGAGAAAATGGAGCTGTGCGAATTAGTATCATGTTATGAACTTTAAGTTCACACACCATGAAAACACTAAATTATTCAATTAGATATACCGAAAAGTTTGACTCTGCTTTTGTTCTGCGTCAAAACCCAGTAGTCACACTCTTTTCTTTAATACTGAATTTGGTATTTTAGTAACTAAGTACACAAATATGGTCAGCAAGTTTTAATGTACTTGCTATAGTAGTCATCACATCTTATTTGTTTAATGGGAAGGAAACATAATTCCTCAAGAAAACATAATTTCTCGCAGTTTTAGCATATCATGGCGGTTTGAAATATGTTTGGGTGTCTGCGTTGTACTCTCAACATAATCTTGAGCCCCTTCGTCGCTATAATAGTGAGTGTTGAATATCTAATATTGTTTGCTAGATGTTTTGATTTTACTTATTTATCCTCTAATTTGTTTGTAATTTTCATCATCTAATTCATTATTGTCCTCTGCACATAGTTAGAGCGATCAAAGTAATGAGAATCAAAACATTTAAATGTCCTCATTTATTTGTTTGCAGGCTAGTTCTATGGTTGAGGAAGAGATTCAGTTTCTTAGTGTCGCAATGGGGCATGAGAATGAATCTTTTGAGGATTTTGTGAAAGCTCATGATGCATGCCAGGAGGACCTTATGTATTTCCCTACAAACAACAGCTATGGTCTTGCCAGTGTTGCTGGAAACGCTGATAAGATCACCGCTCTGCAAAATGAGTTTGAAATTGTGAAGAAGAGGATGGATGATGAAGCTAAGAAGGCTTCTCGGCTTGAGCAGAAGATCAAACTTTTGACACAAGGGCACCAGGTGACCTGAGATCATGTGAATTGCAATAAATCTATTTTTATTGGAACCTTCAATCGCACCTTATTCTCTCTCTGTTATCTCCTTTTTGTAATGCTAATGCTTTGAATCTCACTTGCGATTCAATTTGTCAGGCACGAGCCGGAAAATTGTGGTCGCAGGTTCAAGACACATTCAAGCAGATGGACACTGCTGCAACCGAACTGGAGTGCTTTCAAGAGCTCCAGAAACAGGAACAGATGGCTGCTTCCTTCCGTGTTAGAAATTTGACTGAGGAAGTGAATAAACAGAAAGCATTAGAACGCACACTCCAAAGCCGTTATGGTGATTTGTTGTCTAGTCATCAAAGAATCCTAGAACAGCTTCAGGAGCACAGAAGTCAGCTTAAGATTCAGGAGGCAATAAAAGCAGAAAATCGTGCTCTGAAGGAGGCTGCAGCACAGAATCACACTGCTGGGGAAGAAAATGAAAGAAACCTTAATGTTGAAGAGGAGGAAGGACAGATGAGTAGTGTTAGTCATGAAGAACCTGCGGGAATCAAACAAATCAATGAGGATCAGATGGATGTGGACAACAGTAATGTAGATGGGGAATTTGTCGGTCCTATTCCCCCAGCACCAGAGCATGCTCAAGAGGACAAGGGTGAGGCTTCTGCCCAAGAAAAGTCTTCTATCGCTCAGGGTGGTGATTATGATGCTGCTGACGGTGAAGCCTGTGGCAACATGTCTGTGGATGCTGGTACTAAGAAAGATGACAAGAATAAACTTCCAACAGTTGGTGCCAGTGTAAATGAAGGAAATACTGCTTTATCTTCAGTTCAAACTATCACAATTGAAGAGAATGACATGGGTTCCGAATAAATATTTCGTCTTGTATTGCAGCAGAGTTCGGCCTGGACAAGTTCACTAGGCAAAAGTGTGCGATCAGTATGCGTTGCTATAATTGTTTGAGAGGACCTAATTAACAGGAACTTGGGGTGAGGCCACTGAATGTTCAAAGACGTAGAAATATCAAATTTTCTTTCCCCTGTCATGTAACTCTGATAATTGCTCAGTGGGACGTTAGAAGTACTGTGTTCATTTTGTCAATTGGATGTTTGGTCATAACCAAGTTCATCTCATACTCATAAACATTTATAACCATCTCATATTCATATAACCGAAATCAAACTTATTATCATGACTCAAAACAGTCCTAAAATCAATCCCAATGACCATACTACAATCATACCGAATAACCATCCCAAGATTTTCCTCTAATCATAGAAGCTGGCTAGGTGCTTGTGACCGGAAGCACGGCTATCATAATAGTTTTACACTCTGCAGAGGTGGCACCACTTTACCTACAAGTTTGTGATTTCGATACCCATCGGCGACTGCAGAATCTCCATTATACCAGTATACAATCATCGGTGTATGGCCAAAAAATCATAAAATAACCTTTACAAAGGGGTTACTTGATGTATGGACTCACTAAGGTTTAACCGACAGGTTTGAATCACCATTCTCCCGCCCACATGCCCCCTCTTGTGCCATGCAGTTCCCAGGGCAGTCCTTTTCGACTCCCATTCCCAGCGCCATGCACGGTCCATAACAAGCTAGCAACACACCTAATTAATCACCTAAACCGCACCCATACTTGGCCTTGTGGTGGCACTGTTTTTCTGTAATATTCTCGTATGAACTGGTTCTTAGATCCACGGCAAGTTCTACCATCTCATCCAGCAACATTCACGAACCAAGCTTGCCTAGATCTCCCTGATTCCATGCCCATTAACATCATTAAGATCTCATCATCATTATTCATATAAGTGCAGTAGCTAGACATGTTTTATTTCAACTCCCCGTATCCTGTGAATTAAGCGAAGCAAAAAGGAAAAACGACCATACCCGACTCATCAACTTTCCCAGCGACAAGGATGGTTAACAAAATTAGTAAACTCCTATAAAAAAGGTGTCCCATCAAGTTGACTCAAGCGTACGAGTTTTCACAAACAAAACAGTTTCAAAACATGGGATCAATATGGTCAAGTGGCACTTACCTTGCTCCCGTGGTTCTTGTTATTCAAGCGTCTCGAAGTCTTGGTGCTGTAGTTCCTTGTAGATGGCCTCTTAAGCTTGTTCTTCTACTCACGATCACGCACATACAAAATTTACAACAATCAATCATCATGTACAAACTTTACTCAAGATGCGATGGGGTAGATGAATGCAAATCCTATGGTGCTGTTTTATTAAAATAGATTGTACGTGTTCTTGCATGTATTAAGGGCTTTCATGGGGTTTTATGATGAACTAGGGTGCTGGGATTAAGTGTGGACGTGGTGATGATCTTGACTGAAGATCTAGATCAATTCCACCATCAAAACCGATCAAAACATGATCTGTCCACACGCAAAAGTTTCTTCTCAAAGAGGGCGAAGAAAACGGATGCGTAGAAACAGTGGCGACGTCGTAAGATGGGTAATGGTGACCTACCTCACTTCCTTTTGGTGGCAGGGCCTTCCTCCTAGCAATGGCAGCAATGGGAAAAATTTTTATGGAAGATTAGGGCAGAACAGATCATTGGGCTTCTTCTCCGGCAACGGCGGGGCTCAACGGAGCTCGACGGCGCCCAAATTCCGGCAAGGGGGGCACTTGGTGACTTGGCAGTAAGGAAGGGGGCTTGGCAGCAGGGGGGACATCCAAAATAGAGAGGATTTCGGCTAGGGGGTGGGGGTTATACTTATAAGGGGGAAAAAGGGAGAGTTCTACTCCAATTAGAGTTCAAATAAGAGTCCTATTCAATTTTTTTTGGATCTTAACAAACTTATCTCTTCCGGTGCGAAAGCCTTCCGGATTTTATCCCCAAAATGTGGGGAAATTCCCCTTTTTGGGAATTGGGGAATTTAGAAATTTTGGGGGAAATTTGGGAATGGCTCATTTCAGCTATCTTTTTCCCATTCTTTAACATTTCTATGTCACTTGCTCCATTTCTACATTCCCCTCTCCATTTCTATGTCCCATTCTCTATTTCTACATTCCGCTCTCCATTTCTATGTCCCATTCTCCATTTCTACATTCTCCTCTCTATTTCTATGCCTCATTCTCCATTTCTATGCCCCATTCCCCATTTCTATATTCCCTTCTCCATTTATGTGGTTTTTCCTCCATTTCTATGGTTCCTTCCTCCATTTCTATGGTCCATTCTCCATTTCTATGGTTCCTTCCTTCATTTCTATGGTTGTTTCTTTATTTCTATGGTTCTTTTCTCCATTTCTATGGTTCTTTCTCCGTTTTTATAGTTCTTTCTCCATCTCTATAGTTCTTTCTCCTCTTCTTTTATAATTTTTCTCTAAATGAAAAATTTATGCAATGCATGGGAATGAACTTGAGGGTGTTACAAACCTACCCCCTTAAACTGAATCTCGCCCTCGAGATTTGATAGAGTGGAGAATAGATGAGGGAATTCTCCTTTGAGATCTTCCTCATGCTCCCATGTAGTTTCAGCTTCCGTGTGATGGCTCCACTGTACCTTGCACCAACGGATTACTTTGTTCCTCGTGACCCTTTCCTTCACATCCAAGATTTTGACGGGGTGTTCTGTGTAGGTCAGATCCTCTTGAAGCTCGAGCTCATCCGTCGGTACTTGTTCTTTCGGTACTCT
The DNA here is from genome assembly GCA_030760725.1 of Neostapfia colusana. Classification (NCBI taxonomy): domain Eukaryota; kingdom Viridiplantae; phylum Streptophyta; class Magnoliopsida; order Poales; family Poaceae; genus Neostapfia; species Neostapfia colusana. The sequence goes on along the minus strand of JASWHV010000017.1, from coordinate 27,083,331 downwards.
TAAGCACTTCTTGAGTTGGGATACGTGAAATACATCGTGCACGTCGGAGAGGTGTGTTCACAGCTCTAGTTGATAGGCTACTTCTCCTTGCTTGCTCAAAATCTTGAATGGCCCAATGTAGCTAGATGCTAATTTGCCGTTGACGTTGAACCATCGTTGGCCTCAGATAGGCGATACTTTAAGATACACGAAGTCTCCTACTTCGAAGGTCAATCTTCTTCGCCTATTGTCCGCATAACCTTTTTGTCGTGACTGAGCAGCCATCAAGTTTTTACGTATCGTTTGGACTTGCTTTTCGGCATTTTGCAGAACTTCGGATCCAAATACTTGGCTTTCTCCAGTCTCATCCCAAAACAGCGGTGTTCTACACCGTCTATCATACAATGCTTCGAAAGGTGACATCTTCAAGCTGGCTTGGTAACTGTTGTTGTACGAGAATTCAGCATACGACAAGCTCCTATCCCAACTACGCCCATGTTTCAAGGCGCAAGCTCTGATTTGTCCTCTAAGTTTGCCCGTCGGTTTGTGGGTGATAAGCAGAGCTGAAATTCAGCCGTGACCCATGGCTTCATGCAGCTTCTTCCAGAACCTAGAGGTAAATTGAGAACCTCGATCTGAAACTATCCTCTTCGGAACTCCATGACGACACACGATTTGCTCCATATACAGCTCGGCTAGTTGTGCGACGCTGTACTTGGTTCTAACAGGAAGGAAATGGGATGTTTTTGTCAACCAGTCCACAATAACCCAAATAGAGTCGTAACCGGACTGAGTACGTGGCAGTCCGACTATGAAATCCATGCTGATGTCTTCCCACTTCCACTCGGGTACTTTCAATGGCTGCAACAATCCAACGGGTTTTTGATGTTCGGACTTCAATCGTTGGCACGTGTCGCATAAGGCAACATATTCAGCTATGTCCCTTTTCATACCATCCCACCGATAGCAAGTTTTCAGATCCTTGTACATCTTTGTACAGCCGGGATGTATGGAATAAGGCGAGTCATGTGCCTCCATTAATATCATGTCACGGATGTGCTTCACGTTAGGCACACAAATCCTTTTCCCTAACCAAAGCGTGCCTTTCTCGTCTTCTTTGAAATCCCTCTCTATGCCTTGTCAGATTCTTTCCTTGATTTCCTCATCCGTTGCTTGGCCATCTCGTATCTCTTGTTCCAGCGAGGAGTTCAGTTCTATCACCTCCATCGTTCAAGAACCCGAGATGTAACCGTTCGAACTCCTTGCGCAGCTCGGGTGGCAGCTCCTGAACCGTGAGTTGGTGACATGCTCCCTTTTGGCTCAACGCATCAGCTACTACATTGGCCTTTCCGGAGTGATAGTTGATTCCAACATCATAATCCTTGATGAGTTCCAACCATCGATGTTGCCTCAAATTCAGATCCATTTGCGTGAATATATACTTGAGGCTTTTGTGATCTGTATAGATCTCACATCGGTGGCCAAGGATATAATGCCTCCAAATCTTCAAGGCATGTACCACGGCTGCAAGTTCCAGGTCATGTGTGGGGTAATTCAGCTCATGTTTCTTTAGTTGTCTTTATGCATAGGCGACCACTTGTCCTTCTTGCATGAGCACATATCCAAGCCCTTGTCTTGATGTGTCATAATATATGTCGAAGCTTTTGCTCACGTCCGGCAATACCAAAACCGGCGCTGTGGTTAGTCTCTTCTTGAGCTCCTCAAACCTTTCTTGACACGCTGGTGTCCACTGAAATGCTTTTCCCTTCATTAGCAATTCAGTCATAGGTTTCGCTATTTTGGAGAAATCCTTGATGAACCGGCGGTAGTATCCAGCCATCCCAAGGAAACTCCGAATATCTCTCACATTCTGCGGTTGGTTCCACTTTAAAACGTCTCCCACTTTTCCGGGATCAACCAATACTCCTCCCTCGGAGATGATGTGGCCTAGGAACGATATCTCCTTTAGCCAAAATTGACACTTGCTGAACTTGGCATACAATTGATGCTCTCACAGTTTCTGCAATGTTAACCTCAAGTGTTCTTCGTGTTCTTCCTCGCTCTTGGAATACACCATGATATCTTCAATGAAAACCACGACGAATTTGTCCAAGTACTCCATGAAGACCTTATTCACGAGGTACATAAAGTATGCGGGTGCATTCGTTAACCCAAAAGGCATAACGGTATATTCATACGAACCATACCATGTTCGAAATGCAGTCTTGGGTATGTCGGAGGGCTTAATCTTCAGCTGGAAGTATCCTGACCGAAGATCAATCTTGGAGAAAATTCGGGCACCTTTCATTTGGTCAAACAGGTCCTCTATACGGGGTAGCGGGTATTTATTCTTGATCGTCACCTCGTTGAGAGACCTATAGTCCACACACATCCTTTGGATCCCATCTTTCTTGTCTACGAAGAGCATGGGGGCTCCCCATGGTAACGAGCTTGGGTGTATAAAACCTTTTTCTAGCTGCTCCTGAATTTGCTTCTTGAGCTCCACTAGTTCATTAACGGGCATCCTATACGGCCTCTTCGCTATAGGTGCAGTTCTGGTACTAAATCAATAGCAAATTCAATGTCCCGGTCAAGTGGCATACCTGGAAGTTCTTCCGGAAACACATCTGAATATTCTTGAACTACCGGAATGCTTTCCAATGTCGCTTCTTTGATGTGGTTCAACACTGCCTTCTCGGTTGCCGGTTGGGCTGCCTCGAACTCAATACGAGTACCGTGCTCACTCGTCAACTGCAGGATCTGTAAAAGTCCCAAAACATGTAAATAGAAAACTTGAGCTATGAATAAAGTTGAGTTTATATACAAGAAATGGGACTTACAAAAACTTTTGTTTACTCATGAAAGTGTTGGCATGTGCAATAAAACTTTGAATTCAGTTTGAATTAAGAGGGTCACTTCAAAAAGAAGAAGGGCATTTTCAAAAGAGGAAATTCAAACTATTGTTTAAGAGGTTGTATTTGCAATGGCCAACTGAAGCATCAGGGGGCATAATTAAATTCTTCAGGTTCAAATTATGGGGAAGGCAAACTTTGGGCAAATTTGGAAGTGCTTTGATAGGTATATCAAAGGGGCTTGTAAATTTATTCCAAATTTGAATTCGAATTTGAAACAGAGGCACAACTTGTCAAATTGCCAAATAACTTTTGAATTTGAGTACCTCAGGGCTGAATTTGCACTAGGCCAAAAATTGGAGATCTTTTGGAGGGAGGAGCTGTGGGACCCCTTTGTCATTGAGAGGGGGAAAATTTACTTACTGCCTAAGTCTCAATTCCCTGTTTCACTCGGCCGCTGAACCGGCGAGGGCGACACCGAGGCAGCAGTCACCGCCACCTCCCGAGCTGCTCCGGAGGCGGTTTGCTCGCGCCCTTATCAACCCCACCGAGTGAACGACGCTCACACAAATCGCCTCCCACAGCTGCCGTCGATTACCTCAAGCTTTTCCTCGCCGAGCTGCTGCCGCACGGAAGAACGCAGTCGGTTCCTCAGCGCCCGGATGGCCCGACGAGTCACACGCCGCGCCGAGCCCTCCGCAGCATCGCCAGCCCTCACTGGACGTGGCCGACGCAAGAAACAGGTGCTAACTCCACAAGAAACTCCGGCATCAAGCTCAGTTGTCTCCACGGCACCGGGGAAAGTCGCCGCGACAAGGACCCGTCGCCCGGCCACCACAGGGCTTCTCCCCTCGAGCTGCAAAAGAAAAAAGGTGCGCCTGTAAACCTTCTCGCTCCACAGCAACGCTGGCAGCCTGGCACGGCCCGTGCTCGCCGGAATTTAACTTTTCCCGCGGACATGCGATATGAACCGTAGGCAGCAAATCGAGAAATTAGGGAAGCACGGTGCATCACTCATCACCAGACCTAAAAACCCAGTTGTAGACACCCGTGCGGGCGCGTGGGATCAAGAACTAGGGAGAACCGTCGAGAAAACCTTCGGTTCTTTGAGTTTTTTCAGTTTTCCCCAAAATTGCCCTAGGTCGCACGGTGAGCCCCTAGTTGCCGACGTTTCTCATGAGATCAGAGCCCTGGACGTTGCTCCCTAGGTCGTGGCGATGCTGTAGGAGGTAACCGGAGCAAGCTTGGAGCATCACAGTGCCCTAGCGACGTCGCCGAAGTTGCCGAAGCTACTGTCGCCGTCGCGCCTAGGGTTCTGGCCATCCTCGATCTGAGATGAGACCGGCAACGTGTTACTCGCACAGAAATATGCAGGGGCGGCGGAAACTAGCAAGTTCCGAGGACCAGAACCCCTTTCCGGCGAGGGCTCCGGCGAGCTCAGCGGCGGGAGTCGCGCGGGAGCCGGAGGAAGACGAAGGGGGGTTGGCCCCACTCGTCAGCGGCTGGAGTTAAACGTGAGGATCTTCTGTGGCCTCGGATCAGTCTGTGACAACGTGGGAAAGCGTCTGTGGCCCCGTGTGGCTTGAATCCAGCAGCTGACACGTGGGTGTTGGGGCCACTGTCAGAATTTAAACCTTTCCCCGGTTTAATTGAATTCCAGATTTAGTTCAAACTTTAGAACCTCATAACTTTTGCTAGGAAGCTCCAAATTTAGTGATTCAAATTGGGTTGGATTCAGGATGAAAAAATATATCCAAATATGCAACCCAATTTGCATGAAAACTAATAGAAAATTCTGGAGAATTCTTTAAAGCTTTTCAGCAAAAGAATTTTAGAGGGAGTTTGGTTCATCCAAAATTCCCCAAATTTTGCCAGAATATTCTTTAGGATGTAGGAAACTCCTGTAAAAGTATCAGCTCAATTGGAGTTGATTTAGTCAGGGTAATTCTGGTTTCAAGTTTCTGTATTCAAATGAATACAGAAACATTTTCAGAGAATTTCCAAAACTTGGAAATTCAGTTCAGGGCATTCCTTAGCTCTAAAAATCCTAGGAAAATTCAGGAATACTCTATGAGCTAGGTTTGAAATTATAGTTCACCTGAGGTTGCATGGAAGTGCAAATTTATTCAGAATTAATTCCTTTATGCCTAAATGCTTAGGGGATTGTTCTGAGTAATTTACTCAGTGAAAAATTCTAAATTTTGGTCCATATGACTTTCTTGTGACAAGGAACTCACAAGAAAATTTCCAGCTCCACTGGAGCCCTGGATCAGTAGTATTCTGTTCAACCAATTAGGTGATCACTACCCAAGTGATGAACCTCACTTCTCACTTGATTATAGTGCTTAAACACACACCCAAACTGACACGACCCCACGGTCTTGTCGAGCCAGGATCACACTGAGGGGTGCTGCGTTGCACAGCACCGGATAACACACATCAAAGGTACAAAGCGGAAGCAAAATTTTATAACATAAACTGGTTTATGAACATGTTTACATCAAAATAAGTCCTGTCTACACTCACGGGCGTAGACTACGCATCAAGTCCATGTTCAGCCCTTGAACGCGTCCTTGCTAGCACACACGCACACTAACTCTACGGCGTGCACGACTCCCACTCGACGGGGTTCCCCTCCTGGGGTTCCGTCTCCTCTTCGGGAGTCCATTCCTCATAGAACCCTGCAAAAGCTTCAAACACAAGCAGTGAGCACAAAGACTCAGCAAGTCTGACCCGTCTCACCTAAACATGGAACTTCTAAATGAGGGGTGATGGGTACATGAGGTAAAATCATTTGCAAAGGACTCGCCTAATTAGTAGAATCTTACTTTCAAGTTTTAGCAGCAGGTTGTGGAGAACCTTACGCTAAGGCACATGAAAGAGCCGCAATCAAACAAGAAACACATTTCTCTCATGTACTTTGCCCAAAGTTGAAATGAACTTTAGTTAGCTCTAAACTACAGCAAATCATTAGCATTCAGAGTCCATCTTTCAATCAGCAACATTTTAACATGTAACTAGCCTGTTCTTTCTACATCACGGTACAGTGAACAAGTGGTACTCACTGACCGTGAGGGACGGCGATTATAATCGATTTACACCTGCAGGGTTACCCGAACAACCCGTCACATACGCCCGTACTCGATGTTGTCTACAACAACCATCGCGGACGCCGTACGCAACCACCTTTCGCCCGTCAGCCAAATATTGAACCGGTCCCATCGTCCCGAGCAAGAAGTCTCTGCACGCGCATCTCAGTGCCGCCGGCCGATTTACACCTCAAGCTCTCAACCTACCCTCTGAATGACGGGCAATGCCTCAATACCCAGCTACCTGAGTTACACCAGTTTCCCGGTTCCCATATAGCCGGTAGGTCTTCGGTACTGTTCTAGCTTGTTCAACAGGCCCGCACACGGCTCGGTTCTCAATCGACACAAGCGGAGCTACAGCGCACATGCTCCAAAGTCCTGCTGCCCTTACCCTCCGCTTGGTCTCATTTTCTTGCCATGTGTTTCATGTGCTATCACTACCCGAGTCGAGTGCCTCTAGCCTATGCTCGCGAGTAGTTCCAACTACTCGACTTGTACCGAATCCTACTCTATCTTAGCATTGCAGTAGCTAACGGGATTTGCCATCCTAAACCCAACCCATGGTTCTCTTGTCTATGCAGTTGGGTTTCCAAACAAGACTTTAATGCAAAGAATAAAGTAATCAAGTATGTGCTCAAAACAATAAAAACTTGTAAAAGGGTTAATGCAAACCAGAGCTTGCCTTGCTGCTCTTGGTCGTAGGCTAGCTGCTCCTCCGGAGTAACGAAGTCTAGGACTTCGGGTTCCTCCTTGACCTTACGACTACATGATAGAAGTAATACATGTATTAATTTAATTGCAGTTGTATTTACTTATAATCTTGTGAAGTCTATAACTCTTACTAGACAAGCCCAATGACTGTGAAATTTTTACTGTGGCTTGGTCACAACCTAAACAGAGACTTGGTCAAGTTTTAGTTGCAGCAAAGCTCATTTGAGCCCTCCACAATTCATGTACTTGACCTTAATTGAAGGCTTTTAGGGTGTTCTAAGGATTTCATGAAACAAACTATGACTTTCCGAAAACTAGATTTTCAGAGGGTTCTAATGGAGTTGGTCTCACTTAATTTGAATGTTCCTAGCTAAAGATATGAGCATAAACAATTTCAGAGAAAATTCTGAAAATGTTTCTGAACATTTTCTATTTTCTCTGGAACAGTTTCACTAATCACACCATTAGGTGGATCAAATGAGCTCAAATGGATCTGAAATTTTTATGGTAGTTCAGGGATATTTTGGTGAACATACCAGCAAAATTTCAGGATTTTTCTCCAAAGGACTCTCAAGTTAAAATTCCAAACAGTTTAAAGTTTGAGGAATTAATTCTGGAAAAATAATGAATTTCATGAAGTGAAACTTGATTTGCTGGAAAGTACTCAGAGAGCTGAATCCAGCAAAATTTGGTTCACTCGATTTGGAGCTGTATAGCCAAAGTTATAAGGATTTGAAGTTTGAACTGAAACTGAAATTCGGGGAAAAGTTTAAACTCCTGCTTGTGGGCCCCGCACACAGTGCGTCGTCTCCCTCCTCGCGCCAACTGCGCGGCGGCGGCGGTCTCCGGCGAACTTCACCGGAATTGAGTTCCCGGCCATCCCCTGGCCCGAAACTCGCCGCCTGCCCCTATACTGACCCCCTGGACTCGATGGTGGGGTCGCCGGCCACCGGCGATGACCGGAAACCCGTGCGCACCGGTGGCAGCACCTGCTAGGGTTCCGGTGAGGTCGGTCCCGCTCTCCCGTGCACCAAATCGACCGGGAATCGGTCGGAGAGCATCAGTAGAGCATGGGAAACACGATCCAGGGCTGGGTGGAAGCTAGAAATACCGGCAACTATGCTCTCAACGGTGAGCCGAGGTGTTGAGCCATGGCGGCAGGGAAAACGGCCATATCATGGCCGATTCTCGATGGTTTTCTCTAATTCCAGTTCGAGCGTGGGCGCTATCGTGCGTAGAAGCTACTAGGTAACGAGCTTGTCCAACCCTCGTGCATAGAGCACGAATTTCACCCGAAGGTGAGCTCGGTCCTTATGAACTGATCAAGAGTAAATTTGAAAATTCTCGGCCGAGGGTTGATCAATCGCGAAACGAGTTTCGGCTACTCCATCTACATACAATCACGCACCTTTCTTGTGTAGAGAAGAGGACGTGACAACGGCTGTGTTGTGCTGTCCACGAGAGCCCGATCGGCGGCGATGCTTGGTTCGCCGGAGAAACGGTTCGGTACAGCTCGAGGACGCTTGCTCACTGGCCAACACGGTGTCTAGGAGGTTGCTCACGATCTCCCGGTGCCGTTTTGCTGTGGAGGAGGCTGTGCTCGCGAGTGATCGGGCTTGATCAAGCGTGAGCTCGAGCGGCGGCGGTTGCAGTGGAAGAACAGGCCGAGTACGTCGGCAACTCGGGGATTGGGCGATCGGAGCACGCCGGGGAGGGGATAAGTAGCCCGGCGACTGGTCTCCGGCTTGGGGCGCACAGCAGGAGCTGGCACCGGCTGCCCCCCGGTGGCGCGCGCACACTGCACCCGGGAACCGATTGAGCTGTGTTTCAGTCGGTTTGTGTTGAAGTGGTGGCTGACATGTGGGTCCCACTTCCAGTTTTAACCTCTGAAATTTACTCCTAATCACTGTGGTAAACAGTGAGTCCCATAGTACCCCTGGTAATTCAAATTATACACCCATGAGCCATTTGAATTGATCAAAGTTCAAATGAGGTTTGGTTTGAATGAATTTCAGCACAAGTTCAGTTTTGAATTCAAATAAAGTTTGAATTTGTCCCACTTAGCTTATGTCAAGATCAACTCCAATTGGAGTGAAAATTGGTGTGTGGGCTCAGAAAAATGTGCTGAGTAAGAATATGCCTCCCACTTTTAAATTCATGGGATAAAAACAGTTTGAATTTGAATATGGTTTCAAACTGCCCTCTTTCTAACTATACCCAAAATGACCTCAAAAAGGTTTTGAATTTGGGTGAAATTTGGCATGGACATCCTTAGCAATGTGTAGGAGTTTTCATATGCCCAGCCCATCTATATCACATGTGAAAAATGCCACTTTTGCAATATGTGAGTTTGTTCTCTAATGAGCATGTTGATGGTGGTTACTTGCTCTTCATTTGTGTTCATCATCTTTCCTCAAATGAGGTGTATGGTGTGGTTATGAACACTTCAAATGTGTGCCAAAAACTGAGGCCCTTACACTCCTCCCCCCTTAAAAGAATCTCGTCCCGAGATTATAAGGTGAAAATGAGAGAGAGGACGGTGGAAATTACCGGATATGCGATGTGAAAAAGTCAGGGTAGTTAGCGCGAAGAAATCCTTCGCTCTCCCATGTCGCTTCGTCCATGGAGTGATTACTCCATAGAACCTTGTAGAACCACAACGTACGGTTGCGTGTGGTTCGGGCCTTTTCATCAATAATCTGCACCGGTTCCTCCTGATAGGTGAGATCCGGTTGCAGTTCTTCAATGTCTTCCAGCTGAACGGCAGTTGATAGCTTGAGACACTTCCTCAGCTGGGAATCTTTCGGTAATCTGGAATGGACCGATGAATCAGGGTGCCAACTTTCCTGTCACCCCAAATCTGTTTACGCCCTTCATTGGAGACACCCGTAGATATACGTGATCTCCAACTTCGAATTGTAATGGGCACCTTCTCCGGTCCGCATACTGTTTCTGACGGGATTGAGCGGCTTTTAGGTTTGCTTGAATCAGTCGAACCTTTTCTTCCGCATTATTGACAAGGTCAATCCCGAAGGTAACCCTTTCGCCAGACTCACACCAGTTCAATGGTGTGCGGCACTTCCTACCGTATAGCGCCTCGTAAGGTGCCATCTTGAAGCTGGCTTGGTACCCATTATTGTACAAGAACTCGGCTAACGGCAAGTGATCATCCCAATTCTTGCCGTGGTTGATAGCGCAAGCTCGTAGCATGTCTTCTAGAATCTGATTTACCCGCTCGGTTTGCCCATCCGTCTGCGGGTGGTTTGCTGAACTACGGATCAACTTCGTACGCAAGGCAGCGTGTAGCTGCTCCCAAACACGGGACACAAATAAAGTGCCCCGATCCGATATATGATGGTACGGGGTACGCCGTACAAGCATAGGATCCGTGAGATGTACAGTTCAGCGTACTTCTTGGCGTTGTAGTTGGTGTTGACCGGGATGAAATGGGCAACTTTGGTGAGCCGATCGACGATTACCCACACAAAATCATCTTTCTGCAAGGTGGTGGGTAAACTGACGATGAAGTCTATGCTCACATCCTCCCATTTCCAGGCAGGAATGCACAGTGGTTGCAGCAGTCCCGGTTTCCGCATATGGTCTGCCTTCACCCTTCGACATGTATCACACTCGGACACGTATTTTGCAGTCTCACGCTTCATCCGTGTCCACCAAAACTTGCTTCTGAGTTCTTGATACATTTTGTTGCTGCCGGGGTGAATAGAAAACTTTGACAAGTGAGCCTCATCAAAGATTTTCTTCCGTAACTCCAGGTTACGGGGTACGACGATCCGGTCCTTGAACCATAGGACGCCGTCTCCGTCCTTCCGGAAACATTTCAGCTCCCCACTGTCTACACGTCTCCGCAAATGCGACATGCCCTTGTCATTCTTCTGGGCTGCCGCTATCTCTTCACGGATGGTGGGGATCAAAGCTAAGTTGTAGAGAGCTCCGTGTGGAATCACATGTAGTGGTGGTTCGCTCTCTTCCAACGGTGTGATGGTCAGATTGTTGACGTGTGACTTGCGGCTCAGCGCATCTGCCACTACGTTTGCCTTGCCCGGATGATAATGGAGCTCTATTTCGTAATCCTTTATCAGTTCTAACCATCTTCGTTGCCTCATGTTCAGCTCTTTCTGAGTGAATATGTACTTGAGACTTTTGTGGTCGGTATATAGATGTACGAGGTTACCGAGTAGGTAGTGCCTCCACATTTTCAGTGCAAGTACCCACGGCAGCGAGCTCCAAGTCGTGAGTTGGATAATTTTGTTCATGGTTTGTAAGCTCCCGTGATCCATACGCGACCACTCTTCCGAGCCCAATGCCGGATGCATTGCAGTACACATCGAACGGTTTTGTTGTGTCTGGCTGTGCCAAAACCGGTGCTGATGTCAGGTGCTTGACTAAAGCCTTGAATGCTGCTTCACACGCTGGACTCCAAACATATTTGGTAGCCTTCTTCAGCAGCTCTGTCATAGGCTTGGCAATCTTTGAGAAGTTCGGAATGAACCTCCGATAATATCTCGCAAGTCCGAGCAAACTCCGTACCTCGTGAACAGTTCTCAGGGATTTCCAATTCAGCACTTGAGTGATCTTGCTCGGGTCCACAGCGATACCCTCCGCTGAGATGATATGCCCGAGAAAAGGCACTTGCGATATCCAAAACTCGCATTTGCTGAATTTCGCGTATAACTTGTGGTCCCGCAGCCGTTGCAAGACTATACGCAGATGTTTCATGTGATCTTCCTCCGACTTGAAATACACCAGGATGTCATCGATGAAGACCACGACAAACTTGTCCAGCTCCGGCATGAATATCGAGTTCATCAAGTACATGAAGTGAGCTGGAGCATTGGTGAGGCCGAAGGACATAACCAGGTACTCATAAAGTCCGTACCTCATCGAGAAAGCCGTCTTCGGAATGTCCTCAGCCCTTATCTTAATCTGATGGTACCCGGATCTTAAGTCCATTTTGGAAAAGATCTTTGCTTCGACCAACTGATCAAACAACATGTCGATCCGTGGCAACGGGTACTTGTTCTTGATGGTTACGGCATTTAATGGATGATAGTCCATGCAAAGCCGCAACGTCTCATCCTTCTTATTGACAAATAACGCCGAACAGCCCCATGGCGAGGAGCTCGGCCTAATAAAACCCTTCTCCAGGAGGTCCGTGAGCTGAGTCTTCAGTTCAGCCAACTCCTTGGGCGCCATCTTGTACGGCCTTCGGGATATTGGCATGGTTCCCGGTGCAAGTTCAATCTTGAACTCCACCTCTCTATCGGGCGGCATCCCCGGCAAATCGTCCGGGAATACGTCAGGGAACTCTCGGACCACTAGGATATCTTCCAATCTGATGGTTGTGGCTTGATAGACACTTAGAATTTTTATTTCTGGACTGTCCAGAAATAAGGAGTGAGACCCGTGCACTTCTGAGTTTAAGTGCACGACTCGAAGGACGGTGTCTAAAACAGCGCCGCGGCGGGTTAACCACGACATCCCTAGGATGACATCGACCTTCTGTCCCTCTAAGATAATGAGAGACGTGGGGTACACTCTACCCGCTAAGCATAATGGCGCTTTGGAAACCATTATGCTTGCTGAAATCTTCCCACCTGGTGAACAAATTAAATATGGACTATCGGTGGGTAGTATTGGCAAGCTGTGTTTAGCAATGAAAGCTTGGCTAATAAAATTATGCGTGGCGCCTGAATCAAACAGTACTATAGCGGGATGCTGGTGGAGTAGGAACATACCCGCAAGGATTGGCTCGCCCTCCGGCACGTCCTCTATGGCAAGCTGGTGGACAGTGCCGGGCCTAGGGTTTGCCCGCCGCGCATTAGTAGGGTTCCGGGGTTGATTCCTCCCCGGAAACTGTGGTGCCACTCCGCCGCCTTGCCTCTCCGGGTAACTGCTCGCGAAGTGTCCTGGACGACCACACTTGTAACATGTGGCCGCTGCTGGTGTTGTGCTTGGGGGACGAAAGCCCGGCATGCGCTGCTGAGGTGCATACGCACGCGGCATCGCCCGCTGCTGCTGTTGTTGCGGAGGTGGTACTGGCAGTGCCGGCCTGAATGCCTTTGAAGAGTACGGTCGACTGCGGAACGGCATCGACCGCTGTGGTGGCTGCCAGCGTGGACCTGATGGTGGGCGATTCACCATCCGAAACTTCTGAGAAGGACCGCCTCCTTCTCGACTGCTTTGTGGCGCGCTTCGCTTTCGCTCTGCCGCTGCTAACTCCTTGCCGGAGTCCTCCTGAACAATCGCAGCATCAATGAGGTCGTTGAGGCTGCCGCGATTGAACATCGCCAACTTGTCCTTCAGGAGCGGGTTAAGCCCCTGGTAAAAGTGGTCCCGCCGCTTCTCGTCAGTATCGGCATGATACGACGCATAAAGCGCGAGATCATTGAACGCCCTGGAGTATTCCAGCGCGTTCCGGCTCCCTTGCTGCAGGTGCAGGAACTCCTGCGTCTTCCTCTTCATCAAACCTGGCGGTATATGATAGGCCCTGAAGGCCGTCCGGAACTCCGTCCAGGTCATCACTCGGTCGGTGGGCTGTGAGGCACAGAAGTTGGCCCACCACGCGCTCGCGGATCCTTGGAGCTGCTGGACCGCGAACTGAGTCTTGCGCTGCTCGCTTATCTGGAGCAGCCCGAACTTCATCTCTATTGCGCGGAGCCAGTTGTCCGCGTCAAGAGGTTCATCCGCCCTTGAGAATACAGGGGGATGAGTCGCCAGGAAGTTGGAGTAGGAGCTCTGTTGACGCTCCTCACGGTCTTGACATCTCTCTGGGCGAGACGTATTGGCGATAAGCGTTTGCAGCAACTCCGTGTGCTGCTGATGTGAACCCGCCATTGCCGTGACGATGTCGGCCAATGTAACCGTTGGCAGTGGCGGTGGCGGTGTTTGCTGTTGCTGTTGCTGCTGCTGTCCCGAGGAGTCCTCGGGAGGCGGTTGGGAGGTCTCTCCCCCTTGGCTAGTGCCCCCAACATCAGGGTTGGCACGAGTACGCGTCATTCTGAAATTCAAAACAGCAGCGATTAGCACATGTCTTACTTAAAAATTTCCATATGCAACAGTAGGTATTGAAGTGAAACATGAATAATTTACACAACATTCACATATATTGATAAAGCATAAACTTTATACAAGATACATTATCCTCGGGTCTCCAAGAAGTCGTGCTCATGTCGTCACTACCTATACATACGCTACTGTCTACACGACATGTCACCGATTACAAAAGTTGGGTTACACTACCCTGGCTGCCCTACATGGCAACTGTAACCCCTTACTCGGAGTAGAACTCGACCTCCTGCGGGTCGTCCTTCTCCGGTACCTCTGCTGGTGGCTCTGGATCTACCACCTCTTCTCCCATTCCGGGTTCTCCCATTGCTGGAAGACCCAAGACCACCGGTACGCCTAAAACCGGAGGTACGAGGTCCTGCAATGCATGCACCTCGTCCATGGCTTGGTTGTAATCTTCTTCCCAGCCTTGCCCTTCCTCAATAGCGTCGTCTCGCTCTTGAATAAGGTCCTCATTCTGCTGGGTCAGATTCTGTACCAGTTCTTGCAATGCCGCGATGTCAACACGGCTCTTTTTCCTTGCCTTCTTCAGACGATGCAACTGATTGTGTTGTTCATTCAGTCGCTTGATCGTCGGAAGGAGCACATTGCGGAGTGCGCTGTGAGCACTCTCGAAATGGTCTCCAAGGCTTGGGCTCTCCTTGAGCTTCGTGGCGATATGCTCCGTATGAACAGCTTGGCTGTCCATCACGGCGTTTCCCGCCCTCATCTGGCGGCTAAGGTTTGCCTCCGCGGGGTTGTACCTTGGGCAACTCGGGTCCGTTGCCTCCAGGTACCTGTCTTCCCACACATGATGTGCCCGTCCCTCCACCGGAACGAGCGCGTATGGAGTGCCCTCCATAGCCTGCACATGTAGTTGGCAGAAACGTGACATAATGTCACGGGCTGCCACTTGCCACATCCCTTCCGGTTGTCTTCCTCTCACCGTGACGGTGAACGGCACCCAACCGGGTGGCGTAGGTCCTGCAGGGACTTCGACATGGATTGTCCACGTCTTGTTCCCCTCTTCGCCTTCTTCTTTGGCGAAGTATTGCGGCATCTGGTTGTACCCAAAATATTGGAGCATTTGCCACAATGCTTCCGGGTAGCCGCTGCGGTGAGAACAGTGGGACACCACCCACCTGTTCTCCAATTGTTTATCTGCTGTCATCTGTAAAAATATATTTGAGAAATGTCAAATATTTACATAAACAGTAAAACTCTGAGTTATAACATTATACATGTCATTGAACCCATAAAACTTGGAAACATAGTTCAAATTTTAAACAAATTTGACTGCTGATCTGCTGTTCAACATGACAGCCCTGACCAGTTTCCATATCAACCTGATTTAGGCCATGTTAAAGGCAAAACTAGTTCTGGAGCTCAACATCAAAGTTAAAGCTAACTTCAATAGATTTCCAGAAAGTATTTGCTTGGCTTAATATCTGTCCTGGTTCAAGAGTTATGAGATGCCAAAGTTAACAGAATTCCTGGAGAAATCTGGACAGCACCTCCCTGCTTTAGGTACTGATTTAATCCAAGAATTCCAGTTAATTCTATTCCTAATCTGACAAAACCTTCTGTTACAAAGTTGTAACCCATCTCATAAGCTTTCCAGAACTACCTCATTTTCTATTTTTTGGATTTTTAAGCAGGAAGTTATGCTTAATTTACAGAGAGTTTACAGAGAGTCTTTACTCTGTCCTGTTTTCTGGACAGTTTCAACTCTACTGCATTTTTCGTGTGGTTAAGGGATGAAACACCTCTGGATCTCAACAGAAAAGTTGTAAAGTTCTTACAAAGCTTTCCAGAAATGTATCATATGACCCCAACCTCGAAAGAACTCAACCTCTAACCTCTGATCAACTTCAGCCCTAATTCAGCTGAAACAGAGTACTCTGTCCTTAACAACCTATAAGTTGAAAACTTGTTTACTTTGAATATCCTGTTCAAGGGAAGGAGTTACATCAAGTTTTACTACTTTGGATCAAAACCTTCAAGTTTTTACAATGAAGTTGTTTATTTAGTTGGGGTGTGACGTCGATGCGTCACCAGATTATGTCGGTACTACGTCCTCACAAAGAAAAACCTATACCGGACTTAGCCGGCTTCGTTAATTCAGTGGCACTAAACGTCACTCGCACACGGATGCTAAACGTCTACCGTTTTGTGGTCAGACTACCTGCAGAAACTCAAACAATCATCAGACTCGGCTGCACACCGAGCCCGGAATCCATACAGTTCGTACACCCGGCCGTCATCACTCGCCCGGATGTCCTCAAGCCAAACACGCCTTGAGTTACGTGTTCACATTTCAGACCACGTGACGGGGTCTCCCAAGTTGCACCACGCACGCCAGGGATAGACGTTGCTCGAATACCCCAAACGACATGAAGAGTCGTAGAGGATATCAAAGCGGGTCGGGTTACCTGCCACCCGTGGGGCTCCACCCTTCAGCTTGTGCGCACTGGTGGACAGCGCTTATGTGTACCCCCCAAGACATAATCGTCCCGAGATACACGATTTTTCTGACATAATCAAATAAGTTAATATGCCACTTTCTATATACTAATAACATCCTTATACGGGCTACTAACTCGTTCCTCACTGGATTTTTTTGAAAAAGATGACCTTTGTAGTGCGTTAAACCTCAAGCGAGCTCTGATATCAACGTTGGCACGACCCCACGGTCTTGTCGAGCCAGGATCACACTGAGGGGTGATGCGTTGCACAGCACCGGATAACACACATCAAAGGTACAAAGCGGAAGCAAAATTTTATTACATAAACTGGTTTATGAACATGTTTACATCAAAATAAGTCCCGTCTACACTCACGGGCGTAGACTACGCATCAAGTCCACGTTCAGCCCTTGAACGTGTCCTTGCTAGCACACACGCACACTAACTCTGCGGCGTGCACGACTCCCACTCGACGGGGTTCCCCTCCTGGGGTTCCGTCTACTCTTCGGGAGTCCCTTCCTCATAGAACCCTGCAAAAGCTTCAAACACAAGCAGTGAGCACGAAGGCTCAGCAAGTCTGACCCGTCTCACCTAAACATGGAACTTCTAAATGAGGGGTGATGGGTACATGAGGTAAAATCATTTGCAAAGGACTCGCCTAATTAGTAGAACCTTACTTTCAAGTTTTAGCAGCAGGTTGTGGAGAACCTTACGCTAAGGCACATGAGAGAGCCGCAATCAAACAAGAAACGCATTTCTCTCATGTACTTTGCCCAAAGTTGAAATGAACTTTAGTTAGCTCTAAACTACAGCAAATCATTAGCATTCAGAGTCCATCTTTCAATCAGCAACATTTTAACATGTAACTAGCCTGTTCTTTCTACGTCACAGTACAGTGAACAAGTGGTACTCACTGACCGCGAGGGACGGCGATTATAATCTATTTACACCTGCAGGGTTACCCGAACAACCCGTCACGTACGCCCGTACTCGATGTTGCCTACAACAACCATCACGGACGCCGTACGCAACCACCTTTCGCCCGTCAGCCAAATATTGAACCGGTCCCATCGTCCCGAGCAAGAGGTCTCTGCACGCGCATCTCAGTGCCGCCAGCCGATTTACACCTCAAGCTCTCAACCTACCCTCTGAACGACGGGCAATGCCTCAATACCCAGCTACCTGAGTTACATCAGTTTCCCGGTTCCCATATAGCCGGTAGGTCTTCGGTACTGTTCTAGCTTGTTCAACAGGCCCGCACACGGCTCGGTCCTCAATCGACACAAGCAGAGCTACATCACACAGGCCCCAAAGTCCTGCTGCCCTTACCCTCCGCTTGGTCTCATTTTCTTGCCATGTGTTTCATGTGCTATCACTACCCGAGTCGAGTGCCTCTAGCCTATGCTCGCGAGTAGTTCCAACTACTCGACTTGTACCGAATCCTACTCTATCTTAGCATTGCAGTAGATAACGGGGTTTGCCATCCTAAACCCAACCCATGGTTCTCTTGGCTATGCAGTTGGGTTTCCAAACAAGACTCTAATGCAAAGAATAAAGTAATCAAGTATGTACTCAAAACAATAAAAACTTGTAAAAGGGTTAATGCAAACCAGAGCTTGCCTTGCTGCTCTTGGTCGTAGGCTAGCTGCTCCTCCGGAGTAATGAAGTCTAGGACTTGGGGTTCCTCCTCGACCTTAGCGACTACATGATAGAAGTAATACATGTATTAATTTAAATGAAGTTGTATTTACTTTTAATCTTGTGAAGTCTATAACTTATACTAGACAAGCCCAATGACTGTGAAATTTTACTGTGGCTTGGTCACAACCTAAACAGAGACTTGGTCAAGTTTTAGTTGCAGCAAAGCTCATTTGAGCCCTCCACAATTAATCATGTACTTGACCTTAATTGAAGGCTTTTAGGGTGTTCTAAGGATATTCATGAAACAAACTATGACTTTCTGAAAACTAGATTTTCAGAGGGTTCTAATGGAGTTTGTCTCACTTAATTTGAATGTTCCTAGCTAAAGATATGAGCATAAACAATTTCAGAGAAAATTCTGAAAATGTTTCTGAACATTTTCTATTTTCTCTGGAACAGTTTCACTAATCACACCATTAGGTGGATCAAATGAGCTCAAATGGATCTGAAATTTTTATGGTAGTTCAGGGATATTTTGGTGAACATCCCAGCAAAATTTCAGGATTTTTCTCCAAAGGACTCTCCAGTTAAAATTCCAAACAGTTTAAAATTTGAGGAATTAATTCTGGTGAAATAAGGAATTTCATGAAGTGAAACTTGATTTGCTGGAAAGTACTAAGAGAGCTGAATCCAGCAAAATTTGTTTCACTCGATTTGGAGCTCTCTAGCCAAAGTTATAAGGATTTGAAGTTTGAACTGAAACTGAAATTCGGGGAAAAGTTTAAACTCCTGCTTGTGGGCCCCGAACACAGTGCGTCGTCTCCCTCCTCGCGCCAACTGCACGGCGGCGGTGGTCTCCGGCGACCTTCCCCGGAATTGAGTTCCCGGCCATCCCCCGGCCCGAAACTCGCCACCTGCCCCTATACTGACCCCCTGGACTCGTTGGTGGGGTCGCCGGCCGCCGGCGATGACCCGAAACCCGTGCGCACCGGTGACAGCTCCTGCTTGGGTTCCGGTGAGGTCGGTCCCGCTCTCCCGTGCACCAAATCGACCGGGAATCGGTCGGAGAGCATCAGTAGAGCATGGGAAACACGAACCAGGGCTGGGTGGAAGCTAGAAATACCGGCAACTATGCTCTCGACGGTGAGCCGAGGTGTTCAGCCATGGCGGCGGGGAAAACGGCCATATCATGGCCTATTCTCGATGGTTTTCTCTAATTCCAGTTCGAGCGTAGGCGCTATCATGCTTAAAAGCTACTAGGTAACTAGCTTGTCCAACCCTCGTGCATAGAGCACGAATTTCACCCGAAGATGAGCTCGGTCCTTATGAACTGATCAAGAGTAAATTTGGAAATTCTCGCCCGAGGGTTGATCAATCACCAAGCGGCTTTCGGCTACTCCATCTACATAAAATCACACACCTTTCTTGTGTAGAGAAGAGGACGTGACAACGGCTGTGTTGTGCTGTCCACGAGAGCCCGATCGGCGGCGATGCTTGGTTCGCCGGAGAAACGGTTCGGTACAGCTCGAGGACGCTTGCTCACTGGCCAACACGGTGTCTAGGAGGTTGCTCACGATCTCCCGGTGCCGTTTTGCTGTGGAGGAGGCTGTGCTCGCGAGTGATCGGGCTTGATCAAGCGTGAGCTCGAGCGGCGGCGGTTGCAGTGGAAGAACAGGCCGAGTACGTCGGTAGCTCGGGGAATGGGTGATCGGAGCACGCCGGGGAGGGGATAAGTAGCCCGGCGACTGGTCTCCGGCTTGGGGCGTGCAGCAGGAGCTGGCGCCGGCTGCCCCCCGGTGGCGCGCGCACACTGCACCCGGGAACCGATTGAGCTGTGTTTCAGTCGGTTTGTGTTGAAGTGGTGGCTGACATGTGGGTCCCACTTCCAGTTTTAACCTCTGAAATTTACTCCTAATCACTGTTGTAAACAGTGAGCCCCATAGTACCCCTGGTAATTCAAATTATACACCCATGAGCCATTTGAATTGATCAAAGTTCAAATGAGGTTTGGTTTGAATGAATTTCAGCACAAGTTCAGTTTTGAATTCAAATAAAGTTTGAATTTGTCCCACTTAGCTAATGTCAAGATCAACTCCAATTGGAGTGGAAATTGGTGTGTGGGCTCACAAAAATGTGCTGAGTAAGAATATGCCTCCCACTTTTAAATTCATGGGATAAAAACAGTTTGAATTTGAATATGGTTTCAAACTGCCCTCTTTCTAACTATACCCAAAATGACCTCAAAAAGGTTTTGAATTTGGGTGAAATTTGGCATGGACATCCTTAGCAATGTGTAGGAGTTTTCATATGCCCAGCCCATCTATATCACATGTGGAAAATGCCACTTTTGCAATATGTGAGTTTGTTCTCTAATGAGCATGTTGATGGTGGTTACTTGCTCTCCATTTGTGTTCATCATCTTTCCTCAAATGAGGTGTGTGGTGTGGTGATGAACACTTCAAATGTGTGCCAAAAACTGAGGCCCTTACACAAACCACCACCCCTAGTGTCATTTTAAATTCTTAAACAGAGTTCCAGTTTTAAACTTGTCTTTAGCACTTGTTAGAAAATGTTTTGTAATTAAACATGTATACATATTCATAACGTGTAGTGATAAAACGTGGAAAGTGAAGAAGGAGAAGTTGAGCTTGGATCAAGGAGCAAGAAGGGCAGGAGTTGAACTTCAAGACATCAGCAACTAACCTCATAGTATCTGACTTTAGTCACCTGCAAAACCAAGGCAAGCCCCAGTTTGCACTTAAGTTGTTTTTAAAGCTTTTCATTGGTTCACTACTATGGGTCAAAATTTGTATGTGCATTAGGTCAAGGTTGTTTTATACTCCACCTGCATAACCAAAAATGAACCCTGAGGTCAAGGGTAGAAAGGTGTTATCGCTATAGAATAAGGCCGAGCTAAATAGGCTAGAACATCCGGTAGAAGACGAGTAGTTGGAATCTACTCGCGAGTTATAGTTCAGGATTTCATAAGTATGGTTGGTAGAGAGAAGCAAACTAAAGTTTAAATTTCTAAAGATGATACCGGGCAGTGGGGTTAAGCAGCGACAAGACGAGGTCTTGGTCGAGTAGCTCTGCCTGTGTCGGTTAAGGACCGAAGCGTGTGCGGCCCTGGGAGCAAGTATTGAGTTGTGTACCAGATGCTTACTGATATATGGGAACCAGGAAACCGATGTACCAGGTTCATTGGATTGTAGAGGCATACCACATCGTCTCGTTAGACCTATGAGCCTGAGACGGCGCGACCAGTTCTACAGTCTAGTGTCCTGCGAAAGGTTGCCACATACGACGTAATGAAGGACGCCAGATTTGGGTCTTCTGAGGCGGGCGTATGTGTCGAGTTATCTGGGTAGTGTTTGATTCGAATCACCGTCCCTCATGGTTATGAGTACCGCTTGCTCACTGCGCTGTGATGTAGTAATCAAGTTGTGTGGAAATGGTTTGCAAAAGTTTAATTGCTGCTGTGATGATATTAAATTGCATGAGGACCCTGTTTGGGACAGAGATAGAGCAAACTAAATTTATTTTTTCCACTATGGGACAGTTACATTGGAATGAAGCGTTTCTTGTTTGATTGTGGAGTTCCAATGTTGCTAGGCGCAAGGTCACTACTATTGTGGCTAAAATCTGAAAGTTAAGGATGAACTCGTAGGAGAGTCTTTTCGCAAAGTACAGGATTAGGTCTTAAGTTACTCTCATGTAGAGTTGCATGTTTTAGGAGAGACGGTTAAGTCTTGCTGAGCCTTTGTGTTCACTCTTGCTATATAAGTGGTTTTGCAGGTAAACCTCGACGCTATAAAGAAGGTTGTCCGGTAAGACTCGGGAAATCCCGAGTCGTGTCACACTTGGAGAACCTGGCCGCTGCCATGTCTTCGTGTTGCTAGCGAGAGGAGTCCGCTGGCTGGACCTCTTCTCGAGTGCTTCTTAGATATTCAATGTGAGCTGTTTATAGACTTCCGCTGTAGCTATTTTATGTAAATTATTTACGAAGAACAACTGTAATCTTCCGCTTTTGATTTATGTAATACATTGTTCCTTATATGTGTGCTGTTGGGTGCCGCATAACACGGCACCACCCAATGCGATTCCCGGGCAAGGTGCCCCATCCCCGTGAGTGATCGGGATGGCGGGGTCCAGTCAGCGTGGTATCAGAGCCGCATTGGTAATAGCGCATGGAATAAGGATGGTATTACGACAAAAACTTAGGATACAGTGAGGAAACGGTATTAGGCCCACATAAGAACTATAGTAGCATAGTTACTTAAGGTGGCAAGCTAACAAGGTGTTACATTCAGTATTTCAATTCTGTAACGACGCACCTACGTGGAGGTAAGAGGTAAAGTACGCCACCGCAGGCGGATCAATTGTGGTAACTCGCCATACGAGTAATAGTACGGAATGGTATACCGTGGCTTGACACGGTAGTTAATATGAGTCTATGAACCTCTCTATGGTTCTGAGAGCATATTAAAACGCTGATCTCCAGCGTGCTTTAGGCAAAAGTGAGAATACCCGATTGTGTGTTAAGCAACACGATAGTATGCAACTCTTGAACGTTAAATGTTCAAAGGGCCATACGCAGCGCTCGCCATCAGCGTGCCTCAACGGTCATGAGGCAGTAGGTGGTATCCGTTGGGTTGATAACATTCCCAACTGTGACAACCCGTTCATGATCTACTCAGGTTGCCCGTCGTGTGGTGTAAAAACACGATCACGCACCTTGAGACGTGGCTTAACTCAAAGACGGCCGTATGACAATGATACGGGCGTTTGTATTTACTTTCAAATATGGAACTGACTGAGATGAATCGACCTTTGAGTGCACCACTATTGAGTGTTCTTCTGCAGGTACTAACCACGTACGTATCCCGTGTAGTACACGTGTGCGAGAGACTGTCTTAGTGCCACTGATAATACGTATATGCCGGTATAATCCGGGTAGGATTTTCTTTTGGTGAGGTAACGTAGTACCGACATGCTTCTTACGGTGCATCGACACCGTACTAAACATCTGAACCTCTTCCCTATGAAGAAATGATTCATGAACTAACTTGCAACTAAAAATGGAAGTTTGAAACAAATATTAGTTACTGAACTCTTATTTTGAGCTAATATTCAAATGAGAACATAACTAGGTGTCAAGATTTTCAAAAACAGAGTGCTCTGTTTCTGGCAGGAATTCTTGCTGGACTTTGACAGAGCATAACTCTGAGTAGATTTAACCAATCAAGGTGTATGATACAGTTCTGGAAATATTTTCAAGTGCTCTACAATTTCTTTGTAGGACTCAAGAGCAAAATCAGACTTTAAGTTGGTGAAAAGTCCAGTTGAAGGCAAACTGTTCAGAACCAGGACAGTAGCAAAAAAAACCTCTCTGGACCTTTCTGTTTTTAAGCCATAACTTCCTGTAAAAAATCCTTAAGGAGCCTATGAGTACTCATTGGAAACATACTGAAGTTTACTAAAACTTTGGTATTGAAATCAAGTCAAAAATCTGTAGATAACATGAGTAAAATTTGGTGTTCGTGTGAACTGGTCAGGGTAGTCCCGCTGATTAGTTTAGTGTACTTAAGATTTGTTTAAACATGAATGTGGTTATGCTTTCATAAAGTTCATGACATGTTCATGTTTTACTTATCTTTACTTACTACTGAGATAGAATTTTGATTGACTCAAAATTTTGTTTGGTGCAGTATGGTACGCACACATCCTCAAATGGAGATTGGAGGTTCAAGTCGAGGTGGGAATGACTCGACTTCATCACAAGAGCTATCGCCAACCGGATTGGCTGAAATTATGGCAAAGATGAATGAAACTCTCCAAACTCTAGTTCAGCAAGGAATAAATCGAGAAGCTCAACGTCACATGCCAACCCAGAGCACGTATCTGGATTTCTTGGCGACACAACCGCCGGTGTTCTCTGAGGCGGCTGACCATTGTGAAGCAAATCACTGGTTACGTGTCATTGAATCCAAGTTCGGGTTGATCCAATGTGATGAATTCTTGAAGACTCTATATGCCGCTCAGTAGTTTCACGGCTTTGCTGGAGCATGGTGGGCAGAATACCTTGCTGTCCAACCAGCAGGGAATCATGTCACATGGGCGGAATTCCAGACTGCGTTTCGTGCTCGTTTCATCCCTGCGGGCATCATGCAGACAAGTCATGAAGAATTCTGGAACCTATAGCAAGGTGACATGAGTGTTATTGAGTATACGAAGGAATTCAATCGCTTAGCTCAATATGTCCCTGACTATGTGAAGTCACCAGCCATGAAGAGTTATCACTTTTACCGAGGGCTGACCGCTAGGCTGCGATGTGAATTGGCTCAAGTTAGCCAAGAGAATTTTGATGAGTTTGTGAGCTGCGCTATCACTCAGGAATATTATTCCAATCTCTACCTCAAAGAAAAGAGGGAGAGGAACTCATCACAGGAGGAATGCAATCATCTACCTCAGAAGTATCGGTGGGTAATCCGCTCACCTTCCGGTCGAGAGGTTCCATAAAGAGTGCAGCCATTCTTGGAGTATGACGACTCGTATACTCCACAGAGGTCTTATTCACCTCCACCGCAGCAGCAACTTATTTCTCCTGAACCTCAGTATCAACAAGGTGCATCAGAATATTATTTCCCTCAAGAGGTTGAAGATGATCAAGGTGATTTCTCAGCTGAACCGAGTGCTGTCCCACTTGATATTGACAATGAGTTCAACGTCAAGGAAGCAACTGAACCGAGCAGAAACCCTATGTGTGCGGGTCCAGTTCCCAGGAGTGATTTTGGACAGTCAAGAAAAGCTATGTCCAAAGTGGGTACGGTTAATTATGTGTCAGTCGATGATCTGCCAAAGGGAGGACCTGTTCTTGCCGGTAGGTTCACCTTAAATGACAAGCCGGTGGTCATTTTATTCGACTCTGGTGCAACACATAACTTCGTTAGCAGGGCAACGGTGATCCGGGATCAGATCTCCACCACTATCACCAAAGGTTCATACCTTATTCATTCGCCAGGTGGAGACATATCCACTAATGAAGTCGTCTCTCGAGCACCACTCTGTTTGGATGGAAAAATTTATCCTACCACCCTCATTATTCTCGAAGAGCAAGGAATCAATGCCATATTGGGAATATCATGGTTGACCTTCCATAAGGCTCTTCTGGACATCGAGAACAGGAGTGTTCACTTGGACTCTCCACTTCACGGGCGTCAAACCTTGTATCTCGGCAAAGCTGTTTCCAAAGACTCGGAAGTATGTAATGCTGAGGCTTGCAAGCTAGAAGACATTCTGGTATTCCGTGAATATCCGGACGTGTTTCCCGAAGATCTTCCAGGCCTACCACCTGAGCGCGAGGTGGAGTTAAAAATAGAGTTGATACCAGGAACCACGCCGATCTCTCGGAGACCATACAAAATGGCTCTGAGCGAACTAGCAGAACTGAAGGAGCAACTCAAAGATCTGATGGACAAGGGGTTCATTCGTCCAAGTTCATCACCATGGGATTGCTCAGCTTTGTTTGTAAAGAAGAAGGATGAGACGCTGAGGCTATGCATCGATTATCGTCCTTTAAATGCTGTGACAATAAAGAACAAGTATCCACTACCAAGAATTGATATTCTTTTCGATCAGCTAGTGGGTGCTAAAGTCTTCTCCAAGATGGACTTAAGGTCGGGATATCATCAAATCAAGATTCGAATGGAAGATGTCCCGAAAACAGCATTCTCGACAAGATATGGACTCTATGAGTATCTTGTCATGTCATTTGGGTTGACCAATGCCCCGGCTCACTTCATGTATCTTATGAACTCGGTGTTCATGCCGGAGCTGGATCAGTTCGTCGTGGTATTCATCGACGACATCTTGGTCTATTCCAAATCTGAAGAGGAACACACTAAACATTTGCATATTGTGCTCCAACAACTGAGAGATCACAAGCTCTATGCAAAGTTTAGTAAATGTGAATTCTGGATCAACCAAGTGCCGTTTCTTGGACATATTATTTCAGCGGAAGGCATTGCTGTTGATCCAAGCAAGATTGAACAAGTGCTGAAGTGGAAGTCTCCAACATCAGTCCATGAAGTTCGTAGCTTCTTGGGTCTGGCGGGATATTATCGGAGGTTCATCCCGGGCTTCTAAAAAGTCTCCAAACCTATGACAGAGCTACTGAAGAAGGGCATCAAATATGATTGGAGCAGGCCATGTGAGGAAGCTTTTCAAGCGTTGCTGAAACACCTCACAACAGCCCCGGTTTTAGCTCAACCGGATACAACCAAGCCCTTTGATGTGTATTGTGATGCGTCCGGTATCGGACTTGGTTGTGTACTCATGCAAGGAGGACGCGTGGTCGCATATGGATCACGGCAATTACGGAATCATGAGCAACATTATCCAACTCATGATCTCGAGCTTGCTGCCGTGGTATTAGCTTTGAAGATTTGGAGACATTACCTATTAGGAAATCTGGTTCATCTCTACACCGACCACAAAAACTTGAAGTACATATTCACTCAGAAAGAGTTGAATATGCGACAACGGCGATTGTTGGAGCTGATCAAGGACTATGAGATTGAAATTCATTATCATCCGGGCAAGGCAAATGTGGTTGCCGATGCACTCAGCCGGAAGTCTCATATTCATAACCTGACCATTACGCCGATAGAATAGGAAGAACCAAGTCTCTACTTGGTTCCATATGGAGCTCTACATAATCTAGCTCTCATACCCACAATAAGAGAGGAGGTTATGGAAGCTCAAAAGAAAGACAAGGGCAAGGCTCATATCAGAAGGAGGTTGAAGAACAGGGAGATGAAATGTTTCCGGTTAGATGATGAAGACACCCTATGGTTCAAGGACCGGATAGTCGTACCCCGTGATATGAGGCTGCGGAAGAAAATTTTGGATGCGGCTCACTTATCAAAATTTTCTATTCATCCGGGCAGCAACAAGATGTATCAGGAATTGAAGACTAAAATTTGGTGGACCCGGATGAAGAGAGAAGTTGCTAAATACGTATCTGAATATGATACGTGTCGGTGAGTTAAGGCCGACCACATGAAGAAAGCGGGGACCTTACAACCGCTAAGCGTTCCAGCATGGAAGTGGGAGGATATTAGTATGGACTTCATTGTTGGACTACCTCTCACGGCTAATAAGCATGATTCGTTTTGGGTAATCATGGATCGGGCACGTTTCATTCCGGTGCGGACCAAATATAATGCCAAAAAGTATGCGGAGTTGTACATAGCACGAATCTTTTGCTTGTATGGAGTTCCCCGTACCATTGTCTCCGACAGAGGATCGCTGTTCATGTCCCGCTTCTGGGAACAGCTACACGCATCCTTGGGAACTAAATTGATTCGAAGCAACACGTATCACCCTCAAACCGATGGGAAAACTGAGAGGGTGAATCAAATCCTTGAAGATATGCTAAGGGCATGTGCCATCACCATGGTAAGAGCTGGGATGATCACTTACCGTTGGCGGAGTTCTCGTATAACAATGGTTATCAAACGAGCATAAAAATGGGACCTTATGAAGCTCTCTACGGCCGGAAGTGCCGCACACCCTTGAACTGGTGTGAAGCT
The DNA here is from genome assembly GCA_030760725.1 of Neostapfia colusana. NCBI lineage: Eukaryota > Viridiplantae > Streptophyta > Magnoliopsida > Poales > Poaceae > Neostapfia > Neostapfia colusana. The sequence continues at coordinate 27,055,936 of JASWHV010000017.1, read as the reverse complement.
GGCGAGAGAGTGATTTACGGGGTTGATCTCGTAAATGAAGCTGAAGAGCGGGTAAGGCTTATTCAAGTAAATCTTAAAGCCGCTCAGTCCAGACAAAAGAGCTATGCGGATAGGAGGCGTCATCCTCTTGATTTCCATGTTGGGGACCACGTATACCTTCGCGTATCTCCTATGAAGGGCATTCACCGATTCGGAGTAAAAGGAAAATTAGCTCCGCGCTTTATCGGTCCCTTCGTCATCATTGAAAGATGTGGAACCGCCGCATACCGTTTGGAGCTGCCGGCAGCCTTAGCCGGAGTTCATAACGTCTTCCACATATCTCAGTTGCGGAAGTGTTTGAAAGTTCCAACGGAGATTCTCACGGGAGACATAGCAGATTTGAAGCTGGACCTCATTTATGTTGAGCATCCAACCCGGATAATTGATGAAAAGACTCGCGAGACCAGAAACCGGACGCTGCGATTTTTCAAGGTGCTGTGGGAAAATCACACGTCTGAGGAAGCTACATGGGAATGCGAGGAGTATTTGCAACGCAATCATCCGGAGTTATTAGAGGCTTATGTTCGGTAATAATCCTCCCCGCATTGTCCTTAATCGTGAATCTCGGGACGAGATTCTTTTTAAGGGGGGAGGAATGTAAAAGTCCCAAAACTTGTAAATAGAAAACTTGAGCTATGAATAAAGTTGAGTTTATATAGAAGAAATGGGACTTACAAAAACTTTTGTTTACTCATGAAAGTGTTGGCATGTGCAATAAAACTTTGAATTCAGTTTGAATTAAGAGGGTCACTTCAAAAAGAAGAAGGGCATTTTCAAAATAGGAAATTCAAACTGTTGTTTAAGAGGCTGTATTTGCAATGGCCAACTGAAGCATCAGAGGGCATAATTGAATTCTTCAGGTTCAAATTATGGGGAAGGCAAACTTTGGGCAAATTTGGAAGTGCTTTGATAGGTATATCAAAGGGGCTTGTAAATTTATTCCAAATTTGAATTCGAATTTGAAACAGAGGCACAACTTGTCAAATTGTCAAATAACTTTTGAATTTGAGTACCTCAGGGCTGAATTTGCACTAGGCCAAAAATTGGAGATCTTTTGGAGGGAGGAGCTGTGGGACCCCTTTGTCATTGAGAGGGGGAAAATTTACTTACTGCCTAAGTCTCAATTCCCTGTTTCACTCGGCCGCTGAACCGGCGAGGGCGACACTGAGGCAGCAGTCACCACCACCTCCCGAGCTGCTCTGGAGGCGGTTTGCTCGCGCCCTTATCAACCCCACCGAGTGAACGACGCTCACACAAACCGCCTCCCACAGCTGCCGTCGATTACCTCGCGCTTTTCCTCGCCGAGCTGCTGCCGCACGGAAGAACGCGGTCGGTTCCTCGGCGCCCGGCTGGCCCGACGAGTCACACGCCACACTGAGCCCCTCCGCAGCATCGCCAGCCCTCACTGGACGTGGCCGACACAAGAAACAGGTGCTAACTCCACAAGAAACTCCGGCGTCAAGCTCAGTTGTCTCCACGGCACCGGGGAAAGTCGCCGCTACAAGGACCCGTCGCCCGGCCACCACAGGGCTTCTCCCCTCGAGCTGCAAAAGCAAAAAGGTGTGCCTGTAAACCTTCTCGCTCCACAGCAACGCTGGCAGCCTGGCACAGCCCGTGCTCGCCGGAATTTAACTTTTTCCGCGGACATGCGATATGAACCGTAGGCAGCAAATCAAGAAATTAGGGAAGCACGGTGCACCACTCATCACCAGACCTAGAAACCCAGTTGTAGACATCTGTGCGGGCGCGTGGGATCAAGAACTAGGGAGAACCGTCGAGGAAACCTTCGGTTCTTCGAGTTTTTCCTGTTTTCCCCGAAATTGCCCTGGGTCGCACGGTGAGCCCCTAGTTGCCGACGTTTCTCGCGAGATCAGAGCCCTGGACGTTGCTCCCTAGGTCGTGGCGATGCTGTAGGAGCTAACCGGAGCAAGCTTGGAGCATCACAGTGCCCTAGCGACGTTGCCGAAGTTGCCGAAGCTACTGTCACCGTCGCGCCTAGGTTTCCGGCCATCCTCGATCTGAGATGAGACCGGCAACGTGTTCCTCACACGGAAATATGCAGGGGCGGCGGAAACTAGCAAGTTCCGAGGACCAGAACCCCTTTCCGGCGAGGGCCCCGGCGAGCTCGGCGGCGGGGGTCGCGCGGGAGCCGGAGGAAGACGAAGGGGGTCGGCCCCACTCGTCAGCGGCTGGAGTTAAACGTGCGGATCTTCTGTGGCCTCGGATCAGTCTGTGACAACGCGGGAAAGGGTCTGTGGCCCCGTGTGGCTTGAATCCAGCAGCTGACACGTGGGTGATGGGGCCACTGTCAGAATTTAAACTTTTTCCCGGTTTAATTGAATTCCAGATTTAGTTCAAACTTTAGAACCTCATAACTTTTGCTAGGAAGCTCCAAATTTAGTGATTCAAATTGGGTTGGATTCAGGATGAAAAACTATATCCAAATATGCAACCCAATTTGCATTAAAACCAATAGAAAATTCTGGAGAATTCTTTAAAGCTTTTCAGAAAAATAATTTTAGAGGGAGTTTGGTTCATCCAAAATTCCCCGAATTTTACCAGAATATTCTTTAGGATGTTAGGAAACTCCTGTAAAGTTTCAGCTCAATTGGAGTTGATTTAGTCAGGGTAATTCTGGTTTCAAGTTTCTGTATTCAAATGAATACAGAAACATTTTCAGAGAATTTCTAAAACTTGGAAATTCAGTTCTGGGCATTCCTTAGCTCCAAAAATCCAAGGAAAATTCAGGCATACTCTCTGAGCTAGGTTTGAAATTATAGTTCACTTGAGGTTGCATGGAAGTGCAAATTTATTCAGAATTACTTCCTTTATGCCCAAATGTTTAGGGAATTGTTCTGAGTAATCTACTCAGTGAAAAATTCTAAATTTTGGTCCAGATGACTTTCTTGTGACAAGGAACTCACAAGAAAATTTCCAGCTCCATTGGAGACATGGATCAGTAGTATTCTGTTCAACCAATTAGGTGATCACCACCCAAGTGATGAACCTCACTTCTCACTTGATGATAGTGCTTAAACACACACCCAAACCACCACCCCCAGTGTCATTTTAAATTCTTAAACAGAGTTACAGTTTTAAACTTGTCTTTAGCACTTATTAGCAAAAGTTTTATAATTAAACATGTATGCATATTCATAACGTGTAGTGACAAAACGTGGAAAGTGAAGAAGGAGAAGTTGAGCTTGGATCAAGGAGCAAGAAGGGCAGGAGTTGAACTTCAAGACATAAGCAACTAACCTCATATTATCTGACTTTAGTCACCTGCAAAACCAAGGCAAGCCCCGGTTTGCACTTAAGTTGTTTTTAAAGCTTTTCATTGGTTCCCTACTATGGGTCAAAGTTTGTATGTGCATTAGGTCAAGGATGTTTTATACTCCACTTGCATAACCAAAAATGAACCCTGAGGTCAAGGGTAGAAAGGTGTTATCGCTGTAGAATAAGGCCGAGCTAAATAGGCTAGGACATCCGGTAGAAGATGAGTAGTTGGAATCTACTCGCGAGTTATAGCTCAGGATTTCATAAGTATGGTTGGTAGAGAGAAGCAAACTAAAGTTTACATTTCTAAAGATGAGACCGGGCAGTGGGGTTAAGCAGCGACAAGACGAGGTCTTGGTTGAGTAGCTCTGACTGTGTCGGTTAAGGACCGAAGCATGTGTGGCCCTGGGAGCAAGTATTGAGTTGTGTACCGGATGCTTACTGATATATGGGAACCAGGAAACCGATGTACCAGGTTCACTGGATTGTAGAGGCATACCACATCGTCTCGTTAGACCTATGAGCCCGAGACGGCGCGACCGGTTCTACAGTCTAGTGTCCTACATAAAGGTTGCCACATACGACGTAATAAAGGACGCCAGATTTGGGTCTTCAGAGGCGGGCGTATGTGTCGAGTTATCCGGGTAGTGTTTGATTCAAATCACCGTCCCTCGCGGTTATGAGTACCGCTTGCTCATTGCGCTGTGACGTAGTAATCAAGTTGTGTGAAAATGGTTTGCAAAAGTTTAATTGCTGCTGTGATGATATTAAATTGCATGAGGACCCTGTTTGGGATAGAGATAGAGCAAACTAAATTTATTTTTTCCACCTTGGGATAGTTACATTGGAATGAAGCGTTTCTTGTTTGATTGTGGAGTTCCAATGTTGCTGGGCGCAAGGTCACTACTATTATGGCTAAAATCTGAAAGTTAAGGATGAATTCGTAGGTGAGTCTTTTCGCAAAGTACAGGATTAGGTCTTAATTTACCCTCATGTACAGTTGCATGTTTTAGGAGAGACGGTTAAGTCTTGCTGAGCCTTTGTGCTCACTCTTGCTATATAAGTGGTTTTGCAGGTAAACCTCGACGCTATAAAGAAGGTTGTCCGGTGAGACTCGGGAACTCCCGAGTTGTGTCACACTTGGAGAACCTGGCCGCTGCCATGTCTTCGTGTTGCTAGCGAGAGGAGTCCGCGGGATGGACCTCTTCTCGAGTGCTTCTTATATATTCAACGTGAGCTGTTTATAGACTTCTGCTGTAGCTATTTTATGTAAATATTTACGAAGAACAATTGTAAGCTTCCGCTTTTGATTTATGTAATGCATTGTTCCTTATATGTGTGCTGTTGGGTGCCGCATAACACGGCACCACCCAATGCGATTCCTGGGCAAGGTGCCCCGTCCCTGCGAGTGATCGGGACGGAGGGGTCCCATCAGGATTCTCTGAGCACATTGAATTATTCCATTGTGCTTGCTTAGCCAATCCATTCCATGTATTATGTAAATCCGTTGGGAATTCAAGACAATAAGGTTAGCGAGAAAGTCTACCCTCCTTATTTTAATGCTTACTCTCGGAATAGAATTCAGAATTGAAAGAAGTGATTTCCCAGCTATATGCATCAAGGTGTATGAACTAAGCAACTTATTTTATTAATTTGAGCCCATATGAGGATGTGAACACGTGCCGAAGCATCTCACATCTCTCTACTATGTGAGGATATGGACATTCGCCGAAGCGTCCCACAACTCACAACAAGCACACAAACACAAGCAATCATCACAAAATTTCAGCACACCACTCTTATTCAAGCTACTACGATCTAAACATTCCTATTACATCTTATTCAATGGGAAACCTAAACTTATATCGTGAGAACTGGTGCTTTTATCGCCGTGTGACGAGGGTGGTCCATACATGGGCGCACGCCATAGTGAGTCGGCAGTCCTTGTAGGGTTATATGACGCTGGTGCTCCATTCGCTCCCGTGTTGGCACGAGTCTCCTCTTGTTTCTCCAGCAAATACAACTTCTTGCGGAGGTAACGGATCTCTTCTTGTGCACTTGCGTAGCGGTTTCCTAACTCCATGAGCATCCTCTGAGACTTGTCAGTAGCTTATGGGTTGGAAAGAGCTGTTACATGGGGTCCAATGATCTCCCTTGTACCACTCTTCCGATATGGTTGCAGCTCAAAAGTTGTGTCCTCAAGCTGCTCACGAAAGGCATAGCACAGTCCGGTGAGTGCATCCCATGCAGCATCATTGACAGCTTCTGCCCTTGTAGCTCTCCATGTGGGTGCGAAGTGCCGAGTGACAACCCTACCGTTAGATAGGATGATTACTTCAGCCTTCCACTCTTCATGTCCGCGACGAGGAACCTTCTTGAGAATATATTCCGGGTATAGGCTGCAGCACTCCAGAAATTCTTTGAGCTCCCTAGATATGTGTCCTCCTTCCATTCCGTCGGACCAAAATTCTTGAACTGAATGGTTGGCCCATTCATCACCTTAATTATTTGTCTCAGCAAGGGGTGGCTTCTCCTCGGGTCCATCTCCTCCCATCATAACTTCATGAGGCTCCACGGGGTGTAAGCCCGCGTGGAACTCCTCCTGAGGTGCGTACCAATGCCGTTCTTGTGGATCATCCTCCATATAGTCTTCAAATGGTTCCACCTCTTCCGGGTCCTCTTCCTCATGCATAGATCTATTGACTTCCTCTTTATCATGAGGTTCTGTCTTCACTTCCTCCCAATATGGTCCATCGGACACCTCAATGGGTTAAGTGCACTCCCACGTGGTGGTGGACGGGTCCTTATTCGTGCTGTGCTCCTAGTCCCCGACATCTATAAATAAAACATGAGGAAATTTTTAGAGAAGGAAGAAATTACTCCATAACTTCAGAAGCTATGAAGCAAGAAAGCAAAAGTGTTGCTGTCCAAAGAAGAGAAAAAGAGGGGCTGAAAATAGGACTTTGCGGTGGCTGAATTGACTAATAAAGTGCAGCAGCAAGCAATTTTCGAAAATAGCAGTTTAGAGGTGTATTCCTATGTGTTTTAGAGTGTCCATTCTACCTAGACTTGCGTCCTACGGTCAACTTGGCTCTGATACCAATCTGTGACACCCGGTTCCGAAAATAGAACCAAGTGAATGCATATGTGTGCCCAGGATGTTTATCACACACACACATATAATCCACAAACTGAATTCAGAATATAACAACGAATAAATAGTGTTTAAATACTTTATTACAATGACTCAAAGTCTCACTCATGAATCTCTGACTTATTCTTGCAGCGGAAGTCTCTAAACAACAACAGAAATAACTACACAGCAGGCTCCAATCTTCAACTCCACAGGCATGTTGATGGTAGTTTGCACGCCTAGTACTCCACATGGTCCTCGAAGTACTCATCTCCTGTAGCTGATGTTTGTGTGGTAATGCAAGGGTGAGTACATGTCGTACTCAACAAGTGCGGGAAAAGTATGACATGTAGCTTGCAACAAGGTATGGAATAAAAAGGCTCATTGCAGCAAGCAAATTTTATTTCACAAACATGATAAAAACAACTTATTTCTAGGTGAGTGTAAGGGCCTAAGTTTTTGGCACGTATTCAAAGTGTTCATCACAACACACACACTTCATTTGAAGAAACTTGATGAATACATTTGAAGAGCAAGTAAAGACCATCAACATGCTCATTAGAGAATAAACTCACAAAATGCAAAAGTGGCATTTCCCACAAGTATCATATAGGGGCTGGGCATATGAAAAACTCCTACACCTTGCTAGAAATGTCCATGCCAAATTTCACCCAAATTCAAAACCTTGTTGAGGTTCCTTTGGGTGTAACTAGAAAGAGGGTGGTTTGAACTCAAATTCAAATTCAAACTATTTCCATCCCATGAATTCAAAAGTGAGAGGCATATTCTTACTCAGAACATTTTTGTAAGCTCACACACCAATTTTCACTCCATTTGGAGTTGATCTTGACATGAGCTAAGTTTAGCAAATTCAAACGTTATTTGAATTTCAAACTGCATATGTGCTGAAATTTAGTCAAACACTTCACACTTCACAGCCAGACACAACAAAACCGTTCGATGTGTACTGTGATGCATCCGGCATTGGGCTCGGATGTGTGCTGATGCAAGACCGAAGGGTGGTCGCGTATGGATCACGGCAGCTCAGAAACCATGAGCAGAATTATCCAACTCACGACTTGGAGCTTGCTGCCATGGTACTCGCACTTAAAATGTGGAGGCACTACCTACTCGGTAACCTCGTACATTTATATACCAACCACAAAAGCCTAAAGTAGATATTCACTCAGAAAGAACTGAACATGAGGCAGCAAAGATGGTTAGAGTTGATAAAGGATTACGAAATATAGATCCATTATCACCCCGGCAAGGCAAACGTAGTGGCGGATGCGCTGAGCCGCAAGTCACACGTCAACAATCTGGCATTCACACCGTTGGAAGAAAGCGAGCCACCATTGCATGTGATTCCACATGGATCTCTCTACATCTTAGCTTTGATCCCCACCATCCGTGAAGAGATAGCGGCAGCTCAGAAACATGACAAGGGCATGTCGCATTTGCGGAGACGTACAGACAGTGGGGAGTTGAAGTGTTTCCGGAAAGACGGAGACAACGTCCTATGGTTCAAGGACCGGATCGTTGTACCCCGTAACCCGGAGTTACGGAAGAAAATCTTTGATGAGGCTCACTTGTCAACATTTTCTATTCACCCCGGCAGCAACAAAATGTATCAATAACTCAGAGGCAAGTTTTGGTGGACACGGATGAAGCGGGAGATCGCAAAGTACGTGTCTGAGTGTGATACATGTCGAAGGGTGAAGGCAGATCATATGCGGAAACCAGGACTGCTACAACCACTGGGCGTTCCTGCCTGGAAGTGGGAGGATGTGAGCATGGACTTCATCGTCGGTTTACCCACCACTTTTCAGAGACATGATTCGGTGTGGGTGATCGTTGACCGGCTCACCAAAGTTGCCCATTTCATCCCGGTCAACACCAACTACAACGCCAAGAAGTATGCTGAACTGTACATCTCACGGATCCTATGCTTGTACGGCGTACCCCGTACCGTCATATCGGATCGGGGCACTTTATTTGTGTCCCGTTTTTGGGAGCAGCTACACGCTGCGTTGGGGACGAAACTGATCCGTTGTTCAGCATACCACCCGCAGACGGATGGGCAAACCGAGCGGGTAAATCCAATTTTAGAAGATATGCTACGAGCTTGCACTATCAACCACGGCAAGAACTGGGATGATCACTTGCCGTTGTCCGAGTTCTCGTACAACAATGGGTACCAAGTCAGCATCAAGATGGCGCCTTACGAGGTGCTATACGGGAGAAAATGCCGCACACCACTGAATTGGTGTGAGTCTGGCGAAAGGGTTACCTTCGGGATTGATCTTGTCAACAACGCGGAGGAAAAGGTTCGGCTAATTCAAGCGAACCTAAAAGCCGCACAATCCCGACAGAAACAATATGCGGACCGGAGAAGACGCCCATAACAGTTCGAAGTCGGGGATCACGTATATCTGCGTGTGTCTCCAATGAAGGGTGTGAACAGATTCGGGGTGAGAGTAAAGTTGGCACCCCGATTCATCGGTCCATTTCAGATTACAGAAAGATGTGGATCAGTAGCATACCGGTTGAAATTACCAGAAGCAATTTCTGGCGACGTCTTTCACATCTCCCAGCTGAGGAAGTGTCTTAAGCTATCAACTACCATTCAGCTGGAGGACATAGAAGAACTGAAACCAGATCTCACGTATCGGGAGGAACCGGTTCAGATTATAGATGAAAATGCCCGAACCACACGCAACCGTACATTGTGGTTCTATAAAGTTCTATGGAGTAATCACTCTGTAGACGAAGCGACATGGGAGAGCGAAGGATTTCTTCGCGCTAACTACCCTGAATTCTTCACGTCGCGTATATGGTAATTTTCCACCGTCCTCTCTCTCATTTGCACCTTATAATTTCGGGATGAGAATCTTTTAAGGGGGGAGGAATGTAAGGGCCTATGTTTTTGGCACATATTCAAAGTGTCCATCACCACACTCACACTTCAATTGAAGAAAGTGGATGAACACCTTTGAAGAGCAAGTAAACACCATCAACATGATCATTATAGAATGTGTGAGACCTATGTGTGCTGAATACATTGGCAATTAGGATAAAAGTTAGCATTAACATTCAAAGTTTTGAATATTGCCAAAACATTCTTCTGTGGCAAGGTCCGACAAGTTCTTTGTTAGGTCCGCCAAGTGTTGGCAAGGTCCGACGCAAGGTCCGGAGAGCTCCTGCAAGGTCCGGAGAGCTTTTGTGAGGTCCGGAGCTTGTTTTTAGGGAGCTCCCGTGAAGTTCAACTCGTAGAACTGCAGCGTCTTGTTTTTGCTTTTAACTCACAATGTTTCAAACTTGCTTTATGGGAAGGTTTGCTTAGTATTAATTTGCTAAGTTTTTTGTGTGTTTTGGTGGTTATGGGTATTATCATTTGATATAGTTTGCAACATGCTTATGTGACGTGCTCATGTAAGGTGTCGTGGATTTCGAACTAACGTGAGTCAAGTCGAGGACTTGTACTCGGAAGAATTGGTTGTTTATTCATGTGCAGGTGTTGCTTGAGTTCAAGACATGGCTGGTGACGGGATCCTTGGACTAGTCTCAGGGAGGAGATGAGGTTCCAACAACCAAGTTCGGGAGGAGCTGTGGTTGAGTTGATTGGGAGGTCGCGCAGCATGTTTGGATCAAGGGCAGTGCATATGAAGGTTGCGTGTACGTCGTTGGAAGGTGTTTGCACGTGTGCAAGGAGTGCATGGACGTGGCAACATTGTTCCAAGGCGTGATGAAGAGAAGTGGACGTAAAGAATTGGTCGGAAAGGTCCAACCGGCTGGATTGCGTACTCAGGCTGAGGCTGAGTCGGATATGGCTCAAATATGAAAGATTTGAGTTGGTTATGATAGGATTTCGTGCTAGGCACGAAGTTGAGTTGTTTTAGGAATGTTTAGGACGTTCCTAAGGTGTTTGGAAGTCTCACGATTGCTTCTATCTGCGAATAGGAGAGTCCTGAGCAGTTATGATAAGTTAGGATACGAGTCCAATTAGGAGTAGGCGTCCTAGATTAGATTGTTTAGCCTGAGGGCTGGCTATAAAAGCAAGGGAGGCCAGAGCTCTCATGGGTAGAGAACTTTGGGCTGTTCCTCTTGTGTTTCTATTGAATAAAGTTCATAGTTTCGAGGAGCTTTTGTGCCTTGTTCGTCCGACTTGTTTTTCGTCAAGTTTTTCTCGCCGAGTTTCTGGACAGACCGATGTTGCTTCGGTGTTTCGTTCATAACTCGAGTTTTACAGATCCGATTGACGTGATTCCTTTTGGGTTGTCTTCACAACTCAATTATCTATCGTCTGTGAAATTTTCACGAGCTTCGGATCTGTAGTTTTTGAGATACACGAGTTTCTTTGCAGCGTTGCAGATCTGTTTTATATCGGGTAGAACAGATTGATCTTCGTTTAATGTTTTGATCGTATCTCAAGTATCACTTCGTGTTTTCAAGTGATTCTTGTTGAATTAGATCCGTGACTTGATTCTCTACCTCTCTACTTGATTTGTCACGGTTGAACACATTTGAAAACACTTACACACATGGTTTCTTTAACCGATTGATTTTTGCTGAGGGGTTTTTGTTGTTTCCGCTGCGAAAAGTTTTAATCTACCATTCACCCCCCTCTGGTAGCTTTTCACGTGCTCTTCGATCCTACAGAATGAACTCACAAAATGCAAAAGTGGCATTTCCCACATGCTTCATATAGGGGCTGGGCATATGAAGAACTCCTACACTTTGCTAGGAATGTCCATACCAAGTTTCACCCAAATTCAAAACTTTTTGAAGTCCTTTTTGGGTATAGCTAGAAAGAGGGTGATTTGAACTCAAATTCAAATTCAAACTATTTCCATCCCATGAATTCAAAAGTGGGAGGCATATTCTTACTCAGCACATTTTTGTGAGCTCAGACACCAATTTTCACTCCATTTGGAGTTGATCTTGACATGAGCTAAGTTGAGCAAATTCAAACGTTATTTGAATTTCAAACTGCATATGTGCTGAAATTTAGTCAAACACGTCACAGTTTGAATTCTACCAATTCCAAATGGGCATGTCGTTGATAATTCAAATCCTAGAGGGTATTAGAGGGATTACTATTTGGAGCAGTAGAGGAAAGTTAATTTCAGAGGTCAACACTCTGGTGGGACCCACATGTCAGCTTCACAGTTCACAGAACCGACTGAGGCACCGAGTGTTTGGGTCTCGGGCACCCGCGACGGCTGCCACCGCGCCAGGCCGTCGAGGCCAGCAGCTGCTTGCCGCCCAAGCCGCTGAACCGCCTCTCTGGGCCCTTATCTACGTGCCCGAGCCGTCCCCGTTGCCTCTAGCTGCTGTCCCGACGTGTTCTCACCCATAAAACTGAAATCCCTCGCCGCTCGACTGAGCTCTCGGTCCCTCGTCGCCCGGCCGACCCTGTGGCTGTCACGGTGGTCTGAGACCATAACTGAGTGCGCCGAGTCTTCCTTGACATTCTCGCAGCGGTTCCAGACCTTGATCAACCCTCCTCGAGCTCTACCGCGACGATCTTCCATCCCGCAGTTTAACCTGAGCCACCGTCACTGGGACGACCTGTCCGGCCACCACAGGCCGTCATTCTCCGAGCTGTGAATAGCAAAATGGTTCGCCTTCAGTCCCTCTTTCATTACCGCAAGCCCCGGCAGCGTGACATGAACTACCCACGCCGGAATTTCACGATTTTGCAACGGTATACAAAAGGGATGCCCGGACCGATTCGCAAAATTTGTAATACACACTGCAACACTCATCCTCTCATGAAGGGAAGCACTTCTAGGTGTCCGTACGAGTCCATAGGAGCCGAAACCATGAAGAACTATTGGGGGAAACCACTGTTCTTCGAGTTTTAGGAGAGTTTCCGATTTCCGGCCTAGGTCGCACGGTGAGAGTCCAGTACAGCCATTTCCGAGCTCTGTGGAGCTCATGTCGATCTTTCCTAGGGTCCACTGATGCTCGACGGCCTTTTACTCAATCGTTTGGGGTGCTAGGAAGGCCGGCCGACACGGCCGAAGTTCTTCCGAAGCTACCGCTCGTCGCCGGCCGTGTTCCGGTGATTGTCACAATGAGCTGAGCCCAGCATCGTGTTCCCCGGATGGATTTAGGCAGTGGCGGCCAAAATCATGGAGTTTGGCGCACGGCAGAAGCCCTCCGGCGAGCAATCCGGCGAGGGGGGCTGCGGCCAAACGCGATAGGCCGGAGGTAGATGAAGCCCCCGGTCCCATGTGTAAGCGGCTGATATTTTAAAACCGGGATCTGCTATGGCACCGGATCGGATGCAGCTGCACGCGTAGGATTCCGTAGCCCCGTGTGTCGACCGCTGAGATGTCGACACGTAGCCCCGGTCCCACGCGCAGCGGTTTAAACTTTTTCTGATTTTCAGATTTAGTTCAAACTTCAAACCCACATAAATTTGGCTAGGAAACTCCAAATCGAGTGAACCAAATTTTGTTGGATTCAGCTCTCTGAGTAATTTCCAGCAAAACAAGTTTCACTCTATGAAAATCCTTAATTCTCCAGAACTAATTCCTCAAATTTTAAACTGTTTAGAATTTTAACTGGAGAACCCTTTGGAGAAAATTTCCGAAATTTTGCTGGGATTAATTTCAGATCCATTTGAGCTCATTTGATCCAACTAATGGTGTGATTAATAAAACTGTTCCAGAGAAAATAGAAAATGTCCAGAAACATTATCAGAATTTCTCTGAAATTGTTTAGCTCATATCTTTAGCTAGGAACCCTCAAATTAAGTGAGACCAACTCTATTAGAACCCTCTGAAAATCTTGTTTTCAGAAAGTCATGGTTTGCTCCATGAAAATCCCTGGAACGCCCTAGGAGCTCCAATTAAGATCAAGTACATAATTATTTGTGGAGAGCTCAATTGAGCTTTGCTGCAAATGAAACTTGGACAAGTCTCTGTTTAGGTTGTAACCAAACCACAGTAAAAATTTCAGAGTCATTGGATCTGTCTAATAATACCTATAGTCTTCAAAAGTTTAAATTCACTTCAAATGCATTTAAATTGATACATATCCATGTTATCTCATGTAGTCGCTAAGGTTGAGGAGGAACCCGAAGTCTTAGACTTCGTCACTCCGGAAGAGCAGCTAGCCTATGGCCAAGAGCAGCAAGGCAAGCTCCGGTTTGCATTAACCTTTTTACAAATCTTTACTGTTTTGAGAACTTACTTTGAGTACCCACTTATTCCTTGCATTAGAGTCTTGATTGAAACTCAATTGCATAGCCAAGAAAACCATGGGTTGGGATTAGGAATAAAAACCCCGTTTAGCTACTGCAATGCTAAGATAATGTAGGATTCGGTACAAGTCCAGTAGATGGAACTACTCGGGAGAATAGGCTAGAGGCACATTGCTCGGGTAAACATAGCAAATGAAACACATGGCAAGAAAAATGAGACCGAGCGGAGAGTAAGGGCAGCAGGACTTTGGGGCCTGGGTGCTATAGCTTCGCTTGTGTCGATTGAGGACCAAGGTGTGTGCGGGCCTGTTGAACAAGCTATAACAGTACCGAAGACCTACCGGCTATATGGGAACCGGGAAACCAATGTAACTCGGGTAGCTGGGTGTTGAGGCATAGCCGGTCGTTCAGAGGGTAGGTTTAGAGCTCGAGGTGTAAATTGTCTGGTGGCACTGTGGATGCACGCAGAGACCTCTTGCTCGGGACGATTGGACCGGTTCAACATTTGTCTTACGGGGGAAAGGTGGTTGCGTACGACGTCCGTGATGGTTGCTGAAGGCAACATCGAGTACGGGCATACGTGACGGGTTATTCAGGTAACCCTGCAGGTGTAAATTGATTATAATCACCGTCCCTCGCGGTCAGTGAGTACCACTTGTTCACTAAACCGTGACATAGAAAGAACAGGCTAGATTCATGTTAAAAGTTTGCTGATTTGAAAGACATACTTTGCTTATTAATGTCTTGTTGTAGTTTAGAGCTAACTAAAGTTCGTTTCAACTTTGGGCATAGTACATGAGACAAATGCATTTCTTGTTTGATTGCGGCTCTCTCATGTGCCTTAGCGTAAGGTTCTCCACAACCTGCTGCTAAAACTTGAAAGTAAGGTTCTATTAATTAGGCGAGTCCTTTGTAACTTATTTTACTTCATGCACCCTAAAACCATTAATGTAGAAGTTTCATGTATAGGAAAGACGGGTCAGTCTTGCTGAGCCATCGTGCTCACTGCTTGTGTTTGAAGCTTTTGCAGGAGTTTATGAGGAAGGGACTCCCGAGGAGGAGACGGAACCCCAGGAGGGGAACCCCATCGAGTGGGAGTCGTGCACGCCGCCATGTTAGTGTGTGTGCGTGCTACCGAGGACACGTTCACGGGCTGAACGTGAACTCGATGCGTAGTCTACGCCCGTGAGTGTAGACTGAACATATTTTATTGTACAAATGTTCATAAACCTGTTTATGTAATAAAACTTTGCTTCCGCTTTGTATCTTTGATGTGTGTTATCCGGTGCTGTGCAACGCAGCACCCCTCAGCGTGATCTTGGCTCTACGAGGCCGTGGGGCCCTCGCAGTGAGTTAAAGCCCAATATATCCATGTAAATCAGCAACATTCTTTCATCATAATGCACCATTTATCAAGTCTCATCCATCCATTAATCTTTCTCAAGTTCATCTCATGCTCATAAATATTCATAACCATCTCATATTCATATAGCCAAAACCAAACTCATTGTCATGACTCAAAACAGTCCCAAAACCAATCCCAATGACCATAACCATAACCATACCAAATAACCATCCCAAAGTTTTCCCTCTAATCATGAAATTTGGCCAGGTGCTTGTGACCGGAAGCACGGATATTATGATAGTTTTACACTCTGCAGAGGTGGCACCACTTTACCCACAAGTTCGTGATTTCGTCACCCGTCAGAGACTGCAGAACCTCCATTATACCAGTACACAACCGTCGGTGTATGGCCAAGAGATCACAAAATAGCCTTTACAAAGGGGCTACTAGATGTATAGACTCATTAAGGTTTCACCGGCAGGTTCGAATTACCATTCTCCCACCCACGGGCCCCCTCTTGTGCCACGCAGTTCCCAGGGCAGTCCTCCTCGACTCCCATTCCCCGCACCATCCACGGTCCATAACAATCTTGCAACACACCTAATTAATCAGCTAAGCCACACCCATACTTGGCCTTGTGGTGGCACTGTTTTCCTAGCATATTCTCGAATGAACCGGTCCTTAGATCTATGGCAAGTTCCACCATCTCATCCAGCAACATTCACGAACCAAGCTTGCCTAGATCTCCCCGATTCCATGCCCATTAACATCATTAATATCTCATCATCATTATTCATATGAGTGCAGTAGCTAGACATATTTTATTTCAGCTTCCCGTATCCCGTGAATTAAGTGAAGCAAAAAGGAAAAACGACCATACCCGACTCATCAACTTTTCCGGCGACAAGGATGGTTAACAAAACTCGTAAAATCCTATAAAAATGGTGTCCCATCAAGTTGACTCAAGCGTACGAGTTTTCGCAAACAAAAGAGTTTCAAAATATGGGATCAATATGGTCAAGGGGCACATGCCTTGCTCCTGTGGTTCTTGTTGTTCAAGCGTCTCGAAGTCTTGGTGCTGTAGTTCCTTGTAGATGGCCTCTTGAGCATGTTCTTCTACTCATGATCACACACATACAAAATTTACAGCAATCAATCATCATGCACAAACTTTACTCAAGATGTGATGGGGTAGATGAATGCAAATCCTATGGTGCTGTTTTATTAAACCAGTTTGTACGTGTTCTTGCATGTTTTAACGGGCTTTCATGGGGTTTTATGATGAACAAGGGTGCTGGGATCAAGTGTGGACATGGTGATGATCTTGAGTCAAGATCTAGATCAATTCCACCGTCAAAAACCGATCAAAACACGATCTATCCACACGTAAAAGTTTCTGCTCGAAGAGGGCAAAGAAAACGGGTGCGTAGATACAGCGGCGATGTCGTAAGATGGGTCATGGTGACCTACCTCACTTCATTTTGGTGGCAGGGCCTTCCTCCTAGCAATGGCAGCAGTGGGGAATTTTTCTATGGAAGATTAGGGCAGGACAGATCGTCGGGCTTCTTCTCCGGCGACAACGGGGCTCGACGGAGCTCGACGGCTGCCAAATTCCAGCAAGGGCGGGGGGGGGGGGGACTTGGTGACTTGGCAGCAAGGAAGGGGGCTTGGCAGCAGGGGGGACGTCCAAATAGGGAGGATTTTGGCCAGGGGGTGGGGGTTATATTTATAAGGGGGAAAAAGGGAGAGTCTTACTCCAATTGGAGCTCAAATAAGAGTCCTATTCGATTTTTTTTGGATCTTAACAAACTTATCTCTTGTGGTGCGGCAGCCATGGGGATTTTATCCCCAAAATGTGGGGAAAATTTCCGTTTTTGGGAATTGGAGAATTTAGAAATTTTGGGGGAAATTTGGGAATGCCTCATTTAAGCTATCTTTTCCCCATTCCTCACCATTTCTATGTCACTTGCTCCATTTCTACATTCCCCTCTCCATTTCTATGTCCCATTCTCCATTCCTACATTCCGCTCTCCATTTCTATGTCCCATTCTCCATTTCTACATTTTCCTCTCCATTTCTATGTCCCATTCTCCATTTCTACATTGCCCTTCTCCATTTCTATGCCCCATTCTCCATTTCTATATTCCCTTCTCCATTTCTGTGGTTTTTCCTCCATTTGTATGGTTCCTTCCTCCATTTCTATGGTTCTTTCTCCATTTCTATGGTTCCTTCCTCCATTTCTATGGTTCTTTCTCCATTTCTATGGTTCTTTTCTCCATTTCTATGGTTCTTTCTCCATTTCTATAGTTCTTTCTCCATTTCTACTTCTTTCATAATGTTTCTTTACATGAAAAATATATGCAATGCATGGGAATAAATTTGAGGGTGTTACAGGGGCTTACTATTTCCAGCACCAACGGAGGAACTCCGCGCCCTACATCGCGCCCTTCACTCTCGGGAAGCGGATGCACTGGAGGGAGGACTGGGTGATCGCCTAGACTGACGTCCATGAGCGTCTGGAGCTGCCAGGTGGCCTGCCGATGGCTGAGGTGGTTGTCGGGGATGAGATCATCGACCTGCACGGCGCCTACACGCCGGTGCTCAAGAGGATCAAGTACCTGTTGGAGGAAGGCCTGACCTCTCTGATGGTCCTGGCTGACTTTCTGTCCTGCCGGATCGCCCCTCTCCAGCAGCGGGTTCGGCCCGCCTGGTAGTACACCGGTGAGGGCGACATGACCCGGTTGGCGCGCAGAGCGGGGTCGTCACCGGATCAGGAGATGCTTAGGACAATGCTGCAGAAGCTCTCCTGCGACCCGATCTCCAACTACTCTATTACCCCGCCGGCGAGCTGTCAGCCCGTCTACCTCAACCCGCAGGCACGGTCGAGACTGCTGAAGGAACTGCCGACACTGGACGACATCGATGTCGCAGTGCGGCAGGTCGGCGATGCCTCGCGGGGCAAAGATATCCCCGGAGCGGACAGCGCCGGTGGCCAGGCAGGGCCTGCACCGAACTCACTCCCAAACAGAGGGAAGAAGTCAGCGGTAGATCTGCTCCTGTGGAGTGCTGTCGCTCACCGCCCAAGGATGCCCTGGAGTCGAGAAGGGTGCCGAAAATAAAGTTGGTCCGTTTCGATGGAAGCTTCATCTCGGGCCCCAGGCGGGGTTCCTGGGCTTCCCGTGGTCCCGCACCGGGCTCGGCGACTGGTGCCAGCGGCAGCTCTGGTGCTGCTGCTGCCGGAGCAGCCCGGTGGCTGCAGGAAGGGTGGCTGGTGCTGCTGGAGCTTTAAAGAGGGCCCCCGACGCACCTATGATACAGAAAAAAATCCTTGGCAGTGTCCCCGGCTCGGAAGTCATCGTCGGGGAAGACTCCTAAAGCTGCATCGGCGGTGACGAGGGTTCCAGCAGCGCCGTCAGCTCCTCAGCCATCGAGGGCACCCCAACAAAGAGCGTATCTCCAGCATCTAAGTCCTTAGCAGGGAAGGCTTCTGTTGCACAGTCTTCAGCGATGAAGACCTCTGAGGTTTTGCCAGCTCCGATGCCGACGGAGGTGACCTCAACGCCGGTAGGGCGAGTGGCTTGAGCCCTCCGCGTAAGAATCTCCACGCGGGGTGGAACCTCCAGACCTCCAGGTACAGCTCAACCTTTTTGTCCAGGTTGCGTACTGAGCCTCTGGATGGCGTAGTTGACTCTTGATGCTTCTTCTTGCAGTGCTCCTCAAAAGAGCACCACCCCTCCTCCTCCTCCTCCTCCTCCTCCTCCTCCTCCTCCTCCTCCCCCTCCTCCTCCTCCTCCTCCTCCTCCTCCTCCTCCTCCTCCTCCTCCTCCTCCTCCTCCTCCTCCTCCTCCTCCTCCTCCTCCTCCTCCTCCTCCTCCTCCGCAGCAGTCCGGTAGCCGGAGCTCCTTCTTCATTGAAGCTCCAACGCCCACAGCAGTGCCTGAGCCTGCACTTGGGATGGCTCCGGATGTCGGCACCCGGGCCCCCGAGACAAGCCAACCGGCGGGCGTGGACGCCCTGGTAGCAGCACGGCTGCTGCTGAGCGAGCTGCCAGCCCCCTTCCTCCACAGGTCACTGTGGTGGTCGCCCCTCAGGAAGATGCAGAGCCGGAGGGTGTCGAGGCAGTCCCTCTCCTGGTGATGCCGAAGGCCGTCCTGCTTCCTAGGATCGTGAGAGCAGTCCTCTCTAGCCTAGACCAGATGCAGGACATGCTCGAGCAGGAGTGGTCCGAGCTGAGGTCTGAGCGGGAGCGCCTCCAGGACTGGGACGACCTACTGAAGACGTGGGTCCAGTCCGCTAGGGCGAAGGCGCAAGCTCGAGAGTAACGACTTTAGGCATGGGAGGAGGTCCTCAAGGAGAAGGAGGCTGTCGTCTCCGAATTCAACAAGAGGGTTGTGAGCCTCCTGTCTGAGGCCAAAGACCTCCATGCTACTGCCGACGCACGTCTCTCAGCTTTGTCGGAGCTTAGGAAGACACTCCTTCGGCGGGAGAAGGAGGCGGAGGTGAAGGAGCGGGAGCTCTCTGATCATTTGGCCGCCCATGAGGATGAGCGGGGCGCCAGAAGGAGTGACTTCAGGGCGTCTACGACTGGGAGCCCACTGCTGCGACCAGGGAGTCTGACCTGAACGAGTGGACCACGTGGCTGGCCACCAAGGAGCAGGCCCTGGTTACTCTGGAGTAGGAGCTGGCCACTCGGGAGCAGGAGCTGGCGAGGAGGAGTTCGGTAGTGGAGCTGGCTTCTTCCGCCAAGATGGTCAAAGATCACCAGGCTCTGGCCCAACACGTGGCAGAGCATGTGCTCTCCTGCCTTTGGAGCTGCGACCCCAGCATCTCCCTAGAACCTGTGGTGCAGAGCTGTCGGGGGCAGCCAAGTCTTCTGTGGAGGAGGTCGCCCGACTTGTAGATGCTAGGTTCCAGCGCGGATAGCTTCTAGGTCTCCCGCTCGCCTTGTATCCTCCTATGTATTCCGGAGCTCTGCCATTAATAAAGACTTTTTTGCTTCAATTCTTGTGTTGTTGGTGTAGACTTTGGACCCTTGCCAGCGCAAAGGTCCTGGATGACTTAGTCGAGGTAGATAGCTCTTTGCCGATATCCCGAGCTTGTTCCTCTGGGTCCTTAGCTGTGTAAGGACCTGGAGCGCTCCGGCAGTGTGACGAACACGTCCTCCCGGGTCCTTGGCAGCACAAGGACCTGGGGGAACCTCGGCCAGTATCTTCAGCTTCTCGTAGCCGAAGCCCCGAGTCTTCTGCTTGTTGCTGCAGCGGTCCTACATCCTGCCCGCATGGTCCACTGTGATGTCCCCCTAATAGGTGTGGCCCTTGAGTTTGGGCGCACCTACCAAGTAGACCGGAGGAGGCAGGACGTCAGCATCGGTCCTCCTGGGTGTTTCGGGATGCCAAAAACCTGTTCGGACCTGCAGACATGGCAGAAGAAAGGGAGTAGTCGTGCTCTCTGGCCACACTTTTCAGTTGTTAGTTTTGCTGTGGCTTACTGCCCTCAGCTGAGCTACGGGGCTTGGGTAAATCGATGTGGGTCGTCTGGGCTATGGTTAAAGCCTTGCCCAGGGGTATGAGCCGTGCGGTTCCCTGGTACTGAGCTGTAGCGCTGGAGAGGCAGGGTGTGCACGCTTGCGGTATGGAACCAGACAAAGCAGGCTACACACCCTGGACCTCCCGCTGGCTTCAGCCTTTCAGGGGAGGGACCATTCGGCACCATCGGCCCCACAGGCAATGAGACAACCAAAGGGTCTCAATTTATGGTTAAAACTTTACTCAGGGGTACGGACCGTCCGATTCCCCGGTACTGAGCTATATCGCTGAAAAGGGAGGGTGTAAAGGTCCCAAAAATTTGAATACAAATAAACTCTTGTTTGCAAAAGTTGGTTTCATATGTATGGAATTTGGGACTTGTTAAAACTTTTCCCACATGTGATAAAACACATGAGGGCTTTCTTCACACAAGTTCAAATGTTTGTTTGAAAACTTGGAACCCAAGAGGGGTCTAAAACCAAGATGGGAAGTTCCCATATGTGTGGGAAAACTAAAGTCAGATTTGGAACAAACTTGTTCAACTCAAAAATTCAATTGAGAGCAACACTATGAATTTCAAAACTGTTGTGCTACAAATCTCATTTGCAGCAGCCAAATTAAAAATCAGATTTCATATTTGAATTCCTTGGGTCCAAGTTAGGGGGTATGCCAAGTTTCATGATTTATTGAAATGATTTGCAACCCATTTTCCAAAATGGACTTTAAATAACAAAGAATTCAAATGCATATTTGAATTTGGATGAAACTTGCCCAAATGTCCAAATGCCTCTCAGATTTAAACTCCCACAATTTAAGTCCATCATATTCAAACTTTGGGAGATATTTTGGAGGGGGATAAGGAGGGACTGAGCTGTGGGACCCACATGTCATTGAGGGAACTGAATATTGCAAAAGATCTTCAGTACACGGTCTCTGTTTGTTCTGTGGCGGACCGGAATCTGCTCATCCAGGATTGCAGAGTGTGGTGCCGCACGATGCGACACCCGACAGCACACGTCATAAGGACACATTTTATTACATGAAAAACCAACTGAAATGTACAAAGTAGTACAATACTCAGTTACAAACTAGGTTTTATATTACACAGCGGAAGTTAAATTTGTACAACTCACGCCTGACTATCGCACAAGTCGGTTGCCCAGCCCTAGGGCAACCCACACTAGCTGCACTCCTCAGCTCAGCACGGCGTGTACGGCTCCCACTCAGCCGTGGTCCCCGACGGAGGGTAACCCTTGCCGGTGGACTCGTAACCCGAGTCCGTGGGTGGCTCCTCACCTAAAAAACACTTAAGCAGCAAACATGAGCATGATGGCTCAACAAGACTTAACTGACTCACCTAGGCATGAAACTCTACATGAGGTGTACAATGAACATACGATAGTAACATTGCAGCAAATGGACACGCCTACAAGTTCATCCTTAGTTCATCTTTTAGCCACAAGTTAACAGTTCAGGAATCTGAAATTTAGTAATCAATATTTGGTGGCACACATGTAACAATACAATTATATCATACAGCAGAATTGAATCATAACATTCCATAAATTATCTACGTTACGATGCAGTGAACAAGCGGTACTCGTCACCGCGAGGGACGGCGAATCGACTCGATATACACCTGCAGGGATACCCAAAGAGTACGTCACGTACGCCCACCCGTGGAGCTGCACAGCATGCTCACTCGATGTCGTACGGGACAACCTTTCACCCAACAGCCCAAACGCCGAACCGGTCGCACCGAAACGGACAGGAGGTTCCCTAAACGGAGCATCTCTCTATGCCCGTTAGAATATTTCCACCTTGCTGCCCTAAACTTACACCTATAAATCGGTGTGCTATGCCTCAACGCCCGGAGGTTTAGGTTACATCGGTTTATCGGGGCCCATATATCCGACACGCCTTCGGTACGTTCAATACTTGTTCAGCAGGGCCGCACACGGATAGGTCCTCAATCGACACGGACAGGGCTGCGCACACAAGACTTCCTCTTGCTGCGCCCTAGCCCCTCCCTAGTCTCATTTTCATTACTAAAGTGATCTCACATCACTCGAACCAAATCCCGTGTGTCCCAAGCCTAACTCGTGAGTAGATTCCAACTACTCGACTTGTACCGAAGTCCTATAAATTATTAAGCATAGCCTGTCTACTCGAGGCCTTAGATACTACCCTCACTCTTATAGGAAAATTCTGGTTATGCAATTGGGTTTCGTCCATCCTACATCTAATGCACATACATACTTCACACTAGACATGTAAACAAAGCAAAACTTTATAAAAAAGGTTAATGCAAACCGGGGCTTGCCTTGTTGCTGCTGGTCAGTGGTTAGGTCTTCGTCCGGAAGAAGGAAGTCAAGTACTTCCGGAGTCTCCTCGCTTTCAGCGACTACACGTTAATGAGATACTACATGTTAATTCAAATGCAATGTGTAAACTTGAATAAGTAATTACTATAACTCTAGCTAACCCTCCCCTTTGGTTCTGAAATTTTTATGGTGGCTTGGTAGGGTCCTAACCAGAGTCTTGACCAAGTTTCATTTGAAACAAAGTTCATTTGAGCTTTGTACAAATAAAAACCTAATTGGTCAATATTAGAGTCTCTAAGTAATTCCAGGGGTTTTCATGGCTCCACCATTACTTTCTGGAAACTAGCATTTGAGGTGGTTCAAATGGAGTTTGTTTCATCTCATTTGAAGAATTCTAGAGGAAGTTTTGCCCTAAACAAGTTTTTGAGAAAATCTAAAAATTGTTTCTGTTCATTTTTCTATTTTCTCAGGGCAGTTCTCTTAATCACCCCATTAGGGGGACTAAATTAACTTGGATGAATCTGAAAATTTTACTGTGACTCAAGTATTTTCCAATGACCCTCTAATCCAAATTTCAGCATTTCTCATAAAGTAAATCTCCAGATAAAATTCCCAACAGTTTAAATTTTAGGGAATTAATTCTGGAAAACTATTAAGTTTCTTGAGCTGAAATTGGTATTGCTGGAAAGTACTCGGAATTCTGAGTTCAGCAAAATTTAGTTCACTGAATTTGGAGCTTCCTAGCAAAAGTTCTATGCATTTGAAGTTTGAACCAAATCTGAAAATTCAAATAAAGTTTAAACTGTCGGGTGGGGTCCCCGGGCTACGTTTCAGCACCTTGTGGCGGACCGGGATCCGCTCATCCAGGATCGCAGAGGGTGGTGCCGCGCGATACGACACCCGACAGCACACGTCATAAGGAAACAATATATTACATGGGAAAAACAACTGAACTGTACAAACAGGTACAAACTTCAGTTACAAACTATTGTTTATGTTACACAGCGGAAGTCTACTCTATACAACTCACACCCGCCTATCTAGCAAAAGTCGGTTGCCCAGCCCTAGGGCAACCCACACTAGCTGCACGTCTCAGCTCAGCGCAGCGTGTACGGCTCCCACTCAGCCGTGGTCCCCGACGGAGGGTAACCCTCGCCGGTGGACTCGTACTCCGAGTCCGTGGGTGGCTCCTCACCTGAAAAACACTTAAGCAGTAACCGTGAGCACGATGGCTCAACAAGACTTAACCGACTCACCTAAGCATGGAACTCTACATGAGGGGTACAATGAACATAGGAGAGTAACAATGCATCAATGGACACGCCTACAAGTTCATCCTTAGTTCATCTTTTAGCCACAAGTTAACAGTTCGGATATCTGAAATTTAGTAAGCAATATTTGGTGGCACACATGTAGCAATACAATTATATCATAACAGCAAGATTGAATCATAACATTTCATACATTAGTCTACGTTACGACGCAGTGAACAAGCGGTACTCGTCACCGCGAGGGACGGCGAATCGACTCGATATACACCTGCAGGGAAACCCAAAGAGCACGTCACGTACGCCCACCCGTGGAGCTGCACAGCACGCTCACTCGATGTCGTACGGGACAACCTTTCACCCAACAGCCCAAACGTCGAACCGGTCGCACCGAAACGAGCAGGAGGCTCCCCACATGGAGCATCTCTCTATGCCCGTTGGCAGATTTCCACCTTGCTTCCCTCAGCCTACACCTATAAATCGGTGCGTTATGCCTCGACGCCCGGAGGTTTAGGCTACATCGGTTTATCGGGGCCCATATATCCGATATGCCTTCGGTACGTTCAATACTTGTTCAGCAGTGCCGCACACGGCTCGGTCCTCAATCGACACAGGCTGGGCTGCGCACACAAGACTTCCTCTTGCTGCGCCCTAGCCCCTGCCTAGTCTCATTTTCATTACGAAAGTGATCTCACGTCACTCGAACCAAACCCGTGTGTTCCGTTCCTATCTCGCGAGTAGATTCCAACTACTCGACTTGTACCGAAGTCCTATGAATCATTAAGCATAGCCTGTCTACTCGAGGTCGTAGACACTACCCTCACTCTTAGGGAAAAATTATGGTTATGCAAGTGGGGTTCCATTCATCCTACACCTAATGCACATTCATACTTCATATGACACATGTAAACAAAGTAAAACTTATAAAAAGGTTAATGCAAACTGGGGCTTGCCTTGTTGCTGCTGGTCAGGGGTTAGTTCTTCTTCCGGAAGTAGGAAGTCGAGTACCTCCGGAGCTTCCTCGCCTTCAGCGACTACACGTTAATAACATACTACATGTTAATGGATATGCACATAGATTTATTGTAATGCTTCTGCTATTAGTTCTAATAACCAGTCTCTAACAACTGGAACTCTGTTTAAGAATTTAAAGATGAATGGGTGTTGGTGGTTTGGGCTTAGACCTAAGCACATGGTTAAGTGCTAAGTGGTTTTTCCCCTTTTTCCATATTAATCCCTCAAGTGGTTAAACAGGACAGGGGTGATCCAGAGCTCCAATGGACGAAACCAATGGTTAAGTGCTGAGAATTTTTGTGTGAATTCCTTGTCACAAGAAAACCTTCTGGACCAAACATTAGCACTTTTCATTGAGTGGTTTGCTCAGAATATTTCTCTTAGCAAATAAGCAAAGAAGAATTAATTCTGAGGTAACACCCCTGTTCATGCCCAACTTAGTGAACTACAATACCAATCATAGCTCATAGAGTTTGCATGAATTTTCCTAGCATTTTTGGAGCTAAGATTTGCCCAAAACTGAATTTCCAAGTTTTGGAAATTCTCTGAAAATGTTTCTGTATTCAAATGGACACAGCACCTTCAAATTTGAATTGCTCTGATCAAATCAACTCCAAATGGTCTGAAACTTTTACAGGGGTTCACTAACATCCTAGAGAACACCCTGGCAAAATTTGGGGATTTTTGGATGAACCAAACTCCCTCTAAAATTCTTTTGCTGAAAAGATTTAAAGAATTTTCCAGAATTAACTAATAGGTTTCATACAAATTGGGTTGCATATTTGAATAGAGCTATTCAATATGAATCCAACCCAATTTGAATCACTAAATGTGGATCTTCCTAGCAAAAGTTATGGGATTCTAAAGTTTGAACTAAATCTGAAATCCTAAATAAACCGGGGAAAAATTTAAACTCTGACCGTGGGCCCGGCCCACACGTGGCACCGCTGGAGCTGAGCCACACGGGGCTACATACCCCTTCCCGTGCAGTCACACTGGATCCCGGGGGCTGCAGTAGATCTGGGTTTTAAACTTCCCGTCGCTGACACATGGGGTCCACGGGTCATCTTCCTCCTCGCGTTCCCGCGCCCGCGCGCCGCCATGCTCGCCGGAGACACGCTGATACTTGCCGCCCGGCCGACTCTCGAGCTTCCCCTCGCCGCCAGAGCCTAGTTTCGTGCGCTGAACACGATGGCACTGACTGCTCCGGCCGGCGGTGGCCCTAGCCAAGCCGGCGACGGTGCAGCGGCTCGGACTCACTTCGGTTATGCCACCCGGCCAACTCAGCCCTCCAAAACCTCGGTGGAAGGGTTCTACAGCAGTGAGGAATCTCAGAGAAGGTCGACAAGGCCATGTCAGGGCTCGGGAAGAGCTCTGACCTAGCCGTCACCGTGAGCCCGACCCTTCCCGCCATATCCGCGGTTGGAAAACCGGGAAATACGCCGGCTACAGCCAAAATTAAGCTAGGGTTGCGAAGCAAACTTGTGCGCCGTCAAGTCTAGCTCTTGTGAGTGCAGTTTGATAAACTCTAAGCAAGTGTATGTTGGGAATTTGTGGTTTTCTTACCCGAAGGTAGTTCCGCACTGGCTGGAAGTGCTTTGAGAAATTCGCCGGCGATGATCGGTCACTGGTTCTAGGCTTCGGGGTCGAGAAGTGTGGAGCCTAGGCGCATCCAAAACCACTCCTCCTTGGTCGTGACAAGTCCTCTGCCGAGCTGCCCACGGGAGCACCTTTGTTCGGTTCTTCCCGGCTGCCGCGAAGAACACCATTCTCTTGGCTTAGCTCGACTGGAACTGGTGCGGGGAGGGCGTGGGAGGTCTGGGGGTGCTGCTTTGCTGAGTTGCCGACGTTGGTACACGAGAGACGATCGCTCCCGAGTGACTGGATCACAGCGGCGGCTCCTCGGCGTTCTGTCGTGCGAGAGGCGGTGGATGGGGATCGGCTCGTTGTTGTGGCGAGCTGGGGCACGGCTGGGAGTTACTGCGCCCCCACGAGGAGCTCGCCAGCACGCTAGGGGAGAGCAGGAGGTGGCGCCCGGCATTTCTCGGTGTGTCACGGTGGAGCCTCGGCTCTGTTCCGAGTGCAACACTTAGCCCCTAAGGCTATTGATCCTTGTGCATTCTTAACCTCCCCAATGACATGTGGGACCCACTTGTCAGTGCTCCCCCTCCTCTCAAAAGATCTCCAAAACTTGGCAAGGGATGAATTCAAATGTTTGGAGTTTCAAACTGACCTACATTTGCATGGTTGGGCAAATTTCCCCCAAGTTCAAATGTATATTTAGATTCTTTGCACATTTGGATCCTTTTTGGAAAAATGGTTAGCAAACCTTTTCAAAAAATTATTGAAACTTTGCCTCCCCACTAATTTGGACCTAAGGAATCCAAATATGCACTTTGATCCTTGTGTTAGCTGCTGCAACCATGAGTTGGAATGCAACAGTTTTGAATCACCCTCTCATGTGTCATCCTATGTGTAGAAAATTTGAACTAATACCCTTTTTGATGGAGGTTACTTGCTCTTCACAATTCTTCACAAGATATTCACCACAAAACTGTGGTGTTGTGAGGTGGTGAAAAGTTTTTGCAAGTCCCTTTTCTTGGGCTTTTACACACCTCAGCCATCCCGCACGGGGTCCGCTGAGTTTTTCGCTTAGTCGCACGGGATCTCGCTGCCACAGCAGATCCGGGGCGTTTTCAGCAGAGGCCGACACGTGGGGCCTGTGGGGCTTCTTCAACCTCGCGTTCCCGCTGCTCCCCGCCGCCCACCTCGCCGGAGTACTCGCCGGGAGGCTGTTCCCATGACCGGAGCTCGACCAAATTGGCCACCCCCGCCTGAAATTCCTCGGGGAACCCGTTGCTGCCCTTATCTCTGGCCGGTGATCACCGGGATCAGTTGCGCGACGGCGACAATCTACGGGAGGGGTTCAGCGACGTCGGTATGGTGTCGTCATGCCTCATGGTCCCCTCCGTTGTCTCCTACAGCACCACAACAACCTACAGAGCAACGACCCAGCTCCTGATCTTGCTCAAAGTCGTGGCAAACTGGACTTCACCGTGCAACCTAGGTCTAAACCCGGCGATGAACGGAAAACCCGTGGAACACGGTGGTTTCTTGCTGGTTTCTCGTGGTTCTTGGACGTAGGGTTGCACACGGGCGTTTCTAGCTTGTTGTCGTAGCTGGGGAACGATTGCTCGACTGGTCACCTCGAATTTCCTGATTTAAGTGAACCGGGCTATATCGCATGCTCTCGACAATAACTGAAATTCCGGCCAGCACACCCCATGGCATGCAGCCGGGGTTGTTGAACAGGGAGTACACTCCCAGGCGAACCTCCTGGCCCGCTCAACTCGACGTGGGATCAAACCTAGCGGCCGGGCTAGGAGTTTTTGGTCGCGGCGTCTCTACCACGGTGTGGAATGGAAACAGAGAGCTCGGGGGCAGTTCACCGTGGATGGGGCGCCGAGGTATCGTGTCGGTCACGTCGAGGAAGCCTCGGTGACGCTCTGGGTGAGCTCAGACTCGCGTGCTAGCTGCGGAGACAAGCGGACGCCGGAGAACCGAGAGTTCTTGGGTGTGCGGCGGTGTTTCTGCGTCGATGGACTCGGGAACGGTCAAGGCAGCGGAGGGAGTCGGTTACGGAGGGGGGAAATATCCCTGGGCGACCGCCTCATCGATGCACGGCGTGGGTTGGCCGCTTGGGAGGTGGCGTCCGGGAATCAGCTCGCTGGCGCGCGGTGAGCGTTTGCTTCAGCGAGAAACAGAGCGCTGCCCGGTTGTTGCACAGCCCTCCCACTGACCTGTGGGCCCAACTCTCCCCCTAATCCCTTTTTTCCAAATTCTCCTGTAAATATCCCAGCTACTCTCCATTGAATGAGAGACTTAGCCCCCAAGTCTTAGTTTGAATTTGAGTTCTTAAATTTAAACTTTGTTTGGCTAAATTTGCTTCATGTTTAAACTGAAATTCAAATTCAGTTTTGAATTATTGCAAATTTAGCTCCCGACAAGCTGAACTCCAATGGGGATGAAAATTGGTGGACTAACTCAGAAAAATGTTCTGAGTTTGAATATGAAGCTAACTTTTGAATTTGAGTGATGAAAGCTGCTGCAATTTGAATTTACATCCAAATTGGCCTCTTTTTGAATTGTCTCCAAAAGTGCCTCAAAAGTGTTGGATTTGCATAAAACTTGGCATGAACCCTCCCAAGACTTTTTAAGTTCTAGGGGTGAGCTCAACCTCTCATGTTCATGTGTAGAAACCCTATTTGGTGAAAGTTAGGGCTTTCCCCTCTAATCACACTTTTGATGGAGGTTACTTGCTCTTCACAATTCTTCACAAGATATTCACAACAAAAACTGTGGTGTTGTGAGGTGATGAGAAATTTTTGCATGTCCCTTTTCTTGGGCTTTTACATCCCTCCCGCCTTAAAAGAATCTCGTCCCGAGATTACAAAAGAAGAGACAGCGATGTAACAGGGACTTACTCGTGCTGAGCCGCCATGAACTCCGGGTAATTTGAGCGAAGGAATTCCTCGCTCTCCCACGTCGCTTCTTCGGTGGTGTGGTTGCTCCAGAGTATCTTATAGAACCACAACATTTGTCTATGCATGGTCCGGGCTTTCTCATCAATAATTGCCACTGGATATTCATCATATGTCAAATCCGGTTGCAACTCGCCGATGTCTTCGGTCAGAACAGAAGCTGTATGCTTCAGACATTTTCGCAGTTGTGAAATATGGAAAACGTCATGGACACCAGCAAGAGATGCCGGTAGCTCCAGCCTATATGCCGCTGGTCCACACTTCTCGGTGATGGCATAGGGTCCAATGAAACGGGGAGCGAGCTTCCCCTTCACACCGAACCGGTGCACGCCCTTCATCGGAGACACACGGAGGTACACGTGCTCTCCGATGTCAAAGTGCAGCGGTCGACGCCTCTTATCACCGTAGCTTTTCTGCCGGGATTGAGCGGCCTTCAAGTTGGCTTGAATCATCCGAACGCGCTCTTCGGCGTCGTTTACCACATCAACACCATTTGTGACCCTTTCACCGGACTCGCGCCAGTTTAATGGGGTGCGGCATTTTCGACCGTAGAGAGCTTCACATGGTGCCATTTTGATACTTGCCTGATAGCCGTTATTGTACGAGAATTCCACCAACGGTAGGTGATTATCCCAGTTCCTACCGTGGTGGATGGCAGATGCTCTCAACATGTCTTCTAGTACTTGATTCACCCTCTCTGTTTGGCCATCTGTCTGAGGGTGATAGGCGGAGCTCCTAATCAGCTTGGTACCCAATGCAGCGTGCAACTGCTCCCAAAAGCGAGACACGAATAATGCACCTCGATCTGAGACTATGGTCTTGGGTACCCCATATAAACATAGAATCTTCGCTATGTACAGCTCCACATATTTGCCGGCATTGTAACGTGTATGCACTGGGATGAAGTGAGCCGTCTTGGTTAACCGGTCAATGATTACCCAAATGGAATCATGTTTGTTGGAAGTCAGGGGTAATCCCACAATGAAATCCATGCTCACATCTTCCCATTTCCATGCCGGGATTTTAAGGGGTTGCAGCAACCCTGATTTTCTCATATGATCAGCTTTCACTCGTCTACACGTATCACACTCGGATACGTACTTAGCCACTTCCCGCTTCATCCGTGTCCACAAAAATTTCTTTTTCAAATCTTGGTACATCTTGTTGCTGCCCGGATAAATGGAGTATTTAGATAAGTGAGCTTCATCAAGGATCTTTTTCCTCAGCTCCATATCCCGGGGTACGACTATGCGGTCATTGAACCACAGCGTCCCCTCATCATCCTTCCGGAAACATTTGATCTCCCCATTGTCTATCCATCTCCGGAGATGTGCCATGCCCTTATCAATCTTGTGAGCTGCACTGATGTCCTCCCTGATAGTAGGGATGAGGGCAAGGTTGTAGAGCGATCCATAAGGAACCAAGTATAAACTCGGCTCTTCCTCCTCCACCGATGTAATGGTGAGGTTATGGACATGTGACTTCCGAATCAGCGCGTCGCCAACCACGTTCGCCTTGCCGGGGTGGTAATGGATCTCAATCTCATAGTCTTTGATTAGTTCTAACGACCTCCTTTGCCTCATATTCAGCTCTTTCTGGGTGAAGATGTACTTCAAGCTCTTGTGGTCGGTGTAGAGATGCACCAAGTTCCCCAGGAGATTGTGACTCCACATTTTTAGCGCCGAAACCACTGCAGCAAGCTCAAGATTATGAGTCGGATAGTGCTGCTCATGGTTCTGAATTGGCGTGAGCCATATGCGACCACACGTCCTTCCTGCATCAACATGCAGCCGAGCCCAATACCGGACGCGTCACAATACACGTCGAAGGGCTTGGTTGTATCCGGTTGAGCTAAGACCGGTGCTGTGGTGAGATGCTTCACTAATGCTTGTAACGCTCCTTCACACGCCGTGTTCCAAACATATTTCATTCCCTTCTTCAGTAATTCTGTCATCAGCTTAGCGAGCTTGGAGAAGCTTGGAATGAATCTCCCATAGTATTCCGCTAACCTGAGGAAGCTTCTGACTTCATGGACTGAAGTGGGAGCTTCCCATTTCAGCACTTGCTCTATTTTGTTTGGGTCAACCGCAATGCCTTCTGCTGAGATGATATGTCCCAAGAATGGCACTTGGCTGATCCAAAACTCACATTTGCTGAACTTGGCGTAGAGCTTGTGGTCTCGCAATCGTTGAAGAACGATTCTCAAGTGTTCGGCGTGTTCTGCTTCTGTCTTGGAGTAAACCAAGATATCATCAATGAACACCACCACGAACTTGTCCAGCTCTGGCATGAACACCGAGTTCATGAGATACATGAAATGTGCTGGAGCATTTGTGAGACCAAGAGACATGACGAGATATTCGTATAAACCATATCTCGTCGAGAAATCCGTCTTCGGGATATCCTCCGCCTGGATTTTTATCTGATGATACCCAGAGCGAAGGTCCATCTTGGAGAACACACTTGCACCCACAAGTTGATCAAACAAAATGTCAATGCGGGGTACTGGGTACTTATTCTTGATGGTGACGGTGTTGAGTGGCCGGTAGTCCACACCCAGCCTCAAGGTTTCATCCTTCTTCTTCACGAACAGCGCCGAGCATCCCCAAGGCGAGGAACTCGGCCTAATGAAACCTTTGCTCAACAGTTCATTGAGCTGTTCTTTCAGTTCATCCAGCTCATTTGGAGCCATTTTGTATGGTCTCCGTGATATGGGCGTAGTCCCGGGTGCAAGTTCAATCTTGAACTCGACATCCCGCTCAGGTGGCATGCCGAAAGATCATCTGGGAACACGTCGGGGAACTCCCAGACTACGGGGATGTCCTCTAACTTGAGAGCTTCAGTATTATTAATTTCTGAAACTTCCCGGATTGGATTGTCTAACACCATGGAGTGCGGACGGTGGAATGGAGAATTCAAATGAACCGTCCGTGTCCGAGTGTCTAGGGCAGTGCCATGGTAGCGTAACCACGACATCCCTAAGATTGCATCAATCTTTTGCCCCGTAAGAATTATCAAAGTGGTGGGATATATCTTCCCACCTAAGCACAGAGGTGCTTTTGGAATCATCATATTTGCTGAAATCTTCCCTCCCGGTGAGCAGATCATATATGTGCAGTTGGTTGGGAAGACTTGCATTTGATGCTTAGCCACATAGGATGCACTTATAAAACTGTGGGTTGCACCAGAATCGAACAATATGATGATGGCTTGAT
Source organism: Neostapfia colusana (assembly GCA_030760725.1). Taxonomy (NCBI): domain Eukaryota; kingdom Viridiplantae; phylum Streptophyta; class Magnoliopsida; order Poales; family Poaceae; genus Neostapfia; species Neostapfia colusana. The sequence goes on along the minus strand of JASWHV010000017.1, from coordinate 27,023,043 downwards.
CGTTGAGAGTGAACGTACCCGCCAGCACGTTGTCTCCCTCTGGGGCGTCCTCATTGTCTAGGTTGCGAACGCCCCCAGTCTGCTGACCAACCTTTTTGACCGGAGGTCGGCCTCGAGCACCGCCCAGGAAGTGGGCTTGCCCTCTGCTCTGCTGCCCCTGGGGACAGTCCTTCGCGAAATGGACCGCCTGGCCGCACGTGAATCAAGTGAAGCGGGGCGGTCCTCTGCTGATCGGCGGACGGAAACCCAGGGCGCGTTGTGGCGGTGGGAACGCCCAGGGTGTCATCTGCTGCTGCTGCTGCGGTCTCGGTGGTGGCATCGGTGGTCGGAACGGAGGTGACTGAAAAGAACGACCCCCAAACCGCTGAGGTCGCGCCGGTGGATGCCACTGCTGTCCGGATGGTGTCTGATACACCATGCGGTACTTCTGGGGAGTTCCACCCCCACTGCTGGGTGCAGTGCTGCGCTTCCGCTGCTCAGCCGCCAACTCCCGCTGAGCATCTTCTTGCATTATCGCGGCATTGACGAGGTCGTTGAAGGTGCCGCGATTGCTTTGGGCGAGATGTGTCTTCATCTTGGGGTGTAACCCCCGATAGAAATGCTCCCGCTTCTTCTCCTCGGTGGAGACGTAATCCGACACATATTGCGCCAGGTGGTTGAAGGCACGGGAGTAGTCATGAGCACTCCTCCCGCCCTGCTTCAGCTCCAAGAATTCTTGGAACTTCCCCTTCATTTTCCCGGGAGGAATATGATAGGCGCAGAACGCCTCCCGGAACTCTTTCCACTCCACAGCATGGCCAGCCGGACGTGAGGCGACATAATTCGCCCACCACGCACCAGCGGCACCGTGAAGCTGCTGCGCCACGAACAGAGTCTTTTGCCACTTCGTGCATTGGAGCAGCCCGATCTTGGACTCGATTGTCCGCAGCCAGTTGTCGGCCTCCAGTGGTTCTTCTGCTTCAGTGAACACTGGAGGGTGCGTACTCATGAAGTCCGAGTACGTCACATCACGGGGCTCACGAGGCTCCCTCTCTTGATGCCCCCCCGCATGGGACACATTCTGCACAATCGTGCGGAGCAGGTCGGTCTGCTCCTCACGATTCCCCACCAGTGCCGCTATCACATCCGCTAGGGTAAGCGGAGGCAGCGGTGGTGGTTGTTGCTGCGGGATGTTGTCGTAGGCAGGTGGCTGGGAGTCATCGCCTCCCTGCTGGCTAGAGCCACCCATCTCATGCGTGGTCCGAGTGCGAACCATCTGCAACCATACGACAATAAACATCAGTCCCGCAACATATTTCATGCAGTCAAATAAAATAGGCGTAAAACATAATGACAGTAAAACATGCGATACATCTCGTATGTAGATAATGTAATAACTTTGCACAAGTTACACCATTACCAGACCAAATACAAGCTAGTTAAATCCAATTGACGGACTTCCTCTTTAGAAGTTCATCACAACTAGGTTTGGTCACTACGAGACGTTAATATCGCTTTGTCATCACGTATACTACCCTTTTATCTTCAATACGACACAAACATGGTCTCTAGCAAAAGAAACTTGAGCAAGACATATATTCAAATCTTTCACTAGTTGAAGATATCATCTCGTGAGTATGTTCTACCCCATTGGACATACTTAAACACCCTAGGGCACAACAATCTCTCAAATAAGTTCACTGTCATTCCCTTGTCAGAATGATCAGTTTCTACATATCCAAGATTTTGATCTGGTTCTGGGCATTTTCATGACTCACGCTGAATACCAAAGTTAAAGTTAACTTCAGTATATTTCCAACGAGTACTTATTTGCCCTCAAATCAGCTGTGGTTAAAAAGTTGTGGTAATTCAAAGTCAACAGAATTTCTGGAAGAATTTTAACAGCACCTCCTTTGGGAAGTTGCTGTTTTCAACTTTGATTTGCACTGAATTCTGTGCTGAAATTTCAGAAACCTTGAATTACAAAGATGTAACACATCTTCTACCCTTTCTAAAGATGTATCATATGACAATTTTAGATTTTTCTACTGGGAGTTATGCTTGAAAAATAGAACAGTCCAGAGAGTGTTTTGAAACTGTCCTGGTTCTGGACAGTTTACGTTCCTCTGGAATTTAGACCCTCTTAAGTTGTGACTTAGCTCTGGAAATCTACAACAAAGTTGTATAGTGCTTTAACACCTTTCCAGGACTACCTCCCACATCCCCATTGGCTAAATGATCTGTGAGTTACGATCTGTTAAAATTCAGCAAACTTGCTGCCCAAAACAGAGCACTCTGTTTTTCATCCCTTTGGAACTACACTGATCAACTATCCAATTTTTCTACCCAACCAGGATCCTAAATGTTGAAACTTAGTGATTTTAATTCCTTGTTATCATTATCTTTCATGCACATGCCCATAATATGTCGGTACTACGTTCCTCACAAAAGAAAATCCTAACCGGATTATACCGGCATATACGTGTCAAGTGTGGCACTAGACGGTCTCTTGCACACGTTTACTACACGGATACATACGTGGTTAGTACCTGCAGAAGACCACGCAATAGTGATGCACTCAAAGGTTGTGTTTCCATTTCAGGCAGGACCATATTTGAAATTAAATACACACGCCCGTATCATTGTCATACGGCCGTCCTTGAGTTAAGTCACGTCTCAAGGTACGTGATCGTGTTTCAATACCACACGACGGGGAACCTGAGTATGTTATGAACGGGTCGTCATTGTTGGGAATGCTATCAACCCAACAGATACCACCTACTGCCCTGCAGGGCACGCCGATGGCAAGCGCTGCGTATGTCCTCCTGGGCTATTTCCAGACGAACACACTCTCGCGTTACTGACCACACGATGGGGTCTCCACTTACTTGCCTAATGCACACTAGGGATCAGCATTTCATATGAACTCAGGAACATGAAGAGTCCAAGAGTTTCATATTGATGTCTCACACCAAGCTGTGAGACCTATCCCTGAACCAAATTCCTCGTCAGGGGAGTTTCGCTAAATTGAACCGCTTTCGGTGGCATTCCTTACCATTCGTACCAGAGCGTAGATGCGTCGTTACATAATTAAAATTCAGAATTAAAACACATATGTTAGTCTTGCCACTTTAAGTAACTATGCTAATATAGTCCTTACTTGGGCAACTACCGAATCCTCACCGTAACCCTAAGTTTTCCCGTAATACAGTCCTTAGGTACTGTGCTATCCCCAATGCGGCTCTGATACCAGGCTGTGGCGGACCGGAATCCGCTCATCCAGGATCGCAGAGGGTGGTGCCGCACGATGAGACACCCGACAGCACACGTCATAAGGACACATTTTTATTACATGGAAAACCAACTGAAATGTACAAAGTAGTACAATACTCAGTTACAAACTAGGGTTTATATTACACAGCGGAAGTTAAATTTGTACAACTCACGCCCGACTATCGCACAAGTCGGTTGCCCAACTCTAGGGCAACCCACACTAGCTGCACTCCTCAGCTCAGCGTGGCGTGTACGGCTCCCACTCAGCCGTGGTCCCCGACGGAGGGTAACCCTCGCCGGTGGACTCGTAACCCGAGTCCGTGGGTGGCTCCTCACCAGAAAAACACTTAAGCAGCAAACATGAGCACGATGGCTCAACAAGACTTAACCGACTCACCTAGGCATGAAACTCTACATGAGGTGTACAATGAACATAGGATAGTAACATTGCAGCAAATGGCACGCCTACAAGTTCATCCTTAGTTCATCTTTTAGCCACAAGTTAACAGTTCAGGAATCTGAAATTTAGTAAGCTATTTGGTGGCACACATGTAACAATACAATTATATCATACAGCAGAATTGAATCATAACATTCCATAAATTATCTATGTTACGACGCAGTGAACAAGTGGTACTCGTCACTGCGAGGGACGGCGAATCTACTCAATATACACCTGCAGGGATACCCAAAGAGCACGTCACGTACGCCCACCCATGGAGCTGCACAGCACACTCACTCGATGTCGTACGGGACAACCTTTCACCCAACAGCCCAAACATCGAACCGGTCGCACCGAAACGGACAGGAGGTTCCCTACACGGAGCATCTCTCTATGCCCGTTAGCAGATTTCCACCTTGCTGCCCTCAACCTACACCTATAAATCGGTGTGCTATGCCTCGATGCCCGGAGGTTTAGGTTACATCAGTTTATCGGGGCCCATATATCTGACATGCCTTTGGTACGTTCAATACATGTTCAGCAGGGCCACACACGGATCGGTCCTCAATCGACAGGGACAGGGCTGCGCACACAAGACTTCCTCTTGCTGCGCCCTAGCCCCTGCCTAGTCTCATTTTCATTACAAAAGTGATCTCACATCACTCGAACCAAAACCCGTGTGTCCCAAGCCTAACTCGCGAGTAGATTCCAACTACTCGACTTGTACCGAAGTCCTATAAATCATTAAGCATAGCCTGTCTACTCGAGGTCTTAGAAACTACCCTCACTCTTATAGGAAAATTCTGGTTATGCAATTGGGTTTCATCCATCCTACACCTAATGCATATACATACTTCACACTAGACATGTAAACAAAGCAAAACTTTATAAAAAAGGTTAATGCAAACCGGGGCTTGCCTTGTTGCTACTGGTCAGTGGTTAGGTCTTTGTCCGGAAGAAGGAAGTCAAGTACTTCCAGTGTCTCCTCACTTTCAGCGACTACACATTAATGAGATACTACATGTTAATTCAAATGCAATGTGTAAACTTGCATAAGTAATTACTATAACTCTATCTAACCCTCCCCTTTGGTTCTGAAATTTTTATGGTGGCTTGGTAGGGTCCTAACCAGAGTCTTGACCAAGTTTCATTTGAAACAAAGTTCATTTGAGCTTTGTACAAATAAAAACCTAATTGGTCAATATTAGAGTCTCTAAGTAATTCCAGCGGGTTTCATGGCTCCAACCATTACTTTCTGGAAACTAGCATTTGAGATGGTTCTAATGGAGTTGGTTTCATCTCATTTGAAGAATTCTATAGGAAGTTATGCCCTAAACAAGTTTTTGAGAAAATCTGAAAAATGTTTCTGTTCATTTTTCTTTTTCCTCAGGGCAGTTCTCTTAATCACCCCACTAGGGGGACTAAATTAACTAGGATGAGTCTGAAAATTTTACTGTGACTCAAGGATTTTCCAATGATCCTATCAGCCAAATTTCAGCATTTTTCATAAAGTAATTCTCCAGATAAAATTCCCAACATTTTAAATTTAGGGAATTAATTCTGGAAAACTATTAAGTTTCATGAGCTGAAATTGGTATTGCTGGAAAGTACTCATAATTCTGAGTTCAGCAAAATTTGGTTCACTGAATTTGAAGCTTCCTAGCAAAAGTTCTATGCATTTGAAGTTTGAACTAAATCTGAAAATTCAAATAAAGTTTAAACTGTCGGGTGGGGTCCCCGGGCTACGTGTCAGCACCTCAGCCATCCCGCACGGGGTCCGCAGAGTTTTTCAAGTAGTCACACGGGATCTCGCTTCCACAGCAGATCCGGGGTGTTTTCAGCAGAGGCCGACACATGGGGCCCGTGGGGCTTCTTCAACCTCGCGATCCCGCAGCTCCCCGCCACGCACCTCGCCGGAGTACTCGCCGGGAGGCTGTTCCCGTGACCGGAGCTTGACCAAATTGGCCGCCCCCACCTGAAATTCCTCGGGGAACCCGTTGCTGCCCTTATCTCCGGCCGGTGATCACCGGAATCAGTTGCGCGACGGTGACGGTCTACGGGAGGGGTTCGGCGATTTCGGTATGGTGTTGTCATTCCTCACGGTCCCCTCCATTGGCTCCTAAAGCACCGCCACAACCTACGGAGCAACGACCCAGCTTCTGATCTTGCTCAAAGTCGTGGCAAACTGGACTTCACCGTGCGACCTAGGTCTAAACCCGGCGATGAACACAAAACCCGTGGAACTCGGTGGTTTCTTGCTGGTTTCTCGTGGTTCTTGACCGTAGGGTTGCGCACGGACATTTCTAGCTTGTTGTCGCAGCTGGGGAACGATTGCTCAACTGGTCACCTCGAATTTTCCGATTTAACCGAACCGGGCTATATCGCATGCTCTCGACAAGAACTGAAATTCCGGCCAGCACACCCCATGGCATGCAGCCGGGGTTGTTGAACAGGGAGTACACTCCCAGGCGAACCTCCTGGCCCGCTCAACTCGACGTGGGATCAAACCTAGCGGCCGGGCTAGGAGTTTTTGGTCGCGGCGGCTCTACCCGGTGTGGAATGGAAACAGAGAGCTCGGGGGAAGTTTACCGTGGATGGGGCGCTGAGGTATCGTGTCGATCACGTCGAGGAAGCCTCGGCGATGCTCTGGGTGAGCTCAGACTCGCGTGCTAGCTGCGGACACGAGCGGATGCCAGAGAACCGAGAGTTCTTGGGTGTGCGGCGGTGTTTCTGCATCGATGGACTCGGGAACGGTCAAGGCAGCAGAGGGAGTCGGTTACAGAGGGGGGAAATATCCCTGGGCGACCGCCACGTCGATGCACGCCGTGGGCTGGCCGCTTGGGAGGTGGCATCTGGGAATCAGCTCGCTGGCGCGCGGTGAGCGTTTGCTTCAGCGAGAAACAGAGCGCTGCCCGGTTGTTGCACAGCCCTCCCACTGACCTGTGGGCCCAACTCTCCCCCTAATCCCTTTTTTCCAAATTCTCCTGTAAATATCCCAGCTACTCTCCCTTGAATGAGAGACTTAGCCCCCAAGTCTTAGTTTGAATTTGAGTTCTCAAGTTTAAACTTTGTTTGGCTAAATTTGCTTCATGTTTAAACTGAAATTCAAATTCATTTTTGAATTATTTCAAATTTAGCTCCCGACAAGCTGAACTCCAATGGGGATGAAAATTGGTGGACTAACTCAGAAAAATGTTCTGAGTTTGAATATGAAGCTAACTTTTGAATTTGAGTGATGAAAGCTGCTGCAATTTGAATTTACATTCAAATTGGCCTCTCTTTGAATTGTCTCCAAAAGTGCCTCAAAAGTGTTGGATTTGCATGAAACTTGGCATGAACCCTCCCAAGACTTTTTAAGTTCTAGGGGTGAGCTCAACCTCTCATGTTCATGTGTAGAAACCCTATTTGGTGAAAGTTAGGGCTTTCCCCTCTAATCACCCTTTTGAAGGAGGTTACTTGCTCTTCACAATTCTTCACAAGATATTCACAACAAAAACTATGGTGTTGTGAGGTGATGAAAAATTTTTGCAAGTCCCTTTTCTTGGGCTTTTACATGTTCACTCCCACGCGAAGCAATCGGCAGACCGGCGTTCTCACCATGCGACACCGAGTCACACTGGGAACCGACGTTCCTCTGCCGTACATGTGCTGGTAAGCTGCTCCTCCCGGTTCTCATCCCCTCGGCTATGCTCTTATCGCTCACGGAACCAAAGCCGAGGCCCTCTTCTGTCCCTCACACCGGGAGACAGAAACACGGCCGACCTTCTTCGATCACTCGGAAACTCAGGCAGTTCAAGTGAGCAGCGCCTCTGAGCAGCAAAACCGTACCACCATACCTCCCACGACATCCTCGAGCCATCTCCGAGCGGGTTCGTGCTCTCTGCACCGAGAACGGCGAGTTTCCGCTGCGGCCGCCATACAACTGAGAGCAAGTGCTCTCGTGGACAGCTTCAACCGCGTCTTGTCACGGCCGAGCTAGGCCACCTCTGGGCGCGCACGACGTCCATGCAGCTCACCCTCGAAGCTCAGAACCAACCGCGGATCATCGACAGTGAATTTCAAGATTTACTTCCGATCAGTGGAAACTGACCTTTGGGTATGATTTCGTGAAATTCCTGATTGATTCTTGTTTAGAAACCACGAAACTTCACACACGTGAGCTAGGCTTGAGGGCGCACCAGTTTCTTTTGAAACCTCGCATGAAACACACTGTGCACGGCGCAATTTCAATCTTCCCGATGGCGGCTATGGCGGGACGGTTCGGGCGCACGGTGAACCCTAGCTTGGAGCCGTTCCCGAGCCCATGTGCGGCCAAACCGAGCTCCTCCAGTCCTCACTGGTGCTGTAGGACCTGTCCAGGGGGCTTTTGGCGGGCTAGCTCACCGGGATGGCACCGCCAAACTTCATCCGAGCCACTGCACCGGTGCAGGATGGTTTAGGGGCTTCGCCGGTCCATGGAACTCGTCCCATCGTGTTCCACGAGTTAAATTAAGGCCTGGCGGCGAGTAGCAGCTCGGGATTTGGCCGGAGCGATGAAAATCGGTGAGCTCCGGTGAGCCCGGCGGCGCGGGAGCGCGGGGCGGGAGGTAGACGAAGGTGCTACCGGCCCCACGCGTCAGTCGCACAGAAACAGTAACCGGATCCTCGGTGGCGCCAGATAAATTGTGGCAACGGGGGAAACAGTTCTGTAGCCCCGTGTGGCTCAATTCAGGGCGTGACACGTGTGCCTCCCTGGACCCAGTCAGATTTAAACTTTTTCCAGATTTATTCAAATCCCAGATTTTCTCTAAACTTTAGAGGAGCATAACTTTTGTTAGGAACCTCCAAATTTAGTGATTCAAATTTGGTTAGATTCAGATTGACAAACTCTATCCAAATATGCAACCCAATTTGTATGAAATTCTTTATTTAGTTCTGGAAAAATTCTTTAAAACTTTTCAGCAAAAGAATTTTAGAGGGAGTGTGGTTTATCCAAAAATCCTCAAATTTGGCCAGAATATTCTTTAGGGTGTTCTTACACTCTTGTAAAAGTTTAAGCTCATTTGGAGTTAATTTGGTTAGGAGAATTCAGATTGTAAGTTACTGTGTTCAAATGAATACAGAAACATTTTCAGAGAATTTCCCAAACTTGTAAATTCAGTTCTTGGCAATTCTTAGCTCCAAAAATCCTAGGAAAATTCATGCAAGCTCTATGAACTATAATTGAAATTATAGTCCCCTAAGTTTGACATGAACATGGGTGTTACCTTAGAATTAATTCATCTTTGTTTAAATACTTAGAGGATCGTTCTGAATAAATCACTCAATGAAAAGTGCTAATTTTTGGTCCAGAGGACTTTCTTGTGACAAGAAACTCACATAAAAATTCTCAACTCCATTGGAGCTGTGGATCACCACTGTCATGTGTAACCTCTTAAGGTGATCAACACTTATGTGGGAAAAGCACTCAACCTTTGATCATAGTGTTTAAACCCAACCCAAACCACTAGCACCAGTGTCATTTTAAATTCTTAAACAGGGTTCCAGTTTTAAAACTGTCATTATATCTTATTAGCAAAAGCTTTTCAATTAAATACATATGCATGATCATATCGTGTAGCATATACGTGGAGAACGTGAGAAGGACTTAAAGTGAAGATCAAGGAGGAAGGAAAGCAAGTGATCAAGCTCCAAGTGATCATCACTAACTGATTGTATTCTTAGTCACCTGCAAAACAGGCAAGCCCCGGTTTGCATTTGAACAGTTTTGTAAAGCATTTTCATTTTTAGAGATCATAGCTTTGCATTGTTGATTGCATTAAGTCTAGTTGATATTGAAAACCCCAGTTGCATGACCAAAATACCTAAGAGAGAAAGGGTAGAATAGCATCTCCTCGAGTGGTTTTGGCTACGCCTAAATGTTAGTAGGAAAGGTCCGGTAGATGTCGAGTAGTTGGAAGCTACTCGTGAGTTTTAGGGCTGGTTTACTCGGAACGGGTTAAAAAATTGGAAATGATGAGGAAAGTTCATACATAAGAAATGGAGACCGGGCAGGGAGGTTTAGATGCAGCAGGCTGCGGACCGTGCGTGCATAGCCCTGCCTGTGTCGGTTAAGGCCCGTCCGTGCTTGGCCCTGTTGGACAAGTTTGAGTTGTGTACCGGGCACATACTGGCTATATGGGACCCAGGAAACCGATGTACCTTGGGAGATCCATAGTGGAACTTTTCCAACTGCCTTAGGCCTTCGGCGTCAGGGTAGCAGGAGGTAACTCGCTTAAGAACATACCACTGTGGGTATGTACCTTGAGGGAGCATGCGTACTCGGGGCAGTTGGACTGCGTCCAATGTGGAAGATCTTGTGAAAGGTGGCCGCGTACAACATCAGTCGAGGTTGCTGCCGGTAACTCGGAGTACGGGTGTACGTGTCATGTAGTCTGGGCATGTACTGATTCGAATCACCGTCACTCGCGGTTATATGAGCATACGTACCCACTGCGTCTTGACGTAGTAACAACAGAACTGATTATCTTTTGAACTTGATAAGGCTGTGACGTAAATTGTATTGCAACCATGATTGAATTAGAGATAGGCGCATTAAACTTTACTTTCACTTTGTGCAAGGAGCATCGCAACAAAGCGTTTCTTGTTTGATTGTGGAGTTGCGATGCTTTTCGGCTCAAGGTCTGCACAATGAGGCTTAAAATTTGAAAGTTAAGGATCAATTTAAGCGAGTCCTTTATGCAAATCTAGCTAACCCAATTGTAACCGTCATGCATGTAGAGTTTCTTGTTTAGGAGAGACGGGTCAGTCTTGTTGAGCCTATGTGCTCACGCTTGCTATATGAGTGGTTTTGCAGGTTAACATCGACGCTAGGAAGAAGGTTTTCCAGTGAGACTCAGGGACTTCCGAGTCGTGTAACACATGGAGAACCCCGCTGCTGCCGTTGTCTTCGTGTTGCTGGCGAGAGGAGTCCGCGGGCTGGACTTCATCTCGAGTGCTTTTTAGTTAACGTGAGTTGTCTATAGACTTCCGCTGTAGTTACTTGATTTAAATTATTTACAAAGAAAAAACTTGTAAGCTTCCGCTATTGTTTTATGTAATACTTCGTTCTTTATATGTGTGCTGTTGGGTGCCGCACAACACGGCACCACCCAATGCGATTCCCAGGGCGAGTGCCACATCCCCGTGACTGAACGGGTGGTGTCAGGCCGTCTCAGCATGGTATCAGAGCCGCATTGGTAATAGCGCACGGAATGAGGAAGGTATTACGACAAAAATTTAGGTTACGGTGAGGATACGGTACTAGGCCCACATAAAGATTACTAATAGCATAATATGAAGGTGGCAAACTAACTTATTTGTTATGTCAGAAAGTCATGCATCTCGGGACGATTTATGTCTTGGGGGTGCACGTAAGCATGTCCACCAGTGCGCACAAACTGAAGGGTGGAGCCCCACTGGTGGCAGGTAACCCAACCCGCTTTAGTATCCTCTACGACTCTTCATGTCGTTTGGGGTACTCGAGCAACGCCCTTCCCTGGCGTGCTGCGGGCAAGTTTGGGAAACCCCATCACGTGGTTAGTAACGTGAACACGTAGCTCAAGGCATGTTTGGCTTGAGAACACCTGTGTGAGTGATGACGGACGGGTGTAAGAACTGTATGGATACCGGGTTCGGTGTGCAGCCGGACCTGACGATTGAGTGTGACTTATGCAGGTTTAACCCCGAAACCGTGGTACGAATAGTGCATGTTTGCGAGTGACTGTTTTAGTGCCACCTAAGATACGTTTATGCCGGTATAATCCGGTTAAAATTTTCTTTTGGTGAGGCTACGTAGTACCCACATGCTTCTTACGGTGCATCGACGCCGTACTAAACTTGATAACCCCTTTCCTTTGAAGAAATGACTCATGAACTAACATTCAAATAAAAATGGAAGTTTGAAACAAATATTAGTTACTGAACTGTTATTTTGAGCTAAGATTCAAATGAGAGGAAGACTAGGCTTCAAAGATTTCAAAAACAGAGTGCTCTGTTTTCGGCAGGAATTCTTACGGGATTTTAACAGAGCATAACTCTGAGTAGCTTGACCCAATTAAGGTGTATGGTACGGTTCTGGAAACATTTTCAAGTGATCTACAACTTCTTTGTAGACCACCAGAGCAGAATCACAGGTTAAATGGGTAGAAAGTTCAGAGGAAGGTAAACTGACCAGAACCAGGACAGCAGCAAAACCTCTCTGGACCTTTCTGTTTTTAAGCCATAATCTTCTGTAGAAAAACCCTTAAGAAGCGTATGATACACCATTTGAAAGGTTATGAAATGTGCAACATTGTTGTATTCCAAAGTTTGTGCAGATTCTTATTGTATTTGCATATATAACTGGGATAAAAAGAGCCACATACAAAGGAGATGCTGGCAAATTTTATTCAGGAATTCTGTCAACTTTGAAAAAAATCATAACTTTTAATTCAATAATGATCTGTAGGCACATGAGTACTCGATGTAAAGATACTGAAGTTAACTTTAACTTTGGTATTCAACTTGAGTTATGAAAATGTGTTTAACTAGATCAAAATCTGGAAAATAGTGCGTAAGGGTCTGTTCTGTACAGATAGGCTAGATAGCTATACCTACTAAGGAGTTGTGTAAACATGGATTTTGTTACTGCTTTCATAAAGTTTTGACATATTCATGTTTTCATTAGTCTCACATACTGCTGTATTCATGTTTAACTCATTTCAAATACATTTTTGTAGTATGGTTCGTACTCGCTCTAGGAGTAGGGCCGGGAGTTCTCGTCGAGGCGGTGATGCTTCCATTCCACCGTCAGAACCACCATCCACGGGATGGATGGATCTTATGACTCGAGTTGTCGAGTATAACCAAGAGAACACTAGGCTACTCCAAGAATCAATGCAAGAACACACACGCTTACTCCAAGCTTTTGTACAGCAAGGCGTACTCCAGAACACGCAACAAGTCGTTCCTCTCGGGACGCTTATCTGGATTTCTTGGCGACCCAACCGCCAATTTTTACTGAAGCCACCGAACCTGTGGAAGAAGATCAATGGCTTCGTGTCATGGAGTCAAAATTTGGAGTATTCAAGTGTGATGAATACCAGAAGGCAAAGTTTGCCGCTCAGCAACTCCATGGAGCCGCCGGAAACTGGTGGGTTGATCATATTGCCACCATTCCGGAGGGCCATCAAGTGACATGGAGGGAGTTTTGTGAAGCCTTTCGTACACGTTACATACCACTAGGTATTGTCAAGGCAAAGCGGGAGGGATTTTTGGGCTTGAAGCAAGGGGACATGAGTGTCCTCGAGTATGTCAGAAGATTTAATCTTTTGGCTGAATATGCTCCCGAATATGTGGCGAAAGAAGAGGCACGGTGTGACCTATTCTTCCATGGCCTGAGTGCCATATTACAGGATAAGTTGGCCGTACACAATAATGGAAGTTACACCGACATGGTCGATGCGGCTTTCATTCAAGAGAAGCCGACACTTGAGTGGCAAGCGGAGAAGAGAAAGATGAGTGAGATCGAGCAGGCTAGCACAAGTTATGTGCCTCAGAAGTACCGTTTGGTGTATCGAACGCCACCTGGTGAAAGATGGAGGCCACCTGTATGATCAACTCCTCAGAGTTTGATTGCTAGTCAAGTTCTACAACTTGCACCACCTCCACAGCCGCAGCATCAGACGGTGGTTTGTGCTCCATCGCTGCAGCCATGTGTACCTAGCATCCCACCGCAAGTCAACGAAGAACCGGAGAGACATCCGTGTTTCACTTGTAGGCGTATGGGCCACTATGCTAGGCATTGTCCGGAGGGAACTCAAGGATGCGGGTCATCATATTTACAACAATACGACCCGTACCTTAATCTGCAGACAGGAGGGCAGATAAGGGGCAATATTCACTATACCATGATTCATGATGTTCCGGAAGGGGGAAGCTGCTTTAGCAGGGATGTTTTCTCTAAATCAGCTACAGGTTGTAGTTCTCTTTGATTCCGGTGCCACACACAACTTCATTAGCCAATCTTTTGTGGCTCAACATCAGCTCCAAACAGTTTATACAAAGAGGCAATACCTCATATCTTCGCCCGGGGCAGCAGTACAGCAAGCGAGGTTTTCTTCCGAGCACATCTTTGTCTGGGGGGTGGAATATACCCTACGACTCTCATTATTCTTGAGGGTCTGAAGATCGACATCATTTTGGGGATGTCGTGGTTGAATTACCACCAGGCGGTTCTTAACATCAGCTCCAGGACCGTTGAGCTCAACTCCCCACAGCACGGTCTTCATATATTAATTCTGGGCACCAGACGGCAACAGATTGCAACAGTGAACCACACGGAAGCGGTTAAGATAGAGGACATTCCAGTGGTACGTGAGTATCTGGATGTGTTTCCCGATGATTTACTGGGCATGCCACCCGAGCGAGACGTTGAGTTCAAGATTGAACTCATACCGGGAACAACACCGATATCACGAAGGCTGTACAAGATGGCACCCAATGAACTAGAAGAATTGAAGACACAGCTGAATGACCTAATGAGCAAGGGCTTTATACGACCAAGTTCATCACCTTGGTTTTCTTCAGCATTGTTTGTCAATAAAAAGGACGAAACACTAAGGCTTTGTGTTGATTATCGTCCTTTGAACGCCGTTACCATCAAGAACAAGTATCCACTACCTCGCATTGATATGCTCTTTGATCAATTAGTGAGACGGCCGCCAGGACCTCGTCGGGTGGTGCCGTGTTATGCGGCACCCAACAGCACACGGGTCGATGAACACACATCATATTACATAAATAGTTTGCGGAAGTGTACAAGATTGTTTTACAAATAAGTATATCAGAGTAAACTACAGCGGAAGACTATCACTCTCACGACTCATATCTAAACTAGCAACAAAGAAACGGTCCAGCCCGCGGACCTTTCTTACTAGCAACACGAAGACAATCTGCAGCGGCGAGGATGCTCTTAGAGTAAGCACTCGGAGGTTCCCGAGTCTCATTGGCACCCCTTCTCATAATCATCGAGTCAATTACCTGCAAAACAACTCGGATAGCATCCGTGAGCATAACGCTCAGCAAGACTTAACCGTCACCCTAAACATGAAACTCTAAGTAAGGTTATGAACCTAACTGTAAGGGCCTCAGTTTTTGACACACATTTGCAGTGTTCATCACCACACCACACACCTCATTTGAGGAAGAATGATGAACACAAATGAAGAGCAAGTAACAATTATCAACATGCTCATTAGAGGACAAACTCACACATTGCAAAAGTGGTATTTCCCACATGTGATATAGATGGGCTGGACATATGAAAACTCCTACACTTTACTAAGGATGTCCATGCCAAGTTTCACCCAAATTCAAAACCTTTTTGAGGTCAGTTTGGGTATAGTTAGGAAGAGGGCAGTTTGAAACCATATTCAAATTCAAACTGTTTTTATCCCATGAATTTAAAAGTGGAAGGCATATTCTTACTCAGCACATTTTTGTGAGCTCACAAACCAATTTTCACTCCATTTGGAGTTGATCTTGACATGAGCTAAGGGGGAGAAATTCAAACTTTATTTGAATTTCAAACTGAACTGTGCTGAAATTCATTCAAACCAAACCTCATTTGAACTTTGATCAATTCAAATGGCTGATGGGTGAATAATTTGAATTGCCAAGGGTAGTATGGGGTTCACTGTTTACAACAGTGATTAGGAGTAAATTTCAGAGGTTAAAACTGGAGGTGGGATCCACATGTCAGCCACTGCTCAGATCAAACCGACTGAGACTTTTTCACTCGGGTCACCGAGCCGCAGCGGTGATCGCCACCGAGGGCAGCCGCCGCGCCAGCAGCTGCTTGCCCACGCGCGGGCGTGAGGCGGTGCAGAGCCTTCTTAAGGCGCCTGCCCCCCCTCCTCGGCCGAGGCACCGCCGTTCTTCCCCGCAAGAACTCAGCGCCGGCCGAAAACTTCCGCAGCTCGGACTTGATCGGAGAACGCCGATCGCAACTCCCTCCGTCCACTCCAGAGCCCCAGCAAGGTACTAGAAACCTTCCTCCGTCCTCCCCGTTGCTAGAATTCGGTTGAAGCCGATTGATATCGGCTGTGCCGAAAGATCAAATTCGGGACTTGGAACCGCCGCACCTCGGGCTCTCGTGGACAGCCCAACCAGGGCGTTGTCACGCCCGAGCCAAGGCACCCTTGGACGCGCGGGTGACCGGTGCTGCTCATCCCCGAGCCACAGCTCGAGTGGTTGCTCACCGGCGGCGAATTTCCATTTTTCCCCTTTCTGTGTGCAGAACGACCTTCGGGTACGATTCTGTTTAATTCGTGCTCTAGAAAGGATTAGAGGGCCTCAGGCCGCTCTCACACGAGCTAGACATGGTAACGCACAAGTTACCTTCACAACTCTGGGCCGGAGAACCTCTGTGCCCGGCGTAATTTGATGTCTACCAATGGCGGAATGAACGGGCGGCATCGGGCGCACGGTGAGGACCTATTTCGGGCCTTCCCCGAGCTGCCTCGAGCTCATGTCGTCCTTCTCTGAGGTCCACTGATGCTCCCCGACCGGTTTCCCAAGTAGCTGAGGTGCTAGGGTAGTCAGCCGACATGGCCGAAGTCGTTCTGAGGTGGCGGCTCGTCGCCGACCATGCTCCGGCCGTTGTCATGAGCAGCTGACCCTCGGATCCTGTTCCCCGAGTAAAAGTAGGCAGGGGCGGCCAGAATCGAGAAGTTTGGAGCTGTACAGCAGCCGGCGGCGAGCTCTCCGGCGAGATTCCTCGGCGGCGGGGCGCGGGTGTCGCGAGGTTGAAGAAGGGGGTGGACCCCAGCTGTCAGCGGGAGATATTTTGAATCGGGATCCGGCTGCGGTCGGGATCGGGTGTGCTGGCACGTAAAATCATTGTGGGCCGCGGTGTGCTGTCGCCTCGGCGTGCGACGCGTGTCCCCTGGGCCCACGCGCGAGTTTAAACTTTTCCCCGATTTTCAGATTTCCTTCAAACTTCAAATCCTCATAACTTTGGCTAGAAAGCTCCAAATTGAGGGAACCAAATTTTGCTGGATTCAGATCTCTGAGTACTTTCCAGAAAATCAAGTTTCACTTCATGAATTTCCTTATTTCTCCAGAATTAATTCCTCAAATTTTAAACTGTTAGGAATTTTAACTGGAGAATCCTTTGGAGGAAAATCCTGAAATTTTTCTGAGATGTTCACAAAAATATCCTTGAACTACCATAAAAATTTCAGATCCAATTAAGCTCATTTAGTCCACCTAATGGTGTGATTAGTGAAACTGTTCCAGAGAAAATAGAAAATGTTCAGAAACATTTTTCAGAATTTTCTCTGAAATTGTTTAGTTCATATCTTTAGTTAGGAACTTCCAAATTAAGTGAGACCAACTCCATTAGAACCCTCTGAAAATCTAGTTTTCAGAAAGTCATAGTTTGTTGCATGAAAATTCCTAGGACACCCTAAGAGTTCCAATTAAGCTCAAGGACATAATTAATTGTGGAGGGCTCAAATGAGCTTTGCTGCAACTAAAACTTGACCAAGTCTTTGTTTAGGTTGTAACCAAGCCACAGTAAAAGTTTCACAGTCATTAGGTCTGTCTAGCAATGGTTAGAGACTTCACAATTTCAAAGTTAATACAAATGCATTTAAATTGATACATATATTGCTCTTATTATGTAGTCGCTAAGGTCGAGGAGGAACCCGAAGTCCTAGACTTCGTAACTCCGGAGGAGCAGTTAGCCTATGACCAAGAGCAGCAAGGCAAGCCCCGGTTTGCATTAACCGTTTTTACAAATTTTTATTGTTTTGAGCACATACTTGTTTCCTTTACTCCGTGCATTAGAGTCTTGTTTGAAAGCCCCACTGCATAGCCAAGAAAACCATGGGTTGGGTTTAGGATTGCAAACTCCGCTATCTACTGCATTGCTAGAATAGGTTAGGATTCGGTACAAGTCGAGTAGTTGGGACTACTCGCGAGCATAGGCTAGAGGCACTCGACTCGGGTAGTGATAGCACATGAAACACATGGCAAGAAAATGAGACCAAGCGGAGAGTAAGGGCAGCAGGACTTTGGGGCCTGTGTGCTGTAGCTCCGCTTGTGTTGATTGAGGACCGAGCCGTGTGCGGGCCTGTTGAAGAAGCTAGAACAGTACCGAAGACCTACCGGCTATATGGGAACCGGGAAACTGATGTAACTCGGGTAGCTGGGTGTTGAGGCATAGCTGGTCGTTCAGAGGGTAGGTTGAGAGCTCGAGGTGTAAATCGGCTGGCGGCACTGAGATGCGCGTGCAGAGACCTCTTGCTCGGGACGATTGCACCGGTTCAACATTTGGCTAACAGGTGAAAGGTAGTCGCGTACGGCGTCCGTGATGGTTGCTGTAGGCAACATCAAGTACGGGCGTACGTGACGGGTTGTTCGGGTAACCCTGCAGGTGTAAATCGATTATAATCGCCGTCCCTCGCGGTCAGTGAGTACCACTTGTTCACTGTACCGTGACGTAGAAAGAACAGGCTAGTCACATGTTAAAATGTTGCTGATTGAAAGCTGGACATTGATTGTTAATGATATGCTGTAGTTTAGAGCTAACTAAAGTTCTTTTCAACTTTGGGCAAAGTACATGAGAGAAATGTGTTTCTTGTTTGATTGCAGCTCTCTCATGTGCCTTAGCGTAAGGTTCTCCACAACCTGCTGCTAAAACTTGAAAGTAAGGTTCTACTAATTAGGCGAGTCCTTGCAACTGATTTTTACCTCATGTAACCCATTACCCTCATGTAGAAGTTCCATGTTTAGGTGAGACGGGTCAGACTTGCTGAGCCTTCGTGCTCACTGCTTGTGTTTGAAGCTTTTGCAGGGTTCTATGAGGAAGGGACTCCCGAAGAGGAGACGGAACCCCAGGAGGGGAACTCCATCGAGTGGGAGTCGTGCACGCCGCAGAGTTAGTGTGCGTGTGTGCTAGCAAGGACACGTTCGAGGGCTGAACGTGCACTTGATGCTTAGTCTACGCCCGCGAGTGTAGACTGAACTTATTTTGATGTAAACATGTTCATAAACTTGTTTATGTAATAAAATTTCCGCTTCCGCTTTGTACCTTTGACGTGTGTTATACGGTGCTGTGCAACGCAGCACCCCTCAGCGTGATCATGGCTCGACAGGACCATTGGGGTCGTGTCAGTGTGGTATCAGAGCTCGCTTGAGGTTTAACACAGTACAAAGGTCTTCTTTTTCAAAAATCCAGTGAGGAACGAGTTAGTAGCCCGTATAAGGATGTTATTAGTATATAGAAAGTGGCATATTAACCTATTTGTTATGTCGGAAAATCGTGCACCTCGGGACGTTCATGTCTTGGGGGGTGTACGTAAGCGCTGTCCACCAGTGCGCACAAGCTGAAGGGTGGAGCCCCACGGGTGGCAGGTAACCCGACCCGCTTTAGTATCCTCTACGACTCTTCATGTCGTTTGGGGTATTCGAGCAACGTCTATCCCTGGCGTGCGTGGTGCAACTTGGGAGACCCCGTCACGTGGTCTGAAACGTGAACACGTAACTCAAGGCGTATTTGGCTTGAGAACATCCGGGCGAGTGATGACGGCCGGGTGTACGAACTGTATGGATTCCAGGCTCGGTGTGCAGCCGAGTCTGATGATTGTTTGAGTTTCTGCAGGTAGCCTAACCACGAAACGGTAGACGTGTAGCATCCGTGTGCGAGTGACGGTTAGTGCCACTGAATTAACGAAGCCGGCTAAGTCCGGTATAGGTTTTTCCTTTGTGAGGACGTAGTACCGACATAATCTGGTGACGCATCGACGTCACACCCAACTAAATAAATAACTTCATTGCAAAAACTGGAAGGTTTTGATCCAAAGTAGTAAAACTTGATGTAACTCCTTCCCTTGTACAGGATATTCAAAGTTAACAAGTTTTCAACTTATAGGTTGTTAAGGACAGAGCACTTTGTTTTCAGCTGAATCAAGGCTGGAGTTAATCAGAGGTTAGAGGTTGAGTTCTTTCGAGGTTGGGGTCGTATGATACATTTCTGGAAAGCTTTGGAAGAGCTTTACAACTTTTCTGTTCAGTTCCAGAGGTGTTTCATCCCTTAACCACTCGAAAAATGCAGTAGAGTTGAAACTGTCCAGAAAACAGGACAGAATAAAGACTCTCTGTAGACTCTCTGTAAATTAAGCATAACTTCCTGCATAAAAATCCAAAAATAGAAACTGAGGTAGTTCTGGAAAGCTTACGAGATGGGTTACAACGTTGTAACAGAAAGTTTTGTCAGATTAGGAATAGAATTAACTGGGATTCTTGGATCAAATCAGTACCTAAGGCAGGGAGGTGCTGTCCAATTGTTTCCAGAAATTCTGTTAACTTCGACATCTCATAACTTTTGAACCAGGACAGATTTTAGGCCAAGCAAATACTTTCTGTAAAGCTATTGGAGTTAGCTTTAACTTTGATGTTGAGCTCCAGAACTGGTTTTTCTTTAACATGGCCTAAATAAGGTTGAAATGGAAACTGGTCAGAGCTGTCATGGGAACAGCAGATCAGCAGTCAAATCTGTTTAAAAATTTGAACTATGTTTCCAAGTTTTATGTGTTCAATGACATGTTTTATGTTATAACTCAGGGGTTTACTGTTTAAATAAATATTTGACAATTCTCAAATATATTTTTACAGATGGCAGCAGATAAACAGTTGGAGAACGGGTGAGTGGCTTTCCACTGTTCTGACCGTAGCGGCTACCTGGAAGCGTTGTGGCAAATGCTCCAATATTTCGGGTATAGTCAGATGCCACAGTACTTCGCCAAGGAAGAAGGCGAGGGGGGGAACAAGACGTGGACGATCTATGTCGAGGTTCCTGCAGGACCTACGCCACCCGGTTGGGTGCCATTCACCGTCACGGTGAGAGGAAGACAACCGGAAGGGATGTGGCAAGTGGCAGCCCGTGACACTATGTCACGTTTCTGCCAACTGCACGTGCAGGCTATGGAGGGCACTCCATACGCACTCGTTCCGGTGGAGGGGCGAGCCCAGCATGTGTGGGAAGAGAGGCACCGGGAAGCAACGGACCCAAGTTGCCCAAGGTACAACCCCGCGGAGGCAAACCTCAGCCTCCAGATGAGGGCGGGAAACGCCGTGATGGACAGCCAAGCTGTTCATACGGAGCATCTCGCCACAAAGCTTAAGGAGAGCACAAGCCGTGGAGATCATTTTGAGAGTGCTCACAGCGCACTCCGCAATGTGCTCCTTCCGACGATCAAGCGACTGAATGAACAACACAATCAGTTGCGTCGTCTGAAGAAGGCAAGGAAGAAGAGCCATGTTGACATCACGGCGTTGCAAGAGCTGGTGCAGACCCTAACCCAGCAGAATGAGGACCTTACTCAAGAGCGGGACGACGCTATTGAGGAAGGACAAGGCTGAGAAGAGGACTACAACCAAGCTATGGACGAGGTGCATGCTTTGCAGGACCTCGTGCCCCCGGTGTTAGGCGTACCGGTAGTCTTGGGTCTTCCAGCAATGGGAGAACCCGGGATGGGAGAAGAGGTGGTAGACCCAGAGCCACCAGCAGAGGTACCGGAGGAGGACGACCCCCAGGTGGTCGAGTTCTACTCCGAGTAGGGGGTTACGGTTGCCAAGTAGGGCAGCCAGGGTAGCGTAACCCAACTTTTGTAATCGGTGACATGTCGTGTAGACAGTAGCGTATGTATAGGTAGTGACGACATGAGCACGACTTCTCGGAGATCCAAGAATAATGTATCTTGTATAAAATTTATGCTTTATCAATATATGTGAATGTTGTGCAAATTAATCATGCGTCGCTTCAATACCTACTGTTGCTTATGGAAATTTTAAGTAAGACATGTGCTAATCGCTGCTGTTTTGAATTTCAGAATGACGCGTACTCGTGCCAACCCGGACGTTGGGGGTACCAGTCAAGGGGGAGAGACCTCCCAACCACCTCCCGAGGACTCCTCGGGACAACAACAGCAACAGCAGCAACAGCAACAGCAAACACCGCCACCGCCACTGCCAACGGTTACATTGGCCGACATCGTCGCGGCAATGGCGGGCTCGCATCAGCAGCACACGGAGTTGCTGCAGACTCTCATAGCCAATACGTCTCGCCCAGAGAGACGTCAAGATCGTGAGGAGCGCCAACAGAGCTCCTACTCCGACTTCCTGGTGACTCATCCCCCAGTATTCTCAAGGGCGGATGAACCACTTGACGCGGACAACTGGCTCCGCGCCATAGAAATGAAGTTCGGGCTGCTCCAAATCAGCGAGCAGCGCAAGACTCAGTTCGCGGTCCAGCAGCTCCAAGGATCCGCGAGCGCGTGGTGGGCCAACTTCTGTGCTTCACAGCCCACCGACCGAGTGATGACCTGGGCGGAGTTCCGGACGGCCTTCAGGGCCTATCATATACTGCCAGGTCTGATGAAGAGGAAGACGCAGGAGTTCCTACACCTGCAACAAGGGAGCCGGAACGCGCTGGAACACTCCAGGGCGTTTAACGATCTCGCGCTATATGCGTCGTATCATGCTGATACCGACGAGAAGCGGCGGGACCATTTGTACCAGGGGCTTAACCCGCTCCTGAAGGACAAGTTGGCGATGTTCAATCGTGGCAGCCTCAACGACATCATTGATGCTGCGATTGTTCAGGAGGACTCCGGTAAGGAGTTGGCGGCGGCAGAACGAAAGCGAAGTGTGCCGCAGAGCAGCGGAGAAGGGGGCGGTCCTTCTCAGAAGTTTCGGATGGTGAATCGCCCACCATCAGGTCCACGCTGGCAGCCACCACAGCGGTCGATGCCGTTCCGCAGGTGGCCGTACTCTTCACCGGCAT
Source organism: Neostapfia colusana (assembly GCA_030760725.1). Classification (NCBI taxonomy): domain Eukaryota; kingdom Viridiplantae; phylum Streptophyta; class Magnoliopsida; order Poales; family Poaceae; genus Neostapfia; species Neostapfia colusana. Next base: position 27,000,499 of record JASWHV010000017.1, on the reverse strand, counting down.
TCCGGCCGGCACTGCCAGCACCACCGCCACAACAACAACAGCAGCGGGCGATGCCGCGTGCGTTTGCACCTCAGCAACGCATGCCGGGCTTTCGTCCACCGAGCACTCCACCAGCAGCGGTAACATGTTACAAGTGTGGTCGTCCAGGGCACTTCGCGAGCAGTTGCCCGGAGAGGCAAGGCGGCGGAGTGGCACCACAGTTTCCGGGGAGGAATCAACCCCGGAACCCTACTAATGCGCGGCAGGCAAACCCTAGGCCCGGCACTGTCCACCAACTTGCCATTGAGGACGTGCCGGAGGGCGAGCCAATCCTTGCGGGTATGTTCCAACTCCATCAGCATCCCGCTATAGTACTATTTGATTCAGGCGCCACGCATAGTTTCATTAGCCATGCTTTCATTGATAAGTATAGCTTGCAAATACTACCCACCGATAGTCCTTATGTGATCTGTTCACTGGGTGGGAAGATTTCAGCAAGCATGATGGTCCCAAAAGCTCCATTGTGCTTAGAGGGTAGAGTTTACCCTACGTCTCTCATAATTTTAGAGGGACAAAAGGTCGATGTCATCTTAGGGATGTCGTGGTTAACCCGCCACGGCGCTGTTTTAGACACCGTCCTCCAAGTCGTGCACTTGAACTCCGAAGTGCATGAGTCTCACTCATTATTTCTGGACAGTCCAGAAATAAAACTTCCAAGTGTCTATCAAGCCACAACCATCAGATTGGAAGATATTCCGGTGGTCCGAGAGTTCCCTGAAGTATTCCCGGACGATTTGCCGGGGATGCCACCCGATAGAGAGGTGGAGTTCAAGATTGAACTTGCACCGGGAACCATGCCAATATCCCGAAGGCCGTACAAGATGGCGCCCAAGGAGTTGGCTGAACTGAAGACTCAGCTCACGGACCTTCTGGAAAAGAGTTTTATTAGGCCGAGCTCCTCACCATGGCGATGTTCGGCATTATTTGTCAAGAAGAAGGATGAGACGTTGCGGCTTTGCGTGGACTATCGTCCATTAAATGCCGTAACCATCAAGAACAAGTACCCGTTGCCACGGATCGACATGTTGTTTGATCAGTTGGTCAGAGCAAAGATCTTTTCCAAAATGGATTTAAGATCCGGGTACCATCAGATTAAGATAAGGGCTGAGGACATTCGGAAGACGGCTTTCTCGACGAGGTACGGACTTTATGAGTACCTGGTCATGTCCTTTGGCCTCACCAATGCTCCAGCTCACTTCATGTACTTAATGAACTCGGTGTTCATGCCGGAGCTGGACAAGTTTGTCGTGGTCTTCATCGACGACATCCTGGTATATTCCAAGTCGGAGGAAGATCACAAGAAACATCTGCATATAGTCTTGCAACGGCTGCGGGATCACAAGTACGCAAAATTCAGCAAATGCGAGTTTTGGATATCGCAAGTTCCTTTCCTCGGGCATATCATCTCAGCGGAGGGCATCGCTGTGGACCCGAGCAAGATCACTCAAGTGCTGAATTGGAAATCCCCGAGAACTGTTCACGAGGTACGGAGTTTCCTCGGACTCGCGGGATATTATCGGAGGTTCATTCCGAACTTCTCGAAGATTGCCAAGCCAATGACAGAGCTGCTGAAGAAGGCTACCAAATATGTTTGGAGTCCAACATGTGAAGCAGAATTCAAGGCTTTAGTCAAGCACCTGACATCAGCACCGGTTTTGGCGCAGCCAGACACAACAAAACCGTTCGATGTGTACTGCGATGCATCCGGCATTGGGCTTGGGTGTGTGCTGATGCAAGACCGAAGAGTGGTCGCGTATGGATCACGGCAGCTTAGAAACCACGAGCAAAATTATCCAACTCACGACTTGGAGCTCGCTGCCGTGGTACTTGCACTAAAAATGTGGAGGCACTACCTACTCGGTAACCTCGTACATTTATATACCGACCACAAAAGCCTCAAGTACATATTCACTCAGAAGGAGCTGAACATGAGGCAACGAAGATGGTTAGAACTGATAAAGGATTACAAAATAGAGATCCATTATCATCCGGGCAAAGCAAACATAGTGGCAGATGCGCTGAGCCGCAAGTCACACGTCAATAATCTGACCATCACACCGTTGGAAGAGAGCGAACCACCACTCCATGTGATTCCACACGGAGCTCTCTACAACCTAGCTTTGATTCCCACCATCCGTGAAGAGATAGCGGCAGCTCAGAAGAATGACAAGGGCATGTCACATTTACGGAGACATGTAGACAGTGGGGAGTCGAAATGTTTCCGGAATGACGGAGACGGCGTCCTATGGTTCAAGGACCGGATCGTCGTACCCCGAAACCCGGAGTTACGGAAGAAAATCTTTGATGAGGCTCACTTATCAAAGTTTTCTATTCACCCCGGCAGCAACAAAATGTATCAAGAGCCTAGAAGCAAGTTTTGATGGACACGGATGAAGCGTGAGATTGCAAAATACGTGTCCGAGTGTGATACATGTCGAAGGGTGAAGGCAGACCACATGCGGAAACCGGGACTGTTGCAACCACTGGGCATTCCTGCCTGGAAGTGGGAGGACGTGAGCATGGACTTCATCGTCGGTTTACCCACCACCTTGCAGAAACATGATTCCGTGTGGGTGATCGTCGATCGGCTCACCAAAGTTGCCCATTTCATCCCGGTCAATACCAACTACAACGCCAAGAAGTACACTGAACTGTACATCTCACGGATCCTATGCTTGTACGGCGTACCCCGTACTATCATATCGGATCGGGGCACTTTATTTGCGTCCCGTTTTTGGGAGCAGCTGCACGCTGCCTTGGGGACGAAGCTGATCCGTAGTTCAGCCTACCACCCGCAGACGGATGGACAAACCGAGCGGGTAAATCAGATTCTAGAAGACATGCTACAAGCTTGCGCTATCAACCACGGCAAGAATTGGGATGATCACTTGCCGTTAGCTGAGTTCTCGTACAACAATGGGTACCAAGCCAGCATCAAGATGGCGCCCTACGAGGCGCTATACGGAAGAAAATGCCGCACACCGTTGAACTGGTGTGAGTCTGGCGAAAGGGTTACCTTCGGGATTGACCTTGTCAACAACGCGGAAGAAAAGGTTCGACTAATTCAAGCGAACCTAAAAGCCGCTCAATCCCGTCAGAAACAGTATGCGGACCGGAGAAGGCGCCCATTACAATTCGAAGTTGGAGATCACGTATATCTACGGGTGTCTCCAATGAAGGGCGTAAACAGATTTGGGGTGAGAGGAAAGTTGGCGCCCCGATTCATCGGTCCATTCCAGATTACCGAAAGATGTGGATCGGTGGCATACCGGCTGAAATTACCAGAAGCACTTTCCGGTGTGCACGACGTCTTTCACATTTCCCAGCTGAGGAAGTGTCTCAAGCTATCAACTACCGTTCAGCTGGAAGACATTGAAGAACTGCAACCGGATCTCACCTATCGGGAGGAACCGGTGCAGATTATTGATGAAAAGGCCCGAACCACACGCAACCGTACGTTGTGGTTCTACAAGGTTCTATGGAGCAATCACTCCATGGACAAAGCGACATGGGAGAGCGAAGAATTCCTTCGCACTAACTACCCCGACTTTTTCACGTCGCATATCCGGTAATTTTCCACCATCCTCTCTCTCATTTTCACCTTATAATCTCGGGACGAGATTCTTTTAAGGGCGGAGGAATGTAAGGGCCTCAGTTTTTGACACACATTTGCAGTGTTCATCACCACACCACACACCTCATTTGAGGAAGAATGATGAACACAAATGAAGAGCAAGTAACAATTATCAACATGCTCATTAGAGGACAAACTCACACATTGCAAAAGTGGTATTTCCCACATGTGATATAGATGGGCTGGACATATGAAAACTCCTACACTTTACTAAGGATGTCCATGCCAAGTTTCACCCAAATTCAAAACCTTTTTGAGGTCAGTTTGGGTATAGTTAGGAAGAGGGCAGTTTGAAACCATACTCAAATTCAAACTGTTTTTATCCCATGAATTTAAAAGTGGAAGGCATATTCTTACTCAGCACATTTTTGTGAGCTCACACACCAATTTTCACTCCATTTGGAGTTGATCTTGACATGAGCTAAGGGGGAGAAATTCAAACTTTATTTGAATTTCAAACTGAACTGTGCTGAAATTCATTCAAACCAAACCTCATTTGAACTTTGATCAATTCAAATGGCTCATGGGTGAATAATTTGAATTGCCAAGGGTAGTATGGGGTTCACTGTTTACAACAGTGATTAGGAGTAAATTTCAGAGGTTAAAACTGGAGGTGGGACCCACATGTCAGCCACTGCTCAGATCAAACCGACTGAGACTTTTTCACTCGGGTCGCCGAGCCGCAGCGGTGATCGCCACCGAGGGCAGCCGCCGCGCCAGCAGCTGCTTGCCCACGCACGGGCGTGAGGCGGTGCAGAGCCTTCTTAAGGCGCCTGCCCCCCCTCCTTGGCCGAGGCACCGCCGTTCTTCCCCGCAAGAACTCAGCGCCGGCCGAAAACTTCCGCAGCTCGGACTTGATCGGAGAACGCCGATCACAACTCCCTCCGTCCACTCCAGAGCCCCAGCAAGGTACTAGAAACCTTCCTCCGTCCTCCTCGTTGCTAGAATTCGGTTGAAGCTGATTGATATCGGCTGTGCCGAAAGATCAAATTCGGGACTTCGAACCGCCGCACCTCGGGCTCTCGTGGACAGCCCAACCAGGGCGTTGTCACGCCTGAGCCAAGGCACCCTTGGACGCGCGGGTGACCGGTGCTGCTCATCCCCGAGCCACAGCTCGAGTGGTTGCTCACCGGCGGCGAATTTCCATTTTTCCCCTTTCTGTGTGCAGAACGACCTTCGGGTACGATTCTGTTTAATTTGTGCTCTAGAAAGGATTAGAGGGCCTCAGGCCGCTCTCACACGAGCTAGACACGGTAACGCACAAGTTACCTTCACAACTCTGGGCCGGAGAACCTCTGTGCCCGGCGTAATTTGAGGTCTACCAATGGCGGAATGAACGGGCGGCATCGGGCGCACGGTGAGGACTGTTTCGGGCCTTCCCCGAGCTGCCTCGAGCTCATGTCGACCTTCTCTGAGGTCCACTGATGCTCCCCGACCGGTTTCCCATGTAGCTGAGGTGCTAGGGTAGTCAGCCGACATGGCCGAAGTCGTTCTGAGGTGGCGGCTCGTCGCCGACCATGCTCCGGCCGTTGTCATGAGCAGCTGACCCTCGGATCCTGTTCCCCGAGTAAAAGTAGGCAGGGGCGGCCAGAATCGAGAAGTTTGGAGCTGTATAGCAGCCGTCGGCGAGCTCTCCGGCGAGATTCCTCGGCGGCGGGGCGCGGGTGTCGCGAGGTTGAAGAAGGGGGTGGACCCCAGCTGTCAGCGGGAGATATTTTGAATCGGATCCGGCTGCGGTCGGGATCGGGTGTGCTGGCGCGTAAAATCATTGTGGGCCGCGGTGTGCTGTCGCCTCTGCGTGCGACGCGTGTCCCCTGGGCCCACGCGCGAGTTTAAACTTTTTCCTGATTTACAGATTTCCTTCAAACTTCAAATCCTCATAACTTTGGCTAGAAATCTCCAAATTGAGTGAACCAAATTTTGATGGATTCAGCTCTCTGAGTACTTTCCAGAAAATCAAGTTTCACTTCATGAATTTCTTTATTTCTCCAGAATTAATTCCTCAAATTTAAACTGTTAGGAATTTTAACTGGAGAATCCTTTGGAGGAAAATCCTGAAATTTTGCTGAGATGTTCACCAAAATATCCTTGAACTACCATAAAAATTTCAGATCCAATTGAGCTCATTTAATCCACCTAATGGTGTGATTAGTGAAACTGTTCCAGAGAAAATAGAAAATGTTCAGAAACATTTTTCAAAATTTTCTCTGAAATTGTTTAGTTCATATATTTAGTTAGGAACTTCCAAATTAAGTGAGACCAACTCCATTAGAACCCTCTGAAAATCTAGTTTTCAGAAAGTCATAGTTTGTTGCATGAAAATTCCTAGGACACCCTAAGAGTTCCAATTAAGGTCAAGGACATAATTAATTGTGGAGGGCTCAAATGAGCTTTGCTGCAACTAAAACTTGACCAAGTCTTTGTTTAGGTTGTAACCAAGCCACAGTAAAAGTTTCACAGTCATTTGGTCTGTCTAGCAAGGGTTAGAGACTTCACAATTTCAAAGTTAATACAAATGCATTTAAATTGATACATATATTGCTCTTATTATGTAGTCGCTAAGGTCGAGGTGGAACCCGAAGTCCTAGACTTCGTAACTCCGGAGGAGCAGTTAGCCTACGACCAAGAGCAGCAAGGCAAGCCCCGGTATGCATTAACCGTTTTTACAAATTTTTATTGTTTTGAGCACATACTTGTTTCCTTTACTCTGTGCATTAGAGTCTTGTTTGAAAGCCCCACAGCATAGCCAAGAAAACCATGGGTTGGGTTTAGGATTGCAAACCCCGCTATCTACTGCATTGCTAGAATAGAGTAGGATTCGGTACAAGTCGAGTAGTTGGGACTACTCGCGAGCATAGGCTAGAGGCACTCGACTCGGGTAGTGATAGCACATGAAACACATGGCAAGAAAAAATGAGACCAAGCGGAGAGTAAGGGCAGCAGGACTTTGGGGCCTGTGTGCTGTAGCTCCGCTTGTGTCGATTGAGGACCGAGCCGTGTGCGGGCCTGTTGAACAAGCTAGAACAGTACCGAAGACCTACCGGCTATATGGGAACCGGGAAACTGATGTAACTCGGGTAGCTGGGTGTTGAGGCATAGCTGGTCGTTCAGAGGGTAGGTTGAGAGCTCGAGGTGTAAATCGGCTGGCGGCACTGAGATGCGCGTGCAGAGACCTCTTGCTCGGGACGATTGGATCGGTTCAACATTTGGCTAACGGGTGAAAGGTAGTCGCGTACGGCGTCCGTGATGGTTGCTGTAGGCAACATCGAGTACGGGCGTACGTGATGGGTTGTTCGGGTAACCCTGCAGGTGTAAATCGATTATAATCACCGTCCCTCGCGGTCAGTGAGTACCACTTGTTCACTGTACCGTGACGTAGAAAGAACAGGCTAGTCACATGTTAAAATGTTGCTGATTGAAAGCTAGACATTGATTGTTAATGATATGCTGTAGTTTAGAGCTAACTAAAGTTCTTTTCAACTTTGGGCAAAGTACATGAGATAAATGCGTTTCTTGTTTGATTGCGGCTCTCTCATGTGCCTTAGCGTAAGGTTCTCCACAACCTGCTGCTAAAACTTGAAAGTAAGGTTCTACTAATTAGGCGAGTCCTTGCAACTGATTTTTACCTCATGTAACCCATTACCCTCATGTAGAAGTTCCATGTTTAGGTGAGACGGGTCAGACTTGCTGAGCCTTCGTGCTCACTGCTTGTGTTTGAAGCTTTTGCAGGGTTCTATGAGGAAGGGACTCCCGAAGAGGAGACGGAATCCCAGGAGGGGAACCCCGTCGAGTGGGAGTCGTGCACGCCGCAGAGTTAGTGTGCGTGTGTGCTAGCAAGGACACGTTCGAGGGCTGAACGTGCACTTGATGCTTAGTCTACGCCCGCGAGTGTAGACTGAACTTATTTTGATGTAAACATGTTCATAAACTTGTTTATGTAATAAAATTTCCGCTTCCGCTTTGTACCTTTGACGTGTGTTATACGGTGCTGTGCAACGCAGCACCCCTCAGCGTGATTCTGGCTCGACAGGACCATTGGGGTCGTGTCACTAACATAGGATGGCATAAGCATAATTAAACTCGCCTAAAAGTGAATCCTTACTTTCTGGTATTAATTGCAGCATTTTAAGTAACCCTGGGCACGCCACATCGGGAGTCCACAATCAAACAAGAAAAGCTTCCCACCGATGTAAATTGCTCATGGCATAAAAGAATCGAGTTTGCACTAGTCTATTCATCAAGATCCAATACAACGCTAGTACAATACTTCACATCAAAATGATTAGTTCCTTTCTCATGCAAGTTCTTACTACGTCACGACTGTGAGAACAAGTATGCTCGGTCCATTCCGCGAGCGACGGTGATTCGAATCAATAACACCCGGACTACACGACATGTACGCCCGTACTCGATGTTGCCTACAACAACCATCACTGACGTCGTACGTGGCAGCCTTTCCCCCGTTTCACCCCCGCTGAATCGATCAAGTCATCCCGTACAGTAGCTACTCTCATGGTGCACCTTCCGACATGAGATGTCATGAGAATATTCTCCACATACTGCACACCGGCCGTCCGCCTGAGGCGAGCCCGAAAAGTCCCAACGTCAGCTTCCCGAGGTACATCGGTTTACTGGGTCCCATATATCCAGCATGAGTCCCGTACACAACTCAAACTTGTTCAACAGGGCCACATACGGATCGGTCCTTGACCGACACGGACAGGTCTACAGCACCCAGGCCCCTATGTCCTGCTGCCCCTACAACCTTCCGGTCTCAATTTTAACTTGCTAATTCAATTATGAACCAATCCCGTATGCCCCTGTTGTTCCTGAAACTGCGAGTAGCATCTCACCACTCGACTTCTACTGAACCGTACTTAAGCATGGCAGTTCTACACGGTGAAAGACACCTACCCAATACTCCATGGGTCATTTGGTTATGCAAGAGGAGTATCAAACACTAGACCTAATGCATAATTCATATCCTGACAGAAAGTGAATACAAAACAAAAACTTAACAGCTGTTAAATGCAAACCGGAGCTTGCCTGTTTTGCAGGGTAGTCGTATATAAACAGTTAGTGTCCTTGCAGATCCACCCTTGACTCTCCGGAGCTTGATCCACTTCGATGAATCACTCCTTTGAGTCCCCTTCGTTGTGGTTCCTATTGAAATGCATATGCATATGTTTTATAGACTGTAATGGAAAGAAGTCATGGAATTAATTTCTTAGGAACAGAGGTTGTGTGGAAAATCCAAGCATGGCTTGGTTTGCCTCTGTTGTGCAAAGAACAGAAATAAACTAAATTGATCTTAAGGCCTTAGCTATACACTAACCCTTTTCTCTAATGAACATAATAGATAAGCTGAAAAGATTTGAGTGCAACTGAAGAACAAGAACTCCAATGGCCTCAAAACTTTTACAGCAGGTTCTATACTACCTAAGGAATTAGCTTGCCAAATTGCAGCTAATGTGGAGTCATGTTGTGTCCTCCATAATTCTCACAATATCTCTTATGTATTTCCCCCTTATACATAAGTATGGAGAATAAGAACAGGGAGTTCAAGGACTAATCTTGGGCTGATAATTTACATGTGAGTTCTTGATCACATGAGAGTAATCTGGTCCAAAATTCAGCCCTTTTCCTTGAGTAGTTCTCCCAGAACAATTCTTTCAGCATTTGTATTCAAAAGAATTAATTCCGTAGTAATGCGCATTTCCATGCCCAATTAAGTGAACTAAAATTCCAAGTATGTCTCAGAGAGCTTGCCTAAATTTTCCTATGATTTTTGGAGCTATGGATTGCTTAGAACAGATTTTTGAAGTGGGAAACATTTTCTGAAAATGTTTCTGGACTCCTTTGAACACAGTAGTTTGCATTTAGCAAATTCCTACTCAAATGATCTTCAAATGAGCTGAAATTTTGCTAGTAGGTCAATACTATGCTAAAGAATATTCTGGCAAAATTTGGGGATTTTTGGATAAACAAACTCCCTCAATAATTCTTTTTCAGAAAACCTTCCAAGAATTTTCCAGAATATAATATTAACTTTCATACAAATCTGAGTTCATATTTGGATAGAACTCAGAGAGATGAATCCAACCCAATTGGAATCACTCAAATTGGAGTTTTCTACAGGGAGATATGAATTTCCAAAGATTGAGCTAAGTCTGGAATTATTTTCCTACAGAAATTTCAGCTGGACCCACAGTTTTGAATTCCAGGCAATAGAAACGAAGCCGCACCGGGCCACAGGATTGTACCGTGTAGCCACAACAGATCCTAGCCACAATAGATCCTCTTTTTAAACTCTTCAGGCACTGACGGCTGGGACCCGCCCGGTCTTCGTCTTCCTCCCGTTGTTTTCCCGCGCCCGCGCTGCCCCTCGCCGGCCCGACGCCGGAGCTCACCGGCTTGCCGTCTCTGGCCACCGCCCGAGCTGAAGTTTGCCGCCAGAGCGTTTATGACGTCGAGGAACATCTCTGCGGGGTCATCTAGGGCTGCCGGTGACCGGAAACACCCCGGCGACGTGCGGCGGTCTTTGCTGCCCTTCGGCGCCGTCGACCAGGGTTCCTAGTCCTCCAACCAAGCGACAAACACGTGCTACAGCATCAGTGATTGATCACCAAGCTCGGCATGGCCCTCAAATGGCTCGGGAACGGCCGCAAACCAGTCGTCACCGTGCGCCCAATTCGGTCCGCCGGAGAAGTGCTCGGTAGACCTCAAAATACGTCGCTCCCAAGGGTTTTCTTGCAACGGATGCTAAAGAGAATATGATCGCCGGCTAGTTCAGCTCCTACGTGCAAAGTTTGACGAGCTAAGAACGAATAGAAGTGGAGAATTTTGGATTCCCGTACCGGATGCTCGGGTTGAAGCCGCCGGAGCAAAAACTTCGAATTCGCTGGCTATGCTCCACGATTTGCTCCAAGTTTTGTGTGAGAGTAGTAACACAGCAGAACGCTCCTGTGGCCGCGCTTGATCGGGCTTGGAAGCTTCTGTGGAGAGCTGTCCACGTGAAGCCGACCGCCGGTTCTTTTGAGGTCACCGTGAAATGGTTGATTGAGGGCTCGGGAACGCCAGGACTTGGTGGTTTTTGGGTCGGGGAAAGTGAGCAACGGTTGCGCCTCAGTGTTTAGCTGCTCGGAGGCAGCGGGCGCGATGGTCTCCGCTGGTTTCTGATCGACCGAGAACGGATGGGGGGGGGAAGTGGCTGTGCGGCGTTCACGCGAGGGGAGGAGGACAATTGCGTCTTCGCTCGGCTGAGGCACGATAACGTCGACGGAACCGCCTTCGGTGGCCACGCGTGGGGGGGGGGAGGCAGCAGGAGGTGTCGGGTTCAGTTCCCCGGGGCGCGGTGGAACCCCTCGGTGGTACCCGAGCAGAACAGAAGCAAAGAATTCATTTGCTTCATGGTTAAGTTAGGTCTCTAGCTCACTGCCATGTGGGTCCCACCCCACACTCTAACCCCCAAATATCTCCTCATGCTGACCCTCTTAATTCCCAAAATTCTAAGTTTAAAGGGTGGCTAGAATTTGAATTCTCCAAATTCAGTTTGATTTGGTGACAAATTTGAATTTGGCTAGAATTTGCAAATGCTTCTCTTTAACTCCCTTTTTGAGCCCACCCTACAAATGCAAAGTTGGTGATAACACTTTTCCCTATCAATCCAACTATATCGCTGCATGTTTATTCAAAGTTCTTGGTTATCACATGTGTGAACTTTGAATTTCAAATCTGAATTTTAAACTCACATGCAAAGAGGTATTTAACTCCTTATTGGTTCAACACTTTTAAATAAAAAAGTGAGCCTCATTTTTGGATGGTCATCCATGTATTACTTTGCATGAAGAAAAGTTTTAGCAAGTCCCATTTTTCATGTCTTTGCCACACACATGAATTCCCTTCATCGGAGATACACAAAGATACACGTGCTCTCCGACGTCAAAATGCAATGGCATACGCCGTTGATCAGCGTAGCTCTTCTGTCGGGATTGTGCAGCCTTTAAATTCTCTTGTATCAACCGAACTCGGTCTTCGGCTTCGTTGACAAGATCGATCCCAAACAGAACTCTTTCGCTGGACTCACACCAATTTAGTGGTGTGCGACACTTCCGGCCGTAGAGAGCTTCATACGGTGCCATTTTAATACTCGCTTGATAACCGTTGTTGTATGAAAACTCCGCCAGCGGTAGGTGATCGTCCCAATTCCTACCGTGGTGGATGGCACACGCTCTCAACATGTCCTCGAGCACTTGATTCACCCTCTCAGTTTGTCCATCGGTTTGAGGGTCATATGCGGAGCTCCTAATCAGCTTGGTGCCCAACGAGGCATGCAGCTGCTCCCAAAAATGAGCAATAAACAGCGCACCTCGATCTGAAATAATGGTCTTCGGGACACCATGTGAGCATATAATCCTGGAGATGAATAACTCCGCATATTGCTTTGCTCGATAATGAGTGTTCACCGGTATGAAATGAGCCGATTTCGTCAACCGGTCGACGATCACCCATATCGAGTCATGTTTCCTGGATGTGAGCGGTAATCCGACGATGAAGTGCATACTCACATCCTCCCAATTCCATGCCGGTATCTTCAAAGGTTGTAGCGGTCCGGCTTTTCACATATGATCCGCTTTGACCCGGCTACACGTATCGCATTCGGATACGTATTTAGCAATCTCCCCCTTCATCCTCGTCCACCAAAATTTCTGTTTCAAATCTTGGTACATCTTGTTACTTCTGGGATGAATGGAAAACTTAGACAGGTGGGCTTCATCCAAGATCTTCTTCCGTATTTTCATATTGCGCGGTACCACTATACGGTTGTTAAACCATATCGTACCGTTCTCATCCCTCCGGAAACATTTCACCTCTCCGTTGTCTAGTCTTCTCCGTATTTGAGACATACCTCTGTCTCTTCTTTGAGCCTCAACAATCTCTTCACGGATTGTTGGAATGAGCGAGAGATTATAAAGCGCGCCATACGGAATGACACGGAGGCTTGGTTCTTCTTCTTCCAACTCAGCAGCCGCTAAGTTGTGAACGTGGGCTTTCCGACTAAGCACGTCGGCAACCATGTTTGCTTTCCCCGGATGATAGTGGATCTCAATTTCATAATCCTTGATGAGCACCAACCATATCCGTTGCCTCATATTTAGCTCCTTCTGCGTGAAGATATACTTCAGGCTTTTATGGTCGGTGTAGAGGTGAACAAGATTACCCAGTAGGTAATGCCTCCACATTTTTAACGCCAACACCACTGCAGCAAGCTCAAGATCATGAGTTGGATAATGCTGCTCGTGGTTTCGCAGTTGACGAGACCCATAGGCGACTACACGCCCTTCTTGCATCAGAACACAGCCGAGACCGATGCCGGATGCATCACAATATACATCAAATGGCTTCGTCGTGTCTGGCTGAGCAAGAACTGGAGCTGTTGTGAGGTGTTTCACCAAAGTTTTGAATGCGGCTTCACATGCTGCATTCCACATGTATTTAGTGCCCTTCTTCAGTAGCTCTGTCATTGGTTTAGCAATCTTTGAGAAGCTCGGAATAAACCTCCAATAATACCCCGCTAAACCTAGGAAACTTTGGACCTCGTGGACTGACTTGGGAGATTCCCATTTCAGCACTTGTTCAATTTTACTGGGGTCCACGGCAATGCCCTCTGCTGAAATAATATGGCCTAGGAAAAGCACTTGATCGATCCAGAACTCGCACTTGCTGAACTTGGCATATAACTTGTGCTCCCGCAACCGTTGTAGCACAATACGCAGATGTTCAGCGTGCTCTTCTTTAGATTTGGAGTAAACCAATATGTCATCGATGAATACCACGACGAACTTGTCTAACTCCGGCATGAACACAGAATTCATCAAGTACATGAAGTGTGCCGGAGCGTTGGTTAAACCAAATGACATGACGAGGTACTCATAGAGTCCGTATCTCGTCGAGAAAGCTGTCTTCGGTATGTCCTCCGGTCGGATTTTGATTTGATGATATCCTGACCGAAGATCCATCTTTGAAAATACCTTTGCACCCACAAGTTGATCGAACAGGATGTCGATGCGGGGCAAAGGATACTTGTTCTTGATCGTGACAGCATTGAGAGGACGGTAATCAACACATAGCCATAGTGTTTTGTCCTTCTTCTTAACGAACAGCGCTGAGCAACCCCAAGGTGAAGAACTTGGTCGTATGAAACCCTTGCTCATGAGTTCATTCAGTTGCTCTTTCAACTCCGCTAGCTCGTTAGGTGCCATCTTGTAAGGCCTTCGTGAGATAGGCGTCATTCCCGGCGCCAGTTCAATCTTGAACTCGACGTCCCATTCGGGCGGCATGCGCGGTAAGTCATCGGGAAATACGTCGGGATAATCTCGTACCACCGGAATATCTTCAAGCTTTAGCGCTTCCGTGTGGTAATCCTCTACCATATCTGGGTCTTCGCTGTCTAAAAACAGCGTGTGCTGTCCGTGAATTGGTGAGTCAATCTGGACAGTCCGGTTACCGATATTGAGAACGGCACCGTGACGATTTAACCAAGACATCCCCAATATAATGTCTATATTCTGCCTATCCAACATAATCAGCGATGTTGGGTATATTTTTCCGCCCAAACACAAAGCTGCTCAGGACACAATCTGATTGGCAGAGATATTTCCTCCCGGTGAACGTATAAGAAAACTCGTTGTGGGAGTATTGGTGGATAATTGGTGCTGATCCACGCATGATTTTCTGATGAAATTGTGGGTTGCACCGGAATCAAAAAGTACCAGCACGGGCATGTTTTTGAGAGCAAACATGCCTGCTAACACCGGTGCTCCCTCCGGGACATCCTCAATAGCCAGATGTTGCACACTCCCGGAATGCAATGCTGTTATGTTGACTGGAGCAGGTGGCGGCATACCACCTGATGATGATGGCTGTCTGGTGTTCACCAACTTCTCCCGGCATTCTTGCCTAAAATGCCCTGAACGGTGGCAATAAGAACACAGAGGTTTCCCCGGTTCTTCGTTGTCTTGTGGTTGAGAAGTTGATGTACTTGACTGCAGCAATGATGCCACCGGTGTCATTCGTTGCCGCGGCAAAGGTGCTGCTTCAAGACAAGATTCTTGAGCAGGAAATCTGTACGGAGTTGATCTCACTGGCGTTTGCCATCTTTCATCGGATGGTGTGTGATACACCACACGGTATTTGCGAGGAACAACTGGTGTGTCTTCTTGCACATCCTCCCGGTCCCTCTTCTCTGCTTGACACTCAAGTGTCGCTTGTTCTTGCAGCAGAGCAGCACTGATCAACTCGGTGTAACTGCCTTGATTGAACAAAGCTAGCTTCTCTTTTAGTATGTCACTCAAGCCATAGAAAAAATAGTCACACATTGCAGCTTCGCTCGTCGCATAAGCAGGAGCATATTGTGCCAGAAGGTTGAATCGTCTGACATAATCAAGGACACTCATGTCCCCCTGCTTCAAGTTTCTGAATTCTTGCTGTTGGGCCTTGATAAAACCCATAGAAATGTGACGAGCACGGAATGCTTCACGAAATTCCATCCATTCCACTTGATGGCCTTCCGAAACGGTGGCGAGATAAGCAAACCACCAATTTCCGGCGGCTCCATGGAGCTGTTGAGCTGCAAATAGTGTCTTCTGATATTCGTCGCACTCAAACACTCCAAACTTGGACTCCATAACTCGAAGCCACTGATCAGCTTTGACACGACCCCACGGTCTTGTCAAGCCAGGATCACGCTGAGGGGTGCTGCGTTGCACAGCACCAGATAACACACGTCAAAGGTACAAAGCGGAAGCGAAATTTTATTACATAAACAAGTTTATGAACATGTTTACAGCAAAATATGGCCAGTCTACACTCACGGGCGTAGACTACGCATCAAGTCCACGTTCAGCCCTTGAACGTGTCCTTGCTAGCACACACACACACTAACTCTGCGGCGTGCACGACTCCCACTCGACGGGGTCCCCCTCCTGGGGTTCCGTCTCCTCTTCGGGAGTCCCTTCCTCATAGAACCCTGCAAAAGCTTCAAACACAAGCAGTGAGCACGAAGGCTCAGCAAGTCTGACCCGTCTCACCTAAACATGGAACTTCTATATGAGGGTGATGGGTACATGAGGTAAAATCATTTGCAAAGGACTCGCCTAATTAGTGGAACCTTACTTTCAAGTTTTAGCAGCAGTTTGTGAAGAACCTTACGCTAAGGCACATGAGAGAGCCGCAATCAAACAAGAAACGCATTTCTGTCATGTACTTTTGACACGACCCCAAAGGTCCTGTCGAGCCAGGATCACGCTGAGGGGTGCTGCGTTGCACAGCACCGGATAACACACGTCAAAGGTACAAAGCGGAAGCGAAATTTTATTACATAAACAAGTTTATGAACATGTTTACATCAAAATAAGTCCAGTCTACACTCACGGGCGTAGACTACGCATCAAGTCCACGTTCAGCCCCTGAACGTGTCCTTGCTAGCACACACGCACACTAACTCTGCGGCGTGCACGACTCCCACTTGACGGAATTCCCCTCCTGGGGTTCCGTCTCCTCTTCGGGAGTCCCTTACTCATAGAACCCTGCAAAAGCTTCAAACACAAGCAGTGAGCACGAAGGCTCAGCAAGTCTGACCCGTCTCACCTAAACATGGAACTTCTACATGAGGGGTAATGGGTTACATGAGGTAAAAATCATTTGCAAGGACTCGCCTAATTAGTAGAACCTTATTTTCAGGTTTTAGCAGCAGGTTGTGGAGAACCTTACGCTAAGGCACATGAGAGAGCCGCAATCAAACAAGAAACGCATTTCTCTCATGTACTTTGCCCAAAGTTGAAAAGAAATTTAGTTAGCTCTAAACTACAACATATCATTAACAATCGATGTTCATCGTTCAATCAGCAACATTTTAACATGTGACTAGCCTGTTCTTTCTACGTCACGGTACAGTGAACAAGTGGTACTCACTGACCGCGAGGGACGGCGATTATAATCGATTTACACCTGCAGGGTTACCCGAACAACCCGTCACGTACGCCCGTACTCGATATTGCCTACAACAACCATCACGGACGCCGTACGCAACTACCTTTCGCCCGTCAGCCAAATATTGAACCGGTCCCATCGTCCCGAGCAAGAGGTCTCTGCACACGCATCTCAGTGCCGCCAGCCGATTTACACCTCAAGTTCTCAACCTACCCTCTGAACGACGGGCAATGCCTCAATACCCAGCTACCCGAGTTACATCAGTTTCCCGGTTCCCATATAGCCGGTAGGTCTTCGGTACTGTTCTAGCTTGTTCAACAGGTCCGCACACGGCTCGGTCCTCAATCGACACAAACAGAGCTACAGCACACAGGCCCCAAAGTCCTGCTGCCCTTACCCTCCGCTTGGTCTCATTTTCTTGCCATGTGTTTCATGTGCTATCACTACCCGAGTCGAGTGCCTCTAGCCTATGCTCGCGAGTAGTTCTAACTACTCGACTTGTACCGAATCCTACTCTATCTTAGCAATGCAGTGCTAACGAGGTTTTGCAATCCTAAACCCAACCCATGGTTTTCTTGGCTATGCAGTTGGGTTTCCAATCAAGACTCTAATACAAAGAATCATAGTTATTCAAAGATGTGCTCAAAACAATAAATATTTGTAAAAAGGGTAATGCAAACCGGAGCTTTCCTTGCTGCTCTTGTTTGTAGGCTAGCTGTTCCTCTGGAGTAACGAAGTCTAGGACTTCGGGTTCCTCCACGACCTTAGCGACTACATGATAAGAGAGGTACATGTATTAATTTGAATGCATTTGTATTAAGTTTGAACTTGTGAAGCTTATAAGTCCCACTAGACAGACACAATGACTGTAAAACTTTTACTGTGGCCTGGTTACAACCTAATTAGAGACTTGGTCAAGTTTTAGTTGCAGCAAAGCTCATTTGAGTCCTCCACAATTAATTATGTCCTTGACCTCAATTGGAACTCTTAGGGTGCTCTAAGGATTTTCATGAAACAAACTATGACTTTCTGAAAACTAGATTTTCAGAGGGTTCTAATGGAGTTGGCCTCACTTAATTTGGATGTACCTACCTAAAGATATGAGCTAAACAATTTCAGAGAAAATTCTGAAAATGTTTCTGAACATTTTCTATTTTCTCTGGAACAGTTTCACTAATCACACCATTAGGTGGATCAAATGAGCTCCAATGGTTCTGAAATTTTTATGGTAGTTCAGGGATATTTTGGTGAACATCCCAGCAAAATTTCAGGATTTTCCTCCAAAGGATTCTCCAGTTAAAATTCCAAACAGTTTAAACTTTGAGGAATTAATTCTGGAGAAATAAGGAATTTCATGAAGTGAAACTTGATTTGCTGGAAAGTACTCAGAGATCTGAATCCAGAAAAATTTGGTTCACTTGAATTGGAGATTTCTAGCAAATGTTATGAGGATTTGAAGTTTGGAAGAATTCTGAAAATCGGGGAAAAAGTTTAAACTCTCGGGGGCCCGCGGGGACACGTGTCGAGCGCGGAGGTGTCCGGCACACCGAAGCTCACAGGGTATTTGCGTGCCAGCACAGCTGATCCCGGCCGCAGCCCGATCCCGATTTAAAATATCTTCCGCTGACAGCTTGGGTCCACCCCTTCGTCAACCTCCCGCTGCCCGCGTTCTGCCGCCGAGGAGCCTCGCCGGAGAGCTCGCCGCCGGCTTCTGTAAAGCTCCAAACTTCACGATTCTGGCCGCCCCTGCCTATTTCCACTCGGGGAACAGGATTCTGGAGTCAGATCATCATGACAACGGCCGCCACCTGGTCGACGACGAGCCGCAACCTCGGAAGAACTTCGGTCGCGTTGTCCACCCTCCGTAGCACCTCCCCCGATCGAGCTAAGGGTCGTCGAGCATCAGTGGACCATAGGAAAGGTCGACATGAGCTCTATGGAGCTCGGGAAAGGCTGTGTTGGGCTGTCACCGTGTGACCTAGGCCGGAAATCGGGATTTCTACTAAAACTCGAAGAACAGCGGTTTCCCTCCACGGTTCTTCGTGGTTCTTGCTCCTATGGATCCGCACGGGCTACTAGAAGTGATCCTCTCCATGAGAGGACAAATGATGCAGTGTAGCTTACGAATTTCTCGGATCGGTGCTGACACGACCCCATTGGTCCTGTCGAGCCAGGATCACGCTGAGGGGTGCTGCGTTGCACAGCACCGTATAACACACGTCAAAGGTACAAAGCGGAAGCGGAAATTTTATTACATAAACAATCTTATGAACATGTTTACATCAAAATAAGTTCAGTCTACACTCGCGGGCGTAGACAAAGCATCAAGTGCACGTTCAGCCCTCGAACGTGTCCTTGCTACCACACACGCACACTAACTCTGCGGCGTGCACGACTCCCACTCGACGGGGTTCCCCTCCTGGGGTTCCGTCTCCTCTTCGGGAGTCCCTTCCTCATAGAACCCTGCAAAAGCTTCAAACACAAGCAGTGAGCACGAAGGCTCAGCAAGTCTAACCCGTCTCACCTAAACATGGAACTTCTACATGAGGGTAATGGGTTACATGAGGTAAAAATCAGTTGCAAGGACTCGCCTAATTAGTAGAACCTTTCAAGTTTTAGCAGCAGGTTGTGGAGAACCTTACGCTAAGGCACATGAGAGAGCCGCAATCAAACAAGAAACGCATTTCTCTCATGTACTTTGCCCAAAGTTGAAAAGAACTTTAGTTAGCTCTAAGCTACAACATATCATTAACAATCAATGTCCAGCTTTCAATCAGCAACATTTTAACATGTAACTAGCCTGTTCTTTCTACGTCATGGTACAGTGAACAAGTGGTACTCACTGACCGCGAGAGACGGCGATTATAATCGATTTACACCTGCAGGGTTACCCGAACAACCCGTCACGTACGCCCGTACTCGATGTTGCCTACAACAACCATCACGGACGCCGTACGGGACTACCTTTCACCCGTCAGCCAAATATTGAACCGGTCCCATCGTCCCGAGCAAGAGGTCTCTGCACGCGCATCTCAGTGCCGCCAGCCGATTTACACCTCGAGCTCTCAACCTACCCTCTGAACGACGGGCAATGCCTCAATACCCAGCTACCCGAGTTACATCAGTTTCCCGGTTCCCATATAGCCGGTAGGTCTTCGGTACTGTTCTAGCTTGTTCAACAGGCCCGCACACGGCTCGGTACTCAATCGACACAAACGGAGCTACAGCACACAGGCCCCAATGTCCTGCTGCCCTTACCCTCCGCTTGGTCTCATTTTCTTGCCATGTGTTTCATGTGCTATCACTACCCGAGTCGAGTGCCTCTAGCCTATGCTCGCGAGTAGTTCCAACTACTCGACTTGTACCGAATCCTACTCTATCTTAGCAATGCAGTGCTAACGAGGTTTTGCAATCCTAAACCCAACCCATGGTTTTCTTGGCTATGCAGTTGGGTTTCCAATCAAGACTCTAATGCAAAGAATCATAGTTATTCAAAGATGTGCTCAAAACAATAAATATTTGTAAAAAGGGTAATGCAACCCGGAGCTTGCCTTGCTGCTCTTGGTCGTAGGCTAGCTTTTCCTCCGGAGTAACGAAGTCTAGTACTTCGGGTTCCTCCTCGACCTTAGCGACTACATGATAAGAGAGGTACATGTATTAATTTGAATGCATTTGTATTAATTTTGAACTTGTGAAGCTTATAAGTCCCACTAGACAGACTGAATGACTGTAAAACTTTTACTGTGGCTTGGTTATAACCTAATTAGAGACTTGGTCAAGTTTTAGTTGCAGCAAAGCTCATTTGAGCCCTCCACAATTAATTATGTCCTTGACCTCAATTGGAACTCTTAGGGTGCTCTAAGGATTTTCATGAAACAAACTATGAGTTTCTGAAAACTAGATTTTCAGAGGGTTCTAATGGAGTTGGCCTCACTTAATTTGGATGTTCCTAGCTAAAGATATGAGCTAAACAATTTCAGAGAAAATTCTGAAAATGTTTCTGAACATTTTCTATTTTCTCTGGAACAGTTTCACTAATCACACCATTAGGTGGATCAAATGAGCTCCAATGGGTCTGAAACTTTTATGGTAGTTCAGGGATATTTTTGTGAACATCCCAGCAAAGTTTCAGGATTTTCCTCCAAAGGATTCTCCAGTTAAAATTCCTAACAGTTTAAATTTTGAGGAATTAATTCTGGAGAAATAAAGGTTTTCATGAAGTGAAACTTGATTTGCTGGAAAGTGCTCAGAGAGCTGAATCCAACAAAATTTTGTTTACTCCATTTAGAGCTTTCTAGTCAAAGTTATGAGGATTTGAAGTTTGGAAGAATTCTGAAAATCGGGAAAAAGTTTAAACTTGCGGGGGCCCGCGGGGACACGTGTTGAGCGCGGAGGTGTCCGGCACACTGAGGCTCACAGGGTATTTGCGCGCCAGCACAGCCGATCCCGGCCACACCCGATCCCGATTTAAATTCTACAGCCGCTGACACGTGGGCCAGCCGGCTTCGTCTTCCCCCCGCCGCACTCTCGCGCCCGCGCCGCCGACCTCGCCGTTTTAGACCCGGAGCTCGCCGGTTCGCCGCTGCTGGACCTCCCATGGTCTGAAACTCGCCGCCAGGGTGTTGTCGACGTCAAGGAACACGTCGGTGGTGTCAGTTCGGGCTGGCGGTGCCCGGAAATAGCCCAGCGACGTGCCGCGGCCTCGGTTGAGGTTCGGCGCCGTCGACCGTGGGTTCTAACCCACCAACACCTCGAACAAACGGTCCTACAGCATCAGTGTATCTCTAGGAAGCTCGAAAAGGTGCCAAAAGGGTGCAAAGATGGCGGCAAGTCGGTCGGCACCGTGTGACCGATCGTGTCCGCCATGACCACTCTTGATCGAGCTCGACATTCGTCACTCCTAGACAGTTTCACACCAAGGATGCAGAAAGAAACTTGATCGCCGGCTAGTCCAGCGTCTATGTGCAAGATTTGATAACCACCAAAAGATCATAGAGCGAGAATTTAAAGAATCCGTACCGGAAGCTCGGTTTACGGTCGCCGGAGCAAAAACTGGAAATTCTCTGTGGATTCTTCACGGTTTGCTTCCAAACATGGAGGAGGGAAGCACGGTGGTCGCGCGCTCCTGTTGCCTCTCTTGCTGGACCGTGAAAACGCCTGTCGAACGCTGTCCACGGGCGCCTGACTCTCGGCGGAGGCTAGGTCGCCGCGGTGGCGATCGTTGTCGGGCAAAGGAAGTCGGAGCTCGGGGTTTCTGGCGTTGGGGAGGTGGAGTGCGACCTCAGGTTGCTGTCTAGCAGCTCAGGAATGAAGGAGGATATTGTTTTGCTGGTTTTCCCGATTGAGCAGAGAGCTGCGACGAGAAACAATGCTGCTGCTCGGGTTTGCCCGCGAGAAGATAAAGCCGGCCAACTCCTGCTCGGCTGAGGCGGTGCCGGTCGCGTGGGGGCGCGAGCGAGCCGCCCTGGGCGCCAGCGCGCGTAGAGGGGAAGCAGCTGGTGGTGCCGGTGGCTGCTCGGTGGCGCAGCCGACAGTTGCTCGGTGGAATTTCCCACCGAGGCTGTGACTTTGTGTGCAAGTTTTGGCTCCTTCTCTCTATGACATGTGGGTCCCACCCGGGGTTTTAACCTCTGAAATTTACTCCTAATCACTGTTGTAAACAGTGAGCCCCATAATACCCATGGTGATTCAAATTATTCACCCATGAGCCATTTGAATTGATTAGAATTCAAATTGGGTTTGGTTTGAATGACTTTCAGCACAAGTTCAGTTTTGAATTCAAATAAAGTTTGAATTTGCCCCACTTAGCTCATGTCAAGATCAACTCCAAATGGAGTGAAAATTGGTGTGTGAGCTCACAAAAATGTGCTGAATTATAATATGCCTCCCACTTTTAAATTCATGGGATAAAAACAGTTTGAATTTGAATATGGTTTCAAACTGCCCTCTTTCTAACTATACCCAAAATGACCTCAAAAAGGTTTTGAATTTGGGTGAAACTTGGCATGGACATCCTTAGCAATGTGTAGGAGTTTTCATATGTCCAGCCCACCTATATCACATGTGGGAAATACCACTTTTGCAATATGTGAGTTTGTTCTCTAATGAGCATGTTGATGGTGGTTACTTGCTCTTCATTTGTGTTCATCATCTTTCCTCAAATGAGGTGTGTGTGTATGGTGATGAACACTTCAACTATGTGTCAAAAACTGAGGCCCTTACATTCCTCCCCCCTTAAAAGAATCTCGTCCCAAGATTGTAAGGTGAAAATGAGAGAGAGGACGGTGGAAAATTACCGGATATGCGACGTGAAAAAGTTGGGGTAGTTGGCGCGAAGAAATCCTTCGCTCTCCCATGTCGCTTCGTCCATGGAGTGATTAATCCATAGAACTTTGTAAAACCACAACGTGCAGTTGCGTATGGTTCGGGCCTTTTCATCAATAATCTGCACTGGTTCCTCCCGATAGGTGAGATCCGGTTGCAGTTCTTCAATGTCTTCCAGCTGAATGGTAGTTGATAGCTTGAGACACTTCCTCGGCTGGGAAATGTGAAAGACGTCGTGCACACCGGAAAGTGCTTCTGGTAATTTCAGGCGGTATGCCACTGATCCACATCTTTCGGTAATCTGGAATCGACCGATGAATCGGGGTGCTAACTTTCCCCTCACCCCAAATCTGTTTACGCCCTTCATCGGAGACACACGTAGATATACGTGATCCCCGACTTCAAATTGTAATGGGCGTTTTCTCCGGTCCGCATACTGTTTCTGACGGGATTGAGCGGCTTTTAGGTTTGCTTGAATCAGTCGAACCTTTTCTTCCGCGTTGTTGACGATGTCAATCCCGAAGGTAACCCTTTCGCCAGACTCACAGCAGTTCAATGGTGTGCGGCATTTCCTTCCGTATAGCACCTCGTAGGGCGCCATCTTTATGCTGGCTTGGTACCCATTGTTGTACGAGAACTCGGCTAACGGCAAGTGATCATCCCAATTCTTGCCATGGTCGATAGCGCAAGCTCGTAGCATGTCTTCTAAGATCTTATTTACCCGCTCGGTTTGTCCATCCGTCTGCGGGTGGTATGCTGAACTACGGATCAGCTTCGTCCCCAAGGCAGCGTGTAGCTGCTCCCAAAAACGGGACACAAATAAAGTGCCCCTATCTGATATGATGGTACGGGGTACGCCGTACAAGCATAGGATCCGTGAGATGTACAGTTCAGCGTACTTCTTGGCATTGTAGTTGGTGTTGACTGGGATGAAATGGGCAACTTTGGTGAGCCGATCGATGATCACCCACACAGAATCATGTTTCTGCAAGGTGGTGGGTAAACCGACGATGAAATCCATGCTCACATCCTCCCACTTCCAGGCAGGAATGCCCAGTGGTTGCAGCAGTCCCGGTTTCTGCATATGGTCTGCCTTCACCCTTCGACATGTATCACACTCGGACACGTATTTTGCAGTCTCACGCTTCATCCATGTCCACCAAAACTTGCTTCTGAGCTCTTGATACATCTTGTTGCTGCCGGGGTGAATAGAAAACTTTGACAAGTGAGCCTCATCAAAGATCTTCTTCTGTAATTCCGGGTTACGGGGTACGACGATCCGGTCCTTGAACCATAGGACGCCGTCTCCATCCTTCCGGAAACATTTCAACTCCCCACTGTCTACACGTCTCCGCAAATGCGACATGCCCTTGTCATGTTTCTGAGCTGCCGCTATCTCTTCACGGATGGTGGGGATCAAAGCTAAGTTGTAGAGAGCTCCATGTGGAATCACATGCAGTGGTGGTTCGCTCTCTTCCAACGGTGTGATGGTCAGATTGTTGACGTGTGACTTGCGGCTCAGCGAATCTGCCACTACGTTTGCCTTGCCCGGATGATAATGGATCTCTATTTCGTAATCCTTTATCAATTCTAACCATCTTCGCTGCCTCATGTTCAACTCCTTCTGAGTGAATATGTACTTGAGGCTTTTGTGGTCGGTATATAAATGTACGAGGTTACCGAGTAGGTAGTGCCTCCACATCTTGAGTGCGAGTACCACGGCAGCGAGCTCCAAGTCGTGAGTTGGATAATTTTGCTCATGGTTCCTAAGCTGCCGTGATCCATACGCGACCACTCTTCGGTCTTGCATCAACACACATCCGAGCCCAATGCCGGATGCATCGCAGTACACACCGAACGGTTTTGTTGTGTCTGGCTGCGCCAAAACCGGTGCTGATGTTAGGTGCTTGACTAAAGCCTTGAATGCTGCTTCACATGTTGGACTCCAAACATATTTGGTAGCCTTCTTCAGCAGCTCTGTCATTAGCTTGGCAATCTTCGAGAAGTTCGGAATAAACCTCCGATAATATCCCGCGGGTCCGAGGAAACTCCGTACCTTGTGAACAGTTCTCGGGGATTTCCCATTCAGCACTTCAGTGATCTTGCTCGGGTCTACAGCGATACCCTCCACTGAGATGATATGCCCAAGGAAAGGCACTTGCGATATCCAAAACTCGCATTTGCTGAATTTCGCGTATAACTTGTGATCCCGCAGCCGTTGCAAGACTATACGCAGATGTTTCTTGTGATCTTCCTCTGACTTGGAATATACCAGGATGTCGTCGATGAAGACCACGACAAACTTGTCCAGCTCTGGCATGAATACCGAGTTCATCAAGTACATGAAGTGAGCTGGAGCATTGGTGAGGCCGAAGGACATGACCAGGTACTCATAAAGTCCGTACCTCGTCGAGAAAGCTGTCTTTGGAATGTCCTCTGCCCTTATCTTAATCTGATGGTACCCGGATCTTAAGTCCATCTTGGAAAAGATCTTTGCTTCGACCAACTGATCAAACAACATGTCGATCCGTGGCAACGGGTACTTGTTTTTTATGGTTACGGCATTTAATGGACGATAGTCCACGCAAAGCCGTAACGTCTCATCCTTCTTCTTCACAAATAATGCCGAACAGCCCCATGGCGAGGAGCTCGGCCTAATAAAACCGTTCTCCAGAAGGTCCGTGAGCTGAGTCTTCAGTTCAGCCAATTCCTTGGGCACCATCTTGTACGGCCTTCAGGATATTGGCATGGTTCCCGGTGCAAGTTCAATCTTGAACTCCACCTCTCTATCGGGTGGCATCCACGGCAAATCGTCCGGAAATACACCAGGGAACTCTCGGACCACTGAAATCTCTTCCAATCTGATGGTTGTGGCTTGATAGACACTTGGAAGTTTTATTTCTGGACTGTCCAGAAATAATGAGTGAGACTCGTGCACTTCTGAGTTCAAGTGCACAACTCGGAGGACGGTGTCTAAAACAGCGCCGTGGCGGGTTAACCACGACATCCCTAAAATGACATCGACTGTTTGTCCCTCTAGGATTATGAGAGACGTAGGGTAGACTCTACCCTCTAAGCACAATGGCGCTTTTGGGACCATCATGCTTGCTGAAATTTTCCCACCCGGTGAACAGATCACATAAGGACTATCAGTGGGTAGTATTTGCAGGCTATATTTATCAATGAAAGCTTGGCTAATGAAGCTATGTGTGGCGCCAGAATCAAATAATATTATAGCGGGATGCTGGTGAAGTTGGAACATACCCGCAAGGATTGGCTCACCCTCCGGCACGTCCTCTATGGCAAGCTGGTGGATGGTGCCGGGCCCAGGGTTTGCCCGCCGCGCATTAGTAGGGTTCCGGGGTTGATTCCTCCCCGGAAACTGCGGTGCCACTCCGCCGCCTTGCCTCTCCGGTCAACTGCTCGCGAAGTGTCCTGGACGACCACACTTGTAACATGTGGCCGCTGTTGGTGTAGTACTCGGGGGACGAAAGCCCGGCATGCGCTGCTGAGGTGCATACGCACGCGGCATCGCCCGCTGCTGCTGTTGTTGCGGAGGTGGTACTGGCAGTGCCGGCCTGAATGCCGGTGAAGAGTACGGCCGACTGTGGAACGGCATCGACCGCTGTGGTGGCTGCCAGCGTGGACCTGATGGTGGGCGATTCACCATCTGAAACTTCTGAGAAGGACCGCCTCCTTCTCCACTGCTCTGCGGCGCACTTCACTTTCGCTCCGCCGCCGCCAACTCCTTGCTGGAGTCCTCCTGAACAATCGCAGCATCAATGATGTCGTTGAGGCTGCCGCGATTGATGATCGCCAACTTGTCCTTTAGGAGCGGGTTAAGCCCCTGGTAAAAGTGGTCCCGCCGCTTCTCGTCGGTATCTGCGTGATACGACGAGTAGAGCGCGAGATCGTTGAATGCCCTGGAGTATTCCAGCGCGTTCCGGCTCCCTTGTGGCAGGTGTAAGAACTCCTGCGTCTTTCTTTTCATCAGACCTGGCGGTATGTGATAGGCCCTGAAGGCCGTCCGGAACTCCGTCCAGGTCATAACTCGGTCGGTGGGCTGTGAAGCACAGAAGTTGGCCCACCACGCGCTCGCGGATCCTTGGAGCTGCTGGACCGCGAACTGAGTCTTGCGCTGCTTGCTTGTCTGGAGCAGCCCGAACTTCATCTCTATGGCGCGGAGCCAGTTATCCGTGTCAAGAGGTTCATCCGCCCTTGAGAATACAGGGGGATGAGTCGCCAGGAAGTCGGAGTAGGAGCTCTGTTGACGCTCCTCACGATCTTGACGTCTCTCTGGGTGAGACGTATTGGCGATAAGCGTTTGCAGCAACTCCGTGTGCTGCTGATGTGAACCCGCCATTGCAGCGATGATGTAGGCTAATGTAACCGTTGGCAGTGGCGGTGGCGGTGTTTGCTGTTGCTGTTGCTGCTGTTGCTGCCCCGAGGAGTCCTCAGGAGGCTGTTGGGAGGTCTCTCCCCCTTGGCTAGTACTCCCAACATCAGGGTTGGCACGAGTACGCGTCATTCTGAAATTCAAAACAGCAGCAATTAGCACATGTCTTACTTAAAATTCCATATGTAACAGTAGGTATTGAAGTGACACATGATTAATTTGCACAACATTCACATATATTGATAAAGCATAAACTTTATACAAGATACATTATTCCCGGGTCTCCGAGAAGTCGTGCTCATGTCGTCACTACCTATACATACGCTACTGTCTACACGACATGTCACCGATTACAAAATTTGGGCTACGCTACCCTAGCTGCCCTACATGGCAACTGTAACCCCCTACTCAGAGTAGAACTCGACCTCCTGTGGGTTGTCCTCCTCTGGTGCCTCAGCTGGTGGCTCTGGATCTACCACCTCTTCTCCCATCTCGGGTTCCCGCATTGCTGGAAGACCCAAGACCACCGGTATGCCCAATACCGGAGGTACGAGGTCCTGCAAAGCATGCACCTCGTCCATAGCCTGGTTGTAGTCCTCTTCCCAGCCTTGGCCTTCCTCAATAGCGTCGTCTCGCTCTTGAGCAAGGTCCTCGTTCTGCTGGGTCAGATTCTGTACCAGTTCCTGTAACGCTGCGATGTCGACACGGCTCTTCTTCTTTGCCTTCTTCAGACGATGCAACTGATTGTGTTGTTCATTCAGTCGCTTGATCGTCGGAAGGAGCACATTGCGGAGTGCGCTGTGAGCACTCTCGAAATGGTCTCCACGGCTCATGCTCTCCTTGAGCTTTGTGGCGAGATGCTCCGCATGAACAACTTGGCTGTTCATCACGGCGTTTCCCGCCCTCATCTGGAGGCTGAGATTTGCCTCCGCGGGGTTGTACCTTGGGCAACCCGGATCTGTTGCCTCCAGGTACCTCTCTTCCCACACATGCTGAGCTCGTCCCTCCACCGGAGCGAACGCGTATGGAGTACCCTCCATAGCTTGCACGTGTAGTTGGCAGAAACGTGACATGGTGTCACGGGCTGCCACTTGCCACATCCCTTCCGGTTGTCTTCCTCTCACCGTGATGGTGAACGGCACCCAACCGGGTGGCGTAGGTCCTGCCGGGACCTCGACATGGATTGTACACGTCTTGTTCCCCTCTTCGCCTTCTTCCTTGGCGAAGTACTGCGGCATCTGGTTGTACCCGAAATATTGGAGCATTTGCCACAATACTTCCGGGTAGCCGCTACGGTGAGAACAGTGGGACACCACCCACCCGTTCTCCAACTGTTTATCTGCTGTCATCTGTAAAAATATATTTGAGAAATGTCAAATATTTATTTAAACAGTAAACCACTGATTTATAACATAAGACACGTCATTGAACCCATGAAACTTGGAAACATAGTTCAAATTTCAAACAAATTTGACTGCTGATCTGCTGTTCCCATGACAGCCCTGATCAGTTTCCATCTCAACCTGATTTAGGCCATGCTAAAGGCAAAACCAATTCTGGAGCTCAACATCAAAGTTAAATCTAACTTCAATATCTTTCCAGAAAGTATTTGCTTGGCCTAATACCTGTCCTGGTTCAAAAGTTATGAGATGTCAAAGTTAACAGAATTTCTGGAAAAAATTGGACAGCACCTCCCTGCTATAGGTACTGATTTGATCCAAGAATTCCAGTTAATTCTGTTCCTAATCTGACAAAACTTTCTGTTACAAAGTTGTAACCCATCTCATAAGCTTTCCAGAACTACCTCATTTTCTGTTTTTGGATTTTTATGCAGGAAGTTATGCTCAATTTACAGAGAGTTCACAGAGAGTCTTTACTCTGTCCTGTTTTCTGGAGAGTTTCAACTCTACTGCATTTTTCGAGTGGTTAAGGGATGAAACACCTCTGGACCTCAACAGAGGAGTTGTAAAGCTCTTCCAAAGATTTCCAGAAATGTATCATATGACCCCAACCTCGAAAGAACTCAACCTCTAACCTCTGATTAACCTCAGCCCTAATTCAGCTGAAACCAGAGTACTCTGTCCTTAACAACCTATAAGTTGAAAACTCGTTAACTTTGAATATCCTGATTAAGGGAAGAGTTTACAGCAATTTTTAGTGCTTTGGATCAAAACCTTCAAGTTTTACAATGAAATTGTTCATTTAATGGGGTGTGATATCGATGCTTCACCAGATTATGTCGGCACTACGTCCTCACCAAGAAAAACCTATACCGGACTTAGCCGGCCTCGTTAATTCGGTGGCACTAAACGTCACTCGCACATGGATGCTACACGTCTACCGTTTCGTGGTCAGGCTACCTGCACGAAACTCAAGCAATCGTCAGACTCAGCTGCACACCGAGCCCAGAATCCATACAGTTCGTACACCCGGCCGTCATCACTCGCCCGGATGTTCTCAAGCCAAACACGCCTTGAGTTACGTGTTCACGTTTCAGACCACATGACGGGGTCTCCCAAGTTGCACCACGCACGCCAGGGACAGACGTTGCTCGTATACCCCAAACGACATGAAGAGTCGTAGAGGATATCAAAGCGGGTCGGGTTACCTGCCACCCGTGGGGCTCCACCCTTCAGCTTGTGCGCACTGGTGGACAGCGCTTACGTGTACCCCCCAAGACATAACGTCCCGAGATACACGATTTTCCGACATAGACAAATAGGTTAGTATGCCGCTTTCTATACACTAATAATGTGACACCCTCATCTCGGGTGTCAGCATATGCTCATGTTTTATGAAGAAAAAAAAACATTTTAAGAAAAGAAGGAACAGAGACAAGTATCAAAAGGATAGCCAATAATGCTCTCTGAAAGCATCAAAGGAAACTTCCACGGCCAGCAGACCATGTGGCGCGTTCGGAGCTCATCCCCGAGAAATTTGGGAGAGGTCCGCCGTTAAACTAGCTACGTGGCAGGCTCGGGGGTCACCTCTGCAATTGAAAAGAGGTCCGACTCTGTGGGACACGTGCTGCCCGCGGAGATAGCCTCTGCAGAAGAAGCAAAGGCATTTTTCATAGGACACGTGTCGTCCACGGAGCTAGCCCTCGCGGAAGTCAGGGGACCAGTCGCACGGGGTATGTGTCAATCTCGGAGCTCATCTCAGAGAAGTCTGGATCTATCGAACACGTGTCGCCACCGGAGCTTATCACCGGAAGGTCCGTCGCAGCTAAACATGTGTCGACCTCGGGGCATGTCCATGAGGAAAGGAGAGCGGAAAGACCGGCACCCACACGTGGCGTGCGCGGAGCTCACCTCCGAAGAAGAGGGAGGTCTCGATCGATTGACACGCGGCACAACCGGAACTCGTCTCTGCGGATGAGGAGATACCAGGCCCGGAGGACACGTGGAGCTTCCGGAGCTCATCATCACGGAGGTAACGAGTTCTGGAGCAGCTGTTACGCGTAAGGACACCGGTACGCAACAAAAACCGATCTAAAATCCACGATGGTTACCAAAGATAAGATGTCAGGGTCTAACAAAGATCTGAATAAGACTCTTATTCGGGATCCAATCAGATTAGGACTCTTCTCTTCCCGATTATAAATAGAACCCAAAACCTCTGGCCGAAACCACGAACTTCTCTTTCAACTCCTGAGCCGACAACTTAGAGCCCTAGCCCTAACTCGCCGAGCAAAACATCGCCGAAGCACAACAAGGGAGATCATCGGAGGAGAACCAAGCGGTCTGAGGAGGACCTCGAAGACAAGAAGAGCGTGAGGTAGGACTTCAATACCACCTTACGACATCATGGTGTTCATCTCTTGCATCTGTTCTTCAATTCCTTTCGAACAGAAGCTTTCTCGTGGGCAGAACACTCGATGATCAGTTTGATCTAAAGACAAGATCATCGCTACGTCCACTTTTGATCCGAACACCTCTGCCCATGCAAACCATGCAAGAGCACGACAATCTAATAACAATCATAGGATAGCATGCATGTGCATCATCACATCTAGTTTAAGGTTTGAACATGATATTGATTGCTGAGAATCTTGTATGCACGTAAATCCTACATAGCAGGACAGATCCAGGAAGCTGTCTACGACGAGCTGCAGCAACAAGGTTTTGAGAATCAAGAACAACCGGAACCGCAAGAACAAGGCAAGTGCTCCTTGACCATGTTGATCCTATGTTTTGGGTAAAACTGTTTTGATTTGAGAAAAGGTGTGTGTACTGAGTGAAACATGAAGGGAAACCCCTTTATAGGAGTTTACTAGTTTTGATTAAACCACCCTTGTCGCCTGGGAAGTTTATGAGTCGGGTATGGTTTTTGTTTATGCTTCGCTGAGTCCATGGGATTGGAAAGCGAGATAGATGTGTCTAGCTAACTGCACTCATAATGATAATGAGAAACTGATGTTAATAATGGACATGGATCGGAGGGAGATCTAGGCAAGCCTGGGTGTGTGAATGAGGTAGCATGAGATGGTGGTTTTGCTTGCCGTAGATCTAAGGACCGGTTCATGCATGCACATGCCAGGATAACAGTGCCACCACAAGGCCAAATATGGGTGCGGCTTAGCTGAGTAATTAGGTAAGTTGCTAGAGTGTTATGGACTGTGGAAGGCGCGGGGAATGGGAGTCGAGTGAGGACTGCCCTGGGAACTGCATGGCACAAGAGGGGGCCCGTGGGTGGGAGAATTGGAGATTCTAGCCTGCTGGTGAAACCTCAGTGAGTCCATACATCTAGTAACCCCTTTGTAAAGGCTATTTTGTGATCTCTTGACCATACACCGACGGTTGTGTACTGGTATAATGGAGGTTCTGCAGTCGCCGACGGGTGACGAAATCACAAACTTGTGGGTAAAGAGGTACAAACTCTGCAGAGTTACTAAAACTATCATGATAGCCGAGCTTACGGTTACGAGAACCTGGCTAAACTGCCATGATTAGATGGGATGATTGATGGGATGGTTATTCGAATGGTTATTGGGAAGGTTCTTGGTTATGGTTATTGGTTTGGTTATGATTTGGTTCGGAACTGTGGAGTCCGGGAGATGAGATGGTTGCATGACTGATGGGTCATGACATGAGATTGGTCTCGGTGCGAGACGAGGTTGTTTTATGAGGTGAGATGGTAGCGAATACGAGGAGGTATTCGTGAATATGAATAAAAGATTGGTTAATGTTCGGATGGAACACGGAAAGTGATGAAGGTATGTTGGTAATTTAATACATGCTGGGATTACATTCATCTAAAGTTAAGTTGCTGTTTTGTCATGGTTTCATAAATCTGCTTTTCTGCAAATAAACCTTTTGTACCTACCTTGTTTTATGAGCTGCATATCATGTGTTATTCCCGCACTTGCTGAGTACATCATTGTGCTCAAACTTGCATTATTATTTCTTCATCAACAGCAAGAGAAGCCTACTATGAAGATCAAGTGGAACATTATGGCGTGTGATCTATTCTCAACCTTGCCTGTGGAAGGAGTAGAGATGGAGCCACTTCTGCTTAGTTTTGCTTCCGCATTAGTTTTTGCTTCCGCATTTAAATAAGGACTTCCGCTGCACAGAATTAAGACTTCCGCTGTGAGCATGAGTCCAAGACTCATGAGGTATTGTAATAAACCCTGTTATTCGTGGTAATATATAATCTGAATTCAGTTTGTGGAACGTATGTGTATGTGTGATAACATCCTGGGCACACATATGCATTAGTTCTCGGTTCCGTGGTTTTCCACAGAATTGAGGGCGTCACAAATAACATCCTTATACGGGCTACTAACTCGTTCCTCACTGGATTTTTGAAAAAGATGACCATTGTAGTGCGTTAAACCTCAAGCGAGCTCTGATACCAGCGCTGACACGACCCCACGGTCTTGTCGAGCCAGGATCACGCTGAGGGGTGCTGCGTTGCACAGCACCGGATAACACACGTCAAAGGTACAAAGCCGAAGCGAATTTTTATTACATAAACAAGTTTATGAACATGTTTACAGCAAAATATGGCCAGTCTACACTCACGGGCGTAGACTACGCATCAAGTCCACGTTCAGCCCTTGAACGTGTCCTTGCTAGCACACACGCACACTAACTCTGCGGCGTGCACGGCTCCCACTCGACGGGGTTCCCCTGCTGGGGTTCCGTCTCCTCTTCGGGAGTCCCTTCCTCATAGAACCATGCAAAAGCTTCAAACACAAGCAGTGAGCACGAAGGCTCAGCAAGTCTGACCCGTCTCACCTAAACATGAAACTTCTATATGAGGGTGAAGGGTACATGAGGTAAAATCATTTGCAAAGGACTCGCCTAATTAGTGGAACCTTACTTTCAAGTTTTAGCAGCAGGTTGTGAAGAACCTTACGCTAAGGCACATGAGAGAGCCGCAATCAAACAAGAAACGCATTTCTCTCATGTACTTTGCCCAAAGTTGAAATGAACTTTAGTTAGCTCTAAACTACAGCAAATCATTAGCAATCTAGTCCATCTTTCAATCAGCAGTATTTTAACAGTTACTAGCCTGTTCTTTCTATGTCACGGTACAGTGAACAAGTGGTACTCACTGACCGTGAGGGACGGCGAATATAATCGATTTACACCTGCAGGGTTACCCGAACAACCCGTCACGTACGCCCGTACTCGATGTTGCCTACAACAACCATCACGGACGCCATACGCAACTACCTTTCACCCGTTAGCCAAATGTTGAACTGGTCCAATCGTCCCGAGCAAGAGGTCTCTGCACGCGCATCTCAGTGTCGCCAGCCGATTTACACCTCGAGCTCTCAACCTACCCTCTGAACGACCAGCTATGCCTCAACACCCAGCTACCCGAGTTACATCGGTTTCCCGGTTCCCATATAGCCGGTAGGTCTTTGGTACTGTTCTAGCTTGTTCAACAGGCCCGCACACGGCTCGGTCCTCAATCGACACAAGCGGAGCTACAGCACACAGGCCCCAAAGTCCTGCTGCCCTTACCCTCCGCTCGGTCTCATTTTCTTGCCATGTGTTTCATGTGCTATCTCTACCCAAGTCGAGTGCCTCTAGCCTATGCTCGCGAGTAGTTCCAACTACTTGACTTGTACCGAATCCTACACTATCTTAGCATTGCAGTGGCTAACGGGGTTTGCAATCCTAAACCCAACCCATGGTTTTCCTGGCTATGCAGTTGGGTTTCCAAACAAGACTCTAATGCAACGAATAAAGTAATCAAGTATGTGCTCAAAACAATAAAGACTTGTAAAAAGGTTAATGCAAACCGGAGCTTGCCTTGCTGCTCTTGGTCGTAGGCTAGCTGTTCCTCCGGAGTAACAAAGTCTAGGACTTCGGGTTGCTCCTCGACCTTAGCGACTACATGATATACAAGTACATGTATTAATTTGAATGCATTTGTATTAAATTTGATCTTGTGAAGCTTATAAGTCCCACTAGACAGACTCAATGGCTATGAAACTTTTACTGTGGCTTCGTTACGACCTAAACAGAGACTTGGTCAAGTTTTAGTTGCAGCAAAACTCATTTGAGCCCTCCACAATTAATTATGTACTTGACCTTAATTGAAGGCTTTTAGGGTGTTCTAAGGATTTTCATGAAACAAACTATGACTTTCTGAAAACTAGATATTTAGAGGGTTCTAATGGAGTTGGTCTCACTTAAGTTGAAGGTCCTAGCTAAGGATATGAGCTAAACAATTTCAGAGAAAATTCTGAAAATGTTTCTGAACATTTTCTATTTTCTCTGGAACAGTTTTACTAATCACACTATTAGGTGAATTAAATAAGCTCGAATGGATTTGAAATTTTTATGGTAGTTCAGGGATATTTTGGTGAACATCCCAGCAAAATTTCAGGATTTTCCTCCAAAGGATTCTCCAGTTAAAATTCCTAACAGTTTAATCTTTGAGGAATTAATTCTGGAGAAATAAGGGTTTTCATGAAGTGAAACTTGATTTACTGGAAAGTGCTCAGAGAGCTGAATCCAACAAAATTTGGTTTACTCGATTTGGAGCTTTCTAGCCAATGTTATGAGGATTTGAAGTTTGGAAGAATTCTGAAATTTGGGAAAAAGATTAAACTTGCGGGGGCCCGCGGGAATTCTGAGCGCGGAGGTGTCCGGCACACTGAGGCTCACAGGGTATTTGCGCGCCAGCACAGCCGATCCCGGCCACACCCGATCCTGATTTAAATTCTTCAGTCGCTGACACGTGGGCCAGCCGGCTTCGTCTTCCTCCCGCCGCTCTCTTGCGCCTGCACCGCCGACCTCGCCGGAGCAGACCCGGAGCTCGCCGGTTCGCCGCTGCCGGACCTCCCATGGTCTGAAACTCGCCGGTAGGGGGTTGTCGACGTCGAGGAACACGTCGGTGGTGTCAGTTCAGGCTGGCGGTGCCCGGAAATAGCCCGGCGACGTGCCGCGGCCTCGGTTGAGGTTCGGCGCCGTCGACCGTGGGTTCTAACCCACCAACACCTCGAACAAACGGTCCTACAGCATCAATGTATCTCTAGGAAGCTCGAAAAGGTGCCAAAAGGGTGCAAACATGGCGGCAAGTCGGTCGGCACCGTGTGACCGATCGTGCCCGCCATGACCACTCTTGATCGAGCTCAAAATTCGTCACTCCTAGACAGTTTCACACCACGGATGAAGAAATAAACTTGATCGCCGGCTAGTCCAGCGTCTATGTGCAAGATTTGATAACCACCGAAAGATCATAGAGCGAGAATTTGAAGAATCCGTACCGGAAGCTCGGTTTACGGTCGCCGGTGCAAAAACTGGAAATTCTCTGTAGATTCTTCACGGTTTGCTTCCAAACATGGAGGAGAGCAGCACGGTGGTCGCGCGCTCCTGTTGCCTCTCTTGCTGGACCGTGAAAACGCCTGTGGAACGCTGTCCACGGGCGCCTGACTCTCGGCTGAGGCTAGGTCGCAGCGGTGGCGATCGTTTTCGGGCAAAGGAGGTCGGAGCTCAGGGTTTCTGGCGTTGGGGAGGTGGAGTGCGACCTCAGGTTGCTGTCTAGCAGCTCAGGAATGAAGGACGAGATTGTTTTGCTGGTTTTCCCGATTGAGCAGAGAGCTGCGGCGAGAAACAATGCCGCTGCTCGGGTTTGCCCGCGAGAAGATAAAGCCGGCCGACTCCTGCTCGGCTGAGGCGGTGCCGGTCGCGTGGGGGCGCGAGCGAGCCGCCCTGGGCGCCAGCGCGCGTAGAGGGGAAGCATCTGGTGGCGCCGGTGGCTGCTCGGTGGCACAGCCGACAGCTGCTCGGTGGAATTTCCCACCGAGGCTGTGACTTTGTGTGCAAGTTTTGCCTCCTTCTCTCTATGACATGTGGGTCCCACCCGGGGTTTTAACCTCTGAAATTTACTCCTAATCACTGTTGTAAACAGTGAGCCCCATAATACCCCTGCTGATTCAAATTATTCACCCATGAGCCATTTGAATTGATTAGAATTCAAATTGGGTTTGGTTTGAATGAATTTCAGCACAAGTTCAGGTTTGAATTCAAATAAAATTTGAATTTGCCCCACTTAGCTAATGTCAAGATCAACTCCAAATGGAGTGAAAATTGGTGT
This sequence comes from Neostapfia colusana, assembly GCA_030760725.1. Lineage (NCBI taxonomy): Eukaryota > Viridiplantae > Streptophyta > Magnoliopsida > Poales > Poaceae > Neostapfia > Neostapfia colusana. Next base: position 26,963,555 of record JASWHV010000017.1, on the reverse strand, counting down.
GTGAGCTCACAAAAATGTGCTGAATAAGAATATGCCTCCCACTTTTAAATTCATGGGATAAAAACAGTTTGAATTTGAATATGGTTTCAAACTGCCCTCTTTCTAACTATACCCAAAATGACCTCAAAAAGGTTTTGAATTTGGGTGAAACTTGGCATGGACATCCTTAGCAATGTGTAGGAGTTTTCATATGTCCAGCCCACCTATATCACATGTGGGAAATACCACTTTTGCAATATGTGAGTTTGTTCTCTAATGAGCATGTTGATGGTGGTTACATGCTCTTCATTTGTGTTCATCATCTTTCCTCAAATGAGGTGTTTGTGTATGGTGATGAACACTTCAACTATGTGTCAAAAACTGAGGCCCTTACAAGATTCCACTGGTTCATTGGCTTCCGTGAAAATTGGCGGTTGTGTCCCCAAGATATCCATGTAGGCGTTCCGAGGTGGAACGTCCTGTTGTGCACGCTGGAGTAAGCCCTGTTGTACCAAGGCTTGGAGTAGTCTTGTGTTCTCTTGACTTGACTCGACCATATGAGCCATGACATCCGCCCATACCGTTGATGGCGGTGCCCGTGGTTGAGTTGAGTCATCGTCATCTCGGCAAGAACCTTCAGCCCTACTCGGAGAATGAGTACGCACCATACTGCAAAATAATCATTGTTGAAGGGAGTCAAAACATGATCTCAGCAGTATGTGAAAGTATGTAAAACATGAACATGCTAAAACTTTATAAAAGCATAACAATACTTCATGTTTACACATCTTTCTAAAGCCAACATATTCAGTCCCTTATTCTGTACAGACAGACCTTTCTGTACTTAACTCAGAATTTGATCCAGTTACTAGCATTTTCATAACTCAAGTCGAACACCAAAGTTAAAGTTAACTTCAGTATCTTTCCATTGGGTACTCACATGCCTCTGGATCATCTCTGGAACAAAAGTTAGGATTGTTCAAAGTCGACAGAATTTTCTGGCTAAATTTTGCCAGCACCTCCTTTGTATGTGGTTGTTTTCATCACAGTTTTACATACAAATGAAGTACAATTCTGAACACACTATGAACTACAAAATTGTTGCAAATTTCCTAACCTTTCCAACAGTGTATCATATGACCCTTAGAAAATTTTCTACAGACTGTGACGGCTAATTTACAGCAACATCCAGAGGAGTTTGCAGCTGCTCTGTTTTCTGAACATTTTGCATTCATCTGGACATTCAACCAAGTTGGTGTCGGATTTGGCTCTGGAGTTCTACAGAAAAGTTGTAGAGCACTTAATAAGCTTTCCAGAACTGTATCAAACACCTCCATTGGGTCAAGCTGATCAGAGTTACACTCCGTTAAAGCCCAGAAAAATTTATGTCTGAACAGAGCACTCTGTCTTTGAGATCAAAAGAAACCTAACAAGTCTCTTCTTTGAAACTTAGTTTAAATGAAGAGCTCAGTACTAATATGAGCTTTATCACATCCATTTTTAGTTTGGAAGTTAGTCATGAATGATTTCTTCATAGGTAAGAATACTATCCAGTGTAGTACGGTGGCGATGCACCGTAAGACATATGACGGTACTACGTTGCCTCGCCAAAGAAAAACCTAACCGGGTTACACTGGCATATACGCATCCTTCGGTGGTGCTAAAACGGTCACTCGCAAACGTGTTCTACACGCACTAAGGTTTTCCTGGTTAGTACCTACATAAGCCACACTCAATCATCAGGCCCGGATGCACACCGAACCCGGTATCCATACAGTTTGTACACTCGGCCGTCATCAATCGCCCAGGTGTTCTCAAGCCAAACACGCCTTGAGCTACGTGTTCACGTTACTGACCACGTGACGGGGTCTCCCAAATTGCACCACGCACGCCAGGGAAGACGTTGCTCGAATACCCCAAACGACATGAAGAGTCGTAGAGGATACTAAAGCGGGTCGGGTTACCTGCCACCCGTGGGGCTCCACCCTTCAGATTGTGCGCACTGGTGGACAGCGCATACTGCACCCCCAAGACATAGAACGTCCCGAGATGCACGGTTTTCCGACATAACAAATAAGTTAGGTTGCCACCTTCATATTATGCTAATAATAGTCCTTATGTGGGCCTAGTACCGTTAACTCACTGTATCCTAAGGTTTTGACATAATATGATGCTCAATCCGTGCTCTGTTCCCAATGCAGCTCTGATACCACCTGAGACGGCCGCTAGGACCTCGTCGGGTGGTGCCGTGTTATGCGGCACCCAACAGCACACGGGTCGATGAACACACATCATATTACATAAATGGTTTGCGGAAGCATACAAGATTGTTTTACAAATAAGTATATCAGAGTAAACTACAGCGGAAGACTATCACTCTCACGACTCATATCTAAACTAGCAACAAAGAAACGGTCCAGCCCGCGGACGTTTCTTACTAGCAACACGAAGACAATCTGCAGCGGCGAGGATGCTCTTAGAGTAAGCACTCGGAGGTTCCCGAGTCTCATCGGCACCCCTTCTCATAATCATCGAGTCAATTACCTGCAAAACAACTCGGATAGCATCCGTGAGCATAACGCTCCGCAAGACCTAACCGTCACCCTAAACATGAAACTCTAAGTGAGGTTATGAACCTAACATAGGATGGCATAAGCATAATTAAACTCGCCTAAAAGTGAATCCTTACTTTCAGGTATTAATTGCAGCATTTTAAGTAACCCTGGGCACGCCACATCGGGAGTCCACAATCAAACAAGAAACGCTTCCTCCCGATGTAAATTGCTCATGGCATAAAAGAATCGAGTTTGCACTAGCCTATTCATCAAGATCCAATACAACGCTAGTATAATACTTCACATCAAAATGATTAGTTCCTTTCTCATGCAAGTTCTTACTACGTCACGACTGTGAGAACAAGTATGCTCGGTCCATTCCGCGAGCGACGGTGATTCGAATCAATAACACCCGGACTACACGACACGTACGCCCGTACTCAACATTGCCTACAACAACCATCACTGACGTCGTACGTGGCAGCCTTTCCCCCGTTTCAACCCCGCTGAATCGATCAAGTCGCCCCATACAGTAGCTACTCTCATGGTGCACCTTCCGACGTGAGATGTCATGAGAATATTCCCCACATACTGCACACCGGCCGTCCGCCTGAGGCGACCCGAAAAGTCCCAACGACAGCTTCCCGAGGTACATCGGTTTACTGGGTCCCATATATCCAGCATGAGTCCGGCACACAACTCAAACTTGTTCAACAGGGCCGCATACGGATCGGTCCATGACCGACACGGACAGGTCTACAGCACCCAGGCCCCTATGTCCTGCTGCCCCTACAACCTTCCGGTCTCAACTTTAACTTGCTAATTCAATTATGAACCAATCCCGTATGCCCCTGTTGTTCCTGAAACTGCGAGTAGCATCACCACTCGACTTCTACCGAACCGTACTTAAGCATGGCAGTTCTACATGGTGAAAGACACCTACCCAATACTCCATGGGTCATTTGGTTATGCAAGAGGAGTATCAAACACTAGACCTAATGCATAATTCATATCCTGACCGAAAGTGAATACAGAACAAAAACTTAACAGCTGTTAAATGCAAACCGGAGCTTGCCTGTTTTGCAGGGTAGTCGTATATAAACATTTAGTGTCCTTGCAGATCCACCCTTGACTCTCCGGAGCTTGATCCACTTCGATGAATCACTCCTTTGAGTCCCCTTCGTTGTGGTTCCTATTGAAATGCATATGCATATGTTTTATAGACTGTAATGGAAAGAAGTCATGGAATTAATTTCTTAGGAACAGAGGTTGTGTGGAAAAGACAAGCATGGCTTGTTTTTCCTCTGTTGTGCAAAGAACAGAAATAAACTAAATTGACCTTAAGGCCTTAGCTATACACTAACCCTTTTCTCTAATGAACATAATAGATAAGCTGAAAAGATTTGAGTGCAACTGAAGAACAAGAACTCCAATGGCCTCAAAAATTTTACAGCAGGTTCTATACTACCTAAGGATTTAGCTTGACAAATTGCAGCTAATGTGGAGTCATATTGTGTCCTCCATAATTCTCACAATATCTCTTATGTATTTTTCCCTTATACATAAGTATGGAGAATAAGAACAGGGAGTTCAAGGACTCATCTTGGGCTGATAATTTACATGTGAGTTCTTGATCACATGAGAGTAATCTGGTCCAAACTTCAGCCCTTTTCCTTGAGTAGTTCTCCCAGAACAATTCTTTAAGCATTTGTACTCAAAAGAATTAATTCCGTAGTAATGTGCATTTCCATGCCCAATTAAGTGACCTACAATTCCAAGTATATCTCAGAGAGCTTGCCTAAATTTTCCTATGATTTTTGGAGCTATGTATTGCTTAGAACAGATTTTTGAAGTGGGAAACATTTTCTGAAAATGTTTCTGGACTCCTTTGAACACAGTAGTTTGCATTTAGCAAATTACTACTCAAAAGATCTTCAAATGAGCTGAAAATCTGCTAGTAGGTCAATACTATGCTAAAGAATATTCTGGCAAAATTTGGGGATTTTTGGATAATCCAAACCCCCTCAATAATTCTTTTTCAGAAAACCTTCCAAGAATTTTCCAGAATATAATATTAACTTTCATACAAATCTGAGTTCATATTTGGATATAACTCATAGAGATGAATCCAACCCAATTGGAATCACTCAAATTGGAGTTTTCTACAGGGAGATATGAATTTCCAAAGATTTAGCTAAGTCTGGAATTATTTTCCTACAGAAATTTCGGCTGGACCCACAGTTTTGAATTCCAGCCAATAGAAACGAAGCCACACCGGGCCACAAGATTGTACCGTGTAGCCACAACAGATCCTAGCCACAACAGAACCTCTTTTTAAACTCTTCAGGCACTGACGGCTGGGACCCGCCCGGTCTTCTTCTTCCTCCCGTTGTTTTCCCGCGCCCGCGCTGTCCCTCGCCGGCCCGACGCCGGAGCTCACCGGCTCGCCGTCTCCGGCCACCGCCCGAGCTGAGGTTTGCCGCCAGAGCGTTTATGACATCGAGGAACATCTCTGCGGGGTCATCTAGGGCTGCCGGTGACCGGAAACACCCCGGCGACGTGTGGCGGTCTTTGCTGCCCTTCGGCGCCGTCGACCAGGGTTCCTAGTCCTCCAACCAAGCGACAAACACGTGCTACAGCATCAGTTGTTGATCACCAAGCTCGGCATGGCCCTCAAATGGCTCGGGAACGGCCGCAAACCGGTCGTCACCGTGCGCCCGATTCGGTCCGCCGGAGAAGTGCTCGGTAGACCTCAAAATACGTCGCTCCCAAGGGTTTTCATGCGACGGATGCTAAAGAGAATATGATCGCCGGCTAGTCCAGCTCCTACGTGCAAAGTTTGACGAGCTAAGAACGAATAGAAGTGGAGAATTTTGGATTCCCGTACCGGATGCTCGGGTTGAAGCCGCCGGAGCAAAAACTTCGAATTCGCCGGCTACGCTCCACGATTTGCTCCAAGTTTTGGGTGAGAGTAGTAACACAGCAGAACGCTCCTGTGTCCGCGCTTGATCGGGCTTGGAAGCTTCTGTGGAGAGCTGTCCACGTGAAGCCGACCGCCGGTTCTTTTGAGGTCGCCGCGAAATGGTTGATTGAGGGCTCGGGAACGCCGGGACTTGGTGGTTTTTGGGTCGGGGAAAGTGAGCAACGGTTGCGCCTCAGTGTTTAGCCGCTCGGAGGCAGCGGGCGCGATAGTCTCCGCTGGTTTCTGATCGACCGAGAACGGACGAGGGGGGGAAGTGGCTTTGCGGCGTTCACGCGAGGGGAGGAGGACAATTGGGTCTTCGCTCGGCTGAGGCACGATAACGTCGACGGAACCGCCTTCGGTGGCTGCGCGTGGGGGGGGGGGAGGCAGCAGGAGGTGTCGGGTTCAGTTCCCCGGGGCTCGGTGGCACCCGAGCAGAACAGAAGCAAAGAATTCATTTGCTTCATGGTTAAGTTAGGTCTCTAGCTCACTGCCATGTGTGTCCTACCCCACACTCTAACCGCCAAATATCTCCTCATGCTGACCCTCTTAATTCCCAAAATTCTGAGTTTAAAGGGTGGCTAGAATTTGAATTCTCCAAATTCAGTTTGATTTGGTGACAAATTTGAATTTGGCTAGAATTTGCAAATGCTTCTCTTTAACTCCCTTTTTGAGCCCACCCTACAAATGCAAAGTTGGTGATAACACTTTTCCCTATCAATCCAACTATATGGCTGCATGTTTATTCAAAGTTCTTGGTTATCACATGTGTGAACTTTGAATTTCAAATCTGAGTTTTAAACTCACATGCAAAGAGGTATTTAACTCGTTATTGGTTCAACACTTTTAAATAAAAAGGTGAGCCTCATTTTTGGATGGTCATCCATGTATTACTTTGCATGTAGAAAAGTTTTAGCAAGTCCCATTTTTCATGTATTTGCCACACATATGAACTCAAACCTTGGTTTTTATTCATACACATTTTTGGGACTTTTACAATTAGTGTGTGCGAAGGTATTTTTAAAAATAGATCTTCGGTCCGGATATCACCAGATTAAAATCCGGGTAGAAGATATTCCAAAGGCGGCATTCTCAACGAGATACGGGCTGTATGAGTATCTCGTTATGTCTTTTGGTTTGACCAATGCCCCGGCACACTTTATGTACCTGATGAATTCAGTGTTCATGCCGGAGTTGGATAAATTCATCGTTGTCTTCATAGACGATATCTTGGTGTACTCCAAGTCAGAGGAAGAACATGCTGAGCATCTGCATATTGTGCTACAAAGATTGCGAGATCATCAGCTCTATGCGAAATTCAGCAAGTGTGAATTCTGGATTAATCAAGTACTTTTCCTCGGACACATTATTTCAGTGGAGGGCATTGCTGTAGATCCGAGTAAGATTATCCATGTACAGAAATGGAAGTCACCAAAGTCAGTACATGAAATCCGTAGCTTCCTCGGTTTAGCGGGTTACTACCGGAGGTTCATTCTGGGTTTCTCCAAGATCGCTAAACCGATGACGGAATTATTAAAAAAGAATACCAGATTTATGTGGAGTGCTGCGTGTGAACAAGCTTTCAAGACTTTAGTAAGGCATCTCACAACAGCCCCAGTTCTTGCTCAGCCAGATACGACGAAGCCATTCGACGTTTATTGCGATGCATCTGGCATTGGTCTTGGCTGCATGCTGATGCAAGAAAAATGAGTGGTCGCTTATGGATCTCATCAACTCAGAAATCACGAGCAGCACTATCCAACTCATGATCTTGAGTTAGCTGCCGTGGTCCTTGCTTTAAAGATTTGGAGGCATTACATGCTCGGAAATCACGTACACCTCTACACAGACCACAAGAGCTTGAAGTACATCTTCACTCAGAAAAAATTGAACATGAGGAAACGGAGATGGATAGAGCTCATTAAAGACTATGAACTTGAGATTCATTATCATCCAGGAAAGGCGAATGTGGTCGCCGATGCGCTCAGTCGTAAGGCGCATATCCATCACCTGACTATTGCTGACATGGATGATGAGGAACCAAGCCTCCGTGTCATCCCGTATGGAGCTCTCTATAATCTCGCTCTCATTTCTACCATCCGAGAGGAGATCGTTGAAGCTCAACGAAAAGACAAGGGTATGTCTCACATACGGCGAAGGATAGACAACGGAGAAATGAAATGCTTCCGGAAGGACGATGAAGGTACTTTGTGGTTCAACGACCGGATTGTAGTACCCCGGGATATGGGACTACAGAAGAAAATCTTGGATGAAGCACATTTGTCCAAGTTTTCCATTCATCCGGGCAGTAATAAAATGTACCAAGATCTCCGGAAGAAGTTTTGGTGGACACATATGAAACTTGAAGTTGCAAAGTACGTTTCAGAATGTGATACGTGTATAAGAGTCAAGGCCGACCATGTAAAGAAGGCAGGCCTGTTGCAGCCATTGCAAGTACCGGCATGGAAGTGGGAAGACTTGAGTATGGACTTCATCGTCGGGTTGCCGATGATCTCCCACAACCATGATTCGATTTGGGTATTCGTGGACCGATTAACCAAATCAGCACACTTCATCCCGGTGCATATTAGGTATAACGCAAAGCAGTATGCAGAGCTGTACATAGCACGGATCTTGTGCTTACATGGAGTTCCCCGCACCATTGTGTCAGATAGAGGGTCGCTGTTTGTAGCCCGTTTCTGGGAACAGCTATACGCATCCTTGGGGACGAAGTTGATTAGAAGCTCTGCGTATCACCCTCAAACCGATGGGCAAACTGAGAGGGTGAATCAAATACTGGAAGATATGCTAAGAGCATGTGCCATCCACCAAGGTAAGAGCTGGGATGATCAATTACCGCTGGCAGAGTTTCCGTACAACAACGGATGTCAGACGAGCATCAAAATGGCACCATATGAAGCTCTATATGGCCGGAAGTGCTGTACACCATTGAACTGGTGTGAGTCCGGTGAACGAGTAACGTTCGGGGTTGATCTTGTTAATGAAGCCGAAGAGAGAGTTCGGATAATACAAGAAAACCTCAAAGCTGCCCAATCTCGTCAGAAAAGCTACGCGGACCAGAGGCGCCGACCGCTGCATTTTGACGTCGGAGAGCACGTGTATCTTCGTGTGTCTCCGATGAAAGGGATTTATCGGTTCGGTGCCAAGGGGAAACTTGCTCCCCGATTCATAGGTCCGTTTACTATCACGGAGAAGTGCGGAACTGTAGCCTATCGGCTGGAACTACCGGCAAGCCTTGCCGGTATTCACGACATATTTCACGTGTCCCAGCTGCGGAAATGTCTCAAATTTACCGCTGCCATCCGCACCGAAGACATCGACGAGTTGAAGCCGTATCTCACCTATGTCGAGCAACCTATTCAGATTATCAACGAAAAGACCCGGATCACCTGAAACCGGACTTTGAGATTTTACAAAGTCCTGTGGAGTAATCATACCCCGGAAGAGGCGACGTGGGAAACCGAGGATTACATCTACAAGAACTATCCGAAGCTTTTGTCATAAGCTTTGTAATTACCTCCAGTCTCGTTCTTCTTTTGTAATCTCGGGACGAGATTCGTTTTAAGGGGGGAGGAATGTAAAGATCTCAAAAATGTGAATACAATGAAACTCTTGTTTGCAAAAGTTGGTTTCATATGTATGGAATTTGGGACATGTTAAAACTTTTCCCACATGTGATAACACAGATGAGGGATTTCTTCACACAAGTTCAAATGTTTGTTTGAAAACTTGGAACCCAAGAGGGGTCTAAAACCAAGATGGGAAGTTCCTATATGTGTGGGAAAACTAAAGTCAGATTTGGAACAAACTTGTTCAACTCAAAAATTCAAATGAGAGCAACACTATGAATTTCAAAACTGTTGTGCTACAAATCTCATTTGCAGCAGCCAAATTAAAAATCAGATTTCATATTTGAATTCCTTGGGTCCAAATTAGGGGGTATGCAAAGTTTCATGATTTATTGAAATGATTTGCAACCCATTTTCCAAAATGGACTTTAAATAACAAAGAATTCAAATGCATATTTGAATTTGGATGAAACTTGCCCAATTGTCCAAATGCCTCTCAGATTAAAACTCCCACAATTTAAGTCCATCATATTCAAACTTTGGGAGATATTTTGGAGGGGGATAAGGAGGGACTGAGCTGTGGGACCCATATGTCATTGAGGGAACTGAATATTGCAAAAGATCTTCAGTACACGGTCTCTGTTTGTTCACTCCCACGCGAAGCAATCGGCAGGCCTGCGTTCTCACCATGCGACACCGAGTCACACCGGGAACCGACGTTCCTCTGCCGTACATTTGCTTGTGAGCTGCTCCTCCCGGTTCTCATCTCCTCCGCTACACTCTTATCGCTCACGGAACCAAAGCCGAGGCCCTCTTCTTTCCCTCGCACCGAGAGACAGAAACACGGCCGCCCTTCTTCGATCACTCGGGAACCCAGGCAGTTCAAGTGAGCAGCACCTCTGAGCAGCAAAACCGTACCACCATACCTCCCACAACATCCTCGAGCCATCACCGAGCGGGTTCGTGCTCTCTGCACCGAGAACGGTGAGCTTCCGCGGCGGCCGCCATAAAACTGAGAGCAAGTGCTCTCGTGGACAGCTTCAACCGCGGCTTGTCACGGCCGAGCTAGGCCACCTCTGGGCATGCACGGCGTCCACACAGCTCACCCTCGAAGCTCAGGACAAACCGCGGATCATCAACAGTTAATTTCAAGATTTTCTTCCGATCGGTGCAAACCGATCTTTGGGTATGATTTCGTGAAATTCCTGATTGATTCTTGTTTAGAAACTATGAAACTTCACACACGAGATCTAGGCATGAGAGCGCACCAGTTTGCTTTTGAAACCTCGCTTGAAACACACTATGCACGGCGCAATTTCAATCTTCCCGACGGCGGCTATGGCGGGACGGTTCGGGCGCATGGTGAATCCTAGCTTGGAGCCGTTCCCGAGCCCATGTGCGGCCATGCCGAGCTCCTCTAGTACTCACTGGTTCTGTAGGACCTGTCCAGGGGGCTTTTGGCGGGCTAGCTCACCGGGATGGCACCGCCGAACTTCATCCGAGCCACTGCACCGGTGCAGGATGGTTTAGGGGCTTCACCGGTCCATGGAACTCATCCCATCGTGTTCCTCGAGTTAAATTAGGGCCTGGTGGCGAGTAGCAGCTCGGGATTTGGCCGGAGTGACGAAAACCGGCGAGCTCTGGCAAGCCCGGCGGCGCGGGAGCGCGGGGGCGGGAGGTAGACGAAGGTGCTACCGGCCCCACGCGTCAGTCACATGGAAACAGTAACCGGATCCTCTGTGGCACCGGATAAATTGTGGCAACGCGGGAAAAAGTTCTGTAGCCCCGTGTGGCTCAATTCAGGGCGTGACACATGTGCCTCCCTGGACCCACAGTCAGATTTAAAGTTTTTCCGGATTTATCCAGAGGAGCATAACTTTTGCTAGGAACCTCCAAATTTAGTGGTTCAAATTGGGTTAGATTCAGATTGACAAAACTCTATCCAAATATGAAACCCAATTTGTATGAAAGTCTTTATTTAATTCTGTAAAAAATCTTTAAATCTTTTCAGAAAAAGAATTTTAGAGGGAATGTGGTTTATCCAAAAATCCTCAAATTTGGCCAGAATATTTTTTAGGGTGTTCTTAGACTCCTGTGAAAGTTTCAGCTCATTTGGAGTTATTTTGGTTAGGAGAATTCAGATTGTAAGTTACTGTGTTCAAATGAATACGGAAACATTTTCAGAGAATTTCCAAAACTTGTAAATTCAGTTCTAGGCAATTCTTAGCTCCAAAAATCCTAGGAAAATTCATGCAATCTCTATGAACTATAATTGAAATTATAGTCCCCTAAGTTTGACATGAACATGGGTGTTACCTTAGAATTAATTCATCTTTGTTTAAATACTTAGAGGATTGTTCTGAATAAATAACTCAATGAATAGTGCTAATTTTTGGTCCAGGGGACTTTATTGTGACAAGGAACTCACAAGAAAATTCTGAACTCCATTGGAGCTCTGGGTCACCACTGTCATTTGTAACCTCTTAAGGTGATCAACACTTAAGTGGGAAAAGCACTCAACCTTTGATCATAGTGTTTAAACCCAACCCAAACCACTAGCACCAGTGTCATTTTAAATTCTTAAACAGGGTTCCAGTTTTAAAACTGTCATTAGATCTTATTAGCAAAAACTTTTCAATTAAATACATATGCATGATCATATCGTGTAGCATATACGTGGAGAATGTGAGAAGGACTTAAAGTGAAGATCAAGGAGGAAGGAAAGCAAGTGATCAAGCTCCAAGTGATCATCACTAACTGATTGTATTCTTAGTCACCTGCAAAACAGGCAAGCCCCGGTTTGCATTTGAACAGTTTTATAAAGCATTTTCATTTTTAGAGATCATAGCATTGCATTATTGATTGCATTAAGTCTAGTTGATATTGAAAACCCCAGTTGCATGACCAAAATACCTAAGAAAGAAAGGGTAGAATAGCTATGCTAAATGTTAAATGTTAGTAGGAAAGGTCCGGTAGAAGTCGAGTAGTTGGAAGCTACTCGCGAGTTTTAGGGCTGGTTTACTCGGAACGGGTTAAAAAAATTAGAAATGATGAGGAAAGTTCATACATAAGAAATGGAGACCAGGCAGGGAGGTTTAGATGCAGCAGGCTGCGGACCATGCGTGCATAGCCCTGCCTGTGTCGGTTAAGGAACCGATGTACCTTGGGAGATCCATAGTGGAACTTTTCCAACAGCCTTAGGCTTTCGGCGTCAGGGTAGAAGGAGGTAACTCGCTTATGAACATACCACTGCGGGTATGTACCTTGAGGGAGCTTGCGTACTCGGGGCAGTTGGACTGCGTCCAATGTGGAAGATCTTGGGAAAGGTGGCCGCGTACAACGTCAGTCGAGGTTGCTGCCAGTAACTCGGAGTACGGGTGTATGTGTCGTGTAGTCCGGGTGTGTACTGATTCGAATCACCGTCACTCGCGGTTATATGAGCATATTTGCCCACTGCGTCTTGACATAGTAACAACTGAACTGATTATCTTTTGAACTTGATATGGCTGTGATGTAAATTGTATTGCAACCATGATTGAATTAGAGATAGGCGCGTTAACCTTTACCTTCACTTTGTGCAAGGAGCATCGCAACAAAGCGTTTCTTGTTTGATTGTGGAGTTGCGATGCTTTTCGGCTCAAGGTCTGCACAATGAGGCTTAAAATTTGAAAGTTAATGATCAATTTAGGCGAGTCCTTTATGCAAATCTAGCTAACCCAATTGCAACCATCGTGCATGTAGAGTTTCTTGTTTAAGAGAGAAAGGTCAGTCTTGCTGAGCCTATGTGCTCACGCTTGCTATATGAGTGGTTTTGCAGGTTAACATCGACGCTAGGAAGAAGGTTGTCCAGTGAGACTCGGGGACTTCCGAGTCGTGTAACACATGGAGAACCCCGCCGCTGCCGTTGTTTTCCTGTTGCTAGCGAGAAGAGCCCGCGGGCTGGACTTCATCTCGAGTGCTTTTTTAGTTATTCGACGTGAGTTGTCTATAGACTTCCACTGTAGTTACTTGATGTAAATTATTTACAAAGAAAAACTTGTAAGCTTCCGTTATTGTTTTATGTAATACTTCGTTCTTTATATGTGTGCTGTTGGGTGCCGCACAACACGGCACCACCCAATGCGATTCCCCGGGCGAGTGCCACGTCCCTGTGACTGAACGGGCGGCGTCGGGCCGTCTCACAGGGTGTGCATGTGACACCCAGTTCCGAAAATAGAACCAAGTGAATGCATATGTGTGCCCAGGATGTTCATCACACATACACATGTAATCTACAAACTGAATTCAGAATATAACCATGAATAAATAGTGTTTAAATACTGTATTACAATGACTCACTGTCTCACTCATGAATATGTAACTTATTCTTCCAGCAGAAGACTCTAAATGACAGAGGAAAGTGACTAAGACAGCAGGCTCCATCTTCAACTCCACAGGCATGTTGACGGTAGTTCGCACGACTAGTACTCCACATGGTCTTCGAAGTACTCATCTCCTGTAGCTGATGTTTATGTGGTAATGCAAGGGTGAGTACATGTCGTACTCAGCAAGTGCGGAAAAAGTATGACATGTAGCTTATAACAAGGTATGGAATAAAAAGGCTCATTGCAGCAAGCAAATTTTATTTCACAAAACATGATAAAAACAACAACTATCTCTAGGTGAGTTAAATCCCAATATAACCAAGTAAAACAGCAACACTCGTTCCTTAATATTCCTTCACCATAATTCACCATTTATCAAGTCTCAATCAGCCGTTAATCTTTCTCAGGTTCATCTCATGCTCATAAATATTCATAACCATCTCATATTCATATAACCAAAACCAAACTCAATGTCATGACTCAAAACAGTCCCAAAACCAATCCCAATGACCATACCATAACCATACCGACTAATCATCCCAAGTTTTCCCTCTAATCATGTGAGTTGGCCAGGTGCTTGTGACCGGAAGCATGGCTATCATGATAGTTCTACACTCTGTAGAGGTGGCACCACTTTACCCACAAGTTCGTGATTTTGTCACCTGTTGGCAACTGCAGAACCTCCATTATACCAGTACACAACCGTCGGTGTATGGCCAAGAGATCACACAATAGCATTTACAAAGGGGCTACTAGATGTACGGACCCACTGAGGTTTCACCGGCAGGCTCGAATCACCATTCTCCCACCCACGGGTCCCTCTTGTGCCATGCAGTTCCCAGGGTAGTCCTCCTTGACTCCCATTCCCCACGCCATCCATGGTCGTAACAAGCTAGCAACACATCTAATTATTCAGCTTAGCCGTGCCCATATTTGCCCTTGTGGTGGCACTATTTCCTGGCATGTGCTGGCATGAACCAGTCCTTAGATCTACGGCAAGTAAACCACCATCTCATTCAGCAACATCCACGAACCAATCTTTCCTAGATCACCCCAATTCCATGCTCATTACCATCATTAAGTTCTCATCATCTTTATTCATATGAGTGCAGTAGCTAGCAAGTTGTATTTCAGCTTCCCGTATCCCGTAGATTAAGCGAAGCAAAAAGGAAAAACGACCATACCCGACTCATCAACTTTCCCGGCGACAAGGATGGTTAACAAAACTAGTAAACTCCTATAAAAGGGTGTCCCATCAAGTTGACACAAGCATATGAGTTTTCGCAAACAAAACAGTTTCAAAACATGGGATCAATATGGTCAAGGGGCTCTTGCCTTGCTCCCGTGGCTCTTGCTGTTCGAGCATCTGGAAGTCTTGGTGCTGTAGATCCTCGTAGATGGCTTCTTTAGTTTGACCTTCTACTCACGACCACGCACATACAAAATTTACAGCAATCAAACATCGTGCACAAACTTTACTCAAGATGCAATGGGGTAGATAAATGCAAATCCTATGGTGCTGTTTTATTAAACCAGTTTGTACGTGTTCTTGCATGTTTTAATGGGCTTTCATGGGGTTTTATGATGAACAAGGGCGTAGGGATCAAGTGTGGACATGGTGATGATCTTGACTCAAGATCTAGATCAATTCCACCGTCGAAACCTGATCAAAACGCGATCTGTCCACACGTAAAAGTTTCTGCTCGAAGGGGGCGAAGAAAACATATGCGTAGAAATAGAGGCGACGTCGTAAGATGGGTAATGGAGACCTACCTCACTTACTCCTTGTTGCAGGGCCTTTCTCCTAGCAATGGCAGCTCCGGGGAATTTTTCTATGGAAGATGAGGGCAGGACAGATCGTCGGGCTTCTTCTCCGGTGACAGCGAGGCATGACGGGGCTCGACGGCGGCCAAATTCCGGCAAGGGGGGAAACTTGGTGACTTGGCAGAAAGGAAGGGGGCTTGGCAGCAAGGGGGGGGACGTCCAAAATAGAGATAGGTGCGGCCAGGGGGTGGGGGTTATATTTATAAGGGAGAAAAAGAGGAGTCCTACTCCAATTGGAACTCAAACAAGAGTCCTACTCAATTTGGAGCTCAACCAACTTATCCCCTTAGTTAGGTGCGGCAGCCTTGGGGATTTTATCCCCCCAAATGTGGGGAAAATTCCCCTATTGTGGAATTGGGGAATTTGGAAATGTTGGGGAAAATTTGGGGAAATTTGGGAATGGCTCATTTCAGCTATCTTTTTCCCATTCCTGACCATTTCTATGTCACTTGTTCCATTTCTCCATTCCCCTCTCCATTTCTAAGTTCCGTTCTCCATTTTTACACTCCCCTCTCCATTTATATGTCCCATTCTCCATTTCTACATTCCCCTCTCCATTTCTATGCCCCATTGTGACACCCGGTTCCGAAAATAGAACCAAGTGAATGCATATGTGCGCCCAGGATGTTCATCACACGTGCACATGTAATCCACAAACTGAATTAAGAAAATAACCACGAATAAATAGGGTTTAAGTACTTTATTACAATGACTCAATGTCTCACTCATGAATGTTTATCTTATTCTTGCAGCGGAAGACTCTAAACGACAGCGGAAAGTGACTAAAGACAGCAGACTCCATCTTTGTCTCCACAGGCATGTTGACGGTAGTTCGCACGCCTAGTACTCCACATGGTCCTCGAAGTACTCTTCTCCTGTTGCTGATGTTTATGTGATGATGCAAGGGTGAGTACATGTCGTACTCAGCAAGTGCGGGAAAAATATGACATGTAGCTTACAACAAGGTAGGAAATAAAAAGTCTCATTGCAGCAAGCAAATTTTATTTCACAAACATGGTAAAAACAGCAACTAAGTCTAGATGTATTAAATCCCAAAATAACCAAGTAATCAGCAACATTCTTTCATCATTATTCTTTCACCATAATTCACCATTTATCAAGTCTCAATCAGCCATTAATTTTTCTCAAGTTCATCTCATGCTCATAAATATTCATAACCATCTCATATTCATATAACCGAAACCAAACTCAATGTCATAACTCAAAACAGTCCCAAAACCACTCCCAATGACCATACCATAACCATACCAAATATCCATCCCAAGCTTTCCCTCTAATCATGTGAGTTGGCCAGGTGCTTGTGACCGGAAGCACGGCTATCATGATAGTTTTACACTCTGTAGAGGTGGCACCACTTTACCCACAGTTCATGATTTCGTCACCTGTCGGCAACTGCAGAACCTCCATTATACCAGTACACAACCGTCGGTGTATGGCCAAGAGATCACACAATAGCCTTTACAAAGGGGCTACTAGATGTACGGACCAACTGAGGTTTCACCGGCAGGCTCGAATCACCATTTTCCCACCCACGGGCCCCCTCTTGTGCCATGCAGTTCCCAGGGCAGTCCTCCTTGACTCCCATTCCCCGCGCCATCCACTGTCCATAACAAGCTAGCAACACACCTAATTAGTCAGCTAAGCCGCACCCATATTTGGCCTTGTGGTGGCACTATTTTCCTGGCATGTGCTGGCATGAACCGGTCCTTAGATCTACGGCAAGTAAACCACTATCTCATTCAGCAACATCCACGAACAAAGCTTTCCTAGATCTCCCTGATTCCATGCTCATTAACATCATCAAGTTCTCATCATCTTTATTCATATGAGTGCAGTAGCTAGACATATTTTATTTCAGCTTCCTGTATCCCGTAAGTTAAGCGAAGCAAAAAGGAAAAACGACCATACCCGACTCATCAACTTTCCCAGTGACAAGGATGGTTAACAAAACTAGTAAACTCCTATAAAGGGTGTCCCATCAAGTTGACTCAAGCATACGAGTTTTCGCAAACAAAATAGTTTCGAAACATGGGATCAATATGGTCAAGGGGCACTTGCCTTGCTCCTGTGGTTCTTGTTGTTCGAGCGTCTCGAAGTCTTGGTGCCGTAGTTCCTCGTAGATGGCCTCTTGAGCCTGTTCTTCTACTCACGATCATGCACATACAAAATTTACAGAAATCAATGATCATGCACAAACATTACTCAAGATGCAATGGGGTAGATGAAAGCAAATCCTATGGTGCTGTTTTATTAAACCGGTTTGTACGTGTTCTTGCATGTTTTAATGGGCTTTCATTGGGTTTTTGACACGACCCCACTGGTCCTGTCGAGCCAGGATCACGCTGAGGGGTGCTGCGTTGCACAGCACCGTATAACACACGTCAAAGGTACAAAGCGGAAGCGGAAGCTTTATTACATAAACAGGTTTATGAACATGTTTACATCAAAATAAGTTCAGTCTACACTCACGGGCGTAGACTAAGCATCAAGTGCACGTTCAGCCCTCGAATGTGTCCTTGCTAGCACACACGCACACTAACTCTGCGGCGTGCACGACTCCCACTCGACGGAGTTCCCCTCCTGGGGTTCCGTCTCCTCTTCGGGAGTCCCTTCCTCATAGAACCCTGCAAAAGCTTCAAACACAAGCAGTGAGCACGAAGGCTCAGCAAGTCTGACCCGTCTCACCTAAGCATGGAACTTCTACATGAGGGTAATGGGTTGCATGAGGTAAAAATCATTTGCAAGGACTCGCCTAATTAGTAGAACCTTACTTTCAAGTTTTAGCAGCAGGTTGTGGAGAACCTTACGCTAAGGCACATGAGAGAGCCGCAATCAAACAAGAAACGCATTTCTCTCATGTACCTTGCCCAAAGTTGAAAAGAACTTTAGTTAGCACTGAGCTACAGCATATCATTAACAATCAATGTCCAGCTTTCAATCAGCAACATTTTAACATGTAACTAGCCTGTTCTTTCTACGTCACGGTACAGTGAACAAGTGGTACTCACTGACCGCGAGGGACGGCGATTATAATCGATTTTCACCTGCAGGGTTACCCGAACAACCCGTCACGTATGCCCGTACTCGATGATGCCTACAACAACCATCACGGACGCCGTACGCGACTACCTTTCACCCGTTAGCCAAATATTGAACCGGTCCCATCGTCCCGAGCAAGAGGTCCCTGCACGCGCATCTCTGTGCCGCCAGCTGATTTACACCTCGAGCTCTCAACCTACCCTCTGAACGACGGGCAATGCCTCAATACCCAGCTACCCGAGTTACATCAGTTTCCCGGTTCCCATATAGCCGGTAGGTCTTAGGTACTGTTCTAGCTTGTTCAACAGGCCCGCACACGGCTCGGTCCTCAATCGACACAAGCGGAGCTACAGCACACAGGCCCCAAAGTCCTGCTGCCCTTACTCTCCGCTCGGTCTCATTTTCTTGTCATATGTGTCATGTGCTATCTCTACCCGAGCAATGTGCCTCTAGCCTATTCTCGCGAGTAGTTCCAACTACTCGACTTGTACCGAATCCTACTCTATCCTAGCAATGCAGTGGCTAACGAGGTTTTCCATCCTAAACCCAACCCATGGTTTTCTTGGCTGTGCAGTTGGGTTTCCAATCAAGACTCTAATGCAAAGAACAAAGGAAACAAGTATGTGCTCAAAACAATAAAAATTTGTAAAAAGGTTAATGCAAACCGGGGCTTGCCTTGCTGCTCTTGGTCGTAGGCTAGCTGTTCCTCCGGAGTAACGAAGTCTAGGACTTCGGGTTCCTCCTCGACCTTAGCGACTACATGATAGAAACAATACATGTATTAATTTAATGCATTTGTATTAAGCTTGAAGTTGTTAAGTCTATAACCCTTGCTAGACAGACCTAATGACTGTGAAACTTTTACTGTGGCTTGGTTACAACCTAAACAAGGATTTGGTCAAGCTTTAGTTGCAGCCAAGCTCATTTGAGCCCTCCACAAATAATTATGTCCTTGACCTTAATTGGAATTCTTAGGGTGTTCTAGGAATTTTCATGAGACAAACTATGACTTTCTGAAAACTAGATTTTCATAGGGTTCTAATGGAGTTGGTCTCACTTAATTTGGAAGTCTCTAACTAAAGATATGAGCTAAACAATTTCAGAGAAAATTCTGAAAATGTTTCTGAACATTTTCTATTTTCTCTGGAACAGTTTTACTAATCACACCATTAGGTGGACTAAATGAGCTCAAATGGATCTGAAATTTTTATGGTAGTTCAAGGATATTTTGGTAAACATCTCAGCAAAATTTCAGGATTTTCCTCCAAAGGATTCTCCAGTTAAAATTCCAAACAGTTTAAACTTTAAGGAATTAATTCTGGAGAATTAAGGAATTTCATGAAGTGAAACTTGATTTTCTGGAAAGTACTCAGAGATCTGAATCCAGCAAAATTTGGTTCACTCGATTTGGAGCTTTCTAGCCAAAGTTATAAGGATTTGAAGTTTGAAGGAAATCTGAAAATCGGGGAAAAGTTTAAACTCGCGCGTGGGCCCAGGGGACACGCGTCGCACGCGGAAGCGACAGCACACCGCGGCCCACAAGGCTTTTGCGCGCCAGCACACCCGATCCCGGCCGCAGCCGGATCCCGATTCAAAATATCGGCCGCTGACAGCTGGGGTCCACCCCCTTCTTCAACCTCGCGACACCCGCGCCCCGCCGCCGAGGGACCTCGCCGGAGAGCTCGCCGCTGGCTGCTGTACAGCTCCAAACTTCTTGATTCTGGCCGCCCCTGCCTATTTTTACTTGGGGAACATGATCCGAGGGTCAGCTGCTCATGACAACGGCCGGAGCATGGTCGGCGACGAGCCGCCATATCGGAACGACTTCGGCCATGTCGGCTGACTCTCCTAGTACCTCAGCTACTTGGGAAATCGGTCGGGGAGCACCAGTGGACCTCAGAGAAGGTCGACATGAACTCGAGGCAGCTCGGGGAAGGCCCGAAATAGGTCCTCACCGTGCGCCCGATACCCCCCGTTCGTTCCGCCATTAGTAGACCTTGAATTACGCCGGGCACAGAGGTTCTCCGGCCCAGAGTTGTGAAGGCAACTTGTGCGTCACCGTGTCTAGCTCGTGTGGGAGTGGCCTGAGGCCCTCTAATCCTTTCTAGAGCACGAATTAAACAGAATCGTACCCGAAGGTCGTTCTGCACACAGAAAGGGGAAAAGTGGAAATTCGCCGCCGGTGAGCAACCACTCGAGCTGTGGCTCGGGGATGAGCAGCACCGGTCACCTGCGCGTCCAAGGGTGCCTTGGCTCGGGCGTGACAACGCCCAGGTTGGGCTGTCCACGAGAGCCCGAGGTGCGGCGGTTTCCAGTTCCGATTTTTATCTTTCGGCACAGCCGATAGCACTTGGTTTCAATCGACTTCTAGCAATGGGGAGGATGGAGGAAGGTCTCTAGTACCTTGCTGGGACCCTGGAGTGGAAGGAGGGAGCTGCGATCGGCTTGATCGAGCGGAAGCTCGAGCGGCGGTGATGGCAGTGGAGAAATGGATCGTGCACGTCGGCAGCTCGGGAAGTGAGTGATCAGAGCACGCCGGGGAGGGAATAAATAGCCCGGCGGCTGGTCTCCGGCTTGGGGCGCGCAGCAGGAGCTGGCGCCGGCTGCCCCCCTTCGGTGGCGCGCGCGCACAGCAGCCGGGAACCGACTGAACTGTGGTTCAGTCGGTTTGTTTTGAGGCAGAGGCTGACAGGTGGGTCCCACTCCTCTTTTAACCTCTGAAATTTACTCCTAACAGCTGTGGTAAACAGTGAACCCTATACTACCCTTGGCAATTCAAATTATTCACCCATGAGCCATTTGAATTGATCAAAGTGCAAATGAGGTCTGGTTTGAATGAATTTCAGCACAAGTTCAGTTTGAAATTCAAATAAAGTTTGAATTTCTCCCCCTTAGCTCATGTCAAGATCAACTCCAAATGGAGTGAAAATTGGTGTGGGAGCTCACAAAAATGTGCTGAGTGAGAATATGCCTTCCACTTTTAAATTCAGTGGGTGAAAACAGTTTGAATTTGAATATGGTTTCAAACTGCCCTCCTCCTATCTATACCCAAAATGACCTCAAAAAGGTTTTGAATTTGTGTGAAACTTGGCATGGACATCCTTAGCAAAGTGTAGGAGTTTTCATATGTCCAGCCCATCTATATCACATGTGGGAAATACCACTTTTGCAATGTGTGAGTTTGTTCTCTAATGAGCATGTTGATAATTGTTACTTGCTCTTCATTTGTGTTCATCATTCTTGCTCAAATGAGGTGTGTGGTGTGGTGATGAACACTGCAAATGGTTGTTAAAACTGAGGCCCTTACATTCCTCCCCCCTTAAAAGAATCTCGTCCCGAGATTATAAGGTGAAAATGAGAGAGAGGACGGTGGAAAATTACCGGATGTGCGACGTGAAAAAGTCGGGGTAGTTAGTGCGAAGGAATTCTTCGCTCTCCCATGTCGCTTCGTCCATGGAGTGATTACTCCATAGAACCTTGTAGAACCACAACGTACGGTTGCGTGTGGTTCGGGCCTTTTCATCAATAACCTGCACCGGTTCCTCCCGATAGGTGAGATCCGGTTGCAGTTCTTCAATGTCTTCCAGCTGAACGGTAGTTGATAGCTTGAGACACTTCCTCAGCTGGGAAACGTGAAAGACGTCGTGCACACCGGAAAGTGCTTCTGGTAATTTCAGCCGGTATGCTACCGATCCACATCTTTCGGTAATCTGGAATGGACCGATGAATCGGGGTGCCAACTTTCCTCTCACCCCAAATCTGTTTATGCCCTTCATTGGAGACACCCGTAGATATACGTGGTCCCCAACTTCGAATTGTAATGGGCGCCTTCTCCGGTCCGCATACTGTTTCTGACGGGATTGAGCGGCTTTTAGGTTCGCTTGAATTAGTCGAATCTTTTCTTCCGCGTTGTTGACAAGGTCAATCCCGAAGGTAACCCTTTCGCCAGACTCACACCAGTTCAATGGTGTGCGGCATTTTCTTCCGTATAGCGCCTCGTAGGGCGCCATCTTGATGCTGGCTTGGTACCCATTGTTGTACGAGAACTCGGCTAACGGCAAGTGATCATCCCAATTCTTGCCGTGGTCGATAGCGCAAGCTCGTAGCATGTCTTCTAGGATTTGATTTACCCGCTCAGTTTGCCCATCCGTCTGCGGGTGGTAGGCTGAACTACGGATCAGCTTCGTCCCCAAGGCAGCGTGTAGCTGCTCCCAAAAACGGGACACAAATAAAGTGCCCCGGTCCGATATGATGGTACGGGGTACGCCGTATAAGCACAGAATCCGTGAGATGTACAGTTCAGCGTACTTCTTGGCGTTGTAGTTGGTGTTGACCGGGATGAAATGGGCAACTTTGGTGAGCCGATCGACGATCACCCACACAGAATCATGTTTCTGCAAAGTGGTGGGTAAACCGACGATGAAGTCCATGCTCACATCCTCCCACTTCCAGGCAGGAACGCCCAGTGGTTGCAGCAGTCCCGGTTTCCGCATATGATCTGCCTTCACCCTTCGACATGTATCACACTCGGACACGTATTTGGCAGTCTCTCGCTTCATCCGTGTCCACCAAAACCTTCTTCTGAGTTCTTGATACATTTTGTTGCTGCCGGGGTGAATAGAAAATTTTGATAAGTGAGCCTCATCAAAGATTTTCTTCCGTAGCTCCGGGTTTCGGGGTACGACAATCCGGTCCTTGAACCATAGGACGCCGTCTCCGTCCTTCCGGAAACATTTCAACTCCCCACTGTCTACACGTCTCCGCAAATGTGACATGCCCTTGTCATTCTTCTGGGCTGCCGCTATCTCTTCACGGATGGTGGGGATCAAAGCTAGGTTGTAGAGAGCTCCGTGTGGAATCACATGTAGTGGTGGTTCGCTCTCTTCCAACGGTATGATGGTCAGATTATTAACGTGTGACTTGCGGCTCAGCGCATCTGCCACAACGTTTGCCTTGCCCGGATGATAATGGATCTCTATTTCGTAATCCTTTATCAGTTCCAACCATCTTCGTAGCCTCATGTTCAACTCCTTCTGAGTGAATATGTACTTGAGGCTTTTGTAGTCGGTATATAAATGTACGAGGTTACCGAGTAGGTAGTGCCTCCACATCTTCAGTGCAAGTACCACGGCAGCGAGCTCCAAATCGTGAGTTGGATAATTTTGCTCATGGTTCCTAAGCTGCCGTGATCCATACGCGACCACTCTTCGGTCTTGCATCAGCACACATCCGAGCCCAATGCCGGATGCATCGCAGTACACATCGAACGGTTTTGTTGTGTCTGGCTGCGCCAAAACCGGTGCTGATGTCAGGTGCTTGACTAAAGCCTTGAATGCTGCTTCACATGCTGGACCCCAAACATATTTGGTAGCCTTCTTCAGCAGCTCTGTCATTGGCTTGGCAATCTTCGAGAAGTTCGGAATGAACCTCCGATAATATCCCGCGAGTCCGAGGAAACTCCGTACCTCATGAACAGTTCTCGGGGATTTCCAATTCAGCACTTGCGTGATCTTGCTCGGGTCCACAGCGATACCCTCCGCTGAGATGATATGCCCGAGGAAAGGCACTTGCGATATCCAAAACTCGCATTTGCTGAACTTTGCGTATAACTTGTGATCCCGCAGCCGTTGCAAGACTATACGCAGATGTTTCTTGTGATCTTCCTCCGTCTTGGAATATACCAGGATGTCGTCGATGAAGACCACGACAAACTTGTCCAGCTCCGGCATGAACACCGAGTTCATTAAGTACATGAAGTGAGCTGGAGCATTGGTGAGGCCGAAGGACATGACCAGGTACTCATAAAGTCCGTACCTTGTCGAGAAAGCTGTCTTTGGAATGTCCTCCGCCCTTATCTTAATCTGATGGTACCCGGATCTTAAATCCATCTTGGAAAAGATCTTCGCTTCGACCAACTGATCAAACAACATGTCGATCCGTGGCAACGGGTACTTGTTCTTGATGGTTACGGCATTTAATGGACGGTAGTCCACGCAAAGCCGCAACGTTTCATCCTTCTTCTTGACAAATAATGCCGAACAGCCCCATGGCGAGGAGCTCGGCCTAATAAAACCCTTCTCCAGAAGGTCCGTGAGCTGAGTCTTCAGTTCAGCCAACTCCTTGGGCGCCATCTTGTACGGCCTTCGGGATATTGGCATGGTCCCCGGTGCAAGTTCAATCTTGAACTCCACCTCTCTATCGGGTGGCATCCCCGGCAAATCGTCCGGGAATACATCCGGGAACTCTCGGACCACTGGAATGTCTTCCAATCTGATGGTTGTGGCTTGATAGACACTTGGAAGTTTTATTTCTGGACTGTCCAGAAATAATGAGTGAGAACCGTGCACCTCTGAGTTTAAGTGCACGACTCGAAGGACGGTGTCTAAAACAGCGCCGTGGCGGGTTAACCACGACATCCCTAGGATGACATCGACCTTCTGCCCCTCTAAGATAATGAGAGACGTGGGGTACACTCTACCCGCTAAGCATAATGGTGCTTTGGAGACCATTACGCTTGCTGAAATCTTCCCACCCGGTGAACAAATTAAATATGGACTATCGGTGGGTAGTATTGGCAAGCTGTGTTTAGCAATGAAAGCTTGGCTAATAAAATTATGCGTGGCGCCTGAATCAAATAGTACTGTAGCGGGGTGCTGGTGGAGTTGGAACATACCCGCAAGGATTGGCTCGCCCTCCGGCACGTCCTCAATGGCAAGCTGGTGGACAGTACCGGGCCTAGGGTTTGCCCGCCGCGCATTAGTAGGGTTCCGGGGTTGATTCCTCCCCGGAAACTGTGGTGCCACTCCGCCGCCTTGCCTCTCCGGGCAACTGCTCGCGAAGTGTCCTGGACGACCACACTTGTAACATGTGGCCGCTGCTGGTGGAGTACTCGGGGGACGAAAGCCCGGCATGCGTTGCGGAGGTGCAAACGCACGCGGCATCGCCCGCTGCTGCTGTTGTTGTTGCGGTGGTGCTGGCAGTGCCGGCCGGAATGCCGGTGAAGAGTACGGCCGACCGCGGAACGGTATCGACCGCTGTGGTGGTTGCCAGCGTGGACCTGATGGTGGGCGGTTCACCATCCGAAACTTCTGAGAAGGACCACCTCCTTCTCCGCTGCTCTGCGGCGCGCTTCGCTTTCGCTCTGCCGCCGCCAACTCCTTGCCGGAGTCCTCCTGAACAATCGCAGCATCAATTATGTCGTTGAGGCTGCCGCGATTGAACATCGCCAGTTTGTCCTTCAGGAGCGGGTTAAGCCCCTGGTAAAAGTGGTCCCGCCGCTTCTCGTCCGTATCTGCGTGATACGACGCGTAGAGCGCGAGATCGTTGAACGCCCTGGAATATTCCAGCGCGTTTCGGCTCCCTTGTTGCAGGTGTAGGAATTCCTGCGTCTTCCTCTTCATCAGACCTGGCGGTATATGATAGGCCCTGAAGGCCGTCCGGAACTCCGCCCAGGTCATAACTCGGTCGGTGGGCTGGGAAGCACAGAAGTTGGCCCACCACGCGCTCGCGGATCCTTGGAGCTGCTGGACCGCGAACTGAGTCTTGCGCTGCTCGCTGATTTGGAGCAGCCCGAACTTCATCTCTATGGCGCGGAGCCAGTTGTCCGCGTCAAGTGGTTCATCCGCCCTTGAGAATACAGGGGGATGAGTCGCCAGGAAGTCGGAGTAGGAGCTCTGTTGGCGCTCCTCACGATCTTGACGTCTCTCTGGGCGAGACGTATTCGCAATTAACGTTTGCAGCAGTTCTGTATGCTGCTGATGTGAACCCGCCATTGCCGCGACAATGTCGGCCAATGTAACCGTCGGCAGTGGCGGTGGCGGTGTTTGCTGTTGCTGTTGCTGCTGCTGTCCCGAGGAGTCCTCGGGAGGCGATTGGGAGGTCTCTCTCCCTTGGCTAGTACCTCCAACATCAGGGTTGGCACGAGTACGCGTCATTCTGAAATTCAACACAGCAGCAATTAGCACATGTCTTACTCAAAATTCCATAAACAGCAGTAAGTATTGAAGCGACGCATGATTAACTTGCACAACATTCACATACATTGATAAAGCATAAACTTTATACAAGATACATTATTCTCGGATCTCCGAGAAGTCGTGCTCATGTCGTCACTACCTATACATACGCTACTGTCTACACGACACGTCACCGATTACAAAAGTTGGGTTACGCTACCCTAGTTGCCCTACTTGGCAACCGTAACCCCCTACTCGGAGTAGAACTCGACCTCCTGTGGGTCGTCCTCCTCCGGTACCTCAGCCGGTGGCTCTGGATCTACCACCTCTTCTCCCATTCCGGGCTCTCCCATGGCTGGAAGACCCAAGACTACCGGTACGCCCAATACCGGGGGTACGAGGTCCTGCAATGCATGCACCTCGTCCATAGCCTGGTTGTAGTCCTCTTCCCAGCCTTGTCCTTCCTCACGTCGTCCCGCTCTTGAGCAAGGTCCTCATTCTGCTGGGTTAGGGTCTGCACCAGCTCTTGCAACGCCGCGATGTCAACACGGCTCTTCTTCTTTGCCTTCTTCAGACGACGCAACTGGTTGTGTTGTTCATTCAATCGCTTGATCGTCGGAAGGAGCACATTACGGAGTGCGCTGTGAGCACCCTCGAAATGATCTCCACGGCTTGTGCTCTCCTTGAGCTTGGTGGCGAGATGCTCCGTATGAACAGCTTGGCTGTCCATCACAGCGTTTCCCGCCCTCATTTGGAGGCTGAGGTTCGCCTCCGCGGGGTTGTACCTTGGGCGAGTCGGGTCTGTTGCCTCCAGGTACCTCTCTTCCCACACATGCTGAGCTCGTCCCTCCACCGGAACGAGTGCGTATGGAGTGCCCTCCATAGCCTGCACGTGTAGTTGGCAGAAGCGTGACATAGTGTCACGGGCTGCCACTTGCCATATCCCTTCCGGTTGTCTTCCTCTCACCGTGACGGTGAATGGCACCCAACCGGGTGGCGTAGGCCCTGCAGGAACCTCGACATGGATCGTCCACGTCTTGTTCCCCTCTTCGCCTTCTTCCTTGGCGAAGTATTGCGGCATCTGGTTGTACCCGAAATATTGGAGCATTTGCCACAATGCTTCCGGGTAGCCGCTACGGTCAGAACAGTGGGAAACTACCCACCCGTTCTCCAACCGTTTATCTGCTGCCATCTGTAAAAATATATTTGAGAAATGTCAAATATTTATTTAAAAGTAAACCATTGAGTTATAACATAGGATATGTCATTGAACCCATAACACTTGGAAACATAGTTCAAATTTTTAAACAAATTTGACTGCTGATCTGCTGTTCCCATGACAGCCCTGACCAGTTTCCATATCAATCTGATTTAGGCCCGGTTAAAATCAAAACCAGTCCTGTAGCTCAACATCAAAGTTAAAGTTAACTTCAATAGCTTTCCAGAAAGTATTTGGTTGGCCTAAGATCTGTCCTGGTTCAAAAGTTATGAGATGTCAAAGTTAACAGAATTTCTGGAAACAATTGGACAGCACCTCCCTGCCTTAGGTACTGATTTGATCCAAGAGTCCCAGTTAATTCTGTTCCTAATCTGACAAAACTTTCTGTTACAAAGTTGTAACCCACCTCATAAGCTTTCCAGAACTACCTCATTTTCTATTTTTGGATTTTTATGCAGGAAGTTATGCTTAATTTACAGAGAGTCTACAGAGAGTCTTTGCTCCGTCCTGTTTTCTGGACAGTTTCAGCTCTACTGCATTTTTCGAGTGGTTAAGGGATGAAACACCTCTGGAACTCAACAGAAAAGTTGTAAAGCTCCTCCAAAGCTTTCCAGAAATGTATCATACGACCCCAACCTCGAAAGAACTCAACCTCTAACCTCTGATTAACTTCAGCCTTGATTCAGCTGAACACAGAGTGCTCTGTCCTTAACATCCTATAAGTTGAAAACTTGTTAACTTTGAATATCTTGTACAAGGGAAGGAGTTACATCAAGTTTTACTACTTTGGATCAAAACCTTCAACTTTTTAAATGAAGTTGTTCATTTAGTTGGGTGTGACGTCGACGCGTCACCAGATTATATCGGTACTACGTCCTCACAAAGAAAAACCTATACCGGACTTAGCCGGCTTCGTTAGTTCAGTGGCACTACTCGTCACTCGCACACGGATGCTACACGTCTACCGTTTCGTGGTAAGGCTACCTGCAGAAATTCAACCAATCATCAGACTCGGCTGCACACCGAGCCCGGAATCCATACAGTTTGTACACCCGGCCGTCATCACTCGCCCGGATGTTCTCAAGCCAAACACGCCTTGAGTTACGTGTTCACGTTTCAGACCACGTGACGGGGTCTCCCATATTGCACCACGCACGCCAGGGACAGACGTTGCTCGAATACCCCAAACGACATGAAGAGTCGTAGAGGATATCAAAGCGGGTCGGGTTACCTGCCACCCGTGGGGCTCCACCCTTCAGCTTGTGCGCACTGGTGGACAGCGCTTACGTGCATCCCCCAAGACATGAACGTCCCGAGATGCACGATTTTCCGACATAACAAATAGGTTAATATGCCACTTTTTATATGCTAATAACATCCTTATACGGGCTACTAACTCGTTCCTCACTGGATTTTTGAAAAAGAAAACCTTTGTACTGTGTTAAACCTCAAGCGAGCTCTGATACCACGCTGACACGACCCCACTGGTCCTGTCGAGCCAGGATCACGCTGAGGGGTGCTGCGTTGCACAGCACCGTATAACACACGTCAAAGGTACAAAGCGGAAGCGGAAGCTTTATTACATAAACAGGTTTATGAACATGTTTACATCAAAATAAGTTCAGTCTACACTCACGGGCGTAGACTAAGCATCAAGTGCACGTTCAGCCCTCGAACGTGTCCTTGCTAGCACACACGCACACTAACTCTGCGGCGTGCACGACTCCCACTCGACGGAGTTCCCCTCCTGGGGTTCCGTCTCCTCTTCGGGAGTCCCTTCCTCATAGAACCCTGCAAAAGCTTCAAACACAAGCAGTGAGCACGAAGGCTCAGCAAGTCTGACCTGTCTCACCTAAGCATGGAACTTCTACATGAGGGTAATGGGTTGCATGAGGTAAAAATCATTTGCAAGGACTCGCCTAATTAGTAGAACCTTACTTTCAAGTTTTAGCAGCAGGTTGTGGAGAACCTTACGCTAAGGCACATGAGAGAGCCGCAATCAAACAAGAAACGCATTTCTCTCATGTACCTTGCCCAAAGTTGAAAAGAACTTTAGTTAGCACTGAGCTACAGCATATCATTAACAATCAATGTCCAGCTTTCAATCAGCAACATTTTAACATGTAACTAGCCTGTTCTTTCTACGTCATGGTACAGTGAACAAGTGGTACTCACTGACCGCGAGGGACGGCGATTATAATCGATTTTCACCTGCAGGGTTACCCGAACAACCCGTCACGTACGCCCGTACTCGATGATGCCTACAACAACCATCACGGACGCCGTACGCGACTACCTTTCACCCGTTAGCCAAATATTGAACCGGTCCCATCGTCCCGAGCAAGAGGTCCCTGCACGCGCATCTCTGTGCCGCCAGCTGATTTACACCTCGAGCTCTCAACCTACCCTCTGAACGACGGGCAATGCCTCAATACCCAGCTACCCGAGTTACATCAGTTTCCCGGTTCCCATATAGCCGGTAGGTCTTCGGTACTGTTCTAGCTTGTTCAACAGGCCCGCACACGGCTCGGTCCTCAATCGACACAAGCGGAGCTACAGCACACAGGCCCCAAAGTCCTGCTGCCCTTACTCTCCGCTCGGTCTCATTTTCTTGTCATATGTGTCATGTGCTATCTCTACCCGAGCAATGTGCCTCTAGCCTATTCTCGCGAGTAGTTCCAACTACTCGACTTGTACCGAATCCTACTCTATCCTAGCAATGCAGTGGCTAACGAGGTTTTCCATCCTAAACCCAACCCATGGTTTTCTTGGCTGTGCAGTTGGGTTTCCAATCAAGACTCTAATGCAAAGAACAAAGGAAACAAGTATGTGCTCAAAACAATAAAAATTTGTAAAAAGGTTAATGCAAACCGGGGCTTGCCTTGCTGCTCTTGGTCGTAGGCTAGCTGTTCCTCCGGAGTAACGAAGTCTAGGACTTCGGGTTCCTCCTCGACCTTAGCGACTACATGATAGAAACAATACATGTATTAATTTAATGCATTTGTATTAAGCTTGAAGTTGTTAAGTCTATAACCCTTGCTAGACAGACCTAATGACTGTGAAACTTTTACTGTGGCTTGGTTACAACCTAAACAAGGATTTGGTCAAGCTTTAGTTGCAGCCAAGCTCATTTGAGCCCTCCACAAATAATTATGTCCTTGACCTTAATTGAAATTCTTAGGGTGTTCTAGGAATTTTCATGAGACAAACTATGACTTTCTGAAAACTAGATTTTCAGAGGGTTCTAATGGAGTTGGTCTCACTTAATTTGGAAGTCTCTAACTAAAGATATGAGCTAAACAATTTCAGATAAAATTCTGAAAATGTTTCTGAACATTTTCTATTTTCTCTGGAACAGTTTTACTAATCACACCATTAGGTGGACTAAATGAGCTCAAATGGATCTGAAATTTTTATGGTAGTTCAAGGATATTTTGGTGAACATCTCAGCAAAATTTCAGGATTTTCCTCCAAAGGATTCTCCAGTTAAAATTCCAAACAGTTTAAATTTTAAGGAATTAATTCTGGAGAATTAAGGAATTTCATGAAGTGAAACTTGATTTTCTGGAAAGTACTCAGAGAGCTGAATCCAGCAAAATTTGGTTCACTCGATTTGGAGCTTTCTAGCCAAAGTTATAAGGATTTGAAGTTTGAAGGAAATCTGAAAATCGGGGAAAAGTTTAAACTCGCGCGTGGGCCCAGGGGACACGCGTCGCACGCCGAAGCGACAGCACACCGTGGCCCACAAGGCTTTTGCGCGCCAGCACACCCGATCCCGGCCGCAGCCGGATCCCGATTCAAAATATCGGCCGCTGACAGCTGGGGTCCACCCCCTTCTTCAACCTCGCGACACCCGCGCCCCGCCGCCGAGGGACCTCGCCGGAGAGCTCGCCGCTGGCTGCTGTACAGCTCCAAACTTCTTGATTCTGGCCGCCCCTGCCTATTTTTACTTGGGGAACATGATCCGAGGGTCAGCTGCTCATGACAACGGCCGGAGCATGGTCGGCGACGAGCCGCCATATCGGAACGACTTCGGCCATGTCGGCTGACTCTCCTAGTACCTCAGCTACTTGGGAAATCGGTCGGGGAGCACCAGTGGACCTCAGAGAAGGTCGACATGAACTCGAGGCAGCTCGGGGAAGGCCCGAAATAGGTCCTCACCGTGCGCCCGATACCCCCCGTTCGTTCCGCCATTAGTAGACCTTGAATTACGCCGGGCACAGAGGTTCTCCGGCCCAGAGTTGTGAAGGCAACTTGTGCGTCACCGTGTCTAGCTCGTGTGGGAGTGGCCTGAGGCCCTCTAATCCTTTCTAGAGCACGAATTAAACAGAATCGTACCCGAAGGTCGTTCTGCACACAGAAAGGGGAAAAGTGGAAATTCGCCGCCGGTGAGCAACCACTCGAGCTGTGGCTCAGGGATGAGCAGCACCGGTCACCTGCGCGTCCAAGGGTGCCTTGGCTCGGGCGTGACAACGCCCAGGTTGGGCTGTCCATGAGAGCCCGAGGTGCGGCGGTTTCCAGTTCCGATTTTTATCTTTCGGCACAGCCGATAGCACTTGGTTTCAATCGACTTCTAGCAATGGGGAGGATGGAGGAAGGTCTCTAGTACCTTGCTGGGACCCTGGAGTGGAAGGAAGGAGCTGCGATCGGCTTGATCGAGCGGAAGCTCGAGCGGCGGTGATGGCAGTGGAGAAATGGATCGTGCACGTCGGCAGCTCGGGAAGTGAGTGATCAGAGCACGCCGGGGAGGGAATAAATAGCCCGGCGGCTGGTCTCCGGCTTGGGGCGCGCAGCAGGAGCTGGCGCCGGCTGCCCCCCTTCGGTGGCGCGCGCGCACAGCAGCCGGGAACCGACTGAACTGTGGTTCAGTCGGTTTGTTTTGAGGCAGAGGCTGACAGGTGGGTCCCACTCCTCTTTTAACCTCTGAAATTTACTCCTAACAGCTGTGGTAAACAGTGAACCCTATACTACCCTTGGCAATTCAAATTATTCACCCATGAGCCATTTGAATTGATCAAAGTGCAAATGAGGTCTGGTTTGAATGAATTTCAGCACAAGTTCAGTTTGAAATTCAAATAAAGTTTGAATTTCTCCCCCTTAGCTCATGTCAAGATCAACTCCAAATGGAGTGAAAATTGGTGTGGGAGCTCACAAAAATGTGCTGAGTGAGAATATGCCTTCCACTTTTAAATTCAGTGGGTGAAAACAGTTTGAATTTGAATATGGTTTCAAACTGCCCTCCTCCTATCTATACCCAAAATGACCTCAAAAAGGTTTTGAATTTGGGTGAAACTTGGCATGGACATCCTTAGCAAAGTGTAGGAGTTTTCATATGTCCAGCCCATCTATATCACATGTGGGAAATACCACTTTTGCAATGTGTGAGTTTGTTCTCTAATGAGCATGTTGATAATTGTTACTTGCTCTTCATTTGTGTTCATCATTCTTGCTCAAATGAGGTGTGTGGTGTGGTGATGAACACTGCAAATGGTTGTTAAAACTGAGGCCCTTACAGTTTTATGATGAACAAGCGTGCTGGGATGAAGTGTGGACGTGGTGATGATCTTGACTCAAGATCTAGATCAATTCCACCGTCAAAAATCGATCAAAACATGATCTGCCCACACGAAAAAGTTTCTGTTCAAAGGGGACGAAGGAAACGGATGCGTAGAAACAGCGGCGATGTCGTAAGATGAGTAATGGGACCTACCTCACTTCCTTTTGGTGGCAGGGCCTTCCTTCTAGCAATGGCAGCAGCGAGGAATTTTTCTATGGAAGATTAGGGCAGGACAGATCGTCGGTTCTTTTCCGGTGACGGTGAGGCGTGACGGGTCTCGTCGGTGGGTCTCGACGATGGGGCTCAACGGCAGGGATCAACAGCGGGGCTCGATGGCGGGGATCGTAGGTGGGCCTCGATGGCGGGGATCATCGGCAGGGCTCACCGGCGACTGAACTCCGGCGAGGGGGGGGGGGGGGAGAGGAGGGGGGCTGTGGCCAAAGGGGGGGGGGGGGTTGGGTTCTATTTATAAGGGGGGAGAGGGAGGAATCCTACTGTAAGGGCCTCAGTTTTTGACACATAGTTGAAGTGTTCATCACCATACACACACACCTCATTTGAGGAAAGATGATGAACGCAAATGAAGAGCAAGTAACCACCATCAACATGCTCATTAGAGAACAAACTCACATATTGCAAAAGTGGTATTTCCCACATGTGATATAGGTGGGCTGGACATGTGAAAACTCCTACACATTGCTAAGGATGTTCATGCCAAGTTTCACCCAAATTCAAAACATTTTTGAGGTCATTTTGGGTACAGCTAGAAAGAGGGCAGTTTGAAACAATATTCAAATTCAAACTGTTTTTATCCCATGAATTTAAAAGTGGGAGGCATATTCTTATTCAGCACATTTTTGTGAGCTCACACACCAATTTTCACTCCATTTAGAGTTGATCTTGACATGAGCTAAGTGGGACAAATTTAAACTTTATTTGAATTCAAAACTGAACTTGTGCTTAAATTCATTCAACCAAACCCAATTTGAATTATACTCAATTCAAATGGCTCATGGGTGAATAATTTGAATCACCAGGGGTATTTTGGGGCTCACTGTTTACAACAGTGATTAGGAGTAAATTTCAGAGGCTAAAACCCCAGTGGGACCCACATGTCATAGAGAGAAGGAGGCAAAACTTGCACACAAAGTCACAGCCTCAGTGGGAAATTCCACCGAGCAGCTGTCGGCTGTGCCACCGAGCAGCTACCGGCGCCACCAGCTGCTTCCCCTCTACGCGCGCTGGCGCCCAGGTGTAAGGGCCTCAGTTTTTGACACTCATTTGCAGTGTTCATCACCACACCACACACCTCATTTGAGGAAAAATAATGAACACAAATAAAGAGCAAGTAACAATTATCAACATGCTCATTAGGGAACAAACTCACACATTGCAAAAGTGGTACTTCCCACATGTGATATAGATGGGCTGGACATATGAAAACTCCTACACTTTGCTAAGGATGTCCATGCCAAGTTTCACCCAAATTCAAAACATTTTTGAGGTCATCTTGGGTGTAGATAGGAAAGGGGCAGTTTGAAAACATATTCAAATTCAAACTGTTTTCACCCACTGAATTTAAAAGTGGAAGGCATATTCTTGCTCAGCACATTTTTGTGAGCTCACACACCAATTTTCACTCCATTTGGAGTTGATCTTGACATGAGCTAAGGGGGAGAAATTCAAACTTTATTTGAATTTCAAACTGCACTTGTGCTGAAATTCATTCAAACCAAACCTCATTTGAACTTTGATCAATTCAAATGGCTCTTGGGTGAATAATTTGAGTTGCCAAGGGTAGAATAGGGTTCACTGTTTACCACAGCTGTTAGGAATAAATTTCAGAGGTTAAAAGAGGAGTGGGACCCACATGTCAGCCTCAGCCTCAAAGCAAACCGACTGAACCACAGTTCAGTCGGTTCCCGGCTGTTGTGCGCGCGCGCCACCGAAGGGGCCGGCCGGCGCCAGCTCCTGCTGCGTGCCCCAAGCCGGAGGCCAGCCGGCCGAGCTATTTATTCCCTCCCCGGCGTGCCTCAGTCACCATTTCCCCGAGCTACCGACGTGCGCGACTGCTTTTCCCACTGCCATCGCCGCCGCTCGAGTTCCTGCTTGATCAAGCCGATCGCAGCTCCCTCTTTCCATTCCAAGGTCCCAGCAAGGTACTAGCAACCATCCTCCATCCTTCCCATTGATAGAAATCGATTGAAACCGAGTGATATCGGCTGTGCCGAAAGATCAAACTCGGAACTGGAAACCGCCGCACCTCGGGCTCTCGTGGACAGCCCAACCTGGGCGTTGTCACGCCCGAGCCAAGGCACCCTTGGACACGCAAGTGATCGGTGCTGCTCATCCCCGAGCCACAGCTCGAGTGGTTGCTCACCGGCGGCGAATTTCCACTTTTCCCCTTTCTGTGTGCAGAACGACCCTCGGGTACGATTCTGTTTAATTCGTGCTCTAGAAAGGATTAGAGGGCCTCAGGCCACTCCCACACGAACTAGACACGGTGACGCACAAGTTGCCTTCACAACTCTGAGCCGGAGAACTTCTGTGCCCGGCGTAATTCAAGGTCTACTAATGGCGGAACGCACGGGGGGTATCGGGCGCACGGTGAGGACCTATTTCGGGCCTTCCCCGAGCTGCCCCGAGTTCATGTCGACCTTCTCTGAGGTCCACTGATGCTCCCCGACCGGTTTCCCAAGTAGCTGAGGCACTAGGAGCATCAGCCGACATGGCCGAAGTCGTTCCGATATGGCGGCTCGTCGCCGACCATGCTCCGGCCGTTGTCATGAGCAGCTGACCCTCGGATCATGTTCCCCAAGTAAAAGTAGGCAGGGGCGGCCAGAATCAAGAAGTTTGAAGCTGTACAGCAGCCGGCGGCGAGCTCTCCGGCGAGGTCCCTCGGCGGCGGAGCGCGGGTGTCGCGAGGTTGAAGAAGGGGGTGGACCCCAGCTGTCAGCGGCCGATATTTTGAATCGGGATCCGGCTGCGGCCGGGATCGGGTGTGCTGGCGCGCAAAAGCCTTGTGGGCCGCGGTGTGCTGTCGCTTCGGCGTGCGACGCGTGTCTCCTGGGCCCACGCGCGAGTTTAAACTTTTCCCCGATTTTCAGATTTCCTTCAAACTTCAAATCCTTATAACTTTGGCTAGAAAGCTCCAAATTGAGTGAACCAAATTTTGCTGGATTCAGCTCTTTGAGTAATTTCCAGAAAATCAAGTGTCACTTCATGAAATTCCTTAATTCTCCAGAATTAATTCCTTAAAGTTTAAACTGTTAGGAATTTTAACTGGAGAATCATTTGGAGGAAAATCCTCAAATTTTGCTGAGATGTTCACCAAAATATCCTTGAACTACCATAAAAATTTCAGATCCATTTGAGCTCATTTAGTCCACCTAATGGTGTGATTAGTAAAACTGTTCCAGAGAAAATAGAAAATGTTCAGAAACATTTTCAGGATTTTCTCTGAAATTGTTTAGCTCATATCTTTAGTTAGAGACTTCCAAATTAAGTGAGACCAATTCCATTAGAACCCTCTGAAAATCTAGTTTTCAGAAAGTCATAGTTTGTTTCATGAAAATACCTAGAACACCCTAAAAGCCTTTAATTAAGGTCAAGGACATAATTATTTGTGGAGGGCTCAAATGAGCTTTGCTGCAACTAAAACTTGACCAAGTCTCTGTTTAGGTTGTAACCAAGCCACAGTAAAAGTTTCACAGTCATTAGGTCTATCTAGTAAAGGTTATAGACTTCACAACTTCAAAGTTAATACAAAAGCATTTAATTAATACATACATTGTTCTTATCATGTAGTCGCTAAGGTCGAGGAGGAACCCGAAGTCCTAGACTTCGTTACTCCGGAGGAACAGCTAGCCTACGACCAAGAGCAGCAAGGCAAGCCCCGGTTTGCATTAACCATTTTATAAATTTTTATTGTTTTGAGCACATACTTGTTTTCTTTATGATGTGCATCAGAGTCTTGTTTGGAAACCCCACTGCATAGCCAAGAAAACCATGGGTTGGGGTTTAGGATTGCAAACCCCGTTAGCCACTGCATTGCTAGGATAGAGTAGGATTCGGTACAAGTCGAGTAGTTGGAACTACTCGCGAGAATAGGCTAGAGGCACATTGCTCGGGTAGAGATAGCACATGATACACATGGCAAGAAAATGAGACCGAGCGGAGAGTAAGGGCAGCAGGACTTTGGGGCCTGTGTGCTGTAGCTCCGCTTGTGTCGATTGAGGACCGAGCCGTGTGCGGGCCTGTTGAACAAGCTAGAACAGTACCGAAGACCTACCGGCTATATGGGAACCGGGAAACTGATGTAACTCGGGTAGCTGGGTGTTGAGGCATTGCCCGTCGTTCAGAGGGTAGGTTGAGAGCTCGAGGTGTAAATCAGCTGGCGGCACAGAGATGCGCGTGCAGGGACCTCTTGCTCGGGACGATGGGACCGGTTCAATATTTGGCTAACGGGTGAAAGGTAGTCGCGTACGGCGTCCGTGATGGTTGTTGTAGGCAACATCGAGTACGGGCGTACGTGACGGGTTGTTCGGGTAACCCTGCAGGTGTAAATCGATTATAATCGCCGTCCCTCGCGGTCAGTGAGTACCACTTGTTCACTGTACCGTGACGTAGAAAGAACAGGCTAGTTACATGTTAAAATGTTGCTGATTGAAAGTTGGATATTGATTGTTAATGATATGTTGTAGCTTAGTGCTAACTAAAGTTCTTTTCAACTTTGGGCAAAGTACATGAGAGAAATGCGTTTCTTGTTTGATTGCGGCTCTCTCATGTGCCTTAGCGTAAAGTTCTCCACAACCTGCTGCTAAAACTTGAAAGTAAGGTTCTACTAATTAGGCGAGTCCTTGCAAATGATTTTTACCTCATGCAACCCATCACCCTCATGTAGAAGTTTCATGTTTAGGTGAGACGGGTCAGACTTGCTGAGCCTTCGTGCTCACTGCTTGTGTTTGAAGCTTTTGCAGGGTTCTATGAGGAAGGGACTCCCGAAGAGGAGACGGAACCCCAGGAGGGGAACCCCGTCGAGTGGGAGTCGTGCACGCCGCAGAGTTAGTGTGCGAGTGTGCTAGCAAGGACACGTTCGAGGGCTGAACGTGCACTTGATGCTTAGTCTACGCCCGCGAGTGTGGACTAAACTTATTTTGATGTAAACATGTTAATAAACTTGTTTATGTAATAAAGCTTCCGCTTCCGCTTTGTACCTTTGACGTGTGTTATACGGTGTTGTGCAACGCAGCACCCCTCAGCGTGATCCTGGCTCGACAGGACCAGTGGGGTCGTGTCAGCGTGGTATCAGAGCTCGCTTGAGGTTTAACACAGTACAAAGGTCTTCTTTTTCAAAAATCCAGTGAGGAACGAGTTAGTAGCCCGTATAAGGATGTTATTAGTATATAGAAAGTGGCTTATTAACTTATTTGTTATGTCGGAAAATCGTGCATCTCGGGACGTTCATGTCTTGGGGGGTGCACGTAAGCGCTGTCCACCAGTGCGCACAAGCTGAAGGGTGGAGCCCCACGGGTGGCAGGTAACCCGACCCGCTTTGATATCCTCTACGACTCTTCATGTCGTTTGGGGTATTCGAGCAACGTCTGTCCCTGGCGTGCGTGGTGCAACATGGGAGACCCCGTCACGTGGTCTGAAACGTGAACACGTAACTCAAGGCGTGTTTGGCTTGAGAACATCCGGGCGAGTGATGACGGCCGGGTGTACAAACTGTATGGATTCCGGGCTCGGTGTGCAGCCGAGTCTGATGATTGTTTGAGTTTCTGCAGGTAGCCTTACCACGAAACGGTAGACGTGTAGCATCCGTGTGCGAGTGACGAGTAGTGCCACTGAACTAACGAAGCCGGCTAAATCCGGTATAGGTTTTTCCTTTGTGAGGACGTAGTACCGACATAATCTGGTGACGCCTCGACGTCACACCCAACTAAATGAACAACTTCATTTAAAAACTTGAAGGTTTTGATCCAAAGTAGTAAAACTTGATGTAACTCCTTCCCTTGAACAGGATATTCAAAGTTAATAAGTTTTCAACTTATAGGATGTTAAGGACAGAGCACTCTGTTTTCAGCTAAATCAAGGCTGAAGTTAATCAGAGGTTAGAGGTTGAGTTCTTTCGAGGTTGGGGTCGTATGATACATTTATGGAAAGCTTTGGAGGAGCTTTACAACTTTTCTGTTGAGTTCCAGAGGTGTTTCATCCCTTAACCACTCGAAAAATGCAGTAGAGTTGAAACTGTCCAGAAAACAGGACGGAGCAAAGACTCTCTGTAGACTCTCTGTAAATTAAGCATAACTTCCTGCATAAAAATCCGAAAATAGAAAATGAGGTGGTTCTGGGAAGCTTATGAGATGGGTTACAACTGTGTAACAGAAAGTTTTGTCAGATTAGGAACAGAATTAACTGGAATTCTTGGATCAAATCAGTACCTAAGGCAGGGAGGTGCTGTCCAATTGTTCCCAGAAATTCTGTTAACTTTGACATCTCATAACTTTTGAACCAGAGCAGATCTTAGGGCAACCAAATACTTTCTGGAAAGCTATTGAAGTTAACTTTAACTTTGATGTTGAGCTCCAGGACTGGTTTTGCTTTTAACCTGGCCTAAATCAGATTGATATGGAAACTGGTCAGGGCTGTCATGGGAACAGCAGATCAGCAGTCAAATTTGTTTAAAAATTTGAACTATGTTTCCAAGTGTTAAGGGTTCAATGACATATCTTATGTTATAACTCAATGGTTTACTGTTTAAATAAATATTTGACATTTCTCAAATATATTTTTACAGATGGCAGCAGATAAACGGTTGGAGAACGGGTGGGTAGTTTCCCAATGCTCTGACCGTAGCGGCTACCCGGAAGCATTGTGGCAAATGCTCCAATATTTCGGGTACAACCAGATGCCGCAATACTTCGCCAAGGAAGAAGGCGAAGAGGGGAACAAGACGTGGACGATCCATGTCGAGGTTCCTGCAGGGCCTACGCCACCCGGTTGGGTGCCATTCACCGTCACGGTGAGAGGAAGACGCAGGAATTCCTACACCTGCAACAAGGGAGCCGGAACGCGCTGGAGTACTCCAGAGCGTTCAACGATCTCGCACTCTACGCGTCGTATCACGCAGATACGGACGAGAAGCGGCGGGACCACTTTTACCAGGGGCTTAACCCGCTCCTGAAGGACAAGCTGGCGATGTTCAATCGCGGCAGCCTCAACGACATAATTGATGCTGCGATTGTTCAGGAAGACTCCGGCAAGGAGTTGGCGGCGGCAGAGCGAAAGCGAAGCGCGCCGCAGAGCAGCGGAGAAGGAGGCGGTCCTTCTCAGAAGTTTCGGATGGTGAATCGCCCACCATCAGGTCCGCGCTGGCAGCCACCACAGCGGTCGATGCCGTTCCGCGGTCGGCCGTATTCTTCACCGGCATTCCGGCCGGCACTGCCAGCACCACCGCAACAACAACAGCAGCAGCGGGCGATGCCGCGTGCGTTTGCACCTCCGCAACGCATGCCGGGCTTTCGTCCACCAAGTACTCCACCAGCAGCGGCCACATGTTACAAGTGTGGTCGTCCAGGACACTTCGCGAGCAGTTGCCCGGAGAGGCAAGGCGGCGGAGTAGTACCACAGTTTCCGGGGAGGAATCAACCCCGGAACCCTACTAATGCGCGGCGGGCAAACCCTAGGCCCGGCACTGTCCACCAGCTTGCCATTGAGGACGTGCCGGAGGGCGAGCCAATCCTTGCGGGTATGTTCCAACTCCACCAGCATCCCGCTATAGTACTATTTGATTCAGGCGCCACGCATAATTTTATTAGCCAAGCTTTCATTGCTAAACACAGCTTGCCAATACTACCCACCGATAGTCCATATTTAATTTGTTCACCGGGTGGGAAGATTTCAGCAAGCGTAATGGTCTCCAAAGCACCATTATGCTTAGCGGGTAGAGTGTACCCCACGTCTCTCATTATCTTAGAGGGACAGAAGGTCGATGTCATCCTAGGGATGTCGTGGTTAACCCGCCACGGCGCTGTTTTAGACACCGTCCTCCGAGTCGTGCACTTAAACTCAGGAGTGCACGGTTCTCACTCATTATTTCTGGACAGTCCAGAAATAAAACTTCCAAGTGTCTATCAAGCCACAACCATCAGATTGGAAGACATTCCAGTGGTCCGAGAATTCCCTGATGTATTCCCGGATGATTTGCCGGGGATGCCACCCGATAGAGAGGTGGAGTTCAAGATTGAACTTGCACCGGGAACCATGCCAATATCCCGAAGGCCGTACAAGATGGCGCCCAAGGAGTTGGCGGAACTGAAGATTCAGCTCACGGACCTTCTGGAGAAGGGTTTTATTAGGCCGAGCTCCTCGCCATGGGGCTGTTCGGCATTATTTGTCAAAAAGAAGGATGAAACGTTGCGGCTTTGCGTGGACTACCGTCCATTAAATGCCGTAACCATCAAGAACAAGTACCCGTTGCCACGGATCGACATGTTGTTTGATCAGTTGGTCGAAGCAAAGGTCTTTTCCAAGATGGATTTAAGATCCGGGTACCATCAGATTAAGATCAGGGCTGAGGACATTCCAAAGACAGCTTTTTCGACAAGGTACGGACTTTATGAGTACCTGGTCATGTCCTTTGGCCTCACCAATGCTCCAGCTCACTTCATGTACTTAATGAACTCGGTGTTCATGCCGGAGCTGGACAAGTTTGTCGTGGTCTTCATCGACGACATCCTGGTATATTCCAAGTCGGAGGAAGATCACAAGAAACATCTGCGTATAGTCTTGCAACGGCTGCGGGATCACAAGTTATACGCAAAGTTCAGCAAATGCGAGTTTTGGATATCGCAAGTGCCTTTCCTCGGGCATATCATCTCAGCGGAGGGTATCGCTGTGGACCCGAGCAAAATCACGCAAGTGCTGAATTGGAAATCCCCGAGAACTGTTCATGAGGTACGGAGTTTCCTCGGACTCGCGGGATATTATCGGAGGTTCATTCCGAACTTCTCGAAGATTGCCAGGCCAATGACAGAGCTGCTGAAGAAGGCTACCAAATATGTTTGGAGTCCAGCATGTGAAGCAGCATTCAAGGCTTTAGTCAAGCACCTAACATCAGCACCGGTTTTGGCGCAGCCAGACACAACAAAACCGTTCGATGTGTACTGCGATGCATCCGGCATTGGGCTCGGATGTGTGCTGATGCAAGACCGAAGAGTGGTTGCGTATGGATCACGACAGCTTAGGAACCATGAGCAAAATTATCCAACTCACGATTTGGAGCTCG
This sequence comes from Neostapfia colusana, assembly GCA_030760725.1. Classification (NCBI taxonomy): domain Eukaryota; kingdom Viridiplantae; phylum Streptophyta; class Magnoliopsida; order Poales; family Poaceae; genus Neostapfia; species Neostapfia colusana. The sequence goes on along the minus strand of JASWHV010000017.1, from coordinate 26,921,201 downwards.
CTGCCGTGGTACTTGCACTGAAAATGTGGAGGCACTACCTACTCGGTAACCTCGTACATTTATATACCGACCACAAAAGCCTCAAGTACATCTTCACTCAGAAGGAGCTGAACATGAGGCAACGAAGATGGTTGGAACTGATAAAGGATTACGAGATAGAGATCCATTATCATCCGGGCAAGGCAAACGTTGTGGCAGACGCGCTAAGCCGCAAGTCACACGTCAATAATCTGACCATCACACCGTTGGAAGAGAGCGAACCACCACTACATGTGATTCCACATGGAGCTCTCTACAACCTAGCTTTGATCCCCACCATCCGTGAAGAGATAGCGGCAGCCCAGAAGAATGACAAGGGCATGTCACATTTGCGGAGACGTGTAGACAGTGGGGAGTTGAAATGTTTCCGGAAGGACGGAGACGGCGTCCTATGGTTCAAGGACCGGATCGTCGTACCCCGAAACCCGGAGTTACGGAAGAAAATCTTTGATGAGGCTCACTTATCAAAGTTTTCTATTCACCCCGGCAGCAACAAGATGTATCAAGAACTCAGAAGCAAGTTTTGGTGGACACGGATGAAGCGAGAGACTGCAAAATACGTGTCCGAGTGTGATACATGTCGAAGGGTGAAGGCAGACCACATGCGGAAACCGGGACTGCTGCAACCACTGGGCATTCCTGCCTGGAAGTGGGAAGACGTGAGCATGGATTTCGTCGTCGGTTTACCCACCACCTTACAGAAACATGATTCTGTGTGGGTGATCGTCGATCGGCTCACCAAAGTTGCCCATTTCATCCCGGTCAACACCAACTACAACGCCAAGAAGTACGCTGAACTGTACATCTCACGGATCCTATGCTTATACGGCGTACCCCGTACTATCGTATCGGACCGGGGCACTTTATTTGTGTCCCGTTTTTGGGAGCAGCTCCACGCTGCCTTGGGGACGAAGCTGATCCGTAGTTCAGCCTACCACCCGCAGACGGATGGGCAAACGGAGCGGGTAAATCAAATCCTAGAAGACATGCTACGAGCTTGCGCTATCGACCACGGCAAGAATTGGGATGATCACTTGCCATTAGCCGAGTTCTCGTACAACAATGGGTACCAAGCCAGCATCAAGATGGCGCCCTACGAGGCGCTATACGGCAGGGAATGCCGCACACCACTGAACTGGTGTGAATCTGGCGAGAGGGTTACCTTCGGGATTGATCTTGTCAACAACGCGGAAGAAAAGGTTCGATTAATTCAAGCGAACCTAAAAGCCGCTCAATCCCGACAGAAACAGTATGCGGACCGGAGAAGGCGCCCATTACAATTCGAAGTTGGAGATCACGTATACCTACGAGTGTCTCCAATGAAGGGCGTAAACAGATTTGGGGTGAGAGGAAAGTTAGCACCCCGATTCATCGGTCCATTCCAGATTACCGAAAGATGTGGATCGGTGGCATACCGGCTAAGATTACCAGAAGCACTTTCCGGTGTGCACGACGTCTTTCACATTTCCCAGCTGAGGAAGTGTCTCAAGCTATCAACTACCGTTCAGCTGGAAGACATTGAAGAACTGCAACCGGATCTCACCTATCGGGAGGAACCGGTGCAGATTATTGATGAAAAGGCCCGAACCACACGCAACCGTACGTTGTGGTTCTACAAGGTTCTGTGGAGTAATCACTCCATGGATGAAGCGACATGGGAGAGCGAAGAATTCCTTCGCACTAACTACCCCGACTTTCTCACGTCGCATATCCGGTAATTTTTCCACCGTCCTCTCTCTCATTTTCACCTTATAATCTCGGGACGAGATTCTTTTAAGGGGGGAGGAATGTAAGGGCCTCAGTTTTTGACACTCATTTGCAGTGTTCATCACCACACCACACACCTCATTTGAGGAAAAATAATGAACACAAATAAAGAGCAAGTAACAATTATCAACATGCTCATTAGGGAACAAACTCACACATTGCAAAAGTGGTACTTCCCACATGTGATATAGATGGGCTGGACATATGAAAACTCCTACACTTTGCTAAGGATGTCCATGCCAAGTTTCACCCAAATTCAAAACATTTTTGAGGTCATCTTGGGTGTAGATAGGAAAGGGGCAGTTTGAAAACATATTCAAATTCAAACTGTTTTCACCCACTGAATTTAAAAGTGGAAGGCATATTCTTGCTCAGCACATTTTTGTGAGCTCACACACCAATTTTCACTCCATTTGGAGTTGATCTTGACATGAGCTAAGGGGGAGAAATTCAAACTTTATTTGAATTTCAAACTGCACTTGTGCTGAAATTCATTCAAACCAAACCTCATTTGAACTTTGATCAATTCAAATGGCTCTTGGGTGAATAATTTGAGTTGCCAAGGGTAGAATAGGGTTCACTGTTTACCACAGCTGTTAGGAATAAATTTCAGAGGTTAAAAGAGGAGTGGGACCCACATGTCAGCCTCAGCCTCAAAGCAAACCGACTGAACCACAGTTCAGTCGGTTCCCGGCTGTTGTGCGCGCGCGCCACCGAAGGGGCCGGCCGGCGCCAGCTCCTGCTGCGTGCCCCAAGCCGGAGGCCAGCCGGCCGAGCTATTTATTCCCTCCCCGGCGTGCCTCAGTCACCATTTCCCCGAGCTACCGACGTGCGCGACTGCTTTTCCCACTGCCATCGCCGCCGCTCGAGTTCCTGCTTGATCAAGCCGATCGCAGCTCCCTCTTTCCATTCCAAGGTCCCAGCAAGGTACTAGCAACCATCCTCCATCCTTCCCATTGATAGAAATCGATTGAAACCGAGTGATATCGGCTGTGCCGAAAGATCAAACTCGGAACTGGAAACCGCCGCACCTCGGGCTCTCGTGGACAGCCCAACCTGGGCGTTGTCACGCCCGAGCCAAGGCACCCTTGGACACGCAAGTGATCGGTGCTGCTCATCCCCGAGCCACAGCTCGAGTGGTTGCTCACCGGCGGCGAATTTCCACTTTTCCCCTTTCTGTGTGCAGAACGACCCTCGGGTACGATTCTGTTTAATTCGTGCTCTAGAAAGGATTAGAGGGCCTCAGGCCACTCCCACACGAACTAGACACGGTGACGCACAAGTTGCCTTCACAACTCTGAGCCGGAGAACTTCTGTGCCAGGCGTAATTCAAGGTCTACTAATGGCGGAACGCACGGGGGGTATCGGGCGCACGGTGAGGACCTATTTCGGGCCTTCCCCGAGCTGCCCCGAGTTCATGTCGACCTTCTCTGAGGTCCACTGATGCTCCCCGACCGGTTTCCCAAGTAGCTGAGGCACTAGGAGCATCAGCCGACATGGCCGAAGTCGTTCCGATATGGCGGCTCGTCGCCGACCATGCTCCGGCCGTTGTCATGAGCAGCTGACCCTCGGATCATGTTCCCCAAGTAAAAGTAAGCAGGGGCGGCCAGAATCAAGAAGTTTGAAGCTGTACAGCAGCCGGCGGCGAGCTCTCCGGCGAGGTCCCTCGGCGGCGGAGCGCGGGTGTCGCGAGGTTGAAGAAGGGGGTGGACCCCAGCTGTCAGCGGCCGATATTTTGAATCGGGATCCGGCTGCGGCCGGGATCGGGTGTGCTGGCGCGCAAAAGCCTTGTGGGCCGCGGTGTGCTGTCGCTTCGGCGTGCGACGCGTGTCTCCTGGGCCCACGCGCGAGTTTAAACTTTTCCCCGATTTTCAGATTTCCTTCAAACTTCAAATCCTTATAACTTTGGCTAGAAAGCTCCAAATTGAGTGAACCAAATTTTGCTGGATTCAGCTCTTTGAGTACTTTCCAGAAAATCAAGTGTCACTTCATGAAATTCCTTAATTCTCCAGAATTAATTCCTTAAAGTTTAAACTGTTAGGAATTTTAACTGGAGAATCATTTGGAGGAAAATCCTGAAATTTTGCTGAGATGTTCACCAAAATATCCTTGAACTACCATAAAAATTTCAGATCCATTTGAGCTCATTTAGTCCACCTAATGGTGTGATTAGTAAAACTGTTCCAGAGAAAATAGAAAATGTTCAGAAACATTTTCAGGATTTTCTCTGAAATTGTTTAGCTCATATCTTTAGTTAGAGACTTCCAAATTAAGTGAGACCAATTCCATTAGAACCCTCTGAAAATCTAGTTTTCAGAAAGTCATAGTTTGTTTCATGAAAATACCTAGAACACCCTAAAAGCCTTTAATTAAGGTCAAGGACATAATTATTTGTGGAGGGCTCAAATGAGCTTTGCTGCAACTAAAACTTGACCAAGTCTCTGTTTAGGTTGTAACCAAGCCACAGTAAAAGTTTCACAGTCATTAGGTCTATCTAGTAAAGGTTATAGACTTCACAACTTCAAAGTTAATACAAAAGCATTTAATTAATACATACATTGTTCTTATCATGTAGTCGCTAAGGTCGAGGAGGAACCCGAAGTCCTAGACTTCGTTACTCCGGAGGAACAGCTAGCCTACGACCAAGAGCAGCAAGGCAAGCCCCGGTTTGCATTAACCATTTTATAAATTTTTATTGTTTTGAGCACATACTTGTTTTCTTTATGATGTGCATCAGAGTCTTGTTTGGAAACCCCACTGCATAGCCAAGAAAACCATGGGTTGGGGTTTAGGATTGCAAACCCCGTTAGCCACTGCATTGCTAGGATAGAGTAGGATTCGGTACAAGTCGAGTAGTTGGAACTACTCGCGAGAATAGGCTAGAGGCACATTGCTCGGGTAGAGATAGCACATGATACACATGGCAAGAAAATGAGACCGAGCGGAGAGTAAGGGCAGCAGGACTTTGGGGCCTGTGTGCTGTAGCTCCGCTTGTGTCGATTGAGGACCGAGCCGTGTGCGGGCCTGTTGAACAAGCTAGAACAGTACCGAAGACCTACCGACTATATGGGAACCGGGAAACTGATGTAACTCGGGTAGCTGGGTGTTGAGGCATTGCCCGTCGTTCAGAGGGTAGGTTGAGAGCTCGAGGTGTAAATCAGCTGGCGGCACAGAGATGCGCGTGCAGGGACCTCTTGCTCGGGACGATGGGACCGGTTCAATATTTGGCTAACGGGTGAAAGGTAGTCGCGTACGGCGTCCGTGATGGTTGTTGTAGGCAACATCGAGTACGGGCGTACGTGACGGGTTGTTCGGGTAACCCTGCAGGTGTAAATCGATTATAATCGCCGTCCCTCGCGGTCAGTGAGTACCACTTGTTCACTGTACCGTGACGTAGAAAGAACAGGCTAGTTACATGTTAAAATGTTGCTGATTGAAAGTTGGATATTGATTGTTAATGATATGTTGTAGCTTAGTGCTAACTAAAGTTCTTTTCAACTTTGGGCAAAGTACATGAGAGAAATGCGTTTCTTGTTTGATTGCGGCTCTCTCATGTGCCTTAGCGTAAAGTTCTCCACAACCTGCTGCTAAAACTTGAAAGTAAGGTTCTACTAATTAGGCGAGTCCTTGCAAATGATTTTTACCTCATGCAACCCATCACCCTCATGTAGAAGTTTCATGTTTAGGTGAGACGGGTCAGACTTGCTGAGCCTTCGTGCTCACTGCTTGTGTTTGAAGCTTTTGCAGGGTTCTATGAGGAAGGGACTCCCGAAGAGGAGACGGAACCCCAGGAGGGGAACCCCGTCGAGTGGGAGTCGTGCACGCCGCAGAGTTAGTGTGCGAGTGTGCTTGCAAGGACACGTTCGAGGGCTGAACGTGCACTTGATGCTTAGTCTACGCCCGCGAGTGTGGACTAAACTTATTTTGATGTAAACATGTTAATAAACTTGTTTATGTAATAAAGCTTCCGCTTCCGCTTTGTACCTTTGACGTGTGTTATACGGTGTTGTGCAACGCAGCACCCCTCAGCGTGATCCTGGCTCGACAGGACCAGTGGGGTCGTGTCACCAGGGCGGCTTGCTCGCGCCTCCACGCGACCGGCACAGCCTCAGCCGAGCAGGAGTTGGCCGGCTTTATCTTCTCGCGGGCAAACCCGAGCAGTGGCATTGTTTCTCGCCGCAGCTCTCTGCTCAATCGGGAAAACCAGCAAAACAATCTCCTCCTTCGTTCCTGAGCTGCTAGACAGCCACCTGATGTCGCACTCCACCTTCCCAATGCCAGAAACCCCGAGCTCCGACCTCCTTTGCCCGAAAACGATCGCCACCGCGGCGACCTAGCCTCAGTCGAGAGTCAGGCGCCCGTGGACAGCATTCCACAGGAGTTTTCACGGTCCAGCAAGAGAGGCAACAAGAGCGCGCAACCACCGTGCTGCTCTCCTCCAAGTTTGGAAGCAACCCATGAAGAATCCACAGAGAATTTCCAGTTTTTGCTCCGGCGACCGTAAACCGAACTTCCGGTACGGTTTCTTTAAATTCTTGCTCTATGATCTTTCGGAGGTTATCAAATCTTGCACATAGACGCAGGACTAGCCAGCGATCAAGTTCTTTTCTGCATCCGTGGCGTGAAACTGTCTAGGAGTGACGAATTTCAAGCTCGATCGAGGGCGGTCATGGCGGGCACGATCGGTCACACGGTGCCGACCGACTTGCCGCCATCCCTGAACCCTTTTGACACCTTGTCGAGCTTCCTAGAGGTACACTGATGCTGTAGGACCGTTTGTTCGAGGTGTTGGCCGGTTAGGACCCACGGTCGACAGCGCCGAACCTCAACCGAGGCCGCGGCACGTCGCCGAGCTATTTCCGGTCACCCCCAGCCCGACCTGACACCACCGACGTGTTCCTCGACGTCGACAACCCCCTGGCGGTGAGTTTTAGACCATGGGAGGTCCGGCAGCGGCGAGCCGGCGAGCCCCGAGTCTGCTCCGGCGAGGTCGGCGGCGCGGGCGCGAGAGAACGGCAGGAGGAAGACGAACCCGGCTGGCCCACGTGTCAGCGGCTGAAGAATTTAAATCGGGATCGGGTGTGTCCGGGGATCGGCTGTGCTGGCGCGCAAATACCCTGTGAGCCCCGGTGTGCCGGACACCTCCGCCCTCGACACGTGTCCCAACGGGCCCCCGCGAATTTAAACTTTTCCCTGATTTTCAGAATTCTTCCAAACTTCAAATCCTCATAACTTTGGCTAGAAAGCTCCAAATCGAGTGAACCAAATTTTTTTGGATTCAGCTCTCTGAGCACTTTCCAGCAAATCAAGTTTCACTTCATGAAAACCCTTATACTCCAGAATTAATTCCTCAAAGTTTAAACTGTTTGGAATTTTAACTGGAGAATCCTTTGGAGGAAAATCCTGAAATTTTTCTGGGATGTTCACCAAAATATCTCTGAACTACCATAAAAATTTCAGATCCATTTGAGCTAATTTGATCCACCTAATGGTGTGATTAGTGAAACTGTTCCAGAGAAAATAGAAAATGTTCAGAAACATTTTCAGAATTTTCTCTGAAATTGTTTAGCTCATATCTTTAGCTAGGAACCTTCAAATTAAGTGAGACCAACTCCATTAGAACCCTCTGAAAATCTAGTTTTCAGAAAGTCATAGTTTGTTTCATGAAAATCCTTAGAACACCCTAAGAGCCTTCAATTAAGGTCAAATACATAATTAATTGTGGAGGGCTCAAATGAGCTTTACTGCAACTAAAACTTGACCAAATCTCTATTTAGGTTGTAACCAAGCCCCAGTAAAAGTTTCACAGTCATTGGGTCTGTCTAGCAAGGGTTATAGACTTCAGAACTTTAAACTTAATACAAATGCATTTGATACATGTATTCCTTCTATCATGTAGTCGCTAAGGTCGAGGAGGAACCCGAAGTCCTAGACTTCATTACTCCGGAGGAGCAGCTAGCCTACGACCAAGAGCAGCAAGGCAAGCTCCGGTTTGCATTAACATTTTTATAAATGTTTATTGTTTTGAGCACATCTTTGAATACTATTATTCTTTGCATTAGAGTCTTGTTTAGAAACACAACTGCATAGCCAAGAAAACCATGGGTTGGGTTTAGGATTGCAAAACCTCGTTAGCTACTGCAATGCTAAGATAGAGTAGGATTCGGTACAAGTCGAGTAGTTGGAACTACTCGCGAGCATAGGCTAGAGGCACTCGACTCGGGTAGTGATAGCACATGAAACACATGGCAAGAAAATGAGACCAAGCGGAGAGTAAGGGCAGCAGGACTTTGGGGCCTGTGTGCGGTAGCTCCACTTGTGTCGATTGAGGACCGAGCCGTGTGCGGGCCTGTTGAACAAGGTAGAACAGTACCGAAGACCTACCGGCTATATGGGAACCGGGAAACCGATGTAACTCGGGTAGCTGGGTGTTGAGGCATAGCTGGTCGTTCAGAGGGTAGGTTGAGAGCTCGAGGTGTAAATCGGCTGGCGGCACTGAGATGCGCGTGCAGAGACCTCTTGCTCGGGACGATTGGACCGGTTCAACATTAGGCTAACGGGTGAAAGGTAGTTGCGTACGGCGTCCGTGATGGTTGTTGTAGGCAACATCGAGTACGGGCGTACGTGACGGGTTGTTCGGGTAACCCTGCAGGTGTAAATCGATTATAATCGCCGTCCCTCGCGGTCAGTGAGTACCACTTGTTCACTGTACCGTGACGTAGAAAGAACAGGCTAGTCACATGTTAAAATGCTACTGATTAAAAGATGGACTTTGCTTGTTAATGGTTTGTTGTAGTTTAGAGCTAACTAATGTTCTTTTCAACTTTGGGCAAAGTACATGAGAGAAATGCGTTTCTTGTTTGATTGCGGCTCTCTCATGTACCTTAGCGTAAGGTTCTCCACCACCTGCTGCTAAAACTTGAAAGTAAGGTTCTACTAATTAGGCGAGTCCTTGCAAATGATTTTCACCTCATGTAACCCATCACCCCTCATTTAGAAGTTCCATGTTTAGGTGAGACGGGTCAGACTTGCTGAGCCTTCGTGCTCACTGCTTGTGTTTGAAGCTTTTGCAGGGTTCTATGAGGAAGGAACTCCCGAAGAGGAGACGGAACCCCAGGAGGGGAACCCCGTCGAGTGGGAGTCGTGCATGCCGCAGAGTTAGTGTGCATGTGTGCTAGCAAGGACACGTTCAAGGGCTGAACGTGCACTTGATGCTTAGTCTACGCTTGTGAGTGTAGACTGAACTTATTTTGATGTAAACATGTTAATAAACTTGTTTATGTAATAAAATTTCGCTTCCGCTTTGTACCTTTGACGTGTGTTATCCGGTGCTGTGCAACGCAGCACCCCTCAGCGTGATCCTGGCTCGACAAGACCGTGGGGTCGTGTCAGTGTTGGTATCAGAGCTCGCTTGAGGTTTAACATAGTACAAAGGTCACCTTTTTCAAAAATCCCGTGAGGAATGAGTTAGTAGCCCGTATAAGGATGTTATTAGCATATAGAAAGTGGCATACTAACCTAATTGTCTATGTCAGAAAATCGTGTATCTCGGGACGTTTATGTCTTGGGGGGTACACGTAAGCGCTGTCCACCAGTGCGCACAAGCTGAAGGGTGGAGCCCCACGGGTGGCAGGTAACCCGACTCGCTTTGATATCCTCTACGACTCTCCATGTCGTTTGGGGTATTCGAGCAACGTCTATCCCTGCCGTGCGTGGTGCAACTTGGGAGACCCCGTCACGTGGTCTGAAATGTGAACACGTAACTCAAGGCGTGTTTGGCTTGAGAACATCCGGGCGAGTGATGACGCCCGGGTGTACGAACTGTATGGATTCCGGGCTCGGTGTGCAGCCGAGTCTGACGATTGCTTGAGTTTCTGCAGGTAGCCTGACCACGAAACGGTAGGCGTGTAGCATCCGTGTGCGAGTGACGTTTAGTGCCACTGAAATAACGAAGCCGGCTAAGTCCGGTATAGGTTTTCCTTTGTGAGGACGTAGTGCCGACATAATCTGGTGACGCATCGACGTCACACCCCATTAAATGAACAACTTCATTTAGAACTTGAAGGTTTTGATCTAAAGTAGTAAAACTTGATGTAACTCCTTCCCTTGAACAAGAGATTCAAAGTAAACAAGCTTTCAACTTATAGGTTGTTAAGGACAGAGCACCCTGTTTTCAGCTGAATCAAGGCTGAAGTTAATCAGAGGTTAGAGGTTGAGTTCTTTCGAGGTTGTGTTCTTTGGAAGAGCTTTACAACTTTTCTGTTGAGGTCCAGAGGTGTTTCATCCCTTAACCACTCGAAAAATGCAGTAGAGTTGAAACTGTCCAGAAAACAGGACAGAGTAAAGACTCTCTGTAAACTCTCTGTAAATTGGGTATAACTTCCTGCATAAAATCCAAAAATAGAAAATGAGGTAGTTCTGGAAAGCTTATGAGATGGGTTACAACTTTGTAACAGAAAGTTTTGTCAGATTGAGAGCAGGGAGGTGCTGTCCAGTTGTTTCCAGAAATTCTGCTAACTTTGACATCTCATAACTCTTGAACCAGGACAGATCTTAGGCGAAGCAAATACTTTCTGAAAAGCTATTGAAGTTAGCTTTAACTTTGATGTTAAGCCCCAGAACTGGTTTTGCCTTTAGCATGGCCTAAATCAGGTTGATATGGAAACTGGTCAGGGCTGTCATGTTGAACAGCAGATCAGCAGTCAAATTTGCTTAAAAATTTGAACTATGTTTCCAAGCTTTATGGGTTCAATGACATGTCTTATGTTATAACTCAGTGGTTTACTGTTTAAATAAATATTTGACATTTCTCAAATATATTTTTACAGATGACAGCAGATAAACAGTTGGAGAACGGGTGGGTGGTGTCCCACTGTTCTCATCGCAACGGCTATCCGGAAGCATTGAGGCATATGCTTCAATATTTCGGATACCATCAGATGCCGCAATACTTCGCCAAGGAAGAAGGCGAAGAGGGGAACAAGACATGGACAATCCATGTCGAAGTCCCTGCAGGACCTACGCCACCCAGTTGGGTGCCGTTCACCGTCACGGTGAGAGGAAGACAACCGGAAGGGATGTGGCAAGTGGCAGCCCGTGACACCATGTCACGTTTCTGCCAACTACACGTGCAGGCTATGGAGGGCACTCCATACGCGCTCGTTCCGGTGGAGGGACGGGCTCAGCATGTGTGGGAAGAGAGGTACCTGGAGGCAACGGACCCGAGTTGCCCAAGTTACAACCTCGCGGAGGCAAACCTTAGCCTCCAGATGAGGGCGGGAAACGCCGTGATGGACAGCCAAGCGGTTCATATGGAGCATCTCGCCACAAAGCTCAAGGAGAGCACGAACTGTGGAGACCATTTCAAGAGTGCTCACAACGCACTCTGCAATGTGCTCCTTCCGACGATCAAGTGACTGAATGAACAACATAATCAGTTGCAACGTCTGAAGAAGGCGAAGAGAAAAAGCCGTGTCGACATCGCGGCATTACAAGAACTGGTACAGAATCTGACCCAGCCGAACGAGGAACTTACTCAAGAGCGAGATGACGCTATTGAGGAAGGGCAAGGCTGGGAAGAAGATTACAACCAAGCCATGGACGAGGTGCATGCATTACAGGACCTCGTACCTCCGGTGTTAGGCGTACCGGTGGTCTTGGGTCTTCCAGCAATGGGAGAACCCGGGATTGGAGAAGAGGTGGTAGATCCAGAGCCACCAGCAGAGGTACCGGAGGAGGACGACCCACAGGAGGTCGAGTTCTACTCCGAGTAGGGGGTTACAGTTGCCATGTAGGGCAGCCAGGGTAGTGTAGCCCAAATTTTGTAATCGGTGACAAGTCGTGTAGACAGTAGCGGATGTATAGATAGTGACGACATGAGCACGACTTCTCGGAGACCCGAGAATAATGTATCTTGTATTAAGTTTATGCTTTATCAATATATATGAATGTTGTGCAAATTAATCATGTGTCACTTCAATACCAACTGTTACATATGGAATGTTAAGTAAGATGTGTGCTAATCGCTGCAGTTTTGAATTTCAGAATGACGCGTACTTGTGCCAACCCTGATGTTGGGGGTACTAGCCAAGGGGGAGAAACCTCCCAACAGCCTCCCGAGGACTCCTCGGGACAACAGCAGCAGCAACAGCAACAGCAAACACCGCCATCGCCACTGCCAACGGTTACATTGGCCGACATCGTCGTGGCAATGGCGGATTCACATCAGCAGCACACGGAGTTGCTGCAAACTCTTATTGCCAATACGTCTCGCCCAGAGAGACGTCAAGACCGTGAGGAGCGTCAACAGAGCTCCTACTCCGACTTCCTGGTGACTCATCCCCCTGTATTCTCAAGGGCGGATGAACCTCTTGACGCGGACAACTGGCTCCGCGCGGTAGAGATGAAGTTCAGGCTGCTCCAGATTAGTGAGCAGCGCAAGACTCAGTTCGCGGTCCAGCAGCTCCAAGGATCCGCGAGCGCGCGGTGGGCCAACTTCTGTGCTTCACAGCCCACCGACCGAGTGATGACCTGGATGGAGTTTCGGACGGCCTTCAGGGCCTATCATATACCGCCAGGTTTGATGAAGAGAAAGACGCAGGAATTCCTACACCTGCAACAAGGAGCAGGAACGCGCTGGAATACTCCCGAGCGTTCAACGATCTCGCACTCTACGCGTCGTATCACGCAGATACTGACGAGAAGTGGCGGGATCACTTTTACCAGGGGCTTAACTCGCTCCTGAAGGACAAGTTGGCGATGTTCAATCGCGGCAGCCTCAACGACATTATTGATGCTGCGATTGTTCAGGAGGACTCCGGCAAGGAGTTAGCAGCGGCGGAGCGAAAGCGAAGCGCACCGCAAAGCAGTGGAGAAGGAGGCGGTTCTTCTCAGATGTTTCGGATGATGAATCGTCCACCATCAGGTCCACGCTGGCAGCCACCACAGCGGTCGATGCCGTTCCGCAGTCGACCGTACTCTTCACCGGCATTCAGGCCGGCACTGCCAGTACCACCTCCACAACAACAGCAGCAGCGGACGATGCTGCGTGCGTATGCACCTCAGCAGCGCATGCCGGGCTTTCGTCCCCCGAGTACTACACCAGCAGCGGCCACATGTTACAAGTGTGGTCGTCCAGGACACTTCGCGAGCAGTTGCCCGGAGAGGCAAGGCGGCGGAGTGGCACCACCGTTTCCGGGGAGGAATCAACCCCGGAACCCTACAAATGCGCGGCGGGCAAACCCTAGGCCCGGCACCGTCCACCAGCTTGCCATTGAGGACGTGCCGGAGGGCGAGCCAATCCTTGCGGGTATGTTCCAACTCCACCAGCATCCCGCTATAGTACTATTTGATTCCGGCGCCACGCATAGCTTCATTAGCCAAGCTTTCATTGATAAATATAGCTTGCAAATACTACCCACCGATAGTCCCTATGTGATCTGTTCACTGGGTGGGAAAATTTCAGCAAGCATGATGGTCCCAAAAGCGCCATAGTGCTTAGAGGGTAGAGTTCACCCTACGTCTCTCATAATTTTAGAGGGACAAAAGGTCGATGTCATCTTAGGGATGTCGTGGTTAACCCGCCACGGCGCTGTTTTAGACTCCGTCCTTCGAGTTGTGCACTTGAACTCAGAAGTGCACGAGTCTCACTCATTATTTCTGGACAGTCCAGAAATAAAACTTCCAAGTGTCTATCAAGCCACAACCATCAGATTGGAAGATATTCCAGTGGTCCGAGAGTTCCCTGATGTATTCCCGGACGATTTGCCGGGGATGCCGCCCGATAGAGAGGTGGAGTTCAAAATTGAACTTGCACCAGGAACCATGCCAATATCCCGAAGGCCGTACAAGATGGCGCCCAAGGAATTGGCTGAACTGAAGACTCAGCTCACGGACCTTCTGGAGAAGGGTTTTATTAGGCCGAGCTCCTCGCCATGGGGCTGTTCGGCATTATTTGTGAAGAAGAAGGATGAGACGTTGCGGCTTTGCGTGGACTATCGTCCATTAAATGCCGTAACCATCAAGAACAAGTACCCGTTTCCACGGATCAACATGTTGTTTGATCAGTTGGTCGAAGCAAAGATCTTTTCCAAGATGAATTTAAGATCCGGGTACCATCAGATTAAGATAAGGGCTGAGGACATTCCAAAGACAGCTTTCTCGACAAGGTACGGACTTTATGAGTACCTGGTCATGTCCTTCGGCCTCACCAATGCTCCAGCTCACTTCATGTACTTGATGAACTCGGTATTCATGCCGGAGCTGGACAAGTTTGTCGTGGTCTTCATCGACGACATCCTGGTATATTCCAAGTCGGAGGAAGATCACAAGAAGCATCTGCATATAGTCTTGCAACGGCTGCGGGATCACAAGCTATACACGAAATTCAGCAAATGCGAGTTCTGGATATCGCAAGTGCCTTTCCTCGGGCATATCATCTCAGCGGAGGGTATCGCTGTAGACCCGAGCAAGATCACTCAAGTGCTGAATTGGAAATCCCCGAGAACTGTTTATGAGGTACGGAGTTTCCTCGGACTCGCGGGATATTATCGGAGGTTCATTCCGAACTTCTCGAAGATTGCCAAGCCAATGACAGAGCTGCTGAAGAAGGCTACCAAATATCTTTGGAATCCAGCATGTGAAGCAGCGTTCAAGGCTTTAGTCAAGCACCTGACATCAGCACCGGTTTTGGCGCAGCCAGACACAACAAAACCGTTCGATGTGTACTGCGATGCATCCGGCATTGGGCTCGGATGTGTGCTGATGCAAGACCGAAGAGTGGTCGCGTATGGATCACGGCAGCTTAGAAAGCATGAGCAGAATTACCCAACCCACGATTTGGAGCTCGCAGCCGTGGTACTTGCACTGAAAATGTGGAGGCACTACCTACTCGGTAACCTCGTACATTTATATACCGACCACAAAAGCCTCAAGTACATATTCACTCAGAAGAAGCTGAACATGAGGTAATGAAGATGGTTAGAATTGATAAAGGATTACGAAATAGAGATCCATTAATCATCCGGGCAAGGCAAACATAGTGGCAGATGCGCTGAGCCGCAAGTCACACGTCAATAATCTGACCATCACTCCGTTGGAAGAGAGCGAACCACCACTACGTGTGATTCCACACGGAACTCTCTACAACCTAGCTTTGGTCCCCACCATCCGTGAAGAGATAGCCGCAGCTAAGAAACATGACAAGGGCATGTCGCATTTGCGGAGACGTGTAGATAGTGGGGAGCTGAAATGTTTCCGGAAGGACGGAGACGGCGTCCTATGGTTCAAGGACCGAATCGTCGTACCCCGTAACCCGGAATTACGGAAGAAAATTTTTTATGAGGCTCATTTATCAAAATTTTCTCTTCACCCCGGCAGCAACAAGATGTATCAAGAACTCAGAAGCAAGTTTTGGTGGACACGGATGAAGCGTGAGACTGCAAAATACGTGTCCGAGTGTGATACATGTCGAAGGGTGAATGGGAGGATGTGAGCATGGACTTCATCGTCGGTTTACCCACCACCTTGCAAAAACATGATTCGGTGTGGGTGATCGTCGACCGGCTCACCAAAGTTGCCCATTTCATCCCGGTCAACACCAATTACAACGCCAAGAAGTACGCTGAACTGTACATCTCACGGATCCTATGCTTGTACGGCGTACCCCGTACTATCATATCGGATCGGGGCACTTTATTTGTGTCCCGTTTTTGGGAGCAGCTACACGCTGCCTTGGGGACGAAGCTGATCCGTAGTTCAGCATACCACCCGCAGACGGATGGGCAAACCAAGCGGGTAAATCAGATCCTAGAAGACATGCTACGAGCTTGCGCTATCAACCACGGCAAGAATTGGGATGATCACTTGCCGTTAGTTCGATGTTATAATCTCAGCCGTCGGTTTAAAATCGGACGGTCCACGTCAGCCCCGCATTATAAAGACTGGAATTCTTACGTGCTACCCCCTGGGGTTCTCTGAAATTGAGAGCTAGCCCCGGAAACTTCAGATCTAGCCCCTGGAACTCCAGAAAATCATGTAAATTCATTTAAAAATCAGTTTTAGCCCCTGGACTTAATAGAAATTAAGAAAAACACCTCTGATAAGTGTAGCTAGACCCCTGGAAATTATGAAAATAATATTATAGACCCTGTAATGGGGTGAGTTTACTTTTTAACCCTGTTTAGTATTTAATTTAGAAAATTGAATATGTAACTAGTGTTTAAAAAAAATAAAAAGGGGGACAAACATAATTGTCAAAATTAATTAAAAACTTTCTCAGTACTTAGAAAATTTTGGAGTGAGATAAAAGTATATTTTTGGGCTGAAATAAATCTGTTTCATCTATTATTCACATTTATTAGTATAGGGACAAATTTTTAAGTAAAGAATAGTTATAGAAAAATAGGGAAAATAATTATGAAATAGTTTACATCAGAGGCCATGGTCAAAATATGATTTTAAATTATTTAGGACCAGAACCTAATCTGTTTAGGTGATGTGTATTACTAATTTAATAATAAAATACACAATTATGCATAGGAATATAAATCTGAAAATGTAGCAACTAGTAAATGATAAATGGAGTTTCTAAAATACAAAGAATTCAGTTTAGGGTTGATAGAAATTGTGAAGGCACATTGTATGCAAGTATAAATGTGGACACAAAAGTAGGAATCATATATACATGGTTAGAAGTGCATGCAAGCCACAACTTAACACACATAAAGTAACCACAACACATATAATGGTGGATGAATTTCATAAATGTGAATGTGTGGGTTGTATGAAGTGTAAGTGTGAATTATGTCTTATGGATTGTTGTTTTTCTTTTGCTATGTGTGATGGTATGAAGTAGAGCCTGTTCAAGAGCAAGTTATTTCTTTCCAAGACCAGGAATACCCATTTCAAGAGCAGCAAGAAGGAGGCAAGTGTCCTTGACCACTTTGATCCTATGCTAGGATGTGTAGATAGAATTATTTGCATTGTCAAATGAAATATGAAACCCATGTTAGGAAGTTTCCCTAGAATTGCATTACCTTGTTTCCTTGAAGCTTGGGTTGGGATTTATTTTGTCATGTCATTTATACACATGCATATGCTTAGCCATGCTTAGAATGGGATATTTGGGATATGAGATCATCAGTTTATATTACCATACTCTTGAGTGAGACATTGTGAGTTATGTAGAGGTAGGGATCAAGGCAAGTTGGATGTTTTGGTTGTGTGCTGGGTGCACGAGACTTGGGTTTGTGTTTAGTACTTGCCTGGATCCTAAGGACCGGTTCATGGAGCATGTAACCTGGCTTTACAGTGCCAACCACATGCTGAGATGGGGCAGCTTGGCCAATTAATTAGGTGTATCCCCGGCGTAGTATGGGTGTGTTGGATGGTGCGGGGAGTAGGTGTCAGCTGGACTACCGTATGAACCGCAAGGCTCAAGAGGGGGCCACTGCAGCGGGGTTGGAGCCTCTTGTATGCTGTTAGGGGTGAAACCTCAGTGGGCCCACGCTCGTCGGGAATCCCTTTGTAAAGGCTTCGTAGTGATCTCTTGGCCGCACACCTGGGAAGTGTGAATGTGGATCGTAGCCACTGGCATAATGGAGGTTCTTTTAGTCCACCCGGCAACGGGGGATGAAATCACTACTTGTGGGTACAGTGGTACAAACTCTGCAGAGTCAAAACTGTCTTGACAGCCGTGCTCACGGTTAAGAGCGGCCTGGACTTATTCATGATTAGAGGATTGATGGTTTTGGAAGTTAAGCGCGGAGCTTAACATTGGAAATGATGTTATGGTTATTTGGATTATGATGATGGGATGGGAGATTGGGACCATTTCACCTGTGTAGTAATGTAGGTGCTTAATAAGCTAAGGTGATAGGTATTAATTGCGTAGTGCTTTAACCATGAGTTCAACATCTCCTTGTTCTAGCCATGCATGATATAATTTTCCCACACTTGCTGAGTACCATTGGTACTCAACCTTGCATATTTGTTGGTTTATATTGCTGCTCAGGTCAAGATAATGAGGTGGTGTATAATGACCAAGATTTTGGACCCGAGGAAGGCTTTTAGGTTCATGAAGACCCCCGGGCAACGCCTGTGATGGAGCCCTAAAGAATAATATTCCGCTGCTAGTTTATTTACTTGTGATGAAGCATTAGTGTCCATTGAGACATTTGGGATGTAAGACTTATTTATATTCGACACCTGGCTTGTAATAAATGATGCTTCACTATTTGTCATCACATGTATGAGAAAATGATCCTGGCATACATGTGATATTCACTTGGTTGTTCTTCGGAAAAACCGGGTGTGACAGAGGTGGTATCAGAGCCAAGGTTGCCCGTAGGAACGTGGACCTAGGTAGAAATGGACGTATTTAAGGGCCCTATTTTCTTAAAAACTATTTTCCAAGGTGTGGGTGGAAAAGTGTTATTAAAGGAGTCATTTTCTTCATCTTACCCCAACTTTCATTCAAAATAGGATTTTTGTTTGAGAATTTATCTAACCTAATTTTAAATTCTTTTGTTTTAGATGGTTCGCATGATTCGCACCGCTCGTAAGTCCACAGGAGGGAGAGTTCCCGTAGTTGCCCTTGCCGAAAGAGAGGAGAGTCGCCCAGTGACGTACCTTTCCTACGGATTGGCAGTAGGAGATTTGTTGCGCCGTCTTCGACGTATGCTCGAAGCCGCCGGCAATACGGGCAAGCTCATCATCCACTATAACTCCACCAGGACCATCCGTGAGAAGAGGGAAGAATGGAGTTCGGAGATGAGGATTATACACGAGAATCAGCTGCTTAAGATTCACCACTCTCCAGCTTGTCGAGCAACACAAGTTGACGCGGAGAAAGATGTCACCTGGGAGCCATCACCTGCCAGAGTCACATCTATCGTCGCCACTTGGACAAAACTGAGTACATGTATGTCCTCCAACGTGAGAGTGGTACCACGGAGTACAAGTACCCACCGGTGCAGCAAGGGACTTCCCATGAGCACATGGACCTGTGCTTGGAGGATGCTGCTATGCTCAGCACTCGACTGCAGGAGTGTCAACAAGAGCTTCAGGATGTCTGAGACACCCTGAAGGAAACGGAGGCGTTGCTGCGAGCTTGCTTAAAGGCGAGAGAAAGAGGAGATGGGAATGAACTGTGTGTCACCGTGAGTGATACATGGACTCCTGACTCCCCGGATCGCCGAGCGATCAGGCGTCGTCGCACTTCTCCACCAGCCGCCTCCCCACCCAAAGCAGAGTCAGAAGGTATCTGAAATGAGGAGGAAGATCCCGAGGAGCCAGCTCAAGAGGATGAGTAGTGTAGAGTCTTTCCCCTAGCTAGCAAGAGGTCGAGTAGTCGAGTCGTTACGTAGTTAATGGTGTGATAATGATTGGTGTGTGACGCGAGTTGTGGAAGCCATGAGCAATTGTCCACAGCCTCGTCTTCAGATTGTTTTGCTTTGGTGTGTGAACCCACAGGAAATAATAGTACATTTATTTGGTGTGAGATATGAACCCTCGTAAAAGTATAACAAAGTCTCAACACTTCAAAGTACAAACAAATGAAAGTAGTAAGATGATACTAAATGATTTCAAATTGACATTGGTTGATTCTGCCAGATGGCCGGAAGAGGAAAAGGACGTGCTGCCAACCCCGCCAACAACAACGATGAGGCATGCAACCCTCATCTTTCTGAAGGCCAGGACCGGGGTGGTCGCCATGAAGAAGTTGATCCTCTCCACCAAATGCTGGAGAATCAAAATCAGCTCATCCAGAACTTGACTCAAGTGGTGGCCAACTTGCATCAAGTTCCACCTCCACAAGCTGCACCACGCCAACCAAGGTTGAGTGAGTTTCTAGGAACTCAACCTCCAAAGTTTGCAAGTGCTGCTGAACCTCTGGAGGCAGATGATTGGCTGAAGACCATTGAAAGTAAGATGAGGATAATACAATGCCAAGGGTATGAGAGGGTGCTGTTTGCCTCTCATCAATTGAATGGACCTGCTGCTGATTGGTGGACCGCCTACGTGGCTGCCCATCATGACCCTGAGAACATCACTTGGGAAGAGTTCAAGCGTAGCTTCCGCA
This sequence comes from Neostapfia colusana, assembly GCA_030760725.1. Taxonomy (NCBI): domain Eukaryota; kingdom Viridiplantae; phylum Streptophyta; class Magnoliopsida; order Poales; family Poaceae; genus Neostapfia; species Neostapfia colusana. Next base: position 26,901,313 of record JASWHV010000017.1, on the reverse strand, counting down.
ACCACTACATCCCAAGAGGTGAACTCAAAAACAAGAGGAAAGAGTTTCTGGGACTGTAGCAGGGAAACATGACGGTGAGGGAATACCTCACTAAATTTACTCAACTATCCCGTTATGCTCCACGAGACATAGAGACTGATGAGCAGAAACAAGATTGTTTCGTGGAAGGACTTACCGCAGAGATGCAGTGTGCCATGTCCTCCAACGAGTATGAAAGTTTTCAAAAGATGGTGGATAGAGCGTTTGTGGTGGAAAGGAAGCTAAAGGCCCTGGAAAATGAGAATAAGAGGAAGGCGGGATGGTCACATCAGGCCTCAGGAAGCAACACCCGCCCACGTATGATGCAGCAACCTACGGGGCAGACAAGCCGTGCTGCGGTACCCTATTCAGCACCAAGAGGGTACAACCCAAACTACAGGCCACCCGCAGCCCCAGCACAGCCGCAACGTCAGTTTGTGCAACAGCCTCGCCCCGGCATATTTCATGTACCTCATGAACAAGGTATTCATAGAATATCTGGACAAATTTGTGGTGGTTTTCATAGATGATATTCTCGTCTTCTCCAAAGATGAAGAAGAACATGAGAAACATCTAAGGTTGGTGTTACAGAGGCTGAGAGAACACCAACTATATGCCAAGTTGAGCAAGTGTGAGTTTTGGCTGAAGAGAGTTCCCTTTTTAGGACATATAATCTCGGAGGGAGGTATCTCCGTAGATCCCGCCAAAATCGAGGATATCCAGGAGTGGAAAACCCCTGAAAATGTCGGGGAAGTTCGAAGCTTTTTGGGATTGGCTGGATACTATCGACGGTTTATTGAGGGATTCTCCAAGATCTCGAGACCTCTCACCAAACTGTTGGAAAAGGGAATCACATTCACCTGGACGCCACAGTGCGATACGAGCTTTCAGGAACTAAAGAAGAGATTGACAACAGCCCCAGTGTTGGTTATGCCAAATATGCAGAAGAATTTCACAGTGTACTGCGATGCCTCTGGGAATGGGTTGGGATGTGTTCTCATGCAAGAAGGACATGTCGTGGCATATGCATCCCGGCAGCTTCGGAAGCACGAGAAGAACTATCCTACACATGACCTAGAACTAGCTGCAGTGGTACACGCGTTAAAAATTTGGCGGCACTATTTGATGGGGAAGAGGACAGAGATATATACGGATCATAAGAGTTTGAAGTACATATTCACACAGCCAGATCTCAACCTCCGACAAAGGAGATGGTTAGAGCTAATCAATGACTTTGATATAGGCATCAACTATCATCCTGGGAAAGCAAACGTCGTGGCCGATGCTTTGATCGGAAAGTGCAGGTCAATAAGTTCAGTTTGAAGGACATGCCTGCAGAATTGAAGGACGAGGTTATAAGACTCAATCTATGTCTAGTAAATAGTGGTGAAGCCATCGCCATGGAAGTGGACTCCACACTCGAGCAAGACATACGCGAGGGCCAAAAGAATGATGAGAAGATACAAGAGATCAGACAACTCATTAAGGAAAATAAAGCTCCTGGTTTTAGAGAGGATGAACAGGGAACGGTGTGGCACGGGAAAAGGATCTGTGTGCCAGAAGTAAAGGAGATCCGTGAATTAATTTTGAAGGAGGCTCATGATTCTGACTATTCCATTCATCCTGGGAGTACGAAGATGTACCAGGATCTCAAAAGCAGGTATTGGTGGTATGGCATGAAGCGAGATGTCGCGGAACATGTTGCCCTATGTGACACATGTCAGTTGGTGAAACCAGAACATCAACGACCCGCGGGATTATTGCAACCACTTAAAGTACCTGAATGGAAGTGGGAAGAAATCAGCATGGATTTTGTCGTGGGATTGCCTAGGACCCAATCCGGGTATGATTCAATATGGGTCATTATTGATAGGCTAACCAAGGTAGCTCATTTCATCCCCGTGAAAGAAAGCTACAGCGGATCCAAATTGGCAGAATTGTACATGTCAAGGATTGTGTGTTACCATGGAGTGCCAAAGAAGATTGTGTCGGATCGAGGGACACAGTTCACCTCAAGGTTCTGGCAGAAGTTGCATGAAACCATGGAAACCCATCTGAACTTTAGTTCTGCCTATCATCCCCAAACTGACGGGCAGACGGAGAGAACCAATCAGATCCTTGAAGATATGTTAAGGGCATGTACACTCAAAAACAATAGGAGTTGGGACAAGAACCTACCGTATGCGGAGTTTTCCTATAACAACAGCTATCAAGCTAGTATGAAAATGTCGCCGTTTGAAGCTTTGTATGGAAGGAAGTGCAGAACTCCTCTATTTTGGAGCCAAACAGGAGAAAGTAAAGTGTTTGGTCCAGAAGTGCTACAAGAAGCTGAGGCAAAGGTGAGGGAGATTCGCAACAATTTGAGGATAGCACAAACACGCCAGAAGAGTTATGCTGACGTACGAAGAAGAGAACTCGTTTTCAACGTGGGAGACTATGTTTATCTCAAGGTGTCCCCTATCAGAGGACTTCGTTGGTTCAAGGTGAAAGGGAAGTTGTCGCCTCGATACATCGGACCCTTTCAAGTTTTGGAAAGAAAAGGCGAAGTGGCGTACCAACTAGAGTTACCGGTTCATCTATCGGATGTGCACGATGTATTCCATGTGTCACAACTCAAGAAATGTCTGAGGACGCCTGAAGAGGTGTTACCCATGAATGAAGTGGATGTAGCTGAAGATTTGTCTTATGCCGAGCAACCATACAAGATTTTGGAGACGATGGAACGCCTCACCAGAAACAAGAGAATCCGGATGTGCAAGGTGCAGTGGAAGCATCATTCAGAAGAGGAAGCTACCTGGGAACGGGAAGATTAGCTCAAGGCACAATTTCCGGAATTGTTTTCTTAGAAACACCAATCTCGAGGACGAGATTTCTTTTAAGGGGGGTAGAGCTGTAACACCCCAAATTTTGATTCAAAACCCAAAACCATGTTCAGAGGGGAATTTAAAAATTTTTGGACGTATTGCATGTTTTGCAAAAATTCAAATTCAAACTGGAATTCAAATTATACTCAAAACAGAAAAGAAATGGAAAAAGAAAAAAAGAAAACGGGAAAAAACTGGCCAGTGGGCCGAAACCCGCCAGCCGGCCCAGCTATTCCCGCGCCAGCCCGCCCCCGCGCGCGCCGCGCTGCCTCTCACCGACGGGTGGGACCCACATGTCATCCCTAACCCCGCGACCCCGGACTCTCTCCCGCGCGCGCGATCGCAACCGATCGGAAAACCCGTCCCGTCGCCCGAATTCTGGACCCCGAGGACTCCAACTCGATCACAACAGACCCACCGCCCTCCCCCGGCTATAAAAACCCCCGATCCGATCAGTTTTTCCCACGCGATCGCCGATTTTCACTCCGGTGAGCACCGAGACTTCGCCGGTGAATTCTGGCCGATCTAAGCTCGGAAACTCTGATCTAACTCGCTGGTCTTGATCCACCGCCTCCGGGGAACTTTGCAGGTGCAGAAAACCCGAAGACTTACGGTGTAAATCCAGCGCCGACGAGCTTCGCCGTGGTTTTGCCTCGGACCTCACCGCCGATCACTTTCCAGGACCCCCGAGCTCGAGAAAACCCCCGAGGTGAGATCCCTGACCTCTCCTCTACCGATCTAGGCCATAAGATCACAGTTCTAGGCAGAATTCTCGAGGATCCGAAACTTTCTGGCGAGATCGCCGCTTCCCGCCGCCGTGCGCCGCCGGCAGCGCCGCCCGCGCTCGGTCAGAGCGACGTGGCCGCTTGTGCGCCGTTTATTTTAAATCGCACGGTAGACTTTAAAACCCCGCGTACCGGTTCGATGTTATAATCTCAGCCGTCGGTTTAAAATCGGACGGTCCACGTCAGCCCCGCATTATAAAGACTGGAATTCTTACGTGCTACCCCCTGGGGTTCTATGGAATTGAGAGCTAGCCCCGGAAACTTCAGATCTAGCCCCTGGAACTCCAGAAAATCATGTAAATTCATTTAAAAATCAGTTTTAGCCCCTGGACTTAATAGAAATTAAGAAAAACACCTCTGATAAGTGTAGCTAGACCCCTGGAAATTATGAAAATAATATTATAGACCCTGTAATGGGGTGAGTTTACTTTTTAACCCTGTTTAGTATTTAATTTAGAAAATTGAATATGTAACTAGTGTTTAAAAAAATAAAAAGGGGGACAAACATAATTGTCAAAATTAATTAAAAACTTTCTCAGTACTTAGAAAATTTTGGAGTGAGATAAAAGTATATTTTTGGGCTGAAATAAATCTGTTTCATTTATTATTCACATTTATTAGTATAGGGACAAATTTTTAAGTAAAGAATAGTTATAGAAAATAGGGAAAATAATTATGAAATAGTTTACATCAGAGGCCATGGTCAAAATATGATTTTAAATTATTTAGGACCAGAACCTAATCTGTTTAGGTGATGTGTATTACTAATTTAATAATAAAATACACAATTATGCATAGGAATATAAATCTGAAAATATAGCAACTAGTAAATGATAAATGGAGTTTCTAAAATACAAAGAATTCAGTTTAGGGTTGATAGAAATTGTGAAGGCACATTGTATGCAAGTATAAATGTGGACACAAAAGTAGGAATCATATATACATGGTTAGAAGTGCATGCAAGCCACAACTTAACACACATAAAGTAACCACAACACATATAATGGTGGATGAATTTCATAAATGTGAATGTGTGGGTTGTATGAAGTGTAAGTGTGAATTATGTCTTATGGATTGTTGTTTTTCTTTTGCTATGTGTGATGGTATGAAGTAGAGCCTGTTCAAGAGCAAGTTATTTCTTTCCAAGACCAGGAATACCCATTTCAAGAGCAGCAAGAAGGAGGCAAGTGTCCTTGACCACTTTGATCCTATGCTAGGATGTGTAGATAGAATTATTTGCATTGTCAAATGAAATATGAAACCCATGCTAGGAAGTTTCCCTAGAATTGCATTACCTTGTTTCCTTGAAGCTTGGGTTGGGATTTATTTTGTCATGTCATTTATACACATGCATATGCTTAGCCCTGCTTAGAATGGGATATTTGGGATATGAGATCATCAGTTTATATTACCATACTCTTGAGTGAGACATTGTGAGTTATGTAGAGGTAGGGATCAAGGCAAGATGGATGTTTTGGTTGTGTGTTGGGTGCACGAGACTTGGGTTTGTGTTTAGTACATGCCTGGATCCTAAGGACCGGTTCATGGAGCATGTAACCCGGCTTTACAGTGCCAACCACATGCTGAGATGGGGCAGCTTGGCCAATTAATTAGGTGTATCCCCGGCGTAGTATGGGTGTGTTGGATGGTGCGGGGAGTAGGTGTCAGCTGGACTACTGTATGAACCGCAAGGCTCAAGAGGGGGCCACTGCAGCGGGGTTGGAGCCTCTTGTATGCTGTTAGGGGTGAAACCTCAGTGGGCCCACGCTCGTCGGGAATCCCTTTGTAAAGGCTTCGTAGTGATCTCTTGGCCGCACACCTGGGAAGTGTGAATGTGGATCGTAGCCACTGGCATAATGGAGGTTCTTTTAGTACACCCGGCAACGGGGGATGAAATCACTACTTGTGGGTACAGTGGTACAAACTCTGCAGAGTCAAAACTGTCTTGACAGCCGTGCTCACGGTTAAGAGCGGCCTGGACTTATTCATGATTAGAGGATTGATGGTTTTGGAAGTTAAGCGGGGAGCTTAACATTGGAAATGATGTTATGGTTATTTGGATTATGATGATGGGATGGGAGATTGGGACCATTTCACCTGTGTAGTAATGTAGGTGCTTAATAAGCTAAGGTGATAGGTATTAATTGCGTAGTGCTTTAACCATGAGTTCAACCTCTCCTTGTTCTAGCCATGCATGATATAATTTTCCCACACTTGCTGAGTACCATTGGTACTCAACCTTGCATATTTGTTGGTTTATATTGCTGCTCAGGTCAAGATAATGAGGTGGTGTATAATGACCAAGATTTTGGACCCGAGGAAGGCTTTTAGGTTCATGAAGACCCCCGGGCAACGCCTGTGATGGAGCCCTAAAGAATAATATTCCGCTGCTAGTTTATTTACTTGTGATGAAGCATTAGTGTCCATTGAGACATTTGCGATGTAAGACTTATTTATATTCGACACCTGGCTTGTAATAAATGATGCTTCACTATTTGTCATCACATGTATGAGAAAATGATCCTGGCATACATGTGATATTCACTTGGTTGTTCTTCGGAAAAACCGGGTGTGACAGTCAAGACTCTGTTTAGGATCCTACCAAGCCACAATAAAAATTTCAGAACCACAGGGGAGGGCTAGCTAGAGTTAATAGTAAATAAGTATTCAAGTTTACACTTTGCATTCAAATTAACATGTAGTATTGTATTAAACGTGTAGCCATTGAAGAAGAGACTCCGGAAGTGCTGGACTTCCTCCTTCCGGAAGAGGAACTAACCCCTGACCAGCAGCAACAAGGCAAGCCCCGGTTTGCATTAACCCTTTCATAAGTTTTACTTTGTTTACATGCGTCATATGAAGTATGTTTGTGCATTAGGTATAGGATGGATGGAACCACACTTGCATAACCAGAATTTTTCCCTAAGATTGAAGGTAGTGTCTAAGACCCCGAGTAGACAGGCTATGCTTAATGAGTCATAGGACTTCGGTACAAGTCGAGTAGTTGGAATCTACTCGCGAGATAGGCTGGGAACACACGGGTTCGGTTGAGTGATGTGAGATCACTTTAGTAATGAAAATGAGACTAGGCAGGGGCTAGGGCACAGCAAGAGAGAGTTTTGTGTGCGCGGCCCTGCCCGTGTCGATTGAGGACCGATCCGTGTGCGGCCCTGCTGAACAAGTATTGAACGTACCGAAGGCATATCAGATATATGGGCCCCGATAAACCGATGTAGCCTAAACCTCCGGGCGTCGAGGCATAACGCACCGATTTATAGATGTAGGCTGAGGGCAGCAAGGTGGAAATCTGCCAACGGGCATAGAGAGATGCTCCGTGTGGGGAACCTCCTGCTCGTTTCGGTGCGACCGGTTCGACGTTTGGGCTGTTGGGTGAAAGGTTGTCCCGTACGACATCGAGAGAGCGTGCTGTGCAGCTCCACGGGTGGGCGTACGTGACGTGCTCTTTGGGTTTCCCTGCAGGTGTATATTGAGTCGATTCGCCGTCCCTCACGGTGACGAGTACCGCTTGTTCACTGCGTCGTAACGTAGACTAATGAATGAAACGTTATGATTCAATATTGTTGTTATGATATAATTGTATTGTTACATGTGTGCCACCAAATACTGCTTACTAAATTTCAGATTTCATGAACTGTTAACTTGTTGCTAAAAGATGAACTAAGGATGAACTTGTAGGCGTGTCCTTTTGCTGCAACATTACTATCCTATGTCCATTGTACCCCTCATGTAGAGTTTCATGCTTAGTTGAGTCGGTTAAGCCTTGCTGAGCCTTCGTGCTCACGGTTGCTGCTTAAGTGTTTTTCAGGTGAGGAGCCACCCACGGATTCGGAGTACGAGTCCACCGGCGAGGGTTACCCTCCGTCGGGGACCACGGCTGAGTGGGAGCCGTACACGCCGCGCTGAGCTGAGACGTGCAGCTAGTGTGGGTTGCCCTAGGGTTAAATTACCCGGAGTTCATGGCTTCTCAACACGGGTAAGTCCCTATTACATCGCTATCTCTTCTTTTATAATCTCGGGACGAGATTCTTTTAAGGGGTAGGGATGTAAAAGCCCAAGAAAAGGGACTTGCAAAAAACTTTTCTGCACCTCACAACACCACAGTTTTGTTGTGGATAGATTGTGAAATATTGTGAAGAGCAAGTGACCTCCATCAAAGGAGTGATTAGAGGGGAAAGTCTTCACTTTCACAAAGTAGGGTTTATACACATATGATAACACATGGGAGGGAAATTTCAAACTGTTGCATTCAAATTCATGATTGCAGCAGCTAAAACAAGGAGCAAAGGGCATAATTGGATTCCTTGGGTTCAATGTAGTGGGGAGACAAAGTTTCAATAATTTTTGAAAAGATTTGCTAACCATTTTTCCCAAAAGGATCCAAATATGCCAAGAATTCAAATATACATTTGAATTTGAGGGAGATTTGCCAAACCATACCAATTTAGCTCAGATTGACATTTCCAACATTTGAATTCATCATTTATCCAGTTTTGGAGATCTTTTGAGAAGTGGTAGGGCACTGGCCAGTGGGGCCCACATGTCATAGGACTTAGTTGGCTTAATCCCTAAGCAATGTGATCGGGTTGTACTCCACCGGGAGAAGCACCGAGCGACACCGCTGGGGGGGAGCCGGACGCCACCTCCTGCTGGATTTCATGCGCTGGCGAGCTCCTCGTGGGGGTGCCTCAACTCCCAGCCGCGCTCAGCGAGCCACGGCATCGCGAGACGCCGACCCTTCCCTCTCATCGTCAAAGAACCGAGACGCCGCCGCCATCGCAAAAACTCGCTCGGAGCGATCGCAGCTCGCGTGAAAGCATCGGCAGTGCAGCAAGCCAGCATTCCCAGACCTCCCACGCACTCCCTGCATCATTTCTGATCGAGTTGAGCCACTACAAACCGAGCAAAACAACGTTTTCGTGGCCACCGGGAAGAACAGAGCAAAGGTGCTCCCGTGGGCAGCTCAGCAGAAGACTTGTCACGACCAAGAAGGAGCAGTTTTGGACGCGCCTAGACTCCACGCTGCTCGCCCCCGAAGCCTAGAACCAGGGACCGATCATCGCCGGCGAATTTCGCAAAACATCTCCAACCGATGCAGAACTACCCTCGGTAAGAAACACACAAATTCCCGACGTATGATTGCTTAGAGTTTATCAAACTGCACACACAGGAGCTAGACTTGATGGCGCCCAAGTTTGCTCCGCAACCCTAGCTTAATTTTGGCTGTAGCCGGCGTATTTCCCGGTTTTCCAGCCGCGGTTATAGCGGGAAAGGTCGGGTTCACGGTGACGACTAGGTTAGAGCTCTCCCCGAGCCCTAGCATGGCCTTGTCGACCTTCCATGAGATCCCCCGGTGCTGTAGAGCCTTTCCACCGAGGTTTTGGTGGGCTACGATGGCCGTGCGCCATAACTGAAGGGAGTCCGAGCCGCTGCACCGTCGCCAGCTAGGTTAGGGCCACCGCCGACCGGAGCAGGCGGTACCAGCGTGTTCAGCACGCGAAAATAGGCCCAGGCGGCGAGTTTCCGGCCGGGAGGCGGTCGGGAAGCCAGTTCCGGCGAGCTGCCGAGGTGTGCCGGCGAGGGGGCGGCACGGGAAAAAGGGCGGGCACGAGGAAGAAGACGAGCCGGCCGGGCCCGCTCGTCAGTCCCTCGCGGCACAGTGTGGGGATCTTCTGTTACACCGGATCGGCTGTGAACACGCGGAAGATAATCCTGTGGCCCCGTGTGGTGCAGCCGAGGTGATGACACGTGGGAGCCGGGCCCGCTGTCAGAAATTTGAACTTTTCCCGGTTTATTCGAATTCCAGAAATTCCCCAAACTTTAGAGCTCCATAACTTTTGCTAGGAAGCTCCAAATTTAGTGATTCAAATTGGGTTGGATTCATCTTGCCTAGCTCTGTCCAGATATACAACCCAATTTGTATGAAACCCATTAATTAATTCTGGAAAATTCTTTAAAGCTTTTCAGCAAAGGAATTTTAGAGGGGATTTGGTTCATCCAAAAATCCCCAAATTTTGCCATAATGTTCTTTAGGACATTAGTAAACCCCTGTAAAAGTTGCAGACCATTTGGAGTTGATTTGGTCGGAGCAATTCGAATTGGAAGCTGCTGTGTTCATTTCAATACAGAAACATTTTCAGAGAATTTCCAAAACTTGGAAATGCAGTTCTGGGCAAATCTTAACCCCAAAAATGTTAGGAAAATTCATGAAAACTCTACGAGCCATAATTAAAATTGTAGTTCATTAAGTTGAGCATGAACAGGGGTATTACCTCAGAATAAATTCTTCCTTGCTGATTTGCCAAGAGAATTATTCTGAGCAAACCACTCCATGAAAAGTGCTAATGTTTGGTCCAGAGAGTTTTCTTGTGACAAGGAACTCACACAAAAATTCTCAGCTCCATTGGAGCTGTAGATCACCCATGTCCTGTTTAACCACTTAAGGGATTAATATGGAAAAGGGGGAAAACCACTTAGCATTTAACCATGTGATTAAGTCCAAGCCAAACCACCAACACCAGTTCATATTTAAATTCTTAAACAAAGTTCCAGGTGTTAGAGGCTGGTTATTAGAACTAATAGTAGAAGTCTTACCCTAGAACTCACATTTGCATCTAAATTAACATGTAGTATTTCATTAACGTGTAGCCGTTGAAGAAGAGACTCCGGAAGTGCTGGACTTCCTTCTTCCGGACGAAGACTTAACCCCTGACCAACAGCAACAAGGCAAGCCCCGGTTTGCATTAACCTTTTTATAAGTTTTTCCTTTGTTTACATGTGTCATATGTAGTATGTATGTGCATTAGGTATAGGATGAATGAAACCCCACTTGCATAACCAAAGGTTCCTAAAAGAGTGAGGGTAGTGTCTAAGACCTCGAATAGATAGGCTATGCTTAAAGATTCATAGGACTTCGGTACAAGTCAAGTAGTTGGAATCTACTCGCGAGATAGGCTTGGGACACACGGGTTCGGTTGAGTGATGTGAGGTCATCTTAGTAATGAAAATGAGACTAGACAGGTGCTAGGGCGCAGCAAGAGGGAGTCTTGTGTGCGCAGCCCTGTCCGTGTCGATTGAGGACCGAGCCGTGTGCGGCCCACGCTGATCAAGTTTGAACGTACCGAAGGCATATCGGATATATGGGCCCCGATAAACCGATGTAGCCTAAACCTCCGGGCGTCGAGGCATAACGCACCGATTTATAGGTGTAGGCTGAGGGCAGCAAGGTGGAAATCTGCCAACGGGCATAGAGAGATGCTTCGTGTGGGGAACCTCCTGCTCGTTTCGGGGCGACCGGTTCGACGTTTGGGCTGTTGGGTGAAAGGTTGTCCAGTACGACATCGAGTGAGCGTGCTGTGCAGCTCCATGGGTGGGCGTACGGGACGTGCTCTTTGGGTTTCCCTGCAGGTGTATATCGAGTCGATTCACCGTCCCTCGCGGTGAAGAGTACCACTTGGTCACTGAGTCGTGACGTAGATTAATGGATGAAATTTGTTGATTCAATGTTGCTGATTGATATAATTGTATTGCTACCTGGGTGCCACCAAATACTGCTTACTAAATTTCAGATTTCAGGAACTGTTAACTTGTTGCTAAAAGATGAACTAAGGATGAACTTGTAGGCGTGTCCTTTTGCTGAAATGTTACTATCCTATGTCCATGGTACCCCTCATGTAGAGTTTCATGCTTAGGTGAGTCGGTTAAGCCTTTCTGAGCCTTCGTGCTCACGGTTGCTGCTTAAGTGTTTTTCAGGTGAGGAGCCACCCACGGACTCGGAGTACGAGTCCATCGGCGAGGGTTACCCTCCGTCGGGGACCACGGCTGAGTGGGAGCCGTACACGCCGCGCTGAGCTGAGGAGTGCAGCTAGTGTGGGTTGCCCTAGGGCTGGGCAACCAACTTTTGCTAAATAGGCGGGCGTGAGTTGTATAGTGTAGACTTCCGCTGTGTAATATAAACAATAGTTGTAACTAAAGTTTGTACCTGTTTGTACAGTTTCAGTTGTTGTTCCCATGTAATATATTATGTTCTTATGACGTGTGCTGTCAGGTGTCGCATCGCGTGGCACCACCCTCTGCGATCCTGGATGAGCGGATTCCGGTCCGCCACAGCCTGGTATCAGAGCCGCAGTGGGGATAGCACAGTACTAAAGGACTGCATTATGGGAAAAACTTAGGTATACGGTGAGGATTCGGTAGTTGCCCAAGTAAGGACTATATTAGCATAGTTACTTAAAGTGGCAAAGACTAACTTATGTGTTATAATTCTGAATTTCTATTATGTAACGACGCGCCTACGCTCTGGTAAGTATGGTAAGGAACGCCACCGAAAGCGGTTCAATTTCGGTTAGCTCCCCCTGACGAGGAACGTGGCTCAGGGATACAGTCTCACAGCTTGGTGTGAGACGTCAATATGAACCTCTTGGACTCTTCATGTCCCTGAGTTCATATGAAACGTTGATCACTAGCGTGCATTAGGCATGTAAGTGGAGACCCCATTGCGTGGTCAGTAACGCGAGAGTATGTTCGTCTGGAAATAGCCCAGGAGGACATACGCAGCGCTTGCCATCGGCGTGCCCTGCAGGGCAGTAGGTGGTATCTGTTGGGTTGATAACATTCCCAACCGTGACGACCCGTTCATGACATACTCGGGTTCCCCGTCGTGTGGTGTTGAAACACGATCACGTACCTTGAGACGTGACCTAACTCAAGGACGGCCGTATGACAATGATACGGGCGTTTGTATTTACTTCCAAATATGGAACTGCCTGAAATGAATAAACATTGAGTGCACCATTATTGTGTGGTCTTCTGCAGGTACTAACCACGTATGTATCCGTGTAGAAGACGTGTGCGAGAGACCGTTTAGTGCCACACTTAAGACGTATATGCCGGTATGATCCGGTTAGGATTTTCTTTGGTGAGGAACGTAGTACCGAGACATTGTAGGCATATGCATGAAAATATGGAAAACAAGGAAATAAAATCATTAGGTTCAACAATTAAGACCCTGGTTTGGTATCAGAATGGGATAGTGGGCCAGGATAGCTAAAGGGATGAAAAACAGAGTGCTCTGTTTTGGACAGCAAGATTGCTGATCTTCAACAGGGCATAACTCACCGGTCTTTTTGCCCAGAGGGGTGTGCTATATAGCTCTGGAAAGGTATTTAAGTACTCTACAACTTTGTTGTAGACTTCCAGAGCTGAAACTCAATTAAGATGGCTAAAATCTCAGAGGAATGTGAACTGTCCAGAATCAGGACAGAGTAGAACATTCTCTGAACTGTTTTGTCTTTTGGTGATAACTCCCAGTAGCAAAACCCAAAAATTTCATATGATACCTCCTTAGAAAGAGTAGAAGATGTGTAATATCTTTGCAATTCAAAGTTTCTGAAGTTTCAACAGAGATTTCAGTGGAAACTAGAATGGAAAACAGCAACTTCCAAGGGAGGTGCTGTTAAAAAAAATTCTTCCAGAAATTCTGCTGACTTTGAATTAGCATAACTTTTTAACCAAGGCTGATCTGGGGCAATTGAATACTCGTTGGAAAGATACTGAAGTTAACTTTAACTTTGGTATTCAACTTGAGTCATGAAAATGCCAGAACCAGATCAAAACTTGGAATAGGTAGAAACTGGTCATTCTGACAGAAGAATGACAGTTGAACTCATTGGAGAGGGTGTGGTACCCTAAGGGTGGTATACGTGATGACAAAGCGATAGTAATATCTCGTAGTGACCAAACCTAGTTATGGTGAGCTTCCAAAGAGGAGGTTCATCAAGTTGGATTAAACTAGCTTGTGTTTGGTCTGGTAATGGTGTAGCGTGTGCAAAGTTATTACATTATCTACATACGAGATGTATCGCATGAATTATTGTCATTATGTTTTACGCCTATTTTCTTTGGACTGCATGCAAAATGTTGCGGGGCTGATGATTATTGTCGAATGGTTGCAGATGGTTCGCACTAGGACCACGCACGAGGTTGGTGGCTCTAGCCAAGGTGGAGGCGATGACTCCCAGCCACCGGCCTACGACAGCACCCCGCAGCAGCAGCCACCACCGCCGCCTCCGCTTACTCTAGCGGATGTGATAGCGGCACTGGTGGGAGGTCGTGAGGAGCAGACCGACCTGCTCCGCACGATCGTGCAGAATACGTCCCAGGCGGGGGGACGTCAAGAGCGAGGGCCTCGTGAGCCCCGCGAAGTGTCGTACTCGGATTTCATGAGTACGCACCCTCCAGTGTTCACCGAAGCTGAAGAACCACTGGAGGCTGACAACTGGCTGCGGACCATCGAGTCCAAGTTTGGGCTGCTCCAGTGTACGGAGCGGCAGAAGACCCTGTTCGCAGCACAGCAGTTCCACGGTGCCGCTGGTGCGTGGTGGGCGAATTATGTCGCCTCACGTCCGGCTGGCCATGCCGTGGAATGGCAAGAGTTCCGGGAGGCGTTCCGCGCCTATCACATCCCTCCCGGAATAATGAAGAGGAAGTTCCAACAATTTTTGGAACTGAAGCAGGGCGGGAGGAGTGCCCACGACTACTCCCGTGCCTTCAACCATCTGGCGCAGTATGCGTCAGGCTATATCTCCACGGAGGAGAAGAAGAGGGAGCATTTCTATCGGGGGTTACACCCCGAAATGAAGACGCACCTCGTTCAGTGGAATTGCGGCACATTCAACGACTTAGTCAATGCTGCGATCATGCAAGAGGACGCTCAGCGGGAGTTGGCAGCTGAGCAGAGGAAGCGCAACGCTCCACCTAGCAGCGGTGGTGGCGCGCCTCAGAAGTACCGTATGGTGTATCGGACACCATCCGGGCAGCAGTGGCGTCCACCGGCGCGACCTCAACAGTTCGGGGGACGTTCGTTCCAAGCACCCCCGTTCCGTCCGCCGATGCCACCACCAAGACAGCAACAGCAGCAGCAGCAGCAGACGGTACCCCGGGTGTTTCCACCGCCACAACGCGCCCCGGGATTCCGTCCACCTATCAGCGGGGGACCGCCCCATTTCACCTGCTTCACGTGTGGCCAGGCGGGCTACTTCGCGAAGGACTGTCCCCAGGGGCAGCAGAGCAGCGGGCAAGCCCAGCTCCAGGGCGGTGCTCGAGGCCGACCTCCGGTGAAGAAGGTTGGTCAGCGGACTGGTGGCGTCCGCAACCTCGACAATGAGGACGCCCCAGAAGGAGACAACGTGCTGGCGGGTATGTTCGCTCTCAACCATCAAGCTATCATCATATTTTATTATTCTGGTGCAACCCACAACTTCATTAGTGCATCATATGTGGCTAAGCATCAGCTGGAAGCCTTTCCAACCGAGTGTTCTTATATGATCTGCTCACCGGGAGGAAAGATTTCAGCAACTATGATGGTTCCAAAAGCACCACTATGCTTAGGTGGGAAGATATATCCCACCACTATGATTATCTTAGGGGGGCAGAAGATTGATGCAATCTTGGGGATGTCATGGCTAAGTTACCATGGCGCTGTCCTGGAAACTTTAACACGGACAGTTCACCTCAACTCCCCATTACAACGTCCGCAGTCCCTCCTATTAGATAATCCAGTCAGAGAGGTTTCAGCAATCAATAGTGCTGAGGCTCTCAAGTTAGAAGACATCCCCGTAGTCCGGGAGTATCCTGACGTGTTCCCGGATGATCTTCCGTGCATGCCACCTGAGCGGGATGTCGAGTTCAAGATTGAACTTGCACCCGGGACTACGCCCATATCACGGAGACCATACAAGATGGCTCCAAATGAGCTGGCGGAACTGAAAGAACAGCTCAATGATCTGTTGAGCAAGGGTTTCATTAGGCCGAGTTCCTCGCCTTGGGGATGCTCGGCATTGTTCGTGAAGAAGAAAGATGAAACCCTGAGGCTGTGTGTGGATTACCGGCCGCTCAACGCCGTCACCATCAAGAATAAGTACCCACTGCCCCGCATCGACATATTGTTTGATCAACTTGTGGGTGCAAGTGTGTTCTCCAAGATGGACCTTCGCTCTGGATATCACCAGATAAAGATCCGGGCGGAGGATATCCCGAAGACGGCCTTCTCAACGAGATATGGATTATATGAATATCTCGTCATGTCCTTTGGTCTCACAAATGCTCCAGCCCATTTCATGTATCTCATGAACTCGGTGTTCATGCCGGAGCTGGACAAGTTCGTGGTAGTGTTCATCGACGATATCTTGGTTTACTCCAAGACAGAAGCCGAACATGCCAAACATTTGCGGACCGTTCTTCAACGATTACGAGACCACAAGCTCTACGCCAAGTTCAGCAAATGCGAGTTTTGGATCAGCCAAGTGCCATTCTTGGGACATATCATATCCGCAGAAAGCATTGCGGTTGACCCAAGTAAAATAGAGCAAGTGCTGAAATGGAAAGCTCCCACTTCAGTTCATGAAGTCAGAAGCTTCCTCGGGTTAGCGGGATACTATCGGAGATTTATTCCAAGTTTCTCCAAGCTCGCTAAACCGATGACAGAATTGCTGAAGAAGGGGACAAATTAGGTTTGGAACACGGCGTGTGAAGGAGCCTTCCAAGCATTGGTGAAGCATCTCACAACAGCCCCGGTCTTAGCTCAGCCGGATACAACAAAGCCCTTCGACGTGTATTGTGACGCGTCCGGTATTGGGCTTGGCTGCGTGTTGATGCAGGAAGGACATGTGGTCGCTTATGGCTCACACCAACTTCGGAACCATGAGCAGCATTATCCCACTCATGATCTTGAGCTTGCTGCAGTGGTTTTGGCGCTGAAAATGTGGAGGCACTATCTCCTGGGGAATCTGGTGCATCTCTACACCGACCACAAGAGCTTGAAATATATTTTCACCCAGAAGGAGCTGAACATGAGGCAGAGGAGGTGGTTAGAACTGATCAAAGATTATGAGATTGAGATCCATTACCACCCCGGCAAGGCGAATGTGCTTGCCGACGCGCTGAGTCGGAAATCACATGTCCATCACCTCACCATTACACCGGTGGAGGAGGAAGAGCCAAGTTTATACTTGGTTCCTTATGGATCGCTGTACAACCTTGCCCTCGTCCCTACTATTAGGGAGGACATCATTGCAGCTCAGAAAAATGATAAAGGCATGGCACATCTCCGGAGACGGATTGACAATGGGGAGATCAAATGTTTCCGGAAAGATGATGAGGGGACGCTGTGGTTCAATGACCGCATAGTCGTACCCCGGGACATGGAACTGAGGAAGAAGATCCTCGACGAAGCACACTTGTCTAAATACTCTATTCATCCGGGCAGCAACAAGATGTACCAAGATTTGAAACGGAAATTTTGGTGGACACGGATGAAGCGGGAGGTAGCGAAGTACGTATCCGAGTGTGATACGTGTAGACGAGTGAAGGCTGATCATATGAGGAAATTTGGGCTGCTGCAACCCCTGAAGATTCCAGCATGGAAATGGGAAGATGTGAGCATGGATTTCATCATGGGATTACCCTTAACATCCAACAAACATGATTCCATTTGGGTGATTGTTGACCGACTGACTAAGTCAGCTCACTTCATCCCCATACATACACATTTCCATGCCAACCGATATGCGGAGTTATACATTGCCAGGATTCTATGCCTGCATGGTGTACCCAAGACCATAGTCTCAGACCGAGGTGCATTGTTTGTATCTCGCTTTTGGGAGCAGTTGCATGCTGCTTTGGGTACTAAACTGATTAGGAGCTCCGCCTACCACCCTCAGACAGATGGCCAGACAGAGAGGGTGAATCAAGTTCTGGAGGACATGTTGAGAGCATGTGCCATCCACCATGGTAGGAACTGGGATAATCACCTACCATTGGCGGAATTCTCGTACAACAACGGCTATCAGGCTCAAGATGGCACCCTACGAAGCTCTCTACGGTCGCAAGTGCCGCACCCCATTAAATTGGTGCGAGTCCGGTGAAAGGGTCACATTCGGGGTTGATGTGGTGAACGACGCCGAAGAGCGCGTTCGGACAATTAAAGCCAATTTAAAAGCTGCTCAATCCCGGCAGAAGAGCTACGCTGATAAGAGGCGTAGGCCATTGCACTTTGACGTTGGGGAACACGTATACCTACGCGTGTCTCCGATGAAGGGCGTGCACCGGTTCGGTGTGAAGGGGAAGCTCGCTCCCCGTTTCATTGGACCCTATGCTATCACTGAGAAGTGCGGACCAGCGGCGTATCGATTGGAGTTACCGGCAGCGCTTGCTGGTGTCCATGATGTTTTTCATGTTTCGCAGCTGCGAAAATGTTTGAAGCATACGGCTTCTGTTCCTACCGAAGACATCGGCGAGCTGAAACCGGATTTAACATATGATGAGTATCCGGTGGGAATTCTTGATGAGAAAGCCAGGACCACACGCAGCAGAACGTTGTGGTTCTACAAAATACTCTGGAGCAACCACACCGCCGAAGAAGCGACATGGGAGAGCGAGGAGTTCCTTCGCTTAAATTACCCGGAGTTCATGGCTTCTCAACACGGGTAAGTCCCTATTACATCGCTATCTCTTCTTTTATAATCTCGGGACGAGATTCTTTTAAGGGGTAGGGATGTAAAAGCCCAAGAAAAGGGACTTGCAAAAAACTTTTCTGCACCTCACAACACCACAGTTTTGTTGTGGATAGATTGTGAAATATTGTGAAGAGCAAGTGACCTCCATCAAAGGAGTGATTAGAGGGGAAAGTCTTCACTTTCACAAAGTAGGGTTTATACACATATGATCACACATGGGAGGGAAATTTCAAACTGTTGCATTCAAATTCATGATTGCAGCAGCTAAAACAAGGAGCAAAGGGCATAATTGGATTCCTTGGGTTCAATGTAGTGGGGAGACAAAGTTTCAATAATTTTTGAAAAGATTTGCTAACCATTTTTCCCAAAAGGATCCAAATATGCCAAGAATTCAAATATACATTTGAATTTGAGGGAGATTTGCCAAACCATACCAATTTAGCTCAGATTGACATTTCCAACATTTGAATTCATCATTTATCCAGTTTTGGAGATCTTTTGAGAAGTGGTAGGGCACTGGCCAGTGGGGCCCACATGTCATAGGACTTAGTTGGCTTAATCCCTAAGCAATGTGATCGGGTTGTACTCCACCGGGAGAAGCACCGAGCGAGACCGCTGGGGGGGAGCCGGACGCCACCTCCTGCTGGATTTCATGCGCTGGCGAGCTCCTCGTGGGGGTGCCTTAACTCCCAGCCGCGCTCAGCGAGCCACGGCATCGCGAGACGCCGACCCTTCCCTCTCATCGTCAAAGAACCGAGACGCCGCCGCCATCGCAAAAACTCGCTCGGAGCGATCGCAGCTCGCGAAAGCATCGGCAGCGCAGCAAGCCAGCATTCCCAGACCTCCCACGCACTCCCCGCATCATTTCTGGTTGAGTTGAGCCACTACAAACCGAGCAAAACAACGTTTTCGTGGCCACCGGGAAGAACTGAGCAAAGGTGCTCCCGTGGGCAGCTCGGCAGAAGACTTGTCAAGACCAAGAAGGAGCAGTTTTGGACGCGCCTAGACTCCACGCTGCTCGCCCCCGAAGCCTAGAACCAGGGACCGATCATCGCCGCCGAATTTCGCAAAACATCTCTAACCGGTGCAGAACTACCCTCGGGTAAGAAACCCACAAATTCCTGACGTATGATTGCTTAGAGTTTATCAAACTGCACAAACAGGAGCTAGACTTGATGGCGCCCAAGTTTGCTCCGCAACCCTAGCTTAATTTTGGCTGTAGCCGGCGTATTTCCCGGTTTTCCAGCCGCGGTTATAGCGGGAAAGGTCGGGCTCACGGTGACGACTAGGTTAGAGCTCTCCCCGAGCCCTAGCATGGCCTTGTCGACCTTCCATGAGATCCCCCGGTGCTGTAGAGCCTTTCCACCGAGGTTTTGGTGGGCTACGATGGCCGGGCGCCATAACTGAAGGGAGTCCGAGCAGCTGCACCGTCGCCAGCTAGGTTAGGGCCACCGCCGACCGGAGCAGGTGGTACCAGCGTGCTCAGCGCGCGAAAATAGGCCCAGGCGGCGAGTTTCCGGCCGGGAGGCGGTCGGGAAGCCAGTTCCGGCGAGCTGCCGAGGTGTGCCGGCGAGGGGGCGGCATGGGAAAAAGGGCGGGCACGAGGAAGAAGACGAGCCGGCCGGGCCCGCTCGTCAGTCCCTCGCGGCACAGTGTGGGGATCTTCTGTTACACTGGATCGGCTTTGAACATGCGGAAGATAATCCTGTGGCCCCGTGTGGTGCAGCCGAGGTGATGACACGTGGGAGCCGGGCCCGCTGTCAGAAATTTGAACTTTTCCCAGTTAATTCGAATTCCAGAAATTCCCCAAACTTTAGAGCTCCATAACTTTTGCTAGGAAGCTCCAAATTTAGTGATTCAAATTGGGTTGGATTCATCATGCCTAGCTCTGTCCAGATATATAACCCAATTTGTATGAAACCCATTAATTAATTCTGGAAAATTCTTTAAAGCTTTTCAGCAAAGGAATTTTAGAGGGGATTTGGTTCATCCAAAAATCCCCAAATTTTGCCAGAATGTTCTTTAGGACATTAGTAAACCCCTGTAAAAGTTGCAGACCATTTGGAGTTGATTTGGTCGGAGCAATTCAAATTGGAAGGTGCTGTGTTCATTTCAATACAGAAACATTTTCAGAGAATTTCCAAAACTTGGAAATGCAGTTCTGGGCAAATCTTAACCCCAAAAATGTTAGGAAAATTCATGCAAACTCTACGAGCTATAATTGAAATTGTAGTTCATTAAGTTGAGCATGAACAGGGGTATTACCTCAGAATAAATTCTTCCTTGCTGATTTGCCAAGAGAATTATTCTGAGCAAACCACTCCATGAAAAGTGCTAATGTTTGGTCCAGAGAGTTTTCTTGTGACAAGGAACTCACACAAAAATTCTCAGCTCCATTGGAGCTCTAGATCACCCCTGTCCTGTTTAACCACTTAAGGGATTAATATGGAAACGGGGGAAAACCACTTAGCATTTAACCATGTGATTAAGTCCAAGCCAAACCACCAACACCAGTTCATATTTAAATTCTTAAACAAAGTTCCAGATGTTAGAGGCTGGTTATTAGAACTAATAGTAGAAGTCTTACCCTAGAACTCACATTTGCATCTAAATTAACATGTAGTATTTCATTAACGTGTAGCCGTTGAAGAAGAGACTCCGGAAGTGCTGGACTTCCTTCTTCCGGACGAAGACTTAACCCCTGACCAACAGCAACAAGGCAAGCCCCGGTTTGCATTAACCTTTTTATAAGTTTTTCCTTTGTTTACATGTGTCATATGTAGTATGTATGTGCATTAGGTATAGGATGAATGAAACCCCACTTGCATAACCAAAGGTTCCTAAAAGAGTGAGGGTAGTGTCTAAGACCTCGAATAGATAGGCTATGCTTAAAGATTCATAGGACTTCGGTACAAATCGAGTAGTTGGAATCTACTCGCGAGATAGGCTTGGGACACACGGGTTCGGTTGAGTGATGTGAGATCATCTTAGTAATGAAAATGAGACTAGACTGGTGCTAGGGTGCAGCAAGAGGGAGTCTTGTGTGCGCAGCCCTGTCCGTGTCGATTGAGGACCGAGCCGTGTGCGGCCCACGCTGATCAAGTTTGAACATACCGAAGGCATATCGGATATATGGGCCCCGATAAACCGATGTAGCCTAAACCTCCGGGCGTCGAGGCATAACGCACCGATTTATAGGTGTAGGCTGAGGGCAGCAAGGTGGAAATCTGCCAACAGGCATAGAGAGATGCTCCGTGTGGGGAACCTCCTGCTCGTTTCGGGGCGACCGGTTCGACGTTTGGGCTGTTGGGTGAAAGGTTGTCCAGTACGACATCGAGTGAGCGTGCTGTGCAGCTCCATGGGTGGGCGTACGGGACGTGCTCTTTGGGTTTCCCTGCAGGTGTATATCGAGTCGATTCGCCGTCCCTCGCGGTGAAGAGTACCACTTGGTCACTGAGTCGTGACGTAGATTAATGGATGAAATATGTTGATTCAATGTTGCTGATTGATATAATTGTATTGCTACCTGGGTGCCACCAAATACTGCTTACTAAATTTCAGATTTCAGGAACTGTTAACTTGTTGCTAAAAGATGAACTAAGGATGAACTTGTAGGCGTGTCCTTTTGCTGAAATGTTACTATCCTATGTCCATGGTACCCCTCATGTAGAGTTTCATGCTTAGGTGAGTCGGTTAAGCCTTGCTGAGCCTTCGTGCTCACGGTTGCTGCTTAAGTGTTTTTCAGGTGAGGAGCCACCCACGGACTCGTAGTACGAGTCCACCGGCAAGGGTTACCCTCCGTCGGGGACCACGGCTGAGTGGGAGCCGTACACGCCGCGCTGAGCTGAGGAGTGCAGCTAGTGTGGGTTGCCCTAGGGCTGGGCAACCAACTTTTGCTAAATAGGCGGGCGTGAGTTGTATAGTGTAGACTTCCGCTGTGTAATATAAACAATAGTTGTAACTGAAGTTTGTACCTGTTTGTACAGTTTCAGTTGTTGTTCCCACGTAATATATTATGTTCTTATGACGTGTGCTGTCGGGTGTCGCATCGCGTGGCACCACCCTCTGCGATCCTGGATGAGCGGATTCCGGTCTGCCACACTTTGAAGTATCTTAAAGGACAAGCTAATCTGAACAAAGTCATGCTAAATGGATTGAGTTCATAGAATCATTTCCTTACATCATTAAACATAAGAAAGGGAAAGAAAATGTGATTGCCGATGCTTTATCTAGACGTTATGCCATACTATCCCAACATTCTCATAAAATCTTTGGTTTGAAAACCATAAAGAGGTTATATGCTACTGATTTGGACTTCAAAGATGCCTTTTAAAATTGTAGAGAGGGAAGAACGTGGCAAAAATTCCTGCTGCGTGAAGGCCTTCTCTACCGTGCTAACAAGCTGTGTGTTCCAGCTAGCTCCGTTCGTCTTCTGTTGTTGCAGGAAGCGCATGGAGGTGGTTTGATGGGACATTTTGGTGTTAAAAAGACAGAGGATGTGCTGGCCGCTCACTTCTTTTGGCCACGAATGAGGCGTGATGTGGAGCGCTACGTTTCACGTTGCACGACATGCAACAAAGCTAAGTCTCGACTTAACCCCCATGGTCTTTATATGCCTCTTACAGTTCCTAGTGCACCTCGGGAGGATATTTCTATTGACTTTGTTTTAGGATTGCCTAGAACAAGAGGGGGAGGGATAGTGTCTTTGTGGTTGTTGATCGTTTCTCTAAAATGGCTCATTTTATACCCTGCCACAAGAACGATAATGCTTCACATGTTGCTGATTTGTTCTTTAATGAGGTTGTGCATTTGCATGGTGTTCCCAATACTATTGTTTCTGATAGGGATGCTAAGTTTTTGAGTCACTTTTGGAGAACTTTATGGTATAAATTGGGAACAAAGTTGCTGTTTTCTACTACTTGTCATCCACAAACTGATGGGCAAACGGAGGTAGTTAATCGTACCTGATCTACTATGTTGCGGGATGTTTTGAAAGACAATTTAAGGTTGTGGGAGGAGTGTTTGCCACATATGAGTTTGCTTATAACTGGTCTATTCACTCCACAACCAAGTTAAGTCCGTTTATGGTAGTCTATGGTTTCAATCCTCGTGCTCCAATTGATTTGCTACCTTTACCACATACTGAAAATGTGAACTTAGATGCTACACAACGTTCTGAATTTATTCTTAAGTTGCATGAAACTACTAAGTTACAAATTGAAAAAATGAATGAAAAGTATCGCATTGCTGCTAGTAAAGGTAGGAAGGAGGTAAAATTGGAACCCGGTGATTTGGTGTGGGTTTATTTGAGAAAAGATAGGTTCCCGGATTTGAGAAAGTCCAAACTCATGCCACGTGCTGCTGGAACTTTTAAGGTTCTTGAGAAGATAAATGACAATGCATATAAACTTGAGTTGCCTCCCGAGTCTGGGGTTAGTCCCACATTTAACATTTCAGATTTGTAGCCATACTTGGGAGAAGAAGATGAGCTTGAGTCGAGGACGACTCCAATGCAAGAGGGGGAGGATGATGTGGACATCACTCCTGCAGATATACACAACACTCACATGGTAGATATGCAAGGTCCAATTACTAGAGCTTGAGCACGACAATTGAATTTAGAGGTGAGCTCATTCCTGAACAATTCTTTATATGTGAATTTTGAGAGTATGTTGCTACCTAATGGATTAATTATGATTAGGAACCATGGAGAGGACATGGAGATACATGGAGAGGGGTTTGGAGGCGTGGAGGACCAGAAAATACGCCAACAAGAAGTTAGAGACCGAGCCCAACTCAAACTCGAGTCCAACTCGGGCCCAGGAGCAGTCCACCTTAAAATGGATGCACAGGAGGCATACGGACTCTGTTTTTGACGTTCTACATATGAACCGAAAGCTGAGAGGATAAACTTTCCAATGGAACTGGCCCCACATCAAAATTCCCTCGGAGTCAATGGTAAACTTCGAAACAATATAAAGTTTAGAGTCTGTCAGGGTGTTGCATCACCTAGTTGGGCCATTGGGCCTTGTATCGAGTCCAAGTCCATTATGTACGTGTCTTAGGGTTAGGTCACGACCCCAGCACCCCCTGGTCGTCCTCCACCTCCTTTATACCCCCTAGCCGCTGTCACAAACAGGTGGGTTTTGCTTAGTTACAATCTGTCATTGAACAGTGTCGCCGATCATCGGTTGTGAGACCCCAATTTCGTGATCAATTCAGTTTTGATTGCAACTTCTCTGTTCTTGCTTGTGTTATTGATTGCGCTTGCAGGGATAAGCCTTCGTGGCGAGGTCATTCGTGTGACACGGGTGATAACCAATGGAGCAGTGGTGTAGTGATTGCGGGGTTTCGTTCGTTCGGAGTCTTGGATCATCAACGTCGAGATCTCCACCCAATCAAGTTTACCCTACCTCTCGGAAGATCGGGACTCATCCTCCTATCATTGGGGATGCAGCAACTCGCAGGATTCTGTGCTTAGGAGGTGGAGGACGAGCTCACCGTGTGGTTTTCCGGCTTGGCTGGCCTCTGTGCACTCGGTTTTCCTCAGTTCCCGTTCGATCGCCCGAGGCGGCAGCGTCCTCGGTTCTTTTGTCGTGCGAGGGAGGAAAAGCAGGCCGAGGCGTCGGTGATGAGGCAAAATATCGCTCGGGATAAGGGATAGGCGTCCAGGCAGCTCTCCAGCGTGCTGCTTCGGCGAGGAGGTGGCAGCAGTTTGCTCCCGGTGGTGCCTGGAACCTCGCTCG
Organism: Neostapfia colusana; assembly: GCA_030760725.1. Lineage (NCBI taxonomy): Eukaryota > Viridiplantae > Streptophyta > Magnoliopsida > Poales > Poaceae > Neostapfia > Neostapfia colusana. The sequence goes on along the minus strand of JASWHV010000017.1, from coordinate 26,876,369 downwards.
GCAGCTCGGTGTGAGTCGATACACAGAGACTGAAACTTAAGCAGTAAGTTACTCCCTCCCCCTCTCAATGACATGTGGGTCCCTCTACAGTTCCTATCCAAAATATCTCCAATTTTTGGTACTTTACAAATTCAACTCTGAGGAACTCAAATTCCAAAGCCATTTGGCAATTTGACATGTTTTGCCTCAGTTTCAAATTTAGATGAAATTTACAAGTCCCTTTGATAATCATATCAAGGCACCTCCAAATTTGCTCAAAATTTGCCTCCTTCACAACTTGAACCTGAGGAATTCAAATACGTCCTCTGATCATTGAGTTGGCCATTGCAAACAAAACTTTTCAAACAACAGTTTGAATTTCCTCTTTTGAAAATGCCCTCCTTCTTTTTGAAGTGACCATCTTAATTCAAACTGAATTCAAAGTTTTATTGCACATTGTCGGTACCTGAGATATGGGGTACCCCCGCGCACAGGGTAAAATGCCTAAGGTACTCACCCTTCTCCGCAGGGAGAGCTCCGAAGGCGCCACGCGTCCGGCGGGGCCGGACCTCCCTCTCCTTAGAGGAGAGCTCCGGGCCCGCCATGTGGCATACAGAAGCCGGACCTCCCCCTCCGTGGGAGAGAGGTCCGAAGACACCACGCGTCCAGCGGGGCCGGACCTCCCTCTCCGCAGAGGAGAGCTCCGGGCCCGCCACGTGGCATACAGAGGCTGGACCTCCCCCTCTGCGGGGAGAGGTCCGGGGGCTCCACGTGCCCCGCAGGCCGGACCCTTCTCACCTCAGAGAAGGGCTCCGGACCCGCCACGTGGCCAGAAGAACGGTGCTGCCTGCCCCCGAGCGGTAGGCAGCGGGCATAAAGGCGCCCCACACCTTGCCCGTACAAGGTATTCAAGGCCCGCGTCTTCCCAAGACGCGGAAACGCGGAGCACGCGTCTGTCAGGTGCCGTTGCGCCCAGTCACATCACAGACTGGCGCGCAGTGTCAGAACCTGCCAGCCAATAAACGCCGCGACAAGACATCCCATGCCACCTGCGCCGTCATCAACCACTATGACTAGCACGCGGCATGGGCAGGGCGGCAAGTTAAAGACTCAGAAGCCTTCGGCCAGAGGCAACCACCGGCGTAACTACAGATACGGTAGATAATAGACAATCTTCCCGGGACCACCTGTCGGGTCCCGGCTTCCCTTGTAAGCCGCCCGAGCCTTGGACTATAAAAGGCTCGGGTAGGCGTCGATAGCGAGGGTTCGCACTTTGCAACTCATACGCTAGCCATACACTCTCAAGCTGTAACTCACCCCCAAGCTCAGGCCTCCGGCCCTGAGCAGCAAGCAATACAGCGAGCTCCATAGCTCGCCATGGACGTAGGGTTTTACGCTCCGGCGTCCTGAACCACGTAAAACTCGCCGTGTCAAGCTCTCGCTAACTCGTCCATCCGCGCAAGCTTTCCGCTAGGAGACTAGCCCCGCCGAAAAAAGAACCTCCGCGGGCTGCCCAGTGCAGGCCCGGGGGAAGTGTCGATCGCACACTTCGACATTTGGCGCGCCAGGTAGGGGGCTTTTCCCCTAGCGCGACGAGTTTCCGCCGACGAAGATGACCGAGCTTCCTTCAGCGGCAAACTCTTCCCCCCTGCGCCCGCGGCAAACCGTGACCAGGGGAGAGTACATGATGGCACACTCAAGCTGGGAGCCAGCAACCGGCTCTGGCAGCGCCGACCCCGGCAATGCAGGCTCCATCCAGCGTCAGGCCTTCAGTAGCGCCGGGCGTACCCAGTGGGGGTGTGCTAGCCGCAGCAAGGGCGCTACTGCACAATCCGCCTGCTGGGGACGCGCCACAGGCAGCGACCCAGCGGTGGATTCACGAGGTAGACCGTCTTGTCGTCGCCGCCGCAAACCATTGACTTCGGCGGGGACGACGCTCCGACCAACCGGCTGTGTCGCTGACACGCATGCCAACAGTTGATGGCCAGACGGGGGAGTTCCAGCTCCACCAAGCTTCTGTCGACGGACCTAAGGACAGAGATGGAACGGTGCCACTTAGGCCAAGATTCCCGAGTGTTCCTCGAGCGACGTCAAGAAAGGCGTCGCACTCAAGAGGCTGGCGACAACATGACGTCGGCCTCGACCCAGCCTGAAGGGCAGATCTTCGCTACGCGAGCTCTGCCCCAGGCATACGTTGTGCGGCATATGCCACAGCCATATGCCCTGCAGACGGTGTCCCCGGTCTATGGAGCGGCCTTTCCCATACCGGGGCACACTGTGCCAGCGGAGAACCAAGCGTTCGCGGCACCGATACCTGCACTGGGAGCCAGCAACCGGCTCTGGCAGCGCCGGCCCCGGCAATGCAGGCTCCGACCAGCGTCAGGTTTTCAGTAGCGCAGGGTGTACCTAGTGAGGGTGCGCTAGCCTCAGCGAAGAGCGCTGCTACACAATATGCCACAGCCGTGTGTCCTACGTATGGCAGCCAGAGCATGCGGTGCTGACACGACCCCATTGGTCCTGTTGAGCCAGGATCACGCTGAGGGGTGCTGCATTGCACAGCACCGTATAACACACGTCAAAGGTGCAAAGCGGAAGCGGAAGCTTTATTACATAAACAGGTTTATGAACATGTTTACATCAAAATAAGTTCAGTCTACACTCACGGGCATAGACTAAGCATCAAGTGCACGTTCAGCCCTCGAACGTGTCCTTGCTAGCACACACGCACACTAACTCTGCGGCGTGCACGACTCCCACTCGACGGGGTTCCCCTCCTGGGGTTCCGTCTCCTCTTCGGGAGTCCCTTCCTCATAGAACCCTGCAAAAGCTTCAAACACAAGCAGTGAGCACGAAGGCTCAGCAAGTCTGACCCGTCTCACCTAAACATGGAACTTCTACATGAGGGTAATGGGTTACATGAGGTAAAAATCATTTGCAAGGACTCGCCTAATTAGTAGAACCTTACTTTCAAGTTTTAGCAGCAGGTTGTGGAAACCTTACGCTAAGGTACATGAGAGAGCCGCAATCAAACAAGAAACGCATTTCTCTCATGTACTTTGCCCAAAGTTGAAAAGAACTTTAGTTAGCACTAAGCTACAGCATGTCATTAACAATCAATGTTCAGCTTTCAATCAGCAACATTTTTAACATGTAACTAGCCTGTTCTTTCTACGTCACGGTACAGTGAACAAGTGGTACTCACTGACCGCGAGGGACGGCGATTATAATCGATTTACACCTGCAGGGTTACCCGAACAACCCGTCACGTACGCCCGTACTCGATGTTGCCTACAACAACCATCACGGACGCCGTACGCGACTACCTTTCACCCGTTAGCCAACTATTGAACCGGTCCCATCGTCCCGAGCAAGAGGTCTCTGCACGCGCATCTCCGTGCCGCCAGCCGATTTACACCTCAAGCTCTCAACCTACCCTCTGAACGACGGGCAATGCCTCAATACCCAGCTACCCGAGTTACATCAGTTTCCCGGTTCCCACATAGCCGGTAGGTCTTCGGTACTGTTCTAGCTTGTTCAACAGGCCCGCACACGGCTCGGTCCTCAACCGACACAAGCGGAGCTACAGCACACAGGCCCCAAAGTCCTGCTGCCCTTACTCTCCGCTCGGTCTCAATTTCTTGCCATGTGTATCATGTGCTATCTCTACCCGAGCAATGTGCCTCTAGCCTATTCTCGCGAGTAGTTCCAACTACTCGACTTGTACCGAATCCTAACCTATCCTAGCAATGCAGTAGCTAACGAGGTTTGCAATCCTAAACCCAACCCATGGTTTTCTTGGCTATGCAGTTGGGTTTCCAATCATGACTCTAATGCACAGGACAATATTCAAAGATGTGCTCAAAACAATAAACATTTGTAAAAAGGTTAATGCAAACCGGGGCTTGCCTTGCTGCTCTTGGTCGTAGGCTAGCTGTTCCTCCGGAGTGACGAAGTCTAAGACTTCGGGTTCCTCCTCGACCTTAGCGACTACATGATAACAACAATACATGTATTAATTTAATGCATTTGTATTAAGTTTGAAGTTGTGAAGTCTATAACCCTTGCTAGATAGACCTAATGACTGTGAAACTTTTACTGTGGCTTGGTTATAACCTAAACAGAGACTTGGTCAAGTTTTAGTTGCAGCAAAGCTCATTTGAGCCCTCCACAAATAATTATGTCCTTGACCTTAATTGAAACTCTTAGGGTGTTCTAGGAATTTTCATGAGACAAACTATGACTTTCTGAAAATTAGATTTTCAGAGGGTTCTAGTGGAGTTGGTCTCACTTAATTTGGAAGTCTCTAACTAAAGATATGAGCTAAACAATTTCAGAGAAAATTCTGAAAATGTTTCTGAACATTTTCTATTTTCTCTGGGACAGTTTTGCTAATCACACCATTAGGTGGACTAAATGAGCTCAAATGGATCTGAAATTTTTATGGTAGTTCAAGTATATTTTGGTGAACATCTCAGCAAAATTTCAGGATTTTCCTCCAAAGGATTCTCCAGTTAAAATTCCTAACAGTTTAAACTTTAAGGAATTAATCCTGGAGAATTAAGGAATTTCATGAAGTGAAACTTGATTTTCTGGAAAGCACTCAGAGAGCTGAATCCAGCAAAATTTGGTTCACTCAATTTGGAGCTTTCTAGCCAAAGTTATAAGGATTTGAAGTTTGAAGGAAATCTGAAAATCGGGGAAAAGTTTAAACTCGCGCGTGGGCCCAGGGGACACGCGTCGCACGCCTAGGCGATGGCACACCGCGGCCCACAAGGGTTTTGCGCGCCAGCACTCCCGATCCCGGCCGCAGCCGGATCCCGATTCAAAATATCGGCCGCTGACAGCTGGGGTCCACCCCCTTCTTCAACCTCGCGACACCCGCGCTCCGCCGCCGAGGGACCTCGCCGGAGGACTCGCCGCCGGCTGCTGTACAGCTCCAAACTTCTTGATTCTGGCCGCCCCGGCCTACTTTTACTTGGGGAACAGGATCCGAGGATCAGCTGCTCATGACAATGGCCGGAGCATGGTCGGCGACGAGCCGCCATATCGGAATGACTTCGGCCATGTCGGCTGACTCTCCTAGTACCTCAGCTACTTGGGAAATCGGTCGGGGAGCATCAGTGGACCTCAGAGAAGGTCGACCTGAGCTCGAGGCAGCTCGGGGAAGGCCCGAAATAGGTCCTCACCGTGCGCCCGACACCCCCTGTTCGTTCCACCATTAGTAGACCTTAAATTACGCCGGGCACAGAGGTTCTCCGGCCCAGAGTTGTGAAGGCAACTTGTGCGTTACCGTGTCTAGCTCGTGTGGGAGTGGCCTGAGGCCCTCTAATCCTTTCTAGAGCACGAATTAAGCAGAATCGTACCCGAAGGTCGTTCTGCACACAGAAAGGGAAAAAGTGGAAATTCGCCGCCGGTGAGCAACCACTCGAGCTGTGGCTCGGGGATGAGCAGCACCGGTCACCCGCGCGTCCAAGGGTGCCTTGGCTCGGGCGTGACAACGCCCTGGTTGGGCTGTCCACGAGAGCCCGAGGTGCGGCGGTTCCAAGTCCCGAGTTTGATCTTTCGGCACAGCCGATATCAATCGGTTTCAACCGAATTCTAGCAATGGGGAGGATGGAGGAAGGTCTCTAGTACCTTGCTGGGACTCTGGAGTGGAAGGAGGGAGCTGCGATCGGCGTCCTCCGATCAAGTCCGAACTGCGGAAACTTTCGGCCGGTGCTGGGTTCTTGCGGGAAAACACGTCGGTACCTCGGCCGAGGACGGGGGCAGGCGCCTTAAGAAGGCTCTGCACCGCCTCATTCCCGCGCGTGGGCAAGCAGCTGGTGGCGCGGTGGCTGGCCTCGGTGGCGATCACCGCTGCGGCTCGGCGACCCGAGTGAAAAGTCTCAGTCGGTTTGTGTTGAAGTAGAGGCTGACATGTGGGTCCCACCCTTCCTTTTAACCTCTGAAATTTACTTCTAATCACTGTTGTAAACAGTGAACCCCATACTACCCTTGGCAATTCAAATTATTCACCCATGAGCCATTTGAATTGATCAAAGTTCAAATGAGGTTTGGTTTGAATGAATTTCAGCACAAGTTCAGTTTGAAATTCAAATAAAGTTTGAATTTCTCCCCCTTAGCTCATGTCAAGATCAACTCCAAATGGAGTGAAAATTGGTGTGTGAGCTCACAAAAATGTGCTGAGTAAGAATATGCCTTCCACTTTTAAATTCAGTGGATAAAAACAGTTTGAAATTGAATATGGTTTCAAACTGCCCTCTTCCTAACTATACCCAAAATGACCTCAAAAAGTTTTTGAGTTTGGGTGAAACTTGGCATGGACATCCTTAGCAAAGTGTAGGAGTTTTCATATGTCCAGCCTATCTATATCACATGTGGGAAATACCACTTTTGCATTGTGTAAGTTTGTTCTCTAATGAGCATGTTGATAATTGTTACTTGCTCTTCATTTGTGTTCATCATCTTTCCTCAAATGAGGTGTGTGTGTGTGTGGTGATGAACACTTCAATTATGTGTCAAAAACTGAGGCCCTTACAGGTGCTCAGCGCGAACCAAGCATTCCCGGCATCAGGACCTGCGGCGGCAGAAGCAGGGTGTGTGGCCCTCGCGCCCCGCTTTCGCTTCACAAAATGGCCACGCAAGTTTCGGCCGCTCTTGCCTGAGAAGTACGATGGCAGCATCAACCCAGCGGAATTCCTCCAGAGGCCGGGAAATCCAGAAGCTCGCGGAGCGCTTCCGGAAGGGGAAGCAGCCCCCAGCTGATGCCCCACCCTGTAGTCAAAGGGAGGGCAAGCAGAAGGTCGAGGCCCGGGACGGCGACGACCGCCAGGTGGAGTTCCAGGAGCTCCGGCGCGCCGTAAAGGCAGTGCGCAATCATGGGAGCTCCAGCTCCAGTGACGACGAGCACTGGAAGATGCCCTGTGACATCTTTGGCGGGTCCGCTGACCCCCTGTCCCGAAGCATGGCTAAGGCCTTGCGTCGAGCGGTAGCATCGGTGGCTCCCCTCCCAGGTGCAGTACCACGCCTCAGGTGGATGGGAACCCCCATCAGCTTCGATGACACCGACTGCCCCAGGAACATGGCTGGGGCCGGCCAACTACTGCTCGTGGTGGCCCTTACCATCGCCAACGTGAAGATGTACCACGTTTTGGTGGATGGTGGGGCTGGACTGAACCTCATCAGTCACGCAGCCTTCCGGAAGCTGCAGATCCCGATGGCCAAGCTCGCCCCATCAAGCCCGTTCTCAGGGGTAGGGCCGGGACAGGTCGTTCCCTACGGCCGCATCAGCCTCCCGGTGACCTTTGGGGCACCGGACAGCTACCGGACAGAGTACATTCTGTTCGACGTGGCCGAGATTGCCATGATCGGTAGGCCAGCCCTGTACCGATTCATGGCATTAGCCCACTACGGCTATCTTGTCTTGAAGATGCCTACACCAACAGGCGTCCTCAGGGTTTGTGGAGACCGTGCTGCCGCAGTATTAGCCTTGGAAAGGCTTCAGGCGCTTACAACAATTAGAGCGCCAGCCCTCAGCAGTACAGAACCAAACCAGCTCCACCTAAGTGCACGCCATCGTGCCTTTACCACCGCACCCCGCGTGCAACCCCTTGATGAGGACGACGTCCCCACAAGGATCGTCCGAATCAGCGCCGATGCCACCCAGACCACCCGGGTAGCCGGGGGCCTGGGTAGCATATAGGAAGGCGCGCTCGTTGCCCCCCTCCGGCATGAGGTCGATGTGCTGCATGACAGCCATCACCGATGCCAGAGATCCCTAGGGAGGTGATGGAGCACTACTTAAAGGTCTTTCCCGACGTCCAGCCGTCCGACGAGATGGAGAGTCCGCCGCTCCCGGCGCTTGGCAAACCGTGTTATTGTCCCGAAGGCCAGCGGGAAGCTCCGGAAGCGCATCCACTACACCAGTCTCAATAAGGCATGCCCTAAAGACCTATTTTTTCTTCCTATGATAGAGCAAATGGTAGACTCGATACCAGGCTGTGATATGCTGCGCTTCCCAAATGCTTGCTAGGACTCCCATCAGACCCCTGAGTCTGAAGTAGTTGAAAGGCGCCCTTTACCTGCTAATCCCGGCGTAAACCGACTCGGCATAGCTAGGGGTCGCGCAAATTTCCGGTCTTCGCGCAATGGCTTTAACCCCATACCACAGTAACCTGTTTCGCTACCGAGAAGCAAGCACCAGAAGACCAGACTTTGGATCCCCGACACAACCTCCCGGAGGACCAGCATGACCTCCCGGAGCTCCCGGGACGTCAGCGGAGCTTCCCGCGAGGTCCAAAGCAGCCTGAGGACCCCCGAGTGTCGGGCACCTAGCGATCCCCCTAGGCTAAAAACTATCCCCTACAGCTCCGCGCGGCGGGTGATGCCGCCAAATGGGCGGCGGAACTACTAAAGTTTGATCTAGGTTCCCTTTCCCGTCATACAGACATTAACAGAGTATTAGTACACTTGTGGCTGAAGTAGACGCACGCTCAGGGGGCCACGAAGACGATGAAACAGTACCCTGAGCCCTGACCTTCACCAGGCCTTATCGAATGATGTTCGTCGACGGCTCCTTGTGAAAGCAGGGGGCCGATGCTAGCGTACTGTTCCTCACGCCATCGGGGGAGCAGTCTGGGTATGTGGCGCGTTTCAATTCCAAGGCGACCAACAACATAGCAAAGTATGGAGTGCCCATCCTTCTCGCTAGTCGTTGGCTCAGGGAAATCCCCAGTCTGGTTGACAACCAAGACAGCGGAGACAGACCCCCTCGCCTTGGACCTGCACCATGTACCGCGCGCTAGCAAGGCCGCAGCTGACGACCTTTCAACGAGGGCCCCCACTGCCACCAGGAGCCACTGTGCCTGAAGGGGGCCTCGAGAGGACGTTGCCGCGACCCACAGCCCGGCCCGCCGAGCCGGGTGAAGGGGGCTAGACCAGCACCTCGAAGCTGGCGGTCCCGGCGGCCATGAGCGCCGCCAAGGATCATAAGCGTCACTGGGGACTACGTGCAACCCAGCGCTCAAGATCCAGATGCTCAAGTCAGACACGATGCATGGATCACGGAGGTCCGGGACTACTTGAAAGACAATATCCTCCCTGATGAACGTGTATCCGCTGAACGGATTGCGCGTATGGCTAAGAGACACATGGCGGTAGAGGGGGATCTCTACCGACGTGGCGCCAACCACATCCTATTGCGGTGCATAACCCAGGGGGAAGGCTGCGACTTGTTCGCTGAGATCCATGGAGGCGAATGTGGGAGTCATTCTTCCTCACGCACGCTTGTCGGTAAAGCCTTTCGGCATGGCTTCTACTAGCCGGCAACACTCCAGGATGCCATCGAGCTGGTCGAGAGCTGCTAAGCGTGCCTGTTCCATGCCGAGCAGATCCATACACCGTCTTGGACGGTACAGATGATCCAGCCCGCATGGCCATGTGCCGTACTGGGGCTGGACATCCCGGGCCTGGGACCATTCCCCAGAACCGAAGACAGGGACCCGCTCCCGAACCTTCGGAACATGGAACACCGCTGTAAGTTCTACCCCTAGAGCAACAATAGGGCAGGCCTTTCTTTTTGTAGTAATTTCCATAAAAGCCCATGAACAGGGCTTGGAGCAACTAAGCCTCAGGGGACGGTCCAGGACTACGTTCAACTTCGCCTGGTTCCGACCCCAAGCGCGTAGAGTCTTGCTTCCCTTGAGGTAGGTCGTGGCCTACATATGTGGCCCGCCTTCCCCCGTATGGAAATTTATATGAAAAGAAACCTACCCTACGTTGCTCTACTTTGGTACTCATTTAATTTACTTATTATGTTTTTATGATTACCCTACTAACGCGTGCTCACTATGCGTTCAACTCCCTCTTCTCATTCTCATCTTTAGTCGGAATTTGCTGCAGATACGACTAAGGAATAGAGGGGGGGAGCCCCCAAGGAGAATTACTTTTTCCTTGTGTGCAGGACTTCTCAGCCTCAGCTCCCCGCAGGAGTATGCTAGGCGCATCCACCCAATAGAACGCACCTACCAGGGGGCCGCTACGGGATCGCGGTAGGCCAAAAACCCCAAGGTAGGATCAAAGGGCTAGCCCTCACAGGGGCGAGGTCCGAAGGCCCCACGTGTCCAGCGGGGCCGGACCACCCACCTTTTTCAGGGGAGCTCCGGGGCCGCCGCGTGGTCTACAGAAGTCGGACCTCCCCCCTCTGCGAGGAGAGGCCCGGGGCCTCCACGTGCCCTGCAAGCCCGGACCTCCTCTCAGGCGGGAGCTCCGGGCCCGCCGCGTGGCCAACAGGCTCGGACCCCCCTCCGGTCTCGTGAGGCGGGTCCTGGAGACCTCCGAAACCCCTACTATACAGTGGGGACCCGGACAAGGTGTCTATGCAGAGCTTCGAGATCAGTCAAGGCCTCTGAGTCCTTGCGGAGCTAAGGGCTCAGTCAGGAAAGGCCGAGAGGAAGACTAGGGCATGCAGACATGGAAAGAAACAGGAGTCTGTCCATACAAAGGCTCCACGAGCTGGGCTACAGACTCAACAAAAATAAAAAAGGAAGTACAGGGCCTTGTGGACACGAGGGCAGATGCTTAGGGGTCTCCGGACTCCCGATGAAACCTAGAGGCCACGAGGGCAGCTAAGTCCTCGACTTCGGCCCTGGCAGCCTCCTCCCAGTCGGTGATGGGTCCTAAACGGACCGGCCCCAGAGAAAAGGAAGGGTCTCGGCTAACGAAGCACGACAGAACGTGCATCGCAACCTCCTTCGCAAGGCCCCGACCTTCCGCTTCCAGCTCGTCGGCGATCACTGATTCGAGCCGACCTAGCTCGTCGCCGAGAGACTCAAGGGCTGGGACCGCTTCGGACACCGGCCGTGCTGGGGTCTCCACCTGCACAGGGCTAAAACCAAGAGGAGCCAAGGCGGATCCCGCCTTAGCAATGAAGCACCAGACCGTCTGGGCCTCGGCAGTCCGCAAGAACTGGAGCCTCTCTACCTCCTGCCGAGCCGCTAGCTCGCGATCCATCGCCGCCTGAAGCTCCTTGGAAGACTGTTCCTCCCTCGCGGCGACAGCCGACTCACGGAGCTCCAGCTCCTCAGTCCGAGCCCTTCGCTCCTCCACCTTGACCCTCAGCCGAGCGGTGGTCTTCTCCTCCTCGGCCGCAGCAGCGCGTTCCCGTTCAGCGACGGCGTGCTCCCGACGGGCTACCTGCAGCTGCAACTCCTCCGCAGCGGTGGAACACTCCTTGGCTTTGGCTTCAGCTTTGGCCAGAGCCTCGCGGCAGGAGGCACGAACCCGTTGGGCCTCTAACTCCAAGCGGCTAATGGCCTTCTTCTGGGTGCTAAGCAGAGCACTCATAGCCTCAAGCCTTGACTGCCTTGAGTCGAGGTCCGCTCGGGCCCGCTGCTGCCAGCTGAGAAGGCGTTTCCTCTCGCCGGCCAATGCCTTCCGCTCCTGCTCAAAGGCAGATTGGATCTGCTGGGTGCTGGTCTGGGCACGCTCCAGGGCGTCCCACACGGGCACCTGAGCAGGGGGAGCAGGAGTTGCGCCGCTGGACCCCCCGGACGAGTCCAAGGCCGGCGGGAGCGCCGGCGCCTCAGCAGCTACGGTGGGGCGCTGTCCTAAGCAGGCCAGGGGGCCAGCAGGCACACCTACAGAAGCCCTCCCGGTCTCAAGACCTGGCTTCTGGGCCAGTGAAGGAGGGCGGGTAGGAGCAGATGCGGCCACTGCGGCCACTGCCCCCGCTGATCCGGGAGCTATGGGGGCCGCCGCGGTCCCCAGGTGCCGAGGCGCGGAGCCCCTGCTGGTTGAAGGCGGCCGGATAAGAGGCCCGCCCCTGGCAGCCGGTCGTTCCCTGCAAAGAAGAAGAAGCCCTCAGAATAAGAGAAGAGGCAGGAGCTCTGCTCCTATAAGTTAGAAAGGATAACACTTACTGGGCGGCATGAGCGCTACAGCGAGCTTGCAGCACTGGCCTCTGGGCTGTAGCTGAACTGCCAGGACCAGCGGCTGGAACGGTCGCGGAGTGGGACGCCTGGACCTCCGGCGCGCTCGTCGGCGTCGCCCCACCAACATCCGTCCTGGGAGCCCCGCCGCTCGAGGGAAGATGGCGAGATACTTGGGCTGATTCGGACGGCAGCTGTCTGGGGAGAGACCCGCCGGGGGGGACACTCGGGACCTCTTCGGGTCACCACCCGATGGACCAGCACCTCCGAGAGATGGAAGCAAAGTAGCTCCGGCACCCTGGCTTGGCACAGGCGGCACCCTCGGAGGAGACCGAGCACGTTTCTTCTCTAAATGCCCGGGGGCCGGCTCTTTCCCTTTCCCTTTATCGGAGGCTTGGGTTCCGTCAGCTTTGGGGGAGGGATTGGCAGCAGCGGATGCCTCATGCCCTGATCCGGGGTGCTCGGTTCCTGGAATGGTGATACCCCGGAAGGCATCCCCGACCTGTCGAACGGCAATCCCGATATCATCAGGTTCGGCATCTTCCGCAGGAGCTCTGACCTCCTCTGAGGCTCCAAGAAGAGGGGGGTGGCAGAAGGCGGAAAGGCGGGGACGCCGCTGGGAATGTAGTCCCCGCTCACCTTGCTCACCATCTCCTCCAGCTCCTCGTCGGAAGGGACAGAGCCGGGGCCTCTCTCCAGCCTGGTACAGTCCTGCTCACCGGTATAGTACCACGCTGGGCGGCTGCGTTGGTGCAAGGGAGCAATGCGGCGTGACACAAAGTCCATCAGCACCATTAGAGACGTCAGCCCCTCGTTGGCCAAGAACCGGATCCGCTCCAAGACCGGAGTGTACTCCTGCTCCAGCTCAGGGATCTCCTCCCAGAAGCGGCGATCGGTTGCCGGGCTGGCGGTTGGGAGTTGTAGGCGATCGTGCTCGTCAGTCTACACTACCACCCAGCTCTCCCTCCAGTTCTCCCACCTTGATGCGCTGAAGGGCAGGAGGTATCCGAAAACCTTGGGATCTTTGCAGCGATGCTGGAAGTAATATGCCCCCATCTGAGTCTTTGAGCCGCGTCCAGTCGTCCGCAGCACAAAGAAGTGGCGGAAGAGCGTCACGGAGGCGTGCATCCCCACAAACATCTCGCAGAAGTGGACAAAAATGGCCGCCATTGCGAAGGAGTTGGGGGAGAGATGGTGGAGCTGGAGACCGTATGTCTCCAGCAGGGTGACGAAGAAGGAAGAAATCGGCGGAACGAACCCCGCCAGAGCATAAGCGGTGAAGAAGACAATCTCCCCCTTTTCCAGGACCAGGGGGAGAGATCCTCGGCGGAGCCGATGCTTCTGCTCTTCCGAGCGCCAGCCCAGCAGCCTGCGCACTGGCCCGAGCTCGGAGGAGCGAACGAGGCGCGTCGGAAGCAAGTTGGAAGCCATAGCAAAAGAAGGCGCAAGGGCAGGAGAACCGGGGCGCAAGAGTTCAAGGGAAGTACGAGCGCAATGTGACGGGAAGCCGCGATGCGGGTGAGATCCCCTTTTAAAACTTTCCAGGGATGGTTCGAGGTAATTTGAAAACCTCCGGAAATATCGCATCGGCGACCTCGTCGGCTCCGAGACTGGGCGCCGATGAAAGCTGGGCCCAAGCCGCTTAACTAAAGTGGTGGGTCAAGGGGTCAGCCTCCTGAGAAGATGAGCCGGCAAGGCACTTCGGCGTTTCCCAAAGAAAGCGCCGCAACGTGCAGAAGTGGCAGCCTTGGGAACCGCCGCAGTAAAAGCAATCATCAAGTGAGCGCATGCTCTCACGACCCCGCGGCCGTTCGTGCTCCGGCAGCAGTCAATTCGGGACTTAGAGTAAGTGCGCGGATCGGAAGAGACGGAGGTCCCACCTCGGGCTCGCTATCTCCCCCGAGATGGGCCCGGGGGCCACTGTCGGTACCTGAGATATGGGGTACCCCCGCGCACAGGGTAAAATGCCTAAGGTACTCACCCTTCTCCGCAGGGAGAGCTCCGAAGGCGCCACGCGTCCGGCGGGGCCGGACCTCCCTCTCCTCAGAGGAGAGCTCCGGGCCCGCCACGTGGCATACAGAAGCCGGACCTCCCCCTCCGCGGGAGAGAGGTCCGAAGACACCACGCGTCCAGCGGGGCCGGACCTCCCTCTCCGCAGAGGAGAGCTCCGGGCCCGCCACGTGGCATACAGAGGCTGGACCTCCCCCTCCGCGGCGAGAGGTCCGGGGGCTCCACATGCTCCGCAGGCCGGACCCTTCTCACCTCAGAGAAGGGCTCCGGACCCGCCACGTGGCCAGAAGAACGGTGCTGCCTGCCCCCGAGCGGTAGGCAGCGGGCATAAAGGCGCCCCACACCTTGCCCGTACAAGGTATTCAAGGCCCGCGTCTTCCCAAGACGCGGAAACGCGGAGCACGCGTCTGTCAGGTGCCGTTGCGCCCAGTCACATCACAGACTGGCGCGCGGTGTCAGAACCTGCCAGCCAATAAACGCCGCGATAAGACATCCCATGCCACCTGCGCCGTCATCAACCACTACGACTAGCACGCGGCATGGGCAGGGCGGCAAGTTAAAGACTCAGAAGCCTTCTGCCAGAGGCAACCACGGGCGTAACTACAGATACGGTAGATAATAGACAATCTTCCCGGGACCACCTGTCGGGTCTCGGCTTCCCTTGTAAGCCGCCCGAGCCTTGGACTATAAAAGGCTCAGGTAGGCGTCGATAGCGAGGGTTCGCACTTTGCAACTCATACGCTAGCCATACACTCTCAAGCTGTAACTCACCCCCAAGCTCAGGCCTCCGGCCCTGAGCAGCAAGCAATACAGCGAGCTCCATAGCTCGCCGTGGACGTAGGGTTTTATGCTCCGGCGGCCTGAACCACGTAAAACTCACCGCGTCAAGCTCTTACTAACTCGTCCATCCGCGCAAGCTCTCCGCAAGGGACTAGCCCCACCGAAAAAAGAACCTCCGCGGGCTGCCCAGTGCAGGCCCAGGGGAAGTGTCGACCGAACACTTCGACATTAGCGGGCGTAAAGACGCCCCATACCTTGCCCGTACAAGGTATTCAAGGCCCGCGTCTACCCAAGACGTGGAGACGCGGAGCACGCCTCTGTCAGGTGCCGTTGCGCCCAGTCGCATCACAGACTGGCGCGTGGTGTCAGAACCTGCCAGCCAATAAACACCGCGACAAGACATCCCATGCCGCCTGCGCCGTCATCAACCACTACGACTAGCATGCGGCATGGGCAGGGCAGCAAGATGAAGACTCAGAAGCCTTCGACCAGAGACAACTACCGGCATAACTGCAGATACGGTAGATAATAGACAATCTTCCCGGGACCACCTGTCGGGTCCCGGCTCCCCTTGTAAGCCGCCCGAGTCTTGGACTATAAAAGGCTCGGGTAGGCGACGATAGCATGGGTTCGCACTTTGCAACTCATACGCTAGCCATACACTCCCAAGCTGTAACTCACCCCCAAGCTCAGGACTCCGGCCCTGAGCAGCAAGCAATACAGCGAGCTCCATAGCTCGCCGTGGACGTAGGGTTTTACGCTCTGGCGGCCTGAACCACGTAAAACTCACCGCGTCAAGCTCTTACTAACAGGTCCATCCGCGCAAGCTCTCCGCAAGGGACTAGCCCACCGAAAAAAGAACCTCCGCGGGCTGCCCAGTGCAGGCCCGGGGGAAGTGTCGACCGAACACTTCGACATTTGGCGCGCCAGGTAGGGGGGCTTTTCTCCTAGCACGACGAGTTTCCGCCGACGAAGATGACCAAGCTTCCTTCAGCGGCAAACTCTCCTCCCCCGCGTTCACGACGAACCGTGACCAGTGGGGAGTACATGTTGACACACTCAGGACGAAGTGTGTCGGAACAAGCTGGTAGCCAGCAGCCGACTCCGGCAACGCCGACTCCGGTGATGCAGGTTCCGACCAGTGTGAGGTCTTCTGCAGCGCTGAGCGTACACCATGGGGGTGCGCTAGCTGCAGCAAGAGCACTGCTGCGCAACCCACCTGCCGGGGATGCGCCCCATTCTGCGACCCAACAGTGGGTACGCGAGGTGGACCGCCTCGTCGTCGCCGCCACGAACCCTCGGTTTCGGCGAGGGCGACGCCCTGGACAACCGGCTGTGTCGCTGACGCGCACGCCCACGGTTGACAGACAAACGGCGGATTACAGCTCCTCCAGGCTCCCGTCGATGGACCTGAGAAGGGAGCTGGAGCGGTGCCACTTGGGACAGGATGCCCGGGTGTACCTCGAGCGACATCGAGAAAGGCGCCGCAACCATGAGGCTGGCGACAGCATGACGTCGGCCTCGACACAACCTGGAGGGCAGGTCTTCACCACGCGAGTCCTGCCTCAGGCATTCGCCATGCAACATATGCCACAACCGTATGCGCCGCAAGCAGCGCCCCCGGTCTATGGTGCAGACTTGCCCATGCCGGGATACACGGTCCCAAGTGCGAACCAAGCGTTCGCAGTGCCAATACCTGCGGCAGCAGGAGCAGGATGTGCAGCTCTTGCACCCCACCTTCGCTTCGCGAGGTGGCCACGCAAGTTTCGCCCACACCTGCCTGAGAAGTACGATGGTAGCGTCAACCCGGCGGAGTTCCTCCAGATCTACTCCACCGCCGTACTTGCCGCAGGAGGGGACGAGGCTGTCATGGCCAACTACTTCCCCGTCGCTCTGACCGGCCCAGCTCGGTCTTGGCTCATGAACCTACCTCAGGGGTCCATAACTTCCTGTGGAGAGCTCTGCCGGCAGTTCGTTGCCAACTTCGGCAGCTCCTACACCCGTCCCAGCACGGAGCTTGATCTCCACGCCGTCAAGCAACAACCTGGGGAGTCGCTGCGCTCTTTCATCCAGCGGTTCTCCCAGGTACGCAACACCATCCCGCATATTCAAAGTGCTTCTGTGGTGGTGGCGTTCCAACAGGGTGTCCGGGACGAGAAAATGCTTGAGAAGCTCGCGACCAGAGAGGTCCGTGACGTCTCTGAGCTCTTCAGCCTGGCGGACAAATGTGCCAGAGCAGCTGAAGGGTGGAACTGGCACGCTCTGCCGACCTCGGAGCCAGGTGGACAAACCGGGTCCTGTGCTGCTGCCTATGGGGGTGGCAAGAAGGCCAAGAACCGGGGGAGTGGCAAGATGAAGTCATCGTTCATGGCTCCCGTCGCTGCAGCAGCGACGGCTAGTGGAGCTCGGGGGCCACGTCCCGACAAAAGGCAGCGGCAGTCACCGGCCCCAGATAGTGACCAGGGCGGGCTATGCCCCGTGCATGGCGCCGGCAACCATACTGCTGCTGAGTGCTGGGATATCCAGAGGCTCGCAGAGCGCTTCCGCAAAGGAAGACAGCAGAGAGCTGAAGCACCGCCCTACCCTCAGAGGGATGGCAAGCAGAAGGTCGATGCCCCAGTCACCGCCGCCCATCAGGTGGGGTTCCAGGAGCCTCAGCGTGTCATGAAGACAGTGCATTACGGCGAGGACTCCAGCTCCAACGGTAACGGGCCAGGGCGGTAGCCAACTGCGGCACGCCTCCGTGCTTCGGACGTACCTCCCGGGGGTCGCCCAAGATCTGTCAACCCCTTGAAGGCCTTGCCAGAAGGGGAAGACGCCTTGGGTCATCCAAGAAGAGCCCGGGCCCACCTACCCCTTGAAGGCCTTAGCCAGAAGGGGAGAACTCCCCGGGGGCCCCCAGGAGAAGCCACGCAGGACCTGATCCAGCGCGAAGATGACAACCTCGTCGACGAGACTCGGCTGCAGGTAACACCCCACAATGCGCGGTCTCGGCTGATGCTCTAAGCACTACCGCCAAAGAACCGAACGCATCGGGGGGCCTGCAGGAGGGCAATCTGGTGTCGCGGCACGCTCTATTCCAAAAAGGACCCATAAGGTCTCCACCAAAAGGGAAGGTCCCTTCCGAATCATGAAAGCTGCCGCCCCAGGTACACATGCCTTTCAACCGAGTGTGGGATCTGTTCCCAAAAAACCATTGCCACGAAGCAACACTGTAAGTCCTACTTCCCGAGCATCAGTAGAACAGGGTTATTCCCTTCTGTAATGAATCCCATAGAATTTAGGAACAGAGCTTGGGGCAGCTAAGTCTCATGGGACGGTACAGGACTACGTCCAGTTTAGCCTGGTTCTGACCCTAAGCGCGTAGAGTCTTGCTTCCCTTGAAGATGAGGCGGAATATTGCCTCCATGTACAGCCAGAATTCCACCTATGGGCATGAATACAGAAACCTGTTCTACTTAGCTCCCTCTCATGCGCTCATTTAAATTATGCATTAATTTTTATGACCGCACTATCTTTGTATGTTCATCGTACATCTAGCTCCCCCTCTCCTGCGCTCATCCATAGTTGGCATTCTCTATCCTACAGAAGGCGGCTGCGCTTGAGGCACCTCCCGATGGCCGAGTGAGTCTCTCGGGCCTCCCCCAGTCAGGTGTTGCGGTGCCAGTTGGTTACCTCCAGGAAATGCCTGCGTTGTGCATGGGGGGTCCAGGGTGCGTATCCAGCTTAGCAGGCCATGAGCCCAAAGCATGCGCATCCTGCCCTCCGGAGGTACAGGGGAGTACAACCGCTTTGCCTGGTCATGAACCCAAAGCACGTGCACTCTGCTTCCCCAGCGCATGGCCCGGTACTAGGGATCGGACGGCCGTACCCGGACCTCGGAGGGAGCCGGAGCTCCGGCGCCTCGTGCACAGAATTGCCCAAGTCCTGTATAACGGATCAGGATCGTAAGACGGATAAGACTAGGAGATGGGAGGGGAGGATCCCCCGAGGAGAATTACGTTTCCTCTGCCTGTGTGCAGGACCTCCAGGTTACGGCAACAGGGACTGCATGAAGGAGGGGGAAAGGAGCTACCAAATACTCCGGCCTAGGACTGGAAGAACCGGGTCCTGCCCCTTCAGCAGGGGCGGGACCTGAGGGCCCCACGTGTCCAGCGGGCCCGGAGCTCTCGCCTCCCCTGAGGAGGGCTCCGGGCTCGCCACGTGGCAGGCGGAAACCAGACCTCCCCCCCGGTGGGAGGGCTCCGAAAGCCCTACGTGTCCAGCATGGCCGGAGCTCCCGCCTCTTAAGGAGGGGCTCCGGACCCGCCATGTGGCAGGCAGATTTGGAGCTCCCCATGGGGCGAGATCCGGAGACCCCCGGGGGCCCCTAACACGGTTAGGACCCGGGGAAGGTGTCTATGCAGAGCTCCGAGATTGGAGATGGCCACTGAGTACCTTGCAGAGCTAAGGACTCAGTCAGGCAAAGCCAAGAAGGAGAGAAAAAGCATCACAGACACAAATATCTAAAAGAGTCAAACTAAGCGAGGCTCCATGAGCTGGACTACAGACTCGATAAAAAGGGAGAAACAAGTCCTAAGGACCTCCCGGCTCCCACCGGAACCTTGCGGCTACAAGGGCGGCCACATCCTCGACTTCTGCCCTGGCAGCTTGCTCCCGCTCCGCGGCTGGGCCCTCTCTCGCTGGTTCTAGCGAGAAAGAGGGGTCGCGGCTCTTAAAGCATGCCAGCACATGTGAGGCGACCTCTAAGGCTAGGCCGCGTCCCTCGGCCTCAAGCTCGCTGGCGACCACCGAGTCTAGCCTGTCCAGCATGGCGCCGATCGACTCCAGCGCGGGGATCACCTCCACCACCTTCAACGCAGGGGCCGCGGCCCTCACCGGACTGAAGCCAAGAGGGATCAGGGCGGACCCCGCTCGATCCACGAAGCTCGAGACCGCAAGAGCCTCGGAGGACCGCAAGGCCGAAAGCTCCTCCAACTCGCGGCGGGCCGCCTGCAGAGCCTCCAGGTTCCTCTCGGAGAATTCCTTCTCCTTGGCCGCCAGGGAGCTCTCCCGAAGATGGAGAGTCTTGGCGAGCCGCTCCAACTCAGCAGCCTTGAAGTCGGCGGCCAACTCCCGGTCCAAGACCGCCCGAAGATCACGGGAGACCTGTTCCTCCCTCAAGTCGAGGTCTGCCTTCAGGATCTCCAGCTCCTCGATCCCAGATCAAAGGTCATCCTCGCCCGCCGCCAGCTGCGCGGCGACCCTCTCCGCCTCAGCTGCCGTGGAACGCTCCCGTTCCTCAACGGCGAGTTCACGGCGCTCCAACTGCTGACGTATCTCCACAGCAGCAGAGAGGCTCTCCTCGGCCCGGGCGTGTGCCTCCAGGGCCTCCCTGTTGATCCGCCGCGATTGGGTGTCCATGCGGTCGACAGCCCGCTTCATCCGGTCTAGGAGCACTTCCCTGAAGTCGAGCAACTCCCGCCTGGAGTCGAGCTCGCTCTTAACCTTCGCGGTCCTCTCCCGCAAAAGGTTCCCCCAGGTGAGGAGGCGATCCCGTTCAACCGTATACTCCTCCCGCTCGCGACCTAGTGCAGCCAAGAACTGCCGAACGCTCGTCTCGGCAAGTGCGAAGGCATCCGCCAGGGGCAATGGAGCAACAGAGGCCGGGGCAGTCCCCCCGACCTCCTCCATTACCTCGTCCTCAAGAGGAGTCGACGCACCAGCAACCGAGACGAGACGCCAATCAGGAGAAGCTGGCTCCGAGACTCTGGCAGCCGGATCTGCCCGGCTCTCTTCAGCTTCTGGCTCCTTGACCTGTGGAGAGGGGCGAGCCGGGGAAGGCGGCGCTGGAGTAAAGGCCCGGACGCCAAGTACAGGGTCGACCTGCGCTGGCTTGGGGGCCGCGGTGGCCGTCTCGGCAGGAAGAGACGACGCCGCCGCGGAGTCCGGGCACACCGGAACAGGAGAAGTTCGTGCTGGCCTGGGGGCCGTGGCAGTTGCCCCTGGCTCCGAGCGCAACGGCACAGACTCCCCGCAAGTCGGGGATGGCCGGGAAGCGTGGACACTCCAGCGGGCTCTGAACCCCGACTTCCGAGCCGAGGTAGGACTCCCAGAGCCCGCTACCGTCACTGACGGCGGCTCTGCAGTCGCTTGAACTGGCGGAACGGAGGACGCCCCAGAAGCTTCCCTCATCAACGCATCAGCCCGGGGCCTCTTCGAGTCACCACCGGAGGGAGTGCCAGGCACCCCAGATTCCCGACTTGGCACAGACGCCGCCGCTGGAGGAGATCGAGCGTGCTTCTTCTCTGGTGGCGGGTTGGAGGCCATGGCGAGGGAGAACTCAAGGGCAAGAGAGCAAAAGCACAAGAGTCCGAGAAGAAACGCAGAGAAGTGTGAAGGGAAGCCGCAATGTGGGTAAGATCCCCTCTAAAAACTTCCCGGGTGCAATTCCAAGCGATTCGGAACTCTTCGGATACACTGCATCGGCAACCGCTTCGGCTCCTAAACCGAGTGCCGATGACGGGTGGACCCAAGCCGCCCAACTGAAGCGGTGGGTCAAGGAGTCAGTCTCCTGAGAAGATGAGCCGGCAAGGCACTTCGGCGGTTCCCGAAGAAAGCGCCGCGACGTGCAGAAGTGGCAGTCTTGGGAACCGCCGCAGTAAAAGCAACCATCAAGTGAGCGCATGCTCCCACGATCCCGCGGCTGTTCGTGCTCCGGCAGCGGTCAATTCGGGACTTAGAGAAACTGCGCGGATCGGAAGAGACGGAGGTCCCACCTCGGGCTCGCTATCTCCCCCGAGATGGGCCCGGGGGCCACTGTCGGTACCTGAGATATGGGGTACCCCCGCGCACAGGATAAAATGCCTAAGGAACTCGCCCTTCTCCGCAGGGAGAGCTCCGATGGCACCACGCGTCCGGCGGGGCCGGACCTCCCTCTCCTCAGAGGAGAGCTCCGGGCCCGCCACGTTGCATACAGAAGCCGGACCTCCCCCTCCGCGGGAGAGAGGTCCGAAGGCGCCACGCGTCCAGCGGGGCCGGACCTCCCTCTCCTCAGAGGAGAGCTCCGGGCCCGCCACGTGGCCGACAGAAGCCAAGCCTCCCCCTCCACGGGGAGAGGTCCGGAGGCTCCACGTGCCCCGTGGACCGGGCCCTCCTCTCCTCTGAGAAGGGCTCCGGGCCCGCCACGTGGCAGCAGAACGGCGCTGCCTGCCCCCGAGAGATAGGCAGCGGGCGTAAAGACACGCCATACCTTGCCCGTACAAGGTATTCAAGGCCCACGTCTTCCCAAGATGCAGAGATGCGGAGCACGCCTCTGTCAGGTGTCGTTGCGCCCAGTCGCATCACAGACTGGCGCGCGGTGTCAGAACCTGCTAGCCAATAAACACCGCGACAAGACATCCCATGCCGCCTGCGCCGTCATCAACCACTACGACTAGCATGCGGCATGGGCAGGGCGGCAAGATGAAGACTCAGAAGCCTTCGACCAGAGACAACTACCGGCATAACTGCAGATACGGTAGATAATAGACAATCTTCCCGGGACCACCTGTCGGGTCCCGGCTCCCCTTGTAAGCCGCCCGAGTCTTGGACTATAAAAGGCTCGGGTAGGCGACGATAGCAAGGGTTCGCACTTTGCAACTCATACGCTAGCCATACACTCCCAAGCTGTAACTCACCCCCAAGCTCAGGACTCCGGCCCTAAGCAGCAAGCAATACAGCGAGCTCCATAGCTCGCCGTGGACATAGGGTTTTACGCTCCGGTGGCCTGAACCACGTAAAACTCACCGCGTCAAGCTCTTACTAACTCGTCCATCCGCGCAAGCTCTCCGCAAGGGACTAGCCCCACCGAAAAAAGAACCTCCGCGGGCTGCCCAGTGCAGGCCCGGGGGAAGTGTCGACCGAACACTTCGACAGCGAGGGAGTGATTTACGGGATTGATCTTGATGAGGACATCCCTCCTTAGCATACAATGCAAGGACCGATCACTAGAGCACGCGCACGACAATTGGATCTCCAGGTACGTTCTAACCTTGTCAATTGTTTTTCAGAACTTACGCTTGTTTCCATGCATGTTTTATTGATTAGGAACAATGGAGAGGACCAGCAAGGGCTGGGAGGAGTCCAAGGAGTCAAGGAGGAGGAGATAGGACGTGCACACCAAGGAGGAGCCCAAGTACAACTCGACTTTGACTCCACCTCGGGTTCCAGGAGCTGCTTTCACCAAAACTGACGTCCCCGACACATACGGAGTCGGATTTGGACGTTCTATATATTGTTGGAACCGTGATTTCATAAAGCTTCCAATGGAACCAGCCCCACCTCAAAATTCCTTCTAAGTTGACGGGAATCAGCGAAACAAGTGGGCATCCAGAATCTGTCCGGTGCTGCGCCACCGCCTTTTGGGCTGCTGGCCCGTGTATTGTGTGGAATCCCATTAGGGTTGCGTCCAGGGGTCTTGCACGCCCCTAAACTCCTTTTTATACAGCATCCGTCACCACATTAGGGTCGGGTTTTACTTAGTTACAATCTGTCATTGAACAGTGTCGCCGATCATCGGTTGTGAGACCCCAAATTCATGATCAATTCAGTTTTGATTGCAACTTCTCTGTTCTTGCTTGTGTTCTTGATTGCGCTTGCAGGTATAAGCCTTCGTGGCGAGGTCATTCGTGTGACACGGGTGATAACCAACAGAGCAGTGGTGTAGTGATTGTGGGGTTTCGTTCGTTCGGAGCCTTGGATCATCAACGTCGAGATCTCCACCCAATCAAGTTTACCCTACCTCTTGGAAGATCGGGACTCATCCTCCTATCAATTGGTATCAGATTTCCAGGTTCACCGTGAGGTATACTTGTGTGCCCTTTAGATTTATTTTGTTTCAGTCCTATCGTCCATAAAAAGCCACAAAAAAAATTTAGTTTCCCTGACCTACAACCCCCACTCAACCTGTTGCACAATTTAGTTTCGGAGTCCGTAGTTCTGAGTTCGTGTCCTAGGTTGAGTCTGGTTGCTGGTTTAGATTTGTTTTGGTTCAGTTTTGTTTCTTCCATCCACTGCCATCTACGAAAAACCAATCTACAAAAAAATTCCATCCACCGATTCGTTTCTGTTGCAGTTTCCACCACCACCAAAACCTGATTCGGGGTATCCTCCTTAAAACGGGCATAACTTTTCGCTCGTAACTCCGATTGAGGCACATTTTTTTCCCGGAAAGGTCTCGAAAAAGTCCACATACGATACACCAGCTACGCTGGTCACGGCATTTTCAAAAAAAAAAAATTAAGAAGGCCCTCATTTCGAACTCTGAAGTTCCAGCACCAGTTTTTCCAATCGCTCCTGAATTTGTGCCGATCTCATCTTTCATCGGTTTGAGCTAATACTTGGTGCTGTTTCTATTCTTGTGCCCCTGGTTGACAAAAAAATATCAAAAAATTAAAGATAAAAAAAGATTTTGATTTCTACTAGTGCTTCAAGACAAAAACAGGAGGCTAAGGGGTTTTCTAGTTGTGCTATTTCTGTGTGAGTGCTAGATACTTGTTAATATTATCCTTGTTGTTCATCATCATTCATACTTGTCCTTGCTTGTTGCCACAACTATTCTAATACATTCTTAGGCCAGCAACTAGGTGAAATTCTTTGGACACTTATTCAGCATTGCTACCTGTTACTAACTTGTGTGCCACATACATATACTGCATTTGACCCTTCCAAGCTCCACCTTCTCTAGAGCTGAACAGGTAACCTTTGCAATCACACCCACTCTCTCCTTGCTTCACACCGGTCACTGTTGGCCACCTGCAGTGCTGGTAAGAAACTTGTAAGAGTGGGGTAAGACGCATCTTACTGATCGATTTTCCACCCACTTCGGAGAGTGTATAATAGGGTTCTTCACAATCTTTTTGTCTTCGTTTCTGTTTTGTACTAACAATGACAGGAAAGAAGCCTATGGATAAGACCTCTGGTTCTACACCTCCGGATGATGATGAGTGCGTGTCCCATATGGAACTAAGGGACATGATGCGGGCAATGACCGAAGCTTTCAACAATTACCAGACCACTACAACAGCCACCTTTCAGAGGCTCCATACAAGTGTTGCTGGTCTGACCACACGGTTGGATGAGATGGAGACTCGTCTTCCCCAACAAGCTACACCCTCTATCATCCTTGATGGTTATGCACATGCTCACTACGACACAGAGGATGACTTCAATAACGATGAGGTTGATGCACAGCAGCGCCGTCGCCCTCAACGAAATCGTCAAGGTATGAGAGGTAGACCTCGTCCTCATGCTCCTGAACAAGATAATGATCCTTATGCTAAGATGAATTTTTCTATTCCAACATTTTATGGATCTTATGATGCTGAGACTTACTTGGGTTGGGAGTTGACGGTATAACAAAAATTTAGCTCTCATCTTGTTCCTGAGCGACATAGAGTTAGACAAGACACTAGTGAGTTTAAAGATTTTGCTATAATTTGGTGGAATGAACTTGTCAATACACGTAATGCACCACAGACATGGGCTGCGTTAAAAGAAGAGATGCGCGCTAGGTTTGTTCCTCCTTCATATAGACGTGATCTTAATAAATTGCAATGCTTTGATCAGGGTGACATGACTGTCCAAGAGTACTACCAAGAGTTGCAGAAAGGTATGCTTCGTTGTGGGGTAGTTGAGGATCAGGAAGACCAAATTGTTAGGTTTTATGGGGGCTTGCAGCGTAAGATCCAGGACATTGTTGACTACAAGGAATATCATTCTATTCAATGTTTATTTCAACTTTCTATGTTAGCAGAAAAAGAAGTGCAGGGTTGCCAACAGCAGCGGCGGAACAACACCTTCACGCCATGACAATTTCCGGTGCCATCGAAAGCAGCGCCTTCCTCGAGCGTACGTGCCTCTACACCACCCTCCACGGGTGTTGTACGCAGCAGCATCGTACCTTCTACATCACGCGGACAAGATAACAGCAAGTCCCAGATGCCTCCAGGTGTTGCAGCAAAGGCGGCTGCACCCAACACTTCGACAAGTCGCAGCTCCGACATCAAGTGCCACCGCTGCCAGGGACTTGGCCATATGCAACGAGATTGCCCCAGAAAACGGGCGATCATTGCCATTGCTGATGGTGGGTATCTTAGTGCTTCTGATATTGAAGATGAAAATATTATTGCAACTAACATTTCAGTTTCGGATGATGGTGCTGAGGAGGTTCTTGGTACATCTGCGACAAACAACTATAGGACTTTGATTGTGCAGCGAGCTTTGAGTGCCACGGTTCGAGAGAACGACAACCACCAACGTCACAATCTTTTCAACATGTTTCTTGTCGTCAAGGACTGCCGTGTACATACCATCATTGATGGTGGTAGTGCAACAATTTGGTGAATGTTGAGGTGGTCAAGAAGCTTGGCTTGACCACACGGGAGCATCCCCACCCTTATCACATTCAATGGTTCAACAACAATGGTAAGGTTAAGGTAACACAAACAGCAAGGATACATTTTTCTATTGGTTCTTATCTTGATTTTGCTAATTTTTATGTGGTACCTATGGATGCTTGTTCTCTTTTGTTGGGACGTCCTTGGGAGTTTGATACTGATTCTATTCACCATGGTCGATCTAATAAGTATACTCTCATGCATAAGGGCAAGAAAATTGTGTTGCTTCCTATGAGTCCCACTGAAATTGTACAATTTGAGCAGGAGGAAAAAAATAATGCTAAGCAAAAGGGTGTTTTCAATTCTGAAATTCAGCAACCTATTAAGTTGAAAAATCCTATTTTGCTTGCAACTAAATCTGATCTTGATGATTTATATGCCTCTAATGGAACTTGCTATGCTTTAGTGTGCAAACATGCTTTATATTCCATCAGAGATACCCCCTGGATTACCACCTATGCGAGGCATTGAGCACAAGATTGATTTGGTTCCAGGGGCGAGCTTGCCAAACCGTGCTGCCTACATGACCAACCCCGACGAGACTAAGGAAATTCAGCGACAAGTCCAAGATCTTCTGGACCGCGGGTACATTCATGAGAGCCTTAGTCCTTGTTCTGTTCCCGTTCTTTTGGTTCCAAAAAAAAGATGGCACTTGGCGCATGTGTGTTGATTGTAGAGCCATCAATAACATTACCATTCGTTATCGCTATCCTATTCCTAGATTTGATGACATGCTTGATGAGTTGAGTGGTTCTGTTATTTTCTCCAAGATTGATTTGCGTAGTGGGTATCATCAGACTCGTATGGCTTTAGGTGATGAATGGAAAACTGCTTTTAAAACAAAATTCGAACTTTATGACTGGTTAGTCATGCCATTTGGTTTAACTAATGCGCCCAGCACTTTCATGAGGTTGATGAATGAGGTTTTACATGCTTTCATTGGTAAATTTGTGGTGGTTTACTTTGATGATATCCTTATTTACAGCAAGTCATATGATGAGCATATTGAACATTTGCGTGCTGTTTTTAATGTCTTGCGCGATGCACGTTTATATGGTAACCTTGAGAAGTGCACCTTTTGCACCGATCGTGTGTCTTTTCTTGGGTATGTTGTTACTTCGCAGGGCATTGAGGTGGACGAGGCAAAGATTGTTGCCATCACGAGCTGGCCACTTCCGACTACGGTCACACAGGTTTGGAGTTTTCTTGGTCTCGCAGGTTTCTACCGGCGTTTCGTGCGGGATTTCAGCACCATTGCGGCACCTCTCCACGAGGTTACAAAGCATGGAGTGCCCTTTTGATGGGGACCAGCACAACAACAAGCTTTTGATGTTCTCAAGTCGAAGGTCACACAAGCACCATTGCTGCAACTTCCTGATTTTGAGAAGACCTTCGAGCTTGAATGTGAAGCGAGCGGCATTGGCATTGGAGGAGTGCTAATTCAAGGAGGTAAACCTGTTGCCTTCTTTAGTGAAAAATTGCATGGGCCTTCGCTGAATTATTCTACATATGACAAAGAACTTTATGCTTTAGTGCATGTCTTGCAAACTTGGCAACATTACCTATGGTCTAAAGAATTTGTCATACATTCAGATCATGAGTCTTTGAAGTATCTTAAAGGACAAGCTAATCTGAACAAACGTCATGCTAAATGGATTGAGTTCATAGAATCATTTCCTTACATCATTAAACATAAGAAAGGGAAAGACAATGTGATTGCCGATGCTTTATCTAGACGTTATACCATGCTGTCCCAACTTTCTCATAAAATCTTTGGTTTGGAAACCATAAAGAGGTTATATGCTACTGATTTGGACTTCAAAGATGCCTTTGAAAATTGTAGAGAGGGAAGAACGTGGCAAAAATTCCTGCTGCGTGAAGACCTTCTCTACCGTGCTAACAAGCTGTGTGTTCCAGCTAGCTCCGTTCGTCTTTTGTTGTTGCAGGAAGCGCATGGAGGTGGTTTGATGGGACATTTTGGTGTTAAAAAGACAGAGGATGTGCTGGCCGCTCATTTCTTTTGGCCACGAATGCGGCGTGATGTGGAGCGCTACGTTTCACATTGCACGACATGCAACAAAGCTAAGTCTCGACTTAACCCCCATGGTCTTTATATGCCTCTTCCGGTTCCTAGTGCACCTTGGGAGGATATTTCTATTGACTTTGTTTTAGGATTGCCTAGAACAAAGAGGGGGAGGGATAGTGTCTTTGTGGTTGTTGATTGATTCTCTAAAATGGCTCATTTTATACCCTGCCACAAGACCGATAATGCTTCACATGTTGCTGATTTGTTCTTTAATGAGGTTGTGCGTTTGCATGGTGTTCCCAATACTATTGTTTCTGATAGGGATGCTAAGTTTTTGAGTCACTTTTCGAGAACTTTATGGTATAAATTGGGAACAAAGTAGCTGTTTTCTACTACTTGTCATCTACAAACTGATGGGCAAACGGAGGTAGTTAATCGTACCTTATCTACTATGTTGCGGGCTGTTTTGAAAGACAATTTGAGGTTGTGGGAGGAGTGTTTGCCACATATTGAGTTTGCTTATAACAGGTCTATTCACTCCACAACCAAGTTAAGTCCGTTTATGGTAGTCTATGGTTTCAATCCTCGTGCTCCAATTGATTTGCTACCTTTACCACATACTGAAATTGTGAACTTAGATACTACACAACGTTCTGAATTTATTCTTAAGTTGCATGAAACTACTAAGTTACAAATTGAAAAAATGAATGAAAAGTATCGCATTGCTGCTAGTAAAGGTAGGAAGGAGGTAAAATTGGAACCCGGTGATTTGGTGTGGGTTCATTTGAGAAAAGATAGGTTCCCGGATTTGAGAAAGTCCAAACTCATGCCACGTGCTGCTGGACCTTTTAGGTTCTTGAGAAAATAAATGACAATGCATATAAAATTGAGTTGCCTCCCGAGTTTGGGGTTAGTCCCACATTTAACATTTCAGATTTGAAGCCATACTTTTGTGATGAAGATGAGCTTGAGTCAAGGACGACTCCAATTCAAGAGGGGGAGGATGATGAGGACATCTCTCCTTTGCATAAAATGCAAGGACCGATCACTAGAGCACGTGCACGACAATTGGATCTCTAGGTACGTTCTAACCTTGTCAATTGTTTTTCAGAACTTACGCTTGTTTCCATGCATGTTTTATTGATTAGGAACAATGGAGAGGACCAGCAAGGGCTGGGAGGAGTCCAAGGAGTCAAGGAGGAGGAGATAGGACGTGCACACCAAGGAGGAGCCCAAGTACAACTCGACTTCGACTCCACGTCGGGTTCCAGGAGCTGCCTTCACCAAAACTGACGTCGCTGACACATACGGAGTCGGATTTGGACGTTCTATATATGGTTGGAACCATGATTTCATAAAGCTTCCAATGGAACCATCCCCACCTCAAAATTCCTTCGAAGTTGACGGGAATCAGCGAAACAATTGGGCATCCAGAATCCGTCTGGTGCTGCGCCACCGCCTTTTGGGCTGCTGGCCCGTGTATCGTGTGGAAGCCCATTAGGGTTGCGTCCAGATGTCTTGCACACCCCTAAACTCCTTTTTATACAGCAGCCGTCACCACATTAGGGTCGGCTTTTGCTTAGTTACAATCTGTCATTGAACAGTGTCGCCGATCATCGGTTGTGAGACCCCAAATTCGTGATCAATTAAGTTTTGATTGCAACTTATCTGTTCTTGCTTGTGTTCTTGATTGCACTTGCAGGGATAAGCCTTCGTGGCGAGGTCATTCGTGTGAAACGGGTGATAACCAACAGAGCAGTGGTGTAGTGATTGCGAGGTTTCGTTCGTTCGGAGCCTTGGATCATCAACGTCGAGATCTCCACCCAATCAAGTTTACCCTACCTCTCGGAAGATCGGGACTCATCCTCCTATCAGATCTCGTAAATGAAGCTGAAGAGCGGGTAAAGCTTATTCAAGCAAATCTTAAAGCTGCTCAGTCCAGGCAAAAGAGCTATGCGGATAAGAGGCGTCGTCCTCTGAACTTTCAAGTTGGAGACCACGTATACCTCCGCGTATATCCTATGAAGGGCATTCACCGATTCGGAGTGAAAGGAAAATTATCTCAACGTTTTATCGGTCCCTTCGCCATCATTGAAAGGTGTGGACCCGTGGCATACCGTTTCGAGCTACCGGTAGCCTTAGCCGGAGTTTATAACGTCTTCCACATATCTCAGTTGCGGAAGTGTTTGAAAGTTCCAACGGAGATTCTCACGGGGGACATAGCAGATTTGAAGCCGGACCTCACATATGTTGAGCATCCAACCCGGATAATTGATGAAAAGACTCGCGAGACCATGAAGCGGACGCTGCGATTTTTCAAGGTGCTATGGGAAAATCACACGTCCGACGAAGCTACATTGGAAAGTGAGGAATATTTACAACGCAATCATCCGGAGTTGTTAGAGGCTTATATTTAGTAGTTGTCCTCTCCACGTTGTCCTTAATCATGAATCTCGGGACGAGATTCTTTTTAAGGGGGTGTAAAGATCCCAAAAATATGAACACAAAGAAACTTATGTTTGCATAAAGTTAGATTCATATGTAGGAAAAATGGGACTTGTTTAAACTTTTTCATGTGATAATACACGTGAGAGCTCCCTCCACATAAGTTCAACGCTTATTTGAAAACATGGAACAAAAAGGTATTTGACACCAAGTAGGGAAGTACCCATATGTGTGAGAGAGCTAAATTCAGATTTTGGAGCAAGTTGGTTCCACTAAAAAATTCAAATGAGATTAACAAAATGGTTTTCAAAACTGTTGTATTAAAAATCTCATTTGCAGCAGCCAAATCAAAGAGCAGGTTTCATATTTGAATTCTTTAGGTCCAAATTAGGGGGTAGGCAAAGTCTCATGAACTTTTGAAGATATTTGCTACCCATTTTTCTAAATAGACCTAAATTGCAGGAGGTGTTTCCCAATTGTTTACCGGGCATACCGCCTGAACAGGACGTAGAGTTCAAGATTGAACTTGCGCCGAGAATGCCACTGAGTTCACAAAGGCCGTACAAAATGGCACCCAATGAATGGGTAGAGTGGAAGACACCGCTGAATAACCCTATGAGCAAATGTTTTATACGACTGAGTCGTCACCTTGGGGTATTTAGCATTGTTTGCAAAGAAGAAGCACAGAACACTACGACTTTGTGTAGTGCTCGTCTGCTTAACACTGTGGCAATCAAGAACCAGTACCCGTTACCACAGATCGACATATTGTTTGATCAGTTAGTCAAAGCAAAGATCTTTTCCACAATGGACTTAAGATCAGGGTACCATCAGATTGAGATACGGGCTGAGGATATTCCAAAGACAGCTTTTCGACGAGGTACGGGATTTATGAGTACCTTGTCATGTTCCTTGACCCCACCAATGCTCTAGCTCTGTTCATGTACTTGATGAACTCGGTATTCATGCCGGAGCTGGACAAGTTTGTCGTGGTCTTCATCGACAACCTACTGGTTTATTCCAAGTCGGAGGAAGAACACGAGAAGCACCTGTGTATAGTTTTGCAAAGGCTGCGGGATCACAAGCTATACGTGAAATTCAGCAAGTGCTATTCTGTATATTGCAAGTGCCTTTTCTCGGGCATATCGTCTCAGCAGAGGGTATCGCTGTAGACCCGAGCAAAATCACTCAAGTGCTGAATTGGAAATCCTCGAGAACTGTTCACGAGGTACGGAGTTTCCTCGGACTCGCGGGACATTATCGGAGGTTCATTCCGAACTTCTCGAAGATTGCCAAGCCTATGACCGAGCTGCTGAAGAAGGCTACCAAATATGTTTGGAGTCCAGCGTGTGAAGCGGCATTCAAGGCTTGTTTTGGCGCAGCCAGACACAACAAAACCGTTCGATGTGTACTGCGATGCATCCGGCATTGGGCTCGGATGTGTGCTGATGCAAGACCCAAGAGTGGTCACGTATGGGTCACGGAAGCTTAGAAACCATGAGCAGAATTATCCAACTCACGACTTGGAGCTCGCTGCTGTGGTACTCGCACTCAAAATATGGAGGCACTACCTACACGGTAACCTCGTACATTTATATACCGACCACAAGAGCCTCAAGTACATATTCACTCAGAAAGAGCTGAACATGAGGCACCGAAGATGGTTAGAGTTGATAAAGGATTACGAAATAGAGATCCATTATCACCAGGGCAAGGCAAACATAGTGGAAGATGCGCTGAGCCGCAAGTCACACGTCAATAGTCTGACAATCACACAGTTGGAAGAGAGCGAACCACCACTGCATGTGATCCCACATGGAGCTCTGTACAACTTAGCTTTGATCCCCACCATCCGTGAAGAAAGGGTGGCAGCCCAAAAACATGACAAGGGCATGTCACAGTTGCGGAGAAGTATAGATGGTGAGGAGTTGAAATGTTTCCGGAAAGACGGAGACGACGTCCTGTGGTTTAAAGGACAGAATTGTCGTACCCCGTAACCCGGAATTTAGGAAGTACATTTTTGGACGGGGTTCACTTGTCAGAGTTTCTATTCACCCAAATTCATCGGTCCATTCCAGGTTTTGGAAAGATGTGGCTCCGTTGCATACCGGCTGGAATTACCAACAATATTCACCGGTGTGTACGACATCTTCCATAATTCTCAGCTGGGGAAGTGTCTCAAGTGTTTAACCACCACTCGGCTGGGGAACATCGAGGAACTGAAACCAGATCTCACACGTCAGGAGGGACTGGTTCAGATCATCGACATAAAGGACCGAACTGTAGGATCAAAGAGCACGTGAAAAGCTACCATAGGGGGGTGAATGGTAGATTAGAACTTTTCACAGCGGAAACAACAAAAACCCCTCAGCAAAAATCAATCGGTTAAAGAAACCATGTGTGCAAGTGTTTTCATACGTGTTCAACAGTGACAAATCAAGTAGAGAGGTAGAGAATCAAGTCACGGATCTAATGCAACAAGAATCACTTGAAAACACGAAGTAAAACTTGAGATACGATCAAAACATTAAACGAAGATCAATCTGTTCTACCCGACATAAAACAGATCTGCAACGCTGCAAAGAAACTCGTGTATCTAAAAAACTACAGATCCGAAGTTCGTGAAAATGTCACAGATGATAGATAATTGAGTTGTGAAGACAACCCAAAAAGAATTACGTCAATCGGATCTGTAAAACTCGAGTTATGAACGAAACACCGAAGCAACGTCGGTCTGTCCAGAAACTCGGCGAGAAAGACTTGACGAAAAACAAGTCGGACGAACAAGGCACAAAAGCTCCTGGAAACTATGAACTTTATTCAATAGAAACACAAGAGGAACAGCCAAAAGTTCTCTACACACGAGAGCTCTGTCCTCCCTTACTTTTATAGGCAGCCCTCAGACTAAACAATCCAATCTAGGACTCCTACTCCTAATTGGACTCGTATCCTAACTTACCATAACTGATCAGGACTCTCCTATTCGCAGATAGAAGCAATCGTGAGACTTCAAAACACATTAGGAACGTCCTAAACATTCCTAAAACAACTCAACTTCGTGCCTAGCACGAAATCCTATCATAACCAACTCAAATCTTCCATATTTGAGCCATATCCGACTCAGCCTCAGCCTGAGTACGCAATCCAGCCGGTTGGACCTTTCCGACCAATTCTTTACGTCCACTTCTCTTCATCACGCCTTGGAACAATGTTGCCACGTCCATGCACTCCTTGCACACGTGCAAACACCTTCCAACGACGTACACGCAACCTTCATATGCACTGCCCTTGATCCAAACATGCTGCGCGACCTCCCGATCAACTCAACCACAGCTCCTCCTGAACTTGGTTGTTGGAACCTCATCTCCTCCCTGAGACTAGTCCAAGGATCCCGTCACCAGCCATGTCTTGAACTCAAGCAACACCTGCACATGAATAAACAACCAATTCTTCCGAGCACAAGTCCTCGACTTGACTCACGTTAGTTCGAAAACCACAACACCTTACATGAGCACGTCACATAAGCATGTTGCAAACCATATCAAATGATAACAGCCGTAACCACCAAAACACACCAAAAACTTAGCAAATTAATACTAAGCAAACCTTCCCATAAAGCAAGTTTGAAACATTGCGAGTTAAAAGCAAAAACAAGACGCTGCAGTTCTACGAGTTGAACTTCACGGGAGCTCCCTAAAAACAAGCTACGGACCTCACAGAAGCTCTCCGGACCTTGCAGGAGCTCTCCGGACCTTGCGTCGGACCTTGCAAACACTTGGCGGACCTAACAAAGAACTTGTCGGACCTTGCCACAGAAGAATGTTTTGGCAATATTCAAAACTTTGAATGTTAATGCTAACTTTTATCCTAATTGCCAATGTATTTAGCACACATAGGTCTCACAATCTCCCCCTTGATGAATGCATTGGCAACACCAATTAAAATCCGAACATTGGCTTATGAAAAGTTTTGAAAAGCTTTGAAAACTCATTTCTTACCCTTTATTAATTTCTCCCCATTTTTTAAAATCAGAGAAGGAAGAAAGTGTATAACATATGCAAAGTGTAAAAAATCTCTCCTTATACATACTTCTCCCCCTTTGACAATGTATTCAGCAAGGTTCAAAAGAGAAATTTTTAAATGTTATGAGGATATTATAACATATACATACAAAACAAAGCTCATCCAAGTCATACTATCAGGTTACTTACACTATCACATCAATGAGATACATAAAGTAGTGTAAGCCATGCTAGAGATCAAATGTATTTTTCAGTTTAAGCAAGTCATGATCTCCCTTACTCAACTATTTCAAAACCTGAAAACATGACACTTGTTGCTGCATTTTTATTATTCATAATCATTTAAGGCACAAAGTTGATCATATGATATTTGCAAGAGATTATATGCCGCATCAGCCTTATTCTAACCAACCAAGCCAAGCCTATGTCATTTGACAATCAGAAGCTTAAGGACATGGTTTTAGTCATACACAATTCCTTCCAAGTTCATATCTTAGTGCAATGATAAGCAATCTCAAAAGAAGAAGTGCGATGCATGCATATTCTCTTGATCTTTTCTCAATTTTTTATTTGAAAACTCAACATGTGAGCTGATCACTTGATTAATTTTTTATGATTAAAAGCACTTGTGAGCACGCAACAAGTTCAAAACAGCAAGAAAGTTCGATCATGACCAGATTTAGTGTAAGTAATTATTCCAATTACTAGTCATGGCAAAAATTACAAAATGTATAACATGAGTAATGTAGTAAGAACTTTCAGCCTGTAAAAGGAATCACAAAGTCATATATGTATGAAATACTATGCTCATATTATTTTAGTTTCAGATTCACACATAGACTTTCAAAGTTTCAAAAACTCCCCCTCAATTTAAGCCATGAGGATGCATAACCCCTATTTCACTACGAATGAAACAAAAACGAGTGAAATCCAAAGGTTTTGTAAAAATATCAGCCAATTGTTGTTCGGTATCGACATGGTGAAGCACAATGTTTCCTTTTTCAACGTTATCATGAAGAAAGTGATACCTAATGTCAATGTGCTTAGTTCTAGAGTGTTTCACGGGGTTTTTAGCAATACAAATTGCACTAGTGTTATCACAAAACAGTGGAACACTATCTAAATAAACCCCATAGTCCTTAAGTGTTTGAACAATTCAAAGAATTTTGAGCAAGCGCTAGCCGCAGCTACATATTCAGATTCGGCCGTGGATTGTGCAACTGAACTTTGTTTTCTAGAGGACCAAGCAACAAGTTAATTACCAAGAAAATGACAAGCACCCGAAGTACTTTTCCTATCAATCCTACAACTTCCAAAATCAGCATCCGAAAAAGCTTTCAAAGAAACGGTTGAGGAAGAAGGAAGAAAAATGCCAAATTCTTGAGTTCCATGTAGGTACCTGAGAATCCTTTTGATGGCTTGGCGATGTGAAGCACGTGGAGAAGCTTGAAAACGTGCACAAAGACATACGCTGAATTATATGTCCGGTCTTGACGCCGTGAGATACAAAAGTGATCCAATCATACTTCTGTATTATTTTTATCGACCGGGTCACCATCTTCATCAAGTTCAAGTGTTGTTGCTGTTCCCATTGGTGTCCGAAGAGGCTTGCATTTGTCCATGTTGAAGCGCTTAAGAAGGTCCTTTGTATACTTAGTTTGATGCACAAAAGTTCCTTCTTTTGTTTGCTTGATTTGCAGCCCCAAAAAGTATGTGAGTTCTCCCATCATACTCATCTCAAATTCTGAACTCATCATAGATGAAAACTTGGACACGAGATCATGAGAAGTACAACCAAAGATAATATCATCCACATACACTTGAACGAATAATGAGTCATTGCCATGCTTAAGTACAAAAAGAGTTTTATCAACCTTGCCCATGGTAAACCCCTTTTCAAGTAAGAATGTTATTAACCTATCATACCATGCTCTAGGGGCTTGTTTTAGACCGTACCAGGCTTTGGACAGTTTGTAAACATGATTAGGAAAATTTGGATTTTCAAAACCCGGTGGCTGGTTAACATAAACCTCCTTCTCTATGTAGCCATTAAGATGCAGCAAATGCTAATAAAATTCTTATAGCTTCTAATCTAGCAACAGGAGCAAATGTTTCATCAAAATCTAGACCTTCAATTTGAGTGAAACCTTGAGCAACCAACCCAGCTTTATTCCTAACCACAAGCCCATCCTCACTTTGCTTATTTTTAAATACCCATTTAGTTCCAATTAATGTGTGAACTTGAGGTGGAGGTACAAGTTTCCAAACATTATTTCTTTCAAAATTTTCTAACTCTTCTTGCATGGCATTAATCGAAGATTCATTAGTGAGTGCGTGTGATATATCCTTGGGTTCAAAAGAAGCAACAAAAGCAGAATGAGCATGAGAATTTGGATCGCAAAACCTGGACCGAGTGACTCGTTCATGCAAGCTTCCAATAATTTGTTGTGGAGGATGACTTTTGAGTACTCGGAGGGGAGTAGACACTTCACAAGCACCTTCTTCTTCATGTTCGGACCTTTGATTAGGAGAGCTTGTTGATTGAGGAAGGTCCGAACCAGCAGTAGTGACTGTTGGTTCTGGTTGTGGTGCAAAATCAGCAGCTTGATCGTTATTTACTTCCGAGTTTTCGGGCAGCAGCACCACTTCTTCATCTTCTTCAATAAAAATACTCTCCCCCTGCGGATATGGATCCGGACCTACAATATTGGAGCTAGTACTTGGGCTAGCTTCATCAAAAGAAACCTCGCAAGTCTCCACAATTTTGTTAGTGTCAAGTAAAAGCACACGGTAGCCTCTAGTATGAGATGGATAACCAAGAAACATGCCATCAACAGATCTAGCTTCAAATTTATCAAGATTACCATGTTTATTAACAAAGCATTTGCAACCAAAAACCCTAAAGTGTGTAACACTAGGCCTATGTCCAAACCGGAGCTCATATGGGGTTTTTCCAAGCTTAGCACGCAAGAAAACACGATTTGAAACATAACAAGCGGTTGCAATTGCATCAGCCCAAAATTTCCTAGGAGTTTGATATTCATCAAGCATAGTCCTAGCCATCTCAACTAAGGTCCTGTTCTTTCTTTCTACGACACCATTTTGTTGTGGTACAGAGGGTGAAGAGTATTGATGATCTATTCCATTTTCAGCACAAAAATGATCAAAGGATTGGTTTTTAAATTCAGTTCCATTATCACTTCTAATTGCTTTTAATGATCCTGGGTGATCAATAGATAATCTAAGAAATAAAGTTCTAAAATGACTAAAAGCTTCATTCTTAGATGCCACAAAATAAACCCAAGAATATCTGGAATAATCATCAACAATCACAAGCACATACCATTTATCTCCGAAGGATTGAACACGTGCCGGACCTACTGTGTCAAGATGTAAAAGTTGTCCCGGTTCAGCTGTCATGGTCATTGTGAGAGGAGCATGTGAACCTGCAACAAACTTAGCATGTCTACAAGAAGAGCACACAATATCATTGTCCTTTTTAAGCTTCGGCAGCCCACGTATGCGATCGAGAGAACTAACACGAGTGAGATGATCAAAGCCTATGTGACCAAGTCTACGATGCCAAAAATATAGATCCTTTGTATCATTAGCAACTAGACACCGATGCTTAGAAGTTGACAAATCAAAATCAGCTTTAAAAACTCTTCCAAACCTAGACATGTTAAACAAAAGCTCACCTTTTGAATCTACAACCTTGCAGCAATTTTTAGCAAAGCTAACCTCTAGATTTTCATCTAGCAATTGTGAAACCGAAAGCAAGTTGTATTTCAAATTTTTAACAAGTGCCACATCTTCCAAAGTGTAGAGATTGTTTACTCTAACCGAACCTTTAGCAATTATGGGAGTAGAAGAGTTATCGGTGAAAGTAACATTTTCTACACGTGACACAAAAGAGAGAGAGGAGAACCATTCTTTGTTACCGGTCATGTGGCGTGAGCAACCTGACTCCACAATCCAAATGTTCTCCTTCCTCAAACGTGAAACCTACACAGCAGCACAATACGTCGATGACTCAATACTGGGGTTAGTTAAAAGACTTTTAGGAATCCAGTACTGAGTCACACGACGCCCAGCAGGAATAACACGTGAAAGCTGAGAAGGTACAGCAGGTTTATGAGCCAAACATCAAAAATTTTTGTTCCCAACTACTGACTTAGAAGATGTGTTATATGTAGCACAAAAAACAGTAGGTCCAGGAGCAAGTTTTTGACTCATTACAGCAGGTTGCAAGCTCCGAACATTCGGTCTAGCAGATTTTGCTTGGTTGTTATGGGATCTAGCAAGTATTCTTTGTTTCTTATCGTGTTTAGCTAGTCTATAACAAAAATCCATGACATGACCATCTCTACCACAGTAGGTACAATGAAAAATAACCTTATTATCATGTCTAGATGAGCAAGCAACACGTTTATTAGAACCCGAATGGGACAGTACTCCTGCAGATTTGAAAATCACCTCTTTTTGTCTAGGAGCTGTTTGAATCAAACCGCTTCCTAATGACTTTACAATTTTAGGTGGGTGTGCCTTAGCATGAGAATGAGAATTAAAACCTAAACCAGTTTTATCATTACAAGACTTGGAAGAGTTCAGCAGCAAGTTTAGGTTCTTATTTGCATTAGAAAACCGATCTAGTGTCCTATGCATGTCATCAAGTTTATTGGACAGATCAAAGCAGTTTTCACATGAAGTTTTTCGTTTTAGTTTGCAATTTGAACAATATTTAACTTCATGCACACGTAAAGCATTGTTCAAAATAGAAATCTCATTCATAGCATCATTTAGTTTCTTATTCAGATCATCACATGAAGAACAATGCAAATCAATTGTAGAACAACAAGCATCTTTCAAATTTTTATCATTAAGTGCAGCAAGCTCTTTGTTCTTTTCAATTTCAAGTTCAAGTTTATCAAGTGTAGATGCGTGTGCACTTCTTAAAGAGGATAATTGTTCATAAATCAAATCACATGAGGAACAAGAATCATCACTAGGAATCAAAGTTTTTAAACGATTAATTTCAGATTCTAGTGATTTAATTTTAACAGCATTGTTCCTAAGTTTTTTATCCTTTTTCTTTAATATAACAGTGGCACGAGAAATAGCATCACACATTTCTTCGCAAGTGGGACACACCTCTTCATCGTCGCTGTTGTGTTCTGCCTCCTCGGAGCTTGAACTTGACTTGCTCGCCATGCAGCACATATTTGCCATAGCTTCTTCATCTTCATCACTACCGGTGTCCACATCACTTGAGCCGAAATCTTGAAGTGCAGAGATCATACTGTAAGGGCCTCAGTTTTTGACACACATTTGCAGTGTTCATCACCACATCACACACCTCATTTGAGGAAGGATGATGAACACAAATGAAGAGCAAGTAACAATTATCAACATGCTCATTAGAGAACAAACTCACACATTGAAAAAGTGGTATTTCCCACATGTGATATAGATGCGCTGGACATATGAAAACTCCTACACTTTACTAAGGATGCCCATGCCAAGTTTCACCCAAATTCAAAACCTTTTTGAGGTCATTTTGGGTATAATTAGGAAGAGGGCAGTTTGAAACCATATTCAAATTCAAACTGTTTTTATCTCATGAATTTAAAAGTGGGAGGCATATTCTTACTCAGCACATTTTTGTGAGCTCACACACCAATTTTCACTCCATTTGGAGTTGATCTTGACATGAGCTAAGTGGGAGAAATTCAAACTTTATTTGAATTTCAAACTGAACTTGTGCTGAAATTCATTCAAACCAAACCTCATCTGAACTTTGATCAATTCAAATGGCTCATAGGTGAATAATTTGAATTGCCAAGGGTAGTACGGGGTTCACTGTTTACAACAGTGATTAGGAGTAAATTTCAGAGGTTAAAACTGGAAGTGGGACCCACATGTCAGCCACTGCTCAGATCAAACCGACTGAGACTTTTCACTCGGGTCGCCGAGCCGCAGCGGTGATCGCCACCGAGGGCAGCCGCCGCGCCAGCAGCTGCTTGCCCACACGCGGGCGTGAGGCGGTGCAGAGCCTTCTTAAGGCGCCTGCCCCCCTCCTCGGCCGAGGCACCGCCGTTCTTCCCCGCAAGAACTCAGCGCCGGCCGAAAATTTCCGCAGCTCGGAATCGATCGGAGAACGCCGATCGCAGCTCCCTCCGTCCACTCCAGAGCCCCAGCAATGTACTAGAGACCTTCCTCCGTCCTCCCCGTTGCTAGAATTCGGTTGAAAC
Organism: Neostapfia colusana; assembly: GCA_030760725.1. NCBI lineage: Eukaryota > Viridiplantae > Streptophyta > Magnoliopsida > Poales > Poaceae > Neostapfia > Neostapfia colusana. Next base: position 26,835,512 of record JASWHV010000017.1, on the reverse strand, counting down.
CGATTGATATCGGCTGTGCCGAAAGATCAAATTCGGGACTTGGAACCGCCGCACCTCGGGCTCTCGTGGACAGCCCCAGGCGTTGTCATGCCCGAGCCAAGGCACCCTTTGACGTGCTGGTGACCGGTGCTGCTCATCCCCGAGCCACAGCTCGAGTGGTTGCTCACCGGCGGCGAATTTCCACTTTTCCCCTTTCTGTGTGCAGAACGACCTTCGGGTACGATTCTGTTTAATTCGTGCTCTAGAAAGGATTAGAGGGCCTCAAGCCGCTCTCACACAAGCTAGACACGGTAACGCACAAGTTGCCTTCACAACTATGGGCCGGAGAACCTCTGTACCCGGCGTAATTTGAGGTCTATCAATGGCTGGATGAACGGGCGGCATCGGGCGCACGGTGAGGACCTATTTCGGGCCTTCCCCGAGCTGCCTCGAGCTCATGTCGACCTTCTCTGAGGTCCACTGATGCTCCCCGACCGATTTCCCAAGTAGTTGTGGTGCTACGGAACTCAGCCGACATGGCCGAAGTCATTCCGAGGTGGCGGCTCGTCGCCGACCATGCTCCGGCCATTGTCATGAGCAGCTGACCCTAGAATCCTGTTCCCCGATTAAAAGTAGACAGGGGCGGCCATAATCGAGAAGTTTGGAGCAGTACAGAAGCCGGCGGTGAGCTCTCCGGTGAGGTTCCTCGGCGGAGGGGCGCGGGCGTCGCGAGGTTGAAGAAGGGGGGTGGACCCCAGCTGTCAGCAGGAGATATTTTGAATCGGGATCCGGCTGCGGCCGGGATCGGGTGTGCTGGCACGCAAAATCATTGTGGGCCGTGGTGTGCTGTCGCCTCGGCGTGCGACGCGTGTCCCCTGGGCCCACGCGCGAGTTTAAACTTTTTCCCGATTTTCAGATTTCCTTCAAACTTCAAAACCTTATAACTTTTGGCTAGAAAGCTCCAAATCGAGTGAAACAAATTTTGTTGGATTCAGCTCTCTGAGTACTTTCCAGAAAATCAAGTTTCACTTCATGAAAACCCTTAATTCTATATAATTAATTCCTCAAAAATTTAAACTGTTAGGAATTTTAACTGGAGAATCCTTTGGAGGAAAATCCTGAAATTTTGCTGGGATGTTCACCAAAATATCACTGAACTACCATAAAAATATCAGACCCATTGGAGCTCATCTGATCCACCTAATGGTGTGATTAGTGAAACTGTTCCAGAGAAAATAGAAAATGTTTAGAAACATTTTCAGAATTTTCTCTGAAATTGTTTAGCTCATAACTTTAGCTAGGAACCTTCAAATTAAGTGAGACCAACTCCATTAGAACCCTATGAAAATCTAGATTTCATAAAGTCATAGTTTGCTTCATGAAAATTCCTAGAACACCCTAAGAGTTCCAATTAAGGTCAAGGACATAATTAATTGTGGAGGGCTCAAATGAGCTTTGCTGCAACTAAAACTTGACCAATTCTCTGTTTAGGTTGTAACCAAGCCACAATAAAAGTTTCACAGTCATTAGGTCTGTCTAGCAAAGGTTATAGACTTCACAACTTCAAACATAATACAAATGCATTAAATTAATACATGTATTGTTTCTATCATGTAGTCGCTAAGGTCGAGGAGGAACCCGAAGTCCTAGACTTCGTTACTCTGGAGGAACAGCTAGCCTATGACCAAGAGCAGCAAGGCAAGCTCCGGTTTGCATTAACCTTTTTACAAATTTTTTATTGTTTTGAGCACATACTTGATTACTTTATTCTTTGCATTAGAGTCTTGATTGAAAACCCAATTGCATAGCCAAGAAAACCTTGGGTTGGTTTTAGGATTTCAAACCCTGTTAGCTACTGCCATGCTAAGATAGGGTAGGATTCGGTACAAGTCGAGTAGTTGGAACTACTCGCGAGCATAGGCTAGAGGCACTCGACTCGGGTAGTGTTAGCACATGAAACACATGGCAAGAAAATGAGACCAAGCGGAGAGTAGGGGCAGCAGGACTTTGGGGCCTGTGTGCTGTAGCTCCGCTTGTGTCGATTGAGGACCGAGCCGTGTGCGGGCCTGTTGAACAAGCTAGAACATTACCAAAGACCTACCGGCTATATGGGAACCGGGAAACTGATGTAACTCGGGTAGCTGGGTGTTGAGGCATAGCTGGTCGTTCAGAGGGTAGGTTGAGAGCTCGAGGTGTAAATCGGCTGGCGGCACTGAGATGCGCGTGCAGAGACCTCTTGCTCGGGACGATTGGACCGGTTCAACATTTGGCTAACGGGTGAAAGGTAGTCGCGTACGGCGTCCGTGATGGTTGTTGTAGGCAACATCGAGTACGGGCGTACGTGACGGGTTGTTCGGGTAACCCTGCAGGTGTAAATTGATCATAACCGCCGTCCCTCGCGGTCATTGAGTACCACTTGTTCACTGTACCGTGACGTAGAAAGAACAGGCTAGTTACATGTTAAAATGCTGCTGATTGAAATATGGACTTTGCTTGTTAATGGTTTGTTGTAGTTTAGAGCTAATTAAAGTTCATTTCGACTTTGGACAAAGTACATGAGAGAAATGCGTTTCTTGTTTGATTGCGGCTCTCTCATGTACCTTAGTGTAAGGTTCTCCACAACCTGCTGCTAAAACTTGAAAGTAAGGTTCTACTAATTAGGCGAGTCCTTGCAAATGATTTTTACCTCATGTAACCCATTACCCTCCTATAGAAGTTCCATGTTTAGGTGAGACGGGTCAGACTTGCTGAGCCTTCTTGCTCACTGCTTGTGTTTGAAGCTTTTGCAGGGTTCTATGAGGAAGGGACTCCCGAAGAGGAGACGGAACCCCAGGAGGGGAACCCCGTCGAGTGGGAGTCGTGCACGCCGCAGAGTTAGTGTGAGTGTGTGCTAGCAAGGACACGTTCAAGGGCTGAATGTGCACTTGATGCTTAGTCTACGCCCGCGAGTGTAGACTAAACTTATTTTGATGTAAACAAGTTCATAAACCTGTTTATGTAATAAAATTTCTGCTTCCGCTTTGTACCTTTGACGTGTGTTATACGGTGCCGTGCAACGCAGCACCCCTCAGCGTGATCCTGGCTCGACAAGACCAATGGGGTCGTGTCAGCATGGTATCAGAGCTCGCTTGAGGTTTAACACAGCACAAAGGTCTTCTTTTTCAAAAATCCAGTGAGGAACGAGTTAGTAGCCCGTATAAGGATGTTATTAGCATATAGAAAGTGGCATATTAACCTATTTGTTATGTCGGAAAATCGTGCATCTCGGGACGTTTATGTCTTGGGGGGTGCACGTAAGCGCTGTCCACCAGTGCGCACAAGCTGAAGGGTGGAGCCCCACGGGTGGCAGGTAACCCGACCCGCTTTAGTATCCTCTACGACTCTTCATGTTGTTTGGGGTATTCGAGCAACGTCTGTCCCTGGCTTGCGCGGTGCAACATGGGAGACCCCGTCACGTGGTCTGAAACGTGAACACGTAACTCAAGGCGTGTTTGGCTTGAGAACATCCGGGCGAGTGATGACGGCCGGGTGTACGAACTGTATGGATTCCGGGCTCGGTGTGCAGCCGAGTCTGATGATTGTTTGAGTTTCTGCAGGTAGCCTGACCACGAAACGTTAGACGTGTAGCATCCGTGTGTGAGTGACGTTTAGTGCCACTGAAATAACGAAGCCGGCTATGTCCGGTATAGGTTTTTCTTTGTGAGGACGTAGTACCGACATAATCTGGTGACGCATCGACGTCACACCCAACTAAAAGAACAAATTTATTTAAAACATGAAAGTTTTGATACAAAGTAGTAAAACTTGAGGTAATTCCTTCCCTTGAACAGGATATTCAAAGTTAACAAGTTTTCAACTTATAGGTTGTTAAGGACAGAGCACTCTGTTTTCAGCTGAATCAAGGCTGAAGTTAATCAGAGGTTAGAGGTTGAGTTCTTTTGAGGTTGGGGTCGTATGATAGATTTCTGGAAAGCTTTGGAAGGGCTTTACAACTCTTCTGTTGAGGTCCAGAGGTGTTTCATCCCTTAACCAATCGAAAAATGCAGTAGAGTTGAAACTGTCCAGAAAACAGGGCAGAGCAAAGACTCTCTGTAAACTCTCTGTAAATTAAGAATAACTTCCTGCTTAAAATCCAAAAATAGAAAATGAGGTAGTTCTGGAAATCTTATGAGATGGGTTACAACTTTGTCACAGAAAGTTTTGTCAGATTAGGAACAGAATTAACTGGGATTCTTGGATCAAATCAGTACCTAAGGCAGGGAGGTGCTGTCCAATTGTTTCCAGAAATTCTGTTATCTTTGACATCTCATAAATTTTTAACCAGGACAGATCTTAGGCCAAGCAAATACTTTCTGGAAAGCTATTGTAGTTAGCTTTAACTTTGATGTTGGGATCCAGAATTAGTTTTGCCTTTAACATGGCCTAAATCAGGTTGATATGGAAACTGGTTAGGGCTGTCATGGGAACAGCAGATCAGCAGTCAAATTTATTTAAAATTTGAACTATGTTTCCAAGTTTTATGGGTTCAATGACATGTCTTATGATATAACTCAATGCTTTACTGTTTAAATAAATATTTGACATTTCTCAAATATATTTTTACAGATGACAGCAGATAAATGGTTGGAGAACGGGTGGGTGGTTTCCCACTGTTCTGACCGTAGCGGCTACCCGGAAGCATTGTGGCAAATGCTCCAATATTTCGCATACAATCAGATGCCGCAATACTTCGCCAAGGAAGAAGGCGAAGAGGAGAACAGGACGTGGACGATCCATGTCGAGGTTCCTGCAGGACCTACGCCACCCGGTTGGGTGCCGTTCACCGTCACGGTGAGAGGAAGACAACCGGAAGGGATGTGGCAAGTGGCAGGCCGTGACACTATGTCACGTTTCTGCCAACTACACGTGCAGGCTATGGAGGGCACTCCATACGCACTCGTTCCGGTGGAGGGACGAGCTCAGCATGTGTGGGAAGAGAGGTACCTGGAGGCAACGGATCCGAGTTGCCCAAGGTACAACCTCGCGGAGGCAAATCTCAGCCTCCAGATGAGGGCGGGAAACGCCGTGATGGACAGACAAGCTGTTCATACGGAGCATCTCGCCACAAAGCTCAAGGAGAGCACAAGCCGTGGAGATCATTTCGAGAGTGCTCACAGCGCACTCCGCAATGTGCTCCTTCCGACGATCAAGCGATTAAATGAACAACACAATCAGTTGCGTCGTCTGAAGAAGGCAAAGAAGAAGAGCCGTGTTGACATCGCGGCGTTGCAAGAGCTGGTGCAGACCCTAACCCAGCAGAATGAGGACCTTGCTCAAGAGCGGGACGACGCGATTGAGGAAGGACAAGGCTGGGAAGAGGATTACAGCCAGGCTATGGACGAGGTGCATGCTTTGCAGGACCTTGTACCTCCCTTATTGGGCGTACCGGTGGTCTTGGGCCTTCCAGCAATGGGAGAACCCGGGATGGGAGAAGAGGTGGTAGACCCAGAGCCACCAGCAGAGGTACCGGAGGAGGACGACCCACAGGAGGTCGAGTTCTACTCCGAGTAGGGAGTTACGGTTGCCAAGTAGGGCAGCTAGGGTAGCGTAACCCGACTCTTGTAATCGGTGACATGTCGTGTAGACAGTAGCGTATGTATAGGTAGTGACGACATGAGCACGACTTCTCGGAGATCCGAGAATAATGTATCTTGTATAAAGTTTATGCTTTATCAATATATGTGAATGTTGTGCAAATTAATCATGCGTCGCTTCAATACCTACTGTTGCTTATGGAAATTTTAAGTAAGACATGTGCTAATCGCTGCTGTTTTGAATTTCAGAATGACGCGTACTCGTGCCAACCCTGACGTTGGGGTACCAGTAAAGGGGGAGAGACCTCCCAACCACCTCCCGAGGACTCCTCGGGACAACAACAGCAACAGCAGCAACAGCAACAACAAACACCGCCACCGCCACTGCCAACGGTTACATTGGCCGACATCGTCGCGGCAATGGCGGGTTCACACCAGCAGCACACGGAGCTGCTGCAAACTTTAATTGCAAATACGTCTCGCCCCGAGAGACGTCAAGATCGTGAGGAGCGCCAACAGAGCTCCTACTCCGACTTCCTGGCGACTCATCCCCCTGTATTCTCAAGGGCGGATGAACCACTTGACGCGGACAACTGGCTCCGCGCCATAGAGATGAAGTTCGGGCTGCTCCAAATTAGCGAGCAGCGCAAGACTCAGTTCGCAGTCCAGCAGCTCCAAGGATCCGCAAGCGCGTGGTGGGCCAACTTCTGTGCTTCGCAGCCCACCGACCGAGTGATGACCTGGGCGGAGTTCCGGACGGCCTTCAGGGCCTATCATATACCGCCAGGTTTAATGAAGAGGAAGATGCAGGAGTTCTTACACCTGCAACAAGGGAGCCGGAACGCGCTGGAATACTCCAGGGCGTTTAACGATCTCGCGCTATATGCGTCGTATCATGCTGATACCGACGAGAAGCGGCGGGACCATTTTTACCAGGGGCTTAACCCGCTCCTGAAGGACAAGTTGGCGATGTTCAATCGCGGCAGCCTCAACGACATCATTGATGCTGCGATTGTTCAGGAGGACTCCGGCAAGGAGTTGGCGGCGGCAGAGCGAAAGTGAAGCGCACCGCAGAGCAGCGGAGAAGGAGGCGGTCCTTCTCAGAAGTTTCGGATGGTGAATCGCCCACCATCAGGTCCACGCTGGCAGCCACCACAGCGGTCGATGCCGTTCCACAGTCGGCCGTACTCTTCACCGGCATTCCGGCCGGCACTGCCAGTACCACCGCAACAACAACAGCAGCAGCGGACGATGCCTCGTGCGTTTGCACCTCAGCAACGCATGCCAGGCTTTCGTCCACCGAGCACTCTACCAGCAGCGGCCACATGTTACAAGTGTGGTCGTCCAGGACACTTCGCGAGCAGTTGCCCGGAGAGGCAAGGCGGCGGAGTGGCACCACAGTTTCCGGGGAGGAATCAACCCCGGAACCCTACTAATGCGCGGCGGGAAAACCCTAGGCCCGGCACCGTCCACCAGCTTGCCATTGAGGACGTGCCGGAGGGCGAGCCAATCCTTGCGGGTATGTTCCAACTCCACCAGCATCCCGCTATAGTACTATTTGATTCAGGCGCCACGCATAGCTTCATTAGCCAAGCTTTCATTGATAAATATAGCTTGCAAATACTACCCACCGATAGTCCTTATGTGATCTGTTCACCGGGTGGGAAAATTTCAGCAAGCATGATGGTCCCAAAAGCGCCATTGTGCTTAGAGGGTAGAGTTTACCCTACGTCTCTCATAATCTTAGAGGGACAAAAGGTCGATGTCATCTTAGGGATGTCGTGGTTAAACCGCCACGGCGCTGTTTTAGACATCGTCCTCTGAATCGTGCACTTGAACTCAGAAGTGCACGAGTCTCACTCATTATTTCTGGACAGTCCAGAAATAAAACTTCCAAGTGTCTATCAAGCCACAACCATCAGATTGGAAGATATTCCGGTGGTCTGAGAGTTCCCTGATGTATTCCCGGACGATTTGCCGGGGATGCCACCCGATAGAGAGGTGGAGTTAAAGATTGAACTTGCACCGGGAACCATGCCAATCTCCTGAAGGCCGTACAAGATGGCACCCAAGGAGTTGGCTGAACTGAAGACTCAGCTCACGGACCTTCTGGAGAAGGGTTTTATTAGGCCGAGCTCCTCGCCATGGGGTTGTTCGGCATTATTTGTCAAGAAGAAGGATGAGACGTTGCGGCTTTGCGTGGACTATCGTCCATTAAATGCCGTAACCATCAAGAACAAGTACCCGTTGCCACGGATCGACATGTTGTTTGATCAGTTGGTCGAAGCAAAGGTCTTTTTCCAAAATGGACTTAAGATCCGGGTACCATCATATTAAAATCAGGGCTGAGGACATTCCGAAGACGGCTATCTCGACGAGGTACGGACTTTATGAGTACCTGGTCATGTCCTTCGGCCTCACCAAAGCTCCAGCTCACTTCATGTACTTAATGAACTCGGTATTCATGCCGGAGCTGGACAAGTTTGTCGTGGTCTTCATCGACGACATCCTGGTATATTCCAAGTCGGAGGAAGATCACAAGAAACATCTGCGTATAGTCTTGCAACGGCTGCGGGATCACAAGTTATACGCAAAATTCAGAAAATGCGAGTTTTGGATATCGCAAGTGACTTTCCTCGGGCATATCATCTCAGCGGAGGGTATCGCTGTGGACCCGAGCAAGATCACTCAAGTGCTGAATTGGAAATCCCCGAGAACTGTTCACGAGGTACGGAGTTTCCTCGGACTCGTGGGATATTATCGGAGGTTCATCCCGAACATCTCGAAGATTGCCAAGCCAATGACAGAGCTGCTGAAGAAGGCTACCAAATATGTTTGGAGTCCAGCATGTGAAGCAGCATTCAAGGCTTTAGTCAAGCACCTGACATCATCACCGGTTTTGGCGCAGCCAGACACAACAAAACCGTTCGATGTGTACTGCAATGCATCCGGCATTGGGCTCGGATGTGTGCTGATGCAAGACCGAAGGGTGGTCGCGTATGGATCACGGCAGCTTAGAAACCATGAGAAAAATTATCCAACTCACGACTTGGAGCTCGCTGCCGTGGTACTTGCACTAAAAATATGGAGGCACTACCTACTCGGTAACCTCGTACATTTATATACCGACCACAAAAGCCTCAAGTACATATTCACTCAGAAGGAGCTGAACATGAGGCAACGAAGATGGTTAGAACTGATAAAGGATTACGAGATAGAGATCCATTATCATCCGGGCAAGTCAAACGTAGTGGCAGATGCGCTGAGCCGCAAGTCACACGTCAATAATCTGACCATCACACCGTTGGAAGAGAGCGAACCACCACTACATGTGATTCCACACGGAGCTCTCTACAACCTAGCTTTAATCCCCACCATCCGTGAAGACATAGCGGCAGCCCAGAAGAATGACAAGGGCATGTCACATTTGCGGAGACGTGTAGACAGTGGGGAATTGAAATGTTTCCGGAAGGACGAAGACGGCGTCCTATGGTTCAAGGACCGGATGGTCGTACCCCGAAACCCGGAACTACGGAAGAAGATCTTTGATGAGGATCACTTGTCAAAGTTCTCTATTCACCCCGGCAGCAACAAGATGTATCAAGAACTCCGAAGAAAGTTTTGGTGGACACGGATGAAGCGCGAGGTTGCAAAATACGTGTCCGAGTGTGATACATGTCGAAGGGTGAAGGCAGATCATATGCGGAAACCGGGACTGCTGCGACCACTGGGCATTCCTGCCTGGAAGTGGGAGGACGTGAGCATGGATTTCATCGTCGGTTTACCCACCACCTTGCAGAAACATGATTCTGTGTGGGTGATCATCGATCGGCTCACCAAAGTTGCCCATTTCATCCCGGTCAACACAAATTACAACGCCAAGAAGTACGCTGAACTGTACATCTCACGGATCCTATGCTTGTACGGCGTACCCCGTACCATCATATCGGATCGGGGCACTTTATTTGTGTCCCGTTTTTGGGAACAGCTGCACGCTGCCTTGGGGACGAAGCTGATCCGTAGTTCAGCCTACCACCCGCAGACGGATGGGCAAACGGAGCGGGTAAATCAAATCTTAGAAGACATGTTACGAGCTTGCGCTATCAACCACGGCAAGAATTGGGATGATCACTTGCCGTTAGCCGAGTTCTCGTACAATAATGGGTACCAAGCCAGCATCAAGATGGCACCTTATGAGGCGCTATACGGGCGGAAATGCCGCACACCACTGAATTGGTGTGAATCTGGCGAAAGGGTGACCTTCGGGATTGACCTCGTCAACAACGCGGAAGAAAAGGTTCGACTGATTCAAGCGAACCTAAAAGCCGCTCAATCCCGACAGAAACAGTATGCGGACCGGAGAAGGCGCCCATTACAATTTGAAGTTGGAGATCACGTATACCTACGGGTGTCTCCAATGAAGGGCGTAAACAGATTTGGGGTGAGAGGAAAGTTGGCACCCCGATTCATCGGTCCATTTCAGATTACCGAGAGATGTGGATCAGTGGCATACCGGCTGAAGTTACCAGAAGCACTTTCCAGTGTGCACGACGTCTTTCATGTTTCCCTGCTGAGGAAGTGTCTCAAGCTATCAACTACCGTTCAGCTGGAAGACATTGAAGAACTGCAACCGGATCTCACCTATCGGGAGGAACCGGTGCAGATTATTGATGAAAAGGCCCGAACCACACACAACCGTACGTTGTGGTTCTACAAGGTTCTATGGAGTAATCACTCCATGGACGAAGCGACATGGGAGAGCGAAGAATTCCTTCGCACTAACTACCCCGATTTCTTCACGTCGCATATCCGGTAATTTTCCACCGTCCTCTCTCTCATTTTCACCTTATAATCTCGGGACGAGATTCTTTTAAGGGGGAGGAATGTAAGGGCCTCAGTTTTTGACACACATTTGCAGTGTTCATCACCACACCACACACCTCATTTGAGGAAGGATGATGAACACAAATGAAGAGCAAGTAACAATTATCAACATGCTCATTAGAGAACAAACTCACACATTGCAAAAGTGGTATTTCCCACATGTGATATAGATGGGCTGGACATATGAAAACTCCTACACTTTACTAAGGATGCCCATGCCAAGTTTCACCCAAATTCAAAACCTTTTTGAGGTCATTTTGGGTATAGTTAGGAAGAGGGCAGTTTGAAACCATATTGAAATTCAAACTGTTTTTATCTCATGAATTTAAAAGTGGGAGGCATGAGCTCACACACACCAATTTTCACTCCATTTGGAGTTGATCTTGACATGAGCTAAGTGGGAGGAATTCAAACTTTATTTGAATTTCAAACTGAACTTGTGCTGAAATTCATTCAAACCAAACCTCATTTGAACTTTGATCAATTCAAATGGCTCATAGGTGAATAATTTGAATTGCCAAGGGTAGTATGGGGTTCACAGTTTACAACAGTGATTAGGAGTAAATTTCAGAGGTTAAAACTGGAAGTGGGACCCACATGTCAGCCACTGCTCAGATCAAACCGACTGAGACTTTTTCACTCGGGTCGCCGATCTGCAGCGGTGATCGCCACCGAGGGCAGCCGCCGCGCCAGCAGCTGCTTGCCCACGCGCGGGCGTGAGGCGGTGCAGAGCCTTCTTAAGGCGCCTGCCCCCCTCCTCGGCCGAGGCACCGTCGTTCTTCCCGGCAAGAACTCAGCGCCGGCCGAAAATTTCCGCAGCTCGGAATCGATCGGAGAACACCGATCGCAGCTCCCTCCGTCCACTCCAGAGCCCCAGCAAGGTACTAGAGACCTTCCTCCGTCCTACCCGTTGCAAGAATTCGGTTTAAACCGATTGATATCGGCTGTGCCGAAAGATCAAATTCGGGACTTGGAACCGCCGCACCTCGGGCTCTCGTGGACAGCCCAACCAGGGCGTTGTCACGTCCGAGCCAAGGCACCCTTGGACGCGCTGGTGACCGGTGCTGCTCATCCCCGAGCCACAGCTCGAGTGGTTGCTCACCGGCGGCGAATTTCCACTTTTCCCCTTTCTGTGTGCAGAACGACCTTCGGGTACGATTCTGTTTAATTCGTGCTCTAGAAAGGATTAGAGGGCCTCAAGCCGCTCTCACACAAGCTAGACACGGTAACGCACAAGTTGCCTTCACAACTCTGGGCCGGAGAACCTCTGTACCCGGCGTAATTTGAGGTCTATCAATGGCGGGATGAACGGGCGGCATCGGGCGCACGGTGAGGACCTATTTCGGGCCTTCCCCGAGCTGCCTCGAGCTCATGTCGACCTTCTCTGAGGTCCACTGATGCTCCCCGACCGATTTCCCAAGTAGTTGAGGTGCTAGGGAACTCAGCCGACATGGCCGAAGTCGTTCCGAGGTGGCGGCTCGTCGCCGACCATGCTCCGGTCATTGTCATGAGCAGCTGACCCTAGAATCCTGTTCCCCGAGTAAAAGTAGGCAGGGGCGGCCAGAATCGAGAAGTTTGGAGCTGTACAGAAGCCGGCGGCGAGCTATCCGGCGAGGTTCCTCGGCGGAGGGGCGCGGGCGTCGCGAGGTTGAAGAAGGGGGGTGGACCCCAGCTGTCAGCGGGAGATATTTTGAATCGGGATCCGGCTGCGGCCAGGATCGGGTGTGCTGGCACGCAAAATCATTGTGGGCCGCGGTGTGCTGTCGCCTCGGCGTGCGACGCATGTCCCCTGGGCCCACACGCGAGTTTAAACTTTTTTCCCGATTTTCAGATTTCCTTCAAACTTCAAAACCTTATAACTTTGGCTAGAAAGCTCCAAATCGAGTGAACCAAATTTTGTTGGATTCAGCTCTCTGAGTACTTTCCATCAAATCAAGTTTCACTTCATGAAAACCCTTAATTCTCCAGAATTAATTCCTCAAAATTTAAACTGTTAGGAATTTTAAATGAAGAATCCTTTGGAGGAAAATCCTGAAATTTTGCTGGGATGTTCACCAAAATATCCCTGAACTAGAATAAAAATTTCAGACCCATTGGAGCTCATCTGATCCACCTAATGGTGTGATTAGTGAAACTGTTCCAGAGAAAATAGAAAATGTTTAGAAACATTTTCAGAATTTTCTCTGAAATTGTTTAGCTCATAACTTTAGCTAGGAACCTTCAAATTAAGTGAGAACAACTCCATTAGAACCCTCTGAAAATCTAGTTTTCAGAAAGTCATAGTTTGCTTCATGAAAATTCCTAGAACACCCTAAGAGTTCCAATTAAAGTCAAGGACATAATTAATTGTGGAGGGCTCAAATGAGCTTTGCTGCAACTAAAACTTGACCAAATCTCTGTTTAGGTTGTAACCAAGCCAAAATAAAGGTTTCACAGTCATTAAGTCTGTCTAGCAAAGGTTATAGACTTCACAACTTCAAACTTAATACAAATGCATTAAATTAATACATGTATTGTTTCTATCATGTAGTCGCTAAGGTCGAGGAGGAACCTGAAGTCCTAGACTTCCTTACTCCGGAGGAACAGCTAGCCTACGACCAAGAGCAGCAAGGCAAGCTCCGGTTTGCATTAACCTTTTTACAAATTTTTATTGTTTTGAGCACATACTTGATTACTTTATTCTTTGCATTACAGTCTTGTTTGAAAACCCAATTGCATAGCCAAGAAAACCTTGGGTTGGTTTTAGGATTTCAAACCCCGTTAGCTACTGCCATGCTAAGATAGGGTAGGATTCGGTACAAGTCGAGTAGTTGGAACTACTCGCGAGCATAGGCTAGAGGCACTCGACTCGGGTAGTGTTAGCACATGAAACACATGGAAAGAAAATGAGACCAAACGGAGAGTAAGGGGAGCAGGACTTTGGGGCCTGTGTGCTGTAGCTCCGCTTGTGTCGATTGAGGACCGAGCCGTGTGCGGGCCTGTTGAACAATCTAGAACAGTACCGAAGACCTACCGGCTATATGGGAACCGGGAAACTGATGTAACTCGGGTAGCTGGGTGTTGAGGCATAACTGGTCGTTCAGAGGGTAGGTTGAGAGCTCGAGGTGTAAATCGGCTGGCGGCACTGAGATGCGCGTGCAGAGACCTCTTGCTCGGGATGATTGGACCGGTTCAACATTTGGCTAACGGGTGAAAGGTAGTCGCGTACGGCGTCCGTGATGGTTGTTGTAGGCAACATCGAGTGCGGGCGTACGTGACGGGTTGTTCGGGTAACCCTGCAGGTGTAAATTGATTATAATCACCGTCCCTCGCGGTCAGTGAGTACCACTTGTTCACTGTACCGTGACGTAGAAAGAACAGGCTAGTTACATGTTAAAATGCTGCTGATTGAAAGATGGACTTTGCTTGTTAATGGTTTGTTGTAGTTTAGAGCTAATTAAAGTTCATTTCGACTTTGGGTAAAGTACATGAGAGAAATGCGTTTCTTGTTTGATTGCGGCTCTCTCATCTACCTTAGCGTAAGGTTCTCCACAACCTGCTGCTAAAACTTGAAAGTAAGGTTCTACTAATTAGGCGAGTCCTTGCAAATGATTTTTACCTCATGTAACCCATTACCCTCCTGTAGACGTTCCATGTTTAGGTGAGATGGGTCAGACTTGCTGAGCCTTCGTGCTCACTGCTTGTGTTTGAAGCTTTTGCAGGGTTCTATGAGGAAGGGACTCCCGAAGAGGAGACGGAACCCCAGGAGGGGAACCCCGTCGAGTGGGAGTCGTGCACGCCGCAGAGTTAGTGTGCGTGTGTGCTAGCAAGGACACGTTCAAGGGCTGAACGTGCACTTGATGCTTAGTCTACGCCCGCGAGTGTAGACTAAACTTATTTTGATGTAAACAAGTTCATAAACCTGTTTATGTAATAAAATTTCTGCTTCCGCTTTGTACCTTTGACGTGTGTTATACGGTGCTGTGCAACGCAGCACCCCTCAGCGTGATCCTGGCTCGACAAGACCAATGGGGTCATGTCACATACTATGCACTATGTTGCGAATTGATAAATCTTTCTTCTTCTTATTCTTTGCAAACGATTTCTTCGGCCTTGTTTGCTTTTCTTCACGTGAAGTCGGACCTGAAATGTTAAGGCACTCCGTACGAAAATGTCCAGCCTTACCACATTCAGAATATCGTTGAGGTCCGGAGCTTCCTCTCCTTCTAGTTCTCACATTTTGCAATGCTTTTGTGAACCGAGTAGAGATGAGTGCAAGCTCCTCCTCTGGAAACTCTTCAATCTGTTCAAGGGGTAGAGAGGACAGCAAAGAGAGTGCACCACTAGATGATAATTGACTAGAACTAGACATGTCACGTTGCGAAACAAATGTAATAGACTTGTTGGGGTTTTTACGTGAGATGATGTCAATTTCATGAGTTTTCAATTTAGAATAAAGCACATCTAAAGTAAGAGAACTCATGACAGTAGATTCACGAATAGATGTAACTTTCATCTTCCAAATTGACATATCTAATGCTCCTAACAATTGTCTAGCATTTTCAGCATCTGAAAAGTTAACATTGACACTACGCAAGTTGCTGAGAATTTTATTAAAGCGAGCAAAAAGGTCATCAATTGACTCACCGGATTGCATCTCAAAACACATGTATTCTTTCTTGAACGTATCTTGCCTTACCTCCTTGATCGTATTGGATCCTTCATGGTAGTCACAAAGAGCTTTCCAAACATCATATGCAGATCGGAGGTGTGCAACACGGTCGAAGTCGCTTTGAGTCAATCCTTGGATGATCAAGTTGCGAGCCTTGTTGTTGTTGTCAACATCTCTCATGTTCGCAGCCATAACTTGATCGTTCGGTGGTACATCGAAGTTCCGGTAGACCTTTTCCCATATGGCGAAGCCTTGCGCCTGTATGTAGGCCTCCATCCGCGCCTTCCAAACCTGAAAATCGATGCCATTGAACACACAAGGTTTTGAGGAGTACTTCTCCATGATGGTTAGTCAAAACACGTGCAAATCACATAGATAGAGCACCTTGAATCTGATACCAATTGTAGGATCGAAAAGCACGTGAAAATCTACCAGAGGGGGGTGAATGGTAGATTAAAACTTTTCGCAGCTGAAACAACAAAAACCCCTCAGCAAAAATCAATCGGTTAAAAAACCGTGTGTGGAAGTGTTTTCAAACGTGTTCAACAGTGAAAAATCAAGTAGAGAGGTAGAGAATCAAGTCACGGATCTAATGCAACAAGAATCACTTGAAAACACGAAGTAAAACTTGAGATACGATCAAAACATTAAACGAAGATCAATCTGTTCTACCCGATATAAAACAGATATGCAACGCTGCAAAGAAACTCGTGTATCTCAAAAACTACAGATCTGAAGCTCGTAAAAATTTTACAGATGATAGATAATTGAGTTGTGAAGACAACCCAAAAAGAATCACGTAAATTGGATCTGTAAAACTCGAGTTATGAACGAAACACCGAAGCAACGTTGGTCTGTCCAGAAACTCGGCGAGAAAGACTTGACGAAAAACAAGTCGGACGAACAAGGCACAAAAGCTCCTCGAAACTATGAACTTTATTCAATAGAAACACAAGAGGAACAGCCCAAAGTTCTCTACACATGAGAGCTCTGACCTCCCTTGCTTTTATAGCCAGCCCTCAGGCTAAACAATCCAATCTAGGACTCCTACTCCTAATTGGACTCGTATCCTAACTTACCATAACTGCTCAGGACTCTCCTATTCGCAGATAGAAGCAATCATGAGATTTCCAAACACCTTAGGAACGTCCTAAACATTCCTAAAACAACTCAACTTCGTGCCTAGCATGAAATCCTCTCATAACCAACTCAAATCTTCCATATTTGAGCCATATCCGACTCAGCCTCAGCCTGAGTACGCAATCCAGCCGGTTGGACCTTTCCGACCAATTCTATACGTCCACTTCTCTTCATCACGCCTTGGAACAATGTTGCCACGTCCATGCACTCGTTGCACACGTGCAAAAACCTTCGAACGACGTACACGCAACCTTCATATGCACTGCCCTTGATCCAAACATGCTGCGCGACCTCCCGATCAACTCAACCACAGCTCCTCCCGAACTTGGTTGTTGAAACCTCATCTCCTCCCTGAGACTAGTCCAAGGATCCCGTCACCAGCCATGTCTTGAACTCAAGCAACAGCTGCACATTAATAAACAACCAATTCTTCCGAGCACAAGTCCTCGACTTGACTCACGTTAGTTCAAAAACCACAACACCTTAAATGAGCACGTCACATAAGCATGTTGCAAACCATATCAAATGATAACAGCCATAACCACCAAAACACACCAAAAACTTAGCAAATTAATACTAAGCAAACCTTCCCATAAAGCAAGTTTGAAACATTGCGAGTTAAAAGCAAAAACAAGACGCTGCAGTTCTACGAGTTGAACTTCACGGGAGCTCCCTAAAAACAAGCTCCGGACCTCACAGAAGCTCTCCGGACCTTGCAGGAGCTCTCCGGACCTTGCGTCGGACCTTGCCAACACTTGGCGGACCTAACAAAGAACTTGTCAGACCTTGCCACAGAAGAATGTTTTGGCAATATTCAAAACTTTGAATGTTAATGCTAACTTTTATCCTAATTGCCAGTGTATTCAGCACACATAGGTCTCACACGAACCACACGCGATCATACGTTGTGGTTCTATAAAGTTTTATGGAGTGGTTACTCTAAGGATGAGGCGACAAGGTAGAGCGAAGGGTTTTCTTCGCGCCAATCCTCCCGACTTTTGACGTCACACATCCTATGATTTTTCCACCATCCTCCCTCTCATTTTTACCTTATAATCTCGGGACGAGATTCTTTTAAGGGGGGGAATATAAAGGTCCCAAAAATATGAACACAAAGAAACTTATGTTTGCATAAAGTTAGTTTCATATGTAGGAAAAATGGGACTTGTTTAAACTTTTTCATGTGATAATACACGTGAGAGCTCCCTCCACACAAGTTCAACGGTTATTTGAAAATATGGAACAAAAAGGGATTTGACACCAAGTAGGGAAGTACCCATATGTGTGAGAGAGCTAAATTATGATTTTGGAGCAAGTTGGTTCCACTCAAAAATTCAAATGAGATTAACACAATGGTTTTCAAAACTGTTGTATTAAAAATCTCATTTGCAGCAGCCAAATCAAAGAGCAGGTTTCATATTTGAATTCTTTAGGTCCAAATTAGGGGATAGAAAAAGTCTCATGAACTTTTGAAGATATTTGCTACCCATTTTTCCAAATAGACCTAAATGTACAATGAATTCAAATACATAATTGAATTTGGATGAATTGTGCCCAATTATCCAAATGCAGTCCAGTTTTCAACTCCACATAATTGAGTTTCATCATTTGCAAACTGTGGAGATAAGTTGGGAGATTTTGATTTCAACTTATAAAACAAAGTTAAGGTATAGGGATTTCTTGATCATGTGTCACATGAAATAATGAACCCCGAAACGGTCATGTGAGGGAGTTAAAAAATCTTCTTTAGCCCATGCTTAACATAAGTTGACATGAGGAATGAAATTCACTCCACCAATCTCATTCTTGTGCACATCCTATGTGAATAGAAGGTGAGGGAGATTTAAACACAAATTTGAATCATTTAAAAGGATTCATGATCAGATTGTCTAAATGCACTGGAGTGAATTCACCAATGCATTCCTCAAGTGTTCAAGAGTTTAAGTTCCAAGTTTGGAGAATTTTGGAGCTCATCAACCATTTATTCGGAAGAATATTTGTGAGCACATTCAAATTCAAGTTTGAATTTGGAAACTGAGCCAAATGTGCTCAATTTTGAAATCAGATTTCATATTCAAATTCCACACATTATGTTTGACCTCTCCTCCAAATTTGATGAGATTTGGACAATGTTTACGTGGGAATCTTAAATCACAGTGAGGGAGAGATTGGAGGGGGTGGACCCCATCTGTCAGCCTCTCGACACAGGGCACCGCCTCTGTTTTTGTCTCGGTCGAGCGCACGCCCGACAGCGCGCCGGCGCCCGGCGTTTCCGACTTCCCCAGCGCCAGCTCCTACTTGCCTCCCTTGCTCGACCGGATCAACTCCACCGAGGGTGCACCGAAGAAGTTCACTTACTCCTCTCCGTTCTCGCCTCAGAAATTCGACCCACGATCACACAACAATCCCGGCCTCTTTCGGTCTCCCGATCGCCAGCCACCCTCGCACCTCAGCCGCTCGGGTTCTCAACACAGAAGAGGCGCGCAAGGACTCGCACAAGATGTTCCCCATCGCACCTCGGAGCTGTGTGCTGCTATTCGGCGGGATTTGTGGTTTGGCGCCAAGAACCAAAGCTCACGGCGGAATGATGAGTGGTTTAGGCCCGATCTTCCGAAAGGTAGGTCGATTGAGGTGGAGAACTCGACGTTGATGATCCGCGGCACTCGAGCAGTTCGAACACCCCTGCAATCACTACACCACTGCTCCGTTGGTTATCAACCGTGCAGCACACGCTTGACCTCACCAAGAAGGCTAATCCCTGCAGGTGCAACCGAGAACACGAGCAAGAACGTAGAAGATGTTATCTGAAAATCACGAAGTTTTGGTTTCACACAAACCGTAGAACGGCGGCTGTTTATCTAAGCAAAACCCACCAAATATGGCCGGTGGCTGCAGTATTTAAAGGCTAGGGTTCAACCATAAGACCCTTAGACGCGTCACTAATGGACTCATACGGGATACAAGGCCCGAAAGCCCAATACGGTGGTGCAACACCGGACAGAACTCGGAATTCAACTTGTTTCAACAACTCCCAACGACTCCCGGCGAATTTTAATGTGGGACCAGAACTATTGGAAATTTTATCTTCTCATCTTTCCATGCATATGTAGAACGTCAAAAACGGAGTCCATATGCATCCTGGGCGTCCGTTTTAATATGTACTGCTCCTGGACTCCGAGTTCAACTCGAGTCCAAGTTGGTGACTGTTTCCATCAACTTGTGGACGTCCCATCTGATTCTCCACGTCCCCAAATCCTCCTCCCTTTTCTTGTTGATCATGTCCATGGTTCCTAATAACAATTAAATCATTCAATAGCAATCCATTCTCAAAATCACATGGGTAGGAAGTTAGGAACGAGTTCACCTGCTGATTTAGTAACCGTGCTCGTCCTCTTGTGATTGGTCCATGTATATCAATGTGAGTATCCACTGTTGTGATGTCCTCGTCATCCTCCCCCTCTTGAATCGGAGTCCTCCTCGACTCAAGATCATCTTCTTCCCCCATATATGGTCGTAAATCTGAAATGTTAAATGTAGGACTAACCCTAAAATCGGGAGGCAACTCAAGCTTATGTGCATTGTTATTGATCTTTTCAACAATCTTAAAAGGACCAGCAGCTCGTGGCATAAGTTTAGATTTTCTCAAGTGAGAGAAACGATCAACAACCACAAAAATACTATCCCTCCCCCTCTTAGTCCTAGGCAACCCCAAAACAAAATCCATGAAAATATCCTGCCAAGGTACACCAGGAAAAGGAAGAGGCATATAAAGACCATGTGGATTAAGTTGAGACTTAGCATTATTGCAAGTAGTGCATCATGACACGTAGCGCTCGACATCGCGTCTCATCTTTGGCCAAAAAAGTGTGTGGACAGCACGTCCTCAGTTTTCTTTACTCCAAAATGTCCCATCAAACCTCCTCCATGTGCTTCCTGCAAAAGTAATAGGAGAACGGAACTAGCAGGAACACATAGCTTGTTAGCACGATAAAGGAGGTCCTCCCGTAGTACATATTTATTCCATGTTCTTCCTTCTCTACAATTTTCAAAGGCATCTTTGAAGTTCAAATCAGTAGGATATAATCCTTTTATTGTTTCCAAACCAAATATTTTATGATCAAGTTGGGACAGCATGGTGTAACGTCTAGATAATGCATCTCCAATAACATTCTCCTTCCCTTTCTTATGCTGAATGATGTACGGAAACGATTCTATGAACTCAATCCATTTAGCATGTCGTTTATTCAGATTGGTTTGACACTTAAGATACTCCAAAGATTCATGATCGGAATGTATGACAAACTCCTTAGACCACAGGTAATGTTGCCAAGTTTGTAGAACTCGCACTAAGGCATACAATTCCTTATCATAAGTAGAATAATTCAGAGGACCATGCAATTTTTCACTAAAGAATGCAACTGGTTTACCTCCTTGTATGAGAACACCTCCAATACCAATGCCGCTTGCATCACATTCTAGCTCAAATGTCTTGTCGAAATCAGGAAGTTGTAGCAATGGTGCTTGTGTAAGCTTTGATTTGAGAACATCAAAAGCCTTTTGCTGCTGTTCGCCCCATCGAAACTGCACTCCCTTCTTCGTCAGTTCATGGAGAGGTGCTGCAATAGTGCTGAAATCCCGCACAAAGTGTCGATAAAAACCTGCAAGACCAAGAAAACTACGCACCTGCGTGACGGTCGATGAAGCTGGCCAGCTAGTGATCGCCACAATTTTTGCCTCATCCATCTCAATTCCCTGCGATGAAATGACATATCGAAGAAGCAAAACTCGATTGGTGCAAAAGACGCACTTTTCGAGGTTACCAAACAAATGTGCATCTCTCAAGACACTGAAAACAACACGTAAATGATTAAGATGTTCATCATATGACTTGCTGTAAATGAGGATATCATCGAAGTGAACCACCACAAATTTTCCAATAAAAGCACGTAAAACCTCGTTCATTAATCGTATAAAAGTGCTAGGTGCATTAGTTAAACCAAAAGGCATTACTAACCACTCATAAAGTCCAAACTTGGTTTAAATGCAGTTTTCCATTCATCTCCTAGTGCCATTCTAATTTGGTGGTAACCACTACGCAAGTCAATTTTTGTGAAAATAATAGCACCACTCAATTCATCAAGCATGTCATCTAATCGAGGAATAGAATAACGATATCGAATGGTGATGTTATTAATCGCTCTGCAATCAACACACATGCGCCCTGTACGCCCTGGAACCAAAAGAACAGGAACAGAACAAGGACTAAGGCTTTGACGAATATACCCACGGTTCAAAAGATCTTGAACTTGTCGCTGAATTTCCCTTGTCTCTTCCGGATTCGCCCTGTACGCCGCACGATTTGGCAAACTTGCCCCTGGAATCAAGTCGATCTTATGTTCAATGCCCCTCATAGGTGGTAATCCAGGGGGTATCTCGGGGTGAAACACATCCGCAAAATCCTGCAAAAGGTTAGCAACAGCAGGGGGCAATGCAATGGACACTTCATGAATTGAAAACATGGCTTCTTTGCATACTAAAGCGTAGTACATCCCCTTGGTATTTAATAAATCAGCAAGGTCAGATTTAGTTGTGAGCAACGAAGGTGATTTTAACTATTACTTGCTGTTTTTCAGAGTCTAGTGATTTTGTTGCCTTATCATCACGTGTTTTACTTTTCTCAAAATGTACAATTTCAGCAGGAGTCATAGGAAGCAAAGTAATTTTATTTCCTTTATGCATCAGAGTATATTTATTAGTTCTACCATGATGAATAGCATCCGTATCAAATTCCCAAGGACGTCCCAACAAAAGAGAACAAGCATCCATAGGTACGACATCAAAATCAGCAAAATCATGGTAAGAACCAATAGAAAATGTACCCTCGCTGTTTGTGTTACCCTAACCTTACCGCTGTTGTTGAACCACTGAATGTGGTGTGGATGAGGGTGTGCTCTTGTTGTCAACCCAAATTTCTTGACCACATCCATGTTCACCAAGTTGTTGCAGCTGCCTCCATCAATTATAGTGTGCACGCCGTAGTCCTTGACGATGAGAAACATGAGAAAAAGATTGTGTCATTGTAGCTTGTCATCTGCCTCAACTTTGGAGCTCAAAGCACGCTGCACAATTATTCTTCTATAATTTTCCGTTGCTGCAGTACCAAGTACCTCTTCATCTGTGTTATAGTGGTCATCTTTTGGTCCTGCAACGTTAGTAGCAAGAGAATATTCATCTTCAACATCCGAAGTACTATCATACCCGTCATCATCTCGTGCTATGTATGCTCATTTTCTAGGGCAATCTTTTATCACATGACCAACTCCCTAGCAGCGGTGACACTTAATGTTGGAAGTTCGACTTGTGGAAGGATTGGAAGACGTAGGCTTGAATGGTGTCGTCTTGCTGCCCTCCGACGTGAGAGGAAATGGAGCAGTAGATGAAGTTCGTTGGCCACCATTGTATGGTGTAGTGGCAGTAGGAAAACTCGAAGATGGTGCTGTTTTGGATGGTGTAGATGTCGAACGCGGTGTAAATGTGCTCCTCATGCATTGGTGCTGCTGCTGTTGGCGGCCCGGCAATTCTTTTTCTGCCAACATAGCCAGCTGAAATAATCTGTTAACAGCATCATATTCCTTATAATCAACAATGTCCTGAATTTCACGCCTCAACCCCCCATAACAACGAGCTATTTTATCATCCATGTCCTCTACTACTCCACAGAACAACAAACCCTTTTGTAACTCTTGATAATACTCCTCTACGGACATGTTACCTTGGTCTAACGCTGCAATTTTTTGCGAAGGTCCCGCTGAAAAGAAGGAGGAACAAAACGAATATGCATAGCTTCCTTTAATCTATCCCATGTTGGAGGATCAGTTCTAGTTTTAACAAGTTCATTCCACCATATGATAGCAAAATCCTTAAACTCACTAGTGGCTTGACGAACTCTATGTTGTTCAGGAACAAGGTGGGCATTAAATTTCTGCTCTACTGTGATCTCCCAATCAAGATATGCCTCAGCATCATAAGCACCAGAAAAAGAGGGTATAGTAAATTTGACTTTAGCAAATGGATCATCAAGACGGCGATTAAAATTGTTATGACGATCATTGTAATTATAACGATTATTACCTCCCATACCTCGTAGATAACGTGGAAGTCGTGGTTGATTGTTATGATCTTCCATATTATAAGCATCATCTTCACGATCTTCAGTGAGAGGCAGCCGCGCCTCAAGAGTATCCATCCGAACAACAAGATCAGCAAGTTGGTGATTCAAGGTCGAACAACAAGATCAGCAAGTTGGTGATTCAA
This sequence comes from Neostapfia colusana, assembly GCA_030760725.1. NCBI lineage: Eukaryota > Viridiplantae > Streptophyta > Magnoliopsida > Poales > Poaceae > Neostapfia > Neostapfia colusana. The sequence continues at coordinate 26,811,971 of JASWHV010000017.1, read as the reverse complement.
GGTCGTCAATGACGCCTCTGTCGGTGCTTGAGTTTTGGTGAACATATCTGTCATTTCCCTCATCATGTCAAGCAACTCAGCATGTTGAACACATTCATCATCCCTTTTATCTTCTGCCATTGTTAGTAGTAAACGAAAGACAACAAAAAGATGTTATCCCTATCAACTACGAAGGGTAGTGGCAATGTGAAAAGTGGAAGGAAGGAAACAATCTCTCTCTCTCTCTCTCAAGCGTTTTACCACGTTCTTACAAGTGTTCTTACCGACACAGCAGGTGGTAAACGGTGGACGGTGAGAACCAATGAAGCATGGAGTGATTGCAAAGGTACCTGTTCTGCCCAAGAGGAAAAGTGGAACTTGGATGGCACAATATAGTGGCTAATAAGCAAAGAAAATCGTTAACAGCAAAAGAAAGTTGAATAAGTATTCAATGTAGGAACCGTTGCTGGTTAACAAGTGTTCTAGGCCTAGCACAACACAAGGCGGTAGAGAGGCAGATAGAAGATCAGGAAGATATAAGCAATAAGTACAGCACAAGTGTATAGGCCAACTGTTTCAAGTGTGTGCTGTCAATGCTTTAATATCTATGCTCTCTTCACTATGTTTTTCTTTTTTTTAAAAAAAATATTTTTCTGATATTTTTGTTTACTTTAGAGCACAAAAATAGGAAGCACACAACTTTGCAGCTCAATTGGATGTAAGATGTGGCCTATAGAAAATCAGGAAGATTCTTTAAAATTTGTGCTAAAACTTCGGAGGCTGGATAGTCTATCTTCTGAGGGGAATTTGGCCAAATAAATTTCGCCGAACACGGCAAAAACCTGTGTAGAATTGGTTGCGAAATTTCGAGTAGATCAATTTGAAAAAAAATTGCCCGATTTCGAGTTCGTATGCAAAAGTTATGGCCGTTTTAAGGTAGGCTACCCGAGTTACTGTTTTTTATGTTGATTCAAACTCGGTTTTGAAAAAGATCTCGCAATAGGATGTGAAAAACAATCAGAATTTAGCAACGACGGGTGATGGGATGTTGTGTGATGAATCAAGGAGGACTGGCACAATGGTTTGTCACCGGTTCTAGGGCTGGCGATGCGGGAGTTCACACAAGGCGGCTAGCTAGGGCAAACCGATGATCTCGGTGGATCGGTTTGTTGTTTAGGGATTGTGGAATAGGTGACCAGCAAGAAAAAACAAGGAAGAAAAAATGATAACTACGACCCAAAAACACAAAGCTAAACCAGCAAGACTCGACCACACGAATGCAAACTCAACAATGCAAACTGAAAAACGAAAACTTGCAGGCACTATAGTCTAGGAATCGGTAACACGATATGTTTTTTCGTGGCTTTTCTGTGGACTCTAGGTATGAAAAACAAAAACTAATCTAGTGGGAAATCAAAGTACCTCACGGGCAACCTGAAATCTGATACCAAATGATGAGTGGTTTAGGCCTGATCTTCTGAAAGATAGGTCGATTGAGGTGGAGAACTCGACGTTGATGATCCGCGGCACTCGAGCAGTTCGAACACCCCTGCAATTACTACACCACTGCTCCGTTGGTTATCAACCGTGCAGCACACGCTTGACCTCACCAAGAAGGCTAATCCCTGCAGGTGCAACCGAGAACACGAGCAAGAATGTAGAAGATGTGATCTGAAAATCACGAAGTTGGGGTTTCACACAAACCGTAGAATGGTGGCTGTTTATATAAGCAAAACCCACCAAATATGGCTGGCGGCTGCAGTATTTAAAGGCTAGGGTTCGACCAGAAGATCCTTAGACGCGTCCCTAATGGACTCATACGGGATACAAGGCCCAAAAGCCCAATATGGTGGTGCAACACCCGACAGAACTCGGAATTCAACTTGTTTCGACAACTCCAAACGACTCCCGGCGAATTTTAATGTGGGACCAGAACCATTGGAAAGTTTATCTTCTCATATTTCCATGCATATGTAGAATGTCAAAAACGGAGTCCGTATGCATCCTGGGCGTCCGTTTTAATATGTACTGCTCCTGGACTCCGAGTTGAACTCGAGTCCAAGTTGGTGACTGTTTCCATCAACTTGTGGACGTCTTATCTGATCCTCCACGTCCCCAAATCCTCCTCCCTTTACTTTTTGATCATGTCCATGGTTCCTAATAACAATTAGATCATTCAATAGTAATCCATTCTCAAAATCACATGGGTAGGAAGTTAGGAACGAGTTTACCTGCTGATTTAGTAACCGTGCTCGTCCTCTTGTGATTGGTCCTTGTATGTCAATGTGAGTATCCACTGTTGTGATGTCCTCATCACGGAACCTCGACCGACTCACTATGGACACCAAGCTACAGACCTTTTCACTGTTCCCACTCTACACAAGAAAGGTGTGTCATCTCCCCTAGCTCGTGTAGCTGCAAACCGTACAACGATCCATCAGCCGAGTGAGGAGAATTTCCAGTTCTCCCGAAACGTAGTGTATCCGGGTAGAACTCGGTCTACCCTGGAATTCGAGTTGCTCGGGTAACTACTGCCCTAGCAAGCTTGCAAACATCTTCCTCACATCCTTGCGCTCTCCCTCGACCAAGAATCAGGCTAAACGATCCATAAACGACAGAGTTCTTGCGGTTTTTCGGGCCGCCATGGAAGAACGCCTCGGGTCTCCGTGGAACCCTATGTTGCCGGCCGTTTCACCGGTGTTAGAGTCCATGTCTAGCTTATACCAGTTTCCCTGATGCTCTAGAGCCCGAGAGATGGTCATTTGGTGAAGAAACGACGGAACCCGACCTCGCCAGAGTTTTAACCTTCGCTGTGACCGGTGCGGGCTCGTTTCTGGTGAACCTCGGCCGCCGGCGACCCTCCAACTGAGTTCAGCACCGAAAGCTATGGGGGGCGGCGAACTTGAGGTCGGGAGGTGACTGAAAACTGGATTCCGGTGAACCTCGCCGGAGGACGCCGCCGCTCGGGCCTCTGGCGCGAGGTTGAAGAAAACAGCTGACAGGTGGGACCCACGGTCAGCGTTTAAACATTTTTAAGATTTCCAGTTTTTATTTCAACCTTGGGAGAGCCATAACTTTGTGTAGGAATGTCTAAAAATTGTGAAACCAGTTTTGTTGGATTCCTCTCAAAGAGTAATATCAAGGGATGCAGGCCAATATTTATGAAAATCCCTTGATTTTGCTCATTAATTCATATAAGGGAAATCTTGTGGGATTTATTCCAGGAGTTCTATGTGTTGGAAAATTCCCAAATTTGGGCAGAAGATTCCGCCAAAAACACTAGACCTCCAGTACAAATTTCAGAGGCATTGGACCTCATTTGCTTGGTCAAATGTGGTGTTAATTCCTTATGTCTCTGAAAATTGGAAAATAGAACAGAGCTCATTTTCAGATTTTCCCCAATTCATGTAAAGCTCATATCTTTGTGTAGAAATCTCCACATTTAGTGATTCAAATTGGGTTAGATTCAGGTTAACAAACTCTATCCAAATATTCAACCCAATTTGTATGAAAGTCATTATTTAATTCTGGAAAATTCTTTAAAGCTTTTCAGAAAAAGAATTTTCGAGGGAGTTTGGTTTATCCAAAAATCCTCAAATTTTACCAGAATATTCTTTATGGTGTTACTAGACAACTGTAAAAGTTTCAGCTCATTTGGAGTTAATTTGATCAGGAAAAGTTCAGATTTTAAATTGCTGTATCCAAATGAATACAGAAATATTTTCAGAGAATTTCCAAAACTTGGAAATTTAATTCTGGGCAATTCTTAGTTCCAAAAACCCTAGGGAAAATTTATGCAGACTCTATGAACTATAATTGAAATTGTAGTTCACTAAGTTGGGCATGAACATGTGAGTTAATTCAGAATTAATTTCATTGTGCTTAATTGCTTAGGGAATTGTTCTGAATAAAACACTCAATGAAAAGTGTTCATTTTTGGTCCAGAGCACTTCCATGTGACGAGGAATTCACATGCAAATTTTCAGCTCAAATTGAGCCTTGAGTCTCCCTGTCCTTGTTCTCCATTCTATTGGATGTGAAGAACAACATAGGGTTGGGGTGGGAATTGTGCGAGACACAATTTCTTTCCAATTTAGCTGCAATTTAGCAAGATAAGTCCCTGTGTAGTGTATGATTTCCTGTAAAAATTTCGAAGTCATTGGAGATCAGGATCTTTAGTTATGTCCAGATCATTAGAACTCATCTTATATGGCTGAAGTTAATCAGAGGTTAGAGGTTGAGTTCTTTCGAGGTTGGGGTCATGTGATACATTTCTGGAAATCTTTGGAAGAGCTTTACAACTTTTCTGTTGATGTACACAGGTTTTTTACCCCTTAACCAATCGAAAAATGCAGTAGAGTTGAAACTGTCCAGAAAACAGGGCAGGGCAAACACTCTCTGTAAACTCGCTGTAAATTGAGCATAAATTCCTGCATAAAAATCTAAAAATAGAAAATTAGGTAGTTATGGAAAGCTTATGAGATGGGTTACAACTTTGTAATAGAAAGTTTTGTCAGATTGGGGGTATGATTAACTGGAATTCTTGGATCAAATGAGTATCTAAAGCAGGGTGGTACTGTCCAATTGTTTCCGGAAATTCTATTAACTTTGATATCTCATAACTTTTGAACCACGACAGATCTTAGGCCAAGCAAATACCTTCTGGAAAGCTATTGAAGTTAACTTTAACTTTGGTATACAACTTGAGTGATGAAAATGCTTCTAACTGGATCAAAGTCTAGATTTAGTGCATCAAGGTCTGTTCTGTACAGAGAAGGAAATTGAGGGATAGAGTGCAGGCTAGCACAAGTTATGTGCTCCAACAGTACCAATTGGTGTTCCAAACGCCATTCGGTGAAATGGAGACCCCTGTACGATTAGCTTCTCCGAGGTTGATTGCTGGTCAAGTATCACAACTTGCACCATCTCCATAGCAGCAGCATCAGACGGTGGTGTGTTCCATTGCTGCAGTTATACGTATCTAGCTTCCAACCACAAGTTAGAGAAGAGCCGGAGAGACATCCCTGCTCTAATTGTGGTCGGATGGGCCATTATGCTAGGTATTGTATGGAGGGAAATTCAAGGCTGCGGCTCATTATACTTTCAATGATCAGATCCGTACCGGTATCTGCAGAAAAGAGGGCAGACAAGGGGCAACATTCGCTACACAGTGAGTGAAGATGTTCCAGAAGGAGAAGCCGTGTTAGTAGAGATGTTTTCTCTGAATCGGCTACCGATATTAATTCTCTTGGACTTAGGGGCCACAACTAGCTTTGTTAGTCCATCTTTTGTGGCTCAACATCAGCTCCAAACCACTTTTACAAACAGGTAATACCTCCTATCTTCGCCGGGGCAGCCTTACAAGAAGTGATGTTGTTTTCCGAGCACCTCTTTGTTTGCGGGTTAGACTATAACCCATGACCCACCTTACTCTTTGGTGTGAAGATCGACATTATTTTGGGGATGTCGTGGTTGAATTACCACAGAACGGTTCACAACATCAGTTTTAAACCGTTAAGCTCAAACTCCTCACGGCACGGTCTTCATACATTAGTTCTGGGCGCCAGTCGGCAACAGATTGCAATATTCAACTACTCGGAAACTGTTTAGATTCAAGGCAGTCCGGTGGTACGTAAATTGCAGGAGGTGTTTCCCAATTGTTTACCGGGCATACCGCCCGAACAGGACGTAGAGTTCAAGATTGAACTTGCGCCGAGAATGCCACTGAGTTCACAAAGGCCGTACAAAATGGCACCCAATGAATGGGCAGAGTGGAAGACACTGCTGAATAACCCTATGAGCAAATGTTTTATACGACTGAGTCGTCACCTTGGAGTATTCAGCATTGTTTGCAAAGAAGAAGCACAGAACACTACGACTTTGTGTAGTGCTCGTCTGCTTAACACTGTGGCAATCAAGAACCAGTACCCGTTACCACAGATCGACATATTGTTTGATCAGTTGGTCGAAGCAAAGATCTTTTCCACAATGGACTTAAGATCAGGGTACCATCAGATTGAGATACGGGCTGAGGATATTCCAAAGACAGCTTTTCGACGAGGTACGGGATTTATGAGTACCTTGTCATGTTCCTTGACCCCACCAATGCTCTAGCTCTGTTCATGTACTTGATGAACTCGGTATTCATGCCGGAGCTGGACAAGTTTGTCGTGGTCTTCATCGACGACCTACTGGTTTATTCCAAGTCGGAGGAAGAACACGAGAAGCACCTGTGTATAGTATTGCAAAGGCTGCGGGATCACAAGCTATACGCGAAATTCAGCAAGTGCGAATTCTTGATATCGCAAGTGCCTTTTCTCGGGCATATCGTCTCAGCAGAGGGTATCGCTGTAGACCCGAGCAAAATCACTCAAGTGCTGAATTGGAAATCCCTGAGAACTGTTCACGAGGTACGGAGTTTCCTCGGACTCGAGGGATATTATCGGAGGTTCATTCTGAACTTCTCGAAGATTGCCAAGCCTATGACGGAGCTGCTGAAGAAGGCTACCAAATATGTTTGGAGTCCAGCGTGTGAAGCGGCATTCAAGGCTTTAGTCAAGCACCTGACATCAGCACCGGTTTTGGCGCAGCCAGACACAACAAAACCGTTCGATGTGTACTGCGATGCATCCGGCATTGGGCTCGGATGTGTGCTGATGCAAGACCCAAGAGTGGTCGTGTATGGGTCATGGCAGCTTAGAAACCATGAGCAGAATTATCCAACTCACGACTTGGAGCTCGCTGCCGTGGTACTCGCACTCAAAATGTGGAGGCACTACCTACTCGGTAACCTCGTAAATTTATATACCGACCACAAGAGCCTCAAGTACAAATTCATTCAGAAGGAGCTGAACATGAGGCAGCGAAGATGGTTAGAGTTGATAAAGGATTACGAAATCGAGATCTATTATCACCTGGGAAAGGCAAATGTAGTGGCAGATGCGCGGAGCCGCAAGTCACACGTCAATAGTCTGACCATCACACAGTTGGAAGAGAGTGAACCACCACTGCATGTGATCCCACATGGAGCTCTCTACAACTTAGCTTTGATCCCCATCATCCGTTAAGAAAGGGTGGCAGCCCAAAAACATGACAAGGGCATGTCACAGTTGCGGAGAAGTATAGACGGTGAGGAGTTGAAATGTTTCCGGAAAGACGGAGACGACGTCCTGTGGTTTAAACGACAGAATTGTCGTACCCCGTAACCCAGAATTTAGGAAGTACATTTTTGGACGGGGTTCACTTGTCAGAGTTTCTATTCACCCCGATTCATCGGTCCATTCCAGGTTTTGGAAAGATGTGGCTCTGTTGCATACCGGCTGGAATTACCAACAATGTTCACCGGTGTGTACGACATCTTCCATAATTCTCAGCTGGGGGAGTGTCTCAAGTGTTTAACCACCACTCGGCTGGGGAACATCGAGGAACTGAAACCAGATCTCAGACATCAGGAGGGACTGGTTCAGATCATCGACATAAAGGACCGAACCACACGCGATCATACGTTGTGGTTCTATAAAGTTTTATGGAGTGGTTACTCCAAGGATGAGGCGACATGGGAGAGCGAAGGGTTTTCTTCGCGCCAATCCTCCTGACTTTTGACGTCACACATCCTATGATTTTTCCACCATCCTCCCTCTCATTTTTACCCTATAATCTCGGGACGAGATTCTTTTAAGGGGGGGGGGGAATGTAAAGGTCCCAAAAATATGAACACAAAGAAACTTATGTTTGCATAAAGTTAGTTTCAAATGTAGGAAAAATGGGACTTGTTTAAACTTCTTCATGTGATAATACACGTGAGAGCTCCCTCCACACAAGTTCAATGGTTATTTGAAAACATGGAACAAAAAGGGATTTGACACCAAGTAGGGAAGTACCCATATGTGTGAGAGAGCTAAATTCTGATTTTGGAGCAAGTTGGTTCCACTCAAAAATTCAAATGAGACTAACACAATGGTTTTCAAAACTGTTGTATTAAGAATATCATTTGCAGCAGCCAAATCAAAGAGCAGGTTTCATATTTGAATTCTTTAGGTCCAAATTAGGGGGTAGGCAAAGTCTCATGAACTTTTGAAGATATTTGCTACCCATTTTTCCAAATAGACCTAAATGTACAATGAATTCAAATACATAATTGAATTTGGATGAATTGTGCCCAATTATCCAAATGCAGTCCAGTTTTCAACTCCACATAATTGAATTTCATCATTTGCAAACTGTGGAGATAAGTTGGGAGAGTTTGATTTCAACTTATAAAACAAAGTTAAGGTATAGGAATTTCTTGATCATGTGTCACATGAAATAATGAACCCCAAAACGGTCATGTGAGGGAGTTAAAAATCTTCTTTAGCCCATGCTTAACATAAGTTGACATGAGCAAAGAAATTCACTCCACAATCTCATTCATGTGCACATCAAATGTGAATAGAAGGTGAGGGAGATTTAAACACAAATTTGAATCATTTAAAAGGATTCATGATCAGATTGTCTAAATGCATTCGAGTGAATTCACCAATGCATTCCTCAAGTGTTCAAGAGTTTAAGTTCCAAGTTTGGAGAATTTTGGAGCTCATCTACCACTTATTCGGAGGAATATTTGTGAGCACATTCAAATTCAAGTTTGAATTTGGAAACTGAGCCAAATGTGCTCAATTTCGAAATCAGATTTCATATTCAAATTCCTCACATTATGTTTGACCTCTTCTCCAAATTTGGTGAGATTTGGACAATGTTTACGTGGGAATCTTAAAGCACAGTGAGGGAGATATTGGAGGTGGTGGACCCCATCTGTCAGCCTCTCGACACAGGGCATCGCCTCTGTTTTTGTCTCGGTGCCGGCGCCTGGCTTTGCCGACTTCCCCAGCGCCAGCTCCTGCTTGCCGCCCTTGCTCGACGGGATCAACTCCACCGAGGGTGCACCGAAGAAGTTCGCTTACTCCTCTCCGTTCTCGCCTCAGTAATTCACCCAACGATCACACGACAGTCCCGGCCGCTCTCAGTCTCCCGATCGCCAGCCACCCTCGCACCTCAGCCGCTCGGGTTCCCAACACAGAAGAGGCGCGCAAGGACTCACACAAGCTGTTCCCCGTCGCACCTCGGAGCTGTGCGCTGCTATTCGGCGGGATTTGCGGTTTGGCGCCAAGAACCGAAGCTCACGGCGGAACCTCGACCGACTCACCGTGGACACCGAGCTACAGACCTTTTCACCGTTCCTCCTCTACACAAGAAAGGTGTGTCATCTCCCCTAGCTCGTGTAGCTGCAAACCGTAGAACGATCCATCAGCCGAGTGAGGAGAATTTCCAGTTCTCCCGAAACGTAGTGTATCCGGGTAGAACTCGGTCTACCCTGGAATTCGAGTTGCTCGGGTAACTACTGCCATAGCAAGCTTGCAAACATCTTACTCACATCCTAGCGCCCTCCCTTAACCAAGAATCGGGCTAAACGATCCAGAAACGACAGAGTTCTTGCGGTTTTTCGGGCCGCCATGGAAGAACGCCTCGGGTCTCCGTGGAACCCTAGGTTGCCGGCTGTTTCACCGGTGTTAGAGTCCATGTCTAGCTTATACCAGTTTCCCTGATGCTATAGAGCCCGAGAGATGGTCATTTGGTGAAGAAACGACGGAACCCGACCCCGCCGGAGTTTTAACCTTCGCTGTGACCGGTGCGGGCTCGTTTCCGGTGAACCTCGGCCGCCGGTGACCATCCAACTGAGTTCAGCACCGAAAGTTATGGGCGGGCGGCGAACTTGAAGTCGGGAGGTGACTGAAAACTGGATTCCGGCGAACCTCGCTGGAGGACACCGCGGCTCGGGCCTCTGGCGCGATGTTGAAGAAAACGGCTGACGGGTGGGACCCACGGTCAGCGTTTAAACATTTTTTATGATTTCCAGTTTTTAGTTCAACCTTGGGAGAGCCATAACTTTGTGTAGGAATGTCCAAAAATTGTGAAACAAATTTTTTTGGATTCCTCTCAAAGAGTAATATCCAGGGATGCAGGCCAATATTTATGAAAATCCCTGGATTTGGCTCATTAGTTCATATAAAAAAATCTTGTGGGATTTATTCCAGGAGTTCTGTATGTTGGAAAATTCCCAAATTTGGGCAGAAGATTCCACCAAAAACTCTAGACCTCCAGTAAAATTTTCAGAGGCATTGGACATCATTTGCTTGGTCAAATGTGGTGTTAATTCCTTATGTCTCTGAAAATTGGAAAATAGAACAGAGCTCATTTTCAGATTTTCCCCAATTCATGTAAAGCTCATATCTTTGTGTAGAAATCTCCAAATTTAGTGATTCAAATTGGGCTATATTCAGGTTGACAAACTCTATCTAAATATGCAACCTAATTTGTAGGAAAGTCCTTATTTAATTCTGGAAAATTCTTTAAAATCTTTTCAGCTAAAGGATTTTAGAGGGAGTTTGGTTTATCCAAAAATCCTCAAATTTTGCCAGAATATTCTTTACGGTGTTACTAGACTCCTGAAAAAGTTTCAGCTCATTTGGAGTTAATTTGATCAAGAAAAGTTCAGATCTTAAGTTGCTATATCCAAATGAATACAGAAATATTTTCAGAGAATTTCCAAAACTTGGAAATTTAATTCTGGGCAATTCTTAGTTCCAAAAACCCTAGGGAAAATTCATGAAGACTCTATGAACTATAATTGAAATTGTAGTTAACTAAGTTGGACATCAACATGTGAGTTAATTCAGAATTAATTTCTTTGTGCTTAATTGCTTAGGGAATTGTTCTGAATAAAATACTCAATGAAAAGTGTTCATTTTTTGTCCAGAGCACTTCCATGTGACCAGGAATTCACATGCAAATTTTCATCTCAAATTGAGCCTTGAGTCTCCCTGTCCTTGTTCTCCATTCTATTGGATGTGAAGAAGAACATAGGGTTGGGGTGGGAATTGTGCGAGACACAATTTCTTTTCACTTAAGCTGCAATTTAGCGAGCTAAGTCTCTGTGTAGTGTATGACTCCTGTAAAAAAATCGAAGTCATTGGAGATCATGATCTTTAGTTATGTCCAGATCATTAGAACTCATCTTATATGGCATTAGAAACTTAGCTAGAGATGTAATGAAACATCTAAGGTAGATTTAGACTCTTTGAGTTCTTTGCACAACAGAGGCAAGCACTTCATCCTAGGATCTCTACACAGCCTCTGTTCTTAAGAAGTTTTAATCTCTATGCCTGTGAATTACATTATAAAATACCATGCATATACATGTCGCTAGGGTTCACGATGAAGGACTTCGACGGAGCCGTCCCTTGACGTGTGGATCAGTTGAGCAAGTTCAGAAAGATCAAGGGATTGAAGATCACTAACTTTCATTATATACTACTACCCTACAAAACAGGAAAGCTCCGGTTTGCATTAACCTTTTTACAAATTTTTATTGTTTTGAGCACTTACTTGAGTATCATTATTTCTTGCATTGGAGTCTTGTTTGAAAACCCAATTGCATAGCCAAGAAAACCATGGGTTGGGATTAGGATTGAAAACCCCGTTTAGCTACTGCGATGCTAAGATAGTGTAGGATTCGGTACAAGTCGAGTAGTTGGAACTACTCGCGAGCATAGGCTAGAGGCACTCGACTCGGGTAGAGATAGCACATGATACACATTGCAAGAAAAATGAGACCGAGCGGAGAGTAAGGGCAGCAGGACTTTGGGGCCTGTGTGCTATAGCTCCGCTTGTGTCGATTGAGGACCGAGCCGTGTGCGGTCCTGTTGAACAAGCTAGAACAGTACCGAAGACCTACCGGCTATATGGGAACCTGGAAACTGATGTAACTCGGGTAGCTGGGTATTGAGGCATTGCCCGTCGTTCAGAGGGTAGGTTGAGAGCTTGAGGTGTAAATCGGCTGGCGGCACTGAGATGTGCGTGCAGAGACCTCTTGCTCGGGACGATGGGACTGGTTCAATATTTGACTGACGGGTGAAAGGTGGTTGCGTACGACGTCCATGATGGTTGCTGTAGGCAACATCGAGTACGGGCGTACGTGACAGGTTATTCGGGTAACCCTGCAGGTGTAAATCGATTATAATCGCCGTCCCTCGCGGTCAGTGAGTACCACTTGTTCACTGTACCGTGACGTAGAAAGAATAGGCTAGTTACATGTTAAAATGTTTCTGATTGAAAGATGGACTTTGATTGTTAATGATTTGCTGTATTTTAGAACAAATTAAAGTTCCTTTCAACTTTGGGCAAAGTACATGAGAGAAATGTGTTTCTTGTTTGATTGCGGCTCTCTCATGTGCCTTAGCATAAGGTTCTCTACAACCTGCTGCTAAAACATGAAAGTAAGGTTCTACTAATTATGCGAGTCCTTGCAACTTGTTTTCATCTCATGTACCTATCCCCCCTCATGTAGAAGTTCCATGTTTTGGAGAGAGGGGTCAGTCTTGCTGAGCCTTCGTGCTCACTGCTTGTGTTTGAAGCTTTTGCAGGGTTCTATGAGGAAGGGACTCCCGAGGAGGAGACGGTACCCCAGGAGGGGAACCCCGTCGAGTGGGAGTCGTGCACGCCGCCGAGTTAGTGTGTGTGCGTGCTAGCGAGGACACGTTCACGGGCTGAACGTGAACTCGATGCATAGTCTACGCCCGTGAGTGTAGACTGAACATATTTTGTTGTACAAATGTTCATAAACCTTTTTATGTAATAAAACTTTGCTTCCGCTTTGTACCTTTGATGTGTGTTATCCGGTGCTGTGCAACGCAGTACCCCTCAGCATGATCCTGGCTCGACAAGACCGTGGGGTCATGTTAGGGGGGAGGAATGTAAAAGTCCCAAAAACTTGTAAATGCAAGACTTGAGTTGTGAATAAAGTTGAGTTTCAATACAAGAAATGGGACTTGAAAAAACTTTTGTTTACTCATGTAAGTGTTGGCATGAGCAATAAGACTTTAAATTCAGTTTGAACAAAAAGAGTCAATTCAAAAAGATGAAGGCCATTTCCAAAAAAGGAAGTTCAAACTGTTGTTTGAAAAGTTGTATTTGCAGTGGATAACTCAAGAATGAGATGGCATAATTGAATTCTTCAGGTCCAAATTATGAGGAAGGCAAATTTTGGGCAAATTTGGAGGTGCTTTGATATGTATACCAAAGGGACTTGTAAATTTCATCCAAATTTGAATTCAAATTTGAAATTGAGGCACAACTGGTCAAATTGCCAAATGACTTTTGAATTTGAGTACCTCATGGCTGAAATTGCATGTACCAAAATTTGGAGATCTTTTGGGGGCAGAGAGGAGCTGTGGGCCCCAATTGTCATTGAGAAGGGGGTGTAAAACTTACTGCCTAAGTCAGCCTGTTCCTCGGTTCACACCCGAGCTCGAACCGGGTCAGCTTGAGCTGCCACCGCGCTGCCGACCGAGGACCCAGAAGCCACCTTCCGGCGCGGTCGAATCACCTCAGCCCGATATTACCGCGGACGGCTGCCTCGTGTATGGAAAACCGAGCGCGTTTCTCTTATCCCGCGACTGCTACCGTATGCACAGCCCTTCCGCCGCTACCGCGCCCCACCGGAGCAATGGCACCCGGCCGCCTCAGCAGCTCCCACACCAATCTGAGCTTCCCCACGGCGTCGCCGGGTCTTCCTCGAGGTGTGCAGCACCAGAACCCAACGTTTCTCCCACGGGAACTCGACACCGAGCTCTGCTTATCCATCGGCGCCACTGCGAGCCGCCGGCCGGAAGAACTCATCGCCCGGCCGCCACAGGGCTTCTCCCCTCGAGCTGCAAAATCAAAAAGGTTCGCCGATGTCCCTACTCGCTTCACCGCAACCCCGGCTGCCTGTCACAGACGGTGCTCGCCGGAATTTCGTTTCTGCCGTCGACATGCAATAATAACCGAGGGGAGAAACTCGGCCAATTCGCCTCACACATCGAACCACTCCTCACCAGACTTGGAAAACTAGCTGTAGACGTTCGTGCAAGCACATGGGATCAAGAACTAGGGAGAACCGTTGAGGAAACCCTCAGTTCTTCGAGTTTTCACCGAAATCGACCTAGGTCGCACGGTGAGCTCCTAGTTGCCGACGTTTCTCGCGAGATCAGAGCCCTGGACGTTGCTCCCTAGGTCGTGGCGATGCTGTAGGAGCTAACCGGAGCAAGCTTGGAGCATTACAGTGCACTAGCAACGTCGCCGAAGTTGCCGCAGCCACTGTCACCGTCGCACCTAGGGTTCCGGCCATCTTCGCTCCGAGGTAAGGCCGGCAACGTGTTTCTCGCGCAAAAATGTGCAGTGGTGGCGAAAATCAGCAAGTTCCGAGGACCGGAACCCCTTCCTGGCGAGTGCTCCGGCGAGCTCGGCGGCGGGGTCGCGCGGGGGGCTGGAGGAAGACGAAGGGGGGTCGGCCCCACTCGTCAGCGGCTGGAATTAAACGTGCAGGATTTTCTGTGGTCTGGGATCCAGTGTGGCTGCGCGGGAAAGGGTCTTTGGCCCCGTGTGGCTCGAATCCAGCAGCTGACACGTGTGCGATGGGCCCACGGTCAGAATTTAAACTTTTCTCCGGTATATTTGGATTTCCAGATTTAGTTCAAACTTTAGAACCTCATAACTTTTGCTAGGAAGCTCCAAATTTAGTGATTCAAATTGGGTTGGATTCAGGATGAAAAACTCTATCCAAATATGCAACCCAATTTGTATGAAAAGCAATGGAAAATTCTTTAAAGCTTTTCAGAAAAAGAATTTTAGAGTGAGTTTGGTTCATCAAAAAATCGCCAAATTTTTTCCAAAATATACTTTATGGTTTTAAAAAACCCATGTAAAAGTTTCAGCTCATTTAGAGTTGATTTAGTCAGGGTAATTCTGATTTCAAGTTTCTGGATTCAAATGAATACAGAAATATTTTCAGGAAATTTCCAAAACTTGGAAGTTCTGGGCATTCCTTAGCTCCAAAAATCCTAGGAAAATTCAGGCATACTCTCTGAGCTATGTTTGAAATTGTAGTTCACTTGAAGTTGCATGAAAGTGCAAATTTATTCAGAATTAATTCCTTTGTTCCTAAATTCTTAGGGAATTGTTCTGGGTGATCTACTTAGTGAAATATTCTGAATTTTGGTCCAGATGACTTTCTTGTGACAAGGAACTCACATGAAAATTTTCAGCTCCATTGAAGCTTTGGATCACCACTATCCTGCTCAACCTAATTAGAGGAGTAGCACACAAGTGATGAAATGTAATTATCACTTGATCATGTTACTTCACCCAAACCAAACCACTAGCACCAGTGTCATTTTAAATTCTTAAATAGAGTTCCAGTTTTAAACTTGTGTTTAGAACTTGTTAGCAAAAGTTTATAATTAAACATGTATACCTATTCATAACGTGTAGTGATAAAACGTGGAAAGTGAAGAAGGAGAAGTTGAGCTTGGATCAAGGAGAAAGAAGGGCAGGGATTGAGCTTCAAGTCAGCAGAAACTAACTTAATACATCTCTGACTTTAGTCACCTGCAAAACCAAGGCAAGCCCTGGTTTGCATTTAAGTTGTTTTCTAAAGTTTTTACTTTGTTCACTACTATGGGTCAAAGTTTCTATGTACATTAGGTCAAGGATGTTTTATACACCACTTGCATAACCACAAATGAACCCTGAGGTCAAGGGTAGAATTGTGTCATCGCTGTAGAATAAGGCCATGCTAAATAGACTAGGGCATCCGGTAGAAGACGAGTAGTTGGAATCTGCTCGCGAGCTATAGTTCAGAATATCATAAGTGGGGTTGGGGAGGGAAGCAAACTAAAGTTTACATTTCTAAAGATGAGACTGGGCAGAGGGGTTAGGCCGCGACAAGATGAGGTCTTGGTCGAGTAGCTCTGCCTGTGTCGGTTAAGGACCGATGCGTGTGCCGCGTCCAGGAGCAAGTATTGAGTTGTGTACCGGATGCTTACTGATATATGGGAACCAGGAAACCGATGTACCAGGTTCACTGGATTATAGAGGCATACCACATCGTCTCGTTAGACCTATGAGCCTGAGACGGTGCGACCGGTTCTACAGTTTAGTGTCCTGAGAAAGGTTACCACATACGACGTAATGAAGGACGCCAGAGTTGGGTCTTTAGAGGCGGGCATATGTGTCGAGTTATCCGGGTACTGTTTGATTCGAATCACCATCACTCGCGGTTATTGTGTACCGCTTGCTCCCATGTTGTGACGTAGTAATGAACTTGTGTGGAAACAGTTTGCAAAAATATAATTGCTGCTATGATTATGTTAAGTTGCATGAAAACACTGTTTGAAGTAGAGATAGAGCAAACTAAAGTTATTTTCCACCTTGAGACAAGTAACATTGGAATGAAGAGTTTCTTGTTTGATTGTGGAGTTCCAATGTTGCTGGGCGCAAAGTCACTACTATTATGGCTAAAATCTGAAAGTTAAGGATGAACTCGTAGGCGAGTCTTTTTCGCAAATTACAGGATTAGGTCTTAAGTTATCCTCATGTAGAGTTGCATGCTTTAGGAGACACAGTTAAGTCTTGCTGAGTCTTCGTGCTCACTCTTGCTATATGAGTGGTTTTGCAGGTAAACATCGACGCTATAAAGAAGGTTGTCCAGTGAGACTCGGGAACTTCTGAGTCATGTCACACTTGGAGAACCTAGCCGCTGCTAGGTCTTCGTGTTGCTAGCGAGAGGAGTCCGCGGGCTGGACCTCTTCTCGAGTGCTTCTTAGATATTCGATGTGAGCTGTTGTAGACTTCCGCTGTAGCTATTTTATGTAAATTATTTACAAAGAACATTTGTAAACTTCCTCTTTTGATTTATGTAATAAATTGTTCCTTATATGTGTGCTGTTGGGTGCCGCATAACACGGCACCACCCAATGCGATTCCCAGGCAAGGTGCCCTGTCCCCGTGAGTGATCGGGACGGCGGGGTCCTCTCAACGAAGTCCGTATGCATCCTGGGCGTCTGTTTTAAGATGGACTGCTCCTGGACTCCGAGTTGAACTCGGGTCCGAGTTGAACTCGGGTCCGAGTTGGTGACTGTTTCCATCAACTTGTGGACGTCCCATCTGGTTCTCCACGTCCCCAAATCCTCCTCCCTTTACTTGTTGATCATGTCCATGGTTCCTAATAACAATTAAATCATTCAATAGCAATCCATTCTCAAAATCACATGGGTAGGAAGTTAGGAACGAGTTCACCTGCTGATTTAGTAACCGTGCTCGTGCTCTTGTGATTGGACCTTGTATATCAATGTGAGTATCTGTTGGACTGTACGTGTATTAGGGGGCATTTTAGTCTTTTGTATTAGGGTTACTTGGCCCTTAAGCTGTGTGCCCCTATATATGTATCCTCCTTGACAGCCTGTTAATGAACTAATCAACTTCCTTAATCTAATTTGGTATCAGATTACCTCTCTCTCTCTCTCTCTCTCTCTCTCTCTCTCTCTCTCTCTCTCTCTCTTCTCTCTCTCTCTCTCTCTCTCTCTCTCTCCCGATGCCGCCCATGGGTGCCGCCGCCGCTGGTGCGCTGGCCCCGCCGCCGTAGCAGCCGCCGCTGGCTCCCCTCCCCCCCTTCATTACCGGCCTGGAACCCCTACCCGACGCCTGCCCAGCCGCGGCCGCGGCTAAATCCAGCGCCGCCGGCCCGGTCGCCACCTCCCCAGTGCTCGACACCACTAGATCCGGCGCCGCCGGCCCCGACGCCGCCTCCCCTACGTCCGCCGCCACCGGATCTGGCACCGCCGGCCACGCCGCCACCTCCCCTGTGAGCGCCGTTGCCCGATCCTGAGCAGCCAGCCCCGCCGCCGGCCTCAATGCGGTCTCCCCTGGGCGCACAGCCGCAGGGCTGCTTGGGCCCGGATTGGATGTGGCCGGCCCAGCCACCGCCAGGCTCCTCGGCCCCTGATCTGGCGCCCCCGACCCTGCCGCCACCTCCCTCGGCTTCCCCACCGTCGCCTGGCCGTCTGGCTTCGCCGCCGGCCTGGTTGGACCCGCCAGCGGCCAGCCCCGCCCCACTGCCGCCTGGCTGCCATGCCCCGCCGGCGCCACGGGACTCGGCGGCTCTGCTGGGCCCGCCGTCGGCCATGCCGTCTCTGCTGGATCTGGGGGACAGACCTCTTCGCACGTATCCGACGTCGTGACTGCCCTGGCCATCTCCCGTGAGCAGGAACGAGCGCTCGTCCTCGCCTTGGAGCAGGAACGAGCGTCTGCGGCTTCTCTCACCCGTCAGCTCGAGGAGTCTCCGCCAGTACAGTGGAGTGACACCCAGGATACTCCAGGAGATGGTGCTGCCTACACTACCTACGCAGCCTCTCTTTTCGCTGCTCTACATGCCCAGGCGGCTGGCATACAGAACATCCGGACTCTTGTCCCGGTTGTTCTCAGCTCCGACTCCACTTCCTTCCCTCGTTGGCGCAGCCTGCTTCTCCTGACGCTACGACGTTTTCGGCTGGAAGACCACGTCCTGCGGGATGACTCTCCACTAGATTACTCGTGGGTCTGCATGGACAGTCTTGTCCTTGCATGGATCCTCGGCTTGCTTTCTAAGGAGCTTCAGGATATCGTCGCCCAGAAGGGTGGCGGTACAGCTTGTCAGGCCTGGCAGGTCCTCGAGCTTTGCTTCTAGGGGAACCAAGCGACCCGAGCTCTCCACATCTGGGCCCGCTTTGGTTCTACTGTCCAGGGTGATCTCTCCATTACTGCATACTGTCGGCAGATGAAGGGTATGGCGGATGCCCTTCGTGACCTTGGAGAGCCCATCCCGGACAGTACCCTCGTCCTTCAGGTCCTTCAGGGCCTCAATGAGCGCTACAACCACGTTCGCTCGTGGATTCTCCATGAGAAGCCCTTCCCGACCTTCGAGAAGGTCTGGTCGGACCTCGAGCTCGAGGAGATCACCCAGGGCGGCTCCACTGCCTCCTCCCCTGCCTCGGCCTTCTACGGCTCTGGGTCGTCTTCACGCCCTCCTCCACCTGCTGGTTCTGGGGGCCAGCTTCCTCGTCCACCTACCACACCAGGAGTCCCTGCTACCTCCGGTGGTGGTGGGAACCGCCGTCGTGGCAGACGCGGTGGCCGTGGTGGAGGGACTGGTGGAGGTGGTACAGCTAGTGCTGGTGGTACCTCTGGTGGTGCCGGTGCTACTGGTGGCAGTAGTGGTGGTCGGGGTCAGGGCGGTGTGACCTGGCCCACACCATACAACCCGTGGACTAGCCAGATCTCGATGTGACCTGGGCCGTCCCGGGGTCTCCCGGCACATCGCCCACTGCGCCCTCAGCCGGCCTACGTGACCACTCCGGCTTACGGCGGGTCTGTCTACGAAGCTGGTGGACAGTGGACCCTGCCCCCTGGTGGACCAGGCTACTCTGCGTCTGGGCCCTCCTCTCTAGCCAACTGGCCTTCGGGGAACCCAGTTGATCGGCCCGAGTCGTAGACACCACACTCTGACCCTGCTCAGGCCTGGGATCGCCAGTCACTTGCGTCTTCCTTCAGCATAGTGAGTCTCACACCACCTGGCCCCGAGTGGGTTATGGACTCTGGAGCTTCGTACTACACCACCCCCGACGCTGGTATACTTTCTTCTACCCTCCCTTCCCACCCTTCTTTTCCTTCATCTATCGTTGTTGGGAATGGGTCTTTTCTTCCTGTCACCTCAGTAGGTGACTCGGGTTCGTCGGGTTCTTCCGTCTTTGTGATGTTCTTGTTGCTCCGGACATCATCTAGCATCTTCTTTCTGTTCGTCGATTTACCACTGACAACAATGTTTCTATTGAGTTTGATCCTTTTGGTTTGTCTGTGAAGGATCTTACTACCCGGCGTCTTCTTCTCCGCTGTGAGAGCTCAGGGCCCCTGTACACGATGGGACTTCCTGCTTCCGCTTCGCCCTCGCCTTTTTGCCTGACTACGACAGCTCCGTCGACTACTTGGAATCGTCGGCTTGGCCACACCGGTGTTGATGTTGTGTTGAAGCTGTCTAGTAGTTCAGTAATCTCGTGTACTAGGGATTCCCATGAGTCTTTATGTCATGCTTGTCAGTTTGGTCACCATGTTCGGCTTCCTTTTCCACATTCTTTCACCCATGTGGAGCGCCTTTTTGTTCTGATTCACTGTGATCCATGGACCTGACCTGTTCTCAGTGTTTCTGGCTATAAATATTATTTGGTGATTGTTGATGATTTTTCCCATTATCCGTGGACCTTTCCCTTGCGACAGAAGTCTGATACGTTTGCTACTCTTTCTCACTTCTTCGCTTGGGTTTCCACACAGTTTGGGTGTACGATCAGGGCTGTCCAGTGCGACAATGGGCGCAAGTTTCATAACTCCGCGTTTCGTAACTTCTTGCTTTCCCACGGGGTCCAGTTGTGCATGTCTTGCCCTTACACTCCCCCCCAGAATGGCAAGGCTGAGCGTATGATTCGTACCACCAACGATGTCATGCGCTCCCTGATGTTTCAGGCTTCCATTCCTGCTTGCTACTGGGCAGAGGCCCTTCACACCGCTACCTTCCTCATTAATCGCCTTCCTACTAAGGTGATTAGTGCACCCACCCCTCACTTCGCTCTCTTTGGTACCACCCCTCTTTATGACCACCATCGAGTTTTCGGGTGCGCGTGCTACCCTAATCTTTCTGCCACCGCTCCTCATAAGCTCGTGCCTCGTTCAACTCGGTGTGTCTTCCTTGGGTACTCCCCCGATCATAAGGGGTACCGGTGTCTAGACCTCACCACTCGTCGTATCTTGGTCTCCCGACACGTCGTGTTCGATGAGTCCTCCTTCCCTTTCACTGGGTCCTCCTCTGACTCGGTCTCCGAGTTGGATTCTCTTTTTTCCACTGATCCTGAGGCCGCTCTTGTCCAGCGACCTTGTTTTTTACCTTCTGCAGGTCTTCCTCTAGTCGCGCTAGACACGACCACGGTGTCTCAGACACCACCTGTCGTGCGTCCCGTGGCTCCGGCGTTCTTGCCGCCACTGGTCGTTCCTCTGACGGCCCCGACGTCGTCTGCTGCGCTACGCGCGGCCCCAGCATCTCCGACGATGTCTGCTGCGCCATGCGCGGCCCCAGCATCTCCGACGACGTCCGCTGCGCCACGTGCAGCCCCGGCGTCCTCGACGTCGCCCGCCCTTCCACGCATGGCTCCGGCTTCCCTGACGTCGCCCGCCGTACCACACGCGACCCCGACGTCCACGACGGCGTCTCCGACGTCGTCCGTCGCTCCTCGCGCGGCCCGGATGCCCATGATGGTGTCCTCGACGTTGTCAGCCGCACCACCCGCGGCCCCTGGACCGCGGTACACCGATCCCGCTCTCGTCTATCAGCGACAAGCGCGGGTTGGTGGACCGTCCTCTTCGTGCCCTGAGGACCTGGTATACCACCCTCCTCTGCTTCACCGGGACCCTCGTCACATTCACCCGATGGTGACTCGACGGGTCGCCGGCATCCTTCGACCTGTGGAGCGCTTCTCCGGGGTCGTTCTATCGTCCTCGACCCCCCCGGAGCCTGCCTCATCACCCATCTCGCCTATCCCCTCTTCTATCCGTAGCGCTCTCGCCGATCCTCATTGACGTCGGGCTATGGAAGAAGAGTATGCGGCCTTGCTAGCCAACCGGACCTGGGACCTGGTTCACTGTCCTGGTCATGGCAATGTTGTCACAGGCAAGTGGGTGTTCACGCATAAGAGGAAGGCGGATGGGTCTCTTGAGAGGTATAAGGCACGGTGGGTGCTTTGCGGTTTCATGCAGCGTCCCGGCGTCGACTACGACGAGACTTTCAGCCCGGTGGAGAAGCCGGCGACGGTTCGCACCGTTCTGTCGCTGGCTCTGTCGCGTTCTTTGCCTGTCCACCAGCTCGACATCAAGAACGCCTTCCTCCACAGGACGTTGACGGAGACTGTGTACTGCAGTCAGCCGACAGGGTTCATTGATTCAGCCCATCCAGACATGGTCTGCCGGCTGAACAAGTCTCTATACGGGCTGAAGCAGGCGCCTCGGGCATGGTATAGCCTTTTCGCTTCCTTCTTGGCCTCGCTCGGCTTCGTCGAGGCCAAGTCGGACACTTCGCTCTTCGTCTACAGGCGTGAGGATGACACTGTCTACCTCCTCCTGTACGTGGACGATATTGTCCTCACGGCGTCCAGTCCGGCTCTTGTTCAGCGCACGATCTCCGCCCTGCAGCGTGAGTTCGCGATGAAGGATCTCGGCCAGCTCCTCCGCTTCCTGGGCATTGCAGTCGAGCACCACCCGGGTGCTCTGTTCCTCCACCAGTGCCAGTACTGCCTGGATATCCTCGAGCGAGCGGGCATGGCTGATTGCAAGCCATGCTCCATTCCCGTGGACACCCAGGCGAAGGTATATTCGGCCGACCGCGCCCCGGTCGCCGACCCCACCACTTACAGGAGTCTTGCAGGTGCACTGCAGTACCTCACCTTCACCAGGCCGGACATCTCCTACGCGGTTCAGCAGGTGTGTATTCACATGCATGATCCGCGGGAGCCGCACCTCACGGTGGTGAAGCGGATCCTTCGGTACCTGCGTGGTACCCCAGACTACGGCCTTCTTCTACGGCGCGACTCTGCCTTTGAGTTTGTTGTCTACACCGATGCTGACTGGGCGGGTTGCCTGGACACCCGCCGGTCCACCTATGGCTACGCCATCTTCCTGGGCAGCAACCTCGTCTCCTGGTCCTCAAAGTGGCAGCACGTGGTGTCCCGCTCGAGTGCCGACGCGGAATACCACGCGCGTGGCCAACGGTGTTGCCCAGTCCTCCTGGCTTCAGCAGCTGCTTCAGGAGCTACACTCCCCCCTCGCCCAGAGTATGTTAGTCTACTGCAACAACGTCAGTGCCGTCTACCTCTCCACCAACCCGGTGCAGCATCAGCGCACGAAGCACGTAGAGATCGACCTTCACTTCGTTCGTGAGCGGGTGGCTCTCGGGGAGGTGCGAGTCCTGCACGTTCCGACGTCGTCGCAGTTCGCCGACATCTTCACCAAGGGACTCCCTTCGACGGTGGAGACGTAGTCCGACGCATATTGAGCCAGATGGTTGAAGGCATGGGAGTAGTCATGGGCACTCCTCCCGCCCTGCTTCAGCTCCAAGAATTCTTGGAACTTCCTCTTCATTATCCCGGGAGGGATATGGTAGGCGCGGAACGCCTCCCGGAATTCTTCCCACTCCACGGCATGGCCAGCCGGACGTGAGGCGACATAGTTCGCCCACCACGCACCAGCAGCACCGTGAAGCTGCTGCACCGCGAACAGAGTCTTTTGCCGCTACGTGCATTGGAGCAGCCCGAACTTGGACTCAATTGTCCGTAGCCAGTTGTCGGCCTCCAGTGGTTCTGCTGCTTCTGTCAACACCATAGGGTGCGTACTCATGAAGTCCGAGTACGTCACATCACGGGGCTCACGAGGCCCCTCTCTTGACGCCCCCCTGCCTGGGACGTATTCTGCACGATCGTGCAGAGCAGGTCGGTCTGCTCCTCACGACCACCCACCAGTGCCGCAATCACATCCGCTAGCGTAAGCGGAGGCGGCGGTGGTGGTTGTTGCTGCGGGGTGCTGTCGTAGGCAGGTGGCTGGGAGTCATCACTCCCCTGCTGGCTAGAGCCACCAATCTCATGCGTGGTTCGAGTGCGAACCATCTGCAACCATACGACAATAAACATCAGTCCCTCAACATATTTCATGCAGTCCAATAAAATAGGCGTAAAACATAATGACATTAAAACATGCGATGCATCTCGTATACAGATAATGTAATAACTTTGCACAAGCTACAACATTACCAAACCAAATACAAGCTAGTTAAATCCAACTTAATGGACTCCCTCTTTGGAAGTTCATCTGAACTAGATTTGGTCACTACGAGACGTTGAAATCGCTTTGTCATCACGTATACTACCCTTTTATCTTAAATACGACACAAACATGGTCTCTAGCAAAAGAACTTGAGTAAGACATATACTCAAATCTTTCACTAGTTGAAGATAACCACTCATGAGTATGTTCTAAGCCATTGGGAGTACTTAAACCCCCTAGGGTACAACAATCTCTCAAATGAGTTCAACTGTCACTCCTCTATCAGAATGACCAGTTTCTACATATCCAAGATTTTGATCTGGTTCTGGGCATTTTCATGACGCAAGCTGAATACCAAAGTTAAAGTTAACTTCAGTATCTTTCCAACGAGTATTTATTTGCCCCCAGATCTGATGAGTGGTTTAGGCCCGATCTTCCGAAAGGTAGGTCGATTGAGGTGGAGAACTCGACGTTGATGATCCGTGGCACTCGAGCAGTTCAAACACCCCTGCAGTCACTACACCACTGCTCCGTTGGTTATCAAACGTGCAGCACATGCTTGACCTCGCCAAGAAGGCTAATCCCTGCAGGTGCAACCGAGAACACGAGCAAGAACATAGAAGACGTGATCTGAAAATCACGAAGTTGGTGTTTCACAAGAACCGTAGAACGGCGGCTGTTTATCTAAGCAAAACCCACGAAATATGGCCGGCGGGTGCAGTATTTAAAGGCTAGGGTTCATCCATAAGACCCTTAGACGCGTCCCTAATGGACTCATACGGGATACAAGGCCCAAAAGCCCAATACGGTGGTGCAACACCGGACAGAACTCTGAATTCGACTTGTTTCGACAACTCCCAACGACTCCTGGCGAATTTTAATGTGGGACGAGAACCATTGGAAAGTTTATCTTCTCATATTTCCATGCATATGTAGAACATCGAAAACGGAATCCGTATGCATCCTGGGCGTCTGTTTTAAGTTGGACTGCTCCTGGACTCCGAGTTGAACTCGGGTCCGAGTTGGTGACTGTTTCCATCAACTTGTGGACGTCCCATCTGGTTCTCCACGTCCCCAAATCCTCCTCCCTTTACTTGTTGATATTGTCCATGGTTCCTAATAACAATTAAATCATTCAATAGCAATCCATTCCCAAAATCACACGGGTAGGAAGTTCGGAACGAGTTCACCCGCTGATTTAGTAACTGTGCTCGTGCTCTTGTGATTGGCCCTTGTATATCAATGTGAGTATCCACTATTGTGATGTCCTCATCATCCTCCCCCTCTTGAATCGGAGTCGTCCTCGACTCAAGATCATCTTCTTCCCCCAAGTATGGTCGTAAATCTGAAATGTTAAATGTGGGACTAACCGCAAAATCGGGAGGCAACTCAAGCTTATATGCATTTTCATTGATCTTTTCAACAATCTTAAAAGGACCAGCAGCTCTTGGCATAAGTTTAGATTTTCTCAAGTGAGGGAATCGTTCTTTTCTCAAATGTAGCCATACCAAGTCCCCTGGTTCAAGTTTTACTTCTTTTCTACCTTTACTACCAGAAATTCTATACTTCTCATTCATCCTTTCAATATTTTTCTTTGTAGTTTCATGCATCTTAAGAATGAATTCAGATCGTTGTAGTTTCAGAAGGAGGCAAAGGTAAGAAATCAATAGGAGCACGGGGATTGAAACCATACACTACCTGGAATGGGCTTACCTTTGTATTAGAGTGAACTGACCTGTTGTAAGTAAATTCTATATGTGGTAAACAATCCTCCCAACCCTTTAAATTTATTTTTAAAACAGCCCGCAACATAGTGGATAGAGTACGATTTACTACCTCAGTTTGTCCATCGGTTTGTGGGTGACATGTGGTTGAAAACAGCAGCTTGGTTCCCAATTTGTACCACAAAGTTCTGCAAAAATGACTTAAAAATTTTGCATCACGATCAGAAACAATGGTATTTGGTACACCATGTAAACGAATAATTTCCCTCATAAACAAATCAGAAATGTGTGAGGCATTATCATTCTTATGACAAGGTATAAATGTGCCATTTTAGAGAAACGATCAACAACCACAAAAATATTATCCCTCCCCCTCTTAGTACTAGGCAATCCCAAAACAAAATCCATGGAAATATCCTGCCAATGTACACTAGGAACAGGAAGAGGCATATAAAGACCATGTGGGTTAAGTTGAGACTTAGCTTTATTGCAAGTAGTGCATCGTGACACATAGCGCTCGACATCATGTCTCATCTTTGGCCAAAAGAAGTGTGTGGCCAGCACGTCCTCCGTTTTCTTCACTCCAAAATGTCCCATCAAACCACCTCCATGTGCTTCCTGCAAAAGTAATAGGCGAGCGGAACTAGCAGGAACACATAGCTTGTTAGCACGATAGAGGAGGCCCTCCCGTAGTACATATTTATTCCATGTTCTTCCTTCCCTACAATTTTCAAAGACATCTTTGAAGTCCAAATCAGTAGGATATAATTCTTTTATTGTTTCTAAACCAAATATTTTATGATCAAGTTGAGACAGCATGGTGTAACGTCTAGATAATGCATCTGCAATGACATTCTCCTTCACTTTCTTATGCTTAATGATGTATGGAAATGATTCTATGAACTCAATCCATTTAGCATGTCATTTATTCAGATTGTTTTGGCACTTAAGATACTTCAAAGATTCATGATCGGAATGTATGGCAAACTCCTTAGACCAAAGGTAATGTTGCCATGTTAGTAGAACTCGACTAAGGCATACAATTCCTTATCATAAGTAGAATAATTCAGAGAAGGACCATGTAATTTTTCACTAAAGAATGCAACGGGTTTACCTCCTTGTATGACAACACCTCCAATACCAATGCCGCTTGCATCACATTCTAGCTCAAATGTCTTGTCAAAATCAGGAAGTTGTAGCAATGGTGCTTGTGTAAGCTTTGATTTGAGAACATCAAAAGCTTGTTGCTGCTGTTCGCCCCATCGAAACTGCACTCCCTTCTTCGTCAGTTCATTGAGAGGTGCTGCAATGGTGCTGAAATCCCGCACAAAGCGTCGATAAAAACCTGCAAGACCAAGAAAACTACGCACCTGTGTGACGGTCGATGGAGTTGGCCAGCTAGTGATCGCCACAATTTTTGCCTCATCCATCTCAATTCCCTTTGATGAAACGACATATCCAAGAAACGAAACTCGATTGGTGCAAAAGACGCACTTTTCGAGGTTACCAAACAAACGTGCATCTCTCAAGACACTGAAAACAGCACGTAAATGATTAAGATGTTCGTCATATGACTTGCTGTAAATGAGCATATCATCGAAGTAAACCACCACAAATTTTCCAATAAAAGCATGTAACACCTTGTTCATTAATCGCATAAAAGTGCTAGGTGCATTAGTTAAACCAAAAGGAATTACTAACCACTCATAAAGTCCAAACTTGGTTTTAAATGCAGTTTTCCATTCATCTCCTAGTGCCATTCTAATTTGGTGGTAACCATTATGCAAGTAATTTTTTGTGAAAATAATAGCACCACTCAATTCATCAAGCATGCCATCTAAGCGAGGAATAGGATAACAATATCGAATGGTGATGTTATTAATCGCTCTACAATCAACACACATGCGCCAGCTACCATCTTTCTTAGGAACCAAAAGAACAGGAACAGAACAAGGACTAAGTCTTTCACGAATATACCCGCGGTTCAAAAGATCTTGAACTTGTCGCTGAATTTCCCTTGTCTCTTCCGAATTCGCCCTGTACGCCGCACGATTTGGCAAACATGCCCCTGGAATCAAGTCGATCTTATGTTCAATGCCCCTCATAGGTGGTAATCCAGGGGGTATCTCGGGGGGAAACACATCCGCAAAATCCTGCAAAAGGTTAGCAACAGCAGGGGGCAATGCAATGGACACTTCATGAATTGAAAACATCGCTTCTTTGCATAATAAAGCGTAGTACATCCCCTTGGTATTAAATAAATCAGCAAGGTCAGATTTAGTTGTGAGCAACAAAGGTGATTTTAACTTAATTACTTGCTGTTTTTCAGAGTCTAGTGATTTTTTTGCCTTATCATCACGTGTTTTACTTTTTTCAAAATGTACAATTTCAGCAGGAGTCATAGGAAGCAAAGTGATTTTTTCCTTTATGCATCAGAGTATATTTATTAGTTCTACCATGATGAATAGCATCCGTATCAAATTTCCAAGGACGTCCCAACAAAAGAGAACAAGAATCCATAGGTACGACATCAAAATCGGCAAAATCATGGTAAGAACCAATCGAAAAATGTACCCTCGCTGTTTGTGTTACCCTAACCTTACCGCTGTTGTTGAACCACTGAATGTGGTATGGATGAGGGTGTGCTCTTGTTGTCAACCCAAGTTTCTTGACCACATCCGTCTAACCAAGTTGTTGCAACTGCCTCCATCAATTATAGTGTGCACATGGCAGTCCTTGATGATGAGAAACATGTGAAAAAGATTGTGTTGCTGTAGCTTGTCATCGGCCTCAACTTTGGAGCTCAAAGCACGCTGCACAATTATGCTTCTATAATTTTCCGTTGCTGCAGTACCAAGTACCTCTTCATCTGTGCTATAGTGGTCATCTTTTGGTCCTGCAACGTTGGTAGCAAGAGAATATTCATCTTCAACATCCGAAGTACTATCATACCCGCCATCATCTCATGCTATGTATGCTCGTTTGCTAGGGCAATCTTTCATCACATGACCAACTCCCTGGCAGCGGTGTCACTTAATGTTGGAAGTTTGACTCGTGGAAGGAGTGGAAGACGTAGGCTTGAATGGTGTCGTCTTGCTGCCCTCCGGCGCACCAGGAAATGGAGCAGTAGATGAAGTTCGTTGGCCACCATTTGGATGGTGTAGTGGCAGTAGGAAAACTCAAAGATGGTGCTGTTTTGGATAGTGTAGGTGTCGAACGCGGTGTGAAGGTGCTCCTCGTGCGTTGGTGCTGCTGCTGTTGGTGGTCCTGCAATTCTTTTTCTGCCAAAATAGCCAGCTGGAATAATCTGTTAACAGTATCATATTACTTATAATCAACAATGTCCTGAATTTCACGCCTCAACCCCCCATAAAAACAAGCTATTTTATCATCCATGTCCTCTACTACCCCACAGCTCAACATACCCTTTTGTAACTCTTGATAATACTCCTCTATGGACATGTTACCTTGGTCTAAGCGCTGCAATTTTTTGCGAAGGTCCCGCTGAAAAGAAGGAGGAACAAAACGAACACGCATAGCTTCCTTTAATCTATCCCATGTTGGAGGATCAGTTCTAGTTTTAACAAGTTCATTCCACAATATGATAGCAAAATCCTTAAACTCACTAGTGGCTTGACGAACTTTATGTTGTTCAGGAACACGGTGGGCATTAAATTTATGTTCTACTGTCATCTCCCAATCAAGATATGTGTGACGCCCTCAATTCTGTGGAAAACCATGTGGCGGACCAGAATCCGCTCATCCAGGATCGCAGAGGGTGGTGCCGCGCGATGCGACACCCGACAGCACACGTCATAAGAACATAATATATTACATGGGAAACAACTGAAACTGTACAAACAGGTACAAACTTCAGTTACACTATTATTGATATTACACAGCGGAAGTCTACACTATACAACTCACGCCCGCCTATTTAGCAAAAGTTGGTTTCCCAGCCCTAGGGCAACCCACACTAGCTGCACTCCTTAGCTCAGTGCGGCGTGTACGGCTCCCACTCAGCCGTGGTCCCCGACGGAGAGTAACCCTCGCCGGTGGACTCGTACCCCGAGTCCGTGGGTGGCTCCTCACCTGAAAAACACTTAAGCAGCAACCGTGAGCACAAAGGCTCAGCAAGGCTTAACCGACTCACCTAAGCATGAAACTCTACATGAGGGGTACAATGGACATAGGATAGTAACATTTCCGCAAAAGGACACGCCTACAAGTTCATCCTTAGTTCATCTTTTAGCAACAAGTTAACAGTTCATGAAATCTGAAATTTAGTAAGCAGTATTTGGTGGCACACATGTAGCAATACAATTATATCAATCAGCATCATTGAATCAACATATTTCATCCATTAGTCTACGTTACGATGCAGTGAACAAGCGGTACTCGTCACCGCGAGGGACGGCGAATCGACTCGATATACACCTCCAGGGAAACCCAAAGAGCACGTCACGTACGCCCACCCGTGGAGCTGCACAGCACGCTCACTCGATGTTGTACGCGACAACCTTTCACCCAACAGCCCAAACGTCGAACCGGTCGCACCGAAACAAGCAGGAGGTTCCCCACATGGAGCATCTCTCTATGCCCGTTGGCAGATTTCCACCTTGCTGCCCTCAACCTACACCTATAAATCGGTGTGCTATGCCTCGACGCCCAGAGGTTTAGGCTACATCGGTTTATCGGGGCCCATATATCCGATATGCCTTCGGTACGTTCAATACTTGTTCAGCAGGGCCGCACACGGATCGGTCCTCAATCGACACGGACAGGGCTGCGCACACAAGACTTCCTCTTGCTGCGCCCTAGCCCCTGCCTAGTCTCATTTTCATTACTATAGTGATCTCACATCACTCAACCGAACCCGTATGTCCCAATGCCTATATCGCGAGTAGATTCCAACTACTCGACTTGTACCGAAGTCCTATGACTCATTAAGCATAGCCTGTCTACTCGAGGTCCTCGACACTACCCTCACTCTTTTAGGAACCTTTGGTTATGCAAGTGGGGTTTCATTCATCCTATACCTAATGCACATACATACTTCATATGACACATGTAAACAAAGTAAGACTTATAAAAGGGTTAATGCAAACCGGGGCTTGCCTTGTTGCTGCTGGTCAGGGGTTAAGTCTTCGTCCGGAAGAAGGAAGTCCAGCACTTCCGGAGTCTCTTCTTCAACGGCTACACGTTAATGAAATACTACATGTTAATTTAGATGCAAATGTGAGTTTTAGAGTAAGACTTCTACTATTAGTTCTAATAACCAGCCTCTAACACCTGGAACTTTGTTTAAGAATTTAAAGATGAACTGGTGTTGGTGGTTTGGCTTGGACTTAATCACATGGTTAAATGCTAAGTGGTTTTTCCCCTTTTCCAAATTAATCCCTTAAGTGGTTAAACAGGACAGGGGTGATCTAGAACTCCAATAGAGCTGAGAATTTTTGTGTGAGTTCCTTGTCACAAGAAAACTCTCTGGACCAAACATTAGCACTTTTCATGGAGTGGTTTGCTCAGAATAATTCTCTTGGCAAATCAGCAAGGAAGAATTTATTCTGAGGTAATACCCCTGTTCATGCCCAACTTAACAGACTACAATTTCTATTATAGCTCATAGAGTTTGCATGAATTTTCCTAACATTTGTAGGGTTAAGATTTGCCCAGAACTGAATTTCCAAGTTTTGGAAATTCTCTGAAAAATGTTTCTGTATTCAAATGAACACAGCACCTTCCAATTTGAATTGCCCTGACCAAATGAACTCCAAATGGTCTGACACTTTTACAGGGGTTTACTAATGTCCTAAAGAAAATTCTGGCAAAATTTGGGGATTTTTGGATGAACCAAACTCCCTCTAAAATTCTTTTGCTGAGAAGATTTAAAGAATATTCCGGAATTAATTAATGGGTTTCAAACAAATTGGGTTGTATATCTGGACAGAGCTAGGCAAGATGAATCCAACCCAATTTGAATCACTAAATTTGGAGCTTCCTAGCAAGAGTTATGGGGTTCTAAAGTTTGCACTAAAACTGGAAATTCCAGAAATGTTTAAATCCTGCGGGTGGGTCCACGTACACGTGTCGAACGCTGGATCTGAGCCACACGGGGCCACAGACTCCTTCCCGCGCGGCCGCACTGGATCCCGGACCACAGAGAATCCCACCCCTTTATCTCCAGCCGCTGACGCGTGGGGCCTACCCCTTCGTCTTCCTCCGGCCACCCGTGCGATCCCACCGCCGAGCTCGCCGGAGCTCTCGCCGGAGACGGGTTCCGGCCTTCGGAGCTTGTTGATTCTCGCCGCCTGTGCCTATCCCAGCCTGGGGAACACGGTGGTGCCCTTCCCGGAGCTTGACAACGGCCGGAACAGGGCTCCCGACGGCAACAGCGGCCGGGAGCTCACCGGCGACGTCGAACTCAGCCTCACCTGCATTTTTTTTATGCGGTTTGCTCAGGGAGCTCCGCTGACACCTGCTGATCATGGATATGGGCACCGATCCCCGTGAAAACGGCTGCAACTATGACCTCGTCTGCGACCTAGGCCGGATATCGGCTGTTGCTCGAAAAACTTGGATAACCGCAACCTTTGCCCATGATTCTTGCTGGTTTTTGATCCTAGGTGGTCGTGGCAGGGTGTAGATCGTGTGTTTAGCTCGGTACGCCCGGTGATAAGCCAATACTCGTGAATTTTGGGATTTGGGGGAGCTCGGCCATAAGAACACCGAAGCGTTCCTGGAAGAAATTCTCCCCCGACGGTGCATGAAATGCCGAACGGTAAGGGCAGGCAGAACCAGCACCTTGTGGCGATCGTTTCTTGTGTTGAGCGTCGGGCAGGAGGAAGCCTGTGCCGTCCGGCCGCCGGCGATCAGAGGGTGGCGACTCCGGGTGAGCTGCTTCGGATGTAGGCGAGTGGAACCGAGAGGATGGGGAGCGAATTCTTGCCAACCAGGGTGCGATCACCTGTTTTGTAGCCGGCACCCTCACCCCCCCCCCCCCGAGCAGGAGGTGGCGCGGTGGCTGCGTTGGGACGGGGTCGACCCCGTGCGCTGTCGGCCGCAGGGTGTTCGACCGCGCGCCCGAGTCGGTTTGCTCCCCAGGGTGGCTGACCAGTGGGCCCTTTTCTCCCCTCTAAATCTTTCTTCCCCCTTCTTTTGTAAATATCCCAGCTACTGAAAATTGAATGGGAGACTTAGCCCCCAAGTATTGGTTTGAATTTGAGTTTTCAAATTCGAACTTTGTTTGGTTAAATTTGCTTCATGTTTAAACTGAAGTTCAAATTCAGTTTTGAATTATTGCAAATTTAGCTCCCGACAAGATAAACTCCAATAGGGATGAAAATTGGTGGGCTATCTCAGAAAAATGTGTTGAGTTTTAATATGAAGCTAACTTTTGAATTTGGGTGATGAAAGTTGCTGCAATTTGAATTTACATTCAAATTGGCCTCTTTTTGAAATAACCCAAAAGTGCCTCAAAAAGTGTTGAATTTGCATGAGCTTTGGACTGAACCTTCCCAAGACTTTTTAAATTCTAGGGGTGAGCTCAACCTCTCATGTTCAAGTGTAGAAATCCTACTTTGTGAAAGTGAAGGCTTTCCCCTCTAATCATTCTTTTGATGGAGGTTACTTGCTCTTCACAACATTTCCTAAGGTGTCCACAATAAAAACTGTGGTGTTGTGAGGTGAAGAAAAAAAGTTTTTGCAAGTCCCTTTTCTTGGGTTTTTACATCCCTCCCCCCTTAAAAGAATCTCGTCCCGAGATTACCAAAAGAAGAGATAGCGATGTAATAGGGACTTACCCGTGTTGAGAAGCCATGAACTCCGGGTAATTTGAGCGAAGGAACTCCTCGCTTTCCCACGTCGCTTCATCGGCGGTGTGGTTACTCCAGAGTATTTTGTAGAACCACAACGTTCTGCTACGCGTGGTTCGGGCTTTCTCATCAAGAATGGCCACCGGATACTCCTCATATGTTAAATCCGGTTTCAACTCGCCGATGTCTTCGGTAGGAACAGCAGCTGTATGCTTCAAACATTTTCACAGTTGCGAAACATGGAAAACATCATGGACACCCGCAAGAGATGCCGGTAGTTCCAATCGATACGCCGCTGGTCCGCACTTCTCGGTGATAGCATAGGGTCCAATGAAACGGGGAGTGAGCTTCCCCTTCACACCGAACCGGTGCACGCCCTTCATTGGAGACACGCGGAGGTACACGTGTTCCCCGACGTCGAAGTGCAACGGCCTACGCCTCTTGTCAGCGTAGCTCTTCTGTCGGGATTGAGCGGCCTTCAAATTGGCTTGAATGGTACGAACGCGCTCTTCGGCGTCGTTCACCACATCAACCCCGAATGTGACCCTTTCACCGGACTCGCACCAATTTAGTGGGGTGCGGCATTTACGACTGTAGAGAGCTTCGTAGGGTGCCATCTTGATACTCACCTGATAGCCGTTGTTGTACGAGAATTCCGCCAATGGTAGGTGATCATCCCAGTTCCTACCATGGTGGATGGCACATGCTCTCAACATGTCTTCCAGAACTTGATTCACCCTCTCTGTCTGGCCATCTGTTTGAGGGTGATAAGCGGAGCTCCTGATCAACTTAGTACCCAATGCAGCGTGTAGCTGCTCCCAAAAGCGAGATACAAATAATGCACCTCGATCTGAGACAATGGTCTTGGGTACCCCGTATAGGCATAGAATCTTCGCTATGTATAGCTCCGCATATTTGCCGGCACTGTAACGTGTATTTACCGGAATGAAGTGAGCCGTCTTGGTTAACCGATCAACGATTACCCATATGGAATCATGCTTGTTGGCTGTTAGGGGTAATCCCACAATGAAATCCATGCTCACATCTTCCCATTTCCATGCCGGGATCTTCAGGGGTTGCAACAGCCCTGATTTCTTCATGTGATCAGCCTTCACTCGTCGGCACGTACCACATTCGGATACATACTTCGCTACCTCCCTCTTCATCCGTGTCCACCAAAATTTCTTTTTCAAATCTTGGTACATTTTGTTGCTGCCTGGATGAATGGAGTATTTAGACAAGTGGGCTTCGTCGAGGATTTTCTTCCTCAGTTCCATGTCCCGGGGTACGACTATGCGGTCGTTGAACCATAGCGTCCCCTCATCATCTTTCTGGAAACATTTGATCTCCCCATTGTCAATCCGTCTCCGGAGATGTGCCATGCCTTTATCATTTTTCTGAGCTGCAATGATGTCCTCCCTGATAGTAGGGACAAGGGCAAGGTTATACAGCGATCCATAAGGAACCAAGTATAAACTTGGCTCTTCCTCCTCCACCGGTGTAATGGTGAAGTGATGGACATGTGATTTCCGACTCAGCGCGTCGGCAACCACATTCGCCTTGCCGGGGTGGTAATGGATCTCAATCTCATAATCTTTGATCAGTTCTAACCACCTCCTCTGCCTCATGTTCATCTCCTTCTGGGTGAAAATGTATTTCAAGCTCTTGTGGTCGGTGTAGAGATGCACCAAGTTCCCCAGGAGATAGTGCCTCCACATTTTCAGCGCCAACACCACGGCAGCAAGTTCAAGATCGTGAGTCGGGTAGTGCTGCTCATGGTTCCGAAGTTGGCGTGAGCCATAAGCGATCACACGTCCTTCCTGCATCAACACGCAGCCAAGCCCAATACCGGACGCGTCACAATACACGTCGAAGGGCTTTGTTGTATCCGGCTGAGCTAACAACGGGGCTGTTGTGAGATGCTTCACCAATGTTCGGAACGCTCCTTCACACGCCGTGTTCCAAACATATTTCGTCCCTTTCTTCAGCAACTCTGTCATCGGCTTAGCGAGCTTGGAGAAGCTTGGAATGAACCTCCGGTAGTATCACGCTAACCCGACGAAGCTTCTGACTTCATGAACTGAAGTGGGAGCTTTCCATTTCAACACTTGCTCTATTTTACTTGGGTCAACCGCAATGCCTTCAGCTGAGATGATATGTCCCAAGAATGGCACTTGGCTGATCCAAAATTCGCATTTGCTGAACTTGGCGTAGAGCTTGTGGTCTCGCAATCGTTGAAGAACGATCCGTAAGTGTTCGGCATGCTCGGCTTCTGTCTTGGAGTAAACCAAGATATCGTCGATGAACACTACCAAGAACTTGTCCAGCTCCGGCATGAACACCGAGTTCATGAGATACATGAAATGGGCTGGAGCATTTGTGAGACCAAAGGACATGACGAGATATTCATATAGTCCATATCTCGTCGAGAAGGCCGTCTTCGGGATATCCTCTGCCCGGATCTTGATCTGGTGATATCCAGAGCGAAGGTCCATCTTGGAGAACACACTGGCACCCACAAGTTGATCAAACAATATGTCGATGCGGGGCAGTGGGTACTTATTCTTGATGGTGACGGCGCCTCAGGGTCTCATCCTTCTTCTTCATGAATAGCGCCGAGCATCCCCAAGGTGAGGAACTCGGCCTAATGAAACCCTTGCTCAACAGATCATTGAGCTGTTCTTTCAGTTCAGCCAGCTCATTTGGAGCCATTTTGTATGGTCTCCGTGATATGGGCGTAGTCCCGGGTGCAAGTTCAATCTTGAACTCGACATCCCGCTCAGGTGGCATGCCCGGAAGATCATCCGGGAACACATCAGGATACTCCCGGACTACGGGGATGTCCTCTAACTTGAGAGCTTCAGCGTTATTAATTGCTAAAACTTCCCGGACTGGCGTGTCTAATACCATGGAATGTGGCCGGTGGAATGGAGAATTTAAGTGAACCGTCCGTGTCCGAGTCTCTAGGACAGCGCCATGGTATTGTAGCCATGACATCCCTAAGATTGCATCAATCTTTTGTCCCATAAGGATTATCAAGGTGGTGGGATATAGTTTCCCACCTAAGCACAGAGGTGCCTTTGGAATCATCATATTAGCTGAGATCTTCCCTCCCGGTGAGCAGATCATATAAGTGCAGTCGGTTGGGAAGACTTGCAATTGATGTTTAGCCACATAGGATGCACTTATAAAGCTGTGGGTTGCCCCAGAATCAAATAATATGACGATGGCTTGATTGTTGAGAGTAAACGTACCCGCCAGCACGTTGTCTCCCTCTGGGGCGTCCTCATTGTCGAGGTTGCGGACGCCTCCAATCCGCTGACCAACCTTCTTCACCGGAGGTCGGCCTCGAGCACCGCCCTGGAGCTGGGCTTGCCCGCTGCTCTGCTGCCCCTGGGGACAGTCCTTCGCAAAGTGGCCCGCCTGGCCACATGTGAAGCAGGTGAAACGGGGCGGTCCCCCGCTGATCGGTGGACGGAAACCCGGGGCGCGTTGTGGCGGTGGAAACGCCCGGGGTACCGTCTGCTGCTGCTGTTGCTGTTGCAGTCTTGGTGGTGGCATCGGCGGACGGAACGGGGGTGCTTGGAACGAACGTCCCCCGAACTGTTGAGGTCGCGCTGGTAGACGCCACTGCTGCCCGGATGGTGTCCGATACACCATACGGTACTTCTGGGGCGCGCCACCACCGCTGCTAGGTGGAGCGCTGCGCTTCCTCTGCTCAGCTGCTAACTCCCGCTGAGCGTCCTCTTGCATGATGGCGGCATTGACTAGGTCGTTGAATGTGCCGCGGTTCCACTGTACGAGGTGGGTCTTCATTTCGGGGTGTAACCCCCGATAGAAGTGCTCCCTCTTCTTCTCCTCCGTGGAGATGTAGTCTAACGCATACTGCGCCAGATGGTTGAAGGCACGGGAGTAGTCGTGGGCACTCCTCCCGCCCTGCTTCAGTTCCAAAAATTCTTGGAACTTCCTCTTCATTATTCCGGGAGGAATGTGATAGGCGCGGAACGCCTCCCGGAACTCTTGCCATTCCACGGCATGGCCAGCCGGACGTGAGGCGACATAATTCGCCCACCACGCACCAGCGGCACCGTGGAGCTGCTGTGCTGCGAACAGGGTCTTCTGCCGCTCCGTACACTGGAGCAGCCCAAACTTGGACTCGATGGTCCGCAGCCAGTTGTCAGCCTCCAGTGGTTCTTCAGCTTCGGTGAACACTGGAGGGTGCGTACTCATGAAATCCGAGTACGACACTTCGCAGGGCTCACGAGGCCCTCTATCTTGACGTCCCCCCGCCTGGGACGTATTCTGCACGATCGTGCGGAGCAGGTTGGTTTGCTCCTTACGACCTCCCACCAATGCCGCTATCACATCCGCTAGAGTAAGCGGGGGCGGCGGTGGTGGCTGCGGCTGTGCGGTGCTGTCGTAGGCCGGTGGCTGGGAGTCATCACCTCCCTGTTGGCTAGAGCCACCAACCTCGTGCGTGGTCCTAGTACGAACCATCTGCAACCACACGACATTAAACATCAGTCCCGCAACCTTTTGCATGCAGTCTAAATGAAATAGGTGTAAAACATAATGACAATGAAAACATGCGATACATCTCGTAAGTAGATAGTGTAATAACTTTGCACAAGCTACACCATTACCAGACCAAACACAAGCTAGTTTAATCCAACTTGATGAACCTCCACTTTGGAAGCTCAACATAACTAGGTTTGATCACTACGAGACATTACTATCGCGTTGTCATCACGCATACCACCCTTAGGGTACAACACCCTCTCCAATGAGTCCAACTGTCATTCTTCCGTCAGAATGACCAGTTCCTACATATTCCAAGTTTTGATCTGGTTCTGGGCATTATCATGACTCAAGTTGAATACCAAAGTTAAAGTTAACTTCAGTATCTTTCCAACGAGTACTCATTTGCCCCCAGATCAGCTTTGGTTAGAAAGTTATGCTAATTCAAAGTTAGCAGAATTTCTGGAAGAATTTCAACAGCACCTCCCTTGGAAGTGGCTGTTTTCAACCCTGATTTCCACTAAATTCTGTGCTGAAATTTCTGGAACATTGAATTGCAAAGGTGTCGCCCATCTTCTACTCTTTCTAAGGATGTATTATATGACAATTTTAGATTTTTCTACTGGGAGTTATGTTTGAAAAACAGATCAGTTCAGAGGATGTTTCACTCTGCCCTGGTTCTGGACAGTTTACATTCCTCTGGGATTTAAGCCATCTTAAGGTGAGTTTCAGCTCTGGAAGTCTACAACA
This sequence comes from Neostapfia colusana, assembly GCA_030760725.1. Lineage (NCBI taxonomy): Eukaryota > Viridiplantae > Streptophyta > Magnoliopsida > Poales > Poaceae > Neostapfia > Neostapfia colusana. The sequence goes on along the minus strand of JASWHV010000017.1, from coordinate 26,773,444 downwards.
AAGTTGTAGAGTACTTCAATGCCTTCCCAGAACTATATAGCACACCTCTCTCGGCTACAAGACCTGTGAGTTGTGCTCTGTTGAAGTTCGGCAACCTTACTGCCCAAAACAGAGCACTCTGCTTTTCATACTTTTGGCTATACTGCTCCACTATCCCATTCTTATACCCAACCAGGGTCCTAAATGTTGAACCTATAGATTTTAATTCTTTGTTATCATTATTCTTATGCATATGCCTACCATATCTCGGTACTACGTTCCTCACAAAAGAAAATCCTACCCGGATCATACCGCCATATACGTCTCAAATGTGGCACTAAACGGTCTCTCGCACACGTTTTCTACACGGATATATACGTGGTTAGTACCTGCAGAAGACCACACAATAATGGTGCACTCAATGGTTATTCATTTCAGGCAGTTCCATATTTGAAAGTAAATACAAACGCCCGTATCATTGTCATACGGCCGTCCTTGAGTTAGGTCACGTCTCAAGGTACGTGATCGTGTTTCCACACCACACGACGGGGAACCCGAGTATGTCATGAACGGGTCGTCACGGTTGGGAATGTTATCAACCCAACAGATACCACTTACTGCCCTGCAGGGCACGCCGATGGCAAGCGCTGCGTATGTCCTTCTGGGCTATTTCCAGACGAACACACTCTCGCGTTACTGACCACGCGATGGGGTCTCCACTTACTTGCCTAATGCACGCTAGGGATCAGCGTTTCATATGAACTCAGGAACATGAAGAGTCCAAGAGTTTCATATTGACATCTCACACCAAGCTGTGAGACTCTATCCCTGAACCACGTTCCTCGTCAGGGGAAACTAACCGAAATTGAACCGCTTTCGGTGGCGTTCCTTACCATACTTACTAGAGCGTAGGTGCGTCGTTACATAATTAAAATTCAGAATTATAACACATAGGTTAGTATTTGCCACTTTAAGTAACTATGCTAATATAGTCCTTACTTGGGCAACTACCGAATCCTCCCCGTATAACTAAGTTTTTCCCATAATGCAGTCCTTTAGTACTGTGCTATCCCCACTGCAGCTCTGATACCAGGCTGTGGCGGACCAGAATCCGCTCATCCAGGATCGCAGAGGGTGGTGCCGCGCGATGCGACACCCGACAGCACACGTCATAAGAACATAATATATTACATGGGAAACAACTGAAACTGTACAAACAGGTACAATCTTCAGTTACACTATTGTTGATATTACACAGCGGAAGTCTACACTATACAACTCACGCCCGCCTATTTAGCAAAAGTTGGTTGCCCAGCCCTAGGGCAACCCACACTAGCTGCACTCCTCAGCTCAGCGCGGTGTGTACGGCTCCCACTCAGCCGTGGTCCCCGACGGAGGGTAACCCTCGCCGGTGGACTCGTACCCCGAGTCCGTGGGTGGCTCCTCACCTGAAAAACACTTAAGCAGCAACCGTGAGCACAAAGGCTCAGCAAGGCTTAACCGACTCACCTAAGCATGAAACTCTACATGAGGGGTACAATGGACATAGGATAGTAACATTTCCGCAAAAGGACACGCCTACAAGTTCATCCTTAGTTCATCTTTTAGCAACAAGTTAACAGTTCATGAAATCTGAAATTTAGTAAGCAGTATTTGGTGGCACACATGTAGCAATACAATTATATCAATCAGCATCATTGAATCAACATATTTCATCCATTAGTCTATGTTACGACACAGTGAACAAGCGGTACTCGTCACCGCGAGGGACGGCGAATCGACTCGATATACACCTGCAGGGAAACCCAAAGAGCACGTCACGTACGCCCACCCGTGGAGCTGCACAGCACGCTCACTCGATGTCGTACGGGACAACCTTTCACCCAACAGCCCAAACGTCGAACCGGTCGCACCGAAACGAGCAGGAGGTTCCCCACACGGAGCATCTCTCTATGCCCGTTGGCAGATTTCCACCTTGCTGCCCTCAACCTACACCTATAAATCGGTGTGCTATGCCTCGACGCCCGGAGGTTTAGGCTACATCGGTTTATCGGGGCCCATATATCCGATATGCCTTCGGTACGTTCAATACTTGTTCAGCAGGGCCGCACACGGATTGGTCCTCAATCGACATGGACAGGGCTGCGCACACAAGACTTCCTCTTGCTGCGCCCTAGCCCCTGCCTAGTCTCATTTTCATTACTATAGTGATCTCACATCACTCAACCGAACCCGTATGTCCCAATGCCTATCTCGCGAGTAGATTCCAACTACTCGACTTGTACCTAAGTCCTATGACTCATTAAGCATAGCCTGTCTACTCGAGGTCCTCGACACTACCCTCACTCTTTTAGGAACCTTTGCTTATGCAAGTGGGGTTTCATTCATCCAATACCTAATGCACATACATACTTCATATGACACATGTAAACAAAGTAAGACTTATAAAAGGGTTAATGCAAACCGGGGCTTGCCTTGTTGCTGCTGGTCAGGGGTTAAGTCTTCGTCCGGAAGAAGGAAGTCCAGCACTTCCGGAGTCTCTTCTTCAACGGCTACACGTTAATGAAATACTACATGTTAATTTAGATGCAAATGTGAGTTTTAGAGTAAGACTTCTACTATTAGTTCTAATAACCAGCCTCTAACACCTGGAACTTTATTTAAGAATTTAAAGATGAACTGGTGTTGGTGGTTTGGCTTGGACTTAATCACATGGTTAAATGCTAAGTGGTTTTTCCCCTTTTCCAAATTAATCCCTTAAGTGGTTAAACAGGACAGGGGTGATCTAGACCTCCAATAGAGCTGAGAATTTTTGTGTGAGTTCCTTGTCACAAGAAAACTCTCTGGACCAAACATTAGCACTTTTCATGGAGTGGTTTGCTCAGAATAATTCTCTTGGCAAATCAGCAAGGAAGAATTTAATCTGAGGTAATACCCCTGTTCATGCCCAACTTAATGGACTAAAATTTCTATTATAGCTCATAGAGTTTGCATGAATTTTCCTAACATTTTTAGGGTTAAGATTTGCCCAGAACTGAATTTCCAAGTTTTGGAAATTCTCTGAAAAATGTTTCTGTATTCAAATGAACACAGCACCTTCCAATTTGAATTGCCCCGACCAAATGAACTCCAAATGGTCTGACACTTTTACAGGGGTTTACTAATGTCCTAAAGAACATTCTGGCAAAATTTGGGGATTTTTGGATGAACCAAACTCCCTCTAAAATTCTTTTGCTGAGAAGATTTAAAGAATTTTCCAGAATTAATTAATGGGTTTCATACAAATTGGTTGTATATCTGGACAGAGCTAGGCAAGATGAATCCAACCCAATTTGAATCACTAAATTTGGAGCTTCCTAGCAAGAGTTATGGGGTTCTAAAGTTTGCACTAAAACTGGAAATTCCAGAAATGTTTAAATCCTGCGGGTGGGTCCACGTACACGTGTCGACCGCTGGATCTGAGCCACACGGGGCCACAGACTCCTTCCCGCGCGGCCGCACTGGATCCCGGACCACAGAGAATCCCACCCCTTTATCTCCAGCCGCTGACGCGTGGGGCCTACCCCTTCGTCTTCCTCAGGCCACCCGTGCGATCCCACCGCCGAGCTCGCCGGAGCTCTCGCCGGAGAGGGGTTCCGGCCTTCAGAGCTTGTTGATTCTCGCCGCCTGTGCCTATCCCGGCCTGGGGAACACGGGGGTGCCCTTCCCGGAGCTTGACAACGGCCGGAACAGGGCTCCCGACGGCAACAGCGGCCGGGAGCTCACCGGCGACGTCGAACTCAGCCTCACCTGCATTTTTTTATGCGGTTTGCTCAGGGAGCTCCGCTGACACCTGCTGATCATGGATATGGGCACCGATCCCCGTGAAAACGGCTGCAACTATGACCTGGTCGGCGACCTAGGCCGGATATCGGCTGTTGCTCGAAAAACTTGGATAACCGCAACCTTTGCCCATGATTCTTGCTGGTTTTCGATCCTAGGTGGTCGTGGCAGGGTGTAGATCGTGTGTTTAGCTCGGTACGCCCGGTGATAAGCCAATACTCGTGAATTTTGGGATTTGGGGGAGCTCGGCCATAAGAACACCGAAGCGTTCCTGGAAGAAATTCTCCCCCGACGGTGCATGAAATGCCGAACGGTAAGGGCAGGCAGAACCAGCACCTTGTGGCGATCGTTTCTTGTGTTGAGCATCGGGCAGGAGGAAGCCTGTGCCGTCCGGCCGCCGGCGATCAGAGGGCGGCGACTCCGGGTCAGCTGCTTCGGATGTAGGCGAGTGGAACCGAGAGGATGGGGAGCGAATTCTCGCCGACCAGGGTGCGATCACCTGTTTTGTAGCCGGCGCCCTCACCCCCCCCCCCCCCCCCGAGCAGGAGGTGGCGCGGTGGCTGCGTTGGGACGGGGTCGACCCCGTGCGCTGTCGGCCGCAGGGTGTTCGACCGCGCGCCCGAGTCGGTTTGCTCCCCAGGGTGGCTGACCAGTGGGCCCTTTTCTCCCCTCTAAATCTTTCTTCCCCCTTCTTTTGTAAATATCCCAGCTACTGAAAATTGAATGGGAGACTTAGCCCCCAAGTATTGGTTTGAATTTGAGTTTTCAAATTCGAACTTTGTTTGGTTAAATTTGCTTCATGTTTAAACTGAAGTTCAAATTCAGTTTTGAATTATTGCAAATTTAGCTCCCGACAAGATAAACTCCAATAGGGATGGAAATTGGTGGGCTAACTCAGAAAAATGTGTTGAGTTTGAATATGAAGCTAACTTTTGAATTTGGGTGATGAAAGTTGCTGCAATTTGAATTTACATTCAAATTGGCCTCTTTTTGAAATAACCCAAAAGTTCCTCAAAAAGTGTTGAATTTGCATGAGCTTTGGACTGAACCTTCCCAAGACTTTTTAAATTCTACGGGTGAGCTCAACCTCTCATGTTCAAGTGTACAAATCCTACTTTGTGAAAGTGAAGGCTTTCCCCTCTAATCATTCTTTTGATGGAGGTTACTTGCTCTTCACAACATTTCCTAAGGTGTCCACAATAAAAACTGTGGTGTTGTGAGGTGAAGAAAAAAAAGTTTTTGCAAGTCCCTTTTCTTGGGCTTTTGCAAACCACGGAACCGAGAACTGATGCATATGTGTGCCCAGGATGTTCATCACACATACACATATGATCCACAAACTGAATTCACAATATATATCACCACGAATAACAGAGTTTATTACAATGTCTCATGAGTCTTGGACTCATGCTCACAGCGGAAGTCTTTATTTCTATGCAGCAGAAGTCTTTATTCTAATGCGGAAGCAATCTAATTAATGCCGAAGTAAATCTAAGCAGCAGTGGCTCCATCTGTACTCCATCCCCACAGGTAAGGTTGAGAACAGATTACGCGCCTAATGCTCCACTTGGTCTTCATAGAAATCCTCTCCTGTTGCTGATGATGAAATAATAATGCAAGTTTGAGTACAATGATGTACTCAGCAAGTGCGGGAAAATATGTTATGTAGCTCATAACAAGGCAGGTATAAAAAGGCTCATTGCAGAAAGCAAAGTTATTTATCAAAACCATGATAAAACAGCAATTAAACTTTTAGGTGAATGTAATCCCAGCATGCATTAAATTACCAACATACCTCCATCATTTTCCATGTTCCATCCGAACATTAATCAACTTCATTCTTTCTCACGAATACCCTCTCATATTCGCTACCATCTCATGAATACCATCTCGTATTCGCTACCATTTCGTGTCATAAACAATTCCGTCTCACACCGAGACCCATCTCGTTGCCATGACTCAACCGTCATGCAACCCATCTTATCACCCGGACTCAATAGTCCCGAAAACCAAAACCATAATCAAAACCATAACCAATAACCATAACCAAGAACCATCCCAACTAATCATGGAAGTTGGCCAGGCGCTTGTGACCGTAAGCTCGGCTATCATGATAGTTTTAAGACTCTGCAGAGTTTGTACCACTTTACCCATAAGTTTGTGATTTCGTCACCCGTCGGCGACTACAGAACCTCCATTATACCAGTACACAACCGTCGGTGTATGGCCAAGAGATCACAAAATAGGGTTTACAAAGGGGTTACTAGATGTATGGACTCACTAAGGTTTCACCGGCAGACTAGAATCTTTAATTCTCCCACCCACGGGACCCCTCTTGTGCCATGTAGTTCCCAGAGCAGTCCTCACTCGACTCCCATTCCCCGCGCCTTCCACAGTCTATAACAATCTAGCAACTTACCTGATTACTCAGCTAAGCCGCACCCATACTTGGCCTTGTGGTGGCACTGTTATCCTGGCATGTGCTCGCATGATCCGGTCCTTAGATCTACTGCAAGTAAACCACCATTTCATGCTACCTCATTCACAAACCCAGTCTTGCCTAGATCTCCCTCCGATCCATGTTCATTAACAACATCAGTTTTTCATTATCATTACGAGTGCAGTTATCTAGACACATCTATATCACTTCCCAATCACATGGACTCAGCGAAGCATAAAGCAAAAACCATACCCGACTCATAAACTTCCCTGGCGACAAGGGTGGTTTAACCAAAACTAGTAAACTCCTATAAAAGGGTTTCCCATCATGTTTGACTCAGCACACACACCTTTTCGCAAAACAAAACAGTTTTTCCCAAAACAAAACAGTTTTTCCCAAAACATAGGATCAATATGGTCAAGGAGCACTTGCCTTGTTCTTGCGGTTCCGGCTGCTCTTGGATCTCGAAACCTTGTTGTTGCAGCTCGTCGTAAACAATGTTGCATATGCATGCTATCCTATGATCAGTTTTTATTAGATTGGTTTGTTCGTGTTCTTGCATGGCTTGCATGGATTTTATGATGAACAGAGGTGTTCGGATCAAAGGTGGACGTGGCGATGATCTTGTCTTTAGATCAACCCAATCATCAAGTGATCTGCCCACGAGAAAGCTTCTGTTCGAAAGGAACCGAAGAACGGATGCAAAGAGAACTTGGCGATGTCGTAAGGTGATATTGGAGGCCTACCTTACGTTCTTCTTGGTCTTGGGGTCCTTCTCCTATCAGATAGATATTTGGGGCTTTCTTCCGGCGATCTTCCTCGACTGTTCTCCGGCGATGGGCTTACTCGGCGAGTTAGGGCTAGGGCTCTAAGTCGTCGGCTTAGGAGAAAAGAAGTTTGTGGTTTCGGCCAGAGGTTCTGGGTTATATTTATAATCGGGAGAAGAAGAGTCCTAATCTGATTATATTCTGAATAGAAGTCATATTCAAATTTATCGTTGAATCTTAACATCTTATCTTTAGTTGATTTGGTAACATAGTGGAATTCAGGTCGGTTTCTTCTCCGTACCGATATTTCTACGCGTACAGAATCCAAAAACCGCTCCAGAACTCGTTACCTCCTCGGTGATGAGCTCCGGAAGCTCCACGTGTCCACGGGGTCCTGATCTCTCCCTTTTCGCAGGGACGAGCTCCGGTTGTGCCGCGTGTCAAGCGAGCGAGACCTCCCTCTTCTTCGGAGGTGAGCTCCGCGTGCGCCACGTATCCTGGCGGTCGGGACCTCCTCTCTTATTCGGAGGTGGCTCCGCGCACACCACATGATAGTGCAGGTCTTTCCCTCTCTTCGGAGGCGAGCTCCGTTAATGCCACGCGTCAAGTAGTGCCGGACTCCCTTTTTTCTTCAGAGACGGCTCCGAGGTAGACACGTGTCCAACAGTGTCGGACCTCCCGGAGATAAGCTCCGGTGGCGACATGTGTCCTGCGGAAATGCCTTTGCTTCTTCCGCAGAGGCTAGCTCTGGGGCAACACGTGTCCCACAGGGTCGGACCTCTCCCCCTTGGCGGAGATGAGCCCCGAGCCTGCCACGTAGCCAATTTAGCGGCGGACCTCTCCCCACTTCGCAGGGATGAGCTCCAAACACGCCACGTGATCAGCAGCCGCGGAAGTTATCTTCGGCGTTCTCTGGAAACTGGATTCGGCTCTTATTGGCTATCTTTTTGATATTTTTCTCTGTTCCCACTTCTTTTAAAATGTTCTCTCTTCATGAAACATGAACATATGCAGAAACAAAAATAAGGGTGTCACAAATCTACCCCCTTAAATTGAATCTCACCCTCGAGATTCGTTACTAGAGAACAGATGGGGAAATTCTGCCTTGATGTAGTCTTCACGCTCCCATGTGGCTTCAGCCTTGGTGTGATGGCTCCATTGTACCTTGCACCATCGGATCACTTTGTTCCTGGTGACCCTTTCTTTTACGTCCAAAATTCAGACAGGGTGCTCCGTATAAGTCAGGTCTTCTTGAAGTTCAAGCTCTTCCATTGGTACTTGCTCCTCCAGTACTCTCAAGCATTTCTTAAGCTGGGATACATGAAACACGTCATGTACGTCGGAGAGGTGCGTTGGGAGCTCTAGTTGATAGGCTACTTCTCCTCGCTTGTCCAAAATCTTAAATGGTCCGATGTAGAGAGGCGCTAGCTTGCCTTTGACGTTGAAACGTCGTTGGCCTCGGATAGGCAATACCTTAAAGTATACGAAGTCTCCTATTTCGAAAGTCAACTTCCTTCGCCTAGTGTCCGCATAGCCTTTCTGTCGTGACTGAGCAGCCTTTAAGTTCTCCCGTATCGTTTGGCCTTGCTTTTCAGCTTCTTGTAGCACTTCGGGTCCAAACACCTGGTTCTCTCCGGTTTCGTTCCAGAACAGTGGTGTTCTACACCGTCTACCATATAATGCTTTGAAAGGCGACATCTTCAAGCTAGCTTGATAGCTGTTGTTATAGGAGAATTCGGCGTACGGTAAACTCCTAACCCAACTACGCCCATGTTTCAAGGCGCAAGCTCTCAACATGTCCTCCAAAATTTGGATTGTCCTTTCGGTTTGCCCATCAGTTTGTGGGTGATAGGCGGAGCTAAAATCCAATCGGGTACCCATAGCTTTCTGCAGCTTTCACCAGAATCTAGAGGTAAACTGAGAACCTCGATCTGAGACTATCCTCCTCAGGACTCCATGACGGCACACGATCTGCTCCATGTACAACTCGGCTAATTGTGCAACGTTGTACTTGGCCCTTATAGGGAGAAAATGGGCGGTTTTCATCAATCGGTCAACAATAACCCAGATAGAGTCATAACCTGACTGAGTATGTGGCAATCCGACGATGAAATCCATACTGATGTCCTCCCACTTCCACTCGGTTACCTTTAAAGGTTGCAACAATCCAGCGGGTCTTTGATGTTCGGCCTTCACCCATTAGCATGTGTCGCATAGGGCAACATATTCGGCTATGTCCCTTTTCATACCATCCCACCAATAACAAGTCTTCAAGTCCTTGTACATTTTGGTACTCCAGGGATGTATTGAATAGGGTGAATCATGTGCCTCTTACAATATCATGTCGCGGAGGTGCTTCACGTTAGGCACACAAATCCTTTTTACTAGCCAAAGCGTACCCTTATCATCTTCTTTGAAATCCTTCTCTATTCCTTGTCGGATCCTTTCCTTGATCTCCTTGATCTCCTCATCCGTTGCTTGGCCATCTCTTATCTCTTGCTCCAATGAAGAGTGGATCTTCATTACTTCCATGTTGTTCAAGAATCCAAGGTGTAACTGTTCGAACTCTTTGCGTAGTTCGGGTGGTAGCTCCCGAACCGTGAGTTGGTGACATGTTCCCTTCCGGCTCAATGCATCAGCTACTACATTGGCCTTCCCAGGGTGGTAGTTGATTCCAACATCGTAATCCTTGATAAGTTCCAACCATCGACGTTGCCTCAAATTCAAGTCCGTTTGTGTAAATATGTACTTGAGGCTTTTAGGATCCGTATAGATCTCACATTGATGACCAAGGATATAATGTCTCCAAATCTTCAATGCATGCACTACTGCTGCTAGCTCCAAGTCATGTGTAGGATAATTAAGCTCAAGCTTCTTTAATTGTCGTGAGGCATATGCTACCACTTATCCTTCTTGCATGAGCACACATCCGAGCCCCTGTCTGGATGCGTCACAATATATGTCAAAGCTCTTGCTTACGTCCGGCATTACCAAAACCGGCGCTGTGGTTAGCCTTTTCTTGAGTTCCTCAAAACTTTCATGGCATGCTGGTGTCCATCGAAAGGTTTTTCCCTTCGTTAGCAACTCCGTCATAGGCTTTGCTATCTTAGAGAAGTCTTTAGTGAAGTGTCGATAGTATCCAGCCATCCCGAGAAAACTCCGAATATCCCTCACGTTTTGCGGTTGGTCCCACTTCAGAACATCTCTCACTTTTCCGGGATCAACTGATACCCCTTCTTCGGAGATAATGTGGCCTAGGAACGATATTTCCTTTAGCCAAAATTGACGGTTGTTAAGCTTGGCATACAATTGATGCTCACACATTTTCTGCAAGGTCAATTTCAAATGTTCTTCATGCTCCTCCTCACTTTTTGAATACAACATAATGTCGTCGATGAAGACCATGATGAACTTATCCAAGTACTCCATAAAACCTTGTTCATAAGGTACATGAAGTATGCGGGTGCATTTGTTAATCCAAAAGACATGACGGTATATTCATACGAACCATACCATGTTCAAAAGGCTGTCTTGGGTATATCGGAGGGCTTAATCTTCAGCTGGAAGTATCCCGACCGAAGATCAATCTTGGAGAACACTCGGGCTCCTTCATTTGGTCGAATAGGTCCTCTATACGGGGCAGAGGGTATTTGTTCTTGATTGTCACCTCATTGAGAGACCTATAGTCCACGCACATCCTTTGGGTTCCATCCTTCTTGTCTACGAAGAGCACGGGAGCTCCCCATGGTGACGAGCTTGGATGTATAAAACCCTTCTCCAACTGCTCTTGGATTTGCTTCTTGAGTTATACTAGTGCATTGACGGGCATCCTATAGGGTCTCTTTGCTATGGGTGCAGTTCCGGGTACCAAATCAATGGCAAACTCAATGTCCCGATCAGGTGGCATACCTGGAAGCTCCTCTGGAAACACGTCTGAGAATTCTTGAACCACTGGAATGCTGTCCAATGTTATTCCTTTAATGTGGTTCAAGATTGCCTTTTCGGTTGTTTGTTGGGCTGACTCAAACTCGACACGAATACCGTGCTCATTTGTCAACTGCACGCTTCTTTCAGCACATTGGATTACCCCATTGTGCTTGCTTAACCAATCCATCCCTAGTATTATGTCAAGCCCTTGGGAATCCAAGACGATGAGGTTGGCAAGGAAGTCTACCCCCCTTATTTTAAGGGTTACTTTCGGACATACTATATTAGTCCTCATCTATCCACCGGGAGAATTAACTAACATAGCACATTTTAAGTGTGATATGGGTAGATTATGCTTGGCAACAAACTTGGATGATATGAAGGAGTGTGATACTCCAGAATAAAATAAGATGGTGGCCGGGTTGGATTTGGCAAGGAACATACCAATTATGACGTCCTCAGCCTGTTGTGCTTCCTCAGCAGAGACGTGGTTCACGTTGCCGCGAGCATAGTTCTGCTGTCCGTGGTTTCCTTGATTGTCTCCTCCGTTCAGTCGCGGGTTCTGCTCGGGCACACTGCCTTGCTGTCCAGGACCTCTCCTTGGGCACTGGTTCGCAAAGTGTCCTGGTTCCACGCATGCAAAGCATTCCCTGTTGCCCACGGCAGCAGGTATGTTGGAACGGGGGTTTTGAGCAGGGGCGCCCATGTTGGGACAGGGCGCAGGAGGCAAGGGCACACAAGGTGCTGGTGCAACGGGTCGTTGCTGTGGTGGCTGACCAGGGCGGTATGCAGGAGTGGTCGATCTATACTGCGGTGCGGCTGGGGGCATGTACCGAGGTCGTACGTCGCTCACTTCGGGCTGGTATTGCATCTTCCTCTTGCCCTCTCGCTCGATCTCTCGGATCTTGCTTTCGACCACTATAGCCTTGTCAACCAGCTTCTGGAAGCTCACGTAGTCATTGTTGAGGAGCTGAACCTGGATCTCATTGTTCAACCCTCTCATGAACAGGTACTGCTTCCGTTGGTCCAAGTTGACATCTTCGGGGGCGTACCGGAACAGTTGCGTGAACTTGTTGAGATACTCATTCACACTTCTCTGTCCTTGGCGGAGAACTTCAAACTCCTGTCTCTTGAGCATCATTACACCAGCAGGGATGTAATGAGAGCGGAAATTCTCCTTGAACTCAGTCCAAGTGATCATCTCTGGTTTGACATGAGCGTTGCACAGGGCATCCCACCAGTCAGCGGCAGCTCCCATAAGTTGGTACGACGCAAAAAGAACCTTCTCTCGTCATTGCACTAGACAATAGCAAGCTTCTTCTCCATGGATTTCAACCAATCATCAGCCTCCATGGGATTACTAGCTTGAATAAAGGTGGGTGGTCGAGTCCTCATGAACTCTCCCAGTCTGTTGTGAGCCGGCGGTGGTGGTGGCGGTGGTGCTTGAATGGGGTTATTGTTGTTGGCCTGCAGCTGACCCAATGTCTGGATCATGGTTTGCATGAGCTGATTTTGCATGGCCATCAACCGTTCCAGGTTGTTTTCACCAGCTTCAGGGTTAATAGGAACTTCATCATGGCCATCCTCTTGGTTGTCACAGACGTTCCTTCGGCCAGCGTTTCCTCTCACCATCTGTGAGAGAGAACGAAATAGAATAGAGGGTTAGAAGGTTAGGTACACTCCCTCAACCATATGCATCAAGGTGGGTTGGACTATATATATTAGCCCGTATGAGGATGGGAACAAGTGCTGATGCATCTCACACCTCTTTCTACTTACGTGTGGATATGGACAACGTTTTGAGACGTCCCACGATTCACACTAAGCACACAATTCACAACCAATCATCACAAGGGCTCATACAACTCCTATTCAAGGCTGGTTTCCTATGTCAAGGTAGTTTTAAGGCCAATCTATGCACCCTAGGCTTGCATCCTATGATCAGCGTGTCTTAGCTACCCATCTGTGTCTAATACCAATCTGTGATCTATCTAAGTGTGTAACCTATCCTAATCCGTGGCTTTTGATACCAATCTGTGTTTCCTATTTAGGCGTGTAACCCACTGTCAACCGTGGCTCTGATACCAATCTGTGATGCCCTCAATTCCGTGGAAAACCATGGAACCGAGAACTGATGCATATGTGTGCCCAGGATGTTCATCACGCATACACATATAATCCACAAACTGAATTGAGAATATATATCACCACGAATAACAGAGTTTATTACAATGTCTCATGAGTCTTGGACTCATGCTCACAGCGGAAGTCTTTATTCTAATGCGGAAGCAATCTAACTAATGCGGAAGTAAATCTAAGCAGTAGTGGCTCCATCTCTACTCCATCCCCACAGGCAAGGTTGAGAACAGATTACACGCCTAATGCTCCACTTGGTCTTCATTAGAATCTTTTCCTGTTACTGATGATGAAATAATAATGCAAGTTTGAGTACAATGATGTACTCAGCAAGTGCGGGAAAATATGATATGTAGCTCATAACAAGGCAGGTATAAAAAGGCTCATTGCAGAAAGCAAAGTTATTTATCAAAACCATGATAAAACAGCAATTAAACTTTTAGGTGAATGTAATCCCAGCATGCATTAAATTACCAACATACCTCCATCATTTTCCATGTTCCATCCGACATGAATACCATCTTGTATTCGCTACCATTTCGTCTCATAAACAATTTCGTGACACGACCCCACGGTCTTGTCGAGCCAGGATCACGCTGAGGGGTGCTGCGTTGCACAACACCGAATAACACACATCAAAGGTACAAAGCGGAAGCAAAACTTTTATTACATAAAGTGGTTTATGAACATTTGTACATCAAAATAAGTCCAGTCTACACTCACGAGCGTAGACTACGCATCAAGTTCACGTTCAGCCCTTGAACGTGTCCTTGCTAGCACACACGCACACTAACTCTGCGGCGTGCACGACTCCCACTCGACGGGGTTCCCCTCCTGGGGTTCCGTCTCCTCTTCGGGAGTCCCTTCCTCATAGAACCCTACAAAAGCTTCAAACACAAGCAGTGAGCACGAAGGCTCAGCAAGACTGACCCGTCTCTCCTAAACATGGAACTTCTACATGAGGGGTGATGGGTACATGAGGTAAAAACAAGTTGCAAAGGACTCGCCTAATTAGTGGAACCATACATTCAAGTTTTAGCAGCAGGTTGTGGAGAACCTTACGCTAAGGCACATGAGAGAGCCGCAATCAAACAAGAAACACATTTCTTTCATGTACTTTGCCCAAAGTTGAAAAGAACTTTAGTTAGCTCTAACTACAGCAAATCATTAACAATCAAGTTCATCTTTCAATCAGCAACATTTTAACATGAAACTAGCCTGTTCTTTCTACGTCACGGTACAGTGAACAAGTGGTACTCACTGACCGCGAGGGACGGCGATTGTAATCGATTTACACCTGCAGGGTTACCCGAACAACCCGTCACGTACGCCCGTACTCGATGTTGCCTACAGAAACCATCACTGACACCGTACGCAACCACATTTCATCCGTCAGCCAAATATTGAACCGGTCCCATCGTCCCGAGCAAGAGGTCTCTTGTGACACCCTCGCCTCGGGTGTCAGCATATGTTCATGTTCTATGAAGAGGAATCATTTTAATGAAAAATAGGAACAGAGAGAATTATCAAAAGAATAGCCAATAAAGCCCTCAGAGAGCGCCGAAGGCAACTTCCGCGGCTAGCAGGCCACGTGGCGTGTCCGGAGCTCATCCTTGAGAAGTTGAGAGAGGTTCTCCGCTAAACTAGCTACGTGGCAGGTTGGGGGTCACCCCCGCAATTGTAAAGAGGTCCGACCCTGTGGGACACGTGTTGCCCACGGAGCTAGCCTCTGCGGAAGAAGCGAAGGCATCTCTGCAGGACACGTGTTATCCTCGGAGCTAGTCCACGCGGAAGTCAGAGGACCAGTCGCGCGGGATACGTGTCGACCTCGGAGCCATCCCTGAGGAAAGAAGAGAGGGAAGACCGGCGCCAACACGTGGCATGCACGGAGCTCACCTCCGAAGAAGACGGAGGTCTCGCTCGTTTGACACGCGGCACAACCGGAGCTCGTCCCTGCAGGAAATGAGACACCAGGCCCCGGAGGACACGTGGAGCTTCCGGAGCTCATCATCGCGGAAGTAACGAGTTCTGGAGTGGTTTTACGCGTAAAAGATACCGGTACGCAACAGAAACCGATCTAAATTCCACGATGTTACTAAAGATAAGACGTTAGGATCCAACAAAGATCTGAATAAGACCCTTATTTGGGATACAATCAGATTAGGACTCTTCTCTTCCCGATTATAAATAGAACCCGAAACCTCTCGCCGAAACCACAAACTTCTCTTTCAACTCCTGAGCCGACGACTTAGAGCCCTAGCCCTAACTCGCCGAGCAAACCATCGCCGAAGCGCAACAAGGGGGATCATCGGAGAAGAACCGAGCGGTCTGAGGAGGACCTCGAAGTCAAGAAGAATGTGAGGTAGGACTTCAATACCACCTTACGACATCATTGTGTTCATCTCTTTGCATCTGTTCTTCAATTCCTTTCGAACAGAAGCCTTCTCGTGGGTAGATCACTTACTGATCAGGTTGATCTAAAGACAAGATCATCGCCACGTCCACCTTTGATCCGAACACCTCTGTCCATACAAGGCCATGCAGGAACACGTACAGATCAATCTAATAAAACTAATCATGAGATAGCATGCATATGCATCATCGCATTTAGTTTAAGGTTTGTGCATAATATTGATTGCTGTGAATCTTGTATGCACGTGACCCTACCTAGCAAGACAAGCTCAGGGAGCTGTCTACGACGAACTGCAGCAACCAGGTTTTGAGATTCAAGAACCCCCGGAACCGCATGAACAAGGCAAGTGCTCCTTGACCATATTGATCCTATGTTGTGGGTAAAACTGTTTTATTTTGCGAAAAGGTGTGTGTGCAAAGTCAAACATGATGGGAAACCCTTTTATAGGAGTTTACTAGTCTTGATTAACCACCCTTGTCGCCTGGGAAGTTCATGAGTCGGGTATGTTTTTTTTTTTGCTTCGCTGAGACTATGGGATTGGGAAGTGAGGTAGATGTGTCTAGCTAACTGCACTCGTACTGATAATAAGAAGCTGATGAGGTTAATGAATATAGATCGGAGGGAGATCTAGGCAAACCTGGGTTTGTGAATGAGGTAGCATGAGATGGTGGTTTTGCATGCCGTAGATCTAAGGACCGGTTCATGCATGCACATGCCAGGATAACAGTGCCACCACAAGGCCAAGTATGGGTGCGGCTTAGCTGAGTAATTAGGTAAGTTGCTAGAGTGTTATGGACTGTGGAAGGCGCGGGGAATGGGGGTCGAGTGAGGACTGTCCTGGGAACTGCATGGCACAAGAGGGGGCCCGTGGGTGGGAGAATTGGAGATTCTAGCCTGCCGGTGAAACCTTAGTGAGTCCATACATCTAGTAACCCCTTTGTAAAGGCTATTTTGTGATCTCTTGACCATACACCGACGGTTGTGTACTGGTATAATGGAGGTTCTGCAGTCGCCAATGGGTGACGAAATCACAAACTTGTGGGTAAAGAGGTGCAAACTCTGCAGAGTCTAAAACTATCATGATAGCCGAGCTTACGGTCACGAGCACCTGGCTAAACTGCCATGATTAGTTGGAAATGGTTATTGGGAAGGTTCTTGGTTATGATTATTGGTTTGGTTATGGTTTGGTTTGGGACTGTTGAGTCTGGGTGATGAGATGGATGCATGACTGTTGGGTCATGACATGAGATTGGTCTCGGTGTGAGACGAGGTTGTTTTACGAGGGGAGATGGTAGCGAATACGAGGAGATATTCGTGAGTATGAATAAAGGATTGGTTAATGTTCGGATGGAACACGGGAAGTGATGGAGGTATGTTGGTAATGTAATACATGCTGGGATTACATCTAAAGTTAAGTTGCTGTTTTATCATGGTTTTACAAATCTGCTTTTCTGCAAATAAGCCTTTTATACCTACCTTGTTTATGAGCTGCATATCATGTGTTTTCCCGCACTTGCTGAGTACATCATTGTACTCAAACTTGCATTATTACTTCATCATCAGCAGCAGGAGAAGCCTACTATGAAGATCAAGTGGAGCATTATGGCGTGTGATCTGTTCTCAACCTTGCCTGTGGAGGGAGTAGAGATGGAGCCACTTCTTCTTAGATTTGTTTCCGCATTAGCTAAATTGCTTCCGCATTAGAATAAAGACTTCCTCTGCATGGAAATAAGACTTCCGCTGTGAGCATGAGTCCAAGGCTCATGAGGTATTGTAATAAACTCTGTTATTCGTAGTAATACATAATCTGAATTCAGTTTGTGGAATGTATGTGTATGTGTGATGAACATCCTGGGCACACATATGCATTAGTTCTCGGTTCCGTGGTTTTCCCACAGAATTGAGGGCGTCACAGACTGGTATCAGAGCCACGGGTTGACAGTAGGTCACACGCCTAGATAGAAACCTTAGATTGATATTAGAGCCACGGGTTAACAGCAAGTTACACCCTAAATAGGAGTCACAGGTAGCTAAGACACGCTGACCAAAGGAAGCATCCTAAGGTGAATAGCTTAGATTGGCCTTTAAACCCACCTTGACATAGGAAACTATCCTTGAATAGGAGTTGTGTGGGCCCTGGTGATGATTATTTGTGATTGTGTGCTTAGTGTGAGTTGTGGGACGTCTCAAAAACATTGTCCATATCCATACATAAGAAGAAGAGGTGTGAAATGCTTCGGCACTTGATCACATCCTCATAAGGGCTAATATATATAGTCCAACTCACCTTGATGCATATAGTTGAAGGGACCTACCTAACCTTCTAACCTTCTATTCTATTTCGTTCTCTCTCACAGATGGTGAGAGGAAACGCCAGCCGAAGGAACGTCCAGGAGGATGACCACGAGGAAGTTCCTGCTAACCCCGGAGCTGGTGAAAACCACCTGGAACGGCTGCTGGCTATGCAAAACCAGCTTATGCAAACCATGATACAAACTTTGGGTCAGTTGAAGGCCAACCAAAACCCCGTTCCGGCACCACCGCCACCACCACCGCCGGCTCATAACAGGTTGGGAGAGTTCATGAGGACTCGACCACCCACCTTTGCTCAAGCTAGTGATCCCATGGAGGCTGATGATTGGTTAAAATCCATAGAGAAAAAGCTTACCATTGTTAAGTGCAATGACCGAGAGAAGGTTCTCTTCGCGTCGCACCAACTTATGGGAGCCGCTGCTGATTGGTGGGATGCCCTGAGCAACGCTCATGCCAATCCAGAGACAATCACTTGGACTGAGTTCAAGGAAAGTTTCCGCTCCCATTACATCCCTGTTGGTGTAATGATGCTCAAGAGGCAGGAGTTTGAAGGTCTCCGCCAAGGACAGAAGAGTGTGAACGAGTATCTCAACAAGTTCATACAACTGTCCCGGTACGCCCCCGAAGATGTCAACTCAGACCAGAGGAAGCAGTACCTGTTCATGAGAGGGTTGAACAATGAGATCCAGTTTCAGCTCCTCAACAATGACTACGTAAGCTTCCAGAAGCTGGTTGACAAGGCTATTGTGGTTGAAAACAAGATCCGAGAAATCGAGCGAGAGTGCAAGAGGAAGATGCCATACCAGCCCTAAGGGAGCAACGTACGACCTAGGTACATGCCCCCTGCACCACAGTATGGATCGACCACTCCTGCGAACCGCCCTAGTCAGCCACCACAGCAACGATTCGTTGCACCGGCAGCTCGTGTGCCCATGCCTCCTGCGCCCCGACCTAACAATGGTGCTCCTGTTCAAAACCCCCGCCCCAACGTACCTGCTGCCGTAGGCAACAGGGAATGCTTTGCGTGCGGGGAAGTAGGCCACTTCACTAACCAGTGCCCGAGGAGAGGCCCTGGACAGCAAGGTAACGTGCCCAAGCAGAACCAGCGACCAAACGGAGGGGACAACCAAGGGAACCGTGGACCACAGAACTATGCTCGTGGCCACGTAAACCATGTCACTGCTGAGGAAGCACAACAGGCTGAGGACGTCGCAATTGGTATGTTCCTTGCCAACTCCAACCCAGCCACCATTTTATTTGATTCCGGAGCATCGCATTCCTTCATATCATCCAACTATGTTGCCAAACATCATCTACCCGTATCCCACTTAGAATGTGCTATGTTAGTTAATTCTCCCGGAGGAGAAATGAGGACTAATATAGTATGTCCTAAAGTAAGCCTTAAAATAAGGGGGTAGACTTCCTTGCCAACCTTATTGTCTTGGACTCCCACGGGATTGACATCATACTCGGAATGGATTGGTTAAGCAAGCACAATGGAGTAATCCAATATGCTGAAAGGAGCGTGCAGTTGACAAACGAACATGGTATTTGTGTCGAGTTTGAGTCAGCCCAGCAAACAACCGAATGGGCAAATTTGAACCACGTCGAAGGAACAACATTGGACAGCATTCCAGTGGTTCAGCAATTTTCGGACATATTCCCGAAAGAGCTTCCAGGAATGCCACCTGACCGGGACATCGAGTTTGCCATAGATTTGGTACCCGGAACTGCACCCATAGCTAAGAGACCATATAGGATGCCTGTCAACGAGCCAGTTGAACTCAAGAAGCAAATTCAAGAACAATTGGAAAAGGGTTTTATCTGTCCAAGCTCATCACCATGGGGAGCTCCGGTACTCTTCGTGGACAAGAAGGATGGAACCCAAAGAATGTGAGTGGACTACAGGTCTCTCAACGAGGTGACAATCAAGAATAAATACCCTCTGCCCCGTATAGAGGACCTGTTCGATCAAATGAAAGGAACCCGAGTATTCTCCAAGATTGATCTTCGGTCGGGATATTTCCAACTGGAGATTAAGCCCTCCGATATACCTAAGACAGCTTTTCGGACACGGTATGGTTCGTATGAATATACCGTCATGTCTTTTGGGTTAACAAATGCACCCGCATACTTCATGTACCTTATGAACAAGGTTTTCATGGAATACTTGGACAAGTTCGTCGTGGTTTTCATCGATGACATTATGGTGTAGTCAAAAAGTGAGGAGGAGCATGAAGAACATCTGAGATTGACCTTGCAGAAGTTGCGTGAGCATCAATTGTATGCCAAGCTCAACAAGTGTCAATTTTGGCTAAAGGAAATATCTTTCCTAGGCCACATTATCTGCGAGGAAGGGGTATCGGTTGATCCTGGAAAGGTGAGAGATGTTCTGAAGTGGGACCAACCGAAGAGTGTGTGGGATATTCGGAGTTTCCTTGGGATGGTAGGATACTATCGGCGCTTCATTAAAGACTTCTCTAAGATAGCAAAACCTATGACGGAGTTGCTAATGAAGGGAAAAGTCTTTCAATGGACAGAAGCCTGCCAAGAAAGTTTTGAGGAACTCAAGAAAAGGCTAACCATAGCACCAGTTCTGGTATTGCCAGACGTAAGCAAGAGCTTTGACATATATTGTGACGCATCCAGACAAGGGCTCGGATGTGTGCTCATGCAGGAAGGACAAGTGGTAGCCTATGCCTCACGACAATTAAAGAAGCACGAGCTTAACTATCCTACGCATGATTTGGAGTTAGCAGCAGTGGTACATACATTGAAGATTTGGAGACATTATATCCTTGGTCATCGATGTGAGATCTATACGGATCATAAAAGCCTCAAGTACATATTCACACAAACGGACTTGAATTTGAGGCAACGTCGATGGTTAGAACTCATCAAGGATTATGATGTTGGAATCAACTACCACCCCGGAAAGGCCAATGTAGTAGCTGATGCATTGAGCCGAAAGGGAGCATGTCACCAACTCACGGTTCGGGAGCTACCACCGAAACTACGTAAGGAGTTCGAACGGTTACACCTCGGATTTTTGAACAACATGGAAATAATGGAGATCCACTCTTCATTGGAGCAAGAAATAAGAGAGGGCCAAGCAACGGACGAGGAGATCGAGGAGATCAAGGAAAGAATCCGACAAGGGATAGAGAAGGATTTCAAGGAGGATGAAAAGGGTACGCTTTGGCTAGGAAAAAGGATTTGTGTGCCAAACATAAGACACCTTCGCGACATGATATTGAAGGAGGCACACGATTCACCCTATTCTATACATCCCGGAAGCACCAAAATGTACAAGGATTTGAAAACTTGCTATTGGTGGGATGGTATGAAGAGGGATATAGCCGAATATGTTGCACTATGCGACACATGCCAACGGGTAAAGGCCGAACATCAAAAACCCGCTGGATTGTTGCAACCTTTGAGAATACCTGAATGGAAGTGGGAGGACATCAGTATGGACTTCATCGTCGGATTACCACGTACACAGTCGGGATACGACTCCATCTGGGTCATTGTGGACCGGTTGACGAAAACCTCCCATTTTCTTCCGGTAAAGACCAGTTACAACGTTGCACAATTGGCAGAGATGTACATGGAGCAGATCGTGTGCCGTCACGGAGTTCCGAAGAGGATAGTCTCAGATCGAGGTTCTCAGTTTACCTCTAGATTCTGGAGGAAGCTGCAGAAAGCCATGGGTACACGACTGGATTTTAGCTCCGCCTACCACCCACAAACAGATGGACAAACCGAAAGGACAAACCAAATTTTGGAGGACATGTTGAGAGCTTGCGCCTTGAAACGTGGGCATAGTTGGGATAGGAGTTTACCGTATGCCGAATTCTCCTATAACAACAGCTATCAAGCTAGCTTGAAGATGTCGCCTTTCTAAGCCTTATATGGTAGACGGTGTAGAACGCCACTGTTCTGGAACGAGACTGGATAGAACCAGGTGTTTGGACCCGAAGTACTACAAGAAGCTTAAAAGAAGGTCCAAACGATACGGGAGAACTTAAAGGCTGCTCAGTCATGACAGAAAGGCTATGCAGACAATAGGCGTAGGAAGTTGACCTTTGAAGTAGGAGACTTCGTATACCTTAAGGTATCACCCATCCGAGGCCAACGACATTTCAACGTCAAAGGCAAGATAGCACCTCGCTACATCGGACCATTTAAGATTTTGCACAAGCGAGGAGAAGTAGCCTATCAACTAGAGCTCCCAAACCACCTCTCCGACGTACATGACGTGTTTCATGTATCCCAGCTCAAGAAGTGCTTGAGAGTACCAGAGGAACAAGTGTCAATGGGAGAGCTTGAACTTCAAGAGGACCTGACTTACGCAGAACAACCTGTCCGAATCTTGGACGTAAAGGAAAGGGTCACCCGAAACAAGGTGATTCGATGGTGCAAGGTACAATGGAGCCATCACACCGAAGCTGAAGCCACATGGGAGCGTGAAGAGGATATCAAGGCAGAATTCCCCCATCTATTTCCGACTAACGACTTAGAGCCCTAGCCCTAACTCGCCGAGCAAACCATCGCCGAAGCGCAACAAGGGATATCATCGGAGAAGAACCGAGCAGTCTGAGGAGGACCTCGAAGTCAAGAAGAACGTGAAGTAGGACTTCAATACCACCTTACGACATCATTGTGTTCATCTCTTTGCATCTGTTCTTCAATACCTTTCGAACAGAAGCCTTCTCGTGGGTAGATCACTTACTGATCAGGTTGATCTAAAGACAAGATCATCGCCACGTCCACCTTTGATCCGAACACCTCTGTCCATACATGGCCATGCAAGAACACGTACAGATCAATCTAATAAAACTAATCATGAGATAGCATGCATATGCATCATCGCATTTAGTTTAAGGTTTGTGCATAATATTGATTGCTGTGAATCTTGTATGCATGTGACCCTACCTAGCAGGACAAGCTCAGGGAGCTGTCTACGACGAACTGCAGCAACCAGGTTTTGAGATTCAAGAACCCCTGGAACCGCAAGAACAAGGCAAGTGCTCCTTTACCATACTGATCCTATGTTGTGGGTAAAACTGTTTTATTTTGCGAAAAGGTGTGTGTGCAAAGTCAAACATGATGGGAAACCCTTTTATAGGAGTTTACTAGTCTTGATTAACCACCCTTGTCGCCTGGGAAGTTCATGAGTCGGGTATGGTTTTTTTTGCTTCGCTGAGACTATGGGATTGGGAAGTGAGGTAGATGTGTCTAGCTAACTGCACTCGTACTGATAATAAGAAGCTGATGAGGTTAATGAATATAGATCGGAGGGAGATCTAGGCAAGCCTGGGTTTGTGAATGAGGTAGCATGAGATGGTGGTTTTGCTTGCCGTAGATCTAAGGACCGGTTCATGCATGCACATGCCAGGATAACAGTGCCACCACAAGGCCAAGTATGGGTGCGGCTTAGCTGAGTAATTAGGTAAGTTGCTAGAGTGTTATGGACTGTGGAAGGCGCGGGGAATGGGGGTCGAGTGAGGACTGCCCTGGGAACTGCATGGCACAAGAGGGGGCCCGTCGGTGGGAGAATTGGAGATTCTAGCCTGCCGGTGAAACCTTAGTGAGTCCATACATCTTAACCCCTTTGTAAAGGCTATTTTGTGATCTCTTGACCATACACCGACGGTTGTGTACTGGTATAATGGAGGTTCTGCAGTCGCCGACGGGTGACGGAATCACAAACTTGTGGGTAAAGAGTTGCAAACTCTGTAGAGTCTAAAACTATCATGATAGCCGAGCTTATGGTCACGAGCACCTGGCTAAACTGCCATGATTAGTTGGGAATGGTTATTGGGTAGGTTCTTGGTTATGATTATTGGTTTGGTTATGGTTTATCTTGGGACTGTTGAGTCTGGGTGATGAGATGGATGCATGACTGTTGGGTCATGACATGAGATTGGTCTCGGTCTGAGACGAGGTTGTTTTACGAGGGGAGATGGTAGCGAATACGAGAAGGTATTCATGAGTATGAATAAAGGATTGGTTAATGTTTGGATGTGTAAAAGCCCAAGAAAAGGGACTTGCAAAAACTTTTCTGCACCTCACAACACAACAGTTTTGTTGTGGGTAGATTGTGAAATATTGTGAAGAGCAAGTGACCTCCATCAAAGGAGTGATTAGAAGGGAAACCCTTCACTTTCACAAAGTAGGGTTTCTGCACATGAACATGAGAGGTTGAGCTCACCCCTAGGATTTAAAAAGTCTTGGGAAGGTTCAGTCCAAAGCTCATGCAAATTCAACAATTTTTGAGGCACTTTTGGGTTATTTCAAAAAGAGGCCAATTTGAATGTAAATTCAAATTGCAGCAACTTTCATCATCCAAATTCAAAAGTTAGCTCCATATCTATACTCAGCACATTTTTCTGAGTAAACCCACCAATTTTCATCTCCATTGGAGCTCATCTTGTCAAGAGCTAAATTTGCAAGAATTCAAAACTGAATTTGAATTTCAGTTTAAATATGAAGCAAATTTAACCAAACAAAGTTTGAATTTGAGAATTCAAATTCAAACAAAGACTTGGTGACTAAGTCTCTCATTAAATGGAGAGTAGCTGAGATATTTGCAGCAGAATTTGGAAAAAGAGATTAGGGGGAGAGGGGGGCCCACAAGTCAGTGGGAGGACTGTTCTCCAAACCGAGCGTGGCTGTTTTCTTCCGACGTCGGTCGAACACCTCATGCCAGCTGCGGACAGCACCGGCGTCCGACCGCCTCACCTCGCCACCTCCTGCTCGGTGACCGAGCGCACGCGTGCCCGACGCGGTTTAAGTTCCCAGCCCACGTGAGCCAGCCTCATCTCCTCCGCTCTGCCCGTTCCTACCCGAAACGAAAAAACGACAACCGCCGCTCCCCTCGGCTCCTCGTAGCGCCGTTGATCCAGGCGACCTCGCGACCGGAGTTCGACAGCAAAGACACGCGCCGGGGACTGCTCGAGCTCACGGTGAAGACCCTACCCTCTTCCATGTTTTGTAGGGGGAGTATTTCCCCGTCTAGTCCTCGGTGCTCAACAAAAGCGAGTGAGCAGAAATGCCGAAATTCGCGGCGATCGGTCCTGCACAGCGTAAACCCAGCTGAGCATAGGTTCTACACGCCCCCACGGCCACCTAGGATCCAAAACCATCGAAAACCATCGAGCCTTTGCGCTGATATCCAAGTTTTTCGAGCAACAGTCGATATCGGGCCTAGGTCGACGGTGAGGTCCCAGTTCCGGCTATTTCCATGGCCAACCGAGCTCATATTCGTGCGCAGCATGCCACGGTTGAGCTGTAGGAGCAAACCGCTTGAGAAATAAGGCCCGGAGTAGCCCGGACGACGTCACCGGAGCAGAGGTAGGCTCTGTCGCCGTCGCGGGCATAGTTCCGGCCATTGCCGAGCTCCGGTGAGGGCACCAGCGTGTTCTCCGAGTCGAGTTAGGCACAGGCGGCAAGTTTTGTCAAAGGTCAGGCGGGGAAATGCCCGGCGGCGAGCGCTCCGGCGAAGCGCCGCCGCGGGAACTGCGGGAGAGCGCGAGGTAGACGAAGGGGGGCCGGGTCCACCGGTCAGCCTCTGATCTCGCGCGGGGATCGGGTTTGCGGCCGGGATTCGGTGCGGCAGTGCGGGTAAAACCCCGTGGGCCGCGGTGTGGCCGTTTTCTGAGTGGGCCGGCTCGAGGAGTGGGTCCCACCCGCAGGATTTAAACATTTCTGAAATTTCCAGTTTTAGTGCAAACTTTAGAACCCCATAACTTTTGCTAGGAAGCTCCAAATTTAGTGATTCAAATTGGGTTGGATTCATCTTGCCCAGCTCTGTCCAGATATACAACCCAATTTGTATGAAACCCATTAATTAATTCTGGAAAATTCTTTAAAGCTTTTCAGAAAAAGAATTTTAGAGGGAGTTTGGTTCATCCAAAAATCCCCAAATTTTGCCAGAATGTTCTTTAGGACATTAGTAAACCCCTGTAAAAGTTTCATACCATTTGGAGTTGATTTGGTCAGAGGAATTCAAATTGGAAGGTGCTGTGTTCATTTGAATGCAGAAACATTTTCAGAGAATTTCCAAAACTTGGAAATTCAATTCTGGGCAAACCTTAACTCCAAAAATACTAGGAAAAATTCATGCAAACTCTAGGAGCTATAATTGAAATTGTAGTTCACTAAGTTGGGTATGAACAGGGGTCTGACCTCAGAATTAATTCCTCCTTGCTTATTTGCTAAGAAAATTATTCTGAGCAAACCACTCCATGAAAAGTGCTAAGGTTTGGTCCAGAGGGTTTTCTTGTGACAAGGAACTCACACAAAAATTCTCAGCTCCATTGGAGCTCTAGATTACCCCTGTCCTGTTTAACCACTTAAGGGATTAATATGGAAAAGGGGGAAAACCACTTAGCATTTAACCATGTGATTAAGTTCAAGCCAAACCACCAACACCAGTTCATCTTTAAATTCATAAACAAAGTTCCAGGTGTTAGAGGCTGGTTATTAGAACTAATA
This sequence comes from Neostapfia colusana, assembly GCA_030760725.1. Taxonomy (NCBI): domain Eukaryota; kingdom Viridiplantae; phylum Streptophyta; class Magnoliopsida; order Poales; family Poaceae; genus Neostapfia; species Neostapfia colusana. Next base: position 26,747,145 of record JASWHV010000017.1, on the reverse strand, counting down.
GTAGAAGTCTTACTCTAAATTAACATGTAGTATTTCATTAACGTGTAGCCGTTGAAGAAGAGACTCCGGAAGTGCTGGACTTCCTCCTTCCGGACGAAGAACTAACTCCTGACCAGCAGCAACAAGGCAAGCCCCGGTTTGCATTAACCCTTTTTAAAAGTTTTACTTTGTTTACATGTGTCATGTGAAGTATGTATGTGCATTAGGTATAGGATGAATGAAACCCCACTTGCATAACCAAAGGTTCCTAAAAGAGTGACGGTAGTGTCAAGGACCTCGAGTAGACAGGCTATGCTTAATGAGTCATAGGACTTCGGTACAAGTCGAGTAGTTGGAATCTACTCGCGAGATAGGCTTGGGACACACGGGTTCGGTTGAGTGATGTGAGATCACTTTAGTAATGAAAATGAGACTAGGCAGGGGCTAGGGCGCAGCAAGAGAGAGTCTTGTGTGCGCAGCCCTGCCCGTGTCGATTGAGGACCGATCCGTGTGCGGCCCTGCTGAACAAGTATTGAACGTACCGAAGGCATATCGGATATATGGGCCCCGATAAACCGATGTAGCCTAAACCTCCGGGCGTCGAGGCATAGCACACCGATTTATAGGTGTAGGTTGAGGGCAGCAAGGTGGAAATCTGCCAACGGGCATAGAGAGATGCTCCGTGTGGGTAACCTCCTGCTCGTTTCGGTGCGACCGGTTCGACGTTTGGGCTGTTGGGTGAAAGGTTGTCCCGTACACCATCGAGTGAGCGTGCTGTGCAGCTCCACGGGTGGGCGTACGTGACGTGCTCTTTGGGTTTTCCCTGCAGGTGTATATCGAGTCGATTCGCCGTCCCTCGCGGTGATGAGTACTGCTTGTTCACTGCGTCGTAACGTAGACTAATGGATGAAATATGTTGATTCAATGATGCTGATTGATATAATTGTATTGCTACATGTGTGCCACCAAATACTGCTTACTAAATTTCAGATTTCATGAACTGTTAACTTGTTGCTAAAAGATGAACTAAGGATGAACTTGTAGGCGTGTCCGTTTGCTGAAATGTTACTACCCTATGTCCATTGTACCCCTCATGTAGAGTTTCATGCTTAGGTGAGTCGGTTAAGCCTTGCTGAGCCTTTGTGCTCAGGGTTGCTGCTTAAGTGTTTTTCAGGTGAGGAGCCACCCACGGACTCGGAGTACGAGTCCACCGGCGAGGGTTACCCTCCGTCGGGGACCACGGCTGAGTGGGAGCCGTACACGCCGCGCTGAGCTGAGACGTGCAGCTAGTGTGGGTTGCCCTAGGGCTGGGCAACCGACTTTTGCTAAATAGGCGGGCGCGAGTTGTATAGTGTAGTCTTCCGCTGTGTAATAGAACAATAGTTGTAACTGAAGTTTGTACCTGTTTGTACAGTTTCAGCTGTTTTTTCCCATGTAATATATCGTGTTCTTATGACGTGTGCTGTCGGGTGTCGCATCGCGCGGCACCACCCTCTGCGATCCTGGATGAGCGGATTCCGGTCCGCCACAGGATGGAACTCGGGAAGTGATGGAGGTATGTTGGAAATGTAATACATGCTGGGATTACATGTAAAGTTAAGTTGCTGTTTTATCATGGTTTTACAAATCTGCTTTTCTGCAAATAAGCCTTTTATACCTACCTTGTTTATGAGATGCATATCATGTGTTTTCCCACACTTGCTGAGTACATCATTGTACTCAAACTTGCATTATTACTTCATCATCAGCAGCAGGAGAAGCCTACTATGAAGATCAAGTGGAGCATTATGGCGTGTGATCTGTTCTCAACCTTGCATGTGGAGGGAGTAGAGATGGAGCCACTTCTGCTTAGATTTGTTTCCGCATTAGCTAAATTGCTTCCGCATTAGAATAAAGACTTCCGCTGTGAGCATGAGTCCAAGGCTCATGAGGTATTGTAATAAACTCTGTTATTCGTGGTAATACATAATCTGAATTCAGTTTGTGGAATGTATGTGTATGTGTGACGAACATCCTGGGCACACATATGCATTAGTTCTCGGTTCCGTGGTTTTCCCACAGAATTGAGGGCGTCACATCTCTGCACGCGCATCTCAGTGCCGCCAGCCGATTTACACCTTGAGCTCTCAATCTACCCTCTGAACGACGGGCAATGCCTCAATACCCAGCTACCCGAGTTACATCAGTTTCCCGGTTCCCATATAGCCGGTAGGTCTTCGGTACTGTTCTAGCTTGTTCAACAGGCCCGCACACGGCTCGGTCCTCAATCGACACAAGCGGAGCTACAGCACACAGGCCCCAAAGTCCTGTTGCCCTTACCCTCCGCTCGGTCTCATTTTTCTTGCCATGTGTATCATGTGCTATCTCTACCCGAGTCGAGTGCCTCTAGCCTATGCTCGCGAGTAGTTCCAACTACTCGACTTGTACCGAATCCTACACTATCTTAGCATTGCAGTAGCTAACGGGGTTTTGCAATCCTAAACCCAACCCATGGTTTTCTTGGCTATGCACTTGGGTTTCCAAACAAGACTCAAATACATGGAACAATAGTATTCAAGTATGTGCTCAAAACAATAAAAATTTGTAAAAAGGTTAATGCAAACCGGATCTTGCCTCCTTTGTAGGGTAGTATATAATAGAAGTTAGTGATCTTCAATCCCTTGATCTTTCTGATCTTGCTTAACTGATCCACACGTCAAGGGATGGCTCCGTCGATGTCCTTCATCGTGAACCCTATCGACATGTATATGCATAGTATTTTATAATGTAATTTAAAGACTTAAGGATTAAAACTTCTTAAGAACAGAGGCTGTGTAGAGATCCTAGGATGAAGTGGTTGCCTCTGTTGTGCAAAGAACCCACAAAGAAACTAAATCTACCTTAGATGTTTCATTACCTCCCCAGCTAAGTGTCTAATGACATATAAGATGAGCCCTAATGATTTGGACATAACTAAAGATCTAGATCTCCAATGACTTCGAAAGTTTTACTGGAAGTCTTACACCACACAGGGATTTAGCTTGCCAAATTGCAGCTAAAGTGGAAGGAAATTGTGTCTCCCACAATTTCCACACTAACCCTATGTTGTTCTTCATATCCAATAGAATGGAGAACCAGGATAGGGAGACTCAAGGCTCAATTTGAGTTGAAAATTTGCATGTGAATTCCTGGTCACATGAAAGTGCCCTGGACCAAAAATGAACACTTTTCATTGAGTGTTTTATTCAGAACAATTCCCTTAGCAACTAAGCAAAAAGAAATTAATTCTGAATTACTTCACATGTTCATGCCCAACTTAGTGAACTACAATGTTAATTATAGTTCATGGAGTCTGCATGAATTTTCCTAGGGTTTTTGGAGGTAAGGATTGTCCAGAATTGAATTTCCAAGTCTTGGAAATTTCTCTGAAAATGTTTCTGTATTTATTTGAACACAGCAACTAAAAATCTGAACTTTTCCTGCTCAAATCAACTCCAAATGAGCTGAAACTTTTACAGGAGTCTAGCAACACCCTAAAGAATATTCTGGCAAAATTTGAGGATTTTTGGATGAACCAAACTCCCTCTAAAATTCTTTTGCGAAAAGATTGAAAGACTTTTTTAGAATTAAATAGGGACTTTCATACAAATTGGGTTGCATATTTGGATAGAGTTTGTCAACCTGAATCTAACCCAATTTGAATCACTAAATTTGGAGGTTCTTACACAACGATATGAGCTTCACAAGAATTGGGAACAATCTGAAAATGAGCTCTGTTCTATTTTCAAATTTTCAGAGACATAAGGAATTAACACCACATTTGACCAAGCAAATTAGGTCCAATGCCTCTGAAATTTTTACTGGAGTTCAAGTATTTTTGGAAGAACCTCCTGCCCAAATTTGGGAATTTTACAATACATAGAACTCCAGGAATAAATCCTACAAGAATTTCTTTATATGAATTAAGGAGCCAAATCCAGGGATTTTCATAATTATTGGGCTGCACCCCTGGACAGTACTCTTTGAGAGGAATCTAACAAAATTTGTTTCAAAATTTTTGGACATCCCCACACAAAGTTATGGCTCTTCAAAGATTGAACTGGAAACTGAAAATCCCAGAAATGTTTAAACGCTGACGGTGGGTCCGGGCTACGTGTCACTCACAGAAACAAAGGCACACGGGGCCACACATATTCCTCTGTGCAGTCACACCGGATCCCACAGCCACAGAAGATCAGGGTTTTAAACTTTCTCTCACTGACAACTGGGCCCGCCGACCCCTTCTTCAACCTCACGCCAGAGGCCCGAGCGGCAGCGTCCTCTGGCGAGGTTCGCCGGAATCCAGTTTCCAGTCGCCTCCTGACCTCAAGTTCGCTGCCCCCCATAACTTTTGGTGCTCAACTCAGTTAGAGGGTCGCCGGCGGCCGAGGTTCGCCGGAAACTAGCCTGCAGCTATCACAGAGAAGATTAGAACTCCGGTGAGGTCGGGTTCCATCGTTTCTTCACCAAATGACCATCTCTCGGGCTCTAGAGCATCAGGGGGACTGGTAGAAGCTGGACATGGACTCTAACACAGGTGAAACGGCCGGAAACCTAGGGTTCCACGGAGACCCGAGGCGTTCTCCCATGGCGGCCCGAAAAACCGCAAGAACTCGGTCGTTTCTGGATCGTTTAGCCCGATTCTTGGTCGATAGGGAGCGCTAGGATGTGAGGAAGATGTTTGCAAGCTTGCTAGGGCAGTAGTTACCCGAGCAACTCGAATTCCGGGGTAGACCTAGTTCTACCGGGATTCACTACGTTTCGGGAGAACTGGAAATTCTCGTCACTCGGCTGATGGATCGTTGTACGGTTTGCAGCTACACGAGCTAGGGAAGATGACACACCTTTCTTGTGTAGAGGGGGAACGGTGAAATGGTCATGGTCTGTAGCTCAGTGTCCATGGTGAGCCGGTCGGGGTTCTGCCGTGAGCTGGTGAAAAACTTGTGCACGCCCTTGCGCGCCTTTTATGTGTCGGAAGCTTGAGTGGGTGAGGCGCGGTGGCGGCTGGCGATCGGGAGACCGAGAGCGGCCGAGCTGTGGTCGTGAGCGAACTGCCGAAGCGAGAACGGGAGAAAGAAACGAATTGCCTTTGGTCCACCTGCTGTGGAGTCGATTAAATCGAGCGACGAACGGCAAGCAGGAGCTGGCGCTGGGGGAAAGCCGGCAACGCCGGGCGCCGGCGCGCTGTCGGGCGCGCGCTCGTCCGAGGGAAAAACAGAGGCGGTACCCTGTGTTGAGAGGCTGACAGGTGGGGTCCACACCTCCCAAATTTTTCCCTCACTGTGCTTTAAGATTCCCACCTAAACATTGTCCAAATCTCACCAAATTTGGAGGAGAGGCCAAACATAATGTGAGAGATTTGAATATGAAATCTGATTTCAAAATTGAGCACATTTGGCTCAGTTTCCAAATTCAAATTTGAATTTGAATGTGCTCACAAATATTCCTCCAAATAAATGGTATATGAGCTCCAAAATTCTCCAAACTTGGAACTTAAACTCTTGAGCACTTGAAGAATGCATTGGTGAATTCACTTGAATGCATTTAGACAATCTGATCATGAATCCTTTTAAATGATTCAAATTTGTGTTTAAATCTCTCTCAACTTCTATTCACATAGGGTGTACACATGAATGAGATTGGTGGAGTGCATTTCTTTCCTCATGTCAACTTGTGTTAAGCATGGGCTAAAGGAGATTTTCAACTCCCTCATATGACCATTTTTGGTGTTCATTATTTCATGTGATACATGATCAAGAAATTCCCATGCCTTAACTTTGTTTTACAAGTTGAAATCAAACTCTCCCAAATTATCTCCACAGTTTGCAAATAAGGAAAAGCTATTATGTGGAGTTAAAAACTGAACTGCCTTTGGATAATTGGGCACCATTCATCCAAGTTCAAATAGGTATTTGAATTCATCGCACCTTTAGGTCTATTTGGAAAAATGGGTAGCAAATATCTTCAAAATTTCATGAGACTTTGCCTACGCCCTTAATTTGGACCTAAAGAATTCAAATGTGAAACCTGATCCTTGATTTAGCTGCTGCAAATGTGATTTTTAGCACAACAGTCTTGGAAACCATTGTGTAAATCTCATTTGAATTTTTGAGTGGAACCAACTTGCTCCAAAATTTGAATTTAGCCCTCTCACACATATGGGTACTTCCCTACTTGGCTTCAAATTTCTTTCGGTTCCAAGTTTTCAATAACCATTGAACTTGTGTGGAGGGAGCTTTCATGTGTATTATCACATGTGAAAAAGTTTAAACATGTCCCATTTTTCCTACATATGAACTAACTTTGTGCAAACATAATTTTCTTTGTGTTCATATTTTTGGGACCTTTACATTCCTCCCCCTTAAAAGAATATCGTCCCGAGATTATAAGGTAAAAAATGAGAGGGAGGATAGTAGAAAAATCATAGGATGTGTGACGTCAAAGGTCGGGATGATTAGCGCGAAGAAATCCTTTGCTCTCCCATGTCGCTTCAACCTTGGAGTAACAACTCCGAAAAACTTTATAGAACCACAACGTATGGTGGCGTGTGGTTCGGTCCTTTATGTCGATGATCTGAACCAGTCCCTCCTAATATGTGAGATTTGGTTTCAGTTCCTCGATATTCCCTAGCTGAGTGGTGGTTAAACATTTGAGACACTTCCTCAGCTGAGAATGATGGAAGATATCATACACACCGGGTAATATTGTTGGTAATTCCAGCCGGTATGCAACAGAACCACATCTTTCCAATACCTGGAATGGACCGATGAATCGGGGTGAATAGAAACTCTGATAAGTGAACCCCGTCCAAAAATGTACTTCCTAAATTCCAGGTTACGGGGTACAACAATTCTGTCCTTCAAACCACAGGACGTCGTTGTCGAAGTGTGCGGTCGACACTTCCCCCGGGCCTGCACTGGGCAGCCCGCGGAGGTTCTTTTTTCGGTGGGGCGAGTCGCTTGCGGAGAGATTGAGCGTATGGACGAGTTAGGAATAGCTTGACACGGCGAGTTTTACGTGGTTCAGGCCGCCGGAGCGTAAAACCCTACGTCCACGGCGAGCTATGGAGCTCGCTGTATTGCTTGTTGCTCAGAACCGGAGTCCTGAGCTTGGGGGAGAGTTACACCTTGGGTGCGAATGGCTAGAGTGCGAACCCTTGCTAACGTTGCCTACCCGAGCCTTTTATAGTCCAAGGCTCGTGTGGCTTACAAGGGGGGCCCGGGACCCGACAGGTGGTCCCGGGGAGATTGCCTGCAGACTACCGTATCCGCAGTTATGTCGGTAGTTGTCTCTGGCGAAGGCTTCTGAGCCTTCGTCTTGCAGCCCTGCCCATGCCGCATGCTAGTCGTAGTGGTTGATGACGGCGGAGGCGGCATTGGATGTCTTGTCGCTGCGTTTATTGGCTGACAGGCACTGACACCGCGCGCCAGTTTGTGATGTGACTAGGCGCAACAGCACCTGACAGAGGCGTGCTCCGCGTTTCCGCATCTTGGGAAGGTGCGGGCCTTGAATATCTTGTACGGGCAAGGTCGCGCCTTTACGCCCGCTTCCTACCGCTCGGGGGCAGGCAGCGTTCTTCTGCTAGACACATGGCGGGCCCGGAGCCCTCCTCAGGGGAGAGGGGGGTCCGGCCCCGCAGGACATGTGGAGCCTCGGGACCTCTCCCCGCGGAGGGGGAGGTCCGGCTTCTGTCGGCCACGTGGCAAGCCCGGAGCTCTCCTCTGAGGAGAGGGAGGTCTGGCCCTACTGGACACGTGGCGCCTTCGGACCTCTCTCCCGCGGAGGGGGAGGTCCGGCTTCTGTATGCCACGTGGCGGGCCCGGAGCTTTCCTCTGAGGAGAGGGAGGTCCGGCCCCGCCGGACGCGTGGCACCTTCGGAGCTCTCCCTGCGGAGAAGGGCGAGTTCCTTAGGCATTTTCCCCTATGCGCGGGGGTACCCCAAATCGCGGGTACCGACGGTGGCCCCCGGGCCCATCTCGGGGGATATAGCGAGCCTGAGGTGGGACCTCCGTCTCTTCTGATCTGGGCACTTTCTCTAAGTCCCGCATTGACCGCTGCCGGAGCACGAACAGCCGCGTGATCGTGGGAGCGTGCGCCCACTTGATGGTTGCTTTTACTGCGGCGGTTCCCAAGACTGCCACTTCTGCACGTTGCGGCGCTTTCTTCGGGAACCGCCGGAGTGCCTTGCCGGCTCGTCTTCTTAGGAGACTGACTCCCTGACCCACCGCTTCAGCTGGGCGGCTTGGGTCCATCTGTCATCGGCGCTCGGTCTTCGAGCCGAAGCGGTTGCCGATGCGGCGTATTCGAAGAGTTTCGAATCGCTTGGAATTGCACTTGGGAAGTTTTAAGAGGGGATCTTACCCACATTGCGGCTTCCCTTCGCACTTCCCAGCACTTTTTTCTTGGACTCTTGTGCCTTTGTCTTCTTGCCTTTGAGTCCTCCCTCGTCATGGCCTCCAACCCGCCACCAGAGAAGAAGCGCGCTCGATCTCCTCCAAGGGCGGCGTCTGTGCCAAGTCGGGGACCTGGGGTGCCTGCATCTCCTACTTCTGGAGATGGCACTCCTTCCGGTGGTGACTCAAAGAGGCCCCGGGCTGATTCGTTGAGGGGAGTTTCTGGAGTGTCCCCGTTTCCGCCAGTTCAAGCGACTGCGGAGCGGCCGTCAGTGACGACGGCGGGCTCTGGGAGTCCTACCCCGGCTCGGAAGTCGGGATTCAGAGCCCGCTGGAGTGTTCGCGCTTCCCGGCCATCCCCGACTGGCGGGGAGTCTGCGCCGTTGCGCTCGGGAACCGGGACAGCTGCCACGGCCCCCAAGTCAGCGCGAGCTTCTCCTGTTCCGGTGTGTCCGGACTCCGCGGCGGCGTCATCTCTTCCTGCCGAGACGGCCGCCGCGGCCCCCAGGCCAGCGCAGGTCGACCCTGCACCAGGCGGCCCGGCCTCTATTCCAGCGCCGCCTTCCCCGGCTCATCCCTCTCCACAGGTCAAGACGCCAGAAGCTAGAGAGAGTCCGGCAGGTCCGGCTGCCGGAGCCCCGGCGCCAGTTTCTCCTGACCGGCGTCTCGTCTCGGTCGCTGGTGCATCGACTCCTCTTGAGGATGAGGTGATGGAGGAGGTCGGGGAAGCTGCCCCGGCCTCTGCTGCTCCATTGCCCTTGGCGGATGCCTTCGCGCTTGCCGAAACGAGCGTCCGGCAGATCTTGGCTGCACTTGGTCGCTAGCGGGAGGAGCACACGGTTGAAAGGAATCGCCTGCTCACCTGGGGGAACCTTTTGCGGGAGCGGACCGCGAAGGTCAAGAGCGAGCTCGACTCCAGGCAGGAGTTGCTTGACTTCAGGGAAGTGCTCCTCGACCGGCTGAAGCGGTCTGTCGATCGCATGGACGCCGAATCACGGCGGATCAACAGGGAGGCCCTGGAGGCACACGCCTGGGCCGAGGAGAGCCTCTCTGCCGCGGAGGAGATACGGCAGCTGTTGGAGCGCCGTAAACTCGTCGTTGAGGAACGGGAGCGTTCCACGGCAGCCGAGGCGGAGAGGGTCGCTGCGCAGCTGGCGGCGGGCGAGGATGACCTGCGAGCTCGGATCGAGGAGCTAGAGGTTCAGAAGGCAGACCTCGACTTGAGGGAGGAACAGGTCTCCCGCGAATGCCGAGCGGTCCTGGACCGGGAGTTGGCCGCCGACATCAAGGCTTCTGAGTTGGAACGGCTTGCTAAGACTCTCCGCCTTCGGGAGAGCTCCCTGGCAGCCAAGGAGAAGGATTTCTCCGAGAGAAACCAAGAGGCCCTGCAGGCAGCCCGCAGCGAGGTAGAGGAGCTCTCGGCCTTGCGGTCTTCCGAGTCGCTTGCGTTCTCGAGCTTCATCAATCGGGCGGGGTCCGCCCTGATCCCCCTGGGCTTCAGTCCGGTGAGGGCAGCGACTCCTGCGTTGAAGGTGGCGGAGGTGATCCCCGCGCTGGAGTCAATCGGCGCCAAGCTGGATAGGCTAGACTCGGTAGTCACCAGCGAGCTTGAGGCCGAGGGATGCGACCTGGCCTTAGAGGTCGCCTCACATGTGCTGGCATGCTTCAAGAGCCGGGACCCTTCTTTCTCCCTGGAGCCAGCGAGAGAGGGCCCAGCCGCGGAGCGGGAGGAAGCTGCCAGGGCTGAAGTCGAGGACGTGGATGCCCTTGTAGCCGCTAGGTTCCGGCGTGAGCCGGGAGGACCCTAGGACTTGTTTCTCCCTTTTTATCGAGTCTGTAGTCCAGCTCATGGAGCCTCGCATAAATAGACTCTCTTGAATGTTTGTGTCTGTGATGCCTTTTCTCTTCTTCTTGGCTTTGCCTGAATGAGTCCTTAGCTCTGCAAGGTACTCATAGGCCTTCACCAATCTCGGAGCTCTGCACAGACACCTTCCCCGGGTCCTAACTGTATTAGGGGCCCCCGGGGGTCTCCGGATCTCGCCCTATGTGGAGGTCCGGATCTGCCTGCCATGTGGCGGGTCCGGAGCCCCTCCTGAGGGGGCTGGAGCTCTGGCCTTGCTGGACACGTGGGGCTTCCGGAGCCCCCCCCCCCCCCCCCCCGCTGAGGGGGAGGTCCGGTTTCCGCCTGACGCGTGGCGAGTCCGGAGCCCCCCTCAGGGGAGGCGGGAGCTCTGGGCCCGCTGGACACGTGGGGCCTTCGGGCCTCACCCCTGCTGAAGGGGCGGGACCCGGTCCTTCCAGTCCTATGTCGGAGTAGTTGGTAGCTCCTTTCCCCCCGCTTCGTGCAGTCCCCGTTGCTGTAACCTGGAGGTCCTACACACAGGTAGAGGAAACGTAATTCTCCTCGGGGGGTCCTCCCCTCCCGTCTCCTAGTCTTATTCGGCTTACGATCCTGATCCGTTATGCGGGGCTTGGGCAATTCTGTGCGCGAGGCGCCGGAGCTCCGGCTCCCTCCGAGGTCCAGGTACGGCTGTCCGATCCCTAGTACCGGGCCGTGCGCCGGGGAAGCAGAGTGCACAGGCTTTGGGTTCATGACCAGGCAAAGCGGTTGTACTCCCCTATACCTCCGGAGGGCAGGATGCGCACGCTTTGGGCACGGAGCCGGCTAAGCGGGATACGCACCCTGGACCCCCCATGCACAACGCAGGCCTTTCCTACAGGTGATCAACTGGCACCGCAACACCTGACTGGGGGAGGCCCGAGAGACTCACTTGGCCATCGGCAGGTGCCTCAAGCGCAACCGCCCTCGGTAGGATAGCAAATGCTTACTATGGATGAGCGTGGGAGAGAGGGAGCTAGATGTACGATGAACATACATAGATAGTGCGATCATAAAGATTAATGCATAATTTAAATGAGCACATGAGAGAGAGCGAAGTAGAACAAGTTTCTGTGTTAATGCCCATAGGTGGAAGTCTGGCTGTACATGGAGGCAATGACCCGCCTCGTCTACAAGGGAAGCAAGACTCTACGCGCTTAGGGTCGGAACCAGGCTAAGCTGGACGTAGTCCTGGACCGTCCCTTGAGACTTAGCTGCCCCAAGCGCTGTTCCTAAACTCTATGGGATTTATTACAGAAGGGAACGACCCTGTTCTACTAATGCTCGGGGGGTAGGACTTACAGTGTTGTTCCACGCCAAAGGGTTTTGGGAACGGATCCCACACTCGGTTCAAAGGCATGTGTACCTGGGACGGCAACTTTCGTGAATCGGAAGGGACCTTCCCGGCTGGGGGAGAGATTATAGGTCCTTCTCAGGAAAGTGTGTGCCGTGGCACCAGGTTGCCTTTCTGCAGGTCCCTGACGCGTTTGGTTCTTTGGCGGTAGTGCTAGAGCAACAGCCGAGACCGTGCGTTGTGGGGTGTTACCTGCAGCCGAGCCTCGTCAACGAGGTTGTTATCTTCACGCTGGATCAGGTCCTGTGCGGCTTCTCCTGGGCGCCCCCGGGGAGTTCTCCCCTTCTGGCTAAGGCGTTCAAGGGGTAGGTGGACCCGGGCTCGTCTTGGGGGACCCAAGGCGTCTTCCCCTTCTGGCAAGGCCTTCAAGGGTTTGACAGACCTTGGACGGCCCCCAGGAGGTATGACCGAGGCACAGAGGCGTGCTCTCGGGAGGGGCTGGCCCGATCTTGCACCATTGTGATTGGTGCTTGGGCTGCTGCGACTACTTGGAGCTTCTCCAAGGTTGACGCCGCAGCAGTGCAGCCTCCACTAACCTTGGACGGCAGCCACAGTCGGCTACCACCCCGGCCCGTCACCATCGGAGCTGGAGTCCTCACTGTTATGCACTGTCTTCATGACACGCTGAGGCTCCTGAAACCCCACCTGGTGGCCGGCGCTGACTGAAGCGTCGACTTTCTGCTTGCCATCCCTCTGAGGGTGGAGCGGCGCCTCAACTCTCTGCTGCCTTCCTTTGCGGAAGCGCTCTGCGAGCCTCTGGATATCCCAGCACTCGGCGGCAGTATGGTTGCCGGCGCCATGCATGGGGCATAGCCCGCCCTGCTCACTATCTGGGGCTGGCAACTGCCGCTGCCTTTTGTCGGGGCGTGGCCCCCGAGCTCCACTAGCCGTCGCTGCTGCGGCGACCGGAGCCGCGGACGATGACTTCATCTTGCCACTCCCTCGGTTCTTGGCCTTCTTGCCACTTCCATAGGAAGCAGCGCCGGACCCGGGCTGTCCTCCTAACTCGGAGGTCGGCAGAGCGTGCCAGTTCCGCCCTTCAGCTGCTCTGGCGCACTTGTCCGCCAGGCTGAAGAGCTCAGAGACGTCGCGGACCTCTCTGGTCGCGAGCTTTTCAAGCATTTTCTCGTCCCGGACACCCTGCCAGAACGCCACCACCACAGAAGCACATTGAATATGCGGGATGGTGTTGCGTACCTGGGAGAACCGCTGGATGAAGGAGCGCAACGACTCCCCAGGTTGTTGCTGGATGGCGTGGAGGTCGAGTTCCGTGCCAGGCCGGGTATAGGAACTGCCGAAGTTGGCGATGAACTGCCGGCAGAGCTCTCCCCAGGAAGTTATGGACCCCTGGGGGAGGTTCATGAGCCAAGACCGAGCTGGACCGGTCAAGGCGACAGGGAAGTAATTGGCCATGACGGCCTCATCCCCTCCTGCGGCAAGTACGGCGGTGGAGTATATCTGGAGGAACTCCGCCGGGTTGACGCTGCCGTCGTACTTCTCGGGCAGGTGCGGCCAAAACTTGCGCGGCCACCTCGCGAAGCGAAGGTGGGGTGCAAGGGCCGCACATCCTGCTCCTGTTGCCGCAGGTATTGGTGCCGCGAACGCTTGGTTCGCACCTGGCACAGTGTACCCCGGTATGGGCAAGGCTGCGCCATAGACCGGGGGCGCCGTTTGTAGGGCATATTGTTGTGGCATATGCTGCGCGGTGTATGCCTGGGGCAGGGCTCGCATGGCGAAGATCTTCCCTCCAGGCTGGGTCGAGGCCAATGTCATGCTGTCGCCAGCCTCTAGGTTGCGACGCCTTTCTCGACGTCGCTCGAGGTACACCCGGGCATCCTGGCCCAACTGGCACCGTTCCAGCTCTGTCCTCAGGTCCGTCGACGGGAGCCTGGAGGAGCTGAAACGCCGTCTGCCCGTCAATCGTTGGCGTGCGTGTCAGCGACACAGCCGGTTGGCCGGGACGTCGCCCTCGCCAAAACCGAGGGTTTGCGGCGGCGACGACGAGGCGGTCCACCTCGTGAACCCACTGTTGGGTCGCTGAATGGGGCGCGTCCCCAGCAGGTGGGTTGCGCAGTAGCGCTCTCGCTGCAGCTAGCGCACCCCTGTGGTGTACGCTCAGCGCTGCAGAAGATCTCACGCTGGTCGGAGCCTGCATTGCCGGAGTCGGTGTTGCCGGAGTCGGCTGCTGGCTACCAGGTTGTGCCGACACACTCCGTCCTGAGTGCGTCAACATGTACTCCCCGCTGGTCACGGTTCGCCGTGAACGCGGAGGGGAGTTTGCCGCTGAAGGAAGCTTGGTCATCTTCGTTGGCGGAAACTCGTCGCGCAAGGGAAAAGCCCCCTACCTGGCGCGCCAAATGTCAAAGTGTGCGGTCGACACTTCCCCCAGGCCTGCACTGGGCAGCCCGCGGAGGTTCTTTTTTCGGTGGGGCTAGTCGCTTGTGGGGAGCTTGAGCGTATGGAAGAGTTAGGAAGAGCTTGACACGGCGAGTTTTACGTGGTTCAGGCCGCCGGAGCGTAAAACCCTACGTCCACGGCGAGCTATGGAGCTCGCTGTATTGCTTGTTGCTCAGAACCGGAGTCCTAAGCTTGGGGGAGAGTTACACCTTGGGTGCGAATGGCTAGAGTGCGAACCCTTGCTAACGTTGCCTACCCGAGCCTTTTATAGTCCAAGGCTCGTGTGGCTTACAAGGGGGGCCCGGGACCCGACAGGTGGTCCCGGGGAGATTGCCTGCAGACTACCGTATCCGCAGTTATGTCGGTAGTTGTCTCTGGCGAAGGCTTCTAAGCCTTCGTCTTGCAGCCCTGCCCATGCCGCATGCTAGTCGTAGTGATTGATGACGGCGGAGGCAGCATGGGATGTCTTGTCGCTGCGTTTATTGGCTGACATGCTCTGACACCACGCACCAGTCTGTGATGTGACTGGGCGCAACGGCACCTGACAGAGGTGTGCTCCGTGTTTCCGCGTCTTGGGAAGGTGCGGGCCTTGAATACCTTGTACGGGCAAGGTCGCGCCTTTACGCCCGCTTCCTACCGCTCGGGGGCAGGCAGCGTTCTTCTGCTAGACACGTGGCGGGCCCGGAGCCCTCCTCAGGGGAGAGGGGGGTCCGGCCCCGCAGGACATGTGGAGCCTCCGGACCTCTCCCGGCGGAGGGGGAGGTCTGGCTTCTGTCGGCCACGTGGCAAGCCCGGAGCTCTCCTCTGAGGAGAGGGAGGTCCGTCCCTGCTGGACACGTGGCGCCTTCGGACCTCTCTCCCGCGGAGGGGGGAGGTCCGGCTTCTGTATGCCATGTGGCGGGCCCGGAGCTTTCCTCTGAGGAGAGGGAGGTCCGGCCCCGCTGGACGCGTGGCGCCTTCGGAGCTCTCCCTGCGGAGAAGGGCGAGTTCCTTAGGTATTTTCCCCCGTGCGCGGGGGTACCCCATATCGCGGGTACCGACAGTCGTCTCCGTCTTTCCGGAAACATTTCAACTCCCCACTATCTATATGTCTCCGCAAATGTGACATGCCCCTGTCCTGTTTTCTGGGCTGCCACCCTTTCTTCACGGATGGTGGGGATAAAAGCTAAATTGTAGAGAGCTCTAGGGGGAACCACACGTAATGGTGGCTCGCTCTCTCCAAACGGCATGATGGTCAGATTGTTGACGCGTGACTTGTGACTCAGCGCATCCGCCACTACGTCTGCCTTGCCGGGGTGATAATGGATCTCTATTTCGTAATCCTTTATCAATCCTAACCATCTTCGCTACCTCATGTTCAACTCCTTCTGAATGAATATGTACTTGAGGCTCTTGTGGTCGGTATATAAATGCACAAGGTTACCGAGTAGGTAGTGCCTCCACATTTTCAGTGCAAGTGCCACGGCAGCGAACTCCAAGTCGTGCGTTGGATAATTCTGCCCAGGGTTTCTAAACTGCCGTGATCCATACGCGACAACTCTTTGGTCTTGCATCAGCACACATCCGAGCCCAATGCCGGATGCATCGCAGTACACATCGAACGGTTTTGTTGTGTCTGGCTGCGCCAAAACCGGTGCTGATGTCAGGTGTTCGACTAAAGCCTTGAATGCCGCTTCACATGCTGGGCTCCAAACCTATTGTCTTTTTCAGCAGCTCTGTCATAGGCTTGGCAATCTTTGATAAGTTCAGGATGAACTTCCGATAATGTCCCCCGAGTCCGAGGACACTCCGTACCTCGTGAACAGTTCTTGGAGACTTTCAATGCAGCACTTGTGCGACCTTACTCGGGCCTACAGCGATGCCCTTCGCTGAGATGATATGCCCGAGAAAAGTACTTTTGCTATCTAGAATTCGCACTTGCTGAATTTAGCGTATAGCTTGTGATCCCGCAGCCTTTGCAATACTATACACAGGTGCTTCTCGTGTTCTTCCTCCGACTTGGAATAAACCAGCAGGTCGTCGATGAAGGCCACGACAAACTTTTCCAGCTCCGGCATGAATACCGAGTTCATCAAGTACATGAAGTGAGCTGGAGCATTGGTGAGGCCGAAGGACATGACCAGGTATTCATAAATACCGTACCTCGTCAAAAAGCTGTCTTTTAGAATATCCTCAGCCCGCATCTTAATCTGATGGTACCCTGATCTTAAATTCATTGTGGAAAAGATCTTTGCTTCGACCAACTGATCAAACAATACATCGATCTGTGGTAACGGGTACAGGTTCTTGATTGCCACATTGTTAAGCAGGCGAGCACTACACAAAGTCGTAGTGTTTCGTGCTTCTCCTTTGTAAACAAGGCTGAATAACCCCAAGGTAACGACCCAGTCGTATAAAACCTTTGCTCGTAGGGTTATTCAGCGGTGTCTTCCACTCTGCTCATTCATTGGGTGCCATTTTGTACGGCCTTCGTGAACTCAGTGGCGTTCCTGGTGCAAGTTCAATCTTGGACTCTATGTCCTGTTCGGGCGGTATGCCCAGTAAACAATTGGGAAACACCTCCTGAAATTTACGTACCACCGGACTGCCCTCTATCTAACAGTTTCCAAGTGGTTCAATATTGCAATCTATTGCCGACTGGCGCCCAGAATCAATGTATGAAGACCGTGCCGTGGGAAGTTTGAGCTTAACGGTTCGAAAACTGATGTTGTGAACCGCTCTGTGGTAATTTAACCACGACATTCCCAAAATAATGTCGATCTTCAGACCCCAATAATAAAGAGGGTCGTGGGTTATAGTCTAACCCGCAAACAAAGAGGTGCTCGGAAAACAACATCACTTCTTGTAATGCTGCCCCGGTGAAGATATGAGGTATTACCTCTTTGTAAAGGTGGTTTGGAGCTGATGTCGAGCCACAAAAGATGGACTAACAAAGCTAGGTGTGGCACCTAAGTCCAAGAGAATTAATACCGGTAGCCGATTCAGAGAAAACATGTATGCTAACACGGCTTCTCCTTCTGGAACATCTTCACTCACTGTGTAGTGAATGTCGCCCATTGTCTGCCCTCTTCTCTGCAGATATCGGTACGGGTCTGAACATTTTTAATATGATGACCCACACCCTCGAATTCCCTCCAGACAATACCTAGCACAATGGTCCATCCGACCACAATTAGAGCACGGATGTCTCTCCGGCTCTTCTCTAACTTGTGGTTGGAAGCCAGATACATATAGCTGCAGCGATGGAGTACAAACCACCGTCTGATGCTGCTGCTCTGGAGGTGGTGCAAGTTGTGGTACTTGACCAGCAATCAACCTCTAAGGGGTTAATCGTACAGGGCCTCCATTTCACTGAATGGCGTTCGGAACACCAACAGGTGCTTTTGGGGCACATAACTTGTACTAGCCTGCACGATATCACTCACTTTCCTCCTTTGTACAGAACAGACCTTGATGCACTAAATCTAGACTTTGATCCAGTTAGAAGCATTTTCATTACTTAAGTTGTATACCAAAGTTAGCGTTAACTCCAATATCTTTCCAACAAGTATTCACATGCTTCTATATCACTTCTGGATCAAGAGTTATGATTTTTCAAAGTTGATAGAATTCCTAGGTAAAATTTGCCAGCATCTCCTTTGTATGTGGCTGGTTTTATCACAGTTGTATATGCAAATATAATAGGAATCTGAACAAACTCTAAACTACAACAATGTTGCTTATCTCATAACCTTTCGAACGGTGTATCATATGACCTTTAAGGATTTTTTTCTACGGAATGTTATAAGTGTTTTACAGAAACATCCAGGGAGATTTGCATCTGTCCTGTTTTCTGAACAGTTTACATTCAACTGGACATTCAACCAATTTGGCTTGTGATGTTGCTCTGGAGTTCTACAAACGAGTTGTAGAGTAATTAAAATCCTTTCCAGAACTGTATCAAACACCTCCATTGAGTCAATCTTCTCAGAGTTCTGCTTTATCAAAGTCCAGCAAAAATTTCTGCCAGACAGAGCACTCTGGTTTTGAGAAACATAGAAACCTATGAATTCTCCCCTATGAAACTTAGTTCAAATGAAGAGTTCAATAACTAATATGTGTTTTCCAACTTTAATTTTTAGTTTAAAGTTAGTCATGAATAATTTCTTCACAGGAAAGAAGTCACAAAGTGTAGTACGGTGGCGATGCACCGTAAGACATATGACGGTACTACGTTGCCTCACAAAAAGAAAATCCTATACCGGACTTAGCCGGCTTCGTTAGTTCAGTGGCACTAAACGTCACTCGCACACGGATACTACACGTCTACCGCTTCATGGTTAGACTACCTGCAGAAAACTCAAACAATCGTCAGACTCGGCTGCACACCGAGCCCGGTATCCATACAGTTCGTACACCCAGCCGTCATCACTCGCCCGGATGTTCTCAAGCCAAACATGCCTTGAGTTACGTGTTCACGTTTCAGACCACGTGACGGGGTCTCCCAAATGCCAGCACGCACGCCAGGGACAGACGTTGCTCGAACACCCCAAACGACATGAAGAGTCGTAGAGGATATCAAAACGAGTCGGGTTACCTGCCACCCGTGGGGCTCCATGCTTCAGCTTGTGCGCACTGGTGGACAGCGCTTACGTGCACCCCCCAAGACATACACGTCCCGAGATGCACGATTTTCTGACATAATCATATAGGTTAATATGCCACTTTCTATAAGCTAATAACATCCTTATACGGGCTACTAACTCGTTCCTCACTGGATTTTTGAAAAGGATGAACTTTGTAGTGCGTTATACCTCAAGCGAGCTTTGATACCAACGCTGACACGACCCCACGGTCTTGTCGAGCTAGGATCACGCTGAGGGGTGCTGCGTTGCACAGCACCAAATAACACACATCAAAGGTACAAAGCGGAAGCAAAACTTTTATTACATAAAGTGGTTTATGAACATTTGTACATCAAAATAAGTCCAGTCTACACTCACGAGCGTAGACTACGCATCAAGTTCACGTTCAGCCCTTGAACGTGTCCTTGCTAGCACACACGCACACTAACTCTGCGGCGTGCACGACTCCCACTCGACGGGGTTCCCCTCCTGGGGTTCCGTCTCCTCTTCGGGAGTCCCTTCCTCATAGAACCCTACAAAAGCTTCAAACACAAGCAGTGAGCACGAAGGCTCAGCAAGACTGACCCGTCTCTCCTAAACATGGAACTTCTACATGAGGGGTGATGGGTACATGAGGTAAAAACAAGTTGCAAAGGACTCGCCTAATTAGTGGAACCTTACTTTCAAGTTTTAGCAGCAGGTTGTGGAGAACCTTACGCTAAGGCACATGAGAGAGCCGCAATCAAACAATAAACGCATTTCTCTCATGTACTTTGCCAAAAGTTGAAAAGAACTTTAGTTAGCTCTAACTATAGCAAATCATTAACAATCAAGTTCATCTTTCAATCAGCAACATTTTAACATGAAACTAGCCTGTTCTTTCTACGTCACGGTACAGTGAACAAGTGGTACTCACTGACCGCGAGGGACGGCGATTATAATCGATTTACACCTGCAGGGTTACCTGAACAACCCGTCACATACGCCCGTACTCGATGTTGCCTACAGCAACCGTCACTGACACCGTACGCAACCACCTTTCACCCGTCAGCCAAATATTGAACAGGTCCCATCGTCCCGAGCAAGAGGTCTCTGCATGCGCATCTCAGTGCCGCCAGCCGATTTACACCTCGAGCTCTCAACCTACCCTCTGAACGACGGGCAATGCCTCAATACCCAGCTACCCGAGTTACATCAGTTTCCCGGTTCCCATATAGCCGGTAGGTCTTCGGTACTGTTCTAGCTTGTTCAACAGGCCCGCACACGGCTCGGTCCTCAATCGACACAAGCGGAGCTACAGCACACAGGCCCCAAAGTCCTGTTGCCCTTACCCTCCGCTCGGTCTCATTTTTCTTGCCATGTGTATCATGTGCTATCTCTACCCGAGTCGAGTGCCTCTAGCCTATGCTCGCGAGTAGTTCCAACTACTCGACTTGTACCGAATCCTACACTATCTTAGCATTGCAGTATCTAACGGGGTTTTGCAATCCTAAACCCAACCCATAGGTTTCTTGGCTATGCACTTGGGTTTCCAAACAAGACTCAAATACAAGGAACAATAGTATTCAAGTATGTGCTCAAAACAATTTCCACAGTAACCCTATGTTGTTCTTCACATCCAATAGAATGGAGAATCAGGATAGGGAGACTCAAGGCTCAATTTGAGTTGAAAATTTGCATGTGAATTCCTGGTCACATGAAAGTGCCCTGGACCAAAAATGAGCACTTTTCATTGAGTGTTTTATTCAGAACAATTCCCTTAGCAATTAAGCAAAAAGCAATTAATTCTGAATTACTTCACATGTTCATGCCCAACTTAATGAACTACAATGTTAATTATAGTTCATGGAGTCTGCAAGAATTTTCCTAGGGTTTTTGGAGCTAAGGATTGTCCAGAATTGAATTTCCAAGTCATGGAAATTTCTCTGAAAATGTTTCTGTATTTATTTGAACACAGCAACTCAAAATCTGAACTATTCCTGCTCAAATCAACTCCACATGAGCTGAAACTTTTACAGGATTCTAGTAACACCATAATGAATATTCTGGCAAAATTTGAGGATTTTTGGATGAACCAAACTCCCTCTAAAATTCTTTTGCTGAAAAGCTTGAAAGACTTTTCCAGAATTAAATAGGGACTTTAATACAAATTGGGTTGCATATTTGGATATAGTTTGTCAACCTGAATCTAACACAATTTGAATCACTAAATTTGGAGGTTCTTACACAAGGATATGAGCTTCACAAGAATTGGGAACAATCTGAAAATGAGCTCTGTTCTATTTTCAAATTTTGAGAGACATAAGGAATTAACACCACATGTGACCAAGCAAATTAGGTCCAATGCCTCTGTAATTTTTACTGGAGTTCAAGTATTTTTGGGAGAACCTCCGGCCCAAATTTGGGAATTTTCCAATACATAGAACTCCTGGAATAAATCCTACAAGATTTACTTTATATGAATTAAGGAGCCAAATCCAGGGAATTTCATACTTATTGGGCTGCACCCGTGGATAGTACTCTTTGAGAGGAATCCAACAAATTTTTTTTACAATTGTTGGACATACCCACACAAAGTTATGGCTCTTCAAAGATTGAACTGGAAACTGAAAATCCCAGAAATGTTTAAACGCTGACGGTGGGTCCGGGCTACGTGTCACTCATAGAAACAAAGGCACACGGGGTCACACATATTCCTCTGTGCAGTCACACCGGATCCCACAGCCACAGAAGATCAGGGTTTTAAACTTTCTCTCACTGACGACTGGGCCCGCTGACCCCTTCTTCAACCTCGCGCCAGAGGCCCGAGCGGCGGCGTCCTCCGGCGAGGTTCGCTGGAATCCAGTTTCCAGTCGCCTCCCGACCTCAAGTTCGTCGCCCCCCCATAACTTTTGGTGCTGAACTCAGTTAGAGGGTCGCCGGCAGCCGAGGTTCGCCGGAAACTAGCCCGCACCGATCACAGAGAAGATTAGAACTCCGGCGAGGTCGGGTTCCGTCGTTTCTTCACCAAATGACCATCTCTCGGGCTCTAGAGAATCAGGGGGACTGGTATAAGCTGTACATGGACTCTAACACCGGTGAAACGGCCGGCAACCTAGGGTTCCACGGAGACCCGAGGCGTTCTCCCATGGCGGCCCGAAAAACCGCAAGAACTCGGTCGTTTCTGGATCATTTAGACCGATTCTTGGTCGATAGGGAGCGCTAGGATGTGAGGAAGATGTTTGTAAGCTTGCTAGGGCAGTACTTAACCGAGCAACTCGAATTCCGGGGTAGACCGAGTTCTACCGGGATACACTACGTTTCGGGAGAACTGGAAATTCTCCTCACTCGGCTGATGGATCGTTGTACGGTTTGCAGCTACACGAGCTATGGAAGATGACACACCTTTCTTGTGTAGAGGGGGAACGGTGAAATGGTCTGTAGCTCGGTGTCCACAGTGAGCCCGTCGGGGTTCCGCTGTGAGCTTTGGTTCATGGCGCCAAATCTCAAAATCACGCCGAATAGC
The DNA here is from genome assembly GCA_030760725.1 of Neostapfia colusana. NCBI lineage: Eukaryota > Viridiplantae > Streptophyta > Magnoliopsida > Poales > Poaceae > Neostapfia > Neostapfia colusana. Next base: position 26,725,016 of record JASWHV010000017.1, on the reverse strand, counting down.
AGCTCCCAACTCCGAGGTGCGCTGGTGAACAACTTGTGCACGCCATTGCGCGCCTTTTCTTGGTCGGAAGCTTGAGTGGGTGAGGCGCGGTGGCGGCTGGCGATCGGGAGACCGAGAGCGGCCGAGCTGTGGTTGTGGGCGAACTGCCGAAGCGAGAACGGGAGAAGGAAACGAATTGCCTTCGGTCCACCTGCTGTGGAGTCGATTAAATCGAGCGATGAACGGCAAGCAGGAGCTGGCGCTGGGGGAAAGGCGGCAATGCCGGGCGCCGGCGCGCTGTCGGGCGCGCGCTCGTCCGAGGGAAAAACAGAGGCGGTGCCCTGTGTTGAAAGGCTGAGAGGTGGGGCCCACACCTCCCAAATTTTTCACTCACTGTGCTTTAAGATTCCCACCTAAACATTGTCCAAATCTCACCAAATTTGGAGGAGAGGCCAAACATAATGCGATAGATTTGAATATGAAATCTGATTTCAAAATTTAGCACATTTGGCTCAGTTTCCAAATTCAAATTTGAATTTGAATTTGCTCACAAATATTCCTCCAAATAAGTGGTAGATGAGCTCCCAAATTCTCCAAAATTGGAACTTAAACTCTTGAACACTTGAAGAATGCATTGGTGAATTCACTGGAATGCATTTAGACAATCTGATCATGAGTCCTTTTAAATGATTCAAATTTGTGTTTAAATCTCTCTCACCTTCTATTCACATAGGGTGTACACATGAATGAGATTGGTGGAGTGCATTTATTTCCTCATGTCAACTTGTGTTAAGCATGGGCTAAAGGAGATTTTCAACTCCCTCATATGACCATTTTTGGGGTTCATTATTTCATGTGATACATGATCAAGAAATTTCCATGCCTTAACATTGTTTTACAAGTTGAAATTAAACTCTCCCAAATTATCTCCACAGTTTGCAAATAAGGAAATGCTATTATGTGGAGTTAAAAACTGAACTGCCTTTGGATAATTGGGCACCATTCATCCAAGTTCAAATAGGTATTTGAATTCATCGCACCTTTAGGTCTATTTGGAAAAATGGGTAGCAAATATCTTCAAAATTTCATGAGACTTTGCCTACCCCCTTAATTTGGACCTAAAGAATTCAAATATGAAACCTGATCCTTGATTTAGCTGCTGCAAATGAGATTTTTAGCACAACAGTCTTGGAAACCATTGTGTAAATCTCATTTGAATTTTTGAGTGGAACCAACTTGCTCCAAATTTTGAATTTAGCCCTCTCACACATATGGGTACTTCCCTACTTGGCTTCAAATTTCTTTCAGTTCCAAGTTTTCACATAACCATTGAACTTGTGTGGAGGGAGCTTTCATGTGTATTATCACATGTGAAAAAGTTTAAACAAGTCCCATTTTTCCTACATATGAACTAACTTTGTGCAAACATACTTTTCTTTGTGTTCATATTTTTGGGACCTTTACATTCCGTCTCACACCGAGACCCATCTCGTTGCCATGACTCAACCGTCATGTAACCCATCTTATCACCCGGACTCAATAGTCCCAAAAACCAAAACCATAATCAAAACCATAACCAAGAACCATCCCAATAACCATCCCAACTAATCATGTAAGTTGGCCAGGCGCTCGTGACCGTAAGCTCGGCTATCATGATAGTTTTAAGACTCTTCATAGTTTGTACCACTTTACCCACAAGTTTGTGATTTCGTCACCCGTCGGCGACTGCAAAACCTCCATTATACCAGTACACAACCGTCGGTGTATGGCCAAGAGATCACAAAATAGCCTTTACAAAGGGGCTAGATGTATGGACTCACTAAGGTTTCACCGGCAGGCTAGAATCTCCAATTCTCCCACCCACGGGCCCCCTCTTGTGCCATGCAGTTCCCATGGCAGTCTTCACTCGACTCCCATTCCCCGCGCCTTCCACAGTCCATAACAATCTAGCAACTTACCTAATTACTCAGCTAAGACGCACCCATACTTGGCCTTGTGGTGGCACTGTTATCCTGGCATGTGCTCGCATGAACCGGTCCTTAGATCTACGGCAAGTAAACCACCATCTCATGCTACCTCATTCACAAACCAAGTCTTGCCTAGATCTCCCTCCAATCCATGTTCATTAACAACATCAGTTTCTCATTATCATTACGAGTGCAATTAGCTAGACACATCTATCTCGCTTCGCAATCCCATGGACTCAGCGAAGCATGAAGCAAAAACCATACCCGACTCATAAACTTCCCTGGCGACAATGGTGTTTTAATCAAAACTAGTAAACTCCTATAAAAGGGTTTCCCATCATGTTTGACTCAGCACACACATATTTTCGCAAAACAAAACAGTTTTTCCCAAAACATAAGATCAATATGGTCAAGGAGCACTTGCCTTGTTCTTGCGGTTTCGGCTGTTCTTGGATCTTGAAACCTTGTTGTTGCAGCTCATCGTAGACAGCTCCCTGAGCTTGTCCTGCTATACAGGATCACGCACATACAAGATCCACAGCAATCAATATCATGCACAAACATTAACTAGATGCGATGTTGCATATGCATGCTATCCTATGATCAGTTTTTATTAGATCGGTTTGTTAGTGTTCTTGCATGGCTTGCATGGATTTTATGATGAACAGAGGTGTTCGGATCAAAGGTGGACATGGCGATGATCTTGTCTTTAGATCAACCGGATCATCAAGTTATCTGCCCACGAGAAAGCTTCTGTTCGAAAGGAATCGAAGAACAGATGCAAAGAGAACACGGCGATGTTGTAAGGTGATATTGGAGGCATACCTTACGTTCTTCTTGGTCTTGGGTCCTTCTCCTATCAGATAGATCATTGGGGCTTTCTTCGGGCGATCTTCCTCGACTGTTCTCCGGCGATGGGCTTACTCCACGAGTTAGGGCTAGGGCTCTAAGTCGTCGGCTTAGGAGAAAAGAAGTTTGTGGTTTCGGCCAGAGGTTCTGGGTTCTATTTATAATTGGGAGAAGAAGAGTCCTAATCTGATTATATTTCGAATAGAAGTCCTGTTCATATTTATCGTTGAATCTTAACATCTTATCTTTAGTTGATTTGGTAACATTGTGGAATTCAGGTCGGTTTCTTCTCCGTACCAATATTTCTATGCGTACAGAATCCTAAAACCGCTCCAGAACTCGTTACCTCCTCGGTGATGAGCTCCGGAAGCTCCACGTGTCCACCGGGTCCTGGTCTCTCCCTTTCTGCAGGGACGAGCTCCGGTTGTGCCGTGTGTCAAGCGAGCGAGACCTCCCTCTCCTTCGGAGGTGAGCTCCGCGTGCGCCACGTATCCTGGCGGTCGGGACCTCCTCTCTTATTCGGAGGTGGCTCCGCGCACGCCACATGTTAGAGCCGGTCTTTCCCTCTCTTCGGAGGCAAGCTCCGTTAATGCCACGCGTCAAGTAGCGCCGGACTCCCTTTTTTCCTCAGAGACGGCTCCGAGGTAGACATGTGTCCAACAGTGTTGGACCTCCCGGAAATAAGCTCCGGTGGCGACATGTGTCCTGCGGAAATGCCTTTTCTTCTTCCGCAGAGGCTAGCTCCGGGGCAGCACGTGTCCCACAGGGTTGGACCTCTCCCCTTGGTGGAGATGAGCCCCGAGCCTGCCACGTAGCCAGTTTAGCGCCGGACCTCTCCCCACTTCGCAGGGATGAGCAACGAACACGCCACGTGGTCAGCGGCCGCGGAATTTATCTTTGGCGTTCTCTGGAAACTGGATTCGGCTCTTATTGGCTATCTTTTTGATATTTTTCTCTGTTCCTACTTCTTTTAAAATGTTCTCTCTTCATGAAACATGAACATATGCAGAAACCAAAAATAAGGGTGTCACAATATGCCTCAGCATCATAAGCACCAGAAAAAGAGGGTATAGTAAATTTGACTTTAGCAAAAGGATCATCAAGAGGGCGATTAAAATTGCTATGACGATCATTGTAATTATAACAATTATTACCTCCCATACCTCGTAGATAACGTGGAAGTCATGGTTGATTGTTATGATCTTCCATATTATAAGCACCGTCTTCACGATCTTCAGCGAGAGGCAGCCGCGCCTCAAGAGTATCCATCCGAACGACAAGATCAGCAAGTTGGCGATTCAAGGTCGTCAACGACGCCTCTGTCGATGCTTGGGTTTTGGTGAACATATCTGTCATTTCCCTCATCATGTCACGCAACTCCGCATGTTGAACACATTCATAATCCCTTTTATCTTCTGCCATTGTTAGTAGTAAACAAAATACAACAAAAAGATGTTATCCCTATCAACTACAAAGGATAGTGGCAATGTGAAAAGTGGAAAGAAGGAAACAATCTCTCTCTCTCTCTCAAACGTCTTACCACGTTCTTACAAGTGTTCTTACCGACACAGCAGGTGGTAAACGGTGGACGGTGAGAACCAATGAAGCGTGGAGTGATTGCAAAGGTACCTGTTCTGCTCAAGATGAAAAGTGGAGCTTGGATGGCACAATATGGTGGCTAATAAGCAAAAATCGTTAACAGCAAAAACAAAGTTGAATAAGTATTCAATGTAGGAACTGTTGCTGGTTAACAAGTGTTCTAGGCCTAGCACAACACAAGGCAGTAGAAAAGCAAATAGAAGATCAGGAAGATATAAGCAACAAGTACAGCACAAGTGTATAGGGCAACTGTTTTCAAGTGTGTGTTGTCAATGCTTTAATATTTGTGCTCTCTTCACTATTTTATTTCTTTTTGTAATAATTTTCTGATATTTTTTGTTTACTCGAGAGCAAAAAAATAGGAAGCACACAACTTTGCAGCTCAATTGGATGTAAGATGTGGCCTATAGAAAATCAGGAAGATTCTTTAAAATTTGTGCTGAAACTTCGGAGGCCGGATAGTCTATCTTCCAAGAGAAATTCGGCGAAACAAATTTCGCCGATCATGGCGAAGCGGTGGAAAATCGGTTGCGAAATTTTGAGTAGATCAATTTGAAAAAAAAGACGCCTGATTTCGAGTTCGTATGCAAAAGTTATGGCCATTTTAAGGTAGGCTAACCGAGTTACTGTTTTTAATGTTGATTCAAACTCGGTTTTGAAAAAGATCTCGCAATAGGATGTGAAAAACAATCAGAATTTAGCAAGACGGCTGATGGGATGTTGTGTGACGAATCAAGTAGGACTGGAACAATTGTTTGTCACCTGTTCTAGGGCTGGCGATGCGGGAGTTCACGCAGGGCGGCTAGCTAGGGCAAACCGATGCTCTTGGTGGCTCGGTTTGTTGTTTAGGGATTGTGGAATAGGTGAGCAGCAAGAAAGACAAGGAAGAAAAACGATAACTACGACCCAAAAACACAAAGATAAACCAGCAACAAGACTCGACCACACGAATGCAAATCAACAATGCAAACTGAAAAACGAAAATTGCAGGCACTATGGTCTAGGAATCGGTAAACACGATATGTTTTTTTGTGGCTTTTTCCGTGGATTCTAGGTATGAAAAACAAAAACTAATCTAGTGGGAAATCAAAGTACCTCACGGGCAACCTGAAATCTGATACCAATTGATGAGTGGTTTAGGCCCGATCTTCCGAAAGGTAGGTCGATTGAGGTGGAGAACTCGACGTTGATGATCCGTGGCACTCGAGCAGTTCGAACACCCCTGCAATCACTACACCACTGCTCCGTTGGTTATCAAACGTGCAGCACATGCTTGACCTCGCCAAGAAGGCTAATCCCTGCAGGTGAAACCAAGAACACGAGCAAGAACGTAGAAGACGTGATCTGAAAATCACGAAGTTGGGGTTTCACAAGAACCGTAGAACGGCGGCTGTTTATCTAAACAAAACCCACCGAATATGGCTGGCGGGTGCAGTATTTAAAGGCTAGGGTTCGTCCAAAAGACCCTGAGACGCGTCCCTAATGGACTGATACGGGATACAAGGGCGTAAATGCTAGGCGCAGGAATTCTATCGAGTACTGTGGGAAGGTACTCACGCTAAACCGACAGTGACTCTTGTTCAACTTCTTACTTTTCGTGATCGTACTAGTACTAAATTAGAGTTGATTGAATAAGGAAGGCTAACACGCTTCTCGGTTGTGGAGTCAGTTCTCGGTGGTGGTGCCTTCCTCTTTTTCTTAGAATAGAGACACATACATATTGACTTGTTGACTTGATTTGAGAATATACTTCATTTACTTTCTTTCATGGTCTGGTTTACCTTTCTTCTTTCCTTGCAACCTTGGATCGATATGGTTCATTCCCGGGCTATGCTCTTTCAACGGTTGACAGAAGAGGGGGACGGGCATGGATGATCAGACTGCTTGTTTCGGTTCGTCAGAGGTATTAAAAAACCTTCTTTTTAGTCTTTTCGTTCTTGCCGCCGCTTTAACAGGTGCCACTGTAATGAGAGCGCCCAATACGGTGGTGCAACACCGGACAGAACTCTGAATTCGATTTTTTTCAACAACTCCAAACGACTCCTGGCGAATTTTAATAAGGTACCAGAACCATTGGAAAATTTATCTTCTCATCTTTCCATGCATATTTAGAACGTCGAAAACGGAGTCCGTATGCATCCTGGGCGTCTGTTTTAAGATGGACTGCTCCTGGACTCCGAGTTGAACTCGGGTCCGAGTTGGTGACTGTTTCCATCAACTTGTGGACGTCCCATCTGGTTCTCCACGTCCCCAAATCCTCCTCCCTTTACATGTTGATCATGTCCATGGTTCCTAATAACAATTAAATCATTCAATAGCAATCCATTCTCAAAATCACATGGGTAGGAAGTTAGGAACGAGTTCACCTGCTGATTTAGTAACCATGCTCGTGCTCTTGTGATTGGTCCTTTTATATCAATGTGAGTATCCAATGTTGTGATGTCCTCATCAGGATCAGCTCTGGATGAAAAGTTATTGTAATTCAAAGTCAACAGAATTTCTGGAAGAATTTCAACAGCACCTCCTTTGGGAAGTTGCTGTTTCCAACTCTGGTTTCCACGGAATTCTGTGCTGAACTTTCAGAAACTTTGAATTACAAAGATGTATCACATCTTCTTCCCTTTCTAGATATGTATCATATGATAATTTTAGATTTTTTTTCTACAGGAATTTATGCTTGAAAAACAGAGCAGTCCAGAGAGTAGTTTAAATCTATCCTGGTTCTGGACAGTTTACTTCCTTCTGGAATTTAAGCCATCTTAAGATGTGATTCAGCTCTGGGGGTCTACAACAAAACTGGAGAGAACTTAAATACCTTTCCAGAACTATATCCCACACCTCCATTGGCTAAATAATCTGTGAGTTATGCTCTGTCAAAGTTCAGCCAACATGCTGCCCAAAACAGAGCACTCTGTTTTTCAATCCCTTGGACTACACTGATCAAATATTGAACTTCTCTAGGCAACCAGGGTCCTAAATGTTTAAACTTAGTGACTTTAATTCCTTGTTATCATTATATTTCATGCACATGCCTATGATATGTCGGTACTACATTCCTCACAAAAAGAAAATCCTAACCGGATTACACCGGCATATACGTCTCAAATGTGGCACTAAACGGTCGCTCGCACACGTATACTACACGGGATACATACGTGGTTAGTACCTGCAGAAGAACACAAAATAATGATGCACTCAAAGGTTATGTTGATTTCAGGCAGGTCCATATTTGAAAGTAAATACAAACGCCCGTATCATTTCCATACGGCCGTCCTTGAGTTAAGCCACGTCTCAAGGTACGTGATCGCGTTTAAACACCACACGACAGGGAACCCGAGTAGAGCGCGAATGGGTCATCACGGTTGGGAATTTTATCACCCCAACAGATACCACCTACTGACCTGCAGGGCACGGCGATGGCAAGCGCTGCGTATGTCCTCCTGGGCTATTTCCCGACGAACACACTCTCGCGTTACAGACCACGCGATGGGGTCTCCACATACTTGTCTAATGCACGCTAGGGATCAGCGTTTCATATGAACTCAGTAACATGAAGAGTCCAAGAGTTTCATATTAACGTCTCACACCATGCTGTGAGACCTATCCCTGAACCGTGTTCCTCGTCAGGGGAGCTAACCGAAATTGAACCGCTTTCAGTGGTGTTCCTTACCATTCTTACCAGAGCGTAGGTGCGTCGTTACATAATTAAAATTCAGAAATATAAAATATAGGTTAGTCTTGCCACTTTAAGTAACTATGCTAATATACTCCTTACTTGGGCAACTACCGAATCCTCACCGTAATTAATGTGCTATCCCCAATGCGGCTCTGATACCAGCGTGTGGCGGACCGGAATCCGCTCATCTAGGATCGCAGAGGGTGGTGCCGCACGATGCGACACCCGACAACACACATCATAAGTATACATTGTATTACATAGAAAATCAACTGAAATGTACAAAGTAGTACACTACTCAGTTACAAACTAGGATTTATATTACACAGCGGAAGTTAAATTTGTACAACTCACGTCCGTCTATCTAGCAAAAGTCGGTTGCCCGGCCCTAGGGCAACCCACACTAGCTGCACTCCTCAGCTCAGCGCGGCGTGTACGTCTCCCAATCAGCCGTGGTTCCTGACGGAGGGTAACCCTCGCCGGTGGACTCATAACCCGAGTCCGTGGGTGGCTCCTCACCTGAAAAACACTTAAGCAGCAACCATGAGCACGATGGCTCAACAAGACTTAACCGACTCTCCTAGGTATGAAACTCTACATGTAGTGTACAATGAACATGGGATGGTAAAGTTGCAGCAAACGGACACGCCTACAAGTTCATCCTTATTTCCTCTTTTAGCCACAAATTAACTGCTCAAGAATCTGAAATTTAGTAAGTAATATTTGGTGGCACACATGTAGCAATACAAATATACATATCAGCAGAATTGAGTCATTACATTACATAATTTATCTACGTTACGACGCAGTGAACAAGTGGTACTCGTCACCACGAGGGACGGCAAATCGACTCGATATACACCTGCAGGGATACTGTCGAAGTGTGCCGTCGACACTTCCCCTGGGCCTGCTCTGGGCAGCCCGTGGAGGTTCTTTTTCGGAGGGGCTAGTCCTTCACCGAGAGCTTAAGCGTTAGGGACGAGGGAAGGAGAAGGTTGACACCAAGATTTTTTACGTGGTTCAGGCCGCCGGAGCGTAAAATCCTACGTCCACGGTGAGCAATGGTGCTCGTTGTATTGCTTGAATGTTGAGCGTGTGAATGTGCAAAGAGTCGAACCCTAAGGAGCGAGTGGAGTTTTTTCCGAACCCCCTGTAATGTTGCCTACCCGAGCCTTTTATAGTCCAAGGCTCGGGTGGCTTACAAGGTGGGCCCGGGACCCGACAGGTGGTCCTGGAAAGATTGCCTGCCATCTACCGTATCCTGCAGTTACGCCGGTAGTTGTCTCTGGCGAGGGCTTCTGAGTCTTCGTCTTGCCGCTCTGCCCATGCCGCAAGCTAGGCGTAGTGGTTGATGACGGCATGGGCGGCAGGGGATGTCTTGTCGCTGTGTTTATTGGCGTACAACTTCTGACGTGGCTGCAGTCTTCACCGCGATGTGACTGGGCACAACGGCACCTGTCAGCGGCGTGCTCCGCGTCTCCGCGTCTTGGGAAGGTGCGGGTCTTGAATACCTTGTACCGACAAGGTATGGTGTATCTTTACTCTTGCTACCTACCGCGCAGGGGCAGGTAGCGCTGTTCTACGGCCACGTGGCGGGGCCGGAGCTCTCATGAGGAGAGGGAGGTCCGGCCCCACAGGACACGTGGGGCCTTCGGAGCTCTGCCTGCGGAGGGGGGAGGTCCGGCTCTGCTGGCCACGTGGCGGGCCTGGGGCTCTCCTCTGAGGAGAGGAAGCTCTGGCCCCGCTGGACACGTGGAGCCTTCGGAGCTCTCCCTACGAAGAAGGGAGGTCCGGCTCTGCCGGCCATGTGGCGGGCCCGGAGCCTTCCTCTGAGAAGAGGGAGGTCCGGCCCCGCAGGACACGTGGGGCTTTCGGAGCTTGCCCCTGCGGAAGGGGCAAAGTCATTATGTGATTCCCCCTGTGCGCGGGGGTACCCCATATTGAGGATACCAACAGTGGCCCCCGGGCCCATCTCGGGGGAGATAACGAGCCCGAGGTGGGGCCCCCGTCTCTTCTACGCCGTGCACCTTCTCAAAGACCTGCTTTGACCGTTGCCGGAGCACGAATAGTCGCGGGATCGTGGGGGTGTGAGCCCTGCTTGATGGCTGCTTTTACTGCAGCGGTTCCCAAGGCTGCCACATCTGCACGTCGCAGCGCCTTTTCGGTGACCGCCGAAGCGTCCCGTTGGATCAACTTCCTGGGGGACTGACTTCTTGGCCCACCGCTTCTGCTGGATGGCTAGGGTCCACTTGTCATCGACGCTTGGTCTTGGAGCTGAAGCAGTTGTCCCAAGCAGTGTATTCGAAGAGTTTTGAATCGCTTTGAATCGCGTCTGGGAAGTATAAAAGGGGATCTCACCCGCATCGTGGGCTTCCCTTCGCACTTCCCTATGCCTGAGCCCTCCTTGTTTCTTCGAGCTCTTGCGCCCTTGTCTTCCAAGCCTTGCACTTCCATCGCCAATGGCTTCCAACCTGCCTCCGTCGCGCCTTACCCGATCAGCTGAGCTTGGGCCAGTGTGCAAGCTGCTAGGCTGGCATGCGGAGGAGAAGAAACGCTGGCTCCGGCGGTGATCTCTCCCCCTGTTCTTGGAGAAGGGGGAGATGGCCTTCTTCACCACCTACGCCTTGGCGGGGTTCGTCCCGCCAATCTCTTCTTTCTTCGTGACGCTGCTAGAGGCGTACGGTCTCCATCTTCATCAACTCTCCCCCAACTCCTTCACGATAGCCGACGGTCTTCGTGCACTTCTGCGAAATGTTTGTGGGGATGCGCGCCTCAGTGACGCCCTTCCGTCACTTCTTCGTGCTGCGGACGACTGGGCGCGGGCCGAAGAACCAGCTAGGAGCTTACTACTTCCAGCATCGCTGCAAGGATCCGAAGGTCTCAGGGTACCTTCTGCCTTCCAGCGCGGCGAGGTGGAAAGGCTGGAGATACAACTGGGTGATCATGAAGATCGACGAGCACGATCGCCTCCAGTTGCCAACCGGTGCTCTAACCACCGAGCGTCACTTCTGGGAGGAGATCCCGGAGCTGGAGCCGGAGTACGCACCAGTCTTGGAGCGGATCTGGTTCCTGGCAGACGAGGGGCTGACGTCTCTGATGGTGTTGACAGACTTCCTGCCATGCCGCGTTGCGCCCCTGCAGCAGTGCAGTCATCCGGCACGGTACTACACCGGCGAGCACGACTGCACCAGGTTGGAGACGGGTCTCGACTCCGACCTGTAAGGGCCTCAGTTTTTGACACACATTTGCAGTGTTCATCACCACACCACACACCTTATTTGAGGAAGGATGATGAACACAAATGAAGAGCAAGTAACAATTATCAACATGCTCATTAGAGAACAAACTCACACATTGCCAAAGTGATATTTCACACATGTGATATAAGGGGGCTGGACATATGAAAACTCCTATGCATTGTTAAGGATGTCCATGCCAAGTTTCGCCCAAATTCAAAACCTATTTGAGGTCATTTTGGGTATAGTTAGGAAGAGGGCAGTTTGAAACCATATTCAAATTCAAACTGTTTTTATCCCATGAATTTAAATGTGGGAGGCATATTCTTACTCAGCACATTTTTGTGAGCCCACACACCAATTTTTACTCCATTTGGAGTTGATCTTGACATGAGCTAAGTGGGACAAATTCAAACTTCATTTGAATTCAAAACTGCACTTGTGCTGAAATTCACACAAACCAAACCCAATTTGAACTTTGATCAATTCAAATGGTTCCTGGGTGAATAATTTGAATTACCAGGGGTACTATGGGGTTCACTGTTTACAACAGTGATCAGGAGTAAATTTCAGAGGTTAAAACTGGAAGTGGGTCCCACATGTCAGCCACTGCTCAGATCAAACCGACTGAGACTTTTCTCACTCGGGTCGCTGAGCCGCCGCTGCGATCGCCACCGAGGGCAGCCGCCGCGCCAGCAGCTGCTTGCCCATGCGCGGGCGTGAGGCGGTGCAGAGCCTTCTTAAGGCGCCTGCCCCCCTCCTCGGCCGAGGCATCGCCGTTCTTCCCCGCAAGAACTCAGCGCCGGCCAAAGTTTTCCGCAGCTCGGAATCGATCGGAGAACGCCGATCACAGCTCCCTCCGTCCACTCCAGAGCCCCAGCAAGGTACTAGCGACCTTCCTCCGTCTTCCCCGCTGCTAGAATTCAGTAGAAACCGATTGATATCGGCTGTGCCGAAAGATCAAATTCGGGACTTGGAACCGCCGCACCTCGGGCTCCCGTGGACAGCCCAACCAGGGCGTTGTCACGCCCGAGCCAAGGCACCCTTGGACGCGCCAATGACCGGTGCTGCTCACCCCCGAGCCACAGCTCGAGTGGTTGCTCACCGGCGGCGAATTTCCATTTTCCCCCTTTCTGTGTGCAGAACGACCTTCGGGTGCGGTTCTGTCAAATTCGTGCTCTAGAAAGGATTAGAGGGCCTCAATCCGCTCTCACACAAGCTAGACACGGTAACACATAAGTTGCCTTCACAACTCTTGGCCGGAGAACCTCTGTACCCGGCGTAATTCGAGGTCTACCAATGGAGGAATGGACGCGCGGCATCAGGCGCACGTGAGGACCAATTTCGGGCCTTCCCCGAGCTGTCTCGAGCTCGTGTCGACCTTCTCTGAGGTCCACTGATGCTTCCCGACCGGTTGCCCAAGTAGTTGAGGTGCTAGGGAAGTCAGCCGACGTGGCCGAAGTCTTTCCGATGTGGCGGCTCGTCGCCGACCATGCTCCGGCCTTTGTCATGAGCAGCTGACCCTAGAATCCTGTTCCCCGAGTAAAAGTAGGCAGGGGCGGCCAGAATCGTGATGTTTGGAGCTGTACAGAAGCCGGCGGCAAGCTCTACGGCGAGGTCCCTCGGCGTCAGAGCGCGGGCATCGGGAGGTTGACGAAGGGGTGGACCCCAGCTGTCAGCGGGAGATATTTTGAATCGGGATCCAGCTGCGGCCGGGATCGGGTGTGCTGGCGCGCAAAAATCCTTGTGGGCCGCGGTGTGCTGTCGCCTCGGCGTGCGACTCGTGTCCCCTGGGCCCACGCGAGGGTTTAAACTTTTCCCCGATTTTCAGAATTCTTCCAAACTTCAAATCGTCATAACTTTGGCTAGAAAGCTCCAAATTGAGTGAACCAAATTTTGCTGGATTCAGCTCTCTGAGTACTTTCCAACAAATCAAGTTTCACTTCATGAAATTCCTTGATTCTCCAGAATTAAATCCTCAAATTTTAAACTGTTTGGAATTTTAACTGGAGAATCCTGTGGAGGAAAATCCTGAAATTTTGCTGGGTTGTTCACCAAAATATCCCTGAACTACCATAAAAAGTTCAGACCCATTGGAGCTCATTTAATCCACCTAATGGTGTGAATAATGAAACTGTTCCAGAGAAAATAGAAAATGTTCAGAAACATTTTCAGAATTTTCTCTGAAATTGTTTAGCTCATATCTTTAGCTAGGAACTTCCAAATTAAGTGAGACCAACTCCATTAGAACCCTCTGAAAATCTAGTTTTCATAAAGTCATAGTTTGTTTCATGAAAATCACTAGAACACCCTAAGAGTTCCAATTAAGGTCAAGGACATAATTAATTGTGGAGGGCTCAAATGAGCTTTGCTGCAACTAAAACTTGACCAAGTCTCGTCTAGTGGGACTTATAAGCTTCACAAGTGCAAACTTAATACAAATGCATTCAAATTAATACATGTACCTCTCTTATCATGTAGTCGCTAAGGTCGAGGAGGAACCCGAAGTCCTAGACTTCGTAACTCCAGAGGAGCAGCTAGCCTACGACCAAGAGCAGCAAGGCAAGCTCCGGTTTGAATTAACCTTTTTACAAATTTTTATTGTTTTGAGCACATACTTGTTTACTTTATTCTTTGCATTAGAGTCTTGTTTGGAAGCCCCACTGCATAGCCAAGAGAACCATGGGTTGGATTTAGGATTGCAAACCCCGTTAGTAAGACATGTGCTAATTGCGGCTGTTTTGCATTTCAGAATGACGCGTACTCGTGCCAACCCAGATGTTGGAGGTACCAGTCAAGGGGGAGAGACCTCCCAACAGCCTCCCGAGGACTCCTCGGGACAACAACGGCAAACACCGCCACCGCCACTACCGACCGTTACATTGGCCGACATCGTCGCGGCAATGGCGGGTTCGCATCAGCAGCACACGGAGCTGCTGCAAACTTTAATTGCGAATACGTCTCGCCCAGAGAGACGTCAAGACCGGGAGGAGCGTCAACAGAGCTCCTACTCCGACTTCCTGGCTACTCATCCCCCGGTATTCTCAAGGGCGGATGAACCACTTGACGCGGACAACTGGCTCCGCGCCATAGAGATGAAGTTCGGGCTGCTCCAGATAAGCGAGCAGCGCAAAACTCAGTTCACGGTCCAGCAGCTCCAAGGATCCGCGAGCGCGTGGTGGGCCAACTTTTGTGCTTCACAGCCCACCGACTGAGTGATGACCTGGACGGAGTTCCGGATGGCCTTCAGGGCCTATCATATACCGCCAGGTCTGATGAAAAGAAAGACGCAGGAGTTCTTACACCTGCAGCAAGGGAGCCGGAACGCGCTGGAATACTCCAGAGCATTCAACGATCTCGCGCTTTATGCGTCGTATCATGTAGATACCGACGAGAAGCGGCGGGACCACTTTTACCAGGGGCTTAACCCGCTCCTGAAGGACAAGTTGGCGATGTTCAAACGCAGCAGCCTCAACGACATCGTTGATGCTGCGATTGTTCAGGAGGACTCCGGCAAGGAGTTAGCGGCAGCAGAGCGAAAGCGAAGTGCGCCGCAAAACAGCGGAGAAGAAGGCGGTCCTTCTCAGAAGTTTCGGATGGTGAATCGCCCACCATCAGGTCCACGCTGGCAACCACCACAGCGGTCGATGCCGTTCCGCAGTCGGCCGTGCTCTTCACCGGCATTCCGGCCGGCACTGCCAGCACCACCACAACAACAACAGCAGCAGCGGGCGATGCCGCGTGCGTTTGCACCTCAGCAACGCATGCCGGGCTTTCGTCCCCCGCGCACTACACCAGCAGCGGCCACATGTTACAAGTGTGTTCGTCCAGGACACTTCGCGAGCAGTTGCCCGGAGAGGCAAGTGGCGGAGTAGCACCGCAGTTTCCGGGGAGGAATCAACCCCGGAACCCTACTAATGCGCAGCGGGCAAACCCTATGCCCGGCACCGTCCACCAGCTTGCAATTGAGGACGTGCCGGAGGGCGAGCAAATCACTGCGGGTATGTTCCAACTCCACCAGCATCCCGCTATAGTACTGTTTGATTCAGGCGCCACGCATAATTTTATTAGCCAAGCTTTCATTGCTAAACACAGCTTGCCAATACTACCCACCGATAGTCCATATTTAATTTGCTCACCGGGTGGGAAGATTTCAGCAAGCGTAATGGTCTCCAAAGCACCATTATGCTTAGCAGGTAGAGTGTACCCTACGTCTCTCATTATCTTAGAGAGACAGAAGGTCGATGTCATCCTAGGGATGTCGTGGTTAACCCCCCACGGCGCTGTTTTAGACACCGTCCTTCGAGTCGTGCACTTAAACTCGGAAGTGCACAGGTCTCACTCATTATTTCTGGACAGTCCAGAAATAAAGCTTCCAAGTGTCTATCAAGCCACAACCATCAGATTGGAAGATATTCCAGTGTCCGAGAGTTCCCTGACGTATTCCCGGATGATTGGCTGGGGATGCAGCTTGATAGATAGGTGGAGTTCAAGATTGAACTTGCACCGGGAACCATGCCAATATCCTGAAGACCGTACAAGATGGCGCCCAAGGAGTTGGCTGAACTGAAGACTCAGCTCACGGACCTTCTGGAGAAGGGTTTTATTAGGCCGAGCTCCTCGCCATGGGGCTGTTCGGCATTATTTGTCAAGAAGAAGGATGAGACGTTGCGGCTTTGCGTGGACTATCTTCCATTGAATGCCGTAACCATCAAGAACAAGTACCCGTTGCCACGGATCAACATGTTGTTTGATCAGTTGGTCGAAGCAAAGATCTTTTCCAAGATGGATTTAAGATCCGGGTACCATCAGATTAAGATAAGGGCTGAGGACATTCCGAAGACGGCTTTCTCGATGAGGTACGGACTTTATGAGTACCTGGTCATGTCCTTCGGCCTTACCAATGCTCCAGCTCACTTCATGTACTTGATGAACTCGGTATTCATGCCGGAGCTGGACAAGTTTGTCGTGGTCTTCATCGACGACATCCTGGTATATTCCAAGTCGGAGGAAGATCACAAGAAACATCTGCGTATAGTCTTGCAACGGCTGCGGGATCACAAGTTATACGCAAAATTCAGCAAATGCGAGTTTTGGATATCGCAAGTGCCTTTCCTCGGGCACATCATCTCAGCGGAGGGTATCGCTGTGGACCCGAGCAAGATCACTCAAGTGCTGAATTGGAAATCCCCGAGAACTGTTCACGAGGTACGGAGTTTCCTCGGACTCGCGGGATATTATCGGAGGTTCATTCCGAACTTCTCGAAGATTGCCAAGCCAATGACAGAGCTGCTGAAGAAGGCTACCAAATATGTTTGGAGTCCAGCATGTGAAGCAGCATTCAAGGCTTTAGTCAAGCACCTGACATCAGCACCGGTTTTGGTGCAGCCAGACACAACAAAACCGTTCGATGTGTACTGCGATGCATCCGGCATTGGGATCGGATGTGTGCTGATGCAAGACCGAAGAGTGGTCGCGTATGGATCACGGCAGCTTAGAAACCATGAGCAAAATTATCCAACTCACGACTTGGAGCTCGCTGCCGTGGTACTTGCACTAAAGATGTGGAGGCACTACCTACTCGGTAACCTCGTATATTTATATACCGACCACAAAAGCCTCAAGTACATATTCACTCAGAAGGAGCTGAACATGAGGCAACGAAGATGGTTAGAACTGATAAAGGATTACGAGATAGAGATCCATTATCATCCGGGCAAGGCAAACATAGTGGCAGATGCGCTGAGCCGCAAGTCACACGTCAACAATCTGACCATCACACCGTTGGAAGAGAGCGAACCACCACTACATGTGATTCCACACGGAGCTCTCTACAACCTAGCTTTGACCCCCACCATCCGTGAAGAGATAGCGGCAGCCCAGAAGAATGACAAGGGCATGTCACATTTGCGGAGACGTGTAGACAGTGGGGAGCTGAAATGTTTCCGGAAGGACGGAGACGGCGTCCTATGGTTCAAGGACCGGATCGTCGTACCCCGTAACCCGGAATTACGGAAGAAAATCTTTGATGAGGCTCACTTATCAAAATTTTCTATTCACCCCGGCAGCAACAAAATGTATCAAGAGCTCAGAAGCAAGTTTTGGTGGACACGCATGAAACGGGAGATTGCAAGATACGTGTGCGAGTGTGATACATGTCGAAGGATGAAGGCAGACCACATGCGGAAACCGGGACTGCTACAACCACTGGGCATTCCTTCCTGGAAGTGGGAGGACGTGAGCATGGATTTCATCATCGGTTTACCCACTACCTTGCAGAAACATGATTCTGTGTGGGTGATCGTCGATGGGCTCACCAAAGTTGCCCATTTCATCCCGGTCAACACCAACTACAACGCCAAGAAGTATGCTGAACTGTACATCTCACGGATCCTATGCTTGTACGGCGTACCCCGTACTATCATATCGGATCGGGGCACTTTATTTGTGTCCCGTTTTTGGGAGCAGCTGCATGCTGCCTTGGGGACGAGGTTGATCCATAGTTCAGCATACCACCCGCAGACGGATGGGCAGACGGAGCGGGTAAATCAGATCTTAGAAGACATGCTACGAGCTTGCGCTATCAACCACGGCAAGAATTGGGATGATCACTTGCCGTTAGCCGAGTTCTCGTACAACAATGGATACCAAGCCAGCATCATGATAGCGCCCTACGAGGCGCTATACGGGAGAAAATGCCACACACCATTGAATTGGTGTGAGTCTGGCGAAAGGGTTACCTTCGGGATTGACCTCGTCAACAACGCGGAAGAAAAGGTTCGACTGATTCAAGCGAACCTAAAAGCCGCTCAATCCCGACAAAAACAGTATGCGGACCGGAGAAGGCGCCCATTACAATTCGAAGTTGGAGATCACGTATATCTACGGGTATCTCCAATGAAGGGCGTAAACAGATTTGGGGTGAGAGGAAAGTTGGCACCCCGATTCATCGGCCCATTCCAGATTACCGAAAGATGTGGATCAGTGGCATACCGGCTGAAATTACCAGAAGCACTTTCCGGTGTGCACGACGTCTTTCACATTTCCCAGCTGAGGAAGTGTCTCAAGCTATCAACTACCGTTCAGCTGGAAGACATTGAAGAACTGCAACCGGATCTCACCTATCGGGAGGAACCGGTGCAGATTATTGATGAAAAGGCCCGAACCACACGCAACCGTACGTTGTGGTTCAACAAGGTTCTATGGAGTAATCACTCCATGGACGAAGCGACATGGGAGAGCAAAGAATTCCTTCGCACTAACTACCCCGAATTTTTCACGTCGCATATCCGGTAATTTTCCACCGTCCTCTCTCTCATTTTCACCTTATAATCTCGGGACGAGATTCTTTTAAGGGGGGAGGAATGTAAGGGCCTCAGTTTTTGACACACATTTGCAGTGTTCATCACCACACCACACACCTCATTTGAGGAAGGATGATGAACAGAAATGAAGAGCAAGTAACAATTATCAACATGCTCATTAGAGAACAAACTTACACATTGCCAAAGTGATATTTCACACATGTGATATAAGGGGGCTGGACATATGAAAACTCCTATACATTGTTAAGGATGTCCATGCCAAGTTTCACCCAAATTCAAAACCTTTTTGAGGTCATTTTGGGTATAGTTAGGAAGAGGACAGTTTGAAACCATATTCAAATTCAAACTGTTTTTATCCCATGAATTTAAAAGTGGGAGGCATATTCTTACTCAGCACATTTTTGTGAGCCCACACACCAATTTTCACTCCATTTGGAGTTGATCTTGACATGAGCTAAGTGGGACAAATTCAAACTTCATTTGAATTCAAAACTGCACTTGTGCTGAAATTCACTCAAACCAAACCCAATTTGAACTTTGATCAATTCAAATGGTTCCTGGGTGAATAATTTGAATTACCAGGGGTACTATGGGGTTCACTGTTTACAACAGTGATTAGGAGTAAATTTCAGAGGTTAAAACTGGAAGTGGGTCCCACATGTCAGCCACTGCTCAGATCAAACCGACTGAGACTTTTCTCACTCGGTCGCCGAGCCGCCGCTGCGATCGCCACCGAGGGCAGCCGACGCGTCAGCAGCTGCTTGCCCACGCGCATGCGTGAGGCAGTGCAGAGCCTTCTTAAGGCGCCTGCCCCCCTCCTCGGCCGAGGCATCACCGTTCTTCCCCGCAAGAACTCAGCGCCGGCCGAAGTTTTCCGCAGCTCGGAATCCATCGGAGAACACCGATCACAGCTCCCTCCGTCCACTCCAGAGCCCCAGCAAGGTACTAGCGACCTTCCTCCGTCTTCCCCGCTGCTAGAATTCAGTAGAAACCGATTGATATCGGCTGTGCCGAAAAATCAAATTCGGGACTTGGAACCGCCGCACCTCGGGCTCCCGTGGACAGCCCAACCTGGGCGTTGTCACGCCCGAGCCAAGGCACCCTTGGACACGCCGATGACCGGTGCTGCTCACCCCCGAGCAACAGCTCGAGTGGTTGCTCACCGGCGGCGAATTTCCATTTTTCCCCTTTCTGTGTGCAGAACGACCTTCGGGTGCGGTTCTGTCAAATTCGTGCTCTAGAAAGGATTAGAGGGCGTCAATCTGCTCTCACACAAGCTAGACACGGTAACGCATAAGTTGCCTTCATAACTCTTGGCCGGAGAACCTCTGTACCCGGCGTAATTCGAGGTCTACCAATGGCGGAATGGACGGGCGGCATCGGGCGCACGGTGAGGACCTATTTCGGGCCTTCCCCGAGCTGTATCAAGCTCGTGTCGACCTTCTCTGAGGTCCACTGATGCTTCCCGACCGGTTCCCCAAGTAGTTGAGGTGCTAGGGAAGTCAGCCGACGTGGCCGAAGTCTTTCCGAGGTGGCGGCTCGTCGCCGACCATGCTCCGGCCATTGTCATGAGCAGCTGACCCTAGAATCCTGTTCCCCGAGTAAAAGTAGGCAGGGGAAGCCAGAATCGTGAAGTTTGGAGCTGTACAGAAGCCGGCGGCGAGCTCTCCGGCGAGGTCCCTCGGCGGCAGAGCGCGGGCGTCGGGAGGTTGACAAAGGGGTGGACCCCAGCTGTCAGCGGGAGATATTTTGAATCGGGATCCGGCTGCGGCCGGGATCGGGTGTGCTGGCGCGCAAAAATCCTTGTGGGCCGTGGTGTGCTGTCGCCTCGGCGTGCGACGCGTGTCCCCTGGGCCCACGCGAGGGATTAAACTTTTCCCCGATTTTCAGAATTCTTCCAAACTTCAAATCCTCATAACTTTGGCTAGAAAGCTCCAAATTGAGTGAACAAAATTTTGCTGGATTCAGATCTCTGAGTACTTTCCAGCAAATCAAGTTTCACTTCATGAAATTCCTTGATTCTCCAGAATTAAATCCTCAAAATTTAAACTGTTTGGAATTTTAACTGGAGAATCCTGTGGAGGAAAATCCTGAAATTTTTCTGGTATGTTCACCAAAATATCCCAGAACTACCATAAAAATTTCAGACCCATTGGAGCTCATTTAATTCACCTAATGGTGTGAATAATGAAACTGTTCCAGAGAAAATAGAAAATGTTTAGAAACATTTTCAGAATTTTCACTGAAATTGTTTAGCTCATATCTTTAGCTAGGAACTTCCAAATTAAGTGAGACCAACTCCATTAGAACCCTCTGAAAATCTAGTTTTCAGAAAGTCATAGTTTGTTTCATGAAAATCCCTGGAACACCCTAAGAGTTCCAATTAAGTTCAAGGACATAATTAATTGTGGAGGGCTCAAATGAGCTTTGCTGCAACTAAAACTTGACCAAGTCTCTACTTAGGTTGTAACCAAGCCATAGTAAAAGTTTCACAGTCATTGAGTCTGTCTAGTGGGACTTATAAGCTTCACAAGTGCAAACTTAATACAAATGCATTCAAATTAATACATGTACCTCTCTTATCATGTAGTCGCTAAGGTCGAGGAGGAACCCGAAGTCCTAGACTTCGTAACTCCGGAGGAGCAGCTAGCCTACGACCAAGAGCAGCAAGGCAAGCTCCGGTTTGCATTAACCTTTTTACAAATTTTTATTGTTTTGAGCACATACTTGTTTACTTTATTCTTTGCATTAGAGTCTTGTTTGGAAGCCCCACTGCATAGCCAATAGAACCATGGGTTGGATTTAGGATTGCAAACCCCGTTAGCTACTGCATTGCTATGATAGAGTAGGATTCGGTACAAGTCGAGTAGTTGGAACTACTCGCGAGCATAGGCTAGAGGCACTCGACTCGGGTAGTGATAGCACATGAAACACATGACAAGAAAATGAGACCAAGTGGAGGGTAAGGGCAGCAGGACTTTGGGGCCTGTGTGCTGTAGCTCCACTTGCGTCGATTGAGGACCGAGCCGTGTGCGGGCCTGTTGGACAAGCTAGAACAGTACCGAAGACCTACCGGCTATATGGGAACCGGGAAACCGATGTAACTCGGGTAGCTCGGTATTGAGGCATTGCCCGTCGTTCAGAGGGTAGGTTGAGAGCTTGAGGTGTAAATCGGCTGGCGGCACTGAGATGCGCATGCAGAGACCTCTTGCTCGGGACGATGGGACCGGTTCAATATTTGGCTGACTGGTGAAAGGTGGTTGCGTACGGCGTCCGTGATGGTTGTTGTAGGCAACATCGAGTACGGGCGTACGTGACGGGTTGTTCGGGTAACCCTGCAGGTGTAAATTGATTATAATCGCCGTCCCTCGCGATCAGTGAGTACCACTTGTTCACTGTACCGTGACGTAGAAAGAACAGGCTTGTCACATGTTAAAATGTTGCTGATTGAAAGATGGACATTGATTGTTAATGATATGCTGTAGCTTAGAGCTAACTAAAGTTCTTTTCAACTTTGGGCAAAGTACATGAGAGAAATGCGTTTCTTGTTTGATTGCGGCTCTCTCATGTGCCTTAGCGTAAGGTTCTCCACAAACTGCTGCTAAAACTTGAAAGTAAGGTTCCACTAATTAGGCGAGTCCTTTGCAAATGATTTTTTTACCTCATGTAACCCATCACCCCCCATGTAGAAGTTCCATGTTTAGGTGAGACGGGTCAGACATGCTGAGCCTTCGTGCTCACTGCTTGTGTTTGAAGCTTTTGCAGGGTTCTATGAGGAAGGGACTCCCGAAGAGGAGACGGAACCCCAGGAGGGGAACCCCGTCGAGTGGGAGTCGTGCACGCCGCAGAGTTAGTGTGCGTGTGTGCTAGCAAGGACACGTTCAAGGGCTGAACATGCACTTGATGCTTAGTCTACGCCCGCGAGTGTAGACTGAACTGATTTTGATGTAAACATGTTCATAACTTGTTTATGTATTAAAATTTGCACTTCCGCTTTGTACCTTTGACGTGTGTTATATGGTGCTGTGCAACGCAGCACCCCTCAGCGTGATCCTGGCTCGACAGGACCAATGGGGTCGTGTCACGACCCATCCGAGGAGATGCTGTACGAGATGGTGGCAAGGGTGAGCGGCGACTTCATCGATGGCGGCGACCTCACTTTCCCGGCCTCCTGCACTCCTCTCTTCTTGGAGCCGCAGTGGAGGGTGGAGTTGCTGCGGAAGATGCCGAACCTGGACGACATCGGGATTGCCGTGTGTCAGGTTTGGGACGCCTTCCGGGGAATCTCAATCCCGGGGGTCGAGCGCTCCAAAGCGGAGCACAGGGCGTCGCCTGCTGCCCATCCTGCGCCGAAGGTTGACGGAGCTCGGACCGTCGACAAGGGGAAGGTGCCGGCCTCAGGGTTGCCGGAGAAGAAGCGCGGCCGGTCCCCTCGGAGGGCGCCATTTGCGCCAAGCCAGGGGACCAGGGTACCCCTGCGCACGCCTTCAGGAGGTGTCGGTTCGTCGGGCGGTGACCCAAGAGACCTCGGGTCTTCTGCTCCGACGGGGATCCTTTCAGACAGCGGTGGTCCGAGGAGCCCCAGGCATCCCTCCCTCCTTCCTCAGGCGGAGGAGCTCCAAGGGGGGACGCCGGTGCGGCGATGCCCGGGGGTGAGCTGAGGGCTCAGGCGCCCCGACAAACGAACGTCCGGGCTGCAGGCTCGGCAGGCGGTGGCGCTGGAGGGAGCAGCACCAGGACTCAACCGGGGACGCGGGTGCCCCGGGCTTCAGGGACTGGATCGGCGAGGTGCACCAGAGGCGCTGCTGGCGGGAGCCCTACTGCTCCGCCGGTCCGGTACCTGCAGCACAGGCGGCGGCGACAGGCTCCGGTGGTTCTGTCCCAGCTCGGAAGCCGGGGCTCCATGACCGTTGGAGCGTTCGCGTCCCTCGGTAAGTGTTGTTCTTTCCGGATTTTAGAACTAGTGTTCTTTTCTCCTTTTCTTAGCCTGAGAGCCTCCCATGTTTGCAGGGACTCATCGGCTGCCGGGGGCGAGTCTGTTCCCTGGCCATCTCCGGCTGGCGGAGGATCTGCGCTGCAGCATCCGGAAGCAGCGGCAGCTTCGCCGGCCCCAATGTCGGCGCATGTCGAAGTGTGTAGCCGACACTTCCCCCGGGCCTGCTCTGGGCAGCCCGCGGAGGTTCTTTTTCGGAGAGGCTAGTCACTCGTGGAGAGCTTCAGCGTTAGGGACAATCGAGGGAGAAGCTTGACACAGGGATTTCACGTGGTTCAGGCTGCCGGAGCGTAAAACCCTACATCCACGGTGAGCAGAGTTGCTCGCTGTATTGCTTGCTGCTCAAAACCGGAGTCCTAAGCTTGAGGGTGTAAGATGTCGAATGGCTAGAGTGTGAGGGTGCGTAAGAGGCGAACCCTTGCTAACGTTGCCTACTCGAGCCTTTTATAGCCCAAGGCTCGAGTGGCTTACAAGGTGGGCCTGGGACCCGACAGGTGGTCCAGGGGAGATTGCCTGCCATCTACCGTATCTGCAGTTACGCAGGTAGTTGTCTTTGGCGAGGGCTTCCGATTCTTCGTTCTACCGCCCTGCCCATGCTGCAAGCTAGTCGTAGTGGTTGATGATGGCAGGGGCGGCAGGGGATGTCTTGTCGCTGTGTTTATTGGCGGGCAGGCTCTGACACGGCGCGCCAGTCTGCGATGTGACTGGGCGCAACAGCACCTGACAGAGGCGTGCTCCGCGTCTCCGCGCCTTGGGAAGGCGCGGGTCTTTAATACCTTGTACGGGCAAGGTATGGCGCGTCTTTACTCTTGCTGCCTACCGCGCGGGGGCAGGCAGCGCTGCTCTGCTGGCCACGTGGCGGGCTCGGAGCTCTTCTCTGAGGAGAGGGAGGTCCGGCCCCGCGGGACACGTGGAGCCTTCAGAGCTCTCCCCCGGAGGGGGAGGTCCGGCTTCTTCTGGCCACGTGGCAGGCCCGGAGCTCTCCTCTGAGGAGAGGGAGGTCCGGCCCCGCAGGACATGTGGAGCCTCTAAAGATCTCCTCGCGGAGGGGGGAGGTCTGGCTCAGTTGGCCACGTGGCGGGTCCAGAGCTCTCCTCTGAGGAGAGGGAGGTCCGGCCCCACTAGACACATGGCGCCTTCGGAGCTCTCCCTGCGGAGAAGGGCGAGGTTCTTAGGCATTTCCCCCTGTGCGCGCGGGTACCCCGTATTGAGGGTACCGACAGTGGCCCCCGGGCCCATCTCGGGGGAGATAGCGAGCTCGAGGTGGGGCCTCCGTCTCTTCCAATCCGCGCACCTTCTCTAAGATCCGCATTGACCGTTGCCGGAGCAAGAACAGTCGAGGGATCGTGGGAGCATGTGCCCACTTGATGGCTGCTTTTACTGTGGCGGTTCCCAAGGCTGCCACTTCTGCACGTCGCAGCGCTTTTTTGGGAGCTGCCGAAGCGTCTTGCCGGCTCATCTCCTTGGGAGACTGACTTCTTGTCCCACCGCTTCAGCTGGATGGCTTGGGTCCACTTGTCATCGACGCTTGGTCTTGGAGCCGAAACGGTTGACCAAGCGGCGTATTCGAAGAGTTTCGAATCACTTTGAATCTCACCTGGGAAGTTTAAAAGGGGATCACACCCGCATCGTGTCTTCCCTTCGCACTTCCCAGCGCTTGCATCTTCCTTGAGTTCTTGTGCCTTTGTCTTCCCTGTCCTTGAGCTTTCTCCTGCCATGGCTTCCAACCCGCCTCTGGAGAAGAAGTGCGCCCGGTCTCCTCCGGCGGTGGTTGTCGAAGTGTTCAGTCGACACTTCCCCCGGGCCTGCACTGGGCAGCCCGCGGAGGTTCTTTTTTCGGTGGGGCTAGTCTCTAGCGGAGTGCTTGCGCAGATGGACGAGTTAGTAAGAGATTGACACGGCGAGTTTTACGTGGTTCAGGCCGACGGAGCGTAAAACCCTACGTCCACGGCGAGCTATGGAGCTCGCTGTATTTCTTGCCTCGGGGGTGAGTTACAGCTTGAGAGTGTATGGCTAGCGTATGAGTTGCAAAGTGCGAACCCTTGCTATCAACGCCTACCCGAGCCTTTTATAGTCCAAGACTCGGGCGGCTTACAAGGGGAGCCGGGACCCTACAGGTGGTCCCGGGAAGATTGTCTATTATCTACCGTATCTGCAGTTATGCCGGTAGTTGTCTCTGGTCGAAGGCTTCTGAGTCTTCATCTTGCCGCCCTGCCCATGCCGCATGCTAGTCGTAGTGGTTGATGACGGCGCAGGCGGCATGGGATGTCTTGTCGTGGTGTTTATTGGCTGGCAGGTTCTGACACCGCACGCCAGTCTGTGATGCGACTGGGCGCAACGGCACCTGACAGAAGCGTGCTCCGCGTCTCCGCGTCTTGGGAAGACGCGGGCCTTGAATACCTTGTACGGGCAAGGTATGGGGCGTATTTACGCCCGCTGCTTATCGCTCGGGGCAGGCAGCGTCGCCCTGCTGCCACGTGGTGGGCCCGGAGCCCTTCTCAGAGAAGAGAAGGGTTAGTCCCGCGGGGCACGTGGAGCCTCCGGAACTCTCCCCGCGGAGGGAGAGGCTCGGCTTCTGTTGGCCATGTGGCGGGCCCGGAGCTCTCCTCTGAGGAGAGGGAGGTCCGGCCCCGCTGGACACGCGGCGCCTTCGGACCTCTCTCCCGCGGAGGGGGAGGTCCGGCTTCTGTATGCCACATGGCGGGCCCGGAGCTCTCCTCTGAGGAGAGGGAGGTCCGGCCCCGCCGGACGCGTGGCACCTTCGGAGCTCTCCCTGCGGAGAAGGGCGAGTTCCTTAGGCATTTTACCCTGTGCGCGGGGGTACCCCATATCCCAGGTACCGACAGTGGCCCCCGGGCCCATCTCGGGGGAGATAGCGAGCCCGAGGTGGGACCTCCGTCTCTTCCGATCTGCGCACTTTCTCTATGTCCCGAATTGACCGCTGCCGGAGCACGAACGGCCACGGGATCGTGGGAGCGTGCGCTCAATTGATGGTTGCTTTTACTGCGGCGGTTCCCAAGACTACCACTTCTGCACGTTGCGGCACTTTCTTCGGGAACCGCCGAAGTGCCTTGCCGGCTCATCTTCTCAGGAGACTGACTCCTTGACCCACCGCTTCAGTTGGGCGGCTTGGGCCCACCTGTCATCGGCACTCGGTTTAGGAGCCGAAGCAGTTGCCGATGCAGTGTATCCGAAGAGTTCCGAACCCCTTGGGATTGCACCCGGGGAGGTGCGAAATGAAACCCCCATGTGGGTACGCTCCCCTTATAAGGCTTCCAGCCCCTGTGCTTCCCTCGAGCCTCTGCAGTCTTGTCTTCTTTCATGGCTCTTAACCCGCCTTATGGGGGGAGAATCGCTGTCGATTTCCTCCAGCGATGGCGTCTGCACCAAGCCTGGGACTCAGGGAGCCTGCCTGCCTTGGCTCTGAGGGTGGCGCCACCAAGGGGTCTCTGGTTCGTCCTCCCGACGGAGCCCTTCCTTGGTGACGGCAGGCAGAAAGCTCCTTGGCGTTGCGTCCCTTCTCAGGTGGTGGAGTCTTCAAAGAAACTGCTGAAGCACCGAGAAGAATCCTAGGCGGCAGAGTCCCCGAGAAGGCCGCTGAAGCTGCGGAGAGAGGGCCTCAGGAGCACCCTTGATGACACCGGCTTTTGCACAGGTGATGAGGGAAGGAGGCTCCATGGGCACCCTTGATGACGCCGGCTTTTGCGCCGGTGATGGGGGAACTTTAGGAGAAGGAAGCCGCCGATGCACCATGGAGGATCCCAGACGGCAGAGTCTCCAGGAAGACCACTGAATACTGCAGAGGGGGCCCCATAAGCTCCCTTGGTGACACCGGCTTTTGCGCCGGTGATGAGGTAGGCGATTCCTGCGCTCGGGTCATGGAGCGGGAGAGTGCCGCCAGGGCTGAAGCCTGGCGACGTGGCCGTCCTTGCAACTTCTAGATTCTGGTCATGTCAGGAGACCCTTGGGGCTTGTTTCTTTCTTCTTATCGAGTCTGTAGTCCAGCTCAAGGAGCCTCGCATAGTATGACTCTTTTAGATATTTGTGTCTGTGACGCTCTTTCTCTCCTTCTTGGCTTTGCCTGTCTGAGTCCTTAGCTCCGCAAGGTACTCAGAGGCCATCTCCAATCTCGGAGCTCTGCGTAGACACCTTCCCCGGGTCCTAACCGTGTTAGGGGTCCCTGGGGGTCTCCGGATCTCGCCCCATGGGGAGCCCCCAAGTCTGCCCGCCACGTGGCGGGTCCGGAGCCCCTACTTAAGAGGTTGGAGCTCCGGCCACGCTGGACATGTAGGGCTTTCGGAGCCCTCCCACCGGGGGGGGGGGGGAGGTCCGGTTTTCACCCGCCATGTGGCGAGCCCGGAGCTCTCCTCATGGGAGGTGAGGGTTCCGAGCCGGCTGGACACGTTGGACCCTCGGGTCCCGCCCCTGCTGGAGGGGCAGGTCCCGGTCCTTCCAGTCCTAGGTCGGAGTAGTTGGTAGCTCCTTTCCTCCTGCTTCATGCAGTCCCTGTTGCCGCAACTTGGAGGTCCTGCACATAGGTAGAGGAAACGTAATTCTCCTTGGGGGCTCCCCCTCCCTTATCCCATAGTCTTATTTGACTTATGGCCCCTAACCATATGCTTGGTGCTTGGGGACTTGCAGAGAGGGGAGCTGAGCACATGGCAACCATGCACTGCAAGGGTAATTAAAAAACTCAGTTCACAATTTAAATGAGTACAAGGAAAGAGCAAAGTAGAGCAGATTTCTTTTCATACAACTTTCCACAGGAGGAAGGCAGGCTAAACATGGAGGCCACGACCCACCCCATTAAGAGGGGAAGCAAGACTCTACGCGCTTGGAGTCGGAACCAGGCAAAGCTGAACGTAGTCCTGGACCGTCCCCTGGGGTTTAGCTGCTCCGAGCGCTGCTCCTGGACTCTATGGAGTTTATTACGAAAAGAAAGTACTGTCCTATTTTTGCTCTAGGGGTAGAACTTACGGAGGTGTTCTATGTTCCAAGGGTTCGGGAGCAGGTCCCCATCCTCGGTGGAAAGGCGCACACACCCGGGGCGGCATACTTTCGCGACTCGGAAGGGGCCTTCCCAACTAGGGGAGAGTTTGTGGGCCCCTTCGCGAGAAAGTATGCGCCGCAACACCAGGTCACCTTCCTGCAGCTCCCGGGCACGCACAGACCTCTGGTGGTAGCGCCAAAGCGCTTGTCTGTACCGCGCGTTACGGAGTGCCGCATGTAATCGGACCTCGTCGACGAGGTCGATTTCTCCACGCCGGAGGTTGTCCTGCGCGGCTTCGTCGTAAGCCCGGACACGGTGAGACTTCACGGTGATTTCTGGGGGAAGTACTGCTTCAGCCCCATACACCATGAAGAAGGGTGTCTCCCCGGTGGCCCGGCTCTGGGATGTCCGGTTAGCCCATAGTGTGCTCGGAAGCTCATCTACCCAATTGGCACCATGTTTCTTCAGGCTGGCGAAGGTGCGAGTCTTAAGGCCCCAGAGAATCTCCGCGTTGGCCCTCTCAACTTGCCCATTGCTCCTCGGGTGGGCGACAGAGGCATAGCATACCTGAATACCAAGGTCCTCGCAGTAGTCTTGGAATGCTGCGCTGGTGAACTGGGTCCCGTTGTCGGTGATGATCCTGTTTGGAACCCCGAACCGGCAGACAATAGACTTGATGAATTTTACTGCGGATTGTTTGTTGATGGTGACAACTGGTGTAGCTTCCGGCCACTTGGTGAACTTGTCGATGGCGACATAGAGGTACCGGTATCCCCCGACGGTTCTGGGAAATTTTCCCAGGACGTCCAGCCACCATACGGCAAACGGCCACGAGGGCGGGATCATCTGTACCGCCTGATCCGGTGTATGGATCTGCTTGGCGTGGAACTGGCACGCCTTGCAGCTCTCGACCAGCTTGACGGCATCCTGGAGTGCTGTCGGCCAGTAGAAGCCATGCCAGAAGGCTTTACCGACAAGCGTGCGTGAGGAAGAATGACTTCCACATTCGCCTCCATGGATCTCAGCAAGCAAGTCGCAGCCTTCCCCCTGGGTTATGCACCACAATAGGATGTGGTTGGCGCCACGCCGGTAGAGATCCCCCTCTACCAGCACGTACCTCTTAGCCATACGCACAATCCGTTCAGCGGTTGCATGTTCATCAGGGAGGATATTGTCCTTCATGTAGTCCCGGATCTCCGTGATCCATGCATCGGGTCTGACTTGAGCTTCTGGATCTTGAGCGCTGGGTTGCACGGAGTGCCCAGTGACGCTTACGATCCTTGGCGGCATCCATGGCTGTAGGGCCGCTGGGACCGCCAGCTTCGAGGTGCTGGTCAAGCCCCCTTCGCCCGGCTCGGCGGGCCGGGCTGTGGGCCGCAGCAATGTCCTCTCGAAAACTCCTTCGGGCGCAGGGGCTCCGGTGGAAGCCTTCGTTGAAAGGTTGTCGGCTGCGGCATTACCAGCACGCGGTACGTGGTGCAGGTCCAAAGCGAGGAATTCTTTCTCCAACATCTGTACGTGGAGCAGATACGCAGCTAGCTGCGGGTCATTGCAGGAGCATTCGCCCTTGACTTGCTTGATGACCAGTTGGGAGTCACCCTGTGCCAACAACTGGCGAGTGCCTAAAGACACGGCTGTCTGCAGGCCAAAGATGAGTGCTTCATACTCCGCCATGTTGTTGGTTGCCTTGAAATTTAGACGCACCATATACCCAAACTGTTCCCCCGATGGCATGAGGAGCAGTACGCCGGCACCGGCCCCCTGCTTTCGCGAGGAGCCATCGAAGAAGAGTGTCCAGTGGGGTTCAGTGAAGACCGGAGCTTTAGGCTCTGGCTCACCGCCTTCATGGCCCCCTGGGTCAGTCTTTGTTGGTGTCCACTCCGCCACAAAGTCAGCCAGTGCTTGGCTCTTGACTGCATGACGTGGGAGGAAGTCCAGCTCAAACTCCGCCAGCTCCGCCGCCCATTTAGCAACGTTGCCAGTAGCATGGGGGCTGTGAAGAATTGTCTTCAGCGGATACGAGGTGACTACCGAGACCCGGTGGGCCTGGAAGTAGTGGCAGAGCTTCCTGGAGGCCACGAGCACCGCATACAGCAGCTTGTGGACTTCTAGGTACCTTGTCTTGGCCTCATGAAATACTTCACTGATGTAGTAGACAGGCCTCTGTATGGTTCGGACCCTCTCTCTTAGGCTTGGGAGCTCCTCGTCCATTGGCCCCGGCCCGCTGGAGGTGGGTGGACCCACGGGGGCCTCCGGGAACTGGGACCCGGAGGCCCTTAAGCTTTCTTGATCATCCGGGAGCTCCGGGGGGTCTTGAGGGACCTCCGGGAGACCCCAATTGGACCCTGGAGATTTATCATGGGGGTCCGGGAGGCCGTCCTGGGCCTCCGGGAGGTCGACTTGGACCTCCAGGGGGTCCGGGAGACCGTCTTGGCCCTGCGGGGCCCCCTGGCGTCTGTCTTCTGCTACCGGAGCAGGTTGAGAGGGTGAGGGGTCTGGCCGCTGCGCGACAAGGACCATACTCACCACTTCTGTTGTCGCCGCAATGTAGAGCAGCAAGTGCTCTCCGGGCTACGGGGCTACCATGATAGGTAGGGTCGTCAGGAGTCACTTCAACTCCTGGAAAGCCTCTTCTGCTTTGTCTGTCCAGGCAAAGGGGCCTGACTTGCGTAGGAGCTTAAAGAAAGGGAGTGCCCGCTCTGCTAGCCTCGGTATAAATCGACTCAGCGCGGCTAGACATCCCGTGAGTCTCTGAACATCCTTGACGCGGACAGGGGGCCGCATCAAGTCGACAGCCTTGATCTTATCTAGGTTGGCCTCAATCCCTCGGTGCGAGACCAGGAACCCTAAGAGCTTCCCAGAGGACACGCCGAACACACATAAATCTGGGTTCAGCTTGGTGCGCGTAGAGCGCAACTTGTCAAAGACTAAAGCTAGGTTATCTAGTAGGGATGAACCCTGCTTGACCTTGACAACTATGTCATCGACGTACACCTCAACTAGGTCTCTTATTAACTCCCCAAAGGTTTTGTGCATCGCCCGCACAAAGGTGGGGAGTGCATTCTTTAGGCCGTAAGGCATAGACACATAGCAATAAAGGCCGTCTACTGTGATGAAGGAGGTGTGCTCCTCGTCCTCCCTAGACATGGAGATCTGATGGAAACCCGAGTAGGCATCTAGGAAGCACAACATATCACAGCCTGACGTTGAGTCTACTATTTGATCTATTCTAGGGAGAGGGAATGGATCTTTGGGACATGCCTTATTGAGACTGGTGTAGTCGATGCACATCCGGAGCTTCCCGCCGGCCTTCAGGACAACGACGGGGTTCGCCAACCATCGGGGGTGGTGGACCTCCCGTATGAAGCCAGCGTCCAGCAGCTTCTTGACTTCTTCACGGATGAAGTTTTGCCGCTCGATGGACTGCTTGCGGGGCTTCTGTTGAACCGGCCGGGCGTCGGGGAAGACTTTCAAGTGGTGCTCGATCACCTCCCTGGGGATCCCCGGCATCTGTGACGGCTGCCATGCAAACACGTCGACGTTGTGCCGGAGGAAGGTGACGAGCGCGCCTTCCTATTTGCTATCCAGGCCCCCGGCTACCCGGGTGGTCTGGGTAGCTTCGGCGCCGACTTGGACGACCTTTAAGGGGACGCCGCCCTCGTCGAGAGGTTACACCCGGGTTGCTGTGGTGGAAGCACGGTGACGTGCGCTCGGGCGGAGCTGGTCCGGCTCCGTATTGCCGGGGGCTGATGCCCCAGCTGTTGCGAGCGCTTGGAGCTTCTCCAGGGCCGACACTGCAGCAGTGCGGTCCCCACGAATCCTGAGAACGCCCGTCGGTGTTGGCATCTTCAGGACGAGGTAGCCGTAGTGGGCTACAGCCATGAACCGGTACAGGGCTGGCCTGCCGATTATGGCGTTGAAGGGGAGGTCTATCTCCGCTACGTCGAACAGAATGTACTCTGTTCGATAGCTGTCCGGAGCCCCGAAGGTCACCGGGAGACTAATGTTGCCGTAGGGGATAACCTGTCCCGGCCCTACCCTTGAGAACGGGCTCGACGGGGTGAGCTTGGCCATCGGGACCTGCAGCTTCTGGAAAGCTGCACGGCTGATAAGGTTCAGCCCAGCTTGTCCGTCTACCAAAACGTGGTACATTCTCACGTTGGCGATGGTAGGGGCCACCAGGAGCGGTAGTTGGCCGGCCCCAGCCATGTTCCTGGGGCAGTCGGTGGTGTCAAAGCTGATGGGGGTCCCCATCCACTTAAGGTGCGGTGCATCACTTGGGAGTGGCGCCACTGACGCTACCGCTCGGCGCAGAGTCTTGACTGCGCTTCGGGACGAGGGGTCGGCGGACCCGCCGTATATGACGTAGAGCTTCTTCCGACGCTCATCATCGCTGGAGCCGGAGTCCTCATGATTGCGTGCCTCCTTCACGACACGCTGAGACTCTTGGATCTCCTCTGGGTGGTCGATGTTGTCTGGAACATCCACCCCCTGCTCATCTTCCTTTGGACGGAAGGGCAGGGCATCAGCCCGTTGCCGCTTCCCCTTGCGGAAGCGCTCTGCGAGCCTTCGGATATCCCGACACTATGCCCCGTGCACAGCAGCTGTCGCCACACTACTGCCGAGTGCCGGGAGATCCGGAAGCTCGCAGAGCGCTTCCGCAAAGGGAAGCAGCAGCGGACCGATACCCCACCCTTTCGCCAAAGGGAGGGCAAGCAGAAGGTCGACGTCCCAGACAGCGTCGACCACCAAGTGGAGTTCCAGGAGCCTCAGCGCGCCGTGAAGGCGGTACGCAACCATGAGGACTCCAGCTCCAGCGAAGATGAGCGTCGAAAGAAGCTCTACGTCATATACGGCGGGTCCTCCAACCCCTCGTCCCGAAGTGCAGTCAAGACTCTGCACCGAGCGGTAGCATTGGTGGCTCCACTCCCAAGTGCCGCACCGCACCTCAAGTGGATGGGAACCCCCATCAGCTTTGACGCCACCGACTGCCCCAGGAACATGGCTGGGGCCGGCCAACTACCGCTCTTGGTAGCTCCCACCATCGCCAACGTGAGGATGTACCACGTTTTGGTAGATGGTGGAGCTGGGCTGAACCTCATCAGCCGTGCAGCTTTCCAGAGGCTGCAGATCCCGATGGCCAAGCTCACCCCGTCGAGCCCGTTCTCAGGGGTAGGGCCGGGACAGGTCGTTCCCTACGGCAACATCAGCCTCCCGGTGACCTTCGAAGCTCCGTACAGCTATCGGACAGAATACATTCTGTTCGATGTAGCGGAGATCGACCTCCCCTTCAACGCCATAATTGGCAGGCCAGCCCTGTACCGATTCATGGCAGTAGCCCACTACGGCTACCTCGTCCTGAAGATGCCTACACCAACAGGCGTCCTCAGGATTCGTTGAGACCGCACTGCTGCAGTGTCGTCCTTGGAGAAACTCCAAGCGCTCGCGACAGCTGGGGCACCAGCCCCTGGCAGTGCAGAGCCAGACCAGCTCCACCCGAGTGCACGCCACCGTGCCTCCGCCACAGCACCCCGGGTGCAACCCCTCGACGAGGGCGGCGTCCCCTTAAAGGTCGTCCAAGTCGGCGCCGAAGCCACCCAGACCACCCGGGTAGCCGGGGGCCTGGATAGCAAATAGGAAGGCGCGCTCGTCACCTTCCTCCGGCATAATGTTGACGTGTTTGCATGGCAGCCGTCACAGATGCCGGGGATCCCTAGGGAGGTGATCGAGCACCACTTAAAAGTCTTCCCTGACGCCCGGCCAGTTCAACAGAAGCCCCGCAAGCAGTCCATCGAGCGGCAAAACTTCATTCGTGAAGAAATCAAGAAGCTGCTGGACGCTGGCTTCATACGGGAAGTCCACCACCCCCGGTGGTTGGCGAACCCCATCGTTGTCCCAAAGGCCGGCTGGAAGCTCCGGATGTGCATCGACTACACCAGTCTCAATAAGGCATGTCCCAAAGATCCATTCCCTCTTCCTAGAATAGATCAAATAGTAGACTCAACATCAGGCTGTGATATGCTGTGCTTCCTAGACGCCTACTCGGGTTTCCATCAGATCCCCATGTCTAGGGAGGATGAAGAGCACACCTCCTTCATCACAGTAGATGGCCTTTATTGTTATGTCTCTATGCCTTATGGCCTAAAGAATGCTCTCCCCACCTTTGTGCGAGCAATGCACAAAACCTTTGGAGAGTTAATAAGAGACTTAGTTGAGGTGTACGTCGATGACATCGTTGTCAAAGTCAAGCAGGGTTCATCTTTGTTAGATAACCTAGCGTTAGTTTTTGAGAAATTGCGCTCTACGCGCAGCAAGCTGAACCCAGACAAATGTGTGTTCGGTGTGTCCTCTGGGAAGCTCTTAGGATTCCTGGTCTCGCACCGGGGGATTGAGGGCAACCCAGAGAAGATCAAGGCCATCAACTTGATGCGGCCTCCCGCCCGCGTCAAAGATGTCCAGA
Organism: Neostapfia colusana; assembly: GCA_030760725.1. Taxonomy (NCBI): domain Eukaryota; kingdom Viridiplantae; phylum Streptophyta; class Magnoliopsida; order Poales; family Poaceae; genus Neostapfia; species Neostapfia colusana. The sequence continues at coordinate 26,689,942 of JASWHV010000017.1, read as the reverse complement.
AACTCACGGGATGCCTAGCCACGCTGAGTCCGTTTATACCGAGGCTAGCAGAGCGGGCACTCCCTTTCTTTAAGCTCCTGGGCAAGTCCGGTCCATTTGCCTGGACTGACAGTGACACCCTCATCTCGGGTGTCAGCATATGCTCATGTTTTATGAAGAAAAAAAACATTTTAAGAAAAGAAGGAACAGAGACAAGTATCAAAAGGATAGCCAATAATGCTCTCCGAAAGCATCGAAGGAAACTTCCACGGCCAGCAGACCACGTGGCGCATTCGGAGCTCATCCCCGAGAAATTTGGGAGAGGTCCGCCGTTAAACTAGCTACGTAGCAGGCTCGGGGGTCACCTCCGCAATTGAAAAGAGGTCCGACTCTGTGGGACACGTGCTGCCCGCGGAGATAGCCTCTGCGGAAGAAGCAAAGGCATTTTTCATAGGACACGTGTCGTCCACGGAGCTAGTCCTCGCGGAAGTCAGGGGACCAGTTGCACGGGATACGTGTCAATCTCGGAGCTCATCTCAGAGAAGTCCGTATCTATCGAACACGTGTCGCCACCGGAGCTTATCACCGGAAGGTCCGTCGCAGGTGTAAACATGTGTCGACCTCGGGGCATGTCCCTGAGGAAAGGAGAGCGGAAAGACCGGCACCCACACGTGGCATGCGCGGAGCTCGTATCCGAAGAAGAGGGAGGTCTCGATCGATTGACACGCGGCACAACCGGAGCTCGTTTCTGCGGATGAGGAGATACCAGGCCCGGAGGACACGTGGAGCTTCCGGAATTCATCATCACAAAGGTAACTAGTCTGGAGCGGTTTTTACGCGTAAAAATACCGGTACGCAACAGAAACCGATCTAAACTCCACGATGTTACCAAAGATAAGACGTCAGGATCCAACAAGATCTGAATAAGACTTTTATTCGGGATCCAATTAGATTAGGACTCTTGTCTTCTCGATTATAAATAGAACCCGAAACCTCTGGCCGAAACCACGAACTTCTCTTTCAACTCCTGAGCCGACGACTTAGAGCCCTAGCCCTAACTCGCCGAGCAAAACATCGCCGAAGCACAACAAGGGAGATCATCGGAGGAGAACCAAGCGGTCTGAGGAGGACCTCGAAGACAAGAAGAGCGTGAGGTAGGACTTCAATACCATCTTACGACATCATGGTTTCATCTCTTGCATCTGTTCTTCAATTCCTTTCGAACAGAAGCTTTCTCGTGGGCAGAACACTCGATGATCAGTTTGATCTAAAGACAAGATCATCGCTACGTCCACTTTTGATCCGAATACCTCTGCCCATGCAAACCATGCAAGAGCACGACAATCTAATAACAATCAAAGGATAGCATGCATGTGCATCATCACATCTAGTTTAAGGTTTGAACATGATATTGATTGCTGTGAATCTTGTATGCACGTAAATCCTACATAGCAGGACAGATCCAGGAAGCTGTCTACGATGAGTTGCAGCAACAAGGTTTTGAGAATCAAGAACAACCGGAACCGCAAGAACAAGGCAAGTGCTCCTTGACCATGTTGATCCTATGTTTTGGGTAAAACTGTTTTGATTTGCGAAAAGGTGTGCGTACTGAGTCAAACATGATGGGAAACCCTTTTATAGGAGTTTACTAGTTTTGATTAAACCACCCTTGTCGCCTGGGAAGTTTATGAGTCGGGTATGGTTTTTGTTTATGCTTCGCTGAGTCCATGGGATTGGAAAGCGAGATAGATGTGTCTAGCTAACAGCACTCATAATGATAATGAGAAACTGATGTTAATAATGGACATGGATCGGAGGGAGATCTAGGCAAGTCTGGGTGTGTGAATGAGGTAGCATGAGATGGTGGTTTTGCTTGCCGTAGATCTAAGGACCGGTTCATGCATGCACATGCCAGGATAACAGTGCCACCACAAGGCCAAATATGGGTGCGGCTTAGCTGAGTAATTAGGTAAGTTGCTAGAGTGTTATGGACTGTGGAAGGCGCGGGTAATGGGAGTCGAGTGAGGACTGCACTGGGAACTGCATGGCACAAGAGGGGGCCCGTGGGTGGGAGAATTGGAGATTCTAGCCTGCCGGTGAAACCTCAGTGAGTCCATACATCTAGTAACCCCTTTGTAAAGGCTATTTTGTGATCTCTTGACCATACACCGACGGTTGTGTACTGGTATAATGGAGGTTCTGCAGTCGCCGACGGGTGACGAAATCACAAACTTGTGGGTAAAGAGGTACAAACTCTGCAGAGTTACTAAAACTATCATGATAGCCGAGCTTATGGTTACAAGCACCTGGCTAAACTGCCATGATTAGATGGGATGATTGATGGGATGGTTATTCGAATGGTTATTGGGAAGGTTCTTGGTTATGGTTATTGGTTTGATTATGGTTTGGTTCGGAACTGTGGAGTCTGGGAGATGAGATGGTTGCATGACTGATGGGTCATGACATGAGATTGGTCTCGGTGTGAGATGGTAGCGAATATGAGGAGGTATTCGTGAATATGAATAAAAGATTGGTTAATGTTCGGATGGAACACGGGAAGTGATGAAGGTATGTTGGTAATTTAATACATGCTGGGATTACATTCATCTAAAGTTAAGTTGCTTTTTTGTCATGGTTTCATAAATCTGCTTTTCTGCAAATAAACCTTTTGTACCTACCTTGTTTTATGAGCTGCATATCATGTGTTATTCCCACACTTGCTGAGTACATCATTGTGCTCAAACTTGCATTATTATTTCTTCATCAACAGCAAGAGAAGCCTACTATGAAGATCAAGTGGAACATTATGGCGTGTGATCTATTCTCAACCTTGCCTGTGGAAGGAGTAGAGATGGAGCCACTTCTGCTTTGTTTTGCTTCCGCATTAGTTTTTGCTTCCGCATTTAAATAAGGACTTCCGCTGCACAGAATTAAGACTTCCACTGTGAGCATGAGCACAAGACTCATGAGGTATTGTAATAATCCCTGTTATTCGTGGTAATATATAATCTGAATTCAGTTTGTGGAACGTATGTGTATGTGTGATGAACATCCTGGGAACACATATGCATTAGTTCTCGGTTCCGTGGTTTTCCACAGAATTGAGGGCATCACAGATTGGTATCAGAGCCACGGGTTGACAGCAGGTTACACGACTAGATAGAAAACTTAGATTGATATTAGAGCCTTGGGTTAACAGCAAGTTACACCCTAAATAAGGGTCATAGGTAGCTAAGCCACGCTGACCCAAGGAAGCATCCTAAGGTGAATAGCCTAGATTGTCCTTTAAAACTACCTTGACATAGGAAACCATCCTTGAATAGGAGTTGAGTGGGCCCTTGTGATGATTATTTGTGAATATGTGCTTAGTGTGAGTGGTGGGATGTCTCAAAAACGTTGTCCATATCCACACATAAGAAGAAGGAGGTGTGAGATGTTTCGGCACTTGCTCACATCCTCATAAGGGCTAATATATATAGTCCAACCCACCTTGATGCATATAGTTGAAAGGACCTATCTAACCTTCTAACCTTCTATTCTACTTTGTTCTCTCTCACAGATGGTGAGAGGAAACGCCAGCCGAAGGAACGTCAAGGAAGATGACCACGAGGAAATTCCTGCCAACCCCAGAGCTGGCGAAAACAACCTAGAAAGGTTGATGGCCATGCAAAACCAGCTTATGCAAACCATGATCCAAACTTTGGGTCAGTTGCAGGCCAACCAACACCCCATTCCGGCACCACCGCCACCACCACCGCCGGCTCATAACAGGCTGGGAGAGTTCATGAGGACTCGACCACCCACCTTTGCTCAAGCAAGCGATCCAATGGAGGCCGATGACTGGTTGAAATCCATGGAGAAGAAGCTTGCCATTGTACAGTGCAACGACCGAGAGAAGGTTCTCTTTGCGTCGCACCAACTGATTGGAGCAGCTGCTGACTGGTGGGATGCCTTGAGCAACGCCCATGCCAACCCGGAGACAATCACTTGGACTGAGTTCAAGGAAAGTTTCCGCTCCCACTACATCCCTGATGGCGTAATGATGCTCAAGAGGCAGGAGTTTGAAGGTCTCCGCAAAGGACAGAAAAGTGTGAACGAATATCTCAACAAGTTCATACAACTGTCCCGGTATGCCCCCGAAGATGTCAACTCAGATCAGAGGAAGCAATACCTGTTCATGAGAGGGTTGAATAGTGAGATCTAAGTTCAGCTCCTCAACAATGACTACGTAAGCTTTCAAAAGCTGGTTGATAAGGCTATTGTGGTAGAAAACAAGATCCGAGAGATCGAGCGAGAGTGCAAAAGGAAGATGCCGTACCAGCCCCAAGGGAGCAACGTACGACCTAGGTACATGCCCCCTGCGCCGCAGTATGGATCGACCACTCCTACGAACCGCCCTGGTCAGCCACCACAGCAACGTTTCGTTGAACCGGCACCTCGTGTGCCCATGCCTCCTGCGCCCCGGCCTAACAATGGCGCTCCTGTTCAAAACCCCCGCCCCAACGTTCCTGCTGCCGTAGGCAACAGGGCATGCTTTGCATGCGGGGAAGTAGGCCACTTTGCTAACCAGTGCCCGAAGCGAGGCCCTAGACAGCAAGGTAACGTACCCAAGCAGAACCAGCGACCAAACGGAGGGGACAACCAAGGAAACCGTGGACCGCAGAACTATGCTCGTGGCCACGTTAACCATGTCACTGCTGAGGAAGCACAACAGGCTGAGGACGTCGCAATTGGTATGTTCCTTGCCAACTCCAACCCAGCCACCATTTTATTTGATTCTGGAGCATCACATTCCTTCATATCGTCCGAATATGTTGCCAAACATCATCTACCCGTATCCCACCTAGAATGTGCTATGTTAGTTAATTCTCCCGGAGGAGAAATGAGGACTAATATAGTATGTCCTAAAGTAAGCCTTAAAATAAGGGGGGTAGACTTCCTTGCCAACCTTATTGTCTTGGACTCCCACGGAATTGACATCATACTCGGAATGGACTAGTTAAGCAAGCACAATGGAGTAATCCAATGCGCTGAGAGAAGCGTGCAGTTGACAAACGAACACGGTATCCGTGTCGAGTTTGAGTCAGCCCAGCAAGCAACCGAACGGGCGGATTTGAACCATGCTGAAGGAGTTGCATTGGACAACATTCCAGTGGTTCAGGAATTTTCAGATGTGTTCCCGGAAGAACTTCCAGGTATGCCACCTGACCGGGACATTGAGTTTTCCATAGATTTGGTACCTGGAACTGCACCCATAGCTAAGAGACCATATAGGATGCCCGTCAATGAGTTAGTTGAACTCAAGAAGCAAATTAAAGAACAGTTGGAGAAGGGTTTTATCCATCCAAGTTCGTCACCATGGGGAGCCCCGGTACTCTTCGTGGACAAGAAGGACGGAACCCAAAGAATGTGCGTGGACTACAGGTCTCTCAACGAGGTAACAATCAAGAATAAATACCCTCTGCCACGTATAGAGGACCTGTTCGATCAAATGAAAGGAGCCCAAGTGTTCTCCAAGATTGATCTTCGGTCGGGATATTTCCAGCTGAAGATTAAGCCCTCCGATATACCTAAGACAGCCTTTCGGACGCGGTATGGTTCATATGAATATACCGTTATGTCTTTTGGATTGACGAATGTACCCGCATACTTCATGTACCTTATGAATAAGGTTTTCATGGAGTACTTGGACAAGTTCGTCGTGGTTTTCATCGACGACATTATGGTGTATTCAAAAAGTGAGAAGGAGCATGAAGAACATCTGAGATTGACCTTGCAGAAGCTGCGCGAGCATCAATTGTATGCCAAGCTCAACAAGTGTCAATTTTGGCTAAAGGAAATATCTTTCCTAGGCCACATCATCTCCAAAGAAGGGGTATCGGTTGATCCTGGAAAGGTGAGAGATGTTCTAAAGTGGGACCAACCGAGGAGCGTGAGGGATATTCAAAGTTTCCTTGGAATGGCAGGATACTATCGGCGCTTCATTAAATACTTCTCCAAGATAGCAAAACCTATGACGGGGTTGTTAATGAAGGGAAAGGTCTTTCAATGGACACAAGCCTGCCGAGAAAGTTTTGAGGAGCTCAAGAAAAGGCTAACCACGGCACCAGTTCTGGTATTGCCAGACATAAGCAAGAGCTTTGACATATATTGTGACGCATCCAGACAAGGGCTCGGGTGTGTACTCATGCAGGAAGGAAAGTGGTAGCCTATGCCTCACGACAATTAAAGAAGCATGAGCTTAACTATCCTACACATGATTTGGAGTTAGCAGCAGTGGTGCATGCATTGAAGATTTGGAGACATTATATCCTTGGTCATCGATGTGAGATCTATATGGATCATAAAAGCCTCAAGTACATATTTACACAAACGGACTTGAATTTGAGGCAACGTCGATGGTTAGAACTCATCAAGGATTATGATGTGGGAATCAACTACCATCCCGGGAAGGCCAATGTAGTCGCTGACGCATTGAGCAGAAAGGGAGCATGCCACCAACTCACGATTCGGGAGCTACCACCCGAACTACGAAAGGAGTTCGAACGGTTACACCTCGGATTCTTGAATAACGTGGAGATAATAGAGATCCACTCCCCTTTGGAGCAAGAAATAAAAAAGGGCCAAGCCATGGACAAGGGGATCAAGGAGATCAAGGAAAGAATTCGACAAGGGGTAGACAAGGATTTCAAGGAGGATGAAAAGGGGAGCACCAAAATGTACAAGGACTTGAAAACTTGCTATTGGTGGGATGGTATGAAAAGGGATATAGCCGAATACGTTGCCCTATGCGACACATGCCAACGGGTAAAAGCCGAACATCAAAAACCTGCTGGGTTGTTGCAACCTTTGAAAATACCTGAATGGAAATGGGAAGACATCAGTATGGACTTCATCGTCGGATTGCCAAGAACTCAGTCAGGATACGACTCCATCTGGGTCATTGTGGACCGGTTGACGAAAACTGCCCATTTTCTTCCGGTAAAGACCAGTTACAACGTTACACAGTTGGCAGAGTTGTACTTGGAGCAGATCGTGTGCCGTCATGGAGTTCCGAAGAGGATAGTCTCAGATCGAGGTTCTCAGTTTACCTCTAGATTCTGGAGGAAGCTGCAGAAAGCCATGGGTACACGACTAGATTTTAGCTCCGCCTATCACCCACAAACAGATGGGCAAACCGAGAGGACGAACCAAATTTTGGAGGACATGCTGAGAGCTTGCGCCTTGAAACGTGGGCGTAGTTGGGATTGGAGGTTACCGTATGCCGAGTTCTCCTATAACAACAGCTATCAAGCTAGCTTGAATATGTCTCCTTTCGAAGCTTTATATGGTAGACGGTGTAGAACGCCACTGTTCTGGAACGAGACTGGAGAGAACCAGGTGTTTGGACCCGAAGTACTACAAGAGGCTGAAAAGCAAGTCCAAACGATACGGGAAAACTTGAAGGCTGCTCAGTCACGACAGAAAGGATATGCGGACAATAGGCGTAGGAAGTTGACCTTTGAAGTAGGAGACTTCGTATACCTTAAGGTATCACCTATCCGAGGCCAACGACGTTTTAACGTCAAAGGAAAACTAGCGCCTCGCTACATCGGACCATTTAAGATTTTGGACAAGCGAGGAGAAGTAGCATATCAACTAGAGCTCCCAAACCATCTCTCCGACGTACATGACGTGTTTCATGTATCCCAGCTCAAGAAGTGCTTGAGAATACCAGAGGAACAAGTGTCAATGGGAGGACTTAAACTTCAAGAGGACCTGACTTACGCAGAACACCCTATCCGAATCTTGGACGTAAAGGAAAGGGTCATCCAAAACAAAGTGATTCGATGGTGCAAGGTACAATGGAGCCATCACACTGAAGCTGAAGCCACATGGGAACGTGAAGAGGATATCAAGGCAGAATTTCCCCATCTATTTTCTACTAACGAATCTCGAGGGCGAGATTCAATTTAAGGGGGGTAGATTTGTGACACCCTCATCTCGGGTGTCAGCATATGCTCATGTTTTATGAAGAAAAAAACATTTTAAGAAAAGAAGGAACAGAGACAAGTATCAAAAGGATAGCCAATAATGCTCTCCGAAAGCATCAAAGGAAACTTCCACGGCCAGCAGACCACGTGGCGCGTTCGGAGCTCATCCCCGAGAAATTTGGGAGAGGTCCGCCGTTAAACTAGCTACGTGGCAGGCTCGGGGGTCACCTCCGCAATTGAAAAGAGGTCCGACTCTGTGGGACACATGCTGCCCGCAGAGATAGCCTCTGCGGAAGAAGCAAAGGCATTTTTCATAGGACACGTGTCGTCCATGGAGCTAGTCCTCGCGGAAGTCAGGGGACCAGTCGCACGGGATACTTGTCAATCTCGGAGCTCATCTCAGAGAAGTCCGGATCTATCGAACACGTGTCGCCACCGGAGCTTATCACCGGAAGGTCCGTCGCAGCTAAACACGTGTCGACCTCGGGGCATGTCCCTGAGGAAAGGAGAGCAGAAAGACCGGCACCCACACGTGGCGCGCGCGGAGCTCGTCTCCGAAGAAGAGGGAGCTCTCGATCGATTGACACGCGGCACAACCGGAGCTCGTTTCTGCGGATGAGGAGATACCAGGCCCGGAGGACACGTGGAGCTTCCGGAACTCATCATCACGAAGGTAACTAGTCTGGAGCGGTTTTTACGCGTAAAAATACCGGTACGCAACAGAAACCGATCTAAACTCCACGATGTTACCAAAGATAAGACGTCAGGATCCAACAAGATCTGAATAAGACTTTTATTCGGGATCCAATTAGATTAGGACTCTTCTCTTCTCGATTATAAATAGAACCCGAAATCTCTGGCCGAAACCACGAACTTCTCTTTCAACTCCTGAGCCGACGACTTAGAGCCCTAGCCCTAACTCGCCGAGCAAAACATCGCCGAAGCACAACAAGGGAGATCATCGGAGGAGAACCAAGCGGTCTGAGGAGGACCTCGAAGACAAGAAGAGCATGAGGTAGGACTTAAATACCACCTTACGACATCATGGTTTCATCTCTTGCATCTGTTCTTCAATTCCTTTCGAACAGAAGCTTTCTCGTGGGCAGAACACTCGATGATCAGTTTGATCTAAAGACAAGATCATCGCTACGTCCACTTTTGATCCGAACACCTATGCCCAAGCAAACCATGCAAGAGCACGACAATCTAATAACAATCATAGGATAGCATGTATGTGCATCATCGCATCTAGTTTAAGGTTTGAACATGATATTGATTGCTGTGAATCTTGTATGCACGTAAATCCTACATAGCAGGACAGATCCAGGAAGCTGTCTACGACGAGTTGCAGCAACAAGGTTTTGAGAATCAAGAACAACCGGAACCGCAAGAACAAGGCAAGTGCTCCTTGACAATGTTGATCCTATGTTTTGGGTAAAACTGTTTTTATTTGCGAAAAGGTGTGTGTACTGAGTCAAACATGATGGGAAACCCTTTTATAGGAGTTTACTAGTTTTGATTAAACCACCCTTGTCGCCTGGGAAGTTTATGAGTCGGTTATGGTTTTTGTTTATGCTTCGCTGAGTCCATGGGATTGGAAAGCGAGATAGATGTGTCTAGCTAACTGCACTCGTAATGATAATGAGAAACTGATGTTAATAATGGACATGGATCGGAGGGAGATCTAGGCAAGCCTGGGTGTGTGAATGAGGTAGCATGAGATGGTGGTTTTGCTTTCCGTAGATCTAAGGACCGGTTCATGCATGCACATGCCAGGATAACCGTGCCACCACAAGGCCAAATATGGGTGCGGCTTAGCTGAGTAATTAGGTAAGTTGCTAGAGTGTTATGGACTGTGGAAGGCGCGGGGAATGGGAGTCGAGTGAGGACTGCCCTGGGATCTGCATGGCACAAGAGGGGGCCCGTGGGTGGGAGAATTGGAGATTCTAGCCTGCCGGTGAAACCTCAGTGAGTCCATACATCTAGTAACCCTTTTCTAAAGGGTATTTTGTGATATCTTGACCATGCATCGACGGTTGTGTACTGGTATAATGGAGGTTCTGCAGTCGCCGACTGGTGACGAAATCACAAACTTGTGGGTAAAGAGGTACAAACTCTGCAGAGTTACTAAAACTATCATGATAGCCGAGCTTACGGTTACGAGCACCTGGCTAAACTGCCATGATTAGATGGGATGATTGATGGGATGGTTATTCGAATGGTTATTGGGAAGGTTCTAGGTTATGGTTATTGGTTTGGCTATGGTTTGGTTCGGAACTGTGGAGTCCGGGAGATGAGATGGTTGCATGACTGATGGGTCATGACATGAGATTGGTCTCGGTGCGAGACGAGGTTGTTTTATGAGGTGAGATGGTAGCGAATACGAGGAGGTATTCGTGAATATGAATAAAAGATTGGTTAATGTTCGTATGGAACACGGGAAGTGATGAAGGTATGTTGGTAATTTAATACATGCTGGGATTACATTCATCTAAAGTTAAGTTGCTGTTTTGTCATGGTTTCATAAATCTGCTTTTCTGCAAATAAACCTTTTGTACCTACCTTGTTTTATGAGCTGCATATCATGTGTTATTCCCGCACTTGCTGAGTACATCATTGTGCTCAAACTTGCATGATTATTTCTTCATCAACAGCAAGAGAAGCCTACTAATAAGATCAAGTGGAACATTATGGCGTGTGATCTATTCTCAACCTTGCCTGTGGAAGGAGTAGAGATGGAGCCACTTCTGCTTAGTTTTGCTTCCGCATTAGTTTTTGCTTCCGCATTTAAATAAGGACTTCCGCTGCACAGAATTAAGACTTCCGCTGTGAGCATGAGTCTAAGACTCATGAGGTATTGTAATAAACCCTGTTATTCGTGGTAATATATAATCTGAATTCAGTTTGTGGAACGTATGTGTATGTGTGATGAACATCCTGTGCACACATATGCATTGGTTCTCGGTTCCGTGGTTTTCCACAGAATTGAGGGCGTCACACTGACGAAGCAGAAGAGGCTTTCCAGGAGTTAAAGCGGCTCCTGACGACCCTACCTATCATGGTAGCCCCAGAGCCCAAAGAGCACCTGTTGCTCTACATCGCGGCAACAACCGAGGTGGTGAGTATGGTCCTCGTCGCAGAGCGGCCGGACCTCTCATCTTCACGACCTGCTCCGGCAGCAGAAGACAGACGCCAGGAGGCCCCGCAAGACCAAGACGGTCTCTCGGACCTCCAAGGCAACCTCCCGGAGGTCCAGGGCGGTCTTCCTGACCCCCAAGATAAACCCCTGGGGATCCTGTGGGACACCCCGGGGGCCCGACGGGACCTCCCGAAGACCCCGCAAGACCCTCCAGAGCTCCCAGAGAACCAGCGGGGCCCCCCGGAGGGCCAAGATAGCTTAAGGGCCTCTGGGTTCCAACTCCCGGAGGCCCCCTTGGATCAACTCATCTCCAGCGGGCCAGGGCCAATGGATGAAGACCTCCCAGACCTGAGAGAGAGGGTTCGAACCATCTAGAGGCCTGTCTTCTACATCAGCAAAGTACTTCATGATGCCAAGACAAGGTACCTAGAAGTCCACAAGCTGCTGTATGCGGTGCTCGTGGCCTCCAGGAAACTCCGCCATTAGTTCCAGGCCCACCGGGTCTCAGTAGTCACCTCCTACCCGCTGAAGACGATTCTTCGCAGCCCCCATGCGACTGGCAACGTCGCTAAATGGGCAGCGGATCTGGCGGAGTTCGAGCTGGACTTCCTTCCTCGCCATGCAGTCAAAAGCCAAGCACTGGCCGACTTTGTGGCAGAGTGGACACCAACGAAGACTAACCCAGGGGGCCACGAAGACGGTGAACCAGAGCACCAAGCTCCGGTCTTCACCGAGCCCCACTGGACGCTTTTCTTCGACGGCTCCTCGCGAAAACAGGGGGCCGGTGCCGGCGTACTGCTCCTCATGCCATCAGGGAACAGTTTGGGTACATGGTGCGTCTCAATTTCAAGGCAACCAACAACATGGCAGAGTATGAAGCACTCATCTTTGGCCTACAGACAGCCCTGTCTCTAGGCGCTCGCCAGTTGTTGGCACAGGGCGACTCCCAGCTGGTTATCAAGCAAGTCAAGGGTGATGCTCCTGCAATGACCCACAGCTAGCTGCTTATCTGCTTCACGTGCGGATGTTGGAGAAAGACTTCCTCGCCTTGGACTTGTGCCACGTACCGCGCGCTGGCAATGCCGCAGCTGACGACCTTCCAACGAAGGCTTCCACCGGAGCTCCCGTGCCCGAAGGAGTCTTCGAGAGGACGTTGCTGCGGCCCACACCCCAGCCCGCCGAGCCTGGCGAATGGGGCTTGACCAGCACCTCGAAGCTGGTGGTCCCGGCGGCCCTGCAGCCATGGATGCCGCCAATGATCTTAAGCGTCACTGGGGACTCCGTGCAACCCAGCGCTCAAGATCGAGAAGCTAAAGTCAGACCCGATGCATGGATCACGGAGATCCGGGACTACTTGAAAGACAATATCCTCCCTGATGAACATGCAACCGCTGAACGGATCGTGCGTATGGCTAAGAGATACGCGCTGGTAGAAGGGGATCTCTACCGGCGTGGCGCCAACCACGTCCTATTGCGGTGCATAACCCAGGGGGAATGCTGCGACTTGCTCGCTGAGATCCATGGAGGCAAATGTGGGAGTCACTCTTCCTCACGCGTGCTTGTCGGTAATGCCTTCTGGCATGGCTTCTACTTGCCGACAGCACTCCAGGATGCCGTCAAGCTTGTCGAGAGATGCAAGGCGTGCCAGTTCCATGCCAAGCAGATCCATACACCGGCTCAGGCGGTACAGATGATCCCGCCCTCATGGCCGTTTGCCGTATGGGGGCTGGACATCCTGGGACCATTCCCCAGAACCGTCGGGGGATTCCGGTACCTCTATGTCACCATCAACAAGTTTACCAAGTGGCCGGAAGCCACACCAGTTGTCACCATCAACGAGCAATCCGCAGTGAAGTTCATCAAGTCGATTGTCTGCCGGTTTGGGGTCCCGAACAGAATCATCACCGACAACGGGACCCAGTTCACCAGCGCAGCCGTCCAAAAACTACTGCGAAGACCTCGGCATTCAGGTGTGCTATGCCTCCGTTGCTCACCCAAAGAGCAATGGGCAAGTCGAGAGGGCCAACGCGGAGATTCTCCGGGGCCTTATGACCCGCACCTATGCCAGTCTGAAGAAACATGGTGCCAATTGGGTAAATGAGCTTCCGAGCACACTATGGGCTAACCGGACATCCCAGAGCCGGACCACAGGAGAGACACCCTTCTTCATGGTGTATGGGGCGGAAGCTGTACTTCCCCCAGAGATCACCATGAAGTCTCACCATGTCCGGGCTTACGACGAAGCCGCGCAGGACAACCTCCAGCGTGGAGAAATCGACCTCGTCGACGAGGTCCGATTGCATGCAACTCTCCGTAACGCACGGTACAGACAAGCGCTCCATCGCTACCACCAGAGGTCTGTGCGTGCCCGGGAGCTGCAGGAAGGTGACCTGGTGCTGTTGCGCATACTTTCTCGCGAAGGGACCCACAAACTCTCCCCTAGTTGGGAAGGTCCCTTTCGAGTCGCAAAAGTGTGCCGCCCCGGGTGCGTACGCCTTTCCACCGAGGATGGGGACCTGCTCCCGAACCCTTGGAACATAGAACATCTCCGTAAGTTGTACCCTTAGAGCAAAGATAGGACATTCTCTTCTTTTCATAATAAATTCCATAGAGTCCAGGAACAGCGCTCGGAGCAGCTAAGCCCCAGGGGACGGTACAGGACTACGTTCAGCATTGCCTGGTTCCGACTCCAAGCGCGTAGAGTCTTGCTTCCCTTCTTAATGGGGTGGGTCGTGGCCTCCATGTTTAGCCTGCCTTCCTCCTGTGGAAAATTATATGAAAAGAAGCCTGTTCTACTTCCGGCGTATGCCCGCTATACGCTCAGCTCCCTCTTCTCATTCTCACCCCTAGTCGGCATTTGCTGCCCTACCAGAGGCGGTAGCGTTGGAGGTACCTGCCGATGGTCAAAGGGGCCCCGGGCCCCCAGCACTTCGCGCACTATAGTCCCCAAGCACCGTGCATATGGTTAGGGACCGTAAGCCAAATAAGACTATGAGATATAGGAGGGGGGGGGGCCCCAAGGAGAATTACGTTTCCCTTACTTGTGTGCAGGACCTCTCGGCCTTAACTCCCTGCAGGAGTATGCCCCAACCAGGGGGCCACTACGGGATCGCGCAAGACTGGAACTCCAAGGTAAGACCGAAGGACCCACGTGTCCAGCGGGACCGGACCTCCCTCTCCTCTGCGGGGAGCTCCGAGCCCGCCACGTGGCCAACAGAAGCCGGACCTCCCCCACCCCTCCTCTGAGGGGAGAGGTCCGGAGGCCTCACATGTCCCGCGGGGCCGGACCTCCCTCTCCTCAGAGAAGAGCTCCGGTCCCGCCACGTGGCCGGCAGATCCGGGCCTCCCCATCCTCATGAGGCGGGCCCCGGAGACCTCCGGGGCCCTTAATACAGTAAGAACCCGGGGAAGGCGCCGGAGCAGAGTGTCAAGATTGGAGAAGACCTCTGAGCACCTTGCCGAGCTAAGGGCTCGGCCAGGCAAAACCAAGAAGAAGACGAGGCGGCAAGGTACTCCGGCGGTTCCCAAAGAAAGCATCGCAACGTGCAGAAGTGACAGTCTTGGGAACCGCCGCAGTAAAGGAAACCATCAAGTGGGCGCACGCTCCCACGACCCTGTGACTGTTCGTGCTCCGGCAGCGGTCAATGCGAGACTTAGAAAAAGTGCGCGGATCAGAAGAGACGGAGGTCCCACCTCGGGCTCGCTATCTCCCCAGAGATGGGCCCAGGGGCCACTGTCGGTACCCACGATATGGGGTACCCCGTGCACAGGGGAAAATGCCTAAGGATCTCGACCTTCTCCGCAGGTAGAGCTCCAAAGGCGCCACGCGTCCGGCGGGGCCGGACCTCCCTCTCCTCAGAGGAAAGCTCCGGGCCCGCCACGTGGCATACAGAAGTCGGACCTCCCCCCTCCGTGGGAGAGAGGTCCGAAGGCGCCACATGCCCAGCTGGGCCGGACCTCCGTCTCCTCAGAGGAGAGCTCCGGGCCCGCCATGTGGCCGACAGAAGCCGGACCTACCCATCCGGAGGAGAGGTCCGAAGGCTCCACGTGCCCCGCGGGGCCGGACCCCCTCAACTCTGAGGAGGGCTCCGGGCCCGCCACGTGTCCAGCAGAAGAGCGCTGCCTGCCCCCGAGCGGTAGGCAGCGGGCGTAAAGACGCCCCATACCTTGCCCGTACAAGGTATTCAAGGCCCGCGCCTTCCCAAGAAGCGGAGACGCGGAGCACGCCTCTGTCAGGTGCCGTTGCGCCCAGTCGCATCACAGACTGGCGCGCGGTGTCAGAGCCTGCCAGCCAATAAACGCCGCGATAAGACATCCCATGCCGCTCCCGCCGTCATCAACCACTACGACTAGCATGCGGCATGGGCAGGGCGGTAAGACGAAGACTCAGAAGCCTTTGCCAGAGACATCTACCGACATAACTGCGGATACGGTAGTCTGCAGGCAATCTCCCCGGGACCATCTGTCGGGTCCCGGGCCCCCCTTGTAAGCCACCCGAGCCTTGGACTATAAAAGGCTCGGGTAGGCAACGTTAGCAAGGGTTCGCACTCTAGCCATTCGCACCCTGGGTTCGCTCTCTCGCAACTCATACGCTAGACATAACTCATCCCCAAGCTCAGGACTCCGGTTCTGAGCAACAAGCATTACAGCGAGCTCGTTAGCTCGCCGTGGACGTAGGGTTTTACGCTCCGGCGTCCTGAACCACGTAAAACTCACCATGTCAAGCTTCTCCTTAATTCATCCATACGCTTAAGCTCTCCGCAAGTGACTAGCCCCTCCGAAAAAGAACCTCCGCGGGCTGCCCAATGCAGGTCCGGGGGAAGTGTCGACCACACACTTTGACAAGGGCCGCCGACCGTCTGGACTCGGATACGCGGTGGCTCCACAAAGAGGCCCTTGAGGCGCATGCCCGGGCCGAGGAGAACTTCTATGCTTTGGAGGAGGTGCGGCAGAGGCTGGCGCGCCGTGAGGGCACTGTCGCGGACCAGGAGCGCTCTGTGGCGGCCGAGGCAGAGAAAGTCGCCGCGCGGCTAGCGGCGGGCGAGGGCGACCTGCGAGCCCGGGCTACGGAGCTAGAGACCCGGAAGGCAGACCTTGCCACAAGGGAGGAGCAGGTCTCCCGGGAGCGCCAGGCGATCCTGGATCGGGAGCTGCAAACCGACTTCCAGGCTTCAGAGTTGGAGCGGCTTGCCCAGACTCTCCATCTTCGGGAAAGCTCTCTGGCAGCCAAGGAGAAGGAATTCTCCTAGGGGAGCCTCGACGCCTTGCTGGCAGCTCACCGGGAGGTGGAGGAGCTCTTGGCCTCGCGGTCCTCCTAGGCCCGTGCGGTCTCAAGCTTCGTCGACCAGGCAGGGTCCGCCCTGGTCCCCCTTGGCTTCAGCCCTGTGAAGAAAGCGGCCCCTGTGCTGAAGGTGGCTGAGGTGATCCCCACGCTCGAGTATATCGGCGCCAAGCTGAACAGGCTAGATGTGGTGGTCGCCGGTGAGCTCGAGGCAGAGGGACGGGGCCTGGCGATGGAGGTTGCCACGCACGTGTTGGCATGCTTCCGGAGCCGGGATCCTTCGTTCTCACTAGAGCCAGCGAGACAGGGCCCCGCCGCGGAGCGGCAGGAAGCTGCCAGGGCCGAAGTCGGGGACGTGGCTGCCCTTGTAGCCTCTTGGTTCCGGCGCGAGCCAGGGGAACCCTAGGACTTGTATCTTTTACCCTCTTCTTTTTTTATTGAGTCTGTAGTCCAACTCATGGAGCCTTGAATGAATAGACTCTTGTTATTTTCTGCGTCAGTGTGCTTTTGCCTTCTTCTTGGCTTGGCCTGGCCGAGTCCTTAGCTCCGCAAGGTTCTCAGAGGTCTTCACCAATCTTGAAGCCCTGCACAGACACCTTCCCTGGGTCCTTATTGTGTTAAGGGCCCCGGAGGTCTCCGGAACTTGCCCCGTGAGAATACGGAGGTCCGGATCTACCGACCACGTGGCGGGACTGGAGCTCTACTTTGAGAAGATGGAGGTCCGGCCCCGCTGGGCACGTGGGGCCTTCGTGGCTCACCCACGCGGAGGGAGCGAGGCCTGGCTCTGCCGGCCACGTGGCGGGCCCGGAGCTCCTCCGGAGGATAGTGGAGCTCCGGTCCCGCTAGACACGTGGGGCCTTCGGTGCTTGCCCCTCCAGAAGGGGCGAAACCCGGATCCTCCGGTCTTGCGCTGGAGTAGTCGATGGCTCTTTGCCCCCCCCCTTCATGCGGTCCCCGTAGCTAAAACCTGGAGATCCTGCGCAGAGGTAGAGGAAGCGTAATTCTCCTCTGTGACACCCTCACCTCGGGTGTCAGCATATGTTCATGTTCTATGAAGAGGAAACATTTTAATGAAAAATAGGAAAAGAGAGAACTATCAAAAGAATAGCCAATAAAGCCATCCGAGAGCGCCGAAGATAACTTACTGCGGCCGCTGGCCACGTGGCGTGATCGGAGCTCGTCCCTGCGAAGTGAAGAGAGGTCCGCCGCTAAAAGAGCTACGTGGCAGGTTCGGCCTCATCGCCACAAAAGGGAGAGGTCCGATCCTGTGGGACACGTGTCACCCTCGGAGCTAGTCCTCGAGGAAATCAGAGGACCAGTCGCGCGGGGTACGTGTCGATCTCGGAGCCCATCTCAGAGAAGTCCGGATCTATCGAACACGTGTAGCCACCGGAGCTTATCTCCTGGAGGTCTGTCGTTGCCGGACACGTGTCGACCTCGGGGCATGTTCTTGAGGAAGGAGGAGAGGGAAGACCGGCGCCAACACGTGGCGTGCGCGGAGCTCATCTCGAAAGAAGGGGGATGTCTCGCTCGTGACACGCGGCACAACTGGAGCTCGTCTCTGCGGACGAGAGATACCAGGCCCCGGAGGACACGTGGAGCTTCCGGAGCTCATCATCACGGAAGTAACGAGTTCTGGAGCGGGTTTTACGTGTAAAGATACCGGTACGCAACAGAAACCGATCTAAATTCCACGATGTTACTAAAGATAAGATGTTAGGATCCAACAAAGATCTGAATAAGACTCTTATTCGGGATACAATCAGATTAGGACTCTTCTCTTCCCGATTATAAATAGAATCCAAAACCTCTGGCCGAAACCACAAACTTCTCTTTCGACTCCTGAGCCGACGATTTAGAGCCCTAGCCCTAACTCGCCGAGCAAACCATCGCTGGAGCACAACAAGGGAGATCATCGGAGAAGAACCAAGCAGGTCTGAGGAGGACCTCGAAGACAAGAAGAGCGTGAGGTAGGACTTCAATACCACCTTACGACATCATTGTTCATCTCTTGCATCTGTTCTTCAATTCCTTTCGAACAGAAGCCTTCTCGTGGGCAGATCACTCGATGATCAGTTTGATCTAAAGACAAGATCATCGCCACGTCCACCTTTGATCCGAACACCTCTGTCCATGCAAGCCATGCAAGAGCACACCAATCTAATAAAAATCATAGGATAGCATGCATGTGTATCATCGCATCTAGTTTAAGGTTTGTGCATAAATATTGATTGCTGTGAATCTTGTATGCACGTGAATCCTACATAACAGGACAGGTTCAGGAAGCTGTCTACGACGAACTGCAGCAACCAGGTTTTGAGAATCAAGAACAACCGGAACCGCAAGTACAAGGCAAGTGCTCCTTGACCATATTGATCCTATGTTTTGGATAAAACTGTTTTGTTTTGCGAAAGGCGTGTGTGCTGAGTCAAACATGATGGGAAACCCTTTTATAGGAGTTTACTAGTTTTGGTTAAACCACCCTTGTCACCTGGGAAGTTTTATGAGTCGGGTATGGTTTTTGCTTTATGCTTCGCTGAGTTTATGGGATTGGGAAGCGAGATAGATGTGTCTAGCTAACTGCACTCGTAATGATAATGAGAAAACTAATGATAATGAACATGGATCGGAGGGAGATCTAGGCAAGCCTGGGTTTGTGAATGAGGTAGCATGAGATGGTGGTTTTACTTGCCGTAGATCTAAGGACCGGTTCATGCATGCACATGCCAGGATAACAGTGCCACCACAAGGCCAACTATGGGTGCGGCTTAGCTGAGTAATTAGGTAAGTTGCTAGAGTGTTATGGACTGTGGAAGGCGCGGGGAATGAGAGTCGAGAGAGGACTGCCCTGGTAACTGCATGGCACAAGAGGGGCCCGTGGGTGGGTGAATTCAAGATTTCTAGCCTGCCGGAGAAACCTTAGTGAGTCCATACATCTAGTAACCCCTTTGTAAAGGCTATTTTGTGATCTCTTGACCATACACCGACGGATGTGTACTGGTATAATGGAGGTTCTGCAGTCACCGATGGGTGACGAAATCACAAACTTGTGGGTAAAGAGGTGCACACTCTGCAGAGTCTAAAACTATCATGATAGCCGAGCATACGGTCACGAGCACCTGGCTAAACTGCCATGATTAGTAGGGATGGTTATTGGGAAGGTTCTTGGTTATGGTCAACGAGTTTGTTATGGTTTGGTTGTTGGGACTGTGGAGTCCGGGTGATAAGATGGTTGCATGACTGTTGAGTCATGGCAGCGAAACTAGTCTCGGTGTGAGACAAAGTTGTTTATGAGATAAGATGGTAGCCAATACGTGAGGGTATTCATGAGATGGTAGCGAATACGAGGAGGTATTCGTGAGTAAGAATGAGGTTGGTTAATGTTCGGGTGGAACATGGAAAGCGATGGAGGTATGTTGGTAATTTAATACATACTGGGATTGCATTCATCTAAATTTAAGTTGCTGTTTTATCATGGTTTTACAAATCTGCTTTTCTGCAAATAAGCCTTTTATACCTACCTTGTTTATAAGCTGCATATCATGTGTTTTCCCGCACTTGCTGAGTACATCATTGTACTCAAACTTGCATTATTACTTCATAATCAGCAGCAGGAGAAGCCTACTATGAAGATCAAGTGGAGCATTATGGCGTGTAATCTGTTCTCAACCTTGCCTGTGGAGGGACTAGAGATGGAGCCACTTCTGCTTAGATTTGCTTCCGCATTAGAATAAAGACTTCCGCTGCATAGAAATAAGACTTCCGCTGTAAGCATGAGTCTAAGACTCATGAGACAGTGTAATAAACTCTGTTATTCGTGGTCATATATATATTATGAATTCAGTTTGTGGAACATATGTATATGTGTGATGAACATCCTGGTCACACATATGCATTAGTTCTCGGTTCCGTGGTTTTCCACAGAATTGAGGGCGTCACAGATTGGTATCAGAGCCACGGGTTGACAGTAGGTTACACGCCTAGATAGAAACCTTAGATTGATACTAGAGCCACGGGTTAACGGCAAGTTACATCCCTAAATAGAAGTCACAGGTAGCTAAGCCACGCTGACCAAAGGAAGCATCATAGGGTGAATAGCTTAGATTGGCCTTCAAACCACCTTGGTATAGGAAACTATCCTTGAATAGGAGCTGTATGAGCCCTTGCAATGATTGTGTGTGATTATGTGCTTAATGTGAGTTGTGGGACGTCTCAAAAACGTTGTCCATATCTATGCGTAAGAAGAAAGAGGTGTGAAATGCTTCGGCACTTGATCACATCCTCATAAGGACTAATATATATAGTCCAACTCACCTTGATGCATATAGTTGAAGGGACCTACCTAACCTTCTAACCTTCTATTCTATCTCACAGAGGGTGAGAGGAAACGCCAGCCGAAGGAACGTCCAGGAGGATGACCACGAGGAAGTTCCTGTTAACCCTGGAGCTGGTGAAAACCATCTGGAAAGGTTGATGGCCATGCAAAACCAGCTTATGCAAACCATGATCAAAACTTTGGGTCAGTTGCAGGCCAACCAAAACCCCGTTCCGGCACCACCGCCACCACCACCGCCGGCTCATAACAGGTTGGGAGAGTTTATGAGGACTCGACCACCCACCTTTGCTCAAGCAAGCGATCCAATGGAGGACGACGATTGGTTGAAATCCATGGAGAAGAAGCTCGCCATTGTTCAGTGCAACGACCGAGAGAAGGTTCTCTTCGCATCGCACCAACTTACGGGAGCCGCTGCTGACTGGTGGGATGCCTTGAGCAACGCCCATGCCAACCCGGATACAATCACTTGGACTGAGTTCAAGGAAAGTTTCCGCTCTCACTACATCCCTGCTGGTGTAATGATGCTCAAAAGGCAGGAGTTTGAAGGTCTCCGCCAAGGACAGAATTGTGTGAACGAGTATCTCAACAAGTTCATACAACTGTCCCGGTATGTCCCCGAAGATGTCAACTCAGATCAGAGGAAGCAGTACCTGTTCATGAGAGGGTTGAACAATGAGATCCAAGTTCAACTCCTCAACGATGATTACGTAAGCTTCCAGAAGCTAGTTGATAAGGCGATTGTGGTGGAAAACAAAATCCGGGAGATCGAGCGAGAGTGCAAGAGGAAGATGCCATACCATCCCCAAGGGAGCAACGTATGACCTAGATACATGCCCCCTGCACCGCAGTATGGATCGACCACTCCTACGAACCGCCCTGGTCAGCCAGCACAGCAACGGATCGTTGCACCGGCATCTCGTGTGCCCATGCCTCCTGCGCCCCGGCCTAACAATGGCGCTCCTGTTCAAAACCCCCGCCCCAACATACCTGCTGCCGTAGGCAACAGGGCATGCTTTGCATGCGGGGAAGTAGGCCACTTCGCTAACCAGTGCCCGAGGAGAGGCCCTGGACAGCAAGGTAACGTGCCCAAACAGAACCAGCGACCAAACGGAGGGGACAACCAAGGGAACCGTGGACCGCAGAGCTATGCTTGTGGCCACGTAAACCATGTCACTGCTGAGGATGCACAACAGGCTGAGGACGTCGCAATTGGTATGTTCCTTGCCAACTCCAACCCAGCCACCATCTTATTTGATTCCGGAGCATCGCATTCCTTCATATCATCCAAATACGTTGCCAAACATCATCTACCCGTATCCCACTTAGAATGTGCTATGTTAGTTAATTCTCCCGGAGGAGAAATGAGGACTAATATAGTATGTCCTACAGTAAGCCTTAAAATAAGGGGGGTAGACTTCCTTGTCAACCTTATTGTCTTGGACTCTCACGGGATTGACATCATACTCGGAATGGATTGGTTAAGAAAGCACAATGGAGTAATCCAATGTGCTAAAAGGAGCGTGCAGTTGACAAATGAACACGGTATTCGTGTCAATTTTGAGTCAGCCCAGCAAACAACCGAACGGGCAAATTTGAACCACGTCGAAGGAACAACATTGGACGGCATTCCAGTGGTTCAGGAATTTTCGGACGTGTTCCCGAAAGAGCTTCCAGGAATGCCACCTGACCGGGACATCGAGTTCGCCATAGATTTGGTACCCGGAACTGCACCTATAGCTAAGAGACCATATAGGATGCCCGTCAATGAGCTAGTTGATCTCAAAAGGCAAATTCAAGAATAGTTGGAGAAGGGTTTTCTCCGTCCAAGCTCGTCACCATGGGGAGCTCCGGTACTCTTCGTGGACAAGAAGGATGGAACCCAAACAATGTGCGTGGACTACAGGTCTCTCAACGAGGTGACAATCAAGAATAAATACCCTCTGCCCCGTATAGAGGACCTGTTCGATCAAATGAAAGGAGCCCGAGTATTCTCCAAGATTGATCTTCGGTCGGGATATTTCCAGCTGAAGATTAAGCCCTCCGATGTACCTAAGACAGCCTTTCGGACACGGTATGTTTCGTATGAATATACCGTTATGTCTTTTGGGTTAACAAATGCACCCGCATACTTCATGTACCTCATGAACAAGGTTTTCATGGAATACTTGGACAAGTTCGTCGTGGTTTTCATCGATGACATTATGGTGTATTCAAAAAGTGAGGAGGAGCATGGAGAACATCTGAGATTGACCTTGCAGAAGTTGCGTGAGCATCAAATGTATGCCAAGCTCAACAAGTGTAAATTTTGGCTAAAAGAAATATCTTTCCTAGGCCATATTATCTCCAAGGAAGGGGTATCGGTTGATCCTGGAAAGGTAAGAGATGTTCTGAAGTGGGACCAACCGAAGAGCGTGAGGGATATTCGGAGTTTCCTTGGCATGGCACGATACTACCGGCGCTTCATTAAAGACTTCTCTAAGATAGCAAAACCTATGACGGAGTTGCTAATGAAGGGAAAAGTCTTTCAATGGATCCAAGCCTGCCAAGAAAGTTTTGAGGAACTCAAGAAAAGGCTAACCAAAGCACCAGTTATGGTATTGCCAGACGTGAGCAAAAGCTTTGACATATATTGTGACGCATCCAGACAAGGGCTCGGGTGTGTACTTATGCAGGAAGGACAAGTGGTAGCCTATGCCTCACGACAATTAAAGAAGCACGAGCTTAATTATCCTACGCATGACTTGGAGCTAGCAGCAGTGGTGCATGCATTGAAGATTTGGAGACATTATATCCTTGGACATCGATGTGAGATCTATACGGATCATAAAAGCCTCAAGTACATATTTACACAAACGGACTTGAATTTGAGGCAACGTCAATGGTTAGAACTCATCAAGGATTATGATGTGGGAATCAACTACCACCCCGGGAGGGCCAATGTAGTAGCGGACGCATTAAGCAGAAAGGGAGCCTGTCACCAACTCACGGTTCGGGAGCTACCACCCGAACTACAGAAGGAGTTCGAACGGTTACACCTCGGATTCTTGAATAACGTGGAGATAATGGAGATCCACTCCCCATTGGAGCAAGAAATAAGAGAAGGCCAATCAACGGATGAGGAAATCAAGGAGATCAAAGAAAGAATCCGACAAGGAATAGAAAAGGATTTCAAGGAGGATGAAAATGGTACGCTTTGGCTAGGAAAAAGGACTTGTGTGCCGAACATAAGACACCTCCGCGACATGATATTGAATGAGGCACATGATTCACCCTATTCCATACATCCAGGAAGCACCAAAATGTACAAGGACTTGAAAACTTGTTATTGGTGGGGTGGTATGAAGAGGGATATAGCCGAATACGTTGCCCTATGCGACACATGCCAACGGGTAAAGGCCGAATATCAAAAACCCGCTGGATTGTTGCAACCTTTGATAATACCCGAATGGAAATGGGAGGACATCAGTATGGACTTCATCGTCGGATTACCACATACTCAGTCAGGGTACGACTCCATCTGGGTCATTGTGGACCGATTGACGAAAACTGCCCATTTTCTTCCGGTAAAGACAAGTTATAACGTTGCACAATTGGCAGAGTTGTACATGGAGCAGATCATGTGCCGACACGGAGTTCCGAAGAGGATAGTCTCAGATCGAGGTTCTCAGTTTACCTCTAGATTCTGGAGGAAGCTGCAGAAAACCATGGGTACACGACTGGATTTCAGCTCCGCCTACCACCCACAAACAGATGGACAAACCGAAAGGACGAACCAAATTTTGGAGGACATGTTGAGAGCTTGCGCCTTGAAACGTGGGCGTAGTTGGGATAGGAGTTTACCGTATGCCGAGTTTTCCTATAACAACAGATATCAAGCTAGCTTAAAGATGTCGCCTTTCGAAGCCTTATATGGTAGACGGTGTAGAACGCCACTATTCTGGAACGAGGCTGGAGAGAACCAGGTGTTTGGACCCGAAATACTACAAGAAGCCGAAAAGCAGGTCCAGACGATACAGGAGAACTTAAAGGCTGCCCAGTCACGACAGAAAGGCTATGCGGACAATAGGCGTAGGAAGTTGACCTTTGAAGTGGGAGACTTCGTATACCTTAAAGTATCACCTATCCGAGGCCAACGATGCTTCAACATCAAAGGCAAGCTAGCACCTCGCTACGTCGGACCATTTAAGATTTTGGACAAGCAAGGAGAAGTAGCCTACCGACTAGAGCTCCCAAACCACCTCTCCGACGTACATGACGTGTTTCATGTATCCCAACTTAAGAAGTGCTTGAGAATACCAGAAGAACAAGTGTCAATGGGAGAGCTTGAACTTCAAGAGGACCTGACTTACGCAGAACACCCTGTCCGAATCTTGGACGTAAAGGAAAGGGTCACCAGAAACAAGGTGATTCGATGGTGCAAGGTACAATGGAGCCATCACACCAAAGCTGAGGCCACCTGGGAGCGTGAAGAGGATATCAAGGCGGAATTCCCCCATCTATTTCCTACTAACGAATCTCGAGGGCAAGATTTGATTTAAGGGGGATAGATTTGTGACACCCTCGCCTCGGGTGTCAGCATACGTTCATGTTCTATGAAGAGGAAACATCTTAATGAGAAATAGGAACAGAGAGAATTATCAAAACAATAGCCAATAAAGCCCTCCAAGAGCGCCGAAGACAACTTACCGCGGCCGCTGGCCACGTGGCGTGATTGGAGCTCGTCCCTGCGAAGTGAAGAGAGGTCTGTCGCTAAAAGAGCTACGTGGCAGGTTCGGGGCTCGTCGCCACAAAGGGGAGAGGTCCGATCCTGTGGGACACGTGTTTCCCACGGAGCTAGCCTCTGCAGAGGAAGCAAAGGCATTTCCACAAGACATGTGTCATCCTCGGAGCTAGTCCTCACGGAAATCAGAGGACCAGTCGCGCGGGGTACGTGTCGATCTCGGAGCCCATCTCAGAGAAGTCAGGATCTATCGAACACGTGTCGCCACCGGAGCTTATCTCCTGGAGGTCTGTCGTTGCCGGACACGTGTCGACCTCGGGGCATGTTCCTGAGAAAGGAAGAGAGGGAAGACCGGTGCCAACACGTGGCGTGCGTGGAGCTCACCTCCAAAGAAGGGGGAGGTCTCGCTCGTGACACGCGGCACAACTGGAGCTCGTCTCTGCGGACGAGGAGATACCAGGCCCCGGAGGACACGTGGAGCTTCCGGAGCTCGTCATCACGGAGGTAACAAGTTCTGGAGCGGGTTTTACGCGTAAAAGATACCGGTACGCAACAGAAACCGATCTAAATTCCACGATGTTACTAAAGATAAGATGTTAGGATCCAACAAAGATCTGAATAAGACTCTTATTCGAGATACAATCAGATTAGGACTCTTTTCTTCCCGATTATAAATAGAACCCAAAACCTCTGGCCAAAACCACAAACTTCTCTTTCGACTCCTGAGCCGACGACTTAGAGCCCTAGCCCAAACTCGCCGAGCAAACCATCGCTGAAGCGCAACAAGGGAGATCATCGAAGAAGAACCGAGCGGTCTGAGGAGGACCTCGAAGAACGTGAGGTAGGACTTCAATATCATTGTGTTCATCTCTTTGCATCTGTTCTTCAATTCCTTTCGAACAGAAGCCTTCTCGTGGGCAGATCACTTGATGATCAGTTTGATATAAAGACAAGATCATCACCACGTCCACCTTTGATCCGAACACCCCTGTCCCTACAAGGCCATGCAAGAATACGTACAGATCAATCTAATAAAACTAATCATGAGATAGCATGCATATGCATCATCACATCTAGTTTAAGGTTTGTGCATAATTATTGATTGCTGTGAATCCTGTATGCACGTGATCCTACCTAGCAGGACAAGCTCAGGGAGCTGTCTACGATGAACTGCAGCAACCAGGTTTTGAGATCCAAGAACAACCGGAACTGCAAGAACAAGGCAAGTGCCCCTTGACCATATTGATCCTATGTTTGGATAAAACTATTTTGTTTTGCAAAAAGGGTGTGTGATGAGTCAAACATGATGGGAAACCTCTTTTAGGAGTTTACTAGTATTGGTTAAACCACCCTAGTCGCCTGGGAAGTTTATGAGTCGGGTATGGTTTTTGCTTTATGCTTCGCTGAGTCTATGGGATTGGGGAGCGAGATAGATGTGTCTAGCTAACTGCACTCGTAATGATAATGAGAACTGATAATGTTAATGAACATGGATCGGAGGGAGATCTAGGCAAGCCTGGGTTTGTGAATGAGGTAGCATGACATGGTGGTTTTACTTGCCGTAGATCTAAGGACCGGTTCATGCATGCAAATGCCATGATAACAGTGCCACCACAAGGCCAAGTATGGGTGCGGCTTAGCTGAGTAATTAGGTAAGTTTCTAGAGTGTTATGGACTGTGGAAGGCGCGGGGAATGGGAGTCGAGTGAGGACTGCCCTGGGAACTACATGGCACAAGAGGGGGCCCGTGGGTGGGAGAATTGGAGATTCTAGCCTGCTGGTGAAACCTCAGTGAGTCCATACATCTAGTGACCCCTTTGTAAAGGTTATTTTGTGATCTCTTGACCATACACCGACGGATGTGTACTGGTATAATGGAGGTTCTGCAGTCACCGATGGGTGACGAAATCACAAACTTGTGGGTAAAGAGGTGCACACTCTGCAGAGTCTAAAAACTATCATGATAGCCGAGCTTACGGTCACGAGCATCTGGCTAAACTGCCATGATTAGTTGGGATGGTTATTGGGAAGGTTCTTGGTTATGGATTTGGTTATGGTTTAGTTGTTGGGACTGTTGAGTCTGGGTGATGAGATTGGTAGCATGACTGTTGGGACATGACATGAGATTGGTCTCGGTGTGAGACGAGGTTGATTTACGAGGAGAGATGGTAGCGAATACGAGGAGGTATTCGTGAGTATGAATAAAGGATTGGTTAATGTTCGGATGGAACACGGGAAGTGGAGGTATTTTGGTAATTTAATACATGTTGGGATTACATCTAAAGATAAGTTGCTATTTTATCATGGTTTTACAAAATCTGCTTTTCTGCAAATAAGCCTTTTATACCTACCTTGTTTATGAGCTGCATATCATGTGTTTTCCCGCACTTGCTGAGTACATCATTGTACTCAAACTTGCATTATTATTTCGTCATCAACAGCAAGAGAAGGCTATTATGAAGACCAAGTGGAGCATCATGGCGTGTGATCTGTTCTCAACCTTGCCTGTGGAAGGAGTAGAGATGGAGCCACTTCTGCTTAGTTTTGCTTCCGCATTAGTTTTTGCTTCCGCATTAAAATAAGACTTCCGCTGCATAGAAATAAGACTTCCGCTGTAAGCATGAGTCCAAGACTCATGAGACGTTGTAATAAACTCTGTTATTCGTGGTTATATATATATATTCTGAATTCAGTTTGTGAAATATATGTATATGTGTGATGAACATCCTGGGCACACATATGCATTAGTTCTCGGTTCCGTGGTTTTCCACAGAATTGAGGGCGTCACATTTTCGGCCGCAGCTGCCCGAGAAGTACGACGGCAGCATCAACCTGGCGGAGTTCCTCCAGATTTACTCCACCACCGTACTTGCCGCAGGAGGGGATGAGGCCATCATGGCCAACTACTTCCCAGTCGCCTTGACTGTGGCGGACTGGAATCCGCTCATCCAGGATCGCAGAGGGTGGTGCCGCGCGATGCGACACCCGACAGCACACGTCATAAGAACACATTATATTTCATGGGAAAAATAAACTGAATGTACAAAGTAGTACACTTCTCAGTTACAAACTAGGGTCTTTATTACACAGCAGAAGTTTCTTTTATACAACTCACGCCCGCCTATCTAGCAAAAGGGGTTGCCCAGCCCTAGGGCAGCCCACACTAGCTGCACTCCTCAGCTCAGCGCGGCGTGTACGGCTCCCACTCAGCCGTGTTCCCCGACGGAGGGTAACCCTCGCTGGTGGACTTGTACTCCGAGTCCGTGGGTGGCTCCTCATCTGCAAAACACTTAAGCAGCAACCGTGAGCACGAAGGCTCAGCAAGGCTTAACCGACTCACCTAAGCATGAAACTCTACATGAGGTGTATCATGACATAGGATAGCAATGTTGCAGCAAATGGACATGCCTACAAGTTCATCCTTAGTTCATTTTTTAGCAACAAGTAAACAGTTCGGAAATCTGAAATTTATTAAGCAATATTTGGTGGCACACATGTAGCAATACAATTATATCATAGCAGCAAGCTTGAATCATAACATTTCATACATTAGTCTACGTTACGACGCAGTGAACAAGCGGTACTCGTCACCACGAGGGACGGCGAATCCACTCGATATACACCTGCAGGGAAACCCAAAGAGCACGTCAGGTACACCCATCCGTGGAGCTGCACAGCATGCTCACTCGATGTCGTACGGGACAACCTTTAACCCAACAGCCCAAACGTCGAACCGGTCGCACCGAAACAAGCAGGAGGTTCCCCACACGGAGCATCTCTCTATGCCTGTTGTCAGATTTCCGCCTTGCTGCCCTCAGCCTACACCTATAAATCGGTGCGTTATGCCTCGATCTACATCGGTTTATCGGGGCCCATATATCCGATATGCCTTCGGTACGTTCAATACTTGCTCAGCAGGGCCGCACACGGATCGGTCCTCAATCGACACGGGCAGGGCTGCGCACACAAGACTTCCTCTTGCTGCGCCCTAGCCACTGCCTAGTCTCATTTTCATTACTAAAGTGATCTCACATCACTCAACCGAACCCGTGTGTCCCAAGCCTATCTCGCGAGTAGATTCCAACTACTCGACTTGTACCGAAGTCCTATTAATCATTAAGCATAGCCTGTCTACTCGAGGTCCTTGACACTACCCTCACTCTTTTAGGAACCTTTGTTTATGCAAGTGGGGTTTCATTCATCCTATACCTAATGAACATACATACTTCATATGACACATGTAAACAAAGTAAAAACTTATAAAAAGGTTAATGCAAACCGGGGCTTGCCTTGTTGCTGCTGGTCAGTAGTTAGTTCTTCGTCCGGAAGAAGGAAATCCAGTACTTCCGGGGTCTCTTCTTCAATGGCTAAACGTTGAATATAATACTACATGTAAATTTAAATGCAATGTGTAAACTTGGATACTTATTTACTAATAACTTTAGCTAGCCCTCCCCTTTGGTTCTGAAATTTTTATTGTGGCTTGGTAGGGTCCTAACCAGAGTCTTGACCAAGTTTCATTTGAAACAAAGTTCATTTGAACCTTGTACAAATAAAAGCCCATTTGGTCAATATTTGAGCCTCTGAATAATTCCAGGGGTTTTCATGGCTCCAACCATTACTTTCTGAAAATTAGACTTTAAGATGGTTCTAATGGAATTGTTTTCATGTCATTTGAAGAATTCTACTGAAAGTTATGCCCTACTTAAGATTGGAGAAAATCTGAAAAATGTTTCTGTACATTTTTCTATTTTCTCAGGGCAGTTCTCTGAATCACCACATCAGGGTAATTAAATGAATTTGGATGAGTCTGAAAATTTTACTGGGATTCAGGGATTTTCTATTGAACCTCTCAGCCAAATTTCAGAATTTTTCATAAAGTATTTCTCCAGATAAAATTCACAACAGTTTAAATTTAGGGATTTAATTCTGGAAATCTATTCACTTTCATGAGCTGAATTTGGTATTGCTGGAAAGTACTCAGAATTCTGAGTTCAGCAAAATTTGGTTCATCGAATTTGGAGTTTCCTAGCCAAAGTTCTATGCATTTGAAGGTTGAACTAAAACTGGAAATTCTAAAAACGTTTAAATCCTGCGGGTGGGTCCCACTCTTCGAGCCGGCCCACTCAGAATGCGGCCACACCGCGGCCCACGGGGTTTTACCCGCGCTTCCACACTGAATCCCGGCCGCAAACTGATCTCCGTGCGAGGTCAGAGGCTGACCGGTGGACCCGGCCCCCTCTTCGTCTACCTCACGCTCTCCCGCAGTGCCCGCGGCGGCGCCTCGCCGGAGCACCCGCCGCCGGGCATTTCACTGCCCGAACTTAGACGGAAATCGCTGCCTGTGCCTAACTCGACTCGGAGAACACGCTGGTGCCCTCACCGGAGCTTGACAACGGCCGGAACAGTGCTCCCGACGGCAACAGCGACCGGGAGCTCATCGGCGACGTCAAACTCAGCATCCCCTGCATCTTTTTCGATGCGGTTTGCTCGAGGATCTCCGCTGACACCTGCTGATCATGGATATGGGCACCGATCCCCGTGAAAACGGCTGCAACTATGACCTCATCGGCGACCTAGGCCGTATATCGGCTGTTGCTCGAAAAAAAACTTGGATAACCGCAACCCTAGCCCATGATTCTTGCTGGTTTTCGATCCTAGGTGGTCGTGGCAGGGCGTAGATCGTGTGTTTAGCTCGGTACGCCCGGTGATAAGCCAACACCCGTGAATTTTGGGATTTGGTGGAGCTCGGCCTTAAGAACACCGAAGCGTTCCCGGAAGAAATTCTCCTCTGACGGTGCATGAAGTGCCGAACGGTAAGGACAAGCAGAACCAGCACCTTGTGGCGGTCGTTTCTTGTGTTGAGCGTCGGGCACGAGGAAGCCTGTGCTGTCCGGGCGCCGGCGATCAGAGGGCGGTGACTCCGGGTGCGCTGCTTCGGATGTAGGCGGGTGGAACCGAGAGAATGGGGAGCGAATTCACGCCGACCAGGGTGCGATCGTGTGTTTTGAAGCCGGTGCCCTCATCCCCCCGAGCAGGAGGTGGCGCGGTGGCCGCGTTGGGACGGGGTCGACCCCGTGCGCTGTCGGCCGCAGGGTGTTCGACCGCGTGCCCGAGTCGGTTTGCTCCCCAGGGTGGCTGACCAGTGGGCCCTCTTCTCCCCTCTAATTCATTCTCCCTCTTTCTTTTGTAAATATCCCAGCTACTGAACATTGAATGGGATACTTAGCCCCCAAGTATTGGTTTGAATTTGAGTTCTCAAATTTAACTTTGTTGGGTTAAAATTGCTTCATGTTTAAACTGAAATTCAAAATTCAGTTTTGAGTTATTGCAAATTTAGCTCCCGACAAGATGAACTCCAATAGGTATGAAAATTGGTGGGCTAACTCATAAAAATGTGATGAGTTTGAATATGAAGCTAACTTTTGAATTTGAGTGATGAAAATTGCTACAATTTGAATTTACATTCAAATTGGCCTCTTTTTCAATTACCTCCAAAAGTGCCTCAAAAAGTGTTGGATTTCTATGAAACTTGGACTGAACCTGCCCAAGACTTTTTAAGTTCTAGGGTGAGCTCAATCTCTCATGTTCATGTGTCCAAATCCCACTTTGTGAAAATGAAGGCTTTCCCCTCTAATCACTCTTTTGATGGAGGTTACTTGCTCTTCACAATATTTCACAATCTATCCACAACAAAACTGTGGTGTTGTGTGGTGATAAAAAATTTTTTGCAAGTCCCTTTTCTTGGGCTTTTACATCCCTCCCCCCTTAAAAGAATCTCGTCCCGAGATTATAGAAGAAGAGATAGCGATGTAATAGGGACTTACCCGTGTTGAGAAGCCATGAATTCCGGGTAATTGGAGCGAAGGAACTCCTCGCTCTCCCACGTCACTTCTTCGGCGGTGTGGTTGCTCCAGAGTATTTTGTAGAACCACAACGTTCTGCTACGCGTGGTTCGGGCTTCCTCATCAAGAATTCCCACCGGATACTCATCATAGGTCAGATCCGGTTTCAGCTCGCCGATGTCTTCGGTAGGAACAGCAGCTGTATGCTTCAAACATTTTCGCAGTTGCGAAACATGGAAAACATCATGGATACCAGCAAGGGATGCCGGTAACTCCAATCGATACGCCGCTAGTCCACACTTCTCAGTGATGGCATAGGGTCCAATAAAACGGAGAGTGAGCTTCCCCTTCACACGGAACTGGTGCACGCCCTTCATCGGGGACACGCGGAGGTACACGTGTTCCCCAACGTCAAAGTGCAACGGTCTACGCCTCTTATCAGCGTAGCTCTTCTGTCGGGATTGAGCGGCCTTCAAATTGGCTTGAATTGTCCGAATGCGCTCTTTGGCGTCGTTCACCGCATCAACCCCGAATGTGACCCTTTCACCGGACTCGCACCAATTTAATGGGGTGCGGCATTTGCGACCGTAGAGAGCTTCGTAGGGTGCCATTTTCATACTCGCCTGATAGCCGCTGTTGTACGAGAATTCCACCAATGGTAGGTGATCATCCCAGTTCCTACCGTGGTGGATGGCACATGCTCTCAACATGTCTTCTAATACTTGGTTCTCCCTCTCTGTTTGCCCATCTGTTTGAGGGTGATAGGCGGAGCTCCTGATCAACTTAGTACCCAATGCAGCATGTAGCTGCTCCCAAAAGAGAGATACAAATAATGCACCTCGATCTGAGACGATGGTCTTGGGTACCCCGTATAGACATAGAATCTTCGCTATGTATAGCTCCGCATATTTGCCGGCATTGTAACGTGTATTCACTGGAATGAAGTGAGCCGTCTTGGTTAACTGATCAACAATTACCCATATGGAATCATGCTTGTTGGATGTTAGGGGTAATCCCACAATGAAATCCATGCTCACATCTTCCCATTTCCATGCCGGGATCTTTAGGGGTTGTAGCAGCCCTGATTTCTTCATGTGATCAGCTTTCACTCGTCGGCACGTATCACACTCGGATACGTACTTAGCTACCTCCCGCTTCATCCGCGTCCACCAAAATTTCTTTTTCAAATCTTGGTACATTTTGTTGCTGCCCAAATGAATGGAGTACTTGGACAAGTGAGCTTCATCGAGGATTCTCTTTCTAGATTCCATATCCCGGGGTACGACTATGCGGTCGTTGAACCACAGCGTCCCCTCATCATCCTTCCGGAAACATTTGATCTCCCCGTTATCCATCCGTCTCCGGAGATGTGCCATGCCTTTATCATCTTTCTGAGCCGCAATGATGTCCTCCCTAATGGTAGGGATGAGGGCAAGGTTGTACACCGATCCATAAGGAACCAAGTATAAACTTGGCTCTTCCTCCTCCACCGGTGTAATGGTGAGATGATGGACATGCGATTTCCGACTCAGCGCCTCGGCAACCACATTCGCCTTGCCGGGGTGGTAGTGAATCTCAATTTCATAGTTCTTGATTAATTCTAACCACCTCCGTTGCCTCATGTTCAGCTCCTTCTGGGTGAAAATATATTTTAAGCTCTTGTGGTCGGTGTAGAGATGCACCAGATTCCCCAGGAGATAGTGCCTTCACATTTTTAGTGCCAACACCACGGCAGCAAGCTCAAGATCATGAGTAGGATAATGCTTCTCATGGTTCCGAAGTTGGCATGAGCCATAGGCAACCACACGTCCTTCCTGCATCAACACGCAGCCGAGCCCAATACCGGACGCGTCACAGTACACATCGAAGGGCTTTGTTGTATCCGGCTGAGCTAAGACCGGGGCTGTGGTGAGATGCTTCACCAATGTTCGGAATGCTCCTTCACACGCCATGTACCAAACATATTCCATCCCTTTCTTCAGCAATTCTGTCATCGGCTTAGCGAGCTTGGAGAAGCTTGGAATGAATCTCCGGTAGTATCCCGCTAACCCGAGGAAGCTTCTGACTTCATGGACTGAAGTGGGAGCTTTCCATTTCAGCACTTGCTCTATTTTTGCTTGGGTCAACCGCAATGC
Organism: Neostapfia colusana; assembly: GCA_030760725.1. NCBI lineage: Eukaryota > Viridiplantae > Streptophyta > Magnoliopsida > Poales > Poaceae > Neostapfia > Neostapfia colusana. The sequence continues at coordinate 26,655,535 of JASWHV010000017.1, read as the reverse complement.
CTTCCGCTGAGAAGATATGTCCCAAGAATGGCACTTGGCTGATCCAAAACTCGCATTTGCTGAACTTGGCATAGAGCTTGTGGTCTCGCAATCGTTGAAGAATGATCCGCAAGTGTTCGGCATGTTCGGCTTCTGTCTTGGAGTAAACCAAGATATCGTCGATGAACACTACCATGAACTTATCCAGCTCCGGCATGAACACCGAGTTCATGAGATACATGAAATGGGCTGGAGCATTTGTGAGACCAAAGGACATGACGAGATATTCATATAAGCCGTATCTCGTCGAGAAAGCCGTCTTCGGGATATACTCCGCCCGGATCTTTATCTGGTGATATCCAGAGCGAAGGTCCATCTTTCAGAACACACTTGCACCCACAAGTTGATCAAACAATATGTCGATGCGGGGCAGTGGGTACTTATTCTTGATGGTGACGGCGTTGAGCGGCCGGTAATCCACACACAGCCTCAGGATTTCGTCCTTCTTCTTTACAAACAGCGCCGAGCATCCCCAAGGCGAGGAACTCGGCCTAATGAAACCCTTGCTCAATAGATCATTGAGCTGTTCTTTCAGTTCAGCCAGCTCATTTGGAGCCATTTTGTATGGTCTTCGTGATATAGGCGTAGTCCCGGGTGCAAACTCGATCTTGAACTCGACATCCCGCTCAGGTGGCTTGCCCGGAAGATCATCCGGGAACACGTTGGGATATTCCCGGACTACGGGGATGTCCTCCAACTTGAGAGCTTCAGTATTATGGATCACTGAAACTTCCCGGACTGGATTATCTAATAAGAGGGACTGCGGACGGTGTAATGGGGAGTTGAGGTGAACCGTCCGTGACAGGGTTTCCAGGACAGCGCCATGGTAACTTAGCCATGACATTCCGAAGATTGCATCAATCTTCTGCCCCTCAAGGATAATCATAGTGGTGGGATATATCTTCCCACCTAAGCACAGTGGTGCTTTTGGAACCATCATCGTTGCTGAAATGTTTCCTCCCGGTGAGCAGATCATATACGAACACTCGGTTGGAAAGGCTTCCAGCTGATGCTTAACCACATACGATGCACTTATAATGTTGTGGGTAGCACCAGAATCAAACAATATGACGATGGCTTGATGGTTGAGAGTAAACGTACCCGCCAGCACGTTGTCTCCCTCTGGGGCGTCCTCATTGTCGAGGTTGCGGACGCCTCCAGTCCGCTGACCAACCTTCCTCCGGCACAACGTTGACGTGTTTGCATGGCAGCCATCACAGATGCCAGGGATCCCTAGGGAGGTGATCGAGCACCACTTAAAGGTCTTCCCCGACGCCCGGCCAGTTCAACAGAAGCCCCGCAAGCAGTCCATCGAGCGGCAAAACTTCATTCGCGAAGAAATCAAGAAGCTGCTGGACGCTGGCTTCATACGGGAAGTCCACCACCCCCGGTGGTTGGCCAACCCCGTCGTTGTCCCGAAGGCCGGTGGGAAGCTCCAGATGTGCATCGACTACACCAGTCTCAATAAGGCATGTCCCAAAGATCCATTCCCTCTCCCTAGAATAGATCAAATAGTAGACTCGACATCAGGCTGCGATATGCTGTGCTTCCTAGACGCCTACTCGGGTTTCCATCAGATCCCCATGTCTAGAGAAGATGAAGAGCACACCTCCTTCATCACAGTAGATGGCCTATATTATTATGTCTCTATGCCTTATGGCCTAAAGAATGCTCTCCCCACCTTTGTGCGTGCAATGCACAAAACCTTCGGAGAGTTAATAAGAGACTTAGTTGAGGTGTACGTCGATGACATCGTCATCAAGGTCAGGCAGAGTTCATCTTTGTTAGATAACCTGGCCTTAGTTTTTGACAAATTGCGCTCCACGCGCACCAAGCTGAACCCCGACAAATGTGTGTTCGGCGTATCCTCTGGGAAGCTCTTAGGATTCCTGGTCTCGCACCGGGGAATTGAGGCCAACCCAGAGAAGATCAAGGCCATCAACTTGATGCAGTCTCCTGCCCGCATCAAAGATGTCCAGAAACTCACGGGATGCCTAGCCGCGCTGAGTCGGTTTATACCGAGGCTAGCGGAGCGGGCACTTCCCTTCTTTAAGCTCCTGCGCAAATCCGGTCCATTTGCCTGGACTGACGAAGCAGAAGAGGCTTTCCATGAGTTGAAGCGACTCCTGACGACCCTACCTATCATGGTAGCCCCAGAGCCCGGAGAGCATCTGTTGCTCTACATCGCGGCGACAACTGAAGTGGTGAGTATGGTCCTCGTCGCAGAGCGCCCGGACCTCTCATCTTCACAGCCTGCTCCGGCAGCAGAAGAAAGACACCAGGAGGCCCCGCAGGACCAAGACGGTCTCCCGGACCTCCAAGACAACCTCCCGGAGGTCCAGGGCGGCCTCCCGGACCTCCAAGACAACCCCCCGAGGGTCCAGTGGGACCCCCCGGTGCCCAACGGGACCTCCCGGAGATCCAGCAGGACCCTCCGGAGCTCCCAGAGAACCAGCAGGCCCCCCGGAGGGCCAAGACGGCTTAAGAGCTTCCGGGTTCCAACTCCTGGAAGCCCCCCTGGACCCACTCACCTCCAGCGGGCCAGGGCCAATGGATGAAGACCTTACAGACCCAAGAGAGAGGATTCGAACCATCCAGAGACCTGTCTACTACATCAACGAAGTACTTCACGATGCCAAGACAAGGTACCTAGAAGTCCACAAGCTTCTGTATGCAGTGCTCGTGGCATCCAGGAAGCTCCGCCACTACTTTCAGGCCAACCGGGTCTCGGTAGTCACCTCGTATCTGCTGAAGACGATCCTTCACAGCCCCCATGTGACTGGCAACGTTGCTAAATGGGCAGTGGAGCTGGCGAAGTTCGAGCTGGACTTCCTTCCTCACCATGCAGTCAAAAGCCAAGCGCTGGCTGACTTCGTGGCAGAGTGGACACCGACGAAGGCTGGCCCAGGGGGCCACGAAAACGGTGAACCAGAGCACCGAGTTCCGGTCTTCACCGAGCCCCACTGGACGCTCTTCTTCAACGGCTCCTCGCGAAAGCAGGGGGCCGGTGCTGGCGTACTGCTTCTCATGCCATCGGGGGAGCAGTTTGGGTACATGGTGCGCTTCAATTTCAAGGCAACCAACAACATGGCAGAGTATGAAGCACTCATCTTTGGCCTATAGACAGCCCTGTCTCTGGGCGCTCGCCAGTTGTTGGCACAGGGCGACTCCCAGCTGGTTATCAAGCAAGTTAAGGGCGAATGCTCCTGCAATGACGCACAGCTAGCTGCTTATCTGCTTCACGTGCAGATGTTGGAGAAAGACTTCCTCGCCTTGGACCTGCGCCACGTACCGCACGCTGGCAATGCCGCAGCCGACGACCTTTCAACGAAGGCTTCCACCGGAGCTCCCATGCACGAAGGAGTCTTCGAGAGGACGTTGCTGCGGCCCACAGCCCGGCCCGCCAAACCGGGCGAAGGGGGCTGGACCAGCACCTCGAAGCTGGCGGTCCCGGCGGCCCTGCAACCATGGATGCCGCCAAGGATCGTAAGCGTCACTGGGGACTCCGTGCAACCCAGCGCTCAAGATCCAGGAGCTCAAGTCAGACCCGATGCATGGATCACGGAGATCCGGGACTACTTGAAAGACAACATCCTCCCTGATGAACATGCAACCGCTGAACGGATCGTGCGTATGGCTAAGAGATACGCGCTGGTAGAAAGGGATCTCTACCGGCGTGGCGTCAACCACGTCCTATTGCGGTGCATAACCGAGGGGGAAGGCTGCGACTTGCTCGCTGAGATCCATGGAGGCGAATGTGGGATTCACTCTTCCTCACGTACGCTTGTCGGTAAAGCCTTCCGACATGGCTTCTACTGGCTGACAGCACTCCAGGATGCCGTCAAGCTGGTCGAGAGCAGCAAGGCGTGCCAGTTCCACGCCAAGCAGATCCGTACACCGGCTCAGGTGGTACAGATGATCCTACCCTCGTGGCCGTTTGCCGTGTGGGGGTTGGACATCCTGGGACCATTCCCCAGAGCCCTCGGGGGATTCCGGTACCTCTATGTCGCCATTGACAAGTTCACCAAGTGGCCGGAAGCCGCACCAGTTGTCACCATCAACAAGCAGTCAGTAGTAAAGTTCATCAAGTCGATTGTCTGCCGGTTCGGGGTCCCAAACAGAATCATCACTGACAATGGGACCCAGTTCACCAGCGCAGCTTTCCAACACTACTGCGAAGACCTCGGCATCCAGGTGTGCTATGCCTCTGTTGCTCACCCAAAGAGCAATGGACAAGTCGAGAGGGCCAACGCCGAGATTCTCCGGGGCCTCAAGACCCGCACATATGCCAGCCTGAAGAAACATGGTACCAATTGGGTGGACGAGCTTCCGAACACACTATGGGCTAACCGGACATCCCAGAGCCGGGCCACCGGAGAGACACCCTTCTTCATGGTGTATGGGGCCGAAGCTGTGCTTCCCCCAGAGATCACCATGAAGTCTCACCGTGTCGGAGCTTACGATGAAGCCGCGCAGGACAACCTCCGGCGCGGAGACATCGACCTCGTCGACAAGGTCCGATTGCATGCAGCACTCCGTAACGCACGGTACATACAAGCGCTCTGCCGCTACCACCAGAGGTCTGTGCGTGCCCGGGAGCTGCAGGAAGGCGACCTGGTGCTGCGGCGCATACTTTCTCGTGAAGGGACCCACAAACTCTCCCCTAGTTGGGAAGGTCCCTTCCGAGCCACAAAAGTGTGCCGTCCCGGGTGCATACGCCTTTCCGCCGAGGATGGGGAGCCACTCCCGAACCCTTGGAACATCGAACACCTCCGTAAGTTCTACCCCTAGAGCAATGATAGGACAGTCTCTTCTTTTTGTAATAGATTCCATAGAGTCCAGGAACAGCGCTTGGAGCAGCTAAGCCTCAGGGGATGGTACAGGACTACCTTCAGCTTCGCCTGGTTCCGACCCCAAGCGCATAGAGTCTTGCTTCCCTTCTTAATGGGGCAGGTCGTGGCCTCCATGTATAGACTGCCTTCCTCCTATGGAAATTTATATGAAAAGAAACCTGTCCTACTTTGCTCTTCCCTTGTGCTCATTTAAATTACGTATTAAATTTTTATGACTGCACTTTCGGCGTATGCTCACCATGCGCTCGTCTCCCTCTTCTCATTCTCACCTCTAGTCGGCATTTGCTGCCCTACCAAAGGCGGTTGCGTTGGAGGTACATGCCGATGGCCAGGGGGGCCCCGAGCTCCCGGCACTTCGCGCACTATAGTCCCCAAGCACCGTACAAGTGGATGGGGACCGTAAGCCAAATAAGACTATGAGATAGAGGAGGTGGAGCCCCCAAGAAGAATTACGTTTCCCTTACTTGTGTGCAGGACCTCTCGGCCTCAGCTCCCCGCAGGAGTATCGTAGGTGCACCCAACCAATGGGACACACCTACCAGGGGGCCGCTACAGGATCGCGCAAGACCGGAACTCCAAGGTAAGTCCGAAGAATCCGGACCTCGCCACCTCCGCAGGGGCGAGACCCGAAGGTCCCACGTGCCCAGCGGGGCCGGACCTCCCCCTCTTCAGATGGGGGCTCTGAGCCCGCCACGCGGCCAACAGAAGCCGGACCTCCCCCCCTCCCCCCTCTCGGCGGGGAGAGGTCCGAAGGCTCCACGTGTCCCGAGGGGACGGACCTCCCTCTCCTCAGAGGAGAGCTCCGGGCCCGCCACGTGGCTAGCAGGCCCGGACCTCCCCATTCTCATGGGGTGGGTCCTGGAGACCTCCGGGGCCCTTATTACAGTAAGGACCCGGGGAAGGTGTCTGTGCAGAGCTTCGAGATTGGTCAAGGCCTCTGAGTACCTTGCGGAGCTAAGGGCTTGGCCAGCTAAAACCAAGAAGAAGGCTAAAGCATGCAGACGCAAAAGATAACAAGAGTATTCATACAAGGCTCCATGAGCTGGGCTACAGACTCACACAAAAAAAACCTAGGATCCCTAGAGCACGCCGTCGTTGTTGACGGCCGCTCCGCAGTCGCCTGGACTGATGGGGCAGGGGATGCTCTAGAAGCTCCCCTCGACGCATCTCCCCGGGACCTCTTTGTGTCGCCAGCGGAAGGAGTGCCATCTCCAGAAGCGGGAGGTACAGGCACCCCGTGTAAAAGCCCAAGAAAAGGGACTTGCAAAAACTTTTTCTTCACCTCACAACACCACAGTTTTTATTGTGGACACCTTAGGAAATGTTGTGAAGAGCAAGTAACCTCCATCAAAAGAATGATTAGAGGGGAAAGTCACAAAGTAGGGTTTCTACACATGAACATGAGAGGTTCAGCTCACCCCTAGAGTTTAAAAAGTCTTGGGAAGGTTCAGTCCAAAGCTCATGCAAATTCAACACTTTTTGAGGCACTTTTGGGTTATTTCAAAAAGAGGCCAATTTGAATGTAAATTCAAATTGCAGCAACATTCATCACCCAAATTCAAAAGTTAGCTCCATATCTATACTCAGCACATTTTTCTGAGTAAACCCACCAATTTTCATCTCCATTGGAGTTCATCTTGTCAAGAGCTAAATTTGGAAGAATTCAAAACTGAATTTGAATTTCAGTTTAAATATGAAGCAAATTTAACCACACATGGTTTGAATTTGAGAATTCAAATTCAAACAAAGACTTGGGAGCTAAGTCTCACATTAAATTGTGAGTAGCTGGTGGGATAATTAGCAAAAACAGAAAAGAATTATTAGAGAAAAAGGAATGAAGGGGGGGACATGTCAGTGGCACACACGAGGGGCAGTCGGTTGCTGCAGCCGACCTCGACTTCGCGCGCAAGCCAGGGAATGGCGGCGAGCCACCGAGGCAGCAATCGGCCACCTCACGGTGCCAAACCGCGGCTCAAAGGCCAGCGCACAGCCCACGCCGCCTTCCTCCTGCTTTCCAAACGAGAACCCCCCCTACCGAGCTTCGTTCTCGATTCCGCGCGAGCACAGAAACACCGCCCTCTCTGATCACCGGCGTCCGGCCAGCACAGGCGCACTCGTGCCCGACGAGAAACACAAGAAAGGACTGCCTTAAGGTGCTGATTCTTCTAGTCCCTACCGCTGTTCATTTCATGGACTGTCGAGTGAGTATTTCGCCGGGAAAGCTTCGGGGGTCTTGAGACCGAGCTCCCTAAAATCCCAAAATTCGTGGGGATTAGCTCATCACCGGGCAAACCGAGTCACGCACATGCTCTATACACTGCCACGACCACCTAGGGTCGAAAACCAGTAAGAACCGTGGGCTAGGTTTACGGTTCTTTGAAGTCTTCTGAAGCACAGCCGATATCCGGCCTAGGTCGCCGATGAGGTCGTAGTTACCGCCGTTTTCACGGGGATCGGTGTCCATGTACGTGACCAGCTGGTGTCAGCGGAGCTCCCCGAGCAAACCACATCGAAAAAGGTGCATGGGATGCCGAGTTGGACGTCGCCGGTGAGCTCCCGGCCGCTGTAGCCGTCGGGGGCACTGTTCCGGTGGATGTCAAGTTCTGGGGAGGGCACCACTGTGTTCCTCAGGCCGAGATAGGCACTGGCAGCGAGATTCAGCAAGCTCCGAGGACCGGAACCCCTCTCCGGCGAGAGCTCCGGCGAGCTTGGCGGCGGGGTCGCGCGGGTGGCCGGAGGAAGACGAAGGGGTAGGCCCCACGCGTCAGCGGCTGGAGATAAATGGGTGGGATTCTCTGTGGTCCGGGATCCAGTGCGGCCGCGCAGGAAGGAGTCTGTGGCCCCGTGTGGTGCGGCTCCAGCGGTCGACACGTGGGCGGTGGGCCCACCCGCAGGATTTAAACATTTTTGGAATTTCCAGTTTTAGTGCAAACTTCAAATGCATAGAACTTTGGCTAGGAAACTCCAAATTCGATGAACCAAATTTTGCTGAACTCAGAATTCTGAGTACTTTCCAGCAATACCAAATTCAGCTCATGAAATTGAATAGTTTTCCATAATTAAATCCCTAAACTTTAAACTGTTGGGAATTTTATCTGGAGAACTACTTTATAAAAAATTCTGAAATTTGGCTGAGAGGTTCATTAGAAAATCCCTGAATCCCAGTAAAAATTTCAGACTCATCCAAGTTCATTTATTTACCCTAATTGGGTGATTAAGAGAACTGCCCTGAGAAAATAGAAAAATGTACAGAAACATTTTTCAGATTTTCTCAAATCTTAATTAGGGCATAATTTTCTGTAGAATTCTTCAAATGACATGAAACCAACTCCATTAGAACCATCTTAATGTCTAGTTTCCAGAAAGTAATGGTTGGAACCATGAAAACCCCTGGAATCATCCAGAGGCTCAAATATTGACCAAATGGGCTTTTATTTGTACAAGGTTCAAATGGACTTTGTTTCAAATGAAACTTGGTCAAGACTCTGGTTAGGACCCTACCAAGCCACAATAAAAATTTCAGAACTAAAGGGGAGGGCTAGCTAGAGTTAGTAGTAAATAAGTATTCAAGTTTACACATTGCATTTAAATTTACATGGAGTATTATATTCAACGTGTAGCCATTGAAGAAGAGACTCCGGAAGTGCTGAACTTCCTTCTTCCGGACGAAGAACTAACTACTGACCAGCAGCAACAAGGCAAGCCCCGGTTTGCATTAACCTTTTTATAACTTTTACTTTGTTTACATGTGTCATATGAAGTATGTATGTGCATTAGGTATAGGATGAATGGAACCCCACTTGCATAACCAGAATTTTCCCTAAGAGTGAGGGTAGTGTCTAAGATCTCGAGTAGACAGGCTATGCTTAATGAGTCATAGGACTTCGGTACAAGTCAAGTAGTTGTAATCTACTCGCGAGATAGGCATTGGGACACACGGGTTCGGTTGAGTGACGCGAGATCACTTTAGTAATGAAAATGAGACTAGGCAGGGGCTAGGGCGCAGCAAGAGGGAGTCTTGTGTGCGCATCCCTGCCCGTGTCGATTGAGGACCGATCCGTGTGCGGCCCTGCTGAACAAGTATTGAACGTACCGAAGGCATATCGGATATATGGGCCCCGATAAACCGATGTAGCCTAAACCTCCGGGCGTCGAGACATAACGCACCGATTTATAGGTGTAGGCTGAGGGCAGCAAGGTGGAAATCTGCCAACGGGCATAGAGAGATGCTCCGTGTGGGGAACCTCCTGCTCGTTTCGGTGCGACCGGTTCGACGTTTGGGCTGTTGGGTGAAAGGTTGTCCCGTACGACATCGAGTGAGCCTGCTGTGCAGCTCCACGGGTGGGCGTACGTGACGTGCTCTTTGGGTTTCCCTGCAGGTGTATATCGAGTTTATTCGCCTTCCCTCGCGATGATGAGTACCGCTTGTTCACTGCGTCGTAACGTAGATAATTTATGGAATGCTGTGATTCATTATTGCTGTCATGATATAATTGTATTGCTACATGTGTGCCACCAAATATTGCTCACTAAATTTCAGCTTCATGAACTGTTAACTTGTTGCTAAAAGATGAACTAAGGATGAACTTGTAGGCGAGTCCATTTGCTGCAACATTGCTATCCTATGTCTTGGTATACCTCATGTAGAATTTCATGCTTAGGTGAGTCGGTTAAGCCTTGCTGAGCCTTCGTGCTCATGGTTGCTGCTTAAGTGTTTTTCAGGTGAGGAGCCACCCACGGACTCGGAGTACGAGTACACCGGCGAGGGTTACCCTCCGTCGGGGACCACGGCTGAGTGGGAGCCGTACACGCCGCGCTGAGCTGAGACGTGCAGCTAGTGTGGGTTGCCCTAGGGCTGGGCAACCGACTTTTGCTAGATAGGCGGGCGTGAGTTGTACAAAAGAAACTTCCGCTGTGTAATAAAGACTATAGTTTCTAACTGAGAAGTGTACTACTTTGTACCTTCAGTTTGTTTTCCCTTGTAATATAATGTGTTCTTATGACGTGTGCTGTCGGGTGTCGCACCGCGCGGCACCACCCTCTGCGATCCTGGACATACGCAGCGCTTGCCATCGGCGTGCCCTGCAGGGCAGTAGGTGGTATATGTTGGGTTGATAACATTCCCAACCGTGACGACCCGTTCATGACATACTCGGGTTCCCCGTCATGTGGTGTTGAAACACGATCACGTACCTTGAGACGTGACCTAACTCAAGGACGGCCGTATGGAAATGATACGGGCGTGTGTATTTACTTTCAAATATGGTACTGCCTGAAATGAAACCAACCATTGAGTGCATCATTATTGTGTGGTCTTCTGCAGGTACTAACCACGTATGTATCCGTGTAGAAAACGTGTGCGAGAGACCGTTTAGTACCACACTTGAGACGTATATGCCGGTATGATCCGGTTAGGATTTTATTTTGTGAGGAACGTAGTACCGAGTTATTGTAGGGATATGCATGAAAATAATGATAACAAGGAAATAAAATCTATAGGTTCAACATTTAGGACCCTGGTTAGGTATAAGAATGGGATAGTGGTAAGTGTAGTTCCAAAAAGACTGAAAAACAGAGTGCTCTGTTTTGGACAGCAAGTTTGCTGATCTTCAACAGGGCATAACTCACAGGTCTTTTAGCCGAGAGAGGTGTGCTATATAGTTCTGGAAAGGTATTGAAGTACTCTACAACTTTGTTGTATACATCCAGAGCTGAAACTCACCTTAAGGTCGCTTAAATCCTAGAGGAAAGTAAACTGTCCAGAACCAGGACAGAGTAAAACATTCTCTGGACTGTTCTGTTTTCAAACATAACTCCCAGTAGAAAAATCTAAAATTGTCATGTAATACATCCTTAGAAAGAGTAGAAGATTTGTGGCATCTTTGCAATTCAAAGTTCCTGAAATTTCAGCACAGAGTTCAGTGGAAACTCGAATTGGAAGCAGCAACTTCCAAGGGAGGTGCTGTTAAAATTCTTCCAGAAATTCTGCTGACTTTGAATTAGCATAACTTTTTAACCAAAGCTGATCTGAGGGCAAATGAGTACTCGTTGTAAAGATACTGAAGTTAACTTTAACTTTGGTATTCAACTTGAGTCATAAAAATGCCCAGAACCAGATCAAAACTTTGAATAGGTAGAAACTGGTCATTCTGACAGAAGAATGACAGTTGAACTCATTGAAAAGGGTGTTGTACCCTAAGGTTGGTATACGTGATGACAACGCGATAATAATGTCTCGTAGAGACCAAACCTAGTTATGATGAGCTTCCAAAGTGGAGGTTCATCAAGTTGGATTAAATTAGCTTGTGTTTGGTCTGGTAATGGTGTAGCTTGTGCAAAGTTATTACATTATCTACTTACGAGATATATCGCATGTTTTTGTTGTCATAATGTTTTTACGCCCATTTCTATTGGACTGCATGCAAAATGTTGCGGGACTGATGTTTAATGTCGTGTGGTTGCAGATGGTTCGTACTAGGACCATGCACGAGGTTGGTGGCTCTAGCCAACAGGGAGGTGATGACTCCCAGCCACCGGCCTACGACAGCACCCCGCAGCAGCAGCCACCACCGCCGCCTCCGCTTACTCTAGCGGATGTGATAGCGGCACTGGTGGGAGGTCGTGAGGAGCAGACCGACCTGCTCCGCACGATCGTGCAGAATATGTCCCAGGCGGGGGGACGTCAAGAGCGAGGGCCTCGTGAGCCCCGTGAAGTGTCGTACTCGGATTTCATGAGTACGCACCCTCCAGTGTTCACCGAAGCCGAAGAACCACTGGAGGCGGACAACTGGCTGTGGACAGAAGACCCTGTTCACAGCACAGCAGCTCCACGGTGCCGCTGGTGCGTGGTGGGCGAACTATGTCGCCTCACGTCCGGCTGGCCATGCAGTGGAATGGCAAGAGTTCCGGGAGGCGTTCCGCGCCATTAACATTCCTCCCGGAATCATGAAGAGGAAGTTCCAAGAATTCTTGGAGCTGAAGCAGGGCGGGAGGAGTGCCCATGACTACTCCCGTGCCTTCAACCATCTGGCGCAATATGCGTCAGACTATATCTCCACGGAGGAGAAGAAGAGGGAGCATTTCTATCGGGGGTTACACCCCGAAATGAAGACGCACCTCGTTCAGTGGAATCGCGGCACATTCAACGACTTAGTCAATGCCGAGATCATGCAAGAGGAGGCTCAGCGGGAGTTGGCAGCTGAGCAGAGGAAGCGCAGCACTCCACCAAGCAGCGGTGGTGGCGCGCCTCAGAAGTACCGTATGGTGTATCGGACACCATCCGGGCAGCAGTGGCGTCCACCGGCGCGACCTCAACAGTTCGGGGGACATTCGTTCCAAGCACCCCCGTTCCGTCCGCCGATGCCACCACCAAGACAGCAACAGCAGCAGCAGCAGACGGTACCCCGGGTGTTTCCACCGCCACAACGCGCCCCGGGATTCCGTCCACCGATCAGCGGGGGACCGCCCCATTTCACCTGCTTCACGTGTGGCCAGGTGGGCCACTTCGCGAAGGACTGTCCCCAGGGGCAGCTGAGCAGCGGGCAAGCCCAGTTCCAGGGCGGTGCTCGAGGCCGACCTCCAGTGAAGAAGGTTGGTCAGCGGACTGGAGGCGTCCACAACCTCGACAATGAGGACGCCCCAGAGGGAGACAATGTGCTGGCTGGTACGTTTACTCTCAACAATCAAGCCATCATCATATTATTTGATTCTGGTGCAACCCACAGCTTTATAAGTGCATCCTATGTGGCTAAGCATCAAATGCAAGTCTTCCAACCGACTGCACTTATATGATCTGCTCACCGGGAGGGAAGATTTCAGCTAATATGATGATTCCAAAAGCACCTCTGTGCTTAGGTGGGAAACTATATCCCACCACCTTGATAATCCTTATGGGACAAAAGATTGATGCAATCTTAGGGATGTCATGGCTACAATACCATGGCGCTGTCCTAGAGACTCGGACATGGACGGTTCACTTAAATTCTCCATTCCACCATCCGCATTCCATGGTGTTAGACACGCCAGTCCGGGAAGTTTTGGCAATTAATAATGCTGAAGCTCTCAAGTTAGAAGACATCTCCGTAGTCCGGGAGTACCCTGATGTGTTCCCGGATGATCTTCCGGGCATGCCACCTGAGCGGGATGTCGAGTTCAAGATTGAACATGCACCCGGGACCACGCCCATATCACGGAGACCATACAAAATGGCTCCCAATGAGCTGGCTGAACTGAAAGAACAGCTCAATGATCTGTTGAGCAAGGGTTTCATTAGGCCGAGTTCCTCGCCTTGGGGATGCTCGGCGCTGTTTGTAAAGAAGAAGGATGAAACCCTGAGGCTGTGTGTGGACTACCGGCCGCTCAACGCCGTCACCATCAAGAATAAGTACCCTCTGCCCCGTATTGACATCTTGTTTGATCAACTTGTGGGGGCAAGTGTATTCTCAAAGATGGACCTTCGCTCTGGATATCACCAGATCAAGATCCGGGCGGTGGATATCCCGAAGACGGCATTCTCGACGAGATACGGCTTATATGAATATCTCGTCATGTCCTTTGTTCTCACCAATGCTCCAGCCCATTTCATGTATCTCATGAACTCGGTGTTCATGCCGGAGCTGGACAAGTTCGTGGTAGTGTTCATCGACGATATCTTGGTTTACTCCAAGACAGAAGCTGAACATGCCGAACACTTGCGGATCGTTCTTCAACGATTGCGAGACCACAAGCTTTACGCCAAGTTCAGCAAATGCGAATTTTGGATCAGCCAAGTGCCATTCTTGGGACATATCATCTCAGCTGAAGGCATTGCGGTTGACCCAAGTAAAATAGAGCAAGTGTTGAAATGGAAAGCTCCCACTTCAGTTCATGAAGTCAGAAGCTTCCTCGGGTTAGCGGGATACTACCGGAGATTCATTCCAAGCTTCTCCAAGCTCGCTAAGCCGATGACAGAGTTGCTGAAGAAAGGGAAGAAATATGTTTGGAACATGGCGTGTGAGGGAGCGTTCCGAACATTGGTGAAGCATCTCACAACAGCCCCGGTGTTAGCTCAGCCGGATACAACAAAGCCCTTCGACGTGTATTGTGACGCGTCCGGTATTGGGCTTGGCTGCGTGTTGATGCAGGAAGGACGTGTGGTCGCTTATGGATCACGCCAACTTCGGAACCATGAGCAGCATTACCCTACTCATGACCTTGAGCTTGCTGCAGTGGTTTTGGCACTGAAAATGTGGAGGCACTATCTCCTGGGGAACTTGGTGCATCTCTACACCGACCACAAGAGCTTGAAATACATTTTCGCCCAGAAGGAGCTGAATATGAGGCAAAGGAGGTGGTTAGAATTAATCAAGGACTATGAAATTGAGATTCACTACCACCCCGGCAAGGCGAATGTGGTTGCCGACGCGCTGAGTCAGAAATCACATGTCCATCACCTCACCATTACACCGGTGGAGGAGGAAGAGCAAGTTTATACTTGGTTCCTTATGGATCGCTGTACAACCTTGCCCTCATCCCTACTATTAGGGAGGACATCATTGCAGCTCAGAAGACGGATAAAGGCATGGCACATCTCCGGAGACGGATAGATAATGGAGAAATTAAATGTTTCCGGAAAGATGATGGGGGGACGCTATGGTTTAATGACCGCATAGTCGTACCCCGAGATATGGAGTTGAGGAAGAAGATCCTCGATGAAGCTCACTTGTCCAAATACTCCATTCATCCGGGCAGCAACAAGATGTACCAGAATTTGAAAAAGAAATTTTGGTGTACACGAATGAAGCAGGAGGTAGCAAAGTACATATCCGAGTGTGATACGTGCCGACGAGTGAAGGCTGATCACATGAAGAAATCAGGGCTGTTGCAACCCCTGAAGATCCCGGCATGGAAATGGGAAGATGTGAGCATGGATTTCATTGAGGGATTACCCCTAACATCCAACAAACATGATTCCATTTGGGTAATTGTTGATCGGTTAACCAAGACGGCTCACTTCATCCCGGTGAATACACGTTACAATGGCGGCAAATATGCGGAGCTGTACATAGCGAAGATTCTATGCCTATACGGGGTACCCAAGACCATCGTCTCAGACCGAGGTGCATTATTTGTATCTCGCTTTTGGGAGCAGCTACACGCTGCATTGGGTACTAAGTTGATCAGGAGCTCCGCTTATCACGTCTCAGACAGATGGCCAGACAGAGAGGGTGAATCAAGTTCTGGAAGACATGTTGAGAGCATGTGCCATCCACCATGGTAGGAACTGGGATGATCACCTACCATTGGCGGAATTCTCGTACAACAACGGATATCAGGCGAGTATCAAAATGGCACCTTACGAAGCTCTCTACGGTCGTAAATGCCGCACCCCATTAAACTGGTGCGAGTCCAGTGAAAGGGTCACATTCGGGGTTGATGTGGTGAACGACGCCGAAGAGCGCGTTCGGAAAATTCAAGCCAATTTGAAGGCCGCTCAATCCCGGCAGAAGAGCTACGCTGATAAGAGGCGTAGACCATTGCACTTCGACGTCAGTGAACACGTGTACCTCCGCGTGTCTCCGATGAAGGGCGTGCACCAGTTCGGTGTGAAGGGGAAGCTCGCTCCCAGTTTCATTGGACCCTACGCTATCACCGAGAAGTGTGGACCAGCGACGTATCGATTGGAATTACCGGCATCTCTCGCTGGTGTCCATGATGTTTTTCATGTTTCGCAACTGCGAAAATCTTTAAAGCATACGTCTGCTGTTCCTACCAAAGACATGGGCGAGCTGAAACCGGATTTAACCTATGAGGAGTATCCGGTGGAAATTCTTGATGAGAAAGCCAGAACCACACGTAGCAGAACGCTGTGGTTCTACAAGGTACTCTGGAGTAACCACACCACGGAAGAAGTTCCTGGCATATCAACACGGGTAAGTCCCTATTACATCGCTATCTCTTCTTTTATAATCTCGGGACGAGATTCTTTTAAGGGGGGAGGGATGTAAAAGCCCAAGAAAAGGGACTTGCAAAAACTTTTTCTTCACCTCACAACACCACAGTTTTTATTGTGGACACCTTAGGAAATGTTGTGAAGAGCAAGTAACCTCCATCAAAAGAATGATTAGAGGGGAAAGCCTTCACTTTCACAAAGTAGGGTTTCTACACATGAACATGAGAGGTTGAGCTCACCCCTAGAGTTTAAAAAGTCTTGGGAAGGTTCAGTCCAAAGCTCATGCAAATTCAACACTTTTTGAGGAACTTTTGGGTTATTTCAAAAAGAGGCCAATTTGAATGTAAATTCAAATTGCAGCAACTTTCATCACCCAAATTCAAAAGTTAGCTCCATATCTATACCCAGCACATTTTTCTGAGTAAACCCACCAATTTTCATCTCCATTGGAGTTCATATTGTCAAGAGCTAAATTTGCAAGAATTCAAAACTGAATTTGAATTTCAGTTTAAATATGAAGCAAATTTAACCACACAAGGTTTGAATTTGAGAATTCAAATTCAAACAAAGACTTGGGAGCTAAGTCTCACATTAACTTATGAGTAGCTGGTGGGATAATTAGCAAAAACAGAAAAGAATTATTAGAGAAAAAGGAATGAAGGGGAGGCCCACAGGTCAGTGGCACACACGAGGGGCAGTCGGTTGCTGCAGCCGACCTCGACTTCGCGCGCAAGCCAGGGAATGGCGGCGAGCCACCGAGGCTGCAATCGGCCACCTCACGGTGCCAAACCACGGCTCAAAGGCCAGCGCACAGCCCACGCCGCCTTCCTCCTGCTTTCCAAACGAGAACTCCCCCTACCGAGCTTCGTTCTCGATTCCGTGCGAGCACAGAAACACAGCCCTCTCTGATAGCCGGTGTCCGGCCAGCACAGGCGCGCTCGTGCCCGACGAGCAACACAAGAAAGGACCGCCTTAAGGTGCTGATTCTTCTAGTCCCTACCGCTCTTCATTTCATGGACTGTCGAGGGAGTATTTCGCCGGGAAAGCTTCGGGGGTCTTGAGACCGAGCTCCC
The DNA here is from genome assembly GCA_030760725.1 of Neostapfia colusana. Classification (NCBI taxonomy): domain Eukaryota; kingdom Viridiplantae; phylum Streptophyta; class Magnoliopsida; order Poales; family Poaceae; genus Neostapfia; species Neostapfia colusana. The sequence goes on along the minus strand of JASWHV010000017.1, from coordinate 26,638,640 downwards.
CCAAAATCCAAAAATTCGTGGGGGTTAGCTCATCACCGGGCAAACCGAGTCACGCACACGCTCTATACACTGCCACGACCACCTAGGGTCGAAAACCAGTAAGAACCGTGGGCTAGGTTTACGGTTCTTTGAAGTTTTATGAAGCACAGCCGATATCCGGCCTAGGTCGCCGATGAGGTCGTAGTTACCGCCGTTTTCACGGGGATCGGTGTCCATGTCCGTGACCAGCAGGTGTCAGCGGAGCTCCCCGAGCAAACCACATCGAAAAAGGTGCATGGGATGCCGAGTTGGACGTCGCCGGTGAGCTCCCGGCCGCTGTTGCCGTCGGGGGCACTGTTCCGGTGGTTGTCAAGTTCTGGGGAGGGCACCACTGTGTTCCTCAGGCCGAGATAGGCACTGGCGGCGAGATTCAGCAAGCTCCGAGCACCGGAACCCCTCTCCGGCGAGAGCTCCGGCGAGCTTGGCGGCGGGGTCGCGCGGGTGGCCGGAGGAAGACGAAGGGGTAGGCCCCACGGGTCAGCAGCTGGAGATAAATGGGTGGGATTCTCTGTGGTCCGGGATCCAGTGCGGCCGCGCGGGATGGAGTCTGTGGCCCCGTGTGGCGCGGCTCCAGCGGTCGACACGTGGGCGGTGGACCCACCCGCAGGATTTAAACATTTTTGGAATTTCCAGTTTTAGTGCAAACTTCAAATGCATAGAACTTTGGCTAGGAAACTCCAAATTCGATGAACCAAATTTTGCTGAACTCAGAATTCTGTAGAATTCATCAAATGACATGAAACCAACTCCATTAGAACCATCTTAAAGTCTAGTTTCCAGAAAGTAATGGTTGGAGCCATGAAAACCCCTGGAATCATCCAGAGGCTCAAATATTGACCAAATGGGCTTTTATTTGTACAAGGTTCAAATGGACTTTGTTTCAAATGAAACTTGGTCAAGACTCTGGTTAGGACCCTACCAAGCCACAATAAAAATTTCAGAACCAAAGGGGAGGGCTAGCTAGAGTTAGTAGTAAATAAGTATTCAAGTTTACACATTGCATTTAAATTTACATGGAGTATTATATTCAACATGTAGCCATTGAAGAAGAGACTCCGGAAGTGCTGGACTTCCTTCTTCCGGACGAAGAACTAACTACTGACCAGCAGCAACAAGGCAAGCCCGGGTTTGCATTAACCTTTTTATAAGTTTTACTTTGTTTACATGTGTCATATGAAGTATGTATGTGCATTAGGTATAGGATGAATGGAACCCCACTTGCATAACCAGAATTTTCCCTAAGAGTGAGGGTAGTGTCTAAGATCTCGAGTAGACAGGCTATGCTTAATGAGTCATAGGACTTCGGTACAAGTCGAGTAGTTGTAATCTACTCGCGAGATAGGCATTGGGACACACGGGTTCGGTTGAGTGACTCGAGATCACTTTAGTAATGAAAATGAGACTAGGCAGGGGCTAGGGCGCAGCAAGATGGAGTCTTGTGTGCGCATCCCTGCCCGTGTCGATTGAGGACCGATCCATATGAGGCCCTGCTGAACAAGTATTGAACGTACCGAAGGCATATCGGATATATGGGCCCCGATAAACCGATGTAGCCTAAACCTCCGCGCGTCGAGGCATAACGCACCGATTTATAGGTGTAGGCTGAGGGCAGCAAGGTGGAAATCTGCCAATGGGCATAGATAGATGCTCCGTGTGGGGAACCTCCTGCTCGTTTCGGTGCGACCGGTTCAACGTTTGGGCTGTTGGGTGAAAGGTTGTCCCATACGACATCGAGTGAGCATGCTGTGCAGCTCCACGGGTGGGCGTACGTGACGTGCTCATTGGGTCTCCCTGCAGGTGTATATCGAGTCGATTCGCCGTCCCTCGCGGTGATGAGTACCGCTTGTTCACTGCGTCTTAACGTAGATAATTTATGGAATGCTGTGATTCATTATTGCTGTCATGATATAATTGTATTGCTACATGTGTGCCACCAAATATTGCTCACTAAATTTCAGCTTCATGAACTGTTAACTTGTTGCTAAAAGATGAACTAAGGATGAACTTGTAGGCGAGTCCATTTGCTGCAACATTGCTATCCTATGTCTTGGTATACCTCATGTAGAATTTCATGCTTAGGTGAGTCGGTTAAGCCTTGCTGAGCCTTCGTGCTCATGGTTGCTGCTTAAGTGTTTTTCAGGTGAGGAGCCACCCACGGACTCGGAGTACGAGTCCACCGGCGAGGGTTACCCTCCGTCGGGGACCACGGCTGAGTGGGAGCCGTACACGCCGCGCTGAGCTGAGACGTGCAGCTAGTTTGGGTTGCCCTAGGGCTGGGCAACCGACTTTTGCTAGATAGGCGGGCGTGAGTTATACAAAAGAAACTTCCGCTGTGTAATAAAGACTCTAGTTTGTAACTGAGAAGTGTACTACTTTGTACCTTCAGTTTGTTTTCCCTTGTAATATAATGTGTTCTTATGACGTGTGCTGTCGGGTGTCGCACCGCGCGGCACCACCCTCTGCGATCCTGGATGAGTGGATTCCGGTCCGCCACACCCCGGATCCCCGACTTGGCACGGATGCCGCCACTAGAGCAGATCGAGCACGTTTCTTCTCTAGGGGCGGGTTAAAAGCCATGACGACGGAGGACTCAAAGGCAAGAAGACAAAGGCACAAGAGTCCAAGGAAAAGCGCTGGGGAGTGCGAAGGGAAGCCGCAATGCGGGTAAGATCCCCTTTTAAAACTTCCCAGATGCGATTCCCAACGACCCGAAACTCTTCGAATACGCCGCATCGGCAACCGCATCGGCTCCAAGACCGAGCGCCGATGACAGGTGGGCCCAAGCTGCCCAGCTGAAGCGGCGGGTCAAGGAGTCAGCCTCCCAAGAAGACGAGCCGGCAAGGCGCTCCGGCGGTTCCCGAAGAAAGCACCGCAACGTGCAGAAGTGGCAGTCTTGGGAACCGCCGCAGTAAAAGCAACCATCAAGTGGGTGCACGCTCCCACGATCCCACGACTGTTCGTGCTCCGGCAGCGGTCAATGCGGGACTTAGAGAAAGTGCGCGGAACAGAAGAGACGGAGGTCCCACCTCGGGCTCGCTATCTCCCCCGAGATGGGCCCGGGGGCTACTGTCGGTACCCGCGATATAGGGTGCCCCCGCGCACAGGGGAAAATGCCTGAGGATCTCGCCCTTCTCCGCAGGGAGAGCTCCGAAGGCGCCACGCGTCCGGCGGGGCCGGACCTCCCTCTCCTTAGAGGAGAGCTCCGGGCTCACCACGTGGCCTGCAGAAGCCGGACCTCCACCGTCCGCGGGAGAGAGGTCCGAAGGCGCCACGTGTCCAGCGGGGCCGAACCTCCTCAGAGGAGAGGGGGGTCCGGCTCCGCAGGACACGTGGAGCCTTCGGACCTCTCCCAGCGGAGGGGGAGGTCCGGCTTCTGTAAGCCACGTGGCAGGCCCGGAGCTCTCCTATGAGGAGAGGGAGGTCCGGCCCTGCCGGACGTGTGGCGCCTTCGGAGCTCTCCCTGCGGAGAAGGGCGAGATCCTTAGTCATTTTCCCCTATGCGCGGGGGTACCCCATATCGCGGGTACCGACAGTGGCCCCCGAGCCCATCTCGGGGGAGACAGAGAGCCCGAGGTGGGACCTCCGTCTCTTCTGATCTGCGCACTTTTTCTAAGTCCCGCATTGACTGCTGCCGGAGCACGAACAGTCGCGGGGTCAAGGGAGCGTGCGCCCACTAGATGGTTGCCTTTACTGCGGCGGTTCCCAAGGCTGCCATTCCTGTACGTCGCGGCGCTTTCTTCCGGAACCTCCGAAGCGCCTTGCCGGCTTGTCTTCTAGGGGGACTGACTCCTTGACCCACCGCTTCAGTTGGGCGGCTTGGGTCCACCTGTCATCGGCGCCCGGTCTCAGAGCCAATGCGGTCGCCGATACGATGTATTCGAAGATTTTCGAATCACCTCAAATCATTGCCGGAAAGTTTTAAAAGGGGATCTCACCCGCATCGCGGCTTCCCTTCGCACTTCATAGCGCTCGTTCGTCCCTTGAACCCTGGCGCCTCGGCTTTCCTGTCCTTGTGCTTTCTTTCGCCATGGCTTCCAACTTGCTCCCGACGCGTCTCGTTCGTTCCTCCGAGCTTGGGCCAGTGCGCAGGCTGCTGGGCTGGTGCACGGAGGAACAGAAACACCGGCTCTGCCGGGGATCTCTCCCCCTGACTCTGGAAAAGGGGGAGATGGTCTTCTTCACTGCTTATGCTCTGGCGGGGTTCGTCCAGCCAATTTCTTCCTTCTTTGTCACACTGCTGGAGACGTATGGGCTCCAGCTCCACCATCTCTCTCCCAACTCCTTCACAATGGCCGCTGTCTTCGTCCACTTCTGCGAGATGTTTGTGGGGGTGCACGCTTCTGTGACGCTCTTCCGCTACTTCTTTGTGTTGCAGACGACTGGGCGCGGCTTGAAGACCCAGATGGGGGCGTACTACTTCCAGCATCGCTGCAAGGACCCAAAGGTCTCTAGGTACCTTCTGCCCTTCAGTGCATCAAGGTGGGAAAACTGGAGGGAGAGCTGGGTGGTAGTGCACACCGACGAGCACGATCGCCTACCACTCCCGACCGCTAGCCCAACAACCGATCGTCGCTTCTGGGAGGAGATCCCTGAGCTGGAGCAGGAGTACGCCCCGGTCTTGGAGCGGATCCGGTTCTTGGCCAACGAGAGGCTGACGTCCCTGATGGTGCTGATGGACTTCATGTCGCGCCGTATTGCACCCTTGCAGCAGCGCAGTCACCCAGCGTGGTACTATACTGGTGAGCAGGACTGTACCAGGCTGGAGAGGGGCCCCGGCTCTGACCCTTCCGACGAGGAGCTGTACGAGATGGTGTGCAAGGTGAGCGGCGACTATATTCCCTGCGGCGACCCCGCCCTTCCGGCCTCTGCCACCCCCCTCTTCTTGGAGCCACAGAGGAGGTCAGAGCTCCTGCGGAAGATGCCGAACCTCGACGACATCGGGATCGCCGTCCAGCAGGTCGGGGATGCCTTCCGGGGTATTACGATCCCAGGAACCGAGCGCTCCGGATCAGGGCACGAGGCGTCTGCTGCTGCCCAACCCTTCCCAAGAGCCGACGGAACTCAAGCCACCGACAAGGGGAAGGAGAAGGAGCCGGCCCCCGGGCATCCAGAGAAGAAACGCGCCCGGTCTCCTCCGAGGGCGCCGCCTGCGCCGAGTCAGGGTGCCGGAGCACCCTTGCACCCATCTCCCGGGGGTGCTGGTCCATCAGGTGGTGACCCGAAGAGGCCCCGGGTGTCCCACCCCAGCGGGTCTCTCTCCGGACAGCGGCAGTCCGAAGTAACCCAAGCACCTCGTCATCCTTCCTCAAGCGGAGGGGCTTCTAGGACGGATGCTGGTGGGGCGACGCCGGGGAGTGTGCCGGCGCCGCGTCCCACGACCATTCCAACCGCAGGTCCTGGAAGTTCAATTACAGCCCAGAGGCCGGTGCTGCAAGCCCGTTGGAGCGCTCATGTCGCCCAGTAAGTGTTGCTCCTTCTGGCCTGTAGGAGCAGCGTTCTCGTCTCCTTTCTTAGCCTGAGAGCTTTCTTTTCTTGCAGGGACCGACCAGCTGCCGGGGGCGGGCCTCTTACCCGGCCGTCTTCAACTGACGGAGGCTCCGCGCCTCAGCATCTGGGAACCGTGGTGGCTCCCATGGCCCCCAAGCCGACGGGGGCTTCTTCTGTGGCGGCGAGTTCACCCTCCGTGGTGGCCGCATCCGCTCCTGTCCGCCCTCCTTCACCAGCCCAGAAATCCGGTCCTGAGACTGGGAGGGCCGCTGTAGGTGCGCCTGCTGGCCCCCTGGCTTCCTTAGGACAGCGTCCCACTCCGGTTTCTGAGGCACCGGCGCCTCAGCCGGTCTTAGACTCGACAGGGGGGGTCAGGGGCGTGACTCCTGCCCCCTCTATCCCGGCGCCCGTGTGGGATGCCCTGGGGCGTGTCCAGACCAGCGCCCGGCAGCTCCAGTCCGCCTTCGAGCAGGAGCGCGGGGGCGCTGGCCGGCGAGAGGGAACGCCTTCTCAGCTGGCAGCAGCGGGCCCAGGAGGCTAGTGCAGATCTTGACTCGAGGCAGTCAAGGCTTGAGGCCATGAGTGCTCTGCTTGACACTCAGAAGAAGGCCATTAGCCGCTTGGAGTCAGAGACCCGGCGGCTCCGTGCTTCCTACCGCGAGGCCCTGGCCCATGTTGAAGCCAAAGCCAAGGAGCGTTCCGCCGCCGCGGAGGAGTTGCGGCTGCAGGTAGCTCGTAGAGAGTGCGCCATCGCCGATCGGTAACGCGCTGCAGCGGCCGAGGAGGAGAAGACCACCGCCCGGCTAAGAGCCAAAGTGGTGGAGCTGAGGACTCGCACCGAGGAGATGGAGCTCCATGAGTCGGCTGTTGCTGCGAGGGAGGAGCAGTTCTCCCAGGAGTGCCAGGCGGCGATGGATCGCGAGCTGGCGGCTCGCTGTCGAAGTGTGTGGTCGACACTTCCCCCGGACCTGCACTAAGAAGCCCGCGGAGGTTCTTTTTCGGAGGGGCTAGTCACTTGCGGAGAGCTTAAGGGTATGGATGAGTTAAGGAAAAGCTTGACACGGCGAGTTTTACGTGGTTCAGGCCGCCGGAGCGTAAAACCCTATGTCCACGGCGAGCTGAGGAGCTCGTTGTATTGCTCGTTGCTCAGAACCGGAGTCCTGAGCTTGGGGATGACTGATGTCTAGCGTATGAGTTGCGGGAGTGCGAACCCTCGCTAACGTCGCCTACCCGAGCCTTTTATAGTCCAAGACTCGGGTGGCTTACAAGGGGGGGCCGGGACCCGACAGGTGGTCCCGGGGAGATTGTCTGTCATCTACCGCATCTGCAGTTATGCCGGTAGTTGTCTCTGGCGAAGGCTTCTGAGTATTTGTCTTGCTGCCCTGCCCATGCCGCATGCTAGTCATAGTGGCTGATGACGGCGGGGGCGGCATGGGATGTCTTGTCGCAGCGTATATTGGCTGGCAGGCTCTGACACTGCACGCCAGTCTGTGATGCGACTGGGTGCAACGGCACCTGACAGAGGCGTGCTCCGCGTCTCCGCGTCTTGGGAAGGCACAGGCCTTGAATACCTTGTACGGGCAAGATATGGGGCGTCTTTACGCCCGCTGCCTACCGCTCGGGGGCAGGCAGCACTCTTCTGCTGGACACGTGGTGGGCCCGGAGCCCTCCTCAGAGAAGAGGGAGGTCCGGCCCTGCAGGACACGTGGAGCCTTTGGACCTCTCCCCACGGAGGGGAGGTCCGGATTCTGTCGGCCACGTGGCGAGCCCGGAGCTCCTCTCTAAGAAGAGGGAGGTCCGGCCCCGCTGGACACGTGGCGCCTTTGGACCTCCCCTTTCGCGGGGGAGAGGTTGACTCCTTGACCCACCGCTTCAGCTGGGCGGCTTGGGTCCACTTGCCATTGGCACTCTGTCTCGGAGCCGAAGCAGTTGCCGATGCGGCGTATTCGAAGAGTTTCGAATCGCTTTGAATTGTACCTGGAAGGTGTGAAAGGAAACCGCAACGTGGGCAGGCTCTCCTTATAAGGCTTCCAGCACTTGCACCTTCCTTGAGTCACTGCAGCCTTGTCTTCTTCCATGGCTTCTAACCCGCCTTTTGGGGGGGGGGGGGGGAAATCGCTCTCGATTTCCTCCGGCGACGGTGTCTGCACCAAGTCTGGGACCCAGGGAGCCTGCATGCCTTGCCTCTGGAGGTGGCGCCTCCAAGAGGTCTCAGGTTTGTCCTTCCAACGGGACTCTTCCTAGGCGATGGCAGGCTGAAAGTTCCCTGGTGTTGCATCCCTTCTCAGATGGTGGAGTCTTCAAAGAAACTGCTGATACGCCGAGGCGGCTTCAGGCGGAGGAGTCTCCAACGAAACTGCTGAAGCACCAAGGAGGACTCCAGGCGGCAGAGTCTCCAAGAAGACCGCTGAAGCAGCGGAGGGGGCTTCAGGAGCACCCTTGATGACACCGGCCTTTGCGCTGGTGATGAGGGGAGTCTCCAAGGAAACTACTGAAGCAGCGAAGGGGGCTTCAGGAGCATCCTTGATGACACCGGCCCTTGCGCTGGTGATGGCCGAGGTGATTCCTGCGCTCGGGTCACGGAGCGGGAGGACGCCGCCAGGGCTGAAGCCTGGTGACGTAGCCGTTCTTGCAACTTCTAGGCTCTGGTCGTGCCAGGGGAACCCTGGGGCTTGTTTCTTTCTTTTTTATCGAGTCTGTAGTCCAGCTCATGGAGCCATGAGTACATGAACTCTTATGACCCTTCGTGTCTGCGATGTTTTCTGTCTTCTTCTTGGTTTTGCCTGGCTGAGCCGTTAGCTCCGCAAGGTGCTCAGAGGCCTTCACCAAACTCGACGTTCTGCTCCGGCACCTTCCCCAGGTCCTTACTGTATTAAGGGCCCCGGAGGTCTTCGAGGCCCGCCTCATAAGGATGGGGAGGCCCGGATCTGCCGGCCACGTGGCGGGCCCAGAGCTCTTCTATGAGGAGAGGGAGGTCCAGCCCCACGGCACACGTGGGGCCTTCGGACCCCTAACCTCAGAGGGGGGGGGTCCGGCTTCTGTTGGCCACATGGCGGGCCTGGAGCCCTCCTCAGAGGACAGGGAGACCCGGTCCCGCTGGACACGCGGATCCTTCGGTCTTGCCTTGGAGTTCCGGTCTTGCGTGATCCTGTAGTGGCCCCCTGGTAGGGGCGTCCCATTGGTCAGGTGCTCCTACCATACTCCTGTAGGGATTTGAGGCCGAGAGGTCCTGCACACAAGTAAGGGAAACGTAATTCTCCTTGGGGGCTCCCCCTCCTTTATCTCATAGTCTTATTTGGCTCACGATCCCTAACCATATGCATGGTGCTTGGGGACTGTAGTGCGCGAAGTGCCGGGGGCTCGGGGCCCCTTCGACTATCGGCAGGTACCTCCAACGCAACCGCCTCTGGTAGGGCAGCAAATGCCGACTAGGGGTGAGAATGAGAAGAGGGAGCTGAGCGCATGGCGACCATGCACCGAAAGTGTAGTCATAAAAAATTTAGTACATAATTTAAATGAGTACAAGGAAAGAGCAAAGTAGAACAGGTTTCTTTTCATATAATTTTCCACAGGAGGAAGGCAGGTTAAACATGGAGGCCACGACCCGCCCCATTAAGAAGGGAAGCAAGACTCTACGCGCTTGGAGTCAGAACCAGGCAAAGCTGAACGTAGTCCTGTACCGTCCTTTGGGGCTTAGCTGCTTCGAGCGCTGTTCCTGGACTCTATGGAATTTATTACGAAAAGAAGAGACTGTCCTATCTTTGCTCTAGGGGTAGAACTTACGGAGGTGTTCTATGTTCCAAGGGTTTGGGAGCAGGTCCCCATCCTCAGTGGAAAGGCGTACGCACCCGGGGCGGCACACTTTTACGACTCGGAAGGGACCTACCCAACTAGGGGAGAGTTTGTAGGTCCCTTCGCGAGGAAGTATGCGCCGCAGCACCAGGTCACCTTCCTGCAGCTCTCGGGCATGCACAGATCTCTGGTGGTAGCGATGAAGCGCTTGTCTATACCGTGCATTACGGAGTTGTCGGTACCTGCGATATGGGGTACCCCCGCGCACAGAGGAAAATGCCTGAGGAACTCGCCCTTCTCCGCAGGGAGAGCTCCGAAGGCGCCACGCGTCCGGCGGGGCCGGACCTCCCTCTCCTCAGAGGAGAGCTCCGGGCCTGCCACGTGGCATACAGAGGCCAGATCTCCCCCTCCGCGCGAGAGAGGTCCGAAGGTACCACGTATCCAGCGGGGCCGGACCTCCCTCTCCTCAGAGAGGAGGTCCAGGCCCGCCACGTGGCCGACAGAAGCCGAACCTCCCCCTCCGCAGGGAGAGGTCCGAAGGCTCCACGTGTCCCGCAGGGCCGGAGCCCCCCTCTCCTCTAAGGAGGGCTCCGGGCCCGCCACGTGGCCAGCAGAACGGCGCTGCCTGCCCCCGAGCGATAGGCAGAGGACGTAAAGACGCCCCATACCTTGCCCGTACAAGGTATTCAAGGCCCGCGTCTTCCCAAGACGCGGAGACGCGGAGCACGCCTCTGTCAGGTGCCGTTGCGACCAATCGCATCACAGACTGGCGCGCGGTGTCAGAACCTGCCAGCCAATAAACACAGTGACAAGACATCCCATGCCGCCCGCGCCGTCATCAACCACTACGACTAGCATGCGGCATGGGCAGGGCTGCAAGACGGAGACTCAGAAGCCTTCACCAGAGACAACTACCGGCATAACTGCAGATACGGTAGATGATAGACAATCTCCCCGGGACCACCTGTCGGGTCCCGTGCCCCCTTGTAAGCCACCCGAGTCTTGGACTATAAAAGACTCGGGTAGGCAACGATAGCAGGGGTTGGCACCTCCGCAACTCATACGCTAGCCATTCACACCCAAGCTGTAACTCACCCCCAAGCTCAGGACTCCGGCCCTGAGCAGCAAGCAATACAGCGAGCTCCATAGCTCGCCGTGGACGTAGGGTTTTACGCTCTGGCGGCCTGAACCACATAAAACTCACAGTGTCAAGCTCTTACTAACTCGTCCATCCGCGCAAGCTCTCCGCAAGGGTCAAGCCCCACCGAAAAAAGAACCTCCGCGGGCTGCCCAGTGCAGGCCCGGGGGAAGTGTCGATCGAACACTTTGACATTTGGCGCGCCAGGTTGGGGGCTTTTCCCCTTGCGCGACGAGTTTCCGCCGACGAAGATGACCAAGTTTCCTTCAGCGGCAAACTCTCCCCCCCTGCGTCCGAGGCAAACCGCGACCAGGGGGGGAGTACATGTCGACACGCTCAGGACGGAGTGTGTCGAAACAAGCTAGGAGCCAGCAACCGGCTCTGGCAGCGCCGACCCCGGCAATGCAGGCTCCAACCAGCGTCAGGTCTGCAGTAGCGCTAGGCGTACCCAGTGGGGGTGCGCTAGCCGCAGCAAGAGCGCTACTGCACAATCCGCCTGCTGGGGACGCGCCTCAGGCAGCGACCCAGCAGTGGATTCACGAGGTAGACCGTCTCGTCATCGCCGCCACAAACCCTCGACTTCGGCAGGGACGACGCTCCAGTCAACCGGCAGTGTCGCTGACGCGCACGCCCACGGTTGACGGGCAGACGGCAGGCTCCAGCTCCACCAGGCCTCCGAAGACGGACCTGAGGGCAGAGCTGGAGCGATGCCACTTGGGCCAAGATGCCCGAGTGTTCCTCGAGCGACGTCGAGAGAGGCGTCGCATCCAAGAGACTGGCGACAGCAAGACGTCGGCATCAACCCAGCCTGAAGGGCAGATCTTCGCCACGCGAGCTCTGCCCCAGGCGTACGCCGCACAGCATATGCCGCAACCATATGCCCTGCAAATGGCGTCCCCGGTCTATGGTGCAGCCTTGCCCATACCGGGGTACACAGTGCCAAGTGCGAATCAAGCGTTCGTGGCACCGATACCTGCGGCAACAGGAGCAGGATGTGCAGCTCTTGCACCCCACCTTCGCTTCGCGAAGTGGCCGCGCAAGTTTCGGCCGCACTTGTCCGAAAAGTACGACGGCAGTGTCGACCCGGCGGAGTTCCTCCAGATCTACTCCACCGCCGTACTCGCCGCAGGAGGGGATGAGGCTGTCATGGCCAACTATTTCCCCGTCGCCTTAACCAGCCCTTCCCGGTCTTGGCTCATGAACCTACCCCAGGATTCCATAACCTCCTGGGGAGATCTCTGCCGGCAGTTCGTCTCCAACTTCGGCAGTTCCTACACCCGGCCTGGCACGGAGCTCGACCTCCACGCCATCCAGCAACAACCAGGGGAGTCACTGCGCTCCTTCATCCAGCGGTTTTCCCAGGTGCGGAACACCATCCCACACATCCAGAACGCTTCTATGGTAGTGGCGTTCCGGCAAGGCGTTCGGGACAAGAAGATGCTCGAGAAGCTCGCGACTAGGGAGCTCCGCGATGTCTTAGAACTCTTCAGCCTGGCGGACAAGTGTGCCAGAGCAGCCGAAGGGCGGAACTGGCACTCCCTGCCGGCCTCTGAGCCAGGGGGTCAGCCGGGATCCGGCGACGCTTCATATGGAAGCAGCAGGAAGATCAAGAACGGAGGCAGAAGCAAGTTAAAGTCCTCAGCCGCGGCCCCCGTTGCCACAACGGCGGCGCCCAGTGGAGCTCGGGGGCCGCGCCCCGACAAGAGGCCGCGACAATCACCGGCCCCAGACGGGGGCCAGGATGAGTTATGCCCCGTGCATGGCACCAGTTATCATACCGCTGCCGAGTGCCGGGAAATCCAGAAGCTCGCGGAGCGCTTCCGCAAAGGGAAGCAGCCTCTAACTGATGCCCCACCCTACCGTCAAAGGGAGGGCAAGCAGAAGGTCGAAGCCCTAGATGGCGTCGACAGCCAGGTGGAGTTCCAGGAGCTTCAGCGCGCCGTGAAGGCTGTGCGAAATCATGAGAGCTCCAGCTCCAGTGATGATGAGCACCGGAAGATGCTCTATGTCATCTTCGGTGGGTCCACTGACCCCCCGTCCCGAAGCGCGGCTAAGGCCTTGCGCCGAGCGGTAGCGTCGGTGGCTCCCCTCCCGGGTGCAGCACCGCACCTCAGGTGGATGGGAACCCCCATCAGCTTCGATGACACCGGCTGCCCCAGGAACATGGCTGGGGCCGGCCGACTACCGCTCGTGGTGGCCCCCACCATCACCAACGTGAAGATGTACCACATTTTGGTGGATGGCGGGGCTGGACTGAACCTCATCAGTCGCGCAGCCTTCCAGAAGCTGCAGATCCCGATGGCCAAGCTCACCCCATCGAGCCCGTTCTCAGGGGTAGGGCCAGGAAGGGTCGTTCCCTACAGCCACATCAGCCTCCCGGTGACCTTTGTGGCACCAGACAGCTATCGGACAGAGTGCATTCTGTTCGACGTGGCCGAGATTGACCTCCCGTTCAACGCCATAATTGGCAGGCCAGCCCTGTACCGATTCATGGCAGTAGCCCACTACAGCTACCTTGTCTTGAAGATGCCTACACCGACAGGCGCCCTCAAGGTTTGTGGAGACCGTGCTGCAGCAGTGTCAGCCTTGGAAAAGCTCCAGGCGCTTACAGCAGCTGGAGCACCAACCCCGGGCGGTACAGAACCAAACCGGCTCCACCCAAGTGCACGCCACCGTGCCTCTACCACAGCACCCCATGTGCAACCCCTCGACGAGGACGATGTCCCCTTGAGGCTCACCCGAATCAGCGCCGATGCCACCCAGACCATCCGGGTAGCCAGGGGCCTGGATAGCAGATAGGAGGGCGCGCTCGTTACCTCCCTCCGGCACAATGCCGATGTGCTGCATGACAGCCGTCGCGGATGCCAGAGATCCCTAGGGAGGTGATTGGGCACTAACTAAAGGTCTCCCCCAACGCCTGGCCAGTCCGACAGGAGCCCCTCAAGCAGCCCACCGAGCAGTAAAAAGCTTCATTCGGGAAGAAACCAAGAAGCTGCTGAGCGCTGGCTCCATACGGAAAGTCCGCCACCCCCGGTTCTTGGCGAACCCCGTTGATTGCTCCAAAGGCCGGCGGGAAGCTCCGTAAGTGCATCGACTACACCAGTCTCAATAAGGCATGTCCCAAAGATCTATTTTCTCTTCCTATGATAGATCAAATAGTAGGCTCGACGTCAGGCTGCGATATACTGTGCTTCCTAGATGTTTGCTCGGGTTTCCACCAGACCCCTATCTCTAGAGAAGTTGAAGAGCACCCTTCACCACAGTAGTCAGCCTGTACTGTTATGCCTCTATGCCTTATGGCCTAAGGAACGCTCTCCCTACCTTCGTACGTGCAATGCACAAGACCTTAGGAGAGCTACTGAGAGACTTAGTTGAGGTGTGTGTCGAAGACATTGTTGTTAAGATCAGGCAGGGTTCGTCCCTACTAGATAATCTGGCCTTAGTCTTCGTCCGCCTGACAAATGTGAGCTTGGTGTACCCTCTGCAAAACCCTTAGAATTCCTGGCCTCATGCCAAAGAACTGAGGCTAACCCAGAGAGGGTCAAAGCGGGATGTCTAGCTGTGCTGAGTCGGTTTATACCTAGGTTAGCAAAGCGAAACTTCTCTAAAGCTCCTACGCAAATCCGGCCCATTCGCTTAGACCGACGAAGCGGAGGAAGCTCCCCTGGAACTGAACCAGATCTTGATGACCCTACCCGTAATAGCAGTCCCCGAGCCCGAAGAGCATCCGCTGCTCTACATCGCGGCGACGGCTGCAGAGGTGAGTATGCTCCTCACCGCAGGGCGGCCGGACCCCATACCACCGCAACCTGCTTCGCTGTCAAGAAACAAGTGCCAAGAAACCCCGGAGGCCCAAAACGGACCCCGGACCCCCTACACAACCTCCCTGAGGACCAGCAGGACCTCCCGGAGGTGCAACAGAACCTCCCGGACGTCCAACGGGACCCCCAGAGCTCCCGGGAAATCAGCGGGACCTCCCGGAGGTTCAAGACAGCCTGGGGGACCTCCGAGTATCAGCACCCGGCGGTCTCCCCAGGCTGAAAGCTATCCTCCACAGCCCCCACGCGACGGACAATGCCGCCAAATGGGCGGCGGAGCTACTGGAGTTTGAGCTAGGCTTCCTTCCTCGTCACGCAGGCAACAGCCAAGCACTAGCTGACATCGTGGCTGAAGTAGACGCCAACGCAGGCTGACTCAGGGGGCCATGGAGACGGTGAACCAGGACCCTGAGCCCTGGCCTTCATCGGGCCTTACTGGATGCTGTTCTTCGACGGCTCCTTGCGAAAGCAGGGGGCCGGTGCTAACATACTATTCCTCACACCATCGGGGGTGGGGGGGGGGCAGTGTGGGTATGTGGTGCGTCTCAATTCCAAGGCAACCAACAAGATGGAAGAGTATGAAGCACTCATCCTTGGCCTAAAGACAGCCCTGTCTCTAGGCGCTTGCCAGTCGTTGGCTCAGGGCGACTCCCAGCTGGTTATCAAACAAGTTGGTGGAGACAGACTTCCTCGCCTTGGACCTGCACCACGTACCGCGCGCTATCAAGGCCGCAGCTGATGACCTCTCAACGAAGACCCCCACCGGAGCCCCTGTGCCCGAAGGGGGCTTGGAGAGGACGTTGCCGCGGCCCACAGCCCGGCCCGCCGAGCCGGGCGAAGGGGGCTAGACCAGCACCTCGAAGCTGGCGGTCCCGGCGGCCATGGACGCTGCCAAGGATCATAAGCGTCACTGGGGACTCCGTGCAACCCAGCGCTCAAGATCCAGATGCTCAAGTCAGACCCGATGCATGGATCACGGAGGTCCGGGACTACTTGAAAGACAATATCCTCCCTGATGAACGTGTATCCGCTGAACGGATCGTGCGTATGGCTAAGAGACACATGGCGGTAGAGGGGGATCTCTACCGACGCGGCGCCAACCACATCCTATTGCGGTGCATAACCCAGGGGGAAGGCTGCGACTTGTTCGCTGAGATCCATGGAGGCGAATGTGGGAGTCACTCTTCCTCACGCACGCTTGTCGGTGAAGCCTTTCGGCATGGCTTCTACTAGCCGGCAGCACTCCAGGATGCCGTCAAGCTGGTCGAGAGCTGCAAGGCGTGCCTGTTCCACGCCAAGCAGATCCATACACCTGCTTGGACGGTACAGATGATCCAGCCCACATGGCCATTTGCTATATGGGGGCTGGACATCCTGGGCCTGGGACCATTCCCCAGAACCTTGGATGGGGACCCGCTCACGAACCTTCGGAACACAGAACACCGCTGTAAGTTCTACCCCTAGAGCAACGGTAGGACAGACCCTTCTTTTTATAATAAATTCCATAAAGTCCAGGAACAGTGCTCGGTGCAGCTAAGCCTCAGGGGACGGGTCCAGGACTACGTTCAGCTTCGCCTGGTTCTGACCCCAAGCGCGTAGAGTCTTGCTTCCCTTGAGGCGGGTCATGGCCTCCATACTCAGCCTGCCTTCCTCCTATGGAAATTTATATGAAAAGAAACCTGTCCTACGTTGCTCTTCTTTGGTGCTCATTTAATTTACTTATTAAATTTTTATGATTGCCCTGCTCGCGCGTGCTCACCATGCGTTCAGCTCCCTCTTCTCATTCTCATCTTTAGTCGGCATTTGCTGCCCTACCAAAGGCGGTTGCGTGGGAGGTACCGGCCGATAGCCAGGGGGCCCCCGAGCCCCCGGCACTTCGCACACGGTAGTTCCCAAGCACCGTATAGGTGGACGGGGACCGTAAGCCAAATAAGACTATGAGATAGAGGGGGGGAGCCCCCAAGGAGAATTACGTTTCCCTTACTTGTGTGCAGGACCTCTTGGCCTCAGCTCCCCGCAGGAGTATGGTAGGCACATCCATCCAATGGAACGCACCTACCAGGGGGCCGCTACGGGATCGCGCAAGACCGAAACCCCAAGGTAAGATCAAAGAACTAGACCTCACAGGGGCGAGGCCCTGAGGTCCCACGTGTCCAGCGGGGCAAGACCTTCCACCTGCTTGATGGGGAGCTCCGGGCCCGCCGCGTGGTCTACAGAAGCCGGACCTCCCCCCCTCCGCGGGGAGAGGTCCGAGGACTCCACGTGCCCCACAAGCCCGGACCTCCCCTCAGAGGGGAGCTCCGGGCCCGCCACGTGGCCAACAGGCCCGGACCCCCTCCGATCTCGTGAGGCGGGTCCTGGAGACCTCCGGAGCCCTTAGTATACAGTAAGGACCCAGAGAAGGTGTCTATGCAGAGCTTCGAGATTGGTCAAGGCCTCCGAGTACCTTGCGGAGCTAAGCACTCGGCCAGGAAAAAGCCAGGAAGAAGACTAGGACATGCAGACACAGAAAGAAACAGGAGTCTGTTCATACAAAGGCTCCACGAGCTAGGCTACAGACTCAACAAAAATAAAAAAGGAAGTACAGGGCCCTGTGGCCACGGGGGCAGATGCCTAAGAGTCCCCGGACTTCCGATGAAACCTGGAGGACACGAGTCCTAGACGGACTGGCCCCAGAGAAAAGGAAGGGTCTCGGCTCAGGAAGCACGACAGAACGTGCATAGCGACCTCCTTCGCAAGGCCCCGACCTTCCGCTTCAAGCTCGTCGGCGATCACTGCTTCGAGCCGACCCAGCTCGTCGCCGATGGACTCAAGTGTCGGGATTGCTTTGGACATCGACCGCGCCGGAGCCTCCACCTGCACAGGGCTGAAACCAAGAGGAGCCAAGGCGGACCCCGCCTTGGCAATAAAGCCCCAGACTGCCTGGGCCTCGACAGACCGCATGGACTGGAGCTTCTCTACCTGTTGGCGAGCCGCCAGCTCGCGATCCATCGCCGCCTGGCGCTCCTGGTAGAACTGCTCCTCCCTCGTGGCAACGGCCGACTCACGGAGCTCCAGCTCCTCGGTCCGAGCCCTTAGCTCCTCCATATTGGCCCTCAGCCGGGCGGTGGTCTTCTCCTCCTCGGCCGCGACAGCGCGTTCCCGATCGGCGGCGGCGCGCTCCCGACAGGATGCCTGCAGATGCAACTCCTCCGCGGCGGCGGAACGCTCCTTGGCTTTGGCTTCAACGTGGGCCAGAGCCTCGTGGTAGGTGGCACGAACCCGCCAGGACTCTGACTCCAAGCGGCTAATGGCCTTCTTCAGAGTGCCAAGCAGAGCACTCATGGCCTCAAGCCTTGACTGCCTCGAGTCAAGGTCCGCCTTAGCCTCCTGGCCCCGCTGCTGCCAGCTGAGAAGACGTTCCCTCTCGCCGGCCAGCGCCCCCCGCTCCTGCTCAAAGGCGGATTGGAGCTGCCGGGCGCTGGTCTGGACACGCCCCAGGGTGTCCCACACGGGCACCGGGGCAGGGGGGACAGGAGTCACGCCACTGGACCCCCCTGTCGAGTCTAAGACCGGTGGAGGCGCCAGCGCCTCAGCAACCAGGGTGGGGCGCTGTCCTAGGGAGGCCAGGGGGCCAGCAGGCGCACCTACAGCGGCCCTCCCAGTCTCAGGACCGGACTTCTGGACTGGTGAAGGAGGGCGGATGGGAGCAGATGCGGCCACCACGAAGGGTGAACTCGCCAGCGCAGAGGGAGCCCCCGTCGATTTGGGGACCATGGGAGCCACCACGGTCTCCAGGTGCTGAGGCACGGAGCCTCCGTCGGTTGAAGGCGGCTGGGTAAGAGGCCCGCCCCCAGCAGCTGGTCGGTCCCTGCAAGAAGAGAAAACCCTCAGGCTAAGAGAGGAGACAAGAGCTCTGCTCCTACAAGCCAGAAAGAGCAACACTTACTGCACGGCATGAGCGCTCCAACGGGCTTGCAGCACTGGCCTCTGGACTGTAGCTGAACCGCCGGGACCAGCGGCTGGAACGGTCGCGGAGCGTGACGCCTGGGTCCCCGGCACACTCGCCGGCGTGGCCCCACCAGCATCCGTCCTGGAAACCCCTCCGCTTGAGGAAGGGTGACGAGGTACTTGGGCTCACTCAGACGGCCGCTGTCTGGGGAGAGACCCGCCGGGGAGGGACACCCGGGGCCTCTTCGTGTGACACCCTCATCTCAGGTGTCAGCATATGCTCGTGTCCTATGGAAAGGAAACATTTTAATGAAAAATAGGAACAGAGAAAATTATCAAAAGAATAGCCAATAAAGCCTTCAGAGAGCGCCGAAGGCAACTTCCACGGCCAGCAGGCCACGTGGCGTGATCGGGGCTCATCCCTGCAAAATGGGGGGGGGGGGGGGGGGAGGCCGCCACCAAGCTGGCTACGTGGCAGGCTCGGGGGACACCTCCGCAATTGGAAAAAGGTTCGACCCTGTGGGACACGTGTTGCCCACGGAGCTAGCCTCTGCGGAAGAAGCAAAGACATTTCCGCAGGACACGTGTCATCCCCGGAGCTAGTCCTCACGGAAATGAGAGGACCCGTCGCGCGGGATACGTGTCAATCACGGAGCTCATCTCAGAGAAGTCCGGGTCTATCGAACACGTGTCGCCACCGGAGCTTATCTCTGGGATGTCTTTCGTTGCTAGACACGTGTCAACCTCGGGGCATGTTCCTGAGGAAGGAAGAGAGGAAAGACCGGTATCCACACGTGGCATGCACGGAGCTCACCTCCGAAGAAGAGGGGGGTCTCGATCGATTGACACGCGGCACAACCGGAGCTCGTCCCTGCGGGAGAAGAGATACCAGGCTCGGAAGGACACGTGGAGCTTCCGGAGCTCTTCACCATGGAGGTAACGAGTCTGGAGCGGTTTTTACGTGTAAAGATACTGGTACGCAACGGAAACCGATCTAAACTCCACAATGTTACCGAAGATAAGACGTCAGGATCTAACAAGAATCTGAGTAAGACTCTTATTCGGGATCCAATCAGATTAGGACTCTTCTCTTCATGATTATAAATAGAACCCAAAACCTCTGGCCGAAACCACGAACTTCTCTTTCAACTCCTGAGCCGACGACTTAGAGCCCTAGCCCTAACTCGCCGAGCAAAACATCGCCAAAGCACAACAAGGGAGATCATCCGAGCAGAACCAAGCGGTCTGAGGAGGACCCCGAAGAAAAGAAGAGCGTGAGGTAGGACTTCAATACCACCTTACGACATCATTGTGTTCATCTCTTTGCATCTGTTCTTCGATTCCTTTCGAACAGAAGCCTTTTGTGGGCAGAACACTCGATGATCAGTTTGATCTAAAGACAAGATCATCACCACGTTCATCTTTGATCCGAACACCTCTGACCATGCAAGCCATGCAAGAACAACAGATCAACCTAATAAAACTAATCATAGGATAGCATGCATGTGCATCATCACATCTAGTTTAGGGTCTGGGCATGATATTGATTGCTGTGAATTTTGTATGCACGTGAATCCTACATAGCAGGACAGATCCAGGAAGCTGTCTACGATGAGCTGCAGCAACAAGGTTTTGAGAATCGAGAACAACCGGAACCACAAGAACAAGGCAAGTGCTCCTTGACCATGTTGATCCTATGTTTTGGGTAAAACTGTTTTGATTTGCGAAAAGGTGTGCGTACTGAGTCAAACATGATGGGAAACCCTTTTATAGGAGTTTACTAGTATTGGTTAAACCACCCTTGTCGCCTGGGAAGTTTATGAGTCGGGTATGGTTTTTGCTTTATGCTTCGCTGAGTCTATGAGATTGGGAAGCGAGATAGATGTGTCTAGCTAACTGCACTCGTAATGATAATCAGAAACTGATGATGTTAATGAACATGGATCGGAGCGAGATCTAGGCAAGCCTGGGTTGGTGAATGAGGTAGCATGAGATGGTGGTTTTACTTGCCGTAGATCTAAGGACCGGTTCATGCATGCACATGCCAGGATAACAGTGCCACCACAAGGCCAAGTATGGGTGCGGCTTAGCTGAGTAATTAGGTAAGTTGCTAGAGTGTTATGGACTGTGGAAGGCGCGGGGAATGGGAGTCGAGTGAGGACTGCCCTGGGAACTGCATGGCACAAGAGGGGGCCCGTGGGTGGGAGAATTGGAGATTCTAGCCTGCTGGTGAAACCTTAGTGAGTCCATACATCTAGTAACCCCTTTGTAAAGGCTATTTTGTGATCTCTTGACCATACACCGACGGTTGTGTACTGGTATAATGGAGGTTCTGCAGTCGCCGACGGGTGACGAAATCACAAACTTGTGGGTAAAGAGGTGCAAACTCTGCAGAGTTATTAAAACTATCATGATAGCCGAGCTTACGGTCACAAGCACCTGGCTAAACTGCCATGATTAGATGGGATGTTTACTGGGATGGTTATTGGGATTGTTATTGGGAAGGTTCTTGGTTATGGATTTTGATTATGGTTTGTTTTGGGACTGTGGAGTCCGGGAGATGAGATGGTTGCATGACTGGTGGGTCATGACATGAGATTGGTCTCAGTACGAGACGAGGTTGTTTTATGAGATGAGATGGTAGCGAATATGAGGAGGTATTCGTGAGTATGAGTAAAGGATTGGTTAATATTCGGATGGAACACGGGAAGTGATGGAGGTATGTTGGTAATTAGTACATGCTGGGACTACATTCATCTAAAGTTAAGTTGCTGTTTTATCATGATTTTATAAATTTGCTTTTCTGCAAATAAGCTTTTTATACCTACCTTGTTTATGAGCTGCATATCATGTGTTATTCCTGCACTTGCTGAGTACATCATTGTGCTCAAACTTGCATTATTATTTCTTCATCAACAGCAAGAGAAGACTACTATGAAGACCGAGTAGAGCATTATGGCGTGTGATCTTGTAAGGGCCTCAGTTTTGGCACACATTTGAAGTGTTCATCACCGCACCACACCAATTTTCACTCCATTCGGAGTTGATCTTGACATGAGCTAAGTGGGACGAATTCAAACCTTATTTGAATTCAAAACTGAACTTGTGTTGAAATTCACTCAAACCGAGCCCAATTTGAATTCTATTCAATTCAAATGGCTCAGGGGTGAATAATTTGAATCACCAGGGGTATTATGGGGCTCACTGTTCACAACAGTGATTAGGAGTAAATTTCAGAGGTTAAAACCCCGGGTGGGACCCACATGTCATAGAGGGGAGACGGAGAAACTTGCACCCAAAGTCAGAGTCTCGGTGGGAAATCCCACCGAGCAGCTGTCGGCTGTGCCACCGAGCAGCTACCGGCGCCACCAGCTGCTTCCCTCTCCGCGCGCTGGCGCCCAGGGCAGCTGGCTCGCGCCCCCACGCGACCGGCACCGCCTCAGCCGAGCGGGAGTCGGCCGGCTTTATCTTCTCGCGGGCAAACCCGAGCAGCGGCATTGTTTCTCGCCGCAGCTCTCTGCTCAACCCGGAAAACCAGCAAAACCATCTCCTCCTTCGTCCCTGAGCTGCTAGACAGCCACCTGAGCTCGCACTTCACCTCCCCAACGCCAGAAACCCCGAGCTCCGACCTCCTTTGCCCAAAGACGATCGCCACTGCGGCCACCTAGCCTCAGCCGAGAGTCAGGCGCCCGTGGGCAGCGTTCCACAGGCGATTTCACGGTCCAGCGAGAGAGGCAACAGGAGCGCGTGACCACCGTGCTGCTATCCTCCAAGTTTGGAAGCCAACCGTGAAGAATCTGCAGAGAATTTCCAGTTTTTGCTCCGGCAACCGTAAACCGAGCTTCCGGTACGGTTTCTTTAAATTCTCGCTCTATGATCTTTCGGAGGTCATCAAATCTTGCACATAGACGCTGGACTAGCCGGCGATCAAGTTCTTTTCTGCATCCGTAGCGTGAAACTTTCTAGGAGTGACAAATTTCGAGCTCGATCGAGGGCGGTCATGGCGGGCACGATCGGTCACATGGTGCCGACCGACTTGCCGCCATCCCTGAACCGTTTTGACACCTTGTCGAGCTTCCTAGAGGTACACTGATGCTGTAGGGCCATTTGTTCGAGGTGTTGGCGGGTTTAGAAACCACGGTCGACGGTGTCGAACCTCAACCGAGGCCGCGGCACGTCGCCGAACTACTTCGGGTCACCCCCAGCCCGACCTGTCACCCCCGACGCGTTCCTCGACGTCGACAACCCCCTGGCGGCGAGTTTCAGACCATGGGAGGTCCGGCAGCGGCGAGACGGCGAGCCCCGAGCCTGCTCCGGCGAGGTCAGCGGCGCGGGCGCAAGAGAACGGCGGGAGGAAAACGAATCCGGCTGGCCCACGTGTCAGCGGCTGAAGAATTTAAATCGGGATCGGGTGGCCAGGGATCGGCTGCGCTGGCGTGCAAATACCCTGTGAGCTCCGGTGTGCCGGACACCTCCGCGCTCGACACGTGTGTTATCCCCGGTGTGCCCAACACCTCCACGCTCGACACGTGTGGTATCCCCGGTGTGCCGGACACCTCCGCGCTCGACACGTGTCCCCGCGGGCCCCGAGAGTTCAAACTCTTCCCCCGATTTTCAGAATTCTTCCAAACTTCAAATCCTCATAACTTTGGCTAGAGAGCTCCAAATCGTGTGAACCAAATTTTGTTGGATTCAGCTCTCTGAGCACTTTCCAGCAATACCAAATTCAGCTCATGAAAGTGAATAGTTTTCCAGAATTAAATCCCTAAAGTTTAAACTGTTGGGAATTTTATCTGGAGAACTACTTTATGAAAAATTCTGAAATTTGGCTGAAAGGTTCATTGGAGAATCCCAGAATCCCAGTAAAATTTTCAGACTCATCCAAGTTCATTTAGTTACCCCAATTGGGTGATTAAGGGAACTGCCCAGAGAAAATAGAAAGATGTACAGAAACATTTTTCAGATTTTCTCCAATCTTAATTAGGACATAACTTTCTGTAGAATTCTTCAATTGACATGAAACCAATTCCATCAGAACTATCCTAAATTCTAGTTTCCAGAAAGTAATGGTGGGAGCCATGAAAAACCCTGGAATTACTTAGAGGCCCAATTATTGACCAAAGAGGCTTTTATTTGTACAAGGTTCAAATGAACTTGGTTTCAAATGAAAATTGGTCAAGACTCTGGTTAGGATCCTACCAAGCCACAATAAAAATTTCAGAACCACAGGGGAGGGCTAGCTAGAGTTATTAGTAAATAAGTATTCAAGTTTACACTTTGCATTCAAATTAACGTGTAGTATTGTATTAAACGTGTAGCCATTGAAGAAGAGACTCCGGAAGTGCTGGACTTCCTCCTTCCGGAAGAGGAACTAACCCCTGACCAGCAGCAACAAGGCAAGCCCCGGTTTGTATTAACCCTTCCATAAGTTTTACTTTGTTTACATGCGTCATATGAAGTATGTTTGTGCATTAGGTATAGGATGGATGGAACCCCACTTGCATAACCAAAGGTTCCTAAAAGAGTGAGGGTAGTGTCGAAGACCTCGAGTAGACAGGCTATGCTTAATGAGTCATAGGACTTCGGTACAAGTCGAGTAGTTGGAATCTACTCGCGAGATAGGCTTGGGACACACGGGTTCGGTTGAGTGATGTGAGATCACTTTAGTAATGAAAATGAGACTAGGCAGGGGCTAGGGCGCAGCAAGAGAGAGTCTTGTGTGCGTGACCCTGCCCGTGTCGATTGAGGACCGATCCGTGTGCGACCCTGCTGAACAAGTATTGAACGTACCGAAGGCATATCGGATATATGGGCCCCGATAAATCGATGTAGCCTAAACCTCCGGGCGTCGAGGCATAGCACACCGATTTATAGGTGTAGGTTGAGGGCAGCAAGGTGGAAATCTGCCAACGGGCATAGAGAGATGCTCTGTGTGGGGAACCTCCTGCTCGTTTCGGTGCGACCGGTTCGACGTTTGGGCTGTTGGGTGAAAGGTTGTCCCGTACGACATCGAGTGAGCGTGCTGTGCAGCTCCACGGGTGGGCGTACGTGACGTGCTCTTTGGGTTTCCCTGCAGGTGTATATCGAGTCGATTCGCCGTCCCTCGCAGTGACGAGTACCGCTTGTTCACTGCATCGTAACGTAGACTAACGAATGAAATGTTATGATTCAATATTGCTGCTATGATATAATTGTATTGCTACATGTGTGCCACCAAATATTGCTTACTAAATTTCAGCTTCATGAACTGTTAACTTGTTGCTAAAAGATGAATTAAGGATGAACTTGTAGGCGTGTCCATTTGCTGCAACATTGCTATCCTGTGTCATGGTACACCTCATGTAGAGTTTCATGCTTAGGTGAGTCGGTTAAGCCTTGCTGAGCCTTCGTGCTCACGGTTGCTGCTTAAGTGTTTTTCAGGTGAGGAGCCACCCACGGACTTGGAGTACGAGTCCACCGGCGAGGGTTACCCTCCGTCGGGGACTACGGCTGAGTGGGAGTCGTACACGCCGCGCTGAGCTGAGGAGTGCAGCTAGTGTGGGTTGCCCTAGGGCTGGGCAACCGACTTTTGCTAGATAGGCGGGCGTGAGTTGTATAAAAGAAACTTCCGCTGTATAATAAAAGACCCTAGTTTGTAACTGACATGTGTACTATTTTGTACATTCAGTTTGTTTTTCCCATGTAATATAATGTTTTCTTATGACGTGTGCTGTCGGGTGTCGCATCGCGCGGCACCACCCTCTGCGATCCTGGATGAGCGGATTCTGGTCCGCCACAGCCTGGTATCAGAGCTGCAGTGGGGATAGCACAGTACTGAAGGACTGCATTATGGGAAAACTTAGGTATACGGTGAGGAATCGGTAGCTGCCCAAGTAAGGACTATATTAGCATAGTTACTTAAAGTGGCAAAGACTAACCTATGTGTTATAATTCTGAATTTCAATTATGTAACGACGCACCTACGCTCTGGTAAGTATGGTAAGGAAGGCCACCGAAAGCGGTTCAATTTCGGTTAGCTTCCCCTGACGAGGAACATGGTTCAGGGATTTGTCTCACAGCTTGGTGTGAGACGTCAATATGAAACTCTTGGACTCTTCATGTCCCTGAGTTCATATGAAACGCTGATCCCTAGCGTGCATTAGGCAAGTAAGTGGAGACCCCATCGCGTGGTCAGTAACGCGAGAGTGTGTTCGTCTGGAAGTAGCCCAGGAGGACATACGCAGCGCTTGCCATCGGCGTGCCCTGCATGGCAGTAGGTGGTATCTGTTGGGTTGATAACATTCCCAACCGTGACGACCCGTTCATGACCTACTCGGGTTCCCCGTCGTGGTGTGTTGAAACACGATCACGTACCTTGAGACGTGACCTAACTCAAGGACGGTCGTATGACAATGATACGGGCGTTTGTATTTACATTCAAATATGGAACTGCCTGAAATGAATAACCATTGAGTGCACCATTATTGTGTGGTCTTCTGCAGGTACTAACCACGTATGTATTCGTGTAGAAAACGTGTGCGAGAGACCGTGTAGTGCCACACTTAAGACGTATATGCCGGTATGATCCGGTTAGGATTTTCTTTGGTGAGGAACGTAGTACCGAGACATTGTAGGCATATACATGAAAATATTGAGAACAAGGAACTAAAATCATTAGGTTCAACAATTAAGACTCTGGTTGGGTATAAGAATGGGATGGTGGACCAGGATAGCTAAAGGGATGAAAAACAGAGTGCTCTGTTTTGGACAGCAAGATTTCTGATCTTCAACAGGGCATAACTCACAGGTATTTTAGCCCAGGGAGGTGTGCTATATAGTTCTGGAAAGGTATTCAAGTCCTCTACAACTTTGTTGTAGACTTCCAGAGCTGAAACTCGCCTTAAGATGGCTGAAATCCCAGAGGAATGTAAACTGTCCAGAACCAGGGCAGAGTAAAACATTCTCTGAACTGATCTGTTTTTCAAACCTAACTCCCAGTAGAAAAATCTAAAATTGTCATATAATACATCCCGAGAAAGAGTAGAAGATGTGTGACACCTTTACAATTCAAAGTTCCTGAAATTTCAGCACAGAATTAGTGGAAATCAGGATTGAAAACAGCCACTTCCAAGGGAGGTGCTGTTAAAATTCTTCCAGAAATTCTGCATACTTTGAATTAGCACAACTTTTTAACCAAAGCTGATCTGGGGGCAAATGAGTACTTGTTGGAAAGATACTGAAGTTAACTGGAACTTTAGTATTCAATTTGAGTCATGAAAATGCCCCGAACCAGATCAAAACTTGGAATAGGTAGAAACTGGTCATTCTGACAGAAGAATGACCGTTGAACCCACTGGAGAGGGTGTGGTACCCTAAGGGTGGTATACGTGATGACAACGCGATAGTAATGTCTCGTGGTGGCCAAACCTAGTTATGGTGAGCTTCCAAAGTGGAGGTTCATCAAGTTGGATTAAACTAGCTTGTGTTTGGTCTAGTAATGGTGTAGCTTGTGCA
Organism: Neostapfia colusana; assembly: GCA_030760725.1. Classification (NCBI taxonomy): domain Eukaryota; kingdom Viridiplantae; phylum Streptophyta; class Magnoliopsida; order Poales; family Poaceae; genus Neostapfia; species Neostapfia colusana. The sequence continues at coordinate 26,611,943 of JASWHV010000017.1, read as the reverse complement.
AAGTTATTACATTATCTACATACGAGATGTATCGCATGAATTGTTGTCATAACGCTTTTACGCCCATTTTTATTGGACCCTATACTATCACTGAGTAGTGTGGACCAGCAGCGTATAGATTGGAGCTACCGGCATCTCTTGTTGGTGTCCATGATGTTTTCCATGTTTCGCAACTGCGAAAATGTTTGAAGCATACAGCTGCTGTTCCTACCGAAGACATCGGCGAGTTGAAACCGGATTTAACATATGATGAGTATCCGGTGGAAATCCTTGATGAGAAGGCCCGAACCATGCGTAGCAGAACGTTGTGGTTCTACAAGATCCTCTGGAGTAACCACACCGTGGAAGAAGCGACGTGGGAGAGCGAGGAATTCCTTCATTCAAATTACCCGGAGTTCGTGGCTTCTCAACACGAGTAAGACCCTACTACATCGCTATCTCTTCCTTTGTAATCTCGGGACGAGATTCTTTTAAGGGGGGAGGAATGTAAGGGCCTCAGTTTTGGCACACATTTGAAGTGTTCATCACCACACCACACCAATTTTCACTCCATTCGGAGTTGATCTTGACATGAGCTAAGTGGGACGAATTCAAACCTTATTTTAATTCAAAACTGAACTTGTGTTGAAATTCACTCAAACCAAGCCCAATTTGAATTCTATTCAATTCAAATGGCTCAGGGGTGAATAATTTGAATCACCAGGGGTATTATGGGGCTCACTGTTCACAAAAGTGATTAGGAGTAAATTTCAGAGGTTAAAACCCCGGGTGGGACCCACATGTCATAGAGGGGAGAAGGAGAAACTTGCACCCAAAGTCAGAGTCTCGGTGGGAAATCCCACCGAGCAGCTGTCGACTGTGCCACCGAGCAGCTACCGGCGCCACCAGCTGCTTCCCTCTCCGCGCGCTGGCGCCCAGGGCGGCTGGCTCGTGCCCCCACGCGACCGGCACCGCCTCAGCCGAGCGGGAGTCGGCCGGCTTTATCTTCTCGCGGGCAAACCCGAGCAGCGGCATTGTTTCTCGCCGCAGCTCTCTGCTCAACCGGGAAAACCAGCAAAACCATCTCCTCCTTCGTCCCTGAGCTGCTAGACAGCCACCTGAGCTCGCACTTCACCTCCCCAACGCCAGAAACCCCGAGCTCCGACCTCCTTTGCCCAAAGACGATCGCCACTGCGGCCACCTAGCCTCAGCCGAGAGTCAGGCGCCCGTGGGCAGCGTTCCACAGGCGATTTCACGGTCCAGCGAGAGAGGCAACAGGAGCGCGCGACCACCGTGCTGCTCTCCTCCAAGTTTGGAAGCCAACCGTGAAGAATCTGCAGAGAATTTCCAGTTTTTGCTCCGGCAACCGTAAACCGAGCTTCCGGTACGGTTTCTTTAAATTCTCGCTCTATGATCTTTCAGAGGTCATCAAATCTTGCACATAGACGCTGGACTAGCCGGCGATCAAGTTCTTTTCTGCATCCGTAGCGTGAAACTTTCTAGGAGTGACTAATTTCGATCTCGATCGAGGGCGGTCATGGCGGGCACGATCGGTCACATGGTGCCGACTGACTTGCCGCCATCCCTGAACCGTTTTGATACCTTGTCGAGCTTCCTAGAGGTACACTGATGCTGTAGGGCCGTTTGTTCGAGGTGTTGGCGGGTTTAGAAACCACGGTCGACGGTATCGAACCTCAACCGAGGCCGCGGCATGTCGCTGAACTACTTCCGGTCACCCCCAGCCCGACCTGTCACCCCCGACGCGTTCCTCGACGTCGACAACCCCCTGGCGGCGAGTTTCAGACCATGGGAGGTCCGGCAGCGGCGATCCGGCGAGCCCTGAGTCTGCTCCGGCGAGGTCGGTGGCGCGGACGCAAGAGAACGGCGGGAGGAAAACGAAGCCGGCTGGCCCACGTGTCAGCGGCTGAAGAATTTAAATCGTGATCGGGTTGCCAGGGATCGGCTGCGCTGGCTTGCAAATACCCTATGAGCTCCGCGCTCGACACGTGTCCCCGCGGGCCCCGAGAGTTCAAACTCTTCCCCTGATTTTCAGAATTCTTCCAAACTTCAAATCCTCATAACTTTGGCTAGAGAGCTCCAAATCGGGTGAACCAAATTTTGTTGGATTCAGCTCTCTGAGCACTTTCCAGCAATACCAAATTCAGCTCATGAAAGTGAATAGTTTTCCAGAATTAAATCCCCAAAATTTTAAACTGTTGGGAATTTTATCTGGAGAACTACTTTATGAAAAATTCTGAAATTTGGCTGAAAGGTTCATTGGAGAATCCCAGAATCCCAGTAAAATTTTCAGACTCATCCAAGTTCATTTAGTTACCCCAATTGGGTGATTAAGGGAACTGCCCTGAGAAAATAGAAAGATGTACAGAAACATTTTTCAGATTTTCTCCAATCTTAATTAGGACGTAACTTTCTGTAGAATTCTTCAATTGACATGAAACCAATTCCATCAGAACTATCCTAAATTCTAGTTTCCAGAAAGTAATGGTGGGAGCCATGAAAAACCCTGGAATTACTTAGAGGCCCAATTATTGACCAAAGAGGCTTTTATTTGTACAAGGTTCAAATGAACTTGGTTTCAAATGAAAATTGGTCAAGACTCTGGTTAGGATCCTACCAAGCCACAATAAAAATTTCAGAACCACAGGGGAGGGCTAGCTAGAGTTATTAGTAAATAAGTATTCAAGTTTACACTTTGCATTCAAATTAACGTGTAGTATTGTATTAAACGTGTAGCCATTGAAGAAGAGACTCCGGAAGTGCTGGACTTCCTCCTTCCGGAAGAGGAATTAACCCCTGACCAGCAGCAACAAGGCAAGCCCCGGTTTGCATTAACCCTTCCATAAGTTTTACTTTGTTTACATGCGTCATATGAAGTATGTTTGTGCATTAGGTATAGGATGGATGGAACCCCACTTGCATAACCAAAGGTTCCTAAAAGAGAGAGGGTAGTGTCTAAGACCTCGAGTAGACAGGCTATGCTTAATGAGTCATAGGACTTCGGTACAAGTCGAGTAGTTGGAATCTACTCGCGAGATAGGCTTGGGACACACGGGTTCGGTTGAGTGATGTGAGATCACTTTAGTAATGAAAATTAGACTAGGCAGGGGCTAGGGCGCAGCAAGAGAGAGTCTTGTGTGCGTGGCCCTGCCCGTGTCGATTGAGGACCGATCCGTGTGTGACCCTGCTGAACAAGTATTGAACGTACCGAAGGCATATCGGATATATGGGCCCCGATAAACCGATGTAGCCTAAACCTCCGGGCGTCGAGGCATAGCACACCGATTTATAGGTGTAGGTTGAGGGCAGCAAGGTGGAAATCTGCCAACGGGCATAGAGAGATGCTCCGTGTGGAGAACCTCCTGCTCATTTCGGTGCGACCGGTTCAACGTTTGGGCTGTTGGGTGAAAGGTTGTCCCGTACGACATCGAGTAAGCGTGCTGTGCAGCTCCATGGGTGGGCGTACGTGACGTGCTCTTTGGGTTTCCCTGCAGGTGTATATCGAGTCAATTCGCCGTCCCTCGTGGTGACGAGTACCGCTTGTTCACTGTGTCGTAACGTAGACTAACGAATGAAATGTTATGATTCAATATTGCTGCTATGATATAATTGTATTGCTACATGTGTGCCACCAAATATTGCTTACTAAATTTCAGCTTCATGAACTGTTAACTTGTTGCTAAAAGATGAATTAAGGATGAACTTGTAGGCGTGTCCATTTGCTGCAACATTGCTATCCTGTGTCATGGTACACCTCATGTATAGTTTCATGCTTAGGTGAGTCGGTTAAGCCTTGCTGAGCCTTCGTGCTCACGGTTGCTGCTTAAGTGCTTTTCAGGTGAGGAGCCACCCACGGACTCGGAGTACGAGTCCACCGGCGAGGGTTACCCTCCGTCGGGGACTACGGCTGAGTGGGAGCCGTACACGCCGCGCTGAGCTGAGGAGTGCAGCTAGTGTGGGTTGCCCTAGGGCTGGGCAACCGACTTTTGCTAGATAGGCGGGCGTGAGTTGTATAAAAGAAACTTCCGCTGTGTAATAAAAGACCCTAGTTTGTAACTGACAAGTGTACTATTTTGTACATTCAGTTTGTTTTTCCCATGTAATATAATGTGTTCTTATGACGTGTGCTGTCGGGTGTCGCATCACGCGGCACCACCCTCTGCGATCCTGGATGAGCGGATTCCGGTCCGCCACAGATCTGTTCTCAACCTTGCCTGTGGAGGGAGTAGAGATGGAGCCACTTCTGCTTAGTTTTGCTTCCGCATTAGTTTTTGCTTCCGCATTTAAATAAGGACTTCCGCTGCATAGAAATAAGACTTCCGCTGTAAGAATGAGTCCAAGACTCATGAGGTGATTGTAATAAACTCTGTTATTCGTGGTAATATATAAATCTGAATTCATTTTGTGGAATTGTATGTGTATGTGTGATGAACATCCTGGGCACACATATGCATTAGTTCTCGGTTCCGTGGTTTTCCACAGAATTGAGGGCGTCACAGATTGGTATCAGAGCCACGGGTTGACAGTAGGTTACACGCCTAGATAGAAACCTTAGATTGATATTAGAGCCACGGGTTAATAGCAAGTTACACCCCTGAATAGGAGTCATAGGTAGCTAAGCCACACTGACCAAAGGAAGCATCCTAGGGTGAATAACTTAGATTGGCCTTGAAACCACCTTGGCATAGGGAACCATCCTTGAATAGGAGTTGAGTGGGCCCTTGTGATGATTATTTGTGAATATGTGCTTAGTGTGAGTGGTGGGACGTCTCAAAAGCGTTGTCCATATCCACACATAAGAAGAAGGAGGTGTGAGATGTTTCGGCACTTGCTCACATCCTCATAAGGACTAATATATATAGTCCAACTCACCTTGATGCATATAGTTGAAAGGACCTACCTAACCTTATAACCTTCTATTCTATTTTGTTCTCTCTCACAGATGGTGAGAGGAAACGCCAGCCGAAGGAACGTCCAGGAAGATGACCACGAGGAAGTTCCTGCTAACCCCGGAGCTGGCGAAAACAACCTAGAAAGGTTAATGGCCATGCAAAACCAGCTTATGCAAACCATGATCCAAACTTTGGGTCAGTTGCAGGCCAACCAACACCCCGTTCCGGCACCGCCACCACCACCGCCGCCGGCTCATAACAGGTTGGGAGAGTTCATGAGGACTCGACCACCCACCTTTGCTCAAGCAAGCGATCCAATGGAGGCCGATGATTGGTTGAAATCCATGGAGAAGAAGCTTGCCATTGTTCAGTGCAACGACCGAGAGAAGGTTCTCTTTGCGTCGCACCAACTGATGGGAGCAGCTGCTGACTGGTGGGATGCCTTGAGCAACGCCCATGCCAACCCGGAGACAATCACTTGGACTGAGTTCAAGGAAAGTTTCCGCTCGCACTACATCCCTGTTGGCATAATGATGATCAAGAGGCAGGAGTTTGAAGGTCTCCGCCAAGGGCAGAAAAGTGTGAACGAATACCTCAACAAGTTCATACAACTGTCCCGGTATGCCCCCGAAGATGTCAACTCAGATCAGAGGAAGCAGTACGTGTTCTTGAGAGGGTTGAAAAATGAGATCCAAGTTCAGCTCCTCAACAATGACTACGTAAGCTTCCAGAAGCTGGTTGATAAGGCTATTGTGGTGGAAAACAAGATCCGAGAAATCGAGCGAGAGTGCAAAAGGAAGATGCCGTACCAGCACCAAGGGAGCAACGTATGACCTAGGTACATGCCCCCTTCACCGCAGTATGGATCGACCACTCCTACGAACCGCCCTGGTCAGCCACCACAGCAACGGTTCGTTGCACCGGCACCTCGTGTGCACATGCCTCCTGCGCCCCGGCCTAACAATGGCGCTCCTGTTCAAAACCCCCGCCCCAACGTACCTGCTGCCGTAGGCAACAGGGCATGCTTTGCATGCGGGGAAGTGGGCCACTTTGCTAACCAGTGCCCGAAGCGAGGCACTGGACAGCAAGGTAACGTGCCCAAGCAGAACCAGCGACCAAACGGAGGGGACAACCAAGGGAACCGTGGACCGCAGAACTATGCTCGTGGCCACGTTAACCATGTCACTGCTGAGGAAGCACAACAGGCTGAGGACGTCGAAATTGGTATGCTCCTTGCCAACTCCAACCCAGCCACCATTTTGTTTGATTCCGGAGCATCACATTCCTTCATATCATCCAAATATGTTGCCAAACATCATCCACCCGTATCCCACTTAGAATGTGCTATGTTATTTAATTCTCCCGGAGGAGAAATGAGGACTAGTATAGTATGTCCTAAGGTAAGCCTTAAAATAAGGGGGGAGTAGACTTCCTTGCCAACCTTATTGTTTTGGACTTCCACGGAATTGACATCATACTCGGAATGGACTGGTTAAGCAAGCACAAAGGAGTAATCCAATGCGCTGAGAAAAGCGTGCAGTTGACAAACGAACACGGTATCCGTGTCGAGTTTGAGTCAGCCCAGCAAGCAACCGAACGGGCGGATTTGAACCATGTTGAAGGAGTAGCATTGGACAACATTTTAGTGGTTCAGGAATATTCGTATGTATTCCCGGAAGAACTTCCAGGTATGCCACCTGACCGGGACATCGAGTTTGCCATAGATTTGGTACCTGGAACTGCACCTATAGCTAAGAGACCATATAGGATGCCGGTCAACGAGTTAGTCGAACTCAAGAATCAAATTCAAGAACAGTTGGAGAAGGGTTTTATCCGTCCAAGCTCGTCACCATGGGGAGCTCCGGTACTCTTCGTGGACAAGAAGGACGGAACCCAAAGAATGTGCGTGGACTACAGGTCTCTCAACGAGGTAACAATCAAGAATAAATACCCTCTGCCCCGTATATAGGACCTGTTCGATCAAAAGAAAGGAGCCCAAGTGTTCTCCAAGATTGATCTTCGGTCGGGATATTTCCAGCTGAAGATTAAGCCCTCCGATATACCTAAGACAGCCTTTCGGACGCGGTATGGTTCATATGAATATACCGTTATGTCTTTTGGATTGACGAATGCACCCGCATACTTCATGTACTTATGAACAAGGTTTTCATGGAGTACTTGGACAAGTTCGTCGTGGTTTTCATCGACGACATTATGGTGTATTCAACAAGTGAGGAGGAGCATGAAGAACATCTGAGATTGACCTTGCAGAAGCTGTGCGAGCATCAATTGTATGCCAAGCTCAACAAGTGTCAATTTTGGCTTAAGGAAATATCTTTCCTAGGCCACATCATCTCTAAGGAAGGGGTATCGGTTGATCCTGGAGAGGTGAGAGATGTTCTAAAGTGGGACCAACCGAAGAACGTGAGGGATATTCGAAGTTCCCATGGGATGGCAGGATACTATCGGCGCTTCATTAAAGACTTCTCCAAGATAGCAAAACCTATGACGGAGTTGTTAATGAATGGGAAAGTCTTTCAATGGACACAAGCCTGCCAATAAAGTTTTGAAGAGCTCAATCAAAGGCTAACCACAGCACCGGTTCTGGTATTACCAGACGTAAGCAAGAGTTTTGACATATATTGTGACGCATCCAGACAAGGGCTCGGATGTGTACTCATGCAGGAAGGACAAGTGGTAGCCTATGCCTCACGACAATTAAAGAAGCACGAGCTTAACTATCCTACGCACGACTTGGAGTTAGCAGCAGTGGTGCATGCATTGAAGATTTGGAGACATTATATCCTTGGTCATCGATGTGAGATCTATACGGATCATAAAAGCCTCAAGTACATATTTACACAAACTGCCTTGAATTTGAGGCAACGTCGATGGTTAGAACTTATAAAGGATTATGATGTGGGAATCAACTACCACCCCGGGAAGGCCAATGTAGTAGCTGACGCATTGAGCAGAAAAGGAGCATGCCACCAACTCACGGTTCGGGAGCTACCACCCGAACTACGTAAGGAGTTCGAACGGTTACACCTCGGATTCTTGAATAACATGGAAATAATGGAGATCCACTCCTCATTGGAGCAAGAAATAAGGAAGGGCCAAGAAACAGACGAGGAGATCAAGGAGATCAAGGAAAGAATCCGACAGGGGATAGAGAAGGATTTCAAAGAGGATAAAAAGGGTACGCTTTGGCTAGGAAAATGGATTTGTGTGCCAAACCTAAGACACCTTCGCGACATGATATTAAGGGAGGCACATGATTCACCCTATTCCATACATCCAGGGAGCACCAAAATGTACAAGGACTTGAAAACTTGCTATTGGTGGGATGGTATGAAGAGGGATATAGCCGAATACGTTGCCCTATGCGACACATGCCAACGGGTGAAAGCTGAACATCAAAAACCCGCTGGATTGTTGCAACCTCTAAAAATACCTGAATGGAAATGAGCGGACATCAGTATGGACTTCATCGTCGGATTGCCACGTACTCAGTCAGGATATGACTCCATCTGGGTCATTGTGGACCGGTTAACGAAAACCGCCCATTTTCTTCCGGTAAAGACCAGTTACAACGTTGCACAATTGGCAGAATTGTACATGGAGCAGATCGTGTGCCGTCACGAAGTTCCAAAGAGGATAGTCTCAGATCGAGGTTCTCAGTTTACCTCTAGATTCTGGAGGAAGCTGCAGAAAGCCATGGGTACACGACTGGATTTTAGCTCCGCCTATCACCCACAAACAGATGGGCAAACCGAAAGGACGAACCAAATTTTGGAGGACATGTTGAGAGCTTGCGCCTTGAAACGTGGGCGTAGTTGGGATAGGAGTTTACCGTATGCCGAGTTCTCCTATAACAACAGCTATCAAGCTAGCTTGAAGATGTCGCCTTTCGAAGCCTTATATGATAGACAGTGTAGAACGCCACTGTTCTGGAACGAAACTGGAGAGAACCAGGTGTTTGGACCCGAAGTACTACAAGAAGCCGAGAAGCAGGTCCAAACGATACGGGAGAACTTAAAGGCTGCCCAGTCACGACAAAAAGGTTATGCGGACAATAGACGTAGGAAGTTGACCTTTGAAGTGGGAGACTTCGTATACCTTAAGGTATCACGTATCCGAGGCCAACGACGTTTTAACGTCAAAGGAAAGCTAGCACATCGCTACATCGTACCATTTAAGATTCTGGACAAGCGAGGAGAAGTAGCCTATCAACTAGAGCTCCCAAACCACCTCTCCGACGTACATGACGTGTTTCATGTATCCCAGCTCAAGAAGTGCTTGAGAATGCCAGAGGAACAAGTGTCAATGGGAGAACTTAAACTTCAAGAGGACCTGACTTACGGAGAACACCCTGTCCGAATCTTGGACGTAAAGGAAAGGGTCACCCGAAACAAGGTGATTCGATGGTGCAAGTTACAATGGAGCCATCACACTGAAGCTGAAGCCACATGGGAGCGAGAAGAGGATATCAAGGCAGAATTTCCCCATCTATTTTCTACTAACGAATCTCGAGGGCGAGATTCAATTTAAGGGGGGTAGATTTGTGACACCCTCATCTCGGGTGTCAGCATATGCTCGTGTCCTATGGAAAGGAAACATTTTAATGAAAAATAGGAACAGAGAAAATTATCAAAAGAATAGCCAATAAAGGCTTCAGAGAGCGCCGAAGGCAACTTCCACGGCCAGCAGGCCACGTGGCGTGATCGGGGCTCATCCCTGCAAAATGGGGGGGAGGCCGCCGCCAAGCTGGCTACGTGGCAGGCTCGGGGGACACCTCCGCAATTGGAAAAAGGTTCGACCCTGTGGGACACGTGTTGCCCACGGAGCTAGCCTCTGCAGAAGAAGCAAAGGCATTTCCGCAGGACACGTGTCATCCCCGGAGCTAGTCCTCGCGGAAATGAGAGGACCCGTCGCGTGGGATACGTGTCAATCACGGAGCTCATCTCAGAGAAGTCCGGGTCTATCGAACACGTGTCGCCACCGGAGCTTATCTCCGGGATGTCTTTCGTTGCTAGACACGTGTCAACCTCGGGGCATGTTCCTGAGGAAGGAAGAGAGGAAAGACCGGCATCCACACGTGGCGTGCGCGGAGCTCACCTCCGAAGAAGAGGGGGGTCTCGATCGATTGACACGCGGCATAACCGGAGCTCGTCCCTGCGGCAGAAGACATACCAGGCTCGGAAGGACACGTGGAGCTTCCGGAGCTCTTCACCACGGAGGTAACGAGTCTGGAGCAGTTTTTACGCGTAAAGATACCAGTACGCAACGGAAACCGATCTAAACTCCACAATGTTACCGAAGATAAGACGTCAGGATCTAACAAGAATCTGAGTAAGACTCTTATTCGGGATCCAATCAGATTAGGACTCTTCTCTTCCTGATTATAAATAGAACCCAAAACCTCTGGCCGAAACCACGAACTTCTCTTTCAACTCCTGAGCCGACGACTTAGAGCCCTAGCCCTAACTCGCCGAGCAAAACATCGCCAAAGCGCAACAAGGGAGATCATCGGAGGAGAACCAAGCGGTCTGAGGAGGACCCCGAAGAAAAGAAGAGCGTGAGGTAGGACTTCAATACCACCTTACGACATCATTGTGTTCATCTCTTTGCATCTGTTCTTCGATTCCTTTCGAACAGAAGCCTTTTCGTGGGCAGAACACTCGATGATCAGTTTGATCTAAAGACAAGATCATCGCCACGTTCATCTTTGATCCGAACACCTCTGACCATGCAAGCCATGCAAGAACAACAGATCAACCTAATAAAACTAATCATAGGATAGCATGCATGTGCATCATCGCATCAAGTTTAGGGTCTGGGCATGATATTAATTGCTGTGAATTTTGTATGCACGTGAATCCTACATAGCAGGACAGATCCAGGAAGCTGTCTACGACGAGCTGCAGCAACAAGGTTTTGAGAATCGAGAACAACCGGAACCGCAAGAACAAGGCAAGTGCTCCTTGACCATGTTGATCCTATGTTTTGGGTAAAACTGTTTTGATTTGCAAAAAGGTGTGCGTACTGAGTCAAACATGATGGGAAACCCTTTTATAGGAGTTTACTAGTATTGGTTAAACCACCCTTGTCGCCTGGGAAGTTTATGAGTCGGGTATGGTTTTTGCTTTATGCTTCGCTGAGTCTATGGGATTGGGAAGCGAGATAGATGTGTCTAGCTAACTGCACTCGTAATGATAATGAGAAACTGATGATGTTAATGAACATGGATCGGAGGGAGATCTAGGCAAGCCTGGGATGGTGAATGAGGTAGCATGAGATGGTGGTTTTACTTGCCGTAGATCTAAGGACCGGTTCATGCATGCACATGCCAGGATAACAGTGCCACCACAAGGCCAAGTATGGGTGCGGCTTAGCTGAGTAATTAGGTAAGTTAGCTAGACACATCTATCTTGCTTCCCGATCCCAGAGACTCAGCGAAGCATAAAGCAAAAACCATACCCGACTCATAAACTTCCCAGGCGACAAGGGTATTTTAATCAAAACTAGTAAACTCCTATAAAAGGGTTTCCCATCATGTTTGACTCAGCACACACACTTGTTCGCAAAACAAAATAGTTTTAACCAAAACATAGGATCAACATGGTCAAGGAGCACTTGCCTTGTTCTTGCGGTTCCGGTTGTCCTTGATTCTCAAAACCTTGTTGCTGCAGCTCGTTGTAGACAGCTTCCTGAGTTTGTCCTGCTTTGTAGGATTCACGTGCATACAATATTCACAGCAATCAATATCATGCACAAAACCCTAAACTAGATGTGATGATGCACATACATGCTATCCTATGATTAGTTTTATTAGATTGATCTGTACGTATTCTTGCATGGCTTGCATGGTCAGAGGTGTTCAGATCAAAGATGAACGTGGCGATGATCTTGTCTTTAGATCAACTGATTATCGAGTGTTCTGCCCACGAAAACGCTTCTGTTCGAAAGGAATCGAAGAACAGATGCAAAGAGATGAACAACATGATGTCGTAAGGTGGTATTGAAGTCCTACCTCACGTTCTTCTTGTCTTCGGGGTCCTCCTCAGACCGCTTGGTTCTCCTCCGATGATCTCCCTTGTTGTGTTTTTGGCGATGTTTTGCTTGGCGAGTTAGGGCTAGGGCTCTAAGTTGTCGGCTCAGGAGTTGAACGAGGAGTTTGTGGTTTCGGCCGGAGGTTTTGGGTTCTATTTATAATCGGGAAGAGAAGAGTCCTAATCTGATTGGATCCCAAATAAGAGTCTTATTAAGATCTTTGTTAGATCCTGACGTCTTATCTTCGGTAACATCGTGGATTTTAGATCGGTTTCCGTTGCGCACCGGTATCTTTACTCGAAAGAACCGCTTCAGACTCGTTACCTCCGCGGTGATGAGCTCCGGAAGCTCCACGTGTCCTTCGGGCCTGGTATCTCCTCATCCGCAGAGACGTACTCCGGTCGTGCCGCGTGTCAATCGATCGAGACCTCCCCCTTCTTCGGAGGTGAGCTCCGCGCACGCCACGTGTGGGTGCCGGTCTTTCCGCCTTTCCCTCCCTCAGGGACATGCCCCGAGGTCGACACGTGTTTAACAGAGATGGTCCTTCCGGTGATAAGCTCTGGTGGTGACACGTGTTCAATAGATCCGGACTCCTCTGAGATGAGCTCCGAGATTGACACGTATCCCGCGCGGATGGTCCTCTGATTTCCGCGAGGACTAGCTCTGTGGACGACACGTGTCTTACGAAAAATGCCTTTGCTTCTTCTGTAGAGGCTAGCTCCGCGGGCAGCACGTGTCCCACAGGGTCGGACCTCTTTCCAATTGCGGAGGTGACCCCCGAGTCTGCCACGTAGCCTAGTTTAGCGTCGGACCTCTCCCAATCTCTCGGAGATGAGCTCCGAACGCGCCACGTGGTCTGCTGGCCGTGGAAGTTGCGTTTCGGTATTCTCGGAGAGCTTTATTGGCCATCCCTTTGATACTTGTCTCTGTTCCTTCTTTTTTTAAAATGTTTTTCTTCTTCATAAAACATGAACACATGCTGACACCCGAGGTGAGGGTGTCACAAATCTACCCCCCTTAAATTGAATCTCGCCCTCGAGATTCGTTAGTAGAAAATAGATAGGGAAATTCTGCCTTGATATCCTCTTCTCGCTCCCATGTGGCTTCAGCTTCAGTGTGATGGCTCCATTGTACCTTGCACCATCGAATCACCTTGTTTCGGGTGACCCTTTCCTTTACGTCCAAGATTCGGACAGGGTGTTCTGCGTAAGTCAGGTCCTCTTGAAGGTTAAGTTCTCCCATTGACACTTGTTCCTCTGGTATTCTCAAGCACTTCTTGAGCTGGGATACATGAAACACGTCATGTACGTCGGAGAGGTGGTTTGGGAGCTCTAGTTGGTAGGCTACTTCCCCTCGCTTACCCAAAATCTTAAATGGTCCGATGTAGCGAGGCGCTAGTTTGTGTAAAAGCCCAAGAAAAGGGACTTGCAAAAACTTTTCTGCACCTCACAACACCACAGTTTTGTTGTGGATAGATTGTGAAATATTGGGAAGAGCAAGTAACCTCTATCAAAGAAGTGGTTAGAGGGGAAACTTACACTTTCACAACATGGGAAAATTCTACACATATGATCACACATGAGAGGGTGTTTCCAAACTGTTGCATTCAAATTCAGGATTGCAGCAGCTAAAACAAGGAGTAAAGGACATACTTGGATTCCTCAGGTTCAAATTAGTGGGGAGGCAGAGTCTCAATAATTTTTGAAAAGGTTGGCCACCCATTTTTCCAAAAGGGATCCAAATATGCAAAGAATTCAAATATACATTTGAATTTGGGGGAAATGAGCTTAACCATACAAATGTAGGTCAGTTTCAAACTCCAAATATTTAAATTCATCTCTGGCTAAGCTTTGGAGATCTTTTGAGGGGCGGGGGAGAACTGACAAGTGGGTCCCACTTGTCATTGGAGAGGTTAAAATGGCACAAAAGTCAACAGCCTTAGGGGCTAAGTGTTGCACTCGGAACAGAGCCGAGGCTCCACCGTGACACACCGTGAAAACGCCGGGCGCCACCTCCTGCTCTCCCCTCGCGCGCTGGCGAGCTCCTTGTGGGGGCGCAGTAAATCCCAGCCGTGCCCCAGCTCGCCACGACCACGAACCGACCCCCAGTCACCGCCCTCTCGCACGACAGAGCGCCGAGGAGCCGCCGCTGTGATCCACTCGCTCGAGAGCGATCGTCTCTCGTGTACCAACGTCGGCAACTCAGCAAACCAACATCCTCAGACCTCCCACACCCTCCCCGCATCACTTCCAGTCGAGTTGAACCACTACCCACCGAGAAAAACCACGTTTTCGTGGCCGCCGGGGAGAACCTAGCAAAGGTGCTCCCGTGGGCAGCTCGGCAGAAGACTTGTCACGACCAAGGAGGAGCAGTTTTGGACGCGCCTAGACTCCACGCTGCTCGACCCCAAAGCCTAGAACCAGTGACCGATCATCGCCGGTGAATTTCGCAAAACGTCTTCAACCGGTGCAGAACTACCCTCGGGTAAGAAACCCACAAATTCCCGACGTATGATTGCTTAGAGTTTATCAAACTGCACGCACAGGAGCTAGACTGGATGGCGCCCAAGTTTGCTCCGCAACCCTAGCTTAATTTTGGCTATAGCCGGCGTATTTCCCGGTTTTCCAGCCGCGGTTATGGCGGGAAAGGTCGGGCTCACGGTGACGACTAGGTTAGAGCTCTCCCCGAGCCCTAGCATGGCCTTGTCGACCTTCCATGAGATCCCCCGGTGCTGTAGAGCCTTTCCACCGAGGTTTTGGTGGGCTACGATGACCGGGCGCCATAACTGAAGAGAGTCCGATCCGCTGCACCGTCGCCAGCTAGGTTAGGGCCACCGCCGACCAGAGCAGGCGGTACCAGCGTGTTCAGCGCACAAAAATAGGCCCAAACGGCGAGTTTCCGGCCGGGAGGCGGTCGGGAAGCCAAGTCCGGCGAGCAGCCGAGGTGTGCCGGCGAGGGGGCGGCGCCGGAAAAAGGGCGGGCGCGAGGAAGAAGACAAGCCGGCCGGGCCCGCTCGTCAGTCTCTCGCGGCACAGTGTGGGGATTTTCTGTTGCACCGGATCGGCTGTGAACGCGCGGAAAACAATCCTGTGGCCCCGTGTGGCGCAGCCGAGGTGATGACACGTGGAAGCCGGGCCCGCTGTCAGAAATTTGAACTTTCCCGGTTAATTCGAATTCCAGAAATTTCCCAAACTTTAGAGCTCCATAACTTCTGCTAGGAAGCTCCAAATTTAGTGATTCAAATTGGGTTGGATTCATCTTGCCTAGCTCTGTCCAGATATACAACCCAATTTGTATGAAACCCATTAATTAATTCTGGAAAATTCTTAAAAGCTTTTCAGCAAAAGAATTTTAGAGGGAGTTTGGTTCATCCAAAAATCCCCAAATTTTTCCAGAATGTTCTTTAAGACATTAGTAAACCCCTGTAAAAGTTTCATACCATTTGGAGTTGATTTGGTCAGAGGAATTCAAATTGGAAGGTGCTGTGTTCATTTGAATGCAGAAACATTTTCAGAGAATTTCCAAAACTTGGAAATTCAATTCTGGGCAAACCTTAACTCCAAAAAGGCTAGGAAAATTCATGCAAACTCTAGGAGCTATAATTGAAATTGTAGTTCACTAAGTTGGGTATGAACAGGGGTCTGACCTCAGAATTAATTCCTCCTTGCTTATTTGCTAAGGAAATTATTCTGAGCAAACCACTCCATGAAAAGTGCTAAGGTTTGGTCCAGAGGGTTTTCTTGTGACATGGAACTCACACAAAAATTCTCAGCTCCATTGGAGCTCTAGACCACCCCTGTCCTGTTTACCCACTTAAGGGATTAAGATGGAAAAGGGGGAAAACCACTTAGCATTTAACCATGTGACTAAGTCCAAGCCAAACCACCAACACCAGTTCATCTTTAAATTCTTAAACAAAGTTCCAGGTGTTAGAGGCTGGTTATTAAAACTAATAACAGTAACCTTACAATAACTGGTATGCATATTAATTAACATGTAATATTGCATAAACGTGTAGCCGTTGAAGAAGAGACCCCGGAGGTGCTGGACTTCCTCCTTCCGGACGAAGACTTAACTCCTGACCAGCAGCAACAAGGCAAGCCCCGGTTTGCATTAACCCTTTTATAAGTTTTCTTTTGTTTACATGAGTCATATGAAGTATGTATGTGCATTAGGTGTAGGATGAATGGAACCCCACTTGAATAACTAAAGGCTCCTAAAAGAGTGAGGGTAGTGTCTAAGACCTCGAGTAGACAGGCTATGCTTAATGAGTCATAGGACTTCGGTACAAGTCGAGTAGTTGGAATCTACTCGCGAGATAGGCTTGGGACACACGGGTTCGGTTGAGTGATGTGAGGTCATTTTAGTAATGAAAATGAGACTAGGCAGGGGCTAGGGCGCAGCAAGAGGGAGTCTTGTGTGCGCAGCCCTGTCCGTGTCGATTGAGGACCGAGCCGTGTGCGGCCCACGCTGATCAAGTTTGAACGTACCGAAGGCATATCGGATATATGGGCCCCGATAAACCGATGTAGCCTAAACCTCCGGGCGTCGAGGCATAGTACACTGATTTATAGGTGTAGGTTGAGGGCAGCAAGGTGGAAATCTGCCAACGGGCATAGAGAGATGCTCCGTGTGGGGAACCTCCTGCTCGTTTCGGTGCGACCGGTTCGACGTTTGGGCTGTTGGGTGAAAGGTTGTCCCGTACGACATCGAGTGAGCGTGCTGTGCAGCTCCACGGGTGGGCGTACGTGACGTGCTCTTTGGGTCTCCCTGCAGGTGTATATCGAGTCGATTCGCCGTCCCTCACGGTGAAGAGTACCACTTGGTCACTGAGTCGTGACGTAGATTAATGGATAAAATATGTTGATTTCATGATGCTGATTGATATAATTGTATTGCTACATGTGTGCCACCAAATACTGCTTACTAAATTTCAGATTTCATGAACTGGTAACTTGTTGCTAAAAGATGAACTAAGGATGAACTTGTAGGCGTGTCCTTTTGCTGAAATGTTACTATCCTATGTCCATTGTGCACCTCATGTAGAGTTTCATGCTTAGGTGAGTCGGTTAAGCCTTGCTGAGCCTTCGTGCTCACGGTTGCTGCTTAAGTGTTTTTCAGGTGAGGAGCCACCCACGGACTCGGAGTACGAGTCCACCGGCGAGGGTTACCCTCCGTCGGGGACCACGGCTGAGTGGGAGCCATACACGCCGCGCTGAGCTGAGGAGTGCAGCTAGTGTGGGTTGTCCTAGGGCTGGACAACCACTTTTGCTAGATAGGCGGGCGTGAGTTGTATAGTGTAGACTTCCGCTGTGTAATATAAACAATAGTTGTAACTGAAGTTTGTACCTGTTTGTACAGTTTCAGTTGTTTTTCCCATGTAATATATTATGTTCTTATGACGTGTGCTGTCGGGTGTCGCATCGCGTGGCACCACCCTCTGCGATCCTGGATGAGCGGATTCCGGTCCGCCACAGCCTGGTATCAGAGCTGCAGTGGGGATAGCACAGTACTAAAGGACTGCATTATGGGAAAAACTTAGGTATACGGTGAGGAATCGGTAGCTGCCCAAGTAAGGACTATATTAGCATAGTTACTTAAAGTGGCAAAGACTAACCTATGTGTTATAATTCTGAATTTCAATTATGTAACGACGCACCTACGCTCTGGTAAGTATGGTAAGGAACGCCACCGAAAGCGGTTCAATTTCGGTTAGCTCTCCCTGACGAGGAACGTGGTTCAGGGATTTGTCTCATAGCTTGGTGTGAGACGTCAATATGAACCTCTTGAACTCTTCATGTTCCTGAGTTCATATGAAACGCTGATCCCTAGCGTGCATTAGGCAAGTAAGTGGAGACCCCATCGCGTGGTCAGTAACGCGAGAGTGTGTTCGTCTGGAAATAGCCCAGGAGGACATACGCAGCGCTTGCCATCGGCGTGCCCTGCAGGGCAGTAGGTGGTATCTGTTGGGTTGATAACATTCCCAACCGTGACGACCCGTTCATGACATACTCGGGTTCCCCGTCGTGTGGTGTTGAAACACGATCACGTACCTTGAGACGTGACCTAACTCAGGGACGGCCGTATGACAATGATACGGGCGTTTGTATTTACTTCTAAATATGGAACTGCCTGAAATGAATAACCATTGAGTGCACCATTATTGTGTGGCCTTCTGTAGGTACTAACCACGTAAGTATCCGTGTAGTAAACGTGTGCGAGAGACCGTTTAGTGCCACATTTGAGACGTATATGCCGGTAAAATCCGGTTAGAAATTTCTTTTGTGAGGAACGTAGTACCGAGATATTGTAGGCATATGCACGAGAATAATGATAAAAAAGAATTAAAATCTATAGGTTCAACATTTAGGACCCTGGTTGGGTATAAAATTGGGATAGTGAAGTAGGATAGCCAAATGGATGAAAAACAGAGTGCTCTGTTTTGGACAGCAAGTTTGCTGATCTTCAACAGGGCATAACTCACGTGTCCTTTAGCCCAAAGAGGTGTGCTATATGGTTCTGGGAAGGTATTGAAGTACTCTACAACATTTTTGTAGACTTCCAGAGCTGAAACTCACCGTTAGATGGCTTAAATCCCCGAGGAATGTAAACTGTCCAGAACCAGGACAGAGTTAAACATTCTCTGGACTGTTCGGTTTTTCAAACATAACTCCCAGTAGAAAAATCTAAAATTGTCATATAATACATCCTTAGAAAGAGTAGAAGATGTGTGACATCTTTGCAATTCAAAGTTTCTGAAATTTCAGCACGGATTTCAGTGGAAATCAGGGTTGAAAACAGCCACTTCCAAGGGAGGTGCTGCTAAAATTCTTCCAGAAATTCTACTGACTTTGAATAAGCATAACTTTTTAACCAAAGCTGATCTGGTGGCAAATGAGTACTCGTTGGAAAGATACTGAAGTTAACTTTAACTTTGGTATTCAACTTGAGTCATGAAAATGCCCATAACCGGATCAAAACATGGAATAGGTAGAAACTGGTCATTCTGACGGAAGAATGACAGTTGAACTCATTGGAGAGGGTGTCGTACCCTAAGGGTGGTATATGTGATGACAACGCGATAATAATGTCTCATAGAGACCAAACCCAGTTATGGTGAGCTTCCAAAGAGGGGGTTCATCATGTTGGATTAAACTAACTTGTGTTTGGTCTGGTAATGGTGTAGCTTGTGCAAAGTTATTACATTATCTATTTACGAGATATTTCACATGTTTTGTTGTCATAATGTTTTTACGGCCATTTCTATTGGACTGCATGCAAAATGTTGCGGGACTGATGTGTAATGTCGTGTGGTTGCAGATGGTCCGTACTAGGACCACGCACGAGGTTGGTGGCTCTAGCCAACAGGGAGGTGATGACTCCCAGCCACCTGCCTACGACAGCACCCCGCAGCAGCAGCCACCACCGCCGCCTCCGCTTACTCTAGCGGATGTGATAGCGGCACTGGTGGGAGGTCGTGAGGAGCAGACCGACCTGCTCCGCACGATCGTGCAGAATACGTCCCAGGCGGGGGGACGTCAAGATAGAGGGCCTCGGGAGCCCCGTGATGTGTCGTACTCGGATTTCATGAGTACGCACCCTCCAGTGTTCACCGAAGCTGAAGAACCACTGGAGGCTGACAACTGGCTGCGGACCATCGAGTCCAAGTTTGGGCTGCTCCAGTGTACGGAGCGGCAGAAGACCCTGTTCGCAGCACAGCAGCTCCACGGTGCCGCTGGTGCGTGGTTTGCGAATTATGTCGCCTCACGTCCGGCTGGCCATGCCGTGGAATGGCAAGAGTTCCGGGAGGCGTTCCGCGCCTATCACATCCCTCCCGGAATAATGAAGAGGAAGTTCCAAGAATTTTAGGAACTGAAGCAGGGCGGGAGGAGTGCCCACGACTACTCCTGTGCCTTCAACCATCTGGCGCAGTATGCGTCAGACTACATCTCCACGGAGGAGAAGAAGAGGGAGCACTTCTATCGGGGGTTACACCCCGAAATGAAGACCCACCTCGTACAGTGGAACCACGGCACATTCAACGACTTAGTCAATGCCGCGATCATGCAAGAGGATGCTCAGCGGGAGTTGGCAGCTGAGCAGCGGAAGCGCAGCGCTCCACCCAGCGGTGGGAGTGGCGCTCCCCAGAAGTACCATATTGTGTATCGGACACCATCCGGGCAGCAGTGGCGTCCACCGGCGTGACCTCAACAGTTCGGGGGACGTTCGTTCCAAGCACCCCCATTCCGTCCTCCGATGCCACCACCAAGACAGCGGCAGCAGCAGACGGTACCCCGGGCGTTTCAACCGCCGCAACGCGCCCCGGGTTTCCGTCCACCGATTAGCGGGGGACCGCCCCGTTTCACCTGCTTCACGTGTGGCCAGGCGGGCCACTTCGTGAAGGACTGTCCCCAGGGGCAGCAGAGCAGCGGGCAAGCCCAGTTCCAGGGCGGTGCTCGAGGCCGACCTCCGGCGAAGAAGGTTGGTCAGCGGACTGGAGGCGTCCGCAACCTCGACAATGAGGGCGCCCCAGAGGGAGATAACGTGCTGGCGGGTACGTTTACTCTCAACAATCAAGCCATCGTCATATTATTTGATTCTGGTGCAACACACAGCTTTATAAGTGCATCCTATGTGGCTAAACATCAATTGCATGTCTTCCCAACCGACTGCACTTATATGATATGCTCACCGGGAGGGAAGATTTCAGCTAATATGATGATTCCAAAGGCACCTCTGTGTTTAGGTGGGAAACTATGTCCCACCACCTTGATAATCCTTATGGGGCAGAAGATTGATGCAATCTTAGGGATGTCATGGCTACAATACCATGGTGCTGTCCTAGAGACTCGGACACGGACGGTTCACTTAAATTCTCCATTCCACCGTCCACATTCCATGGTACTAGACACGCCAGTCAGGGAAGTTTTAGCAATTAATAATGCTGAAGCTCTCAAGTTAGAAGACATCCCCGTAGTCCAGGAGTATCCTGATGTGTTCCCGGATGATCTTCCGGGCATGCCACCTGAGCGGGATGTCGAGTTCAAGATTGAACTTGCACCCGGGACTACCCCCATAGCACGGAGACCATACAAAATGGCTCCAAATGAGCTGGCGGAACTGAAAGAACAGCTCAATGATCTGTTGAGCAAGGGTTTCATTAGGCCGAGTTCCTCGCCTTGGGGATGCTCGGCGCTATTCGTGAAGAAGAAGGATGAGACCCTGAGGCTGTGTGTGGATTACCGGCCGCTCAACGCCGTCACCATCAAGAATAAGTACCCACTGCCCCGCATCGACATATTGTTTGACCAACTTGTGGGTGCCAGTGTGTTCTCCAAGATGGACCTTCGCTCTGGACATCACCAGATAAAAATCCAGGTGGAGGATATTCCGAAGACGGCATTCTCGACGAGATATGGACTATATGAATATCTCGTCATGTCATTTGGTCTCACAAATGCTCCAGCCCATTTCATGTATCTCATGAACTCGGTGTTCATGCCGGAGCTGGACAAGTTCGTGGTAGTGTTCATCGACGATATCTTGGTTTACTCCAAGGCGGAAGCCGAACATGCCGAACACTTGCGGATTGTTCTTCAACGATTGCGAGACCATAAACTCTACGCTAAGTTCAGTAAATGTGAATTTTGGATCAGCCAAGTGCCATTCTTGGGACATATCATATCAGCTGAAGGCATTGCGGTTGACCCAAGCAAAATAGAGCAAGTGCTGAAATGGAAAGCTCCCACTTCAGTCCATGAAGTCAGAAGTTTCCTCGGGTTAGCGGGATACTACTGGAGGTTCATTCCAAGCTTCTCCAAGCTCGCTAAGCCGATGACAGAGTTGCTGAAGAAAGGGACGAAATACGTTTGGAACACGGCGTGTGAAGGAGCGTTCCGAACATTTGTTAAGCATCTCACAACAGCCCCAGTGTTAGCTCAGCCGGATACAACAAAGCCCTTCGACGTGTATTGTGACGCGTCCGGTATTGGGCTTGGCTGCGTGTTGATGCAGGAAGGACGTGTGGTCGCTTATGGCTCACGCCAGCTTCGGAACCATGAGCAGCACTACCCGACTCACGATCTTGAACTTGCTGCCGTGGTGTTGGCGCTGAAAATGTGGAGGCACTACCTCCTGGGGAACTTGGTGCATCTCTACACCGACCACAAGAGCTTGAAATACATTTTCTCCCAGAAGGAGCTGAACATGAGGCAGAGGAGGTGGTTAGAACTGATCAAAGATTATGAGATTGAGATCCATTACCACCCTGGCAAGGCGAATGTGGTTGCCGACGCGCTGAGTCGGAAGTCACATGTCCATCACCTCACCATTACACCGGTGGAGGAGCGAGAGCCAAGTTTATACTTGGTTCCTTATGGATCTCTATACAACCTTGCCCTCATCCCTACTATTAGGGAGGACATCATTGCAGCTCAGAAGACGGATAAAGGCATGGCACATCTCCGGAGACGAATATACAACGGGGAGATCAAATGTTTCCGGAAAGATGAGGAGGGGACGCTATGGTTTAATGACCGCATAGTCGTGCCCCGAGATATGGAGTTGAGGAAAAAGATCCTCGATGAAGCTCATGTGTCTAAATACTCCATTCATCCGGGCAGCAACAAGATGTACCAAGATTTGAAAAAGAGATTTTGGTGGACACGGATGAAGCGGGAGGTAGCTAAGTACGTAGCCGAATGTGATACGTGGAGACGAGTGAAGGCGGATCATATGAGGAAATCAGGGCTGCTGCAACCCCTGAAGATTCCAGCATGGAAATGGGAAGATTTGAGCATGGATTTCATCGTGGGATTACCCTTAACATCCAACAAACATGATTCCATTTGGGTGATTGTTGATCGACTGACCAAGTCAGCTCACTTCATCCCAGTACATACACACTTCCATGCCAACCGATATGCGGAGTTATACATTGCCAGGATTCTATGCCTGCATGGTGTACCCAAGACCATAGTCTCAGACCGAGGTGCATTGTTTGTATCCCGCTTTTGGGAGCAGTTGCACGCTGCCTTGGGTACTAAACTAATCAGGAGCTCCGCTTATCACCCTCAAACAGATGGCCAGACAGAGAGGGTGAATCAAGTTCTGGAAGACATGTTGAGAGCATGTGCCATCCACCATGGTAGGAACTGGGATGATCACCTACCATTGGCAGAATTCTCGTACAATAATGGCTATCAGGCGAGTATCAAGATGGCACCCTACGAAGCTCTCTACGGTCGCAAGTGCCGCACCCCGTTAAATTGGTGCGAGTCCGGTGAAAGGGTCACATTCGGGGTTGATGTGGTGAACGACGCCGAAGAGCGCGTTCGGACAATTCAAGCCAATTTAAAAGCCGCTCAATCCCGGCAGAAGAGCTACGCTGCTAAGAGGCGTATGCCGTTGCACTTTGACGTTGGGGAACACGTGTACCTCCGCGTGTCTCCGATGAAGGGCGTGCACCGGTTCGGTGTGAAGGGGAAGCTCGCTCCCCGTTTTATTGGACCCTACGCTATCACCGAGAAGTGTGGACCAGCGGCGTATCGATTGGAGTTACCGGCATCCCTTGCTGGTGTCCATGATGTTTTCCATGTTTCGCAATTGCGAAAATGTTTGAAGCATACAGCTGCTGTTCCTACCGAAGATATCGGCGAGCTAAAACCGGATTTAACTTATGATGAGTATCCGGTGGCTATTCTTGATGAAAAAGCCAGGACCACACGCAGCAGAACGTTGTGGTTCTACAAAATACTCTGGAGCAACCACACCGCCGAAGAAGCGACGTGGGAGAGCGAGGAGTTCCTACGCTCAAGCTACCCGGAGTTCATGGCTTCTCAACACGGGTAAGTCCCCATTACATCGCTATCTCTTCTTTTATAATCTCGGGACGAGATTCTTTTAAGGGGGGAGGGATGTAAAAGCCCAAGAAAAGGGACTTGCAAAAACTTTTCTGCACCTCACAACACCACAGTTTTGTTGTGGATAGATTGTGAAATATTGGGAAGAGCAAGTAACCTCTATCAAAGAAGTGGTTAGAGGGGAAACTTACACTTTCACAACATGGGAAAATTCTACACATATGATCACACATGAGAGGGTGTTTCCAAACTGTTGCATTCAAATTCAGGATTGCAGCAGCTAAAACAAGGAGTAAAGGACATACTTGGATTCCTCAGGTTCAAATTAGTGGGGAGGCAGAGTCTCAATAATTTTTGAAAAGGTTGGCCACCCATTTTTCCAAAAGGGATCCAAATATGCAAAGAATTCAAATATACATTTGAATTTGGGGGAAATGAGCTTAACCATACAAATGTAGGTCAGTTTCAAACTCCAAATATTTAAATTCATCTCTGGCTAAGCTTTGGAGATCTTTTGAGGGGTGGGGGAGCACTGACAAGTAGGTCCCACTTGTCATTGGAGAGGTTAAAATGGCACAAAAGTCAACAGCCTTAGGGGCTAAGTGTTGCACTCGGAACAGAGCCGAGGCTCCACCGTGACACACCGTGAAAACGCCGGGCGCCACCTCCTGCTCTCCCCTCGCGCGCTGGCGAGCTCCTTGTGGGGGCACAGTAAATCCCAGCCGTGCCCCAGCTCGCCACGACCACGAACCGACCCCCAGTCACCGCCCTCTCGCACGACAGAGCGCCGAGGAGCCGCCGCTGTGATCCACTCGCTCGAGAGCGATCGTCTCTCATGTACCAACGTCGGCAACTCAGCAAACCAACATCCTCAGACCTCCCACACCCTCCCCGCATCACTTCCAGTCGAGTTGAACCACTACCCACCGAGAAAAACCATGTTTTCGTGGCCGCCGGGGAGAACCGAGCAAAGGTGCTCCCGTGGGCAGCTCGGCAGAAGACTTGTCACGACCAAGGAGGAGCAGTTTTTGACGCGCCTAGACTCCACGCTGCTCGACCCCAAAGCCTTGAACCAGTGACTGATCATCGCCGGCGAATTTCGCAAAACGTCTTCAACCGGTGCAGAACTACCCTCGGGTAAGAAACCCACAAATTCCCGACGTATGATTGCTTAGAGTTTATCAAACTGCACGCACAGGAGCTAGACTGGATGGCGCCCAAGTTTGCTCCGCAACCCTAGCTTAATTTTGGCTATAGCCGGCGTATTTCCCGGTTTTCCAGCCGCGGTTATGGCGGGAAAGGTCGGGCTCACGGTGACAACTAGGTTAGAGCTCTCCCCGAGCCCTAGCATGGCCTTGTCGACCTTCCATGAGATCCCCCGGTGCTGTAGAGCCTTTCCACCAAGGTTTTGGTGGGCTACGATGACCGGGCGCCATAACTGAAGAGAGTCCGATCCGCTGCACCGTCGCCAGCTAGGTTAGGGCCACCGCCGACCAGAGCAGGCGGTACCAGCGTGTTCAGCGCGCAAAAATAGGCCCAAGCGGCGAGTTTCCGGCCGGGAGGCGGTTGGGAAGCCAAGTCCGGCGAGCAGCCGAGGTGTGCCGGCGAGGGGGCGGCGCGGGAAAAAGGGCGGGCGCGAGGAAGAAGACGAGCCGGCCAGGCCCGCTCGTCAGTCTCTCGCGGCACAGTGTGGGGATTTTCTGTTGCACCGGATCGGCTGTGAACGCGCGGAAAACAATCCTATGGCCCCGTGTGGCGCAGCCGAGGTGATGACACGTGGAAGCCGGGCCCGCTGTCAGAAATTTGAACTTTCCCGGTTAATTCGAATTCCAGAAATTTCCCAAACTTTAGAGCTCCATAACTTCTGCTAGGAAGCTCCAAATTTAGTGATTCAAATTGGGTTGGATTCATCTTGCCTAGCTCTGTCCAGATATACAACCCAATTTGTATGAAACCCATTAATTAATTCTGGAAAATTCTTAAAAGCTTTTCAGCAAAAGAATTTTAGAGGGAGTTTGGTTCATCCAAAAATCCCCAAATTTTTCCAGAATGTTCTTTAGGACATTAGTAAACCCCTGTAAAAGTTTCATACCATTTGGAGTTGATTTGGTCAGAGGAATTCAAATTGGAAGGTGCTGTGTTCATTTGAATGCAGAAACATTTTCAGAGAATTTCCAAAACTTGGAAATTCAATTCTGGGAAAACCTTAACACCAAAAATGCTAGCAAAATTCATGCAAACTCTAGGAGCTATAATTGAAATTGTAGTTCACTAAGTTGGGTATGAACAGGGGTCTGACCTCAGAATTAATTCCTCCTTGCTTATTTGCTAAGGAAATTATTCTGAGCAAACCACTCCATGAAAAGTGCTAAGGTTTGGTCCAGAGGGTTTTCTTGTGACAAGGAACTCACACGAAAATTCTCAGCTCCATTGGAGCTCTAGACAACCCCTGTCCTGTTTACCCACTTAAGGGATTAAGATGGAAAAGGGGGAAAACCACTTAGCATTTAACCATGTGACTAAGTCCAAGCCAAACCACCAACACCAGTTCATCTTTAAATTCTTAAACAAAGTTCCAGGTGTTAGAGGCTGGTTATTAAAACTAATAACAGTAACCTTACAATAACTGGTATGCATATTAATTAACATGTAATATTGCATAAACGTGTAGCCGTTGAAGAAGAGACCCCGGAGGTGCTGGACTTCCTCCTTCCGGACGAAGACTTAACTCCTGACCAGCAGCAACAAGGCAAGCCCCGGTTTGCATTAACCCTTTTATAAGTTTTCTTTTGTTTACATGAGTCATATGAAGTATGTATGTGCATTAGGTGTAGGATGAATGGAACCCCACTTGCATAACTAAAGGCTCCTAAAAGAGTGAGGGTAGTGTCTAAGACCTCAAGTAGACAGGTTATGCTTAATGAGTCATAGGACTTCGGTACAAGTCGATTAGTTGGAATCTACTCGCGAGATAAGCTTGGGACACACGGGTTCGGTTGAGTGATGTGAGGTCATTTTAGTAATGAAAATGAGACTAGGCAGGGGCTAGGGCACAGCAAGAGGGAGTCTTGTGTGCGCAGCCCTGTCCGTGTCGATTGAGGACCGAGCCGTGTGCGGCCCACGCTGATCAAGTTTGAACGTACCGAAGGCATATCGGATATATGGGCCCCGATAAACCGATGTAGCCTAAACCTCCGGGCGTCGAGGCATAGCACACCGATTTATAGGTGTAGGTTGAGGGCAGCAAGGTGGAAATCTGCCAACGGGCATAGAGAGATGCTCCGTGTGGGGAACCTCCTGCTCGTTTCGGTGCGACCGGTTCGATGTTTGGGCTGTTGGGTGAAAGGTTGTCCCGTACGACATCGAGTGAGCGTGCTGTGCAGCTCCACGGGTGGGCGTACGTGACGTGCTCTTTGGGTCTCCCTGCAGGTGTATATCGAGTCGATTCGCCGTCCCTCGCGGTGAAGAGTACCACTTGGTCACTGAGTCGTGACGTAGATTAATGGATGAAATATGTTGATTCCATGATGCTGATTGATATAATTGTATTGCTACATGTGTGCCACCAAATACTGCTTACTAAATTTCGGATTTCATGAACTGGTAACTTGTTTCTAAAAGATGAACTAAGGATGAACTTGTAGGCGTGTCCTTTTGCTGAAATGTTACTATCCTATGTCCATTGTGCACCTCATGTAGAGTTTCATGCTTAGGTGAGTCGGTTAAGCTTTGCTGAGCCTTCGTGCTCACGGTTGCTGCTTAAGTGTTTTTCAGGTGAGGAGCCACCCACGGACTCGGAGTACGAGTCCACCGGCGAGGGTTACCCTCCGTCGGGGACCACGGCTGAGTGGGAGCCGTACACGCCGCGCTGAGCTGAGGAGTGCAGCTAGTGTGGGTTGTCCTAGGGCTGGACAACCACTTTTGCTAGATAGGCGGGCGTGAGTTGTGTAGTGTAGACTTCCGCTGTGTAATATAAACAATAGTTGTAACTGAAGTTTGTACCTGTTTGTACAGTTTCAGTTGTTTTTCCCATGTAATATATTATGTTCTTATGACGTGTGCTGTCGGGTGTCACATCGCGTGGCACCACCCTCTACGATCCTGGATGAGCGGATTCCAGTCCGCCACAGTTTGCCTCTGACGTTAAAACGTCATTGGCCTCGAATAGGCGATACCTTAAGGTATACGAAGTCTCCAACTTCAAAGGTCAACTTTCTACGCCTATTGTCCGCATAGCCTTTCTGTCGTGACTGAGCAGCCTTTAAGTTTTCCTGTATTGTTTGGACTTGCTTTTCAGCCTCTTGTAGTACTTCGGGTCCAAACACCTGGTTTTCTCCAGTCTCGTTCCAGAACAGCGGCGTTCTACACCGTCTACCATATAAGGCTTCGAAAGGCGTCATCTTCAAGCTAGCTTGATAGCTGTTGTTATAGGAGAACTCGGCATACGGTAAACTCCTATCCCAACTACGCCCACGTTTCAAGGCGCAAGCTCTCAACATGTCTTCCAAAATTTGGTTCGTCCTTTTGGTTTGTCCATCTGTTTGTGGGTGGTAGGCAGAGCTAAAATCCAGTCGTGTACCCATGGCTTTCTGCAACTTCCTCCAGAATCTGGAGGTAAACTGAGAACCTCGATCTGAGATTATCCTCTTCGGAATTCCATGACGGCACACGATCTGCTTCATGTACAACTCTGCCAGCTGTGTAACATTGTAACATGTCTTTACCGGAAGAAAATGGGCGGTCTTCGTCAACCGGTCCACAATGACCCAGATAGAGTCATATCCTGACTGAGTTCGTGGCAATCCGACAATGAAGTCCATACTGATGTCCTCCCATTTCCATTCGGGTATTTTCAAGGGTTGCAACAACCCAGCGGGTTTTTGATGTTCGGCTTTTACCCGTTGGCATGTGTCGCATAGGGCAACGTATTCGGCTATATCCCTCTTCATACCATCCCACCAATAGCAAGTTTTCAAATCCTTGTTCATTTTGGTGCTCCCTGGGTGTATGGAATAGGGTGAATCATGTGCCTCCTTCAATATTACGTCGCGAAGGTGTTTTATGTTTGGCACACAAATCCTTTTTCCTAGCCAAAGCGTACCCTTCTCATCCTCCTTGAAATCCTTTTCTATCCCTTGTCGGATTCTTTCCTTGATCTCCTTGATCCCCTCGTCCGTTACTTGTCCCTTTCTTATTTCTTGCTCCAATGAGGAGTGGATTTCCATTATTTCCATGTTATTCAAGAATCCGAGGTGTAACTGTTCGAACTCTTTACGTAGTTCGGGTGGTAGCTCCCGAACCGTGCGTTGGTGGCATGCTCCCTTTCTGCTCAATGCGTCAGCGACCACATTGGCCTTCCCGGGGTGGTAGTTGATTCCCACATCATAATCCTTGATGAGTTCTAACCATCGACGTTGCCTCAAATTCAAGTCTGTTTGTGTAAATATATACTTGAGGTTTTTATGATCCGTATAGATCTCACATCGATGACCAACGATATAATGTCTCCAAATCTTCAATGCATGCACCACTGCTGCTAACTCCAAATCATGAGTAGGATAGTTAAGCTCATGCTTCTTTAATTGTCATGAGGCATAGGCTATCACTTTCCCTTCCTGCATGAGCACACATCCGAGCCCTTGTCTGGATGCGTCACAATATATGTTGAAGCTCTTGCTTACGTCTGGCAATACCAGAACTGGTGCTGTGGTTAGCCTTTTCTTGAGTTCCTCAAAACTTTCTTGACAGGCTTGTGTCCATTGAAAGACTTTTCCCTTCATTAGCAACTCCGTCATAGGTTTTGCTATTTTAGAGAAGTCTTTAATGAAGCGCCGATAGTATCCTGCCATCGCAAGGAAACTCCGAATATCCTTCACGCTCCTCGGTTGGTCCCACTTCAAAATATCTCTCACCTTTCCAGGATCAACCGATACCCCTTCCTTCGAGATGATGTGGCCTAGGAAGGGTATTTCCCTTAGCCTAAATTGACACTTGTTGAGCTTGGCATACAACTGATGCTCGTGCAACTTCTGCAAGGTCAATCTCAGATGTTCTTCATGCTCCTCCTTTCCTTTTGAATATACCATAATGTCGTCGATGAAAACTACGACGAACTTGTCCAAGTACTCCATGAAAACCTTATTCATAAGGTACATGAAGTATGGGGGTGCACTCGTCAATCCAAAAGACATAATGGTATATTCATATGAACCATACCGCGTCCGAAAGGCTGTCTTAGGTATATTGGAGGGCTTAATCTTCAGCTGGAAATATCCCGACCGAAGATCAATCTTGGAGAACACTTGGGCTCCTTTCATTTGATCGAACAGGTCCTCTATACGGGGCAGAGGGTATTTATTCTTGATTGTTACCTCGTTGAGAGACCTGTAGTCCACGCACATTCTTTGGGTTCCGTCCTTCTTGCCTACGAAGAGTACCGGGGCTCCCCATGGTGACGAACTTGGATGGATAAAACCCTTCTCCAACTGTTCTTGAATTTGCTTCTTGAGCTCAACTAACTCGTTGACGGGCATCCTATATGGTCTCTTAGCTATGGGTGCAGTTCCAGGTACCAAATCTATGGCAAACTCAATGTCCCGGTCAGGTGGCATACCTGGAAGTTCTTCCGGGAACACATCCGGAAATTCCTGAACCACTGGAATTTTGTCCAATGCTACTCTTTCAACATGGTTCAGGTTCGCCCGTTCGGTCGCTTGCTGGGCTGACTCAAATTTGACACGGATACCGTGTTCGTTCGTCAACTGCACGCTTCTCTCAGCACATTGGATTACCCCATTGTGCTTGCTTAACCAGTCCATTCCGAGTATGATGTCAATTCCGTGGGAGTCCAGAACAATAAGGTTGGCAAGGAAGTCTACCCCCTTATTTTAAGGCTTACTTTAGGACATACTATATTAGTCCTCATTTCTCCTCCGGGAGAATTAACCATCATATCACCTTCTAAGTGGGATACGGGTAGATGATGCTTGACAACATATTTGGATGATATGAAGGAATGCGATGCTCCGGAATCAAATAAAATGGTGGCTGGGTTGGAGTTGGCAAGGAACATACCAATTGCGACGTCCTCAGCCTGTTGTGCTTCCTCAGCAGTGACATGGTTAACATGGCCACGAGCATAGTTCTGCGGTCCATGGTTCCCTTGGTTGTCCCCTCCGTTTGGTCGCTGGTTCTGCTTGGGCACGTTACCTTGCTGTCCAGGGCCTCTCTTCGGGCACTGGTTAGCGAAGTGGCCTGCTTCCCCGCATGCAAAGCATGCCCTGTTGCCTACGGCAGCAGGTACGTTGGGGCAGGGGTTTTGAACAGGAGCGCCATTGTTAGGCCGGGGCGCAGGAGGCATGGGCACACGAGGTGCCGGTGCAACGAGCCGTTGCTGTGGTGGCTGACCAGGGCGGTACGTAGGAGCGGTCGATCCATACTGCGGTGCAGGGGGCATGTATCTAGGGCGTACGTTGCTCCCTTGGGGCTGGTATGGGATCTTCCTTTTGCACTCGCGCTCGATTTCTAGGATCTTGTTTTCCACCACAATAGCCTTATCAACCAGCTTCTGGAAGCTTACGTAGTCATTGTTGAGGAGCTGAACTTGGATCTCATTGTTCAACCCTCTCATGAACAGGTACTGCTTCCTCTGATCTGAGTTGACATCTTCGGGGGCATACCGGGACAGTTGTATGAACTTGTTGAGGTATTCGTTCACACTCTTCTGCCCTTGGCGGAGACCTTCAAACTCCTGCCTCTTGAGCATCATTACGCCAACAGGGATGTAGTGGGAGCGGAAACTTTCCTTGATCTCAGTCCAAGTGATTGTCTCCGGGTTGGCATGGGCGTTGCTCAAGGCATCCCACCAGTCAGCAGCTGCTCCCATCAGTTTGTGCGATGCAAAGAGAACCTTCTCTCGGTCGTTACACTGTACAATGGCAAGCTTCTTCTCCATGGATTTCAACCAATCATCGGCCTCCATTGGATCGCTTGCTTGAGCAAAGGTGGGTGGTCGAGTCCTCATGAACTCTCCCAACTTGTTATGAGCCGGCGGTGGTGGTGGCGGTGGTGCCGGAACGGGGTGTTGGTTGGCCTGCAACTGACCCAAGGTTTGGATCATGGTTTGCATAAGCTGGTTTTTCATGGCCATCAACCTTTCTAGGTTGTTTTCGCCAGCTCCAGGGTTAGCAGAAACTTCTTCGTGATCATCTTCCTGGACGTTCCTTCGGCTGGCGTTTCCTCTCACCATCTGTGAGAGAGAACGAAATAGAATAGAAGGTTAGAAGATTAGATAGGTCCTTTCAACTATATGCATCAAGGTGGGTTGAACTATATATATTAGTCCTTATGAGGATGTGATCAAGTGCCGAAGCATTTCACTCCTCTCTCTTCTAACGTGTGGATATGGACAACGTTTTTGAGACGTCCCACAACTCACACTAAGCACATATTCACAAGTAATCATCACAAGGGCCCACTCAACTCCTATTCAAGGATGGTTTCCTATGTCAAGGTGGTTTTAAAGGCCAATGTAGGCTATTCACCCTAGGGCGCTTCCTTTGGTCAGCGTAGCTTAGCTACCTGTGACTCCTATTTAGGGGTGTAACTTGCTGTTAACCCGTGGTTCTAATATCAATCTAAGGTTTCTAATTAGGCGTGTAACCTACTATCAACCCGTGGCTCTGATACCAATCTGTGACGCCCTCAATTCTGTGGAAAACCACGGAACCGAGAACTAATGCATATGTGTGCCCAGGATGTTCATCACACATACACATACGTTCCACAAACTGAATTCAGATTATATATTACCACGAATAACAGGGTTTATTACAATATCTTATGAGTCTTGGACTCATGCTTACAGCGAAAGTCTTTGTTCTATGCAGCGGAAATCTTATTTAAATGCGGAAGCAAAAACTAATGCGGAAGCAAAACTAAGCAGAAGTGGCTCCATCTCTACTCCCTCCACAGGCAAGGTTGAGAACAGATCACACGCCATAATGTTCTACTCGGTCTTCATAGTAGTCTTCTCTTGCTGTTGATGAAGAAATAACAATGCAAGTTTGAGCACAATGATGTACTCAGCAAGTGCGGGAATAACACATGATATGCAGCTTATAAACAAGGTAGGTATAAAAGGGCTTATTTGCAGAAAAGCAATCTTGTAAAACCATGATAAAATGGCAACTTTACTTTAGATGAATGTAATCCCAGCATATATTGAATTACCAACATACCTTCATCACTCCCCGTGTTCCATCCGAACATTAACCAATCTTTTATTCATACTCACGAATACCTCCTCGTATTCGCTACCATCTCATCTCATATAACAACCTCGTCTCGCACCGAGACCAATTCTCATTTCATGACCCACCAGTCATGCAACCCTTTCATCATCCAGGCTTAACAATTCCAAACCAAACCATAACCAATCCCATAATCATAACCAAGAATCCTTCCCAATAACCATTCCATTAACCATCCCATCAATCATCCCAATAACCATTCCAATAACCATCCCATCTAATCATGGCAGTTTAGCCAGGTGCTCGTGACCGTAAGCTCAGCTATCATGATAGTTTTAACATCTCTGCAGAGTTTGTACCTCTTTACCCACAAGTTTGTGATTTCGTCACCCGTCAGCGACTGCAGAACCTCCATTATACCAGTACACAACCGTCGGTGTATGGTCAAGAGATCACAAAATAGCCTTTACAAAGGGGTTACTAGATGTATGGACTCACTAAGGTTTCACCGGCAGGCTAGAATCTCCAATTCTCCCACCCACGGGCCCCCTCTTGTGCCATGCAGTTCCCAGGGCAGTCCTCACTCGACTTCCATTCCCCGCGCCTTCCATAGTCCATAACATCCTAGCAACTTACCTAATTACTCAGCTAAGCCGCACCCATACTTGGCCTTGTGGTGGCACTGTTATCCTGGCATGTGCGTGCATGAACCGGTCCTTAGATCTGCGGCAAGCAAAACCACCATCTCATGCTACCTCATTCACAAACCCAGGCTTGCCTAGATCTCCCTCCGATCCATGTTCATTAACCTCATCAGTTATTTATGATCAGTACAAGTGCAGTAAGCTAGACACATCTATCTTGCTTCCCGATCCCAGAGACTCAGCGAAGCATAAAGCAAAAACCATACCCGACTCATAAACTTCCCAGGCGACAAGGGTGGTTTAATCAAAACTAGTAAACTCCTATAAAAGGGTTTCCCATCATGTTTGACTCAGCACACACACTTGTTCGCAAAACAAAATAGTTTTACCCAAAATATAGGATCAACATGGTCAAGGAGCACTTGCCTTGTTCTTGCGGTTCCGGTTGTCCTTGATTCTAAAAACCTTGTTGCTGCAGCTCGTTGTAGACAGCTTCCTGAGTTTGTCCTGCTTTGTAGGATTCACGTGCATACAATATTCACAGCAATCAATATCATGCACAAAACCCTAAACTAGATGCGATGATGCACATACATGCTATCCTATGATTAGTTTTATTAGATTGATCTGTACGTATTCTTGCATGGCTTGCATGGTCAGAGGTGTTCAGATCAAAGATGAACGTGGCGATGATGTTGTCTTTAGATCAACTGATTATCGAGTGTTCTGCCCACGAAAACGCTTCTGTTCGAAAGGAATCGAAGAACAGATGCAAAGAGATGAACAACATGATGTCGTAAGGTGGTATTGAAGTCCTACCTCACGTTCTTCTTGTCTTCGGGGTCCTCCTCAGACCGCTTGGTTCTCCTCCGATGATCTCCCTTGTTGTGTTTTCGGTGATGTTTTGCTCGGCGAGTTAGGGCTAGGGCTCTAAGTCGTCGGCTCAGGAGTTGAACGAGGAGTTTGTGGTTTCGGCAGGAGGTTTTGGGTTCTATTTATAATCGGGAAGAGAAGAGCCCTAATCTGATTGGATCCCGAATAAGAGTCTTATTCAGATCTTTGTTAGATCCTGACGTCTTATCTTCGGTAACATCGTGGATTTTAGATCGGTTTCCGTTGCGCACCGGTATCTTTACTCGTAAGAACCGCTTCAGACTCGTTACCTCCGCGGTGATGAGCTCCGGAAGCTCCACGTGTCCTTCGGGCCTGGTATCTCCTCATCCGCAGAGACGAGCTCCGGTCGTGCCGCGTGTCAATCGATCGAGACCTCCCCCTTCTTCGGAGGTGAGCTCCGCGCACGCCACGTGTCGGTGCCGGTCTTTCCGCCTTTCCCTCCCTCAGGGACATGCCCCGAGGTTGACACGTGTTTAGCAGCGACGGTCCTTCCGGTGATAAGCTCCGGTGGTGACACGTGTTCAATAGATCCGGACTCCTCTGAGATGAGCTCCGAGATTGACACGTATCCCACGCGGATGGTCCTCTGATTTCCGCGAGGACTAGCTCCGTGGACGACACGTGTCTTATGAAAAATGCCTTTGCTTCTTCCGCAGAGGCTAGCTCCGCGGGCAGCACGTGTCCCACAGGGTCGGACCTCTTTCCAATTGCGGAGGTGACCCCCGAGTCTGCCACGTAGCCTAGTTTAGCGTCGGACCTCTCCCAATCTCTCGGAGATGAGCTCCGAACACGCCACGTGGTCTGCTGGCCGTGGAAGTTGCGTTTCGGTATTCTCGGAGAGCTTTATTGGCCATCCCTTTGATACTTGTCTCTGTTCCTTCTTTTCTTAAAATGTTTTTCTTCTTCATAAAACATGAACACATGCTGACACCCGAGGTGAGGGTGTCACACCACGTGGCGGGCCCGGAGCCCTCCTCAGAGGAGAGAAGGGTCAGTCCCGCGGGGCACGTGGAGCCTCCGGACCTCTCCCCGCGGAGGGAGAGGCTCGGCTTCTGTTGGCCACGTGGCAGGCCCGGAGCTCTCCTCTGAGGAGAGGGAGGTCCAGCCCCGCTGGACACGCGGCGCCTTCGGACCTCTCTCCCGCGGAGAGGGAGGTCCGGCTTCTGTATGCCATGTGGCGGGCCCGGAGCTCTCCTCTGAGGAGGGGGAGGTCCGGCGCCGCCGGACGCGTGGCGCCTTCGGAGCTCTCCCTGCGGAGAGGGCGAGTTCCTTAGGCATTTTACCCTGTGCGTGGGGGTACCCCATATCTCAGGTACCGACAGTGGCCCCCGGGCCCATCTCGGGGGAGATAGCGAGCCCGAGGTGGGACCTCCGTCTCTTCCGATCCGCGCACTTTCTCTAAGTCCCAAATTGACCGCTGCCGGAGCATGAACGGCCACGGGATCGTGGGAGCGTGCGCTCAATTGATGGTTGCTTTTACTGCGGCGGTTCCCAAGACTGCCAGTTCTGCACATTGCAGCGCTTTCTTCGGGAACCGCCGAAGTGCCTTGCCGGCTCATCTTCTCAGGAGACTGACTCCTTGACCCACCGCTTCAGTTGGGCAGCTTGGGTCCACCCGTCATCGGCACTCAGTCTAGGAGCCGAGGCGGTTGCCGATGTGGTGTATTCGAAGAGTTCCGAATCGCTTGGAATTGCACCTGGGAAGTTTTTAGAGAGGGTCTTACCCACATTGCGGCTTCCCTTCGCACTTCTCTGCGTTTCTTCTCGGACTCTTGTGTTTTTGCTCTCTTGCCCTTGAGTTCTCCATCGCCATGGCTTCCAATCCGCCACCAGAGAAGAAGCGCGCTCGATCTCCTCCAGCAGCGGCGTCTGTGCCAAGTCGGGAATCTGGGGTGCCTGGCACTCCCTCCGGTGGCGACTCGAAGAGGCCCCGGGCTTATGTGCTGGGGAAAGCTTCTGGGGCGTCCCCTGTTCCGCCAGTTCAAGTGACTGCGGAGCGGCCGTCAGTGACGGTAGCGGGCTCTGGGAGTCCTACCCTGGCTCGGAAGTCAGGGTTCAGAGCCCTCTGGAGTGTCCGCGCTTTCCGGCCATCCCCGACTTGCGGGGAGTCAGTGCCGTTACGCTCGGAGCCGGGGGCAACTGCCGCGGCCCCCAGGCCAGCGCGAACTTCTCCTGTTCCGGTGTGCCCGGACTCCATGGCGGCGTCGTCTCTTCCTGCCGAGACGGCCACCGCGGCCCCCAAGCCAGCGCAGGTCGACCCTGCACCAGGCTGCCCGGCCTTTAGTCCAGCGCCGCCTTCCCCGGCTCGCCCCCCTCCACAGGTCAAGGAGCCAGAAGTTGAAGAGAGCCCGGCAGGTCCGGCTGCCAGAGCTTTGGCGCCATCTTCTCCTGATCGATGTCTCGTCTCGGTTGCTGGTGCGTTGACTCCTCTTGAGGACGAGGTAATGGAGGAGGTCGTGGGGACTGTCCCGGCCTCTGTTGCTCCATTGCCCCTAGCGGATGCCTTTGCGCTTGCCGAGATGAGCGTTCGGCAGGTCTTGGCTGCACTAGGTCGCGAGCGGGAGGAGTATATGGTTGAACGGGATCGCCTCCTCACCTGGGGGAACCTTTTGAGGTAGAGGACCATGAAGGTTAAGAGCGAGCTCGACTCCAGGCGGGAGTTGCTCGACTTCAGGGAAGTGCTCCTCGACCGGTTGAAGCGGGCTGTCGACCGCATGGATACCCAATCGCGGCGGATCAACAGGGAGGCCCTGGAGGCACACGCCCGGGCCGAGGAGAGCCTCTCTGCTGCTGTGGAGATATGGCAGCTGCTGGAGCGCCATGAACTCGCCGTTGAGCAATGGGAGCGTTCCACGGCAGCTGAGGCGGAGAGGGTCGCCGCGCAGCTGGCGGCGGGCGAGGATGACCTCCGAGCTCGGATCGAGGAGCTGGAGATCCTGAAGGCAGACCTCGACTTGAGGGAGGAACAGGTCTCCCGTGATCGTCGGGTGGTCGTGGACCGGGAGTTGACCGCCGACTTCAAGGCTGCTGAGTTGGAGCGGCTCGCCAAGACTCTCCATCTTCGGGAGAGCTCCCTGGCGGCCAAGGAGAAGGAATTCTCCGAGAGGAATCTGGAGGCTCTGCAGGCGGCCCGCCAGCGAGGTGGAGGAGCTTTCGGCCTTGCGGTCCTCAGAGGCTCTTGCGGTCTCGAGCTTCGTGGATCGAGCGGGGTCCGCCCTGATCCCTCTTGGCTTCAGTCCGGTGAGGGCCGCGGCCCCTGCGTCGGAGGTGATCCCCGCGCTGGAGTCGATCGGCGCCAAGCTGGACAGGCTAGACTCGGTGGTCGCCAGCGAGCTTGAGGACGAGGGATGCGGCCTAGCCTTAGAGGTCGCCTCACATGTGCTGGCATGCTTTAAGAGCCGCGACCCCTCTTTCTTGCTAGAACCAGCGAGAGAGGGCCCAGCCGCAGAGCGGGAGCAAGCTGCCAGGGCAGAAGTCGAAGATGTGGCCGCCCTTGTAGCCGCAAGGTTCCTGCGGGAGCCGCGAGGTCCTTAGGACTTGTTTCTGCCTTTTTATCGAGTCTGTAGTCCAGCTCATGGAGCCTCGCTTAGTTCGACTCTTTTAGACATCTGTGTCTGTGATGCTTTTTCTCTCCTTCTTGGCTTTGCCTGACTGAGTCCTTAGCTCCGCAAGGTACTCAGAGGCCATCTCCAATCTCGGAGCTCCGCATAGACACCTTCCCCGGGTCCTAACCGTGTTAGGGGCCCCCGGCGGTCTCCGGATCTCGCCCCATGGGGAGCTCCAAATCTGCCTGCCACGTGGCGGGTCCGGAGCTCCTCCTTAAGAGGTGGGAGCTCCGGCCATGCTGGACACGTAGGGCTTTCGGAGCCCTCCCACCGGGGGGGGGGGGGGGGGGGGGGGGGGGGGGGGGAGGTCCGGTTTCCGCCTGCCACGTGGCGAGCCCGGAGCCCTCCTCAGGGGAGGCGAGAGCTCCGGGTCCGCTGGACACGTGGGGCCCTCGGGTCCCGCCCCTGCTGGAGGGGCAGGTCCCGGTCCTTCCAGTCCTCGGCCGGAGTAGTTGGTACCTCCTTTCCCCCCTGCTTCATGCAGTCCCTGTTGCCGTAACCTTGAGGTCCTGCACACAGGCAGAGGAAACGTAATTCTCCCCGGGGGGTCCTCCCCTCCCGTCTCCTAGTCTTATCCGTCTTACGGTCCTGATCCGTTATACGGGGCCTGGGCAATTCTGTGCACGAGGGGCCGGAGCTCCGGCTCCCTCCGAGGTCCGGGTACGGCCGTCCGATCCCTAGTACCTGGCCATGCGCTGGGGAAGCAGAGTGCACGTGCTTTGGGTTCATGACCAGGCAAAGCGGTTGTACTCCCCTGTACCTCCGGAGGGCAGGATGCGCATGCTTTGGGCTCATGGCCGGCTAAGCTGGATACGCACCCTGGACCCCCCATGCACAACGCAGGCCTTTCCTGGAGGTAACCAACTGACACCGCAACACCTGACTGGAGGAGGCCCGAGAGACTCACTCGGCCATCGGCAGGTGCCTCAAGCGCAGCCGCCTTCGGTAGGATAGCGAATGCCGACTATAGATGAGCGCAAGAGAGGGGGAGCTAGATGTACGATGAATATACAGAGATAGTGCGATCATAAAAATTAATGCATAATTTAAATGAGCGCATGAGAGAGAGCTAAGTAGAACAGGTCTCTGTATTCGTGCCCATAGATGGAATCCTGGCTGTACATGGAGGCAATGTTCCGCCTTGTCTACAAGGGAAGCAAGACTCTACGCGCTTAGGGTCGGAACCAGGCTAAACTGGACGTAGTCCTGTACCGTCCCTTGAGACTTAGCTGCCCCAAGCTCTGTTCCTAAATCCTATGGGATCCATTACAGAAGGGAATAACCCTGTTCTACTGATGCTGGGGAAGTAGGACTTACAGTGTTGCTTCATGGCAAGGATTTTTGGGAATGGATCCCACTCTCGGTTGAAAGGCATGTGTACCTGGGGCGGCAGCTTTCATGATTCAGAAGGGACCTTCCCTGCTGGGGGAGAGCTTATGGGTCCTTCTTGGAATAGAGTGTGCCGCTTCACCAGGTTGCCCTCCTGCAGGCCCCCGATGCGTTTGGTTCTTTGGCGGTAGTGCTTAGAGCATTAGCCGAGACCGTGCGTTGTGGGGTGCTCCCTGCAGCCGAGTCTTGCCGACGAGGTTGTTATCTTCGCGCTGGATCAGGCCCTGCGCGGCTTCTCCTGGGGGCCCCCGGGGAGTTCTCCCCTTCTGGCTAAGGCCTTCAAGGGGTAGGTGGGCCTGGGCTCGTCTTGGATGACCTAAGGCGTCTTCCCCTTCTGGCAAGGCCTTCAAGGGGTTGACAGACCTTAGGCGGCTCCCGAGAGGTATGTTCGAGGCACGGAGACGCGCCGCAATTGGCTAACGCCCTGGCCCGTCACCGTCGGAACTGGAGTCCTCACCGTTATGCACTGTCTCCATGACACGCTGAGGCTCCTGGAACCCCACCTGATGGGCAGCGGTGACTGGGGCATCGACCTTCTGTTTGCCATCCCTCTGAGGGTAGGGCGGTGCTTCAGCCCTCTGCTGTCTTCCTTTGCGGAAACGCTCTGCGAGCCTCTGGATCTCCCAGCACTCGGCAGCAGTATGGTTGCCGGTGCCATGCACGGGGCATAGCCCGCCTTGGTCACTGTCTGGGGCCGGTGATTGCCGCTGCCTTTTGTCGGGGCGTGGCCCCCCGAGCTCCACAAATCGTCGCAGCTGCGGCGACGGGGGCCGTGAATGGTGACTTCATCTTGCCACTCCCCCGGTTCTTGGCCTTCTTGCAACCCCTGTAGGCAGCAGCGCCGTACCCGGGCTGTCCTCCTGACTCGGAGGTCGGCAGAGCGTGCCAGTTCCACCCTTCAGCTGCTCTGGCGCACTTGTCCGCCAGGCTGAAGAGCTCCAAGACGTCGCGGACCTCTCTGGTCGCGAGCTTCTCAAGCATTTTCTCGTCACGGACACCATGTCGGAACGCCACCACCACAGAGGCACTTTGGATATGTGGGATGGTGTTGCGTACCTGAGAGAACCGCTGGATGAAAGAGCGCAGCGACTCCCCAGGTTGTTGCTTGACGGCGTGGAGGTCAAGCTCCGTGCCGGGATGGGTGTAGGAGCTGCCAAAGTTGGTGACAAATTGCCGGCAGAGCTCTCCCCATGAGGTTATGGACCCCTGAGGTAGATTCATGAGCCAAGACCGAGCTGGGCCGGTCAAGGCGACGGGGAAGTAGTTGGCCATGACAGCCTCGTCCCCTCCTGTGGCAAGTACGGCGGTGGAGTAGATCTGGAGGAACTCCGCCGGGTTGACGCTACCGTCGTACTTTTCGGGCAGGTACGGCCGGAACATGCGCGGCCACCTCACGAAGCGAAGGTGGGGTGCAAGGGCCGCACATTCTGCACCTGCTGCTGCAGGTACCAGCGCTGCGAACGCTTGGTTCGCACTTGGCACCGCGTATCCCGGCAAGGGCAAGGCTGCACCATAGACCGGGGCCGCTGCTTGCGGCGCATATGGTTGTGGCATATGCTGCGCGGCATATGCCTGAGGCAGGGCTCGCGTGGCGAAGACCTGCCCTTCAGGTTGTGTCGAGGCCGACGACATGCTGTCGCCAGCCTCATGGTCGCGACGCCTTTCTCAGCGTCGCTCGAGGTACACCCCGGCGTCCTGGCCCAAGTGGCACCGTTCCAGCTCCCTTCGCAGGTCCGTCGACAGGAGCCTGGAGGAGCTGGAATCCGCCGTTAGCCCGTCAACCGTGGGTGTGCGCGTCAGCGACACAGCCGGTTGTCCTGGGCGCCGTCCTCGCCGAAACCGAGGGTTCGCGGCGGCGACGACGAGGCGGTCCACCTCGCGGACCCATTGCTGGGTCGCTGAATGGGGCGCATCCCCTGCAGGTGGGTTGTGCAGCAGCGCTCTTGCTGCAGCTAGCGCACCTCCATGGTGTACGCTTAGCGCTGCAGAAGATCTCACACTGGTCGGGGCCTGCATAGCCGGAGTCGGCGTTGCCGGAGTCGGCTGCTGGCTACCAGCTTGTGCCGACACACTCTGTCCTGAGTGTGTCGACATGTACTCCCCAGTGGTCACGGTTCGCCGTGAACGCGGAGGGGGAGAGTTTGCCGCTGAAGGAAGCTTGGTCATCTTCGTCGGCGGAAACTCGTCACGCTAGGAGAAAAGCCCCCTTCCTGGCGCGCCAAATGTCGAAGTGTTCGGTCGACACTTCCCCCGGGCCTGCACTGGGCAGCCCGCAGAGGTTCTTTTTTCAGTGGGGCTAGTCTCTAGCGGAGAGCTTGCACAGATGGACGAGTTAGTAAGAGCTTGACACGGCGAGTTTTACGTGGTTCAGGCCGCCGGAACGTAAAACCCTACGTCCACGGCGAGCTATGGGGCTCGCTGTATTTCTTGCTGCTCGGGGCCGGAGGCCTGAGCTTGGGGGTGAGTTACAGCTTGAGAGTGTATGGCTAGCGTATGAGTTGCAAAGTGCGAACCCTTGCTATCGACGCCTACCCGAGCCTTTTATAGTCCAAGACTCGGGCGGCTTACAAGGGGAGCCGGGACCCGACAGGTGGTCCCGGGAAGATTGTCTATTATCTACCGTATCTGCAGTTATGCCGGTAGTTGTCTCTGGCGAAGGTTTCTGAGTCTTCATCTTGCCGCCCTGCCCATGCCGCATGCTAGTCGTAGTGGTTGATGACGGCGCAGGCGGCATGGGATGTCTTGTCGTGGTGTTTATTGGCTGGCAGGTTCTGACACCGTGCGCCAGTCTGTGATGCGACTGGGCGCAACGGCACCTGACAGAAGCGTGCTCCGCGTCTCCGCGTCTTGGGAAGACAAGGGCCTTGAATACCTTGTACGGGCAAGGTATGGGGCGTCTTTACGCCCGCTGCCTATCGCTCGGGGCAGGCAGCATCGTTCTGCTGCCACGTGGCGGGCCCGGAGCCCTCCTCAGAGGAGAGAAGGGTCAGTCCCGTGGGGCACGTGGAGCCTCCGGACCTCTCCCCGCGGAGGGAGAGGCTCGGCTTCTTTTGGCCAAGTGGCGGGCCCGGAGCTCTCCTCTGAGGAGAGGGAGGTCCAGCCCTGCTGGACACGCGGCGCCTTCGGACCTCTCTCCCGCGGAGGGGGAGGTCCGGCTTCTGTATGCCACGTGGCGGGCCCGGAGCTCTCCTCTGAGGAGAGGGAGGTCCGGCCCCGCCGGACACGTGGCGCCTTCGGAGCTCTCGCTGCGGAGAAGGGCGAGTTCCTTAGGCATTTTACCCTGTGCGTGGGGGTACCCCATATCTCAGGTACCGACAGTCTCAGTACGAGACGAGGTTGTTTTATGAGATGAGATGGTAGCGAATACGAGGAGGTATTCGTGAGTATGAGTAAAGGATTGGTTAATGTTCGGATGGAACACGGGAAGTGATGGAGGTATGTTGGTAATTAGTACATGCTGGGACTAAATTCATCTAAAGATAAGTTACTGTTTTATCATGATTTTATAAATTTGCTTTTCTGCAAATAATCTTTTTATACCTACCTTGTTTATGAGCTGCATATCATGTGTTATTCCCGCACTTGCTGAGTACATCATTGTGCTCAAACTTGCATTATTATTTCTTCATCAACAGCAAGAGAAGACTACTATGAAGACTGAGTTGATCATTATGGCGTGTGATCTGTTCTCAACCTTGCCTGTGGAGGGAGTAGAGATTGAGCCACTTCTGCTTAGTTTTGCTTCCGCATTAGTTTTTGCTTCCGCATTTAAATAAGGACTTCCGCTGCATAGAAATAAGACTTCCGCTGTAAGCATGAGTCCAAGACTCATGAGGTGATTGTAATAAACTCTGTTATTCGTGGTAATATATAAATCTGAATTCAGTTTGTGGAATCGTGTGTATGTGTGATGAACATCCTGGGCACACATATGCATTAGTTCTCGGTTCCGTGGTTTTCCTCAGAATTGAGGGTGTCACACTTCGGGTCGCCACCCGATGGACCAGCACCCCCGGGAGATGGGAGCAAGGTAGCTCCCGCACCCTGACTCGGCGCAGGCGGTGCCCTCGGAGGAGACCGGTCGCGTTTCTTCTATGGATGCCCGAGGGCCGGCTCCTTTCCCTTCCCTTTGTCGGCGGCTTGAGTTCCGTCGGCTCTGGGGGAGGGTTTGACAGCAGCAGACGCCTCGTGCCCTGACCCGGAGTGCTCGGTTCCTGGGATGGTGATACCACGGAAGGCATCCCCGATCTGCCGGACGGCGATCCCGATGTCGTCAAGGTTCGGCATCTTCCGCAGGAGCTCTGACCTCCTCTGTGGCTCCAAGAAGAGGGGGGTGGCAGAGGGCGGAAGGGCGGGGTTGCCACTAGGGACGTAGTCACCACTCACCTTGCCCACCATCTCGTTCAGCTCCTCGTCGGAAGGGTCAGAGCCGGGGCCCCTCTCCAGCCTGGTACAGTCCTGCTCGCCAGTGTAGTACCACGCTGGGCGACTGCGCTGCTGCAAGGGTGCAATACGGCGCGACATAAAGTCCATCAGCACCATCAGAGACGTCAGCCCCTCGTTGGCCAAGAACCGGATCTGCTCCAAGACCGGGGAGTACTCCTGCTCCAGCTCAGGGATCTCCTCCCAGAAGCGACGATCGGTGGTTGGGCTGGCGGTTGGGAGTTGTAGGCGATCGTGCTCGTCGGTCTGCACTACCACCCAG
The DNA here is from genome assembly GCA_030760725.1 of Neostapfia colusana. Taxonomy (NCBI): domain Eukaryota; kingdom Viridiplantae; phylum Streptophyta; class Magnoliopsida; order Poales; family Poaceae; genus Neostapfia; species Neostapfia colusana. Next base: position 26,567,652 of record JASWHV010000017.1, on the reverse strand, counting down.
CTCTCCCTCCATTTTTCCCACCTTGATGCGTTGAAGGGCAGAAGGTATCCAGAGACCTTGGGGTCCTTGCAGCGATGCTGGAAGTAGTATGCCCCCATCTGAGTCTTCGAGCCACGCCCAGTCGTCCGCAACACAAAGAAGTAGCGGAAGAGCGTCACGGAAGCGTGCACCCCCACGAACATCTCGCAGAAGTGGACAAAAACAGCAGCCATTGCGAAAGAGTTGGGGGAAAGATGGTGGAGCTGGAGACCATATGTCTCCAGCAGGGTGACAAAAAAGGAAGAAATCGGCGGAATGAACCTCGCCAGAGCATAAGCAGTGAAGAAAACTGTCGGTACCTGAGATATGGGGTACCCCCGCGCACAGGGTAAAATGCCTAAGGAACTCGCCCTTCTCCGCAGAGAGAGCTCCGAAGGCGCCACGCGTCCGGCGGGGACGGACCTCCCTCTCCTCAGAGGAGAGCTCCGGGCCCGCCACGTGGCATACAGAAGCCGGACCTCCCCCTCCGCGGGAGAGAGCTCCGAAGGCGCCACGCGTCCGGCGGGGCCGGACCTCCCTCTCCTCAGAGGAGAGCTCCGGGCCTGCCACGTGGCATACAGAAGCCGGACCTCCCCCTCCGCGGGAGAGATGTCCGAAGGCGCCACGCGTCCAGCGGGGCCGGACCTCCCTCTCCTCAGAAGGGAGCTCCGGGCCCGCCGCGTGGCCGACAGAAGCCGAGCCTACCCCTCCGCGGGGAGAGGTCCGGAGGCTCCACGTGCCCCGCAGGCCGGACCCTTCTCTCCTCAGAGAAGGGCTCCGGACCCGCCACGTGGCCAGAAGAACGGTGCTGCCTGCCCCCGAGAGATAGGCAGCGGGCGTAAAAACGCCCCATACCTTGCCCGTACAAGGTATTCAAGGCCCGCGTCTTCCCAAGACACGGAGACGCGGAGCACGCCTCTGTCAGGTGCCGTTGCGACCAGTCGCATCACAGACTGGCACGCGGTGTCAGAACCTGCCAGCAAATAAACTCCGCGACAAGACATCCCATGCCGCCTGCGCCGTCATCAACCACTACGACTAGCATGCGGCATGGGCAGGGCGGCAAGATGAATACTCAGAAGCCTTCGACCAGAGACAACTACCGGCATAACTGCAGATACGGTAGATAATAGACAATCTTCCCGGGACCACCTGTCGGGACCCGGTTCCCCTTGTAAGCCGCCCGAGTCTTGGACTATAAAAGGCTCGGGTAGGCGACGATAGCAAGGGTTCGCACTTTGCAACTCATACGCTAGCCATACACTCTCAAGCTGTAACTCACCCCCAAGCTCAGGCCTCCGGCCCTGAGCAGCAAGAAATACAGCGAGCTCCATAGCTCGCCGTGGACGTAGGGTTTTACGCTCCGGCGGCCTGAACCATGTAAAACTCGCCGTGTCAAGCTCTTACTAACTCGTCCATCTGCGCAAGCTCTCCGCTAGAGACTAGCCCCACCGAAAGAAGAACCTCCGCGGGCTGCCCAGTGCAGGCCCGGGGGAAGTGTCGACTGAACACTTCGACATTTGGCGCGCCAGGAAGGGGGCTTTTCTCCTAGCGCGACGAGTTTCCGTCGACGAAGATGACCAAGCTTCCTTCAGCGGCAAACTCTCCCCCTCCGCGTTCACGGCGAACCATGGCCACTGGGGAGTACATGTCAACAAACTCAGGACGGAGTGTGTCGGCACAAGCTGGTAGCCAGCAGCCGACTCCGGCAACGCCGACTCCGGCTATGCAGGCCCCGACCAGTGTGAGATCTTCTGCAGTGCTGAGCGTACATCATGAAGGTGCGCTAGCTGCAGCAAGAGCGCTGCTGCGCAACCCACCTGCGGGGGATGCGCCCCATTCAGCGACCCACAATGGGTCCGCGAGGTGGACCGCCTCGTCGTCGCCGCCGCGAACCCTCGGTTTCGGCGAGGACGGCGCCCAGGACAACCAGCTGTGTCGCTGACGCGCACACCCACCGTTGACGGGCTAACGGCGGATTCCAGCTCCTCCAGGCTCCCGTAGACGGACTTGAGAAGGGAACTGGAACGGTGCCACTTGGGCCAGGACGCCCGGGTGTACCTCGAGCAATGCCGGGAAAGGCGTCGCAACCATGAGGCTGGCGACAGCATGTCGTCGGTGTCGAAGTGTTCAGTCGACACTTCCCCCGGGCCTGCACTGGGCAGCCCACGGAGGTTCTTTTTTCGGTGGGGCTAGTCTCTAGCGGAGAGCTTGTGCAGATGGACGAGTTAGTAAGAGCTTGACACGGCGAGTTTTACGTGGTTCAGGCCGCCGGAGCGTAAAACCCTACGTCCACGGCGAGCTATGGAGCTCGCTGTATTGCTTGCTGCTCAGGACCGGAGGCCTCAGCGCGGGGGTGAGTTACAGCTTGAGAGTGTATGGCTAGCGTATGAGTTGCAAAGTGCGAACCAACAGGGTTCAAACCCTTGCTAACGTTGCCTACCCGAGCCTTTTATAGTCCAAGACTCGAGTGGCTTACAAGGGGGGCCCGGGACCTGACAGGTGGCCCCGGGGTGATTTCCTACCAGCTATTATGTCTTGGCGCTGGCGTCGAAGTCCTCGTCCTGCCGCCCTACCCATGCCGCAGGCTAAGTGTAGCGTGTAGTCGTTGGTGATGGCAGGGGAGGCAGGGCGTGTCTTGTCCGGTCTTGTCGCTGCCTTCAATGGCCTGCAGCTTCAGACACTATACGCTTGTCCTGGCTTTGACTGGTCTCCGCGCCTCCTGACAGGCGTGCGCTGTGCTTATTGGCTGGCAGGTTCTGACACCGTGCGCCAGTCTGTGATGCGACTGGGTGCAACAGTACCTGACAGAGGCGTGCTCCGCGTCTCCGCGTCTTGGGAATACACGGGCCTTGAATACCTTGTGCAGGCAAGGTATGGGGCGTCTTTACGCCCGCCGCCTACTGCTCGGGGACAGGCAGCGCTCTTCTGCTGGCCACGTGGCGGGCCCGGAGCCCTCCTCTGAGGAGAGGGAGGTCCCGCCCCGCAGGACACGCGGCACCCTCGGACCACTCTCCCGCGGAGGGGGGAGGTCCGGCTTCTGTATGCCATGTGGTGGGCCCGGAGCTTTCCTCTGAGGAGAGGGAGGTCCGGCCCCGCCGGACGCGTGGCGCCTTCGGAGCTCTCCCTGCCGAGAAGGGCGAGATCCTTATGCATTTTCCCCTGTGCGCGGGAGTACCCCATATCGCGGGTACCGACAGTGGCCCCCGGGCTCTCCTCGGGGGAGGTAACGAGCCCGAGGTGAGGCCTTCTCCTACCCGTGCACTTTCTTGTCTTGAGTACTCCCTGTGCTGGCAGGGTCTTGACGGCTTCGGAGTTCAGCCTCTTAGGAGAGGGTGAAGCCTGGCATCGGAGCTCGGCCCGGCTGTGGGGGCGGAGGTCCGGAAGTCATCGGAGCTCAGGTCCACGAAGGGCGTGAGGTCCGGCATCAGGGCTCGCCTCTGAAAGGAGGGCGAGGGCTGGCATTGGAGCTCGGCCCAGCTGTGGGGGCGGAGGTCCGGAAGTCATCGGAACTCAGGCCAGCAAAGGGCGTGAGGTCCGGCATCAGCGCTCGCCTCTGAAAGGAGGGCGAGGGCTGGCCTCGGAGCTCGGCCTGGCTGTGGAGGCGGAGTCCGGAAGTCATCGGAGCTCAGGCCAGCGAAGGGCGTGAGGTCCGGCATCAGCGCTCGCCTCTGAAAGGAGGTCGAGGGCTGGCCTCGGAGCTCGGCCTGGCTGTGGAGGCGGAGTCAGGAAGTCATCGGAGCTCAGGCCAGCGAAGGGCATGAGGTCCGGCATCAGTGCTCACCTCTGAAAGGAGGGCGAGGGCTGGCATCGGAGCTCGGCCCAGCTGTGGGAGCGGAGGTCCGGAACTGCTCAGCGGTCCCCCCTTTCCCGTCCCTTAGTCTCATTTGGTTTACTGTCCCAGGCCGGAATACGGGGCGTGGGTAATCCAGTGCACTTGGTCCCGGAGGTCTGGCCCCAGCCCCAGTCAGGGTGTAACAGTCCGGCCCCCTGGTACTCAGACCGTAGCGCCGGGGGGCAGAGTGCGCATGCTTTGGGTGCAAGACCGGGCAAAGCAAGGCTCCTGACCCCCCGGTCTAGCGTAGGTCTTTTCTCGGAGGAGACCAACTGGCAGTACATGCGATATGGACCTCCAAGACAAGACGGTCTCCCGGACCTCCAAGACAACCTCCCGGAGGTCTAGGGCGGCCTCCCGGACCTCCAAGACAATCCCCCGGGGGTCCAGTGGGACCCCCCGGGGCCCAACGGGACCTCCCGGAGATCCAGCAGGACCCTCCGGAGCTCCCAGAGAACCAGCAGGGCCCCCCCGGAGGGCCAAGACGGCATAAGAGCTTCCGGGTTCCAACTCCTGGAAGCCCCCCTGGACCCACTCACCTCCAGCGGGCCAGGGCCAATGGATGAAGACCTTACAGACCCAAGAGAGAGGATTCGAACCATCCAGAGACCTGTCTACTACATCAGCGAAGTACTTCACGATGCCAAGACAAGGTACCTAGAAGTCCACAAGCTTCTGTATGCAGTGCTCGGGGCATCCAGGAAGCTCCGCCACTACTTTCAGGCCCACCGGGTCTCGGTAGTCACCTCCTATCCGCTGAAGACGATCCTTCACAGCCCCCATGTGACTGGCAACGTCGCTAAATGGGCAGTGGAGCTGGTGAAGTTCGAGCTGGACTTCCTTCCTCACCATGCAGTCAAAAGCCAAGCGCTGGCTGACTTCGTGGCAGAGTGGACACCGACGAAGGCTGACCCAGGGGGCCACGAAAACGGTGAACCAGAGCACCGAGCTCCGGTCTTCACCGAGCCCCACTGGACGCTCTTCTTCGACGGCTCCTCGCGAAAGCAGGGGGCCGGTGCCGGCGTACTGCTTCTCATGCCATCGGGGGAGCAGTTTGGGTACATGGTGCGTCTCAATTTCAAGGCAACCAACAACATGGCAGAGTATGAAGCACTCATCTTTGGCCTATAGACAGCCCTGTCTCTGGGCGCTCGCCAGTTGTTGGCACAGGGCGACTCCCAGCTGGTTATCAAGCAAGTTAAGGGCGAATGCTCCTGCAATGACGCACAGCTAGCTGCTTATCTGCTTCACGTGCAGATGTTGGAGAAAGACTTCCCCGCCTTGGACATGCGCCACGTACCGCACGATGGCAATGCTGCAGCCGACGACCTTTCAACGAAGGCTTCCACCGGAGCTCCCGTGCCCGAAGGAGTCTTCGAGAGGACGTTGCTGCGGCCCACAGCCCGGCCCGCCAAACCGGACGAAGGGGGCTGGACCAGCACCTCGAAGCTGGAGGTCCCGGCGGCCCTGCAACCATGGATGCCGCCAAGGATCGTAAGCGTCACTGGGGACTCCGTGCAACCCAGCGCTCAAGATCCAGGAGCTCAAGTCAGACCCGATGCATGGATCACGGAGATCCGGGACTACTTGAAAGACAACATCCTCCCTGATGAACATGCAACCGCTGAACGGATCGTGCGTATCGCTAAGAGGTACACGCTGGTAGAAGGGGATCTCTACCGGCGTGGCGCCAACCACGTCCTATTGCGGTGCATAACCGAGGGGGAAGGCTGCGACTTGCTCGCTGAGATCCATGGAGGCGAATGTGGGAGTCACTCTTCCTCACGTACGCTTGTCGGTAAAGCCTTCCGACATGGCTTCTACTGGCCGACAGCACTCCAGGATGCCGTCAAGCTGGTCGAGAGCTGCAAGGCGTGCCAGTTCCACGCCAAGCAGATCCATACACCGGCTCAGGTGGTACAGATGATCCTACCCTCGTGGCCGTTTGCCGTGTGGGGGTTGGACATCCTGGGACCATTCCCCAGAGCTCTCGGGGGATTCCGGTACCTCTATGTCGCCATTGACAAGTTCACCAAGTGGCCGGAAGCCGCACCAGTTGTCACCATCAACAAGCAGTCAGTAGTAAAGTTCATCAAGTCAATTGTCTGCCGGTTCGGGGTCCCAAACAGAATCATCACTGACAATGGGACCCAGTTCACCAGCGCAGCTTTCCAAGACTACTGCGAAGACCTCGGCATCCAGGTGTGCTATGCCTCTGTTGCTCACCCAAAGAGCAATGGACAAGTCGAGAGGGCCAACGCCGAGATTCTCCAGGGCCTCAAGACCCGCACCTATGCCAGCCTGAAGAAACATGGTACCAATTGGGTGGACGAGCTTCCGAAGACACTATGGGCTAACCGGACATCCCAGAGCCGGGCCACCGGAGAGACACCCTTCTTCATGGTGTATGGGGCCGAAGCTGTGCTTCCCCCAGACATCACCATGAAGTCTCACCGTGTTGGAGCTTACGACGAAGCCGCGCAGGACAACCTCCGGCGCGGAGACATCGATCTCGTCGATGAGGTCCGATTGCATGCAGCACTCCGTAACGCACGGTACATACAAGCGCTCTGCCGCTACCACCAGAGGTCTGTGCGTGCCCGGGAGCTGCAGGAAGGCGACCTGTTGCTGCGGCGCATACTTTCTCGTGAAGGGACCCACAAACTCTCCCCTAGTTGGGAAGGTCCCTTCCGAGCCACAAAAGTGTGCCGTCCCGGGTGCGTACGCCTTTCCGCCGAGGATGGGGAGCCACTCCCGAACCCTTGGAACATCGAACACCTCCGTAAGTTCTACCTCTAGAGCAATGATAGGACAGTCTCTTCTTTTTGTAATAGATTCCATAGAGTCCAGGAACAGCGCTCGGAGCAGCTAAGCCTCAGGGGATGGTACAGGACTACGTTCAGCTTCGCCTGGTTCCGATCCCAAGCGCATAGAGTATTGCTTCCCTTTTTAATGGGGCAGGTCGTGGCCTCCATGTATAGACTGCCTTCCTCCTATGGAAATTTATATGAAAAGAAACCTGTCCTACTTTGCTCTTCCCTTGTGCTCATTTAAATTACGTATTAAATTTTTATGACTGCACTTTCGGCGTATGCTCACCATGCGCTCGTGTCCCTCTTCTCATTCTCACCTCTAGTCGGCATTTGCTACCCTACCAAAGGCGGTTGCGTTGGAGGTACATGCCGATGGCCAGGGGGGCCCCGAGCTCCCGGCACTTCGCGCACTATAGTCCCCAAGCACCGTACAAGTGGATGGGGACCGTAAGCCAAATAAGACTATGAGATAGAGGAGGGGGAGCCCCCAAGAAGAATTTCGTTTCCCTTACTTGTGTGCAGGACCTCTCGGCCTCAGCTCCCCGCAGGAGTATGGTAGGTGCACCCAACCAATGGGACACACCTACCAGGGGGCCGCTACAGGATCGCGCAAGACCGGAACTCCAAGGTAAGACCGAAGAATCCGGACCTCGCCACCTCCGCAGGGGCGAGACCCGAAGGTCCCACGTGCCCAGCGGGGCCGGACCTCCCACTCCTCAGATGGGGGCTCCGAGCCCGCCACGCGGCCAACAGAAGCCGGACCTCCCCCCCTCCCCCCTCTCAGCGGGGAGAGGTCCGAAGGCTCCACGTGTCCCGAGGGGATGGACCTCCCTCTCCTCAGAGGAGAGCTCCGGGCCCGCCACGTGGCTAGCAGGACCGGACCTCCCCATTCTCATGGGGTGGGTCCTGGAGACCTCCGGGGCCCTTAATACAGTAAGGACCCGGGGAAGGTGTCTGTGCAGAGCTTCGAGATTGGTCAAGGCCTCTGAGTACCTTGCGGAGCTAAGGGCTTGGCCAGGTAAAACCAAGAAGAAGGCTAAGGCATGCAGACGCAAAAGATAGCAAGAGTATTCATACAAGGCTCCATGAGCTGGGCTACAGACTCACACAAAAAAAACCTAGGATCCCCAGAGCACGCCGTCGTTGTTGACGGCCGCTCCGCAGTCGCCTAGACTGATGGAGCAGGGGATGCTCTAGAAGCTCCCCTCGACGCATCTCCCCGGGACCTCTTTGTGTCGCCACCGGAAGGAGTGCCATCACCAGAAGCGGGAGGTACAGGCACCCCGTGTAAAAGCCCAAGAAAAGGGACTTGCAAAAACTTTTTCTTCACCTCACAACACCACAGTTTTTATTGTGGACACCTTAGGAAATGTTGTGAAGAGCAAGTAACCTCCATCAAAAGAATGATTAGAGGGGAAAGTCACAAAGTAGGGTTTCTACACATGAACATGAGAGGTTGAGCTCACCCCTAGAGTTTAAAAAGTCTTGGGAAGGTTCAGTCCAAAGCTCATGCAAATTCAACACTTTTTGAGGCACTTTTGGGTTATTTCAAAAAGAGGCCAATTTGAATGTAAATTCAAATTGCAGCAACTTTCATCACCCAAATTCAAAAGTTAGCTCCATATCTATACTCAGCACATTTTTCTGAGTAAACCCACCAATTTTCATCTCCATTGGAGTTCATCTTGTCAAGAGCTAAATTTGCAAGAATTCAAAACTGAATTTGAATTTCAGTTTAAATATGAAGCAAATTTAACCACACATGGTTTGAATTTGAGAATTCAAATTCAAACAAAGACTTGGGAGCTAAGTCTCACATTAAATTGTGAGTAGCTTGTGGGATAATTAGCAAAAACAGAAAAGAATTATTAGAGAAAAAAGGAATGAAGGGGAGGCCCACAGGTCAGTGGCACACACGAGGGGCAGTCGGTTGCTGCAGCCGACCTCGACTTCGCGCGCAAGCCAGGGAACGGCGGCGAGCCACCGAGGCAGCAATCGGCCACCTCACGGTGCCAAATCGCGGTTCAAAGGCCAGCGCACAGCCCACGCCGCCTTCCTCCTGCTTTCCAAACGAGAACCCCCCTACCGAGCTTCGTTCTCGATTCCGCGCGAGCACAGAAACACCGCCCTCTCTGATCACCGGCGTCCGGCCAGCACAGGCGCGCTCGTGCCCGACGAGCAACACAAGAAAGGACCGCCTTAAGGTGCTGATTCTTCTAGTCGCTACCGCTCTTCATTTCATGGACTGTCGAGGGAGTATTTCGCCGGGAAAGCTTCGGGGGTCTTGAGACCGAGCTCCCCTAAAATCCCAAAATTCGTGGGAATTAGCTCATCACCGGGCAAACCGAGTCACGCACACGCTCTATACACTGCCACGACCACCTAGGGTCGAAAACCAGTAAGAACCGTGGGCTAGGTTTACGGTTCTTTGAAGTCTTCTGAAGCACAGCCGATATCCGGCCTAGGTCGCCGATGAGGTCGTAGTTACCGCCGTTTTCACGGGGATCGGTGTCCATGTCCTTGACCAGCAGGTGTCAGCGGAGTTCCCCGAGCAAACCACATCGAAAAAGGTGCATGGGATGCCGAGTTGGACGTCGCCGGTGAGCTCCCGGCCGCTGTTGCCGTCGGGGGCACTGTTCCGGTGGTTGTCAAGTTCTGGGGAGGGCACCACTGTGTTCCTCAGGCCGAGATAGGCACTGGCAGCGAGATTCAGCAAGCTCCGAGAACCGGAACCCCTCTCCGGCGAGAGCTCTGGCGAGCTTGGCGGCGGGGTCGCGCGGGTGGCCGGAGGAAGACGAAGGGGTAGGCCCCACGCGTCAGCGGCTGGAGATAAATGGGTGGGATTCTCTGTGGTCCGGGATCCAGTGCGGCCGCGCGGGAAGGAGTCTGTGGCCCCGTGTGGTGCGGCTCCAGCGGTCGACACGTGGGCGGTGGGCCCACCCGCAGGATTTAAACATTTTTGGAATTTCCAGTTTTAGTGCAAACTTCAAATGCATAGAACTTTGGCTAGGAAACTCCAAATTCGATGAAACAAATTTTGCTGAACTCAGAATTCTGAGTACTTTCCAGCAATACCAAATTCAGCTCATGAAAGTGAATAGTTTTCCAGAATTAAATCCCTAAAGTTTAAACTGTTGGGAATTTTATCTGGAGAACTACTTTATAAAAAATTCTGAAATTTGGCTGAGAGGTTTATTAGAAAATCCCTGAATCCCAGTAAAAATTTCAGACTCATCCAAGTTCATTTAGTTACCCTAATTGGGTGATTAAGAGAACTGCCCTGAGAAAATAGAAAAATGTACAGAAACATTTTTCAGATTTTCTCAAATCTTAATTAGGGCATAATTTTCTGTAGAATTCTTCAAATGACATGAAACCAACTCCATTAGAACCATCTTAAAGTCTAGTTTCCAGAAAGTAATGGTTGGAGCCATGAAAACCCCTGGAATCATCCAGAGGCTCCAATATTGACCAAATGGGCTTTTATTTGTACAAGGTTCAAATGGACTTTGTTTCAAATGAAACTTGGTCAAGACTCTGGTTAGGACCCTACCAAGCCACAATAAAAATTTCAGAACCAAAGGGGAGGGCTAGCTAGAGTTAGTAGTAAATAAGTATTCAAGTTTACACATTGCATTTAAATTTACATGGAGTATTATATTCAACGTGTAGCCATTGAAGAAGAGACTCCGAAAGTGCTGGACTTCCTTCTTCCGGACGAAGAACTAACTACTGACCAGCAGCAACAAGGCAAGCCCTGGTTTGCATTAACCTTTTTATAAGTTTTACTTTGTTTACATGTGTCATATGAAGTATTTATGTGCATTAGGTATAGGATGAATGGAACCCCACTTGCATAACCAGAATTTTCCCTAAGAGTGAGGGTAGTGTCTAAGATCTCGAGTAGACAGGCTATGCTTAATGAGTCATAGGACTTCGGTACAAGTCGAGTAGTTGTAATCTACTCGCGAGATAGGCATTGGGACACACGGGTTCGGTTGAGTGACGCGAGATCACTTTAGTAATGAAAATGAGACTAGGCAGGGGCTAGGGCGCAGCAAGAGGGAGTCTTGTGTGCGCATCCCTGCCCGTGTTGATTGAGGACCGATCCGTGTGCGGCCCTGCTGAACAAGTATTGAACGTACCGAAGGCATATCGGATATATGGGCCCCGATAAACCGATGTAGCCTAAACCTCCGGGCGTCGAGACATAACGCACCGATTTATAGGTGTAGGCTGAGGGCAGCAAGGTGGAAATCTGCCAACGGGCATAGAGAGATGCTCCGTGTGGGGAACCTCCTGCTCGTTTTGGTGCGACCGGTTCGACGTTTGGGCTGTTGGGTGAAAGGTTGTCCCGTACGACATCGAGTGAGCCTGCTGTGCAGCTCCACGGGTGGGCGTACGTGACGTGCTCTTTGGGTTTCCCTGCAGGTGTATATCGAGTCGATTCGCCGTCCCTCGCGGTGATGAGTACCGCTTGTTCACTGCGTCGTAACGTAGATAATTTTTGGAATGCTGTGATTCATTATTGCTGTCATGATATAATTGTATTGCTACATGTGTGCCACCAAATATTGCTCACTAAATTTCAGCTTCATGAACTGTTAACTTGTTGCTAAAAGATGAACTAAGGATGAACTTGTAGGCGAGTCCGTTTGCTGAAATGTTACTACCTTATGTCTTGGTATACCTCATGTAGAGTTTCATGCTTAGGTGAGTCGGTTAAGCCTTGCTGAGCCTTCGTGCTCATGGTTGCTGCTTAAGTGTTTTTCAGGTGAGGAGCCACCCACGGACTCGGAGTACGAGTCCACCGGCGAGGGTTACCCTCCGTCGGGGACCACGGCTGAGTGGGAGCCGTACACGCCGCGCTGAGCTGAGACGTGCAGCTAGTGTGGGTTGCCCTAGGGCTGGGCAACCGACTTTTGCTAGATAGGTGGGCGTGAGTTGTACAAAAGAAACTTCCGCTGTGTAATAAAGACTCTAGTTTGTAACTGAGAAGTGTACTACTTTGTACCTTCAGTTTGTTTTCCCTTGTAATATAATGTGTTCTTATGACGTGTGCTGTCGGGTGCCGCACCGCGCGGCACCACCCTCTGCGATCCTGGATGAGCGTATTCCGCTCCGCCACAGCCTGGTATCAGAGCTGCAGTGGGGATAGCACAGTACTTAAGGACTGCATTATGGGAAAAATTTAGGTATACGGTGAGGATTCGGTAGTTGCCCAAGTAAGGACTATATTAGCATAGTTATTTAAAGTGGCAAGGACTAACTTATGTGTTTTAATTCTGAATTTCAATTATGTAACGACGCACCTATGCTCTGGTAAGTATGGTAAGGAACGCCACTGAAAGCGGTTCAATTTCGGTTAGCTCCCCCTGACGAGGAACGTGGTTCAGGGATAGGTCTCACAGCTTGGTGTGAGACGTCAATATGAAACTCTTGGACTCTTCATGTTCCTGAGTTCATATGAAACGCTGATCCCTAGCGTGCTTTAGGCAAGTAAGTGGAGACCCCATCGCGTGGTCAGTAACGCGAGAGTGTGTTCGTCTGGAAATAGCCCAGGAGGACATACGCAGCGCTTGCCATCGGCATGCCCTGCAGGGCAGTAGGTGGTATATGTTGGGTTGATAACATTCCCAACCGTGACGACCCGTTCATGACATACTCGGGTTCCCCGTCATGTGGTGTTGAAACACGATCACGTACCTTGAGACGTGACCTAACTCAAGGACGGCCGTATGGAAATGATACGGGCGTGTGTATTTACTTTCAAATATGGTACTGCCTGAAATGAAACCAACCATTGAGTGCACCATTATTGTGTGGTCTTCTGCAGGTACTAACCACGTATGTATCCGTGTAGAAAACGTGTGCGAGAGACCGTTTAGTGCCACACTTGAGACGTATATGCCGGTATGATCCGGTTAGGATTTTATTTTGTGAGGAACGTAGTACCGAGTTATTGTAGGCATATGCATGAAAATAATGATAACAAGGAAATAAAATCTATAGGTTCAACATTTAGGACCCTGGTTAGGTATAAGAATGGGATAGTGGTAAGTGTAGTTCCAAAAAGACTGAAAACAGAGTGCTCTGTTTTGGACAGCAAGTTTGCTGATCTTCAACAGGGCATAACTCACAGGTCTTTTAGCCGAGAGAGGTATGCTATATAGTTCTGGAAAGGTATTGAAGTACTCTACAACTTTGTTGTAGACATCCAGAGCTGAAACTCACCTTAAGGTGGCTTAAATCCTAGAGGAAAGTAAACTGTCCAGAACCAGGACAGAGTAAAACATTCTCTGGACTGTTCTGTTTTCAAACATAACTCCCAGTAGAAAAATCTAAAATTGTCATGTAATACATCCTTAGAAAGAGTAGAAGATTTGTGGCATCTTTGCAATTCAAAGTTCCTGAAATTTCAGCACAGAGTTCAGTGGAAACTCGAATTGGAAGCAGCAACTTCCAAGGGAGGTGCTGTTAAAATTCTTCCAGAAATTCTGCTGACTTTGAATTAGCATAACTTTTTAACCAAAGCTGATCTGAGGGCAAATGAGTACTCGTTGTAAATATACTGAAGTTAACTTTAACTTTGGTATTCAACTTGAGTCATAAAAATGCCCAGAACCAGATCGAAACTTTGAATAGGTAGAAACTGGTCATTCTGACAGAAGAATGACAGTTGAACTCATTGAAAAGGGTGTTGTACCCTAAGGTTGGTATACGTGATGACAACGCGATAATAATGTCTCGTAGAGACCAAACCTAGTTATGATGAGCTTCCAAAGTGGAGGTTCATAAAGTTGGATTAAACTAGCTTGTGTTTGGTCTGGTAATGGTGTAGCTTGTGCAAAGTTATTACATTATCTACTTACGAGATATATCGCATGTTTTTGTTGTCATAATGTTTTTACGCCCATTTCTATTGGACTGCATGCAAAATGTTGCGGGACTGATGTTTAAGGTCGTGTGGTTGCAGATGGTTCGTACTAGGACCACGCACGAGGTTGGTGGCTCTAGCCAACAGGGAGGTGATGACTCCCAGCCACTGGCCTACGACAGCACCCCGCAGCAGCAGCCACCACCGCCGCCTCCGCTTACTCTAGCGGATGTGATAGCGGCACTGGTGGGAGGTCGTGAGGAGCAGACCGACCTGCTCCGCACGATCGTGCAGAATACGTCCCAGGCGGGGGGACGTCAAGAGCGAGGGCCTCGTGAGCCCCGTGAAGTGTCGTACTCGGATTTCATGAGTACGCACCCTCCAGTGTTCACCGAAGCCGAAGAACCACTGGAGGCGGACAACTGGCTGCGGACTATCGAGTCCAAGTTTGGGCTGCTCCAGTGTACGGAGCGACAGAAGACCCTGTTCGCAGCACAACAGCTCCACGGTGCCGCTGGTGCGTGGTGGGCGAACTATGTCGCCTCACGTCCGGCTGGCCATGCCGTGGAATGGCAAGAGTTCCGGGAGGCGTTCCGCGCCTATCACATTCCTCCTGAAATCATGAAGAGGAAGTTCCAAGAATTCTTGGAGCTGAAGCAGGGCGGGAGGAGTGCCCATGACTACTCCCGTGCCTTCAACCATCTGGCGCAATATGCGTCAGACTATATCTCCACGGAGGAGAAGAAGAGGGAGCATTTCTATCGGGGTTACACCCCGAAATGAAGACGCACCTCGTTCAGTGGAATCGCGGCACATTCAACGACTTAGTCAATGCCGCGATCATGCAAGAGGATGCTCAGCGGGAGTTGGCAGCTGAGCAGAGGAAGCGCAGCACTCCACCTAGCAGCGGTGGTGGCGCGCCTCAGAAGTACCGTATGGTGTATCGGACACCATCCGGGCAGCAGTGGCGTCCACCGGCGCGACCTCAACAGTTCGGGGGACGTTCGTTCCAAGCACCCCCGTTCCGTCCGCCGATGCCACCACCAAGACAGCAACAGCAGCAGCAGCAGCAGACGGTACCCCGGGTGTTTCCACCGCCACAACGCGCCCCGGGATTCCGTCCACCGATCAGCGGGGGACCGCCCCATTTCACCTGCTTCACGTGTGGCCAGGCGGGCCACTTCGCGAAGGACTGTCCCCAGGGGCAGCTGAGCAGCGGGCAAGCCCAGTTCCAGGGCGGTGCTCGAGGCCGACCTCCGGTGAAGAAGGTTGGTCAGCAGACTGGAGGCATCCACAACCTCGACAATGAGGACGCCCCAGAGGGAGACAACGTGCTGGCGGGTACGTTTACTCTCAACAATCAAGCCATCGTCATATTATTTGATTCTGGTGCAACCCACAGCTTTATAAGTGCATCCTATGTGGCTAAGCATCTGTCGGTACCTGAGATATGGGGTACCCCCGCGCACAGGGTAAAATGCCTAAGGTGCTCGCCCTTCTCCGCAGGGAGAGCTCCGAAGGCGCCACGCGTCTGGCGGGGCCAGACCTCCCTCTCCTCAGAGGAGAGCTCCGGGCCCGCCACGTGGCATACAGAAGCCGGACCTCCCCCTCCGTGGGAGAGAGGTCCGAAGACGCCACGCGTCCAGCGAGGCCGGACCTCCCTCTCCTCAGAGGTGAGCTCCGGGCCGGCCACGTGGCGTGCAGAAGTCGGACCTCCGCCTCCGCGGGAGAGAGGTCCGAAGGCGCCACGCGTCCAGCGGGGTCGGACCTCCCTCTCCTCAGAGAAGAGCTCCGGACCCGCCACGTGGCTGGAAGAACGGTGCTGCCTGCCCCCGAGCGGTAGGCAGCGGGCGTAAAGGCGCCCCTCACCTTGCCCGTACAAGGAATTCAAGGCCCGCGTCTTCCCAAGACGCGGAAACGCGGAGCTCGCGCCTGTCAGGTGCCGTTGCGTCCAGTCGCATCACAGACTGGCGCGTGGTGTCAGAACCTGACAGGTAATAAACGCCGCGACAAGACATCCCATGCCGCCTGCGCCGTCATCAACCACTACGACTAGCGCACGGCATGGGCAGGGCGGCAAAAGGAAGACTCAGAAGCCTTCGACCGGAGGCAACCACCGGCATAACTACAGATACGGTAGATAATAGACAATCTCCCCGGGACCACCTGTCGGGTCCCGGCTTCCCTTGTAAGCCGCCCGAGCCTTGGACTATAAAAGACTCAGGTAGGCGTCGATAGCAAGGGTTCGCATTCTGCAACTCATACGCTAGCCATACACTCTCAAGCTGTAACTCACCCCCAAGCTCAGGCCCCCGGCCCTGAGCAGCAAGCAATACAGTGAGCTCCATAGCTCGCCGTGGACGTAGGGTTTTACGCTCCGGCGGCCTGAACCACGTAAAACTTCCCGTGTCAAGCTCTCACTAACTCGTCTATTCGCGCAAGCTCTCCGCTAGGAACTAGCCCCTCTGAAAAAAGAACCTCCACGGGCTGCCCAGTGCAGGCCCGGGGGAAGTGTCGATCGCACACTTCGACATTTGGCGCGCCAGGAAGGGGGCTTTTCCCCTAGTGTGACGAGTTTCCGCCAACGAAGATGACCAAGCTCCCTTCAGCGGCAAGCTCTCCTCCTCCGCATTCATGGCGAACCGTGACCAGCGGAGAGTACATGTCGACGCACTCAGGACGGAGTGTGTCGGCACAAGCGGGTAGCCAGCAGCCGACTCCGGCAACGCCGACTCCGGATATGCAGGCCCCGACCAGCGTAAGGTCTTCTGCAGCGCTGAGCGTACACCATGGAGGTGCGCTAGCTGCAGCAAGGGCGCTGCTGCGCAACCCACCTGCAGGGGATGCACCCCATTCAGCAACCTAGCAATGGGTCCGTGAGGTGGACCGCCTCGTCGTCGCCGCTGCGAACCCTCGATTTCAGCGAGGGCGGCGCCCAGGGCAACCAGCTGTGTCGCTGACGCGCACACCCACGGTTGACGGGCTAACGGCGGATTCCAGCTCCTCCAGGCTCCTGTCGACGGACCTGCGAAGGGAACTGGAGCGGTGCCACTTGGGGCAGGACGCCCGGGTGTACCTCGAGCGACGTCGAGAGAGGCGTCGCAACCATGAGGCAGGCGACAGCATGTCATCGGCCTCGACACAACCGGAAGGGCAGGCCTTCGCCATGTGAGCCCCACCTCAGGCATATGCTGCGCAACATATGCCACCACCATATGCGCCACAAGTAGCGGCCCCGGCCTATGGTGCAGCCTTGCCCATCCGGGATACGTGCTGCCAGGTGTGAACCACCTGCTCGCAGAACCAGTACCTACAGCAGCAGGTGCAGGATGTGCGGCCCTTGCGACCCACCTTCGCTTCGCAAGGTGGCCGCGCAAGTTTCGCCCGCACTTGCCCGAGAAGTACGACGGAAGCGTCAACCCGGCGGAGTTCCTCCAGATCTACTCCACCGCCGTACTTGCTGCAGGAGGCGATGCGGCTGTCATGACCAACTACTTTCCCGTCGCCTTGACCGGCCCAGCCCGGTCCTGGCTCATGAATCTACCCCAGGGGTCCATAACCTCTTGGGGTGAGCTCTGCCGGCAGTTCGTCGCCAACTTCGGCAGCTCCTACACCCGTCCCGGCACGGAGCTTGATCTCCACGCCGTCAAGCAACAACCTGGGGAGTCGCTGCGCTCTTTCATCCAGCGGTTCTCTCAGGTGCGCAACACCATCCCACATATCCAAAGCGCCTCTGTGGTGGTGGCGTTCCGACAGGGTGTCCGGGACGAGAAAATGCTCGAGAAGCTCGCGACCAGAGAGGTCCGCGACGTCTCGGAGCTCTTCAGCCTGGCGGATAAGTGCGCCAGGGCAGCCGAAGGGCGGAACTGGCACGCACTGCCGACCTCCGAGTCAGGAGAGCAGCCCGGGTCCGGAGCTGCTGCCTATGGGGGTGGCAAGAAGACCAAGAACCGGGGGAGTGGAAAGATGAAGCCACCATTCACTGCCCCCGTCGCCGCAGCTGCGACAACCAGCGGAGCTCGGGGGCCGCGCCCCGACAAGAGGCAGCGGCAATCACCGGCCCCAGACAGTGGCCAGGGCGGGCTATGCCCTGTGCATGGCACCTGCAACCATATAGCTGCCGAGTGCTGGGAGATCCAGAGGCTCGCAGAGCGCTTCCGTAATGGAAGACAGCAGAGGGCTGAAGCACCGCCCTACCCTCAGAGGGATGGCAAACAGAGGGCCGATGCCCCAGTCACCGCTGCCCACCAAGTGGGGTTCCAGGAGCCTCAGCGTGTCATAAAGACAGTGCATGACGGTGAGGACTCCAGTTCTGACGGTGACGGGCCAAGGTGTTAGCCAGCTGCGGCACGCCTCCGTGCCTTGAACATACCTCTCGGGGGCCGCCTAGGGTCCGTCAACCCCTTGAAGGCCTTGCCAGAAGGTGGAGACGCCTTAGGTCATCCAAGGCGAGCCCGGGTCCACCTACCCCTTGAAGGCCTTAGCCAGAAGGGGAGAACTCCCCGGGGGCCCCGGAGAGAAGCCACGCAGGACCTGATCCAGCGTGAAGACAACAACTTCGACAAGACTCGGCTTGCAGGGACACCCCACAACGCACGGTCTCGGCTAATGCTCTAAGTACTACCGCCAAAGAACCAGATGCGACGGGGGCCCGCAAGAAGGCGGCCTGGTGAAGCGGCACGCTATATTCCAAGAAGGACCCATAAGCTCTCCCCCAGCAGGGAAGGTCCCTTCCGAATCATGAAAGCTGCCGCCCCAGGTACACATGCCTTTCAACCGAGAGTGGGATCCATTCCCAAAAATCCTTGCCATGGAGCAACACTGTAAGTCCTACTTACTGAGCATCGGTAGAACTGGGTTATTCACTTCTGTAATAGACCCCATAGAACTTAGGAACAGAGCTTGGGGTAGCTAAGTCTCAAGGGAAGGTACAGGACTACGTCCAGTTTAGCCTGGTTCCGACCCTAAGCGCGTAGAGTCTTGCTTCTCTTGTAGACGAGGCGGAACATTGCCCCCACGAACAGCCAGAATTCCACCTATGGGCGCGAATACAGAGACCTGTTCTACTTAGCTCCTTCTCAAGCGCTCATTTAAATTATGCATTAATTTTTATGATCACACTATCTCTGTATGTTCATCATACGTCTAGCTCCCCCTCTCCTGTGCTCATCCATAGTCGGCATTTGCTATCCTCCCGAAGGCGGCTGCGCTTGAGGCACCTGCCGATGGCCGAGTGAGTCTCTCGGGCCTCCCCCAGTCAGGTGTTGCGGTGTCAGTTGGTCACCTCCAGGAAAGGCCAGCGTTGTGCATGGGGGTCCAGGGTGCGTATCCAGCTTAGCCGGCCCAGAGCCCAAAGCATGCGCATCCTGCTCTCCGGAGGTCCAGGGGAGTACGTCCTCTTTGCCTGGTCATGAACCCAAAGCGCGTGCACCCTGCTTCCCCAACGCATGGCCCGGTACTAGGGATCGGACGGCCATACCCGGACCTCGGAGGGAGCCGAAGCTCCGGCGCCTCGTGCACAGAATTGCCCAAGCCCCGTATAGCGGGCCAGGACCATAAGACAGATAAGACTAGGAGACAGGAGGGGAGGACCCCCGAGGAGAATTACGTTTCCTCTACCTGTGTGCAGGACCTTCAGGTTACGGCAACAGGGACTGCATGAAGCGGGGGGAAAGGAGCTACCAGCTACACCGGCCTGAGACTGGAAGGACCGGGACCTGCCCCTCCAGCAGGGGTGGGGCCCGGAGGCCCCACGTGTCCAGCAGGCCTGGAACTCTCTCCTTCCTTGAGGAGAGCTCCGGGCTCGCCACGTGGCAGGCAGGAACCGGACCCCCCCCCCTCAGCGGGAGGGCTCCGAAAGCCCTACGTGTCCAATATGACCGGAGCTCCCGTCTCTTGAGGAGGAGCTCCGGACCCAACCACGTGGCCGGCAGATTTGGAGCCCCCCATAGGGCGAGGTTCGGAGACCTCCGGGGGCCCCTAACACGGTTAGGACCCGGGGGGGGGGGTGTCTGAGCGAAGCTCCGAGATTGGAAATGACCTCTGAGTACCTTGTGGAGCTAAGGACTCAGCCAGGCAAAGCCAAGAAGGAGGGAAAAGCATCACAGACACAAGTATCCAAGAGAGTCAAATTAAGCAAGGCTCCTTGAGCTGGACTACAGACTCGATAAAAAAGGGAAAAGCAAGTCCTAAGGATCACCCGGCTCTCGCCGGAACCTTGCTGCTACAAGGGCGGCCACATCCGCGACTTCAGCCCTGGCAGCTTCCTCCCGCTCCGCGGCTGGGCCCTCTCTGGCTGGCTCCAGTGAGAAAGAGGGGTCGCGGCTCTTGAAGCATGCCAGCACATGCGAGGCGACCTCTAAAGCCAAGCCGCGGCCCTCGGCTTCAAGATCGCTGGCAACCACCGAGTCAAGTCTGTCCAGCTTGGCGCCGATCGACTCCAATGCAGGGATCACCTCTGCCACCTGCAATGCGGGAGTTTCGGCCCTCACCGGACTGAAATCAAGAGGGATCAGGGCGGACCCCGCCCGATCCACGAAGCCTGAGACCGCAAGGGCCTCGGAGGACCGTAGGGCTGAGAGTTCCTCCACCTCGCGGCGGGCTGCCTGCAGAGCCCCAGGTTCCTCTCGGAGAATTCCTTCTCCTGGGCCGCCAGGGAACTCTCCCGAAGGCGGAGGGTCTCGGCTAGCCGCTCCAACTCAGCGGCCCTGAAGCCGGCAGTCAACTTGCGGTCCAAGACCGCCCGACGATCATGGATGCCTGTTCATCCCTCAAGTCAAGGTCTGCCTTCAGAATCTCCAGCTCCTCCATCAGAGCTCGGAGGTCATCCTCGCCCGCAGCAAGCTGCGCGGCGACCCTCTCTGCCTCAGCTGCCACGGAACGCTCCCGCTCCTCAATGCCGAGTTCGCGGCGCTCCAACCGCTGCCGTATTTCCACAGCAGCAGAGAGGCTCTCTTCGGCCCGGGCGTGAGCCTCCAGGGCCTCCCTGTTGATCCGCCGCGACTGGGTGTCCATGCGGTCAACAGCCCGCTTCATCCGGTCGACGAGCGTTTCCCGGAAGTCGAGCAACTCCCGCCTGGAGTTGAGCTCGCTCTTAACCTTCGCGGTCCTCTCCCGCAAAAGGTTCCCCCAGGTGAGGAGGCGGTCCCGTTCAACCGTATACTCCTCCCGCTCGCGCCCTAGCGCAGCCAAGACCTGCCGTACGCTCGACTCGGCGAGCGCGAAGGCGTCCGCCAGAGGCAATGGAGCAACAGAAGCTGGGGCAGTCCCCCCGACCTCCTCCATTACCTCGTCCTCGGGAAGAGCCGGCGCGCCAGCCGCCGAGACAAGACGCCGATCAGGAGAAACTGGCCCAGCGGCCCTGGCAGCCGGGCCAGCCGGGCTCTCTTCAGCTTCAGGCTCCTTGACCTGAGGAGGGGGACGAGCCGGGGAAGACGGAGCTGGAGAAGAAGCCAGGCCGCCTAGTACAGGATCAACCTGTGCTGGCTCGGGGGCCGCGGTAACCGTCTCGGCAGGAAGAGACGGCGCCGCCGCGGAGTCCGGGCACACCGGAATAGGAGAAGTCCGCGCTGGCCTGGGGGCCACCGCAGCTGCCCCTGGCTCCGAGCGCATCGGCACAGATTCCCCGCAAGACGGGGAAGGCCGGGAAGTGCGGACACTACAGCGGGCTCTGAACCCCGACTTCCGAGCCGGGGTAGGATTTCCAGAGCCCGCTACCGTCTCCGACGACCGCTCCGCAGTCGCTTGGACTGGCGGAACAGGGGACGCCACAGAGGCTTCCCCTAGCACATCAGCCCGGGGCCTCTTCAAGTTGCCACCGGAGGGAGTGTCAGGCACCCCAGAACCCCGACTTGGCACCGGCGCCGTTGCTGGAGGAGATCGGGCACGTTTCTTCTCTGGCAGCGGGTTGGAAGCCATGGCAAGGGAGAGCTCAAAGGCAAGGAAGCAAAAGCGCAAGAGTCCAAGAAGAAACGCAGAGAAGTGCGAAGGGAAGCTACAACGTGGGTGAGACCCCCTCTAAAAAGCTTCCCGGTGCAGTTCCAAGCGATTCGGAACTCTTCGGATACCCCGCACCCGCAACCGCTTCGGTTCCTAGACCGAGTGCCGATGACGGGTAGGCCCAAGCCGCTTAACTGAAGCGGTGGGGGCAAGGAGTCAGTCTCCTAAGAAGATGAGCCGGCAAGGCCCTTCGGCGGTTCCCGAAGAAAGCGCCGCAACGTGCAGAAGTGGCAGCCTTGGGAACCACCGCAGTAAAAGCAATCATCAAGTGGGCGCACGCTCTCACGACCCCGCGGCCGTTCGTGCTCCAGCAGCTGTTAAGTCGGGACTTAGAGAAAGTGCGCGGATCGGAAGAGACGGAGGTCCCACCTCGGGCTCGCTATCTCCCCCGAGATGGGCCCGGGGGCCACTATCGGTACCTGAGATATGGAGTACCCCCGCGCACAGGGTAAAATGCCTAAGGTGCTCGCCCTTCTCCGCAGGGAGAGCTCCGAAGGCGCCACGCGTCTGGCGGGCCGGACCTCCCTCTCCTCAGAGCAGAGCTCCGGGCCCGCCACGTGGCATACAGAAGCCGGACCTCCCCCTCCGCGGGAGAGAGGTCCGAAGACGCCACGCGTCCAGCGAGGCCGGACCTCCCTCTCCTCAGAGGTGAGCTCCGGGCCCGCCACGTGGCATGCAGAAGTCGGACGTCCCCCTCCGCGGGAGAGAGGTCCGAAGGCGCCACGCGTCCAGCGGGGCCGGACCTCCCTCTCCTCAGAGAAGAGCTCCGGACCCGCCACGTGGCTGGAAGAACGGTGCTGCCTGCCCCCGAGCGGTAGGCAGCGGGCGTAAAGGCGCCCCTCACCTTGCCCGTACAAGGAATTCAAGGCCCGCGTCTTCCCAAGACGCGGAAACGCGGAGCACGCGCCTGTCAGGTGCCGTTGCGTCCAGTCGCATCACAGACTGGCGCGTGGTGTCAGAACCTGACAGGTAATAAATGCCACGACAAGACATCCCATGCCGCCTGCGCCGTCATCAACCACTACGACTAGCGCACGGCATGGGCAGGGCGGCAAAAGGAAGACTCAGAAGCCTTCGACCGGAGGCAACCACCGGCATAACTACAGATACGGTAGATAATAGACAATCTCCCCGGGACCACCTGTCGGGTCGCGGCTTCCCTTGTAAGCCGCCCGAGCCTTGGACTATAAAAGGCTCGGGTAGGCGTCGATAGCAAGGGTTCGCATTCTGCAACTCATACGCTAGCCATACACTCTCAAGCTGTAACTCACTCCCAAGCTCAGGCCCCCGGCCCTGAGCAGCAAGCAATACAGCGAGCTCCATAGCTCGCCGTGGACGTAGGATTTTACGCTCCGGCGGCCTGAACCACGTAAAACTTCCCGTGTCAAGCTCTCACTAACTCGTCCATTCGCGCAAGCTCTCCGCTAGGAACTAGCCCCTCCGAAAAAAGAACCTCCGCGGGCTGCCCAGTGCAGGCCCGGGGTAAGTGTCGATCGCACACTTCGACAGCATCAAATGCAAGTCTTCCCAACCGACTGCACTTATATGATCTGCTCACCGGGAGGGAAGATTTCAGCTAATATGATGATTCCAAAAGCACCTCTGTGCTTAGGTGGGAAACTATATCCCACCACCTTGATAATCCTTATGGGACAAAAGATTGATGCAATCTTAGGGATGTCATGGCTACAATACCATGGCGCTGTCCTAGAGACTCGGACATGGACGGTTCACTTAAATTCTCCATTCCACCATCCGCATTCCATGGTGTTAGACACGCCAGTCCGGGAAGTTTTAGCAATTAATAATGCTGAAGCTCTCTAGTTAGAAGACATCCCCGTAGTCCGGGAGTACCCTGATGTGTTCCCGGATGATCTTCCGGGCATGCCACCTGAGCGGGATGTCGAGTTCAAGATTGAACTTGCACCCGGGACCACGCCCATATCACGGAGACCATACAAAATGGCTCCCAATGAGCTGGCTGAACTGAAAGAACAGCTCAATGATCTGTTGAGCAAGGGTTTCATTAGGCCGAGTTCCTCGCCTTGGGGATGCTCGGCGCTGTTTGTAAAGAAGAAGGATGAAACCCTGAGGCTGTGTGTGGACTACCGGCCGCTCAACGCCGTCACCATCAAGAATAAGTACCCACTGCCCCGTATTGACATCTTGTTTGATCAACTTGTGGGGGCAAGTGTATTCTCAAAGATGGACCTTCGCTCTGGATATCACCAGATCAAGATCCGGGCTGAGGATATCCCGAAGACGGCGTTCTCGACGAGATACGGCTTATATGAATATCTCGTCATGTCCTTTGGTCTCACCAATGCTCCAGCCCATTTCATGTATCTCATGAACTCGGTGTTCATGCCGGAGCTGGACAAGTTCGTGGTAGTGTTCATCGATGATATCTTGGTTTACTCCAAGACAGAAGCTGAACATGCCGAACACTTGCGGATCGTTCTTCAACGATTGCGAGACCACAAGCTTTACGCCAAGTTCAGCAAATGCAAATTTTGGATCAGCCAAGTGCCATTCTTGGGACATATCATCTCAGCTGAAGGCATTGCGGTTGACCCAAGTAAAATAGAGCAAGTGTTGAAATGGAAAGCTCCCACTTCAGTTCATGAAGTCAGAAGCTTCCTCGGGTCAGCGGGATACTACCGGAGATTCATTCCAAGCTTCTCCAAGCTCGCTAAGCCGATGACAGAGTTGCTGAAGAAAGGGAAGAAATATGTTTGGAACACGGCGTGTGAGGGAGCGTTCCGAACATTGGTGAAGCATCTCACAACAGCCCCGGTGTTAGCTCAGCCGGATACAACAAAGCCCTTCGACGTGTATTGTGACGCGTCCGGTATTGGGCTTGGCTGCGTGTTGATGCAGGAAGGATGTGTGGTCGCTTATGGATCATGCCAACTTCGGAACCATGAGCAGCATTACCCTACTCATGACCTTGAGCTTGCTGCAGTGGTTTTGGCACTGAAAATGTGGAGGCACTATCTCCTGGGGAACTTGGTGCATCTCTACACCGACCACAAGAGCTTGAAATACATTTTCGCCCAGAAGGAGCTGAATATGAGGCAAAGGAGGTGGTTAGAATTAATCAAGGACTATGAAATTGAGATTCACTACCACCCCAGCAAGGCGAATGTGGTTGCCGACGCGCTGAGTCGGAAATCACATGTCCATCACCTCACCATTACACCGGTGGAGGAGGAAGAGCCAAGTTTATACTTGGTTCCTTATGGATCGCTGTACAACCTTGCCCTCATCCCTACTATTAGGGAGGACATCATTGCACCTCAGAAGACGGATAAAGGCATGGCACATCTCCGGAGACGGATAGACAATGGAGAAATTAAATGTTTCCGGAAAGATGATGGGGGGACGCTATGGTTTAATGACCGCATAGTCGTACCCCGAGATATGGAGTTGAGGAAGAAGATCCTCGATGAAGCTCACTTGTCCAAATACTCCATTCATCCGGGCAGCAACAAGATGTACCAAGATTTGAAAAAGAAATTTTGGTGGACACGGATGAAGCAGGAGGTAGCGAAGTACGTATCCGAGTGTGATACGTGCCGACGAGTGAAGGCTGATCACATGAAGAAATCAGGTCTGTTGCAACCCCTGAAGATCCTGGCATGGAAATGGGAAGATGTGAGCATGGATTTCATTGAGGGATTACCCCTAACATCCAACAAACATGATTCCATTTGGGTAATCGTTGATCGGTTAACCAAGACGGCTCACTTCATCCCGGTGAATACACGTTACAATGCCGGCAAATATGCGGAGCTGTACATAGCGATAATTCTATGCCTATACGGGGTACCCAAGACCATCGTCTCAGACCGAGGTGCATTATTTGTATCTCGCTTTTGGGAGCAGCTACACGCTGCATTGGGTACTAAGTTGATCAGGAGCTCCGCTTATCACCCTCAGACAGATGGCCAGACAGAGAGGGTGAATCAAGTTCTGGAAGACATGTTGAGAGCATGTGCCATCCACCATGGTAGGAACTGGGATGAACACCTACCATTGGCGGAATTCTCGTACAACAACGGCTATCAGGCGAGTATCAAAATGGCACCTTACGAAGCTCTCTACGGTCGTAAATGCCGAACCCCATTAAACTGGTGCGAGTCCAGTGAAAGGGTCACATTCGGGGTTGATGTGGTGAACGACGCCGAAGAGCGCGTTCAGATAATTCAAGCCAATTTGAAGGCCGCTCAATCCCGGCAGAAGAGCTACGCTGATAAGAGGTGTAGACCGTTGCACTTCGACGTCAGTGAACACGTGTACCTCCGCGTGTCTCCGATGAAGGGCGTGCACCGGTTCGGTGTGAAGGGGAAGCTCGCTCCCCGTTTCATTGGACCCTACGCTATCACCGAGAAGTGTGGACCAGCGGCGTATCGATTGGAATTACCGGCATCTCTCGCTGGTGTCCATGATGTTTTTCATGTTTCGCAACTGCGAAAATCTTTAAAGCATACGTCTGCTGTTCCTACCAAAGACATGGGCGAGCTGAAACCGGATTTAACCTATGAGGAGTATCCGGTGGAAATTCTTGATGAGAAAGCCAGAACCAACGCGTAGCAGAATGCTGTGGTTCTACAAGATACTCTGGAGTAACCACACCGCGGAAGAAGCGACGTGGGAGAGCGAGGAGTTCCTTCGCTCAAATTACCCGGAGTTCATGGCATATCAACATGGGTAAGTCCCTATTACATCGCTATCTCTTCTTTTATAATCTCGGGACGAGATTCTTTTAAGGGGGGAGGGATGTAAAAGCCCAAGAAAAGGGACTTGCAAAAACTTTTTCTTCACCTCACAACACCACAGTTTTTATTGTGGACACCTTAGGAAATGTTGTGAAGAGCAAGTAACCTCCATCAAAAGAATGATTAGAGGGGAAAGCCTTCACTTTCACAAAGTAGGGTTTCTACACATGAACATGAGAGGTTGAGCTCACCCCTAGAGTTTAAAAAGTCTTGGGAAGTTTCAGTCCAAAGCTCATGCAAATTCAACACTTTTTGAGGCACTTTTGGGTTATTTCAAAAAGAGGCCAATTTGAATGTAAATTCAAATTGCAGCAACTTTCATCACCCAAATTCAAAAGTTAGCTCCATATCTATACTCAGCACATTTTTCTGAGTAAACCCACCAATTTTCATCTCCATTGGAGTTCATATTGTCAAGAGCTAAATTTGCAAGAATTCAAAACTGAATTTGAATTTCAGTTTAAATATGAAGCAAATTTAACCACACAAGGTTTGAATTTGAGAATTCAAATTCAAACAAAGACTTGGGAGCTAAGTCTCACATTAAATTGTGGGTAGCTGCTGGGATAATTAGCAAAAACAGAAAAGAGTTATTAGAGAAAACTGAATGAAGGGGAGGCCCACAGGTCAGTGTCACACACGAGGGGCAGTCGGTTGCTGCAGCCGACCTCGACTTCGCGCGCAAGCCAGGGAACGGCGGCGAGCCACCGAGGCAGCAATCGGCCACCTCACGGTGCCAAACCGCGGCTCAAAGGCCAGCGCACAGCCCACGCCGCCTTCCTCCTGCTTTCCAAACGAGAACCCCCCCTACCGAGCTTCGTTCTCGATTCCGCGCGAGCACAGAAACACCGCCCTCTCTGATAGCCGGCGTCCGGCCAGCACAGGCGCGCTCGTGCCCGACGAGCAACACAAGAAAGGACCGCCTTAAGGTGCTGATTCTTCTAGTCCCTACCGCTCTTCATTTCATGGACTGTCGAGGGAGTATTTCGCTGGGAATGCTTCGGGGGTCTTGAGACCGAGCTCCCCCAAAATCCCAAAATTCGTGGGGGTTAGCTCATCACCGGGCAAACCGAGTCACGCACACGCTCTATACACTGCCACGACCACCTAGGGTCGAAAACCAGTAAGAACCGTGGGCTAGGTTTACGGTTCTTTGAAGTTTTATGAAGCACAGCCGATATCCGGCCTAGGTCACCGATGAGGTCGTAGTTACCGCCATTTTCACGGGGATCGGTGTCCATGTCCGTGACCAGCAGGTGTCAGCGGAGCTCCCCGAGCAAACCACATCGAAAAAGGTGCATGGGATGCCGAGTTGGACGTCGCCGGTGAGCTCCCGGCCGCTGTTGCCGTCGGGGGCACTGTTCCGGTGGTTGTCAAGTTCTGGGGAGGGCACCACTGTGTTCCTCAGGCCGAGATAGGCACTGGCGGCGAGATTCAGCAAGCTCCGAGGACCGGAACCCCTCTCCGGCGAGAGCTCCGGCGAGCTTGGCGGCGGGGTCACGCGGGTGGCCGGAGGAAGACGAAGGGGTAGGCCCCACGCGTCAGCGGCTGAAGATAAATGGGTGGGATTCTCTGTGGTCCGGGATCCAGTGCGGCCGCGCGGGAAGGAGTCTGTGGTCCCGTGTGGCGCGGCTCCAGCGGTCGACACGTGGGCTGTGGACCCACCCGCAGGATTTAAACATTTTTGGAATTTCCAGTTTTAGTGCAAACTTCAAATGCATGGAACTTTGGCTAGGAAACTCCAAATTCGATGAACCAAATTTTGCTGAACTCAGAATTCTGTAGAATTCTTCAAATGACATGAAACCAACTCCATTAGAACCATCTTAAAGTCTAGTTTCAAGAAAGTAATGGTTGGAGCCATGAAAACCCCTGGAATCATCCAGAGGCTCAAATATTGACCAAATGGGCTTTTATTTGTACAAGGTTCAAATGGACTTTGTTTCAAATGAAACTTGGTCAAGACTCTGGTTAGGACCCTACCAAGCCACAATAAAAATTTCAGAACCAAAGGGGAGGGCTAGCTAGAGTTAGTAGTAAATAAGTATTCAAGTTTACACATTGCATTTAAATTTACATGGAGTATTATATTCAACGTGTAGCCATTGAAGAAGAGACTCCGGAAGTGCTGGACTTCCTTCTTCCGGACGAAGAACTAACTACTGACCAGCAGCAACAAGGCAAGCCCCGGTTTGCATTAACTTTTTTATAAGTTTTACTTTGTTTACATGTGTCATATGAAGTATGTATGTGCATTAGGTATAGGATGAATGGAACCCCACTTGCATAACCAAAATTTTCCCTAAGAGTGAGGGTAGTGTCTAAGATCTCGAGTAGACAGGCTATGCTTAATGAGTCATAGGACTTCGGTAAAAGTCGAGTAGTTGTAATCTACTCGCGAGATAGGCATTGGGACACACAGGTTCGGTTGAGTGACGCGAGATCACTTTAGTAATGAAAATGAGACTAGGCAGGGGCTAGGGCGCAGCAAGATGGAGTCTTGTGTGCGCATCCCTGCCCGTGTCGATTGAGGACCGATCCATGTGAGGCCCTGCTGAACAAGTATTGAACGTACCGAAGGCATATCGGATATATGGGCCCCGATAAACCGATGTAGCCTAAACCTCCGGGCGTCGAGGCATAACGCACCGATTTATAGGTGTAGGCTGAGGGCAGCAAGGTGGAAATCTGCCAATGGGCATAGAGAGATGCTCCGTGTGGGGAACCTCCTGCTCGTTTCGGTGCGACCGGTTCGACGTTTGGGCTGTTGGGTGAAAGGTTGTCCCATACGACATCGAGTGAGCGTGCTGTGCAGCTCCACGGGTGGGCGTACGTGACGTGCTCTTTGGGTCTCCCTGCAGGTGTATATCGAGTCGATTCGCCGTCCCTCACGGTGATGAGTACCGCTTGTTCACTGCGTCGTAACGTAGATAATTTATGGAATGCTGTGATTCATTATTGCTGTCATGATATAATTGTATTGCTACATGTGTGCCACCAAATATTGCTCACTAAATTTCAGCTTCATGAACTGCTAACTTGTTGCTAAAATATGAACTAAGGATGAACTTGTAGGCTAGTCCATTTGCTGCAACATTGCTATCCTATGACTTGGTATACCTCATGTAGAGTTTCATGCTTAGGTGAGTCGGTTAAGCCTTGCTGAGCCTTCGTGCTCATGGTTGCTGCTTAAGTGTTTTTCAGGTGAGGAGCCACCCACGGACTCGGAGTACGAGTCCACTGGCGAGGGTTACCCTCCGTCGGGGACCACGGCTGAGTGGGAGCCGTACACGCCGCGCTGAGCTGAGACGTGCAGCTAGTGTGGGTTGCCCTAGGGCTGGGCAACCGACTTTTGCTAGATAGGCGGGCGTGAGTTATACAAAAGAAACTTCCGCTGTGTAATAAAGACTCTAGTTTGTAACTGAGAAGTGTACTACTTTGTACCTTCAGTTTGTTTTCCCTTGTAATATAATGTGTTCTTATGACGTGTGCTGTCGGGTGTCGCACCGCGCGGCACCACCCTCTACGATCCTGGATGAGCGGATTCCGGTCCGCCACACCCCGGATCCCCGACTTGGCACAGATGCCGCCACTAGAGCAGATCGAGCACGTTTCTTCTCTAGGGGCGGGTTAGAAGCCATGACGACGGAGGACTCAAAGGCAAGAAGACAAAGGCACAAGAGTCCAAGGAAAAGCGCTGGGGAGTGCGAAGGGAAGCCGCAATGCGGGTAAGATCCCCTTTTAAAACTTCCCAGATGCGATTCCAAACGACCCGAAACTCTTCGAATATGCCGCATCGACAACCGCATCGGCTCCAAGACCGAGCACCGATGACAGGTGGGCCCAAGCTGCCCAGCTGAAGCGGCGGGTCAAGGAGTCAGCCTCCCAAGAAGACGAGCCGGCAAGGCGCTCCGGCGGTTCCCGAAGAAAGCGCTGCAACGTGCAGAAGTGGCAGTCTTGGGAACCGCCGCAGTAAAAGCAACCATCAAGTGGGTGCACGCTCCCACGATCCCACGACTGTTCGTGCTCCGGCAGCGGTCAATGCGGGACTTAGAGAAAGTGCGCGGAACAGAAGAGACGGAGGTCCCACCTCGGGCTCGCTATCTCCCCCGAGATGGGCCCGGGGGCTACTGTCGGTACCCGCGATATAGGGTGCCCCCGCACACAGGGGAAAATGCCTGAGGATCTCGCCCTTCTCCGCAGGGAGAGCTCCGAAGGCGCCACGCGTCCGGCGGGGCCGGACCTCCCTCTCCTTAGAGGAGAGCTCCGGGCTCGCCACGTGGCCTGCAGAAGCCAGACCTCCACCGTCCGCGGGAGAGAGGTCCGAAGGTGCCACATGTCCAGCGGGGCCGAACCTCCTCAGAGGAGAGGGGGGTCCGGCTCCGCAGGACACGTGGAGCCTTCGGACCTCTCCCAGCGGAGGGGGAGGTCCGGCTTCTGTAAGCCACGTGGCGGGCCCGGAGCTCTCCTATGAGGAGAGGGAGGTCCGGCCCTGCCGGACGCGTGGCGCCTTCGGAGCTCTCCCTGCGGAGAAGGGCAAGATCCTTAGGCATTTTCCCCTATGCGCGGGGGTACCCCATATTGCGGGTACCGACAGTGGCCCCCGAGCCCATCTCGGGGGAGACAGCGAGCCCGAGGTGGGACCTCCGTCTCTTCTGATCTGCGCACTTTTTCTAAGTCCCGCATTGACCGCTGCCGGAGCACGAATATTCGTGGGGTCGTGGGAGCGTGCGCCCACTAGATGGTTGCCTTTACTGCGGCGGTTCCCAAGGCTGCCATTCCTGTACGTCGCGGCGCTTTCTTCCGGAACCTCCGAAGCGCCTTGCCGGCTTGTCTTCTAGGGGGACTGACTCCTTGACCCACCGCTTCAGTTGGGCCGCTTGGGTCCACCTGTCATCGGCGCCCGGTCTCGGAGCCAATGCGGTCGCCGATACGATGTATTCGAAGATTTTTGAATCACCTCGAATCATTCCTGGAATGTTTTAAAAGGGGATCTCACCCGCATCGCGGCTTCCCTTCGCACTTCCTAGCGCTCGTTCTTCCCTTGAACCCTTGCGCCTCGGCTTTCCTGTCCTTGTGCTTTCTTTCGCCATGGCTTCCAACTTGCTCCCGACGCGTCTCGTTCGTTCCTCAGCTTGGGCCAGTGCGCAGGCTGCTGGGCTGGTGCACGGAGGAACAGAAACACCGGCTCCGCCGGGGATCTCTCCCCCTGACCCTGGAAAAGGGGGAGATGGTCTTCTTCACTGCTTATGCTCTGGCGGGGTTCGTCCAGCCAATTTCTTCCTTCTTTGTCACACTGCTGGAGACGTATGGGCTCCAGCTCCACAATCTCTCTCCCAACTCCTTCGCAATGGCCGCTGTCTTCGTCCACTTCTGCCAGATGTTTGTGGGGGTGCACGCTTCTGTGACGCTCTTCCGCTACTTCTTTGTGTTGCGGACGACTGGGCGCGGCTTGAAGACCCAGATGGGGGCGTACTACTTCCAGCATCGCTGCAAGGACCCAAAGGTCTCTAGGTACCTTCTGCCCTTCAGTGCATCAAGGTGGGAAAACTGGAGGGAGAGCTGGGTGGTAGTGCACACTGACGAGCACGATCGCCTACCACTCCCGACCGCTAGCCCAACCACCGATCGTCGCTTCTGGGAGGAGATCCCTGAGCTGGAGCAGGAGTACGCCCCGGTCTTTGAGCGGATCCGGTTCTTGGCCAACGAGAGGCTGACGTCCCTGATGGTGCTGATGGACTTCATGTCGCGCCGTATTGCACCCTTGCAGCAGCGCAGTCACCCAGCGTGGTACTATACTGGTGAGCAGGACTGTACCAGGCTGGAGAGGGGCCCCGGCTCTGACCCTTCCGACGAGGAGCTGTACGAGATGGTGTGCAAGGTGAGCGGCGACTATATTCCCTGTGGCGACCCCGCCCTTCCGGCCTCTGCCACCCCCCTCTTCTTGGAGCCACAGAGGAGGTCAGAGCTCCTGCGGAAGATGCCGAACCTCGACGACATCGGGATCGCCGTCCAGCAGGTCGGGGATGCCTTCCGGGGTATTACGATCCCAGGAACCGAGCGCTCCGGATCTGGGCACGAGGAGAAACTCAAGAGCCGACGGAACTCAAGCCACCGACAAGGGGAAGGGGAAGGAGCCGGCCCCCGGGCATCCAGAGAAGAAACGCGCCCGATCTCCTCCGAGGGCGCCGCCTGCGCCGAGTCAGGGTGCCGGAGCACCCTTGCACCCATCTCCCGGGGGTGCTGGTCCATCAGGTGGTGACCCGAAGAGGCCCCGGGTGTCCCACCCCAGCGGGTCTCTCTCCGGACAGCGGCAGTCCGAAGTAACCCAAGCACCTCGTCATCCTTCCTCAAGCGGAGGGGCTTCTAGGACGGATGCTGGTGGGGCGATGCCGGGGAGTGTGCCGGCGCCGCGTCCCACGACCATTCCAACCGCAGGTCCTGGAAGTTCAATTACAGCCCAGAGGCCGGTGCTGCAAGCCCATTGGAGCGCTCATGTCGCCCAGTAAGTGTTGCTCCTTCTGGCCTGTAGGAGCAGCGTTCTCGTCTCCTCTCTTAGCCTGAGAGCTTTCTTTTCTTGCAGGGACCGACCAGCTGCCGGGGGCGGGCCTCTTACCCGGCCGTCTTCAACTGACGGAGGCTCCGCGCCTCAGCATCTGGGAACCGTGGTGGCTCCCATGGCCCCCAAGCCGACGGGGGCTTCTTCTGTGCCGGCGAGTTCACCCTCCATGGTGGCCGCATCCGCTCCTGTCCGCCCTCCTTCACCAGCCCAGAAATCCGGTCCTGAGACTGGGAGGGCCGCTGTAGGTGCGCCTGCTGGCCCCCTGGCTTCCTTAGGACAGCGACCCACTCCGGTTGCTGAGGCACCGGCGCCTCCGCCGGTCTTAGACTCGACAGGGGGTCAGGGGCGTGACTCCTTCCCCCTCTATCCCAGCGCCCGTGTGGGATGCCCTGGGGCGTGTCCAGACCAGCGCCCGGCAGCTCCAGTCCGCCTTCGAGCAGGAGCGGGGGGGGCGCTGGCCGGCGAGAGGGAACGCCTTCTCAGCTGGCAGCAGCGGGCCCAGGAGGCTAGTGCAGATCTTGACTCGAGGCAGTCAAGGCTTGAGGCCATGAGTGCTCTGCTTGACACTCAGAAGAAGGCCATTAGCCGCTTGGAGTCAGAGACCCGGCGGCTCCGTGCTTCCTACCGCGAGGCCCTGGCCCATGTTGAAGCCAAAGCCAAGGAGCGTTCCGCCGCCGCGGAGGAGTTGTGGCTGCAGGTAGCTCGTCGAGAGTGCGCCATCGCTGATCGGGAATGCGCTGCAGCGGCCGAGGAGGAGAAGACCACCACCCGGCTAAGAGCCAAAGTGGGGGAGCTGAGGGCTCGCACCGAGGAGCTGGAGCTCCGTGAGTCGGCTGTTGCTGCGAGGGAGGAGAAGTTCTCCCAGGAGCGCCAGGCGGCGATGGATCGCGAGCTGGTGGCTCGCTGTCGAAGTGTGTGGTCGACACTTCCCCCGGACCTGCACTGGGCAGCCCGCGGAGGTTCTTTTTCGGAGGGGCTAGTCACTTGCGGAGAGCTTAAGGGTATGGACGAGTTAAGGAAAAGCTTGACACGGCGAGTTTTACGTGGTTCAGGCCGCCGAAGCGTAAAACCCTACGTCCACGGCGAGCTGAGGAGCTCGCTGTATTGCTCGTTGCTCAGAACCGGAGTCCTGAGCTTGGGGATGACTGATGTCTAGCGTATGAGTTGCAGGAGTGCGAACCCTCGCTAACGTCGCCTACCCGAGCCTTTTATAGTCCAAGACTCGGGTGGCTTACAAGGGGGGGGCCGGGACCCGACAGGTGGTCCTGGGGAGATTGTCTGTCATCTACCGCATCTGCAGTTATGCCGGTAGTTGTCTCTGGCGAAGGCTTCTGAGTCTTTGTCTTGCTGCCCTGCCCATGCCGCATGCTAGTCGTAGTGGTTGATGACGGCGGGGGTGGCATGGGATGTCTTGTCGCTGCGTTTATTGGCTGGCAGGCTCTGACACTGCACGCCAGTCTGTGATGCGACTGGGTGCAACGGCACCTGACAGAGGCGTGCTCCGCGTCTCCGCGTCTTGGGAAGGCACAGGCCTTGAATACCTTGTACGGGCAAGATATGGGGCGTCTTTACGCCCGCTGCCTACCGCTCGGGGGCAGGCAGCACTCTTCTGCTGGACAAGTGGCGGGCCCGGAGCCCTCCTCAGAGAAGAGGGAGGTCCGGCCCCGCAGGACACGTGGAGCCTTTGGACCTCTCCCCGCGGAGGGGAGGTCCGGATTCTGTCGGCCACGTGGCGAGCCCGGAGCTCCTCTCTAAGAAGAGGGAGGTCCGGCCCCGCTGGACACGTGGTGCCTTTGGACCTCTCCCCCGCGAAGGGGGGAGGTCCGGCTTCTGCAGGCCACGTGGCGAGCCCGGAGCTCTCCTCTGAGGAGAAGGAGGTCCGGCCCTGCCGGACGCGTGGCGCCTTCGGAGCTCTCCCTGCGGAGAAGGGCGAGTTCCTTAGGCATATTCCCCTGTGCATGGGGGTACCCCATATCGTGGGTACCGACAGTGGCCCCCGGGCCCATCTCGGGGGAGATAGCGAGCCCGAGGTGGTACCTCCGTCTCTTCTGTTCTGCGCACTTTCTCTAAGTCCCGCATTGACCGCTGCCGGAGCACGAACAGTCGTTGGATCGTGGGATTGCGCGCCCATTTGATGGTTGCCTTTACCACGGCGGTTCCCAAGGCTGCCACTTCTGCATGTTGCGGTGCTTTCTTCGGGGACCGCCGGAGTGCCTTGCCGGCTCGTCTTCTTGGGAGGTTGACTCCTTGACCCACCGCTTCAGCTGGGCGGCTTGGGTCCACTTGCCATTGACACTCTGTCTCGGAGCCGAAGCGGTTGCCGATGCGGCGTATTCGAAGAGTTTCGAATCGCTTTGAATTGTACCTGGAAGGTGTGAAAGGAAACCGCAACGTGGGCAGGCTCTCCTTATAAGGCTTCCAGCACTTGCACCTTCCTTGACTCACTGCGGCCTTGTCTTCTTCCATGGCTTCTAACCCGCCTTTTGGGGGGGGGGGGGTCGCTCTCGATTTCCTCCGGCGACGGTGTCTGCACCAAGTATGGGACCCAGGGAGCCTGCATGCCTTGCCTCTGGAGGTGGCGCCTCCAAGAGGTCTCAGGTTTGTCCTTCCGACGGGACTCTTCCTAGGCAATGGCAGGCTGAAAGTTCCCTGGCGTTGCATCCCTTCTCAGATGGTGGAGTCTTCAAAGAAACTGCTGATACGCCGAGGCGGCTTCAGGCGGAGGAGTCTCCAATGAAACTGCTGAAGCACCAAGGAGGACTCCAGGCGGCAGAGTCTCCAAGAAGACCGCTGAAGTAGCGGAGGGGGCTTCAGGAGCACCCTTGATGACACCGGCCTTTGCGCTGGTGATGAGGGGAGTTTCCAAGGAAACTACTGAAGCAGCGAAGGGGGCTTCAGGAGCATCCTTGATGACACCGGCCCTTGTGCTGGTGATGGCCGAGGTGATTCCTGCGCTTGGGTCACGGAGCGGGAGGACGCCGCCAGGGCTGAAGCCTGGTGACGTAGCCGTTCTTGCAACTTCTAGGCTCTGGTCGTGCCAGGGGAACCCTGGGGCTTGTTTCTTTCTTTTTTATCGAGTCTGTAGTCCAGCTCATGGAGCCATGAGTACATGAACTCTTATGACCCTTCGTGCCTGCGATGTTTTCTGTCTTCTTCTTGGTTTTGCCTGGCCGAGCCGTTAGCTCCGCAAGGTGCTCAGAGGCCTTCACCAAACTCGACGTTCTGCTCCGGCACCTTCCCCGGGTCCTTACTGTATTAAGGGCCCCGGAGGTCTTCGAGGCCCGCCTCATGAGAATGGGGAGGCCCCGATCTGCCGGCCACGTGGCCGGCCCGGAGCTCTTCTATGAGGAGAGGGAGGTCCAGCCCCACGGGACACGTGGGGCCTTCGGACCCCTCCCCTCAGAGGGGGGGTCCGGCTTCTGTTGGCCACATGGCGGGCCCGGAGCCCTCCTCAGAGGACAGGGAGACCCGGTCCCGCTGGACACGCGGATCCTTCGGTCTTGCCTTGGAGTTCCGGCCTTGCGTGATCCTGTAGTGGCCCCCTGGTAGGGGCGTCCCATTGGTCAGGTGCTCCTACCATACTCCTGTAGGGATTTGAGGCCGAGAGGTCCTGCACACAAGTAAGGGAAACGTAATTCTCCTTGGGGGCTCCCCCTCCTTTATCTCGTAGTCTTATTTGGCTCACGATCCCTAACCATATGCATGGTGCTTGGGGACTGTAGTGCGCGAAGTGCCGGGGGCTCGGGGCCCCTTCGACTATCGGCAGGTAACTCCAACGCAACCGCCTCTGGTAGGGCAGCAAATGCCGACTAGGGGTGAGAATGAGAAGAGGGAGCTGAGCGCATGGCGACCATGCACCGAAAGTGTAGTCATAAAAAATTTAGTACATAATTTAAATGAGTACAAGGAAAGAGCAAAGTAGAACAGGTTTCTTTTCGTATAATTTTCCACAGGAGGAAGGCAGGCTAAACATGGAGCCCACGACCCGCCCCATTAAGAAGGGAAGCAAGACTCTACGCGCTTGGAGTCAGAACCAGGCAAAGCTGAACGTAGTCCTGTACCGTCCTTTGGGGCTTAGCTGCTCTGAGCGCTGTTCCTGGACTCTATGGAATTTATTACGAAAAGAAGAGACTGTCCTATCTTTGCTCTAGGGGTAGAACTTACGGAGGTGTTCTATGTTCCAAGGGTTTGGGAGCAGGTCCCCATCCTCGGTGGAAAGGCGTACGCACCCGGGGTGGCACACTTTTACGACTCGGAAGGGACCTACCCAACTAGGGGAGAGTTTGTGGGTCCCTTCGCGAGAAAGTATGCGCCGCAGCACCAGGTCACCTTCCTGCAGCTCCCGGGCATGCACAGATCTCTGGTGGTAGCGATGAAGCGCTTGTCTATACCGTGCGTTACGGAGTTGTCGGTACCTGCGATATGGGGTACACCCGCGCACAGAGCAAAATGCCTGAGGAACTCGCCCTTCTCCGCAGGGAGAGCTCCGAAGGCGCCACGCGTCCGGCGGGGCCGGACCTCCCTCTCCTCAGAGGAGAGCTCGGGGCCTGCCACGTGGCATACAGAGGCCGGACCTCCCCCTCCGCGGGAGAGAGGTCCGAAGGTACCACGTATCGGGCGGGGCTGGACCTCCCTCTCCTCAGAGAGGAGGTCCAGGCCCGCCATGTGGCCGACAGAAGCCGAACCTCCCCCTCCGCGGGGAGAGGTCCGAAGGCTCCACGTGTCCCGCAGGGCCGGAGCCCCCCTCTCCTCTGAGGAGGGCTCCGGGCCCGCCACGTGTCCAGCAGAACGGCGCTGCCTGCCCCTGAGCGATAGGCAGAGGACGTAAAGACGCCCCATACCTTGCCCGTACAAGGTATTCAAGGCCCGCATCTTCCCAAGACGCGGAGACGCGGAGCACGCCTCTGTCAGGTGCCGTTGCGACCAATCGCATCACAGACTGGCGCGCGGTGTCAGAACCTGCCAGCCAATAAACACAGCGACAAGACATCCCATGCCGCCCGCGCCGTCATCAACCACTACGACTAGCATGCGGCATGGGCAGGGCTGCAAGACGGAGACTCAGAATCCTTCACCAGAGACAACTACCGGGATAACTGCAGATACGGTAGATGATAGACAATCTCCCCGGGACCACCTGTCGGGTCCCGGGCCCCCTTGTAAGCCACCCGAGTCTTGGACTATAAAAGACTCGGGTAGGCGACGATAGCAGGGGTTGGCACCTCCGCAACTCATACGCTAGCCATTCACACCCAAGCTGTAACTCACCCCCAAGCTCAGGACTCCGGCCCTGAGCAGCAAGCAATACAGTGAGCTCCATAGCTCGCCGTGGACGTAGGGTTTTACGCTCCGGCGGCCTGAACCACGTAAAACTCACAGTGTCAAGCTCTTACTAACTCGTCCATCCGCGCAAGCTCTCCGCAAGGGTCTAGCCCCACCAAAAAAAGAACCTCCGCGGGCTGCCCAGTGCAGGCCCGGGGGAAGTGTCGACCGAACACTTCGACATTTGGCGCGCCAGGTTGGGGGCTTTTCCCCTTGCGCGACGAGTTTCCGCCGACGAAGATGACCAAGTTTCCTTCAGCGGCAAACTCTCCCCCCCTTCGTCCGCGGCAAACCGCGACCAGGGGGGAGTACATGTCGACACGCTCAGGACGGTGTGTGTCGAAACAAGCTGGGAGCCAGCAACCGGCTCTGGCAGCGCCGACCCCGGCAATGCAGGCTCCAACCAGCGTCAGGTCTGCAGTAGCGCTAGGCGTACCCAGTGGGGGTGCGCTAGCCGCAGCAAGAGCGCTACTGCACAATCCGCCTGCTGGGGACGCGCCTCAGGCAGAGACCCAGCAGTGGATTCGCGAGGTAGACCGTCTCGTCGTCGCTGCCAGAAACCCTCGACTTCAGCGGGGACGACGCTCCAGTCAACCGGCAGTGTCGCTGACGTGCACGCCCACGGTTGATGGGCAGACTGCAGGCTCCAGCTCCACCAGGCCTCCGACGACGGACCTGAGGGCAGAGCTGGAGCGATGCCACTTGGGCCAAGATGCCCGAGTGTTCCTCGAGCGACGTCGGGAGAGGCGTCGCATCCAAGAGATTGGCGACAGCATGACGTCGGCATCAACCCAGCCTGAAGGGCAGATCTTTGCCACGCGAGCTCTGCCCCAGGCGTACGCCGCACAGCACATGCCGCAACCATATGCCCTGCAAATGGCGTCCCCGGTCTATGGTGCAGCCTTGCCCATACCGGGGTACACAGTGCCAAGTGCGAATCAAGCGTTCGCGGCACCGATACCTGTGGCAACAGGAGCAGGATGTGCAGCTCTTGCACCCCACCTTCGCTTCGCGAAGTGGCCGCGCAAGTTGCGGCCGCACCTGCCCGAAAAGTACGACGGCAGTGTCAACCCGGCGGAGTTCCTCCAGATCTACTCCACCGCCGTACTCGCCGCAGGAGGGGATGAGGCTGTCATGGCCAACTATTTCCCCGTCGCCTTAACCGGCCCTTCCCGGCCTTGGCTCATGAACCTACCCCAGGATTCCATAACCTCCTGGGGAGAGCTCTGCCGGCAGTTCGTCTCCAACTTCGCCAGTTCCTACACCCGGCCTGGCATGGAGCTCGACCTCCACGCCATCCAGAAACAACCAGGGGAGTCGCTGCGCTCCTTCATCCAGCGGTTTTCCCAGGTGCGGAACACCATCCCACACATCCAGAACGCTTCTATGGTAGTGGCGTTCCGGCAAGGCATTCGGGACAAGAAGATGCTCGAGAAGCTCGCGACTAGGGAGCTCCACGATGTCTCAGAACTCTTCAGCCTGGCGGACAAGTGTGCCAGAGCAGCCGAAGGGCGGAACTGGCACTCCCTGCCGGCCTCCGAGCCAGGGGGTCAGCTGGGATCCGGCGACGCTTCATATGGAAGCGGCAGGAAGATCAAGAACGGAGGCGGAAGCAAGTTAAAGTCGTCAGCCGCGGCCCCCGTTGCCACAACGGCGGCGCCCAGCGGAGCTCGGGGGCCGCGCCCTGACAAGAGGCCGCGACAATAACCGGCCCCAGATGGGGGCCAGGATGAGTTATGCCCCGTGCATGGCACCAGTTATCATACCGCTGCCGAGTGCCGGGAAATCCAGAAGCTCGCGGAGCGCTTCCGGAAAGGGAAGCAGCCTCTAACTGATGCCCCACCCTACCGTCAAAGGGAGGGCAAGCAGAAGGTCGAAGCCCTAGATGGCGTCAACAGCCAGGTGGAGTTCCAGGAGCTTCAGCGCGCCGTGAAGGCTGTGCAAAATCATGAGAGCTCCAGCTCCAGTGATGATGAGCACCGGAAGATGCTCTATGTCGTCTTCGGCGGGTCCGCTGACCCCCCGTCCTGAAGCGCGGCTAAGGCCTTGCGCCGAGCGGTAGCGTCGGTGGCTCCCCTCCCGGGTGCAGCACCGCACCTCAGGTGGATGGGAACCCCCATCAGCTTCGATGACACCGGCTGCCCCAGGAACATGGCTGGGGCCGGACGACTACCACTCGTGGTGGCCCCCACCATCGCCAACGTGAAGATGTACCACAGTTTGGTGGATGGCGGGGCTGGACTGAACCTCATCAGTCGCGCAGCCTTCCAGAAGCTGCAGATCCCGATGGCCAAGCTCACCCCATCGAGCCCGTTCTCAGGGGTAGGGCCGGGAAGGGTCGTTCCCTACAGCCACATCAGCCTCCCGGTGACCTTTGGGGCACCAGACAGCTATCGGACAGAGTGCATTCTGTTCGACGTGGCCGAGATTGACCTCCCGTTCAACGCCATAATTGGCAGGCCAGCCCTGTACCGATTCATGGCAGTAGCCCACTACGGCTACCTTGTCTTGAAGATGCCTACACCGACAGTGTAAGGGCCTCAGTTTTTGACACTCATTTGCAGTGTTCATCACCACACCACACACCTCATTTGAGGAAAAATGATGAACACAAATAAAGAGCAAGTAACAATTATCAACATGCTCATTAGGGAACAAACTCACACATTGCAAAAGTGGTACTTCCCACATGTGATATAGATGGGCTGGACATATGAAAACTCCTACACTTTGCTAAGGATGTCCATGCCAAGTTTCACCCAAATTCAAAACATTTTTGAGGTCATCTTGGGTGTAGATAGGAAAGGGGCAGTTTGAAAACATATTCAAATTCAAACTGTTTTCACCCACTGAATTTAAAAGTGGAAGGCATATTCTTGCTCAGCACATTTTTGTGAGCTCACACACCAATTTTCACTCCATTTGGAGTTGATCTTGACATGAGCTAAGGGGGAGAAATTCAAACTTTATTTGAATTTCAAACTGCACTTGTGCTGAAATTCATTCAAACCAAACCTCATTTGAACTTTGATCAATTCAAATGGCTCTTGGGTGAATAATTTGAGTTGCCAAGGGTAGAATAGGGTTCACTGTTTACCCCAGCTGTTAGGAATAAATTTCAGAGGTTAAAAGAGGAGTGGGACCCACATGTCAGCCTCAGCCTCAAAGCAAACCGACTGAACCACAGTTCAGTCGGTTCCCGGCTGTTGTGCGCGCGCGCCACCGAAGGGGCCGGCCGGCGCCAGCTCCTGCTGCGTGCCCCAAGCCGGAGGCCAGCCGGCCGAGCTATTTATTCCCTCCCCGGCGTGCCTCAGTCACCATTTCCCCGAGCTACCGACGTGCGCGACTGCTTTTCCCACTGCCATCGCCGCCGCTCGAGTTCCTGCTTGATCAAGCCGATCGCAGCTCCCTCTTTCCATTCCAAGGTCCCAGCAAGGTACTAGCAACCATCCTCCATCCTTCCCATTGATAGAAATCGATTGAAACCGAGTGATATCGGCTGTGCCGAAAGATCAAACTCGGAACTGGAAACCGCCGCACCTCGGGCTCTCGTGGACAGCCCAACCTGGGCGTTGTCACGCCCGAGCCAAGGCACCCTTGGACACGCAAGTGATCGGTGCTGCTCATCCCCGAGCCACAGCTCGAGTGGTTGCTCACCGGCGGCGAATTTCCACTTTTCCCCTTTCTGTGTGCAGAACGACCCTCGGGTACGATTCTGTTTAATTCGTGCTCTAGAAAGGATTAGAGGGCCTCAGGCCACTCCCACACGAACTAGACACGGTGACGCACAAGTTGCCTTCACAACTCTGAGCCGGAGAACTTCTGTGCCCGGCGTAATTCAAGGTCTACTAATGGCGGAACGCACGGGGGGTATCGGGCGCACGGTGAGGACCTATTTCGGGCCTTCCCCGAGCTGCCCCGAGTTCATGTCGACCTTCTCTGAGGTCCACTGATGCTCCCCGACCGGTTT
This sequence comes from Neostapfia colusana, assembly GCA_030760725.1. Classification (NCBI taxonomy): domain Eukaryota; kingdom Viridiplantae; phylum Streptophyta; class Magnoliopsida; order Poales; family Poaceae; genus Neostapfia; species Neostapfia colusana. The sequence continues at coordinate 26,525,476 of JASWHV010000017.1, read as the reverse complement.
CCCAAGTAGCTGAGGCACTAGGAGCATCAGCCGACATGGCCGAAGTCGTTCCGATATGGCGGCTCGTCGCCGACCATGCTCCGGCCGTTGTCATGAGCAGCTGACCCTCGGATCATGTTCCCCAAGTAAAAGTAGGCAGGGGCGGCCAGAATCAAGAAGTTTGAAGCTGTACAGCAGCCGGCGGCGAGCTCTCCGGCGAGGTCCCTCGGCGGCGGAGCGCGGGTGTCGCGAGGTTGAAGAAGGGGGTGGACCCCAGCTGTCAGCGGCCGATATTTTGAATCGGGATCCGGCTGCGGCCGGGATCGGGTGTGCTGGCGCGCAAAAGCCTTGTGGGCCGCGGTGTGCTGTCGCTTCGGCGTGCGACGCGTGTCTCCTGGGCCCACGCGCGAGTTTAAACTTTTCCCCGATTTTCAGATTTCCTTCAAACTTCAAATCCTTATAACTTTGGCTAGAAAGCTCCAAATTGAGTGAACCAAATTTTGCTGGATTCAGCTCTTTGAGTACTTTCCAGAAAATCAAGTGTCACTTCATGAAATTCCTTAATTCTCCAGAATTAATTCCTTAAAGTTTAAACTGTTAGGAATTTTAACTGGAGAATCATTTGGAGGAAAATCCTGAAATTTTGCTGAGATGTTCACCAAAATATCCTTGAACTACCATAAAAATTTCAGATCCATTTGAGCTCATTTAGTCCACCTAATGGTGTGATTAGTAAAACTGTTCCAGAGAAAATAGAAAATGTTCAGAAACATTTTCAGAATTTTCTCTGAAATTGTTTAGCTCATATCTTTAGTTAGAGACTTCCAAATTAAGTGAGACCAATTCCATTAGAACCCTCTGAAAATCTAGTTTTCAGAAAGTCATAGTTTGTTTCATGAAAATACCTAGAACACCCTAAAAGCCTTTAATTAAGGTCAAGGACATAATTATTTGTGGAGGGCTCAAATGAGCTTTGCTGCAACTAAAACTTGACCAAGTCTCTGTTTAGGTTGTAACCAAGCCACAGTAAAAGTTTCACAGTCATTAGGTCTATCTAGTAAAGGTTATAGACTTCACAACTTCAAAGTTAATACAAAAGCATTTAATTAATACATACATTGTTCTTATCATGTAGTCGCTAAGGTCGAGGAGGAACCCGAAGTCCTAGACTTCGTTACTCCAGAGGAACAGCTAGCCTACGACCAAGAGCAGCAAGGCAAGCCCCGGTTTGCATTAACCATTTTATAAATTTTTATTGTTTTGAGCACATACTTGTTTTCTTTATGATGTGCATCAGAGTCTTGTTTGGAAACCCCACTGCATAGCCAAGAAAACCATGGGTTGGGGTTTAGGATTGCAAACCCCGTTAGCCACTGCATTGCTAGGATAGAGTAGGATTCGGTACAAGTCGAGTAGTTGGAACTACTCGCGAGAATAGGCTAGAGGCACATTGCTCGGGTAGAGATAGCACATGATACACATGGCAAGAAAATGAGACCGAGCGGAGAGTAAGGGCAGCAGGACTTTGGGGCCTGTGTGCTGTAGCTCCGCTTGTGTCGATTGAGGACCGAGCCGTGTGCGGGCCTGTTGAACAAGCTAGAACAGTACCGAAGACCTACCGGCTATATGGGAACCGGGAAACTGATGTAACTCGGGTAGCTGGGTGTTGAGGCATTGCCCGTCGTTCAGAGGGTAGGTTGAGAGCTCGAGGTGTAAATCAGCTGGCGGCACAGAGATGCGCGTGCAGGGACCTCTTGCTCGGGACGATGGGACCGGTTCAATATTTGGCTAACGGGTGAAAGGTAGTCGCGTACGGCGTCCGTGATGGTTGTTGTAGGCAACATCGAGTACGGGCGTACGTGACGGGTTGTTCGGGTAACCCTGCAGGTGTAAATCGATTATAATCGCCGTCCCTCGCGGTCAGTGAGTACCACTTGTTCACTGTACCGTGACGTAGAAAGAACAGGCTAGTTACATGTTAAAATGTTGCTGATTGAAAGTTGGATATTGATTGTTAATGATATGTTGTAGCTTAGTGCTAACTAAAGTTCTTTTCAACTTTGGGCAAAGTACATGAGAGAAATGCGTTTCTTGTTTGATTGCGGCTCTCTCATGTGCCTTAGCGTAAAGTTCTCCACAACCTGCTGCTAAAACTTGAAAGTAAGGTTCTACTAATTAGGCGAGTCCTTGCAAATGATTTTTACCTCATGCAACCCATCACCCTCATGTAGAAGTTTCATGTTTAGGTGAGACGGGTCAGACTTGCTGAGCCTTCGTGCTCACTGCTTGTGTTTGAAGCTTTTGCAGGGTTCTATGAGGAAGGGACTCCCGAAGAGGAGACGGAACCCCAGGAGGGGAACCCCGTCGAGTGGGAGTCGTGCACGCCGCAGAGTTAGTGTGCGAGTGTGCTAGCAAGGACACGTTCGAGGGCTGAACGTGCACTTGATGCTTAGTCTACGCCCGCGAGTGTGGACTAAACTTATTTTGATGTAAACATGTTAATAAACTTGTTTATGTAATAAAGCTTCCGCTTCCGCTTTGTACCTTTGACGTGTGTTATACGGTGTTGTGCAACGCAGCACCCCTCAGCGTGATCCTGGCTCGACAGGACCAGTGGGGTCGTGTCAGCGTGGTATCAGAGCTCGCTTGAGGTTTAACACAGTACAAAGGTCTTCTTTTTCAAAAATCCAGTGAGGAACGAGTTAGTAGCCCGTATAAGGATGTTATTAGTATATAGAAAGTGGCTTATTAACTTATTTGTTATGTCGGAAAATCGTGCATCTCGGGACGTTCATGTCTTGGGGGGTGCACGTAAGCGCTGTCCACCAGTGCGCACAAGCTGAAGGGTGGAGCCCCACGGGTGGCAGGTAACCCGACCCGCTTTGATATCCTCTACGACTCTTCATGTCGTTTGGGGTATTCGAGCAACGTCTGTCCCTGGCGTGCGTGGTGCAACATGGGAGACCCCGTCACGTGGTCTGAAACGTGAACACGTAACTCAAGGCGTGTTTGGCTTGAGAACATCCGGGCGAGTGATGACGGCCGGGTGTACAAACTGTATGGATTCCGGGCTCGGTGTGCAGCCGAGTCTGATGATTGTTTGAGTTTCTGCAGGTAGCCTTACCACGAAACGGTAGACGTGTAGCATCCGTGTGCGAGTGACGAGTAGTGCCACTGAACTAACGAAGCCGGCTAAATCCGGTATAGGTTTTTCCTTTGTGAGGACGTAGTACCGACATAATCTGGTGACGCCTCGACGTCACACCCAACTAAATGAACAACTTCATTTAAAAACTTGAAGGTTTTGATCCAAAGTAGTAAAACTTGATGTAACTCCTTCCCTTGAACAGGATATTCAAAGTTAATAAGTTTTCAACTTATAGGATGTTAAGGACAGAGCACTCTGTTTTCAGCTAAATCAAGGCTGAAGTTAATCAGAGGTTAGAGGTTGAGTTCTTTCGAGGTTGGGGTCGTATGATACATTTCTGGAAAGCTTTGGAGGAGCTTTACAACTTTTCTGTTGAGTTCCAGAGGTGTTTCATCCCTTAACCACTCGAAAAATGCAGTAGAGTTGAAACTGTCCAGAAAACAGGACGGAGCAAAGACTCTCTGTAGACTCTCTGTAAATTAAGCATAACTTCCTGCATAAAAATCCAAAAATAGAAAATGAGGTGGTTCTGGGAAGCTTATGAGATGGGTTACAACTTTGTAACAGAAAGTTTTGTCAGATTAGGAACAGAATTAACTGGAATTCTTGGATCAAATCAGTACCTAAGGCAGGGAGGTGCTGTCCAATTGTTCCCAGAAATTCTGTTAACTTTGACATCTCATAACTTTTGAACCAGAGCAGATCTTAGGCCAACCAAATACTTTCTGGAAAGCTATTGAAGTTAACTTTAACTTTGATGTTGAGCTCCAGGACTGGTTTTGCTTTTAACCTGGCCTAAATCAGATTGATATGGAAACTGGTCAGGGCTGTCATGGGAACAGCAGATCAGCAGTCAAATTTGTTTAAAAATTTGAACTATGTTTCCAAGTGTTAAGGGTTCAATGACATATCTTATGTTATAACTCAATGGTTTACTGTTTAAATAAATATTTGACATTTCTCAAATATATTTTTACAGATGGCAGCAGATAAACGGTTGGAGAACGGGTGGGTAGTTTCCCACTGCTCTGACCGTAGCGGCTACCCGGGAGCATTGTGGCTAATGCTCCAATATTTCGGGTACAACCAGATGCCGCAATACTTCGCCAAGGAAGAAGGCGAAGAGGGGAACAAGACGTGGACGATCCATGTCGAGGTTCCTGCAGGGCCTACGCCACCCGGTTGGGTGCCATTCACCGTCACGGTGAGAGGAAGACGCAGGAATTCCTACACCTGCAACAAGGGAGCCGGAACGCGCTGGAGTACTCCAGAGCGTTCAACGATCTCGCACTCTACGCGTCGTATCACGCAGATACGGACGAGAAGCGGCGGGACCACTTTTACCAGGGGCTTAACCCGCTCCTGAAGGACAAGCTGGCGATGTTCAATCGCGGCAGCCTCAACGACATAATTGATGCTGCGATTGTTCAGGAAGACTCCGGCAAGGAGTTGGCGGCGGCAGAGCGAAAGCGAAGCGCGCCGCAGAGCAGCGGAGAAGGAGGCGGTCCTTCTCAGAAGTTTCGGATGGTGAATCGCCCACCATCAGGTCCGCGCTGGCAGCCACCACAGCGGTCGATGCCGTTCCGCGGTCGGCCGTATTCTTCACCGGCATTCCGGCCGGCACTGCCAGCACCACCGCAACAACAACAGCAGCAGCGGGCGATGCCGCGTGCGTTTGCACCTCCGCAACGCATGCCGGGCTTTCGTCCACCAAGTACTCCACCAGCAGCGGCCACATGTTACAAGTGTGGTCGTCCAGGACACTTCGCGAGCAGTTGCCCGGAGAGGCAAGGCGGCGGAGTGGTACCACAGTTTCCGGGGAGGAATCAACCCCGGAACCCTACTAATGCGCGGCGGGCAAACCCTAGGCCCGGCACTGTCCACCAGCTTGCCATTGAGGACGTGCCGGAGGGCGAGCCAATCCTTGCGGGTATGTTCCAACTCCACCAGCATCCCGCTATAGTACTATTTGATTCAGGCGCCACGCATAATTTTATTAGCCAAGCTTTCATTGCTAAACACAGCTTGCCAATACTACCCACCGATAGTCCATATTTAATTTGTTCACCGGGTGGGAAGATTTCAGCAAGCGTAATGGTCTCCAAAGCACCATTACGCTTAGCGGGTAGAGTGTACCCCACGTCTCTCATTATCTTAGAGGGACAGAAGGTCGATGTCATCCTAGGGATGTCGTGGTTAACCCGCCACGGCGCTGTTTTAGACACCGTCCTCCGAGTCGTGCACTTAAACTCAGGAGTGCACGGTTCTCACTCATTATTTCTGGACAGTCCAGAAATAAAACTTCCAAGTGTCTATCAAGCCACAACCATCAGATTGGAAGACATTCCAGTGGTCCGAGAATTCCCTGATGTATTCCCGGATGATTTGCCGGGGATGCCACCCGATAGAGGGGTGGAGTTCAAGATTGAACTTGCACCGGGAACCATGCCAATATCCCGAAGGCCGTACAAGATGGCGCCCAAGGAGTTGGCGGAACTGAAGATTCAGCTCACGGACCTTCTGGAGAAGGGTTTTATTAGGCCGAGCTCCTCGCCATGGGGCTGTTCGGCATTATTTGTCAAAAAGAAGGATGAAACGTTGCGGCTTTGCGTGGACTACCGTCCATTAAATGCCGTAACCATCAAGAACAAGTACCCGTTGCCACGGATCGACATGTTGTTTGATCAGTTGGTCGAAGCAAAGGTCTTTTCCAAGATGGATTTAAGATCCGGGTACCATCAGATTAAGATCAGGGCTGAGGACATTCCAAAGACAGCTTTTTCGACAAGGTACGGACTTTATGAGTACCTGGTCATGTCCTTTGGCCTCACCAATGCTCCAGCTCACTTCATGTACTTAATGAACTCGGTGTTCATGCCGGAGCTGGACAAGTTTGTCGTGGTCTTCATCGACGACATCCTGGTATATTCCAAGTCGGAGGAAGATCACAAGAAACATCTGCGTATAGTCTTGCAACGGCTGCGGGATCACAAGTTATACGCAAAGTTCAGCAAATGCGAGTTTTGGATATCGCAAGTGCCTTTCCTCGGGCATATCATCTCAGCGGAGGGTATCGCTGTGGACCCGAGCAAAATCACGCAAGTGCTGAATTGGAAATCCCCGAGAACTGTTCATGAGGTACGGAGTTTCCTCGGACTCGCGGGATATTATCGGAGGTTCATTCCGAACTTCTCGAAGATTGCCAGGCCAATGACAGAGCTGCTGAAGAAGGCTACCAAATATGTTTGGAGTCCAGCATGTGAAGCAGCATTCAAGGCTTTAGTCAAGCACCTAACATCAGCACCGGTTTTGGCGCAGCCAGACACAACAAAACCGTTCGATGTGTACTGCGATGCATCCGGCATTGGGCTCGGATGTGTGCTGATGCAAGACCGAAGAGTGGTTGCGTATGGATCACGACAGCTTAGGAACCATGAGCAAAATTATCCAACTCACGATTTGGAGCTCGCTGCCGTGGTACTTGCACTGAAAATGTGGAGGCACTACCTACTCGGTAACCTCGTACATTTATATACCGACCACAAAAGCCTCAAGTACATCTTCACTCAGAAGGAGCTGAACATGAGGCAACGAAGATGGTTGGAACTGATAAAGGATTACGAGATAGAGATCCATTATCATCCGGGCAAGGCAAACGTTGTGGCAGACGCGCTAAGCCGCAAGTCACACGTCAATAATCTGACCATCACACCGTTGGAAGAGAGCGAACCACCACTACATGTGATTCCACATGGAGCTCTCTACAACCTAGCTTTGATCCCCACCATCCGTGAAGAGATAGCGGCAGCCCAGAAGAATGACAAGGGCATGTCACATTTGCGGAGACGTGTAGACAGTGGGGAGTTGAAATGTTTCCGGAAGGACGGAGACGGCGTCCTATGGTTCAAGGACCGGATCGTCGTACCCCGAAACCCGGAGTTACGGAAGAAAATCTTTGATGAGGCTCACTTATCAAAGTTTTCTATTCACCCCGGCAGCAACAAGATGTATCAAGAACTCAGAAGCAAGTTTTGGTGGACACGGATGAAGCGAGAGACTGCAAAATACGTGTCCGAGTGTGATACATGTCGAAGGGTGAAGGCAGACCACATGCGGAAACCGGGACTGCTGCAACCACTGGGCATTCCTGCCTGGAAGTGGGAAGACGTGAGCATGGATTTCGTCGTCGGTTTACCCACCACCTTACAGAAACATGATTCTGTGTGGGTGATCGTCGATCGGCTCACCAAAGTTGCCCATTTCATCCCGGTCAACACCAACTACAACGCCAAGAAGTACGCTGAACTGTACATCTCACGGATCCTATGCTTATACGGCGTACCCCGTACTATCGTATCGGACCGGGGCACTTTATTTGTGTCCCGTTTTTGGGAGCAGCTCCACGCTGCCTTGGGGACGAAGCTGATCCGTAGTTCAGCCTACCACCCGCAGACGGATGGGCAAACGGAGCGGGTAAATCAAATCCTAGAAGACATGCTACGAGCTTGCGCTACCGACCACGGCAAGAATTGGGATGATCACTTGCCATTAGCCGAGTTCTCGTACAACAATGGGTACCAAGCCAGCATCAAGATGGCGCCCTACGAGGCGCTATACGGCAGGAGATGCCGCACACCACTGAACTGGTGTGAATCTGGCGAGAGGGTTACCTTCGGGATTGATCTTGTCAACAACGCGGAAGAAAAGGTTCGATTAATTCAAGCGAACCTAAAAGCCGCTCAATCCCGACAGAAACAGTATGCGGACCGGAGGAGGCGCCCATTACAATTCGAAGTTGGAGATCACGTATACCTACGAGTGTCTCCAATGAAGGGCGTAAACAGATTTGGGGTGAGAAGAAAGTTAGCACCCCGATTCATCGGTCCATTCCAGATTACCGAAAGATGTGGATCGGTGGCATACCGGCTAAGATTACCAGAAGCACTTTCCGGTGTGCACGACGTCTTTCACATTTCCCAGCTGAGGAAGTGTCTCAAGCTATCAACTACCGTTCAGCTGGAAGACATTGAAGAACTGCAACCGGATCTCACCTATCGGGAGGAACCGGTGCAGATTATTGATGAAAAGGCCCGAACCACACGCAACCGTACGTTGTGGTTCTACAAGATTCTATGGAGTAATCACTCCATGGATGAAGCGACATGGGAGAGCGAAGAATTCCTTCGCACTAACTACCCCGACTTTCTCACGTCGCATATCCGGTAATTTTTCCACCGTCCTCTCTCTCATTTTCACCTTATAATCTCGGGACGAGATTCTTTTAAGGGGGGAGGAATGTAAGGGCCTCAGTTTTTGACACTCATTTGCAGTGTTCATCACCACACCACACACCTCATTTGAGGAAAAATGATGAACACAAATAAAGAGCAAGTAACAATTATCAACATGCTCATTAGGGAACAAACTCACACATTGCAAAAGTGGTACTTCCCACATGTGATATAGATGGGCTGGACATATGAAAACTCCTACACTTTGCTAAGGATGTCCATGCCAAGTTTCACCCAAATTCAAAACATTTTTGAGGTCATCTTGGGTGTAGATAGGAAAGGGGCAGTTTGAAAACATATTCAAATTCAAACTGTTTTCACCCACTGAATTTAAAAGTGGAAGGCATATTCTTGCTCAGCACATTTTTGTGAGCTCACACACCAATTTTCACTCCATTTGGAGTTGATCTTGACATGAGCTAAGGGGGAGAAATTCAAACTTTATTTGAATTTCAAACTGCACTTGTGCTGAAATTCATTCAAACCAAACCTCATTTGAACTTTGATCAATTCAAATGGCTCTTGGGTGAATAATTTGAGTTGCCAAGGGTAGAATAGGGTTCACTGTTTACCACAGCTGTTAGGAATAAATTTCAGAGGTTAAAAGAGGAGTGGGACCCACATGTCAGCCTCAGCCTCAAAGCAAACCGACTGAACCACAGTTCAGTCGGTTCCCGGCTGTTGTGCGCGCGCGCCACCGAAGGGGCCGGCCGGCGCCAGCTCCTGCTGCGTGCCCCAAGCCGGAGGCCAGCCGGCCGAGCTATTTATTCCCTCCCCGGCGTGCCTCAGTCACCATTTCCCCGAGCTACCGACGTGCGCGACTGCTTTTCCCACTGCCATCGCCGCCGCTCGAGTTCCTGCTTGATCAAGCCGATCGCAGCTCCCTCTTTCCATTCCAAGGTCCCAGCAAGGTACTAGCAACCATCCTCCATCCTTCCCATTGATAGAAATCGATTGAAACCGAGTGATATCGGCTGTGCCGAAAGATCAAACTCGGAACTGGAAACCGCCGCACCTCGGGCTCTCGTGGACAGCCCAACCTGGGCGTTGTCACGCCCGAGCCAAGGCACCCTTGGACACGCAAGTGATCGGTGCTGCTCATCCCCGAGCCACAGCTCGAGTGGTTGCTCACCGGCGGCGAATTTCCACTTTTCCCCTTTCTGTGTGCAGAACGACCCTCGGGTACGATTCTGTTTAATTCGTGCTCTAGAAAGGATTAGAGGGCCTCAGGCCACTCCCACACGAACTAGACACGGTGACGCACAAGTTGCCTTCACAACTCTGAGCCGGAGAACTTCTGTGCCCGGCGTAATTCAAGGTCTACTAATGGCGGAACGCACGGGGGGTATCGGGCGCACGGTGAGGACCTATTTCGGGCCTTCCCCGAGCTGCCCCGAGTTCATGTCGACCTTCTCTGAGGTCCACTGATGCTCCCCGACCGGTTTCCCAAGTAGCTGAGGCACTAGGAGCATCAGCCGACATGGCCGAAGTCGTTCCGATATGGCGGCTCGTCGCCGACCATGCTCCGGCCGTTGTCATGAGCAGCTGACCCTCGGATCATGTTCCCCAAGTAAAAGTAGGCAGGGGCGGCCAGAATCAAGAAGTTTGAAGCTGTACAGCAGCCGGCGGCGAGCTCTCCGGCGAGGTCCCTCGGCGGCGGAGCGCGGGTGTCGCGAGGTTGAAGAAGGGGGTGGACCCCAGCTGTCAGCGGCCGATATTTTGAATCGGGATCCGGCTGCGGCCGGGATCGGGTGTGCTGGCGCGCAAAAGCCTTGTGGGCCGCGGTGTGCTGTCGCTTCGGCGTGCGACGCGTGTCTCCTGGGCCCACGCGCGAGTTTAAACTTTTCCCCGATTTTCAGATTTCCTTCAAACTTCAAATCCTTATAACTTTGGCTAGAAAGCTCCAAATTGAGTGAACCAAATTTTGCTGGATTCAGCTCTTTGAGTACTTTCCAGAAAATCAAGTGTCACTTCATGAAATTCCTTAATTCTCCAGAATTAATTCCTTAAAGTTTAAACTGTTAGGAATTTTAACTGGAGAATCATTTGGAGGAAAATCCTGAAATTTTGCTGAGATGTTCACCAAAATATCCTTGAACTACCATAAAAATTTCAGATCCATTTGAGCTCATTTAGTCCACCTAATGGTGTGATTAGTAAAACTGTTCCAGAGAAAATAGAAAATGTTCAGAAACATTTTCAGAATTTTCTCTGAAATTGTTTAGCTCATATCTTTAGTTAGAGACTTCCAAATTAAGTGAGACCAATTCCATTAGAACCCTCTGAAAATCTAGTTTTCAGAAAGTCATAGTTTGTTTCATGAAAATACCTAGAACACCCTAAAAGCCTTTAATTAAGGTCAAGGACATAATTATTTGTGGAGGGCTCAAATGAGCTTTGCTGCAACTAAAACTTGACCAAGTCTCTGTTTAGGTTGTAACCAAGCCACAGTAAAAGTTTCACAGTCATTAGGTCTATCTAGTAAAGGTTATAGACTTCACAACTTCAAAGTTAATACAAAAGCATTTAATTAATACATACATTGTTCTTATCATGTAGTCGCTAAGGTCGAGGAGGAACCCGAAGTCCTAGACTTCGTTACTCCGGAGGAACAGCTAGCCTACGACCAAGAGCAGCAAGGCAAGCCCCGGTTTGCATTAACCATTTTATAAATTTTTATTGTTTTGAGCACATACTTGTTTTCTTTATGATGTGCATCAGAGTCTTGTTTGGAAACCCCACTGCATAGCCAAGAAAACCATGGGTTGGGGTTTAGGATTGCAAACCCCGTTAGCCACTGCATTGCTAGTATAGAGTAGGATTCGGTACAAGTCGAGTAGTTGGAACTACTCGCGAGAATAGGCTAGAGGCACATTGCTCGGGTAGAGATAGCACATGATACACATGGCAAGAAAATGAGACCGAGCGGAGAGTAAGGGCAGCAGGACTTTGGGGCCTGTGTGCTGTAGCTCCGCTTGTGTCGATTGAGGACCGAGCCGTGTGCGGGCCTGTTGAACAAGCTAGAACAGTACCGAAGACCTACCGGCTATATGGGAACCGGGAAACTGATGTAACTCGGGTAGCTGGGTGTTGAGGCATTGCCCGTCGTTCAGAGGGTAGGTTGAGAGCTCGAGGTGTAAATCAGCTGGCGGCACAGAGATGCGCGTGCAGGGACCTCTTGCTCGGGACGATGGGACCGGTTCAATATTTGGCTAACGGGTGAAAGGTAGTCGCGTACGGCGTCCGTGATGGTTGTTGTAGGCAACATCGAGTACGGGCGTACGTGACGGGTTGTTCGGGTAACCCTGCAGGTGTAAATCGATTATAATCGCCGTCCCTCGCGGTCAGTGAGTACCACTTGTTCACTGTACCGTGACGTAGAAAGAACAGGCTAGTTACATGTTAAAATGTTGCTGATTGAAAGTTGGATATTGATTGTTAATGATATGTTGTAGCTTAGTGCTAACTAAAGTTCTTTTCAACTTTGGGCAAAGTACATGAGAGAAATGCGTTTCTTGTTTGATTGCGGCTCTCTCATGTGCCTTAGCGTAAAGTTCTCCACAACCTGCTGCTAAAACTTGAAAGTAAGGTTCTACTAATTAGGCGAGTCCTTGCAAATGATTTTTACCTCATGCAACCCATCACCCTCATGTAGAAGTTTCATGTTTAGGTGAGACGGGTCAGACTTGCTGAGCCTTCGTGCTCACTGCTTGTGTTTGAAGCTTTTGCAGGGTTCTATGAGGAAGGGACTCCCGAAGAGGAGACGGAACCCCAGGAGGGGAACCCCGTCGAGTGGGAGTCGTGCACGCCGCAGAGTTAGTGTGCGAGTGTGCTAGCAAGGACACGTTCGAGGGCTGAACGTGCACTTGATGCTTAGTCTACGCCCGCGAGTGTGGACTAAACTTATTTTGATGTAAACATGTTAATAAACTTGTTTATGTAATAAAGCTTCCGCTTCCGCTTTGTACCTTTGACGTGTGTTATACGGTGTTGTGCAACGCAGCACCCCTCAGCGTGATCCTGGCTCGACAGGACCAGTGGGGTCATGTCAGCCAGGCGCCCTCAAGGTTTGTGGAGACCGTGCTGCAGCAGTGTCAGCCTTGGAAAAGCTCCAGGCGCTTACAGCAGCTGGAGCACCAACCCCGGGCGGTACAGAACCAAACCGGCTCTACCCAAGTGCACGCCACCGTGCCTCTACCACAGCACCCCATGTGCAACCCCTCGATGAGGACGATGTCCCCTTGAGGCTCATCCGAATCAGCGCCGATGCCACCCAGACCATCCGGGTAGCCAGGGGCCTGGATAGCAGATAGGAGGGCGCGCTCGTTACCTCCCTCCGGCACAATGCCGATGTGCTGCATGACAGCCGTCGCGGATGCCAGAGATCCCTAGGTAGGTGATTGGGCACTAACTAAAGGTCTCCCCCAACGCCTGGCCAGTCCGACAGGAGCCCCTCAAGCAGATACCGAGCAGTAAAAAGCTTCATTCGGGAAGAAACCAAGAAGCTGCTGAGCGCTGGCTCCATACGGAAAGTCCGCCACCCCCGGTGCTTGGCGAACCCCGTTGATTGCTCCAAAGGCCGGCGGGAAGCTCCGTAAGTGCATCGACTACACCAGTCTCAATAAGGCATGTCCCAAAGATCTATTTTCTCTTCCTACGATAGATCAAATAGTAGGCTCGACGTCAGGCTGCGATATACTGTGCTTCCTAGATGCTTGCTCGGGTTTCCACCAGACCCCTATCTCTAGAGAAGTTGAAGAGCACCCTTCACCACAGTAGTCGGCCTGTACTGTTATGCCTCTATGCCTTATGGCCTAAGGAACGTTCTCCCTACCTTCGTACGTGCAATGCACAAGACCTTAGGAGAGCTAATGAGAGACTCAGTTGAGGTGTGTGTCGAAGACATTGTTGTTAAGATCACGCAGGGTTCGTCCCTACTAGATAATCTGGCCTTATTCTTCGTCCGTCTGACAAATGTGAGCTCGGTGTACCCTCTGCAAAACCCTTAGAATTCCTGGCCTCATGCCAAAGAACTGAGGCTAACCCAGAGAGGGTCAAAGCGGGATGTCTAGCTGCGCTGAGTCGGTTTATACCGAGGTTAGCAAAGCGAAACTTCTCTAAAGCTCCTACGCAAATCCGGCCCATTCGCTTAGACCGGCGAAGCAGAGGAAGCTCCCCTGGAACTGAACCAGCTCTTGATGACCCTACCCGTAATAGCAGTCCCCGAGCCCGAAGAGCATCTGCTGCTCTACATCGCGGCGACGGCTGCAGAGGTGAGTATGGTCCTCACCGCAGGGCGGCCGGACCCCATACCACCGCAACCTGCTTCGCTGTCAAGAAACAAGTGCCAAGAAACCTGGGAGGCCCAAAACGGACCCCGGACCCCCGACACAACCTCCCTGAGGACCAGCAGGACCTCCCGGAGGTGCAACAGAACCTCCCGGACGTCCAACGGGACCCCCGGAGCTCCCGGGAAATCAGCGGGACCTCCCGGAGGTCCAAGACAGCCTGGGGGACCTCCGAGTATCAGCACCCGGCGGTCTCCCCAGGCTGAAAGCTATCCTCCACAGCCCCCACGCGATGGACAATGCCGCCAAATGGGCGGCAGAGCTACTGGAGTTTGAGCTAGGCTTCCTTCCTCGTCACGCAGGCAACAGCCAAGCACTAGCTGACTTCATGACTGAAGTAGACGCCAACGCAGGCTGACTCAGGGGGCCATGGAGACGGTGAACCAGGACCCTGAGCCCTGGCCTTCATCGGGCCTTACTGGATGCTGTTCTTCGACGGCTCCTTGCGAAAGCAGGGGGCCGGTGCTAACATACTGTTCCTCACGCCATCGGGGGGGGGGGCAGTGTGGGTATGTGGTGCGTCTCAATTCCAAGGCAACCAACAACATGGCAGAGTATGAAGCACTCATCCTTGGACTAAAGACAGCCCTGTCTCTAGGCGCTTGCCAGTCGTTGGCTCAGGGCGACTCCCAGCTGGTTATCAAACAAGTTGGTGGAGACAGACTTCCTCGCCTTGGACCTGCACCACGTACCGCGCGCTAGCAAGGCCGCAGCTGACGACCTCTCAACGAAGACCCCCACCGGAGCCCCTGTGCCTGAAGGGGGCTTGGAGAGGACGTTGCCGTGGCCCACAGCCCGGCCCGCCGAGCCGGGTGAAGGGGGCTAGACCAGCACCTCGAAGCTGGCGGTCCCGGCGGCCATGGACGCTGCCAAGGATCATAAGCGTCACTGGGGACTCCGTGCAACCCAGCGCTCAAGATCCAGATGCTCAAGTCAGACCCGATGCATGGATCACGGAGGTCCGGGACTACTTGAAAGACAATATCCTCCCTGATGAACGTGTATCCGCTGAACGGATCGTGCGTATGGCTAAGAGACACATGGCGGTAGAGGGGGATCTCTACCGACGCGGCGCCAACCACATCCTATTGCGGTGCATAACCGAGGGGGAAGGCTGCGACTTGTTCGCTGAGATCCATGGAGGCGAATGTGGGAGTCACTCTTCCTCACGCACGCTTGTCGGTGAAGCCTTTCGGCATGGATTCTACTAGCCGGCAGCACTCCAGGATGCCGTCAAGCTGGTCGAGAGCTGCAAGGCGTGCTTGTTCCACGCCAAGCAGATCCATACACCTGCTTGGACGGTACAGATGATCCAGCCCACATGGCCATTTGCTATACGGGGGCTGGACATCCTGGGCCTGGGACCATTCCCCAGAACCTTGGATGGGGACCCGCTCACGAACCTTCGGAACACAGAACACCGCTGTAAGTTCTACCCCTAGAGCAACGATAGGACAGACCCTTCTTTTTATAATAAATTCCATAAAGTCCAGGAACAGTGCTCGGTGCAGCTAAGCCTCAGGGGACGGTCCAGGACTACGTTCAGCTTCGCCTGGTTCTGACCCCAAGCGCGTAGAGTCTTGCTTCCCTTGAGGCGGGTCGTGGCCTCCATACTCAGCTTGCCTTCCTCATATGGAAATTTATATGAAAAGAAACCTGTCCTACGTTGCTCTTCTTTGGTGCTCATTTAATTTACTTATTAAATTTTTATGATTGCCCTGCTCACGCGTGCTCACCATGCGTTCAGCTCCCTCTTCTCATTCTCATCTTTAGTCGGCATTTGCTGCCCTACCAAAGGCGGTTGCGTGGGAGGTACCGGCCGATAGCCAGGGGGCCCCCGAGCCCCCGGCACTTCGCGCACGGTAGTTCCCAAGCACCGTATAGGTGGACGGGGACCGTAAGCCAAATAAGACTATGAGATAGAGGGGGGGAGCCCCCAAGAAGAATTACGTTTCCCTTACTTGTGTGCAGGACCTCTCGGCCTCAGCTCCCCGCAGGAGTATGGTAGGCACATCCATCCAATGGAACGCACCTACCAGGGGGCCGCTACGGAATCGCGCAAGACCGAAACCCCAAGGTAAGATCAAAGAACTAGACCTCACAGGGGCGAGGCCCTGAGGTCCCACGTGTCCAGCGGGGCAAGACCTTCCACCTCCTTGAGGGGGAGCTCCGGGCCCGCCGCGTTGTCTACAGAAGCCGGACCTCCCCCCCTCCGCGGGGAGAGGTCCGAGGACTCCACGTGCCCCACGAGCCCGGACCTCCCCTCAGAGGGGAGCTCTGGGCCCGCCACGTGGCCAACAGGCCCGGACCCCCTCCGATCTCGTGAGGCGGGTCCTGGAGACCTCCGGAGTCCTTAGTATACAGTAAGGACCCGGAGAAGGTGTCTATGCAGAGCTTCGAGATTGGTCAAGGCCTCCGAGTACCTTGCGGAGCTAAGGACTCGGCCAGGAAAAAGCCAGGAAGAAGGCTAGGACATGCAGACACAAAAAGAAATAGGAGTCTGTTCATACAAAGGCTCCACGAGCTGGGCTACAGACTCAACAAAAATAAAAAAGGAAGTACAGGGCCCTGTGGCCACGGGGGCAGATGCCTAAGAGTCCCCGGACTTCAGATGAAACCTGGAGGCCACGAGGGCAGCCAAGTCCTCGACCTCGGCCCTGGCAGCTTCCTCCCGATCGGCGACGGGTCCTAGACGGACTGGCCCCAGAGAAAAGGAAGGGTCTCGGCTCAGGAATCACGACAGAACGTGCATAGCGACCTCCTTCGCAAGGCCCCGACCTTCCGCTTCAAGCTCGTCGGCGATCACTGCTTCGAGCCGACCCAGCTCGTCGCCGATGGACTCAAGTGCTGGGATTGCTTTGGACATCGACCGCGCCGGAGCCTCCACCTGCACAGGGCTGAAACCAAGAGGAGCCAAGGCGGACCCCGCCTTGGCACTAAAGCCCCAGACTGCCTGGGCCTCGGCAGACCGCATGGACTGGAGCTTCTCTACCTCTTGGCGAGCCGCCAGCTCGCGATCCATCGCCGCCTGGCGCTCCTGGGATAACTGCTCCTCCCTCGCGGCAACAGCCGACTCACGGAGCTCCAGCTCCTCGGTCCGAGCCCTTAGCTCCTCCACTTTGGCCCTCAGCCGGGCGGTGGTCTTCTCCTCCTCGGCCGCGACAGCGCGTTCCCGATCGGCGACGGCGCGCTCCCGACAGGATGCCTGCAGATGCAACTCCTCCGCGGCAGCGGAACGCTCCTTGGCTTTGGCTTCAACGTGGGCCAGAGCCTCGCGGTAGGTGGCACGAACCCGCCGGGACTCTGACTCCAAGCGGCTAATGGCCTTCTTCAGAGTGCCAAGCAGAGCACTCATGGCCTCAAGCCTTGACTGCCTCGAGTCAAGGTCCGCCTTAGCCTCCTAGGCCCGCTGCTGCCAGCTGAGAAGATGTTCCCTCTCGCCAGCCAGCACCCCCCGCTCCTGCTCAAAGGCGGATTGGAGCTGCCGGGCGCTGGTCCGGACACGCCCCAGGGTGTCCCACACGGGCATCGGGGCAGGGGGGACAGGAGTCACGCCACTGGACCCCCCTGTCGAGTCTAAGACCGGCGGAGGCGCCGGCGCCTCAGCAACCAGGGTGGCGCGCTGTCCTAGGGAGGCCAGGGGGCCAGCAGGCGCACCTACAGCGGCCCTCCCAGTCTCAGGACCGGACTTCTGGACTGGTGAAGGAGGGCGGATGGGAGCAGATGCGGCCACCACGAAGGGTGAACTCGCCGGCGCAGAGGGAGCCCCCGTCGATTTGGGGACCATGGGAGCCACCACGGTCTCCAGGTGCTGAGGCACGGAGCCTCCGTCGGTTGAAGGCGGCCGGGTAAGAGGCCCGCCCCCAGCAGCTGGTCGGTCCCTGCAAGAAGAGAAAACCCTCAGGCTAAGAGAGGAGACAATAGCTCTGCTCCTACAAGCCAGAAAGAGCAACACTTACTGCGCGGCATGAGCGCTCCAACGGGCTTGCAGCACTGGCCTCTGGGCTGTAGCTGAACCGCCGGGACCAGCGGCTGGAACGGTCGCGGAGCGTGACGCCTGGGTCCCCGGCACACTCGCCGGCGTGGCCCCACCAGCATCCGTCCTGGAAACCCCTCCGCTTGAGGAAGGGTGACGAGGTACTTGGGCTGACTCGGACGGCCGCTGTCTGGGGAGAGACCCGCCGGGGAGGGACACCCGGGGCCTCTTCGTGTGACACCCTCATCTCAGGTGTCAGCATATGCTCGTGTCCTATGGAAAGGAAACATTTTAATGAAAAATAGGAACAGAGAAAATTATCAAAAGAATAGCCAATAAAGCCTTCAGAGAGCGCCGAAGGCAACTTCCACGGCCAGCAGGCCACGTGGCGTGATCAGGGCTCATCCCTGCAAATGGGGGGGGGGGGGGGGGAGGCCGCCACCAAGCTGGCTACGTGGCAGGCTCGGGGGACACCTCCGCAATTGGAAAAAGGTTCGACCCTGTGGGAAACGTGTTGCCCACGGAGCTAGCCTCTGCGGAAGAAGCAAAGACATTTCCGCAGGACACGTGTCATCCCCGGAGCTAGTCCTCGCGGAAATGAGAGGACCCGTCACGCGGGATACGTGTCAATCACGGAGCTCATCTCAGAGAAGTCCGGGTCTATCGAACACGTGTCGCCACCGGAGCTTATCTCCGGGATGTCTTTCGTTGCTAGACACGTGTCAACCTCGGGGCATGTTCCTGAGGAAGGAAGAGAGGAAAGACCGGCATCCACACGTGGCGTGCACGGAGCTCACCTCCGAAGAAGAGGGGGGTCTCGATCGATTGACACGTGGCACAACCGGAGCTCGTCCCTGCGGGAGAAGAGATACCAGGCTCGGAAGGACACGTGGAGCTTCCGGAGCTCTTCACCATGGAGGTAACGAGTCTGAAGCGGTTTTTACGCGTAAAGATACTGGTACGCAACGGAAACCGATCTAAACTCCACAATGTTACCGAAGATAAGACGTCAGGATCTAACAAGAATCTGAGTAAGACTCTTATTCGGGATCCAATCAGATTAGGACTCTTCTCTTCCTGATTATAAATAGAACCCAAAACCTCTGGCCGAAACCACGAACTTCTCTTTCAACTCCTGAGCCGACGACTTAGAGCCCTAGCCCTAACTCGCCGAGCAAAACATCGCCAAAGCGCAATAAGGGAGATCATCGGAGGAGAACCAAGCGGTCTGAGGAGGACCCCGAAGAAAAGAAGAGCGTGAGGTAGGACTTCAATACCACCTTACGACATCATTGTGTTCATCTCTTTGCATCTGTTCTTCGATTCCTTTCGAACAGAAGCCTTTTGTGGGCAGAACACTCGATGATCAGTTTGATCTAAAGACAAGATCATCGCCACGTTCATCTTTGATCCGAACACCTCTGACCATGCAAGCCATGCAAGAACAACAGATCAACCTAATAAAACTAATCATAGGATAGCATGCATGTGCATCATCGCATCTAGTTTAGGGTCTGGGCATGATATTGATTGCTGTGAATTTTGTATGCACGTCAATCCTACATAGCAGGACAGATCCAGGAAGCTGTCTACGACGAGCTGCAGCAACAAGGTTTTGAGAATCGAGAACAACCGGAACCACAAGAACAAGGCAAGTGCTCCTTGACCAAGTTGATCCTATGTTTTGGGTAAAACTGTTTTGATTTGTGAAAAGGTGTGCGTACTGAGTCAAACATGATGGGAAACCCTTTTATAGGAGTTTACTAGTATTGGTTAAACCACCCTTGTCGCCTGGGAATTTATGAGTCGGGTATGGTTTTTGCTTTATGCTTCGCTGAGTCTATGGGATTGGGAAGCGAGATAGATGTGTCTAGCTAACTGCACTCGTAATGATAATGAGAAACTGATGATGTTAATGAACATGGATCGGAGGGAGATCTAGGCAAGCCTGGGTTGGTGAATGAGGTAGCATGAGATGGTGGTTTTACTTGCCGTAGATCTAAGGACCGGTTCATGCATGCACATGCCAGGATAACAGTGCCACCACAAGGCCAAGTATGGGTGCGGCTTAGCTGAGTAATTAGGTAAGTTGCTAGAGTGTTATGGACTGTGGAAGGCGCGGGGAATGGGAGTCGAGTGAGGACTGCCCTGGGAACTGCATGGCACAAGAGGGGGCCCGTGGGTGGGAGAATTGGAGATTCTAGCCTGCTGGTGAAACCTTAGTGAGTCCATACATCTAGTAACCCCTTTGTAAAGGCTATTTTGTGATCTCTTGACCATACACCGACGGTTGTGTACTGGTATAATGGAGGTTCTGCAGTCGCCGACGGGTGACGAAATCACAAACTTGTGGGTAAAGAGGTGCAAACTCTGCAGAGTTATTAAAACTATCATGATAGCCGAGCTTACGGTCACAAGCACCTGGGTAAACTGCCATGATTAGATGGGATGTTTACTGGGATGGTTATTGGGATGGTTATTGGGAAGGTTCTTGGTTATGGATTTTGATTATGGTTTGTTTTGGGACTGTGGAGTCCGGGAGATGAGATGGTTGCATGACTGGTGGGTCATGACATGAGATTGGTCTCAGTACGAGACGAGGTTGTTTTATGAGATGAGATGGTAGCGAATACGAGGAGGTATTCGTGAGTATGAGTAAAGGATTGGTTAATATTCGGATGGAACACGGGAAGTGATGGAGGTATGTTGGTAATTAGTACATGCTGGGACTACATTCATCTAAAGTTAAGTTGCTGTTTTATCATGATTTTATAAATTTGCTTTTCTGCAAATAAGCTTTTTATACCAACCTTGTTTATGAGCTGCATATCATGTGTTATTCCCGCATTTGCTGAGTACATCATTGTGCTCAAACTTGCATTATTATTTCTTCATCAACAGCAAGAGAAGACTACTATGAAGACCGAGTAGAGCATTATGGCGTGTGATCTTGTAAGGGCCTCAGTTTTGGCACATATTTGAAGTGTTCATCACCACACCACACCAATTTTCACTCCATTTGGAGTTGATCTTGACATGAGGTAAGTGGGACAAATTCAAACCTTATTTGAATTCAAAACTGAACTTGTGTTGAAATTCACTCAAACCGAGCCCAATTTGAATTCTATTCAATTCAAATGGCTCAGGGGTGAATAATTTGAATCACCAGGGGTATTATGGGGCTCACTGTTCACAACAGTGATTAGGAGTAAATTTCAGAGGTTAAAACCCCGGGTGGGACCCACATGTCATAGAGGGGAGAAGGAGAAACTTGCACCCAAAGTCAGAGTCTCGGTGGGAAATCCCACCGAGCAGCTGTCGGCTGTGCCATCGAGCAGCTACCGGCGCCACCAGCTGCTTCCCTCTCCGCGCGCTGGCGCCCAGGGTGGCTGGCTCGCGCCCCCACACGACCGGCACCGCCTCAGCCGAGCGGGAGTCGGCCGGCTTTATCTTCTCGCGGGCAAACCCGAGCAGCGACATTGTTTTTCGCCGCAGCTCTCTGCTCAACCGGGAAAACCAGCAAAACCATCTCCTCCTTCGTCCCTGAGCTGCTAGACAGCCACCTGAGCTCGCACTTCACCTCCCCAACGCCAGAAACCCCGAGCTCCGATCTCCTTTGCCCAAAGACGATCGCCACTGCGGCCACCTAGCCTCAGCCGAGAGTCAGGCGCCCATGGGCAGCGTTCCACAGGCGATTTCACGGTCCAGCGAGAGAGGCAACAGGAGCGCGCGACCACCGTGCTGCTCTCCTCCAAGTTTGGAAGCCAACCGTGAAGAATCTGCAGAGAATTTCCAGTTTTTGCTCCGGCAACCGTAAACCGAGCTTCCGGTACGGTTTCTTTAAATTCTCGCTCTATGATCTTTCGGAGGTCATCAAATCTTGCACATAGACGCTGGACTAGCCAGCGATCAAGTTCTTTTCTGCATCCGTAGCGTGAAACATTCTAGGAGTGATGAATTTCGAGCTCGATCGAGGGCGGTCATGGCGGGCACGATCGGTCACATGGTGCCGACCGACTTGCCGCCATCCCTGAACCGTTTTGAAACCTTGTCGAGCTTCCTAGAGGTACACTGATGCTGTAGGGCCGTTTGTTCGAGGTGTTGGCGGGTTTAGAAACCACGGTCGATGGTGTCGAACCTCAACCGAGGCCGCGGCACGTCGCCGAACTACTTCCGGTCACCCCCAGCCCGACCTGTCACCCCCGACGCGTTCCTCGACGTCGACAACCCCCTGGCGGCGAGTTTCAGACCATGGGAGGTCCGGCAGCGGCGAGCCGGCGAGCCCCGAGCCTGCTCCGGCGAGGTCGGCGGCGCGGGCGCAAGAGAACGGCGGGAGGAAAACGAAGCCGGCTGGCCCACGTGTCAGCGGCTGAAGAATTTAAATCGGGATCGGGTGGCCAGGGATCGGCTGCGCTGGCGTGCAAATACCCTGTGAGCTCTGGTGTGCCGGACACCTCCGCGCTCGACACATGTGTTATCCCCGGTGTGCCTGACACCTCCGCGCTCGACACGTGTGGTATCCCCGGTGTGCCGGACACCTCCGCGCTCGACACGTGTCCCCGCGGGCCCCGAGAGTTCAAACTCTTCCCCCGATTTTCAGAATTCTTCCAAACTTCAAATCCTCATAACTTTGGCTAGAGAGCTCCAAATCGTGTGAACCAAATTTTGTTGGATTCAGCTCTCTGAGCACTTTCCAGCAATACCAAATTCAGCTCATGAAAGTGAATAGTTTTCCAGAATTAAATCCCTAAAGTTTAAACTGTTGGGAATTTTATCTGGAGAACTACTTTATGAAAAATTCTGAAATTTGGCTGAAAGGTTCATTGGAGAATCCCAGAATCCCAGTAAAATTTTCAGACTCATCCAAGTTCATTTAGTTACCCCAATTGGGTGATTAACGGAACTGCCCAGAGAAAATAGAAAGATGTACAGAAACATTTTTCAGATTTTCTCCAATCTTAATTAGGACATAACTTTCTGTAGAATTCTTCAGTTGACATGAAACCAATTCCATCAGAACTATCCTAAATTCTAGTTTCCAGAAAGTAATGGTGGGAGCCATGAAAAGCCCTGGAATTACTTAGAGGCCCAATTATTGACCAAAGAGGCTTTTATTTGTACAAGGTACAAATGAACTTGGTTTCAAATGAAAATTGGTCAAGACTCTGGTTAGGATCCTACCAAGCCACAATAAAAATTTCAGAACCACAGGGGAGGGCTAGCTAGAGTTATTAGTAAATAAGTATTCAAGTTTACACTTTGCATTCAAATTAACGTGTAGTATTGTATTAAACGTGTAGCCATTGAAGAAGAGACTCCAGAAGTGCTGGACTTCCTCCTTCCGGAAGAGGAACTAACCCCTGACCAGCAGCAACAAGGCAAGCCCCGGTTTGCATTAACCCTTCCATAAGTTTTACTTTGTTTACATGCGTCATATGAAGTATGTTTGTGCATTAGGTATAGGATGGATGGAACCCCACTTGCATAACCAAAGGTTCCTAAAAGAGTGAGGGTAGTGTCTAAGACCTCGAGTAGACAGGCTATGCTTAACGAGTCATAGGACTTCGGTACAAGTCGAGTAGTTGGAATCTACTCGCGAGATAGGCTTGGGACACACGGGTTTGGTTGAGTGATGTGAGATCACTTTAGTAATGAAAATGAGACTAGGCAGGGGCTAGGGCGCAGCAAGAGAGAGTCTTGTGTGCGTGGCCCTGCCCGTGTCGATTGAGGACCGATCCGTGTGCGACCCTGCTGAACAAGTATTGAACGTACCGAAGGCATATTGGATATATGGGCCCCGATAAACCGATGTAGCCTAAACCTCCGGGCGTCGAGGCATAGCACACCGATTTATAGGTGTAGGTTGAGGGCAGCAAGGTGGAAATCTGCCAACGGGCATAGAGAGATGCTCCGTGTGGGGAACCTCCTGCTCGTTTCGGTGCGACCGGTTCGACGTTTGGGCTGTTGGGTGAAAGGTTTCCCGTACGACATCGAGTGAGCGTGCTGTGCAGCTCCACGGGTGGGCGTACGTGACGTGCTCTTTGGGTTTCCCTGCAGGTGTACATCGAGTCGATTCTCCGTCCCTCGCGGTGACGAGTACCGCTTGTTCACTGCGTCGTAACGTAGACTAACGAATGAAATGTTATGATTCAATATTGCTGCTATGATATAATTGTATTGCTACATGTGTGCCACCAAATATTGCTTACTAAATTTCAGCTTCATGAACTGTTAACTTGTTGCTAAAAGATGAATTAAGGATGAACTTGTAGGCGTGTCCATTTGCTGCAACATTGCTATCCTGTGTCATGGTACACCTCATGTAGAGTTTCATGCTTAGGTGAGTCGGTTAAGCCTTGCTGAGCCTTCGTGCTCACGGTTGCTGCTTAAGTGTTTTTCAGGTGAGGAGCCACCCACGGACTCGGAGTACGAGTCCACCGGCGAGGGTTACCCTCCGTCGGGGACTACGGCTGAGTGGGAGCCGTACACGCCGCGCTGAGCTGAGGAGTGCAGCTAGTGTGGGTTGCCCTAGGGCTGGGAAACCGACTTTTGCTAGATAGGCGGGCGTGAGTTGTATAAAAGAAACTTCCGCTGTGTAATAAAAGACCCTAGTTTGTAACTGACAAGTGTACTATTTTGTACATTCAGTTTGTTTTTCCCATGTAATATAATGTGTTCTTATGACGTGTGCTGTCGGGTGTCGCATCGCGCGGCATCACCCTCTGCGATCCTGGATGAGCGGATTCCGGTCCGCCACAGCCTGGTATCAGAGCTGCAGTGGGGATAGCACAGTACTAAAGGACTGCATTATGGGAAAAACTTAGGTATACGGTGAGGAATCGGTAGCTGCCCAAGTAAGGACTATATTAGCATAGTTACTTAAAGTTGCAAAGACTAACCTATGTGTTATAATTCTGAATTTCAATTATGTAACGACGCACCTACGCTCTGGTAAGTATGGTAAGGAAGGCCACCGAAAGCGGTTCAATTTCGGTTAGCTTCCCCTGACGAGGAACGTGGTTCAGGGATTTGTCTCACAGCTTGGTGTGAGACGTCAATATGAAACTCTTGGACTCTTCATGTCCCTGAGTTCATATGAAACGCTGATCCCTGGCGTGCATTAGGCAAGTAAGTGGAGACCCCATCGCGTGGTCAGTAACGCGAGAGTGTGTTCCTCTGGAAGTAGCCCAGGAGGACATACGCAGCGCTTGCCATCAGCGTGCCCTGCAGGGCAGTAGGTGGTATCTGTTGGGTTGATAACATTCCCAACCGTGACGACCCGTTCATGACCTACTCGGGTTCCCCGTCGTGTGGTGTTGAAACACGATCACGTACCTTGAGACGTGACCTAACTCAAGGACGGCCGTATGACAATGATACGGGCGTTTGTATTTACTTTCAAATATGGAACTGCCTGAAATGAATAACCATTGAGTGCACCATTATTGTGTGGTCTTCTGCAGGTACTAACCACGTATGTATTCGTGTAGAAAACGTGTGCGAGAGACCGTGTAGTGCCACACTTAAGACGTATATGCCGGTATGATCCGGTTAGGATTTTCTTTGGTGAGAAACGTAGTACCGAGACATTGTAGGCATATACATGAAAATATTGAGAACAAGGAACTAAAATCATTAGGTTCAACAATTAAGACTCTGGTTGGGTATAAGAATGGGATGGTGGACCAGGATAGCTAAAGGGATGAAAAACAGAGTGCTCTGTTTTGGACAGCAAGATTGCTGATCTTCAACAGGGCATAACTTACAGGTCTTTTAGCCCAGGGAGGTGTGATATATAGTTCTGGAAAGGTATTCAAGTCCTCTACAACTTTGTTGTAGACTCCCAGAGCTGAAACTCGCCTTAAGATGGCTGAAATCCCAGAGGAATGTAAACTGTCCAGAACCAGGGCAGAGTAAAACATCCTCTGAACTGATCTGTTTTTCAAACCTAACTCCCAGTAGAAAAATCTAAAATTGTCATATAATACATCCCTAGAAAGAGTAGAAGATGTGTGACACCTTTACAATTCAAAGTTCCTGAAATTTCAGCACAGAATTAGTGGAAATCAGGATTGAAAACAGCCACTTCCAAGGGAGGTGCTGTTAAAATTCTTCCAGAAATTCTGCTGACTTTGAATTAGCACAACTTTTTAACCAAAGCTGATCTGGGGGCAAATGAGTACTTGTTGGAAAGATACTGAAGTTAACTGGAACTTTAGTATTCAACTTGAGTCATGAAAATGCCCCGAACCAGATCAAAACTTGGAATAGGTAGAAACTGGTCATTCTGACAGAAGAATGACCGTTGAACCCACTGGAGAGGGTGTGGTACCCTAAGGGTGGTATACGTGATGACAACGCGATAGTAATGTCTCGTGGTGGCCAAACTTAGTTATGGTGAGCTTCCGAAGTGGAGGTTCATCAAGTTGGATTAAACTAGCTTGTGTTTGGTCTAGTAATGGTGTAGCTTGTGCAAAGTTATTACATTATCTACATACGAGATGTATCGCATGAATTGTTGTCATAACGCTTTTACGCCCATTTTTATTGGACCCTATACTATCACCGAGAAGTGTGGACCAGCAGCGTATAGATTGGAGCTACCGGCATCTCTTGTTGGTGTCCATGATGTTTTCCATGTTTCGCAACTGCGAAAATGTTTGAAGCATACAGCTGCTGTTCCTACCGAAGACATCGGCGAGTTGAAACCGGATTTAACATATGATGAGTATCTGGTGGAAATCCTTGATGAGAAGGCCCGAACCACGCGTAGCAGAACGTTGTGGTTCTACAAGATCCTCTGGAGTAACCACACCGTGGAAGAAGCGACGTGGGAGAGCGAGGAATTCCTTCGTTCAAATTACCCGGAGTTCGTGGCTTCTCAACACGAGTAAGACCCTACTACATTGCTATCTCTTCCTTTATAATCTCGGGACGAGATTCTTTTAAGGGGGGAGGAATGTAAGGGCCTCAGTTTTGGCACACATTTGAAGTTTTCATCACCACACCACACCAATTTTCACTCCATTCGGAGTTGATCTTGACATGAGCTAAGTGGGACGAATTCAAACCTTATTTAAATTCAAAACTGAACTTGTGTTGAAATTCACTCAAACTGAGCCCAATTTGAATTCTATTCAATTCAAATGGCTCAGGGGTGAATAATTTGAATCACCAGGGGTTTTATGGGGCTCACTGTTCACAACAGTGATTAGGAGTAAATTTCAGAGGTTAAAACCCCGGGTGGGACCCACATGTCATAGAGGGGAGAAGGAGAAACTTGCACCCAAAGTTAGAGTCTCGGTGGAAAATCCCACCGAGCAGCTGTCGGCTGTGCCACCGAGCAGCTACCGGCGCCACCAGCTGCTTCCCTCTCCGCGCGCTGGCGCCCAGGGCGGCTGGCTCGCGCCCCCACGCGACCGGCACTGCCTCAGCCGAGCGGGAGTCGGCCGGCTTTATCTTCTCGCGGGCAAACCCGAGCAGCGGCATTGTTTCTCGCCGCAGCTCTCTGCTCAACCGGGAAAACCAGCAAAACCATCTCCTCCTTCGTCCCTGAGCTGCTAGACAGCCACCTGAGCTCGCACTTCACCTCCCCAATGCCAGAAACCCCGAGCTCCGACCTCCTTTGCCCAAAGACGATCGCCACTGCGGCCACCTAGCCTCAGCCGAGAGTCAGGCGCCCGTGGGCAGCGTTCCACAGGCGATTTCACGGTCCAGCGAGAGAGGCAACAGGAGGGCGCGACCACCGTGCTGCTCTCCTCCAAGTTTGGAAGCCAACCGTGAAGAATCTGCAGAGAATTTCCAGTTTTTGCTCCGGCAACCGTAAACCGAGCTTCCGGTACGGTTTCTTTAAATTCTCGCTCTATGATCTTTCGGAGGTCATCAAATCTTGCACATAGACGCTGGACTAGCCGGCGATCAAGTTCTTTTCTGCATCCGTAGCGTGAAACTTTCTAGGAGTGACAAATTTCGAGCTCGATCGAGGGCGGTCATGGCGGGCACGATCGGTCACATGGTGCCGACCGACTTGCCGCCATCCCTGAACCGTTTTGACACCTTGTCGAGCTTCCTAGAGGTACACTGATGCTGTAGGGCCGTTTATTCGAGGTGTTGGCGGGTTTAGAAACCACGGTCGATGGTGTCGAACCTCAACCGAGGCCGCGGCACGTCGCCGAACTACTTCCGGTCACCCCCAGCCGGACCTGTCACCCCCGACGCGTTCCTCGACGTCGACAACCCCCTGGCGGCGAGTTTCAGACCATGGGAGGTCCGGCAGCGGCGAGCCGGCGAGCCCCGAGTCTGCTCCGGCGAGGTCGGCGGAGCGGGCGCAAGAGAACGGCGGGAGGAAAACGAAGCCGGCTGGCCCACGTGTCAGCGGCTGAAGAATTTAAATCGGGATCGGGTGGCCAGGGATCGGCTGCGCTGGCGTGCAAATACCCTGTGAGCTCCGGTGTGCCGGACACCTCCGCGCTCGACACGTGTGGTATCCCCGGTGTGCCCGACACCTCCGCGCTCGACACGTGTGGTATCCCCGGTGTGCCCGACACCTCCGCGCTCGACACGTGTCCCTGCGGGCCCCGAGAGTTCAAACTCTTCCCCTGATTTTCAGAATTCTTCCAAACTTCAAATCCTCATAACTTTGGCTAGAGAGCTCCAAATCGGGTGAACCAAATTTTGTTGGATTCAGCTCTCTGAGCACTTTCCAGCAATACCAAATTCAGCTCATGAAAGTGAATAGTTTTCCAGAATTAAATCCCTAAAATTTAAACTGTTGGGAATTTTATCTGGAGAACTACTTTATGAAAAATTCTGAAATTTGGCTGAAAGCTTCATTGGAGAATCCCAGAATCCCAGTAAAATTTTCAGACTCATCCAAGTTCATTTAGTTACCCCAATTGGGTGATTAAGGGAACTGCCCAGAGAAAATAGAAAGATGTACAGAAACATTTTTCAGATTTTCTCCAATCTTAATTAGGACATAACTTTCTGTAGAATTCTTCAATTGACATGAAACCAATTCCATCAGAACTATCCTAAATTCTAGTTTCCAGAAAGTAATGGTGGGAGCCATGAAAAACCCTGGAATTACTTAGAGGCCCAATTATTGACCAAAGAGGCTTTTATTTGTACAAGGTTCAAATGAACTTGGTTTCAAATGAAAATTGGTCAAGACTCTGGTTAGGATCCTACCAAGCCACAATAAAAATTTCAGAACCACAGGGGAGGGCTAGCTAGAGTTATTAGTAAATAAGTATTCAAATTTACACTTTGCATTCAAATTAACGTGTAGTATTGTATTAAACGTGTAGCCATTGAAGAAGAGACTTCGGAAGTGCTGGACTTCCTCCTTCCAGAAGAGGAACTAACCCCTGACCAGCAGCAACAAGGCAAGCCCCGGTTTGCATTAACCCTTCCATAAGTTTTACTTTGTTTACATGCGTCATATGAAGTATGTTTGTGCATTAGGTATAGGATGGATGGAACCCCACTTGCATAACCAAAGGTTCCTAAAATAGTGAGGGAGTGTCTAAGACCTCGAGTAGACAGGCTATGCTTAATGAGTCATAGGACTTCGGTACAAGTCGAGTAGTTGGAATCTACTCGCGAGATAGGCTTGGGACACACGGGTTCGGTTGAGTGATGTGAGATCACTTTAGTAATGAAAATGAGACTAGGCAGGGGCTAGGGCGCAGCAAGAGAGAGTCTTGTGTGCGTGGCCCTGCCCGTGTCGATTGAGGACCGATCCGTGTGCGACCCTGCTGAACAAGTATTGAACGTACCGAAGGCATATCGGATATATGGGCCCCGATAAACCCATGTAGCCTAAACCTCCGGGCGTCGAGGCATAGCACACCGATTTATTGGTGTAGGTTGAGGGCAGCAAGGTGGAAATCTGCCAACGGGCATAGAGAGATGCTCCGTGTGGGGAACCTCCTGCTCGTTTCGGTGCGACCGGTTCGACGTTTGGGCTGTTGGGTGAAAGGTTGTCCCGTACGACATCGAGTGAGCGTGCTGTGCAGCTCCACGGGTGGGCGTACGTGACGTAATCTTGGGTTTCCCTGCAGGTGTGTATCGAGTCGATTCGCCGTCCCTCGCGGTGACGAGTACCGCTTGTTCACTGCGTCGTAACGTAGACTAACGAATGAAATGTTATGATTCAATATTGCGGCTATGATATAATTGTATTGCTACATGTGTGCCACCAAATATTGCTTACTAAATTTCAGCTTCATGAACTGTTAACTTGTTGCTAAAAGATGAATTAAGGATGAACTTGTAGGCGTGTCCATTTGCTGCAACATTGCTATCCTGCGTCATGGTACACCTCATGTAGAGTTTCATGCTTAGGTGAGTCGGTTAAGCCTTGCTGAGCCTTCGTGCTCACGGTTGCTGCTAGTGTGGGTTGCCCTAGGGCTGGGCAACCGACTTTTGCTAGATAGGCGGGCGTGAGTCGTATAAAAGAAACTTCCGCTGTGTAATAAAAGACCCTAGTTTGTAACTGACAAGTGTACTATTTTGTACATTCAGTTTGTTTTTCCCATGTAATATAATGTGTTCTTATGACGTGTACTGTCAGGTGTCGCATCACGCGGCACCACCCTCTGCGATCCTGGATGAGCGGATTCCGGTCCGCCACAGATCTGTTCTCAACCTTGCCTGTGGAGGGAGTAGAGATGGAGCCACTTCTGCTTAGTTTTGCTTCCGCATTAGTTTTTGCTTCCGCATTTAAATAAGGACTTCCGCTGCATAGAAATAAGACTTCCGCTGTAAGAATGAGTCCAAGACTCATGAGGTGATTGTAATAAACTATGTTATTCGTGGTAATATATAAATCTGAATTCAGTTTGTGGAATTGTATGTGTATGTGTGATGAACATCCTGGGCACACATATGCATTAGTTCTCGGTTCCGTGGTTTTCCACAGAATAGAGGGCGTCACAGATTGGTATCAGAGCCACGGATTGACAGTAGGTTACAGGCCTAGATAGAAACCTTAGATTGATATTAGAGCCACGGGTTAACAGCAAGTTACACCCCTGAATAGGAGTCATAGGTAGCTAAGCCACACTGACCAAAGGAAGCATCCTAGGGTGAATAACTTAGATTGGCCTTGAAACCACCTTGGCATAGGGAACCATACTTGAATAGGAGTTGAGTGGGCACTTGTGATGATTATTTGTGAATATGTGCTTAGTGTGAGTGGTGGGACGTCTCAAAAACGTTGTCCATATCCAGACATAAGAAGAAGGAGGTGTGAGATGTTTCGGCACTTGCTCACATCCTCATAAGGACTAATATATATAGTCCAACTCACCTTGATGCATATAGTTGAAAGGACCTACCTAACCTTCTAACCTTCTATTCTATTTCGTTCTCTCTCACAGATGGTGAGAGGAAATGCCAACCGAAGGAACGTCCAGGAAGATGACCACGAGGAAGTTCCTGCTAACCCCGGAGCTGGCGAAAACAACCTAGAAAGGTTAATGGCCATGCAAAACCAGCTTATGCAAACCATGATCCAAACTTTGGGTCAGTTGCAGGCCAACCAACACCCCGTTCCGGCACCACCGCCACCACCACCGCCGGCTCATAACAGGTTGGGAGAGTTCATGAGGACTCGACCACCCACCTTTGCTCAAGCAAGCGATCCAATGGAGGCCGATGATTGGTTGAAATCCATGGAGAAGAAGCTTGCCATTGTTCAGTGCAACGACCGAGAGAAGGTTCTCTTTGCGTCGCACCAACTGATGTGAGCAGCTGCTGACTGGTGGGATGCCTTGAGCAACGCCCATGCCAACCCGGAGACAATCACTTGGACTGAGTTCAAGGAAAGTTTCCGCTCGCACTACATCCCTGTTGGAATAATGATGATCAAGAGGCAGGAGTTTGAAGGTCTCCGCCAAGGGCAGAAAAGTGTGAACGAATACCTCAACAAGTTCATACAACTGTCCCGGTATGCCCCCGAAGATGTCAACTCAGATCAGAGGAAGCAGTACCTGTTCATGAGAGGGTTGAACAATGAGATCCAAGTTCAGCTCCTCAACAATGACTACGTAAGCTTCCAGAAGCTGGTTGATAAGGCTATTGTGGTGGAAAACAAGATCCGAGAAATCGAGCGAGAGTGCAAAAGGAAGATGCCGTACCAGCACCAAGAGAGCAACGTACGACCTAGGTACATGCCCCCTTCACCGCAGTATGGATCGACCACTCCTACGAACCGCCCTGGTCAGCCACCACAGCAACGGTTCGTTGCACCGGCACCTCGTGTGCACATGCCTCCTGCGCCCCGGCCTAACAATGGCGCTCCTGTTCAAAACCCCCGCCCCAACGTACCTGCTGCCGTAGGCAACAGGGCATGCTTTGCATGCGGGGAAGTGGGCCACTTTGCTAACCAGTGCCTGAAGCGAGGCACTGGACAGCAAGGTAACGTGCCCAAGCAGAACCAGCAACCAAACGGAGGGGACAACCAAGGGAACCGTGGACCACAGAACTATGCTCGTGGCCACGTTAACCATGTCACTGCTGAGGAAGCACAACAGGCTGAGGACGTCGCATTTGGTATGTTTCTTGCCAACTCCAACCCAGCCACCATTTTATTTGATTCCGGAGCATCACATTCCTTCATATCATCCAAATATGTTGCCAAACATCATCCACCCGTATCCCACTTAGAATGTGCTATGTTATTTAATTCTCCCGGAGGAGAAATGAGGACTAGTATAGTATGTCCTAAGGTAAGCCTTAAAATAAGGGGGGGTAGACTTCCTTGCCAACCTTATTGTCTTGGACTTCCACGGAATTGACATCATACTCGGAATGGACTGGTTAAGCAAGCACAAAGGAGTAATCCAATGCGCTGAGAAAAGCGTGCAGTTGACAAACGAACACGGTATCCGTGTCGAGTTTGAGTCAGCCCAGCAAGCAACCGAACGGGCGGATTTGAACCATGTTGAAGGAGTAGCATTGGACAACATTTTAGTGGTTCGGGAATATTCGGATGTATTCCCGGAAGAACTTCCAGGTATGCCACCTGACCGGGACATCGAGTTTGGCATAGATTTGGTACCTGGAACTGCACCTATAGCTAAGAGACCATATAGGATGCCCGTCAATGAGTTAGTCAAACTCAAGAAGCAAATTCAAGAACAGTTGGAGAAGGGTTTTATCCGTCCAAGCTCGTCACCATGGGGAGCTCCGGTACTCTTCGTGGACAAGAAGGACGGAACCCAAAGAATGTGCGTGGACTACAGGTCTCTCAACGAGGTAACAATCAAGAATAAATACCCTCTGCCCCGTATAGAGGACCTGTTCGATCAAATGAAAGGAGCCCAAGTGTTCTCCAAGATTGATCTTCGGTCGGGATATTTCCAGCTGAAGATTAAGCCCTCCGATATACCTAAGACAGCCTTTCGGACGCGGTATGGTTCATATGAATATACCGTGATGTCTTTTGGATTGACGAATGCACCCGCATACTTCATGTACCTTATGAACAAGGTTTTCATGGAGTACTTGGACAAGTTCGTCGTGGTTTTCATCGACGACATTATGGTGTATTCAACAAGTGAGGAGGAGCATGAAGAACATCTGAGATTGACCTTGCAGAAGCTGTGCGAGCATCAATTGTATGCCAAGCTCAACAAGTGTCAATTTTGGCTTAAGGAAATATCTTTCCTAGGCCACATCATCTCCAAGGAAGGGGTATCGGTTGATCCTGGAGAGGTGAGAGATGTTCTAAAGTGGGACCAACCGAAGAACGTGAGGGATATTCGAAGTTCCCTTGGGATGGCAGGATACTATCGGCGCTTCATTAAAGACTTCTCCAAGATAGCAAAACCTATGGCGGAGTTGTTAATGAAGGGGAAAGTCTTTCAATGGACACAAGCCTGCCAAGAAAGTTTTGAAGAGCTCAAGAAAAGGCTAACCACAGCACCGGTTCTGGTATTACCAGACGTAAGCAAGAGTTTTGACATATATTGTGACGCATCCAGACAAGGGCTCGGTTGTGTACTCATGCAGGAAGGACAAGTGGTAGCCTATGCCTCACGACAATTAAAGAAGCACGAGCTTAACTATCCTACGCACGACTTTGAGTTAGCAGCAGTGGTGCATGCATTGAAGATTTGGAGACATTATATCCTTGGTCATCGATGTGAGATCTATACGGATCATAAAAGCCTCAAGTACATATTTACACAAACGGACTTGAATTTGAGGCAACGTCGATGGTTAGAACTTATAAAGGATTATGATGTGGGAATCAACTACCACCCCGGGAAGGCCAATGTAGTAGCTGACGCATTGAGCAGAAAAGGAGCATGCCACCAACTCACGGTTCGGGAGCTACCACCCGAACTACGTAAGGAGTTCGAACGGTTACACCTTGAATTCTTGAATAACATGGAAATAATGGAGATCCACTCCTCATTGGAGCAAGAAATAAGGAAGGGCCAAGAAACAGACGAGGAGATCAAGGAGATCAAGGAAAGAACCCGACAGGGGATAGAGAAGGATTTCAAAGAGGATAAAAAGGGTACGCTTTGGCTAGGAAAAAGGATTTGTGTGCCAAACCTAAGACACCTTCGCGACATGATATTAAGGGAGGCACATGATTCACCCTATTCCATACATCCAGGGAGCACCAAAATGTACAAGGACTTGAAAACTTGCTATTGGTGGGATGGTATGAAGAGGGATATAGCCGAATACGTTGCCCTATGCGACACATGCCAACGGGTGAAAGCTGAACATCAAAAACCCGCTGGATTGTTGCAACCTCTAAAAATACCTGAATGGAAATGAGCGGACATCAGTATGGACTTCATCGTCGGATTGCCACGTACTCAGTCAGGATATGACTCCATCTGGGTCATTGTGGACCGGTTAACGAAAACCGCCCATTTTCTTCCGGTAAAGACCAGTTACAACGTTGCACAATTGGCAGAATTGTACATGGAGCAGATCGTGTGCCGTCACGAAGTTCCGAAGAGGATAGTCTCAGATCGAGGTTCTCAGTTTACCTCCAGATTCTGGAGGAAGCTGCAGAAAGCCATTGGTACACGACTGGATTTTAGCTCCGCCTATCACCCACAAACAGATGGGCAAACCGAAAGGACGAACCAAATTTTGGAGGACATGTTGAGAGCTTGCGCCTTGAAACGTGGGCGTAGTTGGAATATGAGTTTACCGTATGCCGAGTTCTCCTATAACAACAGCTATCAAGCTAGCTTGAAGATGTCGCCTTTCGAAGCCTTATATGGTAGACGGTGTAGAACGCCACTGTTCTGGAACGAAACTGGAGAGAACCAGGTGTTTGGACCCGAAGTACTACAAGAAGCCGAAAAGCAGGTCCAAACGATACGGGAGAACTTAAAGGCTGCCCAGTCACGACAAAAAGGTTATGCGGACAATAGACGTAGGAAGTTGACCTTTGAAGTGGGAGACTTCGTATACCTTAAGGAATCACCTATCCGAGGCCAACGATGTTTTAACGTCAAAGGAAAGCTAGCACGTCGCTACATCGGACCATTTAAGATTTTGGACAAGCGAGGAGAAGTAGCCTATCAACTAGAGCTCCCAAACCACCTCTCCGACGTACATGACGTGTTTCATGTATCCCAGCTCAAGAAGTGCTTGAGAATGCTAGAGGAACAAGTGTCAATGGGAGAACTTGAACTTCAAGAGGACCTGACTTACGCAGAACACCCTGTCCGAATCTTGGACGTAAAGGAAAGGGTCACCCGAAACAAGGTGATTCGATGGTGCAAGGTACAATGGAGCCATCACACTGAAGCTGAAGCCACATGGGAGCGAGAAGAGGATATCAAGGCAGAATTTCCCCATCTATTTTCTACTAACGAATCTCGAGGGCGAGATTCAATTTAAGGGGGGTAGATTTGTGACACCCTCATCTCGGGTGTCAGCATATGCTCGTGTCCTATGGAAAGGAAACATTTTAATGAAAAATAGGAACAGAGAAAATTATCAAAAGAATAGCCAATAAAGCCTTCAGAGAGCGCCGAAGGCAACTTCCACGGCCAGCAGGCCACGTGGCGTGATCGGGGCTCATCCCTGCAAAATGGGGGGAGGGCGCCGCCAAGCTGGCTACGTGGCAGGCTCGGGGGACACCTCCGCAATTGGAAAAAGGTTCGACCCTGTGGGACACGTGTTGCCCACGGAGCTAGCCTCTGCGGAAGAAGCAAAGGCATTTCCGCAGGACACGTGTCATCCCCGGAGCTACTCCTCGCGGAAATGAGAGGACCCGTCGCGCGGGATACGTGTCAATCACGGAGCTCATCTCAGAGAAGTCTGGGTCTATCGAACACGTGTCGCCACCGGAGCTTATCTCCGGGATGTCTTTCGTTGCTAGACACATGTCAACCTCGGGGCATGTTCCTGAGGAAGGAAGAAAGGAAAGACCGGCATCCACACGTGGCGTGCGCGGAGCTCACCTCCGAAGAAGAGGGGGGTCTCGATCGATTGACACGCGGCACAACCGGAGCTCGTCCCTGCGGGAGAAGACATACCAGGCTCGGAAGGACACGTGGAGCTTCCGGAGCTCTTCACCACGGAGGTAACGAGTCTGGAGCAGTTTTTACGCGTAAAGATACCAGTACGCAACGGAAACCGATCTAAACTCCACAATGTTACCGAAGATAAGATGTCAGGATCTAACAAGAATCTGAGTAAGACTCTTATTCGGGATCCAATCAGATTAGGACTCTTCTCTTCCTGATTATAAATAGAACCCAAAACCTCTGGCCGAAACCACGAACTTCTCTTTCAACTCCTGAGCCGACGACTTAGAGCCCTAGCCCTAACTCGCCGAGCAAAACATCGCCAAAGCGCAACAAGGGAGATCATCGGAGGAGAACCAAGCGGTCTGAGGAGGACCCCGAAGAAAAGAAGAGCGTGAGGTAGGACTTCAATACCACCTTACGACATCATTGTGTTCATCTCTTTGCATCTGTTCTTCGATTCCTTTCGAACAGAAGCCTTTTCGTGGGCAGAACACTCGATGATCAGTTTGATCTAAAGACAAGATCATCGCCACGTTCATCTTTGATCCGAACACCTCTGACCATGCAAGCCATGCAAGAACAACAGATCAACCTAATAAAACTAATCATAGGATAGCATGCATGTGCATCATCGCATCTAGTTTAGGGTCTGGGCATGATATTGATTGCTGTGAATTTTGTATGCACGTGAATCCTACATAGCAGGACAGATCCAGGAAGCTGTCTACGACGAGCTGCAGCAACAAGGTTTTGAGAATCGAGAACAACCGGAACCGCAAGAACAAGGCAAGTGCTCCTTGACCATATTGATCCTATGTTTTGGGTAAAACTGTTTTGATTTGCAAAAAGGTGTGCGTACTGAGTCAAACATGATGGGAAACCCTTTTATAGGAGTTTACTAGTATTGGTTAAACCACCCTTGTCGCCTGGGAAGTTTATGAGTCGGGTATGGTTTTTGCTTTATGCTTCGCTGAGTCTATGGGATTGGGAAGCGAGATAGATGTGTCTAGCTAACTGCACTCGTAATGATAATGAGAAACTGATGATGTTAATGAACATGGATCGGAGGGAGATCTAGGCAAGCCTGGGATGGTGAATGAGGTAGCATGAGATGGTGGTTTTACTTGCCGTAGATCTAAGGACCGGTTCATGCATGCACATGCCAGGATAACAGTGCCACCACAAGGCCAAGTATGGGTGCGGCTTAGCTGAGTAATTAGGTAAGTTGCTAGAGTGTTATGGACTGTGGAAGGCGCGGGGAATGGGAGTCGAGTGAGGACTGCCCTGGGAACTGCATGGCACAAGAGGGGGCCCGTGGGTGGGAGAATTGGAGATTCTAGCCTGCCGGTGAAACCTTAGTGAGTCCATACATCTAGTAACCCCTTTGTAAAGGCTATTTTGTGATCTCTTGACCATACACCGACGGTTATGTACTGGTATAATGGAGGTTCTGCAGTCGCCGACGGGTGACGAAATCACAAACTTGTGGGTAAAGAGGTGCAAACTCTGCAGAGTTATTAAAACTATCATGATAGCCGAGCTTACGGTCACAAGCACCTGGCTAAACTGCCATGATTAGATGGGATGTTTACTGGGATGGTTATTGGGATGGTTATTGGGAAGGTTCCTGGTTATGGATTTTGATTATGGTTTGTGTTGGGACTGTGGAGTCCGGGAGATGAGATGGTTGCATGACTGGTGGGTCATGACATGAGATTGGTCTCTGTCGAAGTGTTCAGTCGACACTTCCCCCGGGTCTGCATTGGGCAGCCCGCGGAGGTTCTTTTTTCGGTGGGGCTAGTCTCTAGCGGAGAGCTTGCGCAGATGGACGAGTTAGTAAGAGCTTGACACGGCGAGTTTTACGTGGTTCAGGC
Source organism: Neostapfia colusana (assembly GCA_030760725.1). Classification (NCBI taxonomy): domain Eukaryota; kingdom Viridiplantae; phylum Streptophyta; class Magnoliopsida; order Poales; family Poaceae; genus Neostapfia; species Neostapfia colusana. Next base: position 26,487,339 of record JASWHV010000017.1, on the reverse strand, counting down.
CACTGGAGCGTAAAACCCTACGTCCACGGCGAGCTATGGGGCTCGCTGTATTTCTTGCTGCTCGGGGCCGGAGGCCTGAGCTTGGGGGTGAGTTACAGCTTGAGAGTGTATGGCTAGCGTATGAGTTGCAAAGTGCGAACCCTTGCTATCGACGCCTACCCGAGCCTTTTATAGTCCAAGACTCGGGCGGCTTACAAGGGGAGCCAGGACCCGACAGGTGGTCCCGGGAAGATTGTCTATTATGTACCGTATCTGCAGTTATGCCGGTAGTTGTCTCTGGCAAAGGCTTCGGAGTCTTCATCTTGCCGCTCTGCCCATGCTGCATGCTAGTCGTAGTGGTTGATGACGGCGCAGGCGGCATGGGTTGTCTTGTCGTGGTGTTTATTGGCTGGCAGGTTCTGACACCGCGCGCCAATCTGTGATGCGACTGGGCGCAACAGCACCTGACAGAAGCGTGCTCTGCGTCTCCGTGTCTGGGGAAGACGCGGGCCTTGAATACCTTGTACGGGCAAGGTATGGGGCGTCTTTACGCCCGCTGCCTATTGCTCGGGGCAGGCAGCGTCGTTCTGCTGCCACGTGTGACGCCCTCAATTCTGTGGAAAACCACGGAACCAAGAACTAATGCATATGTGTGCCCAGCATGTTCATCACACATACACATACGTTCCACAAACTGAATTCAGATTATATATTACCACGAATAACATGGTTTATTACAATATCTTATGAGTCTTGGACTCATGCTTACAGTGGAAGTCTTTGTTCTATGCAGCGGAAATCTTATTTAAATGCGGAAGCAAAAACTAATGCAGAAGCAAAACTAAACAGAAGTGGCTCCATCTCTACTCCCTCCACAGGCAAGGTTGAGAACAGATCACACGCCATAATGTTCTACTCGGTCTTCATAGTAGTCTTCTCTTGCTGTTGATGAAGAAATAACAATGCAAGTTTGAGCACAATGATGTACTCAGCAAGTGCGGGAATAACACATGATATGCAGCTTATAAACAAGGTAGGTATAAAAGGGCTTATTTGCAGAAAAGCAATCTTGTAAAACCATGATAAAACGGCAACTTTACTTTAGATGAATGTAATCCCAGCATATATTGAATTACCAACATACCTTCATCACTCCCCATGTTCCATCCGAACATTAACCAATCTTTTATTCATACTCACGAATACCTCCTCGTATTCGCTACCATCTCATCTCATATAACAACCTCGTCTCGCACCGAGACCAATTCTCATTTCATGACCCACCAGTCATGCAACCCTTTCATCATCCAGGCTTAACAATTCCAAACCAAACCATAACCAATCCCATAATGATAACCAAGAATCCTTCCCAATAACCATTCCATTAACCATCCCATCAATCATCCCAATAACCATTCCAATAACCATCCCATCTAATCATGGCAGTTTAGCCAGGTGCTCATGACCGTAAGCTCGGCTATCATGATAGTTTTAACAACTCTGCAGAGTTTGTACCTCTTTACCCACAAGTTTGTGATTTCGTCACCCGTCGGCGACTGCAGAACCTCCATTATACCAGTACACAACCGTCGGTGTATGGTCAAGAGATCACAAAATAGCCTTTACAAAGGGGTTACTAGATGTATTGACTCACTAAGGTTTCACCGGCAGGCTAGAATCTCCCATTCTCCCACCCACGGGCCCCCTCTTGTGCCATGCAGTTCCCAGGGAAGTCCTCACTCGACTCCCATTCCCCGCGCCTTCCATAGTCCATAACATCCTAGCAACTTACCTAATTACTCAGCTAAGCCACACCCATACTTGGCCTTGTGGTGGCACTGTTATCCTGGCATGTGCGTGCATGAACCGGTCCTTAGATCTGCGGCAAGCAAAACCACCATCTCATGCTACCTCATTCACAAACCCAGGCTTGCCTAGATCTCCCTCCGATCCATGTTCATTAACCTCATCAGTTATTTATGATCAGTACAAGTGCAGTTAGCTAGACACATCTATCTTGCTTCCCGATCCCAGAGACTCAGCGAAGCATAAAGCAAAAACCATACCCGACTCATAAACTTCCCAGGCGACAAGGGTGGTTTAATCAAAACTAGTAAACTCCTATAAAAGGGTTTCCCATCATGTTTGACTCAGCACACACACTTGTTCGCAAAACAAAATAGTTTTACCCAAAACATAGGATCAACATGGTCAAGGAGCACTTGCCTTGTTCTTGCGGTTCCGGTTGTCCTTGATTCTCAAAACCTTGTTGCTGCAGCTCGTTGTAGACAGCTTCCTGAGTTTGTCCTGCTTTGTAGGATTCACGTGCATACAATATTCACAGCAATCAATATCATGCACAAAACCCTAAACTAGATGCGATGATGCACATACATGCTATCCTATGATTAGTTTTATTAGATTGATCTGTACGTATTCTTGCATGGCTTGCATGGTCAGAGGTGTTCAGATCAAAGATGAACGTGGCGATGATCTTATCTTTAGATCAACTGATTATCGAGTGTTCTGCCCACGAAAACGCTTCTGTTCGAAAGGAATCGAAGAACAGATGCAAAGAGACGAACAACATGATGTCGTAAGGTGGTATTGAAGTCCTACCTCACGTTCTTCTTGTCTTCGGGGTCCTCCTCAGACCGCTTGGTTCTCCTCCGATGATCTCCCTTGTTGTGTTTTCGGCGATGTTTTGCTCGGCGAGTTAGGGCTAGGGCTCTAAGTCGTCGGCTCAGGAGTTGAACGAGGAGTTTGTGGTTTCGGCCGGAGGTTTTGGGTTCTATTTATAATCGGGAAGAGAAGAGTCCTAATCTGATTGGATCCCGAATAAGAGTCTTATTCAGATCTTTGTTAGATCCTGACATCTTATCTTCGGTAACATCGTGGATTTTAGATCGGTTTCCGTTGCGCACCGGTATCTTTACTCGAAAGAACCGCTTCAAACTCGTTACCTCCGCGGTGATGAGCTCCGGAAGCTCCACATGTCCTTCGGGCCTGGTATCTCCTCATCCGCAGAGACGAGCTCCGGTCGTGCCGCGTGTCAATCGATCGAGACCTCCCCCTTCTTCGGAGGTGAGCTCCGCGCACGCCACGTGTGGGTGCCGGTCTTTCCGCCTTTCCCTCCCTCAGGGACATGCCCCGAGGTCGGCACGTGTTTAGCAGAGACGGTCCTTCCGGTGATAAGCTCCGGTGGTGACACGTGTTCAATAGATCCGGACTCCTCTGAGATGAGCTCCGAGATTGACACGTATCCCGCGCGGATAGTCCTCTGATTTCCGCGAGGACTAGCTCCGTGGACGACACGTGTCTTATGAAAAATGCCTTTGCTTCTTCCGTAGAGGCTAGCTCCACGGGCAGCACGTGTCCCACAGGGTCGGACCTCTTTCCAATTGCGGAGGTGACCCCCGAGTCTGCCACATAGCCTAGTTTAGCGTCGGACCTCTCCCAATCTCTCGGAGATGAGCTCCGAACGCGCCACGTGGTCTGCTGGCCGTGGAAGTTGCATTTTGGTATTCTCGGAGAGCTTTATTGGCCATCCCTTTGATACTTGTCTCTGTTCCTTCTTTTCTTAAAATGTTTTTCTTCTTCATAAAACATGAACACATGCTGACACCCGAGGTGAGGGTGTCACAAATCTACCCCCCTTAAATTGAATCTCGCCCTCGAGATTCGTTAGTAGAAAATAGATAGGGAAATTCTGCCTTGATATCCTCTTCTCGCTCCCATGTGGTTTCAGCTTCAGTGTGATGGCTCCATTGTACCTTGCACCATCGAATCACCTTGTTTCGGGTGACCCTTTCCTTTACGTCCAAGATTCGGACAGGGTGTTCTGCGTATGTCAGGTCCTCTTGAAGGTTAAGTTCTCCCATTGACACTTGTTCCTCTGGTATTCTCAAGCACTTCTTGAGCTGGGATACATGAAACACGTCATGTACGTCGGAGAGGTGGTTTGGGAGCTCTAGTTGGTAGGCTACTTCCCCTCGCTTACCCAAAATCTTAAATGGTCCGATGTAGCGAGGCGCTAGTTTGTGTAAAAGCCCAAGAAAAGGGACTTGCAAAAACTTTTCTGCACCTCACAACACCACAGTTTTGTTGTGGATAGATTGTGAAATATTGGGAAGAGCAAGTAACCTCTATCAAAGAAGTGGTTAGAGGGGAAACTTACACTTTCACAACATGGGAAAATTCTACACATATGATCACACATGAGAGGGTGTTTCCAAACTGTTGCATTCAAATTCAGGATTGCAGCAGCTAAAACAAGGAGTAAAGGGCATACTTGGATTCCTCAGGTTCAAATTAGTGGGGAGGCAGAGTCTCAATAATTTTTGAAAAGGTTGGCCACCCATTTTTCCAAAAGGGATCCAAATATGCAAAGAATTCAAATATACATTTGAATTTGGGGGAAATGAGCTTAACCATACAAATGTAGGTCAGTTTCAAACTCCAAATATTTGAATTCATCTCTGGCTAAGCTTTGGAGATCTTTTGAGGGGTGGGGGAGCACTGACAAGTGGGTCCCACATGTCATTGGAGAGGTTAAAATGGCACAAAAGTCAACAGCCTTAGGGGCTGTGTTGCACTCGGAACAGAGCCGAGGCTCCACCGTGACACACCGTGAAAACGCCGGGCGCCACCTCCTGCTCTCCCCTCGCGTGCTGGCGAGCTCCTTGTGGGGGCGCAGTAACTCCCAGCCGTGCCCCAGCTCGCCACGACCACGAACCGACTCCCAGTCACCGCCCTCTCGCACGACAGAGCGCCGAGGAGCCGCCGCTGTGATCCACTCGCTCGAGAGCGATCGTCTCTCGTGTACCAACGTCGGCAACTCAGCAAACCAACATCCTCAGACCTCCCACACCCTCCCCGCATCACTTCCAGTCGATTTGAACCACTACCCACCGAGAAAAACCACGTTTTCGTGGCCGCCGGGGAGAACCGAGCAAAGGTGCTCCCGTGGGCAGCTCGGCAGAAGACTTGTCACGACCAAGGAGGAGCAGTTTTGGACGCGCCTAGACTCCACGCTGCTCGACCCCAAAGCCTAGAACCAGTGACCGATCATCGCCGGCGAATTTCTCAAAACGTCTTCAACCGGTGCAGAACTACCCTCGGGTAAGAAACCCACAAATTCCCAATGTATGATTGCTTAGAGTTTATCAAACTGCACGCACAGGAGCTAGACTGGATGGCGCCCAAGTTTGCTCCGCAACCCTAGCTTAATTTTGGCTATAGCCGGCGTATTTCCCGGTTTTCCAGCCGCGGTTATGGCGGGAAAGGTCGGGCTCACGGTGACGACTAGGTTAGAGCTCTCCCCGAGCCCTAGCATGGCCTTGTCGACCTTCCATGAGATCCCTCGGTGCTGTAGAGCCTTTCCACCGAGGTTTTGGTGGGCTACGATGACCGGGCGCCATAACTGAAGAGAGTCCGATCCGCTGCATCGTCGCCAGCTAGGTTAGGGCCACCGCCGACCAGAGCAGGCTGTACCAGCGTGTTCAGCGCGCAAAAATAGGCCCAAGCGGCGAGTTTCCGGCCGGGAGGCGGTCGGGAAGCCAAGTCCGGCGAGCAGCCGAGGTGTTCCGGCGAGGGGGCGGCGCGGGAAAAAGGGCGGGCGCGAGGAAGAAGACGAGCCGGCCGGGCCCGCTCGTCAGTCTCTCGCGGCACAGTGTGGGGATTTTCTGTTGCACCGGATCGGCTGTGAACGCGCGGAAAACAATCCTGTGGCCCCGTGTGGCACAGCCGAGGTGATGACACGTGGAAGCCGGGCCCGCTGTCAGAAATTTGAACTTTCCCGGTTAATTCGAATTCCAGAAATTTCCCAAACTTTAGAGCTCCATAACTTCTGCCAGGAAGCTCCAAATTTAGTGATTCAAATTGGGTTGGATTCATCTTGCCTAGCTCTGTCCAGATATACAACCCAATTTGTATGAAACCCATTAATTAATTCTAGAAAATTCTTTAAAGCTTTTCAGCAAAAGAATTTTAGAGGGAGTTTGGTTCATCCAAAAATCTCCAAATTTTGCCAGAATGTTATTTAGGACATTAGTAAACCCCTGTAAAAGTTTCATACCATTTGGAGTTGATTTGGTCAGAGGAATTCAAATTGGAAGGTGCTGTGTTCATTTGAAGGCAGAAACATTTTCAGAGAATTTCCAAAACTTGGAAATTCAATTCTGGGCAAACCTTAACTCCAAAAATGCTAGGAAAATTCATGCAAACTCTAGGAGCTATAATTGAAATTGTAGTTCACTAAGTTGGGTATGAACAGGGGTCTGACCTCAGAATTAATTCCTCCTTGCTTATTTGCTAAGGAAATTATTCTGAGCAAACCACTCCATGAAAAGTGCTAAGGTTTGGTCCGGAGGGTTTTCTTGTGACAAGGAACTCACACGAAAATTCTCAGCTGCATTGGAGCTCTAGACCACCCCTGTCCTGTTTACCCACTTAAGGGATTAAGATGGAAAAGGGGGAAAACCACTTAGCATTTAACCATGTGACTAAGTCCAAGCCAAACCACCAACACCAGTTCATCTTTAAATTCTTAAATAAAGTTCCAGGTGTTAGAGGCTGGTTATTAAAACTAATAACAGCAACCTTACAATAACTGGTATGCATATTAATTAACATGTAATATTGCATAAACGTGTAGCCGTTGAAGAAGAGACCCCGGAGGTGCTGGACTTCCTCCTTCCGGACGAAGACTTAACTCCTGACCAGCAGCAACAAGGCAAGCCCCGGTTTGCATTAACCCTTTTATAAGTTTTCTTTTGTTTACATGAGTCATATGAAGTATGTATGTGCATTAGGTGTAGGATGAATGGAACCCCACTTGCATAACTAAAGGCTCCTAAAAGAGTGAGGGTAGTGTCTAAGACCTCGAGTAGACAGGCTATGCTTAATGAGTCATAGGACTTCGGTACAAGTCGAGTAGTTGGAATCTACTCGCGAGATAGGCTTGGGACACACGGGTTCGGTTGAGTGATGTGAGGTCATTTTAGTAATGAAAATGAGACTAGGCAGGGGCTAGGGCGCAGCAAGAGGGAGTCTTGTGTGCGCAGCCCTGTCCGTGTCGATTGAGGACCGAGCCGTGTGCGGCCCACGCTGATCAAGTTTGAACGTACCGAAGGCATATCGGATATATGGGCCCCGATAAACCGATGTAGCCTAAACCTCCGGGCGTCGAGGCATGGCACACCGATTTATAGGTGTAGGTTGAGGGCAGCAAGGTGGAAATCTGCCAACGGGCATAGAGATATGCTCCGTGTGGGGAACCTCCTGCTCGTTTCGGTGCGACCGGTTCGACGTTTGAGCTGTTGGGTGAAAGGTTGTCCCGTACGACATCGAGTGAGCGTGCTGTGCAGCTCCACGGGTGGGCGTACGTGACGTGCTCTTTGGGTCTCCCTGCAGGTGTATATCGAGTCGATTCTCCATCCCTCGCAGTGAAGAGTACCACTTGGTCACTGAGTCGTGACGTAGATTAATGGATGAAATATGTTGATTCCATGATGCTGATTGATATAATTGTATTGCTACATGTGTGCCACCAAATACTGCTTACTAAATTTCAGATTTCATGAACTGGTAACTTGTTGCTAAAAGATGAACTAAGGATGAACTTGTAGGCGTGTCCTTTTGCTGAAATGTTACTATCCTATGTCCATTGTGCACCTCATGTAGAGTTTCATGCTTAGGTGAGTCGGTTAAGCCTTGCCGAGCCTTCGTGCTCACGGTTGCTGCTTAAGTGTTTTTCAGGTGAGGAGCCACCCACGGACTCGGAGTACGAGTCCACCGGTAAGGGTTACCCTCCGTCGGGGACCACGGCTGAGTGGGAGCCGTACACGCCGCGCTGAGCTGAGAAGTGCAGCTAGTGTGGGTTGTCCTAGGGCTGGACAACCACTTTTGCTAGATAGGCGGGCGTGAGTTGTATAGTGTAGACTTCCGCTGTGTAATATAAACAATAGTTGTAACTGAAGTTTGTACCTGTTTGTACAGTTTCAGTTGTTTTTCCCATGTAATATATTATGTTCTTATGACGTGTGCTGTCGGGTGTCGCATCGCGTGGAACCACCCTCTGCGATCCTGGATGAGCGGATTCCGGTCCGCCACAGCCTGGTATCAGAGCTGCAGTGGGGATAGCACAGTACTAAAGGACTGCATTATGGGAAAAACTTAGGTATACGGTGAGGAATCGGTTGCTGCCCAAGTAAGGACTATATTAGCATTGTTACTTAAAGTGGCAAAGACTAACCTATGTGTTATAATTCTGAATTTCAATTATGTAACGACGCACCTACGCTCTGGTATGTATGGTAAGGAACGCCACCGAAAGCAGTTCAATTTCGGTTAGCTCTCCCTGACGAGGAACGTGGTTCAGGGATTTGTCTCATAGCTTGGTGTGAGACGTCAATATGAACCTCTTGAACTCTTCATGTTCCTGAGTTCATATGAAACGCTGATCCCTAGCGTGCATTAGGCAAGTAAGTGGAGACCCCATCGCGTGGTCAGTAACGCGAGAGTGTGTTCGTCTGGAAATAGCCCAGGAGGACATACGCAGCGCTTGCCATCGGCGTGCCCTGCAGGGCAGTAGGTGGTATCTGTTGGGTTGATAACATTCCCAACCGTGACGACCCGTTCATGACATACTCGGGTTCCCCGTCGTGTGGTGTTGAAACACGATCACGTACCTTGAGACGTGACCTAACTCAGGGACGGCCGTATGACAATGATACGGGCGTTTGTATTTACTTCTAAATATGGAACTGCCTGAAATGAATAACCATTAAGTGCACCATTATTGTGTGGCCTTCTGTAGGTACTAACCACGTAAGTATCCGTGTAGTAAACGTGTGCGAGAGACCGTTTAGTGCCACATTTGAGACGTATATGCCGGTAAAATCCGGTTAGGAATTTCTTTTGTGAGGAACGTAGTACCGAGATATTGTAGGCATATGCATGAGAATAATGATAAAAAAGAATTAAAATCTATAGGTTCAACATTTAGGACCCTGGTTGGGTATAAAAATGGGATAGTGAAGTAGGATAGCCAAATGGATGAAAAACAGAGTGCTCTGTTTTGGACAGCAAGTTTGCTGATCTTCAACAGGGCATAAGTCACGGGTACTTTAGCCCAAAGAGGTGTGCTATATGGTTCTGGGAAGGTATTGAAGTACTCTACAACATTGTTGTAGACTTCCAGAGCTGAAACTCACCGTAAGATGGCTTAAATCCCCGAGGAATGTAAACTGTCCAGAACCAGGACAGAGTTAAACATTCTCTGGACTGTTCGGTTTTTCAAACATAACTCCCAGTAGAAAAATCTAAAATTGTCATATAATACATCCTTAGAAAGAGTAGAAGATGTGTGACATCTTTGCAATTCAAAGTTTCTGAAATTTCAGCACGGATTTCAGTGGAAACCAGGGTTGAAAACAGCCACTTCCAAGGGAGGTGCTGCTAAAATTCTTCCAGAAATTCTACTGACTTTGAATTAGCATAACTTTTTAACCAAAGCTGATCTGGGGGCAAATGAGTACTCGTTGGAAAGATACTGAAGTTAACTTTAACTTTTGTATTCAACTTGAGTCATGAAAATGCCCATAACCGGATCAAAACTTGGAATAGGTAGAAACTGGTCATTCTGACGGAAGAATGACAGTTGAACTCATTGGAGAGGGTGTCGTACCCTAAGGGTGGTATATGTGATGACAACGCGATAATAATGTCTCGTAGAGACCAAACCCAGTTATGGTGAGCTTCCAAAGAGGGGGTTCATCATGTTGGATTAAACTAACTTGTGTTTGGTCTGGTAATGGTGTAGCTTGTGCAAAGTTATTACATTATCTATTTACGAGATATTTCGCATGTTTTGTTGTCATAATGTTTTTACGGCCATTTCCATTGGACTTCATGCAAAATGTTGCGGGAATGATGTGTAATGTCGTGTGGTTGCAGATGGTTCGTACTAGGACCACGCACGAGGTTGGTGGCTCTAGCCAACAGGGAGGTGATGACTCCCAGCCACCGGCCTACGACAGCACCCCGCAGCAGCAGCCACCACCGCCGCCTCCGCTTACTCTAGCGGATGTGATAGCGGCACTGGTGGGAGGTCGTGAGGAGCAGACCGACCTGCTCCGCACGATCGTGCAGAATACGTCCCAGGCGGGGGACATCAAGATAGAGGGCCTCGGGAGCCCCGTGATGTGTCGTACTCGGATTTCATGAGTACGCACCCTCCAGTGTTCACCGAAGCTGAAGAACCACTGGAGGCTGACAACTGGCTGCGGACCATCGAGTCCAAGTTTGGGCTGCTCCAGTGTACGGAGTGGCAGAAGACCCTGTTCGCAGCACAGCAGCTCCACGGTGCCGCTGGTGCGTGGTGGGCGAATTATGTCGCCTCACGTCCGGCTGGCCATGCCGTGGAATGGCAAGAGTTCCGGGAGGCGTTCCGCGCCTATCACATCCCTCCTGGAATAATGAAGAGGAAGTTCCAAGAATTTTTGGAACTGAAGCAAGGCGGGAGGAGTGCCCACGACTACTCCTGTGCCTTCAACCATCTGGCGCAGTATGCGTCAGACTACATCTCCACGGAGGAGAAGAAGAGGGAGCACTTCTATCAGGGGTTACACCCCGAAATGAAGACCCACCTCGTACAGTGGAACCACGGCACATTCAACGACTTAGTTAATGCCGCGATCATGCAAGAGGATGCTCAGCAGGAGTTGGCAGCTGAGCAGCGGAAGCGCAGCGCTCCACCCAGCGGTGGGAGTGGCGCTCCCCAGAAGTACCGTATGGTGTATCGGACACCATCCGGGCAGCAGTGGCGTCCACCGGCGCGACCTCAACAGTTCAGGGGACGTTCGTTCCAAGCACCCCCATTCCGTCCGCCGATGCCACCACCAAGACAGCGGCAGCAGCAGACGGTACCCCGGGCGTTTCAACCGCCGCAACGCGCCCCGGGTTTCCGTCCATCGATTAGCGGGGGACCGCCCCGTTTCACCTGATTCACGTGTGGCCAGGCGAGCCACTTCGCGAAGGACTGTCCCCAGGGGCAGCAGAGCAGCGGGCAAGCCCAGTTCCAGGGCGGTGCTCGAGGCCGACCTCCGGCGAAGAAGGTTGGTCAGCGGACTGGAGGCGTCCGCAACCTCGACAATGAGGGCGCCCCAGAGGGAGATAACGTGCTGGCGGGTACGTTTACTCTCAACAATCAAGCCATCGTCATATTATTTGATTCTGGTGCAACCCACAGCTTTATAAGTGCATCCTATGTGGCTAAACATCAATTGCATGTCTTCCCATCCGACTGCACTTATATGATATGCTCACCGGGAGGGAAGATTTCAGCTAATATGATGATTCCAAAGGAACCTCTGTGTTTAGGTGGGAAACTATATCCCACCACCTTGATAATCCTTATGGGGCAGAAGATTGATGAAATCTTAGGGATGTCATGGCTACAATACCATGGCGCTGTCCTAGAGACTCGGACACGGACGGTTCACTTAAATTCTCCATTCCACCGTCCACATTCCATGGTACTAGACACGCCAGTCCGGGAAGTTTTAGCAATTAATAATGCTGAAGCTCTCAAGTTAGAAGACATCCCCGTAGTCCGGGAGTATCCTGATGTGTTCCCGGATGATCTTCCGGGCATGCCACCTGAGCGGGATGTCGAGTTCAAGATTGAACTTGCACCCGGGACTACCCCCATAGCATGGAGACCATACAAAATGGCTCCAAATGAGCTGGCGGAACTGAAAGAACAGCTCAATGATCTGTTGAGCAAGGGTTTCATTAGGCCGAGTTCCTCGCCTTGGGGATGCTCGGCGCTATTCGTGAAGAAGAAGGATGAGACCCTGAGGCTGTGTGTGGATTACCGGCCGCTCAACGCCGTCACCATCAAGAATAAGTACCCACTGCCCCGCATCGACATATTGTTTGACCAACTTGTGGGTGCCAGTGTGTTCTCCAAGATGGACCTTCGCTCTGGATATCACCAGATAAAAATCCAGGCGGAGGATATTCCGAAGACGGCATTCTCAACGAGATATGGACTATATGAATATCTCGTCATGTCATTTGGTCTTACAAATGCTCCAGCCCATTTCATGTATCTCATGAACTCGGTGTTCATGCCGGAGCTGGACAAGTTCGTGGTAGTGTTCATCAACGATATCTTGGTTTACTCCAAGACGGAAGCCGAACATGCCGAACACTTGCGGATCGTTCTTCAACGATTGCGAGACCATAAACTCTACGCTAAGTTCAGTAAATGCGAATTTTGGATCAGCCAAGTGCCATTCTTGGGACATATCATCTCAGCTGAAGGCATTGCGGTTGACCCAAGCAAAATAGAGCAAGTGCTGAAATGGAAAGCTCCCACTTCAGTCCATGAAGTCAGAAGTTTCCTCGGGTTAGCGGGATACTACCGGAGGTTCATTCCAAGCTTCTCCAAGCTCGCTAAGCCGATGACAGAGTTGCTGAAGAAAGGGACGAAATACATTTGGAACACGGCGTGTGAAGGAGCGTTCCGAACATTGGTGAAGCATCTCACAACAGCCCCGGTGTTAGCTCAGCCGGATACAACAAAGCCCTTTGACGTGTATTGTGACACGTCCGGTATTGGGCTTGGCTGCGTGTTGATGCAGGAAGGACGTGTGGTCGCTTATGGCTCACGCCAGCTTCGGAACCATGATCAGCACTACCCGACTCACGATCTTGAACTTGCTGCCGTGGTGTTGGCGCTGAAAATGTGGAGGCACTACCTCCTGGGGAACTTGGTGCGTCTCTACACCGACCACAAGAGCTTGAAATACATTTTCTCCCAGAAGGAGCTGAACATGAGGCAGAGGAGGTGGTTAGAACTGATCAAAGATTATGAGATTGAGATCCATTACCACCCTGGCAAGGCGAATGTGGTTGCCGACGCGCTGAGTCGGAAGTCACATGTCCATCACCTCACCATTACACCGGTGGAGGAGGGAGAGCCAAGTTTATACTTGGTTCCTTATGGATCGCTATACAACCTTTCCCTCATCCCTACTAATAGGGAGGACATCATTGCACCTCAGAAGACGGATAAGGGCATGGCACATCTCCGGAGACGAATAGACAACGGGGAGATCAAATGTTTCCGGAAAGATGAGGAGGGGACGCTATGGTTTAATGACCGCATAGTCGTGCCCCGAGATATGGAGTTGAGGAAAAAGATCCTCGATGAAGCTCATGTGTCTAAATACTCCATTCATCCGGGCAGCAACAAGATGTACCAAGATTTGAAAAAGAGATTTTGGTGGACACGGATGAAGCGGGAGGTAGCTAAGTACGTAGCCGAATGTGATACGTGGAGACGAGTGAAGGCGGATCATATGAGGAAATCAGGGCTGCTGCAACCCCTGAAGATTCCAGCATGGAAATGGGAAGATGTGAGCATGGATTTCGTCATGGGATTACCCTTAACATCCAACAAACATGATTCCATTTGGGTGATTGTTGACCGACTGACGAAGTCAGCTCACTTCATCCCCGTACATACACACTTCCATGCCAACCGATATGCGGAGTTATACATTGCCAGGATTCTATGCCAGCATGGTGTACCCAAGACCATAGTCTCAGACCGAGGTGCATTGTTTGTATCTCGCTTTTGGGAGCAGTTGCACGCTGCCTTGGGTACTAAACTAATCAGGAGCTCCGCTTATCACCCTCAAACAGATGGCCAGACAGAGAGGGTGAATCAAGTTCTGGAAGACATGTTGAGAGCATGTGCCATCCACCATGGTAGGAACTGGGATGATCACCTACCATTGGCGGAATTCTCGTACAATAATGGCTATCAGGCGAGTATCAAGATGGCACCCTACGAAGCTCTCTACGGTCGCAAGTGCCGCACCCCGTTAAATTGGTGCGAGTCCGGTGAAAGGGTCACATTCGGGGTTGATGTGGTGAACGACGCCGAAGAGCGTGTTCGGACAATTCAAGCCAATTTAAAAGCCGCTCAATCCCGGCAGAAGAGCTACGCTGCTAAGAGGCGTAGGCCGTTGCACTTTGACGTTGGGGAACACGTGTACCTCCGCGTGTCTCCGATGAAGGGCGTGCACCGGTTCGGTGTGAAGGGGAAGCTCGCTCCCCGTTTTATTGGACCCTACGCTATCACCGAGAAGTGTGGACCAGCGGCGTATCGATTGGAGTTACCGGCATCCCTTGCTGGTGTCCATGATGTTTTCCATGTTTCGCAATTGCGAAAATGTTTGAAGCATACAGCTGCTGTTCCTACCGAAGATATCGGCGAGCTGAAACCGGATTTAACTTATGATGAGTATCCGGTGGCTATTCTTGATGAAAAAGCCAGGACCACACGCAGCAGAACGTTGTGGTTCTACAAAATACTCTGGAGCAACCACACCGCCGAAGAAGCGACGTGGGACAGCGAGGAGTTCCTTCGCTCAAGCTACCCGGAGTTCATGGCTTCTCAACACGGGTAAGTCCCCATTACATCGCTATCTCTTCTTTTATAATCTCGGGACGAGATTCTTTTAAGGGGGGAGGGATGTAAAAGCCCAAGAAAAGGGACTTGCAAAAACTTTTCTGCACCTCACAACACCACAGTTTTGTTGTGGATAGATTGTGAAATATTGGGAAGAGCAAGTAACCTCTATCAAAGAAGTGGTTAGAGGGGAAACTTACACTTTCACAACATGGGAAAATTCTACACATATGATCACACATGAGAGCGTGTTTCCAAACTGTTGCATTCAAATTCAGGATTGCAGCAGCTAAAACAAGGAGTAAAGGGCATACTTGGATTCCTCAGGTTCAAATTAGTGGGGAGGCAGAGTCTCAATAATTTTTGAAAAGGTTGGCCACCCATTTTTCCAAAAGGGATCCAAATATGCAAAGAATTCAAATATACATTTGAATTTGGGGGAAATGAGCTTAACCATACAAATGTAGGTCAGTTTCAAACTCCAAATATTTGAATTCATCTCTGGCTAAGCTTTGGAGATCTTTTGAGGGGTGGGGGAGCACTGACAAGTGGGTCCCACATGTCATTGGAGAGGTGAAAATGGCACAAAAGTCAACAGCCTTAGGGGCTAAGTGTTGCACTCGGAACAGAGCCGAGGCTCCACCGTGACACACCGTGAAA
The DNA here is from genome assembly GCA_030760725.1 of Neostapfia colusana. Lineage (NCBI taxonomy): Eukaryota > Viridiplantae > Streptophyta > Magnoliopsida > Poales > Poaceae > Neostapfia > Neostapfia colusana. Next base: position 26,472,212 of record JASWHV010000017.1, on the reverse strand, counting down.
ACTCCGGGCGCCACCTCCTGCTCTCCCCTCGCGCACTGGTGAGCTCCTTGTGGGGGCGCAGTAACTCCCAGCCGTGCCCCAGCTCGCCACGACCACGAACCGACCCCCAGTCACCGCCCTCTCGCACGACAGAGCGCCGAGGAGCCGCCGCTGTGATCCACTCGCTCGAGAGCGATCGTCTCTCGTGTACCAACGTCGGCAACTCAGCAAACCAACATCCTCAGACCTCCCACACCCTCCCCGCATCACTTCCAGTCGAGTTGAACCACTACCCAACGAGAAAAACCACGTTTTCGTGGCCGCCGGGGAGAACCGAGCAAAGGTGCTCCCGTGGGCAGCTCGGCAGAAGACTTGTCACGACCAAGGAGGAGCAGTTTTGGACGCGCCTAGACTCCACGCTGCTCGACCCCAAAGCCTAGAACCAGTGACCGATCATCGCCGGCGAATTTCGCAAAACGTCTTCAACCGGTGCAGAACTACCCTCGGGTAAGAAACCCACAAATTCCCGACGTATGATTGCTTAGAGTTTATCAAACTGCACGCACAGGAGCTAGACTGGATGGCGCCCAAGTTTGCTCCGCAACCCTAGCTTAATTTTGGCTATAGCCGGCGTTTTTCCCGGTTTTCCAGCCGCGGTTATGGCGGGAAAGGTCGGGCTCACGGTGACGACTAGGTTAGAGCTCTCCCCGAGCCCTAGCATGGCCTTGTCGACCTTCCATGAGATCCCCCGGTGCTGTAGAGCCTTTCCACCGAGGTTTTGGTGGGCTACGATGACCGGGCGCCATAACTGAAGAGAGTCCGATCCGCTGCACCGTCGCCAGCTAGGTTAGGGCCACCGCCGACCAGAGCAGGCGGTACCAGCGTGTTCAGCGCGCAAAAATAGGACCAAGCGGCGAGTTTCCGGCCGGGAGGCGGTCGGGAAGCCAAGTCCGGCGAGCAGCCGAGGTGTGCCGGCGAGGGGGCGGCGCGGGAAAAAGGGCGGGCGCGAGGAAGAAGACGAGCCGGCCGGGCCCGCTCGTCAGTCTCTCGCGGCACAGTGTGGGGATTTTCTGTTGCACCGGATCGGCTGTGGACGCGCGGAAAACAATCCTGTGTCCCCGTGTGGCGCAGCCGAGGTGATGACACGTGGAATCCGGGCCCACTGTCAGAAATTTGGACTTTCCCGGTTAATTCGAATTCCAGAAATTTCCCAAACTTTAGAGCTCCATAACTTCTGCTAGGAAGCTCCAAGTTTAGTGATTCAAATTGGGTTGGATTCATCTTGCCTAGCTCTGTCCAGATATACAACCCAATTTGTATGAAACCCATTAATTAATTCTGGAAAATTCTTTAAAGCTTTTCAGCAAAAGAATTTTAGAGGGAGTTTGGTTCATCCAAAAATCCCCAAATATTGCCAGAATGTTCTTTAGGACATTAGTAAACCACTGTAAAAGTTTCATACCATTTGGAGTTGATTTGGTCAGAGGAATTCAAATTGGAAGGTGCTGTGTTCATTTGAATGCAGAAACATTTTCAGAGAATTTCCAAAACTTGGAAATTCAATTCTGGGCAAACCTTAACTCCAAAAATTCTAGGAAAATTCATGCAAACTCTAGGAGCTATAATTGAAATTGTAGTTCACTAAGTTGGGTATGAACAGGGGTCTGACCTCAGAATTAATTCCTCCTTGCTTATTTGCTAAGGAGATTATTCTGAGCAAACCACTCCATGAAAAGTGCTAAGGTTTGGTCCAGAGGGTTTTCTTGTGAGAAGGAACTCACACGAAAATTCTCAGCTCCATTGGAGCTCTAGACCACCCCTGTCATGTTTACCCACTTAAGGGATTAAGATGGAAAAGTGGGAAAACCACTTAGCATTTAACCATGTGACTAAGTCCAAGCCAAACCACCAACACCAGTTCATCTTTAAATTCTTAAACAAAGTTCCAGGTGTTAGAGGCTGGTTATTAAAACTAATAACAGTAACCTTATAATAACTGGTATGCATATTAATTAACATGTAATATTGCATAAACGTGTAGCCGTTGAAGAAGAGACCCCGGAGGTGCTGGACTTCCTCCTTCCGGACGAAGACTTAACTCCTGACCAGCAGCAACAAGGCAAGCCCCGGTTTGCATTAACCCTTTTATAAGTTTTCTTTTGTTTACATGAGTCATATGAAGTATGTATGTGCATTAGGTGTAGGATGAATGGAACCCCACTTGCATAACTAAAGGCTCCTAAAAGAGTGAGGGTAGTGTCTAAGACCTCGAGTAGACAGGCTATGCTTAATGAGTCATAGGACTTCGGTACAAGTCGAGTAGTTGGAATCTACTCGCGAGATAGGCTTGGGACACACGGGTTCGGTTGAGTGATGTGAGGTCATTTTAGTAATGAAAATGAGACTAGGCAGGGGCTAGGGCGCAGCAAGAGGGAGTCTTGTGCGCGCAGCCCTGTCCGTGTCGATTGAGGACCGAGCCGTGTGCGGCCCACGCTGATCAAGTTTGAACGTACCGAAGGTATATCGGATATATGGGCCCCGATAAACCTATGTAGCCTAAACCTCCGGGCGTCGAGGCATAGCACACCGATTTATAGGTGTAGGTTGAGGGCAGCAAGGTGGAAATCTGCCAACGGGCATAGAGAGATGCTCCGTGTGGGGAACCTCCTGCTCGTTTCGGTGCGACCGGTTCGACGTTTGGGCTGTTGGGTGAAAGGTTGTCCCGTACGACATCGAGTGAGCGTGCTGTGCAGCTCCACGGGTGGGCGTATGTGACGTGCTCTTTGGGTCTCCCTGCAGGTGTATATCGAGTCAATTCGCCGTCCCTCGCGGTGAAGAGTACCACTTGGTCACTGAGTCGTGAAGTAGATTAATGGATGAAATATGTTGATTCCATGATGCTGATTGATATAATTGTATTGCTACACGTGTGCCACCAAATACTGCTTACTAAATTTCAGATTTCATGAACTGGTAACTTGTTGCTAAAAGATGAACTAAGGATGAACTTGTAGGCGTGTCCTTTTGCTGAAATGTTACTATCCTATGTCCATTGTGCACCTCATGTAGAGTTTCATGCTTAGGTGAGTCGGTTAAGCCTTGCTGAGCCTTCATGCTCACGGTTGCTGCTTAAGTGTTTTTCAGGTGAGGAGCCACCCACGGACTCGGAGTACGAGTCCACCGGCAAGGGTTACCCTCCGTCGGGGACCACGTCTGAGTGGGAGCCGTACACGCCGCGCTGAGCTGAGGAGTGCAGCTAGTGTGGGTTGTCCTAGGGCTGGACAACCACTTTTGCTAGATAGGCGGGCGTGAGTTGTATAGTGTAGACTTCCGCTGTGTAATATAAACAATAGTTGTAACTGAAGTTTGTACCTGTTTGTACAGTTTCAGTTGTTTTTCCCATGTAATATATTATGTTCTTATGACGTGTGCTGTCGGGTGTCGCATCGCGTGGCACCACCCTCTGCGATCCTGGATGAGCGGATTCCGGTCCGCCACAGTTTGCCTCTGACGTTAAAACGTCGTTGGCCTCGGATAGGCGATACCTTAAGGTATACGAAGTCTCCAACTTCAAAGGTCAACTTTCTACGCCTATTGTCCGCATAGCCTTTCTGTCGTGACTGAGCAGCCTTTAAGTTTTCCTGTATTGTTTGGACTTGCTTTTCAGCCTCTTGTAGTACTTCGGGTCCAAACACCTGGTTTTCTCCAGTCTCGTTCCAGAACAGCGGCGTTCTACACCGTCTACCATATAAGGCTTCGAAAGGCGTCATCTTCAAGCTAGCTTGATAGCTGTTGTTATAGGAGAACTTGGCATACGGTAAACTCCTATCCCAACTACGCCCACGTGTCAAGGCGCAAGCTCTCAACATGTCTTCCAAAATTTGGTTCGTCCTTTCGGTTTGTCCATCTGTTTATGGGTGGTAGGCAGAGCTAAAATCCAGTCGTGTACCCATGGCTTTCTGCAACTTCCTCCAGAATCTAGAGGTAAACTGAGAACCTCGATCTGAGATTATCCTCTTCGGAATTCCATGACGGCACACGATCTGCTCCATGTACAACTCTGCCAGCTGTGTAACATTGTAACTTGTCTTTACCAGAAGAAAATGGGCGGTCTTCATCAACCGGTCCACAATGACCCAGATAGAGTCATATCCTGACTGACTTCGTGGCAATCCGACAATGAAGTCCATACTGATGTCCTCCCATTTCCATTCGGGTATTTTCAAGGGTTGCAACAACCCAGCGGGTTTTTGATATTCGGCTTTTACCCGTTGGCATGTGTCGCATAGGGCAACGTATTCGGCTATATCCCTCTTCATACCATCCCACCAATAGCAAGTTTTCAAATCCTTGTTCATTTTGGTGCTCCCTGGGTGTATGGAATAGGGTGAATCATGTGCCTCCTTCAATATTACGTCGCGAAGGTGTTTTATGTTTGGCACACAAATCCTTTTTCCTAGCCAAAGCGTACCCTTCTCATCCTCCTTGAAATCTTTTTCTATCCCTTGTCGGATTCTTTCCTTGATCTCCTTGATCCCCTCGTCCGTTACTTGTCCCTTTCTTATTTCTTGCTCCAATGAGGAGTGGATTTCCATTATTTCCATGTTATTCAAGAATCTGAGGTCTAACTGTTCAAACTCTTTACGTAGTTCGGGTGGTAGCTCCCGAACCGTGAGTTGGTGGCATGCTCCCTTTCTGCTCAATGCGTCAGCGACCATATTGGCCTTCCCGGGGTGGTAGTTGATTCCCACATCATAATCCTTGATGAGTTCTAACCATCGACGTTGCCTCAAATTCAAGTCTGTTTGTGTAAATATATACTTGAGGTTTTTATGATCCGTATAGATCTCACATCGATGACCAAGGATATAATGTCTCCAAATCTTCAATGCATGCACCACTGCTGCTAACTCCAAATCATGAGTAGGATAGTTAAGGTCATGCTTCTTTAATTGTCGTGAGGCATAGGCTATCACTTGCCCTTCCTGCATGAGCACACATCCGAGCCCTTGTCTGGATACGTCACAATATATGTTGAAGCTCTTGCTTACGTCTGGCAATACCAGAACTGGTGCTGTGGTTAGCCTTTTCTTGAGTTCCTCAAAACTTTCTTGGCAGGCTTGTGTCCATTGAAAGACTTTTCCCTTCATTAGCAACTCTGTCATAGGTTTTGCTATTTTAGAGAAGTCTTTAATGAAGCGCCGATAGTATCCTGCCATCCCAAGGAAACTCCGAATATCCTTCACGCTCCTCGGTTGGTCCCACTTCAAAATATCTCTCACCTTTCCAGGATCAACCGATACCCCTTCCTTGGAGATGATGTGGCCTAGGAAGGGTATTTCCCTTAGCCAAAATTGACACTTCTTGAGCTTGGCATACAACTGATGCTCGCGCAACTTCTGCAAGGTCAATCTCAGATGTTCTTCATGCTCCTCCTTACTTTTTGAATATACCATAATGTCGTCGATGAAAACTACGACGAACTTGTCCAAGTACTCCATGAAAACCTTATTCATAAGGTACATGAAGTATGCGGGTGCATTCGTCAATCCAAAAGACATAACGGTATATTCATATGAACCATACCGCGTCCGAAAGGCTGTCTTAGGTATATCGGAGGGCTTAATCTTCAGCTAGAAATATCCCGACCGAAGATCAATCTTGGAGAACACTTGGGCTCCTTTCATTTGATCGAACAGGTCCTCTATACGGGGCAGAGGGTATTTATTCTTGATTGTTACCTTGTTGAGAGACCTGTAGTCCACGCACATTCTTTGGGTTCCGTCCTTCTTGCCTACGAAGAGTACCGGGCCTCCCCATGGTGACGAACATGGACGGATAAAACCCTTCTCCAACTGTTCTTGAATTTGCTTCTTGAGCTCAACTAACTCGTTGACGGGCATCCTATATGGTCTCTTAGCTATGGGTGCAGTTCCAGGTACCAAATCTATGGCAAACTCAATGTCCCGGTCAGGTGGCATACCTGGAAGTTCTTCCGGGAACACATCCGGAAATTCCTGAACCACTGGAATTTTGTCCAATGCTACTCTTTCAACATGGTTCAGGTTCGCCCGTTCGGTCGCTTGCTGGGCTGACTCAAACTCGACACGGATACCGTATTCGTTCGTCAACTGCACGCTTCTCTCAGCACATTGGATTACCCAATTGTGCTTGCTTAACCAGTCCATTCCGAGTATGATGTCAATTCCGTGGGAGTCCAGAACAATAAGGTTGGCAAGGAAGTCTACCCCCCTTATTTTAAGGCTTACTTTAGGACATACTATATTAGTCCTCATTTCTCCTCCGGGAGAATTAACTATCATAGCACCTTCTAAGTGGGATACGGGTAGATGATGCTTGGCAACATATTTGGATGATATGAAGGAATGCGATGCTCCGGAATCAAATAAAATGGTGGCTGGGTTGGAGTTGGCAAGGAACATACCAATTGCGACGTCCTCAGCCTGTTGTGCTTCCTCAGCAGTGACATGGTTAACATGGCCACGAGCATAGTTCTGCGGTCCACGGTTCCCTTGGTTGTCCCCTCCGTTTGGTCGCTGGTTCTGCTTGGGCACGTTACCTTTCTGTCCAGGGCCTCTCTTCGGGCACTGGTTAGCGAAGTGGCCTGCTTCCCCGCATGCAAAGCATGCCCTGTTGCCTACGGCAGCAGGTACGTTGGGGCGGGGGTTTTGAACAGGAGCGCCATTGTTAGGCCGGGGCGCAGGAGGCATGGGCACACGAGGTGCCGGTGCAACGAGCCGTTGCTGTGGTGGCTGACCAGGGCGGTACGTAGGAGCGGTCGATCCATACTGCGGTGCAGGGGGCATGTATCTAGGGCGTACGTTGCTCCCTTGGGGGTGGTATGGGATCTTCCTTTTGCACTCGCGCTCGATTTCTAGGATCTTGTTTTCCACCACAATAGCCTTATCAACCAGCTTCTGAAAGCTTACGTAGTCATTGTTGAGGAGCTGAACTTGGATCTCATTGTTCAACCCTCTCATGAACAGGTACTGCTTCCTCTGATCTGAGTTGACATCTTCAGGGGCATACCAGGACAGTTGTATGAACTTGTTGAGGTATTCGTTCACACTCTTCTGCCCTTGGCGGAGACCTTCAAACTCCTGCCTCTTGAGCATCATTACGCCAACAGGGATGTAGTGGGAGCGGAAACTTTCCTTGAACTCAGTCCAAGTGATTGTCTCCGGGTTGGCATGGGCGTTGCTCAAGGCATCCCACCAGTCAGCAGCTGCTCCCATCAGTTGGTGCGACGCAAAGAGAACCTTCTCTCGGTCGTTGCACTGTACAATGGCAAGTTTCTTCTCCATGGATTTCAACCAATCATCGGCCTCCATTGGATCGCTTGCTTGAGCAAAGGTGGGTGGTCGAGTCCTCATGAACTCTCCCAACTTGTTATGAGCCGGCGGTGGTGGTGGCGGTGGTGCCGGAACGGGGTGTTGGTTGGCCTGCAACTGACCCAAGGTTTGGATCATGGTTTGCATAAGCTGGTTTTTCATGGCCATCAACCTTTCTAGGTTGTTTTCGCCAGCTCCAGGGTTAGCAGGAACTTCTTCGTGATCATCTTCCTGGACGTTCCTTCGGCTGGCGTTTCTGTGGCGGACCGGAATCCGCTCATCCAGGATCGCAGAGGGTGATGCCGCGCGATGCGACACCCGACAGCACACGTCATAAGAACACAATATATTACATGGGAAAAACAGCTGAAACTGTACAAATAAGTACAAACTTCAGTTACAATTATTTTTCTATTACACAGCGGAAGACTACACTAAACAACTCACGCCCGCCTATCTAGCAAAAGTCGGTTGCCCCGCCCTAGGGCAACCCACACTAGCTGCACGTCTCAGCTCAGCGCGGCGTGTACGGCTCCCACTCAGCCGTGGTCCCCGACGGAGGGTAACCCTCGCCGGTGGACTCGTACTCCGAGTCCGTGGGTGGCTCCTCACCTGAAAAACACTTAAGCAGCAACCGTGAGCACGAAGGCTCAGCAAGGCTTAACCGACTAACCTAAGCATGAAACTCTACATGAGGTATACCAAGACATAGGTTGGTAGCATTTCAGCAAAACGACACGCCTACAAGTTCATCCTTAGTTCATCTTTTAGCAACAAGTTAACAGTTCATGAAATCTGAAATTTAGTAAGCAGTATTTGGTGGCACACATGTAGCAATACAATTATATCAATCAGCATCATTGAATCACCATATTTCATCCATTAGTCTACGTTACGACGCAGTGAACAAGCAGTACTCGTCACCGCGAGGGACGGCGAATCGACTCGATATACACCTGCAGGGAAAACCCAAAGAGCACGTCACGTACGCCCACCCGTGGAGCTGCACAGCACGCTCACTCGATGTCGTACGGGACAACCTTTCACCCAACAGCCCAAACGTCGAACCGGTCGCACCGAAACGAGCAGGAGGTTCCCCACACGGAGCATCTCTCTATGCCCGTTGGCAGATTTCCACCTTGCTGCCCTCAACCTACACCTATAAATCGGTGTGCTATGCCTCGACGCCCGGAGGTTTAGGCTACATCGGTTTATCGGGGCCCATATATCCGATATGCCTTCGGTACGTTCAATACTTGTTCAGCAGGGCCGCACACGGATCGGTCCTCAATCGACACGGGCAGGGCTGCGCACACAAGACTCTCTCTTGCTGCGCCCTAGCCCCTGCCTAGTCTCATTTTCATTACTAAAGTGATCTCACATCACTCAACCGAACCCGTGTGTCCCACTGCCTATCTCGCGAGTAGATTCCAACTACTCGACTTGTACCGAAGTCCTATGACTCATTACGCATAGCCCGTCTACTCGAGGTCTTAGACACTACCCTCACTCTTTTAGGAACCTTTGGTTATGCAAGTGGGGTTCCATTCATCCTACACCTAATGCACAATCATACTTCACATGACTCATGTAAACAAAAGAAGACTTATAAAAAGGTTAATGCAAACCGGGGCTTGCCTTGTTGCTGCTGGTCAGGAGTTAGCTCTTCGCCCGGAAGAAGGAAGTCCAGCACTTCCGGAGTCTCTTCTTCAACGGCTACACGTTAATGAAATACTACATGTTAATTTAGATGCACAGGTGAGTTTTAGAGTAAGACTTCTACTATTGGTTCTAATACCTAGCCTCTATCACCTGGAACTTTGTTTAAGAATTTAAAGATGAACTGGTGTTGGTGGTTTGGCTTGGACTTAGTCACATGGTTAAGTGCTAAGTGGTTTTCCCCCTTTTCCATCTTAATACCTTAAGTGGGTAAACAGGACAGGGGTGATCTAGAGCTCCAATGGAGCTGAGAATTTTTATGTGAGTTCCTTGTCACAAGCAAACTCTCTGGACCAAACCTTAGCACTTTTCATGGAATGGTTTGCTCAGAGTAATTTCTTTAGCAAATAAGCAAGGAGGAATTAATTCTGAGGTCAGACCCCTGTTCATGCTCAACTTGATGATCTAGAACTTCAATTATAGCTCATAGAGTTTGCATGAATTTTCCTAGCATTTTTGGATTCAAGGTTTGCCCAGAATTGAATTTCCAAGTTTTGGAAATTCTCTGAAAATGTTTCTGCATTCAAATGAACACAGCACTTTCCAATTTGAATTGCTCTGACCAAATCGACTCCAAATGGTCTGAAACTTTTACAGGGGTTTACTAATGTCCTAAAGAACATTCTGGTGATATTTGGGGATTTTTGGATGAACCAAACTCCCTCTAAAATTCTTTTGCTGAAAAGCTTTAAAGAATTTTCCAGAATTAATTAATGGGTTTCATACAAATTGGGTTGTATCTCTGGACAGAGCTAGGCAAGATGAATCCAACCCAACTTGAATCACTAAATTTGGAGCTTCCTAGCCACGGTTATGGATTTCTAAAGTTTGAGCTAATCCCTGAATTATTTTCCTACAGAAAATCCCCTCCCGCGCTAAACCAGAGGCTGACAGCGGGGCCCGCCCATTTAAATTGAACTAACCGCGCGCTCGCGCGCGATTAACACAGGGGCTGACAGGTGGGGCCGCGCCCTTCGTCTACCTCCCGACGTCGCCGCCCCGAGCCGCCGGAGCTCCGGCGAGGTCAGCGTTCCCGGCGATCTAGCTCACCGGAGCCGACGAGACTCGCCGCCCCCACGTAATCTCGGGTGCTGAACCCGCTGGACACCATGTCGCCGCCGGCTAACCGCCATAGCTCGCCGGCGACGAGCCCTATGCCTCTGTGCTACCTCGGCAATGTGTTCCCGCCCTTCTGACCGTTTTCTTCGTGCGCTAATCGCGTCGCCACACTCAGGGAAACCTCGGGAAACTCGGCATGAGCTCTGTTGGCCCCTAAACGGCCGGCAACCCAGACCTCACCGGCGACCCCCTCCTCCGCCATACTGTCCTAGGGTGAACTTAGGGTTCCGGCGGTGGTTTCCTTCCGGTTTTCGAACGAGAAGGGTCGCCAGAACCTCTAGATACTCTCTCACAGCTCCGTTCGGCCTCCCACCCACTATGCTTCCCAAATTTCTGCTAAACCTAATTGGGTCCCGAAAGGAGCTACTCGCCCTAAACTGAGAAATTCTCCGCGCACAGAGGTCGAACCTTGGAACGGTTTGCGCGGTGGTCTTGAGGACGATCTAGCGCTCCACTTTCCTATGGAGGTCGAAGCCGGAAGATGATCACAGCTGGGGTGGCACACGATCGGAGCTCGGGCGACTAGGCTGCTGGTTACAGAACTTCGCGAGAATCAGTAACTCGCCGGCGGTCTCGGGCCTTTTATAGGCTCCTGAGGCCAGGGGAGAGCGCGACACCTGCTGTGCCACCTCCTCTGCCGAAGCAGGAGCTGGCCGGCCGAGGTGGTCGGTCGCCGCCGCTGGCTGCAGCTGGCGAGCGCGCTCGGTCGAGGGGTCGGCTGAAGAGACTTCGGTGCTAAGTCTACTGATCAGTGGGCCTCCCCTCTAACTCTTTTGTTTTTTCCAATTTTCTGAATTCTGTTGTGCCAAAATATCCTCAGCTACTCACAATTTAATGTGAGACTTAGTCACCAAGCCTTTGTTTGAATTTGAATTCTCAAATTCAAACTTTGTTTGGTTAAATTTGCTTCATATTCAAACTGAAATTCAAATTCAGTTTTGAATTCTTGCAAATTTAGCTCTTGACAAGATGAGCTCCAATGGAGATGAAAGTTGGTGGGTTCACTCAGAAAAATGTGCTGAGTATAGATATGGAGCTAACTTTTGAATTTGGGTGATGAAAGTTGCTGCAATTTGAATTTACATTCAAATTGGCCTCCTTTTGAAATAACCCAAAAGTGCCTCCAAAAATTGTTGAATTTGCATGAGCTTTGGACTGAACCTTCCCAAGACTTTTTAAATTCTAGGGGTGAGCTCAACCTCTCATGCTCATTTGTAGAAACCCTATATTATGAAAGTGAAGGCTTTCCCCTCTAATCATTCTTTTGATGGAGGTTACTTGCTCTTCACAACATTTCCTATGGTGTCCAAAATAAAAACTGTGGTGTTGTGAGGTGAAGAAAAGTTTTTGCAAGTCCCTTTTCTTGGGCTTTTACATCCCTCCCCCCTTAAAAGAATCTCGTCCCGAGATTATAAAAGAAGAGATACCGATGTAATAGGGATTTACCCGTGTTGAGAAGCCATAAACTCCGGGTAATTTGAGCGAAGGAACTCCTCGCTCTCCCACGTCGCTTCTTCGGCGGTGTGGTTGCTCCAGAGTATTTTGTAGAACCACAATGTTCTGCTGCGTGTGGTCCTGGCTTTCTCATCAAGAATTCCCACCGGATATTCATCATAGGTTAAATCCGGTTTCAGCTCGCCGATGTCTTCGGTAGGAACAGCAGCTGTATGCTTCAAGCATTTTCGCAGTTGCGAAACATGGAAAATATCATGGACACCAGCCAGAGATGCCGGTAGCTCCAATCGATACGCTGCTGGTCCACACTTCTCGGTGATAGCGTAGGGTCCAATGAAACGGGGAGCGAGCTTCCCCTTCACACCGAATCGGTGCATGCCCTTCATTGGAGATACGCGGAGGTACACGTGTTCCCCAACGTCAAAGTGTAACGGCCTACGCCTCTTATCAGCGTAGCTCTTCTGTCGGGATTGAGCGGCCTTCAAATTGGCTTGAATTGTCCGAACGCGCTCCTCGGCGTCGTTCACCATATCAACCCCGAATGTGACCCTTTCACCGGACTCGCACCAATTTAATGGGGTGCGGCATTTACGACCATAGAGAGCTTCGTAAGGTGCCATTTTGATACTCGCCTGATAACCGTTGTTGTACGAGAATTCCGCCAAGGGTAGGTGATCATCCCAGTTCCTACCATGGTGGATGGCACATGCTCTCAACATGTCTTCCAGGACTTGATTCACCCTTTCTGTCTGACCATCCGTCTGAGGGTGATAGGCGGAGCTCCTGATCAACTTAGTACCCAATGCAGCGTGTAGCTGCTCCCAAAAGCGAGATACAAATAATGCACCTCGATCTGAGACAATGGTCTTGGGTATCCCGTATAGGCATAGAATCTTTGCTATGTATAGCTCCGCATATTTGCCGGCATTGTAACGTGTATTCACCGGAATGAAGTGAGCCGTCTTGGTTAACCGATCAACGATTACCCATATGGAATCATGCTTGTTGGCTGTTAGAGGTAATCCTACAATGAAATCCATGCTCACATCTTCCCATTTCCATGCCGGGATCTTCAGGGGTTGCAACAGCCCTGATTTCTTCATGTGATCAGCTTTCACTCGTCTACACGTATCGCACTCGGATACGTACTTAGCTACCTCCCGCTTCATCCGTGTCCACCAAAATTTCTTTTTCAAATCTTGGTACATTTTGTTGCTGCCCGGATGAATGGAGTATTTGGACAAGTGAGCTTCATCGAGGATCTTTTTCCTCAACTTCATATCTCGGGGTACGACTATGCGGTCATTGAACCACAGCGTCCCCTCATCATCCTTCCGGAAACATTTGATCTCCCCATCGTCAATTCGTCTCCGGAGATGTGCCATGCCTTTATCTGTTTTCTGAGCTGCAATGATGTCCTCCCTAATAGTAGGGATGAGGGCAAGGTTGTACAGTGATCCATAAGGAACCAAGTATAAACTTGGCTCTTCCTCCTCCACCGGTGTAATGGTGAGGTGATGGACATGTGATTTCCGACTCAGCGCGTCGGCAACCACATTCGCCTTGCCGGGGTGGTAATGGATCTCAATCTCATAATCTTTGATCAGTTCTAACCACCTCCTCTGCCTCATGTTCAGCTCCTTCTGGGTGAAAATGTATTTCAAGCTCTTGTGGTCGGTGTAAAGATGCACCAAGTTCCCCAGGAGATAGTGCCTCCACATTTTCAGCGCCAACACCACGGCAGCAAGTTCAAGATCGTGAGTCGGGTAGTGCTGCTCATGGTTCCGAAGTTGGCGTGAGCCATAAGCGATCACACGTCCTTCCTGCATCAACACGCAGCCAAGCCCAATACCGGACGCGTCACAATACACGTCGAAGGGCTTTGTTGTATCCGGCTGAGCTAATACCGGGGCTGTTGTGAGATGCTTCACCAATGTTCGGAACGCTTCTTCACACGCGGTGTTCCAAACATATTTTGTCCCTTTCTTCAGCAACTCTGTCATCGGCTTAGCGAGCTTGGAGAAACTTGGGATGAATCTCCGATAGTATCCCGCTAACCCGAGGAAGCTTCTGACTTCATGGACTGAAGTGGGAGCTTTCCATTTCAACACTTGCTCTATTTTACTTGGGTCAACCGCAATGCCTTCAGCTGAGATGATATGTCCCAAAAATGGCACTTGGCTGATCCAAAATTCGCATTTGCTGAACTTGGCGTAGAGCTTGTGGTCTCGCAATCGTTGAAGAACGATCCGCAAGTGTTCGGCATGTTCAGCTTCGGTCTTGGAGTAAACCAAGATGTCGTCGATGAACACTACCACGAACTTGTCCAGCTCCGGCATGAACACCGAGTTCATGAGATACATGAAATGGGCTGGAGCATTTGTGAGACCAAAGGACATGACGAGATATTCGTATAAGCCGTATCTCGTCGAGAATGCCGTCTTCGGGATATCCTCCGCCCGGATCTTGATCTGGTGATATCCAGAGCGAAGGTCCATCTTTGAGAATACACTTGCCCCCACAAGTTGATCAAACAAGATGTCAATACGGGGCAGTGGGTACTTATTCTTGATAGTGACGGCGTTGAGCGGCCGGTAATCCACACACAGCCTCAGGGTCTCATCCTTCTTCTTCACGAATAGCGCCGAGCATCCCCAAGGCGAGGAACTCGGCCTAATGAAACCCTTGCTCAACCAATCATTGAGCTGTTCTTTTAATTCAGCCAGCTCATTTGGAGCCATCTTGTATGGTCTCCGTGATATGGGCGTAGTCCCGGGTGCAAGTTCAATCTTGAACTCGACATCCCGCTCAGGTGGCATGCCCGGAAGATCATCCGGGAACACATCAGGATACTCCCGGACTACGGGGATGTCTTCTAACTTGAGAACTTCAGCATTATTGATTGCTAAAACTTCCCGGACTGGCGTGTCTAACATCATGGAATGCGGACGGTGGAATGGAGAATTCAAGTGGACCGTCCGGGTCCGAGTCTCTAGGACAGCGCCATGGTATTGCAGCCATGACATCCCTAAGATTGCATCAATCTTTTGTCCCATAAGGATTATCAAGGTGGTGGGATATAGCTTCCCGCCTAAGCACAGAGGTGCCTTTGGAATCATCATATTAGCTGAAATCTTCCCTCCCGGTGAGCATATCATATAAGTGCAGTCGGTTGGGAAGACTTGCAATTGATGTTTAGCCACATAAGATGCACTTATAAAGCTGTGGGTTGCACCAGAATCAAATAATATGACGATGGCTTGATGGTTGAGAGTAAACGTACCCGCCAGCACGTTGTCTCCCTCTGGGGCGTCCTCATTGTCGAGGTTGCGGACACCCCCAGTCCGCTGACCAACCTTCTTCGCCGGAGGTCGGCCTCGAGCACCGCCCTGAAACTGGGCTTGTCCGCTGCTCTGCTGCCCCTGGGGACAGTCCTTCGCAAAGTGGCCCGCCTGGCCACACGTGAAGCAGGTGAAACGGGGCGGTCCCCCGCTGATCGGTGGGCGGAAACCTGGGGCGCGTTGTGGCGGTGGAAACGCCCGGGGTACCGTCTGCTGTTGCTGCTGTCTTGGTGGTGGCATCGGCGGACGGAACGGAGGTGCCTGAAAGGGACGTCCCCCGAACCGTTGCGGTCGCGCCGGTGGTTGCCACTGCTGCCCGGATGGTGTCCGATACACCATACGGTACTTCTGGGGAGCGCCACTCCCACTGCTGCTAGGTGGATCGCTGCGCTTCTTCTGCTCAGCTGCTAACTCCCGCTGAGCGTCCTCTTGCATGATGGCGGCATTGACTAGGTCGTTGAATGTGCCGCGGTTCCATTGTACGAGGTGGGTCTTCATTTCGGGATGTAACCCCCGATAGAAGTGCTCCCTCTTCTTCTCCTCCGTGGAGATGTAGTCTGACGCATACTGCGCCAGATGGTTGAAGGCACGGGAGTAGTCGTGGGCACTCCTCCCGCCCTGCTTTAGTTCCAAAAATTCTTGGAACTTTCTCTTCATTATTCCGGGAGGAATGTGATAGGCGCGGAACGCCTCCCGGAACTCTTGCCATTCCACGGCATGGCCAGCCGGACGTGAGGCGACATAATTCGCCCACCACGCACCAGCGGCACCGTGGAGCTGCTGTGCTGCGAACAGCGTCTTCTGCCGCTCCGTACACTGGAGCAGCCCGAACTTGGACTCGATAGTCCGCAGCCAGTTGTCCGCCTCCAGTGGTTCTTCAGCTTCGGTGAACACTGGAGGGTGCGTACTCATGAAATCCGAGTACGACACTTCGCGGGGCTCACGAGGCCCTCGCTCTTGACGTCCTCCCGCCTGGGACGTATTCTGCACGATCGTGCGGAGCAGGTCGGTCTGCTCCTCACGACCTCCCACCAATGCCGCTATCACATCCGCTAGAGTAAGCGGAGGCGGCGGTGGTGGCTGCTGCTGCGGGGTGCTGTCGTAGGCCGGTGGCTGGGAGTCATCGCCTCCAGCTTGGCTAGAGCCACCAACCTCGTGCGTGGTCCTAGTACGAACCATCTGCAACCATACGACATTAACCATCAGTTCCGCAACATTTTGCATGCAGTCCAATAGAACTGGGGGTAAAAACCTCATGACAACCAAAACATGCAAAATATCTCGTAAGTAGATGATGTAATAACTTTGCACAAGCTACCCCATTACCAGACCAAACACAAGTTAGCTTAATCCAACTTGATGAACCCCCTCTTTGGAAGCTCACCATAACTGGGTTTGGTCTCTACGAGACATTATTATTGCATTGTCATCACGTATAACACCCTTTTCAATGAGTTCAACCGTCATTCTTCTGTCAGAATGACCAGTTGCTACCTATTCCAAGTTTTGATCTGGTTCTGTGCATTTTCATGACTCAATATGAATACCAAAGTTAAAGTTAACTTCAGTATCTTTCCAACGAGTATGCATTTGCCCCCAGATCAGATTTGGCTAAAAAGTTATGCTAATTCAAAGTCAGCAGAATTTCTGGAAGAATTTTAACAGCACCTCCCTTGGAAGTGGCTGTCTTCAACCCTAATTCTCCCTAATTTCTGTGCTGAAACTTCAGAAACTTTGAATTGCAAAGATGTCACACATCTTCTACTCTTTCTAAGCGTGTATTATATGACAATTTTAGATTTTTCTACTGGGAGTTATATTTGAAAAACATATCAGTTCAGAGGATGTTTTACTCTGCCCTGGTTCTGGACAGTTTACATTCCTCTGGGATTTCAGCCATCTTAAGGCGAGTTTCAGCTCTGGAAGTCTACAACAAAGTTGTAGAGTACTTGAATACCTTTCCAGAGCTATATAGCACACCTCCCTGGGCTAAAAGACCTGTGAGTTATGCCCTGTTGAAGATCAGCAAACATGCTGCCCAAAACAGAGCACTCTGTTTTTCAGTCTCTTTTGGAACTACACTCATCACCATCCCATTCTTATACCCAACCAGGGTCCTAACTGTTGAACCTATAGATTTTAATTCTTTGTCATCATTATACTCATGCATATGCCTACAATGTCTCGGTACTACGTTCCTCACAAAAGAAAATCCTAACCGGATCATACCGGCATATACGTCTCGAGTGTGGCACTAAACGGTCTCTCGCACACGTTTTCTACACGGATACATACGTGGTTAGTACCTGCAGAAGACCACACAATGATGGTGCACTCAAAGTTTGTTCATTTCAGGCAGTTCCATATCTAAAAGTAATTACAAACGCCCGTATCATTTCCATACGGCCGTCCTTGAGCTAAATCATGTCTCAAGGCACGTGATCGTGTTTCAACAACACACGACGGGGAACCCGAGTATGTCATGAACGGGTCGTCACGGTTGGGAATGTTATCAACCCAACAGATACCACCTACTGCCCTGCAGGGCACGCCGATGGCAAGCGCTGCGTATGTCCTCCTGGGCTATTTCCAGACGAACACACTCTCGCGTTACTGACCACGCGATGGGGTCTCCACTTACTTGCCTAATGCACGCTAGGGATCAGCGTTTCATATGAACTCAGGGACATGAAGAGTCCAAGAGCTTCATATTGACATCTCACACCAAGCTGTGAGATCAATCCCTGAACCACGTTCCTCGTCAGGGAGAGCTAACCGAAATTGAACCGCTTTCGGTGGCGTTCCTTACCATACTTACCAGAGCGTAGGTGCGTCGTTACATAATTGAAATTCAGAATTATAACACATAAGTTAGTCTTTGCCACTTTAAGTAACTAGGCTAATATAGTCCTTACTTGGGCAACTACCGATTCCTCACCGTATACCTAAGTTTTTTCCCATAATGCAGTCCTTAAGTACTGTGCTATCCCCACTGCAGCTCTGATACCAGGCTGTGGCGGACCGGAATCCGCTCATCCAGGATCGCAGAGGGTGATGCCGCGCGATGCGACACCCGACAGCACACGTCATAAGAACACAATATATTACATGGGAAAAACAGCTGAAACTGTACAAATAAGTACAAACTTCAGTTACAATTATTTTTCTATTACACAGCGGAAGACTACACTAAACAACTCACGCCCGCCTATCTAGCAAAAGTCGGTTGCCCCGCCCTAGGGCAACCCACACTAGCTGCACGTCTCAGCTCAGCGCGGCGTGTACGGCTCCCACTCAGCCGTGGTCCCCGACGGAGGGTAACCCTCGCCGGTGGACTCGTACTCCGAGTCCGTTGGTGGCTCCTCACCTGAAAAACACTTAAGCAGCAACCGTGAGCACGAAGGCTCAGCAAGGCTTAACCGACTAACCTAAGCATGAAACTCTACATGAGGTATACCAAGACATAGGTTGGTAGCATTTCAGCAAAACGACACGCCTACAAGTTCATCCTTAGTTCATCTTTTAGCAACAAGTTAACAGTTCATGAAATCTGAAATTTAGTAAGCAGTATTTGGTGGCACACATGTAGCAATACAATTATATCAATCAGCATCATTGAATCACCATATTTCATCCATTAGTCTACGTTACGACGCAGTGAACAAGCAGTACTCGTCACCGCGAGGGACGGCGAATCGACTCGATATACACCTGCAGGGAAAACCCAAAGAGCACGTCACGTACGCCCACCCGTGGAGCTGCACAGCACGCTCACTCGATGTCGTACGGGACAACCTTTCACCCAACAGCCCAAACGTCGAACCGGTCGCACCGAAACGAGCAGGAGGTTCCCCACACGGAGCATCTCTCTATGCCCGTTGGCAGATTTCCACCTTGCTGCCCTCAACCTACACCTATAAATCGGTGTGCTATGCCTCGACGCCCGGAGGTTTAGGCTACATCGGTTTATCGGGGCCCATATATCCGATATGCCTTCGGTACGTTCAATACTTGTTCAGCAGGGCCGCACACGGATCGGTCCTCAATCGACACGGGCAGGGCTGCGCACACAAGACTCTCTCTTGCTGCGCCCTAGCCCCTGCCTAGTCTCATTTTCATTACTAAAGTGATCTCACATCACTCAACCGAACCCGTGTGTCCCACTGCCTATCTCGCGAGTAGATTCCAACTACTCGACTTGTACCGAAGTCCTATGACTCATTACGCATAGCCCGTCTACTCGAGGTCTTAGACACTACCCTCACTCTTTTAGGAACCTTTGGTTATGCAAGTGGGGTTCCATTCATCCTACACCTAATGCACAATCATACTTCACATGACTCATGTAAACAAAAGAAGACTTATAAAAAGGTTAATGCAAACCGGGGCTTGCCTTGTTGCTGCTGGTCAGGAGTTAGCTCTTCGCCCGAAAGAAGGAAGTCCAGCACTTCCGGAGTCTCTTCTTCAACGGCTACACGTTAATGAAATACTACATGTTAATTTAGATGCACAGGTGAGTTTTAGAGTAAGACTTCTACTATTGGTTCTAATACCTAGCCTCTATCACCTGGAACTTTGTTTAAGAATTTAAAGATGAACTGGTGTTGGTGGTTTGGCTTGGACTTAGTCACATGGTTAAGTGCTAAGTGGTTTTCCCCCTTTTCCATCTTAATACCTTAAGTGGGTAAACAGGACAGGGGTGATCTAGAGCTCCAATGGAGCTGAGAATTTTTATGTGAGTTCCTTGTCACAAGCAAACTCTCTGGACCAAACCTTAGCACTTTTCATGGAATGGTTTGCTCAGAGTAATTTCTTTAGCAAATAAGCAAGGAGGAATTAATTCTGAGGTCAGACCCCTGTTCATGCTCAACTTGATGATCTAGAATTTCAATTATAGCTCATAGAGTTTGCATGAATTTTCCTAGCATTTTTGGATTCAAGGTTTGCCCAGAATTGAATTTCCAAGTTTTGGAAATTCTCTGAAAATGTTTCTGCATTCAAATGAACACAGCACTTTCCAATTTGAATTGCTCTGACCAAATCGACTCCAAATGGTCTGAAACTTTTACAGGGGTTTACTAATGTCCTAAAGAACATTCTGGTGATATTTGGGGATTTTTGGATGAACCAAACTCCCTCTAAAATTCTTTTGCTGAAAAGCTTTAAAGAATTTTCCAGAATTAATTAATGGGTTTCATACAAATTGGGTTGTATCTCTGGACAGAGCTAGGCAAGATGAATCCAACCCAACTTGAATCACTAAATTTGGAGCTTCCTAGCCACGGTTATGGATTTCTAAAGTTTGAGCTAATCCCTGAATTATTTTCCTACAGAAAATCCCCTCCCGCGCTAAACCAGAGGCTGACAGCGGGGCCCGCCCATTTAAATTGAACTAACCGCGCGCTCGCGCGCGATTAACACAGGGGCTGACAGGTGGGGCCGCGCCCTTCGTCTACCTCCCGACGTCGCCGCCCCGAGCCGCCGGAGCTCCGGCGAGGTCAGCGTTCCCGGCGATCTAGCTCACCGGAGCCGACGAGACTCGCCGCCCCCACGTAATCTCGGGTGCTGAACCCGCTGGACACCATGTCGCCGCCGGCTAACCGCCATAGCTCGCCGGCGACGAGCCCTATGCCTCTGTGCTACCTCGGCAATGTGTTCCCGCCCTTCTGACCGTTTTCTTCGTGCGCTAATCGCGTCGCCACACTCAGGGAAACCTCGGGAAACTCGGCATGAGCTCTGTTGGCCCCTAAACGGCCGGCAACCCAGACCTCACCGGCGACCCCCTCCTCCGCCATACTGTCCTAGGGTGAACTTAGGGTTCCGGCGGTGATTTCCTTCCGGTTTTCGAACGAGAAGGGTCGCCAGAACCTCTAGATACTCTCTCACAGCTCCGTTCGGCCTCCCACCCACTATGCTTCCCAAATTTCTGCTAAACCTAATTGGGTCCCGAAAGGAGCTACTCGCCCTAAACTGAGAAATTCTCCGCGCACAGAGGTCGAACCTTGGAACGGTTTGCGCGGTGGTCTTGAGGACGATCTAGCGCTCCACTTTCCTATGGAGGTCGAAGCCGGAAGATGATCACAGCTGGGGTGGCACACGATCGGAGCTCGGGCGACTAGGCTGCTGGTTACAGAACTTCGCGAGAATCAGTAACTCGCCGGCGGTCTCGGGCCTTTTATAGGCTCCTGAGGCCAGGGGAGAGCGCGACACCTGCTGTGCCACCTCCTCTGCCGAAGCAGGAGCTGGCCGGCCGAGGTGGTCGGTCGCCGCCGCTGGCTGCAGCTGGCGAGCGCGCTCGGTCGAGGGGTCGGCTGAAGAGACTTCGGTGCTAAGTCTACTGATCAGTGGGCCTCCCCTCTAACTCTTTTGTTTTTTCCAATTTTCTGAATTCTGTTGTGCCAAAATATCCTCAGCTACTCACAATTTAATGTGAGACTTAGTCACCAAGCCTTTGTTTGAATTTGAATTCTCAAATTCAAACTTTGTTTGGTTAAATTTGCTTCATATTCAAACTGAAATTCAAATTCAGTTTTGAATTCTTGCAAATTTAGCTCTTGACAAGATGAGCTCCAATGGAGATGAAAGTTGGTGGGTTCACTCAGAAAAATGTGCTGAGTATAGATATGGAGCTAACTTTTGAATTTGGGTGATGAAAGTTGCTGCAATTTGAATTTACATTCAAATTGGCCTCCTTTTGAAATAACCCAAAAGTGCCTCCAAAAATTGTTGAATTTGCATGAGCTTTGGACTGAACCTTCCCAAGACTTTTTAAATTCTAGGGGTGAGCTCAACCTCTCATGCTCATTTGTAGAAACCCTATATTATGAAAGTGAAGGCTTTCCCCTCTAATCATTCTTTTGATGGAGGTTACTTGCTCTTCACAACATTTCCTATGGTGTCCAAAATAAAAACTGTGGTGTTGTGAGGTGAAGAAAAGTTTTTGCAAGTCCCTTTTCTTGGGCTTTTACAGTTTCCTCTCACCATCTGTGAGAGAGAACAAAATAGAATAGAAGGTTAGAAGATTAGATAGGTTCTTTCAACTATATGCATCAAGGTGGGTTGGACTATATATATTAGTCCTTATGAGGATGTGATCAAGTGCCGAAGCATTTCACTCCTCTCTCTTCTTACGTGTGGATATGGACAACGTTTTTGAGACGTCCCACAACTCACACTAAGCACATATTCACAAGTAATCATCACAAGGGCCCACTCAACTCCTATTCAAGGATGGTTTCCTATGTCAAGGTGGTTTTAAAGGCCAATCTAGGCTATTCACCCTAGGGCGCTTCCTTTGGTCAGCGTAGCTTAGCTACCTGTGACTCCTATTTAGGGGTGTAACTTGCTGTTAACCCGTGGCTCTAATATCAATCTAAGGTTTCTAATTAGGCGTGTAACCTACTGTCAACCCGTGGCTCTGATACCAATCTGTGACGCCCTCAATTCTGTGGAAAACCACGGAACCGAGAACTAATGCATATGTGTGCCCAGGATGTTCATCACACATACACATACGTTCCACAAACTGAATTCAGATTATATATTACCACGAATAACAGGGTTTATTACAATATCTTATGAGTCTTGGACTCATGCTTACAGCGGAAGTCTTTGTTCTATGCAGCGGAAATCTTATTTAAATGCGGAAGCAAAAACTAATGCGGAAGCAAAACTAAGCAGAAGTGGCTCCATCTCTACTCCCTCCACAGGCAAGGTTGAGAACAGATCACACGCCATAATGTTCTACTCGGTCTTCATAGTAGTCTTCTCTTGCTGTTGATGAAGAAATAACAATGCAAGTTTGAGCACAATGATGTACTCAGCAAGTGCGGGAATAACACATGATATGCAGCTTATAAACAAGGTAGGTATAAAAGGGCTTATTTGCAGAAAAGCAATCTTGTAAAACCATGATAAAATGGCAACTTTACTTTAGATGAATGTAATCCCAGCATATATTGAATTACCAACATACCTTCATCACTCCCCGTGTTCCATCCGAACATTAACCAATCTTTTATTCATACTCACGAATACCTCCTCGTATTCGCTACCATCTCATCTCATATAACAACCTCGTCTCGCACCGAGACCAATTCTCATTTCATGACCCACCAGTCATGCAACCCTTTCATCATCCAGGCTTAACAATTCCAAACCAAACCATAACCAATCCCATAATCATAACCAAGAATCCTTCCTAATAACCATTCCATTAACCATCCCATCAATCATCCCAATAACCATTCCAATAACCATCCCATCTAATCATGGCAGTTTAGCCAGGTGCTTGTGACCGTAAGCTCGGCCTATCATGATAGTTTTAACAACTCTGCAGAGTTTGTACCTCTTTACCCACAAGTTTGTGATTTCGTCACACGTCGGCGACTGCAGAACCTCCATTATACCAGTACACAACCGTCGGTGTATGGTCAAGAGATCACAAAATAGCCTTTACAAAGGGGTTACTAGATGTATGGACTCACTAAGGTTTCACCGGCAGGCTAGAATCTCCAATTCTCCCACCCACGGGCCCCCTCTTGTGCCATGCAGTTCCCAGGGCAGTCCTCACTCGACTCCCATTCCCCGCGCCTTCCATAGTCCATAACATCCTAGCAACTTACCTAATTACTCAGCTAAGCCGCACCCATACTTGGCCTTGTGGTGGCACTGTTATCCTGGCATGTGCGTGCATGAACCGGTCCTTAGATCTGCGGCAAGCAAAACCACCATCTGATGCTACCTCATTCACAAACCCAGGCTTGCCTAGATCTCCCTCCGATCCATGTTCATTAACCTCATCAGTTATTTATGATCAGTACAAGTGCAGTTAGCTAGACACATCTATCTTGCTTCCCGATCCCAGAGACTCAGCGAAGCATAAAGCAAAAACCATACCCGACTCATAAACTTCCCAGGCGACAAGGGTGGTTTAATCAAAACTAGTAAACTCCTATAAAAGGGTTTCCCATCATGTTTGACTCAGCACACACACTTGTTCGCAAAACAAAATAGTTTTACCCAAAACATAGGATCAACATGGTCAAGGAGCACTTGCCTTGTTCTTGCGGTTCCGGTTGTCCTTGATTCTCAAAACCTTGTTGCTGCAGCTCGTTGTAGACAGCTTCCTGAGTTTGTCCTGCTTTGCAGGATTCACGTGCATACAATATTCACAGCAATCAATATCATGCACAAAACCCTAAACTAGATGCGATGATGCACATACATGCTATCCTATGATTAGTTTTATTAGATTGATCTGTACGTATTCTTGCATGGCTTGCATGGTCAGAGGTGTTCAGATCAAAGATGAACGTGGCGATGATCTTATCTTTAGATCAACTGATTATCGAGTGTTCTGCCCACGAAAACGCTTCTGTTCGAAAGGAATCGAAGAACAGATGCAAAGAGATGAACAACATGATGTCGTAAGGTGGTATTGAAGTCCTACCTCACGTTCTTCTTGTCTTCGGGGTCCTCCTCAGACCGCTTGGTTCTCCTCCGATGATCTCCCTTGTTGTGTTTTCGGCGATGTTTTGCTCGGCGAGTTAGGGCTAGGGCTCTAAGTCGTCGGCTCAGGAGTTGAACGAGGAGTTTGTGGTTTCGGCCGGAGGTTTTGGGTTCTATTTATAATCGGGAAGAGAAGAGTCCTAATCTGATTGGATCCCGAATAAGAGTCTTATTCAGATCTTTGTTAGATCCAGACATCTTATCTTCGGTAACATCGTGGATTTTAGATCGGTTTCCGTTGCGCACCGGTATCTTTATGTAAAAGCCCAAGAAAAGGGACTTGCAAAAATTTTTATGCACCTCACAACACAACAGTTTGGTTGTGGGTAGATTGTGAAATATTGTGAAGAGCAAGTGGCCTCCATCAAAAGAATGATTAGAGGGGAAAGCCTTCACTTTCACAATGTAGGGTTTCTACACATGAGCATGAGAGGTTGAGCTCACCCCTAGGATTTGAAAAGTCTTGGGAAGGTTCAGTCCAAAGCTCATGCAAATTCAACAATTTTTGAGGCACTTTTGGGTTATTTCAAAAAGAGGCCAATTTGAATGTAAATTCAAATTGCAGCAACTTTCATCACCCAAAATTAAAAGTTAGCTCCATATCTATACTCAGCACATTTTTCTGAGTAAACCCACCAATTTTTATCTCCATTGGAGCTCATCTTGTCAAGAGCTAAATTTGCAAGAATCCAAAACTGAATTTGAATTTCAGTTTAAATATAAACCACATTTAACCAAACAAAGTTTGAATTTGAGAATTCAAATTCAAACAAAGACTTGGGAGCTAAGTCTCACATTAAATTGTGAGTAGCTGGTGGGATAATTAGCAAAAACAGAAAAGAAATATTAGGGAAAAAGAAGAAAGGGGGAGGCCCACAGGTCAGTGGCACACTGGAGGGGCAGTCGGTTGCTGCAGCCGACCCCGACTTCGCGCGCAAGACAGTGAACGGCGGCGAGCCACCGAGGCAGCGATCGGCCACCTCACAGTGCCAAACCGCGGCTTAAAGGCCAGCGCACAGCCCACGCCGCCTTCCTCCTGCTTTCCAAACGAGAAACCCCCCCCTACCGAGCTCCTTCCTCGTTTCCGCGCGAGCACAGAAACGCCGCCCTTTCTGATCGCCGGCGTCCGGCCAGCACAGGCGCGCTCGTGCCCGACGAGCCACACAAGAAAGGACCGCCTTAAGGTGCTGACTCTTCTAGTCCCTACCGTTCTTCATTTCATGGGCTGTCGAGGGAGTATTTCGCCGGGAAAGCTTCGGGTGTCTTGAGACCGAGCTCCCACAAAATCCCAAAATTCGTGGGGGTTAGCTCATCACTGGGCAAACCGAGTCATGCACACGCTCTATACACGGCCACGACCACCTAGGATCAAAAACCAGTAAAAACCGTGGGCTAGGTTGACGGTTCTTTGAAGTTTTCTGAAGCACAGCCGATATCCGGCCTAGGTCGCCGGTGAGGTCATAGTTACCGCCGTTTTCACGAGGATCGGTGTCCATGTCCGTGACCAGCAGGTGTCAGCGGAGCTCCCCGAGCAAACCGCATCGAAAAAGGTGCGTGGGATGCCGAGTTGGACGTCGCCGGTGAGCTCCCGGCCGCTGTTGCCGTTGGGAGCACTGTTCCGGTGGTTGTCAAGTTCTGGGGAGGGCACCACCGTGTTCCTCAGGCCGAGATAGGCACTGGCGGCGAGATTCAGCAAGCTCCGAGGACCGGAACCCGTCTCCGGCGAGAGCTCCGGCGAGCTTGGCGGCGGGGTCGCGCGGGTGGCCGGAGGAGGACGAAGGGGTAGGCCCCACGCGTCAGCGGCTGGAAATAAAGGGGTGGGATTCTCTGTGGTCCGGGATCCAGTGTGGCCGCGCGGGAAGGAGTCTGTGGCCCCGTGTGGCTCGGATCCAGCGGTCGACACGTGTACGTGGACCCACCCGCAGGATTTAAACATTTCTGGAATTTCCAGTTTTAGTGCAAACTTTAGAACCCCATAACTTTTGCTAGGAAGCTCCAAATTTAGTGATTCAAATTGGGTTGGATTCATCTTGCCTAGCTCTGTCCAGAGATACAACCCAATTTGTATGAAACCCATTAATTAATTCTGGAAAATTCTTTAAAGCTTTTCAGCAAAAGAATTTTAGAGGGAGTTTGGTTCATCCAAAAATTCCCAAATTTTGGCAGAATGTTCTTTAGGACATTAGTAAACCCCTGCAAAAGTTTCAGACCATTTGGAGTTGAATTGGTCAGAGCAATTCAAATTGGAAGGTGCTGTGTTCATTTGAATGCAGAAACAATTTCAGAGAATTTCCAAAACTTGGAAATTCAATTCTGGGCAAACCTTGACTCCAAAAATGCTAGGAAAATTCATGCAAACTCTATGAGCTATAATAGAAATTGTAGTTCATTAAGTTGAGCATGAACAGGGGTATTACCTCAGCATTAATTCTTCCTTGCTGATTTGCCAAGAGAATTATTCTGAGCAAACCACTCCATGAAAAGTGCTAATGTTTGGTCCAGAGAGTTTTCTGGTGACAAGGAACTCACACAAAAATTCTCAGCTCTATTGGAGCTCTAGATCACCCCTGTCCTGTTTACCCACTTAAGGGATTAAAATGGAAAAGGGGAAAACCACTTAGCATTTAACCATGTGACTAAGTCCAAGCCAACCACCAACACCAGTTCATATTTAAATTCTTAAACAAAGTTCCAGGTGTTAGAGGCTGGTTATTAGAACCAATAGTAGGAGTCTTACTCTAGAACTCACATTTGCATCTAAATTAACATGTAGTATTTCATTAACGTGTAGCCATTGAAGAAGAGACTCCGGAAGTGCTGGACTTCCTCCTTCCGGACGAAGAACTAACTCCTGACCAGCAGCAACAAGGCAAGCCCCGGTTTGCATTAACCCTTTTTAAAAGTTTTACTTTGTTTACATGTGTCATATGAAGTATGTATGTGCATTAGGTATAGGATGAATGAAACCCCACTTGCATAACCAAACGTTCCTAAAAGAGTGAGGGTAGTGTTAAGGACCTCGAGTAGACAGGCTATGCTTAATGAGTCATAGGACTTCGGTACAAGTCGAGTAGTTGGAATCTACTCGCGAGATAGGCATTGGGACACACGGGTTCGGTGGAGTGATGTGAGATCACTTTAGTAATGAAAATGAGACTAGGCAGGGGCTAGGGCGCAGCAAGAGAGAGTCTTGTGTGCGCAGCCCTGCCCGTGTCGATTGAGGACCGATCCGTGTGCGGCCCTGCTGAACAAGTATTGAATGTACCGAAGGCATATCGGATATATGGGCCCCGATAAACCGATGTAGCCTAAACCTCCGGGCGTCGAGGCATAGCACACCGATTTATAGGTGTAGGTTGAGGGCAGCAAGGTGGAAATCTGCCAACGGGCATAGAGAGATGCTCCGTGTGGGGAACCTCCTGCTCGTTTCGGTGCGACCGGTTCGACGGTTGGGCTGTTGGGTGAAAGGTTGTCCCGTACGACATCGAGTGAGCGTGCTGTGCAGCTCCACGGGTGGGCGTACGTGACGTGCTCTTTGGGTTTTCCCTGCAGGTGTATATCGAGTCGATTCGCCGTCCCTCGCGGTGACGAGTACCGCTTGTTCACTGCGTCGTAACGTAGACTAATGGATGAAATATGTTGATTCAATGATGCTGATTGATATAATTGTATTGCTACATGTGTGCCACCAAATACTGCTTACTAAATTTCAGATTTCATGAACAGTTAACTTATTGCTAAAAGATGAACTAAGGATGAACTTGTAGGCGTGTCGTTTTGCTGAAATGCTACCAACCTATGTCCATTGTACACCTCATGTAGAGTTTCATGCTTAGGTGAGTCGGTTAAGCCTTGCTGAGCCTTCGTGCTCACGGTTGCTGCATAAGTGTTTTTCAGGTGAGGAGCCACCCACGGACTCGGAGTACGAGTCCACCGGCGAGGGTTACCCTCCGTCGGGGACCACGGCTGAGTGGGAGCCGTACACGCCGCGCTGAGCTGAGACGTGCAGCTAGTGTGGGTTGCCCTAGGGCTGGGCAACCGACTTTTGCTAAATAGGCAGGCGTGAGTTGTATAGTGTAGTCTTCCGCTGTGTAATAGAACAATAGTTGTAACTGAAGTTTGTACTTATTTGTACAGTTTCAGCTGTTTTTCCCATGTAATATATTGTGTTCTTATGACGTGTGCTGTCGGGTGTCGCATCGCGCGGCACCACCCTCTGCGATCCTGCATGAGCGGATTCCGGTCCGCCACAGCCTGGTATCAGAGCTGCAGTGGGGATAGCACAGTACTAAAGGACTGCATTATGGGAAAAACTTAGGTATACGGTGAGGATTCGGTAGTTGCCCAAGTAAGGACTATATTAGCATAGTTACTTAAAGTGGCAAAGACTAACTTATGTGTTATAATTCTGAATTTCAATTATGTAACGACGCACCTACGCTCTGGTAAGTATGGTAAGGAACGCCACCGAAAGCGGTTCAATTTCGGTTAGCTCTCCCTGATGAGGAACGTGGTTCAGGGATTGATCTCACAGCTTGGTGTGAGATGTCAATATGAATCTCTTAGACTCTTCATGTCCCTGAGTTCATATGAAACGCTGATCCCTAGCGTGCATTAGGCAAGTAAGCGGAGACCCCATCGCGTGGTCAGTAACGCGAAAGTGTGTTCGTCTGGAAATAGCCCAGGAGGACATACGCAGCGCTTGCCATCGGCGTGCCCTGCAGGGCAGTAGGTGGTATCTGTTGGGTTGATAACATTCCCAACCGTGACGACCCGTTCATGGCATACTCGGGTTCCCCGTCGTGTGGTGTTGAAACACGATCACGTGCCTTGAGACGTGACTTAGCTCAAGGACGGCCGTATGACAATGATACGGGCGTTTGTATTTACTTTCAAATATGGAACTGCCTGAAATGAATAACCATTGAGTGCACCATTATTGTGTGGTTTTCTGCAGGTACTAACCACGTATGTATCCGTGTAGAAAACGTGTGCGAGAGACCGTTTAGTGCCACACTTGAGACGTATATACCGGTATGAACCGGTTAGGATTTTCTTTTGTAAGGAACGTAGTACCGAGACATTGTAGGCATATGCATGAGTATAATGATGACAAAGAATTAAAATCTATAGGTTCAACAGTTAGGACCCTGGTTGGATATAAGAATGGGATGGTGATGAGTGTAGTTCCAAAAGAGACTGAAAAACAGAGTGCTCTGTTTTGGGCAGCATGTTTGCTGATCTTCAACAGGGCATAACTCACAGGTCTTTTAGCCCCGGGAGGTGTGCTATATAGTTCTGGAAAGGTATTCAAGTACTCTACAACTTTGTTGTAGACTTCCAGAGCTGAAACTCGCCTTAAGATGGCTGAAATCCCAGAGGAATGTAAACTGTCCAGAATCAGGGCAGAGTAAAACATCCTCTGAACTGATCTGTTTTTCAAATATAACTCCCAGTAGAAAAATCTAAAATTGTCATATAATCCATCCTTAGAAAGAGTAGAAGATGTTTGCCATCTTTGCAATTCAAAGTTTCTGAAATTTCAGCACAGAATTTAGTGGATATCAGGATTGGAAACAACCACTTCCAAGGGAGGTGCTGTTAAAAATTCTTCCAGAAATTCTGCTAACTTTGAATTAGCATAACATTTTAATCAAAGCTGATCTGGGGGCAAATGAGTACTTGTTGGAAAGATACTAAAGTTAACTTTAACTTTGATATTCAACTTGAGTCATGAAAATGCACAGAACCAGATCAAAACTTGGAATAGGTAGCAACTGGTCATTCTGACAGAAGAATGACAGTTGAGCTCATTGGAGAGGGTGTTGTATCCTAAGGGTGTGATATGTGATGACAACGCGATAGTAATGTCTCGTAGAGACCAAACCCAGTTATGTTGAGCTTCCAAACAGGGGGTTCATCAAGTTGGATTAAACTAACTTGTGTTTGGTCTGGTAATGGTGTAGCTTGTGCAAAGTTATTACATTATCTACGTACGAGATATTTCGCATGTTTGGTTGTCGTAATGTTTTTACGCCCAGTTCTATTGGACTGCATGCAAAATGTTGCGGGACTGATGTTTAATGTCGTACGGTTGCAGATGGTTCGTACTAGGACCACGCACGAGGTTGGGGGCTCTAGCCAAGGTGGAGGCGAGGACTCCCAGCCACCGGCCTACGACAGCACCCCGCAGCAGCAGCCACCACCGCCGCCTCCGCTTACTCTAGCGGATGTGATAGCGGCATTGGTGGGAGGTCGTGAGGAGCAGACCGACCTGCTCCGCACGATCGTGCAGAATACGTCCCAGGCAGGAGGACGTCAAGAGCGAGGGCCTCGTGAGCCCCGCGAAGTGTCGTACTCGGATTTCATGAGTACGCACCCTCCAGTGTTCACCGAAGCTGAAGAACCACTGGAGGCGGACAACTGGCTGCGGACTATCGAGTCCAAGTTCGGGCTGCTCCAGTGTACGGAGCGGCAGAAGACGCTGTTCGCAGCACAGCAGCTCCACGGTGCCGCTGGTGCGTGGTGGGCGAATTATGTCGCCTCACGTCCGGCTGGCCATGCCATGGAATGGCAAGAGTTCCGGGAGGCGTTCCGCGCCTATCACATTCCCCCCGGAATCATGAAGAGAAAGTTCCAAGAATTTTTGGAACTGAAGCAGGGCGGGAGGAGTGCCCAC
The DNA here is from genome assembly GCA_030760725.1 of Neostapfia colusana. Taxonomy (NCBI): domain Eukaryota; kingdom Viridiplantae; phylum Streptophyta; class Magnoliopsida; order Poales; family Poaceae; genus Neostapfia; species Neostapfia colusana. The sequence continues at coordinate 26,441,058 of JASWHV010000017.1, read as the reverse complement.
GACTACTCCCGTGCCTTCAACCATCTGGCGCAGTATGCGTCAGACTACATCTCCACGGAGGAGAAGAAGAGGGAGCACTTCTATCGGGGGTTACATCCCGAAATGAAGACCCACCTCGTACAATGGAACCGCGGCACATTCAACGATCTAGTCAATGCCGCCATCATGCAAGAGGACGCTCAGCGGGAGTTAGCAGCTGAGCAGAGGAAGCGTAGCGCTCCACCTAGCAGCGGTGGGAGTGGCGCTCCCCAGAAGTACCGTATGGTGTATCGGACACCATCCGGGCAGCAGTGGCAACCACCGGCGCGACCGCAACGGTTCGGGGGACGTCCCTTTCAGGCACCTCCGTTCCGTCCGCCGATGCCACCACCAAGACAACAGCAGCAGCAGACGGTACCCCGGGCGTTTCCACCGCCACAACGCGCCCCAGGTTTCCGTCCACCGATCAGAGGGGGACCGCCCCGTTTCACCTGCTTCACGTGTGGCCAAGCGGGCCACTTTGCGAAGGACTGTCCCCAGGGGCAGCAGAGCAGCGGGCAAGCCCAACTTCAGGGCGGTGCTCGAGGCCGACCTCCGGTGAAGAAGGTTAGTCAGCGGACTGGAGGCGTCCGCAACCTCGACAATGAGGACGCCCCAGAGGGAGACAACGTGCTGGCGGGTACGTTTACTCTCAACCATCAAGCCATAGTCATATTATTTGATTCGGGTGCAACCCACAGCTTTATAAGTGCATCCTATGTGGCTAAACATCAATTGCAAGTCTTCCCAACCGACTGCCCTTATATGATCTGCTCACCGGGAGGGAAGATTTCAGCTAATATGATGATTCCAAAGGCACCTTTGTGCTTAGGTGGGAAACTATATCCCACCACTTTGATAATCCTTATGGGACAAAAGATTGATGCAATCTTAGGGATGTCATGGCTGCAATACCATGGCGCTGTCCTAGAGACTCGGACACGGACGGTTCACTTAAATTCTCCATTTCACCGTCCGCATTCCATGGTGTTAGACACGCCAGTCCGGGAAGTTTTAGCAATTAATAATGCTGAAGTTCTCAAGTTAGAAGACATCCCCGTAGTCCGGGAGTATCCCGATGTGTTCCCGGATGATCTTCCGGGCATGCCACCTGAGCGGGATGTCGAGTTCAAGATTGAACTTGCACCCGGGACTACGCCCATATCACGGAGACCATACAAGATGGCTCCAAATGAGCTGGCGGAACTGAAAGAACAGCTCAAAGATCTGTTGAGCAAGGGTTTCATTAGGCCGAGTTCCTCGCCTTGGGGATGCTCGGCGCTATTCGTGAAGAAAAAGGATGAGACCCTGAGGCTGTGTGTGGATTACCGGCCGCTCAACGCCGTCACCGTCAAGAATAAGTACCCACTGCCCCGTATTGACATCTTGTTTGATCAACTGGTGGGGGCAAGTGTATTCTCAAAGATGGACCTTCGCTCTGGATATCACCAGATCAAGATCCGGGCGGAGGATATCCCGAAGACGGCGTTCTCGACGAGATACGGCTTATACGAATATCTCGTCATGTCCTTTGGTCTCACAAATGCTCCAGCCCATTTCATGTATCTCATGAACTCGGTGTTCATGCCGGAGCTGGACAAGTTCGTGGTAGTGTTCATCGACGACATCTTGGTTTACTCCAAGACCGAAGCTGAACATGCCGAACACTTGCGGATCGTTCTTCAACGATTGCGAGACCACAAACTCTATGCTAAGTTCAGCAAATGCGAATTTTGGATCAGCCAAGTGCCATTCTTGGGACATATCATCTCAGCTGAAGGCATTGCGGTTGACCCAAGTAAAATCGAGCAAGTGTTGAAATGGAAAGCTCCCACTTCAGTTCATGAAGTCAGAAGCTTCCTCGGGTTAGCGGGATACTACCGGAGATTCATTCCAAGTTTCTCCAAGCTCGCTAAGCCAATGACAGAGTTGCTGAAGAAAGGGACAAAATATGTTTGGAACACGGCGTGTGAAGGAGCGTTCCGAACACTGGTGAAGCATCTCACAACAGCCCCGGTATTAGCTCAGCCGGATACAACGAAGCCCTTCGACGTGTATTGTGACGCGTCCGGTATTGGACTCGGCTGCGTGTTGATGCAGGAAGGACGTGTGGTCGCTTATGGCTCACGCCAACTTCGGAACCATGAGCAGCACTACCCGACTCACGATCTTGAACTTGCTGCCGTGGTGTTGGCGCTGAAAATGTGGAGGCACTATCTCCTGGGGAACTTGGTGCATCTCTACACCGACCACAAGAGCTTGAAATACATTTTCACCCAGAAGGAGCTGAACATGAGGCAGAGGAGGTGGTTAGAACTGATCAAAGATTATGAGATTGAGATCCATTACCACCCCGGCAAGGCGAATGTGGTTGCCGACGCGCTGAGTCGGAAATCGCATGTCCATCACCTCACCATTACACCGGTGGAGGAGGAAGAGCCAAGTTTATACTTGGTTCCTTATGGATCGCTGTACAACCTTGCCCTCATCCCTACTATTAGGGAGGACATCATTGCAGCTCAGAAAACGGATAAAGGCATGGCACATCTCCGGAGACGGATAGACATTGGAGAAATTAAATGTTTCCGGAAAGATGGGGAGGGGACGCTGTGGTTCAATGACCGCATAGTCGTACCCCGGGATATGGAGTTGAGGAAAAAGATCCTCGATGAAGCTCACTTGTCTAAATACTCCATTCATCCGGGCAGCAACAAAATGTACCAAGATTTGAAAAAGAAATTTTGGTGGACGCGGATGAAACGGGAGGTAGCTAAGTACGTATCCGAGTGCGATACGTGTAGACGAGTGAAAGCTGATCATATGAAGAAATCAGGGCTGCTGCAACCCCTGAAGATCCCGGCATGGAAATGGGAAGATGTGAGCATGGATTTCATTGTGGGATTACCCCTAAAAGCCAACAAACATGATTCCATATGGGTAATCGTTGATCGGTTAACCAAGACGGCTCATTTCATTCCGGTGAATACACGTTACAATGCCGGCAAATATGCGGAGCTATACATAGCAAAGATTCTATGCCTATACGGGGTACCCCAGACCATTGTCTCAGATCGAGGTGCATTATTTGTATCTCGCTTTTGGGAGCAGCTACACGCTGCATTGGGTACTAAGTTGATCAGGAGCTCCGCTTATCACCCTCAAACCGATGGTCAGACAGAAAGGGTGAATCAAGTCCTGGAAGACATGTTGAGAGCGTGTGCCATCCACCATGGTAGGAACTGGGATGATCACCTACCATTGGCGGAATTCTCGTACAACAACGGTTATCAGGCGAGTATCAAGATGGCACCTTACGAAGCTCTCTACGGTCGTAAATGCCGCACCCCATTAAATTGGTGCGAGTCCGGTGAAAGGGTCACATTCGGAGTTGATGTGGTGAACGACGCCGAAGAGCGCGTTCGGACAATTCAAGCCAATTTGAAGGCCGCTCAATCCCGACAAAAGAGCTACGCTGATAAGAGGCGTAGACCGTTGCACTTTGACGTTGGGGAACACGTGTACCTCCGCGTGTCTCCAATGAAGGGCGTGCACCGATTCGGTGTGAAGGGGAAGCTCGCTCCCCGTTTTATTGGACCCTATGCTATCACCGAGAAGTGTGGACCAGCAGCGTATCGGTTGAAGCTACCGGCATCTCTGGCTGGTGTCCATGATATTTTCCATGTTTCGCAATTGCGAAAATGCTTGAAGCATACAACTGCTGTTCCTACCGAAGACATCGGCGAGCTGAGGCCGGATTTAACATATGATGAATATCCGGTGGGAATTCTTGATGAGAAAGCCAGGACCACGCGTAGCAGAACGTTGTGGTTCTACAAAATACTCTGGAGCAACCACACCGCCGAGGAAGCGACGTGGGAGAGCGAGGGGTTCCTTCGCTCAAATTACCCGGAGTTCATGGCTTCTCAACACGGGTAAGTCCCTGTTACATCGCTATCTCTTCTTTTGTAATCTTGGGACGAGATTCTTTTAAGGGGGGAGGGATGTAAAAGCCCAAGAAAAGGGACTTGCAAAAATTTTTATGCACCTCACAACACAACAGTTTGGTTGTGGGTAGATTGTGAAATATTGTGAAGAGCAAGTGGCCTCCATCAAAAGAATGATTAGAGGGGAAAGCCTTCACTTTCACAATGTAGGGTTTCTACACATGAGCATGAGAGGTTGAGCTCACCCCTAGGATTTGAAAAGTCTTGGGAAGGTTCAGTCCAAAGCTCATGCAAATTCAACAATTTTTGAGGCACTTTTGGGTTATTTCAAAAAGAGGCCAATTTGAATGTAAATTCAAATTGCAGCAACTTTCATCACCCAAAATTAAAAGTTAGCTCCATATCTATACTCAGCACATTTTTCTGAGTAAACCCACCAATTTTTATCTCCATTGGAGCTCATCTTGTCAAGAGCTAAATTTGCAAGAATCCAAAACTGAATTTGAATTTCAGTTTAAATATAAACCACATTTAACCAAACAAAGTTTGAATTTGAGAATTCAAATTCAAACAAAGACTTGGGAGCTAAGTCTCACATTAAATTGTGAGTAGCTGGTGGGATAATTAGCAAAAACAGAAAAGAAATATTAGGGAAAAAGAAGAAAGGGGGAGGCCCACAGGTCAGTGGCACACTGGAGGGGCAGTCGGTTGCTGCAGCCGACCCCGACTTCGCGCGCAAGACAGTGAACGGCGGCGAGCCACCGAGGCAGCGATCGGCCACCTCACAGTGCCAAACCGCGGCTTAAAGGCCAGCGCACAGCCCACGCCGCCTTCCTCCTGCTTTCCAAACGAGAAACCCCCCCCTACCGAGCTCCTTCCTCGTTTCCGCGCGAGCACAGAAACGCCGCCCTTTCTGATCGCCGGCGTCCGGCCAGCACAGGCGCGCTCGTGCCCGACGAGCCACACAAGAAAGGACCGCCTTAAGGTGCTGACTCTTCTAGTCCCTACCGTTCTTCATTTCATGGGCTGTCGAGGGAGTATTTCGCCGGGAAAGCTTCGGGTGTCTTGAGACCGAGCTCCCACAAAATCCCAAAATTCGTGGGGGTTAGCTCATCACTGGGCAAACCGAGTCATGCACACGCTCTATACACGGCCACGACCACCTAGGATCAAAAACCAGTAAAAACCGTGGGCTAGGTTGACGGTTCTTTGAAGTTTTCTGAAGCACAGCCGATATCCGGCCTAGGTCGCCGGTGAGGTCATAGTTACCGCCGTTTTCACGAGGATCGGTGTCCATGTCCGTGACCAGCAGGTGTCAGCGGAGCTCCCCGAGCAAACCGCATCGAAAAAGGTGCGTGGGATGCCGAGTTGGACGTCGCCGGTGAGCTCCCGGCCGCTGTTGCCGTTGGGAGCACTGTTCCGGTGGTTGTCAAGTTCTGGGGAGGGCACCACCGTGTTCCTCAGGCCGAGATAGGCACTGGCGGCGAGATTCAGCAAGCTCCGAGGACCGGAACCCGTCTCCGGCGAGAGCTCCGGCGAGCTTGGCGGCGGGGTCGCGCGGGTGGCCGGAGGAGGACGAAGGGGTAGGCCCCACGCGTCAGCGGCTGGAAATAAAGGGGTGGGATTCTCTGTGGTCCGGGATCCAGTGTGGCCGCGCGGGAAGGAGTCTGTGGCCCCGTGTGGCTCGGATCCAGCGGTCGACACGTGTACGTGGACCCACCCGCAGGATTTAAACATTTCTGGAATTTCCAGTTTTAGTGCAAACTTTAGAACCCCATAACTTTTGCTAGGAAGCTCCAAATTTAGTGATTCAAATTGGGTTGGATTCATCTTGCCTAGCTCTGTCCAGAGATACAACCCAATTTGTATGAAACCCATTAATTAATTCTGGAAAATTCTTTAAAGCTTTTCAGCAAAAGAATTTTAGAGGGAGTTTGGTTCATCCAAAAATTCCCAAATTTTGGCAGAATGTTCTTTAGGACATTAGTAAACCCCTGCAAAAGTTTCAGACCATTTGGAGTTGAATTGGTCAGAGCAATTCAAATTGGAAGGTGCTGTGTTCATTTGAATGCAGAAACAATTTCAGAGAATTTCCAAAACTTGGAAATTCAATTCTGGGCAAACCTTGACTCCAAAAATGCTAGGAAAATTCATGCAAACTCTATGAGCTATAATAGAAATTGTAGTTCATTAAGTTGAGCATGAACAGGGGTATTACCTCAGCATTAATTCTTCCTTGCTGATTTGCCAAGAGAATTATTCTGAGCAAACCACTCCATGAAAAGTGCTAATGTTTGGTCCAGAGAGTTTTCTGGTGACAAGGAACTCACACAAAAATTCTCAGCTCTATTGGAGCTCTAGATCACCCCTGTCCTGTTTACCCACTTAAGGGATTAAAATGGAAAAGGGGAAAACCACTTAGCATTTAACCATGTGACTAAGTCCAAGCCAAACCACCAACACCAGTTCATATTTAAATTCTTAAACAAAGTTCCAGGTGTTAGAGGCTGGTTATTAGAACCAATAGTAGGAGTCTTACTCTAGAACTCACATTTGCATCTAAATTAACATGTAGTATTTCATTAACGTGTAGCCATTGAAGAAGAGACTCCGGAAGTGCTGGACTTCCTCCTTCCGGACGAAGAACTAACTCCTGACCAGCAGCAACAAGGCAAGCCCCGGTTTGCATTAACCCTTTTTAAAAGTTTTACTTTGTTTACATGTGTCATATGAAGTATGTATGTGCATTAGGTATAGGATGAATGAAACCCCACTTGCATAACCAAAGGTTCCTAAAAGAGTGAGGGTAGTGTTAAGGACCTCGAGTAGACAGGCTATGCTTAATGAGTCATAGGACTTCGGTACAAGTCGAGTAGTTGGAATCTACTCGCGAGATAGGCATTGGGACACACGGGTTCGGTGGAGTGATGTGAGATCACTTTAGTAATGAAAATGAGACTAGGCAGGGGCTAGGGCGCAGCAAGAGAGAGTCTTGTGTGCGCAGCCCTGCCCGTGTCGATTGAGGACCGATCCGTGTGCGGCCCTGCTGAACAAGTATTGAATGTACCGAAGGCATATCGGATATATGGGCCCCGATAAACCGATGTAGCCTAAACCTCCGGGCGTCGAGGCATAGCACACCGATTTATAGGTGTAGGTTGAGGGCAGCAAGGTGGAAATCTGCCAACGGGCATAGAGAGATGCTCCGTGTGGGGAACCTCCTGCTCGTTTCGGTGCGACCGGTTCGACGGTTGGGCTGTTGGGTGAAAGGTTGTCCCGTACGACATCGAGTGAGCGTGCTGTGCAGCTCCACGGGTGGGCGTACGTGACGTGCTCTTTGGGTTTTCCCTGCAGGTGTATATCGAGTCGATTCGCCGTCCCTCGCGGTGACGAGTACCGCTTGTTCACTGCGTCGTAACGTAGACTAATGGATGAAATATGTTGATTCAATGATGCTGATTGATATAATTGTATTGCTACATGTGTGCCACCAAATACTGCTTACTAAATTTCAGATTTCATGAACAGTTAACTTATTGCTAAAAGATGAACTAAGGATGAACTTGTAGGCGTGTCGTTTTGCTGAAATGCTACCAACCTATGTCCATTGTACACCTCATGTAGAGTTTCATGCTTAGGTGAGTCGGTTAAGCCTTGCTGAGCCTTCGTGCTCACGGTTGCTGCATAAGTGTTTTTCAGGTGAGGAGCCACCCACGGACTCGGAGTACGAGTCCACCGGCGAGGGTTACCCTCCGTCGGGGACCACGGCTGAGTGGGAGCCGTACACGCCGCGCTGAGCTGAGACGTGCAGCTAGTGTGGGTTGCCCTAGGGCTGGGCAACCGACTTTTGCTAAATAGGCAGGCGTGAGTTGTATAGTGTAGTCTTCCGCTGTGTAATAGAACAATAGTTGTAACTGAAGTTTGTACTTATTTGTACAGTTTCAGCTGTTTTTCCCATGTAATATATTGTGTTCTTATGACGTGTGCTGTCGGGTGTCGCATCGCGCGGCACCACCCTCTGCGATCCTGCATGAGCGGATTCCGGTCCGCCACACTTTACTCGTAAGAACCGCTTCAGACTCGTTACCTCCGCGGTGATGAGCTCCGGAAGCTCCACGTGTCCTTCGGGCCTGGTATCTCCTCATCCGCAGAGACGAGCTCCGGTCGTGCCGCGTGTCAATCGATCGAGACCTCCCCCTTCTTCGGAGGTGAGCTCCGCGCACGCCACGTGTGGGTGCCGGTCTTTCCGCCTTTCCCTCGCTCAGGGACATGCCCCGAGGTTGACACGTGTTTAGCAGCGACGGTCCTTTCGGTATTCTCGGAGAGCTTTATTGGCCATCCCTTTGATACTTGTCTCTGTTCCTTCTTTTCTTAAAATGTTTTTCTTCTTCATAAAACATGAGCACATGCTGACACCCGAGGTGAGGGTGTCACACCACGTGGCGGGCCCGGAGCCCTCCTCAGAGGAGAGAAGGGTCAGTCCCGAGGGGCACGTGGAGCCTCCGGACTTCTCCCGGCGGAGGGAGAGGCTCGGCTTCTGTTGGCCACGTGGCGGGCCCGGAGCTCTCCTCTGAGGAGAGGGAGGTCCAGCCCCACTGGACACGCGGCGCCTTCGGACCTCTCTCCCGCGGAGGGGGAGGTCCGGCTTCTGTATGCCATGTGGCGGGCCCGGAGCTCTCCTCTGAGGAGAGGGAGGTCCGGCCCCGCCGGACGCGTGGCGCCTTCGGAGCTCTCCCTGCGGAGAAGGGCGAGTTCCTTAGGCATTTTACCCTGTGCGCGGGGGTACCCCATATCTCAGGTACCGACAGTGGCCCCCGGGCCCATCTCGGGGGAGATAGCGAGCCCGAGGTGGGACCTCCGTCTCTTCCGATCCGCGCACTTTCTCTAAGTCCCGAATTGACCGCTGCTGGAGCATGAACGGCCACGGGATCGTGGGAGCGTGCGCTCAATTGATGGTTGCTTTTACTGCGGCGGTTCCCAAGACTGCCACTTCTGCACATTGCAGCGCTTTCTTCGGGAACCGCCGAAGTGCCTTGCCGGCTCATCTTCTCAGGAGACTGACTCCTTGACCCACCACTTCAGTTGGGCGGCTTGGGTCCACCCGTCATCGGCACTCGGTCTAGGAGCCGAGGCGGTTGCCGATGCGGTGTATTCGAAGAGTTCTGAATCGCTTGGAATTGCACCCGGGAAGTTTTTAGAGAGGGTCTTACCCACATTGCGGCTTCCCTTCGCACTTCTCTGCGTTTCTTCTCGGACTCTTGTGTTTTTGCTCTCTTGCCCTTGAGTTCTCCCTCGCCATGGCTTCCAATTCGCCACCAGAGAAGAAGCGCGCTCGATCTCCTCCAGCAGCGGCGTCTGTGCCAAGTCGGGAATCTGGGGTGCCTGGCACTCCCTCCGGTGGCGACTCGAAGAGGCCCCGGGCTGATGCGCTGGGGAAAGCTTCTGGGGCGTCCCCTGTTCCGCCAGTTCAAGTGACTGCGGAGCGGCCGTCAGTGACGGTAGCGGGCTCTGGGAGTCCTACCCTGGCTCGGAAGTCAGGGTTCAGAGCCCGCTGGAGTGTCCGCGCTTCCCGGCCATCCCCGACTTGCGGGGAGTCAGTGCCGTTACGCTCGGAGCCGGGGGCAACTGCCGCGGCCCCCAGGCCAGCGCGAACTTCTCCTGTTCCGGTGTGCCCGGACTCCACGGCGGCGTCGTCTCTTCCTGCCGAGACGGCCACCGCGGCCCCCAAGCCAGCTCAGGTCGACCCTGCACCAGGCTGCCCGGCCTTTACTCCAGCGCCGCCTTCCCCGGCTCGCCCCCCTCCACAGGTCAAGGAGCCAGAAGTTGAAGAGAGCCCGGCAGGTCCGGCTGCCAGAGCTTCGGCGCCATCTTCTCCTGATCGACGTCTCGTCTCGGTTGCTGGTGCGTCGACTCCTCTTGAGGACGACGTAATGGAGGAGGTCGGGGGGACTGTCCCGGCCTCTGTTGCTCCATTGCCCCTGGCGGATGCCTTCGCGCTTGCCGAGACGAGCGTTCGGCAGGTCTTGGCTGCACTAGGTCGCGAGCGGGAGGAGTATATGGTTGAACGGGATCGCCTCCTCACCTGGGGGAAACTTTTGCGGGAGAGGACCGCGAAGGTTAAGAGCGAGCTCGACTCCAGGCGGGAGTTGCTCGACTTCAGGGAAGTGCTCCTCGACCGGATGAAGCGGGCTGTCGACCGCATGGATACCCAATCGCGGCGGATCAACAGGGAGGCCCTGGAGGCACACGCCCGGGCCGAGGAGAGCCTATCTGCTGCTGTGGAGATACGGCAGCAGCTGGAGCGCCGTGAACTCACCGTTGAGGAACGGGAGCATTCCACGGCAGCTGAGGCGGAGAGGGTCGCCGCGCAGCTGGCGGCGGGCGAGGATGACCTCCGAGCTCGGATCGAGGAGCTGGAGATCCTGAAGGCAGACCTCGACTTGAGGGAGGAACAGGTCTCCCGTGATCGCCGGGCGGTCTTGGACCGGGAGTTGACCGCCGACTTCAAGGCTGCTGAGTTGGAGCGGCTCGCCAAGACTCTCCATCTTCGGGAGAGCTCCCTGGCGGCCAAGGAGAAGGAATTCTCCGAGAGGAACCTGGAGGCTCTGCAGGCGGCCCGCCGCGAGGTGGAGGAGCTTTCGGCCATGCGGTCCTCAGAGGCTCTTGCGGTCTCGAGCTTCGTGGATCGAGTGGGGTCCGCCCTGATCCCTCTTGGCTTCAGTCCGGTGAGGGCCGCGGCCCCTGAGTTGGAGGTGATCCCCGCGCTGGAGTCGATCGGCGCCAAGCTGGACAGGCTAGACTCGGTGGTCGCCAGCGAGCTTGAGGCCGAGGGACGCGGCCTAGCCTTAGAGGTCGCCTCACATGTGCTGGCATGCTTTAAGAGCCGCGACCCCTCTTTCTCGCTAGAACCAGCGAGAGAGGGCCCAGCCGCAGAGCGGGAACAAGCTGCCAGGGCAGAAGTCGAAGATGTGGCCGCCCTTGTAGCCGCAAGGTTCCGGCGGGAGCCGCGAGGTCCTTAGGACTTGTTTCTCCCTTTTTATCGAGTCTGTAGTCCAGCTCATGGAGCCTCGCTTAGTTCGACTCTTTTAGACATCTGTGTCTGTGATGCTTTTTCTCTCCTTCTTGGCTTTGCCTGACTGAGTCCTTAGCTCCGCAAGGTACTCAGAGGCCATCTCCAATCTCGGAGCTCCGCATAGACACCTTCCCCGGGTCCTAACCATGTTAGGGGCCCCGGCGGTCTCCGGATCTCGCCCCATGGGGAGCTCCAAATCTGCCTGCCACGTGGCGGGTCCGGAGCTCCTCCTTAAGAGGCGGGAGCTCCGGCCATGCTGGACACGTAGGGCTTTTGGAGCCCTCCCACCGGGGGGGGGGGAGGTCCAGTTTCCACCTGCCACGTGGCGAGCCCGGAGCCCTCCTCAGGGGAGGCGAGAGCTCCGGGCCCGCTGGACACGTGGGGCCCTCGGGTCCCGCCCCTGCTGGAGGGGCAGGTCCCGGTCCTTCCAGTCCTCGGCCGGAGTAGTTGGTACCTCCTTTCCCCTGCTTCATGCAGTCCCTGTTGCCGTAACCTGGAGGTCCTGCACACAGGCAGAGGAAACATAATTCTCCTCGGGGGGTCCTCCCCTCCCGTCTCCTAGTCTTATCCGTCTTACGGTCCTGATCCGTTATACGGGGCCTGGGCAATTCTGTGCACGAGGGGCCGGAGCTCCGGCTCCCTCCGAGGTCCGGGTACGGCCGTCCGATCCCTAGTACCGGGCCATGCGCTGGGGAAGCAGAGTGCACGTGCTTTGGGTTCATGACCAGGCAAAGCGGTTGTACTCCCCTGTACCTCCGGAGGGCAGGATGCGCATGCTTTGGGCTCATGGCCGGCTAAGCTGGATACGCACCCTGGACCCCCCATGCACAACGCAGGCCTTTCCTGGAGGTAACCAACTGGCACCGCAACACCTGACTGGGGGAGGCCCGAGAGACTCACTCGGCCATCGGCAGGTGCCTCAAGCGCAGCCGCCTTCGGTAGGATAGCGAATGCCGACTATGGATGAGCGCAGGAGAGGGGGAGCTAGATGTACGATGAACATACAGAGATAGTGCGATCATAAAAATTAATGCATAATTTAAATGAGCGCATGAGAGAGAGCTAAGTAGAACAGGTCTCTGTATTCGTGCCCATAGATGGAATTCTGGCTGTACATGGAGGCAATGTTCCGCCTTGTCTACAAGGGAAGCAAGACTCTACGCGCTTAGGGTCGGAACCAGGCTAAACTGGACGTAGTCCTGTACCGTCCCTTGAGACTTAGCTGCCCCAAGCTCTGTTCCTAAATCCTATGGGATCCATTACAGAAGGGAATAACCCTGTTCTACTGATGCTGGGGAAGTAGGACTTACAGTGTTGCTTCATGGCAAGGATTTTTGGGAATGGATCCCACTCTCGGTTGAAAGGCATGTGTACCTGGGGCGGCAGCTTTCATGATTCAGAAGGGACCTTCCCTGCTGGGGGAGAGCTTATGGGTCTTTCTTGGAATAGAGCGTGCCGCTTCACCAGGTTGCCCTCCTGCAGGCCCCCGATGCGTTTGGTTCTTTGGCGGTAGTGCTTAGAGCATTAGCCGAGACCGTGCGTTGTGGGGTGCTCCCTGCCGCCGAGTCTTGCCGATGAGGTTGTTATCTTCACGCTGGATCAGGCCCTGCGCGGCTTCTCCTGGGGGCCCCCGGGGAGTTCTCCCCTTCTGGCTAAGGCCTTCAAGGGGTAGGTGGGCCTGGGCTCGTCTTGGATGACCTAAGGCGTCTTCCCCTTCTGGCAAGGCCTTCAAGGGGTTGACAGACCTTAGGAGGCTCCCGAGAGGTATGTTCGAGGCATGGAGACGCGCCGCAATTGGCTAACGCCCTGGCCCGTCACCGTCGGAACTGGAGTCCTCACCGTTATGCACTATCTCCATGACACGCTGAGGCTCCTGGAACCCCACCTGATGGGCAGCGGTGACTGGGGCATCGACCTTCTGTTTGCCATCCCTCTGAGGGTAGGGCGGTGCTTCAGCCCTCTGCTGTCTTCCTTTGCGGAAACGCTCTGCGAGCCTCTGGATCTCCCAGCACTCGGCAGCAGTATGGTTGCCGGTGCCATGCACGGGGCATAGCCCGCCTTGGTCACTGTCTGGGGCCGGTGACTGCCGCTGCCTTTTGTCGGGGCGTGGCCCCCGAGCTCCACAAATCGTCGCAGCTGCGGCGACGGGGGCCGTGAACGGTGACTTCATCTTGCCACTCCCCCGGTTCTTGGCCTTCTTGCCACCCCCATAGGCAGCAGCGGCGTACCCGGGCTGTCCTCCTGACTCGGAGGTCGGCAGAGCGTGCCAGTTCCGCCCTTCAGCTGCTCTGGCGCACTTGTCCGCCAGGCTGAAGAGCTCCGAGACGTCGCGGACCTCTCTGGTCGCGAGCTTCTCAAGCATTTTCTCGTCACGGACACCCTGTCGGAACGCCACCACCACAGAGGCACTTTGGATATGTGGGATGGTGTTGCGTACCTGAGAGAACCGCTGGATGAAAGAGCGCAGCGACTCCCCAGGTTGTTGCTTGACGGCGTGGAGGTCAAGCTCCGTGCCGGGACGGGTGTAGGAGCTGCCAAAGTTGGCGACAAATTGCCGGCAGAGCTCTCCCCATGAGGTTATGGACCCCTAAGGTAGATTCATGAGCCAAGACCGAGCTGGGCCGGTCAAGGCGACGGGGAAGTAGTTGGCCATGACAGCCTCGTCCCCTCCTGCGGCAAGTACGGCGGTGGAGTAGATCTGGAGGAACTCCGCCGGGTTGACGCTACCGTCGTACTTTTCGGTCAGGTGCGGCCGGAACATGCGCGGCCACCTCACGAAGCGAAGGTGGGGTGCAAGGGCCGCACATGCTGCACCTGCTGCTGCAGGTACCGGCGCTGCGAACGCTTGGTTCGCACTTGGCACCGCGTATCCCGGCAAGGGCAAGGCTGCATCATAGACCGGGGCCGCTGCTTGCGGCGCATATGGTTGTGGCATATGCTGCGCGGCATATGCCTGAGGCAGGGCTCGCGTGACGAAGACCTGCCCTTCAGGTTGTGTCGAGGCCGACGACATGCTGTCGCCAGCCTCATGGTCACGACGCCTTTCTCGGCGTCGCTCGAGGTACACCCGGGCGTCCTGGCCCAAGTGGCACCGTTCCAGCTCCCTTCGCAGGTCCGTCGACAGGAGCCTGGAGGAGCTAGAATCCGCCGTTAGCCCGTCAACCGTGGGTGTGCGCGTCAGCGACACAGCCGGTTGTCCTGGGCGCTGTCCTCGCCGAAACCGAGGGTTCGCGGCGGCGACGACGAGGCGGTCCACCTCGCGGACCCATTGCTGGGTCGCTGAATGGGGCGCATCCCCTGCAGGTGGGTTGTGCAGCAGCGCTCTTGCTGCAGCTAGGGCACCTCCATGGTGTACGCTTAGCGCTGCAGAAGATCTCACACTGGTCGGGGCCTGCATAGCCGTAGTCGGCTGCTGGCTACCAGCTTGTGCCGACACACTCCGTCCTGAGTGTGTCAACATGTACTCCCCAGTGGTCACGGTTCGCCGTGAACGCGGAGGGGTAGAGTTTGCCGCTGAAGGAAGCTTGGTCATCTTCGTCGGCGGAAACTCGTGACGCTAGGAGAAAAGCCCCCTTCCTGGCGCGCCAAATGTCGAAGTGTTCAGTCGACACTTCCCCGGACCTGCACTGGGCAGCCCGCAGAGGTTCTTTTTTCAGTGGGGCTAGTCTCTAGCGGAGAGCTTGCGCAGATGGACGAGTTAGTAAGAGCTTGACACGACGAGTTTTACGTGGTTCAGGCCGCCGGAACGTAAAACCCTACGTCCACGGCGAGCTATGGGGCTCGCTGTATTTCTTGCTGCTCGGGGCCGGAGGCCTGAGCTTGGGGGTGAGTTACAGCTTGAAAGTGTATGGCTAGTGTATGAGTTGAAAAGTGCGAACCCTTGCTATCGACGCCTACCCGAGCCTTTTATAGTCCAAGACTCGGGCGGCTTACAAGGGGAGCCGGGACCCGACAGGTGGTCCCGGGAAGATTGTCTATTATCTACCGTATCTGCAGTTATGCCGGTAGTTGTCTCTGGCGAAGGCTTCTGAGTCTTCATCTTGCCGCCCTGCCCATGCCGCATGCTAGTCGTAGTGGTTGATGACGGCGCAGGCGGCATGGGATGTCTTGTCGTGGTGTTTATTGGCTGGCAGGTTCTGACACCGCACGCCAGTCTGTGATGCGACTGGGCGCAACGGCACCTGACAGAAGCGTGCTCCGCGTCTCCGCGTCTTGGGAAGACGAGGGCCTTGAATACCTTGTACGGGCAAGGTATGGGGCGTCTTTACGCCCGCTGCCTATCGCTCGGTGCAGGCAGCATCGTTCTGCTGCCACGTGGCGGGCCCGGAGCCCTCCTCAGAGGAGAGAAGGGTCAGTCCCGTGGGGCACGTGGAGCCTCCGGACCTCTCCCCGCGGAGGGAGAGGCTCGGCTTCTGTTGGCCACGTGGCGGGCCCGGAGCTCTCCTCTGAGGAGAGGGAGGTCCAGCCCCGCTGGACACGCGGCGCCTTCGGACCTCTCTCCCGCGGAGGGGGAGGTCCGGCATCTGTATGCCACGTGGCGGGCCCGGAGCTCTCCTCTGAGGAGAGGGAGGTCTGGCCCCGCCGGACGCGTGGCGCCTTCGGAGCTCTCCCTGCGGAGAAGGGCGAGTTCCTTAGGCATTTTACCCTGTGCGCGGGGGTACCCCATATCTCAGGTACCGACAGTCTCAGTACGAGATGAGGTTGTTTTATGAGATGAGATGGTAGCGAATACGAGGAGGTATCCGTGAGTATGAGTAAAGGATTGGTTAATGTTCGGATGGAACACGGGAAGTGATGGAGGTATGTTGGTAATTAGTACATGCTGGGACTACATTCATCTAAAGATAAGTTACTGTTTTATCATGATTTTATAATTTTGCTTTTCTGCAAATAAGCTTTTTATACCTACCTTGTTTATGAGCTGCATATCATGTGTTATTCCCGCACTTGCTGAGTACATCATTGTGCTCAAACTTGCATTATTATTTCTTCATCAACAGCAAGAGAAGACTACTATGAAGACTGAGTAGAGCATTATGGCGTGTGATCTGTTCTCAACCTTGCCTGTGGAGGGAGTAGAGATGGAGCCACTTCTGCTTAGTTTTGCTTCCGCATTAGTTTTTGCTTCCGCATTTAAATAAGGACTTCCGCTGCATATAAATAAGACTTCCGCTGTAAGCATGAGTCCAAGACTCATGAGGTGATTGTAATAAACTCTGTTATTCGTGGTAATATATAAATCTGAATTCAGTTTGTGGAATCGTGTGTATGTGTGATGAACATCCTGGGCACACATATGCATTAGTTCTCGGTTCCGTGGTTTTCCTCAGAATTGAGGGCGTCACACTTCGGGTCGCCACCCGATGGACCAGCACCCCCGGGAGATGGGAGCAAGGTAGCTCCCGCACCCTGACTCGGCGCAGGCGGTGCCCTCGGAGGAGACCGGTCGCGTTTCTTCTCTGGATGCCCGAGGGCCGGCTCCTTTCCCTTCCCTTTGTCGGCGGCTTGAGTTCCGTCGGCTCTGGGGGAGGGTTTGACAGCAGCAGACGCCTCGTGCCCTGACCCGGAGTGCTCGGTTCCTGGGATGGTGATACCACGGAAGGCATCCCCGACCTGCCGGACGGCGATCCCGATGTCGTCAAGGTTCGGCATCTTCCGCAGGAGCTCTGACCTCCTCTGTGGCTCCAAGAAGAGGGGGGTGGCAGAGGGCAGAAGGGCGGGGTTGCCACTAGGGACGTAGTCACCACTCACCTTGCCCACCATCTCGTTCAGCTCCTCGTCGGAAGGGTCAGAGCCGGGGCCCCTCTCCAGCCTGGTACAGTCCTGCTCGCCAGTGTAGTACCACGCTGGGCGACTGCGCTGCTGCAAGGGTGCAATACGGCGCGACATAAAGTCCATCAGCACCATCGGAGACGTCAGCCCCTCGTTGGCCATGAACCGGACCCGCTCCAAGACCGGGGAGTACTCCTGCTCCAGCTCAGGGATCTCCTCCCAGAAGCGACGATCGGTGGTTGGGCTGGCGGTTGGGAGTTGTAGGCGATCGTGCTCGTCGGTCTGCACTACCACCCAGCTCTCCCTCCAGTTTTCCCACCTTGATGCGCTGAAGGGCAGAAGGTATCCAGAGACCTTGGGGTCCTTGCAGCGATGCTGGAAGTAGTATGCCCCCATCTGAGTCTTCGAGCCACGCCCAGTCGTCCGCAACACAAAGAAGTAGCGGAAGAGCGTCACGGAAGCGTGCACCCCCACGAACATCTCGCAGAAGTGGACAAAAACAGCAGCCATTGCGAAAGAGTTGGGGGACAGATGGTGGAGCTGGAGACCATATGTCTCCAGCAGGGTGACAAAGAAGGAAGAAATTGGTGGAATGAACCTCGCCATAGCATAAGCAGTGAAGAAAACTGTCGGTACCTGAGATATGGGGTACCCCCGCGCACAGGGTAAAATGCCTAAGGAACTCGCCCTTCTCCGCAGGGAGAGCTCCGAAGGCGCCACGCGTCCGGCGGGGCCGGACCTCCCTCTCCTCAGAGGAGAGCTCCGGGCCCGCCACGTGGCATACAGAAGCCGGACCTCCCCCTCCGCGGGAGAGAGCTCCGAAGGCGCCACGCGTCCGGCGGGGCCGGACCTCCCTCTCCTCAGAGGAGAGCTCCGGGCCCGCCACGTGGCATACAGAAGCCGGACCTCCACCTCCGCGGGAGAGAGGTCCGAAGGCGCCACGCGTCCAGCGGGGCCGGACCTCCCTCTCCTCAGAAGGGAGCTCCGGGCCCGCCGCGTGGCCGACAGAAGCCGAGCCTCCCCCTCCGCGGGGAGAGGTCCGGAGGCTCCACGTGCCCCGCAGGCCGGACCCTTCTCTCCTCAGAGAAGGGCTCCGGACCCGCCACGTGGCCAGAAGAACGGTGCTGCCTGCCCCCGAGAGATAGGCAGCGGGCGCAAAAGGCCCCATACCTTGCCCGTACAAGGTATTCAAGGCCCGCGTCTTCCCAAGACACGGAGACGCGGAGCACGCCTCTGTCAGGTGCCGTTGCGACCAGTCGCATCACGGACTGGCGCGTGGTGTCAGAACCTACAAGCCAATAAACTCTGCGACAAGACATCCCATGCCGCCTGCGCCGTCATCAACCACTACGACTGGCATGCGGCATGGGCAGGGCGGCAAGATGAAGACTCAGAAGCCTTCGACCAGAGACAACTACCGGCATAACTGCAGATACGGTAGATAATAGACAATCTTCCCGGGACCACCTGTCGGGACCCGGTTCCCCTTGTAAGCCGCCCGAGTCTTGGACTATAAAAGGCTCGGGTAGGCGACGATAGAAAGGGTTCGCACTTTGCAACTCATACGCTAGCCATACACTCTCAAGCTGTAACTCACCCCCAAGCTCAGGCCTCCGGCCCTGAGCAGCAAGAAATACAGCGAGCTCCATAGCTCGCCGTGGACGTAGGGTTTTACGCTCCGGCGGCCTAAACCACGTAAAACTCGCCGTGTCAAGCTCTTACTAACTCGTCCATCTGCGCAAGCTCTCCGCTAGAGACTAGCCCCACCGAAAGAAGAACCTCCGCGGGCTGCCCAGTGCAGGCCCGGGGGATGTGTCGACTGAACACTTTGACATTTGGCGCGCCAGGAAGGGGGCTTTTCTCCTAGAGCGACGAGTTTCCGTCGACGAAGATGACCAAGCTTCCTTCAGCGGCAAACTCTCCCCCTCCGCGTTCACGGCGAACCGTGACCACTAGGGAGTACATGTCGACACACTCAGGACGGAGTGTGTCGGCACAAGCTAGTAGCCAGCAGCCGACTCCGGCAACGCCGACTCCGGCTATGCAGGCCCCGACCAGTGTGAGATCTTCTGCAGTGTTGAGCGTACATCATGAAGGTGCGCTAGCTGCAGCAAGAGCGCTGCTGCGCAACCCACCTGCGGGGGATGCGCCCCATTCAGCAACCCAGCAATGCCACTTGGGCCAGCTCCCGTCGACGGACCTGAGAAGGGAACTGGAACGGTGCCACTTGGGCCAGGACGCCCGGGTGTACCTCGAGCAATGCCGGGAAAGGCGTCGCAACCATGAGGCTGGCGACAGCATGTCATCGGTGTCGAAGTGTTCAGTCGACACTTCCCGCGGGCCTGCACTGGGCAGCCCGCGGAGGTTCTTTTTTCGGTGGGGCTAGTCTCTAGCGGAGAGCTTGCGCAGATGGATGAGTTAGTAAGAGCTTGACACGGCGAGTTTTACGTGGTTCAGGCCGCCGGAGCGTAAAACCCTACGTCCACGGCGAGCTATGGGCTCGCTGTATTGCTTGCTGCTCAGGACCGGAGGCCTCAGCGCGGGGGTGAGTTACAGCTTCAGAGTGTATGGCTAGCGTATGAGTTGCAAAGTGCGAACCAACAGGGTTCGAACCCTTGCTAACGTTGCCTACCCGAGCCTTTTATAGTCCAAGACTCGAGTGACTTACAAGGGGGGCCCGGGACCCGACAGGTGGACCCGGGGTGATTTCCTACCAGCTATTATGTCTTGGCGCTGGCGTCGAAGTCCTCGTCCTGCCGCCCTACCCATGCCGCAGGCTAAGTGTAGCGTGTAGTCGTTGGCGATGGCAGGGGAGGCAGGGCATGTCTTGTCCGGTCTTGTCGCTGCCTTCAATGGCCTGCAGCTTCAGACACTGTACGCCTGTCCTGGCTTTGACTGGTCTCCGCGCCTCCTGACAGGAATGCGCTGTGCTTATTGGCTGGCAGGTTCTGACACCGTGCGCCAGTCTGTGATGCGACTGGGCGCAACGGTACCTGACAGAGGCGTGCTCCGCGTCTCCGCGTCTTGGGAATACACGGGCCTTGAATACCTTGTACGGGCAAGGTATGGGGCGTCTTTACGCCCGCCGCCTACTGCTCGGGGACAGGCAGCGCTCTTCTGCTGGCCACGTGGTGGGCCCGGAGCCCTCGTCTGAGGAGAGGGAGGTCCGGCCCCGCAGGACACGCGGCACCCTCGGACCTCTCTCCCGGGAGGGGGGAGGTCCGGCTTCTGTATGCCATGTGGCGGGCCCGGAGCTTTCCTCTGAGGAGAGGGAGGTCCGGCCCCGCCGGACGCGTGGCGCCTTCGGAGCTCTCCCTGCGGAGAATGGCGAGATCCTTATGCATTTTCCCCTGTGCGCGGGGGTACCCCATATCGCGGGTACCGACAGTGGCCCCCGGGCTCTCCTCGGGGGAGGTAACGAGCCCGAGGTGAGGCCTTCTCCTACCCGCGCACTTTCTTGTCTTGAGTACTCCCTGTGCTGGCAGGATCTTGACGGCTTCGGAGTTCAGCCTCTTTGGAGAGGGTGAAGCCTGGCATCGGAGCTCGGCCCGGCTGTGGGGGCGGAGGTCCGGAAGTCATCGGAGCTCAGGTCCACGAAGGGCGTGAGGTCCGGCATCAGGGCTCGCCTCTGAAAGGACGGCGAGGGCTGGCATTGGAGCTCGGCCCAGCAGGACCCTCCGGAACTCCCAGAGAACCAGCAGCCCCCCCCCCCCCGGAGGGCCAAGACGGCTTAAGAGCTTCCGGGTTCCAACTCCTGGAAGCCCCCCTGGACCCACTCACCTCCAGCGGGCCAGGGCCAATGGATGAAGACCTTACAGACCCAAGAGAGAGGATTCGAACCATCCAGAGACCTGTCTACTACATCAGTGAAGTACTTCACGATGCCAAGACAAGGTACCTAGAAGTCCACAAGCTTCTGTATGCAGTGCTCGTGGCATCAAGGAAGCTCCGCCACTACTTTCAGGCCCACCGGGTCTCGGTAGTCACCTCCTATCCACTGAAGACGATCCTTCACAGCCCCCATGTGACTGGCAACGTCGCTAAATGGGCAGTGGAGCTGGCGAAGTTCGAGCTGGACTTCCTTCCTCACCATGCAGTCAAAAGCCAAGCGCTGGCTGACTTCGTGGCAGAGTGGACACCGACGAAGGCTGACCCAGGGGGCCACGAAAACGGTGAACCAGAGCACCGAGCTCCGGTCTTTATCGAGCCCCACTGGACGCTCTTCTTCGACGGCTCCTCGTGAAAGCAGGGGGCCGGTGCCGACGTACTGCTTCTCATACCATCGGGGGAGCAGTTTGGGTACATGGTGCGTCTCAATTTCAAGGCAACCAACAACATGGCAGAGTATGAAGCACTCATCTTTGGCCTATAGACAGCCCTGTCTCTGGGCGCTCGCCAGTTGTTGGCACAGGGCGACTCCCAGCTGGTTATCAAGCAAGTTAAGGGCGAATGCTCCTGCAATGACGCACAGCTAGCTGCTTATCTGCTTCACGTGCAGATGTTGGAGAAAGACTTCCTCGCCTTGGACCTGCGCCACGTACCGCACGATGGCAATGCCGCAGCCGACGACCTTTCAACGAAGGCTTCCACCGGAGCTCCCGTGCCCGAAGGAGTCTTCGAGAGGACGTTGCTGCGGCCCACAGCCCGGCCCGCCAAACCGGGCGAAGGGGGCTGGACCAGCACCTCGAAGCTGGCGGTCCCGGCGGCCCTGCAACCATGGATGCCGCCAAGGATCGTAAGCGTCACTGGGGACTCCGTGCAACCCAGCGCTCAAGATCCAGGAGCTCAAGTCAGACACGATGCATGGATCACGGAGATCCGGGACTACTTGAAAGACAACATCCTCCCTGATGAACATGCAACCGCTGAACGGATCGTGCGTATGGCTAAGAGATACGCGCTGGTAGAAGGGGATCTCTACCGGCGTGGCGCCAACCACGTCCTATTGCGGTGCATAACCGAGGGGGAAGGCTGCGACTTGCTCGCTGAGATCCATGGAGGCGAATGTGGGAGTCACTCTTCCTCACGTACGCTTGTCGGTAAAGCCTTCCGACATGGCTTCTACTGGCCGACAGCACTCCAGGATGCCGTCAAGCTGGTCGAGAGCTGCAAGGCGTGCCAGTTCCATGCCAAGCAGATCCATACACCGGCTCAGGTGGTACAGATGATCCTACCCTCGTGGCCGTTTGCCGTGTGGGGGTTGGACATCCTGGGACCATTCCCCAGAGCCCTCGGGGGATTCCGGTACCTCTATGTCGCCATTGACAAGTTCACCAAGTGGCCGGAAGCCGCACCAGTTGTCACCATCAACAAGCAGTCAGTAGTAAAGTTCATCAAGTCGATTGTCTGCCGGTTCGGGGTCCCAAACAGAATCATCACTGACAATGGGACCCAGTTCACCAGCGCAGCTTTCCATGACTACTGCGAAGACCTCGGCATCCAGGTGTGCTATGCCTCTTTTGCTCACCCAAAGAGCAATGGACAAGTCGAGAGGGCCAACGCCGAGATTCTCCAGGGCCTCAAGACCCGCACCTATGCCAGCCTGAAGAAACATGGTACCAATTGGGTGGACGAGCTTCCGAACACACTATGGGCTAACCGGACATCCCAGAGCCGGGCCACCGGAGAGACACCCTTCTTCATGGTGTATGGGGCCGAAGCTGTGCTTCCCCCAGACATCACCATGAAGTCTCACCGTGTCGGAGCTTACGACGAAGCCGCGCAGGACAACCTCCGGCGCGGAGACATCGACCTCGTCGATGAGGTCCGATTGCATGCAGCACTCCATAACGCACGGTACATACAAGCGCTCTGCCGCTACCACCAGAGGTCTGTGCGTGCCCGGGAGCTGCAGGAAGGCGACCTGGTGCTGCAGCGCATACTTTCTCGTGAAGGGACCCACAAACTCTCCCCTAGTTGGGAAGGTCCCTTCGAGCCACAAAATTGTGCCATCCCGGGTGCGTACGCCTTTCCGCCGAGGATGGAGAGCCACTCCCGAACCCTTGGAACATCGAACACCTCCGTAAGTTCTACCCCTAGAGCAATGATAGGACAGTCTCTTCTTTTTGTAATAGATTCCATAGAGTCCAGGAACAGCGTTCGGAGCAGCTAAGCCTCAGGGGATGGTACAGGACTACGTTCAGCTTCGCCTGGTTCCGACCCCAAGCGCATAGAGTCTTGCTTCCCTTCTTAATGGGGCAGGTCGTGGCCTCCATGTATAGACTGCCTTCCTCCTACGGAAATTTATATGAAAAGAAACCTGTCCTACTTTGCTCTTCCCTTGTGCTCATTTAAATTACGTATTAAATTTTTATGACTGCACTTTCGGCGTATGCTCACCATGCGCTCGTCTCCCTCTTCTCATTCTCACCTCTAGTCGGCATTTGCTGCCCTACCAAAGGCGGTTGCGTTGGAGGTACATGCCGATGGCCAGGGGGGCCCCGAGCTCCCGGCACTTCGCGCCCTATAGTCCCCAAGCACCGTACAAGTGGATGGGGACCGTAAGCCAAATAAGACTATGAGATAGAGGAAGGGGAGCCCCCAAGAAGAATTACGTTTCCCTTACTTGTGTGCAGGACCTCTCGGCCTCAGCTCCCCGCAGGAGTATGGTAGGTGCACCCAACCAATGGGACACACCTACCAGGGGGCCGCTACAGGATCGCGCAAGACTGGAACTCCAAGGTAAGACCGAGGAATCCGGACCTCGCCACCTCCGCAGGGGCGAGACCCGAAGGTCCCACGTGCCCAGCGGGGCCGGACCTCCCCCTCCTCAGATGGGGGCTCCGAGCCCGCCACGAGGCCAACAGAAGCCGGACCTCCCCCCCTCCCCCCTCTCGGCGGGGAGAGGTCTGAAGGCTCCACGTGTCCCGAGGGGACGGACCTCCCTCTCCTCAGAGGAGAGTTCCGGGCCCACCACGTGGCTAGCAGGCCCGGACCTCCCCATTCTCATGGGGTGGGTCCTGGAGACCTCCGGGGCCCTTAATACAGTAAGGACCCGGGGAAGGTGTCTGTGCAGAGCTTCGACATTGGTCAAGGCCTCTGAGTACCTTGCGGAGCTAAGGGCTTGGCCAGGTAAAAACAAGAAGAAGGCTAAAGCATGCAGACGCAAAAGATAACAAGAGTATTCATACAAGGCTCCATGAGCTGGGCTACAGACTCACATAAAAAAAACCTAGGATCCCCAGAGCACGCTGTCGTTGTTGACGGCCGCTCCGCAGTCGCCTGGACTGATGGAGCAGGGGATGCTCTAGAAGCTCCCCTCGACGCATCTCCCCGGGACCTCTTTGTGTCGCCACCGGAAGGAGTGCCATCTCCAGAAGCGGGAGGTACAGGCACCCCGTGTAAAAGCCCAAGAAAAGGGACTTGCAAAAACTTTTTCTTCACCTCACAACACCACAGTTTTTATTGTGGACACCTTAGGAAATGTTGTGAAGAGCAAGTAACCTCCATCAAAAGAATGATTAGAGGGGAAAGTCACAAAGTAGGGTTTCTACACATGAACATGAGAGGTTGAACTCACCCCTAGAGTTTAAAAAGTCTTGGGAAGGTTCAGTCCAAAGCTCATGCAAATTCAACACTTTTTGAGGCACTTTTGGGTTATTTCAAAAAGAGGCCAATTTGAATGTAAATTCAAATCGCAGCAACTTTCATCACCCAAATTCAAAAGTTAGCTCCATATCTATACTCAGCACATTTTTCTGAGTAAACCCACCAATTTTCATCTCCATTGGAGTTCATCTTGTCAAGAGCTAAATTTGCAAGAATTCAAAACTGAATTTGAATTTCAGTTTAAATATGAAGCAAATTTAACCACACATGGTTTGAATTTGAGAATTCAAATTCAAACAAAGACTTGGGAGCTAAGTCTCACATTAAATTGTGAGTAGCTGGTGGGATAATTAGCAAAAACAGAAAAGAATCATTAGAGAAAAAGGAATGAACGGGAGGCCCACAGGTCAGTGGCACACACGAGGGGCAGTTGGTTGCTGCAGCCGACCTCGACTTCGCGCGCAAGCCAGGGAACGGCGGCGAGCCACCGAGGCAGCAATCGGCCACCTCACGGTGCCAAACCGCGGCTCAAAGGCCAGCGCACAGCCCACGCCGCCTTCCTCCTGCTTTCCAAACGAGAACCCCCCCTACCGAGCTTCGTTCTCGATTCCGCGCGAGCACAGAAACACCGCCCTCTCTGATCACCGGCGTCCGGCCAGCACAGGCGCGCTCGTGCCCGACGAGCAACACAAGAAAGGACCGCCTTAAGGTGCTGATTCTTCTAGTCCCTACCGCTCTTCATTTCATGGACTGTCGAGGGAGTATTTTCCCGGGAAAGCTTCGGGGGTCTTGAGACCGAGCTCCCCTAAAATCCCAAAATTCGTGGAGATTAGCTCATCACCGGGCAAACCGAGTCACGCACACACTCTATACACTGCCACGACCACCTAGGGTCGAAAACCAGTAAGAACCGTGGGCTAGGTTTACGGTTCTTTGAAGTCTTCTGAAGCACAGCCGATATCCGGCCTAGGTCGCCGATGAGGTTGTAGTTACCGCCGTTTTCACGGGGATCGGTGTCCATGTCCGTGACCAGCAGGTGTCAGCGGAGCTCCCCGAGCAAACCACATCGAAAAAGGTGCATGGGATGCCGAGTTGGACGTCGCCGGTGAGCTCCCGGCCGCTGTTGCCGTTGGGAGCACTGTTCCGGTGGTTGTCAAGTTCTGGGGAGGGCACCACTGTGTTCCTCAGGCCGAGATAGGCACTGGCAGCGAGATTCAGCAAGCTCCGAGGACCGGAACCCCTCTCCGGCGAGCTTGGCGGCGGGGTCGCGCGGGTGGCCGGAGGAAGACGAAGGGGTAGGCCCCACGCGTCAGCGGCTGGAGATAAATGGGTGGGATTCTCTGTGGTCCGGGATCCAGTGCGGCCGCGCGGGAAGGAGTCTGTGGCCCGTGTGGTGCGGCTCCAGCGGTCGACACGTGGGGGGTGGGCCCACCCGCAGGATTTAATCATTTTTGGAATTTCCAGTTTTAGTGCAAACTTCAAATGCATAGAACTTTGGCTAGGAAACTCCAAATTCGATGAACCAAATTTTGCTGAACTCAGAATTCTGAGTACTTTCCAGCAATACCAAATTCAGCTCATGAAAGTGAAAAGTTTTCCAGAATTAAATCCCTAAAATTTAAACTGTTGGGAATTTTATCTGGAGAACTACTTTATAAAAAATTCTGAAATTTGGCTGAGAGGTTCATTTGAAAATCCCTGAATCCCAGTAAAAATTTCAGACTCATCCAAGTTCATTTAGTTACCATAATTGGGTGATTAAGAGAACTGCCCTGAGAAAATAGAAAAATGTACAGAAACATTTTTCAGATTTTCTCAAATCTTAATTAGGGCATAATTTTCTGTAGAATTCTTCAAATGACATGAAACCAACTCCATTAGAACCATCTTAAAGTCTAGTTTCGAGAAAGTAATGGTTGGAGCCATGAAAACCCCTGGAATCATCCAGAGGCTCAAATATTGACCGAATGGGCTTTTATTTGTACAAGGTTCAAATGGACTTTGTTTCAAATGAAACTTGCTCAAGACTCTGGTTAGGACCCTACCAAGCCACAATAAAAATTTCAGAACCAAAGGGGAGGGCTAGCTAGAGTTAGTAGTAAATAAGTATTCAAGTTTACACATTGCATTTAAATTTACATGGAGTATTATATTCAACGTGTAGCCATTGAAGAAGAGACTCCGGAAGTGCTGGACTTCCTTCTTCCGGACGAAGAACTAACTACTGACCAGCAGCAACAAGGCAAGCCCCGGTTTGCATTAACCTTTTTATAAGTTTTACTTTGTTTACATGTGTCATATGAAGTATGTATGTGCATTAGGTATAGGATGAATGGAACCCCACTTGCATAACCAGAATTTTCCCTAAGAGTGAGGGTAGTGTCTAAGATCTCGAGTAGACAGGCTATGCTTAATGAGTCATAGGACTTCGGTACAAGTCGAGTAGTTGTAATCTACTCGCGAGATAGGCATTGGGACACACGGGTTCGGTTCAGTGACGCGAGATCACTTTAGTAATGAAAATGAGACTAGGCAGGGGCTAGGGCGCAGCAAGATGGAGTCTTGTGTGCGCATCCCTGCCCGTGTCGATTGAGGACCGATCCATGTGAGGCCCTGCTGAACAAGTATTGAACGTACCGAAGGCATATCGGATATATGGACCCCGATAAACCGATGTAGCCTAAACCTCCGGGCGTCGAGGCATAAAGCACCGATTTATAGGTGTAGGCTGAGGGCAGAAAGGTGGAAATCTGCCAATGGGCATAGAGAGATGCTCCATGTGGGGAACCTCCTGCTCGTTTCAGTGCGACCGGTTCGACGTTTGGGCTGTTGGGTGAAAGGTTGTCCCATACGACATCGAGTGAGCGTGCTGTGCAGCTCCACGGGTGGGCGTACGTGACGTGCTCTTTGGGTCTCCCTGCAGGTGTATATCGAGTCGATTCGCCGTCCCTCACGGTGATGAGTACCGCTTGTTCACTGCGTCATAACGTAGATAATTTATGGAATGCTGTGATTCATTATTGCTGTCATGATATAATTGTATTGCTACATGTGTGCCACCAAATATTGCTCACTAAATTTCAGCTTCATGAACTGTTAACTTGTTGCTAAAAGATGAACTAAGGATGAACTTGTAGGCGAGTCCATTTGCTGCAACATTGCTATCCTATGTCTTGGTATACCTCATGTAGAGTTTCATGCTTAGGTGAGTCGGTTAAGCCTTGCTGAGCCTTCGTTCTCATGGTTGCTGCTTAAGTGTTTTTCAGGTGAGGAGCTACCCACGGACTCGGAGTACGAGTCCACCGGCGAGGGTTACCCTCCGTCGGGGACTACGGCTAAGTGGGAGCCGTACACGCCGCGCTGAGCTGAGACGTGCAGCTAGTGTGGGTTGCCCTAGGGCTGGGCAACCGACTTTTGCTAGATAGGCGGGCGTGAGTTGTACAAAAGAAACTTCCGCTGTGTAATAAAGACTCTAGTTTGTAACTGAGAAGTGTACTACTTTGTACCTTCAGTTTGTTTTCCCTTGTAATATAATGTGTTCTTATGACGTGTGCTGTCGGGTGCCGCACCGCGCGGCACCACCCTCTGCGATCCTGGATGAGCGTATTCCGCTCCGCCACAGCCGGCTATCAGAGCTGCAGTGGGGATAGCACAGTACTTAAGGACTGCATTATGGGAAAAATTTAGGTATACGGTGAGGATTCGGTAGTTGCCCAAGTAAGGACTATATTAGCATAGTTATTTAAAGTGGCAAGGACTAACTTACGTGTTATAATTCTGAATTTCAATTATGTAACGACGCACCTATGCTCTGGTAAGTATGGTAAGGAACGCCACCGAAAGCGGTTCAATTTCGGTTAGCTCCCCCTGACGAGGAACGTGGTTCAGGGATAGGTCTCACAGCTTGGTGTGAGACGTCAATATGAAACTCTTGGACTCTTCATGTTCCTGAGTTCATATGAAACGCTGATCCCTAGCGTGCTTTAGGCAAGTAAGTGGAGACCCCATCGCGTGGTCAGTAACGCGAGAGTGTGTTCGTCTGGAAATAGCCCAGGAGGACATACGCAGCGCTTGCCATCGGCGTGCCCTGCAGGGCAGTAGGTGGTATATGTTGGGTTGATAACATTCCCAACCGTGACGACCCGTTCATGACATACTCGGGTTCCCCGTCGTGTGGTGTTGAAACACGATCACGTACCTTGAGACGTGACCTAACTCAAGGACGGCCGTATGGAAATGATACGGGCGTGTGTATTTACTTTCAAATATGGTACTGCCTGAAATGAAACCAACCATTGAGTGCACCATTATTGTGTGGTCTTCTGCAGGTACTAACCACGTGTGTATCCGTGTAGAAAACGTGTGCGAGTGACCGTTTAGTGCCACACTTGAGACGTATATGCCAGTATGATCCGGTTAGGATTTTATTTTGTGAGGAACGTAGTACCGAGTTATTGTAGGCATATG
This sequence comes from Neostapfia colusana, assembly GCA_030760725.1. Taxonomy (NCBI): domain Eukaryota; kingdom Viridiplantae; phylum Streptophyta; class Magnoliopsida; order Poales; family Poaceae; genus Neostapfia; species Neostapfia colusana. Next base: position 26,412,237 of record JASWHV010000017.1, on the reverse strand, counting down.
CATGAAAATAATGATAACAAGGAAATAAAATCTATAGGTTCAACATTTAGGACCCTGGTTAGGTATAAGAATGGGATAGTGGTAAGTGTAGTTCCAAAAAGACTGAAAAACAGAGTGCTCTGTTTTGGACAACAAGTTTGCTGATCTTCAACAGGCATAACTCACAGGTATTTTAGTCGAGAGAGGTGTGCTATATAGTTCTGGAAAGGTATTGAAGTACTCTACAACTTTGTTGTAGACATCCAGAGCTGAAACTCACCTTAAGGTGGCTTAAATCCTAGAGGAAAGTAAACTGTCCAGAACCAGGACAGAGTAAAACATTCTCTGGACTGTTCTGTTTTCAAACATAACTCCCAGTAGAAAAATCTAAAATTGTCATGTAATACATCCTTAGAAAGAGTAGAATATGTGTGACATCTTTGCAATTCAAAGTTCCTGAAATTTCAGCACAGAGTTCAGTGGAAACTCGAATTGGAAGCAGCAACTTCCAAGGGAGGTACTGTTAAAATTCTTCCAGAAATTCTGCTGACTTTGAATTAGCATAACTTTTTAACCAAAGCTGATCTGAGGGCAAATGAGTACTCGTTGTAAAGATACTGAAGTTAACTTTAACTTTGGTATTCAACTTGAGTCATAAAAATGCCCAGAACCAGATCAAAACTTTGAATAGGTAGAAACTGATCATTCTGACAGAAGAATGACAGTTGAACTCATTGAAAAGGGTGTTGTACCCTAAGGTTGGTATACGTGATGACAATGCGATAATAATTTCTCGTAGAGACCAAACCTAGTTATGATGAGCTTCCAAAGTGGAGGTTCATCAAGTTGGATTAAACTAGCTTGTGTTTGGTCTGGTAATGGTGTAGCTTGTGCAAAGTTATTACATTATCTACTTACGAGATATATCGCATGTTTTTGTTGTCATAATGTTTTTATGCCCATTTCTATTGGACTGCATGCAAAATGTTGCGGGACTGATGCTTAATGTCGTGTGGTTGCAGATGGTTCGTACTAGGACCACGCACGAGGTTGGTGGCTCTAGCCAACAGGGAGGTGATGACTCCCAGCCACCGGCCTACGACAGCACCCCGCAGCAGCAGCCACCACCGCCGCCTCCGCTTACTCTAGCGGATGTGATAGCGGCACTGGTGGGAGGTTGTGAGGAGCAGACCGACCTGCTCCGCACGATCGTGCAGAATACGTCCCAGGCGGGGGGACGTCAAGAGCGAGGGCCTCGTGAGCCCCGTGAAGTGTCGTACTCGGATTTCATGAGTACGCACCCTCCAGTGTTCACCGAAGCCGAAGAACCACTGGAGGCGGACAACTGGCTGCGGACTATCGAGTCCAAGTTTGGGCTGCTCCAGTGTACGGAGCGACAGAAGACCCTGTTCGCAGCACAGCAGCTCCACGGTGCCGCTGGTGCGTGGTGGGCGAACTATATCACCTCACATCCGGCTGGCCATGCCGTGGAATGGCAAGAGTTCCAGGAGGCGTTCCGCGCCTATCACATTCCTCCCGGAATCATGAAGAGGAAGTTCCAAGAATTCTTGGAGCTGAAGCAGGGCGGGAGGAGTGCCCATGACTACTCCCGTGCCTTCAACCATCTGGCGCAATATGCGTCAGACTATATCTCCACGGAGGAGAAGAAGAGGGAGCATTTCTATCGGGGGTTACACCCCGAAATGAAGACGCACCTCGTTCAGTGGAATCGCGGCACATTCAATGACTTAGTCAATGCCGCGATCATGCAAGAGGACGCTCAGCGGGAGTTGGCAGCTGAGCAGAGGAAGCGCAGCACTCCACCTAGCAGCGGTGGTGGCGCGCCTCAGAAGTACCGTATGGTGTATCGGACACCATCCGGGCAGCAGTGGCGTCCACCGGCGCGACCTCAACAGTTCGGGGGACGTTCGTTCCAAGCACCCCCGTTCCGTCCGCCGATGCCACCACCAAGACAGCAACAGCAGCAGCAGCAGCAGACGGTACCCCGGGTGTTTCCACCGCCACAACGCGCCCCGGGATTCCGTCCACCTATCAGCGGGGGACCGCCCCATTTCACCTGCTTCACGTGTGGCCAGGCGGGCCACTTCGCGAAGGACTGTCCCCAGGGGCAGCTGAGCAGCGGGCAAGCCCAGTTCCAGGGCGGTGCTCGAGGCCGACCTCCGGTGAAGAAGGTTGGTCAGCAGACTGGAGCCGTCCACAACCTCAACAATGAGGACGCCCCAGAGGGAGACAACGTGCTGGCGGGTACGTTTACTCTCAACAATCAAGCCATCGTCATATTATTTTATTCTGGTGCAACCCACAGCTTTATAAGTGCATCCTATGTGGCTAAGCATCAAATGCAAGTCTTCCCAACCGACTGCACTTATATGATCTGCTCACCGGGAGGGAAGATTTCAGCTAATATGATGATTCCAAAAGCACCTCTGTGCTTAGGTGGGAAACTATATCCCACCACCTTAATAATCCTTATGGGACAAAAGATTGATGCAATCTTAGGGATGTCATGGCTACAATACCATGGCGCTGTCCTAGAGACTTGGACATGGACGGTTCACTTAAATTCTCCATTCCACCATCCGCATTCCATGGTGTTAGACACGCCAGTCCGGGAAGTTTTAGCAATTAATAATGCTGAAGCTCTCAAGTTAGAAGACATCCCCGTAGTCCGGGAGTACCCTGATGTGTTCCCGGATGATCTTCCGGGCATGCCACCTGATCGGGATGTCGAGTTCAAGATTGAACTTGCACCCGGGACCACGCCCATATCACGGAGACCACACAAAATGGCTCCCAATGAGCTGGCTGAACTGAAAGAACAGCTCAATGATCTGTTGAGCAAGGGTTTCATTAGGCCGAGTTCCTCGCCTTGGGGATGCTCGGCGCTGTTTGTAAAGAAGAAGGACGAAACCCTGAGGCTGTGTGTGGACTACCGGCCGCTCAACGCCGTCACCATCAAGAATAAGTACCCACTGCCCCGTATTGACATCTTGTTTGATCAACTTGTGGGGGCAAGTGTATCTCAAAGATGGACCTTCGCTCTGGATATCACCAGATCAAGATCTGGGCGGAGGATATCCCGAAGACGGCGTTCTCGATGAGATACGGCTTATATGAATATCTCGTCATGTCCTTTGGTCTCACCAATGCTCCAGCCCATTTCATGTATCTCATGAACTCGGTGTTCATGCCGGAGCTGGACAAGTTCGTGGTAGTGTTCATCGACGAAATCTTGGTTTACTCCAAGACAGAAGCTGAACATGCCGAACACTTGCGGATCGTTCTTCAACGATTGCGAGACCACAAGCTTTACGCCAAGTTCAGCAAATGTGAATTTTGGATCAGCCAAGTGCCATTCTTGGGACATATCATCTCAGCTGAAGGCATTGCGGTTGACCCAAGTAAAATAGAGCAAGTGTTGAAATGGAAAGCTCCCACTTCAGTTCATGAAGTCAGAAGCTTCCTCGGGTTAGCGGGATACTACCGGAAATTCATTCCAAGCTTCTCCAAGCTCGCTAAGCTGATGACAGAGTTGCTGAAGAAAGGGAAGAAATATGTTTGGAACACGGCGTGTGATGGAGCGTTCCGAACATTGGTTAAGCATCTCACAACAGCCCTGGTGTCAGCACAGCCGGATACAACAAAGCCCTTCGACGTGTATTGTGACGCGTCCGGTATTGGGTTTGGCTGCGTGTTGATGCAGGAAGGACGTGTGGTCGCTTATGGATCACGCCAACTTCGGAACCATGAGCAGCATTACCCTACTCATGACCTTGAGCTTGCTGCAGTGGTTTTGGCACTGAAAATGTGGAGGCACTATCTCCTGGGGAACTTGGTGCATCTCTACACCGACCAGAAGAGCTTGAAATACATTTTCGCCCAGAAGAAGCTGAATATGAGGCAAAGGAGGTGGTTAGAATTAATCAATGACTATGAAATTGAGATTCACTACCACCCCGGCAAGGCGAATGTGGTTGCCGACGCGCTGAGTCGGAAATCACATGTCCATCACCTCACCATTACACCGGTGGAGGAGGAAGAGCCAAGTTTATACTTGGTTCCTTATGGATCGCTGTACAACCTTGCCCTCATCCCTACTATTAGGGAGGACATCATTGCAGCTCAGAAGACGGATAAAGGCATGGCACATCTCCGGAGACGGATAGACAATGGAGAAATTAAATGTTTCCGGAAAGATGATGGGGGGACGCTATGGTTTAATGACCGCATAGTCGTACCCCGAGATATGGAGTTGAGGAAGAAGATCCTCGATGAAGCTCACTTGTCCAAATACTCCATTCATCCGGGCAGCAACAAGGTGTACCAAGATTTGAAAAAGAAATTTTGGTGGACACGGATGAAGCAGGAGGTAGCGAAGTACGTATCTGAGTGTGATACGTGCCGATGAGTGAAGGCTGATCACATGAAGAAATCAGGGCTGTTGCAACCCCTGAAGATCCTGGCATGGAAATGGGAAGATGTGAGCATGGATTTCATTGAGGGATTACCCCTAACATCCAACAAACATGATTCCATTTGGGTAATCATTGATCGGTTAACCAAGACGGCTCACTTCATCCCGGTGAATACACGTTACAATGCCGGCAAATATGCGGAGCTGTACATAGCGAAGATTCTATGCCTATACGGGGTACCCAAGACCATCGTCTCAGACCGAGGTGCATTATTTGTATCTCGCTTTTGGGAGCAGCTACACGCTGCATTGGGTACTAAGTTGATCCGGAGCTCCGCTTATCACCCTCAGACAGATGGCCAGACAGAGAGGGTGAATCAAGTTCTGGAAGACATGTTGAGAGCATGTGCCATCCACCATGGTAGGAACTGGGATGATCACCTACCATTGGCGGAATTCTCGTACAACAACGGCTATCAGGCGAGTATCAAAATGGCACCTTACGAAGCTCTCTACGGTCGTAAATGCCGAACCCCATTAAACTGGTGCGAGTCCAGTGAAAGGGTCACATTCGGGGTTGATGTGGTGAACGATGCCGAAGAGCGCGTTCGGACAATTCAAGCCAATTTGAAGGCCGCTCAATCCCGGCAGAAGAGCTACGCTGATAAGAGGCGTAGACCGTTGCACTTCGACGTCAGTGAACACGTGTACCTCCGCGTGTCTCCGAAGAAGGGCGTGCACCGGTTCGGTGTGAAGGGGAAGCTCGCTCCCCGTTTCATTGGACCCTACGCTATCACCGAGAAGTGTGGACCAGCGGCGTATCGATTGGAATTACCGGCATCTCTCGCTGGTGTCCATGATGTTTTTCATGTTTCGCAACTGCGAAAATCTTTAAAGCATACGTCTGCTGTTCCTACCAAAGACATGGGTGAGCTGAAACCGGATTTAACCTATGAGGAGTATCCGGTGGAAATTCTTGATGAGAAAGCCAGAACCACGCGTAGCAGAACGCTGTGGTTCTACAAGATACTCTGGAGTAACCACACCGCGGAAGAAGCGACGTGGGAGAGCGAGGAGTTCCTTCGCTCAAATTACCCGGAGTTCATGGCATATCAACACGGGTAAGTCCCTATTACATCGCTATCTCTTCTTTTATAATCTCGGGACGAGATTCTTTTAAGGGGGGAGGGATGTAAAAGCCCAAGAAAAGGGACTTGCAAAAACTTTTTCTTCACCTCACAACACCACAGTTTTTATTGTGGACACCTTAGGAAATGTTGTGAAGAGCAAGTAACCTCCATCAAAAGAATGATTAGAGGGGAAAGCCTTCACTTTCACAAAGTAGGGTTTCTACACATGAACATGAGAGGTTGAGCTCACCCCTAGAGTTTAAAAAGTCTTGGGAAGGTTCAGTCCAAAGCTCATGCAAATTCAACACTTTTTGAGGCACTTTTGAGTTATTTCAAAAAGAGGCCAATTTGAATGTAAATTCAAATTGCAGCAACTTTCATCACCCAAATTCAAAATTTAGCTCCATATCTATACTCAGCACATTTTTCTGAGTAAACACACCAATTTTCATCTCCATTGGAGTTCATATTGTCAAGAGCTAAATTTGCAAGAATTCAAAACTGAATTTGAATTTCAGTTTAAATATGAAGCAAATTTAACCACACAAGGTTTGAATTTGAGAATTCAAATTCAAACAAAGACTTGGGAGCTAAGTCTCACATTAAATTGTGAGTAGCTGGTGGGATAATTAGCAAAAACAGAAAAGAATTATTAGAGAAAAAGGAATGAAGGGGAGGCCCACAGGTCAGTGGCACACACGAGGGGCAGTCGGTTGCTGCAGCCGACCTCGACTTCGCGCGCAAGCCAGGGAACGGCGGCGAGCCACCGAGGCAGCAATCGGCCACCTCACGGTGCCAAACCGCGGCTCAAAGGCCAGCGCACAGCCCACGCCACCTTCCTCCTGCTTTCCAAACGAGAACCCCCCCTACCGAGCTTCGTTCTCGATTCCGCGCGAGCACAGAAACACCGCCCTCTCTGATAGCCGGCGTCCGGCCAGCACAGGCGCGCTCGTGCCCGACGAGCAACACAAGAAAGGACCGCCTTAAGGTGCTGATTCTTCTAGTCCCTACCGCTCTTCATTTCATGGACTGTCGAGGGAGTATTTCGCCGGGAAAGCTTCGGGGGTCTTGAGACCGAGCTCCCCCAAAATCCCAAAATTCGTGGGGGTTAGCTCATCACCGGGCAAACCGAGTCACCCACACGCTCTATACACTGCCACGACCACCTAGGGTCGAAAACCAGTAAGAACCCTGGGCTAGGTTTATGGTTCTTTGAAGTTTTATGAAGCACAGCCGATATCCGGCCTAGGTCGCCGATGAGGTCGTAGTTACCGCCGTTTTCACGGGGATCGGTGTCCATGTCCGTGACCAGCAGGTGTCAGCGGAGCTCCCCGAGCAAACCACATCGAAAAAGGTGCATGGAATGGCGAGTTGGACGTCGCCGGTGAGCTCCCGGCCGCTGTTGCCGTCGGGGGCACTGTTCCGGTGGTTGTCAAGTTCTGGGGAGGGCACCACTGTGTTTCTCAGGCCGAGATAGGCACTGGCGGCGAGATTCAGCAAGCTCCGAGGAGCGGAACCCCTCTCCGGCGAGAGCTCCGGCGAGCTTGGCGGCGGGGTCGCGCGGGTGGCCGGAGGAAGACGAAGGGGTAGGCCCCACGCGTCAGCGGCTGGAGATAAATGGGTGGGATTCTCTGTGGTCCGGGATCCAGTGCGGCCGCGCGGGAAGGAGTCTGTGGCCCCGTGTGGCATGGCTCCAGCGGTCGACATGTGGGCGGTGGACCCACCCGCAGGATTTAAACATTTTTGGAATTTCCAGTTTTAGTGCAAACTTCAAATGCATAGAACTTTGGCTAGGAAACTCCAAATTCGATGAACCAAATTTTGCTGAACTCAGAATTCTGTAGAATTCTTCAAATGACATGAAACCAACTCCATTAGAACCATCTTAAAGTCTAGTTTCCAGAAAGTAATGGTTGGAGCCATGAAACCCCTGGAATCATCCAGAGGCTCAAATATTGACCAAATGGGCTTTTATTTGTACAAGGTTCAAATGGACTTTGTTTCAAATGAAACTTGGTCAAGACTCTGGTTAGGACCCTACCAAGCCACAATAAAAATTTCAGAACCAAAGGGGAGGGCTAGCTAGAGTTAGTAGTAAATAAGTATTCAAGTTTACACATTGCATTTAAATTTACATGGAGTATTATATTCAACGTGTAGCCATTGAAGAAGAGACTCCAGAAGTGCTGGACTTCCTTCTTCCGGACGAAGAACTAACTACTGACCAGCAGCAACAAGGCAAGCCCGGGTTTGCATTAACCTTTTTATAAGTTTTACTTTGTTTACATGTGTCATATGAAGTATGTATGTGCATTAGGTATAGGATGAATGGAACCCCACTTGCATAACCAGAATTTTCCATAAGAGTGAGGGTAGTGTCTAAGATCTCGAGTAGACAGGCTATGCTTAATGAGTCATAGGACTTCGGTACAAGTCGAGTAGTTGTAATCTACTCGCGAGATAGGCATTGGGACACACGGGTTCGGTTGAGTGACGCGAGATCACTTTAGTAATGAAAATGAGACTAGGCAGGGGCTAGGGCGCAGCAAGATGCAGTCTTGTGTGCGCATCCCTGCCCGTGTCGATTGAGGACCGATCCATGTGAGGCCCTGCTGAACAAGTATTGAACATACCGAAGGCATATCGGATATATGGACCCTGATAAACCGATGTAGCCTAAACCTCCGGGCGTCGAGGCATAAAGCACCGATTTATAGGTGTAGGCTGAGGGCAGAAAGGTGGAAATCTGCCAATGGGCATAGAGAGATGCTCCATGTGGGGAACCTCCTGCTCGTTTCAGTGCGACCGGTTCGACGTTTGGGCTGTTGGGTGAAAGGTTGTCCCATACGACATCGAGTGAGCGTGCTGTGCAGCTCCATGGGTGGGCTTACGTGACGTGCTCTTTGGGTCTCCCTGCAGGTGTATATCGAGTCGATTCGCCGTCCCTCGCGGTGATGAGTACCGCTTGTTCACTGTGTCGTAACTTAGATAATTTATGGAATGCTGTGATTCATTATTGCTGTCATGATATAATTGTATTGCTACATGTGTGCCACCAAATATTGCTCACTAAATTTCAGCTTCATGAACTGTTAACTTGTTGCTAAAAGATGAACTAAGGATGAACTTGTAGGCGAGTCCATTTGCTGCAACATTGCTATCCTATGTCTTGGTATACCTCATGTAGAGTTTCATGCTTAGGTGAGTCGGTTAAGCCTTGCTGAGCCTTCGTGCTCATGATTGCTGCTTAAGTGTTTTTCAGGTGAGGAGCCACCCACGGACTCGGAGTACGAGTCCACCGGCGAGGGTTACCCTCCGTCGGGGACCACTGCTGAGTGGGAGCCGTACACGCCGCACTGAGCTGAGACGTGCAGCTAGTGTGGGTTGCCCTAGGGCTGGGCAACTGACTTTTGCTAGATAGGCGGGCGTGAGTTATACAAAAGAAACTTCCGCTGTGTAATAAAGACTCCAGTTTGTAACTGAGAAGTGTACTATTTTGTACCTTCAGTTTGTTTTCCCTTGTAATATAATGTGTTCTTATGACGTGTGCTGTCGGGTGTCGCACCGCGCGGCACCACCCTCTGCGATCCTGGATGAGCGGATTCCGGTCCGCCACACCCCGGATCCCCGACTTGGCACGGATGCCGCCACTAGAGAAGATCGAGCACGTTTCTTCTCTAGGGGCGGGTTAGAAGCCATGACAACGGAGGACTCAAAGGCAAGAAGACAAAGGCACAAGAGTCCAAGGAAAAGCGCTGGGGAGTGCGAAGGGAAGCCGCAATGCGGGTAAGATCCCCTTTTAAAACTTCTTAGATGCGATTCCAAACGACCCGAAACTCTTCGAATACGCCGCATCGGCTCCAAGACCGAGCGCCGATGACAGGTGGGCCCAAGCTGCCCAGCTGAAGCGGCGGGTCAAGGAGTCAGCCTCCCAAGAAGACGAGCCGGCAAGGCGCTCCGGCGGTTCCCAAAGAAAGCGCCGCAACGTGCAGAAGTGGCAGTCTTGGGAACCGCCGCAGTAAAAGCAACCATCAAGTGGGTGCACGCTCCCATGATCCCACGACTGTTCGTGCTCCGGCAGCGGTCAATGCGGGACTTAGAGAAAGTGCGCGGAACAGAAGAGACGGAGGTCCCACCTCGGGCTCGCTATCTCCCCCGAGATGGGCCCGGGGGCTACTGTCGGTACCCGCGATATAGGGTGCCCCCGCGCACAGGGGAAAATGCCTGAGGATCTCGCCCTTCTCCACAGGGAGAGCTCCGAAGGCGCCACGCGTCCGGCGGGGCCGGACCTCCCTCTCCTTAGAGGAGAGCTCCGGGCTCGCCACGTGGCCTGCAGAAGCCGGACCTCCACCGTCTGCGGGAGAGAGGTCCGAAGGCGCCACGTGTCCAGCAGGGCCGAACCTCCTCAGAGGAGAGGGGGGTCCGGCTCCGCAGGACACGTGGAGCCTTCGGACCTCTCCCAGCGGAGGGGGAGGTCCGGCTTCAGTAAGCCACGTGGCGGGCCCGGAGCTCTCCTATGAGGAGAGGGAGGTCCAGCCCTGCCGGACGCGTGGCGCCTTCGGAGCTCTCCCTGCGGAGAAGGGCGAGATCCTTAGGCATTTTCCCCTATGCGCGGGGGTACCCGGGTACCGACAGTGGCCCCCGAGCCCATCTCGGGGGAGACAGCGAGCCCGAGGTGGGACCTCCGTCTCTTCTGATCTGCGCACTTTTTCTAAGTCCCGTATTGACCGCTGCCGGAGCACGAACAGTCGCAGGGTCGTGGGAGCGTGCGCCCACTAGATGGTTTCCTTTACTGCGGCGGTTCCCAAGGCTGCCATTCCTGTACGTCGCGGCGCTTTCTTCCGGAACCTCCGAAGCGCCTTGCCGGCTTGTCTTCTAGGGGGACTGACTCCTTGACCCACCGCTTCAGTTGGGCGGCTTGGGTCCACCTGTCATCGGCGCCCGGTCTCGGAGCCAATGCGGTCGCCGATACGATGTATTCGAAGATTTTCGAATCACCTCGAATCATTCCTGGAAAGTTTTAAAAGGGGATCTCACCTGCATCGCGGCTTCCCTTCGCACTTCCTAGCGCTCGTTCTTCCCTTGAACCCTTGCGCCTCGGCTTTCCTGTCCTTGTGCTTTCTTTCGCCATGGCTTCCAACTTGCTCCCGACGCGTCTCGTTCGTTCCTCCGAGCTTGGGCCAGTGCGCAGTCTGCTGGGCTGGTGCACGGAGGAACAGAAACAACGGCTCCGCCGGGGATCTCTCCCCCTGACCCTGGAAAAGGGGGAGATGGTCTTCTTCACTGCTTATGCTCTGGCGGGGTTCGTCCAGCCAATTTCTTCCTTCTTTGTCACACTGCTGGAGACGTATGGGCTCCAGCTCCACTATCTCTCTCCCAACTCCTTCGCAATGACCGCTGTCTTCGTCCACTTCTGCCAGATGTTTGTGGCGGTGCACGCTTCTGTGATGCTCTTCCGCTACTTCTTTGTGTTGCGGACGACTGGGCGCGGCTTGAAGACCCAGATGGGGGCGTACTACTTCCAGCATCGCTGCGAGGACCCAAAGGTCTCTAGGTACCTTCTGCACTTCAGTGCATCAAGGTGGGAAAACTGGAGGGAGAGCTGGGTGGTAGTGCACACCGACGAGCACGATCGCCTACCACTCCCGACCGCTAGCCCAACCACCGATCGTCGCTTCTGGGAGGAGATCCCTGAGCTGGAGCAGGAGTACGCCCCGGTCTTGGAGCGGATCCGGTTCTTGGCCAACGAGAGGCTGACGTCCCTGATGGTGCTGATGGACTTCATGTCGCGCCGTATTGCACCCTTGCAGCAGCGCAGTCACCCAGCGTGGTACTATACTGGTGAGCAGGACTGTACCAGGCTGGAGAGGGGCCCCGGCTCTGACCCTTCCGACGAGGAGCTGTACGAGATGGTGTGCAAGGTGAGCGGCGACTATATTCCCTGCGGCGACCCCGCCCTTCCGGCCTCTGCCACCCCCCTCTTCTTGGAGCCACAGAGGAGGTCAGAGCTCCTGCGGAAGATGCCGAACCTCGACGACATCGGGATCGCCGTCCAGCAGGTCGGGGATGCCTTCCGGTGTATTACGATCCCAGGAACCGAGCGCTCCGGATCAGGGCACGAGGCGTCTGCTGCTGCCCAACCCTTCCCAAGAGCCGACGGAACTCAAGCCACCGACAAGGGGAAGGGGAAGGAGCCGGCCCCCGGGCATCCAGAGAAGAAATGCGCCCGGTCTCCTCCGAGGACGCCGCCTGCGCCGAGTCAGGGTGCCGGAGCACCCTTGCACCCATCTCCCGGGGGTGCTGGTCCATCAGGTGGTGACCCGAAGAGGCCCCGGGTGTCCCACCCCAGTGGGTCTCTCTCCAGACAGCGGCAGTCCGATGTAACCCAAGCACCTCGTCATCCTTCCTCAAGCGGAGGGGCTTCTAGGACGGATGCTGGTGGGGCGACGCCGGGGAGTGTGCCGGCGCCGCGTCCCACGACCATTCCAACCGCAGGTCCTGGAAGTTCAATTACAGCCCAGAGGCCGGTGCTGCAAGCCCGTTGGAGCGCTCATGTCGCCCAGTAAGTGTTGCTCCTTCTGGCCTGTAGGAGCAGCGTTCTCGTCTCCTCTCTTAGCCTGAGAGCTTTCTTTTCTTGCAGGGACCGACCAGCTGCCGGGGGCGGGCCTCTTACCCGGCCGTCTTCAACTGACGGAGGCTCCACGCCTCAGCATCTGGGAACCGTGGTGGCTCCCATGGCCCCCAAGCCGACGGGGGCTTCTTCTGTGCCGGCGAGTTCACCCTCCGTGGTGGCCGCATCCGCTCCTGTCCGCCCTCCTTCACCAGCCCAGAAATCCGGTCCTGAGACTGGGAGGGCCGCTGTAGGTGCGCCTGCTGGCCCCCTGGCTTCCTTAGGACAGCGTCCCACTCCGGTTGCTGAGGCACCGGCGCCTCCGCCGGTCTTAGACTCGACAGGGGGGTCAGGGGCGTGACTCCTTCCCCCTCTATCCCGGCGCCCGTGTGGGATGCCCTGGGGCGTGTCCAGACCAGCGCCCGGCAGCTCCAGTCCGCCTTCGAGCAGGAGCGGGGGGCGCTGGCCGGCGAGAGGGAACGCCTTCTCAGCTGGCAGCAGCAGGCCCAGGAGGCTAGTGCAGATCTTGACTCGAGGCAGTCAAGGCTTGAGGCCATGAGTGCTCTGCTTGACACTCAGAAGAAGGCCATTAGCTGCTTGGAGTCAGAGACCCGTTGGCTCTGTGCTTCCTACCGCGAGGCCCTGGCCCATGTTGAAGCCAAAGCCAAGGAGCGTTCCGCCGCCGCGGAGGAGTTGCGGCTGCAGGTAGCTCGTCGAGAGTGCGCCATCGCCGATCGGGAATGCGCTGCAGCGGCCGAGGAGGAGAAGACCACCGCCCGGCTAAGAGCCAATGTGGGGGAGCTGAGGGCTCGCACCGAGGAGCTGGAGCTCCGTGAGTCGGCTGTTGCTGCGAGGGAGGAGCAGTTCTCCCAGGAGCGCCAGGCGGCGATGGATCGCGAGCTGGCGGCTCGCTGTCGAAGTGTATGGTCGACACTTCCCCTGGACCTGCACTGGGCAGCCCGCGGAGGTTCTTTTTTGGAGGGGCTAGTCACTTGCGGAGAGCTTAAGGGTATGGACGAGTTAAGGAAAAGCTTGACGCGGCGAGTTTTATGAGACGGCCCCACGGGACCTCGTCGGGTGGTGCCGTGTTATGCGGCACCCAACAGCACACGGGTCGATGAACATACATCATATTACATAAATAGTTTGCGGAAGCGTACAAGAATGTTTTACAAATAAGTATATCAGAGTAAACTACAGCGGAAGACTATCACTCTCACGACTCATATCTAAACTAGCAACAAAGAAACGGTCCAGCCCGCGGACGTTTCTTACTAGCAACACAAAGACAATCTGCAGCGGCGAGGATGCTCTTAGAGTAAGCACTCGGAGGTTCCCGAGTCTCATCGGCACCCCTTCTCATAATCAGCGAGTCAATTACCTGCAAAACAACTCGGATAGCATCCGTGAGCATAACGCTCAGCAAGACTTAACCGTCACCCTAAACATGAAACTCTAAGTGAGGTTATGAACCTAACATAGGATGGCATAAGCATAATTATCTCGCCTAAAAGTGAATCCTTACTTTCAAGTATTAATTGCAGCATTTTAAGTAACCCTGGGCACGCTACATCGGGAGTCCACAATCAAACAAGAAACGTTTTCTCCCGATGTAAATTGCTCATGGCATAAAAGAATCGAGTTTGCACTAGCCTATTCATCGAGCTCCAATACAAGGTAGAATAATACTTCACATCAATATGATTAGTTCCTTTCTCATGCAAGTTCTTACTACGTCACGACTGTGAGAACAAGTATGCTCGGTCCATTCCGCGAGCGACGGTGATTCGAATCAATAACACCCGGACTACACGACACGTACGCCCGTACTCGACGTTGCCTACAACAACCATCACTGACGTCGTACATGGCAGCCTTTCCCCTGTTTCACCCCCGCTGAATCGATCAAGTCGCCCCGTACAGTAGCTACTCTCATGGTGCACCTTCCGACGTGAGATGTCATGAGAATATTCCCCACATACTGCACACCGGCCGTCCGCCTGAGGCGACCCGAAAAGTCCCAACGACAGCTTCCCGAGGTACATCGGTTTACTGGGTCCCATATAGCCAGCATGAGTCCGGTACACAACTCAAACTTGTTCAACAGGGCCGCATACGGATCGGTCCTTGACCGACACGGACAGGTCTACAGCACCCAGGCCCCTATGTCCTGCTGCTCCTACAACCTCCCGGTCTCAACTTTAACTCGCTAATTCATTTACGAACCAATCCCGTATGCCCCTGTTGTTCCTAAATCTGCGAGTAGCATCTCACCACTCGACTTCTACCGAACCGTACTTAAGCATGGCAGTTCTACACGGTGAAAGACACCTACCCAATACTCCATGGGTCATTTGGCTATGCAAGAGGAGTATCAATCACTAGACCTAATGCACAGTTCATATCTTGACCGAAAGTGAGTACAAAATAAAAACTTAACAGCTGTTAAATGCAAACCGGAGCTTGCCTGTTTTGCAGGGTAGTCGTATATAAGCAGTTAGTATCCTTGCAGATCCACCCTTGACTCTCCGGAGCTTGATCCACTTCGATGAATCACTCCTTTGAGTCCCCTTCGTTGTGGTTCCTATTGAGATGCATATGCACATATTTTATAGAATGTAATGGAAAGAAGTTATAGAATTACTTTCTTAAGAACAGAGGTTGTGTGGGAAAAGCCAAGCATGGCTTGATTTGCCTCTGTTGTGCAAAGAACAGAATTAAACTAATTTGACCTTAAGGCCCTTAGCTATACACTAACCCTTTTCTCTAATGAACATAATAGATAAGCTGGAAGGATTTGAGTGCAACTGAAGAACAAGAACTCCAATGGCCTCAAAACTTTTACAGCAGGTTCTATACTACCTAAGGATTTATCTTGCCAAATTGCAGCTAATGTGGAGTCATATTGTGTCCCCCATAATTCTCACAATATCTCTTATGTATTTTTCCCTTATACATAAGTATGGAGAATAAGAACAGGGAGTTCCAGGACTTATCTTGGGCTGATAATTTACATGTGAGTTTTTGATCACATGAGAGTCATCTGGTCCAAAATTCAGCCCTTTTACTTGGGTAGTTCTCCCAGAACAATTCTTTAAGCATTTGTACTCAATAGAACTAATTCTGTAGTAATGTGCATTTTCATGCCCCACTAAGTGAACTACAATTCCAAGTATGTCCCAGAGAGCTTGCCTAAATTTTCCTATGATTTTTGGAGCTATGGATTGCTCAGAACAGATTTTTGAAGTGGGAAACATTTTCTGAGAATGTTTCTGGACTCTTATGAACACAGCAGATTGTTTTTAGCAAATTCCTACTCAAATGATCTTCAAATGAGCTGAAAATTTGCTATGAGGTCAACAATATGTTAAAGAATATTCTGGCAAAATTTGGGTATTTTTGGTTAACCCAAACTCCCTCAATAATTCTTCTTCAGAAAACCTTCAAAGAATTTTCCAGAATATAATATTGACTTTCATAGAAATCTAGGTTCATATTTGGTTAGAACTCAGAGAGATGAATCCAACCCAATTGGAATCACTCAAATTGGAGTTTTCTACAGGGAGATATGAATTTCCAAAGATTAAGCCAAGTCTGGAATTATTTCCCTACAGCAAATTCGGCTGGACCCACAGTTTTGAATTCCAGCCAATAGAAACGAAGCCACACCGGGCCACAGCATCTCTGCGCGCCAACACACGGGATCCCGGCCACACCCGATCCCGGGTTTAAAATTTGAGCTGCTGACAGATGGGGCCCACGCTTCGTCTTCTACCTCCCGCTTCTTCCCCGCGCCCGCGCTGTCCCTCGCCGGCCCGACGCCGGAGCTCGCCGGCTCGCCGTTTCCGGCCACCGCCTGAGCTGAAACTCGCCGCCAGGGAGTTTGTGACCCCGAGGAACACGGCGGTGGGGTTGGCTAGGGCTGTCGACGACCGGAACATGGCCGGCGACGTGTGACTGCCTGTGTGGTAGTTCGGCAGCGTCGCCTAGGGTTTCCGGCCAGCCAAAACCTGCGCCGACGCGCCCTATAGCACCAGCGCAGCTCTAGGAAGATCGGCACGACCTCAAAATGGCTCGGGAGCGGCGGTAAATAGGTTGTCGCCGTGCGACCGAATGGGTCCGCCATGAACACCTCTAGTCGAGCTCGAATTCCGTCGTGCTGAGGTGTTTCAATGCGCTGGATCCTAAAGGAGAAATGACCGCCGTCTAATCCAGCGTCCATGTGCCAAATTTGATGACTTAAGGAGGATCAGAGGGCAAGAATTTGAAAGAGTCATACCGGAAGCTCGGAATGGGGTCGCCGGAGCAAAACTTCGAAATTCGCCGGCGATGCTTCACGGTATGGCCTGAGCTTGGGCTGAGAGCAGCACCGCACCCGTGCGCGTCCGTAGGTGTGATCGCTCGGCCGTGAAACCCGTTGTGGAGGGCTGTCCACGAGCGCCCGATCACTTCCTCGGCTTAGGTCGCCGCGGCGGCGGTTGTTCTCGGGCACTGGAGGCCGCAGCTCGCTGGCTTGCGGGTCAGGGAGGTGGAGGCCGAGCTCGCGGTGCTGTTCAGCAGGTCAGGGGAGGAAAGAGCGTGGTGGTTTCGCCGTTTTTCCGATCGGACCGAGAGGCGGAGGGGAAAACGATCGCTGGCCGTGCGCTCGCGAGGAGAGAAGAAGGGACGGCCTTTGCTTCGTCCAGGGGGGGTTTATCAGGTCGCAGAACCGCCTCTGGGCGCCGTGGGTGGGGAAATGCAGCAGCTGGTGGCGCTGCCGAGCGCCCCCGTGGCTCCACGGTGGGAGCAGCTCTCGGCCCACGTGCTGCTCGACGATTTTCCCCACTGGGGCTGAGACTTAAGGTGCAAGGCTCCTCTTTTAGCTCTATGACATGTGGGTCCCACTCCACAGTTCCTCCCCAAATATCTTCTCAAGCTGATCCTCTTAATTCCCCCAATTCTGAGTTTTAAAATGGGGGTTAGAATTTGAATCCTTCCAATTCAGTTTGAACTTGCTTTTCCAAATTTGAATTTGGTTGAAGTTTGCAAATTCTCCTCTTTAACTCCCTTTAGAGCCCACCCTATAAATGAAAAGTTTGTGAACAAACTTTTCCTTATAATCCCAACTATAGGGCTGCATGTTTATTCAAAGTTTTTGGTCACTACATGTGTGAACTTTGAATTTAAAATCTGATTTTTAAACTTACATGCAAAGAGGTATTTACTCCTTATTGGTTCAACACTTTTAAATAAAAAGGTGAGCCTCATCATGGATGATCATCCATGTATTACTTTGCATGAAGAAAGTTTTTGCAAGTCCCATTTTTTTTTTCATGTCATTGCCACACATATGAACTTAAACTTTAGTTTTTATTCATACACGTTTTTGGGACTTTTACATTCCTCCCCCCTTAAAAGAATCTTGTCCCGAGATTACAAAAGAGGAACGAGACGGGAGAGGTAATTACAAACTGTACAAAGATAAAAGTTCCGGGTAGTTGGTGTGGAGATAATCTTCACTTTCCCACGTCGCCTCTTCCGCGGTGTGATTACTCCACAGCACCTTGAAGAATCTGATCGTCCGGTTCCGGGTTACCCGGGTCTTTTCATCCAAAATCTGGACCGGTCGCTCGGTGTAGGTCAGGTCCGGTTTCAATTCGTCGATGTCCTCAGTGCGAACAGCAGCGGTGAATTTGAGGCACTTCCGCAGCTGTGAAACATGAAATACATCATGAACACCCGCTAGACTTGCCGGTAACTCCAGCCGGTAGGCTACGGGTCCGCACTTCTCCATGATAGCAAAAGGACCAATAAAACGGGGAGCGAGCTTCCACTTTACACCGAACCGGTGAATTCCCTTCATCGGGGATACACGAAGATAAACGTGTTCTCCGACGTCAAAATGTAATGGCCTACGCCTTTGATCGGCGTAGCTCTTCTGTCGGGATTGGGCAGCCTTTAAGTTCTCTTGTATCAACCGAACTCGGTCTTCGGCTTCGTTGACAAGATCAACCCCAAACAGAACTCTTTCGCCGGACTCACACCAATTCAGTGGTGTGCGACACTTCCGGCCATAGAGAGCTTCATACGGTGCCATTTTAATACTCGCTTGATAACCGTTGTTGTATGAAAACTCTGCCAACGGTAGGTGATCGTCCCAATTCCTACCGTGGTGGATGGCACACGCCCTCAACATATCCTCAAGCACTTGATTCACCCTCTCCGTTTGTCCATCAGTTTGAGGGTGATATGCGGAGCTCCTAATCAACTTGGTGCCCAACGAGGCATGCAGCTGCTCCCAAAATCGAGCAACAAATAGCGCACCTCGATCTGAAATGATGGTCTTTGGAACACCATGTGAACATATAATTCTGGAGATGAATAACTCCGCGTATTGTCTTGCTCGATAATGAGTGTTCACCGGTATGAAATGAGCGGATTTCGTCAACCGGTCGACGATCACCCATATCGAGTCATGCTTCTTGGATGTGAGCGGTAATCCGACGATGAAGTCCATACTCACATCCTCCCATTTCCATGCCGGTATCTTCAAAGATTGTAGCGGTCCGGCTTTCCGCATATGATCAGCCTTGACCCGTCTACACGTATCACACTCGGATACGTATTTAGCGATCTCCCTCTTCATCCTCGTCCACCAAAATTTCTGTTTCAAATCTTGGTACATCTTGTTACTTCCGGGATGAATGGAAAACTTAGACAGGTGGGCTTCATCCATGATCTTCTTCCGGAGTTTCATTTTACGCGGTACCACTATACGGTCTTTAAACCATATCGTACCGTTCTCATCCTTCCGGAAGCATTTCCTCTCTCCGTTGTCGAGTCTTCTCCGTATGTGAGACATACCTCTGTCTCTTCTTTGAGCCTCAACAATCTCTTCACGGATTGTTGGAATGAGCGCGAGATTATAAAGCGCGCCATACGGAATAACACGGAGGCTGGGTTCTTCATCCTCCAACTCAGCAACCGCTAAGTTGTGAATGTGGGTTTTCCGACTAAGCGCGTCGGCAACCACGTTTGCTTTTCCTGGATGATAGTGGATCTCAATTTCATAATCTTTGATGAGCTCCAAACATCTCCGTTGTCTCATATTTAGCTCCTTCTGCGTGAAGATATACTTCAGGCTTTTGTGGTCGGTGTAGAGGTGAACAAGATTACCAAGTAGGTAATGCCTCCACATCTTTAACGCCAACACCACTGCAGCAAGCTCAAGATCGTGAGTTGGATAATGCTGCTCGTGGTTTCGCAGTTGACGAGACCCATAGGCGACCACACGCCCTTCTTGCATCAGAACGCAGCCGAGACCGATGCCGGATGCATCACAGTATACATCAAATGGCTTCGTCGTGTCCGGCTGAGCAAGAACTGGAGCTGTGGTGAGATGTTTCACCAACGTTTTGAATGCGGCTTCACATGCTGCATTCCACATGTATTTAGTGCCCTTCTTCAGCAGCTCCGTCATTGGTTTAGCAATCCTTGAGAAGCTCGGAATAAACCTCCGATAATATCCTGCTAAACCTAGGAAACTTCGGACCTCGTGGACTGATTTGGGAGATTCCCACTTCAGCACTTGTTCAATCTTGCTGGGGTCCACGGCGATACCTTCTGCTGAAATAATATGGCCTAGGAAAGGCACTTGATCGATCCAGAACTCGCACTTGCTGAACTTGGCATATAACTGGTGCTCCCGCAACCGTTGTAGCACAATGCGCAGATGTTCAGCATGCTCTTCTTCAGATTTGGAGTAAACCAATATGTCGTCGATGAATACCACGACGAACTTGTCTAACTCCGGCATGAACACAGAATTCATTAAGTACATGAAGTGTGCCGGAGCGTTGGTTAATCCAAATGACATGACGAGGTACTCGTAGAGTCCGTATCTCGTCGAGAAAGCTGTCTTCGGTATGTCCTCCGGTCGGATCTTGATTTGATGATAGCCCGACCGAAGATCCATCTTCGAAAATACCTTTGCACCCACAAGTTGATCGAACAGAATGTCGATGTGAGGCAAAGGATACTTGTTCTTGATCGTGACAGCATTGAGAGGACGATAATCAACACATAGCCGTAGTGTTTCGTCCTTCTTCTTAACGAA
Source organism: Neostapfia colusana (assembly GCA_030760725.1). Classification (NCBI taxonomy): domain Eukaryota; kingdom Viridiplantae; phylum Streptophyta; class Magnoliopsida; order Poales; family Poaceae; genus Neostapfia; species Neostapfia colusana. Next base: position 26,391,988 of record JASWHV010000017.1, on the reverse strand, counting down.
CAGCGCTGAGCAACCCCAAGGTGAAGAACTTGGTCGTATGAAACCCTTGCTCATGAGTTCATTCAGTTGCTCTTTCAACTCCGCTAGCTCGTTAGGTGCCATCTTGTAAGGTCTTCGTGAAATAGGAGTCGTTCCCGGCGCCAGTTCAATTTTGAACTCGACATCCCGTTCGGGCGGCATGCCCGGTAAGTCATCGGGAAATACGTCGGGATAATCACGTACCACCGGAATATCTTCAAGCTTCAGCGCTTCCGTGTGGTAGGCCTCTACCATATCTGGATCTTCGCTGTCTAAAAACAGCGTGTGCTGCCCGTGAATCGGCGAGTCAATCTGGACAGTCCGGTTACCGATATTGAGAACGGCACCGTGACGATTTAACCAAGACATCCCCAATATAATGTCTATCTTCTGCCTATCCAACATAATCAGCGATGTTGGGTATATTTTTCCGCCCAAACACAAAGCTGCTCGGGACACAATCTGATTGTCAGAGATATTTCCTCCCGGTGAACGTATGAGAAAACTCGTTGTGGGAGTATTGGTGGATAATTGGTGCTGATCCACGCATGTTTTGCTGATAAAATTATGGGTTGCACCGGAATCAAAAAGTATGAGCACGGGCACGTCTTTGAGAGTGAACATGCCCGCTAACACCGGTGCTCCCTCCGGGACATCCTAAATCGCAAGATGTTGCACACTCCCGGATTTCAATGCTGTTATGTTGACTGGAGCAGGTGGCGGCATACCACCTGATGATGATGGCTGTCTGGTGTTTACCAACTTCTCCCGGCATTCCTGCCTAAAATGCCCAAAACGGTGGCAATAAGAACACGGGGGTTTCCCCGGTTCTTCGTTGACTTGTGGTTGAGAAGTTGAGGCACTTGGCTGCAGCAATGATGCGACAGATGTCATTCGTTGCTGAGGCAAAGGTGTTGCTTCAAGACATGACTCTTGAGCAGGAAATCTGTACGGAGTTGATCTCCCTGGTGCTTGCCATGTCTCATCGGATGGTGTGTGATACACCACACGGTATTTACGAGGAACGATTGGTGTGTCTTCTTGCACATCCTCCCGGTCCCTCTTCTCTGCTTGACACTCAAGTGTCGCTTGTTCTTGCAGTAGAGCAGCACTGATCAACTCGGTGTAACTGCCTTGATTGAACAAATCTAACTTCTCTTTTAGTATGGCACTCAAGCCATAGAAAAAGTAGTCACACATTGCAGCTTCGCTCGTCGCATAAGCAGGAGCGTATTGTGCTAGAAGATTGAATCGTCTGACATAATCGAGGACACTCATGTCCCCCTGCTTCAAGTTTCTGAATTCCTGCTGCTGGGCCTTGATAAAACCCATAGGAATGTGACGAGCCCGGAATGCTTCACGAAATTCCGTCCATTCCACTTGATGACCTTCCGGAACGGTGGCAAGATAAGCGAACCACCAATTTCCGGCGGCTCCATGGAGCTGTTGAGCTGCAAATGATGCCTTCTGATATTCGTCGCACTCAAACACCCCAAACTTGGACTCCATAACTCGAAGCCACTGATCAGCTTCCACTGGTTCATGGGCTTCCGTGAAGATTGGCGGTTGTGTCGCCAAGAAATCCAAGTAGGCGTTCCGAGGTGGAACGTCCTGTTGTGCACGCTGGAGTAAGCCCTGTTGTACCAAGGCTTGGAGTAGTCTTGTGTTCTCTTGACTTGACTCGACCATCTGAGCCATGATATCCGCCCATACCGTCGATGGTGGTGCCCGTGGTGGAGTCGAGTCATCATCTTCTTGACGAGAACTATCAACCCTACTCGGAGAATGAGTACGCACCATACTGCACAAAGATAATTTTTGAGGGAAGTCAAAACATGATCTCAGCAGTATGTGAAAGTATGTAAAACATGAACATGCTAAAACTTTATGACAGCATAACAAAATTTCATGTTTACACATCTTCCTAAAGCCAACATATCCAGTCCCTCATTCGGTACAAAACAGACCTTTCAGTACTTAACCCAGAATTTGATCCAGTTACTAGCATTTTCATAACTCAAGTTGAATACCAAAGTTAAAGTTAACTTCAGTATATTTTCAACGAGTACTCACATGTCCCTAGATCATTTCTGGAACAAAAGTTAGGATTGTTCAAAGTTGACGGAATTTCTGGCTAAAATTTGCCAGCACCTCCTTTGCATGTGGCTGTTTTCATCACAGTTTTACATACAACTGGGGTACAATTCTGAACAAACTATGAACTACAAAATCGTTGCAAATTTCCTAACCTTTCCAACGGTGTATCATATGACCCTTCGAAATTTTTCTACAGACTGTGACGGCTAATTTACAGCAACATCCAGAGAAGTCCGCAGCTGCTCTGTTATCGGAACAGTTTGCATTCATCTGGACGTTCAACCAAGTTGGTGTCGGATTTGGCTCTGGAGTTCTACAGAAAAGTTGTATAGCACTTAATAAACTTTCCAGAACCGTATCAAACACCTCCATTGGGTCAAACTAATCAGAGTTACGCTCTGTTAAAGTTCGGCAAAACTTCTGCCAGAACAGAGCACTCTGTTTTTGAGATCAAAAGAAGCCTAGTAATTCTCTTCTTTGAAACTTAGTTCAAATGAAGAGTTCAGTAACTAATATGTGCTTTATCACATCCATTTTTAGTTTGAAAGTTAGTCATGAATGATTTCTTCATAGGTAAGAATACTATCCAGTGTAGTACGGTGACGATGCACCGTAAGACATATGACGGTACTACGTTGCCTCACCAAAGAAAAACCTAACCGGATTACACCGGCATACACGTATCATTAGGTGGCACTAAAACGATCACTCACAAACGTGTTCTACACGCACTAAGGTTTTTCATGGTTAGTACCTACATAAAACACACTCAATCATCAGGCCCGGCTGCACACCGAACCCGGTATCCATACAGTTCGTACGCCCGGCCGTCATCACTCGCCCAGGTGTTCTCAAGCCAAACATGCCTTGAGCTACGTGTTCACGTTACTGACCACGTGACAGGGTCTCCCAAATTGCACCACGCACGCCAGGGAAGACGTTGCTCGAATATCCCAAACGACATGAAGAGTCGTAGAGGATACTAGAGCGGGTCGGGTTACGTGCCACCCGTGGGGCTCCACCCTTCAGCTTGTGCGCACTGGTGGACAGCGCATACGTGCACCCCCCAAGACATAAACCGTCCCGAGATGCACGATTTTTCCGACATAACAAATAAGTTAGCTTGCCACCTTCATTATATGCTAATAATAGTAGTCCTTATGTGGGCCTAGTACCGTTATCTCACCGTATCCTAAGTTTTTGACATAATATGATGCTCAATCCGTGCTCTGTTCCCAACGCAGCTCTGATACCACGCTGAGACGGCCCCACGGGACCTCGTCGGGTGGTGCCGTGTTATGCGGCACCCAACAGCACACGGGTCGATGAACATACATCATATTACATAAATAGTTTGCGGAAGCGTACAAGAATGTTTTACAAATAAGTATATCAGAGTAAACTACAGCGGAAGACTATCACTCTCACGACTCATATCTAAACTAGCAACAAAGAAACGGTCCAGCCCGCGGACGTTTCTTACTAGCAACACAAAGACAATCTGCAGCGGCGAGGATGCTCTTAGAGTAAGCACTCGGAGGTTCCCGAGTCTCATCGGCACCCCTTCTCATAATCAGCGAGTCAATTACCTGCAAAACAACTCGGATAGCATCCGTGAGCATAACGCTCAGCAAGACTTAACCGTCACCCTAAACATGAAACTCTAAGTGAGGTTATGAACCTAAAATAGGATGGCATAAGCATAATTATCTCGCCTAAAAGTGAATCCTTACTTTCAAGTATTAATTGCAGCATTTTAAGTAACCCTGGGCACGCTACATCGGGAGTCCACAATCAAACAAGAAACATTTTCTCCCGATGTAAATTGCTCATGGCATAAAAGAATCGAGTTTGCACTAGCCTATTCATCGAGCTCCAATACAAGGTAGAATAATACTTCACATCAATATGATTAGTTCCTTTCTCATGCAAGTTCTTACTACGTCACGACTGTGAGAACAAGTATGCTCGGTCCATTCTGCGAGCGACGGTGATTCGAATCAATAACACCCGGACTACACGACACGTACGCCCGTACTCGACGTTGCCTACAACAACCATCACTGACGTCATACGTGGCAGCCTTTCCCCTGTTTCACCCCCGCTGAATCGATCAAGTCGCCCCGTACAGTAGCTACTCTCATGGTGCACCTTCCGACGTGAGATTTCATGAGAATATTCCCCACATACTGCACACCGGCCGTCCGCCTGAGGCGACCCGAAAAGTCCCAACGACAGCTTCCCGAGGTACATCGGTTTACTGGGTCCCATATAGCCAGCATGAGTCCGGTACACAACTCAAACTTGTTCAACAGGGCCGCATACGGATCGGTCCTTGACCGACACGGACAGGTCTACAGCACCCAGGCCCCTATGTCCTGCTGCTCCTACAACCTCCCGGTCTCAACTTTAACTCGCTAATTCATTTACGAACCAATCCCGTATGCCCCTGTTGTTCCTAAATCTGCGAGTAGCATCTCACCACTCGACTTCTACCGAACCGTACTTAAGCATGGCAGTTCTACACGGTGAAAGACACCTACCCAATACTCCATGGGTCATTTGGCTATGCAAGAGGAGTATCAATCACTAGACCTAATGCACAGTTCATATCTTGACCGAAAGTGAGTACAAAATAAAAACTTAACAGCTGTTAAATGCAAACCGGAGCTTGCCTGTTTTGCAAGGTAGTCGTATATAAGCAGTTAGTATCCTTGCAGATCCACCCTTGACTCTCCGGAGCTTGATCCACTTCGATGAATCACTCCTTTGAGTCCCCTTCGTTGTGGTTCCTATTGAGATGCATATGCACATATTTTATAGAATGTAATGGAAAGAAGTTATAGAATTACTTTCTTAAGAACAGAGGTTGTGTGGGAAAAGCCAAGCATGGCTTGATTTGCCTCTGTTGTGCAAAGAACAGAATTAAACTAATTTGACCTTAAGGCCCTTAGCTATACACTAACCCTTTTCTCTAATGAACATAATAGATAAGCTGGAAGGATTTGAGTGCAACTGAAGAACAAGAACTCCAATGGCCTCAAAACTTTTACAGCAGGTTCTATACTACCTAAGGATTTATCTTGCCAAATTGCAGCTAATGTGGAGTCATATTGTGTCCCCCATAATTCTCACAATATCTCTTATGTATTTTTCCCTTATACATAAGTATGGAGAATAAGAACAGGGAGTTCCAGGACTTATCTTGGGCTGATAATTTACATGTGAGTTTTTGATCACATGAGAGTCATCTGGTCCAAAATTCAGCCCTTTTACTTGGGTAGTTCTCCCAGAACAATTCTTTAAGCATTTGTACTCAATAGAACTAATTCTGTAGTAATGTGCATTTTCATGCCCCACTAAGTGAACTACAATTCCAAGTATGTCCCAGAGAGCTTGCCTAAATTTTCCTATGATTTTTGGAGCTATGGATTGCTCAGAACAGATTTTTGAAGTGGGAAACATTTTCTGAGAATGTTTCTGGACTCTTATGAACACAGCAGATTGTTTTTAGCAAATTCCTACTCAAATGATCTTCAAATGAGCTGAAAATTTGCTATGAGGTCAACAATATGTTAAAGAATATTCTGGCAAAATTTGGGTATTTTTGGTTAACCCAAACTCCCTCAATAATTCTTCTTCAGAAAACCTTCAAAGAATTTTCCAGAATATAATATTGACTTTCATAGAAATCTAGGTTCATATTTGGTTAGAACTCAGAGAGATGAATCCAACCCAATTGGAATCACTCAAATTGGAGTTTTCTACAGGGAGATATGAATTTCCAAAGATTAAGCCAAGTCTGGAATTATTTCCCTACAGCAAATTCGGCTGGACCCACAGTTTTGAATTCCAGCCAATAGAAACGAAGCCACACCGGGCCACAGCATCTCTGCGCGCCAACACACGGGATCCCGGCCACACCCGATCCCGGGTTTAAAATTTGAGCTGCTGACAGATGGGGCCCACGCTTCGTCTTCTACCTCCCGCTTCTTCCCCGCGCCCGCGCTGTCCCTCGCCGGCCCGACGCCGGAGCTCGCCGGCTCGCCGTTTCCGGCCACCGCCTGAGCTGAAACTCGCCGCCAGGGAGTTTGTGACCCCGAGGAACACGGCGGTGGGGTTGGCTAGGGCTGTCGACGACCGGAACATGGCCGGCGACGTGTGACTGCCTCTGTGGTAGTTCGGCAGCGTCGCCTAGGGTTTCCGGCCAGCCAAAACCTGCGCCGACGCGCCCTATAGCACCAGCGCAGCTCTAGGAAGATTGGCACGACCTCAAAATGGCTCGGAAGCGGCGGTAAATAGGTTGTCGCCGTGCGACCGAATGGGTCCGCCATGAACACCTCTAGTCGAGCTCGAATTCCGTCGTGCTGAGGTGTTTTCATGCGCTGGATCCTAAAGGAGAAATGACCGCCGTCTAATCCAGCGTCCATGTGCCAAATTTGATGACTTAAGGAGGATCAGAGGGCAAGAATTTGAAAGAGTCATACCGGAAGCTCGGAATGGGGTCGCCGGAGCAAAACTTCGAAATTCGCCGGCGATGCTTCACGGTATGGCCTGAGCTTGGGCTGAGAGCAGCACCGCACCCGTGCGCGTCCGTAGGTGTGATCGCTCGGCCGTGAAACCCGTTGTGGAGGGCTGTCCACGAGCGCCCGATCACTTCCTCGGCTTAGGTCGCCGCGGCGGCGGTTGTTCTCGGGCACTGGAGGCCGCAGCTCGCTGGCTTGCGGGTCAGGGAGGTGGAGGCCGAGCTCGCGGTGCTGTTCAGCAGGTCAGGGGAGGAAAGAGCGTGGTGGTTTCGCCGTTTTTCCGATCGGACCGAGAGGCGGAGGGGAAAACGATCGCTGGCCGTGCGCTCGCGAGGAGAGAAGAAGGGACGGCCTTTGCTTCGTCCAGGGGGGGGTTTATCAGGTCGCAGAACCGCCTCTGGGCGCCGTGGGTGGGGAAATGCAGCAGCTGGTGGCGCTGCCGAGCGCCCCCGTGGCTCCACGGTGGGAGCAGCTCTCGGCCCACGTGCTGCTCGACGATTTTCCCCACTGGGGCTGAGACTTAAGGTGCAAGGCTCCTCTTTTAGCTCTATGACATGTGGGTCCCACTCCACAGTTCCTCCCCAAATATCTTCTCAAGCTGATCCTCTTAATTCCCCCAATTCTGAGTTTTAAAATGGGGGTTAGAATTTGAATCCTTCCAATTCAGTTTGAACTTGCTTTTCCAAATTTGAATTTGGTTGAAGTTTGCAAATTCTCCTCTTTAACTCCCTTTAGAGCCCACCCTATAAATGAAAAGTTTGTGAACAAACTTTTCCTTATAATCCCAACTATAGGGCTGCATGTTTATTCAAAGTTTTTGGTCACTACATGTGTGAACTTTGAATTTAAAATCTGATTTTTAAACTTACATGCAAAGAGGTATTTACTCCTTATTGGTTCAACACTTTTAAATAAAAAGGTGAGCCTCATCATGGATGATCATCCATGTATTACTTTGCATGAAGAAAGTTTTTGCAAGTCCCATTTTTTTTTCATGTCATTGCCACACATATGAACTTAAACTTTAGTTTTTATTCATACACGTTTTTGGGACTTTTACATTTTACGTGGTTCAGGCTGCCGGAGCGTAAAACCCTACGTCCACGGCGAGCTGAGGAGCTCGCTGTATTGCTCGTTGCTCAGAACCGGAGTCCTGAGCTTGGGGATGACTGATGTCTAGCGTATGAGTTGCGGGAGTGCGAACCCTCGCTAACGTCGCCTACCCGAGCCTTTTATAGTCCAAGACTCGGGTGGCTTACAAGGGGGGGGGGGGGGGCGGGACCCGACAGGTGGTCCCGGGGAGATTGTCTGTCATCTACCGCATCTGCAGTTATGCCGGTAGTTGTCTCTGGCGAAGGCTTCTGACTTTTTGTCTTGCTGCCCTGCCCATGCCGCATGCTAGTCGTAGTGGTTGATGACGGCGGGGGCGGCATGGGATGTCTTGTCGCTGCGTTTATTGGCTGGCAGGCTCTGACACTGCGCGCCAGTCTGTGATGCGACTGGGTGCAACGGCACCTGACAGAGGCGTGCTCCGCGTCTCTGCATCTTGGGAAGGCACAGGCCTTGAATACCTTGTACGGGCAAGATATGGGGCGTCTTTACGCCCGCTGCCTACCGCTCGGGGGCAGGTAGCACTCTTCTGCTGGACACATGGCGGGCCGGGAGCCCTCCTCAGAGAAGAGGGAGGTCCGGCCCCGCAGGACACGTGGAGCCTTTGGACCTCTACCCGCGGAGGGGAGGTCCGGATTCTGTTGGCCACGTGGCGAGCCCGGAGCTCCTCTCTAAGAAGAGGGAGGTCCGGCCCCGCTGGACACGTGGCGCCTTTGGACCTCTCCCCCATGAAGGGGGGAGGTCCGGCTTCTGCAGGCCACGTGGCGAGCCCGGAGCTCTCCTCTGAGGAGAAGGAGGTCCGGCCCTGCCGGACGCGTGGCGCCTTCGGAGCTCTCCCTGCGGAGAAGGGCGAGTTCCTTAGGCATATTCCCCTGTGCGTGGGGGTACCCCATATCGTGGGTACCGACAGTTGCCCCTGGGCCCATCTTGGGGGAGATAGCGAGCCCGAGGTGGGACCTCCGTCTCTTCTGTTCCGCGCACTTTCTCTAAGTCCCGCATTGACCGCTGCCGGAGCACGAACAGTCGTGGGATCGTGGGATTGCGCGCCCATTTGATGGTTGCCTTTACCGCGGCGGTTCCCAAGGCTGCCACTTCTGCATGTTGCGGTGCTTTCTTCGGGGACCGCCGGAGTGCCTTGCCGGCTCGTCTTCTTGGGAGGTTGACTCCTTGACCCACCGCTTCAGCTGGGCGGCTTGGGTCCACTTGCCATTGGCACTCTGTCTCGGAGCCGAAGCGGTTGCCGATGCGGCGTATTCGAAGAGGTCGAATCGCTTTGAATTGTACCTGGAAGGTGTGAAAGGAAACCGCAACGTGGGCAGGCTCTCCTTATAAGGCTTCCAGCACTTGCACCTTCCTTGAGTCACTGCGGCCTTGTCTTCTTCCATGGCTTCTAACCCGCCTTTTGGGGGGGGGGGGGAATCGCTCTCGATTTCCTCTGGCGACGGTGTCTGCACCAAGTCTGGGACCCAGGGAGCCTGCATGCCTTGCCTCTGGAGGTGGCGCCTCCAAGAGGTCTCAGGTTTGTCCTTCCGACGGGACTCTTCCTAGGCGATGGCAGGCTGAAAGTTCCCTGGCGTTGCATCCCTTCTCAGATGGTGGAGTCTTCAAAGAAACTGCTGATACGCCGAGGCGGCTTCAGGCGGAGGAGTCTCCAACAAAACTGCTGAAGCACCAAGGAGGACTCCAGGCGGCAGAGTCTCCAAGAAGACCGCTGAAGCAGCGGAGGGGGCTTCAGGAGCACCCTTGATGACACCGGCCTTTGTGCTGGTGATGAGGGGAGTCTCCAAGGAAACTACTGAAGCAGCGAAGGGGGCTTCAGGAGCATCCTTGATGACACCGGCCCTTGCGCTGGTGATGGCCGAGGTGATTCCTGCGCTCGGGTCACGGAGCGGGAGGACGCCGCCAGGGCTGAAGCCTGGTGACGTAGCCGTTCTTGCAACTTCTAGGCTCTGGTCGTGCCAGGGGAACCCTGGGGCTTGTTTCTTTCTTTTTTATCGAGTCTGTAGTCCAGCTCATGGAGCCATGAGTACATGAACTCTTATGACCCTTCGTGCCTGCGATGTTTTCTGTCTTCTTCTTGGTTTTGCCTGGCCGAGCCGTTAGCTCCGCAAGGTGCTCAGAGGCCTTCACCAAACTCAACGTTCTGCTCCGGCACCTTCCCCGGGTCCTTACTGTATTAAGGGCCCCGGAGGTCTTCGAGGCCCGCCTCATGAGGATGGGGAGGCCCCGATCTGCCGGCCACGTGGCGGGCCCGGAGCTCTTCTATGAGGAGAGGGAGGTCCAGCCCCACGGGACACGTGGGGCCTTCGGACCCCTCCCCTCAGAGGGGGGGGTCCGGCTTCTGTTGGCCACATGGCGGGCCCAGAGCCCTCCTCAGAGGACAGGGAGACCCGGTCCCGCTGGACACGCGGATCCTTCGGTCTTGCCTTGGAGTTCCGGTCTTGCGTGATCCTGTAGTGGCCCCCTGGTAGGGGCGTCCCATTGGTCAGGTGCTCCTACCATACTCCTGTAGGGATTTGAGGCCGAGAGGTCCTGCACACAAGTAAGGGAAACGTAATTCTCCTTGGGGGCTCCCCCTCCTTTATCTCATAGTCTTATTTGGCTCACGATCCCTAACCATATGCATGGTGCTTGGGGACTGTAGTGCGCGAAGTGCCGGGGGCTCGGGGCCCCTTCGACTATCGGCAGGTACCTCCAACGCAACCGCCTCTGGTAGGGCAGCAAATGCCGACTAGGGGTGAGAATGAGAAGAGGGAGCTGAGCGCATGGCGACCATGCACCGAAAGTGTAGTCATAAAAAATTTAGTACATAATTTAAATGAGTACAAGGAAAGAGCAAAGTAGAACAGGTTTCTTTTTGTATAATTTTCCACAGGAGGAAGGCAGGCTAAACATGGAGGGCACGACCCGCCCCATTAAGAAGGGAAGCAAGACCCTACGCGCTTGGAGTCAGAATCAGGCAAAGCTGAACGTAGTCCTGTACCATCCTTTGGGGCTTAGCTGCTCCGAGCGCTGTTCCTGGATTCTATGGAATTTATTACGAAAAGAAGAGACTGTCCTATCTTTGCTCTAGGGGTAGAACTTACGGAGGTGTTCTATGTTCCAAGGGTTTGGGAGCAGGTCCCCATCCTCGGTGGAAAGGCGTACGCACCCGGGGTGGCACACTTTTACGACTCGGAAGGGACCTACCCAACTAGGGGAGAGTTTGTTGGTCCCTTCGCGAGAAAGTATGCGCCGCAGCACCAGGTCACTTTCCTGCAGCTCCCGGGCACGCACAGATCTCTGGTGGTAGCGATGAAGCGCTTGTCTATACCGTGCGTTACGGAGTTGTCGGTACCTGCGATATGGGGTACCCCCGCGCACAGAGGAAAATGCCTGAGGAACTCGCCCTTCTTTGCAGGGAGAGCTCCGAAGGCGCCACGCATCCGGCAGGGCCGGACCTCCCTCTCCTCAGAGGAGAGCTCCGGGCCTGCCACGTGGCATACAGAGGCTGGACCTCCCCCTCCGCGGGAGAGAGGTCCGAAGGTACCACGTATCCGGCAGGGCCGGACCTCCGTCTCCTCAGAGAGGAGGTCCAGGCCCGCCACGTGGCCGACAGAAGCCGAACCTCCCCCTCCGCGGGGAGAGGTCCGAAGGCTCCACGTGTCCCGCAGGGCCGGAGCCCCCCTCTCCTCTGAGGAGGGCTCCGGGCCCGCCACGTGGCTAGCAGAACGGCGCTGCCTGCCCCCGAGTGATAGGCAGAGGATGTAAAGACGCCCCATACCTTGCCCGTACAAGGTATTCAAGGCCCGCTTCTTCCCAAGACGCGGAGACGCGGAGCACGCCTCTGTCAGGTGCCGTTGCGACCAGTCGCATCACAGACTGGCGCGCGGTGTCAGAACCTGCCAGCCAATAAACTCCACGACAAGACATCCCATGCCGCCCGCGCCGTCATCAACCACTACGACTAGCATGCGGCATGGGCAGGGCTGCAAGACGGAGACTCAGAAGCCTTCAGCAGAGACAACTACCGGCATAACTGCAGATACGGTAGATGATAGACAATCTCCCTGGGACCACCTGTCGGGTCCCGGGCCCCCTTGTAAGCCACCCGAGTCTTGGACTATAAAAGACTCGGGTAGGCGACGATAGCAGGGGTTGGCACCTCCGCAACTCATACGCTAGCCATTCACACCCAAGCTGTAACTCACCCCCAAGCTCAGGACTCCGGCCCTGAGCAGCAAGCAATACAGTGAGCTCCATAGCTCGCCGTGGACGTAGGGTTTTACGCTCCGGCGGCCTGAACCACGTAAAACTCACAGTGTCAAGCTCTTACTAACTCGTCCATCCACGCAAGCTCTCCGCAAGGGTCTAGCCCCACCAAAAAAAAAACCTCCGCGGGCAGCCCAGTGCAGGCCCGGGGGAAGTGTCGACCGAACACTTCGACATTTGGCGCGCCAGGTTGGGGGCTTTTCCCCTTGCGCGACGAGTTTCCGCCGACGAAGATGACCAAGTTTCCTTCAGCGGCAAACTCTCCCCCCCTGCGTCCGCGGCAAACCGCGACCAGGGGGAGTACATGTCGACACGCTCAGGACGGAGTGTGTTGAAACAAGCTGGGAGCCAGCAACCGGCTCTGGCAGCGCCGACCCCGGCAATGCAGGCAGGCTCCAACCAGCGTCAGGTCTGCAGTAGCGCTAGGCGTACCCAGTGGGGGTGCGCTAGCCGCAGCAAGAGCGCTACTGCACAATCCGCCTGCTGGGGACGCGCCTCAGGCAGCGACCCAGCAGTCGATTCGCGAGGTAGACCGTCTCGTCATCGCCGCCACAAACCCTCGACTTCGGCGGGGACGACCCTCCAGTCAACCGGCAGTGTCGCTGACGCGCACGCCCACGGTTGACAGGCAGACGGCAGGCTCCAGCTCCACCAGGCCTCCGACGACGGACCTGAGGGCAGAGCTGGAGCGATGCCACTTGGGCCAAGATGCCCAAGTGTTCCTCGAGCGACGTCGGGAGAGGCGTCGCATCCAAGAGACTGGCGACAGCATGATGTCGGCATCAACCCAGCCTGAAGGGCAGATCTTCGCCACGCGAGCTCTGCCCCAGGCGTACGCCGCACAGCATATGCCGCAACCATATGCCCTGCAAATGGCGTCCCCGGTCTATGGTGCAGCCTTGCCCATACCGGGGTACACAGTGCCAAGTGCGAATCAAGCGTTCGCGGCACCGATACCTGCGGCAACAGGAGCAGGATGTGCAGCTCTTGCACCCCACCTTCGCTTCGCGAAGTGGCCGCGCAAGTTTCGGCCACACCTGCCCGAAAAGTACGACGGCAGTGTCAACCCGGCGGAGTTCCTCCAGATCTACTCCACCGCCGTACTCGCCGCAGGAGGGGATGAGGCTGTCATGGCCAACTATTTCCCCGTCGCCTTAACCGGCCCTTCCCGGTCTTGGCTCATGAACCTACCCCAGGATTCCATAACCTCCTGGGGAGAGCTCTGCCGGCAGTTCGTCTCCAACTTCGGCAGTTCCTACATCCGGCCTGGCACGGAGCTCGACCTCCACGCCATCCAGCAACAACCAGGGGAGTCGCTGCGCTCCTTCATCCAGCGGTTTTCCCAGGTGCGGAACACCATCCCACACATCCAGAACGCTTCTATGGTAGTGGCGTTCCGGCAAGGCGTTCGGGACAAGAAGATGCTCGAGAAGCTCGCGACTAGGGAGCTCCGCGATGTCTCAGAACTCTTCAGCCTGGCAGACAAGTGTGCCAGAGCAGCCGAAGGGCGGAACTGGCACTCCCTGCCGGCCTCCGAGCCAGGGGGTCAGCCGGGATCCGGCGACGCTTCATATGGAAGCGGCAGGAAGATCAAGAACGGAGGCGGAAGCAAGTTAAAGTTGTCAGCCGTGGCCCCCGTTGCCACAACGGCGGCGCCCAGCGGAGCTCGGGGGCCGCGCCCCGACAAGAGGCCGCGACAATCACCGGTCCCAGACGGGGGCCAGGATGAGTTATGCCCCGTGCATGGCACCAGTTATCGTACCGCTGCCGAGTGCCGGGAAATCCAGAAGCTCGCGGAGCGCTTCCGGAAAGGGAAGCAGCCTCTAACTGATGCCCCACCCTACCGTCAAAGGGAGGGCAAGCAGAAGGTCGAAGCCCTAGATGGCGTCGACAGCCAGGTGGAGTTCCAGGAGCTTCAGCGCGCCGTGAAGGCTGTGCGAAATCATGAGAGCTCCAGCTCCAGTGATGATGAGCACCGGAAGATGCTCTATGTCATCTTCGGCGGGTCCGCTGACCCCCCGTCCCGAAGCGCGGCTAAGGCCTTGCGCCGAGCGGTAGCGTCGGTGGCTCCCCTCCCGGGTGCAGCACCGCACCTCAGGTGGATGGGAACCCCCATCAGCTTCGATGACACCGGCTGCCCCAGGAACATGGCTGGGGCCGGCCGACTACCGCTCGTGGTGGCCCCCACCATCGCTAACGTGAAGATGTACCACATTTTGGTGGATGGCAGGGCTGGACTGAACCTCATCAGTCGCGCAGCCTTCCAGAAGCTGCAGATCCCGATGGCCAAGCTCACCCCATCGAGCCCGTTCTCAGGGGTAGGGCCGGGAAGGGTCGTTCCCTACAGCCACATCAGCCTCCCGGTGACCTTTGGGGCACCAGACAGCTATCAGACAGAGTGCATTCTGTTCTACGTGGCCGAGATTGACCTCCCGTTCAACGCCATAATTGGCAGGCCAGCCCTGTACCGATTCATGGCAGTAGCCCACTACGGCTACCTTGTCTTGAAGATGCCTACACCGACAGGCGCCCTCAAGGTTTGTGGAGACCGTGCTGCAGCAGTGTCAGCCTTGGAAAAGCTCCAGGCGCTTACAGCAGCTGGAGCACCAACCCCGGGCGGTACAGAACCAAACCGGCTCCACCCAAGTGCACGCCACCGTGCCTCTACCACAGCACCCCATGTGCATCCCCTCGACGAGGACGATGTCCCCTTGAGGCTCATCCGAATCAGCGCCGATGCCACCCAGATCATCCAGGTAGCCAGGGGCCTGGATAGCAGATAGGAGGGCGCGCTCGTTACCTCCCTCTGGCACAATGCCGATGTGCTGCATGACAGCCGTCGCGGATGCCAGAGATCCCTAGGGAGGTGATTGGGCACTAACTAAAGGTCTCCCCCAACGCCTGGCCAGTCCGACAGGAGCCCCTCAAGCAGCCCACCGAGCAGTAAAAAGCTTCATTCGGGAAGAAACCAAGAAGCTGCTGAGCGCTGGCTCCATACGGAAAGTCCGCCACCCCCGGTGCTTGGCGAACCCCGTTGATTGCTCCAAAGGCCGGCGGGAAGCTCCGTAAGTGCATCGACTACACCAGTCTCAATAAGGCATGTCCCAAAGATCTATTTTCTCTTCCTATGATAGATCAAATAGTAGGCTCGACGTCAGGCTGCGATATACTGTGCTTCCTAGATGCTTGCTCGGGTTTCCACCAGACCCCTATCTCTAGAGAACTTGAAGAGCACCCTTCACCACAGTAGTCGGCCTGTACTGTTATGCCTCTATGCCTTATGGCCTAAGAAACGCTCTCCCTACCTTCGTACGTGCAATGCACAAGACCTTAGGAGAGCTAATGAGAGACTCAGTTGAGGTGTGTGTCGAAGACATTGTTGTTAAGATCAGGCAGGGTTCGTCCCTATTAGATAATCTGGCCTTAGTCTTCGTCCGCCTGACAAATGTGAGCTCGGTGTACCCTCTGCAAAACCCTTAGAATTCCTGGCATCATGCCAAAGAACTGAGGCTAACCCAGAGAGGGTCAAAGCGGGATGTCTAGCTGCGCTGAGTCGGTTTATACCGAGGTTAGCAAAGCGAAACTTCTCTAAAGCTCCTACGGAAATCCGGCCCATTCGCTTAGACCGACGAAGCGGAGGAAGCTCCCCTGGAACTGAACCAGCTCTTGATGACCCTACCCGTAATAGCAGTCCCCGAGCCCGAAGAGCATCTGCTGCTCTACATCGAGGCGACGGCTGCAGAGGTGAGTATGGTCCTCACCGCAGGGCGGCCGGACCCCATACCACCGCAACCTGCTTCGCTGTCAAGAAACAAGTGCCAAGAAACCCCGGAGGCCCAAAACGGACCCCGGACCCCCGACACAACCTCCCTGAGGACCAGCAGAACCTCCCGGAGGTGCAACAGAACCTCCCGGACGTCCAACGGGACCCCCGGAGCTCCCGGGAAATCAGCGGGACCTCCCGGAGGTCCAAGACAGCCTGGGGGACCTCCGAGTATCAGCACCCGGCGGTCTCCCCAGGCTGAAAGCTATCCTCCACAGCCCCCACGCGACGGACAATGCCGCCAAATGGGCGGCGGAGCTACTGGAGTTTGAGCTAGGCTTCCTTCCTCGTCACGCAGGCAACAGCCAAGCACTAGCTGACTTCGTGGCTGAAGTAGACGCCAACGCAGGCTGACTCAGGGGGCAATGGAGACGGTGAACCAGGACCCTGAGCCCTGGCCTTCATCGGGCCTTACTGGATGCTGTTCTTCGACGGCTCCTTGCGAAAGTAGGGGGCCGGTGCTAACATACTGTTCCTCACGCCATCGGGGGGGGGGGGGCAGTGTGGGTATGTGGTGCGTCTCAATTCCAAGGCAGCCAACAACATGGCAGAGTATGAAGCACTCATCCTTGTCCTAAAGACAGCCCTGTCTCTAGGCGCTTGCCAGTCGTTGGCTCAGGGCGACTCCCAGCTGGTTATCAAACAAGTTGGTGGAGACAGACTTCCTCGCCTTGGACCTGCACCACGTACCGCGCGCTAGCAAGGCCGCAGCTGACGACCTCTCAACGAAGACCCCCACCGGAGCCCCTGTGCCGGAAGGGGGCTTGGAGAGGACGTTGCTACGGCCCACAGGCCGGCCCGCCGAGCCGGGCGAAGGGGGCTAGACCAGCACCTCGAAGCTGGCGGTCCCAGCGGCCATGGACGCTGCCAAGGATCATAAGCGTCACTGGGGACTCCGTGCAACCCAGCGCTCAAGATCCAGATGCTCAAGTCAGACCCGATGCAAGGATCACGGAGGTCCGGGACTACTTGAAAGACAATATCCTCCCTGATGAACGTGTATCCGCTGAACGGATCGTGCGTATGGCTAAGAGACACATGGCGGTAGAGGGGGATCTCTACCGACGCGGCGCCAACCACATCCTATTGCGGTGCATAACCCAGGGGGAAGGCTGCGACTTGTTCGCTGAGATCCATGGAGGCGAATGTGGGAGTCACTCTTCCTCACGCACGCTTGTCAGTGAAGCCTTTCGGCATGGCTTCTACTAGCCGGCAGCACTCCAGGATGCCGTCAAGCTGGTCGAGAGCTGCAAGGCGTGCCTGTTCCACGCCAAGCAGATCCATACACCTGCTTGGACGGTACAGATGATCCAGCCCACATGGCCATTTGCTATACGGGGGCTGGACATCCTGGGCCTGGGACCATTCCCCAGAACCTTGGATGGGGACCCGCTCACGAACCTTCGGAACACAGAACACCGCTGTAAGTTCTACCCCTAGAGCAACGATAGGACAGACTCTTCTTTTTATAATAAATTCCATAAAGTCCAGGAACAGTGCTCGGTGCAGCTAAGCCTCAGGGGACGGTCCAGGACTACGTTCAGCTTCGCCTGGTTCTGACCCCAAGCGCGTAGAGTCTTGCTTCCCTTGAGGCGGGTCGTGGCCTCCATACTCAGCCTGCCTTCCTCCTATGGAAATTTATATGAAAAGAAATCTGTCCTACGTTGCTCTTCTTTGGTGCTCATTTAATTTACTTATTAAATTTTTATGATTGCCCTGCTCGCGCGTGCTCACCATGCGTTCAGCTCCCTCTTCTCATTCTCATCATTAGTCGGCATTTGCTGCCCTACCAAAGGCGGTTGCGTGGGAGGTACCGGCCGATAGCCAGGGGGCCCCCGAGCCCCCGGCACTTCGCGCACGGTAGTTCCCAAGCACCGTATAGGTGGACGGGGACCGTAAGCCAAATAAGACTATGAGATAGAGGGGGGGAGCCCCCAAGGAGAATTACGTTTCCCTTACTTGTGTGCAGGACCTCTCGGCCTCAGCTCCCCGCAGGAGTATGGTAGGCACATCCATCCAATGGAACGGACCTACCAGGGGGCCGCTACGGGATCGCGCAAGACCGAAACCCCAAGGTAAGATCAAAGAACTAGACCTCACAGGGGCGAGGCCCTGAGGTCCCACGTGTCCAGCGGGGCAAGACCTTCCACCTCCTTGAGGGGGAGCTCCGGGCCCGCCGCGTGGTCTACAGAAGCCGGACCTCCCCCCCCCTCCGCAGGGAGAGGTCCGAGGACTCCACGTGCCCCACGAGCCCGGACCTCCCCTCAGAGGGGAGCTCCGGGCCCGCCACGTGGCCAACAGGCCCGGACCCCCTCCGATCTCGTAAGGCGGGTCCTGGAGACCTCCGGAGCCCTTAGTATACAGTAAGGACCCGGAGAAGGTGTCTATGCAGAGCTTCGAGATTGGTCAAGGCCTCCGAGTACCTTGCGGAGCTAAGGACTCGGCCAGGAAAAAGTCAGGAAGAAGACTAGGACATGCAGACACAGAAAGAAACAGGAGTCTGTTCATACAAAGGCTCCACGAGCTGGGCTACAGACTCAACAAAAATAAAAAAGGAAGTACAGGGCCCTGTGGCCACGGGGGCAGATGCCTAAGAGTCCCCGGACTTCCGATGAAACCTGGAGGCCACGAGGGCAGCCAAGTCCTCGACCTCGGCCCTGACAGCTTCCTCCCGATCGGCGACGGGTCCTAGACGGACTGGCCCAAGAGAAAAGGAAGGGTCTCGGCTCAGGAAGCACGACAGAACGTGCATAGCGACCTCCTTCGCAAGGCCCCGACCTTCCGCTTCAAGCTCGTCGGCGATCACTGCTTCGAGCCGACCCAGCTCATCGCCGATGGACTCAAGTGCCGGGATTGCTTTGGACATCGACCGCGCCGGAGCCTCCACCTGCACAGGGCTGAAACCAAGAGGAGCCAAGGCGGACCCCGCCTTGGCAATAAAGCCCCAGACTGCCTGGGCCTCGGCAGACCGCATGGACTGGAGCTTCTCTACCTCTTGGCGAGCCGCCAGCTCGCGATCCATCGCCGCCTGGCGCTCCTGGGAGAACTGCTCCTCCCTCGCGGCAACAGCCGACTCACGGAGCTCCAGCTCCTCGGTCCGAGCCCTTAGCTCCTCCACTTTGGCCCTCAGCCGGGCGGTGGTCTTCTCCTCCTCGGCCGCGACAGCGCGTTCCCGATCGGCGACGGCGCGCTCCCGACAGGATGCCTGCAGATGCAACTCCTCTGCGGCGGCGGAACGCTCCTTGGCTTTGGCTTCAACGTGGGCCAGAGCCTCGCGGTAGGTGGCACGAACCGGCCGGGACTCTGACTCCAAGCGGCTAATGGCCTTCTTCAGAGTGCCAAGCAGAGCACTCATGGCCTCAAGCCTTGACTGCCTCGAGTCAAGGTCCGCCTTAGCCTCCTGGGCCTGCTGCTGCCAGCTGAGAAGACGTTCCCTCTCGCCGGCCGGCGCCCCCCGCTCCTGCTCAAAGGCGGATTGGAGCTGCCGGGCGCTGGTCTGGACACGCCCCAGGGTGTCCCACACGGGCACCGGGGCAGGGGGGACAGGAGTCACGCCACTGGACCCCCCCTGTCGAGTCTAAGACCGGCGGAGGCGCCGGCGCCTCAGCAACCAGGGTGGGGCGCTGTCCTAGGGAGGCCAGGGGGCCAGCAGGCGTACCTACAGCGGCCCTCCCAGTCTCAGGACCGGACTTCTGGACTGGTGAAGGAGGGCGGATGGGAGCAGATGCGGCCACCACGAAGGGTGAACTCGCCGGCGCAGAGGGAGCCCCCGTCGATTTGGGGACCATGGGAGCCACCACGGTCTCCAGGTGCTGAGGCACGGAGCCTCCGTCGGTTGAAGGCGGCCGGGTAAGAGGCCCGCCCCCAGCAGCTGGTCGGTCCCTGCAAGAAGAGAAAACCCTCAGGCTAAGAGAGGAGACAAGAGCTCTGCTCCTACAAGCCAGAAAGAGCAACACTTACTCCTACAATCACGGAGCTCATCTCAGAGAAGTCCGGGTCTATCGAACACGTGTCGCCACCGGAGCTTATCTCCGGGATGTCTTTCGTTGCTAGACACGTGTCAACCTCGGGGCATGTTCCTGAGGAAGGAAGAGAGGAAAGACCGGCATCCACACGTGGCGTGCACGGAGCTCACCTCCGAAGAAGAGGGGGGTCTCGATCGATTGACACGTGGCACAACCGGAGCTCGTCCCTGCGGGAGAAGAGATACCAGGCTCGGAAGGACACGTGGAGCTTCCGGAGCTCTTCACCATGGAGGTAACGAGTCTGGAGCGGTTTTTACGCGTAAAGATACTGGTACGCAACGGAAACCGATCTAAACTCCACAATGTTACCGAAGATAAGACGTCAGGATCTAACAAGAATCTGAGTAAGACTCTTATTCGGGATCCAATCAGATTAGGACTCTTCTATTCCTAATTATAAATAGAACCCAAAACCTCTGGCCGAAACCACGAACTTCTCTTTCAACTCCTGAGCCGACGACTTAGAGCCCTAGCCCTAACTCGCCGAGCAAAACATCGCCAAAGCGCAACAAGGGAGATCATCGGAGGAGAACCAAGCGGTCTGAGGAGGACCCCGAAGAAAAGAAGAGCGTGAGGTAGGACTTCAATACCACCTTACGACATCATTGTGTTCATCTCTTTGCATCTGTTCTTCGATTCCTTTCGAACAGAAGCCTTTTGTGGGCAGAACACTCGATGATCAGTTTGATCTAAAGACAAGATCATCGCCACGTTCATCTTTGATCTGAACACCTCTGACCATGCAAGCCATGCAAGAACAACAGATCAACCTAATAAAACTAATCATAGGATAGCATGCATGTGCATCATCGCATCTAGTTTAGGGTCTGGGCATGATATTGATTGCTGTGAATTTTGTATGCACGTGAATCCTACATAGCAGGACAGATCCAGGAAGCTGTCTACGACGAGCTGCAGCAACAAGGTTTTGAGAATCGAGAACAACCGGAACCACAAGAACAAGGCAAGTGCTCCTTGACCATGTTGATCCTATGTTTTGGGTAAAACTGTTTTGATTTGTGAAAAGGTGTGCGTACTGAGTCAAACATGATGGGAAACCCTTTTATAGGAGTTTACTAGTATTGGTTAAACCACCCTTGTCGCCTGGGAAGTTTATGAGTCGGGTATGGTTTTTGCTTTATGCTTCGCTGAGTCTATGGGATTGGGAAGCGAGATAGATGTGTCTAGCTAACTGCACTCATAATGATAATGAGAAACTGATGATGTTAATGAACATGGATCGGAGGGAGATCTAGGCAAGCCTGGGTTGGTGAATGAGGTAGCATGAGATGGTGGTTTTACTTGCCGTAGATCTAAGGACCGGTTCATGCATGCACATGCCAGGATAACAGTGCCACCACAAGGCCAAGTATGGGTGCTGCTTAGCTGAGTAATTAGGTAAGTTGCTAGAGTGTTATGGACTGTGGAAGGCGCGGGGAATGGGAGTCGAGTGAGGACTGCCCTGGGAACTGCATGGCACAAGAGGGGGCCCGTGGGTGGGAGAATTGGAGATTCTAGCCTGCTGGTGAAACCTTAGTGAGTCCATACATCTAGTAACCCCTTTGTAAAGGCTATTTTGTGATCTCTTGACCATACACCGACGGTTTTGTACTGGTATAATGGAGGTTCTGCAGTCGCCGACGGGTGACGAAATCACAAACTTGTGGGTAAAGAGGTGCAAACTCTGCAGAGTTATTAAAACTATCATGATAGCCGAGCTTACGGTCACAAGCACCTGGCTAAACTGCCATGATTAGATGGGATGTTTACTGGGATGGTTATTGGGATGGTTATTGGGAAGGTTCTTGGTTATGGATTTTGATTATGGTTTGTTTTGGGACTGTGGAGTCCAGGAGATGAGATGGTTGCATGACTGGTGGGTCATGACATGAGATTGGTCTCAGTACGAGACGAGGTTGTTTTATGAGATGAGATGGTAGCGAATACGAGGAGGTATTCGTGAGTATGAGTAAAGGATTGGTTAATATTCGGATGGAACACGGGAAGTGATGGAGGTATGTTGGTAATTAGTACATGCTGGGACTACATTCATCTAAAGTTAAGTTGCTGTTTTATCATGATTTTATAAATTTGCTTTTCTGCAAATAAGCTTTTTATACCTATCTTGTTTATGAGCTGCATATCATGTGTTATTCCCGCACTTGCTGAGTACATCATTGTGCTCAAACTTGCATTATTATTTCTTCATCAACAGCAAGAGAAGACTATTATGAAGACCGAGTAGAGCATTATGGCGTGTGATCTTGTAAGGGCCTCAGTTTTGGCACACATTTGAAGTGTTCATCACCACACCACACCAATTTTCACTCCATTCGGAGTTGATCTTGACATGAGCTAAGTGGGACGAATTCAAACCTTATTTGAATTCAAAACTGAACTTGTGTTGAAATTCACTCAAACCGAGCCCAATTTGAATTCTATTCAATTCAAATGGCTCAGGGGTGAATAATTTGAATCACCAGGGGTATTATGGGGCTCACTGTTCACAACAGTGATTAGGAGTAAATTTAAGAGGTTAAAACCCTGGGTGGGACCCACATGTCATAGAGGGGAGAAGGAGAAACTTGCACCCAAAGTCAGAGTCTCGGTGGGAAATCCCACCGAGCAGCTGTCGGCTGTGCCACCGAGCAGCTACCGGCGCCACCAGCTGCTTCCCTCTCCACGCGCTGGCGCCCAGGGCGGCTGGCTCGCGCCCCCACGTGACCGGCACCGCCTCAGCCGAGCGGGAGTCGGCCGGCTTTATCTTCTCGCGGGCAAACCCGAGCAGCGGCATTGTTTCTCGCCGCAGCTCTCTGCTCAACCGGGAAAACCAGCAAAACCATCTCCTCCTTCGTCCCTGAGCTGCTAGACAGCCACCTGAGCTCGCACTTCACCTCCCCAACGCCAGAAACCCCGAGCTCCGACCTCCTTTGCCCAAAGACGATCGCCACTGTGGCCACCTAGCCTCAGCCGAGAGTCAGGCGCCCATGGGCAGCGTTCCACAGGCGATTTCACGGTCCAGCGAGAGAGGCAACAGGAGCGCGTGACCACCGTGCTGCTCTCCTCCAAGTTTGGAAGCCAACCGTGAAGAATCTGCAGAGAATTTCCAGTTTTTGCTCCGGCAACCGTAAACCGAGCTTCCGGTACGGTTTCTTTAAATTCTCGCTCTATGATCTTTCGGAGGTCATCAAATCTTGCACATAGACGCTGGACTAGCCGGCGATCAAGTTCTTTTCTGCATCCGTAGCGTCAAAACTTTCTAGGAGTGACGAATTTCGAGCTCGATCGAGGGCGGTCATGGCGGGCACGATCGGTCACATGGTGCCGACCGACTTGCCGCCATCCCTGAACCGTTTTGACACCTTGTCGAGCTTCCTAGAGGTACACTGATGCTGTAGGGCCATTTGTTCGAGGTGTTGGCGGGTTTAGAAACCACGGTCGACGGTGTCGAACCTCAACCAAGGCCGCGGCACGTCGCCGAACTACTTCCGGTCACCCCCAGCCCGACCTGTCACCCCCGACGCGTTCCTCGACGTCGACAACCCCCTGGCGGCGAGTTTCAGACCATGGGAGGTCCGGCAGCGGCGAGCCGGCGAGCCCCGAGCCTGCTCCGGCGAGGTCGGCGGCGCGGGCGCAAGATAACGGCAGGAGGAAAATGAAGCCGGCTGGCCCACCTGTCAGCGGCTGAAGAATTTAAATCGGGATCGGGTGGCCAGGGATCGGCTGCGCTGGCGTGCAAATACCCTGTGAGCTCCGGTGTGCCGGAGACCTCCGCTCTCGACACGTGTGTTATCCCCAGTGTGCCCGACACCTCCGCGCTCGACACGTGTGGTATCCCCGGTGTGCAGGACACCTCCGCGCTCGACACGTGTCCCCGCGGGCCCCGAGAGTTCAAACTCTTCCCCCGATTTTCAGAATTCTTCCAAACTTCAAATCCTCATAACTTTGGCTAGAGAGCTCCAAATCGTGTGAACCAAATTTTGTTGGATTCAGCTCTCTGAGCACTTTCCAGCAACACCAAATTCAGCTCATGAAAGTGAATAGTTTTCCAGAATTAAATCCCTAAAGTTTAAACTGTTGGGAATTTTATCTGGAGAACTACTAGATGAAAAATTCTGAAATTTGGCTGAAAGGTTCATTGGAGAATCCCAGTAAAATTTTCAGACTCATCCAAGTTCATTTAGTTACCCCAATTGGGTGATTAAGGGAACTGCCCAGAGAAAATAGAAAGATGTACAGAAACATTTTTCAGATTTTCTCCAATCTTAATTAGGACATAACTTTCTGTAGAATTCTTCAGTTGACATGAAACCAATTCCATCAGAACTATCCTAAAGTCTAGTTTCCAGAAAGTAATGGTGGGAGCCATGAAAAGCCCTGGAATTACTTAGAGGCCCAATTATTGACCAAAGAGGCTTTTATTTGTACAAGGTACAATTGAACTTGGTTTCAAATGAAAATTGGTCAAGACTCTGGTTAGGATCCTACCAAGCCACAATAAAAATTTCAGAACCACAGGGGAGGGCTAGCTAGAGTTATTAGTAAATAAGTATTCAAGTTTACACTTTGCATTCAAATTAACGTGTAGTATTGTATTAAACGTGTAGCCATTGAAGAAGAGACTCCAGAAGTGCTGGACTTCCTCCTTCCGGAAGAGGAACTAACCCCTGACCAGCAGCAACAAGGCAAGCCCCGGTTTGCATTAACCCTTCCATAAGTTTTACTTTGTTTACATGCGTCATATGAAGTATGTTTGTGCATTAGGTATAGGATGGATGGAACCCCACTTGCATAACCCAAAGGTTCCTAAAAGAGTGAGGGTAGTGTCTAAGACCTCGAGTAGACAGGCTATGCTTAATGAGTCATAGGACTTCGGTACAAGTCGAGTAGTTGGAATCTACTCGTGAGATAGGCTTGGGACACACGGATTTGGTTGAGTGATGTGAGATCACTTTAGTAATGAAAATGAGACTAGGCAGGGGCTAGGGCGCAGCAAGAGAGAGTCTTGTGTGCATGGCCCTGCCCGTGTCGATTGAGGACCGATCCGTGTGCGACCCTGCTGAACAAGTATTGAACGTACCGAAGGCATATTGGATATATGGGCCCCGATAAACCGATGTAGCCTAAACCTCCGGGCATCGAGGCATAGCACACCGATTTATAGGTGTAGGTTGAGGGCAGCAAGGTGGAAATCTGCCAACGGGCATAGAGAGATGCTCCGTGTGGGGAACCTCCTGCTCGTTTCGGTGCGACCGGTTCGACGTTTGGGCTGTTGGGTGAAATGTTGTCCCGTACGACATCGAGTGAGCGTGCTGTGCAGCTCCACGGGTGGGCGTACGTGACGTGCTCTTTGGGTTTCCCTGCAGGTGTATATCGAGTCGATTCGCCGTCCCTCACGGTGACGAGTACCGCTTGTTCACTGCGTCGTAACGTAGACTAACGAATGAAATGTTATGATTCAATATTGCTGCTATGATATAATTGTATTGCTACATGTGTGCCACCAAATATTGCTTACTAAATTTCAGCTTCATGAACTGTTAACTTGTTGCTAAAAGATGAATTAAGGATGAACTTGTAGGCATGTCCATTTGCTGCAACATTGCTATCCTGTGTCATGGTACACCTCATGTAGAGTTTCATGCTTAGGTGAGTCGGTTAAGCCTTGCTGAGCCTTCGTGCTCACGGTTGCTGCTTAAGTGTTTTTCAGGTGAGGAGCCACCCACGGACTCGGAGTACGAGTCCACCGGCGAGGGTTACCCTCCATCGGGGACTACGGCTGAGTGGGAGCCGTACACGCCGCTCTGAGCTGAGGAGTGCAGCTAGTGTGGGTTGCCCTAGGGCTGGGCAACCGACTTTTGCTAGATAGGCGGGCGTGAGTTGTATAAAAGAAACTTCCGCTGTGTAATAAAAGACCCTAGTTTGTAACTGACAAGTGTACTATTTTGTACATTCAGTTTGTTTTTCCCATGTAATATAATGTGTTCTTATGACGTGTGCTGTCGGGTGTCGCATCGCGCGGCATCACCCTCTGCGATCCTGGATGAGCGGATTCCGGTCCGCCACAGCCTGGTATCAGAGCTGCAGTGGGGATAGCACAGTACTAAAGGACTGCATTATGGGAAAAACTTAGGTATACGGTGAGGAATCGGTAGCTGCCCAAGTAAGGACTATATTAGCATAGTTACTTAAAATGGCAAAGACTAACCTATGTGTTATAATTCTGAATTTTAATTATGTAAAGACGCACCTACGCTCTGGTAAGTATGGTAAGGAAGGCCACCGAAAGCGGTTCAATTTCGGTTAGCTTCCCCTGACAAGGAACGTGGTTCAGGGATTTGTCTCACAGCTTGGTGTGAGACGTCAATATGAAACTCTTGGACTCTTCATGTCCCTGAGTTCATATGAAACGCTGATCCCTAGCGTGCATTAGGCAAGTAAGTGGAGACCCCATCGCGTGGTCAGTAACGCGAGAGTGTGTTCGTCTGGAAGTAGCCCAGGAGGACATACGCAGCGCTTGCCATCGGCGTGCCCTGCAGGGCAGTAGGTGGTATCTGTTGGGTTGATAACATTCCCAACCGTGACGACCCGTTCATGACCTACTCGGGTTCCCCGTCGTGTGGTGTTGAAACACGATCACGTACCTTGAGACGTGACCTAACTCAAGGACGGCCGTATGACAATGATACGGGCGTTTGTATTTACTTTCAAATATGAAACTGCCTGAAATGAATAACCATTGAGTGCACCATTATTGTGTGGTCTTCTGCAGGTACTAACCACGTATGTATTCGTGTAGAAAACGTGTGCGAGAGACCGTGTAGTGCCACACTTAAGACGTATATGCCGGTATGATCCGGTTAGGATTTTCTTTGGTGAGGAACGTAGTACCGAGACATTGTAGGCATATACATGAAAATATTGAGAACGTGGAACTAAAATCATTAGGTTCAACAATTAAGACTCTGGTTGGGTATAAGAATGGGATGGTGGACCATGATAGCTAAAGGGATGAAAAACAGAGTGCTCTGTTTTGGACAGCAAGATTGCTGATCTTCAACAAGGCATAACTCACAGGTCTTTTAGCCCAGGGAGGTGTGCTATATAGTTCTGGAAAGGTATTCAAGTCCTCTACAACTTTGTTGTAGACTTCCAGAGCTGAAACTCGCCTTAAGATGGCTGAAATCCCAGAGGAATGTAAACTGTCCAGAACCAGGGCAGAGTAAAACATCCTCTGAACTGATCTGTTTTTCAAACCTAACTCCCAGTAGAAAAATCTAAAATTGTCATATAATACATCCCTAGAAATAGTAGAAGATGTGTGACACCTTTACAATTCAAAGTTCCTGAAATTTCAGCACAGAATTAGTGGAAATCAGGATTGAAAACAGCCACTTCCAAGGGAGGTGCTGTTAAAATTCTTCCAGAAATTCTGCTGACTTTGAATTAGCACAACTTTTTAACCAAAGCTGATCTGGGGGCAAATGAGTACTTGTTGGAAAGATACTGAAGTTAACTGGAACTTTAGTATTCAACTTGAGTCATGAAAATGCACCGAACCAGATCAAAACTTGGAATAGGTAGAAACTGGTCATTCTGACAGAAGAATGACCGTTGAACCCACTGGAGAGGGTGTGGTACCCTAAGGGTCGTATACGTGATGACAACGCGATAGTAATGTCTCGTGGTGGCCAAACCTAGTTATGGTGAGCTTCCAAAGTGGAGGTTCATCAAGTTGGATTAAACTAGCTTGTGTTTGGTCTAGTAATGGTGTAGCTTGTGCAAAGTTATTACATTATCTACATACGAGATGTATCGCATGAATTGTTGTCATAACGCTTTTACGCCCATTTTTATTGGACCCTATACTATCACCGAGAAGTGTGGACCAGCAGCGTATAGATTGGAGCTACGGCATCTCTTGTTGGTGTCCATGATGTTTTCCATGTTTCGCAACTGCGAAAATGTTTGAAGCATACAGTTGCTGTTCCTACCGAAGACATCGGCGAGTTGAAACCGGATTTAACATATGATGAGTATCCGGTGGAAATCCTTGATGAGAAGGCCCGAACCACGCGTAGCAGAACGTTGTGGTTCTACAAGATCCTCTGGAGTAACCACACCGTGGAAGAAGCAACGTGGGAGAGCGAGGAATTCCTTCGTTCAAATTACCCGGAGTTCGTGGCTTCTCAACACGAGTAAGACCCTACTACATTGCTATCTCTTCCTTTGTAATCTCGGGACGAGATTCTTTTAAGGGGGGGGGGGAATGTAAGGGCCTCAGTTTTGGCACACATTTGAAGTGTTCATCACCACACCACACCAATTTTCACTCCATTCGGAGTTGATCTTGACATGAGCTAAGTGGGACGAATTCAAACCTTATTTGAATTCAAAACTGAACTTGTGTTGAAATTCACTCAAACTGAGCCCAATTTGAATTCTATTCAATTCAAATGGCTCAGGGGTGAATAATTTGAATCACCAGGGGTATTATGGGGCTCACTGTTCACAACAGTGATTAGGAGTAAATTTCAGAGGTTAAAACCCCAGTGGGACCCACATGTCATAGAGGGGAGAAAGAGAAACTTGCACCCAAAGTCAGAGTCTCGGTGGGAAATCCCACCGAGCAGCTCTCGGCTGTGCCACCGAGCAGCTACCGGCGCCACCAGCTGCTTCCCTCTCCGCGCGCTGGCGCCCAGGGCGGCTGGCTCGCGCCCCCACGCGACCGGCACCGCCTCAGCCGAGCGGGAGTCGGCCGGCTTTATCTTCTCGCGGGCAAACCCGAGCAGCGGCATTGTTTCTCGCCGCAGCTCTCTGCTCAACCGGGAAAACCAGCAAAACCATCTCCTCCTTCGTCCCTGAGCTGCTAGACAGCCACCTGAGCTCGCACTTCACCTCCCCAACGCCAGAAACCCCGAGCTCCGACCTCCTTTGCCCAAAGACGATCGCCACTGCGGCCACCTAGCCTCAGCCGAGAGTCAGGCGCCCGTGGGCAGCGTTGCACAGGCGATTTCATGGTCCAGCGAGAGAGGCAACAGGAGCGCGCGACCACCGTGCTGCTCTCCTCCAAGTTTGGAAGACAACCGTGAAGAATCTGCAGAGAATTTCCAGTTTTTGCTCCGGCAACCGTAAACCGAGCTTCCGGTACGGTTTCTTTAAATTCTCACTCTATGATCTTTCGGAGGTCATCAAATCTTGCACATAGACGCTGGACTAGCCGGCGATAAAGTTCTTTTCTGCATCCGTAGCGTGAAACTTTCTAGGAGTGACAAATTTCGAGCTCGATCGAGGGCGGTCATGGCGGGCACGATCGGTCACATGGTGCCGACCGACTTGCCGCCATCCCTGAACCGTTTTGACACCTTGTTGAGCTTCCTAGAGGTACACTGATGCTGTAGGGCCGTTTGTTCGAGGTGTTGGCAGGTTTAGAAACCATGGTCGACGGTGTCGAACCTCAACCGAGGCCGCGGCACGTCTCCGAACTACTTCCGGTCACCCCCAGCCCGACCTGTCACCCCCGACGCGTTCCTCGACGTCGACAACCCCCTAGCGGCGAGTTTCAGACCATGGGAGGTCCGGCAGCGGCGAGCCGGCGAGCCCCGAGTCTGCTCTGGCGAGGTCGGCGGCGCGGGCGCAAGAGAACGGCGGGAGGAAAACGAAGCCGGCTGGCCCACGTGTCAGCGGCTGAAGAATTTAAATCGGGATCGGGTGGCCAGGGATCGGCTGCGCTGGCGTGCAAATACCCTGTGAGCTCCGGTGTGCCGGACACCTCCGCGCTCGACACGTGTGGTATCCCCGGTGTGCCCGACACCTCCGCGCTCGACACGTGTGGTATCCCGGTGTGCCGGACACCTCCGCGCTCGACACGTGTCCCCGCGGGCCCCGAGAGTTCAAACTCTTCCCCTGATTTTCAGAATTCTTCAAAACTTCAAATCCTCATAACTTTGGCTAGAGAGCTCCAAATCGGGTGAACCAAATTTTTTTGGATTCAGCTCTCTGAGCACTTTCCAGCAATACCAAATTCAGCTCATGAAAGTGAATAGTTTTCCAGAATTAAATCCCTAAAGTTTAAACTGTTGGGAATTTTATCTGGAGAACTACTTTATGAAAAATTCTGAAATTTGGCTGAAAGGTTCATTGGAGAATCCCAGAATCCCAGTAAAATTTTCAGACTCATCCAAGTTCATTTAGTTACCCCAATTGGGTGATTAAGGGAACTGGCCAGAGAAAATAGAAAGATGTACAGAAACATTTTTCAGATTTTCTCCAATCTTAATTAGGACATAACTTTCTGTAGAATTCTTCAATTGACATGAAACCAATTCCATCAGAACTATCCAAAATTCTAGTTTCCAGAAAGTAATGGTGGGAGCCATGAAAAACCCTGGAATTACTTAGAGGCCCAATTATTGACCAAAGAGGCTTTTATTTGTACAAGGTTCAAATGAACTTGGTTTCAAATGAAAATTGGTCAAGACTCTGGTTAGGATCCTACCAAGCCACAATAAAAATTTCAGAACCACAGGGGAGGGCTAGCTAGAGTTATTAGTAAATAAGTATTCAAGTTTACACTTTGCATTCAAATTAACGTGTAGTATTGTATTAAACGTGTAGCCATTGAAGAAGAGACTCTGGAAGTGCTGGACTTCCTCCTTCCGGAAGAGGAACTAACCCCTGACCAGCAGCAACAAGGCAAGCCCCGGTTTGCATTAACCCTTCCATAAGTTTTACTTTGCTTACATGCGTCATATGAAGTATGTTTGTGCATTAGGTATAGGATGGATGGAACCCCACTTGCATAACCAAAGGTTCCTAAAAGAGTGAGGGTAGTGTCTAAGACCTCGAGTAGACAGGCTATGCTTAATGAGTCATAGGACTTCGGTACAAGTCGAGTAGTTGGAATCTACTCGTGAGATAGGCTTGGGACACACGGGTTCGGTTGAGTGTGTGAGATCACTTTAGTAATGAAAATGAGACTAGGCAGGGGCTAGGGCGCAGCAAGAGAGAGTCTTGTGTGCGTGGCCCTGCCCGTGTCGATTGAGGACCGATCCGTGTGCGACCCTGCTGAACAAGTATTGAACGTACCGAAGGCATATCGGATATATGGGCCCCGATAAACCGATGTAGCCTAAACCTCCGGGCGTCGAGGCATAGCACACCGATTTATAGGTGTAGGTTAAGGGCAGCAAGGTGGAAATCTGCCAACGGGCATAGAGAGATGCTCCGTGTGGGGAACCTCCTGCTCGTTTCGGCTGCTGGCTACCAGCTTGTGCCGACACACTCCGTCCTGAGTGTGTCGACATGTACTCCCCAGTGGTCACGGTTCACCGTGAACGCGGAGGGGGAGAGTTTGCCGCTGAAGGAAGCTTGGTCATCTTCGTCGGCGGAAACTCATCACGCTAGGAGAAAAGCCCCCTTCCTGGCGCGCCAAATGTCGAAGTGTTCAGTCGACACTTCCCCCGGGCCTGCACTGGGCAGCCCGCAGAGGTTCTTTTTTCAGTAGGGCTAGTCTCTAGCGGAGAGCTTGCGCAGATGGACGAGTTAGTAAGAGCTTGACACGGCGAGTTTTACGTGGTTCAGGCCGCCGGAACGTAAAACCCTACGTCCACGGCGAGCTATGGGGCTCGCTGTATTTCTTGCTGCTCGGGGCCGGAGGCCTGAGCTTGGGGGTGAGTTACAGCTTGAGAGTGTATGGCTAGCGTATGAGTTGCAAAGTGCGAACCCTTGCTATCAACGCCTACCCGAGCCTTTTATAGTCCAAGACTCGGGCGGCTTACAAGGGGAGCCGGGACCCGACAGATGGTCCCGGGAAGATTGTCTATTATCTACCGTATCTGCAGTTATGCCGGTAGTTGTCTCTGGCGAAGGCTTCTGAGTCTTCATCTTGCCACCCTGCCCATGCCGCATGCTAGTCGTAGTGGTTGATGACGGCGCAGGCGGCATGGGATGTCTTGTCGTGGTGTTTATTTGCTGGCAGGTTCTGACACCGCGCGCCAGTCTGTGATGCGACTGGGCGCAACGGCACCTGACAGAAGCGTGCTCCGCGTCTCCGCGTCTTGGGAAGACGAGGGCCTTGAATACCTTGTACGGGCAAGGTATGGGGCGTCTTTACGCCCGCTGCCTATTGCTCGGGGCAGGCAGCGTCGTTCTGCTGCCACGTGGCGGGCCCGGAGCCCTCCTCAGAGGAGAGAAGGGTCAGTCCCGTGGGGCACGTGGAGCCTCCGGACCTCTCCCCGCGGAGGGAGAGGCTCGGCTTTTGTTGGCCACGTGGCGGGCCCGGAGCTCTCCTCTGAGGAGAGGGAGGTCCAGCCCCGCTGGACACGCGGCGCCTTCGGACATCTCTCCCGCGGAGGGGGAGGTCCGGCTTCTGTATGCCACGTGGCGGGCCCGGAGCTCTCCTCTGAGGAGAGGGAGGTCCAGCCCCGCCGGACGCGTGGCGCCTTCGGAGCTCTCCCTGCGGAGAAAGGCGAGATCCTTATGCATTTTCCCCTGTGCGCGGGGGTACCCCATATCGCGGGTACCGACAGTGGCCCCCGGGCTTTCCTCGGGGGAGGTAACGAGCCCGAGGTGAGGCCTTCTCCTACCCGCGCACTTTCTTGTCTTGAGTACTCCCTGTGCTGGCAGGGTCTTGACGGCTTCGGAGTTCAGCCTCTTAGGAGAGGGTGAAGCCTGGCATCGGAGCTCGGCCCGGCTGTGGGTGCGGAGGTCCGGAAGTCATCAGAGCTCAGGTCCACGAAGGGCGTGAGGTCCGGCATCAGGGCTCGCCTCTGAAAGGAGGGCGAGGGCTGGCATTGGAGCTCGGCCCAGCTGTGGGGGCGGAGGTACGGAAGTCATCGGAACTCAGGCCAGCAAAGGGCGTGAGGTCCGGCATCAGCGCTCGCCTCTGAAAGGAGGGCGAGGGCTGGCCTCGGAGCTCGGCCTGGCTGTGGAGGCGGAGTCCGGAAGTCATCGGAGCTCAGGCCAGCGAAGGGCGTGAGGTCCGGCATTAGCGCTCGCCTCTGAAAGGAGGTCGAGGGCTGGCCTCGGAGCTTGGCCTGGCTGTGGAGGCGGAGTAAGGAAATCATCGGAGCTCAGGCCAGCGAAGGGCATGAGGTCCAGCATCGGCGCTCACCTCTGAAAGGAGGGCGAGGGCTGGCATCGGAGCTCGGCCCAGCTGTGGGAGCGGAGGTCCGGAACTGCTCAGCGGTCCCCCCTTTCCCGTCCCTTAGTCTCATTTGGTTTACTGTCCCAGGCCGGAATACGGGGCGTGGGTAATCCAGTGCACTTGGTCCCGGAGGTCTGGCCCCAGCTCCAGTCAGGGTGTAAACGTCCGGCCCCCTGGTACTCAGACCGTAGCGCCGGGGGGCAGAGTGCGCATGCTTTGGGTGCAAGACCGGGCAAAGCAAGGATCCTGACCCCCCGGTCTAGCGTAGGTCTTTTCTCGGAGGAGACCAACTGGCGGTACAGTACCCTTACAGGGGGAGATCCAGAAGGCCACCGGGCCTCTGGCAGGTACCCCAAGCACTACCGCCTTCGGCAGGATGGCAAATATCGACTATGCATGAGAGCAGGAAAGAGGAACCGAGTGTACAATGGATGCACACTGTCTAGAGCGTGGGGAGGTGTTCATATAAATTAATGCGTAATTTAAATAAACACCTAAGTAAGCATGGTGAACTTACTGGGGTGGCGTCGGAGCGCCTGTCTTCACGCAGAGCGGGTCATGCGTGGCTTCGTCGTACGCCGGAAACGGGGGGACCCCCATGGCTATATCAGGGGGAGGCATGGCTTTGGCCCTGCATACCATGTGGTAGGGTAGTTCCCGTGACCCGGCCCTGGGAAGTCCGGCTGGCCCTCGACATGGCGGAGCCAGTATCCCCCGATGGCTCTGGGTGCGCGTCTGCACTGGTTGTGTGGGTCTGCTTGGCATGGACATGGCACGCATTGCATCCCTAACCGGTTTGACGGCGTCCAGGTGGCTCTCGGTCAGTAGGAGCCATGCCGGGTGGCTTAACCGACCAACGTGCGGGACGATGAGCGTTCCCAGCACTCGCCTCCTTGGACTACAGCGAGCTAATCGCAGCCTTCCTCCTGGGTTATGCACCGCAATAGGATGTCGTGGCGCCACGCCCGTAAAGATACCAGTGCGTAGCACTTAGCCATCCGCACCACCCGTTCAGCGGATGCACGTTCATCAGGAAGGATGTCCTTCAAGGAGTCCCGGACCTCCGTGGTCCATGCATCGGGACTACTTGAGCTTCTGGATCTTGAGCGCTGGGTTGCACGGAGTCCCCAGTGACTCTTACGATCCTTTGGCGGCATACAGGGCCGCCGGGACTGCCTAGCTTCGAGGCACTGGTTCAGCCCCCTTCGCCCAGCTCGGCGGGCCGGGCTGTGGACCGCAGCAACGTCCTCTCGAAGACTCCTTCGTGCGCAGGGGCTCTGATGGAGGCTTTCGTTGAGAGGTCGTCAGCTGCGGCCGTGCCAGCGCACGGTACATGGAGCAGGTCCAAGGCGAGGAAGTCTTTCTCCAACATCCGCACGTGGAGCAGATAAGCAGCTAGCTGTGGGTCATTGCAGGGGCATTCACCCTTAACTTGCTTGATAACTAGCTGGGAGTCGCCCTGCGCCAACAACTGGCGAGCGCCCAGAGACAGGACTGTCTTTTAGGCCAAAGATGAGTGCTTCATACTCTGCCAAGTTGTTGGTTGCTTTGGAATTGAGATGCACCATGTACCCAGACTGCTCCCCCGATGGCATGAGGAGCAGTACGCCGGCACCGGCCCCCTGCTTTCGCGAGGAGCCGTCGAAGAAGAGCGTCCAGTGAGGCCCGGTGAAGACCGGAGCTCGGTACTTTGGTTCACCGTCTTTATGGCCCCCTGGGTCAGCCTTCGTTGGCGTCCACTCAGCCACGAAGTCAGCCAGTGCTTGGCTCTTGGCTGTCTGACATGGTCGGGAGCTCAGCTTGAACTCCGCCGTCTTCGGGCTGTCTTCCGGCTTCGGAAGCTGGCAATGGGTGCCAACTCCACCCTCCGGCTGCTCTGGCGCACTTGTCCGCCAGGCTGAAGATCTCGGAGGCATCGCAGACCTCTCTGGTTGCAAGCCTCTCAAGCATCTTCTCGTCCCAGACATTGTCGAAGTGCCGCCACCACAGAAGCACTTTGAATATGCGGAATGGTGTTGCGTACCTGGGAGAACCGCTGGATGAATGAGCACAGCGACTCCCCAGGTTGTTGCTTGATGGCGTGGAGGTCAGGCTCCGTGCCGGGACGGGTGTAGGAGCTGCCGAAGTTGGCGATGAACTGCCGGCAGAGCTCTCCCCAGGAAGTTATGGAACCCTGAGGGAGGTTCATTAGCCAAGACCGGGCTGGGCCGGTCAAGGCGACGGGGAAGTAGTTTGGCCATGACGGCCTCATCCCCTCCTGCAGCAAGCACGGCGGTGGAGTAGATCTGGAGGAACCCCGCCGGGTTGACGCTGCCGTCGTACTTCTCGGGCAGGTGCGGCCGAAACTTGCGCGGCCACCTCGCGAAGCGGAGGTGGGGCTCCAGGGCCGTACATCCTGCCCCTGTTGCTGCAGGCGTTGTTGCCGCGAACGCTTGGTTTGCCGCTGGCACAGTGTACCCCGGTATGAGCAAGGCTGTGCCATAGACCGGGGGCGCCATTTGCAGGACATATGGCTGTGGCATATGCTGCGTGGCGTATGTCTGGGGCAGAGTTCGCGTGGCGAAAGTCTGCGCCTCAGGCAGGGTTGAGGCAGTCATCATGCTGACGCTGGCCTCTTGGCTGCGACGCCTTTCTCGTCGCTGTTCGAGGAACACTCGGGCGTCTTGGCCCAGGTGGCATCGTTCCAGCTCAGTCCACAGGTCCGTCGACGGAAGCCTGGTGGAGCTGGAATCCGCCGTCTGTCCGTCAACCGTCGGCGTGCGCGTCAGCGACACAGCCGGTTGGCCGGAGCGTCATCCCCGCTGAAGTCAAGGGTTTGCGGCAGCGACGACAAGACGGTCTACCTCGCGAATCCACTGCTGGGTCGTTGCCTGAGGCGCGTCCCCAGCAGGCGGATTGTGCAGTAGCACTCTTGCTGCGGCTAGCGCACCCCCGCCGGGTACGCCCAGCGCTACTGAAGACCTGACGCTGGTTGGAGCCTGCATTGCCGGGGTCGGCGCTGCCAGAGCCGGCTGCTGGCTCCCAGTGCAGGTATTGGTGCCGCGAACGCTTGGTTCGCCGCTGGCACAGTGTACCCCGGTATGGGCAAGGCTGCTCCCTACACCAGGGATGCCGTTTGCGGAGCATATGGTTGTGGCATATGCTGCGCGGCGTATGCCTGGGGCAGAGCTTGCGTGGCGAAGACCTGCCCTTCAGGCTGGGTCGAGGCCGGCGTCATGCTGACGCCAGCCTCTTGGTTGCGACGCCTTTCTTGACGTCACTCGAAGAGCACTCGGGCATCTTGGCCCAAGTGGCATCGTTCCAGTTCCCTTCTCAGGTCCGTCGACGGGAGCCTGGAGGAGCTGGAATCCGCCGTTAGCCCGTCAACCGTGGGTGTGTGCGGTAGCGATACAGCCGGTTGTCCTGGGCGCCGTCCTCACCGAAACCGAGGGTTCGCGGCGGCGACGACGAGGCGGTCCACCTCGCGGACCCATTGCTGGGTCGCTCAATGGGGCACATTCCCCGCAGGTGGGTTTCGCAGCAGCGCTGTTGCTGCAGCTAGCTTACCTCCATGGTGTACGCTCAGCGCTGTTGAAGATCTCACACTGGTCGGGGCCTGCATAGCCGGAGTCGGCGTTGCCGGAGTCGGCTGCTGGCTACCAGCTTGTGCCGACACACTCCGTCTTGAGTGTGTCGACATGTACTCCCCAGTGGTCACGGTTCGCCGTGAACGTGGAGGGGGAGAGTCTGCAGCTGAAGGAAGCTTGGTCATCTTCGTCAGCGGAAACTCGTCACGCTAGTAGAAAAGCCCCCTTCCTGGCGGGCCAAATGTCGAAGTGTTCAGTCGACACTTCCCCCGGGCCTGCACTGGGCAGCCCGCGGAGGTTCTTTTTTCGGTGGGGCTAGTCTATAGCGGAGAGCTTGCGCAGATGGACGAGTTAGTAAGAGCTTGACACAGCGAGTTTTACGTGGTTCAGGCCGCCGGAGCGTAAAACCCTACGTCCACAGTGAGCTATGGAGCTCGCTGTATTGCTTGCTGCTCAGGACCGGAGGCCTGAGGGCGGGGGTGAGTTACAGCTGAGAGTGTATGGCTAGCGTATGAGTTGCAAAGTGCGAAACAACAGGGTTCGAACCCTTGCTAACGTTGCCTACCCGAGCCTTTTATAGTCCAAGACTCGAGTGGCTTACAAGGGGCCCGGGACCCGACAGGTGGCCCCGAGGTGATTTCCTACCAGCTACTACGTCTTGGCGCTGGCGTCGAAGTCCTCGTCCTGCCGCCCTACCCATGCCGCAGGCTAAGTGTAGCGTGTAGTCGTTGGCGATGGCAGGGGCGGCAGGGCGTGTCTTGTCCGGTCTTGTCGCTGCCTTCAAAGGCCTGCTGCTTCAGACACTGTACGCCTGTCCTGGCTTTGACTGGTCACCGCGCCTCCTGACAGGCATGCGCTGCGCTTATTGGCTGGCAGGTTCTGACACCGTGCGCCAGTCTGTGATGCAACTGGGTGTAACGGTACCTGACAGAGGCGTGCTCCGCGTCTCCCCGTCTTGGGAATACACGGGCCTTGAATACCTTGTACGGGCAAGGTATGGGGCGTCTTTACGCCCGCCGCCTACTGCTCGGGGACAGGCAGCGCTCTTCTTCTGGCCACGTGGCGGGCCCGGAGCCCTCCTCTGAGGAGAGGGAGGTCCGGCCCCGCAGGACACGCGGCACCCTCGGACCTCTCTCCCGCGGAGGGGGGAGGTCCGGCTTCTGTATGCCACGTGGTGGGACCGGAGCTTTCCTCTGAGGAGAGGGAGGTCCGGCCCCGCCAGACGCGTGGCGCCTTCGGAGCTCTCCCTGCGGAGAAGGGCGAGATCCTTATGCATTTTCCCCTGTGCGCGGGGGTACCCCATATTGCGGGTACCGACAGTCGGCCTCGACACAACATGAAGGGCAGGTCTTCGCCACGCGAGCCCTGCCTCAGGCATATGCTGCGCAGCATATGCCACAACCATATGCGCCGCAAGCAGCGGCCCCGGTCTATGGTGCAGCCTTGCCCATGCCGGGGTACGCGGTGCCAAGTGCGAACCAAGCGTTCTTAGTGCCAGTACATGCAGCAGCAGGTGCAGGATGTGCGGCCCTTGCACCCCACCTTCGCTTCGCGAGGTGGCCGCGCAAGTTGCGGCCGCACCTGCCCAAAAAGTACGACGGTAGCATCAACCCAGCGGAGTTCCTCCAGATCTA
Organism: Neostapfia colusana; assembly: GCA_030760725.1. Taxonomy (NCBI): domain Eukaryota; kingdom Viridiplantae; phylum Streptophyta; class Magnoliopsida; order Poales; family Poaceae; genus Neostapfia; species Neostapfia colusana. The sequence goes on along the minus strand of JASWHV010000017.1, from coordinate 26,353,791 downwards.
CTCCACCGCCGTACTTGCCGCAGGAGGGGACGAGGCTGTCATGGCCAACTACTTCCCCGTCGCCTTGACCGGCCCAGCTCGGTCTTGGCTCATGAATCTACCTCAGGGGTCCATAACCTCCTGGGGAGAGCTCTGCCGGCAATTCGTTGCCAACTTCGGCAGCTCCTACACCCGTCCCGGCACGGAGCTTGACCTCCACGCCGTCAAGCAACAGCCTGGGGAGTCGCTGCGCTCTTTCATCCAGCGGTTCTCCCAGGTACGCAACACCATCCCGCATATTCAGAACGCTTCTGTGGTGGTGGCGTTCCGGCAAGGCGTCCGGGACAGGAAGATGCTCGAGAAGCTCGCGACCAGGGAGGTCCGCGATGCCTCAGAACTCTTCAACCTGGCGGACAAGTGTGCCAGAGCAGCCGAAGGGCGGAACTGGCACTCTCTGCCGGCCCCCAAGCCAGGGGGTCAGCCGGGATCCGGCGGCGCTTCGTATGGGAGTAGCATAAAATCATCAGCCGCGGTCCCTGTTGCCGCAACGGCGGTGCCCAGTGGAGCTCGGGGGCCGCGCCCTGACAAGAGGCCGCGACAATCACCGGCCCCAGACGGGGGCCAGTATGAATTATGCCCTGTGCACGGCACCAGTTATCATACCGCTACCGAATGCCGGGAAATCCAGAAGCTCGCGGAGCGCTTCCGGAAAGGGAAGCAGCCTCTAACTGATGCCCACCCAACGATCAAAGCGGTGGCAAGCAGAAGGTCGAGGCCCGAGACGGCGTCGACCGCCAGGTGGAGTTCCAGGAGCTTCAGCACGCTGTAAAGGCAGTGCGCAGTCATGGGAGCTCCAGCTCCAGTGATGACGAGCACCGGAAGATGTTCTATGTCATCTTCGGCGGGTCCGCTGACCCCCCGTCCCGGAGCACGGCTAAGGCCTTGCGTCGAGTGGTAGCGTCGGTGGCTCCCCTCCCAGGTGCAGCACCGCACCTCAGGTGGATGGGAACCCCCATCAGCTTTGATGACACCGACTGCCCCAGGAACATGGCTGGGGCCGGCCAACTGCCGCTCGTGGTGGCCCCCATTATCGCCAACATGAAGATGTACCACATTTTGGTGGATGGCGGGGCTGGGCAGAACCTCATCAGTCGCGCAGCCTTCCAGAAGCTGCAGATCCCGATGGCCAAGCTCGGCCCATCGAGCCCGTTCTCAGGGGTGGGACCGGGACAGGTCGTTCCCTACGGCCACATCAGCCTCCCGGTGACCTTTAGGGCACCGGACAGCTACCGGACAGAGTACATTCTGTTCGACGTGGCCGAGATTGACCTCCCCTTCAACGCCATAATCGGCAGGCCAGCCCTGTACCGATTCATGGCAGTAGCCCACTACGGCTACCTTGTCTTGAAGATGCCTACACCAACAGGCGTCCTCAAGGTTTGTGGAGACCGTTCTGCCGCAGTGTTAGCCTTGGAAAAGCTTCAGGCGCTTACAGCGACTAGAGCGCCAACCCTCGGCAGCGCAGAACCAAACCAGCTCCACCCAAGTGCACGCCACCGTGCCTCTACCGCAGCACCCTGCGTGCAACCCCTCGATGAGGACAACGTCGCCACAAGGCTCGTCCAAATCAGCGCCGATGCCACCCAGACAACCCGGGTAGCCGGGGGCCTGGATAGCAAATAGGAAGGCGCGCTCGTTGCCCCCCTCCAGCACAATGTCGATGTGCTGCATGACAGCCGTCGCAGAGGCCAGAGATCCCTAGGGAGGTGATTGAGCACTACTTAAAGGTCTTTCCCAACGTCCAGCCGTCCGACAAGACGGAGAGTCCGCCACTCCCGGCGCTTGGCAAACCGTGTTGTTATCCCGAAGGCCAGCGAGAAGCTCCGGAAGCGCATCCACTACACCAGCCTCAATAAGGCATGCCCTAACTACCTATTTTCTCTCCCTATGATAGACCAAATAGTAGACTCGATGCCAGGCTGTGATATGCTGCTGTCGAAGTGTGCGATCGACACTTCCACCGGGCCTGCACTGGGCAGCCCGCGGAGGTTCTTTCTTCGGAGGGGCTAGTCCCTAGCGGAGACCTTGCGCAGATGGACGAGTTAGTAAGAGCTTGACACGGCGAGTTTTACGTGGTTCAGGCCGCCGGAGCGTAAAACCCTACGTCCACGGTGAGCTATGGAGCTCGCTGTATTGCTTGCTGCTCAGGGCCGGAGGCCTGAGCTTGGGGGTGAGTTACAGCTTGAGACTGTATGGCTAGCGTATGAGTTGCAAAGTGCGAACCCTTGCTATCGACGCCTACCCGAGCCTTTTATAGTCCAAGACTCGGGCGTCTTACAAGGGAAGCTGGGACCCGACAGGTGGTCCCGGGAAGATTGTCTATTATCTACCGTATCTGTAGTTATGCAGGTAGTTGTCTCTGGTCGAAGGCTTCTGAGTCTTCATCTTGCCGCCCTGCCCATGCCGCATGCTAGTCGTAGTGGTTGATGACGGCGCAGGCGGCATGGGATGTCTTGTCACGGTGTTTATTGGCTGACAGGTTCTGACACCGCGCGCCAGTCTATGATGCGACTGAGCGCAACGGCACCTGACAGAAGCGTGCTCCGCGTCTCCGCGTCTTGGGAAGACGCGGGCCTTGAATACCTTGTACGGGCAAGGTATGGAGCGTATTTACGCCCGCTTCCTATCGCTCGGGGCAGGCAGCGTCGCTCTGCTGCCACGCGGCGGGCCCAGAGCCCTTCTCAGAGAAGAGGAGGGTCAGCCCCGCGGGGCACGTGGAGCCTCCAGACCTCTCCCCGCGGAGGGGGAGGTCCGGCCTGTGTATGCCACGTGGCGGGCCCAGAGCTCTCCTCTGAGGAGAGGGAGGTCCGGCCCCACTGGACACGCGGCGCCTTCAGGCCTCTCTCCCGCGGAGGGGGAGGTCCGGCTTCTGTTTGCCACATGGCGGGCCCGGAGCTCTCCTCTGAGGAGAGGGAGGTCCGGCCCCGCCGGACGCGTGGCGCCTTCGGAGCTCTCCCTGCGGAGAAGGGCGAGTTCCTTAGGCATTTTACCCTGTGCGCGGGGGTACCCCATATCTCAGGTACCGACAGTGGCTCCCGGGCCCATATCGGGGGAGATAGCGAGCCCGAGGTGGGACCTCCGTCTCTTCCGATCCGCGCACTTCCTCTAAGTCCCAAATTGACCGCTGCCGGAGCACGAACGGCCACGGGGTCGCGGGAGCGTGCGCTCACTTGGTGGTTGCTTTTACTGCGGCGGTTCCCAAGACTGCCACTTCTGCACGTTGTGGCGCTTTCTTCGGGAACCGCCGAAGTGCCTTGCCGGCTCATCTTCTCAGGAGACTGACTTCTTGCCCCCACCGCTTCAGTCAGGCGGCTTGGGCCCACCCGTCATCGGCACTCGGTTTAGGAACCAAAGCGGTCGCCGACGCGGGGTATCCGAAGAGTTCCGAATCGCTTGGGATCGCACCCGGGAAGGTGTTAAATTAAACCTCCATCTGGGTTCATTCCCCTTATAAGGCTTCCAACCCCTGCGCCTCCCTCAGGTCCCTGCAGCCTTGTCTTCTTCCATGGCTCTCAACCCGCCTTATGGGGGAAGAATTGCTCTTGGTTCCCTCCAGCGGTCGCGTCTGCCCCAAGCCTGGGACTCAGGGAGTCTGCCTGCCCTGCCCCTGAGGGTAGTGGAGTCTTCAAAAGAACCGCTGAAGCATCGAAGAGAATCCCAGGCGGCAGGGTCTCCAAGAACACCGCTGAATACTGCGGAGAGGGCCTCAGGAGCACCCTTGTTGACTCCGGCTTCTGCGCAGGTGATGAAGGTTGGGGGCTCCAGGGGCACCCTTGTCGTCACTGGCTTTTGCGCAGGTGATGAGGGAACTTCAGGAGAAGGAAACCGCCGATGCACCGTGGAGAATCCCGGGCGGTAGAGTCTCCAAGAAGGCCGCTGAATACTGCGGAGGGGGCCTCAGGAGCTCCCGTGGTGTCACTGGTTTTTGCGCCGGTGAGGAGGAAGGCGATTCCTGCGCTCTGGTCATAGAGCGAGAGAGTTCCGCCAGGGCTGAAGCCTGGTGATGCTGCCGTTGTTGCAACTTCTGGATTCTGGTCGTGTCGGGAGACCCTTGGGGCTTGTTCCTTTCTTTTTATCGAGTCTGTAGTTCAGCTCATGGAGCCTCGCTTAATTTGACTCTTTTGGATACTTGTGTCTGCGATGCTTTTTCTCTCCTTCTTGGCTTTGCCTGGCCGAGTCCTTAGCTCCGCAAGGTACTCAGAGGCCATTTCCAATCTCGGAGCTTTGCACAGACACCCTCCCCGGGTCCTAACCGTGTTAGGGGCCCCCGGAGGTCTCCGGATCTCGCCCTATGGGGGGCTCCAGATCTGCCTGCCACGTGGCGGGTCCGGAGCTCCTTCCTAAGAGGTGGGAGCTCCGGCCATGTTGGACACGTAGGGCTTTCGGAGCCCTCCCTCCGAGGGGGAGGTCCGGCTTCCGCCCACCACGTGGCGAGCTCGGAGCCCTCCTCAAGGGAGGAGAGAGTTCCGGGCCCGCTGGACACGTGGGGCCCGCGGGCCCCGCCCCTGCTGGAGGGGCAGGTCCCGGTCCTTCCAGTCCCAGGCCAGAGTAGCTGGTAGCTCCTTTCCTCCTCCTTCATGCAGTCCCTGTTGCCGCAACCTGGAGGCCCTGCACATAGGTAGAGGAAACGTAATTCTCCTTGGGGGCTCCCCCTCCCTTATTTCATAGTCTTATTTGACTTATAGCCCCTAACCATATGCTTGGTGCTTGGGGACTTGTAGAGAGGGGGAGCTGAGTACATGGCAACCATGCACTGCAAGGGTGAAAAAACTTAATTCACAATTTAAATGAGTACAAAGAAAGAGCAAAGTAGAGCAGATTTCTTTTCGTACAACTTCCTATAGGAGGAAGGCAGGAAACATGGAGGCCACGACCCACCCCATTAAGAGGGGAAGCAAGACTCTACGCGCTTGGAGTCGGAACCAGGCAAAGCTGAACGTAGTCCTGGACCGTCCCCTGGGGTTTAGCTGCTCCGAGCGCTGCTCCTGGACTCTATGGAGTTTATTACGAAAAGAAAGTACTGTCCTATTTTTGCTCTAGGGGTAGAACTTACGGAGGTGTTCTATGTTCCAAGGGTTTGGGAGCAGGTCCCCATCCTCGGTGGAAAGGCGCACACACCCGGGGCGGCATACTTTCGCGACTCGGAAGGGGCCTTCCCAACTAGGGGAGAGTTTGTGGGCCCCTTCGCGAGAAAGTATACGTCGCAACACCAGGTCACCTTCCTGCAGCTCCCGGGCACGCACAGACCTCTGGTGGTAGCGCCGAAGCGCTTGTCTGTACTGCGCGTTACGGAGTGCCACATGTAATCGGACCTCGTCGACGAGGTCGATTTCTCCACGCCGGAGGTTGTCCTGCGTGGCTTCGTCGTAAGCCCGGACACGGTGAGACTTCATGGTGATTTCTGGGGGAAGTACAGCTTCAGCCCCGTACACCATGAAGAAGGGTGTCTCCCCGGTGGCCCGGCTCTGGGATGTCCGGTTAGCCCATAGTGTGCTCGGAAGCTCATCTACCCAATTGGCACCATGTTTCTTCAGGTTGGCGAAGGTGCGAGTCTTAAGGCCCCGGAGAATCTCCGCGTTGGCCCTCTCAACTTGCCCATTGCTCCTCGGGTGGGCGACAGAGGCATAGCATATCTGAATGCCAAGGTCCTCGCAGTAGTCTTGGAATGCTGCGCTGGTGAACTGGGTCCCGTTGTCAGTGATGATCCTGTTTGGGACCCTGTCAGTACCTGAGATATGGGGTACCCCCGCGCACAGGGTAAAATGCCTAAGGTACTCGCCCTTCTCCACAGGGAGAGCTCCGAAGGTGCCACGCGTCCGGCGGAGCCGGACCTCCCTCTCCTCAGAGGAGAGCTCCGGGCCCACCACGTGGCCTACAGAAGCCGGACCTCCCCCTCCGCGGGAGAGAGGTCCGAGGACGCCACGCGTCCAGCGGGGCCGGACCTCCCTCTCTGCAGAGGAGAGCTCCGGGCCCGCCATGTGGCATACGGAAGCTGGACCTCCCCCCTCCGCAGGGAGAGGTCCGGAGGCTCCACGTGCCCCGCAGGCCGGACCCTTCTCACCTCAGAGAAGGGCTCCGGACCCGCCACGTGGCCAGAAGAACGGTGCTGCCCGCCCCCGAGCGGTAGGCAGCGGGCGTAAAGGCGCCCCACACCTTGCCCGTACAATGTATTCAAGGCCCGTGTCTTCCCAAGACGCGGAAACGTGGAGCACGCGTCTGTCAGGTGCCGTTGCGCCCAGTCGCATCACAGACTGGCGCGCGGTATCAGAACCTGCCAGCTAATAAACGCCGCGACAAGACATCCGATGCCGCCTGCGCCGTCATCAACCACTACGACTAGCATGCGGCATGGGCAGGGCGGCAAGATGAAGACTCAGAAGCCTTCGACCAGAGGCAACTACCGGCATAACTACAGATACGGTAGATAACAGACAATCTTCCCGGGGCCACCTGTCGGGTCCCGGCTCCCCTTGTAAGCCGCCCGAGTCTTGGACTATAAAAGGCTCGGGTAGGCATAGATAGCAAGGGTTCGCACTTTGCAACTCATACGCTAGCCATACACTCTCAAGCTGTAACTCACCCCCAAGCTCAGGCCTCCGGCCCTGAGCAGCAAGCAATACAGTGAGATCCATAGCTCTCCGTGGACGTAGGGTTTTACGCTCCGGCGGCCTGAACCACGTAAAACCCGCCGTGTCAAGCTCTCGCTAACTCGTCCATCCGCGCAAGCTCTCCGCTAGGGACTAGCCCTTCCAAAAAAAAGAACCTCCGCGGGCTGCCCAGTGCAGGCCCGGGGGAAGTGTCGATCGCACACTTCGACATTTGGCGCGCCAGGTAGGGGCTTTTCCCCTAGCGCGACGAGTTTCCGCCGACGAAGATGACCAAGCTTCCTTCAACGGCAAACTCTCCCCCTCCGCGTTCACGGCGAACCGTGACCACTGGGGAGTACATGTCGACACACTCAGGACGGAGTGTGTCGGCACAAGCGGGCAGCCAGCAGCCGACTCCGGCAACGCCGACTCCGGCTATGCAGGCCCCGACCAGCGTGAGGTCTTCTGCAGCGCTGAGCGTACACCATGGAGGTGCGCTAGCTGCAGCAAGAGCACTGCTGCGCAACTCACCTGCGGGGGATGCGCCCCATTCAGCGACCCAGCAATGGGTCCGCGAGGTGGACCGCCTCGTCGTCGCCGCCGTGAACCCTCGGTTTCGGCGAGGACGGCGCCCAGGGCAACCGGCTGTGTCGCTGACGCGCACACCCACGGTTGATGGGCTAACGGCGGATTCCAGCTCCTCCAGGCTCCTGTCGACGGACCTGCGAAGGGAACTGGAATGGTGCCACTTGGGGCAGGTCGCCCGGGTGTACCTCGAGCGACACCGAGAAAGGCGTCGCAACCATGAGGCAGGCGACAGCATGTCGTCGGCCTCGACACAACCAGAAGGGCAGGTCTTCGCCATGCGAGCCCTGCCACAGGCATATGCTGCGCAGCACATGCCACAACCATATGCGCCGCAAGTAGCGGCCCCGGTCTATGGTGCAGCCTTGCCCATGCCGGGATACGCAGCGCCAGGTGCGAACCAAGCGTTCGCAGCGCCTATACCTGCGGCAGCAGGTGCAGGATGTGCGGCCCTTGCACCCCACCTTCGCTTCGCAAGGTGGCCACGCAAGTTCCGCCCGCACCTGCCCGAGAAGTACGACGGCAGCGTCAACCCAGCGGAGTTTCTCCAGATCTACTCCACCGCCGTACTTGCCGCAGGAGGGGACGAGGCTGTCATGGCCAACTACTTCCCCGTCGCCTTGACCGGCCCAGCCCGGTCTTGGCTCATGAATCTACCTCAGGGGTCCATAACCTCCTGGGGTGAGCTCTGCCGGCAGTTCGTCGCCAACTTCGGCAGCTCCTACACCCGTCCCGGCATGGAGCTCGACCTCCACGCCGTCAAACAACAACCTGGGGAGTCGCTGTGCTCTTTCATCCAGTGGTTCTCTCAGGTGCGCAACACCATCCCACATATCAAAAGCGCCTCTGTGGTGGTGGCGTTCCGACAGGGTGTCCGGGACGAGAAAATGCTTGAGAAGCTCGCGACCAGAGAGGTCCGCGACGTCTCGGAGCTCTTCAGCCTGGCGGACAAGTGCGCCAGAGCAGCTGAAGGGCGGAACTGGCACGCACTGCCGACCTCCGAGTCAGGAGGGCAGCCCGGGTCCGGTGCTGCTGCCTATGGGGGTGGCAGGAAGACCAAGAACCGGGGGGGTGGCAAGATGAAGTCACCATTCACGGCCCCCGTCGCCGCAGCTGCGACAACCAGTGGAGCTTGGGGGCCACGCCCTGACAAAAGGCAGCGGCAGTCACCGGCCCCAGACAGTGACCAAGGCGGGCTATGCCCCGTGCATGGCACCTGCAACCATACTGCTGCCGAGTGCTGGGAGATCCAGAGGCTCGCAGAGCGCTTCCGCAAAGGAAGACAGCAGAGGGCTGAAGCACTGCCCTACCCTCAGAGGGATGGGAAACAGAAGGCTGATGCCCCAGTCACCGCTGCCCACCAGGTGGGGTTCCAGGAGCCTCAGCGTGTCATAAAGACAGTGCATGACGGTGAGGACTCCAGTTCCGACGGTGACGGGCCTGGGCGTTAGCCAACTACAGCACGCCTCCGTGCCTCGAACATACCTCTCGAGAGCCGCCTAAGGTCCGTCAACCCCTTGAAGGCCCTGCCAGAAGGGGAAGACGCCATAGGTCATCCAAGGTGATCCTGGGTCCACCTACCCCTTGATGGCCTTAGCCAGAAGGGGAGAACTCCCCGGGGGCCCCCGAGAGAAGCCGCGCAGGACCTGATCCAGCGTGAAGATAACAACCTCGACAAGACTCGGCTTGCAGGGAACACCCCGCAACGCACGGTCTCGGCTAATGCTCTAAGCACTACCGCCAAAGAACCAAACGCGACGGGGGCCCGCAAGAGGGCAACCTGGTGAAGCGGCACGCTATATTCCAAAAAGGACCCATAAGCTCTCCCCCAGCAGGGAAGGTCCCTTCCGAATCATGAAAGCTGCCGCCCCAGGTGCACATGCCTTTCATCCGAGAGTGGGATCCATTCCAAAAAAATCATTGCCAGGAAGCAACACTGTAAGTCCTACTTACTGAGCATCGGTAGAACAGGGTTATTCACTTCTGTAATAGACCCCATAGAATTTAGGAACAGAGCTTGGGGTAGCTAAGTCTCAAGGGACGGTACATGACTACGTCCAGTTTAGCCTGGTTCCGACCCTAAGCTCGTAGAGTCTTGCTTCCCTTGTAGACGAAGCGGAACATTGCCCCCATGAACAGCCAGAATTCCACCTATGGGCACGAATACAGAGACCTGTTCTACTTAGCTCTCTCTCATGCGCTCAATTAAATTATGCATTAATTTTTATGATCACACTATCTGTGACGAGCTCTGATGCCACGCTGAGACGGCCCCACGGGACCTCGTTGGGTGGTGCCGTGTTATGCGGCACCCAACAGCACACGGGTCGATGAACACCCATCATATTACATAAATAGTTTGCAGAAGCGTACAAGATTGTTTTACAAATAAATATATATCAGAGTAAACTACAGCGGAAGACTATCACTCTCACGACTCATATCTAAACTAGCAACAAAGAAACAGTCCAGCCCGCGGACGTTTCTTACTAGCAACACGAAGATCAATCTGCAGCGGCGAGGATGCTCTTTGAGTAAACACTCGGAGGTTCCCGAGTCTCATCGGCATCCCTTCTCATAATCAGCGAGTCAATTACCTGCAAAACAACTCGGATAGCATCCGTGAGCATAACGCTCAGCAAGACTTAACCGTCACCCTAAACATGAAACTCTAAGTGAGGTTATGGACCTAACATAGGATGGCAGAAGCATAAGTAAACTCACCTAAAAGTGAATCCTTACTTTCAGTATTAATTGCAGTATTTTAAGTAACCCTGGGCACGCCACATCGGGAGTCGACAATCAAACAAGAAACGCTTTCCCCCGATGTAAATTGCTCATGGCATAAAAGAATCGAGTTTGCACTAGCCTATTCATCAAGCTCCATTACAAGGTAGCATAATACTTCACATCAAGATGATTAGTTCCTTTCTCATGCAAGTTCTTACTACGTCACGACTGTGAGAACAAGTATGCTCGGTCCATTCCGCGAGCGACGGTGATTCGAATCAATAACACCCGGACTACACGACACGTACGCCCGTACTCGACGTTGCCTACAACAACCATCACTGACGTCGTACGTGGCAGCCTTTCCCCCGTTTCACCCTTGCTGAATCGATCAAGTCGCCCCGTACAGTAGCTACTCTCATGGTGCACCTTCCGACGTGAGATGTCATGAGAATATTCCCCACATACTGCACACTGGCCGTCCGCCTGAGGCAACCCGAAAAGTCCCAACGACAGCTTCCCGAGGTACATCGGTTTACTGGGTCCCATATAGCCAGCATGAGTCCGGTACACAACTCAAACTTGTTCAACAGGGCCGCATACGGATCGGTCCTTGACCGACACGGACAGGTCTACAGCACTCAGGCCCCTATGTCCTGCTGCTCCTACAACCTTCCGGTCTCAACTTTAACTTGCTAATTCATTTACGAACCAATCCCGTATGCCCCTGTTGTTCCTAAATCTGCGAGTAGCATCTCACCACTCGACTTCTACCGAACCGTACTTGAGCATGGCAGTTCTACACGGTGAAAGACACCTACCCAATACTCCATGGGTCATTTGGCTATGCAAAAGGAGTATCAAACACTAGACCTAATGCACAGTTCAAATCTTAACCAAAGGTGAATACAAAATAAAAACTTAACAGCTGTTAAATGCAAACCGGAGCTTGCCTGTTTTGCAGGGTAGTCGTATATAAGCAGTTAGTATCCTTGCAGATCCACCCTTGACTCTCCGGAGCTTGATCCACTTTGATGAATCACTCCTTTGAGTCCCCTTCGTTGTGGTCCCTATTGAAATGCATATGCATATGTTTCATGGGATGTAATGGAAAGAAGTTATAGAATTACTTTCTTAAGAACAGAGGTTGTGTGGAAAAGCCAAGCATGGCTTGGTTTGCTTTTGTTGTGCAAAGAACAGAATTAAACTAATTTGACCTTAAGGCCCTTAGCTATACACTAACCCTCTTCTCTAATGAACATAAGAGATAAGCTGAAAGGATTTGAGTGCAACTGGAGAACAAGAACTCCAATGGCCTCAAAACTTTTACAGCAGGTTCTATGCTACCTAAGGATTTAGCTTGCCAAATTGCAGCTAATGTGGAGTCATATTGTGTCCCCCATAATTCTCACAATATCTCTTATGTATTTTTCCCTTATACATAAGTATGGAGAATAAGAACATGGAGTTCCAGGACTTATCTTGGGCTGATAATTTACATGTGAGTTTTTGATCACATGAGAGTCATCTGGTCCAAAATTCAGCCCTTTTACTTGGGTAGTTCTCCCAGAACAATTCTTTAAGCATTTATACTCAATAGAATTAATTCTGTAGTAATGTGCATTTTCATGCCCAACTAAGTGAACTACAATTCCAAGTATGTCCCATAGAGCTTGCCTAAATTTTCCTATGATTTTTGGAGCTATGGATTGCTCAGAACAGATTTTTGAAGTGGGAAACATTTTCTGAAAATGTTTCTGGACTCTTATGTACACAGCAGATTGTTTTTAGCAAATCCCTACTCAAATAATGTTCAAATGAGCTGAAAATTTGCTATGAGGTCAAAAATATGCTAAAGAATATTCTGGCAAAATTTGGGTATTTTTGGATAAACCAAACTCCCTCTATAATTCTTTTTCAGAAAATATTCCAAGATTTTTCCAGAATTAAATAATTCGTTTCATACAAATTGGGTTGTACCTCTGGATAGCACTCTCTTAAAGGAATCCAACAAAATTTATCTCACTATTTTTGGAGCTTCCTACACCAAGTTATGCATTTTACAAGTTTGCACAACTCTCTGTTTGATTTTAAACAGCACAGTCGCGCGTGGGGCCCACGGGTCAGGTGCTTCTTCAAACTCCCGCCAGAGCCCGCGGTTGCACACCAGCAGAAAACTTGGCATGGCTCGTTCTCCCTCATTTCTCCATCAAATGAGCTCCGGTTTCGCCCTACATGCTCCTGGGAACGTGGTGCAGCTGCCGGGCAAGGTTTCCCCGCATGAAAACGGCTGTAGGTGGGTCGGCACCGGCGGGGCGGCTCGGGAGCTCGACATGGACGCGTTCCAGCGTGTCCAAGGCATCTCCCGGCGAGCTATGATGTCCAACAGCATCCCTATGGTTCTAGGAACATGGAACGGGGATCAGATCATGCAGGAAGTGGCTGCAACCTAGTCCTCACCGTGGACCATGGCAGTTTTGGCCGCCGGCGATGATTTCTCGTCGCCCGGGGCCTAGGAGGGTCGGTTTCCTTTGGTTTTCGGCGTGGGAGGGCGCTAGGGCATCTAGTTGCTGTGGTTTGAATTGTAGGAGGTGTGATCAATCGGTTTGGGAGAATTTCCCGAATTAAACACATGCTGTTTTATACGTGCGCCGGTGCCAAAACTCGAATTCCGGCGAGCCGGCGTCGGGGGAGAGCAAGAGGAAGACGGGATGAGGATCAGTACCTCCTGGCGCACCTCTGTGACCTCTTGAGCCTGCCGGAGAGGCGCTGGGCTGGCCGGGAGACAGGGGCAGTGGAGCAGCGCCGATGAGGTGTTCTGCTCTCGGTTTCTTTGCGAGGAGGAGAAAGCAATTGTGCCTTGCTTTGGCCGGGGGGGGGGCACGTTATCACGTTGGGGGTGCGGCCAGGACCGACCCCAGGGCGCCAGCGCATGGAGACCGGCAGCAGGAGCTGTCACCGGCAAGCTGCTCGGTGGCGCTCGCGAGCTGCTCGGGAAAAGTCCCCACCGAGAGCAAAAATTAGGGAGTAAGTCTCCTCCTTTAGCTCTATGACCTGTGGGTCCCACCCCCCATGTATCTCCCAAATATCTGTTCAAGCTGATCTTTTCAATCCCCAGAATGCTAAAATTTAAAAAGGTGGGCTAGAATTTGAATTCTTCAAATTCAGTTTGAATTTGCAAGACTAAATCTGAATTTGGTTTAAGTTTGCAAATTCTCCTCTTTAACTCCTTTTTGAGCCCACCCTACAATTGAAAAGTTGGTGATAACCTTTTCCATAAAAACTCAACTATATGGCTGCATGTTAATTCAAAGTTTTTGGGTCACCATATGTGTGAACTGTGAATTTCAAATCTGAATTTTAAACTTACATGCAAAGAGGTATTTAACTCCTTATTGGTCCAACACTTTTAAGTAAAAAGGTGAACCTCATGTTGGATGTTCATCCATGTATAACCTTGCATGAAGAAAAGTTTTAGCAAGTCCCATTTTTCATGTCTTTGCCACACATATGAACTCAAACTTTAGTTTTTATTCATACACGTTTTTGGGACTTTTACATTCCTCCCCCCTTAAAAGAATCTCGTCCCGAGATTACAAAACAGGAACGAGACGGGAGAGGTAATTACAAACTGTACAAAGCTAAAAATTCCGGATAGTTGGTGCAGAGGTAATCTTCACTTTCCCACGTCGCCTCTTCCGTGGTGTGATTACTCCACAGCACCTTGAAGAATCTGATTGTCCGGTTCCGGGTTACCCGGGTCTTTTCATCCAAAATCTGAACCGGTCGCTCGGTGTAGGTCAGGTCCGGTTTCAATTCGTCGATGTCCTCGGTGCGAACAGCAGCGGTGAATTTGAGGCACTTCCGCAGCTGTGAAACATGAAATACATCATGAACACCCGCTAGACTTGCCGGTAATTCCAGCCGGTAGGCTTCGGGTCCGCACTTCTCCGTGATAGCAAAAGGACCAATAAAACGGGGAGCGAGTTTCCCCTTTACACCGAACCGGTGAATTTCCTTCATCGGAGGTACACGAAGATATACGTGCTCTCCGACGTCAAAATGTAACGGCCTACGCCTTTGATCGGCGTAGCTCTTCTGTCGGGATTGGGCAGCCTTTAAGTTCTCTTGTATCAACCGAACTCGGTCTTCGGCTTCGTTGACAAGATCAGTCCCAAACAGAACTCTTTCGCCGGACTCACACCAATTCAGTGGTGTGCGACACTTCCGGCCATAGAGAGCTTCATACGGTGCCATTTTAATACTCGCTTGATAACCGTTGTTGTATGAAAACTCCGCCAGCGGTAGTTGATCGTCCCAATTCCTACCGTGGTGGATGGCACACGCTCTCAACATATCCTCAAGTACTTGATTCACCCTCTCAGTTTGTCCATCGGTTTGAGGGTGATATGCGGAGCTCCTAATCAGCTTAGTGCCCAACGAGGCATGCAGCTGCTCCCAAAACCGAGCAACGAACAATGCACCTCGATCTGAAACGATGGTCTTTGGGACACCATGTGAGCAAATAATTCTGGAGATGAATAACTCCGCATATTGCCTTGCTCGATAATGAGTGTTCACCGGTATGAAATGAGCCGACTTTGTCAACCGGTCGACAATCACCCATATCGAGTCATGCTTCCTGGATGTGAGCGGTAATCCGACGATGAAGTCCATACTCACATCCTCCCATTTCCATGCCGGAATCTTCAAAGGTTGTAGCGGTCCGGCTTTCCGCATATGATCAGCCTTGACCCGTCTACACGTATCGCATTCGGATACGTATTTAGCAACCTCCCTCTTCATCCTTGTCCACCAAAATTTCTTTTTCAAATCTTGGTACATCTTGTTACTTCCGGGATGAATGGAAAACTTTGACAGGTGGGCTTCATCCAAGATCTTCTTCCGGAGTTTCATATTGCGCGGTACCACTATACGGTTGTTAAACCATATTGTACCGTTCTCATCCTTCCGGAAACATTTCACCTCTCCATTGTCTAGTCTTCTCCGTATGTGAGACATACCTCTGTCTCTTCTTTGAGCCTCAACAATCTCTTCACGGATTGTTGGAATGAGCGCGAGATTATCAAGTGCACCATACGGAATGACACGGAGGCTTGGTTCTTCATCTTCCAACTCAGCAACCGCTAAGTTGTGAACGTGGGCTTTCCGACTAAGCGCGTCGGCAACCACGTTGGCCTTTCCCGGGTGATAGTGGATCTCAATTTCATAATCTTTGATGAGCTCCAACCATCTCCGTTGTCTCATATTTAGCTCCTTCTGCGTGAAGATATACTTCAGGCTTTTGTGGTCGGTGTAGAGGTGAACAAGATTACCCAGTAGGTAATGCCTCCACATCTTTAACGCCAACACCACAGCAGCAAGCTCAAGATCGTGAGTTGGATAATGCTGCTCGTGGTTTCGCAGTTGACGAGACCCATAGGCGACTACACGCCCTTCTTGCATCAGAACGCAGCCGAGACCGATGCCGGATGCATCGCAGTATACATCAAATGGCTTCGTCGTGTCCGGCTGAGCAAGAACTGGAGCCGTTGTGAGATGTTTCACCAAAGTTTTGAATGCGGCTTCACATGCTGCATTCCACATGTATTTAGTGCCCTTCTTCAGCAGCTCCGTCATTGGTTTAGCAATTTTTGAGAAGCTCGGAATGAACCTCCGTTAATACCCTGCTAAACCTAGGAAACTTCGGACCTCGTGGACTGACTTGGGAGATTCCCACTTCAGCACTTGTTCAATTTTGCTGGGGTCCACGGAAATGCCCTCTGCTGAAATAATATGGCCAAGGAAAGGCACTTGATCAATCCAAAATTCGCACTTGCTGAACTTGGCATACAATTGGTGCTCCCGTAACCGTTGTAGCACAGTACGCAGATGTTCAGCGTGCTCTTCTTCCGATTTGGAGTAAACCAATATGTCGTCGATGAATACCACGACGAACTTGTCTAACTCCGGCATGAACACAGAATTCATCAAATACATGAAGTGTGCCGGAGCGTTGGTTAATCCAAATGACATGACGAGGTACTCGTAGAGTCCGTATCTCGTCGAGAAAGCTGTCTTCGGTATGTCCTCCGGTCGGATCTTGATTTGATGATAGCCCGACCGAAGATCCATCTTCGAAAATACCTTTGCACCCATAAGTTGATCAAACAGGATGTCGATGCGAGGCAAAGGATACTTGTTCTTGATCGTGACAGCATTGAGAGGACGATAATCAACACATAGCCGTAGTGTTTCGTCCTTCTTCTTAACAAACAGCGCTGAGCAACCCCAAGGTGAAGAACTTGGTCGTATGAAACCCTTGCTCATGAGTTCATTCAGTTGCTCTTTCAACTCCGCTAGCTCGTTAGGTGCCATCTTGTAAGGCCTTCGTGAAATAGGCGTCGTTCCCGGCGCCAGTTCAATTTTGAACTCGACGTCCCGTTCGGGCGGCATGCCCGGTAAGTCATCGGGAAATACGTCGGGATAATCACGTACCACCGGAATATCTTCAAGCTTCAGCGCTTCCGTGTGGTAGGCCTCTACCATATCTGGATCTTCGCTGTCTAAAAACAGCGTGTGCTGTCCGTGAATCGGCGAGTCAATCTGGACAGTCCGGTTACCGATATTGAGAACGGCACCGTGACGATTTAACCAAGACATCCCCAATATAATGTCTATCTTCTGCCTATCCAACATAATCAGCGATGTTGGGTATATTTTTCCGCCCAAACACAAAGCTGCTCGGGACACAATCTGATTGGCAGAGATATTTCCTCCCGGTGAACGTATGAGAAAACTCGTTGTGGGAGTATTGGTGGATAATTGGTGCTGATCCACGCATGTTTTGCTGATAAAATTGTGGGTTGCACCTGAATCAAAAAGTACCAATACGGGCACGTCCTTGAGAGTAAACATGCCCGCTAACACTGGTGCTCCCTCCGGGACATCCTCAATCGCAAGATGTTGCACACTCCCGGATTGCAATGCTGTTATGTTGACTGGAGCAGGTGGCGGCATACCACCTGAGGATGATGGCTGTCTGGTGTTTACCAACTTCTCCCGGCATTCCTGCCTAAAATGCCCAAAACGGTGGCAATAAGAACACGGAGGTTTCCCCGGTTCTTCGTTGACTTGTGGTTGAGAAGTTGAGGCACTTGGCTGCAGCAATGATGCGACAGATGTCATTCGTTGCTGAGGCAAAGGTGTTGCTTCAAGACATGACTCTTGAGCAGGAAATCTGTACGGAGTTGATCTCCCTGGTGCTTGCCATATCTCATCGGATGGTGTGTGATACACCACACGGTATTTACGAGGAACGATTGGTGTGTCTTCTTGCACATCCTCCCGGTTCCTCTTCTCTGCTTGACACTCAAGTGTCGCTTGTTCTTGCAGCAGAGCAGCACTGATCAACTCGGTGTAACTGCCTTGATTGAACAAAGCTAACTTCTCTTTTAGTATGGCACTCAAGCCATAGAAAAAGTAGTCACACATTGCAGCTTCGCTCGTCGCATAAGCAGGAGCATATTGTGCCAGAAGGTTGAATCTTCGGACATAATCGAGGACACTCATGTCCCACTTGCTTCAAGTTTCTGAATTCTTGCTGTTGGGCCTTGATAAAACCCATAGGAATGTGACGAGCACGAAATGCTTCACGAAATTCCGTCCATTCCACTTGATGGCCTTCCGGAACGGTGGCGAGATACGCAAACCACCAATTTCCGGCGGCTCCATGGAGCTGTTGAGCTGCAAATGATGTCTTCTGATACTCGTCGCACTCAAACACTCCAAACTTCGACTCCATAACTCGAAGCCACTGATCAGCTTCCACTGGTTCATGGGCTTCCGTGAAGATTGGCGGTTGTGTCGCCAAGAAATCCAAGTAGGCGCTCCGAAGTGGAACGTCCTGTTGTGCACGCTGGAGTAAGCCCTGTTGTACCAAGGCTTGGAGTAGTCTTGTGTTCTCTTGACTTGACTCGACCATCTGAGCCATGACATCCGCCCATACCGTTGATGGCGGTGCCCGTGGTGGAGTCGAGTCATCATCTTCTTGACGAGAACTATCAACCCTACTCGGAGAATGAGTACGCACCATACTGCACAAAGATAATTTTTGAGGGGAGTCAAAACATGATCTCAGCAGTATGTGAAAGTATGTAAAACATGAACATGCTAAAACTTTATGAAAGCATAACAAAATTTCATGTTCACACATCTTTCTAAAGCCAACATATCCAGTCCCTCATTCGGTACAAAACAGACCTTTCAGTACTTAACCCAGAATTTGATCCAGTTACTAGCATTTTCATAACTCAAGTTGAATACCAAAGTTAAAGTTAACTTCAGTATATTTTCAACGAGTACTCACATGCCCCTAGATCATTTCTGGAACAAAAGTTAGGATTGTTCAAAGTTGACAGAATTTCTGGCTAAAATTTGCCAGCACCTCCTTTGTATGTGGCTGTTTTCATCACAGTTTTACATACAACTGGGGTACAATTCTGAACAAACAATGAACTACAAAATCGTTGCAAATTTCCTAACCTTTCCAACGGTGTATCATATGACCCTTAGAAATTTTTCTACAGACTGTGACGGCTAATTTATAGCAACATCCAGAGAAGTCTGCAGCTGCTCTGTTTTCTGAACAGTTTGCATTCATCTGGACGTTCAATCAAGTTGGTGTCGGATTTGGCTCTGGAGTTCTACAGAAAAGTTGTAGAGCACTTAATAAACTTTCCAGAACCGTATCAAACACCTCCATTGGGTCAAACTAATCAGAGTTACGCTCTGTGAAAGTTCGGCAAAACTTCTGCCAGAACAGAGCACTCTGTTTTTGAGATCAAAAGAATCCTAGTAATTCTCTTCTTTGAAACTTAGTTCAAATGAAGAGTTCAGTAACTAATATGTGCTTTATCACATCCATTTTTAGTTTGAAAGTTAGTCATGAATTATTTCTTCATAGGTAAGAATACTATCCAGTGTAGTACGGTGACGATGCACCGTAAGACATATGACGGTACTACGTTGCCTCACCAAAGAAAAACCTAACCGGATTACACCGGCATACACGTATCATTAGGTGGCACTAAAACGATCACTCGCAAACGTGTTCTACACGCACTAAGGTTTTTCGTGGTTAGTACCTACATAAAACACACTCAATCATCAGGTTCGGCTGCACACCGAACCCGGTATCCATAACAGTTTGTACACCCGGCCGTCATCACTCGCCCAGGTGTTCTCAAGCCAAACACGCCTTGAGCTACGTGTTCACGTTACTGACCACGTGACGGGGTCTCCCAAATTGCACCACGCACGCCAGGGAAGATGTTGCTCGAATACCCCAAACGACATGAAGAGTCGTAGAGGATACTAAAGCGGGTCGGGTTACCTGCCACCCGTGAGGCTCCACCCTTCAGCTTGTGCGCACTGGTGGACAGCGCATACGTGCACCCCCCAAGACATAAACCATCCCGAGATGCATGATTTTTCCGACATAACAAATAAGTTAGCTTGCCACCTTCATTATATGCTAATAATAGTAGTCCTTATGTGGCCCTAGTACCGTTATCTCACCGTATCCTAAGTTTTTGACATAATATGATGCTCAATCCGTGCTTTGTTCCCAACGCAGCTCTGATACCATGTGTGACGAGCTCTGATGCCACGCTGAGACGGCCCCACGGGACCTCGTTGGGTGGTGCCATGTTATGCGGCACCCAACAGCACACGGGTCGATGAACACCCATCATATTACATAAATTGTTTGCGGAAGCGTACAAGATTGTTTTACAAATAAATATATATCAGAGTAAACTACAGCGGAAGACTATCACTCTCACGACTCATATCTAAACTAGCAACAAAGAAACAGTCCAGCCCGCGGACGTTTCTTACTAGCAACACGAAGATCAATCTGCAGCGGCGAGGATGCTCTTTGAGTAAACACTCGGAGGTTCCCGAGTCTCATCGGCATCCCTTCTCATAATCAGCGAGTCAATTACCTGCAAAACAACTCGGATAGCATCCGTGAGCATAACGCTCAGCAAGACTTAACCGTCACCCTAAACATTAAACTCTAAGTGAGGTTATGGACCTAACATAGGATGGCAGAAGCATAAGTAAACTCGCCTAAAAGTGAATCCTTACTTTCAGTATTAATTGCAGTATTTTAAGTAACCCTGGGCACGCCACATCGGGAGTCCACAATCAAACAAGAAACGCTTTCCCTCGATGTAAATTGCTCATGGCATAAAAGAATCGAGTTTGCACTAGCCTATTCATCAAGCTCCATTACAAGGTAGCACAATACTTCACATCAAGATGATTAGTTCCTTTCTCATGCAAGTTCTTACTACGTCACGACTGTGAGAACAAGTATGCTCGGTCCATTCCGCGAGCGACGGTGATTCGAATCAATAACACCCGGACTACACGACACGTACGCCCGTACTCGACGTTGCCTACAACAACCATCACTGACGTCGTACGTGGCAGCCTTTCCCACGTTTCACCCTCGCTGAATCGATCAAGTCGCCCCGTACAGTAGCTACTCTCATGGTGCACCTTCCGACGTGAGATGTCATGAGAATATTCCCCACATACTGCACACCGGCCGTCCGCCTGAGGCGACCCGAAAAGTCCCAACGACAGCTTCCCGAGGTACATCGGTTTACTGGGTCCCATATAGCCAGCATGAGTCCGGTACACAACTCAAACTTTGTTCAACAGGGCCGCATACGGATCGGTCCTTGACCGACACGGACTGGTCTACAGCACTCAGGCCCCTATGTCCTGCTGCTCCTACAACCTTCCGGTCTCAACTTTAACTTGCTAATTCATTTACGAACCAATCCCGTATGCCCCTGTTGTTCCTAAATCTGCGAGTAGCATCTCACCACTCGACTTCTACCGAACCGTACTTGAGCATGGCAGTTCTACACGGTGAAAGACACCTACCCAATACTCCATGGGTCATTTGGCTATGCAAGAGGAGTATCAAACACTAGACCTAATGCACAGTTCAAATCTTAACCAAAGGTGAATACAAAATAAAAACTTAACAGCTGTTAAATGCAAACCGGAGGTTGCCTGTTTTGCAGGGTAGTCGTATATAAGCAGTTAGTATCCTTGCAGATCCACCCTTGACTCTCCGGAGCTTGATCCACTTTGATGAATCACTCCTTTGAGTCCCCTTCGTTGTGGTCCCTATTGAAATGCATATGCATATGTTTCATGGGATGTAATGGAAAGAAGTTATAGAATTACTTTCTTAAGAACAGAGGTTGTGTGGAAAAGCCAAGAATGGCTTGGTTTGCCTTTGTTGTGCAAAGAACAGAATTAAACTAATTTGACCTTAAGGCCCTTAGCTATACACTAACGCTCTTCTCTAATGAACATAAGAGATAAGCTGAAAGGATTTGAGTGCAACTGGAGAACAAGAACTCCAATGGCCTCAAAACTTTTACAGCAGGTTCTATGCTACCTAAGGATTTAGCTTGCCAAATTGCAGCTAATGTGGAGTCATATTGTGTCCCCCATAATTCTCAGAATATCTCTTATGTATTTTTCCCTTATACATAAGTATGGAGAATAAGAACAGGGAGTTCCAGGACTTATCTTGGGCTGATAATTTACATGTGAGTTTTTGATCACATGAGAGTCATCTGGTCCAAAATTCAGCCCTTTTACTTGGGTAGTTCTCCCAGAACAATTCTTTAAGCATTTATACTCAATAGAATTAATTCTGTAGTAATGTGCATTTTCATGCCCAACTAAGTGAACTACAATTCCAAGTATGTCCCATAGAGCTTGCCTAAATTTTCCTATGATTTTTGGAGCTATGGATTGCTCAGAACAGATTTTTGAAGTGGGAAACATTTTCTGAAAATGTTTCTGGACTCTTATGAACACAGCAGATTGTTTTTAGCAAATCCCTACTCAAATGATGTTCAAATGAGCTGAAAATTTGCTATGAGGTCAACAATATGCTAAAGAATATTCTGGCAAAATTTGGGTATTTTTGGATAAACCAAACTCCCTCTATAATTCTTTTTCAGAAAACCTTCCAAGAATTTTCCAGAATTAAATAATTCGTTTCATACAAATTGGGTTGTACCTCTGGATAGTACTCTCTTAAAGGAATCCAACAAAATTTATCTCACTATTTTTGGAGCTTCCTACACCAAGTTATACATTTTACAATTTTGCACAACTCTCTGTTTGATTTTAAACAGCACAGTCGCGCGTGGGGCCCATGGGTCAGGTGCTTCTTCAACCTCCCGCCAGAGCCCGCGGTTGCACACCAGCAGAAAACTTGGCATGGCTCGTTCTCCCTCATTTCTCCACCAAATGAGCTCCGGTTTCGCCCTACATGCTCCTGGGAACGTGGCGCAGCTGCCGGGCAAGGTTTCCCCGCATGAAAACGGCTGTAGGTGGGTCGGCACCGGCGGGGCGGCTCGGGAGCTCGACATGGACGCGTTCCAGCGTGTCCAAGGCATCTCCCGGCGAGCTATGATGTCCTGCAGCATCCCTATGGTTCTAGGAACATGGAACGGGGATCAGATCATGCAGGAAGTGGCTGCAACCTAGTCCTCACCGTGGACCATGGCAGTTTTGGCCGCCGGCGATGATTTCTCGTCGCCCGGGGCCTAGGAGGGTCGGTTTCCTTTGGTTTTCGGCGTGGGAGGGCGCTAGGGCATCTAGTTGCTGTGGTTTGAATTGTAGGAGGTGTGATCAATCGGTTTGGGAGAATTTCCCGAATTAAACACATGCTGTTTTATACGTGCGCCGGTGCCAAAACTCGAATTCCGGCGAGCCGGCGTCGGGGGAGAGCAAGAGGAAGACGGGATGAGGATCAGTACCTCCTGGCGCACCTCTGTGACCTCTTGAGCCTGCCGGAGAGGCGCTGGGCTGGCCGGGAGACAGGGGCAGTGGAGCAGCGCCGATGAGGTGTTCTGCTCTCGGTTTCTTTGCGAGGAGGAGAAAGCAATTGTGCCTTGCTTTGGCCGGGGGGGCACGTTATCACGTTGGGGGTGCGGCCAGGACCGACCCCAGGGCGCCAGCGCATGGAGACCGGCAGCAGGAGCTGTCACCGGCAAGCTGCTCGGTGGCGCTCGCGAGCTGCTCGGGAAAAGTCCCCACCGAGAGCAAAAATTAGGGAGTAAGTCTCCTCCTTTAGCTCTATGACCTGTGGGTCCCACCCCCCATGTATCTCCCAAATATCTGTTCAAGCTGATCTTTTCAATCCCCAGAATGCTAAAATTTAAAAAGGTGGGCTAGAATTTGAATTCTTCAAATTCAGTTTGAATTTGCAAGACTAAATCTGAATTTGGTTTAAGTTTGCAAATTCTCCTCTTTAACTCCTTTTTGAGCCCACCCTACAATTGAAAAGTTGGTGATAACCTTTTCCCTAAAAACTCAACTATATGGCTGCATGTTAATTCAAAGTTTTTGGGTCACCATATGTGTGAACTGTGAATTTCAAATCTGAATTTTAAACTTACATGCAAAGAGGTATTTAACTCCTTATTGGTCCAACACTTTTAAGTAAAAAGGTGAACCTCATGTTGGATGTTCATCCATGTATAACCTTGCATGAAGAAAAGTTTTAGCAAGTCCCATTTTTCATGTCTTTGCCACACATATGAACTCAAACTTTAGTTTTTATTCATACACGTTTTTGGGACTTTTACACTATCTCTGTATGTTCATCGTACATCTAGCTCCCCCTCTCCTGCGCTCATCCATAGTCGGCATTTGCTATCCTACCGAAGGCGGCAGCGCTTGAGGCACCTGCCGATGGCCGAGTGAGTCTCTCGGGCCTCCCCCAGTCAGGTGTTGCGGTGCCAGTTGGTCACCTCCAGGAAAGGCCAGCGTTGTGCATGGGGGGTCCAAGGTGCGTATCCAGCTTAGCCGGCCCAGAGCCCAAAGCATGCGCATCCTGCCCTCCGGAGGTCCAGGGGAGTACGTCCGCTTTGCCTGGTCATGAACCCAAAGCGCGTGCACTCTGCTTCCCCAGCACATGGCCCGGTACTAGGGATCGGACGACCGTACCCGGACCTCGGAGGGAGCCGGAGCTCCGGCGCCTCGTGCACAGAATTGCCCAAGCCCCGTATAATGGGTCAGGACCATAAGACGGATAAGACTAGGAGACGGGAGGGGAGGACCCCCCGAGGAGAATTACGTTTCCTCTGCCTGTGTGCAGGACCTCCAGGTTACGGCAACAGGGACTGCATGAAGCGGGGGGAAAGGAGCTACGAGCTACTCCGGCCTGGGACTGGGAGGACTGGGACTTGCCCCTACAGAAGGGGTGGGGCCCGGGGGCCCCACGTGTCCAGCGGGCCCGGAACTCTCTCCTCCCTTGAGGAGGGCTCCGGGCTCGCCACGTGGCAGGCAGGAACCGGACCTCCCCCCTCAGTGGGAGGGCTCCGAAAGCCCTACGTATGCAACATGGCCGGAGCTCCCGTCTCTTGAGGAGGAGCTCCGGACCCACCACGTGGCAGGCAGATTTGGAGCCCTCCCATAGGGCGAGGTTCGGAGACCTCCGGGGGCCCCTAACACGGTTAGGACCCGGGGAGGGTGTCTGTGCGAAGCTCCGAGATTGGAAATGGCCTCTGAGTACCTTGCGGAGCTAAGGACTCAGCCAGGCAAAGCCAAGAAGGAGAGAAAAAGCATCACAGACACAAGTATCCCAGAGAGTCAAATTAAGCAAGGCTCCATGAGCTGGACTACAGACTCGATAAAAAAGGGAGAAACAAGTCCTAAGGACCTCCCGGCTCTCGCCGGAACCTTGGGGCTACAAGAGCGGCCACATTCTCGACTTCAGCCCTGGCAGCTTCCTCCCGCTCCCCGGCTGGGCCCTCTCTCGCTGGCTCTATCGAAAAAGAGGGGTCGCGGCTCTTGAAGCATGCCAGCACATGCGAAGCGACCTCTAAAGCTAAGCCGCGGCCCTCGGCCTCAAGCTCGCTGGCGACCACCGAGTCGAGTCTGTCCAGCTTGGCGCCGATCGACTCCAACGCAGGGATCACCTCTGCCACCTTCAATGCGGGAGTCGTGGCCCTCACCGGACTGAAGCCAAGAGGGATCAGGGCGGACCCCGCTCGATCCACGAAGCTTGAGACCGCAAGAGCCTCGGAGGACCGCAAGGCTGAGAGCTCCTCCACCTCGCGGCGGGCCGCCTGAAGAGCCTCCAGGTTCCTCTCGGAGAATTCCTTCTCCTTGGCCGCCAGGGAACTCTCCCAAAGGTGGAGAGTCTTGGCTAGCCGCTCCAACTCAGCGGCCTTGAATCCGGCGGTCAACTCCCGGTCCAAGACCGCCCGGTGATCATGGGAGACCTGTTCCTCCCTCAAGTCGAGGTCTGCCTTCAGAATCTCCAGCTCCTCCATCCGAGCTCGGAGGTCATCCTCGCCCGCAGCCAGCTGCGCGGCGACCCTCTCTGCCTCAGCTGCCACGGAACGCTCCCGCTCCTCAACGGCGAGTTCACGGCGCTCCAACCGCTGCCGTATTTCCACAGCAGCAGAGAGGCTCTCTTCGGCCCAGGCGTGTGCCTCCAGGGCCTCCCTGTTGATCCGCCGTGATTGGGTGTCCATGCGGTCAACAGCCCGCTTCATCCGGTCGACGAGTGCTTCCCTGAAGTTGAGCAACTCCTGCCTGGAATCGAGCTCACTCTTAACCTTCGCGGTCCTCTCCCGCAAAAGGTTCCCCCAGGTGAGGAGGCAATCCCGTTCAACCGTATACTCATCCCGCTCGCGCCCTAATGCAGCCAAGACCTGCCAAACGCTCGTCTCGGCAAGCGTGAAGGCATCCGCTAGAGGCAATGGAGCAACAGAGGCCGGGGCAGTCCCCCCGACCTCCTCCATTACCTCGTCCTCAGGGAGAGCCGACGCACCAGCAACTGAGACGAGACGCCGATCAGGTGAAGCTGGCTCCGAGGCTCTGGCAGCCAGGCCTGCCGGGCTCTCTTCAGCTACTGGCTCCTTGATCTGAGGAGAGGGGCGAACCGGGGAAGGCGGTGCTGGAGAAAAGACCGGGCCGCCTAGTACAGGGTCGACCTGCGCCGGCTTGGGGGCCGCGGTGGCCATCTTGGCAGGAAGAGACGACGCCGCCGCGGAGTCCGGACACACTGGAACAGGAGAAGTTCGCGCTGGCCTGGGGGCCGCGGCAGTTGCCCCTGGCTCCGAACGCTGCGGCACAGATTCCCCGCAAGACGAGGAAGGCCGGGAAGCGCGGACACTCCAGCGGGCTCTGAACCCCGACTTCCGAGCCGGGGTAGGACTTCCAGAGCCCGCAACCGTCGCCGACGACCGCTCCGCAGTCGCTTGGACTGGCGGAGCAGGGGACGCCCCAGAGGCTTCCCCCAGCGCATCAACCCGGGGCCTCTTCGAGTCACCACCGGAGGGAGTGTCAGGCACCCCAGAATCCCGACTTGGCACCGACGCCGTTGCTGGAGGAGATCGAGCGCGTTTCTTCTCTGGCAGCGGGTTGGAAGCCATGGCAAGGGAGAACTCAAAAGCACAAGAGTCCGAGAAGAAATGCTGAGAAGTGCGGAGGGAAGCTGCAATGAGGGTAAGACCCCCTCTAAAAAGCTTCCCGGTGCAATTCCAAGCGATTCGGAACTCTTCGAATATCCCGCACCGGCAACCGCTTCGGTTCCTAGACCGAATACTGATGACGGGTGGGCCCAAACCACTTAACTAAAACGGTGGGGTCAAGGAGTCAATCTCCTGAGAAGATGAGCCGGCAAGGCACTTCGGCGGTTCCCGAAGAAAGCACCGCAACGTGCAGAAGTGGCAGCTTTGGGAACCGCCGCAGTAAAAGCAATCATCAAGTGAGCGCACGCTCTCACGACCCCGCGGCCGTTCGTGCTCCGGCAGCGGTCAATTCGGGACTTAGAGAAAGTGCGCGGATCGGAAGAGACAGAGGTCCCACCTCGGGCTCGCTATCTCCCCCAAGATGGGCCCGGGGGCCACTGTCGGTACCTGAGATATGGGCTACCCCCGCGCACAGGGTAAAATGCCTAAGGTACTCGCCCTTCTCCGCAGGGAGAGCTCCGAAGGCGCCACGCGTCCGGCGGGGCCGGACCTCCCTCTCCTCAGAGGAGAGCTCCGGGCCCGCCACGTGGCCTACAGAAGCCGGACCTCCCCCTCCGCGGGAGAGAGGTCCGAAGACGCCACGCGTCCAGCGGGGCCGGACCTCCCACTCCGCAGAGGAGAGCTCCGGGCCCGCCACGTGGCATACGGAAGCTGGACCTCCCCCCTCCGTAGGGAGAGGTCCGGAGGCTCCACGTGCCCCGCAGGCCGGACCCTTCTCACCTCAGAGAAGGGCTCCGGACCTGCCACGTGGCCAGAAGAACGGTGCTGCCTGCCCCCGAGCGGTAGGCAGCGGGCGTAAAGGCGCCCCACACCTTGCCCGTACAAGGTATTCAAGGCCCGTGTCTTCCCAAGATGCGGAAATGCGGAGCACGCGTCTGTCAGGTGCCGTTGCGCCCAATCGCATCACAGACTGGCGTGCGGTGTCAGAACCTGCCAGCTAATAAACGCCGCGACAAGACATACCATGCCGCCTGCGCCGTCATCAACCACTACGACTAGCATGCGGCATGGGCAGGGCGGCAAGATGAAGACTCAGAAGCCTTCGACCAGAGGCAACTACCGGCATAACTACAGATACGGTAGATAACAGACAATCTTCCCGGGGCCACCTGTCGGGTCCCGGCTCCCCTTGTAAGCCGCCCGAGTCTTGGACTATAAAACGCTCGGGTAGGCGTCGATAGCAAGGGTTCGCACTTTGCAACTCATACGCTAGCCATACACTCTCAAGCTGTAACTCACCCCCAAGCTCAGGCCTCCGGCCCTGAGCAGCAAGCAATACAGCGAGCTCCATAGCTCGCCGTGGACGTAGGGTTTTACGCTCCGGCGGCCTGAACCACGTAAAACCCGCCGTGTCAAGCTCTCAGTAACTCGTCCATCCGCGGAAGCTCTCCGCTAGGGACTAGCCCCTCCGAAAAAAGAACCTCCGCGGGCTGCCCAGTGCAGGCCCGGGGGAAGTGTCGATCGCACACTTTGACAGACCCCGAACCGGCTGACAATAGACTTGATGAATTTTACTGCGGATTGTTTGTTGATGGTGACAACTGGTGTAGCTTCCGGCCACTTGGTGAACTTGTCGATAGCGACATAGAGGTACCGGAATCCCCCGACGGTTCTGAGGAATGGTCCCAGGATGTCCAGCCCCCATACGGCAAACGGCCATGAGGGCGGGATCATCTGTACCGCCTGAGCCGGTGTATGGATCTGCTTGCCGTGGAACTGGCACGCCTTGCAGCTCTCGACCAGCTTGATGGCATCCTGGAGTGCTGTCGGCCAGTAGAAGCCATGCCGGAAGGCTTTACTGACAAGCGTGCGTGAGGAAGAATGACTTCCACATTCGCCTCCATGGATCTCAGCGAGCAAGTCGCAGCCTTCCCCCTGGGTTATGCACCGCAATAGGATGTGGTTGGCGCCACGCCGGTAGAGATCCCCCTCTACCAGCGCGTACCTCTTAGCCATACGCACAATCCGTTCAGCGGTTACACATTCATCAGGGAGGATGTTGTCTTTCAAGTAGTCCCGGATCTCCGTGATCCATGCATCGGGTCTGACTTGAGCGTCTGGATCTTGAGCGCTGGGATGCACGGAGTCCCCAGTGACGCTTACGATCCTTGGCGGCATCCATGGCTGTAGGGCCGCTGGGACCGCCAGCTTCGAGGTGCTGGGCAAGCCCCCTTCGCCCGGCTCGGCGGGCCGGGCTGTGGGCCGCAGCAACGTCCTCTCGAAAACTCCTTCGGGCGCAGGGGCTCCGGTGGAAGCCTTCGTTGAAAGGTTGTCGGCTGCGGCATTACCAGCGCGCGGTACGTGGTGCAGGTCCAAGGCGAGGAATTCTTTCTCCAACATCTGCACGTGAAGCAGATACGCAGCTAGCTGTGGGTCATTGCAGGAGCATTCGCCCTTGACTTGCTTGATGACCAGCTGGGAGTCGCCCTGTGCCAACAGCTGGCGAGCGCCTAAAGACAGGGCTGTCTGCAGGCCAAAGATGAGTGCTTCATACTCCGCCATGTTGTTGGTTGCCTTGAAATTGAGACGCACCATATACCCAAACTGCTCCCCCGATGGCATGAGGAGCAGTACGCCGGCACCGGCCCCCTGCTTTCGCGAGGAGCCATCGAAGAAGAGTGTCCAGTGGGGTTTGGTGAAGACCGGAGCTTTGGGCTCTGGCTCACCGCCATCATGGCCCCCTGGGTCAGTCTTCGTTGGTGTCCACTCCGCCACAAAGTCAGCCAGTGCTTGGCTCTTGACTGCATGACGTGGGAGGAAGTCCAGCTCAAACTCCGCCAGTTCCGCCACCCATTTGGCAACGTTGCCAGTCGCATGGGGGCTATGAAGAATCGTCTTCAGAGGATACGAGGTGACTACCGAGACCTGGTGGGCCTGGAAGTAGTGGCGGAGCTTCCTGGAGGCCACGAGCACCGCATACAGCAGCTTGTGGACTTCTAGGTACCTTGTCTTGGCCTCATGAAGTACCTCACTGATGTAGTAGACAGGCCTTTGTATGGTTCGGACCCTCTCTCTTAGGCTTGGGAGCTCCTCGTCCATTGGCCCCGGCCCGCCGGAGGTGGGTGGACCCACGGGGGCCCCGGGAGCTGGGACCCGGAGGCCCTTAAGCTTTCTTGATCATCCGGGAGCTCCGGGGGGTCTTGAGGGACCTCCGGGAGATCCCAATTGGACCCTGGAGATTTATCTCGGGGGTCTGGGAGGCCGTCCTGGGCCTCCGGGTGGTCATCTTGGACCTCCAGGGGGTCCGGGAGACCGTCTTGGCCCTGCGGGCCCCCCTGGTGTTTGACTTCTGCTACCGGAGCAGGTTGCGAGGGCGAGAGGTCTGGCCTCTCTGCGACGAGGACCATACTCACCACTTCAGTTGTCGCCGCGATGTAGAGCAGCAGGTGCTCTCCGGGCTCAGGGGCTACCATGATAGGCAGGGTCGTCAGGAGTCGCTTCAACTCCTGGAAAGCCTCTTCTGCTTCGTTAGTCCAGGCAAAGGGGCCTGACTTGCGCAGGAGCTTAATAAAAGGGAGTGCCCGCTCTGCTAGCCTCGTTATAAACTGACTCAGCGCGGCTAGACATCCCGTGAGTTTCTGGACATCCTTGACGCGGGCAGGGGGCCGCATCAAGTCGATGGCCTTGATCTTCTCTGGGTTGGCCTCAATTCCTCGGTGGGAGACCAGGAACCCTAAGAGCTTCCCAGAGGACACGCCGAACACACATTTATCTGGGTTCAGCCTGGTGCGCGTAGAGCGCAACTTGTCAAAGACTAAAGCTAGGTTATCTAGTAGGGATGACCCCTGCTTGACCTTGACAACTATGTCATCTACATACACCTCAACCAGGTCTCTTATTAACTCCCCAAAGGTTTTGTGCATCGCCCGCACAAAGGTGGGGAGTGCATTCTTTAGGCCGTAAGACATAGACACATAGCAATAAAGGCCGTCTACTGTGATGAAGGAGGTGTGCTCCTCGTCTTCTCTAGACATGGGGATCTGATGGAAACCCGAGTAGGCGTCTAGGAAGCACAGCATATCACAGCCTGACGTTGAGTCTACTATTTGATCTATTCTAGGGAGAGGGAATGGATCTTTAGGACATGCCTTATTGAGACTGGTGTAGTCGATGCACATCCGGAGCTTCCCGCCGGCCTTCGGGACAACAACGGGGTTCGCCAACCATCGTTGGTGGTGGACCTCCCGTATGAAGCCAGCGTCCAGCAGTTTCTTGACTTCTTCACGGATGAAGTTTTGCCGCTCGATGGACTGCTTGCGGGGCTTCTGTTGAACCGGCCGGGCGTCGGGGAAGACTTTCAAGTGGTGCTCGATCACCTCCCTGGGGATCCCCGGCATCTGCGACGGCTGCCATGCAAACACGTCGACGTTGTGCCGGAGGAAGGTGACAAGCGCACCTTCCTATTTGCTATCCAGGCCCCCGGCTACCCGGGTGGTCTGGGTAGCTTCGGCGCCGACTTGGACGACCTTTAAAGGGACGCCGCCCTCGTCGAGAGGTTGCACCCGGGGTGCTGTGGTGGAAGCACGGTGACGTGCGCTCGGGCGGAGCTGGTCCGGCTCCGTATTGCCGGGGGCTGATGCCCCAGCTGTTGCGAGTGCTTGGAGCTTCTCCAGGGCCGACACTGCAGCAGTGCGGTCCCCACGAATCCTGAGAACGCCCGTCGGTGTTGGCATCTTCAGGACGAGGTAGCCGTAGTGGGCTACAGCCATGAACCGGTACAGGGCTGGCCTGCCGATTATGGCGTTGAAGGGGAGGTCTATCTCCGCTATGTCGAACAGAATGTACTCTGTTCGATAGCTGTCCGGAGCCCCAAAGGTCACTTGGAGACTAATGTTGCCGTAGGGGATAACCTGTCCCGGCCCTACCCCTGAGAACGGGCTCGACAGGGTGAGCTTGGCCATCGGGACCTGCAGCTTCTGGAAAGCTGCACGGCTGATGAGGTTCAGCCCAGCCCCTCCATCTACCAAAACATGGTACATTCTCACGTTGGCGATGGTAGGGGCCACCAGGAGCGGTAGTTGGCCGGCCCCAGCCATGTTCCTGGGGCAGTCGGTGGCGTCAAAGCTGATGGGGCTCCCCATCCACTTAAGGTGCGGTGCAGCACTCGGGAGTGGCGCCACCGACGCTACCGCTCGGCGCAGAGTCTTGACTGCGCTTCGGGACGAGGGGTCGGCGGACCCGCCGTATATGACGTAGAGCTTCTTCCGACGCTCGTCGTCGCTGGAGCCGGAGTCCTCACGATTGCATGCCGCCTTCACGACACGCTGAGACTCCTGGATCTCCTCTGGGTGGTCGATGTTGTCTGGAACATCCACCCCCTGCTCATCCTCCTTTGGACGGAAGGGCAGGGCATCAGCCCGCTGCCGCTTCCCCTTGCGGAAGCGCTCTGCGAGCCTTCGGATCTCCCGGCACTCGGCAGTAGTGTGGCGACAGCTGCCGTGCACGGGGCACATGTTGTCCTGGCTATCTTCCGGGGTCGGTGATTTTCGCTGCCTCTTGTCAGGGCGCGGCCCTCGAGCCCCACTGAACGCCGCCGCAGTGACGACTTGGGTCACGGCCGGCGGTCTTATCTTGCTTCTGCCCCGGCTCTTGGTCTTCCTGCTACCTCCATCGGGAGTAGGACCAGATCCGGGCAGCCCTCCTGACACGGAGGATGGCTGTGAGTGCCAGTTCCGTCCCTCGGCTGCTCTGGCGCACTTGTCCGCCAAGCTGAAGAGCTCAGAGGCATCGCGGACCTCCCTGGTCGCGAGTTTCTCAAGCATCTTCTTGTCTCGGATGCCTTGTCGGAACGCCACCACCACAGAAGAATTTTGAATGTGTGGGATGATGTTCCGCACCTGGGAGAACCGCTGGATGAAAGAGCGCAGCGACTCCCCAGGTTGTTGTTGGATGGCGTGGAGGTCGAGCTCCATGCCAGGCCGGGTGTAGGAACTGCCGAAGTTGGCTATGAACTGTCGGCAAAGCTCTCCCCAAGAAGTTACGGAACCCTGGGTGAGGTTCATGAGCCAAGACCGAGCTGGGCCAGTCAAGGCGACAGGGAAGTAATTGGCCATGACGGCTTCATTCCCTCCTGCGGCAAGCACGGCGGTGGAGTAGATCTGGAGGAATTCCTCCGGGTTGATGCTGCCATCATACTTCTCGGGCAGGAGCGGCCGAAACTTGCGCGGCCATTTCGTGAAGCAAAGGTGGGGCGTGAGGGCCGCACACCCTGCTTCTGTCGCCGCAGGTTCTGGTGCCGCGAACGCTTGGTTCGCACTGAGCACCGCATGCCCCGGCATGGGCAAGGCTGCACCATAGGCCGGGGGCGCCATATGCAGGACATACGACTGTGGCATATTCTGTATGGCACAGGCCTGGGGCAGAGATCGCGTGGCGACGGTCTGCTCTTCAGGCTGGGTCGAGGCCGACGTCAGGCTGTCGTCAGCCTCTTGGTGGCGACGCCTTTCTTGGCGCCGCTCGAGGTATATCCGGGCATCTTGACCCAGGTGACACTGTTCCAGCTCTGTCCTCAGATCTGTTGACTGGGGGCTGGTAGAGCTGGAGTCTGCCGTCTGCTCGCCATTCAATGGTGCGCGCATCAGCGACGCGACCGATTAGCAAGAGCGTCGTCCCCGCCGAGGTCGAGGGCTTGCGGCGGCGACGACGAGACGGTCTACCTCTCGGATCCACTGCCGGGTTGCTGCCTGAGGCGCGTCCCCAGCGGGTGGATTGTACAAGAGCGCTCTCGCCGCAGCTAACGCACCCCCACTGGGCGCGCCGAGCGCTACTGGAGACTTGAATCTGGTTGGAGCCTGCATTGCCGGGGTCGGCGCTGCCAGAGCCGGTTGCTGGCTCCCAGCTCGTACCGACACACTCCGTCCCGAGTGTGTCGACATGTACTCCCCCCTGGTCGCGGTCTGCCGCAGAGGCGAGGGGGGAGAGTTCGCCGCTGAAGGAAGCTTGGTCATCTTCGTCGGCGGGAACTCGTCGCGCTAGGGGAAAAGCCCCCTACCTGGCGCGCCAAATGTCGAAGTGTGTGATCGACACTTCCCCCGGGCCTGCACTGGGCAGCCCGCGGAGGTTCTTTTTTCGGAGGGGCTAGTCCCTAGCGGAGAGCTTGCGCAGATGGACGAGTTAGTAAGAGCTTGACACGGCGAGTTTTACGTGGTTCAGGCCGCCGGAGCGTAAAACCCTACGTCCACGGCGAGCTATGGAGCTCGCTGTATTGCTTGCTGCTCAGGGCCGGAGGCCTGAGCTTGGGGGTGAGTTACAGCATGAGAGTGTATGGCTAGCGTATGAGTTGCAAAGTGCGAACCCTTGCTATCGACGCCTACCCGAGCCTTTTATAGTCCAAGACTCGGGCGGCTTACAAGGGAAGCCGGGACCCGACAGGTGGTCTCGGGAAGATTGTCTATTATCTACCGTATCTGCAGTTATGCCGGTAGTTGTCTCGGGTCGAAGGCTTCTGAGTCTTCATCTTGCCGCCCTGCCCATGCCGCATGCTAGTCGTAGTGGTTGATGACGGCGCAGGCGGCATGGGATGTCTTGTCGCGGTGTTTATTGGCTGATAGGTTCTGACACCACGCGCCAGTCTGTGATGCCACTGGGCGCAACGACACCAGACAGAAGCGTGCTCCGCGTCTCCGCGTCTTGGGAAGACGCGGGCCTTGAATACCTTGTACGGGCAAGGTATGGAGCGTATTTACGCCCGCTGCCTATCGCTCGGGGCAGGCAGCGTCGCTCTGCTGCCACGAGGCGGGCCCAGAGCCCTTCTCAGAGAAGAGGAGGGTCAGCCCCACGGGGCACGTGGAGCCTCCGGACCTCTCCCCGCGGAGGGGGAGGTCCGGCCTCTGTATGCCACGTGGCGGGCCTGGAGCTCTCCTATGAAGAGAGGGAGGTCCGGCCCCACTGGACACGCGGCGCCTTCGGGCCTCTCTCCCGCGGAGGGGGAGGTCCGGCTTCTGTTTGCCACGTGGCGAGCCCGGAGCTCTCCTCTGAGGAGAGGGAGGTCCGACCCCGCCGGACGCGTGGAGCCTTCGGAGCTCTCCCTGCGGAGAAGGGCGAGTTCCTTAGGCATTTTACCCTGTGCGCGGGGGTACCCCATATCTCAGGTACCGACAGCTGCGCTTCCGAAATGCTTGCTAGGGCTCCCATCAGACCCCTGTGTCTGGAGTAGTTGAAGGGCACCCTTTACCTGCTAACCCCAGCATAAACTGACTCGGCGTAGC
This sequence comes from Neostapfia colusana, assembly GCA_030760725.1. Taxonomy (NCBI): domain Eukaryota; kingdom Viridiplantae; phylum Streptophyta; class Magnoliopsida; order Poales; family Poaceae; genus Neostapfia; species Neostapfia colusana. The sequence goes on along the minus strand of JASWHV010000017.1, from coordinate 26,319,048 downwards.
AAGGGGTCCCACGAATTTCTGGTCTTCGCGCCAATGGCTTTTGACCCCATACCACCGTAACCTGTTTCGCTACCAAGAAGCAAGCACCAAAAAACCCCGGAGGCCCAAACCGGACCTTGGATCCCCGACACAACCTCCCGGAGGACCAGCAGGACCTCCCGGAGGTGCAATGGGACCCCTCCCCGGAGGCCCAGCAGGACCCCCCGGAGCTCCCGGGACATCAGCGGAGCTTCCCGGAAGGTCCAAAGCAGCCTGGGGACCTCCGAGTATCGAGCACCCGGCGGTCTCCCCAGGCTAAAAGCTATCCTCCACAGCCCCCACGTGACGGACAATGCCGCCAAATGGGCGGCGGAGCTACTGAAGTTTGACCTAGGCTCCCTTTCCCGTCATGCAGACATTAACCGAGCACTAGTTGACTTGTGGCTGAAGTAGACGCACGCTCAGGGGGCCACGAAGACGATGAAACAGGACCCTGAGCCCTGACCTTCACCAGGCCTTACCGAATGATGTTCGTCGACGGATCCTTGCGAAAGCAGGGGGCCGATGCTAGCGTACTGTTCCTCACACCATCGGGGGAGCAGTCTGGGTATGTGGTGCGTTTCAATTACAAGGCAGCCAGCAACATAGCAAAGTATGAAGAGCTCATCCTTCTTGCTACTCGTTGGCTCAGGGCAACTCCCAGTCTGGTTATCAACCAAGATGTTGGAGACAGACCTCCTCGCCTTGGACCAGCACCACGTACCGCGCGCTAGCAAGGCCGCAGCTGACGACCTTTCAACGAAGACCCCCACCGGAGCCACTGTGCCCAAAGGGGGCTCTGAGAGGACGTTGCCGCGGCCCACAGCCCGGCCCGCCGAACCGGATGAAGGGGGCTAGACCAGCACCTCGAAGCTGGCGGTCCCGGCGGCAATGGACGTCGCCAAGGATCACAAGCATCACTGGGGATTCCGTGCAACCCAGCGCTCAAGATCCAGATGCTCAAGTCAGACCCGATGCATGGATCACGGAGGTCCGGGACTACTTGAAAGACAATATCCTCCCTGATGAACGTGTATCCGCTGAACGGATTGTGCGTATGGCTAAGAGACACATGGCGGTAGAGTGGGATCTCTACCGACGTGGCGCCAACCACATCCTATTGCGGTGCATAATCCAGGGGGAAGGCTGCGACTTGTTTGCTGAGATCCATGGAGGCGAATGTGGGAGTCACTCTTCCTCACGCACGCTTGTCGGTAAAGCCTTTCGGCATGGCTTCTACTAGCCGACAACACTCCAGGATGCCGTCGAGCTGGTCGAGAGTTGCTAGGCGTGCCTGTTCCACGCCAAGCAGATCCATACAACGGCTTAGACGGTACAGATGATCCAGCCCACCTGGCCATTTGCCATACTGGGGCTGGACATCCCGGGCCTGGGACCATTCCCCAGAACCGAGGATGGGGACCCGCTCCCGAACCTTCGGAACACGGAACACCGCTCTAAGTTCTACCCCTAGAGCAACAATAGGACAGACCCTTCTTGACACGACCCCAATGGTCCTGTCGAGCCAGGATCACGCTGAGGGGTGCTGCGTTGCACAGCACCGTATAACACACGTCAAAGGTGCAAAGCGGAAGCTTTATTACATAAACAAGTTTATGCACATGTTTACATCAAAATAAGTTTAGTCCACACTCGCGGGCGTAGACTAAGCATCAAGTGCACGTTCAGCCCTCAAACGTGTCCTTGCTAGCACACACGCACACTAACTCTGCGGCGTGCACGACTCCCACTCGACGGGGTTCCCCTCCTGGGGTTCCGTCTCCTCTTCGGGAGTCCCTTCCTCATAGAACCCTGCAAAAAGCTTCAAACACAAGCAGTGAGCACGAAGGCTCAGCAAGTCTGACCCGTCTCACCTAAACATGGAACTTCTACATGAGGGTAATGGGTTGCATGAGGTAAAAATCATTTGCAAGGACTCGCCTAATTAGTAGAACCTTACTTTCAAATTTTAGCAGCAGGTTGTGGAGAACTTTACGCTAAGGCACATGAGAGAGCCGCAATCAAACAAGAAACGCATTTCTCTCATGTACTTTGCCCAAAGTTGAAAAGAACTTTAGTTAGCACTAAACTACAGCATATCATTAACAATCAATGTCCAGCTTTCAATCAGCAACATTTTAACATGTAACTAGCCTGTTCTTTCTACGTCACGGTACAGTGAACAAGTGGTACTCACTGACCGCGAGGGACGGCGATTATAATCGATTTACACCTGCAGGGTTACCCGAACAACCCGTCACGTACGCCCGTACTCGATGTTGCCTACAACAACCATCACGGACGCCGTACGCGACTACCTTTCACCCGTTAGCCAAATATTGAACCGGTCCCATCGTCCTGAGCAAGAGGTCCCTGCACGCGCATCTCTGTGCCGCCAGCTGATTTACACCTCGAGCTCTCAACCTACCCTCTGAACGACGGGCAATGCCTCAATACCCAGCTACCCGAGTTACATCAGTTTCCCGGTTCCCATATAGCCGGTAGGTCTTCGGTACTGTTCTAGCTTGTTCAACAGGCCCGCACACGGCTCGGTCCTCAATCGACACAAGCGGAGCTACAGCACACAGGCCCCAAAGTCCTGCTGCCCTTACTCTCCGCTCGGTCTCATTTTCTTGCCATGTGTTTCATGTGCTATCTCTACCCGAGCGATGTGCCTCTAGCCTATTCTCGCGAGTAGTTCCAACTACTCGACTTGTACCGAATCCTACTCTATCCTAGCAATGCAGTGGCTAACGGGGTTTTCAATCCTAAACCCAACCCGTGGTTTTCTTGGCTATGCAGTTGGATTTCCAAACAAGACTCTAATGCACAGAACAAAGGAAACAAGTATGTGCTCAAAACAATAAAAATTTGTAAAAAGGTTAATGCAAACCGGGGCTTGCCTTGCTGCTCTTGGTCGTAGGCTAGCTGTTCCTCCGGAGTAACGAAGTCTAGGACTTCGGGTTCCTCCTCGACCTTAGCGACTACATGATAAGAACAATGTATGTATTAATTTAAATGTGTTTGTATTAACTTTGAAGTTGTGAAGTCTATAACCTTTGCTAGACAGACCTAAAGACTGTGAAACTTTTACTGTGGCTTGGTTACAACCTAAACAGAGACTTGGTCAAGTTTTAGTTGCAGCAAAGCTCATTTGAGCCCTCCACAAATAATTATGTCCTTGACCTTAATTGGAACTCTTAGGGTGTTCTAGGAATTTTCATGAGACAAACTATGACTTTCTGAAAACTAGATTTTCAGAGGGTTCTAATGGAGTTGGTTTCACTTAATTTGGAAGTCTCTAACTAAAGATATGAGCTAAACAATTTCAGAGAAAATTCTGAAAATGTTTCTGAACATTTTCTATTTTCTCTGGAACAGTTTTACTAATCACACAATTAGGTGGCCTAAATGAGCTCAAATGGATCTGCAATTTTTATGGTAGCTCAAGGATATTTTGGTGAACATCTCAGCAAAATTTCAGGATTTTCCTCCAAAGGATTCTCCAGTTAAAATTCCTAACAGTTTAAACTTTAAGGAATTAATTCTGGAGAATTAAGGAATTTCCTGAAGTGAAACTTGATTTTCTGGAAAGTACTCGGAGAGCTGAATCCAGCAAAATTTGGTTCACTCAATTTGGAGCTTGCTAGCCAAAGTTATAAGGATTTGAAGTTTGAAGGAAATCTGAAAATCGGGGAAAAGTTTAAACTCGCGCGTGGGCCAAGGGGACACGCGTCGCACGCCGAAGCGACAGCACACCGCGGCCCACAAGGATTTTGCGCGCCAGCACACCCGATCCCGGCCGCAGCCGGATCCCGATTCAAAATATCGGCCGCTGACAGCTGGGGTCCACCCCCTTCTTCAACCTCGCGACACCCGCGCCCCGCCGCCGAGGGACCTCGCCGGAGAGCTCGCCGCTGGCTGCTGTACAGCTCCAAACTTCTTGATTCTGGCCGCCCCTGCCTACTTTTACTTGGGGAACCTGACCCGAGGGTCAGCTGCTCATGACAACGGCCGGAGCATGGTCGGCGACGAGCCGCCATATCGGAACGACTTCGGCCATGTCGGCTGACTCTCCTAGTACCTCAGCTACTTGGGAAATCGGTCGGGGAGCATCAGTGGACCTCAGAGAAGGTCGACATGAACTCGGGGCAGCTCGGGGAAGGCCCGAACTAGGTCCTCACCGTGCGCCCGATACCCCCCGTTCGTTCCGCCATTAGTAGACCTTGAATTACGCCGGGCACAGAGGTTCTCCGGCCCAGAGTTGTGAAGGCAACTTGTGCGTCACCGTGTCTAGCTCGTGTGGGAGTGGCCTGAGGCCCTCTAATCCTTTCTAGAGCACGAATTAAACAGAATCGTACCCGAAGGTCGTTCTGCACACAGAAAGGGGAAAAGTGGAAATTCGCCGCCGGTGAGCAACCACTCGAGCTGTGGCTCGGGGATGAGCAGCACCGGTCACCTGCGCGTCCAAGGGTGCCTTGGCTCGGGCGTGACAACGCCCAGGTTGGGCTGTCCACGAGAGCCCGAGGTGCGGCGGTTTCCAGTTCCGATTTTTATCTTTCGGCACAGCCGATAGCACTCGGTTTCAATCGACTTCTAGCAATGGGGAGGATGGAGGAAGGTCTCTAATACCTTGCTGGGACCCTGGAGTGGAAGGAGGGAGCTGCGATCGGCTTGATCGAGCGGGAGCTCGAGCGGCGGTGATGGCAGTGGAAAAACGGCCGAGTATGCCGGCAGCTCGGGGAATGAATGATCGCAGCACGCCGGGGAGGGAATAAATAGCCCGGCGGCTGGTCTCCGGCTTGGGGCGCGCAGCAGGAGCTGGCGCCGGCTGCCCCCTTCGGTGGCGCGCGCGCACAGCAGCCGGGAACCGACTGAACTGTGTTTCAGTCGGTTTGTTTTGAGGCAGAGGCTGACATGTGGGTCCCACCCCTCTTTTAACCTCTGAAATTTACTCCTAACAGCTGTGGTAAACAGTGAACCCTATTATACCCTTGGCAATTCAAATTATTCACCCAAGAGCCATTTGAATTGATCAAAGTTCAAATGAGGTTTGGTTTGAATGAATTTCAGCACAAGTTCAGTTTGAAATTCAAATAAAGTTTGAGTTTCTCCCCCTTAGCTCATGTCAAGATCAACTCCAAATGGAGTGAAAATTGGTGTGTGAGCTCACAAAAATGTGCTGAGTAATAATATGCCTTCCACTTTCAAATTCATGGCATAAAAACAGTTTGAATTTGAATATGGTTTCAAACTGCCCTCTTCCTAACTATACCCAAAATGACCTCAAAAAGGTTTTGAGTTTGGGTGAAACTTGGCATGGACATCCTTAGCAAAGTGTAGGAGTTTTCATATGTCCAGCCCATCTATATCACATGTGGGAAATACCACTTTTGCAATGTGTGAGTTTGTTCTCTAATGAGCATGTTGATAATTGTTACTTGCTCTTCATTTGTGTTCATCATTCTTGCTCAAATGAGATGTGTGGTGTGGTGATGAACACTGCAAATGGTTGTCAAAACTGAGGCCCTTACATTTCCTCCCCCCTTAAAAGAATCTCGTCCCGAGATTATAAGGTGAAAATGAGAGAGAGGACGGTGGAAAGTTACCGGATATGCGACGTGAAAAAGTCGGGGTAGTTAGTGCGAAGGAATTCTTCGCTCTCCCATGTCGCTTCGTCCATGGAGTGATTAATCCATAGAACCTTGTAGAACCACAACGTACGGTTGCGTGTGGTTCGGGCCTTTTCATCAATAATCTGCACCGGTTCCTCCCGATAGGTGAGATCCGGTTGCAGTTCTTCAATGTCTTCCAGCTGAACGGTAGTTGATAGCTTGAGACACTTCCTCAGCTGGGAAATGTGAAAGACGTTGTGCACACCGGAAAGTGCTTCTGGTAATTTCAGCCGGTATGCCACTGATCCACATCTTTCGGTAATCTGGAATGGACCGATGAATCGGGGTGCCAACTTTCCTCTCACCCAAAATCTGTTTACGCCCTTCATTGGAGACACTCGTAGGTATACGTAATCTCCAACTTCGAATTGTAATGGGCGCCTTCTCCGGTCCGCGTACTGCTTCTGTCGGGATTGAGCGGCTCTTAGGTTCGCTTGAATCAGTCGAACCTTTTCTTCCGCGTCGTTGACAAGGTCAATCCCGAAGGTAACCCTCTCGCTAGACTCACACCAGTTCAGTGGTGTGCGGCATTTTCTCCCGTATAGCGCCTCAAAGGGCGCCATCTTGATGCTGGCTTGGTACCCATTGTTGTACGAGAACTCGGCTAACGGCAAGTGATCATCCCAATTCTTGCCGTGGTCGATAGCGCAAGCTCGTAGCATGTCTTCTAGAATTTGATTTACCCGCTCAGTTTGTCCATCTGTCTGCGGTTGGTAGGCTGAACTACGGATCAGCTTCGTCCCCAAGACAGCGTGTAGCTGCTCCCAAAAACGGGACACAAATAAAGTGCCCCGGTCCGATACGATGGTACGGGGTACGCCGTATAAGCATAGGATCCGTGAGATGTACAGTTCAGCGTACTTCTTGGCGTTGTAGTTGGTGTTGACCGGGATGAAATGGGCAACTTTGGTGAGCCGATCGACGATCACCCACACAGAATCATGTTTCTGTAAGGTGGTGGGTAAACCGATGATGAAATCCATGCTCACGTCCTCCCATTTCCAGGCAGGAATGCCTAGTGGTTGCAGCAGTCCCGGTTTCCGCATATGGTCTGCCTTCACCCTTCGACATGTATCACACTCGGACACGTATTTGGCAGTCTCTCGCTTCATCCGTGTCCACCAAAACCTTCTTCTGAGTTCTTGATACATTTTGTTGCTGCCGGGGTGAATAGAAAACTTTGATAAGTGAGCCTCATCCAAGATTTTCTTCCGTAACTCCGGGTTTCGGGGTACGACGATTCGGTCCTTGAACCATAGGACGCCGTCTCCGTCCTTCCGGAAACATTTTAATTCCCCACTATCTACACGTCTCCGCAAATGTGACATGCCCTTGTCATTCTTCTGGGCTGCCACTATCTCTTCACGGATGGTGGGGATCAAAGCTAGGTTGTAGAGAGCTCCATGTGGAATCACATGTAGTGGTGGTTCGCTCCCTTCCCACGGTGTGATGGTCAGATTATTGACGTGTGACTTGCGGCTCAGCGCATCTGCCACAACGTTTGCCTTGCCCGGATGATAATGGATCTCTATCTCGTAATCCTTTATCAGTTCTAACCATCTTCGTTGCCTCATGTTCAGCTCCTTCTGAGTGAATATGTACTTGAGGCTTTTGTGGTCGGTATATAAATGTACGAGGTTACCGAGTAGGTAGTGCCTCCACATCTTCAGTGCAAGTACCACGGCAGCGAGCTCCAAATCGTGAGTTGGATAATTTTGCTCATGGTTCCTAAGCTGCCGTGATCCATACGCGACCACTCTTCGGTCTTGCATCAGCACACATCCGAGCCCAATGCCGGATGCATCGCAGTACACATCGAACGGTTTTGTTGTGTCTGGCTGCGCCAAAACCGGTGCTGATGTCAGGTGCTTGACTAAAGCCTTGAATGCTGCTTCACATGCTGGACTCCAAACATATTTGGTAGCCTTCTTCAGCAGCTCTGTCATTGGCTTGGCAATCTTCGAGAAGTTCGGAATGAACCTCCGATAATATCCCGCGAGTCCGAGGAAACTCCGTACCTCGTGAACAGTTCTCGGGGATTTCCAATTCAGCACTTGCGTGATCTTGCTCGGGTCCACAGCGATACCCTCCGCTGAGATGATATGCCCGAGGAAAGGCACTTGCGATATCCAAAACTCGCATTTGCTGAACTTTGTGTATAACTTGTGATCCCGCAGCCGTTGCAAGACTATACGCAGATGTTTCTTGTGATCTTCCTCCGACTTGGAGTATACTAGGATGTCGTCGATGAAGACCACGACAAACTTGTCCAGCTCCGGCATGAACACCGAGTTCATTAAGTACATGAAGTGAGCTGGAGCATTGGTGAGGCCAAAGGACATGACCAGGTACTCATAAAGTCCATACCTTGTCGAGAAAGCTGTCTTTGGAATGTCCTCCGCCCTTATCTTAATCTGATGGTACCCGGATCTTAAATCCATCTTGGAAAAGATCTTTGCTTCGACCAACTGATCAAACAACATGTCGATCCGTGGCAACGGGTACTTGTTCTTGATGGTTACGGCATTTAATGGACGGTAGTCCACGCAAAGCCGCAACGTTTCATCCTTCTTCTTGACAAATAATGCCGAACAGCCCCATGGCGAGGAGCTCGGCCTAATAAAACCCTTCTCCAGAAGGTCCGTGAGCTGAGTCTTCAGTTCAGCCAACTCCTTGGGCGCCATCTTGTACGGCCTTCGGGATATTGGCATGGTCCCCGGTGCAAGTTCAATCTTGAACTCCACCTCTCTATCGGGTGGCATCCCCGGCAAATCGTCCGGGAACACATCCGGGAACTCTCGGACCACTGGAATGTCTTCCAATCTGATGGTTGTGGCTTGATAGACACTTGGAAGTTTTATTTCTGGACTGTCCAGAAATAATGAGTGAGAACCGTGCACCTCTGAGTTTAAGTGCACGACTCGAAGGACGGTGTCTAAAACAGCGCCGTGGCGGGTTAACCACGACATCCCTAGGATGACATCGACCTTCTGTCCCTCTAAGATAATGAGAGACGTGGGGTACACTCTACCCGCTAAGCATAATGGTGCTTTGGAGACCAGTACGCTTGCTGAAATCCTCCCACCCGGTGAACAAATTAAATATGGACTATCGGTGGGTAGTATTGGCAAGCTGTGTTTAGCAATGAAAGCCTGGCTAATAAAATTATGCGTGGCGCCTGAATCAAATAGTACTATAGCGGGATGCTGGTGGAGTTGGAACATACCCGCAAGGATGGGCTCGCCCTCCGGCACGTCCTCAATGGCAAGCTGGTGGACAGTGCCGGGCCTAGGGTTTGCCCGCCGCGCATTAATAGGGTTCCGGGGTTGATTCCTCCCCGGAAACTGTGGTGCCACTCCGCCGCCTTGCCTCTCCGGGCAACTGCTCGCGAAGTGTCCTGGACGACCACACTTGTAACATGTGGCCGCTGCTGGTGGAGTACTCGGTGGATGAAAGCCCGGCATGCGTTGCGGAGGTGCAAACGCACGCGGCATCGCCCGCTGCTGCTGCTGTTGTTGCGGTGGTACTGGCAGTGCCGGCCGGAATGCCGGTGAAGAGTACGGCCGACTGTGGAATGGCATCGACCGCTGTGGTGGCTGCCAGCGTGGACCTGATGGTGGGCGATTCACCATCCGAAACTTCTGAGAAGGACTGCCTCCTTCTCCGCTGCTCTGCGGCGCGCTTCGCTTTCGCTCTGCCGCCGCCAACTCCTTGCCGGAGTCCTCCTGAACAATCGCAGCATCAATGATGTCGTTGAGGCTGCCGCGATTGAACATCGCCAACTTGTCCTTCAGGAGCGGGTTAAGCCCCTGGTAAAAATGGTCCCGCCGCTTCTCGTCCGTATCTGCGTGATACGACGCGTAGAGCACGAGATCGTTGAACGCCCTGGAATATTCCAGCGCGTTCCGGCTCCCTTGTTGCAGGTGTAGGAACTCCTGCGTCTTCCTCTTCATCAAACCGGGCGGTATATGATAGGCCCTGAAGGCCGTCCGGAACTCCGCCCAGGTCATCGCTCGGTCGGTGGGCTGTGAAGCACAGAAGTTGGCCCACCACGCGCTCGCGGATCCTTGGAGCTGCTGGACCGCGAACTGAGTCTTGCGCTGCTCGCTAATTTGGAGCAGCCCGAACTTCATCTCTATGGCGTGGAGCCAGTTGTCCGCGTCAAGTGGTTCATCCGCCCTTGAGAATACAGGGGGATGAGTCGCCAGGAAGTCGGAGTAGGAGCTCTGTTGGCGCTCCTCGCGATCTTGACGTCTCTCTGGGCGAGACGTATTCGCAATTAACGTTTGCAGCAGCTCTGTATGCTGCTGATGTGAACCCGCCATTGCCGCGACAATGTCGGCCAATGTAACCGTTGGCAGTGGCGGTGGCGGTGTTTGCTGTTGCTGTTGCTTCTGCTGTCCCGAGGCATCCTCGGGAGGTGGTTGGGAGGTCTCTTCCCCTTGGCTAGTACCTCCAACATCAGGGTTGGCACGAGTACGCGTCATTCTGAAATTCAACACAGCAGCAATTAGCACATGTCTTACTCAAAATTCCATAAACAGCAGTAGTATTGAAGCGACGCATGATTATCTTGCACAACATTCACATATATTGATAAAGCATAAACTTTATACAAGATACATTATTCTCGGATCTCCGAGAAGTCGTGCTCATGTCGTCACTAACCTATACATACGCTACTGTCTACACGACATGTCACTGATTACAAAAGTTGGGTTACGCTACCCTAGCTGCCCTACTTGGCAACCGTAACCCCCTACTCGGAGTAGAACTCGACCTCCTGTGGGTCGTCCTCCTCCGGTACTTCTGCTGGTGGCTCTGGATCTACCACCTCTCCTCCCATTCCGGGTTCTCCCATGGCTGGAAGACCCAAGACTACCGGTACGCCCAATACCGGGGGCACGAGGTCCTGCAATGCATGCACCTCGTCCATAGCCTGGTTGTAGTCCTCTTCCCAGCCTTGTCCTTCCTCAATAGCGTCGTCCCGCTCTTGAGCAAGGTCCTCATTCTGCTGGGTTAGGGTCTGCACCAGCTCTTGCAACGCCGTGATGTCAACACGGCTCTTCTTCTTTGCCTTCTTCAGACGACGCAACTGATTGTGTTGTTCATTCAATCGATTGATCGTCGGAAGAAGCACATTGCGGAGTGCACTGTGAGGACTCTCAAAATGATCTCCACGGCTTGTGCTCTCCTTGAGCTTGGTGGCGAGATGCTCCGTATGAACAGCTTGGCTGTCCATCACAGCGTTTCCCGCCCTCATTTGGAGACTGAGATTTGCCTCCGCGGGGTTGTACCTTGGGCAAGTCGGGTCTGTTGCCTCCAGGTACCTCTCTTCCCACACATGCTGAGCTCGTCCCTCCACCGGAACGAGTGCGTATGGAGTTCCCTCCATAGCCTGCACGTGTAGTTGGCAGAAACGTGACATAGTGTCACGGGCTGCCACTTGCCACATCCCTTCCGGTTGTCTTCCTCTCACCGTGACGGTGAATGGCACCCAACCGGATGGCGTAGGCCCTGCAGGAACCTCGATATGGATCGTCCACGTCTTGTTCCCCTCTTCGCCTTCTTCCTTGGCGAAGTATTGCGGCATCTGGTTGTACCCGAAATATTGGAGCATTTGCCACAATGCTTCCGGGTAGCCGCTACGGTCAGAACAGTGGGAAACTACCCACCCGTTCTCCAACCGTTTATCTGCTGCCATCTGTAAAAATATATTTGAGAAATGTCAAATATTCATTTGAACAGTAAACCATTGAGTTATAACATAAGATATGTCATTGAACCCCTAAAACTTGGAAACATAGTTCAAATTTTAAACAAATTTGACTGCTGATCTGCTGTTCCCATGACAGCCCTGACCAGTTTCCATATCAATCTGATTTAGGCCAGATTAAAAGCAAAACCAGTTCTGGAGCTCAACATCAAAGTTAAAGTTAACTTCAATAGCTTTCCAGAAAGTATTTGGTTGGCCTAAGATCTGTCCTGGTTCACAAGTTATGAGATGTCAAAGATAACAGAATTTCTGGAAACAATTGGACAGCACCTCCCTGCCTTAGGTACTGATTTGATCCAAGAATCCCAGTTAATTCTGTTCCTAATCTGACAAAACATTCTGTTACAAAGTTGTAACCCATCTCATAAGCTTTCCAGAACTACCTCATTTTCTATTTTTGGATTTTTATGCAGGAAGTTACGCTTAATTTACAGAGAGTCTACAGAGAGTCTTTGCTCTGTCCTGTTTTCTGGATAGTTTCAACTCTGCTGCATTTTTCGAGTGGTTAAGGGATGAAACACCTCTGGAACTCAACAGAAAAGTTGTAAAGCTCCTCCAAAGCTTTCCAGAAATGTATCATACGACCCCAACCTCGAAAGAACTCAACCTCTAACCTCTGATTAACTTCAGCCTTGATTTAGCTGAAAACAGAGTGCTCTGTCCTTAACATCCTATAAGTTGAAAACTTATTAGCTTTGAATATCCTGTTCAAGGGAAGGAGTTACATCAAGTTTTACTACTTTGGATCAAAACCTTCAAATTTTTAAATGAAGTTGTTCATTTAGTTGGGTGTGACGTCGATGCGTCACCAGATCATGTCGGTACTACGTCCTCACAAAGAAAAACCTATACCGGACTTAGCCGGCTTCGTTAGTTCAGTGGCACTACTCGTCACTCGCACACGGATGCTACACGTCTACCGTTTCGTGGTAAGGCTACCTGCAGAAATTCAACCAATCATCAGACTCGGCTGCACACCGAGCTCGGAATCCATACAGTTTGTACACCCGGCCGTCATCACTCGCCCGGATGTTCTCAAGCCAAACACGCCTTGAGTTACGTGTTCACGTTTCAGACCACGTGACGGGGTCTCCCATGTTGCACCACGCACGCCAGGGACAGACGTTGCTCGAATACCCCAAACGACATGAAGAGTCGTAGAGGATATCAAAGCGGGTCGGGTTACCTGCCACCCGTGGGGCTCCACCCTTCAGCTTGTGCGCACTGGTGGACAGCGCTTACGTGCACCCCCCAAGACATGAACGTCCCGAGATGCACAATTTTCCGACATAACAATTAGGTTACTAAGCCACTTTCTATATACTAATAACATCCTTATACGGGCTACTAACTCGTTCCTCACTGGATTTTTGAAAAAGAAGACCTTTGTACTGTGTTACACCTCAAGCGAGCTCTGATACCACGCTGACACGACCCCAATGGTCCTGTCGAGCCAGGATCACGCTGAGGGGTGCTGCGTTGCACAGCACCGTATAACACACGTCAAAGGTGCAAAGCGGAAGCGGAAGCTTTATTACATAAACAAGTTTATGCACATGTTTACATCAAAATAAGTTTAGTCCAAACTCGCGGGCGTAGACTAAGCATCAAGTGCACGTTCAGCCCTCGAACGTGTCCTTGCTAGCAAACACGCACACTAACTCTGCGGCGTGCACGACTCCCACTCGACGGGGTTCCCCTCCTGGGGTTCCGTCTCCTCTTCGGGAGTCCCTTCCTCATAGAACCCTGCAAAAAGCTTCAAACACAAGCAGTGAGCACGAAGGCTCAGCAAGTCTGACCCGTCTCACCTAAACATGGAACTTCTACATGAGGGTAATGGGTTGCATGAGGTAAAAATCATTTGCAAGGACTCGCCTAATTAGTAGAACCGTACTTTCAAATTTTAGCAGCAGGTTGTGGAGAACTTTACGCTAAGGCACATGAGAGAGCCGCAATCAAACAAGAAACGCATTTCTCTCATGTACTTTGCCCAAAGTTGAAAAGAACTTTAGTTAGCACTAAACTACAGCATATCATTAACAATCAATGTCCAGCTTTCAATCAGCAACATTTTAACATGTAACTAGCCTGTTCTTTCTACGTCACGGTACAGTGAACAAGTGGTACTCACTGACCGCGAGGGACGGCGATTATAATCGATTTACACCTGCAGGGTTACCCGAACAACCCGTCACGTACGCCCGTACTCGATGTTGCCTACAACAACCATCACGGACGCCGTACGCGACTACCTTTCACCCGTTAGCCAAATATTGAACCGGTCCCATCGTCCCGAGCAAGAGGTCCCTGCACGCGCATCTCTGTGCCGCCAGCTGATTTACACCTCGAGCTCTCAACCTACCCTCTGAACGACGGGCAATGCCTCAATACCCAGCTACCCGAGTTACATCAGTTTCCCGGTTCCCATATAGCCGGTAGGTCTTCGGTACTGTTCTAGCTTGTTCAACAGGCCCGCACACGGCTCGGTCCTCAATCGACACAAGCGGAGCTACAGCACACAGGCCCCAAAGTCCTGCTGCCCTTACTCTCCGCTCGGTCTCATTTTCTTGCCATGTGTTTCATGTGCTATCTCTACCCGAGCGATGTGCCTCTAGCCTATTCTCGCGAGTAGTTCCAACTACTCGACTTGTACCGAATCCTACTCTATCCTAGCAATGCAGTGGCTAACGGGGTTTTCAATCCTAAACCCAACCCGTGGTTTTCTTGGCTATGCAGTTGGATTTCCAAACAAGACTCTAATGCACAGAACAAAGGAAACAAGTATGTGCTCAAAACAATAAAAATTTGTAAAAAGGTTAATGCAAACCGGGGCTTGCCTTGCTGCTCTTGGTCGTAGGCTAGCTGTTCCTCCGGAGTAACGAAGTCTAGGACTTCGGGTTCCTCCTCGACCTTAGCGACTACATGATAAGAACAATGTATGTATTAATTTAAATGTGTTTGTATTAACTTTGAAGTTGTGAAGTCTATAACCTTTGCTAGACAGACCTAAAGACTGTGAAACTTTTACTGTGGCTTGGTTACAACCTAAACAGAGACTTGGTCAAGTTTTAGTTGCAGCAAAGCTCATTTGAGCCCTCCACAAATAATTATGTCCTTGACCTTAATTGGATCTCTTAGGGTGTTCTAGGAATTTTCATGAGACAAACTATGACTTTCTGAAAACTAGATTTTCAGAGGGTTCTAATGGAGTTGGTTTCACTTAATTTGGATGTCTCTAACTAAAGATATGAGCTAAACAATTTCAGAGAAAATTCTGAAAATGTTTCTGAACATTTTCTATTTTCTCTGGAACAGTTTTACTAATCACACCATTAGGTGGACTAAATGAGCTCAAATGGATCTGAAATTTTTATGGTAGCTTAAGGATATTTTGGTGAACATCTCAGCAAAATTTCAGGATTTTCCTCCAAAGGATTCTCCAGTTAAAATTCCTAACAGTTTAAACTTTAAGGAATTAATTCTGGAGAATTAAGGAATTTCATGAAGTGAAACTTGATTTTCTGAAAAGTACTCGGAGAGCTGAATCCAGCAAAATTTGGTTCACTCAATTTGGAGCTTTCTAGCCAAAGTTATAAGGATTTGAAGTTTGAAGGAAATCTGAAAATCGGGGAAAAGTTTAAACTCGCGCGTGGGCCCAGGGGACACGCGTCTCACGCCGAAGCGACAGCACACCGCGGCCCACAAGGATTTTGCGCGCCAGCACACCCGATCCCGGCCGCAGCCGGATCCTGATTCAAAATATCGGCCGCTGACAGCTGGGGTCCACCCCCTTCTTCAACCTCGCGACACCCGCGCCCCGCCGCCGAGGGACCTCGCCGGAGAGCTCGCCGCTGGCTGCTGTACAGCTCCAAACTTCTTGATTCTGGCCGCCCCTGCCTACTTTTACTTGGGGATCCTGACCCGAGGGTCAGCTGCTCATGACAACGGCCGGAGCACGGTCGGCGACGAGCCGCCATATCGGAACGACTTCGGCCATGTCGGCTGACTCTCCTAGTACCTCAGCTACTTGGGAAATCGGTCGGGGAGCATCAGTGGACCTCAGAGAAGGTCGACATGAACTCGGGGCAGCTCGGGGAAGGCCCGAACTAGGTCCTCACCATGCGCCCGATACCCCCCGTTCGTTCCGCCATTAGTAGACCTTGAATTACGCCGGGCACAGAGGTTCTCCGGCCCAGAGTTGTGAAGGCAACTTGTGCGTCACCGTGTCTAGCTCGTGTGGGAGTGGCCTGAGGCCCTCTAATCCTTTCTAGAGCACGAATTAAACAGAATCGTACCCGAAGGTCGTTCTGCACACAGAAAGGGGAAAAGTGGAAATTCGCCGCCGGTGAGCAACCACTCGAGCTGTGGCTCGGGGATGAGCAGCACCGGTCACCTGCGCGTCCAAGGGTGCCTTGGCTCGGGCGTGACAACGCCCAGGTTGGGCTGTCCACGAGAGCCCGAGGTGCGGCGGTTTCCAGTTCCGATTTTTATCTTTCGGCACAGCCGATAGCACTCGGTTTCAATCGACTTCTAGCAATGGGGAGGATGGAGGAAGGTCTCTAGTACCTTGCTGGGACCCTGGAGTGGAAGGAGGGAGCTGCGATCGGCTTGATCGAGCGGGAGCTCGAGCGGCGGTGATGGCAGTGGAAAAACGGCCGAGTATGCCGGCAGCTCGGGGAATGAATGATCGGAGCACGCCGGGGAGGGAATAAATAGCCCGGCGGCTGGTCTCCGGCTTGGGGCGCGCAGCAGGAGCTGGCGCCGGCTGCCCCCTTCGGTGGCGCGCGCGCACAGCAGCCGGGAACCGACTGAACTGTGTTTCAGTCGGTTTGTTTTGAGGCAGAGGCTGACATGTGGGTCCCACCCCTCTTTTAACCTCTGAAATTTACTCCTAACAGCTGTGGTAAACAGTGAACCCTATTCTACCCTTGGCAATTCAAATTATTCACCCAAGAGCCATTTGAATTGATCAAAGTTCAAATGAGGTTTGGTTTGAATGAATTTCAGCACAAGTTCAGTTTGAAATTCAAATAAAGTTTGAGTTTCTCCCCCTTAGCTCATGTCAAGATCAACTCCAAATGGAGTGAAAATTGGTGTGTGAGCTCACAAAAATGTGCTGAGTAAGAATATGCCTTCCACTTTCAAATTCATGGCATAAAAACAGTTTGAATTTGAATATGGTTTCAAACTGCCCTCTTCCTAACTATACCCAAAATGACCTCAAAAAGGTTTTGAGTTTGGGTGAAACTTGGCATGGACATCCTTAGCAAAGTGTAGGAGTTTTCATATGTCCAGCCCATCTATATCACATGTGGGAAATACCACTTTTGCAATGTGTGAGTTTGTTCTCTAATGAGCATGTTGATAATTGTTACTTGCTCTTCATTTGTGTTCATCATTCTTGCTCAAATGAGGTGTGTGGTGTGGTGATGAACACTGCAAATGGTTGTCAAAACTGAGGCCCTTACACTTCTTTTTATAATAAATTCCATAAAAGTCCAAGAACAGGGCTTGGAGCAACTAAGCCTCAGGGGACGGTCCAGGACTACGTTCAGCTTCGCCTGGTTCTGACCCCAAGCGCGTAGAGTCTTGCTTCCCTTGAGGTGGGTCGTGGCCTACATATTTGGCCCGCCTTCCCCCATATGGAAATTTATATGAAAAGAAACCTGCCCTACGTTGCTCTTCTTTAGTACTCATTTAATTTACTTATTAAATTTTTATGATTACCCTACTAGCGTGTGCTCACTATGCGTTCAACTCCCTCTTCTCATTCTCATCTTTAGTCGGAATTTGCTGCCCTGCCAAATGTGGCGGACCGGAATCCGCTCATCCAGGATCGCAGAGGGTGATGCCGCGCGATGCGACACCCGACAGCACACGTCATAAGAACACAATATATTACATGGGAAAAACAGCTGAAACTGTACAAATAAGTACAAACTTCAGTTACAATTATTTTTCTATTACACAGCGGAAGACTACACTAAACAACTCACGCCCGCCTATCTAGCAAAAGTCGGTTGCCCCGCCCTAGGGCAACCCACACTAGCTGCACGTCTCAGCTCAGCGCGGCGTGTACGGCTCCCACTCAGCCGTGGTCCCCGACGGAGGGTAACCCTCGCCGGTGGACTCGTACTCCGAGTCCGTGGGTGGCTCCTTACCTGAAAAACACTTAAGCAGCAACCGTGAGCACGAAGGCTCAGCAAGGCTTAACCGACTAACCTAAGCATGAAACTCTACATGAGGTATACCAAGACATAGGTTGGTAGCATTTCAGCAAAACGACACGCCTACAAGTTCATCCTTAGTTCATCTTTTAGCAACAAGTTAACAGTTCATGAAATCTGAAATTTAGTAAGCAGTATTTGGTGGCACACATGTAGCAATACAATTATATCAATCAGCATCATTGAATCACCATATTTCATCCATTAGTCTACGTTACGACGCAGTGAACAAGCAGTACTCGTCACCGCGAGGGACGGCGAATCGACTCGATATACACCTGCAGGGAAAACCCAAAGAGCACGTCACGTACGCCCACCCGTGGAGCTGCACAGCACGCTCACTCGATGTCGTACGGGAAAACCTTTCACCCAACAGCCCAAACGTCGAACCGGTCGCACCGAAACGAGCAGGAGGTTCCCCACACGGAGCATCTCTCTATGCCCGTTGGCAGATTTCCACCTTGCTGCCCTCAACCTACACCTATAAATCGGTGTGCTATGCCTCGACGCCCGGAGGTTTAGGCTACATCGGTTTATCGGGGCCCATATATCCGATATGCCTTCGGTACGTTCAATACTTGTTCAGCAGGGCCGCACACGGATCGGTCCTCAATCGACACGGGCAGGGCTGCGCACACAAGACTCTCTCTTGCTGCGCCCTAGCCCCTGCCTAGTCTCATTTTCATTACTAAAGTGATCTCACATCACTCAACCGAACCCGTGTGTCCCACTGCCTATCTCGCGAGTAGATTCCAACTACTCGACTTGTACCGAAGTCCTATGACTCATTACGCATAGCCCGTCTACTCGAGGTCTTAGACACTACCCTCACTCTTTTAGGAACCTTTGGTTATGCAAGTGGGGTTCCATTCATCCTACACCTAATGCACAATCATACTTCACATGACTCATGTAAACAAAAGAAGACTTATAAAAAGGTTAATGCAAACCGGGGCTTGCCTTGTTGCTGCTGGTCAGGAGTTAGCTCTTCGCCCGGAAGAAGGAAGTCCAGCACTTCCGGAGTCTCTTCTTCAACGGCTACACGTTAATGAAATACTACATGTTAATTTAGATGCACAGGTGAGTTTTAGAGTAAGACTTCTACTATTAGTTCTAATACCTAGCCTCTATCACCTGGAACTTTGTTTAAGAATTTAAAGATGAACTGGTGTTGGTGGTTTGGCTTGGACTTAATCACATGGTTAAGTGCTAAGTGGTTTTCCCCCTTTTCCATCTTAATACCTTAAGTGGGTAAACAGGACAGGGGTGATCTAGAGCTCCAATGGAGCTGAGAATTTTTATGTGAGTTCCTTGTCACAAGCAAACTCTCTGGACCAAACCTTAGCACTTTTCATGGAATGGTTTGCTCAGAGTAATTTCTTTAGCAAATAAGCAAGGAGGAATTAATTCTGAGGTCAGACCCCTGTTCATGCTCAACTTGATGATCTAGAATTTCAATTATAGCTCATAGAGTTTGCATGAATTTTCCTAGCATTTTTGGATTCAAGGTTTGCCCAGAATTGAATTTCCAAGTTTTGGAAATTCTCTGAAAATGTTTCTGCATTCAAATGAACACAGCACTTTCCAATTTGAATTGCTCTGACCAAATCGACTCCAAATGGTCTGAAACTTTTACAGGGGTTTACTAATGTCCTAAAGAACATTCTGGTGATATTTGGGGATTTTTGGATGAACCAAACTCCCTCTAAAATTCTTTTGCTGAAAAGCTTTAAAGAATTTTCCAGAATTAATTAATGGGTTTCATACAAATTGGGTTGTATCTCTGGACAGAGCTAGGCAAGATGAATCCAACCCAACTTGAATCACTAAATTTGGAGCTTCCTAGCCACGGTTATGGATTTCTAAAGTTTGAGCTAATCCCTGAATTATTTTCCTACAGAAAATCCCCTCCCGCGCTAAACCAGAGGCTGACAGCGGGGCCCGCCCATTTAAATTGAACTAACCGCGCGCTCGCGCGCGATTAACA
Organism: Neostapfia colusana; assembly: GCA_030760725.1. Lineage (NCBI taxonomy): Eukaryota > Viridiplantae > Streptophyta > Magnoliopsida > Poales > Poaceae > Neostapfia > Neostapfia colusana. The sequence continues at coordinate 26,299,365 of JASWHV010000017.1, read as the reverse complement.
CAGGGGCTGACAGGTGGGGCCGCGCCCTTCGTCTACCTCCCGACGTCGCCGCCCCGAGCCGCCGGAGCTCCGGCGAGGTCAGCGTTCCCGGCGATCTAGCTCACCGGAGCCGACGAGACTCGCCGCCCCCACGTAATCTCGGGTGCTGAACCCGCTGGACACCATGTCGCCGCCGGCTAACCGCCATAGCTCGCCGGCGACGAGCCCTATGCCTCTGTGCTACCTCGGCAATGTGTTCCCGCCCTTCTGACCGTTTTCTTCGTGCGCTAATCGCGTCGCCACACTCAGGGAAACCTCGGGAAACTCGGCATGAGCTCTGTTGGCCCCTAAACGGCCGGCAACCCAGACCTCACCGGCGACCCCCTCCTCCGCCATACTGTCCTAGGGTGAACTTAGGGTTCCGGCGGTGATTTCCTTCCGGTTTTCGAACGAGAAGGGTCGCCAGAACCTCTAGATACTCTCTCACAGCTCCGTTCGGCCTCCCACCCACTATGCTTCCCAAATTTCTGCTAAACCTAATTGGGTCCCGAAAGGAGCTACTCGCCCTAAACTGAGAAATTCTCCGCGCACAGAGGTCGAACCTTGGAACGGTTTGCGCGGTGGTCTTGAGGACGATCTAGCGCTCCACTTTCCTATGGAGGTCGAAGCCGGAAGATGATCACAGCTGGGGTGGCACACGATCGGAGCTCGGGCGACTAGGCTGCTGGTTACAGAACTTCGCGAGAATCAGTAACTCGCCGGCGGTCTCGGGCCTTTTATAGGCTCCTGAGGCCAGGGGAGAGCGCGACACCTGCTGTGCCACCTCCTCTGCCGAAGCAGGAGCTGGCCGGCCGAGGTGGTCGGTCGCCGCCGCTGGCTGCAGCTGGCGAGCGCGCTCGGTCGAGGGGTCGGCTGAAGAGACTTCGGTGCTAAGTCTACTGATCAGTGGGCCTCCCCTCTAACTCTTTTGTTTTTTCCAATTTTCTGAATTCTGTTGTGCCAAAATATCCTCAGCTACTCACAATTTAATGTGAGACTTAGTCACCAAGCCTTTGTTTGAATTTGAATTCTCAAATTCAAACTTTGTTTGGTTAAATTTGCTTCATATTCAAACTGAAATTCAAATTCAGTTTTGAATTCTTGCAAATTTAGCTCTTGACAAGATGAGCTCCAATGGAGATGAAAGTTGGTGGGTTCACTCAGAAAAATGTGCTGAGTATAGATATGGAGCTAACTTTTGAATTTGGGTGATGAAAGTTGCTGCAATTTGAATTTACATTCAAATTGGCCTCCTTTTGAAATAACCCAAAAGTGCCTCCAAAAATTGTTGAATTTGCATGAGCTTTGGACTGAACCTTCCCAAGACTTTTTAAATTCTAGGGGTGAGCTCAACCTCTCATGCTCATTTGTAGAAACCCTATATTATGAAAGTGAAGGCTTTCCCCTCTAATCATTCTTTTGATGGAGGTTACTTGCTCTTCACAACATTTCCTATGGTGTCCAAAATAAAAACTGTGGTGTTGTGAGGTGAAGAAAAGTTTTTGCAAGTCCCTTTTCTTGGGCTTTTACATCCCTCCCCCCTTAAAAGAATCTCGTCCCGAGATTATAAAAGAAGAGATACCGATGTAATAGGGATTTACCCGTGTTGAGAAGCCATAAACTCCGGGTAATTTGAGCGAAGGAACTCCTCGCTCTCCCACGTCGCTTCTTCGGCGGTGTGGTTGCTCCAGAGTATTTTGTAGAACCACAATGTTCTGCTGCGTGTGGTCCTGGCTTTCTCATCAAGAATTCCCACCGGATATTCATCATAGGTTAAATCCGGTTTCAGCTCGCCGATGTCTTCGGTAGGAACAGCAGCTGTATGCTTCAAGCATTTTCGCAGTTGCGAAACATGGAAAATATCATGGACACCAGCCAGAGATGCCGGTAGCTCCAATCGATACGCTGCTGGTCCACACTTCTCGGTGATAGCGTAGGGTCCAATGAAACGGGGAGCGAGCTTCCCCTTCACACCGAATCGGTGCATGCCCTTCATTGGAGATACGCGGAGGTACACGTGTTCCCCAACGTCAAAGTGTAACGGCCTACGCCTCTTATCAGCGTAGCTCTTCTGTCGGGATTGAGCGGCCTTCAAATTGGCTTGAATTGTCCGAACGCGCTCCTCGGCGTCGTTCACCATATCAACCCCGAATGTGACCCTTTCACCGGACTCGCACCAATTTAATGGGGTGCGGCATTTACGACCATAGAGAGCTTCGTAAGGTGCCATTTTGATACTCGCCTGATAACCGTTGTTGTACGAGAATTCCGCCAAGGGTAGGTGATCATCCCAGTTCCTACCATGGTGGATGGCACATGCTCTCAACATGTCTTCCAGGACTTGATTCACCCTTTCTGTCTGACCATCCGTCTGAGGGTGATAGGCGGAGCTCCTGATCAACTTAGTACCCAATGCAGCGTGTAGCTGCTCCCAAAAGCGAGATACAAATAATGCACCTCGATCTGAGACAATGGTCTTGGGTATCCCGTATAGGCATAGAATCTTTGCTATGTATAGCTCCGCATATTTGCCGGCATTGTAACGTGTATTCACCGGAATGAAGTGAGCCGTCTTGGTTAACCGATCAACGATTACCCATATGGAATCATGCTTGTTGGCTGTTAGAGGTAATCCTACAATGAAATCCATGCTCACATCTTCCCATTTCCATGCCGGGATCTTCAGGGGTTGCAACAGCCCTGATTTCTTCATGTGATCAGCTTTCACTCGTCTACACGTATCGCACTCGGATACGTACTTAGCTACCTCCCGCTTCATCCGTGTCCACCAAAATTTCTTTTTCAAATCTTGGTACATTTTGTTGCTGCCCGGATGAATGGAGTATTTGGACAAGTGAGCTTCATCGAGGATCTTTTTCCTCAACTTCATATCTCGGGGTACGACTATGCGGTCATTGAACCACAGCGTCCCCTCATCATCCTTCCGGAAACATTTGATCTCCCCATCGTCAATTCGTCTCCGGAGATGTGCCATGCCTTTATCTGTTTTCTGAGCTGCAATGATGTCCTCCCTAATAGTAGGGATGAGGGCAAGGTTGTACAGTGATCCATAAGGAACCAAGTATAAACTTGGCTCTTCCTCCTCCACCGGTGTAATGGTGAGGTGATGGACATGTGATTTCCGACTCAGCGCGTCGGCAACCACATTCGCCTTGCCGGGGTGGTAATGGATCTCAATCTCATAATCTTTGATCAGTTCTAACCACCTCCTCTGCCTCATGTTCAGCTCCTTCTGGGTGAAAATGTATTTCAAGCTCTTGTGGTCGGTGTAAAGATGCACCAAGTTCCCCAGGAGATAGTGCCTCCACATTTTCAGCGCCAACACCACGGCAGCAAGTTCAAGATCGTGAGTCGGGTAGTGCTGCTCATGGTTCCGAAGTTGGCGTGAGCCATAAGCGATCACACGTCCTTCCTGCATCAACACGCAGCCAAGCCCAATACCGGACGCGTCACAATACACGTCGAAGGGCTTTGTTGTATCCGGCTGAGCTAATACCGGGGCTGTTGTGAGATGCTTCACCAATGTTCGGAACGCTTCTTCACACGCGGTGTTCCAAACATATTTTGTCCCTTTCTTCAGCAACTCTGTCATCGGCTTAGCGAGCTTGGAGAAACTTGGGATGAATCTCCGATAGTATCCCGCTAACCCGAGGAAGCTTCTGACTTCATGGACTGAAGTGGGAGCTTTCCATTTCAACACTTGCTCTATTTTACTTGGGTCAACCGCAATGCCTTCAGCTGAGATGATATGTCCCAAAAATGGCACTTGGCTGATCCAAAATTCGCATTTGCTGAACTTGGCGTAGAGCTTGTGGTCTCGCAATCGTTGAAGAACGATCCGCAAGTGTTCGGCATGTTCAGCTTCGGTCTTGGAGTAAACCAAGATGTCGTCGATGAACACTACCACGAACTTGTCCAGCTCCGGCATGAACACCGAGTTCATGAGATACATGAAATGGGCTGGAGCATTTGTGAGACCAAAGGACATGACGAGATATTCGTATAAGCCGTATCTCGTCGAGAATGCCGTCTTCGGGATATCCTCCGCCCGGATCTTGATCTGGTGATATCCAGAGCGAAGGTCCATCTTTGAGAATACACTTGCCCCCACAAGTTGATCAAACAAGATGTCAATACGGGGCAGTGGGTACTTATTCTTGATAGTGACGGCGTTGAGCGGCCGGTAATCCACACACAGCCTCAGGGTCTCATCCTTCTTCTTCACGAATAGCGCCGAGCATCCCCAAGGCGAGGAACTCGGCCTAATGAAACCCTTGCTCAACAAATCATTGAGCTGTTCTTTTAATTCAGCCAGCTCATTTGGAGCCATCTTGTATGGTCTCCGTGATATGGGCGTAGTCCCGGGTGCAAGTTCAATCTTGAACTCGACATCCCGCTCAGGTGGCATGCCCGGAAGATCATCCGGGAACACATCAGGATACTCCCGGACTACGGGGATGTCTTCTAACTTGAGAACTTCAGCATTATTGATTGCTAAAACTTCCCGGACTGGCGTGTCTAACATCATGGAATGCGGACGGTGGAATGGAGAATTCAAGTGGACCGTCCGGGTCCGAGTCTCTAGGACAGCGCCATGGTATTGCAGCCATGACATCCCTAAGATTGCATCAATCTTTTGTCCCATAAGGATTATCAAGGTGGTGGGATATAGCTTCCCGCCTAAGCACAGAGGTGCCTTTGGAATCATCATATTAGCTGAAATCTTCCCTCCCGGTGAGCATATCATATAAGTGCAGTCGGTTGGGAAGACTTGCAATTGATGTTTAGCCACATAAGATGCACTTATAAAGCTGTGGGTTGCACCAGAATCAAATAATATGACGATGGCTTGATGGTTGAGAGTAAACGTACCCGCCAGCACGTTGTCTCCCTCTGGGGCGTCCTCATTGTCGAGGTTGCGGACACCCCCAGTCCGCTGACCAACCTTCTTCGCCGGAGGTCGGCCTCGAGCACCGCCCTGAAACTGGGCTTGTCCGCTGCTCTGCTGCCCCTGGGGACAGTCCTTCGCAAAGTGGCCCGCCTGGCCACACGTGAAGCAGGTGAAACGGGGCGGTCCCCCGCTGATCGGTGGGCGGAAACCTGGGGCGCGTTGTGGCGGTGGAAACGCCCGGGGTACCGTCTGCTGTTGCTGCTGTCTTGGTGGTGGCATCGGCGGACGGAACGGAGGTGCCTGAAAGGGACGTCCCCCGAACCGTTGCGGTCGCGCCGGTGGTTGCCACTGCTGCCCGGATGGTGTCCGATACACCATACGGTACTTCTGGGGAGCGCCACTCCCACTGCTGCTAGGTGGAGCGCTGCGCTTCTTCTGCTCAGCTGCTAACTCCCGCTGAGCGTCCTCTTGCATGATGGCGGCATTGACTAGGTCGTTGAATGTGCCGCGGTTCCATTGTACGAGGTGGGTCTTCATTTCGGGATGTAACCCCCGATAGAAGTGCTCCCTCTTCTTCTCCTCCGTGGAGATGTAGTCTGACGCATACTGCGCCAGATGGTTGAAGGCACGGGAGTAGTCGTGGGCACTCCTCCCGCCCTGCTTTAGTTCCAAAAATTCTTGGAACTTTCTCTTCATTAATCCGGGAGGAATGTGATAGGCGCGGAACGCCTCCCGGAACTCTTGCCATTCCACGGCATGGCCAGCCGGACGTGAGGCGACATAATTCGCCCACCACGCACCAGCGGCACCGTGGAGCTGCTGTGCTGCGAACAGCGTCTTCTGCCGCTCCGTACACTGGAGCAGCCCGAACTTGGACTCGATAGTCCGCAGCCAGTTGTCCGCCTCCAGTGGTTCTTCAGCTTCGGTGAACACTGGAGGGTGCGTACTCATGAAATCCGAGTACGACACTTCGCGGGGCTCACGAGGCCCTCGCTCTTGACGTCCTCCCGCCTGGGACGTATTCTGCACGATCGTGCGGAGCAGGTCGGTCTGCTCCTCACGACCTCCCACCAATGCCGCTATCACATCCGCTAGAGTAAGCGGAGGCGGCGGTGGTGGCTGCTGCTGCGGGGTGCTGTCGTAGGCCGGTGGCTGGGAGTCATCGCCTCCAGCTTGGCTAGAGCCACCAACCTCGTGCGTGGTCCTAGTACGAACCATCTGCAACCATACGACATTAACCATCAGTTCCGCAACATTTTGCATGCAGTCCAATAGAACTGGGGGTAAAAACCTCATGACAACCAAAACATGCAAAATATCTCGTAAGTAGATGATGTAATAACTTTGCACAAGCTACCCCATTACCAGACCAAACACAAGTTAGCTTAATCCAACTTGATGAACCCCCTCTTTGGAAGCTCACCATAACTGGGTTTGGTCTCTACGAGACATTATTATTGCGTTGTCATCACGTATAACACCCTTTTCAATGAGTTCAACCGTCATTCTTCTGTCAGAATGACCAGTTGCTACCTATTCCAAGTTTTGATCTGGTTCTGTGCATTTTCATGACTCAATATGAATACCAAAGTTAAAGTTAACTTCAGTATCTTTCCAACGAGTATGCATTTGCCCCCAGATCAGATTTGGCTAAAAAGTTATGCTAATTCAAAGTCAGCAGAATTTCTGGAAGAATTTTAACAGCACCTCCCTTGGAAGTGGCTGTCTTCAACCCTAATTCTCCCTAATTTCTGTGCTGAAACTTCAGAAACTTTGAATTGCAAAGATGTCACACATCTTCTACTCTTTCTAAGCGTGTATTATATGACAATTTTAGATTTTTCTACTGGGAGTTATATTTGAAAAACATATCAGTTCAGAGGATGTTTTACTCTGCCCTGGTTCTGGACAGTTTACATTCCTCTGGGATTTCAGCCATCTTAAGGCGAGTTTCAGCTCTGGAAGTCTACAACAAAGTTGTAGAGTACTTGAATACCTTTCCAGAGCTATATAGCACACCTCCCTGGGCTAAAAGACCTGTGAGTTATGCCCTGTTGAAGATCAGCAAACATGTTGCCCAAAACAGAGCACTCTGTTTTTCAGTCTCTTTTGGAACTACACTCATCACCATCCCATTCTTATACCCAACCAGGGTCCTAACTGTTGAACCTATAGATTTTAATTCTTTGTCATCATTATACTCATGCATATGCCTACAATGTCTCGGTACTACGTTCCTCACAAAAGAAAATCCTAACCGGATCATACCGGCATATACGTCTCGAGTGTGGCACTAAACGGTCTCTCGCACACGTTTTCTACACGGATACATACGTGGTTAGTACCTGCAGAAGACCACACAATGATGGTGCACTCAAAGTTTGTTCATTTCAGGCAGTTCCATATCTAAAAGTAATTACAAACGCCCGTATCATTTCCATACGGCCGTCCTTGAGCTAAGTCACGTCTCAAGGCACGTGATCGTGTTTCAACACCACACGACGGGGAACCCGAGTATGTCATGAACGGGTCGTCACGGTTGGGAATGTTATCAACCCAACAGATACCACCTACTGCCCTGCAGGGCACGCCGATGGCAAGCGCTGCGTATGTCCTCCTGGGCTATTTCCAGACGAACACACTCTCGCGTTACTGACCACGCGATGGGGTCTCCACTTACTTGCCTAATGCACGCTAGGGATCAGCGTTTCATATGAACTCAGGGACATGAAGAGTCCAAGAGCTTCATATTGACATCTCACACCAAGCTGTGAGATCAATCCCTGAACCACGTTCCTCGTCAGGGAGAGCTAACCGAAATTGAACCGCTTTCGGTGGCGTTCCTTACCATACTTACCAGAGCGTAGGTGCGTCGTTACATAATTGAAATTCAGAATTATAACACATAAGTTAGTCTTTGCCACTTTAAGTAACTAGGCTAATATAGTCCTTACTTGGGCAACTACCGATTCCTCACCGTATACCTAAGTTTTTTCCCATAATGCAGTCCTTAAGTACTGTGCTATCCCCACTGCAGCTCTGATACCAGGCTGTGGCGGACCGGAATCCGCTCATCCAGGATCGCAGAGGGTGATGCCGCGCGATGCGACACCCGACAGCACACGTCATAAGAACACAATATATTACATGGGAAAAACAGCTGAAACTGTACAAATAAGTACAAACTTCAGTTACAATTATTTTTCTATTACACAGCGGAAGACTACACTAAACAACTCACGCCCGCCTATCTAGCAAAAGTCGGTTGCCCCGCCCTAGGGCAACCCACACTAGCTGCACGTCTCAGCTCAGCGCGGCGTGTACGGCTCCCACTCAGCCGTGGTCCCCGACGGAGGGTAACCCTCGCCGGTGGACTCGTACTCCGAGTCCGTGGGTGGCTCCTTACCTGAAAAACACTTAAGCAGCAACCGTGAGCACGAAGGCTCAGCAAGGCTTAACCGACTAACCTAAGCATGAAACTCTACATGAGGTATACCAAGACATAGGTTGGTAGCATTTCAGCAAAACGACACGCCTACAAGTTCATCCTTAGTTCATCTTTTAGCAACAAGTTAACAGTTCATGAAATCTGAAATTTAGTAAGCAGTATTTGGTGGCACACATGTAGCAATACAATTATATCAATCAGCATCATTGAATCACCATATTTCATCCATTAGTCTACGTTACGACGCAGTGAACAAGCAGTACTCGTCACCGCGAGGGACGGCGAATCGACTCGATATACACCTGCAGGGAAAACCCAAAGAGCACGTCACGTACGCCCACCCGTGGAGCTGCACAGCACGCTCACTCGATGTCGTACGGGACAACCTTTCACCCAACAGCCCAAACGTCGAACCGGTCGCACCGAAACGAGCAGGAGGTTCCCCACACGGAGCATCTCTCTATGCCCGTTGGCAGATTTCCACCTTGCTGCCCTCAACCTACACCTATAAATCGGTGTGCTATGCCTCGACGCCCGGAGGTTTAGGCTACATCGGTTTATCGGGGCCCATATATCCGATATGCCTTCGGTACGTTCAATACTTGTTCAGCAGGGCCGCACACGGATCGGTCCTCAATCGACACGGGCAGGGCTGCGCACACAAGACTCTCTCTTGCTGCGCCCTAGCCCCTGCCTAGTCTCATTTTCATTACTAAAGTGATCTCACATCACTCAACCGAACCCGTGTGTCCCACTGCCTATCTCGCGAGTAGATTCCAACTACTCGACTTGTACCGAAGTCCTATGACTCATTACGCATAGCCCGTCTACTCGAGGTCTTAGACACTACCCTCACTCTTTTAGGAACCTTTGGTTATGCAAGTGGGGTTCCATTCATCCTACACCTAATGCACAATCATACTTCACATGACTCATGTAAACAAAAGAAGACTTATAAAAAGGTTAATGCAAACCGGGGCTTGCCTTGTTGCTGCTGGTCAGGAGTTAGCTCTTCGCTCGGAAGAAGGAAGTCCAGCACTTCCGGAGTCTCTTCTTCAACGGCTACACGTTAATGAAATACTACATGTTAATTTAGATGCACAGGTGAGTTTTAGAGTAAGACTTCTACTATTAGTTCTAATACCTAGCCTCTATCACCTGGAACTTTGTTTAAGAATTTAAAGATGAACTGGTGTTGGTGGTTTGGCTTGGACTTAATCACATGGTTAAGTGCTAAGTGGTTTTCCCCCTTTTCCATCTTAATACCTTAAGTGGGTAAACAGGACAGGGGTGATCTAGAGCTCCAATGGAGCTGAGAATTTTTATGTGAGTTCCTTGTCACAAGCAAACTCTCTGGACCAAACCTTAGCACTTTTCATGGAATGGTTTGCTCAGAGTAATTTCTTTAGCAAATAAGCAAGGAGGAATTAATTCTGAGGTCAGACCCCTGTTCATGCTCAACTTGATGATCTAGAATTTCAATTATAGCTCATAGAGTTTGCATGAATTTTCCTAGCATTTTTGGATTCAAGGTTTGCCCAGAATTGAATTTCCAAGTTTTGGAAATTCTCTGAAAATGTTTCTGCATTCAAATGAACACAGCACTTTCCAATTTGAATTGCTCTGACCAAATCGACTCCAAATGGTCTGAAACTTTTACAGGGGTTTACTAATGTCCTAAAGAACATTCTGGTGATATTTGGGGATTTTTGGATGAACCAAACTCCCTCTAAAATTCTTTTGCTGAAAAGCTTTAAAGAATTTTCCAGAATTAATTAATGGGTTTCATACAAATTGGGTTGTATCTCTGGACAGAGCTAGGCAAGATGAATCCAACCCAACTTGAATCACTAAATTTGGAGCTTCCTAGCCACGGTTATGGATTTCTAAAGTTTGAGCTAATCCCTGAATTATTTTCCTACAGAAAATCCCCTCCCGCGCTAAACCAGAGGCTGACAGCGGGGCCCGCCCATTTAAATTGAACTAACCGCGCGCTCGCGCGCGATTAACACAGGGGCTGACAGGTGGGGCCGCGCCCTTCGTCTACCTCCCGACGTCGCCGCCCCGAGCCGCCGGAGCTCCGGCGAGGTCAGCGTTCCCGGCGATCTAGCTCACCGGAGCCGACGAGACTCGCCGCCCCCACGTAATCTCGGGTGCTGAACCCGCTGGACACCATGTCGCCGCCGGCTAACCGCCATAGCTCGCCGGCGACGAGCCCTATGCCTCTGTGCTACCTCGGCAATGTGTTCCCGCCCTTCTGACCGTTTTCTTCGTGCGCTAATCGCGTCGCCACACTCAGGGAAACCTCGGGAAACTCGGCATGAGCTCTGTTGGCCCCTAAACGGCCGGCAACCCAGACCTCACCGGCGACCCCCTCCTCCGCCATACTGTCCTAGGGTGAACTTAGGGTTCCGGCGGTGATTTCCTTCCGGTTTTCGAACGAGAAGGGTCGCCAGAACCTCTAGATACTCTCTCACAGCTCCGTTCGGCCTCCCACCCACTATGCTTCCCAAATTTCTGCTAAACCTAATTGGGTCCCGAAAGGAGCTACTCGCCCTAAACTGAGAAATTCTCCGCGCACAGAGGTCGAACCTTGGAACGGTTTGCGCGGTGGTCTTGAGGACGATCTAGCGCTCCACTTTCCTATGGAGGTCGAAGCCGGAAGATGATCACAGCTGGGGTGGCACACGATCGGAGCTCGGGCGACTAGGCTGCTGGTTACAGAACTTCGCGAGAATCAGTAACTCGCCGGCGGTCTCGGGCCTTTTATAGGCTCCTGAGGCCAGGGGAGAGCGCGACACCTGCTGTGCCACCTCCTCTGCCGAAGCAGGAGCTGGCCGGCCGAGGTGGTCGGTCGCCGCCGCTGGCTGCAGCTGGCGAGCGCGCTCGGTCGAGGGGTCGGCTGAAGAGACTTCGGTGCTAAGTCTACTGATCAGTGGGCCTCCCCTCTAACTCTTTTGTTTTTTCCAATTTTCTGAATTCTGTTGTGCCAAAATATCCTCAGCTACTCACAATTTAATGTGAGACTTAGTCACCAAGCCTTTGTTTGAATTTGAATTCTCAAATTCAAACTTTGTTTGGTTAAATTTGCTTCATATTCAAACTGAAATTCAAATTCAGTTTTGAATTCTTGCAAATTTAGCTCTTGACAAGATGAGCTCCAATGGAGATGAAAGTTGGTGGGTTCACTCAGAAAAATGTGCTGAGTATAGATATGGAGCTAACTTTTGAATTTGGGTGATGAAAGTTGCTGCAATTTGAATTTACATTCAAATTGGCCTCCTTTTGAAATAACCCAAAAGTGCCTCCAAAAATTGTTGAATTTGCATGAGCTTTGGACTGAACCTTCCCAAGACTTTTTAAATTCTAGGGGTGAGCTCAACCTCTCATGCTCATTTGTAGAAACCCTATATTATGAAAGTGAAGGCTTTCCCCTCTAATCATTCTTTTGATGGAGGTTACTTGCTCTTCACAACATTTCCTATGGTGTCCAAAATAAAAACTGTGGTGTTGTGAGGTGAAGAAAAGTTTTTGCAAGTCCCTTTTCTTGGGCTTTTACACCAAAGGCGGTTGCGCGGGAGGTACCGGCCGAAAGCCAGGGGGGCCCCAAGCCCCCGGCACTTCGCGCACGGTAGTTCCCAAGCACCGTATAAGTGGATGGGGACCGTAAGCCAAATAAGACTAAGAGATAGAGGGGGGGAGCCCCCAAGGAGAATTACTTTTTCCTTACTTGTGTGCAGGACCTCTCAGCCTCAGCTCCCCGCAGGAGTATGGTAGGCGCATCCATCCAATAGAACGCACCTACCAGGGGGCCGCTACGGGATCGTGCAAGGCGAAAAACCCCAAGGTAAGATCGAAGAGCTAGACCTCACAGGGGCGAGGCCCGAAGGCCCCACGTGTCCAGCAGGGCCAGACCTAACACCTCCTTGAGGGGAGCTCCGGGACCGCCGCGTGGTCTACAGAAGTCGGACCTCCCCCCTCTGCGGGGAGAGGCCCGAGGACTCCATGTGCCCTGGAAGCCCGGACCTCCCCTCAGGCGGGAGTTCCGGGCCCGCCACGTGACCAACAGGCCCGGACCCCCTCCGATCTCGTGAGGCGGGTCCTGGAGACCTCCGGAACCCCTAGTATACAGTGAGGACCCGGAGAAGGTGTCTATGCAGAGCTTCGAGATTGGTGAAGGCCTCCGAGTCCTTGCGGAGCTAAGGACTCGGTCAGGAAAAGCCAAGAAGAAGACTAGGACATGCAGACACAGAAAGAAACAGGAGTCTGTCCATACGAAGGCTCCACGAGCTGGGCTACAGACTCAACAAAAATAAAAAAGGAAGTACAGGGCCTTGTGGACACGAGGGCAGATGCCTAGGAGTCCCCGGACTCCCGATGAAACCTAGAGGCCACGAGGGCAGCTAAGTCCTCGACTTCGGCCCTGGCAGCTTCCTTCTGATCGGCGACGGGTCCTAGACGAACCGGCCCCAGAGAAAAGGAAGGGTCTTGGCTAACGAAGCACGACAGAACGTGCATAGCAACCTCCTTCGCGAGGCCCCGACCTTCCGCTTCTAGCTCGTCGGTGATCACTGATTTGAGCCGACCTAGCTCGTCGCCGAGAGACTCAAGGGCCGGGGCCGCTTCGGACATCGGCCGCGCTGGAGTCTCCACCTGCACGGGGCTGAAACCAAGAGGAGCCAAGGCGGATCCCGCCTTGGCAATGAAGCACCAGACCGCCTGGGCCTCGGCAGTCCGCAAGGACTGGAGCCTCTCTACCTCTTGGCGAGCCGCTAGCTCGCGATCCATCGCCGCCTGACGCTCCTTGGAGAACTGCTCCTCCCTCGCGGCGACAGCCGACTCACGGAGCTCCAGCTCCTCGGACCGAGCCCTTAGCTCCTCCACCTTGACCCTCAGCCGGGCGGTGGTCTTCTCCTCCTCGGCCGCAGCGGCACGTTCCTGATCAGTGACGGCGTGCTCCCGACGGGCTACCTGCAGCTGCAACTCCTCCACGGCGGCGGAACACTCCTTGGCTTTGGCTTCAGCTTGGGCCAGAGCCTCGAGGTAGGTGGCACGAACCCGCTGGGCCTCTGACTCCAAGCGGCTAATGGCCTTCTTCTGAGTGCCAAGCAGAGCACTCATGGCCTCAAGCCTTGACTGCCTTGAGTCAAGGTCCGCCCGGGCCCGCTGCTGCCAGCTGAGAAGGCGTTCCCTCTCGCCGGCCAATGCCTTCCGCTCCTGCTCAAAGGCAGATTGGAGCTGCCGGGCGCTGGTCTGGACACGCCCCAGGGCGTCCTACACGGGCGCCGGAGCAGGGGGGATAGGAGTTGCGCCGCTGGACCCCCCTGACGAGTCTAAGACCGGCGGGGGCGCCGGCGCCTCAGCAGCCACGGTGGGGTGCTGTCCTAAACAGGCCAGGGGGCCAGCAGGCGCACCTACAGCAGCCCTCCCGGTCTCAAGACCTGGCTTCTGGACTGGTGAAGGAGGGCGGGTAGGAGCAGATGCGGCCACCACGGAAAATGAACCCGCTGGTGCAGAGGGTGCCCCCGTCGATTTGGGAGCCATGGGAGCCGCCACGGTCCCCAGGTGCTGAGGCGCGGAGCTTCCGCTGGTTGAAGGCGGCCGGATAAGAGGCCCGCCCCTGGCAGCCGGTCGGTCCCTGCAAGAAGAAGAAGCCCTCAGAATAAGAGAAGAGGCAAGAGCTCTGCTCCTATAAGCCAGAAAGAATAACACTTACTGGGCGGCATGAGCGCTGCAGCGAGCTTGCAGCACTGGCCTCTGAGCTATAGCTGAACCGCAGGGACCAGCGGCTGGAACGGTCGCGGAATGGGATGCCTGGATCCCCGGCGCACTCGCCGGCGTCGCCCCACCAACATCCATCCTGGGAGCCCCTCCGCTTGAGGAAGGATGGCGAGGTACTTGGGCTGATTCGGACGGCTGCTGTCTGGGAAGAGACCCGCCGGGGAGGGACACCCGGGACCTCTTCGGGTCGCCACCCGATGGACCAGCACCTCCGGGAGATGGGAGCAAAGTAGCTCCGGCACCCTGACTCGGCACAGGCGGCACCCTCGGAGGAGACCGGGCGCGTTTCTTCTCTAGATGCCCGGGGGGCGGCTCTTTTCCTTTCCCTTTGTCGGCGGCTTGGGTTCCATCGGCTCTGGGGGAGGGTTTGACAGCAGCGGATGCCTCATGCCCTGAGCCGGGGTGCTCGGTTCCTGGAATGGTGATACCCCGGAAGGCATCCCCGACCTGCCGGACGGCGATCCCGATATCATCAAGGTTCGACATCTTCCGCAGGAGCTCTGACCTCCTCTGAGGCTCCAAGAAGAGGGGGGTGGCAGAGGGCGGAAGGGCGTGGTCGCCACCGGGAATGTAGTCACCGCTCACCTTGCTCACCATCTCGTTCAGCTCCTCGTCGGAAGGGTCAGAGCCGGGGCCTCTCTCCAGCCTGGTACAGTCCTGCTCGCCGGTGTAGTACCACGCTGGGCGGCTACGCTGCTGCAAGGGAGCAATACGGCGCGACACAAAGTCCATCAGCACCATTAGAGACGTCAGCCCCTCGTTGGCCAAGAACCGGATCCACTCCAAGACCGGGGTGTACTCCTGCTCCAGCTCAGGGATCTCCTCCCAGAAGCGGCGATCGGTGGTTGGGCTGGCGGTTGGGAGTTGTAGGCAATCGTGCTCGTCGGTCTGCACTACCACCCAGCTCTCCCTCCAGTTTTCCCACCTTGATGCGCTGAAGGGCAGGAGGTATCCGGAGACCTTGGGGTCTTTGCAGCGATGCTGGAAGTAGTATGCCCCCATCTGAGTCTTTGAGCCGCGCCCAGTCGTCCGCAGCACAAAGAAGTGGCGGAAGAGCGTCACGGAGGCGTGCACCCCCACGAACATCTCGCAGAAGAGGACAAAAACAGCAGCCATTGCGGAGGAATTGGGGGAAAGATGGTGGAGCTGGAGACCGTATGTCTCCAGCAGGGTGACAAAGAAAGAAGAAATCGGCGGAACGAACCCCGCCAGAGCATAAGCGGTGAAGAAGACTATCTCCCCCTTTTCCAGGACCAGGGGGAGAGATCCTCGGCGAAGCCGATGTTTCTGCTATTCTGAGCGCCAGACCAGCAGCCTGCGCACTGGCCCGAGCTCGGAAGAGCGAACGAGGCGCGTCGGGAGCAAGTTGGAAGCCATGGCGAAAGAGGGCGCAAGGGCAGGAGAGCCGGGGCGCAAGAGTTCAAGGGAAGTACGAGCGCAATGCGAAGGGAAGCCGCGATGCGGGTGAGATCCCCTTTTAAAACTTTCCAGGGATGGTTCGAGGTAATTCGAAAACCTCCAGAAACATTGCGTCGGCGACCTCGTTGGCTCTGAGACCGGGCGCCGATGAAAGGTGGACCCAAGCCGCCCAACTGAAGCGGTGGGTCAAGGAGTCAGACGCCCCAGAAGGCAAGCCGGCAAGGCACTTCGGCAGTTCCCGAAGAAAGAGCCGCAACATGCAGAAGTGGTGGTCTTGGGAACCGCCGCAGTAAAAGCAACCATCAATTGAGCGCACGCTCCCACGATCCCGTGGCCGTTCGTGCTCCGGCAGCGGTCAATTCGGGACTTAGAGAAAGTGCGCGGATCAGAAGAGACGGAGGTCCCACCTCGGGTTCGCTATCTCCCCCGAGATGGGCCCGGGGGCCACTGTCGGTACCTGAGATATGGGGTACCCCCACGCACAGGGTAAAATGCCTAAGGAACTCGCCCTTCTCCGCAGGAAGAGCTCCGAAGGCGCCACGCATTCGGCAGGACCGGACCTCCCTCTCCTCAGAGGAGAGCTCCGGGCCCGCCACGTGGCATATAGAAGCCGGACATCCCCCTCCGCGGGAGAGAGCTCCGAAGGCGCCACGCGTCCGGCGGGGCCATACCTCCCTCTCCTCAGAGGAGAGCTCCGGGCCCGCCACGTGGCATACAGAAGCCGGACCTCCCCCTCCGCGGGAGAGAGGTACGAAGGCGCCACGCGTCCAGCGGGGCCGGACCTCCCTCTCCTCAGAAGGGAGCTCCGGGCCCGCCGCGTGGCCGACAGAAGCCGAGCCTCCCCCTCCGCGGGGAGAGGTCCGGAGGCTCCACGTGCCCCGCAGGCCGGACCCTTCTCTCCTCAGAGAAGGGCTCCGGACCCTCCACGTGGCCAGAAGAACGGTGCTGCCTGCCCCCGAGAGATAGGCAGCGGGCGTAAAAACGCCCCATACCTTGCCCGTACAAGGTATTCAAGGCCCGCGTCTTCCCAAGATGCGGAGATGCGGAGCACGCCTCTGTCAGGTGTCGTTGCGACTAGTCGCATCACAGACTGGCGCGCGGTGTCAGAACATGCCAGCCAATAAACTCCGCGACAAGACATCCCATGCCGCCTGCGCCGTCATCAACCACTACGACTGGCATGTGGCATGGGCAGGGCGGCAAGATGAAGACTCAGAAGCCTTCGACCAGAGACAACTGCCGGCATAACTGCAGATACGGTAGATAATAGACAATCTTCCCGGTACCACCTGTGGGGACCCGGTTCCCCTTGTAAGCCGCCCGAGTCTTGGACTATAAAAGCCTCGGGTAGGCGACGATAGCAAGGGTTCGCACTTTGCAACTCATACACTAGCCATACACTCTCAAGCTGTAACTCACCCCCAAGCTCAGGCCTCCGGCCCTGAGCAGCAAGAAATACAGCGAGCTCCATAGCTCGCCGTGGACGTAGGGTTTTACGCTCCGGCGGCCTGAACCACGTAAAACTCGCCATGTCAAGCTCTTACTAACTCGTCCATCTGCGCAAGCTCTCCGCTAGAGACTAGCCCCACCGAAAAAAGAACCTCCGCGGGCTGCCCAGTGCAGGCCCGGGGGAAGTGTCGACTGAACACTTTGACAAAAACCATCTCCCCCTTTTCCAGGATCAGGGGGAGAGATCCTCCGCGAAGCCGGTGTTTCTGTTCTTCTGAGCGCCAGCCCAGCAGCCTGCGCACTGGCCCAAGCTCGGAAGAACGAACGAGGCGCGTCGGGAGCAAGTTGGAAGCCATGGCGAAAGAGGGCACAAGGGCAGGAAAGCCGGGGCGCAAGAGTTCAAGGGAAGTACGAGCGCTAGGAAAGGCGAAGGGAAGCCGCGATGCGTGTGAGATCCCCTTTTAAAAACTTTCCAGGGATGATTCCAGGTGACTCGAAAATCTTCGAGAACATCGCATCGGCGACCGTGTTGGCTCCGGGACCGGGCGCCGATGACAGGTGGACCCAAGCCGCCCAACTGAAGTGGTGGGTCGAGGGGTCAGTCGCCCCAGAAGACAAACCGGCAAGGCACTTCGGCGGTTCCGGAAGAAAGCACCGCAGCGTGCACAAGTGGCAGCCTTGGGAACCGCCACAGTAAAAGCAACCATCGAGTGGGCGCACGCTCCCACGATCCTGCGGCCGTTCGTGCTCCGGCAGCGGTCAATGCGGGACTTAGAGAAAGTGCGAGGATCAGAAGAGACGGAGGTCCCACCTCGGGCTCGCTATCTCCTCCGAGATGGGCCTAGGGGCCACTGTCGGTACCTGCGATATGGGGTACCCCCGCGCACAGGGGAAAATGCATGAGGAACTCGCCCTTCTCCGCAGGCGCCACGCGTTCGGCGGGGCCGGACCTCCCTTTTCTCAGAGGAGAGCTCTGGGCCCACCACGTGGCATACAGAGGCCAGACCTCCCCCTCCGCGGGAGAGAGGTCCGAAGGTACCACGTATCCGGCGGGGCGGGACCTCCCTCTCCTCAGAGAGGAGGTCCGGGCCCACCATGTGGCCGATAGAAGCCGAACCTCCCCCTCCGCGGGGAGAGGTCCGAAGGCTCCACGTTTCCCGCAGGGCCGGAGCCCCCCTCTCCTCTGAGGAGGGCTCCGGGCCCGCCACATGGCCAGCAGAACGGCGCTGCCTTCCCCCGAGCGATAGGCAGGGGACGTAAAGACGCCCCATACCTTGCCCCTACAAGGTATTCAAGGCCCACGTCTTCCCAAGACGCGGAGACGCGGAGCACGCCTCTGTCAGGTGCCGTTGCGCCCAGTCGCATCACAGACTGGCACGCGGTGTCAGAACCTGCCAGCCAATAAACACAGCGACAAGACATCCCATGCCGCCCGCGCCGTCATCAACCACTACGACTAGCATGCGGCATGGGCAGGGCTGCAAGACGGAGACTCAGAAGCCTTCACCAGAGACAACTACCGTCATAACTGCAGATACGTTAGATGATAGACAATCTCCCCGGGACCACCTATCGGGTCTCGGGCCCCCTTGTAGGCCACCCGAGTCTTGGACTATAAAAGACTCGGGTAGGCGACGATAGCAGGGGTTGGCACCTCCGCAACTCATACGCTAGCCATTCACACCCAAGCTATAACTCACCCCCAAGCTCAGGACTCGGGCCCTGAGCAGCAAGCAATACAGCGAGCTCCATAGCTCGCCGTGGACGTAGGGTTTTACGCTCCGGCGGCCTGAACCATGTAAAACTCACAGTGTCAAGCTCTTACTAACTCGTCCATCCGCGCAAGCTCTCCGCAAGGGTCTAGCCCCACCGAAAAAAGAACCTCCGCGGGCTGCCCAGTGCAGGCCCGGGGAAAGTGTCGACCGAACACTTCGACAGGAGTGCTGCATGCAATCGGACCTCGTCGACGAGGTCGATTTCTCCACGCCGGAGGTTGTCCTGCGCGGCTTCGTCGTAAGCCCGGACCCGGTGAGACTTCATGGTGATTTCTGGGGGAAGTACGGCATCGGCCCCATACACCATGAAGAAGGGTGTCTCTCCGGAGGCCCGGCTCTGGGATGTCCGGTTAGCCCATAGTGTACTTGGAAGCTCATCTACCCAATTGGCACCATGTTTCTTCAGACTGGCGTAGGTGCGAGTATTAAGGCCCCGTAGAAACTCCGCGTTGGCCCTCTCGACTTGCCCGTTGCTCTTTGGATGGGCGACAGAGGCATAGCACACCTGAATGCCGAGGTCTTCGCAGTAGTCTTGGAAGGCTGCACTGGTGAACTGGGTCCCGTTGTCGGTGATGATTCTGTTCGGGACCCCGAACCGGCAGACAATAGACTTGATGAACTTTACTGCAGATTGTTTGTTGATGGTGACAACTGGTGTTGCTTCCGGCCACTTGGTGAACTTGTCGATGGCGACATAGAGGTACCGGAATCCCCCGACGGTTCTGGGAAATGGTCCCAAGATGTGCAGCCCCCATACGGCAAATGGCCACGAGGGCGGGATCATCTGTACCGCCTGAGCCGGTGTATGGATCTGCTTGGCGTGGAACTGGCACGCCTTGCAGCTCTCGACCAGCTTGATGGCATCCTGGAGTGCTGTCGGCCAGTAGAAGCCATGCCGGAAGGCTTTACCGACAAGTGTGCGTGAGGAAGAGTGACTTCCACATTCGCCTCCATGGATCTCAGCGAGCAAGTTGCAGCCTTCCCTCTGGGTTATGCACCGCAATAGGATGTGGTTGGCGCCACGCCGGTAGAGACCCCCCTCTACCAGCGCGTATCTCTTAGCCATACGCACAATCCGTTCAGCGGTTGCATGTTCATCAGGGAGGATGTTGTCCTTCAAGTAGTACCGGATCTCCGTGATCCATGCATCGGGTCTGACTTGAGCTTCTGGATCTTGAGCGCTGGGTTGCACCGAGTCCCCAGTGACGCTTATGATCCTTGGCGGCATCCATGGTTGTAGGGCCGCCGGGACCGCCAGCTTCGAGGTGTCGGTCAAGCCCCCTTCGCCCGGCTCGGCGGGCCGGGCTGTGGGCTGCAGCAACGTCCTCTCGAAAACTCCTTCGGGCGCGGGGGCTCCGGTGGAAGCCTTCGTTGAAAGGTTGTCAGCTGCGGCATTGCCAGCGCGCGGTACGTGGCGCAGGTCCAAGGCGAGGAATTCTTTCTCCAACATCTGCACGTGAAACAGATACGCAGCTAGCTGTGGGTCATTGCAGGAGCATTCGCCCTTGACTTGCTTGATGACCAGCTGGGAGTCGCCCTGTGCCAACAACTGGCGAGCGCCTAGAGACAGGGCTGTCTGCAGGCCAAAGATGAGTGCTTCATACTCTGCCATGTTGTTGGTTGCGTTGAAATTGAGATGCACCATGTACCCAAACTGTTCCCCCGATGGCATGAGGAGCAGTACGCCGGCACCGGCTCCCTGCTTTCGCGAGGAGCCGTCGAAGAAAAGTGTCCAGTGGGGCTCGGTGAAGACCGGAGCTTGGTGCTCTGGTTCACCGTCTTCGTGGCCCCCTGGGTCAGTCTTCGTTGGTGTCCACTCTGCCACAAAGTCGGTCAGTGCTTGGCTTTTGACTGCATGGCGTGGAAGGAAGTCCAGCTCGAACTCCGCCAGCTCCGCCGCCCATTTAGCAACGTTGCCGGTCGCATGGGGGCTGTGAAGAATTGTCTTCAGCGGATACGAGGTGACTACCGAGACCCGGTGGGCCTAGAAGTAATGGTGGAGCTTCCTGGAGGCCACGAGCACCGCATACAGCTGTAACAGCCCTAACTTTTGTAAAGTTTGATGTCAGCTCATAAAACAATGTTAAGGCAACAACAGACTATAATTGTGTCACATGAAATGATGAGTACATAAATGGACATGTGAGGGAGTTAAAAATTTTCTCTAGCCCATGCTCAACACATGTTAACCTAGGGGAAATAATTACACTCCTAAAACTCTAACTCATGTGCACCTCCTCTATGAGTAGAGTGGAGGGAATTTAAATGCAATTTGAATCTTTTGAAAGGATTTCTATTCAGATTGTACAAAGGCCCATATGTGAGAGCATAGATGCATTTCTCATGTATTCAAGAGCCTAAGTTTCAAATTTGGAGAATTTTAGGTTTCATATACTATTTATTCCGAGGATTAAATGAGGGCACGTTCAAATTCAAAATGAAATTTGAATTTTGAACCAAACATACTCAATTTCAAAATCTGATTTCAGATTTGAGTTCCTCATAATTCTTTTGACCTATCCTCCAAGTTTGATCAAATTCGGAGCTCGTTTGCTAATCTAAATCGAAATGGGGGATAAGAGGGAGAATTGTGGCTGTGGACCCCACATGTCATACACCACAATTGAACAGCAGACTCTATTTCCTCCCGGAGGCACACACGCTCGACAGCAGCAGCTGGGCACGCTCGGTGGCTCAGCTCCAGCTCCTGCTTGCGTGGTGGTTCCCGGTCTGATCAACACGCCCATGAGTGCAGCAAAGCTGTTTCCTTTCCTCCCAGCCCGAGCGCTGGCTCGCTTGTTTTCATCCCGATAAGAACAGAACCTGTCGCTCTCTGCTTTCTCTGAACAACAGAGCAAACCAAGCAATCTTTGCCCCAGCTTTCCACAGCAAAAACCTTCGCCCGTGAGTGCTCTGGCCGGCTGGCAACTTCCCTCCACTGTCCCGAGCTCACCGGCGTCTAGAAACAGCAGAGCTTCTGCTGCTCGCGAGTTGAAACTGAAGGAGCGAAACTGATCACCATGGACAGCCCAAACCAGAAGGGATCACGCCCAAGCAAGCAACCCCATCTGTGCACCAACAAGTCTAGTTTCTCACCTCCAAAGATCAGCCCCAGCCATTGATCAGAGAGGGAGAATTTCAAGTTTTTCTCCCAGGCGGCAGAAACGGACCTTGAGGTAAGGAATTGTAAAATTCATCCTCAATTCGTGTTTGTTGGGTCTCAAACATCATACACAGGTTGTTAACTGCCTAGC
Organism: Neostapfia colusana; assembly: GCA_030760725.1. Taxonomy (NCBI): domain Eukaryota; kingdom Viridiplantae; phylum Streptophyta; class Magnoliopsida; order Poales; family Poaceae; genus Neostapfia; species Neostapfia colusana. The sequence goes on along the minus strand of JASWHV010000017.1, from coordinate 26,277,309 downwards.
ACACCCCCTCCATCGATATTAGACCAAGAGATTGAGTGTAGAGTGAGCAGTCCGAGCTCTTTTAGAGGGTATGCCGCTGGACCCTATCGGGTGCACGGTGCCGATAGGTTTAGATCCATCTCCAGCTGGTTTAGACCTCATGCCGGTCTTTTACATGATCCCCTGGTGCTGTAGAGCCCAAGAACCGACCATTTAGTGGAGAATTCACCGTGCAAGACCTCGTCGGAGCTCTAGGGTTTGCTGTGGCCGGTGCGCCCTATTTTCCGGCGAGTTTCAGCCGCCGGGGACCTCAGCAACGTGTTCAGCATGGGGAAATATGGGGGGCGGCCAGCAGGGCGTCTGGAGGTGGCTGGGAACTGGTTTTCCGGCGACCTTGCCGGAGTGGGCCGCCACTGGTGTGTTTGGCGCGAGTCTGGAGGTTAGGGATGACAGGTGGGACCCACTGTCAGCATTTAAACATTTTCCAGATTTTCCCACTCTAGTTCAAACTTTGGAGAGCCATAACTTTGTGTAGGAGTGTCCAAGAATTGTGAAACTAATTTTGTTGGATTCCTCTCAAAGAGTACTATCCAGGGGTGCAGACCAATGTTTACGAAAATCCCTGAATTTGGCTCATTAATTCATTTAAGAAAAATCTTGTCTGAATTTTTACAGGAGTTCTGTTTATTGGAAAATTCCCAAATTTGGACAGGACATTGTTCCAAAATTCCTTGAACTTCAGTAAAAATTTCAGAGGCATTGGACCTAATTTGCTTGGTCAAATGATGTGTTCATTCCTTATGTCTCTGAAAAATGGGAAAATGAACAGAGACAATTTCAGCTTTTCCCCATTCTTTGTAAAATCCATATCTCCATGTAGGAAACTCGAAAAATGGTAAAACCAATTCCTATGGACTAAGGACATTTTGTACTTCACAAAAAGTCTACTTTGCAGCATAGGAAAGCTTAATATCTAGGGGGTAAAGGCAGATTAGTGAAAACCACATAAGGATTTGTTATGCCCATATGAAGCCATTTCATGAACTCAATTTTTGCACACTGCCTAAATACATTCCATAGAGGCTGTGGTTAAATTCTCAGATTTATTGGACCTCTGGAACTTGAGCTACCATCTTTTAGGTTTAAGTGTTCATATAATGGACTTAATCACATGGTGATTACTAGTATCTCTTTTCACCCTAGCTTTCATCTTCTCTAAGTTTTAGATCCAACAACAGAAACCTTGCTGTTGTTTATCTCTTTATGTGTGAGTTAACTGATACAACAGTTTTGAATCATTTTCTAAATTTCTTTTGAATACATGTGCATAAATCATCTTAATAGCACGTGACGTCGACGTTCGACGAGGATTCGACTCTACAGCGAGGATCTCCATCTCGTGACGAGTTTGGCGGATTCTTCGGAGGAAGACTAACTCCTAGCTTCTAACAAAACCGTTGAGCAAGGCAAGCCCCGGTTTGCATATCATTACCGCTTTAAATTTTGTTTTACTTCACCTCATGTTTATTAGACTTGACATTGTGCATTATGTCTAGGATGATTGAAACCCACTTGCATGACTATTACATCCCTGAGTAGAAGGTTTAGTGTAGGCTTTGCCTCGTCGTAGATGCTAGGCTAATGTTGTAGCTAGCTCGGTAGAAGTCGAGTAGTAAAAAGCTACTCACGCAAAGTTCGAGTAATGTAGTTACTCGCGAGAGATAAATGATAAGAGCACCCTCATGAATATGAGATAGGGACGGGGATGTTCCTGTAGGATGGAGTGCCCAAGGTTGGTCTCGACCTGTGATGGGTGTGATAATGCTTGAGACCACATTTGGCCTGGACCGGGATGGTAAGGCAAATGTGGAGGTTGGTTGTAGCCCCGTCCGTGTCGGTTAAGGACCGTATGTATGCGGCCCTGCTGGACAAGATTGAGCTGTACCGGATATATAGTGGGGTATGGGACCCATGAAACCGATGTAACTCGATGGACCATGATATAGAAACTCATCCTTCGCGTGGGAATGGCGTTGAGAAGGCGGGAGGTGTAAATCCTTTAGCGGGCAACTTTGACGTGTCCGCGTAGAGGACCATCCTGCTCGGCGCGAAGCGTTTTTCTATGTCAGGGTGTCGTGTGAAAGGTTGCTGCATACAACGTAAGAAAGAGCTCTTGAGAGAGTCTTTCCAGGCGGGTGTATGTGTCGTGTATTCCGGGTTGTTATTGATTCGAATCACCGTCGCTCGCGGAAGAGGATTGAACATACTTGCCCACTGCGCCGTGACTTAGTAAGAAGATGAACTAAGTCTCTTAACTTGTTGTTTGTGGATTAATCACTGTATTGGAACCTTGACTGAAGTAGATATAGAGCAAACTAAATTTCATTTTCACCTTAGGCTAGCAACATCGGGATAAGCGTTTCTTGTTTGATTGTGGACTTCCGATGTTGTGAGGCGTGAGGACCACTAAAATGAAGGCTAAAAGAATCTGAATATAAGGATCAAGTTTAGTCAAGCTGCATTTTGCAAATTCCTATGCCTACTGTCTTACTACCCCTGCATGTAGAGATGCATGTTTAGGATTGACGGGTAAGTCTTGTTGAGCCTTAGTGCTCACGGTTGCTTCTGAGTTGTTTTTGCAGGTAGCAGGATGCCTGCTATGAAGAGGGTTGTTCAGTGAGGCGACGAACCTCACGTTTCGTTCAACTCATCGGAAACCTAGCCGCTGCCTTTCTTTGGTGAAGCTAGTAGGAAGCGTTCACGGGCTGAACGACTTCTCTTCGGCGTAGTTAGGGTCGAGAGTGAGTAGATTGTCCAGCTAGTTTTAATTTCCGCTACGTGTGTACTTATGTTGTAAAAGATCTTATCTTGAGTAACAAAATGGTTCTGTTATGTTCTTATCATCTCTTTTCGTGCATGCTGTTGGGTGCCGCATCGCACGGCACCACCCACTGCGATTCCCGGGCCGGGCGCTCACAGACGTGGTATCAGAGCCGCATTTGGAATAGCACGCATGAAAAGAACATATTTTTGAAAACTTAGGAGTATACGAGTGAGGAACGTATAGTATGCCCACATAAGGATTATTATTAGCATAGTACTTAAGGTGGCAAGCTAACAGTGTGTTAACATTCAGTATTTCAATTCTGTAACGACGCACCTACGTGAAGGTAAGAATGGTAAGGAACGCCACCGAAAGCGGATCAATTTCGGTTAGCTCACCCATACGAGGAAAGTAGTGTGGGATGTCCCGTTCAGCAATGGACGGGAAGTGAATATGTTTTCTAAGACTCTTCATGTCTTAGAGACATATGAATGGCACTAGCCTCCAGTGCGCAAACCCAGGGGCAAGAGGAGGAGACCCCATCGTGTGGTTTGTAACACGAAGTGTGTTCTCTAGGACTCTTCATGTCCTATGAGGCATACGAAAGCGCTGTTCCACCGGTGTGCTTTATTGCAAAGGTGTGGAGCCCCCGTCGGGCGGTGAATAACCCGATCATGTACCTTGAGACGTGGCTTGACTCAAGGACGGCCCGTATGGCAATGATACGGGGCGTATGTTTTTACTATGATATGGACCTGCCTGAAATGATAAACCAATGTGTGCAACATTATTGAGTGATTTTCTGCAGGTACCTTAACCACGTTAGAACATGTCGTGTAGAAAACGTTTGTGAGTGATCATTTTAGTGCCACCACTTGAGACGTATAAGCCGGTATAAAGCCGGATAGGATTTTAATTTGGTGAGGCAACGTAGTACCGTGATGTGTTTTGAACTGCAAGAAAATGAAGGTTTGAAAAGAAAAAGAGGAAATTTGGAGTCTAGGATTTTATTAAGGGGGTAATGAACTCCTATATTGAACTAAGAGTCAATTGGGAGTATAGATTTATTCACAAAGACTTAGGAGAAACCTCCCCTGTTTTTGGCTGAATAATTGCTGAACTTGAACAGGACATAACATTTGTTTTGGTTGAACCAATGGAGGTGAGTGATACATTTCTGGAAAGCGATTGAAGTGTTCTACAACTCTTAAGTAGAACTCCAGATCAGAATAACCCTCCAAATGGATGAAATGCTCAGAGGAGTGTGAACTGCCCAAAAACAGGGCAGTCACAAAATGCTCTCTGGAAATTTCTGTATTTCAACCATAACTTTCTATAGAAAAATTTCTAAGGGTCATGTAATACACCGTGGGAAAGCTTGTGATATATGCTATGACTTTGTAGTTCAAAGTTTCTCCAGATTTGGAGTTTAAAGTGATGAAATCTTGCGGACAAAACAGCCACTTTCAAAGGAGGTGCTGTCAAAATTGTTCCAGATTTTTGTTAATTTGAAATATCACAATTTTTGATCCAGAACATATATGAAGGCAAATGAATACTCGTTGGAAAGATATTGAAGTTAACTATAACTTTGATATTCAACTTGAGATATGAAATTGCCATTTTCATATTTAAATTCTGGGGTTAAGACCAATTGGTCATTCTGAACAGAGTAGTGCTTATTGCCATTTAACTTGAGACTTGTTGTGGACAGGAATGTCTTAGACTTTTCTAAGTTCTATAGCATGTTCTTGAGTTATTTTTCCAGTTTGTCCTACTGTTGGAATTAAGGGTTTGGACAAACTTTCTCAAGTTTGGTAGATTTCAGAATTGTCGAAACCCTAGTTAGCTTGTGAAATGTTGCAATATTGATGTGATGCTTTTACGGTTATATTTTCAATTCAAGTTGAGTTTAAACTTTGAATTTTAACCGTAAATTGCTCACTCTTGCAGCATGGATCGTGCTCATTCCAGGAGTGAGGTTGGTGAGTCGAGTCACGGCGAAAGTAATTCGCCACGACAAGAAGTGCCGACATCATCAACCGGTTTGGCGGGAATCTTGGCAAAGATGGCTGAGTCTCTGGATCTGTTGGTTCGACAAAGCATACGACAGGAGACACTACAGAAAAATCCCCCACCAAGCACTTATCCGGTTTGTCTAGCAAGACAACCACCGGTCTTCTCAGAAGCGAAAGAACCGTTGGAGTCAGCTCATTGGCTCCAATGTATTGAAGCCAAGTTCGATACGCTTGAGTGCGATGAATATCAGAATACTCTATTTGCCGCTCAACAACTCCACGGAGCCGCTGGAGCTTGGTGGGCGGAGTACATCGCTACTCTTCCTGAAGGTCATCGAGTGACGTGGGATGAATTCCGGAATGTTTTCCGGGCACGTCACGTTTGTTCGGGAATTCTTCGAACAAAGTATCAAGACTTTCTGGAATTAAAGCATGGAGAAAGGAGTGCGTACGAGTACTTCAAGGAGTTTGAGGACTTGATGCAATACGCAACTCATATGGTTGACTCGGAAGCGTTGAAGTGCGAGTATTTCTTCCGAGGTTTGAATGTCGAACTTAAGGAACAAGTGACCTTATTCAATAACGGTATTTACAATGAGTTGGTAAATGCCTCTATCATTAAGGAAGACATGTATCTTCATTGCGAAGTGGAACTGAAAAGAAGTATACCGCCGGACAGTGACACGACCCCATTGGTCCTGTCGAGCCAGGATCACGCTGAGGGGTGCTGCGTTGCACAGCACCGTATAACACACGTCAAAGGTGCAAAGCGGAAATGGAAGCTTTATTACATAAACAGGTTTATGAACATGTTTACATCAAAATAAGTTCAGTCTACACTCACGGGCGTAGACTAAGCATCAAGTGCACGTTCAGCCCTCGAACGTGTCCTTGCTAGCACACACGCACACTAACTCTGCGGCGTGCACGACTCCCACTCGACGGGGTTCCCCTCCTGGGGTTCCGTCTCCTCTTCGGGAGTCCCTTCCTCATAGAACCCTGCAAAATCTTCAAACACAAGCAGTGAGCACGAAGGCTCAGCAAGTCTGACCCGTCTCACCTAAACATGGAACTTCTACATGAGGGTAATGGGTTACATGAGGTAAAAATCATTTGCAAGGACTCGCCTAATTAGTAGAACCTTACTTTCAAGTTTTAGCAGCAGGTTGTGGAAACCTTACGCTAAGGTACATGAGAGAGCCGCAATCAAACAAGAAACGCATTTCTCTCATGTACTTTGCCCAAAGTTGAAAAGAACTTTAGTTAGCACTAAGCTACAGCATGTCATTAACAATCAATGTTCAGCTTTCAATCAGCAACATTTTTAACATGTAACTAGCCTGTTCTTTCTACGTCACGGTACAGTGAACAAGTGGTACTCACTGACCGCGAGGGACGGCGATTATAATCGATTTACACCTGCAGGGTTACCCGAACAACCCGTCACGTACGCCCGTACTCGATGTTGCCTACAACAACCATCACGGACGCCGTACGCGACTACCTTTCACCCGTTAGCCAACTATTGAACCGGTCCCATCGTCCCGAGCAAGATGTCTCTGCACGCGCATCTCCGTGCCGCCAGCCGATTTACACCTCAAGCTCTCAACCTACCCTCTGAACGACGGGCAATGCCTCAATACCCAGCTACCCGAGTTACATCAGTTTCCCGGTTCCCATATAGCCGGTAGGTCTTCGGTACTGTTCTAGCTTGTTCAACAGGCCCGCACACGGCTCGGTCCTCAACCGACACAAGCGGAGCTACAGCACACAGGCCCCAAAGTCCTGCTGCCCTTACTCTCCGCTCAGTCTCATTTTCTTGCCATGTGTATCATGTGCTATCTCTACCCGAGCAATGTGCCTCTAGCCTATTCTCGCGAGTAGTTCCAACTACTCGACTTGTACCGAATCCTACCCTATCCTAGCAATGCAGTAGCTAACGAGGTTTGCAATCCTAAACCCAACCCATGGTTTTCTTGGCTATGCAGTTGGGTTTCCAATCATGACTCTAATGCACAGAACAATATTCAAAGATGTGCTCAAAACAATAAACATTTTGACACGACCCCAATGGTCCTGTCGAGCCAGGATCACGCTGAGGGGTGCTGCGTTGCACAGCACCGTATAACACACGTCAAAGGTGCAAAGCGGAAGCGGAAGCTTTATTACATAAACAAGTTTATGCACATGTTTACATCAAAATAAGTTTAGTCCACACTCGCGGGCGTAGACTAAGCATCAAGTGCACGTTCAGCCCTCGAACGTGTCCTTGCTAGCACACACGCACACTAACTCTGCGGCGTGCACGACTCCCACTCGACGGGGTTCCCCTCCTGGGGTTCCGTCTCCTCTTCGGGAGTCCTTTCCTCATAGAACCCTGCAAAAAGCTTCAAACACAAGCAGTGAGCACGAAGGCTCAGCAAGTCTGACCCGTCTCACCTAAACATGGAACTTCTACATGAGGGTAATGGGTTGCATGAGGTAAAAATCATTTGCAAGGACTCGCCTAATTAGTAGAACCTTACTTTCAAGTTTTAGCAGCAGGTTGTGGAGAACTTTACGCTAAGGCACATGAGAGAGCCGCAATCAAACAAGAAACGCCTTTCTCTCATGTACTTTGCCCAAAGTTGAAAAGAACTTTAGTTAGCACTAAACTACAGCATATCATTAACAATCAATGTCCAGCTTTCAATCAGCAACATTTTAACATGTAACTAGCCTGTTCTTTCTACGTCACGGTACAGTGAACAAGTGGTACTCACTGACCGCGAGGGACGGCGATTATAATCGATTTACACCTGCAGGGTTACCCGAACAACCCGTCACGTACGCCCGTACTCGATGTTGCCTACAACAACCATCACGGACGCCGTACGCGACTACCTTTCACCCGTTAGCCAAATATTGAACCGGTCCCATCGTCCCGAGCAAGAGGTCCCTGCACGCGCATCTCTGTGCCGCCAGCTGATTTACACCTCGAGCTCTCAACCTACCCTCTGAACGACGGGCAATGCCTCAATACCCAGCTACCCGAGTTACATCAGTTTCCCGGTTCCCATATAGCCGGTAGGTCTTCGGTACTGTTCTAGCTTGTTCAACAGGCCCGCACACGGCTCGGTCCTCAATCGACACAAGCGGAGCGACAGCACACAGGCCCCAAAGTCCTGCTGCCCTTACTCTCCGCTCGGTCTCATTTTCTTGCCATGTGTATAATGTGCTATCTCTACCCGAGCAATGTGCCTTTAGCCTATTCTCGCGAGTAGTTCCAACTACTCGACTTGTACCGAATCCTACTCTATCCTAGCAATGCAGTAGCTAACGGGGTTTGTAATCCTAAACCCAACCCATGGTTTTCTTGGCTGTGCAGTTGGGTTTCCAATCAAGACTCTAATGCAAAGAACAATATTCAAAGATGTGCTCAAAACAATAAACATTTGTAAAAAGGTTAATGCAAACCGGGGCTTGCCTTGCTGCTCTTGGTCGTAGGCTAGCTGTTCCTCCGGAGTAACGAAGTCTAGGACTTCGGGTTCCTCCTCGACCTTAGCGACTACATGATAAGAACAATGTACGTATTAATTTAAATGCATTTGTATTAACTTTGAAGTTGTGAAGTCTATAACCCTTGCTAGACAGACCTAATGACTGTGAAACTTTTACTGTGGCTTGGTTACAACCTAAACAAAGAATTGGTCAAGTTTTAGTTGCAGCAAAGCTCATTTGAGCACTCCACAAATAATTATGTCCTTGACCTTAATTGGAAGTCTTAGGGTGTTCTAGGAATTTTCATGGGACAAACTATGACTTTCTGAAAACTAGATTTTCAGAGGGTTTAGTTGGAGTTGGTTTCACTTAATTTGGAAGTCTCCAACTAAAGATATGAGCTAAACAATTTCAGAGAAAATTCTGAAAATGTTTCTGAACATTTTCTATTTTCTCTGGAACAGTTTTACTAATCACACCATTAGGTGGACTAAATGAGCTCAAATGGATCTGAAATTTTTATGGTAGCTCAAGGATATTTTGGTGAACATCCCAGCAGAATTTCAGGATTTTCCCCCAAAGGATTCTCCAGTTAAAATTCCTAACATTTTAAACTTTAAGGAATTTATTCTGGAGAATTAAGGAATTTCATGAAGTGAAACTTGATTTTCTGGAAAGTACTCAGAGAGCTGAATCCAGCAAAATTTGGTTCACTCGATTTGGAGCTTTCTAGCCAAAGTTATAAGGATTTGAAGTTTGAAGGAAATCTGAAAATCGGGGAAAAGTTTAAACTCGCGCGTGGGCCCAGGGGACACGCGTCGCACGCCGAAGCGACAGCACACCGCGGCCCACAAGGATTTTGCGCGCCAGCACACCCGATCCCGGCCGCAGCCGGATCCCGATTCAAAATATCGGCCGCTGACAGCTGGGGTCCACCCCCTTCTTCAACCTCGCGACACCCGCGCCCCGCCGCCGAGGGACCTCGCCGGAGAGCTCGCCCCTGGCTGCTGTACAGCTCCAAACTTCTTGATTCTGGCCGCCCCTGCCTACTTTTACTTGGGGAACCTGACCCGAGGGTCAGCTGCTCATGACAACGGCCGGAGCATGGTCGGCGACGAGCCGCCATATCGGAACGACTTCGGCCATGTCGGCTGACTCTCCTAGTACCTCAGCTATTTGGGAAATCGGTCGGGGAGCATCAGTGGACCTCAGAGAAGGTCGACATGAACTCGGGGCAGCTCGGGGAAGGCCCAAAATAGGTCCTCACCGTGCGCCCGATACCCCCCGTTCGTTCCGCCATTAGTAGACCTTGAATTATGCCGGGTACAGAGGTTCTCTGGCCCAGAGTTGTGTAGGCAACTTGTGCGTCACCGTGTCTAGCTCGTGTGGGAGTGGCCTGAGGCCCTCTAATCCTTTCTAGAGCACGAATTAAACAGAATCGTACCCGAAGGTCGTTCTGCACACAGAAAGGGGAAAAGTGGAAATTCGCCGCCGGTGAGCAACCACTCGAGCTGTGGCTCGGGGATGCGCCGCACCGGTCACCTGCGCGTCCAAGGGTGCCTTGGCTCGGGCGTGACAACGCCCAGGTTGGGCTGTCCACGAGAGCCCGAGGTGCGGCGGTTTCCAGTTCCGATTTTTATCTTTCGGCACAGCCGATAGCACTCGGTTTCAATCGACTTCTAGCAATGGGGAGGATGGAGGAAGGTCTCTAGTACCTTGCTGGGACCCTGGAGTGGAAGGAGGGAGCTGCGATCGGCTTGATCGAGCGGGAGCTCGAGCGGCGGTGATGGCAGTGGAAAAACGGCCGAGTATGCCGGCAGCTCGGGGAATGAATGATCGGAGCACGCCGGGGAGGGAATAAATAGCCCGGCGGCTGGTCTCCGGCTTGGGGCGCGCAGCAGGAGCTGGCGCCGGCTGCCCCACTTCGGTGGCGCGCGCGCACAGCAGCCGGGAACCGACTGAACTGTGTTTCAGTCGGTTTGTTTTGAGGCAGAGGCTGACATGTGGGTCCCACCCCTCTTTTAACCTCTGAAATTTACTCCTAACAGCTGTGGTAAACAGTGAACCCTATTCTACCCTTGGCAATTCAAATTATTCACCCAAGAGCCATTTGAATTGATCAAAGTTCAAATGAGGTTTGATTTGAATGAATTTCAGCACAAGTTCAGTTTGAAATTCAAATAAAGTTTGAATTTCTCCCCCTTAGCTCATGTCAAGATCAACTCCAAATGGAGTGAAAATTGGTGTGTGAGCTCACAAAAATGTGCTGAGTAAGAATATGCCTTCCACTTTCAAATTCATGGCATAAAAACAGTTTGAATTTGAATATGGTTTCAAACTGCCCTCTTCCTAACTATACCCAAAATGACCTCAAAAAGGTTTTGAGTTTGGGTGAAACTTGGCATGGACATCCTTAGTAAAGTGTAGGAGTTTTCATATGTCCAGCCCATCTATATCACATGTGGGAAATACCACTTTTGCAATGTGTGAGTTTGTTCTCTAATGAGCATGTTGATAATTGTTACTTGCTCTTCATTTGTGTTCATCATTCTTGCTCAAATGAGGTGTGTGGTGTGGTGATGAACACTGCAAATGGTTGTTAAAACTGAGGCCCTTACATTCCTCCCCCCTTAAAAGAATCTCGTCCCGAGATTATAAGGTGAAAATGAGAGAGAGGACGGTGGAAAATTACCGGATGTGCGACGTGAAAAAGTCGGGGTAGTTAGTGCGAAGGAATTCTTCGCTCTCCCATGTCGCTTCGTCCATGGAGTGATTACTCCATAGAACCTTGTAGAACCACAACGTACGGTTGCGTGTGGTTCGGGCCTTTTCATCAATAACCTGCACCGGTTCCTCCCGATAGGTGAGATCCGGTTGCAGTTCTTCAATGTCTTCCAGCTGAACGGTAGTTGATAGCTTGAGACACTTCCTCAGCTGGGAAACGTGAAAGACGTCGTGCACACCGGAAAGTGCTTCTGGTAATTTCAGCCGGTATGCTACCGATCCACATCTTTCGGTAATCTGGAATGGACCGATGAATCGGGGTGCCAACTTTCCTCTCACCCCAAATCTGTTTACGCCCTTCATTGGAGACACCCGTAGATATACGTGGTCCCCAACTTCGAATTGTAATGGGCGCCTTCTCCGGTCCGCATACTGTTTCTGACGGGATTGAGCGGCTTTTAGGTTCGCTTGAATTAGTCGAACCTTTTCTTCCGCGTTGTTGACAAGGTCAATCCCGAAGGTAACCCTTTCGCCAGACTCACACCAGTTCAATGGTGTGCGGCATTTTCTTCCGTATAGCGCCTCGTAGGGCGCCATCTTGATGCTGGCTTGGTACCCATTGTTGTACGAGAACTCGGCTAACGGCAAGTGATCATCCCAATTCTTGCCGTGGTCGATAGCGCAAGCTCGTAGCATGTCTTCTAGAATCTGATTCACCCGCTCAGTTTGTCCATCCGTCTGCGGGTGGTAGGCTGAACTACGGATCAGCTTCGTCCCCAAGGCAGCGTGTAGCTGCTCCCAAAAACGGGACACAAATAAAGTGCCCCGGTCCGATACGATGGTACGGGGTACGCCGTATAAGCATAGGATCCGTGAGATGTACAGTTCAGCGTACTTCTTGGCGTTGTAGTTGGTGTTGACCGGGATGAAATGGGCAACTTTGGTGAGCCGATCGACGATCACCCACACAGAATCATGTTTCTGTAAGGTGGTGGGTAAACCGACGACAAAATCCATGCTCACGTCCTCCCACTTCCAGGCAGGAATGCCCAGTGGTTGCAGCAGTCCCGGTTTCCGCATATGGTCTGCCTTCACACTTCTACATGTATCACACTCGGACACGTATTTGGCAGTCTCTCGCTTCATCCGTGTCCACCAAAACCTTCTTCTGAGTTCTTGATACATTTTGTTGCTGCCGGGGTGAATAGAAAACTTTGATAAGTGAGCCTCATCAAGGATTTTCTTCCGTAACTCCGGGTTTCGGGGTACGACGATTCGGTCCTTGAACCATAGGACGCCGTCTCCGTCCTTCCGGAAACATTTTAATTCCCCACTATCTACACGTCTCCGCAAATGTGACATGCCCTTGTCATTCTTCTGGGCTGCCGCTATCTCTTCACGGACGGTGGGGATCAAAGCTAAGTTGTAGAGAGCTCCGTGTGGAATCACATGTAGTGGTGGTTCGCTCTCTTCCAACGGTGTGATGGTCAGATTATTAACGTGTGACTTGCGGCTCAGCGCATCTGCCACAACGTTTGCCTTGCCCGGATAATAATGGATCTCTATTTCGTAATCCTTTATCAGTTCCAACCATCTTCGTTGCCTCATGTTCAACTCCTTCCGAGTGAATATGTACTTGAGGCTTTTGTGGTCGGTATATAAATGTACGAGGTTACCGAGTAGGTAGTGCCTCCACATCTTCAGTGCAAGTACCACGGCAGCGAGCTCCAAATCGTGAGTTGGATAATTTTGCTCATGGTTCCTAAGCTGCTGTGATCCATACGCGACCACTCTTCGGTCTTGCATCAGCACACATCCGAGCCCAATGCCGGATGCATCGCAGTACACATCGAACGGTTTTGTTGTGTCTGGCTGCGCCAAAACCGGTGCTGACGTCAGGTGCTTGACTAAAGCCTTGAATGCTGCTTCACATGCTGGACTCCAAACATATCTGGTAGCCTTCTTCAGCAGCTCTGTCATTGGCTTGGCAATCTTCGAGAAGTTCGGAATGAACCTCCGATAATATCCCGCGAGTCCGAGGAAACTCCGTACCTCATGAACAGTTCTCGGGGATTTCCAATTCAGCACTTGCGTGATCTTGCTCGGGTCCACAGCGATACCCTCCGCTGAGATGATATGCCCGAGGAAAGGCACTTGCGATATCCAAAACTCGCATTTGCTGAACTTTGCGTATAACTTGTGATCCCGCAGCCGTTGCAAGACTATACGCAGATGTTTCTTGTGATCTTCCTCCGATTTGGAATATACCAGGATGTCGTCGATGAAGACCACGACAAACTTGTCCAGCTCCGGCATGAACACCGAGTTCATTAAGTACATGAAGTGAGCTGGAGCATTGGTGAGGCCGAAGGACATGACCAGGTACTCATAAAGTCCGTACCTTGTCGAGAAAGCTGTCTTTGGAATGTCCTCCGCCCTTATCTTAATCTGATGGTACCCGGATCTTAAATCCATCTTGGAAAAGGTCTTCGCTTCGACCAACTGATCAAACAACATGTCGATCCGTGGCAACGGGTACTTGTTCTTGATGGTTACGGCATTTATTGGACGGTAGTCCACGCAAAGCCGCAACGTTTCATCCTTCTTCTTGACAAATAATGCCGAACAGCCCCATGGCGAGGAGCTCGGCCTAATAAAACCCTTCTCCAGAAGGTCCGTGAGCTGAGTCTTCAGTTCAGCCAACTCCTTAGGTGCCATCTTGTACGGCCTTCGGGATATTGGCATGGTTCCCGGTGTGAGTTCAGTCTTGAACTCCACCTCTCTATCGGGTGGCATTCCCGGCAAATCGTCCGGGAATACATCAGGGAACTCTCGGACCACTGGAATGTCTTCCAATCTGATGGTTGTGGCTTGGTAGACACTTGGAAGTTTTATTTCTGGACTGTCCAGAAATAATGAGTGAGAACCGTGCACCTCTGAGTTTAAGTGCACGACTCGAAGGACGGTGTCTAAAACAGCGCCGTGGCGGGTTAACCACGACATCCCTAGGATGACATCGACCTTCTGTCCCTCTAAGATAATGAGAGACGTGGGGTACACTCTACCCGCTAAGCATAATGGTGCTTTGGAGACCATTACGCTTGCTGAAATCTTCCCACCCGGTGAACAAATTAAATATGGACTATCGGTGGGTAGTATTGGCAAGCTGTGTTTAGCAATGAAAGCCTGGCTAATAAAATTATGCGTGGCGCCTGAATCAAATAGTACTATAGCGGGATGCTGGTGGAGTTGGAACATACCCGCAAGGATTGGCTCGCCCTCTGGCACGTCCTCAATGGCAAGCTGGTGGACAGTGCCGGGCCTAGGGTTTGCCCGCCACGCATTAGTAGGGTTCCGGGGTTGATTCCTCCCCGGAAACTGTGGTGCCACTCCGCCGCCTTGCCTCTCCGGGCAACTGCTCGCGAAGTGTCCTGGACGACCACACTTGTAACATGTGGCCGCTGCTGGTGGAGTACTCGGTGGACGAAAGCCCGGCATGCGTTGCGGAGGTGCAAACGCACGCGGCATCGCCCGCTGCTGCTGTTGTTGTTGCGGTGGTGCTGGCAGTGCCGGCCGGAATGCCGGTGAAGAGTACGGCCGACTGCGGAATGGGATCGACCGCTGTGGTGGCTGCCAGCGTGGACCTGATGGTGGGCGATTCACCATCCGAAACTTCTGAGAAGGACTGCCTCCTTCTCCGCTGCTCTGCGGCGCGCTTCGCTTTCGCTCTGCCGCCGCCAACTCCTTGCCGGAGTCCTCCTGAACAATCGCAGCATCAATGATGTCGTTGAGGCTGCCGCGATTGAACATCGCCAACTTATCCTTCAGGAGCGGTTAAGCCCCTGGTAAAAATGGTCCCGCCGCTTCTCGTCCGTATCTGCGTGATACGACGCGTAGAGCGCGAGATCGTTGAACGCCCTGGAATATTCCAGCGCGTTCCGGCTCCCTTGTTGCAGGTGTAGGAACTCCTGCGTTTTCCTCTTCATCAAACCGGGCGGTATATGATAGGCCCTGAAGGCCGTCCGGAACTCCGCCCAGGTCATCGCTCGGTCGGTGGGCTGTGAAGCACAGAAGTTGGCCCACCACGCGCTCGCGGATCCTTGGAGCTGCTGGACCGCGAACTGAGTCTTGCGCTGCTCGCTAATTTGGAGCAGCCCGAACTTCATCTCTATGGCGCGGAGCCAGTTGTCCGCGTCAAGTGGTTCATCCGCCCTTGAGAATACAGGGGGATGAGTCGCCAGGAAGTCGGAGTAGGAGCTCTGTTGGCGCTCCTCGCGATCTTGACGTCTCTCTGGGCGAGACGTATTCACAATTAACGTTTGCAGCAGCTCTGTATGCTGCTGATGTGAACCCGCCATTGCCGCGACAATGTCGGCCAATGTAACCGTTGGCAGTGGCGGTGGCGGTGTTTGCTGTTGCTGTTGCTGCTGCTGTCCCGAGGAGTCCTCGGGAGGTGGTTGGGAGGTCTCTCCCCCTTGGCTAGTACCTCCAACATCAGGGTTGGCACGAGTACGCGTCATTCTGAAATTCAACACAGCAGCAATTAGCACATGTCTTACTCAAAATTCCATAAACAGCAGTAGTATTGAAGCGACGCATGATTATCTTGCACAACATTCACATATATTGATAAAGCATAAACTTTATACAAGATACATTATTCTCGGATCTCCGAGAAGTCGTGCTCATGTCGTCACTACCTATACATACGCTACTGTCTACACGACATGTCACTGATTACAAAAGTTGGGTTACGCTACCCTAGCTGCCCTACTTGGCAACCGTAACCCCCTACTCGGAGTAGAACTCGACCTCCTGTGGGTCGTCCTCCTCCGGTACTTCTGCTGGTGGCTCTGGATCTACCACCTCTCCTCCCATTCCGGGTTCTCCCATGGCTGGAAGACCCAAGACTACCGGTACGCCCAATACCTGGGGCACGAGGTCCTGCAATGCATGCACCTCGTCCATAGCCTGGTTGTAGTCGTCTTCCCAGCCTTGTCCTTCCTCAATAGCGTCGTCCCGCTCTTGAGCAAGGTCCTCATTCTGCTGGGTTAGGGTCTGCACCAGCTCTTGCAACGCCGCGATGTCAACACGGCTCTTCTTCTTTGCCTTCTTCAGACGACGCAACTGATTGTGTTGTTCATTCAATCGCTTGATCGTTGGAAGAAGCACATTGCGGAGTGCACTGTGAGCACTCTCAAAATGATCTCCACGGCTTGTGCTCTCCTTGAGCTTGGTGGCGAGATGCTCCGTATGAACAGCTTGGCTGTTCATCACAGCGTTTCCCGCCCTCATTTGGAGACTGAGATTTGCCTCCGCGGGGTTGTACCTTGGGCAAGTCGGGTCTGTTGCCTCCAGGTACCTCTCTTCCCACACATGCTGAGCTCGTCCCTCCACCGGAACGAGTGCGTATGGAGTTCCCTCCATATCCTGCACGTGTAGTTGGCAGAAACGTGACATAGTGTCACGGGCTGCCACTTGCCACATCCCTTCCGGTTGTCTTCCTCTCACCGTGACTGTGAATGGCACCCAACCGGGTGGCGTAGGCCCTGCAGGAACCTCGACATGGATCGTCCACGTCTTGTTCCCCTCTTCGCCTTCTTCCTTGGCGAAGTATTGCGGCATCTGGTTGTACCCGAAATATTGGAGCATTTGCCACAATGCTTCCGGGTAGCCGCTACGGTCAGAACAGTGGGAAACTACCCACCCGTTCTCCAACCGTTTATCTGCTGCCATCTGTAAAAATATATTTGAGAAATGTCAAATATTCATTTGAACAGTAAACCATTGAGTTATAACATAAGATATGTCATTGAACCCCTAAAACTTGGAAACATAGTTCAAATTTTTAAACAAATTTGACTGCTGATCTGCTGTTCCCATGACAGCCCTGACCAGTTTCCATATCAATCTGATTTAGGCCAGGTTAAAAGCAAAACCAGTCCTGGATCTCAACATCAAAGTTAAAGTTAACTTCAATAGCTTTCCAGAAAGTATTTGGTTGGCCTAAGATCTGTCCTGGTTCACAAGTTATGAGATGTCAAAGTTAACAGAATTTCAGGGAACAATTGGACAGCACCTCCCTGCCTTAGGTACTGATTTGATCCAAGAATCCCAGTTAATTCTATTCCTAATCTGACAAAACTTTCTGTTACAAAGTTGTAACCCATCTCATAAGCTTTCCAGAACTACCTCATTTCCTATTTTTGGATTTTTATGCAGGAAGTTATGCTTAATTTACAGAGAGTCTTTGCTCTGTCCTGTTTTCTGGACAGTTTCAACTCTGCTGCATTTTTCGAGTGGTTAAGGGATGAAACACCTCTGGAACTCAACAGAAAAGTTGTAAAGCTCCTCCAAAGCTTTCCAGAAATGTATCATACGACCCCAACCTCGAAAGAACTCAACCTCTAACCTCTGATTAACTTCAGCCTTGATTTAGCTGAAAACAGAGTGCTCTGTCCTTAACATCCTATAAGTTGAAAACTTATTAGCTTTGAATATCCTGTTCAAGGGAAGGAGTTACATAAAGTTTTACTACTTTGGATCAAAACCTTCAAATTTTTAAATGAAGTTGTTCATTTAGTTGGGTGTGACGTCGATGCGTCACCAGATCATGTCGGTACTACGTCCTCACAAAGAAAAACCTATACCGGACTTAGCCGGCTTCGTTAATTCAGTGGCACTACTCGTCACTCGCACACGGATGCTACACGTCTACCGTTTCGTGGTAAGGCTACCTGCAGAAATTCAACCAATCATCAGACTCGGCTGCACACCGAGCCCGGAATCTATACAGTTTGTACACCCGGCCGTCATCACTCGCCCGGATGTTCCCAAGCCAAACACGCCTTGAGTTACGTGTTCACGTTTCAGACCACGTGACGGGGTCTCCCATGTTGCACCACGCACGCCAGGGACAGACGTTGCTCGAATACCCCAAACGACATGAAGAGTCGTAGAGGATATCAATGCGGGTCGGGTTACCTTCCACCCGTGGGGCTCCACCCTTCAGCTTGTGCGCACTGGTGGACAGCGCTTACGTGCACCCCCCAAGACATGAACGTCCCGAGATGCACGATTTTCCGACATAACAATTAGGTTACTAAGCCACTTTCTATATACTAATAACATCCTTATACGGGCTACTAACTCGTTCCTCACTGGATTTTTGAAAAAGAAGACCTTTGTACTGTGTTAAACCTCAAGCAAGCTCTGATACCACGCTGACACGACCCCAATGCTCCTGTCGAGCCAGGATCACGCTGAGGGGTGCTGCGTTGCACAGCACCGTATAACACACGTCAAAGGTGCAAAGCGGAAGCGGAAGCTTTATTACATAAACAAGTTTATGCACGTGTTTACATCAAAATAAGTTTAGTCCACACTCGCGGGCGTAGACTAAGCATCAAGTGCACGTTCAGCCCTCGAACGTGTCCTTGCTAGCACACACGCACACTAACTCTGCGGCGTGCACGACTCCCACTCGACGGGGTTCCCCTCCTGGGGTTCCGTCTCCTCTTCGGGAGTCCTTTCCTCATAGAACCCTGCAAAAAGCTTCAAACACAAGCAGTGAGCACGAAGGCTCAGCAAGTCTGACCCGTCTCACCTAAACATGGAACTTCTACAAGAGGGTAATGGGTTGCATGAGGTAAAAATCATTTGCAAGGACTCGCCTAATTAGTAGAACCTTACTTTCAAGTTTTAGCAGCAGGTTGTGGAGAACTTTACGCTAAGGCACATGAGCCGCAATCAAACAAGAAACGCCTTTCTCTCATGTACTTTGCCCAAAGTTGAAAAGAACTTTAGTTAGCACTAAACTACAGCATATCATTAACAATCAATGTCCAGCTTTCAATCAGCAACATTTTAACATGTAACTAGCCTGTTCTTTCTACGTCACGGTACAGTGAACAAGTGGTACTCACTGACCGTGAGGGACGGCGATTATAATCGATTTACACCTGCAGGGTTACCCGAACAACCCGTCACGTACGCCCGTACTCGATGTTGCCTACAACAACCATCACGGACGCCGTACGCGACTACCTTTCACCCGTTAGCCAAATATTGAACCGGTCCCATCGTCCCGAGCAAGAGGTCCCTGCACGCGCATCTCTGTGCCGCCAGCTGATTTACACCTCGAGCTCTCAACCTACCCTCTGAACGACGGGCAATGCCTCAATACCCAGCTACCCGAGTTACATCAGTTTCCCGGTTCCCATATAGCCGGTAGGTCTTCGGTACTGTTCTAGCTTGTTCAACAGGCCCGCACACGGCTCGGTCCTCAATCGACACAAGCGGAGCAACAGCACACAGGCCCCAAAGTCCTGCTGCCCTTACTCTCCGCTCGGTCTCATTTTCTTGCCATGTGTATCATGTGCTATCTCTACCCGAGCAATGTGCCTTTAGCCTATTCTCGCGAGTAGTTCCAACTACTCGACTTGTACCGAATCCTACTCTATCCTAGCAATGCAGTAGCTAACGGGGTTTGTAATCCTAAACCCAACCCATGGTTTTCTTGGCTGTGCAGTTGGGTTTCCAATCAAGACTCTAATGCAAAGAACAATATTCAAATATGTGCTCAAAACAATAAACATTTGTAAAAAGGTTAATGCAAACCGGGGCTTGCCTTGCTGCTCTTGGTCGTAGGCTAGCTGTTCCTCCGGAGTAACGAAGTCTAGGACTTCGGGTTCCTCCTCGACCTTAGCGACTACATGATAAGAACAATGTACATATTAATTTAAATGCATTTGTATTAACTTTGAAGTTGTGAAGTCTATAACCCTTGCTAGACAGACCTAATGACTGTGAAACTTTTACTGTGGCTTGGTTACAACCTAAACAAAGAATTGGTCAAGTTTTAGTTGCAGCAAAGCTCATTTGAGCCCTCCACAAATAATTATGTCCTTGACCTTAATTGGAAGTCTTAGGGTGTTCTAGGAATTTTCGTGGGACAAACTATGACTTTCTGAAAACTAGATTTTCAGAGGGTTTTAATGGAGTTGGTTTCACTTAATTTGGAAGTCTCCAACTAAAGATATGAGCTAAACAATTTCAGAGAAAATTCTGAAAATGTTTCTGAACATTTTCTATTTTCTCTGGAACAGTTTTACTAATCACACCATTAGGTGGACTAAATGAGCTCAAATGGATCTGAAATTTTTATGGTAGCTCAAGTATATTTTGGTGAACATCCCAGCAAAATTTCAGGATTTTCCTCCAAAGGATTCTCCAGTTAAAATTCCTAACATTTTAAAATTTAAGGAATTCATTCTGGAGAATTAAGGAATTTCATGAAGTGAAACTTGATTTTCTGGAAAGTACTCAGAGAGCTGAATCCAGCAAAATTTGGTTCACTCGATTTGGAGCTTTCTAGCCAAAGTTATAAGGATTTGAAGTTTGAAGGAAATCTGAAAATCGGGGAAAAGTTTAAACTCGCGCGTGGGCCCAGGGGACACGCGTCGCACGCCGAAGCGACAGCACACCGCGGCCCACAAGGATTTTGCGCGCCAGCACACCCGATCCCGGCCGCAGCCGGATCCCGATTCAAAATATCGGCCGCTGACAGCTGGGGTCCACCCCCTTCTTCAACCTCGCGACACCCGCGCCCCGCCGCCGAGGGACCTCGCCGGAGAGCTCGCCGCTGGCTGCTGTACAGCTCCAAACTTCTTGATTCTGGCCGCCCCTGCCTACTTTTACTTGGGGAACCTGACCCGAGGGTCAGCTGCTCATGACAACGGCCGGAGCATGGTCGGCGACGAGCCGCCATATCGGAACGACTTCGGCCATGTCGGCTGACTCTCCTAGTACCTCAGCTACTTGGGAAATCGGTCGGGGAGCATCAGTGGACCTCAGAGAAGGTCGACATGAACTCGGGGCAGCTCGGGGAAGGCCCGAAATAGGTCCTCACCGTGCGCCCGATACCCCCCGTTCGTTCCGCCATTAGTAGACCTTGAATTATGCCGGGTACAGAGGTTCTCCGGCCCAGAGTTGTGAAAGCAACTTGTGCGTCACCGTGTCTAGCTCGTGTGGGAGTGGCCTGAGGCCCTCTAATCCTTTCTAGAGCACGAATTAAACAGAATCGTACCCGAAGGTCGTTCTGCACACAGAAAGGGGAAAAGTGGAAATTCGCCGCCGGTGAGCAACCACTCGAGCTGTGGCTCGGGGATGAGCCGCACCGGTCACCTGCGCGTCCAAGGGTGCCTTGGCTCGGGCGTGACAACGCCCAGGTTGGGCTGTCCACGAGAGCCCGAGGTGCGGCGGTTTCCAGTTCCGATTTTTATCTTTCGGCACAGCCGATAGCACTCAGTTTCAATCGACTTCTAGCAATGGGGAGGATGGAGGAAGGTCTCTAGTACCTTGCTGGGACCCTGGAGTGGAAGGAGGGAGCTGCGATCGGCTTGATCGAGCGGGAGCTCGAGCGGCGGTGATGGCAGTGGAAAAACGGCCGAGTATGCCGGCAGCTCGGGGAATGAATGATCGGAGCACGCCGGGGAGGGAATAAATAGCCCGGCGGCTGGTCTCCGGCTTGGGGCGCGCAGCAGGAGCTGGCGCCGGCTGCCCCCCTTCGGTGGCGCGCGCGCACAGCAGCCGGGAACCGACTGAACTGTGTTTCAGTCGGTTTGTTTTGAGGCAGAGGCTGACATGTGGGTCCCACCCCTCTTTTAACCTCTGAAATTTACTCCTAACAGCTGTGGTAAACAGTGAACCCTATTCTACCCTTGGCAATTCAAATTATTCACCCAAGAGCAATTTGAATTGATCAAAGTTCAAATGAGGTTTGATTTGAATGAATTTCAGCACAAGTTCAGTTTGAAATTCAAATAAAGTTTGAATTTCTCCCCCTTAGCTCATGTCAAGATCAACTCCAAATGGAGTGAAAATTGGTGTGTGAGCTCACAAAAATGTGCTGAGTAAGAATATGCCTTCCACTTTCAAATTTATGGCATAAAAACAGTTTGAATTTGAATATGGTTTCAAACTGCCCTCTTCCTAACTATACCCAAAATGACCTCAAAAAGGTTTTGAGTTTGGGTGAAACTTGGCATGGACATCCTTAGTAAAGTGTAGGAGTTTTCATATGTCCAGCCCATCTATATCACATGTGGGAAATACCACTTTTGCAATGTGTGAGTTTGTTCTCTAATGAGCATGTTGATAATTGTTACTTGCTCTTCATTTGTGTTCATCATTCTTGCTCAAATGAGGTGTGTGGTGTGGTGATGAACACTGCAAATGGTTGTTAAAACTGAGGCCCTTACACATTTGTAAAAAGGTTAATGCAAACCGGGGCTTGCCTTGCTGCTCTTGGTCGTAGGCTAGCTGTTCCTCCGGAGTGACGAAGTCTAAGACTTCGGGTTCCTCCTCGACCTTAGCGACTACATGATAACAACAATACATGTATTAATTTAATGCATTTGTATTAAGTTTGAAGTTGTGAAGTCTATAACCCTTGCTAGATAGACCTAATGACTGTGAAACTTTTACTGTGGCTTGGTTATAACCTAAACAGAGACTTGGTCAAGTTTTAGTTGCAGCAAAGCTCATTTGAGCCCTCCACAAATAATTATGTCCTTGACCTTAATTGAAACTCTTAGGGTGTTCTAGGAATTTTCATGAGACAAACTATGACTTTCTGAAAATTAGATTTTCAGAGGGTTCTAATGGAGTTGGTCTCACTTAATTTGGAAGTCTCTAACTAAAGATATGAGCTAAACAATTTCAGAGAAAATTCTGAAAATGTTTCTGAACATTTTCTATTTTCTCTGGGACAGTTTTGCTAATCACACCATTAGGTGGACTAAATGGGCTCAAATGGATCTGAAATTTTTATGGTAGTTCAAGGATATTTTGGTGAACATCTCAGCAAAATTTCAGGATTTTCCTCCAA
Organism: Neostapfia colusana; assembly: GCA_030760725.1. Classification (NCBI taxonomy): domain Eukaryota; kingdom Viridiplantae; phylum Streptophyta; class Magnoliopsida; order Poales; family Poaceae; genus Neostapfia; species Neostapfia colusana. Next base: position 26,254,394 of record JASWHV010000017.1, on the reverse strand, counting down.
AGGATTCTCCAGTTAAAATTCCTAACAGTTTAAACTTTAAGGAATTAATCCTGGAGAATTAAGGAATTTCATGAAGTGAAACTTGATTTTCTGGAAAGTACTCAGAGAGCTGAATCCAGAAAAATTTGGTTCACTCAATTTGGAGCTTTCTAGCCAATGTTATAAGGATTTGAAGTTTGAAGGAAATCTGAAAATCGGGGAAAAGTTTAAACTCGCGCGTGGGCCCAGGGGACACGCGTCGCACGCCTAGGCGATGGCACACCGCGGCCCACAAGGGTTTTGCGCGCCAGCACTCCCGATCCCGGCCGCAGCCGGATCCCGATTCAAAATATCGGCCGCTGACAGCTGGGGTCCACCCCCTTCTTCAACCTCGCGACACCCGCGCTCCGCCGCCGAGGGACCTCGCCGGAGGACTCGCCGCCGGCTGCTGTACAGCTCCAAACTTCTTGATTCTGGCCGCCCCTGCCTACTTTTACTTGGGGAACAGGATCCGAGGGTCAGCTGCTCATGACAATGGCCGGAGCATGGTCGGCGACGAGCCGCCATATCGGAATGACTTCGGCCATGTCGGCTGACTCTCCTAGTACCTCAGCTACTTGGGAAATCGGTCGGGGAGCATCAGTGGACCTCAGAGAAGGTCGACCTGAGCTCGAGGCAGCTCGGGGAAGGCCCGAAATAGGTCCTCACCGTGCGCCCGACACCCCCCGTTCGTTCCGCCATTAGTAGACCTTAAATTACGCCGGGCACAGAGGTTCTCCGGCCCAGAGTTGTGAAGGCAACTTGTGCGTTACCGTGTCTAGCTCGTGTGGGAGTGGCCTGAGGCCCTCTAATCCTTTCTAGAGCATGAATTAAGCAGAATCGTACCTGAAGGTCGTTCTGCACACAGAAAGGGAAAAAGTGGAAATTCGCCGCCGGTGAGCAACCACTCGAGCTGTGGCTCGGGGATGAGCAGCACCGGTCACCCGCGCGTCCAAGGGTGCCTTGGCTCGGGCGTGACAACGCCCTGGTTGGGCTGTCCACGAGAGCCGGTTCCAAGTCCCGAGTTTGATCTTTCGGCACAGCCGATATCAATCGGTTTCAACCGAATTCTAGCAATGGGGAGGATGGAGGAAGGTCTCTAGTACCTTGCTGGGACTCTGGAGTGGAAGGAGGGAGCTGCGATCGGCGTCCTCCGATCAAGTCCTAACTGCGGAAACTTTCGGCCGGTGCTGGGTTCTTGCGGGAACACACGTCGGTACCTCGGCCGAGGAGGGGGGCAGGCGCCTTAAGAAGGCTCTGCACCGCCTCATTCCCGCGCGTGGGCAAGCAGCTGGTGGCGCGGTGGCTGGCCTCGGTGGCGATCACCGCTGCGGCTCGGCGACCCGAGTGAAAAGTCTCAGTCGGTTTGTGTTGAAGTAGAGGCTGACATGTGGGTCCCACCCTTCCTTTTAACCTCTGAAATTTACTTCTAATCACTGTTGTAAACAGTGAACCCCATACTACCCTTGGCAATTCAAATTATTCACCCATGAGCCATTTGAATTGATCAAAGTTCAAATGAGGTTTGGTTTGAATGAATTTCAGCACAAGTTCAGTTTGAAATTCAAATAAAGTTTGAATTTCTCCCCCTTAGCTCATGTCAAGATCAACTCCAAATGGAGTGAAAATTGGTGTGTGAGCTCACAAAAATGTGCTGAGTAAGAATATGCCTTCCACTTTTAAATTCAGTGGATAAAAACAGTTTGAATTTGAATATGGTTTCAAACTGCCCTCTTCCTAACTATACCCAAAATGACCTCAAAAAGTTTTTGAGTTTGGGTGAAACTTGGCATGGACATCCTTAGCAAAGTGTAGGAGTTTTCATATGTCCAGCCCATCTATATCACATGTGGGAAATACCACTTTTGCAATGTGTGAGTTTGTTCTCTAATGAGCATGTTGATAATTGTTACTTGCTCTTCATTTGTGTTCATCATTCTTGCTCAAATGAGGTGTGTGGTGTGGTGATGAACACTGCAAATGGTTGTTAAAACTGAGGCCCTTACATTCCTCCCCCCTTAAAAGAATCTCGTCCCGAGATTATAAGGTGAAAATGAGAGAGAGGACGGTGGAAAATTACCGGATGTGCGACGTGAAAAAGTCGGGGTAGTTAGTGCGAAGAAATTCTTCGCTCTCCCATGTCGCTTCGTCCATGGAGTGATTACTCCATAGAACCTTGTAGAACCACAACGTACGGTTGCGTGTGGTTCGGGCCTTTTCATCAATAATCTGCACCGGTTCCTCCCGATAGGTGAGATCCGGTTGCAGTTCTTCAATGTCTTCCAGCTGAACGGTAGTTGATATCTTGAGACACTTCCTCAGCTGGGAAATGTGAAAGACGTCGTGCACATCGGAAAGTGCTTCTGGTAATTTCAGCTGGTATGCCACCGATCCACATCTTTCGGTAATCTGGAATGGACCGATGAAGCGGGGTGCTAACTTTCCCCTCACCCCAAATCTGTTTACGCCCTTCATTGGAGACACCCGTAGATATACGTGATCCCCAACTTCGAATTGTAATGGGCGCCTTCTCCGGTCCGCATACTGTTTCTGACGGGATTGAGCGGCTTTTAGGTTCGCTTGAATTAGTCGAACCTTTTCTTCCGCGTTGTTGACAAGGTCAATCCCGAAGGTAACCCTTTCGCCAGACTCACACCAGTTCAATGGTGTGCGGCATTTTCTTCCGTATAGCGCCTCGTAGGGCGCCATCTTGATGCTGGCTTGGTACCCATTGTTGTACGAGAACTCGGCTAACGGCAAGTGATCATCCCAATTCTTGCCGTGGTCGATAGCGCAAGCTCGTAGCATGTATTCTAGAATTTGATTTACCCGCTCAGTTTGCCCATCTGTCTGCGGGTGGTAGGCCGAACTACGGATCAGCTTCGTCCCCAAGGCAGCGTGCAGCTGCTCCCAAAAACGGGACACAAATAAAGTGCCCCGGTCCGATATGATGGTACGGGGTACGCCGTATAAGCATAGGATCCGTGAGATGTACAGTTCAGCGTACTTCTTGGCGTTGTAGTTGGTGTTGACCGGGATGAAATGGGCAACTTTGGTGAGTCGATCGACGATCACCCACACAGAATCATGTTTCTGTGAGGTGGTGGGTAAACCGACGACGAAATCCATGCTCACGTCCTCCCACTTCCAGGCAGGAATGCCCAGTGGTTGCAGCAGTCCCGGTTTCCGCATGTGGTCTGCCTTCACCCTTCGACATGTATCACACTCGGACACGTATTTTGCCGTCTCTCGCTTCATCCGTGTCCACCAAAACTTTCTTCTGAGTTCTTGATACATTTTGTTGCTGCCGGGGTGAATAGAAAACTTTGATAAGTGAGCCTCATCAAAGATTTTCTTCCGTAACTCCGGGTTTCGGGGTACGACGATCCGGTCCTTGAACCATAGGACGCCGTCTCCGTCCTTCCGGAAACATTTCAACTCCCCACTGTCTATACGTCTCCGCAAATGTGACATGCCCCTGTCATTCTTCTGGGCTGCCGCTATCTCTTCACGGATGGTGGGGATCAAAGCTAGGTTGTAGAGAGCTCCGTGTGGAATCACATGGAGTGGTGGTTCGCTCTCTTCCAATGGTGTGATGGTCAGATTATTGACGTGTGACTTGCGGCTCAGCGCATCTGCCACAACGTTTGCCTTGCCCGGATGATAATGGATCTCTATCTCGTAATCCTTTATCAGTTCTAACCATCTTCGTTGCCTCATGTTTAGCTCCTTCTGAGTGAATATGTACTTGAGGCTTTTGTGGTCGGTATATAAATGTACGAGGTTACCGAGTAGGTAGTGCCTCCACATCTTCAGTGCAAGTACTACGGCAGCGAGCTCCAAGTCGTGAGTTGGATAATTTTGCTCATGGTTCCTAAGCTGCCGTGATCCATACGCGACCACTCTTCGGTCTTGCATCAGTACACATCCGAGCCCAATGCCGGATGCATCGCAGTACACATCGAACGGTTTTGTTGTGTCTGGCTGCGCCAAAACCGGTGCTGATGTCAGGTGCTTGACTAAAGCCTTGAATGCTGCTTCACATGCTGGACTCCAAACATATTTGGTAGCTTTCTTCAGCAGCTCTGTCATTGGCTTGGCGATCTTCGAGAAGTTCGGAATGAACCTCCGATAATATCCCGCGAGTCCGAGGAAACTCCGTACCTCATGAACAGTTCTCGGGGATTTCCAATTCAGCACTTGCGTGATCTTGCTCGGGTCCACAGCGATACCCTCCGCTGAGATGATATGCCCGAGGAAAGGCACTTGCGATATCCAAAACTCGCATTTGCTGAATTTTGCGTATAACTGGTGATCCCGCAGCCGTTGCAAGACTATACGCAGATGTTTCTTGTGATCTTCCTCCGACTTGGAATATACCAGGATGTCGTCGATGAAGACCACGACAAACTTGTCCAGCTCCGGCATGAACACCGAGTTCATTAAGTACATGAAGTGAGCTGGAGCATTGGTGAGGCCAAAGGACATGACCAGGTACTCATAAAGTCCATACCTTGTCGAGAAAGCTGTCTTTGGAATGTCCTCCGCCCTTATCTTAATCTGATGGTACCCGGATCTTAAATCCATCTTGGAAAAGATTTTTGCTTCGACCAACTGATCAAACAAAATGTCGATCCGTGGCAACGGGTACTTGTTCTTGATGGTTACGGCATTTAATGGACGGTAGTCCACGCAAAGCCGCAACGTTTCATCCTTCTTTTTGACAAATAATGCCGAACAGCCCCATGGTGAGGAGCTCGGCCTAATAAAACCCTTCTCCAGAAGGTCCGTGAGCTGAGTCTTCAGTTCCGCCAACTCCTTGGGCGCCATCTTGTACGGCCTTCGGGATATTGGCATGGTTCCCGGTGCGAGTTCAATCTTGAACTCCACCTCCCTATCGGGTGGCATCCCCGGCAAATCGTCCGGGAATACATCCGGGAACTCTCGGACCACTGGAATGTCTTCCAATCTGATAGTTGTGGCTTGATAGACACTTGGAAGTTTTATTTCTGGACTGTCCAGAAATAATGAGTGAGAACCGTGCACCTCTGAGTTTAAGTGCACGACTCGAAGGACGGTGTCTAAAACAGCGCCGTGGCGGGTTAACCACGACATCCCTAGGATGACATCGACCTTCTGTCCCTCTAAGATAATGAGAGACGTGGGGTACACTCTACCCGCTAAGCATAATGGTGCTTTGGAGACCATTACGCTTGCTGAAATCTTCCCACCCGGTGAACAAATTAAATATGGACTATCGGTGGGTAGTATTGGCAAACTGTGTTTAGCAATGAAAGCTTGGCTAATAAAATTATGTGTGGCGCCTGAATCAAATAGTACTATAGCGGGATGCTGGTGGAGTTGGAACATACCCGCATGGATTGGCTCGCCCTCCGGCACGTCCTCAATGGCAAGCTGGTGGACAGTGCCGGGCCTAGGGTTTGCCCGCCGCGCATTAGTAGGGTTCCGGGGTTGATTTCTCCCCGGAAACTGTGGTGCCACTCCGCCGCCTTGCCTCTCCGGGCAACTGCTCGCGAAGTGTCCTGGACGACCACACTTGTAACATGTGGCCGCTGCTGGTGGAGTACTCGGGGAACGAAAGCCCGGCATGCGTTGCGGAGGTGCAAACGCACGCGGCATCGCCCGCTGCTGCTGTTGTTGTTGCGGTGGTACTGGCAGTGCCGGCCGGAATGCTGGTGAAGAGTACGGCCGACCGCGGAACGGCATCGACCGCTGTGGTGGCTGCCAGCGTGGACCTGATGGTGGGCGATTCACCATCCGAAACTTCTGAGAAGGACCGCCTCCTTCTCCACTGCTCTGCGGCGCGCTTCGCTTTCTCTCCGCCGCCGCTAACTCCTTACCGGAGTCCTCCTGAACAATCGCAGCATCAATGATGTCGTTGAGGCTGCCGCGATTGAACATCGCCAATTTGTCCTTCAGGAGCGGGTTAAGCCCCTGGCAAAAGTGGTCTCGCCGCTTCTCGTCGGTATCAGCATGATACGACGCATATAGCGCGAGATCGTTAAACACCCTGGAGTATTCCAGCGCGTTCCGGCTCCCTTGTTGCAGGTGTAAGAACTCCGGCGTCTTCCTCTTCATCAGACCTGGCGGTATATGATAGGCCCTGAAGGCCGTCCGGAACTCCGTCCAGGTCATCACTCGGTCGGTGGGCTGTGAAGCACAGAAGTTGGCCCACCACGCGCTCGCGGATCCTTGGAGCTGCTGGACCGCGAACTGAGTCTTGCGCTGCTCGCTAATTTGGAGCAGCACGAACTTCATTTCTATGGCGCGGAGCCAGTTGTCCGCGTCAAGTGGTTCATCCGCCCTTGAGAATACATGTAAGGGCCTCAGTTTTGACAACCATTTGCAGTGTTCATCACCACACCACACACCTCATTTGAGCAAGAATGATGAACACAAATGAAGAGCAAGTAACAATTATCAACATGCTCATTAGAGAACAAACTCACACATTGCAAAAGTGGTATTTCCCACATGTGATATAGATGGGCTGGACATATGAAAACTCCTACACTTTGCTAAGGATGTCCATGCCAAGTTTCACCCAAACTCAAAACCTTTTTGAGGTCATTTTGGGTATCGTTAGGAAGAGGGAAGTTTGAAACCATATTCAAATTCAAACTGTTTTTATGCCATGAATTTGAAAGTGGAAGGCATATTCTTACTCAGCACATTTTTGTGAGCTCACACACCAATTTTCACTCCATTTGGAGTTGATCTTGACATGAGCTAAGGGGGAGAAATTCAAACTTTATTTGAATTTCAAACTGAACTTGTACTGAAATTCATTCAAACCAAACCTCATTTGAACTTTGATCAATTCAAATGGCTCTTGGGTGAATAATTTGAATTGCCAAGGGTAGAATAGGGTTCACTGTTTACCACAGCTGTTAGGAGTAAATTTCAGAGGTTAAAAGAGGGGTGGGACCCACATGTCAGCCTCTGCCTCAAAACAAACCGACTGAAACACAGTTCAGTCGGTTCCCGGCTGCTCCCTCCTTCCACTCCAGGGTCCCAGCAAGGTACTAGAGACCTTCCTCCATCCTCCCCATTGCTAGAAGTCGATTGAAACCGAGTGCTATCAGCTGTGCCGAAAGATAAAAATCGGAACTGGAAACCGCCGCACCTCGGGCTCTCGTGGACAGCCCAACCTGGGCGTTGTCACGCCCGAGCCAAGGCACCCTTGGACGCGCAGGTGACCGGTGCTGCTCATCCCCGAGCCACAGCTCGAGTGGTTGCTCACCGGCGGCGAATTTCCACTTTTCCCCTTTTTGTGTGCAGAACGACCTTCGGGTATGATTCTGTTTAATTCGTGCTCTAGAAAGGATTAGAGGGCCTCAGGCCACTCCCACACGAGCTAGACACGGTGACGCACAAGTTGCCTTCACAACTCTGGGCCGGAGAACCTCTGTGCCCGGCGTAATTCAAGGTCTACTAATGGCGGAACGAACGGGGGGTATCGGGCGCACGGTGAGGACCTAGTTCGGGCCTTCCCCGAGCTGCCCCGAGTTCATGTCGACCTTCTCTGAGGTCCACTGATGCTCCCCGACCGATTTCCCAAGTAGCTGAGGTACTAGGAGAGTCAGCCGACATGGCCGAAGTCGTTCCGATATGGCGGCTCGTCGCCGACCATGCTCCGGCCGTTGTCATGAGCAGCTGACCCTCGGGTCAGGTTCCCCAAGTAAAAGTAGGCAGGGGCGGCCAGAATCAAGAAGTTTGGAGCTGTACAGCAGCCAGCGGCGAGCTCTCCGGCGAGGTCCCTCGGCGGCGGGGCGCGGGTGTCGCGAGGTTGAAGAAGGGGGTGGACCCCAGCTGTCAGCGGCCAATATTTTGAATCGGGATCCGGCTGCGGCCGGGATCGGGTGTGCTGGCGCGCAAAATCCTTGTGGGCCGCGGTGTGCTGTCGCTTCGGCGTGCGACGCGTGTCCCCTGGGCCCACGCGCGAGTTTAAACTTTTCCCCGATTTTCAGATTTCCTTCAAACTTCAAATCCTTATAACTTTGGCTAGAAAGCTCCAAATCGAGTGAACCAAATTTTGCTGGATTCAGCTCTCTGAGTACTTTCCAGAAAATCAAGTTTCACTTCATGAAATTCCTTAATTCCCCAGAATTAATTCCTTGAAGTTTAAACTGTTAGGAATTTTAACTGGAGAATCCTTTGGAGGAAAATCCTGAAATTTTGCTGGGATGTTCACCAAAATATCCTTGAGCTACAATAAAAATTTCAGATCCATTTGAGCTCATTTAGTCCACCTAATGGTGTGATTAGTTCTCTGAAATTGTTTAGCTCATATCTTTAGTTAGAGACTTCCAAATTAAGTGAGACCAACTCCATTAGAACCCTCTGAAAATCTAGTTTTCAGAAAGTCATAGTTTGTCTCATGAAAATTCCTAGAACACCCTAAGAGTTCCAATTAAGGTCAATGACATGATTATTTGTGGAGGGCTCAAATGAGCTTTGCTGCAACTAAAACTTGACCAAGTCTCTGTTTAGGTTGTAACCAAGCCACAGTAAAAGTTTCACAGTCATTAGGTCTATCTAGTAAAGGTTGTAGACTTCACAACTTCAAAGTTAATACAAATGCATTTAAATTAATACATACATTGTTCTTATCATGTAGTCGCTAAGGTCGAGGAGGAACCCGAAGTCCTAGACTTCGTTACTTCGGAGGAACAGCTAGCCTACGACCAAGAGCAGCAAGGCAAGCCCCGGTTTGCATTAACCTTTTTACAAATTTTTATTGTTTTGAGCACATACTTGTTTCCTTTGTTCTGTGCATTAGAGTCTTGTTTGGAAACCCAACTGCACAGCCAAGAAAACCATGGGTTGGGTTTAGGATTGAGAACCTCGTTAGCCACTGCATTGCTAGGATAGAGTAGGATTCGGTACAAGTCGAGTAGTTGGAACTACTCGCGAGAATAGGCTAGGGGCACATTGCTCGGGTAGAGATAGCACATGATACATATGACAAGAAAATGAGACCGAGCGGAGAGTAAGGGCAGCAGGACTTTGGGGCCTGTGTGCTGTAGCTCTGCTTGTGTCGATTGAGGACCGAGCCGTGTGCGGGCCTGTTGAACAAGCTAGAACAGTACCGAAGACCTACCGGCTATATGGGAACCGGGAAACTGATGTAACTCGGGTAGCTGGGTATTGAGGCATTGCCCGTCGTTCAGAGGGTAGGTTGAGAGCTCGAGGTGTAAATCAGCTGGTGGCACAGAGATGCGCGTGCAGGGACCTCTTGCTCGGGACGATGGGACCGGTTCAATATTTGGCTAACGGGTGAAAGGTAGTCGCGTACGGCGTCCGTGATGGTTGTTGTAGGCAACATCGAGTACGGGCGTACGTGACGGGTTGTTCGGGTAACCCTGCAGGTGTAAATCGATTATAATCGCCGTCCCTCGCGGTCAGTGAGTACCACTTGTTCACTGTACCGTGACGTAGAAAGAACAGGCTAGTTACATGTTAAAATGTTGCTGATTGAAAGCTGGACATTGATTGTTAATGATATGCTGTAGTTTAGTGCTAACTAAAGTTCTTTTCAACTTTGGGCAAAGTACATGAGGCAAATGCGTTTCTTGTTTGATTGCGGCTCTCTCATGTGCCTTAGCGTAAAGTTCTCCACATCCTGCTGCTAAAACTTGAAAGTAAGGTTCTACTAATTAGGCGAGTCCTTGCAAATGATTTTTACCTCATGCAACCCATTACCCTCATGTAGAAGTTCCATGTTTAGGTGAGACGGGTCAGACTTGCTGAGCCTTCGTGCTCACTGCTTGTGTTTGAAGCTTTTTGCAGGGTTCTATGAGGAAGGGACTCCCGAAGAGGAGACAAAACCCCAGGAGGGGAACCCCGTCGAGTGGGAGTCGTGCACGCCGCAGAGTTAGTGTGCGTGTGTGCTAGCAAGGACACGTTCGAGGGCTGAACGTGCACTTGATGCTTAGTCTACGCCCGCGAGTGTGGACTAAACTTATTTTGATGTAAACATGTGCATAAACTTGTTTATGTAATAAAGCTTCCGCTTCCGCTTTGCACCTTTGACGTGTGTTATACGGTGCTGTGCAACGCAGCACCCCTCAGCGTGATCCTGGCTCGACAGGACCATTGGGGTCGTGTCAGCGTGGTATCAGAGCTCGCTTGAGGTTTAACACAGTACAAAGGTCTTCTTTTTCAAAAATCCAGTGAGGAACGAGTTAGTAGCCCGTATAAGGATGTTATTAGTATATAGAAAGTGGCTTAGTAACCTATTTGTTATGTCGGAAAATCGTGCATCTCGGGACGTTCATGTCTTGGGGGGTGCACGTAAGCGCTGTCCACCAGTGCGCACAAGCTGAAGGGTGGAGCCCCACGGGTGGCAGGTAACCCGACCCGCTTCGATATCCTCTACGACTCTTCGTGTTGTTTGGGGTATTCGAGCAACGTCTGTCCCTGGCGTGCGTGGTGCAACATGGGAGACCCCGTCACGTGGTCTGAAACGTGAACACGTAACTCAAGGCGTGTTTGGCTTGAGAACATCCGCGCGAGTGATGACGGCCGGGTGTACAAACTGTATGGATTCCGGGCTCGGTGTGCAGCCGAGTCTGATGATTGGTTGAATTTCTGCAGGTAGCCTTACCACGAAACGGTAGACGTGTAGCATCCGTGTGCGAGTGACGAGTAGTGCCACTGAACTAACGAAGCCGGCTAAGTCCGGTATAGGTTTTTCCTTTGTGAGGACGTAGTACCGACATAATCTGGTGACGCCTCAACGTCACATCCAATTAAATGAACAACTTCACTTAAAAACTTGAAGGTTTTGATCCAAAGTAGTAAAACTTGATGTAACTCCTTCCCTGGAACAGGATATTCAAAGTTAACAAACTTTCAACTTATAGGATGTTAAGGACAGAGCACTCTGTTTTCAGCTGAATCAAGGCTGAAGTTAATCAGAGGTTAGAGGTTGAGTTCTTTCGAGGTTGGGGTCGTATGATACATTTCTGGAAAGCTTTGGAGGAGCGTTACAACTTTTCTGTTGAGTTCCAGAGGTGTTTCATCCCTTAACCACTCGAAAAATGCAGTAGAGTTGAAACTGTCCAGAAAACAGGACAGAGCAAAGACTCTCTGTAAACTCTCTGTAAATTAAGCATAACTTCCTGCTTAAAAATCCAAAAATAGGAAATGAGGTAGTTCTGGAAAGCTTATGAGATGGGTTACAACTTTGTAACAGAAAGTTTTGTCAGATTAGGAACAGAATTAACTGGGATTCTTGGATCAAATCAGTACCTAAGGCAGGGAGGTGCTGTCCAATTGTTCCCAAAAATTCTGTTAACTTTGACATCTCATAACTCGTGAACCAGGACAGATCTTAGGCCAACCAAATACTTTCTGGAAAGCTATTGAAGTTAACTTTAACTTTGATGTTGAGCTCCAGGACTGGTTTTGCTTGTAACCTGGCCTAAATCAGATTGATATGGAAACTGGTCAGGGCTGTCATGGTAACAGCAGATCAGTAGTCAAATTTGTTTAAAAATTTGAACTATGTTTCCAAGTGTTATGGGTTCAATGACATATCTTATGTTATAACTCAATGGTTTACTGTTCAAATAAATATTTGACATTTCTCAAATATATTTTTACAGATGGCAGCAGATAAACGGTTGGAAAACGGGTGGGTAGTTTCCCACTGCTCTGACCGTAGCGGCTACCCGGAAGCATTGTGGCAAATGCTCCAATATTTCGGGTACAACCAGATGCCGCAATACTTCGCCAAGGAAGAAGGCGAAGAGGGGAACAAGACGTGGACGATCCATGTCGAGGTTTCCGCAGGACCTACGCCACCCGGTTGGGTGCCATTCACCGTCACGGTGAGAGGAAGACAACCGGAAGGGATGTGGCAAGTGGCAGCCCGTGACACTATGTCACGTTTCTGCCAACTACACGTGCAGGCTATGGAGGGAACTCCATACGCACTCGTTCCGGTGGAGGGACGAGCTCAGCATGTGTGGGAAGAGAGGTACCTGGAGGCAACAGACCCGACTTGCCCAAGGTACAACCCCGCGGAGGCAAATCTCAGTCTCCAAATGAGGACGTGCCGGAGGGCGAGCCCATCCTTGCGGGTATGTTCCAACTCCACCAGCATCCCGCTATAGTACTATTTGATTCAGGCGCCATGCATAATTTTATTAGCCAGGCTTTCATTGCTAAACACAGCTTGCCAATACTACCCACCGATAGTCCATATTTAATTTGTTCACCGGGTGGGACGATTTCAGCAAGCGTAATGGTCTCCAAAGCACCATTATGCTTAGCGGGTAGAGTGTACCCCACGTCTCTCATTATCTTAGAGGGACAGAAGGTCGATGTCATCCTAGGGATGTCGTGGTTAACCCGCCACGGCGCTGTTTTAGACACCGTCCTTCGAGTCGTGCACTTAAACTCAGAGGTGCACGGTTTTCACTCATTATTTCTGGACAGTCCAGAAATAAAACTTCCAAGTGTCTATCAAGCCACAACCATCAGATTGGAAGACATTCCAGTGGTCCGAGAGTTTCCGGATGTGTTCCCGGACGATTTGCCGGGGATGCACCCGATAGAGAGGTGGAGTTCAAGATTGAACTTGCACCGGGAACCATGCCAATATCCCGAAGGCCGTACAAGATGGCACCCAAGGAGTTGGCTGAACTGAAGACTCAGCTCACGGACCTTCTGGAGAAGGGTTTTATTAGGCCGAGCTCCTCGCCATGGGGCTGTTCGGCATTATTTGTCAAGAAGAAGGATGAAACGTTGCGGCTTTGCATGGACTACCGTCCATTAAATGCCGTAACCATCAAGAACAAGTACCCGTTGCCACGGATCGACATGTTGTTTGATCAGTTGGTCGAAGCAAAGATCTTTTCCAAGATGGATTTAAGATCCGGGTACCATCAGATTAAGATAAGGGCGGAGGACATTCCAAAGACAGCTTTCTCGACAAGGTACGGACTTTATGAGTACCTGGTCATGTCCTTTGGCCTCACCAATGCTCCAGCTCACTTCATGTACTTAATGAACTCGGTGTTCATGCCGGAGCTGGACAAGTTTGTCGTGGTCTTCATCGACGACATCCTGGTATATTCCAAGTCGGAGGAAGATCACAAGAAACATCTGCGTATAGTCTTGCAACGGCTGCGGGATCACAAGTTATACGCAAAATTCAGCAAATGCGAGTTTTGGATATCGCAAGTGCCTTTCCTTGGGCATATCATCTCAGCGGAGGGTATCGCTGTGGACCCGAGCAAGATCACGCAAGTGCTGAATTGGAAATCCCCGAGAACTGTTCACGAGGTACGGAGTTTCCTCGGACTCGCGGGATATTATCGGAGGTTCATTCCGAACTTCTCGAAGATTGCCAAACCAATGACAGAGCTGCTGAAGAAGGCTACCAAATATGTTTGGAGTCCAGCATGTGAAGCAGCATTCAAGGCTTTAGTCAAGCACCTGACATCAGCACCGGTTTTGGCGCAGCCAGACACAACAAAACCGTTCGATGTGTACTGCGATGCATCCGGCATTGGGCTCGGATGTGTGCTGATGCAAGACCGAAGAGTGGTCGCGTATGGATCACGGCAACTTAGGAACCATGAGCAAAATTATCCAACTCACGATTTGGAGCTCGCTGCCGTGGTACTTGCACTGAAGATGTGGAGGCACTACCTACTCGGTAGCCTCGTACATTTATATACCGACCACAAAAGCCTCAAGTACATATTCACTCAGAAGGAGCTGAACATGAGGCAACGAAGATGGTTAGAACTGATAAAGGATTACGAGATAGAGATCCATTATCATCCGGGCAAGGCAAACGTTGTGGCAGATGCGCTGAGCCGCAAGTCACACGTCAATAATCTGACCATCACACCGTGGGAAGGGAGCGAACCACCACTACATGTGATTCCACATGAAGCTCTCTACAACCTAGCTTTGATCCCCACCATCCGTGAAGAGATAGCGGCAGCCCAGAAGAATGACAAGGGCATGTCACATTTGCGGAGACGTGTAGATAGTGGGGAATTAAAATGTTTCCGGAAGGACGGAGACGGCGTCCTATGGTTCAAGGACCGAATCGTCGTACCCCGAAACCCGGAGTTACGGAAGAAAATCTTTGATGAGGCTCACTTATCAAAGTTTTCTATTCACCCCGGCAGCAACAAAATGTATCAAGAACTCAGAAGAAGGTTTTGGTGGACACGGATGAAGCGAGAGACTGCCAAATACGTGTCCAAGTGTGATACATGTCGAAGGGTGAAGGCAGACCATATGCGGAAACCGGGACTGCTGCAACCACTAGGCATTCCTGCCTGGAAATGGGAGGACGTGAGCATGGATTTCGTCGTCGGTTTACCCACCACCTTACAGAAACATGATTCTGTGTGGGTGATCGTCGATCGGCTCACCAAAGTTGCCCATTTCATCCCGGTCAACACCAACTACAACGCCAAGAAGTACGCTGAACTGTACATCTCACGGATCCTATGCTTATACGGCGTACCCCGTACCATCATATCGGACCGGGGCACTTTATTTGTGTCCCATTTTGGGAGCAGCTACACGCTGCCTTGGGGACGAAGCTGATCCGTAGTTCAGCCTACCACCCGCAGACGGATGGACAAACTGAGCGGGTGAATCAAATCCTAGAAGACATGCTACGAGCTTGCGCTATCGACCACGGCAAGAATTGGGATGATCACTTGCCGTTAGCCGAATTCTCGTACAATAATGGGTACCAAGCCAGCATCAAGATGGCGCCCTACGAGGCGCTATACGGCAGGAAATGCCGCACACCACTGAACTGGTGTGAGTCTGGCGAGAGGGTTACCTTCGGGATTGACCTTGTCAACAACGCGGAAGAAAAGGTTCGACTGATTCAAGCGAACCTAAAAGCCGCTCAATCCCGTCAAAAACAGTATGCGGACCGGAGAAGGCGCCCATTACAATTCGAAGTTGGAGATTACGTATACCTACGAGTGTCTCCAATGAAGGGCGTAAACAGATTTGGGGTGAGAGGAAAGTTGGCACCCCGATTCATCGGTCCATTCCAGATTACCGAAAGATGTGGATCAGTGGCATACCGGCTGAAATTACCAGAAGCACTTTCCGGTGTGCACACCGTCTTTCACATTTCCCAGCTGAGGAAGTGTCTCAAGCTATCAACTACCGTTCAGCTGGAAGACATTGAAGAACTGCAACCGGATCTCACCTATCGGGAGGAACCGGTGCAGATTATTGATGAAAAGGCCCGAACCACACGCAACCGTACGTTGTGGTTCTACAAGGTTCTATGGAGTAATCACTCCATGGACGAAGCGACATGCGAGAGCGAAGAATTCCTTCGCACTAACTACCCCGACTTTTTTACGTCGCATATCCGGTAATTTTCCACCGTCCCCTCTCTCATTTTCACCTTATAATCTCGGGACGAGATTCTTTTAAGGGGGGAGGAAATGTAAGGGCCTCAGTTTTGACAACCATTTGCAGTGTTCATCACCACACCACACATCTCATTTGAGCAAGAATGATGAACACAAATGAAGAGCAAGTAACAATTATCAACATGCTCATTAGAGAACAAACTCACACATTGCAAAAGTGGTATTTCCCACATGTGATATAGATGGGCTGGACATATGAAAACTCCTACACTTTGCTAAGGATGTCCATGCCAAGTTTCACCCAAACTCAAAACCTTTTTGAGGTCATTTTGGGTATAGTTAGGAAGAGGGCAGTTTGAAACCATATTCAAATTCAAACTGTTTTTATGCCATGAATTTGAAAGTGGAAGGCATATTCTTACTCAGCACATTTTTGTGAGCTCACACACCAATTTTCACTCCATTTGGAGTTGATCTTGACATGAGCTAAGGGGGAGAAATTCAAACTTTATTTGAATTTCAAACTGAACTTGTACTGAAATTCATTCAAACCAAACCTCATTTGAACTTTGATCAATTCAAATGGCTCTTGGGTGAATAATTTGAATTGCCAAGGGTAGAATAGGGTTCACTGTTTACCACAGCTGTTAGGAGTAAATTTCAGAGGTTAAAAGAGGGGTGGGACCCACATGTCAGTCTCTGCCTCAAAACAAACCGACTGAAACACAGTTCAGTCGGTTCCCGGCTGCTGTGCGCGCGCGCCACCGAAGGGGGCAGCCGGCGCCAGCTCCTGCTGCGCGCCCCAAGCCGGAGACCAGCCGCCGGGCTATTTATTCCCTCCCCGGCGTGCTCCGATCATTCATTCCCCGAGCTGCCGGCATACTCGGCCGTTTTTCCACTGCCATCACCGCCGCTCGAGCTCCCGCTCGATCAAGCCGATCGCAGCTCCCTCCTTCCACTCCAGGGTCCCAGCAAGGTACTAGAGACCTTCCTCCATCCTCCCCATTGCTAGAAGTCGATTGAAACCGAGTGCTATCGGCTGTGCCGAAAGATAAAAATCGGAACTGGAAACCGCCGCACCTCGGGCTCTCGTGGACAGCCCAACCTGGGCGTTGTCACGCCCGAGCCAAGGCACCCTTGGACGCGCAGGTGACCGGTGCTGCTCATCCCCGAGCCACAGCTCGAGTGGTTGCTCACCGGCGGCGAATTTCCACTTTTCCCCTTTCTGTGTGCAGAACGACCTTCGGGTATGATTCTGTTTAATTCGTGCTCTAGAAAGGATTAGAGGGCCTCAGGCCACTCCCACACGAGCTAGACACGGTGACGCACAAGTTGCCTTCACAACTCTGGGCCGGAGAACCTCTGTGCCCGGCGTAATTCAAGGTCTACTAATGGCGGAACGAACGGGGGGTATCGGGCGCACGGTCAGGACCTAGTTCGGGCCTTCCCCGAGCTGCCCCGAGTTCATGTCGACCTTCTCTGAGGTCCACTGATGCTCCCCGACCGATTTCCCAAGTAGCTGAGGTACTAGGAGAGTCAGCCGACATGGCCGAAGTCGTTCCGATATGGCGGCTCGTCCCCGACCATGCTCCGGCCGTTGTCATGAGCAGCTGACCCTCGGGTCAGGTTCCCCAAGTAAAAGTAGGCAGGGGCGGCCAGAATCAAGAAGTTTGGAGCTGTACAGCAGCCAGCGGCGAGCTCTCCGGCGAGGTCCCTCGGCGGCGGGGCGCGGGTGTCGCGAGGTTGAAGAAGGGGGTGGACCCCAGCTGTCAGCGGCCGATATTTTGAATTGGGATCCGGCTGCGGTCAGGATCGGGTGTGCTGGCGCGCAAAATCCTTGTGGGCCGCGGTGTGCTGTCGCTTCGGCGTGCGACGCGTGTCCCCTGGGCCCACGCGCGAGTTTAAACTTTTCCCCGATTTTCAGATTTCCTTTAAACTTCAAATCCTTATAACTTTGGCTAGATAGCTCCAAATCGAGTGAACCAAATTTTGCTGGATTCAGCTCTCTGAGTACTTTCCAGAAAATCAAGTTTCACTTCATGAAATTCCTTAATTCTCCAGAATTAATTCCTTGAAGTTTAAACTGTTAGGAATTTTAACTGGAGAATCCTTTGGAGGAAAATCCTGAAATTTTGCTGGGATGTTCACCAAAATATCCTTGAGCTACCATAAAAATTTCAGATACATTTGAGCTCATTTAGTCCACCTAATGGTGTGATTAGTAAAACTGTTCCAGAGAAAATAGAAAATGTTCAGAAACATTTTCAGAATTTTCTCTGAAATTGTTTAGCTCATATCTCTAGTTAGAGACTTCCAAATTAAGTGAGACCAACTCCATTAGAACCCTCTGAAAATCTAGTTTTCAGAAAGTCATAGTTTGTCTCATGAAAATTCCTAGAACACCCTAAGAGTTCCAATTAAGGTCAAGGACATGATTATTTGTGGAGGGCTCAAATGAGCTTTGCTGCAACTAAAACTTGACCAAGTCTCTGTTTAGGTTGTAACCAAGCCACAGTAAAAGTTTCACAGTCATTAGGTCTATCTAGTAAAGGTTGTAGACTTCACAACTTCAAAGTTAATACAAATGCATTTAAATTAATACATACATTGTTCTTATCATGTAGTCGCTAAGGTCGAGGAGAAACCCGAAGTCCTAGACTTCGTTACTCCGGAGGAACAGCTAGCCTACGACCAAGAGCAGCAAGGCAAGCCCCGGTTTGCATTAACCTTTTTACAAATTTTTATTGTTTTGAGCACATACTTGTTTCCTTTGTTCTGTGCATTAGAGTCTTGTTTGGAAACCCAACTGCACAGCCAAGAAAACCATGGGTTGGGTTTAGGATTGAGAACCTCGTTAGCCACTGCATTGCTAGGATAGAGTAGGATCCGGTACAAGTCGAGTAGTTGGAACTACTCGCGAGAATAGGCTAGGGGCACATTGCTCGGGTAGAGATAGCACATGATACATATGACAAGAAAATGAGACCGAGCGGAGAGTAAGGGCAGCAGGACTTTGGGGCCTGTGTGCTGTAGCTCCGCTTGTGTCTATTGAGGACCGAGCCGTGTGCGGGCCTGTTGAACAAGCTATAACAGTACCGAAGACCTACCGGCTATATGGGAACCGGGAAACTGATGTAACTCGGGTAGCTGGGTATTGAGGCATTGCCCGTCGTTCAGAGGGTAGGTTGAGAGCTCGAGGTGTAAATCAGCTGGCGGCACAGAGATGCGCGTGCAGGGACCTCTTGCTCGGGACGATGGGACCGGTTCAATATTTGGCTAACGGATGAAAGGTAGTCGCGTACGGCGTCCGTGATGGTTGTTGTAGGCAACATCGAGTACGGGCGTACGTGACGGGTTGTTCGGGTAACCCTGCAGGTGTAAATCGATTATAATCGCCGTCCCTCACGGTCAGTGAGTACCACTTGTTCACTGTACCGTGACGTAGAAAGAACAGGCTAGTTACATGTTAAAATGTTGCTGATTGAAAGCTGGACATTGATTGTTAATGATATGATGTAGTTTAGTGCTAACTAAAGTTCTTTTCAACTTTGGGCAAAGTACATGAGGGAAATGCGTTTCTTGTTTGATTGCGGCTCTCTCATGTGCCTTACCGTAAAGTTCTCCACAACCTGCTGCTAAAACTTGAAAGTAAGGTTCTACTAATTAGGCGAGTCCTTGCAAATGATTTTTACCTCATGCAACCCATTACCCTCATGTAGAAGTTCCATGTTTAGGTGAGACGGGTCAGACTTTCTGAGCCTTCGTGCTCACTGCTTGTGTTTGAAGCTTTTTGCAGGGTTCTATGAGGAAGGGACTCCCGAAGAGGAGACGGAACCCCAGGAGGGGAACCCCGTCGAGTGGGAGTCGTGCACGCCGCAGAGTTAGTGTGCGTGTGTGCTAGCAAGGACACGTTCGAGGGCTGAACGTGCACTTGATGCTTAGTCTACGCCCGCGAGTGTGGACTAAACTTATTTTGATGTAAACATGTGCATAAACTTGTTTATGTAATAAAGCTTCCGCTTCCGCTTTGCACCATTGACGTGTGTTATACGGTGCTGTGCAACGCAGCACCCCTCAGCGTGATCCTGGCTCGACATGACCATTGGGGTCGTGTCAATACAGGGGGATGAGTCGCTAGGAAGTCGGAGTAGGAGCTCTGTTGGCGCTCCTCACGATCTTGACGTCTCTCTGGGCGAGACGTATTCGCAATTAACGTTTGCAGCAGCTCTGTGTGCTGCTGATGTGAACCCGCCATTGCCGCGACAATGTCGGCCAATGTAACCGTTGGCAGTGGCGGTGGCGGTGTTTGCTGTTGCTGCTGCTGTTGCTGTCCCGAGGAGTTCTCGGGAGGTGGTTGGGAGGTCTCTCCCCCTTGGCTAGTACCTCCAACGTCAGGGTTGGCACGAGTACGCGTCATTCTGAAATTCAGCACAGCAGCAATTAGCACATGTCTTACTCAAAATTCCATAAACAGCAGTAGGTATTGAAGGGACGCATGATTAACTTGCACAACATTCACATATATTGATAAAGCATAAACTTTATACAAGATACATTATTCTCGGATCTCCGAGAAGTCGTGCTCATGTCGTCACTACCTATACATACGCTACTGTCTACACGACATGTCACCGATTACAAAAGTTGGGTTACGCTACCCTAGCTGTCCTACTCGGCAACCGTAACCCCCTACTCGGAGTAGAACTCGACCTCCTGTGGGTCGTCCTCCTCCGGTACCTCTGCTGGTGGCTCGGGGTCTACTACCTCTTCTCCCATTCCGGGCTCTCCCATGGCTGGAAGACCCAAGACTACCGGTACGCCCAATACCGGGGGCACGAGGTCCTGCAATGCATGCACCTCGTCCATAGCCTGGTTGTAGTCCTCTTCCCAGCTTTGTCCTTCCTCAATAGCGTCGTCCCGCTCTTGAGCAAGGTCCTCATTCTGCTGGGTTAGGGTCTGCACCCGCTCTTGCAACGCCGCGATGTCAACACGGCTCTTCTTCTTTGCCTTCTTCAGACGACGCAACTGATTGTGTTGTTCATTCAGTCGCTTGATCGTCGGAAGGAGCACATTGCAGAGTGCACTGTGAGCACTCTCAAAATGATCTCCACGGCTTGTGCTCTCCTTGAGCTTGGTGGCGAGTTGCTCCGTATGAACAGCTTGGCTGTCCATCACAGCGTTTCCCGCCCTCATTTGGAGGCTGAGGTTGGCCTCCGCGGGGTTGTACCTTGGGCAAGTCGGGTCTGTTGCCTCCAGGTACCTCTCTTCCCACACATGCTGAGCTCGCCCCTCCACCGGAACGAGTGCGTATGGTGTGCCCTTCATAGCCTGCAAGTGTAGTTGGCAGAAACGTGACATAGTGTCACGGGCTGCCACTTGCCACATCCCTTCCGGTTGTCTTCCTCTCACCGTGACGGTGAATGGCACCCAACCGGGTGGCGTAGGCCCTGCAGGAACCTCGACATGGATCGTCCACGTCTTGTTCCCCTCTTCGCCTTCTTCCTTGGCGAAGTATTGCGGCATCTGGTTGTACCCGAAATATTGGAGCATTTGCCACAATGCTTCCGGGTAGCCGCTACGGTCGGAGCAGTGGGAAACTACCCACCCGTTCTCCAACCGTTTATCTGCTGCCATCTGTAAAAATATATTTGAGAAATGCCATTGAGTTATAACATAAGATATGTCATTGAACCCATAATACTTGGAAACATAGTCCAAATTTTTAAACAAATTTGACTGCTGATCTTCTGTTACCATGACAGCCCTGACCAGTTTCCATATCAATCTGATTTAGGCCAGGTTAAAAGCAAAACCAGTCCTGGAGCTCAACATCAAAGTTAAATTTAACTTCAATAGCTTTCCAGAAAGTATTTGGTTGGCCTAAGATCTGTCCTGGTTCAAAAGTTATGAGATGTCAAAGTTAACAGAATTTCTGGAAACAATTGGACAGCACCTCCCTGCCTTAGGTACTGATTTGACCCAAGAATCCCAGTTAATTCTGTTCCTAATCTGACAAAACTTTCTGTTACAAAGTTGTAACCCATCTCATAAGATTTCCAGAACTACCTCATTTCCTATTTTTGGATTTTTAAGAAGGAAGTTATGCTTAATTTACAGAGAGTTTACAGAGAGTCTTTGCTCTGTCCTGTTTTCTGGACAGTTTCAACTCTACTGCATTTTTCGAGTGGTTAAGGGATGAAACACCTCTGGAACTCAACAGAAAAGTTGTAAAGCTCCTCCAAAGCTTTCCAGAAATGTATCATACGACCCCAACCTCGAAAGAACTCAACCTCTAACCTCTGATTAACTTCAGCCTTGATTTAGCTGAAAACAGAGTGCTCTGTCCTTAACATCCTATAAGTTGAAAACTTATTAGCTTTGAATATCCTGTTCAAGGGAAGGAGTTACATCAAGTTTTACTACTTTGGATCAAAACCTCCAAATTTTTAAATGAAGTTGTTCATTTAGTTGGGTGTGACGTCGATGCGTCACCAGATTATGTCGGTACTACGTCCTCACAAAGAAAAACCTATACCGGACTTAGCCGGCTTCGTTAGTTCAGTGGCACTAAACGTCACTCGCACACGAATGCTACACGTCTACCGTTTCGTGGTCAGGCTACCTGCAGAAACTCAAACAATCATCAGACTCGGCTGCACACCGAGCCCGGAATCCATACAGTTTGTACACCCGGCCGTCATCACTCGCCCGGATGTTCTCAAGCCAAACACGCCTTGAGTTACGTGTTCACGTTTCAGACCACGTGACGGGGTCTCCCATGTTGCACCACGCACGCCAGGGACAGACGTTGCTCGAATACCCCAAACGACATGAAGAGTCGTAGAGGATATCAAAGCGGGTCGGGTTACCTGCCACCCGTGGGGCTCCACCCTTCAGCTTGTGCGCACTGGTGGACAGCGCTTACGTGCACCCCCCAAGACATGAACGTCCCGAGATGCACGATTTTCTGACATAACAAATAGGTTAATAAGCCACTTTCTATATACTAATAACATCCTTATACGGGCTACTAACTCGTTCCTCACTGGATTTTTGAAAAAGAAGACCTTTGTACTGTGTTAAACCTCAAGCGAGCTCTGATACCACGCTGACACGACACCATTGGTCCTGTCGAGCCAGGATCACGCTGAGGGGTGCTGCGTTGCACAGCACCGTGTAACACACGTCAAAGGTGCAAAGCGGAAACGGAAGCTTTATTACATAAACAGGTTTATGAACATGTTTACATCAAAATAAGTTCAGTCTACACTCACGGGCGTAGACTAAGCATCAAGTGCACGTTCAGCCCTCGAACGTGTCCTTGCTAGCACACACGCACACTAACTCTGCGGCGTGCACGAATCCCACTCGACGGGGTTCCCCTCCTGGGGTTCCGTCTCCTCTTCGGGAGTCCCTTCCTCATAGAACCCTGCAAAAGCTTCAAACACAAGCAGTGAGCACGAAGGCTCAGCAAGTCTGACCCGTCTCACCTAAACATGGAACTTCTACATGAGGGTAATGGGTTACATGAGGTAAAAATCATTTGCAAGGACTCGCCTAATTAGTAGAACCTTACTTTCAAGTTTTAGCAGCAGGTTGTGGAAACCTTACGCTAAGGTACATGAGAGAGCCGCAATCAAACAAGAAACGCATTTCTCTCATGTACTTTGCCCAAAGTTGAAAAGAACTTTAGTTAGCACTAAGCTACAGCATGTCATTAACAATCAATGTTCAGCTTTCAATCAGCAACATTTTTAACATGTAACTAGCCTGTTCTTTCTACGTCACGGTACAGTGAACAAGTGGTACTCACTGACCGCGAGGGACGGCGATTATAATCGATTTACACCTGCAGGGTTACCCGAACAACCCGTCACGTACGCCCGTACTCGATGTTGCCTACAACAACCATCACGGACGCCGTACGCGACTACCTTTCACCCGTTAGCCAACTATTGAACCGGTCCCATCGTCCCGAGCAAGAGGTCTCTGCACACGCATCTCCGTGCCGCCAGCCGATTTACACCTCAAGCTCTCAACCTACCCTCTGAACGACGGGCAATGCCTCAATACCCAGCTACCCGAGTTACATCAGTTTCCCGGTTCCCATATAGCCGGTAGGTCTTCGGTACTGTTCTAGCTTGTTCAACAGGCCCGCACACGGCTCGGTCCTCAACCGACACAAGCGGAGCTACAGCACACAGGCCCCAAAGTCCTGCTGCCCTTACTCTCCGCTCGGTCTCATTTTCTTGCCATGTGTATCATGTGCTATCTCTACCCGAGCAATGTGCCTCTAGCCTATTCTCGCGAGTAGTTCCAACTACTCGACTTGTACCGAATCCTACCCTATCCTAGCAATGCAGTAGCTAACGAGGTTTGCAATCCTAAACCCAACCCATGGTTTTCTTGGCTATGCAGTTGGGTTTCCAATCATGACTCTAATGCACAGAACAATATTCAAAGATGTGCTCAAAACAATAAACATTTGTAAAAAGGTTAATGCAAACCGGGGCTTGCCTTGCTGCTCTTGGTCGTAGGCTAGCTGTTCCTCCGGAGTGACGAAGTCTAAGACTTCGGGTTCCTCCTCGACCTTAGCGACTACATGATAACAACAATACATGTATTAATTTAATGCATTTGTATTAAGTTTGAAGTTGTGAAGTCTATAACCCTTGCTAGATAGACCTAATGACTGTGAAACTTTTACTGTGTCTTGGTTATAACCTAAACAGAGACTTGGTCAAGTTTTAGTTGCAGCAAAGCTCATTTGAGCCCTCCACAAATAATTATGTCCTTGACCTTTATTGAAACTCTTAGGGTGTTCTAGGAATTTTCATGAGACAAACTATGACTTTCTGAAAATTAGATTTTCAGAGGGTTCTAATGGAGTTGGTCTCACTTAATTTGGAAGTCTCTAACTAAAGATATGAGCTAAACAATTTCAGAGAAAATTCTGAAAATGTTTCTGAACATTTTCTATTTTCTCTGGGACAGTTTTGCTAATCACACCATTAGGTGGACTAAATGAGCTCAAATGGATCTGAAATTTTTATGGTAGTTCAAGGATATTTTGGTGAACATCTCAGAAAAATTTCAGGATTTTCCTCCAAAGGATTCTCCAGTTAAAATTCCTAACAGTTTAAACTTTAAGGAATTAATCCTGGAGAATTAAGGAATTTCATGAAGTGAAACTTGATTTTTTGGAAAGTACTCAGATAGCTGAATCCAGCAAAATTTGGTTCACTCAATTTGGAGCTTTCTAGCCAAAGTTATAAGGATTTGAAATTTGAAGGAAATCTGAAAATCGGGGAAAAGTTTAAACTCGCGCGTGGGCCCAGGGGACACGCGTCGCACGCCTAGGCGATGGCACACCGCGGCCCACAAGGGTTTTGCGCGCCAGCACTCCCGATCCCGGACGCAGCCGGATCCCGATTCAAAATATCGGCCGCTGACAGCTGGGGTCCACCCCCTTCTTCAACCTCGCGACACCCGCGCTCCGCCGCCGAGGGACCTCGCCGGAGGACTCGCCGCCGGCTGCTGTACAGCTCCAAACTTCTTGATTCTGGCCGCCCCTGCCTACTTTTACTTGGGGAACAGGATCCGAGGGTCAGCTGCTCATGACAATGGCCGGAGCATGGTCGGCGACGAGCCGCCATATCGGAATGACTTCGGCCATGTCGGCTGACTCTCCTAGTACCTCAGCTACTTGGGAAATCGGTCGGTGAGCATCAGTGGACCTCAGAGAAGGTCGACCTGAGCTCGAGGCAGCTCGGGGAAGGCCCGAAATAGGTCCTCACCGTGCGCCCGACACCCCCCGTTCGTTCCGCCATTAGTAGACCTTAAATTACGCCGGGCACAGAGGTTCTCCGGCCCAGAGTTGTGAAGGCAACTTGTGCGTTACCGTGTCTAGCTCGTGTGGGAGTGGCCTGAGGCCCTCTAATCCTTTCTAGAGCACGAATTAAGCAGAATCGTACCTGAAGGTCGTTCTGCACACAGAAAGGGAAAAAGTGGAAATTCGCCGCCGGTGAGCAACCACTCGAGCTGTGGCTCGGGGATGAGCAGCACCGGTCACCCGCGCGTCCAAGGGTGCCTTGGCTCGGGCGTGACAACGCCCTGGTTGGGCTGTCCACGAGAGCCCGAGGTGCGGCGGTTCCAAGTCCCGAGTTTGATCTTTCGGCACAGCCGATATCAATCGGTTTCAACCGAATTCTAGCAATGGGGAGGATGGAGGAAGGTCTCTAGTACCTTGCTGGGACTCTGGAGTGGAAGGAGGGAGCTGCGATCGGCGTCCTCCGATCAAGTCCGAACTGCAGAAACTTTCGGCCGGTGCTGGGTTCTAACGGGAACACACGTCGGTACCTCGGCCGAGGAGGGGGGCAGGCGCCTTAAGAAGGCTCTGCGCCGCCTCATTCCCGCGCGTGGGCAAGCAGCTGGTGGCGCGGTGGCTGGCCTCGGTGGCGATCACCGCTGCGGCTCGGCGACCCGAGTGAAAAGTCTCAGTCGGTTTGTGTTGAAGTAGAGGCTGACATGTGGGTCCCACCCTTCCTTTTAACCTCTGAAATTTACTTCTAATCACTGTTGTAAACAGTGAACCCCATACTACCCTTGGCAATTCAAATTATTCACCCATGAGCCATTTGAATTGATCAAAGTTCAAATGAGGTTTGGTTTGAATGAATTTCAGCACAAGTTCAGTTTGAAATTCAAATAAAGTTTGAATTTCTCCCCCTTAGCTCATGTCAAGATCAACTCCAAATGGAGTGAAAATTGGTGTGTGAGCTCACAAAAATGTGCTGAGTAAGAATATGCCTTCCACTTTTAAATTCAGTGGATAAAAACAGTTTGCATTTGAATATGGTTTCAAACTGCCCTCTTCCTAACTATACCCAAAATGACCTCAAAAAGTTTTTGAGTTTGGGTGAAACTTGGCATGGACATCCTTAGCAAAGTGTAGGAGTTTTCATATGTCCAGCCCATCTATATCACATGTGGGAAATACCACTTTTGCAATGTGTAAGTTTGTTCTCTAATGGGCATGTTGATAATTGTTACTTGCTCTTCATTTGTGTTCATCATCTTTCCTCAAATGAGGTGTGTGTGTGTGTGGTGATGAACACTTCAATTATGTGTCAAAAACTGAGGCCCTTACAGACAGTGACATCGAGGTTCATCCGAACTATCGAGTGCGGTATTACTCCCCAGTTAGGCAACAAATTCAGCCTGTGGTGCAACTCTCACAACCACGGCTGGAGTTGATCACTTATGAGCCTCCACCTCAACAGCAGCGGACAGAAATTATTCGTGCAACCCTACCGCAACCAGCTACGCACGAGTTATCTCCACCTCGTGTTAGTAGAGAGTTGAGGATTTCTACAACACGAAACCGTCGTGGAGCTGAGCAGAGTCACACTCGTGTGTTGCCTCGTCAATGCTCAGATCAGCATCGTGAACCTTGACAGAAGAATCTTTCAAAAGCTGGCAGGGTTAATTATACTGCTATTGAGGACATTGCAAAAGGCGAACCAGTTTTGGCGGGCATGTTCACTTTACATGAACAGCCCACTTTCGTGTTGTTTGATTCCGGAGCCACCCACAATTTTATTAGCAGAGACTATGTGCTGAAAAATAATCTTCCATTTAGCACAGTTAAGCATCTGTTTCATATCAGCTCACCCGGAGGCAAGATATCAACAGATGAGATGGTCTCACGAGCACCTTTATGTTTGGGTGGAAACATCTATCCTGCGAGCCTTATCATACTCAAAGGCCAAAGGATTGATATTATCTTGGGGATGTCATGGTTGACACATTATGGAGCTATCTTTGACATCAGCTCTCGGACTGTCCAACTGAATTCCCCAATACACGGTTGCAACACATTGAATATACTGGATCCATCACAACGTGTTGCAGCAGTGCATCAGATTGAAGCTCCTAAACTTGAGGATATTCCAGTGGTATGTGAATATCCAGATGTGTTTCCCGAAGACTTGCCGGGCATGCCACCCGAACGTGATGTAGAGTTCAAGATTGAACTAGCACCGGGAACAACACCTATTTCTCGGCGACCATACAAAATGGCACCGAAGGAGCTAGCAGAATTGAAGGAGCAGCTTAATGACCTCATGGACAAAGGTTTTATACGCCCAAGTTCATCACCTTGGGGCTGTTCCGCACTCTTCGTGAAGAAGAAGGACGAGACTTTGAGACTATGCGTAGATTATCGTCCATTGAATGCTGTCACTATCAAGAATAAGTATCCACTACCGCGCATTGATATTTTGTTTGATCAACTAGTGGGTGCTAAGGTATTCTCCAGGATGGATCTTCGGTCCGGGTATCACCAGATAAAAATCCGGGCAGAAGACGTACCTAAAACGGCGTTCTCGACAAGATATGGTCTTTATGAATATCTTGTCATGTATTTTGGGTTGACCAATGCTCCGGCTCACTTTATGTATCTCATGAACTCTGTGTTCATGCCGGAGTTAGACAAGTTCGTCATGGTTTTCATCGACGACATCTTGGTCTATTCAAAGTCAGAAGAAGAACACGCTGAACATTTGCGTATTGTACTCCAACGCTTGAGGGATCACAAGCTATATGCAAAGTTCAGTAAATGTGAGTTTTGGATCAGCAAAGTGCCGTTTCTTGGGCATATTATTTCAGCGGAAGGCATCACTGTGGACCCAAGAAAAATCGAGCAAGTGCTGAATTGGAAATCTCCAACATCTGTTCATGAAGTGAGGAGTTTCCTAGGTTTAGCGGGTTATTACCGGAGATCCATTCCAAACTTCTCCAAAGTCGCTAAACCTATGACGGAGCTGTTGAAGAAAAGCACCAAGTATGATTGGAGTAATTCATGTGAACAAGCTTTTCAAACTTTAGTGAAGCATCTCACTACAGCTCCAGTTTTGGCCCAGCCGGACACCATGAAGCCTTTTGATGTCTATTGTGATGCATCCGGCATCCTTTTGGGTTGTGTGTTGATGCAAGAAGGACGTGTGGTCGCGTATGGATCCCGACAACTCAGGGGTCATGAGCAGAATTACCCGACGCACGACCTTGAACTAGCTGCAGTGGTCTTAGCATTGAAAATGTGGAGACATTATCTACTAGGCAATCTAGTACATCTCTACACTGACCACAAAAGCTTGACGTACATCTTCACACAGAAAGAACTGAATATGAGGCAGCGAAGATGGCTCGAATTGTTCAAGGACTATGAACTTGAAATTCATTACCATCCGGGTAAAGCGAATGTGGTTGCCGACGCACTTAGTCGGAAAGACCATGTTCACCATTTAGCCATGGCTGCACATGAAGAAGGAGAACCAAGCCTGCGCTTAGTTCCCTACGGATCGCTGTTCAACCTCGCTCTTATTCCTACAATCCGAGATGAGATTGTAGAGGCTCAGAAGAGAGACAGAGGTATGTCTCACATCCGGAGGAGAGTGGACAGCGGTGAATTGAAGATGTTCCGCAAAGATGAAGAGGGTACTAGATGGTTTAACAACCGCATAGTGGTACCCCGAAACATGAAATTGCGGAGGAAGATATTGGATGAAGCACATTTATTCAAGTACTCCATTCATCCGGGAAGCAACAAGATGTACCAGGACTTAAAATCTAAGTTCTGGTGGACACGGATGAAAAGAGAGATTGCGAAGTACGTATCCGAGTGTGATACGTGTCGGCGGGTTAAAGCCGACCATATGAGGAAAGCCGGACCACTTCAACCGCTGAAGGTTCCAGCATGGAAGTGGGAAGACATAAGTATGGACTTCATCGTCGGTTTACCCATGACCAGCAACAAGCATGATTCTATTTGGGTAATCGTCGATCGTTTGACCAAGACAACACATTTTATTCCAGTCCATACCAAATATGTGGCAAAGAAGTATGCGGAGCTGTTCATCTCAAGAATCATGTGTTTACACGGGGTTCCCCGCACCATCTTTTCTGATCGAGGTGCGTTATTCGTAGCCAGATTTTGGGAGCAACTGCTTGCTTCCTTGGGAACCAAGTTAATTTGGAGTTCAACGTATCATCTGCAAACTGATGGTCAAATGGAGAGGATAAATCAGATTCTGGAGGTATTGCTACGGGCATGTGTCATCAATCATGGGAAGAATTGGGATGACCATCTACCGTTGGCAGAATTCTCATATAACAACGGTTATCAATCCAGCATCAAAATGGCCCCGTATGAAGCTCTTTATGGCCGGAAGTGCCGCACACCACTGAATTGGTGTGAGTCCGGCGAGAGAGTGGTCTACGGGATTGATCTTGTGAATGAAGCCGAGGAACGAGTGCGAGTGATTCAAGCCATCTTAAAGGCTGCTCAATCTCGGCAGAAGAGCTATGCAGACAAAAGACGTCGACCTATTCACTTTGACATCAGGGACCACGTTTATCTTCGTGTCTCTCCGATGAAAGGAGTTCATCGTTTCGGAGTGAAGGGAAAGCTTGCTCCGTGATTCATCGGGCCGTTTGCTGTCATTGAGATATGCGGACCCGTGGCCTATCGTCTGGAGTTACCGGCGTCACTTTCGGGCATTCACAATGTTTTCCACGTCTCTCAGCTGCGGAAATGTCTTAAGTACCCAACCGCGGTTCATATGGAGAACATTGAGGATCTTCAGCCGGATCTCACTTATTCTGAGTATCCGATACAGATTATTGATGAGAAGACTCGCGCCACAAGAAATCGGACATTGCGATTTTACAAAGTCTTGTGGAGCAACCACACCGCTGATGAAGCTACGTGGGAAAGCGAGGAATTTCTCCGTTTAAATTTTCCCGACTTGTTTGTACCATATGTCCAGTAGTCATTCTCCCTTCTTCTTTCTTTTTGTAATCTCAGGACGAAATTCTTTTAAGGGGGAGGAATGTAACAGCCCTAACTTTTGTAAAGTTTGATGTCAGCTCATAAAACAAAGTTAAGGCAACAACAGACTATAATTGTGTCACATGAAATAATGAACACATAAATGGACATGTGAGGGAGTTAAAAATTTTCTCTAGCCCATGCTCAACACATGTTAACCTAGGGGAAATAATTACACTCCTAAAACTCTAACTCATGTGCACCTCCTCTATGAGTAGAGTGGAGGGAATTTAAATGCAATTTGAATCTTTTGAAAGGATTTCTATTCAGATTGTACAAAGGCCCATATGTGAGAGCATAGATGCATTTCTCATGTATTCAAGAGCCTAAGTTTCAAATTTGGAGAATTTTAGGTTTCATATACTATTTATTCCGAGGATTAAATGAGGGCACGTTCAAATTCAAACTGAAATTTGAATTTTGAACCAAACATACTCAATTCCAAAATCTGATTTCAGATTTGAGTTCCTCATAATTCTTTTGACCTATCCTCCAAGTTTGATCAAATTCGGAGCTCGTTTGCTAATTTAAATCGAAATGGGGGATAAGAGGGAGAATTGTGGCTGTGGACCCCACATGTCATACACCACAATTGAACAGCAGACTCTATTTCCTCCCGGAGGCACACACGCTCGACAGCAGCAGCTGGGCACGCTCGGTGGCTCAGCTCCAGCTCCTGCTTGCGTGGTGGTTCCTGGTCTGATCAACACGCCCAGGAGTGCAGCAAAGCTGTTTCGTTTCCTCCCAGCCCGAGCGCTGGCTCGCTTGTTTTCATCCCGATAAGAACAGAACCTGTCGCTCTCTGCTTTCTCTGAACAACAGAGCAAACCAAGCAATCTTTGCCCCAGCTTTCCACAGCAAAAACCTTCGCCCGTGAGTGCTCTGGCCGGCTGGCAACTTCCCTCCACCGTCCCGAGCTCACCGGCGTCTAGAAACAGCAGAGCTTCTGCTGCTCGCGAGTTGAAACTGAAGGAGCGAAACTGATCACCGTGGACAGCCCAAACCAGAAGGGATCACGCCCAAGCAAGCCACCCCATCTGTGCACCAACAAGTCTAGTTTCTCACCTCCAAAGATCAGCCCCAGCCATTGATCACAGAGGGAGAATTTCAAGTTTTTCTCCCGGGCGGCAGAAACGGACCTTGAGGTAAGGAATTGTAAAATTCGTCCTCAATTCGTGTTTGTTGGGTCTCAAACTTCATACACAGGTTGTTAACTGCCTAGCACACCCCCTCCATCGATTTTAGACCAAGAGATTGAGTGTAGAGTGAGCAGTCCGAGCTCTTTTAGAGGGTATGCCGCTGGACCCTATCGGGTGCACGGTGCCGATAGGTTTAGAGCCATCTCCACCTGGTTTAGACCTCATGCCGGTCTTCTACATGATCCCCTGGTGCTGTAGAGCCCAAGAACCGACCATTTGGTGGAGAATTCACCGTGCAAGACCTCGTCGGAGCTCTAGGGTTTGCTGTGGCCGGTGCGCCCTATTTTCCGGCGAGTTTCAGCCGCCGGGGACCTCACCAACGTGTTCAGCGTGGGGAAATATGGGGGGGCGGCCAGCAGGGGGTCTGGAGGTGGCTGGGAATTGGTTTTCCGGCGACCTCGCCGGAGTGGGCCGCCACTGGTGTGTTTGGCGCGAGTCTGGAGGTTAGGGATGACAGGTGGGACCCACTGTCAGCATTTAAACATTTTCCAGATTTTCCCACTCTAGTTCAAACTTTGGAGAGCCATAACTTTGTGTAGGAGTGTCCAAAAATTGTGAAACAAATTTTGTTGGATTCCTCTCAAAGAGTAATATCCAGTGGTGCAGACCAATGTTTATGAAAATCCTTGAATTTGGCTCATTAATTCATTTAAAAAAATCGTTTCTGAATTTGTACAGGAGTTCTGTTTATTGGAAAATTCCCAAATTTGGACAGTACATTGTCCCAAAATTCCTTGAACTTCAGTAAAAATTTCAGAGGTATTGGACCTCATTTGCTTGGTCAAATGATGTGTCCATTCCTTATGTCTCTGAAAAATGGGAAAATGAACAGAGACAATTTCAGCTTTTCCCCATTCTTTGTAAAATCCATATCTCCATGTAGGAAACTCCAAAAATGGTAAAACCAATTCCTATGGACTCAGGACATTTTGTACTTCACAAAAAGTCTACTTTGCAGCATAGGAAAGCTTAATATCTAGGGGGTAAAGGCAGATTAGTGAAAACCACATAAGGATTTGTTGTGCTCATATGAAGCCATTTCATGAGCTCAATTTTTGCACACTGCCTAAATAAATTCCATAGAGGCTGTGGTCAAATTCTCAGCTTCATTGGACCTCTGGAACTTGAGCTACCATCTTTTAGGTTTAAGTGTTCATATGATGGACTTAATCACATGGTGATTACTAGTATCTCTTTTCACCCCAGCTTTCATCTTCTCTAAGTTTTAGATCCAACAACAGAAACCTTGCTGTTGTTTATCTCTTTATGTGTGAGTTAAATGATACAACAGTTTTGAATCATTTTCTAAATTTCTTTTGAATACATGTGCATAAATCATCTTAATAGCACGTGACGTCGATGTTCGACGAGGATTCGACTCTACAGCAAGGATCTCCATCTCTTGACGAGTTTGGCGGATTCTCCGGAGGAAGACTAACTCCTAGCTTCTAACAAAACCGTTGAGCAACGCAAGCCCCGGTTTGCATATCGTTACCGCTTTAAATTTTGTTTTACTTCACCTCATGTTTATTAGACTTGATATTGTGCATTATGTCTAGGATGATTGAAACCCACTTGCATGACTATTACATCCCTGAGTAGAAGGTTTAGTGTAGGCTTTGCCTCGTCGTAGATGCTAGGCTAATGTTGTAGCTAGCTCGGTAGAAGTCGAGTAGTAAAAAGCTACTCGCGCGAAAGTTCGAGTAATGTAGTTACTCGCGAGAGATAAATGATAAGAGCACCCTCATGAATATGAGATAGGGATGGGGATGTTCCTGTAGGATGGAGCGCTCAAGGTTGGTCTCGACCTGCGATGGGTGTGACAATGCTTGAGACCACATTTGGCCTGGACCGGGATGGTAAGGCAAATGTGGAGGTTGGTTGTAGCCCCGTCCGTGTCGGTTAAGGACCGTATGTATGCGGCCCTGCTGGACAAGATTGAGCTGTACCGGATATATAGTGGGGTATGGGACCCATGAAACCGATGTAACTCGATGGACCGTGATATAGAAACTCATCCTTCGCGTGGGAATGGCGTTGAGAAGGCGGGAGGTATAAATCCTTTAGCGGGCAACTTCGATGTGTCCGCGTAGAGGACCATCCTGCTCGGCGCGAAGCGTTTTTCTATGTCGGGGTGTCATGTGAAAGGTTGCTGCATACAACGTAAGAAAGAGCTCTTGAGAGAGTCTTTCGAGGCGGGTGTATGTGTCGTGTATTCCGGGTTGTTATTGATTTGAATCACCGTCGCTCGCGGAAGAGGATTGAGCATACTTGCCCACTGCGCCGTGACTTAGTAAGAAGATGAACTAAGTCTCTTAACTTGTTGTTTGTGGATTAATAACTGTATTGGAACCTTGACTGAAGTAGATATAGAGCCAACTAAATTTCATTTCCACCTTAGGCTAGCAACATCGGGATAAGCATTTCTTGTTTGATTGTGGACTTCCGATGTTGTGAGGCGTGAGGACCACTAAAATGAAGGCTAAAAGAATCTGAATATAAGGATCAAGTTTAGTCAAGCTGCATTTTGCAAATTCCTATGCCTACTGTCTTACTACCCCTGCATGTAGAGTTGCATGTTTAGGATTGACGGGTAAGTCTTGTTGAGCCTTAGTGCTCACGATTGCTTCTGAGTTGTTTTTGCAGGTAGCAGGATGCCTGCTATGAAGAGGGTTGTTCAGTGAGGCGACGAACCTCACGGTTCGTTCAACTCATCAGAAACCTAGCCGCTGCCTTTCTTTGGTGAAGCTAGTAGGAAGCGTTCACGAGCTGAACGACTTCTCTTCGGCGTAGTTAGGGTCGAGAGTGAGTAGATTGTCCAGCTAGTTTTAATTTCCGCTACATGTGTACTTATGTTGTAAAAGATCTTATCTTGAGTAACAAAATGGTTCTGTTATGTTCTTATCGTCTCTTTTTGTGCATGCTGTTGGGTGCCGCATCGCACGGCACCACCCACTGCGATTCCCGGGCCGGGCACTCACAACAGCAGCTTGTGGACATCTAGGTACCTTGTCTTGGCATCATGAAGTACTTCACTGATGTAGTAGACAGGCCTCTAGATGGTTCGAACCCTCTCTCTTAGGCCTGGGTGGTCTTCATCCATTGGCCCTGGCCCGCTGGAGGTGAGTGGACCCACGGGGGCCTCCAGGAGCTGGGACCCGGAGGCCCCTAAGTTATCTTGGTTATCCGGGGGGCCCCGGGGGTCTTGAGGGATCTCCGGGATACCCTTTTGGGCCCCCGGGGGGTCCACAGGACCCTCGGGGGTTTATCTCGGGGGTCTAGGAGACCGCCCTGGACCTCCGGGAGGCCGACCTGGACCTCCGGGAGGTTGCCTTGGAGGTCCGAGAGACCGTCTTGGTCCTGCAGGGCCTCCTGGCGTCTATCTTCTGCTGCCGGAGCAGGTTGTGAAGATGAGAGGTCCGGCCGCTCTGCGACAAGGACCATACTCACCACTTCAGTTGTCACCGCGATGTAGAGCAGCAGGTGCTCTCCGGGCTCAGGGGCTACCATGATAGGTAGGGTCGTCAGGAGTCGTTTCAACTCCTGGAAAGCCTCTCCTGCCTCGTCGGTCCAGGCAAATGGGCCAGACTTGCGCAGGAGCTTAAAGAAAGGAAGTGCCCGCTCTGCTAGCCTCGGTATAAACCGACTCAGCGCGGCTAGGCATCCCGTGAGTTTCTGGACATCCCTGACGCAGGCAGGAGGCCGCATCAAGTCGATGGCCTTGATATTCTCTGGGTTGGCCACAATCCCCCGGTGAGAGACCAGGAATCCTAAGAGCTTCCCAGAGGACACACCGAACACACATTTGTCTGGGTTCAGCTTGGTGTGCGTAGAGTGCAATTTGTCAAAAACTAAGGCTAGGTTATCTAACAAAGATGAACCCTGCTTGACCTTGACAACGATGTCATCGACGTACACCTCAACTAAGTTTCTTATTAACTTCCCAAAGGTTTTGTGCATCGCTCGCACAAAGGTGGGGAGTGCATTCTTTAGGCCGTAAGGCATAGACACATAACAATAAAGGCCATCTACTGTGATGAAGGAGGTGTGCTCTTCATCCTCCCTAGACATGGGGATCTGATGGAAACCCGAGTAGGCGTCTAGGAAGCACAGCATATCACAGCCTCATGTTGAGTCTACTATTTGATCTATTCTAGGGAGAGGGAATGGATCTTTGGGACATGCCTTATTGAGACTGGTGTAGTCGATGCACATCCGGAGCTTCCCGCCGGCCTTCGGGACAACGACGGGGTTCGCCAACCACCGGGGGTGGTGGACCTCCCGTATAAAGCCAGGGTCCAGCAGCTTCTTGATTTCTTCACGAATGAAGTTTTGCCGCTCGATGGACTGCTTGCGGGGCTTCTGTTGATCTGGCCGGGCGTCGGGGAAGACTTTTAAGTGGTGCTCGATCACCTCCCTGAGGATCCCCGGCATCAGTGACGGCTGCCATGCAAACACGTCAACATTGTGCCGGAGGAAGGTGACGAGCGCGCCTTCCTATTTGCTATCCAGGCCCCCGGCTACCCGGGTGATCTGGGTGGCTTCGGCGCCGACTTGGACGACCTTTAAGGGGATGCCGCCCTCGTCGAGGGGTTGCACCCGGGGTGCTGTGGCAGAGGCACGGTGGCGTGCGCTCGGGTGGAACTGGTCTGGCTCTGCACTGCCAGGGGCTGGTGCCCCAGCTGTTGCGAGCACTTGGAGTTTCTCTAAGGCCGACACTGCAGCAATGCGGTCTCCACGAATCCTGAGGACGCCCGTTGGTGTAGGCATCTTTAGGATGAGGTAGCCGTAGTGGGATACTGCCATGAATCGGTACAGGGCTGGCCTGTCGATTATGGCGTTGAAGGGGAGGTCGATCTCCGCTACGTCGAACAGAATGTACTCTGTCCGATAGCTGTCCGGAGCTCCGAAGGTCACCGGGAGGCTGATGTTGCCATAGGGAACGACCTGTCCCGGCCCTACCCCTGAGAACGGGCTCGACGGGGTGAGCTTGGCCATCGGGATCTGCAGCTTCTAGAAAGCTGCACAGCTGATGAGGTTCAGCCCAGCTCCACCATCTACCAAAACGTGGTACATCCTCACGTTGGCGATGGTCGGAGCTACCAAGAGCGGTAGTTGGCCGGCCCCAGCCATGTTCCTGGGGCAGTCGGTGGCGTCAAAGATGATGGGGGTTTCCATCCACTTGAGGTGCAGTGCGGCACTTGGGAGTGGAGCCACCGACGCTACCGCTCGGCGTAGAGTCTTGACAGCGCTTCGAGACGAGGGGTCGGCGGACCCGCCGTATATGACATAGAGCTTCTTTCAACGCTCACCGTCGCTGGAGCTGGAGTCCTCATGGTTGCATACCGCCTTCACGGCGCGCTGAGGCTCCTGGAACTCCACTGGGTGGTCGACGCTGTCTGGGACGTCGACCTTCTGCTAGCCCTCCCTTGGACGGAAGGGTGGGGCGTCAGCCAGCTGCTGCTTCCCTTTGTTGAAGCGCTCTGTGAGCTTCTGGATCTCCCGGCACTCGGCAGTAGTGTGGAGACAGCTGCCGTGCACGGGGCATATCTTGTCTTGATCACCTTCTGGGATTGGTGATCTTCGCTGCCTCTTGTCGGGGCGCGACCCCCTAGCCTCACTGTGTGTCGCTGCTGCGATGACTGGAGCTGCGGTCGGTGATTCTATCTTGCCTCTGCCTCGGTTCTTGGCCTTCTTGCTGCCTCCATAGGGAGTAGGGCCAGATCCGGGCTGTCCTCCTGACTCGGAGGACGGCAGTGAGTGCCAGTTTTGCCCTTCGGCCGCTCTGGCACACTTGTCTGCCAGGCTGAAGAGCTCGGAGACGTCGCGGACCTCTCTGGTCGCGAGATTCTCGAGCATCTTCTTGTCCCGGATGCCATGTCGGAACGCCACCACCACAGAAGCATTTTGGATGTGTGGGATGGTGTTCCGCACCTGGGAGAACCGCTGGATGAAGGAGCGCAGCGACTCCCCCGGTTATTGCTGGATGGCGTGGAGGTCGAGCTCCGTGCCAGGCCGGGTGTAGGAACTGCCGAAGTTGGCGACAAACTGCCGGCAGAGCTCTCCCCAGGAAGTTATGGAACACTGGGGGAGGTTCATGAGCCAAGACCGAGCTGGACCGGTCAAGGCGACAGGGAAGTAATTGGCCATGACGGCTTCATTCCCCCCTGCGGCAAGTACGGCGGTGGAGTAGATCTGGAGGAACTCTGCCGGGTTGACGCTGCCGTCGTACTTCTCGGGCAGGTGCGGCCGAAACATGCGCGGCCACTTCGCGAAGCGAAGGTGGGGCGCGAGGGCCGCACATCCTGCTTCTGTTGCCGCAGGTATTGGTGCTGCGAACGCCTGGTTCGCACCGGGCACAGTGTACCGCGGTATGGGCAAGGTTGCGCCATAGGCCGGGGGCGCCGTTTGCAGGACATATGGCTGTGGCATATTCTGCACGGCGTAAGCCTGGGGCAGAGATCGTGTGGTGAAAGTCTGCTCTTCAGGCTGGGTCGAGGCTGACGTCATGCTGTCGCCAGCCTCTTGGTTGCGACGCCTTTCTCGGCGTTGCTCGAGGTATACCCGGGCATCTTGACCCAAGTGACACCGTTCCAGCTCTGTCCTCAGACCCGTCGAGTGGAGCCTGGTGGAGCTGGAATCTGCCGTCTGCTCATCAACCATTGGCGTGCGCATCAGCGACACAGCCGGTTGGCCGGAGCGTCGTCCCCGCTGAAGTCGAGGGTTTGCGGCGGCGACGACGAGACGGTCTACCTCACGAATCCACTGCTGGGTCGCTGTCTGAGGCGCGTCCCCAGCAGGTGGATTGTGCAGTAGCGCTCTTGCTGCAGCTAGCGCACCCCCACCGGGTACGCCCAGCGCTACTGAAGACCTGACGCGGGTTGGAGCCTGCATTGCCGGGGTCGGCGCTGCCAGAGCCGGTTGCTGGCTCCCAGCTTGTACCGACACACTCCGCCCTGAGTGTGTTGACATGTACTCCCCCTGGTCGCGGTTCGCCGCGGACGCGGGGGAGGGGAGTTTGCCGCTGAAGGAAGCTTGGTCATCTTCATCGGCGGAAACTCGTCGCGCAAGGGGAAAAGTCCCCCTTCCTGGCGCACCAAATGTCGAAGTGTTCGGTCGACACTTCCCCCAGGACTGCACTGGGCAGCCCGCGGAGGTTCTTTTTTCGGTGGGGCTAGACCCTTGCGGAGAGCTTGAGCGTATGGACGAGTTAGTAAGAGCTTGACACGGCGAGTTTTACGTGGTTCAGGCCGCCTGAGCGTAAAACCCTACGTCCACGGCGAGCTATGGAGCTCGCTGTATTGCTTGCTGCTCAGACCCGGAGTCCTGAGCTTGAGGATGAGTTACAGCTTGGGTGAGAATGGCTATGAGTTGCGAGAGTGCGAACCCCTGCTATCGTCGCCTACCTGAGTCTTTTATAGTCCAAGACTCGGGTGGCTTACAAGGGGGGCCCGGGACCCGACAGGTGGTCCCGGGGAGATTGACTGTTATCTACCGTATCTGCAGTTATGCCGGTAGTTGTCTCTGGCGAAGGCTTCTGAGTCTTCGTCTTGCAGCCCTGCCCATGGCGCATGCTAGTCGTAGTGGATGATGACGGCGGGGGCGGCATGGGATGTCTTGTCACTGTGTTTATTGGCTGGCAGGCTCTGACACAGCGCGCCAGTCTGTGATGCGACTGGGCGCAACGGCACCTGACAAAGGCGTGCTCCGCGTCTCCGCGTCTTGGGAAGACGCAGGCCTTAAATACCTTGTACGGGCAAGGTATGGGGCGTCTTTACGCCCGCTGCCTATCGCTCGGGGGCAGGCAGCGTCGTCCTGCTGGCCACGTGGCGGGCCCGGAGCCCTCCTCAGAGGAGAGGGGGGTCCGGCCCCGCGGGACACGTGGAGCCTTCGGACCTCTCCCCGCGGAGGGGGAGGTTCGGCTTCTGTCGGCCACGTGGCTGGCCCGGAGCTCCTCTCTGAGGAGAGGGAGGTCCGGCCCCGCCGGATACGTGGCACCCCGGAGCTCCTCTCTGAGGAGAGGGAGGTCCGGCCCCGCCGGATACATGGCACCTTCGGACCTCTCTCCCACGGAGGGGGAGGTCCGGCTTCTGTATGCCACGTGGCGGGCCCGGAGCTCTCCTCTGAGGAGAGGGAGGTCTGGCCCCGCTGGACGTGTGGTGCCTTCGGAGCTCTCCTTGCGGAGAAGGGCGAGTTCCTTAGACATTTTCCCCTGTGCGCGGGGGTACCCCGTATTGCGGGTACCGACAGGGTCTGACTTGAGCTTCCGGATCTTGAGCGCTGGGTTGCACGGAGTCCCCTGTGACGCTTACAATCCTTGGCGGCATCCATGGCTGTAGGGCCGCCGGGACCGCCAGCTTTGAGGTGCTGGTCAAGCCCCCTTCGCCCGGTTCGGCGGGCCGGGCTGTGGGCCGCAGCAACGTCCTCTCAAAAACTCCTTCGAGCGCCGGAGCTCCGGTGGAAGCCTTCGTTGAAAGGTTGTCAGCTGCGGCATTGCCAGCGCGCGGTACGTGGCGCAGGTCCAAGGCGAGGAATTCTTTCTCCAACATCTGCACGTGAAGCAGATATGCAGCTAGCTGTGGGTCATTGCAGGAGCATTCGCCCTTGACTTGCTTGATGACCAGCTGGGAGTCGCCCTGTGCCAACAACTGGTGAGCGCCTAAAGACAGGGCTGTCTGCAGGCCAAAGATGAGTGCTTCATACTCTGCCATGTTGTTGGTTGCCTTGAAATTGAGACGCACCGTGTACCCAAACTGTTCCCCCGATGGCATGAGGAGCAGTACGCCGGCACCGGCCCCCTGCTTTCGCGAGGAGCCGTCGAAGAAAAGTGTCCAGTGGGGCTCGGTGAAGACCGGAGCTTGGTGCTCTGGTTCACCGTCTTCATGGCCCCCTGGGTCAGTCTTCGTTGGTGTCCACTCTGCGACAAAGTCGGCCAGTGCTTGGCTTTTGACTGCATGGCGTGGAAGGAAGTCCAGCTCGAACTCCGCCAGCTCCGCCGCCCATTTAGCAACGTTGCCAGTCGCATGGGGGCTGTGAGGAATCGTTTTCAGCGGATACGAGGTGTCGAAGTGTTCGGTCGACACTTCCCCCGGGCCCGCACTGGGCAGCTCGCGGAGGTTCTTTTTTTCGGTGGGGCTAGACCCTTGCGGAGAACTTGAGCATATGGACGAGTTAGTAAGAGCTTGACACGGCGAGTTTTACGTGGTTCAGGCCGCCGGAGCGTAAAACCCTACGTCCACGGCAAGCTATGGAGCTCGCTGTATTGCTTGCTGCTCAGAACCGGAGTCCTGAGCTTGAGGATGAGTTACAGCATGGGTGTGAATGGCTAGCGTATGAGTTGAGGGAGTGCGAACCCTTGCTATCGTCGCCTACCCGAGTCTTTTATAGTCCAAGACTCGGGTGGTTTACAAGGGGGGCCCGGGACCCGACAGGTGGTCCCGGGGAGATTGACTGTTATCTACCGTATCTGCAGTTATGCCGGTAGTTGTCTCTGGCGAAGGCTTCTGAGTCTTCGTCTTGCAGCCCTGCCCATGCCGCATGCTAGTCGTAGTGGATGATGACGGCGGCGGCGGCATGGGATGTCTTGTCGCTGCGTTTATTGGCTGGCAGGCTCTGACACCGCGCGCCAGTCTGTGATGCGACTGGGCGCAACGGCACCTGACAGAGGCGTGCTCCGCGTCTCCGCGTCTTGGGAAGACGCGGGCCTTGAATACCTTGTACGGGCAAGGTATGGGGCGTCTTTGGGCCCGCTGCCTATCGCTCGGGGGCAGGCAGCGCCGTTCTGCTGGCCAGGTGGCGGGCCCGGAGCCCTCCTCAGAGGAGAGGAGGGGTCCGGCCCCGCGGGACACGTGGAGCCTTCGGACCTCTCCCCGTGGAGGGGGAGGTCCGGCTTCTGTCAGCCACGTGGTGAGCCCGGAGCTCCTCTCTGAGGAGTGGGAGGTCTGGCCCCGCTAGACACGTGACGCCTTCGGACCTCTCTCCCGCAGAGGGGGAGGTCCGGCTTCTGTATGCCACGTGGCGGGCCTGGAGCTCTCCTCTGAGGAGAGGGAGGTCCGGCCCCGCCGGACGCGTGGCGCCTTCAGAGCTCTCCCTGCGGAGAAGGGCGAGTTCCTTAGGCATTTTCCCCTGTGCGCGGGGGTACCCCATATCGCACGTACCGACAGTGGCCCCCAGGTCCATCTCAGGGGAGATAGTGAGCCCGAGGTGGGACCTACGTCTCTTCTGATTCGCGCACTTTCTCTAATTCCCGCATTGACCGCTGCCGGAGCACGAACGGCCGCGGGATCGTGGGAGCTTGCGCCCACTTTATGGTTGCTTTTACTGTGGCGGTTCCCAAGACTGCCACTTCTGCACGTTGCGGCGCTTTCTTCGGGAACCGCCGAATGCCTTGCCGGCTTGTCTTCTTAGGAGACTGACTCCTTGACCCACCGCTTCAGTTGGGCGGCTTGGGTCCACCTGTCATCGGCGCTTGGTCTTGGAGCCAAAGCGGTTGCCGATGCGGCGTATTCGAAGAGTTCCGAATCGCTTGGAATTGCACCCGGGAAGTTTTTTAGGGGGGATCTTACCCACATTGTGGCTTCCCTTCGCACTTCCCAGTGCTTCTTCTTGGACTCTTGTGCCTTTGCCCTCTTGCCCTTGAGTCCTCCCTCGTCATGGCCTCCAACCCACCACCAGAGAAGAAGCACGCTCGATCCCCTCCAACGGCGGCGTCCATGCCAAGTCAGGAACCTGGGGTGTCTGCTCCTCCTGTTTCTGGAGATGGCACTCCCTCCGGTGGTGACTCAAAGAGGCCCCGGGCTGATGTGTTGGGGGAGCTTCTGGGGCGTCCCCTGCTCCGCCAGTTAAAGAAACTGCGGAGCGGCCGTCAGTGACGGCGGCGGGCTCTGGGAGTCCTACCCCGGCTCGGAAGTCGGGGTTCAGAGCCCGCTGGAGTGTCCGCGCTTCCCGGCCATCCCCGACTGGCGGGGAGTCTGTGCCGTTGCGCTTGGAACCCGGGGCGGCTGCCGCGGCCCCCAAGCCAGCGCGAGCTTCTCCTGTTCCGGTGTGCCCGGACTCCGCGGCGACGTCATCTCTTCCTGCCGAGACGGCCGCCGCGGCCCCCAGGCCAGCGCAGGTCGACCCTGCGCCAAGCGGCCCAGCTCATCCCTCTCCACAGGTCAAGAAGCCAGAAGCTAAAGAGAGCCCGGCAGGTCCGGCTTCCAGAGCCCCGGCGCCAGCTTCTCCTGACCGGCGTCTCGTCTCGGTTGCTTGTGCATTGACTCCTCTTGAGGACGAGGTGATGGAGGAGGTCGGGGGGAACTGCCCCGGCCTCTGTTGCTCCATTGCCCCTGGCGGATGCCTTCGCGCTTGCCGAGACGAGCGCCCGGCAGGTCTTGGCTGCACTAGGTCGCGAGCGGGAGGAGTATACAGTTGAACGGGATCGCCTCCTCACCTGGGGGAATCTTTTGCGGGAGCGGACCGCGAAGGTCAAGAGCGAGCTCGACTCCAGGCAGGAGTTGCTCGACTTCAGGGAAGTGCTCTGTCGAAGTGTGCGATCGACACTTCCCCCGGGCCTGCACTGGGCAGCCCGCGGAGGTTCTTTTTTTGGCGGGGCTAGTCCCTAGCGGAGAGCATGCACGGATGGACGAGTTAGCGAGAGCTTGACACGGTGAGTTTTACGTGGTTCAGGCCGCCGGAGCGTAAAACCCTAGGTCCACGGCGAGTTATGGAGCTCGCTGTATTGCTTGCTGCTCAGGGCCGGAGGCCTGAGCTTGGGGGTGAGTTACAGCTTGAGAGTGTATGGCTAGCGTATGTGTTGCAAAGTGCGAACCCCTGCTATCGACGCCTACCCGAGCCTTTTATAGTCCAAGACTCGGGCGGCTTACAAGGGAAGCCAGGACCCGACAGGTGGTCCCGGGAAGATTGTCTATTATCTACCGTATCTGTAGTTACGCCGGTAGTTGCCTCTGGTCGAAGGCTTCTGAGTCTTCATCTTGCCGCCCTGCCCATGCCGCATGCTAGTCGTAGTGGTTGATGACGGTGCAGGCGGCATGGGATGTCTTGTCACGGCGTTTATTAGCTGGCAGGTTCTGACACCGCGCGCGAGTCTGTGATGCGACTGGGCGCAACGGCACCTGACAGACGCGTGCTCCGCGTTTCCGCGTCTTGGGAAGACGCGGGCCTTGAATACCTTGTACGGGCAAGGTGTGGGGCGCCTTTACGCCCGCTGCCTACCGCTCAGGGGCAGGCAGCACCGTTCTTCTGGCCACGTAGCGGGTCCGGCGCCCTTCTCTGAGGCGAGAAGGGTCCGGCATGCGGGGCTCGTGGAGCCTCCGGACCTCTCCCCATGGAGGGGGGAGGTCCAGCTTCTGTATTCCACGTGGCGGGCCCGGAGCTCTCCTCTGCGGAGAGGGAGGTCCGGCCCCGCTGGACGCGTGGTGTCTTCGGACCTCTCTCCCGCGGAGGGGGAGGTCCGGCTTCTGTATGCCACATGGCGGGCCCGGAGCTCTCCTCTGAGGAGAGGGAGGGGCCCCGCCGGACGCGTGGCGCCTTCGGAGCTCTCCCTGCAGAGAAGGGCGAGTACCTTAGGCATTTTACCCTGTGCGCGGGGGTACCCCATATCTCAGGTAGCGACAGTGGACCCCGGGCCCATCTCGGGGGAGATAGCGAGCCCGAGGTGGGACCTCCGTCTCTTCCAATCCGCGCACTTTCTCAAAGTCCCGAATTAACCGCTGCCGGAGCACGAACGGCCGCGGGGTCGTGAGAGCGTGCGCTCACTTGATGATTGCTTTTACTGCGGCGGTTCCCAAGGCTGCCACTTCTGCACGTTGCGGCGCTTTCTTCGGGAACCGCCGAAGTGCCTTGCCGGCTCATCTTCTCAGGAGACTGACTCCTTGACCCCACCGCTTTAGTTAAGCGGCTTGGGCCCAGCTTTCATTGGCGCCCAGTCTCAGAGCCGACGAGGTCGCCGATGCGATGTTTCCGGAGG
The DNA here is from genome assembly GCA_030760725.1 of Neostapfia colusana. Classification (NCBI taxonomy): domain Eukaryota; kingdom Viridiplantae; phylum Streptophyta; class Magnoliopsida; order Poales; family Poaceae; genus Neostapfia; species Neostapfia colusana. Next base: position 26,209,919 of record JASWHV010000017.1, on the reverse strand, counting down.
TTTTCAAATTACCTCGAACCATCCCTGGAAAGTTTTAAAAGGGGATCTCACCCGCATCGCGGCTTCCCTTCGCATTGCGCTCGTACTTCCCTTGAACTCTTGCGCCCCGGCTCTCCTGCCCTTGCGCCTTCTTTCGCTATGGCTTCCAACTTGCTTCCGACGCGCCTCGTTCGCTCCTCTGAGCTCGGGCCAGTGCGCAGGCTGCTGGGCTGGCGCTCGGAAGAGCAGAAGCATCGGCTCCGCCGAGGACCTCTCCCCCTGGTCCTGGAAAAGGGGGAGATAGTATTCTTCACCGCTTATGCTCTGGCGGGGTTCGTTCCGCCGATTTCTTCCTTCTTTGTCACCCTGCTGGAGACATACGGTCTCCAGCTCCACCATCTCTCCCCCAACTCCTTCGCAATGGCGGCAGTTTTTGTCCACTTCTGCGAGATGTTCGTGGGGGTGCACGCCTCCGTGACGCTCTTCCGCCACTTCTTTGTGCTGCGGACGACTGGACGCGGCTCAAAGACTCAGATGGGGGCATATTACTTCCAGCATCGCTGCAAAGACCCCAAGGTCTCCTGGATACCTCCTGCCCTTCATCGCATCAAGGTGGGAGAACTGGAGGGAGAGCTGGGTGGTAGTGCAGACCGACGAGCACGATCGCCTACAACTCCCAACCGCCAGCCCAACCACCGATTGCCGCTTCTGGGAGGAGATCCCTGAGCTGGAGCAGGAGTACACTCCGGTCTTGGAGCGGATCCGGTTCTTGGCCAACGAGGGGCTGACGTCTCTAATGGTGCTGATGGACTTTGTGTCACGCCGCATTGCTCCCTTTCAGCAACGCAGCCGCCCAGCGTGGTACTACACCGGTGAGCAGGACTGTACCAGGCTGGAGAGAGGCCCCAGCTCTGTCCCCTCCGACGAGGAGCTGGAGGAGATGGTGAGCAAGGTGAGCGGTGACTACATTCCCAGCGGCGTCCCCGCCCTTCCGCCTTCTGCCACCCCCTCTTCTTGGAGCCTCAGAGGAGGTCAGAGCTCCTGCGGAAGATGCCGAACCTTGATGATATCGGGATTGCCGTTCGTCAGGTCGGGGATGCCTTCCGGGGTATCACCATTCAAGGAACCGAGCACCCCGGATCAGGGCATGAGGCATCCGCTGCTGCCAAACCCTCCCCCAAAGCCGACGGAACCCAAGCCACCGATAAAGGGAAAGGGAAAGAGCCGGCCCCCGGGCATCTAGAGAAGAAACGCGCTCGGTCTCCTCCGAGGGTGCCGCCTGTGCCAAGCCAGGGTGCCAGAGCTACATTGCTTCCATCTCCCGGAGGTGCTGGTCCATCGGGTGGCGACCCGAAGAGGTCCCGAGTGTCCCTCCCCGGCGGGTCTCTCCCCAGACAGCTGCCGTCCGAATCAGCCCAAGTATCTCGCCATCCTCCCTCGAGCGGCGGGGCTCACAGGACGGATGTTGGTGGGGCGACGCCGGCGAGCGCGCCGGAGGTCCAGGCGTCCCATTCCGCGACCGTTCCAGCCGCTGGTCCTGGCAGTTCAGCTACAGCCCAGAGGCCAGTGCTGCAAGCTCGCTGGAGTGCTCATGCCGCCCAGTAAGTGTTATCCTTTCTAACATATAGGAGCAGAGCTCCTGCCTCTTCTCTTATTCTGAGGGCTTCTTCTTCTTTGCAGGGACCGACCGGCTGCCAGGGGCGGGCCTCTTATCCGGCCGCCTTCAACCAGCGGGGGCTCCGCGCCTCGGCACCTGGGGACCGCGGCAGCCCCCATAGCTCCCAAATCGACGGGGGCAGTGGCCGCAGTGGCCGCATCTGCTCCTACCCGCCCTCCTTCACCAGCCCAGAAGCCAGGTCTTTAGACAGGGAGGGCTGCTGTAGGTGTGCCTGCTGGCCCCCTGGCCTGCTTAGGACAGGGCCCCACCGTAGCTGCTGAGGCGCCGGCGCTCCCGCCGGTCTTGGACTCGTCCGGGGGGTCCAGCGGCGCAACTCCTGCTCCCCCTGCTCCAGTGCCCATGTGGGACGCCCTGGAGCGTGCCCAGACCAGCACCCGGCAGCTCCAATCTGCCTTTGAGCAGGAGCCGAAGGCATTGGCCGGCGAGAGGGAACGCCTTCTCAGCTGGCAGCAGCGGGCCCGGGCGGACCTCGACTCAAGGCAGTCAAGGCTTGAGGCCATGAGTGCTCTGCTTAGCACCCAGAAGAAGGCCATTAGCCGCTTGGAGTTAGAGGCCCAACGGTTTCGTGCCACCTACCGCGAGGCTCTGGCCAAAGCTGAAGCCAAAGCCAAGGAGTGTTCCACCGCCGCGGAGGAGTTGCAGCTGCAGGTAGCCCGTCGGGAGCACGCCGTCGCTGATCAGGAACGCACTGCTGCGGCCGAGGAGGAGAAGACCACCGCTCGGCTAAGGGCCAAGGTGGAGGAGCTAAGGGCTCGGACTGTGGAGCTGGAGCTCCGTGAGTCGGCTGTCGCCGCGAGGGAGGAGCAGTCTTCCAAGGAGCTTCAGGCGGCGATGGATCGCGAGCTAGCGGCTCGCCAAGAGGTAGAGAGGCTCCAGTCCTTGCGGACTGCCGAGGCCCAGATGGTCTGGTGCTTCATTGCTAAGGCGGGATCCGCCTTGGCTCCTCTTGGTTTTAGCCCTGTGCAGGTGGAGACCCCAGCACGGCCGGTGTCCGAAGCGGCCCCAGCCCTTGAGTCTCTCGGCGACGAGCTAGGTCGGCTCGAATCAGTGATCGCCGACGAGCTGGAAGCGGAAGGTCGGGGCCTTGCGAAGGAGGTTGCGATGCACGTTCTGTCGTGCTTCGTTAGCCGAGACCCTTCCTTTTCTCTGGGGCCGGTCCGTTTAGGACCCATCACCGACCAGGGGGAAGCTGCCAGGGCCGAAGTCGAGGACTTAGCTTCCCTCGTGGCCTCTAGGTTTCATCGGGAGTCCGGGGACCCCTAAGCATCTGCCCTCGTGTCCACAAGGCCCTGTACTTCCTTTTTTATTTTTGTTGAGTCTGTAGCCCAGCTCGTGGAGCCTTTGTATGGACAGACTCCTGTTTCTTTCTGTGTCTGCATGCCCTAGTCTTCTTCTTGGCCTTTCCTGACCGAGCCCTTAGCTCCGCAAGGACTCGGAGGCCTTGACCAATCTCGAAGCTCTGCATAGACACCTTGTCCGGGTCCCCACTGTATAGTAAGGGTTTCGGAGGTCTCCAGGACCCGCCTCACGAGATCGGAGGGGGGTCCGAGCCTGTTGGTCACGTGGCGGGCCCGGAGCTCCCGCCTAAGAGGAGGTCCGGGCTTGCAGGACACGTGGAGGCCCCGGGCCTCTCCCCGCAGAGGGGGGAGGTCCGACTTCTGTAGACCACGCGGCGGCCCCGGAGCTCCCCTCAAAGAGGTGGGAGGTCCGGCCCCACTGGACACGTGGGGCCTTCGGACCTCGCCCCTGTGAGGGCTAGCCCTTTGATCTTACCTTGGGGTTTTTGGCCTACCGCGATTCCGTAGCGGCCCCCTAGTAGGTGCGTTCTATTGGGTGGATGCGCCTACCATACTCCTGCGGGGAGCTGAGGCTGAGAAGTCCTGCACACAAGTAAGGAAAAAGTAATTCTCCTCGGGGGCTCCCCCCCTCTATTGCTTAGTCGTATCTGCAGCAAATTCCGACTAAAGATGAGAATGAGAAGAGGGAGTTGAACGCATAGTGAACACGCGTTAGTAGGGTAATCATAAAAATTTAATAAGTAAATTAAATGAGTACCAAAGAAGAGCAACGTAGGGTAGGTTACTTTTCATATAAATTTCCATACGGGGGAAGGCGGGCCGCATATGTAGGCCACGACCCACCTCAAGGGAAGCAAGACTCTACGCGCTTGGGGTCGGAACCAGGCGAAGCTGAACGTAGTCCTGGACCGTCCCCTGAGGCTTAGTTGCTCCAAGCCCTGTTCACGGACTTTTATGGAAATTACTACAAAAAGAAAGACCTGCCCTATTGTTGCTCTAGGGGTAGAACTTACAGCGGTGTTCTGTGTTCCGAAGGTTCGGGAGCGGGTCCCTGTCTTCGGTTCTGGGGAATGGTCCTAGGCCCGGGATGTCCAGCCCCAGTACAGCAAATGGCCATGCGGGCTGGATCATCTGTACCGTCCAAGCCGGTGTATGGATCTGCTCGGCGTGGAACAGGCACGCCTAGCAGCTCTCGACCAGCTCGACGGCATCCTGGAGTGTTGCCGGCTAGTAGAAGCCATGCCGAAAGGCTTTACCGACAAGCGTGCGTGAGGAAGAATTACTCCCACATTCGCCTCCATGGATCTCAGCGAACAAGTCGCAGCCTTCCCCCTGGGTTATGCACCGCAATAGGATGTGGTTGGCGCCACGTCGGTAGAGATCCCCCTCTACCGCCATGTGTCTCTTAGCCATACGCGCAATCCGTTCAGCGGATACACGTTCATCAGGGAGGATATTGTCTTTCAAGTAGTCCTGGACCTCCGTGATCCATGCATCGGGTCTGACTTGAGCATCTGGATCTTGAGCGCTGGGTTGCACGGAGTCCCCAGTGACGCTTATGGTCCTTGGCGGTGCTCATGGCCGCCGGGACCGCCAGCTTTGAGGTGCTGGTCTAGCCCCCTTCGCCTGGCTCGGCGGGCCGGGCTGTGGGTCGCGGCAACGTGCTCTCGAGGCCCCCTTCAGGCACAGTGGCTCCGGTGGCAGTGGGGGCCCTCGTTGAAAGGTCGTCAGCTGCGGCCTTGCTAGCGCGCGGTACGTGGTGCAGGTCCAAGGCGAGGGGGTCTGTCTCCGCCGTCTTGGTTGATAACCAGACTGGGGATTGCCCTGAGCCAACGACTAGTGAGAAGGATGAGCACTCCATACTTTGCTATGTTGTTGGTTGCCTTGGAATTGAAACGCGCCACATACCCAGACTGCTCCCCCGATGGCGTGAGGAACAGTACGCTAGCATCGGCCCCCTGCTTTTGCGAGGAGCCGTCGACGAACATCATTCGATAAGGCCTGGTGAAGGTCAGGGCTCAGGGTCCTGTTTCATCGTCTTCGTGGCCCCCTGAGCGTGCGTCTACATCAGCCACAAGTGAACTAATGCTCTGTTAATGTCTGTATGACGGGAAAGGGAACCTAGATCAAACTTCAGTAGTTCCGCCGCCCATTTGGCGGCATCGCCTGCCGCGTGGAGCTGTGGGGGGTAGCTTTTAGCCTGGGGAGATCGCCGGGTGCCCGACACTCGGGGGTCCTCAGGCTGCTTTGGACCTTGCGGGAAGCTCCGCTGACGTCCCGGGAGCTCCGGGAGGTCCTGCTGGTCCTCCGGGAGGTTGTGTCGGGAATCCGAGGTCTGGTCTTCTGGTGCTTGCTTCTTGGTAGCGAAACAGGTTACTGTGGTATGGGGTTAAAGCCATTGCGCGAAGACCGGAAATTCGCGGGACCCCTAGCTATGCCGAGTTGGTTTACGCCGGGATTAGCAGGTAAAGGGCGCCCTTCAACTACTTCAGACACAGGGGTCTGATGGTAGCCCTAGCAAGCATTTGGGAAGCGCAGCATATCACAGCCTGGTATCGAGTCTACTATTTGCTCTATCATAGGAAGAGAAAATAGGTCTTTAGGGCATGCCTTATTGAGACTGGTGTAGTGGATGCGCTTCCGGAGCTTCTTGCTGGACTTTGGGATAATAACACGGTTTGCCAAGTGCCGGGAGCGGCGGACTCTCCGTCTCGTCGGACGGCTGGACGTCGGGAAAGAACTTTAAGTAGTGCTCCATCACCTCCATAGGGATCTCTGGCCTCGGTGATGGCTGTCATGCAGCACATCGACCTCGTGCTGGAGGGGGGCAACAAGCGCGGCTTCCTATATGCTACCGAGGCCCCCGGCTACCCGGGTGGTCTGGGTGGCATCGGCGCTGATTCGGATGAGCCTTGTGGGGACGTCGTCCTCATCAAGGGGTTGCACGCGGGGTGCGGTGGTAGAGGCACGGTGGCGTGCACTTAGGTGGAGCTGGTTTGGTTCTGTACTGCCGAGGGCTGGCGCTCTAGTTGCTGTAAGCGCCTGAAGCCTTTCCAAGGCTAATACTGCGGCAGCACGGTCTCCACAAACCTTGAGGACACCTGTTGGTGTAGGCATCTTCAAGACAAGATAGCCGTAGTGGGCTACTGCCATGAATCGGTACAGGGCTGGCCTACTGATTATGGCATTGAAGGGGAGGTCAATCTCGGCCACGTCGAACAGAATGTACTCTGTCCGGTAGCTGTCCGGTGCCCCAAAGGTCACCGGGAGGCTGATGCGGCCGTAGGGAACGACCTGTCCCGGCCCTACCCCTGAGAACGGGCTTGATGGGGCGAGCTTGGCCATCGGGATCTGCAGCTTCTGGAAGGCTGCGTGACTGATGAGGTTCAGTCCAGCCCCACCATCCACCAAAACGTGGTACATCTTCACGTTGGCGATGGTAAGGGCCACCACGAGCGGTAGTTGGCCAGCCCCAGCCATGTTCCTGGGGCAGTCGGTGTCATCGAAGCTGATGGGGGTTCCCATCCACCTGAGGTGCGGTACTGCACCTGGGAGGGGAGCCACCGACGCTACTGCTCGGCGCAAGGCCTTAGCCATGCTTCGGGACAGGGGGTCAGCGGACCCGCCAAAGATGTCACAGGGCATCTTCCAGTGCTCGTCGTCACTGGAGCTGGAGCTCCCATGATTGCGCACTGCCTTTACGGCGCGCTGGAGCTCCTGGAACTCCACCTGGCGGTCGTTGCCGTCTCGGGCCTCGACCTTCTGCTTGCCCTCCCTTTGACTATAGGGTGGGGCATCAGCTAGGGGCTGCTTCCCCTTCCGGAAGCGCTCCGCGAGCTTCTGGATTTCCGGGCATCTGGAGGACTTCCGCCGGGTTGATGCTGCCGTCGTACTTCTCAGGCAAGAGCGGCCGAAACTTGCGCGGCCATTTTGTGAAGCGAAGGCGGGGCGCGAGGGCCGCACACCCTGCTTCTGTCGCCGCAGGTTCTGATGCCACGAATGCTTGGTTTGCGCTGAGCACCGCATGCTCCGGCCGCCATACGTAGGACGTACGACTGTGGCATATTGAGTAGCAGCGCTCTTCGCTGCGGCTAGCGCACCCTCACTAGGTACACCCAGCGCTACTGAAAACCTGACGCTGGTCGGAGCCTGCATTGCCGGGGTCGGCGCTGCCAGAGCCGGTTGCTGGCTCCCAGTGCAGGTATCGGTGCCGCGAACGCTTGGTTCTCCGCTGGCACAGTGTGCCCCGGTATGGGCAAGGCCGCTCCATAGACCGGGGACGCCGTTTGCAGGGCATATTGTTGTGGCATATGCTGCGCGACGTATGCCTGGGGCAGAGCTCGCGTAGCGAAGATCTGCCCTTCAGGCTGGGTCGAGGCCGACGTCATGTTGTCGCCAGCCTCTTGAGTGCGACGCCTTTCTTGACGTCGCTCGAGGAACACTCGGGCATCTTGGCCTAAGTGGCACCGTTCCAGCTCTGTCCTCAGGTCCGTCGACGGAAGCTTGGTGGAGCTGGAACTCCCCCGTCTGGCCGTCAACCGTTGGCGTGCGCATCACCGACACAGCCGGTTGGTCGGAGTGTCGTCCCCGCCGAAGTCAATGGTTTGCGGCGGCGACGACAAGACGGTCTACCTCGCGAATCCACTGCTGGGTCGCTGCCTGAGGTGCGTCCCCAGCAGGGGGATTGCGCAGTAGCGCCCTTGCTGTGGCTAGCGCACCCCCACCGGGTACGCCCGGCGCTACTGAAGGCCTGACGCTGGATGGAGCCTGCATTGCCGGGGTCGGCGCTGCCAGAGCCGGTTGCTGGCTCCCAGCTTGCCCTGTCACACTCCGTCCTGAGTGTGTCATCATGTACTCTCCCCTGGTCACGGTTTGCTGCGGGCGCAGGGGGGAAGAGTTTGCCGCTGAAGGAAGCTTGGTCATCTTCGTCGGCGGAAACTCGTCGCGCTAGGAGAAAAGCCCCCTACCTGGCGCGCCAAATGTCGAAGTGTGCGATCGACACTTCCCCCGGGCCTGCACTGGACAGCCTGCGGAGGTTCTTTTTTTGGCGGGGCTAGTCCCTAGCGGAGAGCTTGCGCGGATGGACGAGTTAGCGAGAGCTTGACACGGCGAGTTTTACGTGGTTCAGGCCGCCGGAGCGTAAAACCCTACGTCCACGGCGAGTTATGGAGCTTGCTATATTGCTTGCTGCTCAGGACCGGAGGCCTGAGCTTGGGGGTGAGTTACAGCTTGAGAGTGTATGGCTAGCGTATGAGTTGCAAAGTGCGAACCCCTGCTATCGACGCCTACCTGAGCCTTTTATAGTCCAAGACTCGGGCGGCTTACAAGGGAAGCCGGGACCCGACAGGTGGTCCCGGGAAGATTGTCTATTATCTACCGTATCTGTAGTTACGCCGGTAGTTGCCTCTGGTCGAAGGCTTCTGAGTCTTCATCTTGCCGCCCTGCCCATGCCGCATGCTAGTCGTAGTGGTTGATGACGGTGCAGGTGGCATGGGATGTCTTGTCACGGCGTTTATTAGCTGGCAGGTTCTGACACCGCGCGCCAGTCTGTGATGCGACTGGGCGCAACGGCACCTGACAGACGCGTGCTCCGCGTTTCCGCGTCTTGGGAAGACGCGGGCCTTGAATACCTTGTACGGGCAAGGTGTGGGGCGCCTTTACGCCCGCTGCCTACCGCTCGGGGGCAGGCAGCACCGTTCTTCTGGCCACGTGGCGGGTCCGGAGCCCTTCTCTGAGGCGAGAAGGGTCCGGCCTGCGGGGCACGTGGAGCCTCCGGACCTCTCCCCGCGGAGGGGGGAGGTCCAGCTTCTGTATGCCACGTGGCGGGCCCGGAGCTCTCCTCTGCGGAGAGGGAGGTCCGGCCCCGCTGGACGCGTGGCATCTTCGGACCTCTCTCCCGCGGAGGGGGAGGTCAGGCTTCTGTATGCCACGTGGCGGGCCCGGAGCTCTCCTCTAAGGAGAGGGAGGTCCGGCCCCGCCGGACGCGTGGCGCCTTCGGAGCTCTCCCTGCGGAGAAGGGCGAGTACCTTAGGCATTTTACCCTGTGCGCGGGGGTACCCCATATCTCAGGTACCGACATGCTCCTCGACCGGCTGAAGCGGGCTGTCAACCGCATGGACGCCGAATCGCGGCGGATCAACAGGGAGGCCCTGGAGGCACACGCCCGGGCCGAGGAGAGCCTCTCTGCCACTGAGTATATACGGCAGCGGTTGGAGCGCCGTAAACTCGTCGTTGAGGAACGGGAGCGTTCCACGGCAGCCGAGGCTGAGAGGGTCGCCGCGCAGCTGGCGGCGGGCGAGGATGACCTTCGAGCTCGGATCGAGGAGCTAGAAATTCTGAAGGCAGACCTCGACTTGAGGGAGGAACAGGTCTCCCGCGAACGCTGGGCGGTCTTGGATCTGGAGTTGGCCGCCGACTTCAAGGCTTCTGAGTTGGAGCGGCTCGCCAAGACTCTCCACCTTCGGGAGAGCTCCCTGGCGGCCAAGGAGAAGGAATTCTCCGAGAGAAACCTAGAGGCCCTGCAGGAAGCCCGCCGCGAGGTGGAAGAGCTCTCGGCCTTGCGGTCCTCCGAGGCTCATGCGGTCTCAAGCTTCGTTGATCGAGCGGGGTCCGCCCTGATCCCTCTTGGCTTCAGTCCGGTGAGGGCAGCGGCTCCTGCGTTGAAGGTGGCGGAGGTGATCCCCGCGCTGGAGTCGATCGGCGCCAAGCTGGACAGGCTAGACTCGGTGGTCGCCAGCGAGCTTGAGGCCGAGGGACGCGGCCTAGCCTTAGAGGTCGCCTCACATGTGCTGGCATGCTTCAAGAGCCGCGACCCCTCTTTCTCCCTGGAACCAGCGAGAGAGGGCCCAGCCGCGGAGCGGGAGGAAGCTGCCAGGGCTGAAGTCGAGGATGTGGCCGCCCTTGTAGCCGCTAGGTTCCAGCGTGAGCCGGGAGGTCCTTAGGACTTGTTTCTCCCTTTTTATCGAGTCTATAGTCCAGCTCATGGAGCCTCGCATAATTTGACTCTTTTAGATATTTGTGTCTATGATGCCTTTTCTCTCCTTCTTGGCTTTGCCTGACTGAGTCCTTAGCTCCGCAAGGTACTCAGAGGCCTTCTCCAATCTCGGAGCTCTGCACAGACACCTTCCCCGGGTCCTAACTGTGTTAGGGGCCCCCGGGGGTCTCCGGATCTCGCCCTATGGGGAGCTCCAGATCTGCCTGCCACGTGGCGGGTCCGGAGCCCCTCCTCAGGAGGCGGGAGCTCTGGCCCTGCTGGACACTTAGGGCTTTCGGAGCCCTCCCACCGAGGGGGAGGTCCGGTTTCCGCCTGCCACGTGGCGAGTCCGGAGCCCCCCTCAGAGGAGGCGGGAGCCCCGGGCCCGCTGGATACGTGGGGCCTTCGGGCCTCGCCCCTGCTGAAGGGGCGGGACCCGGTCCTTCCAGTCCTAGGCCGGAGTAGTTGGTAGCTCCTTTCTCCCCGCTTCATGCAGTCCCCGTTGCCGTAACCTGGAGGTCCTGCACACAGGCAGAGGAAAAGTAATTCTCCTCGGGGGGTCCTCCCCTCCCGTCTCCTAGTCTTATTCGGCTTATGATCCTGATCCGTTATACGGGGCTTGGTCAATTCTGTGCTCGAGGCGCAGGAGCTCCGGCTCCCTCCGAGGTCTAGGTACGGTCGTCCGATCCCTAGTACCGGGCCGTGCGCTGGGGAAGCAGAGTGCACGTGCTTTGGTTTCATGACCAGGCAAAGCGGTTGTACTCCCCTGTACCTCCAGAGGGCAGGATGCGCACGCTTTGGGCTCGGAGCCTGCTAAGCGGCATACGCACCCTGGACCCCCCATGCACAACGCAGGCCTTTCCTAGAGGTGACCAACTGGCACCGCAACACCTGACTGGGGGAGGCCCGAGAGACTCACTCGGCCATCGGCAGGTGATCCTCCCCTCCCGTCTCCTAGTCTTATTCGGCTTATGATCCTGATCCGTTATACGGGGCTTGGTCAATTCTGTGCTCGAGGCGCAGGAGCTCCGGCTCCCTCCGAGGTCTAGGTACGGTCGTCCGATCCCTAGTACCGGGCCGTGCGCTGGGGAAGCAGAGTGCACGTGCTTTGGTTTCATGACCAGGCAAAGCGGTTGTACTCCCCTGTACCTCCAGAGGGCAGGATGCGCACGCTTTGGGCTCGGAGCCTGCTAAGCGGCATACGCACCCTGGACCCCCCATGCACAACGCAGGCCTTTCCTAGAGGTGACCAACTGGCACCGCAACACCTGACTGGGGGAGGCCCGAGAGACTCACTCGGCCATCGGCAGGTGCCTCAAGCGCGGCCGCCCTCGGTAGGATAGTGAATGCTGACTATGGATGAGCGCGGGAGATAGGGAGCTAGATGTACGATGAACATACATAGATAGTGCGATCATAAAAATTAATGCATAATTTAAATGAGCGCATGAGAGAGAGCTAAGTAGAACAAGTTTCTGTGTTCATGCCCATAGGTGGAATTCTGGCTGTACATGGAGGCAATGATCCGCCTCGTCTACAAGGGAAGCAAGACTCTACGCGCTTAGGGTCGGAACCAGGCTAAACTGGATGTAGTCCTGTACCGTCCCTTGAGACTTAGCTGCCCCAAGCACTGTTCCTAAATTCTATGGGATTCATTACAGAAGGGAATGACCCTGTTCTACTAATGCTCGGGGGGTAGGACTTACAGTGTTGCTCCATGCCAAGGGTTTTGGAAACGGATCCCACACTCGGTTGAAAGGCATGTGTACTTGGGGTGGCAGCTTTCATGATTCGGAAGGGACCCTCCCTGCTGGGGGAGTGTTTATAGGTCCTTCTCGGGGAAGAGCGTGCCGCGACACCAGGTTGCCCTTCTGCAGGTACCCGACGCGTTTGGTTCTATGGCGGTAGTGCTTAGAGCATCAGCCGAGACCGTGCGTTGTGGTATGTTACCTGCAGCCGAGTCTCGTCGACGAGGCTGTCATCTTCACGCTGGATCAGGTCCTGCACGGCTTCTCCTGGGCGCCCCCGGGGAGTTCTCCCCTTCTGGCTAAGGCCTTCAAGGAGTAGGTGGACCCGGGCTCGTCTTGGAAGACCTAAGGCATCTTCCCCTTCTGGCAAGGCCTTCAAGGGGTTGACAGACCTTGGGCGGCCCCCGGGAGGTATGACCGAGGCACGGAGGCGTGCTCTCGGGTGAGGCTGGCCCGACCTTGCACCATTGTGATCGGTGCTTGGGCTGCTGCGACTACTTGGGGCTTCTCCAAGGTTGACGCTGCAGCAGTGCAGCCTCCACTGACCTGGGACGGCAGCCACAGCCGGCTACCGCCCCGGTCCGTCACCATCAGAGCTGGAGTCCTCACCGTTATGCACTGTCTTTATGACACGCTGAGGCTCCTGAAACCCCACCTGGTGGGCGGCACTGACTGGAGCGTTGACTTTCTGCTTGCCATCCCTCTGAGGGTAGGGCGGTGCTTCAGCTCTCTGCTGTCTTCCTTTGCGGAAGCGCTCTGCGAGCCTCTGGATATCCCAGCACTCGGCAGCAGTATGGTTGCCGGCGCCATGCACGGGGCATAGCCCACCCTGGTCACTATCCGGGGCCGGTGACTGCCGCTGCTTTTTGTCGGGGCGTGGCCCCCGAGCTCCACTAGTCGTCGCTGCTGCGGCGACGGGAGCCGCGAACGATGACTTCATCTTGCCACTCCCCCGGTTCTTGGCCTTCTTGCCACCTCCATAGGCAGCAGCGCCGATCCAGGGCTGTCCTCCTGACTCGGAGGTCGGCAGAGAGTGCCAGTTCTGCCCTTCAGCTGCTCTGGCGCATTTGTCCGCCAGGCTGAAGAGCTCAGAGACGTCGCGGACCTCTCTGGTCGCGAGCTTCTCAAGCATTTTCTCGTCCCGGACACCCTGCCGAAACGCTACCACCACAGAAGCACTTTGAATATGCGGGATGGTGTTGCGTACCTGGGAGAATCGCTGGATGAAAGAGCGCAGCGACTCCCCAGGTTGCTGCTTGATGGCGTGGAGGTCAAGCTCCGTGCCGGGACGGGTGTAGGAGCTGCCAAAGTTGGCGACGAACTGCCGGCAGAGTTCTCCCCAGGAAGTTATGGACCCCTGAGGGAGATTCATGAGCCAAGACCGAGCTGGGCCGGTCAAGGCGACGGGGAAGTAGTTGGCCATAACAGCCTCATCCCCTCCTGCGGCAAGTACGGCGGTGGAGTAGATCTGGAGGAACTCTGCCGGGTTGACGCTGCCGTCGTACTTCTCGGGCAGGTGCGGCCAAAACTTGCGCGGCCACCTCGCGAAGCGAAGGTGGGGCGCAAGGGCCGCACATCCTGCTCCTGTTGTCGCAGGTATTGGTGCTGCGAACGCTTGGTTCGCACTTGGCACCGTGTACCCCGGCATGGGCAAGGCTGCACCATGGACCGGGGGCGCCGCTTGCAGTGCATATGGTTGTGGCATATGCTGTGTGGCGTATGCCTGGGGCAGGGCTCGCGTGGTGAAGATCTGCCCTTCAGGCTGGGCCGAGGCCGACGTCATGCTGTTGCCAGCCTCTTGGATCCGACGCCTTTCTTGACGTCGCTCGAGGAACACTCGGGCATCTTGGCTCAAGTGGCACCGCTCCAGCTCTGCCCTCAGGTCCGCTGACCGAAACCTGGTGGAGCTGGAGCCCGCCGTCTTCCCGTCAACCGTTGGCGTGCGCGTCAGCGACACAGCCGGTTGGCCGGAGCGTTGCTCTCGCCGAAACCGAGGGTTTGCGGCGGCGACGACAAGGCGGTCCACCTCGCGGACACACTGCTGGGTCGCTGAGTGGGGTGCATCCCCAGCAGGTGGATTGTGCAGTAGCGCTCTTGCTGCAGCTAGCGCACCCCATGGTGTACGCTCAGCGCTGCAGAAGATCTCACGCTGGTCGAAGCCTGCCTTGCCGGAGTCGGCGTTGCCGGAGTCGGCTGCTGGCTACCAGCTTGTGCCGACACACTCCGGCCTGAGTGCGTCGACATGTACTCCCCGCTGCTCACGGTCCGCCGTGAACGTGGGGGGGGGGGGGAGAGTTTGCCGCTGAAGGAAGCTTGGTCATCTTCGTCGGCGGAAACTCGTCGCGCAAGGGAAAAGCCCCCTACCTGGCGCGCCAAATGTCAAAGTGTTCGGTCGACACTTCCCCTGGGCCTGCACTCGGCAGCCCGCGGAGGTTCTTTTTTTCGGTGGGGCTAGACTCTTGCGGAGAGCTTGAGCGTATGGACGAGTTAGTAAGAGCTTGACACGGCGAGTTTTACGTGGTTCAGGCCGCCGGAGCATAAAACCCTACGTCCACGGCGAGCTATGGAGCTCGCTGTATTGCTTGCTGCTCAGAACCGGAGTCCTGAGCTTGAGGATGAGTTACAGCTTGGGTGTGAATGGCTAGCGTATGAGTTGCAGGAGTGCGAACCCTTGCTATCGTCGCCTACCCGAGTCTTTTGTAGTCCAAGACTCAGGTGGCTTACAAGGGGCGCCCGGGACCCGACAGGTGGTCCTAGGGAGATTGACTGTTATCTACCGTATCTGCAGTTATGCCGGTAGTTGTCTCTGGCGAAGGCTTCTGAGTCTTCGTCTTGCAGCCCTGCCCATGCCGCATGCTAGTCGTAGTGGATGATGATGGTGGGGGCGGCATGGGATGTCTTGTCGCTGCGTTTATTGGCTGGCAGGCTCTGACACCGCGCGCCAGTCTGTGATGCTACTGGGCACAATGGCACCTGACAGAGGCGTGCTCCGCGTCTCCGCGTCTTGGGAAGACGCGGGCCTTGAATACCTTGTACGGGCAAGGTATGGGGCGTCTTTACGCCCGCTTCCTATCGCTAGGGGGCAGGCAGCGCCGTTCTGCTGGCCACGTTGCGGGCCCGGAGCCCTCCTCAGATGAGAGGAGGGGTCCGGCACCGCGGGACACGTGGAGCCTTCGGACCTTTCCCCGCGGAGGGGGAGGTCCGGCTTCTGTCGGCCATGTGGCGAGCCTGGAGCTCCTCTCTGAGGAGTGGGAGGTCTGGCCCCGCTGGACACGTGGCGCCTTCGGACCTCTCTCCCGCAGAGGGGGAGGTCCGGCTTCTGTATGCCATGTGGCAGGCCCGGAGCTGCGTGGCGCCTTCGGAGCTCTCCCTGCGGAGAAGGGCGGGTTCCTTAGGCATTTTCCCCTGTGCGCGGGGGTACCTCATATCGCAGGTACCGACACGAGGTGACTACCGAGACCCGGTGGGCCTGGAAGTAATGGCCGAGCTTCCTGGAGGCCATGAGCACCGCATACAGCAGCTTGTGGACTTCTAGGTACCTTGTCTTGGCATCATGAAGTACTTCGCTGATGTAGTAGACAGGCCTCTGGATGGTTCGAACCCTCTCTCTTAGGTCTGGGAGGTCTTCATCCATTGGCCCTGGCCCGCTGGAGGTGAGTGGACCCACGGGGGCCTCCAGGAGCTGGGATCCAGAGGCCCTTAAGCTATCTTGGTTCTCCGGGGGGCCCCGCGGGTTCTCCGGGGGCTCCGGGGGGTCTTGAGGGATCTTCGGGAGGTCCCGTTGGGCTCCCGGGGGGTCCCACAGGACCCCCGGGGGTTTATCTCGGGGGTCCGGGAGACCGCCCTGGACCTCCGGGAGGCCGACCTGGACCTCCGGGAGGTTGCCTTGGAAGTCCGAGAGACCGTCTTGGTACTGCGGGGCCTCCTGGCGTCTGTCTTCTGCTGCCGGAGCAGGTTGTGAAGATGAGAGGTCCGGCCGCTCTGCGACGAGGACCATACTCACCACTTCAGTTGTCGCCGCGATGTAGAGCAGCAGGTGCTCTCCGGGCTCAGGGGCTACCATGATAGGTAGGGTCGTCAGGAGTCGTTTCAACTCCTGGAAAGCCTCTCCTGCCTCGTCGGTCCAGGCAAATGGGCCAGACTTGCGCAGGAGCTTAAAGAAAGGAAGTGCCCGCTCTGCTAGCCTCGGTATAAACCGACTCAGCGCGGCTAGGCATCCCGTGAGTTTCTGGACATCCCTGACGCAGGCAGGAGGCCGCATCAAGTCGATGGCCTTGATATTCTCTGGGTTGGCCTCAATCCCCCGGTGAGAGACCAGGAATCCTAAGAGCTTCCCAGAGGACACACCGAACACACATTTGTCTGGGTTCAGCTTGGTGTGCGTAGAGTGCAATTTGTCAAAAACTAGGGCTAGGTTATCTAACAAAGATGAACCCTGCTTGACCTTGACAACGATGTCATCGACGTACACCTCAACTAAGTTTCTTATTAACTTCCCAAAGGTTTTGTGCATCGCTCGCACAAAGGTGGGGAGTGCATTCTTTAGGCCGTAAGGCATAGACACATAACAATAAAGGCCATCTACTGTGATGAAGGAGGTGTGCTCTTCATCCTCCCTAGACATGGGGATCTGATGGAAACCCGAGTAGGCGTCTAGGAAGCACAGCATATCACAGCCTGATGTTGAGTCTACTATTTGATCTATTCTAGGGAGAGGGAATGGATCTTTGGGACATGCCTTATTGAGACTGGTGTAGTCGATGCACATCCGGAGCTTCCCGCTGGCCTTCGGGACAACGACGGGGTTCGCCAACCATCGGGGGTGGTGGACCTCCCGTATGAAGCCAGCGTCCAGCAGCTTCTTGACTTCTTCACGGATGAAGTTTTGCCGCTCGATGGACTGCTTGCGGGGCTTCTGTTGAACCGGCCGGGCGTCGGGGAAGACTTTCAAGTGGTGCTCGATCACCTCCCTGGGGATCCCCGGCATCTGTGACGGCTGCCATGCAAACACGTCGACGTTGTGCCGGAGGAAGGTGACGAGCGCGCCTTCCTATTTGCTATCAAGGCCCCCGGCTACCCGGGTGGTCTGGGTGGCTTTGGCGCCGACTTGGACGACCTTTAAGGGGATGCCGCCCTCGTCGAGGGGTTGCACCCGGGGTGCTGTGGCGGAGGCACAGTGGCTGACGCCACCCGCTCAACCGAGACAGGCCACTCGCCCGGGAATCGCATTGGGTGGTGCCGTGTTACGCGGCACCCAACACCACACATATGAGGAACAATGTATTACATAAAACAATAGCGGAGGCTTACAAGTTTTTCTTTGTAAATACTTTACATCAAGTAACTACAGCGGAAGTCTATACCAACTCACGTCGAATAACTAAGAGCACTCGAGATGAAGTCCAGCCCGCGGACTTCTCTCGCTAGCAACACGAAGACAAGCAGCAGCGGCTGGGTTCTCCATGTGTTACCTGACTCGGGAGTCCCCGAGTCTCACCGGACAACCTTCTTTTCAGCATCGTTGTTAACCTGCAAAACCACTTATATAGCAAGCGTGAGCACATAGGCGCAGCAAGTCTGACCCGTCTCTCCTAAGCAAGAAACTCTACATGCACGACGGTTGCAATTGGGTTGGCTAGATTTGCATAAAGGACTCGCCTAAAGTCGATCCTTAACTTTCAGATTTTAAGCCTCATTGTGCAAACCTTGAGCTGAAAAACAACGCAACTCCACAATCAAACAAGAAACGCTTTGTTGCGATGCTCCTTGCACAAAGTGAAAGTAAAGTTTAATGAGCCTATCTCTAATTCAATCATGGTTGCAATACAAGTTATAGTACATCCTCATCAAGTTCAAAAGAATAATTCCAGTTGTTACTACGTCAAGAAGCAGTGGGCAAGTATGCTCATATGACCGCGAGCGACGGTGATTCGAATCAGTACACGCCCGGACTACACGACACGTACACCCGTACTCCGAGTTGCCGGCAGCAACCTCGACTGACGTTGTACGCGGCCACCTTTCCCAAGATCTTCCACATTGGACGCAGTCCAACTGCCCCGAGTACGCAAGCTCCCTCAAGGTACATACCCGCTGTGGTATGTTCTTGAGCGAGGTACCTCCTGCTACCCTGACGCCGAAAGCCTAAGGCAGTTGGAAAAGTTCCACTATGGATCTCCCAAGGTACATCGGTTTCCTGGGTCCCATATAGCCAGTATGTGCCCGGTACACAACTCAAACTTGTCCAACAGGGCCAAGCACGGACGGGCCTTAACCGACACAGGCAGGACTATGCACGCACGGCCTGCAACCTGCTGCATCTAGACCTCCCTGCCCGGTCTCCATTTCTTATGTGTGAACTTTCCTCACCTTTTCTAATTCGGACCCGTTCCGAGTAAACCAGCCCTAAACTCGCGAGTAGATTCCAACTACTCGTCTTCTACTGGACCTTTCCTACTAACATTAGCGTAGCCAAATTCCCTCGGGGAGTTGCTATTCTACCCTTTCTCTCTTAGGTGTTTCTGGTCATGCAAGTGGGGTTTTCAATATCATCTAGACGTAATGCAATCAATGATGCAAAGCTATGATTTCTACAAATAAAAATGCTTTATAAAACGGTTCAAATGCAAACCGGGGCTTGCCTGTTTTGCAGGTGACTACTGTTACAATCAGTTAGTGATGATCACTTGGAGCTTGATCACTTGATTTCCTCCCTCCTTGATCTTCACCTCAGGTTCTTCTCACCTTCTTCACGTATATACTACACGATATGATCATGCATATGTATTTAATTGAAAAGCTTTTGTTGATAAGATCTAATGACCATTTTAAAACTGGAACTTTGTTTAAGAATTTAAAATAACATTTGTGCTAGTGGTTTGGGTTGGGCTTAAACACTATGATCACATATTAAGTGCTTTTCCCACTTAAGTGTTGATCACCTTAAGAGGTCACACATGACAGTGGTGATCCAGAGCTCTAATGGAGCTGAGAATTTTCATGTGAGTTCCTTGTCACAAGAAAGTCCTCTGGACCCAAAATTTAGCACATTTCATGGAATAGTTAATTCAGAATAATTCTCTAAGTGTTTAGTCAAAGATGAATTAATTCTGAGGTAACATCCATGTTCATGTCAAACTCAGTGAACCACAATTTCAATTATAGTTTATAGAGTCCACATGAATTTTCCTAGGATTTTTGGAGCTAGGAATTTCCCAGAACTGAATTTACAAGTTTTGGAAATTCCCTGAAAATGTTTCTGTATTCATTTGAATACAGAAACTTACAATCTGGATTACCCTGATCAATTCAACTCCAAATGAGCTGAAACTTTAACAGGAGTCTAATAACAACCTAAGGAATATTCTGGCAAAATTTGAGGATTTTTGGATAAACCAAACTCCCTCTAAAATTCTTTTACTGAAAAGCTTTAATGAATTTTCCAGAATTAAATAAAGACTTTCATATAAATTGGGTTGCATATTTGGATAGAGTTTGTCAATCTGAATCTAACCCAATTTGAATCACTAAATTTGGAGGTTCCTAGCAAAAGTTATGCTCTTCTAAAGTTTGGGGAAAAATCTGGGATTTGAATAAATCCGGGGAAAAGTTTAAACCTGACTGTGGGACCAGGGACACGTGTCTGCTGTCGGGAGCGCGCCACACGGGCTACAGAATTGTTTCCCGCGCTGTCACAGCCGATCCCGCGCCACAGAGTATCCGGTCCACTGTTTCCGTGCGACTGATGCGTGGGGCCGGTAGCACCTTCGTCTACCTCCCGCCCCCTCGCTTCTGCGCCGCCGGGCTCGCCGGAGTTCGCCGGTTTTCGTCGCTCCGACCAACTCCCGAGCTGTCACTCGCCGCCAGGCCCTATTTTAACCCGAGGAACACGATGGTGGGACTTCCCCAGACCGGCGAGGTTCCTAAACCACCCCGCACCGGTGCAGCGGCTCTGAGGGAGTCCGGCAACGTTGCCCCGATGCTCTAGCCCGCCAGAAGTCCCCTGGAAAGGATCTACAGCACTAGTGGAGGTTTGCCCTGCCCGGCATGGCCGCATATGGGCTCGGAAACGGCTCCAACCTAGATTTCATCGTGCACCCGATGCCCCTTATTGTGGTAGCCGATGGAAAAGCTTGAAACAAGCCGTCTACCATGGGTTTCATGCAACGTTTTGTGAAGAATAAAAGTTGCTACACCAGTCTAGATTCTATGTGCGAAATTTGCAGAGCTCTAAACAAATATAACTTGAGAATTTCGTCGATTCATACCCGCGGGTCAGTTTTCACCGGCCGGAGAGGATCTTTGAAATTCGTTGTTGAGAGGCCAAGACAGACTCGGTGCTTCGGGTGGAAGCTGCACGGAGACCTTGCGCGTCCCAGGGACCGCCTCCTTGGTCGTGAAAGTCTCTCTGTGGAGCTGTCCACGGGAGCACGTTGCCGCCGGGGTGTTCGGCCGCCGCGGAAACTCGATGTTCTCGGCGTAGAGGGCACGAACGCGCTTGGCGATGGCTCGAGGAGGTCGTGGGGACGATGGTGGTGTTGCTCGTCTGCTCAACCGAGGCTTCACACTCTAGTTATGGCGGTGGCCGATCGAGCGGACGGCATTGGCCGCTGCGGCTGTTTCTCGCGCGAGGAAAGAAGCAGAGCGGTGCTGGTCTTCGGGAATGAGCGAAGAGGAGCACGGCAGAGGGTATAAGACGGTCGGGCGGCTTCTCCAGCGCGACGAAATCCAGCAGGAGGTGGAGGCGTCGGCTGATCGCGGTGTCGAGCGGAGCTGCGCCCTCGGTCTCGGTTGCCGACTGAAGGAGGCAAACAGAGACCCAACACTTAGATCTTTTGCAAATTTTCAGTTCCCACAATGACATGTGGGACCCACTGATCAGTCCTCCTTATCCCCCCTCCAAATATCTCCCAAGTTTGAATGTTGAGTGAATTCAATTGTGGGAATTCAAATCTGGTATGTATTTGGATAATTGGGCAAGTTTCATCCAAATTCAAATAGGTATTTGAATTCTTTGTCTTTTAAAGTCCATTTTGCAAAATGAGTTGCAAACTATTTCCATAAATCATGAAACTTTGCACACCCCCTAATTTGGACTCAAGGAATTCAAATATGAAATCTGATTTTTTTTATTTTGGCTGCTGCAAATGAGATTTTTAGCACAACAGTTTTGAATTCCATTGTGTTTTTCTCATTTGAATTTTTGTTTGAACAAATTGTTCCAAATCTGATTTTTGCTTTCTCACACATATGGGAACTTCCCATCCTTGTTTTTGATCCCTCTAGGGTTCCAAGTTCTCAAATGAACAATTGACTTGTGTGAAGAAAGCCCTCATGTGTGTTATCACATGTGGGGAAAAGTTTTAACAAGTCCCAAATTTCATACACATGAAACAAAACTTTGCAACCAAGTGTTTCTTTGTATTCATAATTTTGGGACCTTTACATTCCTCTCCCCTTAAAAGGAATCTCGTCCCGAGATTCAAAAGAAGAACGGGGTGGAAGGTAATTACAAGGTTTATGACAAAAGCTCCGGATAGTTCTTGTGGATATAATCTTCGGTTTCCCAAGTCGCCTCTTCCGGGGTATGATTACTCCACAGGACTTTGTAAAATTTTAAAGTCCGGTTTCTAGTGGTCCGGGTCTTTTCGTCGATAATTTGCACAGGTTGCTCGACATAGGTGAGATCCGGCTTCAACTCGTCGATGTCTTCGGTGCGGATGGCAGCTGTAAACTTGAGACACTTCCGCAGCTGGGACACGTGAAATATGTCATGAATACTGGCAAGGCTTGCCGGTAGTTCCAGCCGGTAGGCTACAGTTCCGCACTTCTCCGTGATAGTAAATGGACCGATGAATCGGGGAGCAAGTTTCCCCTTGACACCGAACCGATGAATCCCCTTCATCGGAGACACACGAAGATACACGTGCTCTCCGACTTCGAAATGCAGCGGTCGACGTCTCTGGTCCGCGTAGCTCTTTTGACGAGATTGGGCAGCTTTGAGGTTCTCTTGTATTATCCGAACTCTCTCTTCGGCTTCATTGACAAGATCAACCCTGAATGTTACTTGTTCACCGGATTCGCACCAATTCAATGGTGTACGGCACTTCCGGCCGTATAGAGCTTCATATGGTGCCATCTTAATGCTCGTCTGATATCCGTTGTTGTACGAGAACTCCGCCAGCGGTAAGTGGTCATCCCAGCTCTTACCGTGGTGGATGGCACATGCTCTTAGCATATCCTCTAGTATTTGATTCACCCTCTCAGTTTGCCCATCGGTTTGAGGGTGATATGCAGAGCTTCTAATCAACTTTGTCCCCAAGGAGGTATGTAGCTGTTCCCAGAAACGGGCTACGAACAGCGATCCTCTATCTGACACAATGGTGCGGGGAACTCCATGTAAGCACAAGATCCGTGCTATGTACAGCTCCGCATACTGCTTTGCGTTGTACCTAGTATGCACAGGAATGAAATGTGCTGATTTGGTTAATCGGTCCACAATTACCCAAATCGAATCATGGTTGTGGGAGGTCATCGGCAACCCGACGATGAAGTCCATACTCAAGTCTTCCCACTTCCATGCCGGCACATGCAATGGCTGCAACAGGCCTGACTTCTTCATGTGGTCGGCCTTGACTCTTCGACACGTATCACACTCTGAAACGTACTTTGCAACTTCACGTTTCATACGTGTCCACCAAAACTTCTTCCGGAGATCTTGGTACATTTTATTACTGCCCGGATGAATGGAAAACTTGGACAAATGAGCCTCATCCAAAATTTTCTTCCATAGTCCCATATCCCGGGGTACTACAATCCGGTCGTTGAACCACAAGGTACCTTCATCGTCCTTCCGGAAGCACTTCATTTCTCCGTTGTCTATCCTCCGCCGTATGTGAGACATACCCTTGTCTTTTCGTTGAGCTTCCATGATCTCCTCTCGGATAGTAGGAATGAGAGCAAGATTATAGAGAGCTCCATACGGGATGACACGGAGGCTTGGTTCTTCATCATCCATTTCAGCAATAGTTAGGTGATGGATATGCGCCTTACGACTGAGCGCATCGGCGACCACATTCGCCTTTCCTGGATGATAATGGATTTCCAGTTCATAGTCCTTAATGAGCTCTAGCCATCTTCGTTGCCTCATGTTCAATTCTTTCTGAGTGAAGATGTATTTCAAGCTCTTGTGGTCGGTGTAGAGGTGTACAAGATTTCCAAGCAAGTAAT
Organism: Neostapfia colusana; assembly: GCA_030760725.1. Classification (NCBI taxonomy): domain Eukaryota; kingdom Viridiplantae; phylum Streptophyta; class Magnoliopsida; order Poales; family Poaceae; genus Neostapfia; species Neostapfia colusana. The sequence continues at coordinate 26,187,014 of JASWHV010000017.1, read as the reverse complement.
GCCTCCACATCTTCAAAGCAAGGACCACGGCAGCTAACTCAAGATCATGAGTTGGATAATGCTGCTCGTGAGTTCTGAGTTGACGAGATCCATAAGCGACCACTCGTCTTTCTTGCATCAGCACGCAACCAAGACCGATGCCAGATGCATCGCAATAAACGTCGAATGGCTTTGTTGTATCCGGCTGAGCAAGAACTGGGGCGGTTGTGAGATGCTTCACTAAGGTCTTGAAAGCTTGTTCACACGCAGCACCCCACACAAATCTGGTATTCTTCTTTAATAATTCCGTCATCGGTTTAGCAATCTTGGAAAAACTCGGAATAAACCTCCGGTAGTAACCCGCTAAACTGAGGAAGCTTCGGATTTCATGTACTGACTTTGGTGACTCCCACTTCTGCACTTGGATAATCTTACTCGGATCTACAGCGATGCCCTCCGCTGAAATAATGTGTCCGAGAAAAGGTACTTGATTAATCCAGAATTCACACTTGCTGAATTTTGCATAGAGCTGATGATCTCGCAATCTTTGTAGCACAATATGCAGATGTTCAGCATGTTCTTCCTCTGACTTGGAGTACACCAAGATATCGTCGATGAAGACCACGACGAATTTATCCAACTCCGGCATGAATACTGAATTCATCAGATACATAAAGTGTGCCGGGGCGTTGGTCAAACCAAAAGACATAACGAGATACTCATACAGCCCGTATCTCGTTGAGAATGCCGTCTTCGGAATATCTTCTGCCCGGATTTTAATCTGGTGATATCCGGACCGAAGATCCATCTTTGAAAATACCTTCGCACCCACTAATTGATCGAAGAGCATATCAATGCGAGGTAGTGGATACTTGTTCTTGATGGTAACGGCGTTCAAAGGACGATAATCAACACAAAGCCGTAGTGTTTCGTCCTTCTTTTTGACAAACAACGCTGAACAACCCCAAGGTGACGAACTTGGTCGTATAAATCCCTTGCTCATTAGGTCATTCAGCTGCGTCTTCAATTCTGCCAGTTCATTGGGTGCCATCTTATACGGCCTTCGTGATATCGGTGTTGTTCCCGGTATAAGTTCGATCTTGAACTCAACGTCTCGCTCGGGCGGCATGCCCGGTAAATCGTCGGGAAACACATCCGGATACTCACGTACCACCGGAATGTCCTCTATCTTGACAGCTTCCGTGTGGTTCACTGTTGCAATCTGCTGCCGTCTGGCGCCCAGAATTAATATATGAAGACCGTGCTGTGGGGAGTTGAGCTCAACGGTCCTGGAGCTGATGTTAAGAACCGCTCTGTGGTAACTCAACCACGACATCCCCAAAATGATGTCGATCTTCAGACCCTCAAGGATAATGAGAGTCGTAGGGTATATTTTACCCCCCAAACAAAGAGGTGCTCGGGAGACAACCTCGCTTGCGGTTCTGCTGCCCCCGGGCGAAGATATGAGGTATTGCCTCTTTGTATAAACGGTTTGGAGCTGATGTTGAGCCACAAAAGATTGGCTAATGAAGTTGTGTGTGGCACCGGAATCAAAGAGAACTAAAACCGGTAGCTGATTCAGAGAAAATATCCCTGCTAAAGCGGCTTCTCCTTCCGGAACATCATCAATCACAGTATAGTGAATGTTGCCCCTTATCTGCCCTCCTATCTGCAGATTAAGGTACGGGTCGTATTGTTGTAAATATGATGACCCATAGCCTCGAATTCCCTCCAGACATTGCCTAGCATAATGGCCCTTACGCCCACAAGTAAGACACGGATGCCTCTCGGGTTCTTCGTTGACTTGCGGTGGACTGCTAGGTACATATGGCTGCAGCGATGGAGCACAAACCACCGTCTGATGCAGCGGCAGTGGAGGTGGTGCAAGTTGTAAAACTTGACCAGTAATCAATCTCTGAGGAGTTGATCGTACAGGTGGCCTCCGTCTTTCACCGGGTGGCGTTTGATACACCAAACGGTACTTCTGAGGCACATGACTTGTGCTAGCCTGCTCGATCTTACTCATCTTTCTCTTCTCAGCTTGCCACTCAAGTGTCGGCTTCTCTTGAATGAAAGCCGCATTGACCATATCGGTGTAACTGCCGTTATTGTGTACGGCCAGCTTTTCCCGTAATATGGCACTCAGACCATGGAAAAATAGGTCACACCGTGCCTCTTCTTCCGCCACATATTCGGGAGCATATTGGGCCAAAAGATTAAATCTCCTGACATACTCGAGGACACTCATGTCCCCTTGCTTCAAGCCCAAAAATTCCTCCCGCTTTGCCTTGACAATACCTAGTGGTATGTAACGAGTACGAAAGGCTTCACAAAACTCCCTCCATGTCACTTGTTGGTCCTCTGGAATGGTTGCAAAATGATCCATCCACCAGTTTCTGGCTGCTCCATGGAGTTGTTGAGCGGCAAACTTTGTCTTCTGGTAATCCTCACACTGGAATACTCCAAATTTTGATTCCATGACACGAAGCCATTGATCTGCTTCCACAGGTTCGGTGGCTTCAGTAAAGATAGGCGGTTGAGTCGCCAAGAAGTCCAAATAAGCGTCCCGAGGTGGAACGACTTGTTGCGTGTTCTGGAGTACGCCTTGCTGTACCAAAGCTTGGAGTAAGCGTGTGTGTTCTTGTGTTGCTTCTTGGAGTAGCCTAGCATTCTCTTGATTAGACTCGACAACTCGAGTCATAAGATCCATCCATTCCGTGGATGGTGGTTCCGACGGTGGAATGGAAGCATCACCGCCTCGACGAGAACTTCCGGCCCTACTCCTAGAGCGGTTACGAACCATACTGCAAAAATATAATTGCGAAGAGTTAATCAAGAACTCAGCAGTATGTGAGACTAATGAAAACATGAATATGTCAAAACTTTATAAAAGCAGTAACAACATTCATGTTTACACAACTCCTTAGTAGGCATAGCTATTCAGCCTATCTGTACAGGACAGACCTTTATGCACTATCTCCAGATTTTGATCTAATTAAAAGCATTTTCATACTCAAGTTGAATACCAAAGTTAAAGTTAACTTCAGTATCTTTCCAACGAGTACTCATATGCCCCCAGATCATCTCCGGATTAAAAGTTATGATTTTTCCACAGTTGACAGAATTCCTAGATAAAATTTGCCAGCACCTCCTTTGTACATGGCTGATTTTATCACAGTTGTATATGTAAATACAATAAGAACCTGAACAAACTTTGAACTACAACAATGTTGCAAATTTCATAATCTTTCCAATGGTGTCTCATAGGCTTCTTAAGGGTTTATCTACAGAAAGTTATGGCTTAAAAACAGAAAGGTCCAGAGAAGTTTTGTTGCTGTCCTGGTTCTGGACAGTTTATCTCACTCTGAACTTTCTACCCATTTAGCTTGTGATTTAGCTCTGGGGATCTACAAAGAAGTTGTAGATCACTTGAAAATCTTTCCATAACTGTATCATACACCTTAATTGGGGCAAGCTACTCAGAGTTATGCTCTGTTGAAGTCCAGCACCAATTTCTGCTGAAAACAGAGCACTCTGTTTTTGAAATCTTTAAAGTCTAATCTTCCCCTTATTTGAATCTTAGCTCAAAATTAGAGTTCAATAACTAATATTTGTTTCAAACTTCCATTTTTAGTTGAAAGTTAGTTCATGAGTCATTTCTTCAAAGGAAAGGGGTTATTAAGTTTAGTACGGTGTCGACGCACCGTAAGAAGCATGTCGGTACTACGTAGCCTCGCCAAAAGAAAATCCTATCCGGATTATACCGGTATCAACGTGTCTTAGGTGGCACTAAAACGATCACTCGCAAACGTGTTCTATTCGTGCTACGGTTTCGTGGTTAATCCTGCATAAGTCACACTCAATCATCAGGCCCGGCTGCACACCGAACCCGGTATCCATACATTTCTTACACCCGTCCGTCATCATTCGCACAGGTGTTCTCAAGCCAAACACGCCTTGAGCTACGTGTTCACGTTACTAACCACGTGACGGGGTTTCCCAAATTGCACCACGCACGCCTGGGACAGACGTTGCTCGAGTACCCCAAACGACATGAAGAGTCGTAGAGTATACTAAAGCGGATCGGGTTACCTGCCACCCGTGGGGCTCCACCCTTCAGCTTGTGCGCACTGGTGGACAGCGCTTACGTGCACCCCCCAAGAAATAAATCGTCCCGAGATGCACGATTTTCCGACATAACAAATAAGTTAGGTTGCCACCTTTATATTAAGCTAATAGTAATCCTTATGTGGGCCTAGTACCGTATCCTCACCGTAACCTAAATTTTTGTTGTAATACCTTCCTTATTCCATGTGCTATTACCAATGCGGCTCTGATACCACGCTGACGTGACCCGCTCAACCGAGACAGGCCACTCGCCCGGGAATCGCATTGGGTGGTTCCGTGTTACGCGGCACCCAACACCACACATATGAGGAACAATGTATTACATAAAACAATAGCGGAGGCTTATAAGTTTTTCTTTGTAAATACTTTACATCAAGTAACTACAGCGGAAGTCTATACCAACTCACGTCGAATAACTAAGAGCACTCGAGATGAAGTCCAGCCCGCGGACTTCTCTCGCTAGCAACACGAAGACAAGCAGCAGCGGCTGGGTTCTCCATGTGTTACCTGACTCGGGAGTCCCCGAGTCTCACCGGACAACCTTCTTTTCAGCATCGTTGTTAACCTGCAAAACCACTTATATAGCAAGCGTGAGCACATAGGCTCAGCAAGTCTGACCCGTCTCTCCTAAGCAAGAAACTCTACATGCACGACGGTTGCAATTGGGTTGGCTAGATTTGCATAAAGGACTCGCCTAAAGTCGATCCTTAACTTTCAGATTTTAAGCCTCATTGTGCAAACCTTGAGCTGAAAAACATCGCAACTCCACAATCAAACAAGAAACGCTTTGTTGCGATGCTCCTTGCACAAAGTGAAAGTAAAGTTTAATGAGCCTATCTCTAATTCAATCATGGTTGCAATACAAGTTATAGTACATCCTCATCAAGTTCAAAAGAATAATTCCAGTTGTTACTACGTCAAGATGCAGTGGGCAAGTATGCTCATATGACCGCGAGCGACGGTGATTCGAATCAGTACACGCCCGGACTACACGACACGTACACCCGTACTCCGAGTTGCCGGCAGCAACCTCGACTGACGTTGTACGTGGCCACCTTTCCCAAGATCTTCCACATTGGACGCAGTCCAACTGCCCCGAGTACGCAAGCTCCCTCAAGGTACATACCCGCTGTGGTATGTTCTTGAGCGAGGTACCTCCTGCTACCCTGACGCCGAAAGCCTAAGGCAGTTGGAAAAGTTCCACTATGGATCTCCCAAGGTACATCGGTTTCCTGGGTCCCATATAGCAAGTATGTGCCCGGTACACAACTCAAACTTGTCCAACAGGGCCAAGCACGGACGGGCCTTAACCGACACAGGCAGGACTATGCACGCACGGCCTGCAACCTGCTGCATCTAGACCTCCCTGCCCGGTCTCCATTTCTTATGTGTGAACTTTCCTCACCTTTTCTAATTCGGACCCGTTCCGAGTAAACCAGCCCTAAACTCGCGAGTAGATTCCAACTACTCGTCTTCTACCGGACTTTTCCTACTAACACTAGCGTAGCCAAATTCCCTCGGGGAGTTGCTATTCTACCCTTTCTCTCTTAGGTGTTTCTGGTCATGCAAGTGGGGTTTTCAATATCATCTAGACGTAATGCAATCAATGATGCAAAGCTATGATTTCTACAAATAAAAATGCTTTATAAAACGGTTCAAATGCAAACCGGGGCTTGCCTGTTTTGCAGGTGACTACTGTTACAATCAGTTAGTGATGATCACTTGGAGCTTGATCACTTGATTTCCTCCCTCCTTGATCTTCACCTCAGGTTCTTCTCACCTTCTTCACGTATATGCTACACGATATGATCATGCATATGTATTTAATTGAAAAGCTTTTGTTGATAAGATCTAATGACCATTTTAAAACTGGAACTTTGTTTAAGAATTTAAAATGACATTGGTGCTAGTGGTTTGGGTTGGGCTTAAACACTAAGATCACTTATTAAGTGCTTTTCCCACTTAAGTGTTGATCACCTTAAGAGGTCACACATGACAGTGGTGATCCAGAGCTCTAATGGAGCTGAGAATTTTCATGTGAGTTCCTTGTCACAAGAAAGTCCTCTGGACCCAAAATTTAGCACATTTCATGGAATGGTTAATTCAGAATAATTCTCTAAGTGTTTAGTCAAAGATGAATTAATTCTGAGGTAACATCCATGTTCATGTCAAACTCAGTGAACCTCAATTATAGTTTATAGAGTCCACATGAATTTTCCTAGGATTTTTGGAGCTAGGAATTTCCCAGAACTGAATTTACAAGTTTTGGAAATTCCCTGAAAATGTTTCTGTATTCATTTGAATACAGAAACTTACAATCTGGATTACCCTGATCAATTCAACTCCAAATGAGCTGAAACTCTCACAGGAGTCTAATAACACCCTAAAGAATATTCTGGCAAAATTTGAGGATTTTTGGATAAACCAAACTCCCTCTAAAATTCTTTTACTGAAAAGCTTTAATGAATTTTCCAGAATTAAATAAAGACTTTAATATAAATTGGGTTGCATATTTGGATAGAGTTTGTCAATCTGAATCTAACCCAATTTGAATCACTAAATTTGGAGGTTCCTAGCAAAAGTTATGCTCTTCTAAAGTTTGGGGAAAAATCTGGGATTTGAATAAATCCGGGGAAAAGTTTAAACCTGACTGTGGGACCAGGGACACGTGTCTGCTGTCGGGAGCGCGCCACACGGGCTACAGAATTGTTTCCCGCGCTGTCACAGCCGATCCCGCGCCACAGAGTATCTAGTCCACTGTTTCCGTGTGACTGACGCGTGGGGCCGGTAGCACCTTCGTCTACCTCCCGCCCCCTCGCTTCTGCGCCGCCGGGCTCGCCGGAGTTCACCGGTTTTCGTCGCTCCGACCAACTCCCGAGCTGTCACTCGCCGCCAGGCCCTATTTTAACCCGAGGAACATGATGGTGGGACTTCCCCAGACCGGCGAGGTTCCTAAACCACCCCGCACCGGTGCAGCGGCTCTTAGGGAGTCCGGCAACGTTGCCCCGATGCTCTAGCCCGCCAGAAGTCCCCTGGAAAGGATCTACAGCACTAGTGGAGGTTTGCCCTGCCCGGCATGGCCGCATATGGGCTCGGAAACGGCTCCAACCTAGGTTTCATCGTGCACCCGATGCCCCTTATTGTGGTAGCCGATGGAAAAGCTTGAAACAAGCCGTCTACCATGGGTTTCATGCGACGTTTTGTGAAGAATAAAAGTTGCTACACCAGTCTAGATTCTATGTGCGAAATTTGCAGAGCTCTAAATCAATATAACTCGAGAATTTCGTCGATTCATACCCGCGGGTCAGTTTTCACCGGCCGGAGAGGATCTTTGAAATTCGTTGTTGAGAGGCCGAGACAGACTCGGTGCTTCGGGTGGAAGCTGCACGGAGACCTTGCGCGTCCCAGGGACCGCCTCCTTGGTCGTGAAAGTCTCTCTGTGGAGCTGTCCACGGGAGCACGTTGCCGCCGGGATGTTCGGCCGCCGCGGAAACTCGATGTTCTCGGCGTAGAGGGCACGAACGCGCTTGGCGATGGCTCGAGGAGGTCATGGGGACGATGGTGGTGTTGCTCGTCTGCTCAACCGAGGCTTCACACTCTAGTTATGGCGGTGGCCGATCGAGCGGACGGCGTTGGCCGCTGCGGCTGTTTCTCGCGCGAGGAAAGAAGCAGAGCGGTGCTGGTCTTCGGGAATGAGCGAAGAGGAGCAAGGCAGAGGGTATAAGACGGTCGGGCGGCTTCTCCAGCGCGACGAAATCCAGCAGGAGGTGGAGGCGTCGGCTGATCGCGGTGTTGAGCGGAGCTGCGCCCTCGGTCTCGGTTGCCGACTGAAGGAGGCAAACAGAGACCCAACACTTAGATCTTTTGCAAATTTTCAGTTCCCACAATGACATGTGGGACCCACTGATCAGTCCTCCTTATCCCCCCTCCAAATATCTCCCAAGTTTGAATGTTGAGTGAATTCAATTGTGGGAATTCAAATCTGGTATGTATTTGGATAATTGGGCAAGTTTCATCCAAATTCAAATAGGTATTTGAATTCTTTGTCTTTTAAAGTCCATTTTGCAAAATGAGTTGCAAACTATTTCCATAAATCATGAAACTTTGCACACCCCCTAATTTGGACTCAAGGAATTCAAATATGAAATCTGATTTTTTTTATTTTGGCTGCTGCAAATGAGATTTTTAGCACAACAGTTTTGAATTCCATTGTGTTTTTCTCATTTGAATTTTTGTTTGAACAAATTGTTCCAAATCTGATTTTTGCTTTCTCACACATATGGGAACTTCCCATCCTTGTTTGTGATCCCTCTAGGGTTCCAAGTTCTCAAATGAACATTTGACTTGTGTGAAGAAAGCCCTCATGTGTGTTATCACATGTGGGGAAAAGTTTTAACGAGTCCCAAATTTCATACACATGAAACAAAACTTTGCAACCAAGTGTTTCTTTGTATTCATAATTTTGGGACCTTTACAGTGGCGTGCACTCGGGTGGAGCTGGTCCGGCTCTGCACTGCCAGGGGCTGGTGCCCCAGCTGTTGCGAGCGCTTGGAGTTTCTCTAAGGCCGACACTGCAGCAGTGCGGTCTCCACGAATCCTGAGGACGCCCGTTGGTGTAGGCATCTTTAGGACGAGGTAGCCGTAGTGGGCTACTGCCATGAATCGATACAGGGCTGGCCTGCCGATTATGGCGTTGAAGGGAAGGTCGATCTCCGCTACGTCGAACAGAACGTACTCCGTCCGATAGCTGTCCGGAGCTCCGAAGGTCACCGGGAGGCTGATGTTGCCGTAGGGAACGACCTGTCCCGGCCCTACCCCTGAGAACGGGCTCGACGGGGTGAGCTTGGCCATCGGGATCTGCAGCTTCTGGAAAGCTGCATGGCTGATGAGGTTCATCCCAGCTCCACCATCTACCTAAACGTGGTACATCCTCACGTTGGCGATGGTCGGAGCTACCAAGAGCGGTAGTTGGCCGGCCCCAGCCATGTTCCTGGGGCAGTCGGTGGCGTCGAAGCTGATGGGGGTTCCCATCCACTTGAGGTGCGGTGCGGCACATGGGAGTGGTGCCACCGACGCTACCGCTCGGCGCAGAGTCTTGACTGCGCTTCGAGATGAGAGGTGGGCGGACCCGCCGTATATGACGTAGAGCTTCTTTCGACGCTCATCATCGCTGGAGCTGGAGTCCTCATGGTTGCGTACCGCCTTCACGGCGCGCTGAGGCTCCTGGAACTCCACTGGGTGGTCGACGCTGTCTGGGATGTCGACCTTCTGCTTGCCCTCCCTTGGACGAAAGGGTGGGGCGTCAGTCCGCTGCTGCTTCCCTTCGCGGAAGCGCTCTGCGAGCTTCCGGATCTCCCGGCACTCGGCAGTAGTGTGGTGACAGCTGCCGTGCACGGGGCATATCTTGTCTTGATCACCTTCTGGGATTTGTGATCTTCACTGCCTCTTGTCGGGGCGCGTCCCCCGAGCCCCACTGAGTGTCGCTGCTGCGACGACTGGAGCTGCGGTCGGTGATTCTATCTTGCCTCTGCCTCGGTTCTTGGCCTTCTTGCTGCCTCCATAGGGAGTAGGACCAGATCCGGGCTTCCTCCTGACTCAGAGGACGGCAGTGAGTGCCAGTTTCGCCCTTCGGCTGCTCTGGCGCACTTGTCTGCCAGGCTGAAGAGCTCGGAGACATCGCGGACCTCTCTGGTCGCGAGCTTCTCGAGCATCTTCTTGTCCCGGACGCCTTGCCGGAACGCCACCACCACCGAAGCATTTTGAATGTGTGGGATGGTGTTCCGCACCTGGGAGAACCGCTGGATGAAGGAGCGCAGCGACTCCCCCGGTTGTTGCTGGATGGCGTGGAGGTCAAGCTCCTTGCCAGGCCAGGTGTAGGAACTGCCGAAGTTAGCGATGAACTGCCGGCAGAGCTCTCCCCAGGAAGTTATGGAACCCTGGGGGAAGTTCATGAGCCAAGACCGGGCTGGACCAGTCAAGGCGACAGGGAAGTAATTGGCCATCACGGCTTCATTCCCTCCTGCGGCAAGTACGGCGGTGGATTAGATCTGGAGGAACTCCGCCGGGTTGACGCTGCCGTCGTACTTCTCGGGCAGGTGCGGCCGAAACTTGCGCGGCCACTTCACGAAGAGAAGGTGGGGCGCGAGGGCCGCACATCCTGCTTATGTTGCCGCAGGTACTGGTGCCGCGAACGCTTGGTTTGCACCGGGCACAGTGTACCCCGGTATGGGCAAGGCTGCGCCATAGGCCGGGGGCGCCATCTGCAGGACATATGACTGTGGCATATTCTGCACGGCGTAGGCCTGGGGCAGAGATCGCGTGGCGAAAGTCTGCTTTTCAGGCTGGGTCGAGGCCGACGTCATGCTGCCGCCAGCCTCTTGGTTGCGACGCCTTTCTCGGCGTTGCTCGAGGTATACCCGGTCATCTTGACCCAAGTGACGCCGTTCCAGCTCTGTCCTCAGATCCGTCGACTGGAGCCTGGTGGATCTGGAATCTGCCGTCTGCTCGTCAACCATTGGCGTGCGCATCAGCGACACAGCCGGTTGGCCGGAGCGTCGTCCCCGCCAAAGTCGAGAGTTTGGGCAGTGACGACGAGACAGTCTACCTCGCGAATCCACTGCTGGGTCACTGCTTGAGGCGCGTCCCCAGCAGGCGGATTGTGCAGTAGCGCTCTTGCTGCAGCTAGCGCACCCCCACCGGGTACGCCCAGCGCTACTGAATACCTGACGTTGGTTGGAGCCTGCATTGCCGGGGTCGGCGCTGCCAGAGCCAGTTGCTGGCTCCCAGCTTGTACCGACACACTCCGTCCTGAGTGTGTTGACATGTACTCCCCCCTGGTCGCGGTTCGCCGCGGCCGCGGGGGAGGAGAGTTTGCTGCTGAAGGAAGCTTGGTCATCTTTGTCGCCGGAAACTCGTCGCGCAAGGGAAAACCCCCTTCCTAGCGCGCCAAATGTCGAAGTGTTCGGTCGACACTTCCCCCGGGCCTGCACTGGGCAGCCCGCGGAGGTTCTTTTTTTGGTGGGGCTAGTAGCTTGCGGATAGCTTGAGTGTATGGACGAGTTAGGAAGAGCTTGACACGGCGAGTTTTACGTTGTTCAGGCTGCCGGAGCGTAAAACCCTACATCCACGGCGAGCTATGGAGCTCGCTGTATTGCTTGTTGCTCAGAACCGGAGTCCTGAGCTTGGGGATGACAGAAGTCTAGCGTATGAGTTGCGAGAGTGCGAACCCTTGCTAACGTCGCTGTGACGCCCTCAATTCTGTGGAAAACCACGGAACCGAGAACTAATGCATATGTGTGCCCAGGATGTTCATCACACATACACATACGTTCCACAAACTGAATTCAGATTATATATTACCACGAATAACAGAGTTTATTACAATTCCTCATGAGTCTTGGACTCATGCTCACAGCAGAAGTCTTATTTCTATGCAGCGGAAATATTATTTAAATACGGAAGCAAAAACTAATGCGGAAGCAAAACTAAGCAGAGGTGGCTCCATCCCTACTCCCTCCACAGGCAAGGTTGAGAACAGATCACACGCCATAATGCTCTACTCGGTCTTCATAGTAGTCTTCTCTTGCTGTTGATGAAGAAATAATAATGCAAGTTTGAGCACAATGATGTACTCAGCAAGTGCGGGAATAACACATGATATGCAGCCCATAAACAAGGTAGGCGATAAAAGGGCTATTTGCAGAAAAGCAGATTTATAAAACCATGATAAAACAGCAACTTCAATTTAGGTGAATGTAATCCCATCATGTATATTACCAACAAACCTCCATCGCTTCCATGTTCCATCCGAACATTAACCAATCTCTTATTCATACTCACGAATACCTCCTCGGATTCTCTACCATCTCACCTCATAAAACAACCACATCTCACACCGAGACCAATCTCATGTCATGACCCATCAGTCATGCAACCATCTTATCTCCCGGACTCAACAGTTCCAAACCTATAACCATAACCAATAACCATAACCAGGAACCCTCCCAATAACCATTCCAATAACCATCCCAGTAATCATCCCATCTAATCATGGCAGTTTAGCCAGGTGCTCGTGACCATAAGCTCGGCTATCATGATAGTTTTTTTGACTCTGCAGAGTTTGCACCTCTTTAACCACAAGTTTGTTATTTCGTCACCCGTCGGCGACTGCAGAACCTCCATTATACCAGTACACAACCGTCGGTGTATGGTCAAGAGATCACAAAATAGCCTTTACAAAGGGGTTACTAGATGTATGGACTCACTAAGGTTTCACCGGCAGGCTAGAATCTCCAATTCTCCCACCCACGGGCCCCCTCTTGTGCCATGCAGTTCCCAGGGCAGTCCTCACTCGACTCCCATTCCCCGCGCCTTCCATAGTCCATAACATCCTAGCAACTTACCTAATTACTCAGCTAAGCCGCACCCATACTTGGCCTTGTGGTGGCACTGTTATCCTGGCATGTGCATGCATGAACCGGTCCTTAGATCCGCGGCAAGCAAAACCACCCTCTCATACTACCTCATTCACAAACACAGGCTTGCCTAGATATCCCTCCGATTCATGTTTATTAACCTCATCAGTTACTTGTTATCAGTACGAATGCAGTTAGCTAGACACATCTATCTCGCTTCCCAATCCCATGGACTCAGCGAGGCATAAAACAAGAAAACCATACCCGACTCATAAACTTCCCAGGCGTCAAGGATGGTTTAATCAAAACTAGTAAACTCCTATAAAAAGGGTTTCCCATTATGTTTGACTCAGCACACACACCTTTTCGCAAAACAAAATAGTTTTACCCAAAACATAGGATCAACATGGTCAAGGAGCACTTGCCTTGTTCTTGCGGTTCCGGTTGTCCTTGATTCTCAAAACCTTGTTGCTGCAGCTCGTCGTAGACAGCTTCCTGAGTTTGTCCTGCTATGTAGGATTCATGTGCACACAAATTCACAGCAATCAATATTATGCACAAACCCTAAACTAGATGTGATGATGCACATGCATGCTATACTACGATTAGTTCTATTAGATTGATCTGATGTTCTTGCATGGCTTGCATGGTCAGAGGTTTTCAGATCAAAGATGAACGTGGCGATGATCTTGTCTTTAGATCAAACTGATCATCGAGTGTTCTGCCCACGAAAATGCTTCTGTTCGAAAGGAATTGAAGAACAGATGCAAGAGATGAACACCATGATGTCGTAAGGTGGTATTGAAGTCCTACCTCACGCTCTTCTTGACTTCGAGGTCCTCCTCAGACCACTCGGTTCTTCTCCGATGATCTCCCTTGTTGCGCTTCGGCGATGTTTTGCTCGGCGAGTTAGGGCTAGGGTGCTAAGTCGTCGGCTCAGGAGTTGAAAGAGAAGTTCGTAGTTTCGGCCAGAGGTTTCGGGTTATATTTATAATCGGGAAGAGAAGAGTCCTAATCTGATTGGATCCCGAATAAGAGTCTTATTCAGATCTTTGTTAGATCCTGACGTCTTATCTTCGGTAAGGATCGTGGAGTTTCGATCGGTTTTCGTTGCGCACCGGTATCTTTACACGTAAGAACCGCTTCAGACTCGTTACCTCCGCGGTAATGAGCTCCGGAAGCTCCACGTGTCCTTCCGAGCCTGGTATCTCTTCTCCCGCAGAGACGAGCTCCGGTTGTGCCATGTGTCACGAGCGAGACCTCCCTCTTCTTCGGAGACGAGCTCCGCGCACGCCACGTGTTTTGCGACGGACCCTCCGGTGATAAGCTCCGGTGGCGACACGTGTTCGATAGACCCGGCTTCTCTCTGAGATAAGCTCCGAGATTGACACGTGTCCTATGAAAAATGCCTTTGCTTCTTCCGCAGAGGCTAGCTCCGCGGGCAGCACGTGTCCCACAGGGTCGGACCTCTTTCCAATTGCGGAGGTGACCCCCGAGCCTGCCACGTAGCCTAGTTTAGCGTCGGACCTCTCCCAATCTCTCGGGAATGAGCTCCGAATGCGCCACGTGGTCTGCTGGCCGTGGAAGTTGCGTTTCGGTGTTCTCGGAGAGCTTTATTGGCTATCCTTTTGGTACTTGTCTCTGTTTCTACTCTTCTTAAAATGTTTTTCTTCTTCACATGCTGACACCCGAGATGAGGGTGTGACGCCCTCAATTCTGTGGGAAAACCACGGAACCGAGAACTAATGCATATGTGTGCCTAGGATGTTCATCACACATACACATACGTTCCACAAACTGAATTCAGATTATATATTACCACGAATAACAGAGTTTATTACAACACCTCATGAGTCTTGGACTCATGCTCACAGCGGAAGTTTTATTTCTATGCAGCGGAAATCTTATTTAAATGCGGAAGCAAAAACTAATGCGGAAGCAAAACTAAGCAGAAGTGGCTCCATCTTTAATCCTTCCACAGGCAAGGTTGAGAACAGATCACACGCCATGATGTCCCACTTGATCTTCATAATAGGTTTCTCCTGCTGCTGATGAAGAAATAATAATGCAAGGTTGAATACAATGATGTACTCAGCAAGTGCGGGAATAACACATGATATGCAGCTCATAAACAAGGTAGGTAATAAAAGGCTTATTTGCAGAAAAGCAGATTTGTACAAACGTGATAAAACAGCAACTTAACTTTTAGATGAATGTAATCCCAGCATGTATTAAATTACCAACATACCTCCATCGCTTTCCATGTTCCATCCGAACATTAACCAATCTTTTATTCATACTCACGAATACCTCCTCGTATTCGCTACCATCTCACCTCATAAAACAACCACATCTCACACCGAGACCAATCTCATGTCATGACCCATCAGTCATGCAACCATCTTATCTCCCGGACTCAACAGTTCCAAACAAATAACCATAACAGATAACCATAACCAAGAACCTTTCCAATAACCATTCCAATAACCATTCCAATAACCATCCCAGTAATCGTCCCATCTAATCATGGCAGTTTAGCCAGGTGCTCGTGACCGTAAGCTCGGCTATCATGATAGTTTTAATAACTCTGCAGAGTTTGCACCTCTTTACCCACAAGTTTGTGATTTCCTCACCCGTCGGTGACTGCAGAACCTCCATTATACCAGTACACAACCGTCGGTGTATGGTCAAGAGATCACAAAATAGCCTTTACAAAGGGGTTACTAGATGTATGGACTCACTAAGGTTTCACCGGCAGGCTAGAATCTCCAATTCTCCCACCCACGGGCCCCCCTCTTGTGCCATGCAGTTCCCACAGCAGTCTTCACTCGACTCCCATTCCCCGCGCCTTCCATAGTCCATAACATCCTAGCAACTTACCTAATTACTCAGCTAAGCCGCACCCATACTTGGCCTCGTGGTGGCACTGTTATCCTGGCATGTGCATGCATGAACCGGTCCTTAGATCTGCGGCAAGCAAAACCACCCTCTCATACTACCTCATTCACAAACCCAGGCTTGCCTAGATCTTCCCTCCGATCCATGTTCATTAACCTCATCAATTACTTATTATCAGTACGAGTGCAGTTAGCTAGACACATCTATCTCGCTTCCCAATCCCATAAACTCAGCGAAGCATAAAGCAAAAACCATACCCGACTCATAAACTTCCCTGGCGACAAGGATGGTTAAATCAAAACTAGTAAACTCCTATAAAAAGGGTTTCCCATCATGTTTGACTCAGCACACACACCTTTTCGCATAACAAAACAGTTTTACCCAAAACATAGGATCAACAAGGTCAAGGAGCACTTGCCTTGTTCTTGCGGTTCTGGTTGTTCTTGATTCTCAAAGCCTTGTTGCTGCAGCTCGTCGTATACAACTTCCTGAGTTTGTCCTGCTTTGTAGGATTCACGTGCATGCAAATTCACAGCAATCAATATCATGCACAAACCCTAGGTGCGATAATGCACATGCATGCTATCCTATGATTAGTTTTATTAGATCGATCTGTACTTATTCTTGCATGGCTTGCATGGTCAGAGGTGTTCGTGATGATCTGGTCTTTAGATCAAGCTGATCATCAAGTGATCTGTCCACGAAAAGGCTTCTGTTCGAAAGGAATTGAAGAATAGATTCAAGGAGATGAATACAATGATATTGAAGTCCTACCTCGCGTTTTTCCGAGGTCCTCCTCAGACCGCTCGGTTCTTCTTCGATAATCTCCCTTGGTGTGCTTCAGCGATGTTTTGCTTGGCAAGTTAGGGCTAGGGCTCTAAGTCGTCGGCTTAGGAGTTGAAAGAGAAGTTTGTAGTTTCGGCCAGAGGTTTTGGGTTCTATTTATAATCGGGAAGAGAAGAGTCCTAATCTGATTGGATCCCGAATAAGAGTCTCATTCAGATCTTTGTTAGATCCTGACATCTTATCATCGGTAACCATCGTGGGGTTTAGATCGGTTTCCGTTGCACACCGGTATCTTTACACGTAAGAACCGCTTCAGACTCGTTACCTCCGCGGTGATGAGCTCCGGAAGCTCCACGTGTCCTTCCGAGCCTGGTATCTCTTCTCCCGCAGAGACGAGCTCCGGTTGTGCCATCTGTCACGAGCGAGACCTCCCTATTCTTCGGAGACGAGCTCCGCGCACGCCACGTGTTTTTGCGATGGACCTTCCGGTGATAAGCTCCGGTGGTGACACGTGTTCGATAGACCCGGACTTCTCTCTGAGATGAGCTCCGAGATTGACACGTGTCCTATAAAAAATGCCTTTGCTTCTTCCGCAGAGGCCAGCTCCGCGGCAGCACGTGTCCCACAGGGTCGGACCTCTTTCCAATTGCGGAGGTGACCCCCGAGTCTGCCACGTAGCCTAGTTTAGCGTCGGACCTCTCCCAATCTCTCGGGGATGAGCTCCGAACGCGCCACGTGGTCGGCTGGCCGTGGAAGTTGCGTTTCGGTGTTCTCGGAGAGCTTTATTGGCCATCCTTTTGATACTTGTCTCTATTCCTTCTTTTCTTAAAATGTTTTTCTTCTTCATAAAACATGAACATATGCTGACACCCGAGATGAGGGTGTCACAAATCTACCCCCCTTAAATTGAATCTCATCCTCGAGATTCGTTAGTAGAAAATAGATGGGGAAATTCTGCCTTGATATCCTCTTCTCGCTCCCATGTGGCTTCAGCTTCAGTGTGATGGCTCCATTGTACCTTGCACCATCGAATCACCTTGTTTCGGGTGACCCTTTCCTTTACGTCCAAGATTCGGACAGGGTGTTCTGCGTATGTCAGGTCCTCTTGAAGGTTAATTTCTCCCATTGACACTTGTTCCTATGGTATTCTCAAGCACTTCTTGAGCTGGGATACATGAAACACGTCATGTACGTCGCAGAGGTGGTTTGGGAGCTCTAGGTGGTAGGCTACTTCCCCTCGCTTACCCAAAATCTTAAATGGTCCGATGTAGTGAGGCGCTAGTTTGCCTTTGATGTTAAAACGTCGTTGGCCTCGGATAGGCGATACCTTAAGGTATACGAAGTCTTCAACTTCAAAGGTCAACTTTCTACGCCTATTGTCCGAGCCTTTCTGTCGTGACTGAGCAGCCTTTAAGTTTTCCTGTATTGTTTGGACTTGCTTTTCAGCCTCTTGTAGTACTTCGGGTCCAAACACCTGGTTCTCTCCAGTCTCGTTCCAGAACAGCGGCGTTCTACACCGTCTACCATATAAGGCTTCGAAAGGCGTCATCTTCAAGCTAGCTTGATAGCTGTTGTTATAGGAGAACTCGGCATACGGTAAACTCCTATCCCAACTACGCCCACGTTTCAAGGCGCAAGCTCTCAACATGTCTTCCAAAATTTGGTTCGTCCTTTCGGTTTGTCCATCTGTTTGTGGGTGGTAGGCAGAGCTAAAATCCAGTCGTGTACCCATGGCATTCTGCAACTTCCCCCAGAATCTAGAGGTAAACTGAGAACCTCGATCTGAGATTATCCTCTTTGGAACTCCATGACAGCACACGATCTGCTCCATGTACAATTCTGCCAGCTGTTTAACGTTGTAACTTGTCTTTACCGGAAGAAAATGGGCGGTCTTCGTCAACCGGTCCACAATGACCCAGATGGAGTCGTATCCTGACTGAGTTCGTGGCAATCCGACAATGAAGTCCATACTGATGTCCTCCCATTTCCATTCAGGTATTTTCAAGGGTTGCAACAATCCAGCGGGTTTTTGATGTTCGGCTTTTACCCGTTGGCATGTGTCGCATAGGGCAACGTATTCGGCTATATCCCTCTTCATACCATCCCACCAATAGCAAGTTTTTAAATCCTTGTACATTTTGGTGCTCCCTGGGTGTATGGAATAGGGTGAATCATGTGCCTCCTTCAATATTACGTCGCGAAGGTGTTTTATGTTTGGCACACAAATCCTTTTTCCTAGCCAAAGCGTACCCTTTTTATCCTCCTTGAAATCCTTTTCTATCCCTTGTCGGATTCTTTCTTTCATCTCCTTAATCCCCTCGTCCGTTGCTTGTCCCTTTCTTATTTCTTGCTCCAATGAGGAGTGGATTTCCATTATTTCCATGTTATTCAAGAATCCGAGGTGTAACTGTTCGATCTCTTTACGTAGTTCGGGTGGTAGCTCCCGAACCGTGAGTTGGTGGCATGCTCCCTTTCTGCTCAATGCGTCAGCGACCACATTGGCCTTCCCGGGGTGGTAATTGATTCCTACATCATAATCCTTGATGAGTTCTAACCATCGACGTTGCCTCAAATTCAAGTCTGTTTGTGTAAATATGTACTTGAGGCTTTTATGATCCGTATAGATCTCACATCGATGACCAAGGATATAATGTCTCCAAATCTTCAATGCATGCACCACTGCTGCTAACTCCAAATCATGAATAGGATAGTTAAGCTCATGCTTCTTTAATTGTCATGAGGCATAGGCTACCACTTGCCCTTCCTGCATGAGCACACATCCGAGCCCTTGTCTGGATGCGTCACAATATATGTCGAAGCTCTTGCTTACGTCTGGCAATACCAGAACTGGTGCTGTGGTTAGCCTTTTCTTGAGTTCCTCAAAACTTTCTTGGCAGGCTTGTGTCCATTGAAAGACTTTTCCCTTCATTAGCAACTCCGTCATAGGTTTTGCTATCTTAGAGAAGTCTTTAATGAAGCGCCGATAGTATCCTGCCATCCCAAGAAAACTCCGAATATCCCTCACGCTCCTCGGTTTGTCCCACTTCAAAATATCTCTCACCTTTCCAGGATCAACCGATACCCCTTCCTTGGAGATGATGTGGCCTAGGAAGGATATTTCCCTTAGCCAAAATTGACACTTGTTGAGCTTGGCATACAACTGATGCTCGCGCAACTTCTGCAAGGTCAATTTCAGATGTTCTTCATGCTCCTCCTTACTTTTTGAATACACCATAATGTCGTCGATGAAAACTACGACGAACTTGTCCAAGTACTCCATGAAAACCTTATTCATAAGGTACATGAAGTATGCGGGTGCATTCGTCAATCCAAAAGACATAACGGTATATTCATATGAACCATACCGCGTCCGAAAGGCTGTCTTAGGTATATCGGAGGGCTTAATCTTCAGCTGGAAATATCCCGACCGAAGATCAATCTTGGAGAACACTTGGGCTCCTTTCATTTTATCGAACAGGTCCTCTATACGGGGCAGAGGGTATTTATTCTTGATTGTTACCTCGTTGAGAGACCTGTAGTCCATGCACATTCTTTGGGTTCCATCCTTCTTGTCTACGAAGAGTACCGGGGCTCCCCATGGTGACGAACTTGGACGGATAAAACCCTTCTCCAACTGTTCTTGAATTTGCTTCTTGAGTTCAACTAACTCGTTGACGGGCATCCTATATGGTCTCTTAGCTATGGGTGCAGTTCCAGGTACCAAATCTATGGCAAACTCAATGTCCCGGTCAGGTGGCATACCTGGAAGTTCTTCTGGGAACACATCCGAAAATTCCTGAACCACTGGAATGTTGTCCAATGTTACTCCTTCGACATGGTTCAGATCCGCCCGTTCGGTCGCTTGCTGGGCTGACTCAAACTCGACACGGATACCGTGTTCGTTCGTCAACTGCACGCTTCTCTCAGCACATTGGATTACCCCATTGTGCTTGCTTAACCAGTCCATTCCGAGTATGATGTCAATTCCGTGGGAGTCCAAAACAATAAGGTTGGCAAGGAAGTCTACCCCCCTTATTTAAAGGCTTACTTTAGGACATACTATATTAGTCCTTATTTCTCCTCCGGGAGAATTAACTAACATAGCACATTCCAAGTGAGATACGGGTAGATGATGCTTGGCAACATATTTGGATGATATGAAGGAATGTGATGCTCCGGAATCAAATAAAATGGTGGCTGGGTTGGAGTTGGCAAGGAACATACCAATTGCGACGTCCTCAGCCTGTTGTGCTTCCTCAGCAGTGACATGGTTAACATGGCCACGAGCATAGTTCTGCGGTCCACGGTTCCCTTGGTGGTCCCCTTCGTTTGGTCGCTGGTTCTGCTTGGGCACATTACATTGCTGTCCAGGGCCTCTCTTCGGGCACTGGTTAGCGAAGTGGCCTACTTCCCCGCATGCAAAGCACGCCCTGTTGCCTACGGCAGCAGGTACGTTGGGGCGGGGGTTTTGAACAGGAGCGCCATTGTTAGGCCGGGGCGCAGGAGGCATGGGCACACGAGGTGCCGGTGCAACGAACCGTTGCTGTGGTGGCTGACCATGGCGGTTCGTAGGAGTGGTCGATCCATACTGCGGTGCAGGGGGCATGTACCTAGGTCGTACGTTGCTCCCTTGGGGCTGGTATGGGATCTTCCTTTTGCACTCGCGCTCGATCTCTCGGATCTTGTTTTCCACCACAATAGCCTTATCAACCAGCTTCTGGAAGCTTACGTAGTCATTGTTGAGGAGCTGAACTTGGATCTCATTATTCAACCCTCTCATGAACAGGTACTGCTTCCTCTGATCTGAGTTGACATCTTCGGGGGCATACCGGGACAGTTGTATGAACTTGTGGAGGTATTCGTTCACACTCTTCTGCCCTTGGCAGAGACCTTCAAACTCCTGCCTCTTGAGCATCATTACGCCAACAGGGATGTAGTGGGAGCGGAAACATTCCTTGAACTCAGTCCAGGTGATTGTCTCCGGGTTGGCATGGGCGTTGCTCAAGGCATCCCACCAGTCAGCAGCTGCTCCCATCAGTTGGTGCGACGCAAAGAGAACCTTTTCTCGGTCGTTGCACTGTACAATGGCAAGCTTCTTCTCCATGGATTTCAACCAATCATCGGCCTCCATTGGATCGCTTGCTTGAGCAAAGGTGGGTGGTCGAGTCCTCATGAACTCTCCCAACCTGTTATGAGCCGGCGGTGGTGGTGGCGGTGGTGCCGGTACGGGGTGTTGGTTGGCCTGCAACTGACCCAAAGTTTGGATCATGGTTTGCATGAGCTGGTTTTGCATGGCCATCAACCTTTCTAGGTTGTTTTCGCCAGCTCCAGGGTTAGCAGGAACTTCTTCGTGGTCATCTTCCTGGACGTTCCTTCGGCTGGTGTTTCCTCTCACCATCTGTGAGAGAGAACGAAATAGAATAGAAGGTTAGAAGATTAGATAGGTCCTTTCAACTATATGCATCAAGGGGAGTTCGGACTATATATATTAGTCCTTATGAGGATGTGATCAAGTGCCAAAGCATTTCACTCCTCTTTCTTCTTACGTGTGGATATGGGCAACATTGTTGAGACGCCCCACAACTCACACCAAGCACATATTCACAAATAATCATCACAAGGGCCCACTCAACTCCTATTCAAGGATGGTTTCCTATGTCAAGGTGGTTTCAAGGCCAATCTAAGCTATTCATCCTAGGATGCTTCCTTTGGTCCGCGTAGCTTCTATTTAGGGGTATAACTTGCTGTTAACCCGTGATTCTAATATCAATCTAAGGTTTCTATCTAGGCGTGTAACCTACTGTCAACTCGTGGCTCTGATACCAATCTGTGACGCCCTCAATTCTGTGGGAAAACCACGGAACCGAGAACTAATGCATATGTGTGCCCAGGATGTTCATCACACATACACATACGTTCCACAAACTGAATTCAGATTATATATTACCACGAATAACAGAGTTTATTACAACACCTCATGAGTCTTGGACTCATGCTCACAGCGGAAGTCTTATTTCTATGCAGCGGAAATCTTATTTAAATGCGGAAGCAAAAACTAATGCGGAAGCAAAACTAAGCAGAAGTGGCTCCATCTTTAATCCTTCCACAGGCAAGGTTGAGAACAGATCACACGCCATGATGTCCCACTTGATCTTCATAATAGGTTTCTCCTGCTGCTGATGAAGAAATAATAATGCAAGGTTGAGTACAATGATGTACTCAGCAAGTGCGAGAATAACACATGATATGCAGCTCATAAACAAGGTAGGTAATAAAAGGCTTATTTGCAGAAAAGCAGATTTGTACAAACGTGATAAAACAGCAACTTAACTTTTAGATGAATGTAATCCCAGCATGTATTAAATTACCAACATACCTCCATCGCTTTCCATGTTCCATCCGAACATTAAGCAATCTTTTATTCATACTCACGAATACCTCCTCGTATTCGCTACCATCTCACCTCATAAAACAACCACATCTCACACCGAGACCAATCTCATGTCATGACCCATCAGTCATGCAACCATCTTATCTCCCGGACTCAACAGTTCCAAACCAATAACCATAACCGATAACCATAACCAAGAACCTTTCCAATAACCATTCCAATAACCATCCCAGTAATCGTCCCGTCTAATCATGGCAGTTTAGCCAGGTGCTCGTGACCGTAAGCTCGGATATCATGATAGTTTTAATAACTCTGCAGAGTTTGCACCTCTTTACCCACAAGTTTGTGATTTCGTCACCCGTCGGTGACTGCAGAACCTCCATTATACCAGTACACAACCGTCGGTGTATGGTCAAGAGATCACAAAATAGCCTTTACAAAGGGGTTACTAGATGTATGGACTCACTAAGGTTTCACCGGCAGGCTAGAATCTCTAATTCTCCCACCCACGGGCCCCCTCTTGTGCCATGCAGTTTCCAGGGCAGTCCTCACTCGACACCCATTCCCCGCGCCTTCCATAGTCCATAACATCCTAGCAACTTACCTAATTACTCAGCTAAGCCGCACCCATACTTGGCCTCGTGGTGGCACTGTTATCCTGGCATGTGCATGCATGAACCGGTCCTTAGATCTGCGGCAAGCAAAACCACCCTCTCATACTACCTCATTCACAAACCAAGGCTTGCCTAGATCTTCCCTCCGATCCATGTTCATTAACCTCATCAATTACTTATTATCAGTACGAGTGCAGTTAGCTAGACACATCTATCTCGCTTCCCAATCCCATAAACTCAGCGAAGCATAAAGCAAAAACCATACCCGACTCATAAACTTCCATGGCGACAAGGATGGTTAAATCAAAACTAGTAAACTCCTATAAAAAGGGTTTCCCATCATGTTTGACTCAGCACACACACCTTTTCGCATAACAAAACAGTTTTACCCAAAACATAGGATCAACATGGTCAAGGAGCACTTGCCTTGTTCTTGCGGTTCTGGTTGTTCTTGATTCTCAAAGCCTTGTTGCTGCAGCTCGTCGCAGACAGCTTCCTGAGTTTGTCCTGCTTTGTAGGATTCACGTGCATGCAAATTCACAGCAATCAATATCATGCACAAACCCTAGGTGCGATAATGCACATGCATGCTATCCTATGATTAGTTTTATTAGATCGATCTGTACTTATTCTTGCATGGCTTGCATGGTCAGAGGTGTTCGTGATGATCTGGTCTTTAGATCAAGCTGATCATCAAGTGATCTGTCCATGAAAAGGCTTCTGTTCGAAAGGAATTGAAGAATAGATTCAAGGAGATGAATACAATGATATTGAAGTCCTACCTCGCGTTTTTTCGAGGTCCTCCTCAGACCGCTCGGTTCTTCTTCGATGATCTCCCTTGTTGTGCTTCAACGATGTTTTGCTTGGCGAGTTAGGGTTAGGGCTCTAAGTCGTCGGCTTAGGAGTTGAAAGAGAAGTTTGTAGTTTCGGCCAGAGGTTTTGGGTTCTATTTATAATCGGGAAGAGAAGAGTCCTAATCTGATTGGATCCCGAATAAGAGTCTCATTCAGATCTTTGTTAGATCCTGACATCTTATCTTTGGTAACCATCGTGGGGTTTAGATCGGTTTCCGTTGCGCACCGGTATCTTTACACGTAAGAACCGCTTCAGACTCGTTACCTCTGCGGTGATGAGCTCCGGAAGCTCCACGTGTCCTTCCGAGCCTGGTATCTCTTCTCCCGCAGAGACGAGCTTCGGTTGTGCCATGTGTCACGAGTGAGACCTCCCTCTTCTTCAGAGACGAGCTCCACGCACGCCACGTGTTTTTGCGACGGACCTTCCGGTGATAAGCTCCGGTGGTGACACGTGTTCGATAGACCCGGACTTCTCTCTGAGATGAGCTCCGAGATTGACACGTGTCCTATAAAAAATGCCTTTGCTTCTTCCGCAGAGGCCAGCTCCGCGGCAGCACGTGTCCCACAGGGTCGGACCTCTTTCCAATTGTGTAGGTGACCCCCGAGTCTGCCACGTAGCCTAGTTTAGCGTCGGACCTCTCCCAATCTCTCGGGGATGAGCTCCGAACGCGCCACGTGGTCGGCTGGCCGTGGAAGTTGCGTTTCGGTGTTCTCGGAGAGCTTTATTGGCCATCCTTTTGATACTTGTCTCTATTCCTTCTTTTCTTAAAATGTTTTTCTTCTTCATAAAACATGAACATATGCTTACACCCGAGATGAGGGTGTCACAAATCTACCCCCCTTAAATTGAATCTCGTCCTCGAGATTCGTTAGTAGAAAATAGATGGGGAAATTCTGCCTTGATATCCTCTTCTCGCTCCCATGTGGCTTCAGCTTCAGTGTGATGGCTCCATTGTACCTTGCACCATCGAATCACCTTGTTTCGGGTGACCCTTTCCTTTACGTCCAAGATTCGGACAGGGTGTTCTGCGTAAGTCAGGTCCTCTTGAAGGTTAAGTTCTCCCATTGACACTTGTTCCTCTGGTATTCTCAAGCACTTCTTGAGCTGGGATACATGAAACACGTCATGTACGTCGCAGAGGTGGTTTGGGAGCTCTAGTTGGTAGGCTACTTCCCCTCGCTTACCCAAAATCTTAAATGGTCCGATGTAGCGAGGCGCTAGTTTGCTGTAAAAGCCCAAGAAAAGGGACTTGCAAAAATTTTTATGCACCTCACAACACAACAGTTTTGTTGTGGGTAGATTGTGAAATATTGTGAAGAGCAAGTGGCCTCAATCAAAGGAGTGATTAGAAGGGAAAGTCTTCACTTTCACTAAGTAGGGTTTCTACACATGAACATGAGAGGTTGAGCTCACCCCTAGAATTTAAAAAGTCTTGGGAAGGTTCAGTCCAAAGCTCATGCAAATTCAACACTTTTTGAGGCACTTTTGGGTTATTTCAAAAGGAGGCCAATTTGAATGTAAATTTTCAAATTGCAGCAACTTTCATCACCCAAATTCAAAAGTTAGCTCCATATCTATACTCAGCACATTTTTCTGAGTAAACCCACCAAGTTTCATCCCCATTGGAGTTCATCTTGTCGGGAGCCAAATTGGCAATAATTCAAAACTGAATTTGAATTTCAGTTTAAATATGAAGCCAATTTAACCAAACAAAGTTTGAATTTGAGAACTCAAATTCAAACCAATACTTGGAGGCTAAGTCTCTCATTAAATGGAGAGTAGCTGAGATATTTGCAGCAGAATTTGGAAAAAGAGATTAGGGGGAGAGGGGGCCCACAAGTCAGTGGGAGGACTGTTCTCCAAACCGAGCGTGGCCTGTTCTCCCCGACGCCGGTCGAACACAGGCCGCCAGCTCCTGCTCCCGCGCCCAAGAGGGAGGGACACCGCACGAGCCAGCGCGCCGTGGAGGACCGACTGCAGCGGCGGTAACACGCGCGGCCACGTGAAGATCATCACTGCTCCCGTGCCTCGCGCTGACCGACCCGACTGCCGCCGATCGACTTCCTGTGAGGATTCGGCCGAGCTCTCGCGTGCAGCACCCCCCCCTAGCCAAAAACCAC
Source organism: Neostapfia colusana (assembly GCA_030760725.1). Classification (NCBI taxonomy): domain Eukaryota; kingdom Viridiplantae; phylum Streptophyta; class Magnoliopsida; order Poales; family Poaceae; genus Neostapfia; species Neostapfia colusana. The sequence continues at coordinate 26,160,829 of JASWHV010000017.1, read as the reverse complement.
ACCAGCTACTCGCCCTCTACCTCCTTCGGCCGAAGACAATCAAGTTTAGCTGCCCAGAACCTAGCCCGGAGACTATCGGCGGTGACCGAGAAGAACAGTCGGCACGGGCTCACCGTGGGCAGCTCGAACCCGAGGCTTTCCTAGCCGAGCTAGGCCACTCGGAGACGCGCCGGATAGTCACACTGCTACTAGCCAAGCCACAGCCCCGACGGTGGACCATCGAGCGTCAATTTGACGTTTTTCTCCAGGCACATCCGCTCGGACCTCCGGGTAAGAATCCATCGAATTCATCCTTGATCTTCGTTCTTAGGCCACCAAATCGTGCACACAGGACCTAGACTGGCTAGCGGTCAATTTCTCTTCGCAACCCTAGCTAGAGAACTGACACAGTGTGGGGTATTGCATGTCGTTCCACGTCCAAATGCGCGGCAAGAGTCGGGCGCACGGTGAGAACTCCTCTGGAGGTGTTGCCATGCGCTGGCCTTTACTTGCCGAGTTTCCTAGCACCCACTGGTGCTCTAGAACGGATGGGCTGAGTCGTTGGCAGGCTAGGACCACCGGTCGACGATGCCGATCGTTCCCCGAGGCCGCCGCACGCTGCCGGCACCGTTCCGATCCTCTAGCGCCTAAACCGAGCCCACAAACATGTTTCCCGACCCCATAAACCCCCAGGCGGCGAGCCTCCGGCCGGGAGACGGCCAGAGACACTCAGCCGGTGAGGCGCCGCCTCGGTCCGGCGAGGTTAGCGCGCGCGGGGGAAGGAGGGCTCGGAGGAAGAAGAAGGGTGGGGCAGGCCCACCAGTCAGTGAGGGCGAGTTTAAAACGGGATCGAATATGGCCAGGATTCCGTGTGGCTGTGCACAGGAAAACCCAGTAACCCTGTGTGTTCTCGCTTCTCACTGGCTGCGATTTAAAGAGTGGACCCAGGTTATTTTCCAATAGTAAAACAATTCCAGTGCCCACTCAAACTTTAGAAATCCATAACCTTTGCTAGGAGGCTCCAAATTTAGTGATTCAAATTGGGTTGGATTCATCTTGTCTAGCTCTGTCCAGATATACAATCCAATTTGTATGAAACCTATTAATTAATTCTGGAAAATTCTTTAAAGCTTTTCAGCAAAAGAATTTTAGAGGGAGTTTGGTTCATCCAAAAATCCCCAAATTTTACCAGCATGTTCTTTAGGACATTAGTAAACCCCTGTAAAAGTTTCAGACCATTTGGAGTTGATTTGGTCAGAGCAATTCAAATTGGAAGGTGCTGTGTTCATTTGAATACAGAAACATTTTCAGAGAGTTTCCAAAACTTGGAAATTCAATTCTGGGCAAACCTTGACTCCAAAAATTCTAGGAAAATTCATGCAAACTCTATGAGCTATAATTGAAATTGTAGTTCATTAAGTTGAGCATGAACAGGGGTATTACCTCAGAATAAATTCTTCCTTGCTGATTTGCCAAGAGAATTATTCTGAGCAAACCACTCCATGAAAAGTACTAATGTTTGGTCCAGAGAGTTTTCTTGTGACAAGGAATTCACACAAAAATTCTCAGCTCCATTGGAGCTCTAGATCACCCCTGTCCTGTTTAACCACTTAAGGGAATTAATATGGAAAAGGGGGAAAACCACTTAGCATTTAACCATGTGATTAAGTTCAAGCCAAACCACCAACACCAGTTCATCTTTAAATTCTTAAACAAAGTTCCAGGTGTTAGAGGCTGGTTATTAGAACTAATAGTAGAAGTCTTACTCTAAAACTCACATTTGCATCTAAATTAACATGTAGTATTTCATTAACGTGTAGCCGTTGAAGAAGAGACTCCGGAAGTGCTGGACTTCCTCCTTCCGGATGAAGAACTAACTCCTGACCAGCAGCAACAAGGCAAGCCCCGGTTTGCATTAACCTTTTTGTAAGTCTTCTTTTGTTTACATGAGTCATGTGAAGTATAATTGTGCATTAGGTGTAGGATGAATGGAACCCCACTTGCATAACCAAAGGTTCCTAAAAGAGTGAGGGTAGTGTCTAAGACCTCGAGTAGACAGGCTATGCTTAATGAGTCATAGAACGTCGGTACAAGTCGAGTAGTTGGAATCTACTCGCGAGATAGGCATTGGGACACACGGGTTCGGTTGAGTGACGCGAGATCACTTTAGTAATGAAAATGAGACTAGGCAGTGGCTAGGGCGCAGCAAGAGGGAGTCTTGTGTGCGCATCCCTGCCCGTGTCGATTGAGGACCGATCCGTGTGCGGCCCTGCTGAACAAGTATTGAACGTACCGAAGGCATATTGGATATATGGGCCCCGATAAACCGATGTAGCCTAAACCTCCGGGCGTCGAGGCATAGCACACCGATTTATAGGTGTAGGTTGAGGGCAGCAAGGTGGAAATCTGCCAACGGGCATAGAGAGATGCTCCGTGTGGGGAACCTCCTGCTCGTTTCGGTGCGACCGGTTCGACGTTTGGGCTGTTGGGTGAAAGGTTGTCCCGTACGACATCGAGTGAGCGTGCTGTGCAGCTCCACGGGTGGGCGTACGTGACGTGCTCTTTGGGTTTTCCCTGCAGGTGTATATCGAGTCGATTCGCCGTCCCTCGCGGTGACGAGTACTGCTTGTTCACTGCGTCGTAACGTAGACTAATGGATGAAATATGTTGATTCAATGATGCTGATTGATATAATTGTATTGCTACATGTGTGCCACCAAATACTGCTTACTAAATTTCAGATTTCATGAACTGTTAACTTGTTGCTAAAAGATGAACTAAGGATGAACGTGTAGGCGTGTCGTTTTGCTGAAATGTTACTAACCTATGTCTTGGTATACCTCATGTAGTGTTTCATGCTTAGGTGAGTCGGTTAAGCCTTGCTGAGCCTTCGTGCTCACGGTTGCTGCTTAAGTGTTTTTCAGGTGAGGAGCCACCCACGGACTCGGAGTACGAGTCCACCGGCGAGGGTTACCCTCCGTCGGGGACCACGGCTGAGTGGGAGCCGTACACGCCGCGCTGAGCTGAGACGTGCAGCTAGTGTGGGTTGCCCTAGGGCTGGGCAACCGACTTTTGCTAAATAGGCGGGCTTGAGTTGTATAGTGTAGTCTTCCGCTGTGTAATAGAACAATAGTTGTAACTGAAGTTTGTACCTGGTTGTACAGTTTCAGCTGTTTTTCCCATGTAATATATTGTGTTCTTATGACGTGTGCTGTCGGGTGTCGCATCGCGCGGCACCACCCTCTGCGATCCTGGATGAGCGGATTCCGGTCCGCCACATTTGCCTTTGACGTTAAAACGTCGTTGGCCTCGGATAGGCGATACCTTAAGGTATACGAAGTCTTCAACTTCAAAGGTCAACTTTCTACGCCTATTTTCCGCATAGCCTTTCTGTCGTGACTGAGCAGCCTTTAAGTTTTCCTGTATTGTTTGGACTTGCTTTTCAGCCTCTTGTAGTACTTCGGGTCCAAACACCTGGTTCTCTCCAGTCTCGTTCCAGAACAGCGGCGTTCTACACCGTCTACCATATAAGGCTTCGAAAGGCGTCATCTTCAAGCTAGCTTGATAGCTGTTGTTATAGGAGAACTCGGCATACGGTAAACTCCTATCCCAACTACGCCCACGTTTCAAGGCGCAAGCTCTCAACATGTCTTCCAAAATTTGGTTCGTCCTTTCGGTTTGTCCATCTGTTTGTGGGTGGTAGGCAGAGCTAAAATCCAGTCGTGTACCCATGGCTTTCTGCAACTTCCTCCAGAATCTAGAGGTAAACTGATAACCTCGATCTGAGATTATCCTCTTTGGAACTCCATGACGGCACACGATCTGCTCCATGTACAATTCTTCCAGCTGTGTAACGTTGTAATTTGTCTTTACCGGAAGAAAATGGGCGGTCTTCGTCAACCGGTCCACAATGACCCAGATGGAGTCGTATCCTGACTGAGTTCGTGGCAATCCGACAATGAAGTCCATACTGATGTCCTCCCATTTCCATTCAGGTATTTTCAAGGGTTGCAACAATCCAGCGGGTTTTTGATGTTCGGCTTTTACCCGTTGGCATGTGTCGCATAGGGCAACGTATTCGGCTATATCCCTCTTCATACCATCCCACCAATAGCAAGTTTTTAAATCCTTGTACATTTTGGTGCTCCCTGGGTGTATGGAATAGGGTGAATCATGTGCCTCCTTCAATATTACGTCGCGAAGGTGTTTTATGTTTGGCACACAAATCCTTTTTCCTAGCCAAAGCGTACCCTTTTTATCCTCCTTGAAATCCTTTTCTATCCCTTGTCGGATTCTTTCTTTGATCTCCTTAATCCCCTCGTCCGTTGCTTGTCCCTTTCTTATTTCTTGCTCCAATGAGGAGTGGGTTTCCATTATTTCCATGTTATTCAAGAATTCGAGGTGTAACTGTTCGATCTCTTTACGTAGTTCGGGTGGTAGGTCCCGAACCGTGAGTTGGTGGCATGCTCCCTTTCTGCTCAATGCGTCAGCGACCACATTGGCCTTCCCGGGGTGGTAATTGATTCCTACATCATAATCCTTGATGAGTTCTAACCATCGACGTTGCCTCAAATTCAAGTCTGTTTGTGTAAATATGTACTTGAGGCTTTTATGATCCGTATAGATCTCACATCGATGACCAAGGATATAATGTCTCCAAATCTTCAATGCATGCACCACTGCTGCTAACTCCAAATCATGAATAGGATAGTTAAGCTCATGCTTCTTTAATTGTCGTGAGGCATAGGCTACCACTTGCCCTTCCTGCATGAGCACACATCCGAGCCCTTGTCTGGATGCGTCACAATATATGTCGAAGCTCTTGCTTACGTCTGGCAATACCAGAACTGGTGCTGTGGTTAGCCTTTTCTTGAGTTCCTCAAAACTTTCTTGGCAGGCTTGTGTCCATTGAAAGACTTTTCCCTTCATTAGCAACTCCGTCATAGGTTTTGCTATCTTAGAGAAGTCTTTAATGAAGCACCGATAGTATCCTGCCATCCCAAGGAAACTTCGAATATCCCTCACGCTCCTCGGTTGGTCCCACTTCAAAATATCTCTCACCTTTCCAGGATCAACCGATACCCCTTCCTTGGAGATGATGTGGCCTAGGAAGGATATTTCCCTTAGCCAAAATTGACACTTGTTGAGCTTGGCATACAACTGATGCTCGCGCAACTTCTGCAAGGTCAATCTCAGATGTTCTTCATGCTCCTCCTTACTTTTTGAATACACCATAATGTCGTCGATGAAAACTACGATGAACTTGTCCAAGTACTCCATGAAAACCTTATTCATAAGGTACATGAAGTATGCGGGTGCATTCGACAATCCAAAAGACATAACGGTATATTCATATGAACCATACCGCGTCCGAAAGGCTGTCTTAGGTATATCGGAGGGCTTAATCTTCAGCTGGAAATATCCCGACCGAAGATCAATCTTGGAGAACACTTGGGCTCCTTTCATTTGATCGAACAGGTCCTCTATACGGGGCAGAGGGTATTTATTCTTGATTGTTACCTCGTTGAGAGACCTGTAGTCCACGCACATTCTTTGGGTTCCGTCCTTCTTGTCTACGAAGAGTACCGGGGCTCCCCATGGTGACGAACTTGGACGGATAAAACCCTTCTCCAACTGTTCTTGAATTTGCTTCTTGAGTTCAACTAACTCGTTAACGGGCATCCTGTATGGTCTCTTAGCTATGGGTGCAGTTCCAGGTACCAAATCTATGGCAAACTCAATATCCCGGTCAGGTGGCATACCTGGAAGTTCTTCCGGGAATACATCCGAAAATTCCTGAACCACTGGAATGTTGTCCAATGCTACTCCTTCAACATGGTTCAGATCCGCCCGTTCGGTTGCTTGCTGGGCTGACTCAAACTCGACACGGATACCGTGTTCGTTCGTCAACTGCACGCTTCTCTCAGCACATTGGATTACCCCATTGTGCTTGCTTAACCAGTCCATTCCGAGTATGATGTCAATTCCGTGGGAGTCCAAAACAATAAGGTTGGCAAGGAAGTCTACCCCCCTTATTTTAAGGCTTACTTTAGGACATACTATATTAGTCCTCATTTCTCCTCCAGGAGAATTAACTAACATAGCACATTCTAAGTGAGATACGGGTAGATGATGCTTGGCAACATATTTGGATGATATGAAGGAATGTGATGCTCCGGAATCAAATAAAATGGTGGCTGGGTGTCACACCCGGTTTTTCCGAAGAAACAACCAAGTGAATATCACATGTATGCCAGGATCATTTTCTCATACATGTGATGACAAATAGTGAAGCATCATTTATTACAAGCCAGGTGTCGAATATAAATAAGTCTTACATTGCAAATGTCTCAATGGACACTAATGCTTCATCACAAGTAAATAAACTAGCAGCGGAATATTATTCTTTAGGGTTCCATCACAGGCGTTGCCCGTGGGTCTTCGTGAACCTAAAAGCCTTCCTCGGGTCCAAAATCTTGGTCATTATACACCACCTCATTATCTTGACCTGAGCAGCAATATAAACCAACAAATATGCAAGGTTGAGTACCAATGGTACTCAGCAAGTGTGGGAAAAATTATATCATGCATGGCTAGAACAAGGAGAGGTTGAACTCATGGTTAAAGCACTACGCAATTAATACCTATCACCTTAGCTTATTAAACACCTTCATTACTACATAGGTGAAATGGTCCCAATCTCCCATCCCATCATCATAATCCAATAACCATAACCATCATTTCCAATGTTAAGCTCCCCGCTTAACTTCCACAACTTCCAAAAACCTTCACTCCTCTAATCATGAATAAGTCCAGGCCGCTCTTAACCGTGAGCACGGCTGTCAAGACAGTTTTGACTCTGCAGAGTTTGTACCACTGTACCCACAAGTAGTGATTTCATCCCCCGTTGCCGGGTGAACTAAAAGAACCTCCATTATGCCAGTGGCTACGATCCACATTCACACTTCCCAGGTGTGCGGCCAAGAGATCACTACGAAGCCTTTACAAAGGGATTCCCAACGAGCGTGGGCCCACTGAGGTTTCACACCTAACAGCATACAAGAGGCTCCAACCCCGCTGCAGTGGCCCCCTCTTTAGCCTTGCGGTTCATATGGTAGTCCAGCTGACACCTACTCCCCGCACCATCCAACACACCCATACTACGCCGGGGATACACCTAATTAATTGGCCAAGCTGCCCCATCTCAGCATGTGGTTGGCACTGTAAAGCCGGGTTACATGCTCCATGAACCGGTCCTTAGGATCCAGGCAAGTACTAAACACAAACCCAAGTCTCGTGCACCCAGCACACAACCAAAACATCCAACTTGCCTTGATCCCTACCTCTACATAACTCACAATGTCTCACTCAAGAGTATGGTAATATAAACTGATGATCTCATATCCCAAATATCCCATTCTAAGCATGGCTAAGCATATGCATGTGTATAAATGACATGACAAAATAAATCCCAACCCAAGCTTCAAGGAAACAAGGTAATGCAATTCTAGGGAAACTTCCTAGCATGGGTTTCATATTTAACTTGACAATGCAAATAATTCTATCTACACATCCTAGCATAGGATCAAAGTGGTCAAGTACACTTGCCTCCTTCTTGCTGCTCTTGAAATGGGTAGTCCTGATCTTGGAAAGAAATAACTTGCTCTTGAACAGGCTCTACTTCATACCATCACACATAGCAAAAGAAAAACAACAATCATAAGACATAGTTCACACTTCTACTTCATACAAACCACACATTCATATTTATGAAATTCATTCACCATTATATGTGTTGTGGTTACTTTATGTGTGTTAAGTTGTGACTTGCATGCACTTTTAACCATGTATATATGATTCCTACTTTTGTGTCCACATTTATACTTGCATACAATGTGCCTTCACAATTTCTATCAACCCTAAACTGAATTCTTTGTATTTTAGAAACTCCATTTATCATTTACTAGTTTCTATATTTTCAGATTTATATTCCTATGCATAATTGTGTATTTTATTATTAAATTAGTAATACACATCACCTAAACAGATTAGGTTCTGGTCCTAAATAATTTAAAATCATATTTTGACCATGGCTTATGATGTATACTATTTCATAATTATTTTCCCTATTTTTCTTTAACTATTCTTTACTTAAAAATGTGTCCCTATACTATTAAATGTGAATAATAGATAAAACAGATTTATTTCAGCCCAAAAATATATTTTTATCTCACTCCAAAGTTTTCTAAGTACTGAGAAAGTTTTTAATAAATTTTGACAATTATGTTTGTCCCCTTTTTAATTTTTAAACACTAGTTACATATTCAATTTTGTAAATTAAATACTAAACAGGGTTAAAAAGTAAACTCACCCATCACAGGGTCTATAATATTATTTTCATGATTTTCAGGGGTCTAGCTACACTTAACAGAGGTGTTTTTCCTAATTTCTATTAAGTCCAGGGGTTAAAACTGATTTTTAAATGGATTTACATGATTTTCTGGAGTTCCAGGGGCTAGATCTGAAGTTTCCGGGGCTAGCTCTCAATTCCAGAGAACCCCAGGGGGTAGCACGTAAGAATTTCAGTCTTTATAACGCGGGGCTGACGTGGACCGTCCGATTCTAAACCGACGGCTGAGATTATAACATCGAACCGGTACGCGGGGTTTTAAAGTCTACCGTGCGATTTAAAATAAACGGCGCACAAGCAGCCACGTCGCTCTGATCGAGCGCGGGCGGCGCTGCCGGCGGTGCACGGCGGCGGGAAGCGGCGTTCTCGCCGGAAAGTTTCGGATCCTCGAAAATTCTGCCTAGAACTGTGATCTTATGGCCTAGATCGGTAGAGGGGAGGTCAGGGATCTCACCTCGGGGGTTTTCTCGAGCTCGGGGGTCCTGGAAAGTGATCGGCGGCGAGGTCCGAGGCAAAACCACGGCGAAGCTCGTCGGCGCTGCGTTTACACCGTAACTCTCTGAGTTTTCTGCACCTGCAAAGTTCCCCGGAGGCGGTGGATCAAAACCAGCGAGTTAAATCAGAGTTTCCGAGCTTAGATCGGCCAGAATTCACCGGCGAAGTCTCGGTGCTCACCGGAGTGAAAATCGGCGATCGCGTGAGAAAAACTGATCGGATCGGGGGTTTTTATAGCCGGGGGAGGGTGGTGGGTTTGTTGTGATCGAGTTGGAGTCCTCTGGGACCGGAATTCGGCTGCGGGACGGGCTTTCCCGGTCGGTTGCGATTTCGCGCGCTCGGGAGAAAAGTCCGGGGTCGCGGGGGCTCGGGGTTAGGGATGACATGTGGGTCCCACCCGTCGGTGAGAGGCAGCGCGGCGCGCGCGGGGGCGGGCTGGCGCGGGGAAGCTGGGCCGGCTGGCGGGTTTTGGCCCACTGGCCAGTTTTTTCCCGTTTTCTCTTTTTCTTTTTCCATTTCTTTTCTGTTTTGAGTATAATTTGAATTCCAGTTTGAATTTGAATTTTTGCAAAACATGCAACACGTCCAAAAATTTTTAAATTCTCCTCTGAACATGGTTTAGGGTTTTGAATCCAAATTTGGGGTGTTACAGCTCTACCCCCCTTAAAAGAAATCTCGTCCTCGAGATTGGTGTTTCTAAGAAAACAATTCCGGAAATTGTGCCTTGAGCTCGTCTTCCCGTTCCCAGGTAGCTTCCTCTTCTGAGTGATGCTTCCACTGCACCTTGCACATCCGGATTCTCTTGTTTCTGGTGAGGCGTTCCATTGTCTCCAAAATCTTGTATGGTTGCTCGGCATAAGACAAATCTTCAGCTACATCCACTTCATTCATGGGTAACACCCCTTCAGGCGTCCTCAGACATTTCTTGAGTTGTGACACACGAAATACATCGTGCACGTCCGATAGATGAACCGGTAACTCTAGTTGGTACGCCACTTCACCTTTTCTTTCCAAAACTTGAAAGGGTCCGATGTATCGAGGTGACAACTTCCCTTTCACCTTGAACCGACGAAGTCCTCTGATAGGGGACACCTTGAGATAAACATAGTCTCCCACGTTGAAAACGAGTTCTCTTCTTCGTACATCAGCATAACTCTTCTGGCGTGTTTGTGCTATCCTCAAGTTGTTGCGAATCTCCCTCACCTTCGCCTCGGCTTCTTGTAGCACTTCTGGACCAAACACTTTACTTTCTCCTGTTTGGTTCCAAAATAGGGGAGTTCTGCACTTCCTTCCATACAAAGCTTCAAACGGTGACATCTTCATACTAGCTTGATAGCTGTTGTTATAGGAAAACTCCGCATACGGTAAGTTCTTGTCCCAACTCCTATTGTTTTTGAGTGCACATGCCCTTAACATATCTTCAAGGATCTGATTGGTTCTCTCCGTCTGCCCGTCAGTTTGGGGATGATAGGCAGAGCTGAAATTCAGATGGGTTCCCATGGTTTCATGCAACTTCTGCCAAAACCTCAAGGTGAACTGTGTCCCTCGGTCCGACACTATCTTCTTTGGCACTCCATGGTAACACACAATCCTTGACATGTACAATTCTGCCAATTTGGATCCGCTGTAGCTTTCTTTCACAGGGATGAAATGAGCTACCTTGGTTAGCCTATCAATAATGACCCATATTGAATCATACCCGGATTGGGTCCTAGGCAATCCCACGACAAAATCCATGCTGATTTCTTCCCACTTCCATTCAGGCACTTTGAGTGGTTGCAATAATCCCGCGGGTCGTTGATGTTCAGCTTTCACCAACTGACATGTGTCACATAGGGTAACATGTTCCGCGACATCTCGCTTCATGCCATACCACCAATACCTGCTCTTGAGGTCCTGGTACATCTTCGTACTCCCAGGATGAATGGAATAGTCAGAATCGTGAGCCTCCTTCAAAATTAATTCACGGATCTCCTTTACTTCTGGCACACAGATCCTTTTCCCGTGCCACACCGTTCCCTGTTCATCCTCTCTAAAACTAGGAGCTTTATTTTCCTTGATGAGCTGTCTGATCTCTTGTATCTTCTCATCATTCTTTTGGCCCTCACGTATGTCTTGCTCGAGTGTGGAGTCCACTTCCATGGCGATGGCTTCACCACTATTTACTAGACATAGATTGAGTCTTATAACCTCGTCCTTCAATTCTGCAGGCATGTCCTTCAAACTCAACTTATTGACCTGCACTTTCCGACTCAAAGCATCGGCCACGATGTTTGCTTTTCCGGGATGATAGTTGATGCCTATATCAAAGTCATTGATTAGCTCTAACCATCTCCTTTGTCTGAGGTTGAGATCTGGCTATGTGAATATGTACTTCAAACTCTTATGATCCGTATATATCTCTGTCCTCTTCCCCATCAAATAGTGCCGCCAAATTTTCAACGCGTGTACCACTGCAGCTAGTTCTAGGTCATGTGTAGGATAGTTCTTCTCGTGCTTCCGAAGCTGCCGGGATGCATATGCCACGACATGTTCTTCTTGCATGAGAACACATCCCAACCCATTTCCAGAGGCATCGCAGTACACTGTGAAATTCTTCTGCATATCTGGCATAACCAACACTGGGGCTGTTGTCAATCTCTTCTTTAGCTCCTGAAAGCTCGTATCGCACTGTGGCGTCCAGGTGAATGTGATTCCCTTTTCCAACAGTTTGGTGAGAGGTCTCGAGATCTTGGAGAATCCCTCAATAAACCGTCGATAGTATCCAGCCAATCCCAAAAAGCTTCGAACTTCCCCGACATTTTCAGGGGTCTTCCACTTCTGGATATCCTCAATTTTGGCGGGATCTACGGAGATTCCTCCCTCCGAGATTATATGTCCTAAAAAGGGAACTCTCTTCAGCCAAAACTCACACTTGCTCAACTTGGCATATAGTTGGTGTTCTCTCAACCTCTGCAACACCAACCTTAGATGTTTCTCATGTTCTTCTTCATCTTTGGAGAAGACGAGAATATCATCTATGAAAACCACCAAAAATTTGTCCAGATATTCCATGAATACCTTGTTCATGAGATACATGAAATATGCCGGGGCATTGGTTAGCCCGAAAGGCATGACAGTGTATTCATACAGTCCATACCGAGATACGAAAGCTGTCTTGGGAATATCAATTGCCTTATCTTGAGTTGGTGGTATCCCGACCTGAGATCAATTTTCGAGAACACACAAGCTCCCCTCAACTGATCAAACAAGTCTTCAATGCGGGGTAATGGGTACTTGTTTTTGATGGTTACCTCATTCAAGGCACGGTAATCCATGCATAACCTTTGGGTTCCGTCTTTCTTGGGCACAAATATCACCGGAGCTCCCCATGGTGAGGAACTAGGGCGAATATACCCCTTCTCCGTCAATTCTCTCAAATGATCCTTGAGCTCTTCTAGCTGCTTGGAGTCCATTCGATAAGGTCTCTTGTATATCGGGGCTGTTCCCGGTACTAGCTCAATTGCGAATTCCACGTCACGGTCGGGAGGCATACCTGGCAATTCCTCCGGAAAAACATCTGGATATTCCCTGATAGTCCTGATTTCCTCAACTTTCACCTCCACTTGATTTAATTTAATGTCCCTCCTAGGCTCGTGTATTGTTATGAACTTTACTCTTGTGCCATTGGGGTGAGTTAGTTCCACCGTTCTGGTCGAACAATGGATGATTCCTTTATGTTTGGTCAACCAATCCATACCCAAAATAATATCTATCCCTTGTGAATCTATCACTATGAGGTTATCCGTAAATACTACCCCATTAATGTCTAGGCTCACTTTGGGACACACTTGTCTTGTCCTTATTTCTCCACCTGGAGAGTTTACCGCTAGCATATGGTTCATTTGTGTGGTTGCTAGGTCATGCTTCTTAACAAACTCTTGAGCAATGAACGAGTGGGTAGCACCAGAATCAAACAGCAGAGTTGCAAGGTGTAAATTGGCAGGAAACTTACCAACTACCACGTCGGGTGCCTCTTGTGCTTCCTCCATAGTGACGTGGTTCACCCGTCCTCTCACTACATTCTGCTGTTGTGGCGGCGCAGGCTTCTTCTTTGGGCATTTATGGGCGTAGTGCCCCACTTCACCACAGCTGAAACATTGCACCCCAATCTTAGATGCCTGGCCCTTGTTGTCTTGGGGTTGGTTTGGGGGTCCTTGCACTGCTGGTCAAGGTGGATATGCGGGGCGAGGCTGCTGCACAAACTGACGTGGCGGCTGTGCTGGTGCCGCGGGTGGCCTGTAGTTTGGGTTGTACCCTCTTGGTGCTGAATAGGGTACCGCAGCACGGTTCGTTTGCCCCGTAGGTTGTTGCATCATACGTGGGCGGGTGTTGCTCCCTGAGGCCTGATGTGACCACCCCGCCTTCCTCTTATTCTCATTTTCCAGGGCCTTTAGCTTCCTTTCCACCACAAACGCTCTGTCCACCATCTTTTGAAAACTTTCATACTCATTGGAGGACATGGCACACTGCATCTCTGCGGTAAGTCCTTCCACGAAACAATCTTGTTTCTGCTCATCAGTCTCTATGTCTCGTGGAGCATAACGGGATAGTTGAGTAAATTTAGTGAGGTATTCCCTCACCGTCATGTTTCCCTGCTGCAGTCCCAAAAACTCTTTCCTCTTGTTTTTGAGTTCACCTCTTGGGATGTAGTGGTTGCGGAAGCTACGCTTGAACTCTTCCCAAGTGATGTTCTCAGGGTCATGATGGGCGGCCACGTAGGCGGTCCACCAATCAGCAGCAGGTCCATTCAATTGATGAGAGGCAAACAGCACCCTCTCATACCCTTGGCACTGTATGATCCTCATCTTACTTTCAATAGTCTTCAGCCAATCATCTGCCTCCAGAGGTTCAGCAGCACTTGCAAACTTCGGAGGTTGAGTTCCAAGAAACTCACTCAACCTTGGTTGGCATGGTGCAGCTTGTGGAGGTGGAACTTGATGCAAGTTGGCCACCACTTGAGTCAAGTTCTGGATAAGCTGATTTTGATTCTCCAGCATTTGGTGGAGAGGATCAACTTCTTCACGTCGACCACCCCTGTCCTGGCCTCCAGAAAGATGAGGGTTGCATGCCTCATCATTGTTGTTGACGGGGTTGGCAGCACGTCCTTTTCCTCTTCCGGCCATCTGGCAGAATCAACATATGTTAATTTGATATCATTTAGTATCATCTTACTACTTTCATTTGTTGGTGCTTTGAGGTGTTGAGGCTTTGTTAAAATTTTGCGAGGGTTTATATCTCACACCAAATGAATGCACTATTATTTCCTGTAGGTTCACACACCAAAGCAAAACAATCTGAAGACGAGGCTGTGGACAATTGCTCATGGCTTCCACAACTCACGTCACACACCAAGCATCATCACACCATTAACTACGTAACGACTCGACTACTCGACCTCCTGCTAGCTAGGGGAAAGACTCTACACTACTCGTCCTCTTGAGCTGGCTCTTCGGGATCTTCCTCCTCATTTCGGCTACCTTCTGACTCTGCTTTGGGTGGGGAGGCTATTGGTGGAGAAGTGCGACGACGCCTGATTGCTCGGCGATCCGGGGAGTCAGGAGTCCATGGATCACTCACGGTGACACACAGTTCATTCCCATCCCCTCTTTCTCTCGCCTTTAAGCAAGCTCGCAGCAACGCCTCCGTTTCCTTCAGGGTGTCTCGGACATCCTGAAGCTCTTGTTGACACTCCTGCAGTCGAGTGCTGAGCATAGCAGCATCCTCCAAGCACAAGTCCATGTGCTCATGGGAAGTCCCTTGCTGCACCGGTGGGTACTTGTACTCCGTGGTACCACTCTCACGTTGGAGGACATACATGTACTCAGTTTTGTCCAAGTGGCGACGATAGATGTGACTCTGGCAGGTGATAGCCTCCCAGGTGACATCTTTCTCCGCGTCAACTTGTGTTGCTCGACAAGCTGGAGAGTGGTGAATCTTAAGCAGCTGATTCTCGTGTATAATCCTCATCTCCGAACTCCATTCTTCCCTCTTCTTACGGATGGTCCTGGTGGAGTTATAGTGGATGATGAGCTTGCCCGTATTGCCGGCGGCTTCGAGCATACGTCGAAGACGGTGCAACAAATCTCCTACTGCCAATCCGTAGGAAAGGTACGTCACTGGGCGACTCTCCTCTCTTTCGGCAAGGGCAACTACGGGAACTCTCCCTCCTGTGGACTTACGAGCGGTGCGAATCATGCGAACCATCTAAAACAAAAGAATTTAAAATTAGGTTAGATAAATTCTCAAACAAAAATCCTATTTTGAATGAAAGTTGGGGTAAGATGAAGAAAATGACTCCTTTAATAACACTTTTCCACCCACACCTTGGAAAATAGTTTTTAAGAAAATAGGGCCCTTAACTACGTCCATTTCTACCTAGGTCCACGTTCCTACGGGCAACCTTGGCTCTGATACCACCTCTGTCACACCCGGTTTTTCCGAAGAAACAACCAAGTGAATATCACATGTATGCCAGGATCATTTTCTCATACATGTGATGACAAATAGTGAAGCATCATTTATTACAAGCCAGGTGTCGAATATAAATAAGTCTTACATTGCAAATGTCTCAATGGACACTAATGCTTCATCACAAGTAAATAAACTAGCAGCGGAATATTATTCTTTAGGGTTCCATCACAGGCGTTGCCCGGGGGTCTTCATGAACCTAAAAGCCTTCCTCGGGTGCAAAATCTTGGTCATTATACACCACCTCATTATCTTGACCTGAGCAGCAATATAAACCAACAAATATGCAAGGTTGAGTACCAATGGTACTCAGCAAGTGTGGGAAAAATTATATCATGCATGGCTAGAACAAGGAGAGGTTGAACTCATGGTTAAAGCACTACGCAATTAATACCTATCACCTTAGCTTATTAAACACCTTCATTACTACATAGGTGAAATGGTCCCAATCTCCCATCCCATCATCATAATCCAATAACCATAACCATCATTTCCAATGTTAAGCTCCCCGCTTAACTTCCACAACTTCCAAAAACCTTCACTCCTCTAATCATAAATAAGTCCAGGCCGCTCTTAACCGTGAGCACGGCTGTCAAGACAGTTTTGACTCTGCAGAGTTTGTACCACTGTACCCACAAGTAGTGATTTCATCCCCCGTTGCCGGGTGGACTAAAAGAACCTCCATTATGTCAGTGGCTACGATCCACATTCACACTTCCCAGGTGTGCGGCCAAGAGATCACTACGAAGCCTTTACAAAGGGATTCCCGATGAGCGTGGGCCCACTGAGGTTTCACCCCTAACAGCATACAAGAGGCTCCAACCCCGCTGCAGTGGCCCCCTCTTGAGCCTTGCGGTTCATATGGTAGTCCAGCTGACACCTACTCCCCGCACCATCCAACACACCCATACTACGCCGGGGATACACCTAATTAATTGGCCAAGCTGCCCCATCTCAGCATGTGGTTGGCACTGTAAAGCCGGGTTACATGCTCCATGAACCGGTCCTTAGGATCCAGGCAAGTACTAAACACAAACCCAAGTCTCGTGCACCCAGCACACAACCAAAACATCCAACTTGCCTTGATCCCTACCTCTACATAACTCACAATGTCTCACTCAAGAGTATGGTAATATAAACTGATGATCTCATATCCCAAATATCCCATTCTAAGCATGGCTAAGCATATGCATGTGTATAAATGACATGACAAAATAAATCCCAACCCAAGCTTCAAGGAAACAAGGTAATGCAATTCTAGGGAAACTTCCTAGCATGGGTTTCATATTTAACTTGACAATGCAAATAATTCTATCTACACATCCTAGCATAGGATCAAAGTGGTCAAGGACACTTGCCTCCTTCTTGCTGCTCTTGAAATGGGTAGTTCTGATCTTGGAAAGAAATAACTTCCTCTTGAACAGGCTCTACTTCATACCATCACACATAGCAAAAGAAAAACAACAATCATAAGACATAGTTCACACTTCTACTTCATACAAACCACACATTCATATTTATGAAATTCATTCACCATTATATGTGTTGTGGTTACTTTATGTGTGTTAAGTTGTGACTTGCATGCACTTTTAACCATGTATATATGATTCCTACTTTTGTGTCCACATTTATACTTGCATACAATGTGCCTTCACAATTTCTATCAACCCTAAACTGAATTCTTTGTATTTTAGAAACTCCATTTATCATTTACTAGTTTCTATATTTTCAGATTTATATTCCTATGCATAATTGTGTATTTTATTATTAAATTAGTAATACACATCACCTAAATAGATTAGGTTCTGGTCCTAAATAATTTAAAATCATATTTTGACCATGGCTTATGATGTATACTATTTCATAATTATTTTCCCTATTTTTCTTTAACTATTCTTTACTTAAAAATGTGTCCCTATACTATTAAATGTGAATAATAAATAAAACAGATTTATTTCAGCCCAAAAATATATTTTTATCTCATCCAAAGTTTTCTAAGTACTGAGAAAGTTTTTAATAAATTTTGACAATTATGTTTGTCCCCTTTTTAATTTTTAAACACTAGTTACATATTCAATTTTGTAAATTAAATACTAAACAGGGTTAAAAAGTAAACTCACCCATCACAGGGTCTATAATATTATTTTCATGATTTTCAGGGGTCTAGCTACACTTAACAGAGGTGTTTTTCCTAATTTCTATTAAGTCCAGGGGTTAAAACTGATTTTTAAATGGATTTACATGATTTTCTGGAGTTCCAGGGGCTAGATCTAAAGTTTCCGGGGCTAGCTCTCAATTCCAGAGAACCCCAGGGGGTAGCACGTAAGAATTTCAGTCTTTATAACGCGGGGCTGACGTGGACTGTCTGATTCTAAACCGACGGCTGAGATTATAACATCGAACCGGTACGCGGGGTTTTAAAGTCTACCGTGCGATTTAAAATAAACGGCGCACAAGCAGCCACGTCGCTCTGATCGAGCGCGGGCGGCGCTGCCGGCGGCGCACGGCGGCGGGAAGCGGCGTTCTCGCCGGAAAGTTTCGGATCCTCGAAAATTCTGCCTAGAACTGTGATCTTATGGCCTAGATCGGTAGAGGGGAGGTCAGGGATCTCACCTCGGGGGTTTTCTCGAGCTCGGGGGTCCTGGAAAGTGATCGGCGGCGAGGTCCGAGGCAAAACCACGGCGAAGCTCGTCGGCGCTGCGTTTACACCGTAACTCTCCGAGTTTTCTGCACCTGCAAAGTTCCCCGGAGGCGGTGGATCAAAACCAGCGAGTTAAATCAGAGTTTCCGAGCTTAGATCGGCCAGAATTCACCGGCTATTTCTCGGTGCTCACCGGAGTGAAAATCGGCGATCACGTGAGAAAAACTGATCGGATCGGGGGTTTTTATAGCCGGGGGAGGGCGGTGGGTTTGTTGTGATCGAGTTGGAGTCCTCTGGGACCGGAATTCGGCTGTGGGACGGGCTTTCCCGGTCGGTTGCGATTTCGCGCGCTCGGGAGAAAAGTCCGGGGTCGCGGTAGCTCGGGGTTAGGGATGACATGTGGGTCCCACCCGTCGGTGAGAGGCAGCGCGGCGCGCGTGGGGGCGGGCTGGCGCGGGGAAGCTGGGCCGGCTGGCGGGTTTCGGCCCACTGGCCAGTTTTTTCCCGTTTTCTCTTTTTCTTTTTCCATTTCTTTTCTGTTTTGAGTATAATTTGAATTCCAGTTTGAATTTGAATTTTTGCAAAACATGCAACACGTCCAAAAATTTTTAAATTCTCCTCTGAACATGGTTTAGGGTTTTGAATCCAAATTTGGGGTGTTACACTGGGTTGGAGTTGGCAAGGAACATACCAATTGCGACGTCCTCAGCCTGTTGTGCTTCCTCAGCAGTGACATGGTTAACATGGCCACGAGCATAGTTCTGCGGTCCACGGTTCCCTTGGTGGTCCCCTCCGTTTGGTCGCTGGTTCTGCTTGGGCACGTTACCTTGCTGTCCAGGGCCTCTCTTCGGGCACTGGTTAGCGAAGTGGCCTACTTCCCCGCATGCAAAGCATGCCCTGTTGCCTACGGCAGCAGGTACGTTGGGGCGGGGGTTTTGAACAGGAGCGCCATTGTTAGGCCGGGGCGCAGGAGGCATGGGCACCCGAGGTGCCGGTGCAACGAGCCGTTGCTGTGGTGGCTGACCAGGGCGGTACGTAGGAGTGGTCGATCCATACTGCGGTGCAGGGGGCATGTATCTAGGTCGTACGTTGCTCCCTTGGGGCTGGTATGGGATCTTCCTTTTGCACTCGCGCTCGATCTCTCGGGTCTTGTTTTCCACCACAATAGCCTTATCAACCATCTTCTGGAAGCTTACGTAGTCATTGTTGAGGAGCTGAACTTGGATCTCATTGTTCAACCCTCTCATGAACAGGTACTGCTTCCTCTGATCTGAGTTGACATCTTCGGGGGCACACCGGGACAGTTGTATGAACTTGTTGAGGTATTCGTTCACACTCTTCTGCCCTTGGCGGAGACCTTCAAACTCCTGCCTCTTGAGAATCATTACGCCAACAGGAATGTAGTGGGAGCGGAAACTTTCCTTGAACTCAGTCCAAGTGATTGTCTCCGGGTTGGCATGGGCGTTGCTCAAGGCATCCCACCAGTCAGCAGCTGCTCCCATCAGTTGGTGCGACGCAAAGAGAACCTTCTCTCGGTCGTTGCACTGTACAATGGCAAGCTTCTTCTCCATGGATTTCAACCAATCATCGGCCTCCATTGGATCGTTTGCTTGAGCAAAGGTGGGCGGTCGAGTCCTCATGAACTCTCCCAACCTGTTATGGGCCGGCGGTGGTGGTGGCGGTGGTGCCGGAACGGGGTGTTGATTGGCCTGCAACTGACCCAAAGTTTGGATCATGGTTTGCATAAGCTGGTTTTGCATGGCCATCAACCTTTCTAGGTTGTTTTCGCCAGCTCCAGGGTTAGCAGGAACTTCTTCGTGGTCATCTTCCTGGACGTTCCTTCGGCTGGCGTTTCCTCTCACCATCTGTGAGAGAGAACGAAATAGAATAGAAGGTTAGAAAGTTAGGTAGGTCCTTTTAACTATATGCATCAAGGGGAGTTTGGACTATATATATATTAGTCCTTATGAGGATGTGATCAAGTGCCGAAACATCTCACACCTCCTTCTTCTTACGTTTGGATATGGACGACGTTTTTGAGACGTCCCACAACTCACACTAAGCACATATTCACAAGTAATCATCACAAGGGCCCACTCAACTCCTATTCAAGGATGGTTTCCTATGTCAAGGTGGTTTCAAGGCCAATCTAAGCTATTCATCCTAGGATGCTTCATTTGGTCCGCGTAGCTTCTATTTAGGGGTATAACTTGCTGTTAACCCGTGATTCTAATATCAATCTAAGGTTTCTATCTAGGCGTGTAACCTACTGTCAACCCGTGGCTCTGATACCAATCTGTGACGCCCTCAATTCTGTGGAAAACAACGGAACTGAGAACTAATGCATATGTGTGCCCAGGATGTTCATCACACATACACATACGTTCCACAAACTGAATTCAGATTATATATTACCATGAATAACAGAGTTTATTACAATTCCTCATGAGTCTTGGACTCATGCTCACAGTGGAAGTCTTATTTCTATGCAGCGGAAATATTATTTAAATGCGGAAGCAAAAACTAATGCGGAAGCAAAACTAAGCAAAGGTGGCTCCATCCCTACTCCCTCCACAGGCAAGGTTGAGAACAGATCACACGCCATAATGCTCTACTCGGTCTTCATAGTAGTCTTCTCTTGCTGTTGATGAAGAAATAATAATGCAAGTTTGAGCACAATGATGTACTCAGCAAGTGCGGGAATAACACATGATATGCAGCTCATAAACAAGGTAGGCGATAAAAGGGCTATTTGCAGAAAAGCAGATTTATAAAACCATGATAAAACAGCAACTTCAATTTAGGTGAATGTAATCCTATCATGTATATTACCAACATACATCCATCGCTTCCATGTTCCATCCGAACATTAACCAATCTCTTATTCATACTCACGAATACCTCCTCGGATTCGCTACCATCTCACCTCATAAAACAACCACATCTCACACCGAGACCAATCTCATGTCATGACCCATCAGTCATGCAACCATCTTATCTCCCGGACTCAACAGTCCAAACAAATAACCATAACCAATAACCATAACCAGGAACCCTCCCAATAACCATTCCAATAACCATCCCAGTAATCGTCCCATCTAATCATGGCAGTTTAGCCAGGTGCTCGTGACCGTAAGCTCGGCTATCATGATAGTTTTTTTGACTCTGCAGAGTTTGCACCTCTTTACCCACAAGTTTGTGATTTCTTCACCCATCGGCGACTGCAGAACCTCCATTATACCAGTACACAACTGTCGGTGTATGGTCAAGAGATCACAAAATAGCCTTTACAAAGGGGTTACTAGATGTATGGACTCACTAAGGTTTCACCGGCAGGCTAGAATCTCCAATTCTCCCACCCACGGGCCCCCTCTTGTGCCATGCAGTTCCCAGGGCAGTCCTCACTCGACTCCCATTCCCCGCGCCTTCCATAGTCCATAACATCCTAGCAACTTACCTAATTACTCAGCTAAGCCGCACCCATACTTGGCCTTGTGGTGGCACTGTTATCCTGGCATGTGCATGCATGAACCGGTCCTTAGATCTGCGGCAAGCAAAACCACCCTCTCATACTACCTCATTCACAAACCCAGGCTTGCCTAGATCTCCCTCCGATCCATGTTTATTAACCTCATCAGTTACTTGTTATCAGTACGAATGCAGTTAGCTAGACACATCTATCTCGCTTCCCAATCCCATGGACTCAGCGAGGCATAAAACAAGAAAACCATACCCGACTCATAAACTTCCCAGGCGTCAAGGATGGTTTAATCAAAACTAGTAAACTCCTATAAAAAGGGTTTCCCATTATGTTTGACTCAGCACACACACCTTTTCGCAAAACAAAATAGTTTTACCCAAAACATAGGATCAACATAGTCAAGGAGCACTTGCCTTTCTCTTGCGGTTCCGGTTGTCCTTGATTCTTAAAACCTTGTTGCTGCAGCTCGTCGTAGACAGCTTCCTGAGTTTGTCCTGCTATGTAGGATTCATGTGCACACAAATTCACAGCAATCAATATTATGCACAAACCCTAAACTAGATGCGATGATGCACATGCATGCTATACTACGATTAGTTCTATTAGATTGATCTGATGTTCTTGCATGGCTTGCATGGTCAGAGGTTTTCAGATCAAAGATGAACGTGGCGATGATCTTGTCTTTAGATCAAACTGATCATCGAGTGTTCTGCCCACGAAAACGCTTCTGTTCAAAAGGAATTGAAGAACAGATGCAAGAGATGAACACCATGATGTCGTAAGGTGGTATTGAAGTCCTACCTCACGCTCTTCTTGACTTCGAGGTCCTCCTCAGACCACTCGGTTCTTCTCCAATGATCTCCCTTGTTGCGCTTCGGCGATGTTTTTCTCGGCGAGTTAGGGCTAGGGTGCTAAGTCGTCGGCTCAGGAGTTGAAAGAGAAGTTCGTAGTTTCGGACAGAGGTTTCGGGTTCTATTTATAATCGGGAAGAGAAGAGTCCTAATCTGATTGGATCCCGAATAAGAGTCTTATTCAGATCTTTGTTAGATCCTGACGTCTTATCTTCAGTAAGGATCGTGGAGTTTAGATCGGTTTTCGTTGCGCACCGGTATCTTTACACGTAAGAACCGCTTCAGACTCGTTACCTCCGTGGTAATGAGCTCCGGAAGCTCCACGTGTCCTTCCGAGCCTGGTATCTCTTCTCCCGCAGAGACGAGCTCCGGTTGTGCCACGTGTCACGAGCGAGACCTCCCTCTTCTTCGGAGACGAGCTCCGCGCACGCCACGTGTTTTGCGACGGACCCTCCGGTGATAAGCTCCGGTGGCGACACGTGTTCAATAGACCCGGACTTCTCTCTGAGATGAGCTCCGAGATTGACACATGTCCTATGAAAAATGCCTTTGCTTCTTCCGCAGAGGCTAGCTCCGCGGGCAGCACATGTCCCACAGGGTCGGACCTCTTTCCAATTGCGGAGGTGACCCCCGAGCCTGCCACGTAGCCTAGTTTAGCGTCGGACCTCTCCCAATCTCTCGGGAATGAGCTCCGAACGCGCCACGTGTTCTGCTGGCCATGGAAGTTGCGTTTCGGTGTTCTTGGAGAGCTTTATTGGCTATCCTTTTGGTACTTGTCTCTGTTTCTACTCTTCTTAAAATGTTTTTCTTCTTCACATGCTGACACCCGAGATGAGGGTGTCACAGTCGCCTACCCGAGCCTTTTATAGTCCAAGACTCGGGTGGCTTACAAGGGCGGCCCAGGACCCAACAGGTGGTCCCGGGGAGATTGACTGTTATCTACCGTATCTGCAGTTATGCCGGTAGTTGTCTCTGGCGAAGGCTTCTGAGTCTTCGTCTTGCAGCCCTGCCCATGCCGCACGCTAGTCGTAGTGGATGATGACGGTGGGTGTAAGGGCCTCAGTTTTGGCACACATTTCAAGTGTTCATCACCACACCACACACCTCATTTGAGGAAAGATGATGAACATAAATGAAGAGCATGTAACCACCATCAACATGCTCATTAGAGAACAAACTCACATATTGCAAAAGTGGTATTTCCCACATGTGATATAGGTGGGCTGGACTTATGAAAACTTCTACACATTTCTAAGGATGTCCATGCCAAGTTTCACCCAAATTCAAAACCTTTTTGAGGTCATTTTCGGTATAGATAGAAAGAGGACAGTTTGAAACCACATTCAAATTCAAACTGTTTTATCCCATGAATTTAAAAATGTGAGGCATATTCTTATTCAGCACATTTTTGTGAGCTCACATACCAATTTTCACTCCATTTGGAGTTGATATTGACATGAGCTAAGTGGGACGAATTCAAACTTTATTTGAATTCAAAACTGAACTTGTGCTAAAATTCACTCAAACCGAACCCAATTTGAATTCTATTCAATTCAAATGGCTCAGGAGTGAATAATTTGAATCACCAGGGGTATTATGGGGCTCACTGTTTACAACAGTGATTAGTAAATTTCAGAGGTTAAAACCCCGGGTGGGACCGACATGTCATAAAGGGAAGAAGGAGAAACTTGCACCCAAAGTCAGAGTCTCGGTGGTAAATTCCGCCGAGCAGCTGTCGGCTGTGCCACCGAGCAGCTACCGGTGCGCTGAGCTGAAGAGTGCAGCTAGTGTGGGTTGCCCTAGGGCTGGGAAACCACTTTTGCTAGATAGGCGGGCGTGAGTTGTATAAAAGAAACTTCCGCTGTGTAATAAAGACCCTAGTTTGTAACTGAGAAGTGTACTACTTTGTACATTCAGTTTGTTTTTCCCATGTAATATAATGTATTCTTATGACGTGTGCTGTCGGGTGTCGCATCGCGCGGCACCACCCTCTGCGATCCTGGATGAGCTGATTCTGGTCCGCCACAGCCTGGTATCAGAGCTGCATTGGGGATAACACAGTACTTAAGGACTGCATTACGGGAAAAATTAGGTATACGGTGAGGATTCGGTAGTTGCCCAAGTAAGGACTATATTAGCTTAGTTACTTAAAGTGGCAAAGACTAACTTATGTGTTATAATTCTGAATTTCAATTATGTAACGACGCACCTACGATCTGGTAAGTATGGTAAGGAACGCCACCGAAAGCGGTTCAATTTCGGTTAGCTCCCCCTGACGAGGAACGTGGTTCAGGGATTGATCTCACAGCTTGGTGTCAGACGTCAATATGAAACTCTTGGACTCGTCATGTCCCTGAGTTCATATGAAACGCTGATCCCTAGCGTGCATTAGGCAAGTAAGTGGAGACCCCATCGTGTGGTCAGTAACGCGAGAGTGTGTTCGTCTGGAAATAGCCCAGGAGGACATACGCAGCGCTTGCCATCGGCGTGCCCTGCAGGGCAGTAGGTGGTATCTGTTGGGTTGATAACATTCCCAACCGTGACGACCCGTTCATGACCTACTCGGGTTCCCCGTCGTGTGGTGTTGAAACACGATCACGTACCTTGAGACGTGACCTAACTCAAGGACGGCCGTATGACAATGATACGGGCGTTTGTATTTACTTTCAAATATGGAACTGCCTGAAATGAATAACCATTGAGTGCACCATTATTGTGTGGTCTTCTGCAGGTACTAACCGCGTATGTATCCGTGTAGAAAACGTGTGCGAGAGACCGTTTAGTGCCACACTTGAGACGTATATGCCGGTATGATCCGGTTAGGATTTTCTTTTGTGAGGAATGTAGTTCCGAGATATTGTAGGCATATGCATGAGAATAATGATAAAAAAGAATTAAAATCTATAGGTTCAACATTTAGGACCTTGGTTGGGTATAAGAATGGGATAGTGGAGCAATATAGCCAAAAGTATGAAAAGCAGAGTGCTCTGTTTTGGGCAGCAAGTTTGCTGATCTTCAACAGGGCATAACTCACAGGTCTTTTAGCCCAGGTAGGTGTACTATATAGTTCTGGAAAGGTATTTAAGTACTCTACAACTTTGTTGTAGACTTCCAGAACTGAAACTCACCTTAAGATGGCTTAAATCCCAGAGGCATGTAACTGTCCAGAACCAGGACAGTGTTAAAACATTCTCTGGACTGTTCTGTTTTTCAAGGATAACTCCCAGTAGAAAAATTTAAAATTTTCATATGATACCTCCTTTGAAAGAGTAGAAGATGTGTGACATCTTTGCAATTCAAAGTTTCTGAAGTCTCAGCACAGATTTCAGTGGAAACCAGGGATGAAAACAGCCACTTCCAAAGGAGGTGCTGTTAAAATTCTTCCAGAACTTCTGCTGACTTTGAATTAACATAACTTTTTAACCAAAGCTGATCTGAGGGCAAATGAATACTCGTTGGAAATATACTGAAGTTAACTTTAACTTTGGTATTCAACTTGAGTCATGAAAATGCCCAGAACCAGATCAAAACTTGGAATAGGTAGAAACTGGTCATTCGGACAGAAGAATGACAGTTGAACTCATTGGAGAGGGTGTTGTACCCTAAGGGTGCTACACGTGATGACAACGCGATAGTAATGTCTCGTAGAGACCAAACCTAGTTATAGTGAGTTTCCAAAGTGGAGGTTCATCAAGTTGGATTAAACTAGCTTGTGTTTGGTCTGGTAATGGTGTAGCTTGTGCAAAGTTATTACATTATCTACTTACGAGATATATCGCATGTTTTTGTTGTCATAATGTTTTTACGCCCATTTTTATTGGACTGCATGCAACAATGCTGAGGGACTGATGATTATTGTCGTGTGGTTGCAGATGGTTCGTACTAGGACCACGCACGAGGTTGGTGGCTCTAGCCAAAAGGGAGGTGATGACTCCCAGCCACCGGCCTACGACAGCACCCCGCAGCAGCAGCCACCACCGCCGCCTCCGCTTACTCTAGCGGATGTGATAGCGGCATTGGTGGGAGGTCGTGAGGAGCAGACCGACCTGCTCCGCACGATCGTGCAGAATACGTCTCAGGCGGGGGGACGTCAAGACAGAGGGCCTCGTGAGCCCCGGGAAGTGTCGTACTCGGATTTCATGAGTACGCACCCTCCAGTGTTCACCGAAGCCGAAGTACCACTGGAGGCGGACAACTGGCTGCGGACTATCGAGTCCAAGTTCGGGCTGCTCCAATGTATGGAGCGGCAGAAGACCCTGTTCGCAGCACAGCAGCTCCACGGTGCCGCTGATGCGTGGTGGGCGAATTATGTCGCCTAACGTCCGGCTGGCCATGCCGTGGAATGGCAAGAGTTCCGGGAGGCGTTCCGCGCCAATCACATTCCTCCCGGAATCATGAATAGGAAGTTCCAAGAATTCTTGGAGCTGAAGCAGGGCGGGAGGAGTGCCCACGACTACTCCCGTGTCTTCAACCATCTGGTGCAGTATGCGTCAGACTATATCTCCACGGAGGAGAAGAAGAGGGAGCATTTCTATCGGGGGTTACACCCCGAAATGAAGACGCACCTCGTTCAGTGGAATCGCGGCACATTCAACGACTTAGTAAATGCCGCGATCATGCAAGAGGATGCTCAGCGGGAGTTGGCAGCTGAGCAGAGGAAGCGCAGCGCTCAACCTAGCAGCGGTGGTGGCGCGCCTCAGAAGTACCGTATGGTGTATCGGACACCATCCGGGCAGCAGTGGCATCCACCGGCGCGACCTCAACAGTTCGGGGACGTTCGTTCCAAGCACCCCCGTTCTGTCCACCGATGCCACCACCAAGACAGCAGCAGCAGCAGACGGTACCCCGGGCGTTGCCACCGCCACAACGCGCCCCGGGATTCCGTCCACCGATCAGCGGGGGACCGCCCCGTTTCACCTGCTTCACGTGTGGCCAGGGGGGCCACTTCGCGAAGGACTGTCCCCAGGGGCAGCAGAGCAGCGGGCAAGCCCAGCTCCAGCGCGGTGCTCGAGGCCGACCTCCGGTGAAGAAGGTTGGTCAGCGGACTGGAGGCTTCCGCAACCTCGACAATGAGGACGCCCCAGAAAGAGACAACGTGCTGGCGGGTACGTTCACTCTCAACCATCAAGCCATCGTCATATTGTTTGATTCTGGTGCGACCCACAACTTTATAAGTGCATCATATGTGGTTAAGCATCAGCTGGAAGTCTTTCCAACCGAGTGTTCGTATATGATCTGCTCACCGGGAGGAAAGATTTCAGCAACGATGATGGTTCCAAAAGCACCACTGTGCTTAGGTGGGAAGATATATCCCACCACTATGATTATCCTTGAGGGACAGAAGATTGATGCAATCTTGGGAATGTCATGGCTATGTTGCCATGGCGCTGTCCTGGAAACCCTATCACGGACGGTTCACCTCAACTCCCCATTACATCGTCCGCAGTCCCTCCCATTAGATAATCCAGTCCGGGAAGTTTCGGTGATCCACAATACTGAAGCTCTCAAGTTGGAGGACATCCCCGTAGTCCGGGAGTATCCCGACGTGTTTCCGGATGATCTTCCGGGCGTGCCACCTGAGCGGGATGTCGAGTTCAAGATTGAGCTCGCACCCGGGACTACGCCCATATCATGGAGACCATACAAGATGGCTCCAAATGAGCTGGCGGAACTGAAAGAACAGCTCAATGATCTGTTGAGCAAGGGTTTCATTAGACCGAGTTCCTCGCCTTGGGGATGCTCGGTGTTGTTCGTGAAGAAGAAAGATGAAACCTTGAGGCTGTGTGTGGATTACCGGCCGCTCAACGCCGTCACCATCAATAATAAGTACCCACTGCCCCGCATCGACATATTGTTTGATCAACTTGTGGGTGCAAGTGTGTTCTCAAAGATGGACCTTCGCTCTGGATATCACCAGATCAAGATCCGGGCGGAGGATATCCCGAAGACGGCCTTCTCGATGAGATACGGATTGTATGAATATCTCGTCATGTCCTTTGGTCTCACAAATGCTCCAGCCCATTTCATGTATCTCATGAACTCGGTGTTCATGCCGGAGCTGGACAAGTTCGTGGTAGTGTTCATCGATGATATCTTGGTTTATTCCAAGACAGAAGCCGAACATGCCGAACACTTGCGGATCGTTCTTCAACGATTACGAGACGACAAGCTTTACGCCAAGTTCAGTAAATGCGAGTTTTGGATCAGCCAAGTGCCATTCTTGGGACATATCATCTCAGCAGAAGGCATTGCGGTTGACCCAAGAAAAATAGAGCAAGTGCTGAAATGGAAAGCTCCCACTTCAGTTCATGAAGTCAAAAGCTTCATCGGGTTAGCGGGATACTATAGGAGATTCATTCCAAGCTTCTCCAAGCTCGCTAAGCCGATGACAGGATTGCTGGAGAAAGGGACGAAGTATGTTTGGAACACGGCGTGTGAAGGAGCGTTCCAAGCATTGGTGAAGCATCTCACAACAGCCCCGGTCTTAGCTCAGCCGGATACAACAAAGCCCTTCGACGTGTATTGTGACGCGTCCGGTATTGGGCTTGGCTGCGTGTTGATGCAGGAAGGACGTGTGGTCGCCTATGGCTCACGCCAACTTCGGAACCATGAGCAGCATTATCCTACTCATGATCTTGAGCTTGCTGCCGTGGTGTTGGCGCTAAAAATGTGGAGGCACTATCTCCTGGGGAATCTGGTGCACCTCTACACCGACCACAAGAGCTTGAAATACATTTTCACCCAGAAGGAGCTGAATATGAGGCAAAGGAGGTGGTTAGAATTAATCAAGGACTATGAAATTGAGATTCACTACCACCCCGGCAAGGAGAATGTGGTTGCCGACGCGCTGAGTCGGAAATCACATGTCCATCATCTCACCATTACACCGGTGGAGGAGGAAGAGCCAAGTTTATACTTGGTTCCTTATGGATCGCTGTACAACCTTGCCCTCATCCCTACTGTCGGTACCTGAGATATGGGGTACCCCCGCGCACATGGGAAAATGCCTAAGGAGCTCGCCCTTCTCCGCAGGGAGAGCTCCGAAGGCGCCACGCGTCCGGCGGGGCCGGACCTCCCTCTCCTCAGAGGAGAGCTCCGGGCCCACCACGTGGCATACAGAAGCCGGACCTCCCCCCCCCCCCCCCCCCCCCCCCGTGGGAGAGAGGTCCGAAGGCGCCACGCGTCCAGCGGGGCCGGACCTCCCTCTCCTCAGAGGAGAGCTCCGGGCCCGCCACGTGGCCGACAGAAGCCGAGCCTCCCCCTCCGCGGAGAGAGGTCCGGAGGCTCCACGTGCCCCGCGGAACGGGCCCTCCTCTCCTCTGAGAAGGGCTCCGGGCCCGCCACGTGGCAGCAGAACGGCGCTGCCTGCCCCCGAGCGATAGGCAGCGGGCGTAAAGACGCCCCATACCTTGCCCATACAAGGTATTCAAGGCCCACGTCTTCCCAAGACGCGGAGCACGCTTCTGTCAGGTGCCGTTGTGCCCAGTCGCATCACAGACTGGCGCGCGGTGTCAGAACCTGCCAGCCAATAAAGACCGCGACAAGACATCCCATGCCGCCTGCGCCATCATCAACCACTAGGACTAGCATGCGGCATGGGCAGGGCGGCAAGATGAAGACTCAGAAGCCTTCGACTAGAGACAACTGCCGGCATAACTGCAGATACGGTAGATAATAGACAATCATCCCGGGACCACCTGTCGAGTCCCAGCCCCCTTGTAAGCCGCCCGAGTCTTGGACTATAAAAGGCTCGGGTAGGCGACGATAGCAAGGGTTCGCATTTTGCAACTCATACGCTAGCCATACACTCCCAAGCTGTAACTCACCCCCAAGCTCAGGACTCCGGCCTGAGCAGCAAGCAATACAGCGAGCTCCATAGCTCGCCGTGGACGTAGGGTTTTACGGTCCGGCGGCCTGAACCACGTAAAACTCACCGTGTCAAGCTCTTACTAAATCATCCATCCGCGCAAGCTCTCTGCAAGGGACTAGCCCCACCGAAAAAAGAACCTCCGCGGGCTGCCCAGTGCAGGCCCGGGGGAAGTGTCGACCGAACACTTCGACATTTGGCGCGCCAGGTAGGGGGCTTTTCTCCTAGCGCGACGAGTTTCCGCCGACGAAGATGACCAAGCTTCCTTCAGCGGCAAGCTCTCCTCCCCCGCGTTCACGGCGAACCGTGACCAGCGGGGAGTACATGTCGACACACTCAGGACGGAGTGTGTCAGCACAAGCTGGTAGCCAGCAGCCTCCAGCGTTGCAGGCTCCGACCAGTGTGAGATCTTCTGCAGCACTGAGCGTACACCATGGGGGTGCGCTAGCTGCAGCAAGAGCACTGCTGCGCAACCCACCTGCTGGGGATGCACCCCATTCAGCGACCCAGCAATGGGTCCGCGAGGTGGACTGCCTCGTCGTCGCCACCGTGAACCCTCGGTTCCGACGAGGACGGCGCCCCGGACAACCGGCTGCGTCGCTGACGCGCACACCCACGGTTGACGGGCAAACGGCGGATTCCAGCTCCTCCAGGCTCCCGTCGACGGACCTGAGAAGGGAGCTGGAACGGTGCCACTTGGGCCAGGATGCCCGGGTGTACCTCTAGCGACGTCGAGAAAGGCGTCGCAACCATGAGGCTGGCAACAGCATGTCGTCGGCCTCGACGCAACCTGGAGGGCAGGTCTTCGCCACGCGAGTCCTGCCTCAGGCCTTCGCCACGCAGCATATGCCACAACCGTATGCGCCGCAAGCAGCACCCCCGGTCTATGGTGCAGCCTTGCCCATGGCGGGATACACGGTGCCCAGTGCGAACCAAGCGTTCGCAGTGCCAATACCTGCGGCAGCAGGAGCAGGATGTGCGGCCCTTGCGCCCCACCTTCGCTTCGCGAGGTGGCCGCGCAAGTTTCGGCCGCACCTGCCCGAGAAGTACGACGGTAGCGTCAACCCGGCGGAGTTCCTCCAGATCTACTCCACCGCCGTACTTGTCGCAGGAGGGGATGAGGCCGTCATGGCCAACTACTTCCCCGTCGCCTTTACCGGCCCAACTCGGTCTTGGCTCATGAATCTCCCCCAGGGGTCCATAACTTCCTGGGGAGAGCTCTGCCGGCAGTTTGTCGCCAACTTCGGCAGCTCCTACACCCGTCCCGGCACGGAGCTTGACCTCCACGCCGTCAAGCAACAACCTGGGGAGTCGCTGCGCTCTTTCATCCAGCGGTTCTCCCAGGTACGCAACACCATCCCGCATATTCAAAGTGCCTCTGTGGTGGTGGCGTTCCGACAGGGTGTCCGGGACGAGAAAATGCTTGAGAAGCTCACGACCAGAGAGGTCTGCGACGTCTCTGAGCTCTTCAGCCTGGCAGACAAATGCGCCAGAGCAGCTGAAGGGCGGAACTGGCACTCTCTGCCGACCTCCGAGCCAGGTGGACAACCCGGGTCCGGCGCTGCTGCCTATGGGGGTGGCAAGAAGGCCAAGAACCGGGGGAGTGGCAAGATGAAGTCATCGTTCACGGCTCCCGTCGCCGCAGCAGCGACGGCTAGTGGAGCTCAGGGGCCACGCCCCGACAAAAGGCAGTGACAGTCACCGGCCCCAGATAGTGACCAGGGCGGGCTATGCCCCGTGCATGGCGCCAGCAACCATACTGCTGCCGAGTGCTGGGATATCCAGAGGCTCGCAGAGCGCTTCCGCAAAGGAAGACAGCAGAGAGCTGAAGCACCGCCCTACCCTCAGAGGGATGGCAAACAGAAGGTCGATGCCCCAGTCACCGCCGCCCATCAGGTGGGGTTCCAGGAGCCTCAGCGTGTCATAAAGACAGTGCATAACGGTGAGGACTCCAGCTCCGACGGTGACGGGCTAGGGCGGTAGCCAACTGCGGCACGCCTCCGTGCCTCGGACATACCTCCCGGGGGCCGCCCAAGATCTGTCAACCCCTTGAAGGCCTTGCCAGAAGGGGAAGACGCCTTAGGTCATCCAAGATGAGCCCGGGTCCACCTACCCCTTGAGGGCCTTAGCCAGAAGGGGAGAACTCCCCGGGGCCCCCAGGAGAAGCCGCGCAG
Organism: Neostapfia colusana; assembly: GCA_030760725.1. NCBI lineage: Eukaryota > Viridiplantae > Streptophyta > Magnoliopsida > Poales > Poaceae > Neostapfia > Neostapfia colusana. The sequence continues at coordinate 26,128,421 of JASWHV010000017.1, read as the reverse complement.
GACCTGATCCAGCACGAAGATGACAACCTCGTCAACGAGACTCGGCTGCAGGTAACACCCCACAACGCGCGGTCTCGGCTGATGCTCTAAGCACTACCGCCAAAGAACCGAACGCATCGGGGACCTGCAGGAGGGCAACCTGGTGTCGCGGCACGCTCTATTCCAAGAAGGACCCATAAGCTCTCCCCCAGCAGGGAAGGTCCCTTCCGAATTATGAAAGCTGCCGCCCCAGGTACACATGCCCTTCAACCGAGTGTTGGATCCGACCCCAAAATCCTTGCCATGAAGCAACACTGTAAGTCCTTCTTCCGGAGCATCAGTAGAACAGGGTCATTCCCTTCTGTAATGAATCCCATAGGATTTAGGAACAGAGCTTGGGGCAGCTAAGTCTCAAGGGACGGTACAGGACTACGTCCAGTTTAGCCTGGTTCCGACCCTAAGCGCGTAGAGTCTTGCTTCCCTTGTAGACGAGGCGGAATATTGCCTCCATGTACAGCTAGAATTCCATCTATGGGCACGAATATAGAGACCTGTTCTACTTAGCTCTCTCTCATGCGCTCATTTAAATTATGCATTAATTTTTATGATCGCACTACCTATGTATGTTCATCGTACATCTAGTTCCCCCTCTCCTGCGCTCATCCATAGTCGGCATTCGCTATCCCACCGAAGGCGGCTGCGCTTGAGGCACCTGCCGATGGCCGAGTGAGTCTCTCGGGCCTCCCCAAGTCAGGTGTTGCGGTGCCCGTTGGTCACCTCCAGGAAAGGCCTGCGTTGTGCATGGGGGGGGTCCAGGGTGTGTATCCAGCTTAGCAGGCCATGAGCCCAGAGCATGCGCGTCTTGCCCCCCCGGAGGTACAGGGGAGTACAACCGCTTTGCCTGGTCATGAACCCAAAGCACGTGCACTCTGCTTCCCCAGCGCATGGCCCGGTACTAGGGATCGGACGGCCGTACACGGACCTCGGAGGGAGCCGGAGCTCCGGCGCCTCGAGCACAGAATTGCCCAGGCCCCGTATGACGGACCAGGATCTTAAGACGAATAAGACTAGGAGACGGGAGGGGAGGACCCCCCGAGGAGAATTACGTTTCCTCTACCTGTGTGCAAGACCTCTAGGTTACGGCAACAGGGACTGCATGAAGCAGGGGGAAAGGAGCTATCAACTACTCCGGCCTAGGACTGGAAGGACCGGGTCCTGCCCCTTCAGCAGGGGCGGGACCCAAGGGCCCCACGTGTCCAGTGGGCCCAGAGCTCTCGCCTCCCCTGAGGAGGGCTCCAGGCTCACCACGTGGCGGGCGGAAACTGGACCACCCCCCCCCCCCCGGTGGGAGGGCTCCGAAAGCCGTACTTGTCCAGCATGGCCGGAGCTCCCGCCTCCTAAGGAGGGGCTCCGGACCTGCCATGTGGCAGGCAGATTTGGAGCTTCCCATAGGGCGAGATTCGGAGACCCCCGGGGGCCCTAACACGGTTGACCCGGGGAAGGTGTCTATGCAGAGCTCCGAGATTGGAGATGGCCTCTGAGTACCTTGCGGAGCTAAGGACTCAGTCAGGCAAAGCCAAGAAGGAGAGAAAAAGCATCACAGACACAAATATCTAAAAGAGTCAAACTAAGCGAGGCTCCATGAGGTGGACTACAGACTCGATAAAAAGGGAGAAACAAGTCCTAAGGACCCCCCGGCTCCCGCCGGAACCTTGCGGCTACAAGGGCGGCCACATCCTCGACTTCAGCCTTTGCAGCTTCCTCCCACTCTGCGGCTGGGCCCTCTCTCGCTGGTTCTAGCGAGAAAGAGGTGTCGCGGCTCTTGAAGCATGACAGCACGTGTGAGGCGACCTATAAGGCTAGGCCGCGTCCCTCGGCCTCAAGCTCGCTGGCGACCACCGAGTCTAGCCTGTCCAGCTTGGCGCCGATCGACTCCAACGCGGGGATCACCTCCGCCACCTTCAACGCAGGAGCCGCGGCCCTCACCGGACTGAAGCCAAGAGGGATCAGGGCGGACCCCGCTCGATCCACGAAGCTTGAAACTGCAAGAGCTTCGGAGGACCGCAAGGCCGAGAGTTCCTCCACCTCGCGGAGGGCCGCCTGCAGGGCCTCCAGGTTCCTCTCGGAGAATTCCTTCTCCTTGGCTGCCAGGGAGCTCTCCCGAAGATGGAGAGTATTGGCGAGCCGCTCCAACTCAGCAGCCTTGAAGTCGACGGCCAACTCCTGGTCCAAGACCGCCCGGCGTTCACGAGAGACCTGTTCCTCCCTCAAGTCGAGGTCTGCCTTCAGAATCTCCAGCTCCTCGATCCGAGCTCGAAGGTCATCCTTGCCCGCCGCCAGCTGCGCGGCGACCCTCTCCGCCTCAGCTGCTGTGGAATGCTCCCGTTCCTCAACGGCGAGTTTACGGCGCTCCAACTGCTGCCGTATCTCCACAGCGGCAGAGAGGCTCTCCTCGGCCCGGGCGTGTGCCTCCAGGGCGTCCCTGTTGATCCGCCGCGATTCGGTGTCCATGCGGTCGACAGCCCACTTCATCCGGTCAAGGAGCACTTCCCTGAAGTCGAACAACTCCCGCCTGGAGTCGAGCTCGCTCTTAACCTTCGCGGTCCTCTCCCGCAAAAGGTTCCCCCAGGTGAGGAGGCGATCCCGTTCAACCGTATACTCCTCCCGCTTGCGACCTAGTGCAGCCAAGACCTGCCGAACGCTCGTCTCGGCAAGTGCGAAGGCATCCGCCAGGGGCAATGGAGCAACAGAGTCCGGGGCAGTCCCCCGACCTCCTCCATTACCTCGTCCTCAAGAGGAGTCGATGCACCAGCAACCGAGACGAGACGCCGATCAGGAGAAGCTGGCTCCGAGGCTCTGGCAGCCGGACCTGCCGGGCTCTCTTCAGCTTCTGGCTCCTTGACCTGTGGACAGGGGCGAGCCGGGGAAGGCGGCGCTGGAGTAAAGGCCGGGCCGCCTGGTGCAGGGACAACCTGCGCTGGCTTGGGGGCCGCGGTGGCCGTCTCGGCAGGAAGAGACGACGCCGCCGCGGAGTCCGGGCACACCGGAACAGGAGAAGTTTGCGCTGGCCTGGGGGCCGCGGAAGTTGCCCCTGGCTCCGAGCGGAACGGCATAGACTCCCCGCAAGTCGGGGATGGCCGGGAAGCGCGGACACTCCAGCGGGCTCTGAACCCCGACTTCCGAGCCGGGGTAGGACTCCCAGAGCCCGCTACCGTCACTGATGGCCGCTCCGCAGTCGCTTGAACTGGCGGAACAGAGGACGCCCCAGAAGCTTCCCTCAACGCATCAGCCCGGGGCCTCTTCGAGTCGCCACCGGAGGGAGTGCCAGGCACCCCAGATTCCTGACTTGGCACAGACGCCGCCGCTGGAGGAGATCGAGCGTGCTTCTTCTCTGGTGGCGGGTTGGAGGCCATGGCGAGGGAGAACTCAAGGGCAAGAGAGCAAAAGCACAAGAGTCCGAGAAGAAACGCAGAGAAGTGAGAAGGGAAGCCGCAATGTGGGTAAGATCCCCTCTGAAAACTTCCCGGGTGCAATTCCAAGCGATTCGGAACTCTTCGAATACACCGCATCGGCAACCGCTTCGGCTCCTAGACCGAGTGCCAATGACGGGAGGACCCAAGCCGCCCAACTGAAGTGGTGGGTCAAGGAGTCAGTCTCCTGAGAAGATGAGCCGGCAAGGCACTTCGGCGGTTCCCGAAGAAAGTGCCGCAACGTGCAGAAGTGGCGGTCTTGGGAACCGCCGTAGTAAAAGCAACCATCAAGTGAGCGCACGCTCCCACCATCCCGCGGCCGTTCGTGCTCCGGCAGCGGTCAATTTGGGACTTAGAGAAAGTGCGCGGATCGGAAGAGACGGAGGTCCCACCTCGGGCTCGCTATCTCCCCCGAGATGGGCCCGGGGGCCACTGTCGGTACCTGAGATATGGGGTACCCCCGTGCACAGGAGAAAATGCTTAAGGAACTCGCCCTTCTCTGCAGGGAGAGCTCCGAAGGCGCCACGAGAGGAGAGCTCCGGGCCCGCCACGTGGCATACAGAAGCCGGACCTCCCCCCCCCCCCCCCCCCCCCCCCGCGGGAGAGAGGTCCGAAGGCGCCACGCGTCCAGCGGGGCCGGACCTCCCTCTCCTCAGAGGAGAGCTCCGGGCCCGCCACGTGGCTGACAGAAGCCGAGCCTCCCCCTCCGCGGGGAGAGGTCCGGAGGCTCCACGTGCCCCGTGGAACGGGCCCTCCTCTCCTCTGAGAAGGGCTCCGGGCCCGCCACGTGGCAGCAGAACGGCGCTGCCTGCCCCCGAGCTATAGGCAGCGGGCGTAAAGACGCCCCATACCTTGCCCGTACAAGGTATTCAAGGCCCACGTCTTCCCAAGACGCGGAGACGCGGAGCACGCTTCTGTCAGGTGCCGTTGCGCCCAGTCGCATCACAGACTGGCACGCGGTGTTAGAACCTGCCAGCCAATAAAAACCGCGACAAGACATCCCATGCCGCCTGCGCCGTCATCAACCACTACGACTAGCATGCGGCATGGGCAGGGTGGCAAGATGAAGACTTAGAAGCCTTCGACCAGAGACAACTGCCGGCATAACTGCAGATACGGTAGAAAATAGACAATCTTCCCGGGACCACCTGTCAGGTCCCGGCCCCCTTGTAAGCCGCCCGAGTCTTGGACTATAAAAGGCTCGGGTAGGCGACGATAGAAAGGGTTCGCATTTTGCAACTCATACGCTAGCCATACACTCCCAAGCTGTAACTCACCCCCAAGCTCAGGACTCCGGCCTGAGCAGCAAGCAATACAGCGAGCTCCATAGCTCGCCGTGGACGTAGGGTTTTACGCTCCGGCGGCCTGAACCACGTAGAACTCACCGTGTCAAGCTCTTACTAACTCGTCCATCCGTGCAAGCTCTCCGCAAGGGACTAGCCCCACCGAAAAAAGAACCTCCGCGGGCTGCCCAGTGCAGGCCCGGGGGAAGTGTCGACCGAACACATCGACACCTACTATTAGGGAGGACATCATTGCAGCTCAGAAAAATGATAAAGGCATGGCACATCTCCGGAGATGGATTGACAATGGGGAGATCAAATGTTTCCAGAAAGATGATGAGGGGACGCTGTGGTTTAATGACCGCATAGTCGTACCCCGGGATATCGAGTTGAGAAAGAAGATCCTCGATGAAGCTCACTTGTCCAAGTACTCCATTCATCCGGGCAGCAATAAAATGTACCAAGATTTGAAAAAGAAGTTTTGGTGGACACGGATGAAGCAGGAGGTAGCTAAGTACGTATCCGAGTGCGATACGTGCCGACGAGTGAAAGCTGATCACATGAAGAAATCAGGGCTGCTGCAACCCCTGAAGATCCCGGCATGGAAATGGGAAGATGTGAGCATGGATTTCATTGTGGGATTACCCCTAACAACCAACAAGCATGATTCCATATGGGTAATCGTTGATCGGTTAACCAAGACGGCTCACTTCATTCCGGTGAATACACATTACAATGCCGGCAAATATGCGGAGCTATACATAGCGAAGATTCTATGCCTATACGGGGTACCCAAGACCATTGTCTCAGATCGAGGTGCATTATTTGTATCTCGCTTTTGGGAGCAGCTACACGCTGCATTGGGTACTAAGTTGATCAGGAGCTCCGCTTATCACCCTCAGACAGATGGGCAAACAGAGAGGGTGAATCAAGTCCTGGAAGACATGTTGAGAGCATGTGCCATCCACCATGGTAGGAACTGGGATGATCACCTACCATTGGCGGAATTCTCGTACAACAACGGCTATCAGGCGAGTATCAAAATGGCACTTTACGAAGCTCTCTACGGTCGTAAATGCCGCACCCCATTAAATTGGTGCGATTCCGGTGAAAGGGTCACATTCGGGGTTGATGTGGTGAACGACGCCGAAGAGCGCGTTCGGACAATTCAAGCCAATTTGAAGGCCTCTCAATCCCGACAAAAGAGCTACACTGATAATAGGCGTAGACCGTTGCATTTTGACGTTGGGGAACACATGTACCTCCGCGTGTCTCCGATGAAGGGCGTGCACCGGTTCGGTGTGAAGGGGAAGCTCGCTCCCTGTTTTATTGGACCCTATGCTATCACCGAGAAGTGTGGACCAGCAGCGTATAGATTGGAGCTACCGGCATCCCTGGCTGGTGTCCATGATGTTTTCCATGTTTCGCAACTGCGAAAATGTTTGAAGCATACAGCTGCTGTTCCTACCGAAGACATCAGCGAGCTGAAACCGGATTTAACATATGATGAGTATCCGGTGGAAATTCTTGATGAGAAAGCCCGAACCACGCGTAGCAGAACGTTGTGGTTCTACAAGATCCTCTGGAGTAACCACACCGTGGAAGAAGCGACGTGGGAGAGCGAGGAATTCCTTCGCTCAAATTACCCGGAGTTCATGGCTTCTCAACACGGGTAAGTCCCTACTACATCGCTATCTCTTCTTTTGTAATCTCGGGACGAGATTCTTTTAAGGGGGGAGGAATGTAAGGGCCTCAGTTATGGCACACATTTGAAGTGTTCATCACCACACCACACACCTCATTTGAGGAAAGATGATGAACACAAATGAAGAGCATGTAACCACCATCAACATGCTCATTAGAGAACAAACTCACATATTGCAAAAGTGGTATTTCCCACATGTGATATAGGTGGGCTGGACTTATGAATACTTCAAAACATTGCTAAGGATGTCCATGCCAAGTTTCACCCAAATTCAAAACCTTTTTGAGGTCATTTTGGGTATAGATAGAAAGAGGACAGTTTGAAACCACATTCAAATTCAAACTGTTTTATCCCATTAATTTAAAAATGTGAGGCATATTCTTATTCAGCACATTTTTGTGAGCTCACACACCAATTTTCACTCCATTTTGAGTTGATATTGACATGAGCTAAGTGGGACGAATTCAAACTTTATTTGAATTCAAAACTGAACTTGTGCTGAAATTCACTCAAACCGAACCCAATTTGAATTCTATTCAATTCAAATGGCTCAGGGGTGAATAATTTGAATCACCAGGGGTATTATGGGGCTCACTTTTTACAACAGTGATTAGTAGTAAATTTCAGAGGTTAAAACCCCAGGTGGGACCCACATGTCATAGAGGGAAGAAGGAGAAACTTGCACCCAAAGTCAGAGTCTCAGTGGGAAATTCCGCCGAGCAGCTGTCGGCTGTGCCACCGAGCAGCTACCGGCGCCACCAGCTGCTTCCCTCTCCGCGCGTTGGCGCCCAAGGCGGCTGGCTCGCGCCCCCGCGTGACCGGCACCGCCTCAGCCGAACAGGAGTCGGCCGGCTTTATCTTCTCGCGGGCAAACCCAAGCAGCGGCATTGTTTCTCGCCGCAGCTCTCTGCTCAATTGGGAAAACCAGCAAAACCATCTCCTCCTTCGTCCCTGAGCTGCTAGACAGCCACCTGAGATCGCGCTCCACCTCTCCAACGCCAGAAACCTCGAGCTCCGACCTCCTTTGCCCAAAGACGGTCGCCACCCGCGGCGACCTAGCCTCAGCCGAGAGTCAGGCGCCCGTGGGCAGCGTTCCACAGGCGTTTTCACGGTCCAGCGAGAGAGGCAACAGGAGCACGCGACCACCGTGCTGCTCTCCTCCAATTTTGGAAGCCAACCGTGAAGAATCCGCAGAGAATTTCCAGTTTTTGCTCCGGCGACCGTAAACCGAGCTTCCGGTACGGTTTCTTTAAATTCTCGCTCTATGATCTTTCGGAGGTCATCAAATCTTGCACATAGACGCTGGACTAGCCGGCGATCAAGTTCTTTTCTGCATCCGTAGCGTGAAACTGTCTAGGAGTGACGAATTTCGAGCTCGATCGAGGGCGGTCATGGCGGGCACGATCGGTCACACGGTGCCGACCGACTTGCCACCATCCCTGAACCCTTTTGACACCTTGTCGAGCTTCCTAGAGGTACACTGATGCTGTAGGGCCGTTTGTTCGAGGTGTTGGCGGGTTTAGAAACCACGGTCGGCGTTGTCGAACCTCAACCGAGGCTGCGGCACGTCGCCGAGCTACTTCCGGTCACCCCCAGCCCGACCTGTCGTCCCCGACGTGTTCCTCGACGTCAACAACCCCCTGGCGGCGAGTTTCAGACCATGGGAGGTCCGGCAGCGGCGAGCCGGCGAGCCCCGAATCTGCTCCTGCGAGGTCGGCGGCGCTGGCGCGAGAGAACGGCAGGCGGAAGACGAAGCCGGCTGGCCCACGTGTCAGCGGCTGAAGAATTTAAATCGCGATCGGGTGTCGCCAGGGATCGGCTGTGCTGGCGCGCAAATACCCTGTGAGCTCCGGTGTGCCGGACACCTCCGCGCTCGACACGTGTGGTATCCCCGGTGTGCCGGACACCTCCGCGCTCAACACGTGTTCCCGCGGGCCCCGAGAGTTTAAACTTCTCCCCCGATTTTCAGAATTCTTCCAAACTTCAAATCCTCATAACTTTGGCTAGAAAGCTCCAAATCGGGTGAACCAAATTTTGTTGGATTCAGCTCTCTGAGCACTTTCCAGCAATAACAAATTCAGCTCATGAAAGTGAATAGTTTCCCAGAATTAAATCCCTAAACTTTAAACTGTTGGGAATTTTATCTGGAGAACTACTTTATGAAAAATTCTGAAATTTGGCTGAAAGGTTCATTGGAGAATACCTGAATCCCAGTAAACTTTTCAGACTCATCCAAGTTCATTTAGTTACCCTAATTGGGTGATTAAGCGAACTGCCCAGAGAAAATAGAAAAATGTACAGAAACATTTTTCAGATTTTCTCCAATCTTAATTAGGACATAACTTTCTGTAGAATTCTTCAAATCACATGAAACCAATTCCATTAGAACCATCCTAAATTCTAGTTTCCAGAAAGTAATGGTGGGAGCCATGAAAAACCCTGGAATTACTTAGAGGCTCAATTATTGACCAAAGAGGCTTTTATTTATGCAAGGTTCAATTGAACTTTGTTTCAAATAAAACTTGGTCACAACTCTGGTTAGGCCCCTACCAATCCACCATAAAAATTTCAGAACCAAAGGGGATGGCTAGCTAGAGTTATTAGCAATTATGTATTTAAGTTCACACATTGCATTTAAATTTACATGTAGTATTGTATTCAACGTGTAGCCATTGAAGAAGAGACCCCGGAAGTGCTGGATTTCCTTCTTCCGGACGAAGAACTAACTACTGACCAGAAGCAACAAGGCAAGCCCCGGTTTGCATTAACCTTGTTATAAGTTTTTACTTTGTTTACATGTGTCATATGAAGTATGTATGTGCATTAGGTATAGGATGAATGAAACCCCACTTGCATAACCAAAGGTTCCTAAAAGAGTGAGGGTAGTGTCAAGGACCTCAAGTAGACAGGCTATGCTTAATGATCCATAGGACTTCAGTACAAGTCGAGTAGTTGGAATCTACTCGCGAGATAGGCTTGGGACACACGGGTTCGGTTGAGTGATGTGAGATCACTTTAGTAATGAAAATGAGACTAGGTAGGGGCTAGGGCGTAGCAAGAGGAAGTCTTGTGTGCGCAGCCCTGCCCATGTCGATTGAGGACCGATCCGTGTGCGGCCCTGCTGAACAAGTATTGAACGTACCGAAGGCATATCGGATATATGGGCCCCGATAAACCGATGTAGCCTAAACCTCCGGGCGTCGAGGCATAACGCACCGATTTATAGGTGTAGGCTGAGGGCAGCAAGGTGGAAATCTGCCAACGGGCATAGAGAGATGCTCCGTGTGTGGAACCTCCTGCTCGTTTCGGTGCGACCGGTTCGACATTTGGGCTGTTGGGTGAAAGGTTGTCCCGTACGACATCAAGTGAGCGTGCTGTGCAGCTCCACAGGTGGGCGTACGTGACGTGATCTTTGGGTTTCCCTGCAGGTGTATATCGAGTCGATTCGCCGTCCCTCGCGGTGACGAGTACCGCTTGTTCACTGCGTCGTAACGTAGACTAATGAATGAAAGGTTATGATTCAATATTGCTGATATGATATAACTTTGTATTGCTACATGTTTGCCACCAAATATTGCTTACTAAATTTCAGCTTCATGAACTGTTAACTTGTTGCTAAAATATGAATTAAGGATGAACTTGTGGGCGTGTCCATTTGCTGCAACAATGCTATCCTATGTCATTGTACACCTCATGTAGAGTTTCATGCTTAGGTGAGTCGGTTAAGCCTTGCTGAGCCTTCGTGCTCACGGTTGCTGCTTAAGTGTTTTTCAGGTGAGGAGCCACTCACGGACTCGGAGTACGAGTCCACCGGCGAGGGTTACCCTCCGTCGGGGACCACGGCTGAGTGGGAGCCGTACACGCCGCGCTGAGCTGAGGAGTGCAGCTAGTGTGGGTTTCCCTAGGGCTGGGCAACCACTTTTGCTAGATAGGCGGGTGTGAGTTGTATAAAAGAAACTTCCGCTGTGTAATAAAGACCCTAGTTTGTAACTGAGAAGTGTACTACTTTGTACATTCAGTTTGTTTTTCCCATGTAATATAATGTATTCTTATGACGTGTGCTGTCGGGTGTCGCATCGCACAGCACCACCCTCTGCGATCCTGGATGAGCGGATTCTGGTCCGCCACAGCGGGGGCGGCATGGGATGTCTTGTCGCTGCGTTTATTGGCTGGCGGGCTCTGACACTGTGCGCCAGTCTGTGATGCGACTGGGCGCAGCGGCACCTGACAGAGGCGTGCTCCGCGCCTCCGCGTCTTGGGAAGACGCGGGCCTTGAATACCTTGTACGGGCAAGGTATGGGGCGTCTTTACGCCTGCTGCCAATCGCTCGGGGGCAGGCAGCGCCGTTCTGCTGGCCACGTGGCAGGCCCGGAGCCCTCCTCAGAGGAGAGGGGGGTCCGGCTTCGCAGGACACGTGGAGCCTTCGGACCTCTCCCCGCGGAGGGGGAGGTTCGGCTTCTGTTGGCCACATGGCGAGCCCGGAGCTCCTCTCTGAGGAGAGGGAGGTCCGGCCCCGCCGGACACGTGGCACCTTCGAACCTCTCTCCCGCGGAGGGGGAGGTCTGGCTTTTGTATGCCACGTGGCGGGCCCGGAGCTCTCCTCTGAGGAGAGGGAGGTCCGGCCCCGCCGGACGCGTGGCGCCTTCGGAGCTCTCCCTGCGGAGAAGGGCGAGTTCCTTAGGCATTTTCCCCTGTGCGCGGGGGTACCCCATATCGCGGGTACCGACAGCAACGTTGCCAGTCGCATGGGGGCTGTGAAGAATCGTCTTCAGCGGATAGGAGGTGACTACCGAGACCCGGTGGGCCTGGAAGTAATGGCGGAGCTTCCTGGAGGCCACGAGCACCGCATACAGCAGCTTGTGGACTTCTAGGTACCTTGTCTTGGCATCATGAAGTACTTCGCTGATGTAGTAGACAGGCCTCTGGATGGTTCGAACCCTCTCTCTTAGGTCTGGGAGGTCTTCATCCATTGGCCCTGGCCCGCTGGAGATGGGTGGACCCACGGGGGTCTCCGGGAGTTGGAACCCGGAGGCCCTTAAGCTATCTTGGCTCTCCGGGGGGCCCCGCTGGTCCTCCGGGAGCTTCGGAGGGTCTTGAGGGATCTTCGGGAGGCTCTGTTGGGCCCCTGGGGGGTCCCACAGGACCCCCGGGGGTTTATCTTGGGGGTCCGGGAGACCGCCCTGGACCTCCGGGAGGCCGACCTGGACCTCCGGGAGGTTGCCTTGGAGGTCCGAGAGACCATCTCGGTCCTGCGGGGCCTCCTGGCGTCTGTCTTCTGCTGCCGGAGCAGGTCGTGAAGATGAGAGGTCCGGCCGCTCTGCGACGAGGACCATACTCACCACCTCGGTTGTTGCCGCGATGTAGAGCAACAGGTGCTCTCTGGGCTCTGGGGCTACCATGATAGGTCGGGTCGTCAGGAGCCGCTTCAACTCCTCGAAAGCCTCTTCTGCTTCGTCAGTCCAGGTGAATGGGCCAGACTTGCGCAGGAGCTTAAATAAAGGGAGTGCCCGCTTTGCTAGCCTCGGTATAAACTGACTCAGCGCGGCTAGGCATCCCGTGAGTTTCTGGACATCTTTGACGCGGGCAGGAGGCCGCATGAAGTCGATGGCCTTGATCTTCTCTTGGTTGGCCTCAATCCCCCGGTGCGAGACCAGGAATCCTAAGAGCTTCCCTGAGGACACACCGAACACGCATTTGTCGGGGTTCAGCTTGGTGCGCGTAGAGCGCAATTTGTCAAAAACTAAGGCTAGGTTATCTAACAAAGATGAACCCTGCTTGACCTTGACAACGATGTCATCGACATACACCTCAACTAAGTGTCTTATTAACTCTCCAAAGGTTTTGTGCATTGATCGCACAAAGGTGGGGAGAGCATTCTTTAGGCCGTAAGGTATAGAGACATAACAATAAAGGCCATCTACTGTGATGAAGGAGGTGTGCTCTTCATCTTCCCTAGACATGGGGATCTGATGGAAACCCGAGTAGGCGTCTAGGAAGCACAGCATATCACAGCCTGATGTTGAGTCTACTATTTGATCTATTCTAGGGAGAGGGAATGTGTCGGTACCCTCAATACCGGATACCCCCGTGCACAGGGTAAAACTTACTAAGGACCTCGCTCCCTCTGCAGGGGCGAGGTTTGAAGGTGCCACGTGTCCAGCAGGGCCGGAGCTCCCCTCCCCACGGAGGATAGCTCCGGGCCTGCCGCGTGGCCCAGGAGGCCAGACCTCGTCCCCTCCGCAAGGGCGAGCTCCGAAGGCACCACGTGTCCGGCAGGGCCAGGGTTCTCCTCTCCTCAAAGGATAGCTCCGAGCCTGCCACGTGGCCTGGAAGACCAGACCTCGCCCCCTCCGCGGGGGTGAGCTCCGAAGGCTCCACGTGTCCAGCGGAGCCAGAGCTCCCCCCTCCTCAGAGGAGAGCTCCGGGTCCGACACGTGGCCAGCAGAACAGTGCTGCCGACCAGCACGGTAGGCAGCGGGAGTAATGGCGCGCCATGCCTTTACCGTACAAAGCATTCAAGACCCGCGTCTTCCCAAGACGCGGAGACGCGGAGCACGCCTCTGTCAGGTGCCGTTGCGCCCAGTCACATCACAGACTGGCGCGTGGTGTCAGAACCTGCCAGCTAATAAACGTTGCAACAAGACATCCCATGGCGCTCCCGCCGTCATCAACCACTACGGCTAGCATGCGGCATGGGTAGGGCGGCAAGACGAGGACTCAGAAGCCTTCTCCAGAGACAACTACCGACATAACTGCAGATACAATAGTCTGCAGGCAATCTCCCCGGGACCATCTGTCGGGTCCCGGGCCGCCCTTGTAAGCCACACGAGCTTGGAATATAAAAGGCTCGGGTAGGCGACGTTAGCAAGGGTTCGCACTCTAGCCATTCACACCCAAGCTGTAACTCACCCCCAAGCTCAGGACTCCGGCCCTGAGCAGCAAGCAATACAGCGAGCTCCATAGCTCGCCGTGGACGTAGGGTTTTACGCTCCGGCGGCCTGAACCACGTAAAACTCACAGTGTCAAGCTCTTACTAACTCGTCCATCCGCGCAAGCTCTCCGCAAGGGACTAGCCCCACCGAAAAAAGAACCTCCGCGTTCTGCCCAGTGCAGGCCCGGGGGAAGTGTCAACCGAACACTTCTACAGAATGGATCTTTGGGACATGCCTTATTGAGACTGGTGTAGTCGATGCACATCCGGAGCTTCCCGCCGGCCTTCGGGACAACGACGGGGTTTGCCAACAACCGGGGGTGGTGGACTTCCCGTATGAAGCCAGCGTCCAGCAGCTTCTTGACTTATTCACGAATGAAGTTTTGCCGCTCGATGGACTGCTTGCGGGGCTTCTATTGAACTGGCCGGGCATCGGGGAAGACTTTTAAGTGGTTCTCGATCACCTCCCTGGGGATCCCCGGCATCTATGACGGCTGCCATGCAAACACGTCAACGTTGTGCCAGAGGAAGGTGACGAGCGCGCCTTCCTATTTGCTATCCAGGCCCCCGGCTACCTGGGTGGTCTGGGTGGCTTCGCCGCCGACTTGGACGACCTTTAAGGGGACGCCATCCTCGTCGAGGGGTTGCACCCTGGATGCTGTGGCAGAGGCACGGTGGCGTGCACTCGGGTGGAGCTGGTCTGGCTCTGCACTGCCAGGGGCTGGTGCCCCAGCTGTTGCGAGCGCTTGGAGTTTCTCTAAGGCCGACACTGCAGCAGTGCGGTCTCCACGAATCCTGAGGATGCCCGTTGGTGTAGGCATCTTTAGGACGAGGTAGCCGTAGTGGGCTACTGCCATGAATCGGTACAGGGCTGGCCTGCCAATTATGGCGTTGAAGGGGAGGTCGATCTCCGCTACGTCGAACAGAATGTATTCTGTCCGATAGCTGTCCGGAGCTCCGAAGGTCACCGGGAGGCTGATGTTGCCTTAGGGAACGACCTGTCCTGGCCCTACCCCTGAGAACGGGCTCGACGGGGTGAGCTTGGCCATCGCGATTGTCGGTACCCGCGATATGGGGTACCCCCGCGCAAAGTGGAAAATGCCTAAGGAACTTGCCCTTCTCCGCAGGGAGAGCTCCGAAGGCGCCACGCGTCCGGCAGGGCCGGACCTCCCTCTCCTCAGAGGAGGGCTCCGGGCCCGCCGTGTGGCCTGCAGAAGCCGGACCTCCCCCTCCGTGGGAGAGAGGTCCGAAGTAGCCACGTGTCCAGCGGGGCCGGACCTCCCTCTCCTCATAGAGGAGCTCCGGGCTCGCCACGTGGCCGACAGAAGCCGCACTTCCCCCTCCGCGGGGAGAGGTCCGGAGGCTCCACGTGTCCTGTGGAGCCGGACCCCACTCTCCTCTGAGAAGGGCTCCGGGCCTGCCTCGTGGCCAGCAGAACGACGCTGCCTGCCCCTGAGCGATAGGCAGCAGGCGTAAAGACGCCCCATACCTTGCCCGTACAAGGTATTCAAGGCCCGCGTCTTCCCAAGACGTGGAGACGTGGAGCACGCCTCTGTCAGGTGCCGTTGCGCCCAGTCGCATCACAGACTGGCGCGCGTTGTCAGAGCCTGCCAGCCAATAAACGCAGCGACAAGACATCCCATGCCACCCCCGCCGTCATCATCCACAACGACTGGCATGCGTCATGGGCAGGGCTGCAAGACGAAGACTCAGAAGCCTTCTCCAGAGACAACTACCGCCATAACTGCAGATACGGTAGATAACAGTCAATCTCCCCGGGACCACCTGTCAGGTCCCGGGCCCCCCTTGTAAGCCACCCGAGTCTTGGACTATAAAAGACTCGGGTAGGCGACGTTAGCAGGGGTTGGCACTTTAGCCACTCGCACCCTGGGTTCGCACCTCCGCAACTCATACGCTAGCCATTCACACCCAAGCTCTAACTCACCCCCAAGCTCAGGACTCCGGCCCTGAGCAGCAAGCAATACAGCGAGCTCCATAGCTCGCCGTGGACGTAGGGTTTTACGCTCCGGCGTCCTGAACCACGTAAAACTCACAGTGTCAAGCTCTTACTTCGTCCATCCGCGCAAGCTCTCTGCAAGGATCTAGCCCCACCGAAAAAAGAACCTCTGCGGGCTGCGCAGTGCAGGCCCGGGGGAATTGTCGACCGAACACTTCGACATTTGGCGTGCCAGGAAGGGGGCTTTTCCCCTTGCGCGACGAGTTTCCGTCAACGAAGATGACCAAGCTTCCTTCAGTGGCAAACTCTCCTCCCCCGCGTCCGCGGCGAACCGACACCAGGGGGGAGTACACATCAACACACTCAGGACGGAGTGTGTCGGTACAAGCTGGGAGCCAGCAACCGGCTCTGGCAGCGCCGACCCCGGCAATGCAGGCTCCAACCAGCGTCAGGTCTTCAGTAGCGCTACCCGGTGGGGGTGCACTAGCTGCAGCAAGGGCGCTACTGCACAATCCACCTGCTGGGGACGCGCCTCAGGCAGCGACCCAGCAGTGGATTCGCGAGGTAGACCGTCTCGTCGTCGCCGCCGCAAACCCTCGACTTCAGCGGGGATGACGCTCCGGCCAACCGGCTGTGTCGCTGATGCGCACGTCAATGGTTGACGAGCAGACGGCAGATTCCAGCTCCACCAGGCTCCAGTCGACGGATCTGAGGACAGAGCTGGAACAGTGTCACTTGGGCCAGGATGCCCGGGTGTACCTCGAGCGACGTCGAGAAAGGCGTCGCACTCAAGAGGCTGGCGTCAACATGATGTCGGCCTCGACCCAGCCTGAAGGGCAGACCTTCGCCACGCGAGCTCTGCCCCAGGCGTATGCCGCGCAGCATAAGCCACAACCATGTGCTCTGCAAGCGGCGTCCCCGGTCTAGGGAGCAGCCTTGCCCATACCGGGGTACACTGTTTCAGCGGCGAACCAAGCGTTCGCGGCACCAATACCTGCACTGGGAGCCAGCAGCCGGCTCTGGCAGCGCCGACCCCGGCAATGCAGGCTCCAACCAGCGTCAGGTCTTCAGTTGCGCTGGGCGTACCTGGCGGGGGTGCGCTAGCCGCAGCAAGAGTGCTACTGCTCAATCCGCCTGCTGGGGACGCGCCTCAGGCAGCGACCCAGCAGTGGATTCGCGAGTTAGACCGTCTTGTCGCCGCCGCCGCAAACCCTTGACTTTGGCGGGGACGACGCTCCGGCCAACCGGCTGTGTCGCTGACACGCACGCCGACGGTTGATGGACAGACGGCGGATTCCAGCTCCACCAGGCTTCGGTCGACGGACCTGAGGACTGAGCTGGAACGATGCTGTCGGTACCCGCGATATGGGGTAACCCCGCGCACAGGGGAAAATGCATAAGGATCTCGCCCTTCTCCGCAGGGAGAGCTCCGAAGGTGCCACGCGTCCGGCGGGGCCAGACCTCCCTCTCCTCAGAGGAAAGCTCCGGGCCCGCCACGTGGCATACAGAAGCCGGACCTCCCCCCTCCGCGGGAGAGAGGTCCGAGGGTGCCGCGTGTCCAGCAGGGCCAGACCTCCCTCTCCTCAGAGGAGAGCTCCGGGCTTGCCACGTGGCCGACGGAAGCCGGACCTCCCCCTCCGCGGGGAGAGGTCCGAAGGCTCCACGTGTCCTGCGGGGCCAGACCCCCCTCTCCTCTGAGGAGGGCTCCGGGCCCGCCACGTGGCCAGCAGAAGAGCGCTGCCTGTCCCCGAGCAGTAGGCGGCGGGCGTAAAGACGCCCCATACCTTGCCCGTACAAGGTATTCAAGGCCCGTGTATTCCCAAGACACGGAGACGCAGAGCACGCCTCTGTCAGGTACCGTTGCACCCAGTCGCATCACAGACTGGCGCACGGTGTCAGAACCTGCCAGCCAATAAGCGCAGCGCATGCCTGTCAGGAGGCGCGGTGACCAGTCAAAGCCAGGACAGGCGTACAGTGTCTGAAGCTGCAGGCCATTGAAGGCAGCGACAAGACCGGACAAGACACGCCCTGCCGCCCCTGCCATCGCCAACGACTACACGCTACACTTAGCCTGCGGCATGGGTAGGGCGGCAGGA
Organism: Neostapfia colusana; assembly: GCA_030760725.1. Classification (NCBI taxonomy): domain Eukaryota; kingdom Viridiplantae; phylum Streptophyta; class Magnoliopsida; order Poales; family Poaceae; genus Neostapfia; species Neostapfia colusana. Next base: position 26,111,000 of record JASWHV010000017.1, on the reverse strand, counting down.
CGAGGACTTTGACGCCAGCGCCAAGACATAATAGCTGGTAGGAAATCACCCCGGGGCCACCTGTTGGGTCCCGGGCCCCCCTTGTAAGCCACTCGAGTCTTGGACTATAAAAGGCTCGGGTAGGCAACGTTAGCAAGGGTTCGAACCCTGTTGGTTCGCACTTTGCAACTCATACGCTAACCATACACTCTCAAGCTGTAACTCACCCCCGCGCTCAGGCCTCCGGTCCTGAGCAGAAAGCAATACAGCGAGCTCCATAGCTCGCCGTGGACGTAGGGTTTTACGCTCCGGCGGCCTGAACCACGTAAAACTCGCCGTGTCAAGCTCTTACTAACTCGTCCATCTGAGTAAGCTCTCCGCTAGAGACTAGCCCCACCGAAAAAAGAACCTCCGCGGGCTGCCCAGTGCAGGCCCGGGGGAAGTGTCGACTGAACACTTCGACATTTGGCGTGCCAGGTAGGGGGCTTTTCTCCTAGCGCGATGAGTTTCCCCTGACGAAGATGACCAAGCTTCCTTCAGCGGCAGACTCTCCCCCTCCGCGTTCATGGCGAACCGTGACCACTGGGGAGTACATGTCGACACACTCAGGACGGAGTGTGTCGGCACAAGCTGGTAGCCAGCAGCCGACTCCGGCAACGCCGACTCTGGCTATGCAGGTCCCGACCAGTGTGAGATCTTCAGCAGCGCTGAGCGTACACCATGGAGGTGCACTAGCTGCAGCAAGAGCGCTGCTGCGCAACCCACCTGCGGGGGATGCGCCCCATTCAGCGACCCAGCAATCGGTCCGCGAGGTGGACCGCCTCGTCGTCGCCGCCGCGAACCCTCGGTTTCGGTGAGGACGGCGCCCAGGACAACCGGCTGTGTCGCTGACGCACACACCCACGGTTGACGGGCTAACGGCGGATTCCAGCTCCTCCAGGCTCCCGTCGACGGACCTGAGAAGGGAACTGGAACGATGCCACATGGGCCAAGATGCCCGAGTGCTCTTCGAGTGACGTCAAGAAAGGCGTCGCAACCAAGAGGCTGGCGTCAGCATGACGCCGGCCTCGACCCAGCCTGAAGGGTAGGTCTTCGCCACACGAGCTCTGCCCCAGGCATACGCCGCGCAGCATATGCCACAACCATATGCCCCGCAAACGGCATCCCCGGTCTAGGGAGCAGCCTTGCCCATACCGGGGTACACTGTGCCAGCGGCGAACCAAGCGTTCACAGCACCAATACCTGCACTGGGAGCCAGCAGCCGGCTCTGGCAGCGCCGACCCCGGCAATGCAGGCTCCAACCAGCGTCAGGTCTTCAGTAGCACTGGGCGTACCCGGCGGGGGTGCGCTAGCCACAGCAATAGTGCTACTGCACAATCCGCCTGCTGGGGACGCGCCTCAGGCAACGACCCAGCAGTGGATTCGCGAGGTAGACCGTCTTGTCGTCGATGCCGCAAACTCTTGACTTCGGCGGGGACGACGCTCCGGCCAACCGGCTGTGTCGCTGACGCGCACGCCGACGGTTGACGGACAGACGGCGGATTCCAGCTCCACCAGGCTTCCGTCGACGGACCTGTGGACTGAGCTGGAACGATGCCACCTGGGCCATGACGCCCGAGTGTTCCTCGAGCGGCGACGAGAAAGGCGTCGCAGCCAAGAGGCCAGCGTCAGCATGACGACTGCCTCAACCCTGCTTGAGGAGCAGACTTTCGCCACGCGAACTCTGCCCCAGACATACGCCATGCAGCATATGCCACAGCCATATGTCCTGCAAACGGCGCCCCCGGTCTATGGCGCAGCCTTGCTCATACCGGGGTACACTGTGCCAGTGGCAAACCAAGCGTTCACGGCACCAACGCCTGCAGCAACAGGGGCAGGATGTACGGCCCTGGAGCCCCACCTCCGCTTCGCGAGGTGGCCGCATAAGTTTCGGCCGCACCTGCCCAAGAAGTACGACGGCAGCGTCAACCCGGCGGGGTTCCTCCAGATCTACTCCACCGCCGTGCTTGCCGCAGGAGGGGATGAGGCCGTCATGGCCAAACTACTTCCCCGTCGCCTTGACCGGCCCAGCCCGGTCTTGGCTAATGAACCTCCCTCAGGGTTCCATAACTTCCTGGGGAGAGCTCTGCCGGCAGTTCATCGCCAACTTTGGCAGCTCCTACACCTGTCCCGCCACGGAGCCTGACCTCCACGCCATCAAGCAACAACCTGGGGAGTCGCTGTGCTCCTTCATCCAGCGGTTCTCCCAGGTACGCAACACCATTCCGCATATTCAAAGTGCTTCTGTGGTGGCGGCACTTTGACAGTGTCCGGGACGAGAAGATGCTTGAGAGGCTTGCAACCAGAGAGGTCTGCGATGCCTCCGAGATCTTCAGCCTGGCGGACAAGTGTGCCGGAGCAGCCGGAGGGCGGAGTTGGCACTCACTGCCAGCTTCCGAAGCCGGAAGACAGCCCGAAGACGGCGGAGTTCAAGCTGAGCTCCCGACCACGTCAGACAGCCAAGAGCCAAGCACTGGCTGACTTCGTGGCTGAGTGGACGCCAACGAAGGCTGACCCAGGGGGCCGCGAAGACGGTGAACCAAAGTACCGAGCTCCGGTCTTCACCGGGCCTCACTGGACGCTCTTCTTCGATGGCTCCTCGCGAAAGCAGGGGGCCGGAGCCGGCGTACTGCTCCTCATGACATCGGGGGAGCAGTCTGGGTACATGGTGCATCTCAATTCCAAGGCAACCAACAACTTGGCAGTGTATGAAGCACTCATCTTTGGCCTAAAAGACAGTCCTGTCTCTGGGCGCTCGCCAGTTGTTGGCGCAGGGCGACTCCCAGCTAGTTATCAAGCAAGTTAAGGGTGAATGCCCCTGCAATGACCCACAGCTAGCTGCTTATCTGCTCCACGTGCGGATGTTGGAGAAAGACTTCCTCGCCTTGGACCTGCGCCATGTACCGCGCGCTGGCACGGCCGCAGCTGACGACCTCTCAACGAAAGCATCCATCAGAGCCCCTGCGCACGAAGGAGTGTTCGAGAGGACGTTGCTGCGGTCCACAGCCCGGCCCGCCGAGCCGGGCGAAGGGGGCTGAACCAGTGCTTCGAAGCTAGGAATTCCCGGCGGCCCTGTATGCCGCCAAAGGATCGTAAGAGTCACTGGGGACTCCGTGCAACCCAGCGCTCAAGATCCAGAAGCTCAAGTAGTCCCGATGCATGGACCACGGAGGTCCGGGACTCCTTGAAGGACATCCTTCCTGATGAACGTGTGTCGAAGTGTGCGATCGACACTTCCCCCGGGCTTGCACTGGGCAGCCCGCGGAGGTTCTTTTTTCGGCGGGGCTAGTCTCCTAGCGGAAAGCTTGCGCGGATGGACGAGTTAGCGAGAGCTTGACACGGCGAGTTTTACGTGGTTCAGGCCGCCGGAGCGTAAAACCCTACGTCCACGGCGAGCTATGGAGCTCGCTGTATTGCTTGCTGCTCAGGGCCGGAGGCCTGAGCTTGGGGGTGAGTTACAGCTTGAGAGTGTATGGCTAGCGTATGAGTTGCAAAGTGCCAACCCTTGCTATCAACGCCTGCCCGAGCCTTTTATAGTCCAAGACTCGGGCGGCTTACAAGGGGGAGCCGGGACCCGACAGGTGGTCCCGGGAAGATTGCTTGTTATCTACCGTATCTGTTGTTGCGCCGGTAGTTGCCTCTGGTCGAAGGCTTCTGAGTCTTCATCTTGCCGCCCTGCCCATGCCGCGTGCTAGTCGTAGTGGTTGATGACGGCGCAGGCGGCATGGGATGTCTTGTCGGGGCGTTTATTGGCTGGCAGGTTCTGACACCGCGCACCAGTCTGTGATGCGACTGGGCGCAACGGCACCTGACAGACGCTTGCTCCGTGTTTCCGCGTCTTGGGAAGACGCGGGCCTTGAATGCCTTGTACGGGCAAGGTGTGGGGCGCCTTTACGCCCGCTGCCTACCGCTCGGGGGCAGGCAGCACCGTTCTTCTGGACACGTGGCGGGTCCGGAGCCCTTCTCTTAGGCGAGAAGGGTCCGGCCTGCGGGGCACGTGGAGCCTCCGGACCTCTCCCCGCGGAGGGGGAGGCTCGGCTTCTGTGGGCCACGTGGCGAGCCCGGAGCTCCTCTCTGAGGAGAGGGGGGTCCGGCCTCTCCGGACACGTGGCACCTTCGGACCTCTCTCCCGCGGAGGGGGAGGTCCGGCTTCTGTATGCCTCGTGGTGGGCCCGGAGCTCTCCTCTAAGGAGAGGGAGGTCCGGCCCCGCTGGACGCGTGGCACCTTCGGAGCTCTCCCTGCGGGGAAGGGCGAGATCCTTAGGCATTTTCCCCTGTGCGCGGGGGTACCCCATATCGAGGGAACCGACAGTGGCCCCCGGGCCCATCTCGGGGGGGATAGCGAGCCCGAGGTGGGACCTTCATCTCGTCTGATCCGCGCACTTTCTCGTCTTGAGTACTCCCTGTGCTGGCAGGGTCTTGATGGCTTCGATGTTCAGCCTCTTAGGAGAGGGTGAAGCCTGGCATCGGAGCTCGGCCCGGCTGTGGGGGCGGAGGTCTGGAAGTCATCGGAGCTCAGGCCAGCGAAGGGCGTGAGGTCCGGCATCAGCGCTCGCCTCTGAAAAGGAGGGCGAGGGCCGGCCTCGGAGCTCGGCCTGGCTGTTGAGGCGGAGTCCGGAAGTCATCGGAGCTCAGGCCAGTGAACGGCGTGAGGTCCGGCATCAGCGCTCGCCTCTGAAAGGAGGGCGAGGGCTGGCCTCGGAGCTCGGCCTGGCTGTGGAGGCAGAGTCCGGAAGTCATCGGAGCTCAGGCCAGCGAAGGGCGTGAGGTCCGGCATCAGCGCTCGCCTCTGAAAGGAGGGCGAGAACTGGCCTCGGAGCTCGGCCTGGCTGTGGAGGCGGAGTCCGGAAGTCATCGGAGCTCAGGCCAGTGAATGGCGTGAGGTCCGGCATCAGCGCTCGCCTCTGAAAGGAGGGCGAGGGCTAGCCTCGGAGCTCGGCCCAGCTGTTGGGGCGGAGGTCCGGAACTGCTCAGTGGTCCCCCCTTTCCTATCCCTTAGTCTCATTTGGCTTACTGTCCCAGGCCGGAATACGGGGCTTGGGTAATCAAGTGCACTTGGTCCCGGAGGTCTGGCCCCAGCCCCAGTCAGGGTGTAACCGCTCGGCCACCTGGTACTCAGACCGTAGCGCTGGGAGGCAGAGTGCGCATGCTTTTGGTGCAAGACCGGGCAAAGCAAGGCTCCTGACCCCCCGTTCTATCGTAGGTCTTTTCTCGGAGGAGACCAACTGGCGGTGCAGTACCCTTATAGAGGGAGATCCAAAAGGCCACCGGGCCTCTGGCAGGTACCCCAAGCCCTACCGCCTTCGGCAGGACGGCAAATATCGACTATGCATGAGAGCAGGAAAGGGGAACCGAGTGTACAATGGACGCACACTGTCTAGAGCGCGGGGAGGTGTTCATATAAATTAATGCGTAATTTAGATAAACACCTAAGTAAGCATGGTGAACTTACTGGGGTGGCGTCGGAGCGCCTGTCTTCACGCAGAGCGGGTCATGCGTGGCTTCGTCGTACGCCGGACACGGGGGGACCCCCATGGCTATATCAGGGGGAAGCATGGCTTCGGCCCTGCATACCATGTGGAAGGGTAGTTCCCGTGACCGGTCCCTGGGAAGTCCGGCTGGCCCTCGACATGGAGGAGCCGGTATCCCCCGACGGCTCTGGGTGCGCGTCTGCACCGGTTGTATGGTTCTGCTTGGCGTGGACTTGGCACGCATTGCATCCCTAACCGGTTTGACGGTGTCCAGGTGGCTCTCGGTCAGTAGGAGCCATGCCGGGTGGCTTATCTGACCAACGCGCGGGACGATGAGCGTTCCCAGCACTCGCCTCCTTTGACTACTGCGAGCTAGTCGCAGCCTTCCTCCTGGGTTATGCACCGCAATAGGATGTCGAGGCGCCACGCCAGTAAAGATACCAGCACGTAGCACTTAGCCATCCGCACCACCCGTTCAGCGGATGCACGTTCATCAGGAAGGATGTCCTTCAAGGAGTCCAGGACCTCCGTGGTCCAAGCATCAGGACTACTTGAGCTTCTGGATCTTGAGCGCTGGGTTGCACGGAGTCCCCAGTGACTCTTACGATCCTTTGGCGGCATCCAGGGCCGCCGGGACTGCCTAGCTTCGTGGCACTGGTTCAGCCCCCTTCGCCCGGCTCGGCGGGCCGGGCTGTGGACCGCAGCAACGTCCTCTCGAAGACTCCTCCGTGCACGGGGGCTCCAATGGAGGTCTTCGTTGAGAAGTTGTCAGCTGTGGCCGTGCCAGCGCGCGGTTCATGGCGCAGGTCCAAGGCGAGGAATTCTTTCTCCAACATCTGCACGTGAAGCAGATAAGCAGCTAGCTGTGGGTCATTGCAAGGGCATTCACCCTTAACTTGCTTGATAACTAGCTGGGAGTCGCCCTGTGCCAACAACTGGCGAGCGCCCAAAGACAGGACTGTCTTTTAGGCCAAAGATGAGTGATTCATACTCTGCCAAGTTGTTGGTTGCCTTGGAATTGAAACGCACCATGTACCCAGACTGCTCCCCCGATGGCATGAGAAGCAGTACGCCGGCACCGGCCCCCTGCTTTTGCGAGGAGCCGTCGAAGAAGAGCGTCCAGTGAGGCCCGGTGAAGACTGGAGCTCGGTATATTGGTTCACCGTCTTCACGGCCCCCTGGGTCAGCCTTCGTTGGCGTCCACTCAGCCACGAAGTCAGCCAGTGCTTGCCTCTTGTCTGTCTGACGTGGTCGGGAGCTCAGCTTGAACTCCGCCGTCTTCGGGCTGTCTTCCGGCTTCGGAAGCTGGCAGTGAGTGCCAGCTCCGCCCACCGGCTGCTCTGGCGCACTTGTCCGCCAGGCTGAAGTGCTCAGAGGCATCGCAGACCTCTTTGGTCGCAAGCTTCTCAAGCATCTTCTCGTCTCGGACAATGTCGAAGTACCACCACCATAGAAGCACTTTGAATATGCGGGATGGTGTTGCGTACCTGGGAGAACCGCTGGATGAAGGAGTGCAGCAACTCCCCAGGTTGTTACTTGATGTCTTGGAGGTCAAGCTCCGTGCGGGACGGGTGGAGGAGCTGCCGAAGTTGGCGATGAACTGCCGGCTGAGCTCTCCCCAGGAAGTTATGGAACCCCGAGGGAGGTTCATGAGCCAAGACCGGGTCGGGCCGGTCAAGGCGACGGGGAAGTAGTTGGCCATGACGGCCTCATCCCCTCCTGCGGCAAGTACGGCGGTGGAGTAGATCTGAAGGAACTCCACCAGGTTGACGCTGCTGTCGAACTTTTCGGGCAGGTGCGGCCAAAACCGGAGCCTGGTGTAGCTGGAATCTGCCGTGTGCTCACCAACCATTGGCGTGCGCATCAGCGACACGGCCGGTTGGCCGGAGTGTTGTCCCCGCCGAGGTCGAGGGTTTGCGGCGGCGACGACGAGACGGTCTACCTCACGAATCCGCTGCTGGGTCGCTGCCTGAAGCACGTCCCCAGCAGGCGGATTGAGTAGCAGCGCTCTTGCTGCGGCTAGCGCACCCCCGCCGGGTACGCCCAGCGCTACTGAAGACCTGACGCTGGTCGGAGCCTGCATTGCCGGGGTCGGCGCTGCCAGAGCCGGTTGCTGGCTCCCAGTGCAGGTATTGGTGCCACGAACGCTTGGTTCGCCGCTGGCACAGTGTGCCCCGGTATGCGCAAGGCTGCTCCATAGACCGGGGACGCCGTTTGCGGGGCATATGGTTGTGGCATATGCTGTACGGCGTATGCCTGGGGCAGAGCTCGCGTGGCGAAGATCTGCCCTTCAGGCTGGGTCGAGGCCGACGTCATACTGTCGCCAGCCTCTTAGTTGCGACGCCTTTCTCGACGTCGCTCGAAGAACACTCGGGCATCTTGACCCAAGTGGCATCGCTCTGGCTCTGCAACCAGGTCCGTCGACGGAAGCCTGGTGGATCTGGAGTCCACCGTCTGCTTGCCAACCACTGGCGTGCGCGTCAGCGGCACGGCCGGTTGGCCGGAGCGTAGTCCCCGCCGAAGTCGAGGGTTTGCGGCGGCGACGACGAGACGGTCTATCTCTCGAATCCACTGCTGGGTCGCTGCCTGAGGCGCGTCCCCAGCAGGCAGATTGCGCAGTAGCGCTCTTGCTGCGGCTAGCACACCCCCGCCGGGTACGCCCAGCGCTACTGAAGACCTGACACTGGTCGGAGCCTGCATTGCCGGGGTCGGCGCTGCCAGAGCCGGTTGCTGGCTCCCAGTGCAGGTATTGGTGCCGCGAACGCTTGGTTCGCCGCTGGCACAGTGTGCCCTGGTATGGGCAAGGCTGCTCCATAGACCGGGGACGCCGTTTGCGGGGCATATGGTTGTGGCATATGCTGCGCGGCGTATGCTTGGGGCAGAGCTCACGTAGCGAAGGTCTGCCCTCCAGGCTGGGTCGAGGCCGACGTCATGTTGTCGCCAGCCTCTTTAGTGCGACGCCTTTCTCGACGTCGCTCGAGGAACACTCGGGCATCTTGGCCCAAGTGGTACCGTTCCAGCTCTGTCCTCAGGCCCGTCGACGGAAGCTTGGTGGAGCTGGAACCCGCCGTCTGCCTGTCAACCGTTGGCGTGTGCGTCAGCGACACAGCCGGTTGGTCGGAGCCTCGTCCCCGCCGAAGTCAATGGTTTGCGGCGGCGACGACAAGACGGTCTACCTCGCGAATCCACTGCTGGGTCGCTGCCTGAGGCGCGTCCCCAGCAGGCGGATTGTGCAGTAGCGCCCTTGCTGCGGCTAGCGCACCCCCACCGGGTACGCCCGGCGCTACTGAAGGCCTGACGCTGGATGGAGCCTGCATTGCCGGGGTCAGCGCTGCCAGAGCCGGTTGCTGGCTCCCAGCTTGCCCTGACACACTCCGTCCTGAGTGTGTCATCATGTACTCTCCCCTGGTCACGGTTTGCCGTGGGCGCAGGGGGGGAGAGTTTGCCGCTGAAGGAAGCTTGGTCATCTTCGTCGGCGGAAACTCATCGCGCTAGGAGAAAAGCCCCCTTCCTGGCGCGCCAAATGTCAAAGTGTGCGATCGACACTCCCCCGGGCCTGCACTGGGCAGCCCGCGGAGGTTCTTTTTTTGGCGGGGCTAGTCTCCTAGAGGAAAGATTGCGCGGATGGACGAGTTAGCGAGAGCTTGACACGGCGAGTTTTACGTGGTTCAGGCCGCCGGAGCGTAAAACCCTACGTCCACGGCGAGCTATGGAGCTCGCTGTATTGCTTGCTGCTCAGGGCCGGAGGCCTGAGCTTGGGGGTGAGTTACAGCTTGAGAGTGTATGGCTAGCGTATGAGTTGCGAAGTGCCAACCCTTGCTATCGACGCCTGCCCGAGCCTTTTATAGTCCAAGACTCGGGCGGCTTACAAGGGGAGCCGGGACCCGACAGGTGGTCCCGGGAAGATTGCTTGTTATCTACCGTATCTGTAGTTGCGCCGGTAGTTGCCTCTGGTCGAAGGCTTCTGAGTCTTCATCTTGCCGCCCTGCCCATGCCGCGTGCTAGTCGTAGTGGTTGATGACGGCGCAGGCGGCATGGGATGTCTTGTCGCGGCGTTTATTGGCTGGCAGGTTCTGACACCGCGCGCCAGTCTGTGATGCGACTGGGCGCAACGGCACCTGACAGACGCGTGCTCCGCGTTTCCACGTCTTGGGAAGACGCGGGCCTTGAATGCCTTGTACGGGCAAGGTGTGGGGCGCCTTTACGCCCGGTGCCTACCGCTCGGGGGCAGGCAGCACCGTTCTTCTGGACACGTGGCGGGTCCGGAGCCCTTCTCTGAGGCGAGAAGGGTCCGGCCTGTGGGGCACGTGGAGCCTCCGGACCTCTCCCCGCGGAGGGGGAGGCTCGGCTTCTGTCGGCCACGTGGCGAGCCCGGAGCTCCTCTCTGAGGAGAGGGGGGTCCGGCCTCTCCGGACACGTGGCACCTTCGGACCTCTCTCCCGCGGAGGGGGAGGTCCGGCTTCTGTATGCCTCATGGTGGGCCCGGAGCTCTCCTCTGAGGAGAGGGAGGTCCGGCCCCGCTGGACGCGTGGCGCCTTCGGAGCTCTCACTGAGGAGAAGGGCGAGATCCTTAGGCATTTTCCCCTGTGTGCGGGGGTACCCCGTATCGAGGGTACCGACAACGTGCATCCTCTGAACGGGTGGTGCAGATGGCTATGCGCTACGTGCTGGTATCTTTACTGGCGTGGCGCCACGACATCCTATTGCGGTGCGTAACCCTGGAGGAAGGCTGCGATTAGCACGCAGTAGTCCAAGGAGGCGAGTGCTGGGAACGCTCAACGTCCCGCACGTTGGTCGGTTAAGCCACCCGGCATGGCTCCTACTGACCGAGAGCCACCTGGACGCCGTCAAACCGGTTAGGGATGCAATGCGTGCCAGGTCCACGCCAAGCAGACCCAAACAACCGGTGCAGACGCGCACCCATAGCCGTCGGGGGATAGCGGCTCCTCCATGTCGAGGGCCAGCTGGACTTCCCAGGGCCGGGTCACGGGAACTACCCTTCCACATGGTATGCGGGGCCGAAGCCATGCTTCCCCCTGATATAGCCATGGGGGTCCCCCCGTGTCCGGCGTACGATGAAGCCACGCATGACCCGCTCTGCGTGAAGCCAGGCGCTCCGACGCTACCCAGTAAGTTCACCATGCTTACTTAGGTGTTTATTTAAATTACGCATTAATTTATATGAACACCTCCCCACGCTCTAGACAGTGTGTGTCCATTGTACACTCGGCTCCTCTTTCCGGCTCTCATGCATAGTCGATATTTGCCGTCCTGCCGAAGGCGGTAGTGCTTGGGGTACCTGCCAGAGGCCTGGTGGCCTTTTGGATCTCCCCCTATAAGGGTACTTCACCGCCAGTTGGTCTCCTCCGAGAAAAGACCTACGCTAGAACGGGGGGTCAGGAGCCTTGCTTTTCCCGGTCTTGCACCCAAAGCATGCGCACTCTGCCTCCCGGCGCTACGGTCTGAGTACCAGTGGGCCGGGCGGTTACACCCTGACTGGGGCTGGGGCCAGACCTCCAGAACCAAGTGCACTGGATTACCAAAGCCCCGTATTCCGGCCTGGGACAGTAAGCCAAATGAGACTAAGGGATAGGAAAGGGGGGACCATTGAGCAGTTTCGGACCTCCGCCCCCACAGCTGGGCAAAGCTCCGAGGCCAGCCCTCGCCCTCCTTTCAGAGGCGAGCGCTGATGCCGGACCTCACGCCCTTCGCTGGCCTGAGCTCCGATGACTTCCGGACTCTGCCTCCACAGTCAGGCCGAGCTCCGAGGCCAGCCCTCGCCCTCCTTTTAGAGGCAAGCGCTGATGCCAGACCTCATGCCCTTCGCTGGCCTGAGCTCTGATGACTTCCGGACTCCGCCTCCACAGCCAGGCCGAGCTCCGCGGCCAGCCCTCGCTCTCCTTTCAGAGGCGAGCGCTGATGCCGGACCTCACGCCCTTCGCTGGCCTGAGCTCCGATGACTTCCGGACTCCGCCCCCATAGCTGGGCCGAGCTCCGAGGCCAGCCCTTGCCCTCCTTTCAGAGGCGAGCACTGATGCCGGACCTCACGCCCTTCGCTGGCCTGAGCTCCGATGACTTCCGGACTCCGCCTCCAAAGCCAGACCGAGCTCCGAGGCCAGCCCTCGCCCTCCTTTCAGAGGCAAGCGCTGATGCCGGACCTCACGCCCTTCACTGGCCTGAGCTCCGATGACTTCCGGACCTCCGCCCCCACAGCCGGGCCGAGCTCCAATGCCAGGCTTCACCCGCTCCTAAGAGGCTGGACACCGAAGCTGTCAAGACCCTCCCAGCACAGGGAGTACTCAAGACAAGAAAGTGCGCGGATCAGAAGAGACGAAGGTCCCACCTCGGGCTCGCTATCTCCCCGAGATGGGCCCGGGGGCCACTGTCGGTACCCTCAATATGGGGTACCCCCGCGCACAGGGGAAAATGCCTAAGGATCTCGCCCTTCTCCGCAGGGAGAGCTCCGAAGGAGCCACGCGTCCAGCGGGGCCGGACCTCCCTCTCCTCAGAGGAGAACTCCGGGCCCAGCACGTGGCATACAGAAGCCGGACTTCCCCCTCCGCTGGAGAGAGGTCCGAAGGTGCCGCGTGTCCGGAGAGGCCGGACCTCCCTCTCCTCAGAGAGGAGCTCCGGGCTCACTGCGTGGCCAACAGAAGGCGAACCTCCCCCTCCGTGGGGAGAGGTCCGAAGGCTCCACGTGTCCTGCGGGGGCCGGACCCCCCTCTCTTCTGAGGAGGGCTCCGGGCCCGCCACGTGGCCAGCAGAACGGCGCTGCCTGCCCCCGAGCGATAGGCAGCGGGTGTAAAGATGCCCCATACCTTGCCCGTACAAGGTATTCAAGGCCCGCGCCTTCCCAAGACGCGGAGCACGCCTTTGTCAGGTGCCATTGCGCCCAGTCGCATCACAGACTGGCGCGCAGCGTCAGAGGCTGCCAGCCAATAAACGCAGCGACAAGACATCCCATGCCGCCCCCGCCGTCATCATCCACTACGACTAGCATGCGGCATGGGCAGAGCTACAAGACGAAGACTCAGAAGCCTTCGGCAGAGACAACTACCGGCATAACTGCAGATACGGTAGATAACAGTCAATCTCCCCGGGACCACCTGTCGGGTCCCGGGCCCCCTTGTAAGCCACCCGAGTCTTGGACTATAAAAGGCTCGGGTAGGCGACGATAGCAAGGGTTCGCACTTTGCAACTCATACGCTAGCCATACACTCTCAAGCTGTAACTCACCCCCAAGCTCAGGCCTCCGGCCCTGAGCAGCAAGCAATACAGCGAGCTCCATAGCTCGCCGTGGACGTAGGGTTTTACGCTCCGGCGGCCTGAACAACGTAAAACTCGCCGTGTCAAGCTCTTACTAACTCATCTATCTGTGCAAGCTCTCCGCTAGGGACTAGCCCCTCCGAAAAAACAACCTCCGCGGGCTGCCCAGTGCAGGCCCGGGGGAAGTGTCAATCGCACACTTCGACCAAGGGTGTCTCCCCGGTGGCCCGGCTCTGGGATGTCCGGTTAGCCCATAGTGTGCTCGGAAGCTCATCTACCCAATTGGCACCATGTTTCTTCAGGCTGGCGATGGTGCGAGTCTTAAGGCCCCGGAGAATCTCCGCGTTGGCCCTCTCAACTTGCCCATTGCTCCTCGGGTGGGCGACAGAGGCATAGCATACCTGAATACCAAGGTCCTCGCAGTAGTCTTGGAATGCTGCGCTGGTGAACTGGGTCCCATTGTCGGTGATGATCCTGTCTGGGACCCCGAACCGGCAGACAATAGACTTGATGAATTTTAGTGCGGATTGTTTGTTGATGGTGACAACTGGTGTAGCTTCCGGCCACTTGGTGAACTTGTCGATAGCGACATAGAGGTACCGGAATCTCCCGACGGTTCTGGGAAATGGTCCCAGGATGTCCAGCCCCCATACGGCAAACGGCCACGAGGGCGGGATCATCTGTACCGCCTGAGCCGGTGTATGGATCTGCTTGGCGTGGAACTGGCACGCCTTGCAGCTCTCGACCAGCTTGACGGCATCCTAGAGTGCTGTCGGCCAGTAGAAGCCATGCCGGAAGGCTTTACCGACAAGCGTGCGTGAGGAAGAATGACTTCCACATTCGCCTCCATGGATCTCAGCGAGCAAGTCGTAGCCTTCCCCCTGGGTTATGCACCGGAATAGGATGTGGTTGGCGCCACGCCGGTAGAGATCCCCCTCTACCAGCGCGTACCTCTTAGCCATATGCACAATCCGTTCAGCGGTTGCATGTTCATCAGGGAGGATATTGTCCTTCAAGTAGCACCAGATCTCCGTGATCCATGCATCGGGTCTGACTTGAGCTTCTAGATCTTGAGCGCTGGGTTGCACGGAGTCCCCAGTGACGCTTACGATCCTTGGCGGCATCCATGGCTGTAGGGCCGCCGGGACCGCCAGCTTCGAGGTGCTGGTCAAGCCCCCTTCGCCCGGCTCGGCGGGCCGGGCTGTGGGCCGCAGCAATGTCCTCTCGAAAACTCCTTTGGGCGCAGGGGCTTCGGTGGAAGCCTTCGTTGAAAGGTTGTCGGCTGCAGCATTACCAGCGCGCGGTACGTGGTGCAGGTCCAAAGCGAGGAATTCTTTTTCCAACATCTGTACGTGGAGCAGATACGCAGCTAACTGCGGGTCATTGCAGGAGCATTCGCCCCTGTCTTGCTTGATGACCAGTTGGGAGTCGCCCTGTGCCAACAACTGGCGAGCGCCTAAAGACAGGGCTGTCTGCAGGCCAAAGATGAGTGCTTCATACTCCGCCATGTTGTTGGTTGCCTTGAAATTTAGACGCACCATATACCCAAACTGTTCCCCCGATGGCATGAGGAGCAGTACGCCGGCACCAGCCCCCTGCTTTCACGAGGATCCGTCGAAGAAGAGTGTCCAGTGGGGTTCGGTGAAGACCAGAGCTTTGGGCTCTGGCTCACCGCCTTCATGGCCCCCTGGGTTAGTCTTCGTTGGTGTCCACTCCGCCACAAAGTCAGCCAGTGCTTGGCTCTTGACTGCATGACGTGGGAGGAAGTCCAGCTCAAACTCCGCCAGCTCCGCCGCCCATTTAGCAACGTTGCCAGTCTCATGGGGGCTGTGAAGAATCGTCTTCAGCGGATACGAGGTGACTACCGAGACCCGGTGGGCCTGGAAGTAGTGGCGGAGCTTCCTGGGGGCCACGAGCACTGCATACAGCAGCTTGTGGACTTCTAGGTACCTTATCTTGGCCTCATGAAGTACTTCACTGATGTAGTAGAGAGGCCTCTGTATGGTTCGGACCCTCTCTCTTAGGCTTGGGAGCTCCTCGTCCATTGGCCCCGGCCCGCCGGAGGTGGGTGGACCCACGGGGGCCTCCAGGAACTGGAACCCGAAGGCCCTTAAGCTTTCTTGATCATCCGGGAGCTCCGGGGGGTCTTGAGGGACCTCCGGGAGATCCCAATTGGACCCTAGAGATTTATCTTGGGGGTCTGGGAGGCCGTCCAGGGCCTCCGGGAGGTCGTCTTGGACCTCCAGGGGGTCCGGGAGGCCGTCTTGGCCCTGCGGGGCCCTCTGGCGTCTGACTTCTGCTACCGGAGCAGGTAGCGAGGGTGAGGGGTCTGGCCGCTCCGCGACAAGGACCATACTCACCACTTCTGTTGTCGCCGCAATGTAGAGCAGCAAGTGCTCCCCGGGCTCAGGGGCTACCATGATAGGTAGGGTCGTCAGGAGTCGCTTCAACTCCTGGAAAGCCTCTTTTGCTTTGTCAGTCCAGGCAAAGGGGCCTGACTTGCGCAGGAGCTTAAAGAAAGGGAGTGCCGGCTCTGCTAGCCTCGGTATAAACCGACTCAGCGCGGCTAGACATCCCGTGAGTCTCTGAACATCCTTGACGCGGACAGAGGGCCGCATCAAATCGATGGCCTCGATCTTCTCTGGGTTGGCCTCAATCCCTCGGTGCGAGACCAGGAACCCTAAGAGCTTCCCAGAGGACACGCCGAACACACATTTATCTAGGTTCAGCTTGGTGCGCGTAGAGCGCAACTTGTCAAAGACTAAAGCTAGGTTATCTAGTAGGGATGAACCCTGCTTGACCTTGACAACTATGTCATCGACATACACCTCAACTAGGTCTCTTATTAACTCCCCAAAGGTTTTGTGCATTGCCCGCACAAAGGTGGGGAGTGCATTCTTTAGGCCGTAAGGCATAGACACATAGCAGTAGAGGCCGTCTACTGAGATGAAGGAGGTGTGCTCCTCGTCCTCCCTAGACATGGCGATCTGATGGAAACCCGAGTAGGCGTCTAGGAAGCACAGCATATCACAGCCTGACGTTGAGTCTACTATTTGATCTATTCTAGGGAGAGGGAATGGATCTTTAGGACATGCCTTATTGAGACTGGTGTAGTCGATGCACATCCGGAGCTTCCCGCCGACCTTCGGGACAAAGACGGGGTTCGCCAACCATCGGGGGTGGTGGACCTCCCGTATGAAGCCAGCGTCCAGCAGCTTCTTGACTTCTTCACGGATGAAGTTTTGCCGCTCGATGGACTGCTTGCGGGGCTTCTGTTGAACCGGCCGGGCGTCGGGGAAGACTTTCAAGTGGTGCTCGATCACCTCCCTGGGGATCCCCGGCATCTGTGACGGCTGCCATGCAAACACGTCGACGTTGTGCCGGAGGAAGGTGACGAGCGCGCCTTCCTATTTGCTATCCAGGCCCCCGGCTACCCGGGTGGTCTGGGTAGCTTCGGCACCGACTTGGACGACCTTTAAGGGGACGCCGCCCTCGTCGAGAGGTTCCACCCGGGGTGCTGTGGTGGAAGCACGGTGACGTGCGCTCGGGAGGAGCTGGTCCGGCTCCGTATTGCCGGGGGCTGATGCCCCAGCTGTTGCGAGTGCTTGGAGCTTCTCCAGGGCCGACACTGCAGCAGTGCGGTCCCCACGAATCCTGAGAACACCCGTCGGTGTTGGCATCTTCAGGACGAGGTAGCCGTAGTGGGCTACAGCCATGAACCGGTACAGGGCTGGCCTGCCGATTATGGCGTTGAAGGGGAGGTCTATCTCCGCTACGTCGAACAGAATGTACTCTGTTCGATAGCTGTCCAGAGCCCCGAAGGTCACCAGGAGACTAATGTTGCCGTAGGGGATAACCTGTCCCGTCCCTACCCCTGAGAACGGGCTCGACGGTGTGAGCTTGGCCATCGGGACCTGCAGCTTCTGGAAAGCTGCACGGCTGATGAGGTTCAGCCCAGCCCCTCCATCTACCAAGACGTGGTACATTCTCACGTTGGCGATGGTAGGGGCCACCAGGAGCGGTAGTTGGCCGGCCCCAGCCATGTTCCTGGGGCAGTCGGTGGCGTCAAAGCTCATGGGGGTCCCCATCCACTTAAGGTGCGGTGCAGCACTTGGGAGTGGCGCCACCGACGCTACCGCTCGGTGCAGAGTCTTGACTGCGTTTCGGGACGAGGGGTCGGCGGACCCGCCGTATATGACGTAGAGCTTCTTCCGACGCTCATCGTCGCTGGAGCCGGAGTCCTCATGGTCGCGTGCCGCCTTCACGACACGCTGAGACTCCTGGATCTCCTCTGGGTGGTCGATGTTGTCTGGAACATCCACCCCCTGCTCATCTTCCTTTGGCCGGAAGGGCAGGGCATCAGCCCGCTGCCGCTTCCCCTTCCTGGCACTCGGCAGTAGTGTGGCGACAGCTGCCGTGCACGGGGCACATGTTGTCCTGGCTATCTTCCAGGGTCGGTGACTTTCGCTGCCTCTTGTCAGGGCGCGGCCCCCGAGCCCCACTGAGCGTCGCCGCAGTGACGACTTGGGTCGCGGCCGGCGGTCTTATCTTGCTTCTGCCCTGGCTCTTGGTCTTCCTGCTGCCTCCATAGGGAGTAGGACCAGATCCGGGCAGCCCTCCTGACTCGGAGGATGGCTGTGAGTGACAGTTCCGTCCTTCGGCTGCTCTGGCGCACTTGTCCGCCAAGCTGAAGAGCTCCGAGGCATCGCGGACCTCCCTGGTCGCGAGTTTCTCAAGCATCTTCTTGTCTCGGACACCTTGCCGGAACGCCACCAACACAGAAGCATTTTGAATGTGTGGGATGGTGTTCCGCACCTGGGAGAACCGCTGGATGAAAGAGCGCAGCGACTCCCCAGGTTGTTGTTGGATGGCGTGGAGGTCGAGCTCCGTGCCAGGCCGGGTGTAGGAACTGCCAAAGTTGGCTATGAACTGTCGGCAAAGCTCTCCCCAGGAAGTTACGGAACCCTGGGGGAGGTTCATGAGCCAAGACCGAGCTGGGCCAGTCAAGGCGACAGGGAAGTAATTGGCCATGACGGCTTCATTCCCTCCTGCGGCAAGTACGGCGGTGGAGTAGATCTGGAGGAATTCCGCCGGGTTGATGCTGCCGTCGTACTTCTCGGGCAGGGGCGGCCAAAACTTGCGCGGCCACTTTGCGAAGCGAAGGTGGGGCGCGAGGGCCGCACACCCTGCTTCTGTCGCCGCAGGTTCTGATGCCGCGAACGCTTGGTTCGCACTGAGCACCGCATGCCCCGGAATGGGCAAGGCTGCACCATAGGCCGGGGGCGCCATATGCCGGACATATGACTGTGGCATATTCTGCACGGCACAGGCCTGTGGCAGAGATCGCGTGGCGAAGGTCTGCTCTTCAGGCTAGGTCGAGGCCGACGTCATGCTGTCGTCAGCCTCTTGGTGGCGACGCCTTTCTCGGCGCCGCTCGAGGTATACCCGGGCATCTTGACCCAGGTGACACCGTTCCAGCTCTGTCCTCAGATCTGTTGACTGGGGGCTGGTAGAGCTGGAGTCTGCCGTCTGCTCACCATCCAATGGTGCGTGCATCAGCGACACGACCGATTGGCCAGAGCGTCGTCCCCGCCGAGGTCGAGGGTTTGCGGCGGAGACGACGAGACGGTCTACCTCGCGGATCCACTGTCAGGTCGCTGCCTGAGGCGCGTCCCCAGCGGGCGGATTGTACAGTAGCGCTCTCGCCGCGGCTAACGCACCCCCACTGGGCACGCCCAGCGCTACTGGAGACTTGAAGCTGGTTGGAGCCTGCATTGCCGGGGTCGGCGCTGCCAGAGCCGGTTGCTGGCTCCCAGCTCGTACCGACACACTCGGTCCCGTGTGTGTGGACCTGTACTCCCCCCTGGTCGCGGTCTGCCGCAGAGGCGAGGGGGCAGAGTTCGCCGCTGAAGGAAGCTCGGTCATCTTCGTCGGCGGAAACTCATCGCGCTAGGAGAAAAGCCCCTACCTGGCACGCCAAATGTCGAAGTGTTTGGTCGACACTTCCCCCGGGCCTGCACTGGGCAGCCCGCGGAGGTTCTTTTTTTGGTGGGGCTAGTCCCTAGTGGAGAGCTTGCGCAGATGGACGAGTTAGTGAGAGCTTGACACGGCGAGTTTTACGTGGTTCAGGCCGTCGGAGCGTAAAACCCTACGTCCACGGCGAGCTATGGAGCTCGCCGTATTGCTTGCTGCTCAGGACCGGGGGCCTGAGCTCGGGGGTGAGTTACAGCTTGAGAGTGTATGGCTAGCGTATGAGTTGCAAAGTGCGAACCCTTGCTATCGACGCCTACCCGAGCCTTTTATAGTCCAAGACTCGGGCGGCTTACAAGGGGAGCCGGGACCCGACAGGTGGTCCCGGGAAGATTGTCTATTATCTACCGTATCTGCAGTTATGCCGGTAGTTGTCTCTGGTCGAAGGCTTCTGAGTCTTCATCTTGCCGCCCTGCCCATGCCGCATGCTAGTCGCAGTGGTTGATGACGGCGCAGGCGGCATGGGATGTCTTGTCGCGGTGTTTATTGGCTGGCAGGTTCTGACACCGCGCGCCAGTCTGTGATGCGACTGGGCGCAACGGCACCTGACAGACGCGCGCTCCCCGTCTCCGCGTCTTGGGAAGACGCGGGCCTTGACTACCTTGTACGGGCAAGGTATGGGGCGCCTTTACGCCTGCTGCCTACCGCTCGGGCAGGCAGCGCCGTTCTGCTGCCACGTGGCGGGCCCGGAGCCCTTCTCAGAGGAGAGGAGGGTCAGTCCCGCGGGGCACGTGGTGCCTCCGGACCTCTCCCCACGGAGGGGGAGGTCCAGCTTCTGTATACCACGTGGCGGGCCCGGAGCTCTCCTCTGAGGAGAGGGAGGTCCGGCCCCGCTGGAAGCGTGGCGCCTTCGGAGCTCTCCCTGCAGAGAAGGGCGAGTTCCTTAGGCATTTTACCCTGTGCGCGGGGGTACCCCATATCTCAGGTACCGACATGCACCCAAAGCCGTCGGGGGATACCGGCTTCTCCATGTCGAGGGCCAGCCGGACTTCCCAGGGCCGGGTCACGGTAACTACCCTTCCACATGGTATGCGGGGCCGAAGCCGTGCTTCCCCCTGAGATCGCCATGGGGGTCCCCCCATGTCCGGCGTACGACGAAGCCATGCATGACCCGCTCTGCATGAAGACAGGCGCTCCGACGCCACCCCAGTAAGTTCACCATGCTTACTTAGGTGTTTATTTAAATTACGTATTAATTGATATGAGCACCCCCCACGCTCTAGACAGTGTGCGTCCATTGTACACTCGGTTCCTCTTTCCTGCTCTCATGCATAGTCGATATTTGCCATGCTGCCGAAGGTGGTAGTGCTTGGGGTACCTGCCAGAGGCTCGGTGGCCTTTTGGATCTCCCCCTGTAAGGGTACTGTATCGCCAGTTGGTCTCCTCCGAGAAAAGACCTACGCTAGACCGGGGGGTCAGGAGCCTTGCTTTGCCCGGTCTTGCACCCAAAGCATGCGCACTCTGCCCCCCGGCGCTATGGTCTGAGTATCAGGGGGCCGGACGGTTACACCCTGACTGGGGCTGGGGCCAGACCTCCGGGACCAAGTGCACTGGATTACCCAAGCCCCGTATTCCGGCCTGGGACAGTAAGCCAAATGAGACTAAGGGACAGGAAAGGGGGGACCACTGAGCCGTTCCGGACCTCCGCCCCCACAGATGGGCTGAGCTCCGAAGCCAGCCCTCGCCCTCCTTTCAGAGGCGAGCGCTGATGCCGGACCTCACGCCCTTCGCTGGCCTGAGATCCGATGACTTCCGGACTCCGCCTCCACAGCCAGGCCGAGCTCCGAGGCCAGCCCTCGCCCTTCTTTCAGAGGCGAGCGCATATGCCGGACCTCACGCCCTTCGCTGGCCTGAGCTCCGATGACCTCCGGTCCTCACGCCCTTCGCTGGCCTGAGCTCCGATGACTTTCGGACTCCGCCCCCACAGCTGGGCCGAGCTCCGAGGCCAGCCCTCGCCCTCCTTTCAGAGGCGAGCGCTGATGCCGGACCTCACGCTCTTCGCTGGCCTGAGCTCCGATGACTTCCGGACTCCGCCTCCACAGCCAGGCTGAGCTCCGAGAGCAGCCCTCGCCCTCCTTTCAGAGGCGAGCGCTGATGCCGGACCTCACGCCCTTCGCTGGCCTGAGCTCCGATGACCTCCGGACCTCACGCCCTTCGCTGGCCTGAGGTCCGATGACTTCCGGACCTCCGCCCCCACAGCTGGGCCGAGCTCCGATGCCAGCCCTCGCCCTCCTTTCAGAGGCGAGCCCTGATGCCGGACCTCACGCCCTTCGTGGACCTGAGCTCCGATGACTTCCGGACCTCCGCCCCACAGCCATGCCGAGCTCCGATGCCGGGCTTCACCCTCTCCTAAGAGGCTGAACTCCGAAGCCGTCAAGACCCTGCCAGCACAGGGAGTACTCAAGACAAGAAAAGTGCGCGAGTAGGAGAGGGCCTCACCTCGGGCTCGTTACCTCCCCCGAGGTGATCCCGGGGGCCACTGTCGGTACCCGCGATATGGGGTACCCCCGCGCACAGGGGAAAATGCCTAAGGAACTCACCCTTCTCTGCAGGGAGAGCTCCGAAGGCGCCACGCGTCCGGCAGGGCCGGACCTCCCTCTCCTCAGAGGAGGGCTCCGGGCCCGCCGTGTGGCCTGCAGAAGCCGGACCTCCCCCTCCGCGGGAGAGAGGTCCGAAGTAGCCAGTGTCCAGCGGGGCCGGACCTCCCTCTCCTCAGAGAGGAGCTCCGGGCTCGCCACGTGGCCGACAGAAGCCGCACCTCCCCCTCCGCGGGGAGAGGTCCGGAGGCTCCACGTGTCATGCGGAGCCGGACCCCCCTCTCCTCTGAGGAGGGCTCCGGGCCCGCCTCGTGGCCAGCAGAACGACGCTGCCTGCCCCCAAGCAATAGGCAGCGGGCGTAAAGACGCCCCATACCTTGCCCGTACAAGGTATTCAAGGCCCGTGTCTTCCCAAGATGCGGAGACGTGGAGCACGCCTCTGTCAGGTGCCCTTGCGCCCAGTAGCATCACAGACTGGCGCGCGGTGTCAGAGCCTGCCAGCCAATAAACGCAGCGACAAGACATCCCATGCCGCCCCCGCCGTCATCATCCACTATGACTGGCATGCGGCATGGGCAGGGCTGCAAGACGAAGACTCAGAAGCCTTCGCCAGAGACAACTACAGGCATAACTGCAGATACGGTAGATAACAGTCAATCTCCCCGGGACCACCTGTCGGGTCCCGGGCCCCCCTTGTAAGCCACCCGAGTCTTGGACTATAAAAGACTCGGGTAGGCGACGTTAGCAGGGGTTGGCGCTTTAGCCACTCGCACCCTGGGTTCGCACCTCCACAACTCATACGCTAGCCATTCACACCCAAGCTGTAACTCACCCCCAAGCTCAGGACTCCGGTCCTGAGCAGCAAGCAATACAGCGAGCTCCATAGCTCGCCGTGGACGTAGGGTTTTACGCACCGGCGGCCTGAACCACGTAAAACTCACAGTGTCAAGCACTTACTAACTCGTCCATCCGCGCAAGCTCTCCGCAAGGGTCTAGCCCCATCAAAAAAAGAACCTCCGCGGGCTGCCCAGTGCAGGCCCGGGGGAAGTGTCGACCGAACACTTCGACAGCGATCTGCAGCTTCTGGAAAGCTGCATGGCTGATGAGGTTCAGCGCAGCTCCACCATCTACCAAAACGTGGTACATCCTCACGTTGGCGATGGTAGGAGCTACCAAGAGCGGTAGTTGGCCGGCCCCAGCCATGTTCCTGGGGCAGTCGGTGGCGTCAAAGCTGATGGGGGTTCCCATCCACTTGAGGTGCGGTGCGGCACTTGGGAGTGGAGCCACCAACGCTACCGCTCGGCGCAGAGTCTTGACTGCGCTTCGAGACGAGGGGTCGGCGGACCCGCCGTATATGACGTAAAGCTTCTTTCGACGCTCATCGTCGCTGGAGCTGGAGTCCTCATGGTTGCGTACCGCCTTCACGGCGCGCTGAGGCTCCTGGAACTCCACTTGGTGGTCGATGCTGTTCGGGATGTCGACCTTCTGCTTGCCCTCCCTTTGACGGAAGGGTGGGGCATCAGTCCTCTGCGAGCTTCCAGATCTCCCGGCACTCGGCAGTAGTGTGGCGACAGCTGCCGTGCACGGGGCATAGCTTGTCTTGATCACCTTCTGGGGTTGGTGACCTTCGCTGCCTCTTGTCGGGGCACGGCCCCAGAGCCCCACTGAGTGCCGCTGCTGCGGCGACAGGAGCTGCGGTCGATGATTCTATCTTGCCTCTGCCTCGGTTCTTGGCCTTCTTGCTGCCTCCATGGGAAGTAGGGCCAGATCCGGGCTGTCCTCCTGACTCGGAGGTCGGCAGTGAGTGCCAGTTTCGCCCTTCGGCTGCTCTGGCGCACTTGTCTGCCAGGCTGAAGAGCTCAGAGACATCGCGGACCTCTCTGATCGCGAGATTCTCGAGCATCTTCTTGTCCCGGATGCCTTGCCAGAACGCCACCACCACAGAAGCGTTTTGGATGTGTGGGATGGTGTTCCGCACCTGGGAGAACCGCCGGATGAAGGAGCGCAGTGACTCCCCAGGTTGTTGCTGGATGGCGTGGAAGTCGAGCTCCGTGCCATGTCGGGTGTAGGAACTGCCGAAGTTGGCGATGAACTGACGGCAGAGCTCTCCCCAGGAAGTCATGGAACCCTGGGGGAGGTTCATGAGCCAAGACCGAGCTGGACCGGTCAAGGCGACAGGGAAGTAATTGGCCATGACGGCCTCATCCCCTCCTGCGGCAAGTACGGTGGTGGAGTAGATCTGGAGGAACTCCGCCGGGTTGACGCTGCCGTCGTACTTCTCGGGCAGGTGCGGCCGAAACTTGCGCGGCCACCTCGCGAAGCGAAGGTGGGGTGCAAGGGCCGCACATCCTGCTCCTGTTGCCGCAGGTATTGGTGCCGTGAACGCTTGGTTCGCACCTGGCACAGTGTACCCGGTATGGGCAAGGCTGCGCCACAGGCCGGGGGCACCGTTTGCAGGACATATGGCTGTGGCATATTCTGTGCGGCGTAAGCCTGGGGCAGAGATCGTGTGGCGAAAGTCTGCTCTTCAGGCTGGGTCGAGGCCGACGTCACGCTGTCGCCAGCCTCTTGGTTGTGACGCCTTTCTCGACGTCGCTCGAGGCATACCCGGGCATCCTGGCCCAAGTTACACCGTTCCAGCTCTGTCCTCAGATCCGTCGACTGGAGCCTGGTGGAGCTGGAATGTACCGTCTGCTCGCCAACCATTGGCGTGCGCATCAGCGACACAGCCGGTTGGCCGGAGCGTCGTCCCCGCCGAAGTCGACGGTTTGGGGCGGCGACGACGAGACGGTCTACCTCGCGAATCCACTGCTGGGTCGCTGCCTGAGGCGCGTCCCCAGCAGGCGGATTGTGCAGTAGCGCTCTTGCTGCAGCTAGCGCACCCCCGCGGGGTACGCCCAGCGCTGCTGAAGACCTGATGCTGGTTGGAGCCTGCATTGCCGGAGTCGGCGCTGCCAGAGCCGGCTGCTGGCTCCCAGCTTGCGCCGACACACTCCGTCCTGAGTGTGTCGACATGTACTCCCCCCTGGTCACGGTTCGCCACGAATGCGGGGGAGTAGAGTTTGCCGCTGAAGGAAGCTTGGTCATCTTCGTCGGTGGAAACTCGTTGCGCAAGGGAAAAGACCGCTACCTGGCGCACCAAATGTCGAAGTGTGCGGTCGACCCTTCCCCGGACCTGCACTGGGCAGCCCGCGGAGGTTCTTTTTCGGAGGGGCTAGTCACTTGAGGAGAGCTTAAGCGTATGGACGAGTTAAGGAAAAGCCTGACACGGCGAGTTTTACGTGGTTCAGGCCGCCGGAGCGTAAAACCCTACGTCCACGGCGAGCTGAGGAGCTCGCTGTATTGCTCGTTGCTCAGAACCGGAGTCCTGAGCTTGGGGATGACTGATGTCTAGCGTATGAGTTGCGGGAGTGCGAACCCTCGCTAACGTCGCCTACCCGAGCCTTTTATAGTCCAAGACTCGGGTGGCTTACAAGGGGGGCCTGGGACCCGACAGGTGGTCCCAGGGAGATTGTCTGTCATCTACCGCATCTGCAGTTATGCCGGTAGTTGTCTCTGGCGAAGGCTTCTGAGTTATCGTCTTGCTGCCCTGCCCATGCCGCATGCTAGTCGTAGTGGTTGATGACGGCGGGGGCGGCATGGGATGTCTTGTCGCTGCGTTTATTGGCTGGTAGGCTCTGACACTGCACGCCAGTCTGTGATGCGACTGGGCGCAATGGCACCTGACAGAGGCGTGCTCCGCGTCTCCGCGTCTTGGGAAGGTGCGGGCCTTGAATACCTTGTACGGGAAAGGTATGGGGCGTCTTTACGCCCGCTGCCTACCGCTCGGGGGCAGGCAGCACTCTTCTGCTGGACACGTGGTGGGCCCGCGCCCTCCTCAGAGAAGAGGGAGGTCCGGCCCCACAGGACACGTGGAGCCTTCGGACCACTCCCCGCGGGGGGGGGGGGGGGGGGGAGAGGTCCGGCTTCTATCGGCCACGTTGCAAGCCCGGAGCCCTCCTCAGAGAAGAGGGAGGTCCGGCCCCGCAGGACACGTGGAGCCTTCGGACCTCTCCCCGCGGAGGGGAGGTCCGGATTCTGTCGGCCACGTGGCGAGCCCGGAGCTCCTCTCTAAGGAGAGGGAGGTCTGGCCCCACTGGACACATGGCGCCTTTGGACCTCTCCCCCGCGGAGGGGGGAGGTCCGGCCCTGCCGGACACATGGCGCCTTCGGAGCTCTCCCTGCGGAGAAGGGAAAGTTCCTTAGGCATATTCCCCTGTGCGCGGGGGTACCCCATATTGCGGGTACCGACACTCGCCCAGAGGTGGAGAAGCTCCAGTCTTAGCGGTCTGCCGAGGCCCAGGCAGTCTGGGGCTTTATTGCCCAGGCAGTTCATCGCCCAGGCAGTCTTTGCGGTTTGCCGTACGGTCTCTGAACGTAGTCCTAGACCGTCCCCTGAGGCTTAGCTGCTCCGAGCACTGTTCCATGACTTTATGGAATTTATTATAAAAAGAAGAGTCTGTCCTATTGTTGCTCTAGGGGTAGAACTTACGGAGGCGTTCTGTGTTCTGAGTATTCGGGAGCGGGTCCCCATCCTCGGTTCTGGGGAATGGCCCCACGTGACAGGATGTCCAGCCCCCGTACGGCAAATGGCCATGTGGGTGGGATCATCTGTACCGTCCAAGCCGGTGTATGGATCTGCTTGGCATGGAACAGGCACGCCTTGTAAGGGCCTCAGTTTTGACACACATTTGCAGTGTTCATCACCACACCACACACCTCATTTGAGGAAGAATGATGAACACAAATTAAGAGCAAGTAACAATTATCAACATGCTCATTAGAGAACAAACTTACACATTGCAAAAGTGGTATTTCCCACATGTGATATAGATGGGCTGGACATATGAAAACTCCTACACTTTACTAAGGATGTCCATGCCAAGTTTCACCCAAATTCAAAACCTTTTTGAGGTCAGTTTGGGTATAGTTAGGAAGGGGGCAGTTTGAAACCATATTCAAATTCAAACTGTTTTTTTATCCCATGAATTTAAAAGTGGAAGGCATATTCTTACTCAGCACATTTTTGTGAGCTCACACACCAATTTTCACTCCATTTGGAGTTGATCTTGACATGAGCTAAGGGGGAGAAATTCAAACTTTATTTGAATTTCAAACTGAACTTGTGCTGAAATTCATTCAAACCAAACCTCATTTGAACTTTGATCAATTCAAATGGCTCATGGGTGAATAATTCGAATTGCCAAGGGTAGTATGGGGTTCACTGTTTACAACAGTGATTAGGAGTAAATTTCAGAGGTTAAAACTGGAAGTGGGACCCACATGTCAGCCACTGCTCAGATCAAACCGACTGAGACTTTTTCACTCGGGTCGCCGAGCCGCAGCGGTGATCGCCACCGAGGGCAGCCGCCGCGCCAGCAGCTGCTTGCCCACGCGCGGGCGTGAGGCGGTGCAGAGCCTTCTTAAGGCGCCTGCCCCCCTCCTCGGCCGAGGCACCGCCGTTCTTCCCCGCAAGAACTCAGCGCCGGCCGAAAACTTCCGCAGCTCGGACTTGATCGGAGAACGCCGATCGCAGCTCCCTCCGTCCACTCCAGAGCCCCAGCAAGGTACTAGAGACCTTCCTCCGTCCTCCCCGTTGCTAGAATTCGGTTGAAACCGATTGATATCGGCTGTGCCAAAAGATCAAATTCGGGACTTGGAACCGCCGCACCTCGGGCTCTCGTGGACAGCCCAACCAGGGCATTGTCATGCCCGAGCCAAGGCACCCTTGGATGCGCGGGTGACCGGTGCTGCTCATCCCCGAGCCACAGCTCGAGTGGTTGCTCACCGGCGGCGAATTCCCACTTTTCCCCTTTCTGTGTGCAGAACGACCTTCGGGTACGATTCTGTTTAATTCGTTCTCTAGAAAGGATTAGAGGGCCTCAGGCCGCTCTCACACGAGCTAGACACGGTAACGCACAAGTTGCCTTCACAACTCTGGGCCAGAGAACCTCTGTGCCCGGCGTAATTTGAGGTCTACTAATGGCGGAACGAACGGGTGGCATCAGGCGCACGGTGAGGACCTATTTCGGGGCTTCCCTTAGCTGCCTCGAGCTCATGTCGACCTTCTCTGAGGTCCACTGATGCTCCCCGACCGGTTTCCAAAGTAGCTGAGGTGCTAGGGTAGTCAGCCGACATGGCCGAAGTAGTTCTGAGATGGCGGCTCGTCGCCGACCATGCTCCGGCCGTTGTCATGAGCAGCTGACCCTCGGATCCTGTTCTCCGAGTAAAAGTAGGCAGGGGCAGCCAGAATTAAGAAGTTTGGAGCTGTACAGCGGCCGGCGGCGAGCTCTCCGGCGAGATCCCTCGGCGGCGGGGCGCGGGTGTCGCGAGGTTGAAGAAGGGGGTGGACCCCAGCTGTCAGCGGGAGATATTTTGAATCGGGATCCGGCTGCGGCCGGGATCGGGTGTGCTGGCGCGCAAATCCTTGTGGACCGCGGTGTGCTGTCGCCTCGGCGTGCGACGCGTGTCCCCTGGGCCCACGCGCAAGTTTAAACTTTTCCCCGATTTTCAGATTTTCATCAAACTTCAAATCCTCATAACTTTGGCTAGAAAGCTCCAAATTGAGTGAACCAAATTTTGCTGGATTCAGCTCTCCGACTACTTTCCAGCAAATCAAGTTTCACTTCACAAAAACCCTTAATTCTCCAGAATTAATTCCTCAAAGTTTAAACTGTTAGGAATTTTAACTGGAGAATCCTTTGGAGGAAAATCCTGAAATTTTGCTGGGATGTTCATCAAAATACCCCTGAACTACCATATAAATCTCAGATCCATTTGAGCTCATCTGATCCACCTAATGGTGTGATTAGTGAAACTGTTCCAGAGAAAATAGAAAATGTTTAAAAACATTTTCAGAATTTTCCCTGAAATTGTTTAGCTCATAACTTTAGCTAGGAACCTTCAAATTAAGTGAGACCAACTCCGTTAGAACCCTCTGAAAATCTAGTTTTCAGAAAGTCATAGTTTGCTTCATGAAAATTCCTAGAACACACTAAGAGTTTTAATTAAGGTCAAGGACATAATTAATTGTGGAGGGCTCAAATGAGCTTTGCTGCAACTAAAACTTGACCAATTCTCTGTTTAGGTTGTAACCAAGCCACTATAAAAGTTTCACAGTCATTAGGTCTGTCTAGCAAAGGTTATAGACTTCACAACTTCAAACTTAATACAAATGCATTAAATTAATACATGTATTGTTTCTATCATGTAGTCGCTAAGGTCGAGGAGGAACCCGAAGTCCTAGACTTCGTTACTCCGGAGGAACAGCTAGCCTACGACCAAGAGCAGCAAGGCAAGCTCCGGTTTGCATTAACCTTTTTACAAATGTTTATTGTTTTGAGCACATCTTTGAATATTGTTCTTTGCATTAGAGTCTTGAGTGGAAACCCAACTGCATAGCCAAGAAAACCATGGGTTGGGTTTAGGATCGAAAACCTCGTTAGCCACTGCATTGCTAAGATAGAGTAGGATTCGGTACAAGTCGAGTAGTTGAAACTACTCGCGAGAATAGGCTAGAGGCACATTGCTCGGGTAGAGGTAGCACATGATACACATGGCAAGAAAATGAGACCGAGCGGAGAGTAAGGGCAGCAGGACTTTGGGGCCTGTGTGCTGTAGCTCCGCTTGTGTCGATTGAGGACCGAGCCGTGTGCGGGCCTGTTGAACAAGCTAGAACAGTACCGAAGACCTACCGGCTATATGGGAACCGGGAAACTGATGTAACTCGGGTAGCTGGGTGTTGAGGCATAGCTGGTCGTTCAGAGGGTAGGTTGAGAGCTCGAGGTGTAAATCGGCTGGCGGCACTGAGATGCGCGTGCAGAGACCTCTTGCTCGGGACGATTGGACCGGTTCAACATTTGGCAAACGGGTGAAAGGTAGTCGCGTATGGCGTCCGTGATGGTTGTTGTAGGCAACGTCGAGTACGGGCGTACGTGATGGGTTGTTCGGGTAACCCTGCAGGTGTAAATCGATTATAATCGCCGTCCCTCGCGGTCAGTGAGTACCACTTGTTCACTGTACCATGACGTAGAATGAACAGGCTAGTTACATGTTAAAATGTTGCTGATTGAAAGATGGACATTGATTGTTAATGATATGCTGTAGCTTAGAGCTAACTAAAGTTCTTTTCAACTTTGGGCAAAGTACATGAGAGAAATGCGTTTCTTGTTTGATTGCGGCTCTCTCATGTGCCTTAGCATAAGGTTCTCCACAACCTGCTGCTAACACTTGAAAGTAAGGTTCTACTAATTAGGCGAGTCCTTGCAAATGATTTTTACCTCATGTAACCCATTACCCTCATGTAGAAGTTCCATGTTTAGGTGAGACGGGTCAGACTTGCTGAGCCTTCGTGCTCACTGCTTGTGTTTGAAGCTTTTGCAGGGTTCTATGAGGAAGGGACTCCCGAAGAGGAGACGGAACCCCAGGAGGGGAACCCCGTCGAGTGGGAGTCGTGCACGCCGCAGAGTTAGTGTGCGTGTGTGCTAGCAAGGACACGTTCGAGGGCTGAACGTGCACTTGATGCTTAGTCTACGCCCGCGAGTGTAGACTGAACTTATTTTGATGTAAACATGTTCATAACTTGTTTATGTAATAAAATTCCGCTTCCGCTTTGTACCTTTGACGTGTGTTATCCGGTGCTGTGCAACGCAACACCCCTCAGCGTGATCCTGGCTCGACAGGACCAAATGGGGTCGTGTCAGCGTTGGTATCAGAGCTCGCTTGAGGTTTAACACAGTACAAAGGTCTTCTTTTTCAAAAATCCAGTGAGGAACGAGTTAGTAACCCATATAAGGATGTTATTAGCATATAGAAAGTGGCATATTAACCTATTTGTTATGTCGGAAAATCGTGCATCTCGGGACGTTCATGTCTTGGGGGGTGCACGTAAGCGCTGTCCACCAGTGCGCACAAGCTGAAGGGTGGAGCCCCACGGGTGGCAGGTAACCCGACCCGCTTTAATATCCTCTACGATTCTTCATGTCGTTTGGGGTATTCGAGCAACGTCTGTCCCTGGCGTGCATGGTGCAACTTGGGAGACCCCGTCACGTGGTCTGAAACGTGAACACGTA
This sequence comes from Neostapfia colusana, assembly GCA_030760725.1. NCBI lineage: Eukaryota > Viridiplantae > Streptophyta > Magnoliopsida > Poales > Poaceae > Neostapfia > Neostapfia colusana. Next base: position 26,080,568 of record JASWHV010000017.1, on the reverse strand, counting down.
ACTCAAGGCGTGTTTGGCTTGAGAACATCCGGGCGAGTGATGACGGCCGGGTGTACTAACTGTATGGATTCCGGGCTCGGTGTGCAGCCGAGTCTGATGATTGTTTGAGTTTCTGCAGGTAGCCTGACCATGAAACGGTAGACGTGTAGCATCCGTGTGCGAGTGACGTTTAGTGCCACTAAATTAACGAAGCCGGCTAAGTCCGGTACAGGTTTTTCCTTTGTGAGGACGTAGTACCGACATGATATGGTGACGCATCGGCGTCACACCCAACTAAATGAACAAATTCAATTAAAACTTGAAAGTTTCGATCCAAAGTAGTAAAACTTGATGTAACTCCTTCCCTTGAACAGGATATTCAAAGTTAACAAGTTTTCAACTTATAGGTTGTTAAGGACAGAGCACTCTGTTTTTAGCTGAATCAAGGCTGAAGTTAATCAGAGGTTAGAGGTTGAGTTCTTTCGAGGTTGGGGTCGTATGATACATTTCTGGAAATCTTTGTAAGAACTTTACAACTTTTCTGTTGAGGTCCAGAGGTGTTTCATCCCTTAACCACTCGAAAAATGCAGTAGAGTTGAAACTGTCCAGAAAACAGGACAGAGCAAAGACTCTCTGTAGACTCTCTGTAAAATAAGCATAACTTCCTGCATAAAAATCCGAAAATAGAAAATGAGGTAGTTCTGGAAAGTTTATGAGATGGGTTACAACTTTGGGACAGAAAGTTTTGTCAGATTAGGAATAGAATTAACTGGGATTCTTGGATCAAATCAGTACCTAAGGCAGGGAGGTGCTGTCCAATTGTTTCCAGAAATTCTGTTAACTTCGACATCTCATAACTTTTGAACCAGGACAGATTTTAGGCCAATCAAATACTTTCTGGAAAGCTATTGGAGTTAGCTTTAACTTTGATGTTGAGCTCCAGAACTGGTTTTGCTTTTAGCATGGCCTAAAGCAGGTTGAAATGGAAACTGGTCAGAGCTGTCATGGGAACAGCAGATCAGCAGTCAAATTTGTTTAAAAATTTGAACTATGTTTCCAAGTTTTACGGGTTCAATGACATGTCTTATGTTATAACTCAATGGTTTACTGTTTAAATAAATATTTGACATTTCTCAAATATATTTTTACAGATGGCAGCAGATAAACAGTTGGAGAACGGGTGGGTAGTTTCCCACTGTTCTGACCGTAGCGGCTACCCGGAAGCATTGTGGCAAATGCTCCAATATTTCGGGTACAAACAGATGCCGCAGTACTTCGCCAAAGAAGATGGCGAAGGGGAGAACAAGACGTGGACGATCCATGTCGAGGTTCCTGCAGGACCTACGCCACCCGGTTGGGTGCCATTCACCGTCACGGTGAGAGGAAGACAACCAGAAGGGATGTGGCAAGTGGCAGCCCGTGACACTATGTCACGTTTCTGCCAACTACACGTGCAGGCTATGGAGGGCACTCCATACGCACTCGTTCCGGTGGAGGGACGAGCTCAGCATGTGTGGGAAGAGAGGTACCTGGAGGCAACAGACCCGAGTTGCCCAAGGTACAACCCCGCGGAGGCAAATCTCAGCCTCCAAATGAGGGCGGGAAACGCTGTGATGGACAGCCAAGCTGTTCATACGGAGGATCTCGCCACCAAGCTCAAGGAGAGCACACGCCGTGGAGATCATTTCGAGAGTGCTCACAGCGCACTCCGCAATGTACTCCTTCCGACGATCAAGTGACTGAATGAACAACACAATCAGTTGCGTCGTCTGAAGAAGGCAAAGAAGAAGAGACGTGTTGACATCGCGGCGTTGCAAGAGCTGGTGCAGACCCTAACCCAGAAGAATGAGGACCTTTCTCAAGAGCGGGACGACGCTATCGAGGAAGGCCAAGGCTGGGAAGAGGACTACAACCAGGCTATGGACGAGGTGCATGCTTTGCAGGACCTCGTGCCCCCGGTGTTAGGCGTACCGGTAGTCTTGGGTCTTCCAGCAATGGGAGAACCCGGGATGGGAGAAGAGGTGGTAGACCCAGAACCACCAGCAGAGGTACCGGAGGAGGACGACCCACAGGAGGTCGAGTTCTACTCCGAGTAGGGGGTTACGGTTGCCAAGTAGGGCAGCTAGGGTAGCGTAACCCAACTTTTGTAATCGGTGGCATGTCGTGTAGACAGTAGCATATGTATAGGTAGTGACGACATGAGCACGACTTCTCGGCGATCCGAGAATAATGTATCTTGTATAAAGTTTCTGCTTTATCAATATATGTGAATGTTGTGCAAATTAATCATGTGTCACTTCAATACCTACTTTTGCGTATGGAATTTTAAGTAAGACATGTGCTAATTGCTGCTGTTTTGAATTTCAGAATGACGCGTACTCGTGCCAACCCTGACGTTGGGGGTACCAGTCAAGGGGGAGAGACCTCCCAACCACCTCCCGAGGACTCCTCGGGACAGCAGCAGAAACAGCAAACACCGCCACCGCCACTGCCAACGGTTACATTGGCCGACATTGTCGCGGCAATGGCGGGCTCGCATCAGCAGCACACAGAGTTGCTGCAGACTCTCATCGCCAATACGTCTTGCCCAGAGAGACGTCAAGATCGTGAGGAGCGCCAACAGAGCTCCTACTCCGACTTCCTGGCGACTCATCCCCCTGTATTCTCAAGGGCGGATGAACCACTTGACGCGGACAACTGGCTCCACGCCATAGAAATTAAGTTCGGTCTGCTCCAAATCAGCGAGCAGCGCAAGACTCAGTTCGCGGTCCAGCAGCTCCAAGGATCCGCGAGCGCGTGGTGGGCCAACTTCTGTGCTTCACAGCCCACCGACCGAGTGATGACCTGGGCGGAGTTCCGGACGGCCTTCAGGGCCTATCATATACCGCCGGGTCTAATGAAGAGGAAGATGCAGGAGTTCTTGCACCTGCAGCAAGAGAGCCGGAACGCGCTGGAATACTCCAGAGCGTTCAATGATCTCGCGCTCTACGCGTCGTATCACGCAGATACAGACGAGAAGCGGCGAGACCATTTTTACCAGGGGCTTAACCCGCTCGTGAAGGACAAGTTGGCGATGTTCAATCGCGGCAGCCTCAACGACATCATTGATGCTGCGATTGTTCAGGAGGACTCCGGCAAGGAGTTGGCGGCGGCAGAGCGAAAGCGAAGCGCACCGCAGAGCAGCGGAGAAGGAGGCGGTCCTTCTCAGAAGTTTCTGATGGTGAATCGCCCACCATCAGGACCACGCTGGCAGCCACCACAGCGGTCGATGCCGTTCCGCAGTCGGCCATACTCTTCACCGGCATTTCGGCCGACACTGCCAGCACCACCGCAACAACAACAACAGCAGCGGGCGATGCCGCGTGCGTTTGCACCTCAGCAACACATGCCAGGCTTTCGTCCACCAAGCACTCCACCAGCAGCGGCCACATGTTACAAGTGTGGTTGTCCAGGGCACTTCGCGAGCAGTTGCCTGGAGAGGCAAGGCGGCGGAGTGGCACCACAGTTTTCGGGGAGGAATCAACCCCGGAACCCTACTAATGCGCGGCAGGCAAACCCTAGACCCGGCACCGTCCACCAGCTTGCCATTGAGGACGTGCCGGAAGGCGAGCCAATCCTTGCGGGTATGTTCCAACTCCACCAGCATCCCGCTATAGTATTATTTGATTCAGGCGCCACGCATAGCTTCATTAGCCAAGCTTTCATTGATAAGTATAGCTTGCAAATACTACCCATCGATAGTTCACCGGGTGGGAAGATTTCAGCAAGCATGATGGTCCCAAAAGCGCCATTGTGCTTAGAGGGTAGAGTTTACCCTACGTCTCTCATAATTTTAGAGGGACAAAAGGTCGATGTCATCTTAGGGATGTCGTGGTTAACCCGCCACGGCGCTGTTTTAGACACCGTCCTCCGAATCGTGCACTTGAACTCCGAAGTGCACGAGTCTCACTCATTATTTCTGGACAGTCCAGAAATAAAACTTCCAAGTGTCTATCAAGCCACAACCATCAGATTGGAAGATATTCCGGTGGTCCGAGAGTTCCCTGATGTATTCCCGGACGATTTGCCGGGGATGCCACCCGATAGAGAGGTGGAGTTCAAGATTGAACTTGCACCGGGAACCATGCCAATATCCTGAAGGCCGTACAAGATGGCGCCCAAGGAGTTGGCGGAACTAAAGACTCAGCTCACGGACCTTCTGGAAAAGGGTTTTATTAGGCCGAGCTTCTCGCCATGGGGCTGTTCGGCATTATTTGTCAAGAAGAAGGATGAGACGTTGCGGCTTTGCGTGGACTATCGTCCATTAAATGCCGTAACCATCAAGAACAAGTACCCGTTGCCACGGATCGACATGTTGTTTGATCAGTTGGTCGAAGCAAAGATCTTTTCCAAGATGGATTTAAGATCCGGGTACCATCAGATTAAGATAAGGGCTAAGGACATTCCGAAGATGACTTTCTCGACGAGGTACGGACTTTATGAGTACCTGGTCATGTCCTTCGGCCTCACCAATGCTCCAGCTCACTTCATGTACTTGATGAACTCGGTATTCATGCCAGATCTGGACAAGTTTGTCGTGGTCTTCATCGACGACATCCTGGTATATTCCAAGTCGGAGGAAGATCACAAGAAACATCTGCGTATAGTCTTGCAACGGCTGCGGGATCACAAGTTATACGCAAAATTCAGCAAATGCGAGTTTTGGATATCGCAAGTGCCTTTCCTCGGGCATATCATCTCAGCGGAGGGTATCGCTGTGGACCCGAGCAAGATCACGTAAGTGCTGAATTGGAAATCCCCGAGAACTGTTCATGAGGTACGGAGTTTCCTCGGACTCGCGGGATATTATCGGAGGTTCAATCCGAACTTCTCGAAGATTGCCAAGCCAATGACGGAGCTGCTGAAGAAGGCTACCAAATATGTTTGGAGTCCAACATGTGAAGCAGCATTCAAGGCTTTAGTCAAGCACCGGTTTTGGCGCAGCCAGACACAACAAAACCGTTCGATGTGTACTGCGATGCATCCGGCATTGGGCTCGGATGTGTGCTGATGCAAGACCGAAGAGTGGTCGCGTATGGATCACGGCAGCTTAGAAACCATGAGCAAAATTATCCAACTCACGACTTGGAGCTCGCTGCCGTGGTACTTGCACTGAAGATGTGGAGGCACTACCTACTCGGTAACCTCGTACATTTATATACCGACCACAAAAGCCTCAAGTACATATTCACTCAGAAGGAGCTGAACATGAGGCAACGAAGATGGTTAGAACTGATAAAGGATTACGAAATAGAGATCCATTATCATCCGGGCAAAGCAAACGTAGTGGCAGATGCGCTGAGCCGCAAGTCACACGTCAATAATCTGGCCATCACACCGTTGGAAGAGAGCGAACCACCACTACATGTGATTCCACACGGAGCTCTCTACAACCTAGCTTTGATCCCCACCATCCGTGAAGAGGTAGCGGCAGCCCAGAAGAATGACAAGGGCATGTCACATTTGCGGTGACGTGTAGACAGTGGGGAGTTGAAATGTTTCCGGAAAGACGGAGACGGCATCCTATGGTTCAAGGACCGGATCGTCGTACCCCGTAACCCGGAACTACGGAAGAAGATCTTTGATGAGGCTCACTTATCAAAGCTCTCTATTCACCCCGGCAGCAACAAGATGTATCAAGAACTCAGAAGCAAGTTTTGGTGGACACGGTTGAAGCGAGAGACTGCAAAATACGTGTCCGAGTGTGATGCATGTCGAAGGGTGAAGGCAGACCACATGCGGAAACCGGGACTGCTACAACCACTGGGCGTTCCTGCCTGGAAGTGGGAAGACGTGAGCATGGATTTCATCGTTGGTTTACCCACCACCTTGCAGAAACATGATTCTGTGTGGGTGATCGTCGATCGGCTCACCAAAGTTGCCCATTTCATCCCGGTCAACACCAACTACAACGCCAAGAAGTACGCTGAACTGTACATCTCACGGATTCTATGCTTATACGGTGTACCCCGTACCATCATATCGGACCGGGTCACTTTATTTGTGTCCCATTTTTGGGAGCAGCTACACGCTGCCTTGGGGACGAAGCTGATCCGTAGTTCAGCCTACCACCCACAGACGGATGGGCAAACGGAGCGGGTAAATCAAATCTTAGAAGACATGCTACGAGCTTGCGCTATCAACCACGGCAAGAATTGGGATGATCACTTGCCGTTAGCCGAGTTCTCGTACAACAATGGGTACCAAGCCAGCATCAAGATGGCGCCCTACGAGGCGCTATACGGAAGAAAATGCCGCACACCATTGAACTGGTGTGAGTCTGGCGAAAGGGTTACCTTCGGGATTGACCTTGTCAACGACGCGGAAGAAAAGGTTCGACTGATTCAAGCGAACCTAAAAGCCGCTCAATCCCGACAGAAACAGTATGCGGACCGGAGAAGGCGCCCATTACAATTCGAAGTTGGAGAGCACGTATATCTACGGGTATCCCCAATGAAGGGCGTAAACAGATTTGGGGTGAGAGGAAAGTTGGCACCCCGATTCATCGGTCCATTCCAGATTACCGAAAGATGTGGATCGGTGGCATACCGGTTGAAATTACCAGAAGCACTTTCCGGTGCACGACGTCTTTCATATTTCCCAGCTGAGGAAGTGTCTCAAGCTATCAACTACCGTTCAGCTGGAAGACATTGAAGAACTGCAACCGGATCTCACCTATCGGGAGGAACCGGTGCAGATTATTGATGAAAAGGCCCGAAGCACACGCAATCGTACGTTGTGGTTCTACAAGGTTCTATGGAGTAATCACTCCATGAACGAAGCGACATGGGAGAGCGAAGAATTCCTTCGCACTAACTACCCTGAATTTTTCACGTCGCATATCCGGTAATTTTCCACCATCCTCTCTCTCATTTTCACCTTATAATCTCGGGACGAGATTCTTTTAAGGGGGGAGGAATGTAAGGGCCTCAGTTTTGACACACATTTGCAGTGTTCATCACCACACCACACACCTCATTTGAGGAAGAATGATGAACACAAATGAAGAGCAAGTAACAATTATCAACATGCTCATTAGAGAACAAACTTACACATTGCAAAAGTGGTATTTCCCACATGTGATATAGATGGGCTGGACATATGAAAACTCCTACACTTTACTAAGGATGTCCATGCCAAGTTTCACCCAAATTCAAAACCTTTTTGAGGTCAGTTTGGGTATAGTTAGGAAGGGGGCAGTTTGAAACCATATTCAAATTCAAACTGTTTTTTTATCCCATGAATTTAAAAGTGGAAGGCATATTCTTACTCAGCACATTTTTGTGAGCTCACACACCAATTTTCACTCCATTTGGAGTTGATCTTGACATGAGCTAAGGGGGAGAAATTCAAACTTTATTTGAATTTCAAACTGAACTTGTGCTGAAATTCATTCAAACCAAACCTCATTTGAACTTTGATCAATTCAAATGGCTCATGGGTGAATAATTCGAATCGCCAAGGGTAGTATGGTGTTCACTGTTTACAACAGTGATTAGGAGTAAATTTCAGAGGTTAAAACTGGAAGTGGGACCCACATGTCAGCCACTGCTCAGATCAAACCGACTGAGACTTTTTCACTCGGGTCGCCGAGCCGCAGCGGTGATCGCCACCGAGGGCAGCCGCCGCGCAAGCAGCTGCTTGCCCACGCGCGGGCGTGAGGTGGTGCAGAGCCTTCTTAAGGCGCCTGCCCCCCTCCTCGGCCGAGGCACCGCCGTTCTTCCCCGCAAGAACTCAGCGCCGGCCGAAAACTTCCGCAGCTCGGACTTGATCGGAGAACGCCGATCGCAGCTCCCTCCGTCCACTCCAGAGCCCCAGCAAGGTACTAGAGACCTTCCTCCGTCCTCCCCATTGCTAGAATTCGGTTGAAACCGATTGATATCGGCTGTGCCGAAAGATCAAATTTGGGACTTGGAACCGCCGCACCTCGGGCTCTCGTGGACAGCCCAACCAGGGCGTTGTTACGCCCGAGCCAAGGCACCATTGGACACGCGGGTGACCGGTGCTGCTCATCCCCGAGCCATGACACGACCCCTTTTGGGTCCTGTCGAGCCAGGATCACGCTGAGGGGTGCTGCGTTGCACAGCACCGCATAACACACGTCAAAGGTACAAAGCGGAAGCGGAAGCTTTATTACATAAACAAGTTTATCAACATGTTTACATCAAAATAAGTTTAGTCCACACTCGCGGGCGTAGACTAAGCATCAAGTGCACGTTCAGCCCTCGAACGTGTCCTTGCTAGCACACACGCACACTAACTCTGCGGCGTGCACGACTCCCACTCGACGGGGTTCCCCTCCTGGGGTTCCGTCTCCTCTTCGGGAGTCCCTTCCTCATAGAACCCTGCAAAAGCTTCAAACACAAGCAGTGAGCACGAAGGCTCAGCAAGTCTGACCCGTCTTACCTAAACATGGAACTTCTACATGAGGGTAATGGGTTGCATGAGGTAAAAATCATTTGCAAGGACTCGCCTAATTAGTAGAATCTTACTTTCAAGTTTTAGCAGCAGGTTGTGGAGAACCTTACGCTAAGGCACATGAGAGAGCCGCAATCAAACAAGAAACGCATTTCTCTCATGTACTTTGCCCAAAGTTGAAAAGAACTTTAGTTAGCACTAAGCTACAACATATCATTAACAATCAATATCCAACTTTCAATCAGCAACATTTTAACATGTAACTAGCCTGTTCTTTCTACGTCACGGTACAGTGAACAAGTGGTACTCACTGACCGCGAGGGACGGCGATTATAATCGATTTACACCTGCAGGGTTACCCGAACAACCCGTCACGTACGCCCGTACTCGATGTTGCCTACAACAACCATCACGGACGCCGTACGCGACTACCTTTCACCCGTTAGCCAAATATTGAACCGGTCCCATCGTCCCGAGCAAGAGGTCCCTGCACGCGCATCTCTGTGCCGCCAGCTGATTTACACCTCGAGCTCTCAACCTACCCTCTGAACGACGGGCAATGCCTCAACACCCAGCTACCCGAGTTACATCAGTTTCCCGGTTCCCATATAGCCGGTAGGTCTTCGGTACTGTTCTAGCTTGTTCAACAGGCCCGCACACGGCTCGGTCCTCAATCGACACAAGCGGAGCTACAGCACACAGGCCCCAAAGTCCTGCTGCCCTTACTCTCCGCTCGGTCTCATTTTCTTGCCATGTGTATCATGTGCTATCTCTACCCGAGCAATGTGCCTCTAGCCTATTCTCGCGAGTAGTTCCAACTACTCGACTTGTACCGAATCCTACTCTATCCTAGCAATGCAGTGGCTAACGGGGTTTGCAATCCTAAACCCCAACCCATGGTTTTCTTGGCTATGCAGTGGGGTTTCCAAACAAGACTCTGATGCACATCATAAAGAAAACAAGTATGTGCTCAAAACAATAAAAATTTATAAAATGGTTAATGCAAACCGGGGCTTGCCTTGCTGCTCTTGGTCGTAGGCTAGCTGTTCCTCCGGAGTAACGAAGTCTAGGACTTCGGGTTCCTCCTCGACCTTAGCGACTACATGATAAGAACAATGTATGTATTAATTAAATGCTTTTGTATTAACTTTGAAGTTGTGAAGTCTATAACCTTTACTAGATAGACCTAATGACTGTGAAACTTTTACTGTGGCTTGGTTACAACCTAAACAGAGACTTGGTCAAGTTTTAGTTGCAGCAAAGCTCATTTGAGCCCTCCACAAATAATTATGTCCTTGACCTTAATTAAAGGCTTTTAGGGTGTTCTAGGTATTTTCATGAAACAAACTATGACTTTCTGAAAACTAGATTTTCAGAGGGTTCTAATGGAATTGGTCTCACTTAATTTGGAAGTCTCTAACTAAAGATATGAGCTAAACAATTTCAGAGAAAATTCTGAAAATGTTTCTGAACATTTTCTATTTTCTCTGGAACAGTTTTACTAATCACACCATTAGGTGGACTAAATGAGCTCAAATGGATCTGAAATTTTTATGGTAGTTCAAGGATATTTTGGTGAACATCTCAGCAAAATTTCAGGATTTTCCTCCAAATGATTCTCCAGTTAAAATTCCTAACAGTTTAAACTTTAAGGAATTAATTCTGGAGAATTAAGGAATTTCATGAAGTGACACTTGGTTTTCTGGAAAGTACTCAAAGAGCTGAATCCAGCAAAATTTGGTTCACTCAATTTGGAGCTTTCTAGCCAAAATTATAAGGATTTGAAGTTTGAAGGAAATCTGAAAATCGGGGAAAAGTTTAAACTCGCGCGTGGGCCCAGGGGACACGCGTCGCACGCCGAAGCGACAGCACACCGCGGCCCACAAGGCTTTTGCGCGCCAGCACACCCGATCCCGGCCGCAGCCGGATCCCGATTCAAAATATCGGCCGCTGACAGCTGGGGTCCACCCCCTTCTTCAACCTCGCGACACCCGCGCTCCGCCGCCGAGGGACCTCGCCGGAGAGCTCGCCGCCGGCTGCTGTACAGCTTCAAACTTCTTGATTCTGGCCGCCCCTGCCTACTTTTACTTGGGGAACATGATCCGAGGGTCAGCTGCTCATGACAACGGCCGGAGCATGGTCGGCGACGAGCCGCCATATCGGAACGACTTCGGCCATGTCGGCTGATGCTCCTAGTGCCTCAGCTACTTGGGAAACCGGTCGGGGAGCATCAGTGGACCTCAGAGAAGGTCGACATGAACTCGGGGCAGCTCGGGGAAGGCCCGAAATAGGTCCTCACCGTGCGCCCGATACCCCCCGTGCGTTCCGCCATTAGTAGACCTTGAATTACGCCGGGCACAGAAGTTCTCCGGCTCAGAGTTGTGAAGGCAACTTGTGCGTCACCGTGTCTAGTTCGTGTGGGAGTGGCCTGAGGCCCTCTAATCCTTTCTAGAGCACGAATTAAACAGAATCGTACCCGGGGGTCGTTCTGCACACAGAAAGGGGAAAAGTGGAAATTCGCCGCCGGTGAGCAACCACTCGAGCTGTGGCTCGGGGATGAGCAGCACCGATCACTTGCGTGTCCAAGGGTGCCTTGGCTCGGGCGTGACAATGCCCAGGTTGGGCTGTCCACGAGAGCCCGAGGTGCGGCGGTTTCCAGTTCCGAGTTTGATCTTTCGGCACAGCCGATATCACTCGGTTTCAATCGATTTCTATCAATGGGAAGGATGGAGGATGGTTGCTAGTACCTTGCTGGGACCTTGGAATGGAAAGAGGGAGCTGCGATCGGCTTGATCAAGCAGGAACTCGAGCGGCGGCGATGGCAGTGGGAAAAGCAGTCGCGCACGTCGGTAGCTCGGGGAAATGGTGACTGAGGCACGCCGGGGAGGGAATAAATAGCTCGGCCGGCTGGCCTCCGGCTTGGGGCACGCAGCAGGAGCTGGCGCCGGCCGGCCCCTTCGGTGGCGCGCGCGCACAACAGCCGGGAACCGACTGAACTGTGGTTCAGTCGGTTTGCTTTGAGGCTGAGGCTGACATGTGGGTCCCACTCCTCTTTTAACCTCTGAAATTTATTCCTAACAGCTGTGGTAAACAGTGAACCCTATTCTACCCTTGGCAACTCAAATTATTCACCCAAGAGCCATTTGAATTGATCAAAGTTCAAATGAGGTTTGGTTTGAATGAATTTCAGCACAAGTGCAGTTTGAAATTCAAATAAAGTTTGAATTTCTCCCCCTTAGCTCATGTCAAGATCAACTCCAAATGGAGTGAAAATTGGTGTGTGAGCTCACAAAAATGTGCTGAGCAAGAATATGCCTTCCACTTTTAAATTCAGTGGGTGAAAACAGTTTGAATTTGAATATGTTTTCAAACTGCCCCTTTCCTATCTACACCCAAGATGACCTCAAAAATGTTTTGAATTTGGGTGAAACTTGGCATGGACATCCTTAGCAAAGTGTAGGAGTTTTCATATGTCCAGCCCATCTATATCACATGTGGGAAGTACCACTTTTGCAATGTGTGAGTTTGTTCCCTAATGAGCATGTTGATAATTGTTACTTGCTCTTTATTTGTGTTCATCATTTTTCCTCAAATGAGGTGTGTGGTGTGGTGATGAACACTGCAAATGAGTGTCAAAAACTGAGGCCCTTACATTCCTCCCCCCTTAAAAGAATCTCGTCCCGAGATTATAAGGTGAAAATGAGAGAGAGGACGGTGGAAAAATTACCGGATATGCGACGTGAGAAAGTCGGGGTAGTTAGTGCGAAGGAATTCTTCGCTCTCCCATGTCGCTTCATCCATGGAGTGATTACTCCACAGAACCTTGTAGAACCACAACGTACGGTTGCGTGTGGTTCGGGCCTTTTCATCAATAATCTGCACCGGTTCCTCCCGATAGGTGAGATCCGGTTGCAGTTCTTCAATGTCTTCCAGCTGAACGGTAGTTGATAGCTTGAGACACTTCCTCAGCTGGGAAATGTGAAAGACGTCGTGCACACCGGAAAGTGCTTCTGGTAATCTTAGCCGGTATGCCACCGATCCACATCTTTCGGTAATCTGGAATGGACCGATGAATCGGGGTGCTAACTTTCCTCTCACCCCAAATCTGTTTACGCCCTTCATTGGAGACACTCGTAGGTATACGTGATCTCCAACTTCGAATTGTAATGGGCGCCTTCTCCGGTCCGCATACTGTTTCTGTCGGGATTGAGCGGCTTTTAGGTTCGCTTGAATTAATCGAACCTTTTCTTCCGCGTTGTTGACAAGATCAATCCCGAAGGTAACCCTCTCGCCAGATTCACACCAGTTCAGTGGTGTGCGGCATTCCCTGCCGTATAGCGCCTCGTAGGGCGCCATCTTGATGCTGGCTTGGTACCCATTGTTGTACGAGAACTCGGCTAATGGCAAGTGATCATCCCAATTCTTGCCGTGGTCGATAGCGCAAGCTCGTAGCATGTCTTCTAGGATTTGATTTACCCGCTCCGTTTGCCCATCCGTCTGCGGGTGGTAGGCTGAACTACGGATCAGCTTCGTCCCCAAGGCAGCGTGGAGCTGCTCCCAAAAACGGGACACAAATAAAGTGCCCCGGTCCGATACGATAGTACGGGGTACGCCGTATAAGCATAGGATCCGTGAGATGTACAGTTCAGCGTACTTCTTGGCGTTGTAGTTGGTGTTGACCGGGATGAAATGGGCAACTTTGGTGAGCCGATCGACGATCACCCACACAGAATCATGTTTCTGTAAGGTGGTGGGTAAACCGACGACGAAATCCATGCTCACGTCTTCCCACTTCCAGGCAGGAATGCCCAGTGGTTGCAGCAGTCCCGGTTTCCGCATGTGGTCTGCCTTCACCCTTCGACATGTATCACACTCGGACACGTATTTTGCAGTCTCTCGCTTCATCCGTGTCCACCAAAACTTGCTTCTGAGTTCTTGATACATCTTGTTGCTGCCGGGGTGAATAGAAAACTTTGATAAGTGAGCCTCATCAAAGATTTTCTTCCGTAACTCCGGGTTTCGGGGTACGACGATCCGGTCCTTGAACCATAGGACGCCGTCTCCGTCCTTCCGGAAACATTTCAACTCCCCACTGTCTACACGTCTCCGCAAATGTGACATGCCCTTGTCATTCTTCTGGGCTGCCGCTATCTCTTCACGGATGGTGGGGATCAAAGCTAGGTTGTAGAGAGCTCCATGTGGAATCACATGTAGTGGTGGTTCGCTCTCTTCCAACGGTGTGATGGTCAGATTATTGACGTGTGACTTGCGGCTTAGCGCGTCTGCCACAACGTTTGCCTTGCCCGGATGATAATGGATCTCTATCTCGTAATCCTTTATCAGTTCCAACCATCTTCGTTGCCTCATGTTCAGCTCCTTCTGAGTGAAGATGTACTTGAGGCTTTTGTGGTCGGTATATAAATGTACGAGGTTACCGAGTAGGTAGTGCCTCCACATTTTCAGTGCAAGTACCACGGCAGCGAGCTCCAAATCGTGAGTTGGATAATTTTGCTCATGGTTCCTAAGCTGTCGTGATCCATACGCAACCACTCTTCGGTCTTGCATCAGCACACATCCGAGCCCAATGCCGGATGCATCGCAGTACACATCGAACGGTTTTGTTGTGTCTGGCTGCGCCAAAACCGGTGCTGATGTTAGGTGCTTGACTAAAGCCTTGAATGCTGCTTCACATGCTGGACTCCAAACATATTTGGTAGCCTTCTTCAGCAGCTCTGTCATTGGCCTGGCAATCTTCGAGAAGTTCGGAATGAACCTCCGATAATATCCCGCGAGTCCGAGGAAACTCCGTACCTCATGAACAGTTCTCGGGGATTTCCAATTCAGCACTTGCGTGATTTTGCTCGGGTCCACAGCGATACCCTCCGCTGAGATGATATGCCCGAGGAAAGGCACTTGCGATATCCAAAACTCGCATTTGCTGAACTTTGCGTATAACTTGTGATCCCGCAGCCGTTGCAAGACTATACGCAGATGTTTCTTGTGATCTTCCTCCGACTTGGAATATACCAGGATGTCGTCGATGAAGACCACGACAAACTTGTCCAGCTCCGGCATGAACACCGAGTTCATTAAGTACATGAAGTGAGCTGGAGCATTGGTGAGGCCAAAGGACATGACCAGGTACTCATAAAGTCCGTACCTTGTCGAAAAAGCTGTCTTTGGAATGTCCTCAGCCCTGATCTTAATCTGATGGTACCCGGATCTTAAATCCATCTTGGAAAAGACCTTTGCTTCGACCAACTGATCAAACAACATGTCGATCCGTGGCAACGGGTACTTGTTCTTGATGGTTACGGCATTTAATGGACGGTAGTCCACGCAAAGCCGCAACGTTTCATCCTTCTTTTTGACAAATAATGCCGAACAGCCCCATGGCGAGGAGCTCGGCCTAATAAAACCCTTCTCCAGAAGGTCCGTGAGCTGAATCTTCAGTTCCGCCAACTCCTTGGGCGCCATCTTGTACGGCCTTCGGGATATTGGCATGGTTCCCGGTGCAAGTTCAATCTTGAACTCCACCTCTCTATCGGGTGGCATCCCCGGCAAATCATCCGGGAATACATCAGGGAATTCTCGGACCACTGGAATGTCTTCCAATCTGATGGTTGTGGCTTGATAGACACTTGGAAGTTTTATTTCTGGACTGTCCAGAAATAATGAGTGAGAACCGTGCACTCCTGAGTTTAAGTGCACGACTCGGAGGACGGTGTCTAAAACAGCGCCGTGGCGGGTTAACCACGACATCCCTAGGATGACATCGACCTTCTGTCCCTCTAAGATAATGAGAGACGTGGGGTACACTCTACCCGCTAAGCATAATGGTGCTTTGGAGACCATTACGCTTGCTGAAATCTTCCCACCCGGTGAACAAATTAAATATGGACTATCGGTGGGTAGTATTGGCAAGCTGTGTTTAGCAATGAAAGCTTGGCTAATAAAATTATGCGTGGCGCCTGAATCAAATAGTACTATAGCGGGATGCTGGTGGAGTTGGAACATACCCGCAAGGATTGGCTCGCCCTCCGGCACGTCCTCAATGGCAAGCTGGTGGACAGTGCCGGGCCTAGGGTTTGCCCGCCGCGCATTAGTAGGGTTCCGGGGTTGATTCCTCCCCGGAAACTGTGGTACCACTCCGCCGCCTTGCCTCTCCGGGCAACTGCTCGCGAAGTGTCCTGGACGACCACACTTGTAACATGTGGCCGCTGCTGGTGGAGTACTTGGTGGACGAAAGCCCGGCATGCGTTGCGGAGGTGCAAACGCACGCGGCATCGCCCGCTGCTGCTGTTGTTGTTGCGGTGGTGCTGGCAGTGCCGGCCGGAATGCCGGTGAAGAATACGGCCGACCGCGGAACGGCATCGACCGCTGTGGTGGCTGCCAGCGCGGACCTGATGGTGGGCGATTCACCATCCGAAACTTCTGAGAAGGACCGCCTCCTTCTCCGCTGCTCTGCGGCGCGCTTCGCTTTCGCTCTGCCGCCGCCAACTCCTTGCCGGAGTCTTCCTGAACAATCGCAGCATCAATTATGTCGTTGAGGCTGCCGCGATTGAACATCGCCAGCTTGTCCTTCAGGAGCGGGTTAAGCCCCTGGTAAAAGTGGTCCCGCCGCTTCTCGTCCGTATCTGCGTGATACGACGCGTAGAGTGCGAGATCGTTGAATGCTCTGGAGTACTCCAGCGCGTTCCGGCTCCCTTGTTGCAGGTGTAGGAATTCCTGCGTCTTCCTCTCACCGTGACGGTGAATGGCACCCAACCGGGTGGCGTAGGCCCTGCAGGAACCTCGACATGGATCGTCCACGTCTTGTTCCCCTCTTCGCCTTCTTCCTTGGCGAAGTATTGCGGCATCTGGTTGTACCCGAAATATTGGAGCATTAGCCACAATGCTCCCGGGTAGCCGCTACGGTCAGAGCAGTGGGAAACTACCCACCCGTTCTCCAACCGTTTATCTGCTGCCATCTGTAAAAATATATTTGAGAAATGTCAAATATTTATTTAAACAGTAAACCATTGAGTTATAACATAAGATATGTCATTGAACCCTTAACACTTGGAAACATAGTTCAAATTTTTAAACAAATTTGACTGCTGATCTGCTGTTCCCATGACAGCCCTGACCAGTTTCCATATCAATCTGATTTAGGCCAGGTTAAAAGCAAAACCAGTCCTGGAGCTCAACATCAAAGTTAAAGTTAACTTCAATAGCTTTCCAGAAAGTATTTGGTTGGCCTAAGATCTGCTCTGGTTCAAAAGTTATGAGATGTCAAAGTTAACAGAATTTCTGGGAACAATTGGACAGCACCTCCCTGCCTTAGGTACTGATTTGATCCAAGAATTCCAGTTAATTCTGTTCCTAATCTGACAAAACTTTCTGTTACACAGTTGTAACCCATCTCATAAGCTTCCCAGAACCACCTCATTTTCTATTTTCGGATTTTTATGCAGGAAGTTATGCTTAATTTACAGAGAGTCTACAGAGAGTCTTTGCTCCGTCCTGTTTTCTGGACAGTTTCAACTCTACTGCATTTTTCGAGTGGTTAAGGGATGAAACACCTCTGGAACTCAACAGAAAAGTTGTAAAGCTCCTCCAAAGCTTTCCAGAAATGTATCATACGACCCCAACCTCGAAAGAACTCAACCTCTAACCTCTGATTAACTTCAGCCTTGATTTAGCTGAAAACAGAGTGCTCTGTCCTTAACATCCTATAAGTTGAAAACTTATTAACTTTGAATATCCTGTTCAAGGGAAGGAGTTACATCAAGTTTTACTACTTTGGATCAAAACCTTCAAGTTTTTAAATGAAGTTGTTCATTTAGTTGGGTGTGACGTCGAGGCGTCACCAGATTATGTCGGTACTACGTCCTCACAAAGGAAAAACCTATACCGGATTTAGCCGGCTTCGTTAGTTCAGTGGCACTACTCGTCACTCGCACACGGATGCTACACGTCTACCGTTTCGTGGTAAGGCTACCTGCAGAAACTCAAACAATCATCAGACTCGGCTGCACACCGAGCCCGGAATCCATACAGTTTGTACACCCGGCCGTCATCACTCGCCCGGATGTTCTCAAGCCAAACACGCCTTGAGTTACGTGTTCACGTTTCAGACCACGTGACGGGGTCTCCCATGTTGCACCACGCACGCCAGGGACAGACGTTGCTCGAATACCCCAAACGACATGAAGAGTCGTAGAGGATATCAAAGCGGGTCGGGTTACCTGCCACCCGTGGGGCTCCACCCTTCAGCTTGTGCGCACTGGTGGACAGCGCTTACGTGCACCCCCCAAGACATGAACGTCCCGAGATGCACGATTTTCCGACATAACAAATAAGTTAATAAGCCACTTTCTATATACTAATAACATCCTTATACGGGCTACTAACTCGTTCCTCACTGGATTTTTGAAAAAGAAGACCTTTGTACTGTGTTAAACCTCAAGCGAGCTCTGATACCACGCTGACACGACCCCTTTTGGGTCCTGTCGAGCCAGGATCACGCTGAGGGGTGCTGCGTTGCACAGCACCGCATAACACACGTCAAAGGTACAAAGCGGAAGCGGAAGCTTTATTACATAAACAAGTTTATCAACATGTTTACATCAAAATAAGTTTAGTCCACACTCGCGGGCGTAGACTAAGCATCAAGTGCACGTTCAGCCCTCGAACGTGTCCTTGCTAGCACACACGCACACTAACTCTGCGGCGTGCACGACTCCCACTCGACGGGGTTCCCCTCCTGGGGTTCCGTCTCCTCTTCGGGAGTCCCTTCCTCATAGAACCCTGCAAAAGCTTCAAACACAAGCAGTGAGCACGAAGGCTCAGCAAGTCTGACCCGTCTTACCTAAACATGGAACTTCTACATGAGGGTAATGGGTTGCATGAGGTAAAAATCATTTGCAAGGACTCGCCTAATTAGTAGAATCTTACTTTCAAGTTTTAGCAGCAGGTTGTGGAGAACCTTACGCTAAGGCACATGAGAGAGCCGCAATCAAACAAGAAACGCATTTCTCTCATGTACTTTGCCCAAAGTTGAAAAGAACTTTAGTTAGCACTAAGCTACAACATATCATTAACAATCAATATCCAACTTTCAATCAGCAACATTTTAACATGTAACTAGCCTGTTCTTTCTACGTCACGGTACAGTGAACAAGTGGTACTCACTGACCGCGAGGGACGGCGATTATAATCGATTTACACCTGCAGGGTTACCCGAACAACCCGTCACGTACGCCCGTACTCGATGTTGCCTACAACAACCATCACGGACGCCGTACGCGACTACCTTTCACCCGTTAGCCAAATATTGAACCGGTCCCATCGTCCCGAGCAAGAGGTCCCTGCACGCGCATCTCTGTGCCGCCAGCTGATTTACACCTCGAGCTCTCAACCTACCCTCTGAACGACGGGCAATGCCTCAACACCCAGCTACCCGAGTTACATCAGTTTCCCGGTTCCCATATAGCCGGTAGGTCTTCGGTACTGTTCTAGCTTGTTCAACAGGCCCGCACACGGCTCGGTCCTCAATCGACACAAGCGGAGCTACAGCACACAGGCCCCAAAGTCCTGCTGCCCTTACTCTCCGCTCGGTCTCATTTTCTTGCCATGTGTATCATGTGCTATCTCTACCCGAGCAATGTGCCTCTAGCCTATTCTCGCGAGTAGTTCCAACTACTCGACTTGTACCGAATCCTACTCTATCCTAGCAATGCAGTGGCTAACGGGGTTTGCAATCCTAAACCCCAACCCATGGTTTTCTTGGCTATGCAGTGGGGTTTCCAAACAAGACTCTGATGCACATCATAAAGAAAACAAGTATGTGCTCAAAACAATAAAAATTTATAAAATGGTTAATGCAAACCGGGGCTTGCCTTGCTGCTCTTGGTCGTAGGCTAGCTGTTCCTCCGGAGTAACGAAGTCTAGGACTTCGGGTTCCTCCTCGACCTTAGCGACTACATGATAAGAACAATGTATGTATTAATTAAATGCTTTTGTATTAACTTTGAAGTTGTGAAGTCTATAACCTTTACTAGATAGACCTAATGACTGTGAAACTTTTACTGTGGCTTGGTTACAACCTAAACAGAGACTTGGTCAAGTTTTAGTTGCAGCAAAGCTCATTTGAGCCCTCCACAAATAATTATGTCCTTGACCTTAATTAAAGGCTTTTAGGGTGTTCTAGGTATTTTCATGAAACAAACTATGACTTTCTGAAAACTAGATTTTCAGAGGGTTCTAATGGAATTGGTCTCACTTAATTTGGAAGTCTCTAACTAAAGATATGAGCTAAACAATTTCAGAGAAAATTCTGAAAATGTTTCTGAACATTTTCTATTTTCTCTGGAACAGTTTTACTAATCACACCATTAGGTGGACTAAATGAGCTCAAATGGATCTGAAATTTTTATGGTAGTTCAAGGATATTTTGGTGAACATCTCAGCAAAATTTCAGGATTTTCCTCCAAATGATTCTCCAGTTAAAATTCCTAACAGTTTAAACTTTAAGGAATTAATTCTGGAGAATTAAGGAATTTCATGAAGTGACACTTGGTTTTCTGGAAAGTACTCAAAGAGCTGAATCCAGCAAAATTTGGTTCACTCAATTTGGAGCTTTCTAGCCAAAATTATAAGGATTTGAAGTTTGAAGGAAATCTGAAAATCGGGGAAAAGTTTAAACTCGCGCGTGGGCCCAGGGGACACGCGTCGCACGCCGAAGCGACAGCACACCGCGGCCCACAAGGCTTTTGCGCGTCAGCACACCCGATCCCGGCCGCAGCCGGATCCCGATTCAAAATATCGGCCGCTGACAGCTGGGGTCCACCCCCTTCTTCAACCTCGCGACACCCGCGCTCCGCCGCCGAGGGACCTCGCCGGAGAGCTCGCCGCCGGCTGCTGTACAGCTTCAAACTTCTTGATTCTGGCCGCCCCAGCCTACTTTTACTTGGGGAACATGATCCGAGGGTCAGCTGCTCATGACAACGGCCGGAGCATGGTCGGCGACGAGCCGCCATATCGGAACGACTTCGGCCATGTCGGCTGATGCTCCTAGTGCCTCAGCTACTTGGGAAACCGGTCGGGGAGCATCAGTGGACCTCAGAGAAGGTCGACATGAACTCGGGGCAGCTCGGGGAAGGCCCGAAATAGGTCCTCACCGTGCGCCCGATACCCCCCGTGCGTTCCGCCATTAGTAGACCTTGAATTACGCCGGGCACAGAAGTTCTCCGGCTCAGAGTTGTGAAGGCAACTTGTGCGTCACCGTGTCTAGTTCGTGTGGGAGTGGCCTGAGGCCCTCTAATCCTTTCTAGAGCACGAATTAAACAGAATCGTACCCGGGGGTCGTTCTGCACACAGAAAGGGGAAAAGTGGAAATTCGCCGCCGGTGAGCAACCACTCGAGCTGTGGCTCGGGGATGAGCAGCACCGATCACTTGCGTGTCCAAGGGTGCCTTGGCTCGGGCGTGACAACGCCCAGGTTGGGCTGTCCACGAGAGCCCGAGGTGCGGCGGTTTCCAGTTCCGAGTTTGATCTTTCGGCACAGCCGATATCACTCGGTTTCAATCGATTTCTATCAATGGGAAGGATGGAGGATGGTTGCTAGTACCTTGCTGGGACCTTGGAATGGAAAGAGGGAGCTGCGATCGGCTTGATCAAGCAGGAACTCGAGCGGCGGCGATGGCAGTGGGAAAAGCAGTCGCGCACGTCGGTAGCTCGGGGAAATGGTGACTGAGGCACGCCGGGGAGGGAATAAATAGCTCGGCCGGCTGGCCTCCGGCTTGGGGCACGCAGCAGGAGCTGGCGCCGGCCGGCCCCTTCGGTGGCGCGCGCGCACAACAGCCGGGAACCGACTGAACTGTGGTTCAGTCGGTTTGCTTTGAGGCTGAGGCTGACATGTGGGTCCCACTCCTCTTTTAACCTCTGAAATTTATTCCTAACAGCTGTGGTAAACAGTGAACCCTATTCTACCCTTGGCAACTCAAATTATTCACCCAAGAGCCATTTGAATTGATCAAAGTTCAAATGAGGTTTGGTTTGAATGAATTTCAGCACAAGTGCAGTTTGAAATTCAAATAAAGTTTGAATTTCTCCCCCTTAGCTCATGTCAAGATCAACTCCAAATGGAGTGAAAATTGGTGTGTGAGCTCACAAAAATGTGCTGAGCAAGAATATGCCTTCCACTTTTAAATTCAGTGGGTGAAAACAGTTTGAATTTGAATATGTTTTCAAACTGCCCCTTTCCTATCTACACCCAAGATGACCTCAAAAATGTTTTGAATTTGGGTGAAACTTGGCATGGACATCCTTAGCAAAGTGTAGGAGTTTTCATATGTCCAGCCCATCTATATCACATGTGGGAAGTACCACTTTTGCAATGTGTGAGTTTGTTCCCTAATGAGCATGTTGATAATTGTTACTTGCTCTTTATTTGTGTTCATCATTTTTCCTCAAATGAGGTGTGTGGTGTGGTGATGAACACTGCAAATGAGTGTCAAAAACTGAGGCCCTTACAAGCCACAGCTCGAGTGGTTGCTCACCGGCGGCGAATTCCCACTTTTCCCCTTTCTGTGTGCAGAACGACCTTCGGGTACAATTCTGTTTAATTCGTGCTCTAGAAAGGATTAGAGGGCCTCAGGCCGCTCTCACACGAGCTAGACACAGTAACGCACAAGTTGCCTTCACAACTCTGGGCCGGAGAACCTCTGTGCCCGGCGTAATTTGAGGTCTACTAATGGTGGAACGAGGGCGGCATCAGGCGCACGGTGAGGACCTATTTCGGGCCTTCCCCGAGCTGCCACGAGCTCATGTCGACCTTCTCTAAGGTCCACTGATGCTCCCCGACCGGTTTCCCAAGTAGCTGTGGTGCTAGGGTAGTCAGCCGACATGGCCGAAGTCGTTCTGAGGTGGCGGCTCGTCGCCGACCATGCTCCGGCCATTGTCATGAGCAGCTGCCCCTCGGATCCTGTTCCCCGAGTAAAAGTAGGCAGGGGCGGCCAGAATTGAGAAGTTTGGAGCTGTACAGCGGCCGGCGGCGAGCTCTCCGGCGAGATCCCTCGGCGGCGGGGCGCGGGTGTCGCGAGGTTGAAGAAGGGGGTGGACCCCAGCTGTCAGCGGGACATATTTTGAATCGGGATCCGGCTGCGGCCGGGATCGGGTGTGCTGGCGCGCAAAATCCTTGTGGACCGCGGTGTGCTGTCGCCTCGGCGTGCGACGTGTGTCCCCTGGGCCCACGCGCGAGTTTAAACTTTTCCCCGATTTTCAGATTTTCATCAAACTTCAAATCCTCATAACTTTTGCTAGAAAGCTCCAAATTGAGTGAACCAAATTTTTCTGGATTCAGCTCTCCGAGTACTTTCCAGCAAATCAAGTTTCACTTCACAAAAACCGTTAATTCTCCAGAATTAATTCCTCAAAATTTAAACTGTTAGGAATTTTAACTGGAGAATCCTTTGGAGGAAAATCCTGAAATTTTGCTGGGATGTTCATCAAAATACTCCTGAACTACCATAAAAATCTCAGATCCATTTGAGCTCATCTGATCCACCTAATGGTGTGATTAGTGAAACTGTTCCAGAGAAAATAGAAAATGATTAAAAACATTTTCAGAATTTTCCCTGAAATTGTTTAGCTCATAACTTTAGCTAGGAACCTTCAAATTAAGTGAGACCAACTCCATTAGAACCCTCTGAAAATCTAGTTTTCATAAAGTCATAGTTTGCTTCATGAAAATTCCTAGAACACCCTAAGAGTTCCAATTAAGGTCAAGGACATAATTAATTGTGGAGGGCTCAAATGAGCTTTGCTGCAACTAAAACTTGACCAATTATCTGTTTAGGTTGTAACCAAGCCACAATAAAAGTTTCACAGTCATTAGGTCTGTCTAGCAAAGGTTATAGACTTCACAACTTCAAACTTAATACAAATGCATTAAATTAATACATGTATTGTTTCTATCATGTAGTCGCTAAGGTCGAGGAGGAACCCGAAGTCCTAGACTTCGTTACTCCGGAGGAACAGCTAGCCTACGATCAAGAGCAGCAAGGCAAGCTCCGGTTTGCATTAACCTTTTTACAAATGTTTATTGTTTTGAGCACATCTTTGAATATTGTTCTTTGCATTAGAGTCTTGAGTGGAAACCCAACTGCATAGCCAAGAAAACCATGGGTTGGGTTTAGGATCGAAAACCTCGTTAGCCACTGCATTGCTAAGATAAAGTAGGATTCGGTACAAGTCGAGTAGTTGGAACTACTCGCGAGAATAGGCTAGAGGCACATTTCTCGGGTAGAGGTAGCACATGATACACATGGCAAGAAAATGAGACCGAGCGGAGAGTAAGGGCAGCAGGACTTTGGGGCCTGTGTGCTGTAGCTCCGCTTGTGTCGATTGAGGACCGAGCCGTGTGCGGGCCTGTTGAACAAGCTAGAACAGTTGTAACTCGGGTAGCTGGGTGTTGAGGCATAGCTGGTCGTTCAGAGGGTAGGTTGAGAGCTCGAGGTGTAAATCGGCTGGCGGCACTGAGATGCGCGTGCAGAGACCTCTTGCTCGGGACGATTGGACCGGTTCAACATTTGGCTAACGGGTGAAAGGTAGTCGCGTACGGCGTCCGTGATGGTTGTTGTAGGCAACGTCGAGTACGGGTGTACGTGACGGGTTGTTCGGGTAACCCTGCAGGTGTAAATCGATTATAATCGCCGTCCCTCGCGGTCAGTGAGTACCACTTGTTCACTGTACCACGACGTAGAATGAACAGGCTAGTTACATGTTAAAATGTTGCTGATTGAAAGATGGACATTGATTGTTAATGATATGCTGTAGCTTAGAGCTAACTAAAGTTCTTTTCAACTGTGGGCAAAGTACATGAGAGAAATGCGTTTCTTGTTTGATTGCGGCTCTCTCATGTGCCTTAGCGTAAGGTTCTCCACAACCTGCTGCTAAAACATGAAAGTAAGGTTCTACTAATTAGGCGAGTCCTTGCAAATGATTTTTACCTCATGTAACCCATTACCCTCATGTAGAAGTTCCATGTTTAGGTGAGACGGGTCAGACTTGCTGAGCCTTCGTGCTCACTGCTTGTGTTTGAAGCTTTTGCAGGGTTCTATGAGGAAGGGACTCCCGAAGAGGAGACGGAACCCCGGGAGGGGAACCCCGTCGAGTGGGAGTCGTGCACGCCGCAGAGTTAGTGTGCGTGTGTGCTAGCAAGGACACGTTCGAGGGCTGAACGTGCACTTGATACTTAGTCTACGCCCGCGAGTGTAGACTGAACTTATTTTGATGTAAACATGTTCATAACTTGTTTATGTAATAAAATTCCGCTTCCGCTTTGTACCTTTGACGTGTGTTATCCGGTGCTGTGCAACGCAGCACCCCTCAGCATGACCCTGGCTCGACAGGACCAAATGGGGTCGTGTCACGCCTTGCAGTTCTCGACCAGCTTGACGGCATCCTGGAGTGTTGTCGGCTAGTAGAAGCCATGCCGGAAGGCTTTACCGACAAGCGTGCGTGAGGAAGAGTGACTTCCATATTCGCCTCCATGGATCTCAGCGAGCAGGTCGCAGCCTTCCCCCTGGGTTATGCACCGCAATAGGACGCGGTTGGCGCCGCGTTGGTAGAGATCCCCTTGTACCAACACGTGTCTCTTAGCCATACGCACAATCCGTTCAGCGGATACACGTTCATCAGGGAGGATATTGTCTTTCAAGTAGTCCCGGATCTCTGTGATCCATGCATCGGGTCTGACTTGAGCGTCTGGATCTTGAGCGCTGGGTTGCACGGAGTTCCCAGTGACGCTTACGATCCTTGGCGGCGTCCATGGCCGCCGGGACCGCCAGCTTTGAGGTGCTGGTCTAGCCCCCTTCGCCCGGCTCGGCGGTCTGGGCTGTGGGCCACGGCAACGTCCTCTCGAAGTCTCCTTCGGGCACAGGGGCTCCGGTGGGGGCCTTCGTTGATAGGTCGTCAGCTGCGGCCTTGGCAGCGCGCGGTACGTGGCGCAGGTCCAAGGCGAGGAAGTCCTTCTCCACCATCTGCACATGAAGCAGATGAGCAGCTAGCTGTGGGTCACTGCAGGAGCATTCACCCTTAACATGCTTGATAACTAGCTGGGAGTCGCTCTGTGCCAACAACTGGCGAGCGCCTAGAGACAGGGCTGTCTTTAGGTCAAAGATGGGTGCTTCATACTCTGCCATGTTGTTGGTTGCCTTGGAATTGAGACGCACCATATACCCAGACTGCTCCCCCGATGGCATGAGGAGCAGTACGCCAGCACCGGCCCCCTGCTTTCGCGAGGAGCCGTCGAAGAAGAGCGTCCGGTAAGGCCCGGTGAAGGCCAGAGCTCGGGGTCCTGGTTCACCGTCTTCATGGCCCCCTGGGTCAGCCTGCGTTGGCGTCCACTCAGCCACGAAGTCAGCCAGTGCTCAGCTGTTGACTGCGTGACGAGGAAGGAAGCCTAGCTCAAACTCCGGTAGCTCCGCTGCCCATTTGGTGGCATCGTCCGTCGCGTGGAGGCTGTGGAGGATAGCCTTCAGCGGGTAGGAGGTGGCCACTGGGGCCCGGTGTGCTTGGCAGCAGTGGCGGAGATTCCTGGACGCCACGAGCACTGCATACAGCAGCTTATGTACCTCCAGGTACCTTGTCTTGGCGTCATGGAGGACCTCGCTGATGAAGTAGACAGAACCTCCCGCGGTCCCGGGGAGGCCGCCGGGAGTTATACTCGGGGGCCCCCAGGCTGTCTTGGACCTCCGGGGGGTCCCGCTGATTTCGCGGGAGCTCCGGGAGGTCCCGTTGGACATCCGTGAGGTTCTGTTGGACCTCCGGGGGGTCCCGTTGCACCTCCGGGAGGTCCTGCTGGTCCTCCGGGAGGTTGTGTCGGGGTCCGGGGTCCGTTTTGGACCTCCGGGGGGTTGCCTCGGAGACCCGGGGGTCGTCTTGGACCTCCGGGGTTTCCTGGTGCCTGTTTCCCGATACCGGAGCAGGCTGCGGCGATGAGGGGTCCGGCCGCTCTGCAGCGAGGACCATACTCACCACTGCAGCCGTCGCCTCGATGTAGAGCAACAGATTCTCTTCGGGCTCGGGGGATACCATTACGGGTAGGGTCATCAGGAGCTGCTTCAGTTCCTGGGGAGCTTCCTCTGCTTCGTCGGTCCAAGCCAATGGGCCGGGTTTGCGCAGGAGCTTAGAGAAGGGGAGCGCTCGCTTTGCTAACCTCGGTATAAACCGACTCAGCGCAGCTAGGCATCCCATGAGTTTCTGGACTTCTTTGATGCGGGCGGGGGGCCGCCTCGAGCCAATGGCTTTGATCTTCTCTGGGTTAGCCTCAGTTCCTCGGTGTGAGGCCAGGAATTCTAAGGGTTTTCCAGAGGATACACCGAACTCACACTTGTCGGCCAGGTTATCTAGTAGGGATAAACTCTGCCTGACCTTAACAACAATGTAATCGACATACACTTCAACTGAGTCTCTCATTAGCTCTCCGAAGGTCTTGTGCATTGCACGTACGAAGGTAGGGAGAGCGTTCCTTAGGCCATAAGGCATAGAGGCATAACAGTACAGACCGGCTACTGTGATGAAGGAGGTGTGGTCTTCATCTTCTCTAGACATAGGGATCTGGTGGAAACCCGAGTAAGCATCTAGGAAGAACAGCATATCGCAGCCTGACGTCGAGTCTACTATTTGATCTATTATAGGGTGAGGAAATAGATCTTTAGGACATGCCTTATTGAGACTGGTGTAGTCGATGCACATCCGGAGCTTCCCGCCGGCCTTTGGGACAACAACAGGGTTCGCCAAGCACCGGGGGTGGCGGACTTCCCGTATGAAGCCAGCGTCCAGCAGCTTCTTGATTTCTTCGCGGATGAGGCTTTGCTGCTCGGTGGACTGCTTGAGAAGCTTCTGTCGGACTGGCCGGGCGTCGGGGAAGACCTTTAGGTAGTGCCCAATCACCTCCCTAGGGATCTCTGGCATCTGCGACGGCTGCCATGCAAACACATCGACATTGTGCCGGAGCGAGGTAACGAGCGCGCCTTCTTATTTGCTATCCAGGCCCCCGGATACCCGGGTGGTCTGGGTGGCATCGGCGCCAATTCGGACGAGCCTGAAGGGGACGTCGCCCTCGTAGAGTGGTTGCACATGGTGTGCTGTGGTAGAGGCACGGTGGCGTGCACTCGGGTGGAGCCGGTTTGGTTCTGCACTGCCTGAGGTTGGTGCTCTAGCTGTTGTAAGCGCTTGGAGCTTTTCCAAGGCTAATACTGCGGCTGTCGAAGTGTGCAGTCGATACTTCCCCCAGGCCTGCACTGGGCAGCCCGCGGAGGTTCTTTTTTTGGTAGGGCTAGTCGCTTGCGGAGAGCTTGAGCGTATGGACGAGTTAGGAAGAGCTTGACACGGTGAGTTTTACGTGGTTCAGGCCGCCGGAGCGTAAAACCCTACGTCCATGGCGAGCTATGGAGCTCGCTGTATTGCTTGTTGCTCAGAACCGGAGTCCTGAGCTTGGGGATGACTGATGTCTAGCGTATGAGTTACGGGAGTGCGAACCCCTGCTAACGTTGCCTACCCGAGCCTTTTATAGTCCAAGGCTCGTGTGGCTTACAAGGGGGCCCGGGACCCGACAGGTGGTCCCGGGGAGATTGCCTGCAGACTATCGTATCCGCAGTTATGTCGGTTGTTGTCTCTGGCGAAGGCTTCTGAGTCTTCGTCTTGCCGCCCTGCCCATGCCGCATGCTAGTCGTAGTGGTTGATGACGGCGGGGGCGGCATGGGATGTCTTGTTGCTGCGTTTATTGGCTGGCAGGCTCTGACACCGCGCGCCAGTCTGTGATGCGACTGGGCGCAATGGCACCTGACAGAGGCGTGCTCCGCGTCTTGGAAAGGCGCGGGCCTTGAATACCTTGTACGGGCAAGGTATGGGGTGTCTTTACGCCCGCTGCCTACCGCTCGGGGGCAGGCAGCGCTCTTCTGCCGGACACGTGGCGGGTCCGGAGCCCTCCTCAGAGGAGAGGGGGTCCGGCCCTGCGGGGCACATGGAGCCTTCGGACCTCCCCTCCGGAGGGGGAGGTCCGGCTTCTGTCGGCCATGTGGCGGGCCCGGAGCTCTCCTCTGAGGAGAGGGAGGTCCGGCCCTGCTGGGCACATGGCGCCTTCGGACCTCTCCCCCGCGGAGGGGGGAGGTCCGGCTTCTGCAGGCCACGTGGCAAGCCCGGAGCTCTTTTCTGAGAAGAGGGAGGTCAAGCCCCGCCGGACGCGTGGCGCCCTCGGAGCTCTCCCTGCGGAGAAGGGCGAGTTCCTTAGGCATTTTCCCCTGTGTGCGGGGGTACCCCATATCGCAGGTACCGACAGTGGCCCCCGGGCCCATCTCGGGGGAGATAGCGAGCCCGAGGTGGGACCTCCGTCTCTTCTGATCCGCGCACTTTTTCTAAGTCCCGCATTGACCGCTGCCGGAGCACAAACAGTCGCGGGGCCGCGGGCGTGTGCGCCCACTTGATGGTTTCCTTTACTACGGCGGTTCCCAAAACCGCCACTTCTGCATGCTGCGGCGCTTTCTTTGGGAACCGCCGGAGTACCTTACCAGCTCGTCTTCTTCTTGGATTTGCCTTGCCGATCCCTTAGCTCCGCAAGGTGCTCAGATGTCTTCTCCAATCCCGACGCTCTGCTCCGGCGCCTTCCCCGGGTCATTACTGTACTAAGGGCCCCGGAGGTCTCCGGGGCCCGCCTCATGAGGATGGGGAGGCCCGGATCTGCCGGCCACGTGGCGGGCCCGGAGCTCTCCCCAGAGGAGTGTGACGCCCTCAATTCTGTGGAAAACCACGGAACCGAGAACTAATGCATATGCGTGCCCAGGATGTTCATCACACATACACATACGTTCCACAAACTGAATTCAGATTATATATTACCACGAATAACAGAGTTTATTACAACACCTCATGAGTCTTGGACTCATGCTCACAGCGGAAGTCTTTATTTCTATGCAGCGGAAATCTTTATTTAAATGCGGAAGCAAAAACTAATGCGGAAGCAAAACTAAGCAGAAGTGGCTCCATCTCTACTCCCTCCACAGGCAAGGTTGAGAACAGATCACACGCCATAATGCTCCACTTGATCTTCATAGTAGCCTTCTCTTGCTGTTGATGAAGAAATAATAGTGCAAGTTTGAGCAGAATGATGTACTCAGCAAGTGCGGGAATAATACATGATATGCAGCTCATAAACAAGGTAGGTATAAAAGGCTTATTTGCAGAAAAGCAGATTTATAAAACCGTAATAAAACAGCAACTTATCTTTAGATGAATGAAGTCCCAGCATGTATGAAATTATCAACATACCTCCATCACTTCCCGTGTTCCATCCAAACATTAACCAATCCTTTACCCATACTCACGAATACCTCCTCGTATTCGCTACCATCTCACCTCATGAAACAACCTTGTCTCGCACCGAGACCAATCTCATATCATGACCCACCAGTCATGCAACCCTTTCATCATCCAGACTTAACAATTCCAAACCAAACCAAACCCATAACCATAACCAAGAACCTTCCCAATAACCATCCCTTCTAATCATGGCAGTTTAGCCAGGTGCTCGTGACTGTAAGCTTGGCTATCATGATAGTTTTAATAACTCTGCAGAGTTTGCACCTCTTTACCCACAAGTTTGTGATTTCGACACCCGTCGGCGACTGCAGAACCTCCATTATACCAGTACACAACCGTCGC
The DNA here is from genome assembly GCA_030760725.1 of Neostapfia colusana. Taxonomy (NCBI): domain Eukaryota; kingdom Viridiplantae; phylum Streptophyta; class Magnoliopsida; order Poales; family Poaceae; genus Neostapfia; species Neostapfia colusana. Next base: position 26,050,425 of record JASWHV010000017.1, on the reverse strand, counting down.
TGTATGGCCAAGAGATCACAAAATAGCCTTTACAAAGGGGTTACTAGATGTATGGACTCACTAAGGTTTCACCGGCAGGCTAGAATCTCCAATTCTCCCACCCACGGGCCCCCTCTTGTGCCATGCAGTTCCCAGGGCAGTCCTCACTCGACTCCCATTCCCCGCGCCTTCCACAGACCATAACACTCTAGCAACTTTACCTAATTACTCAGCTAAGCCGCACCCATAATTGGCCTTGTGGTGGCACTGTCATCCTGGCATGTGCATGCATGAACCGGTCCTTAGATCTATGGCAAGTACACCACCGTCTCATGCTACCTCATTCACAAACCCGGTCTTGCCTAGATCTCCCTTCGACGCACGTTCATTAACATCGTCAGTTTCTCATTATCATTTACAAGTGCGGTTAGCTAGACACATCTATCTCGCTTCCCAATCCCATAGACTCAGCGAAGCATAAAGCAAAAACCATACCCAACTCATAAATTTCCCAGGTGACAAGTGTGGTTCAACCAAAACTAGTAAACTCCTATAAAAGGGTTTTCCCATCATGTTTGACTCAGCACACACACCCTTTCAAAACAAAATAGCTTTACCCAAAACATAGGATCAACATGGTCAAGGAGCACTTGCCTTGTTCTTGTGGTTCCGGTTGTTCTTGATTCTCAAAACCTTGTTGCTGCAGCTCGTCGTGGACAGCTTCCTGAGCTTGTCCTGCTATGTAGGATTCACGTGCATACAAGATTCCCAGCAATCAATATCATGTGCAAACCTTAAACTAGATGTGATGATGCACATGCATGCTATCCTATGATTTTTATTAGATTGGTGTGCCCTTGCATGGCTTGCATGGACAGAGGTGTTCGGATCAAAGGTGGTCGTGGCGATGATCTTGTTTTTAGATCAAACTGATCATCGAGTGATCTGCCCACGAGAAAGCTTCTGTTCGAAAGGAATCGAAGAACAGATGCAAGAGATGAACACCATGATGTCGTAAGGTGGTATTGAAGTCCTACCTCACGCTCTTCTTGACTTCGAGGTCCTCATCAGGCCACTCGGTTCTTCTCCGATGATCTCCCTTGTTGCGCTTCGGCGATGTTTTGCTCAGCGAGTTAGGGCTAGGGCGCTAAGTCGTCGGCTCAGGAGTTGAAAGAGAAGTTCGTGGTTTCGGCCAGAGGTTTTGGGTTCTATTTATAATCGGGAAGAGAAGAGTCCTAATCTGCTTGTATCCTGAATAAGAGTCTTATTCAGATCTTTGTTGGATCCTAACGTCTCATCTTTGGTAATCATCGTGGATTTTAGATTGGTTTCTGTTGCGTACCGGTGCCCTTACGCATAAAAGCCGCCCCAGAACTCGTTACCTCCGTGATGATGAGCTCCGGAAGCTCCACGTGTCCTCCGGGCCTGGTATCTCCTCGTCCACAAAGACGAGCTCCGATTGCGCCGCGTGTCAATCGATCGAGACCTCCCTCTTCTTTGGAGGTGAGCTCTGCGCAGGCCACGTGTTAGTGCCGGTCTTCGTCCTCTCCTTCCCTCAGGGACATGCCCCGAGATTGACACGTGTCCAGCAACGAGGGGCCTCCGGAGATAAGCTCCGGTGGCGACGCGTGTTCAATAGATCCGCACTTTTCTCTGAGATGAGCTCCGAGATTGACACGTGTCCTATGAAAATGCCTTTGCTTCTTCCGCAGAGGCTAGCTCCGTGGGCAGCACGTGTCCCACAGGGTCGGACCTCTTTCCAAATGCGGAGGTGACCCCCGAGCCTGCCACGTATCCAGTTTAGCGTCGGACCTCTCCCAATCTCTCGGGAATGAGTTCCGAACACGCCACGTGGTCTGCTGGTCGTGGAAGTTGCCTTCGGCGCTCTCAGAGAGCTTTACTGGCTATCCTTTTCATACTTGTTTCTGTTCCCTCTTTTTTTTAAATGTTTTTCTTCTTCATAAAACATGAACATATGCTGACACCCGAGATGAGGGTGTCACAAATCTATCCCCCTAAATTTGAATCTCGCCCTCGAGATTCATTAGTAGGAAATAGATGGGGAAATTCTGCCTTGATCTCCTCTTCACGTTCCCATGTGGCTTCAGCTTCAGTGTGATGGCTCCATTGTACCTTGCACCATCGAATCACTTTGTTTCGGGTGACCCTTTCCTTTACGTCCAAGATTCGGACAGGGTGTTCTGCGTAGGTCAGGTCTTCTTGAAGTTTAAGTTCTCCCATTGACACTTGTTCCTCTGGTACTCTCAAGCACTTCTTGAGCTGGGATACATGAAACACGTCATGTACGTCGCAGAGGTGGTTTGGGAGCTCTAGTTGATAGGCTACTTCTCCTCGCTTGTCCAAAATCTTAAATGGTCCGATGTAGCGAGGCGCTAGTTTGCCTTTGACGTTAAAACGTCGTTGGCCTCGGATAGGCGATACCTTAAGGTATACGAAGTCTCCTACTTCAAAGGTCAACTTCCTACGCGTATTGTCCGCATAGCCTTTCTGTCGTGACTGAGCAGCCTTTAAGTTTTCCCGTATCGTTTGGACTTGCTTTTCAGCCTCTTGTAGTACTTTGGGTCCAAACACCTGGTTCTCTCCAGTCTCGTTCCAGAACAGCGGCGTTCTACACCGTCTGCCATATAAGGCTTCGAAAGGCGACATCTTCAAGCTAGCTTGATAGCTGTTGTTATAGGAGAACTCGGCATACGGTAAACTCCTATCCCAACTACGCCCACGTTTCAAGGCGCAAGCTCTCAACATGTCCTCCAAAATTTGGTTCGTCCTTTCGGTTTGCCCTTCAGTTTGTGGGTGATAGGCGGAGCTAAAATCCAGTCGTGTACCCATGGCTTTCTGCAGCTTCCTCCAGAATCTAGAGGTAAACTGAGAACCTCGATCTGAGACTATCCTCTTCGGAACTCCATGTCGGCACACGATCTGCTCCATGTACAACTCTGCCAACTGTGTAACGTTGTAACTGGTCTTTACCGGAAGAAAATGGGCGGTTTTCGTCAACCGGTCCACAATGACCCAGATGGAATTGTATCCTGACCGAGTTCTTGGCAATCCTACAATAAAGTCCATACTGATGTCCTCCCATTTCCATTCAGGTATTTTCAAAGGTTGCAACAATCCAGCGGGTTTTTGATGTTCGGACTTTACCCGTTGGCATGTGTCGCACAGGGCAACGTATTCGGCTATATCCCTCTTCATACCATCCCACCAATAGCAAGTTTTCAAGTCCTTGTACATTTTGGTGCTCCCTGGATGTATGGAATAGGGTGAATCATGTGCCTCCTTCAATATCATGTCGCGAAGGTGTCTTATGTTTGGCACACAAATCCTTTTTTCTAGCCAAAGCATACCCTTTTCATCCTCCTTGAAATCCTTTTCTATCCCTTGTCGGATTCTTTCCTTGATCTCCTTGATCCCCTCGTCCGTTGCTTGGCCCTCTCTTATTTCTTGCTCCAATGGGGAGTGGATCTCTATTATCTCCACATTATTCAAGAATCCGAGGTGTAACCGTTCGAACTCCTTTCGAAGTCCGGGTGGTAGCTCCCGAACCGTGAGTTGGTGGCATGCTCTCTTTCTGCTCAATGCGTCAGCGACCACATTGGCCTTCCCGGGGTGGTAGTTGATTCCCACATCATAATCGTTTATAAGTTCTAACCATCGACGTTGCCTCAAATTCAAGTCCGTTTGTGTAAATATGTACTTGAGGCTTTTATGATCTGTATAGATCTCACATCGATGACCAAGGATATAATGTCTCCAAATCTTCAATGCATGCACCACTGCTGCTAACTCCAAATCATGAGTAGGATAGTTAAGCTCATGCTTCTTTAATTTTCATGAGGCATAGGCTACCACTTGTCCTTCCTGCATGAGTACACATCCGAGCCCTTGTCTGGATGCGTCACAATATATGTCAAAACTCTTGCTTACGTCTGGCAATACCAGAACTGGTGCTGTGGTTAGCCTTTTCTTGAGCTCCTCAAAACTTTCTTGGCAGGCTTGTGTCCATTGAAAGACTTTTCCCTTCATTAACAACCCCGTCATAATTTTGCTATCTTGGAGAAGTCTTTAATGAAGTGCCGATAGAATCCTTCCATCCCAAGGAAACTTCGAATATCCCTCACGCTCTTCGGTTGGTCCCACTTTAAAACATCTCTCACATTTCCAGGATCAACCGATACCCCTTCCTTGGAGATGATGTGGCCTAGGAAAGATATTTCCTTAAGCCAAAATTGACACTTGTTGAGTTTGGCATACAATTGATGCTCACGCAACTTCTGCAAGGTCAATCTCAGATGTTCTTCATGCTCCTCCTCACTCTTTGAATACACCATAATGTCATCGATGAAAACCACGACGAACTTGTCCAAGTACTCCATAAAAACCTTGTTCATAAGGTACATGAAGTACGCGGGTGCATTTGTTAATCCAAAAGACATAATGGTATATTCATATAAACCATACCGTGTCCGAAAGGCTGTCTTAGGTATATTGGAAGGCTTAATCTTTAGCTGGAAATATCCCGACCGAAGATCAATCTTGGAGAATACTTGGGCTCCTTTCATTTGATCGAACAGGTCCTCTATACGGGGCAGAGGGTATTTATTCTTGATTGTTACCTCGTTGAGAGACCTGTAGTCCACGCACATTCTTTGGGTTCCGTCCTTCTTATCCACGAAAAGTACCGGAGCTCCCAATGGTGACGAGCTTGGCCAGATAAAATCCTTCTCCAACTGTTCTTGAATTTGCTTCTTGAGTTCTACTAACTCGTTGACGGGCATCCAATATGGTCTCTTAGCTATGGGTGCAGTTCCAGGTACCAAATCTATGGCAAACTCGATGTCCCGGTCAGGTGGCATACCTGGAAGTTCTTCTGGAAACACGTCCGAAAATTCCTGAACCACTGGAATGTTGTCCAATGCTATTCTTTCAACATGGTTCAAATCCGCCCGTTCGGTTGCTTGCTGGGCTGACTCAAACTCGACACGGATACCGTGTTCGTTTGTCAACTGCATGCTTTTCTCAGCGCATTGGATTACTCCTTTGTGCTTGCTTAACCAGTCCATTCCGAGTATGATGTCAATTCCGTGGAAGTCCAAGACAACAAGGTTGGCAAGGAAGTCTACCCCGCTTATTTTAAGGCTTACTTTAGGACATACTATATTAGTCCTCATTTCTCCTACGGGAGAATTAACTAACATAGCACATTCGAGGTGGGATACGGGTAGATGATGTTTGGCAACATATTCGGATGATATGAAGGAATGTGATGCTCCAGAATCAAATAAAATGGTGACTGGGTTGGAGTTGGCAAGGAACATACCAATTGCGACGTCCTCAGCCTGTTGAGCTTCCTAAGCAGTGACATGGTTAACGTGGCCACGAGCATAGTTCTGCGGTCCTCGGTTCCCTTGGTTGTCCCCTCCGTTTGGTCGCTGATTCTGCTTGGGCACGTTACCTTGCTGTCCAGGGCCTCTCTTCGGGCACTGGTTAGCGAAGTGGCCTACTTCCCCGCATGCAAAGCATGCCCTGTTGCCTACGGCAGCAGGTACGTTGGGGCGGGGGTTTGGAACAGGAGCGCCATTGTTAGGCCGGGGCGCAGGAGGCATGGGCACTCGAGGTGACGGTGCAATAAACAGTTGTTGTGGTGGCTGACCAGGGCGGTACGTAGGAGTGGTTGGTCCATACTGCGGTGCAGGGGGCATGTACCTAGGTCGTAAGTTGCTCCCTTGGGGCTGGTATGGCATCTTCCTTTTGCACTCGCTCTCAATCTCTCGGATCTTGTTTTCCACCACAATAGCCTTATCAACCAGCTTCTGGAAGCTTACGTAGTCATTGTTGAGGAGCTGAACTTGGATCTCATTGTTCAACCCTCTCATGAACAGGTACTGCTTCTTCTGATCCGAGTTGACATCTTCGGGGGCATACCGGGACAGTTGTATGAACTTGTTGAGATATTCATTCACACTTCTCTGTCCTTGTCGGAGACCTTCAAACTCCTGCCTCTTGAGCATCATTACGCCAACAGGGATATAGTGGGAGCGGAAACTTTCCTTGAACTCAGTCCAAGTGATTGTCTCCGGGTTGGCATGGGCGTTGCTCAAGGCATCCCACCAGTCAGCAGCTGCTCCCATCAGTTGGTGCGACGCAAAGAGAACCTTCTCTCGGTCGTTGCACTGAACAATGGCAAGCTTCTTCTCCATGGATTTCAACCAATCATCGGCCTCCATTGGATCGCTTGCTTGAGCAAAGGTGGGTGGTCGAGTCCTCATGAACTCTCCCAACCTGTTATGAGCCGGCGGTGGTGGTGGCGGTGGTGCCGGAACGGAGTTTTGGTAGGCCTGCAACTGACCCAGAGTTTGGATCATGGTTTGCATAAGCTGGTTTTGCATGGCCATCAACCTTTCTAGGTTGTTTTCGCCAGCTCCGGGGTTAGCAGGAACTTCCTCGTGGTCATCTTCCTGGACGTTCCTTCGGCTGGCGTTTCCTCTCACCATCTGTGAGAGAGAACGAAATAGTAATAGAAGGTTAGAAAGTTAGGTAGGTACTTTAAACAATATGCATCAAGGTGAGTTGGACTATATATATTAGCCCTTATGAGGATGTGAGCAAGTGCCGAAACATCTCACACCTCCTTCTTCTTACTTGTGGATATGGACAACGTTTTTGAGACGTCCCACAACTCACACTAAGCACATATTCACAAATAATCATCACAAGGGCCCACTTGTGGGGGCCCGACCCCGATCACAGGGCCGTACCGCCTTGCCCGAGGAATCGCATTGGGTGGTGCCGTGTTATGCGGCACCCAACAGCACACATATAAGGAACACAATATTACATAAATCAAAAGCGGAAGCTTACAATTATTCTTTGTAAATAATTTACACAAAATAGCTACAGCGGAAGTCTATAAACAGCTCACGATGAATATCTAAGAAGCACTCAAGAAGAGATCCAGCCCACGGACTCCTCTCGCTAGCAACACGAAGACATGGCAGCGGCTAGGTTCTCCAAGGGTGACATGACTCGGAAGTTCCCGAGTCTCACCGGACAACCTTCTTTATAGCGTCGATGTTTACCTGCAAAACCACTTATATAGCAAGAGTGAGCACAAAGGCTCAACAAGACTTAACCGTCTCTCCTAAGACATGAAACTCTAGATGAAAGTAACCTAAGACCTAAGCCTGTCATTTGCGAAAAGACTCGCCTACGAGTTCATCCTTAACTTTCAAATTTTAGCCATTTTAATAATGACCTTGCGATAAGCAACATTGGAACTCCACAATCAAACAAGAAACGCTTCATTCCAATGTTACTTGCCCCAAGGTAGAAAATAACTTTAGTTAGCTCTATCTCTACTTCAAACATGGTTTTCATGCAACTTAACATATTTATAGCAGCAATTATACTTTTGCAAACTGTTACCACACAAGTTGATTAACTACGTCACAACATGGGAGCAAGCGGTACTCAATAACCGCGAGGGGCGGTGATTCAAATCAACACTACCCGGATAACTCGACACATACGCCCGCCTCTGAAGACCCAACTATGGCGTCCTTCATTACGTCGTATGTGGCAACCTTTCTCAGGACACTAAACTGTAGAACCGGTCGCGCCGTCTCGGGCTCATAGGTCTAACGAGACGATGTGGTATGCCTCTACAATCCAGTGAACCTGGTACATCGGTTTCCTGGTTCCCATATATCAGTAAGCATCCGGTACACAACTCAATACTTGCTCCTGGACGCGGCATACGCATCGGTCCTTAACCGACACAGGCAGAGCTACTCGACCATGACCTCGTCTTGTCGCAGCCTAACCCCTCTGCCCGGTCTCATCTTTAGAAATGTAAATTTTAGTTTGCTTCCTTTCCCAACCACACTTATGATATTCTAAACTATAGCTCGCGAGTAGATTCCAACTACTCGTCTTCTACCGGATGTCCTAGCCTAATTAGCATTGCCCTATTCTACAGCGATGACCCATTTCTACCCTTGACCTCAGGGTTCATGTTTGGTTATGCAAATGGAGTATCACACATCCTTGACCTAATGCACATACAAACCTTGACCAAATGTAGTGAACAAAGGGAAAACTTTAAAAACAACTTAATGCAAACCGGGGCTTGCCTTGGTTTTGCAGGTGTCTAAAGTCAGATAAGATGAAGTTAGTTGCTGATGATGACTTGAAACTTAATCCCTGCCTTCTTGCTCCTTGATCAAATCTTCACTTATCCACGTTTAAGCACTACACGTTATGAATATGCATACATGTTCAATTATAAAACTTTTTGCTAACAAATGCTAAAGCCAAGTTTAAAACTGGAACTTTGTTTAAGAATTTAAAATGACACTGGGGTGGTGGTTTGGGTTTGTGTTTAAGCACTATCATCAAGTGATGAGTCGGATTTCATCACTTGGGTGGGGATCAACTAATGAGGTTGAACAGGACATAATGATCCAGGGCTCCAATGGAGCTGGGAATTTTCTTGTGAGTTCCTGGTCACAAGAACGTCCTCTGGACCAAAATTCAGAACATTTCACTAAGTGGATCGCCCAGAACAATTCCCTAACTATTTAAGCATAAAGGAATTAATTCTGATTAAACTTGCACTTTCATGCAAATCTAAGTGAAATATAATTTCATACATAGCTCAGGGAGTATGCATGAATATTCCTAGGATTTTTGGAGCTAAGGAATGGCTAGAACTGAATTTCCATGTTTTGGAAATTCTCTGAAAATGTTTCTGTATTCATTTGAATACAGAAAATTGAAATTGGAATTATCCTAACTAAATCAACTCCAAATGAGCTGAAACTTTCACAGGAGTCTCCTAATATTCTAAAGAATATTCTGGCAAAATTTGGGGAATTTTGGATGAACCAAACTCCCTCTAAAATTCTTTTGCTGAAAAGTTTTAAAGAATTTTCCAGAATTTCCTATTGGTTTTCATGCAAATTGGGTTGTACATTTGAATAGAGCTCTTCATCCTGAATCCAACCCAATTTGAATCACTAAATTTGGATCTTCCTAGCAAAAGTTATGAGGTTCTAAAGTTTGAACCGAATCTGGAATTCAAATTAATTCGGGAAAAGTTCAAACTCTGCCTGTGGGCCACAGGGCCACGTGTCGACCGCTGGAACACGAGCCACACGGGGCCACAGACCTTTTCCCGCGCCACCACATGGGATCACACGCCACAGCTGATCCGGAGTTTTAATCTTCAGCTGCTGACACGTGGGCCCGGTGGGGGTCTTTTCGTCCTCTCGCTCCCGCGCCTCCCCCTCGCCGGCGCTCCACTGGAGCTCGCCGGACCCGGCTTCCCGGCCACCTCTCGGCCGGAGACTCGCCGCCTGGGGGTTTTCAGGGTCGGGGAACAAGTCTACGGGGTTGGCTCGGGCTGCCGGTGGCCGGAAGTAGGCCGGCGACGAGCCGCGGCCTTCGGCGATGATCGGCACCGTCGCCCGAGCACACTAGCCCGCCAAAAGCTCGGCGGATCCGCTCTAAAGCATCAGTGGAGGTCAGGCAATCTCGGCGTGGCCTCAACCTGGCTCGGAAACGACGGCAAACCGGTTGTCGCCGTGCGCCCGCGCGTTCCCGCCATGTCCGCCGACCGAAAAGCTCAAAATTAGCTGTAACCACGGCGTTTCTAGCTAGGGTTGTGGAGGGGATCGGATCGCTAGCAAGCCTAGTTTATTTGTGCATGATTTGATGAGCTAAGAACGAACAACAAATAAGAATTTTTGGTTTTCATACCGGATCATCGGTCTGGGGCCGTCGGCGATATTTTCCCGAATTCTCGCTCGGTGGTTCACAGATTTGCTTGAGGTTTGGAGGTGAGCAGCACGGGGCCACAGCGCGTCCGGGGACGCCAGCACTTGGTCGTGACAGGCGCTAGACTCAGCTGTCCACGGGAGCTCTCTCCTCGGTTTTCCTTCGGCTGCCGCGCGAACACGGCGCCCCTGCGGTCGAGAGGACCAATCTCGGTCGCTTTTGTGGCGGGGAGACGAAGAGTGGGCGCGCGGTGTTGCTCAGTAGCTCGGAGGGAGGCTGTGCACGGTGTTTATATGCCTCCCCGATCAGACTCGAGGCGGCGGCGAGCTCGACGTTATCGAGCGCGAGATGAAGAAGGGAAACCACGTTGGCTCGGTTCAGAGAGAAGGATCACGCTGAGGCAGGGGGAAGGCGGTAAGCTGGTCTCTAGCACACGATGGCGGGGTGAGGCGGTGACTTCTGTGCTTCGGTGTAACCGCGGTGTCGCCGGTGGAGTGAGCTGCGTTCGTGTGTCACCGAGAGTAAAACTTAGCCAGTAAGTTTGCTCTCCCCTCTCAATGACAACTGGGGCCCACAACTCCCCTCAGCACCAAAAGATCTCCAACTTTTAACACCTTGCAAATTCAGCTGTGAGGGGTCCAAATTCAAAAGCCAATGTGCCATTTGACAAATTATGCCACAGTTTCAAATTTAAATTCAAATTTGGATGGAATTCACAAGTCCCTTTGATATTCATATCAAAGCACCTCCAAATTTGCCCCCTCTACAATTTGAACCTGGGGAGTTTGAATATGCCCTCTGATCTATGAGTTGGTCATTGCAAATACAACTTTTAAACATCAGTTTGCATTTTTCTTTTTTTTTTTGAAGATGGCCTCTCCTCTTTTTGGAAGTGACCCTCTTAATTCAAACTGAATTCAAAGTTTTATTGTTCATGCCAACACTTTCATGAGTCAACAAAAGTTTTTGTAAGTCCCATTTCTTGTATTCAAACTCAACTTTATTCATAGCTCAAGTTTTGTATTCACAAGTTTTGGGACTTTTACATTCCTCCCCCCTTAAAAAGAATCTCGTCCCGAGATTCATGATTAAGGACAAGGTGGAGAGGACAGTTACTCAACATACGCCTCTAACAACTCCGGATGATTGCATTGCAAATATTCCTCGCTTTCCCATGTAGCTTCGTCGGACGTGTGATTTTCCTATAGCACCTTGAAAAATCGCAGCGTCCGATTTCTGGTTTCGCGAGTCTTTTCATCAATTATCCGGGTTGGTCGCTCAACATAAGTGAGGTCCGGCTTCAAATCTGCTATGTCTCCCGTGAGAACCTCCGTTGGAACTTTTAAACACTTCCGCAACTGAGATATGTGGAAGACGTTATGAACTCCGGCTAAGGTTGCCGGTAGTTCCAAACGGTATGCCACGGGTCCACACCTTTCAATGATGACGAAGGGACCGATGAAACGCGGAGCTAATTTCCCTTTCACTCCGAATCGATGAATGCCCTTCATGGGAGATACGTGGAGGTATACGTGGTCCCCAACATGGAAATCCAGAGGACGACGTCTCTTATCTGCATAGCTCTTTTGCCTGGACTGAGCGGCTTTCAGATTTGCTTGAATAAGCCTTACCCGCTCTTTGGCTTCATTTACGAGATCAATCCCGTAAATAACTCTCTCGCCGGATTCACACCAGTTCAAGGGTGTGCGGCATTGCCGGCCGTAGAGAGCTTCATAAGGTGCCATTTTTATGCTCGTTTGATAACCATTGTTATACGAGAACTCCGCCAACGGTAAGTGATCATCCCAGCTCTTACCGTGATGAATGGCACATGCTCTCAGCATATCTTCAAGTATTTGATTCACCCTCTCAGTTTGCCCATCGGTTTGAGGGTGATACGCGGAGCTTCGAATCAATTTAGTTCCCAAGGATGTGTGCAGCTGTTCCTAGAAGCGGGATACGAACAGCGATCCTCTGTCGGACACAATGGTACGGGGAACTCCATACAAGCAAAAGATTCGTGCTATGTACAACTCCACATACTTTTTGGCGCTGTATTTGGTACGCACCGGAATGAAGCGTGCTGATTTGGTTAACCGATCCACGATTACCCAAATCGAATCATGCTTATTAGCCGTGAGAGGTAGTCCAACGATGAAGTCCATACTAATATCCTCCCACTTTCATGCCGGAACGCTTAACGGTTGTAAGGTTCCCGCTTTCTTCATGTGGTCGGCTTTAACTCGCCGACACGTATCACATTCTGATACGTATTTAGCAACTTCTCTCTTCATCCAGGTCCACCAGAATTTAGTCCTCAATTCTTGGTACATCCTCTTGCTGCCCGGATGAATAGAAAATTTGGATAAGTGAGCCTCATCCAAAATTTTCTTCCGCAGCCTCATATCACGGGGTACGACTATCCGGTCCTTGAACCATAGAGTGTCTTCATCATCTAACCGGAAACATTTCATTTCCCCGTTCTTCAATCTCCTTCTGATATGAGCCATGCCCTTGTCTTTCTTTTGAGCTGCCATAACCTCTTCTTTTATTGTGGGTATGAGGGCTAGGTTATGCAGAGCTCCAAATGGAACCAAGTAAAGACTTGGTTCTTCCTCTTCTATCGGCGTGATGGTTAGGCTATGAATATGAGACTTCCGGCTGAGTGCATCGGCAACCACATTTGCCTTGCCCGGATGATAATGAATTTCAATCTCATAGTCCTTGATCAGCTCCAACCATCGCCGTTGCCGCATATTCAACTCCTTTTGAGTGAATATGTACTTCAAACTTTTGTGGTCGGTGTAGAGATGAACCAGATTTCCCAATAGGTAATGTCTCCACATCTTCAAAGCTAGTACCACGGCAGCAAGCTCGAGATCATGAGTGGGATAATGTTTCTCATGATTCCGTAATTGCCGTGATCCATATGCGACCACACGTCCTCCTTGCATGAGTACACAACCAAGCCCGACGCCGGATGCATCACAATAAACATCAAAAGGCTTGGTTGTATCCGGTTGAGCTAGAACCGGGGCTGTTGTGAGGTGTTTTACCAACGCTTGAAAAGCTTCCTCACATGGCTTGCTCCAATCATACTTGATGCCCTTCTTCAGTAGCTCCATCATAGGTTTGGAGATTTTTGAGAAGCTCGGGATGAACCTCCGATAATATCCAGCCAAACCCAAGAAGCTACGAACTTCATGGACTGATGTTGGAGACTTCCACTTAAGCACTTGTTCAATCTTGCTTGGATCAACAGCAATGCCTTCTGCTGAGATAATGTGTCCAAGAAATGGCACTTGGTTGATCCAGAATTCACATTTACTAAACTTTGCATAGAGCCTGTGATCTCTCAGTCGTTGGAGCACAATATGCAAATGTTTAGCGTGTTCCTCTTCAGATTTGGAGTAGACCAAGATGTCGTCGATGAAGACCACGACGAACTGATCCAGCTCCGGCATGAACACCGAGTTCATAAGGTACATAAAGTGGGCCGGAGCATTGGTCAACCCAAATGACATGACAAGATATTCATAGAGCCCATATCTTGTCGAGAATGCTGTTTTCGGGACATCTTCCGCGCGAATCTTGATTTGATGATATCCCGACCTTAAGTCCATCTTGGAGAAGACTTTAGCACCCACTAGCTGATCAAAGAGGATATCAATTCTTGGTAGTGGATACTTGTTCTTTATGGTCACAGCATTTAAAGGACGATAGTCGACGCATAGCCTCAGCGTCTCATCCTTCTTCTTCACAAACAAAGCTGAGCAACCCCATGGTGATGAACTTGGACGAATAAACCCCTTGTCCATCAGATCCTTGAGTTGCTCCTTCAATTCTGCTAACTCACTCGGAGCCATTTTGTAGGGTCTCCGAGAGATCGGCGTGGTTCCCAGTATCAACTCTATTTTGAATTCCACCTCGCGCTCAGGTGGTAAGCCTGGAAGATCTTCGGGAAACACGTCCGGATATTCACGGACTACCGGAATGTCTTCTAACTTGCACGCCTCGGCATTACATACTTCTGGGCCTTTAGAAACCGCTTCGCCGAGATACAAAGTTTGACGTCAGTGAAGTGGAGAGTCCAAGTGAACACTCCTGTTCTCGATGTCCAGGACAGCCTTATGGAAGGTCAACCATGATATTCCCAATATGGCATTGAATCCTTGGTCTTCGAGAATGATGAGGGTGGTAGGATAAATATTTCCACCCAAACAAAGTGGTGCTCGTGAAACGACTTCATTAGTTGATATGTCTCCACCTGGCGAATGAATAAGGTAAGAACCTTTGGTGATAGTGGTGGAGATCTGATCCCGGATCACTGTTGCCCTGCTAATGAAGTTATGTGTCGCACAAGAGTCGAATAAAATGACAACCGGCTTGTCATTTAAGGTAAACCTGCCGGCAAGAACAGGTCCTCCCTTGGGCAGATCATCGACTGACACATAATTGACTGTTCCCACTTTTGACATAGCTTTCCTGGGCTGCCCAAGATCACTTTTTGGGACTGGACCCGCAGACACAATGTTACTGCTCGGTTCAGTCGCTTCATTGACGTTGAGCTCGTTGTCAACATGAAGTGGGACAGCACTCGGTTCAACTGAGAAATCACCTTGTTCATCTTCAGCGTCTTGAGGGTAATAATATTCTAGTGCACCTTGTTGATACTGGGGTGCATAAGAAATAAGTTGCTGCTGCGGTGGAGGTGAATAAGACCTCTGTGGAGTAGAAGAGTCGTCACACTCCCAGAATGATTGCACCTCTTGTGGAATCTCTCGACCGGAAGGTGAACGGATTACCAACCGATACTTCTGAGGTAGACGATTGTCTTCATCTTGTGATGAGTCCCTCTCCCTCTTTTCTTTGAGGTAGAGGTTGGAATAATATTCTTGAGCGATAGCACAGCTCACAAACTCATCAAAACTCTCTTGGCTAACTTGAGCCAATTCATATCGCAGCCTAGCAGTCAACCCTCGATAAAAATGATAACCCTTCATGGCTGGTGACTTCACATAGTCAGGGACATATTGAGATAAGCGATTGAATTCCTTCGCATACTCAATAACACTCCTGTCCCCTTGCTTCAGACTCCAGAACTCATCCAGACTGGTTTGCATTATGCCTGCAGGGATGAAACGAGCACGAAATGCAGCCTGGAACTCCGCCCATGTGACACGATGTCCCGCTGGTTGAACAGCAAGGTACTCTGCCCACCATGCTCCAGCAAAGCCGTGAAGCTGCTGAGCGGCATATAGAGTCTTCGAGAATTCATCACATTGGATCAACCCAAACTTGGACTCGATGACACGTAACCAGTGATTTGCTTCACAATGGTCAGCCGCCTCGGAGAATACCGGAGGTTGTGTCGCCAAGAAATCCAGATACGTGCTCTGGGTGGGCATGGGACGTTGAACTTCTCGATCTATGCCTTGCTGAACTATGGTTTGGAGAGTTTCATTCATCTTCGCCATAATTTCGGCCAATCCGGTTGGCGATGGCTCTTGTGATGAAGTCGAGTCATTCCCACCTCGACTGGAATCTCCAAGCTCCATTTGAGAATGTGTACGTACCATACTGCACGAAACAAAATTTTGAGTCAATCAAAATTCTATCTCAGTAGTAAGTAAAGATAAGTAAAACATGAACATGTCATGAACTTTATGAAAGCATAACCACATTCATGTTTAAACAAATGTTATGTACGCTAAGCTAATCAGCGGGACTACCCTGACCAGCTCACACAAACTCCAAATTTTACTCAAGTTATCACAGATTCTAGACTTGAGTTCCATACCAAAGTTTTAGTAAACTTCAATAGCTTTCCAACAAGTACTTATGTGCTCCTTAAGGATTTTTCTACAGGGAGTTATGGCTTAAAAACAGAAAGGTCCAGAGAGGTTTTTGCTACTGTCCTGGTTCTGAACAGTTTGCCTTCAACTGGACATTTCACCAACTTAAATTGTGATTTTGCTCTGGAGGTCTACAAGGAAATTGTAGAGCACTTGAAAATCTTTCCAGAACTGTATCATACATCTTAATTGGTTAAAGCTACTCAGAGTTATGCTCCGATAAAGTCCAGCAAGAATCCCTGCCAGAAACAGAGCACTCTGTTTTTGAAAACTTTAATACCTGGTTATACTCCCATTTGAATCTTAGCTCAAAATAAGAGTTCAGTAACTAATATTTGTTTCAAACTTCCATTTTTAATTGAAAGTTAGTTCATGAATCATTTCTTCATAGGGACGAGGTTATTATGTGTAGTACGGTGTCGATGCACCGTAAGAAACATGTCGGTACTACGTTGCCTCTCCAAAAGAAAATCCTAAACCGGATTATACCAGCATATACGTATTATCAGTGGCACTAAAACGGTCTCTCGCACACGTATACTACACGGGATACGTACGTGGTTGGTACCTGCAGAAGAACACTCAATGATGGTGCACTCAAAGGTTGTTTCATTTTAGGCAGTTCCATATTTGAAAGTAAATACAAACGCCCGTATCATTGCCATACGGCCGTCCTTGAGTTAAGTCACGTCTCAAGGTACGTGATCGTGTTTCAACACCACACGACGGGGAACCCGAGTAAGTCATGAACGGGTCGTCACGGTTGGGAATGTTATCAACCCAACGGATACCACCTACTGCCCTGCAGGGCACGCCGATGGCAAGCGCTGCGTATGTCCTCCTGGGCTACTTCCAGACAAACACACTATCGCGTTACTGACCACACGATGGGGTATCCACTTACTTGCCTAATGCATGCTAGGGATCAGCGTTTCATATGAACTCAGGAACATGGAGAGTCCAAGAGTTCATATTGACGTCTCACACAAAGCTGTGAGACCTATCCCTGAACCACTTTCCTCGTCAGGGGAGCTAACCGAAATTGAACCGCTTTCGGTGGCGTTCCTTACCATTCTTACCTGAACATAGGTGCGTCGTTACATAATGAAAATTCAGAATCAAAACACATATGTTAGTCTTGCCACTTTATGTAACTATACTACTATAGTCCTTATGTGGGCTTAATATCGTTTCCTCACCGTATCCTAAGTTTTTGTAGCAATACCATCCTTATTCCGTGCGCTATTACCAATGCGGCTCTGATACCACGCTGTGGGGGCCCGACCCCGATCACAGGGCCGTACCGCCTTGCCCGAGGAATCGCATTGGGTGGTGCCGTGTTATGTGGCACCCAACAGCACACATATAAGGAACATAGTATTACATAAATCAAAAGCGGAAGCTTACAATTATTCTTTGTAAATAATTTACACAAAATAGCTACAGCGGAAGTCTATAAACAGCTCACGATGAATATCTAAGAAGCACTCGAGAAGAGATCCAGCCCACGGACTCCTCTCGCTAGCAACACGAAGACATGGCAGCGGCTAGGTTCTCCAAGGGTGACATGACTCGGAAGTTCCCGAGTCTCACCGGACAACCTTCTTTATAGCGTCGATGTTTACCTGCAAAACCACTTATATAGCAAGAGTGAGCACAAAGGCTCAGCAAGACTTAACCGTCTCTCCTAAGACATGAAACTATAGATGAAAGTAACCTAAGACCTAAGCCTGTCATTTGCGAAAAGACTTGCCTACGAGTTCATCCTTAACTTTCAAATTTTAGCCATTTTAATAATGACCTTGCGATCAGCAACATTGGAACTCCACAATCAAACAAGAAACGCTTCATTCCAATGTTACTTGCCCCAAGGTAGAAAATAACTTTAGTTAGCTCTATCTCTACTTCAAACATGGTTTTCATGCAACTTAACATCATCATAGCAGAAATTATACTTTTGCAAACTGTTACCACACAAGTTTATTAACTACGTCATAACATGGGAGCAAGCGGTACTCAATAACCGCGAGGGACGGTGATTCAAATCAACACTACCCAGATAACTCGACACATATGCACGCCTCTGAAGACCCAACTCTGGCGTCCTTCATTACGTCGTATGTGGCAACCTTTCTCAGGACACTAAACTGTAGAACCGGTCGCGCCGTCTCGGGCTCATAGGTCTAACAAGACGATGTGGTATGCCTCTACAATCCAGTGAACCTGGTACATCGGTTTCCTGGTTCCCATATATCAGTAAGCATCCGGTACACAACTCAATACTTGCTCCTGGACGCGGCATACGCATCGGTCCTTAACCGACACAGGCAGAGCTACTCGACCAAGACCTCATTTTGTCGCAGCCTAACCCCTCTGCCAGGTCTCATCTTTAGAAATGTAAATTTTAGTTTGCTTCCTTTCCCAACCACACTTATGATATTCTAAACTATAGCTCGCGAGTAGATTCCAACTACTGGTCTTCTACCGGATGTCCTAGCCTAATTAGCATTGCCCTATTCTACAGCGATGACCCATTTCTATCCTTGACCTCAGGGTTCATGTTTGGTTATGCAAGTGGAGTATCACACATCCTTGACCTAATGCACATACAAACCTTGACCAAATGTAGTGAACAAAGGGAAAACTTTAAAAACAACTTAATGCAAACCGGGGCTTGCCTTGGTTTTGCAGGTGTCTGAAGTCAGATAAGATGAAGTTAGTTGCTGATGATGACTTGAAACTTAATCCCTGCCTTCTTGCTCCTTGATCAAATCTTCACTTATCCACGTTTAAGCACTACACGTTATGAATATGCATACATGTTCAATTATAAATCTTTTTTCTAACAAATGCTAAAGCCAAGTTTAAAACTGGAACTTTGTTTAAGAATTTAAAATGACACTGGGGTGGTGGTTTGGGTTTGTGTTTAAGCACTATCATCAAGTGATGAGTGGGATTTCATCACTTGGGTGGGGATCAACTAATGAGGTTGAACAGGACATAATGATCCAAGGCTCCAATGGAGCTGGGAATTTTCTTGTGAGTTCCTAGTCACAAGAAAGTCCTCTGGACCAAAATTCAGAACATTTCACTAAGTGGATCACCCAGAACAATTCCCTAAGCATTTAAGCATAAAGGAATTAATTCTGATTAAACTTGCACTTTCATGCAAATCTAAGTGAAATATAATTTCATACATAGCTCAGGGAGTATGCATGAATATTCCTAGGATTTTTGGAGCTAAGGAATGGCAAGAACTGAATTTCCAAGTTTTGGAAATTATCTGAAAATGTTTCTGTATTCAATTTGAATACAGAAAATGGAAATTGGAATTATCCTAACTAAATCAACTCCAAATGAGCTGAAAATTTTACAGGAGTCTCCTAATGTTCTAGAGAATATTCTGGCCAAATTTTGGGAATTTTGGATGAACCAAACTCCCTCTAAAATTCTTTTGATGAAAAGCTTTAAAGAATTTTCCAGAATTTCCTATTTGTTTTCATGCAAATTGGGTCGTACATTTGAATAGAGCTCTTCATCCTGAATCCAACCCAATTTGAATCACTAAATTTGGAGCTTCCTAGCAAAAGTTATGAGGTTCTAAAGTTTGAACCGAATCTGGAATTCAAATTAATTCGGGAAAAGTTCAAACTCTGCCTGTGGGCCACAGGGCCACGTGTCGACCGCTGGAACACGAGCCACACGGGGCCACAGACCTTTTCCCGCGCCACCACATGGGATCACACGCCACAGCTGATCCAGAGTTTTAATCTTCAGCTGCTGACACGCGGGCCCGGTGGGGGTCTTCTTCTTCCTCTCGCTCCCGCGCCTCCCCCTCGCCGGCGCTCCACTGGAGCTCGCCGGACCAGGCTTCCCGGCCACCTCTCGGCCGGAGACTCGCCGCCTGGGGGTTTTCAGGGTCGGGGAACAAGTCTACGGGGTTGGCTCGGGCTGCCTGTGGCCGAAAGTAGGCCGGCGACGAGCCGCGGCCTTCGGCGATGATCGGCACCGTCGCCCGAGCACACTAGCCCGCCAAAAGCTCGGCGGATCCGCTCTAAAGCATCAGTGGAGGTCAGGCAATCTCGGCGTGGCCTCAACCTGGCTCAGAAACGACGGCAAACCGGTTGTCGCCGTGCGCCCGCGCGTTCCCGCCATGGCCGCCGACCGAAAAGCTCAAAATTAGCTGTAACCACGGCGTTTCTAGCTAGGGCTGTGGAGGGGATCGGATCGCTAGCCAGCCTAGTTTATTTGTGCATGATTTGATGAGCTAAGAATGAACAACAAATAAGAATTTTTGGTTTTCATACCGGATCATCGGTCTGGGGCCGTCGGCGATATTTTCCCGAATTCTCGCTCGGTGGTTCACAGATTTGCTTGAGGTTTGGAGGTGAGCAGCATAGGGCCACAGTGCGTCCGGGGACGCCAGCACTTGGTCGTGACAGGCGCTAGACTCAGCTGTCCACGGGAGCTCTCTCCTCGGTTTTCTTTCGGCTGCCGTGCGAACACGGCGCCCCTGCGGTCGAGAGGACCAATCTCGGTCGCTTTTGTGGCGGGGAGACGAAGAGTGGGCGTGCGGTGTTGCTCAGTAGCTCGGAGGGAGGCTGTGCACGGTGTTTATATGTCTCCCTGATCAGACTCGAGGCGGCGGCGAGCTCGACGTTATCGAGCGCGAGGTGAAGAAGGGAAACCGCGTTGGCTCGGTTCAGAGAGAAGGATCACGCCGAGGCAGGGGGAAGGCGGTAAGCTGGTCTCCAGCACATGATGGCGGGGTGAGGCGGTGACTTCTGTGCTTCGGTGTAACCGCGGTGTCGCCCGTGGAGTGAGCTGCGTTCGTGTGTCACCGAGAGTAAAACTTAGCCAGTAAGTTTGCTCTCCCCTCTCAATGACAACTGGGGCCCACAACTCCCCTCAGTACCAAAAGATCTCCAACTTTTAACACCTTGCAAATTCAGCTGTGAGGGGTCCAAATTCAAAAGCCAATGTGCCATTTGACAAATTATGCCACAGTTTCAAATTTAAATTCAAATTTGGATGGAATTCACAAGTCCCTTTGATATTCATATCAAAGCACCTCCAAATTTGCTCCAAATTTGCCCCCTCTACAATTTGAACCTTGGGAGTTTGAATATGCCCTCTGATCTATGAGTTGGTCATTGCAAATACAACTTTTAAACATCAGTTTGCATTTTTCTTTTTTTTTTGAAGATGGCCTCTCCTCTTTTTGGAAGTGACCCTCTTAATTCAAACTGAATTCAAAGTTTTATTGTTCATGCCAACACTTTCATGAGTCAACAAAAGTTTTTGTAAGTCCCATTTCTTGTATTCAAACTCAACTTTATTCATAGCTCAAGTTTTCTATTCACAAGTTTTGGGACTTTTACACCACTCAACTCCTATTCAAGGATGGTTTCCTATGTCAAGGTGGTTTCAAGGCCAATCTAAGCTATTCACCCTAGGATGCTTCCTTTGGTCCGCGTGGCTTAGATTCCTGTGATTTCTATTTAGAGGTGTAACTTGCTGTTAACCCGTGACTCTAATATCAATCTAAGGTTTCTATCTAGGCGTGTAACTTACTTTCAACCCGTGGCTCTGATACCAATCTGTGACGCCCTCAATTCTGTGGAAAACCACGGAACCGAGAACTAATGCATATGTGTGCCTAGAATGTTCATCACACATACACATACGTTCCACAAACTGAATTCAAATTATATATTACCACGAATAACAGAGTTTATTACAACACCTCATGAGTCTTGGACTCATGCTCACAGAGGAAGTCTTTATTTCTACGCAGCGGAAATCTTTATTTAAATGCGGAAGCAAAAACTAATGCGGAAGCAAAACTAAGCAGAAGTGGCTCCATCTCTACTCCCTCCACAGGCAAGGTTGAGAACAGATCACATGCCATAATGCTCCACTTGATCTTCATAGTAGCCTTCTCTTGCTGTTGATGAAGAAATAATAATGCAAGTTTGAGCACAATGATGTACTCAGCAAGTGCGGGAATAACACATGATATGCAGCTCATAAACAAGGTAGGTATAAAATGATTATTTGCAGAAAAGCAGATTTATAAAACCGTAATAAAACAGAAACTTATCTTTAGATTAATGTAGTCCCAGCATGTATGAAATTACCAACATACCTCCATCACTTTCCGTGTTCCATCCAAACATTAACCAATCCTTTACCCATACTCACGAATACCTCCTCGTATTCGCTACCATCTCACCTCATGAAACAACCTTGTCTCGCACCGAGACCAATCTCATATCATGACCCACCAGTCATGCAACCCTTTCATCATCCAGACTTAACAATTCCAAACCATACCATAACCAAACCCATAACCATAACCAAGAACCTTCCCAATAACCATCCCATCTAATCATGGCAGTTTAGCCAGGTGCTCGTGACCGTAAGCTCGGCTATCATGATAGTTTTAATAACTCTGCAGAGTTTGCACCTCTTTACCCACAAGTTTGTGATTTCGTCACCCATCGGCGACTGCAGAACCTCCATTATACCAGTACACAACCGTCGGTGTATGGCCAAGAGATCACAAAATAGCCTTTACAAAGCGGTTACTAGATGTATGGACTCACTAAGGTTTCACCGGCAGGCTACAATCTCCAATTCTCCCACCCACGGGCCCCCTCTTGTGCCATGCAGTTCCCAGGGCAGTCCTCACTCGACTCCCATTCCCCGCATCTTCCACAGTCCATAACACTCTAGCAACTTTACCTAATTACTCAGCTAAGCCGCACCCATACTTGGCCTTGTGGTGGCACTGTCATCCTGGCATGTGCATGCATGAACCGGTCCTTAGATCTATGGCAAGTACACCACCGTCTCATGCTACCTCATTCACAAACCCAGTCTTGCCTAGATCTCCCTTCGACCCACGTTCATTAACATCGTCAGTTTCTCATTATCATTTACAAGTGCGGTTAGCTAGACACATCTATCTCGCTTCCCAATCCCATAGACTCAGCGAAGGATAAAGCAAAAACCATACCCGACTCATAAATTTCCCAGGCGACAAGTGTGGTTCAACCAAAACTAGTAAACTCCTATAAAAGGGTTTTCCCATCATGTTTGACTCAGCACACACACCTTTTCAAAACAAAATAGCTTTACCGAAAACATAGGATCAACATGGTCAAAGAGCACTTGCCTTGTTCTTGCGGTTCCGGTTGTTCTCGATTCTCAAAACCTTGTTGCTGCAGCTCGTCGTGGACAGCTTCCTGAGCTTGTCCTGCTATGTATAATTCACGTGCATACAAGATTCCCAGCAATCAATATCATGTGCAAACCTTAAACTAGATGTGATGATGCACATGCATGCTATCCTATGATTTTTATTAGATTGGTGTGCCCTTGCATGGCTTGCATGGACAGAGGTGTTCGGATCAAAGGTGGTCGTGGCGATGATCTTGTTTTTAGATCAAACTGATCATCGAGTGATCTGCCCACGAGAAAGCTTCTGTTCGAAAGGAATTGAAGAACAGATGCAAGAGATGAACACCATGATGTCGTAAGGTGGTATTGAAGTCCTACCTCACGCTCTTCTTGACTTCGAGGTCGTCCTCAGACCACTCGGTTCTTTCCGATGATCTCCCTTGTTGCGCTTCGGCGATGTTTTGCTCGGCGAGTTAGGGCTAGGGCGCTAAGTCGTCGGCTCAGGAGTTGAAAGAGAAGTTCGTGGTTTCGGCCAGAGGTTTTGGGTTCTATTTATAATCGGGAAGAGAAGAGTCCTAATCTGCTTGTATCCTGAATAAGAGTCTTATTCAGATCTTTGTTGGATCCTAACGTCTCATCTTTGGTAATCATCGTGGATTTTAGATCGGTTTCTGTTGCGACCCGGTGCCCTTACGCATAATAGCCGCCCCAGAACTCGTTACCTCCGTGATGATGAGCTCCGGAAGCTCCACGTGTCCTCCGGGCCTGGTATCTCCTCGTCCGCAAAGACGAGCTCCGATTGCGCCGCGTGTCAATCGATCGAGACCTCCCTCTTCTTTGGAGGTGAGCTCCGCGCACGCCACGTGTTAGTGCCGGTCTTCCTCCTCTCCTTCCCTCAGGGACATGCCCCGAGATTGGCACGTGTCCAGCAATGAGGGGCCTCCGGAGATAAGCTCCGGTGGCGACGCGTGTTCAATAGATCCGTACTTTTCTCTGAGATGAGCTCCGAGATTGACACGTGTCCTATGAAAAATGCCTTTGCTTCTTCCGCAGAGGCTAGCTCCGTGGGCAGCACGTGTCCCACAGGGTCGGACCTCTTTCCAAATGCGGAGGTGACCCCCGAGCCTGCCACGTATCCAGTTTAGCGTCGGACCTCTCCCAATCTCTCGGGAATGAGTTCCGAACACGCCACATGGTCTGCTGGTCGTGGAAGTTGCCTTCGGCGCTCTCAGAGAGCTTTACTGGCTATCCTTTTGATACTTGTTTCTGTTCCCTCTTTTCTTAAAATGTTTTTCTTCTTCATAAAACATGAACATATGCTGACACCCGAGATGAGGGTGTCACAAGGAGAGGGAGGTCCGGTCCCGCTGGACACGTGGGCCCTTCGGTCTTGCCTTGGAATTCTGGTCTTGCGTGATCCCGTTGTGGCCCCCTTGTAGGGGCATACTCCTGAAGGGAGTTAAGGCCGAGAGGTCCTGCACACAAGTAAGGGAAACGTAATTCTTGGGGGCTCCCCCTCCTTTATCTCATAGTCTTATTTGGCTTACGGTCCCTAACCATATGCACGGTGCTTGGGGACCATAGTGCGCGAAGTGCCAGGGGCCCGGGGCCCCTTTGACCATCGGTATGTACCTCCAATGCTACCGCCTCTGGTAGGGCAGCAAATGCCGACTATGGGTGAGAATGAGTAGAGGGAGCCGAGCGCATGGCGGGCATACGCCAGAAGTGTAATCATAAGAAATTTAATACATAATTTTAAATGAGTACGAGGAAAGAGCAAAGTAGAACAGGTTTCTTTTCATATAATTTTCCACAGGAGGAAGGCAGGCTAAACATGCAGGCCACGACCCGCCCCATTAAGAAGGGAAGCAAGACTCTACGTGCTTGGAGTCTGAACCAGGCAAAGCCCTGGGGCTTAGCTGCTCCGAACGCTGTTCCTAGACTCTATAGAATTTATTATGAAAAGAAGAGATTGTCCTATCTTTGCTCTAAGGGTAGAACTTATGGAGGTGTTCTATGTTCCAAGGGTTCGGGAGCAGGTCCCCATCTTCAGTGGAAAGGCGTACGCACCCGGGGCGACACACTTTTGCTTCTCAAAAGGGACCTTCCCAACTAGGGGAGAGTTTGTGGGTCCCTTCGCGAGAAAGTATGCGCCGCAGCACCAGGTCACCTTCCTGCAGCTCCCGGGCACGCACAGAACTCTGGTGGTAGCGACAGAGCGCTTGTCTGTACCGTGCATTACGGAGAGCTGCATGCAATCGGACCTCGTCGACGAGGTCGATTTCTCAACGCCGGAGGTCATCCTGCGCGGCTTCGTCGTAAGCCCGGACATGGTGAGACTTCATGGTGATCTTTGGGGGAAGTACGGCTTCGGCCCCATACACCATGAAGAAGGGTGTCTCTCCTGTGGCCCGGCTCTGGGATGTCCGGTTAGCCCATAGTGTGCTCGGAAGCTCATCCACCCAATTGGCACCATGTTTCTTCAGACTGGCATAGGTGCGGGTCTTAAGGCCCCGAAGAATCTCCGCGTTGGCCCTCTCGACTTGCCCATTGCTCTTTGGGTGAGCAACAGAAGCATAGCACACCTGAATGCCGAGGTCTTCGCAGTAGTCTTGGAAGGCTGCGCTGGTGAACTGGGTCCCGTTGTCGGTGATGATTCTGTTCGGGACCCCAAACCCGCAGACAATCGACTTGATGAACTTCACTGCGGATTGCTTGTTGATGGTGACAACTGGTGTGTCTTCCGGCCACTTGGTGAACTTGTCGATGGCGACATAGAGGTAACGGAATCCCCCGACGGTCCTGGGGAATGGTCCCAGGATGTCCAGCCCCCATACGGCAAACGGCCATGAGGGCGGGATCATCTGTACCGCCTGAGCCGGTGTATGGATCTGCTTGGCGTGGAACTGGCATGCCTTGCAGCTCTCGACCAGCCTGACGGCATCCTGGAGTGCTGTCGGCCAGTAGAAGCCATGCCGGAAGGCTTTACCGACGAGCGTGCTTGAGGAAGAGTGACTCCCACATTCGCCTCTATGGATCTCAGCGAGCAAGTCGCAGCCTTCCCCCTGGGTTATGCACCGCAATAGGACGTGGTTGGCGCCACGCCGGTAGAGATCCCCCTCTACCAGCGCGTATCTCTTAGCCATACGCACGATCCGTTCAGCGGTTGCATGTTCATCAGGGAGGATGTTGTCTTTCAAGTAGTCCCGGATCTCCGTGATCCATGCATCCGGTCTGACTTGAGCTTCTGGATCTTGAGCGCTGGGTTGCACGGAGTCCCCAGTGACGCTTACGATCCTTGGCGGCATCCATGGCTGCAGGGCCGCTGGGACCACCAGCTTCGAGGTGCTGGTCAAGCCCCCTTCGCCCGGCTCGGCGTGCCGGGCTGTGGGCCGCAGCAACGTCCTCTCGAAGACTCCTTCAGGCACGGGAGCTCCGGTGGAAGCCTTCGTTGAAAGGTCGTCGGCTGCGGCATTGCCAGCGCGCGGTACGTGGCGCAGGTCCAAGGCGAGGAAGTCTTTCTCCAACATCTGCACGTGAAGCAGATAAGCAGCTAGCTGTAGGTCATTGCAGGAGCATTCACCCTTGACTTGTTTGATAACCAGATGGGAGTCGCCCTGTGCCAACAACTGGCGAGCGCCTAGAGACAGGGCTGTCTGTAGGCCAAAGATGAGTGCTTCATACTCTGCCATGTTGTTGGTTGCCTTGAAATTGAGACGCACCATGTACCCAAACTGTTCCCCCGATGGCATGAGGAGCAGTACGCCGGCACCGGCCCCCTGCTGTCGCGAGGAGCCGTCGAAGAAAAGCGTCCAGTGGGGCTCGGTGAAGACCGGAGCTTGGTGCTCTGGTTCACCGTCTTCGTGGCCCCCTGGGTCAGTCTTTGTTGGTGTCCACTCTGCCACATAGTCGGCCAGTGCTTGGCTTCTGACTGCATGGCGAGGAAGGAAGTCCAGCTGGAACTCCGCCAGCTCCGCCGCCCACATAGCGACGTTGCCAGTCGCATGGGGGCTGTGAAGAATCGTCTTCAGCGGATAGGAGGTGACTACCGAGACCCGGTGGGCCTGGAAGTAATGGCGGAGCTTCCTGGAGGCCACGAGAAACGCATACAGCAGCTTGTGGACTTCTAGGTACCTTGTCTTGGCATCATGAAGTACTTCGCTGATGTAGTAGACAGGCCTCTGGATGGTTCGGACCCTCTCTCTTAGGTCTGGGAGGTCTTCATCCATTGGCCCTGGTCCGCCGGAGATGAGTGGGTCCAAGGGGGCCTCCGGGAGTTGGAACCCGGAGGCCCTTAAGCTATCTTGGCCCTCCGGGGGCCCCGCTGGTTCTCCGGGAGCTCCGGAGAGTCCTGCGGGATCTTCGGGAGGTCCCGTTGGGCCCCCGGGGGGTCCCACAGGGCCCCCGGGGGTTTATCTTGGGGGTCAGGGAGACCACTCTGGACCTCCGGGAGGCCGCCCTGGACCTCCGGGAGGTTGCCTTGGAGGTCCGAGAGACCGTCTTGGTCCTGCGGGGCCTCCCGGCGTCTGTCTTCTGCTGTCGGAGCAGGTCGTGAAGATGAGAGATCCGGCCGCTCTGCGACGAGGACCATACTCACCACCTCGGTTGTTGCCGCGATGAAGAGCAACAGGTGCTCTCCGGGCTCTGGGGCTACCATGATAGGTAGGGTCGTCAGGAGCCGCTTCAACAACTGGAAAGCCTCTTCTGCTTCGTCAGTCCAAGCAAATGGGCCGGACTTGCGCAGGAGCTTAAAGAAAGGGAGTGCCCGCTCTGCTAGCCTCCGTATAAACCGACTCAGCGCGGCTAGGCACCCCGTGAGTTTCTGGACATCTTTGACACGGGCGGGAGGCCGCATAAGTCGATGGCCTTGATCTTCTCTGGGTTGGCCTCAATCCCCCGGTGGGAGACCAGGAATCCTAAGAGCTTCCAGAGGATACACCGAACACACATTTGTCGGGGTTCAGCTTGGTGCGCGTAGAGCGCAATTTATCAAAAACTAAGGCTAGGTTATCTAACAAAGATGAAACCTGCTTGACCTTGACAACGATGTCATCGACATACACCTCAACTAAGTCTCTTATTAACTCTCCAAAGGTTTTGTGCATTGCTCGCATAAACGTGGGGAGAGCATTCTTTAGGCCGTAAGGCATAGAGACATAACAATAAAGGCCATCTACTGTGATGAAGGAGGTGTGCTCTTCATCCTCCCTAGACATGGGGATCTGGTGGAAACCCGAGTAGGCGTCTATGAAGCACAGCATATCACAGCCTGATGTTGAGTCTACTATTTGATCTATTCTAGGGAGAGGGAATGGATCTTTGGGACAAGCCTTATTGATACTGGTGTAGTCGATGGACATCCGGAGCTTCCCGCCGGCCTTCGGGACAACGACGGGGTTTGCCAACCACCGGGGGTGGTGGACTTCCCGTATGAAGCCAGCGTCCAGCAGCTTCTTGATTTCTTCGACAATGAAGTTTTGCCGCTCGATGGACTGCTTGCGGGGCTTCTGTTGAACTGGTCGGGTGTTGGGGAAGACTTTTAAGTGGTGCTCGATCACCTCCCTGGGGATCCCCGGCATCTGTGACAGCTGCCATGCAAACACGTCAACGTTGTGCCGGAGGAAGGTGACGAGCGCGCCTTCCTAATTACTATCCAGGCCCCGGGCAACCCGGGTGGTCTGGGTGGCTTCGGCGCCGACTTGGACGACCTTTAAGGGGACGCCGCCCTCGTCGAGGGGTTGGACCCGGGGTGCTGTGGCGGAGGCACGGTGGCGTGCACTCGGGTGGAGCTGGTCTGGCTCTGCACTGCTAGGGGCTGGTGCCGCAGCTGTTGCGAGCGCTTGGAGTTTCCCCAAGGCCGACACTGCAGCAGTGCGGTCTCCACGAATCCTGAGAACGCCTGTTGGTGTAGGCATCTTCAGGATGAGGTAGCCGTAGTGGGCTACTGCCATGAATCGGTACAGAGCTGGCCTGCCGATTATGGCGTTGAAGGGGAGGTCGATCTCCGCTACGTCGAACAGAATGTATTCTGTCCGATAGCCGTCCGGCGCTCCGAAGGTCACCGGGAGGCTGATGTTGCCGTAGGGAACGACCTGTCCCGGCCCTACCCCTGAGAACGGGCTCGACGGGGTGAGCTTGGCCATCGGGATCTGCAGCTTCTGGAAAGCTGCATGGCTGATGAGGTTCATCCCAGCTCCACCATCTACCTAAACGTGGTACATCCTCACGTTGGCGATGGTGGGAGCTACCAAGAGCGGTAGATGACCGGCCCCAGCCATGTTCCTGGGGCAGTCGGTGGCGTCAAAGCTGATGGGGGTCCCCATCCACTTGAGGTGCGGTGCGGCACTTGGGAGTGGAGCCACCGACGCTACCGCTCGGCGCAGAGGCTTGACTGCGCTTCGGGACGAGGGGTCGGCGGACCCGCCGTATATGACGTAGAGCTTCTTTCGGCGCTCATCGTCGCTGGAGCTGCAGTCCTCATGGTTGTGTACCGCCTTCACGGCGCGCTGAGGCTCCTGGAACTCCACTTGGTGGTCGACGCTGTCTGGGACGTCGACCTTCTGCTTGCCCTCCCTTTGGCAGAAGGGTGGGGCATCACTCCGCTGCTGCTTCCCGTTACGGAAGCACTCTGCGAGCTTCCGGATCTCCCAGCACTCGGCAGTAGTGTGGCGACAGCTGCCGTGCATGGGGCATAGCTTGTCTTGGTCACCTTCTGGGGCTGGTGACTGCCGCTGCCTCTTGTCGGGGCGCGGCCCCCGAGCTCCACTGGGTGCCGCTGCTGCGGCGACGAGAGCTGCGGTCGGTGATTCCATCTTGCCTCTGCCTCGGTTCTTGGCCTTCTTGCTGCTTCCATAGGAAGTAGCGCCAGATCCGGGCTGACCTCCTGACTCAGAGGTCGGCAGTGAGTGTCAGTTCCGCCCATCGGCTGCCCTGGCGAACTTGTCTGCCAGGCTGAAGAGCTCGGAGACATCACGGACCTCTCTGGTCGCGAGCTTCTCGAGCATCTTCTTGTCCCGGACGCCTTGCCGGAACGCCACCACCACAGAAGCGTTTTGGATGTGTGGGATGGTGTTCCGCACCTGGGAGAACCGCTGGATGAAGGAGCGCAGCGACTCCCCAGGTTGTTGCTGGATGGCGTGGAGGTCGAGCTCCGTGCCAGGCCGGGTGTAAGAACTGCCGAAGTTGGCGATGAACTGCCGGCAGAGCTCTCCCCAGGATGTTATGGATCCCTGAGGGAGGTTCATTAGCCAAGACCGGGCTGGGCCGGTCAAGGCGACGGGGAAGTAGTTGGCCATGACGGCCTCATCCCCTCCTGCGGCAAGTACGGCGGTGGAGTAGATCTTGAGGAACTCCGCCGGGTTGACGCTGCCGTCGTACTTCTCGGGCAGGGGCGGCCAAAACTTGCGCGGCCACCTCGCGAAGTGAAGGTGGGGCGCCAAGGCTGCACATCCTACCCCTGTTGCCGCAGGGATTGGTGCCGCGAACGCTTGGTTCGCTGCTGGCACAGTGTACCCTGGTATGGGCAAGGCTGCGCCATAGGCCGGGGGCGCCGTTTGCATGGCATATGACCGTGGCATATTCTGCACGGCGTATGCCCGGGGCAGAGATCGCATGGCGAAAGTCTGCTCTCCAGGCTGGGTCGAGGCCGACGTCACGCTGTCACCAGCCTCCTGGTTGCGACACCTTTCTCTATGTCGCTCGAGGTATACCCGGGCATCCTGGCCCAAGTGACACCGTTCCAGCTCTGTCCTCAGGTCCGTCGACTGGAGCCTGGTGGAGCTGGAATCCGCCGTCTGCTCGTCAACCATTGGCGTGCGCGTCAGCGACACAGCCGGTTGGACGGAGCATCGTCCCCGCCGAAGTCGAGGGTTTGCGGCGGTGACGATGAGACGGTCTACCTCGCGAATCCACTGCTGGGTCGCTGCCTGAGGCGCGTCCCCAGCAGGCGGATTGTGCAGTAGTGCTCTTGCTGCAGCTAGCGCACCCCCGTGGGGTACGTCCAGCGCAGCTGAAGACCTGACGCTGGTTGGAGCCTGCATTGCCGGGGTCGGCGCTGCCAGAGCCGGCTGCTGGCTCCCAGCTTGCGCCGACACACTCCGTCCTGAGTGTGTTGACATGTACTCCCCCCTGGTCACGGTTTGCCGCGAACACGGGGAGGAGAGTTTGCCGCTGAAGGAAGCTTGGTCATCTTCGTCGGCGGAAACTCGTCGCGCAAGGGATAACCCCCCTACCTGGCGCGCCAAATGTTGAAGTGTGCGGTCAACACTTCTCCCGGGCCTGCACTGGGCAGCCTGTGGAGGTTCTTTTTTCGGTGGGGCTAGTCGCTTGCAGAGAGCTTGAGCGTATGGACGAGTTAGGAAGAGCTTGACACGGTGAGTTTTACGTGGTTCAGGCCGCCGGAGCGTAAAACCCTACGTCCACGGCGAGCTATGGAGCTCGCTGTATTGCTTGTTGCTCAGAACCGGAGTCCTGAGCTTGGGGATGACTGATGTCTAGCGTATGAGTTACGGGAGTGTGAACTCCTCTAACGTTGCCTACCCGAGCCTTTTATAGTCCAAGGCTCGTGTGGCTTACAAGGGGGCCCGGGACCCGACAGGTGGTCCCGGGGAGATTGCCTGCAGACTATCGTATCCGCTGTTATGTCGGTTGTTGTCTCTGGCGAAGGCTTCTGAGTCTTCGTCTTGCCGCCCTGCCCATGCCGCATGCTAGTCGTAGTGGTTGATGACGGCGGGGGCGGCATGGGATGTCTTGTCGCTGCGTTTATTGGCTGGCAGGCTCTGACACCGCGCGCCAGTCTGTGATGTGACTGGGCGCAACGGCACCTGACAGAGGCGTGCTCCGCCTCTCTGCGTCTTGGAAAGGCGCGGGCCTTGAATACCTTGTACGGGCAAGGTATGGGGCGTCTTTACGCCCGCTGCCTAACCCTCGGGGGCAGGCAGCGCTCTTCTGCTGGACACGTTGCGGGTCCGGAGCCCTCCTCATAGGAGAGGGGGTCCGGCACTGCGGGGCACGTGGAGCCTTCGGACCTCCCCTCCGGAGGGGGAGGTCCGGCTTCTGTTGGCCACGTGGCGGGCCCGGAGCTCTCCTCTGAGGAGAGGGAGGTCCGGCCCCGCTGGGCACGTGGCGCCTTCGGACCTCTCCCCCACGGAGGGTGGAGGTCCGGCTTCTGCAGGCCACGTGGCGAGCCCGGAGCTCTCCTCTGAGAAGAGGGAGGTCCGGCCCCGCCGGACGCGTGGCGCCCTCGGAGCTCTCCCTGCGGAGAAGGGCGAATTCCTTAGGCATTTTCCTCTGTGCGCGGGGGTACCCCATATCGCAGGTACCGACAGCGGCAGTGCGGTCTCCACGAACCTTGAGGACGCCTGTTGGTGTAGGCATCTTCAAGACAAGGCAGCCGTAGTGGGCTACTGCCATGAATCGGTACAGGGCTGGCCTGCCAATTATGGCGTTGAAGGGGAGGTCGATCTCGGCCATGTCGAACAAAATGTACTCTGTCCGATAGCTGCCCGGTGCCCCAAAGGTCACCGGGAGGCTGATGTGGCCGTAGGGAACGACCTGTCCTGGCCCTACCCCTGAGAACGGGCACGATGGGGTGAGCTTGGCCATCGGGATCTGCAGCTTCTGGAAAGTTGCGCGACTGATGAGATTCAGTCCAGCCCCGCCATCCACCAAAACGTGGTACATCCTTACTTTGGCGATGGTGGGGGCCACCAAGAGTGGTAGTTGGCCGGCCCCAGCCATGTTACTGGGGCAGTCGGTAGCATCGAAGATGATGGGGGTTCCCATCCACCTGAGGTGCGGTGCTGCACTCGGGAGGGGAGCCACCGACGCTACCGCTCGGCGCAAGGCCTTAGCCGCGCTTCAGGACGAGGGGTCAGCGGACCCACCGTAGATGACGTAGAGCATCTTCCGGTGCTCGTCATCACTGGAACTGGAGCTCTCATGATTGCGCACCGCCTTCACGGCGCGCTGAAGCTCCTGGAACTGCACCTGGTGGTCGACGTCGTCTGGGGCATTGACCTTCTGCTTGCCCTCCCTTTGACGGTAGGGTGGGGCATCAGTTAGAAGCTGCTTCCCTTTCCGGAAGCGCTCCGCGAGCTTCTAGATTTCTCGGCACTCGGCAGCAGTGTGGAAACTGGTGCCGTGCATGGGGCATAGCTCGCCCTGGCCTCCATCTGGAGCCGGTGATTGTCGTGGCCTTTTGTCGGGGCACGGCCCCCGAGCTCCCCTGGGCGCCGCTGCTGCAGCAACGGGGGCCGCGGCTGGCGGTTTCATCTTGCCACCGCCCCTGTTCTTGATCTTCCTGCCGCTTCCGTAGGAAGCGGCGCCAGATCCTGGCTGACCTCCAGGTTCGGAGGCTGGCAGTGAGTGCCAGCTCCGCCCTTCGGCTGCTCTGGCACACTTGTCCACCAGGCTGAAGAGCTCCGAGACGTCGCGGACCACCCTAGTCGCGAGCTTCTCGAGCATCTTCTTGTCCCGAACGCCTTGTCGGAACGCCACCACCACAGAAGCGTTCTGGATGTGTGGGATGGTGTTCCTCACCTGGGAGAACCGCTGGATGAAGGAGCGCAGCGACTCCCCTGGTTGTTGCTGGATGGCGTGGAGGTCGAGCTCTGTGCCAGGCCGGGTGTAGGAACTGCTGAAGTTGGCGACGAACTGCCGGCAGAGCTCTTCCCAGGAGGTTATGGAATCCTGGGGTAGGTTCATGAGCCAAGACTGGGCTGGGCCGGTCAAGGCGACGGGGAAATAGTTGGCCATGACGGCCTCATCCCCTCCTGCGGCAAGTACGGCGGTGGAGTAGATCTGGAGGAACTCCGCCGGGTTGACGCTGCCGTCGTACTTTTCGGGCAGGTGCGGCCGAAACTTGCGTGGCCACCTCGCGAAGCGAAGGTGGGGTGCAAGGGCCGCACATCCTGCTCCTGTTGCCGCAGGTATTGGTGCCGCGAACGCTTGGTTCGCACCTGGCACAGTGTACCCCGGTGTGGGCAAGGCTGCGCCATAGACCGGGGACGCCGTTTGTAGGGAATATGGTTGTGGCATATGCTGCGCGGCGTATGCCTGGGGCAGGGGTCGCGTGGTGAAGATCTGCCCTCCAGGCTGGGTCGAGGCCGACGTCATGCTGACGCCAGCCTCTTGGTTGCGACGCCTTTCTCGATGTCGCTCGAGGTACACCTGGGCATCCTGGCCCAAGTGGCACTGTTCCAGCTCTGTCCTCAGGTCCGTCGACGGGAGCCTGGAGGAGCTGGAATCCGCCGTCTGCCCATCAACCGTTGGCGTGCGCGTCAGCGACACAGCCGGTTGGTTGGGGCGTCGCCCTCGCCGAAACCGAGGGTTTGCGGTGGCGACGACGAGACGGTCCACCTCGCGAACCCACTGCTGGGTCGCTGAATGGGGCACGTCCCCAGCAGGTGGGTTGTGCAGTAGCGCTCTTGCTGCAGCTAGCACAACCCCGTGGTGTACGCTCAGCGCTGCAGAAGATCTGACGCTGGTTGGAGCCTGCATTGCCGGGGTCGGCGTTGCCGGAGTCGGCTGCTGGCTCCCAGCTCGCGCCAACACACTCCGTCCAGAGTGCGTCGACATGTACTCCTGGTTCGCCGTGAACGCGGAGGAGGAGAGTTTGCCGCTGAAGGAAGCACTTGGCAGCCCGTGGAGGTTCTTTTTCAGAGGGGCTAGTCACTTGCGGAGAGCTTAAGCGTATGGACGAATTAAGGAAGAGCTTGACACGGCGAGTTTTACGTGGTTCAGGCCGCCGGAGCGTAAAACCCTACGTCCACGGCGAGCTGAGGAGCTCGCTGTATTGCTTGTTGCTAAGAACCAGAGTCCTGAGCTTGGGGATGAGTGATGTCTAGCGTATGAGTTGCTGGAGAGCGAACCCTTGCTATCGTTGCCTACCCGAGCCTTTTATAGTCCAAGGCTCGGGTGGCTTACAAGGGGGGCCCGGGACCCAATAGGTGGTCCCGGGGAGATTGCCTGCAGACTACCGTATCCGCAGTTATGTCGGTAGTTGTCTGGCGAAGGCTTCTGAGTCTTCGTCTTGCTGCCCTGCCCATGCCGCACGCTAGTCGTAGTGGTTGATGACGGCGGAGGCGGCAGGGGATGTCTTGTCGCTGCGTTTATTGGCTGGCAGGCTCTGACAACGCGCGCCAGTCTGTGATGTGACTGGGCGCAACGGCACCTAACAGAGGCGTGCTCCGCGTCTCCGCGTCTTGGGAAGGCGCGGGCCTTGAATACCTTGTACGGGCAAGGTATGGGGTGTCTTTACGCCCGCTGCCTACCGCTCGGGGGCTGACAGCGCTGTTCTGCTGGCCACGTGGCGGGCCCGGAGACCTTCTCAGAGGAGAAGGGGGACCGGCCCCGCAGGACACATGGAGCCTTTGGACCTCTCCCCGCGGGGGGGGGGGGAGGTGGGGAGGTCCGGCTTCTATCGGCCACGTTGCAAGCCCGGAGCCCTCCTCAGAGAAGAGGGAGGTCCGGCCCCGCAGGACACGTGGAGCCTTCGGACCTCTCCCCGCGGAGGGGAGGTCCGGATTCTGTCGGCCACGTGGCGAGCCCGGAGCTCCTCTCTAAGGAGAGGGAGGTCCGGCCCCGCTGGACACGTGGCGCCTTCGGACCTCTCCCCAGCGGAGGGGGGAGGTCTGGCTTCTGCAGGCCACGTGGCGAGCCCGGAGCTCTCCTCTGAGGAGAGGGAGGTCCGGCCCTGCCAGACGCGTGACGCCTTCGGAGCTCTCCCTGCGGAGAAGGGCGAGTTCCTTAGGCATATTCCCCTGTGCGCGGGGGTACCCCATATCGCGGGTACCGACAGTGGCCCCCGGGCCCATCTCGGGGGAGATAGCGAGCCCGAGGTGGGACCTCCGTCTCTTCTGATCCGCGCACTTTTCCTAAGTCCCGCATTGACCGCTGCCGGAGCACGAACAGTCGCGGGATCGTGGGGGTGTGCGCCCACTTGATGGTTGCCTTTACTGCGGCGGTTCCCAAGACTGCCACTTCTGCATGTTGCGGCGCTTTCTTCGGGAACCGCAGGAGTGCCTTGCCGGCTCGTCTTCTTGGGAGACTGACTCCATGACCCACCGCTCCAGCTGGGCGGCTTGGGTCCACCTGTCATTGGCGCTCGGTCTTGGGGCCGAAGCGGTTGCCGATGCGGCGTATTCGAAGAGTTCCGAATCACTTGGAATTGCACCTGGGAAGTTTTAAGAGGGGATCTTACCCACATTGCGGCTTCCCTTCGCACTTCCTAGCGCTTTTTCTTGGACTCTTGTGCCTTTGTCTTCTTGCCTTTGAGTCCTCCCTCATCATGGCCTCCAACCCGCCACAAGAGAAGAAACGCGCTCGATCTCCTCCAGTGGCGGCATCTGTGCCAAGTCGGGGATCTGGGGTGCCTGCACCTCCTACTTTTGGAGATGGCACTCCTTCCGGTGGCGACACAAAAAGGCACTGGGCTGATGCGTTGAGGGGAGCTTCTGGAGCGTCCCCTGCTCCGCTAGTCCAGGCGACTACGGAGCGGCTGTCAGTGATGACGGCAGGCTCTGTGAGTCCTACCCCGGCTCGGAAGTCGGGCTAAAGAGCCCGCTGGAGTGTTCGCGCTTCCCGGCCGTCCCCGACTGGCGGGGAGTCTGCGCCGTTGCGCCCGCAAACCGGGACGGCTTCCGCGGCCCCCAAGCCAGCACGAGTTTCTTATGTTCCGTTGTGCCCGGATCCCGCGGCGGCGTCATCCCTTCCTGCCGAGACGGCCGCCGTGGCCCCCAGTCCAGCGCAGGTCGACCCTGCACCAGGTGACCCAGCTTCTATTTCGGCGTCGACTTCCCCCGCTCGTCCCCCTACACCGGTCAAGAAGCCAGAAGGTAGAGAGAGTCCGGCGGGATCAGCTGCCGGAGTCCCGGCGCCAGCCTCTCCTGACCGGCATCTAGTCCCGGTCGCTGGTTCATCAACTTCTCTTGAGGATGATGTGATGGAGGAGGTCGGGGGTGCTTCTCCGGACTCTGCTGCCCCACTGCCCCTGGCGGATGCCTTCGCGCTCGCCCAAGCGAGCACCTGACAGGTCTTGGCCGCACTTGGTCGCGAGCGAGAGGAGCATACGGTTGAAAGGAATTGCCTCCTCACCTGGGGGAACCTTTTGCGGGAGCGGACCGCGAAGGCCAAGGGCGAACTTGGCTCCAGGAAGGAGTTGCTTGACTTCAGGGAAGTGCTCCTCGACCGGCTGAAGCGGTCTGTCGACCGCCTGGACGCCGAAACGCGGCGGATCAACAGGGAGGCCCTTGAGGCATACGCTCGGGCCGAGAAGAGCCTCTCTACCGCGGAGGAGATACGGCAGCTGTTGGAGCGCCGTAAACTCGCCGTTGAGGACCGGGAGTGTTCCACGGCAGCCGAGGCGGAGAGGGTCGCTGCGCAGCTGGCAGCGTGCGAGGATGACCTGCGAGCTCGGACCGAGGAGCTAGAGGCTCAGAAGGCAGCGAACGCCAGGCGATCCTGGATCGGGAGTTGGCTGCCGACTTCAAGGCTTCTGAGTTGGAGCGGCTCGCAAGACTCTCCGCCTTCAGGAAAGCTCCCTGGCGGCCAAGGAGAAAGAATTCTCCGAGAGAAACCAAGAGGCCCTGCAGGCAGCCCGCCGCGAGGTGGAGGAGCTCTCGGCCTTGCGGTCCTCCGAGACGCATGCGGTCTCAAGCTTCATTAATCGGGCGGGGTCCGCCCTGATCCCTCTTGGCTTCAGTCCGGTGAGGGCAGCGGCTCCTGCGTTGAAGGTGGCGGAGGTGATCCCCGCGCTGGAGTCGATCAGCGCCAAGCTGGACAGGCTAGACTCGGTGGTCGCCAACGAGCTTGAGGCCGAGGGACGAGGTCTGGCCCTAGAGGTCGCCACACATGTGCTGGCATGCTTCAGGAGCCGGGACCCTTCTTTCTCCCTGGAGCCAGCGAGAGAGGGCTCTGCCGCGGAGCGGGAGGAGACTGCCAGGGCTGAAGTCGGGGACTTGGCAGCCCTTGTAGCCGCTAGGTTCCGGTGTGAACCGGGAGGACCCTAGGACTTCTCCCTTTTTATTGAGTCTGTAGTCCAGCTCATGGAGCCT
Organism: Neostapfia colusana; assembly: GCA_030760725.1. Lineage (NCBI taxonomy): Eukaryota > Viridiplantae > Streptophyta > Magnoliopsida > Poales > Poaceae > Neostapfia > Neostapfia colusana. Next base: position 26,012,555 of record JASWHV010000017.1, on the reverse strand, counting down.
CGAATAAATAGACTCTCTTGAATGTTTGTGCATGTGATGCCTTTTCCCTCCTTCTTGGTTTTGCCTGACCGAGTCCTTAGCTCCGCAAGGTACTCAGAGGCCTCCACCAATCTCGGAGCTATGCACAGACACCTTCCCCAGGTCCTAACTGTATTAGGGGCCCCCGGGGGTCTCCGGATCTCGCCCCATGGGGAGGTCCAGATCTTCCGGCCACGTGGCAGGTCCGGAGACCCTCCTGAGGAGGCGGGAGCTCTGGCCCTGCTGGACACGTGGGGCTTTCGGAGCCCCCCCGCCGAGGGGGAGGTCCGGTTTCCGCCTGCCACGTGGTGAGTCCGGAGCCCCCCTCAGGGGAGGCGGGAGCTCCGGGCCCGCTGGACACGTGGGGCCTTCGGGCCTTGCCCCTGCTGAAGGGGCGGGACCCGGTCCTTCCAGTCCTATGCCGGAGTAGTTGGTAGCTCCTTTCCCCCCGCTTCGTGCAGTCCCCGTTGCAGTAACCTGGAGGTCTTACACACAGGCAGAGGAAACGTAATTCTCCTCGGGGGGTCCTCCCCTCCCGTCTCCTAGTCTTATTCGGCTTACGATCCTGATCCGTTATACGGGGCTTGGGCAATTCTGTGCATGAGGCGCCGGAGCTCCGGCTCCCTCCGAGGTCCGGGTACGACCGTCCGATCCCTAGTACCAGGCCGTGCGCCGGGGAAGCAGAGTGCACAGGCTTTGGGTTCATGACCAGGCAAAGCGGCTGTACTCCCCTGGACCTCCGGAGGGCAGGATGCGCACGCTTTGGGCACGGAGCCGGCTAAGCGGGATACGCACCCTGGACCCCCCATGCACAACGCAGGCTTTCCTGGAGGTGACCAACTGGCACCGCAACACCTGACTGGGGGAGGCCCGAGAGACTCACTTGGCCATCGGCAGGTGTCTCAAGCGCAGCTACCCTCGGTAGGATAGCAAATGCTGACTATGGATGAGCGCAGGAGAGAGGGAGCTAGATGTACGATGAGCATACATAGAGAGTGCGATCATAAAAATTAATGCGTAATTTAAATGAGCACATGAGAGAGAGCGAGGTAGAACAGGTTTCTGTGTTAATGCCCATAGGTGGAAGTCAGGCTGTACATGGAGGCAATGACCCGCCTCGTCAAGAAGGGAAGCAAGACTCTACGCGCTTAGGGTCAGAACCAGGCTAAGCTGAACGTAGTCCTGTACCATCCCTTGAGACTTAGCTACCCCAAGCGCTGTTCCTAGACTCTATGGGATTTATTACAGAAGGGAACGACCCTGTTCTACTAATGCTCGGGGGGTAGGACTTACAGTGTTGTTCCACGCCAAGGGGTTCTGGGAACGGATCCCATACTCGGTTGAAAGGCATGTGTACCTGAGATGGCAACTTTCGTGAATCGGAAGGGACCTTCCCGGCTGGGGGAGAGTTTATAGGTCCTTCTCGGGAAAGTGCGTACCGCGGCACCAGGTTGCCTTTCTGCAGGTCCCTGACGCGTATGGTTCTTTGGTGGTAGTGCTAGAGCAGTAGCCGAGACCGTGCGTTGTGGGGTGTTACCTGCAGCCGAGCCTCGTCGACGAGGTTTTCATCTTCATGCTGGATCAGGTCCTGCGCGGCTTCTCCTGGGCGCCCCCGGGGAGTTCTCCCCTTCTGGCTAAGGCCTTAAAGGGGTAGGTGGACCCGGGCTCGTCTTGGGAGACCCAAGGCGTCTTCTCCTTCTGGCAAGGCCTTCAAGGGGTTGACAAACCTTGGGTGGCCCCCAGGAGGTATGACCGAGGAACGGAGGCGTGCTCTCGGGTGGGGCTGGCCCGATCTTGCACCATTGTGATTGGTACATGGGCTGCTGCGACTACTTGGAGCTTCTCCAAGGTTTACGCCGCAGCAGTGCAGCCTCCACTGACCTGGGACGGCAGCCACTGTCGGCTACCGCCCCGGCCCGTCACCGTCGGAGCTGGAGTCCTCACCATTATGCACTGTCTTCATGGCACGCTGAGGCTCCTGAAAACCCACCTGGTGGCCGGCGCTGACTGAAGCGTCGACTTTCTGCTTGCCATCCCTCTGAGGGAGGTGCGGTGCCTCAGCTCTCTGCTGCCTTCCTTTGCAGAAGCGCTCTGCGAGCCTCTGGATATCCCAGCACTCGGCAGCACTATGATTGCCGGTGCCATGCACAGGGCATAGCCCGCCCTAGTCACCATCTGGGGCTGGCGACTGCTGCTGCCTTTTGTCGGGGCGTGGCCCCCGAGCTCCACTAGCCGTCGCTGCTGCGGCGACGGGAGCCGTGAACGTTGAATTCATCTTGCCACTCCCCGGGTTCTTGGCCTTCTTGCCACCTCCGTAGGAAGCAGCGCCAGACCCGGGCTGTCCTCCTGACTCGGAGGTCGGCAGAGAGTGCCAGTTCCGCCCTTCAGCTGCTCTGGCGCACTTGTCCGCCAGGCTGAAGAGCTCAGAGACATCGCGAACCTCTCTGGTCGCGAGCTTCTCAAGCATTTTCTCGTCCCGGACACCCTGCCGGAACGCCACCACCACAGAAGCACTTTTAATGTGCGGGATGGTGTTGCGTACCTGGGAGAACCGCTGGATGAAGGAGCGCAGCGAATCCCCAGGTTGTTTCTTGATGGCGTGGAGGTCAAGCTCCGTGCCGGGACGGGTGTAGGAGCTGCCGAAGTTGGCGATGAACTGCCGGCAGAGCTCTCCCCAGGAAGTTATGGAACCCTGAGGGAGATTCATGAGCCAAGACTGGGCTGGGCCGGTCAAGGCGACGGGGAAGTAGTTGGCCATGACAGCCTCATCCCCTCCTGCGGCAAGTATGGCGGTGGAGTAGATCTGGAGGAACTCCGCCGGGTTGACGCTGCCGTCGTACTTTTCGGGCAGGTGCGGCCGAAACTTGCGCGGCCACCTCGCAAAGCGAAGGTGGGGTGCAAGGGCCGCACATCCTGCTCCTGTTTCCGCAGGTATTGGTGCTGCGAACGCTTGGTTCGCACCTGGCACAGTGTACCCCGGTATGGGCAAGGCTGCGCCATAGACCGGGGACGCCGTTTGGAGGGCATATGGTTGTGGCACATGCTGCGCGGCGTATGCCTGGGGCAGAGCTCGCGTGGCGAAGATCTGCCCTTCAGGCTGGGTCGAGGCCGACGTCATGCTGTCGCCAGCCTCTTGGATGCGACGCCTTTCTCGATGTCGCTCGAGGAACACTCGGGCATCTTGACCCAAGTGGCATCGCTCCAGCTCTGCCCTCAGGTCCGTTGACAGAAACCTGGTGGAGCTGGAGTCCGCCGTCTGCCCGTCAACCGTTGGCGTGCGCGTCAGCAACACAGCCGGTTGACCGGAGTGTCGTCCCCGCCGAAGTCGAGGGTTCACGGCGGCGACGACAAGGCGGTCTACTCCGTGTATCCACTGCTGGGTCGCTGAATGAGGTGCGTCCCCAGCAGGTGGGTTGTGCAGTAGCGCTCTTGCTGCAGCTAGCGCACCCCTGTGGGGTTCGCTTATCGCTACAGAAGATCTCACGATGGTCGGAGCCTGCATCGCCGGAGTCGGCGTTGCCGGAGTCGGCTGCTGGCTACCAGCTTGTGCCGACACACTCCGTCCTGAGTGTGTCGACATGTACTCCCCACTGGTCACGGTTCCCGTGAACGCGGGGGAGGGGAGCTTGCCGCTGAAGGAAGCTTCGTCATCTTCGTCGGCAAAAGCTCGTCGCGCAAGGGAAAAACCCCCTACCTGGCGCGCCAAATGTCGAAGTGTGTGGTCGACACTTCCCCCGGACCTGCACTGGCAGCCCGCGGAGATTCTTTTTCGGAGGGGCTAGTCACTTGGGAAGAGCTTAAGCGTATGGACGAATTAAGGAAGAGCTTGACACGGCGAGTTTTACGTGGTTCAGGCCGCCGGAGCGTAAAACCCTACGTCCACGGCGAGCTGAGGAGCTCGCTGTATTGCTTGTTGCTCAGAACCGGAGTCCTGAGCTTGGGGATGAGTGATGTCTAGCGTATGAGTTGCTGGAGAGCGAATAATTGCTAACGTTGCCTACCCGAGCCTTTTATAGTCCAAGGCTCATGTGGCTTACAAGGGGGGCCCGGGACCCGACAGGTGGTCCCGGGGAGATTGCCTGCAGACTATCGTATCCTCAGTTATGTCGGTAGTTGTCTCTGGCGAAGGCTTCTGAGTTTTCATCTTGCCGCCCTGCCCATGCCGCATGCTAGCCGTAGTGGTTGATGACGGCGGGAGCGGCATGGGATGTCTTGTTGCTGCGTTTATTGGCTGGTAGGCTCTGACACCGCGCGCCAGTCTGTGATGCGACTGGGCGCAACGGCACCTGACAGAGGCGTGCTCCGCGTCTCTGCATCTTGGGAAGGCACGGGCCTTGAATACCTTGTACGGGCAAGGTATGGGTCGTCTTTACGCCCGCTGCCTACCGCTCGGGGGCAGGCAGCGCTGTTCTGCTGGACACGTGGTGGGCCCGGAGTCCTCCTCAGAGGAGAGGGGGGTCCGGCTCCGCAGGACACGTGGAGCCTTCGGACCTCTCCCCGCGGAGGGGGAGGTCCGGATTCTGTAGGCCACGTGGCGGCCCGGAGCTCTCCTCTGAGGAGAGGGAGGTCCGGCCCTGCCAGACGTGTGGTGCCTTCGGAGCTCTCCCTGCGGAGAAGGGCGAGATCCTTAGGCATTTTCCCCTGTGCGCGGGGGTGCCCCATATCGCGGGTACCGACAGCGAGGGATGGCGAATCGACTCGATATACACCTGAAGGGAAACCCAAAGAGCATGTCACGTACGCACACCCGTGGAGCTGCACAGCACGCTCACTCGATGTCGTACGGAACAACCTTTCACCCAACAGCCCAACCGTCGAACCGGTCGCACCGAAACGAGCAGGAGGTTCCCCACACGGAACATCTCTCTATGCCCATTGGCAGATTTCCACCTTGCTGCCCTCAGCCTACACCTATAAATCGGTGCGTTATGCCTCGACGCCCGGAGGTTTAGGCTACATCGGTTTATCGGGGCCCATATATCCGATATGCCTTCGGTACGTTCAATACTTGTTCAGCAGGGCCGCACACGGATTGGTCCTCAATCGACACGGACAGGGCCGCGCACACAAGACTCCCTCTTGCTGCGCCCTAGCCCCTGCCTAGTCTCATTTTCATTACTAAAGTGATCTCACATCACTCCACCGAACCCGTGTGTTCCCAAGCCTAAACTCGCGAGTAGATTCCAACTACTCGACTTGTACCGAAGTCCTATGAAACATTAAGCATAGCCTGTCTACTCGAGGTCTTAGACACTACCCTCACTCTTTTAGGAACCTTTGGTTATGCAAGTGGGGTTCCATTCATCCTACACCTAATGCACAATCATACTTCACATGACTGATGTAAACAAAGTAAAACTTATAAAAGGGTTATTGCAAACCGGGGCTTGCCTTGTTGCTGCTGGTCAGGGATTAGTTGCTCGTCCGGAAGAAGGAAGTCCAGCACCTCCGGAGCTTCCTCGCCTTCAGCGACTATACTTTATTGAAATACTACATGTTAATTTAAATGCAATGTGAGTTTAGGGTAATACTTCTGCTATTAGTTCTAATAACCAGTCTCTAACAACTGGAACTCTGTTTAAGAATTTAAAGATGAACTGGGTGTTGGTGGTTTGGCTTAGACTTAATCCCATGGTTAAATGCTAAGTGGTTCTCCCCCTTTTCCATATTAATCCCTCAAGTGGTTAAACAGGACAGGGGTGATCGAGACCTCCAATGGAGCTGAGAATTTTTGTGTGAGTTCCTTGTCACAAGAATACCCTCTGGACCAATTATTAGCCCTTTTCCTTGACCGGTTTGCTCAAAATAATTCTCTTAGGAAATAAGCAAAGAAGAATTAATTCTGAGGTAACAACCCTGTTCATGCCCAACTTAGTGAACTATAATTTCAATTATAGCTCATAGAGTTTGCATGAATTGTCCTAGCATTTTTGGAGCTAAGATTTGCCCAGAACTGAATTTCCAAGTTTTGGAAATTCTCTGAAAATGTTTCTGTATTCAAATGAACACAGCATCTTCAAATTTGAATTGCTCTGACCAAATCAACTCCAACTGGTCTGAAACTTTTACAGGGGTTCACTAATGTCCTAAAGAACATTCTGGCAAACTTTGGGGATTTTTGTATGAACCAAACTCCCTCTAAAATTCTTTTTCTGAAAAGCTTTAAAGAATTTTCCAGAATTAAATAATAGGTTTCGTACAAATTGGGTTTCAGATTTGTATTGTACTCAGTTAGAGGAATCTAACAAAATTTGTTTCATAATTTTTGGATTCTCCTACCCCAAGTTGTGGTCCTCCAAAGTTTGAACTACAAACTGGAAATTTCAAATTGTTTAAATGTCTGCCAGTGGGTCCCACCCGGCAGTCTTCTCCTTCCTCGTGCCAAACAGGGGTCTGCGGCGGCGCACTCCGGCGAGTGTCGCCGGAACTGCTTTCCTGGCCGTCTCCCGATCTCAGACTCGCCGCCCCCCCCCCTGTAATTCGTGGCGCTGAACTCGTTGGTGGTGTCGCCGGCGGCCGTAGCTCACCGGAACAGGGCTCCCGACGGTGACAGCGGTGGTTAGGGTTCCGGCATGGTCGGGAATGCGTTACAATGCATCAAAATGATCGGCAAAGGGTCGGAGAGCACCGTGGGAGCTCGGTGTGATGGAAATGACCGCCAAACCCCATGAAACGGTCGGCAACCTAGAGCTCCACGGTGAACCGAGCTATTATTCTATGGCGGCCCGAAAAACAACCCAAACCCGGCCATTCCTGGGTCATTTCCCTTGATTTTGGTCGAGGAGGGCCGCTCGGGAGTGAGGAAGGTGCTGACAAGCCGGCGCGGGCAATAGCTAAGTGAGTAGCATGAATTTTGGGTTAGACTGCGCTCTACCCAAACACACTATGTTTCGGAAGAATTGGAAATACTCTTCACCCGGTGAATCAACCGCTAAACGGCATGCACCTACACAATCTAGAGAGCACGGCGCACCTTTTTCGTGCAGGAGAGGAACGGTGAAAACGGCTGTGGAGCGCTGCTCACGGTGAGCCGGTTGCGGTTCCGCCGGTTGCACCTCGGTCCTCAGCTGCGATCGTCAATTGGTGGACAAATGAAGTGCTAACACCGCAAGGTGGTGAGGTGGTCAGCTAGAGCACACCCAGGCACTTCCTTTTTGTGTGGGGAGCTCGAGCAAAGGCCGAGCAGACGTCGGCGTGCAGGGGAGAATTGGAGGAGCGGCGTCAGGGGAAGAACTGAGCTCGGTGTGGCGCTGCTCGGGAGAAGGAGGCAAGACACGATCGGCTCGTGGTCGTGGCGAGCTGGGGCACGGCTGGGTTTTACGGCGCCCCCATGAGGAGATCGCCAGCGCACGAGGGGAAGAGCAGGAGGTGGCGCCCGCCATTTCTCAGGGTGTCACCGTGGAGCCTCGGCTCTGTTCCGAGTGCAATACTTAGCCCCTAAGGCTGTTGACTTTTGTGCCATTTGATCCTACCCAATGACATGTGGGACCCACTTGTCAGTGCTCCCCCACCCCTCAAAAGATCTCCAAAACTTGGCAAGAGATGAATTCAAATGTTTGGAGTTTCAAACTGATCTACATTTGTATGGTTGGGCAAATCTCCCCCAAATTCAAATGTATATTTGAATTCTTGCACATTTGGATCCTTTTTGGACAAATGGGTAGCAAACCTTTTCAAACATTATTGAAACTTTGCCTCCCCACTAATTTGGATCTGAGGAATCCAATTATGCACTTTGATCTTTGTTTTAGATGCTGCAACCACGAGTTTGAATGTAATAGTTTTGAATCACCCTCTCATGTGTCATGTGTAAACTTCCCCCTTTTTGAAAGTGTAGGCTTTCCCCTCTAACTACTCTTTTGATGGAGGTTACTTGCTCTTCACACTTTTTCACAATCTATCCACAACAAAACAGTGGTGTTGTGTGGTGATAAAAAGTTTTTGCAAGTCCCTTTTCTTGGGCTTTTACATTCCTCCCCCCTTAAAAGAATCTCGTCCTGAGATTATAAAAGAAGAGATAGCGATGTAATAGGGACTTACCCGTACTGAGATGCCATGAACTCCGGGTAATTTGACCGAAGGAATTCCTTGCTCTCCCACGTCGCTTCTTCGGCGGTGTGGTTGCTCCAGAGTATTTTGTAGAACCACAACATTCTGCTACGCGTGTGTCGGTACCTGGGATATGGGGTACCCCCGCGCACAGGGTAAATGCCTAAGGAACTCGCCCTTCTCTGCAGGGAGAGCTCCGAAGGTGCCACGCGTCCGCGGGGCCGGACCTCCCTCTCCTCAGAGGAGAGCTCCGGGCCTGCCACGTGGCATACAGAAGCCGGACCTGCCCCTCCGCGGGAGAGAGGTCCGAAGGCGCCGCGTGTCCAGCGGGGCCGGACCTCCCTCTCCTCAGAGGAGAGCTCCGGGCCCGCCACGTCGCCAACAGAAGCCGAGCCTCTCCCTCCGCGGGGAGAGGTCCGGAGGCTCCACGTGCCCCGCGGGACTGACCCTTCTCTTCTCTAAGAAGGGCTCCGCGACCGCCACTTGGCAGCAGAGCGACGCTGCCTGCCCCGAGCGATAGGCAGCGGGCGTAAATACGCCCCATACCTTGCCCGTACAAAGTATTCAAGGCCCGCGTCTTCCCAAGACGCGGAGACGCGGAGCACGCTTCTGTCAGGTGCCGTTGCGCCCAGTCGCATCACAGACTGGCGCGCGGTGTCAGAACCTGTCAGCCAATAAACACCACGACAAGACATCCCATGCCGCCTGCGCCGTAATCAACCACTACGACTAGCATGCGGCGTGGGCAGGGCGGCAAGATGAAGACGCAGAAGCCTTCGACCAGAGACAACTACCGGCATAACTGCAGATACGGTAGATAATAGACAATCTTCCCGGGACCACCTGTTGGGTCCCAGCTCCCCTTGTAAGCCGCCTGAGTCTTGGACTATAAAAGGCTCGGGTAGGCGTCGATAGCAAGGGTTCGCACTTTGCAACTCATACGCTAGCCATACACTCTCAAGCTGTAACACACCCCCGAGCTCAGGCCTCCGGTCCTGAGCAGCAAGCAATACAGCGAGCTCCATAGCTCGCCGTGGACGTAGGGTTTTACTCTCCGGCGGCCTGAACCACGTAAAACTCGCCGTGTCAAGCTCTTACTTACTCGTCCATCTGCGCAAGCTCTCCGCTAGAGACTAGCCCCACCGAAAAAAGAACCTCCGCGGGCTGCCCAGTGCAGGCCCGGGGGAAGTGTCGACTGAACACTTCGACATTTGGCACGCCAGGTAGGGGGCTTTTCTCCTAGCGTGACGAGTTTCCGCCAACGAAGATGACCAAGCTTCCTTCAGCGGCAAACTCTCCCCCTCCGCGTTCACGGCGAACCGTGACCACTGGGGAGTACATGTCGACACACTCAGGACGGAGTGTGTCGGCACAAGCGGGTAGCCAGCAGCCGACTCCGGCAACGCCGACTCCGGCTATGCAGGCCCCGACCAGTGTGAGATCTTCTGCAGCGCTGAGCGTACACCATGGAGGTGTGCTAGCAGCAGCAAGAGCGCTGCTGCGCAACCCACCTGCGGGGGATGCGCCCCATTCAGCGACCCAGCAATGGGTCCGCGAGGTGGACCGCCTCGTCGTCGCCGCCGCGAACCCTCGGTTTCAGCGAGGACGGCGCCCAGGACAACCGGCTGTGTCGCTGACGCGCACACCCACGGTTGACGGGCTAACGGCGGATTCCAGCTCCTCCAGGCTCCTGTCGACGGACCTGTGAAGGGAACTGGAACGGTGCCACTTGGGCCAGGACGCCCGGGTGTACCTCGAGCGTCGCCGAGAAAGGCGTCGCAACCATGAGGCTGGCGTCAGCATGTCGTCGGCCTCGACACAACCAGAAGGGCAGGGCTTCGCCACGCGAGCCCTACCTCAGGCATATGCTGTGCAGCATATGCCACAACTATATGCGCCGCAAGCAGCGGCCCCGGTCTATGGTGCAGCCTTGCCCATGCCGGGATACGCGGTGCCAAGTGCGAACCAAGCGTTCGCAGCGCCAGTACCTGCAGCAGCAGGTGAAGGATGTGCGGCCCTTGCACCCCACCTTCGCTTCGCAAGGTGGCCACGCAAGTTTCGCCCGCACCTGCCCGAGAAGTACGACGGCAGCGTCAACCCAGCGGAGTTCCTCCAGATCTACTCCACCGCCGTACTTGCCGCAGGAGGGGACGAGGCTGTCATGGACAACTACTTCCCCGTCGCCTTGACTGGCCCAGCTCGGTCTTGGCTCATGAATCTATCTCAGGGGTCCATAACCTCCTGGGGAGAGCTCTGCTGGCAGTTCGTCGCCAACTTCGGCAGCTCCTACACCCGTCCCGGCACGGAGCTTGACCTCCACACCATCAAGCAACAGCCTGGGGAGTCGCTGCGCTCTTTCATCCAGCGGTTCTCCCAGGTACGCAACACCATCCCACATATTCAAAGTGCCTCTGTGGTGGTGGCGTTCCGACAGGGTGTCCGGGACGAGAAAATGCTTGAGAAGCTCGCGACCAGAGAGGTCCGCGACGTCTCGGAGCTCTTCAGCCTGGCGGACAAGTGCGCCAGAGCAGCTGAAGGGCGGAACTGGCACGCTCTGCCGACCTCCGAGTCGGGAGGACAGCCCGGGTCCGGTGCTGCTTCCTATGGGGGTGGCAAGAAGGCCAAGAACCGGGGGAGTGGCAAGATGAAGTCACCATTCACGGCCCCCGTCGCCGCAGTTGCGACGACTAGTGGGGCTCGGCGGCCACGCCCCGACAAAAGGCAGCGGCAATCACCGGTCCCAGACAGTGACCAGGGCGGGCTATGCCCCGTGCATGGCACCGGCAACCATACTGCTGCCGAATGCTGGGAGATCCAGAGGCTTGCGGAGCGCTTCCGCAAAGGAAGACAGCAGAGGGCTGAAGCACCGCCCTACCCTCAGAGGGATGGCAAACAGAAGGTCGATGCCCCAGTCACCGCTGCCCATCAGGTGGGGTTCCAGGAGCCTCAGCGTGTCATAAAGACAGTGCATGACGGAGAGGACTCCAGTTCCGACGGTGACGGGCCAGGGCGTTAGCCAACTGCGGTGCGCCTCCGTGCCTTGAACATACCTCTCGGGAGCAGCCTAAGGTCTGTCAACCCCTTGAAGGCCTCGCCAGAGGGGGAAGATGCCTTAGGTCATCCATGACGGGCCCGGGCCTACCTACCCCTTGAAGGCCTTAGCCAGCAGGGGAGAACTCCCCGGGGGCCCCCAGGAGAAGCCGCGCAGGACCTGATCCAGCACGAAGATAATAACCTCGTCGAAAAGACTCGGCTGCAGGGAACACCCCACAACGCACGGTCTCGGCTAATGCTCTAAGCACTACCGCCAAAGAACCAAACGCGTCGGGGGCCTGCAGGAGGGCAACCTGGTGAAGCGGAATGCTCTATTCCAAGAAGGACCCATAAGCTCTACCCCAGCAGGGAAGGTCCCTTCCGAATCATGAAAGCTGCCGCCCCAGGTACACATGCCTTTCAACCGAGAGTGGGATCCATTCCCAAAAATCCTTGCCATGAAGCAACGCTGTAAGTCCTACTTCCCGAGCATCAGTAGAACAGGGTTATTCCCTTCTGTAATGGATCCCATAGGATTTAGGAACAGAGCTTGGGGCAGCTAAGCCTCAAGGGATGGTACAGGAATACGTCCAGTTTAGACTGGTTCCGACCCTAAGCGCGTAGAGTCTTGCTTCCCTTGAAGATGAGGCGGAACATTGCCTCCATGTACAGCCAGAATTCCATCTATGGGCACGAATACAGAGACATGTTCTACTTAGCTCTCTCACATGCGCTCATATAAATTATGCATTAATTTTTATGATCGCAGTATCTGTATGTTCATCGTACATCTAGCTCCCCCTCTCCTGTGCTCATCCATAGTCGGCATTCGCTATACTACCGAAGGCGGCTGCGCTTGAGGCACCTGCCGATGGCCGAGTGAGTCTCTCGGGCCTCCCCCAGTCAGGTGTTGCGGTGCCAGTTGGTTACCTCCAGGAAAGGCCTGCGTTGTGCATGGGGGGTCCAGGGTGCGTATCCAGCTTAGCCGGCCATGAGCCCAAAGCATGCGCATCCTGCCCTCCGGAGGTACAGGGGAGTACGACCGCTTTGCCTGGTCATGAACCCAAAGCACGTGCACTCTGCTACCCCAACGCATGGCCCGGTACTAGGGATCGGACGGCCGTACCCGGACCTCGGAGGGAGCCGGAGCTCCGGCGCCTCGTGCACAGAATTGCCCAAGCCCCGTATAGCGAATCAGGATCGTAAGACTGATAAGACTAGGAGACGGGAGGGGAGGACCCCCGAGGAGAATTACGTTTCCTCTGCCTGTGTGCAGGACCTCCAGGTTACGGCGACAGGGACTGCATGAAGCAGGGGGGAAAGGAGCTACCAACTACTCCGGCCTAGGACTGGAAAGACCGGGACCTGCCCCTCCAGCAGGGGCGGGACCCGGGGCCCCACGTGTCCAGCGGGCCCGGAACTCTCTCCAAACTTGAGGAGGGCTCCGGGCTCGCCACGTTGCAGGCGGAAACCGGACCTCCCCCCTCGGTGGGAGGGCTCCGAAAGCCCTACGTGTCCAACATGGCCGGAGCTCCCGCCTCTTAAGGAGGAGCTCCGGAGCCGCCACGTGGCAGGCAGATTTGGAGCTCCCCATAGGGCGAGATCCGGAGACCTCCGGGGGCCCCTAACACGGTTAGGACCCGGGGAGGGTGTCTGTGCAAAGCTCCAAGATTGGAGATGGCCTCTGAGTACCTTGCGGAGCTAAGGACTCAGTCAGGCAAAGCCAAGAAGGAGAGAAAAAGCATCACAGACACAAGTATCCAAAAGAGTCAAATTAAGCGAGGCTCCATGAGCTGGACTACAGACTCGATAAAAAGGGAGAAACAAGTCCTAAGGACCTCCCGGCTCCCGCCGGAACCTTGCGGCTATAAGGGCGGCCACATCCTCGACTTCTGCCCTGGCAGCTTGCTCCCGCTCTGCGGCTGGGCCCTCTCTCGCTGGTTCTAGCGAAAAAGAGTGGTCACGGCTCTTAAAGCATGCCAGCACATGTGAGGCGACCTCTAAGGCTAGGCCACGCCCCTCGGCCTCAAGCTCGCTGGCGACCACCGAGTCTAGCCTGTCCAGCTTGGCGCCGATCGACTCCAGCGCGGGGATCACCTCCAACGCAGGGGCCGCGGTCCTCACCGGACTGAAGCCAAGAGGGATCAGGGCGGACCCCGCTCGATCAACGAAGCTCGAGACCGCAAGAGCCTCGGAGGACCGCAAGGCCGAAAGCTCCTCCACCTCGCGGCGGGCCGCCTGCAGAGCCTTCAGGTTCCTCTCGGAGAATTCCTTCTCCTTGGCCGCCAGGGAGCTCTCCCGAAGGTGGAGAGCCTTGGCGAGCCGCTCCAACTCAGCGGCCTTGAAGTCGGCGGTCAACTCCCGGTCCAAGACCGCCCGGCGATCACGGGAGACCTGTTCCTCCCTCAAGTCGAGGTCTGCCTTCAGGATCTCCAGCTCCTCGATCCAAGCTCGAAGGTCATCCTCGCCCGCCGCCAGCTGCGTGGCGACCCTCTCCGCCTAAGCTGCCATGGAACGCTCCCGTTCCTCAACGGCGAGTTCACGGCGCTCCAACCGCTGCCGCATCTCCACAGCAGCAGAGAGGCTCTCTTCGGCCCGGGCGTGTGCCTCCAGAGCCTCCCTGTTGATCCGCCGCAATTGGGTGTCCATGCGGTCGACAGCCTGCTTCATCCGGTCGAGGAGCACTTCCCTGAAGTCGAGCAGCTCCCGCCTGGAGTCGAGCTCGCTCTTAACCTTCACGGTCCTCTCCTGCAAAAGGTTCCCCCAGGTGAGGAGGCGATCTCGTTCAACCATATACTCCTCCCGCTCACGACCTAGTGCAGCCAAGACCTGCCGAATGCTTGTCTCGGCAAGCGTGAAGGCATCCGCCAGGGGCAATGGAGCGACAGAGGCTGGGGCAGTCCCCCCGACCTCCTCCATTACCTCATCCTCAAGAGGAGTCGACGCACCAGCAACCGAGACGAGACGCCGATCAGGAGAAGTTGGCTCCGAGGCTCTGGCAGCCGGGCCAGCCGGGCTCTCTTCAGCTTCTGCCTCCTCGATCTGAGGAGAGGGGCGAGCCGGTGAAGGCGGTGCTGGAGAAAAGGCCGGGCCGCCTAGTGCAGGGTCAACCTGCGCTGGCTTGGGGGCCGCGGTGGCCGTCTCGGCAGGAAGAGACGACGCCGCCGCGGAGTCCGGGCACACCGGAACAGGAGAAGTTCGCGCTGGCCTGGGGGCCGCGGCAGTTGCCCCTGGCTCCGAGCGCAGCGGCACAGATTCCCCGCAAGTCGGGGAAGGCCGGGAAGCGCGGACACTCCAGCGGGCTCTGAACCCCGACTTCCGAGCCGAGGTAGGACTCCCAGAGCCCGCTACCGTCACTGACGGCCGCTCCGCAGTCGCTTGAACTAGCGGAGCAGGGGACGCCCCAGAGGCTTCCCCCAGCGCATCAGCCCGGGGCCTCTTCGAGTCGCCACCGGAGGGAGTGTCAGGCACCCCAGAATCCCGACTTGGCACAGACGCCGCTGCTGGAGGAGATCGAGCGCGCTTCTTCTCTGGTGGCGGGTTGGAAGCCATGGCACGGGAGAACTCAAGAGCAAAAGCACAAGAGTCCGAGAAGAAACGCAGAGAAGTGTGAAGGGAAGCTGCAATGTGGGTAATACCCCCTCTAAAAACTTCCCGGGTGCAATTCCAAGCGATTCGGAACTCTTCGGATACACTGCATTGGCAACCGCTTCGGCTCCTAAACCGAGTGCCGATGACGGGTGGGCCCAAGCCGCCCAACTGAAGTGGTGGGTCAAGGAGTCAGTCTCCTGATAAGATGAGCCGGCAAGGCACTTCGGCGGTTCCCGAAGAAAGCGCCGCAACGTGCAGAAGTGGCAGTCTTGGGAACCGCCGCAGTAAAAGCAACCATCAATTGAGCGCACACTTGACACGACCCCATTGGTCCTGTCGAGCCAGGATCACGCTGAGGGGTGCTGCGTTGCACAGCACCGTATAACACACGTCAAAGGTGCAAAGCGGAAGCGGAAGCTTTATTACATAAACAGGTTTATGAACATGTTTACATCAAAATAAGTTCAGTCTACACTCACGGGCATAGACTAAGCATCAAGTGCACATTCAGCCCTCGAACGTGTCCTTGCTAGCACACACGCACACTAACTCTGCGGCGTGCACGACTCCCACTCGACGGGGTTCCCCTCCTGGGGTTCCGTCTCCTCTTCGGGAGTCCCTTCCTTATAGAACCCTGCAAAAGCTTCAAACACAAGCAGTGAGCATGAAGGCTCAGCAAGTCTGACCCGTCTCACCTAAACATGGAACTTCTACATGAGGGTAATGGGTTACATGAGGTAAAAATCATTTGCAAGGACTCGCCTAATTAGTAGAACCTTACTTTCAAGTTTTAGCAGCAGGTTGTGGAAACCTTACGCTAAGGTACATGAGAGAGCCGCAATCAAACAAGAAACGCATTTCTCTCATGTACTTTGCCCAAAGTTGAAAAGAACTTTAGTTAGCACTAAGCTACAGCATGTCATTAACAATCAATGTTCAGCTTTCAATCAGCAACATTTTTAACATGTAACTAGCCTGTTCTTTCTACGTCACGGTACAGTGAACAAGTGGTACTCACTGACCGCGAGGGACGGCGATTATAATCGATTTACACCTGCAGGGTTACCCGAACAACCCGTCACGTACGCCCGTACTCGATGTTGCCTACAACAACCATCACAGACGCCGTACGCGACTACCTTTCACCCGTTAGCCAACTATTGAACCGGTCCCATCGTCCCGAGCAAGAGGTCTCTGCACGCGCATCTCCGTGCCGCCAGCCGATTTACACCTCAAGCTCTCAACCTACCCTCTGAACGACGGGCAATGCCTCAATACCCAGCTACCCGAGTTACATCAGTTTCCCGGTTCCCATATAGCCGGTAGGTCTTCGGTACTGTTCTAGCTTGTTCAACAGGCCCGCACACGGCTTGGTCCTCAACCGACACAAGCGGAGCTACAGCACACAGGCCCCAAAGTCCTGCTGCCCTTACTCTCCGCTCGGTCTCATTTTCTTGCCATGTGTATCATGTGCTATCTCTACCCGAGCAATGTGCCTCTAGCCTATTCTCGCGAGTAGTTCCAACTACTCGACTTGTACCGAATCCTACCCTATCCTAGCAATGCAGTAGCTAACGAGGTTTGCAATCCTAAACCCAACCCATGGTTTTCTTGGCTATGCAGTTGGGTTTCCAATCATGACTCTAATGCACAGAACAATATTCAAAGATGTGCTCAAAACAATAAACATTTGTAAAAAGGTTAATGCAAACCGGGGCTTGCCTTGCTGCTCTTGGTCGTAGGCTAGCTGTTCCTCCGGAGTGACGAAGTCTAAGACTTCGGGTTCCTCCTCGACCTTAGCGACTACATGATAACAACAATACATGTATTAATTTAATGCATTTGTATTAAGTTTGAAGTTGTGAAGTCTATAACCCTTGCTAGATAGACCTAATGACTGTGAAACTTTTACTGTGGCTTGGTTATAACCTAAACAGAGACTTGGTCAAGTTTTAGTTGCAGCAAAGCTCATTTGAGCCCTCCACAAATAATTATGTCCTTGACCTTAATTGAAACTCTTAGGGTGTTCTAGGAATTTTCATGAGACAAACTATGACTTTCTGAAAATTAGATTTTCAGAGGGTTCTAATGGAGTTGGTCTCACTTAATTTGGAAGTCTCTAACTAAAGATATGAGCTAAACAATTTCAGAGAAAATTCTGAAAATGTTTCTGAACATTTTCTATTTTCTCTGGGACAGTTTTGCTAATCACACCATTAGGTGGACTAAATGAGCTCAAATGGATCTGAAATTTTTATGGTAGTTCAAGGATATTTTGGTGAACATCTCAGCAAAATTTCAGGTTTTTCCTCCAAAGGATTCTCCAGTTAAAATTCCTAACAGTTTAAACTTTAAGGAATTAATCCTGGAGAATTAAGGAATTTCATGAAGTGAAACTTGATTTTCTGGAAAGTACTCAGAGAGCTGAATCCAGCAAAATTTGGTTCACTCAATTTGGATCTTTCTATCCAAAGTTATAAGGATTTGAAGTTTGAAGGAAATCTGAAAATCGGGGAAAAGTTTAAACTCGCGCGTGGGCCCAGGGGACACGCGTCGCACGCCTAGGCGATGGCACACCGCGGCCCACAAGGGTTTTGCGCGCCAGCACTCCCGATCCCGGCCGCAGCCGGATCCCGATTCAAAATATCGGCCGCTGACAGCTGGGGTCCACCCCCTTCTTCAACCTCGCGACACCCGCGCTCCGCCGCCGAGGGACCTCGCCGGAGGACTCGCCGCCGGCTGCTGTACAGCTCCAAACTTCTTGATTCTGGCCGCCCCTGCCTACTTTTACTTGGGGAACAGGATCCGAGGGTCAGCTGCTCATGACAATGGCCGGAGCATGGTCGGCGACGAGCCGCCATATCGGAATGACTTCGGCCATGTCGGCTGACTCTCCTAGTACCTCAGCTACTTGGGAAATCGGTCGGGGAGCATCAGTGGACCTCAGAGAAGGTCGACCTGAGCTCAAGGCAGCTCGGGGAAGGCCCGAAATAGGTCCTCACCGTGCGCCCGACACCCCCCGTTCGTTCCGCCATTAGTAGACCTTAAATTACGCCGGGCACAGAGGTTCTCCGGCCCAGAGTTGTGAAGGCAACTTGTGCGTTACCGTGTCTAGCTCGTGTGGGAGTGGCCTGAGGCCCTCTAATCCTTTCTAGAGCACGAATTAAGCAGAATCGTACCCGAAGGTCGTTCTGCACACAGAAAGGGGAAAAGTGGAAATTCGCCGCCGGTGAGCAACCACTCGAGCTGTGGCTCGGGGATGAGCAGCACCGGTCACCCGCGCGTCCAAGGGTGCCTTGGCTCGGGCGTGACAACGCCCTGGTTGGGCTGTCCACGAGAGCCCGAGGTGCGGCGGTTCCATGTCCCGAGTTTGATCTTTCGGCACAGCCGATATCAATCGGTTTCAACCGAATTCTAGCAATGGGGAGGATGGAGGAAGGTCTCTAGTACCTTGCTGGGACTCTGGAGTGGAAGGAGGGAGCTGCGATCGGCGTCCTCCGATCAAGTCCGAACTGCGGAAACTTTCGGCCGGTGCTGGGTTCTTGCGGGAAAACACGTCGGTACCTCGGCCGAGGAGGGGGGCAGGCGCCTTAAGAAGGCTCTGCACCGCCTCATTCCCGCGCGTGGGCAAGCAGCTGGTGGCGCGGTGGCTGGCCTCGGTGGCGATCACCGCTGCGGCTCGGCGACCCGAGTGAAAAGGCTCAGTCGGTTTGTGTTGAAGTAGAGGCTGACATGTGGGTCCCACCCTTCCTTTTAACCTCTGAAATTTACTTCTAATCACTGTTGTAAACAGTGAACCCCATACTACCCTTGGAAATTCAAATTATTCACCCATGAGCCATTTGAATTGATCAAAGTTCAAATGAGGTTTGGTTTGAATGAATTTCAGCACAAGTTCAGTTTGAAATTCAAATAAAGTTTGAATTTCTCCCCCTTAGCTCATGTCAAGATCAACTCCAAATGGAGTGAAAATTGGTGTGTGAGCTCACAAAAATGTGCTGAGTAAGAATATGCCTTCCACTTTTAAATTCAGTGGATAAAAATAGTTTGAATTTGAATATGGTTTCAAACTGCCCTCTTCCTAACTATACCCAAAATGACCTCAAAAAGTTTTTGAGTTTGGGTGAAACTTGGCATGGACATCCTTAGCAAAGTGTAGGAGTTTTCATATGTCCAGCCCATCTATATCACATGTGGGAAATACCACTTTTGCAATGTGTAAGTTTGTTCTCTAATGAGCATGTTGATAATTGTTACATGCTCTTCATTTGTGTTCATCATCTTTCCTCAAATGAGGTGTGTGTGTGTGTGGTGATGAACACTTCAATTATGTGTCAAAAACTGAGGCCCTTACATTCCTCCCCCCTTAAAAGAATCTCGTCCCGAGATTATAAGGTGAAAATGAGAGAGAGGACGGTGGAAAATTACCGGATATGCGACGTGAAAAAGTCGGGGTAGTTAGTGCGAAGAAATTCTTCGCTCTCCCATGTCGCTTCGTCCATGGAGTGATTACTCCATAGAACCTTGTAGAACCACAACGTACGGTTGCGTGTGGTTCGGGCCTTTTCATCAATAATCTGCACCGGTTCCTCCGGATAGGTGAGATCCGGTTGCAGTTCTTCAATGTCTTCCAGCTGAACGGTAGTTGATAGCTTGAGACACTTCCTCAGCTGGGAAATGTGAAAGACGTCGTGCACACCGGAAAGTGCTTCTGGTAATTTCAGCCGGTATGCCACCGATCCACATCTTTCGGTAATCTGGAATGGACCGATGAAGCGGGGTGCTAACTTTTCCCTCACCCCAAATCTGTTTACGCCCTTCATTGGAGACACCCGTAGATATACGTGATCCCCAACTTCGAATTGTAATGGGCGCCTTCTCCGGTCCGCATACTGTTTCTGACGGGATTGAGCGGCTTTTAGGCTCGCTTGAATTAGTCGAACCTTTTCTTCCGCGTTGTTGACAAGGTCAATCCCGAAGGTAACCCTTTCGCCAGACTCACACCAGTTCAATGGTGTGCGGCATTTTCTTCCGTATAGCGCCTCGTAGGGCGCCATCTTGATGCTGGCTTGGTACCCATTGTTGTACGAGAACTCGGCTAACGGCAAGTGATCATCCCAATTCTTGCCGTGGTCGATAGCGCAAGCTCGTAGCATGTCTTCTAGGATTTGATTTACCCGCTCAGTTTGCCCATCTGTCTGCGGGTGGTAGGCCGAACTACGGATCAGCTTCGTCCCCAAGGCAGCGTGCAGCTGCTCCCAAAAACGGGACACAAATAAAGTGCCCCGGTCCGATATGATGGTACGGGGTACGCCGTATAAGCATAGGATCCATGAGATGTACAGTTCAGCGTACTTCTTGGCGTTGTAGTTGGTGTTGACGGGAATGAAATGGGCAACTTTGGTGAGTCGATCGACGATCACCCACACAGAATCATGTTTCTGTGAGGTGGTGGGTAAACCGACGACGAAATCCATGCTCACGTCCTCCCACTTCCAGGCAGGAATGCCCAGTGATTGCAGCAGTCCCGGTTTCCGCATGTGGTCTGCCTTCACCCTTCGACATGTATCACACTCGGACACGTATTTTGCCGTCTCTCGCTTCATCCGTGTCCACCAAAACTTTCTTCTGAGTTCTTGATACATTTTGTTGCTGCCGGGGTGAATAGAAAACTTTGATAAGTGAGCCTCATCAAAGATTTTCTTCCGTAACTCCGAGTTTCGGGGTACGACGATCCGGTCCTTGAACCATAGGACGCCGTCTCCGTCCTTCCGGAAACATTTCAACTCCCCACTGTCTATACGTCTCCGCAAATGTGACATGCCCCTGTCATTCTTCTGGGCTGCCGCTATCTCTTCACGGATGGTGGGGATCAAAGCTAGGTTGTAGAGAGCTCCGTGTGGAATCACATGGAGTGGTGGTTCGCTCTCTTCCAATGGTGTGATGGTCAGATTATTGACGTGTGACTTGCGGCTCAGCGCATCTGCCACAACGTTTGCCTTGCCCGGATGATAATGGATCTCTATCTCGTAATCCTTTATCAGTTCTAACCATCTTCGTTGCCTCATGTTTAGCTCCTTCTGAGTGAATATGTACTTGAGGCTTTTGTGGTCGGTATATAAATGTACGAGGTTACCGAGTAGGTAGTGCCTCCACATCTTCAGTGCAAGTACCACGGCAGCGAGCTCCAAGTCGTGAGTTGGATAATTTTGCTCATGGTTCCTAAGCTGCCGTGATCCATACGCGACCACTCTTCGGTCTTGCATCAGCACACATCCGAGCCCAATGCCGGATGCATCGCAGTACACATCGAACGGTTTTGTTGTGTCTGGCTGCGCCAAAACCGGTGCTGATGTCAGGTGCTTGACTAAAGCCTTGAATGCTGCTTCACATGCTGGACTCCAAACATATTTGGTAGCTTTCTTCAGCAGCTCTGTCATTGGCTTGGCGATCTTCGAGAAGTTCGGAATGAACCTCCGATAATATCCCGCGAGTCCGAGGAAACTCCGTACCTCATGAACAGTTCTCGGGGATTTCCAATTCAGCACTTGCGTGATCTTGCTCGGGTCCACAGCGATACCCTCCGCTGAGATGATATGCCCGAGGAAAGGCACTTGCGATATCCAAAACTCGCATTTGCTGAATTTTGCGTATAACTGGTGATCCCGCAGCCGTTGCAAGACTATACGCAGATGTTTCTTGTGATCTTCCTCCGACTTGGAATATACCAGGATGTCGTCGATGAAGACCACGACAAACTTGTCCAGCTCCGGCATGAACACCGAGTTCATTAAGTACATGAAGTGAGCTGGAGCATTGGTGAGGCCAAAGGACATGACCAGGTACTCATAAAGTCCATACCTTGTCGAGAAAGCTGTCTTTGGAATGTCCTCCGCCCTTATCTTAATCTGATGGTACCCGGATCTTAAATCCATCTTGGAAAAGATCTTTGCTTCGACCAACTGATCAAACAACATGTCGATCCGTGGCAACGGGTACTTGTTCTTGATGGTTACGGCATTTAATGGACGGTAGTCCATGCAAAGCCGCAAGGTTTCATCCTTCTTTTTGACAAATAATGCCGAACAGCCCCATGGTGAGGAGCTCGGCCTAATAAAACCCTTCTCCAGAAGGTCCGTGAGCTGAGTCTTCAGTTCCGCCAACTCCTTGGGCGCCATCTTGTACGGCCTTCGGGATATTGGCATGGTTCCCGGTGCGAGTTCAATCTTGAACTCCACCTCCCTATCGGGTGGCATCCCCGGCAAATCGTCCGGGAATACATCCGGGAACTCTCGGACCACTGGAATGTCTTCCAATCTGATAGTTGTGGCTTGATAGACACTTGGAAGTTTTATTTCTGGACTGTCCAGAAATAATGAGTGAGAACCGTGCACCTCTGAGTTTAAGTGCACGACTCGAAGGACGGTGTCTAAAACAGCGCCGTGGCGGGTTAACCACGACATCCCTAGGATGACATCGACCTTCTGTCCCTCTAAGATAATGAGAGACGTGGGGTACACTCTACCCGCTAAGCATAATGGTGCTTTGGAGACCATTACGCTTGCTGAAATCTTCCCACCCGGTGAACAAATTAAATATGGACTATCGGTGGGTAGTATTGGCAAACTGTGTTTAGCAATGAAAGCTTGGCTAATAAAATTATGCGTGGCGCCTGAATCAAATAGTACTATAGCGGGATGCTGGTGGAGTTGGAACACACCCGCAAGGATTGGCTCGCCCTCCGGCACGTCCTCAATGGCAAGCTGGTGGACAGTGCCGGGCCTAGGGTTTGCCCGCCGCGCATTAGTAGGGTTCCGGGGTTGATTTCTCCCCGGAAACTGTGGTGCCACTCCGCCGCCTTGCCTCTCCGGGCAATTGCTCGCGAAGTGTCCTGGACGACCACACTTGTAACATGTGGCCGCTGCTGGTGGAGTACTCGGGGAACGAAAGCCCGGCATGCGTTGCGGAGGTGCAAACGCACGCGGCATCGCCCGCTGCTGCTGTTGTTGTTGCGGTGGTGCTGGCAGTGCCGGCCGGAATGCTGGTGAAGAGTACGGCCGACCGCGGAACGGCATCGACTGCTGTGGTGGCTGCCAGCGTGGACCTGATGGTGGGCGATTCACCATCCGAAACTTCTGAGAAGGACCGCCTCCTTCTCCACTGCTCTGCGGCGCGCTTCGCTTTCTCTCCGCCGCCGCTAACTCCTTACCGGAGTCCTCCTGAACAATCACAGCATCAATGATGTCGTTGAGGCTGCCGCGATTGAACATCGCCAATTTGTCCTTCAGGAGCGGGTTAAGCCCCTGGTAAAAGTGGTCTCGCCGCTTCTCGTCGGTATCAGCATGATACGACGCATATAGCGCGAGATCGTTAAACGCCCTGGAGTATTCCAGCGCGTTCCGGCTCCCTTGTTGCAGGTGTAAGAACTCCTGCGCCTTCCTCTTCATCAGACCTGGCGGTATATGATAGGCCCTGAAGGCCGTCCGGAACTCCGCCCAGGTCATCACTCGGTCGGTGGGCTGTGAAGCACAGAAGTTGGCCCACCACGCGCTCGCGGATCCTTGGAGCTGCTGGACCGCGAACTGAGTCTTGCGCTGCTCGCTAATTTGGAGCAGCCCGAACTTCATTTCTATGGCGCGGAGCCAGTTGTCCGCGTCAAGTGGTTCATCCGCCCTTGAGAATACAGGGGGATGAGTCGCTAGGAAGTCGGAGTAGGAGCTCTGTTGGCGCTCCTCACGATCTTGACGTCTCTCTGGGCGAGACGTATTCGCAATTAACGTTTGCAGCAGCTCTGTGTGCTGCTGATGTGAACCCGCCATTGCCGCGACAATGTCGGCCAATGTAACCGTTGGCAGTGGCGGTGGCGGTGTTTGCTGTTGCTGCTGCTGTTGCTGTCCCGAGGAGTCCTCGGGAGGTGGTTGGGAGGTCTCTCCCCCTTGGCTAGTACCTCCAACGTCAGGGTTGGCACGAGTACGCGTCATTCTGAAATTCAGCACAGCAGCAATTAGCACATGTCTTACTCAAAATTCCATAAACAGCAGTAGGTATTGAAGGGAGGCATGATTAACTTGCACAACATTCACATATATTGATAAAGCATAAACTTTATACAAGATACATCATTCTCGGATTTCCGAGAAGTCGTGCTCATGTCGTCACTACCTATACATACGCTACTGTCTACACGACATGTCACCGATTACAAAAATTGGGTTACGCTACCCTAGCTGCCCTACTTGGCAACCGTAACCCCCTACTCGGAGTAGAACTCGACCTCCTGTGGGTCGTCCTCCTCCGGTACTTCTGCTGGTGGCTCTGGATCTACCATCTCTTCTCCCATTCCGGGTTCTCCCATTGCTGGAAGACCCAAGACCACCGGTATGCCTAACACCGGGGGCACGAGGTCCTGCAATGCATGCACCTCGTCCATAGCCTGGTTGTAGTCCTCTTCCCAGCCTTGTCCTTCCTCAATAGCATCGTCCCGCTCTTGAACAAGGTCCTCATTTTGCTGGGTTAGGGTCTGCACCAGCTCTTGCAACGCCGCGATGTCAACACGGCTCTTCTTCTTTGCCTTCTTCAGACGACGCAACTGATTGTGTTGTTCATTCAGTCGCTTGATCGTCGGAAGGATCACATTGCGGAGTGCGCTGTGAGCACTATCGAAATGATCTCCACGGCTTGTGCTCTCCTTGAGCTTGGTGGCGAGATGCTCCGTATGAACAGCTTGGCTGTCCATCACAGCGTTTCCCGCCCTCATTTGGAGGCTGAGGTTTGCCTCCGCGGGGTTGTACCTTGGGCAACTCGGGTCTGTTGCCTCCAGGTACCTTTCTTCCCACACATGCTGCGCTCGTCCCTCCACCGGAACGAGTGCGTATGGAGTGCCCTCCATAGCCTGCACGTGTAGTTGGCAGAAACGTGACATAGTGTCACGGGCTGCCACTTGCCACATCCCTTCCGGTTGTCTTCCTCTCACCGTGACGGTGAATGGCACCCAACCGGGTGGCGTAGGCCCTGCAGGAACCTCGACATGGATCGCCCACGTCTTGTTCCCCTCTTCGCCTTCTTCCTTGGCGAAGTATTGCGGCATCTGGTTGTACCCGAAATATTGGAGCATTTGCCACAATGCTTCCGGGTAGCCGCTACGGTCGGAGCAGTGGGAAACTACCCACCCGTTCTCCAACCGTTTATCTGCTGCCATCTGTAAAAATATATTTGAGAAATGTCAAATATTTATTTAAACAGTAACCCATTGAGTTATAACATAAGATATGTCATTGAACCCATAATACTTGGAAACATAGTCCAAATTTTTAAACAAATTTGACTGCTGATCTGCTGTTACCATGATAGTCCTGACCAGTTTCCATATCAATCTGATTTAGGCCAGGTTAAAAGCAAAACCAGTCCTGGAGCTCAACATCAAAGTTAAAGTTAACTTCAATAGCTTTCCAGAAAGTATTTGGTTGGCCTAAGATCTGTCCTGGTTCAAAAGTTATGAGATGTCAAAGTTAACAGAATTTCTGGAAACAATTGGACAGCACCTCCCTGCCTTAGGTACTGATTTGATCCAAGAATCCCAGTTAATTCTGTTCCTAATCTGACAAAACTTTCTGTTACAAAGTTGTAACCCATCTCATAAGATTTCCAGAACAACCTCATTTCCTATTTTTGGATTTTTAAGCAGGAAGTTATGCTTAATTTACAGAGAGTTTACAGAGAGTCTTTGCTCTGTCCTGTTTTCTGGACAGTTTCAACTCTACTGCATTTTTCGAGTGGTTAAGGGATGAAACACCTCTGGAACTCAACAGAAAAGTTGTAAAGCTCCTCCAAAGCTTTCCAGAAATGTATCATACGACCCCAACCTCGAAAGAACTCAACCTCTAACCTCTGATTAACTTCAGCCTTGATTTAGCTGAAAACAGAGTGCTCTGTCCTTAACATCCTATAAGTTGAAAACTTATTAGCTTTGAATATCCTGTTCAAGGGAAGGAGTTACATCAAGTTTTACTACTTTGGATCAAAACCTCCAAATTTTTAAATGAAGTTGTTCATTTAGTTGGGTGTGACGTCGATGCGTCACCAGATTATGTCGGTACTACGTCCTCACAAAGAAAAACCTATACCGGACTTAGCCGGCTTCGTTAGTTCAGTGGCACTAAACGTCACTCGCACACGAATGCTACACGTCTACCGTTTCGTGGTCAGGCTACCTGCAGAAACTCAAACAATCATCAGACTCGGCTGCACACCGAGCCCGGAATCCATACAGTTTGTACACCCGGCCGTCATCACTCGCCCGGATGTTCTCAAGCCAAACACGCCTTGAGTTACGTGTTCACGTTTCAGACCACGTGACGGGGTCTCCCATGTTGCACCACGCACGCCAGGGACAGACGTTGCTCGAATACCCCAAACGACATGAAGAGTCGTAGAGGATATCAAAGCGGGTCGGGTTACCTGCCACCCGTGGGGCTCCACCCTTCAGCTTGTGCGCACTGGTGGACAGCGCTTACGTGCACCCTCCAAGACATGAACGTCCCGAGATGCACGATTTTCTGACATAACAAATAGGTTAATAAGCCACTTTCTATATACTAATTACATCCTTATACGGGCTACTAACTCGTTCCTCACTGGATTTTTGAAAAAGAAGACCTTTGTACTGTGTTAAACCTCAAGCGAGCTCTGATACCACGCTGACACGACCCCATTGGTCCTGTCGAGCCAGGATCACGCTGAGGGGTGCTGCGTTGCACAGCACCGTATAACACACGTCAAAGGTGCAAAGCGGAAGCGGAAGCTTTATTACATAAACAGGTTTATGAACATGTTTACATCAAAATAAGTTCAGTCTACACTCACGGGCGTAGACTAAGCATCAAGTGCACGTTCAGCCCTCGAACGTGTCCTTGCTAGCACACACGCACACTAACTCTGCGGCGTGCACGACTCCCACTCGACGGGGTTCCCCTCCTGGGGTTCCGTCTCCTCTTCGGGAGTCCCTTCCTCATAGAACCCTGCAAAAGCTTCAAACACAAGCAGTGAGCACGAAGGCTCAGCAAGTCTGACCCGTCTCACCTAAACATGGAACTTCTACATGAGGGTAATGGGTTACATGAGGTAAAAATCATTTGCAAGGACTCGCCTAATTAGTAGAACCTTACTTTCAAGTTTTAGCAGCAGGTTGTGGAAACCTTACGCTAAGGTACATGAGAGAGCCGCAATCAAACAAGAAACGCATTTCTCTCATGTACTTTGCCCAAAGTTGAAAAGAACTTTAGTTAGCACTAAGCTACAGCATGTCATTAACAATCAATGTTCAGCTTTCAATCAGCAACATTTTTAATATGTAACTAGCCTGTTCTTTCTACGTCACGGTACAGTGAACAAGTGGTACTCACTGACCGTGAGGGACGGCGATTATAATCGATTTACACCTGCAGGGTTACCCGAACAACCCGTCACGTACGCCCGTACTCGATGTTGCCTACAACAACCATCACGGACGCCGTACGCGACTACCTTTCACCCGTTAGCCAACTATTGAACCGGTCCCATCGTCCTGAGCAAGAGGTCTCTGCACGCGCATCTCCGTGCCGCCAGCCGATTTACACCTCAAGCTCTCAACCTACCCTCTGAACGACGGGCAATGCCTCAATACCCAGCTACCCGAGTTACATCAGTTTCCCGGTTCCCATATAGCCGGTAGGTCTTCGGTACTGTTCTAGCTTGTTCAACAGGCCCGCACACGGCTCGGTCCTCAAACGACACAAGCGGAGCTACAGCACACAGGCCCCAAAGTCCTGCTGCCCTTACTCTCCGCTCGGTCTCATTTTCTTGCCATGTGTATCATGTGCTATCTCTACCCGAGCAATGTGCCTCTAGCCTATTCTCGCGTGTAGTTCCAACTACTCGACTTGTACCGAATCCTACCCTATCCTAGCAATGCAGTAGCTAACGAGGTTTGCAATCCTAAACCCAACCCATGGTTTTCTTGGCTATGCAGTTGGGTTTCCAATCATGACTCTAATGCACAGAACAATATTCAAAGATGTGCTCAAAACAATAAACATTTGTAAAAAGGTTAATGCAAACCGGGGCTTGCCTTGCTGCTCTTGGTCGTAGGCTAGCTGTTCCTCCGGAGTGACGAAGTCTAAGACTTCGGGTTCCTCCTCGACCTTAGCGACTACATGATAACAACAATACATGTATTAATTTAATGCATTTGTATTAAGTTTGAAGTTGTGAAGTCTATAACCCTTGCTAGATAGACCTAATGACTGTGAAACTTTTACTGTGGCTTGGTTATAACCTAAACAGAGACTTGGTCAAGTTTTAGTTGCAGCAAAGCTCATTTGAGCCCTCCACAAATAATTATGTCCTTGACCTTAATTGAAACTCTTAGGGTGTTCTAGGAATTTTCATGAGACAAACTATGACTTTCTGAAAATTAGATTTTCAGAGGGTTCTAATGGAGTTGGTCTCACTTAATTTGGAAGTCTCT
Source organism: Neostapfia colusana (assembly GCA_030760725.1). Taxonomy (NCBI): domain Eukaryota; kingdom Viridiplantae; phylum Streptophyta; class Magnoliopsida; order Poales; family Poaceae; genus Neostapfia; species Neostapfia colusana. The sequence goes on along the minus strand of JASWHV010000017.1, from coordinate 25,984,360 downwards.
AACTAAAGATATGAGCTAAACAATTTCAGAGAAAATTCTGAAAATGTTTCTGAACATTTTCTATTTTCTCTGGGACAGTTTTGCTAATCACACCATTAGGTGGACTAAATGAGCTCAAATGGATCTGAAATTTTTATGGTAGTTCAAGGATATTTTGGTGAACATCTCAGCAAAATTTCAGGTTTTTCCTCCAAAGGATTCTCCAGTTAAAATTCCTAACAGTTTAAACTTTAAGGAATTAATCCTGGAGAATTAAGGAATTTCATGAAGTGAAACTTGATTTTCTGGAAAGTACTCAGAGAGCTGAATCCAGCAAAATTTGGTTCACTCAATTTGGATCTTTCTATCCAAAGTTATAAGGATTTGAAGTTTGAAGGAAATCTGAAAATCGGGGAAAAGTTTAAACTCGCGCGTGGGCCCAGGGGACACGCGTCGCACGCCTAGGCGATGGCACACCGCGGCCCACAAGGGTTTTGCGCGCCAGCACTCCCGATCCCGGCCGCAGCCGGATCCCGATTCAAAATATCGGCCGCTGACAGCTGGGGTCCACCCCCTTCTTCAACCTCGCGACACCCGCGCTCCGCCGCCGAGGGACCTCGCCGGAGGACTCGCCGCCGGCTGCTGTACAGCTCCAAACTTCTTGATTCTGGCCGCCCCTGCCTACTTTTACTTGGGGAACAGGATCCGAGGGTCAGCTGCTCATGACAATGGCCGGAGCATGGTCGGCGACGAGCCGCCATATCGGAATGACTTCGGCCATGTCGGCTGACTCTCCTAGTACCTCAGCTACTTGGGAAATCGGTCGGGGAGCATCAGTGGACCTCAGAGAAGGTCGACCTGAGCTCGAGGCAGCTCGGGGAAGGCCCGAAATAGGTCCTCACCGTGCGCCCGACACCCCCCGTTCGTTCCGCCATTAGTAGACCTTAAATTACGCCGGGCACAGAGGTTCTTCGGCCCAGAGTTGTGAAGGCAACTTGTGCGTTACCGTGTCTAGCTCGTGTGGGAGTGGCCTGAGGCCCTCTAATCCTTTCTAGAACACGAATTAAGCAGAATCGTACCCGAAGGTCGTTCTGCACACAGAAAGGGGAAAAGTGGAAATTCGCCGCCGGTGAGCAACCACTCGAGCTGTGGCTCGGGGATGAGCAGCACCGGTCACCCGCGCGTCCAAGGGTGCCTTGGCTCGGGCGTGACAACGCCCTGGTTGGGCTGTCCACGAGAGCCCGAGGTGCGGCGGTTCCAAGTCCCGAGTTTGATCTTTCGGCACAGCCGATATCAATCGGTTTCAACCGAATTCTAGCAATGGGGAGGATGGAGGAAGGTCTCTAGTACCTTGCTGGGACTCTGGAGTGGAAGGAGGGAGCTGCGATCGGCGTCCTCCGATCAAGTCCGAACTGCGGAAACTTTCGGCCGGTGCTGGGTTCTTGCGGGAAAACACGTCGGTACCTCGGCCGAGGAGGGGGGCAGGCGCCTTAAGAAGGCTCTGCACCGCCTCATTCCCGCGCGTGGGCAAGCAGCTGGTGGCGCGGTGGCTGGCCTCGGTGGCGATCACCGCTGCGGCTCGGCGACCCGAGTGAAAAGTCTCAGTCGGTTTGTGTTGAAGTAGAGGCTGACATGTGGGTCCCACCCTTCCTTTTAACCTCTGAAATTTACTTCTAATCACTGTTGTAAACAGTGAACCCCATACTACCCTTGGCAATTCAAATTATTCACCCATGAGCCATTTGAATTGATCAAAGTTCAAATGAGGTTTGGTTTGAATGAATTTCAGCACAAGTTCAGTTTGAAATTCAAATAAAGTTTGAATTTCTCCCCCTTAGCTCATGTCAAGATCAACTCCAAATGGAGTGAAAATTGGTGTGTGAGCTAAAAAATGTGCTGAGTAAGAATATGCCTTCCACTTTTAAATTCAGTGGATAAAAACAGTTTGAATTTGAATATGGTTTCAAACTGCCCTCTTCCTAACTATACCCAAAATGACCTCAAAAAGTTTTTGAGTTTGGGTGAAACTTGGCATGGACATCCTTAGCAAAGTGTAGGAGTTTTCATATGTCCAGCCCATATATATCACATGTGGGAAATACCACTTTTGCAATGTGTAAGTTTGTTCTCTAATGAGCATGTTGATAATTGTTACTTGCTCTTCATTTGTGTTCATCATCTTTCCTCAAATGAGGTGTGTGTGTGTGTGGTGATGAACACTTCAATTATGTGTCAAAAACTGAGGCCCTTACAACACTCCCACGATCTCGTGGCCGTTCGTGCTCCGGCAGCGGTCAATTCGGGACTTAGAGAAAGTGCGCGGATCGGAAGAGACAGAGGTCCCACCTTGGGCTCGCTATCTCCCCCCGAGATGGGCCCGGGGGCCACTGTCAGTACCTGGGATATGGGGTACCCCCGCGCACAGGGTAAAATGCCTAAGGAACTCGCCCTTTTCCGCAGGGAGAGCTCCGAAAGCGCCACGCGTCCGGCGGGGCCGGACCTCCCTCTCCTCAGAGGAGAGCTCCGGGCCCGCCACGTGGCATACAGAAGACGGACCTCCCCCTCCGCGGGAGAGAGGTCCGAAGGCGCCGCGTGTCCAGCGGGGCCGGACCTCCCTCTCCTCAGAGGAGAGCTCCGGGCCCGCCACGTGTCCAACAGAAGCCGAGCCTCTCCCTCCGCGGGGAGAGGTCCGGAGGCTCCACGTGCCCCGCGGGACTGACCCTTCTCTTCTCTGAGAAGGGCTCCGGGCCCGCCACTTGGCAGCAGAGCGACGCTGCCTGCCCCGAGCGATAGGCAGCGGGCGTAAATACGCCCCATACCTTGCCCGTACAAGGTATTCAAGGCCCGCGTCTTCCCAAGACGTGGAGACGCGGAGCACGCTTCTGTCAGGTGCCGTTGCGCCCAGTCGCATCACAGACTGGCACGCGGTGTCAGAACCTGTCAGCCAATAAACACCGCGACAAGACATCCCATGCCGCCTGTGCCGTCATCAACCACTACGACTAGCATGCGGCGTGGGCAGGGCGGCAAGATGAAGACGCAGAAGCCTTCGACCAGAGACAACTACCGGCATAACTGCAGATACGGTAGATAATAGACAATCTTCCCGGGACCACCTGTCGGGTCCCGGCTCCCCTTGTAAGTGTGGCGGACCGGAATCCGCTCATCCAGGATCGTAGAGGGTGGTGCCACGCGACGCGACACCCGACAGCACACGTCATAAGAACATAATATATTACATGGGAAAAACAACTGAAACTGTACAAACAGGTACAAACTTCAGTTACAACTATTGTTTATATTACACAGCGGAAGTCTACACTATACAACTCACGCCCGCCTATCTAGCAAAAGTGGTTGTCCAGCCCTAGGACAACCCACACTAGCTGCACTCCTCAGCTCAGCGCGGCGTGTACGGCTCCCACTCAGCCGTGGTCCCCGACGGAGGGTAACCCTCGCCGGTGGACTCGTACTCCGAGTCCGTGGGTGGCTCCTCACCTGAAAAACACTTGAGCAGCAACCGTGAGCACGAAGGCTCAGCAAGGCTTAACCGACTCACCTAAGCATGAAACTCTACGTGAGGTGCACAATGGACATAGGATAGTAACATTTCAGCAAAAGGACACGCCTACAAGTTCATCCTTAGTTCATCTTTTAGCAACAAGTTAACAGTTCCTGAAATCTGAAATTTAGTAAGCAGTATTTGGTGGCACCCATGTAACAATACAATTATATCAATCAGCAACATTGAATCAACATATTTCATCCATTAATCTACGTCACGACTCAGTGACCAAGTTGTACTCTTCACCGCGAGGGACGGCGAATCGACTCGATATACACCTGCAGGGAGACCCAAAGAGCACATCACGTACGCCCATCCGTGGAGCTGCACAGCACGCTCACTCGATGTCGTACGGGACAACCTTTCACCCAACAGCCCAAACGTCGAATCGGTCGCACCGAAACGAGCAGGAGGTTCCCCACACGGAGCATCTCTCTATGCCCGTTGGCAGATTTCCACCTTGCTGCCCTCAACCTACACCTATAAATCGGTGTGCTATGCCTCGACGCCCGGAGGTTTAGGCTACATCGGTTTATCAGGGCCCATATATCCGATATGCCTTCGGTACGTTCAAACTTGATCAGCGTGGGCCGCACACGGCTCGGTCCTCAATCGACACGGACAGGGCTGCGCACACAAGACTCCCTCTTGCTGCGCCCTAGCCCCTGCCTAGTCTCATTTTCATTACTAAAATGACCTCACATCACTCAACTGAACCCGTGTGTCCCAAGCCTATCTCGCGAGTAGATTCCAACTACTCGACTTGTACCGAAGTCCTATGACTCATTAAGCATAGCCTGTCTACTCGAGGTCTTAGACACTACCCTCACTCTTTTAGGAGCCTTTAGTTATGCAAGTGGGGTTCCATTCATCCTACACCTAATGCACATACATACTTCATATGACTCATGTAAACAAAAGAAAACTTATAAAAGGGTTAATGCAAACCGGGGCTTGCCTTGTTGCTGCTGGTCAGGAGTTAAGTCTTCGTCCGGAAGGAGGAAGTCCAGCACCTCCGCGGTCTCTTCTTCAACGGCTACACGTTTATGGAATATTACATGTTAATTAATATGCATACCAGTTATTGTAAGGTTACTGTTATTAGTTTTAATAAACAGCCTCTAACACCTGGAACTTTGTTTAAGAATTTAAAGATGAACTGGTGTTGGTGGTTTGGCTTGGACTTAGTCACATGGTTAAATGCTAAGTGGTTTTCCCCCTTTTCCATCTTAATCCCTTAAGTGGGTAAACAGGACAGGGGTGGTCTATAGCTCCAATGGAGCTGAGAATTATCGTGTGAGTTCCTTGTCACAAGAAAACCCTCTGGACCAAACCTTAGCACTTTTCATGTAGTGGTTTGCTCAGAATAATTTCCTTAGCAAATAAGCAAGGAGGAATTAATTCTGAGGTCAGACCCCTGTTCATACCCAACTTAGTGAACTACAATTTCAATTATGGCTCCTAGAGTTTGCATGAATTTTCCTAGCATTTTTGGAGTTAAGGTTATCAGAGCCGCATTGGTAATAGCACACGGAGTAAGGATCGTATTACGACAAAAACTTAGGATACGGTGAGGAAACGATATTAGGCCCACATAAGGACTATAGTAGTGTAGTTACTTAAAGTGGCAAGACTAACATATGTGTTTTAATTCTGAATTTTCATTATGTAACGACGCACCTACGTTCAGGTAAGAATGGTAAGGAACGCCACCGAAAGCGGTTCAATTTCGGTTAGCTCCCCTGACGAGGAAAGTGGTTCAGGGTTAGATCTCACAGCTTGGTGTGAGATGTTAATATGAAACTCCTGGACTCTTCATGTTCCTGAGTTCATATGAAACGCTGATCCCTAGCGTGCATTAGGCAAGTAAGTGGAGACCCCATCGTGTGGTCAGTAACGCGATAGTGTGTTCGTCTGGAAGTAGCCCAGGAGGACATACGCAGCGCTTGCCATCGGCGTGCCCTGCAGGGCAGTAGGTGGTATCTGTTGGGTTGATAACATTCCCAACCGTGACGACCCGTTCATGACATACTCGTGTTCCCTGTCGTGTGGTGTTGAAACACGATCACGTACCTTGAGACGTGACTTAACTCAAGGACGGCCGTATGACAATGATACGGGCGTTTGTATTTACTTTCAGATATGGAAATGCCTGAAATGAAACAAACCTTTCAGTGCACCACTATTGAGTGTTCTTCTGCAGGTACTAACCACGTACTTATCCCGTGTAGTATACGTGTGCGAGAGACCGTTTTAGTGCCACTGATAATACGTATATGCCGGTATAAGCCGGTTTAGGATTTTCTTTTGGAGAGGCAATGTAGTACCGACATGTTTCTTACGGTGCATCGACACTGTACTACACATAATAACCTCGTCCCTATGAAGAAATGATTCATGAACTAACTTTCAATTAAAAATGGAAGTTTGAAACAAATATTAGTTACGGAACTCTTATTTTGAGCTAAGATTCAAATGGGAGTATAACCAGGTATTAAAGTTTTCAAAAACAGTGTGCTCTGTTTCTGGCAGGGATTCTTGCTGGACTTTATCGGAGCATAACTCTGAGTAGTTTTAACCAATTAAGGTGTATGATACAGTTCTGGAAAGATTTTCAAGTGCTCTACAATTTCCTTGTAGGCCTCCAGAGCAGAATCACATGTTACATGGGTGAAAAGTCCAGTTGAAGGCAAACTGTTCAGAACCAGGACAGTAACAAAAACCTCTCTGGACCTTTCTGTTTTTAAGCCATAACTTCCTATAGAAAAATCCTTAATGAGCACATAAGTACTGGTTGGAAAGCTACTGAAGTTTACTAAAACTTTGGTATTGAACACAAGTCTAGAATCTGTTGATGACTTGAGTAAAATTTGGAGTTTGTGTGAGCTGGTCAGGGTAGTCCCGCTGATTAGCTTAGCGTACATAAGATTTGTTTAAACATGAATGTGGTTATGCTTTCATAAAGTTCATGACATGTTCATGTTTTACTTATCTTTACTTACTACTGAGATAGAATTTTGATTGACTCAAAATTTTGTTTCGTGCAGTATGGTACGTACACATTCTCAAATGGAAATTGGAGGTTCCAGTCGAGGTGGGAATGACTCGACTTCATCACAAGAGCCATCGCCAACCGGATTGGCAGAAATTATGGCCAAAATGAATGAAACTCTCCAAACTCTAGTTCAGCAAGGCATAGATCGAGAAGCTCAACATCACATGCCAACCCAGAGCACGTATCTGGATTTCTTGGCGACACAACCGCCGGTATTCTCCGAGGCGGCTGACCATTGTGAAGCAAATCACTGGTTACGTGTCATTGAGTCCAAGCTTGGGTTGATCCGATGTGACGAGTTCTCGAAGACCCTATATGCTGCTCAACAGCTTCACGGCTTTGCTGGAGCATGGTGGGCAGAGTACCTTGCTGTTCAACCAGCAGGGCATCGTGTCACATGGGCGGAGTTCCAGGCTGCATTTCGTGCTCGTTTCATCCCTGCGGGCATAATGCAAACCAGTCTGGATGAGTTCTGGAGTCTAAAGCAAGGGGACATGAGTGTTATTGAGTATGCGAAGGAATTCAATCGCTTAGCTCAATATGTCCCTGACTATGTGAAATCACCAGCCATGAAAGGTTATCATTTCTACCGAGGGCTGACTGCTAGGCTGCGATGTGAATTGGCTCAAGTTAGCCAAGAGAATTTTGATGAGTTTGTGAGCTGTACTATCGCCCAAGAATATTATTCCAACCTCCACCTCAAGGAAAAGAGGGAGAGGGATTCATCACAAGATGAAGACAATCGTCTACCTCAGAAGTATCGGTTGGTAATCCGTTCACCTTCCGGTCGAGAGATTCCACAAGAGGTGCAATCATTCTGGGAGTGTGACGACTCTTCTACTCCACAGAGGTCTTATTCACCTCTACCGCAGCAGCAATTTATTTCTTATGCACCTCAGTGTCAACAAGGTGCACTAGAATATTATTACCCTCAAGAGGTTGAAGGGGAACAAGGTGATTTCTCAGCTGAACCAAGTGCTGTCCCACTTCATGTTGATAACGAGCTCAACGTCAATGAAGCAACTGTACCGAGCAGCAACATAGTGTCTGCGGGTGCAGTTCCACAGAGCAATCTTGGGCAGCAAAGAAAAGCTATGGCCAAAATGGGGACGGTTAATTATGTGTCAGTCGATGATCTGCCAAAGGGAGGACCTGTTCTGGCTGGCAGGTTCACCTTAAATGACAAGCCGGTTGTCATTTTATTCGACTCTGGTGCAACACATAACTTCATTAGCAGGGCAACGGTAATCCGGGATCAGATCTCCACCACTATCACGAAAGGTTCCTACCTTATTCATTCGCCAGGTGGAGACATATCAACTAATGAAGTCGTCTCTCGAGCACCACTTTGCTTGGGTGGAAAAATTTATCCTACCAGCCTCATCATTCTCGAAGACCAGGGAATCAATGCCATATTGGGAATATCATGGTTGACCTTCCATAAGGCTGTTCTGGACATCGAGAACAGGAGTGTTCACTTGGACTCTCCACTTCACGGACGTCAAACATTGTATCTCGACGAAGCGGTTTCCAAAGACCCGGAAGTATGTAATGCCGAGGCATGCAAATTAGAAGACATTCCGGTAGTCCATGAATATCCGGACGTGTTTCCCGAAGATCTTCCAGGATTACCACCTGAGCGCGAGGTGGAGTTCAAAATAGAGTTGATACCGGGAACCACGCCGATCTCTCGGAGACCATACAAAATGGCTCCGAATGAATTAGCAGAATTGAAGGAGCAACTCAAGGATCTGATGGACAAGGGGTTTATTCATCCAAGTTCATCACCATGGGGTTGCTCAGCGTTTTCGTGAAGAAGAAGGATGAGACGCTGAGGCTATGCGTCGATTATCGTCCTTTAAATGCTGTGACCATAAAGAACAAGTATCCACTACCAAGAATTGATATTCTTTTTGATCAGCTAGTGGGTGCTAAAGTCTTCTCCAAGATGGACTTAAGGTCGGGATATCATCAAATCAAGATTCGCGCGGAAGATGTCCCGAAAACAGCATTCTCGACAAGATATGGGCTCTATGAATATCTTGTCATGTCATTTGGGTTGACCAATGCTCCGGCCCACTTTATGTATCTTATGAACTCGGTGTTCATGCCGGAGCTGGATCAGTTCGTCGTGGTATTCATCGATGACATCTTGGTCTACTCCAAATCTGAAGAGGAACACGCTAAACATTTGCATATTGTGCTCCAACGACTGAGAGATCACAAGCTCTATGCAAAGTTTAGTAAATGTGAATTCTGGATCAACCAAGTGCCATTTCTTGGACACATTATCTCAGCAGAAGGCATTGCTGTTGATCCAAGCAAGATTGAACAAGTGCTGAAGTGGAAGTCTCCAACATCAGTCCATGAAGTTCGTAGCTTCTTGGGTTTGGCTGGATATTACCGGAGGTTCATCCCGAGCTTCTCAAAAATCTCCAAACCAATGACGGAGCTACTGAAGAAGGGCATCAAATATGATTGGAGCAAACCATGTGAGGAAGCTTTTCAAGCGTTGGTAAAACACCTCACAACAGCCCCGGTTCTAGCTCAACCGGATACAACCAAGCCTTTTGATGTTTATTGTGATGCATCCGGCGTCGGGCTTGGTTGTGTACTCATGCAAGGAGGACGTGTGGTCGCATATGGATCACGGCAATTACGGAATCATGAGCAACATTATCCAACTCATGATCTCGAACTGGCTGCCGTGGTGTTAGCGTTGAAGATGTGGAGACATTACCTATTGGGAAATCTGGTTCATCTCTACACCGACCACAAAAGTTTGAAATACATATTCACTCAGAAAGAGTTGAATATGCGACAACGGCGATGGTTGGAGCTGATCAAGGACTATGAGATTGAAATTCATTATCATCCGGGCAAGGCAAATGTGGTTGCCGACGCACTCAGCCGGAAGTCTCATATTCATAGCCTAACCATCACGCCGATAGAAGAGGAAGAACCAAGTCTTTACTTGGTTCCATTTGGAGCTCTGCATAACCTAGCCCTCATACCCACAATAAAAGAGGAGGTTATGGCAGCTCAAAAGAAAGACAAGGGCATGGCTCATATCAAAAGGAGGTTAAAGAACGGGGAGATGAAATGTTTCCGGTTAGATGAGGAAGATACCTTGTGGTTCAAGGACCGGATAGTCGTACCCCGTGATATGAGGCTGCGGAAGAAAATTTTGGACGAGGCTCACTTATCCAAATTTTCTATTCATCCTGGCAGCAATAAAATGTACCAAGACCTCCGGAAGAAGTTTTGGTGGACACGTATGAAACGTGAAGTTGCAAAATACGTTTCAGAATGTGATACGTGTCGAAGAGTTAAGGCCGACCATGTGAAGAAGTCGAGCCTGCTGCAACCGCTACAAATACCGGCATGGAAGTGGGAAGACTTGAGTATGGATTTCATCGTTGGGTTGCCGATGACCTCCTGCCACCATGACTCGATTTGGGTAATCGTTGATCGATTAACCAAATCGGCACATTTCATTCCGGTGCATACCAACTACAGCGCCAAGCAGTATGCGGAGTTATACATAGCACGAATCTTATGCCTGCACGGAGTTCCCCGTACCATTGTCTCCGACAGAGGATCGCTGTTCGTATCCCGTTTCTGGGAACAGCTACACATATCCTTGGGAACTAAATTGATTCGAAGCTCCGCGTATCACCCTCAAACCGATGGGCAAACTGAGAGGGTGAATCAAATACTTGAAGATATGCTGAGAGCATGTGTCATCCACCACGGTAAGAGCTGGGATGATCACTTACCGTTGGCGGAGTTCTCTTATAACAACGGGTATCAATCAAGTATCAAAATGGCGCCGTATGAAGCTCTCTACGGCCGGAAGTGCCGCACGCCCTTGAACTGGTGTGAAGCCGGCGAGAGAGTTATTTACGGGATTGATCTCGTAAATGAGGCGGAAGAGCGGGTACGGCTTATTCAAGCAAATCTTAAAGCCGCTCAGTCCAGGCAAAAGAGCTATGCGGATAAGAGACATCGTCCTCTGAACTTTCAAGTTGGAGACCACGTCTACCTCCGCGTATCTCCCATGAAGGGTATTCACCGATTCGGAGTGAAGGGGAAACTAGCTCCGCGTTTTATCGGTCCCTTCGCCATCATGGAAAGGTGTGGACCCGTGGCATACCGTTTGGAGCTACCGGCAGCCTTAGCCGGAGTGCATAATGTCTTCCACATATCTCAGTTGCGGAAGTGTTTAAAAGTTCCAACGGAGATTCTCAAGGGAGACATAGCAGATTTGAAGCCGGACCTCACTTATGTTGAGCGACCAACCTGGATAATTGATGAAAAGACTCGCGAAACCAGAAATCGGACGCTGCGATTTTTCAAGGTGCTATGGGAAAATCACACGTCCGACGAAGCTACATGGGAAAGCGAGGAATATTTGCAACACAATCATCCAGAGTTGCTAGAGGCGTATGTTGAGTAACTGTCCTCTCCACCTTGTCCTTAATCATGAATCTCGGGACGAGATTCTTTTTAAGGGGGGAGGAATGTAAAAGTCCCAAAACTTATGAATAGAAAACTTGAGCTATGAATAAAGTTGAGTTTATATGCAAGAAATGGGACTTACAAAAACTTCTGTTTACTCATGAAAGTGTTGGCATGAGCAATAAAACTTTGAAATCAGTTTGAAATAAGAGGGCCACTTCCAAAAAGAAGAAGGGCATGTTTCAAAAGAGGAAATTCAAACTGTTGTTTAAAAAATTATATTTGCAATGACCAACTCAAAGATCAGAGGGCATATTCAAACTCCCCAGGTTCAAATTGTAGAGGGGGCAAATTTGGAGCAAATTTGGAGGTGCTTGAATAGCAATATCAAAGGAACTTGTAAATTTCATCCAAATTTGAATTTAAACTCAAAACTGAGGAATAACTTATCAAATTGCCAAATGACTTTTGGATTTAAGTTCCTCAGAGCTCAAGTTTACAATGTGCCAAAAATTGGGATATTTAGGAGAGGAGGTGAGTGGGACCCAATTGTCATTGAGGAGAGGGGGAGACTTAGCACATAAGCAACGGTCTCTCTGTTCAGACTCGAACCGGATCACTGTTTTTCGCTCGAAGGACCGAACGCGCGCGCGCGCGCCACCGAGACCACGCGACCGCCAGCTCCCGAGCTGCTTCGACGTCGGTTCCCCTCGCCCTTATCGTCCCCCCACCGAGAGCGCACACCTCACAGCACCGAGCCACGTCCGAGCCACGCGCCCTCCTCGCCACAGCGCCGTTTCCGGGAGCTTTTGCCGCCGCCGCGCCCACACGCTCGGGCTCCCGTCGTCAACCCTCTCCCTGAGCCGTGGACGCCCGGACGAGCGCGAAAGCAACGTCTCCCACACTCCCTGAAGCTGTCAAGGCCAGTTCTGAGGGTGCAGCGGGCTGCAATCGCCTCGGCGAGCCGGTTCTTCCCCGGCGGACCAACCTCGGCGACTTGACTCAAACCAAGCCACTCCGGTGTTTCACGTCCAACAAAGCGACGAGAAAGGTTGGTTACCACCTCTCCTTGCTGTCCACTGAGTTCGGGGTCAGTTCATGGGACCATCTAGCCGGAATTTGAGTTTTACTCACGGCGGTTTCTTTGGGTCGCCGGCTCCAGACCGGGAAATTCTTCCCCGAGGTGTGAGGGCTTCCAGTTGTGTGCTGGTTTCATGATCCTCAGCCTCCTACGGACCTCCTCGACCAAACAGCGCCCGATTCCATCAACCCTAGCCGAAGAAAGCCCAGTTTTAAGCTGTCGCTGCAAAAAACCACCTCGGGCGCACGGTGACAGCATAGCTAGCGGCCTCTCCAAGCAAAATTGAGCACACGTTGATAATCTACACCTTCCACCGCTGCAGTAGCGCTAATCCTTCATGCTTTTGGCGAGCTAGAACAGCGGCGCTACGTCGCCGAAGCTCGGTTAAGCCGCCACACCGTCGCGAGCTCGGTTAGGGCCAACGTCGGTGTAGGGAAACCCTCTCCCCGTGATCAGCGCACGAAATTAGGGGCTGACGGCAAGTTTGAGCACGGGAAGTGAACGGGGGCCTGGGTTCCGAAGTTTTCCGGCGAGCTCCGGCGGCGGGGGTCGCGCGGGAGCCGAAGGAAGACGAAGGTGGTCGGTCCCACCCGCCAGCGGCTGAACTTAAACATACGGGATTCTCTGTGGCCTCGGATCAAACTGTGACAATGCGGGAAAAAGGTCTGTGGCCCCGTGTGGCTCGTGTTTCAGCGGTCGACACGTGGCCCTGTGGCCCGCAGTCAGGGTTTAAACTTTTTCCGAAATAATTTGAATTCCAGATTTGGCTCAAACTTTGGATCTGCATAACTTTTGCTAGAGAGCTCCAAATTTAGTGATTCAAATTGGGTTGGATTCAGGATGAAATGCTCTATCCAAATATGCAACCCCATTTGCATGAAAACGAATAGAAAATTCTGGAAAATTCTTTAAAGCTTTTCAGCAAAAGAATTTTTGAGGGAGTTTGGTTTATCCAAAATTCCCCAAATTTTGCCAGAATATTCTTTAGAATATTAGGAGACTCCTGTAAAAGTTTCAGCTCATTTGGAGTTAATTTAGTTAAGATAATTCCAATTTTAATTTTCTGTATTCAAATGAATACAGAAACATTTTCAGAGGATTTCCAAAACTTGGAAATTCAGTTCTAGCCATTCCTTAACTCCAAAAATCCTAGGAAAATTCAGACATACTCTCTGAGCTATGTATGAAATTATGGTTCACTTATATTTGCATGAAAATGCAAGTTTAATCAGAATTAATTCCTTTATGCTTAAATGCTTAGGGAATTGTTCTGGGTGATCCATTTAGTGAAATGTTCTGAATTTCGGTCCAGAGGATTTTCTTGTGACAAGGAACCCCCAAGAAAATTCCCAGCTCCATTGGAGCCCTGGATCATTATGTCCTGTTCAACCGCATTAGGTGATCACCACCCAAGTGATGAACCTCACTTCTCACTTGAGGATAGTGCTTAGACACACATCCAAACCACCACCCCCAGTGTCATTTTAAATTCTTAAACAAAGTTCCAGTTTAAACTTGTCTGTAGCATTTGTTAGCAAAAAGTTTTACAATTAAAGATATGCATGTTCATAACGTGTAGTGCTTAAACGTGGATAAGTGCAGATTTGATAAAGAAGCAAGAAGGCAGGGATTAAGCTTCAAGTCATCATCAGCAACTAACTTCATCTTATCTGACTTAAGTCACCTGCAAAACCAAGGCAAGCCCCGGTTTGCACTTAAGTTGTTTTTAAAGTTTTCCCTTTGTTCACTACATTTTGTCAAGGTTTGTATGTGCATTAGGTCAAGGATGTGTGATACTCCACTTGCATAACCAAACATGAACCCTGAGGTCAAGGGTAGAAATGTGTCATCGCTGTAGAATAAGGCAATGCTAATTAGGCTAGGACATCCGGTAGAAGACGAGTAGTTGGAATCTACTCGCGAGCTATAGTTCAGAAGATCATAAGTGTGGTTGGGAAAGGAAGCAAACTAAAGTTTACATTTCTAAAGATGAGACCGGGCAGAGGGGTTAGGCTGCGACAAGACGAGGTCTTGGTCGAGTAGCTCTGCCTGTGTCGGTTAAGGACCGATGCGTATGCCGCGTCCAGGAGCAAGTATTGAGTTGTGTACCGGATGCTTACTGACATATGGGAATCAGGAAACCGATGTACCAGGTTCACTGGATTGTAGAGGCATACCACATCGTCTCGTTAGACCTATGAGCCCGAGACGGCGCGACCGGTTCTACAGTTTAGTGTCCTGAGAAAGGTTGCCACATACGACGTAATGAAGGACGCCAGAGTTGGGTCTTCAGAGGCGGGCGTATGTGTCGAGTTATCCGGGTAGTGTTTGATTCGAATCACCGTCCCTCGCGGTTATTGAGTACCGCTTGCTCCCATGTTGTGACGTAGTTAATCAACTTGTGTGGAAACAGTTTGCAAAAAGTGTAATTGCTGTTGTGATTATGTTAAGTTGCATGAAAACCATGTTTGAAGTAGAGATAGAGCAAACTAAATTTATTTTTCACCTTGGGACAAGTGACATTGGAATGAAGCGTTTCTTGTTTGATTGTGGAGTTCCAATGTTGCTGGGCGCAAGGTCACTACTATTATGGCTAAAATCTGAAAGTTAAGGATGAACTCGTAGGCGAGTCTTTTCGCAAATTACAGGATAGGTCTTAAGTTACCCTCATGTAGAGTTGCATGTCTTAGGAGAGACGGTTAAGTCTTGCTGAGCCTTGTGCTCACTCTTGCTATATAAGTGGTTTTGCAGGTAAGCATCGACACTATAAAGAGGGTTGTCCGGTGAGACTCGGAAACTTCCGAGTCATGTCACACTTGGAGAACCTAGCCGCTGCCTGTCTTCATGTTGCTAGCGAGAGGAGTCCGCGGGCTGGACCTCTGCTCGAGTGCTTCTTAGATATTCGACGTGAGCTGTTTATAGACTTCCGCTGTAGCTATTTTATGTAAATTATTTACAAAGAACAGTTGTAAGCTTCCGCTTTTGATTTATGTAATACTGTGTTCCTTATATATGTGTGCTGTTGGGTGCCGCACAACACGGCACCACCCAATGCGATTCCTCGGGCAAGGCGGCACGGCCCTCAGCGTGGTATCAGAGCTGACCCTTGCAGTTTCACGGGTGCGTACAGGTCAGTGACAAGGATACGGTAGCGTACGGGTCAGGGACGCAGGTACGTACGCATGACGTGTGGGTCCTCTGTGTGGGACACGGTATGGTACGTATGCTGCTAACCGGACGTACGGTATGCGTATGCCAGTACTGAACGTATGGACGTGGCTAAGAGGGGACGTTCCTGTCTTGGCGTTGACCGACGAGGACGTCGGTCTTCTAAGGGGGGTGGATTATGTGATATCCTGACTCCCGGTTTAATAGGATTGATAGAGTACTCATACCATCAAGGTATACCTTCTTTTCCGGAAGCCCACCCGCAAAGGACTCCGGGGTTAAGCGTGCTTGGCCCGGAGGAATTTGGGGATGGGTGACCGACCGGGAAGTTTTCCCGGGTGCGCACGAGTGAGGACAAAGTGCGCAAAAAAGACGAGTGGTGGTATGTGGGGACAGTCTATGATCCTAGAGAGCCATCACAAAGGTTTGCCCAGAATTGAATTTCCAAGTTTTGGAAATTCTCTGAAAATGTTTCTGCATTCAAATGAACACAGCACCTTCCAATTTGAATTCCTATGACCAAATCAACTCCAAATGGTATGAAACTTTTACAGAGGTTTACTAATATCCTAAAGAACATTCTGGCAAAATTTGGGGATTTTTGGATGAACCAAACTCCCTCTAAAATTCTTTTGCTGAAAAGCTTTAAAGAATTTTCCAGAATTAATTAATGGGTTTCATACAAATTGGGTTGTATATCTGGACAGAGCTAGGCAAGATGAATCCAACCCAATTTGAATCACTAAATTTTGAGCTTCCTAGCAGAAGTTATGGAGCTCTAAAGTTTGGGAAATTTCTGGAATTCGAATTAACCGGGAAAGTTCAAATTTCTGACAGCGGGCCCGGCTTCCACATGTCATCACCTCGGCTGCGCCACACGGGGCCACAGGATTGTTTTCCGCGCGTTCACAGCTGATCCGGTGCAACAGAAAATCCCCACACTGTGCCGCGAGAGACTGACGAGCGGGCCCGGCCAGCTCGTCTTCTTCCTCGCGCCCGCCCTTTTTCCCGCGCCGCCCCCTCGCCGGCACACCTCGGCTGCTCGCCGGACTTGGCTTCCCGACTGCCTCCCGGCCGGAAACTCGCCGCTTGGGCCTATTTTTGCGCGCTGAACACTCTGGTACCGCCTGCTCTGGTCGGCGGTGGCCCTAACCTAGCTGGCGACGGTGCAGCGGATCGGACTCTCTTCAGTTATGGCGCCCGGTCATCGTAGCCCACCAAAACCTCGGTGGAAAGGCTCTACAGCACCGGGGGATCTCATGGAAGGTCGACAAGGCCATGCTAGGGCTCGGGGAGAGCTCTAACCTAGTCGTCACCGTGAGCCCGACCTTTCCCGCCATAACCGCGGCTGGAAAACCGGGAAATACGCCGGCTATAGCCAAAATTAAGCTAGGGTTGCGGAGCAAACTTGGGCGCCATCCAGTCTAGCTCCTGTGCGTGCAGTTTGATAAACTCTAAGCAATCATACGTCAGGAATTTGTGGGTTTCTTACCCGAGGGTAGTTCGCACCGGTTGAAGACGTTTTGCGAAATTCGCCGGCGATGATCGGTCACTGGTTCTAGGCTTTGGGGTCGAGCAGCGTGGAGTCTAGGCGCGTCCAAAACTGCTCCTCCTTGGTCGTGACAAGTCTTCTGCCGAGCTGCCCACGGGAGCACCTTTGCTCGGTTCTCCCCGGCGGCCACGAAAACGTGGTTTTTCTCGGTGGGTAGTGGTTCAACTCGACTGGAAGTGATGCGGGGAGGGTGTGGGAGGTCTGAGGATGTTGGTTTGCTGAGTTGCCGACGTTGGTACACGAGAGACGATCGCTCTCGAGCGAGTGGATCACAGCGGCGGCTCCTCGGCGCTCTGTCGTGCGAGAGGGCGGTGACTGGGGGTCGGTTCGTGGTCGTGGCGAGCTGGGGCACGGCTGGGAGTTACTGCGCCCCACAAGGAGCTCGCCAGCACGCGAGGGGAGAGCAGGAGGTGGCGCCCGGCGTTTTCGCGGTGTGTCACGGTGGAGCCTTGGCTCTGTTCCGAGTGCAACACTTAGCCCCTAAGGCTGTTGACTTTTGTGCCATTTTAACCTCTCCAATAACATGTGGGACCCACTTGTCAGTGCTCCCCCACCCCTCAAAATATCTCCAAAGCTTAGCCAGAGATGAATTCAAATATTTGGAGTTTGAAACTGACCTACATTTGTATGGTTAAGCTCATTTCCCCCAAATTCAAATGTATATTTGAATTCTTTGCATATTTGGATCCCTTTTGGAAAAATGGGTGGCCAACCTTTTCAAAAATTATTGAGACTCTGCCTCCCTACTAATTTGAACCTGAGGAATCCAAGTATGCCCTTTACTCCATGTTTTAGCTGCTGCAATCCTGAATTTGAATGCAACAGTTTGGAAACACCCTCTCATGTGTGATCATATGTGTAGAATTTTCCCATGTTGTGAAAGTGTAAGTTTCCCCTCTAACCACTTCTTTGATAGAGGTTACATGCTCTTCCCAATATTTCACAATCTATCCACAACAAAACTGTGGTGTTGTGAGGTGCAGAAAAGTTTTTGCAAGTCCCTTTTCTTGGGCTTTTACATCCCTCCCCCCTTAAAAGAATCTCGTCCCGAGATTATAAAAGAAGAGATAGCGATGTAATGGGGACTTACCCGTGTTGAGAAGCCATGAACTCCGGGTAGCTTGAGCGAAGGAACTCCTCGCTCTCCCACGTCGCTTCTTCGGCGGTGTGGTTGCTCCAGAGTATTTTGTAGAACCACAACGTTCTGCAGCGTGTGGTCCTGGCTTTTTCATCAAGAATAGCCACCGGATACTCATCATAAGTTAAATCCGGTTTCAGCTCGCCGATATCTTTGGTAGGAACAGCAGCTGTATGCTTCAAACATTTTCGCAATTGCGAAACATGGAAAACATCATGGACACCAGCAAGGGATGCCGGTAACTCCAATCGATATGCCGCTGGTCCACACTTCTCGGTGATAGCGTAGGGTCCAATAAAACGGGGAGCGAGCTTCCCCTTCACACCGAACCGGTGCACGCCCTTCATCGGAGACACGCGGAGGTACACGTGTTCCCCAACGTCAAAGTGCAACGGCCTACGCCTCTTATCAGCGTAGCTCTTCTGCCGGGATTGAGCGGCTTTTAAATTGGCTTGAATTGTCCGAACGCGCTCTTCGGCGTCGTTCACCACATCAACCCCGAATGTGACCCTTTCACCGGACTCGCACCAATTTATCGGGGTGCGGCACTTGCGACCGTAGAGAGCTTCGTAGGGTGCCATCTTGATACTCGCCTTATAGCCATTATTGTACGAGAATTCCGCCAATGGTAGGTGATCATCCCAGTTCCTACCATGGTGGATGGCACATGCTCTCAACATGTCTTCCAGAACTTGATTCACCCTCTCTGTCTGGCCATCAGTTTGAGGGTGATAAGCGGAGCTCCTGATTAGATTAGTACCCAAGGCAGCGTGCAACTGCTCCCAAAAGCGAGATACAAACAATGCACCTCGGTCTTAGACTATGGTCTTGGGTACACCATGCAGGCATAGAATCCTGGCAATGTATAACTCCGCATATCGGTTGGCATGGAAGTGTGTATGTACGGGGATGAAGTGAGCTGACTTGGTCAGTCGGTCAACAATCACCCAAATGGAATCATGTTTGTTGGATGTTAAGGGTAATCCCACAATGAAATCCATGCTCACATCTTCCCATTTCCATGCTGGAATCTTCAGGGGTTGCAGCAGCCCTGATTTCCTCATATGATCCGCCTTCACTCGTCTACACGTATCACATTCGGCTACGTACTTAGCTACCTCCCGCTTCATCCGTGTCCACCAAAATCTCTTTTTCAAATCTTGGTACATCTTGTTGCTGCCCGGATGAATGGAGTATTTAGACACATGAGCTTCATCGAGGATCTTTTTCCTCAACTCCATATCTCGGGGCACGACTATGCGGTCATTAAACCATAGCCGTCCCCTCCTCATCTTTCCGGAAATATTTGATCTCCCCGTTGTCTATTCGTCTCCGGAGATGTGCCATGCCTTTATCCGTCTTCTGAGCTGCAATGATGTCCTCCCTAATAGTAGGGATGAGAGCAAGGTTGTATAGCGATCCATAAGGAACCAAGTATAAACTTGGCTCTCCCTCCTCCACTGGTGTAATGGTGAGGTGATGGACATGTGACTTCCGACTCAGCGTGTCGGCAACCACATTCGCCTTGCCAGGGTGGTAATGGATCTCAATCTCATAATCTTTGATCAGTTCTAACCACCTCCTCTGCCTCATGTTCAGCTCCTTCTGGGTGAAAATGTATTTCAAGCTCTTGTGGTCGGTGTAGAGATGCACCAAGTTCCCCAGGAGATAGTGCCTCCACATTTTCAGCGCCAACACCACGGCAGCAAGTTCAAGATCGTGAGTCGGGTAGTGCTGCTCATGGTTCCGAAGCTGGCGTGAGCCATAAGCGACCACACGTCCTTCCTGCATCAACACGCAGCCAAGCCCAATACCGGACGCGTCACAATACACGTCGAAGGGCTTTGTTGTATCCGGCTGAGCTAACACCGGGGCTGTTGTGAGATGCTTCACCAATGTTCGGAACGCTCCTTCACACGCCGTGTTCCAAACGTATTTCGTCCCTTTCTTCAGCAACTCTGTCATCGGCTTAGCGAGCTTGGAGAAGCTTGGAATGAACCTCCGGTAGTATCCCGCTAACCCGAGGAAACTTCTGACTTCATGGACTGAAGTGGGAGCTTTCCATTTCAGCACTTGCTCTATTTTGCTTGGGTCAACCGCAATGCCTTCAGCTGAGATGATATGTCCCAAGAATGGCACTTGGCTGATCCAAAATTCGCATTTACTGAACTTAGCGTAGAGTTTATGGTCTCGCAATCGTTGAAGAACGATCCGCAAGTGTTCGGCATGTTCGGCTTCCATCTTGGAGTAAACCAAGATATCGTCGATGAACACTACCACGAACTTGTCCAACTCCGGCATGAACACCGAGTTCATGAGATACATGAAATGGGCTGGAGCATTTGTGAGACCAAATGACATGACGAGATATTCATATAGTCCATATCTCGTCGAGAATGCCGTCTTCGGAATATCCTCCGCCCGGATTTTTATCTGGTGATATCCAGAGCGAAGGTCCATCTTGGAGAACACACTGGCACCCACAAGTTGGTCAAACAATATGTCGATGCGGGGCAGTGGGTACTTATTCTTGATGGTGACGGCGTTGAGCGGCCGGTAATCCACACACAGCCTCAGGGTCTCATCCTTCTTCTTCACGAATAGCGCCGAGCATCCCCAAGGCGAGGAACTCGGCCTAATGAAACCCTTGCTCAACAGTTCATTGAGCTGTTCTTTTAGTTCCGCCAGCTCATTTGGAGCCATTTTGTATGGTCTCCGTGCTATGGGGGTAGTCCCGGGTGCAAGTTCAATCTTGAACTCGACATCCCGCTCAGGTGGCATGGCCGGAAGATCATCCGGGAACACATCAGGATGCTCCCGGACTACGGGGATGTCTTCTAACTTGAGAGCTTCAGCATTATTAATTGCTAAAACTTCCCGGACTGGCGTGTCTAGTACCATGGAATGTGGACGGTGGAATGGAGAATTTAAGTGAACCGTCCGTGTCCGAGTCTCTAGGACAGCGCCATGGTATTGTAGCCATGACATCCCTAAGATTGCATCAATCTTCTGCCCCATAAGGATTATCAAGGTGGTGGGATATATTTTCCCACCTAAACACAGAGGTGCCATTGGAATCATCATATTAGCTGAAATCTTCCCTCCCGGTGAGCATATCATATAAGTGCAGTCGGTTGGGAAGACATGCAATTGATGTTTAGCCACATAGGATGCACTTATAAAGCTGTGGGTTGCACCAGAATCAAATAATATGTCGATGGCTTGATTGTTGAGAGTAAACGTACCCGCCAGCACGTTATCTCCCTCTGGGGCGCCCTCATTGTCGAGGTTGCGGACGCCTCCAGTCCGCTGACCAACCT
This sequence comes from Neostapfia colusana, assembly GCA_030760725.1. Classification (NCBI taxonomy): domain Eukaryota; kingdom Viridiplantae; phylum Streptophyta; class Magnoliopsida; order Poales; family Poaceae; genus Neostapfia; species Neostapfia colusana. The sequence goes on along the minus strand of JASWHV010000017.1, from coordinate 25,963,041 downwards.
TCTTCGCCGGAGGTCGGCCTCGAGCACCGCCCTGGAACTGGGCTTGCCCGCTGCTCTGCTGCCCCTGGGGACAGTCCTTCGCGAAGTGGCCCGCCTGGCCACACGTGAAGCAGGTGAAACGGGGCGGTCCCCCGCTAATCGGTGGACGGAAACCCGGGGCCGTTGCGGCGGTTGAAACGCCTGGGGTACCGTCTGCTGCTGCTGCTGTCTTGGTGGTGGCATCGGCGGACGGAATGGGGGTGCTTGGAATGAACGTCCTCCGAACTGTTGAGGTCGCGCCGGAGGACGCCACTGCTGCCCGGATGGTGTCCGATACACCATACGGTACTTCTGGGGAGCGCCACTCCCACCGCTGGGTGGAGCGCTGCGCTTCCGCTGCTCAGCTGCCAACTCCCGCTGAGCATCCTCTTGCATGATCGCGGCATTGACTAAGTCGTTGAATGTGCCGCGGTTCCACTGTACGAGGTGGGTCTTCATTTCGGGGTGTAACCCCCGATAGAAGTGCTCCCTCTTCTTCTCCTCCGTGGAGATGTAGTCTGACGCATACTGCGCCAGATGGTTGAAGGCACGGGAGTAGTCGTGGCACTCCTCCCGCCCTGCTTCAGTTCCAAAAATTCTTGGAACTTCCTCTTCATTATTCCAGGAGGGATGTGATAGGCGCGGAACGCCTCCCGGAACTCTTGCCATTCCACGGCATGGCCAGCCGGACGTGAGGCGACATAATTCGCCCACCACGCACCAGCGGCACCGTGGAGCTGCTGTGCTGCGAACAGGGTCTTCTTCCGCTCCGTACACTGGAGCAGCCCAAACTTGGACTCGATGGTCCGCAGCCAGTTGTCAGCCTCCAGTGGTTCTTCAGCTTCGGTGAACACTGGAGGGTGCGTACTCATGAAATCCGAGTACGATACATCACGGGGCTCCTGAGGCCCTCTATCTTGACGTCCCCCCCGCCTGGGACGTATTCTGCACGATCGTGCGGAGCAGGTCGGTCTGCTCCTCACGACCTCCCACCAATGCCGCTATCACATCCGCTAGAGTAAGCGGAGGCGGCGGTGGTGGCTGCTGCTGCGGGGTTCTGTCGTAGGCCGGTGGCTGGGAGTCATCATCTCCCTGTTGGCTAGAGCCACCAACCTCGTGCGTGGTCCTAGTACGAACCATCTGCAACCACACGACATTACACATCAGTCCCGCAACATTTTGCATGCAGTCCAATAGAAATGGCCGTAAAAACATTATGACAACAAAACATGCGAAATATCTCGTAAATAGATAATGTAATAACTTTGCACAAGCTACACCATTACCAGACCAAACACAAGTTAGTTTAATCCAACATGATGAACCCCCTCTTTGGAAGCTCACCATAACTGGGTTTGGTCTCTACGAGACATTATTATCGCGTTGTCATCACATATACCACCCTTAGGGTACGACACCCTCTCCAATGAGTTCAACTGTCATTCTTCCGTCAGAATGACCAGTTTCTACCTATTCCAAGTTTTTATCCGGTTATGAGCATTTTCATGACTCAAGTTTAATACCAAAGTTAAAGTTAACTTCAGTATCTTTCCAACGAGTACTCATTTGCCCCCAGATCAGCCTTGGTTAAAAAGTTATGCTAATTCAAAGTCAGTAGAATTTCTGGAAGAATTTTAGCAGCACCTCCCTTGGAAGTGGCTGTTTTCAACCCTGGTTTCCACTGAAATCCGTGCTGAAATTTCAGAAACTTTGAATTGCAAAGATGTCACACATCTTCTACTCTTTCTAAGGATGTATTATATGACAATTTTAGATTTTTTAACTGGGAGTTATGTTTGAAAAACCGAACAGTCCAGAGAATGTTTAACTCTGTCCTGGTTCTGGACAGTTTACATTCCTCGGGGATTTAAGCCATCTTACAGTGAGTTTCAGCTCTGGAAGTCTACAACACTGTTGTAGAGTACTTCAATACCTTCCCAGAACCATATAGAACACCTCTTTGGTCTAAAGGACCCGTGAGTTATGCCCTGTTGAAGATCAGCAAACTTGCTGTCCAAAACCGAGCACTCTGTTTTTCATCCATTTGGCTATCCTACTTCACTATCCCATTTTTATACCCAACCAGGGTCCTAAATGTTGAACCTATAGATTTAAATTCTTTGTTATCATTATTCTCATGCATATGCCTACAATATCTCGGTACTACGTTCCTCACAAAAGAAATTCCTAACCGGATTTTACCGGCATATACGTCTCAAATGTGGCACTAAACGGTCTCTCGCACACGTTTACTACACGGATACTTACGTGGTTAGTACCTGCAGAAGGCCACACAATAATGGTGCACTCAATGGTTATTCATTTCAAGCAGTTCCATATTTAGAAGTAAATACAAACGCCCGTATCATTGTCATACGGCCGTCCCTGAGTTAGGTCACGTCTCAAGGTACGTGATCGTGTTTCAACACCACACGACGGGGAACCCGAGTATGTCATGAACGGGTCGTCACGGTTGGGAATGTTATCAACCCAACAGATACCACCTACTTCCCTGCAGGGCACGCCGATGGCAAGCGCTGCGTATGTCCTCCTGGGCTATTTCCAGACGAACACACTCTCGCGTTACTGACCACGCGATGGGGTCTCCACTTACTTGCCTAATGCACGCTAGGGATCAGCGTTTCATATGAACTCAGGAACATGAAGAGTTCAAGAGGTTCATATTGACGTCTCACACCAAGCTATGAGACAAATCCCTGAACCACGTTCCTCGTCAGGGAGAGCTAACCGAAATTGAACCGCTTTCGGTGGCGTTCCTTACCATACTTACCAGAGCGTAGGTGCGTCGTTACATAATTGAAATTCAGAATTATAACACATAGGTTAGTCTTTGCCACTTTAAGTAACTATGCTAATATAGTCCTTACTTGGGCAGCTACCGATTCCTCACCGTATACCTAAGTTTTTTCCATAATGCAGTCCTTTAGTATTGTGCTATCCCCACTGCAGCTCTGATATCAGGCTGTGGCGGACCGGAATCCGCTCATCCAGGATCGCAGAGGGTGGTGCCACGCGATGCGACACCCGACAGCACACGTCATAAGAACATAATATATTACATGGGAAAAACAACTGAAACTGTACAAACAGGTACAAACTTCAGTTACAACTATTGTTTATATTACACAGCGGAAGTCTACACTATACAACTCACGCCCGCCTATCTAGCAAAAGTGGTTGTCCAGCCCTAGGACAACCCACACTAGCTGCACTCAGCTCAGCGTGGCGTGTACGGCTCCCACTCAGCCGTGGTCCCGAGGGTAACCCTCGCCGGTGGACTCGTACTCCGAGTCCGTGGGTGGCTACTCACCTGAAAAACACTTAAGCAACAACTGTGAGCACGAAGGCTCAGCAAGGCTTGACCGACTCACCTAAGCATGAAACTCTACATGAGGTGCACAATGGACATAGGATAGTAACATTTCAGCAAAAGGACACGCCTACAAGTTCATCCTTAGTTCATCTTTTAGCAACAAGTTAACAATTCCTGAAATCTGAAATTTAGTAAGCAGTATTTGGTGGCACCCATGTAACAATACAATTATATCAATCAGCAACATTGAATCAACATATTTCATCCATTAATCTACATCACGACTCAGTGACCAAGTGGTACTCTTCACCGTGAGGGACGGCGAATCGACTCGATATACACCTGCAGGGAGACCCAAAGAGCACGTCACGTACGCCCATCCGTGGAGCTGCACAGCACGCTCACTCGATGTCGTACGGGACAACCTTTCACCCAACAGCCCAAACGTCGAACCGGTCGCACCGAAACGAGCAGGAGGTTCCCCACACAGAGCATCTCTCTATGCCCGCTGGCAGATTTCCACCTTGCTGCCCTAAACCTACACCTATAAATCGGTGTGCTATGCCTCGACGCCCGGAGGTTTAGGCTACATCGGTTTATCGGGGCCCATATATCCGATATGCCTTCGGTACGTTCAAACTTGATCAGCGTGGGCCGCACACGGCTCGGTCCTCAATCGACACGGACAGGGCTGCGCACACAAGACTCGCTCTTGCTGCGCCCTAGCCCCTGCCTAGTCTCATTTTCATTACTAAAATGACCTCACATCACTCAACCGAACCCGTGTGTCCCAAGCCTATCTCGCGAGTATATTCCAACTACTCGACTTGTACCGAAGTCCTATGACTCATTAAGCATAGCCTGTCTACTCGAGGTCTTAGACACTACCCTCACTCTTTTAGGAGCCTTTAGTTATGCAAGTGGGGTTCCATTCATCCTACACCTAATGCACATACATACTTCATATGACTCATGTAAACAAAAGAAAACTTATAAAAGGGTTAATGCAAACTGGGGCTTGCCTTGTTGCTGCTGGTCAGGAGTTAAGTCTTCGTCCGGAAGGAGGAAGTCCAGCACCTCCGGGGTCTCTTCTTCAACGGCTACACGTTTATGCAGTATTACATGTTAATTAATATGCATACCAGTTATTGTAAGGTTACTGTTATTAGTTTTAATAACCAGCCTCTAACACCTGGAACTATGTTTAAGAATTTAAAGATGAACTGGTGTTGGTGGTTTGGATTGGACTTAGTCACATGGTTAAATGCTAAGTGGTTTCCCCCCTTTTCCATCTTAATCCCTTAAGTGGGTAAACAGGACAGGGGTGGTCTAGAGCTCCAATGGAGCTGAGAATTTTCGTGTGAGTTACTTGTCACAAGAAAACCCTCTGGACCAAACCTTAGCACTTTTCATGGAGTGGTTTGCTCAGAATAATTTCCTTAGCAAATAAGCAAGGAGGAATTAATTCTGAGGTCAGACCCATGTGCATACCCAACTTAGTGAACTACAATTTCAATTATGGCTCCTATAGTTTGCATGAATTTTCCTAGCATTTTTGGAGTTAAGGTTTGCCCAGAATTGAATTTCCAAGTTTTGGAAATTCTCTGAAAATGTTTCTGCATTCAAATGAACACAGCACCTTCCAATTTGAATTCCTCTGACCAAATCAACTCCAAATGGTATGAAACTTTTATAGGGGCTTACTAATGTCCTAAAGAACATTCTGGCAAAATTTGGGGATTTTTGGATGAACCAAACTCCCTCTAAAATTCTTTTGCTGAAAAGTTTTAAAGAATTTTCCAGAATTAATTAATGGGTTTCATACAAATTGGGTTGTATATCTGGACAGAGCTAGGCAAGATGAATCCAACCCAATTTGAATCACTAAATTTGGAGCTTCCTAGCAGAAGTTATGGAGCTCTAAAGTTTGGGAAATTTCTGGAATTCGAATTAACCGGGAAAGTTCAAATTTCTGACAGCGGGCCCGGCTTCCACGTGTCATCACCTCGGCTGCGCCACACGGGGCCACAGGATTGTTTTCCGCGCGTTCACAGCCGATCCGGTGCAACAGAAAATCCCCACACTGTGCCGCGAGAGACTGACAAGCGGGACCGGCCGGCTCGTCTTCTTCCTCGCGCCCGCCCTTTTTCCCGCGCCGCCCCCTCGCCGGCACACCTCGGCTGCTCGCCGGACTTGGCTTCCCGACCGCCTACCGGCCGGAAACTCGCCGGTTGGGCCTATTTTTGCGCGCTGAACACGCTGGTACCGTCTGCTCTGGTCGGCGGTGGCCCTAACCTAGCTGGCGACGGTGCAGCGGATCGGACTCTTTTCAGTTGTGGCGCCCGGTCATCGTAGCCCACCAAAGCCTCGGTGGAAAGGCTCTACAGCACCGGGGGATCTCATGGAAGGTCGACAAGGCCATGCTAGGGCTCGGGGAGAGCTCTAACCTAGTCGTCACCGTGAGCCCGACCTTTCCCGCCATAACCGCGGCTGGAAAACCGGGAAATACGCCGGCTATACCCAAAATTAAGCTAGGGTTGCGGAGCAAACTTGGGCGCCATCCAGTCTAGCTCCTGTGCGTGCAGTTTGATAAACTCTAAGCAATCATACATCGGGAATTTGTGGGTTTCTTACCCGAGGGTAGTTCTGCACCGGTTGAAGACGTTTTGCGAAATTCGCCGGCGATGATCGGTCACTGGTTCTAGGCTTTGGGGTCGAGCAGCGTGGAGTATAGGCGCGTCCAAAACTGCTCCTCCTTGGTCGTGACAAGTCTTCTGCCGAGCTGCCCACGGGAGCACCTTTGCTCGGTTCTCCCCGGCGGCCACGAAAACGTGGTTTTTCTCGGTGGGTAGTGGTTCAACTCGACTGGAAGTGATGCGGGGAGGGTGTGGGAGGTCTGAGGATGTTGGTTTGCTGAGTTGCCGACGTTGGTACACGAGAGACGATCGCCCTCGAGCGAGTGGATCACAGCGGCGGCTCCTCGGCGCTCTGTCGTGCGAGAGGGCGGTGACTGGGGGTCGGTTCGTGGTCGTGGCGAGCTGGGGCACGGCTGGGAGTTACTGCGCCCCCACAAGGAGCTCGCCAGCGCGCGAGGGGAGAGCAGGAGGTGGCGCCCGGCGTTTTCGCGGTGTGTCACGGTGGAGCCTCGGCTCTGTTCCGAGTGCAACACTTAGCCCCTAAGGCTGTTGACTTTTGTGCCATTTTAACCTCTCCAATAACATGTGGGACCCACTTGTCAGTGCTCCCCCACCCCTCAAAAGATCTCCAAAGCTTAGCCAGAGATGAATTCAAATATTTGGAGTTTGAAACTGACCTACATTTGTATGGTTAAGCTCATTTCCCCCAAATTCAAATGTATATTTTAATTCTTTGCATATTTGGATCCCTTTTGGAAAAATGGGTGGCCAACCTTTTCAAAAATTATTGAGACTCTGCCTCCCTACTAATTTGAACCTGAGGAATCCATGTATGCCCTTTACTCCTTGTTTTAGCTGCTGCAATCCTGAATTTGAATGCAACAGTTTGGAAACACCCTCTCATGTGTGATCATATGTGTAGAATTTTCCCATGTTGTGAAAGTGTAAGTTTCCCCTCTAACCACTTCTTTGATAGAGGTTACTTGCTCTTCCCAATATTTCACAATCTATCCACAACAAAACTGTGGTGTTGTGAGGTGCAGAAAAGTTTTTGCAAGTCCCTTTTCTTGGGCTTTTACAGTAAGCCGCCCGAGTCTTGGACTATAAAAGGCTCGGGTAGGCGTCGATAGCAAGGGTTCGCACTTTGCAACTCATACGCTAGCCATACACTCTCAAGCTGTAACTCACCCCCGAGCTCAGGCCTCCGGTCCTGAGCAGCAAGCAATACAGCGAGCTCCATAGCTCGCCGTGGACGTAGGGTTTTACGCTCCGGCGGCCTGAACCACGTAAAACTCGCCGTGTCAAGCTCTTACTAACTCGTCCATCTACGCAAGCTCTCCGCTAGAGACTAGCCCCACCGAAAAAAGAACCTCCGCGGGCTGCCCAGTGCAGGCCCGGGGGAAGTATCGACTGAACACTTCGACAGCGTGGTTCGGGCTTTCTCATCAAGAATTTCCACCGGATACTCATCCTATGTTAAATCCGGTTTCAGCTCGCCGATGTCTTTGGTAGGAACAGCAGCTGTATGCTTCAAGCATTTTCGCAGTTGTGAAACATGGAAAACATCATGGACACCAGCCAGAGATGCCGGTAGCTCCAATCAATACGCTGCTGGTCCACACTTCTCGGTGATAGCATAGGGTCCAATAAAACGGGGAGCGAGCTTCCCCTTCACACCGAACCGGTGCACGCCCTTCATCGGAGACACGCGGAGGTACACGTGTTCCCCAACGTCAAAGTGCAACGGCCCACGCCTCTTATCAGCGTAGCTCTTCTGCTGGGATTGAGCGGCCTTCAAATTGGCTTGAATTGTCCGAACGCGCTCTTCGGCGTCGTTCACCACATCAACCCCGAATGTGACCCTTTCACTGGACTCGCACCAATTTAATGGGGTGCGGCATTTTCGACCGTAGAGAGCTTCGTAGGGTGCCATATTGATACTCGCCTGATAACCGTTGCTATACGAGAATTCCGCCAACGGTAGGTGATCATCCCAGTTCCTACCATGGTGGATGGCACATGCTCTCAACATGTCTTCTAATACTTGGTTCACCCTCTCTGTTTGCCCATCTGTTTGAGGGTGATAGGCGGAGCTCCTGATCAACTTAGTACCCAATGCAGCGTGTAGCTGCTCCCAAAAGCGAGATACAAATAATGCACCTCGATCTGAGACAATGGTCTTGGGTACCCCGTATAGGCATAGAATCTTCGCTATGTATAGTTCCGCATATTTGCCGGCATTGTAACGTGTATTCACCGGGATGAAGTGATCCGTCTTGGTTGACCGATCAATGATTACCCATATGGAATCATGCTTGTTGGATGTTAGGGGTAATCCCACAATGAAATCCATGCTCACATCTTCCCATTTCCACGCCGGGATCTTCAGGGGTTGCAACAGCCCTGACTTCTTCATGTGATCAGCTTTCACTCGTCTACACATATCGCACTCGGATACGTACTTCGCTACCTCCCGCTTCATCCGTGTCCACCAAAATTTCTGGTTCAGATCTTGGTACATCTTGTTGCTGCCCGGATGAATGGAGTATTTAGACAAGTGAGCTTCATCAAGGATTTTCTTCCTCAGTTCCATATCTCGGGGTACGACTATGCGATCATTAAACCATAGCGTCCCCTCATCATCCTTGCAGAAACATTTAATCTCTCCATTGTCTATCCGTCTCCGCAGATGTGCCATGCCTTTGTCCGTCTTCTGAGCTGCAATGATATCTTCCCTAATGGTAGGGATGAGGGCAAGGTTGTACAGCGATCCATAAGAAACCAAGTATAAACTTGGTTCTTCCTCCTCCACCGGTGTAATGGTGAGGTGATGAACATGTGACTTCCGACTCAGCGCGTCGGCAACCACGTTCGCCTTGCCAGGGTGGTAGTGGATCTCAATTTCATAGTCCATGATTAATTCTAACCACCTCCTTTGCCTCATATTCAGCTCCTTCTGGGTGAAAATGTATTTTAAGCTCTTGTGGTCGGTGTAGAGGTGCACCAAATTTCCCAGGAGATAGTGCCTCCACATTTTTAGTGCCAAAACCACTGCAGCAAGCTCAAGATCATGAGTGGGATAATGCTGCTCATGGTTCCGAAGTTGGTGTGAGCCATAGGCGACCACACGTCCTTCCTGCATTAACACGCAGCCAAGCCCAATACCGGACGCGTCACAATACACGTCGAAGGGCTTTGTTGTATCTGGCTGAGCTAAGACCGGGGCTGTGGTGAGATGCTTCACCAATGCTTGGAACGCTCCTTCACACGCCGTGTTCCAAACATACTTCATCCCTTTCTTCAGCAATTCTGTCATCGGCTTAGCAAGCTTGGAGAAACTTGGAATAAATCTCCGATAGTATCCCGCTAACCCAAGGAAGCTTCTGACTTCGTGAACTGAAGTGGGAGCTTTCCATTTCAGCACTTGCTCTATTTTGCTTTGGTCAACCGCAATGCCTTCTGCTGAGATGATATGTCCCAAGAATGGCATTTGGCTGATCCAAAACTCGCATTTACTGAACTTGGCGTAGAGCTTGTGGTCTCGCAATCGTTGAAGAACGATCCACAAGTGTTCGGCATGTTCGGCTTCTGTCTTGGAGTAAACCAAGATATCGTTGATGAACACTATCACGAACTTGTCCAGCTCCGGCATGAACACCCAGTTCATGAGATACATGAAATGGGCTGGGGCATTTGTGAGACCAAATGACATGACGAGATATTCATATAATCCATATCTCGTCGAGAAGGCCGTCTTCGGAATATCCTCCGCCCGGATCTTTATCTGGTGATATCCAGAGCGCAGGTCCATCTTTGAGAACACACTTGCACCCACAAGTTGATCAAACAATATGTCGATGCGGGGCAGTGGGTACTTATTCTTGATGGTGACGGCGTTGAGCGGCCGGTAATCCACACACAGCCTCAGGGTTTCATCCTTCTTGTTCACGAACAGCGCCGAGCATCCTCAAGGAGAGGAACTCGGCCTAATGAAACCCTTGCTCAACAGATCATTGAGCTGTTCTTTCAGTTCCGCCAGCTCATTTGGAGCCATCTTGTATGGTCTCCGTGATATGGGCGTAGTCCCGGGTGCAAGTTCAATCTTGAACTCGACATCCCGCTCAGGTGGCATGCCCGGAAGATCATCCGGGAACACGTCGGGATACTCCCGGACTACGGGGATGTCCTCCAACTTGAGAGCTTCAGTATTTTTGATCACTGAAACCTCTCTGACTGGATTATCTAATTGGAGGGACTGCGGATGGTGTAATGGTGAGTTGAGGTGAACCGTCCGTGATGGGGTTTCCAGGACAGCGCCATGGTAACTTAGCCATGACATTCCCAAGATTGCATCAATCTTCTGCCCCTCAAGGATAATCATAGTGGTGGGATATATCTTCCCACCTAAGCACAGTGGTGCTTTTAGAACCATCATTGTTGCTGAAATCTTTCATCCCGGTGAGCAGATCATATACGAACACTCGGTTGGAAAGACTTCCAGCTGATGCTTAACCACATATGATGCACTTATGAAGTTGTGGGTTGCACCAGAATCGAACAATATTATGATGGCTTGATGGTTGAGAGTGAACGTACCCGCCAGCACGTTGTCTCCTTCTGGGGCGTCCTCATTGTCGAGGTTGCGGACGCCCCCAGTCCGCTGACCAACCTTCTTCACCGGAGGTCGGCCTCGAGCACCGCCCTGGAACTGGGCTTGCCCGCTGCTCTGCTGCCCCTGGGAACAGTCCTTCATGAAGTGGCCCGCCTGGCCACACGTGAAGCAGGTGAAACGGGGCGGTCCCCTGCTGATCGGTGGACGGAATCCCGAGGCGCGTTGTGGCAGTGGAAACGCCCGGGGTACCGTCTGCTGCTGCTGCTGTCTTGGTGGTGGCATCGGCGGACGGAACGGAGGTGACTGGAAAGGACGTCCCCCGAACCGTTGAGGTCGCGCCGGTGGATGCCACTGCTGCCCAGATGGTGTCCGATACACCATACGGTACTTCTGAGGCGCGCCACCACCGCTGCTAGGTGGAGCGCTTCGCTTCCTCTGCTCAGCTGCCAACTCCCGCTGAGCATCCTCTTGCATGATCGCGGCATTGACTAAGTCGTTGAATGTGCCGCGATTCCACTGAACGAGATGTGTCGTCATTTCGGGGTGTAACCCCCGATAGAAGTGTTCTCGCTTCTTCTCTTCAGTGGAGATGTAATCTGACGCATATTGCGCCAGATGGTTGAAGGCACGGGAGTAGTCGTGGGCACTCCTCCCGCCCTGCTTCAGTTCCAAAAATTCTTGGAACTTTCTCTTCATGATCCCGGGAGGAATGTGATAGGCGCGGAACGCCTCCCGGAATTCTTGCCATTCCACGACATGGCCAGCCGGACTTGAGGCGACATAATTCGCCCACCACGCACCAGCGGCACCGTGGAGTTGCTGCGCTGCAAACAGGGTCTTCTGCCGCTCCGTACATTGGAGCAGCCCGAACTTGGACTCGATGGTCCGCAGCCAGTTGCCAGCCTCCAGTGGTTCTTCGGCTTCTGTGAACACTGGAGGGTGCGTACTCATGAAGTCCGAGTACGACACTTCCCAGGGCTCACGAGGCCCTCTATCTTGACGCCCCCCCGCCTGGGACGTATTCTGCACGATCATGCGGAGCAGGTCGGTCTGCTCCTCACGACCTTGTAACACCCCAAAATCCTGTTAAGAGGGGAATTTAAAAATTTTTGGACGTATTGCATGTGTTGCAAAAATTCAAATTCAAACTGGAATTCAAATTTAACTCTAAACAGAAATGAAAAAGAAAAAGAAAAGGAAAAAATAACCCCCCGGCCAGTGGGCCGAAACCCACCAGCCGGCCCATTTATTCCCGCGCCAGCCCGCAGCCGCGCACCCTCCCCTCTTTCCCACTAACACGCGGGGCCCGCCAACCCTTCTTCCTCCTCGCGCCCGCGCTCAGCCGGCCGGACTCTTCTCACCTCCGAATCGAAACCACCCCGGATCCTCGCGTATCCCAGCCGAATTTCGTTCCTGGATGATGCAAACTCGATCTCAACCGAATGCCGCCCTCCCCCAGCTATATAAACATCGGCATCTTCCCGATTTTCACCCGCGATCGGCTGTTTTTTCTTCCCGGTGAGAACCCGAGTTTCTCCTGCCAATTTCGCTCGATCTTCGCTCGGGATTTCTCATCTAAAGCGCTGATCTTGATCCACCGCCTCCGGGAAACCGCGCAGGTGCAGAAAACTCGGTGGTTTGCGCTTCAAACACAGCGCCGACGAGCCTCACCGTGAATTCACCTCGGACCTCGTCGTCGACCGCTTTCCAGGACCTCCGAGCTCAAGAAAACCCCCGAGGTGAGATCCCCGACCTCCCCTCTACCAATCTATGCCATAAAATCACAGTTCTAGGAAGAATTGACGAAGATCCGAAACTCTCCGGCGAGATCGCCGCCTCCCGCCGCTAGGCAGCGCCGCCCGCGCTCGATCAGAGCGACGTGGCCGCTTGTGCGCCGTCTATTTTAAATCGCACGGTAGAATTTAAATCCCCGCGTACCGGTTCGACATTATAATCTCAGCCGTCTGTTTTAAATCAGACGGTCCACGTCAGCCCCACGTTATAAAGGCCGGAATTCTTACATGCTACCCCCTGGGGTTCTCGGAAAATATGAGCTAGCCCCAGAAACTTCTGATCTAGCCCCTGGAACTTCAGAAAATCATGTAAATTCATTTAAAAATCAGTTTTAGCCCCTGGACTTAATAAAAATTAGGAAAACCCCTCTGTTATGTGTAGTTAGACCCCTGGAAATTCTTAAAATAATATAATAGACCCTGTAGTGGGGTGAGTTTACCTTTTTAACCCTATGTGATATTAAATTTAGGAATTTGAATATGTGTTTAGTATTTAAAATTTAAAAGATGGGACAAACACATTGTAAATTCAAATTAAAAACTTTCCTAGTACTTGGAAAACTTTGGAGTGAGATAAAAATAGATTTTTGGCTGAAATGAATCTGTCTAATTGATTATTCACATTTATTAGTTATAGGGACACATTTTTAAGTAGAGAATAATTCTGAAAATTAGTAAAATAAATGTAAAAATAGTTCACATCAGAGGAGAAGTTCAAAAATATATTATCTAATGTTTTAGACCCAAAACCTATTCTGTTTAGATGAGGTGTCTTACTATTTTCATAATAAAGATCACATTTAGGTATAGGAAATAAATCTGAAAATATAGCAAGCTAGGTATGAATAACTAGAAAATGATAAATGAAGTTTCCAAAATCCAAATAATTCAGTTTAGGGTTTGTAGAAGGTCTGAAGACACATTTGGAGTAGGAAAATACCCTCCATGCACACTTGGTAGCTAAAAGGTGTATCAATTGAATATAAGGAATTTATTTAAATTGGAAACTCATATATAGTATGCAACATAAATATGAATACAAAAGTAGAAATCATATGCACATGTTTAAAAGTGCATGTAAGCCCAAATCAACACACATAGAGTAACCACAACACATAGGAATGGGAATGGCTTTCATAAATAGGAATGTGTGGTTTGTATGAAGTGGACATGTGAACTATGTCTTATGGATTGCTGTTTTCTTTTGCTATGTGTGATGGTATGATGTAGAACCTGCTCCAGAGCAAGTTTTTCCTTTCCAAGACCAGGACTACCCATTCCCAGAGCAGCAGGAAGAAGGCAAGTGTCCTTGACCACTTTGTTCCTATACTAGGATGTGTAGATAGGATTATTTGCATTGTCAATTGAAAATATGAAACCCATGCTAGGATGTTTCCCTAGAATTGCATTACTTTGTTTCCTTGTAGCTTGGGTTGGGATTCATTTTATCATGTCATTTATTATTATGCATATGCTTAGCCATGCTTAGAATGGGATAATTGGGATATCAGATCATCAGTTTATTTTACCATACTCTTGAATGAGATATTGTGAGTTATGTAGAGGTAGGGATCAATGCAAGTTGGATGTTTTGGTTGGTGTTGGGTGCACGAGACTCTGGTTTGTGTTTAGTACTTTCCTGGATCCTAAGGACCGGTTCATGGAGCATGTAACCTGGCTTTACCGTGCCAACCACATGCTGAGATGGGGCAGCTTGGCCAATTAATTAGGTGTATCCCCGGCGTAGTATGGGTGTGTTGGATGGTGCGGGGAATTGGTGTCAGCTGGACTACCATATGAACCACAAGGCTCAAGAGGGGGCCACTGCAGCGGGGTTGGAGCCTCTTGTATGCTGTTAGGGGTGAAACCTCAGTGGGCCCACGCTCGTTGGGAATCCCTTTGTAAAGGCTTCGTAGTGATCTCCTGGCTACACACCTGGGAAGTGTGTATGTGGTTCGTGGCCACTGGCATAATGGAGGTTCTTTTAGTCCACCCGGCAACGGGGGATGAAATCACTACATGTGGGTACAGTGGTGCAAACTCTGCAGAGTCAAAACTGTCATGACAGTCGTGCTCACGGTCAAGAGCGGCTTGGACTTATTCATGATTAGAGGAGTGATGGTTTTGGAAGTTAAGATGTTAAGCGGGGAGCTTAAAATTGAAAATGATGTTATGGTTATTCGATTATGATGATGGGATGGGAGGTTGGGACCATTTCACCTGTGTAGTAATGTAGGTGATTAATAAGCTAAGGTGATAGGTATTAATTGCCTAGTGCTTTAACCATGAGTTCAACCTCTCATTGATCTAACCATGCATGACATAACTTTCCCACACTTGCTGAGTACCATCCGTACTCAACCTTGCATATTTGTTGGTTTATATTGCTGCACAGGTCAAGATAATGAAGTGGTGTTTAATGATCAAGACTTTGGACCCGAAGAAGGTTTCTAGGTTCATGGAGTCCCCTGGGCAACACCTGTAACGGAGCCCACGAGAATAATATTCCGCTGCTATTTTATTTACTTGTTATGAACTTATTATCGTCCATCGAGACATATGCTATGTAAGAATTTATATTCAACACCTGGCTTGTAATAAATGATGCTTCACTATTTGTCATCACATGTATGAGAAAATGATCCTGGCATACATGTGATATTCACTCGGTTGTTCTTCGGAGAAACCGGGTGTGACAGAAGTGGTATCACAGCCAAGGTTGCCCGTAGGAACGTGGACCTAGGTAGAAATGGACGTAGATAGGGACCCTATTTTCTTAAAAACTATTTTACAAAGGTGTGTGTTGAAAAGTGTTATTTAATGGAGTCACTTTCTTCATCTTACCCCAACTTTCATTCAAAATAGGATTTTTGTTTAAAAGTTTATCTAACCTAAGTTTAAATGCTTTCTGGTTTATATGGTTCGCATGATTCACACCGCTCGCAAGTCCACAGGAGGGAGAGTTCCCGTAGTTGCCCTTGCCCAAAGACAGGAGAGCCGTCCGGTGACGTACCTTTCCTACGGATTGGCAGTAGGAGGCTTGTTGCACCGTCTTCGACGTATGCTCCAAGCCACCGGCAATACGGGCAAGCTAATCATACACTATAGCTCCACCAGGACCATCCGTGAGAAGAGGGAAGAATGGAGTTCAGAGATAAGGATTATCCACGAAAATCAGCTGCTCAAGATCCACCGCTCTCCAGCTTGTCGAGCAACACAGGTCGATGCGGAGAAGGATGTTACCTGGGAGGCCATCACCTGCCAGAGTCACATCTATCGTCGACACCTGGACAGAACTGAGTACATGTATGTCCTCCAGCGCGAGATTGGTACAACGGAGTATAAGTACCCACCAGTGCAGCAAGGGACTTCCCATGAGCACATGGACTTGTGCTTGGAGGATGCTGCTATGCTCAGCACTCGACTGCAGGAGTGTCAGCAGGAGCTTCAGGATGTTCGGGACACCCTGAAGGAAACTGAGGCGTTGCTTCGAGCCTTCTTGAGGGCGAGAGCAAGAGAAAATGGGAATGAACTGTGTGTCACCGTGAATGATACATGGACTCCTGACTCCCCAGATCGCCGAGCGATCAGGCGTCGGCGCACTTCTCCACCAGCAGCCTCCCCACCCAAAGCAGAGTCAGAAGGCAGCCGCAATAATGAGGAAGATCCCGAGGAGCCAGCTCAGGGATACGAGTAGTGTAGAGTCTTTCCCTTAGTTAGCAAGATGTCGAATAGTCGAGTCGTTACCTTAGTTAATGGTGTGTTAATGCTTGGTGTGTGAAGTGAGTTGTGGAAGCCATGAGCAATTGTCCACAGCCTCGTCTTCAGATTGTTTTGCTTTGGTGTGTGAACCCACATGAAATAATAGTGCATTTATTTTTGTGTGAGACATGAACCCTCATAAAGTATAACAAAGCCTCAACACTTCAAAGTAAAAACAAGTGAAAGTAGTAAGATAATACGTAATGCTTTAAATTAACATTTGGTTGATCATGCTAGATGGCCGGAAGAGGAAAGGGTCGTGCTGCCAACCCCGCCAACAACAACGATGAGGCCTGCAACCCTCATCTTTCTGGGAGCCAAGACAGGGGTGGGCGCCGTGAGGGAGTTGATCCCATCCACAAAATGCTTGAAAATCAAAATCAGCTCATCCAGAACCTGACTCAACTGGTGGCCAACTTGCATCAAGTTCCACCTCCACAAGCTGCACCACGCCAACCAAGGTTGAGTGAGTTTCTAGGAACTCAACCTCCAAAGTTTGCAAGTGCTGCTGAACCTCTAGAGGCAGATGACTGGCTAAAGACCATTGAGAGCAAGATGAGGATCATACAGTGCCAAGGGTATGAGAGGGTGCTGTTTGCCTCACATCAATTGCATGGACCTGCTGCTGATTGGTGGACCTCCTACGTGGCCGCCCATCATGACCCTGAGAACATCACATGTGAAGAGTTCAAGCGTAGCTTCCACAACCATTACATACCAAGGGGTGAACTCAAAAACAAGAGGAAGGAGTTCTTGGGGTTGCAGCAAGGAAACATGACTGTGAGGGAATACCTCACTAAATTTACTCAACTCTCCCGTTATGCCCCATGGGACATAGAGACTGATGAGCAGAAACAGGATTGTTTCGTGGAAGGACTTACCGCAGAAATGCAGTGTGCAATGTCTTCCAACAAGTATGAAAGCTTCCAAAAGATGGTGGACAGAGCATTTGTGGTAGAAAGGAAGCTGAAAGCCTTGGAAAATGAAAACAAGAGGAAGGCCGGGTGGTCACACCAAGCCTCCGGGAGCAACACCTGCCCACGTCTGATGCAGCAACCCGCAGGGCAGACGAACCGTGCTGCGGTACCCTACTTAGCACCAAGAGGGTACAAACCGAACTACAGGACTCCGGCAGCACCAATACAGCAACAACGTCAGTTTGTACAGCAGCCTCGCCCTACATATCAACCTCGACCAGCAGTGCAAGGACCCCCAAACCCACCCCAAGAAAACAAAGGCCAGGCACCTAAGGTTGGGGTGCAATGTTTTAACTATGGCGAAGTGGGGAACTACGCCCATAAGTGCCCAAAGAAGAAGCACGCGCAGCCGCAACAGAAGAATGTAATGAGAGGACAGGTGAACCACGTCACCGTGGAGGAGGCGCAAGAGGCACCCGACGTGGTAGTTGGTAAGTTTCCTGCCAATTTACACATTGCAACCCTGTTGTTTGATTCTGGTGCTACCCACTCGTTCATTGCCCAAGGGTTTGTTAAGAAGCATGACCTAGCAACAACACAAATGAACCATATGCTAGCAGTAAACTCTCCAGGTGGAGAAATAAGGACAAGACAAGTGTGTCCCAAAGTGAACCTAGACATTAATGGGGTAGTATTTACTGCTAACTTCATAGTGATAGATTCACAAGGGATAGATATTATCTTGGGTATGGATTGGTTGACCAAACATAAAGGAATCATCCATTGTTCGACCAGAACGGTGGAACTAACTCACCCTAGTGGAACAAGAGTAAAGTTTATAACAATACAAGAGCCTAGGAGGGACATTAAATTAAATCAGGTTGAGGTGAAAGTGGAGGAGATCAGGACCATCAGGGAATATCCAGATGTTTTTCCGGAGGAGTTGCCAGGTATGCCTCCTGATCGTGAAGTGGAATTTGCAATTGAGCTAGTGCCTGGAACAGCCCCGATATACAAGAGACCTTATCGGATGGACTCCAAGCAGCTGGGAGAACTCAACGATCATTTGAGAGAATTGACAGAGAAGGGGTATATTCGTCCTAGTTCCTCACCTTAGGGAGCTCCAATGATATTTGTGCCCAAGAAGGACGGAACCCAAAGGTTATGCATGGACTACCGTGCCTTGAATGAGGTAACCATCAAGAACAAGTACCCATTACCTCGTATTGAAGACTTGTTTGATCAGTTGAGGGGAGCTTGTGTGTTCTCGAAATTGATCTCAGGTCGGGATACCACCAACTTAAGATAAGGCAAGCCGATATTCCAAAGACAGCTTTCGTATCTCGGTACGGATTGTATGAATACACCGTCATGCCTTTAGGGCTAACGAATGCCCCAACATACTTCATGTATCTCATGAACAAGGTATTCATGGAATATCTGGACAAATTTGTGGTGGTTTTCATAGATGACATTATCGTTTTCTCCAAAGATGAAGAGGAACATGAGAAACATCTAAAGTTGGTGTTGCAGAGGCTGAGAGAACACCAACTATATGCCAAGTTGAGCAAGTGTGAGTTTTGGCTAAAGAGAGTTCCCTTCTTAGGACATATCATCTCGGAGGGAGGAATCTCCGTGGATCCCGCCAAAATCGAGGATATACAGAAGTGGAAGACCCCTGAAAATGTCAGGGAAGTTCGAAGCTTCTTGGGATTGGCAGGATACTATCGACGGTCTATTAAGGGATTCTCTAAGATCTCGAGACCCCTCACCAGACTGTTGGAGAAGGGAATCACATTCACATGGACGCCGCAGTGTGAGACAAGTTTTCAGGAGTTAAAGAAAAGATTGACAACAGCCCCAGTGCTAGTTATGCCGGATATGCAGAAGAACTTTACGGTGTACTGCGATGCCTCTGGAAACGGGTTGGGATGTGTTCTCATGCAAGAAGGGCATGTCGCGGCTTATGCATCCCGGCAGCTCCGGAAGCACGAGAAGAACTATCCTACACATGACCTAGAACTAGCCGCAGTGGTACACGCGTTGAAAATTTGGCGGCACTACTTGATGGGGAAGAGGACAGAGATATATACGGATCATAAGAGTTTAAAGTACATTTTCACACAGCCAGATCTCAACCTCAGACAAAGGAGATGGTTAGAGCTAATCAATGACTTTGATGTGGGCATCAACTATCATCCTGGGAAAGCAAACATCGTGGCAGATGCTTTAAGTCAGAAAGTGCAGGTCAATAAGTTGAGCTTGAAGGACATGCCTGCAGAATTGAAGGACGAGGTTATAAGGCTCAATCTATGCCTTGTGAATTGTGGTGAAGCCATCACCATGGAAGTGGACTCCACACTAGAGCGAGAAATACACGAGGGTCAAAAGAATGACAAGAAGATACAAGAAATCAGGCAACTCATCAAGGAAAATAAAGCCACTGGTTTCAGAGAGGATGAACAGGGAACGGTGTGGCACGGGAAAAGAATCTGTGTGCCAGAAGTAAAGAAGATCCTTGAATTGATTTTGAAGGAGGCTCACGATTCTGACTATTCCATTCATCCTGGGAGTATGAAGATGTACCAGGACCTCAAGAGCAGGTATTGGTGGTATGGCATGAAGCGAGATGTCGTGGAACATGTTGTCCTATGTGACACATGCCAGTTGGTGAAAGCAGAACATCAACGACCCGCGGGATTATTGCAACCACTCAAAGTGCTTGAATGGAAATGGGAAGAAATCGGTATGGATTTCATAGTGGGATTGCCTAGGACCCAATCAGGATATGATTCAACATGGGTCATCATCGACAGGCTAACCAAGGTAGCTCATTTCATCCCCGTGAAAGAAAGCTACAGCGGATCCAAATTGGCAGAATTGTACATGTCAAAGATCCAGCGGAACCAAGGTAGCTCATTACCATGGAGTGCCGAAGAAGATAGTGTTGGATCGAGGGACACAGTTCACCTCGAGGTTCTTGCAGAAGTTGCACGAAACCATGGGAACCCATCTGAACTTTAGTTCTGCCTATCATCCCCAAACTGACGGGCAGACGGAAAGAACCAATCAGATTCTTGAGGATATGCTGAGGGCGTGTGCACTCAAAAACAATTGGAGTTGGGACAAGAACTTACCGTATGAGGAATTCTCCTATAACAACAGCTATCAAGCTAGTATGAAGATGTCACCGTTTGAAGCTTTGCATGGGAGGAAATGCAGAACTCCCCTATTTTGGAACCAAACAGGGGAAAGTAAAGTGTTTGGTCCTGAAGTACTAACAAAGAAGCCGAGGCGAAAGTGAGGGAAATTCGCAACAACTTGAGGATAGCACAGACACGACAAAAGAGCCATGCCGATGTACGGAGAAGAGAGCTCGTTTTCAACGTGGGAGACTATGTCTATCTCAAGGTGTCCCCTATCCGATGACTTCGTCGGTTCAAGGTGAAAGGGAAGTTGTCACCTTGATACACCGAACCCTTTCAAGTTCTGGAGAGGAAAGGCGAAGTGGCGTATCAACTAGAATTACCGGCTCGCCTATCGAATGTGCACAATGTATTCCATGTGTCACAGCTCAAGAAATGTCTGAGAACGCCTGAAGAGGTGTTACCCATGAATGAGGTTGACGTAGCTGAGGATTTGTCTTATGCCGAGCAACCATCAAAGATTTTGGAAACAATGGAACGCCTCACAAGAAATAAAAGAATCCGGATGTGCAAGGTGCAGTGGAAGCATCACTCGGAAGAGGAAGCCACCTGGGAGCGAGAAGATGAGCTTAAGGCACAATTTCCGGAATTGTTTTCTTAGAACCACCAATCTCGAGGACGAGATTTGTTTTAAGGGGGGTAGAGCTGTAACACCCCAAAATCCTGTTAAGAGGGGAATTTAAAAATTTTTGGACGTATTGCATGTGTTGCAAAAATTCAAATTCAAACTGGAACTCAAATTTAACTCAAAACCGAAATGAAAAAGAAAAAGAAAAGGAAAAAAATAAACCCCCTGGCCAGTGGGCCGAAACACAACAGCCAGCCCATTTATTCCCGCGCCAGCCCGCAGCCGCGCACCCTCCCCTCTTTCCCACTGACACGCGGTGCCCGCCAACCCTTCTTCCTCCGCGCGCCCGCGCTCGGCCGGCCGGACTCTTCTCACCTCCGAATCGAAACCGCCCCGGATCCTCGCGTATCCCAGCCGAATTTCGTTCCTGGACGACGCAAACTCGATCACAACCGAACGCCGCCCTCCCCCAGCTATATAAACACCGGCATCTTCCCCATTTTCACCCGCGATCGGCTGTTTTTTCTTCCCGGTGAGAACCCGAGTTTCTCCAGCCAATTTTGCTCGATCTTCGCTCGGGATTTCTCATCTAAAGTGCTGATCTTGATCCACTGCCTCCGGGGAACCGCGCAGGTGCAGAAAACTAGGTGGTTTGCGCTTCAAACACAGCGCCGACGAGCCTCACCGTGAATTCACCTCGGACCTCGTCGCCGACCGCTTTCCAGGACCTCCGAGCTCAAGAAAACCCCCGAGGTGAGATCCCCGACCTCCCCTCTACCGATCTGTGCCATAAAATCACAGTTCTAGGAAGAATTGACGAAGATCCGAAACTCTCCGGCGAGATCGCCGCCTCCCGCCACCGGGCAGCGCCGCCCGCGCTCGATCAGAGCGACGTGGCCGCTTGTGCGCCGTCTATTTTAAATTGCACGGTATAATTTAAATCCCCGCATACCGGTTCAACATTATAATCTCAGCCGTCTGTTTTAAATCGGACGGTCCACGTCAGCTCCGCGTTATAAAGGCCGGAATTCTTACGCGCTACCCCCTGGGGTTCTCGGAAAATACGAGCTAGCCCCGGAAACTTCTGATCTAGCCCTTGGAACTTCAGAAAATCATGTAAATTCATTTAAAAATCAGTTTTAGCCCCTGGACTTAATAAAAATTAGGAAAACCCCTCTGTTATGTGTAGTTAGACCCCTGGAAATTCTTAAAATAATATAATAGACCCTGTAGTGGGGTGAGTTTACCTTTTTAACCCTATGTGATATTAAATTTAGGAATTTGAATATGTGTTTAGTATTTAAAATTTAAAAGATGGGACAAACACATTGTAAATTCAAATTAAAAACTTTCCTAGTACTTGGAAAACTTTGGAGTGAGATAAAAATAGATTTTTGGCTGAAATGAATCTTCTAATTGATTATTCACATTTATTAGTTATAGGGACACATTTTTAAGTAGAGAATAATTCTGAAAATTAGTAAAATAAATGTAAAAATAGTTCACATCAGAGGAGAAGTTCAAAAATATATTATTTAATGTTTTAGACCCAAAACCTATTCTGTTTAGATGAGGTGTCTTACTATTTTCATAATAAAGTTCACATTTAGGCATAGGAAATAAATCTGAAAATATAGCAAGCTAGGAATGAATAACTAGAAAATGATAAATGAAGTTTCCAAAATCCAAAGAATTCAGTTTAGGGTTGGTAGAAGGTCTGAAGACACATTTGGAGTAGGAAAATACCCTTCATGCACACTTGGTAGCTAAAAGGTGTATCAATTGAATATAAGGAATTTATTTAAATTGGAAACTCATATATAGTATGCAACATAAATATGAATACAAAAGTAGAAATCATATTCACATGTTTAAAAGTGCATGTAAGCCCAAAAATCAACACACATAGAATAACCACAACACATAGGAATGGGAATAGCTTTCATAAATGGGAATGTGTGGTTTGTATGAAGTGGAAGTGTGAACTATGTCTTATGGATTGTTGTTTTCTTTTGCTATGTGTGATGGTATGATGTAGAACCTGCTCCAGAGCAAGTTTTTCCTTTCCAAGATCAGGACTACCCATTCTCAGAGCAGCAGGAAGAAGGCAAGTGTCCTTGACCACTTTGTTCCTATACTAGGATGTGTAGATAGGATTATTTGCATTGTCAATTGAAAATATGAAACCCATGCTAGGATGTTTCCCTAGAATTGCATTACCTTGTTTCCTTGTAGCTTGGGTTGGGATTCATTTTATCATGTCATTTATTATTATGCATATGCTTAGCCATGCTTAGAATGGGATATTTGGGATATGAGATCATCAGTTTATTTTACCATACTCTTGAATGAGATATTGTGAGTTATGTAGAGGTAGGGATCAAGGCAAGTTGGATGTTTTGGTTGGTGTTGGGTGCACGAGACTCGGGTTTGTGTTTAGTACTTGCCTGGATCCTAAGGACCGGTTCATGGAGCATGTAACCTGGCTTTACCGTGCCAACCACATGCTGAGATGGGGCAGCTTGGCCAATTAATTAGGTGTATCCCCGGCGTAGTATGGATGTGTTGGATGGTGCGGGGAATAGGTGTAAGCTGGACTACCATATGAACCGCAAGGCTCAAGAGGGGGCCACTGCAGCGGCGTTGGAGCCTCTTGTATGCTGTTAGGGGTGAAACCTCAGTGGGCCCACGTTCGTTGGGAATCCCTTTGTAAAGGCTTCGTAGTGATCTCCTGGCTACACACCTGGGAAGTGTGTATGTGGTTCGTGGCCACTGTCATAATGGAGGTTCTTTTAGTCCACCCGGCAACGGGGGATGAAATCACTACATGTGGGTACAGTGGCGCAAACTCTGCAGAGTCAAAACTGTCATGACAGCCGTGCTCATGGTCAAGAGCGGCTTGGACTTATTAATGATTAGAGGAGTGATGGTTTTGGAAGTTAAGTATGTTAAGCGGGGAGCTTAACATTGAAAATGATGTTATGGTTATTTGATTATGATGATGGGATGGGAGATTGGGACCATTTCACCTGTGTAGTAATGTAGGTGCTTAATAAGCTAAGGTGATAGGTATTAATTGCGTAGTGCTTTAACCATGAGTTCAACCTCTCCTTGCTCTAGCCATGCATGACATAACTTTCCCACACTTGCTGAGTACCATCGGTACTCAACCTTGCATATTTGTTGGTTTATATTGCTGCACAGGTCAAGATAATGAAGTGGTGTTTAATGATCAAGACTTTGGACCCGAAGAAGGTTTCTAGGTTCATGGAGTCCCCCGGGCAACGCCTGTAACGGAGCCCACAAGAATAATATTCCGCTGCTATTTTATTTACTTTTTATGAACTTATTATCGTCCATCGAGACATATGCTATGTAAGACTTAATTTATATTCGACACCTGGCTTGTAATAAATGATGCTTTACTATTTGTCATCACATGTATGAGAAAATGATCCTGGCATACATGTGATGTTCACTCGGTTGTTCTTCGGAGAAACCGGGTGTGACAGACCTCCCACCAGTGCCGCTATCACATCCGCTAGAGTAAGCGGAGGCGGCGGTGGTGGCTGCTGCTGCGGGGTGCTGTCGTAGGCCGGTGGCTGGGAGTCATCGCCTCCCCCTTGGCTACAGCCACCAACCTCGTGTGTGGTCCTAGTGCGAACCATCTGCAACCATACGACAATAACATCAGTCCCGCAACCTATTGCATGCAGTCCAATAAAATAGGCGTAAAAACATAATGACAATGAAACATGCGATACATCTCGTATGTAGATAATGTAATAACTTTGCACAAGCTACACCATTACCATACCAAACACAAGCTAGTTTAATCCAACTTGATGAACCTCCACTTTGGAAGCTCACCATAACTCGGTTTCATCACTACGAGATATTACTATCGCTTTGTCATCACGTATACCACCCGTAAGGTACAACACCCTCTGCGATGAGTTCAACAGTCATTCTTCTGTCAGAATGACCAGTTTCTACCTAATCCAAGTTTTGATCTGGTTCTGAGCATTTTCATGACTCAAGCTGAATACCCAAGTTAAAGTTAACTTCAGTATCTTTCTAACGAGTATTCATTTGCACCCAGATCAGATCTGGTTAAAAAATTATGCTAATTCAAAGTCAGAAGAATTTCTGGAAGAATTTTAACAGCACCTCCCTTGGAAGTGGCTGTTTTCATCCCTGGTTTCTACTGAAATCTGTGCTGAAACTTCAGAAACTTTGAATTGCAAAGATGTCACCCATTATCTACTCTTTCTAAGGATGTATTATATGACAATTTTAGATTTTTCTACCGGGAGTTATGTTGGAAAAACAGAACAGTCCAGAGAGTGTTTAACTCTGTCCTGGTTCTGGACAGTTTACATTTCTCTGGGTTTTAAGCCATCTTAAGGTGTGTTTCAGCTCTGGAAGTGTACAACAAAGTTGTAGGGTACTCCAACACCTTTCCAGAACTATATACCACACCTCCCTGGGTTAAAAGCCCTGTGAGTTATGCCCTGTTGAAGATCAGCAACTTTGCTGTCCAAAACAGAGCACTCTGTTTTTCAGTCTTTTGGAATTACACTCATCAATTATCGACTTTTCTACCCAACCAAAGTCCTAGATGTTGATCCTAGTGATTTCAATTCCTTGTTATCATTATTTTCATGAATATGCCTACAATATGTCGGTACTACGTTCCTCACAAAAGAAAATCCTAACCGGATTCTACCGGCATATACGTCTCAAGTGTGGCACTAAACGGTCTCTCGCACACGTTTTCTACACGGATACATACGTGGTTAGTACCTGCAGAAGACCACACAATAATGGTGCACTCAATGGTTGGTTTCATTTCAGGCAGAATCATATTTAAAGGTAAATACAAACGCCCGTATCATTGCCATACGGCCGTCCTTGAGTTCGGTCACGTCTCAAGGTACGTGATCATGTTTCAACACCACACGACGGGAACCCGAGTATGTCATGAACGGGTCGTCACGGTTGGGAATGTTATCAACCCAACAGATACCACCTACTGCCCTGCAGGGCACGCCGATGGCAAGTGCTGCGTATGTTCCCCCTGGGCTACTTCCAGACGAACACACTCTCGCGTTACTGACCACGCGATGGGGTCTCCACTTACTTGCCTAATGCATGCTAGGGATCAGCGTTTCATATGAACTCAGGAACATGAAGAGTCCAAGAGTTTCATATTGATGTCTCACACCAAGCTGTGAGACTTATCCCTGAACCACGTTCCTCGTCAGGGAGAGCTAACTGAAATTGAACCGCTTTCGGTGGCGTTCCTTACCATTCTTACCAGAGCGTAGGTGCGTCGTTACATAATTGAAGTTCAGAATTATAACACATAAGTTAGTCTTTGCCACTTTAATTAACTATGCTAATATAGTCCTTACTTGGGCAACTACCGAATCCTCACCGTATACCTAAGTTTTCCCCGTAATACAGTCCTTAAGTACTGTGCTATCCCCAATGCGGCTCTGATACCAGGCTGTGGCGGACCAGAATCCGCTCATCCAGGATCGCAGAGGGTGGTGCCGCGCGATGCGACACCCGACAGCACACGTCATAAGAACACATTATATTACATGGGAAAAAACAAACTGAATGTGCAAAGTAGTACACTTCTCAGTTACAAACTAGGGTCTTTATTACACAGCGGAAGTTTCTTTTATACAACTCACGCCTGTGTATCTAGCAAAAGTCGGTTTCCCAGCCCTAGGCAACCCACACTAGCTGCATCCTAATCTCAGCGCGGCGTGTACGGCTCCCACTCAGCCGTGGTCCCCGACGGAGGGTAACCCTCGCCGGTGGACTCGTACTCCGAGTCCGTGGGTGGCTCCTCCCCTGAAAAACACTTAAGCAGCAACCGTGAGCACGAAGGCTCAGCAAGGCTTAACCGACTCACCTAAGCATGAAACTCTACATGAGGTGTACAATGACATAGGATAGCAATGTTGCAGCAATTGGACACACCTACAAGTTCATCCTTAGTTCATCTTTTAGCAACGAGTTAACAGTTCATGAAGCTGAAATTTAGTGAGCAATATTTGGTGGCACACATGTAGCAATACAATTATATCATAACAGAAATATTGAATCATAACATTTCATTCATTAGTCTATGTTACGGCGCAGTGAACAAGTGGTACTCGTCACCGCGTGGGACTGTGGCGGACCGCAATCCGCTCATCCAGGATCGCAGAGGGTGGTGCCGCGCGATGCGACACCCGACAGCACACGTCATAAGAACACATTATATTACAAGGGAAAACAAACTGAAGGTACAAAGTAGTACACTTCTCAGTTACAAACTAGAGTCTTTATTACACAGCGGAAGTTTCTTTTGTACAACTCACGCCCGCCTATCTAGCAAAAGTCGGTTTCCCAGCCCTAGGGTAACCCACACTAGCTGCACGTCTCAGCTCAGCGCGGCGTGTACGGCTCCCACTCAGCCGTGGTCCCCGACGGAGGGTAACCCTCGCCTGTGGACTCGTACTCCGAGTCCGTGGCTGGCTCCTCACCTGAAAAACACTTAAGCAGCAACCGTGAGCACGAAGGCTCAACAAGACTTAACCGACTCACCTAAGCATGAAACTCTACATGAGGTGTACAATGACATAGGATAGTAATATTGCAGCAAATGGACACGCCTACAAGTTCATCCTTAGTTCATCTTTTAGCAACAAGTTAACAGTTCATGAAGCTGAAATTTAGTAAGCAGTATTTGGTGGCACACATGTAGCTATACAATTATATCATGACAGCAATATTGAATCACAGCATTCCATAAATTATCTACGTTACGACGCAGTGAACAAGCGGTACTCGTCACCGCGAGGGACGGCGAATCAACTCGATATACACCTGCAGGGAAAACCCAAAGAGAACGTCACGTACGCCCACCCGTGGAGCTGCACAGCACGCTCACTCGATGTCGTACGGGACAACCTTTCACCCAACAGCCCAAACGTCGAACCGGTCACACCGAAACGAGCAGGAGGTTCCCCACACGGAGCATCTCTCTATGCCCGTTGGCAGATTTCCACCTTGCTGCCCTCAACCTACACCTATAAATCGGTGTGCTATGCCTCGACGCCCGGAGGTTTAGGCTACATCGGTTTATCGGGGCCCATATATCCGATATGCCTTCGGTACGTTCAATACTTGTTCAGCAGGGCCGCACACGGATCGGTCCTCAATCGACATGGGCAGGGATGCGCACACAAGACTCCCTCTTGCTGCGCCCTAGCCCCTGCCTAGTCTCATTTTCATTACTAAAGTGATCTCGCGTCACTCAACCGAACCCGTGTGTCCCAATGCCTATCTCGCGAGTAGATTACAACTACTCGACTTGTACCGAAGTCCTATGACTCATTAAGCATAGCCTTTCTACTTGAGATCTTAGACACTACCCTCACTCTTAGGGAAAATTCTGGTTATGCAAGTGGGGTTCCATTCATCCTATACCTAATGCACATACATACTTCATATGACACATGTAAACAAAGTAAAACTTATAAAAAGGTTAATGCAAACCGGGGCTTGCCTTGTTGCTGATGGTCAGTAGTTAGTTCTTCATCCGGAAGAAGGAAGTCCAGCACTTCCGGAGTCTCTTCTTCAATGGCTACACGTTGAATATAATACTCCATGTAAATTTAAATGCAATGTGTAAACTTGAATACTTATTTACTACTAACTCTAGCTAGCCCTCCCCTTTGGTTCTGAAATTTTTATTGTGGCTTGGTAGGGTCCTAACCAGAGTCTTGACCAAGTTTCATTTGAAACAAAGTCCATTTGAACCTTGTACAAATAAAACCCCATTTGGTCAATATTTGAGCCTCTGGATGATTCCAGGGGATTTCATGGCTCCAACCATTACTTTCTGGAAACTAGACTTTAAGATGGTTCTAATGGAGTTGGTTTCATGTCATTTGAAGAATTCTACAGAAAATTATGCCCTAATTAAGATTTGAGAAAATCTGAAAAATGTTTCTGTACATTTTTCTATTTTCTCAGGGCAGTTCTCTTAATCACCCCATTAGGGTAACTAAATGAACATGGATGAGTCTGAAATTTTTACTGGGATCCAGGGACTTTCTAATGAACATCTCAGCCAAATTTCAGAATTTTTTATAAAGTAGTTCTCCAGATAAAATTCCCAACAGTTTAAAATTTAGGGATTTAATTCTGGAAAAGTATTCACTTTCATGAGCTGAATTTGGTATTCTGGAAAGTACTCAGAAATATGAGTTCAGCAAAATTTGGTTCATCGAATTTGGAGTTTCCTAGCCAAAGTTTTATGCATTTGAAGTTTGCACTAAAACTGGAAATTCCAAAAATGTTTAAATCCTGCGGGTGGGTCCACCGCCCACGTGTCGACCGCTGGAGCCGCGCCACACGGGGCCACAGACTCCTTCCCGCGCGGCCGCACTGGATCCCGGACCACAGAGAATCCCACCCATTTATCTCCAGCCGCTGACGCGTGGGGCCTACCCCTTCGTCTTCCTCCGGCCACCCGCGCGACCCCGCAGCCAAGCTCGCCGGAGCTCTCGCCGGAGAGGGGTTCCGGTCCTCGGAGCTTGCTGAATCTCGCTGCCAGTGCCCATCTCGGCCTGAGGAACACAGTGGTGCCCTCCCCAGAACTTGACAACCACCGGAACAGTGCCCCCGACGGCAACAGCGACCGGGAGCTCACCGGCGACGTCCAACTCGGCATCCCATGCACCTTTTTCGATGTGGTTTGCTCGGGGAGCTCCGCTGACACCTGCTGGTCACGTACATGGACACCGATCCCCGTGAAAATGGCGGTAACTACGACCTCATCGGCGACCTAGGCAGGATATCGGCTGTGCTTCAGAAAACTTCAAAGAACCGTAAACCTAGCCCACGGTTCTTACTGGTTTTCGACCCTAGGTGGTCGTGGCAGTGTATAGAGCGTGTGCGTGACTCGGTTTGCCCGGTGATGAGCTAACCCCCACGAATTTTGGGATTTTGGGGGAGCTCGGTCTCAAGACCCCCGAAGCTTTCCCGGCGAAATACTCCCTCGACAGTCCATGAAATGAAGAGCGGTAGGGACTAGAAGAATCAGCACCTTAAGGCGGTCCTTTCTTGTGTTGCTCGTCGGGCACGAGCGCGCCTGTGCTGGCCGGACGCCGGCGATCAGAGAGGGCAGTGTTTCTGTGCTCGCGCGGAATCGAGAAAGAAGCTCGGTAGGGGGGGGGTTCTCGTTTGGAAAGCAGGAGGAAGGCGGCGTGGGCTGTGCGCTGGCCTTTGAGCCGCGGTTTGGCACCGTGAGGTGGCCGATTGCTGCCTCGGTGGCTCACCGCCGTTCCCTGGCTTGCGCGCGAAGTCGAGGTCGGCTGCAGCAACTGACTGCCCCTCGTGTGTGCCACTGACCTGTGGGCCTCCCCTTTATTCTTTTTTCTCTAATAATTCTTTTCTGTTTTTGCTAATTATCCCACCAGCTACTCACAATATAATGTGAGACTTAGCTCCCAAGTCTTTGTTTGAATTTGAATTCTCAAATTCAAACCTTGTGTGGTTAAATTTTCTTCATATTTAAACTGAAATTCAAATTCAGTTTTGAATTCTTGCAAATTTAGCTCTTGACAAGATGAACTCCAATGGAGATGAAAATTGGTGGGTTTACTCAGAAAAATGTGCTGAGTATAGATATGGAGCTAACTTTTGAATTTGGGTGATGAAAGTTGCTGCAATTTGAATTTACATTCAAATTGGCCTCTTTTTGAAATAACCCAAAAGTGCCTCAAAAAGTGTTGAATTTGCATGAGCTTTGGACTGAACCTTCCCAAGACTTTTTAAACTCTAGGGGTGAGCTCAACCTCTCATGTTCATGTGTAGAAACCCTACTTTGTGAAAGTGAAGGCTTTCCCCTCAAATCATTCTTTTGATGGAGGTTACTTGCTCTTCACAATATTTCCTAAGGTGTCCACAATAAAAACTGTGGTGTTGTGAGGTGAAGAAAAAGTTTTTGCAAGTCCCTTTTCTTGGGCTTTTACAGGGACGGCGAATCGACTCGATATACACCTGCAGGGAAACCCAAAGAGCACGTCACGTACGCCTACCCGTGGAGCTGCGCAGCACGCTCACTCGATGTCATACGGAACAACCTTTCACCCAACAGCCCAACCATCGAACCGGTCGCACTGAAACGAGCAGGAGGTTCCCCACACGGAGCATCTCTCTATGCCCGTTGGCAGATTTCCACCTTGCTGCCCTCAGCCTACACCTATAAATCGGTGTGTTATGCCTCGACGCCCGGAGGTTTAGGCTACATCGGTTTATCGGGGCCCATATATCCGATATGCCTTCGGTACGTTCAATACTTGTTCAGCAGGGCCGCACATGTATCGGTCCTCAATCGACACGGACAGGGCCGCGCACACAAGACTCCCTCTTGCTGCGCCCTAGCCCCTGCCTAGTCTCATTTTCATTACTAAAGTGATCTCACATCACTCCACCGAACCCGTGTGTTCCCAAGCCTAAACTCGCGAGTAGATTCCAACTACTCGACTTGTACCAAAGTCATATGAAACATTAAGCATAGCCTGTCTACTCGAGGTCTTAGACACTACCCTCACTCTTTTAGGAACCTTTGGTTATGCACGTGGGGTTCCATTCATCCTACACCTAATGCACGATCATGCTTCACATGACTCATGTAAACAAAGTAAAACTTATAAAAGGGTTATTGCAAACCGGGGCTTGCCTTGTTGCTGCTGGTCAGGGGTTAGTTGCTCGTCCGGAAGAAGGAAGTCCAGCACCTCCGGAGCTTCCTCGCCTTCAGCGACTATACGCTATTGAAATACTACATGTTAATTTAAATGCAATGTGAGTTTAGGGTAATACTTCTGCTATTATTTCTAATAACCAGTCTCTAACAACTGGAACTCTGTTTAAGAATTTAAAGATGAACTGGGTGTTGGTGGTTTGGTTTAGACTTAATCCCATGGTTAAATGCTAAGTGGTTCTCCCCCTTTTCCATATTAATCCCTCAAGTGGTTAAACAGGACAGGGGTGATCCAGAGCTCCAATGGAGCTGAGAATTTTTGTGTGAGTTCCTTGTCACAAGAATACCCTCTGGACCAATTATTAGCACTTTTCCTTGACCGGTTTGCTCATAATAATTCTCTTAGGAAATAAGCAAAGAAGAATTAATTCTTAGGTAACAACCCTGTTCATGCCCAACTTAGTGAACTATAATTTCAATTATAGCTCATAGAGTTTGCATGAATTTTCCTAGCATTTATGGAGCTAAGATTTGCCCAGAACTGAATTTCCAAGTTTTGGAAATTGTCTGAAAATGTTTGTGTATTCAAATGAACACAGCATCTTCAAATTTGAATTGCTCTGACCAAATCAACTCCAAATGGTCTGAAACTTTTACAGGGATTCACTAATGTCCTAAAGAACATTCTGGCAAACTTTGGGGATTTTTGGATGAACTAAACTCCCTCAAAAATTCTTTTGCTGAAAAGTTTTAAAGAATTTTCCAGAATTAAATAATAGGTTTCATACAAATTGGGTTTCGGATTTGGATTGTACTCAGTTAGAGGAATCCAACAAAATTTGTTTCATAATTTTTGGATTCTCCTACCCCAAGTTGTGGTCCTCCAAAGTTTGAACTACAAACTGGAAATTTCAAATTGTTTAAATGTCTGCCAGTGGGTCCCACCCGGCAGTCTTCTCCTTCCTCGCGCCAAACAGTGGTCCGCGGCGGCGCACTCCGGCGAGTGTCACCGGAACTGCTTTCCCAGCCGTCTCCCGATCTCAGACTCGCCGCCCCCCCCCCCCCCCCCCCCGTAATTTGTGGCGCTGAACTCGTCGGTGGTGTCGCCGGCGGCCGTAGCTCACAGGAACAGGGCTCCCGATGGTGACAGCGGCAGTTAGGGTTCCGGCGTGGTCGGGAATGCGTGACAACGCATCAAAATGATCGGCAAAGGGTCGGAGAGCACCGTGGGAGCTCAGGGGTGACAGAAATGACCGCCAAACCCCATGAAACGGTCGGCAACCAAGAGCTCCACGGTGAACCGAGCTATTATTCTATGGCGGCCCAAAAAACAACCCAAACCCGGCCATTCCTGGGTCATTTCCCTTTATTCTTGGTTGAGGAGGGCTGCTAGGGAGTGAGGAAGGTGCTGACAAGCCGGCGTGGCCAATAGCTAAGTGAGTAGCATGAATTTTGGGTTAGACCGCGCTCTACCCAAACACACTACGTTTCGGAAGAATTGGAAATACTCTTCACCTGGTGAATCAACCGCTAAATGGCTTGCACCTACACAATCTAGAGAGCACGGCGCACCTTTTTCGTGCAGGAGAGGAACGGTGAAAACGGCTGTGGAGCGCTGCCCACGGTGAGCCGGTTGCGGTTCCGCCGGTTGCACCTCGGTCCTCAGCTGCGATCGTCAATTGGTGGCCAAATGAAGTGCTAACACCGCAAGGTGGTGAGGAGGTAAGATAGAGCACACCCAGGCGCTTCCTTTTTGTGTGGGGAGCTCGGGCAAAGGCCGAGCAGACGTCGGCGTGCAGGGGAGAATCGGAGGAGCGGCGTCGGTGGAAGAACTGAGCTCGGTGTGGCGCTGCTCGGGAGAAGGAGGCAAGACACGATCGGCTCGTGGTCGTGGCAAGCTGGGGCACGGCTGGGTTTTACGGCGCCCCCACGAGGAGCTCGCCAGCACGCGAGGGGAAGAGCAGGAGGTGGCGCCCTGCGTTTCTCGGGGTGTCACCGTGGAGCCTCGGCTCTGTTCCGAGTGCAATACTTAGCCCCTAAGGCTGTTGACTTTTGTGCCATTTGATCCTCCCCAATGACATGTGGGACCCACTTGTCAGTGCTCCCCCACCCCTCAAAAGATCTCCAAAACTTGGCAAGAGATGAATTCAAATGTTTGGAGTTTCAAACTGATCTACATTTGTATGGTTGGGCAAATCTCCCCCAAATTCAAATGTATATTTGAATTCTTGCACATTTGGATCCTTTTTCGACAAATGGGTAGCAAACCTTTTCAAACATTATTGAAACTTTGCCTCCCCACTAATTTGGACCTGAGGAATCCAATTATGCACTTTGATCTTTGTTTTAGATGCTGCAACCACGAGTTTGAATGTAACAGTTTTGAATTACCCTCTCATGTGTCATGTGTAAACTTCCCCCTTTTTGAAAGTGTAGGCTTTCCCCTCTAACTACTCTTTTGATGGAGGTTACATGCTCTTCACACTCTTTCACAATCTATCCACAACAAAACTGTGGTGTTGTGTGGTGATAAAAAGTTTTTGCAAGTCCCTTTTCTTGGGCTTTTACATCCCCGTGCTCGGTGGAAAGGTGTACGCACCTGGGACGGCACACTTTTGTGACTCGGAAGGGACCTTCCCAACTAGGGGAGAGTTTGTGGGTCCCTTTGCGAGAAAGTATGCACCGCAGCACCAGGTCGCCTTCCTGCAGCTCCCGGACACGCACAGACCTCTGGTGGTAGCGGCGGAGCGCTTGTCTGTACCGTGCGTTACAGAGTGCTGCATGCAATCGGACCTCGTCGACGAGGTCGATGTCTCCAGGCCGGAGGTTGTCCTGCGTGGCTTCGTCGTAAGCTCGGACACGGTGAGACTTCATGGTGATCTCTGGGGGAAGTAGAGCTTCGGCCCCATACACCATGAAGAAGGGTGTCTCTCCGGTGGCCCGGCTCTGGGATGTCCGGTTAGCCCATAGTGTGCTCGGAAGCTCATCCACCCAATTGGCACCGTGTTTCTTCAGGCTGGCATAGGTGCGGGTCTTGAGGCCCTGAAGAATCTTGGCGTTGGCCCTCTCGACTTGCCCATTGCTCTTTGGGTGAGCAACAGAGGCATAGCACACCTGGATGCCGAGGTCTTCGCAGTAGTCTTGGAATGCTGCGCTGGTGAACTGGATCCCGTTGTCGGTGATGATTCTGT
Organism: Neostapfia colusana; assembly: GCA_030760725.1. Lineage (NCBI taxonomy): Eukaryota > Viridiplantae > Streptophyta > Magnoliopsida > Poales > Poaceae > Neostapfia > Neostapfia colusana. Next base: position 25,928,230 of record JASWHV010000017.1, on the reverse strand, counting down.
TCGGGACCCCGAACCGGCAGACAATCGACCTGATGAACTTTACTGCGGATTGCTTGTTGATGGTGATGACTGATGTGGCTTCCGGCCACTTGATGAACTTGTCAATGGCGACATAGAGGTACCAGAATCCCCCGACGGCTCTGGGGAATGGTCCCAGGATGTCCAACCCCCATACGGTAAACGACCATGAGGGCGGGATCATCTGTACCGCCTGAGACGGTGTATGGATCTGCTTGGTGTGGAACTGGCACGCCTTGCAGCTCTCGACCCACTTGACGGCATCCTGGAGTGCTGTCGGCCAGTAGAAGCCATGCCGGAAGGCTTTACCGACAAACGTGCGTGAGGAAGAGTGACTCCCACATTCGCCTCCATGGATCTCAGCGAGCAAGTCGCAGTCTTCCCCCTGGGTTATGCACCGCAATAGGACGTGGTTGGCGCCACGCCGGTAGAGATCCCCTTCTACCAGCGCATATCTCTTAGCCATGCGCATGATCTGTTCAGCGGATACACTTTCATCAGGGAGGATGTTGTCTTTCAAGTAGTCCCGGATCTCCGTGATCCATGCATCGGGTCTGACTTGAGCTTCTGGATCTTGAGCGCTGGGTTGCACGGAGTCCCCAGTGACGCTTACGATCCTTGGCGGCGTCCATGGCTGCAGGGTCACGGGACCGCCAGCTTCGAGGTGCTGGTCCAGCCCCCTTCGCCCAGCTCGGCGGGCCGGGCTGTGGGCCGCAGCAACGTCCTCTCAAAGACTCCTTCAGGCACAGGGCTCCGGTGGAGGCCTTCGTTAAGAGGTCATCAGCTGCGGCATTGCCAGCGCGTGGTACGTGGCGCAGGTCCAAGGCGAGGAAGTCTTTCTCCATCATCTGCACGTGGAGCAGGTAAGCAGCTAGCTGTGGGTCATTGCAGGAGCATCACCCTTAACTTGCTTGATAACTAGCTGGGAGTCGCCCTGTGCCAACAACTGGCGAGCGCCCAGAGACAGGGCTGTCTTTAGGCCAAAGATGAGTGCTTCATACTCTGCCATGTTGTTGGTTGCCTTGAAATTGAGACGCACCATATACCCAAACTGCTCCCCCGATGGCATGAGAAGCAGTACGCCGGCACCGGCCCCCTGCTTTCACGAGGAGCCGTCGAAAAAGAGCGTTCAGTGAGGCCCAGTGAAGACCGAAGCTCGGTGCTTTGGTTCACCGTCTTCGTGGCCCCCTGGGTCAGCCTTTGTTGGTGTCCACTCAGCCACGAAGTCAGCCAGGGCTTGGCTCTTGACTGCATGGCGAGGAAGGAAATCCAGCTCAAACTCTGCCAGTTCCGCTGCCCATTTAGCAATATTGCCAGTCGCGTGGGGGCTGTGAAGGATAGCCTTCAGCGGATAGGAGGTGACCACCGAGACCCGGTGGGCTTGGAAGTAGTGGCGGAGCTTCCTGGACGCCACAAGCACTGCATACAGCAGCTTATGGACCTCCAGGTACCTTGTCTTGGCGTCATGGAGGACCTCGCTGATGTAGTAGACAGGCCTCTAGATGGTACGGACCCTCCCTCCCAGGGCAGAGATGTCTTCATCCATGGGCTCAGGCCTACGGGAGGTGGGTGGGTCCAGCGAGGCTGCCGGGAGCTGAGACTCAAAGGCTCCCAAGCCGCCTTGGACCTCCGGGAGGTCCCGCTGATTTTCCAGGAGCTCCATGAGGTCCCGTTGGGCCTCCGCGAGGTCCTGTTGGACTTCCGGGAGGTTCCGTTGGGCCACCGGGGGGTCCCGTTGGACCTCCGGGAGGTCCCGTTGGTCCTCCTGGAGATTGTCACGGAGGTCCGGGGGTCCGTCTTGGACCTCCGGGGGGTTGTCTTGGAGGTCCAGGAGGTCGTCTTGGACCTCCGGGGTTTCCTGGCGCCTGTCTCCTGCTGACAGAGCAGGCTGTGGCGACGAGAGGTCCGGCCGCTCTGTGACGAGGACCATACTCACCACTTCAGTTGTTGCCGCGATGTAGAGCAATAAATTCTCTTCGAGCTCGGGGGCTACCATGATGGGTATGGTCGTCAGGAGTTGCTTCAACTCCTGGAAAGCTTCTTCTGCTTCGTCGGTCCAAGCAAATGGGCCGGATTTGCGCAGGAGCTTAAAGAAGGGGAGCGCTTGCTCTGCTAGCCTCGGTATAAACCGACTCAGCGCGGCTAGGCATCCCGTGAGTTTCTAGACTTCTTTGATGCGGGCGGGGGGCCGCATCAATTCGATGGCATTGATCTTCTCTGGGTTAGCCTCAATTCCTCGGTGCGAGAGCAGGAATCCTAAGAGTTTTCCAGGGGATACGCCAAACACACACTTGTCGGGGTTCAGCTTGGTGCACGTAGAGCGCAGTTTGTCAAAGACTAAGGCCAGGTTATCTAATAGGGATGAACTCTGCCTGACCTTAACAACGATGTCATCGACATACACCTCAACTAAGTCTCTTATCAACTCCCCGAAGGTTTTGTGCATTGCACGTACAAAGGTGGGGAGAGCGTTCTTCAGGCCATAAGGCATAGAGACATAACAGTACAGGCCGTCTATTGTGATGAAGGAGGTGTGCTCCTCATCTTCTCTAGACATAGGGATTTGGTGGAAACCCGAGTAGGCGTCTAGGAAGCACAGCATATCACAGCCCAATGTCGAGTCTACTATTTGATCTATTCTAGGGAGAGGGAATGGATCTTTGGGACATGCCTTATTGAGACTGGTGTAGTCGATGCATATCCGGAGCTTCCCGTCGGCTTTCGGGACAACGATGTCGAAGTGTGTGGTTGTTGAAGTGTGTGGTCGACACTTCCCCCGGACCTGCACTGGGCAGCCCGCAGAGGTTCTTTTTTGGAGGGGCTAGTCACTTGCGGAGAGCTTAAGGGTATGGACGAATTAAGGAGAAGATTGACACGGTGAGTTTTACGTGGTTCAGGCCGCCGGAGCGTAAAACCCTAAATCCACGGCGAGCTAAGGAGCTCGCTGTATTGCTTGTTGCTCAGAACCGGAGTCCTGAGCTTGGGGATGAGTGATGTCTAGCCTATGAGTTGCAGGAGTGTGAACCCTTGCCAACGTCGCCTACCCGAGCCTTTTATAGTCCAAGGTTCGGGTGGCTTACAAGGGGGGCCCGGGACCCGACAGGTGGCCCCGGGGAGATTGCCTGCAGACTATCGTATCCGCAGTTATGTCGGTAGTTGTAAGGGCCTCAGTTTTTGACACATAATTGAAGTGTTCATCACCACACACACACACACCTCATTTGAGGAAAGATGATGAACACAAATGAAGAGCAAGTAACAATTATCAACATGCTAATTAGAAAACAAACTCACACCTTGCAAAAGTGGTATTTCCCACATGTGATATAGATGGGCTGGACATATGAAAACTCCTACACTTTGCTAAGGATGTCCATGCCAAGTTTCACCCAAATTCAAAACCTTTTTGAGGTCATCTTGGGTATAGATAGGAAGGGGGCAGTTTGAAAACATATTCAAATTCAAACTGTTTTTATACCATGAATTTGAAAGTGGAAGGCATATTCTTACTCAGCACATTTTTGTGAGCTCACACACCAATTTTCACTCCATTTGGAGTTGATCTTGACATGAGCTAAGGGGGAGAGATTCAAACTTTATTTGAATTTCAAACTGAACTTGTGCTGAAATTCATTCAAACCAAACCTCATTTGAACTTTGATCAATTCAAATGGCTCATGGGGGAATAATTTGAATGGCCAAGGGTAGTATAGGATTCACTGTTTACCACAGTTGTTAGGAGTAAATTTCAGAGGTTAAAAGGAGGGGTGGGACCCACATGTCAGCCTCTGCTTCAACACAAACCGACTGAAACACAGTTCAGTCGGTTCCCGGGTGCAGTGTGCGCGCGCCACCGAAGGGGGCAGCCGGCGCCAGCTCCTGCTGCGCGCCCCAAGCCGGAGACCAGCCGCCGGGCTATTTATTCCCTCCCCGGCGTGCTTCAGTCGCCATTCCCCGAGCTGCCGACGTGCACGACCTGTTCTTCCACTGCCATCGCCGCCGATCGAGCTCACGCTTGATCAAGCCGATCACTCGCGAGCACAGCCTCCTCCACAGCAAAACGGCACCAAGAGATCGTGAGCAACCTCCCAGACTCCGTGTTGGCCAGTGAGCAAGCTTCCTCGAGCTGTACGAGCCATTTCTCCGGCGAGCCGAACATCGCCGCCGATCGGGCTCCCGTGGACAGCACGGCACAGACGTTGTCACGTCCTCTTCTCTACACAAGAAAGGTGCGTGATTGTATGTAGATGGAGTAGCCGAAACCCGTTTGGCGATTGATCAACCCTCGGCCGAGAATTTCCAAATTTACTCTTGATCAGTTCATAAGAACCGAACTCACCTTCGGGTGAAATTCGTGCTCTATGCACGAAGGTTGGACGAGCTCGTTACCTAGTAGCGTCTATGCACGCTAGCGCCCACGCTCGAACTGGAATTAGAGAAAACCATCGAGAATCGGCCATGATATGGCTGTTTTCCACACCGCCATGGTTGAACACCTCGGCTCACCGTCGAGAGCCTAGTTGCTGGTATTTCTAGCTTCCACCCAGCCCTGGTTCGTGTTTCCCATGCCCTACTGATGCTCTCCGACCGATTTCCGGTCGATTTGGTGCACGGGAGAGCAGGACCGACCTCACCGGAACCCTAGCAGGTGCTGTCACCGGTGCGCACGGGTTTCCGGTCATCGCCGGCGGCCGGCGACCCCACCATCGAGTCCAGGGGGTCGGAAAAGGGGCAGGCGGCAAGTTTCGGGCCGGGGGGTGGCCGGGAACTCAGTTCCGGCGAGGGTCGCCGGAGAACGCCGCCGCCGCGCAGTTGGCGCGAGGAGGGAGACGACGCACTGTGTGCGGGGCCCACAAGCCAGAGTTTAAACTTTTCCCCGAATTTCAGTTTTAGTTCAAACTTCAAATCCTTATAACTTTGGCTAGAAAGCTCCAAATTGAGTGAACCAATTTTGCTGGATTCAGCTCTCTGAGTACTTTCCAGAAAATCAAGTTTCACTCCATGAAATTCCTTAATTCTCCAGAATTAATTCCTCAAAGTTTAAATTGTTAGGAATTTTAACTGGAGAATCCTTTGGAGGAAAATCCTGAAATTTTGCTGAGATGTTCACCAAAATATCCTTGAACTACCATAAAAATTTAAGATCCATTTGAGCTCATTTAATCCACCTAATGGTGTGATTAGTGAAACTGTTCCAAAGAAAATAGAAAATGTTCAGAAACATTTTCAGAATTTTCTCTGAAATTGTTTGGCTCATATCTTTAGTTAGAGACTTCCAAATTAAGTGAGACCAACTCCAGTAGAACCCTCTGAAAATCTAGTTTCAGGAAGGCATAGTTGTTTCATGAAAATTTCTAGAACACCCTAAGAGTTCCAATTAAGGTCAAGGACATAATTAATTGTAGAGGGCTCAAATGAGCTTTGCTGCAACTAAAACTTGACCAAGTCTTTGTTTAGGTTGTAACCAAGCCACAGTAAAAGTTTCACAGTCATTAGGTCTGTCTAGCAAGGGTTATAGACTTCACAACTTCAAAGTTAATACAAATGCATTTAAATTAATACATACATTGCTCTTATCATGTAGTCGCTAAGGTCGAGGAGGAACCCGAAGTCCTAGACTTCGTTACTCCAGAGGAACAGCTAGCCTACGACCAAGAGCAGCAAGGCAAGCCCCGGTTTGCATTATCCTTTTTACAAATATTTATTGTTTTGAGCACATCTTTGAATATTGTTCTTTGCATTAGAGTCTTGCTTGGAAACCCAACTGCACAGCCAAGAAAACCATGGGTTGGGTTTAGGATTGCAAACCCCGTTAGCCACTGCATTGCTAGGATAGAGTAGGATTCGGTACAAGTCGAGTAGTTGGAACTACTCGCGAGAATAGGCTAGAGGCACGTTGCTCGGGTAGAGATAGCACATGATACACATGGCAAGAAAATGAGACCGAGCGGAGAGTAAGGGCAGCAGGACTTTGGGGCCTGTGTGCTGTAGCTCCGCTTGTGTCGATTGAGGACCGAGCCGTGTGCGGGCCTGTTGAACAAGCTAGAACAGTACCGAAGACCTACCGGCTATATGGGAACCGGGAAACTGATGTAACCCGGGTAGCTGGGCATTGAGGCATTGCCCGTCGTTCAGAGGGTAGGTTGAGAGCTCGAGGTGTAAATCGGCTGGCGGCACAGAGATGCGCGTGCAGAGACCTCTTGCTCGGGACGATGGGACCGGTTCAATATTTGGCTAACGGGTGAAAGGTAGTCGCGTACGGCGTCCGTGATGGTTGTTGTAGGCAACATCGAGTACGGGCGTACGTGACGGGTTGTTCGGGTAACCCTGCAGGTGTAAATCGATTATAATCGCCGTCCCTCGCGGTCAGTGAGTACCACTTGTTCACTGTACCGTGACGTAGAAAGAACAGGTTAGTTACATGTTAAAATGTTGCTGTTTGAAAGCTGGACATTGATTGTTAATGATATGCTGTAGCTTAGAGCTAATTAAAGTTCTTTTCAACTTTGGGCAAAGTACATGAGAGAAATGCGTTTCTTGTTTGATTGCGGCTCTCTCATGTGCCTTAGCGTAAGGTTCTCCACAACCTGCTGCTAAAACTTGAAAGTAAGGTTCTACTAATTAGGCGAGTCCTTGCAAATGATTTTTACCTCATACAACCCACTACCTCATGTAGAAGTTCCATGTTTAGGTGAGACGGGTCAGACTTGCTGAGCCTTCGTGCTCACTGCTTGTGTTTGAAGCTTTTGCAGGGTTCTATGAGGAAGGGACTCCCGAAGAGGAGACGGAACCCCAGGAGGGGAACCCCGTCGAGTGGGAGTCGTGCACGCCGCAGAGTTAGTGTGCGTGTGTGCTAGCAAGGACACGTTCAAGGGCTGAACGTGCACTTGATGCTTAGTCTACGCCCGCGAGTGTGGACTACACTTATTTTGATGTAAACATGTTCATAAACTTGTTTATGTAATAAAATTTCCGCTTCCGCTTTGTACCTTTGACGTGTGTTATACGGTGCTGTGCAACGCAGCACCCCTCAGCGTGATCCTGGCTCGACAGGACCAATGGGGTCGTGTCAGCGTGGTATCAGAGCTCGCTTGAGGTTTAACACAGCACAAAGGTCTTCTTTTTCAAAAATCCAGTGAGGAACGAGTTAGTAGCCCGTATAAGGATGTTATTAGTATATAGAAAGTGGCTTAGTAACCTAATTGTTATGTCGGAAAATCGTGCATCTCGGGACGTTCATGTCTTGGGGGGTGCACGTGAGCGCTGTCCACCAGTGCGCACAAGCTGAAGGGTGGAGCCCCACGGGTGGCAGGTAACCCGACCCGCTTTAGTATCCTCTACGACTCTTCATGTCGTTTGGGGTATTCGAGCAACGTCTGTCCCTGGCGTGCGTGGTGCAATATGGGAGACCCCGTCACGTGGTCTGAAACGTGAACACGTAACTCAAGGCGTGGTTGGCTTGAGAACATCCGGGCGAGTGATGACGGCCGGGTGTACTAACTGTATGTATTCCGGGCTCGGTGTGCAGCCGAGTCTGATGATTGTTTGAGTTTCTGCAGGTAGCCTTACCACGAAACGGTAGACGTGTAGTATCCGTGTGCGAGTGACGAGTAGTGCCACTGAGCTAACGAAGCCGGCTAAGTCCGGTATAGGTTTTTCCTTTGTGAGGACGTGGTACCGACATAAGCTGGTGACGCATCGACGTCGCACCCAACTAAGTGAACAACTTCATCTAAAAATTTGAAGGTTTTGATCCAAAGTAGTAAAATTGATGTAATTCCTTCCCTTGTACAGGATATTCAAAGTTAACAAGTTTTCAACTTATAGGATGTTAGGGACAGAGCACTCTGTTTTCAGCTGAATCAAGGCTGAAGTTAATCAGAGGTTAGAGGTTGAGTTCTTTCGAGGTTGGGGTCGTATGATACATTTCTGGAAAGCGTTGGAAGAGCTTTACAACTCTTCTGTTGAGGTCCAGAGGTGTTTCATCCCTTAACCACTCGAAAAATGCAGTAGAGTTGAAACTGTCCAGAAAACAGGACAGAGCAAAGACTCTCTGTAAACTCTCTGTAAATTAAGCATAACTTCCTGCTTAAAAATCCAAAAATAGGAAATGAGGTAGTTCTGGAAAGCTTATGAGATGGGTTACAACTTTGTAACAGAAAGTTTTGTCAGATTAGGAACAGAATTAACTGGGATTCTTGGATCAAATCAGTACCTAAGGCAGGGAGGTGCTGTCCAATTGTTCCCAGAAATTCTGATAACTTTGACATCTCATAATTTTTGAACCAGGACAGATCTTAGGCCAAGCAAATACTGGCTGGAAAGCTATTGAAGTTAGCTTCAACTTTGATGTTGAGCTCCAGGACTGGTTTTGCTTTTAACATGGCCCAAATCAGGTTGATATGGAAACTAGTCAAGGCTGTCATGGGAGCAGCAGACCAGCAGTCAAATTTGTTTAAAAATTTGAACTATGTTTCCAAGTGTTATGGGTTCACTGACATATCTTATGTTATAACTCAATGGTTTACTGTTCAAATAAATATTTGACATTTCTCAAATATATTTTTACAGATGGCAGCAGATAAACGGTTGGAGAATGGGTGGGTAGTTTCCCACTGCTCTGACCGTAGCGGCTACCCGGAAGCATTGTGGCAAATGCTCCAATATTTTGGGTACAACCAGATGCCGCAATACTTCGCCAAGGAAGAAGGCGAAGAGGGGAACAGGACGTGGACGATCCATGTCGAGGTTCCTGCAGGACCTACGCCACCCGGTTGGGTGCCATTCACCGTCACGGTGAGAGGAAGACAACCGGAAGGGATGTGGCAAGTGGCAGCCCGTGACACTATGTCACGTTTCTGCCAACTACACGTGCAGGCTATGGAAGACACACCATACGCACTCGTTCCGGTGGAGGGGCGAGCGCAGCATGTGTGGGAAGAAAGGTACCTGGAGGCAACAGACCCGAGTTGCCCAAGGTACAACCCCGCGGAGGCAAACCTCAGCCTCCAAATGAGGGCGGGAAACGCTGTGATGGACAGCCAAGCTGTTCATACAGAGCATCTCGCCACCAAGCTCAAGGAGAGCACAAGCCGTGGAGATCATTTCGAGGGTGCTCACAGCGCACTCCGCAATGTGCTCCTTCCGACGATCAAGCGACTGAATGAACAACACAATCAGTCGCGTCGTCTGAAGAAAGCAAAGAAGAAGAGCCGTGTTGACATCGCGGCATTGCAAGAGCTAGTGCAGACCCTAACCCAGCAAAATGAGGACCTTGCTCAAGAGCGGGACGATGCTATTGAGGAAGGACAAGGCTGGGAAGAGGACTACAACCAGGCTATGGACGAGGTGCATGCATTGCAGGACCTCGTGCCCCCGGTATTGGGCATACCGGTGGTCTTGGGTCTTCCAGCAATGGGAGAACCCGGAATGGGAGAAGAGGTGGTAGATCCAGAGCCACCAGCAGAAGTACCGGAGGAGGACGACCCACAGGAGGTCGAGTTCTACTCCGAGTAAGGGGTTACGGTTGCCAAGTAGGGCAGCTAGGGTAGCGTAACCCAACTTTGTAATCGGTGACATGTCGTATAGACAGTAGCGTATGTATAGGTAGTGACGACATGAGCACGACTTCTCGGAGACCCGAGAATAATGTATCTTGTATAAAGTTTATGCTTTATCAATATATGTGAATGTTGTGCAAATTGATCATGTGTCACTTCAATACCTACTGTTGCGTATGGAATTTTTAGTGAGACATGTGCTAATTGCTGCTGTTTTGAATTTCAGAATGACGCGTACTCGTGCCAACCCTGACGTTGGGGGTACCAGTCAAGGGGGAGAGACCTCCCAACCACCTCCCGAGGACTCCTCGGGGCAGCAGCAGCAACAGCAACAGCAAACACCGCCACTGCCAACGGTTACATTGGCCGACATTGTCGCGGCAATGGCGGGCTCGCACCAGCAGCACACAGAGTTGCTGCAGACTCTCATCGCCAATACGTCTCGCCCAGAGAGACGTCAAGATCGTGAGGAGCGCCAACAGAGCTCCTACTCTGATTTCCTGGCGACTCATCCCCCTGTATTCTCAAGGGCGGATGAACCACTTGACGCGGACAACTGGCTCCGCGCCATAGAGATGAAGTTCGGGCTGCTCCAAATCAGTGAGCAGCGCAAGACTCAGTTCGCGGTCCAGCAGCTCCAAGGATCCGCGAGCGCGTGGTGGGCCAACTTCTGTGCTTCCCAGCCCACCGACCGAGTGATGACCTGGGCGGAGTTCCGGATGGCCTTCAGGGCCTATCATATACCGCCAGGTCTGATGAAGAGGAAGACGCAGGAGTTCTAACACCTGCAACAAGGGAGCCGGAACGCGCTGGAATACTCCAGGGCGTTTAACGATCTCGTGCTATATGCGTCGTATCATGCTGATACCGACGAGAAGCGGCGGGACCATTTTTACCAGTGGCTTAACCCGCTCCTGAAGGACAAGTTGGCGATGTTCAATCGCGGCAGCCTCAACGACATCATTGATGCTGCGATTGTTCAGGAGGACTCCGGCAGGGAGTTGGCGGCGGCAGAGCAAAAGCGAAGCGCGCCGCAGAGCAGCGGAGAAGGAGGCGGTCCTTCTCAGAAGTTTCGGATGGTGAATCGCCCACCATCAGGTCCACGCTGGCAGCCACCACAGCGGCCGATGCCGTTCCGCAGTCGGCCGTACTCTTCACCGGCATTCCGGCCGGCACTGCCAGTACCACCGCAACAACAACAGCAGCAGCGGGCGATGCCGCGTGCGTTTGCACCTCCACAACGCATGCCGGGCTTTCGTCCACCGGGTACTCCACCAGCAGCGGCCACATGTTACAAGTGTGGTCGTCCAGGACACTTCGCGAGCAGTTCCCCGGAGAGGCAAGGCGGCGGATTGGCACCACAGTTTCCGGGGAGGAATCAACCCCGGAACCCTACTAATGCGCAGCGGGCAAACCCTAGGCCCGGCACTGTCCACCAACTTGCCATTGAGGACGTGCCGGAGGGCGAGCCAATCCTTGCGGGTATGTTCCAACTCCACCAGCATCCCGCTATAGTACTATTTGATTCAGGCGCCACCCATAATTTTATTAGCCAAGCTTTCATTGCTAAACACAGTTTGCCAATACTACCTACCGATAGTCCATATTTAATTTGTTCACCGGGTGGGAAGATTTCAGCAAGCGTAATGGTCTCCAAAGCACCATTATGCTTAGCGGGTAGAGTGTACCCCACGTCTCTCATTATCTTAGAGGGACAGAAGGTCGATGTCATCCTAGGGATGTCGTGGTTAACCCGCCACGGCGCTGTTTTAGACACCGTCCTTCGAGTCATGCACTTAAACTCAGAGGTGCACGGTTCTCACTCATTGTTTCTGGACAGTCCAGAAATAAAACTTTCAAGTGTCTATCAGTCCACAACTATCAGATTGGAAGACATTCCAGTGGTCCGGGAGTTTCCTGATGTATTCCCGGATGATTTACCGGGGATGCCACCCGATAGGGAGGTGGAGTTCAAGATTGAACTCGCACCGGGAACCATGCCAATATCCCGAAGGCCGTACAAGATGGCGCCCAAGGAGTTGGCGGAACTGAAGACTCAGCTCACGGACCTTCTGGAGAAGGGTTTTATTAGGCCGAGCTCCTCGCCATGGGGCTGTTCGGCATTATTTGTCAAGAAGAAGGATGAGACGCTGCGGCTTTGCGTGGACTACCGTCCATTAAATGCCGTAACCATCAAGAACAAGTACCCGTCGCCACGGATCGACATGTTGTTTGATCAGTTGGTCGAAGCAAAGATCTTTTCCAAGATGGATTTAAGATCCGGGTACCATCAGATTAAGATAAGGGCGGAGGACATTCCAAAGACAGCTTTCTCGACAAGGTACAGACTTTATGAGTACCTGGTCATGTCCTTCGGCCTCACCAATGCTCCAGCTCACTTCATGTATTTAATGAACTCGGTGTTCATGCCGGAGCTGGACAAGTTTGTCGTGGTCTTCATCGACGACATCCTGGTATATTCCAAGTCGGAGGAAGATCACAAGAAACATCTGCGTATAGTCTTGCAACGGCTGCGGGATCACAAGTTATACGCAAAATTCAGCAAATGCGAGTTTTGGATATCGCAAGTGCCTTTCCTCGGGCATATCATCTCAGCAGAGGGTATCGCTGTGGACCCGAGCAAGATCACGCAAGTGCTGAATTGGAAATCCCCGAGAACTGTTCATGAGGTACGGAGTTTCCTCGGACTCGCGGGATATTATCGGAGGTTCATTCTGAACTTCTCGAAGATTGCCAAGCCAATGACAGAGCTGCTGAAGAAGGCTACCAAATATGTTTGGAGTCCAGCATGTGAAGCAGCATTCAAGACTTTAGTCAAGCACCTGACATCAGCACCGGTTTTGGCGCAGCCAGACACAACAAAACCGTTCGATGTGTACTGCGATGCATCCGGCATTGGGCTCGGATGTGTGCTGATGCAAGACCGAAGGGTGGTCGCGTATGGATCACGGCAGCTTAGGAACAATGAGCAAAATTATCCAACTCACGACTTGGAGCTCGCTGCCGTGGTACTTGCACTAAAAATGTGGAGGCACTACCTACTCGGTAATCTCGTACATTTATATACCGACCACAAAAGCCTCAAGTACATATTCACTCAGAAGGAGCTGAACATGAGGCAACGAAGATGGTTAGAACTGATAAAGGATTACGAGATAGAGATCCATTATCATCCGGGCAAGGCAAACGTTGTGGCAGATGCGCTGAGCCGCAAGTCACACGTCAATAATCTGACCATCACACCATTGGAAGAGAGCGAACCACCACTCCATGTGATTCCACACGGAGCTCTCTACAACCTAGCTTTGATCCCCACCATCCGTGAAGAGATAGCGGCAGCCCAGAAGAATGACATGGGCATGTCACATTTACGGAGACGTGTAGACAGTGGGGAGTTGAAATGTTTCCGGAAGGACGGAGACGGCATCCTATGGTTCAAGGACCGGATCGTCGTACCCCGAAACCCGGAGTTACGGAAGAAAATCTTTGATGAGGCTCACTTATCAAAGTTTTCTATTCACCCCGGCAGCAACAAAATGTATCAAGAACTCAGAAGAAAGTTTTGGTGGACACGGATGAAGCGAGAGACGGCAAAATACGTGTCCGAGTGTGATACATGTCGAAGGGTGAAGGCAGACCACATGCGGAAACCGGGACTGCTGCAACCACTGGGCATTCCTGCCTGGAAGTGGGAGGACGTGAGCATGGATTTCGTCGTCGGTTTACCCATCACCTTACAGAAACATGATTCTGTGTGGGTGATCGTCGATCGGCTCACCAAAGTTGCCCATTTCATCCTGGTCAACACCAACTACAACGCCAAGAAGTACGCTGAACTGTACATCTCACGGATCCTATGCTTATACGGCGTACCCCGTACCATCATATCGGACCGGGGCACTTTATTTGTGTCCCGTTTTTGGGAGCAGCTGCACGCTGCCTTGGGGACGAAGCTGATCCGTAGTTCAGCCTACCACCCGCAGACGGATGGACAAACCGAGCGGGTAAATCAGATTCTAGAAGACATGCTACGAGCTTGCGCTATCGACCACGGCAAGAATTGGGATGATCACTTGCCGTTAGCCGAGTTCTCGTACAACAATGGGTACCAAGCCAGCATCAAGATGGCGCCCTACGAGGCGCTATACGGAAGAAAATGCCGCACACCATTGAACTGGTGTGAGTCTGGCGAAAGGGTTACCTTCGGGATTGATCTTGTCAACAACGCGGAAGAAAAGGTTCGATTAATTCAAGCGAACCTAAAAGCCGCTCAATCCCGACAGAAACAGTATGCGGACCGGAGAAGGCGCCCATTACAATTCGAAGTTGGGGATCACGTATATCTACGGGTGTCTCCAATGAAGGGCGTAAACAGATTTGGGGTGAGGGGAAAGTTAGCACCCCGCTTCATCGGTCCATTCCAGATTACCGAAAGATGTGGATCGGTGGCATACCGGCTGAAATTACCAGAAGCACTTTCCGGTGTGCACGCCGTCTTTCACATTTCCCAGCTGAGGAAGTGTCTCAAGCTATCAACTACCGTTCAGCTGGAAGACATTGAAGAACTGCAACCGGATCTCACCTATCGGGAGGAACCGGTGCAGATTATTGATGAAAAGGCCCGAACCACACACAACTGTACGTTGTGGTTCTACAAGGTTCTATGGAGTAATCACTCCATGGACGAAGCGACATGGGAGAGCGAAGAATTTCTTCGCACTAACTACCCCGACTTTTTCACGTCGCATATCCGGTAATGTTCCACCGTCCTCTCTCTCATTTTCACCGTATAATCTCGGGACGAGATTCTTTTAAGGGGGGAGGAATGTAAGGGCCTCAATTTTTGACACATAATTGAAGTGTTCATCACCACACACACACACACCTCATTTGAGGAAAGATGATGAACACAAATGAAGAGCAAGTAACAATTATCAACATGCTCATTAGAAAACAAACTCACACCTTGCAAAAGTGGTATTTCCCACATGTGATATAGATGGGCTGGACATATGAAAACTCCTACACTTTGCTAAGGATGTCCATGCCAAGTTTCACCCAAATTCAAAACCTTTTTGAGGTCATCTTGGGTATAGATAGGAAGGGGGCAGTTTGAAAACATATTCAAATTCAAACTGTTTTTATACCATGAATTTGAAAGTGGAAGGCATATTCTTACTCAGAACATTTTTGTGAGCTCACACACCAATTTTCACTCCATTTGGAGTTGATCTTGACATGAGCTAAGGGGGAGAGATTCAAACTTTATTTGAATTTCAAACTGAACTTGTGCTGAAATTCATTCAAACCAAACCTCATTTGAACTTTGATCAATTCAAATGGCTCATGGGGGAATAATTTGAATGGCCAAGGGTAGTATAGGATTCACTGTTTACCACAGTTGTTAGGAGTAAATTTCAGAGGTTAAAAGGAGGGGTGGGACCCACATGTCAGCCTCTGCTTCAACACAAACCGACTGAAACACAGTTCAGTCGGTTCCCGGGTGCAGTGTGCGCGCGCCACCGAAGGGGGCAGCCGGCGCCAGATCCTGCTGCGCGCCCCAAGCCGGAGACCAGCCGCCGGGCTATTTATTCCCTCCCCGGCGTGCTTCAGTCGCCATTCCCCGAGCTGCCGACGTGCACGACCTGTTCTTCCACTGCCATCGCCGCCGCTCGAGCTCACGCTTGATCAAGCCGATCACTCGCGAGCACAGCCTCCTCCACAGCAAAACGGCACCAAGAGATCGTGAGCAACCTCCCAGACTCCGTGTTGGCCAGTGAGCAAGCTTCCTCGAGCTGTATGAGCCATTTCTCCGGCGAGCCGAACATCGCCGCCGATCGGGCTCCCGTGGACAGCACGGCACAGCCGTTGTCACGTCCTCTTCTCTACACAAGAAAGGTGCGTGATTCTATGTAGATGGAGTAGCCGAAAGCCGTTTGGCGATTGATCAACCCTCGGCCGAGAATTTCCAAATTTACTCTTGATCAGTTCATAAGAACCGAGCTCACCTTCGGGTGAAATTCGTGCTCTATGCACGAAGGTTGGACGAGCTCGTTACCTAGTAGCTTCTATGCACGCTAGCGCCCACGCTCGAACTGGAATTAGAGAAAACCATCGAGAATCGGCCATGATATGGCTGTTTTCCCCGCCGCCATGGCTGAACACCTCGGCTCACCGTCGAGAGCCTAGTTGCCGGTATTTCTAGCTTCCACCCAGCCCTGGTTCGTGTTTCCCATGCCCTACTGATGCTCTCCGACCGATTTCCGGTCGATTTGGTGCAAGGGAGAGCGGGACCGACCTCACCGGAACCCTAGCAGGTGCTGTCACCGGTGCGCACGGGTTTCCGGTCATCGCCGGCGGCCGGCGACCCCACCATCGAGTCCAGGGGGTCGGAAAAGGGGCAGGCGGCAAGTTTCGGGCCGGGGGGTGGCCGGGAACTCAGTTCCGGCGAGGGTCGCCGGAGAACGCCGCCGCCGCGCAGTTGGCGCGAGGAGGGAGACGACGCACTGTGTGCGGGGCCCACAAGCCAGAGTTTAAACTTTTCCCCGAATTTCAGTTTTAGTTCAAACTTCAAATCCTTATAACTTTGGCTAGAAAGCTCCAAATTGAGTGAACCAAATTTTGCTGGAGTCAGATCTCCGAGTACTTTCCAGAAAATCAAGTTTCACTCCATGAAATTCCTTAATTCTCCAGAATTAATTCCTCAAAGTTTAAACTGTTAGGAATTTTAACTGGAGAATCCTTTGGAGGAAAATCCTGAAATTTTGCTGAGATGTTCACCAAAATATCCTTGAACTTCCATAAAAATTTCAGATCCATTTGAGCTCATTTAATCCACCTAATGGTGTGATTAGTGAAACTGTTCCAAAGAAAATAGAAAATGTTCAGAAACATTTTCAGAATTTTCTCTGAAATTGTTTGGCTCATATCTTTAGTTAGAGACTTCCAAATTAAGTGAGACCAACTCCAGTAGAACCCTATGAAAATCTAGTTTTCAGGAAGGCATAGTTGTTTCATTAAATTCCTAGAACACCCTAAGAGTTCCAATTAAGGTCAAGGACATAATTAATTGTAGAGGGCTCAAATGAGCTTTGCTGCAACTAAAACTTGACCAAGTCTTTGTTTAGGTTGTAACCAAGCCACAGTAAAAGTTTCACAGTCATTAGGTCTGTCTAGCAAGGGTAATAGACTTCACAACTTCAAAGTTAATACAAATGCATTTAAATTAATACATACATTGCTCTTATCATGTAGTCGCTAAGGTCGAGGAGGAACCCGAAGTCCTTGACTTCGTTACTCCGGAGGAACAGCTAGCCTACGACCAAGAGCAGCAAGGCAAGCCCCGGTTTGCATTAACCTTTTTACAAATATTTATTGTTTTGAGCACATCTTTGAATATTGTTCTTTGCATTAGAGTCTTGCTTGGAAACCCAACTGCACAGCCAAGAAAACCATGGGTTAGGTTTAGGATTGCAAACCCCGTTAGCCACTGCATTGCTACGATAGAGTAGGATTCGGTACAAGTCGAGTAGTTGGAACTACTCGCGAGAATAGGCTAGAGGCACGTTGCTCGGGTAGAGATAGCACATGATACACATGGCAAGAAAATGAGACCGAGCGGAGAGTAAGGGCAGCAGGACTTTGGGGCCTGTGTGCTGTAGCTCCGCTTGTGTCGATTGAGGACCGAGCCGTGTGCGGGCCTGTTGAACAAGCTAGAACAGTACCGAAGACCTACCGGCTATATGGGAACCGGGAAACTGATGTAACCCGGGTAGCTGGGCATTGAGGCATTGCCCGTCGTTCAGAGGGTAGGTTGAGAGCTCGAGGTGTAAATCGGCTGGCGGCACAGAGATGCGCGTGCAGAGACCTCTTGCTCGGGATGATGGGACCGGTTCAATATTTGGCTAACGGGTGAAAGGTAGTCGCGTACGGCGTCCGTGATGGTTGTTGTAGGCAACATCGAGTACGGGCGTACATGACGGGTTGTTCGGGTAACCCTGCAGGTGTAAATCGATTATAATCGCCGTCCCTCACGGTCAGTGAGTACCACTTGTTCACTGTACCGTGACGTAGAAAGAACAGGTTAGTTACATGTTAAAATGTTGCTGATTGAAAGCTGGACATTGATTGTTAATGATATGCTGTAGCTTAGAGCTAATTAAAGTTCTTTTCAACTTTGGGCAAAGTACATGAGAGAAATGTGTTTCTTGTTTGATTGCGGCTCTCTCATGTGCCTTAACGTAAGGTTCTCCACAACCTGCTGCTAAAACTTGAAAGTAAGGTTCTACTAATTAGGCGAGTCCTTGCAAATGATTTTTACCTCATACAACCCACTACCTCATGTAGAAGTTCCATGTTTAGGTGAGACGGGTCAGACTTGCTGAGCCTTCGTGCTCACTGCTTGTGTTTGAAGCTTTTGCAGGGTTCTATGAGGAAGGGACTCCCGAAGAGGAGACGGAACCCCAGGAGGGGAACCCCGTCGAGTGGGAGTCGTGCACGCCGCAGAGTTAGTGTGCGTGTGTGCTAGCAAGGACACGTTCAAGGGCTGAACGTGCACTTGATGCTTAGTCTACGCTCGCGAGTGTGGACTACACTTATTTTGATGTAAACATGTTCATAAACTTGTTTATTTAATAAAATTTCCGCTTCCGCTTTGTACCTTTGACGTGTGTTATACGGTGCTGTGCAACGCAGCACCCCTCAGCGTGATCCTGGCTCGACAGGACCAATGGGGTCGTGTCAGTAGTTGTCTTTGGCGAAGGCTTCTGAGTCTTCATCTTGCCGCCCTGCCCATGCCGCATGCTAGTCGTAGTGGTTGATGACGGCGGAGGCGGCAGGGGATGTCTTGTCGCTGTGTTTATTGGCTGGCAGGTTCTGACACCGCGCGCCAGTCCGTGATGTGACTGGGCGCAACGGCACCTGACAGAGGCGTGCTCCACGTCTCCGCGTCTTGGGAAGGCGCGGGCCTTGATACCTTGTACGGGCAAGGTATGGGGCATCTTTACGCCCGCTGCCTACAACTCGGGGGCAGGCAGCGCTCTTCTGCTGGACACGTGGCGGGCCCGGAGCCCTCCTCAGAGAAGAGGGAGGTCCGGCCCCACAGGACACGTGGAGGCTTCGGACCTCTCCCCACGGAGGGGGAGGTCCGGCTTCTGACGGCCACGTGGCGGGCCCAGAGCTCTCCTCTGAGGAGAGGGGGGTCCGGCCCCGCTGGACACGTGGCGCCTTCGGACCTCTCTCCCGCGAAGGGGGAGGTCCGGCTTCTGCAGGCCACACGGCAAGCCCGGAGCTCTCCTCTGAGGAGAGGGAGTTCCGGCCCTGCCGAACGCGTGGCGCCTTCGGAGCTCTCCCTGCAGAGAAGGGCGAGTTCCTTAGGCATTTTCCCCTGTGCGCGGGGGTACCCCATATCACGGGTACCGACGGTGGCCCCCGGGCCTATCTCGGGGGAGATAGCGAGCCCGAGGTGGGACCTCCGTCTCTTCTGTTCCGCGCACTTTCTCTAAGTCCCGCATTGACCGCTGCCGACGCACAAACAGTCACGGGGTCGTGGGAGCGTGCGCCCACTTGATGGTTTCCTTTACTGCGGCGGTTCCCAAGACTGCCACTTCTGCATGTTGCGGTGCTTTCTTTGGGAACCGTCGGAGTACCTTGCCGCCTCGTCTTCTTCTTGGTTTTGCCTGGCCGAGCGCTTAGCTCCTCAAGGTGCTCAGATGTCGCCACCAATCTCGATGCTCTGCTCCAGCGCCTTCCCTGGGTCCTTATTGTATTAAGGGCCCCGGAGGTCTCCGGGGCCCGCCTCATGAGGATGGGGAGGCCCAGATCTGCCGGCCACGTGGCGGGCCCGGAGCTCTTCTCTAAGGAGAGGGAGGTCCAGCCCCGCGGGACACGTGAGGCCTCCGGACCTCTCCCCTCAAGGGAGGGGGGAGATCCGGCTTCTGTTGGCCACATGGCGGGCCCGGAGCTCCCCCCAGAGGAAAGGGAGGTCCGGTCCCGCTGGACACATGGGTCCTTTGGTCTTACCTTGGAGTTCCGGTGTTGTGCGGTCCCGTAGTGGCCCCTGGTTGGGGCATACTCCTGCAGGGAGTTAAGGCCGAGAGGTCCTGCACACAAGTAAGGGAAACGTAATTCTCCTTGGGGGCTCCCCCTCCTTTATCTCATAGTCTTATTTGGCTTACGGTCCCTAACCATATGCACGGTGCTTGGGGACTATAGTGCGCGAAGTGCCGGGGGCCCGGGGCCCCTTTGACCATTGGCAGGTACCTCCAACGCTACCGCCTCTGGTAGGGCAGCAAATGCTGACTACGGGTGAGAATGAGAAGAGGGAGCTGAGCGCATGGCGAGCATACGCCGGAAGTGTAATCATAAGAAATTTAATACAAAATTTTAAATGAGTACGAGGAAAGAGCAAAGTAGAACATGCTTCTTTTCATATAATTTTCCACAGGAGGAAGGCAGGATAAACATGGAGGCCACGACCCGCCCCATTAAGAAGGGAAGCAAGACTCTACGCGCTTGGAGTCGGAACCAGGCAAAGCTGAACGTAGTCCTGCACCGTCCCCTGGGGCTTAGCTGCTCCGAGCGCTGTTCCTGGACTCTATGGAATTCATTATGAAAAGAAGAGACTGTCCTATCTTTGCTCTAAGGGTAGAACATACGGAGGTGTTCTATGTTCCAAGGGTTCAGGAGCAGGTCCCCATCCTCGGTGGAATGGCGTACGTACCCGGGGCGGCACACTTTTGCGACTCGAAAGGGACCTTCCCAACTAGGGGAGAGTTTGTGGGTCCCTTCGTGAGAAAGTATGCGCCGCAGCACCAGGTCACCTTCCTGCAGCTCCCGGGCACGCACATACCTCTGGTGGTAGCGACGGAGCGCTTGTCTGTATCGTGCGTTACGGAGAGCTGCATGCAATTGGACCTCATCGACGAGGTCAATTTCTCCAAGCCGGAGGTTGTCCTGCGCGGCTTCGTCGTAAGCCCGGACACGGTTGTGGGGAACCCCTTCCGGGATCCTCACTCCAGGATACACATTGGGTGGTGCCGTGCGATGCGGCACCCAACAGCATACACGAAAAGAACCATAAAGTACAAAGTCTTTTATTTCTCAAGATAGTGTCATTTACAAAATAATGTACCACGAAGGTACACGCAGCAGAATATACATACACACTTACTCTCGGTCCTAACTATGCAAAAGAGAAGGCGTCCAGCCCGCGGACGCTTCTTACTAGCTTCCACACAGGCCCAACGTCCTGCTGCTCCTACTCTCTGCTCGGTCTCATTTTCCATTCCAGAACTTTCATTTTCTAGAATCATACCCCGCTGTACCCACATCCTAAACTCGCGGGTAGCTTCCAACTACCCGACTTGCACCGGATCCTATACCACTTTAGCCTAGAAGAAACTACACGAAGGTAACCTATTCTACCCTGTACGCCCAGGGTTTGTGGGCTATGCATTTGGAGTATCAATTACCTTGACCTAATGCACAATACATACTAGACCCATAAAAGTGATACAAAGTAAAATGTAACTAGAAGCTGTTAAATGCAAACCGGGGCTTGCCTTATGTTGCTGCAGGTGTATTTCTACTTTTAAGTCAGTAGCTTGGCGATGAGTTAAGCCTCAACTTGCTGCTCTGAGTCAAGTTGCTCGTCGACCTCCTTCGTCGTATTTCCTACCGACATGAAGATGCACAGTTTTATGTTGCAAGTAAAAACATTATAAAACAAAAGTGTTTTATGACTTAAGAAGAGTTCAGACTATCTAATATTTGAGAATTTGGTTTGGCTATGTGCAGGAACAGAGAAAGGAACATTTTGAGTATTGGAGGTTTTTGGAACTAAAGTGCAAAGAACTATATAATGGACATAAGTATGAAGCTGGACATAATTGGCAGAAAACTAAAGAAGATGATCTCAACTTGCTCTGAAATTTTTACAGTGGTCCATAGATCATACAGAGGTATGGCTTGCAAAATTTCAGACAAAGTTGATGGAATATGTGGCCTAGGGAATTTTCTTACTATTTGGTTCTCTGAATTCTTATGACAATTATAGTGTCTTGGCATGCTCCAAATGTGGCTTTTCAGAAACTTAATAGTCTCATGAGTCCATAGGACTTGGTTTCACCATTTTTGGAGCTTCCTACACCGAGATATGAATTTTCCAAACTTGGTTAAAAGTCTGAAAATGTCTCTGTTCATTTTCCCATTTTTCAGAGACATAGAGGATTCAAACAACATTTGGCCAAGCAAATGGAGTCCAATGCCTCTGAAATATTTACTGGAGTTCAAGGATTATTGTATGAATGTTCTGCCCAAATTTGGGAATTTTCCAATTAACAGAACTCCTGTAAAAATTCATAAAAGATTTTCTTTAAATGAATTAATGAGCCAAATCCAGGAATTTTCTTAAATATTGGGCTGCACCCCTGGATAGTACTCTTTGAGAGGAATCCAACAAAATTTGTTTCACAATTTTTGGACACTCCTACACAAAGTTATGGCTCTCCAAAGTTTGAACTGAAATGGGAAAATCTGGAAAATGTTTAAATGCTGACAGTGGGTCCCACTCGTCATCCCTAACCTCCAGCCACGCGCCAAAACAGAGCAGTGGCGGCTGCCTCCGGTGAGGTCGCCGGAAATGACCTTCCCGGCCACCTCCGGACCCCCTGCTGGCCGCCCCCCCATTTTCCACCCTGCTGAACTCATTGGTGAGGTCACCGGCGGGTAAAACTCGCCAGAAAGCAGTGCGCACCGGCCACAGCTAACCCTAGGGCTCCGGCGAGGTCGTGTGCAGTGATTTCTCCATGAAAAGATCGGTTATTGGGCTCTATAGCACCGTGGGGGATCCCTCATCACCGGCATGAGCTCAAATCGGCCCAAGAATGGCTGCAAATAGGGGCTCATCGGCGACCTAGGGCAAAATTTGGTGCCAGCCCGAAATTCTCAAAGAACAGCCCCAATTCTTGATGATTTTCGATGGTTTTTGATCCTAGAGGGGCATTGGAGAGTCTAGAACATGTTTCCAGCTCGGCACAAGGGATGATGGACTGAACACGACGAATTTTGAAGATTTGTGCAACTCGGTTCTATGAACACACTTGCAGTAAACAGAGAAATTCTTCCTCTGTAGTGCATGAAAAGAGGAGGGGTTTTCACCTGACTGTAGAGCAGTCTGGGGCGCCTCTTTTTCGTGTAGAACGTCGGGCACGAGGACGACCGTAGAGCTCGGTTGCTGGAGAACAGAGGGTTGGCTGAGGTGAACTTGCTTCGGTCTGTGCAGGGGCTGTGGAGGGAGAGGGAGAGGAACGGTTCATGGCAGAGGCATGGGGTGGCTTTACTCGGCATCCTCATCCACAGAGCAGGAGCTGGCCAGGCGGTGAGCACCGGAGAGCAGGACGTGTCAGCTCTCGGTGAGGAGAAACCGAGCACAGCGTGAGACTCCATTCAGTCTCTGTCCAGTGGGGTCCACCCACCCACAATTCTCCCCTTTATCCCCTAATTTCGTTTAAAATAGCAAACGAGCTCCAAATTTGATAAAATTTGGAGGACAGTTCAAAAGAAATTTGAGGAACACGATGGTGCACTCAAATTAGAATTTCGATGAAGTCGGAATTTGAAACTGAGATTTAAATTTAAATTTGAATTTTCTCCCGTTTAAATTCCGACAAATAGGAAATCCTTTTCAAATGCTCTGAAAATTTGCCGGGCTATTATTGGATGTGTGGAGAACCCAATGATAGCTTTAGATCTCCGTGTTCGGGAATTTTTGCAAGTTCAAGTTTTGACTTGGAGCTCACACTGTTAAATTCAAAAGTCTAAATTCCCTCTCATTTTCTCGGTGTGACTTGTAGCTCCACTTGCTTGAGTTTTTGGGATTTCACATCCCTCCCCCCTTAAAAAGAA
Source organism: Neostapfia colusana (assembly GCA_030760725.1). Classification (NCBI taxonomy): domain Eukaryota; kingdom Viridiplantae; phylum Streptophyta; class Magnoliopsida; order Poales; family Poaceae; genus Neostapfia; species Neostapfia colusana. The sequence continues at coordinate 25,904,726 of JASWHV010000017.1, read as the reverse complement.
TCTCGTCCCGAGATTCATAAGGAAGAGACGAAGCGATAGAGAAGGAATTACCTTATATGAGCGGACAGCAAGTCTGGGTAGTTCGAACGGAGGTATTCTTCACTCTCCCATGTTGCTTCGTCCGCGGTATGATTGCTCCATAATACCTTATAGAATTGGAGCGTTCGATTCCTTGTCGACCGAGACTTTTCATCAATAATCCGGATTGGATGCTTGGCATAAGAGAGATCCGGTTGCAATGTCTCGAGATCTTCATTGCGGACAGCAGTGGTATTCTTGAGACATTTTCGAAGCTGAGAGACGTGAAATATATCATGCACCCCAGCGAGATTTGTCGGTAGCTCAAGCCGGTAGGCTACGGGTCCACATTTCTCCGTGATAGCAAATGGACCAATAAACCGGGGAGCGAGCTTTCCTTTTACACTGAATCGGTGAACTCCCTTCATTGGAGATACGTGGAGATATACGTACTCTCCGACGTTGAAGTTCAGCGGTCGACGTCGCTGGTCTGCATAACTCTTCTGTCGAGATTGAGCAGCTTTTAGATTTGCTTGTATGACCCGAACTCGTTCTTCGGCATCATTGACAAGGTCAATCCCGAATGTCACTCTTTCACCGGATTCACACCAATTCAGCGGTGTGCGACATCTCCGGCCGTAGAGAGCCTCATACGGTGCCATCTTGATACTCGTTTGATAGCTGTTGTTGTACGAGAATTCCGCCAACGGTATATAAGCATCCCAGTTCTTACCGTGGTGTATGGCACACGCTCTCAACATATCTTCCAAGACTTGATTCACCCTCTCGGTTTGTCCATCAGTTTGAGGGTGATATGCGGAGCTTCTAAGCAATTTGGTTCCCAAAGATGCGTGCAGCTGTTCCCAGAAACGAGAAATGAACAGTGCACCACGATCGGAAACTATTGTTTTTGGAACTCCATGCTGGCATAAGATCCGTTCAATGTATAACTCCGCATATTTCTTGGCATTGAATCCCACATTCACCGGTATGAAGTGTGCTGACTTGGTTAATCGGTCAACGATTACCCAAACCGAATCATGCTTTCGAGATGTGAGCGGCAGTCCGACAATGAAATCCATACTCACATCTTCCCACTTCCATGCCGGAATATGAAGGGGCTGCAGCAAACCAGGTTTCTTCATGTGATCTGCTTTCACCCTCCGACACGTATCACACTCGGATACGTATTTAGCTATTTCCCGCTTCATCCATGTCCACCAAAACTTGTTTCTCAAATCTTGGTACATCTTGTTGCTACCCGGATGAATGGAAAATTTTGATAAATGAGATTTGTCTAAAATCTTCTTACGAAGCTTCATGTCACGGGGTACGACTATACGGTTTTTGAACCATAGCGTACCATTCTCATCTTTCCGGAAGCACTTAGCTTCTCCTTTGTCTATTGTCTTCCGGATATGGGCCATGCCCTTATCTTTCTTTTGAGCCGCTACAATTTCATCACGAATTGTAGGAATGAGGGCAAGGTTAAACAATGACCCATAAGTAACCAAGCGCAGGCTCGGTTCTTCTTCTTCCATTGCAGCCATGGTTAGATTATGCACATGTGATTTCCGACTAAGTGCGTCGGCAACCACATTCGCTTTTCCAGGATGGTAATGAATCTCCAGTTCATAATCCTTGATTAACTCTAACCATCTTCGCTGCCTCATATTTAATTCCTTTTGTGTGAAGATGTATTTTAAACTCTTGTGGTCGGTGTAGAGGTGGACTAAGTTCCCAAGCAAATTGTGCCTCCACATCTTTAGAGCAAGAACCACAGCAGCTAACTCGAGATCATGTGTCGGATAATTCCTCTCATGATTCCGAAGCTGCCTGGATCCATATGCGACCACTCGCCCTTCTTGCATGAGCACGCAGCCAAGGCCGATGCCGGATGCATCGCAATAGACATCAAAATCCTTAGTTGTATCGGGCTGCGCCAAGACTGGGGCTGATGTGAGGTGCTTTACCAATGCTTTGAACGCCTCCTCACATACTTCACTCCACACATATTTCTTGCCTTTCTTTAGAAGTTCCGTCATCGGTTTAGAGACCTTGGAGAAATTCGGAATGAATCTCCGGTAGTAACCCGCTAAACCAAGAAAACTACGGACTTCGTGAACTGATTTCGGTGAACTCCAATTCAGAACTTGGACGATCTTGCTTGGATCAACTGCGATGCCCTCCGCAGAAATAATGTGCCCAAGAAATGGCACTTGGTTGATCCAGAACTCGCACTTGCTGAATTTTGCATATAGTTTGTGATCCCGTAGGCGTTGGAGCACAATATGCAGATGTTCGGCATGTTCTTCCTCCGACTTAGAATATACCAGAATATCATCGATGAAGATCACGACGAACTTGTCCAGCTCCGGCATGAAGACTGAATTCATCAAGTACATAAAATGGGCTGGAGCATTTGTGAGCCCGAATGACATGACGAGATACTCATATAATCCGTATCTCGTTGAGAATGCCGTCTTGGGTATGTCTTCCGCCCGGATTTTTATCTGGTGATATCCGGACCGAAGATCCATCTTCGAGAAAACCTTAGCACCCACTAGTTGATCGAAAAGCATATCGATACGTGGTAGTGGATACTTGTTCTTGATAGTTACGGCATTTAGCAGGCGATAGTCCACACATAACCTCAGAGTCTCGTCCTTTTTCTTGACGAACAGCGCGGAGCATCCCCATGGTGATGAACTGGGTCAAATGAAGCCTTTGCTTAACAAATCATTCAGCTGCTCCTTCAGCTCTGCGAGTTCCTTCGGTGCCATTTTATACGGCCTCCGAGAGATGGGCGTGGTTCCCGGTGCTAGTTCAATTTTGAACTCCACTTCACGATCGGGCGGCATGCCCGGTAGATCATCGGGAAATACGTCCGGATATTCCCGGACCACTGGAATGTTCTCCAGTTTCTTAACTTCAACGGTGTGTACAGCGGTGACTTCCGGTGCAACATTTCTCAGAATCAACGTGTGTTGCCCATGCTTCTTTGAATTCAGCTGCACCGTTCGCGAACTAATATCAAAGATAGTGAAACGACCCCACTGGTCCTGTCGAGCCAGGATCACGCTGAGGGGTGCTGCGTTGCACAACACCGTATAACACACGTCAAAGGTACAAAGCGGAAGCGGAAGCTTTATTACATAAACAAGTTTATTAACATGTTTACATCAAAATAAGTTTAGTCCACACTCGCGGGCGTAGACTAAGCATCAAGTGCACGTTCAGCCCTCGAACGTGTCCTTGCTAGCACACTCGCACACTAACTCTGCGGCGTGCACGACTCCCACTCGACGGGGTTCCCCTCCTGGGGTTCCGTCTCCTCTTCGGGAGTCCCTTCCTCATAGAACCCTGCAAAAGCTTCAAACACAAGCAGTGAGCACGAAGGCTCAGCAAGTCTGACCCGTCTCACCTAAACATGAAACTTCTACATGAGGGTGATGGGTTGCATGAGGTAAAAATCATTTGCAAGGACTCGCCTAATTAGTAGAACCTTACTTTCAAGTTTTAGCAGCAGGTTGTGGAGAACTTTACGCTAAGGCACATGAGAGAGCCGCAATCAAACAAGAAACGCATTTCTCTCATGTACTTTGCCCAAAGTTGAAAAGAACTTTAGTTAGCACTAAGCTACAACATATCATTAACAATCAATATCCAACTTTCAATCAGCAACATTTTAACATGTAACTAGCCTGTTCTTTCTACGTCACGGTACAGTGAACAAGTGGTACTCACTGACCGCGAGGGACGGCGATTATAATCGATTTACACCTGCAGGGTTACCCGAACAACCCGTCACGTACGCCCGTACTCGATGTTGCCTACAACAACCATCACGGACGCCGTACGCGACTACCTTTCACCCGTTAGCCAAATATTGAACCGGTCCCATCGTCCCGAGCAAGAGGTCCCTGCACGCGCATCTCTGTGCCGCCAGCTGATTTACACCTCGAGCTCTCAACCTACCCTCTGAACGACGGGCAATGCCTCAATACCCAGCTACCCGAATTACATCAGTTTCCCGGTTCCCATATAGCCGGTAGGTCTTCGGTACTGTTCTAGCTTGTTCAACAGGCCCGCACACGGCTCGGTCCTCAATCGACACAAGCGGAGCTACAGCACACAGGCCCCAAAGTCCTGCTGCCCTTACTCTCCGCTCGGTCTCATTTTCTTGCCATGTGTATCATGTGCTATCTCTACCCGAGCAATGTGCCTCTAGCCTATTCTCGCGAGTAGTTCCAACTACTCGACTTGTACCGAATCCTACTCTATCCTAGCAATGCAGTGGCTAACGGGGTTTGCAATCCTAAACCCCAACCCATGGTTTTCTTGGCTATGCAGTGGGGTTTCCAAACAAGACTCTGATGCACAACATAAAGAAAACAAGTATGTGCTCAAAACAATAAAAATTTATAAAATGGTTAATGCAAACCGGGGCTTGCCTTGCTGCTCTTGGTCGTAGGCTAGCTGTTCCTCCGGAGTAACGAAGTCTAGGACTTCGGGTTCCTCCTCGACCTTAGCGACTACATGATAAGAACAATGTATGTATTAATTAAATGCTTTTGTATTAACTTTGAAGTTGTGAAGTCTATAACCTTTACTAGATAGATCTAATGACTGTGAAACTTTTACTGTGGCTTGGTTACAACCTAAACAGAGACTTGGTCAAGTTTTAGTTGCAGCAAAGCTCATTTGAGCCCTCCACAAATAATTATGTCCTTGACCTTAATTAAAGGCTTTTAGGGTGTTCTAGGTATTTTCATGAAACAAACTATGACTTTCTGAAAACTAGATTTTCAGAGGGTTCTAATGGAATTGGTCTCACTTAATTTGGAAGTCTCTAACTAAAGATATGAGCTAAACAATTTCAGAGAAAATTCTGAAAATGTTTCTGAACATTTTCTATTTTCTCTGGAACAGTTTTACTAATCACACCATTAGGTGGACTAAATGAGCTCAAATGGATCTGAAATTTTTATGGTAGTTCAAGGATATTTTGGTGAACATCTCAGCAAAATTTCAGGATTTTCCTCCAAATGATTCTCCAGTTAAAATTCCTAACAGTTTAAACTTTAAGGAATTAATTCTGGAGAATTAAGGAATTTCATGAAGTGACACTTGATTTTCTGGAAAGTACTCAAGGAGCTGAATCCAGCAAAATTTGGTTCACTCAATTTGGAGCTTTCTAGCCAAAGTTATAAGGATTTGAAGTTTGAAGGAAATCTGAAAATCGGGGAAAAGTTTAAACTCGCGCGTGGGCCCAGGAGACACGCGTCGCACGCCGAAGCGACAGCACACCGCGGCCCACAAGGCTTTTGCGCGCCAGCACACCCGATCCCGGCCGCAGCCGGATCCCGATTCAAAATATCGGCCGCTGACAGCTGGGGTCCACCCCCTTCTTCAACCTCGCGACACCCGCGCTCCGCCGCCGAGGGACCTCGCCGGAGAGCTCGCCGCCGGCTGCTGTACAGCTTCAAACTTCTTGATTCTGGCCGCCCCTGCCTACTTTTACTTGGGGAACATGATCCGAGGGTCAGCTGCTCATGACAACGGCCGGAGCATGGTCGGCGACGAGCCGCCATATCGGAACGACTTCGGCCATGTCGGCTGATGCTCCTAGTGCCTCAGCTACTTGGGAAACCGGTCGGGGAGCATCAGTGGACCTCAGAGAAGGTCGACATGAACTCGGGGCAGCTCGGGGAAGGCCCGAAATAGGTCCTCACCGTGCGCCCGATACCCCCCGTGCGTTCCGCCATTAGTAGACCTTGAATTACGCCGGGCACAGAAGTTCTCCGGCCCAGAGTTGTGAAGGCAACTTGTGCGTCACCGTGTCTAGTTCGTGTGGGAGTGGCCTGAGGCCCTCTAATCCTTTCTAGAGCACGAATTAAACAGAATCGTACCCGAGGGTCGTTCTGCACACAGAAAGGGGAAAAGTGGAAATTCGCCGCCGGTGAGCAACCACTCGAGCTGTGGCTCGGGGATGAGCAGCACCGATCACTTGCGCGTCCAAGGGTGCCTTGGCTCGGGCGTGACAACGCCCAGGTTGGGCTGTCCACGAGAGCCCGAGGTGCGGCGGTTTCCAGTTCCGAGTTTGATCTTTCGGCACAGCCGATATCACTCGGTTTCAATCGATTTCTATCAATGGGAAGGATGGAGGATGGTCGCTAGTACCTGGCTGGGACCCTGGAGTGGAAAGAGGAAGCTGCGATCAGCTCGATCCAGCAGGAACTCGAGCGCCGGTGATGGCAGTGGAGAAATGGATCGTGCACGTCGGCAGCTCGGGGAATGGCGACTGAAGCACGCCGGGGAGGGAATAAATAGGCCGGTCGGCCGGTCTCCGGCTTGGGGCACGCAGCAGGAGCTGGCGCCGGCTGCCCCCTTCGGTGGCGCGCGCGCACAGCTGCCGGGAACCGACTGAACTGTGGTTCAGTCGGTTTGCTTTGAGGCTGAGGCTGACATGTGGGTCCCACTCCTCTTTTAACCTCTGAAATTTATTCCTAACAGCTGTGGTAAACAGTGAACCCTATTCTACCCTTGGCAACTCAAATTATTCACCCAAGAGCCATTTGAATTGATCAAAGTTCAAATGAGGTTTGGTTTGAATGAATTTCAGCACAAGTGCAGTTTGAAATTCAAATAAAGTTTGAATTTCTCCCCCTTAGCTCATGTCAAGATCAACTCCAAATGGAGTGAAAATTGGTGTGTGAGCTCACAAAAATGTGCTGAGCAAGAATATGCCTTCCACTTTTAAATTCAGTGGGTGAAAACAGTTTGAATTTGAATATGTTTTCAAACTGCCCCTTTCCTATCTACACCCAAGATGACCTCAAAAATGTTTTGAATTTGGGTGAAACTTGGCATGGACATCCTTAGCAAAGTGTAGGAGTTTTCATATGTCCAGCCCATCTATATCACATGTGGGAAGTACCACTTTTGTAATGTGTGAGTTTGTTCCCTAATGAGCATGTTGATAATTGTTACTTGCTCTTTATTTGTGTTCATCATTTTTCCTCAAATGAGGTGTGTGGTGTGGTGATGAACACTGCAAATGAGTGTCAAAAACTGAGGCCCTTACATTCCTCCCCCCTTAAAAGAATCTCGTCCCGAGATTATAATGTGAAATGAGAGAGAGGACGGTGGAAATTTTTACCGAATATGCGACGTGAGAAAGTCGGGGTAGTTAGTGCGAAGGAATTCTTCGCTCTCCCATGTCGCTTCATCCATGGAGTGATTACTCCACAGAACCTTGTAGAACCACAACGTACGGTTGCGTGTGGTTCGGGCCTTTTCATCAATAATCTGCACCGGTTCCTCCCGATAGGTGAGATCCGGTTGCAGTTCTTCAATGTCTTCCAGCTGAACGGTAGTTGATAGCTTGAGACACTTCCTCAGCTGGGAAATGTGAAAGACGTCGTGCACACCGGAAAGTTCTTCTGGTAATCTTAGCCGGTATGCCACCGATCCACATCTTTCGGTAATCTGGAAAGGACCGATGAATCGGGGTGCTAACTTTCCTCTCACCCCAAATCTGTTTACGCCCTTCATTGGAGACACTCGTAGATATACGTGGTCTCCAGCTTCGAATTGTAACGGACGCCTTCTCCGGTCCGCATACTGTTTCTGTCGGGATTGAGCGGCTTTTAGGTTCGCTTGAATTAATCGAACCTTTTCTTCCGCGTTGTTGACAAGATCAATCCCGAAGGTAACCCTCTCGCCAGATTCACACCAGTTCAGTGGTGTGCGGCATTTCCTGCCGTATAGCGCCTCGTAGGGCGCCATCTTGATGCTGGCTTGGTACCCATTGTTGTACGAGAACTCGGCTAATGGCAAGTGATCATCCCAATTCTTGCCGTGGTCGATAGCGCAAGCTCGTAGCATGTCTTCTAGGATTTGATTTACCCGCTCAGTTTGTCCATCCGTCTGCGGGTGGTAGGCTGAACTACGGATCAGCTTCGTCCCCAAGGCAGCGTGTAGCTGCTCCCAAAAACGGGACACAAATAAAGTGCCCCGGTCCGATATGATGGTACGGGGTACGCCGTATAAGCATAGGATCCGTGAGATGTACAGTTCAGCGTACTTCTTGGCGTTGTAGTTGGTGTTGACCGGGATGAAATGGGCAACTTTGGTGAGCCGATCGACGATCACCCACACAGAATCATGTTTCTGTAAGGTGGTGGGTAAACCGACGACGAAATCCATGCTCACGTCCTCCCACTTCCAGGCAGGAATGCCCAGTGGTTGCAGCAGTCCCGGTTTCCGCATGTGGTCTGCCTTCACCCGTCGACATGTATCACACTCGGACACGTATTTTGCAGTCTCTCGCTTCATCCGTGTCCACCAAAACTTGCTTCTGAGTTCTTGATACATCTTGTTGCTGCCGGGGTGAATAGAAAACTTTGATAAGTGAGCCTCATCAAAGATTTTCTTCCGTAACTCCGGGTTTCGGGGTACGACGATCCGGTCCTTGAACCATAGGACGCCGTCTCCGTCCTTCCGGAAACATTTCAACTCCCCACTGTCTACACGTCTCCGTAAATGTGACATGCCCTTGTCATTCTTCTGGGCTGCCGCTATCTCTTCACGGATGGTGGGGATCAAAGCTAGGTTGTAGAGAGCTCCGTGTGGAATCACATGGAGTGGTGGTTCGCTCTCTCCCAACGGTGTGATGGTCAGATTATTGACGTGTGACTTGCGGCTTAGCGCGTCTGCCACAACGTTTGCCTTGCCCGGATGATAATGGATCTCTATCTCGTAATCCTTTATCAGTTCTAACCATCTTCGTTGCCTCATGTTCAGCTCCTTCTGAGTGAATATGTACTTGAGGCTTTTGTGGTCGGTATATAAATGTACGAGGTTACCGAGTAGGTAGTGCCTCCACATTTTCAGTGCAAGTACCACGGCAGCGAGCTCCAAGTCGTGAGTTGGATAATTTTGCTCATGATTCCTAAGCTGCCGTGACCCATACGCGACCACCCTTCGGTCTTGCATCAACACACATCCGAGCCCAATGCCGGATGCATCGCAGTACACATCGAACGGTTTTGTTGTGTCTGGCTGCGCCAAAACCGGTGCTGATGTCAGGTGCTTGACTAAAGCCTTGAATGCTGCTTCACATGCTGGACTCCAAACATATTTGGTAGCCTTCTTCAGCAGCTCTGTCATTGGCTTGGCAATCTTCGAGAAGTTCGGAATGAACCTCCGATAATATCCCGCGAGTCCGAGGAAACTCCGTACCTCATGAACAGTTCTCGGGGATTTCCAATTCAGCACTTGCGTGATTTTGCTCGGGTCCACAGCGATACCCTCCGCTGAGATGATATGCCCGAGGAAAGGCACTTGCGATATCCAAAACTCGCATTTGCTGAACTTTGCGTATAACTTGTGATCCCGCAGCCGTTGCAAGACTATACGCAGATGTTTCTTGTGATCTTCCTCCGACTTGGAATATACCAGGATGTCGTCGATGAAGACCACGACAAACTTGTCCAGCTCCGGCATGAACACCGAGTTCATTAAGTACATGAAGTGAGCTGGAGCATTGGTGAGGCCAAAGGACATGACCAGGTACTCATAAAGTCCGTACCTTGTCGAAAAAGCTGTCTTTGGAATGTCCTCAGCCCTGATCTTAATCTGATGGTACCCGGATCTTAAATCCATCTTGGAAAAGACCTTTGCTTCGACCAACTGATCAAACAACATGTCGATCCGTGGCAATGGGTACTTGTTCTTGATGGTTACGGCATTTAATGGACGGTAGTCCACGCAAAGCCGCAACGTTTCATCCTTCTTTTTGACAAATAATGCCGAACAGCCCCATGGCGAGGAGCTCGGCCTAATAAAACCCTTCTCCAGAAGGTCCGTGAGCTGAGTCTTCAGTTCAGCCAACTCCTTGGGCGCCATCTTGTACGGCCTTCGGGATATTGGCATGGTTCCCGGTGCAAGTTCAATCTTGAACTCCACCTCTCTATCGGGTGGCATCCCCGGCAAATCATCCGGGAATACATCAGGGAATTCTCGGACCACTGGAATGTCTTCCAATCTGATGGTTGTGGCTTGATAGACACTTGGAAGTTTTATTTCTGGACTGTCCAGAAATAATGAGTGAGAACCGTGCACTCCTGAGTTTAAGTGCACGACTCGGAGGACGGTGTCTAAAACAGCGCCGTGGCGGTTTAACCACGACATCCCTAGGATGACATCGACCTTCTGTCCCTCTAAGATAATGAGAGACGTGGGGTACACTCTACCCGCTAAGCATAATGGTGCTTTGGAGACCATTACGCTTGCTGAAATCTTCCCACCCGGTGAACAAATTAAATATGGACTATCGGTGGGTAGTATTGGCAATCTGTGTTTAGCAATGAAAGCTTGGCTAATAAAATTATGCGTGGCGCCTGAATCAAATAGTACTATAGCGGGATGCTGGTGGAGTTGGAACATACCCGCAAGGATTGGCTCGCCCTCCGGCACGTCCTCAATGGCAAGCTGGTGGACAGTACCGGGCCTAGGGTTTGCCCGCCGCGCATTAGTAGGGTTCCGGGGTTGATTCCTCCCCGGAAACTGTGGTACCACTCCGCCGCCTTGCCTCTCCGGGCAACTGCTCGCGAAGTGTCCTGGACGACCACACTTGTAACATGTGGCCGCTGCTGGTGGAGTACTTGGTGGACGAAAGCCCGGCATGCGTTGCGGAGGTGCAAACGCACGCGGCATCGCCCGCTGCTGCTGTTGTTGTTGCGGTGGTGCTGGCAGTGCCGGCCGGAATGCCGGTGAAGAATACGGCCGACCGCGGAACGGCATCGACCGCTGTGGTGGCTGCCAGCGCGGACCTGATGGTGGGCGATTCACCATCCGAAACTTCTGAGAAGGACCGCCTCCTTCTCCGCTGCTCTGCGGCGCGCTTCGCTTTCGCTCTGCCGCCGCCAACTCCTTGCCGGAGTCTTCCTGAACAATCGCAGCATCAATTATGTCGTTGAGGCTGCCGCGATTGAACATCGCCAGCTTGTCCTTCAGGAGCGGGTTAAGCCCCTGGTAAAAATGGTCCCGCCGCTTCTCGTCCGTATCTGCGTGATACGACGCGTAGAGCGCGAGATCGTTGAACGCCCTGGAATATTCCAGCGCGTTCCGGCTCCCTTGTTGCAGGTGTAGGAATTCCTGCGTCTTCCTCTTCATCAGACCTGGCGGTATATGATAGGCCCTGAAGGCCGTCCGGAACTCCGCCCAGGTCATCGCTCGGTCGGTGGGCTGTGAAGCACAGAAGTTGGCCCACCACGCGCTCGCGGATCCTTGGAGTTGCTGGACCGCGAACTGAGTCTTGCGCTGCTCGCTAATTTGGAGCAGCCCGAACTTCATCTCTATGGCGCGGAGCCAGTTGTCCGCGTCAAGTGGTTCATCCGCCCTTGAGAATACAGGGGGATGAGTCGCCAGGAATTCGGAGTAGGAGCTCTGTTGGCGCTCCTCACGATCTTGACGTCTCTCCGGGCGAGACGTATTCGCAATTAACGTTTGCAGCAGCTCTGTGTGCTGCTGATGTGAACCCGCCATTGCCGCGACAATGTCGGCCAATGTAACCGTTGGCAGTGGCGGTGGCGGTGTTTGCTGTTGCTGTTGCTGCTGTCCCGAGGAGTCCTCGGGAGGCGGTTGGGAGGTCTCTCCCCCTTGGCTAGTACCTCCAACATCAGGGTTGGCACGAGTACGCGTCATTCTGAAATTCAACACAGCAGCAATTAGCACATGTCTTTCTCAAAATTCCATAAACAGCAGTAAGTATTGAAGCGACGCATGATCAGCTTGCACAACATTCACATATATTGATAAAGCATAAACTTTATACAAGATACATTATTCTCGGATCTCCGAGAAGTCGTGCTCATGTCGTCACTACCTATACATACGCTACTGTCTACCCGACATGTCACCGATTACAAAAGTTGGGTTACGCTACCCTAGCTGCCCTACTTGGCAACCGTAACCCCCTACTCGGAGTAGAACTCGACCTCCTGTGGGTCGTCCTCCTCCGGTACCTCAGCCGGTGGCTCTGGATCTACCACCTCTTCTCCCATTCCGGGTTCTCCCATGGCTGGAAGACCCAAGACTACCGGTACGCCCAATACCGGGGGCACGAGGTCCTACAATGCATGCACCTCGTCCATAGCCTGGTTGTAGTCCTCTTCCCAGCCTTGTCCTTCCTCAATAGCGTCGTCCCGCTCTTGAGCAAGGTCCTCATTCTGCTGGGTTAGGGTTTGCACCAGCTCTTGCAACGCCGCGATGTCAACACGGCTCTTTTTCTTTGCCTTCTTCAGACGACGCAACTGATCGTGTTGTTCATTCAGTCGCTTGATCGTCGGAAGGAGTACATTGCGGAGTGCGCTGTGAGCACCCTCGAAATGATCTCCACGGCTTGCGCTCTCCTTGAGCTTGGTGGCGAGATGCTCCGTATGAACAGCTTGGCTGTCCATCACAGCGTTTCCCGCCCTCATTTGGAGGCTGAGATTTGCCTCCGCGGGGTTGTACCTTGGGCAACTCGGGTCTGTTGCCTCCAGGTACCTTTCTTCCCACACATGCTGAGCTCGTCCCTCCACCGGAACGAGTGCGTATGGAGTTCCCTCCATAGCCTGCACGTGTAGTTGGCAGAAACGTGACATAGTGTCACGGGCTGCCATTTGCCACATCCCTTCCGGTTGTCTTCCTCTCACCGTGACGGTGAATGGCACCCAACCGGGTGGCGTAGGTCCTGCGGGAACCTCGACATGGATCATCCACGTCTTGCTCCCCTCTTCGCCTTCCTCCTTGGCGAAGTATTGCGGCATCTGGTTGTACCCGAAATATTGGAGCATTTGCCACAATGCTTCCGGGTAGCCGCTACGGTCAGAACAGTGGGAAACTACCCACCCGTTCTCCAACCGTTTATCTGCTGCCATCTATAAAAATATATTTGAGAAATGTCAAATATTCATTTGAACAGTAAACCATCGAGTTATAACATAAGATATGTCATTGAACCCCTAAAACTTGGAAACATAGTTCAAATTTTTAAACAAATTTGACTGCTGATATGCTGTTCCCATGACAGCCCTGACCAGTTTCCATATCAATCTGATTTAGGCCAGGTTAAAAGCAAAACCAGTCCTGGAGCTCAACATCAAAGTTAAAGTTAACTTCAATAGCTTTCCAGAAAGTATTTGGTTGGCCTAAGATCTGTCCTGGTTCACAAGTTATGAGATGTCAAAGTTAACAGAATTTTTGGGAACAATTGGACAGCACCTCCCTGCCCTAGGTACTGATTTGATCCAAGAATCCCAGTTAATTCTGTTCCTAATCTGACAAAACTTTCTGTTACAAATTTGTAACCCATCTCATAAGCTTTCCAGAACTACCTCATTTCCTATTTTTGGATTTTTAAGCAGGAAGTTATGCTTAATTTACAGAGAGTTTACAGAGAGTCTTTGCTCTGTCCTGTTTTCTGGACAGTTTCAACTCTACTGCATTTTTCGAGTGGTTAAGGGACGAAACACCTCTGGAACTCAACAGAAAAGTTGTAAAGCTCCTCCAAAGCTTTCCAGAAATGTATCATACGACCCCAACCTCGAAAGAACTCAACCTCTAACCTCTGATTAACTTCAGCCTTGATTTAGCTGAAAACAGAGTGCTCTGTCCTTAACATCCTATAAGTTGAAAACTTATTAGCTTTGAATATCCTGTTCAAGGGAAGGAGTTACATCAAGTTTTACTACTTTGGATCAAAACCTTCAAATTTTTAAATGAAGTTGTTCATTTAGTTGGGTGTGACGTCGATGCATCACCAGATCATGTCGGTACTACGTCCTCACAAAGAAAAACCTATACCGGACTTAGCCGGCTTCGTTAGTTTAGTGGCACTACTCGTCACTCGCACACGGATGCTACACGTCTACCGTTTCGTGGTAAGGCTACCTGCAGAAATTCAACCAATCATCAGACTCGGCTGCACACCGAGCCCGGAATCCATACAGTTGGTACATCCGGCCGTCATCACTCGCCCGGATGTTCTCAAGCCAAACACGCCTTGAGTTACGTGTTCACGTTTCAGACCACGTGACGGGGTCTCCCATGTTGCACCACGCACGCCAGGGACAGACGTTGCTCGAATACCCCAAACGACATGAAGAGTCGTAGAGGATATCAAAGCGGGTCGGGTTACCTGCCACCCGTGGGGCTCCACCCTTCAGCTTGTGCGCACTGGTGGACAGCGCTTACGTGCACCCCCCAAGACATGAACGTCCCGAGATGCACGATTTTCCGACATAACAAATAGGTTACTAAGCCACTTTCTATATACTAATAACATCCTTATACGGGCTACTAACTCGTTCCTCACTGGATTTTTGAAAAAGAAGACCTTTGTACTGTGTTAAACCTCAAGCGAGCTCTGATACCACGCTGACACGACCCCACTGGTCCTGTCGAGCCAGGATCACGCTGAGGGGTGCTGCGTTGCACAACACCGTATAACACACGTCAAAGGTACAAAGCGGAAGCGGAAGCTTTATTACATAAACAAGTTTATTAACATGTTTACATCAAAATAAGTTTAGTCCACACTCGCGGGCGTAGACTAAGCATCAAGTGCACGTTCAGCCCTCGAACGTGTCCTTGCTAGCACACTCGCACACTAACTCTGCGGCGTGCACGACTCCCACTCGACGGGGTTCCCCTCCTGGGGTTCCGTCTCCTCTTCGGGAGTCCCTTCCTCATAGAACCCTGCAAAAGCTTCAAACACAAGCAGTGAGCACGAAGGCTCAGCAAGTCTGACCCGTCTCACCTAAACATGAAACTTCTACATGAGGGTGATGGGTTGCATGAGGTAAAAATCATTTGCAAGGACTCGCCTAATTAGTAGAACCTTACTTTCAAGTTTTAGCAGCAGGTTGTGGAGAACTTTACGCTAAGGCACATGAGAGAGCCGCAATCAAACAAGAAACGCATTTCTCTCATGTACTTTGCCCAAAGTTGAAAAGAACTTTAGTTAGCACTAAGCTACAACATATCATTAACAATCAATATCCAACTTTCAATCAGCAACATTTTAACATGTAACTAGCCTGTTCTTTCTACGTCACGGTACAGTGAACAAGTGGTACTCACTGACCGCGAGGGACGGCGATTATAATCGATTTACACCTGCAGGGTTACCCGAACAACCCGTCACGTACGCCCGTACTCGATGTTGCCTACAACAACCATCACGGACGCCGTACGCGACTACCTTTCACCCGTTAGCCAAATATTGAACCGGTCCCATCGTCCCGAGCAAGAGGTCCCTGCACGCGCATCTCTGTGCCGCCAGCTGATTTACACCTCGAGCTCTCAACCTACCCTCTGAACGACGGGCAATGCCTCAATACCCAGCTACCCGAATTACATCAGTTTCCCGGTTCCCATATAGCCGGTAGGTCTTCGGTACTGTTCTAGCTTGTTCAACAGGCCCGCACACGGCTCGGTCCTCAATCGACACAAGCGGAGCTACAGCACACAGGCCCCAAAGTCCTGCTGCCCTTACTCTCCACTCGGTCTCATTTTCTTGCCATGTGTATCATGTGCTATCTCTACCCGAGCAATGTGCCTCTAGCCTATTCTCGCGAGTAGTTCCAACTACTCGACTTGTACCGAATCCTACTCTATCCTAGCAATGCAGTGGCTAACGGGGTTTGCAATCCTAAACCCCAACCCATGGTTTTCTTGGCTATGCAGTGGGGTTTCCAAACAAGACTCTGATGCACAACATAAAGAAAACAAGTATGTGCTCAAAACAATAAAAATTTATAAAATGGTTAATGCAAACCGGGGCTTGCCTTGCTGCTCTTGGTCGTAGGCTAGCTGTTCCTCCGGAGTAACGAAGTCTAGGACTTCGGGTTCCTCCTCGACCTTAGCGACTACATGATAAGAACAATGTATGTATTAATTAAATGCTTTTGTATTAACTTTGAAGTTGTGAAGTCTATAACCTTTACTAGATAGATCTAATGACTGTGAAACTTTTACTGTGGCTTGGTTACAACCTAAACAGAGACTTGGTCAAGTTTTAGTTGCAGCAAAGCTCATTTGAGCCCTCCACAAATAATTATGTCCTTGACCTTAATTAAAGGCTTTTAGGGTGTTCTAGGTATTTTCATGAAACAAACTATGACTTTCTGAAAACTAGATTTTCAGAGGGTTCTAATGGAATTGGTCTCACTTAATTTGGAAGTCTCTAACTAAAGATATGAGCTAAACAATTTCAGAGAAAATTCTGAAAATGTTTCTGAACATTTTCTATTTTCTCTGGAACAGTTTTACTAATCACACCATTAGGTGGACTAAATGAGCTCAAATGGATCTGAAATTTTTATGGTAGTTCAAGGATATTTTGGTGAACATCTCAGCAAAATTTCAGGATTTTCCTCCAAATGATTCTCCAGTTAAAATTCCTAACAGTTTAAACTTTAAGGAATTAATTCTGGAGAATTAAGGAATTTCATGAAGTGACACTTGATTTTCTGGAAAGTACTCAAGGAGCTGAATCCAGCAAAATTTGGTTCACTCAATTTGGAGCTTTCTAGCCAAAGTTATAAGGATTTGAAGTTTGAAGGAAATCTGAAAATCGGGGAAAAGTTTAAACTCGCGCGTGGGCCCAGGAGACACGCGTCGCACGCCGAAGCGACAGCACACCGCGGCCCACAAGGCTTTTGCGCGCCAGCACACCCGATCCCGGCCGCAGCCGGATCCCGATTCAAAATATCGGCCGCTGACAGCTGGGGTCCACCCCCTTCTTCAACCTCGCGACACCCGCGCTCCGCCGCCGAGGGACCTCGCCGGAGAGCTCGCCGCCGGCTGCTGTACAGCTTCAAACTTCTTGATTCTGGCCGCCCCTGCCTACTTTTACTTGGGGAACATGATCCGAGGGTCAGCTGCTCATGACAACGGCCGGAGCATGGTCGGCGACGAGCCGCCATATCGGAACGACTTCGGCCATGTCGGCTGATGCTCCTAGTGCCTCAGCTACTTGGGAAACCGGTCGGGGAGCATCAGTGGACCTCAGAGAAGGTCGACATGAACTCGGGGCAGCTCGGGGAAGGCCCGAAATAGGTCCTCACCGTGCGCCCGATACCCCCCGTGCGTTCCGCCATTAGTAGACCTTGAATTACGCCGGGCACAGAAGTTCTCCGGCCCAGAGTTGTGAAGGCAACTTGTGCGTCACCGTGTCTAGTTCGTGTGGGAGTGGCCTGAGGCCCTCTAATCCTTTCTAGAGCACGAATTAAACAGAATCGTACCCGAGGGTCGTTCTGCACACAGAAAGGGGAAAAGTGGAAATTCGCCGCCGGTGAGCAACCACTCGAGCTGTGGCTCGGGGATGAGCAGCACCGATCACTTGCGCGTCCAAGGGTGCCTTGGCTCGGGCGTGACAACGCCCAGGTTGGGCTGTCCACGAGAGCCCGAGGTGCGGCGGTTTCCAGTTCCGAGTTTGATCTTTCGGCACAGCCGATATCACTCGGTTTCAATCGATTTCTATCAATGGGAAGGATGGAGGATGGTCGCTAGTACCTGGCTGGGACCCTGGAGTGGAAAGAGGAAGCTGCGATCAGCTCGATCCAGCAGGAACTCGAGCGCCGGTGATGGCAGTGGAGAAATGGATCGTGCACGTCGGCAGCTCGGGGAATGGCGACTGAAGCACGCCGGGGAGGGAATAAATAGGCCGGTCGGCCGGTCTCCGGCTTGGGGCACGCAGCAGGAGCTGGCGCCGGCTGCCCCCTTCGGTGGCGCGCGCGCACAGCTGCCGGGAACCGACTGAACTGTGGTTCAGTCGGTTTGCTTTGAGGCTGAGGCTGACATGTGGGTCCCACTCCTCTTTTAACCTCTGAAATTTATTCCTAACAGCTGTGGTAAACAGTGAACCCTATTCTACCCTTGGCAACTCAAATTATTCACCCAAGAGCCATTTGAATTGATCAAAGTTCAAATGAGGTTTGGTTTGAATGAATTTCAGCACAAGTGCAGTTTGAAATTCAAATAAAGTTTGAATTTCTCCCCCTTAGCTCATGTCAAGATCAACTCCAAATGGAGTGAAAATTGGTGTGTGAGCTCACAAAAATGTGCTGAGCAAGAATATGCCTTCCACTTTTAAATTCAGTGGGTGAAAACAGTTTGAATTTGAATATGTTTTCAAACTGCCCCTTTCCTATCTACACCCAAGATGACCTCAAAAATGTTTTGAATTTGGGTGAAACTTGGCATGGACATCCTTAGCAAAGTGTAGGAGTTTTCATATGTCCAGCCCATCTATATCACATGTGGGAAGTACCACTTTTGTAATGTGTGAGTTTGTTCCCTAATGAGCATGTTGATAATTGTTACTTGCTCTTTATTTGTGTTCATCATTTTTCCTCAAATGAGGTGTGTGGTGTGGTGATGAACACTGCAAATGAGTGTCAAAAACTGAGGCCCTTACAGATAGCTTGGTGATGCGTCAACCAAGCCATTCCCAATATGATGTCAATCCGCAAGCCTTCTAGGATGATAAGAGTAGTAGGATATATCCGCCCATCCAAACATATAGGCGCTCGAGCAACAATTCTGCCTGCTGTCCTACTACCTCCCTGTGAATTAATATGATATGATGCGGCCAAGGTCGTTGATGGTACTTGGTGCTTAATCACATAATCTTTGCTGATAAAATCATGTGTAGCACCCGAGTCGAACAACACGAGCGTGGGCTGATCACGTAGGCTGAACATGCCCGCCAACACGGGTTCTCATACGGGAACGTCTTCAACTGCCATATAGTTTATATTTCCCACTTTCAGTGCTGTTCTCCTTGACCGACCATGGAATTTCTTTGCAGCTTCATAGGACATATGACTTCAGCTCTGCTTGGTCACTTGACCCTCCTGAGGAATATGCTCTACATCGCTACAAGTGTTATACGATGCGAGCTCAGGATCTTCACCATATGGAAGTGGTTGATAGTCTTGTGCACTTTGCTGCGGTGAGGGTGCACAAATACTCAATTGCTGCTGTTGCAGCAGTGGCTGAACCTCCATGGGTGAATATGGACAGTATTGGATCTGAGGTGGTCCGTCAAAGGACTGAATTTCCACCCCGGATGGTAAGCAATATATCACCGGTTGTTCTTGATGATAATCATCCATACTTGCCAGTGATAATTTTCTCTTCCTCTTACTTTCCTTGTGCTCGAGTTCAGCTATTTCTTTAATCATAGCGGTATTGACTAACTCGCTATAATTTCCTTTATTGCATTGTGCCACTTTTGTCCGAAGCTTCACATCGAGGCCTCGGAAGAAGTAATGACACTTCATTGTCTCATTATGCACATAAGAGGATGCATATTGTACTAAACGGTTAAATTCCGTAAAGTACTTCATGACACTCATGCCTTCTTGTTTGAGTTCATAGAACTCTTCAATTCTTGTTTTGACAATGCCCTCACAAATATGACGTGCACGGAAAGCCTCACGAAACTCCGTCCATGTCACACGATGACCTTCAGCAATCTTAGCAAGATATTCACACCACCAAGCCCCAGCGGATCCATGAAGTTGCTGAGCGGCAAATAAAGCCTTCTCATATTCATCACACTGAAGCAGTCCCAATTTAGTTTCAATAACCCGGAGCCAATGATCTGCCTCCAAGGCTTCTTTAGCTTCCGAGAATACTGGTGGTTGTCTTGCTAGAAAATCCAGATATGTATTCAGTGTGGGGTTTTGCTGGGAGGTCTCCTGTTGGATGCCTTGCTGCACCAACAACTCAAGAGACTCAGCCATTCTTCCCAACACTTCCGCCAGTCCGGTTGATGATGGCGGTGATAGTCGCTGCGACGAATCATTTCCATCCCGACTGGAACCACCAAGCTCATACCCAAAATGAGTATGATCCATACTGCAAGAGTGAACAATTTACGGTCAATATCCAAGAGTGTACTCAGCTTTAACTCGAAATTATTAACCGCAAAAGCATCACATCAACTGTGCAGCATATATAAAGGAAACAAGGTTTTTGACAATTCTGAAATGTGACCAATGATTGTTCAAGCTTGTCAAACACTTAAATCAACAGCAGGGAATGATGAAAGATAACTAATGCATATGTCATGGAACTTAGAGAAGTATAAAAATCTTCATGTCCATAACAAGTCTAAAGTTACATGGGCAATGAACAATGCTCTGTTCTGAATGACCATTTGACCTAATTCCCAGAATTTGATTATGAAAATGGCTGTTTCATGTCTCAAGGTGAATATCAAAGTTATATGTAACTTTAATATCTTTCCAACGAGTATTTATTTGCCTTCATATCAATTCTGTATCAGGAGTTGTGACCTTTCAAAGTTGACAGAAATCTGGAACAATTTTGACAGCACCTCCTCTGAAAGTGTCTGTTTTGTCCGGAAGATTTCATAAAGTTCTACCCCAAATCTGTAGAAACTTTGAACTACAAAGTCGTAGCACATATCACAAACTTTCCAACGGCATCTCACATGACCCCTAGATATTTTTCTACAAAAGGTTATGGTCGAAATACAGAAAATTCCAGAGAGCATTTTTGGTCTGCCCTGTTTTTGGACAGTTAACACTCATCTGAGATTTTCATCCATTTGTAGGGAGGTTCTGCTCTGGAGTTCTACAGAAAAGTTGTAGAAGACTTCCAAAACCTTTCCAGAAATGTATCCTTCACCTCCATTGGTTCAACCAATCAAAAGTTATGCCCTGTTCAATATCAGCAAAAATTCTGCTGAAAGCAGGGGAGGTTGTTACTAAAGATTTGAGATGAAAACTATACTCCCAATTGACTCTTAGTTCAATATAGGAGTTCATGAACCACTAATGGTATCCTAGACTCCAAAATTACTCTTTCATTTGAAAACTTTCTTTTTCATGCAGTTAAAACATATTACGGTACTACGTTTCCTCACCAAATCAAAATCCTCACCGGCGTTACACCGGCATATACGTCTCAAATGGTGGCACTAAAGCGATCACTCACACACGTGTTCTAAACGACATGTTCTACTCGTGGTTAAGGTACCTGCAGAAAAACAATCAATAGTGATGCACACAAAGGTTTTCCATTTCATGCAGGTCCATATCATAGTATAAACATACGCCCCGTATCATTGCCATACGGGCCGTCCTTCAGTCAAGTCACGTCTCAAGGTACATGGTCGCGTTTTCACACCACACGACGGGGAACCCGAGTAGAGCGTGAACGGGTCGTCATGGTTGGGAATGATATCAACCCAACGGATACCACCTAC
Source organism: Neostapfia colusana (assembly GCA_030760725.1). Lineage (NCBI taxonomy): Eukaryota > Viridiplantae > Streptophyta > Magnoliopsida > Poales > Poaceae > Neostapfia > Neostapfia colusana. The sequence goes on along the minus strand of JASWHV010000017.1, from coordinate 25,883,413 downwards.
TGCCTCATGACCTTTGAGGCACGCCGATGGCGAGCGCTGCGTATGGCCCTTTGAACATTGAACGTTCAAGAGTTGCATACTATCATGTTGCTTACCACACGATGGGGTATTCTCACTTCTGCCTAAAGCACGCTGGAGATCAGCGTTTTCATATGCTCTCAGAACCATAGAGAGGTTCAGAGACTCATATTAACTACCGTGCCAAGCCACGGTATATCATTCCATACTATTACTCGTATGGCGAGTTATCGCAATTGATCCGCCTGCGGTGGCGTACCTTACCTCTTACCTCCACGTAGGTGCGTCGTTACAGAATTGAAATACTGAATATTAACACACTGTTAGCTTGCCACCTTAAGTAACTATGCTTATAATAGTCCTTATGTGGGCATACTACACGTTTCTCACTCGTGTACTTCGAAGTTTTCGACAATAAGCTCTTTTCATGCGTGCTATTCCCAATGCGGCTCTGATACCACGCCTGTGGGGAACCCCTTCCGGGATCCTCACTCCAGGATACACATTGGGTGGTGCCGTGCGATGCGGCACCCAACAGCATACACGAAAAGAACCATAAAGTACAAAGTCTTTTATTTCTCAAGATAGTGTCATTTACTCTCGGTCCTAACTATGCAAAAGAGAAGGCGTCCAGCCCGCGGACGCTTCTTACTAGCTTCCACAAAGATGAGTGCAGCGGCAGGGTTTCCGGTGAGTCGCTGATGGCTCACCGAAAAACCATCTTCATAGCAAATTTTATAACCTGCAAAACACTAATAATGCATCCGTGAGCACGATGGCTCAGCAAGACTTAACCGACACTCCTAAACATGGAACTCTACGTGCATGGATTACTAACATAGGAAAGGTATGATGCAACAACGACACGCCTAAATGTTGATCCTTACTTTCAGGTTTATAGCAGCAGATTATTATGCCTTAGGCAGCCTTCACATCGGAAGTCCACAATCAAACAAGAAACGCTTTCCTCCGATGTGGTGATGCCCAAAGAGGAAAATAAACTTAATGAGCTCTACAACTACAGCATACATGGTTGGCAATACAATGAATTTAAGAACTTCACATCAGCAATGATTCATCACACTTTATCTGGAATTTATTACTACGTCACAACTCAGTGAACAAGTGGTACTCATATAACCGCGAGGGACGGTGATTGCAATCAGGACACACCCGGAATACACGACACATACACCCGCCTCGAAAGACTCACGCGATCTCTTTCTTACGTTGTATGCAGCAACCTTTCACCCGTCACTCCAATGCCGAACCAGTTCCGCCGACCCATCAGAAGGGCCACTACACGGAACAAATCGAAGTTGCTCCGCTAGCGGGTTTACACCTCTGACACCAACCCCCAAAGGACGGCCGTATAGGTTTCGACACGAGAGTACCCGAGTTACATTGGTTTATCGGGTCCCATATATCCGATATGTATCCGGTACTGTTCAAACTTGCTCAGCAGGGCGGCATACGCATCGGTCCTTAACCGACACAAATAGAGCTACAGCCACACAGGCCCAACGTCCTGCTGCTCCTACTCTCTGCTCGGTCTCATTTTCCATTCAAGAACTTTCATTTTCTAGAATCATACCCCGCTGTACCCACATCCTAAACTCGCGGGTAGCTTCCAACTACCCGACTTGCACCGGATCCTATACCACTTTAGCCTAGAAGAAACTACACGAAGGTAACCTATTCTACCCTGTACGCCCAGGGTTTGTGGGCTATGCATTTGGAGTATCAATTACCTTGACCTAATGCACAATACATACTAGACCCATAAAAGTGATACAAAGAAAAATGTAACTAAAAGCTGTTAAATGCAAACCGGGGCTTGCCTTATGTTGCTGCAGGTTTATTTCTACTTTTAAGTCAGTAGCTTGGCGATGAGTTAAGCCTCAACTTGCTGCTCTGAGTCAAGTTTCTCGTCGACCTCCTTCGTCGTATTTCCTACCGACATGAAGATGCACAGTTTTATGTTGCAAGTAAAACGTTATAAAACAAAAGTGTTTTATGACTTAAGAAGAGTTCAGACTATCTAATATTTGAGAATTTGGTTTGGCTATGTGCAGGAACAGAGAAAGGAACATTTTGAGTATTGGAGGTTTTTGGAACTAAAGTGCAAAGAACTATATAATGGACATAAGTATGAAGCTGGACATAATTGGCAGAAAACTAAAGAAGATGATCTAAACTTGCTCTGAAATTTTTACAGTGGTCCATAGATCATAGAGAGGTATGGCTTGCAAAATTTCAGACAAAGTTGATGGAATATGTGGCCTAGGGAATTTTCTTACTATTTGGCTTCTCTGAATTCTTATGACAATTATAGTGTCTTGGCATGCTCCAAATGTGGCTTTTCAGAAACTTAATAGTCTCATGAGTCCATAGGACTTGGTTTCACCATTTTTGGAGCTTCCTACACCGAGATATGAATTTTCCAAACTTGGTTAAAAGTCTGAAAATGTCTCTGTTCATTTTCCCATTTTTCAGAGACATAGAGGATTCAAACAACATTTGGCCAAGCAAATGGAGTCCAATGCCTCTGAAATATTTACTGGAGTTCAAGGATTATTGTATGAATGTTCTGCACAAATTTGGGAATTTTACAATTAACAGAACTCCTGTAAAAATTCATAAACGATTTTACTTAAATGAATTAATGAGCCAAATCCAGGAATTTTCTTAAATATTGGGCTGCACCCTTGGATAGTACTCTTTGAGTGGAATCCAACAAAATTTGTTTCACAATTTTTGGACACTCCTACACAAAGTTATGGCTCTCCAAAGTTTGAACTGAAATGGGAAAATCTGGAAAATATTTAAATGCTGACAGTGGGTCCCACTCATCATCCCTAACCTCCAGCCACGCGCCAAAACAGAGCAGTGGCGGCTGCCTCCGGTGAGGTCGCCGGAAATGACCTTCCCGGCCACCTCCGGACCCCCTGCTGGCCGCCCCCCATTTTCCACCCTGCTGAACTCATTGGTGAGGTCACCGGCGGCTAAAACTCACCGGAAAGCAGTGCGCACCGGCCACAGCTAACCCTAGGGCTCCGGCGAGGTCGTGTGCAGTGATTTCTCCATGAAAATATCGGTTATTGGGCTCTATAGCACCGTGGGGGATCCCTCATCACCGGCATGAGCTCAAATCGGCCCAAGAATGGCTGCAAATAGGGGCTCATCGGCGACCTAGGGCAAAATTTGGTGCCAGCCCGAAATTCTCAAAGAACAGCCCCAATTCTTGATGATTTTTGATGGTTTTTGATCCTAGAGGGGCGTTGGAGAGTCTAGAACATGTTTCCAGCTCGGCACAAGGGATGATGGACTGAACATGACGAATTTTGAAGATTTGTGCAACTCGGTTCTATGAACACACTTGCAGTAAACAGAGAAATTCTTCCTCTGTAGTGCATGAAAAGAGGAGGGGTTTTCACCTGAGTGTAGAGAAGTCTGGGGCGCCTCTTTTTCGTGTAGAACGTCGGGCACGAGGACGACCGTAGAGCTCGTTTGCTGGAGAACAGAGGGTTGGCTGAGGTGAACTTGCTTCGGTCTGTGCAGGGGCTGTGGAGGGAGAGGGAGGGGAACGGTTCATGGCAGAGGCATGGGGTGGCTTTACTCGGCATCCTCATCCACAGAGCAGGAGCTGGCCAGGCGGTGAGCACCGGCGAGCAGGACGTGTCAGCTCTCGGTGAGGAGAAACCGAGCACAGCGTGAGACTCCATTCAGTCTCTGTCCAGTGGGGTCCACCCACCCACAATTCTCTCCTTTATCCCCTAATTTCGTTTAAAATAGCAAACGATCTCCAAATTTGATAAAATCTGGAGGACAGGCCAAAAGAAATTTGAGGAACACGATGGTGCACTCAAATTAGAATTTCGATGAAGTCGGAATTTGAAACTGAGATTTAAATTTAAATTTGAATTTTCTCCCGTTTAAATTCCGACAAATAGGAAATCCTTTTCAAATGATCTGAAAAATTGCCGGGCTATTATTGGATGTGTGGAGAACCCAATGATAGCTTTAGATCTCCGTGTTCGGGAATTTTTGCAAGTTCAAGTTTTGACTTGGAGCTCACACCGTTAAATTCAAAAGTCTAAATTCCCTCTCATTTTCTCGGTGTGACTTGTAGCTCCACTTGCTTGAGTTTTTGGGATTTCACAACGGTGAGACTTCATGGTGATCTCTGGGGGAAGTACAGCTTCGGCCCCATACACCATGAAGAAGGGTGTCTCTCCTGTGGCCCGGCTCTGGGATGTCCGGTTAGCCCATAGTGTGCTCGGAAGCTCATCCATCCAATTGGCACCATGTTCCTTCAGACTGGCATAGGTGCGGGTCTTAAGGCCCCGGAGAATCTCCGCGTTGGCCCTCTCGACTTGCCCATTGCTCTTTGGGTGAGCAACGTGGCGTAGCACACCTGAATGCCGAGGTCTTCGCAGTAGTCTTGGAAAGCTGCGCTGGTGAACTGGGTCCCGTTGTCGGTGATGATTCTGTTCGGGACCCCAAACCGGCAGACAATCGACTTGATGAACTTTACTGCGGATTGCTTGTTGATGGTGACAACTGGTGTGGCTTCCGGCCACTTGGTAAACTTGTCGATGGCGACATAGAGGTACCGGAATCCCCCGACGGTTCTGGGGAATGGTCCCAGGATGTCCAGCCCCCATACGGTAAACGGCCATGAGGGCGGGATCATCTGTACCGCCTGAGCCGGTGTATGGATCTTCTTGGCGTGGAACTGGCACGCCTTGCAGCTCTCGACCAGCCTGACAGCATCCTGGAGTGCTGTCGGCCAGTAGAAGCCATGCCGGAAGGCTTTACCGACAAGCGTGCGTGAGGAAGCGTGACTCTCACATTCGCCTCCATAGATCTCAGCGAGCAAGTCGCAGCCTTCCCCCCTGGGTTATGCACCGCAATAGGACGTGGTTGGCGCCACGCCGGTAGAGATCCCCTTCTACCAGCGCGTATCTCTTAGCCATACGCACGATCTGTTCAGCGGTTGCATGTTCATCAGGGAGGATATTGTCTTTCAAGTAGTCCCGGATCTCCGTGATCCATGCATCGGGTCTGACTTGAGCTTCTGGATCTTGAGCGCTGGGTTGCACGGAGTCCCCAGTGACGCTTACGATCCTTGGCGGCATCCATGGCTGCAGGGCCGCCGGGACCGCCAGCTTCGAGGTGCTGGTCAAGCCCCCTTCGCCCGGCTCGGCGGGCCGGGCTGTGGGCCGCAGCAACGTCCTCTCGAAGACTCCTTCGGGCACGGGAGCTCCGGTGGAAGCCTTCGTTGAAAGGTCGTCAGCTGCGGCATTGCCAACGCGCGGTACGTGGCGCAGGTCCAAGGCGAGGAAGTCTTTCTCCAACATCCGCACGTGAAGCAGATAAGCAGCTAGCTGTGGGTCATTGCAGGAGCATTCACCCTTGACTTGCTTGATAACCAGCTGGGAGTCGCCCTGTGCCAACAACTGGTGAGCGCCTAGAGACAGGGTTGTCTGTAGGCCAAATATGAGTGCTTCATACTCTGCCATGTTGTTGGTTGCCTTGAAATTGAGACGCACCATGTGCCCAAACTGTTCCCCCGATGGCATGAGGAGCAGTACGCCGGCACCGGCCCCCCGCTTTCGCGAGGAGCCGTCGAAGAAAAGCGTCCAGTGGGGCTCGGTGAAGACCGGAGCTTGGTGCTCTAGTTCACCGTCTTCGTGGCCCCCTGGGTCAGTCTTTGTTGGTGTCCACTCTGCCACAAAGTCGGCCAGTGCTTGGCTTTTGACTGCATGGCGAGGAAGGAAGTTCAGCTCGAACTCTGCCAGTTCCGCCGCCCATTTAGCGACGTTGCCAGTCGCATGGGGGCTGTGAAGAATCGTCTTCAGCGGATAGGAGGTGACTACTGAGACCCGGTGGGCCTGGAAGTAATGGCGGAGTTTGCTGGAGGCCACGAGCACCGCATACAGAAGCTTGTGGACTTCGAGGTACCTTGTCTTGGCATCATGAAGTACTTCGCTGATGTAGTAGACAGGCCCCTGGATGGTTCGAACCCTCTCTCTTAGGTCTGGGAGGTCTTCATCCATTGGCCTTGGCCCGCTGGAGATGAATTGATCCAAGGGGGCCTCTAGGAGTTGGAACCCGGGGGCCCTTAAGCTATCTTGGCCCTCTGAGGGGCCCCGCTGGTTCTCCGGGAGCTCCGGAGGGTCTTGCGGGATCTTCGGGAGGTCCCGTTGGGCCCCCGGGGTGTCCCACAGGACCCCCAGGGGTTTATCTTGGGGGTCGGGGAGACCGCCCTGGACCTCCGGGAGGCCGCCCTGGACCTCGGGGAGGTTGCCTTGGAGGTCCGAGAGACCGTCTTGGTCCTGCGGGGCCTCCTGGCGTCTGTCTTCTGCTGCCGGAGCAGGTCGTGAAGATGAGAGGACCGGCCGCTCTGCGACGAGGACCATACTCACCACCTCGGTTGTTGCCGCGATGTAGAGCAAAAGGTGTTCTCCTGGCTCTGGGGCTACTGTGGCGGACCGGAATCCGCTCATCCAGGATCGCAGAGGGTGGTGCCGCGCGATGCGACACCCGACAGCACACGTCATAAGAACACATTATATTACAAGGGAAAACAAACTGAATGTACAAAATAGTACAAACTCCAGTTACAAAATATTAATTATCTTACACAGCGGAAGTCTACACTATACAACTCACACCCGCCTATCTAGCAAAAGTGGTTGCCCAGCCCTAGGGCAACCCACACTAGCTGCACTCCTCAGCTCAGCGTGGCGTGTACGGCTCCCACTCAGCCGTGGTCCCCGACGGAGGGTAACCCTCGCCGGTGGACTCGTACTCCGAGTCCGTGGGTGGCTCCTCACCTGAAAAACACTTAAGCAGCAACCGTGAGCACGAAGGCTCAGCAAGGCTTAACCGACTCACCTAAGCATGAAACTCTACATGAGGTGTACCATGACATAGGATAGCAATATTGCAGCAAACGGACACGCCTACAAGTTCATCCTTAGTTCGGCTTTTAGCAACAAGTTAACGGTTCATAAAGCTGAAATTTAGTGAGCAATATTTGGTGGCACACATGTAACAATACAATTATATCATAACAGCAATATTGAATCATAACATTTCATTCATTAATCTACGTTACGACGCAGTGAACAAGCGGTACTCGTCACCGCGAGGGATGGCGAATCGACTCGATATACACCTGCAGGGAAACCCAAAGAGCACGTCACGTACGCCCACCCGTGGAGCTGCACAGCACGCTCACTCGATGTCGTACGGGACAACCTTTCACCCAACAGCCCAAACGTCGAACCGGTCGCACCGAAACGAGCAGGAGGTTCCCCACACGGAGCATCTCTCTATGCCCGTTGGCAGATTTCTACCTTGCTGCCCTCAACCTACACCTATAAATCGGTGTGCTATGCCTCGATGCCCGGAGGTTTAGGCTATATCGGTTTATCGGGGCCCATATATCCGATATGCCTTCGGTACGTTCAATATGTGTTCAGCAGGGCCGCACACGGATTGGTCCTCAATCGACACGGAGAGGGCTGCACACACAAGACTTCCTCTTGCTGCGCCCTAGCCCCTGCCTAGTCTCATTTTCATTACTAAAGTGATCTCACATCACTCAACCGAACCCGTGTGTCCCAATGCCTATCTCGCGAGTAGATTCCAACTACTCGACTTGTACCGAAGTCCTATGACTCATTAAGCGTAGCCTGTCTACTCGAGGTCCTTGACACTACCCTCACTCTTTTAGGAACCTTTGGTTATGCAAGTGGGGTTTCATTCATCCTATACCTAATGCACATACATACTTCACATGACTCATGTAAACAAAGGAAAACTTATAAATGGGTTAATGCAAACCGGGGCTTGCTTTGTTGCTGCTGGTCGGGGGTTAAGTCTTCGTCCGGAAGAAGGAAGTCCAGCACTTCCGGAGTCTCTTCTTCAGTGACTACACGTTTATGAAATACTACATGTTAATTAATATGCATACAAGTTATTGTAAGGTTACTGCTATTAGTTCTAATAACCAGTCTCTAACACCTGGAACTCTGTTTAAGAATTTAAAGATGAACTGGGTGTGGGTGGCTTAGGCCTGGACCCAAGTACATGGTTAAGTGCTAAATGGTTTTTTCTCCCTTTTCCATATTAATCCCTCAAGTGGTTAAACAGGACAGGGTGGTCCAAAGCTCCAATGGAGCTGAGAATATTTGTGTGAGTTCCTTGTCACAAGGAAACCCTCTGGACCAAATATAAGCACTTTTCACTGAGTGGGTTGCTCAGAATAATTCTTTTAGCAAATAAGCAAAGAAGAATTAATTCTGAGGTAACACCCCTGTTCATGCCCAACTTAGTGAACTACAATTTCAATTATAGCTCATAGAGTTTGCATGAATTTTCCTAGCATTTTTGGAGTTAAGAATTGCCCAGAACTGAATTTCCAAGTTTTGGAAATTCTCTGAAAATGTTTCTGTATTCAAATGAACACAGCACCTTCCAAATTGAATTGCTCTGACCAAATCAACCCCAAATGGGTTGAAACTTTTACAGGGGTTCACTAATGTCCTAAAGAACATTCTGGCAAAATTTGGGGATTTTTGGATGAACCAAACTCCCTCTAAAATTCTTTTGCTGAAAAGATTTAAAGAATTTCCCAGAATTAATTAATGGGTTTCATACAAATTGGGTTGTATATCTGGACAGAGCTAGGCAAGATGAATCTAACCCAATTTGAATCACTAAATTTGGAGCTTCCTAGCAAAAGTTATGGGGTTCTAAAGTTTGCACTAAAACTGGAGACTCCAAAAATGTTTAAATCCTGCGGGTGGGTCCACGTACACGTGTCGACCGCTGGAGCCGAGCCACACGGGGCCACAGACTCCTTCCCGCGCGGCTGCACTGGATCCCGGACCACAGAGAATCCCACCCATTTATCTCCAGCCGCTGACACGTGGGGCCTACCCCTTCGTCTTCCTCTGGCCACCAGCGCGACCCCGCCGCCAAGCTCGCCGGAGCTCTCGCCGGAGAGGGGTTCCGGTCCTCGGAGCTTGCTGAATCTCACCGCCAGTGCCTATCTCGGCCTGAGGAACACGGTGGTGCCCTCCCCAGAACTTGACAACCACCGGAACAGTGCTCCCGACGGCAACAGCGGCCGGGAGCTCACCGGCGACGTCCAACTCGGCATCCCACACACCTTTTACGATGCGGTTTGCTCGGCGAGCTCCGCTGACACCTGCTGGTCACGGACATGGACACCGATCCCCGTGAAAACGGCGGTAACTATGACCTCATCGGCGACCTAGGCCGGATATCGGCTGTGCTTCAGAAAACTTCAAAGAACCGTAAACCTAGCCCACGGTTCTTACTGGTTTTCGATCCTAGGTGGTCGTGGCCGTGTATAGAGCGTGTGCATGACTCGGTTTGCCCGGTGATGAGCTAACCCCCACGAATTTTGGGATTTTGTGGGAGCTTGGTCTCAAGACCCCCGAAGCTTTCCCGGCGAAATACTCCCTCGACAGCCCATGAAATGAAGAACGGTAGGGACTAGAAGAATCAGCACCTTAAGGCGGTCCTTTCTTGTGTTGCTCGTCGGGCACGAGCGTGCCTGTGCTGGCCGGACGCCGGCGATCCGAGAGGGCGGCGTTTCTGTGCTCGCGCGGAGTCGAGAAAGAAGCTCAGTAGGGGGGGTTCTCGTTTGGAAAGCAGGAGGAAGGCGGCGTGGGCTGTGCGCTGGCCTTTGAGCCGTGGTTTGGCACCATGAGGTGGCCGATTGCTGCCTCGGTGGCTCGCCGCCGTTCCCTTGCTTGCGCGCGAAGTCGGGGTCGGCTGCAGCAACCGACTGCCCCTCGTGTGTGCCACTGACATGTGGGTCCCTCTCCCCTCTAATCCCCTTTCCAATTCTTTTTATTTCTGTTGGCACTCAATTATCTCCAGCTACTCACAATTTAATGTGAGACTTAGTCACCAAGTCTTTGTTTGAATTTGAATTCTCAAATTCAAACTTTGTTTGGTTAAATTTGCTTCATATTTAAACTGAAATTCAAATTCAGTTTTGAATTCTTGCAAATTTAGCTCTTGACAAGATGAACTCCGATGGAGATGAAAATTGGTGGGCTTACTCAGAAAAATGTGCTGAGTTTGAATATGAAGCTAACTTTTGAATTTGGGTGATGAAAGTTGCTGCAATTTGAATTTACATTCAAATTGGCCTCTTTTTCAAATAACCCAAAAGTGCCTCAAAAAGTGTTGGATTTCTATGAAACTTGGACTGAACCTTCCCAAGACTTTTTAAGTTCTAGGGGTGAGCTCAACCTCTCATGTTCCTAGGTCCAAATCCCACTTCGTGAAAAGGAAGACTTTCCCCTCTAATCACTCTTTTGATGGCGGTTACTTGCTCTTCACAATATTTCCTAAGATGTCCACAATAAAAACTGTGGTGTTGTGAGGTGAAGAAAAGTTTTTGCAAGTCCCTTTTATTTGGATTTTACATCCCTCCCCCCTTAAAAGAATCTCGTCCCGAGATTATAAAAGAAGAGATAGCGATGTAATAGGGACTTACCCGTGTTGAGAAGCCATGAACTCCGGGTACTTGGAGCGAAGGAACTCCTCACTCTCCCACGTCGCTTCTTCGGCGGTGTGGTTGCTCCAGAGTATTTTGTAGAAACCACAACGTTCTGCTACGCGTGGTTCGGGCTTTCTCATCAAGAATGGCCACCGGATACTCAGCATAGGTTAAATCCGGTCTCAGCTCGCCGATGTCTTCGGTAGGAACAACAGCTGTATGCTTCAAGCATTTTCGCAGTTGCGAAACATGGAAAACATCATGGACACCAGCTAGAGATGCCGGTAGTTCCAATCGATACGCCGCTGGTCCACACTTCTCGGTGATAGCGTAGGGTCCAATAAAACAGGGAGCGAGCTTCCCCTTCACACCGAACCGGTGCACGCCCTTCATTGGAGACACGCGGAGGTACACGTGTTCCCCGACGTCAAAGTGCAACGGTCTACGTGTGACACTCTCACCTCGGGTGTCAGCATATGTTCATATTTTATGAAGAAGAAAAACATTTTAAGAAGAGTAGAAACAGAGACAAGTACCAAAAGGATAGCCAATAAAGCTCTCCGAGAGCACCGAAGGCAATTTCCACGGCCAGCAGACCACGTGGCGTGTTCGGAGCTCATCCCCGAGAAATTGGGAGAGGTCCGCCGCTAAACTAGCTACGTGGCAGGCTCGGGGGTCACCTCCGCAATTGGAAAGAGGTCTGACCCTATGGGACACGTGCTACCGCGGAGCTAGCCGCTGCGGAAAAAGCAAAGGCATTTTTCATAGGACACGTGTCATCCACGGAGCTAGTCCTCGCGGAAATAAGAGGACCAGTCGCGGGGGATACGTGTCAATCTCGGAGCTCATCTCAGAGAAGTCCGGATCTATCGAACACGTGTCACCACCGGAGCTTATCACCGGAAGGTCCGTCGCAGCTAAACACGTGTCGACCGCGGGGCATGTCCCTGAGGAAAGAAGAAGAGGAAGACCGGCGCCAACACGTGGCGTGCGTAGAGCTCACCTCCGAAGAAGAGGGAGGTCTCGCTCGTGACACGCGGCACAACCGGAGCTCGTCTCTATGGGAGAAGAGATACCAGGCTCCGAAGGACAAGTGGAGCTTCCGGAGCTCATCACCGCGGAGGTAACGAGTCTGAAGCGGTTCTCATGTGTAAAGATACCGGTGTGCAACGGAAACCGATCTAAACCCCACGATGGTTACCGAAGATAAGACGTCAGGATCTAACAAAGATCTGAATGAGACTCTTATTCAGGATCCAATCAGATTAGGACTCTTCTCTTCCCGATTATAAATAGAACCCAAAACCTCTGGCCGAAACTACAAACTTCTCTTTCAACTCCTAAGCCGACGACTTAGAGCCCTAGCCCTAACTCGCCGAGCAAAACATCGCTGAAGCACGACAAGGGAGATCATCGAAGAAGAACCGAGCTGTCTGAGGAGGACCTCGAAAAAAACGCGAGGTAGGACTTCAATATCATTGTATTCATCTCCTTCCATCTGTTCTTCAATTCCTTTCGAACAGAAGCCTTTTCATGGACAGATCACTTGATGATCAGTTTGATCTAAAGACCAGATCATCACGAACAGCTCTGACCATGCAAGCCATGCAAGAATAAGTACAGATCGATCTAATAAAACTAATCATAGGATAGCATGCATGTGCATCATCGCACCTAGTTTAGGGTTTGTGCATGATATTGATTGCTGTGAATTGCATGCACGTGAATCTTAAAAAGCAGGACAAACTCAGGAAGCTGTCTACGATGAGCTGCAGCAACAAGGCTTTGAGAATCAAGAACAACCAGAACCGCAAGAACAAGGCAAGCGCTCCTTCACCATGTTGATCCTATGCTTTGGGTAAAACTGTTTTGTTTTGCGAAAAGGTGTGTGTGCTGAGTAAAACATGATGGGAAACCCTTTTTATAGGAGTTTACTAGTTTTGATTAAACCATACTTGTCACCAGGGAAGTTTATGAGTCGGGTATGGTTTTTGCTTTATGCTTCTCTGTGTTTATGGGATTGGGAAGCGAGATAGATGTGTCTAGCTAACTGCACTCGTACTGATAATAAGTAATTAATGAGGTTAATGAACATGGATCGGAGGGAAGATCTAGGCAAGCCTGTGTTTGTGAATGAGGTAGCATGAGATGGTGGTTTTACTTGCCGTAGATCTAAGGACCGGTTCATGCATGCACATGCCAGGATAACAGTGCCACCACAAGGCCAAATATGGGTGCGGCTTAGCTGAGTAATTAGGTAAGTTGCTAGGATGTTATGGACTGTGGAAGGCGTGGGGAATGGGAGTCGAGTGAGGACTGCCCTGGGAACTGCATGGCACAAGAGGGGGGCCGTGGGTGGGAGAATTGGAGATTCTAGCCTGCCGGTGAAACCTTAGTGAGTCCATACATCTAGTAACCCCTTTGTAAAGGCTATTTTGTGATCTCTTGACCATACACCGACGGCTGTGTACTGGTAAAATGGAGGTTCTGCAGTCGCCGACGGGTGACGAAATCACAAACTTGTGGGTAAAGAGGTACAAACTCTGCAGAGTTATTAAAACTATCATGATAGCCGAGCTTACGGTCACGAGCACCTGGCTAAACTGCCATGATTAGATGGGACGATTACTGGGATGGTTATTGGAATGGTTATTGGGAAGGTTCTTGGTTATGGTTATCGGTTATGGTTATTGGTTTGGAACCGTTGAGTCCGGGAGATAAGATGGTTGCATGACTGATGGGTCATGACATGAGATTGGTCTTGGTGTGAGATGTGGTTGTTTTATGAGGTGAGATGGTAGCGAATACGAGGAGGTATTCGTGAGTATCAATAAAAGATTGGTTAATGTTCGGATGGAACATGGAAAGCGACGGAGGTATGCTGGTAATTTAATACATGCTGGGATTATATTCATCTAAAGTTAAGTTGCTGTTTTATCACATTTTTATAAATCTGATTTTCTGGAAATAAGCCTTTTATTACCTACCTTGTTTATGAGCTGCATATCATGTGTTATTCCCGCACTTGCTGAGTACATCATTGCACTCAACCTTGCATTATTATTTCTTCATCAGCAGCAGGAGAAACCTATTATGAAGATCAAGTGGGACATTATGGCGTGTGATCTGTTCTCAACCTTGCCTGTGGAGGGATTAGAGATGAAGCCACTTCTGCTTAGTTTTGCTTCCGCATTAGTTTTTGCTTCCGCATTTAAATAAAGATTTCCGCTGCGTAGAAATAAAGACTTCCGCTGTGAGCATGAGTCCAAGACTCATGAGGTGTTGTAATAAACTCTGTTATTCGTGGTAATATATAATCTGAATTCAGTTTGTGGAACGTATGTGTATGTGTGATAAACATCCTGGGCACACATATGCATTAGGTCTCGGTTCCGTGGTTTTCCACAGAATTGAGGGCGTCACAGATTGGTATCAGAGCCACGGGCTGAAAGTAGGTTACACGCCTAGATAGAAACCTTAGATTGATATTAGAATCACGGGTTAACAGCAAGTTATACCCCTAAATAGAAGCTACGCGGACCAAAGGAAGCATCCTAGGATGAATAGCATAGATTGGCCTTGAAACCACCTTGACATAGGAAACCATCCTTGAATAGGAGTTGAGTGGGCCCTTGTGATGATTATTTGTGAATATATGCTTAGTGTGAATTGTGGGACGTCTCAACAAAGTTGGCCATATCCACACGTAAGAAGAAAGAGGAGTGAAATGCTTCGGCACTTGATCACATCCTCATAAGGACTAATATATATAGTCCAACTCCCCTTGATGCATATAGTTGAAAGGACCTATCTAACCTTCTAACCTTCTATTCTATTTCGTTCTATCTCACAGATGGTGAGAGGAAACGCCAGCCGAAGGAACGTCCAGGAAGATGACCACGAAGAAGTTCCTGCTAACCCTGGAGCTGGCGAAAACAACCTAGAAAGGTTGATGGCCATGCAAAACCAGCTTATGCAAACCATGATCCAAACTTTGGGTCAGTTGTAGGCCAACCAACACCCCGTTCCGGCACCACCGCCACAACCACCGCCAGCTCATAACAGGTTGGGAGAGTTCATGAGGACTCGACCACCCACCTTTGCTCAAGCAAGCGATCCAATGGAGGCCGATGATTGGTTGAAATCCATGGAGAAGAAGCTTGCCATTGTACAGTGTCAACGACCGAGAAAAGGTTCTCTTTGCATCGCACCAACTGATGGGAGCAGCTGCTGACTGGTGGGATGCCTTGAGCAACGCACATGCCAACCCGGAGACAATCACTTGGACTGAGTTCAAGGAACTTTTCCGCTCCCACTACATCCCTGTTGGCGTAATGATGCTCAAGAGGCAGGAGTTTGAAGGTCTCCGCCAAGGACAGAAAAGTGTGAACGAATACCTCAACAAGTTCATACAACTGTCCCGGTATGCCCCCGAAGATGTCAACTCAGATCAGAGGAAGCAGTACCTGTTCATGAGAGGGTTGAACAATGAGATCCAAGTTCAGCTCCTCAACAATGACTATGTAAGCTTCCAGAAGCTGGTTGATAAGGCTATTGTGGTGGAAAACAAGATCCGAGAGATTGAGCGCGAGTGCAAAAGGAAGATGCCATACCAGCCCCAAGGGAGCAACGTACGACCTAGATACATGCCCCCTGCACCGCAGTATGGATCAACCACTCCTACGTACCGCCCTGGTCAGCCACCACAGCAACGGCTCGTTGCACCGGCACCTCGTGTGCCCATGCCTCCTGTGCCCCGGCCTAACAATGGCGCTCCTGTTCAAAACCCCCGCCCCAACACACCTGCTGCCGTAGGCAACAGGGCATGCTTTGCATGCGGGGAAGTAGGCCACTTCGCTAACCAGTGCCCGAAGAGAGGCCCTGGGCAGCAAGGTAACGTGCCCAAGCAGAACCAGCGACCAAACGGAGGGGACCACCAAGGGAACCGTGGACCGCAGAACTATGCTCGTGGCCATGTTAACCATGTCACTGCTGAGGAAGCACAACAGGCTGAGGGCGTCGCAATTGGTATGTTCCTTGCCAACTCCAACCCAGCCACCATTTTATTTGATTCTGGAGCATCACATTCCTTCATATCATCCGATTATGTTGCCAAGCATCATATACCCGTATCACACTTAGAATGTGCTATGTTAGTTAATTCTCCTGGAGGAGAAATGAGGACTAATATAGTATGTCCTAAAGTAAGCCTTAAAATAAGGGGGGTAGACTTCCTTGCCAACCTTATTGTTTTGGACTCCCACGGGATTGACATCATACTCGGAATGGACTAGTTAAGCAAGCACAATGGGGTAATCCAATGTGCTGAGAGAAGCGTGCAGTTGACGAACGAACACGGTATCCGTGTCGAGTTTGAGTCAGCCCAGCAAGCAACCGAACGGGCGGATTTGAACCATGTTGAAGGAGTAGCATTGGACAACATCCCAGTGGTTCAGGAATTTTCGGACGTGTTCCCGGAAGAACTCCTGGGAATGCCACCTGACCGGGACATCGAGTTTGCCATAGATTTGGTACCCGGAACTGCACCCATAGCTAAGAGACCATATAGGATGCCCGTTAACGAGTTAGTTGAACTCAAGAAGCAAATTCAAGAACAGTTGGAGAAGGGTTTTATCCGTCCAAGTTCGTCATCGTGGGGAGCCCCGGTACTTTTCGTGGACAAGAAAGACGGAACCCAAAGAATGTGCGTGGACTACAGGTCTCTAAACGAGGTGACAATCAAGAATAAATACCCTCTGCCCCGTATAGAGGACCTGTTCGACCAAATGAAAGGAGCCCAAGTATTCTCCAAAATTGATCTTCGGTCGGGATATTTCCAGCTGAAGATTAAGCCCTCCGATATACCTAAGACAGCCTTTCGGACACGGTATGGTTCATATGAATATACCGTTATGTCCTTTGGATTGACAAATGCACCCGCATACTTCATGTACCTTATGAACATGATTTTCATGGAGTACTTGGACAAGTTCGTCATGGTTTTTATCGACGACATTATGGTGTATTCAAAAAGTAAGGAGGAGCATAAAGAACATCTGAGATTGACCTTGCAGAAGTTGTGCGAGCATCAGTTGTATGCCAAGCTCAACAAGTGCCAATTTTGGCTAAAGGAAATATCTTTCCTAGGCCACATCATCTCCAAGGAAGGGGTATCGGTTGATCCTGGAAAGGTGAGGGATATTGTAAAGTGGGACCAACCAAAGAGCGTGAGGGATATTCGAAGTTTCCTTGGAATGGCAGGATACTATCATCGCTTCATTAAAGACTTCTCTAAGATAGCAAAACCTATAACGGAGTTGCTAATGAAGGGAAAGGTCTTTCAATGGACACAAGCCTGCCAAGAAAGTTTTGAGGAACTCAAGAAAAGGCTAACCACAGCACCAGTTCTGGTATTGCCGGATGTAAGCAAGAGCTTTGACATATATTGTGACACATCCAGACAAGGGCTCGGGTGTGTGCTCATGCAGGAAGGACAAGTGGTAGCCTATGCCTCACGACAATTAAAGAAGCACGAGCTTAACTATCCTACACATGATTTGTAGTTAGCAGCAGTGGTGCATGCATTGAAGATTTGGAGACATTATATCCTCGGTCATCGATGTGAGATCTATACGGATCATAAAAGCCTCAAGTACATATTTACACAACCGGACTTGAATTTGAGGCAACGTCGATGGTTAGAACTCATCAAGGATTATGATGTAGGAATCAATTACCACCCCGGGAAGGCCAATGTGGTCGCTGACGCATTGAGCAGAAAGGGAGCATGCCACCAACTCACGGTTCGGGAGCTACCACCCGAACTACGTAAGGAGTTCGAACAGTTACACCTCAGATTCTTGAATAACATGGAAATGATGGAAATCCACTCCTCATTGGAGCAAGAAATAAGAAAGGGACAAGCAACGGACGAGGGGATCAAGGAGATCAAGGAAAGAATCCGACAAGGGATAGAAAAGGATTTCAAGGAGGATGAAAAGGGTACGCTTTGGCTAGGAAAAAGGATTGGTGTGCCAAACATAAGACACCTTTGCGACATGATATTGAAGGAGGCACATGACTCACCCTATTCCATACATCCAGGGAGCACCAAAATGTACAAGGACTTGAAAACTTGCTATTGGTGGGATGGTATGAAGAGGGATATAGCCTAATACGTTGCCCTATGTGACACATGCCAACGGGTAAAAGCCGAACATCAAAAACCCGCTGGATTGTTGCAACCTTTGAAAATACCTGAATGGAAATGGGAGGACATCAGTATGGATTTTATTGTCGGATTCAATGAACTCAGTCAGGATACGACTCCATCTGGGTCATTGTGGACCGGTTGACGAAAACCGCCCATTTTCTTCCGGTAAAGACCAGTTACAACGTTACACAGTTGGCAGAGTTGTACATGGAGCAGATCGTGTGCCGTCATGGAGTTCCGAAGAGGATAGTCTCCGATCAAGGTTCTCAGTTTACCTCTAGATTCTGGAGGAAGTTGCAGAAAGCCATGGGTACACGACTGGATTGTAGCTCCGCCTATCACCTACAAACAGATGGGCAAACCGAGAGGACAAACCAAATTTTGGAGGACATGCTGAGAGCTTGCGCCTTGAAACGTGGGCGTAGTTGGGATAGGAGTTTACCGTATGCCGAGTTCTCCTATAACAACAGCTATCAAGCTAGCTTGAATATGTCGCCTTTCGAAGCCTTATATGGCAGACGGTGTAGAACGCCGCTGTTCTGGAACGAGACTGGAGAGAACCAGGTGTTTGGACCCGAAGTACTACAAGAGACTGAAAAGCAAGTCCAAACGATACGGGAGAACTTAAAGGCTGCTCAGTCACGACAGAAAGGCTATGCGGACAATAGGCGTAGGAAGTTGACCTTTGAAGTTGGAGACTTCGTATACCTTAAGGTATCGCCTATCCGAGGCCAACAACGTTTTAACGTCAAAGGCAAACTAGCGCCTCGCTACATCGGACCATTTAAGATTTTGGGTAAGCGAGGAGAAGTAGCCTACCAACTAGAGCTCCCAAACCACCTCTCCGACGTACATGACGTGTTTCATATATCCCAGCTCAAGAAGTGCTTAAGAGTACCAGAAGAACAAGTGTCAATGGGAGAACATGAACTTCAAGAGGACCTAACTTACGCAGAACACCCTGTCCGAATCTTGGACGTAAAGGAAAGGGTCACCCGAAACAAGGTGATTCGATGGTGCAGGGTACAATGGAGCCATCACACTGAAGCTGAAGCCACATGGGAACGTGAAGAGGATATCAAGGCAGAATTTCCCCATCTATTTTCTACTAACGAATCTCGAGGGCGAGATTCAATTTAAGGGGGGTAGATTTGTGACACCCTCACCTCGGGTGTCAGCATATGTTCATATTTTATAAAGAAGAAAAACATTTTAAGAAGAGTAGAAACAGAGACAAGTACCAAAAGGATAGCCAATAAAGCTCTCCGAGAGCACCGAAGGCAATTTCCACGGCCAGCAGACCACGTGGCGTGTTCGGAGCTCATCCCCAAGAAATTGGGAGAGGTCCGCCGCTAAACTAGCTACGTGGCAGGCTCGGGGGTCACCTCCGAAATTGGAAAGAGGTCCGACCCTATGGGACACGTGCTACCGTGGAGCTAGCCGCTGCGGAAAAAGCAGAGGCATTTTTCATAGGACACGTGTCATCCACGGAGCTAGTCCTTCGGAAATAAGAGGACCAGTCGCGGGGGATACGTGTCAATCTCGGAGCTCATCTCAGAGAAGTCCGGATCTATCGAACACGTGTCACCACCGGAGCTTATCACCGGAAGGTCCGTCGCAGCTAAACACGTGTCGACCGCGGGGCATGTCCCTGAGGAAAGAAGAAGAGGAAGACCGGCGCCAACACATGGCGTGCGTAGAGCTCACCTCTGAAGAAGAGGGAGGTCTCGCTCGTGACACGCGGCACAACCGGAGCTCGTCTCTATGGGAGAAGAGATACCAGGCTCCGAAGGACACGTGGAGCTTCCGGAGCTCATCACCGCGGAGGTAACGAGTCTGAAGCGGTTCTTACGTGTAAAGATACTGGTGCGCAACGGAAACTGATCTAAACCCCACGATGGTTACCGAAGATAAGATGTCAGGATCTAACAAAGATCTGAATGAGACTCTTATTCGGGGTCCAATCAGATTAGGACTCTTCTCTTCCCGATTATAAATAGAACCCAAAACCTCTGGCCGAAACTACAAACTTCTCTTTCAACTCCTAAGCCGACGACTTAGAGCCCTAGCCCTAACTCGCCGAGCAAAACATCGCTGAAGCACGACAAGGGAGATCATCGAAGAAGAACCGAGCGGTCTGAGGAGGACCTCAAAAAAAACGCGAGGTAGGACTTCAATATCATTGTATTCATCTCCTTGCATCTGTTCTTCAATTCCTTTCGAACAGAAGCCTTTTCGTGGACAGATCACTTGATGATCAGTTTGATTTAAAGACCAGATCATCACAAACACCTCTGACCATGCAATCCATGCAAGAATAAGTACAGATCGATCTAATAAAACTAATCATAGGATAGCATGCATGTGCATCATCGCACCTAGTTTAGGGTTTGTGCATGATATTGATTGCTGTGAATTGCATGCACGTGAATCCTACAAAGCAGGACAAACTCAGGAAGCTGTCTACGACGAGCTGCAGCAACAAGGCTTCGAGAATCAAGAACAACCAGAACCGCAAGAACAAGACAAGTGCTCCTTGACCATGTTGATCCTATGTTTTGGCTAAAACTGTTTTGTTTTGCGAAAAGGTGTGTGTGCTGAGTAAAACATGATGGGAAACCCTTTTATAGGAGTTTACTAGTTTTGATTAAACCATCCTTGTCACCAGGGAAGTTTATGAGTCGGGTATGGTTTTTGCTTTATGCTTCGCTGAGTTTATGGGATTGGGAAGCGAGATAGATGTGTCTAGCTAACTGCACTCGTACTGATAATAAGTAATTGATGAGGTTAATGAACATGGATCGGAAGGAAGATCTAGGCAAGCCTGGGTTTGTGAATGAGGTAGCATAAGATGGTGGTTTTACTTGCCGTAGATCTAAGGACCGGTTCATGCATGCACATGCCAGGATAACAGTGCCACCACAAGGCCAAATATGGGTGCGGCTTAGCTGAGTAATTAGGTAAGTTGCTAGGATGTTATGGACTGTGGAAGGCGTGGGGAATGGGAGTCGAGTGAGGACTGCCCTGGGAACTGCATGGCACAAGAGGGGGCCCGTGGGTGGGAGAATTGGAGATTCTAGCCTGCCGGTGAAACCTTAGTGAGTCCATACATCTAGTAACCCCTTTGTAAAGGCTATTTTGTGATCTCTTGACCATACACCGACGGCTATGTACTAGTAAAATGGAGGTTCTGCAGTCGCCGACGGGTGACGAAATCACAAACTTGTGGGTAAAGAGGTACAAACTCTGCAGAGCTATTAAAACTATCATGATAGCCGAGCTTACGGTCACGAGCACCTGACTAAACTGCCATGATTAGATGGGACAATTACTGGGATGGTTATTGGAATGGTTATTGGGAAGGTTCTTGGTTATGGTTATCGGTTATGGTTATTGGTTTGGAACCGTTGAGTCCGGGAGATAAGATGGTTGCATGACTGATGGGTCATGACATGAGATTGGTCTCGGTGTGAGATGTGGTTGTTTTATGAGGTGAGATGGTAGCGAATACGAGGAGGTATTCGTGAGTATGAATAAAAGATTGGTTAATGTTCGGATGGAACATGGAAAGCGGTGGAGGTATGTTGGTAATTTAATACATGCTGGGATTACATTCATCTAAAGTTAAGTTGCTGTTTTATCACGTTTTTATAAATCTGCTTTTCTGCAAATAAGCCTTTTATTACCTACCTTGTTTATGAGCTGCATATCATGTGTTATTCCCGCACTTGCTGAGTACATCATTGTACTCAACCTTGCATTATTATTTCTTCATCAGCAGCAGGAGAAACCTATTATGAAGATCAAGTGGGACATTATGGAGTGTGATCTGTTCTCAACCTTGCCTGTGGAGGGAGTAGAGATGAAGCCACTTCTGCTTAGTTTTGCTTCCGCATTAGTTTTTGCTTCCGCATTTAAATAAAGATTTCCGCTGCGTAGAAATAAAGAATTCCGCTGTGAGCATGAGTCCAAGACTCATGAGGTGTTGTAATAAAATCTGTTATTCGTGGTAATATATAATCTGAATTCAGTTTGTGGAACGTATGTGTATGTGTGATAAACATCCTGGTCACACATATGCATTAGTTCTCGGTTCCGTGGTTTTCCACAGAATTGAGGGCGTCACACTACGCCTCTTATCAGCGTAGCTCTTCTGTCGGGATTGAGCGGCCTTCAAATTGGCTTGAATTGTCCGAACGCGCTCTTCGGCGTCGTTCACCACATCAACCCCGAATGTGACCCTTTCACCGGGCTCGCACCAATTTAATGGGGTGCGGCACTTGCGACCGTAGAGAGCTTCGTAGGGTGCCATTTTGATACTCGCCTGATAGCCGTTGTTGTACGAGAATTCCGCCAATGGTAGGTGATCATCCCAGTTCCTACCATGGTGGATGGCACATGCTCTCAACATGTCTTCTAATACTTGGTTTACCCTCTCTGTTTGCCCATCGGTCTGAGGATGATAAGCGGAGCTCCTAATCAACTTAGTACCCAATGCAGCGTGTAGCTGCTCCCAAAAGCGAGGTACAAATAATGCACCTCGATCTGAGACAATGGTCTTGGGTACCCCGTATAGGCATAGAATCTTCGCTATGTATAGCTCCGCATATTTGCCGGCATTGTAACGTGTATTCACCGGAATGAAGTGAGCCGTCTTGGTTAACCGATCAACGATTACCCATATGGAATCATGCTTGTTGGCTGTTAGGGGTAATCCCGCAATGAAATCCATGCTCACATCTTCCCATTTCCATGCCGGGATCTTCAGGGGTTGCAACAGCCCTGATTTCTTCATGTGATCAGCCTTCACTCGTCGGCACGTATCGCACTCGGATACGTACTTAGCTACCTCCCGCTTCATCCGTGTCCACCAAAATTTCTTTTTCAAATCTTGGTATATTTTGTTGCTGCCCGGATGAATGGAGTATTTAGACAAGTGGGCTTCGTCGAGGATTTTCTTCCTCAGTTTCACATGTCGGGGTACGACTATGCGGTCATTAAACCATAGCGTCCCCTCATCATCTTTCCGGAAACATTTAATCTCTCCATTGTCTATCCGTCTCCGGAGATGTGCCATGCCTTTATCCGTTTTCTGAGCTGCAATGATGTTCTCCCTAATAGTAGGGATGAGAGCAAGGTTGTACAGCGATCCATAAGGAACCAAGTATAAACTTGGCTCTACCTCCTCCACCGGTGTAATGGCAAGGTGATGGACATGCGATTTCCGACTCAGCGCGTCGGCAACCACATTCGCCTTGCCGGGGTGGTAGTGAATCTCAATTGCATAGTCCTTGATTAATTCTAACCACCTCCTTTGCCTCATATTCAGCTCCTTCTGGGTGAAAATGTATTTCAAGCTCTTGTGGTCGGTGTAGAGATGCACCAGATTCCCCAGGAGATAGTGCCTCCACATTTTCAACGCCAAAACCACTGCAGCAAGCTCAAGGTCATGAGTGGGATAATGCTGCTCATGGTTCCAAAGTTGGCGTGAGCCATATGCGACCACACGTCCTTCCTGCATCAACACGCAGCCAAGCCCAATACCGGACGCGTCACAATACACGTCGAAGGGCTTTGTTGTATCCGGCTGAGCTAACACCGGGGCTGTTGTGAGATGCTTCACCAATGTTCGGAACGCTCCTTCACATGCCGTGTTCCAAACATATTTCGTCCCTTTCTTCAGCAACTCTGTCATCGGCTTAGCGAGCTTGGAAAAGCTTGGAATGAATGTCCGGTAGTATCCCGCTAACCCGAGGAAGCTTCTGACTTCATGGACTGAAGTGGGAGCTTTCCATTCCAGCACTTGCTCTATTTTGCTTGGGTCAAACGCAATGCCTTCAACTGAGATGATATGTCCCAAGAATGGCACTTGGCTGATCCAAAACTCGCATTTACTGAACTTGGCGTAGAGTTTATGGTCTCGCAATTGTTGAAGAACGATCCGCAAGTGTTCGGCATGTTCGGTTTCCGTCTTGGAGTAAACCAAGATATCGTCGATGAACACTACCACGAACTTGTCCAGCTCCGGCATGAACACCGAGTTCATGAGATACATGAAATGGGCTGGAGCATTTGTGAGACCAAATGACATGACGAGATATTCATATAGTCCATATCTCGTCGAGAATGCCGTCTTCGGAATATCCTCCGCCCGGATTTTTATCTGGTGATATCAAGAGCGAAGGTCCATCTTGGAGAACACACTGGCACCCACAAGTTGATCAAACAATATGTCGATGCGGGGCAGTGGGTACTTATTCTTGATGGTGACGGCGTTGAGCAGCCGGTAATCCACACACAGCCTCAGGGTCTCATCCTTCTTCTTCACGAATAGCGCCGAGCATCCCCAAGGCGAGGAACTCGGCCTAATGAAACCCTTGCTCAACAGATCATTGAGCTGTTCTTTCAGTTCAGCCAGCTCATTTGGAGCCATCTTGTATGGTCTCCGTGAGATGGGCGTAGTCCCGGGTGCAAGTTCAATCTTGAACTCGACATCCCGCTCAGGTGGCATGCCCGGAAGATCATCCGGGAACACATCAGGATACTCCCGGACTAAGGGGATGTCTTCTAACTTGAGAACTTCAGCATTATTAATTGCTAAAACTTCCCGGACTGGCGTGTCTAACACCATGGAATGCGGACGGTGGAATGGAGAATTTAAGTGAACCGTCCGTGTCCGAGTCTCTAGGACAGCGCCATGGTATTGTAGCCATGACATCCCTAAGATTGCATCAATCTTTTGTCCCATAAGGATTATCAAGGTGGTGGGATATAGTTTCCCACCTAAGCACAGAGGTGCCTTTGGAATCATCATATTAGCTGAAATCTTCCCTCCAGGTGAGCAGATCATATAAGTGCAGTCGGTTGGGAAGACTTGCAATTGATGTTTAGCCACATAGGATGCACTTATAAAGCTGTGGGTTGCACCAGAATCAAATAATATGATGATGGCTTGATTGTTGAGAGTAAACGTACCCGCCAGCACGTTGTCTCCCTCTGGGGCGTCCTCATTGTCGAGGTTGCGGACGCCTCCAGTTCGCTGACCAAGCTTCTTCACCGGAGGTCGGCCTCGAGCACTGCCCTGGAGCTAGGCTTGCCCGCTGCTCTGCTGCCCCTGGGGACAGTCCTTCGCAAAGTGGCCCGCCTGGCCACACGTGAAGCAGGTGAAACGGGGCGGTCCCTCGCTGATCGGTGGATGGAAACCCGGGGCGCGTTGTGGCGGTGCAAACGCCCGGGGTACCGTCTGCTGCTGCTGTTGCTGTTGCTGTCTTGGTGGTGGCATCGGCGGACGGAACGGGGGTGCTTGGAACGAACGTCCCCCGAACTGTTGAGGTCGCGCCGGTGGACGCCACTGTTGCCCGGATGGTGTCCGATACACCATACGGTACTTCTGAGGCGCGCCACCACCGCTGCTAGGTGGAGCGCTGCGCTTCCTCTGCTCAGCTGCCAACTCCCGCTGAGCGTCCTCTTGCATGATCGCGGCATTGACTAAGTCGTTGAATGTGCCGCGATTCCACTGAACGAGGTGCGTCTTCATTTCGGGGTGCAACCCCCGATAGAAGTGCTCCCTCTTCTTCTCCTCCGTGGAGATATAGTCTGACGCATACTGCGCCAGATGGTTGAAGGCACGGGAGTAGTCGTGGGCACTCCTCCCGCCCTGCTTCAGCTCCAAGAATTCTTGGAACTTCCTCTTCATTATTCCGGGAGGAATGTGGTAGGCGCGGAACGCCTCCCGGAACTCCTGCCATTCCACGGCATGGCCAGCCGGACGTGAGGCGACATAATTCGCCCACCACGCACCAGCGGTACCGTGGAGCTTCTGTGCTGCGAACAGGGTCTTCTGCCGCTCCGTACACTGGAGCAACCCAAACTTGGACTCGATGGTCCGCAGCCAGTTGTCAGCCTCCAGTGGTTATTCAGCTTTGGTGAACACTGGAGGGTGCGTACTCATGAAATCCGAGTACGACACTTCACGGGGCTCACGAGGCCCTCGCTCTTGACGTCCCCCCGCCTGGGACGTATTCTGCACGATCGTGCGGAGCAGGTCGGTCTGCTCCTCACGACCTCCCACCAATGCCGCTATAACATCCGCTAGAGTAAGCGGAGGCGGCAGTGGTGGCTGCTGCTGCGGGGTGCTGTCGTAGGCCGGTGGCTGGGAGTCATCGTCTCCCCCTTGGCTAGAGCCACCTACCTCGTGTGTGGTCCTAGTGCGAACCATCTGCAACCATACGACAATAACATCAGTCCCGCAAGAGAGTACATGCAGTCCAAATGGAATAGGTGCCAAACATAATGACAATAAAAACATGCGATACATCTCGTAAGTAGATAATGTAATAACTTTGCACAAGCTACACCATTACCAGACCAAACACAAGCTAGTTTAATCCAACTTGATGAACCTCCACTTCGGAAGATCACCATAACTAGGTTTGGTCACTACGAGATATTACCATCGCGTTGTCATCACGTATACCACCCTTAGGGTACAACACCCTTTCCAATAAGTTCAACTGTCATTCTTCTGTCAGAATGGCCAGTTTCTACCTATTCCAAGTTTTGATCTGGTTCTGGGCGTTTTCACGACTCAAGCTAAACACCAAAGTTAAAGTCAACTTCGGTATCTTTCCAAGGAGTACTCATTTGCCCCCAGATCAGCTTTGGTTAAAAAGTTATGCCAATTCAAAGTCAGCAGAATTTCTGGAAGAATTTTTAACAGCACCTCCCTTGGAAGTTGCTGCTTCCAATTCGAGTTTCCACTGAACTCTGTGCTGAAATTTCAGGAACTTTGAATTGCAAAGATGTCACACATCTTCTACTCTTTCTAAGGATGTATTATATGACAATTTTAGACTTCTTTTTTTTTCTACTGGGAGTTATGTTTGAAAACAGAACAGTCCAGAGAATGTTTTACTCCGTCCTGGTTCTGGACAGTTTACATTCCTCTAGGATTTAAGCCATCTTAAGGTGAGTTTCAGCTCTGGAAGTCTACAACAAAGTTGTAGAGTACTTCAATACCTTTCCAGAACTATATAGCACACCTCTCTCGGCTAAAAGACCTGTGAGTTATGCCCTGTTGAAGATCAGCAACCTTGCTGTCCCAAAACAGAGCACTCTGTTTTTCAGTCTTTTTGGAACTACACTCATCACTATCCCATTCTTATACCCAACCAGGGTCCTAAATGTTGAACCTATAGATTTTAATTCTTTGTTATCATTATTTTCATGCATATGCCTACACTAACCAGGGTCCTAATGTGCTTGTTTCTTGCTCTTCTTCACTTGAGCTAGGCTCAACCACTTTCTTCTTCTTGGGAGTTGTCTTCTTGGTTGAAGCCTTTAGAGCAATGGTTTTTGATGATGACTCCTCCATCATTCCAAGTACGCTCATCTCATGAGCATGGATTTCTCCAATGAGCTCCGAAACTTCAATGTTGTCAAGTGACTCTTTTTGGAGCATTGAATTGATAATGTTGTACTTGGGATTGGGTAGAAGCATGAGGATCTTGCGATTGATAAGTCCCTTGCCAAGAGAAGCAATGTCAAGTGCGTTAATTTCCTCAATGAGCACATTTAAACGAGAAAACATTTGGTTAACATTCTCATGAGGAAACATCTTAAATTCATCATATTTTGATTTAAGCATGTGATATTTGAGTTCTTTAACACGAGATGAGCCCTCATGTATTTCAATTAGACATGCCCAAATTTCACATGCTTTTTCCTTACTAGCAATCCTAGCAAAGACATCTTGACTAATGCATTCATATATGGCATTTCTAGCCTTAGCATCCCATTTTAATTGGTCACCAACATAGTCAAGATTTCCAAACCCCGCATGGGTCGCTTCCCACACTTCGGGAGCAATTGCCTCAAGGTAAGCGCGCATGCGTGCTTTCCAATAAGCAAAATTCTTGCCCTCGAAGGTAGGAACCGAACCCCCATTCTTGGCCATTTTCGCTCTCTAGCGGTGAAGCTAGAATGATCCAATGAGCAACCTGGCTCTGATACCAATTGTAAGGATCGAAACGCCCAAGAGAGGGGGTGAATTGGGCTTTTTCAAATTTTAGAGCATTTTAAAACTTAATGGTTGAAGCCCAATTCCCTATGCGAACTAACTACGCAAGCAAGAGTATTAAGTGCGGAATAGTAAATGCGTAATAGTAAGAGGGTGAGGAGAGAGATGCAAACTCCCGCGGAGACTCGGAGACACGGCGATTTTTCCTGTGGTTCGGTAAGATCACAAAGATCTACCTACGTCCACGTTGTGGCACCCACCAAAGGGTATAGCCACTCCCAAGTCACCAAGACAGGGGAATCCACTATCTTTCTCCGTTCGCCATCTCCGGCAAGGTGGAGCTCAAGCCTTGTACAATGGTGATCCTCCGAGCTTCCACAAACGCCTTGGTAAGCTCCGGAGCGATCTCTTCTTCCTCCAACTTTTACAAGGTGGGAGAAGTCACCAAGACACTCTCTCTCACTAGCCTAGAGATTCCAATCACCAAGAATGGACGCACACAAGCTTCTCTCTAGCTAGATCTAGCCTATAGTTGGAGTACAAGAGGTTTTGAGGTGTGGAAGTGGTAGCTCTTGGTCTTGAATGCTTGAGGATGTGTAGTGAGGCTCTAGTGATCAAGACTTTTTGAAATGGCCGGTTGGAGGGGTATTTATAGCCAGCCCACACGAGATAGCCGTTGGAAAAGTAGGCAGACTTTTTTTGTGAACATCGGATCATCCGATGCACCCCTTTATTTGAGCATCGGTCGAATTCCAAATTAGCTGATGTCATGTGTCAGATGTGACCGTTGGATATAACCGTTGGATCTGACTGTTTAATCGACCGATGTTACTTCAACTTCATCATCGGATGATCCGGTGAGTTGATCTTCAGAATTGGTTCAGAAATAATGTCTCTGTTGAAATTGACCGATGTACACTTACTTCATCATCGGATGATCCGGTGTGTACTTCTTCAGAATAACTCAGAAATCATCCTTCTGTTGAAATCAACCGATGTGCCACTTCCTTCACATCGGATGATCCGGTGTGTACTGGGCTCTGAGGTCTTCTTCTTCTGCCAACTCAAACTCGACCGATGTAGTCATTTTGCAAGACATCGGATGATCCGGTGAGTGCAACTTTGTTTGCTTCGAGTTGTTTTGAGTTGATCTTTTGGAATCTTCTTGAGTGACCTCTTTGACACTTGTTTGAAATGATATTTTGATGAAGTGTAAGCTTCTTGTGTTGCCAATTTTGATAGAATAGAGTCGTTGTATGAGTTCTTCATTTAGTCTTCATGAGTATCGAATAACCCCTTAGAATAGATCGTTGAGGGGTCTCCATTTGTATCCAATGAGCAGTAGATGGTGTGAATAGATAGTTCATTAACGTTTGATGTGATATACGTGAAACCTCGCATCCACAAACTCATTAGTAATAACGAACGGTTGTCATTAATCACCGAAACCATACCTCACGGGGGCCTAGATGCTTTCAATCTCCCCCTTTTTGGTGATTGATGACAACACAACGAGTAGAGCATAGAATTAATGGAATTAAAACGCAATGCTCAAAAAAGAAATATAACAAGTACAAATTGCAACACAAGTGGCTCGAAGGCTCAAATAATAAACAATAAAGCGCAAGAGCACAAAGTAGCACCCGGAGTACAATAATAGCAAATAATAATAACAGGCAATCTCAAATAGATAACAATAAGTAGCAAAAGGATAGACACTCCCCCTAAAACCAAGAACTCCCCCTAGAACTGAGCTAACCCTCCCCCTGACTCTAACTCTTCTCCCCCTTTGGAATCAAGACACCAAAAAGGGAAGTCGAGTGCCTACGACTCAGGCGCGCTCCTGGCGATGGTGAAGCGGTCGGCGTCGACGGTGCTGTCGCCGGAGCTGCTGGAGGTGGAGGTCGCTGGCGCTGGAGCTGGAGCGGGGGGAGCTGGAGATGGAGCTGGAGCTGCTGGGGGATCCGCTGAGACTGCTGGCGCCGGTGGAGAAGGTACTGCCGGAAGAGGTGAGGACTGGAACGACGTCGGCGGCAGTACTGTCGAGTGAACAGGCGCTGTCGAGGCGAGCAGAGGTGGTATACTGAAGCTGGGGATCGACGAGGACGGTGCTGGAGCTGGTGCCAGTGGGGGTGCACCTGGAGCCTGACTGAGTCCCGAGTGCTGAGGTGGAAGGGCGACTACCGTCTGCTGGTAGAGGTTGGTGACCAACCCCAGGACGCCCAACAACATCTGCTGAGTCTGCTGCTGCTGGTCCAGAGTGCGTCTCGTCATCTGGTCGACAAGGTTGGTGTACCTGTCGATGTCCTCTCGCCTCTGACGGGCGATCTCCAGCTGCATCTCCTGCTGCTGCCTCTGAAGCTGCTCCTGTCGAGCTGCCTGCTGCTCCTGCTGCTGAGCCATCCGCTGAAGTAAAGCAGTGAGCTCTGACGGCTGAGTCACCTGAGCCTCTGACACTGGAGGAGGTGTAGGTGGTGGAGCTGCTGAGCCTCCTGCCTCTGCGTCGTGCTGCCTCGGTGAAGGAGGAGCAGGAGGGAAGTACTCCTCGACACTGTCGCTGATGTCGCTGTCCGACCATATATGCTGTAGGTCTCCTCCCTGAGCCTCTGCCTGTGCCAGCTCTGCGTCCTCCTGAGTCAGCTCTGCCCAGTCCTCCTCTGACAGTCTGGCTCGAACCTCACGCTCGACGGGACGGCCAAGCCGGCGGTCTCCCGGAGTGGGGACTCGGTAGTGGCTGAACCGGGTCACGTGCATCTCCGTCAGCTGAGAAACTCCTGGAGTGTCCTCTGGAACCAACTGGTGGAGAAGGTGACAGATCCAGTGACCGAAGACCAACTGTCGAAGCATTCCAACTCCGTCGGTGATCACGTCCTCCATCTCGCAGATCAGAATATCCACGATGTCGAACTCCATCCCGTTCATCACATAGAACAGGATGGTCTGCTGAAGGCTCGTGAAGCCCTCCAAGTAGCCAGGCCTCGGTAGTAGGGTACGCCTGAGGACGTGGTGAACTGTCCGAGCTGCTGGGGTGAGAAGCGCTGGCACCCTCGGCTGGTCAGGAGTGAACGGCTGAGTGAACAGACCTCTGATCTCCTCGAAAGGCGGTGCCACTCCTCCAGTCAGTGGCCTCCTCGGCGGGTCTGCGTCTCCGTAGACTATCTGGTGCAGGCACGTAGTAGAGAGCTCCACACAAAGCAGTCTGCCCAACAAGTCTCGAGACACGTCGTGGATCTGCCCCATGAACATGAAGTGAATCGAGCGACGGCCCTCAGAGACGTAGAGTGTCGCGTAGAACACCCTGATCCACTCCTCGACATAGGCACTCCTCTGGTGCGAGAGCAAGTCCACAAGTCCTCTGTATCTCTCAAAGAGTGGCCTGATCCCGTGTTCTGCTGCCACTGCAAGCTGATCCCAGTCGATGCTGTTATGCTGGAAGAGCTTGTGGCCCCGACACCTGTAAGTCTCGTACAGGGACGCCTGTGTCAGGGTCCAGAAGCGGGAGTCAACTCGAGCGTCCCTAGGCCGCGGGAACCACTCCTCAGGCATCGCTGACCATCTGAGCTTCTTCAGTTGCCTTGCCTTCATCTTCCTGTAGTCGGTGAGTCTGACATCCTCGGCAACACGGACTGCTGTGTCCATCAGGTGGATGGCCCTTTGGGCCTCTCTGTCCTCGGCGCGGTCAGCCGCAGAGGGGCGCCGACTCGCCGTAGGAGTCTGTCCACCCCCACGAGTCCTCGGGGTGCGCCGGCGGATGAGAGGCGGCACCTCGGTCTCCTCCTCGTCGGAGCCCTCGGGAGGCACCGGCTGGACCGGAGGCTGCTCCTGCCTCTGCGGGGACTCGCGGATCCGTAAGGAACCGCGATGGCCGCGCTCACGCTCCTCGGCGGCGCGAGCGGCCAACTCCGCACGACGAGCGTCCTTGGACATCTTGCGCTTCTTCGCGGCGGGCTCCTCAATAGCCTTGCCCTTTCCTTTGCGATCGAGACCCATCTTGATGCAATTGAGAGCTAGGGTTAGCGACGATGAAGATGAACGACGAAAAACAACGAAGGACGTCACGCGGCACGGAGCAAACCTTAGCGACGAACGGCGAAGCACGGCGAAACCCTAGCGGAGAGGGTGATGCGCGGTGGTGGAAGCCGGCGGCGAGTGGTGGTGCGGCTGGTGGTGGAGGGGAGACGGCGAGGGAGGCGCGGCGGAGGAGGGAGCTGCGGCGGCGCGGTGGAACGGCGGCGGCGCGCGCGGGAGAGGCGGCGGCGTGGGCACGGGCGGCGCCTAGGCGGTGGCGGCCGAAGGGCGGCGGTGGCGGCGCCTGGGAGGCGGCGGTGGCGGCGCCTGGGAGGCGGCGGCAGCGACCGGAGGTGGCCGGAGGGTGCGAGGACGGCGGCGAGGGCGACGGGCGGCGAGAGAAGCGGGCGGCGGCGGAGGTCGGGGAAGAAAAACGAAAGAGGCGGCCGAACCGCTATTTAAACCGTACGGGCAAACCCCAGCCGCGCACAAAACACCGGATGGACCGATGATCATCGGAGGATGCATCGGTCGAGTTCAACAGAGAGTTGTTCCAAAAACTCTCTTTGAACACCGGATGAGCCGACGTTGAGGTGTCGATCATCGGTCGATTTCTGCAGGGCACCAGAAAACTGAACACCGGATGCTCCGATGTCTTCTGAAATGAACTCATCGGTTGATTTGTGACATCTAACTTGATCTGAGCACTGAACTGAAGCACCAATTGATCCGATGATCTGCTGGCCCTAGCATCGGATAATCCGATGACTACGGAAAACCTAAGACTGCCCATATGTGTCCTTGGACTTAAACACACAAAGATAAGGATGGGTCCTAGGACTTTTTGGGCAACTCCTAACCTCTAATAGAAGGCTTCAAATATAGTGCCACATATTGGCTAAGCCCTTAAGCAAAGAGAACACACAAGGTTAGGAGGGAAACCACGAAAATGTAAGGCCCATGCTTTGTGAGCTAGAGTATGGAAAACTTCTATCTCTTTAAAGCATGTACCTTTAGAATTTTGCTCTATCCACATCATATGAGTTGAGATATTGCATTTTGAACAAGTCTCCTTCTCATGATGTGGGTTCCCCTTTGTGACAATCTACCGTATGCAATGCCAAACAAAATAATGCAAGATATTAAATGAGTGCAAGTCTATATGGCAGGAATCATGCAAAGCATAATGTAAATCTATCTTGCCAAGTTTAAACCTTCCAAAGGCTTCCTCAGGGAAAACTATTTCTAGCTCGCCCCTATCCTTTGGGAGTTAGACAAGACCTATTTGATATGCAACCTTACATGAACATGGCAACTTACATGACGTTAGATGCATCTAGCACATGTAATTCACTTCTAAGTCTAGAAAACGTTTTCTCATCAAGTGGTTTAGTGAAGATATCCGCCAATTGTTCTTCGGACCTAACACCTTGCAAAGAGATGTCTCCTTTAGCCTCATGGTCCCGCAAGAAGTGATGGCGAATATCAATGTGCTTAGTGCGGGAGTGTTGAACGGGGTTTCTAGCTATCTTAACCGCACCTTCATTGTCACAAAGGAGAGGCACACAATCAAATTTAATTCCAAAGTCCAAAAGGGTTTGCTTCATATATAGAATTTGGGCACAACATGCACCGGCCGCTATATACTCTGCCTCCGCGGTGGACAAAGCCACGGAGTTTTGCTTTTTGCTTGACCAAGATACTAGGGAACGCCCAAGTAAGTGGCACCCACCCGAGGTACTCTTGCGATCCACACGGCATCCGGCAAAGTCCGAATCCGAGTAACCCATGAGATGGAAACTAGCGTTCTTGGGGTACCACAAACCTACACTTGGGGTATGCTTGAGATACCTAAGTATCCTAAAGACCGCCTTACGATGCGATTCTTTAGGTGCCGCTTGAAAGCGAGCACACAAGCACACACTAAACATGATATCGGGCCTAGATGCGGTAAGATATAACAATGAACCAATCATGGAACGGTAATGAGATTGATCAATAGGTTTACCGTCCATGTCCGCGTCGAGATGACAATTTGTCGCCATTGGAGTACTTCTTGAGCTACAATCTTCCATTTCAAACTTCTTCAAGAGGTCCTTGGTGTAAAGTGTGGTATCCACCCTCCCGATCTTGAATCCTTGCATGACTAGGAAATCCCTTAGACGTTCATACCATGCCCTAGGTGCTTGCTTGAGCCCGTAGAGCGCCTTGTGTAACCTATACACATGGTTAGGATTCCTCGGATCTTCAAACCCGGGAGGTTGCTCAACGAAAACAAGTTTGTTAATATAACCATTGAGGAAGGCACTTTTAACATCCATTTGATAAAGCATAATATTGTGATGCGAAGCAAAAGCAAGGAGTATGCGAATAGCTTCTAACCGTGCGACCGGGGCGAATGTCTCTCCAAAATCTAGTCCTTCAACTTGTGAAAAACCCTTGGCCACAAGCCTTGCCTTGTTGCGGACCACCACACCATTCTCGTCTTGCTTGTTGCGGTACACCCACTTTGTTCCGATGGCGTTCTTGTCCTTAGGTCGCTCCTCCAATACCCAAACTTCATTGCGGGTGAAGTTGTTGAGTTCTTCTTGCATAGCCATCACCCAATTGAGATCTTGGAGTGCTTCCTCAATATTTGTGGGTTCTACACACGAAACAAAAGAGTAGTGCTCACAAAATGAAGCAACATGGCGAGAACGAGTACTTACTCCCCGTGACGGACTTCCGATGATTTGATCCATCGGATGTGCCTTGGAGATGCGCCCATGCCTCATAAGAGGTTGTGAGGCACTTGGCGGTGGTGAGGCATCTCGCTCGTCTTGTGGTTGGACTTGACCTTGAACTTCTTCTTCTTCTTGGTGTTGTGTGGCATGTGAATCTTGCATTGGCAATGGATCATCTTTCTCTTCTTCTTCATCAATTTGAGGCGCCATGGAGGTGTTGATGTTGGAACTTGAGGCTCCCCCTTGATCATGGCTCTCCTCAACTTCGGGCTTGATGTCTCCTATGGTCATGTTCTTCATAGCTTCTCGTAGAGGCTCATCATCTATATCATCATGACCAAAACTCTCCTCTTGGGAGCCATTAGTCTCATCAAACTCAACATCACAACTTTCTTCAACTAACCCGGAGGTTTGGTTGAATACTCGATATGCTTTTGAGTTTGACGCATAACCAAGAAAGATACCAACATCACACCTTCTTTCAAACTTACCGAGCCTTTTCTTGCGGTAGATGTAGCACTTGCACCCGAAGACTCGGAAGTAGGAGATGTTGGGCTTTCTCCCAATGAGGAGCTCATATGGGGTCTTTTGAAGTAGTCGATGAAGATAGACCCTATTTGCGGCATGGCACGCTGTGTTGATTGCTTCGGCCCAAAACTTCTCCGACGTGCCATAGTCATCAAGCATTTCTCTTGCAAGGGTGATGAGAGTCTTGTTCTTCCTTTCAACGACACCATTTTGTTGAGGGGTGTATGTGGCCGAAAACTCGTGCTTCACGCCTTCACGATCACACCACTCCCCAATGTTGTAGTTCTTGAACTCGGTGCCGTTGTCACTCCGGACCTTGATGATGGGAAGTTGAAATTCCCTTTGAGCTCGTTTAGCGAAGGTCTTGAAGATTTCCGGAGTTTCACCCTTGTCACCTAGAAACAATGTCCAAGCATAGCGAGAGTAGTCATCAACAATAACAAGACAATAGAGGTTACCGCCAAGGCTTTGGTATGTGGACGGTCCGAAGAGGTCCATGTGAAGTAGTTCAAGTGGCTTGGAGGTTGACACCATTGTCTTCATCGGATGGTGTGAGGCAACTTGCTTCCCGGCTCGACACGCGCTACAAAGCTTGTTCTTCTCAAATGTGACATCCTTCACGCCGGTCACCATCCCAAGCTTGAACGACTTCTTGAGCTTGCTCATCCCAATGTGAGCAATGCGCCGATGCCATAGCCATCCCAAACTTGTCTTGGTGAAAAGACAAGTGGTCAAGCTAGCATCCTTGTTGGAGAAGTCCACCAAGTAAAGATGTCCATGCCGAAAACCTTTGAATATTAGTTCTTTGCTTGATTCACTAGTCACCACAACACCATTCTTGTCAAATGTGCACGTTAGTCCAAGATCACATAATTGTGCAATAGAAAGTAAATTCAAACTAAGAGACTTAACGTAAAGCACATTAGAGATAGACAAATCATGAGAAATAGCAATTTTACCCAAGCCAATTACCTTCCCCTTTGAGTTATCACCAAAGGTGACTTGTTCATGATTGCCGGGGTTCTCTATGGAGGTGAACATACCATCATTGCCGGTCATATGTTGAGTGCACCCACTATCGAGTACCCAATGCTTTCCTCCGGCTTTGTAGTTCACCTACACACATGAAGTTAGTTTTTGAGTTTAGGAACCCAAGCCAACTTAGGTCCTTGTATGTGTGATACAAGTGATTTTGGGACCCAAAGTTGCTTGGGGAGCTTCCCCTTCATGCCCTTGATGTCTTTGCCGATGAACCTTGCCTTCACCTTTCCACCTACTTTGCTCAATAGATAGTGATAATCATTGAAAGTAGATTTGTAGTTAGGAGGCAATTTGGGAGAAGGACGGTTGGGAATAGGACACTCCCTCGTGTGATGTCCGGTGACCTCACAATGTTGGCAATAGGAACCAACTTCCTTGATGAAGCTTGTCCTAAGCTCCGGTGAGGGCACCTTTCCTTTGTTGGGCACCGGGAAGGATCCAAGTCCCCTCTTGTTGAAGCCTTTAGCTTGTTGGTAGAGGATTTCCTTGTGCTTGTCCTCCCCCTTAGAGAGTCTTGCCACACTAGTGCGAAGACTTTCAATTTCGTCCATTAGCTCCTTCTCCCTAGGGCTTGCTTTCAAAGGCAAAGACTTATCCAAAATATTAGTGGCATGTGAATTAGATGATATTTTGCCATCAAGGGTTTCTTTCTTTGTGTTTTTCAATTTAAGATCAATCGCTTCATAAGCAAGGTTAAGCACTTCATGTTCTTGAACCAACTCATTGTGCTTTGCCAAGAGTGCTAAGTTAGCTAAGTCAAGCTCATGATACTCAAGCTTGATTTGAGCATTCTCCTCCTCGATTTGCTTGACATTTGATTTGAGCGTTTCATGCTCTTTAAGTATGGTTACATACTTGTCATGCAAATCGAGGTTAGCACTTTCAAGCTTAGCACGAGCTAGCTCAAGAGCCTTAACCTTAGCCTTTTCCCTTTTTATAATGGCATGATATTCATTAATCATAGATGCTAATTCATCGGGTGAAAGCTCATCATCATCATCGCTAGAATCTTCACATACCTTTGAGTTACCTTTCGCCATTAGGCACATAGGAGGTGGACGAAGAGGTGAGTCATCCTTGTTGACGATGGCGAGGCCCGCCAAGTTTTCTTCATCTTCACTATCTTCGTCGCTTGACTCTTCATCCATGATCCACTCATTAGCTTCACACATGAAGACCTTTTGAGGCCCTCTTCTCTTCTTTGGAAAGAGCTTGGTTTTCTTGCCTTTGTCAAATTTCTTCTTTCCAAAAGAGCGCTTGGGCTTGACCTCCTCTTCATCATCACTTTCTTCTAGCTTGTGATGCTTGCCATTGTCCTTCCTTTTGTCCGGTCTTGGACAATCATATGATATGTGGCCTAGATCACCACAATTGTAGCACGTCTTGTTTTCATCTTTTCTTGGCAAGAAGGCTTTCTTCTTGGGATCATAAGAGTATCCCTTCTTTGCAATCTTGGAGTTGAGGCGTGAGAATTTCCTCATCATCAAAGCAAGCTCATCATCATCATCTTCTCTTGTTTCTTGCTCTTCTTCACTTGAGCTAGGCTCAACCACTTTCTTCTTCTTGGGAGTTGTCTTCTTGGTTGAAGCCTTGAGAGCAATGGTTTTTGATGATGACTCCTCCATCATTCCAAGTACGCTCATCTCATGAGCATGGATTTCTCCAATGAGCTCCGAAACTTCAATGTTGTCAAGTGACTCTTTTTGGAGCATTGAATTGATAATGTTGTACTTGAGCTTGGGTAGAAGCATGAGGATCTTGCGATTGATAAGTCCCTTGCCAAGAGAAGCAATGTCAAGTGCGTTAATTTCCTCAATGAGCACATTTAAACGAGAAAACATTTGGTTAACATTCTCATGAGGAAACACCATAAATTCATCATATTTTGATTTAAGCATGTGATATTTGAGTTCTTTAACACGAGATGAGCCCTCATGTATTTCAATTAGACATGCCCAAATTTCACATGCTTTTTCCTTACTAGCAATCCTAGCAAAGACATCATGACTAATGCATTCATATATGGCATTTCTAGCCTTAGCATCCCATTTTAATTGGTCACCAACATAGTCAAGATTTCCAAACCCCGCATGGGTCGCTTCCCACACTTCGGGAGCAATTGCCTCAAGGTAAGCGCGCATGCGTGCTTTCCAATAAGCAAAATTCTTGCCCTCGAAGTTAGGAACCGAACCCCCATTCTTGGCCATTTTCGCTCTCTAGCGGTGAAGCTAGAATGATCCAATGAGCAACCTGGCTCTGATACCAATTGTAAGGATCGAAACGCCCAAGAGGGGGGTGAATTGGGCTTTTTCAAATTTTAGAGCATTTTAAAACTTAATGGTTGAAGCCCAATTCCCTATGCGAACTAACTACGCAAGCAAGAGTATTAAGTGCGGAATAGTAAATGCGTAATAGTAAGAGGGTGAGGAGAGAGATGCAAACTCCCACGGAGACTCGGAGATATGGCGATTTTTCCCGTGGTTCGGTAAGATCACAAAGATCTACCGACGTCCACGTTGTGGCACCCACCAAAGGGTATAGCCACTCCCAAGTCACCAAGACAGGGGAATCCACTATCTTTCTCCGTTCGCCATCTCCGGCAAGGTGGAGCTCAAGCCTTGTACAATGGTGATCCTCCGGGCTTCCACAAACGCCTTGGTAAGCTCCGGAGCGATCTCTTCTTCCTCCAACTTTTACAAGGTGGGAGAAGTCACCAAGACACTCTCTCTCACTAGCCTAGAGATTCCAATCACCAAGAATGGACGCACACAAGCTTCTCTCTAGCTAGATCTAGCCTATAGTTGGAGTACAAGAGGTTTTGAGGTGTGGAAGTGGTAGCTCTTGGTCTTGAATGCTTGAGGATGTGTAGTGAGGCTCTGGTGATCAAGACTTTTTGAAATGGCCGGTTGGAGGGGTATTTATAGCCAGCCCACACGAGATAGCCATTGGAAAAGTAGGCAGACTTTTTCTGTGAACATCGGATCATCCGATGCACCCCTTTATTTGAGCATCGGTCGAATTCCAAATTAGCTGATGTCATGTGTCAGATGTGACCGTTGGATATAACCGTTGGATCTGACTGTCTAATCGACCGATGTTACTTCAACTTCATCATCGGATGATCCGGTGAGTTGATCTTCAGAATTGGTTCAGAAATAATGTCTCTGTTGAAATTGACCGATGTACACTTACTTCATCATCGGATGATCCGGTGTGTACTTCTTCAGAATAACTCAGAAATCATCCTTCTGTTGAAATCAACCGATGTGCCACTTCCTTCACATCGGATGATCCGGTGTGTACTGGGCTCTAAGGTGTTCTTCTTCTGCCAACTCAAACTCGACCGATGTAGTCATTTTGCAAGACATCGGATGATCCGGTGAGTGCAACTTTGTTTGCTTCGAGTTGTTTTGAGTTGATCTTTTGGAATCTTCTTGAGTGACCTCTTTGACACTTGTTTGAAATGATATTTTGATGAAGTGTAAGCTTCTTGTGTTGCCAATTTTGATAGAATAGAGTCGTTGTATGAGTTCTTCATTTAGTCTTCATGAGTATCGAATAACCCCTTAGAATAGATCGTTGAGGGGTCTCCATTTGTATCCAATGAGCTGTAGATGGTGTGAATAGATAGTTCATTAACGTTTGATGTGATATACGTGAAACCTCGCATCCACAAACTCATTAGTAATAACGAACGGTTGTCATTAATCACCGAAACCATACCTCACGGGGGCCTAGATGCTTTCAGTTGCATATGAACTCAGGGACATGAAGAGTCCGAGAGTTTCATATTGACATCTCACACGAAGCTGTGAGATCAATCCCTGAACCACGTTCCTCGTCAGGGGGAGCTAACCGAAATTGAACCGCTTTCGGTGGCGTTCCTTACCATACTTACCAGAGCGTAGGTGCGTCGTTACATAATTGAAATTCAGAATTATAACACATAAGTTAGTATTTG
Organism: Neostapfia colusana; assembly: GCA_030760725.1. Taxonomy (NCBI): domain Eukaryota; kingdom Viridiplantae; phylum Streptophyta; class Magnoliopsida; order Poales; family Poaceae; genus Neostapfia; species Neostapfia colusana. The sequence continues at coordinate 25,843,348 of JASWHV010000017.1, read as the reverse complement.
CCACTTTAAATAACTATACTAATATAGTCCTTTCTTGGGCAGCTACTGATTCCTCACCGTAACCTAAGTTTTCCCATAATGTAGTCCTTAAGTACTGTGCTATCCCCAATGCAGCTCTGATACCAGGCTGTGGCGGACCGGAATCCGCTCATCCAGGATCGCAGAGGGTGGTGCCGCGCGATGCGACAACCGACAGAACACGTCATAAGAACACATTATATTACAAGGGAAAACAAACTGAATGTACAAAATAGTACAAACTCCAGTTACAAAATATTAATTATCTTACACAGCGGAAGTCTACACTATACAACTCACGCCCGCCTATCTAGCAAAAGTGGTTGCCCAGCCCTAGGGCAACCCACACTAGCTGCACTCCTCAGCTCAGCGCGGCGTGTACGGCTCCCACTCAGCCGTGGTCCCCGACGGAGGGTAACCCTCGCCGGTGGACTCGTACTCCGAGTCCGTGGGTGGCTCCTCACCTGAAAAACACTTAAGCAGCAACCGTGAGCACGAAGGCTCAGCAAGGCTTAACCGACTCACCTAAGCATGAAACTCTACATGAGGTGTACCATGACATAGGATAGCAATGTTGCAGCAAACGGACACGCCTACAAGTTCATCCTTAGTTCGGCTTTTAGCAACAAGTTAACGGTTCATAAAGCTGAAATTTAGTGAGCAATATTTGGTGGCACACATGTAACAATACAATTATATCATAACAGCAATATTGAATCATAACATTTCATTCATTAATCTACGTTACGACGCAGTGAACAAGCGGTACTCGTCACCGCGAGGGACGGCGAATCGACTCGATATACACCTGCAGGGAAACCCAAAGAGCACGTCACGTACGCCCACCCGTGGAGCTGCACAGCACGCTCACTCGATGTCGTACGGGACAACCTTTCACCCAACAGCCCAAACGTCGAACCGGTCGAACCGAAACGAGCAGGAGGTTCCCCACACGGAGCATCTCTCTATGCCCGTTGGCAGATTTCCACCTTGCTGCCCTCAACCTACACCTATAAATCGGTGCGCTATGCCTCGACGCCCGGAGGTTTAGGCTACATCGGTTTATCGGGGCCCATATATCCGATATGCCTTCGGTATGTTCAATACTTGTTCAGCAGGGCCGCACACGGATCGGTCCTCAATCGAAACGGAGAGGGCTGCGCACACAAGACTTCCTCTTGCTGCGCCCTAGCCCCTGCCTAGTCTCATTTTCATTACTAAAGTGATCTCACATCACTCAACCGAACCCATGTGTCCCAATGCCTATCTCGCGAGTAGATTCCAACTACTCGACTTGTACCGAAGTCCTATGACTCATTAAGCGTAGCCTGTCTACTCGAGGTCCTTGACACTACCCTCACTCTTTTAGGAACCTTTGGTTATGCAAGTGGGGTTTCATTCATCCTATACCTAATGCACATACATACTTCACATGACTCATGTAAACAAAGGAAAACTTATAAAAGGGTTAATGCAAACCGGGGCTTGCCTTGTTGCTGCTGGTCGGGGGTTAAGTCTTCGTCCGGAAGAAGGAAGTCCAGCACTTCCGGAGTCTCTTCTTCAGTGACTACACGTTTATGAAATACTACATGTTAATTAATATGCATACAAGTTATTGTAAGGTTACTGCTATTAGTTCTAATAACCAGTCTCTAACACCTGGAACTCTGTTTAAGAATTTAAAGATGAACTGGGTGTGGGTGGCTTAGGCCTGGACCCAAGTACATGGTTAAGTGCTAAGTGGTTTTTTCTCCCTTTTCCATATTAATCCCTCAAGTGGTTAAACAGGACAGGGTGGTCCACAGCTCCAATGGAGCTGAGAATTTTTGTGTGAGTTCCTTGTCACAAGGAAACCCTCTGGACCAAATATTAGCACTTTTCACTGAGTGGGTTGCTCAGAATAATTCTTTTAGCAAATAAGCAAAGAAGAATTAATTCTGAGGTAACACCCCTGTTCATGCCCAACTTAGTAAACTACAATTTCAATTATAGCTCATAGAGTTTGCATGAATTTTCCTAGCATTTTTGGAGTAAAGAATTGCCCAGAACTGAATTTCCAAGTTTTGGAAATTCTCTGAAAATGTTTCTGTATTCAAATGAACACAGCACCTTCCAAATTGATTTGCTCTGACCAAATCAACCCCAAACGGGCTGAAAATTTTACAGGGGTTCACTAATGTCCTAAAGAACATTCTGGCAAAATTTGGGGATTTTTGGATGAACCAAACTCTCTCTAAAATTCTTTTGCTGAAAAGCTTTAAAGAATTTCCCAGAATTAATTAATGGGTTTCATACAAATTGTGTTCTATATCTGGACAGAGCTAGGCAACATTAATCTAACCCAATTTGAATCACTAAATTTGGAGCTTCCTAGCAAAAGTTATGGGGTTCTAAAGTTTGCACTAAAACTGGAGACTCCAAAAATGTTTAAATCCTGCGGGTGGGTCCACGTACACGTGTCGACCGCTGGAGCCGAGCCACACGGGGCCACAGACTCCTTCCCGCGTGGCCGCACTGGATCCCGGACCACAGAGAATCCCACCCATTTATCTCCAGCCGCTGACGCGTGGGGCCTACCCCTTCGTCTTCCTCCGGCCACCCGCGCGACCCCGCCGCCAAGCTCGCCGGAGCTCTCGCCGGAGAGGGGTTCCGGTCCTCGGAGCTTGCTGAATCTCGCCGCCAGTGCCTATCTCGGCCTGAGGAACATGGTGGTGCCCTCCCCAGAACTTGACAACCACCGGAACAGTGCTCCCGACGGCAACAGCGGCCGGGAGCTCACCGGCGACGTCCAACTCGGCATCCCACGCACCTTTTTCGATGCGGTTTGCTCAGGGAGCTCCGCTGACACCTGCTTGTCACGGACATGGACACCGATCCCCGTGAAAACGGCGGTAACTACGACCTCATCGGCGACCTAGGCCGGATATCGGCTGTGCTTCAGAAAACTTCAAAGAACCGTAAACCTAGCCCACGGTTCTTACTGGTTTTCGATCCTAGGTGGTCGTGGCCGTGTATAGAGCGTGTGCATGACTCGGTTTGCCCGGTGATGAGCTAACCCCCACGAATTTTGGGATTTTGTGGGAGCTCGGTCTCAAGACCCCCGAAGCTTTCCCGGCGAAATACTCCCTCGACAGCCCATGAAATGAAGAACGGTAGGGACTAGAAGAATCAGCACCTTAAGGCGGTCCTTTCTTGTGTTGCTCGTCGGGCACGAGCGCGCCTGTGCTGGCCGGACGCCGGCGATCCAAGAGGGCGGCGTTTCTGTGCTCGCGCGGAGTCGAGAAAGAAGCTCGGTAGGGGGGGGTTCTCGTTTGGAAAGCAGGAGGAAGGCGGCGTGGGCTGTGCGATGGCCTTTGAGCCGCGGTTTGGCACCATGAGGTGGCCAATTGCGGCCTCGGTGGCTCGCCGCCGTTCCCTTGCTTGTGCGCGAAGTCGGGGTCGGCTGCAGCAACCGACTGCCCCTCGTGTGTGCCACTGACCTGTGGGTCCCTCTCCCCCCTAATCCCCTTTCCAATTCTTTTTATTTCTGTTGGCACTCAATTATCTCCAGCTACTCACAATTTAATGTGAGGCTTAGTCACCAAGTCTTTGTTTGAATTTGAATTCTCAAATTCAAACTTTTTTGGTTAAATTTGCTTCATATTTAAACTGAAATTCAAATTCAGTTTTGAATTCTTGCAAATTTAGCTCTTGACAAGATGAACTCCGATGGAGATGAAAATTGGTGGGCTTACTCAGAAAAATGTGCTGAGTTTGAATATGAAGCTAACTTTTGAATTTGGGTGATGAAAGTTGCTGCAATTTGAATTTACATTCAAATTGGCCTCTTTTTCAAATAACCCAAAAATGCCTCAAAAAGTGTTGGATTTCTATGAAACTTGGACTGAACCTTCCTAAGATGTCCACAATAAAAACTGTGCTGTTGTGAGGTGAAGAAAAGTTTTTGCAAGTCCCTTATCTTGGGATTTTACAGCTACCATGATAGGTAGGGTCGTCAGGAGCCGCTTCAACTCCTGGAAAGCCTCTTCTGCTTCGTCAGTCCAGGAAAATGGGCCGGACTTGCGCAGGAGCTTAAAGAAAGGGAGTGCCCGCTCTGCTAGCCTCGGTATAAACCGACTCAGCGCGGCTAGGCATCCCGTGAGTTTCTGGACATCTTTGACGCGGGCGGGAGGCCGCATCAAGTCAATGGCCTTGATCTTCTCTGGGTTGGCCTCAATCCCCCGGTGCGAGACCAGGAATCCTAAGAGCTTCCCAGAGGATACACCGAACACACATTTGTCGGGGTTCAGCTTGGTGCGCGTAGAGCGCAATTTGTCAAAAACTAAGGCTAGGTTATCTAACAAAGATGAACCCTGCTTGACCTTGACAACGATGTCATCAACGTACACCTCAACTAAGTCTCTTATTAACTCTCCAAAGGTTTTGTGCATTGCTCGCACAAAGGTGGGGAGAGCATTCTTTAGGCCGTAAGGCATAGAGACATAACAATAAAGGCCATCTACTGTGATGAAGGAGATGTGCTCTTCATCCTCCCTAGACATGGGGATCTCATGGAAACCCGAGTAGGCGTCTAGGAAGCACAGCATATCACAGCCTGATGTTGAGTCTACTATTTGATCTATTCTAAGGAGAGGGAATGGATCTTTGGGACATGCCTTATTGAGACTGGTGTAGTCGATGCACATCCGGAGATTCCCGCCGGCCTTCGGGACAATGACGGGGTTCGCCAACCACCAGGGGTGGTGGACTTCCCGTATGAAGCCAGCGTCCAGCAGCTTCTTGATTTCTTCACGAATGAAGTTTTGCCACTCGATGGGCTGCTTGAGGGGCTTCTGTTGAACTGGCCGGGCGTCGGGGAAGACTTTTAAGTGGTGCTCGATACCCTCCCTAGGGATCCCTGGCATCTGTGACGGCTGCCATGCAAACAAGTCAACATTATGCCGGAGGAAGGTGATGAGCGCGCCTTCCTATTTGCTATCCAGGCCCCCGGCTACCCGGGTGGTCTGGGTGGCTTCGGCGCCGACTTGGACGACCTTTAAGGGGACGCCGCCCTCGTCGAGGGGTTGCACCCGGGGTGCTGTGGTGGAGGCACGGTGGCGTGCACTCGGGTGGAGCTGGTCTGGCTCTGCACTGCCAGGGGCTGGTGCCCCAGCTGTTGCGAGCGCTTGGAGTTTCTCCAAGGCCGACACTGCAGCAGTGAGGTCTCCACGAATCCTGAGGACGCCTGCTGGTGTAGGCATCTTCAGGACGAGGTAGCCGTAGTGGGATACTGCCATGAATCAGTACAGGGATGGCCTGCCAATTATGGCGTTGAAGGGGAGGTCGATCTCCGCTACGTCGAACAGAATGTATTCTGTCCGATAGCTGTCCGGAGCTCTGAAGGTCACCAGGAGGCTGATGTTGCCGTAGGGAACGACCTGTCCCGGCCCTACCCCTGAGAACGGGCTCGACGGGGTGAGCTTGGCCATCAGGATCTGCAGCTTCTGGAAAGCTGCACGGCTGATGAGGTTCAGCCCAGCTCCACCATCTACCAAAACGTGGTTGTCGGTACCTGCGATATGGGGTACCCCCGCGCACAGGGGAAAATGCCTAAGGAACTCGCCCTTCTCCGCAGGGAGAGCTCCGAAGGCGCCACGCGTCCGGCGGGGCCGGACCTCCCTCTCCTCAGAGGAGAGCTCCGGGCCCGCCACGTGGCATACAGAGGCCGGACCTCCACCTCCGAGGGAGAGAGGTCCGAAGGTGCCACGTATCTGGCGGGGCCAGACCTCCCTCTCCTCAGAGAGGAGCTCCGGACCCGCCACGTGGCTGACAGAAGCCGAACCTCTCCCTCCGCAGGGAGAGGTCCGAAGGCTCCACGTGCCCCGGGGGGCCGGACCCTCCTCTCCTCTGAGAAGGGCTCCGAGCCAGCCACGTGGTCAGCGGAACGGCGCTGCCTGCCCCCGAGCGATAGGCAGCGGGCGTAAAGACGCCCCATACCTTGCCCGTACAAGGTATTCAAGGCCCGCGTCTTCCCAAGACGCGGAGACGCGGAGCACGCCTCTGTCAGGTGCCGTTGCGCCCAGTCGCATCACAGACTGGCGCGCGGTGTCAGAACCTGCCAGCCAATAAACACCGCGACAAGACATCCCATGCCGCCTGCGCCGTCATCAACCACTACGACTAGCATGCGGCATGGGCAGGGCGGCAAGACGGAGACATGGAAGCCTTCGCCAGAGACAACTACCGGCATAACTGCAGATACGGTAGATAACAGTCAATCTCCCCGGGACCACCTGTCGGGTCCCGGGCCCCCTTGTAAGCCACCCGAGTCTTGGACTATAAAAGGCTCGGGTAGGCGACGATAGCAAGGGTTCGCACCTCTGAAACTCATACGCTAGCCATTCTCACCCGAGCTGTAACTCACCCCCAAGCTCAGGACTCCGGCCCTGAGCAGCAAGCAATACAGCGAGCTCCATAGCTCGCCGTGGACGTAGGGTTTTACGCTCCGGCTGCCTGAACCACGTAAAACTCACAGTGTCAAGCTCTTACTAACTCGTCCATCCGCGCAAGCTCTCCGCAAGGGACTAGCCCCACCGAAAAAAGAACCTCCGCGGGCTGCCCAGTGCAGGCCCGGGGGAAGTATCGACCGAACACTTCGACACTTGGCGCGCCAGGAAGGGGGCTTTTCCCCTTGCGCGACGAGTTTCCGCCGACGAAGATGACCAAGCTCCCTTCAGCGGCAAACTCACCTCCCCCGCCTCCGCGGCGAACCGCGACCAGGGGGGAGTACATGTCAACACACTCGGGACGGAGTGTGTCGGTACAAGCTAGGAGCCAGCAACCGGCTCTGGCAGCGCCGACCCCGGCAATGCAGGCTCCAACCAGCGTCAAGTCTTCAGTAGCGATGGGCGTACCCGGTGGGGGTGCGCTAGCTGCAGCAAGAGCGCTACTGCACAATCCACCCGCTGGGGACGCGCCTCAGGCAGCGACCCAGTAGTGGATTCGCGAGGTAGACCGTCTCGTCGTCGCCGCCGCAAACCCTCGACTTCGGCGGGGATGACACTCTGGCCAACCGGCCGTGTTGCTGATGCGCACGTCAACGGTTGACGAACAGACGGCAGATTCCATCTCTACCAGGCTCCAATCGATGGATCTGAGGACAGAGCTGGAGCGGTGTCGCTTGGGTCAAGATGCCCAGGTATACCTCGAGCAACACCGAGAAAGGCGTCGGTACCAAGAGGCTGACGACAGCATGACGTCGGCCTCGACCCAGCCTGAAGAGCAGACCTTCGCCACGCGATCTATGCCCCAGGCCTGCGCCGTGCAGAATATGCCACAGTCATATGTCCTGCAGATGGCGCCCCCGGCCTATGGTGCAGCCTTGCCCGTACCGGGGTACACTGTGCCCAGTGCGAACCGAGCGTTCGTGGCACCAGAACCTGCGGCGACAGAAGCAGGGTGTGCGGCCCTCGCGCCCCACCTTCGCTTCGCGAAGTGGCCGCGCAAGTTTTGGCCGCACCTGCCCGAGAAGTACGATGGCAGCGTCAACCCGGCGGAGTTCCTCCAGATATACTCCACCGCCGTACTTGCCGCAGGAGGGAATGAAGCCGTCATGGCCAATTACTTCCCTGTCTCCTTGACCGGTCCAGCCCGGTCTTGGCTCATGAACCTCCCCCAGGGTTCCGTAACTTCCTGGGGAGAGCTTTGCCGGCAGTTCATCGCCATCTTCGGCAGTTCCTACACCCGGCCTGGCACGGAGCTCGACCTCCACGCCATCCAGCAACAACCTGGGGAGTCGCTGCGCTCTTTCATCCAGCGGTTCTCCCAGGTGCGGAACACCATCCCACACATTCAAAATGCTTCTGTGGTGGTGGCGTTCCGGCAAGGCGTCCGGGACAAGAAGATGCTTGAGAAGCTCGCGACCAGGGAGGTCCGCGATGTCTCAGAGCTCTTCAGCCTGGCAGACAAGTGCGCCAGGGCAGCCGAATCCTCCGAGTCAGGAGGACTGCCCGGATCTGGTCCTACTCCCTGTGGAGGCAGCAGGAAGGCCAGGAACCGAGGCAGAGGCAAGATAGAATCACCGACCGCAGCTCCAGTCGTCACTGCAGCGACGCTCAGTGGGGCTCGGGGGCCGCGCCCCGACAAGAGGCAGCGAAGATCACCAATCCCAGAAGGTGATCAAGACAATATGTGCCCCGTGCACGGCAGCTGTCGCCACACTACTGCCGAGTGCCGGGAGATCCGAAAGCTTGCAGAGCGCTTCCGCAAGGGGAAGCAGCAGCGGGCTGAGGCCCCACCCTTCCGTCCAAAGGAGGGCAAACAGAGGGTGGATGTCCCAGACAGCATCAACCACCCAGAGGAGATCCAGGAGCCTCAGCGTGCCGTGAAGGCGGCACGCAATCATGAGCACTCCAGCTCCAGCGACGATAAGCGTCGAAAGAAGCTCTACGTCATATACGGCGGGTCCACCGACCCCTCGTCCCGAAGCGCAGTCAAGACTCTGCACCGAGCGGTAGCATCGGTGGCGCCACTCCCAAGTGCCGCACCGCACCTTAAGTGGATGGGGACCCCCATCAGCTTTGACGCCACCGACTGCCCCAGGAACATGGCTGGGGCCGGCCAACTACCGCTCTTGGTAGCTCCTACCATCGCCAACGTGAGAATGTACCACGTTTTGGTAGATGGTGGAGCTGGGCTGAACCACATCAGCTGTGCAGTTTTCCAGAAGCTGCAGATCCCGATGGCCAAGCTCACCCCGTCGAGCCCGTTCTCAGGGGTAGGGCCGGGACAAGTCATTCCCTACGGCAACATTAGCCTCCCGGTGACCCTCGGGGCTCCGGACAGCTATCGGACAGAGTACATTCTGTTCGACGTAGCATAGATAGACCTCCCCTTCAACGCCATAATCGGCAGGCTAGCCCTGTACCGGTTCATGGCAGTAGCCCACTATGGCTACCTCGTCCTGAAGATGCCAACACCGACGGGCGTCCTCAGGATTCGTGGAGACCGCACTGCTGCAGTGTCGGCCTTAGAGAAACTTCAAGCGCTCGCAACAGCTGGGGCATCAGCCCCTGGCAGTGCAGAGCCGGACCAGCTCCGCCCGAGCGCACGCCACCGTGCCTCCGCCACAGCACCCCGGGTGCAACCTCTCGACGAGGGCGGCGTCCCCTTAAAGGTCGTCCAAGTCGGCGCCGAAGCCACCCAGACCACCCGGGTAGCCGGGGGCCTGGATAGCAAATAGGAAGGCGCGCTCGTCACCTTCCTCTGGCACAACGTCGACGTGTTTGCATGGCAGCCGTCACAGATGCCGGGGATCCCCAGGGAGGTGATCGAGCACCACTTAAAAGTCTTCCCCGACGCCCAGCCGGTTCAACAGAGGCCCCGCAAGCAGTCCATCGAGCGGCAAAACATCATTCGTGAAGAAGTCAAGAAGCTGCTGGACGCTGGCTTCATACGGGAGGTCCACCACCCCCGGTGGTTGGCGAACCCCGTCGTTGTCCCGAAGGCCGGCGGGAAGCTCCGGATGTGCATCGACTACACCAGTCTCAATAAGGCATGTCCCAAAGATCCATTCCCTCTCCCTAGAATAGATCAAATAGTAGACTCAACGTCAGGCTGTGATATGCTGTGCTTCTTATACGCCTACTCGGGTTTCCATCAGATCCCCATGTCTAGGGAGGATGAGGAGCACACCTCCTTGATCACAGTAGACGGCCTTTATTGTTTTGTGTCTATGCCTTACGGCCTAAAGAATGCACTCCCCACCTTTGTGCGAGCAATGCACAAAACCTTTGGGGAGCTAATAAGAGACCTAGTTGAGGTGTACGTCGATGACATAGTTGTCAAGGTCAAGCAGGGTTCATCTTTGTTAGATAACCTAGCCTTAGTCTTTGACAAGTTGCGCTCTACGCGCACCAAGCTGAACCCCGATAAATGTGTGTTCAGTGTGTCCTCTGGGAAGCTCTTAGGATTCCTGGTCTGGCACCGAGGGATTGAGGCCAACCCAGAGAAGATCAAGACCATCGACTTGATGCGGCCCCCTGCCCGCGTCAAGGATGTCCAGAAACTCACGGGATGTCTAGCCGCGCTAAGTCGGTTTATACCGAGGCTAGCAGAGCGGGCACTCCCTTTCTTTAAGCTCCTGCGCATGTCAGGCCCTTTTGCCAGGACTGACGAAGCAGAAGAGGCTTTCCAGGAGTTGAAGCGACTCCTGACGACCCTACCTATCATGGTAGCCCCTGAGCCCGGAGAGCACCTGCTGCTCTACATCGCAGCGACAACTGAAGTGGTGAGTATGGTCCTCGTTGCAGAGCGGCCGGACCCCTCATCTTCACAACCTGCTCCGGTAGCAGAAGACAGACGCCAGGAGGCCCCGCAGGACCAAGGCGGTCTCCCGGACCTCCAAGGCAACCTCCCGGAGGTCCAGGTCGGACTCCCGGAGGTCCAGGGCGGTCTCCCGGACCCCCAAGATAAACCCCCGGGGGTCCTGCAGGACCCCCCGGGGTCCAAATGGGACATCCCGGAGGTCCCTCAAGAGCCCCCCGGAGCTCCCGGATAACCAAGATAGCTTAAGGGCCTCCGGGTCCCAGCTCCCGGAGGCCCCCGTGGGTCCACTCACCTCCAGCGGGCCAGGGCCAATGGACGAGGACCTCCCAAGCCTAAAAGAGAGAGTTCGAACCATCCAGAGGCCTGTCTACTACATCAGAGAAGTACTTCATGATGCCAAGACAAGGTACCTAGAAGTCCACAAGCTGCTGTATGCGCTGCTCGTGGCCTCCAGGAAGCTCCGCCATTACTTCCAGGCCCACCGGGTCTCGGTAGTCACCTCGTATCCGCTGAAGACAATTCTTCACAGCCCCCATGCGACTGGCAACGTTGCTAAATGGGCGGCGGAGCTGGCGGAGTTTGAGCTGGACTTCCTCCCACGCCATGCAATCAAGAGCCAAGCACTGGCTGACTTTGTGGCAGAGTGGACACCAACGAAGACTGACCAAGGGGGCCATGAAGGCGGTGAACCAGAGCACCAAGCTCCGGTCTTCACCGAACCCCACTGGACACTTTTCTTCGACGGCTCCTCGCGAAAGCAGAGGGCCGGTGCCGGCGTACTTCTCCTCATGCCATCGGGGGAACAGTTTTGGTACATGGTGCGTCTCAATTTCAAGGCAACCAACAACATGGCAGAGTATGAAGCACTCATCTTTTGCCTGCAGACAGCCTTGTCTTTAGGCGCTCGCCAGTTGTTGGCACAGGGCGACTCCCAACTGGTCATCAAACAAGTCAAGGGCGAATGCTCCTGCAATGACCCACAGCTAGCTGCGTATCTGCTTCACGTGCAGATGTTGGAGAAAGAATTCCTCGCCTTGGACCTGCACCACGTACCGTGCGCTGGCAATGCCGCAGCTGACAACCTTTCAACGAAGGCTTCCACTGGAGCTCCTGCGCCCGAAGGAGTTTTCGAGAGGACGTTGCTGCGGCCTACAGCCCGGCCCGCCGAACCGGGCGAAGGGGGCTTGACCAGCACCTCGAAGCTGGCGGTCCCGGTGGCCCTACAACCATGGATGCCGCCAAGGATCATAAGCGTCACTGGGGACTCCGTGCAACCCAGCGCTCAAGATCCAGAACTCAAGTCAGACCCGATGCAAGGATCACGGAGATCCGGGACTACTTGAAAGACAATATCCTCCCTGATGATCATGCAACCGCTGAGCGGATTGTGCGTATGGCTAAGAGGTACGCGCTGGTAGAGGGGGATCTCTACCGGCGTGGCGCCAACCACATCCTAATGCGGTGCATAACCCAGGGGGAAGGCTGCGACTTGCTTGCTGAGATCCATGGAGGCGAATGTGGAAGTCACTCTTCCTCACGCATGCTTGTCGGTAAAGCCTTCCGGCATGGCTTCTACTGGCCGACAGCACTCCAGGATACCGTCAAGCTGGTCGAGAGCTGCAAGGCGTGCCAGTTCCACGCCAAGCAGATCCATACACCGGCTCAGGCGGTACAGATGATCCCGCCCTCGTGGCCATTTGCCGTATGGGGGCTGGACATCTTGGGACCATTTCCCAGAACCGTCGGGGGACTCCGGTACCTCTATGTCGCCATCGACAAGTTCACCAAGTGGCCGGAAGCTACACCAGTTGTCACCATCAACAAACAATCCGCAGTAAGATTCATCAAGTCTATTGTCTGCCGGTTCGGGGTCCCTAACAGAATCATCACCGACAACGGGACCCAGTTCACCAGCGCAGCCTTCCAAGACTACTGCGAGGACCTCGGCATTCAGGTGTGCTATGCCTCTGTCGCCCACCCGAAGAGCAATTAGCAAGTTGAGAGGGCCAACGCGGAGATTCTCCGGGGCCTCAAGACTCGCACCTTCGCCAGTCTGAAGAAACATGGTGCTGTCGAAGTGTTCAGTCGACACTTCCCCTGGGCCTGCACTGGGCAGCCCGCGGAGGTTCTTTTTTCGGCGGGGCTAGTCTCCTAGCGGAAAGCTTGCACGGATGGACGAGTCAGCGAGAGCTTGACACGGCGAGTTTTACGTGGTTCAGGCCGCCGGAGCGTAAAACCCTACGTCCACGGCGAGCTATGGAGCTCGCTGTATTGCTTGCTGCTCAGGGCCGGAGGCCTGAGCTTGGGGGTGAGTTACAGCTTGAGAGTGTATGGCTAGCGTATGAGTTGCGAAGTGCGAACCCTTGCTATCGACGCCTGCCCGAGCCTTTTATAGTCCAAGACTCGGGCGGCTTACAAGGGGAGCCGGGACCCGACAGGTGGTCCCGGGAAGATTGCTTGTTATCTACCGTATCTGTAGTTGCGCCGGTAGTTGCCTCTTGTCGAAGGCTTCTGAGTCTTCATCTTGCTGCCCTGCCCATGCCGCGTGCTAGTCATAGTGGTTGATGACGGCGCAGGCGGCATGGGATGTCTTGTCGCGGCGTTTATTGGCTGGCAGGTTCTGACACCGCGCGCCATTCTGTGATGCGACTGGGTGCAACGGCACCTGACAGACGCGTGCTCCGCGTTTCCGCGTCTTGGGAAGACGCGGGCCTTGAATGCCTTGTACAGGCAAGGTGTGGGGCGCTTTACGCCTGCTGCCTACCGCTCGGGGGCAGGCAGCACCGTTCTTCTGGACACGTGGTGGGTCCGGAGCCCTTCTCTGAGGCAAGAAGGGTCCGGCCTGCGGGGCACGTGGAGCCTACGGACCTCTCCCCGCGGAGGGGGAGGCTCGGCTTCTGTCAGCCACGTGGCAAGCCCGGAGCTCCTCTCTGAGGAGAGGGGGGTCTGGCCTCTCCGGACACGTGGCACCTTCGGACCTCTCTCCCGCGGAGGGGGAGGTCCGGCTTCTGTATGCCTTGTGGTGGGCCCGGAGCTCTCCTCTGAGGAGAGGGAGGTCCGGCCCCGCTGGACGCGTGGCGCCTTCGGAGCTCTCCCTCCGGAGAAGGGCGAGATCCTTAGGCATTTTCCCCTGTGCGTGGGGGTACCCCATATCGAGGGTACCGACAGTGGCCCCCGGGCCCATCTCGGGGGAGATAGCGAGCCCGAGGTGGGACCTTCATCTCTTCTGATCCGCGCACTTTCTCGTCTTGAGTACTCCCTGTTCTGGCAGGGTCTTGACGGCTTCGATGTTCAGCCTCTTAGGAGAGGGTGAAGCCTGGCATCGGAGCTCGGCCCGGCTGTGGGGGCGGAGGTCTGTAAGTCATCGGAGCTCAGGCCAGCGAAGGCCGTGAGGTCCGGCATCAGCGCTCGCCTCTGAAAAGGAGGGCGAGGGCCGGCCTCGGAGCTCGGCCTGGCTGTGGAGGCGGAGTCCGGAAGTCATCGGAGCTCAGGCCAGTGAAGGGCGTGACGTTCGGCATCAGCGCTCGCCTCTGAAAGGAGGGCGAGGGCTGGCCTCGGAGCTCGGCCTGGCTGTGGAGGCAGAGTCCGGAAGTCATCGGAGCTCAGGCCAGCGAAGGGCGTGAGGTCCGGCATCAGCGCTCGCCTCTGAAAGGAGGGCGAGGGCTGGCCTCGGAGCTCGGCCTGGCTGTGGAGGCGGAGTCCGGAAGTCATCGGAGCTCAGGCCAGCGAAGGGCGTGAGGTCCGGCATCAGCGCTCGCCTCTGAAAGGAGGGCGAGGGCTAGCCTCGGAGCTCGGCCCAGCTGTGGGGGAGGAGGTCCGGAACTGCTCAGTGGTCCCCCCTTTCCTATCCCTTAGTCTCATTTGGCTTACTGTCCCAGGCCGGAATACGGGGCTTGGGTAATCCAGTGCACTTGGTCCCGAAGGTCTGGCCCCAGCACCAGTCAGGGTGTAACCGCTCGGCCCCCTGGTACTCAGACCGTAGCGCCGGGAGGCAGAGTGCGCATGCTTTTGGTGCAAGACCGGGCAAAGCAAGGCTCCTGACCCCCCGTTCTAGCGTAGGTCTTTTCTCGGAGGAGACCAACTGGCGGTGCAGTACCCTTATAGAGGGAGATCCAAAAGGCCACTTGGCCTCTGGCAGGTACCCCAAGCCCTACCGCCTTCGGCAGGACGGCAAATATCGACTATGCATGAGAGCAGGAAAGAGGAACCGAGTGTACAATGGACGCACACTGTCTAGAGCGTGGGGAGGTGTTCATATAAATTAATGCGTAATTTAAATAAACACCTAAGTAAGCATGGTGAACTTACTGGGGTGGCGTCGGAGCGCCTGTCTTCACGCAGAGCGGGTCATGCGTGGCTTCGTCGTACGCCGGACACGGGGGGACCCCCATGGCTATATCAGGGGGAAGCATGGCTTCCGCCCTGCATACCATGTGGAAGGGTAGTTCCTGTGACCCGGCCCTGGGAAGTCCGGCTGGCCCTCGACATGGAGGAGCCGGTATCCCCCGACGGCTCTGGGTGCGCGTCTGCACCGGTTGTATGGGTCTGCTTGGCGTGGACTTGGCACGCATTGCATCCCTAACCAGTTTGACGGCGTCCAGGTGGCTCTCGGTCAGTAGGAGCCATGCCGGGTGGCTTATCTGACCAACGCGCGGGACGATGAGCGTTCCCAGCACTCGCCTCCTTGGACTACTGCGAGCTAGTCGCAGCCTTCCTCCTGGGTTATGCACCACAATAGGATGTCGAGGCGCCACGCCAGTAAAGATACCAGCACGTAGCACTTAGCCATCCGCACCACCCGTTCAGCGGATGCACGTTCATCAGGAAGGATGTCCTTCAAGGAGTCCCGGACCTCCGTGGTCCATGCATCGGGACTACTTGAGCTTCTGGATCTTGAGTGCTGGGTTGCACGGAGTCCCCAGTGACTCTTACGATCCTTTGGCGGCATCCAGGGCCGCCGGGACTGCCTAGCTTCGTGGCACTGGTTCAGCTCCCTTCGCCCGGCTCGGCGGGCCGGGCTGTGGACCGCAGCAACGTCCTCTCGAAGACTCCTCCGTGCACGGGGGTTCCGATGGAGGTCTTCGTTGAGAAGTTGTCAGCTGCGGCCGTGCCAGCGCGCGGTTCATGGCGCAGGTCCAAGGCGAGGAATTCTTTCTCCAACATCCGCACGTGAAGCAGATAAGCAGCTAGCTGTGGGTCATTGCAAGGGCATTCACCCTTAACTTGCTTGATAACTAGCTGGGAGTCGCCCTGTGCCAACAACTGGCGAGCGCCCAAAGACAGGACTGTCTTTTAGGCCAAAGATGAGTGCTTCATACTCTGCCAAGTTGTTGGTTGCCTTGGAATTGAAACGCACCATGTACCCAGACTGCTCCCCCGATGGCATGAGAAGCAGTACGCAGGCACCGGCCCCCTGCTTTTGCGAGGAGCCGTCGAAGAAGAGCGTCCAGTGAGGCTCGGTGAAGACCGGAGCTCGGTATATTGGTTCACCGTCTTCACGGCCCCATGGGTCAGCCTTCGTTGGCGTCCACTCAGCCACGAAGTCAGCCAGTGCTTGGCTCTTGGCTGTCTGACGTGATCGGGAGCTCAGCTTGAACTCCGCCGTCTTCGGGCTGTCTTCCGGCTTCGGAAGCTGGCAGTGAGTGCCAGCTCCGCCCACCGGCTGCTCTGGCACACTTGTCCGCCAGGCTGAAGTGCTCAGAGGCATCGCAGACCTCTTTGGTCGCAAGCTTCTCAAGCATCTTCTCGTCTCGGACACTGTCGAAGTGCCACCACCATAGAAGCACTTTGAATATGCGGGATGGTGTTGCGTACCTGGGAGAACCGCTGGATGAAGGAGCGCAGCGACTCCCCAGGTTGTTACTTGATGTCTTGGAGGTCAAGCTCCGTGCCGGGACGGGTGTAGGAGCTGCCGAAGTTGGCGATGAACTGCCGGCAGAGCTCTCCCCAGGAAGTTATGGAACCCCGAGGGAGGTTCATGAGCCAAGACCGGGTCGGGCCGGTCAAGGCGACGGGGAAGTAGTTGGCCATGACGGCCTCATCCCCTCCTGCGGCAAGTACGGCGGTGGAGTAGATCTGAAGGAACTCCACCGGGTTGACGCTGCTGTCGAACTTTTCGGGCAGGTGCGGCCAAAACCGGAGCCTGGTGTAGCTGGAATCTGCCGTGTGCTCACCAACCATTGGCATGCGCATCAGCGACATGGCCGGTTGGCCGGAGCGTTGTCCCTGCCGAGGTCGAGGGTTTGCGGCGGCGACGACGAGACGGTCTACCTCACGAATCCGCTGCTGGGTCGCTGCCTGAAGCGCGTCCCCAGCAGGCGGACTGAGTAGCAGCGCTCTTGCTGCGGCTAGCGCACCCCCACCGGGTACGCCCAGCGCTACTGAAGACCTGACGCTGGTCGGAGCCTGCATTGCCGGGGTCGGCGCTGCCAGAGCCGGTTGCTGGCTCCCAGTGCAGGTATTGGTGCCACGAACGCTTGGTTCGCCGCTGGCACAGTGTGCCCCGGTATGGGCATGGCTGCTCCATAGACCGGGGACGCCGTTTGCGGGGCATATGGTTGTGGCATATGCTGCGCGGCGTATGCCTGGGGCAGAGCTCGCGTGGCGAAGATCTGCCCTTCAGGCTGGGTCGAGGCCGACGTCATACTGTCGCCAGCCTCTTAGTTGCGACGCCTTTCTCGACGTCGCTCGAAGAACACTCGGGCATCTTGACCCAAGTGGCATCGCTCCGGCTCTGCCCCCAGGTCCGTCGACGGAAGCCTGGTGGAGCTGGAGTCCACCGTCTGCTTGCCAACCACTGGTGTGCGCGTCAGCGGCACAGCCGGTTGGCCGGAGCGTAGTCCCCGCCGAAGTCAAGGGTTTGCAGCGGCGACGACGAGACGGTCTATCTCTCGAATCCACTGCTGGGTCGCTGCCTGAGGCGCGTCCCCAGCAGGCAGATTGTGCAGTAGCACTCTTGCTGCGGCTAGCGCACCCCCGCCGGGTACGCCCAGCGCTACTGAAGACCTGACGCTGGTCGGAGCCTGCATTGCCGGGGTCGGCGCTGCCAGAGCCGGTTGCTGGCTCCCAGTGCAGGTATTGGTGCCGCGAATGCTTGGTTCGCCGCTGGCACAGTGTGCCCTGGTATGGGCAAGGCTGCTCCATGGACCCGGGACGCCGTTTGCGGGGCATATGGTTGTGGCATATGCTGCGCGGCGTATCCCTGGGGCAGAGCTCACGTAGCGAAGGTCTGCCCTCCAGGCAGGGTCGAGGCCGACGTCATGTTGTCGCCAGCCTCTTGAGTGCGACGCCTTTCTTGACGTCGCTCGAGGAACACTCGGGCATCTTGGCCCAAGTGGTACCGTTCCAGCTCTGTCCTCAGGCCCGTCGACGGAAGCTTGGTGGAGCTGGAACCCGCCGTCTGCCCGTCAACCGTTGGCGTGCGCGTCAGCGACACAGCCGGTTGGTCGGAGCGTCGTCCCCGCCAAAGTCAATGGTTTGCGGCGGCGACGACAAGACGGTCTACCTCGTGAATCCACTGCTGGGTCGCTGCCTGAGGCGCGTCCCCAGCAGGCGGATTGTGCAGTAGCGCCTTTGCTGCGGCTAGAGCACCCCCACCGGATACGCCCGGCGCTACTGAAGGCCTGACGCTGGATGGAGCCTGCATTGTCGGGGTCAGCGCTGCCAGAGCCGGTTGCTGGCTCCCAGCTTGCCCTGACACACTCCGTCCTGAGTGTGTCATCATGTACTCTCCCCTGGTCACGGTTTGCCGCGGGCGCAGGGGGGGAGAGTTTGCCGCTGAAGGAAGCTTGGTCATCTTCGTCGGCGGAAACTCATCGCGCTAGGAGAAAAGCCCCCTACCTGGCGCGCCAAATGTCGAAGTGTGCGATCGACACTTCCCCCGGGCCTGCACTGGGCAGCCCGCGGAGGTTCTTTTTTCGGCGGGTCTAGTCTCCTAGCGGAAAGCTTGCGCGGATGGACGAGTTAGCGAGAGCTTGACACGGCGAGTTTTACGTGGTTCAGGCCGCCGGAGCGTAAAACCCTACGTCCATGGCGAGCTATGGAGCTCGCTGTATTGCTTGCTGATCAGGGCCGGAGGCCTGAGCTTGGGGGTGAGTTACAGCTTGAGAGTGTATGGCTAGCGTATGAGTTGCGAAGTGCGAACCCTTGCTATCGACGCCTGCCCGAGCCTTTATAGTCCAAGACTCGGGCGGCTTACAAGGGGAGCCGGGACCCGACAGGTGGTCCCGGGAAGATTGCTTGTTATCTACCGTATCTGTAGTTGCGCCGGTAGTTGCCTCTGGTCGAAGGCTTCTGAGTCTTCATCTTGCCGCCCTGCCCATGCCGCGTGCTAGTCGTAGTGGTTGATGACGGCGCAGGCGGCATGGGATGTCTTGTCGCGGCGTTTATTGGCTGGCAGGTTCTGACACCGCGCGCCAGTCTGTGATGCGACTGGGCGCAACGGCACCTGACAGACACGTGCTCCGCGTTTCCGCGTCTTGGGAAGACGAGGGCCTTGAATGCCTTGTACGGGCAAGGTGTGGGGCGCCTTTACGCCCGCTGCCTACCGCTCGGGGGCAGGCAGCACCGTTCTTCTGGACACGTGGCGGGTCCGGAGCCCTTCTCTGAGGCGAGAAGGGTCCGGCCTGCGGGGCACGTGGAGCCTCCGGACCTCTCCCCGCAGAGGGGGAGGCTCGGCTTCTGTCGGCCACGTGGCGAGCCTGGAGCTCCTCTCTGAGGAGAGGGGGGTCCGGCCTCTCCGGACACGTGGCACCTTCGGACCTCTCTCCCACGGAGGGGGAGGTCCGGCTTCTGTATGCCTCGTGGTGGGCCCGGAGCTCTCCTCTGAGGAGAGGGAGGTCCGGCCCCGCTGGACGCGTGGCGCCTTCGGAGCTCTCCCTGCGGATAAGGGCAAGATCCTTAGGCATTTTCCCCTGTGCGCGGGGGTACCCCATATCGAGGGTACCGACAGTTACCGAAGATAAGACGTCAGGATCTAACAAAGATCTGAATGAGACTCTTATTCGGGATCCAATCAGATTAGGACTCTTCTCTTCCCGATTATAAATAGAGCCCAAAACCTCTGGCCGGAACCACGAGCTTCTCTTTCAAATCCTGAGCCGACGACTTGGAGCCCTAGCCCTAACTCACCAAGCGAAACATCGCCAAAGCACAACAAGGAAGATCATCAGAGGAGAACCAAGCGGTCTGAGGAGGACCCCAAAGACAAGAAAAGCGTGAGGTAGGACTTCAATACCACCTTACGACATCACTGTGTTCATCTCTTTGCATCTGCTCTTCGATTCCTTTCGAACAGAAGCGTTTTCGTGGGCAGATCACTTGATGATCTGTTTGATCTAAAAGACAAGATCATCGCCACGTCCACCTTTGATCCGAACACCCCTGACCATGCAAGCCATGCAAGAGCACATCAATCTAATAAAACTAATCATAGGATAGCATGCATGTGCATCATCGCATCTAGTTTAGGGTTTGAGCATGATATTGATTGCTGTTAATTTGTACGCACGTGAATCCTACATAGCAGGACAAACTCAAGAAGCTGTCTGCGACGAACTGCAGCAACAAGGTTCCGAGAATCAGGAACAACCGGAACCGCAAGAACAAGGCAAGTGCTCCTTGACCATGTTGATCCTATGTTTTGGGTAAAACTGTTTTGTTTTGCGAAAAGGTGTGTGTGCTGAGTCAAACATGATTGGAAACCCTTTTTATAGGAGTTTACTAGTTTTGATTAAACCATCCTTGTCGCCAAGGAAGTTTATGAGTCGGGTATGGTTTTTGCTTTATGCTTCGCTGAATTTATGGGATTGGGAAGCGAGATAGATGTGTCTAGCTAACTGCACTCGTACTGATAATAAGTAATTGATGAGGTTAATGAACATGGATCGGGGGGAAGATCTAGGCAAGCCTGGGTTTGTGAATGAGGTAGCATGAGATGGTGGTTTTACTTGCCGTAGATCTAAGGACCGGTTCATGCATGCACATGCCAGGATAACAGTGCCACCACAAGGCCAAGTATGGGTGCGGCTTAGCTGAGTAATTAGGTAAGTTGCTAGAGTGTTATGGACTGTGGAAGGCGCGGGGAATGGGAGTCGAGTCAGGACTGCCCTGGGAACTGCATGGCACAAGAGGGGGCCCGTAACACGACCCCATTGGTCCTGTCGAGCCAGGATCACGCTGAGGGGTGCTGCGTTGCACAGCACCGTATAACACACGTCAAAGGTACAAAGCGGAAGCGGAAATTTTATTACATAAACAAGTTTATGAACATGTTTACATCAAAATAAGTTTAGTCCACACTCGCGGGCGTAGACTAAGCATCAAGTGCACGTTCAGCCCTTGAACGTGTCCTTGCTAGCACACACGCACACTAACTCTGCGGCGTGCACGACTCCCACTCGATGGGGTTCCCCTCCTGGGGTTTCGTCTCCTCTTCGGGAGTCCCTTCCTCATAGAACCCTGCAAAAGCTTCAAACACAAGCAGTGAGCACGAAGGCTCAGCAAGTCTGACCCGTCTCACCTAAACATGGAACTTCTACATGAGGTAGTGGGTTGTATGAGGTAAAAATCATTTGCAAGGACTCGCCTAATTAGTAGAACCTTACTTTCAAGTTTTAGCAGCAGGTTGTGGAGAACCTTACGCTAAGGCACATGAGAGAGCCGCAATCAAACAAGAAACGCATTTCTCTCATGTACTTTGCCCAAAGTTGAAAAGAACTTTAATTAGCTCTAAGCTACAGCATATCATTAACAATCAATGTCCAGCTTTCAATCCGCAACATTTTAACATGTAACTAACCTGTTCTTTCTACGTCACGGTACAGTGAACAAGTGGTACTCACTGACCGCGAGGGACGGTGATTATAATCGATTTACACCTGCAGGGTTACCCGAACAACCCGTCACGTACGCCCGTACTCGATGTTGCCTACAACAACCATCACGGACACCGTACGCGACTACATTTCACCCGTTAGCCAAATATTGAACCGGTCCCATCGTCCCGAGCAAGAGGTCTCTGCACGTGCATCTCTGTGCCGCCAGCCGATTTACACCTCGAGCTCTCAACCTACCCTCTGAACGACGGGCAATGCCTCAATGCCCAGCTACCCGGGTTACATCAGTTTCCCGGTTCCCATATAGCCGGTAGGTCTTCGGTACTGTTCTAGCTTGTTCAACAGGCCCGCACACGGCTCAGTTCTCAATCGACACAAGCGGAGCTACAGCACACAGGCCCCAAAGTCCTGCTGCCCTTACTCTCCGCTCGGTCTCATTTTCTTGCCATGTGTATCATGTGCTATCTCTACCTGAGCAACGTGCCTCTAGCCTATTCTCGCGAGTAGTTCCAACTACTCGACTTGTACAGAATCCTACGCAATCCTAGCAATGCAGTAGCTAACGGGGTTTTCAATCCTAACCCCAACCCATGGTTTTCTTGGCTATGCAGTTGGGTTTCCAATCAAGACTCTAATGCACAGAACAATATTCAAAGATGTGCTCAATACAATAAACATTTGTAAAAAGGTTAATGCAAACCGGGGCTTGCCTTGCTGCTCTTGGTCGTAGGCTAGCTGTTCCTCCAGAGTAACGAAGTCTAGGACTTCGGGTTCCTCCTCGACCTTAGCGACTACATGATAAGAGCAATGTATGTATTAATTTAAATGCATTTGTATTAACTTTGAAGTTGTGAAGTCTATAACCCTTGCTAGACAGACCTAATGATTGTGAAACTTTTACTGTGGCTTGGTTACAACCTAAACAAAGACTTGGTCAAGTTTTAGTTGCAGCAAAGCTCATTTGAGCCCTCTACAATTAATTATGTCCTTGACCTTAATTGGAACTCTTAGGGTGTTCTAGGAATTTTCATGAAACAACTATGCCTTCCTGAAAACTAGATTTTCAGAGGGTTCTAATGGAGTTGGTCTCACTTAATTTGGAAGTCTCTAACTAAAGATATGAGCCAAACAATTTCAGAGAAAATTCTGAAAATGTTTCTGAACATTTTCTATTTTCTTTGGAACAGTTTCACTAATCACACCATTAGGTGGATTAAATGAGCTCAAATGGATCTGATATTTTTATGGTAGTTCAAGGATATTTTGGTGAACATCTCAGCAAAATTTCAGGATTTTCCTCCAAAGGATTCTCCAGTTAAAATTCCTAACAGTTTAAACTTTGAGGAATTAATTCTGGAGAATTAAGGAATTTCATGGAGTGAAACTTGATTTTCTGGAAAGTACTCAGAGAGCTGAATCCAGCAAAATTTGGTTCACTCAATTTGGAGCTTTCTAGCCAAAGTTATAAGGATTTGAAGTTTGAACTAAAACTGAAATTCGGGGAAAAGTTTAAACTCTGGCTTGTGGGCCCCGCACACAGTGCGTCGTCTCCCTCCTCGCGCCAACTGCGCGGCGGCGGCGTTCTCCGGCGACCCTCACCGGAACTGAGTTCCCGGCCACCCCCCGGCCCGAAACTTGCCGCCTGCCCCTTTTCCGACCCCCTGGACTCGATGGTGGGGTCGCCGGCCGCCGGCGATGACCGGAAACCCGTGCGCACCGGTGACAGCACCTGCTAGGGTTCCGGTGAGGTCGGTCCCGCTCTCCCGTGCACCAAATCGACCGGAAATCGGTCGGAGAGCATCAGTAGGGCATGGGAAACACGAACCAGGGCTGGGTGGAAGCTAGAAATACCGGCAACTAGGCTCTCGACGGTGAGCCGAGGTGTTCAGCCATGGCGGCGGGGAAAACAGCCATATCATGGCCGATTCTCGATGGTTTTCTCTAATTCCAGTTCGAGCGTGGGCGCTAGCATGCATAGAAGCTACTAGGTAACGAGCTCGTCCAACCTTCGTGCATAGAGCACGAATTTCACCCGAAGGTGAGCTCGGTTCTAATGAACTGATCAAGAGTAAATTTGGAAATTCTCGGCCGATGGTTGATCAATCGCCAAACGGCTTTCGGCTACTCCATCTACATACAATCACGCACCTTTCTTGTGTAGAGAAGAGGACGTGACAACGGCTGTGCCGTGCTGTCCACGGGAGCCCGATCGGCGGCGATGTTCGGCTCGCCGGAGAAATGGCTCGTACAGCTCGAGGAAGCTTGCTCACTGGCCAACACGGAGTCTGGGAGGTTGCTCACGATCTCTTGGTGCCGTTTTGCTGTGGAGGAGGCTGTGCTCGCGAGTGATCGGCTTGATCAAGCGTGAGCTCGAGCGGCGGCGATGGCAGTGGAAGAACAGGTCGTGCACGTCGGCAGCTCGGGGAATGGCGACTGAAGCACGCCGGGGAGGGAATAAATAGCCCGGCGGCTGGTCTCCGGCTTGGGGCGCGCAGCAGGAGCTGGCGCCGGCTGCCCCCTTCGGTGGCGCGCGCACACTGCACCCGGGAACCGACTGAACTGTGTTTCAGTCGGTTTGTGTTGAAGCAGAGGCTGACATGTGGGTCCCACCCCTCCTTTTAACCTCTGAAATTTACTCCTAACAACTGTGGTAAACAGTGAATCCTATACTACCCTTGGCCATTCAAATTATTCCCCCATGAGCCATTTGAATTGATCAAAGTTCAAATGAGGTTTGGTTTGAATGAATTTCAGCACAAGTTCAGTTTGAAATTCAAATAAAGTTTGAATCTCTCCCCCTTAGCTCATGTCAAGATCAACTCCAAATGGAGTGAAAATTGGTGTGTGAGCTCACAAAAATGTGCTGAGTAAGAATATGCCTTCCACTTTCAAATTCATGGTATAAAAACAGTTTGAATTTGAATATGTTTTCAAACTGCCCCCTTCCTATCTATACCCAAGATGACCTCAAAAAGGTTTTGAATTTGGGTGAAACTTGGCATGGACATCCTTAGCAAAGTGTAGGAGTTTTCATATGTCCAGCCCATCTATATCACATGTGGGAAATACCACTTTTGCAATGTGTGAGTTTGTTTTCTAATGAGCATGTTGATAATTGTTACTTGCTCTTCATTTGTGTTCATCATCTTTCCTCAAATGAGGTGTGTGTGTGTGTGGTGATGAACACTTCAATTATTTGTCAAAAACTGAGGCCCTTACATTCCTCCCCCCTTAAAAGAATCTCGTCCCGAGATTATACGGTGAAAATGAGAGAGAGGACGGTGGAACATTACCGGATATGCGATGTGAAAAAGTCGGGGTAGTTAGTGCGAAGAAATTCTTCGCTCTCCCATGTCGCTTCGTCCATGGAGTGATTACTCCATAGAACCTTGTAGAACCACAACGTACGGTTGCGTGTGGTTCGGGCCTTTTCATCAATAATCTGCACCGGTTCCTCCCGATAGGTGAGATCCGGTTGCAGTTCTTCAATGTCTTCCAGCTGAACGGTAGTTGATAGCTTGAGACACTTCCTCAGCTGGGAAATGTGAAAGACATCGTGCACACCAGAAAGTGCTTCTGGTAATTTCAGCCGGTATGCCACCGATCCACATCTTTCGGTAATCTGGAATGGACCGATGAAGCGGGGTGCTAACTTTCCCCTCACCCCAAATCTGTTTACGCCCTTCATTGGAGACACCCGTAGATATACGTGATCCCCAACTTCGAATTGTAATGGGCGCCTTCTCTGGTCCGCATACTGTTTCTGTCGGGATTGAGCGGCTTTTAGGTTCGCTTGAATTAATCGAACCTTTTCTTCCGCGTTGTTGACAAGATCAATCCCGAAGGTAACCCTTTCGCCAGACTCACACCAGTTCAATGGTGTGCGGCATTTTCTTCCGTATAGCGCCTCGTAGGGCGCCATCTTGATGCTGGCTTGGTACCCATTGTTGTACGAGAACTCGGCTAACGGCAAGTGATCATCCCAATTCTTGCCGTGGTCGATAGCGCAAGCTCGTAGCATGTCTTCTAGAATCTGATTTACCCGCTCGGTTTGTCCATCCGTCTGCGGGTGGTAGGCTGAACTACGGATCAGCTTCGTCCCCAAGGCAGCGTGCAGCTGCTCCCAAAAACGGGACACAAATAAAGTGCCCCGGTCCGATATGATGGTACGGGGTACGCCGTATAAGCATAGGATCTGTGAGATGTACAGTTCAGCGTACTTCTTGGCGTTGTAGTTGGTGTTGACCGGGATGAAATGGGCAACTTTGGTGAGCCGATCGATGATCACCCACACAGAATCATGTTTCTGTAAGGTGGTGGGTAAACCGACGACGAAATCCATGCTCACGTCCTCCCACTTCCAGGCAGGAATGCCCAGTGGTTGCAGCAGTCCCGGTTTCCGCATGTGGTCTGCCTTCACCCTTCGACATGTATCACACTCGGACACGTATTTTGCCGTCTCTCGCTTCATCCGTGTCCACCAAAACTTTCTTCTGAGTTCTTGATACATTTTGTTGCTGCCGGGGTGAATAGAAAACTTTGATAAGTGAGCCTCATCAAAGATTTTCTTCCGTAACTCCGGGTTTCGGGGTACGACGATCTGGTCCTTGAACCATAGGATGCCGTCTCCGTCCTTCCGGAAACATTTCAACTCCCCACTGTCTACACGTCTCCGTAAATGTGACATGCCCTTGTCATTCTTCTGGGCTGCCGCTATCTCTTCACGGATGGTGGGGATCAAAGCTAGGTTGTAGAGAGCTCCGTGTGGAATCACATGGAGTGGTGGTTCGCTCTCTTCCAATGGTGTGATGGTCAGATTATTGACGTGTGACTTGCGGCTCAGCGCATCTGCCACAACGTTTGCCTTGCCCGGATGATAATGGATCTCTATCTCGTAATCCTTTATCAGTTCTAACCATCTTCGTTGCCTCATGTTCAGCTCCTTCTGAGTGAATATGTACTTGAGGCTTTTGTGGTCGGTATATAAATGTACGAGATTACCGAGTAGGTAGTGCCTCCACATTTTTAGTGCAAGTACCACGGCAGCGAGCTCCAAGTCGTGAGTTGGATAATTTTGCTCATGGTTCCTAAGCTGCCGCTGATCCATACGCGACCACTCTTCGGTCTTGCATCAGCACACATCCGAGCCCAATGCCGGATGCATCGCAGTACACATCGAACGGTTTTGTTGTGTCTGGCTGCGCCAAAACCGGTGCTGATGTCAGGTGCTTGACTAAAGTCTTGAATGCTGCTTCACATGCTGGACTCCAAACATATTTGGTAGCCTTCTTCAGCAGCTCTGTCATTGGCTTGGCAATCTTCGAGAAGTTCGGAATGAACCTCCGATAATATCCCGCGAGTCCGAGGAAACTCCGTACCTCATGAACAGTTCTCGGGGATTTCCAATTCAGCACTTGCGTGATCTTGCTCGGGTCCACAGCGATACCCTCTGCTGAGACGATATGCCCGAGGAAAGGCACTTGCGATATCCAAAACTCGCATTTGCTGAATTTTGCGTATAACTTGTGATCCCGCAGCCGTTGCAAGACTATACGCAGATGTTTCTTGTGATCTTCCTCCGACTTGGAATATACCAGGATGTCGTCGATGAAGACCACGACAAACTTGTCCAGCTCCGGCATGAACACCGAGTTCATTAAATACATGAAGTGAGCTGGAGCATTGGTGAGGCCGAAGGACATGACCAGGTACTCATAAAGTCCGTACCTTGTCGAGAAAGCTGTCTTTGGAATGTCCTCCGCCCTTATCTTAATCTGATGGTACCCGGATCTTAAATCCATCTTGGAAAAGATCTTTGCTTCGACCAACTGATCAAACAACATGTCGATCCGTGGCAACGGGTACTTGTTCTTGATGGTTACGGCATTTAATGGACGGTAGTCCACGCAAAGCCGCAGCGTCTCATCCTTCTTCTTGACAAATAATGCCGAACAGCCCCATGGCGAGGAGCTCGGCCTAATAAAACCCTTCTCCAGAAGGTCCGTGAGCTGAGTCTTCAGTTCCGCCAACTCCTTGGGCGCCATCTTGTACGGCCTTCGGGATATTGGCATGGTTCCCGGTGCGAGTTCAATCTTGAACTCCACCTCCCTATCGGGTCGCATCCCCGGTAAATCATCCGGGAATACATCAGGAAACTCCCGGACCACTGGAATGTCTTCCAATCTGATAGTTGTGGACTGATAGACACTTGAAAGTTTTATTTCTGGACTGTCCAGAAATAATGAGAACCGTGCACCTCTGAGTTTAAGTGCACGACTCGAAGGACGGTGTCTAAAACAGCGCCGTGGCGGGTTAACCACAACATCCCTAGGATGACATCGACCTTCTGTCCCTCTAAGATAATGAGAGACGTGGGGTAGACTCTACCCGCTAAGCATAATGGTGCTTTGGAGACCATTACGCTTGCTGAAATCTTCCCACCCGGTGAACAAATTAAATATGGACTATCGGTGGGTAGTATTGGCAAACTGTGTTTAGCAATGAAAGCTTGGCTAATAAAATTATGTGTGGCGCCTGAATCAAATAGTACTATAGCGGGATGCTGGTGGAGTTGGAACATACCCGTAAGGATTGGCTCGCCCTCCGGCACGTCCTCAACGGCAAGCTGGTGGACAGTGCCGGGCCTAGGGTTTGCCCGCCGCGCATTAGTAGGGTTCCGGGGTTGATTCCTCCCCGGGAACTGTGGTGCCACTCCGCCGCCTTGCCTCTCCGGGCAACTGCTCGCGAAGTGTCCTGGACGACCACACTTGTAACATGTGGCCGCTGCTGGTGGAGTACCCGGTGGACGAAAGCCCGGCATGCGTTGCGGAGGTGCAAACGCACGCGGCATCGCCCGCTGCTGCTGTTGTTGTTGCGGTGGTACTGGCAGTGCCGGCCGGAATGCCGGTGAAGAGTACGGCCGACTGCGGAACGGCATCGGCCGCTGTGGTGGCTGCCAGCGTGGACCTGATGGTGGGCGATTCACCATCCGAAACTTCTGAGAAGGACCGCCTCCTTCTCCGCTGCTCTGCGGCGCGCTTCGCTTTCGCTCTGCCGCCGCCAACTCCCTGCCGGAGTCCTCCTGAACAATCGCAGCATCAATGATGTCGTTGAGGCTGCCACGATTGAACATCGCCAACTTGTCCTTCAGGAGCGGGTTAAGCCCCTGGTAAAAATGGTCCCGCCGTTCTCTTCGGTATCAGCATGATACGACGCATATAGCGCGAGATCGTTAAACGCCCTGGAGTATTCCAGCGCGTTCCGGCTCCCTTGTTGCAGGTGTAAGAACTCCTGCGTCTTCCTCTTCATCAGACCTGGCGGTATATGATAGGCCCTGAAGGCCATCCGGAACTCCGCCCAGGTCATCACTCGGTCGGTGGGCTGGGAAGCACAGAAGTTGGCCCACCACGCGCTCGCGGATCCTTGGAGCTGCTGGACCGCGAACTGAGTCTTGCGCTGCTCGCTGATTTGGAGCAGCCCGAACTTCATCTCTATGGCGCGGAGCCAGTTGTCCGCGTCAAGTGGTTCATCCGCCCTTGAGAATACAGGGGGATGAGTCGCCAGGAAATCAGAGTAGGAGCTCTGTTGGCGCTCCTCACGATCTTGACGTCTCTCTGGGCGAGACGTATTGGCGATGAGAGTCTGCAGCAACTCTGTGTGCTGCTGGTGCGAGCCCGCCATTGCCGCGACAATGTCGGCCAATGTAACCGTTGGCAGTGGCGGTGGCGGTGTTTGCTGTTGCTGTTGCTGCTGCTGTCCCGAGGAGTCCTCGGGAGGTGGTTGGGAGGTCTCTCCCCCTTGACTGGTAACCCCAACGTCAGGGTTGGCACGAGTACGCGTCATTCTGAAATTCAAAACAGCAGCAATTAGCACATGTCTCACTAAAAATTCCATACGCAACAGTAGGTATTGAAGTGACACATGATCAATTTGCACAACATTCACATATATTGATAAAGCATAAACTTTATACAAGATACATTATTCTCGGGTCTCCGAGAAGTCGTGCTCATGTCGTCACTACCTATACATACGCTACTGTCTATACGACATGTCACCGATTACAAAGTTGGGTTACGCTACCCTAGCTGCCCTACTTGGCAACCGTAACCCCTTACTCGGAGTAGAACTCGACCTCCTGTGGGTCGTCCTCCTCCGGTACTTCTGCTGGTGGCTCTGGATCTACCACCTCTTCTCCCATTCCGGGTTCTCCCATTGCTGGAAGACCCAAGACCACCGGTATGCCTAATACCGGGGGCACAAGGTCCTGCAATGCATGCACCTCGTCCATAGCCTGGTTGTAGTCCTCTTCCCAGCCTTGTCCTTCCTCAATAGCGTCGTCCCGCTCTTGAGCAAGGTCCTCATTTTGCTGGGTTAGGGTCTGCACTAGCTCTTGCAACGCCGCGATGTCAACACGGCTCTTCTTCTTTGCTTTCTTCAGACGACGCAACTGATTGTGTTGTTCATTCAGTCGCTTGATCGTCGGAAGGAGCACATTGCGGAGTGCGCTGTGAGCACCCTCGAAATGATCTCCACGGCTTGTGCTCTCCTTGAGCTTGGTGGCGAGATGCTCTGTATGAACAGCTTGGCTGTCCATCACAGCGTTTCCCGCCCTCATTTGGAGGCTGAGGTTTGCCTCCGCGGGGTTGTACCTTGGGCAACTCGGGTCTGTTGCCTCCAGGTACCTTTCTTCCCACACATGCTGCGCTCGCCCCTCCACCGGAACGAGTGCGTATGGTGTGCCTTCCATAGCCTGCACGTGTAGTTGGCAGAAACGTGACATAGTGTCACGGGCTGCCACTTGCCACATCCCTTCCGGTTGTCTTCCTCTCACCGTGACGGTGAATGGTACCCAACCGGGTGGCGTAGGTCCTGCAGGAACCTCGACATGGATCGTCCACGTCCTGTTCCCCTCTTCGCCTTATTCCTTGGCGAAGTATTGCGTCATCTGGTTGTACCAGAAATATTGGAGCATTTGCCACAATGCTTCCGGGTAGCCGCTACGGTCAGAGCAGTGGGAAACTACCCACCCATTCTCCAACCGTTTATCTGCTGCCATCTGTAAAAATATATTTGAGAAATGTCAAATATTTATTTGAACAGTAAACCATTGAGTTATAACATAAGATATGTCAGTGAACCCATAACACTTGGAAACATAGTTCAAATTTTTAAACAAATTTGACTGCTGGTCTGCTGCTCCCATGACAGCCTTGACTAGTTTCCATATCAACCTGATTTGGGCCATGTTAAGAGCAAAACCAGTCCTGGAGCTCAACATCAAAGTTGAAGCTAACTTCAATAGCTTTCCAGCCAGTATTTGCTTGGCCTAAGGTCTGTCCTGGTTCAAAAATTATGAGATGTCAAAGTTATCAGAATTTCTGGGAGCAATTGGACAGCACCTCCCTGCCTTAGGTACTGATTTGATCCAAGAATCCCAGTTAATTCTGTTCCTAATCTGACAAAACTTTCTGTTACAAAGTTGTAACCCATCTCATAAGATTTCCAGAACTACCTCATTTCCTATTTTTGGATTTTTAAGCAGGAAGTTATGCTTAATTTACAGAGAGTTTACAGAGAGTCTTTGCTCTGTCCTGTTTTCTGGACAGTTTCAACTCTACTGCACTTTTCGAGTGGTTAAGGGATGAAACACCTCTGGACCTCAACAGAAGAGTTGTAAAGCTCTTCAAACGCTTTCCAGAAATGTATCATACGACCCCATCCTCGAAAGAACTCAACCTCTAACCTCTGATTAACTTCAGCCTTGATTCAGCTGAAAACAGAGTGCTCTGTCCCTAACATCCTATAAGTTGAAAACTTGTTAACTTTGAATATCCTGTACAAGGGAAGGAGTTACATCAATTTTACTACTTTGGATCAAAACCTTCAAATTTTTAGATGAAGTTGTTCATTTAGTTGGGTGCGACGTCGATGCGTCACCAGCTTATGTCGGTACTACGTCCTCACAAAGGAAAAACCTATACCGGACTTAGCCGGCTTCGTTAGCTCAGTGGCACTACTCGTCACTCGCACACGGATACTACACGTCTACCGTTTCGTGGTAAGGCTACCTGCAGAAACTCAAACAATCATCAGACTCGGCTGCACACCGAGCCCGGAATACATACAGTTAGTACACCCGGCCGTCATCACTCGCCCGGATGTTCTCAAGCCAACCACGCCTTGAGTTGTGTGTTCACGTTTCAGGCCACGTGACGGGGTCTCCCATATTGCACCACGCACGCCAGGGACAGACGTTGCTCGAATACCCCAAACGACATGAAGAGTCGTAGAGGATACTAAAGCGGGTCGGGTTACCTGCCACCCGTGGGGCTCCACCCTTCAGCTTGTGCGCACTGGTGGACAGCGCTCACGTGCACCCCCCAAGACATGAACGTCCCGAGATGCACGATTTTCTGACATAACAATTAGGTTACTAAGCCACTTTCTATATACTAATAACATCCTTATACGGGCTACTAACTCGTTCCTCACTGGATTTTTGAAAAAGAAGACCTTTGTACTGTGTTAAACCTCAAGCGAGCTCTGATACCACGCTGACACGACCCCATTGGTCCTGTCGAGCCAGGATCACGCTGAGGGGTGCTGCGTTGCACAGCACCGTATAACACACGTCAAAGGTACAAAGCGGAAGCGGAAATTTTATTACATAATCAAGTTTATGAACATGTTTACATCAAAATAAGTTTAGTCCACACTCGCGGGCATAGACTAAGCATCAAGTGCACGTTCAGCCCTTGAACGTGTCCTTGCTAGCACACACACACACTAACTCTGCGGCGTGCACGACTCCCACTCGACGGGGTTCCCCTCCTGGGGTTCCGTCTCCTCTTCGGGAGTCCCTTCCTCATAGAACCCTGCAAAAGCTTCAAACACAAGCAGTGAGCACGAAGGCTCAGCAAGTCTGACCCGTCTCACCTAAACATGGAACTTCTACATGAGGTAGTGGGTTGTATGAGGTAAAAATCATTTGCAAGGACTCGCCTAATTAGTAGAACCTTACTTTCAAGTTTTAGCAGCAGGTTGTGGAGAACCTTACGCTAAGGCACATGAGAGAGCCGCAATCAAACAAGAAACGCATTTCTCCCATGTACTTTGCCCAAAGTTGAAAAGAACTTTAATTAGCTCTAAGCTACAGCATATCATTAACAATCAATGTCCAGCTTTCAATCCGCAACATTTTAACATGTAACTAACCTGTTCTTTCTACGTCACGGTACAGTGAACAAGTGGTACTCAATGACCGCGAGGGACGGTGATTATAATCGATTTACACCTGCAGGGTTACCCGAACAACCCGTCACGTACGCCCGTACTCGATGTTGCCTACAACAACCATCATGGACGCCGTACGCGACTACCTTTCACCCGTTAGCCAAATATTGAACCGGTCCCATCGTCCCGAGCAAGAGGTCTATGCACGCGCATCTCTGTGCCGCCAGCCGATTTACACCTCGAGCTCTCAACCTACCCTCTGAACGACGGGCAATGCCTCAATGCCCAGCTACCCGGGTTACATCAGTTTCCCGGTTCCCATATAGCCAGTAGGTCTTCGGTACTGTTCTAGCTTGTTCAACAGGCCCGCACACGGCTCGGTCCTCAATCGACACAAGCGGAGCTACAGCACACAGGCCCCAAAGTCCTGCTGCCCTTACTCTCCGCTCGGTCTCATTTTCTTGCCATGTGTATCATGTGCTATCTCTACCCGAGCAACGTGCCTCTAGCCTATTCTCGCGAGTAGTTCCAACTACTCGACTTGTACCGAATCCTACGCTATCCTAGCAATGCAGTAGCTAACGGGGTTTTCAATCCTAACCCCAACCCATGGTTTTCTTGGCTATGCAGTTGGGTTTCTAATCAAGACTCTAATGCACAGAACAATATTCAAAGATGTGCTCAATACAATAAACATTTGTAAAAAGGTTAATGCAAACCGGGGCTTGCCTTGCTGCTCTTGGTCGTAGGCTAGCTGTTCCTCCAGAGTAACGAAGTCTAGGACTTCGGGTTCCTCCTCGACCTTAGCGACTACATGATAAGAGCAATGTATGTATTAATTTAAATGCATTTGTATTAACTTTGAAGTTGTGAAGTCTATAACCCTTGCTAGACAGACCTAATGACTGTGAAACTTTTACCGTGGCTTGGTTACAACCTAAACAAAGACTTGGTCAAGTTTTAGTTGCAGCAAAGCTCATTTGAGCCCTCTGCAATTAATTATGTCCTTGACCTTAATTGGAACTCTTAGGGTGTTCTAGGAATTTTCATGAAACAACTATGCCTTCCTGAAAACTAGATTTTCAGAGGGTTCTAATGGAGTTGGTCTCACTTAATTTGGAAGTCTCTAACTAAAGATATGAGCCAAACAATTTCAGAGAAAATTCTGAAAATGTTTCTGAACATTTTCTATTTTCTTTGGAACAGTTTCACTAATCACACCATTAGGTGGATTAAATGAGCTCAAATGGATCTGATATTTTTATGGTAGTTCAAGGATATTTTGGTGAACATCTCAGCAAAATTTCAGGATTTTCCTCCAAAGGATTCTCCAGTTAAAATTCCTAACAGTTTAAACTTTGAGGAATTAATTCTGGAGAATTAAGGAATTTCATGGAGTGAAACTTGATTTTCTGGAAAGTACTCAGAGAGCTGAATCCAGCAAAATTTGGTTCACTCAATTTGGAGCTTTCTAGCCAAAGTTATAAGGATTTGAAGTTTGAACTAAAACTGAAATTCGGGGAAAAGTTTAAACTCTGGCTTGTGGGCCCCGCACACAGTGCGTCGTCTCCCTCCTCGCGCCAACTGCGCGGCGGCGGCGTTCTCCGGCGACCCTCGCCGGAACTGAGTTCCCGGCCACCCCCCGGCCCGAAACTTGCCGCCTGCCCCTTTTCCGACCCCCTGGACTCGATGGTGGGGCCGCCGGCCGCCGGCGATGACCGGAAACCCGTGCGCACCGGTGACAGCACCTGCTAGGGTTCCGGTGAGGTCGGTCCCGCTCTCCCGTGCACCAAATCGACCGGAAATCGGTCGGAGAGCATCAGTAGGGCATGGGAAACACGAACCAGGGCTGGGTGGAAGCTAGAAATACCGGCAACTAGGCTCTCGACGGTGAGCCGAGGTGTTCAGCCATGGCGGCGGGGAAAACAGCCATATCATGGCCGATTCTCGATGGTTTTCTCTAATTCCAGTTCGAGCGTGGGCGCTAGCGTGCATAGAAGCTACTAGGTAACGAGCTCGTCCAACCTTCGTGCATAGAGCACGAATTTCACCCGAAGGTGAGCTCGGTTCTTATGAACTGATCAAGAGTAAATTTGGAAATTCTCGGCCGAGGGTTGATCAATCGCCAAACGGCTTTCGGCTACTCCATCTACATACAATCACGCACCTTTCTTGTGTAGAGAAGAGGACGTGACAACGGCTGTGCCGTGCTGTCCACGGGAGCCCGATCGGCGGCGATGTTCGGCTCGCCGGAGAAATGGCTCGTACAGCTCGAGGAAGCTTGCTCACTGGCCAACACGGAGTCTGGGAGGTTGCTCACGATCTCTTGGTGCCGTTTTTCTATGGAGGAGGCTGTGCTCGCGAGTGATCGGCTTGATCAAGCGTGAGCTCGAGCGGCGGTGATGGCAGTGGAAGAACAGGTCGTGCACGTCGGCAGCTCGGGGAATGGCGACTGAAGCACGCCGGGGAGGGAATAAATAGCCCGGCGGCTGGTCTCCGGCTTGGGGCGCGCAGCAGGAGCTGGCGCCGGCTGCCCCCTTCGGTGGCGCGCGCACACTGCACCCGGGAACCGACTGAACTGTGTTTCAGTCGGTTTGTGTTGAAGCAGAGGCTGACATGTGGGTCCCACCCCTCCTTTTAACCTCTGAAATTTACTCCTAACAACTGTGGTAAACAGTGAATCCTATACTACCCTTGGCCATTCAAATTATTCCCCCATGAGCCATTTGAATTGATCAAAGTTCAAATGAGGTTTGGTTTGAGTGAATTTCAGCACAAGTTCAGTTTGAAATTCAAATAAAGTTTGAATCTCTCCCCCTTAGCTCATGTCAAGATCAACTCCAAATGGAGTGAAAATTGGTGTGTGAGCTCACAAAAATGTGCTGAGTAAGAATATGCCTTCCACTTTCAAATTCATGGTATAAAAACAGTTTGAATTTGAATATGTTTTCAAACTGCCCCCTTCCTATCTATACCCAAGATGACCTCAAAAAGGTTTTGAATTTGGGTGAAACTTGGCATGGACATCCTTAGCAAAGTGTAGGAGTTTTCATATGTCCAGCCCATCTATATCACATGTGGGAAATACCACTTTTGCAATGTGTGAGTTTGTTTTCTAATGAGCATGTTGATAATTGTTACTTGCTCTTCATTTGTGTTCATCATCTTTACTCAAATGAGGTGTGTGTGTGTGTGTGGTTATGAACACTTCAATTATGTGTCAAAAACTGAGGCCCTTACAGCCCGTGGGTGGGAGAATTGGAGATTCTAGCCTGCCGGTGAAACCTTAGTGAGTCCATACATCTAGTAACCCCTTTGTAAAGGCTATTTTGTGATCTCTTGACCATACACCGACGGCTGTGTACTGGTAAAATGGAGGTTCTGCAGTCGCCGACGGGTGACGAAATCACAAACTTGTGGGTAAAGAGGTACAAACTCTGCAGAGTCTAAAACTATCATGATAGCCGAGCTTACGGTCATGAGCACCTGGCTAAACTGCCATGATTAGATGGGATGGTTATTGGAATGGTTATTGGGAAGGTTCTTGGTTATGGTTATCGGTTATGGTTATTGGTTTGGAACTGTTGAGTCCGGGAGATAAGATGGTTGCATGACTGATGGGTCATGACATGAGATTGGTCTCGGTGTGAGATGTGATTGTTTTATGAGGTGAGATGGTAGCGAATACGAGGAGGTATTCGTGAGTATGAATAAAAGATTGGTTAATGTTCGGATGGAACATGGAAAGCGATGGAGGTATGTTGGTAATTTAATACATGCTGGGATTACAATCATTTAAAGTTAAGTTGCTGTTTTATCACGTTTTTATAAATCTGCTTTTCTGCAAATAAGTCTTTTATTACCTACCTTGTTTATGAGCTGCATATCATGTGTTATTCCGGCACTTGCTGAGTACATCATTGTACTCAACCTTGCATTATTATTTCTTCATCAGCAGCAAGAGAAGACTACTATGAAGACCGAGTAGAGCATTATGGCGTGTGATCTGTTCTCAACCTTGCCTGTGGAGGGAGTAGAGATGGAGCCACTTCTGTTTAGTTTTGCTTCCGCATTTAAATAAAGATTTCCTCTGTGTAGAAATAAAGACTTCCGCTGTGAGCATGAGTCCAAGACTCATGAGGTGTTGTAATAAACTCTGTTATTCGTGGTAATATATAATCTGAATTCAGTTTGTGGAACGTATGTGTATGAGTGATGAACATCCTGGGCACACATATGCATTAGTTCTCGGTTCCGTGGTTTTCCACAGAATTGAGGGCGTCATAAATCCGCCGTTAGCCTGTCAACCGTGGGTGTGCGCGTCAGCGACACAGCCGGTTGTCCTGGGCGCCGTCCTCTCCGAAACCGAGGGTTCGCGGCGGCGACGACGAGGCGGTCCACCTCGCGGACCCATTGCTGGGTCGCTGAATGGGGCGCATCCCCCACAGGTGGGTTGCGCAGCAGCGCTCTTGCTGCAGCTAGCGCACCTCCATGGTGTACGCTCAGCGCTGCAGAAGATCTCACACTGGTCGGGGCCTGCATAGCCGGAGTCGGCGTTGCCGGAGTCGGCTGCTGGCTACCAGCTTGTGCCGACACACTCCGTCCTGAGTGCGTCGACATGTACTCCCCAGTGGTCACGGTTCGCCGTGAACGCGGAGGGGGAGAGTTTGCCGCTGAAGGAAGCTTGGTCATCTTCGTCGGCAGAAACTCGTCGCGCTAGGAGAAGAGCCCCCTACCTGGCGCGCTAAATGTCGAAGTGTTCAGTTGACACTTCCCCCGGGCCTGCACTGGGCAGCCCGCGGAGGTTCTTTTTTCGGTGGGGCTAGTCTCTAGCGGAGAACTTGCGCAGATAGACGAGTTAGTAAGAGCTTGACACGGCGAGTTTTACGTGGTTCAGGCCGCCGGAGCGTAAAACCCTATGTCCACGGCGAGCTATGGGGCTCGCTGTATTTCTTGCTGCTCGGGGCCGGAGGCCTGAGCTTGGGGGTGAGTTACAGCTTGAGAGTGTATGGCTAGCGTATGAGTTGCAAAGTGCGAACCCTTGCTATCGACGCCTACCGGAGCCTTTTATAGTCCAAGGCTCGGGCAGCTTACAAGGGGGGCCGGGACCCGACAGGTGGTCCTGGGAAGATTGTCTATCATCTACCATATCTGCAGTTATGCCGGTAGTTGCCTCTGGTCGAAGGCTTCTGAGTCTTCATCTTGCCGCCCTGCCCATGCCGCATGCTAGTCGTAGTGGTTGATGACGGCACAGGCGGCATGGGATGTCTTGTTGCGGTGTTTATTGGCTGGCAGGTTCTGACACCGCGCGCCAGTCTGTGATGCGACTGGGCGCAACGGCACCTGACAGAAGCGTGCTCCGTGTCTCCGCGTCTTGGGAAGACGCGGGCCTTGAATACCTTGTACGGCCGAGGTATGGGGCGTCTTTACGCCCGCTGCCTATCGCTCGGGGCAGGCAGCGTCGTTCTGCTGCCACGTGGCGGGCCCGGAGCCCTTCTCAGAGTAGAGAAGGGTCAGTCCCGCGGGGCACGTGGAGCCTCCGGACCTCTCCCCGCGGAGGGAGAGGCTTGGCTTCTGTTGGCCACGTGGCGGGCCCGGAGCTCTCCTCTGAGGAGAGGGAGGTCCGGCCCCGCTGGACACGCGGCGCCTTCGGACCTCTCTCCCGCGGAGGGGGAGGTCCGGCTTCTGTATGCCATGTGGCGGGCCCGGAGCTCTCCTCTGAGGAGAGGTAGGTCCGGCCCCGCCGGACGCGTGGAGCCTTCAGAGCTCTCCCTGCGGAGAAGGGCGAGTTCCTTAGGTATTTTACCCTGTGCGCGGGGGTACCCCATATCTCAGGTACCGACAGGTGCCAATTGGGTAGATGAGCTTCCGAGCACAGTATGGGCTAACCGGACATCCCAGAGCCGGGCCACCGGAGAGACACCCTTCTTCATGGTGTATGGTGCCGAAGCTGTACTTCCCCCAGAAATCACCATGAAGTCTCACCGTGTCCGGACTTACGACGAAGCCGCGCAGGACAACCTCCGGCGTGGAGAAATCGACCTCGTCGACGAGGTCCGATTACAAGCAGCACTCCGAAACGCGCGGTACAGACAAGCGCTTCGGCGCTACCACCAGAGATCTGTGCGTACCCAGGATCTGCAGGAAGGTGACCTGGTGCTGCGGCGCATACTTTCTCGCAAAGGGGCCCACAAACTCTCCCATAGTTGGGAAGGTCCCTTCCGAGTCGCGAAAGTATGCCGCCCCGGGTGTGTGCGCCTTTCCACCGAGGATGGGGACCTGCTCCCAAACCCTTGGAACATAGAACACCTCCGTAAGTTCTACCACTAGAGCAAAGATAGGACAGTACTTTCTTTCCATAATAAACTCCATAGAGTCCAGGAACAGCGCTCGGAGCAGCTAAGCCCCAGGGGACGGTACAGGACTACGTTCAGCTTTGCCTGGTTCCGACTCCAAGCACGTAGAGTCTTGCTTCCCCTCTTAATGGGGCGGGTCGTGGCCTCCATGTTTAGCCTGCCTTCCTCCTGTGGAAAGTTATACGAAAAGAAACCTGTTCTACTTTGCTCTTTCCTCGTACTCATTTAAATTGTGTACTAAGTTTTTTATGACTACCCTTGCGGTGCATGGCTGTCATGTGCTCAGCTCCCCCTTCTCATTCTCACCACTAGTCGGCATTCGCAGCCCTACCAGAGGCGGGTGCATCGGGGGTACCTGCCGATAGTCGAGGGGGGCCCTGAGCCCCCGAACACTTTGCGCACTACTGTCCCCAAGCACCGAGCATATGGTTAGGGGCCATAAGTCGAATAAGACTATGAGATAAGGGAGGGGAAGCTCCCAAGGAGAATTACTTTTTCCTACTTGTGTGCAGGACCTCTCGGCCTCGGATCCCTACAGGAATGTGGTAGGAGCACCTGACCAATGGGACGCCCCTGCCAGGGGGCCACTACGGAATCATGCGAGACCGGAACTCCAAGGCAAGACCGAAGGATCCACGGCTCCAGCGGGACCGGACCTCCCCTCCTCTAAAGGGAAGGGCCCGGAGACCCCACGTGTACCGCGGCTCCGGACCTCCCTCTCCTCAGAGGAGAGCTCCGGATCCGCCACGTGGCTGGCTGATCCGGGCCTCCCCATCCTCATGAAGCGGGGCCCGAGGACCTCCGGGGCCCTTAATATAATGGGGACCCGGGGAAGGTGCCGGAGCAGAACGTCGAGATTGGTGAAGGCCTCTGAGCACCTTGCAGAGCTAAGGGCTCGGTCAGGCAAAACCAGGAAGAAGACGGAAAACATCGCAGGCACGGAGGGTCATAAGAGTTCATGTATTCATGGCTCCATGAGCTGGGCTACAAACTCGATCATAAAGAAAGAAACAAGCCCCAAGGTTCCCCTGACATGACCAGAGTCTAGAAGTTGCAAGATCGGCCACGCCGGGAGCGGGAGAGCGCCTCCCTCATCACCAGCGCAAAGGCCGGTGTCATCAAGGGTGCTCCTGAGGCCCCCTCTGCAGCTTCAACGGTCTTTTTGGAGACTCTGCCGCCTAGGATCCTCCTTGGTGCATCAGCGGTTTCCTTCTCCTGAAGTTCCCTCATCACCGGCGCTAAAGCCGGTGTCGTCAAGGGTGCTCCTGAGGCCCCCTCCGCAGCTTCAGCCGTCTCCTCGGAGACTCTGCCGCCTGGAATTCTCCTTGGTGCTTCAGCGGTTTCTTTGAAGACTCCACCATCTGAGAAGGGACGCAACGCCAGGGAGCTTTCTGCCTGCCGTCACCAAGGAAGGGCCCCGTCGGGAGGACAAACCAGAGACCACTTGGAGGCGCCACCTCCAGAGGCAAGGCAGGCAGGCTCCCTGGGTCCCAGACTTGGTGCAGACGCCGTCGCTGGAGGGAATCCAGAGCAATTCTCCCCCATAAGGCGGGTTAGGAGCCATGGAAGAAGACAAGACTGCAGAGACTCGAGGGAGGCGCAAGGGCTGGAAGCCTTATAAGGGGAGCGTACCCACGTGGCGGTTTCTTTTCACACCTTCCCGGGTGCAATCCCAAGCGATTCGGAACTCTTCGAGTACGCCACATCGGCAACCGCTTCGGCTCCGAGACCGAGCGCCGATGACAGGTGGCCCCAAGCCGCCCGACTGAAGCGGTGGGTCAAGGAGTCAGTCTCCTAAGAAGACAAGCCGGCAAGGCACTTCGGCGGTTCCCGAAGAAAGCGCCGCAACATGCAGAAGTGGCAGTCTTGAAAACCGCCGCAGTAAAAGCAACCATCAAGTCGGCGCACGCTCCCACGATCCTGCGACCGTTCGTGCTCCGGCAGCGGTCATTGCGGGACTTAGAGAAAGTGTGCGGATTAGAAGAGACGGAGGTCCCACCTCGGGCTCGCTATCTCCCCCGAGATGGGCCCGGGGGCCACTGTCGGTACCTGCGATATGGGGTACCCCCGCGCACAGGGGAAAATTCCTAAGGAACTCGCCCTTCTCCGCAAGGAGAGCTCCGAAGGCGCCACGCGTCCGGCGGGGCTGGACCTCCCTCTCCTCAGAGGAGAGCTCCGGGCCCGCCACGTGGCATACAGAGGCCGGACCTCCCCCTCCACGGGAGAGAGGTCCGAAGGTCCACGTATCTGGCAGGGCCAGACCTCCATCTCCTCAGAGAGGAGCTCCGGACCCGCCACGTGGCCGACAGAAGCCGAACCTCTCCCTCCGCTGGAAAGGTCCGAAGGCTCCACGTGCCCCGTGGGGCGGGACCCTCCTCTCCTCTGAGAAGGGCTCCGAGCCCGCCACGTGGTCAGCAGAACGGTGCTGCCTGCCCTAGAGCGATAGGCAGCGGGCGTAAAGATGCCCCATACCTTGCCCGTACAAGGTATTCAAGGCCCGCGTCTTCCCAAGACGCGGAGATGCAGAGCACGCCTCTGTCAGGTGTCGTTGCGCCCAGTCGCATCACAGACTGGCGTGCGGTGTCAGAACCTGCCAGCCAATAAACACCGCGACGAGACATCCCATGCCGCCTGCGTCGTCATCAACCACTACGACTAGCATGCGGCATGGGCAGGGCGGCAAGACGGAGACTCGGAAGCCTTCGCCAGAGACAACTACCGGCATAACTGCAGATACGGTAGATAACAGTCAATCTCCCCGGGACCACCTGTCGGGTCCCGGGCCCCCTTGTAAGCCACCCGAGTCTTGGACTACAAAAGGCTCGGTTACGCGACGATAGCAAGGGTTCGCACCTCTGCAACTCATACGCTAGCCATTCTCACCCGAGCTGTAACTCACCCCCAAGCTCAGGACTCCGGCCCTGAGCAGCAAGCAATACAGCGAGCTCCATAGCTCGCCGTGGACGTAGGGTTTTACGCTCCGGCGGCCTGAACCACGTAAAACTCACAGTGCCAAGCTCTTACTAACTCGTCCATCCGCGCAAGCTCTCCGCAAGGGACTAGCCCCACCGAAAAAGGAACCTCCGCGGGCTGCCCAGTGCCGGCCCGGGGGAAGTGTCGACCGAACACTTCGACAGTGGTACATCCTCACTTTGGCGATGGTGGGAGCTACCAAGAGCGGTAGTTGGCCGGCCCCAGCCA
Source organism: Neostapfia colusana (assembly GCA_030760725.1). Classification (NCBI taxonomy): domain Eukaryota; kingdom Viridiplantae; phylum Streptophyta; class Magnoliopsida; order Poales; family Poaceae; genus Neostapfia; species Neostapfia colusana. Next base: position 25,801,398 of record JASWHV010000017.1, on the reverse strand, counting down.
TGTTTCTGGGGAAGTCGGTGGCGTCAAAGCTCATGGGGGTTCCCATCCACTTGAGGTGCGGTGCGGCACTTGGGAGTGGAGCCACCAACGCTACCGCTCGGCGCAGAGTCTTGACTGCACTTCGGGATGAGGGGTCGGCGGACCCGCCGTATATGACGTAGAGCTTCTTTCGACGCTCATCGTCGCTGGAGCTGGAGTCCTCATGGTTGCGTACCGCCTTCACGGCGCGCTGAGGCTCCTGGAACTCCACTTGGTGGTCGACGCTGTCTGGGACGTTGACCTTCTGCTTGCCCTCTCTTTGGCGGAAGGGTGGGGCATCAGTCCGCTGCTGCTTCCCTTTGCGGAAGCGCTCTGCGAGCTTCCGGATCTCCCGGCACTCGGCAGTAGTGTGGCGACAGCTGCCGTGCACGGGGCATAGCTTTTCTTGGTCACCTTCTGGGGCTGGTGACTGCCGCTGCCTCTTGTCGGGGCGCGGCCCCCGAGCTCCACTGGGTGCCGCTGCTGCGGCGACGAGAGCTGCGGCCGGTGATTCCATCTTGCCTCTGCCTCGGTTCTTGGCCTTCTTGCTGCTTCCATAGGAAGTAGCGCCAGATCCGGGCTGTCCTCCTGACTCGGAGGTCGGCAGTGAGTGCCAGTTCCGCCCTTCGGCTGCTCTGGCGCACTTGTCTGCCAGGCTGAAGAGCTCAGAGACATCGTGGACCTCTCTGGTCGCGAGCTTCTCGAGCATCTTCTTGTCCCCGACGCCTTGCCAGAACGACACCACCACAGAAGCGTTTTGGATGTGTGGGATGGTGTTCCGCACCTGGGAGAACCGCTGGATAAAGGAGCGCAGCGACTCCCCAGGTTGTTGCTGGATGGCGTGGAGGTCGAGCTCCTTGCCAGGCCGGGTGTAAGAACTGCCGAAGTTGGTGATGAACTGCCGGCAGAGCTCTCCCCAGGAAGTTATGGAACCCTGAGGGAGGTTCATTAGCCAAGACCGGGCTGGGCCGGTCAAGGCGACGGGGAAGTAGTTGGCCATGACGGCCTCATCCCCTCCTGCGGCAAGTACGGCGGTGGAGTAGATCTGGAGGAACTCCGCCGGGTGGATGCTGCCGTCGTACTTCTCGGGCAGGTGCGGCCGAAACTTGCGCGGCCACCTCGCGAAGCGAAGGTGGGGCGCCAAGGGTGCACATCCTACCCCTGTTGCCGCAGGGATTGGTGCCGCGAACACTTGGTTCGCTGCTGGCACAGTGTACCCCGGTATGGGCAAGGCTGCGCCATAGGTCGGGGGCGCCGTTTGCAGGGCATATGGCTGTGGCATATTCTGCGCGGCGTATGCCTGGGGCAGAGGTCGCGTGGCGAAAGTCTGCTCTCCAGGCTGGGTCGAGGCCGACGTCACGCTGTCGCCAGCCTCCTGGTTGCGACGCCTTTCTCGACGTCGCTCGAGGTATACCCGGGCATCCTGGCCCAAGTGACACCGCTCCAGCTCTGTCCTCAGGTCCGTCGACTGGAGCCTGGTGGAGCTGGAATCCGCCGTCTGCTCGTCAACCGTTGGCGTGCGCGTCAGTGACACAGCCGGTTGGCTGGAGCGTCATCCCCGCCGAAGTCGAGGGTTTGCGGCGGCGATGACGAGACGGTCTACCTCGCGAATCCACTGCTGGGTTGCTGCCTGAGGCGCGTCCCCAGCAGGCGGATTGTGCAGTAGTGCTCTTGCTGCAGCTAGCGCACCCCCGTGAGGTATGCCCAGCGCAGCTGAAGACCTGATGCTGGTTGGAGCCTGCATTGCTGGAGTCGGCGTTGCCGGAGTCGGCTGCTGGCTCCCAGCTTGCGCCGACATACTCCGTCCTGAGTGCGTCGACATGTACTCCCCCCTGGTCACGGTTCGCCGCGAACGCGGGGGAGGAGAGTTTGCCGCTGAAGGTAGCCTGGTCATCTTTGTCGGCGGAAACTAGTCGCGCAAGGGAAAAGCCCCCTACCTGGCGCGCCAAATGTCGAAGTGTGTGGTCGACACTTCCCCCGGACCTGCACTGGGCAGCCCACGGAGGTTCTTTTTCGGAGGGGCTAGTCACTTGCGGAGAGCTTAAGCGTATGGACGAATTAAGGAGAATCTTGACACGGTGAGTTTTACGTGGTTCAGGCCGCCGGAGCGTAAAACCCTACGTCCACGGCGAGCTAAGGAGCTCGCTGTATTGCTTGTTGCTCAGAACCGGGGTCCTGAGCTTGGGGATGAGTGATATCTAGCCTATGAGTTGCGGGAGTGCAAACCCTTGCTAACGTCGCCTACCCGAGCCTTTTATAGTCCAAGGTTCGGGTGGCTTACAAGGGGCGCCCGGGACCCGACAGGTGGTCCCGGGGAGATTGCCTGCAGACTATCGTATCCGCAGTTATGTCGGTAGTTGTCTCTGGCGAAGGCTTCTGAGTCTTCTTCTTGCCGCCCTGCCCATGCCGCATGCTAGTCGTAGTGGTTGATGACGGCGGAGGCGGCAGGGGATGTCTTGTCGCTGTGTTTATTGGCTGGCAGGTTCTGACACCGCGCGCCAGTCTGTGATGTGACTAGGCGCAACGGCACCTGACAGAGGCGTGCTCCGCCTCTCTGCGTCTTTACGCCCGCTGCCTACCGCTCGGGGGCAGGCAGCGCTCTTCTGCCGGACACGTGGCGGGCCCGGAGCCCTCCTCAGAGAAGAGGGAGGTCCGGCCCCGCATGACACGTGGAGCCTTCGGACCTCTCCCCGCGGAGGGGGAGGTCCGGCTTCTGACGGCCACGTGGCGGGCCCGGAGCTCTCCTCTGAGGAGAGGGGGGTCCGGCCCCGCTGGACACGTGGCGCCTTCGGACCTCTCTCCCGCGGAGGGGGAGGTCCGGCTTCTGCAGGCCACGCGGCAAGCCCGGAGCTCTCCTCTGAGTAGAGGGAGGTCCGGCCCCGCCGAATGCGTGGCATCTTCGGAGCTCTCCCTGCGGAGAAGGGCGTGTTCCTTAGGCATTTTCCCCTGTGCGCGGGGGTACCCCATATCGCGGGTACCGACAGTGGTTGACACTTCCCCCGGACCTGCACTGGGCAGCCCGCGGAGGTTCTTTTTTCATAGGGGCTAGTCACTTGCGGAGAGCTTGAGCGTAGGGACGAATTAAGGAGGAGCTTGACACGGTGAGTTTTACGTGGTTCAGGCCGCCGGAGCGTAAAACCCTACGTCCACGGCGAGCTGAGGTGCTCGCTGTATTGCTTGTTGCCCAGAACCGGAGTCCTGAGTGTGATATCCTGACTCCCGGCTTAAAAAGGATTGATAGAGTACTCATACCACCAAGGTATACCTTCTTTTCCGGAAGCCCACCTGCAAAGGACTCCGGGGTTAAGCGTGCTTGGCCCGGAGGAATTTGGGGATGGGTGACCGACCGGGAAGTTTTCCCGGGTGCGCACGAGTGAGGACAAAGTGCGCAGAAAAGATGAGTGGTGGTATGTGGGGCCAGTCTATGATCCTAGAGAGCTGTCACAAATGGTATCAGAGCCGACCCTCGCAGTTTCACAAGTGCGTACGGGTTAGTGACAAGGATACGGTAGCGTACGGGTCAGGGACGCAGGTACGTAGGCATGACGCGTGGGTCCTCTTTGTGGGACATGGTATGGTACGTATGCTGCTAACCGGACCTATGGTATGCGTATGCCAGTACTGAACGTATGGACGTGGCTAAGAGGGGATGTTCCTGTCTTGGTGTTGACCGACGAGGACATCGGTCTTCTAAGGGGGGGTGAACGTATGGATTGTGTGGCAACGGGGACCGCGGCTGATGACTTTATCTTGCTTCCGCCTCCGCTCTTGATCTTCCTGCCGCTTCCGTACGAAGCATCGCCGGATCCCGGCTGACCCCCTGGCTTGGGGGCCGGCAGAGAGTGCCAGTTCCGCCCTTTGGCTGCTCTGGCACACTTGTCCACTAGGCTGAAGAGTTCTGAGACATCGCGGACCTCCCTGGTCGCGAGCTTCTCGAGCATCTTCCTGTCCCGAACGCCTTGCCGGAACGCAACCACCACAGAAGCGTTCTGGATGTGTGGGATGGTGTTCCGCACCTGGGAGAACCGTTGTATGAACGAGCGCAGCGACTCCCCTGGTTGTTGTTGGATGGCGTGGAGGTCAAGCTCCGTGCCGGGACGGGTGTATGAGCTGCCGAAGTTGCCGACGAACTGCCGGCAGAGCTCTCCCCAGGAAGTTATGGACCCCTGAGGTAGATTCATGAGCCAAGACCGAGCTGGGCCGGTCAAGGCGACGGGGAAGTAGTTGGCCATGACAGCCTCATCCCCTCCTGCGGCAAGTACGGCGGTGGAGTAGATCTGGAGGAACTCCGTCGGGTTGACGCTACCGTCGTACTTCTCAGGTAAGTGCGGGCGAAACTTGCGTGGCCACCTCGCGAAGCGAAGGCGGGGTGCAAGGGCCGCACATCCTGCACCTGCTGCTGCAGGTATTTGCGCTGCGAACGCTTGGTTCGCACTTGGCACCGTGTATCCCGGCATGGGCAAGGCTGCACCATAGACCGGGGGCGCTGCTTGCGGCGCATATGGTTGTGGCATATGCTGCGCGGCATATGCTTGAGACAGGGCTCGCGTGGCGAAGACCTGCCCTCCAGGTTGTGTCGAGGCTGACGACATGCTGTCGCCAGCCTCATGGTTGCGACGCCTTTCTCGACGTCGCTCGAGGTACACCCGGGCATCTTGGCCCAAGTGGCACCGTTCCAGCTCCCTTCTCAGGTCCGTCGACAGGAGCCTGGAGGAGCTGGAATCCGCCGTTTGCCCGTCAACCGTGGGCGTGCGCGTCAGCGACACAGCCGGTTGTCCTGGGCGCCGTCCTCGCCTAAACCGAGGGTTCGTGGCGGCGACGACGAGGCGGTCCACCTCGCGGACCCATTGCTGGGTCGCTGAATGGGGCGCATCCCCCGCAGGTAGGTTGCGCAGCAGAGCTCTTGCTGCAGCTAGCGCACCCCCATGGTGTACGCTCAGCGCTGCAGAAGACCTCACACTGGTCGGAGCCTGCATCGCCGGAGTCGGCTGCTGGATACCAGCTTGTGCCGACACACTCCGTCCTGAGTGTGTCGACATGTACTCCCCACTGGTCACGGTTCGCCGTGAACATGGAGGGGGAGAGTTTGCCGCTGAAGGAAGCTTGGTCATCTTCGTCGGCGGAAACTCGTCGCGCTAGGAGAAAAGCCACCTACCTGGCGCGCCAAATGTCGAAGTGTTCAGTCGACACTTCCCCCGGGTCTGCACTGGGCAGCCTGCGGAGGTTCTTTTTTCGGTGGGGCTAGTCCCTTGCGGAGAGCTTGCGCGGATGGACGAGTTAGTAAGAGCTTGATGCGGTGAGTTTTACGTGGTTCAGGCCGCTGGAGCGTAAAACCCTATGTCCACGGCGAGCTATGGAGCTCGCTGTATTGCTTGCTGCTCAGGGCCGGAGTCCTGAGCTTGGGGGTGAGTTACAGCTTGGGAGTGTATGGCTAGCGTATGAGTTGCAAAGTGCGAACCCTTGCTATCGTCGCCTACCCGAGCCTTTTATAGTCCAAGACTCGGGCAGCTTACAAGGGGGGCCGGGACCCGACAGGTGGTCCCGGGAAGATTGTCTATTATCTACCGTATCTGCAGTTATGCCGGTAGTTGTCTCTGGCCGAAGGCTTCTGAGTCTTCATATTGCCGCCCTGTCCATGCCGCATGCTAGTCGTAGTGGTTGATGACGGCGCAGGCGGCATGGGATGTCTTGTCGCGGTGTTTATTGGCTGGCAGGTTCTGACACCGCGCGCCAGTCTGTGATGCGACTGGGCGCAATGGCACCTGACAGAAGCGTGCTCCGCATCTCCGCGTCTTGGGAAGACGCGGCCCTTGAATACCTTGTGCGGGCAAGGTATGGGGCGTCTTTACGCCCGCTGCCTATCGCTCGGGGGCAGGCAGCGCCGTTCTGCTGCCACGTGGCGGTCCCGAAGCTCTTCTCAGAGGAGAGGGGGGGCCGTTCCGCGGGGCACGTGGAGCCTCCGGACCTCTCCCCACGGAGGGGGAGGCTCGGCTCCTGCTGGCCACGTGGCGGGCCCGGAGCTCTCCTCTGAGGAGAGGGAGGTCCGGCCCCGCTGTACGCGTGGCGCCTTCGGACCTCTCTCCCGCGGAGGGGGAGGCCCGGCTTCTGTATGCCACGTGGCGGGCCCGGAGCTCTCCTCTGAGGAGAGGGAGGTCCGGCCCCGCCGGATGCGTGGCGCCTCCGGAGCTCTCCCTGCGGAGAAGGGCGAGTTCCTTAGGCATTTTACCCTGTGCCTCGGTAGACCGCGATGACTGGAGCTTCTCTACCTCTTGGTGAGCCGCCAGCTCGCGATCCAACGCCGCCTGGTGCTCCCGGGAGGATTGCTCCTCCCTCACAGCGACAGCCGACTCGCGGAGCTCCAGCTCCTCAGCCTGAGCCCTCAGCTCGCCCTCTCTGGCCTTCAGTCGTGCGGCGATCTTCTCCTCCTCGGCCGCTGCAGCACGTTCCCGATCGGCGATGGCGCACTCTCGATGAGCTACCTGCAGCCGCAGCTCCTCCGCGGCAGCAGAGCGCGCTTCGGCCTTGGCTTCAACCTGGCCCAGGGCTTCGCGGTAGGAAGCACGGAGCCACCGGGTCTCTGAGTCCAGGTGGCTGATGGCTTTCTTCTGAGCGTCGAGCAGAGCACTCATGGCCTCAAGTCTCGACTGCCTCGAGTCAAGCTCCACCTTAGCCTCCTGGGTCCGCTGCTGCAGGAGGTGCTCCCAGCTACAAAGGCGTTCCCTCCCTCTGGCCAGCGCCCCCCGCTCCCGCTCAAAGGTGACCTGGAACTGTCGGGCGCTGGTCTGGACACGCCCCAGGGCATCCCACATGGGCGCCAGGACAGCGGGGACAGGAGTCGTGCCTCTGACCTCCCCTGTCGCATCTAAGACCGGCGGAGGTGCTGGTGCCTCAGCAACCGGAGCAAGACGCTGTCCTGAGGGAACCAGGGAGCCAGCAACTGCACCTACAGCGGCCCTTCCAGCCTCAGCACCGGACCTCCGGGCTGGCAAAGGAGGGCGAACAGGCGCGGCCGCAGCCACTGCAGAGGGCGAACCCGCCGGCATAAAGGAAGCCCCCGCTGGCTTGGGGGCCATTGGAACCACCGTGGTTCCCAGATGCTGTGGCACGGAGCCTCCGCCGACTGGAGATGGCCGGGTGATAGGCCCGCCACCGGCAGCTGTCGGTCCCTGCGGGGAAAGAACGCTCTCAGGCCAAGAAAGGAGACGAGAAAACTACTCCTACAAGCCAGAGAGAGCAACACTTACTGGTCGACATGAGCATTCCAACGGGTTTGTAGCCCCGGCCTCTGGGCCATAGTTGGACCGCCAGGACTTGCGGCTGGGACGGTCGCGGGCTGTGGCGTCTGAACCCCCGGCACACTCCCCGGCGTCGCCCCGCCGGCGTCCATCCTAGAAGCCCCTCCGCCTGAGGAAGGATGGCGGGACACTTGGGGGGTTCTTCGTACTGCCGCTGTCCGGGAAGAGACCCGCTGGAGTGGGATATCCGAGGTCTCTTTGGGTCGCCGCTCGATGGACCAGCGCCTCCGGGAGATGAGTGCAAGGGTGCGCCGGTTCCCTGACTCGGCGCAGGCGGCGCCCTTGGAGGAGACCGGGCGCGCTTCTTTTCCGGCTGCCCGGGGGCCGGCTCCTTGCCCTTCCCCTTGTCAGCGGCTTGAGTTCCGCCGGCCCTTGGGGCGGGTTGGGCAGTGACAGACGCCTCGCACTCCGATCCGGACCGTTCGGATCCCGGGATCGAGATGCCCCGGAAGGTATCCCCGACCTGACGGACGGTGATCCCGATGTCGTCGAGGTTCGGCATCTTCCGCAGCAGCTCTGACCTCCTCTGCGGCTCTAAGAAGAGGGGAGTGGCAGAGGACGGGAAGGCGGGGTCGCCACTGGGGATGAAGTCGCCACTCACCTTGCTCACCATCTCGTACAGCTCCTCATCAGAAGTATCAGAGCTGAGACCCTTCTCCAACCTGGTACACGCCTGCTCACCAGTGTAGTACCATGCTGGGCGGCTGCGCTGTTGCAAGGGTGCAATGCGGCACGACATGAAGTCTATTAGCACCATCAGGGACGTTAGCCCCTCGTTGGCCAGGAACCGGATTCGCTCGAAGATCGGTGCGTACTCCAGCTCCAACTCTGGGACCTCCTCCCAGAAGCGGCGCTCGGTGGTTGGGCCAGCGGTTGGGAGCTGCAGGCGATCGTGCTCGTCAGTCTGCACGACCACCCAGCTCTCTCTCCAGTTTTCCCACCTCGACGCACTGAAAGGTAGAAGGTACCAAGAGACCTTTGGGTCCTTGCAGCGATCTGGAAATAGTACGCCCCCATTTGGGTCTTCGAGCCGCGCCCAGTCGTCCGCAACATGAAGAAGTAGCGGAAGAGCGTCACTGAAGCGTGCACCCCCACAAACATCTCACAGAAATGGACGAAGACAGCGGCCTTTGCGAAGGAGTTGGGAGAGAGGTGGTGGAGTTGGAGACCATACGTCTCCAGCAATGTGACGAAGAAGGAAGAAATTGGCGGGACAAACCCCGCCAGGGCGTAAGCAGTAAAGAAGACCATCTCCCCCTTTTCCAGGAGCAGGGGGAGAGATCCCCGGCGGAGCCGGCGTTTCTGTTCCTCCGTGTGCCATCCCAGCAGCCTGCGCACTGGCCCAAGCTCGGCGGAACGAACGAGACGCGTCGGGAGCAGGTTGGAAGCCATGGCGGGGGAGAGCTCAAGGACAGGAAGACAAAGGCGCAAGAGTTCAAGGAAAGTGCAAGCGCTGGGAAGAGCGAAGGGAAGCCGCGATGCGGGTAAGATCCCCTTTTAAAACTTTCCAGGAACGACTCGAAGCAATTCAAAACTCTTCCAATACACCCCATGGGCAACCACTTGTCTCCAAGACCGAGCGCCGATGATAGGTGGACCCAAGCCGCCCAGCTGAAGTGGTGGGTCAAGGAGTTAGTCTCCCAAGAAGACGAGCCAGCAAGGCGCTTCGACGGTTCCCTAAGAAAGCGCCGCAACATGCAGAAGTGGCAGCCTTGGGAACCGCCACAGTAAAAGCAACCATCAAGTGGGCGCACGCTCCCACGATCCCGCGACTGTTCGTGCTCCGGCAGCGGTCAATGCGGGACTTAGAGGAAGTGCGCGGAACAGAAGAGACGGAGGCCCCACCTCGTGCTCGCTATCTCCCCCGAGATGGGCCCGGGGGCCACTGTCGGTACCCTCTATATGGGGTACCCCCGCGCACAAGGGAAAATGCCTAAGGATCTCGCCCTTCTCTGCAGGGAGAGCTCCGAAGGCGCCACGTGTCCAGCGGGGCCGTACCTCCCTCTCCTCAGAGGAGAGCTCCGGGTCCGCCATGTGGCCAGCAGCAGACGGACCTCCCCCTCCACGGTGAGATCTCCGAAGGCGCCACATGTCTCACGGGGCCGGACCTCCCTCTCCTCAGAAGAGAGCTCCGGGCCCGCCACATGGCCAACAAAAGCCAGACCTCCCCCTCCGCGGGGAGAGGTCCAAAGACTCAACGTGTCCCGTGGGGACGGACCTCCCTCTCCTCAGAGGAGAGCTCCGGGCCTGCCACGTGGCCAGCAGTACGGCGCTGCCTGCTCCCGCACGGTAGGCAGCAGGTGTAAAGACGCACCATACCTTGCCCGTACAAGGTATTCAAGGCCTGCGCATTCCACAAGATGCGAATACGCGGAGCACGCCTCTGTCAGGTGCCGTTGCACCCATCACAGACTGGCGCACCATGTCAGATCCTGCCAGTGAATAAACACAGCGACAAGACATCCCCTGCCGCCACCGCCGCCATCAACCACTATGACTAGCTTGCAGCATGGGCAGGGCACCAGGTCGCCTTCTTGTAGCTCCCAGACGCGCTTGGTCCTTTGGCGGTAGTGCCGGAGCACCAGCCGGGGCCGTGCATTGTGGGGTGTTGCCTGCAATCGTGCCTCGCCGACGAGGTCGGTATGTTCACGCTAGAGCGGGTCCTGCGTGGCTTCTCCCGGGAGCCCCGGGGTACCTTCTCCTATTGGCTCAGGCCGACAAGAGGTAGGAGGACCCGAACTCTTCTTGGGAGACCCAGGATGCCTTCCCCCATTGGCTCAGGCCGACTGGAGGTTGACGGATCCTGGGCGGCCACCAGGAGGTGAGGCCAAGGAACAGAGACGTGCACTCGGGTAGAGCTGGCCCGGTTCTGCACTGCCGGGGGCTGGTGCTTGGGCTGCCGCAACTGCTTGGATCTTCTCCAAGGCTGATACCGTAGCAGTGCAGTCTCCACAGATCTTTTGGGGCAGCTGTAGTCGGTTACCGCCCTGACTCGTCGTCACTGGATCTGGAGTCCTCACAGTTGTCTACCGTCTTTACGGCGCGCTGAGGCTCCTGGAACCCCACTTGGTGGTCGGCGTCGTCTTGAGTTTCGACCTTCTGCTTGCCCTCCCTTTGACGGAAGGGAGGGGCGTCAGCTCGCAGTTGCTTCCCCTTGCGGAAGCGCTCCGCGAGCTTCTGAATCTCCCGGCACTCAGCAGCAGTATGGTAACTGGTGTTGTGCACGGGGCATGGCTCGCCTTGGTCACCATCTGGAGCTGGTGACTGTCTCTGCCTCTTGTCGGGGCATGGCCCCCGAGCTCCACCGGGTGCTGCTGCTGCAGCAACGGGGGCTGCAGTCGGTGGCTTCATCTTGCCACCGTCCTGGTTCTTGATCTTCTTGCTGCTTCCATGGGAAGCAGCGCCAGATCCGGGCTGTCCTCCTAACTCGGAGGCTGGCAGTGAGTGCCAGTTCCGCCCTTCTGCTGCCTTGGCGCACTTGTCCGCCAGGCTGAAGAGCTCTGAGACGTCGCGAACCTCTCTGGTCGCGAGCTTCTCAAGCATCTTCTTGTCCCGTACACCCTGCCGGAACACCACCACCACAGAAGCATTTTGGATATGCGGGATGGTGTTCCGTACCTGGGAAATCTGCTGGATGAAGGAGCGCAGTGTCTCCCTAGGTTGTTGCTGGATGGCGTGGAGGTCGAGCTCCGTGCCAGGCCGGGTGTAGGAGCTGCCGAAGTTAGCAGTGAACTGTCGGCAGAGCTCTCCCCAGGAGGTTATGTAACCCTGGGGGAGGTTCATGAGCCAAGACCGGGCTGGGCCGGTCAAGGCGACAGGGAAGTAGTTGTCCATGACGGCCTCGTCCCCTCCTGCAGCAAGGATGGCGGTGGAGTAAATCTGGAGGAACTCCGCCGGGTTGACACTGCCATCGTACTTCTCGGGCAGGTGCGGCCACCTCGCGAAGCGAAGGTATGGTGCTAGGGCCGCACATCCAGCTCCTGTTGCTGCAGATGTTGGTGCTGCGAACGCTTGGTTCGCTGCTGGCACTGTGTACCCCGGTATGGGCAAGGCTGCACCATAGACCGGGGGCACCATTTGCAGGGCATATGGCTGGGGCATATGCTGCGTGGCGTATGCCTGGGACAGAGATCGCGTGGCGAACGTCTGCGCCTCAGGCTGGTTTGAGGCAGTCGACATGCTGTCGCCGACCTCCTGGGAAAATGCCTAAGGAATTCGCCCTTCTCCGCAGGGAAAGCTCCGGAGGTGCCACGTGTCCAGTGGGGCCGGACCTCCCTCTCCTCATAGGAGAGCTCCGGGCTCGCCACGTGGCCTACAGCAGCCAGACCTCCCCCCTCCGAGGGGAGAGCTCCGAAGGTGCCACGTGTCCCGCGGGGCCGGACCTCCCTCTCCTCAGAGGAGAGCTCTGGGCCCGCCACGTGGCCGGCAGAAGCTGGACCTCCCCCTCCGCGGGGAGAGGTCCGAAGGCTCCACGTGTCCTGCGGGGCCGGACCTCCCTCTCCACTGGGGATGGCTCCGGGCCCGCCACGTGTCCAGCAGAACAGCGCTGCCTGCCCCCGAGCGGTAGGCAACGGGCGTAAAGACGCCCCATACCCTGCCCGTACAAGGTATTCAAGGCCCGCATCTTCCCAAGACGCAGAGACGCGGAGCACGCCTCTGTCAGGTGCCATTGCGCCCAGTCGCATCACAGACTGACGCGCGGTGTCAGAGCCTGCCAGACAATAAACGCAGCGACAAGACATCCCATGCCGCCCCCGCCGTCATCAACCACTATGGCTAGCATGCGGCATGGACAGGGCTGCAAGACGAATACTCAAAAGCCTTCGCCAGAGACAACTACCGGCATAACTGCAGATACGGTAGATGACAGACAATCTTCCCGCGACCACCTGTCGGGTCCCGGGCCCCCCTTGTAAGCCACCCGAGTCTTGGACTATAAAATACTCGGGTAGGCGACGTTAGCAAGGGTTCGCACCTCTGCAACTCATACGCTAGCCATTCACACCCAAGCTGTAACTCACCCCCAAGCTCAGGACTCCAGCCCTGAGCAGCAAGCAATACAGCGAGCTCCATAGCTCGCCGTGGACGTAGGGTTTTACGCTCCGGCGGCCTGAACCACGTAAAACTCACAGTGTCAAGCTCTTACTAACTCGTCCATCTGTGCAAGCTCTCCGCAAGGGACTAGCCCCACCGAAAAAAGAACCTCCGCGGGCTGCCCAGTGCAGGTCCGGGGGAAGTGTCGACCGAACACTTCGACAGACACCTTTCTCGTCATCGCTCAATGAACACTCGGGCATCTTTGCCCAAGTGGCATCGTTCCAGCTCCGACCTCAGGTCCGTCGATGGCAGCCTGGTGGAGCGGGAATCCGCCGTCTGCCCGTCAACCGTTGGCGTGCGCGTCAGCGACACAGCCGGTTGACTGAGGCGTCGTCCCCGCTGAAGTTGAGGGTTGGCGGCGGCGATGACGAGGCGGTCTACGTCGTGAATCCACTGCTGGGTCGCTGACTGAGGCGCGTCCCCAGCAGGTGGATTGCGCAGTAGCGCTCTTGCTGCAGCTAGCGCGCCCCCGTGGGAGACGCTCAGCGCTGCAGAGGATCTCACGCTTGCTGTAGCCTGCGCTGCCGGAGTCGGCGCTACCGGAGTCGGCTGCTGGCTTCCAGCTTGCGCTGACATACTTCATCCTGAGTGTGTCGAGACGTAGTCCCCGCTAGTCACCGTTCGTCGTGAACGTGGGCAGGGAGAGCTTGCCGCTGAAGGAAGCTTTGTCACCTTCGCCGGCAAAAGCTCGTCACGCATAGGAAAAGTCCCCTACCTGGCACGCCAAATGTCGAAGTGTGTAGCCGACACTTCCCCTGAGCCTGCTCTGGGCAGCCCGCGGAGGTTCTTTTTCGGAGGGGTTAATCACTCGTGGAGAGCTTCAGCGTTAGGGACAATCGAGGGAGAAGCTTGACACAGGGATTTTAAAGTGGTTCAGACCGCCGGAGCGTAAAACCCTACGTCCACGGTGAGCAGAGTTGCTCGCTGTATTGCTTGCTGCTCAGAACCGGAGTCCTGAGCTTGAGGGTGGAAAATGTCGAATGGCTAGAGTGTGAGCGTGTGTAAGAGGCGAACCCTTGCTAACGTTGCCTATCCGAGCCTTTTATAGCCCAAGACTCGAGTGGCTTACAAGGTGGGCCCGGGACCTGACAGGTGGTCTCGGGGAGATTGCCTGCCATCTACCATATCTGCAGTTACGCCGGTAATTGTCTCTAGCGAGGGCTTCCGAGTCTTCGTTCTGTCGCCCTGCCCATGCCGCAAGCTACTCATAGTGGTTGATGATGGCAGGGGCGGCAGGGGATGTCTTGTCGCTGTGTTTATTTGTGGGCAGGCTCTGACACGGCGCGCCAGTCTGCGATGTGACTGGGCGCAACGTCACCTGACAGAGGCGTGCTCCCTGTCTCCGTGCCTTGGGAAGGCGCGGGTCTTGAATACCTTGTACGGGCAAGGTATGGCGCGTCTTTACTCTTGCTGCCTACCGCGCGGGGGGCAAGCAGCGCTGCTCTGCTGGCCACATGGCGGGCCCGGAGCTCTCCTCTGAGGAGAGGGAGGTCCGGCCCCGCGGGACACGTGGAGCCTTCGGAGCTCTCCTCATGGAGGGGGGAGGTCCGGCTTCTGCTGGCAACGTGGCGGGCCCGGAGCTCTCCTCTGAGGAGAGGGAGGTCTAGCCCTGCCGGACACATGGAGCCTCCGGAGCTCTCCCCGTGGAGGGGGAGGTCCGGCTCAGTTGGCCACGTGGCGGGTCTAGAGCTCTCCTCGGAGGAGAGGGAGGTCCGGCCCCGCTTGACACATGGCGCCTTCGGAGCTCTCCCTGCGGAGAAGGGCGAGGTCCTTAGGCATTTCCTTCTGTGCGCGGGGGTACCCCGTATTGAGGGTACCGACAGCGCAGGATTTTTCTGCGCTGGCGGGATCAACTCCTGCGACGGCGGCGGCAGCGCCCGTTCGTCCCCCTTCGCCAGCTCGGAAGCCAGTGGTTGTCGAGGGCTCGGTGGAGCCGGCTGGTGGCGTCCGGCCCTCTGGTGCTGAGGTGAGAGGAGCAGCTGCAGGCCCCCCGGCTTCTCCAGATCGGCGCCTTATCCCGGTCGCCGGGATGCTGGCGTCTCCTCCACTGGACGACGACGTGATGGAGGAGGTCGGGGGTGCGGCTTCGGCCTCTGCCGCCCCACTGCCCCTGGTGGACGCCTTGGAGCTTGCCCAGGTGAGCGTCCGGTAGGTCCTGGCCACACTCGAGCGTGAGTGGGAGGCGCTGGCATGGGAGAGGGATCGCCTACTCAGCTGGGGGCACCTCCTGAAGCAGCGGACTCAAGAGGTTAGGGCGGAGCTCGACTTGAGGCAGTTGATGCTCGATGCCATGGAGGCCCTCCTCGACGCTCAGAAGATGGCCGTCGACCGCCTGGACTCCAAGACCCAGCGGCTCCACCAGGAGACCCGCGAGGCTCATGCCATGGAGGAGCTGCGGCTGCAGCTAGCACGCCACGAGTGTGCCGTCACGGATTGGGAGCACACTGTGGCGGACGAGGAGAAGAAGGTCGCCGCACGGCTGGAGGCCAGCGAGGGCGTCCTGAAGGCCCGGGCTGAGGAGCTGGAGCTTCGGGAGGAAGCTCTGGCCGTGAGGGAGGAGCAGGCCTCCCGGGAGCGCCAGGCGGTGCTGGATCGTGAGTTGGCGGCCGACTTCTGAGCATCGGAGTTGGA
This sequence comes from Neostapfia colusana, assembly GCA_030760725.1. Lineage (NCBI taxonomy): Eukaryota > Viridiplantae > Streptophyta > Magnoliopsida > Poales > Poaceae > Neostapfia > Neostapfia colusana. The sequence continues at coordinate 25,786,357 of JASWHV010000017.1, read as the reverse complement.
GCAGCTCACCCAGGATATCCAGCTTCGGGAGGGCTGTCTGGTAGCCAAGGAGAAGAGATTCTCCGAGGAGGGACTCGATGCCCTGCTGGCAGCCCGCCAAGAGGTGGATAAGCTTCAGGCTTCGCGGTCCGTCGAGGCCCGAGCAGTCTGGAGCTTCATCGGCCAGGCGGGGTCCGCCCTGGTACCCCTCGGCTTCAGCCCCGTGAGGACGGGGGGCTCACGGGCAGGAGGTGGCCGAGGCGATCCCAGCGCTTGAGTCCATCGGCGCCAAGCTGGACGGGCTCGAAGCCGTGATTGCCGACGAGCTTGAGTCAGAGGGATGGGGCTTGGCGAAGGAGGTCTCCACGCACGTGCTGGCGTGCTTTGGAGTCGGGATCCCTCCCTCTCTTTGGAGCCAGTAAAATTGGGCCCCGTCATCCAGCGGGAGTGTCGGTACCCGCGATATGGGGTACCCCCGCGCACAGGGGAAAATGCCTAAGGAACTCGCCCTTCTCCGCAGGGAGAGCTCCGAAGGCGCCACGCGTCCGGGACGGCCGGACCTCCCTCTCTTCAGAGGAGAGCTCCGGGCCCGCCACGTGGCATACAGAAGCCGGGCCTCCCCCTCCGTGGGAGAGAGGTCCGAAGGTGCCACGTATCCGGCAGGGCCGGACCTCCCTCTCCTCAGAGAGGAGCTCCGTTCCCGCCACGTGGCCGACAGAAGCCGAACCTCCCCCTCCGCGGGGAGAGGTCCGAAGGCTCCACGTGTCCCGCAGGGCCGGACCCCCCCTCTCCTCTGAGGAGGGCTCCGGGCCCGCCACGTGGCCAGCAGAATGGCGCTGCCTGCCCCCGAGCGATAGGCAGCGGGCGTAAAGATGCCCCATACCTTGCTCGTACAAGGTATTCAAGGCCCGCGTCTTCCCAAGACGCGAAGACACGGAGCACGCCTCTGTCAGGTGCCGTTGCGCCCAGTCGCGTCACAGACTGGCACGCAGTGTCAGAGCCTGCCAGCCAATAAACACAGCGACAAGACATCCCATGCCGCCCGCGCCGTAATCAACCACTACGACTAGCATGCGGCATGGGCAGGGCTGCAAGACGGAGACTCAGAAGCCTTCGCCAGAGACAACTACCGGCATAACTGCAGATACCGTAGATGATAGACAATCTTCCCGGGACCACCTGTCGGGTCCCGGGCCCCCTTGTAAGCCACCTGAGTCTTGGACTATAAAAGATTCGGGTAGGCGACGATAGCAAGGGTTTGCACCTCCGCAACTCATACGCTAGCCATTCACACCCAAGCTGTAACTCACCCCCAAGCTCAGGACTCCGGCCCTGAGAAGCAAGCAATACAGCGAGCTCCATAGCTCGCCGTGGACGTAGGGTTTTACGCTCCGGCGGCCTGAACCAAGTAAAACTCACAGTGTCAAGCTCTTACTAACTCGTCCATCCGCGCAAGCTCTCCGCAAGGGTCTAGCCCCACCGAAAAAAGAACCTCCGCGGGCTGCCCAGTGCAGGCCCGGGGGAAGTGTCGACCGAACACTTCGACATTTGGCGCGCCAGGTAGGTGGCTTTTCCCTTGCGCGACGAGTTTCCGCCGACGAAGATGACCAAGCTTCCTTCAGCGGCAAACTCTCCCCCTCCGCGTTCATGGCGAACCGTGACCAGCGGGGAGTACATGTCGACGCACTCAGGACGGAGTGTGTCGGCACAAGCTGGTAGCCAGCAGCCGACTCCGGCAACGCCGACTCCGGCAATGCAGGCTCCGACCAGCGTGAGATCTTCTGCAGCGCTGAGCGTACACCATGGGGGTGCGCTAGCTGCAGCAAGAGCACTACTGCGCAACCCACCTGCTGGGGATGCGCCCCATTCAGCGACCCAACAGTGGGTCCGCGAGGTGGACCGCCTCGTCGTCGCCGCCGCGAACCCTCGGTTTCGGCGAGGGCGACGCCCCGGACAACCGGCTGTGTCGCTGACGCGCATGCTAACGGTTGACGGGCAGACGGCGGATTCCAGCTCTTCCAGACTCCAGTTGATGGACCTGAGAAGGGAGCTGGAACGGTGCCACTTGGGCCAGGATGCCCGGGTGTACCTCAAGCGACGTCGAGAAAGGCATCGCACTCAAGAGGCTGGCGACAACATGACGTCGGCCTCGACCCAGCCTGAAGGGCAGACCTTCGCCACGTGAGCTCTGCCGCAGGCGTACGCCGCGCAGCATAAGCCACAACAATGTGCTCTGCAAGCGGCGTCCCCGGCCTATGGCGCAACCTTGCCCATACCGGGGTACACTGTGTCAGGCGCAACTAAGCGTTCGCGGCACCAGTACCTGCACTGGGAGCCAGCAACCGGCTCTGGCAGCGCCGACCCCGGCAATGCAGGATCCAACCAGCGTCAGGTCTTCAGTAGCGCTGGGCGTACCCGGCGGGGGTGCGCTAGCCGCAACAAGAGTGCTACTGCACAATCCGCCTGCTGGGGACGCGCCTCAGGCAGCGACCCAGCAGTGGATTCGCGAGGTAGACTGTCTTGTCGTCGCCGCCGCAAACCCTTGACTTCGGCGGGGACGACGCTCCGGCCAACCGGCTGTGTCGCTGACGCGCATGCCAACGGTTGACGGACAGACGGCGGATTCCAGCTCCACCAGGCTTCCGTCGACGGACCTGAGGACTGAGCTGGAACGATGCCACCTGGGCCAAGACGCCTGAATGTTCCTCGAGCAGCGACGAGAAAGGCGTCGCAGCCAAGAGGCCGGCGTCAGCATGACGACTGCCTCAACCCTGCCTGAGGCGCAGACTTTCGCCACGCGAACTCTGCCCCAGACATACGCCACGCAGCATATTCCACAGCCATATGTCCTGTGACACGACCCGCTCAACCGAGACAGGCCACTCGCCCGGGAATCGCATTGGGTGGTGCCGTGTTATGCGGCACCCAACAACACACATATGAGGAACAATGTATTACATAAAACAATAGCGGAAGCTTACAAGTTTTTCTTTGTAAATACTTTACATCAAGTAACTACAGCGGAAGTCTTTATCAACTCACGTCGAATAACTAAGACCACCCGAGATGAAGTCCAGCCCGCGGACTCCTCTCGCTAGCAACACGAAGACACGCAGCAGCGGCTGGGTTCTCCATGTGTTACCTGACTCGGGAGTTCCCGAGTCTCACCGGACAACCTTCTTTTCAGCATCGTTGTTAACCTGCAAAACCACTTATATAGCAAGCGTGAGCACATAGGCTCAGCAAGTCTGACCCGTCTCTCCTAAACAAGAAACTCTACATGCATGATGGTTTCAAATGGGTCGGCTAGATTTGCATAAGGGACTCGCCTAAAGTTGATCCTTAACTTTCATATTTTAAGCCTCATTGTGCAGACCTTGAGCCGAAAAGCATCGCAACTCCACAATCAAACAAGAAACGCTTTGTTGCGATGCTCCTTGCACAAAGTGAAAGTAAACTTTAATGAGCCTATCTCTAATTCAATCATGGTTGCAATACAAGTTATAGCACATCCTCATCAAGTTCAAAAGAATAATTCCAGTTGTTACTACGTCAAGACGCAGTGGGCAAGTATGCTCATATAACCGCGAGCGACGGTGATTCGAATCAGTACACCCCCGGACTACACGACACGTACACCCGTACTCCGAGTTGCTGGCAGCAACCTCGACTGACGTTGTACGCGGCCATCTTTCCCAAGATCTTCCACATTGGACGCAGTCCAATTGCCCCGAGTGCGCAAGCTCCCTCAAGGTACATACCCGCTGTGGTATGTTCTTGAGCGAGGTACCTCCTGCTACCCTGACGCCGAAAGCCTAAGGCAGTTGGAAAAGTTCCACTATGGATCTCCCAAGGTACATCGGTTTCCTGGGTCCCATATAGCCAGTATGTGCCCGGTACACAACTCAAACTTGTCCAACAGGGCCAAGCACGGACGGGCCTTAACCGACACAGGAAGGGCTATGCACGCACGGCCTACAACCTGCTGCATCTAAACCTCCCTGCCCGGTCTCCATTTCTTATGTGTGAACTTTCCTCGTCTTCTCTAAATTGGACCCGTTCCAATTACACCAGCCCTAAACTCGCGAGTAGATTCCAACTACTCGTCTTCTACCAGACCTTTCCTACTAACATTAGCGTAGCCAAATTCCCTCGGGGAGTTGCTATTCTACCCTTTCTCTCTTAGGTGTTTCTGGTCATGCAAGTGGAGTTTTCAATATCATCTAGACGTAATGCAATCAATGATGCAAAGCTATGATCTCTACAAATAAAAATGCTTTATAAAACGGTTCAAATGCAAACCGGGGCTTGCCTGTTTTGCAGGTGACTACTGTTACAATCAGTTAGTGACGATCACTTGGAGCTTGATCACTTGATTTCCTCCCTCCTTGATCTTCACCTCAGGTTCTTCTCACCTTCTGCACGTATATGCTACACGATATGATCATGCATATGTATTTAATTGAAAAGCTTTTGTTCATACGATCTAATGACCATTTTAAAACTGGAACTTTGTTTAAGAATTTAAAATGACACTGGTGCTAGTGGTTTGAGTTGGGCTTAAACACTAAGATCAATTATTAAGTGCTTTTCCCACTTAAGTGTTGATCACCTTAAAAGATCACACATGACAGTGGTGATCCAGAGCTCTAATGGAGCTGAGAATTTTCGTGTGAGTTCCTTGTCACAAGAAAGTCCTCTGGACCAAAATTTAGCACCTTCCATGGAATGGTTTATTCAGAATAATTCTCTAAGTGTTTAGTCAAAGATGAATTAATTCTGAGGTAACATCCATGTTCATGTCAAACTCAGTGAACCACAATTTCAATTATAGTTTATAGAGTCTACATGAATTTTCCTAAGATTTTTGGAGCTAGGAATTTCCCAGAACTGAATTTACAAGTTTTGGAAATTCTCTGAAAATGTTTCTGTATTCATTTGAATACAGGAACTTACAATCTGAATTACCCTGATTAATTCAACTCCAAATCAGCTGAAACTTTTACAGGAGTCTAATAACACCCTATAGAATATTCTGGCAAAATTTGAGGATTTTTGGATAAACCAAACTTCCTCTAAAATTCTTTTACTGAAAAATTTAATGAATTTTCTAGAATTAAATAAAGACTTTCATACAAATTGGGTTGCATATTTGGATAGAGTTTGTCAATCTGAATCTAACCCAATTTGAATCACTAAATTTGGAGGTTCCTAGCAAAAGTTATGCTCTTCTAAAGTTTGGGGAAAAATCTGGGATTTGAATAAATCCGGGGAAAAGTTTAAACCTGACTGTGGGCCACAGGGCACGTGTCACCTACAGAATCAAAGGCACACGGGGCCACACATATTCCTCCGTGCAGTCACACGGGATTCCACAGCCACAGAGGATCAGGGTTTTAAACTCTCTCTCACTGACGACTGGGCCCGCTGACCCCTTCTTCTACCTCGGGTCAGTTCCCGTGCTCCGGGTGCCCGCGCCGCCGCCCTCGCCGGAGATCACCGGAACTCGATCTCCCGGCCTCTGCTCGAGCCCTTGCTCGCCGCCAGAGCCTAACCTGCCCTGCTGAGCACGATGGTAAGGTTTCCCCGAGCCGGCAAAATCTCTATGGTAGCTAGCGACGCTGCGGCAGCCCGGCACTTCATCGGCGACGTCGGCCGGACATCCTAGTGCACCAACAGTTCGACAAAATGGTGCTACAGCACCAGTGAATGTTGGGGAAGCTCGGCCTAGTCTCAAAAACGTTCGAGAATGATGGCAAACATGCTTTCACCGTGCGACCGCGGTCCCCCGGTTCGGTTGCCGGTAGAAACCCATGAAATACTCGGTCTATGTGCAGTTTTAGGCTAGAACCGTGAAGGGCAAAGGATCGCCTATCGCTTTGGGCCCATCGTGCAAACTTTGACGAACAAAGATTGAGAATTGGGAAGGAATTCGGGATTACCGTGCTGGAAGGTCAGATGGAGTACGCCGGAGCAACTTTTCAAAATTCACTCCCGGCGGTGCATGGCATGGGCTGAGCCTGGAAGGAGAGCAGCACGGTGCCTTGGCACATCCAGGAGCGCCGGTACTTGGTCGTGACAAGCGCCCGGTTGGGCTGCCCGCGGAAGCCTCCTTTTCAGGTCATATTCGGCCTTCGCGCGGCCGCGTTGCTCCCGGGGTTGGAGAGCCGATCACCGGTTAGGGACGCGGTGAGGAGGGAGAGGGAGCTGCGCCGGTGCTATCCGGCTACTGACTAGCTGCTGTTCGTGCCCGTTTGGGCCGGCTGTCGAGCAAATGACGGCGGCGGCGTACTCGCTCGGCTCTGCGTGAGTGAGAGGAAGAGCCTCTGTGCTCTGTCCGTGAGCAGAGGGAGAGCACGTTGTGGATGGATGAGGGCGCTGAGGGGGGGCTGTATCGGCGCTGGAGTCGGTTCCGGGGGCGGCCGACCAGCTGCGGGTGTGCTGTCCCGAGCAGCTGCTGTCGCTCCCCTGAAGGCAGCAAAACAGAGACCCATCTCTTTTGTGTAGATATTTTGGTACCTATGACATGTGGGTCCCATCTCCCCCTTATCTCTCCCAAAATATCCCAACAATCTGCAAATGATGAAATTCAACTGTGTGGAGTTGAAAATTAAACTGCATTTGAATAATTGGGCACAATTCATCCAAATTCAAATAGGTACTTGAATTCTTTGTCTTTTAAAGTCCATTTTGCAAAATGGGTTGCAAACTATTTCCATAAATCATGAAACTTTGCACACCCCGTAATTTGGACTCAAGGAATTCAAATATGAAATCTAATTTTTATTTTGGCTGCTGCAAATGAGATTTTTCGCACAACAGTTTTGAATTCCATTGTGTTTTTCTCATTTGAATTTTTGTTTGAACAAATTGTTCCAAATCTGATTTTTGTTTTTCTCACACATATGGGAACTTCCCATCCTTGTTTTAGACCCCTCTAGGGTTCCAAGTTCTCAAATGAACATTTGACTTGTGTGAAGAAAGCCCTCATGTGTGTTATCACATGTGGGAAAAAGTTTTAACAAGTCCCAAATTTCATACACATGAAACAAAACTTTGCAAACAAGTGTTTCTTTGTGTTCATAATTTTGGGACCTTTACATCCTGCAAACGGCGCCCCCGGTCTATGGCGCAGCCTTGCCCATACCGGGGTACACTGTGCCAGCGGCGAACCAAGCGTTCACGGCACCAACACCTGCAGCAACAGGGGCAGGATGTGCGGCCCTGGAGCCCCACCTCCGCTTCACGAGGTGGCCGCGCAAGTTTCGGCCGCACCTGCACGAGAAGTACGATGGCAGCGTCAACCTGGCGGGGTTCCTCCAGATCTACTCCACCGTCGTACTTGCCGCAGGAGGGGATGAGGCCGTCATGGCCAAGCTACTTCCCCGTCGCCTTGACCGGCCCAGCCCGGTCTTGGCTAATGAACCTCCCTCAGGGTTCCATAACTTCCTGGGGAGAGCTCTGCCGGCAGTTCATCGCCAACTTCGGCAGCTCCTACACCCGTCCCGGCACAGATCTTGACCTCCAAGCCATCAAGCAACAACCTGGGGAGTCGCTGCGCTCCTTCATCCAGCGGTTCTAACAGGTACGCAACACCATTCCGCATATTCAAAGTGCTTCTGTGGTGGCGGCACTTCGACAGTGTCCAGGACAAGAAGATGCTTGGGAGGCTTGCAACTAGAGAGGTCTGCGATGCCTCCGAGCCCTTCAGCCTGGCGGACAAGTGCGCCAGAGCAGCCGGAGGGCGGAGCTGGCACTCACTGCCAGCTTCCAAAGCCGGAAGACAGCCCGAAGACGGCGGAGTTCAAGCTGAGCTCCCAACCACGCCAGACAGCCAAGAGCCAAGCACTGGCTGACTTCATGGCTGAGTGGACGCCAACGAAGGCTGACCCAGGGGGCCGCAAAGACGGTGAAACAATGTACCGAGCTCCGGTCTTCACCGGGCCTCACTGGATGCTCTTCTTCGACGGCTCCTCGCGAAAGCAGGGGGCCGGTGCCGGCGTACTGCTTCTCATGCCATCGGGGGAGCAGTCTGGGTACATGGTGCGTCACAATTCCAAGGCAACCAACAACTTGGCAGAGTATGAAGCACTCATCTTTGGCCTAAAAGACAGTCCTGTCTCTGGGCGCTCGCCAGTTGTTGGCGCAGGGTGACTCCCAGCTAGTTATCAAGCAAGTTAAGGGTGAATGCCCCTGCAATGACCCACAGCTAGCTGCTTATCTGCTTCACGTGCGGATGTTGGAGAAAGAATTCCTCGCCTTGGACCTGCGCCATGTACCGCGCGCTTGCATGGCCGCAGCTGACGACCTCTCAACGAAAGCCTCCATCGGAGCCCCTGCGCATGAAGGAGTCTTCGAGAGGACGTTGCTGCGGTCCACAGCCCGGCCCGCCGAGCCGGGCGAAGGGGGCTGAACCAGTGCCTCGAAGCTAGGCAGTCCCGGCGGCCCTGGATGCCGCCAAAGGATCGTAAGAGTCACTGGGGACTCCGTGCAACCCAGCGCTCAAGATCCAGAAGCTCAAGTAGTCCCGATGCATGGACCACGGAGGTCTGGGACTCCTTGAAGGACATCCTTCCTGATGAACGTGCATCCGCTGAACGGGTGGTGCGGATGGCTAAGTGCTACACGCTGGTATCTTTACTGGCGTGGCGCCACGACATCCTATTGCGGTGCATAACCCAGGAGGAAGGCTGCGATTAGCTCGCAGTAGTCCAAGGAGGCAAGTGCTGGAAACGCTCATCGTCCCGCACGTTGGTCGGTTAAGCCACCCGGCATGGCTCCTACTGACCGAGAGCCACCTGGACGCTGTCAAACCGGTTAGGGATGCAATGCGTGCCAGGTCCACGCCAAGCAGACCCACACAACCGGTGCAGACGCGCACCCAGAGCCGTCGGGGGATACCGGCTCCTCCATGTCGAGGGCCAGCCGGACTTCCCAGGGCCGGGTCACGGGAACTACCCTTCCACATGGTATGCGGGGCCGAAGCCATGCTTCCCCCTGATATAGCCATGGGGGTCCCCCCGTGTCCGGCGTACGACGAAGCCACGCATGACCCGCTCTGCGTGAAGACAGGCGCTCCGACGCTACCCATTAAGTTCACCATGCTTACTTAGGTGTTTATTTAAATTACGCATTAATTTATATGAACACCTCCCCACGCTCTAGACAGTGTGCGTCCATTGTATACTCGGCTCCTCTTTCCTGCTCTCATGCATAGTCGATATTTGCCGTCCTGCCGAAGGCGGTAGTGCTTGGGGTACCTGCCAGAGGCCCGGTGGCCTTTTGGATCTCCCCCTTTAAGGGTACTGCACCGCCAGTTGGTCTCCTCCGAGAAAAGACCTACGCTAGAACGGGGGGTCAGGAGCCTTGCTTTGCCCGGTCTTGCACCCAAAGCATGTGCACTCTGCCTCCCGGCGCTACGGTCTGAGTACCAGGGGGCCGGGCGGTTACACCCTGACTGGGGCTGGGGCCAGACCTCCGGGACCAAGTGCACTGGATTGCCCAAGCCCCGTATTCCTGCCTGGGACAGTAAGCCAAATGAGACTAAGGGATAGGAAAGGGGGGACCACTGAGCAGTTCCGGACCTCCGCCCCCACAGCCAGGCCGAGCTCCGAGGCCAGCCCTCGCCCTCCTTTAAGAGGCGAGCGCTGATGCCGGACCTCACGCCCTTCGCTGGCCTGAGCTCCGATGACTTCCGGACTCCGCCTCCACAGCCAGACCGAGCTCCGAGGCCAGTCCTCGCCCACCTTTCAGAGGCGAGCGCTGATGCCGGACCTCACGCCCTTCGCTGGCCTGAGCTCCGATGACTTCTGGACTCCGTCCCCATAGCTGGGCCGAGCTCCGAAGCCAGCCCTCGCCCTCCTTTCAGAGGCGAGCGCTGATGCCAGACCTCACGCCCTTCGCTGGCCTGATCTCCGATGACCTCCGGACGTCACGCCCTTCGCTGGCCTGAGCCCCGATGACTTCCGGACTCCGCCCCCATAGCTGGGCCGAGTTCCGAGGCCAGCCCTCGCCCTCCTTTCAGAGGCGAGCGCTGACGCCGGACCTCACGCCCTTCGCTGGCCTGAGCTCCGATGACTTCCGGACTCCGCCTCCACAGCCAGACCGAGCTCCGAGGCCAGCCCTCGCCCTCCTTTCAGAGGCGATCGCTGATGCCGGACCTCACGCCCTTCGCTGGCCTGAGCTCCGATGACTTACGGACCTCCGCCCCCACAGCCGGGCCCAGCTCTGATGCCAGGCTTCACCCTCTCCTAAGAGGCTGAACACCGAAGCCGTCAAGACCCTGCCAGCACAGGGAGTACTCAAGGCAAGAAAGTGCACGGATCAGAAGAGACGAAGGTCCCACCTCGGGCTCGCTATCTCCCCCGAGATGGGCCCGGGGGCCACTGTCGGTACCCTCGATATGGGGTACCCCCGCGCACAGGGGAAAATGCCTAAGGATCTCGCCCTTCACCGCCGGGAGAGCTCCGAAGGCGCCACGCGTCCAGCGGGGCCGGACTTCCCTCTCCTCATAGGAGAGCTCCGGGCCCACCACGTGGCATACAGAAGCTGGACCTCCCCCTCCGCGGGAGAGAGGTCCGAAGGTGCCGCGTGTCCGGAGAGGCCGGACCTCCCTCTCCTCAGAGAGGAGCTCCGGGCTCGCCGCGTGGCCAACAGAAGCCGAACCTCCCCCTCCGCGGGGAGAGGTCCGAAGGCTCCACGTGTCCTGTGGGGCCGGACCCCCCTATCTTCTGAGGAGGGCTCCGGGCCCGCCACGTGGCCAGCAGAACGGCGCTGCCTGCTCCCGAGCGATAGGAAGCGGGCGTAAAGACGCCCCATACCTTGCCCGTACAAGGTATTCAAGGCCCGCGGCTTCCCAAGACGCGGAGCATGCCTCTGTCAGGTGCCGTTGCGCCCAGTCGCATCATAGACTGGCGCGCAGTGTCAGAGGCTGCCAGCCAATAAACGCAGCGACAAGACATCTCATGCCGCCCCCGCCGTCATCATACACTACGACTAGCATGCGTCATGGGCAGAGCTACAAGACGAAGACTCAGAAGCCTTCGGCAGAGACAACTACCGGCATAACTGCAGATATGTTAGATATCAGTCAATCTCACCGGGACCACCTGTCGGGTCCCGGCCCCCCTTGTAAGCCACCCGAGTCTTGGATTATAAAAGGCTCGGGTAGGCGACGTTAGCAGGGGTTCGGACTCTAGCCATCCGCACCCCTAGGTTCGCACTTTGCAACTCATACGCTAGCCATACACTCTCAAGCTGTAACTCACCCCCAAGCTCAGGCCTCCGGCCCTGAGCAGCAAGCAATACAGCGAGCTCCATAGCTCACCGTGGACGTAGGGTTTTACGCTCCGGCGGCCTGAACCACGTAAAACTCGCCGTGTCAAGCTCTTACTAACTCGTCCATCTGCGCAAGCTCTCCGCTATGGACTAGCCCCACCGAAAAAAAAACCTCCGCGGGCTGCCCAGTGCAGGCCCGGGGGAAGTGTCGACCGCACACTTCGACATAGGCCATCTTGGACCTCCGGGAGGTCCCGTTGGACTTCGGGGTGGTCATCCTGGACCTCCGGGAGGTCGTCTTGAAATTCTGAGAGCTCCTGGTGCTTGTCTTCTGCTGTCGGAGCAGGTTGCGGCGATGAGGGGTCCGGCCGCTCTGTGACGAGGACCATGATCACCACCTCTGTTGTTGCCGCGATGTAGAGCAACAGGTGCTCTCCGGGCACGGGGGCTACCATGATGGGTAGGGTCATCAGGAGCTGCTTCAACTCCTGGAATGCTTCTTCTGCTTCACCGGTCCAAGCAAACGGACCGGATTTGTGAAGGAGCTTAAAGAAGGGGAGTGCCCGCTCCGCTAGCCTCGGTATAAACCGACTCAGCGCAGCTAGGCATCCCGTGAGTTTCTAGACATCCTTGATGCGGGCAGGGGCCGCATCAGATCGATGGCCTTTATCTTCTCTGGGTTAGCCTCGATCCCTCGGTGTAGACCAGGAACCTGAGGAGCTTCCCAGAGGATACGCCGAACACAAATTTGTCTGGGTTCAGCTTGGTGCGCGTGGAGCGCAGCTTGTCAAAGACTAGAGCTAGGTTATCTAACAAGGATGAGCTCTGTCTAACTTTTACAACGATGTCATCGACGTACACCTCTACTAAGTCTCTTATGAGCTCCCCAAAGGTTTTGTGCATAGCATGAACAAAGGTGGGGAGAGCATTCTTTAAACCGTAAGGCATGAAGACATAACAATACAGGCCGTCTACTGTGATAAAAGCAATATGTTCTAAATCTTCTCTAGACATAGGGATTTGGTGAAAGCCTGAGTAGGCGTCTAGGAAGCATAGCATATCACAGCCTGATGTAGAGTCTACTATTTGATCTATTCTAGGGAGAGGGAATGGATCTTTAGGACATTCCTTATTGAGACTGGTGTAGTCGATGCACATCCGGAGCTTCCCGCCGGCCTTCGGGACGTCGACGGGGTTCGCCAGATACCGGGGGTGGTGGACTTCCCGTATGTCGAAGTGTGTAGTCGACACTTCCCCCGGGCCTGCTCTGGGCAGCCCACGGAGGTTCTTTTTCGGAGGGGCTAGTCACTCACAGAGAGCTTATGCGTTAGGGACGATTGAGGGAGAAGCTTGTCACAGGGATTTTTACGTGGTTCAGGCCGCCGGAGCATAATACCCTACGTCCACGGTGAGCAGAGATGCTCGTTGTATTGCTTGGTGCTCAGGAGCGAACCCTGCGTGAGAGTGTGTAAAATGTCGAACCCTTGCTAACGTTGCCCACCCAAGCCCTTTATAGTCCAAGGCTCGGGTGGCTTACAAGGTGGGCCCGGGACCCGACAGGTGGTCCCGGGGAGATTGCCTGCCATCTACCATATCTGCAGTCACGCCGGTAGTTGTCTCTGGCGAGGGCTTCCGAGTCTTCGTTCTGCCGCCCTGCCCATGCCGCAAGCTAGTCGTAATGGCTGATGATGGCAGGGGCGGCAGGGGATGTCTTGTCGTTGTGTTTATTGGCGTACAACCTCTGACGCGGCACGCCGGCATTCACTGCGATGTGATTGGGCGAAACGGCACTTGACAGAGGCGTGCTCCGCGTCTCCGCGCCTTGTGAAGGCGTGGGTCTTGAATACCTTGTACGGGCAAGGTATGGTGCGTCTTTACTCTTGCTGCCTACCGCGCGGGAGCGGGCAGCGCTGCTCTTCTGGCCACGTGGCCGGCCCGGAGCTCTCCTCTAAAGAGAGGGAGGCCCGGCCCCGCTGAACACATGGAGCCTTCGGAGCTCTCCCCGCGGAGGGGGGAGGTCCGGCTCTGCTGGCCACTTGGCGGGCCCGGAGCTCTCCTCTGAGGAGACGGAGGTCCGGCCCCGCTAGACACGTGGAGCCTTCGGAGCTCTCCCCGCGGAGGGGGGAGGTCCGGCTCTGCTGGCCACGCGGCGGGCCCGGAGCTCTCCTCTGAAGAGAGGGAGGTCAGGCCCCGCTGGACACGTGGAGCCTTCGGAGCTCCCCCAGCAGAGGGGGGAGGTCCGGCTCTGGTGGCCACGTGGCTGGCCCGGAGCTCTTCTCTGAGGAGAGGGAGGTCCGGCCCCGCTGGACACGTGGCGCCTTCGGAGCTCTCCCTGCGGAGAAGGGCGAGGTCCTAAGGCAGTTTCTCCTATGCGTGAGGGTACCCCATATCGAGGGTACCGACAGTGGCCCCCAGGCCCATCTCGGGGGAGATAGGGAGCCCGAGTTGGGGCCCCTGTCTCTTGCACTCCGCGCACCTTCTCGAAGACACGCATTGACCGTTGCCGGAGCACAAACAGTCGTGGGATCGTGGGGGCGTGTGCCCCACTTGATGGCTGCTTTTACTGTGGTGGTTCCCAAGGCTGCCACTTCTGCACGTCGCCGCGCCCTTTCGGGAACCACTGAAGCGTCTTGCCGGTTCGCCTTCTTGAGAGGCTGACTTCTTGGCCCACCGCTTCAGTTGGATGGCTCGTGTCGGTACCCTCGATATGGGATACCCCCGCGCACAGGGGAAAATGCCTAAGGACCTCGCCCTTCTCCACAGGGAGAGCTCCGAAGGCGCCACGTGTCCAGCAGGGCCGGACCTCCCTCTCCTCAGAGGAGAGCTCCGGACCCACCACGTGGCCAGCAGCAGCCGGACCTCCCCCCACCGCGGGGAGAGCTCCGAAGGCTCCACGTGTTCCGCGGGGCCGGACCTCCCTCTCCTCAGAGGAGAGCTCCGGGCCCGCCACGTGGCCAGCAGCAGCCGGACCTCCCCCCTCCGCGGGGAGAGCTCCGGAGGCTCCACGTGTTCCGCGGGGCCGGACCTCCCTCTCCTCAGAGGAGATCTCCGGGCCCGCCACGTGGCCAGAAGCAGCAGGATCTCCCGCCTCCGCAGGGAGAGCTCCGAAAGCTCCACGTGTCCCGCGGGGCCGGGCCTCCCTCTCCTCAGAGGAGAGCTCCGGGCCCGCCACGTGGCCAGCAGAGCAAAGCTGCCTGCCCCCACGCGGTAGGCAGCAGGCGTAAAGACGCGCCATACCTTGCCCGTACAAGGTATTAAAGGCCCGCGCCTTCCCAAGACGCGGAGACGCGGAGCACGCCTCTGTCAGGTGCCATTGCGCCCAGTCACATCGCAGACTGGCGCGCCGTGTCAGAGCCTGCCCGCCAATAAACACAGAAACAAGACATCCCCTGCCGCCCCTGCCATCATCAACCACTACGACTAGCTTGCAGCATGGGCAGGGCGGCAGAACGAAGACTCGGAAGCCTTCGCCAGAGACAACTACCGGCATAACTGCTGATACGGTAGACGGCAGGCAATCTCCCCAGGACCACCTGTTGGATCCCGGGCCCACCTTGTAAGCCACTCGAGCCTTGGACTATAAAAGGCTCGGGTAGGCAACATTAGCAAGGGTTTGAACTCTGTGGACTTGCACTCTAGACATCACTCACCCTCAAGCTCTGAACACCGGTTCTGAGCAGCAAGCAATACAACAGCACCTATGCTCACCGTGGACGTAGGGTTTTACACTCCGGCAGCCTGAACCAAGTAAAACTCCCCGTGTCAAGCTTCTCCCTCACTCGTCCTTAACGCTGAAGCTCTCCGCAAGTGTCTAGCCCCTCCGAAAAAGAACCTCCACGGGCTGCCCAGAGCAGGTCCGGGGGAAGTGTCCACTACACACTTCGACATTTGGCGCTCCAGGTTGGGGGCTTTTCCCTTGCGCGATGAGCTTTTGCCGGCGAAGATGACCAAGCTTCCTTCAGCGGCAAGCTCTCCTCCCCCGCGTTCACAACGGACCGTGACTAGCGGGGACTACGTCTCGACACACTCTGGACGGAGTGTGTCGGCGCAAGCTGGAAGCCAGCAGCCGACTCCAGTGGCGCCGACTCCGGCAACGCAGGCTCCAGCGAGCGTGAGATCCTTTGCAGCGCTGAGCGTCCCCCACGGGGGCGCGCTAGCTGCAGCAACAGCGCTACTGCACAATCCACCTGCTGGGGACGCGCCTCAGTCAGCGACCCAGCAGTGGATTCGCGAGGTAGACCGTCTCGTCGTCGCCGCCACAAACCCTCGACTTCGGCGGGGAGACGCCCCGGCCAACCGGCTGTGTTGCTGGCGCGCACGCCAACGGTTGACGGGCAGACGGCAGATTCCATCTCCACCAGGCTCCCATCGACGGACCTGAGGACAGAGCTAGAACGATGCCACTTGGGCAAGGATGCCCGAGTGTTCATTAAGCGACGGCGAGAAAGGCGTCGCAACCAAGAGGCCGGCGACAGCGTAACGTCTGCCTCGACCCTGCCTGAGGCGCAGAGCATGTGCCCCAGCCATATTCCCTGCAAGCGGTGCCCCCGGTCTATGGCGCAGCTTTGCCCGTAACGGGGTACGCAGTGCCAGCGGCAAACCAAGCGTTCGCGGCACCAACGCCTGCAGCAACAGGAGCAGGATGTGCGGCCCTGGCTCCACACCTTCTCTTCGCGAGGTGGCTGCGCAAGTTTCAGCTGCACCTGCCCGAGAAGTACGACGGCAGCGTCAACCCGGCGGAGTTCCTCCAGATCTACTCCACCGCCGTCCTTGCTGCAGGAGGGGACGAGGCCATCATGGCCAACTACTTCCCCATCGCCTTGACCGGCCCGGCCCGGACTTGGCTCATGAACCTCCCCCAGGGTTCCATAACCTCCTGGGGAGAGCTCTGCCGGCAGTTCACTGCCAACTTCGGCAGCTCCTACACCCGGCCTGGCACGGAGCTTGACCTCCACGCCATCCACCAACAACCTGGAGAGATGCTGCGCTCCTTCATCCAGCGGTTCTCGCAGGTAAGCAACACCATCCCGCACATTCAAAGTGCTTCTGTGGTGGTGGCGTTCCGGCAGGTTGTCCAGGACGAGAAGATGCTTGAGAAGCTCGCGACCAGGGAGGTTCGCGACGTCTCAGAGCTCTTCAGTCTGGCGGACAAATGCGCCAGGGCAGCTGAAGGGCGGAACTGGCACTCTCTGCCAGCCTCCGAGTCAGGAGGGCAGCCCGGATCTGGCGCCGCTTCCTATGGAGGCAGCAAGAAGATCAAGAACTGGGGCGGTGGCAAGACGAAACCACCGGCTGCGGCTCCCGTTGCTGCAGCAGCAGCACCCAGTGGGGCTCGGGGGCCACGCCCCGACAAAAGGCAGCGACAGTCACCAGCTCCAGAGGGAGACCAAGGTGAACTGTGCCCCGTGCACGGCACCAGCTACCATACTGCTGCTGAGTGCCGGGACATCCAGAGGCTCGCAGAGCGCTTCCGCAAAGGGAGGCAGCTGCGAGCTGATGCCCCGCCCTTCCGTCAAAGGGAGGGCAAGCAGAAGGTCGACGCCCCAGACAACGTCGGCTACCAGGTGGGGTTTCAGGAGCCTCAGCGCGCCATAAAGACGGTGCACAACGGTGAGGACTCCGGCTCCAGTGATGACGAGCCGGGGCAGTAGCCGACTACGGCTGCCCCAAAAAATCAGTGAAGACTGCACTGCTGCAATATCAACCTTGGAGAAGCTCCAAAAAGTTGCAGCATCCCAAGCACCAGCCCCGATGGTGCAGAACCGGGCCAGCTCCACCCGTGTGCACATCTCTGTTCCTCGGCCTTACCTCCTGGGGGCCGCCCAGGGTCTGTCAACCTCTTGACGGCCTTAGCCAGAAGGGGAAAGACGTCTTGGGTCTCCCAAGAAGAGTCCGGGTCCTCCTACCACTTTACGGCCTTAGCCAGAAGGGGAAGGTACCCTGGGACCCCCGGGAGAAGCCGTGTTGGACCTGCTCCAGCGTGAAGATATCTGCCTCGTCGGTGAGGCACGAGTGCAGGTAACAACCCACAACGCACGGCCCGGCTGGTGCTCTAGAACTACCGCCAAAGGACCAAACGCGTCAGGGACCTGCAAGAAGGTAACCTGGTGCCGCGGCATACACTTTCCCATGAAGGACCTATAAACTCTCCCCCAGCCGGGAAGGTCCCTTCCGAGTCACGAAAGTTGCCGTCCCAGGTACACACACCTTTCCACCAAGGATGGGATCCGTTCCCGAACCCTTGGAGCATGGAACATCACAGTAAGTTCTACCTCCTGAGCATTAGTAGAACAGGGCGTTACCTTTCTGTAATAAATCCCATAGAGTCCAGGAACAGCGCTCGGAGCAGCTAAGCCTCAGGGGACGGTCCAGGACTACGTCCAGCTTAACCTGGTTTCGACCCCAAGCGCGTAGAGTCTTGCTTCCCTTCTTAATGGGGCGGGTCGTTGCCTCCATGTACAGTGACATGACCCCACGGTCTTGTCAAGCCAGGATCACGCTGAGGGGTGCTGCGTTGCACAGCACCGTATAACACACGTCAAAGGTACAAAGCGGAAGCGAAATTTTATTACATAAACAAGTTTATGAACATGTTTACAACAAAATAAGTTCAGTCTACCCTCACGGGTGTAGACTAAGCATCAAGTGCACGTTCAGCCCTTGAACGTGTCCTTGCTAGCACACACACGCACTAACTCTGCGGCATGCACGACTCCCACTCGACGGGGTTCCCCTGCTGGGGTTCCGTCTCCTCTTCGGGAGTCCTTTCCTCATAGAACCCTGCAAAAGCTTCAAACACAAGCAGTGAGCATGAAGGCTCAGCAAGTCTGACCCGTCTCACCTAAACATGGAACTTCTACATGAGGGGTGATGGGTTACATGAGGTAAAAATCATTTGCAAGGACTCGCCTAATTAGTAGAACCTTACTTTCAAGTTTTAGCAGCAGGTTGTGGATAACCTTATGCTAAGGCACATGAGAGAGCCGCAATCAAACAAGAAACGCATTTCTCTCATGTACATTGCCCAAAGTTGAAAAAAACTTAAGTTAGCTCTAAACTACAGCAATTCATTAGCAATCAAGTCCATCTTTCAATCAGCAACATTTGAAGATGTAACTAGCCTGTTCTTTCTACGTCAGGTACAGTTAACAAGTG
Organism: Neostapfia colusana; assembly: GCA_030760725.1. NCBI lineage: Eukaryota > Viridiplantae > Streptophyta > Magnoliopsida > Poales > Poaceae > Neostapfia > Neostapfia colusana. Next base: position 25,767,946 of record JASWHV010000017.1, on the reverse strand, counting down.
GTACTCACTGACCGCGAGGGATGGCGATTATAATCGATTTCCACCTGCAGGGTTACCCGAACAACCCGTCACGTACGCCCGTACTCGATGTTGCCTACAACAACCATCACGGACGCCGTACGCAACTACCTTTCTCCCGTCAGCCAAATATTGAACCGGTCCCATCGTCCCGAGCAAGAGGTCTCTGCACGCGCATCTCAGTGCTGCCAGCCGATTTACACCTCAAGCTCTCAACCTACCCTCTAAACGACGGGCAATGCCTCAATACCCAGCTACCAAAGTTACATCGGTTTCCCGGTTCCCATATAGCCGGTAGGTCTTCGGTACTGTTCTAACTTGTTCAACAGGCCCGCACATGGCTCGGTCCTCAATCGACACAAGCGGAGCTACAGCACACAGGCCCCAATGTCCTGCTGCCCTTACCCTCCGCTCGGTCTCATTTTCTTACCAGGTGTTTCATGTGCTATCACTACCCGAGTCGAGTGCCTCTAGCCTATGCTCGCGAGTAATTCCATCTACTCGACTTGTACCGAATCCTACTCTATCCTAGCAATGCAGTAACTAACGGGGTTTGAAATCCTAAACCGAACCCATGGTTCTCTTGTCTATGCAGTAGGGCTTCCAAACAAGACTCTAATGCAAAGAATAAGTAACAAGTATGTGCTCAAAACAATAAAAATTTGTAAAAAGGTTAATGCAAACCAGAGCTTGCCTTGCTGCTCTTGGTCGTAGGCTAGCTGTTCCTCCGGAGTTACGAAGTCTAGGACTTCGGGTTCCTCCTCGACCTTAGCGACTACATGATAGAAGCAATACATGTATTAATTTAAATGCAGTTGTATTTACTTTTAATCTTGTGAAGTCTATAACTCTTACTAGACAAGCCCAATGACTGTGAAACTTTTACTGTGGCTTGGTTACAACCTAAACAGAGACTTGGTCAAGTTTTAGTTGCAGCAAGGCTCATTTGAGCCCTCCACAATTAATTATGTACTTGACCTTAATTGGCACTCTTAGGGTGTTCTAGGGATTTTCATGGAACAAACTATGTGTCGGTACCCGCGATATGGGGTACCCCCTGCGCACAGGGGAAAATGACTAAGGAACTCGCCCTTCTCCGCAGGGAGAGCTCCGAAGGCGCCACGCGTCTGGCGGGGCCGGACCTCCCTCTCCTCAGAGGAGAGCTCCGGGCCCACCACGTGGCATACAGAAGCCGGACCTCCCCTCCGCGGGAGAGAGGTCCCAAAGTGCCACGTATCCGGTGGGGCCCGACCTCCCTCTCCTCAGAGAGGAGCTCCGGGCCCGCCACATGGCCGATGGAAGCCGAACCTCCCCCTCCTCGGGGAGAGGCCCGGAGGCTCCACGTGCCCCGCGGGCCGGGCCCTCCTCTCCTCTGAGAAGGGCTCCGGGCCCGCCACGTGGCAGCAGAACGGGGCTGCCTGCCACCGAGCGATAGGAAGCGGGCGTAAAGGCGCCCCATACCTTCCCCGTACAAGGTATTCAAGGCCCGCGTCTTCCCAAGACGCGGAGACGCGGAGCACGCCTCTGTCAGGTGCCGTTGCGCCCAGTCGCATTACAGACTGGCACGCGGTGTCAGAACCTGCCAGCCAATAAACACCGCGACAAGACATCCCATGCCGCCTGCGCCGTCATCAATCACTACGACTAGCATGCGGCATGGGCAGGGCAGCAAGATGGAGACTCGGAAGCCTTCGCCAGAGACAACTACCGGCATAACTGCAGATACGGTAGATAACAGTCAATCTCCCCGGGACCACCTGTCGGGTCCCGGGCCCCCTTGTAAGCCACCCGAGTCTTGGACTATAAAAGGCTCGGGTAGGCGACGATAGCAAGCGTTCACACCTCTGCAACTCATACGCTAGCCATTCACACCCAAGCTGTAACTCACCCCCAAGCTCAGGACTCCGGCCCTGAGCAGCAAGCAATACAGCGAGCTCCATAGCTCGCCATGGACGTAGGGTTTTACGCTCCGGCGGCCTGAACCACGTAAAACTCACAGTGTCAAGCTCTTACTAACTCGTCCATCTGCGCAAGCTCTCCGCAAGGGACTAGCCCCACCGAAAAAAGAACCTCCGTGGGCTGCACAGTGCAGGCCCGGGGGAAGTGTCGACCGAACACTTCGACATTTGGCGCGCCACGTAGGGGGCTTTTCCCCTTGCGCGACGAGTTTCCGCCGACGAAGATGACCAAGCTTCCTTCAGCGGCAAACTCTCCTCCCCCGCGTCCGCGGCGAACCGCGACCAGGGGGGAATACATGTCAACACACTCAGGACGGAGAGTGTCGGTACAAGCTGGGAGCCAGCGACCGGCTTTGGCAGCGCCGACCCCGGCAATGCAGGCTCCAACCAGCGTCAGGTCTTCAGTAGCGCTGGACGTACCCGGTGGGGGTGCGCTAGCTGCAGCAAGAGCGCTACTGCACAATCCACCTGCTGGGGACGCGCCTCAGGCAGCGACCCAGCAGTGGATTCGCGAGGTAGACCGTCTCTTCGTCGCCGCCGCAAACCCTCGACTTCAGCGGGGACGACGCTCCGGCCAACCGGCTGTGTCGCTGATGCGCACGCCAATGGTTGACGAGCATACGGCAGATTCCAGCTCCACCAGGCTCCAGTCGACGGATCTGAGGACAGAGCTGGAACGGTGTCACTTGGGACAGGATGCCCGGGTGTACCTCGAGCGACGTCGAGAAAGGCGTCGCACTCAAGAGGCTGGCGACAACATGATGTCGGCCTCGACCCAGCCTGAAGGGCAGACCTTCGCCACGCGAGCTCTGCCCCAGGCGTACGCCGCACAGCATAAGCCACAACAATGTGCTCTGCAAGCGGCGTCCCCGGCCTATGGCGCAACCTTGCCCATACCGGGGTACACTGTGTCAGGCGCAACCAAGCGTTCGCGGCACCAGTACCTGCACTGGGAGCCAGCAACCGGCTCTGGCAGCGCCGACCCCGGCAATGCAGGCTCCAACCAGCGTCAGGTCTTCAGTAGCGCTGGACGTACCCAGTGGGGGTGCGCTAGCTGCAGCAAGAGCGCTACTGCACAATCCACCTGCTGGGGACGCGCCTCAGGCAGCGACCCAGCAGTGGATTCGCGAGGTAGACCGTCTCGTCATCGCCGCCGCAAACCCTCGACATCAGCGGGGACGACGCTCCGACCAACCGGCTGTGTCGCTGATGCACACGCCAATGGTTGACGAGCAGACGGCAGATTCCAGCTCCACCAGGCTCCAGTCGATGGATCTGAGGACAGAGCTGGAACGGTGTCACTTGGGCCAGGATGCCCGGGTGTACCTCGAGCGACGTCGAGAAAGGCGTCGCACTCAAGAGGCTGGCGACAACATGACGTCGGCCTCGGCCCAGCCTGAAGGGCAGACCTTCACCACGCGAGCTCTGCCCCAGGCGTACGCCACGCAGCATAAGCCACAACCATGTGCTCTGCAAGCGGCGTCCCCGGCCTATGGCGCAACCTTGCCCATACCGGGGTACACTGTGTCAGGCGCAACCAAGCGTTCGCGGCACCAGTACCGGCACTGGGAGCCAGCAACCGGCTCTGGCAGCGCCGACCCCGGCAATGCAGGCTCCAACCAGCGTCAGGTCTTCAGTAGCGCTGGGCGTACCCGGCGGGGGTGCGCCAGCCGCAGCAAGAGTGCTACTGCACAATCCGCCTGCTGGGGACGCGCCTCAGGCAGCGACCCAGCAGTGGATTCGCGAGGTAGACCGTCTTGTCGTCGCCGCCGCAAACCCTTGACTTGGGCGGGGACGACGCTCCTACACCCGGCCTGGCACGGAGCTTGACCTCCACGCCATCCACCAACAACCTGGAGAGACGCTGCGCTCCTTCATCCAGCGGTTCTCCCAGGTAAGCAACACCATCCCGCACATTCAAAGTGCTTCTGTGGTGGTGGCGTTCCGGCAGGTTGTCCAGGACGAGAAGATGCTTGAGAAGCTCGCGACCAGGGAGGTTCACGACGTCTCAGAGCTCTTCAGTCTGGCGGACAAATGCGCCAGGGCAGCTGAAGGGCGGAACTGGCACTCTCTGCCAGCCTCCGAGTCAGGAGGGCAGCCCGGATCTGGCGCCGCTTCCTATGGAGGCAGCAAGAAGATCAAGAACTGGGGCGGTGGCAAGACGAAACCACCGGCTGCGGCTCCCGTTGCTGCAGCAGCAGCACCCAGTGGGGCTCGGGGGCCACGCCCCGACAAAAGGCAGCGACAGTCACCAGCTTCAGAGGGAGACCAAGGTGAACTGTGCCCCGTTCACGGCACCAGCTACCATACTGCTTCTGAGTGCCGGGACATCCAGAGGCTCGCAGAGCGCTTCCGCAAAGGGAGGCAGCTGCGAGCTGATGCCCCGCCCTTCCGTCAAAGGGAGGGCAAGCAGAAGGTCGACGCCCCAGACAACGTCGGCTACCAGGTGGGGTTTCAGGAGCCTCAGCGCGCCATAAAGACGGTGCACAACGGTGAGGACTCCGGCTCCAGTGATGACGAGCCGGGGCAGTAGCCGACTACGGCTGCCCCAAAAAATCAGTGAAGACTGCACTGCTGCAATATCAACCTTGGAGAAGCTCCAAAAAGTTGCAGCATCCCAAGCACCAGCCCCGATGGTGCAGAACCGGGCCAGCTCCACCCGTGTGCACATCTCTGTTCCTCGGCCTTACCTCCTGGGGGCCGCCCAGGGTCTGTCAACCTCTTGACGGCCTTAGCCAGAAGGGGAAAGACGTCTTGGGTCTCCCAAGAAGAGTCCGGGTCCTCCTACCACTTTACGGCCTTAGCCAGAAGGGGAAGGTACCCTGGGACCCCCGGGAGAAGCCGTGTTGGACCTGCTCCAGCGTGAAGATATCTGCCTCGTCGGTGAGGCACGAGTGCAGGTAACAACCCACAACGCACGGCCCGGCTGGTGCTCTAGCACTACCGCCAAAGGACCAAACGCGTCAGGGACCTGCAAGAAGGTAACCTGGTGCCGCGGCATACACTTTCCCATGAAGGACCTATAAACTCTCCCCCAGCCGGGAAGGTCCCTTCCGAGTCACGAAAGTTGCCGTCCCAGGTACACACACCTTTCCACCAAGGATGGGATCCGTTCCCGAACCCTTGGAGCATGGAACATCACAGTAAGTTCTACCTCCTGAGCATTAGTAGAACAGGGCGTTACCTTTCTGTAATAAATCCCATAGAGTCCAGGAACAGCGCTCGGAGCAGCTAAGCCTCAGGGGACGGTCCAGGACTACGTCCAGCTTAACCTGGTTTCGACCCCAAGCGCGTAGAGTCTTGCTTCCCTTCTTAATGGGGCGGGTCGTTGCCTCCATGTACAGTGACATGACCCCACGGTCTTGTCAAGCCAGGATCACGCTGAGGGGTGCTGCGTTGCACAGCACCGTATAACACACGTCAAAGGTACAAAGCGGAAGCGAAATTTTATTACATAAACAAGTTTATGAACATGTTTACAACAAAATAAGTTCAGTCTACCCTCACGGGTGTAGACTAAGCATCAAGTGCACGTTCAGCCCTTGAACGTGTCCTTGCTAGCACACACACGCACTAACTCTGCGGCGTGCACGACTCCCACTCGACGGGGTTCCCCTGCTGGGGTTCCGTCTCCTCTTCGGGAGTCCTTTCCTCATAGAACCCTGCAAAAGCTTCAAACACAAGCAGTGAGCATGAAGGCTCAGCAAGTCTGACCCGTCTCACCTAAACATGGAACTTTTACATGAGGGGTGATGGGTTACATGAGGTAAAAATCATTTGCAAGGACTCGCCTAATTAGTAGAACCTTACTTTCAAGTTTTAGCAGCAGGTTGTGGATAACCTTATGCTAAGGCACATGAGAGAGCCGCAATCAAACAAGAAACGCATTTCTCTCATGTACTTTGCCCAAAGTTGAAAAAAACTTAAGTTAGCTCTAAACTACAGCAATTCATTAGCAATCAAGTCCATCTTTCAATCAGCAACATTTGAAGATGTAACTAGCCTGTTCTTTCTACGTCAGGTACAGTTAACAAGTGGTACTCACTGACCGCGAGGGATGGCGATTATAATCGATTTCCACCTGCAGGGTTACCCGAACAACCCGTCACGTACGCCCGTACTCGATGTTGCCTACAACAACCATCACGGACGCCGTACGCAACTACCTTTCTCCCGTCAGCCAAATATTGAACCGGTCCCATCGTCCCGAGCAAGAGGTCTCTGCACGCGCATCTCAGTGCTGCCAGCCGATTTACACCTCAAGCTCTCAACCTACCCTCTAAACGACGGGCAATGCCTCAATACCCAGCTACCAAGGTTACATCGGTTTCCCGGTTCCCATATAGCCGGTAGGTCTTCGGTACTGTTCTAACTTGTTCAACAGGCCCGCACATGGCTCGGTCCTCAATCGACACAAGCGGAGCTACAGCACACAGGCCCCAATGTCCTGCTGCCCTTACCCTCCGCTCGGTCTCATTTTCTTGCCAGGTGTTTCATGTGCTATCACTACCCGAGTCGAGTGCCTCTAGCCTATGCTCGCGAGTAATTCCATCTACTCGACTTGTACCGAATCCTACTCTATCCTAGCAATGCAGTAACTAACGGGGTTTGAAATCCTAAACCGAACCCATGGTTCTCTTGTCTATGCAGTAGGGCTTCCAAACAAGACTCTAATGCAAAGAATAAGTAACAAGTATGTGCTCAAAACAATAAAAATTTGTAAAAAGGTTAATGCAAACCAGAGATTGCCTTGCTGCTCTTGGTCGTAGGCTAGCTGTTCCTCCGGAGTTACGAAGTCTAGGACTTCGGGTTCCTCCTCGACCTTAGCGACTACATGATAGAAGCAATACATGTATTAATTTAAATGCAGTTGTATTTACTTTTAATCTTGTGAAGTCTATAACTCTTACTAGACAAGCCCAATGACTGTGAAACTTTTACTGTGGCTTGGTTACAACCTAAACAGAGACTTGGTCAAGTTTTAGTTGCAGCAAGGCTCATTTGAGCCCTCCACAATTAATTATGTACTTGACCTTAATTGGCACTCTTAGGGTGTTCTAGGGATTTTCATGGAACAAACTATGTGTCGGTACCCGCGATATGGGGTACCCCCTGCGCACAGGGGAAAATGACTAAGGAACTCGCCCTTCTCTGCAGGGAGAGCTCCGAAGGCGCCACGCGTCTGGCGGGGCCGGACCTCCCTCTCCTCAGAGGAGAGCTCCGGCCCACCACGTGGCATACAGAAGCCGGACCTCCCCTCCGCGGGAGAGAGGTCCCAAAGTGCCACGTATCCGGTGGGGCCCGACCTCCCTCTCCTCAGAGAGGAGCTCCGGGCCCGCCACATGGCCGATGGAAGCCGAACCTCCCCCTCCTCGGGGAGAGGCCCGGAGGCTCCACGTGCCCCGCGGGCCGGGCCCTCCTCTCCTCTGAGAAGGGCTCCGGGCCCGCCACGTGGCAGCAGAACGGGGCTGCCTGCCACCGAGCGATAGGAAGCGGGCGTAAAGACGCCCCATACCTTCCCCGTACAAGGTATTCAAGGCCCGCGTCTTCCCAAGATGCGGAGACGCGGAGCACGCCTCTGTCAGGTGCCGTTGCGCCCAGTCGCATTACAGACTGGCACGCGGTGTCAGAACCTGCCAGCCAATAAACACCGCGACAAGACATCCCATGCCGCCTGCGCCGTCATCAATCACTACGACTAGCATGCGGCATGGGCAGGGCAGCAAGACGGAGACTCGGAAGCCTTCGCCAGAGACAACTACCGGCATAACTGCAGATACGGTAGATAACAGTCAATCTCCCCGGGACCACCTGTCGGGTCCCGGACCCCTTGTAAGCCACCCGAGTCTTGGACTATAAAAGGCTCGGGTAGGCGACGATAGCAAGCGTTCACACCTCTACAACTCATACGCTAGCCATTCACACCCAAGCTGTAACTCACCCCCAAGCTCAGGACTCCGGCCCTGAGCAGCAAGCAATACAGCGAGCTCCATAGCTCGCCGTGGACGTAGGGTTTTACGCTCCGGCGGCCTGAACCACGTAAAACTCACAGTGTCAAGCTCTTACTAACTCGTCCATCTGCGCAAGCTCTCCGCAAGGGACTAGCCCCACCGAAAAAAGAACCTCCGTGGGCTGCACAGTGCAGGCCCGGGGGAAGTGTCGACCGAACACTTCGACATTTGGCGCGCCACGTAGGGGGCTTTTCCCCTTGCACGACGAGTTTCCGCCGACGAAGATGACCAAGCTTCCTTCAGCGGCAAACTCTCCTCCCCCGCGTCCGCGGCGAACCGCGACCAGGGGGGAATACATGTCAACACACTCAGGACGGAGAGTGTCGGTACAAGCTGGGAGCCAGCGACCGGCTTTGGCAGCGCCGACCCCGGCAATGCAGGCTCCAACCAGCGTCAGGTCTTCAGTAGCGCTGGACGTACCCGGTGGGGGTGCGCTAGCTGCAGCAAGAGCGCTACTGCACAATCCACCTGCTGGGGACGCGCCTCAGGCAGCGACCCAGCAGTGGATTCGCGAGGTAGACCGTCTCGTCGTCGCCGCCGCAAACCCTCGACTTCAGCGGGGACGACGCTCCGGCCAACCGGCTGTGTCGCTGATGCGCACGCCAATGGTTGACGAGCAGATGGCAGATTCCAGCTCCACCAGGCTCCAGTCGACGGATCTGAGGACAGAGCTGGAACGGTGTCACTTGGGACAGGATGCCCGGGTGTACCTCGAGCGACGTCGAGAAAGGCGTCGCACTCAAGAGGCTGGCGACAACATGATGTCGGCCTCGACCCAGCCTGAAGGGCAGACCTTCGCCACGCGAGCTCTGCCCCAGGCGTACGCCGCGCAGCATAAGCCACAACAATGTGCTCTGCAAGCGGCGTCCCCGGCCTATGGCGCAACCTTGCCCATACCGGGGTACACTGTGTCAGGCGCAACCAAGCGTTCGCGGCACCAGTACCTGCACTGGGAGCCAGCAACCGGCTCTGGCAGCGCCGACCCCGGCAATGCAGGCTCCAACCAGCGTCAGGTCTTCAGTAGCGCTGGACGTACCCAGTGGGGGTGCGCTAGCTGCAGCAAGAGCGCTACTGCACAATCCACCTGCTGGGGACGCGCCTCAGGCAGCGACCCAGCAGTGGATTCGCGAGGTAGACCGTCTCGTCATCGCCGCCGCAAACCCTCGACATCAGCAGGGACGACGCTCCGACCAACCGGCTGTGTCGCTGATGCACACGCCAATGGTTGACGAGCAGACGGCAGATTCCAGCTCCACCAGGCTCCAGTCGATGGATCTGAGGACAGAGCTGGAACGGTGTCACTTGGGCCAGGATGCCCGGGTGTACCTCGAGCGACGTCGAGAAAGGCGTCGCACTCAAGAGGCTGGCGACAACATGACGTCGGCCTCGACCCAGCCTGAAGGGCAGACCTTCACCACGCGAGCTCTGCCCCAGGCGTACGCCACGCAGCATAAGCCACAACCATGTGCTCTGCAAGCGGCGTCCCCGGCCTATGGCGCAACCTTGCCCATACCGGGGTACACTGTGTCAGGCGCAACCAAGCGTTCGCGGCACCAGTACCTGCACTGGGAGCCAGCAACCGGCTCTGGCAGCGCCGACCCCGGCAATGCAGGCTCCAACCAGCGTCAGGTCTTCAGTAGCGCTGGGCGTACCCGGCGGGGGTGCGCCAACCGCAGCAAGAGTGCTACTGCACAATCCGCCTGCTGGGGACGCGCCTCAGGCAGCGACCCAGCAGTGGATTCGCGAGGTAGACCGTCTTGTCGTCGCCGCCGCAAACCCTTGACTTGGGCGGGGACGACGCTCCGGCCAACCGGCTGTGTCGCTGACTCGCACGCCGACGGTTGACGGACAGATGGCGGATTCCAGCTCCACCAGGCTTCTGTCGACGGACCTGAGGACTGAGCTGGAACGATGCCACCTGGGCCAAGACGCCCGAGTGTTCCTCGAGCGGCGACGAGAAAGGCGTCGCAGCCAAGAGACCGGCGTCAGCATGACGACTGCCTCAACCCTGCCTGAGGCGCAGACTTTCGCCACGCGAACTCTGCCCCAGACATATGCCACGCAGCATGTGCCACAGCCATATGTCCTGCAAACGGCGCCCCCGGTCTATGGCGCAGCCTTGCCCATACCGGGGTACACTGTGCCAGCGGCAAACCAAGCATTCACGGCACCAACGCCTGCAGCAACAGGGGCAGGATGTATGGCCCTGGAGCCCCACTTCCGCTTTGCGAGGTGGCCGCGCAAGTTTCGGCCGCACCTGCCCGAGAAGTACGACGACAGCGTCAACCCGGCGGGCTTCCTCCAGATCTACTCCACCGCCGTGCTTGCCGCAAGAGGGGATAAGGCCGTAATGGCCAAACTACTTCCCCGTCGCCTTGACCGGCCCAGCCCTGTCTTGGCTAATGAACCTCCCTCAGGGTTCCATAACTTCCTGGGGAGAGCTCTGCCGGCAGTTCATCGCCAACTTCGGCAGCTCCTACACCCGTCGCGGCGCGGAGCCTGACCTCCACGCCATCAAGCAACAACCTGGGGAGTCGCTGTGTGTAAAGGTCCCAAAATTATGAATACAAAGAAACACTTGTTTGCAAAGTTTTGTTTCATGTGTATGAAATTTGGGACTTGTTAAAACTTTTTCCCACATGTGATAACACACATGAGGGCTTTCTTCACACAAGTCAAATGTTCATTTGAGAACTTGGAACCCTAGAGGGGTCTAAAACAAGGATGGGAAGTTCCCATATGTGTGAGAAAACAAAAATCAGATTTGGAACAATTTGCTCAAACAAAAATTTAAATGAGAAAAACACAATGGAATTCAAAACTGTTGTGCTAAAAATCTCATTTGCAGCAGCCAAAAAAAATCAGATTTCATATTTGAATTCCTTGAGTCCAAATTAGGGGGTGTGCAAAGTTTCATGATTTATGGAAATAGTTTGCAACCCATTTTGCAAAATGGACTTTAAAAGACAAAGAATTCAAATGCATGTTTGAATTTGGATGAAACTTGCCCAATTATCCAAATGCATACCAGATTTGAATTCCCACAATTGAATTCACTCAATATTCAAACTTGGGAGATATTTGGAGAGGGGATAAGGAGGACTGATCAGTGGGTCCCACATGTCATTGTGTGAACTGAAAACTTGCAAAAGATCTCAGTGTTGGGTCTCTGTTTTGCCTCCCCGGGTGATTGACACCGAGGGCAGCACCGGTCGACACCGGGCAGCGCCGAGCCACCACCTGCTTCACTGGTGGGCGCCTGGCGAGCTGCTTTCTTCTTCTTATCACCTCGGCCGTGTCCTCTTACCACAGCCCCGAGGAACCACTCCGTTTCTTCTCCCCTCGCGCCCTGAACAGCACCAACGCCGCCGCCATCGTTTGCTTGACAGCCGGCTCAAACAGGCGCGAACAACAGCTGGTCAATAGCCAGATAGCACCGGCGCAGATCCCTCTCCCTCCTCAACGCGTCCCCGACCGATGATCGGCTCTCCTACCACGGGTACACCACGGCCGTGCGGCGGCCGAACAAGGATCGAGTGGGAGGCGTCCGTGGACAGCTCAATCTGGTGAGTATCACGACCAAGTGCCGGCGCCTCTGGACGCGCCAAGGCACCATGCTGCTCCCCTCCAAAGATCAGACCGTGCCATGCATCACCGGGAGGGAATTTGGAAAAATTGCTCCGGCGTACTCCCTCTGACCTTCCGGCACGGTAATCCCGAATTCCTCTTCAATTCTCAATATTTGTTCATCACAGTTTGCACGAAGGGTCCAAAGTAGTAGGCGATCCATTGCTCTTCACGTTTCTAGCCTCAAACTGCACCTAGAGCCAGTATTTCAGGATTTTCTACCGGCAACCGAACCGGGGGACCGCGGTCGCATGGTGAAAGCTGATTTACCATGGTTCCCGAACGTTTTTGAGGCTAGGCCGAGCTTCCCCATTGTTCACTGGTGCTGTAGCACCATTTTGTCGAACTGTTGGTGCACTAGGATGGCCGGCCGACGTCGCCGATGAAGTGCCGGGCTGCCACAGCGTCGCTAGCTACCATAGAGGTTTTGCCAGCTCGGGGAAACCTTACCATCGTGCTCAGCAGGGCAGGTTAGGCTCTGGCGGCAAGCAAGGGCTCGAGCAGAGGCCGGGAGATCGAGTTCCGGCGATCTCTGGCGAGGTCGGCGGCGAGGGCACCCTGAGCGCGGGAACTGACCCGAGGTAGAAGAAGGGGTCGGCGGGCCCAGTCGTCAGTGAGAGAGAGTTTAAAACCCTGATCCTCTGTGGCTGTGGGATCCCGTGTGACTGCACAGAGGAATATGTGTGGCCCCGTGTGCCTTTGATTCTGTAAGTGACACGTAGCCGGACCCACCGTCAGCGTTTAAACATTTCTGGAATTTCCAGTTTCCAGTTCAATCTTTGAAGAGCCATAACTTTGTGTGGGGATGTACAAAAATTGTGAAACAAATTTTGTTGGATTCCTCTCAAAAAGCACTATCCAGGGGTGCAGGCCAATAATTATGAAAATCCCTGGATTTGGCTCCTTAATTCATATAAGGAAAATCTTGTAGGATTTATTCCAGGAGTTCTATGTATTGGAAGATTCCCAAATTTGGGCAGGAGGGTATCCCAAAAATACTTGAACTCCAGTAAAAATTTCAGATGCAGTGGACCTCATTTGCTTGGTCAAATGTGGTGTTAATTCCTTATGTCTCTGAAAATTTGAAAATAGAACAGAGCTCATTTTCAGATCTTCCTAATTCATGTAAAGCTCATAGCTTTTTGTAGAAACCTCCAAATTTAGTGATTCAAATTGGGTTAGATTCAGATTGACAAACTCTATCCAATTATGCAACCCAGTTTGTATGAAAGTCTTTATTTAATTCTGGAAAATTCTTTAAAGCTTTTCAGCAAAAAGAATTTTAGAGGGAGTTTGGTTTATCCAAAAATCCTCAAATTTTGCCAGAATATTCTCTAGGGTGTTATTAGAATCCTGTAAAAGTTTCAGCTCATTTGGAGTTGAATTGATCAGGGTAATTCAGATTGTAAGTTCCTGTATTCAAATGAATACAGAAACATTTTCAGAGAATTTCCAAAACTTGTAAATTCAGTTCTGGGAAATTCTTAGCTCCAAAAATCCTAGGAAAATTCATGTAGATTCTATGAAATATAATTGAACTTGTGGTTCACTGAGTTTGACATGAACATGGATGTTACCTCAGAATTAATTCAACTTTGACTAAACACTTAGAGAATTATTCTGAATAAACCATTGCATGAAATGTGCTAAAATTTGGTCCAGAGAACTTTCTTGTGACGAGGAACTAACATGAAAATTCTCAGCTCCATTGGAGCTCTGGATCACCACTGTCATAGGTAACCTCTTACGGTGATCAACACTTAAGTGGGAAAAGCACTTAATAATTGATCTTAGTGTTTAAGCCCAACCCAAACCACTAGCACCAGTGTCATTTTAAATTCTTAAACAAAGTTCCAGTTTTAAAATGGTCATTAGATCTTATGAGCAAAAGCTTTTCAATTAAATACATATGCATAATCATATCGTGTAGTATATACGTGAAGAAGGTGAGAAGGACTTGAGGTGAAGATCAAGGAGGGGGGAAATCAAGTGATCAACCTCCAAGTGATCATCACTAACTGATCGTAACAGTAGTCACCTGCAAAACAGGCAAGCCCCGGTTTGCATTTGAACCGTTTTATAAAGCATTTTCATTTGTAGAGATCATAGCTTTGCATTGTTGATTGCATTACGTCTAGATGATATTGAAAACCCCACATGCATGACAAGAAACACCTAAGAGAGAAAGGGTAGAATAGCAACTCCTCGAGGGAACTTGGCTATGCTAATGTTAGTAGGAAAGGTCCGGTAGAAGACGAGTAGTTGGAATCTACTCGCGAGTTTAGGGCTGGTGTACTTGGAACGGGTCCAATTTAGAGAAGATGAGGAAAGTTCACACATAAGAAATGGAGACCGGGCAGGGAGGTTTAGATGCAGCAGGTTGCAGGCCGTGCGTGCATAGCCCTGCCTGTGTCGGTTAAGGCCCGTCCGTGCTTGGCCCTGTTGGACAAGTTTGAGTTGTGTACCGGGCGCATACTGGCTATATGGGACCCAGGAAACCGATGTACCTTGGAAGATCCATAGTGGAACTTTTCCAACTGCCTTAGGCTTTCGGCGTCAGGGTAGCAGGAGGTACCTCGCTCAAGAACATACCACAGCGGGTATGTACCTTGAGGGAGCTTGCGTACTCGGGGCAGTTGGACTGTGTCCAATGTGGAAGATCTTGGGAAAGGTGGCCGCGTACAACGTCAGTCGAGGTTGCTGCCGGCAACTCGGAGTATGGGTGTACGTGTCGTGTAGTCCGGGCATGTACTGATTTGAATCACCGTCGCTCGCGGTCATATGAGCATACTTGCCCAATGCGTCTTGACGTAGTAACCACTGGAATTGTTTATCTTTGAACTTGATAAGGCTGTTCTATAACTTGTATTGCAACCATGATTGAATTAGAGATAGGCTCATTAAAGTTTACTTTCACTTTGTGCAAGGAGCATCGCAACAAAGCGTTTCTTGTTTGATTGTGGAGTTGCGATGCTTTTCGGCTCAAGGTCTGCACAATGAGGCTTAAAATCTGAAAGTTAAGGATCAACTTTAGGCGAGTCCTTTATGCAAATCTAGCCGACCCAAATTGTAACTGTCGTGCATGTAGAGTTTCTTGTTTAGGAGAGACGGGTCAGACTTGCTGAGCCTATGTGCTCACGCTTGCTATATAAGTGGTTTTGCAGGTTAACAACGATGCTGAAAAGAAGGTTGTCCGGTGAGACTTGGGGACTCCCGAGTCAGGTAACACATGGAGAACCCAGCCGCTGCTGCTTGTCTTCGTGTTGCTAGCGAGAGGAGTCCGCGGGCTGGACTTCATCTCGAGTGCTTTTAGTTATTCGACGTGAGTTGATATAGACTTCCGCTGTAGTTACTTGATGTAAGTATTTACAAAGGAAAAACTTGTAAGCTTCCGCTATTGTTTTATGTAATACATTGTTCCTCATATGTGTGCTGTTGGGTGCCGCACAACACGGCACCACCCAATGCGATTCCCGGGCGAGTGGCCTGTCTCGGCTGAGCGGGTCGCATCAGCGTGGTATCAGAGCCGCATTGGTAATAGCACACGGAATAAGGAAGGTATTACGACAAAAATTTAGGTTACGGTGAGGATACGGTATTAGGCCCACATAAGGATTACTATTAGCTTATTATGAAGGTGGCAACCTAACTTATTTGTTATGTCGGAAAATCGTGCATCTCGGGACAACTTATGTCTTGGGGGGTGCACGTAAGCGCTGTCCACCAGTGTGCACAAGCTGAAGGGTGGAGCCCCACGGGTGGAAGGTAACCCGATCCTCTTTAGTATCCTCTACGACTCTTCATGTCGTTTGGGGTACTCGAGCAACGTCTGTCCCAGGCGTGCGTGGTGCAATTTGGGAAACCCCGTCACGTGGTTAGTAACGTGAACACGTAGCTCAAGGCGTGTTTGGCTTGAGAACACCTGTGCGAGTGATGACGGACAGGTGTAAGAATTGTATGGATACCGGGTTTGGTGTGCAGCCGGACCTGACGATTGAGTGTGACTTGTGCAGGGTTAACCACGAAATCGTAGTACGAATAGTACACGTATGCGAGTGATCATTTTAGTGCCACCTAAGATACGTTTATGCCGGTATAATCCGGATAGGATTTTCTTTTGGCGAGGCTACGTAGTACCGACATGCTTCTTACGGTGCATCGACGCCGTACTGACCTTAATAACACCTTTCCTTTGAAGAAATGACTCATGAACTAACTTTCAACTAAAAGTGGAAGTTTGAAACAAATACTAGTTACTGAACTCTTATTTTGAGCTAAGATTCAAATGAGAGGAAGACTAGGCTTCAAAGATTTGAAAAACAGAGTGCTCTGTTTTCAGCAGAAATTTGTGCTGGACTTCAACAGAGCATAACTCTGGGTAGCTTGACCCAATTAAGGTGTATGATACAGTCCTGGAAAGATTTTCAAGTGATATACAACTTCTTTGTAGACCTCCAGAGCTAAATCATATGCTAAATGGGTAGAGATTTCAGAGGAAGGTAAACTGTCCAGAACCAGGACAGTAACAAAACCTCTCTGGACCTTTCTGTTTTTAAGCCATAACTTTCTGTAGGGAAACCCTTAAGAAGCCTATGGTACACCATTGGAAATGTTATGAAATGTGCAACATTGTTGTAGTTCAAAGTTTGTTCAGGTTCTTATTGTATTTACATATACAACTTTGATAAAATCAGCCATGTACAAAGGAGGTGCTGGCAAATTTTATCCAGGAATTCTGTCAACTTTGGAAAATCATAACATTAAATACGGAGATGATCTAGGGGCATATGAGTACTCGTTGGGAAGATACTGAGGTTAACTTTAACTTTGGTATTCAACTTGAGTTATGAAAATGCTCTTAACTAGATCAAAATCTGGAGATAGTGCATAAAGGTCTGTCCTGTACAGATAGGCTGGATAGTTATGCCTACTAAGGAGTTTTGTAAACATGAATTTTGTTACTACTTTCATAAAGTTTTGACATATTCATGTTTTCATTAGTCTCACATACTGCTGAGTTCTTGTTTAACTCTTCGCAATTATATTTTTGCAGTATGGTTCGTAACCGCTCTAGGAGTAGGGCCGGAAGTTCTCATCGAGGCGTTGATGCTTCTATTCCACCGCTGGAACCACCATCCACAGGATGGATGAATCTTATGACTCGAGTTGTCGAGTCTAACCAAGAGAACACTAGGCTACTCCAAGAAGCAACACAAGAACACACACGCTTACTCCAAGCTTTGGTACAACAAGGCATACTCCAGAACACGCAACAAGTCGTTCCACCTCGGGACGCTTATCTGGATTTCTTGGCGACTCAACCGCCAATTTTTACTGAAGCCACCGAACCTGTGGAAGCAGATCAATGGCTTCCTGTCATGGAGTCAAAATTTGGAGTATTCAAGTGTGATGAATACCAGAAGACAAAGTTTGCCGCTCAACAACTCCATGGAGCCGCCGGAAACTGGTGGGTGGATCATCTTGCCACCATTCCGGAGGACCATCAAGTAGCCTGGAGTGAATTTTGTGAAGCCTTTCGTACTCGTTACATACCACTAGGTATTGTTAAGGCAAAGCGGGAGGAATTTTTGGGCTTGAAGCAAGGGGACATGAGTGTCCTCGAGTATGTCAGGAGATTTAATCTTTTGGCCCAATATGCTCCCGAGTATGTGGCGAAAGAAGAGGCACGGTGTGACCTATTCTTCCATGGCCTGAGCGCCATATTACGGGAAAAGCTGTCCGTACACAATAACGGCAGTTACACCGACATGGTCGATGCGGCTTTCATTCAAGAGAAGCCGACACTTGAGTGGCAAGCAGAGAAGAGAAAGATGAGTAAGATCGAGCAGGCTAGCATAAGTTTTGTGCCTCAGAAGTACCCTTTGGTGTATCAAACGCCACCCGGTGAAAGATGGAGGCCACCTGTACGATCAACTCCTCAGAGATTGATTGCTGGTCAAGTTCTACAACTTGCACCACCTCCACAGCCGCAGCATCAGACGGTGGTTTGTGCTCCATCGCTGCAGCCATATGTACCTAGCAGTCCACCGCAAGTCAACAAAGAACCGGAGAGGCATCCGTGTCTTACTTGTGGGCGTAAGGGCCATTATGCTAGGCAATGTCCGGAGGAAATTCGAGGCTACGGGTCATCATATTTACAACAATACGATCCGTACCTCAATCTGCAGATAGGAGGGCAGATAAGGGGCAACATTCACTATACTGTGATTGATGATGTTCCGGAAGGAGAAGCCGCTTTAGCAGGGATGTTTTCTCTGGATCAGCTACCGGTTTTAGTTCTCTTTGATTCCGGTGCCACACACAACTTCATTAGCCAATCTTTTGTGGCTCAACATCAGCTCCAAACCGTTTATACAAAGAGGCAATACCTCATATCTTCGCCCGGGGGCAGCAATACCGCAAGCGAGGTTGTCTCCCGAGCACCTCTTTGTTTGGGGGGTAAAATATACCCTACGACTCTCATTATCCTTGAGGGTCTGAAGATCAACATCATTTTGGAGATGTCGTGGTTGAATTACCACAGAGCGGTTCTTAACATCAGCTCCAGGACCGTTGAGCTCAACTCCCCACAGCACGGTCTTCACATACTAATTCTGGGCGCCAGACGGCAGAAAATTGCAACAGTGAACCACACGGAAGCTGTCAAAATAGAGGACATTCTGGTGGTACGTGAGTATCCGGATGTGTTTCCCGACGATTTACCAGGCATGCCGCCCGAGCGAGACGTTGAGTTCAAGATCGAACTTATACCGGGAACCACACCGATATCACGAAGGCCGTACAAGATGGCACCCAATGAACTGGCAGAATTGAAGACACAGCTGAATGACCTAATGAGCAAGGGATTTTGTAAGGGCCTCAGTTTGTGACACACATTTGCAGTGTTCATCGCCACACCACACACCTCATTTGAGGAAGAATGATGAACACAAATGAAGAGCAAGTAATAATTATCAACATGCTCATTAGAAAACAAACTCACACATTGCAAAAGTGGTATTTCCCACATGTGATATAGATGGGCTGAACATATGAAAACTCCTACACTTTACTAAGGATGTCCATGCCAAGTTTCACCCAAGTTCAAAACCTTTTTGAGGTCATTTTGGGTATAGTTAGGAAGAGGGCAGTTTGAAACCATATTCAAATTCAAACTGTTTTTATCCCATGAATTTAAAAGTGGGAGGCATATTCTTACTCAGCACATTTTTGTGAGCTCACACACCAATTTTCACTCCATTTGGAGTTGATCTTGACATGAGCTAAGGGGGAGAAATTCAAACTTTATTTGAATTTCAAACTGAACTTGTGCTGAAATTCATTCAAACCAAACCTCATTTGAACTTTGATCGATTCAAATGGCTCATGGGTGAATAATGTGAATTGCCAAGGGTAGTATGGGGTTCACTGTTTACTACAGTGATTAGGAGTAAATTCCAGAGGTTAAAACCCCGATTGGGACCCACATGTCATAGAGGGAAGAAGGAGAAACTTTCACCCAAAGTCAGACTCTCGGTGGGAAATTCCACCGAGCAGCTGTCGGCTGTGCCACCGAGCAGCTACCGGCGCCACCAGCTGCTTCCCTCTCCACGCGCTGGCGCCCAGGGCGGCTTGCTCGCGCCCCCATGCGACCGGCACCGCCTCCACTGAGCAGGAGTCGGCCGGCTTTATCTTCTCACGGGCAAAAACCGAGCAGCGGCATTGTTTCTCGCCACAGCTCTCTGCTCAATCGGGAAAACCAGCAAAACAATCTCCTTCGTTCCTAAGCAGCTAGACAGCCACCGGAGGTCGCGCACCATCCTCCCAACGCCTGGACTGCCGGGTTTCAGCCCCTGTTCCCGTGACCAACGACGACCGCCGCAGTTTAGCTGAAGGACGGCGATCGGTCTCATGCGGGCAGCACGCTGCAACCACTTCCACGGCCGAGCAAGGGCGGCAACAGGAGCGCACGGACTCCACACTGCTCCCACCTGAAGCTCAAGCCACGCCGTGAACTCTCGCCGGTGAATTCTCAGTTTTGCTCCGGCAACCTTAAACTGAGCTTCCGGTACGGTTTCTTTAAATTCACGTTCTATGATCTTTCGGAGGTCATCGAATCCTGCACATAGACGCTGGACTAGCCGGCGCTCAAGTTCTTTTCTGCATCCGTAGTGTAAAACTGTCTAGGAGTAACGAATTTCAAGCTCGATCAAGGGCGGTCATGGCGGACACGATCAGTCACACGGTGCCGATCGACTTGCCGCCATCCCTGAACCCTGTTGACACCTTGTCGAGCTTCCTAGAGGTACGCTGATGCTGTAGGACCGTTTGTTCGAGGGGTTGGCGTGTTAGGACCCACGGTCGACAGCGCCGAACCTCCACCGAGGCCGCGGCACGTCGCCGAGCTATTTCCGGTCACCCCCAGCCCGACCTGACACCACCGACGTGTTCCTCGACGTCGACCACCCCCTGGCGGTGAGTTTCAGCCCATGGGAGGTCCGGCAGCGGCGAGCCAGCGAGCTCCGAATCTGCTCCGGCGAGGTCGGCGGCGCGGGCGCGAGAAAATGGCGGGAGGAAGACGAAGCCGGCTGGCCCACGTGTCAGCGGCTGAAGAATTTAAATCGGGATCGGTTGTGGCCGGGGATCGGCTGTGCTGGCGCGCAAATACCCTGTGAGCTCCGGTATGCCGGACACCTCCGCGCTCGACACGTGTGGTATCCCCGGTGTGCCGGACACCTCCGCGCTCGACACCTGTCCCCGCGGGCCCCGAGAGTTTAAACTTTTCCCCCCGATTTTCAGAATTCTTCCAAATTTAAATCCTCATAACTTTGGCTAGAAATCTCCAAATCGAGTGAACCAAATTTTGTTGAATCCAGCTCTTTGAGAACTTTTCAGCAAATCAAGTTTCACTTCATGAGAACCCTTAATTCTCCTGAAATAATTCCTCAAAGTTTAAACTGTTAGGAATTCTAACTGGAGAATCCTTTGGAGGAAAATTTTGAAATTTTGCTGGGATGTTCACCAAAATATCCCTGAAAAACCATAAAAATTTCAGATCCATTTGAGCTCATTTGATCCACCTAATGGTGTGATTAGTGAAACTGTTCCAGAGAAAATAGAAAATGTTCAGAAACATTTTCAGAATTTTCTCTGAAATTGTTTAGCTCATATCTTTAGCTAAGAACTTCCAAATTAAGTGAGACCAACTCCATTAGAACCCTCTGAAAATCTAGTTTTTCAGAAAGTCATGGTTTGTTGCATGAAAATTCCTAGAACACCCTAAGAGTTCCAATTAAGGTCAAGGACATAATTAATTGTGGAGGGCTCAAATGAGCTTTGCTGCAACTAAAACTTGACCAAGTCTCTGTTTAGGTTGTAACCAATCCACAGTAAAAGTTTCACAGTCATTAGGTCTGTCTAACAAGGGTTAGAGACTTCACAACTTCAAAGTTAATACAAATGCCTTTAAATTGATACATATATTGCTCTTATCATGTAGTCGCTAAGGTCGAGGAGGAACCCGAAGTCCTAGACTTCGTAACTCCGGAGGAACAGCTAGCCTACGACCAAGAGCAGCAAGGCAAGCTCCGGATTGCATTAACCTTTTTACAAATGTTTATTGTTTTGAGCACATCTTTGAATATTGTTCTTTGCATTAGAGTCTTGATTGGAAACCCAACTGCATAGCCAAGAAAACCATGGGTTGGGTTTAGGATTGAAAACCTCGTTAGCCACTGCATTGCTAAGATAGAGTAGGATTCGGTACAAGTCGAGTAGTTGGAACTACTCGCGAGAATAGGCTAGAGGCACATTGCTCGGGTAGAGGTAGCACATGATACACATGGCAAGAAAATGAGACCGAGCGGGGAGTAAGGGCAGCAGGACTTTGGGGCCTGTGTGCTGTAGCTCCGCTTGTGTCGATTGAGGACCGAGCCGTATGCGGGCCTGTTGAACAAGCTAGAACAGTACCGAAGACCTACCGGCTATATGGGAACCGGGAAACTGATGTAACTCGGGTAGCTGGGTGTTGAGGCATAGCTGGTCGTTCAGAGGGTAGGTTGAGAGCTCGAGGTGTAAATCGGCTGGCGGCACTGAGATGCGCGTGCAGAGACCTCTTGCTCGGGTGTGGCGGACCGGAATCCGCTCATCCAGGATCGCAGAGGGTGGTGCCACGCGATGCGACACCCGACAGCACACGTCATAAGAACATAATATATTACATGGGAACAACAACTGAAACTGTACAAACAGGTACAAACTTCAGTTACAACTATTGTTTATATTACACAGCGGAAGTCTACACTATACAACTCACGCCCGCCTATTTAGCAAAAGTTGGTTGCCCAGCCCTAGGGCAACCCACACTAGCTGCACTCCTCAGCTCAGCGCGGCGTGTACGGCTCCCACTCAGCCGTGGTCCCCGACGGAGGGTAACCCTCGCCAGTGGACTCGTACTCCGAGTCCGTGGGTGGCTCCTCACCTGAAAAACACTAAAGCAGCAACCGTGAGCACGAAGGCTCAGCAAGGCTTAACCGACTCACCTAAGCATGAAACTCTACATGAGGGGTACCATGGACATAGGATAGTAACATTTCAGCAAAAGGACACGCCTACAAGTTCATCCTTAGTTCATCTTTTAGCAACAAGTTAACAGTTCCTGAAATCTGAAATTTAGTAAGAAGTATTTGGTGGCACCCAGGTAGCAATACAATTATATCAATCAGCAACATTGAATCAACATATTTCATCCATTAATCTACGTCACGACTCAGTGACCAAGTGGTACTCTTCACCACGAGGGACGGCGAATCGACTCGATATACACCTGCAGGGAAACCCAAAGAGCACGTCCCGTACGCCCACCCATGGAGCTGCACAGCACGCTCATTCGATGTCGTACTGGACAACCTTTCACCCAACAGCCCAAACGTCGAACCGGTCGCCCCGAAACGAGCAGGAGGTTCCCCACACGGAGCATCTCTCTATGCCCGTTGGCAGATTTCCACCTTGGTGCCCTCAGCCTACACCAATAAATCGGTGCGTTATGCCTCGACGCCCGGAGGTTTAGGCTACATCGGTTTATCGGGGCCCATATATCCGATATGCCTTCGGTACGTTCAAACTTGATCAGCGTGGGCCGCACACGGCTCGGTCCTCAATTGACATGGACAGGGCTGCGCACACAAGACTCCCTCTTGCTGCGCCCTAGCACCTGTCTAGTATCATTTTCATTACTAAGATGATCTCACATCACTCAAACGAACCCGTGTGTCCCAAGCCTATCTCGCGAGTAGATTCCAACTACTCGACTTGTACCGAAGTCCTATGAATCTTTAAGAATAGCCTATCTATTCGAGATCTTAGACACTACCCTCACTCTTTTAGGAACCTTTGGTTATGCAAGTGGGGTTTCATTCATCCTATACCTAATGCACATACATACTACATATGACACATGTAAACAAAGGAAAAACTTATAAAAAGGTTAATGCAAACCGGGGCTTGCCTTGTTGCTGTTGGTCAGGGGTTAAGTCTTCGTCCGGAAGAAGGAAGTCCAGCACTTCCGGAGTCTCTTCTTCAACGGCTACACGTTAATGAAATACTACATGTTAATTTAGATGCAAATGTGAGTTCTAGGGTAAGACTTCTACTATTAGTTCTAATAACCAGCCTCTAACACCTGGAACTTTGTTTAGGAATTTAAATATGAACTGGTGTTGGTGGTTTGGCTTGGACTTAATCACATGGTTAAATGCTAAGTGGTTTTCCCCCTTTTCCATATTAATCCCTTAAGTGGTTAAACAGGACAGGGGTGATCTAGAGCTCCAATGGAGCTGAGAATTTTTGTGTGAGTTCCTTGTCACAAGAAAACTCTCTGGACCAAACATTAGCACTTTTCATGGAGTGGTTTGCTCAGAATAATTCTCTTGGCAAATCAGCAAGGAAGAATTTATTCTGAGGTAATACCCCTGTTCATGCTCAACTTAATGAACTACAATTTCAATTATAGCTCGTAGAGTTTGCATGAATTTGTCTAACATTTTTGGGGTTAAGATTTGCCCAGAACTGCATTTCCAAGTTTTGGAAATTCTCTGAAAATGTTTCTGTATTGAAATGAACACAGCACCTTCCAATTTGAATTGCTCCGACCAAATCAACTCCAAATGGTCTGAAACTTTTACAGGGGTTTACTAATGTCCTAAAGAACATTCTGGCAAAATTTGGGGATTTTTGGATGAACCAAATCCCCTCTAAAATTCCTTTGCTGAAATGTTTTAAAGAATTTTCCAGAATTAATTATTGGGTTTCATACAAATTGGGTTGTATATCTGGAAAGAGCTAGGCAAGATGAATCCAACCCAATTTGAATCACTAAATTTGGAGCTTCCTAGCAAAAGTTATGGAGCTCTAAAGTTTGGGGAATTTCTGGAATTCGAATTAACCGGGAAAAGTTCAAATTACTGACATCGGGCCCGGCTCCCACGTTTCATCACCTCGGCTACACCACACGGGGCCACAGGATTATCTTCCGCGTGTTCACAGCCGATCCGGTGTAACAGAAGATCCCCACACTGTGCCGCGAGGGACTGACGAGCGGGCCCGGCCGGCTCGTACTTTCCTCGCGCCCGCCCTTTTTCCCGCGCCGCCCCCTCGCCGGCACACCTCGGCAGCTCGCCGGAACTGGCTTCCCGACCGCCTCCCGGCCGGAAACTCGCCGCCTGGGCCTATTTTCGCGCGCTGAACACGCTGGTACAGCCTGCTCCGGTCGGCGGTGGCCCTAACCTAGCTGGCGACGGTGCAGCGGCTCGGACTCCCTTCAGTTATGGCGCCCGGCCATCGTAGCCCACCAAAACCTCGGTGGAAAGGCTCTACAGCACCGGGGGATCTCATGGAAGGTCGACAAGGCCATGCTAGGGCTCGGGGAGAGCTCTAACCTAGTCGTCACCGTGAGCCCGACCTTTCCCTCTATAACCGCGGCTGGAAAACCGGGAAATACGCCGGCTACAGCCAAAATTAAGCTAGGGTTGCGGAGCAAACTTGGGCGCCATCAAGTCTAGCTCCTGTGTGTGCAGTTTGATAAACTCTAAGCAATCATACGTCGGGAATTTGTGGGTTTCTTACCCGAGGGTAGTTCTGCACCGGTTGGAGATGTTTTGCGAAATTCGCAGGCGATGATCGGTCCCTGGTTCTAGGCTTCGGGGGCGAGCAGCGTGGAGTCTAGGCGCGCCCAAAACTGCTCCTTCTTGGTCGTGACAAGTCTTCTGCCGATCTGCCCACGGGAGCACCTTTGCTCGGTTCTTCCCGGTGGCCACGAAAACGTTGTTTTGCTCGGTTTGTAGTGGCTCAACAAGACCGGAAATGATGCGGGGAGTGCGTGGGAGGTCTGGGAATGCTGGCTTGCTGCGCTGCCGATGCTTTCGCGCGAGCTGCGATCGCTCCGAGCGAGTTTTTGCGATGGCGGCGGCGTATTGGTTCTTTGACGATGAGAGGGAAGGGTCGGCGTCTCGCGATGCCGTGGCTCACTGAGCGCGGCTGGGAGTTAAGGCACCCCCACGAGGAGCTCGCCAGCGCATGAAATCCAGCAGTAGGTGGCGTCCGGCTCCCCCCCAGCGGTGTCGCTCGGTGCTTCTCCCGGTGGAGTACAACCCGATCACATTGCTTAGGGATTAAGCCAACTAAGTCCTATGACATGTGGGCCCCACTGGCCAGTGCCCTACCACTTCTCAAAAGATCTCCAAAACTGTATAAATGATGAATTCAAATGTTGGAAATGTCAATCTGAGCTAAATTGGTATGGTTTGGCAAATCTCCCTCAAATTCAAATGTATATTTGAATTCTTGGCATATTTGGATCCTTTTGGGAAAAATGGTTAGCAAATCTTTTCAAAAATTATTGAAACTTTGTCTCCCCACTACATTGAATCCAAGGAATCCAATTGTGCCCTTTGCTCCTTGTTTTAGCTGCTGCAATCATGAATTTGAATGCAACAGTTTGAAATTTCCCTCCCATGTGTGATCATATGTGTATAAACCCTACTTTGTGAAAGTGAAGACTTTCCCCTCTAATCACTCCTTTGATGGAGGTCACTTGCTCTTCACAATATTTCACAATCTATCCACAACAAAACTGTGGTGTTGTGAGGTGCAGAAAAGTTTTTTGCAAGTCCCTTTTCTTGGGCTTTTACATCCCTCCCCCCTTAAAAGAATCTCGTCCCGAGATTATAAAAGAAGAGATAGC
This sequence comes from Neostapfia colusana, assembly GCA_030760725.1. NCBI lineage: Eukaryota > Viridiplantae > Streptophyta > Magnoliopsida > Poales > Poaceae > Neostapfia > Neostapfia colusana. The sequence goes on along the minus strand of JASWHV010000017.1, from coordinate 25,742,093 downwards.
GATATAATAGGGACTTACCCGTGTTGAGAAGCCATGAACTCCGGGTAATTTGAGCGATGGAACTCCTCGCTCTCCCATGTCGCTTCTTCGGCGGCGTGGTTGCTCCAGAGTATTTTGTAGAACCACAACGTTCTGCTGCGTGTGGTCCTGGCTTTCTCATCAAGAATTCCCACCGGATACTCATCATATGTTAAATCCGGTTTCAGCTCGCCGATGTCTTCGGTAGGAACAGCAGCCTATGCTTCAAACATTTTCACAGCTGCGAAACATGAAAAACATCATGGACACCAGCAAGCGCTGCCGGTAACTCCAATCGATACGCCGCTGGTCCGCACTTCTCGGTGATAGCATAGGGTCCAGTGAAACGGGGAGGGAGCTTCCCCTTCACACCGAACCGGTGCACGCCCTTCATCGGAGACACGCGTAGGTATACGTGTTCCCCAACGTCAAAGTGCAATGGCCTACGCCTCTTATCAGCGTAGCTCTTCTGCCGGGATTGAGCGGCTTTTAAATTGGCTTGAATTGTCCGAACGCGCTCTTCGGCGTCGTTCACCACATCAACCCCAAATGTGACCCTTTCACCGGACTCGCACCAATTTAATGTGGTGCGGCACTTGCGACCGTAGAGAGCTTCGTAGGGTGCCATCTTGATACTCGCCTGATAGCCGTTGTAGTACGAGAATTCCGCCAATGGTAGGTGATTATCCCAGTTCCTACCATGGTGGATGGCACATGCTCTCAACATGTCCTCCAGAACTTGATTCACCCTCTCTGTCTGGCCATCTGTCTGAGGGTGGTAGGCGGAGCTCCTAATTGGTTTAGTACCCAAAGCAGCGTGCAACTGCTCCCAAAAGCGAGATACAAACAATGCACCTCGGTCTGAGACTATGGTCTTGGGTACACCATGCAGGCATAGAATCCTGGCAATGTATAACTCCGCATATCGGTTGGCATGGAAATGTGTATGTACATGGATGAAGTGAGCTGACTTAGTCAGTCGGTCAACAATCACCCAAACGGAATCATGTTTGTTGGATGTTAAGGGTAATCCCATGATGAAATCCATGCTCACATCTTCCCATTTCCATGCTGGAATCTTCAGGGGTTGCAGCAGCCCTGATTTCCTCATATGATCAGCCTTCACTCGTCTACACGTATCACACTCGGATACATACTTCGCTACCTCCCGCTTCATCCGTGTCCACCAAAATTTCCGTTTCAAATCTTGGTACATCTTGTTGCTGCCCGGATGAATAGAGTATTTAGACAAGTGTGCTTCGTCGAGGATCTTCTTCCTCAGTTCCATGTCCCGGGGTACGACTATGCGGTCATTGAACTACAGCGTCCCCTCATCATCTTTCCGGAAACATTTGATCTCCCCATTGTCAATCCGTCTCCGGAGATGTGCCATGCCTTTATCATTTTTCTGAGCTGCAATGATGTCCTCCCTAATAGTAGGGACGAGGGCAAGGTTGTACAGCGATCCATAAGGAACCAAGTATAAACTTGGCTCTTCCTCCTCCACCGGTGTAATGGTGAGGTGATGGACATGTGATTTCCGACTCAGCGCGTCGGCAACCACATTCGCCTTGCCGGGGTGGTAATGGATCTCAATCTCATAATCTTTGATCAGTTCTAACCACCTCCTCTGCCTCATGTTCAGCTCCTTCTGGGTGAAAATATATTTCAAGCTCTTGTGGTCGGTGTAGAGATGCACCAGATTCCCCAGGAGATAGTGCCTCCACATTTTCAGCGCCAAAACCACTGCAGCAAGCTCAAGATCATGAGTGGGATAATGCTGCTCATGGTTCCGAAGTTGGTGTGAGCCATAAGCGACCACACGTCCTTCCTGCATCAACACCCAGCCAAGCCCAATACCGGACGCGTCACAATACACGTCGAAGGGCTTTGTTGTATCCGGCTTAGCTCAGACCGGGGCTGTTGTGAGATGCTTCACCAATGCTTGGAAGGCTCCTTCACACGCCGTGTTCCAAACATACTTCGTCCCCTTCTTCAGCAATTATGTCATCGGTTTAGCGAGCTTGGAGAAACTTGGAATAAATCTCCGATAGTATCCCGCTAACCCGAGGAAGCTTCTGACTTCATGAAATGAAGTGGGAGCTTTCCATTTCAGCACTTGCTCTATTTTACTTGGGTCAACCGCAATGCCTTCTGCGGAGATGATATGTCCCAAGAATGGCACTTGGCTGATCCAAAACTCGCATTTGCTGAACTTGGCGTAGAGCTTGTGGTTTCGTAATCGTTGAAGAACGATCCGCAAATGTTTGGCATGTTCGGCTTCTGTCTTGGAGTAAACCAAGATATCGTCGATGAACACTACCACGAACTTGTCCAGCTCCGGCATGAACACCGAGTTCATGAGATACATGAAATGGGCTGGAGCATTTGTGAGACCAAAGGACATGACGAGATATTCATATAATCCATATCTCGTTGAGAAGGCCGTCTTCGGGATATCCTCCGCCCGGATCTTTATCTGGTGATATCCAGAGCGAAGGTCCATCTTGGAGAACACACTTGCACCCACAAGTTGATCAAACAATATGTCGATGCGGGGCAGTGGGTACTTATTCTTGATGGTGACGGTGTTGAGCGGCCGGTAATCCACACACAGCCTCAGGGTTTCATCTTTCTTCTTCACGAACAACGCCGAGCATCCCCAAGGCGAGGAACTCGGCCTAATGAAACCCTTGCTCAACAGATCATTGAGCTGTTCTTTCAGTTCCGCCAGCTCATTTGGAGCCATCTTGTATGGTCTCCGTGATATGGGCGTAGTCCCGGGTGCAAGTTCAATCTTGAACTCGACATCCCGCTCAGGTGGCATGCCCGGAAGATCATCCGGGAACACGTCAGGATACTCCCGGACTACGGGGATGTCTTCTAACTTGAGAGCCTCAGCACTATTGATTGCTGAAACCTCTCTGACTGGATTATCTAATAGGAGGGACTGCGGACGGTGTAATGGGGAGTTGAGGTGAACCGTCCGTGTTAAAGATTCCAGGACAGCGCCATGGTAACTTAGCCATGACATCCCCAAGATTGCATCAATCTTCTGCCCCCCTAAGATAATCATAGTGGTGGGATATATCTTCCCACCTAAGCATAGTGGTGCTTTTGGAACCATCATAGTTTCTGAAATCTTTCCTCCCGGTGAGCAGATCATATAAGAACACTCGGTTGGAAAGGCTTCCAGCTGATGCTTAGCCACATATGATGCACTAATGAAGTTGTGGGTTGCACCAGAATCAAAAAGTATGATGATAGCTTGATGGTTGAGAGCGAACGTACCCGCCAGCACGTTGTCTCCTTCTGGGGCGTCCTCATTGTCGAGGTTGCGGACGCCACCAGTCCGCTGACCAACCTTCTTCACCGGAGGTCGGCCTCGAGCACCGCCCTGGAGCTGGGCTTGCCCGCTGCTCTGCTGCCCCTGGGGACAGTCCTTCGCGAAGTGGCCCGCCTGGCCACACGTGAAGCAGGTGAAACGGGGCGGTCCCCCGCTGATCGGTGGACGGAATCCCGGGGCACGTTGTGGTGGTGGAAACACCCGGGGTACCGTCTGCTGCTGTTGCTGTCTTGGTGGTGGCATTGGCGGACGGAACGGGGGTGCTTGGAACGAATGTCCCCCGAACTGTTGAGGTCGCGCCGGTGGACGCCACTGCTGCCCGTATGGTGTCCGATACACCATACGGTACTTCTGAGGCGCGCCACCACCACTGCTAGGTGGAGCGTTGCGCTTCCTCTGCTCAGCTGCCAACTCCCGCTAGGCGTCCTCTTGCATGATCGCGGCATTGACTAAGTCGTTGAATGTGCCGCGATTCCACTGAACGAGGTGCGTATTCATTTCGGGGTGTAACCCCCGATAGAAATGCTCCCTCTTCTTCTCCTCCGTGGAGATATAGCCTGACGCATACTGCGCCAGATGGTTGAAGGTACGGGAGTAGTCGTGGGCACTCCTCCCGCCCTGCTTCAGTTCCAAAAATTCTTGGAACTTCCTCTTCATTATTCCGGGAGGGATGTGATAGGCGCGGAACGCCTCCCGGAACTCTTGCCATTCCACGGCATGGCCAGCCGGACGTGAGGCGACATAATTCGCCCACCACGCACCAGCGGCACCGTGGAGCTGCTGTGCTGCGAACAGGGTCTTCTGCCGCTCCGTACACTGGAGCAGCCCAAACTTGGACTCGATGGTCCGCAGCCAGTTGTCAGCCTCCAGTGGTTCTTCAGCTTCGGTGAACACTGGAGGGTGCGTACTCATGAAATCCGAGTACGACACTTCGCGGGGCTCACGAGGCCCTCGCTCTTGACGTCCCCCCGCCTGGGATGTATTCTGCACGATCGTGCGGAGCAGGTCGGTCTGCTCCTCACGACCTCCCACCAGTGCCACTATCACATCCGCTAGAGTAAGCGGAGGCGGCGGTGGTGGCTGCTGCTGCGGGGTGCTGTCGTAGGCCGGTGGCTGGGAGTCATCGCCTCCACCTTGGCTAGAGCCACCAACCTCGTGAGTGGTCCTAGTGCGAACCATCTGCAACCATTCGACAATAATCATCAGTCCCGCAACATTTTGCATGCAGTCCAAAGAAAATAGGTGTAAAACATAATGACAATAATTCATGCGATACATCTCGTATGTAGATAATGTAATAACTTTGCACAAGCTACACCATTACCAGACCAAACACAAGCTAGTTTAATCCAACTTGATGAACCTCCTCTTTGGAAGCTCACCATAACTAGGTTTGGTCACTACGAGATATTACTATCGCTTTGTCATCACGTATACCACCCTTAGGGTACCACACCCTCTCCAATGAGTTCAACTGTCATTCTTCTGTCAGAATGACCAGTTTCTACCTATTCCAAGTTTTGATCTGGTTCTGGCATTTTCATGACTCAAGTTGAATACCAAAGTTAAAGTTAACTTCAGTATCTTTCCAACGAGTATTCAATTGCCCCAGATCAGCCTTGGTTAAAAAGTTATGCTAATTCAAAGTCAGCAGAATTTCTGGAAGAATTTTTTTAACAGCACCTCCCTTGGAAGTTGCTGTTTTCCATTCGAGTTTCCACTGAAATCTCTGTTGAAACTTCAGAAACTTTGAATTGCAAAGATATTACACATATTCTACTCTTTCTAAGGAGGTATCATATGAAATTTTTGGGTTTTGCTACTGGGAGTTATCACCGAAAGACAAAACAGTTCAGAGAATGTTCTACTCTGTCCTGATTCTGGACAGTTCACATTCCTCTGAGATTTTAGCCATCTTAAGGTGAGTTTCAGCTCTGGAAGTCTACAACAAAGTCGTAGAGTACTTAAATACCTTTCCAGAGCTATATAGCACACCCCTCTGGGCTAAAAGACCGGTGAGTTATGCCCTGTTGAAGATCAGCAATCTTGCTGTCCAAAACAGAGCACTCTGTTTTTCATCCCTTTAGCTATCCTGGCCCACTATCCCATTCTTATACCCAACCAGGGTCTTAATTGTTGAACCTAATGATTTTAGTTCCTTGTTTTCAATATTTTCATGCATATGCCTACAATGTCTCGGTACTACGTTCCTCACCAATGAAAATCCTAACCGGATCATACCGGCATATACGTCTTAAGTGTGGCACTAAACGGTCTCTCGCACACGTCTTCTACACGGATACATACGTGGTTAGTACCTGCAGAAGACCACACAATAATGGTGCACTCAATGTTTATTCATTTCAGTCAGTTCCATATTTGGAAGTAAATACAAACGCCCGTATCATTGTCATACGGCCGTCCTTGAGTTAGGTCACGTCTCAAGGTACGTGATCGTGTTTCAACACCACACGACGGGGAACCCGAGTATGTCATGAACGGGTCGTCACGGTTGGGAATGTTATCAACCCAACAGATAACACCTACTTCCCTGCAGGGCACGCCGATGGCAAGCGCTGCGTATGTCCTCCTGGGCTATTTCCAGACGAACACACTCTCGCGTTACTGACCACGCAATGGGGTCTCCACTTACTTGCCTAATGCACGCTAGGGATCAGCGTTTCATATGAACTCAGGGACATGAAGAGTCCAAGAGGTTCATATTGACGTCTCACACCAAGCTGTGAGACTCTATCCCTGAGCCACGTTCCTCGTCAGGGGGAGCTAACCGAAATTGAACCGCTTTCGGTGGCGTTCCTTACCATACTTACCAGAGCGTAGGCGCGTCGTTACATAATTGAAATTCAGAATTATAACACATAAGTTAGTCTTTGCCACTTTAAGTAACTATGCTAATATAGTCCTTACTTGGGCAACTACCAAATCCTCACCGTATACCTAAGTTTTTCCCATAATGCAGTCCTTTAGTACTGTGCTATCCCCACTGCGGCTCTGATACCAGGCTGTGGCGGACCGGAATCCGCTCATCCAGGATCGCAGAGGGTGGTGCCACGCGATGCGACACCCGACAGCACACGTCATAAGAACATAATATATTACATGGGAACAACAACTGAAACTGTACAAACAGGTACAAACTTCAGTTACAACTATTGTTTATATTACACAGAGGAAGTCTACACTATACAACTCACGCCCGCCTATTTAGCAAAAGTTGGTTGCCCAGCCCTAGGGCAACCCACACTAGCTGCACTCCTCAGCTCAGCGCGGCGTGTACGGCTCCCACTCAGCCGTGGTCCCCGACGGAGGGTAACCCTCGCCGGTGGACTCGTACTCCGAGTCCGTGGGTGGCTCCTCACCTGAAAAACACTTAAGCAGCAACTGTGAGCACGAAGGCTCAGCAAGGCTTAACCGACTCACCTAAGCATGAAACTCTACATGAGGGGTACCATGGACATAGGATAGTAACATTTCAGCAAAAGGACACGCCTACAAGTTCATCCTTACTTCATCTTTTAGCAACAAGTTAACAGTTCCTGAAATCTGAAATTTAGTAAGCAGTATTTGGTGGCACCCAGGTAGCAATACAATTATATCAATCAGCAACATTGAATTAACATATTTCATCCATTAATCTACGTCACGACTCAGTGACCAAGTGGTACTCTTCACCGCGAGGGACGGCGAATCGACTCAATATACACCTGCAGGGAAACCCAAAGAGCACGTCCCGTACGCCCACCCATGAAGCTGCACAGCACGCTCACTCGATGTCGTACTGGACAACCTTTCACCCAACAGCCCAAACGTCGAACCGGTCGCCCCGAAACGAGCATGAGGTTCCCCACACGGAGCATCTCTCTATGCCCGTTGGCAGATTTCCACCTTGCTGCCCTCAGCCTACACCTATAAATCGGTGCGTTATGCCTCGACGCCCAGAGGTTTAGGCTACATCGGTTTATCGGGGCCCATATATCCGATATGCCTTTGGTACGTTCAAACTTGATCAGCGTGGGCCGCACACGGCTCGGTCCTCAATCGACACGGACAGGGCTGCGCACACAAGACTCCCTCTTGCTGCGCCCTAGCACCTGTCTAGTCTCATTTTCATTACTAAGATGATCTCACATCACTCAACCGAACCCGTGTGTCCCAAGCCTATCTCGCGTGTAGATTCCAACTACTCGACTTGTACCGAAGTCCTATGAATCTTTAAGCATAGCCTATCTATTCGAGGTCTTAGACACTACCCTCACTCTTTTAGGAACCTTTGGTTATGCAAGTGGGGTTTCATTTGTCCTATACCTAATGCACATACATACTACATATGACACATGTAAACAAAGAAAAAACATATAAAAAGGTTAATGCAAACTGGGGTTTGCCTTGTTGCTGTTGGTCAGGGGTTAAGTCTTCGTCCGGAAGAAGGAAGTCCAGCACTTCCGGAGTCTCTTCTTCAACGGCTACACGTTAATGAAATACTACATGTTAATTTAGATGCAAATGTGAGTTCTAGGGTAAGACTTCTACTATTAGTTCTAATAACCAGCCTCTAACACCTGGAACTTTGTTTAAGAATTTAAATATGAACTGGTGTTGGTGGTTTGGCTTGGACTTAATCACATGGTTAAATGCTATGTGGTTTTCCCCCTTTTCCATATTAATCCCTTAAGTGGTTAAACAGGACAGGGGTGATCTAGAGCTCCAATGGAGCTGAGAATTTTTGTGTGAGTTCCTTGTCACAAGAAAACTCTCTGGACCAAACATTAGCACTTTTCATGGAGTGGTTTGCTCAGAATAATTCTCTTGGCAAATCAGCAAGGAAGAATTTATTCTGAGGTAATACCCCTGTTCATGATCAACTTAATGAACTAAAATTTCAATTATAGATCGTAGAGTTTGCATGAATTTTCCTAACATTTTTGGGGTTAAGATTTGCCCAGAACTGCATTTCCAAGTTTTGGAAATTCTCTGAAAATGTTTCTGTATTGAAATGAACACAGCACCTTCCAATTTGAATTGCTTTGACCAAATCAACTCCAAATGGTCTGAAACTTTTACAGGGGTTTACTAATGTCCTAAAGAACATTCTGGCAAAATTTGGGGATTTTTGGATGAACCAAATCCCCTCTAAAATTCCTTTGCTGAAAAGCTTTAAAGAATTTTCCAGAATTAATTAATGGGTTTCATACAAATTGGGTTGTATATCTGGACAGAGCTAGGCAAGATGAATCCAACCCAATTTGAATCACTAAATTTGGAGCTTCCTAGCAAAAGTTATGGAGCTCTAAAGTTTGGGGAATTTCTGGAATTCGAATTAACCGGGAAAAGTTCAAATTTCTGACAGCGGGCCCGGCTCCCAGGTGTCATCACCTCGGCTGCACCACACGGGGCCACAGGATTATCTTCCGCGTGTTCACAGCCGATCCGGTGTAACAGAAGATCCCCACACTGTGCCACGAGGGACTGACGAGCGGGCCCGGCCGGCTCGTCTTCTTCCTCGCGCCCGCCCTTTTTCCCGCGCCGCCCCCTCGCCGGCACACCTCGGCAGCTCGCCGGAACTGGCTTCCCGACCGCCTCCCGGCCGGAAACTAGCCGCCTGGGCCTATTTTCACGCGCTGAACACGCTGGTACCGCCTGCTCCGGTCGGCGGTGGCCGTAACCTAGCTGGCGACGGTGCAGCGGCTCGGACTCCCTTCAGTTATGGCGCCCGGCCATCGTAGCCCACCAAAACCTCGGTGGAAAGGCTCTACAGCACCGGGGGATCTCATGGAAGGTCGACAAGGCCATGCTAGGGCTCGGGGAGAGCTCTAACCTAGTCGTCACCGTGAGCCCGACCTTTCCCGCTATAACCGCGGCTGGAAAACCGGGAAATACGCCGGCTACAGCCAAAATTAAGCTAGAGTTGCGGAGCAAACTTGGGCGCCATCAAGTCTAGCTCCTGTGTGTGCAGTTTGATAAACTCTAAGCAATCATACGTTGGAAATTTGTGGGTTTCTTACCCGAGGGTAGTTCTGCACCGGTTGGAGATGTTTTGCGAAATTCGCCGGCGATGATCGGTCCCTGGTTCTAGGCTTCGGGGGCGAGCAGCGTGGAGTCTAGGCGCGTCCAAAACTGCTCCTTCTTGGTCGTGACAAGTCTTCTGCCGAGCTGCCCACGGGAGCACCTTTGCTCGGTTCTTCCCGGTGGCCACGAAAACGTTGTTTTGCTCGGTTTGTAGTGGCTCAACTCGACCGGAAATGATGCGGGGAGTGTGTGGGAGGTCTGGGAATGCTGGCTTGCTGCGCTGCCGATGCTTTCGCGCGAGCTGCGATCGCTCCGAGCGAGTTTTTGCGATGGCGGCGGCATCTCGGTTCTTTGACGATGAGAGGGAAGGGTCGGCGTCTCGCGATGCCGTGGCTCGCTGAGCGCGGCTGGGAGTTAAGGCACCCCCACGAGGAGCCCGCCAGCGCATGAAATCCAGCAGGAGGTGGCGTCCGGCTCCCCCCCAGCGGTGTCGCTCGGTGCTTCTCCCGGTGGAGTACAACCCGATCACATTGCTTAGGGATTAAGCCAACTAAGTCCTATGACATGTGGGCCCCACTGGCCAGTGCCCTACCACTTCTCAAAAGATCTCCAAAACTGGATAAATGATGAATTCAAATGTTGGAAATGTCAATCTGAGCTAAATTGGTATGGTTTGGCAAATCTCCCTCAAATTCAAATGTATATTTGAATTCTTGGCATATTTGGATCCTTTTGGGAAAAATGGTTAGCAAATCTTTTCAAAAATTATTGAAACTTTGTCTCCCCACTACATTGAACCCAAGGAATCCAATTATGCCCTTTGCTCCTTGTTTTAGCTGCTGCAATCATGAATTTGAATGCAACAGTTTGAAATTTCCCTCCCATGTGTGATCATATGTGTATAAACCCTACTTTGTGAAAGTGAAGACTTTCCCCTCTAATCACTCCTTTGATGGAGGTCACTTGCTCTTCACAATATTTCACAATCTATCCACAACAAAACTGTGGTGTTGTGAGGTGCAGAAAAGTTTTTTGCAAGTCCCTTTTCTTGGGCTTTTACATCGGGACGATTGGACCGGTTCAACATTTGGCTAATGGGTGAAAGGTAGTCGCGTACGGCGTCCGTGATGGTTGCTGTAGGCAACATCGAGTACGGGCGTACGTGACGGGTTGTTCGGGTAACCCTGCAGGTGTAAATCGATTATAATCGCCGTCCCTCTCGGTCAGTGAGTACCACTTGTTCACTGTACCGTGACGTAGAATGAACAGGCTAGTTACATGTTAAAATGTTGCTGATTGAAAGATGGACATTGATTGTTAATGATATGCTGTAGCTTAGAGCTAACTAAAGTTCTTTTCATCTTTGGGCAAAGTACATGAGAGAAATGCGTTTCTTGTTTGATTGCGGCTCTCTCATGTGCCTTAGCGTATGGTTCTCCACAACCTGCTGCTAAAACTTGAAAGTAAGGTTCTACTAATTAGGCGAGTCCTTGCAACTGATTTTTTTTCTCATGTAACCCATTACCCTCATGTAGAAGTTCCATGTTTAGGTGAGACGGGTCAGACTTGCTGAGCCTTCGTGCTCACTGCTTGTGTTTGAAGCTTTTGCTGGGTTCTATGAGGAAGGGACTCCCGAAGAGGAGACGGAACCCAAGGAGGGAACCCCGTCGAGTGGGATTCGTGCACGCCGCAGAGTTAGTGTGCGTGTGTGCTAGCAAGGACACGTTCGAGGGCTGAACGTGTACTTGATGCTTAGTCTACGCCCGCGAGTGTAGACTGAACTTATTTTGATGTAAACATGTTCATAAACTTGTTTATGTATTAAAATTTCCGCTTCCGCTTTGTACCTTTGACGTGTGTTATACGGTGCTGTGCAACGCAGCACCCCTCAGCGTGATCCTGGCTCGACAGGACCAATGGGGTCGTGTCAGCGTTGGTATCAGAGCTCGCTTGAGGTTTAACACAGTACAAAGGTCTTCTTTTTCAAAAATCCAGTGAGGAACGAGTTAGTAGCCCGTATAAGGATGTTATTAGTATATAGAAAGTGGCATATTAACCTATTTGTTATGTCGGAAAATCGTGCATCTCGGGACGTTCATGTCTTGGGGGGTGCGCGTAAGCGCTGTCCACCAGTGCGCACAAGCTGAAGGGTGGAGCCCACGGGTGGCAGGTAACCCGACCCGCTTGAGTATCCTCTACGACTCTTCATATCGTTTGGGGTACTCGAGCAACGTCTGTCCCTGGCGTGCGTGGTGCAACTTGGGAGACCCCGTCACGTGGTCTGAAACGTGAACACGTAACTCAAGGCGTGTTTGGCTTGAGAACATCCGGGCGAGTGATGACGGCCGGTTGTACGAACTGTATGGATTCCGGGCTCGGTGTGCAGCCGAGTCTGATGATTGTTTGAGTTTCTGCAGGTAGCCTGACCACGAAATGGTAGACGTGTAGCATCCGTGTGCGAGTGACGTTTAGTGCCACTAAATTAACGAAGCCAGCTAAGTCCGGTATAGGTCTTTCTTTGTGAGGACATAGTACCGACATAATCTGGTGACGCATCGACGTCACACCCCATTAAATGAAAAACTTCATTTAAAAACTTGAAGGTTTTGATCAAAAGTAGTAAAACTTGATGTAACTCCTTCCCTTGAACAGGATATTCAAAGTTAACGAGTTTTCAACTTATAGGTTGTTAAGGACAGAGCACTCTGTTTTCAGCTGAATCAAGGCTGAAGTTAATCAGAGGTTAGAGGTTGAGTTCTGTCGAGGGTGGGGTCATATGATACATTTCTGGAAAGCTTTGGAAGAGTTTTACCACTTTTCTGTTGAGGTCCAGAGGTGTTTCATCCCTTAACCACTCGAAAAATACAGTAGAGTTGAAACTGTCCAGAAAACAGGGCAGAGCAAAGACTCTCTGTAGACTCTCTGTAAAATAAGCATAACTTCCTGCTTAAAAATCGAAAAATAGGAAATGAGGTAGTTCTGGAAAGCTTATGAGATGGGTTACAACTTTGTAACAGAAAGTTTTGTCAGATTAGGAACAGAAGTAACTGGGATTCTTGGATCGAATCAGTACCTAAGGCAGGGAGGTGCTGTCCAATTGTTTCCAGAAATTCTGTTAACTTTGACATCTCATAACCTTTGAACCAGGACAGATCTTAGGCCAAGCAAATACTGGCTGGAAAGCTATTGAAGTTAGCTTCAACTTTGATGTTGAGCTCCATAATTAGTTTTGCCTTTAACATGGCCTAAATCAGGTTGAAATTGAAACTGGTCAGGGCTGTCATGGGAACAGCAGATCAGCAGTCAAATTTGTTTAAAATTTGAACTATGTTTCCAAGTTTTATGGGTTCAATGACATGTCTTATGTTATAACTCAATGGTTTACTGTTTAAACAAATATTTGACATTTCTCAAATATATTTTTACAGATGGCAGCAGATAAACAGTTGGAGAACGGGTGGGTAGTTTCCCACTGTTCTGACCGTAGCGGCTACCCGGAAGCATTGTGGCAAATGCTCCAATATTTCGGGTACTATCAGATGCCGCAGTACTTCGCCAAAGAAGATGGCGAAGGGGGGAACAAGACGTGGACGATCCATGTCGAGGTTCCTGCAGGACCTATGCCACACGGTTGGGTGCCATTCACCGTCACGGTGAGAGGAAGACAACCCGAAGGGATGTGGCAAGCGGCAGCCCGTGACACTATGTCACGTTTCTGCCAACTACACGTGCAGGCTATGGAGGGCACTCCATACGCACTCATTTCGGTGGAGGGACGAGCTCAGCATGTGTGGGAAGAGAGGTACCTGGAAGCAACAGACCCGAGTTGCCCAAGGTATAACCCCGCGGAGGCAAATCTCAGCCTCCAGATGAGGGCGGGAAACGCCGTGATGGACAGCCAAGCTGTTCATACGGAGCATCTCGCCACAAAGCTCAAGGAGAGCACAAGCCGTGGAGATCATTTCGAGAGTGCCCAGAGCGCACTCCGCAATGTGCTCCTTCCGACGATCAAGCGACTGAATGAACAGCACAATTAGTTGCATCGTCTGAAGAAGGCGAAGAGAAAAAGTCGTGTCGACATCGCGGCGTTACAAGAACTGGTGCAGACCCTAACCCAGCAGAATGAGGACCTTACTCGAGAGCGGGACGACGCTATCGAGGAAGGACAAGGCTGGGAAGAGGACTACAACCAGGCTATGGACGAGGTGCATGCTTTGCAGGACCTCGTGCCTCCGGTATTGGGCATACCGGTGGTCTTGGGCCTTCCAGCAATGGGAGAACCCGGGATGGGTGAAGAGGTGGTAGATCCAGAACCACCAGCAGAGGTACCGGAGGAGGACGACCCACAGGAGGTCGAGTTCTACTCCGAGTAGGGGGTTACGGTTGCCAAGTAGGGCAGCCAGGGTAGCTTAACCCAACTTTTGTAATCGGTGACATGTCGTGTAGACAATAGCGTATGTATAGGTAGTGACGACATGAGCACGACTTCTCGGAGACCCGAGAATAATGTATCTTGTATAAAGTTTATGCTTTATCAATATATGTGAATGTTGTGCAAATTAATCATGTGTCACTTCAATACCTACGGTTGCTTATGGAATTTTAAGTAAGACATGTGCTAATTGCTGCTGTGTTGAATTTCAGAATGACGCGTACTCGTGCCAACCCTGATGTTGGAGGTACTAGCCAAGGGGGAGAGACCTCCCAACCACCTCCCGAGGACTCCTCGGGTCAGCAACAGCAACAGCAAACACCGCCACCGCCACTGCCAACAGTTACATTGGCCGACATAGTCGCGGCAATGGCGGGTTCACATCAGCAGCACACGGAGGTGCTGCAAACTTTAATTGCGAATACGTCTCGCCCAGAGAGACGTCCAGATCCTGAGGAGCGTCAACAGAGCTCCTATTCTTACTTCCTGGCGACTCATCCCCCTGTATTCTCAAGGGCGGATGAACCACTTGACGCGGACAACTGGCTCCGCGCCATAGAAATGAAGTTCGGGCTGCTCCAGCTCAGCGAGCAGCGCAAGACTCAGTTCGCGGTCCAGCAGCTCCAAGGATCCGCGAGCGCATGGTTGGCCAACTTTTGTGCTTCACAGCCCACCGACCGAGTGATGACCTGGACGGAGTTCTGGACGGCCTTCAGGGCCTATCATATACCGCCAGGTTTAATGAAGAGAAAGATGCAGGAGTTCTTACACCTGCAGCAAGGGAGCCGGAACGCGCTGGAATACTCCAGAGCGTTCAACGATCTCGCGCTCTACGCGTCGTATCACGCCGATACGGACGAGAAGCGGCGAGACCACTTTTACCAGGGGCTTAACCCGCTCCTGAAGGACAAGTTGGCGATGTTCAATCGCGGCAGCCTCAACGATATCATTGATGCTGCGATTGTTCAGGAGGACTCCGGCAAGGAGTTGGCGGCGGCAGAGCGAAAGCGAAGCGCGCCGCAGAGCAGCGGAGAAGGAGGCGGTCCTTCTCAGAAGTTTCGGATGGTGAATCGCCCACCAACAGGTTCATGCTGGCAGCCACCACAGCGGTCGATGCCGTTCCGCAGTCGGCCGTACTCTTCACCGGCATTCAGGCCGGCACTGCCAGTACCACCGCAACAACAACAACAGCAGCGGGCGATGCCGCGTGCGTTTGCACCTCAGCAACGCATACCGGGCTTTCGTCCACCGAGCACTCCACCAGCAGCGGCCACATGTTACAAGTGTGGTCGTCCAGGACACTTCGCGAGCAGATGCCCGGAGAGGCAAGGCGGCGGAGTGGTACCACAGTTTCCGGGGAGGAATCAACCCCGGAACCCTACTAATGCGCGGCGGGCGAACCCTAGGCCCGGCACTGAACACCAGCTTGCCATTGAGGACGTGCCGGAGGGCGAGCCAATCCTTGCGGGTATGTTCCAACTCCACCAGCATCCCGCCATAATATTATTTGATTCGGGCGCCACGCATAGTTTCATTAGCCAAGCTTTCATTGATAAGTATAGCTTGCAAATACTACCCACCGATAGTCCTTATGTGATCTGTTCACCGGGTGGGAAAATTTCAGCAAGCATGATGGTCCCAAAAGCGCCATTGTGCTTAGAAGGTAGAGTTTACCCTACGTCTCTCATAATTTTAGAGGGACAAAAGGTCGATGTCATCTTAGGGATGTCGTGGTTAACCCGCCACGGCACGGTTTTATACACCGTCCTCCGAGTTGTGCACTTGAACTCAGAAGTGCACGAGTCTCACTCTTTATTTCTGGACAGTCCAGAAATAAAACTTCCAAGTATCTATCAAGCCACAACCATCAGATTGGAAGATATTCCAGTGGTCCGAGAGTTCCCTGATGTATTCCCGGATGATTTGCCGGGGATGCCGCCCGATAGAGAGGTGGAGTTCAAGATTGAACTTGCACCGGGAACCATGCCGATATCCCGAAGGCCATACAAGATGGCGCCCAAGGAGTTGGCTGAACTGAAGACTCAGCTCACGAACCTTCTGGAGAAGGGTTTTATTAGGCCGAGCTCCTCGCCATGGGGATGTTCGGCATTATTTGTCAAGAAGAAGGATGAGACGTTGCGGCTTTGCATGGACTACCGTCCAATAAATGCCGTAACCATCAAGAACAAGTACCCGTTTCCACGGATCGACATGTTGTTTGATCAGTTGGTCGAAGCAAAGATCTTTTCCAAGATGGATTTAAGATCCGGGTACCATCAGATTAAGATAAGCGCGGAGGACATTCCAAAGACAGCTTTCTCGACAAGGTACGGACTTTATGAGTACCTGGTCATGTCCTTCGGCCTCACCAATGCTCCAGCTCACTTCATGTACTTAATGAACTCGGTATTCATGCCGGAGCTGGACAAGTTTGTCGTGGTCTTCATCGACGACATCATGGTATATTCCAAGTCGGAGGAAGATCAGAAGAAACATTTGCGTATAGTCTTGCAACGGCTGCGGGATCACAAGTTATACGCAAAATTCAGCAAATGCGAGTTTTGGATATCGCAAGTGCCTTTCCTCGGGCATATCATCTCAGCGGAGGGTATCTCTGTGGACCCGAGCAAGATCACTCAAGTGCTGAATTGGAAATCCCCGAGAACTGTTCATGAGGTACGGAGTTTCCTCGGACTCGCGGGATATTATCGGAGGTTCATTCCGAACTTCTCGAAAATTGCCAAGCCAATGACAGAGCTGCTGAAGAAGGCTACCAAATATGTTTGGAGTCCAGCATGTGAAGCAGCATTCAAGGCTTTAGTCAAGCACCTGACATCAGCACCGGTTTTGGCGCAGCCAGACACAACAAAACCGTTCGATGTGTACTGCGATGCATCCGGCATTGGGCTCGGATGTGTGCTGATGCAAGACCGAAGAGTGGTCGCGTATGGATCATGGCAGCTTAGAAACCATGAGCAAAATTATCCAACTCACGACTTGGAGCTCGCTGCCGTGGTACTTGCACTAAAAATGTGGAGGCACTACCTACTCGGTAACCTCGTACATTTATATACCGACCACAAAAGCCTCAAGTACATATTCACTCAGAAGGAGCTGAACATGAGGCAACGAAGATGGTTAGAACTGATAAAGGATTATGAAATAGAGATCCATTATCATCCGGGCAAGGCAAACGTAGTGGCAGATGCGCTGAGCCGCAAGTCACACGTCAATACTCTGACCATCACACCGTTGGAAGAGAGCGAACCACCACTACATGTGATTCCACATGGAGCTCTCTACAACCTAGCTTTGATCCCCACCATCCGTGAAGAGATAGCGGCAGCTCAGAAGAATGACAAGGGCATGTCACATTTACGGAGACGTGTAGACAGTGGGGAGTTGAAATGTTTTCGGAAGGACGGAGACGGCGTCCTATGGTTTAAGGACTGGATCGTCGTACCCCGAAATCCGGAATTACGGAAGAAAATCTTTGATGAGGCTCACTTATCAAAGTTTTCTATTCACCCCGGCAGCAACAAAATGTATCACGAACTCAGAAAAAATTTTGGTGGACACGGATGAAGCGCGAGGTTGCAAAATACGTGTCCGAGTGTGATACATGTCGAAGGGTGAAGGCAGACCACATGCGGAAACCGGGACTGCTACAACCACTGGGCATTCCTGCCTGGAAGTGGGAGGATGTGAGCATGGACTTCATCGTCGGTTTACCAACCACCTTGCAGAAACATGATTCTGTGTGGGTGATCGTCGATCGGCTCACCAAAGTTGCCCATTTCATCCCGGTCAACACCAACTACAACGCCAAGAAGTATGCTGAACTGTACATCTCACGGATCCTATGCTTATACGGCGTACCCCGTACCATCATATCGGACCGAGGCACTTTATTTGTGTCCCGTTTTTGGGAGCAGCTGCACGCTGCCTTGGGGACGAAGCTGATCCGTAGTTCAGCCTACCACCCGCAGACGGATGGGCAAACGGAGCGGGTAAATCAAATCTTAGAAGACATGCTACGAGCTTGCGCTATCAACCACGGCAAGAATTGGGATTATCACTTGCCGTTAGCCGAGTTCTCGTACAACAATGGGTACCAAGCCAGCATCAAGATGGCACCCTACGGGGCGCTATACGGAAGAAAATGCCGCACACCATTGAACTGGTGTGAGTCTGGCGAAAGGGTTACCTTCAGGATTGACCTCGTCAACCACCCGGAAGAAAAGGTTCGACTAATTCAAGCGAACCTAAAAGCCGCTCAATCCCGTCAGAAGCAGTATGCGGACCGGAGAAGGCGCCCATTAGAATTCGAAGTTGGAGATCACGTATACCTACGGGTGTCTCCAATGAAGGGCGTAAACAGATTTGGGGTGAGAGGAAAGTTGGCACCCCGATTCATCGGTCCATTTCAGATTACCGAAAGATGTGGATCAGTGGCATACCGGCTGAAGTTACCAGAAGCACTTTCCGGTGTGCACGACGTCTTTCACATTTCCCAGCTGAGGAAGTGTCTTAAGCTATCAACTACCGTTCAGCTGGAGAATATTGAAGAACTGCAACCGGATCTCACCTATCGGGAGGAACCGGTGCAGATTATTGATGAAAAGGCCCGAACCACACGCAACCGTACGTTATGGTTCTACAAGGTTCTATGGAGTAATCACTCCATGGACGAAGCGACATGGGAGAGCGAAGAATTCCTTCTCACTAACTACCCCGACTTTTTCACGCCGCATATCCGGTAATTTTTCACCGTCCTCTCTCTCATTTTCACCTTATAATCTCGGGACGAGATTCTTTTAAGGGGGGAGGAATGTAAGGGCCTCAGTTTGTGACACACATTTGCAGTGTTAATCACCACACCACACACCTCATTTGAGGAAGAATGATGAACCCAAATGAAGAGCAAGTAACAATTATCAACATGCTCATTAGAAAACAAACTCACACATTGCAAAAGTGGTATTTCCCACATGTCATATAGATGGGCTGAACATATGAAAACTCCTACATTTTACTAAGGATGTCCATGCCATGTTTCACCCAAGTTCAAAACCTTTTTGACGTCATTTTGGGTATAGTTAGGAAGAGGGCAGTTTGAAACCATATTCAAATTCAAACTGTTTTTATCCCATGAATTTAAAAGTGGGAGGCATATTCTTACTCAACCATTTGGAGTTGATCTTGACATGAGCTAAGGGGGAGAAATTCAAACTTCATTTGAATTTCAAACTGAACTTGTGCTGAAATTCATTCAAACCAAACCTCATTTGAACTTTGATCGATTCAAATGGCTCATGGGTGAATAATGTGAATTGCCAAGGGTAGTATGGGGTTCACTGTTTACTACAGTGATTAGGAGTAAATTCCAGAGGTTAAAACCCCGATTGGGACCCACATGTCATAGAGGGAAGAAGGAGAAACTTTCGCCCAAAGTCAGACTCTCGGTGGGAAATTCCACCGAGCAGCTATCGGCTGTGCCACCGAGCAGCTACCGGTGCCACCAGCTTCTTCCCTCTCCGTGCGCTGGCGCCCAGGGCGGCTTGCTCGCTCCCCCATGCGACCGGCACCGCCTCCACTGAGCAGGAGTCGGCCGGCTTTATCTTCTCACGGGCAAAAACCGAGCAGCGGCATTGTTTCTCGCCACAGCTCTCTGCTCAATCGGGAAAACCAGCAAAACAATCTCCTTCGTTCCTAAGCAGCTAGACAGCCACCGGAGGTCGCGCACCATCCTCCCAACGCCTGGACCGCCGGGTTTCACCCCCTGTTCCCGTGACCAACGACGACCGCCGCAGTTTAGCTGAAGGACGGCGATCGGTCTCATGCGGGCAGCACGCTGCAACCACTTCCACGGCCGAGAAAGGGCGGCAACAGGAGCGCACGGACTCCACACTGCTCCCACCTGAAGCTCAAGCCACGCCGTGAACTCTCGCCAGCGAATTCTCAGTTTTGCTCCGGCAACCTTAAACTGAGCTTCCGGTACGGTTTCTTTAAATTCACGTTCTATGATCTTTCGGAGGTCATCGAATCCTGCAAATAGACGCTGGACTAGCCGGCACTCAAGTTCTTTTCTGCATCCGTAGCGTAAAACTGTCTAGGAGTAACGAATTTCTAGCTCGATCAAGGGCGGTCATGGCGGACACGATCAGTCACACGGTGCCGATCGACTTGCCGCCATCCCTGAACCCTGTTGACACCTTGTCGAGCTTCCTAGAGGTACGCTGATGCTGTAGGACCGTTTGTTCGAGGGGTTGGCGGGTTAGGACCCACGGTCGACAGCGCCGAACCTCCACCGAGGCCGCGGCATGTCGCCGAGCTATTTCCGGTCACCCCCAGCCCAACCTGACACCACCGACGTGTTCCTCGACGTCGACCACCCCCTGGCGGCGAGTTTCAGCCCATGGGAGGTCCGGCAGCGGCGAGCCGGCGAGCTCCAAATCTGCTCCGGCGAGGCCGGCGGCGCGGGCGCGAGAAAACGGCGGGAGGAAGACGAAGCCGGCTGGCCCACGTGTCAGCGGCTGAAGAATTTAAATCGGGATCGCTTGTGGCCGGGGATCGGCTGTGCTGGCGCGCAAATACCCTGTGAGCTCCGGTATGCCGGACACCTCCGCGCTCGACACGTGTGGTATCCCCGGTGTGCCGGACACCTCCGCGCTCGACACGTGTCCCCGCGGGCCCCGAGAGTTTAAACTTTTCCCCCTGATTTTCAGAATTCTTCCAAACTTTAAATCCTCATAACTTTGGCTAGAAAGCTCCAAATCGAGTGAACCAAATTTTGTTGAATCCAGCTCTTTGAGCACTTTTCAGCAAATCAAGTTTCACTTCATGAGAACCCTTAATTCTCCAGAAATAATTCCTCAAAGTTTAAACTGTTAGGAATTCTAACTGGAGAATCCTTTGGAGGAAAATCCTGAAACTTTGCTGGGATGTTCACCAAAATATCCCTGAAATACCATAAAAATTTCAGATCCATTTGAGCTCATTTGATCCACCTAATGGTGTGATTAGTGAAACTGTTCCAGAGAAAATAGAAAATGTTCAGAAACCTTTTCAGAATTTTCTCTGAAATTGTTTAGCTCATATCTTTAGCTAAGAACTTCCAAATTAAGTGAGACCAACTCCATTAGAACCCTCTGAAAATCTAGTTTTTCAGAAAGTCATGGTTTGTTGCATGAAAATTCCTAGAACACCCTAAGAGTTCCAAGTAAGGTCAAGGACATAATTAATTGTGGAGGGCTCAAATGAGCTTTGCTGCAACTAAAACTTGACCAAGTCTCTGTTTAGGTTGTAACCAAGCCACAGTAAAAGTTTCACAGTCATTAGGTCTGTCTAACAACGGTTAGAGACTTCACAACTTCAAAGTTAATACAAATGCCTTTACATTGATACATATATTGCTCTTATCACGTAGTCGCTAAGGTCGATGAGGAAGCCAAAGTCCTAGACTTCGTAACTCCGGAGGAACAGCTAGCCTACGACCAAGAGCAGCAAGGCAAGCTCCGGTTTGCATTAACCTTTTTACAAATGTTTATTGTTTTGAGCACATCTTTGAATATTGTTCTTTGCATTAGAGTCTTGATTGGAAACCCAACTGCATAGCCAAGAAAACCATGGGTTGGGTTTAGGATTGAAAACCTCGTTAGCCACTGCATTGCTAAGATAGAGTAGGATTCGGTACAAGTCGAGTAGTTGGAACTACTCGCGAGAATAGGCTAGAGGCACATTGCTCGGGTAGAGGTAGCACATGATACACATGGCAAGAAAATGAGACCGAGCGGGGAGTAAGGGCAGCAGGACATTGGGGCCTGTGTGCTGTAGCTCCGCTTGTGTTGATTGAGTACCGAGCCGTGTGCGGGCCTGTTGAACAAGCTAGAACAGTACCGAAGACCTACCGGCTATATGGGAACCAGGAAACTGATGTAACTCGGGTAGCTGGGTGTTGAGGCATAGCTGGTCGTTCAGAGGGTAGGTTGAGAGCTCGAGGTGTAAATCGGCTGGCGGCACTGAGATGCGCGTGCAGAGACCTCTTGCTCGGGACGATTGGACCGGTTCAACATTTGGCTAACGGGTGAAAGGTAGTCGCGTACGGCGTCCGTGATGGTTGCTGTAGGCAACATCGAGTACGGGCGTACGTGACGGGTTGTTCGGGTAACCCTGCAGGTGTAAATCGATTATAATCACCATCCCTCGTGGTCAATGAGTACCACTTGTTCACTGTACCGTGACGCAGAATGAACAGGCTAGTTACATGTTAAAATGTTGCTGATTGAAAGATGGACATTGATTGTTAATGATATGCTGTAGCTTAGAGCTAACTAAAGTTCTTTTCAACTTTGGGCAAAGTACATGAGAGAAATGCTTTTCTTGTTTGATTGCGGCTCTCTCATGTGCCTTAGCGTAAGGTTCTCCACAACCTGCTGCTAAAACTTGAAAGTAAGGTTCTACTAATTAGGCGAGTCCTTGCAACTGATTTTTTTTCTCATGTAACCCATTACCCTCATGTAGAAGTTCCATGTTTAGGTGAGACGGGTCAGACTTGCTGAGCCTTCGTGCTCACTGCTTGTGTTTGAAGCTTTTGCAGGGTTCTATGAGGAAGGGACTCCCGAAGAGGAGACGGAACCCCAGGAGGGGAACCCCGTCGAGTGGGAATCGTGCACGCCGCAGAGTTAGTGTGCGTGTGTGCTAGCAAGGACACGTTCGAGGGCTGAACGTGCACTTGATGCTTAGTCTACGCCCGCGAGTGTAGACTGAACTTATTTTGATGTAAACATGTTCATAAACTTGTTTATGTATTAAAATTTCCACTTCCGCTTTGTACCTTTGACGTGTGTTATACGGTGCTGTGCAACGCAGCACCCCTCAGCGTGATCCTGGCTCGACAGGACCAATGGGGTCGTGTCAGATTTATACGACCAAGTTCGTCACCTTGGGGTTGTTCAGCGTTGTTTGTCAAAAAGAAGGACGAAACACTATGACTTTGTGTTGATTATCGTCCTTTAAACGGCGTTACCATCAAGAACAAGTATCCACTACCTCGCATTGATATGCTCTTCGATCAATTAGTGGGTGCGAAGGTATTTTCAAAGATGGATCTTCGGTCCGGATATCACCAGATTAAAATCCGGGCAGGAGATATTCCGAAGACGGCATTCTCAACGAGATACGGGCTGTATGAGTATCTCGTTATGTCTTTTGGTTTGACCAATGCCCCGGCACACTTTATGTACCTGATGAATTCAGTGTTCATGCCGGAGTTGGATAAATTCATCGTTGTCTTCATCGACGATATCTTGGTGTACTCCAAGTCAGAGGAAGAACATGCTGAACATCTGCATATTGTGCTACAAAGATTGCGAGATCATCAACTCTATGCAAAATTCAGCAAGTGTGAATTCTGGATTAATCAAGTACCTTTTCTCTGACACATCATTTCAGCGGAGGGCATCGCTGTAGATCCAAGTAAGATTATCCAAGTACAGAAATGGGAGTCACCAAAGTCAGTACATGAAATCCGAAGCTTCCTCGGTTTAGCGGGTTACTACCGGAGGTTTATTCCATGTTTCTCCAAGATTGCTAAACCGATGACGGAATTATTAAAGAAGAACACCAGATTTGTGTGTGGTGCTGCGTGTGAACAAGCTTTCAAGACCTTAGTGAAGCATCTCACAACAGCCCCAGTTCTTGCTCAGCCGGATACAACGAAGCCATTCGACGTTTATTGTGATGCATCTGGCATCGGTCTTGGCTGCATGCTGATGCAAGAAAGATGAGTGGTCGCTTATGGATCTCGTCAACTCAGAACTCACGAGCAGCATTATCCAACTCATGATCTTGAGTTAGCTGCCGTGGTCCTTGCTTTGAAGATGTGGAGGCATTACTTGCTCAGAAATCTTGTACACCTCTACACCGACCACAAGAGCTTGAAGTACATCTTCACTCAGAAAGAATTGAACATGAGGCAACGAAGATGGCTAGGGCTCATTAAGGACTATGAACTTGAAATTCATTATCATCCAGGAAAGGCAAATGTGGTCGCCGATGCGCTCAGTCGTAAGGTGCATATCCATCACCTAACTATTGCTGAAATGGATGATGAAGAACCAAGCCTCCGTGTCATCCCGTATGGAGCTCTCTATAATCTTGCTCTCATTCCTACCATCAAAGAGGAGATCATTGAGGCTCAACGAAAAGACAAGGGTATGTCTCACATACGACGAAGATTAGACAACGGAGAAATGAAGTGCTTCCGAAAGGACGATGAAGGTACCTTGTGGTTCAACGACCGGATTGTAGTACCCCGGGATATGGGACTAC
Source organism: Neostapfia colusana (assembly GCA_030760725.1). Classification (NCBI taxonomy): domain Eukaryota; kingdom Viridiplantae; phylum Streptophyta; class Magnoliopsida; order Poales; family Poaceae; genus Neostapfia; species Neostapfia colusana. The sequence goes on along the minus strand of JASWHV010000017.1, from coordinate 25,717,938 downwards.
GGAAGAAAATTTTGGATGAAGCTCATTTGTCCAAGTTTTCCATTCATCCGGGCAGTAATAAAAGTACCAAGGTCTCCGGAAGAAGTTTTGGTGGACGTGTATGAAACGTGAAGTTGCAAAGTACGTTTCGGAATGTGATACGTGTCGAAGAGTCAAGGCCGACCATATGAAGAAGTCAGGCCTGTTGCAGCCATTGCAAGTACCGGCATGGAAGTGGGAAGATTTGAGTATGGACTTCATCGTCGGGATGCCGATGACCTCCCACAACCATGATTGGATTTGGGTAATCGTGGACCCATTAACCAAATCAGCACATTTCATCCCTGTGCATACTAGGTACAACGCAAAGCAGTATGCGGAGTTGTACATAGCACGGATCTTGTGCTTACATGGAGTTCCCCGCACCATTGTGTCAGATAGAGGATCGCTGTTCATAGCCCGTTTCTGGGAACAGCTACACGCCTCCTTGGGGACAAAGTTAATTAGAAGCTCTGCGTATCACCCTCAAACCGATGGACAAAGTGAGAGGGTGAATAAAATACTGGAAGATATGCTAAGAGCGTGTGCCATCCACCACGGTAAGAGCTGGGATGATCACTTACCGCTGGCGGAGTTCTCGTACAACAACGGATATCAGACGAGCATTAAGATGGCACCATATGAAGCTCTATACGGCCGGAAGTGCCGTACACCATTGAACTGGTGCGAATCCAGTGAACGAGTAACATTCGGGGTTGATCTTGTCAATGAAGCCGAAGAGAAAGTTCAGATAATACAAGAGAACCTCAAAGCTACCCAATCTCGTCAAAAGAACTACGCGGACCAGAGACGTCGACCGCTGCATTTCGAAGTCGGAGAGCACGTGTATCTTCGTGTATCTCCGATGAAGGGGATTCATCGGTTCGGTGTCAAGGGGAAACTTGCTCCCCGATTCATCAGTCCGTTTGCTATAACGGAGAAGTGCGGAAACGTAGCATACCGGCTGGAACTACCGGCAAGCCTTGCCGGTATTCACGACATATTTCACGTGTCCCAGCTGCGGAAGTGTCTCAAGTTTACCGCTGTCATCCGCACCGAAGACATCGACGGGTTGAAACCGGATCTCACCTATGTCGAGCAAACTGTACAGATTATCGACGAAAAGACCCGGACCACCAGGAACCGGACTTTGAAAGTTTACAAAGTCCTGTGGAGTAATCATACCCCGGAAGAGGCGACGTGGAAATCCGAAGATTACATCCACAAGAATTATCCGGAGCTTTTGTCATAAACCTTGTAATTACCTCCTACCTCGTTCCTCATTTGAATCTCGGGACGAGATTCATTTTAAGGGGGGTGGAATGTAAAGGAACCAAAATTATGAATACAAAGAAACACTTGTTTGCAAAGTTTTGTTTCATGTGTATGAAATTTGGGACTTGTTAAAACTTTTTCCCACGTGTGATAACACACATGAGGGCTTTCTTCACACAAGTCAAATGTTCATTTGAGAACTTGGAACCCTAGAGGGGTCTAAAACAAGGATGGGAAGTTCACATATGTGTGATAGAACAAAAATCAGATTTGGAACAATTTGTTCAAACAAAAATTTAAATGAGAAAAACACAATGGAATTCAAAACTGTTGTGCTAAAAATCTCATTTGCAGCAGCCAAAATAAAAATCAGATTTCATATTTGAATTCCTTGAGTCCAAATTAGGGGGTGTGCAAAGTTCATGATTTATGGAAATAGTTTGCAACCCATTTTGCAAAATGGACTTTAAAAGACAAAGAATTCAAATGCATGTTTGAATTTGGATGAAACTTGCCGAATTATCCAAATGCATACCAGATTTGAATTCCCACAATTGAATTCACTCAACATTCAAACTTGGGAGATATTTAGGGAGGGGATAAGGAGGACTGATCAGTGGGTCCCACATGTCATTGTGTGAACTGAAAACTTGCAAAAGATCTCAGTGTCGGGTCTCTGTTTTGCCTCCCCGGGTGATCGACACCGAGGGCAGCACTGGTCAACACCGGGCAGCGCCGAGCCACCACCTGCTTCACCGGTGGGCGCCTGGCGAGCTGCTTTCTTCTTCTTATCACCTCGGCCGTGTCCTCTTACCACAGCCCCGAGGAACCACTCCGTTTCTTCTCCCCTCGCGCCCTGAACAGCACCAACGCCGCCGCCGTCGTTTGCTCGACAGCCGGCTCAAACAGGCACGAACAACAGCTGGTCAATAGCCAGATAGCACCGGCGCAGCTCCCTCTCCCTCCTCAACGTGTCCCCGACCGATGATCGGCTCTCCTACCCCGGGTCCACCATGGCCGTGCGGCGGCCGAACAAGGATCGAGTGGGAGGCGTCCGTGGACAGCTCAATCTGGTGAGTATCACGACCAAGTGCCGGCGCCTCTGGACGCGCCAAGGCACCATGCTGCTCCCCTCCAAAGATCAGACCGTGCCATGCATCACCGGGAGGGAATTTGGAAAAAATTGCTCCGGCGTACTCCCTCTGACCTTCCGGCACGGTAATCCCGAATTCCTCTTCAATTCTCAATATTTGTTCATCACAGTTTGCACGAAGGGTCCAAAGTAGTAGGCGATCCATTGCTCTTCACGTTTCTAGCCTCAAACTGCACCTAGAGCCAGTATTTCGGGATTTTTTACCGGCAACCGAACCGGGGGACCGCGGTCACACGGTGAAAGCTGATTTACCATGGTTCCCGAACATTTTTGAGGCTAGGCCGAGCTTCCCCATCGTTCACTGGTGCTGTAGCACCATTTTGTCGAACTGTTGGTGCACTAGGATGGCCGGCCGACGTCGCCGATGAAGTGCCGGGCTGCCGCAGCGTCGCTAGCTACCATAGAGGTTTTGCCGGCTCGGGGAAACCTTACCATCGTGCTCAGCAGGGCAGGATAGGCTCTGGCAGCAAGCAAGGGCTCGAGCAGAGGCCGGGAGATCGAGTTCCGGCGATCTCCGGCGAGGGCAGCGGCGCGGGCACCCTGAGCACGGGAACTGACCCGAGGTAGAAGAAGTGGTCGGTGGGCCCAGTCGTCAGTGAGAGAGAGTTTAAAACCCTGATCCTCTGTGGCTGTGGGATCCCGTGTGACTGCACAGAGGAATATGTGTGGCCCCGTGTGCCTTTGATTCTGTAAGTGACACGTAGCCAGACCCACCGTCAGCGTTTAAACATTTCTGGAATTTCCAGTTTCCAGTTCAATCTTTGAAGAGCCATAACTTTGTGTGGGGATGTCCAAAAATTGTGAAACAAATTTTGTTGGATTCCTCTCTAAAAGCACTATCCAGGGGTACAGACCAATAATTATGAAAATCCCTGGATTTGGCTCCTTAATTCATATAAAGAAAATCTTGTAGGATTTATTCCATGAGTTCTATGTATTGGAAGATTCCCAAATTTGGGCAGGAGGGTCTCCCAAAAATACTTGAACTCCAGTAAAAATTTCAGATGCAGTGGACCCTCATTTTCTTGGTCAAATGTGGTGTTAATTCCTTATGTCTCTGAAAATTTGAAAATAGAACAGAGCTCATTTTCAGATCTTCCTAATTCATGTAAAGCTCATAGCTTTTTGTAGAAACCTCCAAATTTAGTGATTCAAATTGGGTTAGATTCAGATTGACAAACTCTATCCAATTATGCAACCCAATTTGTATGAAAGTCTTTATTTAATTCTGGAAAATTCTTTAAAGCTTTTCAGCAAAAGAATTTTAGAGGGAGTTTGGTTTATCCAAAAATCCTCAAATTTTGCCAGAATATTCTCTAGGGTGTTATTAGACTCCTGTAAAAGTTTCAGCTCATTTGGAGTTGAATTGATCAGGGTAATTCAGATTGTAAGTTCCTGTATTCAAATGAATACAGAAACATTTTCAGAGAATTTCCAAAACTTGTAAATTCAGTTCTGGGAAATTCTTAGCTCCAAAAATCCTAGGAAAATTCATGTAGACTCTATGAAATATAATTGAAATTGTGGTTCACTGAGTTTGACATGAACATGGATGTTACCTCAGAATTAATTCATCTTTGACTAAACACTTAGAGAATTATTCTGAATAAACCATTACATGAAATGTGCTAAATTTTGGTCCAGAGAACTTTCTTGTGACGAGGAACTCACATGACAATTATCAGATCCATTGGAGCTCTGGATCACCACTGTCATAGGTAACCTCTTACGGTGATCAACACTTAAGTGGGAAAAGCACTTAATAATTGATCTTAGTGTTTAAGCCCAACCCAAACCACTAGCACCAGTGTCATTTTAAATTCTTAAACAAAGTTCCAGTTTTAAAATGGTCATTAGATCTTATGAGCAAAAGCTTTTCAATTAAATACATATGCATGATCATATCGTGTAGCATATACGTGAAGAAGGTGAGAACGACTTGAGGTGAAGATCAAGGAGGGAGGAAATCAAGTGATCAAGCTCCAAGTGATCGTCACTAACTGATCGTAACAGTAGTCACCTGCAAAACAGGCAAGCCCTGGTTTGCATTTGAACCGTTTTATAAAGCATTTTCATTTGTAGAGATCATAGCTTTGCATCGTTGATTGCATTACGTCTAGATGATATTGAAAACCCCACTTGCATGACCAGAAACACCTAAGAGAGAAAGGGTAGAATAGCAACTCCTCGAGGGAATTTGGCTATGCTAATGTTAGTAGGAAAGGTCCGTTAGAAGACGAGTAGTTGGAATCTACTCGCGAGTTTAGGGCTGGTGTACTTGGAACGGGTCCAATTTAGAGAAGATGAGGAAAGTTCACACATAAGAAATGGAGACCGGGCAGGGAGTTTTAGATGCAGCAGGTTGCAGGCCGTGCGTGCATAGCCCTGCCTGTGTCGGTTAAGGCCCGTCCGTGCTTGGCCCTGTTGGACAAGTTTGAGTTGTGTACCGGGCGCATACTGGCTATATGGGACCCAGGAAACCGATGTACCTTGGGAGATCCATAGTGGAACTTTTCCAACTGCCTTAGGCTTTCGGCGTCAGGGTAGCAGGAGGTACCTCGCTCAAGAACATACCACAGCGGGTATGTACCTTGAGGGAGCTTGCGTACTCGGGGCAGTTGGACTGCGTCCAATGTGGAAGATCTTGGGAAAGGTGGCCGCGTACAACGTCAGTCGAGGTTGCTGCCGGCAACTCGGAGTACGGGTGTACGTGTCGTGTAGTCCGGGCGTGTACTGATTCAAATCACCGTCGCTCGCGGTCATATGAGCATACTTGCCCACTGCGTCTTGACGTAGTAACAACTGGAATTGTTTATCTTTGAACTTGATAAGGCTGTGCTATAACTTGTATTGCAACCATGACTGAATTAGAGATAGGCTCATTAAAGTTTACTTTCACTTTGTGCAAGGAGCATCGCAACAAAGCATTTCTTGTTTGATTTTGGAGTTGCGATGCTTTTCGGCTCAAGGTCTGCACAATGAGGCTTAAAATCTGAAAGTTAAGGATCAACTTTAGGCGAGTCCTTTATGCAAATCTAGCTGACCCAAATTGTAACTGTCGTGCATGTAGAGTTTCTTGTTTAGGAGAGACGGGTCAGACTTGCTGAGCCTATGTGCTCACGCTTGCTATATAAGTGGTTTTGCAGGTTAACAACGATGCTGAAAAGAAGGTTGTCCGGTGAGACTCGGGGACTCCCGAGTCAGGTAACACATGGAGAATCCAGCCGCTGCTGCTTGTCTTCGTGTTGCTAGCCAGAGGAGTCCGCGGGCTAGACTTCATCTCGAGTGCTTTTAGTTATTCGACGTGAGTTGATATAGACTTCCGCTGTAGTTACTTGATGTAAAGTATTTACAAAGGAAAAACTTGTAAGCTTCCGCTATTGTTTTATGTAATACATTGTTCCTCATATGTGTGTTGTTGGGTGCTGCACAACACGGCACCACCCAATGCGATTCCCGGGCGAGTGGCCTGTCTCGGCTGAGCGGGTCGCGTCACTGTGCTCCTTGATCCAGCGGTTCTCCCAGGTACGCAACACCATTCCGCATATTCAAAGTGCTTCTGTGGTGGCGGCACTTCGACAGTGTCCGGGACGAGAAGATGCTTGAGAGGCTTGCAACCAGAGAGGTCTGCGATGCCTCCGAGATCTTCAGCCTGGCGGACAAGTGTGCCAGAGAAGCCGGAGGGCGGAGTTGGCACTCACTGCCAGCTTCCGAAGCCGGAAGACAGCCCGAAGACGGTGGAGTTCAAGCTGAGCTCCTGACCACGTCAGACAGCCAAGAGCCAAGCACTGGCTGACTTCGTGGCTGAGTGGACGCCAACGAAGGTTGACCCAGGGGGCCGCAAAGACGGTGAACCAAATTACCGAGCTCCGGTCTTCACTGGGCCTCACTGGACGCTCTTCTTCGATGGCTCCTCGCGAAAGCAGGGGGACGGTGCCGGCGTACTGCTCCTCATGCCATCGGGGGAGCAGTATGGGTACATGGTGCGTCTCAATTCCAAGGCAACCAACAACTTGGTAGAGTATGAAGCACTCATCTTTGTCCTAAAAGACAGTCCTGTCTCTAGGCGCTCGCCAGTTGTTGGCGCAGGGCGACTCCCAGCTAGTTATCAAGCAAGTTAAGGGTGAATGCCCCTGCAATGACCCACAGCTAGCTGCTTATCTGCTCCACGTGCGGATGTTGGAGAAAGACTTCCTCGCCTTGGACCTGTGCCATGTACCGCGCGCTGGCACGGCCGCAGCTGACGACCTCTCAACGAAAGCCTCCATCAGAGCCCCTGCGCACGAAGGAGTCTTCGAGAGGACGTTGCTGCGGTCCACAGCCCAGCCTGCCGAGCCGGGCAAAGGGGGCTGAACCAGTGCCTCGAAGCTAGGCAGTCCCGGCGGCCCTGTATGCCGCCAAAGGATCGTAAGAGTCACTGGGGACTCCGTGCAACCCATCGCTCAAGATCCAGAAGCTCAAGTAGTCCCGATGCATGGACCACGGAGGTCCGGGACTCCTTGAAGGACATACATCCTGATGAACGTGCATCCGCTGAACGGGTGGTGCGGATGGCTAAGTGCTACGCGCTGGTATCTTTACTGGCTTGGCGCCACGACATCCTATTGCGGTGCATAACCCAGGAGGAAGGCTGCAATTAGCTCGCAGTAGTCCAAGGAGGCGAGTGCTGGGAACGCTCATCGTCCCGCACGTTGGTCGGTTAAGCCACCCGGCATGGCTCCTACTGACCGAGAGCCACCTGGACGCCGTCAAACCGGTTAGGGATGCAATGCGTGCCAAGTCCACGCCAAGCAGACCCACACAACCGGTGCAGACGCGCACCCAGAGCCGTCGGGGGATACCGGCTCCTCCATGTCGAGGGCCAGCCGGACTTCCCAGGGCCGGGTCACTGGAACTACCCTGCCACATGGTATGCAGGGCCGAAGCCATGCTCCCCCCTGATATAGCCATGGGGGTCCCCCCGTGTCCGGCGTACGACGAAGCCACGCATGACCCGCTCTGCGTGAAGACAGGCGCTCCGACGCCACCCCAGTAAGTTCACCATGCTTACTTAGGTGTTTATTTAAATTACGCATTAATTTATATGAACACCTCACCACGCTCTAGACAGTGTGCGTCCATTGTACACTCTGTTCCTCTTTCCTGCTCTCATGCATAGTCGATATTTGCCGTCTTGCCGAAGGCGGTAGTGCTTGGGGTACCTGCCAGAGGACCGGTAGCCTTCTGGATCTCCCCCTGTAAGGGTACTATACCGCCAGTTGGTCTCCTCCGAGAAAAGACCTACGCTAGACCGGGGGGTCAGGAGCCTTGCTTTGCCCGGTCTTGCACCCAAAGCATGCGCACTCTGCCCCCGGCGCTACAGTCTGAGTACCAGGGGGCCGGACGGTTACACCCTGACTGGGGCTGGGGCCAGACCTCCGGGACCAAGTGCACTGGATTACCCAAGCCCCGTATTCCGGCCTGGGACAGTAAGCCAAATGAGACTAAGGGACGGGAAAGGGGGGACCACTGAGCAGTTCCGGACCTCCGCCCCCACAGCTGGGCCGAGCTCCGAGGCCAGCCCTCGTCCTCCTTTTAGAGGCGAGTGCTGATGCCGGACCTCATGCCCTTCGCTGGCCTGAGTTCCGATGACTTCCGGACCTCCGACCCCACAGCTGGGCCGAGCTCCGATGCCAGCCCTTGCCCTCCTTTCAGAGGCGAGCCCTGATGCCGGACCTCACGCCCCTTCGTGGACCTGAGCTCCGATGACTTCCGGACCTCCGCCCCAACAGCCGGGCCGAGCTCCGATGCCAGGCTTCACCCTCTCCTAAGAGGCTGAACTCCGATGCCATCAAGACCCTGCGAGCACAGGGAGTACTCAAGACAAGAAAGTGCGCGGGTAGGAGAAGGCCTCACCTCGGGCACGTTACCTCCCCCGAGGTGAGCCCGGGGGGCACTGTCGGTACCCGCGATATGGGGTACCCCCGCGCACAGGGGAAAATGCCTAAGGAACTCGCCCTTCTCCGCAGGGAGAACTCCGAAGGCGCCACGCGTCTGGCAGGGGCGGACCTCCCTCTCCTCAGAGGAGAGCTCCGGGCCCGCCACGTGGCATACAGAAGCCGGACCTCCCCCTCTGCGGGAGAGAGGTCCGAAAGTGCCACGTATCCGGCGGGGCCGGACCTCCCTCTCCTCAGAGAGGAGCTCCTGGCCTGCCACGTGGCCAACGGAAGCCGAACCTCCCCCTCCTCAGGGAGAGGCCCGGAGGCTCCACGTGCCCCGCGGGCCGGACCCTCCTCTCCTCTGAGAAGGGCTCTGGCCCACCACGTGGCAGCAGAACGGGGCTGCCTGCCACCGAGCGATAGGCAGCGGGCGTAAAGACGCCCCATACCTTCCCCATACAAGGTATTCAAGGCCCGCGTCTTCCCAAGACGCGGAGACGCGGAGCACACCTCTGTCAGGTGCCGTTGCGCCCAGTCGCATCACAGACTGGCGCGCGGCGTCAGAACCTACCAGCCAATAAACACCGCGAGAAGACATCCCATGCCGCCTGCGCCGTCATCAATCACTACGACTAGCATGCGGCATGGGCAGGGCAGCAAGACGGAGACTCGGAAGCCTTCGCCAGAGACAACTACCGGCATAACTGCAGATACGGTAGATAACAGTCAATCTCCCCGGGACCACCTGTCGGGTCCCGGGCCCCCTTGTAAGCCACCCGAGTTTTGGACTATAAAAGGCTCGGGTAGGCGACGATAGCAAGGGTTCGCACCTCTGCAACTCATACGCTAGCCATTCACACCCAAGCTGTAACTCACCCCAAGCTCAGGACTCCGGCCCTGAGCAGCAAGCAATACAGCGAGCTCCATAGCTCGCCGTGGACGTAGGGTTTTACGCTCCGGCGGCCTGAACCACGTAAAACTCACAGTGTCAAGCTCTTACTAATTCGTCCATCTGCGCAAGCTCTCCGCAAGGGACTAGCCCCACCGAAAAAAGAACCTCCGCGGGCTGCCCAGTGCAGGCCCGTATGAAGTGTCGACCGAACACTTCGACACTATGACTTTCTGAAAACTAGATTTTCAGAGGGTTCTAATGGAGTTGGTCTCACTTAATTTGAAGGTTCCTAGCTAAAGATATGAGCGAAACAATTTCAGAGAAAATTCTGAAAATGTTTCTGAACATTTTCTATTTTCTCTGGAACAGTTTCACTAATCACACCATTAGGTGGATCAAATGAGCTCAAATGGATCTGAAATTTTTTATGGTAGTTCAGGGATATTTTGGTGAACATCCCAGCAAAATTTCAGGATTTTTCTCCAAAGGACTCTCCAGTTAAAATTCCAAACAGTTTAAATTTTGAGGAATTAATTCTGGAAAAATAAGGGATTTCATGAAGTGAAACTTGATTTGCTGGAAAGTACTCAGAGAGCTGAATCCAGCAAAATTTGGTTCACTCGATTCGGAGCTTTCTAGCCAAAGTTATAAGGATTTGAAGTTTGAACAGAAACTGAAACTCGGGAAAAAGTTTAAATTCCTGTTTGTGGGCCCCACACACAGTGCGTCGTCTCCCTCCTCGCGCCAACTGCGCGGCGGCGGCGATCTCCGGCGACCCTCACCGGAACTGATTCCCGGCCACTCCCTGCCCAAAACTCGCTGCCTGCCCCTTTACTGACCCCCTGAACTCGATGGTGGGGTCGCCGGCCGCCGGCGATGACCGGAAACCCGTGCGCACCGGTGACAGCACCTGCTAGGGTTCCGGTGAGGTCGGTCCCGCTCTCCCGTGCACCAAATCAACCGGGAATCGGTCTGAGAGCATCAGTAGAGCGTGGGAAACACGAACCCGGGCTGGGTGGAAGCTAGAAATACCGGCAACTATGCTCTCGACGGTGAGCCGAGGTGTTCAGCCATGGCGGCGGGGAAAACAGCCATATCATGGCCGATTCTCGATGGTTTTCTCTAACTCCAGTTTGAGCGTGGGTGCTATCGTGCGTAGATGCTACTAGGTGACAAGCTTGTCCAACCCTCGTGCATAGAGCACGAATTTCACCCGAAGGTGAGCTCGGTCCTTATGAGCTGATCAAGAGTAAATTTGGAAATTCTCGGCCGAGGGTTGATCAATCACCAAACGGCTTTCGGCTACTCCATCTACATACAATCACGCACCTTTCTTGTGTAGAGAAGAGGACGTGACAACGGCTGTGTTGTGCTGTCCACGAGAGCCCAATCGGCGGCGATGCTTGGTTCGCCGGAGAAACGGTTCGGTACAGCTCGAGGACGCTTGCTTACTGGCCAACACGGTGTCTAGGAGGTTGCTTACGATCTCCCGGTGCCGTTTTGCTGTGGAGGAGGCTGTGCTCGCGAGTGATCGGGCTAGATCAAGCGTGAGCTCGAGCGGCAGAGGTTGCAGTGGAAGAACAGGCCGAGTATGTCGGCAGCTCGGGGAATGGGCGATCGGAGCACGCCGGGGAGGGGATAAGTAGCCCGGCGACCGGTCTCCGGCTTGGGGCGCGCAGCAGGAGCTGGCGCCGGCTGCCCCCCGGTGGCGCGCGCACACTGCACCCAGGAACCGATTGAGCTGTGTTTCAGTCGGTTTGTGTGGAAGTGGTGGCTGACATGTGGGTCCTACTTCCAGTTTTAACCTCTGAAATTTACTTCTAATCACTGTTCTAAACAGTGAGCCCCATAATACCCCTGGTAATTCAAATTATTCACCCATGAGCCATTTGAATTAGTTAGAATTCAAATGGGGTTTGGTTTGAATGAATTTCAGCACAAGTTCAGTTTTGAAATTCAAATAAAGTTTGAATTTCCCCCACTTAGCTCATGTCAAGATCAACTCCAAATGGAGTGAAAATTGGTGTGTGGGCTCACAAAAATGTTCTGAGTAAGAATATGCCTCCCACTTTTGAATTCATGGGATAAAAACAGTTTGAATTTGAATATGGTTTCAAACTGCCCTCTTCCTAGCTATACCCAAAATGACCTCAAAAAGGTTTTGAATTTGGTTGAAACTTGGCATGGACATCCTCAGCAATGTGTAGGAGTTTTCATATGTCCAGCCCACCTATATCACATGTGGGAAATACCACTTTTGCAATGTGTGAGTTTGTTCTCTAATGAGCATGTTGATGGTGGTTACTTGCTCTTCATTTGTGTTCATCATCTTTCCTCAAATGAGGTGTGTGGTGTGGTGATGAACACTTCAATTTTGTGTCAAAAACTGAGGCCCTTACATTCCTCCCCCCTTAAAAGAATCTTGTCCCGAGACTATAAGGTGAAAATGAGAGAGAGGACGGTGGAAAATTACCGTATATGCGACGTGAAAAAGTTTGGGTAGTTAGCGCGAAGAAATTCTTCGCTCTCCCATGTCGCTTCGTCCATGGAGTGATTACTCCATAGAACCTTGTAGAACCACAACGTACGGTTGCGTGTGGTTCGGGCCTTTTCATCGATAATCTGCACCGGTTCCTCCCGATAGGTGAGATCCGGTTGCAGTTCTTCAATATCCTCCAGCTGAAAGGTAGTTGATAGCTTAAGACACTTCCTCAGCTGGGCAATGTGAAAGACGTCGTGCACACCAGAAAGTGCTTCTGGTAATTTCAACCGGTATGCCACCGATCCACATCTTTCGGTAATCTGGAATGGACCGATGAATCGGGGTGCCAACTTTCCTCTCACCCCAAATCTGTTCACGCCCTTCATTGGAGACACCCGTAGGTATACGTGATCTCCAACTTCGAATTGTAATGGGCGCCTTCTCTGGTCCGCATACTGTTTCTGACGAGATTGAGCGGCTTTTAGGTTCGCTTGAATCAGTCGAACCTTTTCTTCCGTGTTGTTGACGAGGTCAATGTAAGGGCCTCAGTTTTTGACACATAATTGAAGTGTTCATCACCACACACACACACACCTCATTTGAGGAAAGATGATGAACACAAATGAAGAGCAAGTAACAATTATCAACATGCTCATTAGAGAACAAACTTACACATTGCAAAAGTGGTATTTCCCACATGTGATATAGATGGGCTGGACATATGAAAACTCCTACACTTTGCTAAGGATGTCCATGCCAAGTTTCACCCAAACTCAAAAACTTTTTGAGGTCATTTTGGGTATAGTTAGGAAGAGGGCAGTTTGAAACCATATTCAAATTCAAACTGTTTTTATCCACTGAATTTAAAAGTGGAAGGCATATTCTTACTCAGCACATTTTTGTGAGCTCACACACCAATTTTCACTCCATTTGGAGTTGATCTTGACATGAGCTAAGGGGGAGAAATTCAAACTTTATTTGAATTTCAAACTGAACTTGTGCTGAAATTCATTCAAACCAAACCACATTTGAACTTTGATCAATTCAAATGGCTCATGGGTGAATAATTTGAATTGCCAAGGGTAGTATGGGGTTCACTGTTTACAACAGTGATTAGAAGTAAATTTCAGAGGTTAAAAGGAAGGGTGGGACCCACATGTCAGCCTCTACTTCAACACAAACCGACTGAGACTTTTCACTCGGGTCGCCGAGCCGCAGCGGTGATCGCCACCGAGGCCAGCCACCGCGCCACCAGCTGCTTGCCCATGCGCGGGAATGAGGCGGTTCAGAGCCTTCTTAAGGAGCCTGCCCCCCCCCTCGGCCGAGGTACCGACGTGTTTTCCCGCAAGAACCCAGCACCGGCCGAAAGTTTCCGCAGTTCGGACTTGATCGGAGGACGCCGATCGCAGCTCCCTCCTTCCACTCCAGAGTCCCAGCAAGGTACTAGAGACCTTCCTCCATCCTCCCCATTGCTAGAATTCGGTTGAAACCGATTGATATCGACTGTGCCGAAAGATCAAACTCGGGACTTGGAACCGCCGCACCTCGGGCTCTCGTGGACAGCCCAACCAGGGCGTTGTCACGCCCGAGCCAAGGCACCCTTGGACGCGCGGGTGACCGGTGCTGCTCATCCCCGAGCCACAGCTCGAGTGGTTGCTCACCGGCGGCGAATTTCCACTTTTCCCCTTTCTGTGTGCAGAACGACCTTCGGGTACGATTCTGCTTAATTCGTGCTCTAGAAAGGATTAGAGGGTGACACGACCCCACTGGTCCTGTCGAGCCAGGATCACGCTGAGGGGTGCTGCGTTGCACAACACCGTATAACACACGTCAAAGGTACAAAGCGGAAGCGGAAGCTTTATTACATAAACAAGTTTATTAACATGTTTACATCAAAATAAGTTTAGTCCACACTCGCGGGCGTAGACTAAGCATCAAGTGCACGTTCAGCCCTCGAACGTGTCCTTGCTAGCACACTCGCACACTAACTCTGCGGCGTGCACGACTCCCACTCGACGGGGTTCCCCTCCTGGGGTTCCGTCTCCTCTTCGGGAGTCCCTTCCTCATAGAACCCTGCAAAAGCTTCAAACACAAGCAGTGAGCACGAAGGCTCAGCAAGTCTGACCCGTCTCACCTAAACATGAAACTTCTACATGAGGGTGATGGGTTGCATGAGGTAAAAATCATTTGCAAGGACTCGCCTAATTAGTAGAACCTTACTTTCAAGTTTTAGCAGCAGGTTGTGGAGAACTTTACGCTAAGGCACATGAGAGAGCCGCAATCAAACAAGAAACGCATTTCTCTCATGTACTTTGCCCAAAGTTGAAAAGAACTTTAGTTAGCACTAAGCTACAACATATCATTAACAATCAATATCCAACTTTCAATCAGCAACATTTTAACATGTAACTAGCCTGTTCTTTCTACGTCACGGTACAGTGAACAAGTGGTACTCACTGACCGCGAGGGACGGCGATTATAATCGATTTACACCTGCAGGGTTACCCGAACAACCCGTCACGTACGCCCGTACTCGATGTTGCCTACAACAACCATCACGGACGCCGTACGCGACTACCTTTCACCCGTTAGCCAAATATTGAACCGGTCCCATCGTCCCGAGCAAGAGGTCCCTGCACGCGCATCTCTGTGCCGCCAGCTGATTTACACCTCGAGCTCTCAACCTACCCTCTGAACGACGGGCAATGCCTCAACACCCAGCTACCCGAGTTACATCAGTTTCCCGGTTCCCATATAGCCGGTAGGTCTTCGGTACTGTTCTAGCTTGTTCAACAGGCCCGCACACGGCTCGGTCCTCAATCGACACAAGCGGAGCTACAGCACACAGGCCCCAAAGTCCTGCTGCCCTTACTCTCCGCTCGGTCTCATTTTCTTGCCATGTGTATCATGTGCTATCTCTACCCGAGCAATGTGCCTCTAGCCTATTCTCGCGAGTAGTTCCAACTACTCGACTTGTACCGAATCCTACTCTATCCTAGCAATGCAGTGGCTAACGGGGTTTGCAATCCTAAACCCCAACCCATGGTTTTCTTGGCTATGCAGTGGGGTTTCCAAACAAGACTCTGATGCACATCATAAAGAAAACAAGTATGTGCTCAAAACAATAAAAATTTATAAAATGGTTAATGCAAACCGGGGCTTGCCTTGCTGCTCTTGGTCGTAGGCTAGCTGTTCCTCCGGAGTAACGAAGTCTAGGACTTCGGGTTCCTCCTCGACCTTAGCGACTACATGATAAGAACAATGTATGTATTAATTAAATGCTTTTGTATTAACTTTGAAGTTGTGAAGTCTATAACCTTTACTAGATAGACCTAATGACTGTGAAACTTTTACTGTGGCTTGGTTACAACCTAAACAGAGACTTGGTCAAGTTTTAGTTGCAGCAAAGCTCATTTGAGCCCTCCACAAATAATTATGTCCTTGACCTTAATTAAAGGCTTTTAGGGTGTTCTAGGTATTTTCATGAAACAAACTATGACTTTCTGAAAACTAGATTTTCAGAGGGTTCTAATGGAATTGGTCTCACTTAATTTGGAAGTCTCTAACTAAAGATATGAGCTAAACAATTTCAGAGAAAATTCTGAAAATGTTTCTGAACATTTTCTATTTTCTCTGGAACAGTTTTACTAATCACACCATTAGGTGGACTAAATGAGCTCAAATGGATCTGAAATTTTTATGGTAGTTCAAGGATATTTTGGTGAACATCTCAGCAAAATTTCAGGATTTTCCTCCAAATGATTCTCCAGTTAAAATTCCTAACAGTTTAAACTTTAAGGAATTAATTCTGGAGAATTAAGGAATTTCATGAAGTGACACTTGATTTTCTGGAAAGTACTCAAAGAGCTGAATCCAGCAAAATTTGGTTCACTCAATTTGGAGCTTTCTAGCCAAAGTTATAAGGATTTGAAGTTTGAAGGAAATCTGAAAATCGGGGAAAAGTTTAAACTCGCGCGTGGGCCCAGGGGACACGCGTCGCACGCCGAAGCGACAACACACCGCGGCCCACAAGGCTTTTGCGCGCCAGCACACCCGATCCCGGCCGCAGCCGGATCCCGATTCAAAATATCGGCCGCTGACAGCTGGGGTCCACCCCCTTCTTCAACCTCGCGACACCCGCGCTCCGCCGCCGAGGGACCTCGCCGGAGAGCTCGCCGCCGGCTGCTGTACAGCTTCAAACTTCTTGAT
Organism: Neostapfia colusana; assembly: GCA_030760725.1. NCBI lineage: Eukaryota > Viridiplantae > Streptophyta > Magnoliopsida > Poales > Poaceae > Neostapfia > Neostapfia colusana. The sequence goes on along the minus strand of JASWHV010000017.1, from coordinate 25,701,991 downwards.
TCTGGCCGCCCCTGCCTACTTTTACTTGGGGAACATGATCCGAGGGTCAGCTGCTCATGATAACGGCCGGAGCATGGTCGGCGACGAGCCGCCATATCGGAACGACTTCGGCCATGTCGGCTGATGCTCCTAGTGCCTCAGCTACTTGGGAAACCGGTCGGGGAGCATCAGTGGACCTCAGAGAAGGTCGACATGAACTCGGGGCAGCTCGGGGAAGGCCCGAAATAGGTCCTCACCGTGCGCCCGATACCCCCCGTGCGTTCCGCCATTAGTAGACCTTGAATTACGCCGGGCACAGAAGTTCTCCGGCTCAGAGTTGTGAAGGCAACTTGTGCGTCACCGTGTCTAGTTCGTGTGGGAGTGGCCTGAGGCCCTCTAATCCTTTCTAGAGCACGAATTAAACAGAATCGTACCCGAGGGTCGTTCTGCACACAGAAAGGGGAAAAGTGGAAATTCGCCGCCGGTGAGCAACCACTCGAGCTGTGGCTCGGGGATGAGCAGCACCGATCACTTGCGTGTCCAAGGGTGCCTTGGCTCGGGCGTGACAACGCCCAGGTTGGGCTGTCCACGAGAGCCCGAGGTGCGGCGGTTTCCAGTTCCGAGTTTGATCTTTCGGCACAGCCGATATCACTCGGTTTCAATCGATTTCTATCAATGGGAAGGATGGAGGATGGTTGCTAGTACCTTGCTGGGACCTTGGAATGGAAAGAGGGAGCTGCGATCGGCTTGATCAAGCAGGAACTCGAGCGGCGGCGATGGCAGTGGGAAAAGCAGTCGCGCACGTCGGTAGCTCGGGGAAATGGTGACTGAGGCACGCCGGGGAGGGAATAAATAGCTCGGCCGGCTGGCCTCCGGCTTGGGGCACGCAGCAGGAGCTGGCGCCGGCCGGCCCCTTCGGTGGCGCGCGCGCACAACAGCCGGGAACCGACTGAACTGTGGTTCAGTCGGTTTGCTTTGAGGCTGAGGCTGACATGTGGGTCCCACTCCTCTTTTAACCTCTGAAATTTATTCCTAACAGCTGTGGTAAACAGTGAACCCTATTCTACCCTTGGCAACTCAAATTATTCACCCAAGAGCCATTTGAATTGATCAAAGTTCAAATGAGGTTTGGTTTGAATGAATTTCAGCACAAGTGCAGTTTGAAATTCAAATAAAGTTTGAATTTCTCCCCCTTAGCTCATGTCAAGATCAACTCCAAATGGAGTGAAAATTGGTGTGTGAGCTCACAAAAATGTGCTGAGCAAGAATATGCCTTCCACTTTTAAATTCAGTGGGTGAAAACAGTTTGAATTTGAATATGTTTTCAAACTGCCCCTTTCCTATCTACACCCAAGATGACCTCAAAAATGTTTTGAATTTGGGTGAAACTTGGCATGGACATCCTTAGCAAAGTGTAGGAGTTTTCATATGTCCAGCCCATCTATATCACATGTGGGAAGTACCACTTTTGCAATGTGTGAGTTTGTTCCCTAATGAGCATGTTGATAATTGTTACTTGCTCTTTATTTGTGTTCATTATTTTTCCTCAAATGAGGTGTGTGGTGTGGTGATGAACACTGCAAATGAGTGTCAAAAACTGAGGCCCTTACATTCCTCCCCCCTTAAAAGAATCTCGTCCCGAGATTATAAGGTGAAAATGAGAGAGAGGACGGTGGAAAAATTACCGGATATGCGACGTGAGAAAGTCGGGGTAGTTAGTGCGAAGGAATTCTTCGCTCTCCCATGTCGCTTCATCCATGGAGTGATTACTCCACAGAACCTTGTAGAACCACAACGTACGGTTGCGTGTGGTTCGGGCCTTTTCATCAATAATCTGCACCGGTTCCTCCCGATAGGTGAGATCCGGTTGCAGTTCTTCAATGTCTTCTAGCTGAACGGTAGTTGATAGCTTGAGACACTTCCTCAGCTGGGAAATGTGAAAGACGTCGTGCACACCGGAAAGTGCTTCTGGTAATCTTAGCCGGTATGCCACCGATCCACATCTTTCGGTAATCTGGAATGGACCGATGAATCGGGGTGCTAACTTTCTTCTCACCCCAAATCTGTTTACGCCCTTCATTGGAGACACTCGTAGGTATACGTGATCTCCAACTTCGAATTGTAATGGGCGCCTCCTCCGGTCCGCATACTGTTTCTGTCGGGATTGAGCGGCTTTTAGGTTCGCTTGAATTAATCGAACCTTTTCTTCCGCGTTGTTGACAAGATCAATCCCGAAGGTAACCCTCTCGCCAGATTCACACCAGTTCAGTGGTGTGCGGCATCTCCTGCCGTATAGCGCCTCGTAGGGCGCCATCTTGATGCTGGCTTGGTACCCATTGTTGTACGAGAACTCGGCTAATGGCAAGTGATCATCCCAATTCTTGCCGTGGTCGATAGCGCAAGCTCGTAGCATGTCTTCTAGGATTTGATTTACCCGCTCTGTTTGCCCATCCGTCTGCGGGTGGTAGGCTGAACTACGGATCAGCTTCGTCCCCAAGGCAGCGTGGAGCTGCTCCCAAAAACGGGACACAAATAAAGTGCCCCGGTCCGATACGATAGTACGGGGTACGCCGTATAAGCATAGGATCCGTGAGATGTACAGTTCAGCGTACTTCTTGGCGTTGTAGTTGGTGTTGACCGGGATGAAATGGGCAACTTTGGTGAGCCGATCGACGATCACCCACACAGAATCATGTTTCTGTAAGGTGGTGGGTAAACCGACGACGAAATCCATGCTCACGTCTTCCCACTTCCAGGCAGGAATGCCCAGTGGTTGCAGCAGTCCCGGTTTCCGCATGTGGTCTGCCTTCACCCTTCGACATGTATCACACTCGGACACGTATTTTGCAGTCTCTCGCTTCATCCGTGTCCACCAAAACTTGCTTCTGAGTTCTTGATACATCTTGTTGCTGCCGGGGTGAATAGAAAACTTTGATAAGTGAGCCTCATCAAAGATTTTCTTCCGTAACTCCGGGTTTCGGGGTACGACGATCCGGTCCTTGAACCATAGGACGCCGTCTCCGTCCTTCCGGAAACATTTCAACTCCCCACTGTCTACACGTCTCCGCAAATGTGACATGCCCTTGTCATTCTTCTGGGCTGCCGCTATCTCTTCACGGATGGTGGGGATCAAAGCTAGGTTGTAGAGAGCTCCATGTGGAATCACATGTAGTGGTGGTTCGCTCTCTTCCAACGGTGTGATGGTCAGATTATTGACGTGTGACTTGCGGCTTAGCGCGTCTGCCACAACGTTTGCCTTGCCCGGATGATAATGGATCTCTATCTCGTAATCCTTTATCAGTTCCAACCATCTTCGTTGCCTCATGTTCAGCTCCTTCTGAGTGAAGATGTACTTGAGGCTTTTGTGGTCGGTATATAAATGTACGAGGTTACCGAGTAGGTAGTGCCTCCACATTTTCAGTGCAAGTACCACGGCAGCGAGCTCCAAATCGTGAGTTGGATAATTTTGCTCATGGTTCCTAAGCTGTCGTGATCCATACGCGACCACTCTTCGGTCTTGCATCAGCACACATCCGAGCCCAATGCCGGATGCATCGCAGTACACATCGAACGGTTTTGTTGTGTCTGGCTGCGCCAAAACCGGTGCTGATGTCAGGTGCTTGACTAAAGCCTTGAATGCTGCTTCACATGCTGGACTCCAAACATATTTGGTAGCCTTCTTCAGCAGCTCTGTCATTGGCCTGGCAATCTTCGAGAAGTTCGGAATGAACCTCCGATAATATCCCGCGAGTCCGAGGAAACTCCGTACCTCATGAACAGTTCTCGGGGATTTCCAATTCAGCACTTGCGTGATTTTGCTCGGGTCCACAGCGATACCCTCCGCTGAGATGATATGCCCGAGGAAAGGCACTTGCGATATCCAAAACTCGCATTTGCTGAACTTTGCGTATAACTTGTGATCCCGCAGCCGTTGCAAGACTATACGCAGATGTTTCTTGTGATCTTCCTCCGACTTGGAGTATACCAGGATGTCGTCGATGAAGACCACGACAAACTTGTCCAGCTCCGGCATGAACACCGAGTTCATTAAATACATGAAGTGAGCTGGAGCATTGGTGAGGCCAAAGGACATGACCAGGTACTCATAAAGTCCGTACCTTGTCGAAAAAGCTGTCTTTGGAATGTCCTCAGCCCTGATCTTAATCTGATGGTACCCGGATCTTAAATCCATCTTGGAAAAGACCTTTGCTTCGACCAACTGATCAAACAACATGTCGATCCGTGGCAACGGGTACTTGTTCTTGATGGTTACGGCATTTAATGGACGGTAGTCCACGCAAAGCCGCAACGTTTCATCCTTCTTTTTGACAAATAATGCCGAACAGCCCCATGGCGAGGAGCTCGGCCTAATAAAACCCTTCTCCAGAAGGTCCGTGAGCTGAATCTTCAGTTCCGCCAACTCCTTGGGCGCCATCTTGTACGGCCTTCGGGATATTGGCATGGTTCCCGGTGCAAGTTCAATCTTGAACTCCACCTCTCTATCGGGTGGCATCCCCGGCAAATCATCCGGGAATACATCAGGGAATTCTCGGACCACTGGAATGTCTTCCAATCTGATGGTTGTGGCTTGATAGACACTTGGAAGTTTTATTTCTGGACTGTCCAGAAATAATGAGTGAGAACCGTGCACTCCTGAGTTTAAGTGCACGACTCGGAGGACGGTGTCTAAAACAGCGCCGTGGCGGGTTAACCACGACATCCCTAGGATGACATCGACCTTCTGTCCCTCTAAGATAATGAGAGACGTGGGGTACACTCTACCCGCTAAGCATAATGGTGCTTTGGAGACCATTACGCTTGCTGAAATCTTCCCACCCGGTGAACAAATTAAATATGGACTATCGGTGGGTAGTATTGGCAAGCTGTGTTTAGCAATGAAAGCTTGGCTAATAAAATTATGCGTGGCGCCTGAATCAAATAGTACTATAGCGGGATGCTGGTGGAGTTGGAACATACCCGCAAGGATTGGCTCGCCCTCCGGCACGTCCTCAATGGCAAGCTGGTGGACAGTGCCGGGCCTAGGGTTTGCCCGCCGCGCATTAGTAGGGTTCCGGGGTTGATTCCTCCCCGGAAACTGTGGTACCACTCCGCCGCCTTGCCTCTCCGGGCAACTGCTCGCGAAGTGTCCTGGACGACCACACTTGTAACATGTGGCCGCTGCTGGTGGAGTACTTGGTGGACGAAAGCCCGGCATGCGTTGCGGAGGTGCAAACGCACGCGGCATCGCCCGCTGCTGCTGTTGTTGTTGCGGTGGTGCTGGCAGTGCCGGCCGGAATGCCGGTGAAGAATACGGCCGACCGCGGAACGGCATCGACCGCTGTGGTGGCTGCCAGCGCGGACCTGATGGTGGGCGATTCACCATCCGAAACTTCTGAGAAGGACCGCCTCCTTCTCCGCTGCTCTGCGGCGCGCTTCGCTTTCGCTCTGCCGCCGCCAACTCCTTGCCGGAGTCTTCCTGAACAATCGCAGCATCAATTATGTCGTTGAGGCTGCCGCGATTGAACATCGCCAGCTTGTCCTTCAGGAGCGGGTTAAGCCCCTGGTAAAAGTGGTCCCGCCGCTTCTCGTCCGTATCTGCGTGATACGACGCGTAGAGTGCGAGATCGTTGAACGCTCTGGAGTACTCCAGCGCGTTCCGGCTCCCTTGTTGCAGGTGTAGGAATTCCTGCGTCTTCCTCTCACCGTGACGGTGAATGGCACCCAACCGGGTGGCGTAGGCCCTGCAGGAACCTCGACATGGATCGTCCACGTCTTGTTCCCCTCTTCGCCTTCTTCCTTGGCGAAGTATTGCGGCATCTGGTTGTACCCGAAATATTGGAGCATTTGCCACAATGCTTCCGGGTAGCCGCTACGGTCAGAGCAGTGGGAAACTACCCACCCGTTCTCCAACCGTTTATCTGCTGCCATCTGTAAAAATATATTTGAGAAATGTCAAATATTTATTTGAACAGTAAACCATTGAGTTATAACATAAGATATGTCATTGAACCCCTAAAACTTGGAAACATAGTTCAAATTTTTAAACAAGTTTGACTGCTGATCCGCTGTTCCCATGACAGCCCTGACCAGTTTCCATAGCAATCTGATTTAGGCCAGGTTAAAAGCAAAACCAGTCCTGGAGCTCAACATCAAAGTTAAAGTTAACTTCAATAGCTTTCCAGAAAGTATTTGGTTGGCCTAAGATCTGTCCTGGTTCCAAAAGTTATGAGATGTCAAAGTTAACAGAATTTCTGGGAACAATTGGACAGCACCTCCCTGCCTTAGGTACTGATTTGATCCAACAATCTCAGTTACTTCTGTTCCTAATCTGACCAAACTTTCTGTCATAAAGTTGTAACCCATCTCATAAGCTTCCCAGAACCACCTCATTTTCTATTTTTGGATTTTTATGCAGGAAGTTATGCTTAATTTACAGAGAGTCTACAGAGAGTCTTTGCTCCATCCTGTTTTCTGGACAGTTTCAACTCTACTGCATTTTTCGAGTGGTTAAGGGATGAAACACCTCTGGAACTCAACAGAAAAGTTGTAAAGCTCCTCCAAAGCTTTCCAGAAATGTATCATACGACCCCAACCTCGAAAGAACTCAACCTCTAACCTCTGATTAACTTCAGCCTTGATTTAGCTGAAAACAGAGTGCTCTGTCCTTAACATCCTATAAGTTGAAAACTTATTAACTTTGAATATCCTGTTCAAGGGAAGGAGTTACATCAAGTTTTACTACTTTGGATCAAAACCTTCAAGTTTTTAAATGAAGTTGTTCATTTAGTTGGGTGTGACGTCGAGGCGTCACCAGATTATGTCGGTACTACGTCCTCACAAAGGAAAAACCTATACCGGATTTAGCCGGCTTCGTTAGTTCAGTGGCACTACTCGTCACTCGCACACGGATGCTACACGTCTACCGTTTCGTGGTAAGGCTACCTGCAGAAACTCAAACAATCATCAGACTCGGCTGCACACCGAGCCCGGAATCCATACAGTTTGTACACCCGGCCGTCATCACTCGCCCGGATGTTCTCAAGCCAAACACGCCTTGAGTTACGTGTTCACGTTTCAGACCACGTGACGGGGTCTCCCATGTTGCACCACGCACGCCAGGGACAGACGTTGCTCGAATACCCCAAACGACATGAAGAGTCGTAGAGGATATCAAAGCGGGTCGGGTTACCTGCCACCCGTGGGGCTCCACCCTTCAGCTTGTGCGCACTGGTGGACAGCGCTTACGTGCACCCCCCAAGACATGAACGTCCCGAGATGCACGATTTTCCGACATAACAAATAAGTTAATAAGCCACTTTCTATATACTAATAACATCCTTATACGGGCTACTAACTCGTTCCTCACTGGATTTTTGAAAAAGAAGACCTTTGTACTGTGTTAAACCTCAAGCGAGCTCTGATACCACGCTGACACGACCCCACTGGTCCTGTCGAGCCAGGATCACGCTGAGGGGTGCTGCGTTGCACAACACCGTATAACACACGTCAAAGGTACAAAGCGGAAGCGGAAGCTTTATTACATAAACAAGTTTATTAACATGTTTACATCAAAATAAGTTTAGTCCACACTCGCGGGCGTAGACTAAGCATCAAGTGCACGTTCAGCCCTCGAACGTGTCCTTGCTAGCACACTCGCACACTAACTCTGCGGCGTGCACGACTCCCACTCGACGGGGTTCCCCTCCTGGGGTTCCGTCTCCTCTTCGGGAGTCCCTTCCTCATAGAACCCTGCAAAAGCTTCAAACACAAGCAGTGAGCACGAAGGCTCAGCAAGTCTGACCCGTCTCACCTAAACATGAAACTTCTACATGAGGGTGATGGGTTGCATGAGGTAAAAATCATTTGCAAGGACTCGCCTAATTAGTAGAACCTTACTTTCAAGTTTTAGCAGCAGGTTGTGGAGAACTTTACGCTAAGGCACATGAGAGAGCCGCAATCAAACAAGAAACGCATTTCTCTCATGTACTTTGCCCAAAGTTGAAAAGAACTTTAGTTAGCACTAAGCTACAACATATCATTAACAATCAATATCCAACTTTCAATCAGCAACATTTTAACATGTAACTAGCCTGTTCTTTCTACGTCACGGTACAGTGAACAAGTGGTACTCACTGACCGCGAGGGACGGCGATTATAATCGATTTACACCTGCAGGGTTACCCGAACAACCCGTCACGTACGCCCGTACTCGATGTTGCCTACAACAACCATCACGGACGCCGTACGCGACTACCTTTCACCCGTTAGCCAAATATTGAACCGGTCCCATCGTCCCGAGCAAGAGGTCCCTGCACGCGCATCTCTGTGCCGCCAGCTGATTTACACCTCGAGCTCTCAACCTACCCTCTGAACGACGGGCAATGCCTCAACACCCAGCTACCCGAGTTACATCAGTTTCCCGGTTCCCATATAGCCGGTAGGTCTTCGGTACTGTTCTAGCTTGTTCAACAGGCCCGCACACGGCTCGGTCCTCAATCGACACAAGCGGAGCTACAGCACACAGGCCCCAAAGTCCTGCTGCCCTTACTCTCCGCTCGGTCTCATTTTCTTGCCATGTGTATCATGTGCTATCTCTACCCGAGCAATGTGCCTCTAGCCTATTCTCGCGAGTAGTTCCAACTACTCGACTTGTACCGAATCCTACTCTATCCTAGCAATGCAGTGGCTAACGGGGTTTGCAATCCTAAACCCCAACCCATGGTTTTCTTGGCTATGCAGTGGGGTTTCCAAACAAGACTCTGATGCACATCATAAAGAAAACAAGTATGTGCTCAAAACAATAAAAATTTATAAAATGGTTAATGCAAACCGGGGCTTGCCTTGCTGCTCTTGGTCGTAGGCTAGCTGTTCCTCCGGAGTAACGAAGTCTAGGACTTCGGGTTCCTCCTCGACCTTAGCGACTACATGATAAGAACAATGTATGTATTAATTAAATGCTTTTGTATTAACTTTGAAGTTGTGAAGTCTATAACCTTTACTAGATAGACCTAATGACTGTGAAACTTTTACTGTGGCTTGGTTACAACCTAAACAGAGACTTGGTCAAGTTTTAGTTGCAGCAAAGCTCATTTGAGCCCTCCACAAATAATTATGTCCTTGACCTTAATTAAAGGCTTTTAGGGTGTTCTAGGTATTTTCATGAAACAAACTATGACTTTCTGAAAACTAGATTTTCAGAGGGTTCTAATGGAATTGGTCTCACTTAATTTGGAAGTCTCTAACTAAAGATATGAGCTAAACAATTTCAGAGAAAATTCTGAAAATGTTTCTGAACATTTTCTATTTTCTCTGGAACAGTTTTACTAATCACACCATTAGGTGGACTAAATGAGCTCAAATGGATCTGAAATTTTTATGGTAGTTCAAGGATATTTTGGTGAACATCTCAGCAAAATTTCAGGATTTTCCTCCAAATGATTCTCCAGTTAAAATTCCTAACAGTTTAAACTTTAAGGAATTAATTCTGGAGAATTAAGGAATTTCATGATATGACACTTGATTTTCTGGAAAGTACTCAAAGAGCTGAATCCAGCAAAATTTGGTTCACTCAATTTGGAGCTTTCTAGCCAAAGTTATAAGGATTTGAAGTTTGAAGGAAATCTGAAAATCGGGGAAAAGTTTAAACTCGCGCGTGGGCCCAGGGGACACGCGTCGCACGCCGAAGCGACAACACACCGCGGCCCACAAGGCTTTTGCGCGCCAGCACACCCGATCCCGGCCGCAGCCGGATCCCGATTCAAAATATCGGCCGCTGACAGCTGGGGTCCACCCCCTTCTTCAACCTCGCGACACCCGCGCTCCGCCGCCGAGGGACCTCGCCGGAGAGCTCGCCGCCGGCTGCTGTACAGCTTCAAACTTCTTGATTCTGGCCGCCCCTGCCTACTTTTACTTGGGGAACATGATCCGAGGGTCAGCTGCTCATGATAACGGCCGGAGCATGGTCGGCGACGAGCCGCCATATCGGAACGACTTCGGCCATGTCGGCTGATGCTCCTAGTGCCTCAGCTACTTGGGAAACCGGTCGGGGAGCATCAGTGGACCTCAGAGAAGGTCGACATGAACTCGGGGCAGCTCGGGGAAGGCCCGAAATAGGTCCTCACCGTGCGCCCGATACCCCCCGTGCGTTCCGCCATTAGTAGACCTTGAATTACGCCGGGCACAGAAGTTCTCCGGCTCAGAGTTGTGAAGGCAACTTGTGCGTCACCGTGTCTAGTTCGTGTGGGAGTGGCCTGAGGCCCTCTAATCCTTTCTAGAGCACGAATTAAACAGAATCGTACCCGAGGGTCGTTCTGCACACAGAAAGGGGAAAAGTGGAAATTCGCCGCCGGTGAGCAACCACTCGAGCTGTGGCTCGGGGATGAGCAGCACCGATCACTTGCGTGTCCAAGGGTGCCTTGGCTCGGGCGTGACAACGCCCAGGTTGGGCTGTCCACGAGAGCCCGAGGTGCGGCGGTTTCCAGTTCCGAGTTTGATCTTTCGGCACAGCCGATATCACTCGGTTTCAATCGATTTCTATCAATGGGAAGGATGGAGGATGGTTGCTAGTACCTTGCTGGGACCTTGGAATGGAAAGAGGGAGCTGCGATCGGCTTGATCAAGCAGGAACTCGAGCGGCGGCGATGGCAGTGGGAAAAGCAGTCGCGCACGTCGGTAGCTCGGGGAAATGGTGACTGAGGCACGCCGGGGAGGGAATAAATAGCTCGGCCGGCTGGCCTCCGGCTTGGGGCACGCAGCAGGAGCTGGCGCCGGCCGGCCCCTTCGGTGGCGCGCGCGCACAACAGCCGGGAACCGACTGAACTGTGGTTCAGTCGGTTTGCTTTGAGGCTGAGGCTGACATGTGGGTCCCACTCCTCTTTTAACCTCTGAAATTTATTCCTAACAGCTGTGGTAAACAGTGAACCCTATTCTACCCTTGGCAACTCAAATTATTCACCCAAGAGCCATTTGAATTGATCAAAGTTCAAATGAGGTTTGGTTTGAATGAATTTCAGCACAAGTGCAGTTTGAAATTCAAATAAAGTTTGAATTTCTCCCCCTTAGCTCATGTCAAGATCAACTCCAAATGGAGTGAAAATTGGTGTGTGAGCTCACAAAAATGTGCTGAGCAAGAATATGCCTTCCACTTTTAAATTCAGTGGGTGAAAACAGTTTGAATTTGAATATGTTTTCAAACTGCCCCTTTCCTATCTACACCCAAGATGACCTCAAAAATGTTTTGAATTTGGGTGAAACTTGGCATGGACATCCTTAGCAAAGTGTAGGAGTTTTCATATGTCCAGCCCATCTATATCACATGTGGGAAGTACCACTTTTGCAATGTGTGAGTTTGTTCCCTAATGAGCATGTTGATAATTGTTACTTGCTCTTTATTTGTGTTCATTATTTTTCCTCAAATGAGGTGTGTGGTGTGGTGATGAACACTGCAAATGAGTGTCAAAAACTGAGGCCCTTACAGAGGGCCTCAGGCCACTCCCACACGAGCTAGACACGGTAACGCACAAGTTGCCTTCACAACTCTGGGCCGGAGAACCTCTGTGCCCGGCGTAATTTAAGGTCTACTAATGGCAGAACGAACGGGGGGTGTCGGGCGCACGGTGAGGACCTATTTCGGGCCTTCCCCGAGCTGCCTCGAGCTCAGGTCGACCTTCTCTGAGGTCCACTGATGCTCCCCGACCGATTTCCCAAGTAGCTGAGGTACTAGGAGAGTCAGCCGACATGGCCGAAGTCATTCCGATATGGCGGCTCGTCGCCGACCATGCTCCGGCCATTGTCATGAGCAGCTGACCCTCGGGTCCTGTTCCCCAAGTAAAAGTAGGCAAGGGCGGCCAGAATCAAGAAGTTTGGAGCTGTACAGCAGCCGGCGGCGAGTCCTCCGGCGAGGTCCCTCGGCGGCGGAGCGCGGGTGTCGCGAGGTTGAAGAAGGGGGTGGACCCCAGCTGTCAGCGGCCGATATTTTGAATCGGGATCCGGCTGTGGCCGGGATCGGGAGTGCTGGCGCGCAAAACCCTTGTGGGCCGCGGTGTGCCATCGCCTAGGCGTGCGACGCGTGTCCCCTGGGCCCATGCGCGAGTTTAAACTTTTCCCCGATTTTCAGATTTCCTTCAAACTTCAAATCCTTATAACTTTGGCTAGAAAGCTCCAAATTGAGTGAACCAAATTTTGCTGGATTCAGCTCTCTGATTACTTTCTAGAAAATCAAGTTTCACTTCATGAAATTCCTTAATTCTCCAGGATTAATTCCTTAAAGTTTAAACTGTTAGGAATTTTAACTGAAGAATCCTTTGGAGGAAAATCCTGAAATTTTGCTGAGATGTTCACCAAAATATCCTTGAAGTACCATAAAAATTTCAGATCCATTTGAGCTCATTTAGTCCACCTAATGGTGTGACTAGCAAAACTGTCCCAGAGAAAATAGAAAATGTTCAGAAACATTTTCAGAATTTTCTCTGAAATTGTTTAGCTCATATCTTTAGTTAGAGACTTCCAAATTAAGTGAGACCAACTCCATTAGAACCCTCTGAAAATCTAATTTTCAGAAAGTCATAGTTTGTCTCATGAAAATTCCTAGAACACCCTAAGAGTTTCAATTAAGGTCAAGGACATAATTATTTGTGGAGGGCTCAAATGAGCTTTGCTGCAACTAAAACTTGACCAAGTCTCTGTTTAGGTTATAACCAAGCCACAGTAAAAGTTTCACAGTCATTAGGTCTATCTAGCAAGGGTTATAGACTTCACAACTTCAAACTTAATACAAATGCATTAAATTAATACATGTATTGTTGTTATCATGTAGTCGCTAAGGTCGAGGAGGAACCCGAAGTATTAGACTTCGTCACTCCGGAGGAACAGCTAGCCTACGACCAAGAGCAGCAAGGCAAGCCCCGGTTTGCATTAACCTTTTTACAAATGTTTATTGTTTTGAGCACATCTTTGAATATTGTTCTGTGCATTAGAGTCATGATTGGAAACCCAACTGCATAGCCAAGAAAACCATGGGTTGGGTTTAGGATTGCAAACCTCGTTAGCTACTGCATGCTAGGATAGGGTAGGATTCGGTACAAGTCGAGTAGTTGGAACTACTCGCGAGAATAGGCTAGAGGCACATTGCTCGGGTAGAGATAGCACATGATACACATGGCAAGAAAATGAGACCGAGCGGAGAGTAAGGGCAGCAGGACTTTGGGGCCTGTGTGCTGTAGCTCCGCTTGTGTCGGTTGAGGACCGAGCCGTGTGCGGGCCTGTTGAACAAGCTAGAACAGTACCGAAGACCTACCGGCTATATGGGAACCGGGAAACTGATGTAACTCGGGTAGCTGGGTATTGAGGCATTGCCCGTCGTTCAGAGGGTAGGTTGAGAGCTTGAGGTGTAAATCGGCTGGCGGCACGGAGATGCGCGTGCAGAGACCTCTTGCTCGGGACGATGGGACCGGTTCAATAGTTGGCTAACGGGTGAAAGGTAGTCGCGTACGGCGTCCGTGATGGTTGTTGTAGGCAACATCGAGTACGGGCGTACGTGACGGGTTGTTCGGGTAACCCTGCAGGTGTAAATCGATTATAATCGCCGTCCCTCGCGGTCAGTGAGTACCACTTGTTCACTGTACCGTGACGTAGAAAGAACAGGCTAGTTACATGTTAAAAATGTTGCTGATTGAAAGCTGAACATTGATTGTTAATGACATGCTGTAGCTTAGTGCTAACTAAAGTTCTTTTCAACTTTGGGCAAAGTACATGAGAGAAATGCGTTTCTTGTTTGATTGCGGCTCTCTCATGTACCTTAGCGTAAGGTTTCCACAACCTGCTGCTAAAACTTGAAAGTAAGGTTCTACTAATTAGGCGAGTCCTTGCAAATGATTTTTACCTCATGTAACCCATTACCCTCATGTAGAAGTTCCATGTTTAGGTGAGACGGGTCAGACTTGCTGAGCCTTCGTGCTCACTGCTTGTGTTTGAAGCTTTTGCAGGGATCTATGAGGAAGGGACTCCCGAAGAGGAGACGGAACCCCAGGAGGGGAACCCCGTCGAGTGGGAGTCGTGCACGCCGCAGAGTTAGTGTGCGTGTGTGCTAGCAAGGACACGTTCGAGGGCTGAACGTGCACTTGATGCTTAGTCTACGCCCGTGAGTGTAGACTGAACTTATTTTGATGTAAACATGTTCATAAACCTGTTTATGTAATAAAGCTTCCGCTTCCGCTTTGCACCTTTAACGTGTGTTATACGGTGCTGTGCAATGCAGCACCCCTCAGCGTGATCCTGGCTCGACAGGACCAATGGGGTCGTGTCAGTCAATCCGGAAGGTAACCCTTTCGCCAGACTCAGACCAGTTCATGACACGACCCCACCGGTCTTGTCGAGCCAGGATCACGCTGAGGGGTGCTGCGTTGCACAGCACCGTATAACACATGTCAAAGGTACAAAGCGGAAGCGGAAATTTTATTACATAAACAAGTTTATGAACATGATTACATCAAAATACGTTCAGTCCACACTCGCGGGCGTAGACTAAGCATCAAGTGCACGTTCAGCCCTCGAACGTGTCCTTGCTAGCACACACGCACACTAACTCTGCGGCGTGCACGACTCCCACTCGACGGGGTTCCCCTCCTGGGGTTCCGTCTCCTCTTCGGGAGTCCCTTCCTCATAGAACCCTGCAAAAGCTTCAAACACAAGCAGTGAGCATGAAGGCTCAGCAAGTCTGACCCGTCTCACCTAAACATGGAACTTCTACATGAGGGTAACGGGTTACATGAGGTAAAAATCAGTTGCAAGGACTCGCCTAATTAGTAGAACCTTACTTTCAAGTTTTAGCAGCAGGTTGTGGAGAACCTTACGCTAAGGTACATGAGAGAGCCACAATCAAACAAGAAACGCATTTCTCTCATGTACGTTGCCCAAAGTTGAAAAGAACTTTAATTAGCTCTAAGCTACAGCATATCATTAACAATCAATGTCCAGCTTTCAATCAGCAACATTTTAACATGTAACTAGCTTGTTCTTTCTACGTCACGGTACAATGAACAAGTGGTACTCACTGACCGCGAGGGACGGCGATTATAATCGATTTACACCTGCAAGGTTACCCGAACAACCCGTCACGTACGCCCGTACTCGATGTTGCCTACAACAACCATCACGGACGCCGTACGCGACTACCTTTCACCCGTTAGCCAAATGTTGAACCGGTCCAATCGTCCCGAGCAAGAGGTCTCTGCACGCGCATCTCAGTGCCGCCAGCCGATTTACACCTCGAGCTCTCAACCTACCCTCTGAACGACCAGCTATGCCTCAACACCCAGCTACCCGAGTTACATCAGTTTCCCGGCTCCCATATAGCCGGTAGGTCTTCGGTACTGTTCTAGCTTGTTCAACAGGCCCGCACACGGCTCGGTCCTCAATCAACACAAGCGGAGCTACAGAACACAGGCCCCAAAGTCCTGCTGCCCTTACTCTCCGCTTGGTCTCATTTTCTTGCCATGTGTTTCATGTGCTAACACTACCCGAGTCGAGTGCCTCTAGCCTATGCTCGCGAGTAGTTCCTACTACTTGACTTGTACCGAATCCTACACTATCTTAGCATTGCAGTAGCTAACGGGGTTTGCAATCCTAAACCCAACCCATGGTTCTCTTGGCTATGCAGCGGGGCTTCCAAACAAGACTCTAATGCAAAGAATACAGTAAACAAGTATGTGCTCAAAACAATAAAAATTTTATAAAAAGGTTAATGCAAACCGGAGCTTGCCTTGCTGCTCTTGGTCGTAGGCTAGCTGTTCCTCCGGAGTAACGAAGTCTGGGACTTCGGGTTCCTCCTCGACCTTAGCGACTACATGATAGAAACAATACATGTATTAATTTAATGCATTTGTATTAAGTTTGAAGTTGTGAAGTCTATAACCTTTGCTAGACAGTCCTAATGACTGTGAAACTTTTTTGTAGCTTGGTTACAACCTAAACAGAGAATTGGTCAAGTTTTAGTTGCAGCAAAGCTCATTTGAGCCCTCCACAATTAATTATGTCCTTGACCTTAATTGGGACTCTTAGGATGTTCTAGGAATTTTCATGAAGCAAACTATGACTTTCTGAAAACTAGATTTTCAGAGGGTTCTAAAGGAGTTGGTCTCACTTAATTCGAAGGTTCCTAGCTAAAGTTATGAGCTAAACAATTTCAGAGAAAATTCTGAAAATGTTTGTAAACATTTTCTATTTTCTCTGGAACAGTTTCACTAATCACACCATTAGGTGGATCAGATGAGCTCCAATGGGTCTGAAATTTTTATGGTAGTTCAGGGATATTTTGGTGAACATCCTAGCAAAATTTCAGGATTTTCCTCCAAAGTATTCTCCAGTTAAAATTCCTAACAGTTTAAACTTTGAGGAATTAATTCTGGAGAATAAAGGGTTTTCATGAAGTGAAACTTGATTTGCTGGAAAGTACTCAGAGATCCGAATCCAAAAAAAGTTGGTTCACTCGATTTGGAGCTTTCTAGCCAAAGTTATAAGGTTTTGAAGTTTGAAGGAAATCTGAAAATCAGAAAAAGTTTAAACCCGCGCGTGGGCCCAGGGGACACGCGTCGCACGCCGAGGCAACAGCACACCACGGCCCACAATGATTTTGCGCGCCAGCACACCCGATCCCGGCCGCAGCCGGATCCCGATTCAAAATATCTCCCGCTGACAGCTGGGGTCCACCCCCTTCTTCAACCTCGCGACGCCCGCGCTCCGCCGCCGAGGGACCTCGCCGGAGAGCTCGCCGCCGGCTTCTGTACAGCTCCAAACTTCTCGATTCTGGCCGCCCCTGCCTACTTTTACTCGGGGAACAGGATTCTAGGGTCAGCTGCTCAGGACAATGGCCGGAGCATGGTCGGCGACGAGCCGCCACCTCGGAACTACTTCGGCCATGTCGGCTGAGTTCCCTAGCACCTCAACTACTTGGGAAATTGGTCGGGGAGCATCAGTGGACCTCCGAGAAGGTCGACATGAGCTCGAGGCAGCTCGGGGAAGGCCTGAAATAGGTCCTCACCGTGCGCCCGATGCCGCCCGTTCACCCCGCCATTGATAGACATCAAATTACGCCGGGTACAGAGGTTCTCCGGCCCAGAGTTGTGAAGGCAACATGTGCCTTACCGTGTCTAGCTTGTGTGAGAGCGGCTTGAGGCCCTCTAATCCTTTCTAGAGCACGAATTAAACAGAATCGTACCCGAAGGTCGTTCTGCACACAGAAAGGGGAAAAGTGGAAATTCGCCGCCGGTGAGCAACCACTCGAGCTGTGGCTCGGGGATGAGCAACACCGGTCACCAGCGCGTCCACGAGTGCCTTGGCTCGGGCGTGACAACGCCATGGTTGGGCTGTCCACGAGAGCCCGAGGTGCGGCGGTTCCAAGTCCCGAATTTGATCTTTCGGCACAGCCGATATCAATCGGTTTCAACCGAATTCTAGCAACGGGGAGGACGGAGGAAGGTCTCTAGTACCTTGCTGGGGCTCCGGAGTGGACGGAGGGAGCTGCGATCGGTGTTCTCCGATCGATTCCGAGCTGCAGAAATTTTCGGCCGGCGCTGAGTTCTTGCGGGGAAGAACGGCGGTGCCTCGGCCGAGGAGGGGGGCAGGCGCCTTAAGAAGGCTCTGCACCGCCTCACGCCCGCGCGTGGGCAAGCAGCTGCTGGCGCGGCGGCTGCCCTCGGTGGCGATCACCGCTGCGGCTCGGCGACCCGAGTGAAAAAGTCTCAGTCGGTTTGATCTGAGCAGTGGCTGACATGTGGGTCCCACTTCCAGTTTTAACCTCTGAAATTTACTCCTAATCACTGTTGTAAACAGTGAACCCCATACTACCCTTGGCAATTCAAATTATTCACCCATGAGCCATTTGAATTGATCAAAGTTCAAATGAGGTTTGGTTTGAATGAATTTCAGCACAAGTTCAGTTTGAAATTCAAATAAAGTTTGAATTTCTCCCACTTAGCTCATGTCAAGATCAACTCCAAATGGAGTGAAAATTGGTGTGTGAGCTCACAAAAATGTGCTGAGTAAGAATATGCCTCCCACTTTTAAATTCATGGGATAGAAACAGTTTGAATTTGAATATGGTTTCAAACTGCCCTCTTCCTAACTATACCCAAAATGACCTCAAAAAGGTTTTGAATTTGGGTGAAACTTGGCATGGGCATCCTTAGTAAAGTGTAGGAGTTTTCATATGTCCAGCCCATCTATATCACATGTGGGAAATACCACTTTTGCAATGTGTGAGTTTTTTCTCTAATGAGCATGTTGATAATTGTTACTTGCTCTTCATTTGTGTTCATCATCCTTCCTCAAATGAGGTGTGTGGTGTGGTGATGAACACTGCAAATGTGTGTCAAAAACTGAGGCCCTTACATTCCTCCCCCCTTAAAAGAATCTCGTCCCGAGATTATAAGGTGAAAATGAGAGAGAGGACGGTGGAAAATTACCGGATATGCGACGTGAAGAAATCGGGGTAGTTAGTGCGAAGGAATTCTTCGCTCTCCCATGTCGCTTCGTCCATGGAGTGATTACTCCATAGAACCTTGTAGAACCACAACGTATGGTTGCGTGTGGTTCGGGCCTTTTCATCAATAATCTGCACTGGTTCCTCCCGATAAGTGAGATCCGGTTGCAGTTCTTCAATGTCTTCCAGCTGAACGGTAGTTGATAGCTTGAGACACTTCCTCAGCTGGGAAACGTGAAAGACGTCATGCACACCGGAAAGTGCTTCTGGTAACTTCAGCCAGTATGCCACTGATCCACATCTCTCGGTAATCTGAAATGGACCGATGAATCGGGGTGCCAACTTTCCTCTCACCCCAAATCTGTTTACGCCCTTCATTGGAGACACCCGTAGGTATACGTGATCTCCAACATCTAATTGTAATGGGCGCCTTCTCCGGTCCGCATACTGTTTCTGTCGGGATTGAGCGGCTTTTTGGTTCGCTTGAATCAGTCGAACCTTTTCTTCCGCGTTGTTGACGAGGTCAATCCCGAAGGTCACCCTTTCACCAGATTCACACCAATCCAGTGGTGTGGGGCATTTCCGCCCGTAAAGCACCTCGTAAGGTGCCATCTTCATGCTGGCTTGGTACCCATTATTGTACGAGAACTCGGCTAACGGCAAGTGATCATCCCAATTCTTGCCGTGGTTGATAGCGCAAGCTCGTAACATGTCTTCTAAGATTTGATTTACCCGCTCCGTTTGCCCATCCGTCTGCGGGTGGTAGGCTGAACTACGGATCAGCTTCGTCCCCAAGGCAGCGTGCAGCTGCTCCCAAAAACGGGACACAAATAAAGTTCCCCGATCAGATATGATGGTACGGGGTACACCGTACAAGCATAGGATCCGTGAGATGTACAGTTCAGCGTACTTCTTGGCATTGTAATTTGTGTTGACCGGGATGAAATGGGCAACTTTGGTGAGCCGATCGACGATCACCCACACAGAATCATGTTTCTGCAAGGTGGTGGGTAAACCGACGATGAAATCCATGCTCACGTCCTCCCACTTCCAGGCAGGAATGCCCAGTGGTCGCAGCAGTCCCGGTTTCCGCATATGATCTGCCTTCACCCTTCGACATGTATCACACTCGGACACGTATTTTGCAACCCCGCGCTTCATCCGTGTCCACCAAAACTTTCTTCGGAGTTCTTGATACATCTTGTTGCTGCCGGGGTGAATAGAGAACTTTGATAAGTGAGCCTCATCAAGGATCTTCTTTCGTAGTTCCGGGTTTCGGGGTACGACGATCCAGTCCTTGAACCATAGGACGCCGTCTCCGTCCTTCCGGAAACATTTCAAGTCCCCACTTTCTACACGTCTCCGCAAATGTGACATGCCCTTGTCATCCTTCTGGGCTGCCGCTATCTCTTCACGGATGGTGGGGATCAAAGCTAGGTTGTAGAGAGCTCCGTGTGGAATCACATGTAGTGGTGGTTCGCTCTCTTCCAACGGTGTGATGGTCAGATTATTGACGTGTGACTTGCGGCTCAGTGCATCTGCCACTACGTTTGCCTTGCCCGGATGATAATGGATCTCTATCTCGTAATCCTTTATCAGTTCTAACCATCTTCGTTGCCTCATGTTCAGCTCCTTCTGAGTGAATATGTACTTGAGGCTTTTGTGGTCGGTATATAAATGTACGAGGTTACCGAGTAGGTAGTGCCTCCACATTTTTAGTGCAAGTACCACGGCAGCGAGCTCCAAATCGTGAGTTGGATAATTTTGCTCATGGTTTCTAAGCTGCCGTGACCCATACGCGACCACCCTTCGGTCTTGCATCAGCACACATCCGAGCCCAATGCCGGATGCATCGCAGTACACATCGAACGGTTTTTTTGTGTCTGGCTGCGCCAAAACCGGTGCTGATGTCAGGTGCTTGACTAAAGCCTTGAATGCTGCTTCACATGCTGGACTCCAAACATATTTGGTAGCCTTCTTCAGCAGCTCTGTCATTGGCTTGGCAATCTTTGAGAAGTTCGGGATGAACCTCCGATAATATCCCGCGAGTCCGAGGAAACTCCGTACCTCGTGAACAGTTCTCGGGGATTTCCAATTCAGCACTTGAGTGATCTTGCTCGGGTCCACAGCGATACCCTCCGCTGAGATGATATGCCCGAGGAAAGGCACTTGCGATATCCAAAACTCGCATTTGCTGAATTTTGCGTATAACTTGTGATCCCGCAGCCGTTGCAAGACTATACGCATATGTTTCTTGTGATCTTCCTCCGACTTGGAATATACCAGGATGTCGTCGATGAAGACCACGACAAACTTTTCCAGCTCCGGCATGAATACCGAGTTCATTAAGTACATGAAGTGAGCTGGAGCATTGGTGAGGCCGAAGGACATGACCAGGTACTCATAAAGTCCGTACCTCGTCGAGAAAGCCGTCTTCGGAATGTCCTCAGCCCTGATTTTAATCTGATGGTACCCGGATCTTAAGTCCATTTTGGAAAAGACCTTTGCTTCGACCAACTGATCAAACAACATGTCGATTCGTGGCAACGGTTACTTGTTCTTGATGGTTACGGCATTTAATGGACGATAGTCCACGCAAAGCCGCAACGTCTCATCCTTCTTCTTGACAAATAATGCCGAACAACCCCATGGCGAGGAGCTCGGCCTAATAAAACCCTTCTCCAGAAGGTCCGTGAGCTGAGTCTTCAGTTCAGCCAACTCCTTGGGCGCCATCTTGTACGGCCTTCGGGATATTGGCATGGTTCCCGGTGCAAGTTCAATCTTGAACTCCACCTCTCTATCGGGTGGCATCCCCGGCAAATCGTCCGGGAATACATCAGGGAACTCTCGGACCACCGGAATATCTTCCAATCTGATGGTTGTGGCTTGATAGACACTTGGAAGTTTTATTTCTGGACTGTCCAGAAATAATGAGTGAGACTCGTGCACTTCTGAGTTCAAGTGTACGATTCGGAGGACGGTGTCTAAAACAGCGCCGTGGCGGTTTAACCACGACATCCCTAAGATGACATCGACCTTTTGTCCCTCTAAGATTATGAGAGACGTAGGGTAAACTCTACCTGTAAGCACAATGGCGCTTTTGGGACCATCATGCTTGCTGAAATTTTCCCACCCGGTGAACAGATCACATAAGGACTATCGGTGGGTAGTATTTGCAAGCTATATTTATCAATGAAAGCTTGGCTAATGAAGCTATGCGTGACGCCTGAATCAAATAGTACTATAGCGGGATGCTGGTGGAGTTGGAACATACCCGCAAGGATTGGCTCGCCCTCCGGCTCGTCCTCAATGGCAAGCTGGTGGACGGTGCCGGGCCTAGGGTTTGCCCGCCGCGCATTAGTAGGGTTCCGGGGTTGATTCCTCCCCGGAAACTGTGGTGCCACTCCGCCGCCTTGCCTCTCCGGGCAACTGCTCGCGAAGTGCCCTGTACGACCACACTTGTAACATGTGGCCGCTGCTGGTGGAGTGCTCGGTGGATGAAAGCCCGGCATGCGTTGCTGAGGGGCAAACGCACGTGGCATCGTCCGCTGCTGCTGTTGTTGTTGCGGTGGTACTGGCAGTGCTGGCAGGAATGCCGGTGAAGAGTACGGCCGACTGCAGAACGGCATCGACTGCTGTGGTGGCTGCCAGCGTGGACCTGATGGTGGGCGATTCACCATCCAAAACTTCTGAGAAGGACCTCCTCCTTCTTCGCTGCTCTGCGGCGCGCTTCGCTTTCGCTCTGCCGCCGCCATCTCCTTGCCGGAGTCCTCCTGAACAATCGCAGCATCAATGATGTCGTTGAGGCTGCCGCGATTGAACATCGCCAACTTGTCCTTCAGGAGCGGGTTAAGCCCCTGGTAAAAATGGTCCCGCCGCTTCTCGTCGGTATCAGCATGATACGACGCATATAGCGCGAGATCGTTAAATGCCCTGGAGTATTCCAGCGCGTTCCGGCTCCCTTGTTGCAGGTGTAAGAACTCCTGCATCTTCCTCTTCATTAAACCTGGCGGTATATGATAGGCCCTGAAGGCCGTCCGGAACTCCGCCCAGGTCATCACTGGGTCGGTGGGTAGCGAAGCATAGAAGGTGGCCCACCACGCGCTCACGGATCCTTGGAGCTGCTGGACCGCGAACTGAGTCTTGCGCTGCTCGCTAATTTGGAGCAGCCCGAACTTCATCTCTATGGCGCGGAGCCAGTTGTCCGCGTCAAGTGGTTCATCCGCCCTTGAGAATACAGGGGGATGAGTCGCCAGGAAGTCGGAGTAGGAGCTCTGTTGGCGCTCCTCACGATCTTGACGTCTCTCGGGGCGAGACGTATTTGCAATTAAAGTTTGCAGCAGCTCCGTGTGCTGCTGATGTGAACCCGCCATTGCCGCGACGATGTCGGCCAATGTAACCGTTGGCAGTGGCGGTGGCGGTGTTTGTTGTTGCTGTTGCTGCTGTTGCTGTTGTTGTCCCGAGGAGTCCTCGGGAGGTGGTTGGGAGGTCTCTCCCCCTTGACTGGTACCCCCAACGTCAGGGTTGGCACGAGTACGCGTCATTCTGAAATTCAAAACAGCAGCGATTAGCACATGTCTTACTTAAAATTTCCATAAGCAACAGTAGGTATTGAAGCGACGCATGATTAATTTGCACAACATTCACATATATTGATAAAGCATAAACTTTATACAAGATACATTATTCTCGGATCTCCGAGAAGTCGTGCTCATGTCGTCACTACCTATACATACGCTACTGTCTACACGACATGTCACCGATTACAAGAGTTGGGTTACGCTACCCTAGCTGCCCTACTTGGCCACCGTAACTCCCTACTCGGAGTAGAACTCGACCTCATGTGGGTCGTCCTCCTCTGGTACCTCTGCTGGTGGCTCTGGGTCTACCACCTCTTCTCCCATCCCGGGTTCTCCCATTGCTGGAAGGCCCAAGACCACCGGTACGCCCAATACCGGAGGTACGAGGTCCTGCAAAGCATGCACCTCGTCCATAGCCTGGTTGTAATCCTCTTCCCAGCCTTGTCCTTCCTCAATCGCGTCGTCCCGCTCTTGAGCAAGGTCCTCATTCTGCTGGGTTAGGGTCTGCACCAGCTCTTGCAACGCCGCGATGTCAACACGGCTCTTCTTCTTTGCCTTCTTCAGATGACGCAACTGATTGTGTTGTTCATTTAATCGCTTGATCGTCGGAAGGAGCACATTGCGGAGTGCGCTGTGAGCACTCTCGATATGATCTCCATGGCTTGTGCTCTCCTTGAGCTTTGTGGCGAGATGCTCCGTATGTACAGCTTGGCTGTCCATCACGGCGTTTCCCGCCCTCATCTGGAGGCTGAGATTTGCCTCCGCGGGGTTGTACCTTGGGCAACTCGGATCCGTTGCCTCCAGGCACCTCTCTTCCCACACATGCTGAGCTCGTCCCTCCACCGGAACGAGTGCGTATGGAGTGCCCTCCATAGCCTGCACGTGTAGTTGGCAGAAACGTGACACAGTGTCACGGCCTGCCACTTGCCACATCCCTTCCGGTTGTCTTCCTCTCACCGTGACAGTGAACAGCACCCAACCGGGTGGCATAGGTCCTGCAGGAACCTCGACATGGATCGTCCATGTCTTATTCTCCTCTTCGCCTTCTTCCTTGGCGAAGTATTGCGGCATCTGATTGTACCCGAAATATTGGAGCATTTGCCACAATGCTTCCGGGTAGCCGCTACGGTCAGAACAGTGGGAAACCACCCACCCGTTCTCCAACCGTTTATCTGCTGTCATCTGTAAAAATATATTTGAGAAATGTCAAATATTTATTTAAACAGTAAACCATTGAGTTATAACATAAGACATGTCATTGAACCCACAAAACTTGGAAACATAGTTCAAATTTTAAATAAATTTGACTGCTGATCTGCTGTCCCCATGACAGCCCTGACCAGTTTCCATATCAACCTGATTTAGGCCATGTTAAAAGCGAAACTAATTCTGGAGCTCAACATCAAAGTTAAAGCTAACTACAATAGCTTTCCAGAAAGTATTTGCTTGGCCTAAGATCTGTCCTGGTTCAAAATTTATGAGATGTCAAAGTTAACAGAATTTCTGGAAACAATTGGACAGCACCTCCCTGCCTTAGGTACTGATTTGATCCAAGAATCCCAGTTAATTCTGTTCCTAATCTGACAAAACTTTCTGTTACAAAGTTGTAACCCATCTCATAAGATTTCCATAACTACCTCATTTTCTATTTTTGGATTTTTAAGCAGGAAGTTATGCTTAATTTACAGAGAGTCTTTGCTCTGCCCTGTTTTCTGGACAGTTTCAACCCTACTGCATTTTTCGATTGGTTAAGGGATCAAACACCTCTGGACCTCAACAGAAGAGTTGTAAAGCTCTTCCAACGCTTTCCAGAAATGTATCATACGACCCCAACCTCAAAAGAACTCAACCTCTAACCTCTGATTAACTTCAGCCTTGATTCAGCTGAAAACAGAGTGCTCTGTCCTTAACAACCTATAAGTTGAAAACTTGTTAACTTTGAATATCCTGTTCAAGGAAAGGAATTACCTCAAGTTTTACTACTTTGGATCAAAACTTTCAAGTTTTTAAATAAATTTTTTTCATTTAGTTGGGTGTGACGTCGATGCGTCACCAGATTATGTCGGTACTACGTCCTCACAAAGAAAAACCTATACCGGACTTAGCCGGCTTCGTTATTTCAGTGGCACTAAACGTCACTCGCACAAGGATGCTACACGTCTACCATTTCGTGGTCAGGCTACCTGCAGAAACTCAAACAATCATCAGACTCGGCTGCACACCGAGCCCGGAATCCATACAGTTCGTACACCCGGCCGTCATCACTCGCCCGGATGTTCTCAAGCCAAACACGCCTTGAGTTACGTGTTCACGTTTCAGACCACGTGACGGGGTCTCCCATGTTGCACCACGCACGCCAGGGACAGACGTTGCTCGAATACCCAAAACGACATGAAGAGTCGTAGAGGATACTAAAGCGGGTCGGGTTACCTGCCACCCGTGGGGCTCCACCCTTCAGCTTGTGCGCACTGGTGGACAGCGCTTACGTGCACCCCCCAAGACATAAACGTCCCGAGATGCACGATTTTCCGACATAACAAATAGGTTAATATGCCACTTTCTATATGCTAATAACATCCTTATACGGGCAACTAACTCATTCCTCACTGGATTTTTGAAAAAGAAGACCTTTGTGCTGTGTTAAACCTCAAGCGAGCTCTGATACCACGCTGACACGACCCCACCGGTCTTGTCGAGCCAGGATCACGCTGAGGGGTGCTGCGTTGCACAGCACCGTATAACACACGTCAAAGGTACAAAGCGGAAGCGGAAATTTTATTACATAAACAAGTTTATGAACATGTTTACATCAAAATACGTTCAGTCCGCACTCGCGGGCGTAGACTAAGCATCAAGTGCACATTCAGCCCTCGAACGTGTCCTTGCTAGCACACACGCACACTAACTCTGCGGCGTGCACGACTCCCACTCGACAGGGTTCCCCTCCTGGGGTTCCGTCTCCTCTTCGGGAGTCCCTTCCTCATAGAACCCTGCAAAAGCTTCAAACACAAGCAGTGAGCACGAAGGCTCAGCAAATCTGACCCGTCTCACCTAAACATGGAACTTCTACATGAGGGTAATGGGTTACATGAGGTAAAAATAAGTTGCAAGGACTCGCCTAATTAGTAGAACCTTACTTTCAAGTTTAGCAGCAGGTTATGGAGAACCTTACGCTAAGGTACATGAGAGAGCAGCAATCAAACAAGAAACGCCCTTCTCTCATGTACGTTGCCCAAAGTTGAAAAGAACTTTAATTAGCTCTAAGCTACAGCATATCATTAACAATCAATGTCCAGCTTTCAATCAGCAACATTTTAACATGTAACTAGCCTGTTCTTTCTACGTCACGGTACAGTGAACAAGTGGTACTCACTGACCGTGAGGGACGGCGATTATAATCGATTTACACCTGCAGGGTTACCCGAACAACCCGTCACGTACGCCCGTACTCGATGTTTCCTACAACAACCATCACGGACGCCGTACGCGGCTACCTTTCACCCGTTAGCCAAATGTTGAACCGGTCCAATCGTCCCGAGCAAGAGGTCTCTGCACGCGCATCTCAGTGCCGCCAGCCGATTTACACCTCGAGCTCTCAACCTACCCTCTGAACGACCAGCTATGCCTCAACACCCAGCTACCAGAGTTACATCAGTTTCCCGGTTCCCATATAGCCGGTAGGTCTTCGGTACTGTTCTAGCTTGTTCAACAGGCCCGCACACGGCTCGGTCCTCAATCGACACAAGTGGAGCTACAGCACACAGGCCCCAAAGTCCTGCTGCCCTTACTCCCCGCTTGGTCTCATTTTCTTGCCATGTGTTTCATGTGCTAACACTACCCGAGTCGAGTGCCTCTAGCCTATGCTCGCGAGTAGTTCCAACTACTCGACTTGTACCGAATCCTAAACTATCTTAGCATTGCAGTAGCTAACGGGGTTCGCAATCCTAAACCCAACCCATGGTTCTCTTGGCTATGCAGTGGGGCTTCCAAACAAGACTCTAATGCAAAGAATACAGTAAACAAGTATGTGCTCAAAACAATAAAAATTTTATAAAAAGGTTAATGCAAATCGGAGCTTGCCTTGCTGCTCTTGGTCGTAGGCTAGCTGTTCCTCCGGAGTAACGAAGTCTAGGACTTCGGGTTCCTCCTCGACCTTAGCGACTACATGATAGAAACAATACATGTATTAATTTAATGCATTTGTATTAAGTTTGAAGTTGTGAAGTCTATAACCTTTGCTAGACAGACCTAATGACTGTGAAACTTTTATTGTGGCTTGGTTACAACCTAAACAGAGAATTGGTCAAGTTTTAGTTGCAGCAAAGCTCATTTGAGCCCTCCACAATTAATTATGTCCTTGAACTTAATTGGAACTCTTAGGGTGTTCTAGGAATTTTCATGAAGCAAACTATGACTTTCTGAAAACTAGATTTTCAGAGGGTTCTAATGGAGTTGGTCTCACTTAATTCGAAGGTTCCTAGCTAAAGTTATGAGCTAAACAATTTCAGAGAAAATTCTGAAAATGTTTCTAAACATTTTCTATTTTCTCTGGAACAGTTTCACTAATCACACCATTAGTTGGAACAGATGAGCTCCAATGGGTCTGAAATTTTTATGGTAGTTAAGGGATATTTTGGTGAACATCCTAGCAAAATTTCAGGATTTTCCTCCAAAGGATTCTCCAGTTAAAATTCCTAACAGTTTAAATTTTGAGGAATTAATTCTGAAGAATTAAGGGTTTTCATGAAGTGAAACTTGATTTGCTGGAACGTACTCAGAGAGCTGAATCCAACAAAATTTGGTTCACTCGATTTGGAGCTTTCTAGCCAAAGTTATAAGGTTTTGAAGTTTGAAGAAATCTGAAAATCGGGAAAAAGTTTAAACCCGTGCGTGGGCCCAGGGGACACGTGTAGCACGCCGAGGCGACAGCACACCGCGGCCCACAATGATTTTGCACGCCAGCACACCCGATCCCGGCCGCAGCCGGATCCCGATTCAAAATATCTCCCGCTGACAGCTGGGGTCCACCCCCTTCTTCAACCTCGCGACGCCCGCTTTCCGCCGCCGAGGGATCTCGCCGGAGAGCTCGCCGCCGGCTTCTGTACAGCTCCAAACTTCTCGATTCTGGCCGCCCCTGCCTACTTTTACTCGGGGAACAGGATTCTAGGGTCAGCTGCTCATGACAATGGCCGGAGCATGGTCGGCGACGAGCCGCCACCTCGGAACGACTTCGGCCATGTCGGCTGAGTTCCCTAGCACCTCAACTACTTGGGAAATCGGTCGGGGAGCATCAGTGGACCTCCGATAAGGTCGACATGAGCTCGAGGCAGCTCGGGGAAGGCCCGAAATAGGTCCTCACCGTGCGCCCGATGCCGCCCGTTCATCCCGCCATTGATAGACATCAAATTACGCCGGGTACAGAGGTTCTCCGGCCCAGAGTTGTGAAGGCAACTTGTGTGTTACCGTGTCGAGCTTGTGTGAGAGCGGCTTGAGGCCCTCTAATCCTTTCTAGAGCACGAATTAAACAGAATCGTACACGAAGGTCGTTCTGCACACAGAAAGGGGAAAAGTGGAAATTCGCCGCCGGTGAGCAACCACTCGAGCTGTGGCTCGGGGATGAGCAACACCGGTCACCAGCGCGTCCACGAGTGCCTTGGCTCGGGCGTGACAACGCCATGGTTTGGCTGTCCACTAGAGCCCGAGGTGCGTCGGTTCCAAGTCCCGAATTTGATCTTTCGGCACAGCCGATATCAATCGGTTTCAACCAAATTCTAGCAACGGGGAGGACGGAGAAAGGTCTCTAGTACCTTGCTGGGGCTCTGGAGTGGACAGAGGGAGCTGCAATCGGCGTTCTCCGATCGATTCCGAGCTGCGGAAATTTTCGGCCGGCGCTGAGTTCTTGCGGGGAAGAACGGCGGTGCCTCGGCCGAGGAGGGGGGCAGGCGCCTTAAGAAGGCTCTGCACCGCCTCACGCCCGCGCGTGGGCAAGCAGCTGCTGGCACGGCGGCTGCCCTCGGTGGCGATCACCGCTGCGGCTCGGCGACCCGAGTGAAAAAGTCTCAGTCGGTTTGATCTGAGCAGTGGCTGACATGTGGGTCCCACTTCCAGTTTTAACCTCTGAAATTTACTCCTAATCACTGTTGTAAACAGTGAACCCCATACTACCCTTGGCAATTCAAATTATTCACCCATGAGCCATTTGAATTGATCAAAGTTCAAATGAGGTTTGGTTTGAATGAATTTCAGCACAAGTTCAGTTTGAAATTCAAATAAAGTTTGAATTTCTCCCACTTAGCTCATGTCAAGATCAACTCCAAATGGAGTGAAAATTGGTGTGTGAGCTCACAAAAATGTGCTGAGTAAGAATATGCCTCCCACTTTTAAATTCATGGGATAAAAACAGTTTGAATTTGAATATGGTTTCAAACTGCCCTCTTCCTAACTATACCCAAAATGACCTCAAAAAGGTTTTGAATTTGGGTGAAACTTAGCATGGGCATCCTTAGTAAAGTGTAGGAGTTTTCATATGTCCAGCCCATCTATATCACATGTGGGAAATACCACTTTTGCAATGTGTGAGTTTGTTCTCTAATGAGCATGTTGATAATTGTTACTTGCTCTTCATTTGTGTTCATCATCCTTCCTCAAATGAGGAGTGTGGTGTGGTGATGAACACTGCAAATGTGTGTCAAAAACTGAGGCCCTTACAGTTCAATGGTGTGCGGCATTTCCGCCCGTATAGCGCCTCGTAGGGCGCCATCTTGATGCTGGCTTGGTACCCATTGTTGTACGAGAACTCGGCTAACGGCAAGTGATCATCCCAATTCTTGCCGTGGTTGATAGCGCAAGCTCGTAGCATGTCTTCTAAGATCTGATTTACCCGCTCGGTTTGCCCATCCGTCTGCGGGTGGTATGCTGAACTACGGATCAGCTTCATCCCCAAGGCAGCGTGCAGCTGCTCACAAAAACGGGACACAAATAAAGTGCCCCGATCCGATATGATAGTACGGGGTACGCCGTACAAGCATAGGATCCGTGAGATGTACAGTTCAGCGTACTTCTTGGCGTTGTAGTTGGTGTTGACCGGGATGAAATGGGCAACTTTGGTGAGCCGATCGACGATTACCCACACAGAATCATGCTTCTGCAAGGTGGTGGGTAAACCAACAATGAAGTCCATGCTCACATCCTCCCACTTCCAGGCAGGAATGCCCAATGGTTGCAACAGTCCCGGTTTCCGCATGTGGTCTGCCTTCACCCGTCGACATGTATCACACTCGGACACGTATTTTGCAGTCTCTCGCTTCATCCGTGTCCACCAAAACTTGCTTCTGAGTTCTTGATACATCTTGTTGCTGCCGGGGTGAATAGAAAACTTTGACAAGTGAGCCTCATCAAAGATTTTCTTCCGTAATTCCGGGTTACGGGGTACGACGATCCGGTCCTTGAACCATAGGACGCCGTCTCTGTCCTTCCAGAAACATTTCAGCTCCCCACTGTCTACACGTCTCCACAAATGAGACATGCCCTTGTCATTCTTCTGGGCTGCCGCTATCTCTTCACGGATGGTGGGGATCAAAGCTAGGTTGTAGAGAGCTCCATGTGGAATCACATGTAGTGGTGGTTCGCTCTCTTCCAACGGTGTGATGGTCAGATTGTTGATGTGTGACTTGCGGCTCAGCGCATCTGCCACTACGTTTGCCTTACCCGGATGATAATGGATCTCTCTTTCGTAATCCTTTATCAATTCTAACCATCTTCATTGCCTCATGTTCAGCTCCTTCTGAGTGAATATGTACTTGAGACTTTTGTGGTCGGTATATAAATGTACGAGGTTACCGAGTAGGTAGTGCCTCCACATTTTTAGTGCAAGTACCACGGCAGCGAGCTCCAAGTCGTGAGTTGGATAATTCTGCTCATGGTTTCTAACCTGCCGTGATCCATACGCGACCACTCTTCGGTCTTGCATCAGCACACATCCGAGCCCAATGCCGGATGCATCGCAGTACACATCGAATGGTTTTGTTGTGTCTGGCTGCGCTAAAACCGGTGCTGATGTCAGGTGCTTGACTAAAGCCTTGAATGCTGCTTCACATGTTGGACTCCAAACATATTTGGTAGCCTTCTTCAGCAGCTCTGTCATTGGCTTGGCAATCTTCGAGAAGTTCGGAATGAACATCCGATAATATCCCGCGAGTCCGAGGAAACTCCGTACCTCGTGAACAGTTCTCGAGGATTTCCAATTCAGCACTTGAGTGATTTTGCTCGGGTCTACAGCGATACCCTCCGCTGAGATGATATGCCCGAGGAAAGGCACTTGCGATATCCAAAACTCGCATTTGCTGAATTTTGCGTATAACTTGTGATCCCGCAGCCGTTGCAAGACTATACGCAGATGCTTCTTGTGATCTTCCTCTGACTTGCAATACACCAGGATGTCGTCGATGAAGACCACGACAAACTTGTCCAGCTCCGGCATGAATACCGAGTTCATCAAGTACATGAAATGAGCTGGAGCATTGGTGCTTTGGAAACCATTACGCTTGCTGAAATCTTCACACCCGGTGAACAAATTAAATATGGACTATCGGTGGGTAGTATTGGCAAGCTGTGTTTAGCAATGAAAGCTTGGCTAATAAAATTATGCGTGGCGCCTGAATCAAACAGTACTATAGCGGGATGCTGGTGGAGTTGGAACATACCCGCAAGGATTGGCTCGCCCTCCGGCACGTCCTCTATGGCAAGCTGGTGGACGGTACCGGGCCTAGGGTTTGCCCGCCGTGCATTAGTAGGGTTCCGGGGTTGATTCCTCTCCGGAAACTGTGGTGCCACTCCACCGTCTTGCCTCTCCGGGCAACTGCTCGCAAAGTGTCCTGGATGACCACACTTGTAACATGTGGCTGCTGCTGGTGTAGTGCTCGGGGGACGAAAGCCCGGCATGCGCTGCTGAGGTGCATACGCACGCGGCATCGCCCGCTGCTGCTGTTGTTGTTGCGGTGGTACTGGCAGTGCCGGCCTGAATGCCGGTGAAGAGTACGGTCGACTGCGGAACGGCATCGACCGCTGTGGTGGCTGCCAGCGTGGACATGATGGTGGGCGATTCACCGTCCGAAACTTCTGAGAAGGACTGCCTCCTTCTCCGCCGCCTTGCAGTGCGCTTCGCTTTCGCTCCGCCGCCGCTAACTCCATGCCGGAGTCCTCCTGAACAATCGCAGCATCAATGATGTCATTGAGGCTGCCGCGATTGAACATCGCCAACTTGTCCTTCAGGAGCGGGTTAAGCCCCTGGTAAAAGTGGTCCCGCCGCTTCTCGTCAGTATCTGCGTGATATGACGCGTGAAGCGCGAGATCGTTGAACGCCCTGGAATATTCCAGCGCGTTCCGGCTCCCTTGCTGCAGGTGCAGGAACTCCTGCATCTTCCTCTTCATTAAACCTGGCGGTATATGATAGGCCCTGAAGGCCGTCCGAAACTCCGTCCAGGTCATCACTCGGTCGGTGGGCTGTGAAGCACAGAAGTTGGCCCACCACGCGCTCGTGGATCCTTGGAGCTGCTGGACCGCGAACTGAGTCTTGCGCTGCTCGCTTATCTGGAGCAGCCCGAACTTCATCTCTATCGCGCGGAGCCAGTTGTCCGCGTCAAGAGGTTCATCCGCCCTTGAGAATACAGGGGGATGAGTCACCCGGAAGTCAGAGTAGGAGCTCTGTTGACGCTCCTCATGGTCTTGACGTCTCTCTGGGCGAGACATATTCGCAATTAGAGTTTGCAGCAACTCCGTGTGCTGCTGATGTGAACCCGCCATTGCCGCGACGATGTCGGCCAATGTAACCGTTGGCAGTGGCGGTGGCGGTGTTTGCTGTTGTTGTTGCTGCTGCTGTCCCGAGGAGTACTCGGGAGGTGGTTGGGAGGTCTCTCCCCCTTGGCTAGTACCCCAACATCCGGCTTGGCACGAGTACGTGTCATTCTCCTGTGGGTCGTCCTCCTCCGGTACCTCTTCTGGTGGCTCTGGATCTACCACCTCTTCTCCCATCCCGGGTTCTCCCATTGCTGGAAGACCCAAGACCACCGGTATACCCAATACCGGAGGCACGAGGTCCTGCAAAGCATGCACCTCGTCCATAGCCTGGTTGTAGTCTTCTTCCCAGCCTTGCCCTTCCTCAATAGCGTCGTCCCGCTCTTGAGTAAGTTTCTCGTTCTGCTGGGTCAGATTTTGTACCAGTTCTTGCAACGCCGCGCTGTCGACACGGCTTTTCCTCTTCGCCTTCTTCAGACGATGCAACTGATTGTGTTGTTCATTCAGTCGCTTTATCGTCGGAAGGAGCACATCGCGGAGTGCGCTGTGAGCACTCTCGAAATGGTCTCCACGGCTCGTGCTCTCTTTGAGCTTTGTGGCGAGACGCTCCATATGAACAGCTTGGCTGTCCATCACAGCGTTTCCCGCCCTCATCTGGAGGCTGAGATTTGCCTCCGCGGGGTTGTACCTTGGACAACTCGGATCTGTTACCTCCCGGTACCTCTCTTCCCACACATGCTGAGCCCGTCCCTCCACCAGAACGAGCGCGTATGGAGTGCCCTCCATAGCCTGCACGTGTAGTTGGCAGAAGCGTGACATAGTGTCACGGGCTGCCACTTGCCACATCCCTCCCGGTTGTCTTCCTCTCACCGTGATGGTGAACGGCACCCAACCGGGTGGCGTAGGTCCTGCAGGGATTTCGACATGGATCGTCCACGTCTTGTTCCCCTCTTCGCCTTCTTCCTTGGCGAAGTACTGCGGCATCTGGTTGTACCCGAAATATTGAAGCATTTGCCACAATGCTTCCGGGTAGCCGCTACGGTCAGAACAGTGGGATACCACCCACCCGTTCTCCAACTGTTTGTCTGCTGTCATCTGTAAAACTTATATTTGAGAAATGTCAAATATTTATTTAAACAGTAAACCACTGAGTTGTAACATAAGGCATGTCATTGAACCCATAAAACTTGGAAACATAGTTCAAATTTTAAACAAATTTGACTGCTGATCTGCTGTTCCCATGACAGCCCTGACCAGTTTCCATTTCAACCAGATTTAGGCCATGTTAAAGCAAAACTAGTTCTGGAGCTCAACATCAAAGTTAAAGCTAACTTCAATAGATTTCCAGAAAGTATTTGCTTGGCCTAACATCTGTCCTGGTTCAAAAGTTATGAGATGTCAAAATTAACAGAATTTCTGGAGAAAACTGGACAGCACCTCCCTGCTTTAGGTACTGACTTGATCCAAGAATCCCAGTTTATTCTGTTCCTAATATGACAAAACCTTCAGTTACAAAGTTGTAACCCATCTCATAAGCTTTCCAGAACTAACTCATTTGCTATTTTTGGAGTTTTATGCAGGAAATTATGCTTAATTTACAGAGAGTTTACAGAGAGTCTTTACTCTGTCCTGTTTTCTGGACAGTTTCAACTCTACTGCGTTTTTCGATTGGTTAAGTGATGAAACACCTCTGGACCTCAACAGAAGAGTTGTAAAGCTCTTCCAAAGATTTCCAGAAATGTATCATATGACCCCAACCTCGAAAGAACTCAACCTCTATCCTCTGGTTATCTTCAGCCTTAATTCAGCTGAAAACAGAGTGCACTGTCCTTAACAACCTATAAGTTGAAAACTTATTAACTTTGAATATCTTGTTCAAGGGAAGGAGTTACATCAAGTTCTACTACTTTAGATCAAAAACGTCAAGTTTTTAAATGATGTTGTTCATTTAGTGGGGTGTGACGTCGATGCAAGACCAGATTATGTCGGTACTACGTCCTCACAAAGAAAAACCTATACCGGACTTAGCCGGCTTCGTTATTTCAGTGGCACTAAACGTCACTCGCACACGGATGCTACACGTCTACCGTTTCGTGGTCAGGCTACCTGCAGAAACTCAAACAGTCATCAGACTCAGCTGCACACCGAGCCCGGTATCCATACAGTTCGTACAACCGGCCGTCATCACTCGCCCGGATGTTCTCAAGCCAAACACGCCTTGAGTTACGTGTTCACGTTTCAGACCACGTGACAAGGTCTCCCAAGTTGCACCACGCACCCCAGGGATAGACGTTGCTCGAATACCCCAAACGACATGAAGAGTCATAGAGGATATCAAAGCGGGTCGGGTTACCTGCCACCCGTGGGGCTCCACCCTTCAGCTTGTGCGCACTGGTGGACAGCACTTACGTGTACCCCCCAAGACATAAACGTCCCGAGATACACGATTTTCCGACATAACAAATAGATCAATATGCCACTTTCTATATACTAATAACATCCTTATACGGGCTACTAACTCGTTCCTAACTGGATTTTTGAAAAAGAAGACCTTTGTACTGTGTTAAACCTCAAGCGAGCTCTGATACCACGCTGACACGACCACACGGTCTTGTCAAGCCAGGATCACGCTGAGGGGTGCTGCGTTGCACAGCACCGTATAACACACGTCAAAGGTACAAAGCGGAAGCGAAATTTTATTACATAAACAAGTTTATGAACATGTTTACAACAAAATAAGTTCAGTCTACCCTCACGGGCGTAGACTAAGCATCAAGTGCACGTTCATCCCTTGAACGTGTCCTTGCTAGCACACACACGCACTAACTCTGCGGCGTGCACGACTCCCACTCGACGGGGTTCCCCTCCTCGGGTTCCGTCTCCTCTTCGGGAGTCCCTTCCTCATAGAACCCTGCAAAAGCTTCAAACACAAGCAGTGAGCATGAAGGCTCAGCAAGTCTGACCCGTCTCACCTAAACATGGAACTTCTACATGAGGGGTGATGGGTTACATGAGGTAAAAATCATTTGCAAGGACTCGCCTAATTAGTAGAACCTTACTTTCAAGTTTTAGCAGCAGGTTGTGGAGAACCTTATGCTAAGTGTCGAAGTGTTCGGTCGACACTTCCCCCGGGCCTGCACTGGGCAGCCCGCGGAGGTTCTTTTTTCGGTGGGGCTAGTCCCTTGCGGAGAGCTTGCGTGGATGGACGAGTTAGTAAGAGCTTGACACTGTGAGTTTTACGTGGTTCAGGCCGCCGGAGCGTAAAACCCTACGTCCACGGCGAGCTATGGAGCTCGCTGTATTGCTTGCTGCTCAGGGCCGGAGTCCTGAGCTTGGGGTGAGTTACATCTTGGGTGTGAATGGCTAGCGTATGAGTTGCAGAGGTGTGAACCCTTGCTAACGTCGCCTACCCAAGTATTTTATAGTCCAAGACTCGGGTGGCTTACAAGGGGGGCCCGGGACCCGACAGGTGGTCCTGGGGAGATTGTCTGTGATCTACCGTATCTGCAGTTATGCCGGTAGTTGTCTCTGGCGAAGGCTTCTGAGTCTTCGTCTTGCAGCCCTGTCCATGCCGCATGCTAGCCGTAGTGGTTGATGACGGCGGGGGCGGCATGGGATGTCTTGTCGCTGCGTTTATTGGCTGGCAGGCTCTGACACCGCGCGTCAGTCTGTGATGCGACTGGGCGCAACGGCACCTAACAGAGGCGTGCTCCGCGTCTCCGCGTCTTGGGAAGATGTGGGCCTTGAATACCTTGTACGGGCAAGGTATGGGGCGTCTTTACGCCTGTTGCCTACCGCTCGGGGGCAGGCAGCGCTGTTCTGCTGGACACGTGGCGGGCCCGGAGCCCTCCCCAGTGGAGAGGGAGGTCCGGCCCCGCAGGACATGTGGAGCCTTCGGACCTCTCCCCGCGGAGGGGGAGGTCCGTCTTCTGCCGGCCACGTGGCGGGCCCGGAGCTCTCCTCTGAGGAGAGGGAGGTCCGGCCCCGCGGGACACGTGGCACCTTCGGATCTCTCCCCTCGGAGGGGGGAGGTCTGGCTGCTGTAGGCCACGTGGCGAGCCCGGAGCTCTCCTATGAGGAGAGGGAGGTCCGGCCCCACTGGACACGTGGCACCTCCGAAGCTTTCCCTGCGGAGAAGGGCAAGGTCCTTAGGCATTTTCCCCTGTGCGCGGGGGTACCCCATATCGCGGGTACCGACAGTGGCCCCCAGGCTCTCCTCGGGGGAGGTAACGAGCCCGAGGTGAGGCCTTCTCCTACCCGCGCACTTTCTTGTCTTGAGTACTCCCTGTGCTGGCAGGGTCTAGACGGCTTCGGAGTTCAGCCTCTTAGGAGAGGGTGAAGCCTAGCATCGGAGCTCGGCCCTGCTGTGGGGGCGGAGGTCTGGAAGTCATCGGAGCACAGGTCCACGAAGGGCGTGAGGTCCGGCATCAGGGCTCGCCTCTGAAAGGAGGGCAAGGGCTGGCATCGGAGCTCGGCCCAGCTGCGGCGGCTGAGGTCCGGAAGTCATCGGAGCTCAGGCCAGCCAAGGGCGTGAGGTCCGGCATCAGCGCTCGCCTCTGAGCCGAGGGCGAGGGCTGGCCTCCGAGCTCGGCCTGGCTGTGGAGGCAGAGTCCGGAAGTCATCGGAGCTCAGGCCAACGAAGGGCATGAGGTCCGGCATCAGCGCTCGCCTCTGAAAGGAGGGCGAGGGCTGGCCTCGGAGCTCAGCCCAGCTGTGGGGGCGGAGGTCCAGAACTGCTCAGTGGTCCCCCCTTTCCCGTCCCTTAGTCTCATTTGGCTTACTATCCCAGGCCGGAATACGGGGCTTGGGTAATCCAGTGCACTTGGTCCCGGAGGTCTGGCCCCATCCCAGTCAGGGTGTAACCGTCTGGCCCCCTGGTACTCAGACCGTAGCGCCGAGGGGCAGAGTGCGCATGCTTTGGGTGCAAGACCGGGCAAAGCAAGGCTCCTGACCCCCCGGTCTAGCGTAGGTCTTTTCTCGGAGGAGACCAACTGGCGGTGAAGTACCCTTATAGGGGGAGATCCAAAAGGCCACCGGGCCTCTGGCTGGTACCCCAAGCACTACCGCCTTCGGCACGACGGCAAATATCGACTATGCATGAGAGCCAGAAAGAGGAGCCGAGTGTACAATGGACGCACACTGTCTAGAGCGTGGGAATGTGTTCATATAAATTAATGTGTAATTTAAATAAACACCTAAGTAAGCATGGTGAACTTACTGGGTAGCGTCGGAGCGCCCGTCTTCACGCAGAGCGGGTCATGCGTGGCTTCGTCGTACGCCGGACACGGGGGGACCCCCATGGCTATATCAGGGGGAAGCATGGCTTCGGCCCCGCATACCATGTGGAAGGGTAGTTCCCGTGACCTGGCCCTGGGAAGTCCGGCTGGCCCTCGACATGGAGGAGCTGGTATCCCCCGACGGCTCTGGGTGCGCGTCTGCACCGGTTGTGTGGGTCTGCTTGGCGTGGACCTGGCACGCATTGCATCCCTAACCGGTTTGACGGTGTCCAGGTGGCTCTCGGTCAGTAGGAGCCATGCCGGGTGGCTTAACCGACCAACGTGCGGGACGATGAGCGTTCCCAGCACTTGCCTCCTTGGACTACTGCGAGCTAATCGCAGCCTTCCTCCTGGGTTATGCACCGCAATAGGATGTCATGGCGCCACGCCAGTAAAGATACCAGCGCGTAGCACTTAGCCATCCGCACCACCCGTTCAGCGGATGCACGTTCATCAGGAAGGATGTCCTTCAAGGAGTCCCGGACCTCCGTGGTCCATGCATCGGGACTACTTGAGCTTCTGGATCTTGAGCGCTGGGTTGCACGGAGTCCCCAGTGACTCTTACGATCCTTTGGCGGCATACAGGGCCGCCGGGACTGCCTAGCTTCAAGGCACTGGTTCAGCCCCCTTCGCCCGTCTCGGCGGGCCGGGCTGTTGATCGCACCAACGTCCTCTCGAAGACTCCTTCGTGCGCAGGGGCTCTGATGGAGGATTTCGTTGAGAGGTCGTCAGCTGCGGCCGTGCCAGCGCGCGGTACATGGCGCAGGTCCAAGGCGAGGATGTCTTTCTCCAACATCCGCACATGGAGCAGATAAGCAGCTAGCTGTTGGTCATTGCAGGGGCATTCACCCTTAACTTGCTTGATAGCTAGCTGGGAGTCGCCCTGCGCCAACAACTGGCGAGCGCCCAGAGACAGGACTGTCTTTTAGGCCAAAGATGAGTGCTTCATACTCTGCCAAGTTGTTGGTTGCCTTGGAATTGAGACGCACCATGTACCCAGACTGCTCCCCCGATGGCATGAGGAGCAGTACGCCGGCACCGGCCCCCAGCTTTCGCGAGGAGCGTCGAAGAAGAGCGTCCAGTGAGGCCCGGTGAAGACCGGAGCTCGGTACTTTGGTTCACCGTCTTCGCGGCCCCCTGGGTCAGCCTTCGTTGGCGTCCACTCAGCCACGAAGTCAGCCAGTGCTTGGCTCTTGGCTGTCTGACGTGGTCGGGAGCTCAGCTTGAACTCCGCCGTCTTCGGGCTGTCTTCCGGCTTCGGAAGCTGGCAGTGAGTGCCAACTCCGCCCTCCGGCTGCTCTGGCGCACTTGTCCGCCAGGCTGAAGATCTCGGAGGCATCGCAGACCTCTCTGGTTGCAAGCCTCTCAAGCATCTTCTCGTCCCGGACACTGTCGAAGTGCCGCCACCACAGAAGCACTTTGAATATGCGGAATGGTGTTGCGTACCTGGGAGAACCGCTGGATGAAGGAGCACAGCGACTCCCCAGGTTGTTGCTTGATGGCGTGGAGGTCAGGCTCCGTGCCGGGACGGGTGTAGGAGCTGCCGAAGTTGGCGATGAACTGCCGGCAGAGCTCTCCCCAGGAAGTTATGGAACCCTAAGGGAGGTTCATTAGCCATGACTGGGCTGGGCCGGTCAAGGCGACGGGGAAGTAGTTTGGCCATGACGGCCTCATCCCCTCCTGCGGCAAGCACGGCGGTGGAGTCAATCTGGAGGAACCCCGCCGGGTTGACGCTGCCGTCGTACTACTCGGGCAGGTGCGGCCGAAACTTGCGCGGCCACCTCGCGAAGCGGAGGTGGGGCTCCAGGGCCGTACATCCTGCCCCTGTTGCTTCAGGCGTTGGTGCCGCGAACGCTTGGTTTGCCGCTGGCACAGTGTACCCCGGTATGGGCAAGCCTGCGCCATAGACCGGGGGCGCCGTTTGCAGGACATATGGCTGTGGCATATGCTGCGTGGCGTATGTCCGGGGCAGAGTTCGCGTGGCGAAAGTCTGCGCCTCAGGCAGGGTTGAGGCAGTCGTCATGCTGACGCCGGCCTCTTGGCTGCGACGCCTTTCTCGTCGCCGCTCGAGGAACACTCGGGCGTCTTGGCCCAGGTGGCATCGTTCCAGCTCAGTCCTCAGTTCTGTCGACGGAAGCCTGGTGGAGCTGGAATCCGCCGTCTGTCCGTCAACCGTCGGTGTGCGCGTCAGCGACACAGACGGTTGGCCGGAGCGTCGTCCCCACCGAAGTCAAGGGTTTGCAGCGGCGACGACGAGACGGTCTACCTCGTGAATCCACTGCTGGGTCGCTGCCTGTGGCGCGTCCCCAGCAGGTGGATTGTGCAGTAGCACTCTTGCTGCAGCTAGCGCACCCCCACCGGGTGCGCCCAGCGCTACTGAAGACCTGACGCTGGTTGGAGCCTGCATTGCCGGGGTCGGCGCTGCCAGAGCCGGCTGCTGGCTCCCAGCTTGTACCGACACACTCTGTCCTGAGTGTGTTGACATGTACTCCCCCCTGGTCGCGGTTCGCCGCGGACGCGGGGGAGGAGATTTTGCCGCTGAAGGAAGCTTGGTCATCTTCGTCGGTGGAAACTCATCGCGCAAAGGGAAAAGACCCCCTTCCTGGCGCGCCAAATGTCGAAGTGTTCGGTCGACACTTCCCCCGGGCCTGCACTGGGCAGCCCGCGGAGGTTCTTTTTTCGGTGGGGCTAGTCCCTTGCGGAGAGCTTGCGCGGATGGACGAGTTAGTAAGAGCTTGACACTGTGAGTTTTACGTGGTTCAGGCCACCGGAGCGTAAAACCCTACGTCCACGGCGAGCTATGGAGCTCGCTGTATTGCTTGCTGCTCAGGCCCGGAGTCCTGAGCTTGGGGGTGAGTTACAGCTTGGGTGTGAATGGCTAGCGTATGAGTTGCAGAGGTGCGAACCCTTGCTAACGTCGCCTACCCGAGTATTTTATAGTCCAAGACTCGGGTGGCTTACAAGGGGGGCCCGGGACCCGACAGGTGGTCACGGGGAGATTGTCTGTCATCTACCGTATCTGCAGTTATGCCGGTAGTTGTCTCTGGCGAAGGCTTCTGAGTCTTCGTCTTGCAGCCCTGTCCATGCCGCATGCTAGCCGTAGTGGTTGATGACGGCGGGGGCGGCATGGGATGTCTTGTCGCTGCATTTATTGGCTGGCAGGCTCTGACACCACGCGTCAGTCTGTGATGCGACTGGGCGCAACGGCACCTGACAGAGGCGTGCTCCGCGTCTCCGCGTCTTGGGAAGACGCGGGCCTTGAATACCTTGTACGGGCAAGGTATGGGGCGTCTTTACGCCCGTTGCCTACTGCTCGGGGGCAGCCAGCGCTGTTCTGCTGGACACGTGGCGGGCCCGGAGCCCTCCCCAGTGGATAGGGAGGTCCAGCCCCTCAGGACACGTAGAGCCTTCGGACCTCTCCCCGCGGAGGGGGAGGTCCAGCTTCTGCCGGCCATGTGGCTGGCCCGGAGCTCTCCTCTGAGGAGAGGGAGGTCCGGCCCCGTGGGACACGTGGCACCTTCGGAGCTC
This sequence comes from Neostapfia colusana, assembly GCA_030760725.1. NCBI lineage: Eukaryota > Viridiplantae > Streptophyta > Magnoliopsida > Poales > Poaceae > Neostapfia > Neostapfia colusana. Next base: position 25,660,361 of record JASWHV010000017.1, on the reverse strand, counting down.
TCCCCTCGGAGGGGGGAGGTCTGGCTGCTGTTGGCCACGTGGCGAGCCCGGAGCTCTCCTATGAGGAGAGGGAGGTCTGGCCCCACTGGACACGTGGCACCTCCGGAGCTTTCCCTGCGGAGAAGGGCGAGGTCCTTATGCATTTTCCCCTGTGCGCGGGGGTACCCCATATCGCGGGTACTGACACTAAGGCACATGAGAGAGTCGCAATCAAACAAGAAACACATTTCTCTCATGTACTTTGCCCAAAGTTGAAAAGAACTTTAGTTAGCTCTAAACTACAGCAATTCATTAGCAATCAAGTCCATCTTTCAATCAGCAACATTTTAACATGTAACTAGACTGTTCTTTCTACGTCACGGTACAGTGAACAAGTGGTACTCACTGACCGCGAGGGACGGCGATTATAATCGATTTCCACCTGCAGGGTTACCCGAACAACCCGTCACGTACGCCCGTACTCGATGTTGCCTACAACAACCATCACAGACGCCGTACGCAACTACCTTTCTCCCATCAGCCAAATATTAAACCGGTCCTGTCGAAGTGTGCGATCGACACTTCCCCCGGGCCTGCACTGGGCAGCCCGCGGAGGTTCTTTTTTCGGCGGGGCTAGTCTCCTAGCGGAAAGCTTGCGCGGATTGACGAGTTAGCGAGAGCTTGACACGGCGAGTTTTACGTGGTTCAGGCCGCCGGAGCGTAAAACCCTACGTCCACGGCGAGCTATGGAGCTCGCTGTATTGCTTGCTGCTCAGGGCCGGAGGCCTGAGCTCGGGGGTGAGTTACAGCTTGAGAGTGTATGGCTAGCGTATGAGTTGCAAAGTGCGAACCCTTGCTATCGACGCCTGCCCGAGCCTTTTATAGTCCAAGGCTCGGGCGGCTTCCAAGGGAAGCCGGGACCCGACAGGTGGTCCCGGGAAGATTGTCTATTATCTACCGTATCTGTAGTTACGCTGGTGGTTGCCTCTGGTCGAAGGCTTCTGAGTCTTCATCTTGCCGCCCTGCCCATGCCGCGTGCTAGTCGTAGTGGTTGATGACGGCGCTGGCGGCATGGGATGTCTTGTCGTGGCATTTATTGGCTGGCAGGCTCTGACACCGCGCGCCAGTCTGTGACGCGACTGGGCGCAACGACACCTGACAGACGCGTGCTCCGCGTTTCCGCGTCTTGGGAAGACGCGGGCCTTGAATGCCTTGTACGGGCAGGGTGTGGGGCGCCTTTACGCCCGCTGCCTACCGCTCGGGGGCAGGCAGCACCGTTCTTCTGGACACGTGGCGGGTCCGGAGCCTTTCTCTGAGGCGAGAAGGGTCCGGCCTGCGGGGCACGTGGAGCCTCCGGACCTCTCCCCGCGGAGGGGGAGGTCCAGCCTCTGTATGCCACGTGGCGGGCCCGGAGCTCTCCTCTGCGGAGAGGGAGGTCCGGCCCCGCTGGACGCGTGGTGTCTTCGGACCTCTCTCCCGCGGAGGGGGAGGTCCGGCTTCTGTATGCCACGTGGCGGGCCCGGAGCTCTCCTCTGAGGAGAGGGAGGTCCGGCCCCGCCGGACGCGTGGCGCCTTTGGAGCTCTCCCTGCGGAGAAGGGCGAGTACCTTATGCATTTTACCGTGTGCGTGGGGGTACCCCATATCTCAGGTACCGACAGTCGCCCCCGGGCCCATCTTGGGGGAGATAGCGAGCCTGAGGTGGGACCTCCGTCTCTTCCGATCCGCGCACTTTCTCTAAGTCCCGAATTGGCCGCTGCCGGAGCATGAACGGCCGCGGGGTCGTGAGAGCGTGCGCTCACTTGATGATTGCTTTTACTGCGGCGGTTCCTAAGGCTGCCACTTCTGCACGTTGCGGCGCTTTCTTCGGGAACCGCCGAAGTGCCTTGCCGGCTCATCTTCTCAGGAGGCTGACTCCTTGCCCCCACCGCTTTAGCTAAGCGGTTTGGGCCCACCCGTCATCGGCATTCGGTGTAGGAACCGAAGCGGTTGCCGGTGCGGGATATTCGAAGGGTTCCGAATCGCTTGGAATTGCACCGGGAAGATTTTTAGAGGAGGTCTTACCCCCATTGCAGTTTCCCTTCGCACTTCTCAGCATTTCTTCTCGGACTCTTGTGCTTTTGAGTTCTCCCTTTCCATGGCTTCCAACCCGCTGCCAGAGAAGAAACGCGCTCGATCTCCTCCAGCAACGGCATCGGTGCCAAGTCGGGATTCCGGGGTGCCTGACACCCCCTCCGGTGGCGACTCGAAGAGGCCCCGGGTTGATGCGCTGGGGGAAGCCTCTGGGGCGTCCCCTGTTCCGCCAGTCCAAGCGACTGCGGAGCGGTCATCGGCGACGGCTGCAGGCTCTGGAAGTCCTACCCCGGCTCGGAAGTCGGGGTTCAGAGCCCGCTGGAGTGTCCGCGCTTCCCGGCCTTCCCCGTCTTGCGGGGAATCTGTGCCGATGCGCTCGGAGCCAGGGGCAACTGCCGCGGCCCCCAGGCCAGCGTGGACTTCTCCTGTTCCGGTGTGCCCGGACTCCGCGGCGGCGTCGTCTCTTCCTTCCGAGACGGCAACCGCGGCACCCGAGCCAGCACAGGTTGATCCTGCACTAGGCGGTCTGGCTTCTTCTCCAGCACCGCCTTCCCCGGCTCGTTCCTCTCCTCAGGTCAAGGAGCCAGAAGCTGAAAAGAGCCCGGCTGGCCTGGCTGCCAGAGCCGCGGAGCCAGCTTCTCCTGATCGGCGTCTCGTCTCGGCTGCTGGTGCGTTGGCTCTTCCTGAGGACGAGGTAATGGAGGAGGTCGGAGGGACTGCCCCAGCCTCTGTTGCTCCATTGCCTCTGGCGGACGCCTTCCCGCTTGCCGAGTGGAGCGTCCGGCAGGTCTTGGCTGCGCTAGGGCGCGAGCGGGAGGAGTATACGGTTGAACGGGACCGCCTCCTCATCTGGGGGAACCTTTTGCGGGAGAGGACGGCGAAGGTTAAGAGCGAGCTCGACTCCAGGCGGGAGTTGCTCGACTTCAGGGAAGCGCTCGTCGACCGGATGAAGCGGGCTGTTGACCGCATGGACACCCAGTCGCGGCGGATCAACAGGGAGGCCCTGGAGGCACACGCCCGGGCCGAAGAGAGCCTCTCTGCTGCTGTGGAAATACGGCAGCGGTTGGAGCGGCGCGAACTCGCCGTTGAGGAGCGGGAGCGTTCCATGGCAGCTGAGGCAGAGAGGGTCGCCGCGCAGCTGGCCACAGGCGAGGATGACCTCCGATCTCGGATGGAGGAGCTGGAGATTCTGAACGCAGACCTTGACTTGAGGGAGGAACAGGTCTCCCATGATCGCCGGGCGGTCTTGGACCGGGAGTTGACTGCCGGCTTAAAGGCCGCTGAGTTGGAGCGGCTAGCCAAGACTCTCCACCTTCGGGAGAGTTCCCTGATGGCCAAGGAGAAGGAATTCTCCGAGAGGAACCTGGAGGCTCTGCAGGCGGCCCGCCGCGAGGTGGAGGAGCTCTCAGCCTTGCGGTCCTCCGAGGCTCTTGCGGTCTCAAGCTTCGTGGATCGAGCGGGGTCCATCCTGATCCCTCTTGGCTTCAGTCCGGTGAGGGCCGCGTCTCCCGCACTGAAGGTGGCAGAGGTGATCCCTGCGTTGGAGTCGATCGGCGCCAAGCTGGACAGACTCGACTCGGTGGTCGCCAGCGAGCTTGAGGCCGAGGGCCGCAGCTTAGCTTTAGAGGTCGCTTCGCATGTGCTGGCATACTTCAAGAGCCGCGACCCCTCTTTTTCCCTAGAGCCAGCGAGAGAGGGCCCAGCCGCGGAGCGGGAGGAAGCTGCCAGGGCTGAAGTTGAGGATGTGGCCGCCGTTGTAGCCGCAAGGTTCCGGCGAGAGCCGGGAGGTCCTTAGGACTTGTTTCTCCCTTTTTTATCGAGTCTGTAGTCCAGCTCATGGAGCCTTGTTTAATTTGACTCTCTTGGATACTTGTGTCTGTGATGCTTTTTCTCTCCTTCTTGGCTTTGCCTGGCTGAGTCCTTAGCTCCGCAAGGTACTCAGAGGCCATTTCCAATCTCGGAGCTTCGCATAGACACCCTCCCCGGGTCCTAACCGTGTTAGGGGCCCCCGGAGGTCTCCGAACCTCGCCCTATGGGGGGCTCCAAGTCTGCCTGCCATGTGGCGGGTCCGGAGCTCCTCCTCAAGAGACGGGAGCTCCGGCCATGTTGGACACGTAGGGCTTTCGGAGCCCTCCCACTGAGGGGGGGAGGTCCGGTTCCTGCCTTCCACGTGGTGAGCCCGGAGCCCTCCTCAAGGAAGGAGAGAGTTCCGGGCCCGCTGGACACGTGGGGCCCCCGGGCCCCGCCCCTGCTGGAGGGGCAGGTCCCGGTCCTTCCAGTCCCAAGCCGGAGTACCTGGTAGCTCCTTTCCCCCCGCTTCATGCAGTCCCTGTTGCCGTAACCTGGAGGTCCTGCACACAGGCAGAGGAAATGGAATTCTCCTCGGGGGGTCCTCCCCTCCTGTCTCCTAGTCTTATTCGTCTTATGGTCCTGACCCGCTATACGGGGAATTGGGCAATTCTATGCACGAGGCGCCGGAGCTCCGGCTCCCTCCGAGGTCTGGGTACGGCCGTCCGATCCCTAGTACCGGGCCATGCGCTGGGGAAGCAGAGTGCACGCGCTTTGGGTTCATGACCAGGCAAAGCGGACGTACTCCCCTGGACCTCCGGAAGGCAGGATGCGCATGCTTTGGGCTCTGGGCCGGCTAAGCTGGATACGCACCCTGGACCCCCCATGCACAACGCTGGCCTTTCCTGGAGGTGACCAACTGGCACCGCAACACCTGACTGGGGGAGGCCCGAGAGACTCACTCGGCCATCGGCAGGTGCCTCAAGCGCAGCCGCCTTCGGTAGGATAGCAAATGCCGACTATGGATGAGCGCAGGAGAGGGGGAGCTAGATGTACGATGAACATACAGAGATAGTGCAATCATAAAAATTAATTCTTAATTTAAATGAGCGCATGAGAGAGAGCTAAGTAGAACAGGTCTCTGTATTCGTACCCATAGGTGGAATTCTGGCTGTACATGGGGGCAATGTTCCGCCTTGTCTACAAGGGAAGCAAGACTCTACGCGCTTAGGGTCGGAACCAGGCTAAACTGGACGTAGTCCTGTACCGTCCCTTGAGACTTAGCTACCCCAAGCTCTGTTCCTAAATTCTATGGGGTCTATTACAGAAGTGAATAACCCTGTTCTACCGATGCTCAGTAAGTAGGACTTACAGTGTTGCTTCATGGCAAGGATTTTTTGGGAATGGATCCCACTCTCGGTTGAAAGGCATGTGTATCTGGGGCGGCAGCTTTCATGATTCGGAAGGGACCTTCCCTGCTGGGGGAGAGCTTATGGGTCCTTCTTGGAATATAGCGTGCCGCTTCACCAGGTTGCCTTCTTGCGGGCCCCCGTCGCGTTTGGTTCTTTGGCGGTAGTGCTTAGAGCATTAGCTGAGACCGTGCATTGTGGGGTGTTCCCTGCAAGCCGAGTCTTGTCGAGGTTGTTATCTTCACGCTGGATCAGGCCCTGCGCGGCTTCTCTCGGGGGCCCCCGGGGAGTTCTCCCCTTCTGGCTAAGGCCTTCAAGGGGTAGGTGGACCCGGGCTCGCCTAGGATGACCTAAGGCGTCTCCCCCTTCTGGCAAGGCCTTCAAGGGGTTGACGGACCTTAGGCGCCTCCCGAGAGGTATGTTCGAGGCACGGAGGCGTGCTGTAGTTGGCTAACGCCCAAGCCCGTCACCGTCGGAACTGGAGTCCTCACCGCCATGCACTGTCTTTATGACACGCTGAGGCTCCTGGAACCCCACCTGGTGGGCAGCGGTGACTGGGGCGCCGGCCTCCTGTTTGCCATCCCTCTGAGGGTAGGGCGGTGCTTCAGCCCTCTGCTGTCTTCCTTTGCGGAAGCGCTCTGCGAGCCTCTGGATCTTCCAGCACTCGGTAGCAGTATGGTTGCAGGTGCCGTGCACGGGGCATAGCCCGCCTTGGTCACTGTCTGGGGCCGGTGACTGCCGCTGCCTTTTGTCAGGGTGTGGCCCCCGAGCTCCACTGGTCGTCGCAGCTGCGGCGACGGGGGCCGTGAATGGTGACTTCATCTTGCCACCCCCCCGGTTCTTGGTCTTCTTGCCACCCCCATAGGCAGCAGCACCGGACCCGGGCTGCCCTCCTGACTCGGAGGTCGGCAGTGCGTGCCAGTTCCGCCCTTCAGCTGCTCTGGCGCACTTGTCCGCCAGGCTGAAGAGCTCCGAGACGTCGCGGACCTCTCTGGTCGCGAGCTTCTCGAGCATTTTCTCGTCCCGGACACCCTGTCGGAACGCCACCACCACAGAGGCGCTTTGGATATGTGGGATGGTGTTGCGCACCTGAGAGAACCGCTGGATGAAAGAGCGCAGCGACTCCCCAGGTTGTTGTTTGACGGCGTGGAGGTCGAGCTCCGTGCCGGGACGGGTGTAGGAGCTGCCGAAGTTGGCGACGAACTGCCGGCAGAGCACACCCCAGGAGGTTATGGACCCCTGAGGTAGATATATGAGCCAAGACCGGGCTGGGCCGGTCAAGGCGACGGGGAAGTAGTTGGCCATGATAGCCTCGTCCCCTCCTGTGGCAAGTACGGCGGTGGAGTAGATCTGGAGGAACTCCGCCGGGTTGACGCTGCCGTCGTACTTCTCGGGCAGGTGTGGGCGGAACTTGCGTGGCCACCTTGCGAAGCGAAGATGGGGTGCAAGGGCCGCACATCCTGCACCTGCTGCGGCAGGTATAGGCGCTGCGAACACTTGGTTCGCACCTGGCGCTGCGTATCCCGGCATGGGCAAGGCTGCACCATAGACCGGGGCCGCCACTTGCGGCGCATATGGTTGTGGCATATGCTGCGCAGCATATGCCTGTGGCGGGGCTCGCATGGCGAAGACCTGCCCTTCTGGTTGTGTCAAGGCCGATGACATGCTGTCGCCTGCCTCCTGGTTGTGACGCGTTTCTCGGCGTCGCTCGAGGTACACCCGGGCGTCCTGCCCCAAGTGGCACCGTTCCAGTTCCCTTCGCAGGTCCGTCGACAGGAGCCTGGAGGAGCTGGAATCCGCCGTTAGCCCATCAACCGTGGGTGTGCGCATCAGCGACACAGCCGGTTGCCCTGGGCGCCGTCCTCGTCGAAACCGAGGGTTCGCGGCGGCGACGACGAGGCGGTCCACCTCGCGGACCCATTGCTGGGTCGCTGAATGGGGCGCATCCCCTGCAGGCGGGTTGCGCAGCAGCGCTCTTGCTGCAGCTAGCGCACCTCCATGGTGTATGCTCAGCGCTGCAGAAGACCTCACACTGGTCGGGGCCTGCATAGCCGGAGTCGGCGTTGCCGGAGTCGGCTGCTGGCTGCCTGCTTGTGCCGACACACTCCGTCCTGAGTGTGTTGACATGTACTCCCCAGTGGTCACGGTCCGCCGTGAATGCGGAGGGGGAGAGTTTGCCGTTGATGGAAGCTTGGTCATCTTCGTCGGCGGAAACTCGTCACGCTAGGGGAAAAGCCCCCTACCTGGCGCGCCAAATGTCGAAATGTGCGATCGACACTTCCCCCGGGCCTGCACTGGGCAGCCCGCGGAGGTTCTTTTTTCGGCGGGGCTAGTCTCCTAGCGGAAAGCTTGCGCGGATGGACGAGTTAGCGAGAGCTTGACACGGCGAGTTTTACGTGGTTCAGGCCGCCGGAGCGTAAAACCCTACGTCCACGGCGAGCTATGGAGCTCGCTGTATTGCTTGCTGCTCAGGGCCGGAGGCCTGAGCTCGGGGGTGAGTTACAGCTTGAGAGTGTATGGCTAGCGTATGAGTTGCAAAGTGCGAACCCTTGCTATTGACGCCTGCCCGAGCCTTTTATAGTCCAAGGCTCGGACGGCTTACAAGGGAAGCCGGGACCCGACAGGTGGTCCCGGGAAGATTGTCTATTATCTACCGTATCTGTAGTTACGCCGGTGGTTGCCTCTGGTCGAAGGCTTCTGAGTCTTCATCTTGCCGCCCTGCCCATTCCTCGTGCTAGTCGTAGTGGTTGATGACGGCGCTGGCGGCATGGGATGTCTTGTCGTGGCGTTTATTGGCTGGCAGGCTCTGACACCGCGCGCCAGTCTGTGACGTGACTGGGCGCAACGGCACCTGACAGACGCGTGCTCCGTGTTTCTGCATCTTGGGAAGACGCGGGCCTTGAATGCCTTGTACGGGCAGGGTGTGGGGCGCCTTTACGCCCGCTGCCTACCGCTCGGGGGCAGGCAGCACCGTTCTTCTGGACACGTGGCGGGTCCGGAGCCTTTCTCTGAGGCGAGAAGGGTCCGGCTTGCGGGGCACGTGGAGCCTCCGGACCTCTCCCCGCGGAGGGGGAGGTCCAGCCTCTGTATGCCACGTGGCGGGCCCGGAGCTCTCCTCTGCGGAGAGGGAGGTCCGGCCCCGCTGGACGCGTGGTGTCTTCGGACCTCTCTCCCGCGGAGGGGGAGGTCCGGCTTCTGTATGCCACGTGGCGGGCCCGGAGCTCTCCTCTGAGGAGAGGGAGGTCCGGCCCCGCCGGACGCGTGGCGCCTTCGGAGCTCTCCCTGCGGAGAAGGGCGAGTACCTTAGGCATTTTACCCTGTGCGCGGGGGTACCCCATATCTCAGGTACCGACAGGTCCCATTGTCCCGAGCAAGAGGTCTCTGCACGCGCACCTCAGTGCCGCCAGCTGATTTACACCTCAAGCTCTCAACCTACCCTCTGAACGACGGGCAATGCCTCAATACCCAGCTACCCGAGTTACATCGGTTTCCCGGTTCCCATATAGCCGGTAGGTCTTCGGTACTGTTCTAGCTTGTTCAACAGGCCCGCACACGGCTCGGTCCTCAATCGACACAAGCGGAGCTACAGCACACAGGCCCCAAAGTCTTGCTGCCCTTACCCTCCGCTCGGTCTCATTTTCTTGCCAGGTGTTTCATGTGCTATCACTACCCGAGTCGAGTGCCTCTAGCCTATGCTCGTGAGTAGTTCCAACTACTCGACTAGTACCGAATCCTACTCTATCCTAGCAATGCAGTAGCTAATGGGGTTTGAAATCCTAAACCCAACCCATGGTTCTCTTGGCTATGCAGTAGGGCTTCCAAACAAGACTAATGCAAAGAATAAAGTAACAAGTATGTGCTCAAAACAATAAAAATTTATAAAAAGGTTAATGCAAACCGGAGCTTGCCTTGCTGCTCTTGGTCATAGGCTAGCTGTTCCTCGGGAGTGACGAAGTCTAGGACTTCGGGTTCCTCCTCGACCTTAGCGACTACATGATAGAAGCAATACATGTATTAATTTAAATGCAGTTGTATTTACTTTTAATCTTGTGAAGTCTATAACTCTTACTAGACAAGCCCAATGACTGTGAAATTTTTACTGTGGCTTGGTTACAACCTAAACAGAGACTTGGTTAAGTTTTAGTTGCAGCAAAGCTCATTTGAGCCCTCCACAATTGATTATGTACTTGAACTTAATTGGCACTCTTAGGGTGTTCTAGGGATTTTCATGGAACAAACTATGACTTTCTGAAAACTAGATTTTCAGAGGGTTCTAATGGAGTTGGTCTCACTTAATTTGAAGGTTCCTAGCTAAAGATATGAGCTAAACAATTTCAGAGAAAATTCTGAAAATGTTTCTGAACATTTTCTATTTTCTCTGGAACAGTTTCACTAATCACACCATTAGGTGGATCAAAATGAGCTCAAATGGATCTGAAATTTTTTATGGTAGTTCATGGATATTTTGGTGAACATCCCAGCAAAATTTCAGGATTTTTCTCCAAAGGACTCTCCAGTTAAAATTCCAAACAGTTTAAACTTTGAGGAATTAATTCTGGAAAAATAAGGGATTTCATGAAGTGAAACTTGATTTGCTGGAAAGTACTCAGAGAGCTGAATCCAGAAAAATTTGGTTCACTCGATTGGGAGCTTTCTAACCAAAGTTATAAGGATTTGAAGTTTGAACTGAAACTGAAACTCGGGAAAAAGTTTAAATTCCTGCTCGTGGGCCCCCCACACAGTGCGTCGTCTCCCTCATCACGCCAACTGCGCGGCGGCGGCGATCTCCGGCGACCCTCGCCGGAACTGAGTTCCCGGCCACCCCCGGCCCAAAACTCGCCGCCTGCCCCTTTACTGACCCCCTGGACTCGATGGTGGGGTCGCCGGCCGCCGGCGATGACCGGAAACCCGTGCGCACCGGTGACAGCAACTGCTAGGGTTCCGGTGAGGTCGGTCCCGCTCTCCCGTGCACCAAATCGACCGGGAATCGGTCTGAGAGCATCAGTAGAGCGTGGGAAACACGAACCCGGGCTGGGTGGAAGTTAGAAATACCGGCAACTATGCTCTCGACGGTGAGCCGAGGTGTTCAGCTATGGCGGCGGGGAAAACAGCCATATCATGGCCGATTCTCGATGGTTTTCTCTAATTCCAGTTTGAGCATGGGCGCTATCGTGCGTAGAAGCTACTAGGTAACGAGCTTGTCCAACCCTCGTGCATAGAGCACGAATTTCACCCGAAGGTGAGCTCGGTCCTTATAAACTGATCAAGAGTAAATTTGGAAATTCTCGGCCGAGGGTTGATCAATCGCCAAACGGCTTTCGGCTACTCCATCTACATACAATCACGCACCTTTCTTGTGTAGAGAAGAGGACGTGACAACGGCTGTGTTGTGCTGTCCACGAGAGCCCGATCGGCGGCGATGCTTGGTTCGCCGGAGAAACGGTTCGGTACAGCTCGAGGACGCTTGCTTACTGGCCAACACGGTGTCTAGGAGGTTGCTTACGATCTCCCGTTGCCGTTTTTCTGTGGAGGAGGCTGTGCTCGTGAGTGATCGGGCTTGATCAAGCGTGAGCTCGAGCGGCGGCGGTTGCAGTGGAAGAACAGGCCGAGTATGTCGGCAGCTCGGGGAATGGGTGAGCAGAGAACGCCGGGGAGGGGATAAGTAGCCCGGCGACCGGTCTCCGGCTGGGGCGCGCAGCAGGAGCTGGTGCCGGCTGCCCCCCAGTGGCGCGCGCACACTGCACCCGGGAACCGATTGAGCTGTGTTTCAGTCGGTTTGTGTGGAAGTGGTGGCTGACATGTGGGTCCCACTTCCAGTTTTAACCTCTGAAATTTACTTCTAATCACTGTTGTAAACAGTGAGCCCCATAATACCCCTGGTAATTCAAATTATTCACCCATGAGCCATTTGAATTAGTTAGAATTCAAATGGGGTTTGGTTTGAATGAATTTCAGCACAAGTTCAGTTTTGAAATTCAAATAAAGTTTGAATTTCCCCCACTTAGCTCATGTCAAGATCAACTCCAAATGGAGTGAAAATTGGTGTGTGGGCTCACAAAAATGTGCTGAGTAAGAATATGCCTCCCACTTTTGAATTCATGGGATAAAAACAGTTTGAATTTGAATATTGTTTCAAACTGCCCTCTTCCTAGCTATACCCAAAATGACCTCAAAAAGGTTTTGAATTTGGGTGAAACTTGGCATGGACATCCTCAGCAATGTGTAGGAGTTTTCATATGTCCAGCCCACCTATATCACATGTGGGAAATACCACTTTTGCAATATGTGAGTTTGTTCTCTAATGAGCATGTTGATGGTGGTTACATGCTCTTCATTTGTGTTCATCATCTTTCCTCAAATGAGGTGTGTGGTGTAGTGATGAACACTTCAATTTTGTGTCAAAAACTGAGGCCCTTACATACAGCCTGCCTTCCTCGTATGAGCATTTACACAGGAACCTGTTCTACCTCGCTCTCACTCATGTGCTCATTTAAATTACACATTAATTTTTATGACCGCACTTTCTATGTATGCTCACCGTACATTTAGCTCCCCTTTCCCGCTCTCATCCATAGTCAGCATTTGCTATCCTACCGAAGGCGGTTGCGCTTGAGGCACCTGCCGATGGCCAGGGGGCCTCTCGGGCCTCCCCCAGTTAGGTGTTGTGGTGTCAGTTGATCAACTCCAGGAAAGGCCTGCGCCGTGCATGGGGGGTCCAGGGTGCGTATCCCGCTCAGTCGGCTCTGTACCCAAAGCGTGCGCACCCTGCCCTCCGGAGGTCCAGGGGAGTACAGCCGCTTTGCCTGGTTCCGTACCCAAAGCCTGTGCACTCTGCTTCCCCGGCGTATGGTCTGGTACTAGGGGTCGGACGGTCGTACCCGGACCTAGGAGGGAGCCGGAGCCCCAGTGCCTCGCGCACAGAATTGCCCAAGCCCCGTATACCAAACGAGGACCATAAGCCGAATAAGACTAAGAGACGGAGAGGGGAGAACCCCCACGAGGAGAATTACGCTTTCTCTACCTGTGTGCAGCACCTCCAGGTTCTAGCTACGGGGACCGCATGAAGGGGGGGGGGCAAGGAGCTATCGACTACTCCAGCGCAAGAATGGAGGATCCGGATTTCGCCCTTTCAAAAGGGACGAGTCCCGAAGGCCCCACATGTCCAGCGGGGCCGGAGCTCCCCTCTCCTCAGGAGGAGCTCCGGGCCCGCCACGTGGCCGGCAAAAGCCGGACCTCCCCCTCCGAGGGGAGAGCTCTGAAGGCTCCACGTGTCTCACAGGGCTGGACCTCCCTCTCCTCAGAGGGGACCTCCGGGCCCGCTACGTGGCCGGAAGATCCGGACCTCCCCATTCTCATGGGGCGAGATCCGGAGACCTCCGGGGCCCTTAATAAGCACTCGGGGAAGGTGTCTGTGCGAGGCTTCGAGATTGGTGAAGGCCTATGAGTACCTTGCGGAGCTAAGGGCTCAGCCAAGCAAAATCAAGAAGAAGACAAAGGCGCAACAGGCACAAAAAGTCACAAGAGTCTATTTATTCATGGCTCCATGAGCTGGACTACAAACTCAATAAAAAAAGGAGATACAAGCCCTAGGGTTTCCCTGGCTCACGCCGGAACCTAGAGGCTACAAGGGTGGCCGCATCCCCAACTTCAGCCCTTGCGGTCTCCTCCCGCTCCACGGCAGGGCCCTGTCTCGCTGGCTCCAGTGAGAAAGAAGGGTCCCGGCTCCTGAAGCATGCTAGCACATGCGTGGCCACCTCCACGGCCAGGCCTCGTCCCTCTGCCTCGAGCTCACCGGCGACCACCGCATCTAGCCTGCTCAGCTTGGCGCCGATTGACTCCAGCGCGGGGATCACTTCAGCCACCTTCAGCGCAGGGGCCGCCGTCTTCACCGGGCTGAAACCAAGAGGGACCAAGGTGGACCCTGCCTGGTCGACGAAGCTCGAGACCGCACGGGCCTCGAAAGATCGCGAGGCCAAGAGCTCCTCTACCTCACAGCGGGCTGCCAGCAAGACGTCGTGGCTCCCCTCGGAGAATTCCTTCTCCTTGGCCGCCAGGGAGCTTTCCCGAAGGCGCAGAGTCTGGGCGAGCCGCTCCAACTCTAAATCCCGGAAGTCAGCAGCCAGCTCCCGATCAAGGATCGCCTGGCACTCCCGGGAGACCTGCTCTTCCCTCGTGGCAAGGTATACCTTCTGGGCCTCTAGCTCCGTAGCCCGAGCTCGCAGGTCGCCCTCGCCAACCGCCAGCCGCACAGCGACCCGCTCTGCCTCGACCGCCACGGAGCGCTCCTGATCCTCAACGGCGCGCTCACGGCGCGCCAGCCTCTGCCGTACCTCCTCCAGGGTAGAGAAGTTCTCCTCGGCCCGGGCATGCGCCTCAAGGGCCTCCCTGTGGAGCCGCCGCGTCTCGGAGTCCAGACGGTTGACAGCCTGCCTCTGTCGGTCGAGGAGCGACTCCATGAGGTCAAGCGACTCCCGCCTGGAGTCGAGCTCCCCCTTGATCTTCGCGGTCCGCTCCCACAAAAGGTTCTCCCAGGTGAGGAGGCAATCCCTCTCGACCACCTGCTCCTCTCGCTCACGATCGAGCGCGGCCAAGACCTGCCGGACGCTCACCTGGGCGAGCACGCGAGCATCTGCCAGGGGCAGTGGGGCAGCAGAGGCCGGAGCGGCGCCCCCGACCTCCTCCATCACGTCGTCTTCAAGAGGAGACGACGCACGGACGACCGGGATGGGACGCCGGTCAGGAGAAGCCGGCGCCGGGACTCTGACAGCAGGACCCGCCGAACCCTCACTGACAGCTGGCTCTTGAGCCGGTGGAGAGGGACGAGTGGACAGAGTCGATGCTGAAATAGAAGCCGGGCCGCCTGGTACAGGGGGAACCTGCGCTGGCTTGGGGGCCGCGGCAACCGTCTCGGCAAGGGGAGTCGATGCTGAAATAGAAGCCGGGCCGCCTGGTACAGGGGGAACCTGCGCTGGCTTGGGGGCCGCGGCAACCGTCTCGGCTTCCAAGCGTAGTGGCGCAGACTCCCCATCAGTCGGGGATGGCCGAGAAATGCGAGCGCTCCAACGGGCTCTAAACCGCGGCTTCCGAGCCGGGGTAGGACCACTATAGCACGCCGTCGCCGCCGACGGCTGCTCCGCAGTCGCCCGGACTGACGGAGCAGGGGATGCTCCTGATGCTCCCCTCGACACATCAGCAGTCTCCTTGTAGACTCCATTGCCTGAAGCCCTCCTCGGCACGTCAGCAGTTTCCTTGGAGACTCCACCGTCTGAAGCCCTCCTCGGCGCGTCAGCAGTTTCCTTGGAGACTCCACCGCCTGAAGCCTTCCTCAACGCATCAGCAGTTTCCTTGGGACTCCACCGACTGAGGAGGGAGGACGCGACGCCTGGGAACCGTCAGCCTGTCGTCGCTCGAGAGGAGTCCCGTCAGGACGATGAGCCCGAGACCTCTTGGGGTCGCCACCGGATGGGGCGCCATCTCTAGAAGCAGGGCGTGCAGGCGCGCTGGATCACTGACTCGGCGCAGACGCTGACACCGGAGGAGATCGAGCGCGCTTCTTCTCTGGGGGCGGGTTGGAAGCCATGGCAGAAGACAAAGGCACAAGAACTCACGGAAGGTGCAAAGCGCTGGGGAGTGCGAAGGGAAGCCGCAATGCGGGTAAGATCCCCTTTTAAAACTTCCCAGGTGCGATTCAAAACGATTCGAAACTCTTCGAATACGCCGCTTAGGCAACCGCTTCGGCTCCAAGACCAAGCGGCGATGACAAGTGGACCCAAATAGTCCAGCTGAAGCAGCGGGCCAGGAAGTCAGTCTCCCAAGGAGACGAACCGGCAAGGCGCTTCGGCGGTTCCCAAAAAAAGCGCCGCGACGTGCAGAAGTGGCAGCCTTGGGAACCGCCGCAGTAAAAGCAACCATCAAGTGGGCGCACAAATCCCACGATCCCATGACTGTTCGTGCTCCGGCAACGGTCAATGGGGGACTTACAGAAAGTGGGCAGAATGGAAGAGACGGAGGCCCCACCTCAGGCTCGCTATCTCCCCCGATATGGGCCCGGGGGCCACTGTCGGTACCCTCGATATGGGGTACCCTCGCGCACAGGGGAAAATGCCTAAGGACCTCGCCCTTCTCCGCAGGGAGAGCCCCGAAGGCGCCACGTGTCCAGCGGGGCCGGACCTCCCTCTCCTCAGAGGAGAGCTCCGGACCCGCCACATGGCCAGCAGCAGCCGGACCTCCCCCCACCGCGGGGAGAGCTCCGAAGGCTCCACGTGTTCCACGGGGCCGGACCTCCCTCTCCTATGAGGAGAGCTCCGGGCCCGCCACGTGTCCAGCAGCAGCCGGACCTCCCCCCTCCGCGGGGAGAGCTCCAAAGGCTCCACGTGTTCCACGGGGCCGGACCTCCCTCTCCTCAGAGTAGAGCTCCGGGCCCGCCACATGGCCAGCAGCAGCCGGACCTCCCCCCTCCGCGGGGAGAGCTCCAAAAGCTCCATGTGTCCCGCGGGGCTGGACCTCCCTCTCCTCAGAGGAGAGCTCCGGGCCCGCCACGTGACCAGCAGAGCAAAGCTGCCTGCCCCCGCGCGGTAGGCAGCAGGCGTAAAGACGCGCCATACTTTGCCCGTACAAGGTATTCAAGGCCCGCGCCTTCCCAAGACGCGGAGACGCGGAGCACGCCTCTGTCAGGTGCCGTTGCGCCCAGTCACATCGCAGACTGGCGTGCCGTGTCAGAGCCTGCCCGCAAATAAACACAGTAACAAGACATCCCCTGCCGCCCCTGCCATCATCAACCACTACGACTAGCTTGCGGCATAGGCAGGGCGGCAGAACGAAGACTCGGAAGCCTTCGCCAGAGACAACTACCGGCATAACTGCAGATACGGTAGACGGCAGGCAATCTCCTCAGGACCACCAGTCAGGTCCCGGGCCCACCTTGTAAGCCACTCGAGCCTTGGACTATAAAAGGCTCGGGTAGGCAACGTTAGCAAGGGTTCAAACTCTGTGGACTCGCACTGTAAACATCACTCACTCTCAAGCTCTGAACACCGGTTCTGAGCAGCAAGCAATACAACGAGCACCTCTGCTCACCGTGGACGTAGGGTTTTACGCTCCGGCGGCCTGAACCACGTAAAACTCCCCGTGTCAAGCTTCTCCCTCGCTCGCCCCTAACGCTGAAGCTCTCCGCAAGTGTCTAGCCACTCTGAAAAAGAACCTCCGCAGGCTGCCCAGAGCAGGTCCGGGGAAAGTGTCGACTACACACTTCGACAGCTCCGGTCCACTTGTCATTGACGCTTGGTCTCGGAACTGAAGCGGTTGCGCCAGGCAGCGTATTCGAAGGGTTTTGAATCGCTTTGAATCGCGCCTGGGAAGTTTAAAAGGGGATCTCACCCGCATCGGGGCTTCCCTTCGCACTTCCCTGCGCTTGCATCTTCCTTGAGCTCTTGCACCCTTGTCTTCCCTGCTCTCGAGCTTTCTTCTGCCATGGCTTCCAACTTGCCTCCGGAGAAGAAACGCGCCGGACTGCTCCGGCGGAGTCGTTTGCGACAAGTCAGAGGTCCAGGGCGCCTGCGCGTCCTTCTCCTGGAGATGGTGTCTCGTCCGGTGGCGACTCTAAGAGGTCTCGGGCTTCTCATTCCAGCGAGACTCCACTCGAGCGTCGACGGACTGAAGGTCCCCGGGAGTCGCGTCCTCATTCCAAAGGAGGTGGAGCCCGGAGGGGGAGCGCTGGTGCGGCGATGCCCAGGGGCAAGCCTAGGGATCACGCGCCCCGGCCAGCAAGCATCCCTGCCGTTGGCTCCGCAGAAGGCGGTGCTGGGCGGAGCAGCGCTCGATCTCATGCGGGGGTGCAGGCACCCCGTGCTTCTGGAGCTGGATCAGCAACTAGGAGGGATTTCAAAGCGTCCCCTGCTTCCCTGGCCCGGGTGACTGCGGGGCAGCCCCCGATGGCGACGGCGGGCTCTAGTGGTCCTACCCCGACTCGGAAGCCGGGGTTCAGAGCCTGTTGGAGCGCCCGTGTCCCTTGGTAAGTGTCATCCTTACCGGTTTCCAGAGCCTGCATCCGTTTCTTCTTTTCTTAACTCGAGAGAATCCCATGTTTGCAGGAATCCCTCGAGTGCCGGTAACGTTTCCGTTTTCCGGCCATCCCCGACTGATGGGGGATCTGCGCCGCAACGCCCGGAAGCGGAAACGGTCGCAGCGGCCCCCAAGCCGGCGCAGGCTCCTTCTGCGCCGGACGGCCCGGTTCCTGCGGCAGTGGCAACACCTCCCGTTCATCCCCCTTCACCAGCTCAGGAGCCGGCTGTTGCTGAAGGTTTGGCAGGACCGGCTGGTGGTGTCCCGCCTCCTGTTGCCGAAGCGGGAGAAGCTGCCACGGGCTCTACGGCGGGCAGCGAACCGGGTGCACCGGGAGCGACCCTGCTCCAGTGACAGCTTCTGCTGATCAGGGCCTTATCCAGGTCGCCAGAGCGTCAACTTCTCCTGAAGACGGGGGTGCGGCTTCGGCCTCTGTCACCCCGCTGCCCCTAGCGGACGCCCTCGAGATCGTCCAGACGAGCGTCCGGCAGGTTCTGGCCGCGCTCGGTCGCGAGCGAGAGGAGCAGGCAGGTGAAAGGGATCGCCTCCTCACCTGGGGACGCCTTATGAAGGAGCGGCCCGAGGAGGTCAAGGAGGAGCTCGACTCGAGGCGGATGTTGCTCGATGTCATGGAGGTGCTCCTTGACCGGCAGAAGAGAGCAGTCGACCGCCTATACTCCGAGACTCGGCGGCTCCACCGGGAGGCCCATGAGTCTCATGCCCAGGCCGATGAGCGTCTTTCTGCTTTGGAGGAGCTGCGTCTGAATCTGGAGCGCCGTGAGCGTGCCACCACGGACCAGGAGCGCACTACGGCGGCTGAGGCAGAGAAAGTTGCTGCGCGGCTGGCGGCTGGCGAGGGTGACCTGAGGGCCCGAGCTAAGGAGCTGGAGACCCGGAAGGCAGATCTGGTCACGAGGGAGGAGCAGGTCTCCCGGAAGAACCAGGTGGTCCTGGATAGGGAGCTGGCAGCCGACTTCCGGGCTTCGGAGTTGGAGCAGCTTGCCCAGAGTCTCCAGCTCTGGGAAGACTCCCTGGCAGCCAAGGAGAAGGAATTCTCCGATGAAGGTCGTGACGCCTTGCTGTCAGCCCGCCGCGAGGTGGAGGAGCTCCAGGCCTCGCGATCCTCCGAGGCCCAGGCGTTCTGGAGCTTCGTCGACCAGGCAGGGTCCGCCCTGGTCCCCCTTGGCTTCATCACGGTGAGGGCAGTGGCTCCGGCGCAGAAGGTGGACGAGTTGATCCCTGCACTTGAGTCCATTGGTGCCAAGCTGGACAGGCTTGAAGCGGTGGTCGCTGGTGAGCTCGAGGCAGAGGGACGGGGCCTGGAGATGGAGGTTGCTACGCACGTGCTGGTGTGGTTCCGGAGACGGGATGCCTCCTTCTCACTGGAGCCAGCGAGGCAGGGCCCCGCCACGGAGCGGGAGGAAGCTGCCAGGGCTAAAGTCGGGGATGTGGCCTCCCTTGTAGCCTCTAGGTTCCGGCGCGAGCCAGGGGAATCCTAGGGCTTGTATCTTTTCTTTTTCTTTTGTCGAGTCTGTAGTCCAGCTCATGGAGCCTTGAATGAATAGACCCTTGTTGTTTTCTGTGTCTGTGTTCTTTTATCTTCTTCTTGGCTTGGCCTGGCCGAGTCCTTAGCTCCGCAAGGTAGTCAGAGGTCTTCCCCCATCTTGAAGTCTTGTATAGATATCCTCCTCGGGTCCTTATTGAGTTAAGGGCCCCAGGGGTCTTCGGAGCTCGCCCCGTGAGAACGGGGATTCCGGATCTGCCGACCACGTGGCGGGCCCGGAGCACTCCTCTGAGAAGATGGAGGTCCGACCCCGCGGGACACGTGGAGCCTTTGGAGCTCACCCCTGCGGAGGGGGCGAGGCTCGGCTCTGCCGGTCAAGTGGTGGGCCCGGAGCTACCCTCTGAGGAGAGGGGAGATCCAGCCCCGCTGGACACGTGGGGCCTTCGGGGCTCGCCCCAGCGGAAGGGGCGAGACCCGGATCCTCCAGTCTTGTGCTGGAGTAGTCGATAGCTCCGTCCCACCCCTGTGCGGTTCCCGTAGCTAAAACCTGAAGGTCCTGCGCACAGGTAGAGGAAGCGTAATTCTCCTCGAGGGCTTTCCCTTCCCCGTCTCTTAGTCTTATTTGGCTTATGGTCCTTGTCCGGTATACGGGGCTTGGGCAATTCTGTGCGCGAGGCGCCGGGGGTCCGGCTCCCTCTGAGGTCAGGGTACGATCGTCCGGCCCCTAGTACCGGACCTAACACCGGGGAGGCAGAGTGTACAGGCTTTCGGTACGGAACCAGCCAAAGCGGTTGTACTCCCCTTGTCGATGTGTGTGGTCGACACTTCCCCCGGACCTGCTCTGGGCAGCCCGCAGAGGTTCTTTTTCGGAGGGGCTAGACGCTTGCGGAGGGCTACAGCGTTAGGGACGAGTGAGGGAGAAGCTTGACACGGCGAGTTTTACGTGGTTCGGGCCACCGGAGCGTAAAACCCTACGTCCACGGTGAGCAGAGGTGCTCGCTGTATTGCTTGCTGCTCAGAACCGGAGTCCTGAGCTTGAGGGTGAGAGATGTCTAGCGTGCGAGTTCTCAGAGTTCGAAACCTAGAGTGCGAGAGTGCGTAAGAGGCGAACCCTTGCTAACATCACCTACCCGAGCCTTTTATAGTCCAAGGCTCGAGTGGCTTACATGGTGGGCCCGGGACCCGACAGGTGGTCCCGGGGAGATTGCCTGCCGTCTACCGTATCTGCAGTTATGCCGATAGTTGTCACTGGCGAAGGCTTCCGAGTCTTCGTTCTGCCGTCCTGCCCATGCCACAAGCTAGTCGTAGTGGTTGATGATGGCAGGGGCGGCAGGGGATGTCTTGTTGCTGTGTTTATTGGCGGGCAGGCTCTGACACGGTGCGCCAGTCTGTGACGCGACTGGGCGCAACGGCACCTGACAGAGGCGTGCTCCGCGTCTCCGCGTCTTGGGAAGGCGCGGGCCTTGAATACCTTGTACGGGCAAGGTATGGTGCGCCTTTATGCCCACTACCTACCACGCGGGGGCAGGTAGCGTTGTCCTGCTAGCCATGTGGCGGGCCCGGAGCTCTCCTCTGAGGAGAGGGAGGTCCGGCCCCACGGGACATGTGGAGCCTTCGGAGCTCTCCATGCGGAGGGGGGAGGTCCGGCTTCTGCTGGCCACGTGGTGGGCCCGGAGCTCTCCTCTGAGGAGAGGGAGGTCCGGCTTCTGCCGGCCATGTGGCGGGCCCGGAGCTCACCTCTGAGGAGAGGGAGGTCCGGCCCCGCTGGACACGTGGCGCCTTCGGAGCTCTCCCTGCGGAGAAGGGTGAGGTCCTTAGGCATTTCCCCCTGTGCGCGAGGGTACCCCGTATCGAGGGTACCAACACCCCTGGACCTCCGAAGGGCAGGGCGCGCACGCTTTGGATCGGAACCGGCAAAGCAGGCTACGCACCCTGGACCCCCCATGCACAGCGCAAGCCTTTCCTGGAGGTGACCAACTGGCACCGCAACACCTGACTGGTTGAGGGCCGAAAGGCCCCCTGGCAATCGGCAGGGGCTTCAAGCACAACCGCCTTCGGTAGGATAGCAAATGTTGACTATGGATGAGAGCGGGAAAGGGGAGCTAAATGTACGATGAGCATACATGGAAAGTGCGGTCATAGAAATTAATGTGTAATTTCAATGAGCACATAAGTAAGAGCGTGGTAGAACAGGTTTCTATGTAAATGCCCATAGGAGGAAGGTGGGCTGAACATGGAGGCAACGATCGACCCATTAAGAAGGGAAGCAAGACTCTACGCGCTTAGGATCGGAACCAGGCCAAGCTGGACGTAGTCCTGGACCGTCCCCTGAGGCTTAGTTGCTCCGAGCGCTGTTCCTGGTCCCTATGGGATCTATTACAGAATGGGAAAGACCTGTACTACTAATGCTCTAGGGATAGTACTTACTGTGGTGTTCCATGTTCCAAGGGTTCGGGAGCGGATCCCATCCTTGGTGGAGAGGCGTATGTACCTGGGACGGCAACTTTCGTGACTCGGGAGGGACCTTCCCAGCTGGGGGAGAGTTTATAGGTCCTCCGCGAGAAAGTGTGCGCCGTGGCTCCAGGTCGCCTTCTTGTAGCTCCCAGACGCACTTGGTCCTTGTCGGTACCTGAGATATGGGGTACCCCCGCGCACAGGGTAAAATGCCTAAGGAACTCGCCCTTCTCCGCAGGGAGAGCTCCGAAGGGGCCACGCGTCCGGCGGGGCCGGACCTCCCTCTCCTCAGAGGAGAGCTCCGGGCCCGCCACGTGGCATACAGAAGCCGGACCTCCCCCT
Source organism: Neostapfia colusana (assembly GCA_030760725.1). Lineage (NCBI taxonomy): Eukaryota > Viridiplantae > Streptophyta > Magnoliopsida > Poales > Poaceae > Neostapfia > Neostapfia colusana. The sequence goes on along the minus strand of JASWHV010000017.1, from coordinate 25,638,754 downwards.
CCGCGGGAGAGAGGTCCGAAGGCGCCGCGTGTCCAGCGGGGACGGACCTCCCTCTCCTCAGAGGAGAGCTCCGGGCCCGCCACGTGGCCAACAGAAGCCGAGCCTCCCCCTCCGCGGGGAGAGGTCCGGAGGCTCCACGTGCCCCGCGGGACTGACCCTCCTCTCCTCTGAGGAGGGCTCCGGGCCCGCCACGTGGCAGCAGAACGGCGCTGCCTGCCCGAGCGGTAGGCAGCAGGCATAAAGGCGCCCCATACCTTGCCCATACAAGGTATTCAAGGCCCTCGTCTTCCCAAGACGTGGAGACACGGAGCACGCGTCTGTCTGGTGCCGTTGCGCCCAGTCGCATCACAGACTGGCGCGCGGTGTCAGAACCTGCCAGCCAATAAACACCGCGACAAGACATCCCATGCTGCCTGCGCCGTCATCAACCACTACAACTAGCATGCGGCATGGGCAGGGCGGCAAGATGAAGACTCAGAAGCCTTCGACCAGAGACAACTACCGGCATAACTGCAGATACGGTAGATAATAGACAATCTTCCCGGGACCACCTGTCGGGTCCAGGCTTCCCTTGTAAGCCGCCCGAGTCTTGGACTATAAAAGGCTCGGGTAGGCGTCGATAGCAAGGGTTCGCACTTTGCAACTCATACGCTAGCCATACACTCTCAAGCTGTAACTCACCCCCAAGCTCAGGCCTCCGGTCCTGAGCAGCAAGCAATACAGCGAGCTCCATAGCTCGCCGTGGACGTAGGGTTTTACGCTCCGGCGGCCTGAACCACGTAAAACTCGCCGTGTCAAGCTCTTACTAACTCGTCCCACTGCGCAAGCTCTCCGCTAGGGACTTGCCCCACCGAAAAAAGAACCTCCGCGGGCTGCCAAGTGCAGGTCCGGGGGAAGTGTCAACCGCACACTTCGACATTTGGCGCGCCAGGTAGGGGGATTTTCTCCTAGCGCGACGAGTTTCCGCCAACGAAGATGACCAAGCTTCCTTCAGCGGCGAACTCTCCCCCCCCCCCCCCCCCGTCTCTGCGGCAGACCGCGACCAGGGGGGAGTACATGTCGACACACTCGGGACGGAGTGTGTCGGTACGAGCTGGGAGCCAGCAACCGGCTCTGGCAGCGCCGACCCCGGCAATGCAGGCTCCAACCAGCTTCAAGTCTCCAGTAGCGCTAGGCGTGCCCAGTGGGGGTGCGTTAGCTGCGGCGAGAGCGCTACTGTACAATCCGCCCGCTGGGGACGCGCCTCAGGCAGCAACTCGGCAGTGGATCCGCGAGGTAGACCGTTTCGTCGTCGCCGCCGCAAGCCCTCGACCTCGGCGGGGACGACGCTCTGGCCAATCGGTCGTGTCGGTGATGCGCGCACCTTTGGATGGCGAGCAGACGGCAGACTCCAGCTCTACCAGCCCCCAGTCAACAGATCTGAGGACAGAGCTGGAACGGTGTCACCTGGGTCAAGATGCCCGGGTATACCTCGAGCGGCGCCGAGAAAGGCGTCGCCACCAAGAGGCTGACGACAGCATGACGTCGGCCTCGACCCAGCCTGAAGAGCAGACCTTCGCCACGCGATCTCTGCCCCAGGCCTGTGCCGAGCAGAATATGCCACAGTCATATGTCCTGCATATGGCGCCTCCGGCCAATGGTGCAGCCTTGCCCATGCCGGGGCATGCGGTGCTCAGTGCGAGCCAAGCGTTCGCGGCACAAGAACCTGCGGCGACAGAAGCAGGGTGTGCGGCCCTCGCGCCCCACCTTCGCTTCGTAAAGTGGCCGCACAAGTTTCGGCCGCTCCTGCCCGAGAAGTACGACGGCAGCATCAACCCGGCGGAATTCCTCCAGATCTACTCCACCGCCGTACTTGCCGCAGGAGGGAATGAAGCCGTCATGGCCAATTACTTCCCTGTCGCATTGACCGGCCCAGCTCGGTCTTGGCTCATGAACCTCTCCCAGGGTTCCATAACTTCCTGGGGAGAGCTTTGCCGACAGTTCATAGCCAACTTCGGCAGTTCCTACACCCGGCCTGGCACGGAGCTCGACCTCCACGCCATCTAACAACAACCTGGGGAGTCGTTGCGCTCTTTCATCCAGCGGTTCTCCCAGGTGCGGAACACCATCCCACACATTCAAAATGCTTCTGTGGTGGTGGCGTTCCGGCAAGGCGTCCGAGACAAGAAGATGCTCGAGAAACTCGCGACCAGGGAGGTCCGCGATGCCTCGGAGCTCTTCAGCTTGGCGGACAAGTGCGCCAGAGCAGCCGAAGGACGGAACTGGCACTCACAGCCATCCTCCGAGTCAGGAGGGCTGCCCGGATCTGATCCTACTCCCTTTGGAGATAGCAGGAAGACCAAGAGCCGGGGCAGAAGCAAGATAAGACCGCCGGCCGCGACCCAAGTCGTCACTGCGGCGACGCTTAGTAGGGCTCGGGGGCCACGCCCTGACAAGAGGCAGCGAAAGTCACCAACCCCGGAAGATAGCCAGGACAACATGTGCCCCGTGCACGGCAGCTGTCGCCACACTGTGCCGAGTGCCAGGAGATCCGAAGGCTCGCAGAGCGCTTCCGCAAGGGGAAACAGCAGCGGGCTGATGCCCTGCCCTTCCGTCCAAAGGAAGATGAGCAGGGGGTGGATGTTCCAGACAACATCGACCACCCAGAGGAGATCCAGGAGTCTCAGCGTGTCGTGAAGGCGGCACGCAATCATGAGGACTCCGGCTCCAGCGATGATGAGCGTCGGAAGAAGCTCTACGTCATATACGGCGGGTCCGCTGACCCCTCGTCCCGAAGCGCAGTCAAGACTCTGCGCCGAGCGGTAGCGTGGGTGGCGCCACTCCGGAGTGCTGCACCGCACCTTAAGTGGATGGGGACACCCATCAGCTTTGACGCTACCGACTTCCCCAGGAACATGGCTGGGGCCGGCCAACTACCGCTCCTGGTGGCCCCTACCATCGCCAACGTGAGAATGTACCACGTTTTGGTAGATGGAGGGGCTGGGCTGAACCTCATCAGCCGTGCAGCTTTCCAGAAGCTGCAGGTCCCGATGGCCAAGCTCACCCCGTCGAGCCCGTTCTCAGGGGTAGGGCCGGGACAGGTTATCCCCTACGGCAACATTAGTCTCCCGGTGACCTTCGGGGCTCCGGACAGCTATCGAACAGAGTACATTCTGTTCGACGTAGCGGAGATAGACCTCCCCTTCAACGCCATAATCGGCAGGCCAGCCCTGTACCGGTTCATGGCTGTAGCCCACTACGTCTACCTCGTCCTGAAGATGCCAACACCGACGGGCGTTCTCAGGATTCGTGGGGACCGCACTGCTGCAGTGTCGGCCCTGGAGAAGCTCCAAGCACTTGCAACAGCTGGGGCATCAGCCCCCGGCAATACGGAGCCGGACCAGCTCCGCCCGAGCGCACGTCACCGCGCTTCCACCACAGCACCCCGGGTGCAACCTCTCAACGAGGGCGGCGTCCCCTTAAAGGTCGTCCAAGTCGGCGCTGAAGCTACCCAGACCACCCGGGTAGCCGGGGGCCTGGATAGCAAATAGGAAGGCGCGCTCGTCACCTTCCTCCGGCACAACGTCGACGTGTTTGCATGGCAGCCGTCACAGATGCCGGGGATCCCCAGGGAGGTGATCGAGCACCACTTGAAAGTCTTCCCCGACGCCTGGCCGGTTCAACAGAAGCCCCGCAAGCAGTCCATCGAGCGGCAAAACTTCATCCGTGAAGAAGTCAAGAAGCTGCTGGACGCTGGCTTCATACGGGAGGTCCACCACCCCCGATGGTTGGCGAACCCCGTCGTTGTCCCGAAGGCCGGCGGGAAGCTCCGGATGTGCATCGACTACACCAGTCTCAATAAGGCATGTCCTAAAGATCCATTCCCTCTCCCTAGAATAGATCAAATAGTAGACTCAACGTCGGGCTGTGATATGCTGTGCTTCCTAGACGCCTACTCGGGTTTCCATCAGATCCCCATGTCTAGGGAGGACGAGGAGCACACCTCCTTCATCACAGTAGACGGCCTTTATTGCTATGTGTCTATGCCTTATGGCCTAAAGAATGCACTCCCCACCTTTGTGCGGGCGATGCACAAAACCTTTGGGGAGTTAATAAGAGACCTAGTTGAGGTGTATGTCGATGACATAGTTGTCAAGGTCAAGCAGGGTTCATCCCTACTAGATAACCTAGCTTTAGTCTTTGACAAGTTGCGCTCTACGCGCACCAAGCTGAACCTAGATAAATGTGAGTTCGGCGTGTCCTCTGGGAAGCTCTTAGGGTTCCTGGTCTCGCACCGAGGGATTGAGGCCAACCCAGAGAAGATCAAGGCCATCGACTTGATGCGGCCCCCTGGCCGCGTCAAGGATGTTCAGAGACTCACAGGATGTCTAGCCGCGCTGAGTCGGTTTATACCGAGGCTAGCAGAGCGGGCACTCCCTTTCTTTAAGCTCCTGCGCAAGTCAGGCCCCTTTGCCTGGACTGACGAAGCAGAAGAAGCTTTTCAGGAGTTGAAGCGACTCCTGACGACCCTACCTATCATGGTAGCCCCTGAGCCCGGGGAGCACTTGCTGCTCTACATTGCGGCGACAACAGAAGTGGTGAGTATGGTCCTTGTCGCGGAGCGGCCAGACCCCTCACCCTCGCAACCTGCTCCGGTAGCAGAAGCCAGACGCCAGGGGGCCCTGCAGGGCCAAGACGGTCTCCCGGACCCCCTGGAGGTCCAAGATGACCACCCGGAGGCCCAGGACGGCCTCTCGGACCCCCAAGATAAATCTCCAGGGTCCAATTGGGATCTCCCGGAGGTCCCTCAAGACCCCCCGGAGCTCCCGGATGATCAAGAAAGCTTAAGGGCCTCCGGGTCCCAGTTCCCGGAGGCCCCCATGGGTCCACCCACCTCTGGCTGGCCGGAGCCAATGGACGAGGAGCTCCCAAGCCTACGAGAGAGGGTCCGAACCATACAGAGGCCTATCTACAACATCAGTGAAGTACTTCATGAGGCCAAGACAAGGTACCTAGAAGTCCACAAGCTGCTGTATGCGGTGCTCGTGGCCTCCAGGAAGCTTCGCCACTACTTCCAGGCCCACCGGGTCTCGGTAGTCACCTCGTACCCGCTGAAGACAATTCCTCACAGCCCCCATGCGACTGGCAACGTTGCTAAATGGGCGGCGGAGCTGGCGGAGTTTGAGCTGGACTTCCTCCCACGCCATGCAGTCAAGAGCCAAGCACTGGCTGACTTTGTGGCGGAGTGGACACCAACGAAGACTGACCCAGGGGGCCATGAAGGCGGTGAGCCAGAGCCCAAAGCTCCGGTCTTCACCGAACCCCACTGGACACTCTTCTTCGACGGCTCCTCACGAAAGCAGGGGGCCGGTGCCGGCGTACTGCTCCTCATGCCATCGGGGGAACAGTTTGGGTATATGGTGCGTCTACATTTCAAGGCAACCAACAACATGGCGGAGTATGAAGCACTCATCTTTGGCCTGCAGACAGCCCTGTCTTTAGGCGCTCGCCAGTTGTTGGCACAGGGCGACTCCCAACTGGTCATCAAGCAAGTCAGGGGCGAATGCTCCTGCAATGACCCGCAGCTAGCTGCGTATCTGCTCCACGTACAGATGTTGGAGAAAGAATTCCTCGCTTTGGACCTGCACCATGTACCGCGCGCTGGTAATGCCACAGCCGACAACCTTTCAACGAAGGCTTCCACCGGAGCCCCTGCGCCCAAAGGAGTTTTCGAGAGGACGTTGCTGCGGCCCACAGCCCGGCCCGCCGAGCCGGGCGAAGGGGGCTTGACCAGCACCTCGAAGCTGGCGGTCCCGGCGGCCCTACAGCCATGGATGCCGCCAAGGATCATAAGCGTCACTGGGGACTCCATGCAACCCAGCGCTCAAGATCCAGAAGCTCAAGTCAGACCCGATGCATGGATCACGGAGATCCGGGACTACTTGAAGGACAATATCCTCCCTGATGAACATGCAACCGCTGAACGGATTGTGCGTATGGCTAAGAGGTACGCGCTGGTAGAGGGGGATCTCTACCGGCGTGGCGCCAACCACATCCTATTGCGGTGCATAACCCAGGGGGAAGGCTGCGACTTGCTCGCTGAGATCCATGGAGGCGAATGTGGAAGTCATTCTTCCTCACGCACGCTTGTCGGTAAAGCCTTCCGGCATGGCTTCTACTGGCCGACAGCACTCCAGGATGCCGTCAAGCTGGTCGAGAGCTGCAAGGCGTGCCAGTTCCATGCCAAGCAGATCCATACACCGGCTCAGGCGGTACAGATGATCCCGCCCTCGTGGCCGTTTGCCGTATGGGGGCTGGACATCCTGGGACCATTTCCCAGAACCGTCGGGGGATTCCGGTACCTCTATGTCGCTATCGACAAGTTCACCAAGTGGCCAGAAGCTACACCAGTTGTCACCATCAACAAACAATCCGCAGTAAAATTCATCAAGTCTATTGTCTGCCGGTTCGGGGTCCCAAACAGGATCATCACCGACAACGGGACCCAGTTCACCAGCGCAGCATTCCAAGACTACTGCGAGGACCTTGGTATTCAGGTATGCTATGCCTCTGTCGCCCACCCGAGGAGCAATGGGCAAGTTGAGAGGGCCAACGCGGAGATTCTCCGGGGCCTTAAGACTCGCACCTTCGCCAGCCTGAAGAAACATGGTGCCAATTGGGTAGATGAGCTTACGAGCACACTATGGGCTAACCGGACATCCCAGAGCCGGGCCACCGGGGAGACACCATTCTTCATGGTGTACGGGGCTGAAGCTGTACTTCCCCCAGAAATCACCATGAAGTCTCACCGTGTCCGGGCTTACGACGAAGCCACGCAGGACAACCTCCGGCGTGGAGAAATCGACCTCGCCGACGAGGCCCGATTACATGCGGCACTCCGTAACGCGCAGTACAGACAAGCGCTTCGGCGCTACCACCAGAGGTCTGTGCGTGCCCGGGAGCTGCAGGAAGGTGACCTGGTGTTGCGGCGCATACTTTCTCGTGAAGGGGCCCACAAACTCTCCCCTAGTTGGGAAGGCCCCTTCCGAGTCGCGAAAGTATGCCGCCTCGGGTGTGTGCGCCTTTCCACCGAGGATGGGGACCTGCTCCCGAACCCTTGGAACATAGAGCACCTCCGTAAGTTCTATCCCTAGAGCAAAAATAGGACAGTACTTTCTTTTCGTAATAAACTCCATAGAGTCCAGGAGCAGCGCTCGGAGCAGCTAAACCCCAGGGGACGGTCCAGGACTACGTTCAGCTTTGCCTGGTTCCGACTCCAAGCGCGTAGAGTCTTGCTTCCCCTCTTAATGGGGTGGGTCGTGGCCTCCACGTTTAGCCTGCCTTCCTCCTATGGAAAGTTGTACGAAAAGAAATCTGCTCTACTTTGCTCTTTCCTTGTACTCATTTAAATTGTGAATTGAGTTTTTTAATCACCCTTGCAGTGCATGGTTGCCATGTGCTCAGCTCCCCCTCTCTACAAGTCCCCAAGCACCAAGCGTATGGTTGGGGGCTATAAGTCAAATAAGACTATGAGATAAGGGAGGGGGAGCCCCCAAGGAGAATTACGTTTCCTCTACCTATGTGCAGGACCTCCAGGTTGCGGCAACAGGGACTGCATGAAGCCTGGGGAAAGGAGCTACCAACTACTCCCACCTAGGACTGGAAGGACCAGGACCTGCCCATCCAGCAGGGGCGGGACCCGAGGGCCCCACGTGTCCAGCAGGCTCGGAACCCTCAACTCCCTTGAGGAGAGCTCCAGGCACGCCACGTGGCGGGCAGACTTGGGGCTCCCCATGGGGCGCGATCCGGAGACCCCCGGGGACCCCTAACACGGTTAGGACCCGGGGAAGGTGTCTACGCAGAGCTCCGAGCTTGGAGATGGCCTATGAGTACCTTGCGGAGCTAAGGACTCAGACAGGCAAAGCCAAGAAGGAGAGAAAGAGCGTCACAGGCACAAATATCTAAAAAAGTCAAACTATGCAAGGCTCCTTGAGCTGGACTACAGACTCGATAAGAAGAAAGAAACAAGCCCCATGGGTCTCCCGACACAACCAGAATCTGGAAGTTGCGACAACGGCCGCGTCACCAGGCTTCAGCCCTGGCGGAACTCTCTCGCTCTATGACCAGAGCGCACGAATCACCTCCCTCATCACCAGCGCAAAAACCAGTGACACCACGGGAGCTCCTGAGGCCCCCTCCGCAGTATTCAGCGGTCTTCCTGGAGACTCTACCATCTGGGATTCTCCATGGAGCATCGGCGGTTTCCTTCTCCTGAAGTTCCCTCATCACCTGCGCAAAAGCCGGTGTCGTCAAGGGTGCCCCTGGAGCCCCCAACCCTCATCACCTGCGCAAAAACTGGAGTCATCAAGGATGCTCCTGAGGCCCTCTCCGCTGTATTCAGCGGTGTTCTTGGAGACCCTGCCGCCTGGGATTCTTCTCGATGCTTCAGCGGTTCCTTTGAAGACTCCACAACCCTCAGGGGGCAGGGCAGGCAAGCTCCCTGAGTCCCAGGCTTGGTGCAAACGCAACCGCTGGAGGGAACCGAGAGCAATTCTTCCCCCCATAAGGCGGGTTAAGAGCCATGGAAGAAGACAAGACTGCAGGGGCCTGAGGGAGGCGCAGGGGCTGCAAGCCTTATAAAAGGAATGCACCCACATGGAGGTTTCATTTAACACCTTCCCGGGTGCAATTCCAAGCGATTCGGAACTCTTCGAGTACCCCGCACCGGCAACCGCTTCGGTTCCTAGACCGAGTGCCGATGATGGGTGGGCCCAAGCCTCCTAACTGAAGCGGTGGGGTCAAGGAGTCAGTCTCCTGAGAAGATGAGCCGGCAAGGCACTTCGGCGGTTCCCGAAGAAAGCGCCGCAGCGTGCAGAAGTGGCAGTCTTGGGAACCGCCGCAGTAAAAGCAATCATCAAGTGAGCGCACGCTCCCACGATCCCGTGGCCGTTCGTGCTCCGGCAGCGGTCAATTCGGGACTTAGACAAAGTGCGCGGATCGGAAGAGACGGAGGTCCCACCTCGGGCTCGCTATCTCCCCCAAGATGGGCTCGGGGGCCACTGTCGGTATCTGAGATATGGGGTACCCCCGCGCACAGGGTAAAATGCCTAAGGAACTCGCCCCTCTCCGCAGGGAGAGCTCCGAAGGCGCCACGCGTCCGGCGGGGCAGGACCTCCCTCTCCTCAGAGGAGAGCTCCGGGCCCGCCACGTGGCATACAGAAGCCGGACCTCCCCCTTCGCGGGAGAGAGGTCCGAAGGCGCCGCGTGTCCAGCGGGGCCGGACCTCCCTCTCTTCAGAGGAGAGCTCCGGGCCCGCCACGTGGCCAACAGAAGCCGAGCCTCCCCCTCCGCGGGGAGAGGTCCGGAGGCTCCACGTGCCCCGCGGGACTGACCCTCCTTTCCTCTGAGGAGGGCTCCGGGCCCGCCACGTGGCAGCAGAACGGCGCTGCCTGCCCGAGCGGTAGGCAGCAGGCGTAAAGGTGCCCCATACCTTGCCCGTACAAGGTATTGAAGGCCCGCGTCTTCCCAAGACACGGAGACGCGGAGCACGCGTCTGTCAGGTGCCGTTGCGCCCAGTCGCATCACATACTGGCGCGCGGTGTCAGAACCTGCCAGCCAATAAACCCCGCGACAAGACATCCCATGCCGCCTGCGCCGTCATCAACCACTACGACTAGCATGCGGCATGGGCAGGGCGGCAAGATGAAGACTCAGAAGCCTTCGACCAGAGACAACTACCGGCATAACTGCAGATGCGGTAGATAATAGACAATCTTCCCGGGACCACCTGTCGGGTCCCGGCTTCCCTTGTAAGCCGCCCGAGTCTTGGACTATAAAAGGCTCGGGTAGGCGTCGATAGCAAGGGTTCGCACTTTGCAACTCATACGCTAGCCATACACTCTCAAGCTGTAACTCACCCCCAAGCTCAGGCCTCCGGTCCTGAGCAGCAAGCAATACAGCGAGCTCCATAGCTCGCCGTGGACGTAGGGTTTTACGCTCCGGCGGCCTGAACCACGTAAAACTCGCCGTGTCAAGCTCTTACTAACTCGTCCCTCTACGCAAGCTCTCCGCTAGGGACTAGCCCCACCAAAAAAAGAACCTCCGCGGGCTGCCCAGTGCAGGCCCGGGGGAAGTATCGACCGCACACTTCGACAGTCGCCTACCCGAGCGTTTTATAGTCCAAGACTCGGGTGGCTTACAAGGGGGCCCGGGACCCGACAGGTGGTCCCGGGGAGATTGACTGTTATCTACCGTATCTGCAGTTATGCCGGTAGTTGTCTCTGCCGAAGGCTTCTGAGTCTTCGTCTTGTAGCTCTGCCCATGCCGCATGCTAGTCGTAGTGGATGATGACGGCGGGGGCGGCATGGGATGTCTTGTCGCTGCGTTTATTGGCTGGCAGGCTCTGACACTGCGCCAGTCTGTGATGCGACTGGGCGCAACGGCACCTGACAGAGGCGTGCTCCGCGTCTTGGGAAGGCACGGGCCTTAAATACCTTGTACTGGCAAGGTATGGGGCATCTTTACGCCCGCTGCCTATGGCTCGGGGGCAGGCAGCGCCGTTCTGCTGGCCACGTGGCGGGCCCGGAGCCTTCCTCAGAAGAGAGGGGGGTCCGGCCCCGCAGGACACGTGGAGCCTTCGGACCTCTCCCTGCGGAGGGGGAGGTTCGGCTTCTGTTGGCCACGCGGCGAGCCCGGAGCTCCTCCCTGAGGAGAGGGAGGTCCGGCCTCTCCGGACACGCGGCACCTTCGGACCTCTCTCCCGCGGAGGGGGAGGTCCGGCTTCTGTATGCCACGTGGTGGGCCCGGAGTCCTCCTCTGAGGAGAGGGAGGTCTGGCTCCGCTGGATGTGTGGCGCCTTCGGAGCTCTCCCTGCAGAGAAGGGCGAGATCCTTAGGCATTTTCCCCTGTGCGTGGGGGTACCCCACATCGAGGGTACCGACAGTGGCCCCCGGGCCCATCTCGGGGGAGATAGCGAGCCCGAGGTGGGACCTTTGTCTCTTCTGATCCGTGCACTTTCTTTTCTTGAGTACTCCCTGTGCTGGTATGGTCTTGACGGCTTCGGTGTCCAGCCTCTTAGGAGAGGGTGAAGCCTGGCATCGGAGCTCGGCCCGGCTGTGGGGGCGGAGGTCCGGAAGTCATAGGAGCTCAGGCCATCGAAGGGCGTGAGGTCCGGCATCAGCGCTCGCCTCTGAAAGGAGGGCGAGGGCTGGCCTCGGAGCTCGGTCTGGCTGTGGAGGCGGAGTCCGGAAGTCATCGGAGCTCAGGCCAGCGAAGGGCGTGAGGTCCGGCATCAGCGCTCGCCTCTGAAAGGAGGGCGAGGGCTGGCCTCGGAGCTCGGCCCAGCTATGGGGGCGGAGTCCGGAAGTCATCGGAGCTCAGGCCAGCGAAGGGCGTGAGGTCCGGCATCAGCGCTCGCCTCTGAAAGGAGGGCGAGGGCTGGCCTCGGAGCTCGGCCCAGCTGTGGGGGCGGAGGTCCGGAACTGCTCAGTGGTCCCCCCTTTCCTATCCCTTAGTCTCATTTGGCTTACTGTCCCAGGCCGGAATACGGGGCTTGTGTAATCCAGTGCACTTGGTCCCGGAGGTCTGGCCCCAGCCCCAGTCAGGGTGTAACCGCCCGGCCCCCTGGTGCTCAGACCGTAGCGCCGGGAGGCAGAGTGCGCATGCTTTGGGTGCAAGACCGGGCAAAGCAAGGCTCCTGACCCCCCGTTCTAGCGTAGGTCTTTTCTCGGAGGAGACCAACTGGCGGTGAAGTACCCTTATAGGGGGAGATCCAAAAGGCCACCGGGCCTCTGGCTGGTACCCCAAGCACTACCGCCTTCGGCACGATGGCAAATATCGACTATGCATGAGAGCCAGAAAGAGGAGCCGAGTGTACAATGGACGCACACTGTCTAAAGCGTGGGGAGGTGTTCATATAAATTAATGCGTAATTTAAATAAACACCTAAGTAAGCATGGTGAACTTACTGGGTAGCGTCGGAGCGCCCGTCTTCACGCAGAGCGGGTCATGCGTGGCTTCGTCGTACGCCGGACACGGGGGGACCCCCATGGCTATATCAGGGGGAAGCATGGCTTCGGCCCCGCATACCATGTGGAAGGGTAGTTCCCGTGACCCGGCCCTGCGAAGTCCGGCTGGCCCTCGACATGGAGGAGCTGGTATCCCCCGACGGCTCTGGGTGCGCGTCTGCACCGGTTGTGTGGGTCTGCTTGGCGTGGACCTGGCACGCATTGCATCCCTAACCGGTTTGACGGCGTCCAGGTGGCTCTCGGTCAGTAGGAGCCATGCCGGGTGGCTTAACCGACCAACGTGCGGGACGATGAGCGTTCCCAGCACTCGCCTCCTTGGACTACTGCGAGCTAATCGCAGCCTTCCTCCTGGGTTATGCACCGCAATAGGATGTCGTGGCGCCACGCCAGTAAAGATACCAGCGCGTAGCACTTAGCCATCCGCACCACCCGTTCAGCGGATGCACGTTCATCAGGAAGGATGTCCTTCAAGGAGTCCCGGACTCCGGGGTCCATGCATCGGGACTACTTGAGCTTCTGGATCTTGAGCGCTGGGTTGCACGGAGTCCCCAGTGACTCTTACAATCCTTTGGCGGCATCCAGGGCCGCCGGGACTGCCTAGCTTCGAGGCACTGGTTCAGCCCCCTTCGCCCGGCTCGGCGGGCCGGGCTGTGGACCGCAGCAACGTCCTCTCGAAGACTCCTTCATGCGCAGGGTCTCCAATGGAGGCTTTCGTTGAGAGGTCGTCAGCTGCGGCTGTGCAAGCGCGCGGTACATGGCGCAGGTCCAAGGCGAGGAATTCTTTCTCCAACATCCGCACGTGAAGCAGATAAGCAGCTAGCTGTGGGTCATTGCAGGGGCATTCACCCATAACTTGCTTGATAACTAGCTGGGAGTCGCCCTGCGCCAACAACTGGCAAGCGCCCAGAGATAGGACTGTCTTTTAGGCCAAAGATGAGTGCTTCATACTCTGCCAAGTTGTTGGTTGCCTTGGAATTGAGACGCACCATGTACCCAGACTTCTCCCCCGATGGCATGAGAAGCAGTACGCCGGCACCGGCCCCCTGCTTTCGCGAGGAGCCGTCAAAGAAGAGCGTCCAGTGAGGCCCGGTGAAGACCGGAGCTCGGTACTTTGGATCACCGTCTTTGCGGCCCCCTGGGCCAGCCTTCGTTGGCGTCCACTCAGCCACGAAGCCAGCCAGTGCTTGGCTCTCGGCTGTCTGACGTGGTCGGGAGCTCAGCTTGAACTCCGCCGTCTTCGGGCTGTCTTCCGGCTTCGGAAGCTGGCAGTGAGTGCCAGCTCCGCCCTCCGGCTGCTCTGGCACACTTGTCCGCCAGGCTGAAGGGCTCGGAGGCATCGCAGACCTCTCTGGTTGCAAGCCTCCCAAGCATCTTCTTGTCCTGGACACTGTCGAAGTGCCGCCACCACAGAAGCACTTTGAATATGTGGAATGGTGTTGCGTACCTGGGAGAACCGCTGGATGAAGGAGCGCAGCGACTCCCCAGGTTGTTGCTTGATGGCTTGGAGGTCAAGCTCCGTGCCGGGACGGGTGTAGGAGCTGCCAAAGTTGGCGATGAACTGCCGGTAGAGCTCTCCCCAGGAAGTTATGGAACCCTGAGCAGATTCATGAGCCAAGACCGAGCTGGGCCGGTCAAGGCGACGGGGAAGTAGTTGGCCATGACAGCCTCGTCCCCTCTTGCGGCAAGTATGGCGGTGGAGTAGATATGGAGGAACTTCGCCGGGTTGACGCTACCGTCGTACTTTTCGGGCAGGTGCGGCTGGAACTTGCGCGGCCACCTTGCGAAGCGAAGGTGAGGTGCAAGGGCCGCATATCCTGCGCCTGCTGCTGCAGGTATTGGCGCTGCGAATGCTTGGTTCGCACTTGGCACCGCGTATCCCCGCATGGGCAAGGCTGCACCATAGACCGGGGCCGCTGCTTGCGGCGCATATGGTTGTGGCATATGCTCCGCGGCATATGCCTGAGGCAGGGCTCGCGTGGCGAAGACCTGCCCTTCAGGTTGTGTCGAGGCCGACGACATGCTGGCGTGTCGACATGTACTCCCCAGTGGTCACGGTTCGCCGTGAACGCGGAGGGGGAGAGTTTGCCGCTGAAGGAAGCTTGGTCATCTTTGTCGGCGAAAACTCGTCGCGCTAGGAGAAAAGCCCCCTTCCTGGCGCGCCAAATGTCGACACTTCCCCCGGGCCTGCACTGGGCAGCCCGCGGAGGTTCTTTTTTCGGTGGGGCTAGTCTCTAGCGGAGAGCTTGTGCAGATGGACGAGTTAGTAAGAGCTTGACACGGCGAGTTTTACGTGGTTCAGGCCGCCGGAGCGTAAAACCCTACGTCCACGGCGAGCTATGGAGCTCGCTGTATTTCTTGCTGCTCGGGGCCGGAGGCCTGAGCTTGGGGGTGAGTTACAGCTTGAGAGTGTATGGCTAGCGTATGAGTTGCAAAGTGCGAACCCTTGCTATCGTCGCCTACCCGAGCCTTTTATAGTCCAAGACTCGGGTGGCTTACAAGGGGGCCCGGGACCCGACAGGTGGTCCCGGGGAGATTGACTGTTATCTACCGTATCTGCAGTTATGCCGGTAGTTGTCTCTGCCGAAGGCTTCTGAGTCTTCGTCTTGTAGCTCTGCCCATGCCGCATGCTAGTCGTAGTGGATGATGATGGCGGGGGCGGCATGGGATGTCTTGTCGCTGCGTTTATTGGCTGGCAGCCTCTGACACTGCGTGCCAGTCTGTGATCCGACTGGGCGCAACGGCACCTGACAGAGGCGTGCTCCGCGTCTTGGGAAGGCGCGGGCCTTGAATACCTTGTATGGGCAAGGTATGGGGCATCTTTACGCCCGCTGCCTATCGCTCGGGGGCAGGCAGCGCCGTTCTGCTGGCCACGTGGCGGGCCTGGAGCCCTCCTCAGAAGAGAGGGGGGTCCGGCCCCGCAGGACACGTGGAGCCTTCGGACCTCTCCCCGCGGAGGGGGAGGTTCGGCTTCTGTTGGCCACGCGGCGAGCCCGGAGCTCCTCTCTGAGGAGAGGGAGGTCCGGCCCCTCCGGACACGCGGCACCTTCGGACCTCTCTCCCACGGAGGGGGAGGTCCGGCTTCTGTATGCCAAGTGGTGGGCCTGGAGTTCTCCTCTGAGGAGAGGGAGGTCCGGCCCCGCTGGACGCGTGGCACATTCGGAGCTCTCCCTGCGGAGAAGGGCGAGATCCTTAGGCATTTTCCCCTGTGCGTGGGGGTACCCCATATCGAGGGTACCGACACCATCTTATGTTCATATATCCGAAACCATCTCATGTTCAAGACTCAACAGTCCTGAAACCAATACCAAAGACCAAACCATAACCATACCAATAACCATACTGAATAACCTCTCAATAACCATCCCAATAACCATCCCATCTAATCATGTGAGTTGGCCAGGTGCTTGTGACCGTAAGCACGGCTATCATGATAGTTTTACACTCTTAAGAGGTTGCACCACTTTACCCACAAGTTCGTGATTTCATCACCCGTTGGCGACTGCAGAACCTCCATTATACCAGTACACAACCATCGGTGTATGGCCAAGAGATCACAAAATAGCCTTTACAAAGGGGCTACTAGATGTATGGACTCACTAAGGTTTCACCGGCAGGCTCGAATCACCATTCTCCCACCTACGGCCCCCTTTCTGATTCTTTCTCCATGTCTTCTTCTTTTAAAATATTTTCTCTATATGAATTATGTATGCATACATGAATACGAAATTGAGGGTGTTACAAACCTACCCCCCTTGAATTGAATCTCTCCCTAGAGATTCGATAGAGTGGAGAATAGATGAGGGAATTCTGCCTTGATGTCTTCCTCACGTTCCCATGTAGCTTTAGCTTCTGTGTGATAGATATATTGTACCTTGCACCAATGGATCACTTTGTTCCTTGTGACCCTTTCCTTTACGTCCAAAATTTGGACAGGGTGCTCTACATAGGTCAAATCCTCTTGAAGTTCGAGTTCATCTGTTGGTACTTGTTCTTCTGGTACCTTTAGGCACTTCTTGAAAATTCTTGAACCACCGGAATGCTTCCCAATATTGCTTCTTTGACGTGGTTTATTGTTGCCTTCTCGGTTGTTGGCTGGGCTGACTCAAACTCGATACGAGTACCGTGCTCGTTTGTCAACTGCACATTCCTCTCAGCACATTGGATTACTCCATTGTGCTTGCTTAACCAATCCATTCCGAGTATTATGTCAAGCCCTTGGGAATCCAAGACAATGAGGTTGGCAAGGAAGTCTACCCCCCTTATTTTATGGTTTACTTTCGGACATACTACAGTAGTCCTCATCTCTCCACCGGGAGATTAACCAACATAGTATATTTCAATTGTGATATGGGTAGATTATACTTGGCAACACACTTCAATTATATGAATGAATGCGATGCTCCGGAATCAAATAAAATGGTGTCTGGGTTGGAGTTGGCAAGGAACATATCAATCACGACGTCCTCAGGCTGTTGTGCTTCCTCAGCAGAAACATGATTCACGTTGCCACGTGCGTAGTTCTGCTGCCCACGGTTGCCTTGATTAGCTCCTTCGTCCGGCCACGGGTTCTGCTTGGGCGCGTTGCTTGGCTGTCCACGGCTTTTCCTCGGGCACTGACTTGCAAAGTGTCCCGTTTCTTCGCATGCAAAACATGCCTTGTTGCCCAAGACAGCAGGAACATTGGGACGAGGGTGGTTTTGAGCATAAGCACCCACGTTAGGACGGGGCGCTGGAGGGAGGCAAAGGCACACGACGTGCTTGCATAGAAGGACGTTGCTGTGGTGGTTGATTAGGGCAAAAAGTAGGAGCGGACGAGCCATACTGTGGTACAGATGGGGGCATGTACTGAGGGCGTATGTTGCTCCCTTGTGGCTGGTATGGCATCTTTCTTTTGCCCTCTTGCTCGATCTCTCGGATCTTGCTGTCAACCACTATGGCTTTGTCAACTAGCTTCTAGAAGTTTGCGTAGTCGTTGTTGAGCAGTTTAACCTGGATCTCATTGTTCAACCCTCTGATGAGCAAGTATGCTTCCATTGATCCGAGTTGACATCCTCGGGGGCATACCTTGAAAGTTGCGTGAACTTGTTGAGGTACTCATTCACGCTCTTCTTGCCTTGGCGGAGACCTTCAAACTCTTGCTTTTTTAGCATCATGACTGCAACAGGGACGCAATGAGAGCAGAAACTCTCCTTGAACTCAGTCCAAGTGATAGTCTCCTAGTTGACATGAGCATTGCATAGAGCGTCCCACCAGTCAGCGGCTGCTCCCATAAGTTGGTGCGATGAGAAGAGAACTTTCTCTCGATCATTGCACTGAACTATGGCAAGCTTCTTCTCCATGGACTTCAGCCAATCATCGGCCTCCATGGGATCATTAGCTTGTGCAAAAGTGGGTGGTCGAGTCCTCATGAACTCTCCCAATCGGTTGTGAACCGGCGGTGGTGGCGGTGGTGGTGGCGGTGGTGCAGGAACGGGGTTGTTGTTGTTGTTGGCTTGCAGCTGACCCAAAGTTTGGATCATGGTTGGCATGAGTTGATTCTGCATAGCCATGAACCGTTCCAGTTTGTTTGCACCAGCCCTAGGGTTATCATTTTCAGGAACTTCGACGTGGTCATCCTCTTGGGGTTCCTGGTTGCCACGGACGTTCCTCCTTTGATGGCCGGCGTTTTCTCTCACCATCTGTGAGAGAGTTGGGTAGAATAGAGGTTAGAAGTTTAGATTGATCCCCCCAACTATATGCATCAAGGTGGATCGACTATATATCATCCATATGAGGATGTGAACAAGTGCCGAAGCATCTCACATCTCTCTATTATGTGTGAATATGGACAACGCTGAAACGTCCCACAACTCACACTAAGCACTCAAACACAAGCAATCATCACAAAAGTTCAACCAATCCTATTCAAGCTTGTTCAATAAGGGTCCTCTGTGGTTTGTGGTGATACCAATCTGTGATCAATCTGTGACTTCTACCTATGGTCAACGTGGCTCTAATGCCAATCTGTAAATTCTATCTAGGCTTGCGACCTACGGTCAACCGTGGTAGCTCTGATATCAATCTGTTACCTTATCTAGGCTTGCGACCTACAGTCAACCATGGCTCTGATACCAATCTGTGACACCCGGTTCTGTAAAACACAGAACCCAGCTGATGCATATGTGTGCCCAGGATGTTCATCATACATATACATGTAATCCAAAAACTGAATTCAGAATATAACCACGAATAATAGTGTTTTATTACAATGTTTCTGTGGTGGACCAGGATCCGCTCATCCAGGATCGCAGAGGGTGGTGCCGTGGGATGCGACACCCAACAGCACACATCATAAGGACACATTGTATTACATAGAAAACCAACTGAAATGTACAAAGTAGTACAATACTTCAGTTACAAACTAGTGATTATATTACAGCAGCGGAGACGAAGTTTGTACAACTCACGCCCGTCTACCTAGCAAAAGTCGGTTGCCCAGCGCTAGGGCAACCCACACTAGCTGCACTCCTCAGCTCAGCGCGGCGTGTACGGCTCCCACTCAGCTGTGGTCCCCGACGGAGGGTAGCCCTATCCGGTGGACTCGTAACCCGAGTCCGTGGGATGCTCCACACCTAAAAAACACTTATAGCAGCAACCGTGAGAACGAGGGCTCAACAAGACTTAACCGACTCACCTAGGCATGAAACTCTACATGCAGTTTATAAGGACATGGGATGGTAAATTTCAGCAAATGGACACGCCTACAAGTTCATCCTTAGTTCATCTTTTAGCCACAGGTTAACAATTCATGAATCTGAAATTTAGTAAGCAATATTTGGTGGCACACATGTAGCAATACAATTATACATATCAGCAGAATTGAACCATAACATTCCATAGTTTATTTACGTTACGACGCAGCGAACAAGCGGTACTCGTCACCGCGAGGGACGGCGAATCGACTCGATATACAGCTGCAGGGATACCCAAAGAGCACGTCACGTACGCCCACCCGTGGAGCTGCACAGCACGCTCACTCGATACCGTACGGGACAACCTTTCACCCAACAGCCCAAACGTCGAACCGGTCACACCGTAACGGAAGAGGTTCCCTACACGGAGCATCTCTCTATGCCCGTTAGCAGATTTCCACCTTGCTGCCCTCAGCCTACACCTATAAATCGGTGCGTTATGCCTCGACGCCCGGAGGTATAGGTTACATCGGTTTATCGGGGCCCATATATCCGATATGCCTTCGGTACGTTCAATACTTGTTCAGCAGGTCCGCACACGGATCGGTCCTCAATCGACATGGACAGGGCTGCGCAGACAAGACATCCTCTTGCTGCGCCCGAGCCCCTGCCTAGTCTAATTTTCATTACTAAAGTGATCTCACATCACTCGAATCAATCCTGTGTGTCCAAAGCCTGACTCGCGAGTAGATTCCAACTACTCGACTTGTACTGAAGTTCTATGAATCATTACGCATAGCCTGTCTACACGAGGACTTAGACACCACCCTCACTCTTATAGGAAAATTCTGGTTATGCACTTGGGCTTCATCCATCCTACACCTAATGCACATCCATACCACATACTAAGTATACATAAAGCAAAAATTTGCAAAAGGGGTTAATGCAAACCGGGGCTTGCCTTGTTACTGCTGGTCAGATGTTAAGGATTCGTCCGGAAGAAGGAAGTCGAGCACTTCCGGAGTTTCCTCGCCTTCAGCGACTACACGTCAACGATATACTATATGTCAATTCAAATGCAATGTTTAGAACTGAATAAGTAATTACTATAACTCTAGCTAGCCCTCCCCTTTGGCTCTCAAACTTTTATGGTGGCTTAGTAGGGTCCTAACCAGAGTCTTGACCAAGATTCATTTGAAACAAAGTTCATTTGAGCTTTGTACAAATAAAGCCTATTTGGTCAATATTGGAGCCTCTAAGGAATTCCAGGGGTTTTCATGGATCCAACCAATACTTTATGGAAACTAGAATTTGAGATGATTCTAATGGAATTGGTTTCATGTCATTTGAAGAATTCTAGAGGGAGTTATGCCCTAGACAAGATTTGAGAAAATCTGAAAAATGTTTCTGTACATTTTTTTTTTCTCAGTGAAGTTCACTTAATCACACCCTTAGGTAGAATAAATGAACATGGATGGGTCTGAACATTTTACTGTGACCCAAGGATTTTCCAATGAACCTCTCAGCCAAATTTCAGAATTTTTCATAAAGTAATTCTCCGGATAAAATTCCTAATATTTTAAATTTTAGGGAATTAATTCTGGAAAACCATTAAGTTTCATGAGCTGAAATTTGTGTTTCTGCAAAGTACTCAAAAATCTGAGTTCATCAAAATTTAGTTCACTAAATTTGGAGCTTCCTAGCAAAAGTTATATGCATTTGAAGTTTGAACTAAACTGGAAAATCCCAAAATGTTTAAACTCTGCGGGTGGGCCCCACTCTTTAAACGGGCCCACTGAGATCGAGGCCACACTGAAGCCCATGGGGTTTTACCCGCGCTGCCGCACCGGATCCCGGCCGCAAATTGGATGGCTGTGACTGAACAGGGACTGACCGGTGGACCCGGCACCCCCTTCATCTACCTCGCGACCTCCCACTACTCCCGCGGCGGTGCTTCGCTGGAGAACTCGCCGCCATCCATTTCACCACACGACCTTTGATGGATTTTGCCGCCCGTGCCCAACTTTGCTCGGAGAAGCCGTTGGTGCACTTACCGAAGCTCGGCGATGGCTGGAACCACGCTTGCGATGGTGACAGCGGCGATCCCCACTCCGGCGATGTCGCCCGAGCTACTCAGGGCCTTATTTTCAGAACAGTTTCATCCTACAGCTCCGCTGTGGCATGCTGAGCACGAAAATGGACTTGGTTTGCCATGGAAATGGCCGGAGCTAGGACCTCACCGTCGACCTAGGGCTAAAACGGTGGATGCTCGAAAAACATGAATAGCAGCGCCAAGACTCGATGGTTTTTGATGGTCTTTGATCCTAGTTGGACGTGGGGATGTGTAGAACATGTGCTTAGCTGGGTTTACGCGGTGGTGGACCGATCACCATGAATTTCGGATTCTTTGCTAGCTCGGTTCTTTGAACACCGAGGACTAAACGTGGAAATTCTTTCCCTACAGGGCATGAAAGGAGGTAGGGTTTTCACCGTGAGTTCGAGCAGCCTCCGGCACGTCTCTTTGCTGTTGATCTTCGGTCGCTAGAGTGCCTGGATCAGCGGCGCACCGACGACCCGAGGAGAGCATCCGGCGAGGTATTTCGTTTCGGCTGTGTGCAGGGCAGAACAAAGAGGATGAGGGAGGAATCACGTGGCCCGGTGTTTTACTCGAGTGCTGCACCCAGCGTTCTCAGCCACCGAGTAGGAGGTGGCAAAGGCGATACAGTCGGGCACCGACGTCGGGAGCTGGTGCGCGCTCCCGGCCGAGTGAGAATAATCAGCTGAGAATGTTTCTGTGTTAAGGCTGCTGACAAGTGGGACCCTCCCCTCTAATTCTTTTTCTAATTTTTCATCTCTGTTTTCGCAGAAAATATCCCAGCTACTCACAATTGAATGTGAGACTTAGCCTCCAAGTCATTGTTTAATTTGATTTCCTAAATTTGAAATTGGTTTGGCTAAATTTGCTTCACATTTGAAGTGAAATTCAAATTCAGTTTTGAGTTAATGCAAATTTAGCTCCAGACAAGATGAAGTCCAATGGGGATGAAAATTGGTGGACTTACTCAGAAAAATGTGCTGAGTTTGAATGTGAAGTCAACTTTTGAATTCAAGTGATGAAAGTTGCTGCAATTTGAATTATCATTCAAATTGGCCCCTGTCGATGTGTGTAGCGGACACTTCCCCCAGGCCTGCTCTGGGCAGCCCGCGGAGGTTCATTTTCGGAGGGGCTAGTCACTCACGGAGAGCTTCCACGTTAGGGACGATTGAGGGAGAATCTTGACACAGGGTTTTTTACGTGGTTTAGGCTGTCGTAGCGTAATACCCTATGTCCACGGTGAGCAGAGTTGCTCATTGTATTGCTTGTTGCACAGAACCGGAGTCCTGAGCTTGAGGATGACCTAAGGGTGCGAAGGGCTGTAGTGGGACCCTACGTGTGAGTGGGTCAAATGCCGAACCCTTGCCAATGTTGACTACCCGATCCTTTTATAGTCCAAGGCTCGGGTGGCTGACAAGGTGGGCCTAGGACCCGACAGGCGATCCCAGGGAGATTGCCTACCATCTACCGTATCTGCAGTTACGCCGGTAGTTGTCTCGGGCGAGGGCTTCCGAGACTTCGTTCGCCGCCCTGCCCATGCCACAAGCTAGTCGTAGTGCTTGATGATGGCAGGGGCGGCAGGGGATGTCTTGTCGCTGTGTTTATTGGCGTGCAGCCTCTGACGCGGCGCGCCAGTCTTCACTGCGATGTGATTGGGTGCAACGGCACCTGACAGAGGCGTGCTCCGCGTCTCCGCGCCTTGGGAAGGCGCGGGTCTTGAATACCTTGTACGGGCAAGGTATGGCGCATCTTTACTCTTACTGCCTACCGCGCGGGGCCAGGCAGCGCTGCTCTGCTGGCCATATGGCGGGCCCGGAGCTCTCCTCTAAGGAGAGGGGGTCTGGCCCCGCGGGACACATGGAGCCTTCGAAGCTCCCCCCGCGGAGGGGGGAGGTCCGGCTTAGTTGGCCACGCGGCGGGCCCGGAGCTCTCCACTGAGGAGAGGGAGGTCCGGCCCCACTGGACACGTGGTGGCTCCGGAGCTCTCCCCCCGGAGGGGGGAGGTCCTGCTCAGTTAGCCACGTGGCGGGCCCAAAGCTTACCTCTGAGGAGAGGGTTGTCTGGCCCCGCTGGACACATGGCGCCTTCCTAGCTCTCCCTGCAGAGAAGGGCGATGTCCTTAGGCAGTTTCCCCTGTGCGCGGGGGTACCCCGTGTAAAAGCCCAAGAAGAGGGACTTGCAAAAACTTTTCTTCACCTCACAACACCACAGTTTTTATTGTGGATAACTTAGGAAATATTGTGAAGAGCAAGTAACCTCCATCAAAAAAATGGTTAGAGGGGAAAGCCTTCATTTTCACAAAGTGGGATTTGTACACATGGACATCAGAGGTTGAGCTCACCCCTAGAACTTAAAAAGTCTTGGGAGGGTTCAACCCAAGTTTCATGCAAATCCAATACATTTTGAGGCACTTTTGGAGGTATTTGAAAAAGAGGCCAATTAGAATGTAAATTCAAATTGCAGCAACTTTCATCACTCAAATTCAAAAGTTAGCTTCATATTCAAACTAGCACATTTTTCTGAGTTAGCCCACCAATTTTCATCCCTATTGGAGTTCATCTTGTCGGGAGCTAAATTTGCAATAATTCAAAACTGAATTTGAATTTCAGTTTAAACATGAAGCAAATTTAACCCAACAAAGTTTAAATTTGAGAACTCAAATTCAAACCAATACTTGGGGGCTAAGTCTCAAATTCAATGTTCAGTAGCTGGGATATTTACAGAAGAAAGGGGGAAAAAGAATTAGAGGGGAGAAGAGGGCCCACTGGTCAGCCACCCCTTGGAGCAAACCGACTCGGGCACGCGGTCGAACACTCTACGGCCGACAGCGCACGGGGTCGACCCCGTCCCAACGCGGCCACCGCGCCACCTCCTGCTCGGGGGATGAGGGCGCCTGCTACAAAGCGTGCGGTTGCACTGCTGGGCTGCGTGAAACCCCCCGTATCCTCTCTGTTCCACCGCCCACAAACCCGGCCACACACTCGGTGTTTCGCCACCCACTGATTGCCGGCGTCCGAGCAAACCAGGCTTCCACGTGCCCGATGCTCAACACAAGAAACGACCGCCATAAGGTGCTGGTTCTGCTTGTCCTTACCGTTCGGCATTTCATGCACCGTCGGGGGAGAATTTCTTCTGGGAACGCTACATTGTTCTTAAGGCCGAGCTCCACCAAATCCAAAAAATTCACGGGTGTTGGCTTATCACCGGGCGTACCGAGCTAAACACACAATCTACACCCTGCCACGACCACCTAGGATCAAAAACCAGCAAGAACCATGGGCTAGGGTTACGGTTCTTCGAAGTTTTCTGAGAACAGCCGATATCCGGCCTAGGTCACCGGTGAGGTCGTAGTTGCAGCTGTTTTCACGGGGATTGGTGCCCATGTCCGTGATCAGCAGGTGTCAGCGGAGCTCCACGAGCAAACCGCATCAAAAAAAGTGCAGGGGATGCCGAGTTCGACGTTGCCGGTGAGCTCCCGGCCGCTGTTACCGGCAGGAGCACTGTTCCGGCCATTGTCACGCTCTGGTGAGGACACCACCGTGTTCCCCAGGCTGAGATAGGCACAGGCGGTGAGAATCGGCAAGTTCCTAGGGCCGAAACCCCTCTCCGGCGAGAGCTCCGGCGAGCTCGGCGGCGGGATCGCGCGGGCGTCGGGAGGAGGAAGATGACTGGGGGCCCCGCATGTCAGTGGTGATATTTTAAATCATCGGATCCTCTGCGGCCCGGGATCCAGTGTGGTGACACGGAAAGGGTCCTGTGGCCACGTGCGGCGTGATTCCAGCAGCCGGCACATGTAGGAGGGACCCGCAGTCAGAGTTTGAATGTTTCCCGAATTAATTTGAATTTCCAGATTTATTTCAAACTTTAGAACCCCATAACTTTTGCTAGGAAGCTCCAAATTTAGTGATTCAAATTGGGTTGGATTCATCTTGCATAACTCTATCCAAATATGCAACCCAATTTGTATGAAACCTATTAGTTAATTCTGGAAAGTTCTTTAAAACTTTTCAGCAAAAGAATTTTAGAGGGAGTTTGGTTCATCCAAAAATCCCCAAATTTTGCCAGAATGCTCTTTAGAATGTTAGTGAATTCCTGTAGAAGTTTCAGACCATTTGGAGTTTAATTGACCAGAGAAATTCAAATTTGAAGGTGCTGTGTTCATTTGAATACAGAAACATTTTCAGAGAATTTCCAAAACTTGGAAATTCAGTTCTGGACAAACCGTAGCTCCAAAATGCTAGGAAAATTCATGCAAACTCTATGAGCTATAATTGAAATTTTAGTTCACTAATTGAGGCATGAACAGGGGTGTTACCTCAGAATTTATTCTCCTTTGCTTATTTGCTAAGAGAATTATTCTGAGCAAACCACTCACTGAAAAGTGCTAAATTTTGGTCCAGAGGGTTTTCTTGTGACAAGGGACTCATATAAAAATTCTCAGCTCCATTGGAGCTCTGGATCAGCCCTGTCCTGTTTAACCACTTGAGGGATTAATATGGAAAAGGGGGAAAACCACTTAGCACTTAACCATGTGCTTAGGTCTAAGCCCAAACCACCAACACCCAGTTCATCTTTAAATTCTTAAACAGAGTTCCAGTTGTTAGAAACTGGTTATTAGAACTAAGAGCAGAAGTATTACCCTAAACTCATGTGCATATTCATTAACATGTAGTATTTTATTAACGTATAGTCGCTGAAGGCGAGGAGACTCCGGAAGTACTGCACTTCCTTCTTCCGGACGAAGACTTAACCCCTGACCACCAACAACAAGGCAAGCCCCGGTTTGCATTAACCTTTCTATAAGTTTTACTTTGTTTACATGTGTCATATGAAGTATGAATGTGCAATAGGTATAGGATGGATGGAACCCCACTTGCATGACCAGAAATTTCCATAAGAGTGAGGGTAGTGTCTAAGACCTCGCGTAGACAGGCTATGCTTAATGTTTCATAGAACTTCGGTACAAGTCGAGTAGTTGGAATCTACTCGCGAGATAGGCTTGGGACACACGGGTTCGGTTGAGTGATGTGAGATCACTTTAGTAATGAAAATGGGACTAGGCAGGGGCTAGGGCGCAGAAAGAGGAAGTCTTGTGTGCATGGCCCTGTCCATATCGATTGAGGACCGATCCGTGTGCGGCCCACGCAGATCAAGTTTGAACATACCGAAGGCATATCGGATATATGGGCACCGATAAACTGATGTAGCCTAAACCTCCGGGCGTCGAGGCATAACGCACCAATTTATAGGTGTAGGCTGAGGGCAGCAAGGTGGAAATCTGCCAACGGGCATAGAGAGATGATCCGTGTGGGGAACCTCCTGCTCGTTTTGGTGCGACCGGTTCGACGTTTAGGCTGTTGGGTGAAAGGTTGTTCCGTACGACATCGAGTGAGCGTGCTGTGCAGCTCCACGGATGGGCGTACGTGACGTGCTCTTTGGGTTTCCCTGCAGGTGTATATCGAGTCGATTCGCCGTTCCTCGCGGTGAACAGTACCACTTGGTCACTGAGTCGTGACGTAGAATAATGTATGAAATATGTTGATTCAATATTGCTGATATGATATAATATTGTATTGCTACATGTTTGCCACCAAATATTGCTTACTAAATTTCAGCTTCATGAACTGTTAACTTGTTGCTAAAAGCTGAATTAAGGATGAACTTGTAGGCGTGTCCATTTGCTGCAATATTACTATCCTATGTCATTGTACACCTCATGTAGAGTTTCATGTTTAGGTGAGTCGGTTAAGCCTTGCTGAGCCTTCATGCTCACGGTTGCTGCTTAAGTGTTTTTCAGGTGAGGAGCCACCCATGGACTCGGAGTACGAGTCCACCGGCGAGGGTTACCCTCCGTCGGGGACCACGGCTGAGTGGGAGCCGTACACGCCGCGCTGAGCTGAGACGTGCAGCTAGTGTGGGTTGCCCTAGGGCTGGGCAACCGACTTTTGCTAGATAGGCGGGCGTGAGTTATACAGAGTAGACTTCCGCTGTGTAAAATAAATACTAGTTTGTAACTTAAGTTGTACCTTTTTGTACAGTTCAGTTTGTTTTTCCCATGTAATATAATATGTCCTTATGATGTGTGCTGTCGGGTGTCGCATCGCGCGGCACCACCCTCTGCAATCCTGGATAAGCGGATCCCGGTCCGCCACAGCCTGGTATCAGAGCTGCATTGGGGATAGCACAGTACTTAAGGACTGTATTACGGGAAGAACTTAGGTTTACGGTGAGGATCCGGTAGTTTGCCAAAGTAAGGACTATATTAGCATAGTTACTTAAAGTGGCAAAGACTAACCTATGTGTTATAATTCTGAATTTCAATTATTGTAATGACGCACCTACGCTCTGGTAAGTATGGTAAGGTACGCCACCGAAAGCGGTTCAATTTCGGTTAGCTCCCCTGACGCGGAACGTGGTTCAGGGATAGGTCTCACAGCTTGGTGTGAGACGTCAATATGAAACTCTTGGACTCTTCATGTTCCTGATTTCATATGAAACGCTGATCCCTAGCGTGCATTAGGCAAGTAAGTGGAGACCCCATCGCGTGGTCAGTAACGCGAGAGTGTGTTCGTCTGGAAGTAGCCCAGGGGGACATACGCAGCGCTTGCCATCGGCGTGCCCTGCAGGGCAGTAGGTGGTATCTGTTGGGTTGATAACATTCCCAACCGTGACGACCCGTTCATGACATACTCGGGTTCCCCGTCTTGTGGTGTTGAGACACGATCATGTACCTTGAGACGTGACCTAACTCAAGGACGGCCGTATGGCAATGATACGGGCGTTTGTATTTACTTTTCAATATGGACCTGCCTGAAATGAATAACCTTTGAGTGCATCACTATTGTGTGTTCTTCTGCAGGTACTAACCACGTATGTATCCGTGTAGAAAACGTGTGCGAGAGACCGTTTAGTGCCACACCTGAGACGTATATGCCGGTATAATCCGGTTAGGAATTTTCTTTTGTGAGGAACGTAGTGCCAAGATATCATAGGCATATGCATGAAAAATAATGATAACAAGGAATTAAAATCATTAGGTTCAACATTTAGGTCCTGGTTGGGTAGAAAAATTGGCGGGTGATGAGTGTAGTTCTCAAACACTGAAAAACAGAGTGCTCTGTTTTGGGCAGCAAGTTTGCTGATCTTCAACAGGGCATAACTCACAGGTCTGTTAGCCCAGGGATGTGTGGCATATAGTTCTGGAAAGGTATTTTATTATCCTACAACTTTGTTGTAGACTTCCCGAGCTGAAACACACCTTAAGATGGCTTGAATCCCAGGGGAATGTAAACTGTCCAGAATCAGGGCAGAGTTAAATACTCTCTGGACTGTTCTGTTTTTCAAACATAACTCCTAGTAGAAAAATAAGAAAATTTCAGAGGATACATTTTAGAAAGGGTACAAGATATATTACATATTTGCAATTCAAAGTTTCTGAAAGGTCAGCACAGAATTCAGTGGAAATCAGGGTTGAAAACAGCAACTTCCCAAAGTAGGTGCTGTTGAAATTCTCCCAGGAATTTTGTCGACTTTGAATTACTATAACTCTCAACCAGAGCTGATCTGAGGGCAAATGAATACTCGTTGGGAAGATACTGAAGTTAGCTTTAACTTTGGTATTCAACTTGAGTCATGAAAATGCCTAGAACCAGATCAAAATCTTGGATATGTAGAAACTGGTCATTCTGACAGAGGAATGATAGTTGAACTCATTTGAGAGATTGGTGTACCCTAGCGGGGGTTTGAGTACTCCCAATGGGGTGGAACATACTCATGAGAGGTTGTCTTCAACTAGTGAAAGATTTGAGTGTAGGTCTCACTCAAGTTTTTTTTACTAGAGACCATGTTTGTGTCGTATTGAAGATAAAAGGGTGGTTTATGTGATGACAAAGCGATAGTAACGTCTCGTAGTGACCAAACCTAGTTGTGGTGAGCTTCCAAAGAGGAGGTTCATCATGTTGGATTAAACTAGCTTGTATTTGGTCTGGTAATGGTGTAGCTTGTGCAAAGTTATTACGTTATCTACATACGAGATGTATCGCATGTTCGATTGTCATTATGTTCTTACACCTATTTTATTGGACTGCATGCAATATGTTGCGGGACTGATGTTTATTGTCGTATGGTTTCAGATGGTTCGCACTAGGACCACGCACAAGGTTGGTGGGTCTAGCCAACAGGGAGGCGATGACTCCCAGCCACCAGCCTACGACAGCACCCCGCAGCAGCAGCCACCACCGCCGCCTCTGCTTACTTTAGCGGATGTGATAGCGGCATTGGTGGGTGGTCGTGAGGAGCAGACCGACCTGCTCCACACGATCATGCAGAATACGTCCCAGGCGGGGGGACGTCAAGACAGGGCCTCGTGAGCCCCATGAGGTGTCGTACTTGGATTTCATGAGTACGCACCCTCCAGTGTTCACCGAAGCTGAGGAACCACTGGAGGCGGACAACTGGCTGCTGACCATCGAGTCCAAGTTCGGGCTGCTCCAATGTACGGAGCAGCAGAAGACCCTGTTCGCAGCGCAGCAACTCCACGGTGCCGCTGGTGCGTGGTGGGCGAATTATGTCGCCTCACGTCCGGCTGGCCATGTCGTGGAATGGGGAGAGTTCCGGGAGGCGTTCCGCGCCTATCATATTCCTCCCAGGATCATGTAGAGGAAGTTCCAAGAATTCTTGGAGCTGAAGCAGGGCGGGAGGAGTGCCCATGACTACTCCCGTGCCTTCAACCATCTGGCACAATACGCGTCAGACTATATCTCCACTGAGGAGAAGAAGCGGGAACACTTCTATCGCGGGTTACACCCCGAAATGAAGACCCATCTCGTTCAGTGGAATCGCGGCACCTTCAACGACTTAGTCAATGCCGCGATTATGCAAGAGGACGCTCAGCGGGAGTTGGCAGCTTAGCAGAGGAAGCGCAGCGCTCCACCTAGCAGTGGGGGTGGCGCTCCCCAGAAGTACTGTATGGTGTATCGGACACCATCCGGGCAGCAGTGGCGTCCACCGGCGCGACCTCAACAGTTCGGGGGACGTTCGTTCCAAGCACCCCCGTTCCGTCCGCCGATGCCACCACCAAGACAGCAGGAGCAGCAGCAGCAGACGGTACCCGGGGCGTTTCCACCGCCACAACGCGCCACGGGATTCCGTCCACCGATCAGCGGGGGACCGCCCCATTTCACCTGCTTCACGTGTGGCCAGGCGGGCCACTTCGCGAAAGACTGTCCCCAGGGGCAGCAGAGCAGTGGGCAAGCCCAGTTCCAGGGTGGTGCTCGAGGCCGACCTCCGGTGAAGAAGGTTGGTCAGCGGACTGGTGGCGTCCGCAACCTCGACAATGAGGACGCCCCAGAGGGAGACAACATGCTGGCGGGTACGTTTACTCTCAACAATCAAGCCATCATCATACTTTTTGATTCTGGTGCAACCCACAACTTTATAAGCGCATCATATGTGGTTAAGTATCAGATGGGAGCCTTTCCAACCGAGTGTTCTTATATGATCTGCTCACCGGCAGGAAGGATTTCAGCAACGATGATGGTTCCAAAAGCACCACTGTGCTTAGGTGGGAAGATATATCCCACCACTATGATTATCCTTGAGGGGCAGAAGATTGATGCAATCTTGGGAATGTCATGGCTAAGCTACCATGGCGCTGTCCTGGAAACTCTAGTACGGACGGTTCACCTCAATTCCCCATTACACCGTCCGCAGTCCCTCCTATTAGATAATCCAGTCAGAGAGGTTTCAGCGATCAACAATACTGAAGCCCTCAAGTTAGAGGACATCCCCGTAGTCCGGGAGTACCCTGACGTGTTCCCGGATGACCTTCCGGGCATGCCACCAGAGCGGGACGTCGAGTTCAAGATTGAACTTGCACCCGGGACTACGCCCATATCTCAGAGACCATACAAAATGGCTCCCAATGAGCTGGCTGAACTGAAAGAACAGCTCAATGATCTGTTGAGCAAGGGTTTCATTAGGCCGAGTTCCTCGCCTTGGCGATGCTCGGCGCTGTTCGTGAAGAAGAAGGATGAAACATTGAGGCTGTGTGTGGATTACCGGCCGCTCAACGCCGTCACCATCAAGAATAAGTAACCACTGCCCCGTATTGACATTTTGTTTGATCAACTTGTGGGGGCAAGTGTGTTCTCAAAGATGGACCTTCGCTCTGGATATCACCAGATAAAGATCCGGGCGGAGGATATCCCGAAGACGGCCTTCTCGACGAGATATGGATTATATGAATATCTCGTCATGTCTTTTGGGCTCACAAATGCTCCAGCCCATTTCATGTATCTCATGAACTCGGTGTTCATGCCGGAGCTGGACAAGTTTGTGGTAGTGTTCATCGACGATTGCCGGAGCCCATTTCATATATCTTGGTTTACTCCAAGACAGAAGTCGAACATGCCAAACATTTGCGGATCGTTCTTCAATGATTGCGAGACCACAAGCTCTACGCCAAGTTCAGAAAGTGTGAGTTTTGGATCAGCCAAGTGCCATTCTTGGGACATATCATCTCCGCAGAAGGCATTGCGGTTGACCCAAGCAAGATAGAGCAAGTGCTGAAATGGAAAGCTCCCACATCAGTTCATGAAGTCAGAAGCTTCCTCGGGTTAACGGGATACTATGGGAGATTCATTCCAAGCTTCTCCAAGCTCGCTAAGCCAATGACAAAATTTCTGAAGAAGGAAACGAAATATGTTTGGAACACGGCGTGTGAAGGAGCATTCCAAGCATTGGTGAAGCATCTCACCACAGCCCCGGTCTTAGCTCAGCCGGATACAACAAAGCCCTTCGACGTGTATTGTGACGCGTCCGGTATTGGGCTCGGCTGCGTGTTGATGCAGGAAGGACGTGTGGTCGCCTATGGCTCACGCCAACTTCGGAACCATGATCAGCATTATCCCACTCATGATCTTGAGCTTGCTGCAGTGGTTTTTGTGCTAAAAATGTGGAGGCACTATCTCCTGGGGAATTTGGTGCACCTCTACACCGACCACAAGATTTTGAAATACATTTTCACCCAGAAGGAGCTGAACATGAGGCAAAGGATGTGGTTAGAACTGATCAAAGATTATGAAATTGAGATTCACTACCACCCCGGCAACGCGAATGTGGTTGCCGACGCGCTGAGTCGGAATTCACATGTCCATCACCTCACCATTACACCGGTGGAGGAGGAAGAGCCAAGTTTATACTTGGTTCCTTATGGGTCGCTTTAAAACCTTGCCCTCATCCCTACTATTAGGGAGGACATCACTGCAGCTCAGAAAACTGATAAAGGCATGGCACATCTCCGGAGACGGATAGACAATGGGGAGATCAAATGTTTCCGGAAGGATGATGAGGGGACGCTATGGTTCAATGACTGCATAGTTGTACCCCGGGATATGGAGCTGAGGAAGAAGATCCTCGATGAAGCCCACTTGTCTAAATACTCCATTCATCCGGGAAGCAACAAAATGTACCAAGATTTGAGAAAGAAATTTTGGTGGACACGGATGAAGCGGGAGGTAGCGAAGTACGTATCCGAGTGCGATACGTGTAGACGAGTGAAGGCTGATCACAGGAGGAAATCAGGGCTGCTGCAACCCCTGAAAATTCCAGCATGGAAATGGGAGGACGTGAGCATGGATTTTATTGTGGGATTACCATTAAAATCCAGCAAACATGATTCCATTTTGGTGATCTTTGACCGACTGACCAAGTTAGCTCACTTCATCCCCGTACATACACATTTCCATGCCAACAGATATGCGGAGCTATACATTGCCAGGATTCGATGCCTGCATGGTGTACCCAAGACCATAGTCTCAGACCGAGGTGCATTGTTTGTGTCTCGCTTTTGGGAGCAGTTGCATGCTGCTTTGGGTACTAAACTGATTAGAAGCTCCGCTTACCACCCTCAGACAGATGGCCAGACAGAGAGGGTGAATCAAGTATTAGAAGACATGTTGAGAGCGTGTGCCATCCACCATGGTAGGAACTTGGATGATCACCTATCATTGGCGGAATTCTCGTATAACAACGGCTATCAGGCGAATATCAATATGGCAACCCTACGAAGCTCTCTACGGTCGCAAATGCCGCACCCCATTAAATTGGTGCGAGTCCGGTGAGAGGGTCACATTCGGGGTTGACGTGGTGAACGACGCCGAAGAGCGCGTTCGGACGATTCAAGATAACTTGAAGGCCGCTCAATCCAGGCAGAAAAGCTATGCTGATAAGAGGCGTAGACCGTTGCACTTTGACGTCGGTGAACACGTGTACCTCCACGTGTCTCCGATGAAGAGCGTGCACCGGTTCGGTGTGAAGGGGAAGCTCGCTCCCTGTTTTATTGGATCCTATGCTATCACCGAGATGTGTGGACCAGCAGCCTATAGACTGGAGCTACCGGCATCCCTTGCTGGTGTCCATGATGTTTTCCATGTTTCGCAACTGCGAAAATGTTTGAAGCATACAGCTGCTGTTCCTACCGAAGACATCGGCGAGCTGAAACCGGATTAAACATATGATGAGTATCCGGTGGCAATTCTTGATGAAAAAGCCAGGACCACGCGTAGCAGAACGTTGTGGTTCTACAAGATACTCTGGAGCAACCACACCGCCGAAGAAGCGACGTGGGAGAGCGATGAATTCCTTCGCTCAAATTACCCGGAGTTCATGGCATCCCAACGCAGGTAAGTCCCTATTACATCACTATCTCTTCTTTTGTAAAATCGAGACGAGATTCTTTTAAGGGGGGAGGGATGTAAAAGCCCAAGAAAAGGGACCTGCAAAAACTTTTCTTCACCTCACAACACCACAGTTTTTATTGTGGATATCTTAGGAAATATTGTGAAGAGCAAGTAACCTCCATCAAAAGAGTGATTAGAGGGGAAAGCCTTCATTTTCACAAAGTGGGATTTGTACACATGAACATGAGAGGTTGAGCTCACCCCTAGAACTTAAAAAGTCTTGGGAGGGTTCAAGCCAAGTTTCATGCAAATCCAACACTTTTTGAGGCACTTTTGGAGGTATTTGAAAAAGAGGCCAATTTGAATATAAATTCAAATTGCAGCAACTTTCATCACTCAAATTCAAATGTTAGCTTCATATTCAAACTCAGCACATTTTTCTGAGTTAGCCCACCAATATTCATCCCTACTGGAGTTCATCTTGTCGGGAGCTAAATTTGCAATAATTCAAAACTGAATTTGAATTTCAGTTTAAACATGAAGCAAATTTAACACAACAAAGTTTATATTTAAGAACTCAAATTCAAACCAATACTTGGGGGCTAAGTCTCTCATTCAATGTTCAGTAGCTGGGATATTTACAAAAGAAAGGGGGAGAAAGAATTAGAAGGGAGAAGAGGGCCCACTGGTCAGCCACCCGTTGGAGCAAACTGACTCGGGCACGCGGTCGAACACCCTACGGCCGACAGCACATGGGGTCGACCCCATCCGAACGCGGCCACCGCGCCACCTCCTGCTCGGGGGATGAGGTCGTCGGCTACAAAGCGTGCGGTTGCACTGCTGGGCTGCGTGAAACCCCCCGTATCCTCTCTGTTCCACCGCCCACAAACCCAGCCACACACTCTGTGTTTCGCCACCCACTGATCGCCGGCGTCCGAGCAAACCAGGCGCTCTCGTGCCCGACGCTCAACACAAGAAACGACCGCCATAAGGTGCTGGTTCTGCTTGTCCTTACCATTCGGCATTTCATGCACCGTCGGGGGAGAATTTCTTCCGGGAACGCTACGGTGTTCTTAAGGCCGAGCTCCACCAAATCCAAAAAATTCACGGGTGTTGGCTTATCACCGGGCGTACCGAGCTAAACACACGATCTACACCCTGCCACGACCACCTAGGATAAAAAACCAGCAAGAACCATGGGCTAGGGTTACGGTTCTTCGATGTTTTCTGAGAACAGCCGATATCCGGCCTAGGTCACCAGTGAGTTCGTAGTTGCAGCTGTTTTCACGGGGATTGGTGCCCATGTCCGCGATCAGCAGGTGTCAGCGGAGCTCCCCGAGCAAACCGCATCGAAAAAGGTGCAGGGGATGCCGAGTTCGACGTCGCCGGTGAGCTCCCGGCCGCTGTTACCGGCGGGAGCACTGTTCCGGCCGTTGTCACGCTCTTGTTGTGGGGACCACCCCGCGGTTCACCCACTCCAAGATTGCATAGGGTGGTGCCGTGCGATGGGGCACCCAACAGCACACATGAAAAGAATAAAGAACAACATATAAACTTTTATTTGATATAAAACAGCGGAAGTCTTTTTACAAAACCTATTCGTACAGCGGAAGTAATATACATATATGGTCTCTCATCCTAGCTATGCAAAAGTGCAGCCGTCCAGCCCGGGGACGCTACACACTAGCAGCAAGTAACCGGAGATAACAGCGGTGTGCATGGCTCCAGCTCGGCCGTGTACCCCGACGGGGGCATCGCCTCGTCCTTGGAACCTTCCTCGTAACTCTCACCTGCACACAGCTCAAAATATTGCAACCGTGAGCACGATGGCTCAGCAAGTCTTAACCGTCAACCCTAGGCATGAAACTCTACGTGCAAGGATGTGTAAGGTAGGAAGGACTTTGCAATAAAGACACGCCTATAAGTTGAGCCTTGCTTTCAGATTTTATAGCAGCGGATTTGTATACCTTAGGCAGCCCTCACATCGGAAGTTCACAATCAAACTAGAAACGCTTTCCTCCGATGTGGTGATGCCCAAAGTGTAATATAAACTTAATTAGCTCTATAACTACAACACTTAAGGTATTCAAGACATTAATAGATCAATACAGCATTTTCAGTTGGCTTATTTCACTTCTTACTACGTCACAGCGCAGTGAACAAGCGGGTTCTCAAATAACCGCAAGGGACGGTGATTGCAATCAAGACACACCCGGATAACACGTTGCATACACCCACTTTCAGAAGCGTGATTCCACACCCCTTCCTACTCTGTTGTATGCAACAACCTTTCAAAGGCAACCCAAATGCCGAACCGGTCCATCCGTAACGGGTAGGAGGTCCCCGCGTGGAGCGTGACTGTGCCCACCGGCAGATTTACACCTTGCTACCCTCAACCCACTCCTATTTATGGTTGGGTAAGCCTCGACACCCAGGTTAACCAATTACATCGGTTTCCTGGTTCCCATATGCCAGTATGCATCTGGTACTGTTCGATACTTGTCCAGCAGGGCCGCACACGGACGGTCCTCAACCGACACCATCAGGGCTATGCATGTGAGACCTCTGCTCACTGCATCCTATCCCCCCTGCTGGGTCTCATTTTCATACAACTCAAGCCATTATCTACCTCTTTTCTTTCCGGTGATAAGTACTATCTCGCGAGTAGCTTCCAACCACTCGACTTCTACCGAGATCCTATACATTAGCATGGCATTGTCTACTCGTCGAGTTTGTAAACTACCCAACCCTCCATAGGATTTAAAGAGCTATGCAAGTGGGGTTTCAATCACCCTAACTCTAATGCAAACATTCAACCTAGACATAAATGATACAAATGAAAACTTTATAAAAGGTACTTAAGTGCAAACCGGGGCTTGCCTGGTTGCGAGTTAAAGGGAAAGTCAGCTTCTGGTGGGAGGACGTCCAAAGGCTCCGGTGCGTCCTCAACTTCGGTCACTAAATGAAATGTAGCAAAATAGATGTATAAGTATTAAGGCTTTATAAGAATTGAATTACTATTCATAGCTATTGCTATTTAGGATACTTAATTGGCTTTGGGATTTTTACAGTGGATACTAGACCCTCTAAGGATGATTTGAGCCAAATTTGGAGACATGTCATTGCATAATGTAGTCTTTAAAATTCCTACAAGTACAATGCTTCTCTGAATTGTGAGCCCAAATTAGGAGCTTTGACATAGCTAGTAATGGAAGATCTGATTAGGGTAAGTCTCCATGGTTCTAACAAAATTTGTTTCACCATTTTTGGAGCTACCATCAGAGAGATATGAATTTTTGAAGTTGGACAGGAGTTCTGAAAAGTTTCTGTTTAAATTTGAATTTTCCAAATAAAGGCTGAAATTTGGAAGGTAATTTGACCTAGCAACTAAACTCCAATGAAGCTCAAATTTGTACTGGAGACCAGTAATGTCATGAGGAACTTCCTGGCCAAATTTGAAGAAATTCCATAACAGAGATTATTCTGGACTAAATTCCCAAAAAATTAACTTTGATGAATCTTGGAGAATATCCAGAGATCTTCAGACTAATTTCTTTGCATTTATGCAAATTACTGACTGAGATAAACCCAACAAAATTTGTTTCACAAATTTTGGACATCCCTACAGAAAGTTATGGAGGTATGAAGGTTGAACCATTTTCTGGAAATCAATTCTATGATTTTTAGCTAATTTATTTAATCCTGAGATAACCTACTGATTAAGCCCTCCAAATAAGCTCCAAAAATCCTAAAAGTTTTACTGGAGGTCTGGCACTATGAAAAGGTCTAGCTGCCCAAATTTGGGAATATTTCATAAAGAATTGCTCCTGTAATAAATCCCTAAAGGATTTAGTAAAAACAATTCTACAGACATTCCTGGGCATTTTCATAGCATGCAATTTGTTTCTGTGTGAAGTAATCCTCCTAAGGATTCCAACAAAATTGGTCTCACCCTTTTTGGAGTTGTCTACACAAAGTTATGAATTTTTCAAACTGTGATAGCTCTCTGTTTAAAACCTACACTGAGACTTAACAGGGGGGCCCACTCGTCAGGTCCTTCTTCAACCTCCTGCCAGAGACGCGCGTGCACACCAGTTCAAATCGTGGCATGGCTCGTTCTCCCTCATTTCTCAACCAAATTAGCTCCGGTTTCGCCCTACATGCTCCTGGGAACATGGCGCAGCTGCCGGGCAAGGTTTCCACGCATGAAAACGGCCGAAAACAGGCCGGCACCAGTGGGGCGGCTCGAGAGCTCGGCATCAACGTGTTCTGGCGCGTCCGAAGCTTCTCCCGGCGAGCTACCTTGCACTAAAGCATCACCAATGATCGGGGAACATAGAACGCAGGCTAAACCTTGCAGAAAATGGCTGGAACATGGGGTTCACCGGAGGACCGACCCATTTTTGCCGCCGCCGGCGATTTCTCGTCGCCCGGGGCGTGTGGTGGACGGTTGGATGCGTGCTTTGGTGTGGGAGGGCGCTAGGATCACTAGTTTCTGTGGCTTGAATTGTAGAACCGATGATCAACCACGTCGGACGAATTTACAGTTTTGGTTTGGGGCTGTTCTTCACGTGTACAGGCGCCAAAATCCAAATTCCGGCAAGACAGTGATGGGGAAGGGCAAGGGGACTGCGGTAGCTTGATCTACACACCTTGATGCACCTTAGGGAGGTGCTGGACGTGCGGGAGAGGCGTTAGAGCGGCTGGAACGCGAGGAGCAGTGAGGGGCGACGGTGCTCTGCTTCTCCAGGTGAAGAATAGCTTGGGCACTGCGAGAGGAGGCCATGGATGAGCTGAGGAGCGGTGCAGCTCGTCGAGGAGGCGCCGGCGCAGCTCCTTTGGCGATCAACTGATGGTAGGAGGGGCTGGAGGCTGCTGGACCACGAGCACAGAGAGGGGGCGTGCTGTGTTTCTCTTCTGTGGGCGCTCGAGCAGCTGAGGAACATCGGGGGAACGTGTAGACAGAGGAGAAACAGGAGTGGTGCAGCT
The DNA here is from genome assembly GCA_030760725.1 of Neostapfia colusana. NCBI lineage: Eukaryota > Viridiplantae > Streptophyta > Magnoliopsida > Poales > Poaceae > Neostapfia > Neostapfia colusana. Next base: position 25,600,314 of record JASWHV010000017.1, on the reverse strand, counting down.
GCTACTGCTAAAGATCAACCACGCACAAAAAGCTGCCTTCCGGAGCAAGTTCTCCCAAGCTGCTTGGTGTCCTGCAGAGCACAGCTCGGTGGCACACCGAGATGAAAAACAGTCGGTTGGCTTGTTTTGGGTGGCTGACAATTGGGCCCCACCTCCCCTTTTATTTAGTCAAACTTTTCTCATATTTTCCCACCAGCAACTCAACATTAAAGACTAGACTTTACCCTAAAGTCATAGTTTGAATTTGCTGAATTCAAATAGTTTGAATTATGGTGTGAAATTTGGATGTGGTTGATCATTTGAATTTGAAAAATGAGTTTGAATTCTCCACTTTGTATTCCCTCAAAAATATAGCAAACCAGCTCCAAAATTTCCAATTTTTGGCATGGCTGCTTATTAAAAGGTGGAGAACCCATTTATGAAACCAAATTTTGAAATTGAGGGAATTGGAATTTGAAACTGAATTTGAAATTCAAATTAGAGGGCTTCTCCTTTTAATTCCAAACAAATATCAAAACTCCTCCAAATGAGCTGAAATTTGGAAGGGTGAATATTTGGACTATGAAGATCCAAGTTATGAATTTAGATCTCCATGTTTGGAAGTTTTGGGAAGTCTAAACCCTCACTTTGAACTCACACTTATTATAATTCCAAGTTTTAATTCCCCTCATTTTTCATAAGTGTACATGAGCTGAATTTTCTTGCTACCACTTTTTGGGGATTTTACATCCCTCCCCCCTTAAAAAGAATCTCGTCCCGAGATTCTAAAGGAAAAGTAAAGTGGGGAAAAACTTTACCGGGTATATGATGATAGCAAGTCCGGATAATATGTTCGTAAATAGTCCTCGCTTTCCCATGTCGCCTAATCAGCGGTATGGTTACTCCACAAGACCTTGTAGAACCATAAGGTCCGGTTTCTTGTGGCACGAGTCTTTTCATTGATAATCTGGATTGGATACTCCATGTACGTGAGGTCTGGTTGAAGAACTTCTATGTCTTCTGTGCGGACTTCAGCCGAGGGCTTGAGGCACTTTCTCAGCTGAGAGATGTGGAAGACGTTGTGAATGCCTGTGAGCGACGCTGGTAACTCTAGGCGATAGGCCACGGGTCCGCATCTTTCAGATACGTATTTTGCAGCGGTTGCAGCTGTCCGGCTTTACGCATATGGTCGGCCTTCACGCGCCGACACGTATCACATTCGGATACGTATTTTGCGATTTCTCTCTTCATCCGTGTCCACCAAAACCTGGTTTTCAGATCCTGGTACATCTTGTTGCTGCCCGGATGAATAGAATACTTGGACAAATGAGTCTCGTCCAAGATTTTCTTCCGAAGCTTCATGTCACGGGGTACCACTATACGGTCTTTAAACCATAGAGTGTCGTGTTCATCTCTTCGGAAGCACTTCATTTCGCCATTCTCCATCCTTCTCCGAATGTGCGACATTCCCATGTCTTTCTTCTGAGATTCCATAATCTCCTATCTTATGGTTGGGATGAGAGCAAGATTATATAATGCCCCATATGGAACCAAGTACAGACTCGGCTCCTCCTCTTCAAGTGGGGTGATGGACAGACTGTTGACATGGGATTTGCGGCTTAAGGCATCAGCAACCACGTTTGCCTTCCCGGGATGGTAGTGAATCTCGATCTCATAGTCTTTGATCAGTTCTAGCCATCTCCGTTGCCGCATATTCAACTCCTTTTGAGTGAATATATATTTCAGACTTTTGTGGTCGGTGTAGAGGTGCACTAAGTTCCCAAGCAAATAGTGCCTCCACATCTTCAAGGCCAATACCACAGCAGCGAGCTCAAGATTATGAGTCGGATAGTGCTGCTCGTGGTTACGAAGTTGACGTGAGCCATAGGCGACCACTCTTCCTCCTTGCATCAATACACAGCCAAGCCCGATGCCAGACGCATCACAATATACGTCAAAGGGCTTGGTTGTATCCGGTTGAGCTAACACCGGGGCTGTTGTAAGATGCTTCACTAATGCCTGGAAAGCTTCTTCACAAGCTGAGTTCCAAACATATTTGATCCCCTTTTTAAACAGTTCAGTCATCGGCTTAGCAAGCTTGGAGAAATTTGGTATGAATCTCCGATAATATCCTGCTAACCCGAGGAAACTCCTGACTTCATGGACTGATGTGGGGGACTTCCATTTCAGCACTTGTTCAATTTTGCTTGGATCAACTGCAATGCCTTCTGCAGAAATAATGTGACCAAGGAATGGCACTTGGCTGATCCAAAACTCGCACTTGCTGAACTTGGCATAAAGCTTATGGTCTCTTAATCATTGAAGCATGATATGCAAGTGCTTGGTGTGCTCCTCTTTAGACTTGGAGTAGACCAAGATGTCGTCTATGAACACTACCACAAACTTGTCCAACTCCGGCATGAACACTGAGTTCATGAGATACATGAAGTGTGCCGGGGCGTTGGTGAGACCAAAGGACATGACGAGGTACTCATATAACCCATATCTCGTCGAGAAGGCCGTCTTTGGGATATCCTCCGCTCGGATCTTGATTTGATGATATCCGGAGCGAAGATCCATCTTTGAAAACACACTTGCACCCACAAGTTGATCGAATAATATATCGATGCGGGGCAGTGGATATTTATTCTTAATGGTAACGGCGTTGAGAGGCCGGTAGTCCACACACAACCTCAAGGTTTCATCCTTCTTCTTCACAAACAGCGCCGAGCATCCCCATGGTGAGGAACTCGGTCGAATGAAACCCTTCTTCATCAAATCATTGAGCTGCTACTTTAGTTCAGCCAGCTCATTCGGAGCCATCTTATACCGTCTCCGTGAGATCGGTGTCGTCCCCGGTACAAGTTCAATCTTGAACTCGACATCTCTTTCAGGTGGCATACCCGGAAGATCGTCCTGAAAGACATCCGGGTATTCACGGACCACACGAATATCCTCAAGTTTCGTGGCTTCCGTGTTATAGGTGGCTGGAGTTTCTTGAACCGAATGGTCAAGAATAAGAACATGTGGTTCATGGAGTGGAGAGTTTAATCGAACCACACGTGGAATGATGTCAAGAACAGCACCATGGCGATGTAGCCATGACATTCCTAAAATGACATCAAGTTTTTGACTTTCTAACATGATTAGAGAAGTCGGATATAGATTCCCACGCAACTGTAATGGTGCTCTATAGACCATTCTATCAGCTGTTATTTTCCCACCCGGAGAACATATCAAATATGAATTATTTGTGGGAATGATAGGCAGTTGATATTTAATAACATAAGACTGACTTATGAAATTATGGGTGGCACCGGAGTCAAAAAGTATGACAACGGGATGATCTAGGTAAGAGAACGTACCCGCGAGGATGGGTTCGCCTTCCGGCACGTCTTCAGGGCTAAGTGGTGGACGTTGCCGGGTTTTGGTGCTGGTTTCTTGGGCTGATTGCGGGGCTGATTAGCACCCTGATATGGTGCGGCACCCTGCCCTGTCGCGGCTCGGGGCAGTCCCTCGAAATGTGCCCGACACGGCCACACGTGTAGCACGTGTAAGGTGTCGGGGTCCCGCCGACTTGAGGACGGAATCCCGGTGCACGCTGTTGAAACTGGGGCGCACGCGGGACCATCCTTTGCTGCTGCTGTTGCTGTGGTGGATACATCGGTCGAAAGCCCAGCGCATTATATTTCCGACCGCGAAACTGAGGCGGTCGCGCCGGTGGCTGCCATCTCTGACCGGATGGTGAATGATACACCACGCGGTATTTCTGTGGCGTCCCACCACTGCTGCTCGTCAGCGCGCTGCGTTTCCTCTTGTCAGAACCGCGCTCGCGCTGAGCATTCTCCTGTAGAATCATGGCATTAACTAGGTCGTTGAATGTGCCGCGATTGCTCTGGGCGAGATGGACCTTCATCTTGGAGTTCAGGCCCCGGAAGAACGCATTGCACTTGTTGTCTTCCGTGCCCACAAATCCTGGCGCATACTGCGCCAGCCGGTTGAATAACATGGAGTACTTATGAGCACTCCTCTCGCCTTGTCGTAGCGCCAGGAACTCCTGGAGCTTCATCTCCATCACACCGGGAGGTATGTGATAGGCGCGGAACGCCTCCCGGAACTCCATCCATGTGACGGCATGGCCAGCAGGTAAGGAGGCGGTGTAGTTCGCCCACCAGGTACCGGCTTCTCCTTGAAGCTGTTGCGCTGCATACAGCGCCTTCTGATGTTCGGTGCATCGTAGCAGCCCGAACATTGCCTCCAGAGTGCGGATAAAACTGTCCGCCTCCAAAGGTTCTTCGGCCTCCGTGAAGACCGGTGGATGGGTCGCCATGAATTCTGAATATGAACTTTGTTGGGTCTGGCATTGCCCATTGTCTTGGCGCCCTCCCTGATGCGACGCATTCTGCTGCACTAGCATCCGCAGCAGCTCGGTTTGCTCATCGCGCGAGCCGAGCACTGCGGCGAGAACCTCCGCCAGGTTTCTTGGAAGTTCTGGCGTTGGAGGAGGTGGTTGCTGCTGCGTCGTGGTCTGCTCCGGAGGTGGAGACTCATCACCACGAACTTGACTCGGACCTCCCTCCTCTTGCGTAGACCGTGTACGCACCATTCTGCATTCACATCATTTAAACGATCAGCACATGTTGGTTTATTTCATCCAGTCTATACAATAGTAATACGAGAATGGCATAGATAATGCGCATAACAAGCACACATATGGATAAAGTATAAACTTTATGCAACATATACATCCCTGGACCATGTCCCATGATCGAGTTCCAATGTATTGAACTTTATGGGTTAAAAGTTCATTTCGACCATCGGGGTCACCACGGGATGTGTGAGTGCGTTAGCATGCGTAATTCCTCGCTATTGTATTGGACCCAAACATGTACTAACTCGAAATGATACGTGGAATGCAGAAACTTTTCGACTCCAACTCGCTGTTTTACAACAGCCACTGGACGTCGAACGGTGAAACTAAGTGTTTTGGTCGAAACACAGAAAATTCCGGAGAGCATTTGGTCTGCCCTGTTTCTGGACAGTACCTACTCATCTGAGATTTTCATCCCATTGGAGGGAGATTTTGTTCTGGAACTCTACAGAAAAATTGTAGAGGACTTCAAAACCTTTCCAGAATGGTATCCCACACCTCCATTGATTCAACCAATCCTATGTTATGCCCTGTTCAAGTTCAGCAAAAGTTTCTGCCAAAAACAGGGGAGATTCTTCCTAAGTTTTTGAGATTGAATCTATACTCCCAATTGACTCTTAGTTCAATATAGGAGTTTACTAACCCCTAAATGAAATCCTAGACTTCATTGTGACACTTTTCTTTGAAAATAAACTTTTATGCAGTCGGTACTACGTTTCCTCACCAAAGAAAAATCCTAAACCGGTATTCCGGCATATACGTGTCAAATGGTGGAACTAAAGTCGTCGCTCACAAACGGTTTCTACACGTCATGCACTAACGTGGTTAGTGTACCTGCAGAAAAACACACAATAATGATGCACACAAAGGTTTTAGCATTGCAGGCAGTTCCATATCATAGTAAAAACATACGGTCCGTATCATTGCCATACGGATCGTCCTTGAGTCAAGCCACGTCTCAAGGTACATGGTCGTGTTTTCACACCACACGACGGGGAACCCGAGTAGAGCGTGAACGGGTCATCACGGTTGGGAATTTTATCAACCCAACGGATACCACCTACTGCCCCATGACCGTTGAGGCACGCCGATGGCGAGCGCTGCGTATGGCCCTTTGAACATTGAACGTTCAAGAGTTGCACACTATCGTGTTGCTTACCACACGATGGGGTATTCTCACTTTTGCCTAAAGCACGCTGGAGATCAGCGTTTTCATATGCTCTCAGAACCATTGAGAGGTTCAGAGACTCATATTCACTACCGTGCCAAGCCACGGTATACCATACCATACTATTACTCGTATGGGGAGTTACCGCAATTGATCCGCCTGCGGTGGCGTACCTTACCTCTTACCTGACATCGGAGTGTCGTTACAGAATGTATAACATATAAGTTAGCTTTTCCACCTTAGTAACTACTACTGTCATAGACCTTATGTGGGCCTAATGACTAATCCTCACTCCACTACTTCTAAGTTTTCAAAAATAGGCTCTTTTCGAGCGTGCTATTCCCAATGCGGCTCTGATACCACGTCTGTGGGGACCACCCCGTGGTTCACCCACTCCAGTATCGCATAGGGTGGTGCCGTGCGATGCGGCACCCAACAGCACACATGAAAAGAATAAAGAATAACATACAAACTTTTATTTAATATAAAACAGCAGAAATCTTTTTACAAAACCTAGTCATACAGCGGAAGTAATATACATATATGTCCTCTCATCCTAACTATGCAAAAGTGCAGCCGTCCAGCCCGGGGACGCTACACACTAGCAGCATGGAACCGGAGATCATGGCGGCGTGCAGGGCTCCAGCTCGGCCGTGTACCCCGACGGGGGCATCGCCTCGTCCTCGGAACCTTCCTCATAACTCTCACCTGCACACAGCTCAAATATTGCAACTGTGAGCACGAAGGCTCAGCAAGTCTTAACCGTCAACCCTAGGCATGGAACTCTACGTGCAAGGATATGTAAGATGGGAAAAGGAATTTGCAACAAAGACACGCCTATAAGTTGGTCCTTACTTTCAGTTTTATAGCAGCAGATTCATGTGCCTTAGGCAGCCCTCACATCGGAAGTCCTTAATCAAACAACAAACGCTTTCCTCCGATGTGGTGATGCCCAAAGTGGAATATAAACTTAATTAGCTCTATATCTACAGCAATCAAGGTATTTAAGACATTAAGAGCAATGCAGCATTTTTAGTTGGCTTATTTCATTTCTTACTACGTCACAGCGCAGTGAACAAGCGGGTACTCAAATAACCGCGAGGGACGGTGATTGCAATCAAGACACACCCGGATAACACGTCACATACACCCACTTTCAGAAGTGTGGTTCCACACCCCTTCCTACTCTGTTGTATGCAACAACCTTTCAAAGGAACCCAAATGCCGAACCGGTCCATCCGTAACGGGTAGGAGGTCCCCGCGTGGAGCGTGACTGTGCCCACCGGCAGATTTACACCTTGCTACCCTCAACCCACTCCTATTTACGGTTGGGTAAGCCTCGACACCCAGGTTAACCAATTACATCGGTTTCCTAGTTCCCATATGCCAGTATGCATCCGGTACTGTTCGATACTTGTCCAGCAGGGCCGCACACGGACGGTCCTCAACCGACACCAACAGGGCTAAGCACGTGAGACCTCTGCTCACTGCATCCTATCCCCCCTGCTGGGTCTCATTTTGTTACAACTCAAGCTATTATCTACCTCTTTTCATCCCGTGCAATAAGTACTATCTCGCGAGTAGCTTCCAACCACTCGACTTCTACCGAGATCCTAAACATTAGCATGGCATTCTCTACTCGTCGAGTCTGTAAACTACCCAACCCACCATAGGATTTTAAGAGGCTATGCAAGTGGGGTTTCAATCACCCTAACTCTAATGCAAACATTCAACCTAGACATAAATGATACAAATGAAAACTTTATAAAAGGTAGTTAAGTGAAAACCGGGGCTTGCCTTGTTGCGAGTTAAATGTAAAGTCAGCTTCCGGTGGCAGGACGTCCAAAGGCTCCGGCGTATCCTCAACTTCGGTCACTATTATGAAATGTAATAAAATACATGTATAAGTATTAAGAATTTATAAGAATTGGACTTCTATTCATAGCTATTGCTATTTATAATCCTTAATTGGCTTTGGGATTTTTACAGTGGAGACTAGACTCTCTAAGGATGATTTGAGCCAAATTTGGAGACATGTCATTGCACAATGTAGTCTTTAAAATTCCTACAAGTACAATGCTTATCTGAATTTTGAGCCCAAATCAGGAGCTTGACATAGCTAATGGTGGAAGATCTGATTAGGGTATGTCTCCATGGTTCTAACAAAATTTGTTTCACCATTTTTGGAGCTATCATCAGAGAGATATGAATTTTTGAACTTAAACAGGAGTTCTGAAAAAGCTTCTGTTTAAATTTGAATTTTCAAATAAAGGCTGAACTTGAGAAGGTAATTTGACCTAGCAAATGACCTCCAATAAAGCCCAAATTTTTACTGGAGATCAGTATCTATGAAGAGGTTTGGCTACCCAAATTTGGGAATATTTCATAAAGAATTGCTCCTGTAATAAATCCCTAAAGGATTTATTAGAAACAATTCTACAGAAATTCCTGGGTATTTTCATAGCCTAAAATTGGTTTCCCTGTGAAGTACTCCTCCTGAGGAATCCAACAAAATTGGTCTTACTCTTTTTGGAGTTTTCTACACAAAGTTATGGCCTTGTAAAGATCAGCTAATTTCTGAAATTATTTCTCTAATGGAAACTTCAAATAATTGGGCTGGGCCCACTGTTTTAATTCGGGCCAGTCAGATTTTGGCAACACCGGGGGCTACGGGGTTATTCCCGCACAGCCGCACCAGATCCGGCGCCACAAGCTGATCCGGCGCCTTCCTGGTGCCACTGACAGGTGGGGCAGGCCCCCACCTTCTTCAACCTCGCGCCCGGCCAGCCTCCTCGCCGGAGAAGCGACTGTGCCTCGTCGGAACGGCTGTCCCGTGCCTCAAACGGCTCAACCCTCGCCGCCTGTGCCTAAAACCCGACGAGGAACACTTTGGTGAGCTCGGTGGCGGTGCTAACTGGCCGGAAATACCTCCCCGACGGTGGCAGTAACTCGGGCGACTCCGGCGACGTGGTGTTCGCCCGGCAAGCCCGGAAACCGACCGCAGTTGGGTCCTACAGCACCACGGTGACCTGGGGAGCTCGGAACACTACCCTGATCCCCCGGAAAACGGCTGGAAACATGAGCTCACCGTGTGACCGAAATGGTTCTTCCCCGCCGTGAGGAAAAACACGGAGAACTCTTCGGACTCTGCATGGATTTGCTTGCCGTTTGCTCGAGAAGGGTCGTCATGGCTTGGAGAACCTATGCCTAGACTCTTGCGAGCCCCAACCCAATATGGCCCTGGAATTTCCCGATTTATTTCAACTCGGTTCCAAGGAACCCCGGCGACAAACTTCGAATTCCGGCCAACCTAGGCTATGACCTAGCTCCAAACTGGGAGGACAGGAAGAAGGGTCGACAACGCACCTAGAACACCGGTTGGATGAGCGTGAACGAGCCGGAGGTGGCCGGTCGACGGTGCGGCGTCTTGGCGGCAAGCTGGAAAATGGAACGATGAACTTAGGCTCAGTTCTCGGGACCAGCTCGAAGGAACGGCAGGGGCTGTCGTCAGAGAGGAACTAGAGGGCCTTGCGCACCTTCCTACGACCTCAACCGGGCGTGACAACGTCGGAGTGGTGTCGATGACGGACGGCGACGCGGATCAACCGAGCGGCGGCCGAGGCTACGCGAACTGAGCAGGGAACAGGGAAAACACGTCGGTGAACGGCCGAGAGAGCAAGGGGGGGTTGTTCTGGGACTGTGGCACGCGCGGACGATCAAGTAGGCGGCAGAAACAGGAGGTGGCGCGGCACACCTCGGGCGGGGGTCGGAGACGGGAGCTGTCTCGCCCCTGCTGTTCGACCGAATGGAGCAAAGGCGGTAGCTCCTGTGGGCGGCTGACAAATGGGCCCCACCTCCCCTCTTTGTTTAATCAACTTTTTCTGATATTTTCCCACCAGCAACTCAACATTAAAAACTTGACTTCAACCCCAAGTCATAGTTTGAATTTGCTGAATTCAAATAGTTTGAATTCGGGTGTGAAATTTGGATGTGGTTTGATCATTTGAATTTGAAAAAGAGTTTGAATTCCGCACTTTGTATTGCCTCAAAAATATAGCAAACCAGCTCCAAAATTTCCAACTTTTGGCATGGATGCTCATTCAAAGGTGGAGAACACATTTGTGAACCCAAATTTTGAAATTGAGGGAATTGGAATTTGAAACTGAATTTAAAATTCAGATTAGAGGGCTTCTCCTTTTAATTCCAAACAAATATCAAAACTCCTCCAAATGAGCTGAAATTTGGAAGGGTGAATATTTGGACTATGAAGATCCAAGTTATGAATTTAGATCTCCATGTTTGGAAGTTTTGGGAAGTCTAAACCCTCACTTTGAACTCACACTTATTATAATTCCAAGTTTTAATTCCCCTCATTTTTCATAAGTGTACATGAGCTGAATTTTCTTGCTACCACTTTTTGGGGATTTTACACCAACCTTCTTGACCGGAGGTCGGCCTCTAGCACCGCCCTGGAACTGGGCTTGCCCGCTGCTCTGCTGCCCCTGGGGACAGTCCTTCGAGAAATGGCCCACCTGGCCACACGTAAAGCATGTGTAGCGAGGCGGTCCTCCGCTGATTGGCGGACTAAAACCCGGGGCGCGTTGTGGCGGTGGAAACGCCCGGGGTGCCATCTGCTGCTGCTGTTGCGGTCGCAGTGGTGGCATCGGCATTCGGAATGGGGATGGCTGAAAAGAATGACCCCCAAACTGCTGAGGTCGCGCCGGTGGATGCCACTGCTGACCGGATGGTGTTCGATACACCATGCGGTATTTCTGGGGAGCTCCACCCCCACTGCTGGGTGGAGTGCTGCGCTTCCACTGCTCAGCCGCCAACTCCCACTGAGCATCTTCTTGCATGATCGCGGCGTTGACTAGATCATTGAACGTGCCGTGATTGCATTGGACGAGATGCGTCTTCATCTCGGGGTGTAATCCCTGGCAGAAGTGCTCCCGCTTCTTCTCCTCGGTGGAGACGTAATCCGAAACATATTGCGCCAGATGGTTGAAGGCACGGGAGTAGTCATGGGCACTTCTCCCGCCCTGCTTCAGCTCCAAGAACTCTTGGAACTTCCGCTTCATTATCCCGGAAGGGATATGGTAGGCGCGGAACACCTCCCGGAATTCTTCCCACTCCACGGTATGGCCAGCCGCACGTGAGGCGACATAATTCGCCTACCACGCACCAGCAGCACCGTGAAGCTGCTGCACCGCGAACAGAGTCTTCTGCCGCTCCGTACATTGGAGCAGCCCGAACTTGGACTCAATTGTCCACAGCCAGTTGTCGGCCTCCAAGGGTTCTGCTGCTTCTGTGAACACCGGAGGGTGCGTACTCATGAAGTCCGAGTACGTCACTTCACGGGGCTCACGAGGCCCCCTCTCTTGACGCCCCCCGCTTGGGACGTAATCTGCACGATCGTGCGGAGCAGGTCGGTCTGCTCCTCACGACCACCCACCAGTGCCGCAATCACATCAGCTAGCGTAAGCCGAGGCGGCGGTGGTGGTTGTTGCTGCGGGGTGCTGTCGTAGGCAGGTGGCTGGGAGTCATCACCCCCTGCTGGCTAGAACCACCAATCTCATGCGTGGTCCGAGTGCGAACCATCTGCAACCATACGACAATAAACATCAGTCCTGCAACATACTTCATGCAGTCCAATAGGCATAAAACATAATGACAGTAAAACATGCGATACATCTCGTATACAGATAATGTAATAACTTTGCACAAGCTACACCATTACCAGACCAAATACAAGCTAGTTAAATCCAACTTGACGGACTTCCTCTTTGGAAGTTCATCACAACTAGGTTTGGTCACTATGAGACGTTACATCGCTTTGTCATCACGTATACTACCCTTTTATCTTCAATACGACACAAACATGGTCTCTGGTAAAAGAAACTTGAGTAAGACATATACTCAAATCTTTAACTAGTTGAAGATAAGCACTCATGAGTATGCTCTACCCCATTGGAAGTACTTAAACCCCCTAGTGTACAACAATCTCTCAAATGAGTTCAACTGTCATCCCTCTGTCAGAATGACCTGTTTCTACATATCCCAGATTTTGATCTGGTTATGGGCATTTTCACGACTCAAGCTGAATACCAAAGTTAAAGTTAACTTCAGTATCTTTCCAACGGATATTTATTTTCCCTCAGATCGGCTCTGGTTAAAAAGTTATGGTAATTCAAATTCAACAGAATTTCTGGAAGAATTTCCACAGCCCCTCCTTTGGAGGTTGCTGTTTTCAACTCTAATTTCCACTGAGTTCTTTGCTGAAATTTCAGAAACTTTGAATTACAAAGATGTAAAACATCTCCTACCTATTCCAAGAATATACCAGCCTGTGGCGGAGCGGGATCCGCTCATCCAGGATCGCAGAGGGTGGTGCCGCACGATGCGACACCCAACAACACACATCATAAGGACACATTGTATTACATAGAAAACCAACTGAAATGTACAAAGTAGTACAATACTTCAGTTACAAACTAGTGATTATATTACAGAAGCGGAGACTAATTTTGTTCAACTCACGCCCGTCTACCTAGCAAAAGTCGGTTGCCCAGCCCTAGGGCAACCCACAGTAGCTGCACTCCTCAGCTCAGCGCAGCGTGTACGGCTCCCACTCAGCCGTGGTCCCCGACGAAGGGTAGCCCTCGCCGGTGGACTCGTAACCCGAGTCCGTGGGATGCTCCTCACCTGAAAAACACTTATAGCAGCAACTGTGAGCACGAGGGCTCAACAAGACTTAACCGTCTCACCTAGGCATGAAACTCTACATGCAGTTTATACAGACATGGGATGCTAAATTTCAGCAAATGGACATGCCTACAAGTTCATCCTTAGTTCATATTTTAGCCACAGGTTAACAATTCATGAATCTGAAATTTAGTAAGCAATATTTGGTGGCACACATGTAGCAATACAATTATACATATCAGCAGAATTGAATCATAACATTCTATAGTTTATCTACATTACGACGCAGTGAACAAGCGATATTAGTCACCGCGAGGGACGGCAAATCGACTCGATATACCCCTGCAGGGATACCCAAAGAGCACGTCACGTACGGCCACCCGTGGAGCTGCACAGCACGCTGACTCGATGCCATACGGGACAACCTTTCACCCAACAGCCCAAACGTCAAACCGGTCGCACCGAAACGAGCAGGAGGTTCCCTACACGGAGCATCTCTCTATGCCCATTATAAGATTTCCACCTTGCTGCCCTCAGCCTACACCTATAAATTGGTGCATTATGCCTCGACGCCTGGAGGTATAGGTTACATCGGTTTATCGGGGCCCATATATCCGATATGCCTTCGGTACGTTCAATACTTGTTCAGCAGGGCCACACACGGATCGCTCCTCAATCGACATGGACAGGGCTGCACACATGAGACTTCCTTTTTCTGCGCCCTAGCCCCTGCCTAGTCTCATTTTCATTACTAAAGTGATCTCACATCACTTGAATCAATCCCATGTGTCCCAAGCCTAACTCGCGTGTAGATTCCAACTACTCGACTTGTACCGAAGTTCTATGAATCACTGTGCATAGCCTGTAAACACGAGGACTTAGACACTACCCTCACTCTTATAGGAAAATTCTGGTTATGCACTTGGGTTTCATCCATCCTACACCTAATACACATCCATACCACATACTAAGTATACATAAAGCAAAACTTTACAAAAGGGGTTAATGCAAACTGGGGCTTGCCTTGTTACTGCTGATCAGATGTTAAGGCTTCGTCCGGAAGAAGGAAGTCGAGCACTTCCAGAGTTTCCTCGCCTTCAGCGACTACACATCAACGATATACTATATGTCAATTCAAATGCAATGTTTAGAACTGAATAAGTAATTACTATAACTCTAGCTAGCCCTCCCCTTTGGTTCTGAAACTTGTATGGTGGCTTGGTAGGGTCCTAACCAGAGTCTTGACTAAGTTTCATTTGAAACAAAGTTCATTTGAGCTTTGTACAAATAAAAGCCTATTTGGTCAATATTGGAGCCTCTAAGGAATTACATGGGTTTTCATGGCTCCAACCATTACTTTATGGAAACTAGAATTTGAGATGATTCTAATGGAATTGGTTTCATGTAATTTGAAGATATCTAGAGGGAGTTATGCCCTAGAAAAGATTTGAAAAAATCTGAAAAATGTTTCTGTACATTTCTTTATTTTCCCAGGGAAGTTCACTTAATCACAATCTTAGGGGGACTAAATGAACTTGGATGGGTCTGAAAATTTTAATGTGACTCAAGAATTTCCCAATGAACCTCTCAGCCAAATTTCATAATTTTTCATAAAGTAATTGTCCAGATAAAATTCCTGACAGTTTAAACGTTAGGGAATTAATTCTGGAAAACTATTAAGTTATATGCATTTGAAGTTTGAACTAAACTGGAAAATCCCAAAATGTTTAAACTCTGCGGGTGTGCCCCACTCTTTAAACCGGCCCACTGAGATTTCGGCCACACCACAGCCCATGGGGTTTTACCCGCGCTGCCGCATCGGATCCCGGCTGCAAAGTGGATCCCCGCGAGAGAACAGGGACTGACCGGTGGACCCGGCACCCCCTTCGTCTACCTCGCGATCTCCCGCGACTCCCGCGGTGGTGCTTCGCCAGAGAACTCGCCGCCGGCCATTTGTGTGAGGGGCCAGGCACTCGACAGGACCTCGTTGGGTGCTGCCGTGATATGCGGCACCCAACAGCACACAGATCGAGGAAACACATCACATTACATAAATCATTTGCGGAAGCATACAAAAGTATTTTACAAATACTTATATCAAAATAAGCTACAGCGGAAGACTATATCTCTCACGACTCATTTCTAACTTAGCAACAAAGAAACAGTCCAGCCCGCGGACGTTTCTTACTAGCAACATGAAGAAAAACTGCAGCGGCGAGGGTGCTCTTGAGTAATCACTTTGAGGTTTCCGAGTCTCATTGACATCCCTTCTCATGAGCATGAAGTCAATTCTGCAAAACAACTCAGATAGCATCCGTGAGAACAAAGGCTCAGCAAGTCTTAACTGTCAATCCTTGGCATGAAACTCTACATGCAAGGATGTGTAAGATAGGAAACAGGACTTTGCAATAAAGACAAGCCTACATGTTGATCCTTATTTTCAGTTTTATAGCAACAGTTTAATGAGCCTTAGGCAGCCCTCACATCGGAAGTCCACAATCAAACAAGAAACGCTTTCCTCCGATGTGGTGATGCCCAAAGTGGAATATAAACTTAATTAGCTCTATAACTACAGCAATCAAGGTATTCAAGACATTAATAGTTCAATACAGCATTTTCAGTTGGCTTATTTCACTTCTTAATACGTCACAGCGCAGTGAACAAGCGGGTACTCAAATAACCGCGAGGGACGGTGATTGCAATCAAGACACACCCGGATAACACGTCACATACACCCACTTTCAGAAGCGTGATTCCACACCCCTTCTTACTCTGTTGTATGCGACAACCTTTCAAAGGCAACCCAAATGCCGAACCGGTCCCTCCGTAATGGGCAGGAGGTCCCTGCGTGGAGCATGACTGTGCCCACCGGCAGATTTTTACACCTTGCTACCCTCAACCTACTCTTATTTACGGTTGGGTAAGCCTCGGCACCCAGGTTAACCAATTACATCGGTTTCCTGGTTCCCATATGCCAGTATGCATCCGGTACTGTTCGATACTTGTCCAGCAGGGCCGCACACGGACGGTCCTCAACCGACACCAACAGGGCTACGCACGTGAGACCTCTGCTCACTGCATCCTATCCCCCCTGCTGGGTCTCATTTTCGTAACTCAAGTCATTTTCTTCCTCTTCTCATTCCGTGTGATAAGTACTATCTCGCGAGTAGCTTCCAACCACTCGACTTCTACCGAGATCCTAAACATTAGCATGGCATTCTCTACTCGTCGAGTTTGTAAACTACCCAACCCTTTATAGGATCTAAAAGTCTATGCAAGTGGGGTTTCAATCACCATAACTCTAATGCATACAATTCAACCTAGACATAAGTGATACAAATGGAAGTTTTATAAAAGGTACTTAAGTGCAAACCGGGGCTTGCCTGTTTTGCAGGGTAGTAGTATATAAGCAGTTGGTGATCCTTGCTGATCAACCCTTGATTCTCCGGAGTTTGATCCACTTCAATGAATCGCTCGTTTGAATCCCCTTCGTTGTGACTCCGGATGCGATGTATATGCACAATTTTTATAGAATGCATTTGAAAGAAGTTAAGACATGATTTTTTAGGAACAGAGGTTATGTGGAAAAGCCAAGAATGGCTTGGTTTGCCTCTGTTGTGCATAAAAACAGGAATAAGCTCACTTGCTCTTAGTGTCTTAGCTATACACTAACTAATTTTCCCTAATGTTCATAAAAGATGAGCTGAAAGGATTTGAAGGCAGCTGAAGAATAAGAACTTCAATGGCTTCAAAACTTTGACAGCAGGTTCTATAGTACCTAGGGACTTAGCTTGCCAAATTGCAGCTAATGTGGAATATAAATGTGTTCTCCACAACTCCCACCATGCTCTTATGTATTTTTCCCCACATACATAAGTATGGAGAACAAGAACAGGGAGTCCTAATGCTCAACTTGAGCTTATAATTTACATGTGAGTTCCTGGTCACATGAAAGTAATTTGATCCAAAACTCAGCCCTTTTACTTGAGTAGTTCTTCCAGAACAATTCTTTAAGCATTGCTACTCAAAAGAATTAATTCTGAAGTAATGTGCATTTTCATGCCCATAAGTGAACTACAATATCAAGTATGTCTCAGAGAGCTTGCCTAAATTTTTTTATGATTTTTTGAGCTATGGATTTCCCAAAATGGATTTTATAAGTGGGAAACATTTTTCTGAAAATGTTTCTGGACTCTTATGACAAAAGCAGATTGTATTTAGCAAACTCCTACTCATATGATCTTCAAATGAGCTGAAACTTTGCGGGAAGGTCAACAATAAGCTAAAGAACATTCTGGCAAAATTTGAGGAATTTTGGATAAACCAAACTCCCTCAATAATTATTTTTCAGAAAAAGTTCAAAGAATTTTCCAGAATTATCTATTGACTTTCATACAAATCTGAGTTCATATTTGGATAGATCCCTGAAAAATGAATCCAACCCAATTGAAATCATTCAATTTGGAGGTTTCCACAAAGATATATGATTTTCCAAATTGTGGCAAACACTGAAATTATTTTCCCTACTGAAATTTGACTGGGCCCGTTATTTAAATCCTAAACAATCAGAACTGGGCCACACCGGGCCACGGCATTTTGGCGCGCAACCACAGAAGATCACTGAGCCACAACAGATCCTTTGTTTAAAATTTTTAGCCGCTGACGCGTGGGGCCCTCGCTCCTTCTTCTTCCTCCGGCTGCTTTTCCCGCGCCCGCACTGCCCCTCGCCGGCCCGATGCCAGAGCTCCCCGGCTCGCCATTTCCAGCCACCGCCCGAGCTAAGATTTGCCGCCAGAGCGTTTATGATGTCGAGGAACACGGCTGCGGCACTAGTTTGAGCTGCTGGTGACTGGAAACACCCCAGCGACGTGTGGCGGCCTCGGTTGCCCTTCGGCGCCATCGGCCAGGGTTCCTAGCCCTCCAACACAGCAGCAAAAACGTGCTACAGCACCGGTGGAGGATCGCACGGCTCGGCATGACCCCAAACTGGCTCGGAAATGTCCGCAAATAAGGTTTCACCGTGCGAACGATTGATTCTGCCATGAACACCCATGGTAGAGCTCAAAATCCGTTGTTCCCAGTTGGTTTCATGCCATGGATGTTAAAGAGAATATGATCGCCGGCTAATCCAGCTCCTACGTGCAAAGTTTAACGCGCTAAGAATGAATAGAGGTGGCGAATTTTGGATTCCCATACCGGATGCTCGGGTTGAAGCCGCCGGAGCAAAAACTTTAAATTCGCTGGCTACGCTCCATGGTTTGCTCCAAGTTTTGGGTGAGAGCAGCAACACAGCAGCACGCTCCTGTGGCCGTGCTTGATCGGGCTTGAATACTTCTGTGGAGCGCTGTCCACGTGAAGCTGACCGCCGGTTCTTTTGAGGTCGCCATGGAGTGGTTGTTTTGAGGGCTCAGGAACGCCAGGACTCGGTTGTTTTTGGGGCAGGGGGTGAGCAACGGTTGCGCCTCGGCGTTTTGCAGCTCAGAGGCAGTGGGCGCGGTGATTTCTGCCGGTTTCCCGGTTGCTTCCGAGGCAGCGTCGGGTTGAGGAGAGTTCTGTTCGGTTGGTGCTCGTGACGAGGTAGCGAAGAGCAACTAGCTCATTCTGGGGAGAGGAGATCATGTTGAGGGAAAAGAACACCACACACAGGGTGCCAGCACGAGGGAACGCGAGCAGGAGGTGGTGCAGCCGTTCTCGGTGGCGCCCGGGTGCAGTCCCCCCGTGGAGGTGGAGAAAACAGAGAATTCTTTGCTTTGTGTGCAAGTCATTGTGTACCAATGACATGTGGGGTCCACCCCAATTTTCCCTCCACAAATATATTCTTATGTCAATCTATTGTACTCAAACATTTTGAATTTGAAAAGTGGGCTAGCATTTGAATTCATCAAATTCAATTTGAATTTGCATAGCAAATTTGGATTTGGTTGAAATTGAAAAGGCTTCTGTTTAACTCCTTTTTGAGCCCACCCTAAAAATGAAAAGTTTGCCTCCCTAAACTTCCACACTTCTAAGATATAGGGCTGCATGGTTATTCAAAGTTTTTGGGCCACCATTTGTGTGGACTTTGAATTAGAAATCTGATTTTTAAACTTTCATGCAAAGAGGTATTTAAATTCTTATTGGTTAAACACCTTGAAATAAAGATGTAGGCCTCATTTTGGATAATCATCCATGTATCCCTTTGCATGAAGAAAAGTTTTAGCAAGTCCCATTTTTCATGACTTTGTCACACATATGAATTCAAACCATGGTCTATTCATATGCATTTTTGGGACTTTTACATTCCTCCCCCCTTAAAAGAATCTCGTCCCGAGATTCCAAAAGAAGAACGAAAAGGGAGAGGTAATTAAAAACTGTACAACAATTAAAGTTCGTGATAATTGGTGTGGAGATAATCATTACTTTCCCAAGTCGCCTCTTCCGCGGTATGATTACTCCATACCACCTTGTAAAATCTGATCGTCCGGTTCCGGGTTTCTTTTCATCCAAAATCTGAACCGGTCGCTCGGAGTAGGTAAGGTCCGGTTTTAATTCGTTGATTTCTTCGGTGCGGACAGCAGCGGTAAATTTGAGATACTTCCGCAGCTGCGACACATGAAATACGTCATGGACACCCGTAAGACTGTTCGGTAGTTCCAGACGGTAGACTACGGATCCGCAATTCTCCGTGATAGCAAAAGGACCTATAAAACGGGGAGCGAATTTCCCCTTTACACCGAACCGGTGAATTCCCTTCATTGGAGATACACGAATATAAACGTGCTCTCCGATATCAAACTTCAATGGCCTATGCCCTTGATCAGCGTAGCCTTCAAATTTTCTTGTATCAACCGAACTCGGTCTTCGGCTTCGTTGACAAGATAAATCCCAAACAGAACTCGTTTGCCGAACTCACACCAATTCAGCGGTGTGCGACACTTTCTTCCGTAATTCCAGGTTACGGGGTACGACTATCCTGTTCTCGAACCACAGGACACCGTATCTGTCCATCCGGAAACATTTCAGTTTCCCACTGTCTATACGTCTCCGCAAATGTGACATTCCCCTATCATGTTTCTGGGCTGCCACCCTCTCTTCACAGATAGTGGGGATAAAAGCTAAATTGCAGAGAGCTCTATAGGGAACCACATGTAATGGTGGCTCGCTCTCTTCCAACGGTATGATGGTCAGATTATGAATGTGTGACATGCGATTCGGCGCATCTGCCCCACGTTTACTTTGCCGAGGTGATAATGGATCTCTAGTTCATAATCCTTTATCAAATCCAACCATCTTTGCCCCGCTAGTCCGAGGAATTTCCGTACCTCGTGACTATACCCCGGGGACTTTCAAATGCAGCACTTATGTGATCTTGCTCGGGTCTACAACAATGCCCTTCGCTGATATACTATGCCCGAGACAAGATACTTGCGATATATAAAATTCGCACTTGCTGAATTTCACGTATAGCTTGTGATCCCGCAGACTTTGCAAGACTATACGCATATGCTTCTCGTGTTCTCCCTCCGACTTGGAATAAACCAGTAGGTCGTCGATGAAGACCACGACAAACTTGTCCAGCTCCTGCATGAATACCAAGTTCATCAAGTACATGAACTGAGCTGGAGCATTGGGGAGGCCAAGGAACATGACAAGGTATTTATAAAGCCCGTACCTCGTAGAAAAGCTGTCTTCGAAATATCCTCAGCCCCTCTCTTAATCTGATGGTACCCAGATCTTAAGTCAATCTTGGAACAAGATCTTTGTTTTGAGCAACTGATCAAACAAAATGTTGATCTGCGGCATTGGGTACTTATTCTTGGTGGTCACAGTGTTGAGCAGACGAACACCATAAAAAATCGTAGTGTTTCATTCCTCTTCCTTTACAAATAATGCTGAACAACCCCAAGGTAATGAACTTCGTCGTATAAAACCCTTGCTCCCAAGGTTATTCAGCAGTGTCTTCCAATCTGCCCATTCATTGGGTGCCATGTTGTACGGACTTCGTTAACTCGATGGTGTTCCCAGCGCAAGTTCCATCTGGAGCTCTACGTCCCGTTCAGGCAGGATACCCGGTAACAATTGGGAAACACATCCTGAGATTCACGCACCACCGGAATGTCCTATATCTGAACAGTTTCCGAGTGGGTCAATATTGCAATCTGTTGCCGACTGGCGCCCAGAACTAATGTATGAAGACCGTGCTGAGGGGAGTCGAGTTTAACGGTTCAAGAACTGATGTTGAGAACCGCATTGTGGTAATTCGACCATGACATCCCCAAAATAATATCGATCTTCAGACCCCCGAGAGAAGAGAGGGTCGTGGTTTATAGTCTAACTTCCAAACAAAGAGGTGCTCGGAAGACAACATCACTTGTTGTAATGCTGCCCCGGGCGAAGACATGAGGTATTGACTCTTTGTAAAAGTAGTTTGGAGCTGATGTTGAGCCACAAAAGACTGACTAATAAAGCTAGGTGTGTCACCGGCATCGACGAGAATTAATACCGGTAGCTAATTCAGAGAAAACATCTCTGCTAACGCGGCTTCTCCTTCCGGAACATCCACAATCACTATGTAGTGAATGTTGCTCCTTGTCTACCCTCTTTTCTGCAGATATAGGTACGGGTCTGAATATTGATACATTATGACTTGTATCCTTGAACTCACTCCAGACAATACCTAGTATAATGACCCATCCGACCACAAGTAAAGCACAGATGTCTCTTCAGTGCCTCGCTGTCCTGTGGTTGGGAGCTAGGTACATATAGCTGCAGCAATAGAACACAAACCACTGTCTGACGCTGCGGTTGTGGAGGTGGTGTAAGTTGTGGTACTTGATGTCAGAAGTATGTGAAAATATGTAGAACATGAACATGCTAACACTTTGTGAAAGCATAACACAAATCCATGTTTACACCTCTTCCTAAAGCAACCACAACCAATCCCCTATTCTGTACAGAACATACCTTTCTGTACTTAACCCAGAATTTGATTCGGTTAACAGCATTTTCATAACTCAAGTTGATTACCAAAGTTAAATTTAACTTCAGTATTTTTCCAACTTGTACTCATATGCCCCTATACCATTTCTGGAACAAAAGTTATGATTGCTCAAAGTTAACAGAATTTCTGGATAAAATTTGCCAGCATCTCCTTTGTATGTGGCTGTTTTCATCACAGTTGTACACAAAAATGGATTACAATTCCGCACAAACTCTGAACTACAAAGTTATTGAAAATTTCATAACCTTTCCAACTGTGTATCATATGACCATTAGAAAGTTTTTTACAGAATGTTATGACCAATTTACATAAACATCCAGAGAAGGTTACAGCTGTTCTGTTCTCTGGAAAGTTTGCAATCAACTGGACATTCAACCACTTTGGTGTCTGATTTTGCTCTGGAGATCTACAGAAAAGTTGTAGAGAACATAAAAACATTCCCAGAACTGTATCATACACCTCCATTGGTTTAATATACTCAGAGTTATGCTCTGTCAAAGTCCAGCAAAATTTTCCGCCAGAACAGAGCACTCTGTTTTTGAGATCAAAAGAAGCCTAGCAAGTCTCTTCTTTGAAGCTTAGTCCAAATGAAGAGCTCAATAACTAATATGTGCTTTACCACATCCATTTTTAGTTTGAAAGTTAGTCATGAGTGATTTCTTCATAGGAAAGAAAACTATCAAGTGTAGTACGGTGGTGATGCACCATAAGACATATGACAGTACAACGTTGCCTGACAAAAGAAAAACCTAACCGGCTTACACCGGTATATACGTATTCTTATGTGGCACTAAAACGGTCACTCACAAACGTGTTCTACACGCACTAAGGTTTTCGTGGTTAGTACCTACATAAAACACACTCAATCATCAGGTTCGGCTGCACACCGAACCCGGTATCAATACAGTTTGTACACCCGTCCATCATCACTCGCACGGGTGTTCTCAAACCAAGCACGCCTTGAGCTACGTGCTCACGTTACTGACCACATGATGGGGTCTCCCATACTTGCCCGAAGCATGCCAGGGAAGGGCGTTTCTCGAATACCCCAAACAACATGAAGAGGATACTAAAGCGGGTCGGGTTACCTGGCACCCGTGGGGCCCCACCCTTCAGCTTGTGCGCACTGGTGGACAGCGCATACGTGCACCCCCCAAGACATAGAACGTCCCGAGATGCATGATTTTCTGACATAACAAAAAGGTTAGGTTGCCACCTTCATAATATGCTAATAGTAGTCCTTATGTGGGCCTAATACCGTTATCTCACCGTATCTTAAATTTGTATCCCATCAGCGAAGCAACTGCTACTTAATCGGGCGGTTTGCTTTCGTGCAAGGTGCCCTATGTCCGTGCGCTATCCCCAACGCAGCTAAGATACCACGTATGTGAGGGGCCAGGCCCTCGACAGGACCTCGTTGGGTGGTGCCGTGATATGCGGCACCCAACAGCACACGGATCGAGGAAACACATCACATTACATAAATCATTTGTGGAAGCATACAAAAGTATTTTACAAATACTTATATCAAAATAAGCTACAGCGGAAGACTACATCTCTCACGACTCATTTCTAACTTAGGAACAAAGAAACAGTCCAGCCCGCGGACGTTTCTTACTAGCAACACGAAGAAAAACTGCAGCGGCGAGGGTGCTCTTGAGTAATCATTCGGAGGTAGTCTCATTGATATCCCTTCTCATGAGCATGAAGTCAATCCTGCAAAACAACACGGATAGCATCCGTGAGCACGAAGGCTTAGCAAGTCTTAACCGTCAACCCTAGGCATGGAACTCTACATGCAAGGATGTGGAAGATAGGAAAAAGGACTTTGCAATAAAGACATGCCTACAAGTTGATCCTTATTTTCAGTTTTATAGCAACAGTTTAATGAGCCTTAGGCAGCCCTCACATCGGAAGTCCACAATCAAACAAGAAATGCTTTCCTCCGATGTGGTGATGCCCAAAGTGGAATATAAACTTAATTAGCTCTATAACTACAGCAATCAAGGTATTCAAGACATTAATAGTTCAATACAGCATTTTCAGTTGGCTTATTTCACTTCTTACTACATCAAAGTGCAGTGAACAAGCGGGTACTCAAATAACCGCGAGGGACGGTGATTGCAATCAAGACACACCCGGATAACTCGTCACATACACCCACTTTCAGAAGCGTGATTCCACACCCCTTCTTACTCTGTTGTATGCGGCAACCTTTCAAAGGCAACCCAAATGCCGAACCGGTCCATCCGTAACGGGCAGGAGGTCCCCGCGTGGACTGTGACTGTGCCCACCGGCAGATGTACACCTTGCTACCCTCAACCCACTCATATTTATGGTTGGGTTAGCCTCGGCACCCAGGTTAACCAATTACATCGGTTTCCTGGTCCCCATATGCCAGTATGCATCCAGTACTGTTCGATACATGTACAGCAGGGCCGCACACGGACGGTCCTCAACCGACACCAACAGGGCTACGCACTTGAGACCTCTGCTCACTGCATCCTATCCCCCCCTGCTGGGTCTCATTTTCGTAACTCAATCCATTTTCTACCTCTTCTCATTCCGTGTGATAAGTACTATCTCGCGAGTAGCTTCCAACCACTCGACTTCTACCGAGATCCTAAACATTAGCATGGCATTCTCTACTCGTCGAGTTTGTAAACTACCCAACCCTTTATAGGATCTAAAAGGCTATGCAAGTGGGGTTTCAATCACCCTAACTCTAATGCATACAATTCAACCTAGACATAAGTGATACAAATGAAAAGTTTTATAAAAGGTACTTAAGTGCAAACCGGGGCTTGCCTCTTTTGCAGGGTAGTAGTATATAAGCAGTTAGTGATCCTTGCTGATCAACCCTTGATTCTCCGGAGTTTGATCCACTTCAATGGATCACTCCTTTGAATCCCCTTCGTCGTGACTCCGGATGCGATGTATATGCGCAATTTTCATAGAATGCAATCGAAAGAAGTTAAGACATGATTTCTTAGGAACAGAGGTTATGTGGAAAAGCCAAGATTGGCTTGGTTTGCCTCTGTTGTGCATAAAAACCGGAATAAGCTCACTTGGTCTTAGTGTCTTAGCTATACACTAACTAATTTTCCCTAATGATCATAAAAGATGAGCTGAAAGGATTTGAAGGCAGCTGAAGACTAAGAACTTCAATGGCTTCAAAATATTCACAGCAGGTTCATACTACCTAGGGACTTAGCTTGCCAAATTGCAGCTAATGTGGAATATAAATGTGTTCTCCACAACTCCCACCATGCTCTTATGAATTTTCCCCACATACATAAGTATGGAGAACAAGAACAGAGAGTTCTAATGCTCAACATGAGCTGATAATTTACATGTGAGTTCCTGGTCACATGAAAGTAATTTGGTCCAAAAATTCAGGCCTTTTACTTGAGTAGTTCTTCCAGAACAATTCTTTAAGCATTGCTACTCAAAAGAATTAATTCTGAAGTAATGTGCATTTTTATGCCCCATTAAGTAAAATACAATATCAAGTATGTCTCAGAGAGCTTGCGTACATTTTCTTATTATTTTTGGAGCTATGGATTTCCCAAAATGGATTTTATAAGTGGGAAACATTTTTCTGAAAATGTTTCTGGACTCTTATGAGCACAGCAGATTGTATTTAGCAAACTCCTACTCATATGATTTCAAATGAGCTGAAAATTTGCGGGAAGGTCAACAATATGCTAAGGAATATTCTGAAGAAATTTGAGGAATTTTGGATAAACCAAACTCCCTCAATAATTATTTTTCCGAAAAAACTTCAAAGAATTTTCCAGAATTATCTATTGACTTTCGTACAAATCTGAGTTCATATTTTGATAGATCCCTGAAAAATGAATCCAACCCAATTGGAATCATTCAATTTGGAGGTTTCCACAAAGGGATATGATTTTCCAAATTATGGCAAACTCTGGAATTATTTTCCCTACTGAAATTTGACTGAGCCCGTTATTTAAATCCTAACCAATCAGAACCGGGCCACACCGGGCCACGGCATTTTGGCGTGCAGCCACAGGAGATCACTGAGCCACAACAGATCCTAGGTTTAAAGTTTTTAGCCGCTGACTCGTGGGGCCCTCGCTCCTTCTGCTTTTCCCGCGCCCACGCTGCCCCTCGCCGGCCCGACGCCGGAGCTCGCCGTCTCGCCATTTCTGGCCACCGCCCGAGCTGAGGTTTGCCGCCAGAGCGTTTATGACGTCGAGGATCAAGGCTACGGCACTAGTTTGAGCTGCTGGTGACGGGAAACACAACGGTGACGTGCGGCGGCCTCGGTTACCCTTCGGCGCTGTCGGCCAGGGTTCCTAGCCCTCCAACCAAGCAGCAAAAACGTGCTACAGCACCGGTGGAGGATCGCAAGGCTTGGCATGACCCCAAACTGGCTCGGAAATGTCCGCAAATAAGGTTTCACCCTTGGTAGAGCTCAAAATCCGTTGTCCCAGTTGATTTCATGCCATGTGTAAAAGCCCAAGAAAAGGGACTTGCAAAAATTTTTCCTCACCTCACAAACACCACACTTTTGTTGTGGATATCTTGTGAAAAATGGTAAAGAGCAAGTAACCTCCATCAAAAGGGTATTAGTCCAAACCTTCTATACTGATGGTAACACATGGGAGGGTGATTCAAAACTGTTGCATTCAAACTCATGGTTGCAGCAGCCAACACAAGGATCAAAGTGCATAATTTGATTCCATAGGTCCAAATTAGTGGGGAGGAAAAGTTTCAATAATTTTTTAAAAGGTTTGCTACCCATTTTTACAAAAAGGATCCAAATATGCAAAGAATTCAAATATACATTTGAATTTGAGGGAAATTTGCCCAACCATACAAATGTCGCTCAGCTGGAAACTCCAAACATTTGAATTCATCACTTTCCAAATTTTGGAGATCTTTTGAGAGGTGGGGGAGCACTGACAAGTGGGACCCACATGTCATTGGGGAGGTTAAAATTGCACAAAGATCAATAGCCTTAGGGGCTAAGTGTTGCACTCGGAACAGAGCCGAGGCTCCACCGTGACTCACCGAGAAGCGCCGGACGCCACCTCCTGCTCCTCCCTCTCGCGCTGGCGAGCTTCTCGTGGGGGCTTTAACTCTCAGCCGTGCCTCAGCGAGCCACAGCACCGAGAGAAACCCGTTTTCCCTCGCTCCCACTGCCAGAGAACAGAGGCGCCGCCGCCATCACCAAATCGTTCGGGAGCGACCTCAGCTCGCGTGCAAGCATCGAAAGCCCAGCAAAACAACATCCTCAGACCTCCCACGACCTCCCCGCACCAGTTCCAGTCGAGCTGAGCCACCACAAACCGAGCAAACGACATTCATCGCGGCAGCCGGGAAGAGCCGAGCAAAGGTGCTTCCGTGGGCAGCTCGGCAGAGGGTTTGTCACGACCAATAAGGAGCGGTTTTGGACGCGCCTAGGCTCTACGCTGCTCGACCCCAAATCCTAGAACCAGGGACCGATCATCGCTGGCGAATTTCGCAAAACACTTCCAGCCGGTGCAGAACTACCCTCTGGTAAGAAAACCGTAAATTCCCGACGTAGACTTGCTTAGAGCACATCATACTGCACTCACAGGAGCTAGACTTGACGGCGCCCAAGTTTGCTTCGCAACCCTAGATTATTTTTGGCTGTAGCCGGCGTATTTCCCGGTTTTCCAACCGCGATTATGGCGGGAAGGGTCGGGCTCACGGTGACGGCTAGGTTAGAGCTCTTCCCGAGCCCTTGCATGGCCTTGTCGAACTTCTCTGAGATTCACCGGTGCTGTAGAGCCCTTATACCGAGGTTTTGGCGGGCTGAGTTGGCCGGGTGCCATAGCCGAAGTGAGTCCAAGCCGCTGCACCGTTGCCGGCTAGGTTAGGGCCACCGCCGACCAGAGCAGTCGGTGCCATCGTGTTCAGCGCATGAAATTAGGCCCAGGCGGCGAGTTTCCGGCCGAGAGGCGGTCGGGAAGCCAAGTCCGGCGAGCTTCAGAGGTGTGCCGGCGAGGGGGCGGCGCGGGAAAAAGGGCGGGCGCGAGGAAGAAGACGAGCCGGCCGGGCCCACTCGTCAGTCCCTCGATGCACAGCGTGGGGATTTTCTGTTGCACCGGATCAGCTGTGACCACGCGTGTCGGTACCTGATATATGGGGTACCCCCGCGCACAGGGTAAAATGCCTAAGGAACTCGCCCTTCTCCGCAGGGTGAGCTCTGAAGGCGCCACGCATCCGGCGGGGCCGGACCTCCCTCTCCTCAGAGAAGAGCTCCGGGCCCGCCACGTGGCATACAGAAGCCGGACCTCCCCCTCCGCGGGAGAGAGGTCCGAAGGCGCCGCGTGTCCAGCGGGGCCGGACCTCCCTCTCCTCAGAGGAGAGCTCCGGGCCTGCCACGTGGCCAACAGAAGCCGAGCCTCTCCCTCCGCGGGGAGAGGTCCGGAGGCTCCACATGCCCCGCGGGACTGACCCTTCTCTCCACTGAGAAGGGCTCCGGGCCCGCCACGTGGCAGCAGAACGACGCTGCCTGCCCCGAGCGATAGGCAGCGGGCGTAAAGACGCCCCATACCTCGCCCGTACAAGGTATTCAAGGCCCGCGTCTTCCCAAGACGCGGAGACGCGGAGCACGCTTCTGTCAGGTGCTGTTGCGCCCAGTCGCATCACAGACTGGCGCGTGGTGTCAGAACCTGCCAGCCAATAAACACCGCGACAAGACATCCCATGCCGCCTGCGCCGTCATCAACCACTAAGACAAGCATGCGGCATGGGCAGGGCGGCGAGATGAAGACTCAGAAGCCTTCGACCAGAGGCAACTACCGGCATAACTGCAGATACGGTAGAAAATAGACAATCTTCCCGGGACCACCTGTCGGGTCCCGGCTCCCCTTGTAAGCCGCCCGAGTCTTGGACTATAAAAGGCTCGGGTAGGCGTCGATAGCAAGGGTTCGCACTTTGCAACTCATACGCTAGCCATACACTCTCAAGCTATAACTCACCCCCAAACTCAGGCCTCCGGCCCCGAGCAGCAAGAGATACAGCGAGCTCCATAGCTCGCCGTGGACGTAGGGTTTTACGCTCCGGCGGCCTGAACCACGTAAAACTCGCCGTGTCAAGCTCTTACTAACTCATCCATCTGCGCAAGCTCTCCGCTAGAGACTAGCCCCACCGAAAAAAGAACCTCCGCGGGCTGCCAAGTGCAGGCCCGGGGGAAGTGTCGACTGAACACTTCGACAACGCGGAAAACAGTCCTGTGGCCCCATGTGCCGCAGCCGAGGTGGTGACACGTGGGGGCCGGGCCCGCTGTCAGGAATTTGAACTTTTCCCCGGTTAAATCAAATTATAGAATTTCCCCAAACTTTAGAACCCCATAACTTTTGCTAAGAAGCTCCAAATTTAGTGATTCAAATTGGGTTGGATTCATATTGCCTAGCTCTACCCAAATATACAACCCAATTTATATGAAACCCATTAATTAATTCTAGAAAATTCTTTAAATCTTTTCAGCAAAAGAATTTTAGAGGGAATTTGGTTCATCCAAAAATCCCCAAATTTTGCCAGAATGTTCTTTAGGACATTAGTAAACCCCTGTAAAAGTTTCAGACCATTTGGAGTTGATTTGGTCAGAGCAATTCAAATTTGAAGGTGCTGTGTTCATTTGAATACAGAAACATTTCCAGAGAATTTCCAAAACTTGGAAATTCAGTTCTGGTCAAATCTTAGCTCCAAAAATACTAGAAAAATTCATGCAAACTCTATGAGCTATAATGGAAATTGTAGTTCACTGAGTTTGGTATGAACAGGGTTGTGATCCCAGAATTAATTCTTCTTTGCGTAATTGCTAAGAAAATTATTCTGAACAAGCCACTCAATGAAAAGTGCTAAATTTTGGTCCAGAGGGTTTTCTTGTGACAAGGAACTCACATAAAAATCCTCAGCTCCATTGGAGCTCTGGATCACCCCTGTTCTGTCTAACCACTTTATGTGATCAATATGGAAGAGGGGAAAAACCCCTTAGCACTTAATCATGCGTTTAGGTCCAAGCCTAAACCCTAGCCCCAGTTACATTTCTAAATTCTTGAACAGAGTTACAGTTGTTAGAAACTGGTTATTAGAACTAATAGCAGAAACATTACCATAAACTCATGTGCATATTCATTAACATGTAGTATTTTATTAACGTGTAGTCGCTGAAGGCGAAGAGACTCCGGAGGTACTCGACTTCCTACTTCCGGAAGAAGAACTAACCCCTGACCAGCAGCAACAAGGCAAGCCCCGGTTTGCATTAACCTTTTTATAAGTTTTACTTTGTTTACATGGGTCATATGAACTATGAATGTGCATTAGGTGTAGGATGAATGGAACCCCACTTGCATGACCAGAATTTTTCCATAAGAGTGATGGTAGTGTCTAAGACCTCTAGTAGACAGGCTATGCTTAATGATTCCTAGGACTTCAGTACAAGTCGAGTTGTTGGAATATACTCGCGAGTTAGGTTTGGGACACACGGGTTTGGTTCGAGTGACGTGAGATCACATTAGTAATGAAAATGAGACTAGGCAGGGGCTAGGGCGCAGCAAGAGGAAGCCTTGTGTGCGCAGCCCTGTCCGTGTCGATTGAGGACCGATCCGTGTGCGGACCTGCTGAACAAGTATTGAACGTACCGAAGGCATATCGGATATATGGGCCCCGATAAACCGATGTAGCCTAAACCTCCGGGCGTCGAGGCATAACGCACCGATTTATAGGTGTAGGCTGAGGGCAGCAAGGTGGAAATCTGCCAACAGGCATAGAGAGATGCTCCGTGTGGGGAACCTCCTGCTTGTTTCGGTGCGACCGGTTCGACGTTTGGGCTTTTGGGTGAAAGGTTATCCCGTACGGCATCGAGTGACCGTGCTGTGCAGCTCCACGGGTGGGCGTACGTGACGTGCTCTTTGGGTTTCTCTGCAGGTGTATATCGAGTCGATTCACCGTCTCTCGCGGTGACGAGTACCGCTTGTTCACTGCGTCGTAACGTAGATAATTTATGGAATGCTATGATTCAATGTTGCTGTTATGATATAATTGTATTGCTACATGTGTGCCACCAAATATTGCTTACAAAATTTCAGATTCCTGAACGGTTAACTTGTTGCTAAAAGATGAACTTGTAGGCGAGTCCCTTTGCTGCAATATTACTATCCTATGTTCATGGCACACCTCATGCAGAGTTTCATGCCTAGGTGAGTCGGTTAAGTCTTGTTGAGCCATCGTGCTCACGGTTGCTGCTTAAGTGTTTTTCAGGTGAGGAGCCACCCACAGACTCAGAGTACGAGTCCACCGGCGAGGGTTACCCTCCGTCGGGGACCACGGCTGAGTGGGAGCCGTACACGCCGCACTGAGCTGAGGAGTGCAGCCAGTGTTGGTTGCCCTAGGGCTGGGCAACCGACTTTTGCTAGATAGGCGGGCGTGAGTTGTACAGAGTAGACTTCCGCTGTGTAAAATAAATACTAGTTTGTAACTGAAGTTGTACCTTTTTGTACAGTTCAGTTTGTTTTTCCCATGTAATATATTGTGTCCTTATGACGTGTACTGTTGGGTGTCGCATTGTGCGGCACCACCCTCTGCGATCCTGGATGAGCGGATTCCGGTCCGCCACAGCCTGGTATCAGAGCTGCATTGGGGATAGCACAGTACTTAAGGACTGTATTATGGGAAGAACTTAGGTTTACGGTGAGGATTCGGTAGTTGCCCAAGTAAGGACTATAATAGCATAGTTACTTAAAGTGGCAAAGACTAACCTATGTGTTATAATTCTGAATTTTAATTATGTAACGATGCACCTACACTCTGGTAAGAAGGGTAAGGAACGCCACCGAAAGCGGTTCAATTTCGGTTAGCTCCCCCTGACGAGGAACGTGGTTCAGGGATTGGTCTCACAGCTTGGTGTGAGACGTCAATATGAAACTCTTGGACTCTTCATGTTCCTGAGTTCATATGAAACGCTGATCCCTAGCGTGCATTAGGCAAGTAAGTGGAGACCCCATCGCGTGGTCAGTAACGCGAGAGTGTGTTCGTCTGGAGATAGCCCAGGAGGACATACGCAGCGCTTGCCATTGGCGTGCCCTGCAGGGTAGTAGGTGGTATCTGTTGGGTTGATAACATTCCCAACCGTGACGACCCGTTCATGACATACTCGGGTTCCCCGTCATGTGGTGTTGAAACACGATCACGTACCTTGAGACGTGACTTAACTCAAGGATTGCCGTATGACAATGATACGGGCGTTTGTATTTACTTTTAAATATGATCCTGCCTAAAATGAAAACAACCATTGAGTGCACCATTATTGTGTGGTCTTCTGCAGGTACTAACCACGTATGTATCCGTGTAGTAAACGTGTGCGAGAGACCGTTTAGTGCCACACTTGAGACGTATATGCCGGTATAATCTTTTTAGGATTTTCTTTTGGGAGGGACGTAGTACCGTGATATCATAGGAATATGCATGAAAAATAATGAGAACAAAGAATTAAAATCACTAGGTTCAACATTTTGGGGCCCTGGTTGAGTATAAGAATGTGATAGTGGGGCAGGATAGCCAAAGGAATGAAAAACAGAGTGCTCTGTTTTGGGGCAGCAAGTTTGCTGATCTTCAACAGGGCACAACTCACAGATCTTTTAGCCCAGGGAGGTGTGTTATAGAGTTCTGGAAAGGTATTTAAGTGCTCTACAACTTTGTTGTAGACTTCCAGACCTGACTCACGCCTTAAGATGGCTTAAAACCCAGAGGGGGATGTAGACTGTCCAGAATCAGGACAGAGTTAAACACTCTCTGGACTGTTCTGTTTTCAACCATAACTCCTAGTAGAAGAATCAAAAATTTTCATACGATACATCTTTAGAAAGGGTATAAGATGTGTTACATCTTTGCAATTCAAAGTTTCTGAAATTTCAGCACAGATTTCAGTGGAAACCAGAGTTGAAAACAGCAACTTCTCAAGCGAGGTGCTGTTAAAATTCTTCCAGAAATTCTGTTTACTTTGAATGACCATAACTTTTTAACCATAGCTGATCTGAGGGCAAATAAGCACTCGTTGGAAAGATACTGAAGTTAACTTTAACTTTGGTATTCAACTAGAGTCATGAAAATAAACAGAACCAGAACAAAATCTTGGATATGTAGAAACTGGTCATCCTGGCAGAGGCATGACAGTGAACTCATGGGGGAGATTGTTGTACCCTAGAAGTGGTTTAAGTACTGCCAATGGGGTAGAACATACTCATGAGATCTTGTATTCAACTAATGAAAGATTTGAGTGTAGGTCTCACTCAAGTGTCTTTTACTAGAGACCATGTTTGTGTCGTATTGAAGCTAAAAGGGTGGTTTACGTGATGACACAGCGATGGTAACTTCTCGTAGTGACCAAACCTAGTTGTGGTGAGCTTCCAAAGAAGAGGTTCATCGAGATGGATTAAACTAGTTTGTATTTGGTCTGGTAATGGTGTATCTTGTGTAAAGTTATTACATTATCTATATACGAGATGTATCGCATGTTTACTGTCATTATGGTTTACGCCTATTTTATTTGACTGCATGCAATATGTTGCGGGACTGATGTTTATTGTCGTATGGTTGCAGATGGTTCGCACTAGGACCACGCACGAGGTGGGTGGCTCTAGCCAACAGGGAGGCGATGATTCCCAGCCACTGGCCTACGACAGCACCGGGCAGCAGCAGCCACCACCACCGCCTCCGCTTACTCTAGAGGATGTGATAGCGGCACTGGTGGGAGGTCGTGAGGAGCAGACCGACCTGCTCCGCACGATTTTGCAGAATACGTCCCAGGCGGGGGGGGGGGGGGGGCATCAAGACAGAGGGCCTCATGAGCCCCGTGAGGTATCGTACTCGGATTCCATGAGTACGCACCCTCTAGTGTTCACCGAAGCTGAAGAACCACTGGAGGCTGACAACTGGCTGCAGACCATCGAGTCCAAGTTCGGGCTGCTCCAATGTACGGAGCGGTAGAAGACTCTGTTCACAGCGAAGCAACTCCACGGTGCCGCTGGTGCGTGGTGGGCGAACTATGTCGCCTCACGTCCGGGCGGCCATGCCGTGGAATGGGAAGAATTCCGGGAGGCGTTCCGCACCTATCACATCCCTCCCGGAATCATGAAGAGGAAGTGCCAAGAATTCTTGGATCTGAAGCAGGGCGTGAGGGGTGCCCATGATTAATCCCGTGCCTTCAACCATCTGGCGCAATACGCGTCAGACTACATCTCCACCGAGGAGAAAAAGCGGGAGCACTTCTATCGGGGGTTACACCCCAAAATGAAGACGCATCTCGTGCAATGGAATCGCAGCACCTTCAATGAACTAGTAAATGCCGCGATCATGCAAGAGGACGCTCAGCGGGAGTTGGTAGCCGAGCAGCGGAAGCGCAGCACCCCACCCAGCAGTGGGGGTGGCGCTCCCCAGAAGTACCGTATGGTGTATCGGACACCATCCGGACAGCAGTGGCATCCACCGGCGCGACCTCAGCGGTTCGGGGGATGTTCCTTTCAGTCACCCCCGTTCCAACCGCCGATGCCACCACCAAGACAGCAGCAGCAGCAGACGGTAACCCGGGCGTTTCCACCGCCACAACGCGCCCCGGGATTCCGTCCACCGATCAGTGGGGGACCGCCCTGCTTCACTTGCTTCACGTGTGGCCAGGCGGGCCACTTCGCGAAGGACTATCCCCAGGGGCAGCAGAGCAGCGGGCAAGCCCAGTTCCGGGGCGGTGCTCGAGGCCGACCTCCGGTCAAGAAGGTTGGTCAGCGGACTGGGGGCGTTTGCAACCTTGACAATTAGGACGCCCCAGAGGGAGACAACGTGCTGGCGGGTACGTTCACTCTCAACCAACAAGGCATCATCATACTTTTTGATTCTGGTACAACCCACAACTTCATAAGTGCATCATATGTGGTTAAGCATCAACTGGAAGCCTTTCCAACCGAGTGTTCTTATATGATCTGCTCACCGGGAGGAAAGATTTCAGCAACGATGATGGTTCCGAAAGCACCACTGTGCTTAGGTGTGAAGATGTATCCCACCACTATGATTATCCTTGAGGGCCAGAAGATTGATGCAATCTTAGGAATGTCATGGCTAAGCTACCATGGCGCTGTCCTGGAAACCCTATCACGGACGGTTCACCTCAACTCCCCATTACACCGTCTGCAGTCCCTCCTATTAGATAATCCAGTCCGGGAGGTTTCAGCGATCAACAATACTGAAGCTCTCAAATTAGAGGACATACCCGTAGTCCGGGAGTACCCCGACGTGTTCCCGGATGATCTTCCGGGCATGCCACCTGAGCGGGATGTCGAGTTCAAGATTGAACTTGCACCAGGGACTACGCCCATATCTCGGAGACCATATAAAATGGCTCCCAATGAGCTGGCTGAACTAAAAGAACAGCTCAATGATCTACTGAGCAAGGGTTTCATTAGGCCAAGTTCCTCGCCTTGGGGATGCTCGGTGCTGTTTGTTAAGAAGAAGGATGAAACCTTGAGGCTGTGTGTGGATTACCGGCCGCTCAACGCCTTCACCATCAAGAATAAGTAACACTGCCCTGTATTGACATTTTGTTTGATCAACTTGTGGGGGCAAGTGTGTTCTCAAAGATGGACCTTCGCTCTGGATATCACCAGATAAACATCCGGGCGGAGGATATCCCGAAGACGGCCTTCTCGACGAGATATGGATTATATGAATATCTCGTCATGTCCTTTGGTCTCACAAATGCTCCAGCCTATTTCATGTATCTCATGAACTCAGTGTTCATGCCGGAGCTGGACAAGTTCGTGGTAGTGTTCATCGACGATATCTTGGTTTACTCCAAGACAGAAGCCGAACATGCCGAACACTTACGGATCGTTCTTCAAAGATTGCAAGACCACAAGCTCTACGCTAAGTTCAGCAAATGCGAGTTTTGGATCAGCCAAGTGCCATTCTTGGGACATATCATCTCCGCAGAAGGCATTGCGGTTGACCCAAGCAAAATAGAGCAAGTGCTGAAATGGAAAGCTCCCACTTCAGTTCATGAAGTCAGAAGCTTCCTCGGGTTAGCGGGATACTATCGGAGATTCATTCCAAGCATCTCCAAGCTCACTAAACCGATGACAGAATTGCTGAAGAAGGGAACGAAATATGTTTGGAACACGGCGTGTGAAGGAGCGTTCCAAGCATTGGTGAAGCATCTCACCACAGCCCCGGTCTTATCTCAGCCGGATACAACAAAGCCATTCGACGTGTATTGTGACGCGTCCGGTATTGGGCTTGGCTGCGTGTTGAT
Source organism: Neostapfia colusana (assembly GCA_030760725.1). NCBI lineage: Eukaryota > Viridiplantae > Streptophyta > Magnoliopsida > Poales > Poaceae > Neostapfia > Neostapfia colusana. The sequence continues at coordinate 25,564,532 of JASWHV010000017.1, read as the reverse complement.
GCAGGAAGGACATGTGGTCGCTTATGGCTCACACCAACTTCGGAACCATGAGCAGCATTATCCCACTCATGATCTTGATCTTGCTGCAGTGGTTTTGGCGCTAAAAATGTGGAGGCACTATCTCCTGGGGAATCTGGTGCACCTCTACACCGACCACAAGAGCTTGAAATATATTTTCACCCAGAAGGAGCTGAACATAAGGCAAAGGAGGTGGTTAGAGCTGATCAAAGATTATGAGATTGAGATCCATTATCACCCCGGAAAGGCGAATGTGGTTGCCGACGCGCTGAGTCGGAAATCACATGTCCATCACATCACCATTACACCGGTGGAGGAGGAAGAGCCAAGTTTATACTTGGTTCCTTATGGATCGCTGTACAACCTTGCCCTCATCCCTACTATTAGGGAGGACATCATTGCAGCTCAGAAGACTGACAAAGGCATGGCACTCTCCGGAGACGGATAGACAATGGATAGATCAAATGTTTCCGGAAGGACGATGAGGGGACGCTATGGTTTAATGACCGCATAGTCGTACCCTGGGATATGGAACTGAGGAGAAAGATCCTCGATGAATCTCACTTGTCTAAATACTCCATTCATCCGGACAGCAACAAAATGTACCAAGATTTGAAAAAGAAATTTTGGTGGACACGGATGAAGCGGGAGGTAGCGAAGTACGTATCCGAGTGCGATACGTGCCGACGAGTGAAAGCTGATCACATGAAGAAATCAGGGCTGCAGCAACCCCTGAAGACCCCGGCATGGAAGTGGGAAGATGTGAGCATGGATTTCATTGTGGTATTGCACCTAACTGCCAACAAACATGATTCCATTTGGGTAATCGTTGATCGGTTAACCAAGACGGCTCACTTCATTCCGGTGAATACACGTTACAATGCCGGCAAACATGCGGAGCTGTACATAGCAAAGATTCTGTGCTTATACGGGGTACCCAAGACCATCGTCTCGGATCGAGGTGCATTATTTGTATCTCCCTTTTGGGAGCAGCGACAAGCTGCATTGGGTACCAAGCTGATTAGGAGCTCCGCCTACCACCCTCAGACAGATGGGCGAACAGAGAGGGTGAACCAAGTATTAGAAGACATGTTGAGAGCATGTGCCATCCACCATGGTAGGAACTGGGATGATCACCCTACGAAGCTATCTACGGTCGTAAATGCCGCACCCCATTAAACTGGTGCGAGACCGGTGAAAGGGTCACATTCGGGGTTGATGTGGTGAACAACGCTGAAGAGCGCGTTCGGACGATCCAAGCTAATTTGAAGGCCGCTCAATCCCGGCAGAAGAGCTACGCTGATAAGAGGTGTAGACCGTTGCACTTTGACGTCGGTGAGCACGTGTACCTCCGCGTGTCTCTGATGAAGGGCGTGCACCGGTTCGGTGTGAAGGGGAAGCTCGCTCCCCGTTTCATTGGACCCTACGCTATCACCGAGAAGTGTGGACCAGCAGCGTATAGATTGGAGCTACCAGCATATCTTGCTGGTGTTCATGACATTTTCCATGTCTCCCAGCTGAGAAAATGTCTGAAACATACCACTGCTGTTACTACCGAAGACATCGGCGAGCTGAAACCGGATTTGGCATATGATGAGTATCCGGTGGAAATCCTTGATGAGAAAGCCCGAACCACGCGTAGCAGGACATTGTGGTTCTATAAGATACTCTGGAGCAACCACACTGCCGAAAAAGCGACGTGGGAGAGCGAGGAATTTCTTCGCTCAAAATACCCGGAGTTCATGGCATCTCAACACGGGTAAGTCCCTATTACATCACTGTCTCTTCTTTTATAATCTCAGGACGAGATTCTTTTAAGGGGGGAGGGATGTAAAAGCCCAAGAAAAGGGACTTGCAAAAACTTTTCCTCACCTCACAAACACCGCACTTTTGTTGTGGATATCTTGTGAAAAATGGTAAAGAGCAAGTAACCTCCATCAAAAGGGTATTAGTTCAAACCTTCTACACTTATGATAACACATGGGAGGGTGATTCAAAACTGTTGCATTCAAACTCATGGTTGCAGCAGCCAACACAAGGATCAAAGTGCATAATTGGATTCCTTAGGTCCAAATTAGTGGGGAGGCAAAGTTTCAATAATTTTTGAAAAGGTTTGCTACCCATTTTTCCAAAAAGGATCCAAATATGCAAAGAATTCAAATATACATTTGAATTTGAGGGAAATTTGCCCAACCATACAAATGTCGCTCAGCTGGAAACTCCAAACATTTGAATTCATCACTTGCCAAATTTTGGAGATCTTTTGAGAGGTGGGGGAGCACTGACAAGTGGGACCCACATGTCATTGGGGAGGTTAAAATTGCACAAAGATCAATAGCCTTAGGGGCTAAGTGTTGCACTCGGAACAGAGCCGAGGCTCCACCGTGACTCACCGAGAAGCGCTGGACGCCACCTCCTGCTCCTCCCTCTCGCGCTGGCGAGCTCCTCGTGGGGGCTTTAACTCTCAGCAGTGCCTCAGCGAGCCACAGCACCGAGAGAAACCCGTTTTCCCTCGCTCCCACCGCCAGAGAACAGAGGCGCCGCCGCCATCGCCAAATCGTTCGGGAGCGACCTCAGCTTGCGTGCAAGCATCAGCAGCCCAGCAAAACAACATCCTCAGACCTCCCACGACCTCCCCGCACCAGTTCCAGTGGAGCTGAGCCACCACAAACCGAGCAAACGACGTTCCTCGCGGCAGCCGGGAAGAACAAAGCAAAGGTGCTCCCGTGGGCAGCTCGGCAGAGGGCTTGTCACGACCAAGAAGGAGCGGTTTTCGACGCGCCTAGGCTCTACACTGCTCGACCCCAAAGCCTAGAACCAGGGACCGATCATCGCCGGCGAATTTCGCAAAACACTTCCAGCTGGTGCAGAACTACCCTCTGGTAAGAAAACCGTAAATTCCCGACATAGACTTGCTTAGAGCACATCATACTGCACTCACAGGAGCTAGACTTGACGGCGCCCAAGTTTGCTTCGCAACCCTAGCTTAGTTTTGGCTGTAGCCGGCGTATTTCCCGGTTTTCCAACCGTGATTATGGCGGGAAGGGTCGGGCTCATGGTGACGGCTAGGTTAGAGCTCTTCCCGAGCCCTTGCATGGCCTTGTCGACCTTCTCTGAGATTCACCGGTGCTGTAGAGCCCTTCCACCGAGGTTTTGGAGGGCTGAGATGGCCGGGTGCCATAACCGAAGTTAGTCCGAGCCGCTGCACCGTCGCCGGCTAGGTTAGGGCCACCGCCGACCGGAGCAGTCAGTGCCAACGGTTACATTTCTAAATTCTTGAACAGAGTTCCAGTTGTTAGAAACTGGTTATTAGAACTAATAGCAGAAGCATTACCATAAACTCATGTGCATATTCATTAACATGTAGTATTTTATTAACGTGTAGTCGCTGAAGGCGAAGAGACTCCGGAGGTACTCGACTTCCTACTTCCGGAAGAAGAACTAACCCCTGACCAGCAGCAACAAGGCAAGCCCTGGTTTTCATTAACCTTTTTATAAGTTTTACTTTGTTTACATGGGTCATATGAAGTATGAATGTGCATTAGGTGTAGGATGAATGGAACCCCACTTGCATGACCAGAATTTTTCCATAAGAGTGAGGGTAGTGTCTAAGACCTCGAGTAGACAGGCTATGCTTAATGATTCCTTGGACTTCGGTACAAGTCGAGTAGTTGGAATCTACTCGCGAGTTAGGTTTGGGAAACACGGGTTTGGTTCGAGTGACGTGAGATCACTTTAGTAATGAAAATGAGACTAGGCAGGGGCTAGGGCGCAGCAAGAGGAAGTCTTGTGTGTGCAGCCCTGTCCGTGTCGATTGAGGACCGATCCGTGTGCGGCCCTGCTGAACAAGTATTGAACGTACCGAAGGCATATCGGATATATGGGCCCCGATAAATCGATGTAGCCTAAACCTCCGGGCGTCGAGGCATAACGCACCGATTTATAGGTGTAGGCTGAGGGCAGCAAGGTGGAAATCTGCCAACGGGCATAGAGAGATGCTCCGTGTGGGGAACCTCCTGCTCGTTTCAGTGTGACCGGTTCGACATTTGGGCTGTTGGGTGAAATGTTGTCCCGTACGGCATCGAGTGAGCGTGCTGTGCAGCTCCACGGGTGGGCGTATGTGACGTGCTCTTTGGGTTTCCCTGCAGGTGTATATCGAGTCGATTCGCCGTCCCTCACGGTGACGAGTACCGCTTGTTCACTGCATCGTAACATAGATAATTTATGGAATGCTTTGATTCAATGTTGCTGTTATGATATAATTGTATTGCTACATGTGTGCCACCAAATATTGCTTACTAAATTTCAGATTCCTGAACGGTTAACTTGTTGCTAAAAGATGAACTAAGGATGAACTTGTAGGCGAGTCCCTTTGTGTAACACCCAAAAAATCTTGTTAAGACCCAAAATCATGTTAAGAGGTGAATTTAAAATTTTTTGGACGTGTTGCATGTTTTGCAACAATTTAAATTCAAACTAGAATTCAAATTAAACTCGAAACAGAAAAGAAATAGAAAAAGAAAAAGGAAAACAGAAAAAAAACCGGCCAGTGGGACGAAACTCACCAGCCGGCCCACCCAGCACCCGCGCCAGCCCGCAGCCGCGCGCGCTCCTTCATCCCACTGACAGGCGGGGCCCACCAGCCCTTCTTCTACCTCGCGCCCGCGCCGGGACTCTCTCACCCCGAATCCGAACCGACCCGGATTTCTGCGAATCCCAGCCGAATTTCGATCGGGGGCGACGCAAACTCGATCTAAACCACCCCACCGCCCTTCCCCGTCTATAAAAACCCAGGCCTCGTTCTGTTTTTCCCACGTGATCCATCGATTTTACTCCGGTGAGAAACCGAGCCTTCTCCAGCGAATTCTGGCCGATCTAAGCTCGGAAATTCTGATCTAACTCGCTGGTCTTGATCCACCGCCTCCGGGGAACCCTGCAGGTGCAGAAAACTCGGTGACTTGCGATTTAAACACAGCGCCGACGAGCCTCGCCGTGGATTCAATTCGGACCTCGTCGCCGACCGCCTTCCAGGACCTTCTAGCTCAAGAAAACCCCCGAGGTGAGATCCCTGACCTCTCCTCCACCGATCTATGCCATAAGATCACAGTTCTAGGAAGAATTCTCGAAGATCCGAAAGTCTCCGGCGAGATCACCGCTTCCCGCCGCCGTGCGCCGCCGGGCAGCGCCGCCCGCGCTCGATCAGAGCGACGTGGCCGCTTGTGCGCCGTCTATTTTAAATCGCACGGTAGACTTTAAATCACCGCGTACCGGTTCGGCGTTATAATCTCAGCCGTTTGTTTTAAATCGGACGGTCCACGTCAGCCCCGCGTTATAAAGACTGGAAATCTTACGTGCTACCCCCTAGGGTTCTCGGGAAATAAGAGCTAGCCCCGGAAACTTATGATCTAGCCCTTGGAACTTCAGAAAATCATGTAAATTCATTTAAAAATAAGTTTTAGCCCCTGGACTTAATAAAAATTAGGAAAAACTCCTCTGTTATGTATAGCTAGACCCCTGAAAATTGTTAAAATAATATTATAGACCCTGTAGTGGGGTGAGTTTACCTTTTTAGCCCTGTTTAATATTTAATTTAGGAAATTGAATATGTGGCTAGTGTTTAAAATTTAAAAAGTGGGTCAAACATGTTGTCAAAATTAAATTAAAAACTTTCTCAGTATTTAGAAAACATTGGAGTGAGATAAAAATATATTTTGGGCTGAAATGAATCTGTTTAATTTATTATTCACATTTAGGGACACATTTTTAAGTAATGAATAGTTCTGGAAAATAGGGAAAATAATTGTAAAATAGTTTACATCAGAGGAAAAGGTCAAAAATATATTAGTAAATATTTTAGAATCAGAACTTTTGAGGCACTTTTGGGTTATTTCAAAAAGAGGCCAATTTGAATGTAAATTCAAATTGCAGCAACTTTCATCACCCAAATTCAAAAGTTAGCTCCATATCTATACTCAGCACATTTTTCTGAGTAAACCCACCAATTTTCATCTTCATTGGAGTTCATCTTGTCAAGAGCTAAATCTGCAAGAATTCAAAACTGAATTTGAATTTCAGCTTAAATATGAAGCAAATTTAACCACACAAGGTTTGAATTTGAGAATTCAAATTCAAACAAAGACTTGGGAGGTAAGTCTCACATTAAATTGTGAGTAGCTGGTGGGATAATTAGCAAAAACAGAAAAGAATTATTAGAGAAAAAGGAATGAAGGGGAGGCCCACAGGTCAGTGGCACACACGAGGGGCAGTCGGTTGCTGCAGCCGACCTCGACTTCGCGCGCAATCCAGGGAACGGCGGCGAGCCACCGAGGCAGCAATCGGCCACCTCACGGTGCCAAACCGCGGCTCAAAGGCCAGCGCACAGCCCACGCCGCCTTCCTCCTGCTTTCCAAACGAGAACCCCCCCCCCTACCGAGCTTCTTTCTCGACTCCGCGCGAGCACAGAAACGCCGCCCTCTCGGATCGCCGGCGTCCGGCCAGCCGAGGCACGCTCGTGCCCGACGAGCAACACAAGAAAGGACCGCCTTAAGGTGCTGATTCTTCTAGTCCCTACCGCTCTTCATTTCATGGGCTGTCGAGGGAGTATTTCGCCGGGGAAGCTTCGGGGGTCTTGAGACCGAGCTCCCACAGAATCCGAAAATTCGTGGGAGTTAGCTCATCACCGGGCAAACCGAGTCACGCACACGCGCTATACAATGCCACGACCACCTAGGATCGAAAACCAGTAAGAACCGTGGGCTAGGTTTATGGTTCTTTGAAGTTTTCTGAAGCACAGCCGATATCCGGCCTAGGTCGCCGATGAGGTCGTTGTTACCGCCGTTTTCACGGGGATCGGTGTCCATGTCCATGACCAGCAGGTGTCAGCGGAGCTCCCCGAGCAAACCACATCGAAAAAAAGTGCATGGGATGCCAAGTTGGACGTCGCCGGTGAGCTCCCGGCCGCTGTTGCCGTCGGGAGCCCTGTTCCGGTGGTTGTCAAGTTCTGGGGAGGGCACCACCGTGTTCTTCAGGCCGAGATAGGCACTTGCGGCAAGATTCAGCAAGCTCCGAGGACCGGAACCCCTCTCCGGCGAGAGCTCCGGCGAGCTTGGCGGCGGGGTCGCGCGGGTGGCCGGAGGAAGACGAAGGGGTAGGCCCCACGCGTCAGCGGCTGGAGATAAATGGGTGGGATTCTCTGTGGTCCAGGATCCAGTGCGGCTGCGCGGGAAGGAGTCTGTGGCCCCGTGTGGCTCCAGCGGTCGACACGTGGGCGGTGGACCCACCCGCAGGATTTAAACATTTTAGGAATTTCCAGTTTTAGTGCAAACTTCAAATGCATAGAACTTTGGCTAGAAAACTCCAAATTCGATGAACCAAATTTTGCTGAACACAGAATTCTGAGTACTTTCCATCAATACCAAATTCAGCTCATGAAAGTGAATAGTTTTCCATAATTAAATCCCTAAAATTTAAACTGTTGGGAATTTTATCTGGAGAACTACTTTATAACAAATTCTGAAATTTGGCTGAGAGGTTCATTAGAAAATCCCTGAATCCCTGTAAAAATTTCAGACTCATCCAAGTTCATTTAGTTACCCTAATGGGGTGATTAAAAGAACTGCCCTGAGAAAATAGAAAAATGTAAAGAAACATTTTTCAAATTTTCTCAAATCTTAATTAGGGCATAATTTTCTGTAGAATTCTTCAAATGACGTGAAACCAACTCCATTAGAACCATCTTAAAGTCTAGTTTCCAGAAAGTAATGGTTGGAGCCATGAACACCCCTGGAATTATTCAGAGGCTCAAATATTGACCAAGTGGGCTTTTATTCGTACAAGGTTCAAATGGACTTTGTTTCAAATGAAACTTGGTCAAGACTCTGGCTAGGACCCTACCAAGCCACAATAAAAATTTCAGAACCAAAGGGGAGGGCTAGCTAGAGTTAGTAGTAAATAAGTATTCAAGTTTACACATTGCATTTAAATTTACATGGAGTATTATATTCAACGTGTAGCCATTGAAGAAGAGACTCCGGAAGTGCTGGACTTCCTTCTTCCGGACGAAGAACTAACTACTGACCAGCAGCAACAAGGCAAGCCCCGGTTTGCATTAACCTTTTTATAAGTTTTACTTTGTTTACATGTGTCATATGAAGTATGTATGTGCATTAGGTATAGGATGAATGGAACCCCACTTGCATAACCAGAATTTTCCCTAAGAGTGAGGGTAGTGTCTAAGATCTCGAGTAGACAGGCTATGCTTAATGAGTCATAGGACTTTGGTACAAGTCGAGTAGTTGTAATCTACTCGCGAGATAGGCATTGGGACACACGGGTTCGGTTGAGTGACGCGAGATCACTTTAGTAATGAAAATGAGACTAGGCAGGGGCTAGGGCGCAGCAAGAGGGAGTCTTGTGTGCGCATCCCTGCCCGTGTCGATTGAGGACCGATCCGTGTGTGGCCCTGCTGAACAAGTATTGAACGTACTGAAGGCATATCGGATATATGGGCCCCGATAAACCGATGTAGCCTAAACCTCCGGGAGTCGAGGCATAGCACACCGATTTATAGGTGTAGGTTGAGGGCAGCAAGGTGGAAATCTGCCAACGGGCATAGAGAGATGCTCCGTGTGGGGAACCTCCTGCTCGTTTCGGTGCGACCGGTTCGACGTTTGGGCTGTTGGGTGAAAGGTTGTCCCGTACGACATCGAGTGAGCGTGCTGTGCAGCTCCATGGGTAGGCGTACGTGACGTGCTCTTTGGGTTTTCCCTGCAGGTGTATATCGAGTCGATTCGCCGTCCCTCGCGGTGACGAGTACCGCTTGTTCACTGCGTCGTAACGTAGATAATTTATGGAATGCTGTGATTCAATATTGCTGTCATGATATAGTTGTATAGCTACATGTGTGCCACCAAATACTGCTTACTAAATTTCAGCTCCATGAAATGTTAACTTGATGCTAAAAGATGAACTAAGGATGAACTTGTAGGCGTGTCCATTTTCTGCAACATTGCTATCCTATGTAATGGTACACCTCATGTAGAGTTTCATGCTTAGGTGAGTCGGTTAAGCCTTGCTGAGCCTTCGTGCTCACGGTTGCTGCTTAAGTGTTTTTCAGGTGAGGAGCCACCCACGGACTCGGAGTACGAGTCCACCGGCGAGGGTTACCCTCTGTCGGGGACCACGGCTGAGTGGGAGCCGTACACGCCGCGCTGAGCTGAGATGTGCAGCTAGTGTGGGTTGCCCTAGGGCTGGGCAACCGACTTTTGCTAGATAGGCGGGCGTGAGTTGTACAAAAGAAACTTCCGCTGTGTAAAAAAGACTCTAGTTTGTAACTGAGAAGTGTACTACTTTGTACCTTCAGTTTGTTTTCCCTTGTAATATAATGTGTTCTTATGACGTGTGCTGTCGGGTGTCGCACCGCGCGGCACCACCCTCTGAGATCCTGGATGAGCGGATTCCGGTCCGCCACAGCCTGGTATCAGAGCTCCAGTGGGGATAGCACAGTACTTAAGGACTGCATTATGGGAAAAACTTAGGTATACGATGAGGAATCGGTAGCTGCCCAAGTAAGGACTATATTAGTATAGTTACTTAAAGTGGCAAATACTAACCTATGTGTTATAATTCTGAATTTTAATTATGTAACGACGCACCTACGCTCTGGTAAGTATGGTAAGGAACGCCACCGAAAGCGGTTCAATTTCGGTTAGCTCTCCCTGACGAGGAACGTGGTTCAGGGATTTGTCTCACAGCTTGGTGTGAGACGTCAATATGAAACTCTTGGACTCTCCATGTTCCTGAGTTCATATGAAATGCTGATCCCTAGCGTGCTTTAGGCAAGTAAGTGGAGACCCCATCGCGTGGTCAGTAACGCGAGAGTGTGTTCGTCTGGAAATAGCCCAGGAGGACATACGCAGCGCTTGCCATCGGCGTGCCCTGCAGGGCAGTAGATGGTATCTGTTGGGTTGATAACATTCCCAACCGTGACGACCCGTTCATGAGATACTCGGGTTCCCCGTCGTGTGGTGGGAAACACGATCACGTACCTTAAGACGTGACTTAGCTCAAGGACGGCCGTATGACAATGATACGGGTGTGTGTATTTACTTTCAAATATGGTACTGCCTGAAATGACACCAACCATTGAGTGCACCATTACTGTGTGGTCTTCTGCAGGTACTAACCACGTATGTATCCGTGTAGAAAACGTGTGAGAGAGACCGTTTAGTGCCACACTTGAGACGTATATGCCGGTATGATCCGGTTAGGATTTTATTTTGTGAGGAACGTAGTACCGAGTTATTGTAGGCATATGCATGAAAATAATGATAACAAGGAATTAAAATCTATAGGTTCAACATTTAGGACCCTGGTTAGGTATAAGAATGGGATAGTGGTAAGTGTAGTTCCAAAAAGACTGAAAAACAGAGTGCTCTGTTTTGGACAGCAAGTTTGCTGATCTTCAACAGGGCATAAATCACAGGTATTTTAGCCGAGAGAGGTGTGCTATATAGTTCTGGAAAGGTATTGAAGTACTCTACAACTTTGTTGTAGACTTACAGAGCTGAAACTCACCTTAAGATGGCTTAAATCCTAGAGGAATGTAAACTGTCCAGAACCAGGACAGAGTAAAACATCCTCTGAACTGATCTGTTTTTCAAATATAACTCCCAGGTGAAAAATCAAAATTAGTATATAATACATCCTTAGAAAGAGTAGAAGATGTGTGATATCTTTGCAATTCAAAGTTTCTGAAGTTTCAGCACAGATTTCAGTGGAAACTCGAATGGAAAACAGCAACTTCCAAGGGAGGTGCTGTTAAAAAAAAATTCTTCCAGAAATTCTGCTGACTTTGAATTAGCATAACTTTTTAACCAAGGCTGATCTGGGGCCAATTGAATACTCGTTGGAAATATACTGAAGTTAACTTTAACTTTGGTATTCAACTTGAGTCATGAAAATGCCCAGAACCAGATCAAAACTTGGAATAGGTAGAAACTGGTCATTCTGACAGAAGAATGACAGTTGAACTCATTGAAAAGGGTGTTGTACCCTGAGGGTGGTATACGTGATGACAACGCGATAATAATGTCTCGTAGAGACCAAACCCAATTATGGTGAGCTTCCAAAGTGGAGGTTCATCAAGTTGGATTAAACTAGCTTGTGTTTGGTCTGGTAATGGTGTAGCTTGTGCAAAGTTAATACATTACCTACTTACGAGATATATCGCATGTTTTTGTTGTCATAATATTTTTACGCCCATTTTAATGGAACTGCATGCAAGTGTTGCGGGACTGATGTTATTGTCGTATGGTTGCAGATGGTTCGCACTAGGACCACGCACGAGGTAGGTGGCTCTAGCCAAGCGGGAGGCGATGACTCCCAGCCACCGGCCTACGACAGCACCCCGCAGCAGCAGCCACCACCGCCGCCTCCGCTTACTCTAGCGGATGTGATAGCGGCATTGGTGGGAGGTCATGAGGAGCAGACCGACCTGCTCCGCACGATCGTGCAGAATACGTCTCAGGCGGGGGGACGTCAACAGCGAGGGCCTCGTGAGCCCCGTGAAGTGTCGTACTCGGATTTCATGAGTACGCACCCTCCAGTGTTCACCGAAGCCGAAGAACCACTGGAGGCGGACAACTGGCTGCGGACTATCGAGTCCAAGTTTGGGCTGCTCCAGTGTACGGAGCGACAGAAGACCCTGTTCGCAGCACAGCAGCTCCACGGTGCCGCTGGTGCGTGGTGGGCGAACTATGTCGCCTCACGTCCAGCTGGCCATGCCGTGGAATGGCAAGAGTTCCGGGAGGCGTTCCACGCCTACCACATTCCTCCCGGAATAATGAAGAGGAAGTTCCAAGAATTTTTGAAACTGAAGCAGGGCGGGAGGAGTGCCCACGACTACTCCCGTGCCTTCAACCATCTGGCGCAGTATGCGTCAGACTACATCTCCACGGAGGAGAAGAGGAGGGAGCACTTCTATCGGGGGTTACACCCCGAAATGAAGACCCATCTCATACAGTGGAACCGCGGCACATTCAACGACTTAGTCAATGCCGCGATCATGCAAGAGGATGCTCAGCGGGAGTTGGCAGCTGAGCAGCGGAAGCACAGCGCTCCACCCAGCGGTGGGAGTGGCGCTACCCAGAAGTACCGTATGGTGTATCGGACACCATCCGGGCAGCAGTGGCAACCACCGGCGTGACCGCAACGGTTCGGGGGACGTCCCTTTCAGGCACCTCCGTTCCGTCCACCGATGCCACCACCAAGACAGCAACAGCAACAGCAGCAGCAGACGGTACCCCGGGCGTTTCCACCGCCACAACGCGCCCCGGGATTCCGTCCACCGATCAGCGGGGGACCGCCCCGTTTCACCTGCTTCACGTGTGGCCAGGCGGGCCACTTCGCGAAGGACTGTCCCCAGGGGCAGCAGAGCAGCGGGCAAGCCCAGCTCCAGGGCGGTGCTCGAGGCCGACCTCCGGTGAAGAAGGTTGGTCAGCGGACTGGAGGCGTCCGCAACCTCGACAATGAGGACGCCCCAGAGGGAGACAACGTGCTAGCGGGTACGTTTACTCTCAACAATCAAGCCATCGTCATATTATTTGATTCGGGTGCAACCCACAGCATTATAAGTGCATCCTATGTGGCTAAACATCAATTGCAAGTCTTCCCAACCGACTGCACTTATATGATCTGCTCACCGGGAGGGAAGATTTCAGCTAATATGATGATTCCAAAGGCACCTCTGTGCTTAGGTGGGAAACTATATCCCACCACCTTGATAATCCTTATGGGACAAAAGATTGATGCAATCTTAGGGATGTCATGGCTACAATACCATGGCGCTGTCCTAGAGACTCGGACACGGACGGTTCACTTAAATTCTCCATTCCACCGTCCGCATTCCGTGGTGTTAGACACGCCAGTCCAGGAAGTTTTAGCAATTAATAACGCTGAAGCTCTCAAGTTAGAGGACATCCCCGTAGTCCGGGAGTATCCCGACGCGTTCCCGGATGATCTACCGGGCATACCACCTGAGCGGGATGTCGAGTTCAAGATCGAGCTCGCACCCGGGACTACGCCCATATCACGGAGACCATACAAGATGGCTCCAAATGAGCTGGCTGAACTGAAAGAACAGCTCAATGATCTGTTGAGCAAGGGTTTCATTAGGCCGAGTTCCTCGCCTTGGGGATGCTCGGCGCTGTTTGTAAAGAAGAAGGATGAAACCCTGAGGCTGTGTGTGGACTACCGGCCGCTCAACGCCGTCACCATCAATAATAAGTACCCACTGCCCCGTATTGACATCTTGTTTGATCAACTTGTGGGGGCAAGTGTATTCTCAAAGATGGACCTTCGCTCTGGATATCACCAGATCAAGATCCGGGCGGAGGATATCCCGAAGACGGCGTTCTCGACGAGATACGGCTTATATGAATATCTCGTCATGTCCTTTGGTCTCACCAATGCTCCAGCCCATTTCATGTATCTCATGAACTCGGTGTTCATGCCGGAGCTGGACAAGTTCGTGGTAGTGTTCATCGACGATATCTTGGTTTACTCCAAGACAGAAGCCGAACATGCCGAACACTTGCGGATCGTTCTTCAACGATTGCGAGACCACAAGCTTTACGCCAAGTTCAGCAAATGCGAATTTTGGATCAGCCAAGTGCCATTCTTGGGACATATCATCTCAGCTGAAGGCATTGCGGTTGACCCATGTAAAATAGAGCAAGTGCTGAAATGGAAAGCTCCCACTTCAGTTCATGAAGTCAGAAGCTTCCTCGGGTTAGCGGGATACTACCGGAGATTCATTCCAAGCTTCTCCAAGCTCGCTAAGCCAATGACAGAATTGCTGAAGAAAGGGAAGAAATATGTTTAGAACACGGCGTGTGAAGGAGCGTTCCGAACATTGGTGAAGCATCTCACAATAGCCCCGGTCTTAGCTCAGCCGGATACAACAAAGCCCTTCGACGTGTACTGTGACGCGTCCGGTATTGGGCTCGGCTGCGTGTTGATGCAGGAAGGACGTGTGGTCGCTTATGGCTCACGCCAACTTCGGAACCATGAGCAGCATTATCCCACTCATGACCTCGAGCTTGCTGCAGTGGTTTTGGCACTGAAAATGTGGAGGCACTATCTCATGGGCAATTGGGGGCATCTCTACACCGACCACAAGAGCTTGAAATACATTTTCACCCAGAAGGAGCTGAACATGAGGCAACGGAGGTGGTTAGAATTAATCAAGGGCTATGAAATTGAGATTCACTACCACCCCGGCAAGGCGAATGTGGTTGCCGACGCGCTGAGTCGGAAATCACATGTCCATCACCTCACCATTACACCGGTGGAGGAGGAAGAGCCAAGTTTATACTTGGTTCCTTATGGATCGCTGTACAACCTTGCCCTCATCCCTACTATTAGGGAGGACATCATTGCAGCTCAGAAGACGGATAAAGGCATGGCACATCTCTGGAGATGGATAGACAATGGAGAAATTAAATGTTTCCGGAAAGATGATGGGGGGACGCTATGGTTTAATGACCGCATAGTTGTACCCCGAGATATGGAGTTGAGGAAGATGATCCTCGATGAAGCTCACTTGTCCAAATACTCCATTCATACGGGCAGCAACAAGATGTACCAAGATTTGAAAAAGAAATTTTGGTGGACACGGATGAAGCGGGAGGTAGCGAAGTACGTATCCGAGTGTGATACGTGCCGACGAGTGAAGGCTGATCACATGAAGAAATCAGGGCTGTTGCAACCCCTGAAGATCCCGGCATGGAAATGGGAAGATGTGAGCATGGATTTCATTGTGGGATTACCCCTAACATCCAACAAACATGATTCCATTTGGGTAATCGTTGATCGATTAACCAAGACGGCTCACTTCATTCCGGTGAATACACGTTACCATGCCGGCAAATATGCGGAGCTGTACATAGCGAAGATTCTATGCCTATACGGGGTACCCAAGACCATCGTCTCAGATCGAGGTGCATTATTTTTATCTCGCTTTTGGGAGCAGCTACACGCTGCATTGGGTACTAAGTTGATCAGGAGCTCCGCCTATAATCCTCAAACAGATGGGCAAACAGAGAGGGTGAACCAAGTATTAGAAGACATGTTGAGAGCATGTGCCATCCACCATGGTAGGAACTGGGACGATCACCTACCATTGGCGGAATTCTCGTACAACAACGGCTATCAGGAGAGTATCAAGATGGCACCCTATGAAGCTCTCTACGGTCGCAAATGCCGCACCCCATTAAATTGGTGCGAGTCCGGTGAAAGGGTCACATTCGGGGTTGAGGTGGTGAACAACGCTGAAGAGCGCGTTCGGACGATTCAAGCCAATTTGAAGGCCGCTCAATCCCGACAGAAGAGCTACGCTGATAAGAGGCGTAGACCGTTGCACTTCGACATCAGTGAACACGTGTACCTCCGCGTGTCTCCGATGAAGGGCGTGCACCGGTTCGGTGTGAAGGGGAAGCTCACTCCCCGTTTCATTGGACCCTACGCTATCACCGAGAAGTGTGGACCAGCGGCGTATCGATTGGAATTACCGGCATCTCTCGCTGGTGTCCATGATGTTTTTCATGTTTCGCAACTGCGAAAATGTTTAAAGCATACGGCTGCTGTTCCTACCAAAGACATCGGCGAGCTGAAACCGGATTTAACCTATGAGGAGTATCTGGTGGAAATTCTTGATGAGAAAGCCAGAACCACGCGTAGCAGAACGTTGTGGTTCTACAAGATACTCTGGAGTAACCACACCGCGGAAGAAGCGACATGGGAGAGCGAGGAGTTCCTTCACTCAAATTACCCGGAGTTCATGGCATATCAACACGGGTAAGTCCCTATTACATCGCTATCTCTTATTTTATAATCTCAGGACGAGATTCTTTTAAGGGGGGAGGGATGTAAAAGCCCAAGAAAAGGGACTTGCAAAAACTTTTTCTTCACCTCACAACACCACAGTTTTTATTGTGGACACCTTAGGAAATGTTGTGAAGAGCAAGTAACCTCCATCAAAAGAATGATTAGAGGGGAAAGCCTTCACTTTCACAAAGTAGGGTTTCTACACATGAACATGAGAGGTTGAGCTCACCCCTAGAGTTTAAAAAGTCTTGGGAAGGTTCAGTCCAAAGCTCATGCAAATTCAACACTTTTTGAGGCACTTTTGGGTTATTTCAAAAAGAGGCCAATTTGAATGTAAATTCAAATTGCAGCAACTTTCATCACCCAAATTAAAAAGTTAGCTCCATATCTATACTCAGCACATTTTTCTGAGTAAACCCACCAATTTTCATCTCCATTGGAGTTCATCTTGTCAAGAGCTAAATTTGCAAGAATTCAAAACTGAATTTGAATTTCAGTTTAAATATGAAGCAAATTTAACCACACAAGGTTTGAATTTGAGAATTCAAACAAATACTTGGGAGCTAAGTCTCACATTAAATTGTGAGTAGCTGGTGGGATAATTAGCAAAAACAGAAAAGAATTATTAGAGAAAAAGGAATGAAGGGGAGGCCCACAGGTCAGTGGCACACACGAGGGGCAGTCGGTTGCTGCAGCCGACCTCGACTTCGCGCGCAAGCCAGGGAACGGCGGCGAGCCACCGAGGCAGCAATCGGCCACCTCACGGTGCCAAACCGCGGCTCAAAGGCCAGCGCACAGCCCACGCCGCCTTCCTCCTGCTTTCCAAACGAGAACCCCCCCCCCTACCGAGCTTCTTTCTCGACTCCGCGCGAGCACAGAAATGCCGCCCTCTCGGATCACCGGCGTCCGGCCAGCACAGGCACGCTCGTGCCCGACGAGCAACACAAGAAAGGACCGCCTTAAGGTGCTGATTCTTCTAGTCCCTACCGCTCTTCATTTCATGGGCTGTCGAGGGAGTATTTCGCCGGGTAAGCTTCGGGGGTCTTGAGACCGAGCTCCCACACAATCCCAAATTTCGTGGGGGTTAGCTCATCACCGGGCAAACCGAGTCACGCACACGCTCTATACACTGCCACGACCACCTAGGATCGAAAACCAGTAAGAACCGTGGGCTAGGTTTATGGTTCTTTGAAGTTTTCTGAAGCACAGCCGATATCCGGCCTAGGTCGCCGATGAGGTCGTTATTACCGCCATTTTCACGGGGATCGGTGTCCATGTCCGTGACCAGCAGGTGTCAGCGGAGCTCCCCGAGCAAACCACATCGAAAAAAGGTGCATGGGATGCCGAGTTGGACGTCGCCGGTGAGCTCACGGCCGCTGTTGCCGTCGGGAGCACTGTTCCGGTGGTTGTCAAGTTCTGGGGAGGGCACCACCGTGTTCCTCAGGCCGAGATATGCACTGGCGGCAAGATTCAGCAAGCTCCGAGGACCGGAACCCCTTTCCGGCGAGAGCTCCGGCGAGCTTGGCGGCGGGGTCGCGCGGGTGGCCGGAGGAAGACGAAGGGGTAGGCCCCACGCGTCAGCGGCTGGAGATAAATGGGTGGGATTCTCTGTGGTCCGGGATCCAGTGCGGCCACGCGGGAAGGAGTCTGTGGCCCCGTGTGGCGCGGCTCCAGCGGTCGACACGTGGGCGGTGGACCCACCCGCAGGATTTAAACATTTTTGGAATTTCCAGTTTTAGTGCAAACTTCAAATGCATAGAACTTTGGCTAGAAAACTCCAAATTCGATGAACCAAATTTTGCTGAACACAGAATTCTGAGTACTTTCCATCAATACCAAATTCAGCTCATGAAAGTGAATAGTTTTCCAGAATTAAATCCCTAAAATTTAAACTGTTGGGAATTTTATCTGGAGAACTACTTTATAAAAAATTATGAAATTTGGCTGAGAGGTTCATTAGAAAATCCCTGAATCCCAGTAAAAATTTCAGACTCATCCAAGTTCATTTAGTTACCCTAATGGGGTGATTAAGAGAATTGCCCTGAGAAAATAGAAAAATGTACAGAAACATTTTTCAGATTTTCTCAAATCTTAATTAGGGCATAATTTTCTGTAGAATTCTTCAAATGACGTGAAACCAACTCCATTAGAACCATCTTAAAGTCTAGTTTCCAGAAAGTAATGGTTGGAGCCATGAAAACCCCTGGAATTATTCAGAGGCTCAAATATTGACCAAGTGGGCTTTTATTTGTACAAGGTTCAAATGGACTTTGTTTCAAATGAAACTTGGTCAAGACTCTGGTTAGGACCCTACCAAGCCACCATTAAAATTTCAGAACCAAAGGGGAGGGCTAGCTAGAGTTAGTAGTAAATAAGTATTCAAGTTTACACATTGCATTTAAATTTACATGGAGTATTATATTCAACGTGTAGCTATTGAAGAAGAGACTCCAGAAGTGCTGGACTTCCTTCTTCCGGACGAAGAACTAACTACTGACCAGCAGCAACAAGGCAAGCCCCGGTTTGCATTAACCTTTTTATAAGTTCTACTTTGTTTACATGTGTCATATGAAGTATGTATGTCCATTAGGTATAGGATGAATGGAACCCCACTTGCATAACCAGAATTTTCCCTAAGAGTGAGGGTAGTGTCTAAGATCTCGAGTAGACAGGCTATGCTTAATGAGTCATAGGACTTTGGTACAAGTCGAGTAGTTGTAATCTACTCGCGAGATAGGCATTTTGGGACACACGGGTTCGGTTGAGTGACGCGAGATCACTTTAGTAATGAAAATGAGACTAGGCAGGGGCTAGGGCGCAGCAAGAGGGAGTCTTGTGTGCGCATCCCTGCCCGTGTCGATTGAGGACCGATCCGTGTGCGGCCCTGCTGAACAAGTATTGAACGTACCGAAGGCATATCGGATATATGGGCCCCGATAAACCGATGTAGCCTAAACCTCCAGGCGTCGAGGCATAGCACACTGATTTATAGGTGTAGGTTGAGGGCAGCAAGGTGGAAATCTGCCAACGGGCATAGAGAGATGCTCCATGTGGGGAACCTCCTGCTCGTTTCGGTGCGACCGGTTCGACGTTTGGGCTGTTGGGTGAAAGGTTGTCCCGTACGACATCGAGTGAGCGTGCTGTGCAGCTCCACGGGTGGGCGTACGTGACGTGCTCTTTGGGTTTTCCCTGCAGGTGTATATCGAGTCGATTCGCCGTCCCTCGCGGTGACGAGTACCGCTTGTTCACTGCGTCGTAACGTAGATAATTTATGGAATGCTGTGATTCAATATTGCTGTCATGATATAATTGTATAGCTACATGTGTGCCACCAAATACTGCTTACTAAATTTCAGCTCCATGAAATGTTTACTTGATGCTAAAAGATGAACTAAGGATGAACTTGTAGGCGTGTCCATTTGCTGCAACATTGCTATCCTATGTAATGGTACACCTCATGTAGAGTTTCATGCTTAGGTGAGTCGGTTAAGCCTTGCTGAGCCTTCGTGCTCACGGTTTCTGCTTAAGTGTTTTTCAGGTGAGGAGCCACCCACGGACTCGGAGTACGAGTCCACCGGCGAGGGTTACCCTCCGTCGGGGACCACGGCTGAGTGGGAGCCGTACACGCCGCGCTGAGCTGAGACGTGCAGCTAGTGTGGGTTGCCCTAGGGCTGGGCAACCGACTTTTGCTAGATAGGAGGGCGTGAGTTGTACAAAAGAAACTTCCGCTGTGTAATAAAGACTTTAGTTTGTAACTGAGAAGTGTACTACTTTGTACCTTCAGTTTGTTTTCCCTTGTAATATAATGTGTTCTTATGACGTGTGCTGTCGGGTGTCGCACCGCGCGGCACCACCCTCTGCGATCCTGGATGAGCGTATTCTGGTCCGCCACAAATTCTTGAACCACCGGAATGCTTTCCAATGTTGTTTCTCGACGTGGTTCAACGTTGTCTTCTCGGTTGTTGGTTGGGCTGACTCGAACTCGATACGAGTACCATGCTCGTCTGACAACTGCACGCTCCTCTCAGCACATTGGATTACTCCGTTGTGCTTGCTTAACCAATCCATTCCAAGTATTATGTCAAGCCCTTGGGGATCCAAGACAATGAGATTGGCAAGGAAGTCTACCCCCTTATTTTATGATTTACTTTTGTACATACTATATTAGTCCTCATCTCTCCACCGGGAGAATTAACCCAACATAGTATATTTCAAGTGTGATATGGGTAGATTGTACTTGGCAACATACTTAGATGATATGAATGAATGTGATGCTCCGGAATCAAATAAAATAGTGGCTGGGTTGGAGTTGGCAAGGAACATACCAATCACAATGTCCTCAACCTATTGTGCTTCCTCAGTGGAGACATGATTCACATTGCCACGCGCGTAGTTCTGATGCGCACGGTTGCCTTGATTAGCTCCTCCGTTTGGCCGTGGGTTCTGCTTGGGCGTGTTGCTTGGCTGTCCAAAACCTTTCTTCGGGCACTGACTTGCAAAGTGTCCCGTCTCTCCGCATGCAAAGCATGCCTTTTTGCCCAAGACAGCAGGAACGTAGGCATGTTTGGATGGGGTGCAGGAGGCAAAGGCACACGAGGTGCTTGCATAACAGGACGTTGGTGTGGTGGTTCATTAGGGTGAAAAGTAGGAGCAGACGAGCCATACTGCGGTGCAGCTGGTGGCATGTACCGGGGGCGTATATTGCTCCCTTGTGGCTGGTATGGCATCTTTTTTTTGCCCTCTTGCTGGATCTCCCGGATCTTGCTCTCAACCACTATAGCTTTGTGAACTAGCTTCTAGAAGTTTGCATAGTCATTGTTGAGAAGCTGAACTTGGATCTCATTGTTTAACCCTCTCATGAACAAGTACTGCTTCCTTTGATCCGAGTTGACATTTTCGGGGGGGGATACCTTGACAGTTGTGTGAACATGTTGAGGTACTCATTCAAGCTCTTCTTGCCTTGGCGGAGACCTTCAAACTCTTGCCTTTTGAGCATCATGACTCCAGCAGGGATGTAATGAGAGCGGAAACTCTCCTTGAACTCAGCCCAAGTGATAGTCTCCTGGTTGACATGAGCGTTGCATAGAGCGTCCCATGTAACACCCCAAATTTTGATTCAAAACTCTAAACCATGTTCAGAGGGGAATTTAAAATTTTTTGGACGTGTTGCATGTTTTGCAAAAATTCAAATTCAAACTGGAATTCAAATTATACTCAAAACAGAAAAGAAATGGAAAAAGAAAAAGAGAAACGGGAAAAAAACCGGCCAGTGGGCCGAAACCCGCCAGCCGGCCCAGTTTCCCCGCGCCAGCCCACCCCCGCGCGCCCGCGCTGTCTCTCACACAGACAGGTGGGACCCACCTGTCATCCCCAACCCCGCGACCCCGGACTCTCTCCCGCGCGCGTGATCTTAACCGATCGAAAAACCGCGTTCCTCAGCCGAATTCCGGTCCCAGAAGAATCCAACTCGATCACAACTGACCCACCGCCCTCCCCCGGCTATAAAAACCCCAGCCCCGATCGGTTTTTCCCACGCGATCGCCGATTTTTACTCCGGTGAGCACCGAGACTTCGCCGGTGAATTCTGGCCGATCTAAGCTCGGAAACTCTGATCTAACTCGCTGGTCTTGATCCACCGCCTCCGGGGAGCTTTGCAGGTGCAGAAAACTCAGAGACTTACGGTGTAAATCCAGCGCCGACGAGCTTCGCCGTGGTTTTGCCTCGGACCTCGCCGCCGATCACTTTCCAGGACCCCCGAGCTCAAGAAAACCCCCGAGGTGAGATCCCTGACCTCCCCTCTACCGATCTAGGCCATAAGATCACAGATCTAGACAGAATTCTCGAGGATCCGAAACTTTCCGGCGAGATCGCCGCTTTCCGCCGCCGTGCGCCGCCGGCAGCGCCGCCCGCGCTCGATCAGAGCGACGTGGCCGCTTGTGCGCCGTTTATTTTAAATCGCACGGTAGACTTTAAAACCCCGCGTACCGGTTCAATGTTATAATCTCAGCCGTCGGTTTAAAATCGGACGGTCCACGTCAGCCCCACGTTATAAAGACTGGAATTCTTACGTGCTACCCCCTGGGGTTCTCTGGAATTGAGAGCTAGCCCCGGAAACTTCAGATCTAGCCCCTGGAACTCCAGAAAATCATGTAAATTCATTTAAAAATCAGTTTTAGCCCCTGGACTTAATAAAAATTAGGAAAAACACCTCTGATAAGTGTAGCTAGACCCCTGGAAATTATGAAAATAATATTATAGACCCTGTAATGGGGTGAATTCATTATTTTAACCCTGTTTAGTAATTAATTTAGAAAATTGAATATGTAACTAGTGTTTAAAAATTAAAAGTGGGACAAACATAATTGTCAAAATTAATTAAAAACTTTCTCAGTACTTAGAAAACTTTGGAGTGAGATAAAAATATATTTTTGGGCTGAAATGAATCTGTTTCATCTATTATTCACATTTATTAGTATAGGGACACATTTTTAAGTAAAGAATAGTTATAGAAAAATAGGGAAAATAATTATGAAATAGTTTACATCAGAGGCCAAGGTTAAAATATGTTATTAAATTATTTAGGACCAGAACCTATACTGTTTAGATGATGTGTATTACTAATTTCATAATAAAATACACAATTATGCATAGGAATATAAATCTGAAAATATAGCAACTAGTAAAAGATAAATGGAGTTTCTAAAATCCAAAGAATTCAGTTTAGGTTTGATAGAAATTATGAAGGCACATATGGAGAAGAAAAATACTTTTCATACATACTTGGTAGTTTAATGTAAGGAATTTATTTAAAACTGAAACACACACACACATATATATATATATATATATAAATATAGTATGTAAGTATAAATATGAACACCAAAGTAGGAATCATACACATATAAATAAAAGTGTATGCAAGCCATAGATCAACACACAAAGTAACCACAACACATATAATGGTGAATGAATTTCATAAATATGAATGTGTGGTTTGTATAAAGTAGAAGTGTGAACTATGTCTTATGATTGTTGTTTTTCTTTTGCTATGTGTGATGGTATGAAGTAGAACCTGTTCAAGAGCAAGTTAACCCTTTCCAAGATCAGGACTACCCATTTCAAGAGCAGCAAAAAGGAGGCAAGTGTCCTTGACCACTTTGATCCTATGCTAGGATGTGTAGATAGAATTATTTGCATTGTCAAATGAAATATGAAACCCATGCTAGGAAGTTTCCCTAGAATTGCATTACCTTGTTTCCTTGAAGCTTGGGTTGGGATTTATTTTGTCATGTCATTTATTTCCATGCATATGCTTAGCCATGCTTAGAATGGGATATTTGGGATATGAGATCATCAGTTTATTTTACCATACTCTTGAATGAGCTATTGTGAGTTATGTAGAGGTAGGGATCAAGGCAAGTTGGATGTTTTGGTTGTGTGCTGGGTGCACGAGACTTGGGTTTGTGTTTAGTGCTTGCCTGGATCCTAAGGACCGGTTCATGGAGCATGTAACCCGGCTTTACAGTGCCAACCACATGCTGAGATGGGGCAGCTTGGCCAATTAATTAGATGTATCCCCGGCGTAGTATGGGTGTGTTGGATGGTGCGGGGAGTAGGTGTCAGCTGGACTACCATATGAACCACAAGGCTCAAGAGGGGGCCACTGCAGCGGGGTTGGAGGCTCTTGTATGCTGTTAGGGGTGAAACCTCAGTGGGCCCACACTCGTCGGGAATCCCTTTGTAAAGGCTTCGTAGTGATCTCCTGGCCGCACACCTGGGAAGTGTGAATGTGGATCGTAGCCACTGGCATAATGGAGGTTCTTTTAGTCCACCCGGCAACGGGGGATGAAATCACTACTTGTGGGTACAGTGGTACAAACTCTGCAGAGTCAAAACTGTCTTAACAGCCGTGCTCACGGTTAAGAGCGGCCTGGACTTATTCATGATTAGAGGATTGATGGTTTTGGAAGTTAAGCGGGGAGCTTAACATTGGTAATGATGTTATGGTTATTGGATTACAATGATGGGATGGGAGATTGGGACCATTTCACCTGTGTAGTAATGTAGGTGCTTAATAAGCTAAGGTGATAGGTATTAATTGCGTAGTGCTTTAACCATGAGTTCAACCTCTCCTTGTTCTAGCCATGCATGATATGATTTTCCCACACTTGCTGAGTACCATTGGTACTCAACCTTGCATATTTGTTGGTTTATATTGCTGCTCAGGTCAAGATAATGAGGTGGTGTATAATGACCAAGATTTTGGACCCGAGGAAGGTTTTTAGGTTCATGAAGACCCCCGGGCAACGCCTGTGATGGAGCCCTAAAGAATAAAATTCCGCTGCTAGTTTATTTACTTGTGATGAAGCATTAGTGTCCATTGAGACATTTGCGATGTAAGACTTATTTATATTTGACACCTGGCTTGTAATAAATGATGCTTCACTATTTGTCATCACATGTATGAGAAAATGATCCTGGCATACATGTGATATTCACTTGGTTGTTTCTTCGGAAAAACCGGGTGTGATAGAGGTGGTATCAGAGCCAAGGTTGCCCGTAGGAACGTGGACCTAGGTAGAAATGGACGTAGTTAAGGGCCCTATTTTCTTAAAAACTATTTTCCAAGGTGTGGGTGGAAAAGTGTTATTAAAGGAGTCATTTTCTTCATCTTACCCCAACTTTCATTCAAAATAGGATTTTTGTTTGAGAATTTATCTAACCTAATTTTAAATTCTTTTGTTTTAGATGGTTCGCATGATTCGCACCGCTCGTAAGTCCACAGGAGGGAGAGTTCCCGTAGTTGCCCTTGCCGAAAGAGAGGAGAGTCGTCCAGTGACGTACCTTTCCTACGGATTGGCAGTAGGAGATTTGTTGCGCCGTCTTCGACGTATGCTCGAAGCCGCCGGCAATACGGGCAAGCTAATCATCCACTATAACTCCACCAGGACCATCCGTGAGAAGAGGGAAGAATGGAGTTCGGAGATGAGGATTATACACGAGAATCAACTGCTTAAGATTCACCACTCTCCAGCTTGTCGAGCAACACAAGTTGACGCAGAGAAAGATGTCACCTGGGAGGCCATCACCTGCCAGAGTCACATCTATCGTCACCACTTGGACAAAACTGAGTACATGTATGTCCTCCAACGTGAGAGTGGTACCACGGAGTACAAGTACCCACCGGTGCAGCAAGGGACTTCCCATGAGCACATGGACTTGTGCTTGGAGGATGCTGCTATGCTCAGCACTCGACTGCAGAAGTGTCAACAAGAGCTTCAGGATGTCCGAGACACCCTGAAGGAAACGGAGGCGTTTCTGCGAGCTTGCTTAAAGGCGAGAGAAAGAGGAGATGGGAATGAACTGTGTGTCACCGTGTGATACATGGACTCCTGACTCCACGGATCGCCGAGCAATCAGGCGTCGTCGCACTTCTCCACCAGCAGCCTCCCCACCCAAAGCAGAGTCAGAAGGTAGCCGAAATGAGGAGGAAGATCCCGAGGAGCCAGCTCAAGAGGACGAGTAGTGTAGAGTCTTTCCCCTAGCTAGCAAGAGGTCGAGTAGTTGAGTCGTTATGTAGTTAATGGTGTGATGATGCTTGGTGTGTGACGTGAGTTGTGGAAGCCATGAGCAATTGTCCACAGCCTCGTCTTCAGATTGTTTTGCTTTGGTGTGAACCCACAGGAAATAATAGTGCATTTATTTGGTGTGAGATATAAACCCTCGTAAAATTTTAACAAAGCCTCAACACCTCAAAGTACCAACAAATGAAAGTAGTAAGATGATACTAAATGGTATCAAATTAACATTTGATTGATTCTGCCAGATGGCCGGAAGAGGAAAAGGACGTGCTGCCAACCCCGCCAACAACAATGATGAGGCATGCAACCCTCATCTTTCTGGAGGCCAGGACAGGGGTGGTCGCCGTGAAGAAGTTGATCCTCTCCACCAAATGCTGGAGAATCAAAATCAGCTTATCCAGAACTTGACTCAAGTGGTGGCCAACTTGCATCAAGTTCCACCTCCACGCCAACCAAGGTTGAGTGAGTTTCTAGGAACTCAACCTCCAAAGTTTGCAAGTGCTGCTGAACCTCTGGAGGCAGATGATTGGCTGAAGACCATTGAAAGTAAGATGAGGATAATACAATGCCAAGGGTATGAGAGGGTGCTGTTTGCCTCTCATCAATTGCATGGACCTGCTGCTGATTGGTGGACCGCCTACGTGGCCGCCCATCATGACCCTGAGAACATCACTTGGGAAGAGTTCAAGCGTAGCTTCCGCAACCATTACATCCCAAGAGGTGAACTCAAAAACAAGAGGAAGGAATTTTTGGGACTGCAGCAGGGAAACATGACTGTGAGAGAATACCTCACTAAATTTACTCAACTATCCCGTTATGCTCCACGAGACATAGAGACTGATGAGCAGAAACAAGATTGTTTCGTGGAAGGACTTACCGCAGAGATGCAGTGTGCAATGTCCTCCAATGAGTATGAAAGCTTTCAAAAGATGGTGGACAGAGCATTTGTGGTGGAAAGGAAGCTAAAGGCCTTGGAAAATGAGAATAAGAGGAAGGCGGGGTGGTCACATCAGGCCTCAGGGAGCAACACCCGCCCACGTATGATGCAGCAACCTACGGGGCAGACAATCCGTGCTGCGGTACCCTATTCAGCACCAAGAGGGTACAACCCAAACTACAGGCCACCCACGGCACCAGCACAGCCGCCACGTCAGTTTGTGCAGCAGCCTCGCCCCGCATATCCACCTCGACCAGCAGTGCAAGGACCCCCAAACCAACCCCAAGACAGCAAGGGCCCAGCATCTAAGATTGGGGTGCAATGTTTCAGCTGTGGTGAAGTGGGGCACTACGCCCATAAATGCCCAAAGAAGAAGCCTGCGCCGCCACAACAGCAGAATGTATTGAGAGGACGGGTGAACCATGTCACTATGGAGGAAGCACAAGAGGCACCCGACGTGGTAGTTGGTAAGTTTCCTGCCAATTTACACCTTGCAACTCTGCTGTTTGATTCTGGTGCTACCCACTCATTCATTGCTCAAGGGTTTGTTAAGAAACATGACCTAGCAACCACACAAATGAACCATATGCTAGCCGTAAACTCTCCAGGTGGAGAAATAAGGACAAGACAAGTGTGTCCCAAAGTGAGCCTAGACATTAATGGGGTAGTATTTACTGCTAACCTCATAGTGATAGATTCACAAGGGATAGATATTATTTTGGGTATGGATTGGTTGACCGAACATAAAGGAATCATCCATTGTTCGACCAGAACGGTGGAACTAACTCACCCCAGTGGTACCAGAGTAAAGTTCATAACAATACACGAGCCTAGGAGGGACATTAAATTAAATCAAGTGGAGGTGAAAGTTGAGGAAATCAGGACTATCAGGGAATATCCAGATGTTTTTCCGGAGGAGTTGCCAGGTATGCCTCCCGCCCGTGACGTGGAATTCGCAATTGAGCTAGTACCGGGAACAGCCCCGATATACAAGAGACCTTATCGAATGGACTCCAAGCAGCTAGAAGAGCTCAAGGATCATTTGAGAGAATTGACGGAGAAGGGGTATATTCGCCCTAGTTCCTCACCATGAGGAGCTCCGGTGATATTTGTGCCTAAGAAAGACGGAACCCAAAGGTTATGCGTGGATTACCATGCCTTGAATGAGGTAACCATTAAGAACAAGTACCCATTACCCCGCATTGAAGACTTGTTTGATCAGTTGAGGGGAGCTTGTGTATTCTCGAAAATTGATCTCAGGTCGGGGTACCACCAACTCAAGATAAGGCAATCTGATATTCCCAAGACAGCTTTCGTATCTCGGTACGGACTGTATGAATACACTGTCATGCCTTTCGGGCTAACCAATGCCCCGGCATATTTCATGTATCTCATGAACAAGGTATTCATGGAATATCTGGACAAATTTGTGGTGGTTTTCATAGATGATATTCTCGTCTTCTCCAAAGGTGAAGAAGAACATGAGAAACATCTAAGGTTGGTGTTACAGAGGCTGAGAGAACACCAACTATATGCCAAGTTGAGCAAGTGTGAGTTTTGGCTGAAGAGAGTTCCCTTTTTAGGACATATAATCTCGGAGGGAGGAATCTCCGTAGATCCCGCCAAAATCGAGGATATCCAGAAGTGGAAGACCCCTGAAAATGTCGGGGAAGTTCGAAGCTTTTTGGGCTTGGCTGGATACTATCGACGGTTTATTGAGGGATTCTCCAAGATCTCGAGACCTCTCACCAAACTGTTGGAGAAGGGAATCACATTCACCTGGACGCCACAGTGCGAGACGAGCTTTCAGGAGCTAAAGAAGAGATTGACAACAGCCCCAGTGTTGGTTATGCCAGATATGCAGAAGAATTTCACAGTGTACTGTGATGCCTCTGGAAATGGGTTGGGATGTGTTCTCATGCAAGAAGGACATGTCGTGGCATATGCATCCCGACAGCTTCGGAAGCACGAGAAGAACTATCCTACACATGACCTAGAACTAGCCGCAGTGGTACACGCGTTGAAAATTTGGCGGCACTATTTGATGGGGAAGAGGACAGAGATATATACGGATCATAAGAGTTTGAAGTACATATTCACACAGCCAGATCTCAACCTCAGACAAAGGAGATGGTTAGAGCTAATCAATGACTTTGATATAGGCATCAACTATCATCCCGGAAAAGCAAACGTCGTGGCCGATGCTTTGAGTCGGAAAGTGCAGGTCAATAAGTTGAGTTTGATGGACATGCCCGCAGAATTGAAGGACGAGGTTATAAGGCTCAATCTATGTCTAGTAAATAGTGGTGAAGCCATCGCCATGGAAGTGGACTCCACACTCGAGCAAGACATACGCGAGGGCCAAAAGAATGATGAGAAGATACAAGAGATCAGACAGCTCATTAAGGAAAATAAAGCTCCTGGTTTTAGAGAGGATGAACAAGGAACGGTGTGGCACGGGAAAAGGATCTGTGTGACAGAAGTAAAGGAGATCCGTGAATTAATTTTGAAGGAGGCTCACGATTCTGACTATTCCATTCATCCTGGGAGTACGAAGATGTACCAGGATCTCAAGAGCAGGTATTGGTGGTATGGCATGAAGCGAGATGTCGCGGAACATGTTGCCCTATGTGACACATGTCAGTTGGTGAAAGCAGAACATCAACGACCCGCGGGATTCTTGCAACCACTCAAAGTACCTGAATGGAAGTGGGAAGAAATCAGCATGGATTTTGTCGTGGGATTGCCTAGGACCCAATCCGGGTATGATTCAATATGGGTCATTATTGATAGGCTAACCAAGGTAGCTCATTTCATCCCTGTGAAAGAAAGCTACAGCGGAGCCAAATTGGCAGAATTGTACATGTCAAGGATTGTGTGTTACCATGGAGTGCCAAAGAAGATAGTGTCGAACCGAGGGACACAGTTCACCTCGAGGTTTTGGCAAAAGTTGCATGAAACCATGGGAACCCATCTGAACTTCAGCTCTGCCTATCGTCCCCAAACTGACGGGCAGACGGAAAGAACCAATCAGATCCTTGAAGATATGTTAAGGGCATGTGCACTCAAAAACAATAGGAGTTGGGACAAGAACTTACCGTATGCGGAGTTTTCCTATAACAACAGCTATCAAGCTAGTATGAAAATGTCACCGTTTGAAGATTTGTATGGAAGGAAGTGCAGAACTCCTCTATTTTGGAACCAAACAGGAGAAAGTAAAGTGTTTGGTCCAGAAGTGCTACAAGAAGCCGAAGCGAAGGTGAGGGAGATTCGCAACAACTTGAGGATAGCACAAACACGCCAGAAGAGTTATGCTGATGTACGAAGAAGAGAACTCGTTTTCAACGCGGGAGACTATGTTTATCTCAAGGTGTCCCCTATCAGAGGACTTCGTCGGTTCAAGGTGAAAGGGAAGTTGTCACCTCGATACATCGGACCCTTTCAAGTTTTGGAAAGAAAAGGCGAAGTGGCGTACCAACTAGAGTTACCGGTTCATCTATCAGATGTACACGATGTATTCCATGTGTCACAACTCAAGAAATGTCTGAGGACGCCTGAGGAGGTGTTACCCATGAATGAAGTGGATGTAGCTGAAGATTTGTCTTATGCCGAGCAACCATACAAGATTTTGGAGACAATGGAACGCCTCACCAGAAATAAAAGAATCCGGATGTGCAAGGTGCAGTGGAAGCATCACTCAGAAGAGGAAGCCACCTGGGAACGGGAAGATGAGCTCAAGGCACAATTTCAGGAATTGTTTTCTTAGAAACACCAATCTCGAGGACGAGATTTCTTTTAAGGGGGGTAGAGCTGTAACACCCCAAATTTTGATTCAAAACTCTAAACCATGTTCAGAGGGGAATTTAAAAATTTTTGGACGTGTTGCAAGTTTTGCAAAAATTCAAATTCAAACTGGAATTCAAATTATACTCAAAACAGAAAAGAAATAGAAAAAGAAAAAGAGAAACGGGAAAAAAACCGGCCAGTGGGCCGAAACCCGCCAGCCGGCCCAGTTTCCCCGCGCCAGCCCGCCCCCGCGCGCCCGCGCTGTCTCTCACACAGACAGGTGGGACCCACCTGTCATCCCCAACCCCGCGACCCCGGACTCTCTCCCGCGCGCGCGATCTTAACCGATCGAAAAACCGCGTTCCTCAGCCGAATTCCAGTCCCAGAAGAATCCAACTCGATCACAACTGACCCACCGCCCTCCCCCGGCTATAAAAACCCCAGCCCCGATCGGTTTTTCCCACGCGATCGCCAATTTTTACTCCGGTGAGCACCGAGACTTCGCCGGTGAATTCTGGCCGATCTAAGCTCGGAAACTCTGATCTAACTCGCTGGTCTTGATCCACCGCCTCCGGGGAGCTTTGCAGGTGCAGAAAACTCGGAGACTTACGGTGTAAATCCAGCGCCGACGAGCTTCGCCGTGGTTTTGCCTCGGACCTCGCCGCCGATCACTTTCCAGGACCCCCGAGCTCAAGAAAACCCCCGAGGTGAGATCCCTGACCTCCCCTCTACCGATCTAGGCCATAAGATCACAGATCTAGGCAGAATTCTCGAGGATCCGAAACTTTCCAGCGAGATCGCCGCTTTCCGCCGCCGTGCGCCGCCGGCAGCGCCCCCCGCGCTCGATCAGAGCGACGTGGCCGCTTGTGCGCCGTTTATTTTAAATCGCACGGTAGACTTTAAAACCCCGCGTACCGGTTCGATGTTATAATCTCAGCTGTCGGTTTAAAATCGGACGGTCCACGTCAGCCCCGCGTTATAAAGACTGGAATTCTTACGTGCTACCCCCTGGGGTTCTCTGGAATTGAGAGCTAGCCCCGGAAACTTCAGATCTAGCCCCTGGAACTCCAGAAAATCATGTAAAATCATTTAAAAATCAGTTTTAGCCCCTGGACTTAATAAAAATTAGGAAAAACACCTCTGATAAGTGTAGCTAGACCCCTGGAAATTATGAAAATAATATTATAGACCCTGTAATGGGGTGAATTCATTATTTTAACCCTGTTTAGTAATTAATTTAGAAAATTGAATATGTAACTAGTGTTTAAAAATTAAAAAGTGGGACAAACATAATTGTCAAAATTAATTAAAAACTTTCTCAGTACTTAGAAAACTTTGGAGTGAGATAAAAATATATTTTTGGGCTGAAATGAATCTGTTTCATCTATTATTCACATTTATTAGTATAGGGACACATTTTTAAGTAAAGAATAGTTATAGAAAAATAGGGAAAATAATTATGAAATAGTTTACATCAGAGGCCAAGGTTAAAATATGTTATTAAATTATTTAGGACCAGAACCTATACTGTTTAGATGATGTGTATTACTAATTTCATAATAAAATACACAATTATGCATAGGAATATAAATCTGAAAATATAGCAACTAATAAAAGATAAATGGAGTTTCTAAAATCCAAAGAATTCAGTTTAGGGTTTATAGAAATTATGAAGGCACATATGGAGAAGAAAAATACTTTTCATACATACTTGGTAGTTTAATGTAAGGAATTTATTTAAAACTGAAACACACACACATATATATATATAAATATAGTATGTAAGTATAAATATGAACACCAAAGTAGGAATCATACACATATAAATAAAAGTGTATGCAAGCCATAGATCAACACACAAAGTAACCACAACACATATAATGGTGAATGAATTTCATAAATATGAATGTGTGGTTTGTATAAAGTAGAAGTGTGAACTATGTCTTATGATTGTTGTTTTTCTTTTGCTATGTGTGATGGTATGAAGTAGAACCTGTTCAAGAGCAAGTTAACCCTTTCCAAGATCAGGACTACCCATTTCAAGAGCAGCAAGAAGGAGGCAAGTGTCCTTGACCACTTTGATCCTATGCTAGGATGTGTAGATAGAATTATTTGCATTGTCAAATGAAATATGAAACCCATGCTAGGAAGTTTCCCTAGAATTGCATTACCTTGTTTCCTTGAAGCTTGGGTTGGGATTTATTTTGTCATGTCATTTATTTCCATGCATATGCTTAGCCATGCTTAGAATGGGATATTTGGGATATGAGATCATCAGTTTATTTTACCATACTCTTGAATGAGCTATTGTGAGTTATGTAGAGGTAGGGATCAAGGCAAGTTGGATGTTTTGGTTGTGTGCTGGGTGCACGAGACTTGGGTTTGTGTTTAGTGCTTGCCTGGATCCTAAGGACCGGTTCATGGAGCATGTAACCCGGCTTTACAGTGCCAACCACATGCTGAGATGGGGCAGCTTGGACAATTAATTAGGTGTATCCCCGGCGTAGTATGGGTGTGTTGGATGGTGCGGGGAGTAGGTGTCAGCTGGACTACCATATGAACCGCAAGGCTCAAGAGGGGGCCACTGCAGCGGGGTTGGAGCCTCTTGTATGTTGTTAGGGGTGAAACCTCAGTGGGCCCACGCTCGTCGGGAATCCCTTTGTAAAGGCTTCGTAGTGATCTCCTGGCCGCACACCTGGGAAGTGTGAATGTGGATCGTAGCCACTGGCATAATGGAGGTTCTTTTAGTCCACCCGGCAACGGGTGATGAAATCACTACTTGTGGGTACAGTGGTACAAACTCTGCAGAGTCAAAACTGTCTTGACAGCCGTGCTCACGGTTAAGAGCGGCCTGGACTTATTCATGATTAGAGGATTGATGGTTTTGGAAGTTAAGCGGGGAGCTTAACATTGGTAATGATGTTATGGTTATTGGATTACAATGATGGGATGGGAGATTGGGACCATTTCACCTGTGTAGTAATGTAGGTGCTTAATAAGCTAAGGTGATAGGTATTAATTGCGTAGTGCTTTAACCATGAGTTCAACCTCTCCTTGTTCTAGCCATGCATGATATGATTTTCCCACACTTGCTGAGTACCATTGGTACTCAACCTTGCATATTTGTTGGTTTATATTGCTGCTCAGGTCAAGATAATGAGGTGGTGTATAATGACCAAGATTTTGGACCCGAGGAAGGTTTTTAGGTTCATGAAGACTCCCGGGCAACACCTGTGATGGAGCCCTAAAGAATAAAATTCCGCTGCTAGTTTATTTACTTGTGATGAAGCATTAGTGTCCATTGAGACATTTGCGATGTAAGACTTATTTATATTCGACACCTGGCTTGTAATAAATGATGCTTCACTATTTGTCATCACATGTATGAGAAAATGATCCTGGCATACATGTGATATTCACTTGGTTGTTTCTTCGGAAAAACCGGGTGTGACATCCCACCAGTCAGCGGCTGCTCCCATGAGTTGGTGCGATGCGAAGAGAACTTTCTCCCGATTATTGCACTGAACGATGGCAAGCTTCTTCTCCATGGACTTCAACCAATCATTGGCCTACATGGGATCATTAGCTTGTGAAAAAGTGGGTGGTCGAGTCCTCATGAACTCTCCCAATCGGTTGTGAACTGGCGGTGGTGGTGGTGGTGGTGGTGGTGCAGGAACGGGGTTGTTGTTGTTGTTGGCTTGTAGCTGACCCAAAGTTTGGATCATGGTTTGCATGAGTTGATTCTGAATAGCCATCAACCCTTCCAAGTTATTTGCACCAGCCCTGGGGCCAACATTCTCAGTAACTTCATCGTGGCCATCCTCTTGTGGTTCATGGTTGCCATGGACGTTCCTCCTTTGATGGCCGGCGTTTTCTCTCACCATCTGTGAGAGAGAGTTGGGTAGAATAGAAGTTAGAAGTTTAGATTGACCCCCCCCAACTATATGCATCAAGGTGGATGGGCTATATATCATCCAATATGAGGATGTGAACAAGTGCCGAAACACCTCACATCTCTCTACTATGTGTGGATGTGGACCTTCGCGAAGCGTCCAACAACTCACACTAATCAAACACGCACAAATAATCATCACAAAAGTTCACACCAATCCTATTCAAGTTTATTCAATGGGAGTCCTATGTGTTTTTTTAGGGTGCCTAGGTGATACCAATCTATGACTTCTACCTAGTCTTGCATCCTACGGTCAAGGTGGTTTGATGCCAATCTATGCATTCTACCTAGGCTAGCGTCCTACGGTCAATGTGGCTCTAATGCCAATCTGTAAATTCTATCTAGGCTTACGACCTACGGTCAACCGTGGCTCTGATACCAATCTGTGATGCCCCGGTTTTGTAAAACACAGAACCTAGCTGATGCATGTGTGCCCAGGATGTTCATCACACATACACATGTAATCCACAAACTGAATTCAGAATATAACCACGAATAATAGGGTTTTATTACAATGTCTCATGAGACTCTAACTCATTCTAGCAGCGGAAGTCTTATTCTAGCAGCGGAAGTCTTCTAAACTATTGCGGAAGCAACTAAGAAGCAGCGGCGGCTCCATCTCCTACTCCATTCCATTCCCACAGGCAAGTTGACGGAAGATCACACGCCTAATACTCCACATGGTCTTCATAGTACTCCTCTCCTGTGACTGATGTTTGTATGATGATGCAAGGGTGAGTACATATCGTACTCAGCAAGTGCAGGAAAAGTATGACATGTAGCTTCCAACAAGGTAGGAATAAAAAGGCTCATTGCAGAAAGCAAAGTTTATTTCACAAACATGGTAAAAACATCAACTAGCTTTAAGTGAATATAATCCCAACATATATCCAATTAAACATCAACATACCTCCTTTATGATTCACCACTTTCCATGTCTCAACCAGACATTTCTCTTTCTCAATTCTTTCTCATTCTCATAACAACCATCTCATGATCATATCCATCTCATGGTCATATAACCAAAACCATCTAATGTTCAAGACTCAACAGTCCAGAACCAATCTCATCACCGAGACTCAACAGTCCCGAAACCAATACCAAAGACCAAACTATAACCATACCAATAACCAAACCAAATACCATCCCAAAATCCATCCCATCTAATCATGGAAGTTGGCCAGGCGCTTGTGACCGTAAGCACGGCTATCATGATAGTTTTACACTCTACAGAGGTGGCACCACTTTACCCACAAGTTTGTAATTTTGTCACCCGTCGGCGACTGCAAAACCTCCATTATACCAGTACACAACCGTCGGTGTATGGCCAAGAGATCACAAAATAGCCTCTACAAAGGGGCTACTAGATGTATGGACTGACTAAGGTTTCACCAGCAGGCTCGAATCACCATTCTCCCACCTACGGCCCCCTCTTGTGCCATGCAGATCCTAGGGAAGTCCTCTCTCGACTCCCATTCCCCGCGCCTTCCACGGTCCATAACACTCTAGTAACTTACCCAATTATTCAGCTAAGCCGCACCCATACTTGGCCTTGTGGTGGCACTGTATTCGTGGCATGTGCTCGGATGAACCGGTCCTTAGATCTATGGCAAGTAAAGCACCATCTCATTTTACCTCCCACGATTCATGATCATTATCAACATCTTATTATCATTGTTCATATCAGTGCAGTAGTTAGACACATTCTATCTCGCTTCCCATATCCCGTGGACTCGGCGAAGCAAAAAGCAAAACCATACCCGACTCATCAACTTTCCCGGTGACAAGGGTGGTTAACAAAACTAGTAAACTCCTATGAAAGGGTTTCCCATCAAGTTGACTCAAGCACACAAGTTTTTGCAAACAAAACAGTTTCAAAACATGGGATCAATATGGTCAAGGGGCACTTGCCTTGTTCCTTTGGCTTTGGTTGCTCATGGATCTCGAAGTCTTGTTGTTGTAGTTCATCGTAGATAGCTCACTGAGCTTGTCCTTCTTCTAATGATCACGCACATACAAGGTTCACAGCAATCAATTATCATGCACAATCTTTACTTAAGATGCAATGATGCACATGCATGCTATTCCTATGGTGCTGGTTTCATTAGTTCAGTTTGTACGTGTTCTTGCATATTTTAATGGCTTTGCATGGGTTTTTCGATGAACAAGGGTGTAGGAATCAAATGTGGACGTGGTGATGATCTTGCCTCAAGATCTAGATCAAACCAATCAACACGTGATCTGTCCACACGAAAAATCTTCTGTTCGAAGAAAATAGATGCGAAGAAACGCGATGATGTCGTAAGGTGGTAGCAAAGACCTACCTCACTTCTCCTCAGTGTCAGAGCCTTCCTCCTAGCAAGACAGATTGTCGGCTCTCTTCCAGCGACGGCGAGGTCTGGCGGGGCTTCAACGGCGGCTCACCGGCGGCTAAACTCCGGTAGAATAGTTCGTGTCGGTTTCCTCCATATCGGGCACTCTCGTACAGAGGAAAAACCACTTAAGGACCTCGTCCTTCCGCAGGGATAAGCTCTGGAGGCTCCACGTGTCCAGCGGGGCCTGGTCTCCCTTTTACGCAGAGACGAGCTCCGGGTGCGCCACGTGTCTGGCAGGCGGGACCTCCCTCTACCTCAGAGGTGAGCATCGTGTGCGCCACACGTCTGGCGGGCGGGACCTCCCTCTTCCTCAGAGGCGAGCTCCGCGTACGCCATGTGTCAGTACCGGACCTCCTCTCTCTTTCGAGGCGAGCTCCGAGAGTGCCACGTGTCAGTTCCGGCCTCCCCTCTCCTCAGATGGGAGCTCCGAGAGTGCCACGTGTCCAGTAGCGTCGGACTTCCTTTTTCCTCGGAGATGAGCTCCGAGGTCGACACGTGTCCAACAGTTGTCGGACCTCCCTCCTCCTCGGAGGTAAGCTCCGAGGACGACACGCGTCCAGCAGTGTCAGGACCTCACTCCCTCCGCAGGGGTGAGCTCCGGGAGCAACACGTGTCCCGCGGGGTAGGACCTCTCGTAGGTGAGCTCCGAGGGTGACATGTGTCTAGCAGGGCCGGACCTCTCGGAGGTGTGCTCCGAGGGTGACACGTGTACCGCGCGGCTGGGCCTCGCTTCTCCGCAGTGACTAGCTTCGAAGGTGACATGTGTCCTGCAGGGCTGGCCTCGCTTCTCCGTAGAGGTTAGCTCTGGGGGCAACACGTGTTACACGGGGCCGGACCTCGCCCCTTCCACAAAGGCAAGCTCTGAGCCTGCCATGTAGCCAGCAGTGCCGGACCTCATCCCCCTCCGCAGGAATGAGCTCTGAAGGCGCCACGTGGCCAGCAGGCCGTGGGAAGTGTCTACAGCGCTCCTCGGCGAACTGGAATTGGCTCTTTTCGGATATCTTTCACCTGTTCTACTTCTTTTAAAATGTTTTCTCTATATGAAATATGTATGCATGCATGAATACAAAATTGAGGGTGTTACATGCGTGCTAGGGATCAGCGTTTCATATGAACTCAGGAACATGAAAAGTCCAAGAGTTTCATATTGACGTCTCACACCAAGCTGTGACACCTATCCCTAAATCACATTCCTCGTCAGGGGAGCTAACCGAAATTGAACCGCTTTCGTTGGCGTTCCTTACCATGCTTACCTGAGCGTAGGTGCGTCGTTACATAATCAAAATTTAGAATTATAACAAGTATGTTAGTACTGCCACTTTAAGTAACTATACTACTATAGTCCTTATATGGGCCTAATACCGTTTCCTCACCGTATCCTAATATTTTGTCGTAATACGATCCTTATTCCATGCGCTATTACCAATGTGGCTCTGATACCACGCTGTGAGGGCCCGGTCCCAATCACGGGGCCGTGCCGCTCGCCCGGGAATCGCATTGGGTGGTGCCATGCGATGCGGCACCCAACAGCACATATAATAAAGCATGATATTACATAAATCAAGCGGAAGCTTACAAAGTGTAAATTTTACAAATACTTCTCAAAATAATCTACAACGGAAGGCTATTATAACTCACGTCTCATACCTATGCTAAGCAACAGAGAAGGTGTCCAGCCCGTGGACCATTCTCGCTAGCAACACTATCACAATAGCAGCGGCAGGGGTTGCCATGAGTTCACCACTGGGAGAGTTCCGAGTCTCATCGGACACCCGTACATATCAGCGTACAGTTATTACCTGCAAAACAACTTATGCAGTATCCGTGAGCACGAAGCTCAGCAAGACTTAACTGTCACCCTAGTCATGAAACTCTACATGCTGAAAATAGAGGGCTGAATATAGCAGTTTGCACAAAAGATGCTCATGAGCTAAAGGATAGTCCTTACTTCAAGTTTTAAGCAACTTTTATAGCCCTCGCGCAATTTACATCGAGACTCCACAATCAAACAAGAAATGCTTTATCTCGATGTCACTTGCCTGAGGTGAAAGTAACTTTAGTGAGCTACCCTAGACTCATACAGACCTTACGCCATTAACGTCGAGACTCCACAATCAAACAAGAAACGCTTTGCCTCGACGCTACTAGCCCAAGGTGGAAAATAAATTTAGTGAAAGTGTTGATCATTCCTCATTTCCATTATGAGGATTACTCATGAAGCATATTACGTTTTTCCCAGTTTATTACTACGTCACGACTTAGAGAACATGTATGCTCGATCCATTCCGCGAGGGACGGTGATTGCAATCAAAAACACCCGGCTGACATGACACGTACACCCATACTCGACGTTGCACACAGCAACCATCACTGACGTTGTACGTGGCAACCTTTCACACGACACCCAAATGTCGAACTGGTCCCACCGACTGGGATTAAGTCTCACTATGGCAAACCCTCGTAGAGCCGACTTCTCTGTCCTTTCAGCATCTGCATCAGACAGTGAGGTATGCCTCGACACCCAGGTCAACATGTTACATCAGTTTCCTGGGTGCCATATAGCCAGTATGCATCCGGTACACAACTCAAACTTGTCCAACGGGCCGCATACGAGAACGGGCCTTAATCGACACAGACATAGACTAGGTTCACAGGACCACGTCCTTGAACCTTCCATCCACTGCCCGGTCTCCATTCCCAACTATGAGGTTCAATTCCCAACTCTTCTGATTGATCCCCCTTAATCCCGGTTCACGAGCAGGAAACTGCCTACTCGAGTTATGACTCTTTTAATCCACTTTTGCTAACTTGAGATCAGCAGTTATTCAATTGATAACCTACTCTACATTTTACTCCAGGATTTTCTGGGTCATGCATTTAGAGTGTCATACCACCTAGACTTAATGCAATAAACAAAATGCTAGACGATATAAAGTGAATACAAATAAAAACTTGTAAGTTTTGATGCAAACCGGGGCTTGCCTTTGTTTTGCAGGGGACTTATATATATGAAGTTCAGTTAGTGAAGATCACTTGGCTTGATCAAGTGCTTTCCTCCTTTCCTTGATTTCCACTCCATTGACTTCAAGTACTTCCCGTAGATGCTACACGTTATGAATATGCATATGGATTTAATTGTAAAGATTTTACTAACAAGTTCTAATGACAAGTTTAAAGTCTGGAAGTCTGTTTAAGAATTTAAAATGTCACTGGTGCTAGTGGGTTGGGTTTGGGGTTAAGCACTATAATCAAGTGATAAGTGTATTTTATCACTTGTGTGTTACTCCTCTAAATAGGTTGAACAGAACAGTGATGATCCAAAGCTTCAAAGGATCTGAAAATTTTCTTGTGAGTTCCTTGTCACAAGGGAATAGTTTTGACCAAAATTTAGAATTTTTCAATGAGTATATCACTCAGAACAATTCCTCAAGCATTTAGGAAAAGGGAAATTAATTTTGAATAAACTTGCACTTTCATGCAAATTCAAGTGAACTAAAATTTCCAACATATCTCAGGGAGAATGCATGAATTTTCCTAGGATTTTTGGAGCTAAGACTTACCCAGAACTGAATTTCCAAGTTTTGGAAATTCTCTGAAAATGTTTCTGTATTCAATTGAACACAGCAACTTCAAATCTGAATTGCCCTACTCAAATCAACTCCAAATGACTTGAAATTTTTACAGGAGTTCACTAACATCCTAAGGAATATTCTTGCAAAATTTGAGGATTTTGTGGATGAACCAAACTCCCTCTAATTTTTTTTGCTGAAAATATTTAAAGAATTTTCCAGAATTAAATAATGAGTTTCACACAAATTGGGTTCTATATTTGGATAGAGTTTTCCAAGCTGAATCCAACCTAATTTCAATCACTAAATTTAGAGCTTCCTAGCAAAAGTTATGAGGTTCTAAAGTTTGGTGAAATTCTGGAATTCGAATTAACCGGGAAAAGTTTAAATCTCTCACAGCGGGTCCGGACAACACGTGTCAACTCCTCGGCAAGACAACACGGGGCCACAGGGCTATCTCCCTCACTGTCACAGATGATCCCGTGCAACAGAAGATCCCACACCGGTTCACTGAGCGGCTAACATGCGGGCCCGGCCACTTCATCTCCTACCTCTCGCTCCCGCGCACGCGCGCCGCCGGACTCGCCGGAGAAACGCTGAACCTCGTCGCCCAACCATCTCCCGTGTTCTCCCTTGCTGCTAGGGCCTAATTCCATACGCTGAACACGATGGAAACACTTCCCCGGACCGGCGGTGGCTCTAACCTAGCCGGCGACGGTGCGGCGGCTCGGCTAACTTTCGGTAGCGTCGGCCAGCTATCCTGACCCGCCAAAAGCTCGGTGAAACAGCGCTACAGCACCAGTGGATGCTAGGGAAGATCGTCCAGGTGGTTAAACAGCCCGGAGATGGCTCTAACCTAGCTTTCACCGTGAGCCCAATTCTCCCCGCCATAGCCGCCGTGGGAAAAATGGGAAATACGCCGGCTACAATCGTGATCAAGCTAGGGTTGAGAAACAAACTTAGGTGCCGTCAAGTCTAGCTCATGTGAGTGCAGTTTGGTGGTATCTAAGCAAATAGAAGTCAGGAATTTAAAGATCTCGTACCCGATGGTGGTTTTG
Organism: Neostapfia colusana; assembly: GCA_030760725.1. Taxonomy (NCBI): domain Eukaryota; kingdom Viridiplantae; phylum Streptophyta; class Magnoliopsida; order Poales; family Poaceae; genus Neostapfia; species Neostapfia colusana. The sequence goes on along the minus strand of JASWHV010000017.1, from coordinate 25,523,371 downwards.
CACCGGCCGAGAGAAAATCGTGAAATCCTCTGGCGACGATCAATCACTTGGCTCAAGATTTGGAGGTGAGCAGCGTGGAGTATTTGCACGTCCAAAACCACTCTTGCTCGGCCGTGAATGGCTATCTGCCGAGCTGTCCCCAAGAGCACCTTCACGCGGCTTCTTTCGGCCGCCGTGGGAACTTGGTGTGCGCGGGGTTATGAGGGCTGAGCTCTCTCGGTTGTGGCCCGAGAAGGCTGTGGAGAATACTGCAGGGTCGGTTTGCTACCGCCTGGGCATTTGCACGTGACAGGAAACAGCTCCCGAGCGATCAAACAATGGCGGCGGCTTCTCTGTTCTTCAGCGTGTGAAAGCGAGAGAGCAGAGGGCTCTCGGTGTTGTGGCGCGGCCGACCACGGTGGGAAGTGAATGCAGGCATGAGTAGCTCGCCAACGCGATGGTGATAGGAGCAGGAGGTGGCTTCTGGTTTCTGCTCTGTGTCACACGGCGAGCCCTCTCGGGTGAGAAGAAATAAAACAGAGACTTTGCTCTGACTTTAGCTGCAAGTTTCTTACTGCCTCTATGCCATGTGGGTCCAACCAGCCAGTGCCCCCTTATCCCTCAAAAGATCTCCAAAATTTGGCAAGTGAACAATTGAAATGTTTGGAGTTGAAAACTGTGCTGCATTTCCATGGTTGGACAAATTCCATCCAAATTCAAATGTATATTTGAATTCTTTGCACATCTAAATCCTTTTTCGAAAGATGGATAGCAAATCTTTTCAAAAATTAATGAAACTTTGCCTACCCACTAATTTGGACCTAAGGAATCCAAATATGCAACTTTATTCTTGTGTTAGCTGCTGCAAACAAGAGCGTGAACACAACAGTTTGAATTACCATTGTGTCCTCCCCTCATTGAAATTTGGTTTGATCCTTTATATCAAAATTTGATTCTTAAACCCTTCCATTGCACTTGAGTACTTCAACTCTGTGGTCTTAATCCACCTAGGGTCCAAACATGCAAGTAACCCTAAGTTTGTTTAGAAAGAATCTCTCATGTGTTATCATATGTGGAAAAAATTTAAACCAGCCCCTTTTTCATCCACATGACACCAACATTTGTGCAATCTCAGGTTTCTTTGTATTCATATTTTTGGGACCTTTACACTTCATGAATAGGATACTGTAGCAGTCTTTAGTACCTCACTTCTAAAGACGCAGAGATCTTACACAACCAAAGTTAGTGGCGTAGAATGAGTTGCTCATATATATCGCTAACACATTGAGTTAACCCAAGATGAGAACATTTTTAGTTGGAACCTGCATCTTTGTGGGCAGTTCTCAGTAAAATCATACTATTTTTACATTAATACCACATCAACACCAAATAATAAGGGAAGCCTATGGATACACAAATCACCATTTAAAATTAAGATCTTAATTTGGTATGTAAAATAGGGTGTGATTCCCACAAAAGATAATTTATCCAAACACAACTCGCATGATAGTAAAGTATGCTATTTTCGCAATACAGATGAGACAATAAGACATGTTGCATAGGCAACAACAAATATCACGTCTCTGTGCAGTGTAACGCACATGTTTAGCACTTGGCTAGAGGGGTTAGTAAAGAAAACAAGCCACTTGTTCTATTAGGGGCAGTGGCTATTGTATGGTGCATATCATTCTGCATAAACAATTTTATATTTCAAAAAAAACATGTTTTTATCTTATGCAGGTCGTCCACTCAGGTATTCATTGCCTTGACACATAGGCCATACTGCATAAGCCAGATGCACAACTTTTTGTTAGAAGAAATAGGCAATTCACTGATTAATTCCGGAAAACCACGACATCAAACAGCGAGAAACACCAGCAAACAAGAAGTCAGATTAGCCATACCGATCTGAAACTGGAGAATTCGCTGCAAATGCAGATGTGACGACAGTCGGTCGATGCAGACGTTGGTGGCGACGCTGGGCCGCAGTGCCCGATCTCAGCGGTAGGCGACCCGTGATGAAAAACTCGAGCAGTCACGCAGAGCGCTTCCCAAAAACCTTATTCGCCCTATCCTGGTGCAGGATCGCAAGGGTGAGCGGTTCCGGAGACCTCCTCTCCCGATCGTCGATGCACGCCAGTGCTCGGGATGAAGTAGACAATGGCAGCGCAAGAAACTGGAACGTGGGAACGATTTGTTTCCGGTATATTTTCCTCTGCCACGCACAACACAATATATAGAGTCTCTGTTAGAGATCGATTTGGTTGCGGATCCGATTAATCTACAACGTGCGGATACTACTACAACAAGATTCATCACAGGCAGCTCCAAACATATTATCACAGGAGGAAACTCAAACCGTCTGTGAAAAAGGTTATCACAGGTTGTTTTAACCTTCATGAATACGCCTGTGAAGACTCTTTATCACAGGTGGTTTTTGTAGTAGTGTCCGATCCGGTCTCTAACTAACTTAGCCCAATTCGTAAGCCCAAAACGCCCAACCGAATTTTTCTGCAGCAAAATTAAAAGTTGGACTCGGCTTGAGGCTCGAATTCACACGACAAGCATGCGCGTGCGAGGCGAGCGAGGAGGAGGAGCGTGCGTGGGCAACCCCTCTCCTATCTTCTTACTGTCGGGGCCCGGGGACCGCATTGGGTGGTGTCGTGCGATGCGGCACCCAACAGCACATGGGTCAAGGAAACATCATATTACACAAATCATTTTCGGAAGTGTACAAAGAGTATTTTACAAATACTTATCTCAAAATAATCTTCAGCGGAAGACTATAACTCTCACGACTCATTTCTAACTCAGCAACAAAGAAACAGTCAAGCCCGTGGATGTTTCTTACTAGTAACACGAATACAAACCGCAGCGGCGAGGATGGTCATGAGTAACCACTCGGAGGTTTCCGAGTCTCATCGGCAACCATTCTCATAAGCATAAAGTCAATACCTGCAAAACAACTAGGATAGCATCCATGAGCATAAATCTCAGCAAGACATAACCGTCAAACCTAGCCATGAAATTCTACATGAGGGTATAACATAAAGTGAGATAGCATAATGCATAATGAACTCGCCTAAAAGTTAATCCTTACTTTCAGGTGTTATTTGCAGCAATTCAAAAGTAACCTGGGGATCGCCACATCAGGAGTCCACAATCAAACAAGAAAAGTTTTCCCCCAATGTAATTTGCTCACTGTGGAAATGAATCGAGTTTGTCTATTCATAAAAGATAACATCACAAACTAGTATGAACTTCAAACCACAATGATTAGTTCTTATCTCAATTGCAAGTTCTTACTATGTCACGACTGTGAGAATAAGTATGCTCAATCCTCTTCCGCGAGCGACAGTGATTTGAATAAAAAACACCCGGACTACACGACACGTACGCCCGTACTCGACGTTGCCTACAGCAACCATCACTGACATCGTACGTGGCAGCCTTTCCCCCGTTTTACCCACACTGAATCGATCCAATCGCCCCATACAGTAGCCACCCTCATGGTGCACCTACCGACATGAGATGTCATGAGAGTGTTACCCACATACTGCACACCGGCCCTCTCGCCCGAGGCGACCGGAAAAAGGCTCAACGCAAGCTTCCCGAGGTACATCGGTTTACTGGGTCCCATATAGCCAGCATGAGTCCGGTACACAACTCAAACATGCTCAACAGGTCCGCATACGGGTCGGTCCTTGACCGACACGGACAGGTCTAACGCTCCCAGGCCCCCATGTTCTGCTACTCCTACAACCTGCCGATCTCAACTTTAACTTGCTAACAAATTTTCTGAACCAATCTCGTATGCCCCTGTTTTCCTAATCATGCGAGTAGCATCTCACCACTCGACTTCTACCGAACCTTACTTAAGCATGGCAGTTTTACACGATGAAAAGACACCTACCCAATACTCCATGGGTTTATTTGGTTATGCAAGAGGAGTATCAAATCATCTAGACCTAATGCACATTTCATACCCTAACCAACAAGTGAATACAAATAAAAACTTAAAAGTTGTTAAATGCAAACCAGAGCTTGCCTGTTTTGCATGGATGTAATATATATAAGCAGTTAGTGTTGTTATTCCTTGCTGATCACTTCCTTGATTCTCCGGAGTCTGATCCACTTCAATAAATCACTCCTTTGAATCCCCTTTGTTGTGAACCCTATCGAAATGTATATGCACAAATTTTACAATGCAATTCGGAGAATTAAAGTCATGAATTTATAAAGAACAGAGGACTGTGTGGAGTGCTAAGAATGATTTGGTTCCTCTGTTGTGCAAAGAAATTAAAGGAAGAACCACTTGTCCATAAGAAGTTCCATCAACATGTGCTATGGTTCCTAATGGACATGTGACATGAGCTGAAATGATTTGGAGAGAACTAAAGATCCTAATCTCCAATGAATTCGAAATTTTTACAGGAAGTCACACACTACACAGGGACTTAGCTTGCCAAATTTCAGATAATGTGGATGGAAATTGTGTCTCCCATAATTCCCTATGTGTTTCCCACATACATAAACATGGAGAATAAGAACAGTGAGATCTAAGGCTCCACTTGAGCTGATAATTTACATATGAGTTCCTGGTCACATGGAAGTAATTTGTTACAAAATTCAGACCGTTTACTTGAGTACTTCCTCCAGAAAAATCATTAAGCATTTCTATGCAAAAGAATTAATTCTGGAGTAATGTGCATTTTCATGCTCAATAAAGTGAACTAAAATGTCAAGTATGACTCATAGAGCATACCAGAATCCTATCATGATTTTTGGAGCTATGAATTACCTAGAATGGATTTTACAAGTTAGACACCTTTTCTGAAAATGTTTCTGGACCACTATGAACACAGCATTTTGTATTTAGCAAATTCTTACTCAAATAAGCTTCAAATGAGCTTAAAATTTGCTAGAAGGTCAACAATATGCTAAATAATATTCTGGCAAAATTTGAGGATTTTTGGATGAACCAAACTCCCTCAGTAATTCTTTTTGAGAAAACTTTCAAAGAATTTTCCAGAATTTAATATTGACTTTCATACAAATTGGGGTTCATATTTGGATATATATTTGCAAAGTTAATCCCACCCAATTTGAATCACTCAATTTGGAGGTTCCTATACAAAGATATGATTTTCCAAAGTTGTGGCACAATCTGGAATTGTTTAGCTACTGGAAATCAGCTGGGCCCACGTGTTTAAACCACAGCCAATAGAATTCGAGCCACATCGGTCAACAGGGTCTCCACACATGCAACAACACGTGATCTCGAGACACAACAGATCCTATTTTTAAATCTCCGGTCACTGACGCTGGGCCCGACTGTGACACCCGGTTCCGAAAACAGAACCAAGTTAATGCATATGTGTGCCCAGGATGTCCATCACACATACACATGTAATTCACAAACTGAATTCAGAATATAACCACGAATAAATAGTGTTTAAGTACTTTATTACATCGACTCATTGTCTCACTCATGAATCTCTAACTTATTCTTGCAGCGGAAGTCTCTAAACGACAGCGGAAACAACTAAATAGCAGCAGGCTCCATCTTCAACTCCACAGGCAACTTGACGGTAGTTCGCACACCTAGTACTCCACATGGTCCTCGAAGTACTCTTCTCCTGTTGCTGATGTTTATGTGATAATGCAAGGGGTGAGTACATGTCGTACTCAGCAAGTGCGGGAAAAGTATGACATGTAGCTTTCAACAAGGTAGGAAATAAAAAGGCTCATTGCAGCAAGCAAATTTTATTTCACAAACATGATAAAAACAGCAACTAAGTCTAGATGAATTAAATCCCAATATAACCAAGTAATCAGCAACATTCTTTCATCATAATTCACCATTTATCAAGTCTCAACCAGCCAATAATCTTTCTCAAGTTTATCTCATGCTCATAAATATTCATAACCATCTCATATTCATATAACCGAAACCAAACTCAATATCATGACTCAAAACAGCCCCAAAACCAATCCCAATGACCATATGATTACCATACCAAATAACCATCCCAAGTTTTCCCTCTAATCATGGAAGTTGGCCATGTGCTTGTGACTGGAAGCACGGCTATCATGATAGTTTTACACTCTGCAGAGGTGGTACCACTTTACCCATAAGTTCATGATTTCGTCACCCATTGGCGACTGCAGAACCTCCATTATACCAGTACACAACCGTCGGTGTATGGCAAAAAGATCACAAAATAGCATTTACAAAGGGGCAACTAGATGTATGGACTCACTGAGGTTTCACTGGCGGGCTGGAATCACCATTCTCCCACCCACGGGCCCCCTCTTGTGCCATGCAGTTCCCAGGGAAGTCCTCCTCGACTCCCATTCCTCGCACCATCCACGGTCCATAAAAAGCTAGCAACACACCTAATTAGTCAGCTAAGCCGCACCCATATTTGGCCTTGTGGTGACACTGTTTTCCTGGCATATTCTCGCATGAACCGGTCCTTAGATCTATGGCAAGTACTACCTTCTCATTCAGCAACATCCACAAACCAAGCTTGCCTAGATCTCCCTGATTCCATGCTGATTAACATCATAAAGTTCTCATCATCATTATTCATATGAGTGCAGTAGCTAAACACGTTTTAATTCAGCTTCACGTATCCCGTAGCTTAAGCGAAGCAAAAAGAAAAAACAACCATAACCGACTCATCAACTTTCCCGGCAACAAGGAGGGTTAACAAAACTATTAAACTCCTATAAAAGGGTGTCCAATCAAGTTGACTCAAGCATACGAGTTTTCGCAAACAAAACAGTTTCAAAACATGGGATTAATATGGTCAAGGGGCACTTGCCTTGCTCCCGTGGTTCTTGTTGTTCGAGGATCTCGAAGTCTTGGTGCTGTAGTTCCTCGTAGATGGCCTCTTGACCTTGTTCTTCTACTCATGATCATGCACATACAAAATTTACAGCAATCAAACATCATGCACAAACTTTACTCAAGATGCAATGGGGTGGATGAATGCAAATCCTATGGTGCTGTTTTATTAATCCAGTTTGTATGTGTTTTTGCATGTTTTAACGGGCTTTCATGGGGTTTTATGATGAGCAAGGGTGCTGGGATGAGGTGTGGACATGGTGATGATCTTGACTCAAGATCTAGATCAATTCCACCGTTCAAAATCGATCAAAACACGATCTGTCCACATATAAAAGTTTCTGTTCGAAGGGGGCGAAGAAAACGGATGCGTAGAAACAGTGGTGACGTCATAAGATGGGTAACAAAGACCTACCTCACTTCCTCCTTGGTGGCAGGGCCTTCCTTATAGCAATGGCAGCAGTGAGAAGTTTTTCTACGGATGATTAGGGCAGGACAGATCGTCGGCTCTTTTCCGGCGACGGCGAGGCGTGACGGGGCTCGACGGTGGGGATCGACGGTGGGGCTCAACGGCGGGGCTCGCTGGCTGGGCTCACCGGTGGCTGAACTCCGGCGAGGGGGGGGGGGAACTCGGCGAGTTGGGGGCTAGGGCCACCAAGTCGCCGACTTCGGGGGGGGGGGGGAGGGGGCTGCTGCCAGGGGGGTTTGGGTTCTATTTATAAGGGGGGAGGGGGGAGAATCTGTAAAGGCCTCTGTTTTTGACACATATTCAAAGTGTTCATCACCACACACACACACACACCTCATTTGAAGAGCAAGTAACCACCATCAACATGATCATTAGAGAACAAACTCACACAATGCAAAAGTGGCATTTCCCACATGCATCATATAGGGGCTGGACATATGAAAAACTCCTACACCTTGCTAGGAATGTCCATGCCAAGTTTCACCCAAATTCAAAACCTTTTTGAAGACCTTTTGGGTATAGCTAGAAAGAGGGTGGTTTGAACTCAAATTCAAGTTCAAACTGTTTTGATCCAATTAATTCAAAAGTGGGAGGCATATTCTTACTCAGCACATTTTTGTGAGCTCACACACCAATTTTCACTCCATTTGGAGTTGATCTTGACATGAGCTAAGTTTAGCAAATTCAAACTTTATTTGAATTTCAAACTGAATATGTGCTGAAATTTGGTCAAACCAAACCCAATTTGAATTCTAACCAATTCAAATGGCTCAGGGTACATAATTCAAATCACCATGGACATTGTGGGGATTACTGTTTACAACAGTAAGAGGGAGTTAAGTTCAGAGGTTAAAAGGTAATTGGGACCCACATGTCAGCCACTGAAGAGATTCAACCGACTGAAACTTCCTCACTCGGGTCTTCGGGCTTCAGCAGAGGGCGCCACCAAGGGGGGGGGGGGGGGGGCGCCGCGCCACCAGCTGCTCGCCCACGCGTGAGCCAGGTCAGTGCCGAGCCCTTCTTAAGGCGCTCCTCGCCTCTGCCGAGGTCCGCTCACCCGTTTTCCCCCTCGCAAGAACACTGACCGAAGTTCTTCTCTCCGCCGCTCAGATTGATCAGGAGAACGGTGAAACACTCGCACCCTCTCCTCCCCGAGCTGCTACACCCTGCCCTGAGCTCCGCACCCACCATCCCGACCCGGAAACAAGCGAGCTCCGGCCTTCTTTGCCCGAGAACGACCGCCACAGCGGCGATCAAGCTTTGGCCGATGGTCGGGTGATCGAGGACAGCCCTCCACAGGGGTTTTCACGGTCAAGCAATCCAGGCCACGGGAGCGCGCTAGGTTGGTGCTGCTATCCTCCAATTCTTGAAGCAAACCGTGAAGTATCCACCGAGAATTTCCAAATTTTGCTCCGGCGGCCTCAACCCGAGCTTCCGGTACGGTTTCTTTGAATTTATACTCTCTGATCCTTCTTAGGTTATCAAATCTTGCACATAGACGCTGGACTAGCTGGCGATCATTTTCCTTTTAGCATCCGTGGTATGAAACCGGCTAGGAGTGACGGATTTTGAGCTCGATCAAAGGCGTTCATGGCGGGCACGATCGGTCACACGGTGCCGACCAACTTGCCGCCATTTTTGAACACCTTTTAGGCCTTGTCAGCTTCCTAGAGGTGTACTGATGCTGTAGAGCCGTTTGTTCGAGGTCTTGGCGGGTTAGAACCCACGGCCGACGGCGCCGAACCTCAACCGAGGCTGCCGCACGTTGCCGGGGTATTTCCGGTCACCGACAGCTCGCACTGATCCCACAGACATGTTCCTCGACGTCGATAACCCCCTGGCAGCGAGTTTCAGACCGTGCGGTGGCTGGCAGCGGCAATCCGGCGAGCTGTGGTTCTGCTCCGGTGAGGGGAGGCGGCGCACGCACGAGGGAGCGTCGGGAGGTAGACGAAGTCGGGTGGCCCACGTGTCAGCGGCTCGGATTTTAAATCTGGGATCAGTCTGCGGCTCGGATCCGGTGTGCTGGCGTGCAAAAATTCCGTGGACCCCGATGTACCATCACCTCAGCACCCAACACGTGTAACCGTGGTCCCACCGGCAGATTTAAACATTTCCCCGATTTTTCAGATTTCATTCAAACTTCAAATCCTCATAACTTTGGCTAGGGAACTCCAAATCGAGTGAACCAAATTTTGTTGGATTCAGCTCTCTGAGTACTTTCCAGCAAATCAAGTTTCACTTCATGAAAATCCATAATTCTCCATAATTAATTCTTCAAAATTTAAAATCTTTAGAATTTTAACTGGAGAATCCCTGGAGGAAAATTCTGAAATTTTTCTGGGATATTCACCAAATTATCCCTGAACTACCATAAAAATTTCAGATCCATTTTAGCTAATTTGATCCACCTAAGGGTGTGATTAATCAAACTCTTCCAGAGAAAATGGAAAATGTCCAGAAACATTTTCAGAATTTCTCTGAAATTTTTTAGCTTATATCTTTAGCTAGGAGCCTTAAAATTAAGTGAGACCAACTCCATTAGAACCCTCTGAAAATCTAGTTTTCAGAAAGGCATGGCTTGCTCCATGAAAATCCGTAGAACACCATAAGAGCTCCAATTAAGGTCAAGTACATAATTATTTGTGGAAGGCTCAAATGAGCTTTGCTGCAACTAAAACTTGACCAAGTCTCTGTTTAGGTTGTATCCAAACCACAGTAAAATTTTCAGGGTCATTGGGTTTGTCTAGTGAGACTTATAAACTTCACAAGTTTAAATTCAATTCGAATGCATTTAAATTAATACATGTACTTGTATCTCATGTAGTCGCTAAGGTCGAGTAGGAATCCGAAGTCATAGACTTCGTTACTCTGGAGGAGCAGCTAGCCTACGACCAAGAGCAGCAAGGCAAGCTCCGGCTTACATTAACCTCTTTACAATTTTTTATTGTTTTGAGAACTTACTTGAGTACCATTACTTCTTCCATTAGAGTCTTGTTTGAAAACCCAAATGCATAGCCAAGAAAACCATGGGTTGGGATTAGGATTGAAAACCCCGTTAGATTCTGCATTGCTAATATAGTGTAGGATTCGGTACAAGTCGAGTAGTTGGAACTACTCGCGAGGATAGGCTAGAGGCACTCGACCCGGGTAGAAATAGCACATGATACACATGGCAAACAAAATGAGACCAAGCGGGGAGTAAGGGCTGCAGGACATTGGGGCCTGTGCGCTATAGCTCCGCTTGTGTCGATTGAGGACCGAGCCGTGTGCGGGCCTGTTGAACAAGCTAGAACAGTACCGAAGACCTACCGGCTATATGGGAACCGGGAAACCGATGTAACTCGGGTAGCAGGGTATTGAGGCATTGCCCATCGTTCAGAGGGTAGGTTGAGAGCTTGAGGTGTAAATCGGCTGGCGGCACTGAGATGCGCGTGCAGAGACCTCTTGCTCGGGACGATGGGACCGGTTCAATATTTGACTGACGGGTGAAAGGTGATTGCGTACGGCGTCCGTGATGGTTGCTGTAGGCAACATCGAGTACGGGCATACGTGACGGGTTGTTCGGGTAACCCTGCAGGTGTAAATCGATTATAATCGCCGTCCCTCGCGGTCAGTGAGTACCACTTATTCACTGTACCGTGACGTAGAAAGAACAGGCTAGTTACATGTTAAAATGTTGCTGATTGAAAGATGGACCTGATTGTTAATGTTTTGCCATAGTTTAGAGCTAATTAAAGTTCCTTTCAACTTTGGGCAAAGTACATGAGAGAAATGTGTTTCTTGTTTGATTGCGGCTCTCTCATGTGCCTTAGCGTAAGGTTCTCTACAACCTGCTGCTAAAACTTGAAAGTAAGGTTCCACTAATTAGGCGAGTCCTTTGCAACTTATTTTACCTCATGTACCTATCACCCCTCATGTAGAAGTTTCATGTTTAGGAGAGACAGGTCAGTCTTGCTGAGACTTCATGCTCACTGCTTGTGTTTTAAGCTTTTGAAGGGTTCTATGAGGAAGGTACTCCCGAGGAGGAGACGGAACCCCAGGAGGGGAACCCCGTCGAGTGGGAGTCGTGCACGCCGCCGTGTTAGTGTGTCTGCGTGCTAGCGGGGACACGTTCACGGGCTGAACGTGAACTTGATGCGTAGTCTACGCCCATGAGTGTAGACTGAACATATTTTGTTGTACAAATGTTCATAAACCTTTTTATGTAATAAAACTTTTCTTCCTCTTCGTACCTTTGATGTGTGTTATCTGGTGTTGTGCAACGCAGCACCCCTCAGCGTGATCCTGGCTCGACAAGACCGTGGGGTCGTGTCAGAATCCTAATCCAATTGGAGCAAAATCCTAACAAACTTTTCCCCAAATAATTGGGTGCGGCAGTATTGTGGGGGAAATTCCCCAAATGTGGGGAAAATTCCCCTTTTTGGGGAATTGGGGAATTTGGAGATTTGGGGGAAAATTTGGGAAAATTGGAATTGGCTCATTTCAGCTATCTTTTTCCCATTCCCCACCATTTCTATGTCACTACTCCATTTCTACTTTCCCATCTCCATTTCTATGTCCCACTCTCCATTTCTACATTCCCCTCTCCATTTCTATGTCCCATTTCTCCATTTCTATATGCCCTTCTCCATTTCTATTGTTCCTTCCTCTATTTCTATGGTCCTTTCTCCATTTCTATGATTCTTTCTCCATTTCTATGGTTCTTTTTCCATTTCTATAGTTCTTTTCTCCATTTCTATGGTTCTTTCTCTATTTCTATGGTTCTTTTTCCATTTCTATAGTTCTTTCTCCATTTCTACTTCTTTTATAATGTTTCTCTACATGAAAAATGTATGCAATTCATGGGAATGAATTTTGAGGGTGTTACAAACCTACCCCCCTTAAACTGAATCTCGCCCTCGAGATTCGATAGAGTAGAGAATAGATGAGGGAATTCTACCTTGAGGTCTTCCTCACACTCCCATGTAGTTTCAGCTTCCGTGTGATGGCTCCACTGTACCTTGCACCAACAGATCACTTTGTCCCTCGTGACCCTTTCCTTCACGTTGAAAATTTTGACGGGGTGCTCCACGTAAGTCAGATCTTCTTGAAGCTCGAGCTCATCCATCGGTACTTGTTCTTCCGACACTCTTAAGCACTTCTTTAGTTTGGACTCATGAAATACGTCGTGCACGTCGAAGAGGTGCGTTAGCAGCTCTAGTTGATAGGCTACTTCTCCTCGCTTGCCCAAAATCTTGAATGGCCCGATGTAGCGAGGTGCTAATTTGCCCTTGATGTTAAATCGTCGTTGGCCTGGGATAGGCGATACCTAAGATACACGAAGTCTCCCACTTCAAAGGTCAATTTTCTTCACGTATTGTCCGCATAACCTTTTTGTCGTGACTGAGCAGCCTTCAAGTTTTCTCGTATCGTTTGGACTTGTTTCTCAGCGTCTTGCAGCACTTTGGGTCCAAACACTTGGCTCTCTGCGGTCTCATTCCAGAACAGCGGCGTTCTACGCCGTCTACCATACAATGCTTCGAAAGGTGACATCTTCAAGCTGGCTTGGTAGCTGTTGTTGTATGAGAAGTCAGCATACGGCAAGCCCCTATCCCAACCCCATGTTTCAAGGCGCAAGCTCTTAACATTTCTTCCAAAGTTTGATTTGTCCTCTCATTTTGCCCGTCGGTTTGCGGGTGATAAGCGGAGCTCAAATCCAGTCGTGTACCCATAGCTTCATGCAGCTTCTTTCAGAACCTAGAGGTAAATTGAGTACCCCGATCTGACACTATCCTTTTTGGAACTCCATGGCGACACACGATTTGCTCCATATACAGCTCGGCTAGTTGTGCAACATTGTACTTGGTTTTAACAGGAAGGAAATGGGCTGTTTTTGTCAATCGGTCCATGATAACCCAAATAGAGTCGTAACCCGATTGAGTACGTGGCAATCCGACGACGAAATCCATGCTGATGTCTTCCCACTTCCACTCGGGTACTTTCAATGGCTGCAACAGTCCAGCGGGTCTTTGATGTTCGGCCTTCACCCATTGGCACGTATCGCATAAGGCAACATATTCAGCTATGTCCCTTTTCATACCATCCCACCAATAGCAAATTTTCAGGTCCTTGTACATCTTTGTACAGCCGGGATGTATGGAATAAGGTGATTCATGTGCCTCCTTAATATCGTGTCGCGGATATGCTTCACGTTAGGCACACAAATCCTTTTCCCTAACCAAAGTGTGCCTTTCTCATCTTCTTGAAGTCCTTTTCTATGCCTTGTCGGATTCTTTCCTTGATTTTCTCATCCGTTGCTGGGCCATCTCGTATCTCTTGTTCCAGTGAAGAGTTGAGTTCTATCACTTCCATCTCGTTTAAGAACCTGAGATGTAACCGTTCGAACTCCTTGCGCAGCTTGGGTGGCAGCTCCCGAACCTTGAGTTGGTGACATGCTCCCTTTCGGCTCAACGCATCAGCTACTACATTGGCCTTTCCGGGGTGATAGCTGATTCCAACATCATAATCCTTGATGAGTTCCAACCATCGACGTTGACTTAAATTCAGATCCGTTTGAGTGAATATATACTTGAGACTTTTGTGATCCGTATAGATCTCACATCGGTGGCCAAGAATATAATGCCTCCAAATCTGCAAGGCATGTACCACGGCTGCAAGTTCCAAGTCATGTGTGGGGTAATTAAGCTCGTGCTTCTTTAGTTGCCTTGACGCATAGGCTACCACTTGTCCTTCTTGCATGAGCACACATCCAAGCCATTGTCTTGATGCTTCACAATATATGTCGAAGCTCTTGATCACGTACGGCAACACCAAAACCGGCGCTGTGGTTAGTCTTTTCTTGAGCTCCTCAAAGCTTTCTTGCCACACTGGTATCCACTGAAATGCTTTTCCCTTCATTAGAAATTCAGTCATAGGCTTCACTATTTTGGAGAAATCCTTGATGAACCGGCGGTAGTATCTAGCCATTCCAAGGAAACTCCGAATATCTCTCACATTCTGCGGTTGATTCCACTTTAAAACATCTCCCACTTTTCCGGGGGTCAACCGATACTCCTCCTTCGGATATGATGTGGCCTAGGAATGATATCTCCTTTAGCCAAAATTGACACTTGCTGAATTTAGCATACAATTGATGCTCTCGCAGTTTCCGCAATGTCAATCTCAAGTGTTCTTCATGTTCTTCCCCGCTTTTCGAATACACCATGATATCTTTGATGAAAACCACGACAAACTTGTCCAAGTACTCCATGAAGACCTTATTCATGAGGTACATAAAGTATGCGGGTGCATTCGTTAACCCAAAAGACATAACAGTATACTCATATGAACCATACCGTGTTCGAAATGCAGTCTTGGGTATGTCAGAGGGCTTAATCTTCAGCTGGAAATATCTCGACCGAAGATCAGTCTTGGAGAAAATTCGAGCACCTTTCATTTGGTCGAACAGGTCCTCTATACGGGGCAGCGGGTATTTATTCTTGATCGTCAACTCATTGAGAGACCTATAATCCACACACATCCTTTGGGTCCCATCCTTCTTGTCTACGAAGAGCACGGGGGCTCCCCATGGTGACGAGCTTGGGCGTATAAAACCCTTTTCTAGCTGCTCTTGAATTTGCTTCTTAAGTTCCACTAGTTCATTAGCGAGCATCCTATACGGCCTTTTCACTATAGGTGCAGTTCCAGGTACTAAATCAATGGCAAATTCAATGTCCCAGTCAGGTGGCATACCTGGAAGTTCTTCCGGGAACACATCTAAAAATTCTTGAACCACCGGAATGCTTTCCAATGTTACTTCTTCGACGTGGTTCAACGCTGCCTTCTCAGTCGCCGTTTGGGCTGACTCGAACTCAATACGAGTACTGTGCTTATTTGTCAACTGCATGCTCCTCTCAGCACATTGAATTACTCTGTTATGCTTGCTTAACCAATCCATTCCAAGTATTATATCAATCCCTTGGGAATCCAAGACAATAAGGTTGGCAAGAAAGTCTACCCCCCTATTTTAAGGTTTACTTTTGGACATACTATATTAGTCCTCATTTCTCCACTATGTGTGGATGTGGACATTCGCCAAAGCGTCCCACAACTCACATGTAACACCCCAAAAATATTGTTAAGATCCTAAATCATGTTAAGAGGGGAATTTAAAAATTTTTGGACGTGTTGCATGTTTTGCAAAAATTCAAATTCAAACTGGAATTCAAATTAAACTCAAATCAGAAAAGAAATAGAAAAAGAAAAAGAGAAAACAGAAAAATAAAACCGGCCAGTGGGCCGAAACCCACCAGCCGGCCCACCCAGCAACCGCGCCAGCCCGCAGCCGTGCGCGCTGTTTCCTTCCGGTGACAGGTGGGACCCACCAGCTCGTCTTCTACCTCGCGCCGCGCTGGACTCCCTCTCACCCGAATCAAAACCGATCGGGATTTCTGCGTATCCCCGCTGAATTCTGTTCGTAGGCGACGCGGACTTGATCTAAACCACCCCGCCGCCTTTCCCCGTCTATAAAAACCCCGGCCTCGTTCTGTTTTTCCCACGCGATCCGCCGATTTTCCTCCGGTGAGAACCGAGACTTCTCCGGCGAATTCTGGCCGATCTAAGCTCGGAAATTCCGATCTAACTCGCTGGTCTTGATCCACCGCCTCCGGGGAACCTTGCAGGTGCAGAAAACTCGGTGACTTGCGGTGTAAACACAGCGCCGACGAGCCTCGCCATGGTTTCACCTCGGACCTCGTCGCCGATCACTTTCCAGGACCTCCGAGCTCAAGAAAACCCCCGAGGTGAGATCCCCGACCTCCCCTCTACCGATCTATGCCATAAAATCACAGTTCTAGGAAGAATTCCCGAAGATCCGAAATTTTCCGGCGAGATCGCCGCTTCCCGCCGCCGTGCGCCGCCGGCAGCGCCGCCTGCGCTCGATCAGAGCGACGTGGCCGCTTGTGCGCCGTTTATTTTAAATCGCACGGTAGGGTTTAAATCCCCGCGTACCGGTTCGACGTTATAATCTCAGCCGTCGGTTTAAAATCGGACGGTCCACGTCAGCCCCGCGTTATAAAGACTGGAAATCTTACGTGCTACCCCCTGGGGTTCTCGGGAAATAAGAGCTAGCCCCGGAAACTTCTGATCTAGCCCCTGGAACTTCAGAAAATCATGTAAATTCATTTAAAAATCAGTTTTAGCCCCTGGACTTAATAAAAATTAGGAAAAACCCCTCTGATAAGTGTAGCTATACCCCTGGAAATTCTGAAAATAATATTATAGACCCTGTAGTAGGGTGAGTTTACCTTTTAGCCCTGCTTAGTATTTAATTTAGGAAATCGAATATGTGGTTAGTGTTTAAAAATTAAAAAGTGAGACAAACATATTGTCAAAATTTAATTAAAGACTTTCTCAGTATTTAGGAAACTTTGGAGTGAGATAAAAACATATTTTGGGATGAATTGAATCTGTTTAATTTATTATTCACATTTAGGGACACATTTTTAAGTAAAGAATAGTTCTAGAAAATAGGGAAAATAATTGTGAAATATTTTACATCAGAGGCAAAGGTCAAAATATGTTATTAAATTATTTAGGACCAGAACCTATTCTGTTTAGATGATGTGTCTTACTATTTTCATAATAAAGTACACATTTATGCATAAGAAATTAAATCTGAAAATATAGCAACTAGTAAATGATAAATGGAGTTTCTAAAATCCAAAAAGTTCAGTTTAGGTTTGGTAGAAATTATGAAGACACATATGGAGAAGGAAAATACCTTTCATGCTTATTTGGTAGTAAAAAGGTGTAGTAGTTGAATATAAGGAATTTATTTAAATTGGAAACTCATATATATAGTATGTAAGTATAAATGTGAACACAAAAGTAGGAATCATATACACATGATTAAAAGTGCATGCAAGCCACAAATCAACACACATAGAGTAACCACCACACACATAATGGTGAATGACTTTCATAAATATGAATGTGTGGTTTGTATGAAGTGGAAGTGTGAACTATGTCTTATGGGTTGTTATTTTTCTTTTGCTATGTCTGATGGTATGATGTAGAACCTGCTCAAGAGCATGTTATTCCTTTCCAAGATCAGGACTACCCATTTCAAGAGCAGCAAGAAGGAGGCAAGTGTCCTTGACCACTTTGATCCTATGCTAGGATGTGTAGATAGAATTATTTGCATTGTCAAGTTAAATATGAAACCAATGCTAGGAAGTTTCCCTAGAATTGCATTACCTTGTTTCCTTGTAGCTTGGGTTGGGATTTATTTTATCATGTCATTTATTATTATGCATATGCTTAGCCATGCTTAGAATGGGATGTTTGGGATATGAGATCATCAGTTTATTTTACCATACTCTTGAATGAGATATTGTGAGTTATGTAGAGGTAGGGATCATGGCAAGTTGGCTGTTTTGGTTGTGTGCTGGGTGCACGAGACTCGGGTTTGTGTTTGGTACTTGCCTGGATCCTAAGGACCGGTTCATGGAGCATGTAACCTGGCTTTACAGTGCCAACCACATGCTGAGATGGGGCAGCTTGGCCAATTAATTAGGTGTATTCCCGGCGTAGTATGGGTGTGTTGGATGGTGCGGGGAATAGGTGTCAGCTGGACTACCATATGAACCGCAAGGCTCAAGAGGGGGCCACTGCAGCGGGGTTGGAGCCTCTTGTATGCTGTTAGGGGTGAAACCTCAGTGGGCCCACGCTCGTCGGGAATCCTTTTGTAAAGGCTTCATAGTGATCTCCTGGCTACACACCTGGGAAGTGTGAATGTGGTTCGTATCCACTGGCATAATGGAGGTTCTTTTAGTCCACCCGGCAACGGGGGATGAAATCACTACATGTGGGTACAGTGGTACAAACTCTGCAGAGTCAAAAATGTCATGACAGCCGTGCTCACGGTCAAGAGCGGCTTGGACTTATTCATGATTAGGGGATTGATGGTTTTGGAAGTTGTGGATGTTAAGCGGGGAGCTTAACATTGGAAATGATGATATGGTTATTTGATTATGATGATGGGATGGGTGATTGGGCCATTTCACCTGTGTAGTAACGTAGGTGCTTAATAAGCTAAGGTAATAGGTATTAATGGCATAGTGCTTTAACCATGAGTTCAACCTTCCCTTGTTCTACCCATGCATGACATAACTTTCCCACAAATGCTGAGTACCATCGGTACTCAACCTTGCATATTTGTTGGTTTATATTGCTTCTCAGGTCAAGATAATGAGGTGGTGTATAATGATCAAGACTTTGGACCCGAAGAAGGTTTCTAGGTTCATGGAGACCCCGGGCAACGCCTGTGATGGAGCCTACGAGAATAATTATTCCGCTGCTAGTTTATTTACTTGTGATGACCTTATTATTGTCCATCGAGACATTTGCTATGTAAGACTTATTTATATTCGACACTTGGCTTGTAATAAATGATGCTTCACTATTTGTCATCACATGTATGAGAAAATGATCCTGGCATACATGTTATATTCACTTGGTTGTTCTTCGGAAAAACCGGGTGTGACAGAAGTGGTATCAGAGCCAAGGTTGCCCGTAGGAACGTGGACCTAGGTAGAAATGGACGTAGTTAAGGGCCCTATTTTCTTAAAAACTATTTTACAAGGTGTGTGTTGAAAAGTGTTATTTAATGAGTCACTTTCTTCATCTTACCCCAACTTCCATTCAAAATAGGATTTTTGTTTGAGAGTTTATCTAACCTAATTTTAAATTCTTTTTGTTTTAGATGGTTCGCATGATTCGCACCGCTCGCAAGTCCACAGGAGGGAGAGTTCCCGTAGTTGCCCTTGCCGAGAGAGAGGAGAGCCGTCCGGTGACGTACCTTTCCTACGGATTGGCAGTAGGAGGCTTATTGCGCCGTCTTCGGCGTATGCTCGAAGCCGCTGGCAACACTGGCAAGCTAATCATCCACTATAACTCCACCAGGACCATCCGTGAGAAGAGGGAAGAATGGAGTTCAGAGATGAGGATTATACATGAAAATCAGCTACTTAAGATTCACCACTCTCCAGCTTGTCGAGCAACACAGGTCGATGCGGAGAAAGATGTCACCTGGGAGGCCATCACCTGCCAGAGTCACATCTATCGTCGCCACTTGGACAAAACTGAGTACATGTATGTCCTCCAACGTGAGAGTGGTACCACGGAGTACAAGTACCCGCCAGTGCAGCAAGGGACATCCCATGAGCACATGGACTTGTGCTTGGAGGATGCTGCTATGCTCAGCACTCGACTGCAGGAGTGTCAACAAGAGCTTCAGGATGTCCGGGACACCCTGAAGGAAACGGAGGCGTTGCTGCGAGCCTGCTTAAAGGCGAGAGAAAGAGGAGATGGGAATGAACTGTGTGTCACCGTGAATGATACATGGACTCCTGACTCCCCGGATCGCTGAGCGATCAGGCGTCGTCGCACTTCTCCACCAGCGGCCTCCCCACCCAAAGCAGAGTCAGAAGGAAGCCGAAATGATGAGGAAGATCCCGAGGAGCCAGCTCAAGAAAACGAGTAGTGTAGAGTCCCTCCCTTAGTCAGCAAGATGTCGAATAGGCGAGTCGTTAAGTTAAGTTAATGGTGTGATAATGCTTGGTGTGTGACGTGAGTTGTGGAAGCCATGAGCAATTGTCCACAGCCTCGTCTTTAGATTGTTTTGCTTTGGTGTGTGAACCCACATGAAATAATATTGCATTTATTTTTGTGTGAAAAGTGAACCCTTAGAGAAGTATAACAAAGCCTCAACACTGCAAAGTACAAACAAATGAAAGTAGTAAGATGATACTAAATGCTTTCAAATTAACATTGGTTGATTCTGCCAGATGGCCGGAAGAGGAAAAGGACGTGCTGCCAACCCCTCCAACAACAACGATGAGGCATGCAACCCTCATCTTTCTGGAGGCCAGGACCGGGGTGGTCGCCGTGAAGGAGTTGATCCCCTCCACCAAATGCTGGAGAATCAAAATCAGCTCATCCAGAACTTGACTCAAGTGGTGGCCAACTTGCATCAAATTCCACCTCCACAAGCTGCACCACGCCAACCAAGGTTGAGTGAGTTTCTAGGAACTCAACCTCCAAAGTTTGCAAGTGCTGCTGAACCTCTGGAGGCAAATGATTGGCTGAAGACCATTGAAAGCAAGATGAGGATCATCCAGTGCCAAGGGTATGAGAGGGTGCTGTTTGCCTCTCATCAATTGCATGGACCTGCTGCTGATTGGTGGACCGCCTACGTGGCTGCCCATCATGACCCTGAGAACATCACTTGGGAAGAGTTCAAGCGTAGCTTCCGCAACCATTACATTCCAAGAGGTGAACTTAAAAACAAGAGGAAGGAGTTTTTGGGACTGCAGCAGGGAAACATGACGGTGAGGGAATACCTCACTAAATTTACTCAACTATCCCGTTATGCCCCTCAGGACATAGAGACTGATGAGCAGAAACAGGATTGTTTCGTGGAAGGACTTACCGCAGAAATGCAGTGTGCAATGTCCTCCAACAAGTATGAAAGCTTCCAAAAGATAGTGGACAGAGCGTTTGTGGTAGAAAGGAAGCTGAAGGCCTTGGAAAATGAGAATAAGAGGAAGGTCGGGTGGTCACATCAAGCCTCAGGGAGCAACACCCGCCCACGTCTGATGCAGCAACCAGCAGGGCAGACGAACCGTGCTGCGGTACCCTACTCAGCACCAAGAGGGTACAACCCGAACTATAGGCCTCCGGCAGCACCAATACCGCCACAACGTCAGTTCGTACAGCAGCCTCGCCCCACATATCCACCTCGACCAGCAGTGCAAGGACCTCCAAACCAACCCCAAGACAACAAAGGCCAGGCACCTAAGGTTGGGGTGCAATGTTTTAGCTGCGGAGAAGTGGGGCACTACGCCCATAAGTGCCCAAAGAAGAAGCCCACGCAGCCACAACAGCAGAATGTAATGAGAGGACGGGTGAACCACGCCACTATGGAGGAAGCACAAGAGGCACCCGACGTGGTAGTTGATAAGTTTCCTGCCAATTTACACATTGCAACCCTGCTGTTTGATTCTGGTGCTACCCACTCATTCATTGCTCAAGGGTTTGTTAAGAAGCATGACCTAGCAACAACACAAATGAACCATATGCTAGCCGTAAATTCTCCAGGTGGAGAAATAAGGACAAGACAAGTGTGTCCCAAAGTGAACCTAGACATTAATGGGGTAGTATTTTATGCTAACCTCATAGTGATAGATTCACAAGGGATAGATATTATCTTGGGTATGGATTGGTTGACCAAACATAAAGGAATCATCCATTGTTCGACCAGAACGGTGGAACTAACGCACCCTAGTGGCACAAAACTAAATTTTATAACAATACAGGAGCCTAGGAGTGACATTAAATTAAATCAAGTTGAGGTGAAAGTTGAGGAGATCAGGACCATCAGGGAATATCCAGATGTTTTTCCGGAGGAGTTGCCAGGTATGCCTCCCGATCGTGAAGTGGAATTTGCAATTGAACTAGTGCCTGGAACAGCCCCGATATACAAGAGACCTTATCGGATGGACTCCAAGCAGCTGGGAGAACTCAAGGATCATTTGAGAGAATTGACGGAGAAGGGGTATATTCGTCCTAGTTCCTCACCATGGGGAGCTCCGGTGATATTTGTGCCCAAGAAGGACGGAACCCAAAGGTTATGCGTGGATTACCGTGCCTTGAATGAGGTAACTATCAAGAACAAGTACCCATTACCCCGCATTGAAGACTTGTTTGATCAGTTGAGGGGAGCTTGTGTGTTCTTGAAAATTGATCTCAGGTTGGGGTACCACCAACTCAAGATAAGACAATCTGATATTCCGAAGACAGCTTTCGTATCTCGGTACGAACTGTATGAATACACTGGCATGCCTTTCGGGCTAACTAATGCCCCGGCATACTTCATGTATCTCATGAACAAGGTATTCATGGAATATCTGGACAAATTTGTGGTGGTTTCCATAGATGACATTCTTGTCTTCTCCAAAGATGAAGAAGAACATGAGAAACATCTAAGGTTGGTGTTGCAGAGGCTAAGAGAACACCAACTATATGCCAAATTGAGCAAGTGTGAGTTTTGGCTGAAGAGAGTTCCCTTCTTAGGACATATAATCTTGGAGGGAGGAATCTCCGTAGATCCCGCCAAAACCGAGGATATACAGAAGTGGAAGACCCCTGAAAATGTCGGGGAAGTTTGAAGCTTTTTGGGATTGGCTGGATACTATCGACGGTTTATTGAGGGATTCTCTAAGATCTCGAGACCTCTCACCAAACTGTTGGAGAAGGGAATCACATTCACATGGACGCCGCAGTGCGAGACGAGTTTTCAGGAGTTAAAGGAAAGATTGACAACAGCCCCAGTGCTCGTTATGCCAGATATGCAGAAAAACTTTACGGTGTACTGCGATGCCTCTGGAAACGGGTTGGGATGTGTTCTCATGCAAGAAGGACATGTCGTGGCATATGCATCCCGGCAGCTTCGGAAGCACGAGAAAAATTATCCTACACATGACCTAGAACTAGCCGTAGTGGTACACGCATTGAAAATTTGGCGACACTATTTGATGGGGAAGAGGACGGAGATGTATACGGATCATAAGAGTTTGAAGTACATTTTCACACAGCCAGATCTCAATCTCAGACAAAGGAGATGGTTAGAGCTTATTAATGACTTTGATGTGGGCATCAACTATCATCCTGGGAAAGCAAACGTCGTGGCCGATGCGTTATGTCGGAAAGAGCAGGTCAATTAGTTGAGCTTGAAGGACATGCCTACAGAATTGAAGGACGAGGTTATAAGGCTCAATCTATGCCTGGTAAATAGTGGGGAAGCCATCGCCATGGAAGTGGACTCCACACTAGAGCGAGACATACACGAGGGTCAAAAGAATGACGAGAAGATACAAGAGATCAGACAACTCATCCAGGAAAATAAAGCTCCGGGTTTTAGAGAGGTTCAACAAGGAACGGTGTGGCACGGGAAAAGAATTTGTGTGCCAGAAGTAAAGGAGATCCGTGAATTGATTTTGAAGGAGGCTCATGATTCTGACTATTCCATTCATCCTGGGAGTACGAAAATGTACCAGGACCTCAAGAGCAGGTATTGGTGGTATGGCATGAAGCGAGATGTCGCGGAACATGTTGCCCTATGTGACACATGTCAGTTGGTGAACGCAGAACATCAACGACCCGCGGGATTATTGCAACCACTCGAAGTGCCTGAATGGAAATGGGAAGAAATCTGCATGGATTTCATCGTGGGATTGCATAGAACCCAATCAGGATATGATTCGATATGGGTCATCGTTGATAGGCTAACCAAGGTAACTCATTTCATCCCCGTGAAAGAAAGCTACAGCGGATCCAAATTGGCAGAGCTGTACATGTCAAGGATCGTGTGTTACCATGGAGTGCCAAAGAAGATTGTGTCGGATCGAGGGACACAGTTCACCTCAAGGTTCTGGCAGAAGCTGCACGAAACCTTGGGAACCCATCTGAACTTTAGTTCTTCCTATCATCCCCAAACTGATGGGCAGACGGAAAGAACCAATCAGATTCTTGAAGATATGCTGAGGGCATGTGCACTCAACAACAATCGGAGTTGGGATAAGAACTTGCTGTATGCGGAGTTTTTCTATAACAACAGCTATCAAGCTAGTATGAAGATGTCACCGTTTGAAGCTTTGTACGGGAGGAAGTGCAGAACTCCCCTATTTTGGAACCAAACGGGGGAAAGTAAAGTGTTTGGTCCCGAAGTACTACAAGAAGCTGAGGCGAAGGTGAGGGAAATTCGCAACAATTTGAGGATAGCACAGACACGCCAAAAGAGCTATGCCGATGTACGAAAAAGAGAGCTTGTTTTCAACGTGGGAGACTATGTCTATCTCAAGGTGTCCCCTATTCGAGGGCTTCGTCGGTTCAAGGTGAAAGGGAAGTTGTCACCTCGATACATCGGACCCTT
Source organism: Neostapfia colusana (assembly GCA_030760725.1). Lineage (NCBI taxonomy): Eukaryota > Viridiplantae > Streptophyta > Magnoliopsida > Poales > Poaceae > Neostapfia > Neostapfia colusana. Next base: position 25,499,098 of record JASWHV010000017.1, on the reverse strand, counting down.
TCAAGTTCTGGAGAGGAAAGGCGAAGTGGCGTATCAACTGGAATTACCGGCTCGCCTATAGGATGTGCACGATGTATTCCATGTGTCACAACTAAAGAAATGCCTGAGGACGCCTGAAGAGGTGTTACCCATGAATGAAGTGGACGTAGCTGAGGATTTATCTTATGCCGAGCAACCATACAAGATTTTGGAGACAATGGAACGCCTCACCAGAAATAAAAGAATCCGGATGTGCAAGGTGAAGTGGAAGCATCACTCAGAAGAAGAAGCCACCTGGGAGCGGGAAGATGAGCTCAAGGCACAATTTCCGGAATTGTTTTCTTAGAACCACCAATCTCGAGGACGAGATTTCTTTTAAGGGGGGTAGAGCTGTAACACGCCAAAAATATTGTTAAGACCCTAAATCATGTTAAGAGGGGAATTTAAAAATTTTTGGACGTGTTGCATGTTTTGCAAAAATTCAAATTCAAACTGGAATTCAAATTAAACTCAAATCAGAAAAGAAATAGAAAAAGAAAAAGAGAAAACAGAAAAAAAACGGCCAGTGGGCCGAAACCCACCAGCCGGCCCACCCAGCAACCGCGCCAGCCCGCAGCCGCGCGCGCTGTTTCCTTCCGCTGACAGGTGGGACCCACCAGCTCGTCTTCTACCTCGCGCCGCGCCGGACTCCCTCTCACCCGAATCAAAACCGATCGGGATTTCTGCGTATCCCCGCTGAATTCTGTTCGTAGGCGATGCGGACTTGATCTAAACCACCCCACCGCCTTTCCCCGTCTATAAAAACCCCGGCCTCGTTCTGTTTTTCCCACGCGATCCGCCGATTTTCCTCCGGTGAGAACCGAGACTTCTCCGGCGAATTCTGGCCGATCTAAGCTCGGAAATTCTGATCTAACTCGCTGGTCTTGATCCACCGCCTCCGGGGAACCTTGCAGGTGCAGAAAACTCGGTGACTTGCGGTGTAAACACAGCGCCGACGAGCCTCGCCGTGGTTTCACCTCGGACCTCGTCGCCGATCACTTTCCAGGACCTCCGAGCTCAAGAAAACCCCCGAGGTGACATCCCCGACCTCCCCTCTACCGATCTATGCCATAAAATCACAGTTCTAGGAAGAATTCCTGAAGATCCGAAAGTTTCCGGCGAGATCGCCGCTTCCCGCCGCCGTGCGCCGCCGGCAGCGCCGCCCGCGCTCGATCAGAGCGACGTGGCCGCTTGTGCGCCGTTTATTTTAAATCGCACGGTAGGGTTTAAATCCCTGCGTACCGGTTCGACGTTATAATCTCAGCCGTCGGTTTAAAATCGGACGGTCCACGTCAGCCCCGCGTTATAAAGACTGGAAATCTTACGTGCTACCCCCTGGGGTTCTCGGGAAATAAGAGCTAGCCCCGGAAACTTCTGATCTAGCCCCTGGAACTTCAGAAAATCATGTAAATTCATTTAAAAATCAGTTTTAGCCCCTGGACTTAATAAAAATTAGGAAAAACCCCTCTGATAAGTGTAGCTATACCCCTGGAAATTCTGAAAATAATATTATAGATCCTGTAGTGGGGTGAGTTTACCTTTTAGCCCTGCTTAGTATTTAATTTAGGAAATTGAATATGTGGTTAGTGTTTAAAAATTAAAAAGTGAGACAAACATATTGTCAAAATTTAATTAAAGACTTTCTCAGTATTTAGGAAACTTTGGAGTGAGATAAAAACATATTTTGGGCTGAATTGAATCTGTTTAATTTATTATTCACATTTAGGGACACATTTTTAAGTAAAGAATAGTTCTAGAAAATAGGGAAAATAATTGTGAAATATTTTACATCAGAGGCAAATGTCAAAATATGTTATTAAATTATTTAGGACCAGAACCTATTCTGTTTAGATGATGTGTCTTACTATTTTCATAATAAAGTACACATTTATGCATAAGAAATTAAATCTGAAAATATAGCAACTAGTAAATGATAAATGGAGTTTCTAAAATCCAAAGAGTTCAGTTTAGGGTTGGTAGAAATTTTGAAGACACATATGGAGAAGGAAAATACCTTTCATGCTTATTTGGTAGTAAAAAGGTGTAGTAGTTGAATATAAGGAATTTATTTAAATTGGAAACTCATATATATAGTATGTAAGTATAAATGTGAACACAAAAGTAGGAATCATATACACATGATTAAAAGTCCATGCAAGCCACAAATCAACACACATAGAGTAACCACCACACACATAATGGTGAATGACTTTCATAAATATGAATTTGTGGTTTGTATGAAGTGGAAGTGTGAACTATGTCTTATGGGTTGTTATTTTTCTTTTGCTATGTGTGATGGTATGATGTAGAACCTGCTCAAGAGCAAGTTATTCCTTTCCAAGATCAGGACTACCCATTTCAAGAGCAGAAAGAAGGAGGCAAGTGTCCTTGACCACTTTGATCCTATGCTAGGATGTGTAGATAGAATTATTTGCATTGTCAAGTTAAATATGAAACCCATGCTAGGAAGTTTCCCTAGAATTGCATTACCTTGTTTCCTTGTAGCTTGGGATGGGATTTATTTTATCATGTCATTTATTATTATGCATATGCTTAGCCATGCTTAGAATGGGATGTTTGGGATATGAGATCATCAGTTTATTTTACCATACTCTTGAATGAGATATTGTGAGTTATGTAGAGGTAGGGATCAAGGCAAGTTGGATGTTTTGGTTGTGTGCTGGGTGCACGAGACTCGGGTTTGTTTTTGGTACTTGCCTGGATCCTAAGGACCGGTTCATGGAGCATGTAACCTGGCTTTACAGTGCCAACCACATGCTGAGATGGGGCAGCTTGGCCAATTAATTAGGTGTATTCCCGGCGTAGTATGGGTGTGTTGGATGGTGCGGGGAATAGGTGTCAGCTGGACTACCATATGAACCGCAAGGCTCAAGAGGGGGCCACTGCAGCGGGGTTGGAGCCTCTTGTATGCTGTTAGGGGTGAAACCTCAGTGGGCCCACGCTCGTCGGGAATCCCTTTGTAAAGGCTTTGTAGTGATCTCCTGGCTACACACCTGGGAAGTGTGAATGTGGTTCGTAGCCACTGGCATAATGGAGGTTCTTTTAGTCCAGCCGGCAACGGGGGATAAAATCACTACATGTGGGTACAGTGGTACAAACTCTGCAGAGTCAAAACTGTCATGACAGCCGTGCTCACGGTCAAGAGCGGATTGGACTTATTCCTGATTAGGGGATTGATGGTTTTGGAAGTTGTGGATGTTAAGCGGGGAGCTTAACATTGGAAATGATGATATGGTTATTTGATTATGATGATGGGATGAGTGATTGGGACCATTTCACCTGTGTAGTAATGTAGGTGCTTAATAAGCTAAGGTAATAGGTATTAATGGCATAGTGCTTTAACCATGAGTTCAACCTTCCCTTGTTCTAGCCATGCATGACATAACTTTCCCACACTTGCTGAGTACCATCGGTACTCAACCTTGCATATTTGTTGGTTTATATTGCTGCTCAGGTCAAGATAATGAGGTGGTGTATAATGATCAAGACTTTGGACCCGAAGAAGGTTTCTAGGTTCATGGAGACCCCGGGCAACGCCTGTGATGGAGCCTACGAGAATAATTATTCCGCTGCTAGTTTATTTACTTGTGATGAACTTATTATTGTCCATCGAGACATTTGCTATGTAAGACTTATTTATGTTCGACACCTGGCTTGTAATAAATGATGCTTTACTATTTGTCATCACATGTATGAGAAAATGATCCTGGCATACATGTGATATTCACTTGGTTGTTCTTCGGAAAAACCGGGTGTGACATCACATCAGCACACAAACCAAGCAATCATCACAAAAGTTCAACACACCACTCTTATTCAAACTACTACGATCTAAACGTTTCTATTACAGCTTATTTAATGGGAATCCTTCATGTGAACCGGTACTGTTCTGGCCGTGTGACGGGGGTGGTCCATACATGGGCACACACCATGGTGAGTCGGCTGTCCATGTAGGGTTAGATGACTCTGGTGTTCCATTTGCTCCCGCGTTGGCACGAGTCTCCTCTTGTTTCTCCAGCAAATACAGCTTCTTGCGGAGGTAACGGATCTCTTCTTGTGCGCTTGCGTAGCGGTTTCCTAACTCCACGAGCAACCTCTGAGACTTGTCAGCAGCTTGTGGGTTGGGAAGAGCTGTTACATGGGGTCCAATGATCTCCCTTGTACCACTCTTCCGACATGGGTGCAGCTCAAAAGTTGTGTCCTCAAGCTGCCCACGGAAGGCGTAGCACAGTCCGCTGAGTGCATCCCATGCAGCATCATTAATAGCTTCTGCCCTTGTAGCTCTCCATGTTGGTGCAAAGTGCCGAGTAACAACTCTATCGTTAAATAGTATGGTTACTTCAGCCTTCCACTCTTCATGTTCGAGACGAGGGACTTTCTTGAGAAGATACTCCGGGTATAGGTTGCAGCAATCTAGAAATTCTTTGAGCTCCCTGGATGTGTGTCCTCCTTCCATTCCATCGGACCAAAATTCTTGAACTGAATGGTTGGCCCATTCATCACCTTCATTATTGGTCTCAGCAGGGGGTGGCTCCTCCTCAGGTTCATCTCCTCCCGTCATAGTTTCATGAGGCTCCACGGGGTGTAAGCCCGCGTGAAATTCCTCCTGCGGTGCGTACCAATGCTGTTTTGTGGATCATCCTCTCTTCGAATGGTTCCACCTCCTTCGGATCCTCCTCCTCATGCATATAGCTATTTACTTCATATTCATCACGAGGTTCCGTATTCACTTCCTCCCAATATGGTCCATCGGACACCTCAATGGGGTTAAGAGCACTCCCACGTGGTGGTGGACGAGTTCTTATACGTGCTGTGCTCCTGGTCACCGGCATCTATAAATAAGGAATGAGAAACTTTAGAGAAGGAAGAAATAACTCCAAAACTTCAGAAGCTATGGTGCAAGAAAGCAAAGGTGTTGCTGTCCAAAAGAAGAGAAAAGGAGGGGCTGAAAATAGCACTTTGCGGTGGCTGAATTGATAAGTAAAGTGCAGCAGCAAGCAATTTTCGAAAATAGCAGTTTAGAGGGGTGTGCCTATGTGTTTTAGAGTGTCCATTCTACCTAGGCTTGCGTCCTATGGTCAACGAGGCTCTGATACCAATCTGTGACACCCGGTTCCAAAAACAGAACCAAGTTAATGCCTATGTGTGTCCAGGATGTCCAACACACATACACATGTAATCCACAAACTAAATTCAGAATATAACCATGAATAAATAGTGTTTAAGTACTTTATTACATCGACTCATTGTCTCATTCATGAATCTCTAATTTATTCTTGCAGCGGAAGTCTCTAAACGACAGCGGAAACAACTAAACAGCAGCAGGCTCCATCTTCAACTCCACAGACATGTTGACGGTAGTTCGCACACCTAGTACTCCACATGGTCCTCGAAGTACTTTTCTCCTGTTGCTGATGTTTATGTGATAATACAAGGGATGAGTACATGTCGTACTCAGCAAGTGCGGGAAAAGTATGACATGTAGCTTTCAACAAGGTAGGAAATAAAAAGGCTCATTGCAGCAAGCAAATTTTATTTCACAAACATGATAAGGACAGCAACTAAGTCTAGATAAATTAAATCCCAATATAACCAAGTAATAAGCAACATTCTTTCATCATAATTCACCATTTATCAAGTCTCAACCAGCCAATAATCGTTCTCAAGTTCATCTCATGCTCATAAATATTCATAACCATCTCATATTCATATAACCGAAACCAAACTCAATGTCATGACTCAAAACAGTCCCAAAACCAATCCCAATGACCATATCATTACCATATCCAATAACCATCCCAAGTTTTCCCTCTAATCATGGAAGTTGGCCAGGTGCTTGTGACCGGAAGCACGGCTATCATGATAGTTTTACACTCTGCAGAGGTGGCACCACTTTACCCACAAGTTCGTGATTTTGTCACCCGTCGGCGACTGCAGAACCTCCATTATACCAGTACACAACCATCGGTGTATGGCCAAGAGATCACAAAATAGCCTTTACAAAGGGGCTACTAGATGTATGGACTCACTGAGGTTTCACTGGCGGGCTGGAATCACCATTCTCCCACCCACGGGCCCCCTCTTGTGCCATGCAGTTCCCAGGGAAGTCCTCCTCGACTCCCATTCCTCGCACCATCCACGGTCCATAAAAAGCTAGCAACACACCTAATTAATCAGGTAAGCCGCACCCATATTTGGCCTTGTGGTGGCACTGTTTTCCTGGCATATTCTCGCATGAACCGGTCCTTAGATCTACGGCAAGTACCGCCATCTCATTCAGAAACATCCACGAACCAAGCTTTCCTAGATCTCCCGGATTCCATGCTCATTAACATCATCAAGTTCTCATCATCATTATTCATATGAGTGCTGTAGCTAAACACGTTTTAATTCAGCTTCCCGTATCCCGTAGAATAAGCGAAGCAAAAAGGAAAAACGACCATACCCGACTCATCAACTTTCCAGGTGACAAGGAGGGTTAACAAAACTATTAAACTCCTATAAAAGGGTGTCCCATCAAGTTGACTCAAGCATACGAGTTTTCAAAAACAAAATAGTTTAAAAACATGGGATCAATATGGTCAAGGGGCACTTGCCTTGCTCCCGTGGTCCTTGTTGTTCGAGGGTCTCGAAGTCTTGGTGCTCTAGTTCCTTGTAGATGGCCTCTTGAGCTTGTTCTTCTACTCACGATCATGCACATACAAAATTTACAGCAATCAAACATCATGCACAACCTTTACTCAAAATGCAATGGGGTGGATGAATGCAAATCCTATGGTGCTGTTTTATTAATCCATTTTGTACGTGTTTTTGCATGTTTTAACGGGCTTTCATGGGGTTTTATGATGATCAAGGGTGCTGGGATGAGGTGTTGACGTGGTGATGATCTTGACTCAAGATCTAGATCAATTCCTCCTTCAAAACTTGATCATAACATTATCTGTCCACACGTAAAAGTTTCTGTTCGAAGGGGGCGAAGAGAACGGATGCGTAGAAACAGCAGCGACGTCGTAAAATGGGTAACAAAGACCTACCTCACTTCCTCCTTGGTGGAAGGGCCTTCCTTCTAGCAATGGCAGCAGCAAGAAGTTTTTCTACGGATGATTAGGGCAGGACAGATCGTCGGCTCTTTTCCGGAGACGGCGAGGCGTGACGGGGCTCGTCGGCGGGGCTCGACAACGGGGCTCGACAACGGGGCTCACCGGCGGGGCTCGACGAAGGGGCTTGACGGCGGGGCTCGCCAGCGGGGCTCACCGGCGGCTGAACTCCGGCGAGGGGGGGGGCAACTCTGTGAGTTGGGGGCTAGGGCCATCAAGTCGCCGACTTGGGGAGGGGGGGAAGGGGGGAGGGGGCTGCGGCCAGGGGGGTTTGGGTTCTATTTATAAGGGTGAGGGGGAGAATCCTAATCCAATTGGAAAAAAATCCTAACAAACTTTTCCCAATTAATTGGGTGCGGCAGCAATGTGGGGGAAATTCCTCAAATGTGGGGAAAATTCCCCTTTTTTGGGGAATTGGGGAATTTGGAGATTTGGGAGAAAATTTGGGGAAATTGGAATTGGCTCATTTCAGCTATGTTTTTCCCATTCCCCACCATTTCTATGTCACTTACTCCATTTCTACTTTCCCCTCTGCATTTCTGTGTCCCACTCTCCATTTCTACATTCCCCTCTCCATTTCTATGTCCCATTTCTCCATTTCAATATGCCCTTCTCCATTTCTATTGTTCCTTCCTCCATTTCTATGGTCCTTTTCTCCATTTCTATGGTTCTTTCTCCATTTATATGGTTCTTTTCCGTTTCTATAGTTATTTTATCCATTTCTATGGTTCCTTTTCCATTTCTATAGTTATTTCTCCATTTCTACTTCTTTTATAATGTTTCTCTACATGAAAAATGTATGAAATGCATGGGAATGAATTTTGAGGGTGTTACACCGACCCTTTCTCCTTCCTCCCGCCCACTTTCTCGCGCGCGTGCTGCCCCCTCGCCGGATTGCGGCCGGAGCTCGTCGGCCCGGCATTTCCGGCCGCCCCTCGACCGGAGGATCGCCACCAGTGGTTTTGGGAGGCCGGGGAACACGATGTTGGGGCTTGCTCGGGCTGTCAAGGGTCGGAACCTAGTCGGCGACGTGCGGTGTCCTCGGGAGCACTTCGGCGCCGTCGGCCGGCCCACCTAGCCCTCCAAACGTTCGGCCAAACTTCTCTACAGCACCCTTGGAGCTTAGGGAAGATCGACAAGGCCTCAACATGGCTCGGAAATGGCTACAAGTAGGTCGTCACCATGCGCCCCTCCCGTGCCGCCATGGAAGCGTTCGGAAAACTTGGAATTGGTCAGTATATGTGCCATTTCAAGCTAGGTTTGCGAAGAGAAAGTGATCGCCAGCTAGCCTAGCCCTTGTGTGCAAGAGTTGGTTGCCTAAGAATGGAAATTGAGAACGAATTTGAAGATTTCATACCGGACGCTCGGGTTGTGCACGCCGGAGAAAAATCCTCGAATTAGAGCTCGGTCGTCCATGGTTTGATCATTCGGTTGGGGAGAAGCAGAGCTGGGGTGTGACGAATCCCTAGAGATGCTTGCTCGGCCGTGCAACTCTCTGGTATGGGCTATCCACGGGCGCCCGGTTGTTGGCAACGCTCGGGTTGTGCAAGCCGGAGAAAAATCCTCGAATTAGAGCTCGGTCGTCCACGGTTTGATCATTCGGTTGGGGAGAAGCAGCGCTGGGGTGTGACGAGTCCCTAGAGATGCTTGCTCGGCCGTGCAACTCTCTGGTATGGGCTATCCACGGGCGCCCTGTTGTTGGCAACGCTCGGTTGCGGCGAGGAACAGCGCGCCCAGTTGAGGAGCACCAAAGTTTGCTCAGTTTCGGCCCCGAGGAGGTAGATAAGGGTTCTCCATGCCATTTTGCAGCTTGGCCAAGAGGTGAGCACAAGTTTTGGCCGGGTTCCGATCAAAACTGAGGCAGCGGCGCTCGGTGCTCGGTGTGTTCGGTGTTTGCTCGCGAGGAAGTAGCGAAGAACGAGTGGCCACCTGCCTACGAAAGTACCCCACAGCAACAACCACCACCGCCGCCTCCGCTTACACTAGCAGATGTGATCTCGGCACTGGTGGGCTCTCGTGAGGGGCAGACTGATCTGCTCCGCACGATTGTGTAGAATACGTCCCAGGCGGGGGGGGGGCATCAAGAGAGGGGGCCTCGTGAGCCCCACACTACGACGTACTCGGATTTCATGAGTATGCATCCTCCGGTGTTCACCGAAGCGGCAGAACCACTGGAGGCAGACAACTAGCTGCAGATGATCGAGTCCAAGTTCGGGCTGCTCCAATGCACGGAGTGGCAGAAGACTCTCTTCGCGGCGCAGCAGCTTCATGGTGCCGCTGGTGCGTGGTGGGCGAACTATGTCGCCTCACTACCTGCTGGCCATGCTGTCGAATGGAAATAATTCCGGGAGGCGTTTCGCGCCTATCATATACCTCCCGGGATAATGAAGAGGAACTTCTAAGAATTCCTGGAGCTGAAGCAAGGCAGGAGGAGTGCCCACGACTACTCCCGTGCGTTCAACCATCTGGCGCAGTACACATCGGATTATGTCTCCGCCGAGGAGAGGAAGCGAGAGCAATTCCATCGGGGGTTAAATCCCGAGATGAAGAGGCATCTCTGTAAGGGCCTAAGTTTCTGCACACATCCAAAGTGTTCATCTCAGCAAACACACCTCATTTGAGGAAAACTTATGAACACATTTGGAGAGCAAGTAACCACCATCAATATGGTCATTAGAGGATAAACTCACATAATGCAAAAGTGGCATTTTCCACATGCATCTTATAGGGGCTGAGCACATGAAAAACTCATACACTTTGCTAGGAATGCTCATGCCAAATTTCACCCAAATCCAAAACCTTTTTGAGGTATTTTTGGGTATAATTAGAAAGAGGCTAGTTTTAACTCAAATTCAAATGCAAACTCCTTTCATCCCATGAAATCAAAAGTGGCATTCATATTCACACCCAACACATTTTTGTGAGCTCACACACCGATTTTCACTCCATTTGGAGTTGATCTTGACATGAGCCAGTTTTGGCAAAATCAAATTCAATTTGAATTTCAAAATGCATATGTGCTATAAATATATTTAACCACTTCACAATTTGAATTCTACCAATTTCAAATGGGCATTTGGTGGATAATTGAAATTGCAAAGGGTATTAGGGGCATTACTGTTTAGAGCAGTAGGAAAATTGAATTTCAAAATGCATATGTGCTATAAATATATTTAACCACTTCACAATTTGAATTCTACCAATTTCAAATGGGCATTTGGTGGATAATTGAAATTGCAAAGGGTATTAGGGGCATTACTGTTTAGAGCAGTAGGAAAATTGAATTTCAGACGTTAAAACTAGGGGTGGACCCCACTTGTCAGCCCCACAAGCGAGCAAACCGACTGAAACACTCGGGCTCGGGTCTTGCATGCGCTCACGGGGACGCTACGGCGCTGCTCGCCGCTGCCACCACCTGATCAGCGATCCCAGCTGCCAACCGACGTCCCCAGCTCGTTATCATCCGGTCCCGGGCGCCACAAAGTCTTCTCGCCTCTGTCCCGACGCCTCCTCACGCTGAAAACCCGAAGAGAGCCGCCGCAAACCACCACCTCACCGTCGACCGGCCAAACCCGTCCTTTCCACCTTGAGCGAGGCCATAAACAGCACCACCGATCTTCACTCAACGTGTTCCAGCCTTCAGCTGCTCGTGATCAGCTCCCCTCGAGCTTTTCCGAGCCGATCTTCCATTGCTCTGTTAACCCCGAAGCGCCTCCAACTTGACACCGTTGTCCAGGCAGCTCCAAGCTTCTCTGACGCAGCCAACTAGTCTCTGAGGTTAGAATTGAGGTCTAGTAGCTTCCCCCGCACTCCCTGGCTCTCTCTTAGCATCGGCTAGCCGGAATTTTAGGTTTTCCGAGAAGAGCCAGATTTAACCGAAGCCCACAAGAACTCAAAATTCATCTCGCATGGTTGATCATGCCCAAAGCCGGTCGAGCTAGAGCATCTAGGGTCCCTCACGACCATCCTGACCAAAAGCCACGAAGAAACATTCATCCAACGGGTTGAGAAATGCAAACTCGCCGCCGCCGGCCGAAATGGCCCGGGTCGCCGTTGAGCTCATATCTACGGTCGTTCTCCACGCGGTTTGAGTGCACCAACAGCTTCCTCGAGCTCCAGTGGTGCTTTACGGCTGCTTCAGGCCTCGAGATAGGCATGAGACGCGTTGGTCATCGTCAGCGCCGCACCACCGATCGCCGCCGTCGATGCCAACCGGTTTCCCGGCGATGGCATGCTGCACAACCTTGTCCGGCTGCTAGGGCTTGGCCTGAGGAGTGTGTAGTGCGAAAGATCACCGGAAATGGTCCACCGTAGCCGGAGAACGGACCGTGCCACAGCCTCTGTTTGTCGCGCGCTTGGGCGCCGGCGGGAGGTTGAAGACGACGCTGTGCGGTGAGCCCGGCTGTCAGCTGTTTAAACTTTTCTCCGATTTTCAGTTTTTAGGTCAAACTTCAAACCCACATAACTTTGGCTAGGAAGATCCAAATTGAGTGAACAAAATTTTGTTGGATTCAGCTCTCTGAGTACTTTCCAACAAATCAAGTTTCACTTTATGAAAATCTTAATTCTGCTTTGTATCTTTTATTTGCGTTATCCGGTGCTGTGCAATGCAGCACCCTTCAGCGTGATCCTGACTCAACGAGGCCGTGAGGCCGCGTCAGCGTGGTATCAGAGCTCACTGGAGGTTTAACGTACTAAAAAGGTCATCTTTTTCTAAAACTCGGTGAGGAATGAGTTAGTAGCCCATATAAGGATGTTACTAGTGTATAGAAAGTGGCAAATCTAACCTATGTGCTTATGTTGGAAAATCATGCATCTCGGGACGTCATGTGTCTTAAGGGGTGCATGTAAGCGCTGTCCACCAGTGCGCACAAACTGAAGGGTGGAGCCTCACGGGTGGCAGGTAACCCGACCCGCTTTAATATCCTCTATGACTGTTCATGTCGTTTGGGGTATTCGAGCAACCCTTTCCCTAGCGTGCTACGGGCAAGTTTGGGAGACCCCGTCACGTGGTTAGTAACGTGAACATGTAGCTCAAGGCGTGTTTGGCTAGAGAACAACCGTGCGAGTGATGACAGACGGTTGTATGAACTGTATTGGGACCGGGCTCGGTGTGCAGCCGAGCCTGACGATTGAGTGGTTTATTTGCAGGTAGACTGGCCACGAATCGGTAGACGAGTAGCATCCTTGTGCGAGAGACGTTTAGTGCCACTGAACTAACAAAGCCGGCTAAGCCTGGTATAGGTTTTTCTTTGTGAGGAACGTAGTACCGACATGAACTGGTGATGCTTCGACGTCACACCCCACTAAATGAGCAATCTCATTGTAAAACTTGAATGTTTTGATCCAGAGAACTAAAACTTTGATGTAACTTCTTCCCTTAATCAGGATGTTCAAAGTTAACAAGTTTTCAACTTATAGGATACTAAGGACAGAGTCCTCTGTTTTCCGCTGAAATAAGGCTGAAGTTAAACAGAGGTTAGAGGTTGAGTTCTTTCGAGGTTGGGGTCGTATGATACATTTCTGTAAGTCTTTGGAAGAGCTTTACAACTTTTCTGTTGATGTCCAGAGGTGTTTGATCCCTTAACCAGTCGAAAAATGCAGTAGAGTTGAAACTGTCCAGAAAACAGGGCAGAGCAAACACTCTCTGTAACTTTCTGTAAATTGAGCATAATTTCCTGCACAAAAATCTAAAAATAGAAAATGAGGTAGTTCTGAGAAGTTTATGAGATAGGTTACAACATTGTAACATCATGTTCTGTCAAATTTGTGTATAATTAACTGGAATTCTTGGATCAAATCAGTACCTCAAGCAGGGAGGTGATGTCCAATTTTCTCCAGAAATTCTGTTAACTTTGACATGTCATAACTTTTGAACCCGGACAGATCTTAGGCCCAGCAAATACTTTCTGGAAAGCTATTGAAGTTAACTTTAACTTTGAGGTGGAGCTCCAGAATTGGTTTTTCCTTTAGCATGGTCTAAATCAGGTTGAAATGGAAACTGGTCAGGGCTGTCATTTTGGGCAGCAGACCATCAATCAAATTTGTTCTAAGTTTGAATTGTGTTTCCAAGTTTTATGAGTTCAACGAAATGTTTTGTGTTATAACTCAATGATTTACTGTTGAAATGAATATTTTACCTTTTCAAATATGTTTCTACAGATGACAGCAGACAAACAACTGGAGAATGGGTGGGTGGTCTCCCACTGTTCTCAACGCAGCGGTTATCCAGAAGTGTTGAGGCTAATGCTTCAGTATTTCGGGTACGTCGAGATGCTGCAGTATCTCGCCAAGGAAGAAGGCGAGGAGGGGAACAAGGCATAGAACATCCATGTCGAAGTTCCTGCAGGACCTACGCCATCCGGTTGGGCGCCGTTAACCGTCACGGTGAGAGGTAGACAGCCGGAGGAAACATGGCAAGTGGCAACCAGCGACACCATGTCACGTTTCTGCCAACTACACGTGAGACCTATGGAGGGCACTCCATATGCACTGGTCCCGGTGGAGGGGCAAGCTAATCACGTGTGGAGGGAGAGGTACTTGGAGGCAACAGATCTGGGTTTCCCAAGGTACAACCCCGTGGGGGCGAACCTCAGCCTCCAGTTGATGGCAGGGAAGACCGTGATGGACAGCCAAGCTATCCATACGGATTGTCTGGCCGTGAAGCTCAAGGAGAGCACCAGTAGTGGAGACCATTTTGAGAGTGCTCACAGTGCACTCCGCAATGTTCTCCTTCTGACGATAAAGCGACTGAACGAACAACATAATCAGTTGCATTGTCTGAAGAAGGCGAAAAAGAAAAGCCGCATCGACATCATGGATTTACAACAGCAAGTGCAGGCCTTGACCCAGCAGAATGTGGTCCCCACACAAGAGCGTGATGACGCTATTGAGGAGGGGCAAGGCTGGGAAGAGGACTACAACCAAGCCATGGACGAGGTGCATGCGTTGCAGGACCTCGTACCTCCGGTAGTGGGCCTACCGATGGTAGGGGCCGTACCGGTGGTTTTGGGTATCCCGGCGATGGGGGAACCTGAACCAGAAGAGGAGGTCATGGACCCGGAGCACCAGCAGAGGTAGCGGAGGAGGACGATGACACGACCCCACCGGTCTTGTCGAGCCAGGATCACGCTGAGGGGTGCTGCGTTGCACAGCACCGTATAACACACGTCAAAGGTACAAAGCGGAAGCGGAAATTTTATTACATAAACAAGTTTATGAACATGTTTACATCAAAATACGTTCAGTCCACACTCGCGGGCGTAGACTAAGCATCAAGTGCACGTTCAGCCCTCGAACGTGTCCTTGCTAGCACACACGCACACTAACTCTGCGGCGTGCACGACTCCCACTCGACGGGGTTCCTCTCCTGGGGTTCCGTCTCCTCTTCGGGAGTCCCTTCCTCATAGAACCCTGCAAAAGCTTCAAACACAAGCAGTGAGCACGAAGGCTCAGCATGTCTGACCCGTCTCACCTAAACATGGAACTTCTACATGAGGGTAATTGGTTACATGAGGTAAAAATCAGTTGCAAGGACTCGCCTAATTAGTAGAACCTTACTTTCAAGTTTTAGCAGAAGGTTGTGGAGAACCTTACGCTAAGGTACCAGAGAGAGCCGCAATCAAACAAGAAACGCATTTCTCTCATGTACGTTGCCCAAAGTTGAAAAGAACTTTAATTAGCTCTAAGCTACAGCATATCATTAACAATCAATGTCCAGCTTTCAATAAGCAACATTTTAACATGTAACTAGCCTGTTCTTTCTACGTCACGGTACAGTGAACAAGTGGTACTCACTGACTGCGAGGGACGGTGATTATAATCGATTTACACCTGCAGGGTTACCCGAACAACCCGTCACGTACGCCCGTACTCGATGTTGCCTACAACAACCAACACGGACGCCGTATGCGACTACCTTTCACCCGTTAGCCAAATGTTGAACCAGTCCAATCGTCCCGAGCAAGAGGTATCTGCACGCGCATCTCAGTGCCGCCAGCCGATTTACACCTCGAGCTCTCAACCTACCCTCTGAACGACCAGCTATGCCTCAACACCCAGCTACCCGAGTTACATCAGTTTCCCGGTTCCCATATAGCCGGTAGGTCTTCGGTACTGTTCTAGCTTGTTCAACAGGCCCGCACACGGCTCGGTCCTCAATCGACACAAGCGGAGCTACAGCACACAGGCCCCAAAGTCCTGCTGCCCTTACTCTCCGCTTGGTCTCATTTTCTTGCCATGTGTTTCATGTGCTAACACTACCCGAGTCGAGTGCCTCTAGTCTATGCTCGCGAGTAGTTCCAACTACTCAACTTGTACCGAATCCTACACTATCTTAGCATTGCAGTAGCTAACGGGGTTTGCAATCCTAAACCCAATCCATGGTTCTCTTGGCTATGCAGTGGGGCTTCCAAACAAGACTCTAATACAAAGAATACAGTAAACAAGTATGTGCTCAAAACAATAAAAATTTTATAAAAAGGTTAATGCAAACCGGAGCTTGCCTTGCTGCTCTTGGTTGTAGGCTAGCTGTTCCTCCGGAGTAACAAAGTCTAGGACTTCGGGTTCCTCCTCGACCTTAGCGACTACATGATAGAAACAATACATGTATTAATTTAATGCATTTGTATTAAGTTTGAAGTTGTGAAGTCTATAACCTTTGCTATACAGACCTAATGACTGTGAAACTTTTATTGTCGCTTGGTTACAACCTAAACAGAGAATTGGTCAAGTTTTAGTTGCAGCAAAGCTCATTTGAGCCCTCCAAAATTAATTATGTCCTTGACCTTAATTGGAACTCTTAGGGTGTTCTAGGAATTTTCATGAAGCAAACTATGACTTTCTGAAAACTAGATTTTCAGAGGGTTCTAATGGAGTTGGTCTCACTTAATTCGAAGGTTCCTAGCTAAAGTTATGAGCTAAACAATTTCAGAGAAAATTCTGAAAATGTTTCTAAACATTTTCTATTTTCTCTGGAACAGTTTCACTAATCACACCATTAGGTGGATCAGATGAGCTCCAATGGGTCTGATATTTTTATGATAGTTCAGGGATATTTTGGTGAACATCCTAGCAAAATTTCAGGATTTTCCTCCAAAGGATTCTCCAGTTAAAATTCCTAACAGTTTAAACTTTGAGGAATTAATTATGGAGAATTAACGGTTTTCATGAAGTGAAACTTGATTTGCTGGAAAGTACTCAGAGAGCTGGATCCAACAAAATTTGGTTCACTCGATTTGGAGCTTTCTAGCCAAAGTTATAAGGTTTTGAAGTTTGAAGGAAATATGAAAATCGGGAAAAAGTTTAAATCCGCGCGTGGGCCCAGGGGACACGCGTCGCACGCCGAGGCGACAGCACACCGTGGCCCACAATGATTTTGCGCGCCAGCACACCCGATCCCGGCCACAGCCGGATCCCGATTCAAAATATCTCCCGCTGACAGCTGGGGTCCACCCCCTTCTTCAACCTCGCGACGCCCGCACTCTGCCGCCGAGGGACCTCACCGGAGAGCTTGCCGCCGGCTTCTGTACAGCTCCAAACTTCTCGATTCTGGCTGCCCCTGCCTACTTTTACTCGAGGAACAGGTTTCTAGGGTCAGCTGCTCATGACAATGGCCGGAGCATGGTCGGCGACGAGCCGCCACCTCGGAACGACTTCGGCCATGTCGGCTGAGTTCCCTAGCTCCTCAACTACTTGGGAAATCGGTCGGGGAGCATCAGTGGACCTCATAGAAGGTCGACATGAGCTCGAGGCAGCTCGGGGAAGGCCCGAAATAGGTCCTCACCGTGCGCCCGATGCCGCCCGTTCATCCCGCCATTGATAGACATCAAATTACGCCGGGTACAGAGGTTCTCCGGCCCAGAGTTGTGAAGGCAACTTGTGCGTTACCGTGTCTAGCTTGTGTGAGAGCGGCTTGAGGCCCTCTAATCCTTTCTAGAGCACGAATTAAACAGAATCGCCGCCGGTGAACAACCCCTCGAGCTGTGGCTCGGGGATGAGCAACACCGGTCACCAGCGCGTCCACGAGTGCCTTGGCTCGGGCGTGACAACGCCATGGTTGGGCTGTCCACGAGAGCCCGAGGTGCGGCGGTTCCAAGTCCCGAATTTGATCTTTCGGCACAGCCGATATCAATCGGTTTCAACCGAATTCTAGCAACGGAGAGGACGTAGGAAGGTCTCTAGTAACTTGCTGGGGCTCTGGAGTGGACGGAGGGAGCTGCGATCGGCGTTCTCCGATCGATTCCGAGCTGCGGAAATTTTCGGCCGGCGCTGAGTTCTTGCGGGGAAGAACGGCGGTGCCTCAGCCGAGGAGGGGGGCAGGCGCCTTAAGAAGGCTCTGCACCGCCTCACGCCCGCGCGTGGGCAAGCAGCTGCTGGCGCGGCGGCTGCCCTCGGTGGCGATCACCGCTGTGGCTCGGCGACCCGAGTGAAAAAGTCTCAGTCGGTTTGATCTGAGCAGTGGCTGACATGTGGGTCCCACTTCCAGTTTTAACCTCTGAAATTTACTCCTAATCACTGTTGTAAACAGTGAACCCCATACTACCCTTGGCAATTCAAATTATTCACCCATGAGCCATTTGAATTGATCAAAGTTCAAATGAGGTTTGGTTTGAATGAATTTCAGCACAAGTTCAGTTTGAAATTCAAATAAAGTTTGAACTTCTCCCACTTAGCTCATGTCAAGATCAACTCCAAATGGATTGAAAATTGGTGTGTGAGCTCACAAAAATGTGCTGAGTAAGAATATGCCTCCCACTTTTCAATTCATGGGATAAAAACAGTTTGAATTTGAATATGGTTTCAAACTGCCCTCTTCCTAACTATACCCAAAATGACCTCAAAAAGGTTTTGAATTTGGGTGAAACTTGGCATGGGCATCCTTAGTAAAGTGTAGGAGTTTTCATATGTCCAGCCCATCTATATCACATGTGGGAAATACCACTTTTGCATTGTGTAAGTTTGTTTTCTATTGAGCATGTTGATTATTGTTACTTGCTCTTCATTTGTGTTCATCATCCTTCCTCAAAGAGGTGTGTGGTGTGGTGATGAACACTGCAAATGTGTGTCAAAAACTGAGGCCCTTACATTCCTCCCCCCTTAAAAGAATCTCGTCCCGAGATTATAAGGTGAAAATGAGAGAGAGGACGGTGGAAAATTACCGGATATGCGACGTGAAGAAATCGGGGTAGTTAGTGCGAAGGAATTCTTCACTCTCCCATGTCGCTTCGTCCATGGAGTGATTACTCCATAGAACCTTGTAGAACCACAACATACGGTTGCGTGTGATTCGGGCCTTTTCATCAATAATCTGCACTGGTTCCTCCCGATAGGTGAGATCCGGTTGCAGTTCTTCAATGTCTTCCAGCTGAACGGTAGTTGATAGCTTGAGACACTTCCTCAGCTGGGAAACGTGAAAGACGTCGTGCATACCGGAAAGTGCTTCTGGTAACTTCAGCCGGTATGCCACTGATCCACATCTCTCGGTAATCTGAAATGGACCGATGAATCGGGGTGCCAACTTTCCTCTCACCCCAAATCTGTTTACGCCCTTCCTTGGAGACACCCGTAGGTATACGTGATCTCCAACTTCGAATTGTAATGGGCGCCTTCTCCGGTCCGCATACTGTTTCTGTCGGGATTGAGCGGCTTTTAGGTTCGCTTGAATCAGTCGAACCTTTTCTTCCGCGTTGTTGACGAGGTCAATCCCGAAGGTCACCCTTTCGCCAGATTCACACCAATTCAGTGGTGTGCGGCATTTCCGCCCGTAAAGCGCCTCGTAAGGTGCCATCTTGATGCTGGCTTGGTACCCATTATTGTACGAGAACTCGGCTAACGGCAAGTGATCATCCCAATTCTTGCCGTGGTTGATAGCGCAAGCTCGTAACATGTCTTCTAAGATTTGATTTACCCGCTCCGTTTGCCCATCCGTCTGTGGGTGGTAGGCTGAACTACGGATCAGCTTCGTCCCCAAGGCAGCGTGCAGCTGCTCCCAAAAACGGGACACAAATAAAGTGCCCCGATCCGATATGATGGTACGGGGTACGCCGTACAAGCATAGGATCCGTGAGATGTACAGTTCAGCGTACTTCTTGGCGTTGTAATTTGTGTTGACCGGGATGAAATGGGCAACTTTGGTGAGCCGATCGACGATCACCCACACAGAATCATGTTTCTGCAAGGTGGTGGGTAAACCGACGATGAAATCCATGCTCACGTCCTCCCACTTCCAGGCAGGAATGCCCAGTGGTCGCAGCAGTCCCGGTTTCCGCATATGATCTGCCTTCACCCTTCGACATGTATCACACTCGGACACGTATTTTGCAACCTCGCGCTTCATCTGTGTCCACCAAAACTTTCTTCGGAGTTCTTGATACATCTTGTTGCTGCCGGGGTGAATAGAGAACTTTGATAAGTGAGCCTCATCAAAGATCTTCTTTCGTAGTTCCGGGTTTCGGGGTACGACGATCCGGTCCTTGAACCATAGGACGCCGTCTCCGTCCTTCCGGAAACATTTCAACTCCCCACTTTCTACACGTCTCCGCAAATGTGACATGCCCTTGTCATCCTCCTGGGCTGCCGCTATCTCTTCGTGGATGGTGGGGATCAAAGCTAGGTTGTAGAGAGCTCCGTGTGGAATCACATGTAGTGGTGGTTCGCTCTCTTCCAACGGTGTGATGGTCAGATTATTGACGTGTGACTTGCGGCTCAGCGCATCTGCCACTACGTTTGCCTTGCCCGGATGATAATGGATCTCTATCTCATAATCCTTTATCAGTTCTAACCATCTTCGTTGCCTCATGTTCAGCTCCTTCTGAGTGAATATGTACTTGAAGCTTTTGTGGTCGGTATATAAATGTACGAGGTTACCGAGTAGGTAGTGCCTCCACATTTTTAGTGTAAGTACCACGGCAGCGAGCTCCAAATCGTGAGTTGGATAATTTTGCTCATGGTTTCTAAGCTGCTGTGACCCATACGCGACCACCCTTCGGTCTTGCATCAGCACACATCCGAGCCCAATGCCGGATGCATCGCAGTACACATCGAACGGTTTTGTTGTGTCTGGCTGTGCCAAAACCGGTGCTGATGTCAGGTGCTTGACTAAAGCCTTGAATGCTGCTTCACATGCTGGACTCCAAACATATTTGGTAGCCTTCTTCAGCAGCTCTGTCATTGGCTTGGAAATCTTCGAGAAGTTCGGGATGAACCTCCGATAATATCCCGCGAGTCCGAGGAAACTCCGTACCTCATGAACAGTTCTCGGGGATTTCCAATTCAGCACTTGAGTGATCTTGCTCGGGTCCACAGCGATACCCTCCGCTGAGATGATATGCCCGAGGAAAGGCACTTGCGATATCCAAAACTCGCATTTGCTGAATTTTGCGTATAACTTGTGATCCCGCAGCCGTTGCAAGACTATACGCAGATGTTTCTTGTGATCTTCCTCCGACTTGGAATATACCAGGATGTCGTCGATGAAGACCACGACAAACTTGTCCAGCTCCGGCATGAATACCGAGTTCATTAAGTACATGAAGTGAGCTGGAGCATTGGTGAGGCCGAAGGACATGACCAGGTACTCATAAAGTCCGTACCTCGTCGAGAAAGCCGTCTTCGGAATGTCCTCAGCCCTGATTTTAATCTGATGGTACCCGGATCGTAAGTCCATTTTGGAAAAGACCTTTGCTTCGACCAACTGATCAACAACATGTCGATTCGTGGCAACGGGTACTTGTTCTTGATGGTTACGGCATTTAATGGACGATAGTCCACGCAAAGCCGCAACGTCTCATCCTTCTTCTTGACAAATAATGCCGAACAACCCCATGGCGAGGAGCTCGGCCTAATAAAACCCTTCTCCAGAAGGTCCGTGAGCTGAGTCTTCAGTTCAGCCAACTCCTTGGGCGCCATCTTGTACGGCCTTCGGGACATTGGCATGGTTCCCGGTGCAAGTTCAATCTTGAACTCCACCTCTCTATCGGGTGGCATCCCCGGCAAATCATCCGGGAATACATCAGGGAACTCTCGGACCACCAGAATATCTTCCAATCTGATGGTTGTGGCTTGATAGACACTTGGAAGTTTTATTTCTGGACTGTCCAGAAATAATGAGTGAGACTCGTGCACTTCTGAGTTCAAGTGCACGATTCGGAGGACGGTGTCTAAAACAGCGCCGTGGCGGTTTAACCACGACATCCCTAAGATGACATCGACCTTTTGTCCCTCTAAGATTATGAGAGACGTAGGGTAAACTCTACCCTCTAAGCACAATGGCGCTTTTGGGACCATCATGCTTGCTGAAATTTTCCCACCCGGTGAACAGATCACATAAGGACTATCGGTGGGTAGTATTTGCAAGCTATATTTATCAATGAAAGCTTGGCTAATGAAGCTATGCGTGGCGCCTGAATCAAATAGTACTATAGCGGGATGCTGGTGGAGTTGGAACATACCCGCAAGGATTGGCTCGCCCTCCGGCACGTCCTCAATGGCAAGCTGGTGGACGGTGCCGGGCCTAGGGTTTGCCCGCTGCGCATTAGTAGGGTTCCGGTGTTGATTCCTCCCCGGAAACTGTGGTGCCACTCCGCCGCCTTGCCTCTCCGGGCAACTGCTCGCGAAGTGCCCTGGACGACCAAACTTGTAACATGTAGCCGCTGCTGGTGGAGTGCTCAGTGGATGAAAGCCCAGCATGCGTTGCTGAGGTGCAAACGCACGCGGCATCATCCGCTGCTGCTGTTGTTGTTGCTGTGGTACTGGCAGTGCCGGCCGGAATGCCGGTGAAGAGTACGGCCGACTGCGGAACGGCATCGACTGCTGTGGTGGCTGCCAGCGTGGACGTGATGCTGGGCGATTCACCATCCGAAACTTCTGAGAAGGACCGCCTCCTTCTCCGCTGCTCTGCGACGCGCTTCGCTTTCGCTCTGCCGCCGCCAATTCCTTGCCGGAGTCCTCCTGAACAATCGCAGCATCAATGATGTCGTTGAGGCTGCCGCGATTGAACATCGCCAACTTGTCCTTCAGGAGCGGGTTAAGCCCCTGGTAAAAATGGTCCAGCCGCTTCTCGTCGGTATCAGCATGATACGACGCATATAGCGCGAGATCATTAAACGCCCTGGAGTATTCCAGCGCGTTCCGGCTCCCTTGTTGCAGGTGTAAGAACTCCTGCATCTTCCTCTTCATTAAACCTGGCGGTATATGATAGGCCCTGAAGGCCGTCCGGAACTCCGCCCAGGTCATCACTCGGTCGGTGGGCTGCGAAGCACAGAAGTTGGCCCACCACGCGCTCGCGGATCCTTGGAGCTGCTGGACCGCGAACTGAGTCTTGCGCTGCTCGCTAATTTGGAGCAGCCCGAACTTCATCTCTATGGCGCGGAGCCAGTTGTCCGCGTCAAGTGGTTCATCTGCCCTTGAGAATACAGGGGGATGAGTCGCCAGGAAGTCGGAGTAGGAGCTCTGTTGATGCTCCTCACGATCTTGACGTCTCTCGGGGCGAGACGTATTTGCAATTAAAGTTTGCAGCAGCTCCGTGTGCTGCTGATGTGAACCCGCCATTGCCGCGACGATGTCGGCCAATGTAACCGTTGGCAGTGGCGGTGGCGGTGTTTGTTGTTTCTGTTGCTGCTGTTACTGTTGTTGTCCCGAGGAGTCCTCGGGAGGTGGTTGGGAGGTCTCTCCCCCTTGACTGGTACCCCAACGTCAGGGTTGGCATGAGTACGCGTCATTCTGAAATTCAAAACAGCAGCGATTAGCACATGTCTTACTTAAAATTTCCATAAGCAACAGTAGGTATTGAAGCGACGCATGATTAATTTGCACAACATTCACATATATTGATAAAGCATAAACTTTATACAAGATACATTATTCTCGGATCTCCGAGAAGTCATGCTCATGTCGTCACTACCTATACATACGCTACTGTCTACACGACATGTCACTGGTTACAAGAGTTGGGTTACGCTTCCCTAGCTGCCCTACTTGGCAACCGTAACTCCCTACCCGGAGTAGAACTCGACCTCCTGTGGGTCATCCTCCTCCGGTACCTCTGCTGGTGGCTCTGGGTCTACCACCTCTTCTCCCATCCCAGGTTCTCCCACTGCTGGAAGGCCCAAGACCACCGGTACGCCCAATACCGGAGGTACGAGGTCCTGCAAAGCATGCACCTCGTCCATAGCCTGGTTGTAATCCTCTTCCCAGCCTTGTCCTTCCTCAATCGCGTCGTCCCGCTCTTGAGCAAGGTCCTCATTCTGCTGGGTTAGGGTCTGCACCAGCTCTTGCAACGCCGCGATGTCAACACGGCTCTTCTTCTTTGCCTTCTTCAGACGACGCAACTGATTGTGTTGTTCATTTAATCGCTTGATCGTCGGAAGGAGCACATTGCGGAGTGCGCTGTGAGCACTCTCGAAATGATCTCCACGGCTTGTGCTCTCCTTGAGCTTTGTGGCGAGATGCTCCGTATGAACAGCTTGGCTGTCCATCACGGCGTTTCCCGCCCTCATCTGGAGGCTGAGATTTGCCTCCGCGGGGTTGTACCTTGGGCAACTCGGATCCGTTGCCTCCAGGTACCTCTCTTCCCACACATGCTGAGCTCGTCCCTCCATCGGAACGAGTGCGTATGGAGTGCCCTCCATAGCCTGCACGTGTAGTTGGCAGAAACGTGACATAGTGTCACGGCCTGCCACTTGCCACATCCCTTCCGGTTGTCTTCCTCTCACCGTGACGGTGAACGGCACCCAACCGGGTGGCGTAGGTCCTGCAGGAACCTCGACATGGATCGTCCACATCATATTCTCCTCTTCGCCTTCTTCCTTGGCGAATTATTGCGGCATCTGATTGTATCCGAAATATTGGAGCATTTGCCACAATGCTTCCGGGTAGCCGCTACGGTCAGAACAGTGGGAAACCACCCACCCGTTCTCCAACCGTTTATCTGCTGTCATCTGTAAAAATATATTTGAGAAATGTCAAATATTTATTTAAACAGTAAACCATTGAGTTATAACGTAAGAGATGTCATTGAACCCACAAAACTTGGAAACATAGTTCAAATTTTAAATAAATTTGACTGCTGATCTGCTGTTCCCATGACAGCCCTGACCAGTTTCCATATCAACCTGATTTAGGCCATGTTAAAAGCAAAACTAATTCTGAAGCTCAACATAAAAGTTAAACTAACTACAATAGCTTTCCAGAAAGTATTTGCTTGGCCTAAGATCTGTCCTGGTTCAAAAGTTATGAGATGTCAAAGTTAACAGAATTTCTGGAAACAATTGGACAGGACCTCCCTGCCTTAGGTACTGATTTGATCCAAGAATCCCATTTAATTCTGTTCCTAATCTGACAAAACTTTCTGTTACAAAGTTTTAACCCATCTCATAAGATATTCAGAACTACCTCATTTTCTATTTTTGGATTTTTAAGCAGGAAGTTATGCTTAATTTACAGAGAGTTTACAGAGAGTCTTTGCTCTGCCCTGTTTTCTGGACAGTTTCAACTCTACTGCATTTTTCGATTGGTTAAGGGATGAAACACCTCTCGACCTCAACAGAAGAGTTGTAAAGCTCTTCCAACGCTTTCCAGAAATGTATCATACGACCCCAACCTCAAAAGAACTCAACCTCTAACCTCTGATTAACTTCAGCCTTGATTCAGCTGAAAACAGAGTGCTCTGTCCTTAACAACCTATAAGTTGAAAACTTGTTAACTTTGAATATCCTGTTCAAGGAAAGGAATTACCTCAAGTTTTACTACTTTGGATCAAAACTTTCAAGTTTTTAAATAATTTTTTTTTCATTTAGTTGGGTGTGACATCGATGCGTCACCAGATTATGTCGGTACTACGTCCTCACAAAGAAAAACCTATACCGGACTTAGCCGGCTTCGTTATTTCAGTGGCACTAAACGTCACTCGCACACGGATGCTACACGTCTACCGTTTCGTGGTCAGGCTACCTGCAGAAACTCAAACAATCATCAGACTTGGCTGCACACCGAGCCCGGAATCCATACAGTTCGTACACCCGGCCGTCATCACTCGCCCGGATGTTCTCAAGCCAAACACGCCTTGAGTTACGTGTTCACGTTTCAGACCACGTGACGGGGTCTCCCATGTTGCACCACGCACGCCAGGGACAGACGTTGCTCGAATACCCCAAACGACATGAAGAGTCGTAGAGGATACTAAAGCGGGTCGGGTTACCTGCCACCCGTGGGGCTCCACCCTTCAGCTTGTGCACACTGGTGAACAGCGCTTACGTGCACCCCCCAAGACATAAACGTCCCGAGATGCACGATTTTCCGACATAACAAATAGGTTAATATGCCACTTTCTATATGCTAATAACATCCTTATACGGGCTACTAACTCGTTCCTCACTGGATTTTTGAAAAAGAAGACCTTTGTACTGTGTTAAACCTCAAGCGAGCTCTGATACCACGCTGACACGACCCCACCGGTCTTGTCGAGCCAGGATCACGCTGAGGGGTGCTGCGTTGCACAGCACCGTATAACACACGTCAAAGGTACAAAGCGGAAGCGGAAATTTTATTACATAAACAAGTTTATGAACATGTTTACATCAAAATACGTTCAGTCCACACTCGCGGGCGTAGTCTAAGCATCAAGTGCACGTTCAGCCCCCGAACGTGTCCTTGCTAGCACACACGCACACTAACTCTGCGGCGTGCACGACTCCCACTCGACGGGGTTCCCCTCCTGGGGTTCCGTCTCCTCTTCGGGAGTCAAATGTTGAACCGGTCCAATCGTCCCGAGCAAGAGGTCTCTGCACGCACATCTCAGTGCCGCCAGCCGATTTACACCTCGAGCTCTAAACCTACCCTCTGAACGACCAGCTATGCCTCAACACCCAGCTACCCGAGTTACATCAGTTTCCCGATTCCCATATAGCCGGTAGGTCTTCGGTACTGTTCTAGCTTGTTCATCAGGCCCGCACACGGCTCGGTCCTCAATCGACACAAGCGGAGCTACAGCACACAGGCCCCAAAGTCCTGCTGCCCTTACTCTCCGCTTGGTCTCATTTTCTTGCCATGTGTTTCATGTGCTAACACTACCCGAGTCGAGTGCCTCTAGCCTATGCTCGCGAGTAGTTCCAACTACTCGACTTGTATCGAATCCTACACTATCTTATCATTGCAGTAGCTAACGGGGTTTGCAATCCTAAACCCAACCCATGGTTCTCTTGGCTATGCAGTGGGGCTTCCAAACAAGACTCTAATGCAAAGAATACAGTAAACAATTATGTGCTCAAAACAATAAAAATTTTATAAAAAGGTTAATGCAAACCGGAGCATGCCTTGCTGCTCTTGGTCGTAGGCTAGCTGTTCCTCCGGAGTAACGAAGTCTAGGACTTCGGGTTCCTCCTCGACCTTAGCGACTACATGATAGAAACAATACATGTATTAATTTAATGCATTTGTATTAAGTTTGAAGTTGTGAAGTCTATAACCTTTGCTAGACAGACCTAATGACTGTGAAACTTTTATTGTGGCTTGGTTACAACCTAAACAGAGAATTGGTCAAGTTTTAGTTGCAGCAAAGCTCATTTGAGCCCTCCACAATTAATTATGTCCTTGATCTTAATTGGAACTCTTAGGGTGTTCTAGGAATTTTCATGAAGCAAACTATGACTTTCTGAAAACTATATTTTCAGAGGGTTCTAATGGAGTTGGTCTCACTTAATTCTAAGGTTCCTAGCTAAAGTTATGAGCTAAACAATTTCAGAGAAAATTCTGAAAATGTTTCTAAACATTTTCTATTTTCTCTGGAACAGTTTCACTAATCACACCATTAGGTGGATCCGATGAGATCCAATGGGTCTGAAATTTTTATGGTAGTTCAGGGATATTTTGGTGAACATCCTAGCAAAATTTCAGGATTTTCCTCCAAAGGATTCTCCAGTTAAAATTCCTAACAGTTTAAACTTTGAGGAATTAATTCTGGAGAATTAAGGGTTTTCATGAAGTGAAACTTGATTTGCTGGAAAGTACTCAGAGAGCTGAATCCAACAAAATTTGGTTCACTCGATTTGGAGCTTTCTAGCCAAAGTTATAAGGTTTTGAAGTTTGAAGGAAATCTGAAAATCGGGAAAAAGTTTAAACCCGTGCGTGGGCCCAGGGGACACGCGTCGCACGCCGAGGCGACAGCACACCGTGGCCCACAATGATTTTGCGCGCCATCACACCCGATCCCGGCCGCAGCCGGATCCTGATTCAAAATATCTCCAGCTGACAGCTGGGGTCCACCCCCCTTCTTCAACCTCGCGACGCCCACGCTCCGCCGCCGAGGGACCTCGCCGGAGAGCTCGCCGCCGGCTTCTGTACAGCTCCAAACTTCTCGATTCTGGCCGCCCCTGCCTACTTTTACTCGGGGAACAGGATTCTAGAGTCAGCTGCTCATGACAATGGCCGGAGCATGGTCGGCGACGAGCCGCCACCTCGGAACGACTTCGGCCATGTCGGCTGAGTTCCCTAGCACCTCAACTACTTGGGAAATCGGTCGGGGAGCATCAGTGGACCTCAGAGAAGGTCGACATGAGCTCGAGGCAGCTTGGGGAATGCCCGAAATAGGTCCTCACCGTGCGCCCGATGCCGCCCGTTCATCCCGCCATTGATAGACATCAAATTACGCCGGGTACAGAGGTTCTCCGGCCCAGAGTTGTGAAGGCAACTTGTGCGTTACCGTGTCTAGCTTGTGTGAGAGCGGCTTGAGGCCCTCTAATCCTTTCTAGAGCATGAATTAAACAGAATCGTACCCGAAGGTCGTTCTGCACACAGAAAGGGGAAAAGTGGAAATTCGCCGCCGGTGAGCAACCCCTTGAGCTGTGGCTCGGGGATGAGCAACACCGGTCACCAGCGCGTCCACGAGTGCCTTGGCTCGGGCGTGACAACGCCATGGTTGGGCTGTCCACGAGAGCCCGAGGTGCGGCGGTTCCAAGTCCCGAATTTGATCTTTCGGCACAGCCGATATCAATCGGTGTCAACCGAATTCTAGCAACGGGGAGGATGGATGAAGGTCTCTAGTACCTTGCTGGGGCTCTGGAGTGGACGGAGGGAGCTGCGATCGGCGTTCTCCGATCGATTCCGAGCTGCGGAAATTTTCGGCCGGCGCTGAGTTCTTGCAGGGAAGAACGGCGGTGCCTCGGCCGAGGAGGGGGGCAGGCGCCTTAAGAAGGCTCTGCACCGCCTCACGCCCGCGCGTGGGCAAGCAGCTGCTGGCGCGGCGGCTGCCCTCGGTGGCGATCACCGCTGCGGCTCGGCGACCCGAGTGAAAAAGTCTCAGTCGGTTTGATCTGAGCAGTGGCTGACATGTGGGTCCCACTTCCAGTTTTAACCTCTGAAATTTACTCCTAATCACAGTTGTAAACAGTGAATCCCATACTACCCTTGGCAATTCAAATTATTCACCCATGAGCCATTTGAATCGATCAAAGTTCAAATGAGGTTTGGTTTGAATGAATTTCAGCACAAGTTCAGTTTGAAATTCAAATAAAGTTTGAATTTCTCCCACTTAGCTCATGTCAAGATCAACTCCAAATGGAGTGAAAATTGGTGTGTGAGCTCACAAAAATGTGCTGAGTAAGAATATGCCTCCCACTTTTAAATTCATGGGATAAAAACAGTTTGAATTTGAATATGGTTTCAAACTGCCCTCTTCCTAAATATACCCAAAATGACCTCAAAAAGGTTTTGAATTTGGTTGAAACTTGGCATGGGCATCCTTAGTAAAGTGTAGGAGTTTTCATATGTTCAGCCAATCTATATCACATGTGGGAAATACCACTTTTGCAATGTGTGAGTTTGTTCTCTAATGAGCATGTTGATAATTGTTACTTGCTCTTCATTTGTGTTCATCATCCTTCCTCAAATGAGGTGTGTGGTGTGGTGATGAACACTGCAAATGTGTGTCAAAAACTTATGCCCTAACAGACGACTCACAGGAGGTCGAGTTCTACTCCGAGTAGTGAGTTACCGTTGCCAAGTAGGGAAGCAAGGATGGGGTACAAAAACTTTTGTAATCGGTGACATGTCGTGTAGACAGTATTATATGTATAGGTAGTGACGACATGAGCACGACTTCACGGAGACCCAAGAATAATGTATCTTGCATAAAGTTTATGCTTTATCAATATATGTGAATGTTGTGCAAGTTTATTCATGAGTCACTTCAATACCTACTATTTTATATGGAATTTTATATGGAATTTAAGAATGACTCGCACTCGTGCCAACCCGGACGTTGGGGGTTCTAGTCAGAGGGGAGATGCCTCCCAACAGCCTTCCGAGGATTCCTCGGGATAGCAATAGCAACAACCGCCACCGCCACCTTCAACGGTTACATTGGCCGATATTGTTGCGGCTATGGTGGGTTCTCATCAGCAGCACACGGAGTTGCTGCAAACCTTAATTGCTAATACGTCTCGACCGGAGAGGCGTCAAGACCGTGAGGAGCGCCAACAAAGCTCCTACTCTGACTTTCTAGCTACCCATCCCCCGATATTCTCAAGGGTGGATGAACCCCTCGATGCAAACAACTGGCTCCGCACGATGGAGATGAAGTTCGGGCTGCTCCAAGTGAGTGAGCAGCGCAAGATTCAGTTCGCGGCCCAACAGCTTCAAGGGTCCGCGAGCGCTTGGTGGGCGAACTTCTGTGCCTCGCAACACACCGAGCGAGTTATGACCTGGGCGGAGTTCCGGACGGCCTTCAGGGCCTATCACATAATGTCGGGTCTTATGAAAAGGAAGACACAGGAGTTCCTTCATCTGCAGAAAGGAACCAGTAATGTGCTGGAATACTGCAGGGCGTTCAATGATCTCGCACTCTACGCTTCTTATCATGCTGATACCGACGAGAAGCGGCGGGATCATTTTTACCAGGGGCTTAACCCGCTCCTGAAGGACAAGCTGGCAATGTTCAATCGTGGCAGCCTCAACGACATTATTGATGCTGCGGTTGTTCAGGAGGACTCCAGCAAGGAGTTAGCGGCAGCGGAGAAGAAGCGAAGCGCACCGCAGAGCAGCGGAGAGGGAGGTGGTCCTTCCCAAAAATACCGGATGGTGTATCGCTCACCATCGGGTCAACGCTGGCAGCCACCACAGAGGCCGATGCCATTCCGCAGTAGGCCATATTCTCCACCGGTGTTCGGGCCAGCACTACCAGCACCACCTCCGCAGCAACAACAGCAGCAGCGGGCGATGCCGCGTTGGCGACAAGGATGGTTAACAAAACTAGTAAACTTCTATAAAAGGGTGTCCCATCAAGTTGACTCAAGCATACATGTTTTCGCAAACAAAAACAGTTTCAAAACATGGGATCAATATGGTCAATGGTCACTTGCCTTGCTCCTGTGGTTCGTGTTGCTCAAGCGTCTTGAAATCTTGGTGCTGTAGTTCCTCGTAGACGGTCTCTTGAGGTTGTCCGTCTACTCACGACCACGCACATACAAAATTTACAGCAATCAATCATCATGCACAAACTTTACTCAAGATGCAATGGGGTAGATGAATGCAAATCCTATAGTGCAGTTTTATTAAACCAGTTTGTACATGCTCTTGCATGTTTTAGTGGGATTTCAGGGGATTTTATGATGAACAAGGGTGTAGGGATCAAGTGTGGATATGGTGATGATCTTGATACACAATCTAGATCAATTCCACTGTCAAAAATTGATCAAAACATGATCTGTCCACATGCAAAAGTTTCTGCTCGAAGGAGACAAAGAAAACAGATGCGTAGAAACAACGGCGACGTCGTACGATGGGTAATGAAGACCTACCTCACTTCCTTCTTGTGGCAGGGCCTTTCTCCTAGCAACGGCAGCAGCGGGGGATTTTTCTATGGAAGATTAGGGTAGAACAGATCGTCGGGCTTCTTTTCCAGCGACGGCGAGGCGTGACGGGGCTTGTCGGTGGGTCTCGACAACGGGGCTCGATGACGGGGCTCGACGGCGGGGCTCGATGGCAGGGCTCACTGGCGGGGCTCAACAGCAACCAAACTCCGGCAGCGGGGGTGGCCAACTCGGCGACTTGGAGGGGGGCGGTCCATCTCGGCGACTTGGGAGGGGGGTCTACGGCCAAGGGGGGGGGGCTGGGGGTTTTATTTATAAGGGGGAGAAAAGGAGAGTCCTAGTTCAATTGGAACTCAACCAAAGAGTCCTAGTCAAATTGGGACTCAACCAAAGAGTCCAAGGGATTCCCCCCCCTTTAGGCTGCGGCTACATTGGGGATAAATTCCGCCCAAATGTGGGGAAAATTCCCATTTTCAGGTAATTGGGAAATTTGGGAAATTTGGGGGAAATTTGGAAATGGCTCATTTCAGCTATCTTTCCATTTCTATGTCCCTTTCTCCATTTCTGTATTCTCTGTAAAATCCCCAAAAATGGTAGCAAGAAAATTCAGATCATGTACACTTATGAAAAATGAGGGGAATTAAAACTTTGAATTATAATAGTGTAAGTTCAAAGTGAGGGTTTTGACTTCCCAAAACTTCCAAACATGGAGATCTAAATGCACAGCTGGGATCTTCATATTCCAAATATTCAACCTTCCAAAAATCAGCTCATTTGGAGGAGTTTTCATATTTGTTTGGGATTAAAAAGAAAAGCCCTCTAATCTGAATTTCAAATTCAGTTTCAAATTCCAATCCCCTCAATTTCAAAATTTGGTTTCACAACTGAGTCCTCCACCTTTGAATGAGCAGCCATGCCAAAAATTGGAAACTTTGGAGCTGGTTTGCTATATTTTTGAGGCAATAAAAAATGGAGAATTCAAACTCCTTTTCAAATTCAAATGATCAAACCACATCCAAATTTCACACCAGAATTCAAACTATTTGAATTCAGCAAATTCATACTAAAACTTTGGGGTGAAGTCAAGTCTTTAATGTTGAGTTGCTGGTGGGAAAATATCAGAAAAGTTTGACTAAACAAAAGGGGAGGTGGGGCCCAATTGTCAGCCACCCAAAACAAACCAACCGACTGTTTTCCTCTCTCGCTGTTCTCCCGAGCTGATCACCGCGCGCCAGCTCCCGGCGCGACCCTCTCCCAAGGACGGCACCGCGCCAGCTCCTGCTTCTCGGCCGCGTGATCATCTCCGCCCCCCCCCCCCAGCTGAAGCACCGAAACGTTCTTTTGCCCCCTCACGCGCTCACCGCTGCTCGGGTTCTTCGGCAAGGGAACCGCCCGGCGCCATTGCTGTTCCTCCCTCGCCCACGCTCACCCGAGCTCGATTGATCGAGCCCCAAACAGCAAAAAGAAGCGCAAGAGAGTGTTTCAGCCTCCACCTTTGTTTTCCCTAAGCATCCTAGCTCGTGCTACGCGCAAACCAGAGATTGTCCTCGGCGACCGGAGGTGCTCGGCGGAACCCCGTTCGGTTCACCGTGGACAGCGTGCTACGCCCAGCTTCACCGCCCCTTCCCTGCACAAGAAAGGTGCGTTGTTGTCCATAGATCGTGTTACCGAAAGCCTCAGGATGATTGATCAACTGGGTAGTGAGAATTTCGGGTTTTACCAAACCCTAGTTCATAGCAACACTTCTCGGTCTACAATCAAATTCTTCGTGTTACGATAGCTAGAGCCCATCCTGGTCTAGGAGAAGCTTTGTTAGATCCCTGTGATCCTTCTCGCTCAAACGGTGCCGGAAACCATCAAGAACTGAAGGAGTTCTTCGAGTTTTTGTCACCGCCGGCGTTTTGCGGGCTCGGGTCACCGGTGAGGTCCCCTCTCCGGTGGATGTCAGGGAGAGGAAGCTATGGGTCGATGTTGTCCATGGGACACTGGTGCTTTTGGAGCAAACCCTAGCCGAAAGACCCACTGTGGAGGGAGAGCGAGGTCGCCGAAGTAAGGTTCGACATGGTCGCCGGTGCAAGCATCTTTCCGGCCGTTGTCATCGGCTCCCGACCCCACCATCGTGTTCAGCACGGTGTAGAACTCGCAGGTGGCGAGTTTGACGAAGGTTGGACCACGGGAACCCCGTCCCGACGAGCCTCGCGGGCGTGCGCCACCGCGGGAGGTGCGGGCAGCGCGAGGAAGACGAAGGAGGGTCGGGTCCCACCGGTCAGCCTCCGTATACACGCGGGGATCGGCCTGTGGCGCCAGATCCAGTGCGGCTGCGCGGGAATAACCCCGTAGCCCCCGGTGTTGCCGGAATCTCACTGGTCCGATTTAAAACAGTGGGCCCAGCCCAATTATTTGAAGTTTCTATTAGAGAAATAATTCCAGGAATTAGCTGATCTTTACAAGCCCATAACTTTGTGTAGTAAACTCCAAAAAGAGTGCGACCAATTTTGTTGGAATCCTCACGAAGAGTACTTCACAGAGAAACCAATTTTAGGCTATGAAAATGCCCAGGAATTTCTGTAGAATTGTTTTTAGTAAATCCTTTAGGGATTTATTACAGGAGCAATTCTGTATGAAATAGTCCCAAATTTGGGCAGCACATCCTTTCAATAGTTACTGATCTTCAGTAAAAATTTGGGCTTCATTGGAGTTCATTTGCTAGGCTAAACTGCCTTCCCTAGTTCAGCCTTAACTAGGAATTCCAATTTAAACAGAAGCTTTTTCAGAACTCTGGCCCAACTTCAAAAATTCATATATCTCTGATGGTAGCTCCAAAAATGGTGAAACAAATTTTGTTAGAACCATGGAGAGTTACCCTAATCAGATCTTCCACTATTAGCTATGTCAAAGCTCCTGAATTGGGATCAAAATTCAGAGGAGCATTGTACTTGTAGAAATTTTAAATACTACATTGTGCAATGACATATCTCCAAATTTGGCTCAAATCATCCTTAGAGCGTCTAGTATCCACTGTAAAATTCCCAAAGCCAATTAAGGATCCTAAATAGCAGTAACTATGAATAGAAGTTCAATTTGTATAAACCTTTAATACTTACACATGTATTTTATTACATTTCATAATAGTAACCAAAGTTGAGGACGCACCGGAGCCCTTGGACGTCCTCCCACCTGAAGCTAACTTCCCGTTTGACTTGCAACAAGGCAAGCCCCGATTTGCACTTGAGTACCTTTTATAAAATTCTTTATTTGTATCACTCATGTCTAGGGTGAATGTTTGCTTTAGAGTTAAGGTGATTGAAACCCCACTTGCATAACCTTCTAAATCCTATAAAGGGTTGGGTAGTTTACAAACTCGACGAGTAGAGAATGCCATGCTAATGCTTAGGACCTCGGTAGAAGTCGAGTAGTTGGAATCTACTCGCGAGGTAAGGTTTTATCACACGGTTTGGTCAGAATAGAAAATGGCTTAAGAATGGAGAAAATGAGACCCAGCAGGGGGGATAGGAAGCAGTGAGCGGAGGTCTCACGTGCGTAGCCCTGTTGGTGTCGATTGAGGACCGAGTCGTGTGCGGGCCTGATGAACAAGTATCGAACAGTACCGGATGGCATACTGACATAAGCAGGAAACCGATGTAATTGGTTAACCTGGTTGCCGAGGCTTACCCAACCGTAAATAGGAGTGGGTTGAGGGTAGCAAGGTGTAAATCTGCCGGTGGGCACAGTCACGCTCCACCCGGGGACCTCCTGCCCGTTACGGATGGACCGGTTCGGCTTTTGGGTTGCCTTTGAAAGGTTGTTGCATACAACAGAGTATGAAGGGGTGTGGAATCACGCTTCTGAAAGTGGATGTATGCAACGTGTTGTCCGGGTGTCTCCTGATTGCAATCACCGTCCCTCGCGGTTATTTGAGTACCGCTTGTTCACTGTTTCGCGACGTAGTAAGAAGTGAAGTAAGCCAGTTGAATAATAATATGCTGTGATGATATATTAATGTTTTGGAAACCATGTCTGCTGTAGATGTAGAGCTAATTAAGTTTACTTTCCGCTTTGGGCATCACCACATCGGAGGAAAGCGTTTCTTGTTTGATTGTGGACTTCCGATGTGAGGGCTGCCTAAGGCACATGAAATTGCTGCTATAAAACTGAAAGTAAGGATCAACTTATAGGCGTGTCTTTGTCGCAAATCCCTTTTCCTATCATACACCTCCCTGCTTGTAGAGTTCCATGCCTAGGCTAGACGGTTAAGCCTTGCTGAGCCATCGTGCTCATGGTTGCAATATTTGAGCTGTATGCAGGTGAGAGCTATGAGGAGGGTTCCGAGGACGAGGCGATTCCCCTGTCAGGGTACACGGCCGAGATGGAGCCCTGCATGCCGCCGTGATCTCCGGTTTCATGCTGCTAGTGTGTAGCGTCCCCGGGCTGGACGGCTGCACTTTTGCATAGCTAGGAGGAGAGGCCATATATGTATATTACTTCCGCTGTATGAATAGGTTTTGTAAAAAGACTTCCGCTGTTTTACATCCAATAAAAGTTTGTATATTGTTCTTTATTCTTTTCGTGTGTGCTGTTGGGTGCCGCATCGCACGACACCACCCTATGCGATCCTGGAGTGGGTGAACCACGGGGTGGTCACCACAGACGTGGTATCTGAGCCGCATTGGGAATAGCACGCTCGAAAAGAGCCTATTTTGAAAACTTAGAAGTAGTCGAGTGAGGATTAGTCTTTAAGCCCACATAAGGTCTATGATAGTACTAGTTATGAAGGTGGAAAAGCTAACTTATGTGTTATACATTCTGTAACGACGTTCCGATGTCAGGTAAGAGGTAAGGTACGCTACCGTAGGCGGATCAATTACGGTAACTTGCCATACGAGTAATAGTATGGAAGGATATACCGTGGCTTGGCACGGTAGTGAATATGAGTCTCTGAACCTCTTCATGGTTCTGAGAGCATATGAAAACGCTGATCTCTAGCGTGCTTTAGGCAAAAGTGAGAATACCCCATCGTGTGGTAAGCAACACGATAGTATGCAACTCTCGAACATTCAATGTTCAAAGGGCCATACGCAGCGCTCACCATCGGCATGCCTCAATGGTCATGAGGCAGTAGGTGGTATCCATTGGGTTGATAAAATTCCCAACCGTGACGACCCGTTCGCGCTCTACTCGGGTTCCCCGTCGTGTGGTGTGAAAACATGACCATGTACCTTGAGACGTGGCTTGACTCAAGGACGATCCGTATGGCAATGATACGGACCGTATGTTTTATTATGATATGGAACTGCCTGTAATGTCAAAAACCTTTGTGTGCACCATTATTGTGTGTTCTTCTGCAGGTACATTAACCACGTTAGTGCATGACGTGTATAAACCGTTTGTGAGTGACGACTTTAGTTCCACCATTTGACACGTATATGCCGGAATACCGGTTTAGGATTTTTCTTTGGTGAGAAAACGTAGTACCGACTGCATAAAAGTTTATTTTCAAAGAAAAGAATCACAATGAAGTATAGGAATTCATTTAGGGGTTAGTAAACTCCTATATTGAACTAAGAGTCAATTGGGAGTATAGGTGCAATTTTAAAAGCTTAGGAACAATCTCCCCTGTTTTTGGTAGAAATTTTTCTGAACTTGAACAGGGCATAACTGAAGATTGGTTGAACCAATGGAGGTATGGGATACCATTCTGGAAAGGTTTAGAAGTCCCCTACAACTTTTCTGTAGAGCTCCAGAACAAAATCTCCTTCCAAAGGGATGAAAATCTCAGATGAGTAGGTACTGTCCAGAAACAGGGCAGACCAAATGCTCTCTGTAATTTTCCGTATTTCGACCAAAACACTTAGTTTCACCGTTCGACGTCCAGTGGCTGTTGTAAAACAGCGAATTGGAGTCGAAGGGTTTATGCATCTGACACATTACTTCGAGTTAGTACATGTTTGGGTCCAATACAATAGCGAGGAATTACGCATGCTAACACACTTAACATCCCGTGGTGACCCCGATGGTCGAAATGAACTTTTAACCCATAAAGTTCAATACTTTGGAACTCGATCTTGTGACACGGTCGAGGGATGTATATGTTGCATAAAGTGTCACACCCGGTTTGTTCCGAAGAACAACCAAGTGAATATCACATGTATGCCAGGATCATTTTCTCATACATGTGATGACAAATAGTGAAGCATCATTTATTACAAGCCAGGTGTCGAATATAAATAAGTCTTACATCGCAAATGTCTCAATAGACACTAATGCTTCATCACAAGTAAATAAACTAGCAGCGGAATATTATTCTTTAGGGCTCCATCACAGGCGTTGCCCGGGGGGGGTCTTCATGAACCTAAAAGCCTTCCTCGGGTCCAAAATCTTGGTCATTATACACCACCTCATTACCTTGACCTGAGCAGCAATATAAACCAATAAATATGCAAGGTTGAGTACCAATGGTACTCAGCAAGTGTGGGAAAATTATATCATGCATGGCTAGAACAAGGAGAGGTTGAACTCATGGTTAAAGCACTACGCAATTAATACCTATCACCTTAGCTTATTAAGCACCTACATTACTACACAGGTGAGATGGTCCAAATCTCCCATCCCATCATCATAACCAAATAACCATAACATCATTTCCAATGTTAAGCTCCCCGCTTAACATCCACAACTTCCAAAAACCTTCACTCCTCTAATCATGAATAAGTCCAGGCCGCTCTTAACCGTGAGCATGACTGTCAAGACAGTTTTGACTCTGCAGAGTTTGTACCACTGTACCCACAAGTAGTGATTTCATCCCCCGTTGCCAGGTGGACTAAAAGAACCTCCATTATGCCAGTGGCTACGATCCACATTCACACTTCCCAGGTGTGCGGCCAAGAGATCGCTACGAAGCCTTTACAAAGGGATTCCCGACGAGCGTGGGCCCACTGAGGTTTCACCCCTAACAGCATACAAGAGGCTCCAACCCCGCTGCAGTGGCCCCCTCTTGAGCCTTGCGGTTCATATGGTAGTCCAGCTGACACCTATTTCCCGCACCATTCAAGACACCCATACTACGCCGGGGATACACCTAATTAATTGGCCAAGCTGCCCCATCTCAGCATGTGGTTGGCACTGTAAAGCCGGGTTACATGCTCCATGAACCGGTCCTTAGGATCCAGGCAAGTACTAAACACAAACCCAAGTCTCGTGCACCCAGCACACAACCAAAACATCCAACTTGCCTTGATCCCTACCTCTACATAACTCACAATGTCTCATTCAAGAGTATGGTAATATAAACTGATGATTCTCATGTCCCAAATATCCCATTCTACGCAGGGCTAAGCATATGCATGTAAATAAATGACATGACAAAATGAATCCCAACCCAAGCTACAAGGAAACAAGGTAATGCAATTCTAGGGAAACTTTCCTAGCATGGGTTTCATATTTAACTTGACAATGCAAATAATTCTATCTACACATCCTAGCATAGGATCAAAGTGGTCAAGGACACTTGCCTCCTTCTTGCTGCTCTTGAAATGGGTATTCCTGGTCTTGGAATTGAATAACTTGTTCTTGAACAGGTTCTACTTCATGCCATCACACATAGCAAAAGAAAAACAATAATCCATAAGACATAATTCACACTTACACTTCATACAACCCACACATTCACATTTATGAAATTCATTCACCATTATATGTGTTGTGGTTACTTTATGTGTGTTAAGTTGTGGCTTGCATGCACTTTTAACCATGTATATATGATTCCTACTTTTGTGTCCACATTTATACTTGCATACAATGTGCCTTCACAATTTCTATCAACCCTAAACTGAATTCTTTGTATTTTAGAAACTCCATTTATCATTTACTAGTTGCTATATTTTCAGATTTATATTCCTATGCATAATTGTGTATTTTATTATTAAATTAGTAATACACATCACCTAAACAGATTAGGTTCTGGTCCTAAATATTTTAAAATCATATTTTGACCATGGCTTATGATGTATACTATTTCATAATTATTTTCCCTATTTTTCTATAACTATTCTTTACTTAAAAATGTGTCCCTATACTAATCAATGTGAATAATAGATGAAACAGATTTATTTCAGCCCAAAAATATACTTTTATCTCACTCCAAAATTTTCTAAGTACTGAGAAAGTTTTTAATTAATTTTGACAATTATGTTTGTCCCCCTTTTTAATGTTTAAACACTAGTTACATATTCAATTTTCTAAATTAAATACTAAACAGGGTTAAAAAGTAAACTCACCCCATTACAGGGTCTATAATATTATTTTCATAATTTCCAGGGGTCTAGCTACACTTATCAGAGGTGTTTTTCTTAATTTCTATTAAGTCCAGGGGCTAAAACTGATTTTTAAATGAATTTACATGATTTTCTGGAGTTCCAGGGGCTAGATCTGAAGTTTCCGGGGCTAGCTCTCAATTCCAGAGAACCCCAGGGGGTAGCACGTAAGAACTCCAGTCTTTATAACGCGGGGTCGACGTGGTCCGTCCGATTTTAAACCGACGGCTGAGATTATAAGATTGAACCGGTACGCGGGGTTTTAAAGTCTACCGTGCGATTTAAAATAAACGGCGCACAAGCGGCCACGTCGCTCTGACCAAGCGCGGGCGGCGCTGCCGGCGGCGCACGGCGGCGAGAAGCGGCGATCTCGCCGGAAAGTTTCGGATCCTCGAGAATTCTGCCTAGAACTGTGATCTTATGGCATAGATCGGTAGAGGGGAGGTCAGGGATCTCACCTCGGGGGTTTTCTCGAGCTCGGGGGTCCTGGAAAGTGATCGGCGGCGAGGTCCGAGGCAAAACCACGGCGAAGCTCGTCGGCGCTGGATTTACACCATAAGTCTTCGGGTTTTCTGCACCTGCAAAGTTCCCCGGAGGCGGTGGATCAAGACCAGCGAGTTAGATCAGAGTTTCCGAGCTTAGATCGGCCAGAATTCACCGGCGAAGTCTCGGTGCTCACCGGAGTGAAAATCGGCGATCGCGTGAGGAAAACTGATCGGAGCTGGGGTTTTTATAGCCGGGGAAGGGCGGTGGGTCTGTTGTGATCGAGTTGGAGTCCTCTGGGTCCAGAATTCGGCTGCGGGACGCGGTTTCCCGATCGGTTGCGATCGCGCGCGCGGGAGAGAGTCCGGGGTCGCGGGGTTAGGGATGACATGTGGGTCCCACCCGTCAGCGAGGGGCAGCGCGGCGCGCGCGGGGGCGGGCTGGCGCGGGGGTTGCTGGGCCGGCTGGCGGTTTCGGCCCACTGGCCAGTTTTTTCCCGTTTTCCTTTTTCTTTTTCCATTTCTTTTCTGTTTTGGGTATAATTTGAATTCCAGTTTGAATTTGAATTTTTGCAAAACATGCAACACGTCCAAAAATTTTTAAATTCCCCTCTGAACATGGTTTAGAGTTTTGAATCAAAATTTGGGGTGTTACAGCTCTACCCCCCTTAAAAGAAATCTCGTCCTCGAGATTGGTGTTTCTAAGAAAACAATTCCGGAAACTGTGCCTTAAGCTCATCTTCCCGTTCCCAGGTGGCTTCCTCTTCTGAGTGATGCTTCCACTGCACCTTGCACATCCTGATTCTCTTGTTTCTGGTGAGGCGTTCCATCGTCTCCAAAATTTTGTATGGTTGCTCGGCATAAGACAAATCTTCAGCTACATCCACTTCATTCATGGGTAACACCTCCTCAGACGTCCTCAGACATTTCTTGAGTTGTGACATATGGAATACATCGTGCACGTCCGATAGATGAACCGGTAACTCTAGTTGGTACGCCACTTCGCCTTTTCTTTCCAAAACTTGAAAGGGTCCGATGTATCGAGGTGACAACTTCCCTTTCACCTTGAACCGACGAAGTTCTCTGATAGGGGACACCTTGAGATAAACATAGTCTCCCATGTTGAAAACGAGTTCTCTTCTTCGTACATCGGCATAGCTCTTTTGGCGTGTTTGTGCTATCCTCAAGTTGTTGCGAATCTCCCTCACCTTCGCTTCGGCTTCTTGTAGCACTTCTGGACCAAACACTTTACTTTCTCCTATTTGGTTCCAAAATAGGGGAGTTCTGCACTTCCTTCCATACAAAGCTTCAAACGGTGACATTTTCATACTAGCTTGATAGCTGTTGTTATAGGAAAACTCCGCATACGGTAAGTTCTTGTCCCAACTCCTATTGTTTTTGAGTGCACATGCCCTTAACATATCTTCAAGGATCTGATTGGTTCTCTCCGTCTGCCCGTCAGTTTGGGGATGATAGGCAGAGCTGAAATTCAGATGGGTTCCCATGGTTTCATGCAACTTTTGCCAAAACCTCGAGGTGAACTGTGTCCCTCGGTCCGATACTATCTTCTTTGGCACTCCATGGTAACACACAATCCTTGACATGTACAATTCTGCCAATTTGGATCCGCTGTAGCTTTCTTTCACAGGGATGAAATGAGCTACCTTGGTTAGCCTATCAATAATGACCCATATTGAATCATACCCGGATTGGGTCCTAGGCAATCCCACGACAAAATCCATGCTGATTTCTTCCCACTTCCATTCAGGCACTTTGAGTGGTTGCAATAATCCCGCGGGTCGTTGATGTTCTGCTTTCACCAACTGACATGTGTCACATAGGGCAACATGTTCCGTGACATCTCGCTTCATGCCATACCACCAATACCTGCTTTTGAGGTCCTGGTACATCTTCGTATCCCAGGATGAATGGAATAGTCAGAATCGTGAGCCTCCTTCAAAATTAATTTACGGATCTCCTTTACTTCTGGCACACAGATCCTTTTCCCGTGCCACACCGTTCCCTGTTCATCCTCTCTAAAACCAGGAGCTTTATTTTCCTTAATGAGCTGTCTGATCTCTTGTATCCTCTCATCATTCTTTTGGCCCTCTCGTATGTCTCGCTCGAGTGTGGAGTCCACTTCCATGGCGATGGCTTCACCACTATTTACTAGACATAGATTGAGTCTTATAACCTCGTCCTTCAATTCTGCAGGCATGTCCTTCAATCTCAACTTATTGACCTGCACTTTCTGACTCAAAGCATCGGCCACGACGTTTGCTTTCCCGGGATGATAGTTGATGCCCACATCAAAGTCATTGATTAGCTCTAACCATCTCCTTTGTCTGAGATTGAGATCTGGTTGTGTGAATATGTACTTCAAACTCTTATGATCCGTATATATCTCTGTCCTCTACCCCATCAAATTGTGCCGCCAAATTTTCAACGCGTGTACCACTGCAGCTAGTTCTAGGTCATGTGTAGGATAGTTCTTCTCGTGCTTCCGAAGCTGCCGGGATGCATATGCCACGACATGTCCTTCTTGCATGAGAACACATCCCAACCCATTCCTAGAGGCATCACAGTACACTGTGAAATTCATCTGCATATCTGGCATAACCAACACTGGGGCTGTTGTCAATCTCTTCTTTAGCTCCTGAAAGCTCGTCTCGCACTGTGGCGTCCAGGTGAATGTGATTCCCTTTTCCAACAGTTTGGTGAGAGGTCTCGAGATCTTGGAGAATCCCTCAATAAACCGTCGATAGTACCCAGCCAATCCAAAAAAGCTTCGAACTTCCCCGACATTTTCAGGGGTCTTCCACTTCGGGATATCTTCGATTTTGGCGGGATCTACGGAGATTCCTCCCTCCGAGATTATATGTCCTAAAAAGGGAACTCTCTTCAGCCAAAACTCACACTTGCTCAACTTGGCATATAGTTGGTGTTCTCTCAGCCTCTGTAACACCAACCTTAGATGTTTCTCATGTTCTTCTTCATCTTTGGAGAAGACGAGAATATCATCTATGAAAACCACCACAAATTTGTCCAGATATTCCATGAATACCTTGTTCATGAGGTACATGAAATATGCCGGTGCATTGGTTAGCCCAAAAGGCATGACAGTGTATTCATACAGTCCGTACCGAGATACGAAAGCTGTCTTGGGAATATCTGATTGCCTTATCTTGAGTTGGTGGTACCCCGACCTGAGATCAATTTTCGAGAACACACAAGCTCCCCTCAACTGATCAAACAAGTCTTCAATGCGGGGTAATGGGTACTTGTTCTTGATGGTTACCTCATTCAAGGCACGGTAATCCACGCATAACCTTTGGGTTCCGTCTTTCTTGGGCACAAATATCACCGGAGCTCCCCATGGTGAGGAACTAGGGCGAATATACCCCTTCTCCGTCAATTCTCTCAAATGATCCTTGAGCTCTTCTAGCTGCTTGGAGTCCATTCGATAAGGTCTCTTGTATATCGGGGCTGTTCCCGGTACTAGCTCAATTGCGAATTCCACGTCACGGTCGGGAGGCATTCCTGGTAATTCCTCCGGAAAAAACATCTAGATATTCCCTGATAGTCCTGATTTCCTCAACTTTCGCCTCCACTTGATTTAATTTGATGTCCCTCCTAGGCTCGTGTATTGTTATGAACTTTACTCTGGTGCCACTGGGGTGAGTTAATTCCACCGTTCTGGTCGAACAATGGATGATTCCTTTATGTTTGGTCAACCAATCCATACCCAAAATAATATCTATCACTTGTGAATCTATCACTATGAGGTTAGCAGTAAATACTACCCCATTAATGTCTAGGCTCACTTTGGGACACACTTGTCTTGTCCTTATTTCTCCACCTGGAGAGTTTACGGCTAGCATATGGTTCATTTGTGTGGTTGCTAGGTCATACTTCTTAACAAACCCTTGAGCAATGAACGAGTGGGTAGCACCAGAATCAAACAGCAGAGTTGCAAGGTGTAAATTGGCAGGAAACTTACCAACTAACACGTCGGGTGCCTCTTGTGCTTCCTCCATGGTGACATGGTTCACCCGTCCTCGCATCACATTCTGCTGTTGTGGCTGCGCGGGCTTCTTCTTTGGGCATTTGTGGGCGTAGTGCCCCACTTCACCGCAGCTAAAACATTGCACCCCAACCTTAGGTGCTTGGCCTTTGTTGTCTTGGGGTTGGTTCGGGGGTCCTTGCATTGCTGGTCGAGGTGGATATGCGGGGCGAGGCTGCTGCACAAACTGACGTTGCGGCTGTGCTGGTGCTGCGGGAGG
Organism: Neostapfia colusana; assembly: GCA_030760725.1. Lineage (NCBI taxonomy): Eukaryota > Viridiplantae > Streptophyta > Magnoliopsida > Poales > Poaceae > Neostapfia > Neostapfia colusana. The sequence goes on along the minus strand of JASWHV010000017.1, from coordinate 25,455,087 downwards.
CCTGTAGTTTGGGTTGTACCCTCTTGGTGCTGAATAGGGTACCGCAGCACGGCTTGTCTGCCCCGTAGGTTGCTGCATCATACGTGGGCGGGTGTTGCTCCCTGAGGCCTGATGTGACCACCCCGCCTTCCTCTTATTCTCATTTTCCAGGGCCTTTAGCTTCCTTTCCACCACAAACGCCCTGTCCACCATCTTTTGAAAACTTTCATACTCATTGGAAGACATTGCACACTGCATCTCTGCGGTAAGTCCTTCCACGAAACAATCTTGTTTCTGCTCATCCGTCTCTATGTCTCGTGGAGCATAACGGGACAGTTGTGTAAATTTAGTGAGGTATTCCCTCACAGTCATGTTTCCCTGCTGCAATCCCAGAAATTCCTTCCTCTTGTTTTTGAGTTCACCTCTTGGGATGTAATGGTTGCGGAAGCTACGCTTGAACTCTTCCCAAGTGATGTTCTCAGGGTCATGATGGGCGGCCACGTAGGCGGTCCACCAATCAGCAGCAGGTCCCTGCAATTGATGAGAGGCAAACAGCACCCTCTCATACCCTTGGCATTGTATTATCCTCATCTTACTTTCAATGGTCTTCAGCCAATCATCTGCCTCCAGAGGTTCAGCAGCACTTGCAAACTTTGGAGGTTGAGTTCCTAGAAACTCACTCAACCTTGGTTGGCGTGGTGCCGCTTGTGGAGGTTGAACTTGATGCAAGTTGGCTACCACTTGAGTCAAGTTCTGGATAAGCTGATTTTGATTCTCCAGCATTTGGTGGAGAGGATCAACTTCTTCACGGCGACCACCCCTGTCCTGGCCTCCAGAAAGATGAGGGTTGCATGCCTCATCATTGTTGTTGGCGGGGTTGGCAGCATGTCCTTTTCCTCTTCCGGCCATCTGGCAGAATCAACAAATGTTAATTTGATATCATTTAGTATCATCTTACTACTTTCATTTGTTTGTACTTTGAAGTGTTGAGGCTTTGTTATACTTTTACGAGGGCTCATATCTCACACCAAATAAATGTACTATTATTTCCTGTGGATTCACACACCAAAGCAAAACAATCTGAAGACGAGGCTGTGGACAATTGCTCATGGCTTCCACAACTCACGTCACACACCAAGCATCATCACACCATTAACTACGCAACGACTCGACTACTCGACCTCTTGCTAGCTAGGGGAAAGACTCTACACTACTCGTCCTCTTGAGCTGGCTCCTCGGGATCTTCCTCCTCATTTCGGCTACCTTCTAACTCTGCTTTGGGTGGGGAGGCTGCTGGTGGAGAGGTGCAACGACGCCTGATTGCTCGGCGATCCGGGGAGTCAGGAGTCCATGGATCACTCACGGTGACACACAGTTCATTCCCATCCCCTCTTTCTCTCGCCTTTAAGCAAGCTCGCAGCATCGCCTCCGTTTCCTTCAGGGTGTCTCGGACATCCTGAAGCTCTTGTTGGCACTCCTGCAGTCGAGTGCTGAGCATAGCAGCATCCTCCAAGCACAAGTCCATGTGCTCATGGGAAGTCCCTTGCTGCACCGGTGGGTACTTGTACTCCGTGGTACCACTCTCACGTTGGAGGACATACATGTACTCAGTTTTGTCCAAGTGGCGACGATAGATGTGACTCTGGCAGGTGATGGCCTCCCAAGTGACATCTTTCTCCGCGTCAACTTGTGTTGCTCGACAAGCTGGAGAGTGGTGAATCTTAAGCAGCTGATTCTCGTGTATAATCCTCATCTCCGAACTCCATTCTTCCCTCTTCTCACGGATGGTCCTGGTGGAGTTATAGTGGATGATTAGCTTGCCCGTATTGCCGGCGGCTTCGAGCATACGTCGAAGACGGCGCAACAAATCTCCTACTGCCAATCCGTAGGAAAGGTACGTCACTGGACGACTCTCCTCTCTTTCGGCAAGGGCAACTACGGGAACTCTCCCTCCTGTGGACTTACGAGCGGTGCGAATCATGCGAACCATCTAAAACAAAAGAATTTAAAATTAGGTTAGATAAATTCTCAAATAAAAATCCTATTTTGAATGAAAGTTGGGGTAAGATGAAGAAAATGACTCCTTTAATAACACTTTTCCACCCACACCTTGGAAAATAGTTTTTAAGAAAATAGGGCCCTTAAATACGTCCATTTCTACCTAGGTCCACGTTCCTACGGGCAACCTTGGCTCTGATACCACCTCTATCACACCCGGTTTGTTCCGAAGAACAACCAAGTGAATATCACATGTATGCCAGGATCATTTTCTCATACATGTGATGACAAATAGTGAAGCATCATTTATTACAAGCCAGGTGTCGAATATAAATAAGTCTTACATCGCAAATGTCTCAATAGACACTAATGCTTCATCACAAGTAAATAAACTAGCAGCGGAATATTATTCTTTAGGGCTCCATCACAGGCGTTGCCCGGGGGGGTCTTCATGAACCTAAAAGCCTTCCTCGGGTCCAAAATCTTGGTCATTATACACCACCTCATTATCTTGACCTGAGCAGCAATATAAACCAACAAATATGCAAGGTTGAGTACCAATGGTACTCAGCAAGTGTGGGAAAATTATATCATGCATGGCTAGAACAAGGAGAGGTTGAACTCATGGTTAAAGCACTACGCAATTAATACCTATCACCTTAGCTTATTAAGCACCTACATTACTACACAGGTGAAATGGTCCAAATCTCCCATCCCATCATCATAACCAAATAACCATAACATCATTTCCAATGTTAAGCTCCCCGCTTAACATCCACAACTTCCAAAAACCTTCACTCCTCTAATCATGAATAAGTCCAGGCCGCTCTTAACCGTGAGCACGGCTGTCAAGACAGTTTTGACTCTGCAGAGTTTGTACCACTGTACCCACAAGTAGTGATTTCATCCCCCGTTGCCAGGTGGACTAAAAGAACCTCCATTATGCCAGTGGCTACGATCCACATTCACACTTCCCAGGTGTGCGGCCAAGAGATCACTACGAAGCCTTTACAAAGGGATTCCCGACGAGCGTGGGCCCACTGAGGTTTCACCTCTAACAGCATACAAGAGGCTCCAACCCCGCTGCAGTGGCCCCCTCTTGAGCCTTGCGGTTCATATGGTAGTCCAGCTGACACCTATTCCCCGCACCATCCAACACACCCATACTACGCCGGAGATACACCTAATTAATTGGCCAAGCTGCCCCATCTCAGCATGTGGTTGGCACTGTAAAGCCGGGTTACATGCTCCATGAACCGGTCCTTAGGATCCAGGCAAGTACTAAACACAAACCCAAGTCTCGTGCACCCAGCACACAACCAAAACATCCAACTTGCCTTGATCCCTACCTCTACATAACTCACAATGTCTCATTCAAGAGTATGGTAATATAAACTGATGATTCTCATGTCCCAAATATCCCATTCTAAGCAGGGCTAAGCATATGCATGTAAATAAATGACATGACAAAATGAATCCCAACCCAAGCTACAAGGAAACAAGGTAATGCAATTCTAGGGAAACTTTCCTAGCATGGGTTTCATATTTAACTTGACAATGCAAATAATTCTATCTACACATCCTAGCATAGGATCAAAGTGGTCAAGGACACTTGCCTCCTTCTTGCTGCTCTTGAAATGGGTATTCCTGGTCTTGGAATTGAATAACTTGTTCTTGAACAGGTTCTACTTCATACCATCACACATAGCAAAAGAAAAACAACAATCCATAAGACATAATTCACACTTACACTTCATACAACCCACACATTCACATTTATGAAATTCATTCACCATTATATGTGTTGTGGTTACTTTATGTGTGTTAAGTTGTGGCTTGCATGCACTTTTAACCATGTATATATGATTCCTACTTTTGTGTCCACATTTATACTTGCATACAATGTGCCTTCACAATTTCTATCAACCCTAAACTGAATTCTTTGTATTTTAGAAACTCCATTTATCATTTACTAGTTGCTATATTTTCAGATTTATATTCCTATGCATAATTGTGTATTTTATTATTAAATTAGTAATACACATCACCTAAACAGATTAGGTTCTGGTCCTAAATATTTTAAAATCATATTTTGACCATGGCTTATGATGTATACTATTTCATAATTATTTTCCCTATTTTTCTATAACTATTCTTTACTTAAAAATGTGTCCCTATACTAATCAATGTGAATAATAGATTAAACAGATTTATTTCAGCCCAAAAATATACTTTTATCTCACTCCAAAATTTTCTAAGTACTGAGAAAGTTTTTAATTAATTTTGAAAATTATGTTTGTCCCCCTTTTTAATTTTTAAACACTAGTTACATATTCAATTTTCTAAATTAAATACTAAACAGGGTTAAAAAGTAAACTCACCCCATTACAGGGTCTATAATATTATTTTCATAATTTCCAGGGGTCTAGCTACACTTATCAGAGGTGTTTTTCTTAATTTCTATTAAGTCCAGGGGCTAAAACTGATTTTTAAATGAATTTACATGATTTTCTGGAGTTCCAGGGGCTAGATCTGAAGTTTCCGGGGCTAGCTCTCAATTCCAGAGAACCCCAGGGGGTAGCACGTAAGAACTCCAGTCTTTATAACGCGGGGTCGACGTGGTCCGTCCGATTTTAAACCGACGGCTGAGATTATAAGATCGAACCGGTACGCGGGGTTTTAAAGTCTACCGTGCGATTTAAAATAAACGGCGCACAAGCGGCCACGTCGCTCTGACCAAGCGCGGGCGGCGCTGCCGGCGGCGGGAAGCGGCGATCTCGCCGGAAAGTTTCGGATCCTCGAGAATTCTGCCTAGAACTGTGATCTTATGGCATAGATCGGTAGAGGGGAGGTCAGGGATCTCACCTCTGGGGTTTTCTCGAGTTCGGGGGTCCTGGAAAGTGATCGGCGGCGAGGTCCGAGGCAAAACCACGGCGAAGCTCGTCGGCGCTGGATTTACACCGTAAGTCTTCGGGTTTTCTGCACCTGCAAAGTTCCCCGGAGGCGGTGGATCAAGACCAGCGAGTTAGATCAGAGTTTCCGAGCTTAGATCGGCCAGAATTCACCGGCGAAGTCTCGGTGCTCACCGGAGTGAAAATCGGCGATCGCGTGAGGAAAACTGATCGGAGCTGGGGTTTTTATAGCCGGGGGAGGGCGGTGGGTCTGTTGTGATCGAGTTGGAGTCCTCTGGGTCTAGAATTCGGCTGCGGGACGCGGTTTCCCGATCGGTTGCGATCGCGCGCGCGGGAGAGAGTCCGGGGTCGCGGGGTTAGGGATGACATGTGGGTCCCACCCGTCAGCGAGGGGCAGCGCGGCGCGCGCGGGGGCGGGCTGGCGCGGGGGTTGCTGGGCCGGCTGGCGGTTTCGGCCCACTGGCCAGTTTTTTCCCCTTTTTCTTTTTCCATTTCTTTTCTGTTTTGGGTATAATTTGAATTCCAGTTTGAATTTGAATTTTTGCAAAACATGCAACACGTCCAAAAATTTTTAAATTCCCCTCTGAACATGGTTTAGAGTTTTGAATCAAAATTTGGGGTGTTACATAAAGTTTATACTTTATCCATATGTGTGACTGTTATGCGTACTATTTATTCCATTCTCATATCACTATTGTATAGACTCGATGAAATAAACCAACATCTGCTGATCGTTTGAATGGTCTGAATGCAGAATAGTGCGGACACGTTCAACACAAGAGGAGGGAGGTCCGAGTCAAGTTCGTGGTGATGAGTCTCCACCTCCAGAGCAAACCACGACGCAGCAGCAACCACCTCCTCCACCGCCAGAACTTCCAAGGAATCTTGCGGAGGTTCTCGCCGCATTGCTCGGCTCGCGCGACGAGCAAACCGAGCTGCTGCGGATGTTGGTGCAACAGAATGCGTCCCATCAGGGAGGACGCCAAGACAATGGGCAACGCCAGCCCCAACAAAGCTCGTAATCAGAATTCATGGCGACCCATCCACCGGTCTTCACGGAGGCCGAAGAACCTTTGGAGGCGGACAGCTTTGTCCGCACTCTGGAGGCAAAGTTCGGGCTGCTACGATGCACCGAACACCAGAAGGCGCTGTATGCAGCGCAACAGCTTCAAGGAGAAGCCGGTACCTGGTGGGCGAACTACACCGCCTCCTTACCGGCTGGTCATGCCGTCACATGGACGGAGTTCCGGGAGGCGTTTCGCGCCTATCACATACCTCCCGGTGTGATGGAAATGAATCTCCAGGAGTTCCTGGCGCTACGGCAAGGCGATAGGAGTGCTCATGAGTACTCCAGGTTATTCAACCGGCTGGCGCAGTATGCGCCAGGATTTGTGGGTACGGAAGACAACAAGCGCAATGCATTCTTCCGGGGCCTGAATTCAAAGATGGAGGTCCATCTTGCCCAGAACAATCGCGGCACATTCAACGACCTAGTTAATGCCGCGATTCTACAAGAAAATGCTCAGCGCGAGCGCGGTTCTGACAAGAGGAAATGGAGCGCGGACGAGCAGCAGTGGTGGGACGCCACAGAAATACCGCGTGGTGTATCGCTCACCATCCGGTCAGAGATGGCAGCCACCGGCGCGACCGCCTCAGTTTCGCGGTCGGCAATATAATGCGCCGGGCTTTCGACCGACGTATCCACCACAGCAACAGCAGAAGCAAAGGATGGTCCCGCGTGCACCTCAGTTTCAACAGCGTGCACCGGGATTCCATCCTCAAGTCGGCGGGACCCCGACACCTTACACGTGCTATACGTGTGGCCGTGTCAGGCACATTTCGAGGGACTGCCCTGAGCCGCGACAGGGCAGGGGTGCAGCACCGTATCAGGGTGCTAATCAGCCCCGCAATCAGCCCAAGAAACCTGCACCAAAACCCGGCAACGTCCACCACTTAGCTATCGAAGACGTGCCGGAAGGCGAACCCGTCCTCGCGGGTACGTTTTCTTACTTAGATCATCCCGTAGTCATACTTTTTGACTCCGGTGCCACCCATAATTTCATAAGTCAGTCTTATGTTATTAAATATCAACTGCCTATCATTCCCACAAATAATTCATATTTGATATGTTCTCCGGGTGGGAAAATAACAGCTGATAGAATGGTCTATAAAGCACCATTACAGTTGGGTGGGAATCTATATCCGACTTCTCTAATCATGTTAGAGAGTCAAAAACTTGATGTCATTTTAGGAATGTCATGGCTACATCGCCATGGTGCTGTTCTTGACATCATTCCACGTGTGGTTCGTTTAAACTCTCCACTCCACGAACCACATGTTCTGATTCTTGACCATTCGGTTCAAGAAATCCCAGCCACATATAACACGGAAGCCACGAAACTTGAAGATATTTGTGTGGTCCGTGAATACCCGGATGTCTTTCCGGATGATCTTCCGGGCATGCAACCCGAAAGAGATGTCGAGTTCAAGATTGAACTTGTACCTGGGACGACGCCGATATCACGGAGACCCTACAAAATGGCTCCGAATGAGCTGTCTGAATTGAAGGAGCAGATCAACGATTTGATGAAGAAGGGTTTCATTCGACCGAGTTCCTCACCATGGGGATGCTCGGCGCTGTTTGTGAAGAAGAAGGATGAAACCTTGAGGTTGTGTGTGGACTACCTACCTCTCAACGCCGTCACCATCAAGAATAAATATCAACTGCCCCACATCGATATTTTATTCGATCAACTTGTGGGTGCGAGTGTATTTTCCAGGATGGATATTCGCTCCGGATATCATCAAATCAAGATCCGAGCGGAGGATATCGCAAAGACGGCCTTCTCGACGAGATATGGGTTATATGAGTACCTCGTCATGTCCTTTGGTCTCACCAACGCCCCGGCACACTTCATGTACCTCATGAACTCAGTGTTCATGCCGGAGTTGGACAAGTTTGTGGTGGTGTTCATAGACGACATCTTGGTTTACTCCAAGTCTGAAGAAGAACACGCCAAACACTTGCATATCGTACTTCAACGATTAAGGGACCATAAGATTTATGCCAAGTTCAGCAAGTGCGAGTTTTGGATCAGCCAAGTGCCGTTCCTTGGTCACATTATTTCTGCAGAAGGCATTGCAGTTGATCCAAGCAAGATCGAACAAGTGCTGAAATGGAAGTCCCCCACATCAGTCCATGAAGTCAGGAGTTTCCTTGGGTTAGCAGGATATTATTGGAGATTCATACCAAATTTCTCCAAGCTTGCTAAACCGATGACTGAATTGTTGAAGAAGGGGATCAAATATGTTTGGAGCTCAGCTTGCGAAGAAGCTTTCCAAGCATTAGTGAAGCATCTTACAACAGCCCTGGTGTTAGCTCAACCGGATAGAACCAAGCCCTTCGACGTATATTGTGATGCGTCCGGCATCGGGCTTGGCTATGTATTGATGCAAGGAGAAAGAGTGGTCGCCTATGGCTCACGTCAACTTCGTAACCACGAGCAGCACTATCCGACTCATGATCTTGAGCTCGCTGCTGTGGTGTTGGCATTGAAAATGTGGAGGCACTATTTGCTTGGAAACTTAGTGCACCTCTACACCGACCACAAGAGTTTGAAGTATATATTCACTCAAAAGGAGTTGAATATGTGGCAACGAAGATGGTTAGAACTGATCAAATACTATGAGATCGGCATTCACTACCATCCCGGGAAGGCAAACGTGGTTGCCGATGCCTTAAGCCGCAAATCCCATGTCAATAGTCTGTCCATCACCCCATATGAAGAGGAGGAGCCGAGTCTGTACTTGGTTCCGTATGGGGCATCGTATAATCTTGCTCTCGTTCCTACAATACGAGAGGAGATTATGGGAGCACAGAAGAAAGACGTGGGAATGTCGCACGTTCGGAGAAGGATGAAGAATGGCAAAATGAAATGCTTCCGAGGAGATGATAACGGCACACTATGGTTTAAAGACCGTATAGTGGTACCCCGTGACATGAATCTTCGGAAGAAGATCTTGGACGAGGCTCATTTATCCAACTATTCCATTCATCCGGGCAGCAACAAGATGTACCAGGATCTGAAGACCAGATTTTGGTGGACACGGATGAAAAGAGAAATCGTAAAGTATGTATCCGAATGTGATACGTGTCAGCGGGTGAAAGCCGACCATATGCGAAAAGCCGGACAGCTGCAACCATTAAACATTCCGGCGTGGAAGTGGGAGGATATCAGCATGGACTTCATAGTCGGATTACCTCTCACGTCTCACAAACATGACTCGATTTGGGTGATAGTCGATCGACTAACCAAGTCGTCTCATTTTATTCCCGTACATACGGGCTACGTGGCCAGGAAATATGCGGAGCTGTACATTGCAAGAATATTGTGCTTGCACGGTGTTCCCTGCTCCATTAATTCAGATCGTGGTGCACTGTTTGTTTCTCGGTTTTGGGAGCAGTTGCACGCATCCTTGGGGACCAAACTGATTCGAAGTTCCGCGTATCACCCACAGACGGATGGTCAAACCGAACGGGTAAACCAAGTGTTGGAAGACATGCTACGCGCTTGTGCCATCCACCATGGCAAGAATTGGGACGATCATTTGCTGTTGGCGGAGTTTTCTTACAACAATGGCTATCAAGATAGCATCAAGATGGCGCCGTATGAAGCTCTCTACGGCCGGAAATGTCGCACACCTCTCAACTGGTGCGAGTCCGGCGAGCGAGTTATCTACGGCATTGAACTTGTGAAATAAGCTGATGAACGAGTGCGAGTAATACAAGCCAATCTCAAGGCTGCTCAATCTCGTCAGAAAAGCTATGCAGATAAAAGACGCCGCCCTCTCCACTTCAACATCGGGGACCATGTTTATGTCCGTGTGTCTCCGATGAAGGGAGTCCACCATTTTGGAGTGAAGGGCAAGCTCGCACTGCGGTTCATTGGTCCGTTCGCCGTCATTGAAAAATGCGGACCCATGGCCTACCGCTTGGAGTTACCGGCGTCGCTCGCAGGGATTCACAATGTCTTCCATATCTCTCAGCTGAGGAAATGCCTCAAACCCTCAGCTGAAATCCGCACTGAAGACATAGAAGTTCTTCAACCGGACCTCACGTACACGGAGTATCCAATCCGGATTATCGATGAAAAGACTCGTGCCACAAGAAACCGGACCTTATGGTTCTACAAGGTCTTGTGGAGTAACCATACCGCTGATGAAGCGACATGGGAAAGCGAGGACTATCTACGAACATACTATCCGGACTTGCTATCATCATATACCCGGTAAAGTTTTCCCCACTTTGCTTCTTCTTTGGAATCTCGGGACGAGATTCTTTTTAAGGGGGGAGGGATGTAAAATCCCCAAAAATGGTAGCAAGAAAATTCAGCACATGTACACTTCTGAAAAATGAGGGGAATTAAAACTTTGAATTATAATAGTGTAAGTTCAAAGTGAGGGTTTAGACTTCCTAAAACTTCCAAACATGGAGATCTAAATGCACAGCTGGGATCTTCATATTCCAAATATTCAACCTTCCAAAAATCAGCTCATTTAGAGGAGTTTTCATATTTGTTTGGGATTAAAAAGAAAAGCCCTCTAATCTGAATTTCAAATTCAGTTTCAAATTCCAATCCCCTCAATTTCAAAATTTGGTTTCACAACTGAGTCCTCCACCTTTGAATGAGCAGCCATGCCAAAAATTGGAAACTTTGGAGCTGGTTTGCTATATTTTTGAGGCAATAAAAAATGGAGAATTCAAACTCCTTTTCAAATTCAAATGATCAAACCACATCCAAATTTCACACCAGAATTCAAACTATTTGAATTCAGAAAATTCAAACTATGACTTTGGGGTGAAGTCAAGTCTTTAATGTTGAGTTGCTGGTGGGAAAATATCAGAAAAAGTTTGACTAAACAAAAGGGGAGGTGGGGCCCAATTGTCATCCACCCAAAACAAACCGACCGACTGTTTTCCTCTCTCGCTGTTCTCCCGAGCTGATCACCGCGCGGCAGCTCCCGGCGCGACCCTCTCCCGAGGATGGCACCGCGCCAGCTCCTGCTTCTCGGCCGCGTGATCACCTCCGCGCCCCCCCAGCTGAAGCACCGAAACGTTCTTTTGCCCCCTCACGCGCTCACCGCTGCTCGGGTTCTTCCGCAAGGGAACTGCCCGGCGCCATTGCTGTTCCTCCCTCGCCCACGCTCACCCGAGCTCGGATGATCAAGCCCCAAACAGCAAAAAGAAGCGCAAGAGAGTGTTTCAGCCTCCACCTTTCTTTTCCCTAAGCTTCCTAGCTCGTGCTACGCGCAAACTAGAGATTGGCGCCGGCGATTGGAGGTGCTCGGCGGAACCCCGTTCGGTTCACCGTGGACAGCGCGCTACGGCCAGCTTCACCGCCCCTTCCCTGCACAGGAAAGGTGCGTTGTTGTCCGTAGATCGTGTTACCGAAAGCCTCAGGATGATTGATCAACCGGGTAGTGAGAATTTTGGGTTTTACCAAACCCTAGTTTATAGCAACACTTCTCGGTCTATAATCAAATTCTTCGTGTTGCGATAGCTAGAGCTCATCCTGGTCTAGGAGAAGCTTTGTTAGATCCCTGCGATCCTTCTCACTCAAACGGCGCCAGAAACCATCAAGAACTGAAGGAGTTCTTCGAGTTTTTGTCGCCGCCGGCGTTTTGTGGGCTCGGGTCGCCGGTGAGGTCCCCTCTCCGGTGGTTGTCAGGGAGAGCGAGCTACGGGTCGATGTTGTCCATGGGACACTGGTGATTTTGGAGCAAACCCTAGCCGAAAGACCCACTGTGGAGGGAGAGCGAGGTCGCCGAAGTAAGGTTCGACATGGTCGCCGGTGCAAGCACCTTTCCGGCCGTTGTCATCATCTCCCGACCCCACCATCGTGTTCAGCACGGTGTAAAACTCACAGGCGGCGACTTTGACAAAGTTTGGACCACGGGAACCCCGTCCCGGCGAGCCTCGCCGGCGTGCGCTGCCGCGGGAGGCGCGGGCAGCGCGAGGAAGACGAAGGAGGGCCGGGTCCCACCGGTCAGCCTCCGTATACACGCAGGGATCGGCTTGTGGCGCCAAATCCAGTGCGGCTGCGCGGGAATAACCCCGTAGCACCCGGTGTTGCCGGAATCTCACTGGTCCGATTTAAAACAGTGGGCCCAGCCCAATTATTTGAAGTTTCTATTAGAGAAATAATTCCAGGAATTAGCTGATCTTTAAAAGCCCATAACTTTGTGTAGAAAACTCCAAAAAGAGTGAGACCAATTTTGTTGGAATCCTCATGAAGAGTACTTCACAGAGAAACCAATTTTATGCTATGAAAATGCCCAGGAATTTCTGTAGAATTGTTTTTATTAAATCCTTTAGGGATTTATTACAGGAGCAATTCTGTATGAAATAGTCCCAAATTTGGGCAGCAAATCCTTTCCATAGTTACTGATCTTCAGTAAAAAATTGGGCTTCATTGGAGTTCATTTGCTAGGATAAACTGCCTTCCCAAGTTCAGCCTTAATTAGGAATTCCAATTTAAACAGAAGCTTTTTCAGAACTCTGGCCCAACTTCAAAAATTCATATATCTCTGATGGTAGCTCCAAAAATGGTGAAACAAATTTTGTTAGAACCATGGAGAGTTACCCTAATCAGATCTTCCACTATTAGCTATGTCAAAGCTCCTGAATTGGGATCAAAATTCAGAGGAGCATTGTACTTGTAGAAATTTTAAATACTACATTGTGCAATGACATATCTCCAAATTTGGCTCAAATCATCCTTAGTGGGTCTAGTATCCACTGTAAAATTCCCAAAGCCAATTAAGGATCCTAAATAGCAGTAGCTATGAATAGAAGTTCAATTTCTATAAACCTTTAATACTTACACATGTATTTTATTACATTTCATAATAGTGACCGAACTTGAGGATGCACCGGAGCCTTTGGACGTCCTCCCACCTGAAGCTAACTTTCCGTTTGACTCGCAACCAGGCAAGCCCCAGTTTGCACTTGAGTACCTTTTATAATATTCTTTATTTGTATCACTTATGTCTAGGGTGAATGTTTGCATTAGAGTTAAGGTGATTGAAACCCCACTTGCATAACCATCTAAATCCTATAAAAGGCTGGGTAGTTTACAAACTCGACGAGTAGAGAATGCCATGCTAATGCTTAGGACCTCGGTAGAAGTCGAGTAGTTCGAATCTACTCGCGAGGTAAGGTTTTATCACACGGTTTGGTCAGAATAGAAAATGGCTTAAGAATGGAGAAAATGAGACCCAGCAGGGGGGATACGAAGCAGTGAGCGGAGGTCTCAGGTGCGTAGCCCTGTTGGTGTCGATTGAGGACAGAGTCGTGTGCGGGCCTGATGAACAAGTATCGAACAGTACCGGATGGCATACTGACATAAGCAGGAAACCGATGTAATTGGTTAACCTGGTTGCCGAGGCTTACCCAACCGTAAATAGGAGTGGGTTGAGGGTAGCAAGGTGTAAATCTGCCGGTGGGCACAGTCACGCTCCACGCGTGGACCTCCTGCCCGTTACGGATGGACCGGTTCAGCTTTTGGGTTGCCTTTGAAAGGTTGTTGCATACAACAGAGTAGGAAGGGGTGTGGAATCACGCTTCTGAAAGTGGGTGTATGCAACGTGTTGTCCGGGTATCTCCTGATTGCAATCACCGTCCCTCGCGGTTATTTGAGTATCGCTTGTTCACTGTTTCGTGACGTAGTAAGAAGTGAAGTAAGCCAGTTGAATGATAATATGCTGTGATGATATATTAATGTTTTAGAAACCATGTCTGCTGTAGATGTAGAGCTAATTAAGTTTACTTTCCGCTTTGGGCATCACCACATCGGAGGAAAGCGTTTCTTGTTTGATTGTGGACTTCCGATGTGAGGGCTTCCTAAGGCACATGAAATTGCTGCTATAAAACTGAAAGTAAGGATCAACTTATAGGCGTATCTTTGTCGCAAATTCCTTTTCCTATCATACACCTCCCTGCATGTAGAGTTCCATGCCTAGGCTAGACGGTTAAGCCTTGCTGAGCCATCGTGCTCATGGTTGCAATATTTGAGCTGTATGCAGGTGAGAGCTATGAGGAGGGTTCCGAGGACGAGGCGATGCCCCCGTCAGGGTACACGGCCGAGATGGAGCCCTGCATGCCGCCGTGATCTCCGGTTTCATGCTGCTAGTGTGTAGCGTCCCCGGGCTGCACGGCTGCACTTTTGCATAGCTAGGAGGAGAGGCCATATATGTATATTACTTCCGCTGTATGAATAGGTTTTGTAAAAAGACTTCCGCTGTTTTACATCCAATAAAAGTTTGTATGTTGTTCTTTATTCTTTTCGTGTGTGCTGTTGGGTGCCGCATCGCACGACACCATCCTATGCGATCCTGGAGTGGGTGAACCACGGGGTGGTCACCACATTCTCCTCCCCATTTATATGTCCCTTTCCCCATTTCTATATTCCCTTCTCCATTTCTATGGTTCTTTCTCCATTTTTATGGTTCTTTCTCCATTTCTATGATTCTTTCTCTATTTCTAGGGTTCTTTCTCCATTTCTACTTCTTTTCAAATGCCTCCCTACATGAAAAATGTATGCAATGCATGGTAGTGAAATTGAGGGTGTTACAAACCTACCCCCATTAAAATGAATCTCGCCCTCGAGATTCGATAGAGTGGAGAAAAGATGGGGGAATTCTGCCTTGAGATCTTCCTCATGTTCCCATGTAGTTTTGGCTTCCGTGTGATGGCGCCATTGTACCTTGCACCAAAGGATCACTTTGTTTCTCGTGACCCTTTCCTTTACGTCCAAGATTTTGACGGGATGCTCCGCGTAGGTTAGATCCTCTTGAAGCTCTAGCTCATCAATTGGTACTTGTTCTCCCGCTACTCTTAGGCATTTCTTGAGCTGAGATACGTGAAACACGTCGTGTACGTCGGAGAGGTGCGTCGGCAGCTCTAGTTGGTAGGCTACTTATTCTCGCTTGGCCAAAATCTTGAATGGCCCGATGTAGCGAGGTGCTAACTTGCCTTTGACGTTGAACCGTTGTTGGCCTCGGATAGGCGATACCTTAAGATACACAAAGTCTCCCACTTCAAAGGTCAATCTTCTTCGCCTCTTGTCCGCATAACCCTTCTGTCGTAACTGAGCGGCCTTCAAGTTTTCACGTATTATTTGGACTTGCTTTTCGGCGCCTTGCAGCACTTCGGGTCCAAATACTTGACTTTCTCAGGTCTCCATTCCAGAACAGCAGTGTTCTACACCGTCTACCGTACAATACATTGAAAGGTGACATCTTCAAGCTGGCTTGGTAGCTGTTGTTGTACGAGAATTCAGCATATGGCAAGCTCTTATCCAAACTACGCCCATGTTTCAAGGCGCAAGCTCTCAACATGTCTTCCAAAATATGATTTGTTCTCAGTTTGCCCATTGGTTTGCGGGTGATAAGTGGAGCTGAAATTCAGCCGTATACCCATGGCTTCATGCAGCTTCTTCCAGAACCTAGAGGTAAATTGAGAACCTCGATCTGAAACTATCCTCTTCGGAACTCCATGGCGACGCATGATTTGCTCCATATACAGCTCAGCTAGTTGTGTGACGGTGGACTTGGTTCTAACTGGAAGGAAATGGGTTGTTTTCGTCAATCGGTCAACAATAACCCAAATAGAGTCGTAATCCGACTGAGTACATGGCAATCCGACTATGAAATCCATGTTGATGTCTTCCTACTTCCACTCGGGTACTTTCAATGGCTGCAACAGTCCAGCGGGTCTTTGATGTTTGGCCTTCACTCGTTGGCACGTGTCGCATAGGGCAACATATTCAGCTATGTCCCTTTTCATACCATCCCACCAATAGCAAGTTCTCAGGTCCTTGTACATCTTTGTACAGCCGGGATGTATGGAATAAGGTGAGTCATGTGCTTCCTATAATATTGTGTCGCGGATGTGCTTCACGTTAGGCACACAAATTCTTTTCCCTAACCAAAGGGTGCCTTTCTCGTCTTCCTTGAAATCCTTTTCTATGCCTTGTCGGATTCTTTCCTTGATTTCCTCATCCGTTGCTTGGCCATCTCGTATCTCTTGTTCCAGCGAGGAGTTCAGTTCTATCACCTCCATCTCGTTCCAGAACCCGAGATGTAACCGTTCGAACTCCTTGCACAGCTCGGGTCGCAGCTCCCAAACCGTGAGTCGGTGACATGATCCCTTTCGGCTCAACGCATCAGCTACTACATTGGCCTTTCCGGGGTGATAGTTGATTCCAACATCATAACTCTTGATGAGTTCCAACCATCGACGTTGCCTCAAATTCAGATCCGTTTGCGTGAATATATACTTGAGGCTTTTGTGATACGTATAGATCTGACATCGGTGGCCAAGGCAATAATGCCTCCAAATCTTCAAGGCATGTACCACGGCTGCAAGTTCCAAGTCATGTGTGGGGTAATTCAGCTCATGTTTCTTTAGTTGTCTCGATGCATAGGCTACCACCTGTCCTCCTTGCATGAGCACACATCCAAGCTCTTGTCTTGATGCGTCACAATATATGTCAAAGCTCTTGCTCACGTCCGGCAATACCAAAACCGGCGCTGTGGTTAATATCTTCTTTAGCTCCTCAAAGCTTTCTTAACACGCTGGTGTCTACTGAAATGCTTTCCCCTTCATTAGCAATTCAGTCATAGGCTTTGCTATTTTGGAGAAATCCTTGATGAACCGGCGGTAGTATCCAGCCATCCCAAGGAAACTCCGAATATCTGTCACATTCTGCGGTTGGTTCCACTTCAGAACATCTCCCACTTTTTCGAGATCAACCGATACTCCTTCCTCAGAGATGATGTGGCCTAGAAACGATATCTCCTTTAGCCAAAATTGACACTTGCTGAACTTAGCATACAATTGATGCTCTCGCTGTTTCTGCAATGTTATCCTCAAGTGTTCTTCGTGTTCTTCCTCGCTTTTCGAATACATCATGATATCATCGATGAAAACCGCGATGAACTTGTCCAAGTACTCCATGAATACCTTATTCATGAGGTACATAAAGTATGCGGGTGCATTCATTAACCCAAAAGACATAACGGTATACTCATACGAACCATACCATGTTTAAAATGCAGTCTTGGGTATATCGGAGGGCTTAATCTTCAGCTAGAAGTATCCCAACCGAAGATCAATCTTGGAGAATATTCGGGCACCTTTCATTTGGTCGAACAGGTCCTCTATACGGGGCAGCGGGTATTTATTCTTGATCGTCACCTCATTGAGAGACCTATAATCCACACACATCCTTTGCGTCTCATATTTCTTGTCTACGAAGAGCATGGGAGCTCCCCATGGTGACGAGCTTGGGCGTATAAAACCCTTTTTCTAGCTTCTCCTGAATTTGCTTCTTGAGCTCTATTAGTTCATTAGCGGGCATTCTATACGGCCTCTTCGCTATAGGTGCAGTTCCGGGTACTAAACCAATGGCAAATTCAATGTCCCGGTCAGGTGGCATACCTGGAAGTTCTTCCGGAACACATCTGAATATTCTTGAACCACCGGAATGCTTTCCAATATCGCTTGTTTGACGTGGTTCAGCGTTGCCTTCTCGGTTGCAGGTTGGACTGCCTCGAACTCAATACGAGTACCGTGCTCACTCGTCAACTGCACGATTCTATGAGCACATTGAATCACTCCGTTGTGCTTGTTTAACCAGTCCATTCCAAGTATTATGTCAATCCCTTGGGAATCCAAGACGATAAGGTTGGCAAGAAAGTCTACCCCCCTTATTTTAAGTCTTACTCTCGGAATAGAATTCAGAATTTAAAGAAGAGATTTCCCAACTATATGCATCAAGGTGTATGAACTAAGTATCTTCTTTTATTAATTTCAGCCTATATGAGGATGTGAACAAGTGCCGAAGCATGTCACACCTCTCTACTATGTGTGGGTATGGACATTCGCTGAAGCGTCCCACAACTCACACCAAGCACACAAACATAAGTAATTATCACAAAAGTTCAGCACTCCACTCTTATTCAAGCTACTACGATCTAAGCGCTCCTATTACAGCTTTATTCAATGGGAAACCTAGACTTAATTGTGAGAACCGGTGCTGTTCTCGCTGTGTGACAGGGGTGGTCCATACATGGGCGCACGCCATGGTGAGTCGGCAGTCCATGTAGGAATAGATGACGCTGGTGCTCCATTTGTTCCCGCGTTGGCACGAGTATCCTCTTGTTTCTCCATCAAATACAACTTTTTGCGGAGGTAACGGATCTCTTCTTGTGTGCTTGCATAGTGGTTTCCTAACTTCACGAGCAACCTCTGAGACTTGTCAGCAGCTTGTGGGTTGGAAAGAGCTCCTCCATGGGGTCCAATGATCTCTGTGACGCCCTCGTTTCTGTGGAAAATCCACGTAAACGAGAACTGATGCATATGTGTGCCCAGGATGTTCATCACACATACACATATCATCCACAAACTGAATTCAGAATATATATTACCATGAATAACAGGGTTTATTACGATGTTCATGAGTTTTGGACTCATGCTAGCAGCGGAAGTCTTATCTAAGCAGCCGAAGTCTTCTAACTAGTGCGGAAGCAATCTAAGCAGCAGCGGCTCCATCTCTACTCCATCCCCACAGGCAAGGATGAGGACAGATTACACGCCTAATGCTCCACTTGGTCTTCATAGTAATCTTCTCCTGATGATGAAGTAATGATGCAAGTTTGAGTACAATGATGTACTCAACAAGTGTGGGAAAATATGATATGTAGCTCACAAAAAGAAAGGTATAAAAGGCTCATTGCAGAAAGCCAAGTTATTTATCAAAACCACGATAAAACAACAACTTAACTTTAAGTGAATTTAATCCCAACATGTATTAAAATATCAACATAGCTCCATTATGTCTCATCACTTTCCATGTCTTAACCAGACATTGCTCATGAATACCATATCGTATTCACTACCATCTCACGAATACCATCTCGTATTCGCTACCATGTCAGGAATACCATCTCGTATTCGCTACCATTCAGTTCCGTCTCCCTCTGAGACCAAATCTCGTTGCCATGACTCATCAGTCATGCAACCAAATCTTATCACCCGGACTCAACAGTCCCAAAAACCAAACAAAAAACATAACCAATAATCATAACCAATAACCATAACCAATAACCATCCCAGCTAATCATGGAAGTTGGCCAGGCGCTTGTGACCGTAAGCTCGGCTATCATGATAGTTTTAGACTCTACAGAGTTTGTACCACTTTACCCACAAGTTTGTGATTTTGCCACCCGTCAGCGACTGCAGAACCTCCATTATACCAGTACACAGCCGTCGGTGTATGGTCAAGAGATCATGAAATAGCCTTTACAAAGGGGCTACTAGATGTATGGACTCACTAAGGTTTCACCAGCAGGCTAGAATCTCCAATTCTCCCACCCACGGGCCCCCTCTTGTGCCATGCAGTTCCTAGGACAGTCCTCACTCGACTCCCATTCCCCGCGCCTTCCATGGTCCATAACAAACGAGTAACTTACCTAATTAGTCAGCTAAGCCGCACCCATACTTGGCCTTGTGGTGGCACTGTTATCCTGGCATGTGCTTGCATGAACCGGTATGGCAAGTAACCACCATCTCATGCTACCTCATTCACAAACCCAGGCTTGCCTAGATCTCCCTCCAATCCATGTTCATTAACAACATCAATTTCTCATTATCGTTACGAGTGCAGTTAGCTAGACACATCTATCTCGCTTCCCAATCCCATGGACTCAGCGAAGCATAAAAGCAAAAACCATACTCGACTCATAAACTTCCCAGGCGACAAGGGTGGTTTAATCAAAACTAGTAAACTCCTATAAAAGGGTTTCCCTTCATGTTTGACTCAGCACACACACCTTTTCGCAAAACAAAATAGTTTTCCAAAACATAGGATCAATATGGTCAAGGGGCACTTGCCTTGTTCTTGCAGTTCCGGTTGCTCTTGGATCTCGAAACCTTGTTGTCGCAGCTCCTTGTAGACAGCTCCCTGAGCTTGTCCTTCTATAAATGATTGCACACACACAAGATTCATAAAGATCAATACTATGCACAAACTTTAACCAGATGCGATGATGCATATGCATGCAATTCCTATGATGCAGTTTTTGTTTGTACATGTTCTTGCATGGCTTGCATGGTTTTTACGATGAACAGAGGTGTTCGGATCAATTGTGGGCGTGGCGATGATCTTGACTTTAGATCAAACCGATCAACACATGATCTGTCCATGAAAAAGCTTCTGTTCGAAAGGAATCGAAGAACAGATGCAAAGAAAGAGCGATGATGTCGTAAGGTGTTATTGGAGACCTACCTTACATTTCCTCTTGTTCTCGGGGTCCTTCTCCTAGCAAGACAGATCGTTGGGCTCTCTTCCGGCGATCTTTGGTGACCTCTGGCGATTGACCTCCGGCAAAGGGGTTTAGCTCGGCGAGTTTGGGGCTAGGGCTTCTAAGTTGTCAGCTTAGAGAAGATATTACGACCAAGGGGTTTGCTTTGGGTTCTATTTATAATCGGGAAGAGAAGAGTCCTAATCTGATTGGATTTCGAATAAGAGTCCTATTCATATTGTTTCCTAGATCCTAAAAACTTTATCTTAGATTGATTCGGTGCTGTAACCTTGTGGAAATCGTGTCGGTTTCCTCCCGTACCGGCATTCCCACGCGTACAGAGGAAAAACCTCTTCAGAATCGCGTTACCTTCACGGTGGTGAGCTCCGGAAGCTCCACATGTCCTGCGGAAACCTGGGCTCCCTTTTCCGCAGAGACCAGCTCCGGTTGTGCCGCGTGTCAGGCAGGCGAGACCTCCCTCTTTCTCAGAGGCGGGCTCCGTGTACGCCATGTATCCTAGCGGGTCGGGACCTCCCCTCTATTCAGAGATGAGCTCCGCACATGCCATGTGTCAGTACCGGACCTCCGCTCTCTTCGGAGGTGGCTCTGGGTGTGCCATGTGTCAATTCTGGACCTCCCTTTCTTCAAAGGTGAGCTCCGTGAGTGCCAAGTGTTCCGTGCAACTAAACCTTTCTCTCCGCAGCGACTAGCTCCGCAGCCGACATGTGTCCTGTGGGACTGGCCTCTCTTCTCCATAGAGGCTAGCTCCGGGGGCAACACGTGTCCCATAGGGGTCGGACCTATCCTTATTTTGTGGGGACGAGCCCCGAGCTTGCCACGTAGTCAATTTAGTGGCGGACCTCTTCCCACTTGCGGGGTTGAGCTCCGGACATGCCACGTGGTAGCGAGCCGTGGGAGTTGTCTTCGACGCTCTCTCTGTGAACTGGAATTGGCTCCTTTTGGCTATCTCCTGATTCTTCTCTATTTCCACTTATAAAAATGTTTATGAAACATGAATATGCAGAATTCGAAAATGAGGGTGTCACAAATCTACCCCCCTTAAATTGAATCTCGCCCTCGAGATTTGTTAGTAGAGAATAGATGGGGAAACTCTGTCTTAATATCTTCTTAACGCTCCCATGTGGCTTCAGCTTCCGTGTGATGGCTCCATTGTACCTTTAACCAACGGATCACTTTGTTCCTCGTGACCCTTTACTTTATGTCCAAAATTCGACGGGGTGTTCTGCATTGGTCAGATCCTCTTGAAGTTCAAGCTCTTCCATCGGTACTTGCTCCTCTGGTACTCTCAAGCACTTCTTGAGCTGAGATACATGAAACACGTCATGTACGTCGGAGAGGTGCGTTGGGAGCTCTAGTTGATAGGATACTTCTCCTAGCTTGTTCAAAATCTTAAACGGTCCGATATAACGAGGTGCTAGCTTGCCTTTGACGTTGAAACGTCGTTGGCCATGGATAGGCGATACCTTGAGGTATACGTGGTCTCCTACTTCGAAAGTCAATTTTCTTCGTCTATTGTCCGCATAGCCTTTCTGTCGTGACTGAGAAGCCTTAAAGTTTCCCTGTATCGTTAGGACTTGCTTTTCAGCTTCTTGTAGACTTCGGGTCCAAACACCTGGGTTTCTCCGGTCTCATTTCAAAACAACGGCGTTCTACACCGTCTGCCATATAATGCTTCGAAAGGTGACATCTTCAAGCTGGCTTGATAGCTGTTGTTATAGGAGAATTCCACGTACGGCAAGCTCCTATCCCAACTACGTCTATATTTCAAGGCACAGGCTCTCAACATGTCCTCCAAAATTTGGTTTGTCCTTTCCGTTTGTCCGTCGGTCTGCGGGTGGTAAGCGGAGCTAAAATCCAGTAGTGTTCCCATAGCTTTCTGCAGCTTCCTCCAAAATCTAGAGGTAAACTGAGAACCCCGATCTGAGACTATCCTCCTCGGGACTCCATGACGGCACACGATTTCCTCCTTGTACAACTCGGCTAGTTGCGCGATGTTGTACTTGGTCCTCACAGGGAGAAAATGGTCTGTCTTCGTCAATCGGTCCACAATAACCCAGATGGAGTTGTAACCTGACTGAGTACGGGGCAACCCGACGATGAAATCCATACTGATGTCTTCCCACTTCCACTCGGGTACCTTCAAGGGTTGCAACAATCCAGCGGGTCTTTGATGTTCGGCCTTTACCCGTTGGCATGTGTCGCATAAGGCAACATATTCGGCTATGTCCCTCTTCATACTTTCCCACCAATAACAACTCGTCAGGTCCTTGTACATCTTAGTACATCCGGAATGTATGGAATAAGGTAAATCATGTGCCTCTTTTAATATCGTGTCGCGGATGTGCTTCACGTTAGGCACACAAATCTTTTTTCCTAGCCAAAGCGTACCCTTCTCATCTTCCTTAAAACCCTTCTCTATTTCTTGTCGGATCCTTCTTGCATGAGCACACATCTGAGCCCTTGTCTTGATGCGTCACAATATATGTCAAAGCTTTTGCTCACATCAGGCAATACCAAAACCGACGTTGTGGTTAGCCTTTTCTTGAGTTCCTCAAAGCTTTCTTGGCACGCTGGTGTCCACTGGAACGCTCTTCCCTTCGTTAGCAACTCCTTCATAGGTTTTGCTATCTTAGAGAAGTCCTTGATGAAGCGTCGGTAGTATCCAGCCATCCCAAGAAAACTCCGAATATCTCTCAAGTTTTGCGGTTGGTTCCACTTCAGAACATCTCCCACTTTTCTGAGATCAACCGATACTCCTTCCTCGGAGATAATGTGGCCTAGGAACGATATCTCCCTTAGCCAAAATTGACACTTGTTAAGCTTGGCATACAATTGGTGCTCGCGCATTTCTACAAGGTCAATCTCAAATGTTCTTCATGCTCCTCCTCGCTTTTTGAATACACCATAATGTCGTCGATGAAAACCATGACGAACTTGTCCAGGTACTCCATGAAAACCTTGTTCATGAGGTACATGAAGTATGCGGGTGCATTTCTTAACCCAAAAGACATGACGGTATATTCATACGAACCATACCGTGTTCGAAAGGCAGTCTTGGGTATATCGGAGGGCTTAATCTTCAGCTGGAAGTATCCCGACCGAAGAACAATCTCGGAGAACACTCGGGCTCCTTTCATTTGGTCAAACAGGTCTTCTATACGGGGCATAGGGTATTTGTTCTTGATTGTCACCTCGTTGTGAGACCTATAGTCCACACACATCCTTTGGGTCCCATCCTTCTTGTCAACGATGAGCACCGGGGCTCCCAATGGTGACAAACTTGGACGTATAAAACCCTTCTCTGACTGCTCCTGAATTTGCTTCTTGAGTTCCACTAGTTCATTGACGGGCATCCTATAGGGTCTCTTTGCTATGGGTGCAGTTCCGGGCACCAAATCAATGGCAAACTCAATGTCCCGGTCAAGTGGCATACCTAGAAGCTCTTTCAGAAACACGTCCGAGAATTCTTGAACCACTGGAATGCTGTCCAATGTTGCTCCTTCGACGTGGCTCAAAATTGCCTTCTTGGTTGTTTGTTGGGCTGACTCAAACTCGATACGAACACCGTGCTCGTTTGTCAACTGCACGCTCCTTTCAGCACATTAGATTACTCCGTTGTGCTTGCTTAACCAATCCATCCCGAGTATTATGTCAAGCCCTTGGGAATCCAAGACAATGAGGTTGGCAAGGAAGTCTACCCCCCTTATTTTAAGGCTTACTTTCGGACATACCTCATCTCTCCACCGGGAGAATTAACCAACATAGTACACTTCAAGTGTGATATGGGTAAGTTATGCTTGGCAACATACTTGGATGATATGAATGAATGCGATGCTCCGGAATAAAATAAAATCGTGTCTGGGTTGGAGTTGGCAAGGAGCATACCAATTACGACGTCCTCAGCCTGTTGTGCTTCCTCAGCAGAAACATGGTTCACGTTGCCGCGAGCATAGTTCTGCTGTCCACAGTTCCCTTGATTAGCCCCTCCATTTGGTTGAGGGTTCTGCTTGGACACATTGGCTTGCTGTACAGGACCTCTCTTCGGGCACTGGCTCGCAAAATGTCCTGGTTCCCCGCATGCAAAGCATGCCCTGTTTCCTACGGCAGCAGGTACATTGGGGCGGGGGTTTTGAGCAGGGGCACCCATGTTGGGACGGGGCGCAGGAGGCAAAGGCACACGCGGTGCTTGCATAATAGGGTGTTGCTGCGATAGCTGATTAGGGTGGTATGCAGGGGCGGTCGATCCATACTGTGGTGCAACTGGGGGCGTGTACCATGGGCGGACGTTGCTTCCTTGTGGCTGGTATGGCATCTTCCTCTTGCCCTCTTGCTCAATCTCTCGGATCTTGCTTTCCACCACTATGGCTTTGTCAACCAGCTTCTGGAAGCTCATATAGTCATTGTTGAGGAGCTGAACCTGGATCTCATTGTTCAACCCTCTCATGAACAAGTACTGCTTCCGTTGGTCCGAGTTGACATCTTCAGGGGCATACCTTGAAAGCTGCTTGAACTTGTTGAGGTACTCACTCACGCTCTTCTAGTCCTGGCGGAGACCTTCGAACTCCTGCCGTTTGAGCATCATGACACCAGCATGTATGTAATGAGAGCGGAAACTCTCCTTGTACTCAACCCAAGTGATGGTTTTCGGATTGTTATGAGCATTGCAGACAGCATCCCACCAGTCAGCGGCTACTCCCATAAGTTGGTGTGATGAGAAAAGAACTTTCTCTCGATCATTGCACTGGACAATGGCAAGCTTCTTCTCAATGGATTTCAACCAATCATCGGCCTCCATGGGATCACTAGCTTGTGAGAAAGTGGGTGGTCGAGTCCTCATGAACTCTCCCAGTCTGTTGTGAGCCGGCGGTGATGGCGGCGGTGCCGGAACGGGGTTGTTGTTGTTGGCCTGCAGCTGACCCAAGGTTTGGATCATGATTTGCATGAGCTGATTCTGCAAGTCCATCAACCGTTCCAGGTTGTTTCCACCAGCTCCGTGTTTAACAGGAACATCATCGTGGTCATCCTCCTAGTTACCACGGACGTCCCTTCCTTGGCAGCTGGCGTTTCCTCTCACCATCTGTGAGAGTGAATTGGATAGAATGAAGGTTATAAGGTTAGATAGATCCCCCCTAACTATATGCATCGAGGTGGATTGGACTATATATATATATATATATATATATATATATATATATATATATATATATATATATATATATATATATATATATATTAGTCCATATGAGGATGTGAACAAGTGCTGAAGCATCTCACACCTCCCAACTATGTGTGGATATGGACAACGCTGAAACGTCCCACAACTCACACTAAGCACATAAGCACAAGCAATCATCACGAAGGCTCACACAACTCCTATTCAAGGTTTATTCAATGGGAGTCCTATGTGGTTTTAGGGTGAATACCAATCTGTGACTTCACCCTATGTCAAGGTGGTTTGGGGTGATATCAATCTGTGATCCAACTATGGCTCCTCCTAGGCCTTTAAATACCAATCTGTGACCTATCGTGTAACCTACAGTCAACCGTGGCTTCCATTGCCGATCTGTGACTGGTGTGTGACCTTCAATCAACAGTGGCAGGTTGATACCAATCTGTGATTCTTATCTAGGCGTGTGACCTATGATCAACCCGTGGCTCTCATGCCAGTCGGTGATCCTTATTTAGGCGTGTGATCTACGATCAACCCGTGGTAGGTTGATACCAATCTGTGTCTGATACCAACTTGTGACTTCTATCTAAGCGTGAAACCTACCGACAACCCGTGGCTTTGTGTGACGCCCTCAATTCTGTGGAAAACCACGGAACCGAGGACTAATGCATATGTGTGCCCAGGATGTTCATCACACATACACATACGTTCTACAAACTGAATTCAGATTATATATTACCACGAATAACAGAGTTTATTACAATAACTCATGAGTCTTGGGCTCATGTTCACAGCGGAAGTCTTATTTCTATGCAGCGGAAGTCTTTATTCTAATGCGGAAGCAAAAACTAATGCAGATGCAAATCTAAGCAGAAGTGGCTCCATCTCTACTCCCTCCACAGGCAAGGTTGAGAATAGATCACACGCCATAATGCTCCACTTGGTCTTCATAGTAGGCTTCTCCTGCTGCTGATGATGAAGTAATAATGCAAGTTTGAGTACAATGATGTACTCAGCAAGTGCGGGAAAACACATGATATGCAGCTCATAAACAAGGTAGATATAAAAAGGCTTATTTGCAGAAAAGCAGATTTGTAAAACCATGATAAAACAGCAACTTAACTTTAGATGAATGTAATCCCAGCATGAATTAAATTACCAACATACCTCCATCACTTCCCGTGCTCCATCCGAACATTAACCAATCCTTTATTCATACTCACGAATACCTCCTCGTATTCGCTACCATCTCACCTCATAAAACAACCTCATCTCACACCGAGACCAAACTCGCTGCCATGACTCAACAGTCATGCAACCATCTCATCACCCAGACTCAACAGTTCCAACAACCAAACCATAACCAAACCAATAACCTTCCCAATAACCATCCCAATAACCATCCCAACTAATCATGGCAGTTTAGCCAGATGCTCGTGACCGTAAGCTCGACTATCATGATAGTTTTAGACTCTGCAGAGTTTTCACCTCTTTACCCACAAGTTTGTGATTTCGTCACCCGTCGGCGACTGCAGAACCTCCATTATACCAGTACACGACCGTCGGTGTATGGTCAAGAGATCACAAAATAGCCTTTACAAAGGGGTTACTAGATGTATGGACTCACTAAGGTTTCACCGGCAGGCTAGAATCTACAATTCTACCACCCACGGACCCCCTCTTGTGCCATGCAGCTCCCAGGGCAGTCCTCACTTGACTCCCATAACATTCTAGCAACTTACCTAATTACTCAGCTAAGCCGCACCCATACTTGGCCTTGTGGTGGCACTGTTATCCTGGCATGTGCATGCATGAACCGGTCCTTAGATCTACGGCAAGTAAAACCACCACCTCATGCTATCTCATTCACAAACCCAGTCTTGCCTAGATCCCCTCCGATCCATGTCCATTATTAACATCAGTTTCTCATTATCATTACGAGTGCAGTTAGCTAGACACATCTATCTCGCTTCCCAATCCCATGGACTTAGCGAAGCAAAAAGCAAAAACCATACCCGACTCATAAACTTCCAAGACGACAAGGGTGGTTTAACCAAAACTAGTAAACTCCTATAAAAGGTTTCCCATCATGTTTGACTCAGCACACACACCTTTTCGCAAACAGAATAGTTTTACCCAAAACATAGGATCAACATGGTCAAGGAGCACTTGCCTTGTTCTTGCGGTTCCGGGGGTTCTTGGATCTCAAAACCTGGTTACTGCAGTTCGTTGTAGACAGCTCCCTGAGCTTGTCCTGCTAGGTAGGATCACATGCATACAAGATTCACAGAAATCAATATCATGCACAAACCTTAAACTAGATGCGATGATGCACATGCATGCTACCCTATGATTAATTTTATTAGATTGGTCTGTATGTTCTTGCATGGCTTGCATGGACAGAGGTGTTCGAATCAAAGGTGGACGTGGCGATGATCTTGTCTTTAGATCAACCTGATCATTAAGTGATCTATCCACGAGAAGGCTTATGTTCGATAGGAATCAAAGAACAGATGCAAGGAAAACACAATGATATCGTAAGGTGGTATTGGGCCCTACCTTACGTTTCCTCTTGGCTTTCGAGGCCCTCCTCAGACCGCTGGGCTGTCCTCCGGCGATCTTCCTTGCCGCGCTCGGGCGATGGCTTTCTCGGCTGGTTGGGGCTAGGGCTCTAAGTCGTCGGCTCAGGAGTTGGAAAAAATGTTTGTGGTTTCGGCCAGAGGTTTTGGGTTCTATTTATAATCGGGAAGGGAAGAGTCCTAATCTGATTGTATCCCAAATAAGAGTCTTATTCAGATCGTCGTTGGATCCTATCATCTTATCTTTAGGTGATTTAGTAACGTTGTGGAATTCAGGTCGGTTTCCTTTACGTACCGGTATTCTTACGCGTAACAGCCGTTCCAGAACTCGTTACCTTCGCGACGATGAGCTCCGGAAGCTCCACGTGTCCTTCGGGGCCTGGTATCTCCTTTTCGACAGAGACAGGCTCCGGTTGTGCCGCGTGTCAAGCGAGCGAGACCTCCCCCTTCTTCGGAGGTGAGCTCCGCACACGCCATGTGTCGGCGCCGGTCTTTCCTCTCCTCTTTCCTCAGGGACGGCTCCGAGGTCGACACGTGTCCAGCAGCGACGGACCTCCCGGAGATAAGCTCCGGTGGGGACACGTGTTCGATAGATCCAGACCTCTCGGAGATGGGTTCTGAGATTGACACGTATCCCGTGCGACTGGTCCTCTGACTTCCGCGAGGACTAGCTCCGAAGGTGACATGTGTCTTACGAAAAATACCTTTGCTTCTTCCGCAGAGGCTAGCTCCGTGGGCAACACGTGTCCCACAGGGTCGGACCTATTTCCAATTGCGGAGGTGACCCCCGAGCCTGCCATGTAGCCAGTTTAGCGGAGGACCTCTCCCAACTTCTCGGGGATGAACTCCGAACACGCCACGTGGCCTGCTGGCCGCGGAAGTTGCCTTCGGTGCTCTCTGAGAGCTTTATTGGCTATCCTTTTGATATTTGTCTATGTTCCTTCTTTTCTTAAAATGTTTTCTTCTTCATAAAACATGAACATATGCTGACACCCGAGATGAGGGTGTTACAAATCTACCCCCCCTTAAATTGAATCTCGCCCTCGAGATTCCTTAGTAGAAAATAGATGGGGAAATTCTGCCTTGATATCCTCTTCACGCTCCCATGTGGCTTCAGCTTCGGTGTGATGGCTCCATTGTACCTTGCACCATCGAATCACCTTGTTCCGGGTGACCCTTTCCTTTACGTCCAAGATTCAGACAGGGTGCTCTGCATAAGTCAGGTCCTCTTGTAGTTCAAGCTCTCCCGTTGATACTTGTTCCTCTGGTACTCTCAAGCACTTCTTGAGCTGGGATACATAAAACACGTCATGTACGTCGGAGAGGTGGTTTGGGAGCTCTAGTTGATAGGCTACTTCTCCTCGCTTATCCAGAATCTTAAATGGTCCAATGTAGCAAGGTGCTAGCTTGCCTTTGACGTTGAAACGTCGTTGGCCTCGGATAGGCGACACCTTAAGATATACGAAGTCTCCTACTTCGAAGGTCAACTTCCTGCGCCTATTGTCCGCATAGCCTTTCTGTCGTGACTGAGCAGCCTTTAAGTTTTCCCGTACAGTTTGGACTTGCTTTTCAGATTCTTGTAGTACTTCGGGTCCAAACACCTGGTTCTCTCCGGTCTCATTCCAGAACAGTGGCGTTCTACACCGTCTACCATATAAGGCATCGAAAGGCGACATTTTCAAGCTAGCTTGATAGCTGTTGTTATAGGAGAATTCGGCATACGGTAAACTCCTATCTCAACTACGCCCACGTTTCAAGGCGCAAGCTCTCAACATGTCCTCCAAAATTTGGTTTGTCCTTTCAGTTTGCCCATCCGTTTGTGGGTGATAGGCGGAGCTAAAATCCAGTCGTGTACCCATGGCTTTCTGCAGCTTCCTCCAGAATCTAGAGGTAAACTGAGAACCTCGATCTGAGACTATCCTCCTCGGAACTCCGTGATGGCACACGATCTGCTCCATGTCCAACTCTGCCAATTGTGCAACGTTGTAACTGGCCTTTACAGGGAGAAAATGGGCGGTTTTCGTCAATCGGTCCACAATGACCCAGATGGAGTCGTATCCCGACTGAGTACGTGGCAATCCGACGATGAAATCCATACTGATGTCCTCCCACTTCCATTCGGGTACTTTCAAAGGTTGCAACAATCCACCGGGTCTTTGATGTTCGGCCTTCACCCGTTGGCATGTGTCGCATAGGGCAACGTATTCGGCTATATCCCTCTTCATACCATCCCACCAATAACAAGTTTTCAAGTCCTTGTACATTTTGGTGCTTCCGGGATGTATGGAATAGGGGGAATCATGTGCCTCCTTCAATATCGTGTCGCGGAGGTGTCTTATGTTTGGCACACAAATCCTTTTTCCTAGCCAAAGCGTACCCTTTTCATCCTCCTTGAAATCCTTCTCTATTCCTTGTCGGATTCTTTCCTTGATCTCCTCGTCCGTTGCTTGGCCCTCTCTTATTTCTGGTTCCAATGAGGAGTGGATCTATATTATTTCCATGTTTTTCAAGAATCCGAGGTGTAACCGTTCAAACTCCATACGTAGTTCGGGTGGTAGCTCCCGAGCCGTGAGTTGATGACATGCTCCCTTTCTGCTCAATGCATCAGCTACTACATTGGCCTTCCCGGGGTGATAGTTGATTCCAACATCATAATCCTTGATGAGTTCTAATCATTGATGTTGCCTCAAATTTAAGTCCGTTTGTGTGAATATGTACTTGAGGCTTTTATGATCCGCATAGATCTCACATCGATGACCAAGGATATAATGTCTCCAAATCTTTAATGCATGCACTACTGCTGCTAACTCCAAGTCATGTGTAGGATAGTTAAGCTTGTGCTTCTTTAATTGCCGTGAGGCATAGGCTACCACTTGTCCTCCCTGCATGAGCACACATCCGAGCCCCTGTCTGGATGCGTCACAATATATGTCAAAGCTCTTGCTTATGTCCGGCAATACCAGAACCGGTGCTGTGGTTAGCCTTTTCTTGAGTTCCTCGAAACTTTCTTGGCAGGCTGGCGTCCATTGAAAAACCTTTCCCTTCATTAGCAACTCCGTCATAGGTTTTGCTATCTTAGAGAAGTCTTTAATGAAGCGTTGATAGTATCCTGCCATCCCAAGGAAACTCCGAATATCCCTCACGCTCTTCGGTTGGTCCCACTTCAGAACATCTCTCACCTTTCCAGGATCAACCGATACCCCTTCCTTGGAGATAATGTGGCCTAGGAAAGATATTTCCTTTAGCCAAAATTGACACTTGTTGAGCTTGGCATACAATTGATGATCACGCAACTTCTGCAGGGTCAATTACAAATGTTCTTCATGCTCCTCCTCACTTTTTGAATACACCATAATGTCATCAATGAAAACCACGACGAACTTGTCCAAGTACTCCATGAAAACCTTGTTCATAAGATACATGAAGTATGCGGGTGCATTCGTCAATCAAAAAGATATAACGGTATATTCATACGAACCATACCGTGTCCGAAAGGCTGTCTTAGGTATATCGGAGGGCTTAATATTCAGCTGGAAGTATCCCGACCGAAGATCAATCTTGGAGAACACTCGGGCTCCTTTCATTTGGTCGAACAGATCCTCTATACGGGGTAGAGGCTATTTGTTCTTGATTGTCACCTCGTTGAGAGACCTATAGTCCACGCACATCCTTTGGGTTCCATCCTTCTTGTCTACGAAGAGCACCGGAGCTCCGCATGGTGACGAGCTTGGACGGATAAAACCCTTCTCCAACTGTTCTTGAATTTGCTTCTTGAGTTCAACTAGCTCATTGACGGGCATCCTATAAGGTCTTTTGGCTATGGGTGCAGTTCCGGGTACCAACTCTATGGCAAACTCAATGTCCCGGTCAGGTGGCATACCTGGAAGCTCTTCCGGGAACACGTCCGAAAACTCTCAAACCACCGGAATACTGTCCAATGCTACTCCTTCAATGTGGTTCAGATTTGCCCCTTCAGTGGTTTGCTGGGCTGACTCAAACTCGACACGAATACCGTGCTCGTTTGTCAACTGCACGCTCCTTTCAGCACATTGGATTACTCCATTGTGCTTGCTTAGCCAATCCATTCCGAGTATGATGTCAATCCCTTGGGAGTCCAAGACAATAAGGTTGGCAAGGAAGTCTACCCCCCTTATTTTAAGGCTTACTTTCGGACATACTATATTAGTCCTAATTTCTCCTCCGGGAGAATTAACTAACATAGCACATTCTAAGTGGGATATGGGTAGATGATGTTTGTCAACATATTTGGATGATATAAAGGAATGAAATGCTCCAGAATCAAATAAGATGGTGGCTGGGTTGGAGTTGGCAAGGAACATACCAATTACGACGTCCTCAGCCTGTTGTGCTTCCTCAGCAGTGACATGGTTCACGTCGCCGCGAGCATAATTCTGCTGTACACGGTTCCCTTGATTGTCTCCTCCGTTCGGTCGCGGGTTCTGCATGGGCACGTTACCTTGCTGTCTAGGGCCTCTCCTCGGGCACTGGTTCATGAAGTGGCCTACCTCCCCGCATGCAAAGCTTGCCCTGTTGCCTACGGCAGCAGGTGCGTTGGGGCGGGGGTTTTGAACACGGGCGCCGTTGTTAGGTCGGGGCGCAGGAGGCATGGGCACACGAGGTGCTGGAGCAACGAGTTGTTGCTGTGGTGGCTGACCAGGGCGGTATGCAGGAGTGGTCGATCCATACTGCGGTGCAGGGGGCTTGTACCTAGGTC
Organism: Neostapfia colusana; assembly: GCA_030760725.1. Taxonomy (NCBI): domain Eukaryota; kingdom Viridiplantae; phylum Streptophyta; class Magnoliopsida; order Poales; family Poaceae; genus Neostapfia; species Neostapfia colusana. The sequence goes on along the minus strand of JASWHV010000017.1, from coordinate 25,422,327 downwards.
GTACGTTGCTCCCTTGGGGCTGGTATGGCATCTTCCTCTTGCACTCTCGCTCGATCTCTCGGATCTTGCTTTCAACTACTATGGCCTTGTCAACCAGCTTCTGGAAGCTTACGTAGTCATTGTTGAGGAGCTGAACCTGGATCTCATTGTTCAACCCTCTCATGAACAGGTACTGCTTCCTCTGATCTGAGTTGACATCTTCAGGGGCATACCGGGACAGTTGTATGATCTTGTTGAGATATTCATTCACACTTTTCTGTCCTTGGCGGAGACCTTCGAACTCCTGCCTTTTGATCATCATTACACCAACAGGGATGTAGTGAGAGCGGAAACTTTCCTTGAACTCAGTCCAAGTGTTTGTCTCCGGGTTGGCATGAGCGTTGCTTAGGGCATCCCACCAGTCAGCAGCGGCTCCCGTAAGTTGGTGCGACGCGAAGAGAACCTTCTCTCGGTCATTGCACTGAACAATGGCAAGCTTTTTCTCCATGGATTTTAACCAATCATCGTCCTCCATGGGATCACTAGCTTGAGCAAAGGTGGGTGGTCGAGTTCTCATGAACTCTCCCAACCTGTTATGAGCCGGTGGTGGTGGTGGCGGTGGTGCCGGAACGGGGTTTTGGTTGGCCTGTAATTGACCCAAAGTTTGGATCATGGTTTGCATAAGCTGGTTTTGCATGGCCATCCACCTTTCCAGATGATTTTCGCCAGCTCCTGGGTTAGCAGGAACTTCATCATGGTCATCCTCCTGGATGTTCCTTCGGCCGGTGTTTCCTCTCACCATCTGTGAGACAGATCGAAATAGAATAGGATGTAAGAAGGTTAGGTAGATTCCCTCTAACTATATGCATCAAGGTGAGTTGGACTATGTATATATTAGCCCATATGAGGATGTGAGTAAGTGCCGAAACATCTCACACCTCTTTGTTCTTACGTGTGGATATGGACAATTTTTTGAGACGTCCCACCACTCACACTAATCATACAATCATAAATAATCATCACAAGGGCCCACACAACTCCTATTCAAGGATGGTTTCCTATGTCAAGGTGTTTTTAAGGCCAATCTAAGCCATTCACCCTAGGATGTTTCCTTCGGTCACCGTGGCTTAATTACCTGTTACTCCTATTTAGGGGTGTAACTTACTGTTAACCCGTGGCTCTAATATCAATCTAAGGTTTCTATCTAGGCGAGTAACCTACTGTCAACCCGTGGCTCTGATACCAATCTGTGACGCCCTCAATTCTGTGGAAAACCACGGAACCGAGAACTAATACATATGTGTGCCCAGGATGTTCATCACACATACACATACGTTCCACAAACTGAATTCAAATTATATATTACCACGAATAACAGAGTTTATTGCAATACCTCATGAGTCTTGGGCTCATGTTCACAGCGGAAGTCTTATTTCTATGCAGCGGAAGTCTTTATTCTAATGCGGAAGCAAAAACCAATGCGGATGCAAATCTAAGCAGAAGTGGCTCCATCTCTACTCCCTCCACAGGCAAGGTTGAGAATAGATCACACGCCATAATGCTCCACTTGGTCTTCATAGTAGGCTTCTCCTGCTGCTGATGATGAAGTAATAATGCAAGTTTGAGTACAATGATGTACTCAGCAAGTGCAGGAAAACACATGATATGCAGCTCATAAACAAGGTAGGTATAAAAAGACTTATTTGCAGAAAAGCAGATTTGTAAAACCATGATAAAACAGCAACTTAAATTTAGATGAATGTAATCCCAGCATGAATTAAATTACCAAGATACCTCCATCACTTCCCGTGTTCCATCTGAACATTAACCAATCCTTTATTCATACTCACGAATACCTCCTCGTATTCGCTACCATCTCACCTCATAAAACAACCTCGTCTCACACCGAGACCAAACTCGCTGCCATGACTCAACAGTCATGCAACCATCTCATCACCCAGACTCAACAGTCCCAACAACCAAACCATAACTAAACCAATAACCTTCCCAATAACCATCCCAATAACCATCCCAACTAATCATGGCAGTTTAGCCACGTGCTCGTGACCGTAAGCTCGACTATCATGATAGTTTTAGACTCTGCAGAGTTTGCACCTCTTTACCCACAAGTTTGTGATTTCGTCACCCGTCGGCGACTGCAGAACCTTCATTATACCAGTACACGACCGTCGGTGTATGGTCAAGAGATCACAAAATAGCCTTTACAAAGGGGTTACTAGATGTATGGACTCACTAAGGTTTCACCGACAGGCTAGAATCTCCAATTCTCCCACCCACAGGCCCCCTCTTGTGCCATGCAGTTCCCAGGGCAGTCCTCACTCGACTCCCATTCCCCGCGCCTTCCACAGTCCATAACATTCTAGCAACTTACCTAATTACTCAGCTAAGCTGCACCCATACTTGGCCTTGTGGTGGCACTGTTATCCTGGCATGTGCATGGATGAACCGGTCCATAGATCTACGGCAAGTAAAACCACCACCTCATGCTACCTCATTCACAAACCCAGTCTTGCCTAGATTTCCCTCCGATCCATGTCCATTATTAACATCAGTTTCTCATTATCATTACGAGTGCAGTTAGCTAGACACATCTATCTCGCTTCCCAATGCCATGGACTCAGCGAAGCATAAAGCAAAAACCATACCCGACTCATAAACTTCCCAGGCGACAAAGGTGGTTTAACCAAAACTAGTAAACTCCTATAAAAGGTTTCCCATCATGTTTGACTCAGCACACACACCTTTTCGCAAACAGAATAGTTTTACCCAAAACATAGGATCAACATGGTCAAGGAGCACTTGCCTTGTTCTTGCGGTTCCGGGGGTTCTTGGATCTCAAAACCTGGTTGCTGCAGTTCGTTGTAGACAGCTCCCTGAGCTTGTCCTGCTAGGTAGGATCACGTGCATACAAGATTCACAGCAATCAATATCATGCACAAACCTTAAACTAGATGCGATGATGCACATGCATGCTACCCTATGATTAATTTTATTAGATTGGTCTGTATGTTCTTGCATGGCTTGCATGGACAGAGGTGTTCGAATCAAAGGTGGACGTGGTGATTATCTTGTCTTTAAAACAACCTGATCATTAAGTGATCTATCCATGAGAAGGCTTCTGTTCGATAGGAATCAAAGAACAGATGCAAGGAAAACACAACGATATCGTAAGGTGGTATTGGGGCCTACCTTACATTTTCTCTTGGCTTTTGAGGTCCTCCTCAGACCGCTGGGCTGTCCTCCAGCGATCTTCCTTGCCGCGCTCCGGCGATGGCTTTTTCGGCGGGTTGGGGCTAGGGCTCTAAGTCGTCATCTCAGGAGTTGGAAAAGAAGTTTGTGGTTTCGGCCAGAGGTTTTAGGTTCTATTTATAATCGGGAAGGGAAGAGTCCTAATCTGATTGTATCCTGAATAAGAGTCTTATTCAGATCGTCGTTGGATCCTATCATCTTATCTTTAGGTGATTTGGTCACGTTGTGGAATTCAGGTCGGTTTCCTTTACGTACCGGTATTCTTACGTGTAACAGCCGTTCCAGAACTCGTTACCTTCGCGGCGATGAGCTCCGGATGCTCCACGTGTCCTCCGGGGCCTGGTATCTCCTTTTCCGCAGAGACGGGATCCGGTTGTGCCACGTGTCAAGCGAGCGAGACCTCCCCCTTCTTCGGAGGTGAGCTCCGCACACGCCACGTGTCGGTGCTGGTCTTTCCTCTCCTCTTTCCTCAGGGACGGCTCCGAGGTCGACACGTGTCCAGCAGCGACGGACCTCCCGGAGATAAGCTCCGGTGGCGACACGTGTTCGATAGATCCTGACCTCTCAGAGATGGGTTCTGAGATCGACACGTATCCCGTGCGACTGGTCCTCTGACTTCCGCGAGGACTAGCTCCGAAGGTGACATGTGTCTTACGAAAAATGCCTTTGCTTCTTCCGCAGAGGCTAGCTCCATGGGCAACACGTGTCCCACAGGGTCGGACCTCATTCCAATTGCGGAGGTGACCCCCGAGCCTGCCATGTAGCCAGTTTAGCGGCGGACCTCACCCAACTTCTCGGGGATGAACTCCGAACACACCACGTGGCCTGCTGGCCGCGGAAGTTGCCTTCGGTGCTCTCTGAGAGCTTTATTGGCTATCCTTTTGATATTTGTCTTTGTTCCTTCTTTTCTTAAAATGTTTTCTTTTTCATAAAACATGAACATATGCTGACACCCGAGATGAGGGTGTTACACTTTGATACCAATCTGTGACGCCCTCGTTTCTGTGGAAAATCCAAGGAACCGAGAACTGATTCATATGTGTGCCCAGGATGTTCATCACACAGACACATATCATCCACAAACTGAATTCAGAATATATATTACCACGAATAACATGGTTTATTACAATGTTTCATGAGTTTTGGACTAATGCTAACAGCGGAAGTCTTATCTAAGCAGCCGAAGTCTTCTAACTAGTGCGGAAGCAATCTAAGCAGCAGCGGCTCCATCTCTACTCCATCCCCGCAGGCAAGGTTGAGGACATATTACATGCCTAATGCTCCACTTGGTCTTCATAGTAATCTTCTCCTGATGATGAAGTAATGATACAAGTTTGAGTACAATGATGTACTCAGCAAGTGCGGGAAAATATGATATGTAGCTCACAACAAGAAAGGTATAAAAGGCTCATTGCAGAAAGCCAAGTTATTTATCAAAATCACGATAAAACAGCAACTTAACTTTAAGTGAATGTAATCCCAACAAGTATTAAAATATCAACATACCTCCATTATGTCTCATCACTTTCCATGTCTTAACCAGACATTGCTCATGAATACCATCTCGTATTCACTACCATCTCACGAATACCATCTCGTATTCGCTACCATCTCACGAATACCATCTCGTATTCTCTACCATTCAGTTCCGTCTCTCTCTGAGACCAAATCTCGTTGCCATGACTCATAAGTCATGCAACCAAATCTTATCACCCGGACTCAACAGTCCCAAAAACCAAACAAAAAACATAACCAATAATCATAACCAATAACTATAACCAATAACCGTCCCAACTAATCATGGAAGTTGGCCAGGTGCTCGTGACCGTAAGCTCGGCTATCATGATAGTTTTAGACTCTGCAGAGTTTGTACCACTTTACCCACAAGTTTGTGATTTTGTCACCCGTCGGCGACTGCAGAACCTCTATTATACCAGTACACAGCCGTCGGTGTATGGTCAAGAGATCACAAAATAGCCTTTAAAAAGGGGCTACTAGATGTATGGACTCACTAAGGTTTCAACGGCAGGCTAGAATCTCTAATTCTCCCACCCACGGGCCCCCTCTTGTGCCATGCAGTTCCCAGGGCAGTCCTCACTCGACTCCCATTCCCCGCGCCTTCCATGGTCTATAACAAACTAGTAACTTACCTAATTAGTCAGCTAAGCCGCACCCATACTTGGCCTTGTGGTGGCACTGTTATCCTGGCATGTGCTCGCATGAACCGGTCCTTAGATCTATGGCAAGTAACCACCATCTCATGTTACCTCATTCACATACCCAGGCTTGCCTAGATCTCCCTCCGATCCATGTTCATTAACAACATCAGTTTCTCATTATCGTTACGAGTGCAGTTAGCTAGGCACATCTATCTCACTTCCCAATCCCATGGACTCAGCGAAACATAAAAGCAAAAACCATACAAGGGTGGTTTAACCAAAACTAGTAAACTCCTATAAAAGGGTTTCCCTTTATGTTTGACTCAGCACACACACCTTTTTGCAAAAAAAATAGTTTTCCAAAACATAGGATCAATATGGTCAAGGGGCACTTGCCTTGTTCTAGTGGTTCCGGTTGCTCTTGGATCTCGAAACCTTGTTGTTGCAGCTCGTTGTAGACAGCTCCCTGAGCTTGTCCTTCTATACATGATTGCACACATACAAGATTCATAACAATCAATACTATGCACAAACTTTAACCAGATGCAATGATGCATATGCATGCAATTCCTATGATGCAGTTTTGGTTTGTACGTGTTCTTGCATGGCTTGCATAGTTTTACGATGAACAGAGGTGTTTGGATCAATTGTGGACGTGGCGATGATCTTGACTTTAGATCAAACCGATTAACACGTGATTTGTCCATGAAAAAGCTTCTGTTCGAAAGGAATCGAAGAACAGATGCAAAGAAAGAGTGATGATGTCGTAAGGTGGTATTGGAGACCTACCTTACATTTCCTCTTGTTCTCGGGGTCCTTCTCCTAGCAAGACAGATCGTTGGGCTCTCTTCCGGCGACCTCTGGTGACTGACCTCTGGCAAAGGGGTTTAGCTCGGTGAGTTTGGGGCTAGGGCTTCTAAGTTGTCGGCTTAGAGAAGATGTTACGACCAAGGGATTTGCTTCGGGTTCTATTTATAATCGGGAAGAGAAGAGTCCTAATCTGATTGGATTTCGAATAAGAGTCCTATTCAAATTGTTTCCTAGATCCTAACAACTTTATCTTAGATTGATTCGGTGTGGTAACCTTGTGGAAATCGTGTCGGTTTCCTCCCGTACCGGCATTCCCACGCGTACAGAGGGAAAACCTCTTCAGAATCGCTTTACCTTCGCGGCGGTGAGCTCCGGAAGCTCCACATGTCCTGCGGAAACCTGGGCTCCCTTTTTCGCAAAGACCAGCTCCGGTTGTGCCACGTGTCAGGCAGGCGAGACCTCCCTCTTTCTCAGAGGTGGGCTCCTCGTACATCATGTATCCTGGCGGGTCGGGACCTCCCCTCTATTCAGAGATGAGCTCCGCGCATGCCACGTGTCAGTACCAGACCTCCCCTCTCTTCGGAGATGGCTCCGGGTGTGCCATGTGTCAATTCCGGACCTCCCTTTCTTTGAAGTGAGCTCCGTGAGTGCCACGTGTTCCGTGCAACTAAACCTTTCTCTCCGCAGCGACTAGCTCCGCAGCCGACACGTGTCCTGTGGGACTGGCCTCACTTCTCCGCAGAGGCTAGCTCCGGGGGCAACACGTGTCCCATGGGGGTCAGATCGCTCCTTCTTTTGCGGGGACGAGCCCCGAGCCTGCCACATAGTCAATTTAGTGGCGGACCTCTCCCCACTTGCGGGGTTGAGCTCTGGACACGCCACGTGGTAGCGAGCCGCGGGAGTTGTCTTTGGCGCTCTCTCTGTGAACTGGAATTGGCTCCTTTTGGCTATCTCCTGATTCTTCTCTATTTCCACTTATAAAAATGTTTATGAAACATGAATATATGCAGAATTCGAAAATGAGGGTGTCACAATCTCACTTGTACCACTCTTCCGATACGGGTGCAGCTCAAAAGTAGTGTTCTCAAGCTGCTGACGGAAGGCATAGCACAGTCCGGTGAGTGCATCCCATGCAGCATCATCGATAGCTTCTGCCCTTGTAGCTCTTCATGTGGGTGCGAAATGTCGAGTGACAACCATACCTTTAGATAGGATGGTTACCTCAGCCTTCCACTCTTCATGTCCGAGACGAGGGACTTTCTTGAGAAGATATTCCGGGTATAAGCTGCAGCAATCCAGAAATCCTTTGAGCTCCTTGGATATGTGTCCTCCTTCCATTACGTCGGACCAAAATTTTTGAACTGAATGGTTGGCCCGTTCATCACCTTCATTATTGGTTTCAGCAAGGGGTGGCTCCTCTTCATATTCATCTCCTTCCGACATAGCTTCATGAGGCTCCACGGGGTTTAAGCCCGCGTGAAGTCCTCTTGATGTGCGTACAAATGTCGTTCTTGTGGATCATCCTCCATGTCATCTTCGAATGGTTCCACCTCTTCCGGGTCCTCTTCCTCATGCACAGAGCTATTGACTTCATGAATGTAGCTTAGAGGGGGTGAATAGGCTTTTCGATACTTTGTTAAAACCTGAAACACTTAGTAGTTTATCAAATACAGGGAAATCGGACTAGTCCAGTAGAGTGCGGACTAGTCCATTTTCGAAACAGAGAAAAATCGGACTAGTTCGGTACCGTGCGGACTAGTCCGGTATTCGTGGACTAGAGAGATCAAGATTGATCAATGTTCACTTCTAGTACTCTATGCAGTGGAAATAAATTGATAACTTAGATGTATTGCAACAGTGATACAATGAATGACATGAATCAACTTTGATTCTAATGTTTGAACGTGAATTTCAAAGGATTGATTAAACACTAGAATATGATGAACAATTAATGAACAAGAGTAGGAGACAAGTGTTTATCCCGAGGTTCGATTCCACGAAGGAAATCTACGTCCCCATTGAGGAGTCCACTAAGGACCGTGTCTTCACCAACCCTATCCTCGTCGAATCGCCACAAAGGCCGATTCTCTTCCACTAATCACAAGGGGGAATAAATCTTTTAAGGGGCCTTCTCACAAGTTGAGGGCTCCCCAAGAATTACAATGAATTAAAACAACCAAACACACTCAACAGATGAACAATTAACAAACAAGAGTGTACGAGAGATCAAACCCAGGAGCTCAAGATGTGTAGAACAAGTCTCTCCTTTGATCAATTGCTAATCCCCAAAGAATTGATCCTTCTTAGGTTAGAATGTGTGGAGAGATGTGAATTTTGGGCTCTTGGGAGGTGTGATGGTGCAGGGAGTTCAAGAGTTATGGTGGTATGGCCGTACACCTCTTTTTATAGTAGGGTTTCCAATGGTTACGTTAGGGTTTGCGATGTCCGGACTAGTCCGTGGTTGACTCCAGACTAGTCCAGTGTGCGGTGTATGGAAAACCCTAAGTGTTGTGAGATAATGGACTAGTCCGTAGTAGTGCGGACTAGTCCGTTTTCTGTCCAGAGATAAAATTGGACTTGTCCGGATGATATCGGACTAGTCCGTTTTCTGGACAGAAGGAAAATCGGACTAGTCCGGTTAATATCGGACTAGTCCGCACATGCTGAAATTGTGCAGCTAGTTTGATTTCTTCCACTTGAGCTCTTGGGGTGTGTTTCTCCAACACACTCTATACTAAGTGATCTAATCTTTTCAGTTTTTGAGCTCTTATCAATTTGGATCCTTCTTCTCCTTTCTTTTTGCGCTTTTTCTTAATTTCTTTGAGAACCTGCGCTCATTCTCAACAATTTTGTTAGGGTCTCATTTGTTTGTCATAAATCAACCAAAACCCACAAGGGATGCCTAGATGCACTTCCAATCTCCCCCGTTTTGGTGATTGATGACAACCAATTGAGATCTCACAAATATGACAATAAAAATTCAGATTTTCATAAAGTGTGCATATATGAGCTTTGGACAAAATAGGCAAAGTAGACATAAAACATATGTGCACTCTTTATGGTGGGGTGCAGAACTATGTGTGTGAGCAATAATTTTGATGTGAATATCATAATGAGCATAGTCATAACATCATCAAGAGCCTCAATCCTTCATAGCAATTTTAAACATACATCATTAATCAAAAGCATAACATAGTCATCTAACAAAAAGCATAATGCTAACATAAGTCTTACAAAAGCATAAGGGAAGTTTAAGTCTTACAACAGCGTGATGATAGCATAATAGTATACGTCTTACAAAAACTCATTTCTCAAGCTAGGACATGAAAAGAAAGACCTACGACCTAAGACTCCCCCTTAATCTCTCCCCCTTTGGCATCAAGGCACCAAAAAGGAGAGGAGGGATCTACGTGTCATCACCGGCTCACTCCTTGCTGTCGGTCCTTTCTTTATCTTCATCATCAGCCTGATGGAGAGGAGGAGAGGAACCACTTGTTGTGCCAAAGTAGGCACGCTCTGATGGAGAGAGAGGAGGAAGCTCTGTAAACTCAGATGCAGAGTCCTCTGAGATGACCGGGGATCCAATGGGCTCAATCGCTAGTTTTTGGCATATTTGTTTGACATTGGCCTTCATGTATCTCATTTCTTCTTTTCTTGCCTTGTTCATCATATGAAGATTCACCTCAGTTTTGCGGCAAGAACTGAAAATAGCAGCCAAAATCTTCATAACCCCACTAGAGGAACTTTTGTGTGGAGAGGCCCTAGTATTGGATGAAGGCCTTGTGTCTTCTTGATCTCTCTCTGGATGTTCTTCAGGTGATCCAGGAGAGGAGGCAGCTAGGAGGGAGGCCTGAGGAGGCTTCTGAGGCCCTAGAGCAGTATCCTCTACATCCTTCACAAACTCAATTCCTGTGACTTTCTCAATCATGAACATCAAGTAAGGTGCATAGCCACAGGAGCGGTTTGGTGTGCAGGATATGTTTACCATGTCATTCCAAGTGTAATCGAAGATATTAAATCTTCTCCTCCTGCTGATTACTTTCATCAAGGTTCTCAAGTAACCTTGGACACTCCCGACATCTCCATCCTTTGGAGCAATGGTCTTTCGGAGCACTCTGTTGAGAACAATAAAGAAGGGCTTCATGTCCTTGGTTGAGGGAGGGTTGAATGGAAGTCGAGTATCATAGAGAAACTCCATCTTGTCCTTCTCCACAACTCCCAGATTGTGAATCACAATCTCATCATTGCCGGTGTCCTCAAGGTGCAGCAGTCTGGCAAACTCAGTGTAGGAAATTGTGTACTTGGATCCATGTGTCATCCAAGTCACTTTGTCTTCTCCATCATGATCAAAGTGACAAGTTGAGTAAAACTGGGCAATGATCTCATCATTCCAGTTGTACCTGAAGGCGAGCAACTCCTTGAGTCCATGTCTCTCTGCAGCCTCTATTACCTCCTCAAAGGCTTCACAGCTCTTCCTTTCAAAGTACGTCCAGTCGATCCATTGACTTTGGACCACTAGATTCTTCATTTGGAGGTACACCGAACTGTAGTAGTCCGAGTGAAAGTTGCTCCAAAATCTCTTGTCGGCTGCCTTTTTGCCAGAGCTATAGGCATCAACCTTCCTCAGGTTCCATCCCACATCACTCCCCTTGCCATTGAACTTCTGCTCCGAGGGATCCCTATTTCCCTGCCTTGGAGATGTCATCTTGAGGGGACCAATTGGGCCGGAAGCAAACCCCTTTCCCATGCCCTTGGTTTGGCGTTGAGCCGCCGAGCTAGAACCAACCACATTTGCTTTTGAAGCTGGTCTCTTGATTGTAACCTTTTGACTCACCCTAGGAGGGGTGAGCGAAGGCTCAGCAGCACGTTCTTTTCTCTTGTTGGAGCGAGACTCCGGAGGATGAGACATCACATCTTGATCCATCTCGGCCTCAAAGTCGGAGAGACTCTCATTTGATCCCGACATGATTTCTGACAAGGAAGATATAGTGGGTATGAATAATCAAGGATGACAAAGGATTGCATTGAATTGACATAAGCTAGAATTCCCTAACAAGATCCCTGAATCAAGGCATACCGGACTAGTCCGGTGTTCAGGGTCGGACTAGTCCGGAGCACCAGATTTGTCCGCCCTAAGAATAGACTAGTCCGTTATGAGGCTGCTCAAGCCCTAATTTGTTGAAATTTGAGATTATTCAATGTAAATATGATCTAGGGTACATGGAATACATCAATAGAGCATGCATTGACTAAAGGAGCTAGGATATTTGAGCAAAAACAAGGAAAATCGAAGGGTCTAGGGTTTGGAATGAAGTTTACCAAATCCTTTGATTCGAAGCGTTGAAGGAGTTCTTGATCCGGACTAGTTTGGGGTTGTTGATCCCTTTGCAATGGGGATCAATTCCAATGGAAATTTGAGAGGTTTTGATGGAGAACTTGCAAATTTACCTTGGGAGCCCTTGAGTGAGGAGAGAGAGAGTGGGGAGGGTTGTGAGGATGAAGAAGATTAGGTTTGAACCGGCCTTAGGGTTATGGAGTCGAAATATCGGACTAGTCCGGACCATATCGGACTAGTCCGTTTTCTGGTCAGAGAGAAAATTGGACTAGTCCGTGGTTGTCTGGACTAGTCTAGACTAACGGACTAAGTGCGGACTAGTTTGCCAGTGCAGACTAGTCCGGGGTGACCACGGGCTAGTCTGTGGTCCCTTGTGCAGAAGTGTACAAAACATATATATGTATGTATTCAAAGGTTCCTATTAAGTGATAAGGGACAAAGGCACACATATATTCTTGATGAATATGATCAGTAAACATACAACAATCAAGCTATGACCATGGTTCACCAAGATCAAGTAACTAACATAGTTTTTAGGAGGAAAATAGAGAAGGATGGTTTTTCAACACAATTAACATGATTTTGAGGATGGCATACAGCTATGCAAGTTCTCAAGCCACGTTTTTAGCATCAAGGATATTTAGTTCATTTCGGAGCTCACAAAAGTGTTTTTCATCAAGTGGCTTGGTAAAGATATCGGCTAGTTGTTTTTCAGTGTTGACATGGGAAATGTCTATGTCTCCTTTCATTGATTGATCTCTCAAAAAATGATGTCGGATATCTATGTGTTTGGTTCTAGAGTCCTCAATAGGGTTATGGGCAATTTTAATAGCACTCTCGTTGTCACAAAGGAGTGGAATATGGCTCATATTGTAACCGTAATCACTTAGAGTTTGTCGCATCCAAAGGAGTTGTGCACAACAACTCCCGGCTGCAACATACTCCGCTTCGGCTGTGGATAGAGCAATTGAATTTTGTTTCTTGGAGGACCAAGAAACTAGGGATCTACCTAGGAATTGGCAAGTACTAGAAGTACTTTTTCTATCTACCTTGCATCCGGCATAACCCGCATCGGAGTATCCAATGAGATTGAATTTTGAACCTTTGGGATACCAAAGGCCTAGGTTGGGTGTATGAACTAAATATCTCAAAATTCTTTTAACGGATGTCAGATGACATTCCTTAGGATTGGCTTGAAACCTTGCACACAAACATACACCCAACATGATATCAGGCCTAGATGCACATAAATAGAGTAGGGAGCCAATCATGGAACGATATACCTTTTGATCCACATTTGGTCTGTCTTCATTTAGATCCAAGTGTCCATTTGTGGCCATGGGAGTCTTTATGGGCTTTGCTTTGTCCATTCTAAACTTTTTGAGAATGTCTTGAGTGTACTTTGTTTGGCTTATGAACGTCCCGTCCTTTTGTTGCTTCACTTGAAATCCCAAGAAGTAACTCAACTCTCCCATCATGGACATATCGAATCTATCTGTCATAATCTTGCTAAATTCTTGACAAAAGGATTTGTTAGTTGAATCAAATATAATATCGTCAACATAGATTTGGCAAATGAAGAGATCACCATCAAAGTGTTTAGTAAACAAGGTGTAATCAGCTTTTCCGATCTTGAAGTCATTTTGAATAAAAAAAATCTCTAAGGCACTCATACCAAGCTCTAGGAGCTTGTTTGAGGCCATAGAGAGCCTTACGCAGTTTGAACACATAGTCGGGGTGCTCTTGATCTTCAAAACCGGGTGGTTGCTCCACGTACACCTCCTCCTTGATCGGTCCGTTGAGAAAGGCGCTTTTCATGTCCATTTGATAAAGCTTGAAATCATGGTGAGTAGCATATGCAAGTAATATATGAATCAATTCAAGCCTAGCCACGGGAGCAAAAGTCTCATCAAAATCTAAACCTTCGACTTGTGAGTACCCTTTTGCCACAAGTCGTGCCTTGTTCCTTGTCACCACTCCATGTTCATCTTGCTTGTTGCGGAAGACCCATTTAGTGCCAACGACGTTGGACTTGGGTCTTTCAACAAGCTCCCACACTTCCGTTCCTTTTGAAGTTGTTCAATTCTTCTTGCATCGCCATCACCCAGTCCAGATCATTTAATGCATCCTCAACCCTGTATGGTTCCAAAAAAGATACAAAGGAATAGTGTTCACAAAAATTAGCTATGCGAGATCGAGTTATTACTCCCTTTCGGGTGTCACCGATTATGTTGTCAATGGGGTGATCTCTTTGGATGCTTTGGTGTACTCTTGGATGTGGCACTTGTGGTCTTGAATCTTCATCATTATCTTCTTCTCCCCTGGATAGTTGCTCTCATTGATGTTTTTGTCTTCTTGATTTTCTTGAGGTTGATCTTGTATGGAAGCTCCCCCTTGATCATTTTCCTCCATCTGTGTTTCATTTGAAGATGGAACTTGTGGTCGAACATCGCCCAATGCCATCCTTCTCAATGCTTGATATGGAGCTTCTTCTTGATCTAGCACACACTGATCAACTTCTTTTCTTGAGAGCCGTTAGTTTCATCGAACACTACGTCACGTGCTACTTCAACAAGTCTGGAGGTTTTGTTGAACACACGATAAGCATAGGAGTTCGAATCATAGCCAAGTAAGAAACCTTCATCAGACTTTGAAGCAAACTTTGAAGCCCTTGGCTTCTTATTTAAAATATAAAATTTTGAACCAAAAACTCGAAAATATGGAATATTTGGCTTGTTACCCTTGAGTAGTTCATAAGAGGTTTTCTTGAGCAACCGATGAAGATATAGTCGATTTATGGCGTGACAAGCGGTGTTAACCGCTTCAGCCCAAAACCTGTCCGAAGTCTTGTATTCATCGAGCATTGTCATTAACATCTCAATGAGAGTTCTATTCTTCATTTCGTCTACTCCGTTTTGTTGAGGAGTATATGGTGCTGAAAATTCGTGCTTTATCCCTTCTTCGTCTAGATACTCCTCAACTTGGGTGTTCTTGAATTCTGTCCCATTGTTGCTTGGTATGTTCTTAATCTTCAATGAGAATTCATTTTGGGCACGCTTGATGAACTTCTTGAGGGTTCCTTGAGTTTCTGTCTTATCATGCAAAAAGAAAACCCACGTGAAGCGTGAAAAATCATCAACAATGACTAGACCGTATTTATTACCGCTGATGCTTATGTAGGCAACTGGACCAAATAGATCTATGTGAAGGAGCTCAAGCGGTCTTGTTGTAGTCATGACATTCTTCACGGGATGGGGTGCTCCTACTTGCTTTCCTGCTTGGCACGCTCTACGCGACATGTCTTTCTCAAAAACAACATCCTTTAAACCTCAGATGTGATCGCCTTTGAGGAGTTTTTGAAGATTCCTCATACCAACATGTGCTAGCCGTCTATGCCACAGCCAACCCATGTTGGTCTTTGCAATCAAGCATGTGTCAAGTTCGGCTTTATCTTTGTTGAAGTCAACTAGATAAAGTTTTTCCTTCAACACACCCTTGAATGCAATTGAGTTATCACTCCTTCTAAAGACGGTCACACCCTCATTAGTGAATAAGCAATTATAACCCTTGTCACATAATTGAGATATGGACAAAATATTATAATCCAGGGAGTCAACATGTAAAACATGACAGAGAGTATGTTGTGATGAAATTACAATTTTACCGGTACCAAGCACTTTTCCTTGACTATTATCACCAAAGTAAATGTTTTCGCTTGGATTTTCATTTTCCTCATATTCCATGAACATTCTTCTTTCTCCGGTCATGTGATTGGTGCATCCACTATCTAGCACCCATTTTGCTCCACCGGATGAGTAAGTCTGCAAAAACAATTTATGCCTTGGTCTTAGGTACCGAAGCTTGCTTGGGTCCTTTGAGGTTAGTGACAAGTGATTTGGGCACCCACACATGAGAATTGGTACTCCCATGGCGTGACCCAACATATTGAGCATAAACGCTTCCAAGATTACTTTTGATAAGTACATATGAAGCATCAAAGGTTCTAAATAGAAGTTGTTGTTCATATGTATTCACATTGTTAAATTTATCAACATTACTAAGTTTTGTAACTTGAGAAGAGTTTCCCTTGACAAAGGCAATGCAACCCTTTTTATTCTTGTGGCTTCTAGCATTTTGCTTTTTACCATTAGAATATCCGATGCCATATTTGACATTGGGAGGTCTTGTGACTGAGTATGCACTGCGTGCATACTTGATCTTCTCCTTGTCAAATATGCCACTTTGAGAAGATTGCTTGTCCTTTGTCAATTTTGGCTTTTTCTTCATGTTAGTGTCACTTTTGGTACAGGTGCAAGTAATACTAGTTTCAGACTTTATGTGTTGAGAATGTGAGTTAGAAGTTTATGAAGAACCACTTTGCTTGAGTGACTCAAATTGTCCCTCAAGGATCTTGTTAACTTTGGTTAAGTTAGCAAGTTCATCCTTGATGGTGGTGTTTGAGTCTTTTAACTTCAAGCAAGCTTCCTTGCTTGAAGCTAATTCAAGCTCTAGTGATTTATTTTGTTCCTTTTCAAGTTCAAGAAGCTTTTCAATCTCAAGATATTCCTCCTTTTGGGAGATGATCATATCTTCCTGACGATTGACTAACTTATCCATATCAACAAGCTTATCAAGTAGAAATTTCATTTTAGCAGCTGTCTTTTTGTCTAAACCTCTAAGCATATATTCATCTTCATCACTGCTATCATCGTCACTAGAATTATCACTATCACTAGTAAAAGAGTGCGAGAAGGAAGATTTAGATGGTACCTTTCGTTTACCTTCCTTTGCCATTAGACAAGTGTTGTCGGTGTCCTTCCATGCGCCCATGGTTGGGAAGAGAGTAGATTTCTTGGTAGTCTTCTTTATGGCTATAGCGGCCATCTCATCTGAAGATTCATCATTGGAGTCCCACTCCTTCTCTAGATGCGCTCGACCATATTGCTTCTTCTTCTTGAACATTTTCTTTGGTTGAGGCTTGTTGTATTTTGTCTTTTTCTTGTTTTCATCATGTGGACAATCTACTATGAAGTGATCGTATTCTACATAGTTATAGCACGCCCGTATCATCTTGGGTCTTTGTTTGTCCCTTTGTCTTCCTTCATTTGAGCTCCTGCCCTTTCTTCTTCTCATCATTTTCTTGAACTTTTTCATGAACAAGATCATGTCTTCTTCATCGATATCACTACTCTCATCATCGCTGTCGTCTTCTCCATAAACTTCTTGAGCTTCCTTTGATACGGGTTTACAAGTTGACTTCAAGGCAACTCCTTTCTTCTTTACCGAGGTGAAATCTGTAATTTCCTTAACATGCTTGGCTTGCTTCTCCATCATCTCAAAGTTGATGATCTTGCCAAGAAGTTCGTCTGGGGTCATCTTCCGGTACCCGGGGCTTTCTCTAATCATAGAGCAAGGAGATACGTTGTGAGGCATGAATGCTCTGAGAATCAACTTCACGACCTCATGATCATTCCACTTCTTGCTTCCATAAGCTCGGACTTTGTTGATAAGATTCTTCAGTCGATTATACATATCTTGTGGTGATTCATCTTCTTCTATCGCGAATCTTCCCAATTCACCTTCAATCATTTCTATCTTGGCTTCGCGTACGTGACGATCACCTTCATGTGCAGTTTGTAGTGTGTCCCATATCTCCTTGGTAATTTCGAGTCCATCCACCTTGGTGAACTCGTCTCGGCTTAGTGATGACGTGATCACAGCTGCAGCTTGAGCATTCTGATGAATGGCTTGTTCTTGGCTTGGGGTCAGCTCTTCATCATCATCCAGGATATCTATCCCTGTATACACTATATGCCACAAACTTGGGTTAAGAGATATAAGGTGCATTTTCATGTTTTGTCTCCACATTGAATAATCATTGCCATCAAAGTAAGGTGCTTTCCCTAGAATAATTGATAAGTAATGATTATTGTTAGAATTCAAACGCTCATAATCAAAAGGATATCGGGAGTAGTCTGTGTGACTACCCCCTTTCTTCTTCTTTTCATCATCGGTGTTCTTCTTCCCTTTTGAGGAGATTGCCTTCTTCCGTAGAAGAGCCTTGAGTTGGAGCACCTCCTCATAATCTTCCTCACTGTCTTGAATGGTGTCGAGTACCTTCTTTAGCTTTTGACTTCTTTCATCATTACTCTTTTCGTCGTCAATCTTCTTGTCTACATCCTTAACGTCCATATCGTATCCTCGTGCGGTGAGTCTCTTTTGAAGAGTTTGGCTCTGATACCAATTGAACGTAGCCTAGAGGGGGGTTGAATAGGCTTTTTGACACTTTTTTGAAACCTGAAACACTTAGTATTTTATCAAATACAGGGAAATCGGACTAGTCATGTAGAGTGCGGACTAGTCCATTTTCTAAACAGGGAAAAATCGGACTAGTCCGGTACCGTGCGGACTAGTCCGGTATTTGTGGACTAGAGAGATCAAGTATGATCAATGTTCACTTCTAGTACTCTATGCAGTGGAAATAAATTGATAACTTAGATGTACTGCAATAGTGATACAATGAATGACAGGAATCAAATTTGATTCTAATGTTTGAATGCGAATTTCAAAGGATTGATTAAACACTAGAATATAATGAACAATTAATGAACAAGGGTAGGAGACAAGTGTTTATCCCGAGGTTTGATTCAACGAAGGAAATCTACGTCCCCGTTGAGAAGTCCACTAAGGATCGGGTCTTCACCAACCCTATCCTCATCAAATCGCCACAAAGACCAATTCTCTTCCACTAATCACAAGGGGGAATAAATCGTTTAAGGGGCCTTCTCACAAGTTGAGGGCTCCCCAAGAATTACAATGAATTAACACAACCAAACACACTCAACAGATGAACAATTAACAAACAAGAGTGTGCGAGAGATCAAACCCAAGAGCTCAAGATGTGTAGAACAAGTCTCTCCTTTGATCAATTGCTAATCCCCAAAGAATTGATCCTTCTTGGGTTAGAATGTGTGGAGAGATGTGAATTTTGGGCTCTTGGGAGGTGTGACGGTGCAGGGGGTTCAAGAGTTATGGTGGTATGGCCGTACACCTCTTTTTATAGTAGGGTTTCCGATGGTTACGTTAGGGTTTGCGATGTCCGGACTAGTCCGTGGTTGACTCCGGACTAGTCTGGTGTGCGGTGTATGGAAAACCCTAAGTGTTGTGAGATACTGGACTAGTCCGTAGTAGTGCGGACTAGTCCATTTTCTGTCCAGAGATAAAATCGGACTTGTCCGGATGATATCGGACTAGTCCGTTTTCTGGACAGAAAGAAAATTGGACTAGTCCGGTTAATATCGGGCTAGTCTGCACATTCTAAAATTGTGCAGTTAGTTTGATTTCTTCCACTTGAGCTCTTGGGGTGTGTTTCTCCAACACACTCTATACTAAGTGATCTAATATTTTCAGTTCTTGAGGTCTTATCAATTTGGATCCTCCTTCTCCTTTCTTTTTGCGCTTTTTTTTTTAATTTCTTTGAGAACCTGCGCTCATTCTCAACAATTTTGTTAGGGTCTCATTTGTTTGTCATAAATCAACCAAAACCCACAAGGGATGCCTAGATGCACTTTCACTTCATCTTCATCATGAGGTTCCATCTTCAGCTCCTCCCAATATGGTCCATCGGACACCTCAATGGGGTTACGTGCACTCCCACGTGGTGGTGGACGAGTCCTTATGCGTGTTGTGCTCCTATAAATAAGACATGAGAAGCTTTAGAGAAGGAATAAATAACTCCAAAACTTCAGAAGCTCGGAAGCAAGAAAGTGAGAGTGTTGCAGTCCAAAAGAAGAGAAAAAGAGGGGCTGAAAATAGCACTTTGCAGTGGCTGAATTGACAAGTAAAGTGCAGCACAAGCAATTTTCAAAAATAATAGTTTAGAGGGGTGTTCCTATGTGTTTTAGATTGTCCATTCTACCTAGCCTTGCGTACTACGGTCAACATGTCTCTGATACCAATTTGTGACACCTGGTTCCGAAAATAGAACCAAGTGAACGCATATGTGTGCCCAGGATGTTCATCACACATACACATGTAATCCACAAACTGAATTCAGAATATAACCATGAATAAATAGTGTTTAATTACTTTATTACAATGACTCAATGTCTCACTCATGAATATCTAACTTATTCTTGCAGCGGAAGACTCTAAACAAAAGCGGAAATAACAAAACAGCAGGCTCCAACTTCAACTCCACAGGCATGTTGACGGTAGTTCGCACGCCTAGTACTCCACTTGGTCCTCGAAGTACTCTTCTCCTGTAGCTGATGTATATGTGGTAATGCAAGGGTGAGTACATGTCGTACTCAACAAGTGCGGGAAAAGTATGACATGTAGCTTACAACAAGGTAAGCAATAAAAAGGCTCATTGCAGCAAGCAAATTTTATTTCATAAACATGGTAAAAACAGCAACTATATTTAGGTGAAATTGATCCTATAATAATCAAGTAATTCAGCAACATTCTCTCATCATAAATCACCATTTATCAAGTCTCATCCAGCCATTAATCTTTCTCAAGTTCATCTCATACTCATAAATATTCATAATCATCTCATATTCATATAACCGAAACCAAACTCATTTTCATGACTCAAAACAGTCCCAAAACCAATCCCAATGACCATACCATAACCATACCGAATAACCATCCCAAGTTTTTTTGCCTCTAATCATGGAAGTTGGCCAGGTGCTTGTAACAGGAAGCATGGCTATCATGATAGTTTTACATTTTGTAGAGGTGGCACCACTTTACCCACAAGTTCAAGATTTCGTCACCCGTCGGCGACTAGAAAAAACCTCCATTATACCAGTACACAACCGTCGGTGTATGGTCAATAGATCACAAAATAGTCTTTACAAAGGAGCTACTAGGATGTACGGACCCACTAAGGTTTCACCGGTAGGCTCAAATCTCCATTCTCCCACCCACGGGCCCCCTCTTGTGCCATGCAGTTCCTAGGGCAGTCCCTCTTGACTCCCATTTCCCGCACCATCCAATGGTCCATAACAAGCTAGCAACACACCTAATTAGTCAGCTAAGCTGCACCCATATTTGGCCTTGTGGTGGCACTGTTTTCCTGGCATGTGCTCGCATGAACCGGTCCTTAGATCTTCAGCAAGTAAACCACCATCTCATTCAACAACATCCACGAACCAAGCTTGCCTAGATCTCTCTGATTCCATGATTATCAACATCATAAAGTTCTCATCATCATTATTCATATGAGTACAATATCTAACCATGTTTTAATTCAACTTCCCGTATCCCATAAATTAAGCGAAACAAAAAGGAAAAACGACCAGACCCGACTCATCAACTTTCCCGGTGACAAGGATGGTTAACAAAACTAGTAAACTCCTATAAAAGGGTGTCTCATCAAGTTGACTCAAGCATACACATTTTCGCAAACAAAAACAGTTTCAAAACATGGGATCAATATGGTCAAGGGGCACTTGCCTTGCTCCTGTGGTTCGTGTTGCTCAAGCGTCTCAAAATCTTGGTGTTGTAGTTCCTCGTAGACGTTCTCTTGAGGTTGTCCTTCTACTCACGACCACACACATACAAAATTTACAGCAATCAATCATCATGCACAAATTTGACTCAACATGCAATGGGGTAGATGAATGCAAATCCTATAGTGTAGTTTTATTAAACCAGTTTGTACGTGTTCTTTCATGTTTTAATGGGATTTCATGGGATTTTATGATGAACAAGGGTGTAGGGATCAAGTGTGGACGTGGTGATGATCTTGACACAAGATCTAGATCAACTCCACCATCAAAAATCGATCAAAACATGATCTATCCACACGCAAAAGTTTTTGCTCGAAGGAGACGAAGAAAACGGATGCGTAGAAACAACGGCGATGTCGTAACATGGGTAATGAAGACCTACCTCACATCCTTCTTGTGGCAGGGCCTTTCTCCTAGCAACGGCAGCAGCAGGGGATTTTTCTATGGAAGATTAGGGTAGGACAGATCGTCGGGCTTCTTTTCCAGCGACGGCGAGGCGTGACGGGGCTCGTCGGTGGGTCTCGACGACGGGGCTCGACAATGGGGCTCGACGGTGGGCCTCGACTATGGGGCTTGACGGTGGGGCTCGTCGGGCGGGCTCGACAGCAGGGCTCGACGGCAGTGCTCATCGGCGGGGCTCACCGGCGACCAAACTCCGGCAGGGGGGTGGCCAACTCGGTGACTTGGAGGGGGGCCCAACTCAGCGACTTGGGAGGGGGAGGGGGCTGCGGCCAAGGGGAGGCTGGGGGTTGTATTTATAAGGGGGAGAAAAGGAGAGTCCTAGTCCAATTGGAACTCAACCAAAGAGTCCTAGTCAAATTGGGACTCAACCAAAGAGTCCTAGGGATTCCCCCCCCCTTAGGCTGCGGCTACATTGGGGATAAATTCCCCCCAAATGTGGGGAAAATTCCCCTTTGGGGAATTGGGGAATTTGGGAAATTTGGGGGAAATTAGGGAATGGCTCATTTCAGCTATCTTATTTCCATTTCTCTTCATTTCTTTGTCCCTTTCTCCATTTCTATATTCCCCTATCCATTTCTATGACCCTTTCTCTATTTCTATATTCCCTTCTCCATTTCTATGGTTCTTTCTCCACTTCTATGGTTCATTCTCCATTTCTATGGTTCTTTCTCTATTTCTAGGGTTCTTTCTCCATTTCTACTTTTCAAATGCCTCCCGACATGAAAAATGTATGCAATGCATGGTTGTGAAATTGAGGGTGTTACACATAAGCTACCACTTGGCCTTCTTGCATAAGCACACATTCCTGTTGTAAAATCCCAAGAAAGTGACTTGCAAAAGTGTTCTTTTCATCACCTCACAACACCACAGTTCATTTTGTGGATAGCTCATGAACACATGTGAAGAGCAAGTAAACACCATAAAAAGGGGTGATTAGAGGGGGAAGCCCTAATTTCGAAAAAGTAGGAGTCATACACATAAACATGAAAGGTTGAGCTCACCCCTAGACCTTAAATAGTCTTGGGAAGGCTCAGGCCAAATTTTTGCAAATCCAATACTTTTTGAGGCACTTTTGGAGGCAATTGTAAAAAGGTCCAATTTGAATGCAAATTAAAACTGCAGCCACTTTCGTCACTTGAATTCAAAAGTTGACTTCATATTCAAACTCAGCACATTTATCTGAGTTAGTCCACAGATTTTCATCCCCATTGGACTTCATCTTGTCGGGAGCCAAATTTGTAATAATTAAAATGGGCAGAAAATTTAGCCCAAACAAATTTCAGTCGAGGAAATCAAATTCAAACCATAACTTGATGGCTAAGTCTTTCATCCAATTGTGAGTAGCTGGGATCTTTTCAGTGAAAACAGAAATGAAAAACAGAAAAGAATTAGAGAGGAGGGTCCCACTTGTCAGTAGCCTTCACACAGAAGTTTTCTCGGCTTGATCTTTCACTCGACCGAAGCTGCGCGCGCCAGCTTTCTACCACTGGCAACCGACCGCCTTGCTGTCGCCACCTCCTGCTCGAGGGAAACACCAAGTGCAGCACGTGATCAGCATGCTGGGCCACGTGAATCTTCACTCCCTTCTCCACTATCTCCCTCGCGCACCGAAGCACGAACTCGCACCAGCGCCGACCTCCTCTGCTCATCGGCATCCGAGAGCTAGAAGCCGTTTCGGCCCGATGATCTACACGAAAAAGGTCCGCTGCAAGGTGCTTAACACGCTTGTGCCGACCGCTCCTCCTCTTGTGCTTCGCCGGGGTAGAATTTGTCCGGTTAATCATTCGGTGTTCAAAGGACCGAATAGTTCAAAACTCGGAAATTCGTAATGGGTAGTTCACCACAGAAGATTCCGAGCTACACATACGTTCTGCACCTGTCCGCGGCCACCTAGGATCAAAAACCGCCGAAAACCATAGACTAGGGTTGCTGTTCTTTGAAGTTTTCCGATCACCGCCGTTTTAGCCCTAGGTCGATGGTGAGGTCCTAGTTGTGGCCGTTTTCATGAGGATCAGTGCTCATATCCGTGATCAGCAAGTCTCAGCGGAGCTCCCTGAGCAAACCGCGTTGAAAATGGTGCAGAGAACACAGAGTTCGACGTCGCCGATGAGCTCCCGGCCTCTGTCACCGTCGCGAGCACTATTACGGCCATCGCCGAGCTCCGGGAAGTGCACCATAGTGTTTCTCAGGCAGAAATATGCACGGGCGGCGAGTTTCGTCGAAGGTCGGACAGCAGAACGCCTGGCGGCGAGCTCTCCGACGAAGGTGGCGGCGGGGAGCCGCGGCAGTGCGAGGTAGACGAAGCTCCATGGGCCCCATGTGTCGGCCTCTGTTAAAACAGTGCTGGATCAATTGTGGCGCCGGGATCTCATGCAACTACGTGGGAGACTCTGCAGACCCCGTGTGGGTTGGCTGCGGTGCTGACACGTAGCCCGGGGACCCCACCAGCCGGTTTGAACTTTATTTGAATTTTCAGATTTGGTTCAAACTTCAAATGCATATAACTTCTGCTAGGAAGCTCCAAATTCAGTGAACCAAATTTGGTTGGATTCATCTCTTTGGGTACTATCCAGCAAAACAAGTTTCATCTTGTGAAACTTAATAATTTTCCAGAATTAATTTCCTAAAATTTAAAGTGTTAGGAATTTTATCTGGAGAATCCTTTTATGGAAAATTCTGAAATTTGGCTAGGTTGTTCATTTGAAAATCCTTCAGTCACAGGAAAAGTTTCAGAACCATACAAGTTCATTTAGTTCCACTAATGGTGTGGTTAAGTGAACTGCCCAGAGAAAATAGAAAAATGTACAGAAACAATTTTCAGATTTTCACAAATCTTGTTTAGGGCATAACATCATCTAGAATGCTTCAAATGACATGAAACCAATTCCATTAGATCCATCTCAAACTCTAATTTCCAGAAAGTAATTGTTGGAGCCATAAAAATCCCTGGAAATCCTTAGAGACCCCACTAATGACCAAATAGGCTTTTATTTGTACATGTAAAAGCCCCAAAAACGTGAATGCAAAGAAACAGGTGATTGAACGTCATGGCGTTTCTGGTTCATGAAAAATGGGACTTACAAAAACTTTCTCACATGTGATGGTATACATGAGGTGCAACCACAAGGGTTCAAGCATGCCTTTGAATGTGTTGGACCAAGGTGGAGTTAAACTCATGAGTAGTCCTACATGTGTATGAGAAAGAACAAAAATAAGACCTTTTAGACCCCAGATGCTCACCTCAAAATGCTGCCAAAGTTTTGAACACACATGGAACCTCACACCATTGAAGGAGGGGAGAATTATGGTGGCAACTTTCTTATTTGAGGGTAAGCTAGAAATGAATGGATTATGCTCATGTTGAGTTCATGCTGAATTCAAAACATGTTAAGGCAAGGGAAATGACTTGAGTTATGTCACATGAAATGATAAACTCAAACATGGACATGTGGGGAGAGCTAAAATGTTCTTTAGCTCATACTGAACACATGTTAACCTAGGGAAGAATTTCACTCCCAAAAAGCTAACTCATATGCACATTCTCTATGAGTAGAGGGGAGGGAAGTTTAAACCCCATTGTTGAACCCTTGCAAAGCATTCATGTTCAGATGGTCCAAAAGCATATATATGAGATGACCATTGCAGTCCTCAGGTATTGAAGAGCTTAAGTTCCAAAATGGGAGGGATTTTAAGCTCATATACCATTTGTTCAAAGCATTGTTTGAGATCACCTTCAAAATTCAAATTTGAGGGGCATGGTCAAACTGAACTTGTGCGGTTCAGCTTGGGACCAAGATTGATCAAGCATGGGCTAGGAGCAAACCAAAGTGTTTCACCCAAATTTAGATGGGTCATCACCAAAGAGGACTTAAATTTCAGTTTGAATTAAATGGTCTACTTCAAGGCAAAGAAGGCCCTTTCCAAAAAGGAGATTCAAACTGTTGTTTGAAAATTTGTATTTGCAATGGCAAACTTAAGGATCAGATGGCATATTTGAATTCCTCAGGTCCAAATTATGAGGGAGACAAATTTTGAGAAAATTTGGAGGTGCTTTGATATGTATATCAAGGGGACTTGTAAATTTCCTCTAAATTTAAATTCAAATTTGAAACTGTGGCTCAACTTGTCAAAGGGCAAAATGGCCTTTGAATTTGGATCCCTAATAGCTGAAGTTTACAATGTGCCAAAAGTTGGATATTTAGGAAAGGATATGAGTGGGACCCAATTGTCATTGAGGAGAGGGGAAGACTTAGCACTTAAGCAATATTTTCCTCTGTTCAGACTCAAACCGGTTCCCTGTTTCGCTCGAAGGTGCCGGACAGCCGAAGCAAGCGCGAGGCGCCACCGAGGGGAGGTTTGCCGCCAGCTCCCAGATGCTTGAGCAGCGCTGGAGAGCTACTCGTGGCCCTGCCGCCCCTCTGCATGATCATTCCCCTCGTGACACCGAGCTACTCCCGTGTCCTTACCTCCTCGCGAGCAACCGACCGGAAAATTGCCGCCTCTAATCGGTCAATCCACGGGAACCAACCGAACCCCATGCAACCACTCCACCGAGCCGCAAAATGGTCCTGAGGGAGCTCCTCTCATGTCCTCGGCGAGAAAACAGCCAGGTTCCGGCCTCCCTTCCCTAGCCAAGCTCGTTTCCGCGGCAACCGAACTGCACAGCAGCTCGTCGCTCCCGTGGACAGCGGAGTCTAGCACCGTTCACAGCCAAGAAAGGACGTCCCCGGACGCGCCAGTGGTCCCTGCTGCTTCCACCCAAACCACAAGGCAAGCCGTGAACCACCGAGCAAGAATTCGGAAAAACTTCGCCGGCGGCCACCGGGTGACGTTCTGGTACGAATTCCCCAAATTCCCACTCCTTTCTCGTCTTTAGGTCACTAAACTGTGCTCAAAGGACCTAGACTCGAGGACGACCCGATCCCCTCCCCAATCATGGCTTGAAACCCCATATTAGCAGATCATTTTGAAGTTTCCGAGCGGCGATCATGGCGGGGACCCTCGGGCACACGGTGACAACCGAGTTGCCGCCATTTCCTAGCCAGTTTGAGGCCATGCCGAGCTTGTCTGACCTTCACTGATGCTTTAGAGCAAATTTTCCGACCCTTTGGCGGGCTAGGATGCTCGGACCACGGCGCAGAAGCTTCACCGAAGGGTGCGCACGTCGCCGACATAGTTCCGAGCGCCTATAGCTTGTGCTGACCCCGTAGATAAGTTGCTCGCCCCTGGAAACCCCCAGGCGGCGAGTACCGAGCCGGGAGACGGCCGGGAAGCCGACTCCGGCGAGTCCCGACGAACTTCCGGCGAGGGGGCGGCGCGGGAAAAAGGGGACGGGCCGAGGTTGAAGACGACCGGCCGGTCCCACCTGTCAGCGGCGATATTTTAAATCTTCGATCCGCTGTGGCCCCGGATCCGGTGTGATGGCGCGGGAAAAGGTCTGTGGCCCCATGTGGCTCATGTTTCAGCGGTCGACTCGTGGCCCTGTGGCCCACAGGCAGAGTTTGAACTTTTCCCGAATTAATTTGAATTCCAGATTTGGTTCAAACTTTGGATCTGCATAACTTTTGCTAGGAAGCTCCAAATTTAGTGATTCAAGTTGGGTTGGATTCAGGATGAAATTCTCTATCCAATTATGCAACCCAATTTGCATGGAAACCAATGGAAAATTCTTTAAAGCTTTTCAGCAAAAGAATTTTAGAGGGCGTTTGGTTCATCCAAAATTTCCCAAATTTTGCCAGAATATTCTTTAGGATATTAGGAGACTTCTGTAAAAGTTTCAGCTCATCTGGAGTTGGTTTAGTTAGGGTAATTCTAATTCCAAGTTTCTGTATTCAAATAAGTACAGAAACATTTTCAGAGAATTTCCAAAAGTTGGAAATTCAGTTCTGGGCATTTCTTAACTCCAAAAATCCTAGGAAAATTCAGGAATACTCTCTGAGCTATGTAGGAAATTATGGTTCACTTAGATTTGCATGAAAGTGCAAGTTTAATCAGAATTAATTCCTTTATGCCTAAATGCTTAGGAAATTATTCTGGGTGCTCTACTCAGTGAAACATTCTGAATTTTGGTCCAGGGGACTTTCTTGTGACAAGGAACCCCCAAGAAAATTCCCAGCTCCATTAGAGCCCTGGATCATTATGTCCTGTTCAACCTCATTAGGTGATCACCACCCAAGTGATGAACCTCACTTCTACCTTGAGGATAGTGCTTAGACACACATCCAAACCACCACCCCCAGTGTCATTTTAAATTCTTAAACAAAGTCCCAGTTTTAAATTTGTCTGTAGCATTTGTTAGAAAAAAGTTTTACAATTAAAGATATGCATGTTCATAACGTGTAGTGCTTAAACGTGGATAAGTGAAGATTTGATCAAGGAGCAAGAAGGCAGGGATTAAGTTTCAAGTCATCATCAGCAACTAACTTCATCTTATCTGACTTTAGACACCTGCAAAACCAAGGCAAGCCCCGGTTTGCACTTAAGTTGTTTTTAAAGTTTTCCCTTTGTTCACTACATTTGGTCAAGGTTTGTATGTGCATTAGGTCAAGGATGTGTGATACTCCACTTGCATAACCAAACATGAACCCTGAGGTCAAGGGTAGAAATGGGTCATCGCTGTAGAATAGGGCAATGCTAATTAGGCTAGGACATCCGGTAGAAGACGAGTAGTTGGAATCTACTCGCGAGCTATAGTTTAGAATATCATAAGTGTGGTTGGGGAAGGAAGCAAACTAAAGTTTACATTTCTAAAGATGAGACCGGGCAGAGGGGTTAGGCTGCGACAAGACGAGGTCTTGGTCGAGTAGCTCTGCCTGTGTCGGTTAAGGACCGATGCGTATGCCGCGTCCAGGAGCAAGTATTGAGTTGTGTACCGGATGCTTACTGATATATGGGAACCAGGAAACCGATGTACCAGGTTCACTGGATTGTAGAGGCATACCACATCGTCTCGTTAGACCTATGAGCCCGAGACGGCGCGACCGGTTCTACAGTCTAGTGTCCTGAGAAAGGTTGCCACATACGACGTAATGAAGGACGCCAGAGTTGGGTCTTCAGAGGCGGGCGTATGTGTCGAGTTATCCGGGTAGTGTTTGATTCGAATCACCGTCCCTCGCAGTTATTGAGTACCGCTTGCTCCCATGTTGTGACGTAGTTAAATCAACTTGTGTGGAAAAAGTTTGCAAAAAGTATAATTGCTGTTGTGATTATGTTAAGTTGCATGAAAACCATGTTTGAAGTAGAGATAGAGCAAACTAAATTTATTTTTCACCTTGGGACAAGTAACATTGGAATGAAGCGTTTCTTGTTTGATTGTGGAGTTCCAATGTTGCTGGGCGCAAGGTCACTACTATTATGGCTAAAATCTGAAAGTTAAGGATGAACTCGTAGGCGAGTCTTTTCGCAAATTACAGGATAGGTCTTAGGTTACGTTCATGTAGAGTTTCATGCTTTAGGAGAGACGGTTAAGTCTTGCTGAGCCTTTGTGCTCACTCTTGCTATATAAGTGGTTTTGCAGGTAAACATCGACGCTATAAAGAGGGTTGTCCGGTGAGACTCGGAAACTTCCAAGTCATGTCACACTTGGAGAACCTAGCTGCTGCCTTGTCTTCATGTTGCTAGCGAGAGGAGTCCGCGGGCTGGACCTCTTCTCGGTGCTTCATAGTTATTCAACGTGAGCTGGTTATAGACTTCCGCTGTAGCTAATTTGTGTAAATTATTTACAAAGAATAATTGTAACCTTCCGCTTTTGATTTATGTAATACTGTGTTCCTTATATGTGTGCTGTTGGGTGCCGCATAACATGGCACCACCCAATGCGATTCCTCGGGCAAGGCGGCACGACCTCGTGATCGGGGTCGGGCCCCCTCAGCGTGGTATCAGAGCCGCATTGGTAATAGCGCACGGAATAAGGATGGTATTGCTACAAAAACTTAGGATACGGTGAGGAAACGATATTAGGCCCACATAAGGACTATAGTAGTATAGTTACATAAAGTGGCAAGACTAACATATGTGTTTTGATTCTGAATTTTCATTATGTAACGACGCACCTACGTTCAGGTAAGAATGGTAAGGAACGCCACCGAAAGCGGTTCAATTTTGGTTAGCTCCCCTGACGAGGAAAGTGGTTCAGGGATAGGTCTCACAGCTTTGTGTGAGACGTCAATATGAACTCTTGGACTCTCCATGTTCTTGAGTTCATATGAAACGCTGATCCCTAGCGTGTATTAGGCAAGTAAGTGGAGACCCCATCGTGTGGTCAGTAACGCGATAGTGTGTTCGTCTGGAAGTAGCCCAGGAGGACATACGCAGCGCTTGCCATCGGCGTGCCCTGCAGGGCAGTAGGTGGTATCCGTTGGGTTGATAACATTCCCAACCGTGACGACCCGTTCATGACATACTCGGGTTCCCCGTCGTGTGGTGTTGAAACACGATCACGTGCCTTGAGGCGTGACTTAACTCAAGGACGGCCGTGTGACAATGATACGGGCGTTTGTATTTACTTTCAATTATGATACTGCCTGAAATGAAGCAACCTTTGAGTGCACCACTATTGAGTGATCTTCTGCAGGTACTAACCACGTACGTATCCCGGGTAGTACACGTGTGCGAGAGACCGTCTTAGTGCCACTGATAAAACGGATATGCCGATATAATTCGGCTTAGGATTTTCTTTTGTGAGGCAACGTAGTACCGACATTGTTCTTGCGGTGCATCGACACCATACCACACATAAGAACCTCTTCCCTATGAAGAAATGATTCATGAGCTAACTTTCAACTAAAAATGGAAGTTTGAAACAAATATTAGTTATTGAACTCTTATTTTGAGCTAAGATTCAAATGAGAGTATAACTAGGTGTCAAAGTTTTCAAAAACAGAGAGCTCTGTTTCTGGCAGGAATTCTTGCTGGACTTTGACAGAGCATAACTCTGAGTAGATTTCACCAATTAAAGTGTATGATACGGTTCTGGAAAGATCTTTAAGTGCTCTACAACTTCTTTGTAGACCTCCAGAGCAAAATCACAATTTAAGTTGGTGAAAAGTCCAGTTGAAGGCAAACTGTTCAGAACCAGGACAGTAGCAAAAACCTCTCTGGACCTTTCTGTTTTTAAGCCATAACTTCCTGTAGAAAAATCCTTAAGGATCCCATGATACACCGTTGGAAAGGTTATGAAATTTGCAACATTGTTGTAGTTCAAAGTTTGCGCAGATTCTTATTGTATTTTCATATACAACTGTGATAAAAGTAGCCACATTCAAAGGAGATGCTGGCAAATTTTATCCAGGAATTCTGTCAACTTTGAGAAATCATAACTTTTGATCCAGAGATGATCTGGAAGCATTTGAATACTCGTGGAAAGATGCTGAAGTTAACTTTGACTTTGGTATTCAACTTGAGTTATGAAAATGCTGTTAAACGGATCCACATATGGCTTAAGTGCAGAAAAGAGGACTGGCTAGGCCTATCCCATGGAAGTGATTAAACTCGAGGAGTTTCCGGTGGTACGTGAAGAACCGATGTGTTTCCAATGAGTTACCGGGCATGCCGGCTAACGGGACGTCAAGTTCAAGATTGAACTTACGACAGAAACAACACCGATTTCACGAAGGCTGTATAAGACGGCACCCAATGAACTAGCGTGAGTGAAGGAGCAACTAAGTGAACTGATGAGCGAAGGTTTTATATGACCAAGCTCATCACCATGGGGTTGCTCTGCGCTGTTCGTTAAGAAGAACGATGAGACACTAAGATTAAGTGTTGATTCTCGTTCACTCAATGCCGTCACTATAAAGGACAATGAGGGTACTCTATGGTTTAAAGACCATATAGTGATACCTCGTAATATGGAGCTCTAGACTGCCGGAAATGTCACGCACCACTAAAGTGGTGTGAGTACGGCAGAAGAGTACGGATCGGGGTTGGTTAGTCAACAAAGACAATGTCCGAGTTCGAATGGTAGAAGCGAACTTGGAGGCTGTTCAATCCCGAAAGAAAAGTAACGATGGTCAAAGGCATAGACCGATGCATTTCGACGGAGGAGAACAAGTTGTCTTTGCGTGTCTCCGATGAAAGGAATTCACCGGTCCGATGTAAAGGGGGGATTTTGCTCCCCGAGCCTTAGATCCACTTGTTACCACGGAGATGTGTGGACCCGTAGCTTACCGGCTGGGACTACGGGCAAGCCTTGCTGGTGTTCACGACATATTTTATATGTCACGGCTATGGAAGTGGGTTAAGCTACCATTGCTGTCCACACCGGAGAACTTGACTAGTTGAAGTCGGATCGTACCTGCACCGAGCGACCGGTTCAGACTATCGATGAGAAGAATCCGGAACACCTGGAATCGGATATTAAGATTTTAGCAGGTGCTGTGGGGTAATCATACCATGGAAGAAACAACGTGGAGAGCAAAGATTACCTCCGCATGAACTATCCGGAGTTTTTATCGTCATACCACTCGGCATTACCTCTCCCGTCTCGTTCTCCTATTGGAATCTCGGGACGAGATTCTTTTTAAGGGGGGGAGGAATGTAAAAGCCCCAAAAACGTGAATGCAAAGAAACAGGTGATTGAACGTCATGGCATTTCTGGTTCATATAAAATGGGACTTACAAAAACTTTCTCACATGTGATGGTATACATGAGGTGCAACCACAAGGGTTCAAGCATGCCTTTGAATGTGTTGGACCAAGGTGGAGTTAAACTCATGAGTAGTCCTACATGTGTATGAGAAAGAACAAAAATAAGACCTTTTAGACCCCAGATGCTCACCTCAAAATGCTGCCAAAGTTTTGAACACACATGGAACCTCACACCGTTGAAGGAGGGGAGAATTATGGTGGCAACTTTCTTATCTGAGGGTAAGCTAGAAATGAATGGATTATGCTCATGTTGAGTTCATGCTGAATTCAAAACATGTTAAGGCAAGGGAAATGACTTGAGTTATGTCACATGAAATGATAAACTCAAACATGGACATGTGGGGAGAGCTAAAATGTTCTTTAGCTCATACTGAACACATGTTAACCTAGGGAAGAATTTCCCTCCCAAAAAGCTAACTCATATGCACATTCTCTATGAGTAGAGGGGAGGGAAGTTTAAACCCCATTGTTGAACCCTTGCAAAGCATTCATGTTCAGATGGTCCAAAAGCATATATATGAGATGACCATTGCAGTCCTCAGGTATTGAAGAGCTTAAGTTCCAAAATGGGAGGGATTTTAAGCTCATATACCATTTGTTCAAAGCATTGTTTGAGATCACCTTCAAAATTCAAATTTGAGGGGCATGGTCAAACTGAACTTGTGCGGTTCAGCTTGGGACCAAGATTGATCAAGCATGGGCTAGGAGCAAACCAAAGTGTTTCACCCAAATTTAGATGGGTCATCACCAAAGAAGACTTAAATTTCAGTTTGAATTAAATGGTCTACTTCAAGGCAAAGAAGGCCCTTTCCAAAAAGGAGATTCAAACTGTTGTTTGAAAATTTGTATTTGCAATGGCCAACTTAAGGATCAGATGGCATATTTGAATTACTCAGGTCCAAATTATGAGGGAGACAAATTTTGAGAAAATTTGGAGGTGCTTTGATATGTATATCAAGGGGACTTGTAAATTTCCTCTAAATTTGAATTCAAATTTGAAACTGTGGCTCAACTTGTCGAAGGGCAAAATGGCCTTTGAATTTGGATCCCTAAT
This sequence comes from Neostapfia colusana, assembly GCA_030760725.1. NCBI lineage: Eukaryota > Viridiplantae > Streptophyta > Magnoliopsida > Poales > Poaceae > Neostapfia > Neostapfia colusana. The sequence continues at coordinate 25,389,093 of JASWHV010000017.1, read as the reverse complement.
AGCTGAAGTTTACAATGTGCCAAAAGTTGGATATTTAGGAAAGGATATGAGTGGGACCCAATTGTCATTGAGGAGAGGGGAAGACTTAGCACTTAAGCAATATTTTCCTCTGTTCAGACTCAAACCGGTTCCCTGTTTCGCTCGAAGGTGCCGGACAGCCGAAGCCAGCGCGAGGCGCCACCGAGGGGAGGTTTGCCGCCAGCTCCCAGCTGCTTGAGCAGCGCTGGAGAGCTACTCGTGGCCCTGCCGCCCCTCTGCGTGATCATTCCCCTCGTGACACCGAGCTACTCCCGTGTCCTTACCTCCTCGCGAGCAACCGACCGGAAAATTGCCGCCTCTAATCGGTCGATCCACGGGAACCAACCGAACCCCATGCAACCACTCCACCGAGCCGCAAAATGGTCCTGAGGGAGCTCCTCTCATGTCCTCGGCGAGAAAACAGCCGGGTTCCGGCCTCCCTTCCCTAGCCAAGCTCGTTTCCGCGGCAACCGAACTGCACAGCAGCTCGTCGCTCCCGTGGACAGCGGAGTCTAGCACCGTTCACGGCCAAGAAAGGACGTCCCCGGACGCGCCAGCGGGCCCTGCTGCTTCCACCCAAACCACAAGGCAAGCCGTGAACCACCGAGCAAGAATTCGGAAAAACTTCGCCGGCGGCCACCGGGCGACGTTCTGGTACGAATTCCCCAAATTCCCACTCCTTTCTTGTCTTTAGGTCACTAAACTGTGCTCAAAGGACCTAGACTCGAGGACGACCCGATCCCCTCCCCAATCATGGATTGAAACCCCATATTAGCAGATCATTTTGAAATTTCCGAGCGGCGATCATGGCGGGGACCCTTAGGCATACGGTGACAACCGAGTTGCCGCCATTTCCTAGCCAGTTTGAGGCCATGCCGAGCTTTCCTGACCTTCACTGATGCTTTAGAGCAAATTTTCCGACCCTTTGGCGGGCTAGGATGCTCGGACCACGGCGCAGAAGCTTCACCGAAGGGTGCGCACGTCGCCGACATAGTTCCGACCGCCTATAGCTTGTGCTGACCCCGTAGATAAGTTGCTCGCCCCTGGAAACCCCCAGGCGGCGAGTACCGAGCCGGGAGACGGCCGGGAAGCCGACTCCGGCGAGTCCCGACGAACTTCCGGCGAGGGGGCGGCGCGGGAAAAAGGGGACGGGCCGAGGTTGAAGACGACCGGCCGGTCCCACCTGTCAGTGGCGATATTTTAAATCTTCGATCCGCTGCGGCCCCGGATCCGGTGTGATGGCGCGGGAAAAGGTCTGTGGCCCCGTGTGGCTCGTGTTTCAGCGGTCGACACGTGGCCCTGTGGCCCACAGGCAGAGTTTGAACTTTTCCCGAATTAATTTGAATTCCAGATTTGGTTCAAACTTTGGATCTGCATAACTTTTGCTAGGAAGCTCCAAATTTAGTGATTCAAGTTGGGTTGGATTCAGGATGAAATTCGCTATCCAATTATGCAACCCAATTTGCATGAAAACCAATGGAAAATTCTGGAAAATTCTTTAAAGCTTTTCATCAAAAGAATTTTAGAGGGCGTTTGGTTCATCCAAAATTTCCCAAATTTTTCCAGAATATTCTTTAGGATATTAGGAGACTTCTGTAAAAGTTTCAGCTCATCTGGAGTTGGTTTAGTTAGGGTAATTCTAATTCCAAGTTTCTGTATTCAAATAAGTACAGAAACATTTTCAGAGAATTTCCAAAAGTTGGAAATTCAGTTCTGGGCATTTCTTAACTCCAAAAATCCTAGGAAAATTCAGGCATACTCTCTGAGCTATGTAGGAAATTATGGTTCACTTAGATTTGCATGAAAGTGCATGTTTAATCAGAATTAATTCCTTTATGCCTAAATGCTTAGGAAATTATTCTGGGTGCTCTACTCAGTGAAACATTCTGAATTTTGGTCCAGAGGACTTTCTTGTGACAAGGAACCCCCAAGGAAATTCCCAGCTCCATTAGATCCCTGGATCATTATGTCCTGTTCAACCTCATTAGGTGATCACCACCCAAGTGATGAACCTCACTTCTCACTTGAGGATAGTGCTTAGACACACATCCAAACCACCACCCCCAGTGTCATTTTAAATTCTTAAACAAAGTCCCAGTTTTAAATTTGTCTGTAGCATTTGTTAGCAAAAAGTTTTACAATGAAAGATATGCATGTTCATAACGTGTAGTGCTTAAACGTGGATAAGTGAAGATTTGATCAAGGAGCAAGAAGGCAGGGATTAAGTTTCAAGTCATCATCAGCAACTAACTTCATCTTATCTGACTTTATACACCTGCAAAACCAAGGCAAGCCCCGGTTTGCACTTAAGTTGTTTTTAAAGTTTTCCCTTTGTTCACTACATTTGGTCAAGGTTTGTATGTGCATTAGGTCAAGGATGTGTGATACTCCACTTGCATAACCAAACATGAACCCTGAGGTCAAGGGTAGAAATGGGTCATCGCTGTAGAATAGGGCAATGCTAATTAGGCTAGGACATCCGGTAGAAGACGAGTAGTTGGAATCTACTCGCGAGCTATAGTTTAGAATATCATAAGTGTGGTTGGGGAAGGAAGCAAACTAAAGTTTACATTTCTAAAGATGAGACCGGGCAGAGGGGTTAGGCTGCGACAAGACGAGGTCTTGGTCGAGTAGCTCTGCCTGTGTCGGTTAAGGACCGATGCGTATGCCGCGTCCAGGAGCAAGTATTGAGTTGTGTACCGGATGCTTACTGATATATGGGAACCAGGAAACCGATGTACCAGGTTCACTGGATTGTAGAGGCATACCACATCGTCTCGTTAGACCTATGAGCCCGAGACGGCGCGACCGGTTCTACAGTCTAGTGTCCTGAGAAAGGTTGCCACATACGACGTAATGAAGGACGCCAGAGTTGGGTCTTCAGAGGCGGGCGTATGTGTCGAGTTATCCGGGTAGTGTTTGATTCGAATCACCGTCCCTCGCGGTTATTGAGTACCGCTTGCTCCCATGTTGTGACGTAGTTAAATCAACTTGTGTGGAAACAGTTTGCAAAAAGTATAATTGCTGTTGTGATTATGTTAAGTTGCATGAAAACCATGTTTGAAGTAGAGATAGAGCAAACTAAATTTATTTTTCACCTTGGGACAAGTAACATTGGAATGAAGCGTTTCTTGTTTGATTGTGGAGTTCCAATGTTGCTGGGTGCAAGGTCACTACTATTATGGCTAAAATCTGAAAGTTAAGGATGAACTCGTAGGCGAGTCTTTTCGCAAATTACAGGATAGGTCTTAGGTTACGTTCATGTAGAGTTTCATGCTTTAGGAGAGACGGTTAAGTCTTGCTGAGCCTTTGTGCTCACTCTTGCTATATAAGTGGTTTTGCAGGTAAACATCGACGCTATAAAGAGGGTTGTCCGGTGAGACTCGGAAACTTCCAAGTCATGTCACACTTGGAGAACCTAGCCGCTGCCTTGTCTTCGTGTTGCTAGCGAGAGGAGTCCGCGGGCTGGACCTCTTCTCGGTGCTTCATAGTTATTCAACGTGAGCTGGTTATAGACTTCCGCTGTAGCTAATTTGTGTAAATTATTTACAAAGAATAATTGTAACCTTCCGCTTTTGATTTATGTAATACTGTGTTCCTTATATGTGTGCTGTTGGGTGCCGCATAACATGGCACCACCCAATGCGATTCCTCGGGCAAGGCGGCACGACCTCGTGATCGGGGTCGGGCCCCATCAGTACAGAGCTCAAATGAACTTTTTTTTCAAATGAAACTTGGTCAATACTCTTGTTAGGACCCTATCAAGCCTCCATAAAAATTTCAGAACCAAAGGGGAGGGTTAGCTAGAGTTATGGGAATTACCTATTCAGTTCCAAACATTGCATTTAAATTGACATATAGTATATCGTTTACGTATAGTCGCTTAAGGCGAGGAGACCCCGGAAGTGCTCAACTTTCTTCTTCCGGATGAAACCCTAACCACTGACCAGCAGCAACAAGGCAAGCCCCGGTTTGAATTGTTTTACTTTATGTACACTTGGGATGTGGTATATATGTGCATTAGGTGTAGGATGGATGAAACTCCAATTGCATAACAAGAATTTCCTACAAGAGTGAGGGTAGTGTCTAAGACCTCGAGTAGACAGGCTATGCGTAATAATTCTTAGAACTTCGGTACAAGTCGAGTAGTTGAAATCTACTCGCGCGTTTAGGCTTTGGGACACACAGGATTGGTTCGAGTGATGCGAGATCACTTTAGTAAGAAAATGAGACTAGACAGGGGCTAGGGCGCAGCAAGGGTTAGTCTTGTGGGCGCAGCCCTGTCCGTGTCGATCGAGGATCGATCCGTGTGCATCCCACGCTTATCAAGTTTGAATGTACCGAAGGCATATCGGATATATGGGCCCCGGTAAACCGATGTAACCTAAACCTCTGGGCGTTGAGGCATAACGCACCGATTTATAGGTGTAGGTGTTGGTGATATGCCCAAGAGGCAATCATAACAATTCGGATAGAGGCCTGATGGATATTTGATCCATAAGAAATTAGGGTACTAATGGGCCTGTGACCTAAAAGCCCATTAGCGCGCCTATAAATATGAGGGGTAGGGTTACGGACAGAGCTCTCCACCATATAGCAGTCCCAGCCGCCGCCCCTCACAGGTCAGCCGCCGAAACCCCTGCCGCGCGCACGGTGCTAGCACACCGACGCACGGCGTTCCTCCCTGTACGTGTGGACTCCGTGGAGGCGCTGCTGTTACTGCTGCGCTGATCGGCTACGGCGCGCATCTACGATCCGCTGCGCTGCGCGTCTAGTGGTAACGATCCATGACCTTCTCACTCGCATGTTTCCTGGGTGATACGGTCGAATTGCTAGAGTAGTGCATCGCCTATTTCCCAACAGTGGTATCAGAGCCGACTTGCGTAGTTTTTGGTCTGGATCTTAGATGCGATCTACTGCAGACAAGTTCATATGATGAATTTTTATAGTTCGGCTTCTGGGGTTTGGAATTGGTTAGAGTAGATTGCCATCATATGACTAAAGGATTAGTTCGTGCTCCTTCTCTGCTGTGTGCGCAACCTGTCCCTACCGGCTGGAATCACCATCGGGACTAATAGTGTACATAGCTAGCAGATTGAGCCAACAGATCACGGTCATGTGTCGCGATCTTCTCGTGGATAACCAGTCACAATGAAAATTGAGGCATTCTGAATGGCTCAGATTCGCGTTGATCTGATCAATTCGATGAGATTTTCATAGTGATTTCATAGATGGGACCGCCGTTGCTGTCTGCTATAGTGACATCATTAAGTTGTTTCGCGATAGACATCGTTCTACGCTTAACTTATTTTTGCAGGGAATGATGTGAATGGTATGGCCTAAATATGATGTGATAATCTGTGTGTAAAATTCGTGCAGCCTGCGTGTTGCAAATTTAACACAACCGGGTTGAGGTTGTCACATATTTGTATAACGACCTGCGTGTCACCCTGTGATGCCTGATCTCTCATGTAATTTATTTGATAGCTATTAGATGTATTAGCTTCTTTTATATTCATTGAGAAACCTCAAGCATGATGGCGATGGTGATCACCATAAGAAGGGAGACATGGCGGTATAGATCATGATGGAACCATGGTGATGGAGATCACTATGATCCTAAAGGCCATACTATTCACATATATGATATGATCGTATGCCTGTGATGTTTTACTATTCTTTTCATGCTTTTCATATGGTGGATGTTTTGTCATGATAGAATAGCTTCCCTCGGAAAAGTTGAGTATTTGATGCCATTTACCTATAGCTGCACCTATGCTGTTTTGATCGTTGTATGGTAGGTTTGCCAAAGCAAAATACCGTCATCTATCATAATGAATAGGGTGAATGTTGGACATTCACATGCATAGTATTGGTTTACTCAACAAAGCTATCAAAACGGTTTTGGGCTTTATGGCATAGTGTTGGGAGCCGGGGCATTGGATGTCACCCAACAAACAAGAATCATATAGAGATATGATTAACAATGGTTGTTTACCTATTTTTCTAGCAGTGAAGCCAAAGCTCACTAGGAATTAGTGAATATGGATCTTGGACCACTATATGTCGTTAGAGGGAGGACGATGCTCATATAGTGGTGGTGTCTTTTATTAAACTGTTAATAAAAGATTGGTACATAACATAGTGCTAAAACCTTGCATATTTATTTTCTATTGTAGATCATGTCTGCTAGTAACAATTCCGGTTTCAATTTGCGATCTGTGCTTGAGAAAGAAAAGCTCAATGGAGCTAACTTTATTGATTGGTACCGCAACCTGAGAATTGTTCTCAGGCAAGAGAAAATTGAGTATGTTCTTGAGCAACCATACCCCAATGACCTCCCCGATGATGCAAATGCCGCAACTCGCAGGACTTATGAGAAGCACTGCGATGATGCGCTTAATGCAAGTTGCCTCATGCTTGCCACAATGTCCCCTGATCTACAGAAACAATATGAGCATGCAGATGCTTATTCTATGATTCAGGGACTACGTGGAATGTTTGAGAACCAAGCAAGGGCTGAGAGGTACAACATCTCAAAGTCCTTGTTCTCATGCAAGCTGGCAGAAGGTAGCCCGGTCAGTCCCCATGTAATCAAGATGATTGGTTACATTGAGACTTTGGACAAACTTGGTTCTGAACTCAAGGATGACCTAGCTATTGACGTTATTCTCCAGTCACTCCCACCGAGCTATGAGCCATTTATATTGAATTATCAAATGAATGGCATGGAGAAAACGTTGGCTGAATTGCATGGGATGCTTAAAACAGCCGAGGAAAGCATTAAGAAAAACACCACTCATGTGATGATGGTTCAAAAGGAGAATAAAAAGAGGAAGCGTGTGATGCATCCTAAAGGCAAGGGAAAGGTTCCCAATGAGTCTTCAAGCTCAAAGCCAAAGGGAAAATCAGGCCCTTCTCCTAATGATGAATGCTTCCACTGTCATGCTAAGGGGCATTGGTCTAGGAATTGCAAGAAGTACTTGGAGGATAAGAAGAAGAAAGGGAGTGAGACTTCCACTTCAGGTATAAATGTTATAGAAATCAATATTGCTACATCTTCTAGTGAATCATGGGTATTTGATACCGGATCAATGATTCACACTTGCAAATCGTTGCAGGGTCTAAGTGAGACTAGAAGATTTGCAAGAGGCGAGTTGGATGTTCGGGTCGGCAATGGAGCAAAGGTTGCTGTCATAGCTGTCGGAACTTATCACTTGTCATTACCCTCAGGATTAGTTTTGGAATTAAATAATTGTTATTGCATTCCTTCTTTGAGCAAGAACATTATATCTTCTTCATGTTTGGAAGAAGTTAATGGTTATGAGATTATAATAAAGAACAAATGTTGTTCTATTTATTATAATAATATTTTCTATGCTCAATGTCCATTAGTAAATGGATTATATGTTCTTGATCTTGAGGATAAAACATTCTATAACATTAGTACAAAAAGGGCTCGACGAAATGATCTAAATCCCACTTTTATTTGGCATTGTCGCTTAGGTCATATAAATGAGAAACGCATTGAGAAACTCCATAAAGATGGTTTGTTAAGTTCATTTGATTTTGAATCACTTGACACATGCGAGTCTTGTTTGCTTGGGAAGATGACCAAAGCACCCTTCACTGGTCAAAGTGAGAGGGCAACTGACTTGTTGGGACTTATACATACTGATGTATGTGGACCAATGAGTTCGGTAGCTAGAGGTGGTTTTCAGTATTTCATTACTTTTACCGATGACTTTAGTAGATATGGATATGTCTATCTAATGAGGCACAAGTCTGAATCTTTTGAAAAGTTCAAAGAATTTCAGAATGAAGTACAAAATCAGTTGGGCAAGACAATTAAACTTCTACGATCTGATCGTGGGGGTGAATATTTGAGCCATGAATTTTATGATCATTTAAAACAATGTGGAATTGTTCCACAGTTGACTCCACCAGGAACGCCCCAATGGAATGGGGTGTCCGAGCGGAGGAACCGAACCTTGTTAGACATGGTTAGGTCGATGATGAGTCAGACTGATCTTCCACTATCCTTTTGGGGTTATGCTCTTGAAACTGCTGCGTTTACACTAAACAGAGTCCCAACTAAGTCTGTTGAGAAGACACCATATGAGATGTGGACCGGGAAACGTCCCGGATTGTCTTTCCTCAAAGTTTGGGGATGTGATGCTTATGTCAAACGTTTGACGTCAGACAAACTTACTCCCAAATCAGACAAATGCTTCTTTGTGGGATATCCTAGGGAAACCAAAGGATATTATTTTTATAATAAAACGGAGGGTAAAGTGTTTACTGCTCGCAATGGTGTCTTCTTAGAGAAAGAGTTTCTCTCAAAAGGAGTTAGTGGGAGCAAGGTGCATCTTGAAGAAATCCAAGAAATATCTGAAAATGTTTCGGCACCCTCTATTCCTATACAGGATGTACAAGATGTTGTACAACCACTTGATGAAACACCAACTCCACGAAGGTCTACAAGAGTACGTCGTGCAACTGAAAAGTTGACACTCCTAACCACGGAACCACAGGACATGGTATTGTTGGACAATAATGAGCCTGTGACCTACACTGAAGCAACAATGGGACCCGACTCTGAGAAATGGCTTGGAGCAATGGAATCCGAAATAGAATCCATGCATGAGAATCAAGTTTGGAACTTGGTTGATCCAATCGATGGTGTGAGACCGATCGATTGCAAATGGATTTTCAAGAAAAAGACTGATATGGATGGAAAAGTTCACATCTATAAAGCACGATTGGTGGCGAAAGGTTTCAGACAAATTCAAGGTGTTGATTATGATGAAACATTTTCGCCCGTCGCTATGCTAAAGTCTGTTCGGATTCTCCTAGCAATTGCTGCATATTTTGATTATGAAATATGGCAGATGGATGTCAAAACAGCCTTTCTTAATGGGAGTCTGACTGAGGATGTGTACATGACACAACCTGAGGGTTTTGTCGATCCTAAAAATGCTAGAAAAATATGCAAACTTCAAAAGTCCATCTATGGATTGAAGCAAGCATCTCGGAGTTGGAATCTACGTTTTGATGAAGTGGTCAAAGGGTTTGGTTTCATCAAGAACGTAGAAGAACCTTGTATTTACAAGAAGGTTAGTGGGAGCGCACTTATATTTCTGGTCCTATATGTAGATGACATATTGTTGATCGGAAATGATATTCCAGTACTAGATGCTGTTAAATCCTCATTAAGGAAAAGTTTCTCAATGAAGGATTTAGGAGAGGCAGCATACATTTTGGGCATAAAGATCTATAGAGATAGATCTAAAAGGTTAATTGGATTAAGCCAAGACACATATATTGACAAGATATTGAATCGATTCAATATGCAAGATTCTAAGAAAGGTTTCTTGCCAATGTCACATGGCATCACTCTAAGCAAAAGTCAGTGTCCTTCAACACCTGATGAGCAAAAGAGGATGAGAGTGATTCCTTATGCTTCGGCTATTGGATCTATCATGTATGCCATGTTGTGTACACGCCCAGATGTATCCTATGCTCTAAGTGTTACGAGCAGGTATCAATCAGATTATGGTGAGGCTCATTGGACAGTTGTCAAAAACATTCTTAAGTACTTGAGAAGAACTAAGGATGTATTCCTAGTGTTTGGAGGTGAAGAAGAGCTCGTTGTAAGAGGTTACACCGATGCTAGCTTCCAAACAGACAAGGATGACTCAAGATCGCAATCCGGTTTTGTGTTCTGCCTCAATGGAGGGGCAGTGAGCTGGAAAAGTTCCAAGCAAGACACAGTAGCAGATTCAACGACGGAGGCGGAGTATATTGCAGCTTCTTAAGCTGCAAAGGAAGCTGTTTGGATCAGAAAATTTGTTTCTGAGTTGGGTGTTGTTCCTAGTGCGTCCGGACCTGTGGATCTCTATTGCGACAATAATGGAGCCATTGCACAGGCAAAGGAGCCTAGATCACACAAAAGATCCAAACATATACTACGACGCTATCATCTGATTCGAGAGATTATCGACCGAGGTGATGTGAATATATGCAAGGTGCATACGGATTTGAATATGGCAGATCCGTTGACAAAGCCTCTTCCACAATCAAAGCATGAGACGCACACGAGATCTATGGGTATTAGATACTTACATCAATGATCCTAGTGTGTAGTGGGAGACTTTTGTCATAGCTATGTTTATGTACTATTTGAGTAACTATTATTCACATTGATCATCAAGTATGTGACTTGTTCGTGAGACTCTTTGTTAATTATAATGTTACTCAAAATGATCCCTAGTCTACATCGTTATATGAGACAATGATAGTACGCAGACTAGCACATGTATTAATTGATGATCACGTTTCACGGATCATAGATATGGAGATATCAAATTAATAATGTGAACACATGTTAGTGAACATGGTGTTGGATAGACCCATTCCGAGACACTGTTGGGATTGTTATTTACATATGTGCCATCAGTTGGTCTTGAGTGATACACCTGCTAGATTCTTTGACCTGAGATCGCCATTGTTTCTCACTATGTGTAGTTGTGCACTTTGAAACTATCAAACGCTACTCCGTAACTGGGTGGTCATAAAAATAGTCTTCAGGTGCATGATGAAGCATGGAATGAGATGTGTGCGGATCAAGATGGGATTTGCCCCCTCCTATATAATAGGAGAGATATCTCTGGGCCCCTCGAGATAGTTGGATTGAAAGTGCATGGCCATGCCAAAATGATTAAAGAGTTAATCATTATGACTAAAAGGTAGTCATCGATTGAATCCACTATTTGATCGAGTGAATGGTCGAGCTATCACAAGGATGGCACGTATCTCGCCTTGAGCTTGACTGGTATCGTGTGGCAAAGGAATTAGCATGTGAATGTATCTAGGTTCAGCCGATATGATCTTTATGTACATTCGGGAGTCAGTATGTCCTGCTAGGTACCTCTACTGACTTGTGTTTGAAAACGGTTTTCATTCATAACCGACTGTACATGAACCTAACGGGTCACACACTTAAGGGGATGGAATATTGAAAAACTTGGCTATATGATTGTCTCTAGTGCAAGTGGGAGATTGTTGGTGATATGCCCAAGAGGCAATCATAACAATTCGGATAAAGGCCTGATGGATATTTGATCCATAAGAAATTAGGGTACTAATGGGCCTGTGACCTAAAAGCCCATTAGCGCGCCTATAAATATGAGGGGTAGGGTTACGGACAGAGCTCTCCACCATATAGCAGTCCCAGCCGCCGCCCCTCACAGGTCAGCCGCCGAAACCCCTGCCGCGCGCACGGTGCTAGCACACCGACGCACGGCGTTCCTCCCTGTACGTGTGGACTCCGTGGAGGCGCTGCTGTTACTGCTGCGCTGATCGGCTACGGCGCGCATCTACGATCCGCTGCGCTGCGCGTCTAGTGGTAACGATCCATGACCTTCTCACTCGCATGTTTCCTGGGTGATACGGTCGAATTGCTAGAGTAGTGCATCGCCTATTTCCCAACAGTAGGTTGAGGGCAGGAAGGTGGAAATCTGCTAACAGGCATAGAGAGATTCTTCGTGTAGGGAACCTCCTGTCTGTTTCGGTGCGATCGGTTCGACGTTTGGGCTGTTGGGTGAAAGGTTGTCACGTACGACATCGAGTGAGCATGCTGTGCAGCTCCACGGGTGGGCGTACGTGACGTGCTCTTCAGGTATCCCTGCATGTGTATATCGAGTCGATTCGCCGTCCCTCACGGTGATGAGTACCACTTGGTCACTGAGTCGTGACGTAGGTTAATATATGAAATGGTATGATTCAATATTGCTGATATGATTAAATTATATTACTACATGTGTGCCACCAAATGTTGCTCACTAAATTCCAGATTTCATGAATTGTTAACTTGTCGCTAAAATATGAATTAAGGATGAACTTGTAAGTGGGTCTTTCACTGCAACATGCCATCCTATATTTTTTATAACCTGCATATAGAGTTTCATGTGTAGATGAGTCGGTTAAGTCTTGTTGAGCCATCGTGCTCATGGTTGCTGCTATAAGTGTTTTTCAGGTGAGGAGTATCCCGCGGACTCGGGGTATGAGTCCACCGGCGAGGGCTACCCTCTGTCGGGGAACACGGCTGAGTGGGAGCCGTACACGCCGCGCTGAGCTGAGGAGTGCCGCTAGTGTGGGTTGCCCTAGGGCTGGGCAACCAACTTTTGCTAGATAGATGGGCGTGAGTTGTATAAACTTAGTTTCCACTTTTATAATCTAAATACTAGTTTGTAACTGAAGTCTTGTACTAGTTTGTACATATTCAGTTGGTTTTCTATATAATACAATGTTGTTCTTATGATGTATGCTGTCGGGTGTCGCACCGTGCGGCACCACCCTCTGTGATCCTGGATGAGCAGATTTCGGTCTGCCACAGGCTCGTATCAGAGCTGCATTTGGGATAGCACACTAATTAAGGACTGTATTACGGAAAAAATTTAGGCTTACGGTGAGGGTTCGATAGTTTGCCCAAGTCAGGACTATAATAGCATAGTTACTTAAAGTGGCAAGACTAACATATGTGTTATAATTCTGAATTTTAATTATGTAACGACACACCTACGCTCAGGTAAACATGGTAAGGAACGCCACCGAAAGCGGTTCAATTTCGGTTAGCTCCTCTGACGAGGAATGTGGTTCAGGGATAGGTCTCACAGCTTGGTGTGAGACGTCAATATGAAACTCTTGGACTCTTCATGTTCCTGAGTTCATATGAAACGCTGATCCCTAGCGTGCATTAGGCAAGCAAGTGGAGACCCCATCGTGTGGTCAGTAACGCGATAGTGTGTTCATCTAGAAATAGCCCAGGAGGACATACGCAGCGCTTGCCATCGGCGTGCCCTGCAGGGCAGTAGGTTGTATCTGTTGGGTTGATAAAATTCCCAACCGTGATGACCCATTCGCGCTCTACTCGTGTTCCCCATCATGTGGTGTTGAAACACGATCACGTATCTTGAGACGTGGCTTAACTCAAGGACGGCCGTGGCAATGATATGGGCGTTTGTATTTACTTTCAAATATGGACCTGCCTGAAATGAAAATAACCTTTGAGTGCATCATTATTGGGTGTTTTTCTGCAGGTACTAACACGTGTGCGAGAGACCGTTTAGTGCCACAATTGAGACATATATGCCGGTATAATCCGGTTAGGATTATCTTTTTGTGAGGAACGTAGTACCGGCATTTCATAGGCATGAGCATGAAAGATAATGGTAACAAGGAACTAAAGTCACCAAGTTTCAACATTTAGGACCCTGGTTGGGTAGAGAAGTTCAATAGTTGATCAGTGTAGTCAAAGGGATTGAAAAACAGGGTGCTCTGTTTTGGCAGCAAGTCTGCTGAACTTTGACAGAGCATAACTCACAGATTATTTAGCCAATGAAGGTGTGGGATATAGTTCTGTAAAGGTGTTTAAGTACTCTACAACTTTGTTGTAGACTCCCAGAGCTGAATCACACCTTAAACTGACTAAAATTCCAGACGATTGTATACTGTCCAGAACCAGGACAGATTCAAACACTCTCTGGATTGTTCTGTTTTTCAAGCATAACTTCCAGTAGAAAAATCTAAAATTGTCATATAATACAATTTTGAGAAGGGTAGAAAATGTGTTACATCTGTGTAATTCAAAGTTTCTGCAATTGCAGCATGGAATTCAGTGGACATTAAAATTGGAAACAGCAACTTCCAAAGGAGGTGCTCTTGAAATTCTCCCAGAAATTCTGTTGACTTCGAATTATAATAACTTTTTAACCAGAACTGATCTGAGGGAAAATAAATACTCATTGCAAATATGCTGAAGTTAACCTCAACTTTGGTATTCAGCTTGAGTCATGAAACTGCCCAGCACCAGATCAGAATCTGGAATATGTAGAAACTGGTCATTCTGGCAGAAGGAGGACAGTTAAACTCATTTGAGAGATTGTTGTACCCTAGGGGGTTTAAGTACTTCCATTGGGGTAGAACATATTCATGAGTGGTTATCTTCAACTAGTGAAAGATTTGAGTATATGTCCTTCTCAAGTGTCTTTTGCTAGAGACCATGTTTGTGTCGTATTGAAGATAAGAGGGTAGTATACGTGATGACAAAGGGATATTAACATCTCGTAGTGACCAAACCTAGTTGAGATGAACTTCCAAAGAGGAAGTCCGTCAATTTGGATTAACTATATTGTATTTGGCCTGGTAATGGTGTAGCTTGTGCAAAGTTATTACATTATCTGTATACGAGATGTATCGCATATTTTTACTGTCATTATGTTTGACTCATATTTTATTGGACAGCATGAAGTATGTTGCGGGACTGAATTTTATTGTCGTATGGCGGCAGATGGTTCGCACTCGGGCCACATGAGGTTGGTGGCTATAGCCAACAGGGGGGTGATGACTCCCAGCCACCTGCCTACGACATCACCCCGCAGCAACAACCACCACCTCCGCCTCCGCTTACACTAGCGGATGTGATCGCGGCCCTGGTGGGTAATCGTGAGGAGCAGACCGACCTGCTCCGCACGATCGTGCAAAATACGTCCCAGGCGGGGGGAGGGGCGTCAAGAGAGGGGGCCTCGTGAGCCCCACGTTGTGACGTACTCGGACTTCATGAGTACGCACCCTCCGGTGTTCACCGAAGCTGCAGAACCCCTGGAGGCCGACAACTGGCTGCGGACAATTGAGTCCAAGTTCGGGCTGCTCCAATGTACGGAGCAGCAGAAAACTCTGTTCACAGCGCAGCATCTTCACGGTGCCGCTGGTGCGTGGTGGGCGAACTATGTCGCCTCACTGCTGGCTGGCCACGCCGTGGAGTGGGAAGAATTCCGGGAGGCGTTCCATGCCTACCATATCCCTCCCGGGATAATGAAGCGGAAGTTCCAAGAGTTCTTGGAGCTGAAGAAGGGCAGGAGGAGTGCCCACGACTACTCCCGTGCCTTCAACCATCTGGTGCAGTATGCATCAGATTATGTCTCCACCGAGAAGAAGAAGAGAGAGCACTTCTATCGGGGATTACATCCCGAGATGAAGACGCATCTCGTCCAATGCAATCGCGGCACGTTCAATGATCTAGTCAACACCGCGATCATGCAAGAAGATGCTCAGCGAGAGTTGGCGGCTGAGCAGCGGAAGCGCAGCACTCCACCCAGCAGTGGGGGTGGAGCTCATCAGAAATACCGCATGGTGTATCGGACACCATCCGGTCAGCAGTGGCATCCACCGGCGTGACCTCAGCAGTTCGGGGGTCGTTCTTTTCAGCCACCCCCATTCCGACCGCCGATGCCACCACCGCAACCGCAACAGCAGCAACAGATGGTACCCCGGAGTTTCCACCGCCACAACGCGCTCCGGGTTTCCGTCCGCCGATCAGCGGAGGACCGCCTCGCTACACTTGCTTTACGTGTGGCCAGGCGGGCCATTTCTCGAAGGACTGTCCCCAGGGGCAGCAGAGAAGCGGGCAAGCCCAGTTCCAGGGCGGTGCTCGAGGCTGACCTCCGGTCAAGAAGGTTGGTGAGCGAACTGGGGGCGTTCACAACCTCGACAATGAGGATGCCCCAGAGGGAGAAAACGTGCTGGCGGGTACGTTCACTCTCAACGATCAAGCAATCATCATATTATTTGATTCTGGTGCAACCCACAACTTCATAAGTACATCATATGTGGTTAAGCATCAACTGGAAGCCTTTCCGACCGAGTGCTCTTATATGATTTGCTCACCGGGAGGAAAGTTTTCAGCAACTATGATGATTCCGAAAGCACCACTGTGCTTAGGTGGGAAAATTTATCCCACCACTATGATTCTTCTTGAGGGGCAGAAGATTGATGCAATCTTAGAGATGTCATGGCTAAGTTACCATGGCGCTGTCCTAGAAACCTTATCACGGATGGTTCACCTCAACTCCCCACTACACCGTTCGCAGTCCCTCATACTAGACAATCCAGTCCCGGAAGTTTCAGCAACTCATAACACTGAAACTCTCAAACTGGAAGACATCCCCGTAGTCCGGGAATACTCCGATGTGTTTCCGGATGACCTTCCGGGCATGCCACCTGAACGGGATGTTGAGTTGAAGATTGAGCTTGCAGCCGGGACTACTCCCATCTCACGGAGACCATACAAAATGGCTCCGAATGGACTGGTTGAATTGAAAGAGCAGCTCAATGATCTGTTGAGCAAAGGTTTCATTAGGCCGAGTTCCTCTCCTTGGGGATGCTCGGTGCTGTTCGTAAAGAAGAAGGATGAAACCTTGAGGCTGTGTGTGGATTACCGGCCGCTCAACGCCATCACCATCAAGAACAAATACCCACTGCCCCGCATTGACATCCTGTTTGACCAGCTTGTGGGTGCAAGTGTGTTCTCCAAGATGGACCTTCGCTCCGTTTATCATCAAATAAAAATCCGAGCGGAGGATATCCCGAAGACGGCGTTCTCGATGAGATATGGCTTATATGAATATCTCATCATGTCTTTTGGCCTCATTAATGCTCCGGCACATTTCATGTATCTCATGAACTCGGTGTTCATGCCGGAGCTGGACAAGTTCGTTGTGGTGTTCATCGATGATATCTTGGTTTACTCCAAGACAGAAGCAGAACACGCCGAACACTTGAGAATCATTCTTCAACGATTGCGGGACCACAAGCTCTATGCCAAGTTCAGCAAATGTGAGTTTTGGATCATCCAAGTGCCATTTTTGGGACATATCATCTCAGCAGAAGGCATTGCGGTTGACCCAAGTAAAATTGAATAAGTGCTGAAATGGAAAGCTCCCACTTCTGTCCATGAAGTCAGAAGCTTCCTCAGCTTAGCGGGATATTACCAGAGATTCATTCCAAGCTTCTCCAAGATTGCTAAGCCGATGACCGAACTATTGAAGAAGGGAACGAAATATGTTTGGAACTCAGCATGTGAAGGAGCATTCCAAGCATTGGTGAAGCATCTCACAACAGCCCCGGTCTTAGCTCAACCGGATACGACCAAGCCCTTCGACGTGTATTGTGATGCGTCTAGCATCGGGCTCGGATGCGTGTTGATGCAAGAAGGACGTGTGGTCGCATATGGCTCACGCCAACTTCGAAACCATGAGCAGCACTATTCGACTCATGATCTTGAGCTTGCTGCTGTGGTTTTGGCGCTAAAAATGTGGAGGCACTATCTCCTGGGGAATTTGGTGCACCTCTACACCGACCACAAGAGCTTGAAGTATATTTCACCCAGAAGGAGCTGAATATGAGGCGAAGTAGGTGGTTAGAACTAATCAAAGATTATGAGATGGAGATTCATTACCACCCTGGCAAGGCGAATGTGGTTGCCGACGCGCTGAGTCAGAAATCACATGTCCATAACCTCACCATTACACCGGTGGAAGAGGAAGAGCCGAGTTTATACTTGGTTCCTCATGGATCACTCTACAACCTTGCCCTCATCCCTACCATTAGGGAGGAGATCATTGCAGCTCAGAAAGTTGACAAGGGCATGGCACATCTCTGGAGACGGATAGACAACGTGGAAATTAAATGTTTCCAGAAAGATGATGAGGGGACGCTGTGGTTCAATGACCTCATAGTCGTACCCCGGAATATGGAGCTGAGAAAGAAGATTCTTGATGAAGCTCACTTGTCTAAATTCTCCATTCATCCGGGCAGTAACAAAATGTACCAAGATTTGAAAAAAGAGATTTTGGTGAACACGGATGAAGAGAGAAGTGGCTAAGTACGTATCCGAATGTGATACGTGTAGATGAGTGAAAGCGGATCATATGAGGAAATCAGGGCTGCAGCAACCCCTGAAAATTCCGGCATGGAAATGGGGAAATGTGAGCATGGATTTCATTATGGGATTACCCCTGACTTCCAACAAGCATGATTCCATTTGGGTAATCATTGACTGATTAACCAAGTCGGCTCACTTCATTCCTGTGCATACACGTTACAATGCCAGCCAATATGCGGAGCTGTACATTGCAAGGATTCTATGCTTACATGGGGTACCCAAGACCATAGTCTCAGATCAAGGCACACTATATGTATCTTGTTTCTGGCAGCAGATGCACGCTGCATTGGGTACTAAGATGATTAGAAGCTCCGCTTATCACCCTCAAACGGATGGGCAAACACAGAGGGTGAACCAAGTACTAGAAGACATGTTGAGAGCGTGTGCCATCCACCACGGTAGAAACTGGGATGATCATCTACCGTTGGCAGAATTCTCTTACAACAATGGCTATCAAGCGAGTATCAATATGGCACCATATGAGGCTCTCTACGGTGGTAAATGCCGCACCCTATTAAACTGGTGCGAGTCCGGTGAAAGGGTCATATTCGTGGGTTGATGTGGTGAACGACGCCGAAGAGCGCGTTTGGATGATTCAAGCCAACTTGAAGGCTGCTCAATCCCAGCAGAAAAGCTATGCTGATATGAGGCGTAGGCCGCTGCACTTTGATGTCTGGGAACATGTGTACCTCCGTGTATCTCCGATGAAAGGCGTGCATCGATTCGGCATGAAGGGGAAGCTCCCTCCCAGATTTATTGGACCCTACGCTATCACCGAGAAGTGTGGACCAGTGGTGTATAGACTGGAACTACCGGCATCTCTCGCTGGTGTTCACAACGTTTTCCATGTTTCACAACTACGGAAATGTCTGAAGTATACGGCTGCTGTTCCCACCGAAGACATTGGCGAGTTGAAACCGGATTTGACGTATGCTGAATATCCGGTGGCAA
This sequence comes from Neostapfia colusana, assembly GCA_030760725.1. Classification (NCBI taxonomy): domain Eukaryota; kingdom Viridiplantae; phylum Streptophyta; class Magnoliopsida; order Poales; family Poaceae; genus Neostapfia; species Neostapfia colusana. Next base: position 25,370,342 of record JASWHV010000017.1, on the reverse strand, counting down.
TTATTGATGAGAAGGCTCGGACCACATGTAAACGAACGTTGTGGTTCTACAAGATACTGTGGAGCAACCACACCGCTGAAGAAGCGACGTGGGAGAGCAAAAAATTCCTTCGCCCAAACTACCCGGATTTCATGGCGTCTCATCATGAGTAATTTCCTATTACATCGCTGTCTCTTCTTTGGTAATCTCGGGACGAGATTCTTTTAAAGGGGGGATGTAAAAGCCCAAGAAAGTGACTTGCAAAAGTGTTCTTTTCATCACCTCACAACACCACAGTTCATTTTGTGGATAGCTCATGAAAACTTGTGAAGAGCAAGTAAACACCATCAAAAGGGGTGATTAGAGGGGAAAGCCCTAATTTCAAAAAAGTAGGATTCATACACATAAACATGAAAGGTTGAGCTCACCCCTAGACCTTAAATAGTCTTGGGAAGGGTCAGGCCAAATTTCATGCAAATCCAATACTTTTTTTGAGGCACTTTTGGAGGCAATTGTAAAAAGGGCCAATTTGAATGTAAATTCAAATTGTAGCCACTTTCTTCACTTGAATTCAATAGTTGACTTCATGTTTAAACTCAGCACATTTTTATGAGTTAGTCCACCAATTTTCATCCCCATTGGACTTCATCTTGTCGGGAGCCAAATTTGCAATAATTCAAATGGGCAGCAAATTTAGCCCAAAAAAAATTTCAGTTGAGGAAATCAAATTCAAACCATAACTTGATGGCTAAGTCTTTAATTCAATTGTGAGTAGCTGGGATCTTTTCAGTGAAAACAGAAATGAAAAACAGAAAAGAATTAGAGAGGAGGGTCCCACTTGTCAGTAGCCTTCACACAGAAGTTTTCTCGGCTTGATCTTTCACTCGACCGAAGCTGCGTGTGCCAGCTCTCTACCACCGGCGCCCGACCGCCTTGCCATCGCCACCTCCTGCTCGAGGGAAACACCGAGTGCAGTACATGATCAGCACGCTGGGCCACGTGAATCTTCACTCCCTTCTCCACCGTCTCCCCCGTGCACCGAAGCACGAACTTGCACCAGCGCCAACCTCCTCTGCTCCCCGGCGTCCGAGAGCTAGAAGCTGTTTCGTGCCCGACAAGCTAAACAAAAAAGGTCCGCTCCAAGGTGCTTAACACGCTCGTGCCGACAGCTCTTCCTCTTGTGCTTCGCCGGGGTAGAATTTGTCCGGTTAGTCATTCGGTGTTCAAAGGACAGGATAGTTCAAAACTCGGAAATTTGTAATGGGTAGTTCACCACAGAGGATTCCGAGCTACACATACGTTCTGCACCTGTCCACGGCCACCTAGGATCAAAAACCGGCGAAAACAATAGACTAGGATTGCTGTTTTTTGAAATTTTCCTATCACCGCTGTTTTAACCCTAGGTCGACGGTGAGGTCCTAGTTGCGGCCGTTTTCACGAGGATCAGTGCTCATATACGTGATTAGCAAGTCTCAGCAGAGCTCTCCGAGCAAACCGTGTCGAAAAAGGTGCAGAGAACACCGAGTTCGATGTCGCCGATGAGCTCCCGGCCGCTGTCACCGTCGCAAACACTATTCCGGCCGTCGCCGAGCTCCGGGGAGTGCACCACCGTGTTTCTCAGGCAGAAATATGCACAGGCAGTGAGTTTCGTCGAAGGTCGGGCAGCAGAACGCCTGGCGGCGGGGAGCCGCGGGAGCGCGAAGTAGACGAAGCTCCGCAGGCCCTACGTATCAGCCTCTGTTAAAACAGTGCTGTATCAATTGTGGCGCCAGGATCTCGTGCAACTACGTGGGAGACTCTGCGGACCCCCGTGTGGGTTGGCTTCGGTGCTGACACGTAGCCCGGGGACCCCACCAGCCGGTTTAAACTTTATTTGAATTTTCAGATTTGGTTCAAACTTCAAATGCATATAACTTCTGCTAGGAAGCTCCAAATGCAGTGAACCAAATTTGGTTGGATTCATATTTTCGAGTACTATCCAGCAAAACAAGTTTCAGCTTATGAAACTTAATAATTTTCCAGAATTAATTCCCTAAAGTTTAAACTGTTAGGAATTTTATCTGGAGAATCCTTTTATGGAAAATTCTGAAATTTGGCTACGATGTTCATTTTAAAATCCTTGAGTAACAGGAGAAATTTCAGAACCATCCAAGATAATTTATTTCCCCTAATGGTGTGATTAAGTGAACTGCCCAGAGAAAATAGAAAAATGTACAGAAACATTTTTCAGTTTTTCTCAAATCTTGTTTAGGGCATAACTTCATCTAGAATGCTTAAAATGGCATGAAACCTTCCATGAGATCCATTTAAAACTCTAGTTTCCAGAAAGTAATGGTTGGAGCCATGAAAATCCCTGGAAATCCTTGGAGACTCTACTAATGACCAAATAGGCTTTTATTTGTACAGAGCTCAAATGAACTTTGTTTCAAATGTAACTTGGTCAAGACTCTGGTTAGGACCCTACCAAGCCACCATTAAAATTTCAGAACCAAAGGGGAGGGCTAGCTAGAGTTATGGGAATTACATATTCAGTTCTAAACATTGCATTTAAATTGACATATAGTATATTGTTTATGTATAGTCTCTGAAGGCGAGGAGACCCCGGAAGTGCTCGACTTTCTTCTTCCGGACGAAGCCATAACCACTTACCAGCAGCAACAAGGCAAGCCCCGGTTTGCATTAAACAATTTTACAAAGTTTTGCTTTATGTACACTTGGGATGTGGTATATATGTGCATTAGGTGTAGGATGGATGAAACTCCAATTGCATAACCAGAATTTCCTACAAGAGTGAGGGTAGTGTCTAAGACCTCGAGTAGACAGGCTATGCGTAATGATTCCTAGAACTTCGGTACAAGTCGAGTAGTTGGAATCTACTCACGAGTTTAGGCTTTGGGACACATGGGATTGGTTCGAGTGATGTGAGATAACTTTAGTAATAAAATGAGACTAGGCATGGGCTAGGGCGCAGCAAGAGGAAGTCTTGCGGGCGCAGCCCTGTCCGTGTCGATTGAGGACCGATCCGTGTGCAGCCCATGCTAATCAAGTTTGAACGTACCGAAGGCATATCGGATATATGGCCCGGTAAACCGATGTAACCTAAACCTCTGGGCATCGAGGCATAACGCACCCATTTATAGGTGTAGGTTGAGGGCAGCAAGGTGGAAATCTGCTAACAGGCATAGAGAGATGCTCCGTGTAGGGAACCTCCTGTCTGTTTTGGTGCGACTGGTTCGACGTTTGGGCTGTTGGGTGAAAGGTTGTCCCGTACAACATCGAGCGAGCGTGCTGTGCAGCTCCACAGGTGGGCATACGTGACGTGCTCTTCAGTTATCCCTGCAGGTGTATATCGATTCGATTCGCTGTCCCTCGCGGTGATGAGTACCACTTGGTCAATGAGTCATGACGTAGGTTAATATATGAAATGGTATGATTCAATATTGTTGATATGATTAAATTATATTGCTACATGTGTGCCACCAAATATTGCTCACTAAATTCCAGATTTCATGAACTGTTAACTTGTGGCTAAAATATGAATTAAGGATGAACTTGTAGGTGGGTATTTCACTGCAACATGGTATCCAATATTTGTTATAACCTGCATATAGAGTTTCATGTGTAGATGAGTCGGCTAAGTCTTGTTGAGCCCTCGTGCTCACGGTTGCTGCTATAAGTGTTTTTCAGGTGAGGAGTATCCCACGGACTCGGGGTACGAGTCCACCGGCAAGGGCTACCCTCCATCGGGGACCACGGCTGAGTGGGAGCCGTATACGCCGCGCTGAGCTGAGTGCCACTAGTGTGGGTTGCCCTAGGGCTGGGCAACCAACTTTTGCTAGATAGGTGGGGGAGTTGTATAAACTTAGTTTCCGCTTTTGTAATCCAAATACTATTTGTAACTGAAGTCTTTTACTAGTTTGTACATATTCAGATGGTTTTCTATGTAATACAATGTTGTTCTTTTGATGTGTGCTGTCAGGTGTCGCATCGTGCGGCACCACCCTCTGCGATCCTGGATGAGTGGATTCCGGTCCGCCACACCAGTCCCTGTCTTGAGGCATCACAATATATACCGAAGCTCTTGCTCATGTCCAGCAATACCAAAACCGGTGCCGTTGTCAATCTCTTCTTTAACTCCTCAAAGCTGTCTTGACACGCTTGTGTCCACTGCAATGTCTTCCCTTTCATTAGCAATTCAGTCATAGGCTTCGCTATCTTGGAGAAGTCCTTGATGAATTGGTGGTAATATCCAGCCATCCCAAGGAAACTCCAAATGTCCCTCACATTTTGCGGTGGGTTCCACTTCAACACGTCCTCCACTTTTCTAGGATCAACCAATACTCCTCCTTCGGAGATGATGTGGCCTAAGAATGATATCTCCCTTAACAAGAATTGACACTTGCTGAACTCGGCATACAATTGGTGCTCTCATAGTTTCTGCAATGTCAGTCTCAAGTGTTCCCCATGTTCTTCCTCGCTTCTAGAATACACCATAATATCGTCGATGAACACCACGATGAGCTTGTCCAAGTACTCCATGAAGACCTTATTCATGAGGTACATAAAGTACTCAGGTGCATTTGTCAACCCGAATGACATGACGGTGTACTCATATGAACCATACCGTGTTCGAAAAGCCGCCTTGGGTATGTCCGAGGGTTTAATCTTCAGCTGGAAGTATCCCGACCAAAGATCAATCTTTCAAAAAATCTGGGGGCATTTCATTTGATCGAACAAGTCTTCTATGCAGGACAGCGGGTACTTATTCTTGATCGTCACCTTGTTGAGAGACCTATAATCCACACACATCCTCTTGGTTCCATCCTTCTTATCTACGAAGAGCACTGGGGCTCCCCATGTTGATGAGCTTGGGCATATAAAACCGTTCTCTAGCTGCTCTTGGATTTGCTTCTTAAGCTCCACTAATTCATTAGCAGGCATGCTGTATGGCCTCTTAGCTATAGGTGCAGTTTCAGGTGCTAAATCAATGAACAACTCTATGTCACAATCAGGTGGCATACCTGGCAGTTTCTCCGGAAACACATCTGAATATAGGGCTTTGTTTTTTTGGGGCAGAGTGGCGGCCAGGGGATTTGTTTTGCTGCCCAAATGATCCATTTAGCCACTGATCAAAGAATCTGATTTGTAGATATTCAGAAACCTGTTTAGTGCCGTCCACATGTCAATTGTGTGTTGAACAAATCATCTAAGTTTGTTGCTGTCCAAAAGTCCGAATAGAGCTGTCCAATTCAATAACTTGTGCCGTCCAAGTAATTCACTTATTTGCTTACCAAATAATCAGCTTATCTGCTGTCCAAATACTCCGTTTAACTGCTGTCCATATGATCCATTCAACTGATGTTCAAATTAAATACCATACGTATTGACAGGGTCTCACGGCCTCATCGAGCCAGGATCATGCTAAGGGATGCTGCATTGCACAACACCGGATAACACACATAAAAGGTACAAAGTTGAAGCAATGTTGTATTACATAAAAGAGTTAATGAACATGTTTCAAACAAAATATGTTCAGTCCACACTCACGGGCGTAGACTACGCACAGAGTTCACGTTCAGCCCGTGAACGTGCCCCCTCTAGCACCCACACGCACTAACACGGCGGCATGCACGACTCCCACTCGACGGGGTTTCCCTCTTGGGGGTCCGTATCCTCCTCGGGAGTCTCCTCCTCATAACACCCTGCAAAAGCTTCAAACACAAGCAGTGAGCACGATAGCTCAGCAAGTCTGACCCGTCTTTCCTATACATGAAACTTCTACATGCTGGATTAAAGTGTAAATGGGAAAGTAAATTGCAAAGTACTCGCCTAAGTAGTTGAACCTTACTTTCAAGTTTTAGCAGCAAGTTGTGGAGAACCCCACGCTAAGGCACATAAGAGAGCCGCAATCAAACAAGAAACGTATTTCTCTCATGTGCTTTGCCCATGGTTGAAAAGAACTTTAATTAGCTCTAAACTATAGCACTTCATTAGAAATCAAGGTCCATCCTTCAAATCAGCAAACATTTAACATGTACCTAACCTGTTCTTTCTACGTCACGGTATAGTGAACAAATGGTACTCACTGACCGCGAGGGACGGTGATTATAATTGATTTACACCTGTAGGGTTACCCGAATAATCTGTCACGTACGCCCATACTCGATGTTGCCTACAGCACCCATCACGGACGTCGTACGCAACCACCTTTCACCCGTCAGCCAGATGTTGAACCGGTCCTATCGTCCTGAGCAAGAGGTCTCTGCGCGCGCATCCCCAGTGCCGCCAGCCGATTTACACCTCAAGCTCTCAACCTACCCTCTGGATGACAAGCAATGCCTCAACACCCAGCTACCCGAATTACACCGGTTTCCCGGTTCCCATATATCCGGTAGGTCTTCGGTACTGTTCTAACTTGTTCAACAGGCCCGCACACGGCTCGGTCCTCAATCGACACAAGTGGAGCTATGGCAGCCAGGCCCCAAAGTCCTGTGGACCTTACTCTCCACTCGGTCTCATTTTTCTTGCCATGTGTTCCATTTGTTATGTTTACCCGAGTAGTGTGCCTCTAGCTTATTCTCGCGGGCAGTTCCAACTACTCGACTTGTAATGAATCTTACACTATCTTAGCAATGCAGTAACTAATCGAGGTTTACAAACCTAAGCCCAAATCCCCTGGTTTTCTTGGCTATGCAGTTGGGTTTTAAAACAAGACTCTAATGCATAAATAAAGTGAGTGATCAAAGTAAGTTCTCAAAACAGTAAAATTTATAAAATGGTTAATGCAAACCGGAGCTTGCCTTGCTATTGTTGGTCGTAGGCTAGCTGTTCCTCCGGAGTGATGAAGTCTAAGACTTCAGGCTCCTCCTAAATCTTAGCGACTACATGAGATAAATACATGTATGTATCAATTTGAATGCATTTGAATTTGAAGTTAAATTTTTTAAGACTATAAGTATTGCTAGATAGGCCTAATGACTCTGAAATTTTTACTGTGGTTTGTATACAACCTACATTTAGACGTGGCCAAATTTCATCTGCAGCAAAGCTCATTTGAGCCCTCCACAAATAAATGTGTATTTGGCCTTAATTGGAGCTCTTAGAGTGTTCTAGGGATTTTCATGGAGCAGCCCATGATTTTCTGAAAACTATATTTTCATAGGGTTATAATGGAGTTGGTTTCACTTAATTTTAAGATTCCTAGCCAAAGATATGAGCTAAACAATTTCAGAGAAATTCTGAAAATGTTTCTGGACATTTTCTATTTTCTCTGGAACTGTTTTATTAATCACACCATTAGGTGGATCAAATGATATCAAATGGTCTGAAATTGTTATGGTAGATCAGGGATATTTTGGTTAACATCCTAGCCAAATTTCAGAAATTTCCACTAAAGGGTTCTCCAGTTAAAATTCTAAACATTTTAAATTTTGAAGAATTAATTCTGGAGAAATAAAAAATTTTCATAAAGTGGAACTTGATTTGTTGGAAAGTACTCAGAGAGTTGAATCCAACAAAATTTGGTTCACTCAATTTGGGGTTTCCTAGCCAAAGTTATGTGGGTTTGAAGTTGAACAAAATCTAAAAATCGGGGAAATGTTTAAAACACTGCACGTGGGTCCCATGCACAGTGCCTTCTTCAACCTCCCGCCGGCGCCCGAGCGTGCGACGAACAGAGGCCATGGCGCGGTCTGTTCTCCGGCTACGGTGTACCATTTCCGGTGATCTTTCACGCTACACAATCCTCAGACCAAGCCCTAGGGGCCGGACAAGGTTGCGCACCATGCCATCGCCGGAAAACCGGTCGGCATCAACGGCGGCGATCGGTGGTGCGGTGCTGATGATGAACAACACATCCCATGCCTATATCGATGCCTGAAGTGGCTATAAAGCACCACTGGAGCTCGATGAAGGTGATGGTGCACTCAAATTGCGCAGAAAACGACCCGAGCTATGAGCTCAATGGCGACCCGAGCCATTTCGACCGGCGGTGGCGAGTTTGCGTTGCTCAGCCCGATGGGTGGATGTCTATTCATGGTTTTTTTCCAGAGTGGTCGTGAGGGACCCTAGTTGCTCTAGCTCGACCAGCTTTGGGCATAATCAACCATGCGAGATTAATTTTGAGTTCTTGTGGGCTTCGGTTATATCCGGCTATCTTTGGAAAACCTCAAATTCTGGCTAGCCGGCACTAAGAAAGAGCTAGGGAGTTTGGGAAAAGCTACTAGACCTTGATGCTAAACTCAGAGAGCAGTTGGTGGTGCTGGAGAATCTTTGAGCAGCCCGGGTGACAGTGTCAAGTCGGAGGTGCTTCGGGGTGAACAGGGCAGTGGAAGATCGGCTCGGAAAAGCTCGAGGGGAGCTGATCACGAGCAGCTGAGGGCTGGAGCACGTCGAGTGAAGGTTGGCGGTGCCGTTTATGGCCTCAGCTCGAGGTGGAAGAGACAGATTTGTCTGGTCGACGGCGAGGTGGTGGTTTCGGGTGTGCGGCGGCTCTCTTCGGGTTTTCAGCGCGGGGAGGCGTAGGGACAGAGGCGAGAAGACTTTGTGGCACCCGGGACCTGATGATAACGAGCTGGGGATGTCGGTTGGCAGCTGGAATCGCCGATCAGGAGGTGGCAGCGGCGAGCAGCACCGTGGCATCCGCGTGAGCGCGCGCAGGACCCGAGCCCGAGTGTTTCAGCCGGTTTGCTTCCTTGTGAGGCTGACAAGAGGGGCCCACCCCTAGTTTTAACCTCTGAAATTCAATTTTCCTACTGCTCTAAACAGTAATGCCCCTAATACCCTTTGCAATTTGAATTATCCACCAAATGGCCATTTGAAATTGGTAGAATTCAAATTGTGAAGTATTTGACTATATTCATAGCACATATGCAGATTGAAATTCAAATTGGATTTGAATTTGCTTAAATTGACTCATGTCAAGATCAACTCCAAATGGAGTGAAAATTGGTGTGTGAGCTCACAAAAATGTGCTGAGTGTGAATATGAATCTCACTTTTGAATTCATGGGATGAAAGGAGTTTCAATTTGAATTTGAGTTCAAACTAGCCTCTTTCTAATTATACCCAAAAATACCACAAAAGGTTTTGGATTTGGGTGAAACTTGGCATGAGCATTCCTAGCAAGGTGTAGGAGTTTTTCACATGCTCAGCCCCTATATGATGTATGTGGGAAATACCACTTTTGCATTTTATGAGTTTATCCTCTAATGACCATGTTGATGGTGTTTACTTGCTCTTCAAATGTGTTCATAAGTTTTCCTCAAATGAGGTGTTTGTGGTGTGATGAACACTTTGAACGTGTGCAAAAACTTAGGCCCTTACATTCTTTCCCCCTTAAAAGAATCTCGTCTCAAGATTATAAGATGAAAACGAGAGAGAGGACGGTGGAAAATTACCGTATGTGCGACGTGGAAAAGTCGGGATAGTTAGCGCGAAGAAAACCTTTGCTCTCCCATGTCGCTTCATCTACATAGTGATTACTCCATAGAACTTTGTAGAACCACAACATACGGTTGCATGTGGTTCGGGACTTTTCATCAATTATCTGAACCGGTTCCTCCCGATAAGTGAGATCCGGTTTCAGTTCTTCAATATCCCCCAGCTGAACGGTAGTTGATAGCTTAAGACACTTCCTATGCTGAGATATGTGAAATACTTCGTGCACACCGGAAAGTGTTTCTGGTAATTCCTGCCGGTATGCTACTGATCCACATCTTTCTGTAATCTGAAATGGACCGATGAATCATGGTGCCAATTTTCCTCTCAGCCCAAATCTGTTCATGCCCTTCATTTGAGACACACGTAGATATACGTGATCCCTGACTTCAAATTGTAACGGGCGTCCTCTCCGGTCCGCATACTGTTTTTGTTGGGATTGGGTGGCTTTTAGATTCGCTTGAATCAGCCAAAATTTTTCCTCCGCATTGTTGACAAGATCAATCCCGAAGGTGACCCTTTCGCCAGACTCACACCAATTAAGCGGTGTGCGGCATTTTCTCCCGTATAGCGCCTCATAGGGCGCCATCTTGATGCTGGCTTGTGTGGGGGACCGAACGCGGCCCCGGCAGGACCTCGTCGGGTGGTGTCGTGATATGAGGCACCCAACAGCACACGGGTCGAGGAAACACGTCATATTACATAAATCATTTGTGGAAGTGTACAAGAGTATTTTACAAATACTTATATTAAAATAAGCTACAGCGAAAGACTATAACTCTCATGACTCATTTCTAACTTAGCAACAAAGAAACAGTCCAGCCCACGGATGTTTCTTACTAGCAACACGATGAACAAACCGCAGCAGCGAGGATGCTCTTGAATATCCACTCAGAGGTTTCCGAGTCTCATCGGCATCCCTTCTTATAAGCATGAAGTCAAATACCTGCAAAACAACTCGGATAGCATCCATGAGCATAACGCTCAGCAAGACTTAACCGTCACCCTAGTCATGAAACTCTACATGAGGTTATGAACATAAAATAGGATGGCATAATGCATAATAAACTCGCCTAAACGTGACTCCTTACTTTCAAGTGTTATTAGCAGCAATTTAAGAATGACCTTGGGCACGCCACATCGGGAGTCCACAATCAAACAAGAAACGCTTTCCCCCGTTGCAATTTGCACACGGTGTAAATGAATCGAGTTTGCACTAGCCTAACCATACAAAGTATCATCACAATGCTAGTATTAACTTCAAACCAATGTGATTAGTTCCCTTCTCATGCAAGTTCTTACTACGTCATGACTGTGAGAACAAGTATGCTCGGTCCTTTTTCCTCGAGCGATGGTGATTCGAATCAATAACACCCAGACTACATGACACGTATGCCCGTACTCAATGTTGCCTACAGCAACCATCACTGACATTGTACGTGACAGCCTTTCCCCCGTTTCACCCACATTGAGTCGATCAAATTGCCTCGTACAGTAGCCACTCTCATGGTGCACCTGCCGACATGAGATGTCATGAGAATGTTACCCACATTGGTTTACTGGGTCCCATATAGCCAGCATGAGTCCGGTACACAACTAAAACTTGTTCAACAGGGCCGCATACGGATCGGTCTTTGACCGACACGGACAGGTCTATAGCACCCAGGCCCCTATGTCCTGCTGCCCCTACAACCTTCCGGTCTCAACTTTAACTTGCTACACATTTTCTGAACCAATCCCGTATGCCCCTGTTGTCCTGATCATGCGAGTAGTATCTCACCACTCGACTTCTACCGAACCTTACTTAAGCATGACAGTTCTATACGGTGAAAGACACCTACCCAATACCCCATGGGTTCATTTGGTTATGCAATAGGAGTATCAAACAACTAGACCTAATGCACATTTCATATCTTAACCGAAAGTGAACACAAAGTAAAAACTTAAAAACTGTTAAATGCAAACCGGAGCTTGCCTGTTTTGCAGGGTAGTCGTATATAATCAGTTAGTGATCCTTTCTGATCAACCCTTGATTCTCCGGAGCTTGATGCACTTCAATGAATCGCTCCTTTGAATCCCCTTCGTTGTGAATCCTATTGAAATGTATATGCACAATTTTTTATAGAATGCAATGGAAAGAGTCAAAAGACTGGATTTTCGTAAGAGCAAAGACTGCGTGGAAATGCCAAGAATGGCTTGTTTTGCCTCTGTTGTGCAAAGAATTATGAATGAACTAAATTTGTCTTAGTGTTTTAGCTATACACTAACTAACTTTCCTAATGAACACAAGAGGTGTGCTGAAAAGAATTGAATGCAACTGAAGAAAAAAACTCCAATGGCTTCAAAACTTTTACAGCAGGGTCTATACTACTTAGGGATTTAGCTTGCCAAATTGCAGCAAATGTGGAGTCAAATTGTGTTCTCCATAATTCCCACAATGTCTCTTATTTATTTCCCCATATACATAAGTATGGAGAACATGAACAGGGAGATCTAAGGCTCAATTTGAGCTAATAATTTACATGTGAGTTTCTGGTTACATTAAAGTACTTTGATCCAAAATTTAGACCTTTTACTTGAGTAGTTCCTCCAGAACAATTCTCTAAGCATTTCTAGTCAAAAGAATTAATTCTGAAGTAATTTACATTTTCATGTACAATTAAGTGAACTACAATTTCAAGTATGTCTCAGAGAGATTGCCTAAATTTTCTTATGATTTTTGGAGCTATGAATTGCCTAGAATAGATTTTTCAAGTGGGCAACAATTTCTGAAAATGTCTCTGGACTCTTATGAACACAGCAGTTTGTATTTAGAAAATTCCTACTAAAATTATCTTAAAATGAGCTGAAAATTTGCTAGAAGGTCAACAATATGCTAAAGAATATTCTGGAAAAATTTGAGGATTTTTGGATGAACCAAACTCTCTCAATAATTCTTTTTCAGAAAACTTTCAAAGATATTTCCAGAATTTAATATTGATTTTAATACAAATTGGAGTCCATATTTGGATAGATCTTTGCAAAATGAATCCAACCCAATTGGAATCACTCAAATTGGAGGTTCCTACACAGAGATATGATTTTCCAAACTTGTGGCAATCTCTGGAACTATTTTGCTACGGGAAATCAGTTGGGCCCACGAGTTTAAACTTCAGCCGAGACCAACACTTTCTTCTTCCTCCCGCCATCTCTCTCGCGCCCGCGCGCTCCCCCTCGCCGGAGCAACCGGCTGCTCGCCGGACGACCGTTTCCGGCCGCCCTCCTATCTGAAACTCGCTGCCAGGGGTTTTAGACGTCGAGGAACACGATGGCGGCCCTAGCTCGAGCTTCCGGTGATCGGAAGTACCCCGGCGACATGCGGCGGCCTCGGTTGGATTTCGGCGCCGTCGGCCGAGGGTTGTAGCCCGCCAAGAGCTCGACCAAAATGCTCTACAGCACCAGTGGGTGATCTCAAAGATCAGCATGGCCTCCAAATGGCTCGGGAACAGCCGCAAATGGGTCGGCACTGTGCGCCCGATCGGCTCTGCCGTGAACACGTTCGGTATAGCTCGGAATAGGCCGTCTCGAGTCAGTTTCAAGTCCAAGTTGCTAAAAGAAAAATGATCGCCCGCTAGTCCGGCCCGTGTGTGCAAGATTTGACAAGCTACGGAGGATCTACGGGTGAGAATTTTGGAGATCATTACTGGACGCTCGGTTTGAAGCCGCCGGAGCAAAATTCCAAAATTCACCGTTGATACTTCACGGTTTGGCTTGATCTTCGGGTGGAAGCAGCGCCAAGGTGGAGCGCTCCTGTGGCTGTGCTTGATCGAGCATGAAAGCTTCTGTAGAGTGCTGTCCACGTGCGCCCGGTCGTCGTTTTGAGTTAGGTCATGGTGGGTGAGGTTGTTCACGGGGAAAGGAGGCCGGAGCTCAGTGGTTTGTGTGTCGGGGAAGTGAGCAATGGATGAGCGGTGCTGTTTTGCAGCTCGGAGGGCAGTTAGCGCAAGTTTTTCCCGGTCTCCCGGTGGCTCCCGAGGCACGGCGGTGAGAGAAGGTTCTGTTGTTGTGTTTCTCGTGAGGAATAAGAGGCAAAGGATGTTTGGCTCAGCTGTGGGGGAATAGATCACGTTGAAGAGGGAGTGAAGCCGCTACACAGTTGCCAGCGCGAGGAAATGAAACGAGGCGGTGGTGGCAGTGCCCTCGGTGGCGTCCGGGTGCAGCTCCCCGACGGAGTAAGAAACAGAGCCCAAGACTTAGGGTGCAAGTCAAAAAATTTGGTTCAATGACATGTGGGCTCCACCCAATTTCCTCCCCAAAAGATCTCCTCAAGTTAATCCACTAAAATCCAAAGTTCTGAATTTCAAAGGTGGGCTGGAATTTGCATTTGCCAAATTCAGTTTAAATATGACTTGCAAACTGAAGTCAGTTTGAATTTTAAAAAGGTTCCATTTAATTCATTTTTAGACTACTCTAAAATGAAAAGTTTGTCATCCAACTTTTTCCTCAAAATCCAAAGTATAGGGCTGTATAAGTATTCAAAGTTTTTGGCCACAAATTGGTGTGAACTTTGAATTTGAAATCTGATTTTTTTAATACTTCATGCAAAGGGGTATTTAAATCCTTATTGGTTCAACACCTTCAAATAAAAATGTGAGCCTCATTTTGGATGATCATCCATGTAGCACTTTGCATGAATAAAAATTTTAGCAAGTCCCATTTTTCATGACTTTGCCACACATATGAATTCAAACCTCGGTTTTATTCATATAATTTTTTGGAACTTTTACATTCCTCCCCCCTTAAAAGAATCTCGTCCCGAGATTACAAAAGAAGAACGAGACGGGAGAGGTAATTACAAACTGTATAAAGCCAAAAGTTCCGGATAATTGGTGCGGAGGTAATATTCACTTTCCCACTTCGCCTCTTCCGCGGTATGATTACTGCACAGCACCTTGAAAAATTTTATTGTCCGGTTCCGGGTTACCCGGGTCTCTTCATCCATAATCTGAACCGGTCGCTCGGTGTAGGTAAGGTCCGGTTTCAATTCGTCGATTTCTTCGGTGCGGACAGCAGAGGTAAATTTGAGGCACTTCCGCAGCTGTGACACATGAACACATCATGGACACCCGCAAGACTTGCCGGTAATTCGAGCCGGTAGGCTACGGGTCCGCACTTCTCTGTGATAGCAAAAGAACCTATAAAGCGGGGAGCGAGCTTCCCCTTTACACCGAACCGGTGAATCCCCTTCATCGGAGTACACGAATATAAATGTGCTCTCCGACGTCAAAATGCAACGGCCTACGCCTTTGATCAACGTAGCTCTTCTGTCGGGAATGTGCATCCTTCAAATTTTCTTGTATCAACCGAACTCGGTCTTCGGCTTCGTTGACAAGATCAACCCCGAACATTACTCTTTTGCTGGACTCACACCAATTCAGTGGTGTGTGACACTTCCGGCCGTAGAGAGCTTCATACGGTGCCATTTTAATACTCACTTGATACCCGTTGTTGTATGAAAACTCCGCCAATGGTAAGTGGTCATCCCAATTCTTACCATGGTTTATGGCACATGCTCTAAACATGTCTTCAAGCACTTGGTTCACCCTCTCAGTTTGTCCATCAGTTTGAGGGTGATATGTGGAGCTTCTAATGAGCTTGGTGCCCAACGAGGCGTGCAGCTGCTCCCAAAACCAAGCAACAAACAGCGCACCCCGATATGAAATGATAGTCTTCAGAACACCATGCGAGCATATAATCCTTGAGATGTACAACTCCGCATATTGCTTGGCTTGAAAATAAGTGTTCACTGGTATGAAATGAGCTGATTTCATCAACCGGTCGATGATCACCCATATCGAGTCATGCTTCCAGGATGTGAGCGGTAATCCGACGATGAAATCCATACTCTCATCCTCCCATTTCCATGCCGGTATCTTAAGTGGTTGTAGTGGTCCTGCTTTCCGCATATGATCAGCATTGACCCGTCTACACGTATCACACTTGGATACGTATTTAGCAATTTTCCTCTTCATCCTCGTCAACCAAAATTTCTGTTTCAAATCTTCGTACATCTTGTTACTGCCAGGATGAATGGAGAACTTCGACAGGTGGGCTTCATCTAAAATCTTCTTCCAGAGTTGTATATTACGCGGTACCACTATACGGTTGTTAAACCATATCGTACCGTCATTATCCTTCCGGAAATACTTCACCTCTCCGTTGTCTAGTCTTCTCCGTATGTGAGACATACCCCGGTCTCTTCTTTGAGCCTCAACAATCTCATCACAGATCGTTGGAATGAGCGCGAGATTATAAAGCGTGCCATACGGAGTGACACGGAGACTCGGTTCTTCATCTTCCAACTCAGCACTCGCCAAGTTGTGAACGTGGGCTTTCCGACTAAGCGCGTCGGCAACCCCGTTTGCTTTTCCAGGATGGTAGTGGATTTCGATTTCATAATCTTTTATTAGCTCCAACTATCTCCGCTGTCTCATATTCAGCTCCTTCTGCGTGAAGATATACTTCAAACTTTTATGGTCGGTGTAGAGGTGAACAAGATTACCAAGTAGATAATGCCTCCACATCTTTAACGCCAATACCACAGCAGAAAGCTCAAGATCATGAGTGGGATAATGCTGCTCGTGGTTTCGCAGTTGACGAGACCCATAGGCGACTACACACCCTTCTTGCACCAAAACACAGCCGAGATCGATGCCGGATGCATCACAATATACACCAAATGGCTTCGTCGTGTCCGACTGAGCAAGAACTGGAGCTGTTGTGAGATGTTTCACCAGAGTTTTGAATGTGGCTTCACATGCTGGATTCCACATATATTTAGTGCCCTTCTTAAGCAGCTCCGTCATTGGTTTAGCAATTTTTGAGAAGCTCGGAATGAACCTCCGATAATGCCCCGCTAAACCTAGGAAACTTCAGACCTCGTGGACTGATTTGGGAGATTTCCACTTCAGCACTTGTTCAATTTTGCTGGGGTCCATGGCAATGCCCTCTGCTGAAATAATATGGCTTAGGAAAGGCACTTGATCAATCCAGAACTCGCACTTGCTGAACTTGCTATATAATTTGTGCTCCCTCAGCCGTTGTAGCGTGATACGCAAATGTTCAGCGTGCTCTTCTTCAGATTTGGAGTAAACCAAAATGTCGTCGATGAATACCACGACGAACTTGTCTAACTCCGGCATGAACACCGAATTCATCAAATACATGAAGTGTACCAGAGCATTGGTTAACCCAAATGACATGACGAGGTACTCATAGAGTCTGTATCTCATCGAAAAAGTTGTCTTCGGTATGTCCATCGGTCGGATCTTGATTTGATGGTAGCCCGACCGAAGATCCATCTTCGAGAATACCTTTGCACCCACAAGTTTATCGAATAATATGTCGATGCGGGGCAAAGGATACTTGTTCTTTATAGTGACAGCATTCAAAGGATGATAATCAACACATAGCTGCAGTGTTTCATCCTTCTTCTTAACGAACAGTGTAGAGCAATCCCAAGATGAAGAACTTGGTCATATAAAACCCTTGCTCATGAGTTCATTTAGTTGCTCCTTCAACTCCACTAGATCATTAGGTGCCATCTTGTAAGGCCTTCATGAGATAGGTGTTGTTCCCGGCGCCAGTTCAATCTTGAACTCAACGTCCCGTTCAGGCGGCATGCCTGGTAAATCATCAGGAAACACGTCGGGATAATCATGTACCACCGGAATATATTCAAGTTTAAGTGCTTCTGTGTGGTAGGCCTCTGCCATATCTGGGTCTTCGCTGTCTAAAAACAGCGTGTGCTGTCCGTGAATCGGCGAGTCAATCTGGACAGTACGGTTACCGATATTGAGAATGGCACCGGGTGATGGTTTAACCAAGACATCCCCAATATTACGTCTATCTTCTGCCCATCCAACATAATCAGCGATGTTTGGTAATTTTTTCCTCCCAAACACAAAGCTGCTCGGGACACAATCTGATTAGCAGAGATATTTCCTCCGGGTGAACGTATAAGATAACTCGTTGTGGGAGTATTGGTGGATAATTGGTGCTGATCCACGCATGATTTGCTGATAAAATTGTGGGCTGCACTGGAATCAAAAGTATGAGCACGGGCACGTCATTCAGAGTGAACATGCCTGCTAACACCGGTGCTCCCTACGGGACATCCTCAATAGCAAGATGTTGCACACTCCCGGATTGCAGTACTGTTATATTGACTTGAGCATGTGGCGGCATACCACCTGATGATGATGGTTGTCCGCTGTTCAACAACTTCTCCCGGCATTCTGTAACACCCTCATCTCTGGTTTCTGTATATATTCATATTTCATGAAGAGAAAAACACTTTAAAAGAAGTGGGAACAGAGGAATTATCAAATAGATAGCCAGTAAGAGCATAGAGAGCGCCGAAGACAACTTCCACGGTCCCCTGGCCACGTGGCGTGTCCGGAGCTCATCCCTGCAAAGTGGGGAGAGGTCCGCTGCTAAACTGGCTACGTGGCAGGATCGGGGCTCATCTCTGCTAAGGAGGGAGAGGTCCGACCCTGTGGGACACGTGTTGGCCCCGGAGCTAGCCTCTGCGGAAGAAGCAAAGGCATTTCTGCGGGACACATGTCACCTTCGGAGCTAGTCATCATGGAAATCAGAAGACCGGTCGCGCGGGATACGTGTCGATCTCGGAGCTCACCTCCGAGAGAGGGAGGGACCGGCACTGACACGTGGCGTGTGCGGAGCCACCTCCGAGTAAGAGAGGAGGTCCCGACCGCCAGGATACGTGGCGGACACGGAGCTCACCTCTGAAGGAAAGGGAGGTCTAGCTCGTTTGACACACGGCACAACCGGAGCCCATCTCTGCAGAAAGAGAGAAACCAGGCCCGGTGGACACGTGGAGCTTCCGGAGCTCATCACCGTGAAGGTCACGGGTTCTGAAGCGATTTTGGAATGGTACGCGTAAGAATATCAGTACGTAAAGGAAACCGACCTGAATTCCACGATGTTACTAAAGATAAGATGTTAGGATCAAACAACGATTTGAATAGGACTCTTATTCGGGATGCAATCAGATTAGGACTCTTCTTTTCCCGATTATAAATAGAACCCAGAACCTTTGGCCGAAACCATAAACTTCTTTTCCAACTCCTGAGCCGACGACTTAGAGCCCTAGCCCTAACTCGCCGAGTAAACCATCGCCGAAGCACAGCAAGGAAGATCGCCGGAGGGAAAGCCAAACGGTCTGAGGAGGACCTCGAAACTGAGAAGAACGTGAGGTAGGACTCCTATACCACCTTACGACATCATTGTGTATTTTTTGCATCTGTTTCGTGGTTCCTTTCGAATAGAAGCCTTCTCGTGGACAGATCGCTTGATGATCAGGTTGATCTAAAGACAAGATCATCGCCACGTCCACGTTTGATCGGAACACCTCTGTTCATCATAAAATCCATGCAAGCCATGCAAGAACACGTGCAAACGAATCTAATAAAACTAATCATAGGATAGCATGCATATGCATCATCGCATCTAGTTTAAGGTTTGTGCATTATATTGATTGCTGTGAGGGAGCTGTTTACGACGAACTGCAACAACAAGGTTTCGAGATCCAAGAACAACCGTAACCGCAAGAACAAGGCAAGTGCTCCTTGACCATATTGATCCTATGTTTTTGAGAAAAACTGTTTTGTTTTGCAAAAAGGTGTGCGTGCTGAGTCAAACATGTTGGGAAACCCTTTTATAGGAATTTACTAGCTTTGATTAAACCACCCTTGTAGCCCGGAAAGTTTATGAGACGGGTAGGGTTTTTTGCTTTATGCTTCGCTGAGTCCATGGGATTGGGAAGCGAGATAGATGTGTCTAGCTAACTGCACTCGTAATGATAATTAGAAATAATGAACATGGATCGGAGGGAGATCTAGGCAAGCTTGGGTTTGTGAATGAGGTAGCATGAGATGGTGGTTTTACTTGCCGTAGATCTAAGGACCGGTTCATGCATGCACATGCCAGGATAACAGTGCCACCACAAGGCCAAGTATGGGTGCGTCTTAGCTGAGTAATTAGGTAAGTTGCTAGAGTGTTATGGACTGTGGAAGGCACGGGGAATGGGAGTCGAGTGAGGACTGCCCTGGGAACTGCATGGCACAAGAGGGGGCCCGTGGGTGGGAGAATTGGAGATTCTAGCCTGCCGGTGAAACCTTAGTGAGTCCATACATCAAGTAACCCCTTTGTAAAGGCTATTTTGTGATCTCTTGGCCATACACCGACGGTTGTGTACTAGTATAATGGAGGTTCTGCAGTCGCCGACGGGTGACGAAATCACAAAACTTATGGGTAAAGAGGTACAAACTCTACAGAGTCTAAAACTATCATGATAGCCGAGCTTACGGTCACGAGCGCCTGGCCACCTGCCATGATTAGTTGGGATGGTTATTGAGATGGTTCTTGGTTATGGTTATTGATTTTGGTTATGGTTTGGTTTTGGGACTGTTGAGTCCGGGTGATGAGATGGTTGCATGACTGTTGAGTCATGGCAACGAGATTGGTCTCGGTGCGAGACGAAGTTGTTTATGAGATGAGATGGTAGCAAATGCGGGAAGGTATTCGTGAGATGGTAACGAATATGAGGAGGTATTCGTGAGTAAGAATAAGGTTGGTTAATGTTCGGATGGAACACAGAAAGTGATGGAGGTATGTTGGTAATTTAATACATGCTGGGATTACATTCATTTAAAGTTAAGTTGCTGTTTTATCATGATTTTATAAATTTGCTTTTCTGCAAATGAGCCTTTTTATACCTATCTTGTTATGAGCTACATATCATGTGTTTCCCGCACTTGTTGAGTACATCATTGTACTCAAACTTGCATTATTATTTCATCATCAGCAGCAGGAGAAGCCTACTATGAAGACCAAGTGGGGCATTAAGGCGTGTGATCTATTCTCAACCTTGCCTGTGGGGGGAGTAGAGATGGAGCCACTTCTGCTTAGATTTGCTTCCGCATTTGTTAGATTGCTTCCGCATTAGAATAAAGACTTCCTTTGCATAGAAATAAAACTTCTGCTGTGAGCATGAGTCCAAGGCTCATGAGATATTGTAATAAACTCTGTTATTCGTGGTAATATGTAATCTGAATTCAGTTTGTGGAACATATGTGTATGTGTGATGAACATCCTGGGCACACATATGCATTAGTTCTCGGTTCCGTGGTTTTCCACAGAATTGAGGGCGTCACAGATTGGTATCAGATCCGCGGGTTGACAGTAGGTTACACGCCTAGGAAGAAACCTCAGATTGATAATAAAGCCACGGGTTAACAGTAGGTCACATACCTAAATAGGAATCATAGATTGGTATTAAACACAGATTGGTAGTTAAGCCACGCTGACCAAAGGAAGCACCCTAGGACGCTTAGATTGGCTTTAAAACTACCTTGGCATAGGAAACCAGCCTTGAATAGGAGTTGTATGAGCCCTTGCAATGATTGTTTGTGATTGTATGCTTAGTGTGAGCTGTGGGACGTCCCCAAACGTTGTCCATATCCACCCGTAAGTAGAAAAAGGTGTGAGATGTTTCGGCACTTGCTCACATCCTCATATGGGCTAATATATATAGTCCAACTCACCTTGATGCATATAGTTGAAGGGACCTACCTAACCTTCTAGCCTTCTATTCTATTTCGTCCTCTCTCACAGATGGTGAGGGGAAACGCCAGCCGAAGGAACATCCAAGAGGATGACCACGAGGAAATTCCTGTTAACCCCGTGGCTGGTGAAAATCACCTGGAGCGGTTGATGGCCATGCAAAACCAGCTGATGCAAACCATGATCCAAACTTTGGGTCAGTTGCAGGCCAACAACAACCCTGTTCCGGCACCACCGCAACCACCACCGCCGGCTCATAACAGATTGGGAGAGTTCATGAGGACTCGACCACCCACCTTTGCTCAAGCCAACGACCCCATGGAGGCCGTCGACTGGTTGAAATCCGTGGAGAAGAAGCTTGCCATTGTTCAGTGCAATGACCGAGAGAAGGTTCTCTTCGCATCGCACCAACTTACGGGAGCTGATGCTGATTGGTGGGATGCCTGAGCCGCTCATGCCAACCCGGAGACAATCACTTGGACTGAGTTCAAGGAGAGTTTCCGCTCTCATTACATCCCTGCTGGTGTAATGATGCTCAAGAGGCAGGAGTTCGAAGGTCTCCGCCAAGGACAGAAAAGTGTGAGTGAGTATCTCAACAAGTTCATACAACTGTCCCGGTATGCCCCCGAAGATGTCAACTCAGACCAGAGGAAGCAATACCTGTTCATGAGAGGGTTGAACAATGAGATCAAGGTTCAGCTCCTCAACAACGACTACGTAAGCTTCCAGAAGCTTGTTGACAAGGCTATAGTGGTTGAAAACAAGATCCGAGAGATCGAGCGAGAGTGCAAGAGGAAGATGCCATACCAGCCCCAAGGGAGCAACGTACGACCTCGGCACATGCCCCCAGCAGCACCGCAGTATGGATCGACCACTCCTGCATACGGCCCTGGTCAGCCACCACAGCAACAACTCGTTGCTCCAGCACCTCGCGTGCCCATGCATTCTGCGCCCCGACCTAACAATGGCGCTCCTGTTCAAAACCCCCGCCCCAACGTACCTGCTGCCGTAGGCAACAGGGCATGCTTTGCATGTGGAGAACTAGGACAATTCGCGAACCAGTGCCCGAGGAGAGGCCCTTGAGAGCAAGGCAACGTGCCCAAGCAGAAACCGCGGCTGAACGGAGGGGACAATCGAGGAAACCATGGACAGCAGGACTATGCTCGCGGCCACGTGAACCATGTCTCTGCTGAGGAAGCACAACAGGCTGAGGACGTCGTAATTGGTATGTTCCTTGCCAACTCCAACCCAGCCACCGTCTTATTTGATTTTTGAGCATCACATTCCTTCATATCATCCAAATATGTTGCCAAACATCATCTACCCGTATCCCACTTAGAATGTGCTATGTTAGTAAATTCTCCCGGAGGGGAAATGAGGACTAATATAGTATGTCCGAAAGTAAGCCTTAAAATAAGGGGGGTAGACTTCCTTGCCAACATTATTGTCTTGGACTCCCAAGGGATCGACATCATACACGGGATGGATTGGTTAAGCAAGCACAACGGAGTAATCTAATGTGCTGAAAGGAGCGTGCATTTGACAAACGAGCACGGTATTCGTGTCGAATTTGAGTCAGCCCAGCAAACAACCGAACGGGCAATTTTGAACCACGTCGAAGGAACAACATTGGACAGCATTCCAGTGGTTCAGAAATTTTCGGACGTGTTCCCGGAAGAGCTTCCAGGTATGCCACCTGACCGGGACATTGAGTTTGCCATAGATTTGGTACCCGGAACTGCACCCATAGCCAAGAGACCCTATAGGATGCCCGTCAATGAACTAGTAGAACTCAAGAAGCAAATTCAAGAACAGTTGGAGAGGGGTTTTATCCGTCCAAGCTCGTCACCATGGGGAGCTCCGGTGCTCTTCGTAGACAAGAAGGATGGAACCCAAAGGATGTGCGTGGACTATAGGTCTCTCAACGAGGTAACAATCAAGAACAAGTACCCTCTGCCCCGTATAGAGGACCTATTCGACCAAATGAAAGGAGCCCGAGTGTTCTCCAATATCGATCTTCGGTCGGGATACTTCCAGCTGAAGATTAAGCCCTCCGATATACCCAAGACAGCCTTTCGAACACGGTATGGTTCGTATGAATATACCGTCATGTCTTTTGGGTTGAAAAATGCACCCGCCTACTTCATGTACCTTATGAACAAGGTTTTCATAGAGTACTTGGACAAGTTCGTCGTGGTTTTCATCGACGACATTATGGTGTATTCAAAGAGTGAGGAGGAGTATGAAGAACATTTGGAATTGACATTGCAGAAATTGCGTGAGCATCAATTGTATGCTAAGCTTAACAAGTGTCAATTTTGGCTAAAGGAAATATCTTTCCTAGGCCACATTATCTCCAAGGAAGGGGTATCGGTTGATCCCGGAAAAGTAAGAGATGTTCTAAAGTGGGACCAACCGCAGAGCGTGAGGGATATTCAGAGTTTTCTTGGGATGGCTGGATACTATCGACGCTTCATTAAAGACTTCTCTAAGATAGCAAAGCCTATGAAGGAGTTTCTAATGAAGGGAAAAGTCTTCCAATGGACACCAACATGCCAAGAAAGCTTTGAGGAACTCAACAAAAGGCTAACCACAGCACCGGTTCTGGTATTACCAGACGTAAGCAAGAGCTTTGACATATATTGTGACGCATCCAGACAGGGGCTCGGATGTGTGCTCATGCAAGAAGGACAAGTGGTAGCCTATGCCTCACGGCAATTAAAGAAGCACGAGCATAATTATCCCACACATGACTTGGAGCTAGCAGCAGTAGTGCATGCATTGAAGATTTGGAGACATTATATCCTTGGTCATCGATGTGAGATCTATACGGATCATAAAAGCCTCAAGTACATATTTACACAACGGACTTGAATTTGAGGCAACGTCGATGGTTGGAACTCATCAAGGATTACGATGTTGGAATCAAATATCACCCTGGGAAGTCCAATGTGGTAGCTGATGCATTAAGCAGAAAGGGAGCATGTCACCAACTCACGGTTCGGGAGCTACCACCCGAACTACGTAAGGAGTTCGAACGGTTACACCTCGGATTCTTGAACAATATGGAAATAATGGAGATCCACTCTTCATTGGAGCAAGAGATAAGAGAGGGCCAAGCAATTGATGAGGGGATCAAGGAGATCAAGGAAAGAATCCAACAAGGAATAGAGAAGGATTTCAAGGAGGATGAGAAGGGTACGCTTTGGCTAGGAAAAAGGATTTGTGTGCCTAACATAAAACACCTCCGTGACATGATATTGAGAGAGGCACATGATTCACCCTACTCCATACATCCCGGAAGTACCAAAATGTACAAGGATTTGAAAACTTGTTATTGGTGGGATGGTATGAAGAGGGATATAGCCGAATACGTTGCCCTATGCGACACATGCCAACGGGTGAAGGTCGAACATCAAAAACCCGCCGGATTGTTGCAACCTTTGAAGGTACCTGAGTGGAAATGGGAGGATATCAGTATGGATTTCATCATAGGATTGCCACACACTCAGTCGGGTTATGACTCCATCTGGGTTATCGTGGACCGATTGAAGAAAACCACCCATTTCCTCCCTGTAAGAGCCAATTACAACGTTGCACAATTAGCCGAGTTGTACATGGAGCAGATCGTGTGCCGTCATGGAGTCCTGAAGAGGATAGTCTCAGATCGAGGTTCTCAGTTTACCTCTAGATTTTGGAGGAAGCTGCAGAAAGCCATGGGTACACGACTAGATTTTAGCTCCGCCTATCACCCACAAACTAATGGACAAACCAAAAGGACAAACCAAATTCTAGAGGACATGTTGAGAGCTTGCGCCTTGAAACGTGGGTGTAGTTGGGATAGGAGTTTACTGTATGCCGAATTCTCCTATAACAACAGCTATCAAGCTAGCTTGAAGATGTCGCCTTTCGAAGCATTATACGGTAGACGGTTTAGAACGCCACTATTTTGGAACGAGACCGGAGAGAACCAGGTGTTTGGACCAGAAGTACTACAAGAAGCTGAAAGGCAAGTCCAAACAGTACGGGGGAATTTAAAGGTTGCTCAGTCACGACAGAAAGGTTATGCGGACAATAGGCGTAGGAAGTTGACCTTTGAAGTAGGAGACTTCGTATACCTTAAGGTATCGCCTATCCGAGGCCAACGACGTTTCAACGTCAAAGGCAAGCTAGCACCTCGCTACATCGGACCACTTAAGATTCTGGACAAACGAGGAGAAGTAGCCTATCAACTAGAGCTCCCAACCCACCTCTCCGACGTACATGACATGTTTCATGTATCCCAGCTCAAGAAGTGCTTAAGAGTACCAGAGGAGCAAGTATCAATGGGAGAGCTTGAACTTCAAAAGAACCTGACTTATGCGGAACACCCTGTCCGAATCTTAGACGTAAAGGAAAGGGTCACCCGGAACAAGGTGATTCGATGGTGCAAGGTACAATGGAACCATCACACCGAAGATGAAGCCACATGGGAGCGTGAAGAAGATATCAAGGCAGAATTTCCCCATCTATTCTCCAACGAATCTCGAGGGCGAGATTCAATTTAAGGGGGGTAGGTTTTTAACACCCTCATCTCTGGTTTTTGTATATATTCATATTTCATGAAGAGAAAAACACTTTAAAAGAAGTGGGAACAGAGGAAGTATCAAATAGATAGCCAGTAAGAGCATATAGAGCGCCGAAGACAACTTCCGCGGTCCGCTGGCCACGTGGTGTGTCCGGAGCTCATCCTGCAAAGTGGGGAGAGGTCCGCTGCTAAACTGGCTATGTGGCAGGATCGGGGCTCATCTCCGCTATGGAGGGAGAGGTCCGACCCTGTGGGACACGTGTTGCCCCCGGAGCTAGCCTCTGCGGAAGAAGCAAAGGCATTTCCGTAGGACACATGTCACCTTCGGAGCTAGTCACCATGGAAATCAGAAGACCGGTCGCGCGGGATACGTGTCGATCTCGGAGCTCACCTCCGAGAGAGGGAGGGACCGGCAATGACACGTGGCGTGTGCGGAGCCACCTCCGAGTAAGAGAGGAGGTCCCGACCGCCAGGATACGTGGCGGACACGGAGCTCACCTCCGAAGGAAAGGGAGGTCTAGCTCGTTTGACACGCGGCACAACCGGAGCCCGTCTCTGCGGAAAGAGAGAAACCAGGCCCGATGGACACGTGGAGCTTCCGGAGCTCATCACCGCGAAGGTGACGGGTTCTGAAGCGATTTTGGAATGTGTACGCGTAAGAATACCGGTATGTAAAGGAAAACGACCTGAATTCCACGATGTTACTAAAGATAAGATGTTAGGATCAGACAACGATCTGAATAGGACTCTTATTCGGGATACAATCAGATTAGGACTCTTCTTTTCCCGATTATAAATAGAACCCAGAACCTCTGGCCGAAACCACAAACTTCTTTTCCAACTCCTGAGCCGACGACTTAGAGCCCTAGCCCTAACTCGCCGAGTAAACCATCGCCGAAGCACAGCAAGGAAGATCGCCGGAGGGAAAGCCAAACGGTCTGAGGAGGACCTCGAAACCGAGAAGAATGTGAGGTAGGACTCCTATACCACCTTACGACATCATTGTGTATTATTTGCATCTGTTCCTTGGTTCCTTTCGAACAGAAGCCTTCTCGTGGACAGATCGCTTGATGATCAGGTTGATCTAAAGACAAGATCATCGCCACGTCCACCTTTGATCCGAACACCTCTGTTCATCATAAAATCCATGCAAGCCATGCAAGAATACATGCAAACCAATCTAATAAAACTAATCATAGGATAGCATGCATATGCATCATCACATCTAGTTTAAGGTTTGCGCATTATATTGATTGCTGTGAATCTTGTATGCACATGATCCTATATAGCGGGACAAGATCAGGGAGTTGTTTACGACGAACTGCAACAACAAGGTTTCGAGATCCAAGAACAACCGGAACCACAAGAACAAGGCAAGTGCTCCTTGACCATATTGATCCTATGTTTTTGAGAAAAACTGTTTTGTTTTGTGAAAAGGTGTGCGTGCTGAGTCAAACATGTCGGGAAACCCTTTTATAGGAGTTTACTGGCTTTGATTAAACCACCCTTGTAGCCCGGAAAGTTTATGAGACGGGTAGGGTTTTTTGCTTTATGCTTCGCTGAGTCCATGGGATTGGGAAGCGAGATAGATGTGTCTAGCTAATTGCACTCGTAATGATAATGAGAAATTGATGATATTAATGAACATGGATTGGAGGGAGATCTAGGCAAGCTTGGGTTTGTGAATGAGGTAGCATGAGATGGTGGTTTTACTTGCCGTAGATCTAAGGACCGGTTCATGCATGCACATGCCAGGATAACAGTGCCACTACAAGGCCAAGTATGGGTGCGGCTTAGCTGAGTAATTAGGTAAGTTGCTAGAGTGTTATGGACTGTGGAAGGCGCGGGGAATGGGAGTCGAGTGAGGACTGCCCTGGGAACTGCATGGCACAAGAGGGGGCCCGTGGGTGGGAGAATTGGAGATTCTAGCCTGCCGGTGAAACCTTAGTGAGTCCATACATCTAGTAACCCCTTTGTAAAGGCTATTTTGTGATCTCTTGGCCATACACCGACGGTTGTGTACTGGTATAATGGAGGTTCTGCAGTCGCCGACGGGTGACGAAATCACAAACTTGTGGCTAAAGAGGTACAAACTCTGCAGAGTCTAAAACTATCATGATAGCCGAGCTTACGGTCACGAGCGCCTGGCCAACTGCCATAATTAGTTGGGATGGTTCTTGGTTATGGTTATTGATTTTGGTTATGGTTTGGTTTTGGGACTGTTGAGTCCGGGTGATAGATGGTTGCATGACTTTTGAGTCATAGCAACGAGATTGGTCTCGGTGCGAGACGAAGTTGTTTATGAGATGAGATAGTAGCGAATGCGGGAAGTATTCGTGAGATGGTAACGAATATGAGGAGGTATTCGTGAGTAAGAATAAGGTTGGTTAATGTTCGGATGGAACACAGAAAGTGATGGAGGTATGTTGGTAATTTAATACATGCTGGGATTACATTCATTTAAAGTTAAGTTGCTGTTTTATCATGATTTTATAAATTTACTTTTCTGCAAATGAGACTTTTTATACCTACCTTGTTATGAGCTACATATCATGTGTTTCCCGCACTTGCTGAGTACATCATTGTACTCGAACTTGCATTATTATTTCATCATCAGCAGCAGGAGAAGCCTACTATGAAGACCAAGTGGGGCATTAAGGCGTGTGATCTATTCTCAACCTTGCTTGTGGAGGGAGTAGAGATGGAGCCACTTCTGCTTAGATTTGCTTCCGCATTAGTTAGATTGCTTCCGCATTAGAATAAAGACTTCCTCTGCATAGAAATAAGACTTCCGCTGTGAGCATGAGTCCAAGGCTCATGAGATATTGTAATAAACTCTGTTATTCGTGGTAATATATAATCTGAATTCAGTTTGTGGAACATATGTGTATGTGTGATGAACATCCTGGGCACACATATGCATTAGTTCTCGGTTCCATGGTTTTCCACGGAATTGAGGGCGTCACAGATTGGTATCAGAGCCACGGGTTGACAGTAGGTTACACGCCTAGGAAGAAACCTCAGATTGATAATAAAGACACGGGTTAACAGTAGGTTACATACCTAAATAGGAATCATAGATTGGTAGTTAAGCCACGTTGACCAAAGGAAGCACCCTAGGACGCTTAGATTGGCTTTAAAACTACCTTGGCATAGGAAACCAGCCTTGAATAGGAGTTGTATGAGCCCTTGCAATGATTGTTTGTGATTGTGTGCTTAGTGTGAGCTGTGGGACGTCCCCAAACGTTGTCCATATCCACACGTAAGTAGAAAAAGGTGTGAGATGTTTCGGCACTTGCTCACATCCTCATATGGGCTAATATATATAGTCCAACTCACCTTGATGCATATAGTTGAAGGGACCTACCTAACCTTCTAGCCTTCTATTCTATTTCGTCCTCTCTCAATGATGGTGAAGGGAAACGCCGGCCGAAGCAACATCCAAGAGGATGACCACGAGGAAGTTCCTGTTAACCCCGGAGCTGGTGAAAATCACCTGGAGCGGTTGATTGCCATGCAAAACCAGCTGATGCAAACCATGATCCAAACTTTGGGTCAGTTGCAGGCCAACAACAACCCTGTTCCAGCACCACCGCAACCACCACCGCCGGCTCATAACAGGTTGGGAGAGTTCATGAGGACTCGACCACCCACCTTTGCTCAAGCCAACGACCCCATGGAGGCTGACGACTAGTTGAAATCCGTGGAGAAGAAGCTTGCCATTGTTCAGTGCAATGACCGAGAGAAGGTTCTCTTTGCATCGCACCAACATACGGGAGCCGATGCTGATTGGTGGGATGCCCTGAGCAACGCTCATGCCAACCCGGAGACAATCACTTGGACTGAGTTCAAGTAGAGTTTCCACTCTCATTACATCCCTACTGGTGTAATGATGCTCAAGAGGCAGGAGTTTGAAGGTCTCCACCAAGAACAGAAAAGTGTGAATGAGTATCTCGACAAGTTCATACAACTGTCCCGGTATGCCTCTGAAGATGTCAACTCAGACCAGAGTAAGCAATACCTGTTCATGAGAGGGTTGAACAATGAGATCCAGGTTCAGCTCCTCAACAATGACTACGTAAGCTTCCAGAAGCTGGTTGACAAGGCTATAGTGGTTGAAACAAGATCCGAGAGATCGAGCGAGAGTGCAAGAGGAAGATGCCATACCAGCCCCAAGGGAGCAACGTGCAACCTCGGCACATGCCCCCAGCAGCAACGCAGTATGGATCGACCACTCCTGCATACCGCCCTGGTCAGCCACCACAGCAACAACTCGTTGCTCCAGCACCTCGCGTGCCCATGCCTCCTGCGCCCCGACCTAACAATGGCGCTCCTGTTCAAAATCCCCGCCCCAACGTACCTGCTGCCGTAGGCAACAGGGCATGCTTTGCATGTGGAGAACCAGGACACTTCGCGAACCAGTGCCCGAGGAGAGGCCCTAGACAGCAAGGCAACGTGCCCAAGCACAACCCGCGGCTGAACGGAGGGGACAATCGAGGAAACCATGGAAAGCAGGACTTTGCTCGCGGCCACGTGAACCATGTCACTGCTGAGGAAGCACAACAGGCTGAGGACGTCGTAATTGGTATGTTCCTTGCCAACTCCAACCCAGCCACCATCTTATTTGATTCTGGAGCATCACATTCCTTCATCTCATCCAAATATGTTGCCAAACTTCATCTACCCGTATCCCACTTAGAATGTGCTATGTTAGTAAATTCTCCCGGAGGGGAAATGAGGACTAATATAGTATGTCCGAAAGTAAGCCTTAAAATAAGGGGGGTAGACTTCCTTTCCAACCTTATTGTCTTGGACTCCCAAGGGATTGACATCATACTCGGGATGGATTGGTTAAGCAAGCACAACGGAGTAACCCAATGTGCTGAAAGGAGCGTGCAGTTGACAAACGAGCACGGTATTCGTGTCAAGTTTGAGTCAGCCCAGCAAACAACCGAACGGGCAATTTTGAACCACGTCGAAGGAACAACATTGGAAAGCATTCCAGTGGTTCAGAAATTTTCGGATGTGTTCCCGGAAGAGCTTCCAGGTATGCCACCTGACCTGGACATTGAGTTTGCCATAGATTTGGTACCCGGAACTGCACCCATAGCCAAGAGACCCTATAGGATGCCCGTCAATGAACTAGTAGAACTCAAGAAGCAAATTCAAGAACAGTTGGAGAAGGGTTTTATCCGTGCAAGCTCGTCACCATGGGGAGCTCCGGTGCTCTTCGTAGACAAGAAGGATGGAACCCAAAGGATGTGTGTGGACTATAGGTCTCTCAATGAGGTAACAATCAAGAACAAGTACCCTCTGCCCCGTATAGAGGACCTATTCGACCGAATGAAAGGAGCCCGAGTGTTCTCCAAGATTGATCTTCGGTCGGGATACTTCCAGCTGAAGCTTAAGCCCTCCGATATACCCAAGACAGCCTTTCGAACACGGTATGGTTCGTATGAATATACCGTCATGTCTTTTGGGTTGACAAATGCACCCGCATACTTCATGTACCTTATGAACAAGGTTTTCATAGAGTACTTGGACAAGTTCGTCGTGGTTTTCATCGACGACATTATGGTGTATTCAAAGAGTGAGGAGGAGCATGAAGAACATTTTGAATTGACCTTGCAGAAATTGCGTGAGCATCAATTGTATGCTAAGCTTAACAAGCGTCAATTTTGGCTAAAGGAAACATCTTTCCTAGGCCACATTATCTCCAAGGAAGGGGTATCAGTAGATCCCAGAAAAGTAAGAGATGTTCTAAAGTGAGACCAACCACAGAGCGTGAGGGATATTCGGAGTTTTCTTGGGATGGCTGGATACTATCGACGCTTCATTAAAGACTTCTCTAAGATAGCAAAGACTATGACGGAGTTGCTAATGAAGGGAAAAGTCTTCCAATGGACACCAGCATGCCAAGAAAGCTTTGAGGAACTCAACAAAAGGCTAACCACAGCACCGGTTCTGGTATTACCAGATGTAAGCAAGAGCTTTGACATATATTGTGACGCATCCAGACAGGGGCTCGGATGTTGTGCTCATGCAAGAAGGACAAGTGGTAGCCTATGCCTCACGGCCATTAAAGAAGCACGAGCATAATTATCCCACACATGACTTGGAGCTAGCAGCAGTAGTGCATGCATTGAAGATTTGGAGACATTATATCCTTGGTCATCGATGTGAGATCTATACGGATCATAAAAGCCTCAAGTACATATTTACACAAATGGACTTGAATTTGAGGCAACGTCGATGGTTGGAACTCATCAAGGATTACGATGTTGGAATCAACTATCACCCTGGGAAGGCCAATGTGGTAGCTAATGCATTAAGCAGAAAGGGAGCATGTCACCAACTCACGGTTCGGGAGCTACCACCCGAACTACGTAAGGAGTTCGAACGGTTACACCTCGGATTCTTGAACAATATGGAAATAATGGAGATCTACTCTTCATTGGAGCAAGAGATAAGAGAGGGCTAAGCAATTGAAGAGGGGATCAAGGAGATCAAGGAAAGAATCCAACAAGGAATAGAGAAGGATTTCCAGGAGGATGAGAAGGGTACGCTTTGGCTAGGAAAAAGGATTTGTGTGCCTAACATAAAACACCTCCACGACATGATATTGAGAGAGGCACATGATTCACCCTACTCCATACATCCCGGAATGGACTCATACCCCGAGTCCGTGGGATACTCCTCATCTGAAAAACACTTATAGTAGCAACCATGAGCACGATGGCTCAACAAGACTTAACCGACTCACCTAGGCATGAAACTCTACATGCAGTTTACAACGAACATGGGATGGTAATTTTCAGCAAACGGACACGCCTACAAGTTCATCCTTAGTTCATCTTTTAGCTACAAGTTAACAGTTCCTGGAATCTGAAATTTAATGAGCAATATTTGGTGGCACACATGTAGCAATACAATTATACATATCAGCAGAATTAAATCATAACATTCCATAATTTATCTACGTCACGACTCAGTGACCAAGTGGTACTCATCACCGTAAGGGACGGCGAATCGACTCGATATACACCTGCAGGGATACCCGAAGAGCACGTCACGTACGCACACCCGTGGAGCTTCACAGAACGCTCACTCGATGTCGTACGGGACAACTTTTCACCCAACAGCCCAAGCGTCGAACCGGTCACACCGAAACGGACAGGAGGTTCCCTACACGGAGCATTTCTCTATACCCGTTAGCAGATTTCCACCTTGCTGCCCTCAACCTACACCTATAAATCGGTGTGCTATGCCTCGACGCCCGGAGGTTTAGATTACATCGGTTTACCGGGGCCTATATATCTGATATGCCTTCGGTACGTTCAAACTTGATCAGCGTGGGCTGCACACGGATCGGTCCTCAATTGACACGGGCAGGGCTGCGCACACAAGACTTCCTCTTGCTGCGCCCTAGCCCTGCCTAGTCTCATTTTCTTACTAAAGTGATCTCACATCACTCGAACCAATCCCGTGCGTCCCAAATCCTAAACTCGCGAGTAGATTCCAACTACTCGACTTGTACCGAAGTTCTATGAATCATTAAGCATAGCTTGTCTACTCGAGGACTTAGACACTACCCTCACTCTTGTAGGAAAAATCTGGTTATGCACTTTGGTTTCATCCATCCTACACCTAATGCACATCCATACCACATACTAAGTATACATAAAGCAAAACTTTGTAAAATTGGTTAATGTAAACTGGGGCTTGCCTTGTTGCTGCTGGTCAGTGGTCTCCTCGCCTTCAGCGACTATACGTAAAAACGATATACTATATGTCGATTTAAATGCAATGTTTAGAACTGAATATGTAATTACCATAACTCTAGCTAGCCCTCCCCTTTCGTTCTGAAATTTTTATGGTGGCTTAGTAGGGTCCTAAGAAGAGTCTTGACCAAGTTTTATTTGAAACAAAAGTCATTTGAGCTTTGTACAAATAAAAGCCTATTTGGTCATTAGTAGAGCCTCTAAGGATTTTTAGGGACTTTAATGGCTCAAACCCTTACTTTCTGGAAACTGGAGTTTGAGATGGTTCTAATGGACTTGGTTTAATGTCCTTTGAAGAATCCTACCCTAATCAAGATTTGAGAAAATCTGAAAAATGTTTCTGTAAATTTTTCTATTTTCTCAGGGCAGCTCACTTAATCACGCCATTAGGGGGACTAAATGAACTTGTATGGATCTGAAATTTTTACTGTAGCTCAAGGATTTTCAAATGAACATCCTATAAAAATTTCAGAATGTTCTATAAAAGGATTCTCCAGATAAAATTCCCAACATTTTAAATTTTAGGGAATTAATTCTGGGGAAGGAATAAGTTTTATAAGATGAAACTTGTTTTGCTGGTTAGTATTCAAAAAGATGAATCTAACTAAATTTGGTTCAATGAATTTGGAGCTTTCTAGCAGAAGTTATATGCATTTGAAGTTTGAACTAAAACTGGAAAATCCCAGAAATGTTTAAACTCTGTGTGCGGGCCCCATCACCCACCTTCTTCCTCCTCACATGCACCCGAGTGTTCGGCGGCAGCACACTCTGGCGAAATTCACCGGAAGTGACTTCCCGGCTGCCCCTAGCGCTAGAACTGGCTGCCTAGCCCTATCTCGCCATGTTGAACTCGCCTCGGGGGTCGGAGCTCGCTGGCGGTGAATCGAAATGGCCATGCGACGTCAACCGCGGAGGCTAGGGCTCCGGCGAGGTAGTTCTCGCTCTCTGCGGCATAAAAAGGTTCATGGTTTGCTTGTGGAGCACCAGTGGATCGCGAGGAACCTGTCGGAAGCAGCCTCGGAAGCTAAAAGAGCTTGCAACTCCACTCTCAACGGCGACCCGGGCTGTGTTTGCACCGGCGGCTACGGAAATGGCTATAACTCGGGCATTTCTGGAAGGTTGTACTTAGTTCTTCCTCGAGGAGGGATGCTAGGAGGTGTAGAAGCTACTTGCGAGCTAGCTTGACCATTGATTCAACGTGTAAGCCGAATTTTTGGTTTTTGCCGAACTCGGTCCGTTGAACTAGGGTTTGGGACTTTCTAAAATTCTTGCTATCCGATGGATTATTTGCCGAATGGTTTACGGATACAGCATCTAGGGATCCCCATGCGTCTTTCTTGTGTAGCACGTGGACGGAGAAGATGGCCGGATTGGGCTGTTGACAGTGAGCCGAAGCACAGCTCCGCCGGTCCCTTCTTGGTTCTTGACTTCGACGGCTTAAATAGCACGTAACCGAGTGCAACTTGCTGGTGTAGCACGGGGAACAGCTAGAGCACACCTTGGCGCTCCTTTTTTCTTTAAAGACCACGAGCAATCGATAATCGGCACTAGTGTGCGCCGAGGGATCGAAGGTGTGGTCGCTGCTGCTGTTTTTCACGCGCGCGGGAGCTGAGCGGAGCGGCGCTGGCTGGGGAGGCAAGCGGAATCCGTTTGTGCCGGGTACGTGGTGATCGGGAGGGGGCACAAGCTGATCCGGACGAGCTCGGGCATGCGCGCGATCCAGGCAATGAGGCGGCAACAGCCGCGGCGGCCGACCAACGGCAACAGAGTCGGTTTCCCTCTGAGTACAGTCACTGATCAGTGGGTCCCTCTCCCCTCTAATTCCCTTTTCTGTTTTTCATTTTTGTTTTCACTGAAAAGATCCCAGCTACTCACAATTGAATGAAAGACTTAACCATGAAGTTATGGTTTGAATTTGAATTCCTCAACTGAAATTGGTTTGGCTAAATTTGCTGCCCATTTGAATTTGAAATTCAAATTCAGTTTGAATTATTGCAAATTTGGCTCCCGACAAGATGAACTCCAATGATGATGAAAATTGGTGGACTAACTCAGAAAAATGTGCTGAGTTTGAATATGAAGTCATCTTTTGAATTCAAGTGATGAAAGTGGCTGCAATTTGAATTTGCATTCGAATTGGCCCTTTTCTACAAATGTCTCCAAAAGTGCCTTAAAAAGTATTGGATTTGCATAAAATTTGGCCTGAGCCTTTCCAAGACTATTTAAGGTCTAGGGGTGAGCGCAACCTTTCATGTTTATCTGTATGACTCCTAATTTTTGAAGTTAGGGCTTTCCCCTCTAATCACCCTTTTGATGGTGTTTACTTGCTCTTCACAAGTGTTCATGAGATATCCACCACATGAGCTGTGGTGTTGTGAGGTGATGAACATTTTTTTTGCAAGTCACTTTCTTGGGCTTTTACAGGATATTTCCCTGATTCTTCATTGACTGGTGGTTGAGAAGTTGATGTACATGGCTGCAGCAATTGTGTACCAGAAATCAATCGTTGCTGCGGCAATGGTGTTGCTTCAAGACGTGATTCTTGAGCAGGAAATCTGTACTGAGTTGATTTTAATGGTGCTGACCATAGTTCATCGGATGGTGTGTGATACACCAAATGGTATTTATGAGGAACAACTGGTGTGTCTTCTTGCACATCATCCCGGTCCCTCTTCTCTGCTTGACACTCAAGTGTCGCTTGCTCTTGCAGCAGGGCAGCACTGATCAACTCGGTTAATTGACTTGATTGAACAAAGCCAACTTATCTAATAATATAGCACTCAGGCCATGGAAAAAGTAGTCACACCTTGCAGCTTCTCTCGTCGCGTAGTCAGGAGCATATTGTGCCAAATGGTTAAACCGTTTGACATAATCGAGGACACTCATGTCCCCCTGCTTCAAGTTCCCGAATTCCTGCTGTTGGGCCTTGACAAAACCCATAGGAATGTGACGAGCACGGAACGCTTCATGAAATTATGTCCAATCCACTTGATGGCCTTCCCAAACAGTGGCGAGATAAGCGAACCACCAATTTCCGGCGGCTCCTTGGAGCTGTTGAGCTGCAAATAATGTATTCTGATACTCATCACACTCAAACACTCCAAACTTGGACTCCATAATCCGAAGCCACTGATCAGATTCCACTGGTTCGTTGGCTTCCGTGAAAATTAGCGGTTGTGTCGCCAAGAAGTCCAAATAGGTGTTCCGAGGTGGAACGACCTGTTGTGTACGTTGGAGTAAGCCCTGTTGTACCAAGGCTTGGAGTAGTCTTGTGTTCTCTTGATTCGACTCGACCATCTGAGCCATGACATCCGCCCATACCGTTGATGGCGGTGTTCGTGGTGGAGTCGAGTCATCGCCATCTCGGCGAGAACTTTCAGCCCTACTCAGAGAATGAGTATGCACCATACTGCAAAAGAATTATTTTGAGGGGAGTCAAAACTTGATCTCAGCAGTATGTGAAAGTATGTAAAAACATGAACATGCTAAAACTTTATGAAAGCATAACAAAATTTCATGTTTACACATTTTCCTAAAGCCAACATAATCAGTCCCCTATTCTGTACAGAACAGATCTTTCTGTACTTAACTAAGATTTTGATCCGGTTATCAGCATTTTCATAACTTAAGTTGAATACCAACGTTAAATTTAACTTCAGTATATTTTCAACGAGTACTCATATGCCCCTAGATAATTTCTGGATCAAAAGTTATGATTGCTCAAAGTTGACAGAATTTCTGGATAAAATTTGCCAGCATCTCCTTTGTATGTGGCTGTTTTATCACAGTTGTACATAAAAATGGAGTACAATTCTGAACAAACTATGAACTACAAAATCATTTCAAATTTCAAAAACTTTCCAACGGTGTATCATATGACACTTAAAAGTTTTTTTACAGAATGTTATGGCTAATTTACAGAAACATCCAGAGAGGTTTGTAGCTGTCCTGTTTTCTGGACAGTTTGCATTCAACTGGACATTCAACCAATTTGGCGCCTGATTTTGCTCTGGAGGTCTACAGAAAAGTTTTAGAACACTTAAAAACTTTCCAGAACTGTATCATACAACTCCATTGGGTCAATCTACTCAGAGTTATGCTCTGTCAAAGTCCAGAAAAAATTTCTGCCAGAACAGAGCACTCTGTTTTGAGATCAAATGAAGGCTAGCAAGTCTCTTATTTGAAGCTTTGTTCAAATGAAGAGCTCAGTAACTAATATGTGCTTTACAACATCCATTTTTAGTTTGAAAGTTAGTCATGAATGATTTCTTCATAGGAAAGATGACTATCAAGTGTAGTACGGTGGCGATGTACCGTAAGACATATGACGGTACTACGTTGCCTCACAAAAGAAAATCCTAACCGGATTACACCGGCATATACTTATTCTTAGGTGGCACTAAAACGGTCACTCGCAAACATGTTATACACGTACTATGGTTTTCGGGTTTAGTACCTACAT
The DNA here is from genome assembly GCA_030760725.1 of Neostapfia colusana. Classification (NCBI taxonomy): domain Eukaryota; kingdom Viridiplantae; phylum Streptophyta; class Magnoliopsida; order Poales; family Poaceae; genus Neostapfia; species Neostapfia colusana. Next base: position 25,332,491 of record JASWHV010000017.1, on the reverse strand, counting down.
AAAACACACTCAATCATCAGATTCGGCTGCACACCGAACCCGGTCCCAATACAGTTCATACACCCGTCCGTCATCACTCGCACGGGTGTTCTCAAGTCAAACACGGCTTGAGCTACGTGTTCACGTTACTAACCACGTGACGGGGTCTCCCATACTCGCCTGTAGCATGCCAGGGAAGGGCGTTGCTCGAATACCCCAAATGACATGAAAAATCATAGAGGATACTAAAGCGAGCCGGGTTACGTGCCACCCGTGAGGCTCCACCCTTCAGCTTGTGCGCACTGGTGGACAGCGCTTACGTGCAACCCCCAAGACATAGAACGTCCCTATATACACGATTTTCCGACATAACAAATAGGTTAGATTGCCACCTTCATAATATGCTAATATAGTAGTCCTTATGTGGGCCTAATACTGTTATCTCACCGTATGCTAAGTTTTTATTGTAATATGATGCTCAACCCGTGCGCTATTCCCAATGCAGCTCTGATACCACGCTGTGAGGGACCGAACGCGGCCCCGGCAGGACCTCGTCGGGTGGTGCCATGATATGCGGCACCCAACAGCACACGGGTCGAGGAAACATGTCATATTACATAAATCATTTGCGGAAGCGTACAAGAGTATTTTACAAATACTTATCTCAAAATAAGCTACAATGGAAGACTATAACTCTCACGACTCATTTCTAACTTAGCAACAAAGAAACAGTCCAGCCCGCGGACGTTTCTTACTAGCAACACGAAGAACAAACCGCAGCGGCGAGGATGCTCTTGAGTAACCACTCAGAGGTTTCCGAGTCTCATCGGCATCCCTTCTCATAAGCATGAAGTCAAATACCTGCAAAACAACTCAGATAGCATCCATGAGCATAACGCTCAGCAAGACTTAACCGTCACCCTAGTCATGAAACTCTACATGAGATTATGAACATAAAATAGGATGGCATAATGCATAATAAACTCACCTAAATGTGACTCCTTACTTTCAAGTGTTATTAGCAGCAATTTAAGAATAACCTTCGGCACGCCACATCGGGAGTCCACAATCAAACAAGAAACGCTTTACCCTGATGTAATTTGCTTACGGTGTAAATGAATCGAGTTTGCACTAGCCTAACCATACAAAGTATCATCACAATGCTAGTATTAACTTCAAACCAATGTGATTAGTTCCTTTCTCATGCAAGTTCTTATTACGCCACGACTATGAGAACAAGTATGCTCGGTCCTTTTTCCATGAGCAATGGTGATTCGAATCAATAACACCCGGACTACACAACACGTACGCCCGTACTCGACGTTGCCTACAGTAACCATCATAGACGTCGTACATGACAGCCTTTCCCCCGTTTGACCCACGTTGAATCGATCAAATCACCCTGTATAGTAGCCACTCTCATGGTGCACCTACCGACATGAGATGTCATGAGAATGTTACCCACATACTGCACACGGGCCGTCTCGCCTGAGGTGACCTGAAAAGGCTCAACACAAGCTTCCCGAGGTACATCGGTATACTGGGTCCCATATAGCCATCATGAGTCCGGTACACAACTCAAACTTGTTCAACAGGGCCGCATATGGATCGGTCCTTGACCGACATGGACAGGTCTATAGCACCCAGGCCCCTATGTCCTGCGGCCCCTACAACCTACCGGTCTCAACTTTAACTTGCTACACATTTTCTGAAACAATCCCGTATGCCCCTGTTGTCCTGATCATGCGAGTAGTATCTCACCACTCGATTTCTACCGAACCTTACTTAAGCATGGCAGTTCTATACGGTGAAAGACACCTACCCAATACTCCATTGGTTCATTTGGTTATGCAAGAGGAGTATCAAACAACTAGACCTAATGCACATTTCATATCTTAACCGAAAGTGAATACAAAGTAAAAACTTGAAAACTGTTAAATGTAAACCGGAGTTTGCCTGTTTTGTAGGGTAGTCATATATAATCAGTTAGTGATCCTTGCTGATAAACCCTTCATTCTCCGGAGCTTGATCCACTTCAATGAATCGCTCCTTTGAATCCCCTTCCTTGTGAATCCTATTGAAATATATATGAACAATTTTTTATAGAATGCAATGGAAAGAATTAAAGACTGGATTTTCTTAAGAACAGAGGCCGTGTGGAAATGCAAAGAATGGCTTGTTTTGCCTCTGTTGTGCAAAGAATTATGAATGAACTAAATTGGTCTTAGTGTTTTAGCTATACACTAACTAACTTTCCTAATGAACACAAGAGGTGTGCTGAAAAGAATTGAGTGCAACTGAAGAACAAGAATTCCAATGGCTTCAAAACTTTTACAGCAGGTCCTATACTACTTAGGGATTTAGCTTGCCAAATTGCAGCTAATGTGGAGTCAAATTGTGTTCTCCATAATTCCCACAATGTCTCTTATGTATTTCCCCCATCTACATAAGTATGGAGAACAAGAACAGGGAGATAAAAGGCTCAACTTGAGCTGATAAAGTACATGTGAGTTCCTGGTCACATGAAAGTGCTTTGATCCAAAATTTAGACCTTTTACTTGAGTAATTCCTCCAGAATAATTCTCTAAGCATTTCTATTCAAAAGAATTAATTTTGAAGTAATGTACATTTTCATGTCCAATTAAGTGAACTAAAATTTAAAGTATGTCTCATAGAACTTGCCTAAAGTTTCCTATGATTTTTGAAGCTATGAATTGCCTAAAATAGATTTTTCAAGTGGGCAACAATTTCTGAAAACGTCTCTGGACTCTTATGAACACAGCAGTTTGTATTTAGCAAATTCCTAATCAAATGATCTTAAAATAAGCTGAAATTTTTCTAGAAGGTCAAAAATATGCTAAAGAATATTCTGGCAAAATTTGAGGATTTTTGGATGAACCAAACTCCCTCAATAATTCTTTTTCAGAAATTTTCAAAGAATTTTCCGGAATTTAATATTGACTTTCATACAAATTGGAGTTTATATTTGGATATATCTTTTCAATATGAATCCAACCCAATTGGAATCACTAAAATTGGAGGTTTCTACACAGAGATATGATTTTCCAAAGTTGTGGCAATTTCTGGAATTATTTTGCTACGGGAAATCAGTTGGGCCCACGGTTTTAAACTTCAGCCACTCAGAATTCAGCCACACCGGTTCACAGGGTTCCAGCGTGCCTTCACAGAGGATCCATGCCATAACAGATCAAAGATTCAAATTCTTCCAGTCACTTACAACCAGGACCCACACTTTCTTCTTTGTCCCGCCATCTCTCTCGCGCACGCGCGCTCCCCCTCGCCGGAGCAACCGGCTGCTTGCCGGACGACCGTTTCAGGCCGCCATTCGACCCAAAACTCACCGCCAGGGGGTTTTAGACGTCGAGGAACATGATGGCGGCGCTAGCCCGAGCTGCCGGTGATCGGAAGTACCCCGGTGACGTGCGACGGCCTTGGTTGGACTTCGGCGCCATCGGCCGAGGGTTGTAGCCCGCCAAGAGCTCGACCAAAGTGCTCTACAGCACCAGTGAGTTATCGCAAAGCTCGGCATGACCTCCAAATGGCTCGGGAACGGCCACAAATGGGTCGGCACCGTGCGCCCGATCGGCTCCGCCGTGAACATGTTCGGTATAGCTTGGAATAGGCCGCCTCGAGTCGGTTTCAAGTCCAAGTTGCTGAAGAAAAAATGATCACCGGCTAGTCCACCCCGTGTGTGCAAGATTTGACAAGCTACGGAGGATCGACGAGTGAGAATTTTGGATATCATTACTGGACGCTCAGTTTGAAGCCGCCAGAGCAAAATTCCAAAATTTGCCGTCGATACTTCACGGTTTGGCTTGAGCTTTGGGTGGAAGCAGCGCCAAGGTGGGGCGCTCCAGTGGCCATGCTTGATCGGGCGTGAAAGCTTCTGTGGAGTGCTGTCCACGTGCGCCTAGTCGTCATTTTGAGTTAGGTCACAGCGGGTGAGGTTGTTCACGGGGAAAGGAGGCCGGAGCTCAGTGGTTTGTGTGTCGGGGAAGTGAGCAACGATGCGCCTTGCCGTTTTGCAGCTCGGAGGGCAGTGAGTGCAAGTTTTTCCCAGTCTCCCGTTGGCTCCTGAGGCATGGCAGTGAGAGAAGGTTCTGTTGGTGTATTTGTCGCGAGGAGGAAGAGGCAAAGGTGGGGGGTAGATCACATTGAAGAGGGAGTGAAGCCTCTACACAGATGCCAGCGCGAGGAAATGCAACGAGGAGGTGGCGGCAGTGCCCTCGGTGGCATCCAGGTGCAGCTCCCCGGTGGAGTAAGAAACAGAGCCCCAGACATAGGGTGCAAGTCAAAAATTTTGGTTCAACGACATGTGGGCTCCACCCAATTTCCTCCCCAACAGATCTCCTCAAGTTAATCCTCTCAAATTCCAAAGTTCTTAATTTCAAAGGTGGGCTGGAATTTGCATTTGCAAAATTCAGTTTAAATATGAATTGCAAACTGAATTCAGTTTGAATTTTGGAAAGGTTTCCATTTAATTCCTTTTTAGACCACTCTAAAATGAAAAGTTTGTCATCCAACTTTTTCCTCAAAATCCAAAGTATAGGGCTGTATAAGTATTCAATGTTTTTGGCCACAAATTGGTGTGAACTTTGAATTTGAAATCTGATTTTTTTAATACTTCATGCAAAGGGGTATTTAAATCCTTATTGGTTCAACACCTTCAAATAAAAATGTGAGCCTCATTTTCGATGATCATCCATGTAGCACTTTGCAAATAAAAATTTTAGCAAGTCCCATTTTTCATGACTTTGCCACACATATGAATTCAAACTTTGGTTTTAGTCATATACATTTTTGGGACTTTTACAGCTTGGTACCCATTGTTGTACGAGAACTCAGCCAACGGTAAGTGATCATCCCAATTCTTACCGTGGTTGATAGCGCAAGCTTGTAGCATATCTTCTAAAATCTGATTTACCCGCTCGGTTTGCCCATCCGTCTGTGGGTGGTACGCTGAACTACGGATCAGTTTCGTTCCCAACGAAGCATGTATCTGCTCCCAAAAATGAGACACAAATAAAGTGCCCCGATCCGAGATGATGGTGCGGGGTACGCCGTACAAGCATAGGATCCGTGAGATGTACAATTCAGCTTACTTCTTAGCATTGTAGTTGGTGTTGACCAGAATAAAATGGGCAACTTTGGTGAGCCGGTCGACGATCACCCACAATGAATCATGCTTCTGAAATGTGGTGGGTAAACCGACGATGAAGTCCATGCTCACATCTTCCCACTTCCAGGCAGGAACGCCCAGTGGATGTAGCAGTCCTGGTTTCTTCATATGGTGTTGACCGGGATAAAATGGGCAACTTTGGTGAGCCGGTCGATGATCACCCACACTGAATCATGCTTCTGAAATGTGGTGGGTAAACCGACGATGAAGTCCATACTCACATCTTCCCACTTCCAGGCAGGAACGCCAGTGGATGTAGCAGTCCCCGTTTCTTCATATGGTCCGATTTTACCCTCGGGCATGTATCACACTCGGACACGTACTTGGCGATCTCCCGCTTCATCCGTGTCCACCAAAACTTGCTTCTGAGTTCTTGATACATCTTGTTTCTGCTGGGGTGAATAGAAAATATTGACAAGTGAGCCTCATCAAAGATTTCCTTCCGCAGCTCCGGGTTACGGGGTACGACGATCCGATCCTTGAACCATAGGACGCAGTCTCCGTCCTTCCAGAAATATTTCAGCTCCCTACTGTCTACACGTCTTCGCATATGCGACATGCCCTTGTCATGTTTCTGAGCTGCCGCTATCTCTTCACGGATGGTGGGGATCAAAGCTAAGTTGTAGAGAGCTCCATGTGGAATCACATGCAATGGTGGCTCACTCTCTTCCAACGGTGTGATGGTCAGATTGTTGACGTGTGACTTGCGACTCAGCGCATCCGCCACTACGTTAGCCTTGCCAGGGTGATAATGGATCTCTATTTCGTAATCCTTTATCAATTCCAACCATCTTCGTTGCCTCATGTTTAACTCCTTCTGAGTGAATATGTACTTGAGGCTTTTGTGGTCGGTATATAAATCCACTAGGTTACCGAGTAGGTAGTGTCTCCACATTTTGAGTGCAAGTACCACAGCAGCGAGCTCTAAGTCATGAGTTGGATAATTTTGCTCATGGTTCCTGAGTTGCCGTGATCCATACGCGACCACCCTTTGGTCTTGCATCAGCACATATCCGAGCCCAATTCTGGATGCATCGCAGTACACATCGAACGGTTTTGTTGTGTCTGGCTGCGCCAAAACCGGTGCTGAGGTTAAATGCTTCACTAATGCCTTGAACGCTGCTTCACATGCTGGACTCCAAACATATTGGACAGCCTTCTTCAGCAGCTTTGTCATAGGCTTGGCAATCTTCAAGAAGTTCAGAATGAACCTCCGATAATATCCCCCGAGTCCGAGGAAACTCCGTATCCCATGAACAGTTCTCAGGGACTTCCAATTCCGCACTTGTGTGATCTTACTCGGGTCTACAGCGATACCCTTTGCTGAGATAATATGCCCGAGAAAAGGCACTTGCGATATCCAGAATTCACACTTGCTGAATTTCGTGTATAGTTTGTGATCCCGCAGCCGTTGCATGACTATACGCAGATGCTTCATGTGTTCTTCCTCTGACTTGGAATATACCAATATGTCATCGATGAAGACCGCGACAAACTTGTCCAGCTCCAGCATGAATACCGAGTTCATCAAGTAAATGAAGTGAGCTGGAGCTTTGGTGAGCCAGAAGGACATGACCAGGTACTCATAAATCTCGTACCTCGTCGAGAAAGCCGTCTCCGGTATATCCTCAGTTCGTATCTTAATCTGATGGTACCCGGATCTTAAGTCCATTTTGGAAAAGATCTTTGCTTCGACCAACTGATCAAACAACATGTTGATCCATGGCAACGGGTACTTGTTCTTGATGGTTACGGCGTTTAGTGGATGATAGTCCACACAAAGCCGCAACGTCTCATCCTTCTTGTTCACAAATAACGCCGAACAGCCCCATGGCGAGGAGCTCGGCCTAATAAAACCCTTCTCCAGCAGGTCCGTCAACTGTGTTTTCAATTCTGCCAACTCCTTTGGCGCCATCTTGTACGGCCTTTGGGATATTGGCATAGTTTCCGGTGCAAGTTCAATCTTGAACTCCACCTCTCGGTCGGGCGGCATCCCCGGTAAATCATTCGGGAACACTTCAGGGAACTCACAGACTACTGGAATATCTTCCAATCTGATGGTGGTGGATTGATATACACTTGGAAGTTTTATTTTTGGACTGTCCAGAAATAATGAATGTGACTCGTGCATTTCTGAGTGTAGATGCATGACTCGGAGGACGGTGTCTAAAACAGTGCCATAGTGGGTTAACCATGACATCACTAAGATGACATCGACCTTTTGTCCCTCTAAAGCTAAGAGGGACGTTGGGTATACTCTACCCGCTAATCATAATGGTGCATTGGAAACCATCATGCTTGCTGAAATCTTCCCACCCGGTGAACTAATCAAATATGGACTTTCGGTGGGTAGTATTTGCAAGCTGTGTTTAGCAATAAAAGCATGGCTAATAAAATTATGCATGGAGCCTGAATCAAATAACACTATGGCGGGATGCTGGTGGAGTTGAAGTATACCCACAAGGATTGGCTCCCCCTCCGGCATGACCTCTATGGCGAGTTGGTGGACGGTGCCGGGCTTAGGATTTGCCCGCCACGCATTAATGGGGTTCCGGGGCTGATTCCTCCGCGGAAACTATGGTGCCACTCCGCCGCCTTGCCTCTCAGAACAGTTGTTGGTGAAGTGTCTGGGGCGACCGCATTTGAAGCATGCGGTTGTCGACTGGCCCGTGCTTGGGCGGCGAAAGCCCGGCATGCGCTGATGAGGTGCAAACGCACGCGGCATCGCCCACTGCTGCTGTTGTTGCTGCGGAGATGGTGTTGGTAATGCCGGCCTGAACGCCGGTGGAGAATATGGCCGACTGTGGAATGGCATCGGCCTCTGTGGTGGCTGCCAGCGTTGACCCGATGGTGAGCGATACACCATCCGGTATTTTTGAGAAGGACCACCTCCCTCTCCGCTGCTCTGCGGCACGCTTCGCTTCTTCTCCACCGCCGCTAACTCCTTGCCGTAGTCCTCCTGAACAATCGCAGCATCAATAATGTCGTTGAGGCTGCCGCGATTGAACATTGCCAGCTTGTCCTTCAGGAGCGGGTTAAGCCCCTGGTAAAAATGATCCCACCGTTTCTCGTCAGTATCGGCGTGATATGAAGCGTAGAGTGCGAGATCATTGAGCGCCCTGGAGTATTCCAGCACGTTCCTGCTTCCTTGCTGCAGGCGAAGGAACTCCTGCATCTTCCTTTTCATAAGACCCGGCGGTATGTGATAGGCCCTGAAGGCCGTCCGGAACTCTGCCCCGGTCAGCACTCGCTCGGTGGGTTGCGAGGCACAAAAGTTGGCCCACCAAGCACTCGCGGACCCTTGAAGCTGTTGGGCCACGAACTGAGTCTTGCGCTGCTCAGTCACTTGGAGCAGCCCGAACTTCATCTCCATCGTGCGGAGCCAGTTGTCCGCATCGAGGGGTTCATCCGCCCTTGAGAATACTGGAGGATGAGTAGCCAGAAGATCAGAGTAGGAGCTTTGTTGGCGCTCCTCGCAGTCTTGACGCCTCTCCGGTTGAGATGTATTTGCAACTAAGGTTTGCAGCAACTCCGTGTGCTGCTGATGAGAAACCGCCATAGCCACAACGATGTCGACCAATGTAACCGTTGGCGGTGGCGGTGGCGGTTGTTGCTGTTTCTGTCCCTAGGAATCCTCGGGAGGCTGTTGGGAGGCAACTCCCCCCTGACTAGAACCCCCAACTTTCGGGTTGGCACGAGTGCGAGTCATTCTGAAATTCAAAACAGCAGCGATCAGCACATGACATTCTTAAAATTCCATATAAAACAGTAGGTATTGGAGTGACACATGAATAAACTTGCACAACATTCACATATATTGATAAAGCATAAACTTTATACAAGATACATTATTCTCGTGTGACACCCTCATTTTCGACTTCTGCATATATTTATGTTTCATGTAGAAAAACATTTTTTTCAAATAAGTTGAAACAGAGAAGAATCAAAAGGATAGCCAAAAAGAGCCAATTCCAGTTTGCCTAGAGCGCCGTAGACATTTTTCACGGCCCGCTGGCCACGTGGCGTGTCCGGAGCTCATCCACGCAAATGGGGAGAGGTTCGCCATTAAATTGACTACGTGGCAGGCTCGGGGCTCGTCCCCGCAAAAGGGGAGAGGTTCGACCCCAGTGGGACACGTGTTGCCCCCGGATCTAGCCTCTGCGGAGAAGCAAGGCCAGTCCCGCAGGACACGTGTCGGCTGCAAAGCTAGTTGCTGCGGAGACAAAGGTTTAGTTGCACAGGACACATGTCGCTCTCGGGGCTCACCTCCGGGAGGTCCGACACTGATGGACACATGACACCACCGGAACTCGTCTCCGGGAGGTCTGAAACTGTTGAACACGTGATGACCTCGGAGCTCGTCTATGAGGCAAAGGAAGATTTGGTGATGTTTGACACGTGGCACTCATGGAGCTCACCTCCGAAGAGAGGGGAGGTCCGTAATTGAGACATGGCACATTCAGAGCCATCTCTGAATAGAGGGGAGGTCCCGACCCACCAGGACACGTGGCGCACAAGGAGCTCGCCTCTGAGGAAGAGGGAGGTCTCGCTCGCCTGACACACGGCACAACCGGAGCTCGTCTTTGAAGAAAAGGGAGACCAGGCCCCCGCCGGACACGTGGAGCCTCTGGAGATCATCACCGAGGAGGTGACAAGATTTGAAGCGGTTTTTCTTCTGTACGCACGGGAATACCGGTACGGGAGGAAACCGACGCGAATTCTACGTTGCTACCGCACCAAATCAACTAGAGATAAGTTGTTAAGATCCAAAAACAATTTGAATAAGACTCTTATTCGAATTCCGATAAGGGAAGGACTCTTCTTTTTCCGGTAATAAATAGAACCGAAAACCTTTGGCCGCAACCACAAACTTCTTTTCCACCTCCCGAAGTCGACGACATTGGAGCCCTAGCCCCAACTCGCCGAGCTAACCACGTTCGCCGGAGTTCAGTCACGGGAGATCACCGGAAGAGAGCCCCGACGATCTGTCTTGCTAGGAGAAGGACCCCGAGACCAAGAAGAACGTAAGGTAGGTCTCCGTTATCACCTTACGACATCATCACAGTTTTTCTTCGCATCTGTTTCTTCGATCCCTTCGAAACAGAAGCTTTTTTATGGACAGATCACGTGTTGATCGGTTTGATCTAGATCTTAAGTCCAGATCGTCGCCACATCCACATTTGATCTATACACCTCTGTTCATCGTAAAAACCCCATGCAAACGTGCAAGAACACGTACAAACCAAAACTGCACCATAGGATTAACATGCATATGCATTATTGCATTATAAAGTAGAGTTTGTGCATGATATTCATTGCTGTAAATCTTGTATGTGCGTGATCACGAATAGAAGGACAAGCTCAGGGAGCTACCTACGACGGACTACAACAAGATTTTGAGCAACCAGAAACGCCAGAACAAGGCACGTGCCCCTTGACCATATTGATCCCATGTTTTCAAAAGACTGTTTTGTTTGTGAAAAGGTGTGAGTATGCTTTAGTCAACTTGATGGGAAACCCTTTCATAGGAGTTTACTAGTTTTGATAATCACCCTTGTCGCTGGGAAAATTAATGAGTCGGGTATGGTTTTTGCTTTTATGCTTCGCTGAGTCCACGGGATTTTGGGAAGCGAGATAGATGTTTCTAGCTAACTGCAATCATATGGACAATGAGAAACTGATAGTGAAAAAGAACATGAATTGGGGGAGATCTAGGCAAGCCTGGTTTGTGAATGAGGTAGAATGAGATGGTGGTTACTTGTCGTAGATCTAAGGACCGGTTTATGCGAGCACATGCCAGGATAACAGTGCCACCACAGGGCCAAGTATGGGTGCGGCTTAGCTGACTAATTAGGTAAGTTACTAGATTGTTATGGAGCGTGGAAGGCGCGGAGAATGGGAGTCGAATGAGGACTGCCCGGGGAACTGCATGGCACAAGAGGGGGCCCGTAGGTGGGAGAATTGGAGATTCTAGCATGCCGGTGAAACCTTAGTGAGTCCATACATCTAGTAGCCCCTTTGTAAAGGCTATTTTGTGATCTCTTGACCATACACCAACGGTTGTGTACTGGTATAATGGAGGTTCTGCAGTCACCGACAGGTGACGAAATCACAAACTTGTGGGTAAAGTGGTACAAACTCTGCAGGGTATAAAACAATCATGATTGCCGAGCTTACGGTCACGAGCGCCTAGCCAACTTCCATGATTAGATGGGATGGTTATGGGATGGTTGTTGGAAGGTCATGGTTTATGGTTTGGTTTGGTTATGGTTTGGTTTTCCGGACTGTTGAGTCCGGGTGATGAGATTGTTTGCATGACTGTTGAGTCATGGCAACGAGATTTGGTCTCGGTATGAGATGAATTTGAATATGAGATGAAATGGTAGTGAATACAAGAAGGTATTCATGATATGGTAGCGAATACGAGATGGTATTCGTGAGCATGAAAAGTTGAGAAAGATACATGTCTGGAAGAGACATGAAAGTGATGGAACATGATGGAGGTATGTTGGTGTTTAAATACATGTTGGGATCACATTCGCTTAAAGCTAAGTTGCTGTTTTATCGTGTTTTGTGAAATAAACTTTGCTTTCTGTAATGAACCTTTTATATCTGCCTTGTTGTAAACTACATGTCATGCTTTCCGCACTTGCTGAGTACATCATGTACTCACCCTTGCATTATCATACATCATCAGCAACAGGAGAGGAGTACTATGAAGATCACGTGGAGTATTAGGCATGAGATCCATCATCAGCCTTGCCTGCGGAGTAGGAGATGGAGCCGCTGCCGCTTGGTTGCTTCCGCACTAGTTAGAAGACTTCCGCTGTTAGAATAAGACTTCCGCTGCTGGCATGAGTTGGGACCCATGAGACAATGTAATAAAACCCTGTTCATTCATGGTATATTATTTTGAATTCAGTTTGTGGATGATATGTGTATGTGTGATGAACATACTGGGCACACATACGCATCAGTTCTCGGTTTTGTGAATCGAGGGCGTCACAGATTGATATCGGAGCCACGGGTTGATCATATGTCACACGCCTAAATAGGGATCACCGATTGGCATTAGAGCCACGGGTTGATCATAGATCCCACGCCTAGATAGAAAACACAGATTGGTATCAACCAGCCACGGTTGATCATAGGTCACAATTGGTATCAACACCACGGTTGACTGTAGGTCACAAGCCTAGATAGGCCACAGATTGGTATTCGAAGCCACGCTGACCATAGGATGCAAGCCTAGGATGCATGGATTGGCATTGGAACCACCTTGACATAAGATGCAAGCCTAGGAGAAACCATACTCGGGTCACAGATTGGTATCACCCCAAACCACCTTGACATAGGGTGAAGTCACAGATTGGTATCACCCTAAAGCCCATAGGACCCCCCGTTGAATAAAAGCTTGAATAGGATTGGTTGAACTTTTGTGATGATTGTTATGCTTGTGTGCTTAGTGTGAGTTGTGGGACGCTTCAGCGTTGTCCATATCCACACATAGTAGGGAGATGTGAGATGCCTCGGCACTTGTTCACATCCTCATATGGACGATATAAAGTCCATCCACCTTGATGCATATAGTTAGGGGGATCTATCTAACCTTCTAACATTTATTCTATCCAACTCTCTCTCACAGATGGTGAGAGGAAATGCCGGCCGCCAAGGAAGGGACGTCCGTGGTAATCAGGAGGATAACCACGATGAAGTTTCTGTTAACCCCGGAGCTGGTGGAAACAACCTGGAACGGTTGATGCCATGCAGAATCAGCTCATGCAAATCATGATCCAAACTTTGGGTCAGCTGCAGGCCAACAACAACAACCCCGTTCCGGCACCGCCGCCACCACCGCCACCACTGCCGGCTCACAACAGAATGGGAGAGTTCATGAGGACTCGACTACCCACTTTCTCACAAGCTAATGATCCCATGGAGGCCGATGATTGGTTGAAGTCCATGGAGAAGAAGCTTTCCATTGTCCAGTGCAATGACCGAGAGAAAGTTCTTTTCTCATCGCACCAACTTATGAGAGCAGCCACTGACTGGTGGGATGCTCTTTGCAATGCTTATGACAATCCAGAGACTATTACATGGGCTGAGTTCAAGGAGAGTTTCCGCTCTCATTACGTCCCTGCTGGTGTCATGATGCTCAAACGGCAGGAGTTCGAAGGTCTTCGCCAGGGCAAGAAGAACGTGAATGAGTACCTCAACAAATTCACGCAGCTTTCAAGGTATGTCCTTGAAGATGTCAACTCGGACCAACGGAAGCAGTACTTGTTCATGAGAGGGTTGAACAATGAGATCCAGGTTCAGCTCCTCAACGATGACAATGTGAGCTTCTAGAAGCTGGTTGACAAAGCTATAGTGGTGGAAAGCAAGATCCGAGAGATCGAGCAAGAGGGCAAGAGGAAGATGCCATACCAGCCACAAGGGAGCAACGTCCGCCCTCGGTACATGCCCCCAGCTGCACCACAGTATGGATCGACCGCTCCTATATACCGCCCTAATCAACCACCGCAGAAACGCCCTGTCATGCAAACACCTCGTGTACCTTTGCCTCCGGCGCACCGTCCCAACATGGGCACCCCTGCTCAAAACCCTAGCCCAAACATCCCCGCTGTCGTGGGAAACAAGGCATGCTTCGCATGTGGAGAGATGGGGAACATTGCGAGCCAGTGCCCGAAGAGACGTCCTGGACAGCAAGGCAACGTGCCCAAGCAGAGCCCACAGCCAAACGGAGGAGCTAATCAAGGGAACCATGGACAGCAGAACTACGTTCATGGCAACGTGAAACATGTTTCTGCTGAAGAAGCGCAACAGGCTGAGGACGTCGTGATTGGTATGTTCTTTGCCAACTGCAACCCAGCCGCCATTTTATTTTATCCGGAGCATCGCATTCATTCATATCATCCAAGTATGTTGCCAAGCATAATCTACCCATATCACACTTGAAATATACTATGTTGGTTAATTCTCCCGGTGGAGAGATGAGGACTAATATAGTATGTCCGAAAGTAAGCCGTAAGATAAGGGGGTAGACTTCCTTGCCAACCTCATTGTCTTGGATTCCCAAGGGCTTGACATAATACTCAGAATGGATTGGTTAAGCAAGCACAACGGAGTAATCCAATGTGCTGAAAGGAGCGTGCAGTTGACAAACGAGCACGGTATTCGTATCGAGTTCGAGTCAGCCCAACAAACAACCAAGAAGGCAACTTTGAACCACGTCGAATGAGTAACATTGGACAGCATTCCAGTGGTTCAAGAATTCTCGGACGTGTTTCCGGAAGAGCTTCCAGGTATGCCACCTGACCGGGACATTGAGTTTGCCATTGATTTGGTACCCGGAACTGCACCCATAGCAAAGAGACCCTATAGGATGCCCGTCAATGAACTAGTGGAACTCAAGAAGCAAATTCAGGAGCAGTTGGAGAAGGGTTTTATACATCCAATCTCGTCACCATGGGGAGCCCCCATGCTCTTCGTAGACAAGAAGGATGGGACCCAAAGGATGTGGGTGGACTATAGGTCTCTCAACGAGGTGACAATCAAGAACAAATACCCTCTGCCCTGTATAGAAGACCTATTCGACCAAATGAAAGGAGCCCTAGTGTTCTCCAAGATTGATCTTCAGTCAGGATACTTCCAGCTGAAGATTAAGCCCTCCAATATACCCAACGCTGCCTTTCGAACACGGTATGATTCGTATGAATATACCGTCATGCCTTTTGGGTTAACAAATGCACCCGCATACTTCATGTACCTCATGAACAAGGTCTTCATGGAGTACTTGGACAAGTGCGTCGTGGTTTTTATCGACAACATTATGGTGTATTCAAAAAGTGAGGAGGAGCATGAGGAACATTTGAGATTAACCTTGCAGAATCTGTGCGAGCATCAATTGTATGCCAAGCTTAGCAAGTGTCAATTTTGGTTAAAGGAGATATCGTTCCTAGGCCATATTATCTCCGAGGAAGGAGTATCGGTTGATCCCGAAAAAGTGGGAGATGTTATGAAGTGGAACCAGCCGCAAAACGTGAGAGATTTTCGGAGTTTTCTTGGGATGGCTGGATACTACCGACGCTTCATCAAGGACTTCTCCAAGATAGCAAAGCCTATGACGGAGTTGGTAATGAAGGTAAAAGCGTTCCAGTGGACATCAGCGTGCCACGAAAGCTTTGAGGAGCTCAAGAAAAGGCTAACTAGAGCGCTGGTTTTGGTATTACCGGACGTGAGCAAGAGCTTTGACATATATTGTGACGCATCAAGACAAGGGCTCGGATGTGTGCTCATGCAAGAAGGACAAGTGGTAGCCTATGCCTCACGACAATTAAAGAAGCACGAGCTTAATTACCCTACACATGACTTGGAGCTAGCAGCAGTAGTGCATGCATTGAAGATTTGGAGACATTATATCCTTGGTCATCGATGTGAGATCTATACGGATCATAAAAGCCTCAAGTACATATTCACACAAACGGATTTGAATTTGAGGCAACGTCGATGGTTGGAACTCATCAAGGATTACGATGTTGGAATCAACTATCACCCCGGAAGGGCCAATGTAGTAGCTGATGCATTGAGCGGGAAGGGAGCGTGTCACCAACTCACGGTTCGGGAGCTACCACCCGAACTACGCAATGAGTTCGAACGGTTACACCTCGGATTCTTGAACGGGATGGAAGTGATGGAACTCCACTCTTCATTGGAGCAAGAGATAAGAGATGGCCAAGCAACGGATGAGGTGTCACACCCGGTTTCTCCGAAGAACAACTGAGTGAATATCACATGTATGCCAGGATCATTTTCTCATACATGTGATGACAAATAGTGAAGCATCATTTATTACAAGCCAGGTGTCAAATATAAATAAGTCTTACATAGCATACGTCTCCATGGACGATAATAAGTTCATAATATGTAAATAAAACAACAGCGGAAAATTATTCTTGTGGGCTCCGTCACAGGAGTTGCCCGGGGGACTCCATGAACCTAGAAACCTTCTTCGGGTCCAAAGTCTTGATCATTAAACACCACATCATTCTCTTGACCTGAGCAGCAATATAAACCAACAAATATGCAAGGTTGAGTACTGATGGTACTCAGCAAGTGTGGGAAAGTTATGTCATGCATGGCTAGAACAAGGAGAGGTTGAACTCATGGTTGAAGCACTACACAATTATTGCCTACCACCTTAGCTTATTAAGCACCTACATTACTACATAGGTGAAATGATCCCAATCTCCCATCCCATCATCATAATCAAATAACCATAACATCATTTCCAATGTTAAGCTCCCCGCTTAACATCCACAACTTCCAAAGCCATCATCCTCTAATCATGAATAAGTCCAAGCACACCCACAGGTAGTGATTTCATCCCCCGTTGCCGGGTGGACTAAAAGAACCTACATTATGCCAGTGGCTACGAACCACATTCACACTTCCCAGGTATGTAGCCAGGAGATCACTACGAAGCATTTACAAAGGGATTCCTGACGAGCGTGGGCCACTGAGGTTTCACCCCTAACAGCATACAAGAGGCTCCAACCCCGCTGCAGTGGCCCCCTCTTGAGCCTTGCGGTTCATATGGTAGTCCAGCTGACACCTACTCCCCGCACCATCCAACACACCCATACTACGCCGGGGATACACCTAATTAATTGGCCAAGCTGCCCCATCTCAGCATGTGGTTGGCACGGTAAAGCCAGGTTACATGCTTCATGAACCGGTCCTTAGGATCCAGGCAAGTACTAAACACAAACCCGAGTCTCGTGCACCCAGCACCAACCAAATCATCCAACTTGCCTTGATCCCTACCTCTACATAACTCATAATATCTCATTCAAGAGTAAGGTAAGCAAGTTGATAATATCATATCCCACTTATCCCATTCTAAGCATGGCTAAGCATAAGTAATATGAGTGAATGATATAATAAAGCAAATCCCATCCCAAGCTACAAGGAAAACAAGGTAATGCAATTCTAGGTAAACTTCCTAGCATTGGTTTCATATTTCAATTGACAATGCAAATAACTCTATCTACACATCCTAGTATAGGAACAAAGTGGTCAAGGACACTTGCCTTCTTCCTGCTGCTCTGGGAATGGAAAATCTTGTTCTTGGAAGGGAAGAACTTGCTCTGGGGCAGGTTCTATTCATACCATCACACATAGCAAAAGAAAACAACAATCCATAAGACATAGTTCACACTTTCACTTCATACAAACCAAACATTCACACCTATGAAAGTCATTCACACTTCTAAGGGTTGTGGTTACTCTATGTGTGGTGATTTTTGACCTACATGCACTTTTAAACATATGTATATTATTTCTAACTTTTGTATTCAGATTTCTGTTTGTGCACTATATATAAACTCAAAATTTTAAACAAATTCTTTAATGCCCTCTTTAGCTACCAAGAGTGCATGCAAGGTAATTTCCTACTCCAAATGGTTTTCAGACCTTCTACCAATCCTAAACTGAATTCTTTGGATTTTGGAAACTTCATTTATCATTTTCTAGTTATTCACACCTAGCTTGCTATATTTTCAGATTTATTTCCTATGCCTAAATGTGAACTTTATTAGGAAAATAGTAAGACACCTCATCTAAACAGAATAGGTTCTGATCTAAAATATTAAATAATATATTTTTGAACTTCTCCTCTGATGTGAACTAAATTACATTTATTTTACCAATTTTCAGAATTATTCTCTAACCTAAAAATGTGTCCCTATAACTAATAAATTTGAATAATCAATTAGACAGATTCATTTCAGCTTAAAATCTATTTTAACTCACTCCAAAGTTTTCTAAGTGCTATGAGAGTTTAAATTTGAATTTACAATGTGTTTGTCCCATCTTTTAAATTTTAAATACTAATCACATATTCAAATTCCTAAATTTAATATCCCATAGGGTTAAAAGGTAAACTCACCCCACTACAGGTTCTATTATATTATTTTAACAATTTCCAGGGGCCTAACTATGCATAACAGAGGGGTTTTGCTAATTTTTATTAAGTCCAGGGGCTAAAACTGATTTTTAATTGAATTTACATGAATTTCTGAAGTTCCAGGGGCTAGATCAGAAGTTTCCGGGGCTAGCTCGTATTTTCTGAGATCCCCAGGGGGTAGCGCGTAAGAATCCCGACCTTTATAATGCGGGGCTGATGTGGACCGTCCGATTTAAAACTGACGGCTGAGATTATAACGTCGAACCGGTACGCGGGGATTTAAATTCTACCGTGCGATTTAAAATAGACGGCGCACAAGCGGCCACGTCGCTCTGATCGAGCGCGGGCGGCGCTGCCCGGCGGCGCGCGGCGGCGGGAGGCTGTGATCTCGCCGGAAAACTTCGGATCTTCGTCAATTCTTCCTAAAACTGGGATTTCATGGCATAGATCGGTAGAGGGGAGGTCGGGGATCTCACCTCGGGGTTTTTCTTGAGCTCGGAGGTCCTGGAAGGCGGTCGGCGACGAGGTCCGAGGTGAATTCACCGCGATGCTCGTCGGCGCTGTGTTTGAAGCGCAAACCACCGAGTTTTCTGCACCTGCGTGATTCCCCGGGGGCGGTGGAACACGATCGGCGTGTTAGATCAGAGAACCCGAGCAGAGATCGAGAGAAAACGGTGATCGGAGCTTCGGTTCTCACCGGGAGGAAACACAGCCGATCGCGGGTGAAAATCGGGACGATGCCGGTGTTTGTATAGCCGGGGGAGGGCGGCGTTCGGTTGTGATCGAGTTTGCGTCATCCAGAACCGAAATTCAGCTGGGATACGCGAGTATCCGGGGTGGTTTTGATTCGGGGGAGAGAGAGGAGTCCCGGTCGGCCGAGCACGTGCGCGAGGAGGAAGAAGATGGCGGGCCCCACACGTCAGTGAGAAGAAAGCGGGGCGCGCGGCTGCGGGCTGGCGCGGGGGTGAGGTGGGCCGGCTGGTGGGTTTTGGCCCACTGGCCGGGGTTTTTTTTTCTTTTTCTTTTCTGTTTTGAGTTTAATTTGAATTCAAATTTGAATTTAAATTTCTGCACCACATGCAATAAGTCCAACAATTTTTAAATTCCCCTCTTAACAGGTTTTGGGGTGTTACAGCTCTACCCCCCTTAAAAGAAATCCCGTCCTTGAGATTGGTGGTTCTAAGAAAACAATTCCGGAAACTGTGCCTTAAGCTCGTCTTCTCGCTCCCATGTGGCTTCCTCGTCCGAGTGATGCTTCCACTGCACCTTGCACATCCAGATTTTTTTTATTTCTTGTGAGGCGTTCCATTGTCTCCAAAATCTTGGATGGTTGCTCGGCATAAGACAGATCCTCAGCTACGTCAACCTCATTCATGGGTAACATCTCTTCAGGTGTTCTCAGACATTTCTTGAGCTGTGACACATGGAATACGTCATGCACATCCGATAGGCGAGCCCATAATTCTAGTTGATACGCCACTTCGCCTTTCCTCTCCAGAACTTGAAAGGGTCCGATGTATCGAGGTGATAACTTCCCTTTCACCTTGAACCGACAAAGTCCTCGGATAGGGGACACCTTGAGATAGACATAGTCCCCCACATTGAAAACGAGCTCTCTTCTTCGTACATCAGCATAGCTCTTTTGTCGTGTCTGTGCTATCCTCAAGTTGTTGCGGATTTCCCTCACTTTTGCCTCGGCTTCTTGTAGTACCTCGTGTCCAAACACTTTACTTTCCCCTGTTTGTTTCCAAAATAGTGGAGTTCTGCACTTCCTCCCATACAAAGCCTCAAATGGTGACATCTTCATACTAGCCTGATAACTGTTGTTATACGAGAACTCCGCATACGGTAAGTTCTTATCCCAACTCCGATTGTTTTTAGTGCACACGCTCTCAGCATATCCTCAAGGATCTGATTGGTTCTTTCCATCTGCCCGTCAGTTTGGGGATGATAGGCAGAACTAAAGTTCAGATGGGTTCCCATGGTTTCATGCAGCTTCTGCCAGAACCTTGAGGTGAACTGTGTCCCTCGATCCGACACTATCTTCTTTGGCACTCCATGGTAACACACGATCCTTGACATGTACAACTCCGCCAATTTGGATCCGTTGTAGCTTTCTTTCACGGGGATGAAATGAGCTACCTTGGTTAGCCTGTCGATGATGACCTATATCGAATCGTATCCTGATTGGGTCCTAGGCAATCCCACTATGAAATCCATACCGATTTCTTCCCATTTCCATTCAGGCACTTTGAGTGGTTGCAATAATCCCGCGGGTCGTTGATGTTCCGCTTTCACCAACTGACATGTGTCACATAGGGCAACATGTTCCGCGACATCTCGCTTCATGCCATACCACCAATACCTGCGCTTGAGATCCTGGTACATCTTCGTACTCCCAGGATGAATGGAATAGTTGGAATCGTGAGCCTCCTTCAAAATCAATTCACGGATCTCCTTTACTTCAGGCACACAGATTCTTTTCCCATGCCACATCGTACCTTGTTCATCCTCTCTGAAACCAGGGGCTCTATTATCCTTGATGAGTTGTCGGATTTCTTTATCTTCTCGTCATTCTTTTGACCATCGCGTATGTATTGCTCTAGTGTGGAGTCCACTTCCATGGCGATGGCTTCACCACTATTCACCAGGCATAGATTGAGTCTTATAACATCGTCCTTCAATTCTGCAGGCATGTCCTTCAAGCTCAACCTATTGACCTGCACTTTCCGGCTTAAAGCATCTGCCACGACGTTTGCTTTCCCAGGATGATAGTTGATGCCCACATCAAAGTCATTGATTAGCTCTAACCATCTCCTTTGTCTGAGGTTGAGATCTGGCTGTGTGAAAATGTACTTTAAACTCTTATGATCCGTATATATCTCTGTCCTCTTCCCCATCAAGTAGTGCCGCCAAATTTTCAACGCGTGTACCACTGCGTCTAGTTCTAGGTCATGTGTAGGATAGTTCTTCTCGTGTTTCCGGAGCTGCCGGGATGCATAAGCCACAACATGCCCTTCATGCATGAGAACACATCCCAACCCGTTTCCAGAGGCATCGCAGTACACCGAAAAGTTCTTCTGCATATCTGGCATAACTAGCACTGGGGCTGTTGTCAATCTTTTCTTTAGCTCCTAAAAACTCGTCTCGCACTGCGGCATCCACGTGAATGTGATTCCCTTCTCCAACAGTTTGGTGAGGGGTCTCGAGATCTTGGAGAATCCCTCAATGAACCGTCGGTAGTATCCAGCCAATCCCAAGAAGCTTCGAACATCCCCGACATTCTCAGGGGTCTTCCACTTCTGTATATCCTCGATCTTGGCGGGATCTACGGAGATTCCTCCCTCCGAGATTATATGTCCTAAGAAGGGAACTCTCTTCAGCCAAAACTCACACTTGCTCAACTTGGCATATAGTTGGTGTTCTCTCAGCTTCTGCAACACCAACCTTAGATGTTTCTCATGTTCCTCTTCATCTTTGGAGAAGACGAGAATGTCATCTATGAAAACCACCACAAATTTGTCCAGATATTCCATGAATACCTTGTTCATGAGATACATGAAGTATGCCGGGGTATTAGTTAGCCCGAAAGGCATGACGGTGTATTCATACAGTCCGTACCGAGATACAAAAGCTGTCTTTGGAATATCAGTTTGCCTTATCTTAAGTTGGTGGTATCCCGACCTGAGATCAATTTTCGAGAACACACAAGCTCCCCTCAACTGATCCAACAAGTCTTCAATGCGGGGTAATGGGTACTTGTTCTTGATGGTTACTTCATTCAAGGCCCGGTAGTCTACGCATAACCTTTGGGTTCCGTCCTTCTTGGGCACAAATATCACTGGAGCTCCCCATGGTGAGGAACTAGGACGAATATACCCCTTCTCCGTCAATTCTCTTAAATGATCCTTGAGTTCCCCCAGCTGCTTGGATTCCATCCGATAAGGTCTCTTGTATATCGGAGCTGTTCCAGGCACTAGCTCAATCGCGAATTCCACTTCACGATCGGGAGGCATACCTGGCAACTCCTCCGGAAAAACGTCTGGGTATTCCCTGATAATCCTGATCTCCTCCACTTTTACCTCAACTTGATTTAATTTAATGTCCCTCCTAAGCTCTTGTACTGTTATGAACTTTACTCTTGTGCCACTAGGGTGAGTTAGTTCCACCGTTCTGGTCGAACAATGGATGATTCCCTTATGTTTGGTCAACCAATCCATGCCCAAAATAATATCTATCCCTTGTGAATCTATCACTATGAGGTTGGCAGTAAATACCACCCCATTAATGTCTAGATTCACCTTGGGACACACTTGTCTTGTCCTTATTTCTCCACCTGGAGAGTTTATTGCTAGAATATGGTTCATTTGTGTTGTTGCTAGGTCATGCTTCTTAACAAACCCTTGGGCAATGAACGAGTGGGTAGCACCAGAATCAAACAGTAGGGTTGCAATGTGTAAATTGGCAGGAAACTTACCAACTACCACGTCGGGTGCCTCTTGCGCCTCCTCCATGGTGATGTGGTTCACCCGTCCTCGCATTACATTCTGCTGTTGCTGCTGCACGGGCTTCTTCTTTGGGCACTTATGGGCGTAGTGCCCCACTTCACCACAGTTAAAGCATTGCACCCCAACCTTAGGTGCCTGGCCTTTGTTGTCTTGGGGTTGGTTTGGGGGTCCTTGTACTGCTGGTCGAGGTTGATATGTCGGGCGAGGCTGCTGTCCAAACTGACGCTGTGGTGGTGCTGGTGCTGCCGGAGGCCTGAAGTTCGGGTTGTACCCTCTCGGTGCTGAGTAGGGTACCGCAG
Source organism: Neostapfia colusana (assembly GCA_030760725.1). NCBI lineage: Eukaryota > Viridiplantae > Streptophyta > Magnoliopsida > Poales > Poaceae > Neostapfia > Neostapfia colusana. Next base: position 25,309,538 of record JASWHV010000017.1, on the reverse strand, counting down.
CACGGCTCGTCTGCCCTGTGGGTTGCTGCATCAGACGTGGGCAGGTGTTGCTACCCGAGGCTTGGTGTGACCACCCGGCCTTCCTCTTGTTTTCATTTTCCAAGGCCTTCAGCTTCCTTTCTACAACAAATGCTCTGTCCACCATCTTTTGGAAGCTTTCATACTCGTTGGAGGACATTGCACACTGCATTTCTGCGGTAAGTCCTTCCATGAAACAATCCTGTTTCTGCTCATCAGTCTCTATGTCCCGTGGGGCATAACGGGATAGTTGAGTGAATTTAGTGAGGTATTCCCTCACATTCATGTTTCCTTGCTGCAATCCCAAGAACTCCTTCCTCTTGTTTTTGAGTTCACCCCTTGGTATGTAATGGTTGCGGATGCTACGCTTGAACTCTTACCAAGTGATGTTCTCAGGGTCATGATGGGCGGCCACGTAAGCGGTCCACCAATCAGCAGCAGGTCCATGCAGTTGGTGAGAGGCAAACAGCACCCTCTCATACCCTTGGCATTGTATGATCCTCATCTTGCTCTCAATGGTCTTTAGCCAGTCATCTGCCTCCAGGGGTTCAGCAGCACTTGCAAACTTTGGAGGTTCAGTTCCCAGAAACTCACTCAGCCTTGGTTGGCGTGGTGCAGCTTGTGGAGGTGGAACTTGGTGCAAGTTGGCCACCACTTGAGTCAGGTTCTGGATGAGCTGATTTTGATTCTCAAGCATTTGGTGGATGGGATCAACTCCTTCACGGCGACCACCCCTGTCTTGGCCTCCAGAAAGATGAGGGTTGCCGGCCTCATAGTTGTTGTTGGCGGGGTTGGCACCATGACCCTTTCCTCTTCCGGCCATCTATCATGATTAACCAGATGTTAATTTAAAGAATTACGTATTAACTTACCAGTTTTTGCTTGTTTAAACTTTAAGATTTTGAGAACTTATTTCATTTATATTTTTTGAGGATTTCATGTCTTACGTGAACATAAATGCACTCTTAATTCATATGGGTTCACACACCAAAGCAAAACAACCTGAAGACGAGGTTGTGGACAAACGCCCATGGCTTCCAAAACTCACGTCACACACCAAGCATTAACACACCATTAACTAAGGTAACAACTCGACTACTCGACATCTTGCTAAACTAAGGGAAGGACTTTACACTACCCGTATCACTGAGCTGGCTCCTCGGGATCTTCCTCATTATTGCGGCTGCCTTCTGACTCCGCTTTGGGTGGCGAGGCTGCTGGTGGAGAAGTGCGACGACGCCTGATCGCTCGGCGAACTGGGGAGTCAGGAGTCCATGTGTCATTCACGGTGACACACAGTTCATTCCCATCTCCTCTTTCTCTCGCCCTCAAGCTGGCTCAAAGCAATGCCTCGGTTTCCTTCAGGGTGTCACGAACATCCTGAAGCTCTTGCTGACACTCCTGCAGTCGAGTGCTGAGCATAGCAGCATCCTCCAAGCACAAGTCCATGTGCTCATGGGAAGTCCCCTGCTGCACTGGCGGGTACTTGTACTCCGTTGTACCACTCTCACGCTGGAGGACATACATGTACTCAGTCCTGTCCAGGTGGCGACGGTAGATGTGACTCTGGCAGGTGATTGCCTCCCAGGTGACATCCTTCTCCGCATCGACCTGTGTCGCTCGACAAGCTGGAGAGCGGTGGATCTTAAGCAGCTGATTTTCATGGATAATCCTCATTTCTGAACTCCACTCTTCCCGCTTCTCACGGATGGTCCGGGTGGAGCTATAGTGTATGATTAGCTTGCCCGTATTGCCGGCGGCTTGGAGCATACATCGAAGACGGCGCAATAAGCCTCCTACCGCCAATCCGTAGGAGAGGTACGTCACCGGACGATTCTCCTCTCTCAAGGCAAGGGCAACTACCGGAACTCTCCCTCCGGTGGATTTGCGAGCTGTGCGAATCATGCGAACCATCTAAAACATAAATCATTTAAACTTAAGTTAGATAAATTTTTAAACAAAAATCCTATTTTGAATAAAAGTTGGGGTAAGATGAAGAAAGTGACCCCATTAAATAACACTTTTCAACCCACACCTTTGTAAAATAGTTTTTTAAGAAAATAGGGTCCTTAAATACGTCCATTTCTACCTAGGTCCACGTTCCTACGGGCAACCTTGGCTCTGATACCACTTCTGTGACTCCCGGTTTCTCCGAAGAACAACCGAGTGAATATCACATGTATGCTAGGATCATTTTCTCATACATGTGATGACAAATAGTGAAGCATCATTTATTACAAGCCAGGTGTTGAATATAAATAAGTCTTACATAGCATACGTCTCGATGGACGATAATAATATCATAATATGTAAATAAAACAGCAGCGGAATATTATTCTTTTGGGCTCCGTCACAGGAGTTGCCCGGGGGACTCCATGAACCTAGAAACCTTCTTCGAGTCCAAAGTCTTGATCATTAAACACCACATCATTCTCTTGACCTGAGCAGCAATATAAACCAACAAATATGCAAGGTTGAGTACTGATGGTACTCAGCAAGTGTGGGAAAGTTATGTCATGCATGGCTAGAACAAGGAGAGGTTGAACTCATGGTTGAAGCACTACGCAATTATTGCCTACCACCTTAGGTTATTAAGCACCTACATTACTACATAGGTGAAATGATCCCAATCTCCCATCCCATCATCATAATCAAATAACCATAACATCATTTCCAATGTTAAGCTCCCCGCTTAACATCCACAACTTCCAAAGCCATCATCCTCTAATCATGAATAAGTCCAAGCCGCTCTTGACCGTGAGCACGGCTGTCATGACAGTTTTGACTCTGCAGAGTTTGCACCACTGTACCCACATGTAGTGATTTCATCCCCCGTTGCCGGGTGGACTAAAAGAACCTCCATTATGCCAGTGGCTACGAACCACATTCACACTTCCCAGGTGTGTAGCCAAGAGATCACTACGAAGCCTTTACAAAGGGATTCCCGACGAGCGTGGGCCCACTGAGGTTTCACCCCTAACAGCATACAAGAGGCTCCAACCCCGCTGCAGTGGCCCCCTCTTGAGCCTTGCGGTTCATATGGTAGTCCAGCTGACACCTACTCCCCGCACCATCCAACACACCCATACTACGCCGGGGATACACCTAATTAATTGGCCAAGCTGCCCCATCTCAGCATGTGGTTGGCACGGTAAAGCCAGGTTACATGCTTCATGAACCGGTCCTTAGGATCCAGGCAAGTACTAAACACAAACCCGAGTCTCGTGCAGCCAGCACCAACCAGATCATCCAACTTGCCTTGATCCCTACCTCTACATAACTCATAATATCTCATTCAAGAGTAAGGTAAGCAAGTTGATAATATCATATCCCACTTATCCCATTCTAAGCATGGCTAAGCATAAGTAATATGAATGAATGATATAATAAAGCAAAATCCCATCCCAAGCTACAAGGAAAACAAGGTAATGCAATTCTAGGGAAACTTCCTAGCATGGGTTTCATATTTCAATTGACAATGCAAATAACTCTATCTACACATCCTAGTATAGGAACAAAGTGGTCAAGGACACTTGCCTTCTTCCTGCTGCTCTGGGAATGGAAAATCTTGTTCTTGGAAGGGAGGAACTTGCTCTGGGGCAGATTCTATTCATACCATCACACATAGCAAAAGAAAACAAGAATCCATAAGACATAGTTCACACTTTCACTTCATACAAACCAAACATTCACACCTATGAAAGTCATTCACACTTCTAAGGGTTGTGGTTACTCTATGTGTGGTGATTTTTGACCTACATGCACTTTTAAACATATGTATATTATTTCTAACTTTTGTATTCAGATTTCTGTTTGTGCACTATATATAAACTCCAATTTTAAACAAATTCTTTAATGCCCTCTTTAGCTACCAAGAGTGCATGCAAGGTAATTTCCTACTCCAAATGGTTTTCAGACCTTCTACCAATCCTAAACTGAATTCTTTGGATTTTGGAAACTTCATTTATCATTTTCTAGTTATTCACACCTAGCTTGCTATATTTTCAGATTTATTTCCTATGCCTAAATGTGAACTTTATTAGGAAAATAGTAAGACACCTCATCTAAACAGAATAGGTTCTGATCAAAAATATTAAATAATATATTTTTGAACTTCTCCTCTGATGTGAACTAATTTACTTTTATTTTACCAATTTTCAGAATTATTTTCTAACCTAAAAATGTGTCCCTATAACTAATAAATGTGAATAATCAATTAGACAGATTCATTTCAGCTTAAAATCTATTTTTAACTCACTCCAAAGTTTTCCAAGTTCTATGAGAGTTTAAATTTGAATTTACAATGTGTTTGTCCCATCTTTTAAATTTTAAATACTAATCACATATTCAAATTCCTAAATTTAATATCACATAGGGTTAAAAAGGTAAACTCACCCCACTACAGGGTCTATTATATTATTTTAAGAATTTCCAGGGGCCTAACTATGCATAACAGAGGGGTTTTGCTAATTTTTATTAAGTCCAGGGGCTAAAACTGATTTTTAATTGAATTTACATGAATTTCTGAAGTTCCAGGGGCTAGATCAGAAGTTTCCGGAGCTAGCTCGTATTTTCCGAGATCCCCAGGGGGTAGCGCATAAGAATCCAGGCCTTTATAATGCGGGGCTGACGTGGACCGTCCGATTTAAAACAGACGGCTGAGATTATAACGTCGAACCGGTACGTGGGGATTTAAATTCTACCGTGCGATTTAAAATAGACGGCGCACAAGCGGCCACGTCGCTCTGATCGAGCACGGGCGGCGCTGCCCGGCGGCGCGCGGCGGTGGGAGGCGGCGATCTCGCCGGAAAACTTCGGATCTTCGTCAATTCTTCCTAAAACTGGGATTTCATGGCATATCGGTAGAGGGGAGGTCGGGGAGCTCACCTCGGGGTTTTTCTTGAGCTCGGAGGTCCTGGAAGGCGGTCGGCGACGAGGTCCGAGGTGAATTCACGGCGATGCTCGTCGGCGCTGTGTTTGAAGCGCAAACCACCGAGTTTTCTGCACCTGCGTGATTCCCCGGAGGCGGTGGAACACGATCGGCGTGTTAGATCAGAGAACCCGAGCAGAGATCGAGAGAAAACGGTGATCGGAGCTTCGGTTCTCACCGGGAGGAAACACAGCCGATCGGGGTGAAAATCGGGACGATGCCGGTGTTTATATAGCCGGGGGAGTGCGGCGTTCGGTTGTGATCGAGTTTGCGTCGTCCAGAACCGAAATTTGGCTGGGATACGCGAGTATCCGGGGTGGTTTCGATTCGAGGGAGAGAGAGGAGTCCCGGTCGGCCGAGCGCGCGCGCGAGGAGGAAGAAGATGGAGGGCCCACACGTCAGTGAGAAGAAAGCGGGGCGCGCGGCTGCGGGCTGGCGCGGGGGTGAGGTGGGTCGGCTGGTGGGTTTCGGCCCACTGGCCGTGGGGGTTTGTTTTTTTCTTTTTCTTTTTCTTTTCTGTTTTGAGTTTAATTTGAATTACAATTTGAATTTGAATTTCTGCACCACATGCAATACGTCCAAAAATTTTGAAATTCCCCTCTTAACAGGTTTTGGGGTGTTACATGAGGAGATCAAGGAAAGGACCCGACAAGGAATAGAGAAGGACTTCAAGGAAGACGAGAAGGGTACGCTTTGGCAAGGAAAAAGGATTTGTGTGCCCAACGTGAAGCACATCCGCGACATGATATTAAAAGAGGCACATGATTCACCTTATTCCATACATCCCAGATGTACCAAGATGTACAAGGACCTGAAGACTTGTTATTGGTGGGATGGTATGAAGAGGGACATAGCCGAATATGTTGCCCTATGTGACACATGCCAACGGGTGAAGGCCGAACATCAAAGACCCGCTGGATTGTTGCAACCCTTAAAGGTACCCGAGTGGAAGTGGGAAGACATCAGTGTGGATTTCATCATCGGTTTGCCACATACTTGATCGGGTTACGACTCCATCTGGGTTATCGTAGACTGATTAACGAAAATAGCCCATTTTCTCCCTGTGAAGACCAAGTACAACGTTGCACAATTAGCTGAGTTGTACATGGAGCAAATCCTGTGCCGTCATGGAGTCCCGAGGAGGATAGTCTCAGATCGGGGTTCTCAGTTTACCTCTAGACTCCGGAGGAAGCTGCAGAAAGCTATGGGTACACGACTGGATTTTAGCTCTGCTTACCACCCGCAGACCGACGGGTAAATGGAAAGGACAAATCAGATTTTGAAAGACATGTTAAGAGCTTGCGCCTTAAAACATGGGCGTAGTTGGGATAGGAGCTTGCCGTGCGTGGAATTCTCCTATAACAACAGCTATCAAGCAGGCTTGAAGATGTCACCTTTCGAAGCATTATATGGCAGACGGTGTAGAACGCCGTTGTTTTGGAATGAGGCCGGAGAGAACCAAGTGTTTGGACCTGAAGTGCTACAAGAGGCTGAGAAGCAAGTCCAAACGATACGGGAGAACCTGAAGGCTGCTCAGTCACGACAGAAAGGCTATGCGGACAATAGGCGAAGAAAGTTGACTTTCGAAGTAGGAGACTTCGTATACCTCAAGGTATCACCTATCCGTGGCCAACGATGTTTCAACGTCAAAGGCTAGCTAGCACCTCGCTATATCAGACCATTTAAGATTTTGGGCAAGCGAGGAGAAGTAGCATATCAATTAGAGCTCCCGATAAACCTCTCCGATATGCATGACGTGTTTCATGTATCCCAACTCAAGAAGTGCTTGAGAGTGCCAGAAGAGCAAGTACCGATGGAAGATCTCGAACTTCAGGAGGATCTAACCTATGCATAACACCCTGTCCGAATTTTGGACATGAAGGAAAGGGTCACGATGAACAAGGTGATCTGATGGTACAAAGTACAATGGAGCCATCACACGGAAGCAGAAGCTACATGGGAACGTGAAGAAGACCTCAAGACAGAATTCCCTCATTTATTCTCTACTATCGAATCTCGAGGGCGAGATTCAATTTAAGGGGGTTAGATTTGTGACACCCTCATTTTCGACTTCTGCATATATTTATGTTTCATGTAGAAAACATTTTTTCAAATAAGTTGAAACAGAGAAGAATCAAAAGGATAGCCAAAAAGAGCCAATTCTAGTTCGCCTAGAGCACCGTAGACATTTTTCGCGGCCCGCTGGCTCCACGTGGCGTGTCCGGAGCACATCCCCAAATAGGGAGTGGTTTGCCATTAAATTGACTACGTGGCAGGCTCGGGGCTCGTCCCCACAAAGGGGAGAGGTTTGACCCCCATGGGACATGTGTTGCCCCCAGATCTAGCCTCTGCGGAGAAGCGAGGCCAGTCCCACAGGACACGTGTCAGCTGCGGAGCTAGTCGCTGCGGAGAGAAAGGTTTAGTTGCACGGGACACGTGTCACTCACGGGGCTCACCTCCGGGAGGTCCGACACTGATGGACACATGTCACCACCGGAGCTCATCTCCGGGAGGTCCGAAACTGTTGAACACGTGTCGACCTCGGAGCTCTTCTCTGAGCCAAAAGGAAGATTTGGTGATGTTTGACACGTGGCACTCACGGAGCTCACCTCCGAAGAGAGGGGAGGTCCGTAATTGAGACATGGCACATTCAGAGCCATCTCTGAATAGAGGGGAGGTCCCGACCCGCCAGGACACGTGGCGCATGCGGAGCTCGCCTCTGAGGAAGAGGGAAGTCTCGCTCGCCTGACACACGGCACAACCGGAGCTCGTCTTTGCGGAAAAGGGAGACCAGGCCCCCTCCAGACACGTGGAGCCTCCGAAGCTCATCACCGAGGAGGTGACGAGATTTGAAGCGGTTTTTCTTCTGTACACATGGGAATACCGGTAGGGGAGGAAACCGACACGAATTCTACGTTGCTACCGCACCAAATCAATGAGAGATAAGTTGTTAAGATCAAAAACAATTTGAATAAGACTCTTATTCGAATTCTGATCAAAGAAGGACTCTTCTTTTTCTGGTTATAAATAGAACCGAAAACCTTTGGCCGCAACTACAAACTTCTTTTCCACCTCCCGAAGTCGACGACATTGGAGCCCTAGCCCCAACTCGCCGAGCTAACTACCTTCACCGGAGTTCAGTCGCGGGAGATCGCCGGAAGAGAGCCCCGACGATCTGTCTTGCTAGGAGAAGGACCCCGAGACCAAGAAGAACGTAAGGTAGGTCTCCATTATCACCTTACGACATCATCACATTTTTTCTTCGCATCTGTTTCGTCGATCCCTTTAAAATAGAAGCTTTTTCATGGACAGATCACGTGTTGATCGGTATGATCTAGATCTTAAGTCCAGATCATTGCCACGTCCACATTTGATCTATACACCTCTGTTCATCGTAAAAACCCCATGCAAACATGCAAGAACACGTACAAACCAAAACTGCACCATAGGATTAACATGCATATGCATCATTGCATCTTGAAGTAGAGTTTGTGCATGATATTGATTGTTGTGAATCTTGTATGTGCGTGATCGCGAATAGAAGGACAAGCTCAGGGAGCTACCTACGACGGACTACAACAGCAAGATTTTGAGCAACCAGAAACGCCAGAACAAGGCAAGTGCCCCTTGACCATATTGATCACATGTTTTCGAAAGACTGTTTTGTTTGCAAAAAGGTGTGAGTATGATTGAGTCAACTTGATGGGAAACCCTTTCATAGGAGTTTACTAGTTTTGATAACCACCCTTGTCGCCAGGAAAGTTTATGAGTCGGGTATGGTTTTTGCTTTTATGCTTCGCTGAGTCCACGGGATTTTGGGAAGCAAGATAGATGTGTCTAGCTAACTGCACTCGTATGGACAATGAGAAACTGATATTGAAAAAGAACATGAATCAGGGAAGATCTAGGCAAGCCTGGTTTGTGAATGAGGTAGAATGAGATGGTGGTTACTTGTCGTAGATCTAAGGACCGGTTCATGCGAGCACATGCCAGGATAACAGTGCCACCACAAGGTCAAGTATGGGTGCGGCTTAGCCGACTAATAGGTAAGTTACTAGATTGTTATGGACCGTGGAAGCCGCGGGGAATGGGAGTCGAGTGAGGACTGCTCTAGGAACTGCATGGCACAAGAGGGGGCCCGTAGGTGGGAGAATTGGAGATTCTAGCCTGCCGGTGAAACATTAGTGAGTCCATACATCTAGTAGCCCCTTTGTAAAGGCTATTTTGTGATCTCTTGACCATACACCGATGGTTGTGTACTGGTATAATGGAGGTTCTGCAGTCACCGACGGGTGACGAAATCACAAACTTGTGGGTAAAGTGGTACAAACTCTGCAGGGTATAAAACTATCATGATAGCCGAGCTTACGGTCACGAGCGCCTGGCCAACTTCCATGATTAGATGGGATGGTTATGGGATGGTTGTTGGAAGGTCATGGTTTATGGTTTGGTTTGGTTATGGTTTGGTTTTCGGGACTGTTGAGTCCGGGTGATGAGATTTGTTGCATGAATGTTGAGTCATGGCAATGAGGTTTGGTCTCGGTATGAGACGAATTTGAATATGAGATGAAATGGTAGTGAATACAAGAAGGTATTCATGAGATGGTAGCGAATACGAGATGGTATTTGTGAGCATGAAAAGTTGAGAAAGATACATGTCTGGAAGAGACATGAAAGTGATGGAACATGATGGAGGTATGTTGGTGTTTAAATACATGTTGGGATCACATTCGCTTAAAGCTAAGTTGCTGTTTTATCGTGTTTTGTGAAATAAACTTTGCTTTCTGTAATGAACCTTTTATATCTGCCTTGTTGTAAACTACATGTCATACTTTCCGCACTTGCTGAGTACGTCATGTACTCACCCTTGCATTATCATACATCATCAGCAACAGGAGAGGAGTACTATGAAGATCACGTGGGGTATTAGGCGTGAGATCCATCATCAGCCTTGCCTGTGGAGTAGGAGATGGAGCCGCTGCCGCTTGGTTGTTTCCTCACTAATTAGAAGACTTCCGCTGTTAGAATAAGACTTCCGCTGCTAGCATGAGTTGAGACTCATGAGACAATGTAATAAAACCCTGTTCATTCGTTGTATATTATTCTGAATTCAGTTTGTGGATGATATGTGTATGTGTGATGAACATCCTGGGCACACATACGCATCAGTTCTCGGTTTTGTGAATCAAGGGTGTCACATCTCGGGTCTCTGATAAGTCGTGCTCATGTCGTCACTACTTATACATATACTACCGTCGACACGACATGTCACCAATTACAAATGTTTTTTATACATCACCCTCGCTGCCCTACTTGGCAACGGTAACCCACTACTCGGAGTAGAACTCGACCTCCTGCATGTCGTACTCCTCCTCTATCTCTACTGGTGGCTCCGGGGCCATGACCTCCTCTTCCGGTTCAGGTTCCCACATCGCCGTGATACCAGAAACCACGGGTACGGCACCTACCATAGGTAGGCCCACTACCGGAGGTACGAGGTCTTGCATTGCATGCACCTCGTCCATGGCTTGGTTGTAGTCCTCTTCCCAGCCCTGGTTCTCCTCAATGGCGTCATCACACTCTTGAGTGAGGACCTCATTCTGCTGGGTCAAGGTCTGCACTTGCTGTTGTAAAGCCGTGATGTCGTCGCGGCTTTTCTTTTTCGCCTTCTTCAGACGATGCAACTGATTATGTTGTTCGTTCAGTCGCTTTATCGTCGGAAGGAGAACATTGCAGAGTGCTCTGTGAGCACTCTTGAAATGGTCTCCACAGCTGGTGCTCTCCTTGAGCTTCACGGCAAGACAATCTGTATGAAAATATTGGCTGTCCATCACAGTCTTCCCTGCCCTCAACTGGAGGCTGAGGTTCGCCTCCGCGGGGTTGTACCTTGGGCAACCCGGATCTGTTGCCTCCAAATACCTTAACCTCCACACGTGATTAGCTCGCCCCTCCACCGGGACCAGCGCGTATGGAGTGCCCACCATAGCTCTCACGTGTAGTTGGCAGAAATGCGACATGGTGTCGCGGGCTGCCACTTGCCACATTTCCTCCGGCTGTCTACCTTTCACTGTGACGGTGAGTGGTGCCCAACCGGATGGCATAGGTCCTGCAGGAACTTCCACATGGATGGTCCACATCTTGTTCCCCTCCTCGCCTTCTTCCTGGGCGAGGTACTGCGGCATTTCCACGTACCCGAAATAGTGAAGCATTTGCTTCAACACTTCCGGATAACCGCTACGTTGAGAACTGTGGGAGACCACCCACCCGTTCTCCAGTTGTTTATCCACTGTCATCTGTAGAAACATATTTGAAAAAGGTTAAATATTCATTTCAACAGTAAATCATTGAGTTATAACATTAAAACATGTCATTGAACTCGTAAAACTTGGAAACACAATTGAAACTTAGACAAATTTGACTGCTGGTATGCTGCCCAAACTAACAGCCCTGACCAGTTTTCATTTCAACCTGATTTAGACCATTCTAAAGCAAAAGCTATTCTGGAACTCAACATCAAAGTTATAACTTCAATAGCTTTCCAGAAAGTATTTGCTTGTCCTAAGATCTGTCCTGGTTCAAAAGTTATGAGATGTCAAAGTTGACAGAATTTCTGGAGAAAATTGGACAGCACCTCCCTGCTTGAGGTACTGATTTGATCCAAGAATTCCAGTTAATTATACAACAAATTTGGCAAATCTTTCTGTTACAAAGTTGTAACCCATCTCATGAACTTTTCATAACTACCTCATTTTCTATTTTTATATTTTTTGCAGGAAGTTATGCTCAATTTACAGAGAGTTACAGAGAGTATTTGCTCTGCCCTGTTTTCTGGACAGTTTCAACTCTACTGCATTTTTCGACTGGTTAAGGGATGAAACACCTCTGGAGATCAACATAAAAGTTGTAAAGATCTTCCTAAGCTTTCCAGAAATGTATCATATGACCCCAACCACGAAAGAAAGCAACCTATAACCTCTTTAACTTCAGCCTTATTTCAGCTGAAAACCGAGGACTCTATCCTTAGTATCCTATATGTTGAAAACTTGTTAACTTTGAACATCCTGATTAAGGGAAGAAGTTATGTCAAAGTTTTAGTGCTCTGGATTAAAACCTTCAAGTTTTACAATTAGGTTGCTCATTTAGTGGGGTGTGACGTCGAAGCATCACCAGTTCATATCACTACTACGTTCCTCACAAAGAAAAACCTATACCGGACTTAGTCGGCTTCGTTAGTTCAGTGGCACTAAATGTCTCTCGCACATGGATTCTACTCGTCTATCGATTCATGGTTATACTACCTTCAAATAACTCACATAATCATTGGGCTCGGCTGCACACCGAACCCGGTCCCAATACAGTTCATACAACCGTCCGTCATCACTCGCACGGTTGTTCTCAAGCCAAACACGCCTTGAGCTACGTGTTCACGTTACTAACCATGTGACGGGGTGTCCCAAACTTACCCGTAGCACGCCAGGGAAGGGCGTTGCTCGAATACCCCAAATGACATGAAGAGTCGTAGAGGATATTAAAGCGGGCCGGGTTATCTGCAACCCGTGAGGCTTCACCCTTTAGCTTGTGCGCACTGGTGGATAGCGCTTACATGCACCCTCAAGACATATGATGTCCCGAGATGCATGATTTTCTGACATAAGCACATAGGTTAGATTTTCCACTTTCTATACACTAATAACATTCTTATATGGGCTACTAACTCGTTCCTCACCGAGTTTTTGAAAAAGATGATCTTTTTAGCGCGTTAAACCTCAAGCAAGCTCTGATACCACGCTCACAGGGCCTCATGGCCTCGTCAAGCCAGGATCATGCTGAGAGATGCTGCGTTGCACAGCACCAGATAAGACACATAAAATGTACAAAGTGGAAGCAAAGTTTTTTACATAAAAGAGTTTATGAACATGTTTACAACAAAATATGTTCAGTCCATACTCACGGGCGTAGACTATGCACAGAGTTCATGTTCAGCCCGTGAACGTGTCCCCTCTAGCACCCACATGCACTAACACAGCGGCGTGCATGACTCCCACTCAACGGTGTTTCCCTCTTGGGGGTCCATCTCCTCCTCATAACACGCTGCAAAAGCTTCAAACACAAGCAGTGAGCACAATGGCTGAGCAAGTCTGACCGTTCCTATAGATGAAACTTCTACATGCTAGATTACAGTGTAAATGGGAAAGTAAGTTGCAAAGGACTCGCCTAAGTAGTTGAACCTTACTTTCAAGTTTTAGCAGCAAGTTGTGGAGAACCTCACGCTAAGGCACATAAGAGAGCCGCAATCAAACAAGAAACGCATTTCTCTCATGTGCTTTGCCCAAGGTTGAAAAGAACTTTAATTAGCTCTAAACTATAGCACTTCATTAGCAATCAAGGTCCATCCTTCAAATCAGCAAACTTTTAACATGTATCTAACCTTTTCTTTCTACGTCATGGTACAGTGAACAAGTGGTACTCACTGACCGCGAGGGACGGCGATTATAATCGATTTACACCTGCAGGGTTACCCAAATAACCCGTCAAGTACGCCCGTACTCGATGTTGCCTACAGCACCCATCACGGACATCGTACGCAACCACCTTTCACCCGTCAGCCAGATGTTGAACCGGTCCTATCGTCCCGAGCAAGAGGTCTCTGCGCGCGCATCCGCAGTGCCGCCAGCTGATTTACACCTCAAGCTCTCCACCTACCCTCTGGACGGCAAGCAATGTCTCAACACCCAGCTACCCGAATTACATCGGTTTCCCGGTTCCCATATATCCGGTAGTTCTTCGGTACTGTTCTAACTTGTTCAACAGACCCGCACACGGCTCGGTCCTCAATCGACACAAGCGGAGCTATGGCACCCAGGCCCCAAAGTCCTGCTGCCCTTACTCTCCGCTCGGTCTCATTTTTCTTGCCATGTGTTCTATTTGCTATCTTTACCCGAGTAGTGTGCCTCTAGCCTATTCTCGCGAGCGGTTCCAACTACTCGACTTGTACCAAATCCTACACTATCTTAGCAATGCAGTAACTAATCGAGGTTTACAAACCTAAGCTCAAATCCCCTGGTTTTCTTGGCTATGCAGTTGGGTTTTCAAACAAGACTCTAATGCATAAATAAAGTGAGTGCTCAAAGTAAGTTCTCAAAACAGTAAAATTTATAAAATGGTTAATGCAAACCGGAGCTTGCCTTGCTGCTGTTGGTCATAGGCTAGCTGTTACTCATGAGTGATGAAGTCTAAGACTTCGGGCTCCTCCTCAACCTTAGCGACTACATGAGATAAATATATGTATGTATCAATTTGAGTGCATTTGAATTTGAAGTTGAATTTGTTAAGACTATAAGTATTGCTATACAGGCCCAATGACTCTGAAATTTTTACTGTGGTTTTAATAAAACCTAAATAGAGACTTGGCCAAATTTCATCTGCAGAAAAGCTCATTTGAGCCCTCCACAAATAAATGTTTATTTGGCCTTAATTGGAGCTCTTAGGGTGTTCTAGGGATTTTCATGGAGCAAGCCATGACTTTATGAAAACTAGATTTTCAGAGGGTTCTAATGGAGTTGCTTTCCTTAATTTGAAGATTCCTAGTCAAAGATATGAGCTAAACAATTTCAGAGAAATTCTGAAAATGTTTCTGGACATTTTCCATTTTCTCTCTAACAGTTTTTTTTAATCACACCAATAGGTGGATCAACTGAGCTCAAATGGATCTGAAATTTTTATGGTAGCTCAGGGATATTTTGGTGAACATTCTAGCCAAATTTCAGAATTTTCCACTAAAGGGTTCTCCAGTTAAAATTCTAAACAGTTTAAATTTGAAGAAATAATTCTGGAGAAATAAAGATTTTCACACAGTGAAACTTGATTTGTTGGAAAGTACACAGATAGATGAATCCAACAAAATTTGGTTCACTCGATTTGGAGTTTCCTAGCCAAAGTTATGTGGGTTTGAAGTTGAACTAAATCTGAAAATAGGGGAAATGTTTAAAACACTGCACGTGGGTCCCATGCACAGTGCCTTCTTCAACCTCCCGCCGGCGCCCGAGCGCACGACAAACAGAGGCCGTGGAGCGGTCCGTTCTCCGGCTACGGTGGACCATTTCCTGTGATCTTTCGCGCTACACGCTCCTCAGACCAAGCTGTAGTGGCCGGACAAGGTTGTGCAGCATGCCATCACCGGAAAACCGGTCGGCATCGACGGCGGCGATCGGTGGTGCGGTGCTGACAACGACCAACGCGTCCCATGCCTATCTCGATGCCCGAAGTGGCCATAAAACACTGCTTGTGTCAATTGAGGACCGAGTCGTGTGCGGGCCTGTTGAACAAGCTAGAATGGTACCGAAGACCTACCGGATATATGGGAACCAGGAAACCGATGTAATTTGGGTAGCGATTTGTTGAGGAATTGCTTTTCGTCCATAGGGTAGGTTGAGAGCTTGAGGTGTAAATCAGCTGGCGGCACCGCGGATGCGCGTGCAGAGACCTCTTGCTCGGGACGATAGGACCGGTTCAAAACTTGGCTAACGGATGAAAGGTGGTTGTGTACGACGTCCGTGGTGGTTGCTGTAGGCAACATCGAGTACGGGCGTACGTGACGGGTTATTTGTGTAACCCTGCAGGTGTAAAACGATCATAATCGCTGTCCCTCGCGGTCAGTGACCATTTGTTCACTGTACCGTGACGTAGAAAGAACAGACTAGTTCCATGTTAAAACATTGCTGATTGAAGGCTTTAATTTTGTTGCTAATGAATTGCTGTAGTTTAGAGCTAATTAAAGTTCTTTTCAACCTTGGATAAGGCACATGAGACAAATGCGTTTCTTGTTTGATTGCGGCTCTCTTATGTGTATTAGCACGAGGTTCTCCACAACTTGTGCTAAAAACTTGAAAGTAAGGTTCAACTACTTAGGCGTGTCCTTTGCAACTTACATTCCATTACACACTGCAAACCCAGCATGTAGAGTTTTATATGTAGGTAAGACGGGTTAGTCTTGCTGAGCCATCGTGCTCACTGCTTGTGTTTGAAGCGTTTGCAGGGTGTTATCAGGAGGAGGCTCCCGAGGAGGAGACGGACCCCCAAGAGGGCAACACCGTTGAGTGGGAGCCGTGCACGCCGCTGTGTTAGTGTGCATGTGTGCTAGTGGGAACACGTTCACGGGCTTAACGTAAACTCTTTTGCTTAGTCTACGCCCGTGAGTATAGACTTGATGTATTTTGTTTTAAACATGTTCATAAACGCTTTTATGTAATAAAACTTTTGCTTCTGCTTTGTATGATTTTGTGTGTTATTCGGTGCTGTGCAACGCAGCACCCCTCAGCTTGATCCGGGCTGGTCGAGACCGTCGGGTCCTCGCAGCGTGGTATCAGAGCTCGCTTGAGGTTTAACGCACTTAAAAAGGTCATCTTTTCAAAAACTCTGTGAGGAACGAGTTAGTAGCCCATATAAGGATGTTATTAGTGTATATAAAGTGGCAATACTAACCTATGTGACTATGTCAGAAAATCATGCATCTCGGGATGTCATATGTCTTGGGGGGTGCATGTAAGCGCTGTCCACCAGTGCGCACAAGCTTAAGGGTGGAGCCTCACGGGCTGCAGGTAACCCGGCCAGCTTTAGTATCCTCTACGACTCTTCATGTCGTTTAGGGTATTCGAGAAACGCCCTTCCCTGGCGTGCTACGGGCAAGTTTGGGAGACCCCTTCACGTGGTTAGTAACATGAACACGTAGCTCAAGGCGTGTTTGGCTTTAGAACGACCGTGCTAGTGATGACGAACAGTTGTATGAACTGTATTGGGACCAAGTTCAGTGTGCAGCCGAACCTGACGATTGTGTGAGCTATTTGCATGTAGTCTAACCACGGATCAGTAGATGAGTAGCACATGTGTGCGAGGGACGTTTAGTGCCACTTTATTAACAAAGCCGGATAAGTCCGATATAGGTTTTTCTTTGTGAGGAAACGTAGTACCGGCATGAACTGGGTGACGCTTCGACGTCACAGTCCACTAAATGATCAAAATCATTGTAAAACTTGAGTGTTTTGATCAAGAGCACTAAAACTTTGATTTAACTCCTTCCCTTAATCAGTATGTTCAAAGTAAACAAGTTTTCAACTTATAGGATACTATGGACAGAGTCCCCTGTTTTCAGCTGAAATAATGCTGAAGTTACACAGAGGTTAGAGGTCGAGTTCTTTAGAGGTTAGGGTCATATGATACATTTCTGGAAATCTTTGGAAGAGCTTTACAACTTTTCTATTGATGTTCAGAGGTGTTTCATCCCTTAACTAGTCGAAAAATGCAGTAGAGTTGAAACTGTCTAGAAAACAGGGCAGAGCAAATACTCTCTGTAACTCTCTGTAAATTGAGAATAACTTCCTGCATAAAATCCAAAAATAGAAAATTAGGTAGTTCTGAAAAGTTCATGAGAGAGGTTACAACTTTGTAACAGAAAGTTTTGTCAAATTCGATGTAGAATCAACTGGAATTCTTGGATCAAATCAGTATCTCAAGCAGGGAGGTGCTGTCCAATTTTCTTCAGAAATTCTGTCAACTTTGACATCTCATAGTTTTGAACAAGGAGTGATTTGAGGCCAAGCAAATACATTATGGAAAGCTATTGAAGTTAAATTTATTTTTTATGTTGAGTTCCAGAACTGGTTTTGCTTTAGCATGGTCTAAATCAGATTAAAAGGGAAACTGGTCAGGGCTGTTAGTTTAGGCAGCAGACCAGCAATCAAATTTGATTTAAGTTTGATTTGTGTTTCCAAGTTTTATGAGTTCAATGACATGTTTTATGTTATAACTCAATGATTTACTGTAGAAATGAATATTTGACCTTTTCCAAATATGTTTCTAACAGATGACAGAGGATAAACAACTGGAGAACGGGTGGGTGGTATCCCACTGTTCTCAACGCAGCGGTTATCCGGAACTGTTGACGCTGATGCTTCAATATTTTGGGTACGTGGAGACACTGCGTTACCTTGCAAAGGAAGAAGGCAAGGAGGGGAACAAGACATGGACTGTCCATGTCGATATTCCAGCAGTACCTACAACACCGAGTTGGGTACCGTTCACCGTTACGGTGAAAGGTAGACAACCAGAAGAGATGTGGCAGGTGGCAGCCCACGACACCATTTCGCGTTTCTGCCAGCTACACGTGAGAGCTATGGAGGGTACTCCAAACGCGCTTGTTCCGGTGGAGTGGCGAGCTAATCACGTGTGGAGGGAGAGGTACGTTGCAGCAACTGATCTGAGTTGCCAAAGGTACAATCCAGCGGAGGCGAACCTCAGCCTCCAGTTGATGGCAGGGAACACAGTGATGGATAGCCAAGCTGTCCATACAGCTCGACTTGCCGTGGAGCTCAAGGAGAGCACCAGCCGCCGAGACCATTTTGAGAGTGCTCACAGCGCACTCTGTAATGTGCTCCTTCCAACAATCAAGCGACTGAATGAACAACACAATCAGTTGCATCATCTGAAGAAGGCGAAGAAGAAAAGCCGTGTCGACATCACGGCTTTGCAGCAGCAGATACAGGCCTTGACCCAGCAGAACGATGTTCTCACTCAAGAGCGTGATGATGCTATTGAGGAGGGGCAAGGCTGGGAAGAAGACTACAACCAGGCCATGGACGAGGTGCATGCTTTGCAAGACCTCGTGCCTCCGGTAGTAGGCCTACCGATGGTAGGTTCAGTACCAGTGGTTTTGCGTATCCCACCGATGCCGGAACCTGAACCCGAAGAGTAGATCATGGACCCTGAGCCACCAGCGGAGTTAGCGGAGGAGGATGACCCACAGGAGGTTGAGTTCTACTCCGAGTAGTGATTTTACCGTTGCCATGTAGGGCAGCGAGGGTGGTGTGTAGAAACTTTTGTAACAGTGACATGTCGTGTAGACAGTAGCATGTGTATAGGTAGTGACGACATGAGCACGACTTCTCGGGGATCTGAGAGTAATGTATCTTGTATAAAGTTTATGCTTTATCAATATATGTGAATGTTGTGCAAGTTTATTCATGTGTCACTGCAATACCTACTGTTATTCTAGGGAATTTTAAGAATGACATGTGCTGATGATTGCTGTTTTGAATTTCAGAATGACTCGCGCTCGTGCCAATCCAGAGGTTGGGGGTTCCAGTTAGGGGGGACAGTCTTCCCAACAGCCTCCCGAGACTTCCTCGGGACCACAGCAACAGCAACAACCGCCACCACCACCGCCAACGGTCACGTTGGCTGATATTGTTGCGGCCATGGCGGGCTCGCACCAGCAGCACACCGAACTGCTGGAAACACTGATTGCAAATACGTCTCAACCAGAGAGGCATCAAGACCGAGAGGAACATCAACAAAGTTCCTAGTCAGACTTTCTGGCTACTCATCCCCCGGTATTCTCAAGGGCGGATAAACCCCTCGATGCGGACAACTGGCTCCACACGATGGAGATGAAGTTCGGGCTGCTCCAAGCGAGTGAGCAGAGGAAGACACAATTTGTGGCCCAACAACTTCAGTGGTACGCGAGCACTTGGTGGGCAAACTTTTCTGCCTCGCAACCCACCGAACGAATGCTGACCTGGGCGGAGTTCCGGATGGCCTTCAGGGCCTATCACATACCGCAAGGCAGCAGGAACGCGCTGGAGTACACCCGGGCATTCAATGATCTCGCGCTGTATGCTTCCTATCACGCAGATACGGATGAGAAGCGGCGGGATCACTTTTACCAGGGGCTGAATCCGCTCCTGAAGGACAAGCTAGCGATGTTCAATCGCGGCAGCCTCAATGACATTATTGACACTGCGATGTGCAAGAGGACTCCGGCAAGGAGTTAGCGGCAGCAGAGAAGAAGCGAAGCACGCCACAGAGCAGCGGAGAGGGAGGTGGTCCTCCCCAGAAATACCGGATGGTGTATCGCTCACCATCGGGTCAATGCTGGCAGCCACTGCAGTGACCGATGCAATTCCGCAGTCGGCCGTACTCGCCACCAGCGTTCCGACTGGCTTTACCAGCACCACCTCCGCAGCAACAACAGCAGCAGTGGACAATGCCGCGTGCGTTTGCAGCTCAGCAGCGTAAATGCGGTCGCCAAGGGCACTTTGCCAACAACTGCCCCGAGAGGCAAGGCGGCGGAGTGGCACCACAGTTTCCGGGGAGGAATCAGCCCCGGAATCCCATTAATGCGCGGCGGGCAAACCCTATGCCCGGCACCGTCCACCAACTCGCCATAGAGGACGTGCCGGAGGGAGAACCCATCCTTGTGGGTATGTTCCAACTCCACCAGCATCCCTCTATAGTTTTATTTGACTCAAGTGCCATGCATAACTTCATAGCCAAGCTTTTATTGCTAAATACAGCTTGCAAATACTACCCACCAAAAGTCCTTATTTGATTTGTTCACCGGGTGGGAAAATTTCAGCAAGCATGATGGTTTCGAAAGCGCCATTGTGCTTAGAGGTAGAGTATACCCTACGTCTCTCATAGCTTTAGAGGGACAAAAGGTTGATGTTATCCTATAGATGTCGTCGTTAACCCTCCATGGCGCTGTTTTAGACACCGTCCTCTGAGTCGTGCATCTACATCCAGAAATGCACGAGTCTCATTCATTATTTCTGGACAGTCTAGAAATAAAGCTTCCAACCGTATATCAATCCACCCCCATCAGATTGGAAGACATTCCAGTAGTCCGCGAGTTCCCAGACGTATTCCCGTATGATTTAGCGGGGATGCCGCCTGATCGAGAGGTGGAGTTCAAGATTGAACTTGCACCGGGAACTATGCCAATATCCCAAAGGCCATATAAGATGGTGCTAAAGGAATTGGCGGAATTGAAAACGCCGTTAACGGACCTGCTGGAGACTGGTTTTATTAGGCTGAGCTCCTTGCCATGGGGCTGTTCGGCATTATTGGTGAAGAAGGAAGATGAGAAGTTGCGGCTTTGCGTGGACTATCATCCACTAAACGCCGTGACTATCAAGAACAAGTACCCGTTGTCACGGATCGACATGTTGTTTGATCAGTTGGTCGAAGCAAAGATCTTTTCTAAAATGGACTTAAGATCTGGGTACCATCAGATTAAAATACGGTCTGAGGATATCCCGAAGACGGCTTTCTCGATGAGGTACGGGCTTTATGAGTATCTGGTTATGTCCTTCGGCCTCACCAACGCTCCGTATCATTTCATGTACTTGATGAACTCGGTATTCATGCCGGAGCTGGACAAGATTGTCGTGGGCTTCATCGATGACATATTGGTATATTCCAAGTCAGAGGAAGAACACGCGAAGCACCTGCGTATAGTCTTGCAAAGGCTGCGGGATCACAAGCTATACGTGAAATTCAGCAAATGCGAATTCTGGATATCGCAAGTGTCTTTTCTCGGGCATATTATTTCAGCGGAGGGCATCGCTGTAGACCCAAGCAAGATCACTCAAGTTCTGAATTGGAAGTCCCCGAGGTCTGTCCACGAGGTACGGAGTTTCCTCGGACTCGCGGGATATTATCGGAGGTTCATTCCGAACTTCTCAAAGATTGCCAAGCCTATGACCGAGCTTCTGAAGAAGGCTACCAAATATGTTTGGAGTCCAGCATGTGAAGTAGCGTTCAAGGCATTAGTAAAGCACCTAACATCAGCACCGGTTTTGGCGCAGCCAGACACAACAAAACCATTCGATGTGTACTGCGATGCATCCGGCATTGGGATCGGATGTGTGCTGATGCAAGACCCAAGGGTGGTCGCGTATGGATCACGGCAACTCAGTAATCATGAGCAAAACTACCCAACTCATGACTTAGGGCTCGCTGCCATGGTACTCGCACTCAAAATGCGGAGGAACTACTACTCGATAACCTCGTACATTTATATACCGACCACAAGAGCCTCAAGTACATATTCACTCAGAAGAAGTTGAACATGAGGCAGCGAAGATGGTTAGAGTTGATAAAGGATTACGAAATAGAAATCCATTATCACCCCAGCAAGGCAAACGTTGTGGCGGATGCGCTGAGTCGCAAGTCACACGTTCATAATCTGACCATCACTCCGTTGGAAGAGAGTGAACCACCGTTGTATGTGGTTCCCATGGAGCTCTCTACAACCAAGCTCTTATCCCCACCATCCGTGAAGAGGTTGCGGCAGCTCAGAAACATGACAAGGGCATGTCACATTTACGGAGACGTGTAGACAGTCGGGAGTTGAAAAGTGTCCCCGGAAAGACAGAGACGGCGTACTGTGGTTTAAGGACAGAATCGTCGTACCCCGTAACCCGGAATCGAGGAAGAAAATTTTTGACGAGGCTCACTTGTCAAAGTTTTCTATTCACCCCGGCAGCATCAAGATGTATCAAGAGCCCAGAAGTAAGTTTTGGTGGACACGGATGAAGCGGGAGATCGCGAAATGCGTGTCCAAGTGTGATACATGCTGAAGGGTGAAGGCTGGCCATATGAGGAAACCGGGATTATTACAACCGCTTGGCATTCCTGCCTGGAAGCGGGAGGATGTGAGCATGGACTTCATCGTCGGTTTACCCACCACATTTCAGAAACATGATTCAGTGTGGGTGATTGTCAACCGGCTCACCGAAGTTGCCCATTTTATCCCGGTCACTACCAACTACAATGCCAAGAAGTATGCTGAATTGTACATCTCATGGATCTTGTGCTTATACGGCGTACCCCATACTATCATCTTGGATCAGGGCATTTTATTTGTGTCTCTTTTTTTGGAGCAGCTACATCCTGCATTGGGGATGAAGCTGATCTGTAGTTCAGCGTACCACCCGCAGACGGATGGGCAAACCGAGCGGGTAAATCAAATATTAGAAGACATGTTACGAGCTTGTGCTATCAACCACGGTAAAAATTGGGATGATCACTTACCGTTAGCCTAGTTTTTGTACAACAATGGGTACCAAGCCAGCATCAAGATGGTGCCTTATGAGGCGCTATACGGGAGAAAATGCCAAGCACCACTAAATTGGTGTGAATCTGGTGAAAGGGTCACCTTCGAGATTGATCTTGTCAACAATGCGGAAGAAAAAGTTCAGCTGATTCAAGCGAACTAAAAAGCCACCCAATCCCGACAAAAACAATATGCAGACCATAGAAGACGTCCTTTACAATTCAAAGTAGGGGATCACGTGTATCTACATGTGTCTCCAATGAAGGGCGTGAGCAGATTCGGGGTGAGAGGAAAGTTGGCACCCCGATTCATTGGTCCATTCCAGATTCTAGAAAGATGTGGATCAGTTGCATACCGGCTGGAATTACCTGTGACACTCTCTAGTGTGCACGACGTCTTTCACATTTCTCAGCTGAGAAAATGCCTCAAGCTTTCAACCACCATTCAGCTGGGAGATATCGATGAACTGAAACCGGATCTCACTTATCTGGAGGAACTGGTTCAGATTATTGATGAGAAGGCCCGAACAACATGCAACCGTACGTTGTGGTTCTATAAAGTTCTATGGAGTAATCACTCCATAGATGAAGCGACATAGGAGAGCGAAGGCTTTCTTCGCGCTAACTACCCCGACTTTTTAACGTCGCACATCCGGTAATTTTCCACCGTCCTCTCTCTCTCTCTCTCTCATTTTTACCTTATAATCTCGGGATGAGATTTTTTAAGGGGAGAGGAATGTAAGGGCCCAAGTTTTCCAATTGCTAAAAAGTGTTCATCACACCACACTCATATCATTTGAGGAAATCATATGAACACATTTGAAGAGCAAGTAACCACCATCAACAAATTCATTAGGAGATAAACTCACAAAATGCAAAAGGTATTTCCCACATGCACCACATAGTGGCTGAGCATGTGTTTAACTCCTAAACTTTTTTAGGAATGCTCATGCCAAATTTCACCCAAATCCAAAACCTTTGGAGGTATTTTTGGGTACACTTAGTAAAAGGGCTAGTTTGAACTTAAATTCAAATTCAAACTCCTTTCATCACATGAATTCAAAAGTGAGATTTATATTCACACTCAGCACATTTTTATGAGCTCACACACCAATTTTCACTCCATTTGGAGTTGATCTTGACATGAGCCATTTTGAGCAAAATTCAAACTGAATTTAAATTTCAGTTTGTCATTTGAATCAAAATACATTCAAACTAATTCTCCATTATGAAGCATTCAAACTTCAATTAGTTATTCAGTAGATTGATCAAAGTTTAGAGGGCATAAGGGTCCCAAATAATGTGCAACAGTGGAAATTTAGTTTTAGAGGACAAAATGTTGCAGTGGGACCCACTGTCAGTGTAACAGCCGAGTGAACCGACTCCACCGCTGCTCACTCGGGTTCTTGTGCGCGCTGCTGAGACCGCCACGGCGAGCAGCCGATGCCACCTCCTGTTCTCAGGACCTGGCCGACGGTGTAACACCCTCAATTTCGTATCCATGCATGCATACATAATTCATATAGAGAAACATTTTTAAAAGAAGTAGAAACAGAGAAAGAATAAGAAAGATAGCCGAAAAGAGCCAACTCCATTTCACCGAGGAGCGCTGTACACACTTCCCGTGGCCCGCTGGCCACGTGGCGCCTTCAGATCTCATCCCTGCGGAGGGGGTGAGGTCCGGCATTGCTGGCTACGTGGCAGGCTCGGAGCTTGCCTCTGCGGAAGGGGCGAGGTCTGGCCTCGTGGGACACATGTTGCCCCCTGAGCTAGCCTCTGTGGAGAAGCGAGGCCCAGCCCTGCAGGACACGTGTTGCCTCCGGAGCTAGCCTCTGCGGAGAAGCGAGGCCCAGCCCTGCAGGGCACGTGTTGCCTCCGGAGCTAGTCGCTGCGGAAAAGCAAGGCCCAAACCCACGGGACACGTGTCACCCTCGGAGCTCACCTCCGAGAGGTCCCGTCCTGCTGGACACGTGTCACCCTCGGAGCTCACCTCCGGGAGATCTGACACTGTTGGACACGTGTCTACCCCAGAGCTCATCAACGAGGAGAAGAAAGGTCCGACGCTATAGGACATGTGTCATCCTCGGAGGCACACCTCCGAGGAGAAGGGAGGTCCAACACTAAGGGACACGTGTCGACCTCGGAGCTCGTCTCTGTAAAGAAAGGAAGTTTGGCGCTGCTTGACACGTGGCACTCTCGGAGCTCGCCTCTGAAGATTGGGGAGGTCCAGAACTGACACGCGGCACTCTCGGAGCTCGCCTCTGAAGAGAGGGGAGGTCCGGCACTGACACGTAGCGTACGCGGAGCTCGCCTCTGAGGGAGAGGGAGGTCCCGCCCGCCAGACACGTGGTGCATGCGGAGCTCGCCTCTGAGGGAGAGGGAGGTCCCGCCCACCAGACACGTGGCGCACCCGGAGCTCATCTCTGCGGAAAAGGGAGACAAGTCCACCCGCTGGACACGTGGAGCCTCCGGAGCTTATCTCCGCGGAAGGACGAGAGTCTTAAGCGGTTTTCCCCTGTGCGCGAGTACCCGGTACTGAGGAAACCGACACGAATTCTTCCACGTTGAATACTGCAACCAATCGATTAGATATAAGCTGTTAAGATTCAAAACAAATTGAATAGGACTCTTGCTGACCTCTTATAAATAGAACCCGAAAACCCCTGGACGCAACCACGTACCTATTCTTTCCCTCCCGAATCAGCGACTTGGAGGTCCTAGCTCCCAACTCGCCGAGTTAACCCCCTTCGCTGGAGTTCAGCCACCGTTGAGACCGCCAACGAGCCCCGACGAGCTCGCCGTCGTTGCTGCCATTGCTAGGAGAAAGACCCCGACACCAAGGAGAAGTGAGGTAGGTCTTCGTTACCACCTTATGACATCATCGCGGTTTTCTTCGCATCTGTTTCTTTGATCCCTTCAAACAGAAGCTTTTTCGTGTGGACAGATCACGTGTTGATCGGTTTGATCTAGATCGTGAGTCAAGATCATCACCACGTCCACATTAGATCCTTACAACCTTGTTCATCATAAAACCCCATGCAAAGCCATTAAAACATGCAAGAACACATACAAACTAAACTGCGCCATAGGAATTGCATGCATCTACACCATTGCATCTTAAGTAAAGTTTGTGCATGATGATTGATTGCTGTGAATCTTGTATGTGCGTGATCATGATTAGAAGGATAAGCTCAGGGAGCTATCTATGAAGGACCACAGCACCAAGAATTTGAGATCCGTGCACAACAGAAACCACAGGAACAAGGCAAGTGCCCCTTGACCATATCGATCCCATGTTTTTGGAACTGTTTTGTTTGCGAAAACATGTATATGCTTGAGTCAACTTGATGGGAAACCCTTTTATAGGAGTTTAGTAGTTTTGTTAACCACCCTTGTCACGGGGAAAGTTGATGAGTCGGGTATGGTCGTTTTTGTTTTTGCTTCGCTGAGTCCACGGGATATGGGAAGTGAGATAGAATGTGTCTAGCTACTGCACTCATATGAACAATGATAATAAGAACTTGATGATGATAATGAAAATGAATCGGGGGAGATCTAGGCAAGCTTGGTTCGTGGAAGTGGTAGAATGAGATGGTGGTTTACTTGCCGTAGATCTAAGGACCGATTCATGCCAGCACATGCCAGGAATACAGTGCCACCACAAGGCCAAATATGGGTGCGGCTTAGCTGACTAATTAGGTAAGTTCCTAGATTGTTATGGACCGTGGAAGGCGTGGGGAATGGGAGTCGAGAGAGAACTGTCCTGGGAACTGCATGGCACAAGAAGGGGCCCATAGGTGGGAGAATGGAGATTCTAGCCTGCTGGTGAAACCTTAGTGAGTCCATACATATAGTAACCTCTTTGTAAAGGCTATTTTGTGATCTCTTGGCCATACACCGACGGTTGTGTACTGGTATAATGGAGGTTCTGCAGTTGCCGACGGGTGACAAAATCACAAACTTGTGGGTGAAGTGGTGCAACCTCTTAAGAGTGTAAAACTATCATGATAGCTGTGCTTACGGTCACAAGCGCCTGGCCAACTCACATGATTAGATGGGATGGTTATTGGGATGGTTATTGAGGTGGTTATTGGGAGGTTATTCGGTATGGTTATTGGTATGGTTATGGTTTGGTCATTGAGATTGGTTTCAGGACTGTTGAGTCCTAGTAATAAGAATGGTTTCAGGACTGTTGAGTCTTAAATATGAGATGGTTCGGTTATATGATAATGAGATGGATATGATCATAAGATGGTTATTATGAGCATGAGATAAAGTTGAGAAAGATTTATGGTTGGATGAGACATGGAAGGTGGTGAATCATGAAGGAGGTATGTTGATGTTTTAATTGGATATATGTTGGGATCAAATTCACTTAAAGATAGTTGCTGTTTTTATCATGTTTGTGAAATAAACTTTGCTTTTGCAATGAGCTATTTTATTCCTACCTTGCTGTAAGCTACATGTCATACTTTTTCCGCACTTGCTGAGTACGACATGTACTTACCCTTGCAATATCGTACGAACATCAGCAACAGGAGAAGAGTACTTTGAAGACCATGTGGAGTATTAGGCGTGCGATCTACCATCAACTTGCCTGTGGGGATGGAGTTGAAGATGGAGCCACTGCCGTGCTTAGTTGCTTCCGCTATTGTTAGAGACTTCCGCTGCTAGAACAAGACTCCCACTGCTAGAATAAGTTAGAGACTTCCGCTGCGAGATAAGTTAGAGATTGATGTAATAAAGTGCCTAAACACTTGTTATCATGGTTATATTATGAATTCAGTTTGTGGATTACATGTGTATGTGTGATGAACATCCTGGGCACACATATGCATTAGTTCGGATCCGTTATCACAGGACCGGGCATCACAGACGGGAGAACACCCCAGCGCCTTATCACCGCCCCTGAGGGTGCCAAAGAACGTTTCTCCATGGCTCGCTACTTGCTCGCACCGAAAACCAGTGCAACGCTCTCCGCTCTCGCGTCCGACCCACCCTCACCGTTGACATGCCAAAACCGACCCTTCCACCTCGATATGAGACCATAAACGGAACCGCCAACCTTCACTCGACGTGCCCCAGCCCTCCGCTGCTCATGATCAGCTCCCCTCGAGCTTTCCCGAGCCGATTTCCACTTCTCTGTTCATTCCGAAGCGCCTCTGACTGAACACCGTCGCCCGGACAGCTCCGAGCTTCTCCGTGGAACCAACTGCTCTCTGAGGTTAGCATCAAAGTCAAGTAGCTCATCCCGAAACCCCTAGCTCCCTCTTAGTGCCGGCTAGCCAGAATTTTACATTTTCCGATGATCGCCGTATATAACCGATGCCCACCAAAATGTGAAATTCCTTTTGCATGGTTGATCATTCCCAAAACGGATCGAAGTATAGCAACTAGGGTCCTTCACGACCACCCTGACCAAAAACCACAAAGAAACTTCCATCCGATGGGCTGAGCAACGCAAACTCACTACCGTCGGCCGAAATGGCTCGGGTCGCCGTCGAGCTCATAGCTCCGGTCGTTTTTCACGGGGTTTGAGTGCACCATCACCTTCCTCGAGCTCTAGTGGTGCTTTACGGCCGCTTCGAGCATCGGGATAAGCGTGGGATGAGTTGTTCATCGTCGGTGCCGCACCACCAATCGCCGCCGTCGATGTCGACCGGTTTCCCGTCGATAAGTTGTTGCACAACCTTTTCCGGCCGCTAGGG
Organism: Neostapfia colusana; assembly: GCA_030760725.1. Classification (NCBI taxonomy): domain Eukaryota; kingdom Viridiplantae; phylum Streptophyta; class Magnoliopsida; order Poales; family Poaceae; genus Neostapfia; species Neostapfia colusana. Next base: position 25,280,993 of record JASWHV010000017.1, on the reverse strand, counting down.
CTTGGTTTGAGGAGCGTGTAGCGTGAAGGATCACCGAAAGTGGTCCATCGTAGACGGAGAATGGGCTACGCCACGTCCTCTGTTCATCGCGACTCAGACACCGGCGGGAGATTGAAGATGATGCTGTGCGGTGGGTCCGGGTGTCAGCCGTTTAAACATGTCGGTTTCTTTTTCCAGTTTTCCCTCCATAAGTTTAGAAGCCCATAACTTTTGCTAGAAATGTCCAAATCAAGTGAAACAAATTTTTCTGGATTCAGCTCTCTGAGTACTTTCCAACAAATCAAGTTTCACTTCATGAAAACTTTTATTTTTCCAGAATTAATTCTTCAAAAATTTAAACTGTTTAGAATTTTAACTGGAGAACCCTTTAGTGGAAAATTCAGAAATTTGGCCAGGGTGTTCTTTGTAATATCCCTGAGCTACCATAAAAATTTCAGATCCATCCGAGCTCATTGGATCCACCTAATGGTGTGATTAATAAAACTGTTCCAGAGAAAATGAAAAATGTCCAGAAATATTTTTCAGATTTTCTCTCAACTTGTGTAGCTCATATATTTTCCAGGAATCTTCATATTATATGAAACCAATTACATTAGAACCCTCTGAAAATATAGTTTTCAGAAAGTCATGGCTTGCTCCTTGAAAATCCTTAGAACACCCTAAGAGCTCCAATTAAGGCCAAATACACATTTATTTGGGCAGGGCTCAAATGACCTTTGCTTCAGATGAAATTTAGCCAAGTCTCTATTTAGGTTATATCTAAACAATAGTAAAAATTTCAGAGTCATTAGGCCTGTCTAGCTGTACTTATAGACTTTATAAAATTAACTCCAAAATCATATGCATTTAAATTGACACGCATATATGGTTATCTCATGTAGTCGCTAAGGTTAAAGAGGAGCCAGAGGTGTTGGATTTCATCACCCCGGAAGAACAGCTAGCATACGACCAGCAGCAAGGCAAGGTCCGGTTTGCATTAGCCGTTTTATAAACTTTATTGTTTTGCATTGAGTATCCATTTCAATTGTGCATTAGAGTCTTGTTTGAAAACCCAATGGCATAGCCAAGAGAACAAGGGTATGGGCTTAGGTTTTAAACCTCGAGTATCCACTGCAATGCTAATATAGTGTAGGATTCAGTACAAGTCGAGTAGTTGGAACTGCTCGCGAGAATAGGCTAGAGGCACACCCCTCCGTTATAGATAGCAAATGGAACACATGGCAAGAAAAATGAGACCAAGCGGAGAGTAAGGGCAGCAGGACTTTGGGGCGTGGGTGCCATAGCTCCGCTTGTGTCGATTGAGGACCGAGCTGTGTGCGGGCCTGTTGAATAAGCTAGAACGGTACCGAAGACCTACCGGATATATGGGAACCGGGAAACCGATATAATTTGGGTAGCAATTTGTTGAGGCATTGCTTGTCGTCCAGAGGGTAGGTTGAGAGCATGAGGTGTAAATCGGCTGGCGGCACTGTGGATGCGCCCATAGAGACCTCTTTCTCGGGACAGTAGGACCGGTTCAACACTTGGCTGACAGATGAAAGGTGGTTGCGTATGACGTCCGTGGTGGTTGCTGTAGGCAATATCGAGTACGGGCATACGTGACAGGTTATTCGGGTAACCCTGCAGGTGTAAAACGATTATAATCGCCATCCCTCACGGTCAGTGAGTACAACTTGTTCACTGTGCCATGACGTAGAAAGAACAAGCTAGTTCCATGTTAAAACGTTGATGATTGAAGGTTGTACTTTGGTTGCTAATGAATTGCTGTAGTTTAGAGTTAATTAAAGTTCTTTTCAACCTTCGGCAAGGCACATGAGCGAAATGCGTTTCTTGTTTGATTGAGGATCTCTTATGTGTGTTAACATGAGGTTCTCCACAACTTGTGCTAAAAACTTGAAAGTAAGGTTCAACTACTTAGGCGTGTACTTTGCAACCTACATTCCATTACACACTACAAACCCAGCATGTAGAATTTCATGTGTAGGTAAGACGGGTTAGTCTTGCTGAGCCATTGTGCTCACTGCTTGTGTTTGAAGAGTTTGCAGGGTGCTATGAGGAGGAGGCTCCCAAGGAGGAGATGGACCCCCAAGAGGGCAACACCATCGAGTGGGAGCCGTGCACGCCGCCGTGTTAGTGTGCATGTGTGCTACTGGGAACATGTTCACGGGCTGAAAGTGAGCTCTTTTGCTTAGTCTATGCCCATGAGTGTAGACTTGACGTATTTTGTTGTAAACATGTTCATAAACGCTTTTATGTAATAAAACTTTTGCTTCTGCTTTGTACCTTTTTTGTGTTATCCGGTGCTGTGCAACTCAGCACCCCTCAGCGTGATCTGGGCTGGTCGAGACCGTCGGATCCTCGCAATTATGCTTGTATGTGGATGATATACTTATTTTTGGTACGAGCATTAATATAATTTTATGAGGTCAAGTATTTTCTATCAAAGTGTTTTCATATGAAAGATCTAGGAGAAGCTAATGTTATTTTAAACATTCAGCTGAATAAGGGTGAGAGTGGAATTACTTTGATGCAATCCCACTATGTGGAGAAAATCTTGAGCCGTTTTTGCTTTGTGGATAGCAAGATTTCTCAAACACCTTATGATCCCAGTGTGATACTCAGAAATAATAAGCGAGAGCCAAGGGATCAACTTAAATATTCACAGATGATTGGTTCACTCATGTACTTAGCAAGTGCAACCTGTCCGAATATCTCGTTTGCGATGAGCAGACTGAGTAGGTTCATGTCAAACCCGAGTAAAGATCATTGCATGCACTTGAAAGGGTTATGCGCTACTTGAGAGGTACAATGAGTTATGAAATTCACTATACTGGGCATCCGGCTGTGCCTAAGGGTTATAGTGATTCGGACTGGATCTCTGATGTTGATGAGCTCTATGTCACGAGTGGATACGTGTTCACTCTAGCTGGTGGCGCTATATCATGGATATCTTGCAAAGAGACCATATTGACGAGATCAACCAAAGAAGGAGAACTCACTATTTTAGAGACAGCAACCAAAGATCATTGTTGCATACATACAAACAGATAAAAACCTGGAAGATCCCTTTACGAAGGGACTATCACGTAATGTGATAGAAAGTGCATCGTGAGAGATGGGTTTGAGACCTATGAATGTGACACCGTAAAGGAAACCCAGCATATGTGATCTGAGATCCCGTGAACTAGGACATGTGAGAAACAAGCTAATGGTTCACTGAGAAGAGTATTTCATTAAGACCCTCTCTATGTGAAGATGCACACCTATTGATGGGGTTATCGGTTTTGACCCCTCTAAGGGGAAACAACGAGCTTCCCCGTGAGGGGCGACGAAGGAGCAAACCCGAGCCCGAGCTCAGAAGAAGACGGAGTGAGAAGGATAGGGATTGTGAGGATCCAACGGTCCCGACATGCCAGGATCTCGCTGAGGGGTGCTGCGATGGACAGCACCGGATAACACATGAAAAGACAATAAGAGGAAGCTAAATTTTATTACATAAACTGTATATAAATATAGTTACAACAAAATAACGTTATAGTCTACACTCGCAGGCGTAAACTAAGCAAAAGGTTCACATTCAGCCCATGAACGTGTTCCTACTAGCACACACGCACACACACACGCAACTAGGTCAAATTCTTTGGACACTTATTCAGCATTGCTATCTGTTACTAACTTGTGTGCCACATACATATACTGCATTTGAGCCTTCCAAGCTCCACCTTCTCTCGAGCAGAACAGGTAACCTTTGCAATCACACCCACTCTCTGTTTGCTTCACACCGGTCACCGTTGGCCACCTGCAGTGCTGGTAAGAAACTTGTAAGAGCGGGGTAAGACACATCTTACTGATCGATTTTCCACCCACTTCGGAGAGCGTAGTAATAGGGTTTTTCACGATCTTTTTGTCTTCGTTTCTATTTGGCACTAACAATGACAGGAAAGAAGCCTATGGATAAGACCTCTGGTTCTACACCTCCGGATGATGATGAGTGCGTGTCCCATATGGAACTAAGGGACATGATGCGGGCAATGACCGAAGCCTTCAACAATTACCAGACCACTACAACAGCCACCTTTCAGAGGCTCCATACAAGTGTTGCTGGTCTGACCACACGGTTGGATGAGATGGAGACTCATCTTCCCCAACAAGCTACACCCTCTATCATTCTTGATGGTGATGCACATGCTCACTACGACACAGAGGATGACTTCAATAATGATGAGGTTGATGCACAGCAGCGCCGTCGTCCTCGACGAAATCATCAAGGTATGGGAGGTAGACCTCGTCCTCATGCTCCTGAACAAGATAATGATTCTTATGCTAAGATTAAGTTTTCTATTCCAACATTTTATGGATCTTATGATGCTGAGACTTACTTGGATTGGGAGATGACGGTAGAACAAAAATTTAGCTCTCATCTTGTTCCTGAGCGACATAGAGTTAGACAAGTCACTAGTGAGTTTAAAGATTTTGCTATAATTTGGTGGAATGAACTTGTCAATACACGTAATGCACCACGGACATGGGTTGCGTTAAAAGAAGAGATGCGCACTAGGTTTGTTCCTCCTTCATATAGACGTGATCTTCTTAAGAAATTGCAACGCTTTGATCAGGGCGACATGACTGTCCAAGAGTACTACCAAGAGTTGCAGAAAGGTAATGCTTCGTTGTGGGGTAGTTGAGGATCAGGAAGACAAAATTGTTAGGTTTTATGGGGGTTTGCGGCGTGAGATCCAGGACATAGTTGAATACAAGGAATATCATTCTATTCAATGTTTATTTCAACTTGCTATGTAAGCAGAAAAAGAAGTGCAGGGTCGCCAACAGCAGCGGCGGAACAACACCTTCACGCCACGACAATTTCCGGTGCCATCCAAAGCAGCACCCTCCTCGAGCGTACGTGCTTCTACACCACCCTCCACGGGTGTTGTACGCAGCAGCATCGCACCTTCTACATCACGGGGACAAGATAACAGCAAGTCCCAGATGCCTCCAGGTGTTGCAGCAAAGGAGGCTGCACCCAACACTTTGACAAGTCGCAGCTCCGACATCAAGTGCCACCGCTGCCAGGGACTTGGCCATATGCAACGAGATTGCCCCAGCAAACGGGCGATCATTGCCACTGCTGATTGTGGGTATGTTAGTGCTTCTGATATTGAAGATGAAAATATTATTGCAACTAACATTTCAGGTTCGGATGATGGTGCTGAGGAGGTTCTTGGTACATTTGCGACAAACAACTATAGGACTTTGATTGTGCAGTGAGCTTTGAGTGCTACTGTTCGAGAGGACGACAACCGCCAACGTCACAACCTTTTCAACATGTTTCTCGTCGTCAAGGACTGCCGTGTACATACCATCATTGATGGTGGTAGCTGCAACAATTTGGTGAATGTTGAGGTGGTCAAGAAGCTTGGCTTGACCACATGGGAGCATCCCCACCCTTATCACATTCAATGGTTTAACAACAATGGTAAGGTTAAGGTAACACAAACAGCAAGGATACATTTTTCCATTGGTTCTCATCATGATTTTGCTGATTTTGATGTGGTACCTATGGATGCTTGTTCTCTTTTGTTCGGACGTCCTTGGGAGTTTGATACTGATGCTATTCACCATGGTCGATCTAATAAGTATACTCTCATGCATAAGGGCAAGAAAATTGTGTTGCTTCCTATGAGTCCCACTGAAATTGTACAATTTGAGCAGGAGAAAAAGAATAATGCTAAGCAAAAGGGTGTTTTCAATTCTGAAATTCAGCAACCTATTAAGTTGAAAAATCCTATTTTGCTTGCAACTAAATCTGATCTTGATGATTTATATGCCTCTAATGGAACTTGCTATGCTTTAGTGTGCAAACATGCTTTATATTCCATTGAGGATACATCCATTGTCTTGCCACCTGCTGTTGCTAACCTTTTGCAGGAATATATGGACGTTTTTCCATCAGAGATACCCCCTGGATTACCACCTGTGTGAGGCATTGAGCACAAGATTGATTTGGTTCCAGGGGCGAGCTTGCCAAACCGTGTTGCCTACGGGACCAACCCCGACGAGACTAAGGAAATTCAGCGACAAGTCCAAGATCTTCTGGACCGCGGGTACATTCGTGAGAGCCTTAGTCCTTGTTTTGTTCCTGTTCTTTTGGTTCCAAAAAAAGATGGCACTTGGCGCATGTGTGTTGATTGTAGAGCCATCAATAACATTACCATTCATTATCGCTATCCTATTCCTAGATTGGATGACATCCTTGATGAGTTGAGTGGTTCTGTTATTTTCTCCAAGATTGATTTGCGTAGTGGGTATCATCAGATTCGTATGGCTTTAGGTGATGAATGGAAAACTGCTTTTAAAACTAAATTCGGACTTTATGAGTGGTTAGTCATGCCATTTGGTTTAACTAATGCGCCCAGCACTTTCATGAGGTTGATGAATGAGATTTTACGTGCTTTCATTGGTAAATCTGTGGTGGTTTACTTTGATGATATCCTTATTTACAGCAAGTCATATGATGAGCATCTTGAACATTTGCGTGCTGTTTTTAATGTCTTGCGCGATGCACGTTTATATGGTAACCTTGAGAAGTGCACCTTTTGAAAGATTTATCACCAGAAATCGTCCTGTTCGATGAATAAACCTGTCGGCCGGGGGATCTAAGTGCTAACTCTGAAAAATCCTAAAATTAAGGTAAAAACTTTTGAGAAATTTCATTTCATACCATGCGGGAGGTGAAGTAGAGAAAAGGAAGGCCCTCGCCCATACAAGCGATGGAATAGAAAGGAAAAGTAGTGAAATGAAAAGAAAAGTAGTGAAATAGCTCAGTTAGCTCTGTTCGAGGTAGGGAGGAAAAGAGTAGGACCGATCATGTGCCTTTTCTTGGGTATGTTGTTACTTCGCAGGGCATTGAGGTGGATGAGGCAAAGATTGTTGCCATCACGAGCTGACCACTTCCGACTACGGTCACACAGGTTCGGAGTTTTCTTGGTCTCGCAGGTTTCTACCAGCGTTTCGTGCGGGATTTCAGCACCATTGCGGCACCTCTCCACGAGTTGACAAAGCATGGAGTGCCGTTTCAATGGGGACCAGCACAACAACAAGCTTTTGATGTTCTCAAGTTGAAGCTCACACAAGCACCATTGCTGCAACTTCCTGATTTTGAGAAGACCTTCGAGCTTGAATGTGACGCGAGCGGCATTGGCATTGGAGGAGTGCTAATTCAAGGAGGAAAACCTGTTGCCTTCTTTAGTGAAAAATTGCATGGGCCTTCGCTGAATTATTCTACATATGACAAAGAACTTTATGCTTTAGTGCGTGTCTTGCAAACTTGGCAACATTACCTATGGTCTAAAGAATTTGTCATACATTCAGATCATGAGTCTTTGAAGTATCTTAAAGGACAAGCTAATCTGAACAAACATCATATAAATGGATTGAGTTCATAGAATCATTTCCTTATCATTAAACATAAGAAAGGGAAAGACAATGTGATTGCCGATGCTTTATCTAGACGTTATACCATGCTGTCCCAACTTTCTCATAAAATCTTTGGTTTGAAAACCATAAAGAGGTTATATGCTACTGATTTGGACTTCAAAGATGCCTTTGAAAATTGTAGAGAGGGAAGAACGTGGCAAAAATTCCTGCTGCGTGAAGGCCTTCTCTACCGTGCTAACAAGATGTGTGTTCCAGCTAGCTCCGTTCGTCTTTTGTTGTTGCGGGAAGCGCATGGAGGTGGTTTGATGGGACATTTTGGTGTTAAAAAGACAGAGAATGTGCTGGCCGCTCACTTCTTTTGGCCATGAATGAGGCGTGATGTGGAGCGCTACGTTTCACGTTGCACGACATGCAACAAAGCTAAGTCTCGACTTAACCCACATGGTCTTTATATGCCTCTTCCGGTTCCTAGTGCACCTTGGGAGGATATTTCTATTGACTTTGTTTTAGGATTGCCTAGAACAAAGAGAGGGAGGGATAGTGTTTTTGTGGTTGTTGATCGTTTCTCTAAAATGGCTCATTTTATACCCTGCCACAAGACCGATAATGCTTCACATGTTGCTGATTTGTTCTTTAATGAGGTTGTGCGTTTGCATGGTGTTCCCAATACTATTGTTTCTGATAGAAATGCTAAGTTTTTTAGTCACTTTTGGAGAACTTTATGGTATAAATTGGGAACAAAGTTGCTGTTTTCTACTACTTGTCATCCACAAACTGATGGGCAAACGGAGGTAGTTAATCGTACCTTATCTACTATGTTGCGGGCTGTTTTGAAAGACAATTTGAGGTTGTGGGAGGAGTGTTTGCCACATATTGAGTTTGCTTATAACAGGTCTATTCACTCCACAATCAAGTTAAGTCCATTTATGGTAGTCTATGGTTTCAATCCTCGTGCTCCAATTGATTTTCTACCTTTACCACATACTGAAATTGTGAACTTAGATGCTACACAACGTTCTGAATTTATTCTTAAGTTGCATGAAACTACTAAGTTACAAATTGAAAAAATGAATGAAAAGTATCGCATTGCTGCTAGTAAAGGTAGGAAGGAGGTAAAATTGGAACCCGGTGATTTGGTGTGGGTTCATTTGAGAAAATATAGGTTCCCAGATTTGAGAAAGTTCAAACTCATGCCACGTGCTGCTGGACCTTTTAAGGTTCTTGATAAGATAAATGACAATGCATATAAACTTGAGTTGCCTCCTGAATTTGGGGTTAGTCCCACATTTAACATTTCAGATTTGAAGTCATACTTGAGTGAGGAAGATGTGTTTGAGTCGAGGACGACTCCAATTCAAGAGGGGGAGGATGATGAGGACATCTCTCCTTTGCATACAATGCAAGTACCGATCAATAGAGCACGTGCACGACAATTGGATCTCCAGGTACGTTCTAACCTTGTCAATTGTTTTTTAGAACTTACGCTTGTTTCCATGCATGTTTTATTGATTAGGAACAATGGAGAGGACCAGCAAGGGCTGGGAGGAGTCCAAGGAGTCAAGGAGGAGGAGATAGGACGTGCACACCAAGGAGGATCCCAAGTACAACTCATCTTCGACTCCGCCTCGGGTTCCAGGAGCTGCCTTCACCAAAACTGACGTCCCGGACACATACGGAGTCGGATTTGGACGTTCTATATATGGTTGGAACCGTGATTTCATAAAGCTTCCAACGGAACCAGCTCCACCTCAAAATTCCTTTTAAGTTGACGGGAATCAGCGAAACAAGTGGGCATCCAGAATCTGTCCGGTGCTGCACCACCGCCTTTTGGGCTGCTGGCCCGTGTATCGTGTGGAAGCCCATTAGGGTTGCGTCCAGGGGTCTTGCACGCCCCTAAACTCCTTTTTATACAGCAGCCGTCACCACATTATGGTCAGGTTTTGCTTAGTTACAATCTGTCCTTGAACAGTGTCGCCGATCATCGGTTGTGAGACCCCAAATTCGTGATCAATTCAGTTTTGATTGCAACTTCTCTGTTCTTGCTTGTGTTCTTGATTGCAGTTGCAGGGATAAGCCTTCGTGGCAAGTTCATTCGTGTGACACGGGTGATAACCAACGAAGCAGTGGTGTAGTGATTGCGGGGTTTCGTTCGTTCGGAGCCTTGGATCATCAACGTCGAGATCTCGACCCAATCAAGTTTACCTTACCTCTCGGAAGATCGGGACTCATCCTCCTGTCACGAGTCCCTCGTACACAAGATGTTACGTCAAGACAAGAAGCACGAGGGACCTCCTCGACATCACCCAATTCACGCCTTCGGCAAGGAAGCGGTTGGGGCCATCTTTGACAAATGAAAGCCGAAGAACCCTGACAATGGGAGCAAAGAGGCACCCCCACAAAAGGCGTCAAGAGGACGTGAGCAAGTGATGGCAGGCGATAATACCTAGCCAATAGTGGTTCAGACCTCGTCGCAGCCGTCGAATGCCGCGAAGGCAAGAGACCCGCCACGGGGCAGATGGACTACTTCGAGAAACTCCTCGAGAAGCCGTGCACCAAACACACCGATAAGGTAAGGCACGCCCTCAAAAATTGTGCCCTGCTGAAGCGCTTCGTTAGCACAGAGCCGAATGGAGTGGGCGACAAAGGCAAGAGGCCTGCAGAGACGAGTCCTGAGCCCAACGAGCTGATCTTCCCCATGCCATAGGGCTGCCTCATGATCTTCGAAGGATGTCAAGCTTACAAAAGCCATCGTGGGCAGAAACTGACAACCCAAGAGGTTAGTATCGTCACTTCCACCATCACAACCTTCCTTCGTTGGTCCGAAGCAGCGGTCACCTTCGATCGATCAGACCACCCAGACCTCATGCCGCAGCCTGGACGCTTCCCCCTGGTTGCGGACCCAGTCATAGGCCCAAAACATCTGACCTGCACTACAGGAATCCCGGTAATTTGTGACAGCCAGGGCCGTCGCAAATAAGTGTAAAACCGTCGCAAATAATCAAATTGCGACGGCTTTACTTATTTACGACAGTTTCCGGCTATTGCTTGTTTTTCGTCGCAATTAACTTTATTTGCGACGGCCGCCGTCGCAAATAAACTTGTTTGCGACAGCTTAGACAGGCCGTCGCAAACAAGAGCCCGGGCCCAGCCGATGGGCCCGACTCGAAAATTTGCGACGGCCAGCGGTGGCCCTCGCAAGTAAGTACTTTATTTGCGATGGCCACTGCCGGCCGTCGCAAATTACGTAGGTTAATTTGCGACAGCTGCACACTTATTTACAACGGTACTGTATAAAAAGCCGTCGCAAATAAGGTTTTTTATTTTTTTTATAAAAAAACTAAACATTCTGCCCGGCTCGATGGCCAGAAACACAATAGACATAACAGCAGATAAATAAGGAATAAAAAAAATACAACATCCTCGCCGCTCCATCGATCACAACATAAAAGTCTCACATCTCATCACAAGAATAGAAAAATAAGGAAGAGAGGCTCTCCGCTAGCGTCCACTTCCTCCAGAGCCGCCAACATCCTCGCCGCGCGTCAGTCCAGGCGCCGTTATAGACGGCGACGGATTTTGAGCCTCCGTCGCCGATCCCTGCAACACATAGAAGTTGTTGGACATATTAATTTGTTTAGAACTTCGTTTTTTACTAGAATTGAATAAACAAGCTAGAATTGATCATATTGAACTTTGTTTATTTAATTTGAGTTAGATTAGCTATTTGTTTAATTATGTAAGACTAAATAAGACTACAATACCTAAGTAAGACTATAATTTGTTTGGCATGAAAGTAAGACTAAATTTTATGAATTAAGACTAAGTAAGAACGTTTTTGATTACCTGAACACCCGGAGAAACGTGCACCGGTGGCGGTGGCTCTAGTTCCAGCGGTGGAATCGGCGGTGGCAGTGGAGGAAGCTGGAGGTGCAACCCTTGGACATCGCAGCCTTGAAAGAAACTCTGTGGTTGCAAAAGTTGCAGGTTATTACATATTATTAAGAATGCGCTAAATTTAAATTACTTTAGCTTACCGTCATCGTCTGTCGCTGCATCTCCATCGTCTGTCACATCCGTGTGTTCATGCAACGGTTGTTGTGATTTCTTGAGCTCCTCGAAGAAATCGTCTGCCTCCTTTGTAAGAGGATCCTCCACTTCCAGAGCTTCTAGCATCTCATCCATCCTATCAACCCCCGTTATATCATCATCCTCATCCACTTCTACTATGTCTCGAGGTTTAGTCTCGCCGTGGAAGGTCCACACCTCATAACTTGGCGTGAAACCGTTTCAACATAAGTGAAACGATAGTTCCAATCTGCTCAAAAACTTGGTGTTCCAGCATTTCGTACATGGGCACCGCACCTTATCATCAGTTGATAATGAAAATGCTTGATCCAAGAATTTATCTAACTTGATGTACCACTCATCCGAGTGACCACCAGTTCTGCTCTTCCAGCCAGTATACATCCAACTGCGATCTTCACCCATGTTTGACTCTGCAGTTTAAAGCCGAAGAAATTATCGTTAATATATGCAAGATTTATCCTGCCTCTGACGAGACACAATACCTAAAGCCCAACAAAATTTTGGCAGCATAACCTCGCTTGTTTTACACTGCACCCCCCAAAAATGGTACAGTTCTTCAAGCTTTGTGGTCAACTGTCCAACAACAAGGGAGGAGGAATGAACGGGAGGGGGCGAGGAAATAACGAAAGAGGAGGAATGAACGGGAGAAAACCACCCGTCAGGGCCCGCCATCCACGCCGGTAGCTTGTCGTAAATAATGACATATTAGGGACGAACGACAGTTACCGTCACCAATTATGGCTTGGAAACTTTATTTGCGATGGTTACCGCTCACCGGGGCCGCCGCCACGTAGTCGTGAGCGGCCTCGGGGTGTGTGAGTCGGGGCCGGGTATATCCCGTTTAGGGTTGGAAGTCACAATTTATTTTACTTGCGACAGCTTTTTCTTTAGCCGTCGCAATTTATTTTACTTGCGATGGCTTTTTCTTTGGCCGTCGCAAATATGACTTTATTTTGACGATTATTTAATTTGCGACGGCCCTAAGTCTGGTCATCGCAAATCAATCTAATTACCATATTAAACTATAAACACCCTAATTACCTAACTAACTATAAAAAACAATCTAATTACCAAATGCATGTACATGGAGGAGATTATCGAGAGGCGGCGATGGCGGCGGGCGCGGCGGCGACGGGAGGCAGGCGCGGCAGGGCGCAGCGGCGGGAGGCAGGAGGCGGGGCGCGGTGGCGGGAGGCAAGGGCGGTTGGGCGCGGCGGCGAGAGGCGGGAGGCGGGGGTGGCGGGAGGGAGGAGGCGAGAGGCGGGAGGCGCGTGTGGCGGGAGGCGCGCGCGGCGGAAGGCGGCGCAGCGGTGGCGGGAGGCGCGCGCGGCGGCGATGGAAGGCGTGCGCGGCGGGGCGCAGCGGCGGGAGGCAGGGCGCGGGGGCGGGAGGCGGGGGTGGCGGGGCGCAGTGGCGGGAGGCTGGCGCGACGGGAGGGAGGAGGCGAGGAGGCGCGTGTGGCGGGAGGCGCGCGCGGCGGAAGGCGGCGCGGCGGGGCGTGGCGGGCCGGTCGTCGCAATTAACTAGGGACGACCGGCCCGCCGCGCCCCGCCGCGCCGCCTTTTGCCGCAAATCAAACTAATTACCAACTTAAACTATAAACACCCTAGTTAATTGTCAACTTAAACTACAACTACAAAAAAATAATTTAATTGCCAAATTAATTACAAATTACTCTAGAACAATATTCAATTAACTCTACTGTATCTAAGTCTAACTAACAACAAGAAAAAAATTTAAAAAATGCATGAACATGTAAAAGCCCAAGAAAAGGGACTTGCAAAAATTTTGCTTCACCTCACTACACCACAGTTTTTATGGTGGATATCTTAGGAAATATTGTGAAGAGCAAGTAACCTCCATCAAAAGAGTGATTAGAGGGGAAAGTCTTCCTTTTCACAAAGTGGGATTTGTACATAGGAACATGAGAGGTTGAGCTCACCCCTAGAACTTAAAAAGTCTTGGGAAGGTTCAGTCCAAGTTTCATAGAAATCCAACACTTTTTGAGGCACTTTTTGGGTTATTTGAAAAAGAGGCCAATTTGAATGTAAATTCAAATTGCAGCAACTTTCATCACCCAAATTCAAAAGTTAGCTTCATATTCAAACTCAGCACATTTTTCTGAGTAAGCCCACCAATTTTCATGTCCATTGGAGTTCATCTTGTCAAGAGCTAAATTTGCAAAAATTCAAAACTGAATTTGAATTTCAGTTTAAACATGCAGCAAATTTAGTCAAACACAGTTCAAATTTGAGAATTCAAATTTAAACCAAGACTTGGTGACTAAGTCTCACATTAAATTGTGAGTAGCTGGTGGGATAATTAGCAAAAACAGAAAAGAATTATTAGAGAAAAAGGAATGAAGGGGAGGCCCACAGGTCAGTGGCACACATGAGGGGCAGTCGGTTGCTGCAGCCGACCTCGACTTCGCGCGCAAGCAAGGGAACGGCGGCGAGCCACCGAGGCAGCAATCGGCCACCTCACGGTGCCAAACCGCGGCTCAAAGGCCAGCGCACAGCCCACGCCGCCTTCCTCCTGCTTTCCAAACGAGAACCCCCCCCTACCAAGCTTCTTTCTCGATTCCGCGCGAGCACAGAAATACCACCCTCTCTGATCACCGGCGTCCGGCCAGCACAGGCGCGCTCGTGCCCGACGAGCAACACAAGAAAGGACCGCCTTAAGGTGCTGATTCTTCTAGTCCCTACCGCTCTTCATTTCATGGGCTGTCGAGGGAGTATTTCGCCAGGAAAGCTTCGGGGGTCTTGAGACCGAGCTCCCACAAAATCCCAAAATTCGTGGGGGTTAGCTCATCACCGGGCAAACCGAGTCACGCACACGCTCTATACACTGCCACGACCACCTAGGATCGAAAACCAGTAAGAACCGTGGGCTAGGTTTACGGTTCTTTGAAGTTTTCTGAAGCACAGCCGATATCCGGCCTAGATCGCCGATGAGGTCGTAGTTACCGCCGTTTTCACGGGGATCGGTGTCCATGTCCGTGACCAGCAGGTGTCAGCGGAGCTCCCCGAGCAAACCACATCGAAAAAGGTGCATGGGATGCCGAGTTGGACGTCGCCGGTGAGCTCCCGGCCGCTGTTGCCGTCAGGAGCACTGTTCCGGTGGTTGTCAAGTTCTGGGGAGAGCACCACCGTGTTCCTCAGGCCGAGATAGGCACTGGCGGCGAGAATCAGCAAGCTCCGAAGGTTAGAACCCCTCTCCGGCGAGAGCTCTGGCGAGCTTGGCGGCGGGGTCGCGCGGGTGGCCGGAGGAAGACGAAGGGGTAGGTCCCACGCGTCAGCAGCTGGAGATAAATGGGTGGGATTCTCTGTGGTCCGGGATCCAGTGCGGCCGCGCGGGAAGGAGTCTGTGGCCACGTGTGGCGCGGCTCCAGCGGTCGACCCACCCGCAGGATTTAAACATTTTTGGAATTTCCAGTTTTAGTGCAAATTTCAAATGCATAGAACTTTGGCTAGGAAACTCCAAACTCGATGAACCAAATTTTGCTGAACTCAGAATTCTGAGTACTTTCCAGCAATACCAAATTCAGCTCATGAAAGTGAATAGTTTGCCAGAATTAAATCCCTAAAATTTAAAGTGTTGGGAATTTTATCTGGAGAACCACTTTGTGAAAAATTCTGAAATTTGGCTGAGAGGTTCATTAGAAAATCCCTGAATCCCAGTAAAATTTTCAGACTCATACAAGTTCATTTATTTACCCTAATGGGGTGATTAAGAGAACTGCCCTGAGAAAATAGAGAAATGTACAGAAACATTTTTCAGATTTTCTCAAATCTTAATTAGGGCCTAATTTTCTGTAGAATTCTTCAAATTACGTGAAACCAACTCCATTAGAACCATCTTAAAGTCTAGTTTCCAGAAAGTAATGGTTGGAGCCATGAAAACCACTGGAATCATCCAGAGGCTCAAATATTGACCAAATGGGCTTCTATTTGTACAAGGTTCAAATGAACTTTGTTTCAAATAAAACTTGGTCACAACTCTGGTTAGGACCCTACCAGTCCACCATAAAAATTTCAGAACCAAAGGGAAGGGCTAGCTAGAGTTATTAGCAATGATGTATTCCAGTTCACACATTGCATTCAAATTAACATATAGTATTGTATTAAACGTGTAGCCATTGAAGAAGAGACTCCGGAAGTGCTGGACTTCCTCCTTCCGGAAGAGGAACTAACCCCTGACCAGCAGCAACAAGGCAAGCCCCGGTTTGCATTAACCTTTTTATAAGTTTTATCTTGTTTACATGCTTCATATGAAGTATGTTTGTGCATTAGGTATAGGATGGATGGAACCCCACTTGCACAACCAGAATTTTCCCTAAGAGTGAGGGTAGTGTCTAAGACCTCGAGTAGACAGGCTATGCTTAATGAGTCATAGGACTTCGGTACAAGTCGAGTAGTTGGAATCTACTCGCGAGATAGGCATTGGGACACACGGGTTCGGTTGAGCGACGCGAGATCACTTTAGTAATGAAAATGAGACTAGGCAGGGGCTAGGGCGCAGCAAGAGGGAGTCTTGTGTGTGCATCCCTGCCCGTGTCGATTGAGGACCGATCCGTGTGCGGCCCTGCTGAACAAGTACTGAACGTACCGAAGGCATATCGGATATATGGGCCCCGATAAACCGATGTAGCCTAAACCTCCGGACGTCGAGGCATAACGCACCGATTTATAGGTGTAGGCTGAGGGAAGCAAGGTGGAAATCTGCCAACGGGCATAGAGATATGCTCCGTGTGGGGAACCTCCTGCTCGTTTCGGTGTGACCGGTTCGATGTTTGGGCTGTTGGGTAAAAGGTTGTCCCATACGACATCGAGTGAGCGTGCTGTGCAGCTCCACGGGTGGGCGTACGTGACGTGCTCTTTGGGTTTCCCTGCAGGTGTATATCGAGTCGATTCGCCGTCCCTCGCGGTGATGAGTACCGCTTGTTCACTGCGTCGTAACATAGATTAATGAATGACATGTTATGATTCAATATTGCTGTTATGATATAATTGTATTGTTACATGTGTGCCACCAAATATCGCTCACTAAATTTCAGCTTTATGAACCGTTAACTTGTTGCTAAAAGATGAACTAAGGATGAACTTGTAGGCGTGTCCATTTGCCGCAACATTGCTATCCTATGTCATGGTACACCTCATGTAGAGTTTCATGCGTAGGTGAGTCGGTTAAGCCTTGCTGAGCCTTCGTGCTCACGGTTGCTGCTTAAGTGTTTTTCAGGTGAGGAGTCACCCACGGACTCGGAGTACGAGTCCACCGGCGAGGGGTACCCTCCGTCGGGGACCACGGCTGAGTGGGAGCCGTACATGCCGCGCTGAGCTGAGGAGTGCAGCTAGTGTGGGTTGCCCTAGGGCTGGGCAACCACTTTTGCTAGATAGGCGGGCATGAGTTGTATAGTGTAGACTTCCGCTGTGTAATATAAACAATAGTTGTAACTGAAGTTTGTACCTGTTTGTACAGTTTCAGTTGTTTTTCCCATGTAATCTATTATGTTCTTATGACGTGTGCTGTCGGGTGTCGCATCGCACGGCACCACCCTCTGCGATCCTGGATGAGCGGATTCCGGTCCGCCACAGCCTGGTATCAGAGCTGCATTGGGGATAGCACAGTACTTAAGGACTGCATTACGGGAAAACTTAGGTTTACGGTGAGGAATCGGTAGTTGCCCAAGTAAGGACTATATTAGCATAGTTACTTAAAGTGGAAAAGACTAACTTATGTGTTATAATTCCGAATTTCAATTATTGTAACGACGCACCTACGCTCTGGTAAGTATGGTAAGGAACGCCACCGAAAGCGGTTCAAATTCGGTTAGCTCCTCCTGACGAGGAACGTGGTTCAAGGTAAGTCTCACAGCTTGGTGTGAGACGTCAATATGAAACTCTTGGACTCTTCATGTTCCTGAGTTCATATGAAACGCTGATCCCTAGCGTGCATTAGGCAAGTAAGTGGAGACCCCATCGCGTGGTCAGTAACGTTTGAGTGTGTTCGTCTGGAAGTAGCCCAGGAGGACATACGCAGCACTTGCCATCGGCGTGCCCTGCAGGGCAGTAGGTGGTATCTGTTGGGTTGATAACATTACCAACCGTGACGACCCGTTCATGACCTACTCGGGTTCCCCGTCGTGTGGTGTTGAAACACGATCACGTGCCTTGAGACGTGACCTAACTCAAGGACGGCCGTATGACAATGATACGAGCGTTTGTATTTACTTTCAAATATGGAACTGCCTGAAATGAACAACCTTTGAGTGCATCACTATTGTGTGGTTTTCTGCAGGTACTAACCACGTATGTATCTGTATAGAAAACGTGTGCGAGAGACCGTTTAGTGCCACACTTGAGACGTATATGCCGGTATGATCCGGTTAGGATTTTCTTTTGTGAGGAACGTAGTACCGAGATATTGTAGGCATATGCATGAAAATAATGATAACAAGGAATTAAAATCTATAGGTTCAACATTTAGGACCCTGGTTGGGTATAAGAATGGGATAGTGATGAGTGTAGTTCCAAAAAGACTGAAAAACAGAGTGTTCTGTTTTGGGACAGCACGGTTGCTGATCTTCAACAGGGCATAACTCACAGGTCTTTTAGCCGAGAGAGGTGTGCTATATAGTTATGGAAAGGTATTGAAGTACTCTACAACTTTGTTGTAGACTTCCAGAGCTGAAACTCACCTTAAGATGGCTTAAATCCTAGAGGAATATAAACTGTCCAGAACCAGGACAGAGTAAAACATTCTCTGGACTGTTCTGTTTTTCAAACATAACTCCCAGTAGAAAAATCTAAAATTGTCGTATAATACATCCTTAGAAAGAGTAGAAGATGTGTGACATCTTTGCAATTCAAAGATTCTGAAATTTCAGCACACAATTTAATGGAAATCAGGGTTGAAAACAGCCACTTCCAAGGGAGGTGCTGTTAAAATTCGTCCAGAAATTCTGCTGACTTTGAATTGGCATAACTTTTTAACCAAATCTGATCTGGGGGCAAATGAGTACTCTTTGGAAAGATACCGAAGTTGACTTTAACTTTGGTGTTTAGCTTGAGTCGTGAAAATGCCCATAACCAGATCAAAACTTGGAATAGGTAGAAACTGGTCATTCTGACAGAAGAATGACAGTTGAACTTATTGGAAAGGGTGTTGTACCCTAAGGGTGGTATACGTGATGACAACGCGATAATAATGTCTCGTAGAGACAAAACCTAGTTATGGTGAGCTTCCAAAGTGGAGGTTCATCAAGTTGGATTAAACTAGCTTGTGTTTGGTCTGGTAATGGTGTAGCTTGTGCAAAGTTATTACATTATCTACTTACGAGATATATCGCATGTTGTTGTTGTCATAATGTTTTACGCCCATTTTTATTGGACTGCATGCAAAATGTTGCGGGACTTATGATTATTTTCGTGTGGTTGCAGATGGTTCGTACTAGGACCACGCACGAGGTTGGTGGCTCTAGCCAACAGGGAGGCGATGACTCCCAGCCACCGGCCTACGACAGCACCCCGCAGCAGCAGCCACCACCGCCGCCTCCGCTTACTCTAGCGGATGTGATAGCGGCACTGGTGGGAGGTCGTGAGGAGCAGACCGACCTGCTCCGTACGATCGTGCAGAATACGTCCCAGGCGGGGGGATGTCAAGAGCGAGGGCCTCGTGAGCCCCGTGAAGTGTCGTACTCGGATTTCATGAGTACGCACCCTCCAGTGTTCACCGAAGCCGAAGAACCACTGGAGACGGACAACTGGCTGCGGACTATCGAGTCCAAGTTCAGGCTGCTCCAATGTACGGAGCGACAGAAGACCCTGTTCGCAGCACAGCAGCTCCACGGTGCCGCTGGTGCGTGGTGGGCGAACTATGTCGCCTCACGTCCGGCTGGCCATGCCGTGGAATGGCAAGAGTTCCGGGAGGCGTTCCGCGCCTACCACATTCCTCCCGGAATAATGAAGAGGAAGTTCCAAGAATTCTTGGAGCTGAAGCAGGGCGGGAGGAGTGCCCACGACTACTCCCGTGCCTTCAACCATCTGGCGCAGTATGCATCAGACTACATCTCCACGGAGGAGAAGAAGAGGGAGCACTTCTATCGGGGGTTACACCCCGAAATGAAGACCCATCTCGTACAGTGGAACCGCGGCACATTCCACAACTTAGTCAATGCCGCGATCATGCAAGAGGATGCTCAGCGGGAGTTGGCAGCTGAGCAGCGGAAGCGCAGCGCTCCACCCAGCGGTGGGAGTGGCGCTCCCCAGAAGTACCGTATGGTGTATCGGACACCATCCGGGCAGCAGTGGCGACCACCGGCACGGCCTCAACAGTTCGGGGGACGTTCGTTCCAAGCACCCCCGTTCCGTCCGCCGATGCCACCACCAAGACAGCAGCAGCAGCAGCAGCAGACGGTACCCCGGGCGTTTCCACCGCCACAACGCGCCCCGGGATTCCGTCCACCGATCAGCGGGGGACCACCCCGTTTCACCTGCATCACGTGTGGCCAAGCGGGCCACTTCGCGAAGGACTGTCCCCAGGGGCAGCAGAGCAGCGGGCAAGCCCAGTTCCAGGGCGGTGCTCGAGGCCGACCTCCGGTGAAGAAGGTTGGGCAGCGGACTGGGGGTGTCCGCAACCTCGACAATGAGGACACCCCGGAGGGAGACAACGTGCTGGCGGGTACGTTCACTCTCAACAATCAAGCCATCATCATACTTTTTGATTCTGGTGCAACCCACAACTTTATAAGCGCATCATATGTGGTTAAGCATCAGCTGGAAACCTTTCCAACCGAGTGTTCGTATATGATCTGCTCACCGGGAGGAAAGACTTCAGCGACGATGATGGTTCCGAAACCACCACTGTGCTTAGGTGGGAAGATATATCCCACCACTATGATTATCCTTGAGGGGCAGAAGATTGATGCAATCTTGGAAATGTCATGGCTAAGCTACCATGGCGCTGTCCTGGAAACCCCATCACGGACTATTCACCTCAACTCCCCATTACACCGTCCGCAGTCCCTCCTATTAGATAATCCAGTCATAGAGGTTTCAGCGATCAATAGTGCTGAGGCTCTCAAGTTAGAAGACATCCCCGTAGTCCGGGAGTATCCCGACGTGTTCCCGGATGACCTTCCGGGCATGCCACCTGAGTGGGATGTCAAGTTCAAGATCGAGCTCGCACACGGGACTACGCCCATATCACGGAGACCATACAAGATGGCTCCAAATGAGCTGGCGGAACTGAAAGAACAGCTCAATGATCTGTTGAGTAAGGGTTTCATTAGGCCGAGTTCCTCGCCTTGGGGATGCTCGGCGTTGTTTGTGAAGAAGAAGGATGAAACCCTGAGGCTGTGTGTGGATTACCGGCCGCTCAACGCCGTCACCATCAAGAATAAGTACCCACTGCCCCGCATCGACATATTGTTTGATCAACTTGTGGGTGCCAGTGTGTTCTCCAAGATGGACCTTCGCTCTGGATATCACCAGATAAAAATCCGGTCGGAGGATATTCTGAAGACGGCATTCTCGACGAGATATGGACTATATGAATATTTCGTCATGTCATTTGGTCTCACAAATGCTCCAGCCCATTTCATGTATCTCATGAACTCGGTGTTCATGCCGGAGCTGGACAAGTTCGTGGTAGTGTTCATCGACGATATCTTGGTTTACTCCAAGACGGAAGCCGAACATGCCGAACACTTGCGGGTCGTTCTTCAACAATTGCGAGACCATAAACTCTACGCCAAGTTCAGTAAATGCGAGTTTTTGATCAGCCAAGTGCCATTCTTGGGACGTATCATCTCAGCTGAAGGCATTGCGGTTGACCCAAGCAAAATAGAGCAAGTGCTGAAATGGAAAGCTCCCACTTCAGTCCATGAAGTCAGAAGCTTCCTCGGGTTAGCGGGATACTATAGGAGATTCATCCCAAGCTTCTCCAAGCTCGCTAAACCGATGACAGAATTGCTGAAGAAAGGGACGAAATATGTTTGGAACACGGCGTGTGAAGGAGCGTTCCGAGCATTGGTGAAGCATCTCACCACAGCCCCGGTCTTAGCTCGGCCGGATACAACAAAGCCCTTCGACGTGTATTGTGACACGTCCGGTATTGGGCTCGGCTGCGTGTTGATGCAGGAAGGACGTGTGGTCGCATATGGCTCACGCCAACTTCGGAACCATGAGAAGCACTACCCGACTCATGATCTTGAACTTGCTGCAGTGGTTTTGGCGCTGAAAATGTGGAGGCACTATCTCCTGGGGAATTTGGTGCATCTCTACACCGACCACAAGAGCTTGAAATACATTTTCACCTAGAAGGAGCTGAATATGAGGCAAAGGAGGTGGTTAGAGCTGATCAAATATTATGAGATTGAGATCCATTACCACCCTGGCAAGGAGAATGTGGTTGCCGACGCGCTGAGTCGGAAATCACATGTCCATCACCTCACCATTACACCGGTGGAGGAGGAAGAGCCAAGTTTATACTTGGTTCCTTATGGATCGCTGTACAACCTTGCCCTCATCCCTACTATTAGGGAGGACATCATTACAGCTCAGAAGACGGATAAAGGCATGTCACATCTCCGGAGACGGATAGACAATGGAGAGATCAAGTGTTTCCGGAAGGATGATGAGGGGACGCTGTGGTTTAATGACCGCATAGTCGTACCCCGAGATATGGAGTTGAGAAAGAAGATCCTCGATGAAGCTCACTTGTCCAAGTACTCCATTCATCCGAGCAGCAACAAAATGTACCAAGATTTGAAAAAGAAATTTTGGTGGACACGGATGAAGCGGGAGGTAGCTAAGTACGTATCCGAGTGCGATACGTGTAGACGAGTGAAAGCTGATCACATGAAGAAATCAGGGCTACTGCAACCCCTGAAGATCCCGGCATGGAAATGGGAAGATGTGAGCATGGATTTCATTGTGGGATTACACCTAACTGCCAACAAACATGATTCCATTTGGGTAATCATTGATCGGTTAACCAAGACGGCTCACTTCATCCCGGTGAATACACGTTACAATGCCGGCAAATATGCGGAGCTATACATAGCGAAGATTCTATGCCTATACGGGGTACCCAAGACCATTGTCTCAGATCGAGGTGCATTATTTGTATCTCGCTTTTGGGAGCAGCTACACGCTGCATTGGGTACTAAGTTGATCAGGAGCTCTGCCTATCACCCTCAGACAGATGGCCAGACAGAGAGGGTGAATCAAGTCCTGGAAGACATGTTGAGAGCATGTGCCATCCACCATGGTAGGAACTAGGATGATCACCTACCATTGGCGGAATTCTCGTACAACAACAGCTATCAGGCGAGTATCAAGATGGCACCCTACGAAGCTCTCTACGGTCGCAAATGCCGCACCCCATTAAATTGGTGCGAGTCTGGTGAAAGGGTCACATTCGGGGTTGATGTGGTGAACGACGCCGAAGAGCGCGTTTGGGTGATTCAAGCTAACTTGAAGGCTGCTCAATCCCGACAAAAGAGCTATGCTGATAAGAGGCGTAGACCGTTGCACTTTGACGTTGGGGAACACGTGTACCTCCGCGTGTCTCCGATAAAGGGCGTGCACCGGTTCGGTGTGAAGGGGAAGCTCGCTCCCCGTTTCATTGGACCTTATGCTATCACCGAAAAGTGTGGACCAGCGGCGTATCGATTGGATCTACCGGCATCCCTTGCTGGTGTCCATGATGTTTTCCATGTTTCGCAACTGCGAAAATGCTTGAAGCATACAGCTGCTGTTCCTACCGAAGACATCGACGAGCTGAAACCGGATTTAACATATGATGAGTATCCGGTGGAAATTCTTGATGAGAAAGCCCGAACCACGCGTAGCAGAACGTTGTGGTTCTACAAGATCCTCTGGAGCAACCACACCGCTGAGGAAGCGACGTGGGAGAGCGAGGAGTTCCTTCGCTCAAATTACCCGGAGTTCATTGCTTCTCAACACGGGTAAGTCCCTATTACATCGCTATCTCTTCTTTTGTAATCTCGGGACGAGATTCTTTTAAGGGGGGAGGGATGTAAAAGCCCAATAAAAGGGACTTGCAAAAATTTTGCTTCACCTCACTACACCACAGTTTTTATGGTGGATATCTTAGGAAATATTGTGAAGAGCAAGTAACCTCCATCAAAAGAGTGATTAGAGGGGAAAGTCTTCCTTTTCACAAAGTGGGATTTGGACATAGGAACATGAGAGGTTGATCTCACCCCTAGAACTTAAAAAGTCTTGGGAAGGTTCAGTCCAAGTTTCATAGAAATCCAACACTTTTTGAGGCACTTTTTGGGTTATTTGAAAAAGAGGCCAATTTGAATGTAAATTCAAATTGCAGCAACTTTCATCACCCAAATTCAAAAGTTAGTTTCATATTCAAACTCAGCACATTTTTCTGAGTAAGCCCACCAATTTCCATGTCCATTGGAGTTCATCTTGTCAAGAGCTAAATTTGCAAAAATTCAAAACTGAATTTGAATTTCAGTTTAAACATGCAGCAAATTTAGTCAAACACAGTTCAAATTTGAGAATTCAAATTTAAACCAAGACTTGGTGACTAAGTCTCACATTAAATTGTGAGTAGCTGGTGGGATAATTAGCAAAAACAGAAAAGAATTATTAGAGAAAAAGGAATGAAGGGGAGGCCCACAGGTCAGTGGCACACACGAGGGGCAGTCGGTTGCTGCAGCCGACCTCGACTTCGCGCGCAAGCAAGGGAACGGCGGCTAGCCACCAAGGCAGCAATCGGCCACCTCACGGTGCCAAACCGCGGCTCAAAGGCCAGCGCACAGCCCACGCCGCCTTCCTCCTGCTTTCCAAATGAGAACCCCCCCCCCCCCCCTACCGAGCTTCTTTCTCGATTCCGCGCGAGCACAGAAACACCACCCTCTCTGATCGTCGGCGTCCGGCCAGCACAGGCGCACTCGTGCCCGACGAGCAACACAAGAAAGGACCGCCTTAAGGTGCTGATTCTTCTAGTCCCTACAGCTCTTCATTTCATGGGCTGTCGAGGGAGTATTTCGCCGGGAAAGCTTCGGGGGTCTTGAGACCGAGCTTCCACAAAATCCCAAAATTCATGGGGGTTAGCTCATCACCGGGCAAACCGAGTCACGCACACGCTCTATACACTGCCACGACCACCTAGGATCGAAAACCAGTAAGAACCGTGGGCTAGGTTTACGGTTCTTTGAAGTTTTCTGAAGCACAGCCGATATCTGGCCTAGGTCGCCGATGAGGTCATAGTTACCGCCGTTTTCACGGGGATCGGTGTCCATGTCCATGACCAGCAGGTGTCAGCGGAGCTCCCCGAGCAAACCACATCGAAAAAGGTGCATGGGATGCCGAGTTGGACGTCGCCGGTGAGCTCCCGGCCGCTGTTGCCGTCAGGAGCACTGTTCCGGTGGTTGTCAAGTTCTGGGGAGGGCACCACCGTGTTCCTCAGGCCGAGATAGGCACTGGCGGCGAGAATCAGCAAGCTCCGAAGGTTGGAACCCCTCTCCGGTGAGAGCTCCGGCGAGCTTGGCGGCGGGGTCGCGTGGGTGGCCGGAGGAAGACGAAGGGGTAGGTCCCACGCGTCAGCGGCTGGAGATAAATGGGTGGGATTCTCTGTGGTCCGGGATCCAGTGCGGCCGCGCGGGAAGGAGTCTGTGGCCCCGTGTGGCGCGGCTCCAGCGGTCGACACGTGGGCGGTGGACCCACCCGCAGGATTTAAACATTTTTGGAATTTCCAGTTTTAGTGCAAACTTCAAATGCATAGAACTTTGGCTAGGAAACTCCAAATTCGATGAACCAAATTTTGCTGAACTCAGAATTCTGAGTACTTTCCAGCAAATACCAAATTCAGCTCATGAAAGTGAATAGTTTTCCAGAATTAAATCCCTAAAGTTTAAATTGTTGGGAATTTTATCTGGAGAACCACTTTGTGAAAAAATCTGAAATTTGGCTGAGAGGTTCATTAGAAAATCCCTGAATCCCAGTAAAATTTTCAGACTCATCCAAGTTCATTTATTTACCCTAATGGGGTGATTAAGAGAACTGCCCTGAGAAAATAGAGAAATGTACAGAAACACTTTTCAGATTTTCTCAAATCTTAATTAGGGCCTAATTTTCTGTAGAATTCTTCAAATGACGTGAAACCAACTCCATTAGAACCATCTTAAAGTCTAGTTTCCAGAAAGTAATGGTTGGAGCCATGAAAACCACTGGAATCATCCAGAGGCTCAAATATTGACCAAATGGGCTTCTATTTGTACAAGGTTCAAATGAACTTTGTTTCAAATAAAACTTGGTAACAACTCTTGTTAGGACCCTACCAGTCCACCATAAAAATTTCAGAACCAAAGGGAAGGGCTAGCTAGAGTTATTAGCAATGATGTATTCCAGTTCACACATTGCATTCAACCATATAGTATTGTATTAAACGTGTAGCCATTGAAGAAGAGACTCCGGAAGTGCTGGACTTCCTCCTTCCGGAAGAGGAACTAACCCCTGACCAGCAGCAACAAGGCAAGCCCCGGTTTGCATTAACCTTTTTATAAGTTTTACTTTGTTTACATGTGTCATATGAAGTATGTTTGTGCATTAGGTATAGGATGGATGGAACCCCACTTGCACAACCAGAATTTTCCCTAAGAGTGAGGGTAGTGTCTAAGACCTCGAGTAGACAGGCTATGCTTAATGAGTCATAGGACTTCGGTACAAGTCGAGTAGTTGGAATCTACTCGCGAGATAGGCATTGGGACACACGGGTTCGGTTGAGCGATGCGAGATCACTTTAGTAATGAAAATGAGACTAGGCAGGGGCTAGGGCGCAGCAAGAGGGAGTCTTGTGTGTGCATCCCTGCCCGTGTTGATTGAGGACCGATCCGTGTGCGGCCCTGCTGAACAAGTATTGAACGTACCGAAGGCATATCGGATATATGGACCCCGATAAACCGATGTAGCCTAAACCTCCGGACGTCGAGGCATAACGCACCGATTTATAGGTGTAGGCTGAGGGCAGCAAGGTGGAAATCTGCCAACGGGCATAGAGAGATGCTCCATGTGAGGAACCTCCTGCTCGTTTCGGTGCGACCGGTTCGACGTTTGGGCTGTTGGGTAAAAGGTTGTCCCGTACGACATCGAGTGAGCGTGCTGTGCAGCTCCACGGGTGGGCGTACGTGACGTGCTCTTTGGGTTTCCCTGCAGGTGTATATCGAGTCGATTCGCCGTTCCTCGCGGTGATGAGTACCGCTTGTTCACTGCGTCGTAACGTAGATTAATGAATGACATGTTATGATTCAATATTGCTGTTATGATATAATTGTATTGTTACATGTGTGCCACCAAATATCGCTCACTAAATTTCAGCTTTATGAACCGTTAACTTGTTGCTAAAAGATGAACTAAGGATGAACTTGTAGGCGTGTCCATTTGCCGCAACATTGCTATCCTATGTCATGGTACACCTCATGTAGAGTTTCATGCGTAGGTGAGTCGGTTAAGCCTTGCTGAGCCTTCGTGCTCACGATTGCTGCTTAAGTGTTTTTCAGGTGAGGAGCCACCCACGGACTCGGAGTACGAGTCCACCGGCGAGTGGTACCCTCCGTCGGGGACCACGGCTGAGTGGGAGCCGTACACGCCACGCTGAGCTGAGGAGTGCAGCTAGTGTGGGTTGCCCTAGGGCTGGGCAACCACTTTTGCTAGATAGGCGGGCGTGAATTGTATAGTGTAGACTTCCGCTGTGTAATATAAACAATAGTTGTAGCTGAAGTTTGTACCTGTTTGTACAGTTTCAGTTGTTTTTCCCATGTAATCTATTATGTTCTTATGATGTGTGCTGTCGGGTGTCGCATCGCACGGCACCACCCTCTGCGATCCTGGATGAGCGGATTCCGGTCCGCCACAGAACATAGGTTACCGAGAGGCGCCGGGTGCCGGGGGCCGGAGGCGGGGGCGGCCGGGCATGGGAGCCGGAGGCAGGGGGCGGCCGAGCGCCGGAGCAGGGAGGCGGCGGGTGGCGGGGCGCCGGAGCCGGAGCAGGGAGGCGACGGCGACAGTGGCAGGAGGCTGCAGGAGGAAACGTGCATGACGGAGACGGCGACGGCGGCGGGCGCGGCGGGAGGCTGCGGGAGGCAGCGTGCACGGCGCGGCGGCGGGAGCGGCGGGGCGCGGCAGCGGGCTGCGGGCCGAAATTTGGAGGCGGGGGCAGCCGGACGCGGGCGGCGGCCAGCGGGAGGCGGCCGGCGGGCGGTGGCGCGTTGGGGCCTGGCCGGCGGCAGAGGGAGCCGAGCGGGGGCGGCGGGCGAGGTAGGTGCGCCGGCGGCCGATGGAGCCGAGTGGGACGCGACGGGCGGCCGATGGAGGTGCGCCGGCGGCGGGCGGGCGGCGGCGTGGCAGGCGGCGGCACGGCACGGGCGCGGGAGGCAGCGGCGTGGCACGGTGCGGCGGCAGCGACAGTTGTGTGAACCGGGAGGTGCCCGGTCGACTATATCGGGGTCATTTGTGACGGCTTCCTTAATTGTGATGGCATTTCCTTCGACTGTCACAAATAAGCTTTTAATTGCGACGGTTGCTTAATTTACGATGGCCACAGGTCCGGCCGTCGCAAATTAATGCTATTTATGACGCCTACTGTCGTAGCCGTCGCAAATAGGGTACTATTTGTGATGGATCCTGTATTCGCAACGGCCTAGGGTTAGCCGTTGTAATTTACTTTATTTGCGATGGCGTCCCGTCGCAAATAATTCTAGCGGTCGCAAACGATCGGGTTTCCTGTAGTGCTGGCTCCTAATTGATGGAGGAAGCAGTCTCAACATTCTCTATGTTGGGACCCTCGACGCCCTAGGGATCCCACGCTCGAGTCTCCGTCCAACACGAGCCCCTTTCCACAGCATCATCCCCAGCCAGCAGACAGTGCCACAAGGAAAAATTGACCTCCCCGTCACTTTCAGGGACACATCCAACTTCTGCATGGAGACACTCACCTTTGAGGTCCCCAATTTTGATGGCACCTACCAAAGTTCCTAGCCATCCCAAACTACACCTGCCTCAAGTTGAAGATGCCCGGCCTCAAGGGAATCATCACAGTAGAGGCTAAATTCTTGCAGGCCCTGATGTGAGAGCAACACAGTTGCGAGCAGGATGCAACGGCCTTCACGGCAGCAGTGCCCAGCTCGGCCCAACGAGTGGCGGCAAGAATCACTCCCGACCAACCCTCAACCTGTAGAGTCGAAGAGCATGTGAAAAGCTACCAGAGGGGGTTAATGGTAGATTTAAACTTTTAGCGGAAGCAACAAAAACCCCCTTGGTAGAAAATCGATTTGTTAAAGAAACTGTGTATGCGACTGATCTAAACATGTTCAACCATGACTAAAGTGGTATATATTATAGAGAATCAAGTCACGAAAACACGACAACAAGAATCACAGAAATCCGTAAAAAACTCAAGTTATGATCAAAAGATCAAACGAGGGTCAATCTGTTCTACTCGAGTAAAAACTAGATCTTCAATACTGCAAAGAAACTCGTCTATATCAGAAACCACAAATCCAATGACCGTGAAAATTTTGCATATGATAGATAATCAAGTTGTGAAGACAACCCAAAAACAATCACGTCAATTGGATCTGTAAAACTCGAGTTATGATCAAAACACCGAAGCACTGTCGTGCTGTCCAGAAACTCGACGAGAAAGACTTGACAAAAACAAGTCGGACGCACAAGGCACAAAAGCTACTCTAAATTAAGAATTTTATTGATCAAAACATAAGAGGAACAGCCCAAAGTCATCTTCCCATGAGCTCTGGCCTCCCTTGCTTATATAACCAGGCCGGAGGCCAAGCCAATTCAATCTAGGACTCTAATCCTACTCAGTTTCTAAATCGAAACTTTCCATAACTGTTCAAGACTCTTCGATACGCAGATAGAAGCAATCTTAAGACTTCCAAACACCTTAGGAACGTATCCCACATTCCTTAAACAACTCAACTTCGTGTCCCACACGAAATCCTATCATAACCAACTCAAATCTTTCCAGATTTGAGCAATAACCGACTCAGCCGCAGATTGAGTCCATAATCCAACCGGTTGGACCTTTCCTACCAATTCTTTACGTCCACATCCCTTCATCACGCCTTGGAACCATGTTGCCACATCCATGCACTCCTTGCACACGTGCAAACACCTTCCAACGACGTCCACGATACCTTCATATGCATTGTTCTTGATCCAAACATTCTGCCCGACCTCCCGATCAACTTGTAACACCCTAGACTTCAAAAGGTAAGGGGGGAAAATTAAAATTTTTCAAACCAGAACCTAGCTGTTTAAATTCAAGATTTGAAAGGAAAATGAGACAAAGGGACAAATGAAAACAAAAAAAAAAGAAAAGAAGAAAACAGAATTGGGCCGCAGCCCACCCCTTTCCCCCACGTAGCCCATCTTTTTCCCCGCCTAGCCGGCCCAGCCCACAGCGCCCCTGTCTTTTTCCTATCTCTCACCGACGGACGGGCCCCGGCTGTCAGCCACCACTTCTCTTTTCTTCCCTCTTCTTCCCGTTGCGACGCGGTCCCTTCCTCCTCCTCCTCTCCTTTCTTTGGTCGCCGAGCGCTGCCAACCGAAAGCCGGCCGCCCCAACCGAAAGTGGGATTTGTTCCCCCGACTCCCTCAGATCCTCCGCCACCACCGCCACCCTATAAGAACCCTCTCTTGGAAAACCCAACCCCCTTGCTCCCCCCTCTCGGCAGTAGCAGACGGGAGCCGCGCTGCCGGTCATCTACCCCTCCGGTGAGCGCGGTGCCGCCACGAAAACCCCCTCGACCTCCCTGTTCCGTGCGGTCTAATCAGTTTCCCCCTCTACAGCGATGCCGGCGACCCCCTCCCGGCCTTCCCCGCTGAGAAACGGCGCCGAGAGCGCCGACTGCCTCATCTCCGGTGAGCCCTGCGTCTACCCCTTGCTATTCACCTTCCTCTCATTTCCCCCGTGACCTAACGCCTTAGACGACCTCACCGGATCTCATGAAGCGCCAAGGCCAAGAGAACCACGAAGGAACCGCCACCTTCGCCGGTCCCGACAACGACCAAAGCTCTCCACTGCGTCTACCCCCTCGCGAGCGCCCTCCCGATCTTCCAGACCCCGCAAACACCATAGGTGAGTTTCCCAGACCCCCCCTCTTCCGTTTCCCGTGCTTGGCTAGGGTTAAAAAGCTTCGTAGGGCGGAAACGACGAGTGCCGGCGAGCTCACAAGCCTTGGCTATGGCGCACCGCCAGTGGCCGGTTTCAGCCGGATCGCACCCGAGCCGCCCGATCTCATGTCAACGGTTGCGATTAGAACCCGGGATACCATTTCGTTTACATTAAATCCCGGCCGTAGATCACAGATCCGACGGCCTCCTTTTAAACCGAGCTGTTCCCGCGTGTCATTTTGCACTGGACCCCCCAGATCTTTCGGGATAGAACGAGCAGGCCCCTGGTTTTTGCGGAAATGACCTCAGACTAGTCAAAAATTAATGTTTTAGTGGAAACTTGACCCCGAGGCCCCTATGCTTCTCTGTTTTCGCGCTAGGCACCCCAGAAATCCTTTGTTTTAGTATTATCACCCCTGGAAGTTGCTAATTTAACAATCTAACCCCCTGGACATTCTGTTTATGCACTTAGACCCCTGTGTTAACACTGCATTTGACAAAACAGCCCCTGTAGGAGCTAGAAATTCATGTATTAGTCCTGAAAATACTAGCTGTTTTATAAAAAAACCTGCAGCACCCCAGATTGACATTCTAAACCCCCTGCATGATTTTATTTATGCAAAATAGCCCCTGCCACAATCTGTCCTAGCAATCAAACCCCTAAAACTTGCTGAAAATTTATAAAAAGACCTCTGCACATGATGATAATTGCCAAAAGGCCCATGATTTAGTTGTACCTAAGAAACAACCACTGAATAATGCTGAACAAACACTTTTGCCCCTATTTTCCTTGCTGAAAAAGATAAAAACACCCCTTGTGTAGCTGCTAAGATTACAATAGCATCCCCCATAGTTGTGGGATTTGCCATTTAATCTCTAGTAGTGCTGAATTTACATATTTACCCCTCAAACCCATACCAACATTTTACAATAGGTCCTAATGATGATTTTTGGCATAAGGCCTAAACCTGAACATGCACAAGGGGTGTAGAAATTGGGATTTATCTTGTATGCTTGATATGTAAATTATTAGAGAGTATTGGAATATCTTTGTCTTATTCATTTTTCTCGTTATTTTTCCTTCCCACCCTCGAATGGCATGGACAAATCAGCCCCCGAGCCGACACTGGACCTGCAAGCCCAAGACTTCGACGACCCCGAGCCGCGGCACTTCTCGAGAGGCAAGTGCCCTTGACCACTTTGCACCTTTTTAGGATCTTTAGTTCGAAATGCATGCTTTAGGTCTAAAATTGAATCCCATGTGATGAATGTTTACTAGTTCTTTCCTGACATACCTTGTAGCCGGGATGGGTAGTATAGGGTTTACATTTTATGTCATTATTTTCATGCTTAGCCCTGCTTAGATGTTGGGATGGGAGTTATTACATTTAAATTTCTGTATATCATGATGATTGTGATGATGTGGTGATGTATATGGTGTATGAGGAGGGTAGTATAGGGATCTAGCAGGCTGGTGGGTTACGGTGGGTGCCGAGTGCACGAGACTCGGGTTTGTGGTTAGATAGCCTGCGTAGATCCTAAGGACCGGTTCGTGAGACCTGTCAACTAGCTTATACCGTGCCGCCACAAGAACTGTTATGGGACAGTGTGGCCAATTAAGTTGTTCCTATCTTTCCTTGTTTACACCATAGAGATGTATGAGTGGCGCAAGAGGGGGCTTCTGCGGCAGAGGTTTCAGAGTGCCGCAGCGGTGAAACCTTAGCGGGTGTGCATGGGTTGGGTAGTGCAATGTAAAGGCCTTGTCGTGTACTCCTGGCCACACACCATAGGGAGTGTGAGATGGCACGAAGGAGTTTCTTGAGTCGCTGATGGGTGATGAAAACACGACTTGTGGGTAAAGGGTACAAACTCTGCAGAGTCAAAACTGTCTAGACAGCCGTGCTCACGGTCAAGAGCGGACTGGTAACTCTCTCATGATTAGCGTGAGTCGGTTCAGTTTGGTTTGGGTTGGAGGTTTGGGTTGAGACTACAGAGGTAGTGGAGGTACTTGGAGACATGATTGGGTTGGGTGGGGAATTTCACTAAATTAATAGGATGCTTAATAAGACTAAGGTATAGGTTGCTTAGTGCATAAGCCATGTTTAGCCTTCCTTGATTCTTGCCTCAGCATGCATAAAACTTTCCCACACTTGCTGAGTACATTATGTACTCAGACGTTTGTCTTTTTCCTCTTTTATAATTGTTGCTCAGTAAAAACAAGATCAAATGAATACGGTGTGAAGAAGTTCATGTTACTGCCAGTCGATTTGCCTGTGGACGGCCCAACAAGTTCTTCCCTTCCGCTGCTAACCGAAAACTCATTTCAAGGTATGAATATTGCTTATAATCGATATATAACTGTTTATCACGAATTGTCCTACATGTATGATTTAAACCGATCCTGGCATACATGTAGTTTGCGGCCGGTTTTGCTTTTTGTAAAACCGGGCGTGACACAACTCAATCACAATTCCTCACGATCTTGGTTGCTGAACCTCATATTCTCCCTAAGACTAGTTCAATGGATCCCGTCACCAGCCATATCTTGAACTCAAACAACACCTGCACATGAATAAACAACCAATACTTTTAAGAACAAGTCCGCGACTTGACTCACGTCAGTTCCGAAAACCACAACACCTTACTTGAACACCTCACATAAGCATATTGCAAACCATAGCAAAATGTTAACCATCGTAAACCGCCATAACACTTTAAAAACTTAGTAAAAGAATACTATGCAAACTTTCCATAGATGTAAAACATGTTCAAAACATTTGCATGGTAAAAACAGAACCATTGCGATTTAGCTCCGGACCTTGCCAAAGCTAACCGGACCTTGAGCCGGAGCTTACCAAAGCTAGCAGAACCTAGCACCGGAACTTACCAAAGCTAGTTGGACCTACCGACGGAGCTAACCAAACACATATCAGACCTAGCCATAGCAAGTCGGACCTTACGTCGGATCTTGTATGACAACTCGGACCTAGAGTCAGACCTTGACAAAAAGAGTATTTGTTAGAATTCAAAACTTTTATCGTCATTGCCAATGTATTCAGCACACATAGGTCTCACAATCTCCCCATTGATGAATGCATTGGCAACACAACTTAAAATCCGATCATTGGCTTATTCACATGAAAAGTTTTGAAAACAATCAAATGAGAAAGAAATTTTGAAACAAAAATTTCTCTCCCTATACATATTTCTCCCCCTTTGTAAATCAGAAATAAAATACGAAAAAAAATTGTCCCCCTAAGAAGAATCATGACAAAACACTTGTGAATCGTGCAATGTATGATCAATTTCTCCCCCTTTGACAATGTATTCAGCAAGGTTCAAAAGAGAAATTTTAATTGTTATGAGCATATTTATAACATATACATATAAAACAAAGCTCATCCAAGCCATACTATCAAGTAACTTACACTATCACATCAATGAGATACATAAAGTAGTATAAGCCATGCTAGAGATCAAGTGTAATTTTCAACTTAAGCAAGTCATAATCTCACAAATTTAACTATGTCAAGACCTGAAAGCATGACACTTGTTGCTGCATTTTAATTATTTTTTAAAGCATAAATTCAGATCATATGACATTTGCAAGAGATTATCTGCCGCATCAGCCTTATTCTAACCAAAAGCCAAGCCTATGTCATTTGACAATCAGAAGCTTGAGGACATGGTTTTAGTCATACACAACTCCTTCCAAGTTCATATCTAAGTGCAATGGTAAGCCATCTCAAAAGAAGAAGTGCGATGCATGCATATTCTCTTGATCTTTTTCTCAATTTTTCATTTGAACATAAAAGCTCAACATGTGAATAGTTGATTGATTATTTTTTATTATTAAAAGCACTTGTGAGCATGCAACAAGTTTAAAACAGCAAGAAAGTTCGATCATGACCAGATTTAGTGTAAATAACTATTCCAATTACTAGTCATGGCAAAAACTACAAAATGTATAACATGAGTAATGTAGTAAGAACTTTCAGCATATAAAAGGAATCACAAAGTCATATATGTATGAAATACTATGCTCACATTATTTTAAATTCAGATTCACACATAGACTTCCCAAGTTTCAAAACTCCCCCTCAATTTAAGCCATGAGGATGCATAACCCCTATTTCACTACGAATGAAACAAAAATGAGTGAAATCCAAAGGTTTTGTAAAAATGTCAGCCAATTGTTGTTCGGTATCTATATGGTGAAGCACAATGTTTCCTTTTTCAACATTATCACGGAGAAAGTGATATCTTATGTCAATGCGCTTTGTTCTCGAATGTTACACGGGGTTTTTAGCAATGCAAATGGCACTAGTGTTATCACAAAATAGTGGAACACTATCTAGATCAACCCCATAGTCCTTAAGTGTTTGAACAATCCAATGAATTTGTGAGCAAGCGCTAGCAGCAGCTACATATTCAGATTCGGTTATGGATTGTGCAATTGAATTTTGTTTTCTAGAGGACCAAGAAACAAGTGAATTACCAAGAAAATAACAAGCACCGGAAGTACTTTTCCTATCAATTCTTTAACCCCAAAAATCAGCATCTGAAAAAGCTTTCAAAGTAACGGTTGAGGAAGAAGGAAGAAAAATCCCAAATTCTTGAGTTCCATGTAAGTACCTGAGAATTCTTTTGACGCTTGACGATGTGAAGCACGTGGGGAAGCTTGAAGTCATGCACAAAGACATACGCTGAATTGTATGTCCGGTCTTGATGCCGTGAGGTACAAAAGTGATCCAATCATACATCTATATTCTTTTTGATCCACGGGTTCACCATCTTCATCAAGTTCAAGTGTCGTTGCTGTACCCATTGGTGTCAGAAGAGACTTGCTTTTATCCATGTTGAAGCGCTTAAGAAGGTCTCTTGTATACTTTGTTTGATGCACAAAGGTATCCTCCTTGGTTTGCTTGATTTGCAACCCCAAAAGGTATGTGAGTTCTCCCATCATACTCATCTCAAATTTTGAACACATCATAGCTGAAAACTTGGACATAAGATCATGAGAAGCACAACCAAAGATAATATCATACACTTGAACGACTAATGAGTTATTACCATGCTTAAGCACAAAAAGAGTTTTATCAACCTTGCCCATGGTAAACCCCTTTTCAAGTAAGAATGTTTTTAACCTATCATACCATGCTCTAGTGGCTTGTTTAAGACCATACAAGGCTTTGGACAGTTTGTAAACATGATTAGGAAAATTTGGATTTTCAAATCCCGGCGGTTGCTTGACAACCTCCTCATCTATGTAGCCATTAAGAAAAGCACTTTTAACATCCATTTGATATAACTTGAAACCTTTAGATGGAACAAATGCTAACAAAATTCTTATGGCTTCTAATCTAGCAACAGGAGCAAAAGTTTCATCAAAATCTAATCCTTCAACTTGTGTGAAACCTTGAGCAACCAACCTAGCCTTATTCCTAATCACAACCCCATCCTCACTTTGTTTATTTTAAACACCCATTTAGTTCCGATTAGAGTGTGACCTTGAGGTGGAGGTACTAATTTCCAAACATTATTTCTTTCAAAATTTTCTAACTCTTCTTGCATGGCAATAATCCAAGATTCATTAGTGAGTGCGTGTGATATATCTTTGGGTTCAAAAGAAGCAACAAATGCAGAATGAGCGTGAGAGTTTGGATCACAAAACCTGGACCGTGTGACTCGTTCGTGCAAGCTTCCAATCATTTATTGTGGAGGATGACTTTTGAGGACCCGGAGGGGAGTAGACAATTCACAAGCTCCTTCTTCATTTCATCACAAATTTAAGAACTTGTGTCTTGAGGACGATCAGGACCAGCAATGGTGGTCGTCGGTGCTGGTTGTGAATCAAAATCAGAAGCTGGAACAATGTCATTAGCTCCTGAATTTTCGGGCAGCAGCATCAGTTCTTCATCTTCTTCGATGAAAATACTCTCCCCCTGCGGATATGGGTCTGGTCTTGTAATATTAGAGCTAGTACATGGGCTAGCTTCATCAAAAGAAACTCACAAGTCTCCACAATTTTGTTAGTGTCATGTAAAAGCACACGTTAGCCTCTAGTATAAGATGGGTAACCAAGAAACATGCCATCAACGGATGTAGGTTCAAATTTGTCAAGATTACCATGTTTCTTAACAAAGCATTTGCAACCCAAGACCCGAAAGTGTGTGACACTAGCCTATGTCCAAACTGAAGTTCATATGGTGTTTTACCTAGCTTAGCACGCAAGAAAACACGATTTGAGACATAACAAGCAGTTGCAATTGCATCAGCCCAAAATTTTCAAGGAATTTGATATTCATCAAGCATAGTCCTAGCCATCTCAACTAAGGTTCTGTTCTTTCTCTCTACAACACCGTTTTGTTGAGGTACATATGGTGAAGAAAATTGATGATCTATTCCATTTTCATCACAAAAGTGATCAAACGATTGATTTTTAAATTCGGTTCGTTATCACTTCTAATTGCTTTTAAAGATCCTGGGTGATCAATTGATAATCTAAGAAATAAGTTTCTAAAGTGACTAAAAATTTCATTCTTAGGTGCCATAAAATAAACCCAAGAGTATCTAGAATAGTCATCAGCAATCACAAGAACATACCATTTAGCTCCGAAGGATTGAACACATGAAGGTCCTACGGTGTGAAGATGCAAAAGTTTACCCGGTTCAGTTGTCATGGTCATTATGAGAGGAGCATGTGAACCTGTAACCATCTTAGCATGTCTACAAGAAGAGAACACAATTTCTTTGCCCCTTTAAGCTTAGGCAGCCCACGTATGCGATCAAGAGCACTAACACGTGTGAGATGATCAAAGCTTACGTGACCAAGTCTACGATGCCAAAAATATAAGTCTTTTAAATCATTAGCAACTAGACATCTATGCTTAGAGGATGACATATCAAAATCAGCTTTAAAAACTCTTCCAAAATGA
The DNA here is from genome assembly GCA_030760725.1 of Neostapfia colusana. Lineage (NCBI taxonomy): Eukaryota > Viridiplantae > Streptophyta > Magnoliopsida > Poales > Poaceae > Neostapfia > Neostapfia colusana. The sequence goes on along the minus strand of JASWHV010000017.1, from coordinate 25,243,354 downwards.
GACATATTAAAAATGAGCTCACTATTTGAATCTACAACCTTGCAACAATTTTTAGTGAAAATAATTTCCAGATTTTCGTCTAGCAACTGTGAAACAGAAAGCAAGTTGTATTTCAAATTTTTAACAAGTGTCACATCTTTTAAAGTGTAGTGATTATTTACTCTAACCGAACCCTTAGCAATTATAGGAGTTGAAGAATTATCGGCAAAAGTAACATTTTCTACATGTGACACAAAAGAGAAGGAGGAGAATCATTCTTTGTTACTGGTCATGTGGCGTTAGCATCCTGAATCCACAAACCAAATGTTCTTCCTCAAGCGTGTAACCTACATAGAAGCACAATACGTCGATGACTCAATACTGGAGTTAGTCAAAATGCATTTAGGAATCCAGTACTGAGTCACACGACGTCCAGCAGAAGTAACACGCAAAGGTTGAGATGAAACAGCAGGTTTATGAGACAAAGTTTGAGGAATTTTGTACCCAACTACTGACCTACGAGGTGTTACATGAGTAGCACTAAAAACAGTAGGTCCGGAAGCAAACTTTGCATGTTTTTAACTCATTACAGCAGGTTGCATATTCCTAACATTCGGTTCAGCACATGCAACAGGTTTTGCACAGTTGTTATGTGATCTAGCAATCATTCTTTCCTTTTTCTGTTGCTTAGCTAGTGTATAACAAAAATCTATGACATGACCATCTCTGCCACAGTAGGTACAACGAAATTTAACTTTATGTTCATATCTAGATGAGCAGACAACATGTTTATTTGAAACTGAATGAGACAACACTCCTGCAGATTTAAAAACCACTTCTTTTTGTTTAGGAACTGTTTTCATCAAACCACTTCCTAATGACTTTACAATTTTAGGTGAATGTGCTTTAGCATGAGCATGGGAATCAAAACCTAAACCAGTTTTATCATTCCAAGATTTAGAAGAATTCAACAGCAAGTTCAAATTCTTATTCCCATTATAAAACCGCTCTAGTGTCCTATTCATGTCATCAAGTTTTTTAGACAAGTCTAGTCAGTTTTGACATGAAGTTTTTCCTTTTAGTTTGCAATTGAAACAATACTTAACTTCATGAGAACGTAAAGCATGGTTCAATATAGAAATTTCATTCATAGAATCTTGTAGTTTCTTATTAAGATCATCACAAATAGAACAATGCAAATCAATTAGCATCTTTCAAGTTTTTATCATTAAGTGCAGCAAACTCTCTGTTCTTTTCAATCTCTAACTCAAGTTTATCAAGTGTGGAGGTATGTGCACTTCTTAGAGAGGACAACTGTTCATATATTAAATCACATGAGGAACAAGAATCATCACTAGAAATCAAAGATTTCAAACGATTAATTTCAGATTCTAGTGACTCAATTTTAACAGCTTTGTCCCTAAGCTTGTTGTCCTTTTTCTTAACTATAACAGTGGCACGAGAAATAGCATCACACATTTCTTCACAAGTAGGACATACCTCTTCATTGTCGTTGTTGTGTTCTGCCTCCTCCATACTTGAACTTGACTTTCCCGCCATGAAACATAAGTTTGCCAAATCATCTTCATCTTCGTCACTTCCAATGTCCACATCGCTCAAGCCAAGTTCTAGAAGTGCGGAGATAAAACTTTTTACCAATTCGAGTCCTATAAAACCCTTCTTCTTTTTCTTATCGTTGGCAGAGGAGTGCTTCGTCCTAGTTTGCTTTTCATCATGGGAAGTAGGACCTAAAAGGTTAGGGCAATCCATATGAAAATGTCCTACCTTACCACATTCGAAACATCGTTGAGGTCCGGCACTTCCTCTCCTTCTAGTTCTCACATTTTGCAATGCTTTTGAGAACCGAGTAGAGATGAGTGCAAGTTCTCCTGGAAACTCTTCAATCTGTTCAAGAGTTAGAGAGGACAACAAAGAAAGTATACCACAAGATGAAGATTGACTAGATCTAGGCATGTCACGTTGTGAAACAAATGCAAGAGATTTGTTGGGGTTCTTACGTGATATTATGTCAATTTAATGAGTTTTTAACTTAGAATATAGCACATCTAATGTAAGTGTACTCATGACAGTAGATTCACGAATAGATGTAACTTTCATCTCCCAAATTGACATGTCTAATGCACTTAGTAATTGCCTAGCATTTTCAACATCTGAAAAATTAATGTTGACACCACGCAAGTTGATGAGAATTTTACTGAAGCGAGCAAAGAGGTCATCGATTGACTCACCGGGTTGCATCTCGAAGTGCATGTATTCTTTCTTGAACATATCTTGTCTTACCTCCTTGATCGTGTTGGATCCTTCGTGGTAGTCACAAAGTGCTTTCCACACATCGTATGCAGATCGGAGGTGTGCAACATGGTCGAAATCACTTTGAGTTAATCCTTGTATGATCAAGTTCCATACTTTGTTGTTGTTATCAACATCTCTCATGTTCGTAGCTATGACTTGATTGTTTGGCGGCACGTCATAAGGCTTGTAAACCTTTTCCCATATTGCGAAGCCTTGCGCCTGGATGAAAGCCTCCATACGTGCCTTCCAAACCTGAAAATCAATGCCACTGAACACACATGGTTTTGCGGAGTATTTCTCCATGATGATTAGTCAAAACACATGCAAATAACAAAGATTAGAGCCTCGTGGCTCTGATACCAAATGTAGGATCGAAGAGCATGTGAAAAGCTACGAGAGGGGTGAATGGTAGATTTAAACTTTTTAGCGGAAGCAAAAAAAAACTCGGCAGAAAATCGATCTGTTAAAAAACCATGTATGCGACTGATCTAAACGTGTTCAACCGTGACAAAAGTGGTATATATTATAGATAATCAATTCACGAAGACACGACACACAAGAATCACGGAAATCTGTAAAAAAACTCAAGTTATGATCGAAAGATCAAACGAGGGTCAATCTGTTTACTCGAGTAAAAACCAGATCTGCAACACTGTAAAGAAACTCGTGTAGATCAGAAACTACCAATCCAATGACCGTGAAATTTTTACATATCATAGATAATCAAGTTTTTAAGACAACCCAAAAAGAATCACGTCAATTGGATCTGTAAAACTCGAGTTATGATCAAAGCACCAAAGCACTGTTGTGCTGTCCAGAAACTCGACGAGAAAGATTTGAAAAAAAAACAAGTCGGACGAAAAAGGCACAAAAGCTCCTCTAAATTATGAATTTTATTGATCAAAACATAATAGGAACAGCCCAAAGTCATATTCCCACGAGCTCTTATCACCGTCCCTTGCGGTTATTGAGTACCGCTTGCTCCCATGTTGTGACGTAGTAATCGACTTGTGTGGAAACAGTTTGCAAAGTTTTAATTGCTGCTATGATTATTGTAAATTGCATGAAAACCCTGTTTGAAGTAGAAATTGAGCAAACTAAAGTTATTTTCGACCTTGGGACAAGTAACATTGGAATGAAGCGTTTCTTATTTGATTGTGGAGTTCCAATGTTGCTGGGCGCAAGGTCACTACTATTGTGGCTAAAATCTGAAAGTTAAGGATGAACTCATAGACGAGTCTTTTTGCAACTTATATGTTTAGGTCTTAAGTTACTTTCATGTGGAGTTGCATGTCTTAGGAGAGACGGTTAAGTCTTACTGAGCCTTTGTGCTTACTCTTACCATATGAGTGGTTTTGCAGGTTAATATCGACGCATATAAAGAAGGTTGTCCGGTGAGACTCGGAGACTTCCGAGTCATGTTACACATGGAGGACCTAGCCGCTGCCATGTCTTCGTGTTGCTAGCGAGGGGAGTCCACGGGCTGGACCTCTTCTCGGGTGCTCACTAGTTATTCGACGTGTGCGGTTTGTAGTCTTCCGCTGTAGCTATTTTATGTAAAGTATTTACAAAGAACTTTTGTAAGCTTCCGCTTTTGATTTATGTAATACAGTGTTCCTTATATGTGTGCTGTTGGGTGCCGCATAACACGGCACCACCCAATGTGGTTCCTAGGCAAGGTGCCCCGTCCCCGTGACTGAACGGGTGGCGATCAGGGGCCCCCTTAGACAGTAGATTCATGAATGGATGTAACTTTCATCTTCCAAGTTGCTGAGAATTTTATTGAAGCAAGCAAAGAGGTCATTAATTGACTCACCGGGTTGCATCTCGAAGCGCATGTATTCTTTCTTGAACATATCTTGTCTTACCTTCTTGATTATGTTGGATCCTTCGTGGTAGTCACAAAGGGCTTTCCACACATCGTATGCAGATCAGAGGTGTGCAACACGGTCGAAGTCACTTTGAGTTAATCCTTGTATGACTAAGTTCCGTGCTCTATTGTTGTTGTCGACATCTCTCATGTTCGTAGCCGTGACTTGATCATTTGGTGGCACGTCATAAGACTTGTACACCTTTTCCCATACTGCAAAGCCTTGCGCCTGGACGAAAGCCTCCATTCGTGCCTTCCAAACCTGAAAATCAATGCCACTGACACACAAGGTTTTGCGGAATATTTCTCCATGATGATTAGTCAAAACACGTGAAAATCAAAAAGATTAGAGCACTGTGGCTCTGATACCAATTGTAGGATCGAAGAGCACGTGAAAAGTTACCAGAGGAGGGTGAATGGTAGATTTAAACTATTTAGTGGAAGCAACAAAAACCCCCTCAACAGAAAATTGATCTGTTAAAAAAACCATGTATGCGACTGATCTAAATGTATTCAACTGTGATAAGAGGTATATATTATAGAGAATCAAGTCACGAAGACACAACAATAAGAATCACAGAAATCCGTCAAGAAAAACTCAAGTTATGATCGAAAGATCAAACAAGGGTCAATCTGTTCTACTCGAGTAAAAACCAGATCTGCAACACTGCAAAGAAACTCATGTATATCAGAAACTAAAAATCCAATGTCAATGAAATTTTCACTGATTACAGATCATCAAGTTGTGAAGACAACCCAAAAAGAATCACGTCAATTGATCTGTAAAACTGGAGTTATGATCAAAACACCGAAGCACTGTTGTGCTGTCTAGAAACTCGATGAGAAAGACTTGACAAAAACAAGTCGGACGAACAAGGCACAAAAGCTCCTCTAAATTACGAATTTTATTGATCAAAACATAATAGGAACAGCCCAAGGTCGTATTACCACGATCTCTGTCCTCCCTTGCTTATATAACCAGCCCGGAGGCCAACCGAATTCAAACTAGGACTCTAATCCTACTCAGTTTCTGAATCGAAACTTTCCATAACTGCTCAAGACTCTTCTATAGAAGCAATCAGACTTCCAAACAACTTAGAAACATATTCTACATTCCTAAAACAACTCAACTTTGTGTCCCACATGAAATCCTATCATAACCAACTCAAATCTTTCCATATTTGAGCCATAACCGACTCAGCCGCAGATTGAGTCCATAATCCAGTCGGTTGGACCTTTCCTACCAATTCTTTATGTCCACATCTCTTCATCACGCCTTGGAACCATGTTGTCACGTCCATGCAATCCTTGCACACATGCAAACACCTTCCAACGACATCCACTATACCTTCATATGCATTGTTCTTGATCCAAACATGCTGCGCGACCTCCCGATCAACTCAACCACAATTCCTACCAAACTTGGTTGTTGAACCTCATCTTCTCCCTACGACTAGTTCAATGGATCCCATCACCAGTCATATCTTGAACTCAAGCAACACCTGCACATGAATAAACAACCAATACTTTCCAGCACAAGTCCGTGACTTGACTCACGTTAGTTCCGAAAACCACTTGACTCACGTTAGTTCCGAAAACCACAACACCTTACGTGAACACCTCACATAAGCATGTTGCAAACCATAGCAAAATGTTAACCACCGTAAACAGCCATAACACTTCAAAAATTTAGTAAAAGAATACTAAGCAAACTTTCCATAGATGCAAAGCAAGTTTGAAACATTTGCATGGTAAAAACAGAACCATTGCGATTTAGCTCCGGACCTTGCCAAAGCTAACCGGACCTTGAGCCAGAGCTTACCAAAGCTAGCAGAACCTAGCATCGGAACTTACCAAAGCTAGTCGGACCTACCGTCGGAGCTAACCAAACACTTGACGGACCTAGACATAGCAAGTCGGACAGTTGGGGTTTCACACAAACCGTAGAACGGCGGGTGTTTATCTAAGCAAAAAACCACCAAATATGGCCGGCGGCTGCAGTATTTAAAGGCTAGGGTTTGACCATAAGACCTTTAGACGTGTCCCTAATGGACTCATACGGGATACAAGGCCCAAAAGCCCAATACGGTGGTGCAACACCGGACAGAACTCCAAATTCAACTTGTTTCAACAACTCCCAACGACTCCCGGCGAATTTTAATGTGGGACCAGAACCATTGGAAAGCTTATCTTCTCATATTTCCATGCATATGTAGAACGTCAAAAACGGAGTATGTATGCATCCTGGGCGTCCGTTTTAGATGTACTGCTCCTGGACTCCGAGTTGAACTCGAGTCCGAGTTGGTGACTGTTTCCATCAACTTGTGGACGCCCCATATGATTCTCCACGTCCCCAAATCCTCCTCCCTTTACTTGTTGATCTTGTCCGTGGTTCCTAATAACAATTAAATCATTCGATAGCAATCCATTCTCAAAATCACATGGGTAGGAAGTTAGGAACGAGTTCACCTGCTGATTTAGTAACCATGCTCGTCTTCTTGTGATTGGTCCTTGTATATCAATGTGAATATCCACTGTTGTGATGTCCTCATCATCCTCCCCCTCTCTAATCGGAGTCGTCCTCGACTCAAGATCATCTTCTTCCCCCAAGTATGGTCGTAAATCTGAAATGTTAAATGTGGGACTAACCCCAAAATCGGGAGGCAACTCAAGCTTATATGCATTGTCATTGATCTTTTCAACAATCTTAAAAGGACCAGAAGCTCGTGGCATAAGTTTAGATTTTCTCAAGTGAGGGAATCGTTCTTTTCTCAAATGTAGCCATACCAAGTCCACTGGTTCAAGTTTTACTTCTTTTCTACCTTTACTACCAGAAATTCTATACTTCTCATTCATCCTTTCAATATTTTTCTTTGTAGTTTCATGCATCTTAAGAATGAATTCAGATCGTTGTGTAGCGTCCAAATTTATATTTCAGAAGGAGGCAAAGGTAATAAATCAACAGGAGCACGGGGATTGAAACCATACACTACCTGGAATGGGCTTACCTTTGTAGTAGAGTGAACTGAACTGTTGTAAGCAAATTCTATATGTGGTAAACAATCCTCCCAACCCTTTAAATTTGTTTTTAAAACAGCCCACAACATAGTGGATAGAGTACGATTTACTACCTCAGTTTGTCCATCGGTTTGTGGGTGACATGTGGTTGAAAACAGCAGCTTGGTTCCCAATTTATACCACAAAGTTCTACAAAAATGACTTAAAATTTTTGCATCACGATCAGAAAAAAAATGGTATTTGGTACACCATGTAAACGAATAATTTCTGTCATAAACAAATCAGCAATGTGTGAGGCATTATCATTCTTATGACAAGGTATAAAATGTGCCATTTTGGAGAAACGATCAACAACCATAAAAATACTATCCCTCCCCCTCTTAGTCCTAGGCAATCCAAAAACAAAATCCATGGAAATATCCTTCCAAGGTAAACTAGGAACAGGAAGAGGCATATAAAGACCATGTGGGTTAAGTCGAGACTTAGCTTTATTGCAAGTAGTGCATCGTGACACGTAGCGCTCGACATCACGTCTCATGTTTGGCCAAAAGAAGTGTGTGGCCAGCACGTCCTCCGTTTTATTCACTCCAAAATGTCCCATCAAACCTCCTCCATGTGCTTCTTGCAAAAGTAATAGGTGAACGGAACTAGCAGGAACACATAGCTTGTTAGCACGATAGAGGAGGCCCTCCCATAGTACATATTTATTCCATGTTCTTCCTTCTCTACAATTTTCAAAGGCATCTTTGAAGTCCAAATCAGTAGGATATAATCCTTTTATTGTTTCTAAACCAAATATTTTATGATCAAGTTGGGACAGCATGGTGTAACGTCTAGATAATGCATCTGCAATAACATTCTCCTTCCCTTTATTATGCTTAATGATGTATGGAAATGATTCTATGAACTCAATCCATTTAGCATGTCGTTTATTCAGATTGTTTTGGCACTTAAGATACTTCAAAGATTCATGATCGGAATGTATGACGAACTCCTTAGAACAAAGGTAATGTTGCCAAGTTTGTAGAACTCGCACTAACGCATACAATTCCTTATCATAAGTAGAATAATTCAGAGATGGACCATGCAATTTTTCACTAAAAAATGCAACGGGTTTAAACCTCCTTGTATGAGAACACCTCCAATACCAATGCCGCTTGCATCACATTCTAGCTCAAATGTCTTGTCAAAATCAGGAAGTTGTAGCAATGGTGCTTGTGTAAGCTTTGATTTGACAACATCAAAAGCTTGTTGCTGCTGTTCGTCCCATCAAAACTGCACTCCCTTCTTCGTCAGTTCATGGAGAGGTGCTGCAATGATGCTGAAATCCCGCACAAAGCGTCGATAAAAACCTGCAAGACCAAAAAAACTACGCACCTGCGTGACGGTCGATGGAGTTGGCCAGCTAGTGATCGCCACAATTTTTTCCTCATCCATCTCAATTCCCTGCGATGAAATGACATATCCAAGAAACGAAACTCGATTGGTGCAAAAGACGCACTTTTCGAGGTTATCAAACAAACGTGCATCTCTCAAGACACTGAAAACAGCACGTAAATGATTAAGATGTTCATCATATGACTTGCTGTAAATGAGGATATCATCGAAGTAAACCACCACAAATTTTCCAATAAAAGCACGTAAAACCTCGTTCATTAATCGCATAAAAGTGCTAGGTGCATTAGTTAAACCAAAAGGCATTACTAACCACTCATAAAGTCCAAACTTGGTTTTAAATGCAGTTTTCCATTCATCTCCTAGTGTCATTCTAATTTGGTGGTAACCACTATGCAAGTCAATTTTGTGAAAATAATAGCACCACTCAATTCATCAAGCATGTCATCTAATCGAGGAATAGGATAACGATATCGAATGGTGATGTTATTAATCGCTCTACAATCAACACACATGCGCCAGCTACCATCTTTCTTAGGAACCAAAAGAACAGGAACAGAACAAGGACTAAGGCTTTCACGAATATACCCACGGTTCAAAAGATCTTGAACTTGTCGCTGAATTCCCCTTGTCTCTTCCGGATTCGTCCTACGCCGCATGATTTGGCAAACTTGCCCCTAGAATCAAGTTGATCTTATGTTCAATGCCCCTCATAGGTGGTAATCCAGGGGGTATCTCGGGGGGAAACACATCCGCAAAATCCTGCAAAAGGTTAGCAACAGCAGGGGGCAATGCAATGGACACTTCATGAATTGAAAACATGGCTTCTTTGCATACTAAAGCGTAGTACATCCCCTTGGTATTAAATAAATCAGCAAGGTCAGATTTAGTTGTAAGCAACGAAGGTAATTTTAACTTAATTACTTGCTGTTTTTCAGAGTCTAGTGATTTTGTTGCCTTATCATCACGTGTTTTACTTTTCTCAAAATGTACAATTTCAGCAGGAGTCATAGGAAGCAAAGTGATTTTCTTTCCTTTATGCATCAGAGTATATTTTTTAGTTCTACCATGATGAATAGCATCCGTATCAAATTCCCAAGGATGTCCCAACAAAAGAGAACAAGCATCCATAGGTACGACATCAAAATCAGCAAAATCATGGTAAGAACCAATCGAAAAATGTACCCTCGCTGTTTGTGTTACCCTAACCATACCGCTGTTGTTGAACCACTGAATGTGGTATGGATGAGGGTGTGCTCTTGTTGTCAACCCAAGTTTCTTGACCACATCCGTGTTCACCAAGTTGTTGCAGCTGCCTCCATCAATTATGGTGTGCACGCGCACTACAGGAAACATCGCAACTTACGACGTCTACGGGCCCGTGGCCATCGTAAGTTAATGGGCCATCGTAAGATAACCGTAACTTACAACGGTCGCAACCCTAAGCCGTCGTAAGTTACACCACCATCGTAAACTAAGTGTAACTTACGACGGTCGTAACCTAAGCCGTCGTAAGTTACGTGACCGTCTTAAGTAGATGGTTTTAACCCGCGCCCCGGCCCGGGCTCGGGCTATTGCCCGAGCCCCAACCGCCGCAGCGCCGCCCCGCCGCCGACTCGCCGCCGCCGCCGAGCCGCCACCGGGCGCCGCCGCTCGACCGTCCGGCGCCGCCCCGAGCCGGCCGCCACCGCCCCGAGCCGCCCCGGACCCGCCCCGAGCCACCCGGCGCCGCCCCGGGCCGCCCGACGCCGCCTCGCTGCCTCCGTGCCCAACTCCGTGCTTCCCGCGGACCGCCGCCGCCTCCGTCGCCGCAGCCATCGCCATCGTCGCCAAACAAATCAAGTAAGTTTTTTAGTTTTTGTAATTAGTTGTTAGTTAGATTAGATAAAAATTTTATTGCTTAATGAATTTGTATGTATTTAGTAGATAATTAGTTTAGTTGTTAATTATTTGGTTTAATTTAGTAATTGTTTCTGATTTTAGTTATTTAATTTAGTTAATTGATTGATTAGTTGTTTAAGCACATTGTTATTGTTTTACCCCCGGCCCCGCTGCCACCAGCCCCCGCCGTCGCTGACAGCATACCGACGCCTAGGCGTCCAGTCGGTGGCGGGGGGATGTGTGGGCGGCTCGCCTCGCCTGGCCGAGCGTCGCCGATGTCGGTGCCGCCAATGCCGGCGCTGCCTCCGCCCGCCGCCATCGCTGCAAGGCGCCGCCGGCCCCCCGTGCTCTGGAGAGGAGAGAGGGAAGGGGATGAAAATGAGTGTATTAGGGTTGTGGGCCGTTTTTCATGACCCTCATAGAACGCGTGGACCGTCGGATTAGATCCGACGGTCATGGGCCCTTGGGCTGCTCAGCCCTGCCCCGAGCTGACCTCCGCCGCCACCTCCATCGCCGCCCGCCGCCGCCGCCTCCACCGCCGGCCGCCATCCTTCAATCCATGGCCATCGTAAGTTAATGGACCATTGTAAGATAACCGTAACTTACGACGGCTGCAACCCTAAGCCGTCGTAAGTTACACCACCATCATAAACTAAGCATAACTTACGACGGCCATAACCTAAGCCGTCGTAAGTTACGTGACCATCGTAAGTAGATGGTTTTAACCGCCGCCCCGGCCCGGGCTACTGCCGCCCCGCCGCCGATTCGCTGCCGCCACCGATTCACCGCTGCCGCCAAGCCGCCGCCGAGCCACCGCCCCGCCCTGCCGCAGCCGCCGCCGTCCCGCCCCAAGCCCCGCCTGGCCGCCCCTGCTCGCGCCGAGCCCTGGCCGCGCCTCGGCCGCCGCCGCTCGCCCCGCCTCGAGCCTCACCCTGCTGCGCCGCCTAACCCGCCTCGCCCGGCCCCTGCTCGCCGCGCCGCCTGGAGCCCCTGCTCGCCACGCTTTGAGCTCCTGCTCGCCGCGCCACCTGGAGCCCCTGCTCGCCACGCTTTGAGCTCCTGCTCGCCGCGCCGCCCAGCCCCTGCTCGCCGTGCCGCCTCCCGACGCTGTGTATGTGTGACCCAACACCGTGTGTATGTGTGTATGTGTGACCCGACACCGTGTGTATGTGTGACCTGACACCATGTTTATGTGTGATTACATGTTTAATTTGATCTTAGTTGATTAATTGTTTAATTAGTATTGTAATTGATTATTGTTGAATTAATACTTTGATTGATTGCGTGATTAGTTACTATATGTAAATAAATGGGTTTCGGCCCGGTCTGGCCTGACACGACCCATTTAGGGTCTGTCACGGCCCATTTAGTGGTAATGTATTAGTCGAGACCGGCACGGAGGACGGCAAGCTCCCCCGCGTGGAAGGCGGGACCCGACGGGGCGGTTTCATCTTTGACCCACTTACGACGGGGCATAACGTACGACGGCTAACCCTAAAGGCATCGTAAGATAATGGCAGGCTCTAGTGGGGCATAACTTATGACGGCTGACCCACTTATTTGTCTCTCTCTCGTTCTTTCCTTCTCTCTCGTTCTTTCCTCTCTCTCTCTCTCTCTCTCTCTCTCTCTCTCTCTTTTAAATGACTCAAAAATTAAAGATTGACGTAAACCTATACAACATGCGTCACCCGTTTCGAACCAGCCCGTCTCACATGTGTTACGCATGTGAGACGTGTAGGTTCGGAATTGTCCCTTTTTGGACAGCCTGGGAGTGACCGAGGGGGCGTGGCTTGTGATGAGACGCGGGTTTAGATCTAGACGAGATTTCGACAGCATAACCCTGTTGTTCTCTGCTGCACCATTTTCGGTCGTGCAGTGGAGAACAGCGGGGTTATGCTGCCGAAATTTCGTTCGGATCCAGACCACGCGTCTCGTCATGAGCACGCTCCACTCGGTCACTCTTGGGTGGTTTTAAGACCTATCCTTTCCAATAGATGTAGGACCGTGACATAAATAAATTATAAAGTAACTATAATTTCTTTGACATTAAACTGCAGATTCAAACATGGGTGAGGACCGTAGTTGGATGTATACCGGTTGGAAGAACAGTTCTGGTGGTCACTCGGATGAGTGGTTCGCCAAGACAGATGCTTTTGTAGATCGAGCTTTTCCATTGTCAAAGATCGATAAGGTGCGGTGCCCATGTACGAAATGGCGGAATACCAAGTTTCTGGACGAAATGACGGTCTCGATACACTTGTGTTGAAACGGTTACACACCACGTTATGAGGTGTGGACCTTCCACGGCGAGACAACTTCTAAAACTGTACAAGAAGTGGAAGAGGAAAATGATGATAACACGGGGGTTGATAGGATGGATGAGATGCTTGAAGCTATACAACCAGAGTTTACGGAGGATCCTCCTACAACGGAGGTTGAAGCATTCTTCAAGCTTCTCAAAGCTTCAGAAGAGCCGCTGCATGAACACACTGAAGTGACCCTCCTCACTTTCATGACTAGACTTATGGCAATTAAGTCTAAGTACTTCTTTTCTAATAACTGCTACAACGACCTCATCAAATTGATCAGCGACATCCTTCCACAGCCTCATAAAGTACCTAAAGATATGTATCAGGCGAAGAAATTGCTTTCCGGTCTTGGTATGAAATATAAGAAGATTGATGTGTGTCCAGATAATTGCATGCTTTTATGGAAAGAGCATGCAAAAGAGAAGAAATGCTTAAAATGTGGTGAATCAAGGTTTGTCGAAGTTGTTAATAACGATGGTGATAATGTGATGACAGAAGTCGCACGTAAGCAACTTCGTTACTTACCCGTGACACCTCTGTTGAAGCGGTTGTTTCTATCAAAAAGAACGACCAGACACATGAGATGGCACAAGGAAGGTGTACGTGAGAACAATGTAGTCATGATACACCCGGCCGACGGTGAGGCATGGAAGACGCTTGACCGGTTCGATCCAGACTTCAGTCGTGATGCGAGAAATGTTCGCATCGGGTTGGCAACAGATGGATACTCGCCGTTCAGTACAAACGCCACACCATACTCCTGTTGGCCTGTCTTTGTCATTCCGTACAACCTACCACCAGCTCTTTGCATGAAGTACGAGTTCATGTTCCTTAGCCTCATTATACCTGGTCCGGATCATCCTGGGCCACGTCTCAACGTGATGTTGAAACCGCTGATCGAAGAATTGAAAATGTTGTGGACAGGAGTCGAAGCGTACGACTGTTACAAAAAGCAGAAATTCAACCTTCGAGCTGCTTATTTGTGGTTCGTCCATGATTTCCCAGCATACGGTATGTTTTCTGGATGGAGCACTCACGGTTGTTTGACTTGTCCAATATGTGCTTCTGACACGGACTGTTTTCGACTTACTCATCGAGGAAAGATATGCTACTTCGATTGTCACAGACGTTGGCTGCCTCCGAATCACATGTTTAGGCAACAGAGGAATGTCTTTAAAAAAGACACCGTTGTCACTAAAGGACCACCAAAACATCTAAACGGATCTGAAATATCTAATATGCTGGACAAACTGGTGCCAGATAAAGGATGTCCTGGATATTTTATCGGTTACGGAGAGGATCACAATAGGACTCATATATGTGGACTATGGGAGCTACCATATGTGAAGTCGTTGATACTAATGCATAACTTTGATGTAATGCATCAAGAGCGTAATATGGCCGAATGTATTATAAGCACATGCATGGACATGACGGACAAAATGAAAGACAATATAAAGGCTTGAAATGACCTGGCAGAGCTTTGTAACCGTCCAACTCTTGAGCTCTCTGAAAGTGGTGCTAAACCATGTGCTTCTTTCTGTATTCGATCTAAAGAAAAGAAAGAAGTACTCAAATGGTTGAAAAATTTGAAATTCCCAGATGGTTACGCAGCTAGTTTGAAACGAGCTGTGAATATCAAAACGGGAAAGCTGACATGGTGGAAGAGTCATGATTATCACATAATTATGGAAAGACTTCTACCTATTATGTTTAGGGGCTATTTTGATGATGCGGTGTGAAAGGTGCTAGCCGAGCTTAGTCACTTCTATAAACAGCTCTGTGCAAAAGAAATCACGATAAAGATGATGCGTAAATTGGAGGAGATACCGGTACTATTATGTAAGATGGAAAAAAATTTTCCTCCAGGGTTTTTCAATCCAATGCAACATCTCCTCATCCATCTTCCATTTGAAGCCTAAAGTTGGAGGTCCCGTGCAATATAGGTGGATGTATCATATTGAAAGAGCACTAAGATATTTGAAACCAATGGTTCGTAATAGGGCAAAGGTAGAAGGATGCATCGCTGAAACATTTACTCTACAGAGAAGTAAGATACTTTTCAAGTGTTTACTTTGCAGAGGAAAACAATGTCAACACTTCGGCAATGCGGTACAATGTGGATGAGCAACCTCCTTGTAGTGATCTCTCTATTTTTGCAAAAAGAGGCACTACTGTTGGTAGTTCCACTTCCTACAACTCTACCGCAAAAGAAAGGAGTGTTGATTTCCTTTACATGTACGCGAATATAGATGAGATGGACAAATATTTCGAGTAAGTGTTTGTCTTACATTTATACTAATCGGCGTATTTTGTAACACATCTATTCTAAAAAGTTTTTTTTCATACAGTGAGTTCCACAAGCAAAATTGGACACATAGACATCAACCTACGAGCAAACAAGTAGAAGTGATGCGACGGGAAGGAATAAATGGAGGACCTAATTTCCTATCCTGGTTTCGAGATCATGTAACATTTTCTCGTTAACTTAGCAATATTTACAAAGTATTCTTATAACTTATGAGTATTTACAAAGTTTTCTTATAACAGAGCATGAAAGATGCCGACGTCCATGAAGACTTGCGACAACTATCCTATGGATTGATTAAAGTTAGGAGCTATGGTCGATATGACGTCAATGGCTACCGATTCCGTACAAATCAATTTGAATCTCTTCGTCCTCTCACGGCAACATCTAATACCGGAGTTGTGACGAGGGCAGTCGACTCTCAAGGATGTGAAACTAATTATTATGGAATCATTAATAAAATCCTTGAATTTGCTTTTGCCGGGAATAAGGATCTTTGAGTAGTATTCTTTGACTGTGATTGGTTTGATATCATTCATGGAACTCGACTAAACCAATTTGGCATGGTGGGAGTCAAACACAACGAACGGCTACGAGGATACGATTCATTTGTTCTTGCACACCAAGTGGAGCAAGTGTATTATCTATCTTATCCGTGCAAAAAACTCAAAGCTTGGTGGGTTGTACATAAGGTCAATCCTCGTGAGCGGTTATACACTCCAGGAGATGATGGTTACCATGATACTGATGAGGTTGACGAGGTTTACCAAGAACAAGAGTTGCCAGACTCGTTTATCATTGAGCCTGGTGTAGGACTCGATGACTTAGTTGGAGATGCTCAAGATGTCGAGACTTCTGATATGCGTAAACGGAAACGAAATCCAGTTCAGACGCTCACGAAAGAAGATCGATGGTCTGGTTTAAGGAGTAGGGTACATGATCATGACGTTGATGAATTTTGAAATTGATGATGTAACATTTTCTTCACTAACTTAACATAAATTTTGTCGTCATCAAAGGGGAGCGGCAATATTTATCAATTATTCCTTGCAACAGGATGTCGTCATCAAAGGGGAGCGGGAAGAAGGGGGCACGAGGGTTCCTCAGTTGGTCACAGGACCTCTTCTCAGGTAGCTCGTCAGGTGCGAGCAGACGCTCTCAGCTGATGAGGCACCTACCAGACTTTGCGGGCCGAGCTCTGGCCTTACAGCGCACAGAGGTAAATTTCAGTTATCAATCATGTTATTTTAAATTGCACTTATAAATAATTTATTCTTATCAATCTTTTTTTGCAGTCTGACTCACAGTCAGATTCAGAGTCAGAGGTTAGGGCGCCGCCATAGGCAAGCCAGCCCCCGGAGCCGGCTACCCTACCTTCGGAGCCAACAAGCGTGGAGCCTTCGGGCTCTAGTGGTGACCAGCCTTCCGGGTCACCGGACGTGGTGCCCGCGCAGAGACGACGGACGAGGAGGACCCACTTTGTGGCTTCTCCTGCTGTTCCTCGTGAGTGGGTCACTATTCGTCCAGTTGGAGGCAGGTAAAAAAATCATATACTTGGTACATATTTCATGATGTCTACAGATACTTACTGAGATAACAAATTTTGCAGATCTTGGTACGACTGTTTGTTCATGGGCCAGGGACACCACAGGCAGGTTAACGGTGTCATCGGGGCTTTAGTGCGTTTGCACTATCCCGGTGTCATCGATGATGTCCCTGCTTTGTCGTGGGACGACTACGCTCGTGTCTCGCACGAGGTGCACGGCACTCTTCAGGGGGCCGTGTGGAACGATTTTATGGTATGTTTAAATGTTTACATTCTTCAACTCATTTAAATTGTTAATGCATATTGATTAAATGTTTGTTTTCTTAAAGCTGAGGTACCAGTTAGAGGAAACGAGCGAGAGCATGATGGAGCACGCGACACTCGTGTTCCACACAAACGCTCGGAAGCTCGTGACGCAGGCATTGTCGTACGCCCGCATAAAGGCCGTTAACGACTACCAGAAACGACATCAGTAGCAGCAGGAACAGGGTCCCTTTAGAAGGGACTCCGACACGTACTTGACCGAGGACCAATACGCAGAGGTAAGTTCTAATTGTTAAAAAAACTCAATAGTTACTTATATTAACAGTTAATGATATACTAAATATGTGCAGGTTAGTATTTCCTGGTTAGAGTGTCAACCCGAAGCATACCAAGCTCTCTGTCGGTATTGGGCTAGCGATCACTTCAAAGCTAAGTCCATGAGGGCTCGAGGATGCAGAGGGTCCGACGGGAAGCACACCTATGGCGTCGATGGTCATTTGCGTTTGGCTAAACGCATGGTAAGTGTATTATAAGTTTGTTTATGTGTTCATAACATATTTATCCTACTAACACGCATCTACAGGAGCGAGAGATCGGCCAGGAGCCTAGTGCGATCGAGGTTTGTAAGAGAAGTCACAGGGGAAGTGACCCGTCGCAGCCGGGGCAGTGCAGTCAGGTCGCGACCGATCGATTGGTAAGTTTACAGGATTATTCAATTTAATTATATCCAATATTATTATTGATACACTAACACCATTTCTATGTTTTTTAGGAAAAGTATGGGCAGGAAGTCATCAAAATACATGGTGAAGGGTACGATTGGGAAAACGTGCCAATCGACCCTCAAGCCGTGTATGCAAGCGGCGGCGGGAAGGCCCATGGTCGGTGAGTTGGTTTCTTTGATTTAGTTTTTCCAATCTTCCTTCTTTTACTTATTATTTTTCTTTCTTTTGTAGGTTTGCCATTTTCGATGGAGTTGTCGACTCGAGGTCGGCGCGACCTGCGAGAGGCACTTCATCGACGCAGGCTTCGTCGGTTGGTCCGTCGAGTGGCCGTCTCTCGCAGAGGGACATGGAGTTCCGTGCCATGCAGGAGAGGCTGGCGCGGACCCAGGAGGAGCTCGATAGGACGAGGGCCATCCGGGAGTACCAAGCTAACTACATGGCCCAGATGCAGGCAGCGGTCGAGGTAAGTAATTTCAATTACTGTAGCACTTTCATAACATTTCAGTAATACATATGTTCTAATATTTTCCAATTATAGGCCCTAGCTCGACAGAACGGCCAACAAATCAGGATTCCTGCGTGGCAGTCGCCACAGGTGACCCCGTCACAGGAGCCCGCAGCCAAGGTGCCTCTGGTACAGGTAATAAACTCTTTAATATTGTATTTTTCATCTAACATAAGGAAAGAGGGAGATGTAGAGTGGTACAGAAGGGAGAGAGGGAGTGCGAGAGAGAGTAAGAGTGGGATGGAGAGATCGAGTGTTGCAATAGAGAGAGAGTGCGAGAGAGGGTGTGAGTGAGAGTAACATAAAGAGGGGATGAATAGTACAGGGAGGGGAAGAGAGTGAGAAAAAAGAGAAAGGCATTGATATATGAATCCAAACCGTTGTAACTACTCATGTGTTTTGTAGGGTTCGGCGACGGAGGCCTCTACTCCATCACCACAGCTACCGGTTCCAAGAGAGACGCGTGGAGATGATATCTTTGGCTCCGGAGGTAGTCGAGAGGGTAGTGTGTAGCCCGTTTGTAATTTGTGTTGTGTGATGCATATGAACTATTTGATGACTATTTACTCATAACTATTTGTTCTGTCAGCTGGCCATCGACCAGGTTAGTGCATTTCTGTTTTTTAAAAAAATACAAAAATAACTCACGACGGCTACTGCCCAGAAGCCGTCGTAAGTTAGCCTCTGTTACTTACGACGGTTCTGATGACCGTCGTAAGTTAGCCTCTGTTACTTACGACGGTCGTCAGAACCGTTGTAAGTAACGTGCCTTGGGCCACCACGTGTCCTGGGCCGTTACTTACGATGGATGCGCGACGCCGTCGTAAGTTAAGTTATTTACGACGGTAGCCATTGTAAGTTACGTTATTTACGATCGGGTAAATATCTCGGCTGTATACCGTCGTAAGTAAAGAAATACCGTCGTAAGTAGCTAACTTATGACGGTTTACCACTTAATTATGACGGCCTCAGCCGTCGTAATTTTCTCGAATCCCTGTAGTGGTGGCAGTCCTTGACGATGAGAAACATGTGAAAAAGATTGTGTCGTTGTAGCTTTTCATCCGCCTCAACTTTGGAGCTCAAAGCACGCTGCACAATTATGCTTCTATAATTTTCCGTTGCTGCAGTACCAAGTACCTCTTCATCTATGTTATAGTGGTCATCTTTTGGTCCTGCAACATTAGTAGCAAGAGAATACTCATCTTCAACATCCGAAGTACTATCATACCCGCCATCATCTCGTGCTATGTATGCTCGTTTGCTAGGGCAATCTTTCATCACATGACCAACTCCCTGGCAGCGGTGACACTTAATGTTGGAAGTTCGACTTGTGGAAGGAGTGGAAGACGTAGGCTTGAATGGTGTCGTCTTGCTGCCCTCTGGCGCGCGAGAAAATGGAGCAGTACATGAAGTTCGTTGGCCACCATTGGATGGTGTAGTGGCAGTAGGAAAACTCGAAGATGGTGCTGTTTTGGATGGTGTAGATGTTGAACGCGGTGTAAATGTGCTCCTCATGCGTTGGTGCTGCTGCTGTTGGCGGCCCTGCAATTCTTTTTCTGCCAACATAGCCAGCTGAAATAATCTGTTAACAGTATCATATTCCTTATAATCAACAATGTCCTGAATTTCACGCCTCAACCCCCCCTAAAGACGAGCTATTTTATCATCCATGTCCTCTACTACTCCACAGTGCAACATACCCTTTTGTAACTCTTGATAATACTCCTCTACGGACATGTTACCTTTGTCTAAGCGCTGCAATTTTTTGCGAAGGTCCTGCTGAAAAGAAGGAGGAACAAAACGAATATGCATAGCTTCCTTTAATCTAGCCCATGTTGGAGGATCAGTTCTAGTTTTAACAAGTTCATTCCACCATATGATAGCAAAATCCTTAAACTCACTAGTGGCTTGACGAACTCTATGTTGTTCAGGAACAAGGTGGGCATTAAATTTCTGCTCTACTGTCATCTCCCAATCAAGATATGCCTCATCATCATAAGCACCAGAAAAAGAGGGTATAGTAAATTTGACTTTAGCAAAAGGATCATCAAGAGGGCGATTAAAATTGTTATGACGATCATTGTAATTATAACGATTATTACCTCCCATACCTCGTAGATAACGTGGAAGTCGTGGTTGATTGTTATGATCTTCCATATTATAAGCATCGTCTTCACGATCTTCAGCGAGAGGCAGCCACGCCTCAAGAGTATCCATCCGAACAACAAGATCAGCAAGTTGGCGATTCAAGGTCGTCAGTGACGCCTCTGTCGATGCTTGGGTTTTGGTGAACATATCTGTCATTTCCCTCATCATGTCACGCAACTCAGCATGTTGAACACATTCATCCCTTTTATCTTCTGCCATTGTTAGTAGTAAATGAAAGACAATAAAAATATGTTATCCCTATCAACTACGAAGGATAGTGGCAATGTGAAAAGTGGAAGGAAGGAAACAATCTCTCTCTCAAGCGTCTTACCACGTTCTTACAAGTGTTCTTACCGACACAACAGGTGGTAAATGGTGGACGGTGAGAACCAATGAAGCGTGGAGTGATTGCAAAGGTACCTGTTCTGCTCAAGAGGAAAAGTGGAGCTTGGATGGCACAATATAGTGGCTAATAAGCAAAGAAAATCGTTAACAGTAAAACAAAAGTTGAATAAGTATTCAATGTAGGAACTGTTGCTGGTTAACAAGTGTTCTAGGCCTAGCACAACACAAGGCGGTAGAGAGGCAAATAGAAGATCAGGAAGATATAAGCAATAAGTATAGCACAAGTGTATAGGCCAACTGTTTCAAGTGTGTGTTGTCAATGCTTTAATATTTGTGCTCCCTTCACTATTTTTTTCATTTTTTTAATATTTTTCTGATATTTTTTGTTTACTTGAGAGCACAAAAATAGGAAGCACACAACTTTGCAGCTCAATTGAATGTAAGATGTGGCCTATAGAAAATCAGGAAGATTCTTTAAAATTTGTGCTGAAACTTCGAAGGCCAGATAGTCTATCTTCCGAGGAGAATTTTGCCAAACAAATTTCGCCGAACACGGCGAAGCAGTGGATAATTGGTTGCCAAATTTTGAGTAGATCAATTTGAAAAAAAAATCGCCCGATTTCGAGTTCGTATGCAAAAGTTATGGCCGTTTTAAGGTAGGCTACCCAAGTTACTATTTTTTATGTTGATTCAAACTCGGTTTTGAAAAAGATCTCGCAATAGGATGTGAAAAACAATCGGAATTTAGCAACTATGGCTGATGGGATGTTGTGTGATCAATCAAGGAGGACTGGCACAATGGTTTGTCACCTGTTCTAGGGCTGGCGATGCGAGAGTTCATGCAAGGCGGCTAGCTAGAGCAAACCGATGATCTTGGTGGCTCGGTTTGTTGTTTAGGGATTGTGGAATAGGTGAGCAGCAAGAAAAACAAAGAAGAAAAACGATAACTACAACCCAAAAACACAAAGCTAAACCAGCAACAAGACTCGACGACACGAATGCAAACTCAACAATGCAAACTAAAAAACGAAAACTTGCAGGCACTATAGTCTAGGAATCGGTAGCACGATATGTTTTTTTTTGTGGCTTTTTCTGTGGACTCTAGGTATGAAAAACAAAAACTAATCTAGTGAGAAATAAAAGTACCTCACGGGCAACCTGAAATCTGATACCAAATGATGAGTGGTTTAGGCCCGATCTTCTGAAAGGTAGGTCGATTGAGGTGGAGAACTCGACGTTGATGATCCGCGGCACTCGAGCAGTTCGAACACCCCTGCAATCACTACACTACTGCTCCGTTGGTTATTAACCGTGCAGCACACGCTTGACCTTGCCAAGAAGGCTAATCCCTGCAGGTGCAACCGAGAACACGAGCAAGAACGTAGAGATGTGATCTGAAAATCACAAAGTTGGGGTTTCACACAAACCGTAGAACGGCGGCTGTTTATCTAAGCAAAAACCCACCAAATATGGTCGGCGGCTGCAGTATTTAAAGGCTAGGGTTCGACCATAAGACCTTTAGACGCGTCCCTAATCGACTCATACGGGATACAAGGCCCAAAAGCCCAATACGGTGGTGCAACACCGGACAGAACTCCAAATTCAACTTGTTTCGACATCTCCCAACGACTCCCGGCGAATTTTAATATGGGACCAGAACCATGGGAAAGATTACCTTCTCATCTTTCCATGCATATGTAGAACGTCAAAAACGGAGTCTGTATGCATCCTGGGCGTCCATTTTAAGATGTACTGCTCCTGGACTCCGAGTTGAACTCGAGTCCGAGTTGGTGACTGTTTCCATCAACTTGTGGACGCCCCATATGATTCTCCACGTCCCTAAATCCTCCTCCCTTTACTTGTTGATCATGTCCATGGTTCCTAATAACAATTAAATCATTCAGTAGCAATCCATTCTCAAAATCATATGGGTAGGAAGTTAGGAACGGGTTCACCTGCTGATTTAGTAACCGTGCTCGTCCTCTTGTGATTGGTCCTTGTATATCAATGTGAGTATCCACTGTTATGATGTCCTCATCACTCGGGGTTGGCATGTGATGCTGAGCTTCTCTATTTATTCCTTGCTGAACTAGAGTCTGGAGAGTTTCATTCATCTTCGCCATAATTTCATCCAATCCGGTTGGCGATGGCTCTTGTGATGAAGTCAAGTCATTCCCACCTCAACTTGAACATCCAGCTGAATGGTAGTTCATAGCTTGAGACACTTCCTCAACTGGGAGATGTGAAAGACGTCGTGCACACCGGGAAGTGCTCCTGGTAATTTCAGCCGGTATGCTACTGATCCACATCTTCCGGTAATCTGAAATGGACTGATGAATTGGGATGCCAACTTTCCTCTCACGCCAAATCTGTTTACGCCCTTCATTGGAGACACACGTAGGTATGCGTGATCCCCGTCAAACTGTAATGGGCATCTTCTCCGGTCTGCATACTGTTTTTGTCAGGATTGGGCGTCTTTTAGGTTCGCTTGAATCAGCCGAACCTTCTCTTCCGCGTTGTTGACAAGATCAATCCCGAAGGTAACCCTCTTGCCAGATTCACACCAATTCAATGGTGTGCGGCATTTTCTCCCGTATAGCGCCTCGTAAGGCGCCATCTTGATGCTGGCTTGGTACCCATTGTTGTACGAGAACTCGGCTAACGGCAAGTGATCATCCCAAATTCTTACCGTGGTTGATGGCACAAGCTCGTAGCATGTCCTCTAAAATTTGATTTACCAGCTCGGTTCGCCCATCTGTTTGCGGGTGGTATGCTGAACTACGGATCAGCTTCGTCCCCAACGCAGCGTGTAGCTGTTCCCAAAAACGGGACACAAATATAGTGCCCCGATCCGATATGATGGTACGGGGTAAGCCGTACAAGCATAGGATCCGTGAGATATACAGTTCAGCATACTTCTTGGCGTTGTAGTTGGTATTGACCGGGATGAAATGGGCGACTTTGGTGAGCCGGTCGACGATCACCCACACAGAATCATGCTTCTGAAAAGTGGTGAGTAAACCAACGATGAAGTCCATGCTCACATCCTCCCACTTCCAGGTAGGAATGCCCAGTGGTTGTAGCAGTCCCGGTTTCCGCATATGATCTTCCTTCACCCTTCGACATGTATCACACTCGGACACGTGCTTTGCAATCTCCCGCTTCATCCGTGTCCACCACAACTTACTTCTGAGTTCTTGATACATTTTGTTGCTGCCAAGGTGAATAGAAAACTTTGACAAGTGAGCCTCATCAAAGATTTTCTTCTGTAACTCCGGATTACGGGGTACGACGATCCGGTCCTTGAACCATAGAACGCCGTCTCCGTCTTTCCGGAAACATTTCAGCTCCCCACTGTCTATGCATCTCCTCAAATGTGACATGCCCTTGTCATTTTCTTGGGCTGCCGCTATCTCTTCATGGATGGTGGGGATCAAAGCTAAGTTGTAGAGAGCTCCATGTGGGATTACATGCAGTGGTGGTTCGCTCTCTTCCCACGGTATGATGGTCAGACTATTGACGTGTGACATGCGACTCAACGCATCCGCCACTACGTTTGCCTTGCCGGGGTGATAATGGATCTCTATTTCGTAATCCTTTATCAACTCTAACCATCTTCGCTGCCTCATGTTCAGCTCTTTCTGAGTGAATATGTACTTGAGGCTTTTGTGGTCGGTATATAAATGCATGATGTTACCGAGTAGGTAGTGCCTCCACATTTTAAGTGCGAGCACCACGGCAGCGAGCTCCAAGTCGTGAGTTGGATAATTCTGCTCATGGTTTCTTTGCTGCCGTGATCCATACGCGATCACCCTTCGGATTGCATCAGCACACTTCCGAGCCCAATGTCGGATGCGTCGCAGTACACATCGAACGGTTTTGTTGTGTCTGGCTGCACCAAAACCGGTGCTGATGTTAGGTGTTTCACTAATGCCTTGAACGCTGCATCACATGTTGGACTCCAAACATATTTGGTAGCCTTCTTTAGCAGCTCCATCATAGGCTTGGCAATCTTCGAGAAGTTCGGAATGAACCTCCGATAATATCCCATGAGTCTGAGGAAACTCCGTACCTCGTGAACAGTTCTCGGGGACTTCCAATTCAGCACTTGTGTGATCTTGCTCGGGTCTACAGCGATACCCTCCGCTGAGATGATATGCCCGAGAAAAGGCACTTGCGATATCCAGAACTCGCACTTGCTGAATTTCGCGTATAGCTTGTGATCCCGCAGCCGTTGCAAGACTATACGCAGATGCTTCTTGTGCTCTTCCTCCGACTTGGAATATACCAATATGTCGTCGATGAAGACCACGACAAATTTGTCCAGCTCCGGCATGAATACCGAGTTCATCAAGTACATGAAGTGAGTTGAAGCGTTGGTGAGGCCGAAGGACATGACCAGGTACTCATAAAGCCCGTACCTCGTCGAGAAAGCCGTCTTTGGAATATCCTCAGCCCGTATCTTAATCTGGTGGTACCCGGATCTTAAGTACATCTTGGAAAAGATCTTTGCTTCAACCAACTGATCAAACAACATGTCGATCCGTGGCAACGGATACTTGTTCTTGATGGTTACGGCGTTTAATGGATGATAGTCCATGCAAAGCTGCAACATCTCATCCTTCTTCTTCACGAATAATGCCGAACAGCCCCATGGTGAGGAGCTCGGCCTAATAAAACCCTTCTCCAGGAGGTCCATTAGCTGAGTCTTCAGTTCAGCCAATTCCTTGGGCGCCATCTTGTACGGCCTTTGGGATATTGGCATGGTTCCCGGTGCAAGTTCAATCTTGAACTCCACCTCTCTGTCGGGCGGCATCCCCGGTAAATCATCTGGGAACATGTCAAGGAACTCTCGGACCACTGGAATGTCTTCCAATCTGATGGTTGTGGATTGATAGACACTTGGAAGTTTTATTTCTGGATTGTCCAGAAATAAGGAATGAGATTCGTGCACTTCTGAGTTCAAGTTCACAATTCGGAGGACGGTGTCTAAAACAGCGCCGTGGCGGGTTAACCACGACATCCCTAAGATGACATCGACCTTCTATCCCTCTAAAATTATGAGAGATGTAGGGTACACTCTACCCGCTAAGCATAATGGCGCTTTTGGAACCATCATGCTTGCTGAAATTTTCCCACCCGGTGAACAAATCAAATATGGACTATCGGCGGGTAGTATTTGCAAGCTGTATTTAGCAATGAAAGCTTGGCTAATAAAGCTATGTGTGGCGCCTGAATCAAATAATACTATGGCGGGATGCTGGTGGAGTTGGAACATAACCGCAAGGATCGACTCTCCCTCTGGCACGTCCTCTATGGCAAGTTGGTGGATGGTGCCGGGCCTAGGGTTTGCCCGCCGCGCATTAGTGGGTTTCCGGGGCTGATTCCTCCCTGGAAGTTGCGGTGCAACTCCACCGCCTTGCCTCTCCGGGCAACTGCTGGCGAAGTATCCTGGACGACCACATTTGTAGCATGTGGCTGCTGCTTGTCCGGTGCTTGGGGGACGAAAGCCCAGCATGTGCTGCTGAGGTGCATACGCACGCGGCACCGCCCGCTGTTGCTGTTGTTGTTGTGGAGGTGGTGCTGGCAGTGTTGGCCGGAATGCCGGTGGAGAATAGGCTCGACTGTGGAATGGCATCGACCTCTGTGGCGGCTGCCAGCGTGGACCTGATGGTGGCCGATTCACCATTCGATATTTCTGAGAAGGACCCCCTCCTTCTCTGCTACTTTGCGGCGCGCTTCGCTTCCTTTCCGCCGCCGCTAACTCCTTGCCGGAGTCCTCCTGAACAATTGCAGCATCAATTATATCGTTGAGGCTGCCGCGATTGAACATCGCCAGCTTGTCCTTCAGGAGCGGGTTAAGCCCCTGGTAGAAATGATCCCGTCGCTTCTCGTTAGTATCAACGTGATACGAGGCGTAGAGCGCAAGATCATTGAACGCCCTGGAGTATTCCAGTGCATTCTGGCTCCCTTGTTGCAGGCGTAAGAACTCCTGCGTCTTCCTCTTCATGAGACCCGGTGGTATGTGATTGGCCCTGAAGGCCGTCCGGAATTCCGCCCAGGTCATAACTCGCTCGGTGGGCTGCGAAGCACAATAGTTCACCCACCACGTGCTCGCGGATCCCTGGAGCTGTTGGACCGCGAACTGAGTCTTGCACTGCTCACTCACTTGGAGCATCCCGAACTTCATCTCTATCGTGCGGAGCCAGTTGTCCGCATCGAGGGGTTCATCCGCCCTTGAGAATACCGCGGGATGAGTCGCTAGAAAGTCAGAGTAGGAGCTCTGTTGGCACTCCTCACGATCTTGGCGTCTCTCTGGTTGAGACGTATTCGCAATGAGAGTTTGCAGCAACTCCGTGTGCTGCTGATGAGAACCTGCCATTGCCGCAACGATATCGGCCAATGTAACCGTTGGCGGTGGCGGTGGCGGTTGTTGCTGTTGCTGTTGCTGTCCCGAGGAGTCCTCGGGAGGCTGTTGGGAGGTTTCTCCCCCCTGACTGGAACCCCCAACATCCGGGTTGGCATGAGTACGAGTCATTCTGAAATTCAAAACAGCAGCGATCAGCGCATGTCATACTTAAAATTCCATATGAAACAATAGGTATTGAAGTGACGCATGAATAATTTGCACAACATTCACATATATTGATAAAGCATAAACTTTATACAAGATACATTAGTCTCGGGTCTCTGAGAAGTCATGCTCATGTCTTCACTACCTATACATACGCTACTGTCTACCCGACATGTCACTGATTACAAAAGTTTGGGTTACATCACCCCAGCTGCCCTACTTGGCAACGGTAACCTCCTACTCGGAGTAGAACTCGACCTCCTGTGGGTCGTCCTCCTCCAGTACCTCTGCTGGTGACTCTGGGTCTACAACCTCCTCTTCCGGCTCGGGTTCTCCCATTGTCGGAAGACCCAAAACCACAGGTACAGCACCTACCACCGGTATGCCCATTACCAGAGGTACGAGGTCCTGCAACGTGTGCACCTCGTCCATGGCCTGGTTGTAGTCCTATTCCCAGCCTTGCCCCTACTCAATAGCATCGTCCCTCTCTTGATTAAGGACCTCATTCTGCTGGGTCAGAGCCTGCACCTGCTGTTGTAAAGCCGTGATGTCGACACGGCTTTTCTTCTTTGCCTTCTTCAGACGATGCAACTGATTATGCTGTTCATTCAGTCGCTTAATCGTCGGAAGGAGAACACTGCGGAGTGCGCTGTGAGCACACTCGAAATGATCTCCATGGCTGTTGCTCTCCTTGAGCTTCACGGCTAGACACTCCGTATGAACAGCTTGGCTGTCCATCACGGCCTTTCCTGCCCTCATCTGGAGGCCGAGGTTCGCCTCCGCGGGGTTGTACCTTGGGCAACCCGGATCGGCTGCCTCGCTGTACCTCCCTTCCCACACATGATTAGCCCATCCCTCCACCGGAACGAGCGCGTATGGAGTGCCCTCCATAGCTCTCACGTGTAGTTGGCAGAAACGCGACATGGCGTCGTGGACTGCCACTTGCCACATTCCTTCCGGCTGTATACCTTTCACCGTAACGGTGAACGGCGCCCAACAGGGTGGCGTAGGCCCTGCAGGAACTTCAACATGGATCATCCACGTCTTGTTCCCCTCCTCACCTTCTTCCTTGGCGAGGTACTGCAGCATCTCTCTGTACCCGAAATATTGAAGCATTTGCCTCAATGCTTCCGGATAGCCGCTGTGGTGAGAACAGTGGGACACCACCCACCCGTTCTCCAACTGTCTATCCGCTGTCATCTGTAAAAACATATTTGAGAAATGTCAAATATTTATTTGAACAGTAAACCATTGAGTTATAACATAAAACATGTCATTGAACTCATATCATTTGGAAACATAGTTCAAATTTAAATAAATTTGACTGCTGATCTGCTGTACAATATGACAGCCCTGACTAGTTTCCATTTCAACCTGATTTAGACCATGCTAAAGCAAAACCAATTCTGGAGCCCAACATCAAAGTTAAAGTTAACTTCAATAGCTTTCCAGAAAGTATTTTCTTGGCCTAAGATATTTCCTGGTTCAAAAGTTATGAGATGTCAAAGTTGGCAGAATTTCTGGAGAAAATTGGACAGCACCTCCCTGCTTGAGGTACTGATTTAAACCAAGAATTCCAGTTAATTCTACTCCAAATCTGACAAAAGTTGCTGTTACAAAGTTCTCACCTATCTCATAAACTTTCCAGAACTACCTCATTTTCTATTTTTGGATTTTTATGCAGGAAGTTATGCTCAATTTACAGAGAGTTACAGAGAGTGTTTGCTCTGCCCTATTTTCTGGGAAGTTTCAACTCTACTGCATTTTTCGATTGGTTAAGAGATGAAACACCTCTGGAACTAAACAGAAAAGTACTAAAGCTCTTCCAAAGATTTCCATAAATGTATCATATGACCCCAAACTCTAAATAACTCAACCTCTAACCTCTGATTAACTTCGGCCTTAATTCAGCAGAAAACAGGGGACTCAGTCCTTAGTATCCTATAAGTTGAAAACTTGTTAACTTTGAATATCCTGATTAAGGGAAGGAGTTACATCAAGTTTTAGTGCTCTGGATCAAAACTTTCAAGTTTTTCAATGCAGTTGCTCATTTAGTGGGGTGTGACGTCGATGCATCACCAGAGCATGTCGGTACTACGTCCTCACAAAGAAAAACCGGCTTCGTTAGTTCAGTGGCACTACACGTCACTCGCACACGGATGCTACACGTCTACCGTTTCGTGGTTAAACTACCTGCAGATAACTCAAGCAATCATCAGACTCGGCTGCACACCGAGCCCGGTATCCATACAGTTCATACACCCGGCCGTCATCACTCGCCCGGATGTTCTCAAGCCAAACATGCCTTGAGCTACGTGTTCATGTTACGGACCACGTGATGGGGTCTCCCAATTGCCCAAAGCACGCCAGGGACAGACGTTGCTCGAATGCCCCAAACGACATGAAGAGTCGTGGAGGATATTAAAGCAGGTCGGGTTACCTGCCACCCGTGGGGCTCCACCCTTCAGCTTGTGCGCACTGGTGGACAACGCTTACGTGCACCCCCCAAGACATAAAGCATCCCGAGATGCATGACTTTCCGACATAAGCAAATAGGTTAGTATGCCACATTCTATACACTAATAACATCCTTATATGGGCTACTAACTCGTTCCTCACCGAATTTTTGAAAAAGATGACCTTTTCAGTGCGTTAAACCTCAAGCGAGCTCTGATACCATGCTGACACGACCCCACGGCCTTGTCGAGCCAGGATCACGCTGAGGGGTGCTGCGTTGCTCAGCACCGGATAACACACATCAAAGGTGCAAAGCGAAAGCAAAGTTTTATTACATAAACAGGTTTATGAACACTTTACAACAAAATATGTTCAGTCTACACTCACAGGCGTAGACTACGCATCAAGTTCACATTCAGCCCGTGAACGTGTCCCCGCTAGCACGCACACACACTAACACGGCGGCGTGCACGTCTCCCACTCGACGGGGTTCCCCTCCTGGGGTTCCATCTCCTCCTCGGGAGTCCCTTCCTCATAAACCCCTGCAAAAGCTTCAAACACAAGCAGTGAGCACGATGGCTCAGCAAGACTGACCCGTCTCTCTTATACATGAAACTTCTACATGAAGGGTGATAGGTTACATGAGGAAAAATAAGTTGCAATGGACTCGCCTAATTAGTGGAGCCTTACTTTCAAGTTTTTAGCAGCAGGTTGTGGAGAACCTTACTCTAAGGCACATGAGAGAGCCGCAATCAAACAAGAAACGCATTTCTCTCATATATTTTGCCCAAAGTTGAAACGAACTTTAATTAGCTCTAAACTACAGAAAATCATTAACAATCGCAGTCCATGTTTCAATCAGCAACATTTTAACATGTAATTAGCCTATTCTTTCTACGTCACGGTACAGTGAACAAGTGGTACTCACTGACCGCAAGGGACGGTGATTATAATCGATTTACACCTGCAGGGTTACCCGAACAACCCGTCATGTATGCCCGTACTCGATGTTGCCTACAGCTACCATCATGGACGTCGTACGTAACCACCTTTCACTCGTCAGTCAAATGTTGAACCGGTCCAATTCCCGAGCAAGATGTGGCTGCGCACGCATCCACAGTGCCGCCAGCCGATTTACACCTTGAGCTCTCAACCTACCCTCTGAACGACCAGCTATGCCTTAACACCCGGCTACCCAAGTTACATCGATTTCCCGGTTCTCATATAGCCGGTAGGTCTTCGGTACTGTTCTAGCTTGTTCAACAGGCCCGCACACGGCTCGGTCCTCAATCGGCACAAGCGGAGCTATAGCACCCAGGCCCCAAAGTCCTGTTGCTCTTACTCTCCGCTCGGTCTCATTTTTCTTGCCATGTGTTTCATTTGCTATCTCTACCCGAGTCAAGTGCCTCTAGCCTATCCTCGCGAGTAGTTTCAACTACTCGACTTGTACCAAATCCTACACTATCTTAGCATTGCAGTAGCTAAATGGGGTTTTCAATCCTAATCCCAACCCATGGTTTTCTTGGCTATGCATTTGGGTTTTCAAACAAGACTCTAATGCAAGAAGTAATGGTACTCAAAGTAAGTTCTCAAAACAATAAAAATTTGTAAAAAGGTTAATGCAAACCGGAGCTTGCCTTGCTGCTCTTAGTCGTAGGCTAGCTGCTCTTCCGGAGTGACGAAGTCTAAGACTTCGGGTTCCTCCTCAACCTTAGCGACTACATGAGATAACAAGTATATGTATTAATTTAAATGCATTTGAATTGACTTTAAACTTGTGAAGACTATAAGTCTTACTAGACAGACCCAATGGCTCTGAAATTTTCACTGTGGTTTGGATACAGCCTAAACAGAGACTTGGCCAAGTTTTAGTTGCAGCAAAGCTCATTTGAGCTCTCCACAAATAATTATGTACTTGACCTTAATTGGAGCTCTTATGGTGTTCTAGGGATTTTCATGGAGCAACCCATGACTTTATGAAAACTAGATTTTCAGAGAGTTCTAATGGAGTTGGTTTCACTTAATTTGAATGTTCCTAACTAAAGATATGAGCTAAATAATTTCAGAGAAATTCTGAAAATGTTTCTGGACATTTTATATTTTCTCTGGAACAGTTTTATAATCACACCATTAGGTGGACCAAATGAGCTCAAATGGACCTGAATTTTTTATGGTAGCTCAGGGATATTTTGTTTAACATCCCAGTAAAATTTCAGAATTTTCCTCCAAAGAGTTCTCCAGTTAAAATTCTAACCAGTTTGAATTTTGAAGAATTAATTCTGGAGAAATAAGGATTTTCATGAAGTGAAACTTGATTTTCGGGAAAGTACTCCGAGATCTGAATCCGACAAAATTTGGTTCACTCAATTTGGAGTTTCCTAGCCAAAGTTATGTGGGTTTGAAGTTTGAACTAAATCTGAAAATCGGGGAAATGTTTAAATCTGCCGGTGGGTTCACGGATACACGTGTCGGGCGCCGAGGCGACGGCACACTGGGCTACAGGTTTAATTCCCGTGCTGCCACAGTCGATCAAACCGCCCGGTTTCCTCCCACTGCCAGCAGGCCCGGCTCGGCCGTCTTCAATCTCGCGCCTCCCGCGCAGTAGCGCCGCCGAGGTCGCCGGAGCACCGCCGAACTCGATTGTCCGGTCAGCTCCCGAGCTCCAACTTGCCGTTAGCCCCTAATTTGGTGCGCTGAACACGTTGGGAGGTTTTCCCCTCTTCGACGTTGGCTCTAACCGAGCTCGCGATGACGTAGCGGCTCAGGAAGAGTCTGGTGATGTTGTCCCGGCGTACTAGCCTGCCAAATGCCTGGCGAAGCGGGTCTACAGAAACAGTGGTAGCTCGGGAAGCTCAACATGGTGATGGGAAGGCTCGGGGAGAGCTCCAAAGTGGGTCTCACCGTGCGCCTGATGCTGCCCGAATAAGCCGCCGTTGGCAAGCTCTAAATTTTGCCATGTACAAGGGTCCTTACGCTATGTGTTGTGAAGCCAACTTGTGCGCCCCTAAGTCTAGCTCCTATGTGCGAAGTTTGAGGGGATTTAACCGAGAATCAAACGGGAATTTCAACGTTTCTTACCCGAAGGTGACTTTGCAACGGCTGGAAGTAAAATGCAAAATTCGCCGTCAACGCTCAACCTCTTGGCTCAGGCTTCGGAGATGAGTTGCAGTAGATGTGTGCGCGTCCGAAAACAGCTGGGCTTGATCGTGACAAGCCCGGGATGAGGCTGCCCACACGAGCACCTCTTATCGGCTTGGTGCCGACTGCCACGGATCAGTGTGATTCTCGGAATAGAGAGCACGAGATCACTGGATGATGGATTGAGGGGGTAGTGCAGAGTGCTGTGGTGCCGTTTTGCTTCTCAGCTGAGGCTGGTGCGCGAGATTGGCGGGTGGCCGAGGATCGGAGGAGTAGAGGCGGCTCTGGTCAGTTTCTTGCACGAGGGAGCGAGGAACTGATCGGTTCTGCCTCCGGCCGGCTCGGCTGCGGGGATAAGAAGACCGCGAGGGGATTCAGCGGGTCGGGGCGGCAAGCAGCTGCTGTCCCGATCACTCTCTCGCCGTGGCGGCTGCTGGCTTGCACGCAAGTAACCGAGCTCGGTGACTTCAGTCGGCTGAATTGCTATAGAGGCTGACATGTGGGTCACACCCCCTTTTTAACCTCTGAAATTAACTCCCTCTCACTGTTACAAACAGTAATCTCCCTTGTCGAAGTGTGTAGCCGACACTTCCCCCGGGCCTGCACTGGGCAGCCCACGGAGGTTCTTTGTAAAAGCCCAAGAAAAGGGACTTGCAAAATTTTTTCTTCACCTCACAACACCACAGTTTTTATTGTGGATATCTCAGGAAAAAGTGTGAAGAGCAAGTAACCTCCATCAAAAGGGTAATTAGAGGGGAAAGCCTACACTTTCACAAAGTAGAATTTCTACACATGAACATGAGAGGTTGAGCTCACCCCTAGGACTTGAAAAGTATTGGGAAGGTTCAAGCCAAATTTCATGTAAATCCAACACTTTTTGGGGCACCTTTGGAGGTAATTGAAAAAGAGGCCAATTTGAATGTGAATTCAAATTGCAGCAACTTTCACCACTCAAATTCAAAAGTTAGCTTCATATTCAAACTCAGCACATTTTTCTGAGTAAGCCCACCAATTTTCATCCTCATTGGAGTTCATCTTGTCAAGAGCTAAATTTGCAAGAATTCAAAAACTGAATTTGAATTTCAGTTTAAACATGCAGCAAATTTAGCCAAACACAGTTCAAATTTGAGAATTCAAATTTAAACCAAGACTTGGTGACTAAGTCTCACATTAAATTGTGAGTAGCTGAGGATATTTTGGCACAACAGAATTCAAAAAAATGGAAAAAAAAACAAAAGAATTAGAGGGGAGGGCCACTGGTCAGTAGACTTAGCACAGAAGTCTCCTCAGTCGACTTCCTCGACCGACCGCGCTCGCCAGCTGCGGCCAGCGTCGGCGCCCGACCACCTCAGCTGGCCAGCTCCTGCTTCGGCAGAGGAGGTGGCACAGCAGGTGTCGCGCTCTCCACTGGCCTCAGGGGCCTATAAAAGGCTCGAGACCGCCGGCGAGTTGCTGATTTTCGCGAGTTCCGCAACCAGCAGCCTAGTCGCCCGAGCTCCGATCGTATGCCACCCCAGCTGTGATCATCTTCCGGTTTTGACCTCCATAGGAAAGTGAAGCGCTAGCTTGTCCTCAAGACCACCGCGCAAACCGTTCCAAGGTTCGACCTTTGTGCGCGGAGAATTTTCCAGTTTAGGACGGGTAGCTCATTTCGGGACCCGATTAGGTTTAGGAGAAATTCGGGAAGCTTAGTGGGTGGGAGGTCGAACGGAGCTGTGAGAGAGCATATAGAGGTTCTGGCGACCCTTCTCGATTGAAAACCGGAAGGAAATCACCGCCGGAACCCTAAGTTCACCCTAGGACAGTATGGCGGAGGAGGGGGTCGCCGGTGAGGTCTGGGTTGCCGGCCATTTAGGGCCCAACAGAGCTCATGCCGAGCTTCCCGAGGTTTCCCTGAGTGTGGCGACGCGATTAGCGCACGAAGGAGATGGTCAGAAGGGCGGGAACACGTTGCCGAGGTAGCACAGAGGCATAGGGCTTGTCGCCGGCGAGCTATGGCGGTTAGCCGGCGGCGACATGGTGTCCAGCGGGTTCAGCGCCCGAGATTACGTGGGGGCGGCGAGTCTCGTCGGCTCCGGTGAGCTAGATCGCCGGGAACGCCGACCTCGCCGGAGCTCCGGCGGCTCGGGGCGGCGACATCGGGAGGTAGACGAAGGGCGCGGCCCCACCTGTCAGCCCCTGTGCTAATCGCGCGCGAGCGCGCGGTTAGTTCGATTTAAACAGGCGGGCCCTGCTATCAGCCTCTGGTTTAGCGCGGGAGGGGATTTTCTGTAGGAAAATAATTCAGGGATCAGCTCAAGCTTTAGAAATCCATAACTTTTGCTAGGAAGCTCCAAATTTAGTGATTCAAATTGGTTTGGATTCATCTTGCCTAGATCTGTCCAAATATCAAACCTAATTTGTATGAAACCCATTAATTAATTCTGGAAAATTCTTTAAAGCTTTCCAGCAAAAGAATTTTAGAGGGAGTTTGGTTCATACAAAAATCCCAAAATTTTGCCAGAATATTCTTTAGGACATTAGTAAACCCCTGTAAAAGTTTCAGACCATTTGGAGTTGATTTGATCAGAGCAATTCAAATTGGAAGGTGATGTGTTCATTTGAATACAGAAACATTTTCAGAGAATTTCCAAAACTTGGAAATTCAGTTCTGGGCAAATCTTAACCCCAAAAATGTTAGGAAAGTTCATGCAAACTCTATGAGCTATAATTGAAATTGTAGTTCATTAATTTGAGCATGAACAGGGGTATTACCTCAGAATAAATTCTTCCTTGCTGATTTGCCAAGAGAATTATTCTGAGCAAACCACTCCATGAAAAGTGCTAATGTTTGGTCCAGAGAGTTTTCTTGTGACAAGGAACTCACACAAAAATTCTCAGCTCCATTGGAGCTCTAGATCACCCCTGTCCTGTTTAACCACTTAACGGATTAATATGGAAAAGGGGGAAAACCACTTAGCATTTAACCATGTGATTAAGTCCAAGCCAAACCACCAACACCAGTTCATCTGTAAATTCTTAAACAAAGTTCCAGGTGTTAGAGGCTGGTTATTAGAACTAATAGTAGAAGTCTTACTCTAAAACTCACATTTGCATCTAAATTAACATGTAGTATTTCATTAACGTGTAGCCGTTGAAGAAGAGACTCCGGAAGTGCTGGACTTCCTTCTTCCGGACGAAGAACTAACTCCTGACCAGCAGCAACAAGGCAAGCCCCGGTTTGCATTAACCCTTTTATAAGTTTTCTTTTGTTTACATGAGTCATATGAAGTATGTATGTGCATTAGGTGTAGGATGAATGGAACCCCACTTGCATAACTAAAGGCTCCTAAAAGAGTGAGGGTAGTGTCTAAGACCTCGAGTAGACAGGCTATGCTTAATGATTCATAGGACTTCGGTACAAGTCGAGTAGTTGGAATCTACTCGCGAGATAGGCTTGGGACACACGGGTTCGGTTGAGTGTCGTGAGATCACTTTAGTAATGAAAATAAGACTAGGCAGGGGCTAGGGCGCAGCAAGAGGGAGTCTTGTGTGCGCAGCCCTGTCCGTGTCGATTGAGGACCGAGCCGTGTGCGGCCCATGCTGATCAAGTTTGAACGTACCGAAGGCATATCGGATATATGGGCCCCGATAAACCGATGTAGCCTAAACCTCCGGGCGTCGAGGCATAGCACACCGATTTATAGGTGTAGGTTGAGGGCAGCAAGGTGGAAATCTGCCAACGGGCATAGAGAGATGCTCCGTGTGGGGAACCTCCTGCTCGTTTCGGTGCGACCGGTTCGACGTTTGGGCTGTTGGGTGAAAGGTTGTCCCGTACGACATCGAGTGAGCGTGCTGTGCAGCTCCACGGGTGGGCGTACATGACGTGCTCTTTGGGTTTCCCTGCAGGTGTATATCGAGTCGATTCGCCGTCCCTCATGGTGAAGAGTACCACTTGGTAACTGAGTCGTGACGTAGACTAATGGATGAAATATGTTGATTCAATGATGCTGATTGATATAATTGTATTGCTACATGTGTGCCACCAAATACTGCCTACTAAATTTCAGATTTCATGAACTGTTAACTTGTTGCTAAAAGATGAACTAAGGCTGAACTTGTAGGCATGTCCTTTTGCTGAAATGTTACTATCCTATGTCCATTGTACCCCTCATGTAGAGTTTCATGCTTAGGTGAGTCGGTTAAGCCTTGCTGAGCCTTTGTGCTCACGGTTGCTGCTTAAGTGTTTTTCAGGTGAGGAGCCACTCACGGCCTCGGGGTACGAGTCCGCCGGCGAGGGTTACCCTCCGTCGGGGACCACGGCTGAGTGGGAGCCGTACACGCCGCGCTGAGCTGAGGAGTGCAGCTAGTGTGGGTTGCCCTAGGGCTGGGCAACCAACTTTTGCTAGATAGGTGGGCGTGAGTTGTGTAGTATAGACTTCCGCTGTGTAACATAAACAATAGTTGTAACTGAAGTTTGTACCTGTTTGTACAGTTTCAGTTGTTTCCCATGTAATATATTATGTTCTTATGACATGTGCTGTCGGGTGTCGCATCGCGCGGCACCACCCTCTGCGATCCTGGATGAGCGGATTCCGGTCCGCCACAGCCTGCTATGCATTGTATAGACTTCCGCTGTGTAACATAAACAATAGTTGTAACTGAAGTTTGTACCTGTTTGTACAGTTTCAGTTGTTTCCCATGTAATATATTATGTTCTTATGACGTGTGCTGTCGGGTGTCGCATCGCGCAGCACCACCCTCTGCGATCCTGGATGAGCGGATTCCGGTCCGCCACAGCCTGGTATCAGAGCTGCAGTGGGGATAGCACAGTACTAAAGGACTACATTATGGGAAAAACTTAGGTATACGGTGAGGAATCGGTAGCTGCCCAAGTAAGGACTATATTAGCATAGTTACTTAAAGTGGCAAAGACTAACCTATGTGTTATAATTCTGAATTTCAATTATGTAACGACGCACCTACGCTCTGGTAAGTATGGTAAGGAACGCCACCGAAAGCGGTTCAATTTCGGTTAGCTCTCCCTGACGAGGAACGTGGTTCAGGGACTGATCTCACAGCTTGGTGTGAGACGTCAATATGAAGCTCTTGGACTCTTCATGCCCCTGAGGTCATATGAAACGCTGATCCCTAGCGTGCATTAGGCAAGTAAGTGGAGACCCCATCGCGTGGTCAGTAACGCGAGAGTGTGTTCGTCAAGAAATAGCCCAGGAGGACATACGCAGCGCTTGCCATCGGCGTGCCCTGCAGGGCAGTAGGTGGTATCTGTTGGGTTGATAACATTCCCAACCGTGACGACCCGTTCATGACCTACTCGGGTTCCCCGTCGTGTGGTGTGGAAACACGATCACGTACCTTGAGACGTGACCTAACTCAAGGACGGCCGTATGACAATGATACGGGCGTTTGTATTTACTTTCAAATATGGAACTGCCTGAAATGAATAACCATTGAGTGCACCATTATTGTGTGGTCTTCTGCAGGTACTAACCACGTATGTATCCGTGTAGAAACGTGTGCGAGAGGCCGTTTAGTGCCACAATTGAGACGTATATGCCGGTATGATCCGGTTAGGATTTTCTTTTGTGAGGAACGTAGTACCGAGATATTGTAGTCATATGCATGAAAGCAATAACAAGGAATTAAAATCTATAGGTTCAACATTTAGGACCCTGGTTGGGTATAAGAATGGGATAGTGGAGTAGTGTAGCCAAAAGACTGAAAAAACAGAGTGCTCTGTTTTGGGCAGCACGTTTGCTGATCTTCAACAGGGAATAACTCACAGGTCTTTTAGCCCAGGGAGGTGTGCTATATAGTTCTGGAAAGGTATTCAAGTCCTCTACAACTTTGTTGTAGGCTTCCAGAGCTGAAACTCGCCTTAAGATGGCTGAAATCCCAGAGGAATGTAAACTGTCCAGAACCAGGGCAGAGTAAAACATCTTCTGAACTGATCTGTTTTTCAAACATAACTCCCAGTAGAAAAATCTAAAATTGTCATATAATACATCCTTAGAAAGAGTAGAAGATGTGTGACACCTTTGCAATTCAAAGTTTCTGAAATTTCAGCACGGATTTCAGTGGAAACCAGGGTTGAAAACAGCCACTTCCAAGGGAGGTGCTGCTAAAATTCTTCCAGAAATTCTGCTGACTTTGAATTAGCATAACTTTTTAACCAAAGCTGATCTGGGGGCAAATGAGTACTCGTTGGAAAGATACTGAAGTTAACTTTAACTCTGGTATTCAACTTGAGTCATGGAAATGCCCATAACCGGATCAAAACTGGGAATAGGTAGAAACTGGTCATTCTGACGGAAGAATGACAGTTGAACTCATTGGAGAGGGTGTTGTACCCTAAGGGTGGTATATGTGATGACAACGCGATAATAATGTCTCGTAGAGACCAAACCCAGTTATGGTGAGCTTCCAAAGAGGGGGTTCATCAAGTTGGATTAAACTAACTTGTGTTTGGTCTGGTAATGGTGTAGCTTGTGCAAAGTTATTACATTATCTATTTACGAGATATTTCGCATGTTTTGTTGTCATAATGTTTTTACGCCCATTTCTATTGGACTGCATGCAAAATTTTGCGGGACTGATGTTTAATGTCGTGTGGTTGCAGATGGTTCGTACTAGGACCACGCACGAGGTTGGTGGCTCTAGCCAACAGGGAGGTGATGACTCCCAACCACCGGCCTACGACAGCACCCCGCAGCAGCAGCCACCACCGCAGCCTCCGCTTACTCTAGCGGATGTGATAGCGGCATTGGTGGGAGGTCGTGAGGAGCAGACCGACCTGCTCCGCACGATCGTGCAGAATACGTCCCAGGCGGGAGGACGTCAAGAGCGAGGGCCTCGTGAGCCCCGCGAAGTGTCGTACTCGGATTTCATGAGTACGCACCCTCCAGTGTTCACCGAAGCTGGAGAACCACTGGAGGCTGACAACTGGCTGCGGGCCATCGAGTCCAAGTTTGGGCTGCTCCAGTGTACGGAGCGGCAGAAGACCCTGTTCGCAGCACAGCAGCTCCACGGTGCTGCTGGTGTGTGGTGGGCGAATTATGTCACCTCACGTCCGGCTGGCCATGCCGTGGAATGGCAAGAGTTCCGGGAGGCGTTCCGCGCCTATCACATTCCTCCCGGAATAATGAAGAGGAAGTTCCAAGAATTTTTGGAACTGAAGCAGGGCAGGAGGAGTGCCCACGACTAGTCCCGTGCCTTCAACCATCTGGCGCAGTATGCGTCAGACTACATCTCCACGGAGGAGAAGAAGAGGGAGCACTTCTATCGGGGGTTACACCCTGAAATGAAGACCCACCTCGTACAGTGGAACCGCGGCACATTCAACGACCTAGTCAATGCCGCCATCATGCAAGAGGACGCTCAGCGGGAGTTAGCAGCTGAGCAGAGGAAGCGCAGCGCTCCACCTAGCAGCGGTGGTGGCGCGCCCCAGAAGTACCGTATGGTGTATCGGACACCATCCGGGCAGCAGTGGCGTCCACCGGCGCGACCTCAACAGTTCGGGGGACGTTCGTTCCAAGCACCCCCGTTCCGTCCGCCGATGCCACCACCAAGACAGCAGCAGCAACAGCAGTAGCAGACGGTACCCCGGGCGTTTCCACCGCCACAACGCGCCCCGGGTTTCCGTCCACCGATCAGCGGGGGACCGCCCCGTTTCACCTGCTTCACGTGTGGCCAGGCGGGCCACTTTGCGAAGGACTGTCCCCAGGGGCAGCAGAGCAGCGGGCAAGCCCAGCTCCAGGGCGGTGCTCGAGGCCGACCTCCGGTGAAGAAGGTTGGTCAGCGGACTAGAGGCGTCCGCAACCTCGACAATGAGGGCGCCCCAGAGGGAGACAACGTGCTGGCAGGTACATTTACTCTCAACAATCAAGCCATCGTCATATTATTTGATTCTGGTGCAACCCACAGCTTTATAAGTGCATC
Organism: Neostapfia colusana; assembly: GCA_030760725.1. NCBI lineage: Eukaryota > Viridiplantae > Streptophyta > Magnoliopsida > Poales > Poaceae > Neostapfia > Neostapfia colusana. The sequence goes on along the minus strand of JASWHV010000017.1, from coordinate 25,202,641 downwards.
CTATGTGGCTAAACATCAATTGCAAGTCTTCCCAACCGACTGCACTTATATGATCTGCTCACCGGGAGGGAAGATTTCAGCTAATATGATGATTCCAAAGGCACCTCTGTGCTTAGGTGGGAAACTATATCCCACCACCTTGATAATCCTTATGGGACAAAAGATTGATGCAATCTTAGGGATGTCATGGCTACAATACCATGGTGCTGTCCTAGAGACTCGGGCACGGACGGTTCACTTAAATTCTCCATTCCACCGTCCACATTCCATGGTGTTAGACACGCTAGTCCGGGAAGTTTTAGAAATTAATAATGCTGAAGTTCTCAAGTTAGAAGACATCCCCGTAGTCCGGGAGTATCCCGACGTGTTCCCGGATGATCTTCCGGGCATGCCACCTGAGCGGGATGTCGAGTTCAAGATCGAGCTCACACCCGGGACTACGCCCATATCACGGAGACCATACAAGATGGCTCCAAATGAGCTGGCTGAACTGAAAGAACAGCTCAATGATCTGTTGAGCAAGGGTTTCATTAGGCCGAGTTTCTCGCCTTGGGGATGCTCGGCGTTGTTCGTGAAGAAGAAGGATGAAACCCTGAGGCTGTGTGTGGATTACCGGCCGCTCAACGCCGTCACCATCAAGAATAAGTACCCACTGCCCTGCATCGACATATTGTTTGATCAACTTGTGGGTGCAAGTGTGTTCTCCAAGATGGACCTTCGCTCTGGATATCACCAGATAAAGATCCGGGCGGAGGATATCCCGAAGACGGCCTTCTCAACGAGATATGGATTATATGAATATCTCGTCATGTCCTTTGGTCTCACAAATGCTCCAGCTCATTTCATGTATCTCATGAACTCAGTGTTCATGCCGGAGCTGGACAAGTTCGTGGTAGTGTTCATCGACGACATCTTGGTTTACTCCAAGACAGAAGCCGAACATGCCGAACACTTGCGGATCGTTCTTCAACGATTGCGAGACCACAAGCTCTACGCCAAGTTTAGTAAGTGCGAGTTTTGGATCAGCCAAGTGCCATTCTTGGGACATATCATCTCCGCAGAAGGCATTGCGGTTGACCCAAGTAAAATAGAGCAAGTGCTGAAATGGAAAGCTCCCACTTCAGTTCATGAAGTCAGAAGCTTCCTCAGGTTAGCGGGATACTATCGGAGATTTATTCCAAGTTTCTCCAAGCTCGCTAAACCGATGACAGAATTGCTGAAGAAGGGGACGAAGTATGTTTGGAACACGGCGTGTGAAGGAGCCTTCCAAGCATTGGTGAAGCATCTCACAACGGCCCCGGTCTTAGCTCAGCCGGATACAACAAAGCCCTTCGATGTGTATTGTGACGCGTCCGGTATTGGGCTTGGCTGCGTGTTGATGCAGGAAGGACGTGTGGTCGCTTATGGCTCACGCCAACTTCGGAACCATGAGCAGCATTATCCTACTCATGACCTGGAGCTTGCTGCAGTGGTTTTGGCGCTGAAAATGTGGAGGCACTATCTCCTGGGGAACTTGGTGCATCTCTACACCGACCACAAGAGCTTGAAATACATTTTCACCCAGAAGGAGCTGAACATGAGGCAGAGGAGGTGGTTAGAGCTGATCAAAGATTATGAGATTGAGATCCATTACCACCCCGGCAAGGCGAATGTGGTTGCCGACGCGCTGAGTCGGAAATCACATGTCCATCACCTCACCATTACACCGGTGGAGGAGGAAGAGCCAAGTTTATACTTGGTTCCTTATGGATCGCTGTACAACTTTGCCCTCATCCCTACTATTAGGGAGGACATCATTGCAGCTCAGAAAAATGATAAAGGCATGGCACATCTCCGGAGACGGATTGACAATGGGGAGATCAAATGTTTCCGGAAAGATGATGAGGGGACGCTGTGGTTCAATGACCGCATAGTCGTACCCCGGGACATGGAACTGAGGAAGAAGATCCTCGACGAAGACCACTTGTCTAAATACTCCATTCATCCGGGAAGCAACAAGATGTACCAAGGTTTGAAACGGAAATTTTGGTGGACACGGATGAAGCGGGAGGTAGCTAAGTACGTATCCGAGTGTGATACGTGTAGACGAGTGAAGGCTGATCATATGAGGAAATCAGGGATTTTGCAACCCCTGAAGATTCCAGCATGGAAATGGGAAGATGTGAGCATGGATTTCATTGTGGGATTACCCTTAACATCCAACAAACATGATTCCATATGGGTGATCGTTGACCGACTGACCAAGTCAGCTCACTTCATTCCAGTGCATACACATTTCCATGCCAACCGATATGCGGAGTTATACATTGCCAGGATTCTATGCCTGCATGGTGTACCCAAGACCATAGTCTCCGACCGAGGTGCATTGTTTGTATCTCGCTTTTGGGAGCAGTTGCACGCTGCTTTGGGTACTAAACTGATTAGGAGCTCCGCCTACCACCCTCAGACAGATGGCCAGACAGAGAGGGTGAATCAAGTTCTGGAAGACATGTTGAGAGCATGTGCCATCCACCATGGTAGGAACTGGGATGATCACCTACCATTGGCGGAATTCTCGTACAACAATGGCTATCAGGCGAGTATCAAGATGGCACCCTACGAAGCTCTCTACAGTCATAAATGCCGCACCCCATTAAATTGGTGCAAATCTGGTGAAAGGGTCACATTCGGGGTTGATGTGGTGAACGACGCCGAAGAGCGCGTTCGGACAATTCAAGCCAATTTGAAGGCCGCTCAATCCCGGCAGAAGAGCTACGCTGATAAGAGGCGTAGACCGTTGCATTTCGACGTTGGGGAACACGTGTACCTCCGCGTGTCTCCGATGAAGGGCGTGCACCGGTTCGGTGTGAAGGGGAAGCTCGCTCCCCGTTTTATTGGACCCTACGCTATCACCGAGAAGTGTGGACCAGCGGCGTATCGATTGGAGTTACCAGCATCCCTTGCTGGTGTCCATGATGTTTTCCATGTTTCGCAACTGCGAAAATGTTTGAAGCATACAGCTGCTGTTCCTACCGAAGACATCGGCGAGCTGAAACCGGATTTAACTTATGATGAGTATCCGGTGGCCATTCTTGATGAAAAAGCCAGGATCACACACAGCAGAACGTTGTGGTTCTACAAAATACTCTGGAGCAACCACACCGCCGAAGAAGCGACGTGGGAGAGCGAGGAGTTCCTTCGCTCAAGCTACCCGGAGTTCAGGGCTTCTCAACACGGGTAAGTCCCTATTACATCGCTATCTCTTCTTTTGTAATCTCGGGACGAGATTCTTTTAAGGGGGGAGGGATGTAAAAGCCCAAGAAAAGGGACTTGCAAAATTTTTTCTTCACCTCACAACACCACAATTTTTATTGTGGATATCTCAGGAAAAAGTGTGAAGAGCAAGTAACCTCCATCAAAAGGGTAATTAGAGGGGAAAGCCTACACTTTCGCAAAGTAGAATTTCTACACATGAACATGAGAGGTTGAGCTCACCCCTAGGACTTGAAAAGTCTTGGGAAGGTTCAAGCCAAATTTCATGTAAATCCAACACTTTTTGGGGCACTTTTGGAGGTAATTGAAAAAGAGGCCAATTTGAATGTGAATTCAAATTGCAGCAACTTTCACCACTCAAATTCAAAAGTTAGCTTCATATTAAAACTCAGAACATTTTTCTGAGTAAGCCCACCAATTTTCATCCTCATTGGAGTTCATCTTGTCAAGAGCTAAATTTGCAAGAATTCAAAAACTGAATTTGAATTTCAGTTTAAACATGCAGCAAATTTAGCCGAACACAGTTCAAATTTGAGAATTCAAATTTAAACCAAGACTTGGTGACTAAGTCTAACATTAAATTGTGAGTAGCTGAGGATATTTTGGCACAACAGAATTCAAAAAAATTGGAAAAAAAACAAAAGAATTAGAGGGGAGGGCCACTGGTCAGTAGACTTAGCACAGAAGTCTCCTCAGTCGACTTCCTCGACCGACCGCGCTCGCCAGCTGCGGCCAGCATCGGCGCCCGACCACCTCGGCTGGCCAGCTCCTGCTTCGGCAGAGGAGGTGGCACAGCAGGTGTCGCGCTCTCCACTGGCCTCAGGGGCCTATAAAAGGCTCGAGACCGCCGGCGAGTTGCTGATTTTCGCGAGTTCCGCAACCAGCAGCCTAGTCGCCCGAGCTCCGATCGTATGCCATCCCAGCTGTGATCATCTTCCGGCTTTGACCTCCATAGGAAAGTGAAGTGCTAGCTCGTCCTCAAGACCACCGCGCAAACCGTTCCAAGGTTCGACCTTTGTGCGCGGAGAATTTTCCAGTTTAGGACGGGTAGCTCATTTCGGGACCCGATTAGGTTTAGGAGAAATTCGGGAAGCTTAGTGGGTGGGAGGTCGAACGGAGCTGTGAGAGAGCATATAGAGGTTCTGGCGACCCTTCTCGATCAAAAACCGGAAGGAAATCACCGCCGGAACCCTAAGTTCACCCTAGGACAGTATGGCGGAGGAGGGGGTCGCCGGTGAGGTCTGGGTTGCCGGCCGTTTAGGTCCCAACAGAGCTCATGCCGAGCTTCCCGAGGTTTCCCTGAGTGTGGCGACGCGATTAGCGCACGAAGGAGATGGTCAGAAGGGCGGGAACACGTTGCCGAGGTAGCACAGAGGCATAGGGCTCGTCGCCGGCGAGCTATGGCGGTTAGCCGGCGGCGACATGGTGTCCAGCGGGTTCAGCGCCCGAGATTACGTGGGGGCGGCGAGTCTCGTCGGCTCCGGTGAGCTAGATCGCCGGGAACGCCGACCTCGCCGGAGCTCCGGCGGCTCGGTGCGGCGACATCGGGAGGTAGACGAAGGGCGCGGCCCCACCTGTCAGCCCCTGTGCTAATCGCGCGCGAGCGTGCGGTTAGTTCAATTTAAACAGGCGGGCCCTGCTATCAGCCTCTGGTTTAGCGCGGGAGGGGATTTTCTGTAGGAAAATAATTCAGGGATCAGCTCAAGCTTTAGAAATCCATAACTTTTGCTAGGAAGCTCCAAATTTAGTGATTCAAATTGGGTTGGATTCATCTTGCCTAGCTCTGTCCAAATATCTAACCTAATTTGTATGAAACCCATTAATTAATTCTGGAAAATTCTTTAAAGCTTTCCAGCAAAAGAATTTTAGAGGGAGTTTGGTTCATCCAAAAATCCCCAAATTTTGCCAGAATATTCTTTAGGACATTAGTAAACCCATGTAAAAGTTTCAGACCATTTGGAGGTTATTTGGTCAGAGCAATTCAAATTGGAAGGTGCTGTGTTCATTTGAATACAGAAACATTTTCAGAGAATTTCTAAAACTTGGAAATTCAGTTCTGGGCAAATCTTAACCCCAAAAATGTTAGGAATGTTCATGCAAACTCTATGAGCTATAATTGAAATTGTAGTTCATTAAGTTGAGCATGAACAGGGGTATTACCTCAGAATAAATTCTTCCTTGCTGATTTGCCAAGAGAATTATTCTGAGCAAACCACTCCATGAAAAGTGCTAATGTTTGGTCCAGAGAGTTTTCTTGTGACAAGGAACTCACACAAAAATTCTCAGCTCCATTGGAGCTCTAGATCACCCCTGTCCTGTTTAACCACTTAACGGATTAATATGGAAAAGGGGGAAAACCACTTAGCATTTAACCATGTGATTAAGTCCAAGCCAAACCACCAACACCAGTTCATCTGTAAATTCTTAAACAAAGTTCCAGGTGTTAGAGGCTGGTTATTAGAACTAATAGTAGAAGTCTTACTCTAAAACTCACATTTGCATCTAAATTAACATGTAGTATTTCATTAACGTGTAGCCGTTGAAGAAGAGACTCCGAAAGTGCTGGACTTCCTTCTTCCGGACGAAGAACTAACTCCTGACCAGCAGCAACAAGGCAAGCCCCGGTTTGCATTAACCCTTTTATAAGTTTTCTTTTGTTTACATGAGTCATATGAAGTATGTATGTGCATTAGGTGTATGATGAATGGAACCCCACTTGCATAACTAAAGGCTCCTAAAAGAGTGAGGGTAGTGTCTAAGACCTCGAGTAGACAGGCTATGCTTAATGATTCATAGGACTTCGGTACAAGTCGAGTAGTTGGAATCTACTCGCGAGATAGGCTTGGGACACACGGGTTCGGTTGAGTGTCGTGAGATCACTTTAGTAATGAAAATAAGACTAGGCAGGGGCTAGGGCGCAGCAAGAGGGAGTCTTGTGTGCGCAGCCCTGTCCGTGTCGATTGAGGACCGAGCCGTGTGCGGCCCACGCTGATCAAGTTTGAACGTACCGAAGGCATATCGGATATATGGGCCCCGATAAACCGATGTAGCCTAAACCTCCGGGCGTCGAGGCATAGCACACCGATTTATAGGTGTAGGTTGAGGGCAGCAAGGTGGAAATCTGCCAACGGGCATAGAGAGATGCTCCGTGTTGGGAACCTCCTGCTCGTTTCGGTGCGACTGGTTCGACGTTTGGGCTGTTGGGTGAAAGGTTGTCCCGTACGACATCGAGTGAGCGTGCTGTGCAGCTCCACGGGTGGGCGTACGTGACGTGCTCTTTGGGTTTCCCTGCAGGTGTATATCGAGTCGATTCGCCGTCCCTCGCGGTGAAGAGTACCACTTGGTCACTGAGTCGTGACGTAGACTAATGGATGAAATATGTTGATTCAATGATGCTGATTGATATAATTGTATTGCTACATGTGTGCCACCAAATACTGCTTACTAAATTTCAGATTTCATGAACTGTTAACTTGTTGCTAAAAGATGAACTAAGGCTGAACTTGTAGGCGTGTCCTTTTGCTGAAATGTTACTATCCTATGTCCATTGTACCCCTCATGTAGAGTTTCATGCTTAGGTGAGTCGGTTAAGCCTTGCTGAGCCTTTGTGCTCACGGTTGCTTCTTAAGTGTTTTTCAGGTGAGGAGCCACTCACGGACTCGGGGTACGAGTCCGCCGGCGAGGGTTACCCTCCGTCGGGGACCACGGCTGAGTGGGAGCCGTACACGCCGCGCTGAGCTGAGGAGTGCAGCTAGTGTGGGTTGCCCTAGGGCTGGGCAACCAACTTTTGCTAGATAGGCGGGCGTGAGTTGTGTAGTATAGACTTCCGCTGTGTAACATAAATAATAGTTGTAACTGAAGTTTGTACCTGTTTGTACAGTTTCAGTTGTTTCCCATGTAATATATTATGTTCTTATGACGTGTGCTGTCAGGTGTCGCATCGCGCGGCACCACCCTCTGCGATCCTGGATGAGCGGATTCCGGTCCGCCACATTCTTTTTCGGAGGGGCTAGTCACTCGCGGAGAGCTTCAGCGTAGGGACGATTGAGGGAGAAGCTTGACACGGGGATTTTTACGTGGTTCAGGCCGCCGGAGCGTAAAACCCTACGTCCATGGTGAGCAGAGGTGCTCGCTGTATTGCTTGCTGCTAAGAACCGGAGTACTGAGCTTGAGGGTGAGTGATGTCTAGAGTGTGAGTCAACAGAGTTCGAACCCTTGCTAATGTCGCCTACCCAAGCCTTTTATAGTCCAAGGCTCGAGTGACTTACATGGTGGGCCCGGGACCCGATAGGTGGTCCCAGGGAGATTGCCTGCCGCACCGTATCTGCAGTTATGCCGGTAGTTGTCTCTGGCAAAGGCTTCCGAGTCTTCGTTCTGCCGCCCTGCCCATGCCGCAAGCTAGTCGTAGTGGTTGATGATGGCAGGGGCAGCAGGGGATGTCTTGTTGCTGTGTTTATTGGCGGGCAGGCTCTGACACGGCGCGCCAGTCTGCGATGTGACTAGTCGCAACGGCACCTGACAGAGGCGTGCTCCGCGTCTCCGCGTCTTGGAAGGCGCGGGCCTTGAATACCTTGTACGGGCAAGGTATGGTGCGTCTTTACGCCTGCTGCCTACCGCGCGGGGGCAGGCAGCATTACTCTGCTGGCCACGTGGCAGGCCCGGAGCTCTCCTCTGAGGAGAGGGAGGTCCGGCCCCGCGGGACACGTGGAGCCTTCGGAGCTCTCCCCGCGGAGGGGGGAGGTCCGGCTGCTGCTGGCCACGTGGCGGGCCCGGAGCTCTCCTCTGAGGAGAGGGAGGTCCGGCCCCGTGGGATACGTGGAGCCTTCGGAGCTCTCCCCGCGGAGGGGGGAGGTCCGGCTGCTGCTGGCCACGTGGCGGGCCCGGAGCTCTCCTCTGAGGAGAGGGAGGTCCGGCCCCGCGGGACACGTGGAGCCTTCGGAGCTCTCCCCGCGGAGGGTAGAGGTCCGGCTCAGTTGGCCACGTGGCGGGTCCGGAGCTCTCCTCTGAGGAGAGGGAGGTCCGGCCCCGCTGGACACGTGGCGCCTTCGGAGCTCTCCCTGTGGAGAAGGACGAGGTCCTTAGGCATTTTCCCTTGTGTGCGGGGGTACCCCATATCGAGGGTACCGACAGTGGCCCCCGGGCCCATCTCGAGGGAGATAGCGAGCCCGAGGTGGGGCCTCCGTCTCTTCCATTCCGTGCACCTTCTCTAAGTCCCGCATTGACTGTTGCCGGAGCATGAACAGTCGCGGGATCGTGGGAGCGTGAGCCCACTTGATGGTTGCTTTTACTGCGGCGGTTCCCAAGGCTGCCACTTCTGCATGTTGCGGCGCTTTTTTCGGGAACCGCCGAAGCGTCTTGCCGGCTCGTCTCCTTGGGAAACTGACTTCTTGGTCCACCGCTTCAGCTGGACGACTTGGGTCCACTTGTCATTGAAGCTTGGTCTTGGAGCCGAAGCGGTTGCCCAAGCGGCGTATTCGAAGAGTTTCGAATCGCTTTGAATTGCACCTGGAAAGTTTTAAAAGGGGATCTTACCCACATCGCGGCTTCCCTTCGCACTTCCCAGCGCTTGCACCTTCCTTGAGCTCTTGCGCCTTTGTATTCCCTGTTCTTGAGCTCTTCCCTGCCATGGCTTCCAACCTGCTTCCGTCGCGTCTCGCTCGGTCGGCCGAGCTCAGACCAGTGCGCAGGCTGCTGGGCTGGCACACGGAGGAGCAGAAACGCCGGCTCCGCCGGGGATCTCTCCCCCTCCTCCTGGAAAAGGGGGAGATGGTCTTATTTACTGCCTAAGCCATGGCGGGGTTCGTCCCGCCAATTTCTTCCTTCTTCGTCATGTTGCTGGAGACGTACGGTCTCCAGCACCACCACCTTTCCCCCAACTCCTTCACGATGGCCACCGTCTTCGTCCATTTCTGCAAGATGTTTGTGGGGGTGCATGCTTCAGCCACGCTCTTCCGCTACTTCTTCGTGTTGCGGATGACCGGGCGCAGCTCGAAGACCCAGCTGGGCGCGTACTATTTCCAGCATCAATGCAAGGACCCAAAGGCCTCTGGGTACCTTCTACCTTTCAGAGCGTCGAGGTGGGAAAACTGGAGGGAGAACTGGGTGATCGTGCAGACCGACGAGCACGATTGCCTGCAGCTCCCAACTGTCGGCCCAACCATCGAGCGTCGCTTCTGGGAGGAGGTCCTAGAGCTGGAGCAGGAGTACGCACCGGTCTTGGAGCGGATCCGGTTCCTGGCCAATGAGGGGCTGACGTCCCTGATGGTGCTAGTGGATTTCTTGTCGCGCCGTATTGCGCCCTTGCAGCAGCGCAACCGCCCGGCATGGTACTACACTGGTGAGCACGACTGCACCAGGTTGGAGAGGGGTCTCGGCTATGATCCTTCCGATGAGGAGCTGTACGAGATGGTGCGCAAGGTGAGCGGCGACTACGTCACCGGTGGTGACCTCGCCTTCCCGACCTCTGCCACTCCCCTCTTCTTGGAGCCGCAGAGGAGGTCAGAGCTGCTGCGGAAGATGCCGAACCTCGATGACATTGGGATCGCCATTCATCAGGTTGGGGATACCCTCCGGAGCATCTCGATCCCTGGGACCGAGCGCTCCGGATCGGAGCACGAGGCGTCTATCGCTGCCCAACCCGCACCGAGGGCCGGCGGAACTCAAGCCGCCGACAAGGGGAAGGGGAAGGAGCCAGCCCCCGGGCAGCCAGAGAAGAAACGTGCCCGGTCTCCTCCGAGGGTGTCGCTTGCGCCGAGCCAGGGGGCCGGGGCACCCTTGCGCCCATCTCCCGGAGGCGTTGGTCCGTCGAGTGGCGACCCAAAGAGACCCCGGGTGTCCCACTCCGGCGGGTCTCTTCCTGGACAGCGGCAGTCCGAGGAACCCCAAGCGTCCCGCCACTCTTCCTCAGGCGGAGGGGCTTCCAGGAAGGACGCCGGTGGGGCGACACCCGGGAGTGTGTCGAGGGCTCATACGCCACAGCCAGCAAGCGTTCCGGCCGCAGGTCCTGGCGGTTCTGCTCCGGCCCAGAGGCCGGGGCTACAAGCCCGTTGGAGCGCTCACGTCGCCCAGTAAGTGTTGCTCTTTCTGGCTTGTAGGAGTAGCGTTCCCTTCTCCTTTCTTAGCCTGAGAGCTTTCTTTGCCTTCAGGGACTCATCGGCTTCCGGGGGCGAGCATATTCCCTGGCCATCTCCAGTTGGCGGAGGCTCCGCGCCGCAGCATCCGGGAACTGTGGTGGTTCCAACGACCCCCAAGTCGGCGGTGGCTTCTTCTGTGCCGGCAGGTTCGCCCTCTGCGGTGGCTGCGGCAGCACCTGTTCGTCCTCCTTCGCCAGCCCGGAAGTCCGGTGCTGAGGCTGGAAGCGCTGCTGTAGGCGCAGATGCTGGCTTCCTAGCTCCCCCGAGTCAGCGTTTTGCCTCAGTTGCCGAGGCACCAGAACCTTCGCCGGTCGTGGACGCGACAGGGGAGGTCAGGGGCACGACTCCTGCCCCCGCCGCCCCGCTGCCCATGTGGGATGCCTTGGGGCGTGCTCAGACTGGCGCCCGACAGATCCAGGCCGCCTTTGAGCGGGAGCGGGGGGCGCTGGCTGGAGAGAGGGAGCGCCTTCTTAGTTGGGAGCACCTCCTGCAGCAGCGGACCCAGGAGGCTAAGGCAGAGCTCGACTCGAGGCAGTTGAGGCTTGACGCCATGGGTGCTCTGCTCGACGCTCAGAAGAAAGCCGTCGGCGGCCTGGACTCAGAGACCCGGCGGCTCCACGCTACCTTCCGTGAAGCTCTGGCCCAGGCCGAAGCCAAGGCCGAAGTGCGCTCTGCTACCGTGGAGGAGTTGTGGCTGCAGGTAGTTCGCCGAGAGTGCGTCGTCGCCGATCGGGAACGTGCCATGGCAGCAGAGGAGGAGAAGGTTGCCGCACGGCTGAAGGCTAGAGAGGGCGAGCTGGGGGCTCGGGCCGAGGAGCTGGAGCTCCGCGAGTCGGCTGCTGCCGCTAGGGAAGAGCAATCCTCCCGGGAGCGCCAGGCGGCGCTGGATCGCGAGCTGGCGGCCTGCCAAGAGGTAGAGAAGCTCCAGGCTTCGCTGTCTGTCGAGGCCCAGGCGGTCTGGAGCTTTGTTACCGAGGCGGGGTCCGCCTTGGTTCCTCTTGGTCCCGGTGCAGACGGAGGCTCCAGCGCAGGAGGTGTCTGGGGCAATCCCGGCGCTTGAGTCCATCGGCGCCAAGCTGGGCCGGCTCGAAGCGGTGATCACCGACGAGCTTGAGGTGGAGGGACGAGGCCTGGCGAAGGAGGTCGCTACGCAGGTGCTGGCGTGCTTCCGGAGCCAAGACCCTTCCTTCTCTCTGGAGCCAGTCCGTCTAGGGCCCCCCGCCGAGCAGGAGGAAGCTGCCAGGGCCGAGGTCGTGGACGTGGCCGCCCTTGTGGCCTCTAGGTTCCAACGGGAGTCCGGGGACTCTTAGGCATCTGGCCCCGTGGCCAAAAGGCCATGTATCTTTTTTCCCTTTTTTCTTTATTTTTGTTGAGTCTGTAGTCTAGCTCATGGAGCCTTCAATGAATAGACTCTTGTTATCTTCTGTGTTTGTGTGCTTTAGTCTTCTTCTTGGCTTGGCCTGACCAAGCCCCTAGCTCCGCAAGGTACTCAGAGGCCTTCACCAATCTTGCAACCTTGCACAGACACCTTCCCCGGGTCCTTATTGTGTTAAGGGCCCCTGAGGTCTCCGGTACTCGCCCCGTGAGAACGGGGAGGTCCGGGTCTACCGACCACGTGGCGGGCCCGGAGCTCTCCTCTGAGGAGAGGGAGGTATGGCCCCATGGGACACGTGGAGCCTTCGGAGCTCTCCCCACTGCCGGCCACGTGGTGGGCCCGGGGCTCCTCCTGAGGAGAGGGGAGCTCCGGCCCCGCTGGATACGTGGGGCCTTCGGGGCTCGCCCCTGCGGAGGGGGCGAGGTCCGTATCCTTCGGTCTTGCCCTTGGAGCTCCGGACTTGCGTGATCCCGTAGTGGCCCCCTGGTAGGTGTGGCCCATTGCTTGGGCGCTCCTACCATACTCCTGCGGGGAGCTAAGGCCGGGAGGTCCTGCACACAAGTAAGGGAAATGTAATTCTCCTTGGGGCTCCCCCTTCCCTATCTCATAGTCTTATTTGGCTTACGGTCCTTATCCATTTGTACGGTGCTTGGGAACTACAGTGCGCGAAGTGCCGGGAGCTCGGGGCCCCCAGGCCATTGGCGGGTACCTCAAACGCAACCGCCTTCGGTAGGATAGCAAATGCCGACTAGAGGTGAGAATGAGAAAAGGGAGCTGAGTGCATGGTGAGCATACACCGGAAGTGCAGTCATAAAAATTAATACTTAATTTAAATGAGCACGAGGGAAGAGCAAAGTAGGACAGGTTTCTTTTCATATAAATTTCCATAGGAGGAAGGCAGGCTAAACATGGAGGCAACGACCCGCCCCATTAAGAAGGGAAGCAAGACTCTACGCGCTTAGGGTCGGAACCAAGCCAAGCTGAACGTAGTCTTGGATCGTCCCCTGAGACTTAGCTGCTCCAAGCGCTGTTCCTGGACTCTATGGAATCTATTACAAAAAGAAGATGCTGTCCTATTATTGCTCTAGGGGTAGAACTTACAGAGGTGTTCTATGTTCCAAGGGTTTGGGAGTGGGTCCCCATCCTCGGAGGAAAGGCGTACGCACCCGGGGCGGCATACTTTTGTGACCCGGAAGGGACCTTCCAAGCCGGGGGAGAGTTTGTCGGTCCCTTCGAGATAAAGTATGCGCCGCAACACTAGGTCGCCTTCCTGCAGCTCCCGGACACGCACAGACCTTTGGTGGTAGCGCTGGAGCGCTTGTCGGTATCGTGCGTTGTGGAGTGCTGCATGTAATTGAGCCTCGTCGACAAGGTCGATGTCTTCACGCCAGAGGTTGTCCTGCGCGGCTTCGTCGTAAGCTCGGACACGGAGGGACCCCATGGTGATCTCTGGGGGAAGCACAGCCTCGGCCCCGTATACCATGAAGAAGGGTGTCTCTCCAGTGGCCCGGCTCTGGGATGTCCGGTTAGCCCATAGTGTGCTCGGAAGCTCGTCCACCCACTTGGCGCCATGTTTCTTCAAGCCGGCATAGGTGCGGGTCTTGAGGCCCCGAAGAATCTCGGCGTTGGCCCTCTCAACTTGTCCATTGCTCTTTGGATGAGCAACGGAGGCATAGCACACCTGGATGCGAAGGTCTTCGCAGTATTCTTGGAACGCTGCGCTAGTGAACTGGGTCCCATTGTCAGTGATGATTCTGTTCGGGACCCCAAACCGGCAGACGATCGACTTGATGAACTTTACTGCGGATTTCTTGTTGATGGTGATGACGGGTGTGGCTTCCGGCCACTTGGTGAACTTGTCGATGGCGACGTAGAGGTACCGGAATCTCCCGACGGCTCTGGGGAATGGTACCAGGATGTCCAACCCCCATACGGTGAACGGCCATGGGGGTGGGATCATCTGAACCGCCTGAGCCGGTGTATGAATCTGCTTGGCGTGGAACTGGCACGCCTTGCAGCTCTCGACCAGCTTGACGGCATCCTGGAGTGCTGTTGGCCAGTAGAAGCCATGCTGGAAGGCTTTACCGACAAGCGTGCGTGAGGAAGAGTGACTCCCACATTCGCCTCCATGGATCTCAGCGAGCAAGTCGCAGCCTTCCCCCTGGGTTATGCACTGCAATAGGACGTGGTTGGCGCCACGCCGGTAGAGATCCCCTTCTACCAGCGCGTACCTCTTAGCCATGTGCACGATCCATTCAGCGGATACACGTTCATAAGGGAGGATGTTGTCTTTCAAGTAGTCCCGGATCTCCGTGATCCATGCATCGGGTCTGACTTGAGCTTCTGGATCTTGAGCGCTGGGTTGCACGGAGTCCCCAGTGATGCTTACGATCCTTGGTGGCGTCCATGGCTGTAGGGCCGCCGGGACCGCCAGCTTCGAGGTGCTGGTCCAGCCCCCTTCGCCCGGCTCGGCAGGCCGGGCTGTGGGCCGCAGCAATGTCCTCTCGAAGACTCCTTCGGGCATAGGGGCTCCGGTGGAGGCCTTCGTTGAGAGGTCGTCAGCTGAGGCATTGCCAGCGCACGGTACATGGCGCAGGTCCAAGGCGAGGAAGTCTTTCTCCAACATCTGCACATGGAGCAGATAAGCAGCTACCTGTGGGTCATTGCAGAAGCATTCACCCTTAACTTGTTTGATGACTAGCTGGGAGTCGCCCTGTGCCAACAACTGGCGAGCGCCCAAAGACAGGGCTGTATTTAGGCCAAAGATGAGTGCTTCATACTCTGCCATGTTGTTAGTTGCCTTGAAGTTGAGACGCACCATGTACCCAAACTGCTCCCCCGATGGCATGAGAAGCAGTACGCCGGCACTGGCCCCCTGCTTTCGCAAGGAGACGTCGAAGAAGAGCGTCCAGTGAGGCCCGGTGAAGACCGAAGCTCGGTGCTTCGGTTCACCGTCTTCGTGCCCCCTGGGTCAGCCTTCGTTGGCGTCCACTCAGCCACGAAGTTAGCCAGTGCTTGACTCTTGACTGCATGGCGAGGAAGGAAGTCCAGCTCAAACTCCGCCAGTTCCTCTGCCCATTTAGCGACATTGCCAGTCGCGTGAGGGCTGTGAAGGATCGCCTCCAGTGGATAGGAGGTGACCACCGAGATCCGGTGTGCTTGAAATTAGTGGCGGAGCTTCCTGGATGCCACAAGCACTGCATACAGCAGCTTATGGACCTCCAGATACCTTGTCTTGGCGTCGTGGAGGACTTCGCTGATGTAGTAGACAGGCCTCTGGACGGTCCGGACCCTCCCTCCCAGGCCAGAGATGTCTTCATCCATTGTCTCAGGCCTAGCGGAGGTGGGTGGGTCCAGGGGGGCTTCCGGGAGCTAGGACTCGAAGGCTCCTAAGCCGCCTTGGACCTCCGTGAGATCCCGCTGGTTTTCCACGAGCTTCGGGGGGTCCCATTGGACCTCTGGGAGGTTGTCGTGGAGGTCCGGGGGTCCGTCTTGGATCTCCAGGAGGTTGTCTTGGAGGTTCGGGAGGCCGTCTTGGACCTCCGGGGTTTCCTGGTGCCTGTCTCCTGCTACCGGAGCAGGCTGTGGTGACGAGAGGTCCGGCCGCTCTGCGACGAGGACCATACTCACCACTTCAGTTGTTGCCGCGATATAGAGCAACAAATGCTCTTCGGGCTCGGGGGCTACCATGATGGGTAGGGTCGTCAGGAGTTGCTTCAACTCCTGGAAAGCTTCTTCTGCTTCGTCGGTCCAAGCAAATGGACCGGATTTGCGCAGGAGCTTAAAGAAGGGGAGCGCTCGCTCTGGTAGCCTCGGTATAAACCGACTCAGCGCGGCTAGGCATCCCGTGAGTTTCTGGACTTCTTTGATGTGGGCGGGAGGCCGCATCAGGTCGATGGCCTTGATCTTCTCTGGGTTGGCCTCAATTCCTCGGTGTGAGACCAGGAATCCTAAGAGTTTTCCACAGGATACGCCGAACACACACTTGTCGGGGTTCAGCTTGGTGTGCGTGGAGCGCAGTTTGTCAAAGACTAAGGCCAGGTTATCTAACAAGGATGAACTCTGCCTGACCTTGACAATGATGTCATCGACATACACCTCAACTAAGTCTCTTATTAACTCTCCAAAGGTTTTGTGCATTGCACGTACAAAGGTGCGAAGAGCATTCTTTAGGCCATAAGGCATAGAGACATAACAATACAGGCTGTCTACTGTGATGAAGGAGGTGTGCTCTTCATCTTCTCTAGACATAGGGATCTGATGGAAACCCGAGTAGGCATCTAGGAAACACAGCATATCATAGCCTGATGTCAAGTCTACTATTTGATCTATTCTAGGGAGAGGGAATGGATCTTTGGGACATGCCTTATTGAGACTGGTGTAGTCGATGCACATTCGGAGCTTCCCGCCGGCCTTCGGGAAAACAACAGGGTTCGCCAACCACCGGGGGTGGTGGACTTCCCGTATGAAGCCAGCGTCCAGCAGCTTCTTGATTTCTTCTCGGATGAAGTTTTGCCGCTCGATGGACTGCTTGCGAGGCTTCTGTTGGACTGGCCGAGCGTCGGGGAAGACCTTCAAGTGGTGCTCGATCACCTCCCTAGGGATCCCCGGCATCTGTGACGGCTGCCATGCAAACACGTTGATGTTGTGCCGGAGGAAGGTGACGAGCGGGCCTTCCTATTTGCTATCCAGGCCCCCGGCTACCCGGGTGGTCTGGGCAGCATCGGCACCGACTTGGACGACCTTCAGGGGGACGTCGCCCTCATCGAGGGGTTGCACACGGGGTGCTGCAGGAGAGGCACGGTGGCGTGCACTCGGGTGGAGCCGGTACGGTTCTGCACTGTGAGGGGCTGGTGCTCGAGATGTTGCAAGTGCCTGGAGCTTTTCCAAGGCTGACACTGCAGCAGTGCGGTTTCCACGAATCCTGGGGACGCCTGTTGGTGTAGGCATCTTCAAGACGAGGTAGCCGTAGTGGGCTACTGCCATGAATCAGTACAGGGCTGGCCTGCCGATTATGGCATTGAAGGGGAGGTCGATCTCCGCCACTTCGAACAGAATGTACTCTGTCCGATAGCTTTCCGGTGCCCCAAAGTCACCAGAAGGCTGATGTTGCCATAGGGAACGACCTGTCACGGCCCTACCCCTGAGAATGGGCTCGATGGGGTGAGCTTGGCCATCGGGATCTGCAGCTTCTAGAAAGTTGCGCTACTGATGAGGTTCAGCCCAGCCCTGCCATCTACCAGAACGTGGTACATCCTCACGTTGGCGATGGTGGGCGCTACCAAGAGCGGTAGTTGGCCGGCCCCAGCCATGTTCCTGGGGCAGTCGGTGGCATCGAAGCTGATGGGGGTTCCCATCCACTTGAGGTGCGGCGCGGCACTTGGGAGGGGAGCCACCGACGCTACCGCTCGGCGCAGGGTCTTAACCGCGCTTCGGGACGAGGGGTCAGCATACCCACCGTAGATGACGTACAGCATCTTTCGGCGCTCGTCATCACTGGAGCTGGAGTCCTCATGGTTGCGCACCGCCTTCACGTAGCGCTGAGGCTCCTGGAACTCCACTTGGTGGTCGACGTTGTCTGGGGCGTCGACCTTCTGCTTGCCCTCCCTTTGACGGAAGGGTGGGGCATCAGTTCGTAGCTGCTTCCCTTTTCGGAAGCGCTCCGCGAGCTTCTGGATCTCTCGGCACTCGGCAGCAGTATGGTAACTGGTGCCGTGCACGGGTCATAGCTCGCCTTGGTCACCATCTGGAGCTGGTGACTGTCGCTGCCTTTTGTCGGGGCGCGGCCCCCGAGCTCCACTGGGTGCCGCTGCTGCGGCAACGGGAGCCGCGGTCGGTGGCTTCATCTTGCCACCGCCCCGGTTCTTGATCTTCTTGCCGCTTCCATAGGAAGCAGCGCCAGATCCGGGCTATCCTCCTGACTCGGAGGCTGGCAAAGAGTGCCAGTTCCGCCCTTCTGCTGCTCTGGCGCACTTGTCCGCCAGGCTGAAGAGCTCCGAGACGTCGCGAACCTCTCTGGTCGCGAGCTTCTCAAGCATCTTCTTGTCCCGCACATCCTGCCGGAACGCCACCACCACAGAAGCATTTTGGATATGCGGGATGGTGTTCTATACCTGGGAGAACCGCTGGATGAAGGAGCACAGCGTCTCTCCAGGTTGTTGCTGGACGGCGTGGAGGTCGAGCTCCGTGCCAGGCCGGGTGTAGGAGCTGCCAAAGTTAGCAGTAAACTGCCGGCAGAGCTCTCCCCAGGAGGTTATGGAACCCTGGGGGAGGTTCATGAGCCAAGACCGGGCCAGGCCGGTCAAGGCGACGGGGAAGTAGTTGGCCATGATGGCCTCGTCCCCTCCTGCAGCAAGGACGGCGGTGGAGTAGATCTGGAGGAACTCCACCGGGTTGACGCTGCCGTCGTACTTCTCGGGAAGGTGCAGCCGAAACTTGCGCGGCCACCTCGTGAAGCGAAGGTGTGGCGCCAGGGCTGCACATCCTGCTCCTGTTGCTGCAGGCGTTGGTGCCGCGAACGCTTGGTTTGCTGCTGGCACTGTGTACCCGGTATGGGCAAGGCTGCGCCATAGACCGGGGCACCGCTTGCAGGGCATATGGCTGGGGCACATGCTGCGTGGCGTATGCCTGGGGCAGAGATCGCGTAGCAAACGTCTGCGCCTCAGGAAGGGTTGAGGCAGACGTCATGCTGTCGCCAACCTCTTCGTTGTGACGCCTTTCTCGCCGTCGCTCAATGAACACTCGGGCATCCTTGCCCAAGTGGCATCATTCCATCTCTGCCCTCAGGTCCGTCGATGGGAGCCTGGTGGAGCTGGAATCTGCTGTCTGCCCGTCAACCTTTGGCGTGCGTGCCAGCGACACAGCCGGTTGGCCGGGGCGTCGTCCCCGCCGAAGTCGTGGGTTTGCGGCGGCAACGACGAGACGGTCTACCTTGCGAATCCACTCCTGGGTCGCTGACTGAGGCGCGTCCCCAGCAGGTGGATTGTGCAGTAGCGCTCTTGCTGCAGCTAGCGCGCCCCCGTGGGGGACGCTCAGCGCTGCAGAGGATCTCACGCTCGCTGGAGCCTGCGTTGCCGGAGTCGGCTGCTGGCTTCTAGCTTGAGCCGACACACTCCGTCCAGAGTGTGTCGAGACGTAGTCCCCGCTAGTCACGGTCCGTCATGAACACGGGGGAGGAGAGGTTGCCGCTGAAGGAAGCTTGGTCATCTTCGTTGGCAAAAGCTCGTCGCGCAAGGGAAAAGCCACCTACCTGGCGCACCAAATGTCGAAGTGTGTAGCCGACACTTCCCCCGGGCCTGCACTGGGCAGCCCGCGGAGGTTCTTTTTCGGAGGGGCTAGTCACTCGCGGAGAGCTTCAGCGTAGGGACGATTGAGGGAGAAGCTTGACACGGGGAGTTTTACGTGGTTCAGGCCGCCGGAGCGTAAAACCCTACGTCCATGGTGAGCAGAGGTGCTCGCTGTATTGCTTGCTGCTCAGAACCGGAGTCCTGAGCTTGAGGGTGAGTGATGTCTAGAGTGCGAGCCAACAGAGTTCGAACCCTTGCTAACGTCGCCTACCCGAGCCTTTTATAGTCCAAGGCTCGAGTGGCTTACAAGGTGGGCCCGGGACCCGACGGGTGGTCCCGGGGAGATTGCCTTCCGTCTACCGTATCTGCAGTTATGCCGGTAGTTGTCTCTGGCGAAGGCTTCCGAGTCTTCGTTCTGCCGCCCTGCCCATGCCGCAAGCTAGTCGTAGTGGTTGATGATGGCAGGGGCGGCAGGGGATGTCTTGTCGCTGTGTTTATTGGCGGGCAGGCTCTGACGCGGCGCGCCAGTCTGCGATGTGGCTGGGCGCAACGGCACCTGACAGAGGCGTGCTCCGCGTCTTGGGAAGGCGCGGGCCTTGAATACCTTGTACGGGCAAGGTATGGCGCGTCTTTACGCCTACTGCCTACCGCGCGGGGGCAGGCAGCGTTGCTCTGCTGGCCACGTGGCGGGCCCGGAGCTCTCCTCTGAGGAGAGGGAGGTCCGGCCCCGCGGGACACGTGGAGCCTTCGGAGCTCTCCCCGCGGAGGGGGGAGGTCCGGCTGCTGCTGGCCATGTGGCGGGCCCGGAGCTCTCCTCTGAGGAGAGGGAGGTCCGGCCCCGCGGGATACGTGGAGCCTTCAGAGCTCTCCCCGCGGAGGGGGGAGGTCCGGCTGCTGCTGGCCACGTGGCGGGCCCGGAGCTCTCCTCTGAGGAGAGGGAGGTCCGGCCCCGCGGGACACGTGGAGCCTTCGTAGATCTCCCCGCGGAGGGTGGAGGTCCGGCTCAGTTGGGAACGTGGCGGGTCCAGAGCTCTCCTATGTGGAGAGGGAGGTCCGGCCCCGCTGGACACGTGGCGCCTTCGGAGCTCTCCCTGCGGAGAAGGGCGAGGTCCTTAGGCATTTTCCCCTGTGCGCGGGCGTACCCCATATCGAGGGTACCGACACCCCTTATATCCATGGTTATTTGAATTATCTACCCCTGGGCCATTTGAATTGGCTATAATTCAAATTGGGTTTGGTTTGAATATATTTTCAGCACATATGCAGTTTGAAATTCAAATGAAGTTTGAATTTGCTAAACTTAGCTCATGTCAAGATCAACTCCAATTGGAGTGAAAATTGGTGTGTGAGCTCACAAAAATGTGCTGAGTGACAATATGCCTCCTACTTTTGAATTCATGCGATGGAAATAGTTTGAATTTGAGTTCAAACCACCCTCTTTCTAGCTATACCCAAAAGGACCTCAAAAAGGTTTTGAATTTGGGTGAAACTTGGCATGGACATTCCTAGCAAGATGTAGGAGTTTTTCATATGCCCAACCCCTATATGATGTGTCGAAGTGTGCGGTCGACACTTCCCCCGGACCTGCACAGGGCAGCCCGCGGAGGTTCTTTTTTCGGAGGGGCTAGTCCCTAGCGGAGAGCTTGCGTAGATGGACGAGTTAGTAAGAGCTTGACACGGCGAGTTTTACGTGGTTCAGGCCGCCGGAGCGTAAAACCCTACGTCCACGGCGAGCTATGGAGCTCGCTGTATTGCTTGCTGCTCAGGGCCGGAGGCCTGAGCTTGGGGGTGAGTTACAGCTTGAGAGTGTATGGCTAGCGTATGAGTTGCAAAGTGCGAACCCCTGCTATCGACGCCTACCCGAGCCTTTTATAGTCCAAGACTCGGGCGGCTTACAAGGGTAGCCGGGACCCGACAGGTGGTCCCGGGAAGATTGTCTATTATCTACCGTATCTGCAGTTATGCCGGTAGTTGTCTCTGGTCGAAGGCTTATGAGTCTTCATCTTGCCGCCCTGCCCATGTCGCATGCTAGTCGTAGTGGTTGATGACGGCGTAGGCGGCATGGGATGTCTTGTCGCGGTGTTTATTGGCTGACAGGTTCTGACACCGCGCGCCAGTCTGTGATGCGACTGGGCGCAACGGCACCTGACAGGAGCGTGCTCCGTGTCTTGGAAAGAGGCGGGCCTTGAATACCTTGTACGGGCAAGGTATGGGGCGTATTTACGCCCGCTGCCTTTTGCTCGGGGCAGGCAGCGTCGCTCTGCTGCCATGTGGCGGGCTCGGAGCCCTTCTCAGAGAAGAGGAGGGTCAGCCCCGCGGGGCACGTGGAGCCTCCGGACCTCTACCCGCGGAGGGGGAGGTCCGGCTTCTGTATGCCATGTGGCGGGCCCGGAGCTCTCCTCTGAGGAGAGGGAGGTCCGGCCCCGCTGGACACGCGGCGCCTTCGGGCCTCTCTCTCGCGGAGGGGGAGGTCCGGCTTCTGTATGCCACGTGGCGGGCCCGGAGCTCTCCTCTGAGGAGAGGGAGGT
Organism: Neostapfia colusana; assembly: GCA_030760725.1. Lineage (NCBI taxonomy): Eukaryota > Viridiplantae > Streptophyta > Magnoliopsida > Poales > Poaceae > Neostapfia > Neostapfia colusana. The sequence continues at coordinate 25,181,067 of JASWHV010000017.1, read as the reverse complement.
CCGGCCCCGCCGGACGCGTGGCGCCTTCGGAGCTCTCCCTGCGGAGAAGGGCGAGTTCCTTAGGCATTTTACACTATGCGCGGGGGTACCCCATATCTCAGGTACCGACAGTTGCCCCCGGGCCCATCTCGGGGGAGATAGCGAGCCCGAGGTGGGACCTCCGTCTCTTCCGATCCGCGCACTTCCTCTAAGTCCCGAATTGACCGCTGCCGGAGCACGAACGGCCACGGGATCATGGGAGCGTGCGCTCACTTGATGGTTGCTTTTACTGCGGCGGTTCCCAAGACTGCCACTTCTGCACGTTGCGACGCTTTCTTCGGGAACCGCCGAAGTGCCTTGCCGGCTCATCTTCTCAGGAGACTGACTCCTTGTCCCCACCACTTCAGTTAGGCGGCATGGGCCCACCCGTCATCGGCACTCGGTCTGGGAACCGAAGCGGTTGCCGGTGCGGGGTATTCGAAGAGTTCCGAATCGCTTGGGATTGCACCCGGGAAGGTGTTTTAGAGGGGGTCTTACCCACATTGCAGCTTCCCTTTGCACTTCTCTGCGTTTCACCTCGGACTCTTGTGCTTTTGCTCTCTTGCCTTTGAGTTCTCCCTTGCCATGGCTTCCAACCCGCCGCCAGAGAAGAAGCGCGCTCGATCTCCTCTAGCAGCGGCGTCTGTGCCAAGTCGGGATTCTGGGGTGCCCGACACTCCCTCCGGTGGCGACTCGAAGAGGCCCCGGGTTGATGCGCTGGGGGAAGCTTCTGGGGCGTCCCCTGTTCCGTCAGTCCAAGCGACTGTGGAGCGGCCGTCAGTGACGGTAGCAGGCTCTGGAAGTCCTCCCCCGGCTCGGAACTCGGGGCTCAGATCCCGCTGGAGTGTCCGCGCTTCCCGGCCTTCCCCGACTCGCGGGGAATCTGTGCCGCTGCGCTCGGAGCCAGGGGCAACTGCCGCGGCCCCCAGGCCAGCGCGAACTTCTCCTTTTCCGGTGTACCCGGACTCCGCGGCGACGTCGTCTCTTCCTGCCGAGACGGCCACCGCGGCCCCCAAGCCAGCGCAGGCTGACCCTGCACTAGACGGCCCGGCCTCTTCTTCAGCACCGCCTTCCCCGGCTCGCACCACTCCTGAGGTCAAGGAGCCAGAAGCTGAAGAGAGCCCGGCTGGCCTGGCTGCCAGAGCCTTGGAGCCAGCTTCTCCTGATCGGCGTCTCGTCTCGGTTGCTGGTGCGTCGGCTCTTCCTGAGGACGAGGTAATGGAGGAGGTCGGGGGGACTGCCCCGGCCTCTGTTGCTCCATTGCCTCTGGCGGACGCCTTCGCGCTTGCCGAGTCGGGCGTCCGGCAGGTCCTTCAGAGGACTAATCAACCTGTCTATTCACTACAGAGGACTCAACAACCAACCTACTTTGTGCAGAAGACCCAACAACCTATTTACTCTGGGCAGATGGCTCATAGTGGTGTATCCTATAAAGCACCAACCACCACTTTCAAGCAACCGGTACAGCCTGCTAAATCACATGGCTCATTCCATCCTCAACAGTCTGGGGTCAATCAAACTGTTGGCCAGAGGATCTGTTTCAGCTGCCGTGAGCCTGGGCATATCGCCGTTAACTGCCCTTACAAGGTTAAGCCAGCACCATCAGTCGTCTCCAACTCAGTTAACGGACCAAGGCAACCAGCTGGAGGCAACCGCGGAGCACCGTCAAGGACTCAACACTCCTTTGGAAAGGCCACAGTAAACCACGTCTACGCCGAAGAGGCAGATGCAGCACCAGGAGTTCTACTTGGTGAGTTCTTGGTTCAGTCAGTTTTGGCTTCAGTACTATTTGATTCTGGCGCATCGCATTCTTTTATATCATCACACTTCGTAGAGACACATGATATATCTACGGTAGCCCTTAAGAGGCCCTTAATGACTCGATCACCGGGAGGTTATATACCTTGCCACCTAGGAGTTAACAACATCCCTTTAAACTTAAGTGGGGTAGAGTTCTTGGTTAATCTAGTAGTGCTTGACTCCCATGGGATAGATGTGATCCTCGGTATGGATTGGTTAGCCAAGTGCAATGGGAGTATAGCTTGTGCACAGAGGACTGTGACAGTGACAAACCATGAAGGGAAGACTGTCACATGTCATGTCAACTCCAGCCTGTCTGAGCCAGTAGTAAATCACTTGAAGGCGGAAACACCTCAGGAAGTGCCAGTGATTAAAGAGTATGTTGATGTGTTCCCTGAGGAGTTGCCAGGCATGCCGCCAGAAAGAGAAGTGGAGTTCTCCATTGATCTAGTTCCCGGAACGGCCCCAATAGCCAAGAGGCCTTATAGAATGGCAGCGCCAGAACTAGCCGAGTTAAAGAAACAGTTAGATGAGTTGCAAGAGAAAGGGTACATAAGGCCTAGTGCATCACCATGGGGCGCACCAGTCCTCTTCGTAGAGAAAAAGGATGGAAGTAAGAGACTCTGTGTAGATTACCGAGCTCTTAATGCGGTGACCATCAAGAATAAATACCCTCTACCCCGGATAGATGATCTATTCGACCAGCTAAAGGGGGCCAAGTTTTTCTCAAAGATTGACCTGAGGTCTGGGTATCATCAAGTGAGGATTAAGCCCGAAGATATACCTAAGACGGCATTTGTGACTCGCTACGGTCAGTTCGAGTTCACAGTGATGTCTTTTGGATTAACCAATGCCCCTGCCTACTTCATGAACCTAATGAACCGGGTGTTCATGCAAGAGTTGGACAAGTTTGTTGTTGTCTTCATCGACGACATTCTAGTCTATTCCCGAAGTGAAGCAGAGCACGCACAACATCTGCGTGTTGTTTTGGACCGGCTCAGGAGCCATCAACTTTATGCCAAGTTCAGCAAATGTGAGTTTTGGTTGCAGAAAGTTAGTTTCCTTGGGCATGTGCTAACAGCCGAGGGGGTTGCAGTTGATCCAGAGAAGGTCAAAAACGTATCATCTTGGAAGCAACCAACTTCGGTCTCGGAGATTCGTAGTTTTCTAGGTATGGCTGGTTATTATCGGAGGTTCATCGAAGGATTTTCCAAGCTAGCCCGACCAATGACGGAACTACTAAAGAAGGATAAGAAGTTTGTGTGGACTGAAGCATGTGAGCGAAGTTTTCGTGAGTTGAAGGGAAGACTAACCACGGCCCCAGTCTTAGTCTTACCGGATATTCACAAGAACTTCGTTATTTATTGTGATGCTTCTAGACACGGCATAGGATGTGTGCTAATGCAAGAAGGACGAGTGGTATCCTATGCCTCCCGTCAGTTAAGGCCACACGAGCAGAACTACCCAACCCATGACTTGGAATTGGCTGCGGTAGTGCATGCTCTTAAGATTTGGAGACACTATCTGATCGGTAACAAGTGTGAAATATACACAGATCACAAGAGCCTCAAGTATATTTTTACCCAGCCTGATCTGAACCTAAGACAACGAAGGTGGTTGGAACTAATTAAGGATTATGATGTGGAGATCCACTACCACCCGGGTAAAGCAAATGTTGTGGCAGACGCTCTTAGCAGGAAAGCATACTGTCATCACTTGGTGACTCAAGTACCACAACTGTGCGAGGAGATGCTGAAATTGAACCTAAGTATTGTACCTCACTCCTACAACTACAACCTTAGTGTTCACCCTATGCTGGATGACCAGATTAAGAAGGCTCAGCAGGAAGATGAAAAGTTAATGAAGATCAAGGAACAAACCGGTGAAGGCAAGGCACCAGACTTTAGAGTTGATAGAGATGGAATATTGTGGTTCAAGAAACGGTTGTGTGTGCCTTCACAAGGTCACTATCGGAATACGATCATGGATGAAGCTCATAACTCTGCCTACTCCATCCACCCTGGAGCCACAAAGATGTATGTGGATATTAAGCAAAAATATTGGTGGGTTGGCATGAAGGGTGACATAGCCAAATTCGTGGCTTATTGTGATGTGTGTAGAAGGGTCAAAGCTGAGCATCAAAAGCCGAGTGGCCTATTACAGCCCTTACCGATTCCCGTTTGGAAATGGGATGAGGTAGGAATGGATTTCATCACTGGCCTACCAAGGACCAAGAATGGTAATGACTCCGTATGGGTAGTGGTCGACCGTCTGACTAAAGTTGCACACTTTATTCCTGTGCGCACTACCTACAATGGGAGTAAGCTGGCCATGTTGTACATAGACCGTATTGTGAAACTACATGGAGTACCCTCGAGGATAGTCTCAGATCGAGGTACGCAGTTTACGTCAAGGTTTTGGAGGAGTCTTCAAAAGGCGCTTGGTACCAAGTTAGACTTTAGTTCAGCATATCACCCTCAGACAGATGGTCAGACAGAGAGGATCAACCAAATCTTGGAAGACATGTTGAGGGCCGCTGTTCTAACCTACGGCAAGGATTGGGAAGACAGTTTACCGTATGCCGAGTTCTCATACAACAACAGTTATCAGGCCAGCATCAAGATGTCACCGTATGAAGCCCTCTATGGAAGGAAGTGTCGAACCCCACTCATGTGGTCAGAAGTTGGGGACCGCATTGTGGAGCAACCAGACTTCATCTTGGCAGCAGAGGACAAGGTAGCGGAGATTCGAGCGAATCTCAAGGCCACCCAATCACGTCAGAAAAGCTACGCAGACAAGAGGAGGCGTGAACTCAGTTTCCAAGCTGGAGATCATGTGTACCTTAAAGTATCTCCTATCCGTGGCACGCGTAGATTCCAAGTACGTGGAAAGTTGGCACCACGGTACATTGGCCCTTTCTCAGTCCTAAAAAGGGTAGGATCAGTAGCGTATGAGATTCAGCTACCCGAAGAAATGTCAGGCGTGCACAACTTCTTCCACGTGTCACAGCTAAGAAAATGCCTACGGGTTCCCGAGGAACAGGTGGCACAAGAAACTCTAGACCTGCAAGATGATCTGCGCTACCAGGAGGTGCCAGTAAAGATCTTGGAAACAGTCACCCGAAGGACACGGAGAAACACCGTCACACTTTGTCGGGTCCAGTGGAGCAGACACTCGGAGGCCGAAGCTACTTGGGAAAGAGAAAATGCATTGCGGACAGAGTTCCCCCATCTCTTTGCAGACCACTCGAATCTCGAGGACGAGATTCATCCTAAGTGGGGTAGGTCTGTAACGCCCCATTTTTCGTAAAGCTAATAAATCAGAATTATAGAATTAATCACCAGACAAATTACGCACATTACTGGCCGATCTCAGATATGTCTTTCATCGAAACTGGTGCAGCCACCCCCCTACTTTTGCCTAAAGGCAAACTCTTTTCCTCTTCCTCCCTCATCCTCATCCATTCTACGAGAAGCTTCTATAACCACACATCACCCATCTCTTCCTCCCCTATTCTTATCCACTCCACGAGAAGCTTCCGGAACCACCCCTCATATATATCTCCCCCATCCTTATCCACTCCACGAGAAGCTCCCGGAACCACCCCTCATATACATATCTCCCCTATTCTTATCCACTCCACGAGAAGCTTCCGGAACCACCCCTCATATGTATCTCCCCCATCCTTATCCACTCCCCGAGAAGCTCCCGGAACCACCCCTCATATACATATCTCTCCCCATCCTTATCCACTCCACGAGAAGCTCCCGAAACCACCCCTCACATATATCTCCCCCCATCCTTATCCACTCCACGAGAAGCCCCCGGAACATGCATTAATTACACCTCACCTACCTCTCCTCCCTCCATCCCTATCCATTTCCCCCTTCATCTATAAAAGGGGCTCGGGGGCTCACTTTCTCCCCCGCCCCATTGAGCACCGGCGCTTGCGTCTCCTCTCCCCCCCCCTCCAACATCGATCTCTGACGAGGAACCCTCCCCGTCGAGCCCCGCCAAGCCACGGCCAAGGTGAGCACCCTAACCTCCACTCTCTTCCCCGAGTCATCCCCCCCTTCCCCCTCTCCTCGGGTTTGGCCGCGACCACCCCGTGGCATGGCTGCCCTTCCATGAAGTTGCTCTACTTCCTACCCAAAATCGGCAGCTTAATCGAGTGATTCATAGCCTCGGCGTTCGATTTCTTACTCTCTGGCCATCCTCCCCCGTTTACTTTTGCTGATTTGAGCCCAACCTTAAGCAACCCCTTGATTGGCCTTAGAGCAGATCTCACCCACACACAAAAGGATCACTTAATCCGATTCTTCTTATAAAAATCATCTAATATCATAATATAGTTAGTGTAAGAAAGTCTGAATGATGTATGTTTGCTTTGTTTGTATGTTTGCTTGTGCGCGGTGTAGAAGCAGTGCCGGAAGAGAACCCAGGGGAGCCAAGTGACCAAGAGCACGACGCTGCAGACGGTAGCGAAGGCAAGTTCCATCACCCCCTTTTTCGATCATATTGCTCCTATGTGAGGTTTATCCATTGTGGCCAGTAGATTAGGCATTTGCATTGCTGAGCATGAGTTATTCGAGTGATAGAGGGTAAACATACTAGTTTCTCTTTTTGCAGCATATTGATAGGATGAGATTATGCATGATGATGTTGTCTTGTTTATGTTGCATGGTTGGGGAGAGCGTGAGTTGAGACCGGGGCAGAAGGGTTAGTGTTGGTGTAAGCGCTACCGTGGTGGTAGACTTACAGTGAGTACTATCAAGATGATAGGCTCGTGGTTTGAGTATGGAGGCTGCCCTGGTGAGCCTTAAGGACCGAGTTGTTTTGACATCTCACCTAACTTTCTTCAGTACGACCACATGACCCTGTATGGGCGGGGCTTAGCCTAACCCCGGTGGCTAGCCCGACAGTCGTCCACGGTGGAGAGAGAGAGAGAGAGAGATGCATTTATGAAAATTGAGATGATATTGAGATAAGTCATGACACTGGGTTTGGGACGACTGGTTTGGGTGATGTTTCGACTGGGTGTCGGTTACGACGGGCTGTCGTGGATGGTCCGTGCGTGTGGGTAAAGCGTACAACCTCTGCAGAGTGTAGAACCCGTTCGGACGGTCGTGTCCTCGGTACAGGACAGGTTATGGTGTGGTCCTAACAACTAGGAAGCCACCTGTTGTGAGAATGAGGTGAGGAATGTCTCTGGATGGGTTATTTGGTTGCATTAGGTTGCATCACTTTTATTGTTGAGCATTGCATCTATGTTTGTTTCATTCCCCTCCCGAAGGGCGAGGTGGAGCTTGCTGAGTACTTTTGTACTCAACCGTTGTTGATATCTTCAGAGGATCCTGACTTCAACCCGGAGGACTTCGAGTAGGGTCGCATCCACACCCAAGGTGTTACCGTGGAACCATGTACGAGGAGGAGCTAGTTGTCCATGTTCTTATGACGTTAATCATCCTTATGTTGGTCCTTATTATTGTTGTACTAAAGTGTATGCCGTTGTAATAAAGCTCTGTATGGTTGTGGTTCCACTTGTGTTGTAATATTATGTACCGAACTCTGTTTCTGGCATAATATTACATGTTTAGTTCTGATCTTATGGGTCAGGACGCTTCAAGTGGTATCAGAGCCATACTTGGCTGTAGGATGCGTACCCTAGTACTTAGGTGACCATAGGAGACCGTAGAATAGTTGGCCGGTTGGAAACCTGGACCGTAGAGCCTTGGTGATAGGTTTTGCTCTCATCTAATCCTTGTGCCCTGTTCTAGGCCAGATGGCGGACGACCGTATCACCACCTTTTGCATCAACGAAGACGGCTTCCCCAAGGTGCTCTATGCCGCCACGACACGACTAGGTATTCCAGACCGTCTGGAGTACGTGGGTCATGAGTTCGTGGAGCATGGCACCGAAAGCTGCGAGGTCACTGTGCACATCGGCGCCAGTGAGAGGTTCCTGGACATGAAGCCATGGAATGTCTCCGCCACTGGATGCTGCATGAAAGATACGTGCCAATTGGTGGCCCGCAAAGCTTTGAAGTACCTCTGCCACATGTTTGACTGGCATTTGGGTTCCACACCCATGAAGTACTTCCCACCACTGGACCGTAGTCGTCCCGCATGGATGGCGAGGATTCGCAACTTGGAAGGCCTCGGGTCGACCGAAGACGACCCCACCATTGTCGCCATGTCCGGTTATTTATTGAGCCTAGACGACTTGTGCGACCAGCTGAACCAGCGCGTGAAGACCCTCGTCCAGCGTGCTGAGACATTGGAGACCCACTGGCGAAAGGCTAAGCTAGCACTAGCGCAGGCTGAAGCCCGGGTTGCCAGCGCCGAAAGTCGAGTCGCCTTGGCCGAGGAGAACCTTAGGGAGCAGGCCGACCGTCACAGCCAGCTGCTTAGGGGTGTCTACCTTGTAGACCGGGCCAAGCGGAAGGACCGTCAAGCTGGTGCAACGATGGAGCCACTTGTCCTAGAAGGAACCCCAGTGTATCACCTATCCAACCCCCGAAGGAGGATTTGTGAGCCTGTTCCACCTACTCCTCCGACCTCACCTCGCGGGACCAACGAAGACCCTGAAGATCAGGATGTAGGACCCAGTAGCCAGGCAGAGGTCCCGGCTGACCCTTAAGGGAATAGACCCAGCGACGACATGCACTATGTATCTTGTACCCGCTTGCCCGAATGAATGAATGAATGCTTGGTGTGTTGCTTGCAATGTTTGATGTTTGTGTGAATTGTGTGGTATAAAACTATATATATGTGATTAGATACACATAGTAAAATAGAAAAAAATATAAAAAAAATAATAATAACAATAATAAAAGACGGTAAGCCTAACTAATTATGATGCACCATAGTAATAATAATAGGTAGAAAATCTAAACCTATCGATTGCCTTGTCACAGATGCCTCGCCGCTTGAGCCGAGTCACTAATGGATACGAGGCGGACCAAGGACTACGAGAGATTCCGCCTGCACCTCACGAGCATGAGACAGCGGAGAGTGCACCTGTCCGGCCACATCCCCAAGCACCTAACTACGATCTGACTGCAATTATGGACCGCCAGAATCGACTCCTAGAGCTACTGACGAACACCCTGGCTGCCCGGAACAACGATGGTCTCAACAACCATCAGCCCGTGCCGCAAAACAATCACCAGATCGCAGACTTCAACAGGATGAACCCGCCCAAGTTTTCTGGATCTGAGGACCCCATTGAGGCAGATGACTGGCTAAGAGAGATTGAGATGAAACTCGAGGTTGTGCATGCAAACGAGCAGGATAAGGTTCTGCTTGCAGTCCAACAACTGAGGGGATCTGCCTTAGCCTGGTGGCACAGCTACAGAGAGATGCATCCACATGCTAGGACCATGATATGGGACGAGTTTGTGAAGTTGTTTAGAGAGCAACACATCCCAAGTAGCATTATGAAGCTAAAGAGGGAAGAGTTTATGAACCTTAAGCAGAAGGGACTAACTGTGACGGAGTATCTACATAAGTTTACCGGGTTATCCCGCTATGACCCCCACGCTGTGGATACAGAAGAGAAGAAGCAAGAAGCCTTTTTGCGTGGGTTAAACACTGAAATCAGGAAATTTCTTGAAGCATCTATTTATCCAGATTTCAGTACCCTGGTTAACAAGGCCATCACTACAGAAAAGAACATAGAGGATGAGCTACGGGAGAAGAAAAGAAAATTCGAGGACAAGAAGGGGTTCCAGCAGGTGAAACTTCAGAGGACTAATCAACCTGTCTATTCACTACAGAGGACTCAACAACCAACCTACTTTGTGCAGAAGACCCAACAACCTATTTACTCTGGGCAGATGGCTCATAGTGGTGTATCCTATAAAGCACCAACCACCACTTTCAAGCAACCGGTACATCCTGCTAAATCACATGGCTCATTCCATCCTCAGCAGTCTGGGGTCAATCAAACTGTTGGCTAGAGGATCTGTTTCAGCTGCCGTGAGCCTGGGCATATCGCCGTTAACTGCCCTTACAAGGTTAAGCCAGCACCATCAGTCGTCTCCAACTCAGTTAACGGACCAAGGCAACCAGCTGGAGGCAACCGCGGAGCACCGTCAAGGACTCAACACTCCTTTGGAAAGGCCACAGTAAACCACGTATACGCCGAAGAGGCAGATGCAGCACCAGGAGTTCTACTTGGTGAGTTCTTGGTTCAGTCAGTTTTGGCTTCAGTACTGTTTGATTCTGGCGCATCGCATTCTTTTATATCATCACACTTCGTAGAGACACATGATATATCTACGGTAGCCCTTAAGAGGCCCTTAATGACTCGATCACCGGGAGGTTATATACCTTGCCACCTAGGAGTTAACAACATCCCTTTAAACTTAAGTGGGGTAGAGTTCTTGGTTAATCTAGTAGTGCTTGACTCCCATGGGATAGATGTGATCCTCGGTATGGATTGGTTAGCCAAGTGCAATGGGAGTATAGCTTGTGCACAGAGGACTGTGACAGTGACAAACCATGAAGGGAAGACTGTCACATGTCATGTCAACTCCAGCCTGTCTGAGCCAGTAGTAAATCACTTGAAGGCGGAAACACCTCAGGAAGTGCCAGTGATTAAAGAGTATGTTGATGTGTTCCCTGAGGAGTTGCCAGGCATGCCGCCAGAAAGAGAAGTGGAGTTCTCCATTGATCTAGTTCCCGGAACGGCCCCAATAGCCAAGAGGCCTTATAGAATGGCAGCGCCAGAACTAGCCGAGTTAAAGAAACAGTTAGATGAGTTGCAAGAGAAAGGGTACATAAGGCCTAGTGCATCACCATGGGGCGCACCAGTCCTCTTCGTAGAGAAAAAGGATGGAAGTAAGAGACTCTGTGTAGATTACCGAGCTCTTAATGCGGTGACCATCAAGAATAAATACCCTCTACCCCGGATAGATGATCTATTCGACCAGCTAAAGGGGGCCAAGTTTTTCTCAAAGATTGACCTGAGGTCTGGGTATCATCAAGTGAGGATTAAGCCCGAAGATATACCTAAGACGGCATTTGTGACTCGCTACGGTCAGTTCGAGTTCACAGTGATGTCTTTTGGATTAACCAATGCCCCTGCCTACTTCATGAACCTAATGAACCGGGTGTTCATGCAAGAGTTGGACAAGTTTGTTGTTGTCTTCATCGACGACATTCTAGTCTATTCCCGAAGTGAAGCAGAGCACGCACAACATCTGCGTTTTGTTTTGGACCGGATCAGGAGCCATCAACTTTATGCCAAGTTCAGCAAATGTGAGTTTTGGTTACAGAAAGTTAGTTTCCTTGGGCATGTGCTAACAGCCGAGGGGGTTGCAGTTGATCCAGAGAAGGTCAAAGCCGTATCATCTTGGAAGCAACCAACTTCGGTCTCGGAGATTCGTAGTTTTCTAGGTATGGCTGGTTATTATCGGAGGTTCATCGAAGGATTTTCCAAGCTAGCCCGACCAATGACGGAACTACTAAAGAAGGATAAGAAGTTTGTGTGGACTGAAGCATGTGAGCGAAGTTTTCGTGAGTTGAAGGGAAGACTAACCACGGCCCTAGTCTTAGTCTTACCGGATATTCACAAGAACTTTGTTATTTATTGTGATGCTTCTAGACACGGCATAGGATGTGTGCTAATGCAAGAAGGACGAGTGGTATCCTATGCCTCCCGTCAGTTAAGGCCACACGAGCAGAACTACCCAACCCATGACTTGGAATTGGCTGCGGTAGTGCATGCTCTTAAGATTTGGAGACACTATCTGATCGGTAACAAGTGTGAAATATACACAGATCACAAGAGCCTCAAGTATATTTTTACCCAGCCTGATCTGAACCTAAGACAACGAAGGTGGTTGGAACTAATTAAGGATTATGATGTGGAGATCCACTACCACCCGGGTAAAGCAAATGTTGTGGCAGACGCTCTTAGCAGGAAAGCATACTGTCATCACTTGGTGACTCAAGTACCACAACTGTGCGAGGAGATGCTGAAATTGAACCTAAGTATTGTACCTCACTCCTACAACTACAACCTTAGTGTTCACCCTATGCTGGATGACCAGATTAAGAAGGCTCAGCAGGAAGATGAAAAGTTAATGAAGATCAAGGAACAAACCGGTGAAGGCAAGGCACCAGACTTTAGAGTTGATAGAGATGGAATATTGTGGTTCAAGAAACGGTTGTGTGTGCCTTCACAAGGTCACTATCGGAATACGATCATGGATGAAGCTCATAACTCTGCCTACTCCATCCACCCTGGAGCCACAAAGATGTATGTGGATATTAAGCAAAAATATTGGTGGGTTGGCATGAAGGGTGACATAGCCAAATTTGTGGCTTATTGTGATGTGTGTAGAAGGGTCAAAGCTGAGCATCAAAAGCCGAGTGGCCTATTACAGCCCTTACCGATTCCCGTTTGGAAATGGGATGAGGTAGGAATGGATTTCATCACTGGCCTACCAAGGACGAAGAATGGTAATGACTCCGTATGGGTAGTGGTCGACCGTCTGACTAAAGTTGCACACTTTATTCCTGTGCGCACTACCTACAATGGGAGTAAGCTGGCCATGTTGTACATAGACCGTATTGTGAAACTACATGGAGTACCCTCGAGGATAGTCTCAGATCGAGGTACGCAGTTTACGTCAAGGTTTTGGAGGAGTCTTCAAAAGGCGCTTGGTACCAAGTTAGACTTTAGTTCAGCATATCACCCTCAGACAGATGGTCAGACAGAGAGGATCAACCAAATCTTGGAAGACATGTTGAGGGCCGCTGTTCTAACCTACGACAAGGATTGGGAAGACAGTTTACCGTATGCCGAGTTCTCATACAACAACAGTTATCAGGCCAGCATCAAGATGTCACCGTATGAAGCCCTCTATGGAAGGAAGTGTCGAACCCCACTCATGTGGTCAGAAGTTGGGGACCGCATTGTGGAGCAACCAGACTTCATCTTGGCAGCAGAGGACAAGGTAGCGGAGATTCGAGCGAATCTCAAGGCCGCCCAATCACGTCAGAAAAGCTACGCAGACAAGAGGAGGCGTGAACTCAGTTTCCAAGCTGGAGATCATGTGTACCTTAAAGTATCTCCTATCCGTGGCACGCGTAGATTCCAAGTACGTGGAAAGTTGGCACCACGGTACATTGGCCCTTTCTCAGTCCTAAAAAGGGTAGGATCAGTAGCGTATGAGATTCAGCTACCCGAAGAAATGTCAGGCGTGCACAACGTCTTCCACGTGTCACAGCTAAGAAAATGCCTACGGGTTCCCGAGGAACAGGTGGCACAAGAAACTCTAGACCTGCAAGATGATCTGCGCTACCAGGAGGTGCCAGTAAAGATCTTGGAAACAGTCACCCGAAGGACACGGAGAAACACCGTCACACTTTGTCGGGTCCAGTGGAGCAGACACTCGGAGGCCGAAGCTACTTGGGAAAGAGAAGATGCATTGCGGACAGAGTTCCCCCATCTCTTTGCAGACCACTCGAATCTCGAGGACGAGATTCATCCTAAGTGGGGTAGGTCTGTAACGCCCCATTTTTCGTAAAGCTAATAAATCAGAATTATAGAATTAATCACCAGACAAATTACGCACATTACTGGCCGATCTCAGATATGTCTTTCATCGAAACTGGTGCAGCCACCCCCCTACTTTTGCCTAAAGGCAAACTCTTTTCCTCTTCCTCCCTCATCCTCATCCATTCTACGAGAAGCTTCTATAACCACACATCACCCATCTCTTCCTCCCCTATTCTTATCCACTCCATGAGAAGCTTCCGGAACCACCCCTCATATATATCTCCCCCATCCTTATCCACTCCACGAGAAGCTCCCGGAACCACCCCTCATATACATATCTCCCCTATTCTTATCCACTCCACGAGAAGCTTCCGGAACCACCCCTCATATGTATCTCCCCCATCCTTATCCACTCCCCGAGAAGCTCCCGGAACCACCCCTCATATACATATCTCCCCCCATCCTTATCCACTCCACGAGAAGCTCCCGAAACCACCCCTCACATATATCTCCCCCCATCCTTATCCACTCCACGAGAAGCCCCCGGAACATGCATTAATTACACCTCACCTACCTCTCCTCCCTCCATCCCTATCCATTTCCCCCTTCATCTATAAAAGGGGCTCGGGGGCTCACTTTCTCCCCCGCCCCATTGAGCACCGGCGCTTGCGTCTCCTCTCCCCCCCCCCTCCAACATCGATCTCTGACGAGGAACCCTCCCCGTCGAGCCCCGCCAAGCCACGGCCAAGGTGAGCACCCCAACCTCCACTCTCTTCCCCGAGTCATCCCCCCCTTCCCCCTCTCCTCGGGTTTGGCCGCGACCACCCCGTGGCATGGCTGCCCTTCCATGAAGTTGCTCTACTTCCTACCCAAAATCGGCAGCTTAATCGAGTGATTCATAGCCTCGGCGTTCGATTTCTTACTCTCTGGCCATCCTCCCCCGTTTACTTTTGCTGATTTGAGCCCAACCTTAAGCAACCCCTTGATTGGCCTTAGAGCAGATCTCACCCACACACAAAAGGATCACTTAATCCGATTCTTCTTATAAAAATCATCTAATATCATAATATAGTTAGTGTAAGAAAGTCTGAATGATGTATGTTTGCTTTGTTTGTATGTTTGCTTGTGCGCGGTGTAGAAGCAGTGCCGGAAGAGAACCCAGGGGAGCCAAGTGACCAAGAGCACGACGCTGCAGACGGTAGCGAAGGCAAGTTCCATCACCCCCTTTTTCGATCATATTGCTCCTATGTGAGGTTTATCCATTGTGGCCAGTAGATTAGGCATTTGCATTGCTGAGCATGAGTTATTCGAGTGATAGAGGGTAAACATACTAGTTTCTCTTTTTGCAGCATATTGATAGGATGAGATTATGCATGATGATGTTGTCTTGTTTATGTTGCATGGTTGGGGAGAGCGTGAGTTGAGACCGGGGAAGAAGGGTTAGTGTTGGTGTAAGCGCTACCGTGGTGGTAGACTTACAGTGAGTACTATCAAGATGATAGGCTCGTGGTTTGAGTATGGAGGCTGCCCAGGTGAGCCTTAAGGACCGAGTTGTTTTGACATCTCACCTAACTTTCTTCAGTACGACCACATGACCCTGTATGGGCGGGGCTTAGCCTAACCCCGGTGGCTAGCCCGACAGTCGTCCACGGTGGAGAGAGAGAGAGAGAGAGATGCATTTATGAAAATTGAGATGATATTGAGATAAGTCATGACACTGGGTTTGGGACGACTGGTTTGGGTGATGTTTCGACTGGGTGTCGGTTACGACGGGCTGTCGTGGATGGTCCGTGCGTGTGGGTAAAGCGTACAACCTCTGCAGAGTGTAGAACCCGTTCGGACGGCCGTGTCCTCGGTACAGGACAGGTTATGGTGTGGTCCTAACAACTAGGAAGCCACCTGTTGTGAGAATGAGGTGAGGAATGTCTCTGGATGGGTTATTTGGTTGCATTAGGTTGCATCACTTTTATTGTTGAGCATTGCATCTATGTTTGTTTCATTCCCCTCCCGAAGGGCGAGGTGGAGCTTGCTGAGTACTTTTGTACTCAACCGTTGTTGATATCTTCAGAGGATCCTGACTTCAACCCGGAGGACTTCGAGTAGGGTCGCATCCACACCCAAGGTGTTACCGTGGAACCATGTACGAGGAGGAGCTAGTTGTCCATGTTCTTATGACGTTAATCATCCTTATGTTGGTCCTTATTATTGTTGTACTAAAGTGTATGCCGTTGTAATAAAGCTCTGTATGGTTGTGGTTCCACTTGTGTTGTAATATTATGTACCGAACTCTGTTTCTGGCATAATATTACATGTTTAGTTCTGATCTTATGGGTCAGGACGCTTCAAGCGCTCCTCGACTGGATGAAGCGGGCTGTCGACCGCATGGACACCGAATCGCGGCGGATCAACCGGGAGACCCTGGAGGCACACGCCCGGGCCGAGGAGAGCCTCTCTGCTGCTGTGGAGATACGGCAGCGGTTGGAGCGCCGTGAACTCGCCGTTGAGGAACGGGAGCGTTGCATGGCAGCTGAGGCGGAGAGGGTCGCCACGCAGCTGGCTGCGGGCAAGGATGACCTTCGAGCTCGGATGGAGGAGCTAGAGATCCTGAAGGCAGACCTCGACTTGAGGGAGGAACAGGTCTCCCGTGATCGCCGGGCGGTCTTGGACCGGGAGTTGACCGCCGGCTTCAAGGCCGCTGAGTTGGAGCGGCTCGCCAAGGCTCTCCACCTTCGGGAGAGCTCCCTGGCGGCCAAGGAGAAGGAATTCTCCGAGAGGAACCTGGAGGCTCTACAGGCGGCCCGTCGTGAGGTGGAGGAGCTTTCGGCCTTGCAGTCTCGAGCTTCGTGGATCGAGCGGGGTCCGCCCTGATCCCTCTTGGCTTCAGTCCGGTGAGGGCCGCGGCCCCTGCGTTGGAGGTGATCCCCGCGCTGGAGTCGATCGGCGCCAAGCTGGACAGGCTAGACTCGGTGGTCGCCAGCGATCTTGAGGCTGAGGGGCGCGACCTAGCCTTAGAGGTCGCTTCACATGTGCTGGCATGCTTTAAGAGCCGCGACCCCCCTTTTTCGCTAGAACCAGTGAGAGAGGGCCCAGCCGCGGAGCGGGAGCAAGCTGCCAGGGCAGAAGTCGAGGATGTGGCCGCCCTTATAGCCGCAAGGTTCCGGCGGGAGCCGGGAGGTCCTTAGGACTTGTTTCTCCCTTTTTATCGAGTCTGTAGTCCAGCTCATGGAGCCTCGCTTAATTTGACTCTTTTGGATACTTGTGTCTGTGATGCTTTTTCTCTCTTTCTTGGCTTTGCCTGGCTGAGTCCTTAGCTCCGCAAGGTACTCAAAGGCCATTTCCAATCTCGGAGCTTTGCACAGACACCCTCCCCGGGTCCTAACCGTGTTAGGGGTCCCCGGAGGTCTCCGGATCTCGCCCTATGGGGAGCTCCAGATATGCCTGCCACATGGCGGGTCCGGAGCTCCTTCCTAAGAGGCGGAAGCTCCGGCCATGTTGGACACGTAGGGCTTTCAGAGCCCTCCCACCGAGGGGGAGGTCCGGCTTCCGCCCACCATGTGGCGAGCCCGGAGCCCTCCTCAAGGGAGGAGAGAGTTCCGAGCCCGCTGGACACGTGGGGCCCCCGGGTCCTGCCCCTGCTGGAGGGGCAGGTCCCGGTCCTTCCAGTCCCAAGCCGGAGTACCTGGTAGCTCCTTTCCCCCCGCTTCATGCAGTCCCTGTTGCCGTAACCTGGAGGTCCTGCACACAGGCAGAGGAAATGGAATTCTCCTCGGGGGGTCCTCCCCTCCTGTCTCCTAGTCTTATTCGTCTTATGGTCCTGACCCGCTATACGGGGAATTGGGCAATTCTATGCACGAGGCGCCGGAGCTCCGGCTCCCTCCGAGGTCCGGGTACGGCCGTCCGAGAGACCCACTCAGCCATCGGCAGGTGCCTCAAGCGCAGCCGCCTTCGGTAGGATAGCGAATGCCGACTATGGATGAGCGCAGGAGAGGGGGAGCTAGATGTACGATGAACATACAGAGATAGTGCGATCATAGAAATTAATGCATAATTTAAATGAGCGCATGAGAGAGAGCTAAGTAGAACGGGGCTCTGTATTCGTACCCATAGGTGGAATTCTGGCTGTACAGGGAGGCAATGTTCCGCCTTGTCTTCAAGGGAAGCAAGACTTTACGCGCTTAGGGTCGGAACCAGGCTAAACTAGACGTAGTCCTGTACCGTCCCTTGAGACTTAGCTGCCCCAAGCGTTGTTCCTAAATTCTATGGGATCTATTACAGAAGGGAATAACCCTGTTCTACTGATGCTCAGGAAGTAGGACTTATAGTGTTGCTCCATGGCAAGGATTTTTGGGAACGGATCCCACCCTCGGTTGGAAGGCATGTGTACTTGGGGCGGCAGCTTTCATGATTCGGAAGGGACCTTCCCTGCTGGGGGAGAGCTTATGGGTCCTTCTTGGAATAGAGTGTGCCGCTTCACCAAGTTGCCCTCCTGCAGGCCCCCGACGCGTTTGGTTCTTTGGTGGTAGTGCTTAGAGCATTAGCCGAGACCGTGCGTTGCGGGGTGTTTCCTGCAGCCGAGTCTTGTCGACGAGGTTGTTACCTTCGCGCTGGATCAGGTCCTGCGCGGCTTCTCCTGGGGGCCCCCGGGGAGTTTTCCCCTTCTGGCTAAGGCCTTCAAGGGGTAGGTAGACCCGGGCTCGTCTTGGATGACCTAAGGCGTCTTCCCCTTCTGGCGAGGCCTTCAAGGGGTTGACAGACCTTAGGCGGCCCCCGAGAGGTATATTCGAGGCACGGAGGCGCACCGCAGTTGGCTAATGCCCTGGCCTGTCACCGTCGGAACTGGAGTCCTCACCGTCATGCACTGTCTTTATGACACGCTGAGGCTCCTGGAACCCCACCTGGTGGGCAGCAATGACTGGGGCATCGACCTTCTGTTTGCCATCCCTCTGAGGGTAGGGCGGCGCTTCAGCCCTCTGCTGTCTTCCTTTGTGGAAGCGCTCTGCGAGCCTCTGGATCTCCCAGCACTCGGCAGCAGTATGGTTGCAGGTGCCATGCACGGGGCATAGCCCGCCTTGGTCACTGTCTGGGGCCGGTGATTGCCGCTGCCTTTTGTCGGGGCGTGGCCCCCGAGCTCCATTGGTCGTCGCAGCTGCGGCGACGGGGGCCGTGAATGGTGACTTCATATTGCCACCCCCGGTTCTTGGTCTTCTTGCCACCCCCATAGGCAGCAGCACCGGACCCGGGCTGTCCTCCTGACTCGGAGGTCGGTAGAGCGTGCCAGTTCCGCCCTTCAGCTGCTCTGGCGCACTTGTCCGCCAGGCTGAAGAGCTCCGAGACGTCGTGGACCTCTCTGGTGCGAGCTTCTCAAGCATTTTCTCGTCCCGGACACCCTGTCGGAACGCCACCACCACAGAGGCACTTTGGATATGCGGGATGGTGTTGCGTACCTGAGAGAACCGCTGGATGAAAGAGTGCAGCGACTCCCCAGGTTGTTGCTTGACGGCGTGGAGGTCAAGCTCCGTGCCGGGACGGGTGTAGGAGCTGCCGAAGTTGGCGACGAACTGCCGGCAGAGCTCTCCCCAGGAGGTTATGGTCTCCTGAGGTAGATTCATGAGCCAAGACCGAGCTGGGCCGGTCAAGGCGACGGGGAAGTAGTTGGCCATGACAGCCTCGTCCCCTCCTGCGGCAAGTACGGCGGTGGAGTAGATCTGGAGGAACTCCGCTGGGTTGACGCTACCGTCGTACTTCTCGGGCAGATGCGGGCGAAACTTGCGTGGCCACCTTGCGAAGCGAAGGTGGGGTGCAAGGGCCGCACATCCTGCACCTGCTGCTGCAGGTACTGGCGCTGCGAACGCTTGGTTCGCACCTGGCACCGCGTATCCCGGCATGGGCATGGCTGCACCATAGACCGGGGCCGCTACTTGCGGCGCATATAGCTGTGGCATATGCTGTGCAGCATATGCCTGAGGCAGGGCTCGCGTGGCGAAGGCCTGCCCTTCTGGTTGTGTCGAGGCCGACGACATGCTGTCGCCTGCCTCATGGTTGCGACGCCTCTCTCGGCGTCGCTCGAGGTACACCCGGGCGTCCTGGCCCAAGTGGCACCATTCCAGTTCCCTTCGCAGGTCCGTCGACAGGAGCCTGGAGGAGCTGGAATCCGCCGTTAGCCCGTCAACCGTGGGTGTGCGCGTCAGTGACACAGCCGGTTGTCCTGGGCGCTGTCCTCGCCGAAACCGAGGGTTCACGGCGGCGACGACGAGGCGGTCCACCTCGCGGACCCATTGCTGGGTCGCTGAATGGGGCGCATCCCCCGCAGGTGGGTTGCGCAGCAGCGCTCTTGCTGCAGCTAGCGCACCTCCATGGTGTACACTCAGCGCTGCAGAAGATCTCACACTGGTCGGGGCCTGCATAGCTGGAGTCGGCGTTGCCGGAGTCGGCTGCTGGCTACCAGCTTGTGCCGACACACTCCATCCTGAGTGTGTCGACATGTACTCCCCAGTGGTCACGGTTTGCCGTTTACGCGGAGGGAGAGAGTTTGCCGCTGAAGGAAGCTTGGTCATCTTCGTCGGCGGAAACTCGTCGCGCTAGGAGAAAAGCCCCCTACCTGGCGCGCCAAATGTCGAAATGTGCGGTCGACACTTCCCCCGGGCCTGCACAGGGCAGCCCGCGGAGGTTCTTTTTTCGGAGGGGCTAGTCCCTAGCGGAGAGCTTGCGCAGATGGACGAGTTAGTAAGAGCTTGACACGGTGAGTTTTACGTGGTTCAGGCCGCCGGAGCGTAAAATCCTACATCCACGGCGAGCTATGGAGCTCGCTGTATTGCTTGCTGCTCAGGACCGGAGGCCTGAGCTTGGGGGTGAGTTACAGCTTGAGAGTGTATGGCTAGCGTATGAGTTGCAAAGTGCGAACCCCTGCTATCGACGCCTACCCGAGCCTTTTATAGTCCAAGACTCGGGCGGCTTACAAGGGTAGCCGGGACCCGACAGGTGGTCCTGGGAAGATTGTCTATTATCTACCGTATCTGCAGTTATGCCGGTAGTTGTCTCTGGTCGAAGGCTTCTGAGTCTTCATCTTGCCGCCCTACCCATGCCGCATGCTAGTCGTAGTGGTTGATGACGGCGCAGGCAGCATGGGATGTCTTGTCGCGGTGTTTATTTGCTGACAGGTTCTGACACCGCGCGCCAGTCTGTGATGCGACTGGGCGCAACGACACCTGACAGAAGCGTGCTCCGCGTCTCCACGTCTTGGGAAGACGCGGGCCTTGAATACCTTGTATGGGCAAGGTATGGGGCGTATTTACGCCCGCTGCCTATCGCTCGGGGCAGGCAGCGTCGCTCTGCTGCCACATGGCGGGCTCGGAGCCCTTCTCAGAGAAGAGGAGGGTCAGCCCCGCGGGGCACGTGGAGCCTCCGGACCTCTACCCGCGGAGGGGGAGGTCTGGCTTCTGTATGCCACGTGGCGGGCCCGGAGCTCTCCTCTGAGGAGAGGGAGGTCCGGCCCCGCTGGACACGCGTCGCCTTCGGGCCTCTCTCCCGCGGAGGGGGAGGTCCGGCTTTTGTATGCCACGTGGCGGGCCCGGAGCTCTCCTCTGAGGAGAGGGAGGTCTGGCCCCGCCGGACGCGTGGCGCCTTCGGAGCTCTCCCTGCGGAGAAGGGCGAGTTCCTTAGGCATTTTACCCTGTGCGCGGGGGTACCCCATATCTCAGGTACCGACATGATGCATGTAGGAAATACCACTTTTGCATTTTGTGAAGTTTATTCTCTAATGAGCATGTTGATGGTGGTTACTTGCTCTTCCAATGTGTTCATCAAGTTTCTTCAAATGAAGGGTGTGTGGGGTGATGAACACTTTGAATATGTGCCAAAACTTGGGTCCTTACAAGGCGAAAGGCGAAAGAAGCAGAGGAGGGAAGGAGCACTACACAAAGCAGAGAAGCACGGAAGCAATACTAGCAAACCCATAAAGGACGATTGAGGGAAAAGGGAATATAAAGTTGTCGAAGCGGCGCCAAATCTGACAACCGTCAGGGGGGCAGGTGACCATTTGCGTCACCTTGAAGAAACCACACCACCCCACTGTCCCTGGATTAAAACTGCTTGGGCGACTAGGGAGTCGATTCGAGCGGCGCCTCTTCGACTACCTGCGACGAAACCATCCTAGAGGTGTGGAGGCCCCACCGTACAGTGATTTTTCAGCTTCACGGCGCAAGGCCACGATCATGACATGGGGATTTGAGTCGAACGGCGTCTCCTCAACTCCGCTGGACACGGAGGGTGACACGACCATGGGAGGAACCATCCCCATTCTTGAGAAAGTACAGCGAGACACCCCAGACTGGACATAGGGCGCCTTGCCCTAACCAATATAATTCTTTTGTGTTCTTAGTTAGGTCATCTCGAGGACGAACGCACGACATATTAGTTACTAGTTGGAAATACGAACATTGACACTTATGCTCTCAAACTGTAAGGTAGGTTGGCGATATGCCTTAATGTGTTTCTGTTGGCTATGTGTAGCAAAGATGATGTCCTACAAGGTAATCTTCAAAGAAACACACCTATATGAGCTCCAACTGTCTAACATCATAGCCTGTGAGATTTGGGTGATCTCTAGAAAGCCCATGAAGAAACCAGAGAGTATGACGCATATGCTCTATCTGCGGGGTAGACTACTAGTAATCAAGTACTAGTAATGGTCTTTGGGTGAAAACAGATTCACACGAAACTTGTAATTCAAGGCGTAGTCCATTGTCCAAGTTGTGAACTGATGTAACTTAAGGATCTAGGTAGAAGTTCAACTTAACAGTCTCTGCCGAAACATTAGTATATCAAACAAGGAAAGAGAATGATGTCTCTCCTAATGATTTTGGGATCTAGTGGGGGATTGTTGGAATTTGGGCTAGGCCCATTAAAGAAATTCTAAAATAATTTAAAATAAATCTCAAAAGCCCATTAGTGCAAGAGAGAGTGGTGTTAATTATTTAATCCCATATGGGAAGTTGGAAAGGTGGAACTCCAATATATAAGGGAGGTTGTTACTCCACTCCTTGAGTGAGTGAGAAGGGGAGAGGACCATGCACGCTCCTCTTCTTGCTCGCTCGTCTCGCCTTGCCACGCCACGCGTGCGAGTTCGAGGGCCCAATTTTTATTTTTGTTGTAGAAAATTAAGTTGGGCTTTTGGGTTACAATTACCAAGTCGATCTGGATCAGAACCGAACCGCCTCTCGGGAGCTCTATAAATAGCGGGCGTGCGCGACACGGGAGAGCACCCCACGATTCCATCTTCCACGTTCTATTCCTTGCGCCCCATCGTGGTCTACTACATCTCGAGCGCCGACATGCACCGACGATCGGGAGAGCAGGTCTCTGGAACCTCTTGCCCTTGCGATCCTGCACCGGGATGGGGCGAATAAGGTTTTTAGGAAGCGCTTTGTGCGACTTCTCGCGTTCTTCCCCACGGGTCCCCTACCGCCGAGATAGGGCGCTGCTGTCCAATGTCGCTATCAATGTCTGCAACGACTCATCATGCCTGAGACAACAGATTCAACGGTTCCTCTGCCTACAAATCGGTAAGTGCAATTTGCTCGTCCAAATCCTCTGCCGGTATTTACCGCTGTTGTTTTTCACGAGTCTTTTCCGACATTATTCAGTAAATGCCATTATCATCTAACACACAGAGCAAAAGTTATAGATATGCGTTCATGAGAGAAAAAGAACTCAGGAAAAAGCAATATGCTAGCCAACTGGGCAGCACCCCTTGAATTCTCTTTAACTTCGCCACTGCTAATTGTGCAGGACCAAGTTTAATTTGATAGCGGATAGATTGTATAAATTCCCTCTAACTGCCAAAATGTAAAACAGTTTGAAGTTCACCTGAGTTGGAACAATTGTGAGTCCAAGATCCATATGGGTCGACTTATTATTTTAGTCTATAACTATTAGTAATCGATTACTAACCCTAATAATCTTAGAGCACTCCATGCAACAGACTCGGCACTTGCGCTTGTTCAAGGTACTACAGGTCTTCTCTCAATCCAAAGATTAGTCGTGAGATTCCGTATTACGTGTCATGGAGCCCTAGCAAGTTTCAGCATGTCGTTCATCTACTTCCCGACATCGAGTATATCAACTATGTGACATCTTTCGCCGCGTCGACCGACTGGAAGATATAATTTATGATCATGTACATATAAGTGATCCTTCTACACAATTAATTTAATTATATGCTAGCGAGTAATATACGGTGTTATTCAACAAAACATTCCTTTGGCTAGTTGTGCAGGACCAAATTTGGATGAAGGATAGATCATAGAAACTAGGCTGGTAAAACAACACCAGTCCTTTGTGCAGGCACGACACACTACAGTAGGCCTGATAAAGAACCTCGACTAATGTGCTCTTTTAGGATCCTAAGTGACCCTAAATTTGTTTAGCTTAAAAATAAAGATGAATTTAGACAAGTCCTTTTTCGCCCTGGCTCGTGCTAATCTAGTATAAATTTTTCCCGTGCCTCCTTACTGGTGGAGTGTAGGTGAACACGAATAGTTTGGGATAACATTGCACAATAAATTAGGACATCCCAATAAATCCAAAACATTGGCCACAAATGACATCCCTATATGATTAGTGGTCGCCATCGTGGAGGACGTGCCTAAAAAGGGACCGAGAAGTAAGAACACTAATCTTGCTGGTCAACTTGAAAATACGGAATGAGGGAAACATATGGATATTTTACCATAAAGGTGCTCGTAGTGGCATTCTTATTGCTAAAAATCAAGAGAAGACATGAATATGAAATATGGCAAGAGCACTCTGTTTTAAGTACCTTACTTCACCATGCCATCCTTATTGCTAAAAACTCTCTCTTTTTAACTTTTATAAGCCTGAAATCTTTTGACTCTCGTGGTTGGATTCACCTCTCTTTAATTAATTAAACACATCTCGTGCTGGCTCATTCTAATGAAAACACCAGTGTTACCCTTGAAAAATAAGCATGCTCCACTTTGTAAAGTGTGTTGAAAACAACACCTTCAAGTTTTTGTAACTTCTTTTCCCGGAGTTGAAATAACTCTGTATATTTTTGGGATTTTTCCAAGAAATGACCTCATCTTTTGTAGTTGGTCATGTACGCTTAAAAATTAAAGGAAGAACATTAGACGTTATCATGTCGTTATAGGTACCATCTCAACAAACTGAGCATAACTCAGCTAGTTAAGTTCATTATGGCGAAACCTATCTGTTTGAGTACTAGCTAGTCCTCATACTCAGCATATATGTAGTATTTACGGCTATTTGTATTAATTATTTTAATAAAAGAAGTCATCGATACTGTGATGTGTGATGCACGCGGTAACTTCATAAATGTAAAAATTAGTCAGGATCAATCTTTTAAAGACGTTCATATGGATAGAATGTATCTGTGTTTGTTCATCGAGTCGAGTACTTGTGTGTCTAACTACAACTTCGAAAAAAACTAGATACTATCTCGATCCACGTATGGCGTTTTGTAATCAATCTTAGCAGGCCGTCAGGACCGGTCGTCCATTCCATTGCGGCCCAACCCTGGCCCAGGCTTGATAGTTGCACACGCCAAGCAAGCAAACACGCAGCAGCGGCAGTTCCAACAAAGAAGAAACACTTCTTCCTTCCTCCGCACTCCACCCTTCCCGTCGGCCATGGACGCCGACCTCGTGCAGCGCTGCCTCGAGGCCGGCGGCCGCGACCTCCTCCTCACCCACCATAACCCCACCTCATCCTCCCCGCCCTCTCCCACCCCCGCGGCCGCGGCCTCTTCTTCCTCCTCCATCCTCCAGTCCCTCCCCCTCCACGTGGTAATCCTTCTGCTTCTTCCCCCTTCCCCATCCTCCTCTATATCTCCTGCTAACCCGCTCTGTTTTTTGAAGCCCTTCGATCGAGGATACTACCTCCTCGTGAAGGCGATCCAGGAGCTGCGCGAGCGCAAGGACGGTCTCGCCGTTACCGTCGGCATCGGCGGGCCCACCGGCTCAGGCAAGACCAGGTACGGCGGTGGCGTCAGCCCCCCTCGATCGCGCCATTTCTCGGTAAGGGTTACTGCTTCCGTCGTGCTGCTGCTGATGGTCTCCCGCTTCGCAGCTTGGCGGAGAAGGTAGCCTCGGTCTTAGGGTGCGTCGCGATCGTCTCCATGGAGGACTACCGCACGGGGGCTGGCGGCGACGTCGGAAGCGATGTGGATGCCATCGACTTCGACGCCCTCGCACGCAACCTGCAGGTCCGTCTCCGTCTCTGTAGCCGTTGAAATTTTGGTGGGGATTGGTTCGTTGCGCACGACCTGCTTGCTTAAATGATGGGCCAGAGTATGGCGAGAAATTAACACCTCTAATGCCCTTGTCGATCCTACCATTGGTAGGAATACACTAATGCCTTTTGTAGAAGGGGAATTTAATTGATGGTGTGGCCATGACGTACATGGTGTTGTTTCTAGAAAGAGAAATGTCACGTCCTCCTTTCTAATGCCAGTTTCTGTTCCAGTCCTCTGTAAATTGGAACCATAGAACAGAGTCCACACAGGTGCATACTCCTTGAATTTGAGTCAAAAGTTCTGAAGACTTAATCATTTGATCTCAGCTAGTGTTGTTGCATATGGACAGGTGTAGGTTGTGCCGGATTTGCATTGCTAACTGTACCAATTCTTCTGATGTAATATTTTGCTTTAAGAAGGGCGAACCTGGCGTAGTGGTAGTGTGTCTCCACATATGTGATATGTCCCGAGGTGTTTGGTTTAAACCAGCCTCTATGCAAAAGCAGGAGGGAGGCTGTCTAGAAATAATTCTTTCTTAGACCTCATAATGTATGGGAGACTTCGGCATCGGGTACACACCTTTTTAATATTTTGCTTTAGGAGATACCGGGCACCAAAGGACAGGCCTGGTGCAATAGTTAAGTCACCCCATTTGTGCCAAGAGGTTCTAGGTTTGACTTAGCCTCTCTGCATTGCATGCCTCGTACTCCTTCCCTAGACCCCACCTTGTGTGAGAGCTTCTGGCACTGGCCTGTCTTTTTTTTAAATACTGGCCACCCCATGATATTTGGCTTGTACGGTCATCATTTTATGGTCGGACCATAATATGTTTAACAACCACAAAGATTTTGCCATAAGAGTGTTGGGCTATTGCTAGATATGAAACCCATTATCTGGGCGGACCATAATATGTTCAACAAACACAAAGATTTTGCCACAAGAGCAGTGGGGCATGCTAGATATGAAACCTAATATTTTTAATTCTTAAAAAATATAAAAAGGAAAAATAAAGTAAGAGAAAGATACAAAAGATTAAATAAAGTACGTGTAAACTAAGATTCTGACACATGAATTGCTGATTTCTATGCAGTCCTATCAAGAGCCAAGTTTCTAGGTAAATTCAAATCCCTCAAGTCTTGTTTTACCGTCTCCTCCATCACTCTCTACTACTCCTAGTATTTTCCCTACCCTTTAGGATCACACCATTGGCCACTGATTTTGGATGCCTCTGTTAGATATGTCTAAACCACCTTAGTCAGTGTCGAACTAGTTTTTCTTCAATCAGTACGACCCATTCCTTAACATGTATTACCTCGTTCTTAATCCGGTCTTTTCTTGTGTGACCGCACATCCACTATAGTATACACATATGTGGCACTCAATTGTTAGACATGTTTTCTTTAAGTTGGCCAATATTCCACTTCGTAATCACGGGTTTGATCATCATCTTATAAAACTTATCTTTTAGTCTTTGTTGGCCTTCTTGTCACATAGGATTCCAGATGTCTGCCACCACTTTATCCACCCTACATTGATCCCGTGGCAAACATTGATATCATCATTACTTTCATAGAAGGGCGAACCTGACGCAGTGGTAGTGTCTCTCCACTTGTGTCCTGAGGTCTTGGGTTTGAACCAGCCTCTCTACAAAAGCAGGGCTAAGGCTGTCTACATAGTTATTAAGGCGGTAAGGCGACCGACCTCCTTTTTACCTTTTAAGCGACAAGGCATAAGGCGAGGCGACGCCTTAGTAATAAATAAATATAGAAAAATGAAGAAATTCCAAATAAATAAGGATGAAAGTAGTAATTAGGATCAGTCATTGGATCATAAGCATCTACATTCATAGGAGCATCGGCAGAACCAGCACTATCAATTGGATTCATTGTCAATTTTCAATCCTACATGAGCAGCAAGCAAATTGGCCTATGAGAGTGAGACCACACTTCGTACATGACATGAGTACTTGAATAGCAAGTAGCAACCAGCTCCAGCTCAATCTACATTCACATGAGGCACAGAGACTCAGAGAGATGAGTTTCACTTACACTCACCCGTGCAGCGAGCCAACAACCAGAGACAGACGGAGAGCCGCCGAGCAGAACAAAGCAGGGACAGAGGGAGAGTCGCCGCCTAGCAGGGCCGCGCCGCCAAGCAGGGGAGCCCCGCGCAGCCGAGCAGGGCCGAGTAGGGCCGGGTGCCGCCGAAGATCTCGCCGCCTTCCAGTGAGCCGCCGAGTCGCCGCCGCCAACCCTAATCAGCAAACCGAGCCTTCTTTGTCTCTATGCACGGTGCGGGCGCCCGGGCGCTGGGCTGAATAAAGCCCAATTTGATCCTGAGCTAAGGAGTCGCCTTGAGCTCGCCTCGGCGGACGCCTCAAGGACACCCCGGACGCCTTACGGACACCTTAGGCTCGGTAGTAAGGCAACGGGGATGCCTTGCCGCCGCCGATCGCCTTACCGCTTAACAACTATGGCTGTCTAGAAATAATCCTTCCCCAGACCCCACATGTGTGGGAGCCTTCGGCACTGGGTACGCCCTTTTTATCATCATTACTTTCATACTTTGCAACATTGATCCAAAGTATCGGAAGGAGTCTCTCTGAGGCACTATTTGTTCTTCTAGACTACCAGACTTAATATGTTCAATGTTTGTAAAACTAATTCTTGCACTTGTTACCTGCACATTTTTTTTTGATAAAGCCATAAAGGACATTATATTAATTTCAAGAAGATACCAACTATAATCTGAGCTCCGCAACAACTTTATGTCAAGAGCATGTCAATACACCATGAATGCATTTAGCCTAAACAAAGAAAAAGGAAAAAAAATTCTCCACAAAAAGAGCTTAGAGCCTCACAGCAGAAACCATCCACCACCATTGATAAAAAGGTTCTCCAATGGCGACACCTGTAGGAAGGAAAAAATGCACACACACCATCGTCACCTGATCCGCCACAAGGCAGGTCAAGGTTTTACCTCGGAGGAAGTCCACAACTTCAGACAACGCCTTCAATATGGTAATGGCCAATGCCACCATTGTCAGGTACAACCGAGGAAGATCAGACATAAGAATTTCATCTCGGAGATAGACTCAGTACACCAAAGCATCACCAAGAAAGAAGACACCTATGTTTTCTCTGCTACCGCCTACTGTTGCAAAGAACCAAACACCATGCTCCTATCTATCATGATCGCACCTTAATCCTTGAAGCATCAAACTCCCCTTCCAATAGGAACTTCTCAAACTCGACATGAGCATGGAGATTAAAGTTATCAGGTTATCACCTCGGAAGCCTTGTCTACCTCTCCCACCGTTGCAACCAACCTTGGTTCTAGCCACACCATGGTAATGGTTTTGACGAAGCGAGGCAGCACACGGATGGAGATCGCTTTGGACTTCCACATACTACACATGGTTCAATTAATCTGCCATTGCTGTGGACGCCTTCGTGGGCCGGCATTATGCGCGCCGGGCCCACAAAGGCGCCAGCAAGGCGGCGGCTCAGGTGGAGAAAGGTGCCTAATTCAATAATGGAAGCCTAACTTTATATTAGGAAGAGAATAAATATATTAGGACGGGTGTGTTTAAAATAGGAAGTGTGAGCTTGATTAGGGAATAAGAGATCCCGGTCAGTTGGGGGGCTGTCCCAACTGACTGACCAGGGGCGCGCGGCCTAGCTAGGGGCAGCGGCCCAGGAGGGGGCGGCGGCCAGGGTCCTGGACCCAATAAATACCGACCCCCTCCCCTCATTGTGAGTCATCCAGGAAATTCAGAATTACCCCATTGGGTTGTTCTCCTCCTTGGATCACCGTGGCTACAAACCCTAACCCTAGCCGCCGTGATCCCCTCTCTCTTCTCCCGCAATACGCGCTGCGCAACTCCTCCTACACCTCCTCGCTACTGGTCCCTCCCCTGCGCAGCCCTAGGCGCAGCAGGAGGGCCTTCCCCACCTTCGATTCAAAGCAATTGGTATCACGATCCAGCGGGATCATGTCCGTCTCTGGGGCTGATTCTGGGCCTATGTCCGTGGGGGACCTTGCTGCCCTCATGAAGAGCATGCACTTCGGCATCACGGCTTCCATCGATCGCCTCTCAGCAGAGGTGGTGACCGTGCGTACTCGTCTAGATCGGCACGACGTCCGTCTTGCCCATATTGAGAAACAACCTGATTCGACCTTCTCAGCACAGCAGCAACCACATGACACCACCACGGGCAACAAAAATCTGTTCAATACGGACGCCGACGGCGGCGGCGGCTGGGCGCGCGACGCTGGCTGGGGGCGCGGTGGCCGTGGTGGCAGTGACGGCGGCGGCGACGACGGTGACGACTTCAGCCCGCACAACTATGGCCGACGTCCCCAGGGGCGTCACATGTACGACGATGGCGGGTTGCGTCGCCACAAGATCAATTTCTCGAAGTTCGACAGGGAAAATTGATCCGCTGTCCTGGCTCACCAAGTTTGAGACATACTTCCGCGAGACACGTACGATGTCAGAAGAGAAGGTGTGGCTCGCGTTTCTCCACATAGAGGGAGTCGCGATCGAGTGGTACACCGCTCTGGAACGCGACTGCGGCATCGTGTCTTGGGAGCGGTTCGCGGGCTTCGTTAACATGCGCTTCGGACCTCCACTCCGCTCCAACGACCTGGCTGAGATTGAAGATTTTCGTCGTACTGGTACGGTTGAGGAGTACCAGCGTCAGTTCTTGGTCCTCTGCCGCTGCGAGGATCTCAGTCAGCGCCATCAAATCAATCTCTTCATAGCTGGCCTTGGAGAGCCACTTCGTACCGATGTGGAGTTGCAGTTCCCACAATTCTGCAGACTGCCATGAGCCTGACCAGGGCCTTCAAACGTCGACTCGCGGCAACAACAGACAACGGGACACAGAAGGGCGCCACCTCTCAACACTCTACGCGCCCTTCTCCTGTATCACGCGCCACCACCTCGGCTTCTAATGGTGGTTTTGCCGCACCTGCTCCGACATCTTCGGCGACGACATTCTTCCGCCCTCGCTTCAAGTGTCTCACGGCTGATGAGTTGGCTGCAAAACGTGCAAGCGGCGAGTGCTATCACTGCTCAGAGCGGTACACGCCGGACCATAAGTGCACCGGCAAGGGAATCTTCCTCCTTGAGCTCGAAGACGACGACATCGACGTTAACACGACCGTTGTCGACATGGGCATCTCCCTACATGCCCTGACCGACATCGACCTCGTCAACACAATGAAGCTCCAGGTCTACATCCGTGGCAAGCTGTTGACCGCATTGGTTGACACGGGCTCCACTCACACTTTCATCAGGGAGCCCCTCATCCAGGAGCTCGGCCTGATGATGTTGCCGCAGCCAGGCGTTGGTGTTCGGGTCGCCAACGGCGACTCCGTATCCTGCATAGGCATCTGTCCACGTGTACCATTGATGATTGCAGAAGATCGCTTCGACGTCACGTGCTACGCGCTGCCACTCGACGGCTTCGACCTCGTGCTGGGAGTATAGTGGTTGCGGTCCTTGGGACCCATCCTCTGGAACCTCGAGGACCTCACGATGAAACTGTGGCGCGAGAAATGTGAGGTGGTCTGGACGGGGCTGCGCAGCTCAGCCCTCATGTGCTCTTCTGTGGCGCCTCCTACCGACATGATGGGCGCCCTCCTGGATAGCTTCCAGGACCTCTTCGACGAGCCACACGTCTTCCTCCTCCACGGCTCCTCACCACCACAAGCTACCAGCATAGTCGGCCTTGTGAAGGCCGTGCGCCACTGGTGGCCTTACTTATGGGGTCGCCCCTTCACCGTTAGGACTGATCACTTCAGTCGAAATAAATCCTGGATCAACGCCTCACAACAATTCCCCAACATACTTGGGTGAGCAAGCTCTTTGGCTATGATCTGCAGGTTGAGTACAGGCCGGGGCATCTAAACAGGGCAGCTGACGCCCTGTCCCACCGCGACGAGGAAGACATGGCTATTCACGCCATATCAGCGCCAGTCTTCCACCTCTTCGTCTCGCTTCGTGCGGAGATCGCCACGGACCAGCAGGCGCAACAGTTGTGCGCCCAGCTCCAGGAGGGAGCCGCACTTGCTGACTGGGCCGAACGTGACGGTCTCCTCCTGCACAAGGGGAAGCTCTTTATCCCCGACACGTCCTCCTTGTGGCCCTCTCTTCTAGCTGAGGTGCATGAAGGGGGCCACGAGGGCGTCCAGAAAACAGCGCACCGGCTACGACTCTCCTTTTACAGCCCGTCACTCTTGCGACGGGTGCGCGAGTACGTCCGCAGTTGCACCACATGCCAGCGCAACAAGACGGACCATCTACATCCAGCCGGCCTACTACAACCTCTTCGTGTACCCTTAGAGATCTGGAGTGATATCTCCATGGACTTCATGGAGGGTTTTCCGAAGGTTGGAGGCAAGACGGTGATCCCAACGGTGGTGGAACGCTTTTCGAAGTACGTCCACTTCATCCCATTGAGCCACCCATACAATGCTGCATCTGTGGCAAGGGCGTTCTTCGACGACATTGTACGTCTACACGGCTTCCTCTTCTCCATCGTCAGCGACCGCGACACCGTCCTCACTAGTCTGTTCTGGTCAGACCTGTTTCAGCTAGCTGGTGTTTGTCTGTAGCTCAGCTCGACCTTCCACCCACAGTCCGACGACCAATCCGAGGTTGTCAATAAGGTCATCACCATGTATCTCCGTTGCCTGGATGGTGATCGACCAAAGTCATGGCTGCAGTGGCTTCTCTAGGCTGAGTACTGCTACAACACATCGTACCAGACAACCCTCAAGTTCTCACCCTTCAGAGTGGTATATGGCAGAGATCCCCCAACACTTATCTCTTATCATCAGAGAGTCTCCAAGGTAGCAGCAGTTGACCAACAACTAAGGAAAAGAGATGAGTTCTTAGCTGAAACTAAAGACTGGGTGGTGCAGGCTCAGATTGCCATGAAGAGCTATGAAGACAAGACTCGGCGTGAGGTGGAATTTAATATTGGAGACTGGGTTTGGCTACGTCTTCATCAGCGCACTGCAGTAGGCGTGATAGTGGCACCACCATCAAAGATTGGTCCTAAGTATTTTGGACCAGATCAGATCATAGAGCGCATTGGTGCGGTGTCATATAAGCTGCAGCTACCTCCCCAAGCTCGGATACATGACGTCTTCCATGTGTCCCTCTTGAAGAAGTTTGAAGGTCCTGCACCAACTCTAGTGGCACCTCTGCCACCTCTCTTCCATGGGTGAGTCATACCACAACCATAGAAGATTCAGCGGGCACGGTTGAATCGAGGAGTCTGGGAGCTGCTAGTCAAGTGGATTGGCCATTCTGATGCAGATTCTACATGTGTCCAGCTAGAAGATTTCAAGATGAAGCACCCCACCTTCCAGCTCGAGGACGAGCTCTTCGTCGAGAAGGGGGGAAATGCTGTGGACGCCTTCGTGGGCTGGCATTATGTGCGCCGGGCCCACAAAGGCGCCAGCAAGGCGGCGGCTCAGGTGGAGAAAGGTGCCTAATTCAATAATGGAAGCCTAGCTTTATATTTGGAAGAGAATAAATATATTAGGACGGATGTGTTTAAAGTAGGAAGTGTGAGTTTGATTAGGGAATAAAAGATCCCGGTCAGTCGGGGGGCTGTCCCAACTGACCAGGGGTGCGCGGCCCAGCTAGGGGCGGCGGCCCAGGAGGGGGCGGCGGCCAGGGGTCCTGGACCCCAATAAATACCGACCCCCTCCCCTCATTGTGAGTCATCCAGGAAATTCAGAATTACCTCATTGGGTTGTTCTCCTCCTTGGATCACCGTGGCTACAAACCCTAACCCTAGCCGCCGTGATCCCCCCTCTCTTCTCCCGCGATACGCGCTGCGCAACTCCTCTTACGCCTCCTCGCTGCTGGTCCCTCCCCTACGCAGCCCTAGGCGCAGCAGGAGGGCCTTCCCCACCTTCGATTCACAGCAGCCATAGTTGCACAATCCTAGTTGTATTTCGTTTGCTTGCCCTAGTGATAACATTCTGTCTATTTTGATGTACCACAAGTCCCTTTACAGCCATGTCTACTGACTACTTAGCAGGATCTTGTAAATGGTAAAGATACGATGATGCCCCTGGTCAATTTCCAAGAGAAGAAACGCACAGGATGGAGGCAATTGAAGATTCCATCATCTGGAGTGGTGCGATATCTCAGCAATATATGCTTTACTTTTATAAACCTTAAACTATCTTATGAGAAGATGTTATCCTTTTTCTGATACTAGTTTTCCTTCTAGGTAATTGTTGATGGTGCTTATTCTCTTCATTCAACACTAAGATCGTTGCTTGATATCCGGGTTGCTGTGGTATACATGATAGTTTCCTTACTTTCTTTAAATCCTTTCTGTTAAAACTTAAAATCTTATATACGATGTTTTTAAACAATGCTTGGACGCCTGTGAGGCGGAGGTGGGCAGCCGCCGGCCTGGCGAGTCGAGCAACCATGGCGTCCAAGCTGCAGCGCCTGGACGCCTAGGCGACACCTTTTAAACACTGCTTACATAACAGTAATAATGCCTCTGGAGTAACCTTGCATGTGTTTCAGGTTGGTGGTGTTCATTTTAGCTTGCTTTCTAAAGTTCAGCATGACATTGGAGATCCTTGCTCATTGGACTATCTGATTGACAGCATATTTCCATTGTTCAGAAAGCATATTGAGCCAGATCTGCATCATGCACAAGTACACACCTTGTTTATCCATAGCTATTGTTTTCCTTTGGTTCCTAACTATCATCTGGTTCGTTGTAATGATGTTTCCTAGTTGAATTGGTAGTGCAGATTAGAATCAATAACAGCTTTGTTTGCTCATTTCGGGAGCCTTACTACAAGCTAAAGTGCAAAAATGAGGTCAGCAAAGGGTTTTTTAGTTAATATGATTTTAGGACAATGTTTTTGCTACCCCATATTTCGATTGGATGCATTTATTTCTCTCTGCAGTTATAGTTATATTGGTTGGTTATTGGGGAACACGATAGTTTCTCAGCAACTCAGCATCCTCTTTTGTTGGTCCCTGCATCAGTAGATTCTTATAGCAAAGCATATTTGATGCCCATGGGGACGAGTGTCCTAGTTATATGAACTGTTGCTATGCTCCTCAGAGATCTGTGCATTAACAGAGAGATCAATCTAAAATAAGCACCATTTCCTACCTCTGCTGCCACCGACACAAGCCACCTCCCCACCGCATTAGGTTAGGGTCTGTGAACAGCAAAATGTTGACCTTCAAGAGCGTTGTGTTGTTTAGTCTACATATTATCAAATTATCGTCATTATTAGTTGTTGGATATATTGCAGTTTGTAGAGTATCATTTGGTACGAGTAGAAATGCAAAGTACAAATGGATAAAAGGTTTCCTTAGAGATCACAGTGCTTGCATAAAAGGTTCTATATATGGCCAATGTGCTATGTTATGATCTGGTAAATTTAAGTATCAGTTGAATTTTCTTTCTTGAAGTGGGGGTTTAATGCATGATCGACATAAATCTACAATTTCCATTTAAAGCAGGCTATTTTCCTACCCCATGTTGCAGTATCCTATGAATGAATTTTGTGTCACTGTTGATGCAGGACAAAATCAAAATGTGCTTATTAATTATTTTATTTCTTTTCCTACTCTTTTGACATACTCATTTTTAACTTTAGTTATTTTTATATAGTCACCAGATGGCCACAAGTTCTACTCTTTTGATCCAAATCAAGCAGAAACTGAGAAGTGAGTGCATGTATCCTCTGCACTTCCTTTTAACTCATGCATCCTCATCTGTATATGTTCTTGGAATTGAAGTTAGTCAAGATTGTGATAAGGATCAAAGGATTGTGCCATGGTTGTTAAGGTGTCGCTTAAGCGCTTAGGTGCCAAGGGACCATAAGGCGTCCCTGTCGCCTTAGATCCGGCGTAAAGCAACCACGCGTGGGGGAGATCCGCCCAGGAAAGAAGGGGCAGGGGTGGCGCCGCCGACGGAGGAAGCCAGCGCCACAGGGAAGAAGGGAAGGGGTGGGGGAGATCCAATCGGGGGGGGGGGGGGGCGCACTGACTTGCGCCTAGGGATGAAGCGACCGTGGATGGGATCGGTGGGGGCGACACGGAAGAAGTCTTCGCCGCAGGGAATGGGGCGGGGGAGGTCCAATCAGGGGTGGGGGTCGGGTGGGGTGGCTGGTGAGAAGGGTTTAGGATGTGGAGTTGGGCCGGGGACCAGTGGGCCTTGCTGGGTGGTGGACTTTAAGCAAGTCCTTCTGTTTTTATTTTATTACAATACACTTGTTAATATAAAATGATATTGTTGGTAATTTGTAAAAACTGTTGAAGAAGACGTGTATTTACACTGAAAAATGGTAGGCCATATGTACATTTTCCTATATTTATATATTACTAAGGTGTCGCCTCGCCTTAGGCCTTATCGCTTAAAAGGTAAAAAGGGGGTAAGTCGCCTTATGGTGCCTTACCGCCTTAATAACTATGGATTGTGTCTTCCAAAGTTCTGTAGTGGAGCCATGACAGAGATCAATCCATGGATCGAAATTTTCAAAGATAATGAATGGTTCATTCCCAGGATTGTGTTTTCAAGTAATCCTGCATCTGTTGATCTTCCTTTTGGTCCTAATTTTTTGATCACGTCCTACTTATCTAGTCTTGCGATAAAGGCTTTGTTGTTGTTGTTGTTGTCCTACTTATCTAGATCGGTATCCTGATGATGTTAGTAGGGTTTGTTGTTCTAAAAACACTTGGTAGAAATCCCTTATACATTATGTGTTCACTTCAATTCATGATTATATGTTTCTCGTCTATTTCA
The DNA here is from genome assembly GCA_030760725.1 of Neostapfia colusana. Taxonomy (NCBI): domain Eukaryota; kingdom Viridiplantae; phylum Streptophyta; class Magnoliopsida; order Poales; family Poaceae; genus Neostapfia; species Neostapfia colusana. Next base: position 25,144,652 of record JASWHV010000017.1, on the reverse strand, counting down.
GCTTTATTGAGATGTACCTTTGGCCTCCTTGTGCTTCTGAAGAAATGGAAATTAATGATTGGATTAAAGTTAGGCAATGTGGAATAAGATACTATCTATCTCTTGGGGACCAGAGAATTGTTGACAAATATTTCATAATCCGTCCCAAAGCTGAGTTTGAGGTTGGACGAACAACTCTTGGAGGATTGTTGGCTCTGGGTTACAGTGTTGTTGTTAGCTTTAAACGTACGTGCACATCTGTTATTAGAGATCAATTACTGATAGCAGCAGAAACTGTCGACACTTTAAATGAGACCTTTTTGGTGTTAAAGGGTCCAAGTAGGAAGGTATGTATTATTCCATGTTGATATTTACATGCAAATTACATGGGATACTTTTTTTTTCCAGTAATAGTTTTACTGGAGTATTTCGTCTTTAAAGTTCATAGTTCTTGTTTCCAATTATGCCTTCTCTTCCTCCTACGAAAGCTGTTCGGTGGCTCTGTGTTGCATGTGGTCTTATAACTAGTCAAGAGTCCCTGTAACTCTAATTATTCACGTATTAGAGGACTCGATTACACTACTCTTAAATCGGATTTTTTGCAGTAGATCGTTGCTATGTAATAGAATAGGAATTAGATTATTTATTGCATACAAATGGGGTTATGTATATAGGGGTGCCAGCATAGGAGGCGTACCCTACTAGGACTCAACACTATGAAATGCCATTGCCCATTTACATAAAGCAGCTATTTACTATACTTATTTAACTTCCAGACAATTTGTGAAATTGCAACTTTCATGTACCTGGAGTTCACAACATGTATTTCTTCCCGTTAGGCTCTAAAATCTTTTCTGTCGTGAATTTGATGAATTGAAATTGAAAAAAAATATTTATTGATACTGCAAAGTCATTGTGCTGATTTGTTTTCTAAAAGAAAAATGTTTTTGATTATGAATTACACATATAATTGATCACGTGCTTATTGCTGATACCCATGATGTCCACGTTGGAATCTTTAATTATTTCAATGTTGTGATCGAACCTTTGTTAATTGAAAATGTCACTGACTTACAAAATTTAGATTGTTGCAGCAGAAGCTTCGAAGATCGGCATAAAGGGACCATGGATAACGAAATCATACCTGGAAATGATCTTGGAGAGCAAAGGTACAGTAATCTTATATTCCTCCAGTGTCCAACAAAATCTATATGCTAATAAGCTCCTTGCTGATCTTAGGAGTTCCGCGACTTAATACACCACCACCAGTCTCTAGAACGCTGCTAACTGAAAGTCAAGAAAAGAAAATCGCGGCACCTAGACCAATTCGTGTTTCTACTGATAAAATTGCAAATCTCGATGACCTGGTGCAGCCATGGACAAGGTCCCCTCCCAAAAAGTTGGAGCAGGAACATGTTCTGGCAAAATGGCAGTTTATCCCAGGTTTCAACTTTTAACTTTGGATAGGAAATATGATGCTTTCTATGTAGGATCTTTGCATGATAAAAAGAATACATCGTTGTCTTGTCTATAATGAATACCTTATACTGTTTCCAGATTCTTCTTCAAGAAGTAATATCCAGCTAGCTCCCCTGCCAGATTCTTATGACCTGGATAGAGGTCTTCTCCTTTCAGTTCAAGCAATTCAGGTAGATAAAACCATATATGTTATACCTGTTATTTATGCATAAATATATTCGAGAAATGTCCCATTGACTGCTGCATTATGTTGTCTGTCAGGCGTTGTTGGAGAATAAAGGGTTTCCAGTCATTGTTGGGATTGGTAATGCCTCGACCTTTTCACTTATTGACAATGGATTTGTCTTTGCATTCACACCAAAACTGGAAAGACCAAACTTCTGCCTATATGTATTTGACAGCTAAAGGACATATATTAGATTACAAGTGGCATAAAACCATTTCAATGGCTCTTGTACATCCAAGTATCCCTTTTCAGTAATTTTGCATCCTCATATTCACTCGTACATCTGAAGCAGTGTTTAATACAGGCGCTCCGTCCTGGACGCCATGGCTGGTTGACTCGTCTAGCCGCCGTCGCCTCCCAGGCCATGCCGACCGCCTCCCAGGCTGTCTGTGGCCCCCCAGGCTGCCCGCCACACCGCCCCGCCTCGCTGTCCCTGAGTAATTTCGTGATTGTTGGAATTCCGGCGTCCAAACTATCTCTGAGTTCCTGTTCTAGGCGTCTGGACGGAGCGAACCTGGGCTTGAACAGAGAAGAACAGAGACGTCTAGTAGAAGAACACAGTAGAATAGAGATGATCAGTGCCTCTGGTTCTGCGCTGGACAGAACATAACAGTGGGAGGAGCCGCCGGCCCTGTTCAGAGGAGAGAGGAGAGAGGAGAGAGGAGAGGAGCCACTGCCTAGGGTTCCTGGAGGTGGCGGCTAGGGTTTCCTGGTGGCTAGGGTTTTGAGCTGGAGTATTTCTGAATCGGATTGATTGAATTTCAGCCTGGGGTGTTGGATTCATTATATAGTCCCCTTACAAGAGTCCTTACTCTATTACAAAAACTCTATCTAGACTTCTGGAATAGGACTCTTATCTCTAAATAGAGTTCAGTTTCTACCCTAAACTAGTGCTGCCCACTTCTGGACAAAGTCCAGTTCAGACTCTGACACCTGGGTGCGCGCCCCTGCCCTTGGGTTCGATCAGGACCTGGCTAGGGCCGCCGCCCCAGGTGCTAGCACAGGGACACCCCACAGTGATTAGCCAATAGGCTACTTAGGCCTCAAGTCTTGTATCCCTATATATATGTATCCTTGATTCTCTATTAATGAATTAGTCCAGTCTTATCCTCTAATATGGTATCGACCTAAACCCTAGGCCTCCTTCTTCTCCCAATCGCGCCCATGGCTGCGCCGCTGCCGACTACCCTTCCCCTCTCCTCTGCCTCTCCCACCGCTCTGTGGCCCCGAGGCGCCGTCGCCCCCCTGCACACCGGGCTTCGCCCGCACCTGCCTCTGCCGCCGGCCTCTAGGGGGTCGCCCCCATCACCGAGATCCAAGGCACCGCCCCCACCGTCGAGATCTATGGGGCCACCCCCGCCATTGGGATCCAAGGCGCCACAACCGTCGTCGGCTTCCTAGGTGCCGCCTCTGTCGCCATGATCACAAGTGCTGCCTCTATCGTCGGCTTCCTAGGCGCCGCATACGCCGCTGGGATCCTAGGCGTCGCCCCCGCCGCCACAACCCCTTGGATCGCTGTGCCCTTCTCGGCGCCCGCCTCTGCCACCGCACCTGGCTCTGTGCTGCATGGGGGCGCCGCCAGGTTGCAGTGGGCTGACATCCTCCCTTGGTCTCGGATGGCTGCTGCAGGTCTGTCACCGGCCGAACTCATCCTGCGCGGGCCCCAACCGGGCCGATTCAGCCCTCTTGATGCCGGATCTGGCTCACGTGCATTTTCCCCGGCTGCGACCTTACATGACGAGGCGGTTGCGGCCCACCTAGCTCTCATCGCTGCTCTGGCCACTGCTTGAAAGCGTGAGCAGGCTATCGCCATTGCCTGGGAGCATGAGTGCACCTTCGCTGACGCCATCGCTCGCTGACTCGAGGATAGCGAGCACCGACTCAGGAATGCCACAATCGATGGCATCTCCTTCGCCAACGACAACGCCACGAATCGCCTCTCATATACGAGACTTCCGTCGTCGCCAACCTCCACGCTCAGGCCCCCCGGTGTACAGGACATCCGTTCGCTCGTCCCGGTCGTGTCCTCGACCTTGCATCTTACGATCGCTGGCGTGAGCTCGCTCTTCTCACACTATGATGATACACACTCGACAACCACGTACTCACCGATGGCTACCCAACGGTCCCTTTCTGGATCCGTATGGACAATGTAGTCCTGTTCTAGATCCTGGGGTCCATCACCGTCAAGCTGCAGGACATCGTCCGTGAGCGTGATGGTACCGCTCGCCAGGCCTGGGTTGCTATCGAGGAGCAGTTCCTCGGCAACCGGGAGGCCCGTACTCTTCTTGATGCAGCCTTCCGAATCTTCGTCCAGGGCGACCTCTCCGGCACCGAGTACTGCCGCCAGATGAAGGGCATGGCGGACTCAATGTTTTCAAGTCGCCTAGTCGACTCTAGTCACCTGACCACCGACTAGGGTGACTATTCAAACCTACATAGCAGTACATCCTAACTATGATATGTAGCAACACTCAACAATATTAGCAATAAGTCTAATCTGTAACTAAGGACTAACTGTAATATATAACTGCACTCAAGAAACCAGTAGTCTGTACTCTGTTATCTAGTCGTCTTGATCGTGTTAGGCACCTAGTCGTTCGACTAATCGCCCTGATCACCCGACTAGTCGAACGACTAGGTTTCTAGTCGCCCAGATCGAGTCGTTTGACCTGATCGAGTGTTACTGAGCGATATGGACGACTAATCGCGATTCGTCGGACAACTTAAAAACAGTGGCAGACTCCCTCCGTGTTCTCAGGGAGCCGGTCCTCGATCATACGATTGTCCTCAATCTTCTCCGAGGCCTCAACGAGCGTTACGAGCACCTATGGACCTAGATCGTACGGTCTGTTCCGTTTCCCTCCTAGCAGATCTGAAATGACCTCATCTTTGAGTAGATCACCAAAAGAGCCGTGATACACTCTCTCTCCGCCACGGCTCTGTACGGATCCGGTTCCAGGCAGCACCAACACTCTCCTACGCCCTCTACTACCTCTGGCAGCCCACCCTCGCGTCCGTATGGTCCGCCTCCTCCTGGCTCACCTCGTCCTCCTGCCACCCCTTGAGCGTGTGCCAGCTCTATTGGTGTCAACCATCATCGCCGCTGACGTGGTGGTGGGCATGGGGGCGGCGGTGGTGGGGGTGGAGGTTCCGGTCACGGTAGTGCTCCCTTGCGGTCCCTCTACAACCCGTGGACCGGTCAGATCACTATGTGGCCTAGCAAAACTCCGGGTACTTCGGCACCACGCACAACGCCTCACGCTGGCCCTCCTCGCCACGCGGGCCTGGCTGTCCCCTAGATACCCTTCTCTAGCCGCCCCAGCGCTGCACCAGCTTCCGCTACTACCTCAGTCACCACAGCAGCCTCAGCTTCGTCCTGGCCCCCGTACACTACAGGGTGGGATCAGGAGTCGCTTACTAACTCGTTTAGCATGATGACTCTAACTCTTCCCATCACTGACTAGGTGGCTGACTCTGGTGCCTCCTACCGCACCACTATTAACGCAGTATACTCTCCTCCTTCCACCCTTCTCACCCTTATTTTCCTTCTGTCGTTGTCGGCAACGGATTTACTGTTCCAGTCATCTCAGTAGGCGACTTAGATCTTCGTGGGCCTTTTCGTCTTCTAAATGTTCTTGTTGCTTCTGACACTATTCAACATCTTCTTTCTGTTCCATGGAGTTTGACTCGTTTGGTTATTTGTGAAGGATCTTGCTACCTGTTATCTTCTCCTTCGCTGTGATGGCTCCGGGCCCCTGTACACTCTGCGGCTTCCTGCTTCTTCCTCGTCCACCCGCATGCTTTGACTACTACAACTTTGTCCACTACCTGAAATCGTTGGCTTGGCCACCCTAGTCCTGATGCTTTGTCCAAGCTGTTAAGTAGTTTAATCATCTCTTTTACTAGGGGCACCCATGAGTCCTTATGCCATGCCTATCAATTAGGGCACCATGTTAGCCTTCCCTTTTCTAGCTCTACTTCTTAGGCAGTGCATAGTTTTTATCTCATGCACTATGATCTGTGTACTTCTCCTGTCATCAGTGTTTCTGGATATGGATGCTATCTAGTTCTTGATGATCTTTCACACTACTCGTGGACTTTCCCCTTGCATCTGAAGTCTGATATGTTCTCTACACCCAGTCACTTCTTTGCTTGGGTGTCCACTCAGTTAGGCCGTACCATCAGGGCCGTTAAGTGTGACAACAGGCGTAAGTTTGATAACTTCGTGTCTCGTGCCTTCTTCCTCTCTTACGGTGTATAACTGCGCATGTCTTGCCCGTACACGTATCCCTAGAACGGCAAGGCTGAACGCGTGATTCACACCACCAACAACATCATGCGCTCCTTGCTGTTCCAGACCTCCGTTCCTGCTCTGTCCTGGCCTGAACCCCTTCACACCGTCACCTTTCCCTTAATCGCCTTCGTACGAAGGCAATTAGCTCTCCCCCCTCACTTCGCCTTTTTTGGTACCACTCCCTTCTACAAGCACTTTCGAGTCTTCGGGTGCGCTTACTACCTTAAGCTTTCCACCAATACCTTACTACCTACAGGTCAGTCCACGCCACGCGTGGCCCTGGCACCTCTAGTGGCGCCACGCGCGTGCCCGATGGCACCCGCCACGCCACATGTGGCCCCGGCGTTTCCAGCCGCGCGTGGCGCGGCCCAAGCATCCTCAACCGCGCATGTGTGGCCCTAGTGTCACCCAACACGTCACGTGCAACCCCGACGTAACCCACCGTGCCATGTGTGGCCCTGGCGTCACCCATCGCGCCACGCGCGGCGCCGACGTCCCCTAACATGCTCAGATAGAGGCTAGAGCAAGAGATGTGTTAATAACAGGATTGGAGAAAACCACCCACTATTAAGAGCGCACCTAGCGCGGCCCCGATGTCCCCGATCGTGCTGAGGGCAGCTCCGACGTCTCCTGCCACGTCTGGTGTATCCCCACCATAAATGCCGACTGTGTGCGTGTCTATCAGCGACGTGTGCAGGCTGGTGCACCGGCTCGTGCTTCTACCGAGCCGCCAGTGTACCATCCTCCGCTTTCTCATTGGGATCCCCGTCACGTCCACCTGATGGTGACTTGACGGGCTGCCGAGGTCATTTGGCCACCTTCACCATTGTTGGTACCCTGCAGACCGGGTACCCCCGCGTGGAGGGAAAAAGACAGCCCATGCACCGCCTCCCTGCTGAGGCGGGTGCTACCATAGCCATGTGTACTTGGCCCCGAGGTCAGCTCCGGGGCTGCCACGTGCGCTTGGGCTCCGGAGCCCACACGTGCCCTTGGCTCTGGTCCGAGCCTCCCGCCGAGATGAGGTTCGGGGCTGCCACATGTCGGTGGGCTCTGAACCTCCTCTCTGCTGAGGAGGGCTCCGGAGCCGACACGTGCCCTTGGCTCCGGTCCGAGCCTCCCCGCTGAGGTGAGGTATGGGGCTGCCACGTGTCGGTGAACTCTGAACCTCCTCCTTGTTGAGGAGGAGGGCTCCGATCCGAGCCTTCCCGCTGAGGTGAGGTATGGGGCTGCCACGTGTCGGTGAACTCTAAACCTCCTCCCTGTTGAGGAGGGCTCCGGAGCCGACATGTGCCCTTGGCTCCGGTCCGAGCCTCCCCGCTGAGGTGAGGTCCGGAGCTGCCACGTGTCGGTAGGCTCTGAACCTCCTCCTTGCTGTGGAGGGCTCCGAAGTCGACACATGCCCTTGGCTCCGGTCTGAGCCTCCCTGCCGAGGTGAGGTCTGGAGCTGCCACGTGTGCCCAGGCTCTAAGTCTCCTCCCGTCTGAGGAGAGCTCTGGAGCCACCACACGTCCCACGATCCGTCGTGGGCCGAGAGTCGACTAAGTCAAGGAGGAAGTGCGCTGTCAGCCCGTGCATTCAAGGCTCGCGCCTTCTCCAGAAGCATGGTGCACGGTGCACGCCTTCGCCCATCGCCTGTTCGCCATTACGGTGACAAGACAGGGCGGCGAGACGTGACAACGGTACAGTGGCCGCCCATGCAGAGCGAGAAGACGCGGCGACAAGACGGCGTCTTCATCATCACCTGCCACACGGACAGAGGCGCTCAGTGCGCTAGACGGTGGAACTTAGCTCTCCCACCGACTACTCTACTCAGAGTGTAAAAACCTAGATCATGTATAGAGTTCATACAGCTTCGGGGCCACCTGTCGGGCCCCAAGCCACATTGTAACCACCCCAGCCTTGGACTATAAAAGGACCGGGGTGTCCACCCGACAAAGGGTCGGTCAGTTCGGAATCCTAGCAACATACGCGCAAGCAATACAACAAACACTCCCGTGGACGTAGGGTATTACGCTCCGGTGGCCCGAACCACGTAAATCCTGTTGTTCACCCGCTCTCTCGAGTTGGATCGCTCTAGCGGCGTCAAGCCCCTCCAATCAAAGAACCTCCGCGGGCTGCTCCAGTAGCAGGCCGGGGGGGAGTGTCGAAGCAAACACTCCGACAACCATCTTTAGCCTCTTCGTCGATCTCGCCTGTACTGATCTCTGTCTATAGAACCCTCGCCGATCCTCATTGGCGACACGACGTGTAGGAGTATGAAACCCTAATTGCCAACAAGTCCTGGGTTTGGTGCTACGTCCCTGTTGTGGCAACATTGTTACTGGAAGTGGGTGTTTACGCACAAGAAGGCAGATGACTCTCTTGAGAGGTACATGGTTCAGTGGGTCATTCGGGGTTTCACTTAGCACCCCGGGGTTGACTACTATGTGACTTTAGCCGGTGGTGAAGCTGGCCACCATCCGCACTGTTTTGACGTTGAATGTCTCGCGTTATTGGCCTATCTATCATCTGGACGTTAAGAACGCCTTTCTCCACATCACTCTATTTGAGATAGTGTACTGCAGTCAACTGATAGGGTTCGAGGATTCAACTCGTCCAGATATGGTCTGTAAGCTAAATAAGTCGTTGTATGATCTGAAACAGACACCTCGAGCATGGTACAACAGATGTGCCTCCTTGGTCTCGCTAGGCTTCGTCGAGGCCAAGTCAGACACCTATCTCTTCGTCTATCGGAGCGGGGCGAACACTATGTACCTTCTGCTATATGTCGATGATATTGTCCTCACGCCGTTCAGTTCGACCATCTTACAACGCACTATCTCAGGTTTATAGCAGAAGTTTGCTATAAAGGATTTGGGCCAGCTACACCACTTCTTGGGTATTATAGTTGAGCGTCGGCCTGATGGCCTGTTCCTTCAGTAGCGGCAGTACAATGTTGAGATTTTTCAGCTGGCTGCCACGGCTGATTGCAAGTCGTGCACTAATCCGGTAGACACCGAGGCCAAGGTCTCTTTAGAAGATGTTGCTACTGTCAGTGATCCCACTGCATTCAGTAGCCTTGCAGGCGCTCTTAGTACCTTACCTTCACCAGACCGGATATCTCTTACGTTGTTCAGCAAGTGTGTCATATGCACGATCCACAAGAGCCGCACCTCACCGTTGTGAAAGCAGATCCTCCGGTACCTTCAGGGTACCCTCGACTACGGTCTTCTTCTCCGCTGGTTCTCAGCATTTGAGGTAGTCGTCTACACTAATGCTGACTGGGCAGGTTGCCTGGACACGCGTAGGTCCACCTCTGGCTACACCGTGTTTTGGTTGTCAAAGCGGCAACACGTCGTCTCCCGCTTGAGTGCCGAAACTAAGTACCGCACCATGGTCAACGATGTGGTTAAAGCTTATTGGCTTTAGCAGCTGCGGCTAAAGCTCCATAGTCCCACCACTTGGAGCATGCTTGTCTAAAGAATGTCTGTGTGGTCTACCTCTCCACCAACCCCGTTCAGCACCAGCGCACGAAACATGTAGAGATCGACCTCCACTTTTTTCGTGAGCGCATCACCATCGGCGATGTCTGGGTGCTCCACGTCCCGACGACTTCCCAGTTCGTCGACATCTGACATCTTCACCAAGGGTCTTTCTTTGTCGGTGTTCTCGGAGTTCCTATCCAGCTTCAACATCTGCCGTAGCTAGATGTTTTGACTGCAGGGGGAGGGGTTAGCGTATATGTATTGCGTTAGAGGGTAATTTGGTGATTAGCCAATAGGCTATTTGGCCCTCAAGTCTTGTACCCCTGTATATGTACCCTTGATTCCCTAGCAATGAATTGATCCAGTCTTATCCTCTAATAATCTGAAGTACTTTAGAACTACAAGTCCCTCCTATTTAAGTCAATATTTAGTGATGGTAAGCTTCTACAACATGCAACGGTAGACTCTACATAGGGTTTGTAAGGACAAAAGTGTATTTTTTTCAAATTATACGTTGGTGATGGTTTCTTAGTCTTAGAGTTTGCCTGAATCACATTTCAACATCGTATGCTTTTGGTAATCTCTGATTGTTTAAGTGGTACAGTCCTTGGATGCTTTAATTAGGGGGGGGGAAATGATTTCATTAACCCAATAGGCTGTCAAGGGGGATACATGATGTAATCCCGTTTTTCTAGAATAATTAGTGTTAGAGATAGAGTCCTAGTCCAATAAGAGTAGGAGTTAGTATTAGATAAGGACTCTGTAATTTGGGGCTATATATACAGCCCCTCATTGAGAATAAAAAGAGAGAACCGTTTAGAGGAAATTAATCCCCGGATTTCCAACATTTGGTACCAGAGCTTTAGGTTGAGAAAACAGAGGGGGGAGGCCAAGAACACGCACCTCAACAGATCGGGTTGCGCTGGTTCGTCAGGCGCCACCCCCCCCCCCACCGAAACCCTAGGCGCCGGCAGGAGGACACCAGAAGGGGCGGCTGTGCTGGCGCGGAGCCACTGACGCCTGGCAGCGAGAAGCGGGAGGTGAACAAAGAGGACGCGGCGATTCAAGGCGCAGTGCGATGCGGTCCTAGCCGACGTGCTCGTGCCGCAGCTGTGTGCTGGAGGCCAATGCGACGGCGGAGAAGAAGGGGAGCCCGCCCCCACGGGCCCGGATCGAGCCTGCCAGATCGAACGACGCCGTGGAGAAGGTGGGCATGAAGAGAAAGGCGGCGGCGCTCACAAGGTGAAGGCAGCGGCTGTTTAGTTGCTAGGGTTTCAGTGAAGAGGGCTGGTTGGGCTGGGCCTGCTTGGTGAGGTGGCCAGAGGAACTGTCTTTGCTAAAGCCACCCGAAGTGTACTAGAGATTGATATTGATTTACTAAACGTACACAAAAGGTGTACATAATATGGAGGGTAAATCAATGACACTTTATTATCCCTTATTAACGAAGACTAACTATACAACATGGGCTATAAAGATGAAGGTTTTCTTGAAGGCGCAAGGGGTATGGGAAGCTATTGAGGAGAAGAAAAGCAACGTTGATCCAAAGCAAGATCAGCTAGCTCTTGCGGCCATCTATCATGCTATTGATGAAGACACTCTCATGCGAATTTCTGAGAAGGAGACAGCTAGAGAAGCATGGGAGTTGATCAAGATCAAGTTCTTGGGTGAAGAACACGTGATGGAAGCAAGAATCCAGACTCTTCAAAATGAGTTTGACCTAATGCGCATGAACGAAGGAGACTCCATCGACGACTTTGCCACAAGAGTAATGATCATTGTCACAAAGATCCGTGGTCTTGGAGGAAGAGTTGAAGAAAGCTACATCGTGAAGAAATTATTGCGAGCTCTACCTTCGAAATTCCTTCACATTGCATCCACCATTGAGCAATTTGTGGACTTAAAGGCAATTACCGTGGAAGAACTCGTCGATAGGCTCAAAGCACATGAGGAGCGTGTACTTGGCTTCAACAACCAAGATCATGAAGAAATACTCCTTTTAACAAGAGAGGAGTGGAGAGCAAGAGAAGCAAAGGGTGGAGAGAAGCTTCTTTTGACAAAAAAAGAGTGGAAGGCTCAGGAGGGTGGTCAAAAGAAGAACAAGAAATTTGACAAATCGAAGATTCGATGCTTCAATTGTCAAAAACTTGGTCACTTTGCTAAAGAATGCTCCAAGAACGAAAAAGAAGATGAGATGGCGCTTCTTGCGTCAGAAGATACTTTGTTTTGATCTCACAAGCAAGGAATGCTCGAGATGAAGATGTGACCATCTCGAGTGTGTGGATGTGTGATCGGATTGAAGATGCATCCATTCCGAAATCAAGTGCAGGATGAAGATGAGTCCATCCTGGGGTTGAAGATGTGACCAACCCGAATTTGTGTGCAGGATGAAGATGCGGCCATCCTGGGGATGAAGACGTGCCCATCCCAAAATTGAGTTGTGCAAGGTGTAGATGTGACCATCCTGGGGGTGCAGTTGTGTACAACCCGAAAGTGTGTTTAGGGTGAAAGTGTGTCTCCATCCTAATTAGTGTGAGTGTGATCTAGAAAAACGAGATTAGGGGGTGATTGTTAGATATAATCCCGTTTTTCTAGAATAATTAGTGTTAAAGATAGAGTCCTAGTCCAATAAGAGTAGGAGTTAGTATTAGATAAGGACTCTGTAATTTGCGGCTATATATACAGCCCCTCATTAAGAATAAAAAGAGAGAACAGTTTAGAGGAAATTAATCCCCGGATTTCCAACAATACATATATATGTGGGTACAAAACTTAAGGGCCAAGGAACCCTAATACAAAGAGGACTAAACTGCCCCTGTAGTACCCTAATACAAGTGCAATCTAACACCCCCCGCAGTCCCAACACATCTAGCCACGACAAATGTTGAGACTGGACCAAAACTCGGTGAACACCGTCTAAGGGAGCCCTTCGTGAAGATGTCGGCGAATTGCGACGACGTCGGAACGTGCAGGACTCGCACCTCCTCGAGAGGCACCCGCTCACGAACGAAGTGAAGATCGATCTCCATGTGCTTCATGCGCTGATGCTGCACCGGGTTGTTGGAGAGGTAGACGGTGTCCTCGACGTCGTCAGCCGCACCACCCGTGGCCCCTGGACCGCGGTACGCCGACCCCGTTCTTGTCTATCAGTGACGAGCGCGGGTTGGTGATCCGTCCTCTTCCCGTCCTGAGGATCTGGTGTACCGCCCTCCGCTGCTCCACCAGGACCCTCGTCACGTTCACATGATAGTGACTCGACGGGCCGCCGGCGTTCTTCCACCGGTGGACCGCTTCTACGGGGTCGTTCTATCGTCCTCGACCTCCCCGCCGCCTGCCTCGTCACCCATCTCGCCTATCCCCTCTTCTGTCCGTAGCGCCCTCGCTGACCCTCACTGGCGTCGGGCTATGGAAGAAGAGTATGCGGCCCTGCTAGCCAACCGGACCTGGCGTCGTGGCAATGTTGTCACGGGCAAGTGGGTGTTCACGCATAAGAGGAAGGCGGATGAGTCTCTTGAGAGGTACAAGGCACGGGCCCAGGGGGACGGCGGCGGCGCGGCTGGTGGGGCAGCGGTGGCCCAGGGCGGCACTGCCGAGCCGGCGGCGGCCGACCCCGAGGGCGGGGTGGCCACGCGCAGAACTGGCGAGGCGACCGCGGCCCAGGGCGGCGCGCCCCAACAAGCGGCGGCCGACCCTGAGAGCAGGGCGGCGACAGCGGAGGTAGGCGTACACGGAACGCCCGACCCCATCCGCGGCTCAGTGGCGCACGACCGCGATAAGGAAGGCGGCGGCGGAGGCGACGATCGCGGCGCCGGCGGTGGAGATGGGGCTAGGCGCCGGCGCGTCGGCCGCGGAGGCCACGGAGAAGGCGGCGGCCACCAGGACGGCCAGCACGGAGAGGGCCGCGCAGGGGAGGCGGCGACGGGACCGGCGGCGCCGGATACGGCGAGGACCGCGGTCGGGCTAGCGACAGGGAGAGGCTCCAGGCCGGCGATGAAGGGGGGGAGGGGGAGGGGAGCCGGCCGGCGGCGGCTGCAGCGGCGGCGGGGCTGGCGCGCCAGCGGCGGCGGCGCCCGTGGATGTGGGAGGACCCGACATTGGGAGAGGAGAGAGAGAGGATAATCTGATACCAAATTAGAGGGGGAAAAATGATTTCATTAACCCAATAGGCTGTCAAGGGGGATACATATATATGTGGGTACAAAACTTAAGGGCCGAGGAACCCTAATACAAAGAGGACTAAACTGCCCCTATAGTAGCCTAACACAAGTGCAGTCTAATAGCTTCTTTTGTTACATATCATGCCACTATGGTATTTAAATCTAGATCCGACATATCCATTGTTTATGTTAAGTTGCCACAACTATTAGAGGGCTAATGGTTGCTGTATTAGATGGATGACAATGCTGAGGTACAGGTCTGATTATATAGAGGGATTAGGAGTAGAAAAGGACTAAACTATCCCTAACCCTAATCCCTCTCTAATGACTAATATGCCCCTGTGACACACACTTAATTACAGTGTCTAACAACAACTTCTTAGACAACAGGTCTGAATAAATGACCGTTAAACCCATACTAAATGATCCTTTACCTTCAAACAGGAAAGATTGAAATAGATAAGACTAAATTTCACAAACTTAGTGTGCCTTCATATCAGAAAGCTACATATTTAAGAGTTGAATCACATCAGAAGAATCCAATTTAGAGGAAATGAATTGTAAAATGCAAACTTTGTGAGCAATGTACCACAAAACTACTGATTTACTGCATCAATTTATCAAAAACTACAGTCTAAAGCTGTGTTAAAATCTGTAGTTTTTCTATATAAGGATACGGAGCATCTATAATTTCTTTAGTCTTGTAAATTTACTCAAAAGAGATAGCATTATGACTAAGGCATGAGTCAATAATTGTGTCCATACCATTTAAAAATGAAAAACATGATGCTTAAGCCTAGATAGAGGAACAAACTTTATGTTCTCAGTGTTGTCATTGTTAATGTACCTCATTAGTTGTATTCCTGATAATCTTTATGCTATAAGTGCACGACAAAAGTCTCTCACTCCATATTTCTTTTGCAATTGCATTTAGTATGAGTGCTTATGATGATAATACTTTTCTGGTTTCACCAATGTGATTTTTAGGTGGCCCCAGTGGTTCGGGAAAGACTAGTTTAGCTCAGAAGATGGCAAATATAATTGGCTGTGAAGTCGTAAGCTTGGAAAGTTATTATAAACCTGAACAAGTGAGAGATTATAAGTATGATGATTATAGTTCATTGGATATCTCTTTGCTGACTAAGGTGATAAGCCTCTTCCCTTTTTTTTATACCGACTTACATTTATGATATGCATAAAAAATTCTTTCCTTGTTATGTTAGTCAATACCTGTGTTCCAGTTGTTGCAAAGCAGTGAAGTAACTAAACTTCCTTCTATTTTATGGTATATTCAGAATCTGGTGTAGTAATTGTTTATTATATGATACTTTGAAGGTGTTTTGAACTCAAGGAAATATAAAACTTAGCAAAACAAATGATGGAACCTAGTTGGTCAGACTAATATGGATGCAAAGGCTCAGGAAAAAATTCTGATCCCAGTAGGCTCTATCAGGAAGCTCTGCATACCTGGAAACCTCTACTGTGGCTTCCGAAGATAAACTTTTGAATGTCGTGGTGTAGCCTTCATAAGGAATCTACAAACCCAGACAGTTTATAAGTTCTTAGCTGAAGTGTTTGTCACTGCCTAATGTGAATACGAGGAAAAAAATCTGTAGATGACATGATGAGAGTATTTGTAACTCTACGCAATCCTTTGTTGCAAAACCAGTGTGTAGAACACCAATTCTACCTCTGTCTTCTCTGCTGAACACGTCCAGTAGCAGCACAACACTCCGCCTGGGTGCTGCTGTACCTTGCGTGAGAGGCAGAGGGCAGAACAGAGGCGCTATAACAACAACAACAACAACAAAGCCTTTGTCCCAAGCACGTTGGGTAGGCTAGACATGAAACCCAACAATTTCTTTTTTATTTTTTCAATGAAGTAAAAGAGAGGAAGAGATATAAGAGTAAAAAAACAAAAAACAACAACAAACTAAGATTCTTGCACAAAAAAAAACAGAGGCGCTAGCTGCAGCAAAAGACCAGCGCCCCGGAACAGATGAGTTCTGGACTTAGGGCCGACGCACACAACAAGGAACAGGGGAGGTAGGGCTGGCACAGAGAATAGGTGAGTTTCTGGCACAGGAAAATAATGAAGAAGGGATTGATTTATTCCCTGTTATGGCCCTCTATTTATAGCCCAAATACAAATAGTCCTTGTAGATTACAACTCCCTAGACTCTTAACTAATCTGAACTGAATTTAGGATTAATAAAGTCGACATATCTGTAGCACTCCTGCCAGCGAAACGCAACATCATCACGTCACGCGGTCAAGCTTATCGGACGTGTAATGTCCAGCCTGATGGAGTACAACTTGCTATCATAGTGCTGAATTTGAGTAGACGATTTTGCTCGTCCTGTATCAGCATCACTTCTTTGTGTATGTCGGTGTTGTAGCCCTCATCCATCTGGCCAATGCTGATGAGGTTGGTGTCAAGGTGCGGGATGAGGAAGACGCCGATCAGCCTCATGTGCTTGCCCGTCTTGCAAGTGAACAAGATCGTATCCTTCTCCATCCAGTGTTTTAAAAAGCGGTAGAAAAAAGCGAGCGGAGGAGCTCCGCCTAGCGCCTAGGCGTTTCTAGGCGTTTCGCAAAAAGCGGAGTTAAATCCATATAATATATTATATATATGTATATTTTTAAATTTAACTCCGCTTATGTTGTAATGACATAGCCGGTCCTAAGCCCGGATAAAGGAGGAGGGGTTGTGATAGGCTTGGCGAGCCAACAACTACACTTAGCCATTCTCATAGAAATGAAACCCAATAGAAATTTGTTGGGGCGTAACCCTCTTAGCGACGCGCCATATCGGAACCCGGGTATGGTGTTAAGTGGGTAAGGGCCGGGTCGCCATCGCCTTAGTGGCGTGCCATATCGGAACCCGGATATGGTGTTAAATGAGCAAGGGCCGGATCGCCACCACCTTAGTGGCGCGCTACATCATCCGCCCTGATGTAGTGATAAGTGAGCAAGTGTCTTTGCATTTTACTCACGGGTGCAAAGCGTAAGGAAGCTCGCTGAGGAACATAGATTTCGGGTGGGCAGTTGGAATGTAGGATCCTTGGCGGGGAAGCTACGTGAGTTAGTAGATGTTGCCATTAGGAGACGAGTAAATATCCTTTGTGTACAAGAGACTAGATGGGCGGGTCAAAAGGCAAGAGAAGTCGAGAATACCGGTTTCAAGCGTTGGTATTCTGGATCGGCTAGGACTAGGAACAGCGTAGGTGTTCTAATAGATAAGAGTCTTAAAGATGGAGTAGTGGATGTTCGAAGACGAGGAGATAGGATTATCTTAATCAAGATAGTAATTGGGGACATTGTCTTGAACGTCATTAGTGCTTATACCCCACAAGCTGGCCTCAACATAAGTGCTAAGAGGCAATTTTGGAAGTACATGGAGGATATGGTTAGTAGTGTACCGATAATCGAGAAACTCCTCATAGGAGGAGATCTCAATGGTCATGTGGGTGCAACTAACGTTGGATTTGAGGGAGTACATGGAGGCTTTGGATGCGGCGATAGAAATCAAGAGGGTAAGGACATCCTAGACTTTGCCGTAGCCTATGATCTGTTGGTAGCTAACACCCTCTTTAGGAAGAGGCAGTCTCACCTAGTGACCTTTAGTAGTGCCCAACACTCTAGCCAGATTGACTTTGTCCTCACTAGGAGAAGGGATAGACAAGAGTGTCTAGATTGTAAGGTGATCCCCGGGGAGTGTGTTGTGACACAACATAAGCTTGTGGTAGTTGACTTTCACTTCCATACATGTTCTTTGTGGGACAAAGGTGTCAAAATCACAAAAACAAAGTGGTGGTAGATGAAAGGGTGATCACAGGACACTGGGCAGAAAATGGAGATGCAGATATATTAGAGGGCTAATGGTAGCTGTATTAGATGGATGATAATGATGAGGTACAGGTCTGATTATATAGAGAGATTAGGAGGGGAAAAAGGACTAAACTACCCCTACCCCTAATCCCTCTCTAATTGACTAATATGCCCCTGTGACACACACTTAATTATAGTGTCTAACACCCCCCGCAGTCACAACATCTAGCCACTGTAGATGTTGAGACTGGACCGAAACTCGGAGAACAACGACGACGGGAGGCCCTTTGTGAAGATGTCGGCGAACTGCGTCGTCGTCGAGACATGGTGTACCCGAACCTCGTCCCGTGCAACCCGCTCACGAACAAAATGGAGGTTGATCTCCATATGCTTCGTGTGCTGATGCTGGACCGGGTTGGTGGAGAGGCACACGGCGCTGACGTTATCGCAGTAGATGAGGGTGCTCCTGGCGACGGGAGTGTGGAGCTCCTGGAGTAGCTGCTGAAGCCAGGAGGCCTCAGCCACGCCGTTAGCCACGACGCGATACTCCGCCTCAGCACTCGAGCACGACACCACGGGCTGTCGCTTCGAGTACCAGGAGACGAGGTTGCCGCCCAGGAAGACGGCGTACCTAGAAGTAGAACGTCGTGTGTCCGGGCAACCTGCCCAGTCAGCGTCAGTGTACACGACCAGCTCAGAGGCCGTGTCACGCCGAAGGAGGAGGCCGTAGTCGAGGGTGCCTCGTAGATACTGAAGAATCCGCTTCACAGCGGTGAGGTGTGGTTCCCTCGGGTCATGCATGTGGAGTCACACCTGCTGAACCGCATATGAGATATCCGGTCTGGTGAAGGTGAGGTACTGAAGAGCACCTGCAAGACTCCTGTAAGAAGTGGGGTCAGAGACGGGTGTCTCGTCGGTAGCGGAGAGCTTCGCCTGAGTATCAACTGGAGTGGAGCACGGCTTGCACTCAACCATGCTCGCTTGCTGGAGGATATCCAGCCAGTACTGTCGCTGGTGAAGGAATAGGCCGCCTGGTCGGTCCTCGACCGTAATACCCAGGAAGTGGTGGAGACGGCCCAAGTCCTTCATAGCGAACTCCTGCTGCAAAGCAGAAATGGTTCGCCGAAGCAGAGCCAGACTAGACGCTGTCAGTATAATGTCATCGACGTACAGTAGGAGGTAAGCAGTGTCACTGCCCCGTCGATAGACAAACAGCGAAGTGTCCGACTTAGCTTCGACAAACCCCTGTGAGACCAAGAAAGAGGCGAACCGGCTATAACAGGCTCGCGGTGCCTGCTTCAGTCCGTACAGGGATTTGTTCAGCTTATAGACCATGTCTGGGTGAGCTGAATCTACAAACCCTGCCGGCTGACTGCAGTACACCGTCTCGGTCAGTGTACCGTGGAGGAGGGCGTTCTTGACGTCCAACTGTTGGACATGCCAAGAACGCGAGAGAGCCAGCGACAGTACGGTACGAACTGTCGCCGGCTTCACCACCGGTCTGAAAGTCTCGTCGTAGTCGACTCCAGGGCGCTGAGTGAAACCCCGGAGTACCCAACGAGCCTTGTACCTCTCCAAGGTACCATCCGCCTTCTTCTTATGCGTGAATACCCACTTGCCCGTGACAACATTGCCACGACCGGGACGGGGAACCAGGTCCCAGGTCCGGTTGGCAAGCAGGGCCTCATACTCTTCCTCCATAGCGCGGCGCCAGTGAGTGTCGGCGACGGCGCTACGCACGGAAGTAGGTATGGGTGAGATCGAAGAAGGCTCGGTCGGTGGAGATGTCGTCGACGAGAAAGCGGCCCTGTCGAACCGCTCAACTGGCCGAAGGCTCCCGGACGCACGTCGAGTCACCATCGGGTGGACGTGACCAGGATCCCTATGAAGGAGAGGGGGGTTGTACACCAGCCGCTCGGGTACAACCATCTTCTCTCGTCGTGGGTAGACGAGAGTGGGTCTCGAGGCCGCACGTGGCGTAGCTGGAGCAGGAGCCCCCTCCCCCCCCCCCCCCCCCCCCCAGCGCTCGTCGCTGGTAGACAAGTGCGGGGTCACCAAAGCGAGAAGTCGTCGTCGGTGCTGCGCGTGGCGCAGCTGGTGACGTCGTGCTCGTTGCAGGTGATGTCGGGAGGCAGCTGGTGACGCTGCAGGCGCTGATGCCGCACATGGTGCAGCAGGTGACGCCAGAGGCGTCGATGCCGCACGTGGTGCAGTTGGTCACGCCGGGGGCACCTGAGGTACAACAGGTGACGTCGGGGAAGCCGAGGCCGCGCGTGGCGCAGCGGGTGATGCCGGAGGCGTCAATGCCGCACGGGGTGCAGCGGGTGACACCGGAGGCGTCGATGCCGCACGAGGTGCAGCAGTCGGCGCCGGGGGCACCTGAGGCATAGCTCGTGTCGATCCTGCAGAAGAAATAGGCCAAGGCAACTGGAAGGTAGCCTCGGTGTCAGTAGGAAAAAGGTAGTCCAGCTCTGTGGTGGAATCGGAAGAGGTGGTGGAGAAAGGAAAGGATGACTCGTTGAAGACGACGTGCCGAGAGATCAAAAGACGGTGAGTAGTGAGATCTAAGCACTGGTAACCCTTATGATCAAGGGAATACCCGAGAAAGACACACCGTGTCGAGCGGGGCGCAAGCTTATGTGGGGCAGTGGCAGAAAGGTTAGGGTAGCAAGCGCACCCGAAAACTCGAAGGTGATTGTAAAGAGGATCGGTGCCATATAGAGTAAAGTAGGGGTGGAGGCACGAATTGCCTTGGTGGGAAGACGATTAATCAGAAGTGTAGCATTTTGAAGAACCTCCACCCAGTATCAGGCTGGAATAGATGCCTGGAACATCAGGGAGCGCATGACATCATTGGTGGTGCGAATCATGCGCTCTGCCTTGCCGTTTTGAGGAGAGGTATACGGACAAGACATGCATAGTTGTACCCCATGTGTGGAGAGAAAATTACGAAACACGAAGTTATCAAACTCGCGTCCGTTATCGCACTGGACAGCTCGGATGGTGCGCCCAAACTGAGTAGAAATCCAAACGAAGAAGTGAGAAAGAGTGACGAAAGTCTCAGACTTCAATTGTAATGGAAAAGTCCAGGAAAAGTGAGAAAAATTATCAATGATCACTAAGTAATAATTAAAGCCCGATACACTGGTAATGGGAGCTGTCCACAAATCACAGTGTATAAGATCAAACGTGTGCTCAACATGAATCACAGAAGTGGGAAAAGAAAGCCGAACATGGCGACCAAGCTGACAGGCATGACATAAGGAGTCATGTATGCCCCTAGAACACGAGATAACTGAACTACTGAACAACTTCGACATAGCATCTGCACCAGGGTTGCCAAGCCGGCGATGCCAGATGGTGGATGAAGCTGTCGTAGTTAAAGCAAACGGCGGTGATGCAGCGGAAGTAGGAAGCCGAAGTGTGTATAGGGGCCCCGAGTTATCACATCGGAAAAGAGGTCGCCGGGTGGAAAGATCCTTCGCAGACAAACCAAAAGGATCAAATTCAATGAAAACATTGTTGTCAGTGGTAAAACGGCGAACAGAAAGCAAGTTTTGAATGATATCCGGAGCGACAAGAATGTTTTTAAGTTGGAAAGAACTCGAGAAACCGGAATCACCTACTGAGGTGACCGGAAGAACGGACCCATTCCCAACAACGATAGATGAAGGAAGAGGGATTGGGAGGATGGGTGGAAGAGAGTATTATCGGGATTAGGAGTGGTATGGTATGACGCTCCAGAATCGACTACCCAGTCGGCACCTGGTGGAGTAAGGTGCATGGTGTTGAAGGAAGAAGCCAGCGACTGTCGACCCCACATCGACGGTGGCTCCTGGAGAGGTGCCGATGGCTCCGAGTACTCAACAGGATAGTCAGTGCCTCCGTAGGTCGAGGCTGACTGTCCGCCAGAGGAGTATCCAGGCCCACCATAGGCCTGAGCTGGCGGCCCACCAGCACTGTGGGCTGGTCTACTGTAGCTCGGGGTGGTCGCGAACGCCGGCTGCGGACGTGGTGGTCGTGGAAGCTGAGAACCCGGGGACGGCCCAGGCCACATGTAGATCTGGCCAGTCCAAGGGTTGTAGGGTGTGGGCCAGGGTGCGCCTCCCCGGTCGGTACCACCACTACCACCGGTAGTCGAAGCCGTGGGTGTGGGAGTGCCGCCTGCACTGCTACCACCACAGCCGCCATTCTTTCCTCGGCGATGACGGTTTCCTCCTCCTGTACTGGTAGGAGTGCCTGGAGGGGAAGGTGGTCATGACGGTGGTCCACCAGCAGCTGGTAAGGGTAGACGAGGGGACTGCCCAGAGCCATAGAAGGCTGTGGCAGATCCGGAGCCAGTAGAGCCTCCTGTAGTGATCTCCTCAAGTTCAAGATTAGACCATACCTTCTCGAAGGTAGGTAGTGGCTCCAGTCGGAGTAGCCACGTCTGTAGGTGACAATAGCGCTCATTCAGGCCCTGAAGGACCTGAAGAACAAGAGCGCTATCGGTTACCGGCTCACCAAGGTTACGTAGGGCATCCGCCATGCCCTTCATCTCCCGAGAGTAGGTGGAGATAGAACGATTAGCCTGGACGGTGTTCTAGAACCGAGTGCTGACGTGGAGGGCTCGAGTCGCGCGGTTCCCTAGAAACCACTGTTCAAGGACCAACCAGGCCCGTCGAGCAGTGCGGTCACCGCGCTGCCTGACGATATCCTATAGCTCCTCCGTCAAGGAGCCAAGGATCCAGGATTGGACCAGGCTGTCTATGCTGATCCAGGACACCAGTACTGAAGAATCGTCCTGGAGGACGTGGTCGTCGAGGCAGTAGCGCCTCAGCGTGAGGAGCACCATATTACGCCACCGGGCATATGTGGTGGACTCGGAGCCGAGAACAACCGGCACGAGCGTCCGGATGTTCTGAATCCCTGCGGCCTGCGCATGAAGAGCGGTCACAAGTGAAGCCGAGTACGTACCAACGTCCGAGTGAGGCTCGTGGGCAGCACTCGTCGATCGGTGAGCACTCTCCTCGAGCTGGTGGGATAGCGATGCCACGAAGGCACGCTCCTGCTCTAGGGCAAGAGCGAGTGCCCGCTCGCACTCGCGAGAGACAGCCAGTGCTGCGGTGATGTCGGAGGTATCCGCAGTGTCGGTGCCGTAGGAAGAAGAAGTTGCGTTCTCAGCAGCGACTGGGAACAGAATCGGTGGGACAGCCGTCGTGGTGCTCCCGTCGATGTCGAGGCCGGTTGAGTCCCGTAGCACGGAAGTACCTGCCATGAAAGTGACAAGGGTGGCGGTGTTGCCGGTGGTACCTACGAGGGGTCCACCGGCTGCGGACCGGTTTTCGGAGAGAAAGAAGGGGCGACAACACCTCTAGGGACCGGAAACACGGGTGGTCGAGCGATCCAGGGGCGGCGGCCCCTCCAGAGGTGGCGGCCCCTTCAGAGGCGACAGGCCAGGGGGCTGCGACCCCTCCAGAGGCGGCAACACCTTCAGTGGCGAGGGGCCAGGGGGCTGCGGCCCCTCCATAGGTGGCGGCGGCTCCTCTAGAGGCGGCAGTCCCTCCAGAGCCGGCGGGCTAGGGGGCGGCGGCCCCTCCAGAGGCGGCGGCGGCGGCCCCAGAGGAGGCGGCGCCCCCCCCCCCCCCCGTGTGCGCGCACGGCCCCCATCCGGGTGGAGCCGCCCCGATCCAGGGCGCGGCGGCGGCGGATGGAGCGCTGGTGGCGGTGGCCCAGGGCCTGGCGGCACCAGCGGGCGCGGCCCAGGGCGCAGAGGCGGAGGCGTAAGGCGCTATGGCCCTTGGCGCGGCGGCGTGGGCGTGCGGCGCAACAGCAGGAGCGGCGGCGGCGGCTGGGCCATTAGGGTTAGGGTTAAGCCCTAATCCTAATTATTTCCTAGCTAATGATACCATATTAGAGGGCTAATGGTGGTTGTATTAGATGGATGATAATGCTGAGGTACAGGTCTGATTATATAGAGGGATTAGGAGGGGAAAAAGGACTAAACTACCCCTAACCCTAATCCCTCTCTAATGACTAATATGCCCCTGTGACACACACTTAATTACAGTGTCTAACAAGATAGTATGTGGGTGAAGATGGCAACTTGCATTAGGAAGGTAGCTAGTGAGGTGTTCGGTGTGACAAAAGGAAAAAAACTTGTAGATAAAAACACTTGGTGGTAGAATGAGGATGTACAAAAGGCCATTAAGGAGGAGTGTTACAAGAGTTGGCATAATGATAGAAGCGCAAGTAACATGCTTAAGTACAAGGAGGCCATGAAAAATGCAAGGCGAGCTGTGAGTAAGGCAAGAGGACATGCCTATGTTGAGTTATATGAGAGACTAGAGACAAAAGAAGGTGAAAAGGACATATACAAGATAGCAAAAATCCGCGAGAGAAAGATGAGAGATTTCAATCAAGTGAAATGCATCAAAGATGAGACTGATCGCATTCTAGTGAAGGATGAAGAGATTAAGAATAGATGGTGGGATTACTTTAATGGGCTATTTAATGATTGAAATGGGAGCACTATGGTTGAGTTGGATGACTCCTTCGATGACTCCAATAGGCGGTTTGTGCGGAGGATACAAGAGTTTGAGTTTAATGAGGCCTTAAAAGGATGATAGGAGGAAAGGCCCTTGGCCCTGCTGATGTCCCTATTGAGGTGTGGAGATGTCTTGAGGACGTGGCAATAGTATGGCTCACAAACTATTCAACCACATTTTTCAGTCAAACAAGATGCGTGAAGAATGGAGGAAAAGTATATTTGTACCTATCTTCAAAAATAAAGGAGATATTCAAAGTTGTACTAATTATCGAAGGATTAAGCTTATGAGTCATACTATGAAGCTTTGGAAGAGAGTGATTGAACACCGCCTGAGGAAAGTGACCAATGTCTATAAAAACCAGTTTGGTTTTATGCCCGGGAGGTCTACAATGGAGGCGATTTTTTTGCTTCGTCAGCTTATGGAGAGATATAGGGAGCAGAAGAAGGACTTGCATATGGTGTTCATTGACTTGGAGAAGGCGTACGACAAGATACCAAGGTCAGTCATGTGGTGGGCGCTAGAGAAACATAAAGTGCCAACAAAGTACATTACCCGTATCAAGGATATGTACAATAATGTTAGGACAAGTGTGCACGTAAGTGATAGTGAGACTGATGCATTTTCTATCACGATAGGACTACATCAAGGATCAGCTTTGATCCCATACATCTTTTTCTTGGTGATGGATGAGGTGTCGAAGGATATACAAGGGGATATCCCTTGGTGCATGCTCTTTGCCGATGATGTAGTGCTGGTAGATGAAACTAGGGATGGTGTTGATAAGAAATTAGAGTTATGGAGACAAAACTTAGAGTCCAAGGGGTTTAGACTTAGTAGGACCAATACCGAGTATATGAGGTGTGACTTTAGTGGTGTTGCTCATGAAGAGGGGAATGTTAGTCTATAAGGACAAATAGTGCCTAGAAGGGACTCTTTCCGATACTTAATCGATGTTACAAAGCAATGGCGATATTGATGAGGATGTTTGCCACAAGATCAAGGTAGGGTGGATGAAATGGCGACAAGACTCTGGAATCCTATGCGATAGGAAGGTCCCACAAAAGCTAAAAGGGAAGTTCTATAGGACGGTGATCAGACCCGCGATGCTTTATGGGACGGAATGTTGGCCAACTAAACGGCAACATGTCCAACAAATGAGTGTTGCAGAGATGCACATGCTACGGTGGATGTGCGGGCATACGAGAAGAGACCAAATAAGGAATGAGGCGATTCGTGATAGGGTAGGGGTGGCGCCGATTGAAGAGAAGTTAGTCCAACATCGACTAAGGTGGTTTGGACATATCCAGCGAAGACCTCCAGAAGCACCGGTTAACAGTGGGATTTTAAGAGGTAGAGAAAATATTAGGAGGGGTAGAGGACGACCAAGTTGACCTGGGAGGAGGCGGTAAAACGAGATTTGATAGATTGGAATATATCCAGAGACTTAGCTCATGATAGGACCGCATGGAAAGTAGCAATTCATGTGCCAGAATCTTAGTCTTGTTTTTTTCTTTTTTCCTTGTTATTCTTATATCTCCTTCCTCTCTTTTACTTCATTGATATATATATATATATATATACATATATATATATATATTGGGTTTCATGTCTAGCCAACCCTAACATGTTTGGGATAAAGGCTTGGATGTTGTTGTTGTATGTATATTTTTAAGTTTAAAAATATTCAATCAATAAAATGAGATGAGATAGAGTGTGACACTATCTTATGTAGGCAGCCAGACACTAAAATAGGGCACTACCACCTTGCTAACAGCAACCGCCACCGATAGGGATGAAAAAAATTAGAGTTAGTTGTTCTTTTTATATGGACACCTAAAGCGGTGGAAAGCGGAATTAAGTAGAAGAAAGCAGAAAAAAACGGACCGAAGCAGAAAAAAAGCACCGCCGCCCCTCCTCGACTCGCCTTCCCATCAGCCATCCTCGCCCCACTGCCGCTTCTCATCGACCATCCTCACCCCGCCGCCTCCTCCTCCCCTCGCCCTGTCGCCGCCGACGGGTTCTCTCCTCGCACCCTCCGCCGCCGCCGCCGCCTCATGCCCTCGTCCTGTCGTCGTCGCTGGCCGCCCAGTCAGGCGCCTAGGCGTCCGGGCAGTGATTCACAAGCCTGCTTCCTAGCTTCCTAGCGCACCTCCTACACTGGTCTTGGGTCATCTTTCAGTCCGAAGCAGCCTTGTTGCTGTCGTCGCCTGGCGGCCCACGTCGAGAGTGTTAGTATCTAAAGTCTTACTCTCATGGAGAGGATGACACTAGGAGTTGGGAAATTTTTCTTGGTTCATTTCTCACACAATGCCATGCCTAACCTAGGGGTTACCTAGGTTGGGGTTACATATTTATAGCTGGCCAAGGCAACCAAGCATATACCAAGATACTAGTCTAAGATGTCAAGCATATGTCAAGATGCTGTCTAATCAAGGACTAATATTTTGTCCTATCAAAAGACTAAGATGTTGTCATCTTGGTCTAAGATGTTTTCCTGACAAGGACTAAGATGTTGTCCTAACTAGTGGGCCACAAAGACCAAGAGTACAAGACTTATTCCATCATTCTCCACCTAAGTCTTGTGCGTCGTTTTGTGGGAAAGTTGGACCATCCGATCCTGGAGCAAAGCTCAAGGAACTTGATCCTCCCAAGGGGCTTGGTGAGCAGGTCCACAAGCTGGTCCTTGGTGTTGATGTAGCACGCCTTGATGCTCCCTTCCTCCAAGCAGCCTCGGAGGAAGTGGTACCTCACCCGGATGTGCTTGCTTCGTTCATGGAAGACGGGGTTTTTTGCCAGAGCCAGAGCGGACTTGTTATTCACCCTTAGTTCCACCGCTCCAGTGTCTTTGCCGAGGAGATCACCATGCAGTCGAACAAGCTAGAGCGCCTGAGTCAAAGCGGTAGAGGCCGCTATGTACTCGGCCTCGCAGCTGGACATGGCCACCACCTGCTGCTTGACCGACTGCCAGCTAACGAGGCACTTGTCGAGGAAGAAGAGAATCCCGCTCGTGCTCTTGCTAGTGTCGATGTCGCCGGCGTGGTCACTTTCGCTGTACCCAACAAGGTGTACCTCCCGAGGGCACCTCGGATAGTAGAGTCCATGGTCGAGAGTCCCCGCAACGTAGCGTATGATCTTTTTCACAGCCTGCTGGTGCCCCGTCGTCGGTCGCTGCATGAACCGACTGACGTAGCTGACAGAGAATTCCATGTCCGACCGTGCGTGGGCGAGGTAGCGAAGGCTCCGAGTCGGAATACTCGGGCCTAGTAATTTGCAACCCACAAGACGCCGATACTGCGTAGCGTCCACCTCCTCCGTCGTGCTGTCGCGGCTCAACTTCAGTCTCTCCTCCATCAGAGTGAGCTGGATTGCAGTCTGTGAGCCCAGCCAGTTCAACTACGCGCTTGGCGTAGGCAGTCTGTCGAAGTATGATCTCGGAGTCGGCCTGGTGCACCTCGATCCCCAGGTAGAAGGAGAGAGATCCCAGGTCACTCATCTGGAAGGTAGCTTTCACCTCTTCCTTGAACGCTGCCACCTCCGCATTCTTGGTGTCGGTGATCACCAAGTCGTCAACGTAGACACCCAACAGTAGGGCGTTTCCTCCATTGTCCCGCCGGTAGATGGCTGCCTCGTGCGGGCTTTGCTCGAAGCCCATCCTCTTGAGCGTGGAGTCCAACTTGGCATTCCACGCTTTTGGTGCCTGCCGCAAGCCATAGAGGGCCTTCCGCAGGCGCAACACCTTGCCCTCCTTGCCAGGAATCACAAATCCCGGTGTCTGGTGCATGTAGACCTCCTCCTTTAAATGGCCGTTAAGAAACGCCGACTTGATGTTCATGTGCTGAACCCACCAGCCTTCCTGGGCAGCTAGCGCAAGGAGTCGCACAGATTCCATCCGCGCCACGGGTGCGAAGGCATCGTCGAAGTCAATACCCTCCTGTTGCACAAAACTACGTGCCACCAAGCGATCCTTGTGCTTGACGATGGCGCCGGCTTCATCCCTCTTCAGCTTGAACACCCACTTAAGGGTGATCGTGCGGTGACCACGAGGAAGGTCAGCAAGCTCCCAGGTGCGGTTATTCTCAACCGCGTCTATCTCCGATTGCATCGCGGCATTGTCATGCCGCGTGTCTCTCAGCCTCCACGAAAGACCGAGGCTCGCTGTCGTCGTGCGCAAGATGCAACTGCGCCTCCAGATCACGAGGGACCAGTCCCGGCACCGGCTGGTCGCCGAGAAGGTTCTCCACGGTACGATACCGCAACGGCTCGCCATCGTGGTATGCGTCGATGCACTCCTCGTCGTGGGAGAGCGGAGTAGCGAACTCCACCGGTTTGTGCTCGACACGAGCTGGTGTCGGAGTGGACGTGCCCGGAGGGGTGGCCGTCGGTGCTGGAGTGCGTGGGGTCGCCGGCTGTGGTGGTGGTGGCGAAGAACTCGTCGCAGCCGAGGTCGTGACTGGAGAGCGTGCCTCTAAAGTCGATGGAGGCTCGGGGACTAGGATAGACATGCTCGATGGGGAAGAGCTGCCTACTCCCCCAGTTCCCTTGAAGTGGACGTACTCGACGATGAAGTTGTCGTGCGTCGGAGTCGAGCCATCGTCCACTGCCTTGTCCCATGCCAATCCTCGTCCTTCGTTGAACACTACATCGCGTGCCGTGCGCACCCGCTGTGTTTCTGGGTCGAGATTGCGGTAGGCCTTCGAGCCCTTCGTGTAGCCGATGAACACCCCCGGAGTGCTCCTGTCGTCGAGCTTGCCGATGTGGCCAAGCTCCTTGGTGAACGCGAGGCAGCCGAAGACCCGTAGGTGAGAGATTGTTGGCTTGTGCCCATGCCAATCCTCGTACGACGTCCTGCCGTTGAGAGCCTTGGTGGGCGAGCGGTTGAGGATGTAGACCGCCGTCACCACCGCCTCTCCCCAAAAGACAGCCGTCATTCCCCTCGGCTTGAGGAGGGCCCGAGCCATCCCCACAACCGTTTGGTTGCGCCGCTCGACGATGTCGTTCTGTTGCGGGTTGTACGACGCGGAGTAGTGGCGCTGAACACTCTCATCCGCGCCGTACGACGTGAACTCAGCCGCCGTGAATTCGCTGCCGTTGTCGGTGCGCAGCACGCGCAGCTTGCGGCCGCACTCCGCCTCCGTAGTGGCCTTAGCGTGCCTGATGGTGTTCGCATCCTCTCCCTTACCGCCGAGGACCATCACCCACATGTAGCGGGAGAGGTCATCGACGAGCAGCAGAAAGTAACGTCATTCTCCCGGTGTAGCCGGTGTTACCGGGCCACACAAGTCCCCGTGCACGAGCTCGAGCCGCTCTTTGGCTCGGAAGCTTGACCGGCTAGGAAAGGGGAGCTGCCTCTGCTTTGTCATCACGCGGATGTTGCAGAACTGCTCCACGTGGTCAAGGCACGGCAGGCCCCGTACCATCTCCTTAGCACTGAGCCGCTTCAGGGCCTCGAAGTGAAGGTGCCCGAAGTGCTCGTGCCACTGCCACGCCTCGTCATCTCGACGAGTAGCAGGGCAAAGGGGTTGTGCTACCTGCACGTTGAGGATGTAGAGTCGATTGGTGCCTCTGGTTACCTTGGCAAGAAGGCGACGATGGCAATCCCAAATCCTAACGACTTCGTCCTTGATCTCCACGCGCGAACCGTTCTCATCCAGCTGTCCCAGGCTGATTATAGAGTTTCTCAACGCAAGGATGTAGTAGACTCCGATGAGTAGCCGGTGCTCACCAGACTCGGCGGTGAAGATGACGGAGCTGATGCCCTTGATCTCCATGCCAGAGGCATTCCAAAACTTGACGGAGCCTCAGACATTGGGGTCAATCTCAGTGAAGAACTCCCGTTGACCGGTCATATGATGGGTGGCGCCGGTGTCAAGGCACCACTCGTCAGTCTTGTCGTTGTTGGAGCCGTCACCGAGGAAGATGTGTGCTCTCGGCTCATCAAGGTGGAGGAGAGCCGCTGCGGCCGATGCCACTTGAGGTGGCTCGATGCTTGCGTGTGCCAGGAGCAAAGTCAGCTCCTCCTCCACCTGTGCGACGTGGGCTTCGCCGCGTCGTGGCTGCCGACACTCATTGGCGCAATAACCACGCTTGCCACAGTTGTGGCAGGCGTCGTCTCGTGCTGCTTCCGGTTGCCGGCGGCGCCGCCCTGGGCGCCTCCGCGGGCGCCACCCTCGGCATGCCTCCACGCCCCGGCTTGGGCACCTCCCCGCACCTTGCACGGCTTGCTGCGCTTGCGGCCACTTGTCGAGGAAGAGGGTTCCCCCTTCTTCTCGTCACCTTGGCAGGCCTCCCACTGCTCCCGAGATATAGCTTCCTGCCGATGGTGATAGGCCCCAAGAGAGGCTGAGGTTCGTCGCTGTCCACAACCTTGAGGCGGCTTATCGCCTCTTTGATCGACATCGTGGAGAGGTCCAACAGAGACTCGATCGTGCGAGCGATCTGCTTGTACTTCTCGGGGATGCAACGAAAGAGCTTCTCGACGGCTCTATCCTCGTCGTAGGTGTTGTCGCCGAATTGCACCATCTTCTGCAGCAGTGTGTTGAGACGGAGAGCAAAGTCATCAACGTCCTCATCTGATTTGAAAGCTAGGTTCTCCCACTCCTTGCGGAGTGCCTGCAGTGTGGTATTGCGGGCGCGGTCTCTCCGATGCGTGCCGCAGCTATGGCGTCCCAAGCTTCCTTGGCAGTCGCAGCATTCAGCGCCCGTCGATCCTCGTAGCAGTCGACGTCCCCATACCGGACTGCTTCTCACATGTGCCGCACTTGGAGCCGTATCCTCATCACCACGACCCACTCGACGTAGTTGGTCTTGGTGAGGGTAGGCCACCCACTGTCGGGATCGACGTCCCTGACAATGGCCTGGATCCCGTGGTGACCATGGTACCTGTCCGAGGAGTGAGAGTCGCGCCGCCTGTAAAAGCTGCGATCTCCGTCGTCCCAGTCGCCCCCATCGAGAGCGCCGCTGGCACGTCCGCGCCCGTCTGGGCTGCAGCCGCCACGCCCATGGCGGTACGCGGCTTCTTACTACAGCGTCTGTGGTCGTGCTACCTCCCTCGCCAGTTTGAGGTCTTCATTGGTACCGCCGTCGGTAGAAACAGAGCCTCTGGCGCTACTGCCACGCAGAGCCTGAAGCTCTGCTGCAGCCGCATGCGCTGCATCCGCAGCCGCTGCTGCTTCTACTTCCACTCTCGCCGCTGCCAGTTCCGCCGCTGTCAGCCTCGCCGCCCTCGCCACCGTCTCTGCCGTCTCTGCCGCCGCCCGCTCGTGTTCTTCTGCCGCGACGACCTCGGCCTCCTGCCGATGCCGCACACTCGAAGCGACCAAGCGCTGAGACTGTCCTTCGGACATGGCACGCTAGTGAGGGAGTGCTGTGTGTGGAAGAGGCTGTCTCAGACAAGCTGTTACTCGTCTGTGCAGGAGAGGAGGGATGAGCTGAAACAGCCAGTGTTCTTGCTGCTGGCTGAGGACAAAGAGAGGCGTGGAAAGGAGATGAGCAGGAGATGTCTAGGCTACAGGATAGAACAGCTTTGATACCGCTTGTTAGTATCTGAAGTCTTACTCCCATGGAGAGGATGACACTAGGAGTTGGGAAAATTTTCTTGGTTCATTTCTCACACAATGACATGTCCAACTTAGGGGTGGGGTTACATATTTATAGCTGGCCAAGGCAGCCAAACATATACCAAGATACTAGTCTAAGATGCTAGTCTAAGATGGCAAACATATGTCAAGATGCTGTCCTAATCAAGGACTAATATGCTGTCCTATCAAAGAACTAAGATGTTGTCCTCTTGGTCTAAGATGTTGTTCTAACAAGGACTAAGATGTTGTTCTAACTAGAGGCCACAAAGACCAAGAGGACAAGACTTATTCACTCAGAGAGCGCCCTTGGTGGTCGCCCTTCTTCGACGAACTTGCGGAATTTGCAGCCCGCTCCTCCTGTTGCGCCACCCACTCGTCCCAAGCGAGATACAACTGGCCGTCGTGAAGTTTCTGCTGGCGCTGCAACGTGTTATAAGGCGTTCTCTGTAGCCCTCAACCTTCCCGTCATCTCATAAAGGGTGAGAGACGACACATCCAACAGCGTTGTGATCGCTACCACAGTCTACGTTGTGGCACACTCCTTAGCAGCTTCTTAATAACCTTTGACTCTCCTATCACCTTTCTGAACGTCGCAAGGCGAGACACCAATACTGCTCACCCGGAGGGAGAAGTCTTACACGCTCTCGCCATCTTTAAAGGTGGCCGCGTCGAATTCCTGATGCAATTGCCGCGCCATACTCTTCTTCATGTGGTCTGCTCCGACCTGCATGAGCGCGATGGCATCACATGCTTACTACTTCTTTTCACCGATGGTGGTGATCATCTCTAGCGGGACTGCACTGGCTAGGATATCTAACGCTATCATGTCTTCTTGCTTACTCAGGCCACCCTTCATCGCTGTCCACAACAGCCGTGCCTTCAACTTGATTTTCGTGATGATCATCCACTCCGTGTAGTGGGTATTGGTGGGAACAGGTACCTAGTCCCGTTACTCACCTCACGAGCTTCACAGAGGACGTTTGAGGTGTTGCTGTTGACGGTGGTTGTCGACATCCTGCTGAATTCGTCTCCGGGGTCGAACACGGCTTTGGTGCCATGAATGTTGCGAAACTGGTGTGTAGGACACAAGTTCTACCTGTCTTCTCTGCTGAACACGTCCAGAAGCAGCACAACACCCCACCTGGGTGCTTTTGTACCTTGCCCGAGAGGCTGAGGGTAGAACAGATACAGGCGCTAGCTCCAGCAAAAGACCAGCGCCAGAAAAGATGAGTTCTTGACTTAGGGCCGACACACACAGCAAGGAACAGGGGAGGCAGGGCTGGTGCCAGTGTTTACCAGGCGACGCCTAGTCGCCGCCTAGGCGTCCAGGCGCTCCGGCCTGGACACCATGGCCGACCGCGCGCCGCCCGATGAATAGGCCGCCACCTCGTGCCGCTGCCACGCCGTGGTCACCGCTGGGCCCTCGCGCCGCCACTGCCGCCGTTGCTGGTGGAAGGAGAGTGAGGTGAGAGAAAGAAAATGGCTAGGTTTAGGGTTGGGGAGTGGGTTTTCATAAGCCCCGTTATGAAAAGAGACGTTCACAATGTGCGCGCGATCCCCCGAGGCCCCGACTCCCAAGTCTCCCCGACGCAGCTGCCGCCTGTGCCCTGACGCCGGCCTCCGCTCACTGCCACCGCACGCCACCTCTGCCTCCGCCTGCCGCCGCCACGACCGCCTGGCGGCGCCGTTTTAATACCCTGGCTAGCACACAAAATAGGTGATTTCTTGTATGGCCTGCTATTTATTGCCCAAATACAAATAGAGTTTGTCGGAGTGCGTGAACTGCGACACTCCTCCCGGCCTGCTACGGAAGCAGCCTGCGAGGTTCTTTGATCGGAGGGGGCTTGGCGCCCTACGCGACCTTGGCTCGAGGGAGCGGATGAACATCAAGATTTACGTGGTTCGGGCCGCTGGAGCGTAATACCCTACGTCCACGGGAGTGTTTGTTCTATTGCTTGCGCTTGTGTGTTTGTGCTTGTGCTTGTACGTTACGGGATCTAGGATGTGAACCCCTTGTCGGGTGGTCACCCCGGTCCTTTTATAGTCTAAGGCCGGGGTGGTTACAATGAGGCTTGGGGCCCGACAGGTGGCCCCAAAGCTATGTGAACCATATACATGATCTAGGGCTTCTTTCTCTGAGTAGGGTGGTTGACGGGGGAGTTAAGTCCCGCCACTTGGCGCGCTGAGCGCCCCTGACCGTGTGTTAGGTGATGATGAAGACACCGTCTTGTCACCGCGTCTTTTCGCCCTGCTCGGGCGGCTTTGTGCTGTTGGGCGGCACTGTACCGCTGTCATGCCTCGCCGTCCTGCATTGTCACCGTAATGGCGAACGGGCAGAGGACGGAGACGTGTGTAGTGCGCCATGCTTCTGGGGAAGGCGTGAGCCTTGAATGCGAAGCCTGACAGCGCACTTCCTCCTTGACTTCGTCGACCCATGGCCTACGACGGATCGCGGGGCACGTTGCGGCTTCGAAGCTCTTATCGATAGGTTTGGAGTCAGGGGACATGTGGCAGCTCCAAACCTCACCTCGACGGAGAGGTACGGGTCGGAGCCCAGGGCACGTGTCAGCTCCGGAGCCTTCCTCAGCAAGGAGGTGGCTCTGAGCCAAGAGACACGTGGCAGCCCCGGACCTCATCTCAGCGGGGAGGCTCGGACCGGAGCCCAGGGCACGTGTCAGCTCCGGAGCTGTCCTCAGTAGGGAGGTGGCTCTGAGTCAAGAGACACGTGGCAGCTCCGGACCTCACCTCAGCGGGGAGGCTCGGACCGGAGCCCAGAGCACGTGTCAGCTCCGGAGCCGTCCTCAGCAGGGAGGTGGCTCTGAGCCAAGAGACACGTGACAACCCCGGACCTCACCTCAGCGGGGAGGCTCGGACCGGAGCCAGGGCACGTGGTAGCCCCAGGGCTGACCTCAGGGCCAAGGGCACATGGCTATGCCAGGTCCCGCCTCAGCAGGAAAACGGGGCCCAGGTCGTATTTTACCCTCTACGCGGGAGTACCCGGTCTGCAGGGTACCGACAGAGTCCTAGTAGATTACTACTCCTGGACTCCTAACTAATCTGAATTGGATCAGATTTTATTCTATCTAAATTTGTTTGGTCCAAACTGATCGGAATCAACTCCCGCTCTCAAGGCGCCCCCCCTTCTCCTCATCCCACTTGTACTGGGCTGGGCCTGGCCTAGATGTGCAGGTTTAGGGATCACACGTCATCCTTGTTGCTGACTTATGATTTGTGAAGGTAGTTATTGAGGACTTTGTTTGAGCTGTCATTCTATACAACTTAAGTTATTGGTTTTTGGTTTGAACAAGCATGTAGGCTCTTTACCTTTTATAATGAGGACTTCTCTTGTTGTAACATAGAACATTATGGAGATCAGGAAGAGTCATAAGGCAGAAGTTCCTTGCTTTGACTTTGAAAAATTCAGCAGAAATGGGTTCAAGGAGATTCAGGTTTCTGAGGAAAGTGGAGTGGTAAAGCATATGCCCATCAACCTTCTCATCTGAATACATTTTATTATGATCAACTGAACTTAATCCATACTTTTTTCCTCAATAATCATCTTGGATGCATATAATCTCTGGATAATCGAATCCTGTGGTGCATTGTGATACGTTCAGAATACAGTATTGATGACTTGATATCTTCCGAACGATTGTATGTTTGTTTATTTTCATATATGCTTTATATATGGTCGTCGGCTATACAACCCTGGAAAAGAAGTAGTTGCCAACAGTAACAAATAAATACTCTTTCTTTTCTTAATTATTTGACATTAGGACAGATTATTTAGTTCGAAATTGAACTAATCAACTTGTCCTAACATCAAGTAAAAGAGAATAGAGGGAGTATAATATTGATGCAACGCAGTCTGACAGAAAATTGAAATATAGAAGTTAAATGAACAGATACATTAGAGTCAAGGTCAATAATATTATCTTCCAAATATTAGTATTTAGGGAATTTATTACTTCTCAATATTTAGACTTCATGGGTATTTACCTTTTCTTGACATACATTTGGATACCAGGTAATTTTTGAGGGTGTCTATACTTTACATCCTGCTATAAGGAAATTGCTGGATTTTTGGATTGCAGTTGTAAGTTTCTTCTCTCCAAATGCTTCAACAACTTTTATGCTAGTTGTATTGTTTCCTAAAAGCCTGCTTCAGCATAAATATATATTTGAAGCTTAACATCCCTCAATCTAGGTTGGTGGAGTTCATTCACATCTTCTGGCAAGAATACAGAGAGACAAGAATCGTGCTGGCTTTTCTATTTCCCAGACTGAAGTCATGACCACTGTGTTTCCACTGTTCCAGCAGTACATTGAACCACATCTTGTCCATGCTCATGTTGGTACAAGAAACATAATTGTTTACCTATATATTTTTCATATATGATTGTCCATTGTCCTGTCCTTGTGTATTCAGTAAGCAATGTGTACTTATGCATTTTTCTCTTTTTATTTTCTTATCAGCTTAAGATTCGAAATGATTTTGATCCTGTGCTCTCTCCTGAAAGCTCACTTTTTGTGCTAAAAAGTAAAAGACAGGTAATATACAGTTTTCTATTCCACATTCACATTGTTCCCTAGGCGGGAGGCAAATCAGCACCATAGTTGTTAAGGCGTCACTTAAGCGACGCTTAAGCGGTAAGGCGCCTGGGGATCGTAAGGCGTCTCGTCGCC
The DNA here is from genome assembly GCA_030760725.1 of Neostapfia colusana. Taxonomy (NCBI): domain Eukaryota; kingdom Viridiplantae; phylum Streptophyta; class Magnoliopsida; order Poales; family Poaceae; genus Neostapfia; species Neostapfia colusana. Next base: position 25,108,426 of record JASWHV010000017.1, on the reverse strand, counting down.
TTAGATCCCGGCGTAAGGCGGGTGAAGGCAGCGGCGCCGGCCAGGCGCAGGTGAGGCGGCGGCGGCCGGGCGCAGATGAGGAGGCGGGGCGGCCAGGCGCAGAGGAGGAGGCGGCGGCCGGGCGCAGAGAAGCGGAGGCGGCGGCTGGACGCAGGAGGCTGGACACTCGCGCGAACAAAGTTTGGCAGAGGGATGGCGGCGGGGTGACTAGGGTTAGGGTAAATAAGTGTTGTTGGGCTGGTAGTGGGCTGGATGGGCCACTGAAATAAGCACATGTAGTCTTTTTTTGTTTTTTTTCCTTTTTCTTTTTCATTGACAAATTTTACCAGTAAATGCTACTATATTTGAGATTTTATTCTTATTAGTAAGGCGTCGCCTCGCCTTACGCCTTACCGCTTAAAAGATAAAAAGGGGGCATGTCGCCTTATGTCGCCTTACCGCCTTAATAACTATGATCAGCACATAGTACTTAATTGATTTGGATTGCTTCTTTTAGGTTTCCTACCAAGACATACTGAAGGTTCTAGATGCCACTAAAGTCTGCAGTTCTGTGCAGAACTTTACTGACTTGTATTTAAGACTTCCTGGTGTACCATTAAATGGAAAGTTGACAGAAGGCGAGTGTATCCGAGTCAGGATTTGTGAAGGAAGATTTGCATTATTAATTCGAGAGGTTTGTATGCTTAACATGAGATCATTTTTCATTCTGTTTTCTTGATCTGGGTTATGACTTGTTGCTGTTTCTCATCCCTTGCTAGCCTATAAGGGAAGGTAATTTTATCATCCAGCCGAAGGTTGATTTCGATATTAGTTCCAGCACTGTTGCAGGGCTTCTTAAGCTTGGGTAAGTGATGCATTATTTTATATTGCCCATCTATGCAGGTGGTTTATGAAAAAAATACATTGGTGATTCCTTCGCCTGAGTGTAAACACCACCAGGTATAATCAATTAATCATATTCTTGTTGTGTCTGATGTGCCACTTAAGTGCCCTTGTTTAGTTGCCATCTTAGCATATACACTGGGGGCTTACTGATTGCCTATTATGCTTATGACATGATGGCTGCATTCCAAGTAACCACCTGTTTTAACCACGAGCCGCGTTAGCGACCATAACTATACGTCATCTCACTGTCAAATTGAATAAAAGAAACCAACTGATATGGTTAAAGTCAACATTAGTTATGTTTTTGGGCCCATAAAAACCCAAATGATAACGCCAGCCAAGGTTACATAGCCTAATAGTACTGTTGTCAAATCCGTTCAGTTCTTTTATTTCTTTGAACCTGTTCAGTGAGATGCTTTTATATGAAACATGTCATAATTTCATATTCTTTTGGTTATTGTAAAAGCATCTAGATTGATTTCCTAATCATTTCACGCTCAAATTATCATATGATTTCCCCCCATTCGTTTTTTGTAGTTACCAAGCCGTTGCATATATTGAAGCTTCTGCAGTGATTTACCAAGATGGAAAGGTCTTATCTTTTCTTAGAGCTGTAGTTATTTCTGTCTGAAGAAGAATCAACATGTCAGTTCAATTGCATTACCATCTTGGTGGTTAATTCTTTTAATTTTAGTTTCTTGTGGATCTGTATCTATTTCACGGCTAAATAGACAACAAACTATATACTGAGGAACTGCATACCATACTGGGTGTTAAGGTACCCATATGGTACCCTAACATTCCTTTTCCAATAACAACCAGTATTGATTAACATATGTATTAGCACATTCCTTGCATTTTCTGCGTTGCAACTGCTTCACGCGATAACTTTTCTTGTAACGCAATGCCCCTTAAGCTGTTATGTTTGGATATTTATGTAGCATGATAACGGCAGCAGATTAACTGTGTTTTCCTTAAATTACATTGGTATTACTGCCAGCATTTTCTGATGTTTTCCTTTTTTACTCAATCAAAGATCCTTATAGAAGTTGACCACCTACAAGGCTTGGCAACTCCATACCTTCAAATTAAAGGAACAAATAAGGAAATAGTTTCCTCTGCTGGATCTGCACTCAGCTTGGATGGCTCATACACAACAAAGGTTCACTTACCAGTCCTAATCAATCCATGTGGCGCATAGGCGTCTACAAATTTCTGTGTACAGTCTCAGTTTTCATGGTTCTTTGCTGCTATGCAGAGCTATCTTCAAATTATTCTAGAGAGCTTACCAGCTGCTGGTATGAACAATCAACAAGCTGCAAGGCTGCAAGAACTTGTTGAGTTTATCCAGTCACAGGTATTTTTGCTGTTGAATCTCTATTCTATAAATCATTTACAGTGTCCCTGCTGCATACTTTTAGGAATGTCTAGATGACCTATTTTTGGAGGCAGTTCAGTGTAGCAGTTTTTTACTGACAATACCTGCTTGCCAATAATTAGCTTGCATTTTCTTGACCATTGTTAGGAATTAAAAAAACTAATGTGTTCCTGTATCGCATAGAGATATGATAAATGTGATATCTTTTGTTGAAATGTAAGGTTACTTAATGTTGGTCCTTTTTATTATGCTTACATGATAATGTTACCTTCTTGAAAATGATATTCAGTATGCCTTTTCGCGATGAAGGGCATGTAGCATGTCTAGCAAGTTATTGTGGCTTCCTGAAAAACTTATAATTTAGCTTGTCCTAGCCCTACTGGTTTGGTGGACGTCCTAGGAAGTGTTAACAACATTTTGGCCAGAATTTTTGAAATGAGCTGGAATCGCCCAAACTTGTGAGGTTTGGGGAAGGATTATTTCTAAACAGCCGTTATTTTGATTAGGAATCAGGTATTTTCTGCGAGTCCACTGAACCTGAAACCTTTGGTCTCAACCATGAGCTTATATCAGATAAAGAAAAAAGCAAATTGGGCCTCTAACAAGTACCTGTTTGGACATATGGGCCATTTACATGTACGGGGCTATAGATAGACTATAAACCTAACATTGGTATTGGTAATACCAACAATCTTGATCTTGAATTATGATGTTGGGTTTACTTATCCAGATTCAATGACCGTACCACTCAGTTGTGTTGCTGCCAGGTAGAATCTTTTGTTTCCTATGTGTAACATAAATATGGTTGCAGACGTTTCATTTGTGTGATAGAGTTATGGCTGTTGTTCTTTGTCAACTTATATGTTAAAAAATAACACTGATGCAGGGAGGGAGTTTCAATTCAGACGTTTCTTCACCTATGCAAGAAATTTCTTCTGCGGATAACATGCTTGATGATATGCAATCCAGGATAAGGAAACTTGAGCGATGGAATACAATAAATATGGTAATTTTTAACTTCATCGCAAGCGTTTTATTTTAGAATTTAGTTAGCTGACTTTGGTTTAGTCAGTTTGCATATAGTTTTTTTTGGCTGAAACGACGTACAACTGCTGGTGCACCTTGTGCAGGTTCTGTGGACAATATTACTGTCTGCTCTTGTTGGGTACTCACTACATCAAAAAAGACGCCACTGAATAACAAATGTTGTCGACCTCAACCGAAGCACAAGTGTGGACAGATTAGTTCTGCTTCGATAAGTGGCTCTAAGGTTTGTAGGCAAACACATGGTTTACAATTACTCTTTTCATAAAATAGAATATAAGATGTTAATTTCTCAGAACTTTTCAGGCTTTGTTCCAAAGGGGTGGTCATGTCTTGGTGCTGACGATACCAATCCTGACAGCCTGACTGATAGATGACATAAATGGTTCGCGGTGTTAGCACAACTGACTCATGCACACCAGGCACACTAGTTTGGACTACTATAAAGACCATATTTTGGGGAAGTGACTGCCACTGATTTCATAGGAGAAAGAGGATTCTTTCTGAAACATGGAGTTCTGTGAATTCTGATTGTGCTCATGATTAGCTAACAGTAGAAGCAAACTTGAGACGTGTGAGATGGCCATCCTGCGTGCCGTCCCAAATGCCATGCTTTTGCAATGTTTTGATACCTAAATGCTTGGAAATAATGGTTGGAGGTACATATCTCAAGAAAAATATTTTATTTATTCCAATGATACATGTTTACGTGCATTTTCACTTAAGAGTGCCGAGGGGCCGACGTAGTCCATCTTGTGGTGGCCGGCCTGTCCGTAGTCGACCACATCCGAGAGGTCGTTGCTGGCCGACCTGTAGCTGATGACTCATCACCAATACTTGGATCAGTGTGCTCTTCGCATTCGTACCCGAAGAACGGCACCACTCCAGTCTGGCACGTGCCGTTCGCCACCACACGTGCACTGCTGCTACTCCAAAGTCCAAAACAGTGATCTGCCGCTGCTGCTCCTTTCTCTCGACACCGTCGGATGCGGATCCAAAAGGTACCCGGCCTTGTGGGCGTGCCTATTTGTTCTTTGGCTCTGTTGAAGAATAATCGATCCATGAGCATTCGATGCACCGCGGTCCAATCATCAGCAAAGGTCTCACGAAACGCAACCGTTATAGGAGGACAACAGTACCATTGAACGCTCCAACATGCGCACACAATTTTCTGTTCTTTTTATCTTGTTCTCCCTGACTAGCTCAATTTTTAGCTAACTAACGATGACAAAATCAGAATGGAGGGGAGACCAAACATAATATCCGTTACAATTTATAATTCCACAGTTTAACGCAACGACTATGATTTTAAGCATCACTGCGCAACGACAATGTAATCGGGGAACAATTCAAAACAGCAGTCACACAGGTCTGAATGAGAAGAAACTGGTAATTGCTTTCTTTTGCTTTCAAGACATCCGCCAAATCAGGCTGGCAGCACAATCAAATAACGATACTCCTGCAAAGAAAGTAGCAGCTTCAGTCAGTCAATAGTCAAAGGGTGGTGGTACCTAATAACATGTAGCGCTGAGTCAGTCTGCTGCCAGCTTAAAACAGTACTACATCAAAGAACGAAGCTGCATAATTTCTTTTAAAAATGGGAAATGAATGTGGATTGCCATCTCTACTGAAGCTACCCCCAAAAATTGTTACCACGAAGTTCCTGATAAAAATGGAAGAAGAAAGAAAACAGAAAAACCTCTTTCCAGACTAGAGATGCCAAATGTGTACTCATTACCTGCCTTGGATATCTGACCTGATGGATACAGATTTGAATAAAAATTTCTATCTGCAGGGATTGGAGTAATGGATTAAACTTAATGAATATTTTTTTATCGAGTAAGAAAAAGTCATATCCATGTCCATATATACCCATACCCGAATGCTGAAATGTGAGTTTCATGTAACAGTATATAAATATCCGTGCAACGGTCAATAAGAAACTAAATTTTTTGGTGGGCACTGTTTTTTGAAAATTTCAGAGCTAGCAAGATTAAATATTTCTGTCACTATTTGCTCATGGAAAATGATCAATTAGATACTTGCATAAGCATGCACTTTCATCATATTGTTACTCTAGTATTTTCCCTTTTTGAATAAAGTTACTTCGATGTTACTTGCAAATAATATTACTTCTGTCTGATGCATTCAAAGTATAAATTATATAAATAAAGACTTGGAGAGCAGGTAACAAATATACAACAACAACAACCAAGCCTTTATCCCAAGCATGTTGGGGTCGGCTAGACATGAAACCCAATATCAATGAAGTAAAAGAGAGGAAGAGATATAAGAACAAGAAAAAAGAAAAAAATAAAAAAAATATAAAAAAAAAGATAAAAAGATAAAAAGGAAAAAAAAAGAAAAAAAGAAGAAAAATAAACAAGACTAAGGTTCTGGCACATGAATTGCTACTTTCCATGCGGTCCTATCATGAGCTAAGTCTCTGGATACATTCCAATCTCTCAAATCTCGTTTTACCGTCTCATCCCAGGTCAACCTTGGTCGTCCTCTACCCCTCCTAATATTTTCTCTACCTCTTAAAATCTCACTGTTAACCGGTGCTTCTGGAGGCCTCCGCTGGATATGTCCAAACCACCTAAGTCGATGTTGGATTAACTTCTCTTCAATCGGCGCCACTCCTACCTTATCACGAATCGCCTCATTCCTTATTTGGTCTCTTCTCGTGTGCCCGCACATCCACTGTAGCATGCGCATCTCTGCGACACTCATTTGTTGGACATGTTACCGTTTAGTTGGCCAACATTCCGCCCCACAAAGCATCGCGGGTCTGATCACCGTCCTATAGAACTTCTCTTTTAGCTTTTGTGGGACCTTCCTATCACATAGGATTCTAGAGGCTTGTTATCATTTCATCCACGCTACCTTGATCCTGTGGCAAACATCCTCATCAATATCGTCATTGCTTTGTAACATTGATCCTAAGTATCGGAAAGAGTCCCTTCTAGGTACTATTTGTCCTTGTAGACTAACATTTCCCCTCTTCACGGGCAACACCACTAAAGTCACACCTCATATACTCGGTCTTGGTCCTACTAAGTCTAAACCCCTTGGACTCTGAGGTTTGTCTCCATAACTCTAATTTCTTATCAACACCATCCCTAGTTTCATCTACCAGCACTACATCATCGGCAAAGAGCATGCACCAAGGGATATCCCCTTGTATATCCTTCGACACCTAATCCATCACCAAGGAAAAGATATATGGGCTCAAAGCTGATCCTTGATGTAGTCCTACCGTGATAGGAAATGCATCAGTCTCACTATCACTTACGCGCACACTTGTCCTAACATTATTGTACATATCCTTGATAAGGGTAATGTACTTTGTTGGCACTTTATGTTTCTCTAGTGCCTACCACATGACTGACCTTGGTATCTTGTCGTACGCCTTCTCCAAGTCAATGAACACCATATGTAAGTCCTTCTTCTGCTCCCTATATCTCTCCATAAGGTGACGAAGCAAGAAAATCGCCTCATCGTAGACCTCCCAGGCATAAAACCAAACTGGTTTTTAGTGACATTGGTAACTTTCCTCAGGCGGTGTTCAATCACTCTCTCCCAAAGCTTCATAGTATGAATCATAAGCTTAACCCCTCGATAATTAGTACAACTTTGAATATCTCCTTTATTTTTGAAGATAGGTACTAAGATACTTTTCCTCCATTCTTCAAGCATCTTGTTTGACTGAAAAATGTGGTTGAATAGCTTTGTGAGCCATACTATTGCCACGTCCCCAAGGCATCTCCACACCTCAATATGTACATCATCAGGGCCAAGAGCCTTTCCTCCTTTCATACTTTTTAAGGCCTCCTTAACCTCAAAATCTTGTATCCTTCGCACGAACCGCCTGTTGGAGTCATCAAAGGAGTCATCCAACTCAACCATAGTGCTCCCATTCCCATCATCGAATAGCCCATTAAAGTAATCCTGCCATCTATTCTTAATCTCTTCAGCCTTCACTAGAATGCGGTCAGTCTCATCTTTGATGCATTTAACTTGATTGAAATCCCTCATCTTTCTCTCGTGGATTTTTGCTATCTTGTATATGTCCTTTTCACTTTCTTTTGTCTCTAGTCTCTCATATAACTCATCATAGGCCTGTCCTCTTGCCTTACTCACAGCCCGCCTTGCATTTTTCTTGGCCTCTTTGTACTTAAGCGTGTTTCTTGCGCTTCTATCATTATGCCAACTCTTGAAACACTCCTTCTTCTCCTTAATGGCTTTTTATACATCCTCATTCCACCACCAAGTGTCTTTATCTACAAGTTTCCTTCCTTTTGTCACACCGAACACCTCACTAGCTACCTTACTAATGCAAGTTGCCATCTTCACCCACATACTATCTGCATCTCCATTTTCTGTCTAGGGTCCTTCTATGATCACCCTATTTTTAAAGGATTCTTGTGATTCTCCTTTCAACTTCCACCACTTTGTTCTTGTGATTTTGACACCTTTGTCCCACAAAGAACATGTATGAGAGCGAAAGTCAACTACCAAAAGCTTATGTTGTGTCACAACACACTCCCTGGGGATCACCTTACAATCTAGACACTCCCGTCTATCCCTTCTCCTAGTGAGGACAAAGTCAATCTGGCTAGAGTGTTGGGCATTACTAAAGGTCATTAGGTGAGATTGGCTCATTCTAAAGAGTGTGTTAGCTACCAACAAATCATAGGCTACGGCAAAGTCTAGGATGTCCTTACCCTCTTGATTTCTATCGCTGCATCCAAAACCTCCATGTACTCCCTCAAATACTAGGTTAGTTGCACCCACATGACCATTGAGATCTCCTCTTATGAGGAGTTTCTCGGTCATCGGTACACTACTAACCATATCCTCCAAGTCCTCCCAAAATTGCCTCTTAGCAATCATGTTGAGTCCAACTTGTGGGGCATAAGCACTAATGACGTTCAAGACAATGTCCCCAATTACTACATCCTATCCCCTTTTGTCTTCGAACATCCACTACTCCATCCTTAAGACTCTTATCTATTAGAACACCTACGCCATTTCTAGTCCGAGCCGATGCAGAATACCAAAGCTTGAAACCGGTATTCTCGACTTCTCTTACCTTTTGACCCGCCCATCTAGTCTCTTGTACACAAAGGATATTTACTCGTCTCCTAATGGCAAAATCTACTAACTCACATAGCTTCCCCGTCAAGGATCCTACATTCTAAATACCCACCCGAAATCTATGTTCCTCGGCTAGCTTCCTTACGCTTTGCACCCGTCGAGTAAGATGCAAAGACCCTTGCTCACTTATCACTACATCCGGGCGATGATGTAGCGCGCCACTAAGGTGGTGGCGATCCGGCCCTTGCTCATTTAACACCGTATCCAGGTTCCGATATGGCGCTCCACTAAGGCGGTGGTGACTCGGCCCTTGCCCACTTAACACCATACCTGGGTTCCGATATGGCGCGTCGCTAAGAGGGTTACGCCCCAACGAATTTCTATTGGGTTTCATTTCCATGAGAATGGCTAAGTGTAGTTGTTGGCTCGCCAAGCCTATCACAAACCCTCCTCCTTTACCTGGGCTTGGGACTGACTATGTTATTACAACATAGGCGGAGTTAGGTAACAAATATACCCATAGATAAAAAGTATTTGCGGGTAACAGATAAGAGCAACATTTTTTGCCTGTTATGGGTAATGGATACAAGTTCGGATATGAATATTGTCTTCCGGATACAAGTCTGCAGATATTTTAGTCGTTATCATCTCTATTCCAAACACTAAAGCCCTCTCCTGAGGGCATGTTTATACGAAAGACAAAACAACGGCGAAGGTAACCAGACAGGTCCCATCTACAAAGAGGGATAATGTTTGGGAGTTGGATTAAAATAAAAAACAAGTGATATACATCCCAAAACCATTGCACTATAGGCCACGAACAAGCCTAGAAAGCCAATTGTGCATGAGCTTGGGCAACACACAGCAGGGGCCTTTTTCTGTACCAGGGTATGAGCCTGTTTGATAGCACCACTACTGGAGCATGTTTTAAATCCACTCCTTGATGCCTAGGCAAGTGCCAGACGAGGGCAGACCAGGGGGAGCGAGACGGGCGAGCCCATGGCAGAGTAGGGGGTGGGATGGGTGGGCCGATAGCAGAGCGAGGGGACTGGACGGGTTGGTCGATAGAGGTGCACGGGACGGGACAGGTGGGCTGATGGCCGAGTAGGGGGGGCAGGATGGGCACAACCAAGGAGGGAGGAGTAGCAGAGTGAGATAATTTGAGGCCCAACGGTTCAATAACCTTCTAACCCTAACCCTATATTTGTTGTCTCTTGAACCTGACTGACCCGATCTAGGCGCCTTGTCATCCGCACACCCACTGTCGGACGCTTTCAGGTCGCTACAGGAATCGCAACAATAGACGACGGCTAGATTTATTGATGACGGGGCCGTCGTCAATAAAATTATTGACGACAGCTAGAAAACACTATCGTCAATTAATCATTTATTGACGACGGTTAACCTAGGCCGTCATTTATAAATTATCGGGACTTATAGACGATTGTACACCATCGACAATTAAGGCCTGAGGTTTATAGACGATGGTGTGAGCGCACCGTCGTCTTTAAGGCCCGATATACTCAGCGCCGTGGATCTCTCTCCCACTCGCGCCGCCGCTCTGTCTCACGCCTCCGCCGCCGCCGAAGCCGACCGCCGACCACCGCCGGAGCCGACGCCGCCAGAGCCGATCGCCGACCCCACCGTCGCCGCCGACCAACGAGTACGCCACCTCCCTCCCTCCTCCCCTCCTCCACCGCAGCGCCGGCCACTGATGCCCCGCCGGCCGTCGCTGCCCGTACGCCCCTGCCGGCCCCGCCATGGCTGACCCGCTAGCTGCCGGCCCTTGGTCCCTATGGCCCCGCCGGCCACTGCCGGCCCCTGCACCCCTGCCGGTCCCCTGCACCCTCGCCGGACCCGCGGCCCCTGCGCCATGGCCGCCCCGCTGCCGGCCCTTCGCCCCTGCGCCCCCGTCGACCACTGCCGGCCCCTGCGCCATGGCCGGCCGCCGCCGCCCCTGCGCCCTCGCCGGATGCTGCCGGCCCTTGTGGTCCCGCCGGCCGCCCCCGCCGCCGCCCCTGCGCCCTCGCCAGACGCCGCCGGCCCTTGCGCCCCCGGCGGCCGCCCCTGCGCCCCCGCCACCGTTGCGCGCCCCGCCAGCAAGCCCCCACCTCTGCAAAACTGTGGATATATTACCTCTGTGAAGTGATGAACAAATTCAAATATGGGAAATTCTACTTCAAACTTGAATCAATAGTATATATACGCACTGTCGCTGTGAATTCTAGTTTATACCTGGACTAATTGTAACCGCATTTCGTTGCATAATGATGTGAGGACAAGCTGAACCCTTTAATGAAACTATTGCTGGACTATTATTTTCTTATAATAATTGGTGTACCCATGAAATTGCCCTGGAAGTGTTATTTTGGAAAACTAGACCAGATTGCAAGCCAATACTTGTCTGGGTAGATATATCCATTAACGGCTGCTCCACAGATACACTATCACGTGCTTGCAATTAAGGAAGTTCATTCATATTAATCACGCCTACTTTGCATAATACGTTTCTTATACTCGTATCTGTTTTTGCAGTAAGTCAGACAGAAGCACAACTAGATCAGACTAGTCTTTGAAGTGCTTAAATTTATTGAATCTAGTAGCTATATATAATACAGCATCATGACGATGTCTCGATGCACCGAGATGCACGCAGCATGCAGGGCACTGCTGACCACACAGCCATCAGAAGTTGGCCGGTATCTCAAGGCCACACTTGGCCGGCAGCCCCATTGCGCGGTTTGTGTCGATCTTGTAGAACCTCACCCAAGCGCCAGCGGAGCTCTTGTACCGGCAGAGGCACGGCAGGTTGGCTCCCGCCAGTGCGGAGCAGCACGCAGCCGACGGTTTGTTCGTCGGGTTGTGGGTCGCCACCGCTGGCTGGCAGGATCGGATGCCCTCCCTGGAGAGGATGCATATGCCGTGCGCCACCTGGGCTGACGCGGCGAGGACCACCACGATGGCTGAGTTTGGCGGATTCTCCAGAGGAAGACTAACTCCTAGATTCTAACAAAACCATTGAGCAAGGCAAGCCCCGGTTTGCATATCATTACCGTTTTAAATTTTGCTTTACTTCACATCATGTTTATTAGACTTGATCTTGTGCATTATGTTTAGGATGTTTGAAACCCACTTGCATGGCTATTACATCCCTGAGTAGAAGGTTTAGTGTAGGCTTTGCCTCGTCATAGATGCTAGGCTAATGTTGTAGCTAGCTCGGTAGAAGTCGAGTAGTAAAAAGCTACTTGCGAGAAAGGTCGAGTAATGGAGTTACTTGCGAGAGGTTGATAATAAGAGCACCCTCAGGAAAATGAGATGGGGACGGGGATGTTCCTGTAGGATGGAGCGCTCAAGGTTGTTCTCGACCTGCGATGGGTGTGACAATGCTTGAGACCATATTTGGCCTGGACCGGGATGGTAAGGCAAATGTAGAGGTTGGTTGTAGCCCCGTTCGTGTCGGTTAAGCACCGTATGTATGCAGCCCTGCTGGACAAGATTGAGCTGTACCGGATATATAGTGGGGTATGGGACCCATGAAATCGATGTAACTCGATGAACCGTGATATAGAAACTCATCCTTCGTGTGGGAATGGCGTTGAGAAGGCGGGAGGTGTAAATCCTTTAGCGGGCAACTTCAACGTGTCCGCGTAGAGGACCATCCTGCTTGGCGCGAAACGTTTTTCTATGTTGGAGTGTCGTGTGAAAGGTTGCTGCATACAACGTAAGAAAGAGCTCTTAAGAGATTTTTTCGAGGCAGGTGTATGTGTCGTGTATTCCGGATTGTTATTGATTCGAATCATAGTCGCTCGCGGAAGAGGATTGAGCATACTTGCCCACTGCGTCGTGACATAGTAAGAAGAGTAACTAAGTCTCTTAACTTGCTGTTTGTGGATTAATCACTGTATTGGAACCTTGACTGAAGTAGATATAGAGCCAACTAAATTTCATTTCCACCTTAGGCTAGCAACATCGGGATAAGCGTTTCTTGTTTGATTGTGGACTTCCGGTGTTGTGAGGCGTGAGGACCACAAAAATGAAGGCTATAAGAATATGAATATAAGGATCAAGTTTAGTTAAGCTACATTTTGCAAATTCTTGTTCCTACTGTCTTACTACCCCTGCATGTAGAGTTACATGTTTAGGATTGACGGTTAAGACTTGCTGAGCCTTAGTGCTCACTGTTGCTTCTGAGTTGTTTTTGCAAGTAGCAGGATGCCTACTATGAAGAGGGTTGTTCGGTGAGACGACGAACCTCATGGTTCGTTCAACTCATCGGAAACCTAGCCGCTGCTTTTCTTTGGTGAATCTGGTAGGAAGCGTTCACGGGCTGAACGACTTCTCCTCGGCGTAGTTAGGGTCGAGAGTGAGTGGATTGTCCAGTTTTTACATTCCGCTGGGTGTATACTTATGTTGTAATTGAACTTATCTTGAGTAACAAAATGGTTCCATATGTTCTTACATGTCTTTTCATGCATGCTGTTGGGTGCCGCATCGCACGACACCATCCACTGCGATTCCCGGGCCAGGCTCCTCGACAAGAGTGAGGCATGTCACGTTGTGAAACAAACGCAAGAGACTTGTTGGGGTTCTTACGTGATATTATGTCAATTTCATGAGTTTTTAACTTAGAATATAACACATCTAATGTAAGTGTGCTCAAAGTCCCAAAAACGTGAATGCAAAGAAATGGGTGACTGAACGTCATTGTGTTTTGGGTTCATGGAAAACGGGACTTACAAAAACTTTCTTACATGGGATGGTATACGTGTTCAAGCATTCATTTGAATGAGTTGGACCAAGGTGGAGTTAATACATGTGCATAAGGAAGAATTAAAAGTAGATCCTTAGACTCAAATGCTCACCTCAAAGTGCCGCCAAATTTTTTGATACACATAGAACCTCATACATTTGAAATTGAGGAGATTATGATGGCAAACTTCTGACTTGAGGGGGAGCTAAAAAAGAGTGGATTATAATCATGTTTGAATTCATGCTGAATTCAAACATGTTAATGCAAGGGAATGATTTGAGTTATGTCACATGAAATAATAAACTCAAACATGGACATGTGGGGAAAGCAAAAACTTTCTTTAGTGACACGACCCCACGGTCTTGTCGAGCCAGGATCACGCTGAGGGGTGCTGCGTTGCACAGCACCGAATAACACACATCAAAGGTACAAAGCGGAAGCAAAACTTTTATTACCCAAAGTCCTGCTGCCCTTACGGTCTCATTTTTCTTGCCATGTGTACCATGTGCTATCTCTACCCGAGTCGAGTGCCTCTAGCCTTTGCTCGCGAGTAGTTCCAACTACTCGACTTGTACCGAATCCTACTCTATCTTAGCATTGCAGTAGCTAACGAGGTTTTCAATCTTAATCCCAACCCATGGTTTTCTTGGCTATGCAGTTGGGTTTCCAAACAAGACTCTACTGCAAAGATTAATAGTATTCAAGTATGTGCTCAAAACAATAAAAACTTGTAAAAAGGTAATGCAAACCGGAGCTTACCTTGCTGCTCTTGGTCGTAGGCTAGCTGCTCCTCCGGAGTAACGAAGTCTAGGACTTCGGGTTCCTCCTCGACCTTAGCGACTACATGATATACAAGGATATGTATTAATTTAAATGTATTTGATTGGATTTAAACTTGTGAAGTCTATAACTCTTGCTAGACAGACCCAATAACTGTGAAACTTTTACTGTGGCTTGGTTACAACCTAAACAGAGACTTGGTCAAGGTTTAGTTGCAGCAAAGCTCATTTGAGTCCTCCACAATTAATTATGTACTTGACCTTAATTGGCACTCTTAGGGTGTTCTAGGGATTTTTATGGAACAAACTATGACTTTCTGAAAACTAGATTTTAAGAGGGTTCTAATGGAGTTGGTATCACTTAATTTGAAGGTTCCTAGCTAAAGATATGAGCTAAACAATTTCAGAGAAAATTCTGAAAATGTTTCTGAACATTTTCTATTTTCTCTGGAACAGTTTCACTAATCACACCATTAGGTGGATCAAATGAGCTCAAATGGATCTGAAATTTTTATGGTAGTTCAGGGATATTTTGGTGAACATCCCAGCAAAATTTCAGGATTTTCCTCCAAATGATTCTCCAGTTAAAATTCCAAACAGTTTAAATTTTGAGGAATTAATTCTGGAGAAATAAGGATTTTCATGAAGTGAAAATTGATTTGGTGAAAAGTGCTCAGAGAGCTGAATCCAACAAAATTTGATTCACTCAATTTGGAGCTTTCTAGCCAAAGTTATGAGGATTTGAAGTTCGAATGAAATCTGAAAATCGGGGGAAAAGTTTAAATCTGCCGGGGCCCGCGGGGACACGTGTTGAGCACCGAGGCGACCGCACACCGCGGCCCACAGGGTCTTTGCGCGCCATCACACCCGATCCCGGCCACACCCGATGCTGATTTCAAATTTTGAGCCGCTGACGCGTGGACCAGCCGGCTTCGTCTTCCTACCGACGCGCCCGCGCGCTCGCGCCGCCGCCCCTCGCCGGAGCAGACCCGGAGCTCGCAGGCTCGCCGCTTCCGGCCATCCCATGGTCTGAAACTCGCCGCCAGGGGGTTGTCGACGTCAAGGAACACGTCGGTGGTGTCAGTTCGGGCTGGCGGTGACCGGAAATAGCCCGACGACGTGCCACGGCCTCGGTTGAGGTTCGGCGCCGTCGACCGTGGGTTCTAACCCGCCAACACCTCGAACAATCGGTTCTACAGCATCAGTGTACCTCTAGGAAGCTCAACAAGGTGTCAAAAGGGTTCAAAGATGGCGGCAAGCCGGTCGGCTCCGTGTGACCGATCGTGCCCGCCATGACCGCCCTTGATCGAGCTCGAAATTTGTCACTCCTAGACAGTTTCACACCATGGATGCAGAAAAGAACTTGATCGCCGGCTAGTCCAGCGTCTATGTGCAAGATTTGATAGCTAGAGAAGGATCTTAGAGCGAGAATTTGAAGGATCCGTACCGGAAGCTCAGTTTAAGGTCGCCGGCGTAAAAACTGAAAATTTACTGGGGATTCTTCATGGTTTGCTTCCAAACTTGGAGGAGAGCAGCACGGCTGTTGCGCGCTCCTGCTGCTGCCCTTGCTGGACCGTGAAAACGCCTGTGGAGCGCTGTCCACGGCGCCGGACTTTCGGCTGACGCTAGGTCGCCGCGGTGGCGATCGTTCTCGGGCAAGGGAGGTCGGAGCTCGGGGTTTCTGGCGTTTGGGAGGTGGAGTGCGATCTCAGGTTGCTGTCTAGCAGCTCAGGAATGAAGGAGGAGATTGTTTGCTGGTTTTCCCGATCGAGCAGAGAGCTGCGGAGGGAAAATCTGCCGCTGCTCGGGGTTGCACGCGAGGAGATAAAGCCAGCCAATCCCTGCTCGGGCTGAGGCGGTGCCTGTCGTGTGGAGGCGCGAGCAAGCCGCCCTGGGTGCCAGCGCGCGGAGGAGGAAGCAGTTGGTGGCGCCGGTGGCTGCTCGGTGGCACAGCCGACAGCTGCTCGGTGGAATTTCCCACCGAGGCTGTGACTTTGTGTGCAAGACTTCCCTCCTTCTCTCTATGACATGTGGGTCCCACCCGGGGTTTTAACCTCTGAAATTTACTCCTAATCACTGTTGTAAACAGTGAGCCCCAAAATACCCCTGGTGATTAAAATTATTCATCCATGAGCCATTTGAATTGATTAGAATTCAAATTGGGTTTGGTTTGAATGAATTTCAGCACAAGTTCAGTTTGGAATTCAAATAAAGTTTGAATTTGTCCCACTTAGCTCATGTCAAGATCAACTCCAAATGGAGTGAAAATTGGAGTGCGAGCTCACAAAATTGTGCTGAATAAGAATATGCCTCCTACTTTTGAATTCATGGGATAAAAACAGTTTGAATTTGAATATGGTTTCAAACTGCCCTCTTTCTAACTATACCCAAAATGACCTCAAAAAGGTTTTGAATTTGGGTGAAACTTGGCATGGACATCCCTAGCAATGTGTAGGAGTTTTTATATGCCCAGCCCCTCTATATCATATGTGGGAAATACCACTTTTGCAATATGTGAGTTTGTTCTCTAATGAGCATGTTGATGATGGTTACTTGCTCTTCATTTGTGTTTATCAACTTGCTTCAAATGAGGTGTGTGTGTGGTGATGAACACTTTGAATATGTGTCCAAAAACTGAGGCCCTTACATTTAGCTCATACTGAACACATGTTAAAACCAGGGAAAGAATTTCACTCCAAAAATCTAACTCATGTGCACATTCTCTATGAGTAGAGGGGAGGGAAATTTAAACCCAATTTTGAATCTTTGTAAAGGATTCACGTTTAGCTTGTCCAAAGGCCTATATGTGAGATGACCATTGCAGTCCTCAGGTATTAAAGAGCTTAAGTTCCAAATTTGGAGAAATTTTGAGCTCATATACCATTTGCTCAAAGCATTATTTGAGATCACCTTCAAATTCAAATTTGAATTTGGAAACTGGACCAAATGTGATCGATTTTGAAATCTGATTTCATATTCAAATTTCTCCCCTCATGTTTGGCCTATCCTCCAAATTTGGTGAGATTTGGACAACGCTTGCGTGAGAATCTCAAAGCACAGCGGGGAGTGTCGGTACCTGGGATATGGGGTACCCCCGCGCACAGGGTAAAATGCCTAAGGAACTCGCCCTTCTCCGCAGGGAGAGCTCCGAAGGCGCCACGCGTCCGGCGGGGCCGGACCTCCCTCTCCTCAGAGGAGAGCTCCGGGCCTGCCACGTGGCATACAGAAGCCGGACCTCCCCCTCAGCGGGAGAGAGGTCCGAAGGCGCCGCGTGTCCAGCGGGGCCGGACCTCCCTCTCCTCAGAGGAGAGCTCCGGGCCCACCACGTGGCCAACAGAAGCCGAGCCTCTCCCTCCGCGGGGAGAGGTCCGGAGGCTCCACGTGCCCCGCGGGACTGACCCTTCTCTTCTCTGAGAAGGGCTCCGGGCCCGCCACGTGGCAGCAGAGCGACGCTGCCTGCCCCGAGCGATAGGCAGCGGGCGTAAATACGCCCCATACCTTGCCCGTACAAGGTATTCAAGGCCCGCGTCTTCCCAAGACGTGGAGACGCGGAGCACGCTTCTGTCAGGTGCCGTTGCGCCCAGTCGCATCACAGACTGGCGCGCGGTGTCAGGACCTGTCAGCCAATAAACACCGCGACAAGACATCCCATGCCGCCTGCGCCGTCATCAACCACTACGACTAGCATGCGGCATGGGCAGGGCGGCAAGATGAAGACTCAGAAGCCTTCGACCAGAGACAACTACCGGCATAACTGCAGATACGGTAGATAATAGACAATCTTCACGGGACCACCTGTCAGGTCCCGGCTCCCCTTGTAAGCCGCCCGAGTCTTGGACTATAAAAGGCTCGGGTAGGCGTCGATAGCAAGGGTTCGCACTTTGCAACTTATACGCTAGCCATACACTCTCAAGCTCTAACTCACCCCCGAGCTCAGGCCTCCGGTCCTGAGCAGCAAGCAATACAGGGAGCTCCATAGCTCGCCGTGGATGTAGGGTTTTACGCTCCGGCGGCCTGAGCCACGTAAAACTCGCCGTGTCAAGCTCTTACTAACTCGTCCATCTGCGCAAGCTCTCCGCTAGAGACTAGCCCCACCGAAAAAAGAACCTCCGCGGGCTGCCCAGTGCAGGCCCGGGGGAAGTGTCGACTGAACACTTCGACATTTGGCGCGCCAGGAGGGGGGCTTTTCTCCTAGAGCGACGAGTTTCCGCCAACGAAGATGACCAAGCTTTCTTCAGCGGCAAACTCTCCCCCTCCGCGTTCACGGCGAACCGTGACCACTGGGGAGTACATGTCGACACACTCAGGACGGAGTGTGTCGGCACAAGCGGGTAGCCAGCAGCCGACTCCGGCAACGCCGACTCCGGCTATGCAGGCCCCGACCAGTGTGAGATCTTCTGCAGCGCTTAGCGTACACCATGGAGGTGCGCTAGCTGCAGCAAGAGCGCTGCTGCGCAACCGACCTGCGGGGGATGCGCCCCATTCAGCGACCCAGCAATGGGTCCGCGAGGTGGACCGCCTCGTCGTCGCCGCCGCGAACCCTCGGTTTCGGCGAGGACGGCGCCCAGGACAACCGGCTGTGTTGCTGACGCGCACACCCACGGTTGACGGGCTAACGGCGGATTCCAGCTCCTCCAGGCTCCTGTCGACGGACCTGCGAAGGGAACTGGAACGGTGCCACTTGGGCCAGGACGCCCGGGTGTACCTCGAGCGACACCGAGAAAGGCGTCGCAACCATGAGACTGGCGACAGCATGTCGTCGGCCTCGATACAACCTGAAGGGCAGGCCTTCGCCACGCGAGCCCTGCCTCAGGCATATGCTGCGCAGCATATGCCACAACTATATGCGCCGCAAGCAGCTGCCCCGGTCTATGGTGCAGCCTTGCCCATGTCGGGATACGTGGTGCCAAGTGCGAACCAAGCGTTCGCAGCGCCAGTACCTGCAGCAGCAGGTGCAGGATGTGCGGCCCTTGCACCCCACCTTCGCTTCGCAAGGTGGCCACGCAAGTTTCGCCCGCACCTGCCCGAGAAGTACGACAGCAGCATCAACCCAGCGGAGTTCCTCCAGATCTACTCCACCGCCGTACTTGCCGCAGGAGGGGACGAGGCTGTCATGGCCAACTACTTCCCCGTCGCCTTGACCGGCCCAGCTCGGTCTTGGCTCATGAATCTACCTCAGGGGTCCATAACCTCCTAGGGAGAGCTCTGCCGGCAGTTCGTCGCCAACTTCGGCAGCTCCTACACCCGTCCCGGCACGGAGCTTGACCTCCACGCCGTCAAGCAACAACCTAGGGAGTCGCTGCGCTCTTTCATCCAGCGGTTCTCTCAGGTACGCAACACCATCCCACATATCCAAAGTGCCTCTGTGGTGGTGGTGTTCCGACAGGGTGTCCGGAACGAGAAAATGCTTGAGAAGCTCGCGACCAGAGAGGTCCGCGACGTCTCGGAGCTCTTCAGCCTGGCGGACAAGTGCGCCAGAGCAGCTGAAGGGCGGAATTGGCACGCTCTGCCGACCTCCGAGTCAGGAGGACAGCCCGGGTCCGGTGCTGCTGCCTATGGGGGTGGCAAGAAGACCAAGAACCGGGGGAGTGGAAAGATGAAGTCACCATTCACGGCCCCCGTCGCCGCAGCTGCGACGACCAGTGGAGCTCGGGGGCCACGCCCCGACAAAAGGCAGCGGCAATCACCGGTCCTAGACAGTGACCAGGGCGGGCTATGCCCTGTGCATGGCACCAGCAACCATACTGCTGCCGAGTGCTGGGAGATCCAGAGGCTTGTAGAGCGCTTCCGAAAAGGAAGACAGCAGAGGGCTGAAGCACCGCCCTACCCTCAGAGGGATGGCAAACAGAAGGTCGATGC
Organism: Neostapfia colusana; assembly: GCA_030760725.1. NCBI lineage: Eukaryota > Viridiplantae > Streptophyta > Magnoliopsida > Poales > Poaceae > Neostapfia > Neostapfia colusana. Next base: position 25,088,631 of record JASWHV010000017.1, on the reverse strand, counting down.
CCCAGTCACCGCTGCCCATCAGGTGGGGTTCCAGGAGCCTCAGCGTGTCATAAAGACAGTGCATGACGGTGAGGACTCCAGTTCCGATGGTGACAGGCCAGGGCATTAGCCAACTGCGGCGCGCCTCCGTGCCTTGAACATACCTCTCGGGAGCCTCCTAAGGTCTGTTGACCCCTTGAAGGCCTCGCCAGAAGGGGAAGACGCCTTAGGTCATCCAAGACGAGCCCGGGCCTACCTACCCCTTAAAGGCCTTAGCCAATGGGGGAGAACTCCCCGGGGGGCCCAGGAGAAGCCGCGCAGGACCTGATCCAGCGCGAAGATAACAACATCGTCGACAAGACTCGGCTGCAAGGAACACCCCACAACGCGCGGTCTCGGCTAATGCTCTAAGCACTACCGCCAAAGAACCAAACGCGTCGGGGGCCTGCAGGAGGGCAACTTGGTGAAGCGGCATGCTCTATTCCAAGAAGGACCCATAAGCTCTCCCCCAGCAGGGAAGGTCCCTTCCGAATCATGAAAGCTGCCGCCCCAAGTACACATGCCTTCTAACCGAGAGTGGGATCCATTCCCAAAACTCCTTGCCATGAAGCAACACTGTAAGTCCTACTTCCTGAGCATCAGTAGAACAGGGTTATTCCCTTCTGTAATAGATCCCATAGAATTTAGGAACAGAGCTTGGGGCAGCTAAGTCTCAAGGGACGGTACAGGACTACGTCCAGTTTAGCCTGGTTCCGACCCTAAGCGCGTAGAGTCTTGCTTCCCTTGTAGACAAGGCGGAACATTGCCTCCATGTACAGCCAGAATTCCACCTATGGGCATGAATACAGAAACCTGTTCTACTTAGCTCTCTCTCATGCGCTCATTTAAATTATGCATTAATTTTTATGATTGCACTATCTCTGTATGTTCATCGTACATCTAGCTCCCCCTCTCCTGCGCTCATCCATAGTCGGCATTCGCTATCCTACCGAAGGCGGCTGCGCTTGAGGCACCTGCCGATGGCCGAGTGAGTCTCTCGGGCCTCCCCCAGTCAGGTGTTGCGGTGCCAGTTGGTTACCTCCAGGAAAGGCCTGCGTTGTGCATGGGGGGTCCAGGGTGCGTATCCAGCTTAGCCGGCCCTGAGCCCAAAGCATGTGCATCCTGCCCTCCGGAGGTACAGGGGAGTACAACCGCTTTGCCTGGTCATGAACCCAAAGCACGTGCACTCTGCTTCCCCAGCGCATGGCCCGGTACTAGGGATCGGACGGCCGTACACGGACCTCGGAGGGAGCCGGAGCTCCGGCGCCTCGTGCACAGAATTGCCCAAGCCCCGTATAGCGAGTCAGGATCGTAAGACGGATAAGACTAGGAGACGGGAGGGGAGGACCCCCCGAGGAGAATTACGTTTCCTCTGCCTGTGTGCAGGACCTCCAGGTTACGGCAACAGGGACTGCATGAAGCAGGGGGGAAAGGAGCTACCAACTACTCCGGCCTAGGACTGGAAGGACCGGGACCTGCCCCTCCAGCAGGGGCGGGACCCGGGGGCCCCACGTGTCCAGCGGGCCCGGAACTCTCTCCTCCCTTGAGGAGGGCTCCGGGCACGCCATGTGGCAGGCGGAAACCGGACCTCCCCCCTCGGTGGGAGGGCTCCGAAAGCCCTGCGTGTCCAACATGGTCGGAGCTCCCGCCTCTTAAGGAGGAGCTCCGGACCCGCCACGTGGCAGGCAGATTTGGAGCTCCCCATAGGGCGAGATCCGGAGACCTCCGGGGGCCCCTAACACGGTTAGGACCCGGGGAGGGTGTCTGTGCAAAGCTCCGAGATTGGAAATGGCCTCTGAGTACCTTGCGGAGCTAAGGACTCAGTCAGGCAAAGCCAAGAAGGAGAGAAAAAGCATCACAGACACAAATATCCAAAAGAGTCAAATTAAGTGAGGCTCCATGAGCTGGACTACAGACTCGATAAAAAGGGAGAAACAAGTCCTAAGGACCTCCCAGCTCCCGCCGGAACCTTGCGGCTATAAGGGCGGCCACATCCTTGACTTCTGCCCTGGCAGCTTGCTCCCGCTCTGCGGCTGGGCCCTCTCTCGCTGGTTCTAGCGAAAAAGAGGGGTCGCGGCTCTTAAAGCATGCCAGCACATGTGAGGCAACCTCTAAGGCTAGGTCGCGCCCCTCGGCCTCAAGCTCGCTGGCGACCACCAAGTCTAGCCTGTCCAGCTTGGCGCCGATCGACTCCAGCGCGGGGATCACCTCCAATGCAGGGGTCGCGGTCCTCACCGGACTGAAGCCAAGAGGGATCAGGGCGGACCCCGCTCGATCCACGAAGCTCGAGACCGCAAGAGCCTCGGAGGACCGCAAGGCCGAAAGCACCTCCACCTCGCGGCGGGCCGCCTACAGAGCCTCCAGGTTCCTCTCGGAGAATTCCTTCTCCTTGGCCGCCAGGGAGCTCTCCCGAAGGTGGAGAGTCTTGGCGAGCCGCTCCAACTCAGCGGCCTTGAAGTCGGCGGTCAACTCCCGGTCCAAGACCGCCCGGTGATCACGGGAGACCTGTTCCTCCCTCAAGTCGAGGTCTGCCTTCAGGATCTCCAGCTCCTCGATCCGAGCTCGAAGGTCATCCTCGCCCGCCGCCAGCTGCGCAGCGACCCTCTCCGCCTCAGCTGCCATGGAACGCTCCCGTTCCTCAACGGCGAGTTCACGGCGCTCCAACCGCTGCTGCATCTCCACAGCAGCAGAGAGGCTCTCTTCAGCCCGGGCGTGTGCCTCCAGAGCCTCCCTGTTGATCCGTCACGATTGGGTGTCCATGCGGTCGACAGCCCACTTCATCCGGTCGAGGAGCACTTCCCTGAAGTCGAGCAGCTCCCGCCTGGAGTCAAGCTCGCTCTTAACCTTCGCGGTCCTCTCCCACAAAAGGTTCCCCCAGGTGAGGAGGCGATCTCATTCAACCGTATACTCCTCCCGCTCGCGACCTAGTGCAGCCAAGACCTACCGAATGCTCGTCTCGGCAAGCGTGAAGGCATCCGCCAGGGGCAATGGAGCGACAGAGGCTGGGGCAGTCCCCCCGACCTCCTCCATTACCTCATCCTCAAGAGGAGTCGACGCACCAGCAACCGAGACGAGACGCCGATCAGGAGAAGTTGGCTCCGAGGCTCTGGCAGCCGGGCCAGTCGGGCTCTCTTCAGCTTCTGGCTCCTCGATCTGAGGAGAGGGGCGAGCCGGGGAAGGCGGTGCTGGAGAAAAGGCCGGGCCGCCTAGTGCAGGGTCAACCTGCGCTGGCTTGGGGGCCGCGGTGGCCGTCTCGGCAGGAAGAGACGACACCGCCGCGGAGTCCGGGCACACCGGAACAGGAGAAGTTCGCGCTGGCCTGGGGGCTACGGCAGTTGCCCCTGGCTCCGAGCGCAGCGGCACAGATTCCCCGCAAGTCGGGAACGGCCGGGAAGCGCGGACACTCCAGCGGGCTCTGAACCCCGACTTTCGAGCCGGGGTAGGACTCCCAGAGCCCGCTACCGTCACTGACGGCCGCTCCGCAGTCGCTTGAACTGGCGGAACAGGGGACGCCCCAGAGGCTTCCCCCAGCGCATCAGCCCGGGGCCTCTTCGAGTCGCCACCGGAGGGAGTGTCAGGCACCCCAGAATCCCGACTTGGCACAGACGCCGCTGCTGGAGGAGATCGAGCGCGCTTCTTCTCTGGTGGCGGGTTGGAAGCCATGGCAAGGGAGAACTCAAGAGCAAAAGCACAAGAGTCCGGGAAGAAACGCAGAGAAGTGCGAAGGGAAGCTGCAATGTGGGTAAGACCCCCTCTAAAAACTTCCCGGGTGCAATTCCAAGCGATTCGGAACTCTTCGGATACACTGCATCGGCAACCGCTTCGACTCCTAAACCGAGTGCCGATGACGGGTGGGCCCAAGCCGCCCAACTGAAGCGGTGGGTCAAGGAGTCAGTCTCCTGAGAAGATGAGCCGGCAAGGCACTTCGGCGGTTCCCAAAGAAAGTGCCGCAACGTGCAGAAGTGGCAGTCTTGGGAACCGCCGCAGTAAAAGCAACCATCAATTGAGTGCACGCTCCCACGATCCCGTGGCCGTTCGTGCTCCGGCAGCGGTCAATTCGGGACTTAGAGAAAGTGCGCGGATCGGAAGAGACGGAGGTCCCACCTCGGGCTCGCTATCTCCCCCGAGATGGGCCCGGGGGCCACTGTCGGTACCTGGGATATGGGGTACCCCCGCGCACAGGGTAAAATGCCTAAGGAACTCGCCCTTCTCCGCAGGGAGAGCTCCGAAGGCGCCACGCGTCCGGCGGGGCCGGACCTCCCTCTCCTCAGAGGAGAGCTCCGGGCCCGCCACGTGGCATATAGAAGTCGGACCTCCCCCTCCGCGGGAGAGAGGTCCGAAGGAGCCGCGTGTCCAGTGGGGCCGGACCTCCCAATCCTCAGAGGAGAGCTCCGGGCCCGCCATGTCGCCAACAGAAGCCGAGCCTCTCCCTCCGCGGGGAGAGTTCCGGAGGCTCCACGTGCCTCGCGGGACTGACCCTTCTCTTCTCTGAGAAGGGCTACGAGCCCGCCACGTGGCAGCAGAGCGACGCTGCCTGCCCCGAGCGATAGGCAGCGGGCATAAATACGCCCCATACCTTTCCCGTACAAGGTATTCAAGGCCCGCGTCTTCCCAAGACGCGGAGACGCGGAGCACGCTTTTGTCAGGTGCCGTTGCGCCCAGTCGCATCACAGACTGGCGCGCGGTGTCAGGACCTGTCAGCCAATAAACACCGCGACAAGACATCCCATGCCGCCTGCGCCGTCATCAACCACTATGACTAGCATGTGGCATGGGCAGGGTGGCAAGATGAAGACTCAGAAGCCTTCGACCAGAGACAACTACTGGCATAACTGCAGATACGGTAGATAATAGACAATCTTCCCGGGACCACCTGTCAGGTCCCGGCTCCCCTTGTAAGCCGCCCGAGTCTTGGACTATAAAAGGCTCGGGTAGGCGTTGATAGCAAGGGTTCGCACTTTGCAACTCATACGCTAGCCATACACTCTCAAGCTGTAACTCACCCCCGAGCTCAGGCCTCCGGTCCTGAGCAGCAAGCAATACAGCGAGCTCCATAGCTCGCCGTGGACGTAGGGTTTCACGCTCCGGCGACCTGAACCACGTAAAACTCGCCGTGTCAAGCTCTTACTAACTCATCCATCTGCGCAAGCTCTTCGCTAGAGACTAGCCCCACCGAAAAAAGAACCTCCGCGGGCTGCCCAGTGCAGGCCCGGGGGAAGTGTCGACTGAACACTTCGACAGCGAGAAATATCAAATAAGAGGGGTGGACCCACCTGTCAGTGAGCAACTGAGACTTGCACCCGAAGTCTTCACGCTCTGTTCAGACGCGAACACATCCGGGACTCCTCCGAGCGCCACCGAGCTGCAGCCGAGACCCCGTGGAAGCCACCTCCTGCTCCCTTGCGCGGTTCCCTCCGGTTCTTATCCTCCACACCGAAGCAACAACGAAGTGCTCACTCTCAGCTCGTGCTCACGCCAGAGAACAGCACCTCGGCTCCCGCCTTCTCTGCCCTCATTGCCGTGCTGCATCCAGCAAGTTTGGCGCCCGGTGGAGCCATCAAACAGCGGCGCCAGAGCCTCCTCTACCTCCCCAACACATCTGCAGCTCACCCCCAGCCTCCTCCAAGCGGTGCTGACCGTTTCTTTCATCAGCAAGACAGAGCCAGCCAGCCTTCACTGCTCCTCGTCGTCCGGCCTGTCCGAAGCCTCTCCTTCATGCTCAAAAGCCCACAGAGGTGCGCCACCACATCTAGCTACTCTTCCCGTGGTCCTCTTGCTCTTCCCCGACGTCGGCTTGCCGGAATTTGGTTTTTGGCGCCGGCGCACGTGAAGGACAGACCTTAGCAAGTTTCTAAAATTAGCTCAAATCGCTTGATCATTCGTTCTACAATTTAAACCACAGCAACTAGGGTTCCTAGCACCCTTCCACGCCAAAGAACGAAGCAAACCGCCCCTCCTCCGCCTCGGGCGACGAGAAATCGCCGCCGGAGGCTAAAACCGCCGCGGTCCACGGTGACGACTAGTTTGCAGCCATTTTATGCGAGAGTTGATCTCCGTTCCACATTCCTCGACCACTAGGGATGCTTTAGAGCATCGTAGCTTGCCAGGAGAAGCTTCAGACACGCTGGAACTCGTCGATGCCGAGCTCCCGAGCCGCCCCACCGATGCCGACCCACCTACGGCCGTTTTCATGCGGGGAAAACTTGCCCAGCTGCTAGGCCACGTTGTGAGGAGCGTGTAGGGCAAAACTGGAGCAAAAACGGTGGAGAAATGAGGGAGAAAGGGGCGCGCCACCCTTCTGTCCGGCGTGCACCTGCGGGCTCTAGCGAGAGTTGAAGAAACACCTGACCCGTTAGCCCCACTTTTGAATTGTTCTGTGTAGAATTCGAACAGAAAGTTGTTCAAACTTTAGAACCTCATAACTTTTGCTAAGAAGCTCCAAATTTAGTGATTCAAATTGGGTTGGATTCAGGATGAAAAACTCTACCCAAATATGTAACCCAATTTGCATTAAAGTCATTATTTCGTTCTGGAGAATGCTATAAAGCTTTTCAGCAAAAGAATTTTAGAGGGAGTTTGGTTCATCCAAAAATTCCAAAATTTTGCCAGAATATTCTTTAGGATATTAGTGGACCCTTGTGAATGTTTCAGCTCATTTGGAGTTGATTTAGTTAGGATAATTCTAATTTCAAGTTTCTGTGTTCAAATGAATACAGAAATAATTTCAGAGAATTTCCAAAACTTGGAAATTCAGTTCTGGGCAGTTCTTAGCTCCAAAAATCCTAGGAAAATTCATGAATGCTCCCTGAGCTATGTTTGAAAATGTGGTTCACTTGAATTTGCATGAAAGTGCAAATTTATTCAGAATTAATTCATTTTTGCCTAAATGCTTAGGGAATTGTTCTGAGTGATCTATTCATTGAAAAATTCCAAGTTTCGGTCCAGATGACTTTCTTGTGATAAGGAACTCACATGAAAAAATTTAGCTCCATTGGAGTCCTGGATCAGTACTGTCCTGTTTAACCTTATAGATGATCAACACACACAAGTGATGAAAAATACTTATCACTTGATCATAGGGCTTAGAGCCCAAAACCCAAACCACTAGCACCACTGTCATTTTAAATTCTTAAAACAGAGTTCCAGTTTTAAACTTGTCTTTAAAACTTGTTAGCAAAAGTTTTACAATTAAACATATATGCATATTCATAACGTGTAGTGGTTAAACGTGGAAAAGTGGAGAAGTGAAGTTTGGATCAAGAAGCAAGAAGGGCAGTGATTAAGCTTCAAGTCATAAGCAACTAACTTCACAATTATATGGCTTTAGTCACCTGCAAAACCAAGGCAAGCTCCGGTTTGCATTTAAGTTATTTATAAAGTTTTTACTTTGTTCACAATTATGGTTTAGAGTTTGTATGTGCATTAGGTCAAGGATGCTTTATACCCCAAATGCATAACCAAATAAAACCGAGAGTCGAGGGTAGAATATAGTCTCATCACTGTAGAAGGTTGTCGTGCTAATTAGGTTATGACATCCGGTAGAAGTCGAGTAGTTAGAATCTACTCGCGAGTGATAGTAGGGATTACATGGGTGTAGCTGAATAAGGCAAACTAAAGTTTATATTTCTAAAGATAAGACCGGGCAGGAGGGTTAGGCAGCTTCAAGACGAGGTCTTGGTCAAGTAGCTCTGCCTGTGTCGGTTAAGGACCAATGCATGTGCCGCATCCAGGAGCAAGTATTGAGTTGTGTACCGGATGCTTACTGCTATATGGGACCCAGGAAACCGATGTACTAGGTTAACTGGATTGTAGAGGCATACCACATCGTCTCGTAAGACCTATGAGCCTGAGACGGCGTGACCGGTTCTACAGTCGAGTGTCCTGCGAAAGGTTGCCACATACGACGTAATGAAGGACGCCAGATTTGGGTCTTCATAGGCAGGCGTATGTGTCGAGCTATCCGGGCAGTGTTTGATTTGAATCACCGTCCCTTGCGGTTATTGAGTACCGCTTGCTCCAATGTTGTGGCGTAGTAATCAACTTGTGTGGAATCAATTTGCAAAGTTTTAATTGCTGCTATGATTATTGTAAATTGCATGAAAACCCCGTTTGAAGTAGAAATAGAGCAAACTAAAGTTATTTTCCACCTTGGGACAAGTAACATTGGAATGAAGCGTTTCTTGTTTGATTGTGGAGTTCCAATGTTGCTGGGCGCAAGGTCACTACTATATGGCTAAAATCTGAAAGTTAAGGATGAACTCATAGCCGAGTCTTTTTGCAACTTATATGTTTAGGTCTTAAGTTACTTTCATGTAGAGTTGCATGTCTTAGGAGAGACGGTTAAGTCTTGCTGAGCCTTTGTGCTCACTCTTGCTATGTGAGTGGTTTTGCAGGTTAATATCGACGCATATAAAGAAGGTTGTCCGGTGAGACTCGGAGACTTCCGAGTCATGTTACACATAGAGGACTTAGCCGCTTCCATGTCTTCGTGTTGCTAGCGAGGGGAGTCCACGGGCTCGACCTCTTCTCGGGTGCTCACTAGTTATTCGACGTGAGTAGTTTGTAGTCTTCCGCTGTAGCTATTTTATGTAAAGTATTTACAAAGAACTTTTGTAAGCTTCTACTTTTGATTTATGTAATACAGTGTTCCTTATATGTGTGCTGTTGGGTGCCGCATAACATGGCACCACCCAATGCGATTCCCAGGCAAGGTGCCCCGTCCCCGTGACTGAACGGGTGGCGATCGGGGGCCCCCTTAGACAGTAGATTCACGAATGGATGTAACTTTCATCTCCCAAGTTGCTGAGAATTTTATTGAAGTGAGCAAAGAGGTCATCGATTGACTCACCGGGTTGCATCTCGAAGAGCATGTATTCTTTCTTGAACATATCTTGTCTTACCTTCTTGATTATGTTGGATCCTTCGTGGTAGTCACAAAGGCTTTCCACACATCGTATGCAGATCAGAGGTGTGCAATACGGTCAAAGTCACTTTGAGTTAATCCTTGTATGATCAAGTTCCGTGCTCTATTGTTATTGTCGACATCTCTCATGTTCGTAGCCATGACTTGATTGTTTGGCGGCACGTCATAAGACTTGTACACCTTTTCCGATATTGCAAAGCCTTGCGCTTGGATGAAAGCCTCCATTCGTGCCTTCCAAACCTGAAAATCAATGCCACTGAACACAAAAGGTTTTGCGGAGTATTTCTCTATGATGATTAGTCAAAACACGTGAAAATCATAAAGATTAGAGCACTATGGCTCTGATACCAATTGTAGGATCGAAGAGCACATGAAAAGTTACCAGAGGGGGGTGAATGGTAGATTTAAACTTTTTAGCGGAAGCAACAAAAACCCCCTCAACAGAAAATCTATCTGTTAAAAAAACCATGTATGCGACTGATCTAAATGTATTCAACCGTGAAAAGAGGTATATATTATAGAGAATCAAGTAACGAAGACACAACAATAAGAATCACGGAAATCCGTCAAGAAAAACTCAAGTTATGATCGAAAGATCAAACAAGGGTCAATCTGTTCTACTCGAGTAAAAACCAGATCTGCAATACTGAAAATAAACTCATGTATATCAGAAACTAAAAATCCAATGTCAATGAAATTTTCACAGATTATAGATAATCAAGTTGTGAAGACAACCCAAAAAGAATCACGTCAATTGGATCTCTAAAACTGGAGTTATGATCAAAACACCGAAGAACTGTCGTGCTGTCTAGAAACTCGACGAGAAAGACTTGACAAAAACAAGTCAGACGAACAAGGCACAAAAGCTCCTCTAAATTACGAATTTTATTGATCAAAACATAAGAGGAACAGTCCAAGGTCATCTTACCACGATCTCTGGCCTCCCTTGCTTATATAACCAGCCCAGAGGCCAACCCAATTCAAACTAGGACTCTAATCTTACTCAGTTTATGAATCAAAACTTTCTATAACTGCTCAAGACTCTTCTATATGCAGATAGAAACAATCTTAAGACTTCCAAACACCTTAGTAACGTATCCGACAATTTTGAAACAACTCAACTTCGTGTCCCACTTGAAATCCTATCATAACCAACTCAAATCTTTCCATATTTGAGCCATAACCGACTCAGCCGCAACCTGTGTCCATAATCCAGCCGGTTAAACCTTTCCTACAAGTTCTTTATGTCCACATCTCTTCATCACGCCTTGGAAACATGTTGCCACGTTCATGCACTCCTTACACACGTGTAAACACCTTCCAACGACGTCCACGATACCTTCATATGCATTATTCTTGATCCAAACATGTTGTGCGACCTCCCGATCAACTCAACCACAATTCCTCCCGAACTTGGTTGTTGAACCTCATCTTCTCACTAAGACTAGTTCAATGGATCCCGTCACCAGCCATATCTTGAACTCAAGCAACACCTGCGCATCAATAAACAACCAATACTTTCGAGCACAAGTCCGTGACTTGACTCACGTTAGTTCCGAAAACCACAACAGCTTATGTGAACACCTCACATAAGCATGTTGCAAACCATAATGTTAACCACCGTAAACAGCCATAACACTTCAAAACTTAGTAAAATAATACTAAGCAAACTTTCCATAGATGTAAAGCAAGTTCAAAACATTTGCATGGTAAAAACAGAACCATAGCGATTTAGCTCTGGACCTTGCCAAAGCTAACCGGACCTTGAGCTGGAGCTTATTAAAGCTAGCAGAACCTAGCACCGAAATTTACCAAAGCTAGTCGGACCTACCGCCGGAGCTAACCAAACATATGTCAGACCTAGCCATAGCAAGTCGGATCTTACATCGGATCTTGTTGGAGTTTGGACCTAGAGGCGGACCTTGACAAAAAGAGTGTTTTGGCAGAATTCAAAACTTTTATCGTCATAGCCAATGTATTCAGCACACATAGGTCTCACAGTGACAGAGGTAGCACTAAGAGAGGGGAATTGTTTTGGGGCCTGCGGATGTTTACCCCAATCAGCAAGAATATATGGTGGCGTTGTTGTTGTAATCCTTCCTTGCGATGAGTGATCCACCAGCAATACTAACCTGGAATGTCAGGGGTCTTAACTCCCCGGCAAGGAGAGAGGCAATAAGCTCAATCATTCAGAATATGAAACCACACATAGCCTGCTTGCAAGAGACTAAGTTGGAAGCTTTTGATACAATTAAGCAAAAGGAGACATTCGGCGCCAACCTAACAGGATTACTATGTCTGCCAGCCATAGGAACAAGGGGATGTATTGCAATAGCCTGGAACCCAGATTACATGGATATGCTAACAGTCTTGGCCAAGCCTAAATGGAGCAACAGAACCTTTCACCTGACAGCAGTATATGGACCAACGGATGACTCAGCTAAACCAGCATTTTTGGAGGAGCTCCAATCGCAGAAGCCACAAACTGCTGATCCTTGGATTTGCCTCGGTGATTTCAACTTAATATATCAGGCCACTGACAAAAATAATCTGAACCTGAACCGCAAAATGATGGGAATGTTCAGAAGAGCGCTTGATACGGCAGAACTCCTTGAGGTCAATCTACAGGGGAGAAAATTCACATGGTCCAACGAACGAACAAATCCAGTCCTAGTCAGACTTGACAGAGTTTTTTTGCAATGGGGAGTGGGAAGCGGCCTTCCGAGACACATTTCTTAGGCCTTTATCTTATTCTACATCCGATCATGCTCCACTTCTTTTAAGCAAGCAGGACACCCCAAGAAGACCACCAGTGTTCAGATTCGAGTCATTTTGGATTCGTGTTCCTGGATTTCTGGACACTGTCAAAAGGGCCTGGGAAGGAGAAAGTACAGCAACTACGTCCCTAAATGTGCTACACCTTAAACTCAGAAGGACAGCTAAAGCACTGAGGCAGTGGAGCACACAACTTTTTGGAGAGGAAAGACACAGATGGCACTGGCAAATGAAATCATACTGCAACTGGATAAGTCTCAGTAGGATCGCCAACTGACAGAGCAAGAACATAGGCTGAGACGGGATCTAAAAAACAGGCTTCTGGGACTAGCAGCAGTTGAACGGAGTAGAAGAAGGCAAGCCTCTCGTGCCATATCGCTCAAGGAAGGGGATGTCAGTACCAGGTTCTTTCATCTGAAAGCCACAGGCAGAAAGCGGAAGCTATATATCTCTCAGCTTAAGGACAACGAAGGGAATATAACCCATACACACTCAGAGTGCAGGAAGTGGTACATAATCAGTTTCAAAGAATACTAGGCACCAAGGAAGGCAGGGTCACGGACCTGAACTGGCAGACGATGAATCTCCCAACACTACCACTGGAAGATCTTGAAGCACCATTCTCTGTTGACGAAATATGGGACGTGGTTTCAGCAATTACCAGCGGAGAAATCACCGGGCCCAGATGGATTCACCATGGAATTCTACAAGGCTTGTTGGCCAGTAATAAAACACGACATCTTTTTGGCATTTCAGAGCCTATATAAACAGCAAGCGGGGTCACTATGGAAATTAAACACTTCATACATAACCCTTATCCCGAAGAAAGCAGAAGCCCAAACACTGTAAGACTACAGGCCAATAAGCCTTATACACTTATTCTCCAAACTTTTCTCCAAGGTACTATCCATCTGATTATCTAAGCACATTGACAGCTTGATCTCCAGCTCGCAGAGCGCCTTTATACAAAGAAGATGCATACAAGACAGTTATATGTATGTCCGGAATCTGGTCAGAACATACCATCAAAAGAATAAGCCTCTGCTGCTGCTAAAGCTTGACATCACAAAGGATTTTGATTCCATCTCATGGGAGTTTGTTTTGGAATTGATGACAAGAACAGGTTTCCCAGTGAGGTAGAGGAATTGAATTGCATTGTTATGGTCCACAACATCCTTGTCGGTGCAGCTTAATGGAGTCCCAGGACCAAGCATCGAGCACCGTCAGGGCTTAAGACAGGGTGACCACCTTTCACCCTTTATGTTCATCATGTCTTTGGACACCATTCAAAACATCATGCAGACAGCAACCGAACAAGGTGTCTTATCCCCACTAGAGGAGAGGACGGCAAAGAGTCAGATAACGCTTTATGCTGACGACTCAGCACTTTTCCTCAACCCAGTTCAGCAAGAGGTGTCTGCTGCAATGAAGATACTTGAAAAATACGGAGATGCCACGGGGCTAAGAATCAACATCCACAAATTATCAGCAGCAACAGTTGGCTGCTCTGAACAAATAGCACAGGTAGCCCTTGTCAACTTCAGGGGAAGCAGAGTGGATTTCCCCATCACTTACCTAGGATTACCAATATCGCTGACACGGCTTCGAGCAAATCATTTACAGTACATCAAGGATAAAGCTTAGGAATGTTTGGCAGGTTGGCAAGGGAAACTACTAACATTAGGAGGCCGAAGAGAGCTCGTCCGATCAGTATTAACTGCACTACCTACATATACTTTAACTGTCATGAAAATGATAAAGCGCTTCTGTCAGGACATGGATAAAATGAGAAGGAAATTTCTCTGGGCAGGAACACAGGAGCTGCAAGGAAGAAAAACAAAGGTGAATTGGTCTCAGGTTTGCAGGCCCTTGGAGCTCGGAGGATTGGCTATTATTGACTTGATGAGGTTTGGTCGGGCGCTAAGAATGCATTGGAAGTGGTTTCAATAGAAAACGCCAAAAAAGCCATTGGTTGGGACAAATCTTCCACTGGACAATGCAGATGATGACCTTTTTGCCATAGCAACAGCTGTCACTGTGCATAATGGGAGAACAGCATTATTCTGGAAAGCAAGTTGGCTGAATGGCAAGTCACCAGCGCAACAATTTCCTGAGCTCTATGCACACAGCAGGAGGAAGAACCGAACGGTGGCCCAAGCCATGTATCATCAAACATGGATTCGGGACATCTCACATAATCTGAGTCTGACCCTTCTACATCAATATGTGCAGGTCTGGACCTTGGTCTAGGAGTCAAACTTCAACCCGGAAGACGATCAATCAGATGACATAGTATGGAGGGCATCATCTGACGGGATTTTTTCTAGAAAATCGGCATATCAAATGCAGTTTGTTGGGTCAATCACCCGGCCCCTCCGAAGCTTTATATGGGACATCTGGGCACCTTCACGCTGTAAGATCTTCGCATGGCTTCTGCTGCAGAACCGGTTATGGACAGCGTCAAGGCTTCAACAGAGGGGCTGGCCAAACTCATATTTTTGCCCACTTCGTTTTCGCAATTTGGAAACGGTATGGCATTTGTTCATTGAATGCAGGTTGGCAAAATACATATGGGAGGATATATCCAACTGGACGGGCTTCCTCACCTTCAATCCAAGAAATTGGACAACCACGTAAGAGCTCACACACTGGTTCCAGAGGCTGGCAGGGCCAAACGTAACCAAGAAAGCAGCATGCTCAGTGGGCATTCTAACATGTTGGACAATTTGGCGAGAGAGCAATGCAAGAATTTTTCAAAACAAGGAGAAAAAGGAAGCTATAATGCAAGACATAAAGGAACATGCTCTATGTTGAGGTAGGGACGGTGCAAAGGATCTTATCCAGTGTCTCCTGATAACACAAGCAGCACCCGAACACGGCTGAATTTCTAGTTGTAATAGGATAACGAGATCTAGAAGGAGCTCTAATGGTGTTAAAAAAACTCTCTTCATCTTGCTTAATATATATCGGCCAATAGATGACCTTTTCTAAAAAAAAGATTGCAATATAAAGGAACAAGAAAACAATGCAATCTAGGATGCATGAATATCTTGTACAAGTGTACAAGCCATATCTAATTGAGAGCAAGGATTTGAGTACAAGAATTATCTACTTATGAAAATAACATAATTCTGGTAAATGTTAAAATTACCTTCAATTAAGCATATATGTATTGCTTATCAATCTGAATCATTATCATCATGAAGAAAACAAGGCGGAGTTAGCAGTATATAATTCTCAACGCAACTGAAAAGTAGGCAGCAGCAACCCTTGGTTTCATGAAACTATTAACAGCAGCACAAACAAAACTCAGTATAATAGATAGATTCTCCATTCCATTGACGCTTTAGAATGCAAATGCATATATGTATTGCTTATCCATTAGAAAAGGAAACAGCAGAAAACACAACTCATTCTGAAGAGAAATGTATATCCTACTGTGGATCTCTGCCATTACAGGATAGAAGCAGAGGAAGGTTTTAGTCGAAGATGATAGAAGAGTTGATAGTGATAAAATGTATAGAAGGTGTGCTGGCGAAGAATGGGATGGATTGATATTGATGGAGGAGGGGGTACATATATAGGGCAGCAGTCTTGCACCTCAAGACTGGATGTAATCACAACACTAATGGCCCCTAATAACAGCAACTAATGATAGCATTAATAGATGTAATCACAGTAGTAATGAGGTCTAATGACATCACTAATGACCTTGAATAACAACAGTAATGAGGTCTAATGGCATCCTCTAATGACAGCACTAATGACCCCTAATAACAACAGTAATAAGGTCTAATGACAACACTAATTAGGTCTAAATACAGAATATTCTAACAGGTGGGATAAAAAAATAAAATAGAGGGCCACATGATTGCCATACCCAAGTAGTTAAGCACGTAAAGGATAAGTAGTCATCTGATAGCTATTTTTTAAATTACTCTTTTTGGAAGACGTCTAACTTTTTATGCCGAAGCTAACTCATAGGAACTATAGAAACTAATACCACTTCTATAAGATACATGGATAACAATCTCAATGAATCTATACCACGCAACTCAAAACTAGTCTGATTGGTAGAAGAGCGTAGGCAAGACACCCGCATCTTAGCGTTTACTTTTAAGCCACACTAGTCGTCTCTAACAGCACTAGGACCACATGGAGGCAGTGTTAAAAGTCCAGACTCTCCTCATGCGGAAAACAGAAGGTGCGATTTATTCCAATGAACTACCATCAACAAATTAGGACTCTAATTCAAACACTAATCTGCAACAAGCTTTCTGTTCCTAAGACTCTATCTCTATGACTCTATCTCTATTTGCTAGAATTACAATCCAACTCAAACACGACTACCTTAGATGCGCCGTGGGCTGCTCCCAAAAACTCAAACCAGCCCCGCAGCCCTTGGCACAAGTCATTAAGCACAGGATCATCTAACAATCTCCCAATGTCGTGCCTGCCTTGAAGCTGCTTAGATCTGCGCGCGTTATCTTGGCGCCACTAAGACCCAATGGTAATCACACCAAGTCTCCAGGATCGCGCCTTAATGTAAGAGCCTAAGTTTTTGCACACATCCAAAGTGTTCATCACACCACACACACACCTCATTTGATAAAAACTTATGAACACATTTGAAGAGCAAGTAACCACAATCAATATGGTCATTAGAGGATGAACTCACAAAAGGCAAAAGTGGTATTTCCCACATGCATCATATAGGAGCTGAGCTTATGGAAAACTCCTACACCTTGCTAGTAATGCTCATGCCAAAATTCACTCAAATCCAAAACCTTTTTGAGGTATTTTTGGGTATAACTAGAAAGAGGCTAGTTTGAACTCAAATTCAAATTCAAACTCCTTTTACCCCATGAATTCAAAAGTAGGATTCATATTCACACTTAGCACATTTTTGTGAGCTCACACACAAATTTTCACTCCATTTGGACTTGATCTTGACATGAGCTAATTTTAGCAAATTCAAATTCAGTTTGAATTTCAAACTGCATATGTGCTGAAATTATATTCAAACACTTCACAATTTGAATTCTATCAAGTTCAAATGGGCATTTGGTATATAATTCAAATTCCAAAGGGTATTAGTGGGACTACCGTTTAGAGCAGTGGGAGGAAGTTAATTTCAGAGGTTAAAATAGAAGTGGGTCCCACCTGTCAGCCTCACTAGCAGTTTAACCGACTGAAGAACAGGGCACTCGGTTTCTCGGGCCAGAGGTGTGGTCGCCACCGAGCTGATTTCTGATGCCAGCTCCTGCTTGGCCTGCGCCGTGTTCAACCAACGTTGCCTCCCTCTTATCCCCGAAGCCGAGCCGGGTGGAGGCAGAGACGCCCAGTTCTTCGCTCCTCGCGCAAGAAAACGTTGCCTCGCCGTCGCTCTCTCGGATTTGAGCGGAGAGCCAGCCACCACAGACTCCCCACTCCTTCCAAGCTGTAAAACGGTACTAGAGACTCTCCTCCTCCTTTCCCGTCGTAGGAACCAGCCGAGTTTGGCGAGAGGGTTGCTCTCGCCCCATACCGAAAGTTTTTCCGATGACCTAAGATTTACGCACCTCGGGCTCCCGTGGAAAGCCTAAATGAGAAAGTGTCATGCCCAATCTAAGGCATCCCAGACGTGTTAGGGTCTTGTGTTGCTCACCCCCGAACCACAGCCCGAGTGATTGATCACCGGTGACGAATTTCATTTTTCCCTTCCATTCGGCGCAGACCGACCTTCAGGTGCGGATCCGCCCAATTATCGTTCCATAGTTGTTTAGAGATCCTCAAACTGCACCTACGCGAGCTAGGATTGGTAGCGAGCAACTTTCCTTCACAGTCCTAGCAAGAAAACCTTGGTAGACTGGCCATTTCTAGCTTTTCTACCGGCGCTAGTGGCGGAAGCCGTCGGGCGCACGGTGAGAGCTCACCTAGGACCTCTTACGAGCTGCCTTGAGCCCATACCAATCTTCCCTAGGGTGCACTGATGCCCTACGACCAATAGCTCGATCTTTTGGGGTGCTAGGAAGTCCGGCCGACACGGCCGAAGTTCTTCCGAAGCCGCCGCTCGTCGCCGGCCATGTTCCGGTGATTGTCACGTCGAGCTAAGTCCAGCACCGTGTTCCCCGTGTGGGATTAGGCAGAGGCGGCGAAAATCGTGGATTTTGGCACACGGCAAAGCCCATCCGGCGAAGGGGGCGGCGGCCGAGCGCAGGAGGTCGGGAGGTAGACGAAGCTCCCGGTCCCACGTGTCAGCGGCCGGTGATTTAAACCGGGGATCAGCTGTAGCACCGGATTCGCTGTGGCTGTGTGCGAAGCACTCTGTAGCCCCGTGTGTCAGCCGCTGAGGAGTTGACACGTAGCCCCGTTCCTACGCGCAGCGATTTAAACTTTTCCCCGATTTTTAGATTTGGTTCAAACTTCAAACCCACATAATTTTGGCTAGGAAACTCCAAATCGAGTGAACCAAATTTTGTTGGATTCATCTCTCTGATTACTTTCCAACAAATTAAGTTTCACTTTATGAAAATCCTTATTTCTCCAGAATTAATTCTTTAAAATTTAAACTGTTTAGAATTTTAACTAGAGAACCCTTTGGAGGAAAATTCTAAAATTTGGCTAGGATGTTCACCAAAATATCACTGAGATACCATAAAAATTAAGATCCATTTGAACTCATTTGATCCACCTAATGGTGTGATTAATAAAACTGTTCCAGAGAAAACGGAAAATATCCAGAAACATTTTCAAATTTTCCCTGAAATTGTGTAGCTCATATCTTTAGCTAGGAACCTTCAAATTAAGTGAAACCAACTCCATTAGAACACTCTGAAAATATAGTTTTCATAAAGTCATGGCTTACTCCATAAACATCCCTAGAACACCCTAAGAGCTCCAATTAAGGCCAAGTACATAATTATTTGTGGAGGGATCAAATGAGCTGTGCTGCAAATGAGACTTGGTCAAGTCTCTATTTAGGTTGTATCCAAACCATAGTAAAAATTTCAGAGTCATTTGACCTGTCTAGCAAGACTTATAGTCTTCACAAATTCAACTTCAATTCAAATGCATTCAAATTGATACATGTATGTATTGTCTCATGTAGTCGCTAAGGTTGAGGAGGACCCTGAAGTCTTAGACTTCATCACTCCAGATGAACAGCTAGCCTACGACAAACAGTAGCAAGGCAAGCTCCGGTTTGCATTAACCATTTTTTACAAATTTTACTGTTTTTAGAACTTACTTTGAGCACCCACTTAAATTTTGCATTAGAGTCTTGTTTGAAAACCCAAATGCATAGCCAAGAAAACCTTGGGTTGGGCTTAGGTGTTTAAACCTCAATTAGCTACTGCAATGCTAAGTTAGTGTAGGATTCGGTACAAGTCGAGTAGTTGGAACTGCTCACGAGAATAGGCTAGAGGCACACTACCCGGGTAAAGGTAGCAAATGAAACACATGGCAAGAAAAATGAGACCGAGCGGAGAGTAAGGGCAGAAGGATGTCGGGGCCTGGGTGCCATAGCTCCGCTTGTGTCGATTGAGGACACACCGTGTGCAGGCCTGTTGAACAAGCTAGAATAGTACGGAAGACCTACCGGATATATGGGAACCGGGAAACTGATGTAACTCGGGTAGTTGGGTGTTGAGGCGTAGCTGATCGTTCAGAGGGTAGGTTGAGAGCTTGAGGTGTAAATCGGCTGGCGGTACTGCGGATGCGCGCACAGAGACCTCTTGCTCGGGACGATTGGACCGGTTCAACATTTGGCTAACGGGTGAAAGGTGGTTGCGTACGATGTCCATGATGGTTGCTGTAGGCAACATCGAGTACGGGCGTACGTGATAGGTTATTCGAGTAACTCTGCAGGTGTAAATTGATTATAATCACAGTCCCTCGCAGTCAGTGAGTACCACTTGTTCACTGTGCCGTTACGTAGAAAGAACATGCTAGAGTCATGTAAAAGTTGCTAATTGAAAGCTGTACCTTGATTGTTAATGACTTGTGTTGTTTAGAGCTAATTAAAGTTCTTTTCAATCTTGGGCAATGTACATGAATGAGATGCGTTTCTTGTTTTATGGCGGCTCTCTCATGTGCCTTAGCGTGAGGTTCTCCACAACTTGCTGCTAAAACTTGAACGTAAGGTTCAAATAATTAGGCGAGTCCTTTGCAACTTATTTACCTCATGTACCCTGAAAACCCTCATGTAGAAGTTTTATGTATAGGAGAGACGGGTCAGTCTTGCTGAGTCATGGTGCTCACTGCTTGTGTTTGAAGCTTTTGCAGGGGTTTATGAGGAATGGACTCACGTAACCCCAAGAGAGAAATCCCGTCTAGTGGGAGTCGTGCACGCCGCTGAGTTAGTGTGCGTGTGTGCTAGCGGGGACACGTTCACAGGCTGAACGTGAACTCGATGCGTAGTCTACGCCCGCGAGTGTAGACTGAACATATTTTGTTGTAAAAATGTTCATAAACTCGTTTATGTAATAAAACTTTGCTTCCGCTTTGTATCTTTGATGTGCGTTATCCGGTGCTGTGCAACGCAGCACCCCGTAGCATGATCCTGGCTTGACGAGGCCATGAGGCTGCGTCAGCGTGGTATCAGAGCCAGGTTGAGGTTTAACGCACTAAAAAGGTCATCTTTTTCAAAAATTCAGTGAGGAACGAGTTAGTAGCCCATATAAGGATGTTATTAGTGTATAGAAAGTGGCATACTAACCTATCTGCTTATGTTGGAAAATCATGCATCTCGAGACGTCATATGTCTTGGGGGTGCATGTAAGCGCTGTCCACCAGTGCGCACAAGCGGAAGGGTGGAGCCTCACGGGTGGCAGGTAACCCAGCCCGCTTTAATATCCTCTATGACTCTTCATGTCGTTTGGGGTATTTGAGCAACGCCCTTCACTGGCATGCTTCGGGAAAATTTGGGAGACCCCGTCATGTGGTCAGTAACGTGAACACGTAGCTCAAGGCGTGTTTGGCTTGAGAACACCTGTGCGAGTGATGACGGACGGGTGGACGAACTGTATTGGGACCGGGTTCGGTGTGCAGCCGGACCTGACGATTGAGTGGTTTATCTGCAGGTAGTCTGACCACGAATCGGTAGACGAGTAGCATCCGTGTGCGAGAGACGTTTAGTGCCACTGAACCAACGAAGCCGGCTAAGTCTGATATAGGTTTTTCTTTGTGAGGAACGTAGTACCGACCTGAACTGGTGACGCTTCGACGTCACACCCCACTAAATGATCAACTTCATTGTAAAACTTGAAGATTTGATCCAGAGCACTAAAACTTTGATGTAACTCCTTCCCTTAATCAGTATGTTCAAAGTAAATAAGTTTTCCACTTATAGGATACTAAGGACAGACTCCTCTGTTTTCAGCTGACATAAGGCTGAATTTAAACAGAGGTTAGAGGTTGAGTTCTTTCGAGGTTGGGGTCATATGATACATTTCTGGAAATCTTTGGAAGAGCTTCACAACGTTTCTATTGATTTCCAGAGGTGTTTCATCCCTTAACCAGTCGAAAAATGCAGTAGAGTTGAAACTGTCCAGAAAACAGGACAGAGCAAACACTCTCTGTAACTCATTGTAAATTGAGCATAACTTCCTGAAAAAAAATCCAAAAATACAAAATGAGGTAGTTATGAAAATTCCATGAGATGGGTTACAACTTTGTAACAGAAATTTTTGTCGAATTTGGTGTAAAATTAACTGGAATTCTTGGATCAAATCAGTACCGCACGCAGGGAGGTGCTGTCCAATTTTCTCCAGAAATTCTGTCAACTTTGATATCTCATAACTTTTGAACCAGGACAGATCTTAGGCCAAATAAATACTTTCTAGAAAGCTATTGACGTTAGCTTTAACTTTGATGTTGACTCCAGAATTAGATTTGGTTTAGCATGATCTAAGTCAGGTTAAAATGCAAACTGGTCAGGGCTGTCAGTTTGGGCAGTGGACCAGCAATCAAATTGTTCTAAGTTTGAGTTGTGTTTCCAAGTTTTTATGAGTTCAATGACATGTTTTATGTTATAACTCAATGAATTACTGTTAAAATAAATATTTGACCTTTTTCAAATATGTTTCTACAGATGACAGCGGATAGACAATTGGAGAACGGGTGGGTGGTATCCCACTGTTCTCACCGCAGCGGTTATCCGGAAGTGTTGAGGCAAATGCTTCAATATTTCGGGTACATCGAGATGCCACAGTACTTCACCAAGGAAGAAGGCGAGGAGGGGAAAAAGACGTGGACAATCCATGTCGAAGTTCCTACAGGACCCACGCCACCCGGTTGGGCACCGTTCACCGTCACGGTGAGAGGTAGACAGCCGGAGGGAATGTGGCAAGTGGCAGCTCGTGACACCATGTCGCATTTCTGCCAACTACATGTGAGAGCTATGGAGGGCACTCCATACATGCTCGTTCTGGTGGAGGGACGAGCTAATCATGTGTGGGGGGGAAGGTACATGGAGGCAACAGATCCGGGTTGCCCAAGGTACAACCCCGCGGAGGCGAATCTCAGCCTCCAGTTGAGAGCAGGAAAGGCCGTGATGGACAGCCAAGCTGTTCATACGGATTGTCTCGCCGTGAAGCTCAAGGAGAGCACCAGCCGTGGATACCATTTCGAGAGTGCTCATAGCGCACTCCGCAATGTTCTCCTTCCAATGATAAAGCGACTGAACGGACAACATAATCAGTTGCATCGTCTGAACAAGGCAAACAAGAAAAGCCGCGTTGACATCACGGCTTTGCAACAGAAAGTGCAAGCCTTGACCCAGCAAAATGAGGTCCTCACTCAAGAGCGTGATGACACTATTGAGGAAGGACAAGGCTGGGAAGAGGACTACAAACAGGCCATGGACGAGGTGCATGCGTTGAAAGACCTCGTACCTCCGGTAATAAGACTACCGATGGTAGGTGCGTACCCATGGTTTTGGGTATCCCGGCGATGGGGGAACCTGAACCGGAAGAGGAGGTCATGGACCCGGAGCCACCAGCAGAGGTAGCGGAGGAGGACGACCCACAGGAGGTAGAGTTCTACTTCGAGTAGTGAGTTACCGTTGCCAAGTAGGGCAGCGAGGGTGGTGTATAGGAAAAACTTTTGTAATCGGTGACATGTCGTGTTGTAACACCCTAAAATTCATTCCATGCATTGCATACATTTTTCATATAGAGAAAACATTATAAAAAAGTAGAAATGGAGAAAGAATCATAAAAATGATGGGGAATGGGAAAAAGATAGCTGAAATGAGCCAATTCCAATTCGTCGAAGTGCGCTGTCGACACTTCCCCGGGACGCTGGACACGTGACGCCTTCGGAGCTCACCCCTGTGGAAGGGGTGAGGTCCGGCCGCTGGACACATGGCGCCCTCGGAGCTCGCCTCTGAGGACAAGTGAGGTCCGGCCCCGTTGGACACGTAGCACCCTGGGAGCTCGTCTCTGAGGAGAGGGGAGGTCCATGGCACCCCGGAGCTCGTTTCTGAGGAGAGGGGAGGTCCGGCCCGCTGGACACGTGGCACCCCCGGAGCTCATCTCTGAGGAGAGGGGAGGTCCGGCCCGCTGGACACGTGGCACTCTCAGAGCTCGCCTCTGAGGAGAAGAGAGGTCTAGACCCGCTGGACACGTGGTGCCCTCGGAGCTCATCTCTGAGGAGAGGGGAGGTTCGGCCCGCTGGACACATGGTGCCCTCGGAGCTCGCCTCTGAGGAGAGGCGAGGCCCGGCTCTATTGGCCGCGTGGCAGGCCCGGAGCTTGCCTCTTAGGAGAAGGGAGGCCTGGCCCCGCTGGATAGGTGGCGACTTCGGAGCTCACCCCTGCGGACGGGGCGAGGTCCTTAGGTGGATTTTTCTTCTGTGCGCGGGGGTATCCGGTACTAAGGGTACCAACACAATCTCCCCAAAAATTTTCCCCACATTTTGAGGATAAAATCCCCAGGGCTGCCGCACATAACTGAAAAGATAAGTTTGTTAAGATCCAAAACAAATTTAATAGGACTCTTATTTGAGCTCCAATTGGAGTAGGACTCTCCCCCCCCTTATAAATAGAACCCAACCCCCCCCCCCCCCTGGCCGCAACCCCTTTCCCTTTGTCCCCCTCCCAAGTTGGCGACTTGGAGGTCCTAGCCCCCAACTCGCCGAGTTAGACCCCCCCTTTGCCGGAGTTCAGTCGCCGGTGAGCCCCTGCTGCTGCCATTGCTAGAAGGAAGACCCTGCCACCAAGAAGGAAGTGAGGTAGGTCTTCGTTACCCATCTTACGACGTCGTCGCTGTTTCTACGCATCCGTTTTCTTTGCTCCCTTCGAACATAAACTTTTCGTGTGGACAGATCACGTATTGGTCGGTTTTTAACAGTGGAATTGATCTAGATCTTGAGTCAAGATCACCACCACGTCCACACTTGATCCCTACACCCTTGTTCATCATAAAACCCCATGAAAGCCCATTAAAACATGCAAGAACACGTACAAACTGGTTTAATAAAACAGCACCATAGGATTTGCATCCATCTACTCCATTGCATCTTGAGTAAAGTTTGTGCATGATGCTTGATTGCTGTGAATTTTGTATGTGCATGGTCGTGAGCAGAAGGACAAGCTCAGGAAGCCATCTACAAAGAACTACAGCACCAATACTTCGAGACGCTTGAGCAACAAGAGCCACGGGAGCAAGGCAAGTGCCCCTTGACCATATTGATCCCATGCTCTGAAGCTGTTTTGTTTGTGAAAACGTGTATGCTTGAGTCAACTTGATGGAACACCCATTTTATAGGAGTTTACTAGTTTTGTTAACCATTCTTGTCACCGGGAAAGTTGATGAGTCGGGTATGGTCGTTTTCCTTTTTGCGTCGCTTAATCTACGGGATACGGAAGCTGAATTAAAACATGGTTAGCTACTGCACTCATATGAATAATGATAATGAGAACTTGATGATGATAATGAGCATGGAATAGGGGGTGATCTAGGAAAGCTTGGTTCGTGGATGTTGCTGAATGAGATGGTGGTTTACTTGTCGTAGATCTATGGACCAGTTCATGCCAGCACATGCCAGGAAAACAGTGCCACCACAAGGCCAAATATGGGTGTGGCTTAGCTGACTAATTAGGTGTGTTTCTAGCTTGTTATCGACCGTGGATGACGCAGGGAAAGGGAGTCGAGAGAGGACTGCCCTGGGAACTGCATGGCACTAGAGGGGGGCCCGTGGGTGGGAGAATGGTGGTTCAGGCCTGCTGGTGAAACCTCAGTGAGTCCATACATATAGTAGCCCCTTTGTAAAGGCTATTTTGTGATTTCTTGGCCATACACCGACGGTTGTGTACTGGTATAATGGAGGTTCTGCAGTCGCCGACAGGTGACGAAATCACAAACTTGTGGGTAAAGTGGTGCCACCTCTGCAGAGTGTAAGACTATCATGATAGCCGTGCTTACGGTCACAAGCACCTAACCAACTCACATGATTAGAGGGAAAACTTGGGATGGATGTTCAGTATGGTTATGGTATGGTCATTGGGATTGGTTTTGGGACCGTTTTGAGTCATGACAATGAGTTTAGTTTCGGTTATATGAATATGAGATGGTTATGAATATTATGAGCATGAGATGAAGTTGAGAAAGATTAATGGCTGGTTGAGGCATGATAAGTGGTGAATTATGATGAAGGAATGTTGCTGTTATAACATGGTTATGATGGGATTAAACACACTTAGAAATAGTTGCTGTTTTTATCGTGTTTTGTGAAATAAAATTTGCTTGCTGCAAAGAGCCTTTTTATTCCTACCTTGTTGTAAGCTACATGTCATACTTTTCCCGCACTTGTTGAGTACGACATGTACTCACTCTTGCGTTATCACATAAACATCAACAACAGGAGAAGAGTACTTCGAGGACCATGTGGAGTACTAGGCGTGCGAACTACCGTCAACATGCTTGTGGAGTTGAAGATGGAGCCGCTGCTGTTTAGTTGATTCCACTATCGTTTAGAGACTTCCGCTGCAAGAATAAGATAGAGATTCATGAGTGAGACAATTAGTCGATGTAATAAAGTACTTAAACCCTATTTATTCGTGGTTATATTCTGAATTCAGTTTGTGTATTACATGTGTATGTGTGATGAACATCCTGGGCACACATATGCATTAACTTGGTTCTGTTTTCGGAACCGGGTGTCACAGATTGGTATCAGAGCCACCTTGACCGTAGGACGCAATCCTAGTTAGAATGGACACTCTAAAACACATAGGCACACCCCTCTAAACTGTTATTTTCGAAAATTGATTACTGCTGCACTTTTCTTGTCAATTTGGCCACTGCAAAGTGCTATTTTTAGCCCCTCTTTTCTTTTTCTTTTGGACAGCAACACCTTTGCTTTCTTGCCCTATAACTTCAGAAGTTTTGGAGTTATTTCTTGCTTCTCTAAAGTTTCTCATGTTCTATTATAAGATGCCAGTGACTAGGAGCACCAGCGCCTTCTAACTCTGCATGGACTGCTGACTCACCATGGTGTGCGCCCATGTATGGACCACCCCCGTCACACGGCGGGAACAACACCAGTTCACATGATTAAGTTTAGGATTCCCATTGAATAAGCTGTAATAGGAACGCTTAAATCGTAGTAGCTTGAATAAGAGTGGTGTGCTGAACTTTGGTAATGATTGCTTGTGTTTGTGTGTCTGGTGTGAGTTGTGGCACGCTTCAGCGAATGTCCACATCCACACATAGTGGAGAGATGTGAGATGCTTCGGCATGTGTTCACATCCTCATACAGGCTGAAATTAATAAAAGAAGATATTTAGTTCGTATACCTTGATGCATATAGTTGGGGGGATCAATCTAAACTTCTCTTTTCTATTCTACCCAACTCTCTCTCATAGATGGTGAGGGAAAATGCCAGCCGTCAAAGGAGGAACGTTCGTGGCAACCATGAACCACAATAGGCTTGCCACGTTGAAGTTCCTGAGAATGTTAACCCCGGGGCTGATGCAAACAACCTTGAACGGTTGATAGCTATGCAGAACCAGCTCATGCAAACTATGATACAAACTTTGGGACAGCTGCAAGCCAACAACAACAATAATCCTAACCCCGTCGCTGCACCCCCAGCGCCACCACCGCCGGTTGACAACAGATTGGGAGAGTTCATGAGGACTCGAACACCTACTTTTGCACAAGCTAATGATCCCATGGAGGCTGATGATTGGTTGAAATCCATAGAAAAGAAGCTTGCTATTGTTCAGTGCAATGATCGGGATAAAGTTCTCTTCGCATCGCACCAACTTATGGGAGCAGCCGCTGACTGGTGGGACGCACTTTGCAATGCTCATGTCAACTAGGAGACTATCACTTGGGCTGAATTTAAGGAGAGTTTCCGCTCTCATTACGTCCCTGCTAGAGTCATGATGCTCAAGAGTTCGAAGGTCTCCGCCAAGGAAAGAAGAGCGTGAATGAGTACCTCAACAAGTTCACGCAGCTGTCAAGGTATGCTCTCGAAGACGTCAACTCGGATCAAAGGAAGCAATACTTGTTCATGAGAGGATTGAACAATGAGATCCAAGTACAACTGCTCAACAATGATTATGCAAACTTCCAGAAGCTCATTGACAAAGCTATAGTGGTTGAGAGCAAGATCCGTGAGATCGAGCAAGAGGGCAAGAGGAAGATGCCATATCAGCCACAAGGGAGCAATGTACGTCCCCGTTTCATGCCACCAGCTGCACCACAGTATGGCTCGTCCGCTTCTACTTTCTGCCCTGCAAACCCACCTCGCCCTAATCAACCACCGCAGCAACGTCCTGTTATGCAAGCACCTCGTATGCCTTTGCCTCCTACGCCCTGTCCCAACATGGGCGCCTATGCTCAAAACCAACCTCGCCCCAACATTCCTGCTGTTTTGGGCAACAAAGCATGCTTTCCATGCGGAGAGGCGGGACACTTTACAAGTCAATGCCCGAAGAAAGGCCTTGGACAGCTGACCAACGCACCAAAACAGAACACACGGCCGAATGGAGGAGCTACGCAAGGTAACCGTGGGCAGCAGAACTACGCTCGTGGCAACGTGAATCATGTCTCCGCTGAGGAAGCGCAACAAGCTGAGGACGTCGTGATTGGTATCTTCCTTGCCAACTCCAACCCAGCCACTGTTTTATTTGATTCCGGAGCATAGCATTCATTCATATCATCCAAGTATGTTGCCAAGTATAATCTGCCCATATCACACATGAAATACACTATGTTGGTTAATTCTCCCGGTGGAGAGATGAGGACTAATAGAGTATGTAGGAAAGTAAACCTTAAAATAAGGGGAATAGACTTTCTTGCCAACTTATTGTCTTGGATTCCCAAGGGATTAATATAATACTTGGAATGGATTGGTTAAGCAAGCACAACGGAGTAATTCAGTGTGCTGAGAGGAGCGTGGAGTTGACAAATGAGCATGGTACTCGTATTGAGTTCGAGTCAGCCCAACCGGCAATGGAGAAGGCAGCGTTGAACCACGTCGAAGAAGCAACATTGGAAAGCATTCCGGTGGTTCAAGAATTTTCAGACGTGTTCTCGGAAGAACTTCCAGGTATGCCACCTGACCGGGACATTGAATTTGCCATTGATTTAGTACCTGGAACTGCACCTATAGCGAAAAGGCCATATAGGATGCCCCCTAATGAACTAGTGGAACTTCAGAAGCAAATTCAGGAGCAGCTAGAAAAGGGTTTTATACGCCCAAGCTCGTCATCGTGGGGAGCCCCTGTGCTCTTCGTAGGCAAGAAGAATGGGACCCAAAGGATGTGTGTGGATTATAAGTCTCTCAAGGAGGTGACGATCAAGAATAAATACCCACTGCCCCGTATAGAGGACCTGTTCGGCCAAATGAAAGGTGCCTGAGTTTTCTCCATGATTGATCTTCGGTTGGGATACTTCCATCTGAAGATTAAGCCCTCCGACATACCCAAGACTGCATTCGAACACGGTATGGTTCGTATGAATATACCGTTATGTCTTTTGGGTTAACGAATGCACCCGCATACTTTATGTACCTCATGAATAAGGTCTTCATGGAGTACCTGGACAAGTTTATCGTGGTCTTCATCGACGATATCATGGTGTATTCAAAAAGCAAGGAAGAACATGAAGAACATTGAGATTGACATTGCAGAAACTGCGAGAGCATCAATTGTATGCCAAGTTCAGCAAGTGTAAATTTTGGCTAAAGGAGATATCGTTCCTAGGCCACATCATCTCCGAGAGAGGAGTATCGGTTGATCCCGGAAAAGTGGGAGATGTTCTGAAGTGGAAGCAACCGCAGAATGTGAGAGATATTCCGAGTTTCCTTGGGATGGCTGGATACTACCAACGGTTCATCAAGGATTTCTCCAAAATAGCGAAGCCTATGACTGAATTGCTAATGAAGGGAAAAGCATTTCGGTTGACACCAGTGTGCCAAGAAAGGTTTGAGGAGCTCAAGAGAAGTCTAACCACAGTGCCGGTTTCGGTATTGCCGGACATGAGCAAGAGTTTCGATATATACTGTGAGGCATCAAGACAAGGGCTTGGATGTGTGCTCATGCAAGAAGGACAAGTGGTAGCCTATGCGCCGGGACAACTAAAGAAACACGAGCTGAATTACCCCACACATGACTTGGAACTTGCAGCTGTGGTACATGCCTTGAAGATTTGGAGGCATTATATCCTTGGCTACCGATGTGAGATCTATACGGATCACAAAAGCATCAAGTATATATTAACGCAAACGGATCTGAATTTGAGGCAACGTCGATGGTTGGAACTCATCAAGGATTATGATGTTGGAATCAATTATCACCCCGGAAAGGCCAATGTAGTAGCTGATGCGTTGAGCTGAAAGGGAGCATGTCACCAACTCATGTTCGGGAGCTACCGCCCGAGCTGCGCAAGGAGTTCGAACGGTTACATCTCGGGTTCTTGAACGAGATGGAAGTGATAGAACTCAACTCTTCGCTGGAACAAGAGATACGAGATGGCCAAGCAACAGATGAGGAAATCAAGGAAAGAATCCGACAAGGCATAGAAAAGGATTTCAAGGAAGACGAGAAGGGCACACTTTGGTTAGGAAAAAGGATTTGTGTGCCTAACGTGAAGCACATCTGCGACACGATATTAAAGGAGGCACATGACTCACCTTATTCCATACATCCCGGCTGTACAAAGATGTACAAGGACCTAAAAACTTGCTATTGGTGGGATGGTATGAAAAGGGACATAGCTGAATATGTTGCCTTATGCGACACGTGCCAATGGGTAAAGGCTGAACATCAAAGACCCACTGGACTGTTGCAGCCATTGAAAGTACCCGAGTGGAAGTGGGAAGACATCAGCATGGATTTCATTGTTGGGTTGCCACGTACTCGGTCTGGTTACGACTCCATTTGGGTTATTATGGACCGATTGACGAAAACAGCCCATTTCCTCCCTGTTAGAACCACGTACCGCGTCCCAGAACTAGCCGAGCTGTATATGGAGCAAATCGTGTGTCACCATGGAGTTCCGAAGAGGATAGATTCAGATCGGGGTTCTCAATTTACCTCTAGGTTCTTGAAGAAGCTGCATGAAACTATGGGTACACGACTGGGTTTCAGCTCCGCTTATCACCCGCAAATTGAAGGGCAAACTGAGAGGACAAATCAAATTCTGGAAGACATGTTGAGAGCCTGCGCCTTGAAACATGGGCATAGTTGGGATAGGAGCTTGCCGTATGCTGAATTCTCATACAACAACAGCTATCAAGCCAGCTTGAAGATGTCACCTTTCGAAGCATTGAATCGTAGACGGTGTAGAACGCCGCTGTTCTGGAATGAGACCGGAGAGAGCCAAGTGTTTGGACCCAAAGTGCTGCAAGACGCCGAAAAACAAGTCCAAACGATACAAGAAAATTTGAAGGCTACTCAGTCACGACAAAAAAGGTTATGCGGACAATAGGCGAAGAAGATTGACCTTCGAAGTAGGAGACTTCATGTATCTTAAATATCGCCTATCCGAGGCCAACGACGGTTCAACGTCAAAGGCAAATTAGCACCTCGCTACATCGGACCATTCAAGATTTTGGGCAAGCTAGAAGAAGTGGCCTATCAACTAGAGCTGCCAACGCACCTCTCCGACGTACACGACGTGTTTCACGTGTCCCAACTCAAGAAGTGCTTAAGAGTACCAGAAGAACAAGTACCGATGGATGAGCTGTGGGGAACCCCTTCCGGGATCCACACTCCAGGATACACATTGGGTGGTGCCGTGCGATGCGGCACCCAACAGCATACACGAAAAGAACCATAAAGTACAAACTCTTTTATTTCTCAAGATAGTGTCATTTACAAAATAATGTACTACGAAGGTACACGCAGCGGAATATACATACACACTTACTCTCGGTCCTAACTATGCAAAAGAGAAGACTCCAGCCCGCGGACGCTTCTTACTAGCTTCCACAAAGATGAGTGCAGCGGCAGGGTTTCCGGTGAGTCTCTGATGGATCACCGAACAACCATCTTCATAGCAAATTTTATAACCTGCAAAACACTAATAATGCAACCGTGAGCACGATGGCTCAGCAAGACTTAACCGACACTCCTAACCATGAAACTCTACATGCAGTGATTTCTAACATAGGAAAAATATGATGCAACAACGATACTCCTAAATGTTGATCCTTACTTTCAGGTTTATAGCAGCAGATTATTATGCCTTAGGCAGCCCTCACATCGGAAGTCCACAATCAAACAAGAAACGCTTTCCTCCGATGTGGTGATGCCCAAAGAGGAAAATAAACTTAATGAGCTCTACAACTACAGCATACATGGTTGGCAATACAATGAATTTAAGAACTTCACAACAGCAATGATTCATCACACTTTATCTGGAATTTATTACTACGTCACAACTCAGTGAACAAGTGGTACTCATATAACCGCGAGGGACGGTGATTGCCATCAGGACACACCCGGAATACACGACACATACACTCGCCTCGAAAGACTCATACAAGAGCTCTTTCTTACGTTGTATGGAGCAACCTTTCACACGTCACTCCAATGCCGAACCAGTTCCGCCGACCCATCAGAAGGGCCACTACACGGAACACGTCGAAGTTGCTCCGCTAGCGGTTTTACACCTCTGACACCAACCGCCAAAGGACGGCCGTATAAGTTTCGACACAAGAGTACTCGAGTTACATCGGTTTATCAGGTCCCATATATTCGATATGCATCCGGTACTGTTCAAACTTGCTCAGCAGGGCGGCATACGCATCGGTCCTTAACCGACACAAACAGAGCTACAGCCATACCGGCCCAAAGTCCTGCTGCTCCTACTCTCTGCTCGGTCTCATTTTCCACTCCAGAACTTTCATTTTCTAGAATCATACCCCGCTGTGCCCACATCCTAAACTCGCGGGTAGCTCCCAACTCCCCGACTTGTACCGGATCCTATACAACTTTAGCCTAGCAGAAACTACACGAAGGTAACCTATTATACCCTGTACTCCAAGGGTTTGTGGGTCATGCATTTGGAGTATCAATCACCTTGACCTAATGCACAATACATACTAGACCCATAAAAGTGATACAAAGTAAAATGTAACTAAAAAGCTGTTAAATGCAAACCGGGGCTTGCCTTATGTTGCTGCAGGTTTATTTATAACTTAAAGTCAGTATCTTGGCGATGATTAAATATTCAACTTGCTGATCCAAGTCAAGTTGCTCGTCGACCTCCTTCGTCGTATTTCCTACCGACATGAATATGCATAGTTTTATTACGAGTAACTGAATTATAAAACAAATATGTTTTAGGAACTAAGAATGGTTTATACCAACTCTAAAGTGAGTGAGGAGCTCTGTTATGGACAAAAACAGAGGATATCTTTAGGTGGGCAGTGGATGTTTGTTGGAGGAAATGCAAACATCTATTTATAATGGACATAGGAAAGGTAGTAGAAAGAACCAGAAGAAAACTGGAGAAGATTATCTCAATTTGCTCTGAAATTTTTACAGTGGACCATAGATCATACAGAGGTATGGCTTGCTAAATTTCAGACAAAGTTGATGGAAGATGTGGCCTAGGGAATTTTCTTACTATTTGGCTTCTCTGAACTCCTATGGCAATTATAGTGTCTTGTCATGCCCCAAATTTGGTTTTTCAGAAACTTTAGAGTCTCCTGAGCCCATAGGACTTGGTTTCACCATTTTTGGAGATTTCTACACCGAGATATGGATTTTAGAAGTTGGAGCTAAAAGCTGAAAATCATTCTGTTATTTTTCCTAATTTTCAGAGACATACAAGATTGAATCAACATTTAGACAAGCAAATGAAGTCCAATGCCTCTTAAAATTTTACTGTAGTTCAAGGATTTTTGGGAGAGTGTCCTGCCCAAATTTGGGAATTTTTAAATAAACAGAACTCCTGTAAAAATTCCTACAAAATTTTCATTAAATGAATTAATGAGCTAAATCCAGGAATTTTATGAATATTGGGCTGCACCCCAGGATATTACTCTTTGTGAGGAATCCAACAAAATTTTTTTCACAATTTTTGGACACTCCTACACAAAGTTATGACTCTCCAAAGTTTGAACTGAATTGGGAAAATCTGGAAAATGTTTAAATGCTGACAGTGGGTCCCACTCGTCATCCCTAACCTCCAGCCACGCGCCAAACAGAGCAGTGGCGGCTGCCTCCGGTGAGGTCGCCGGAAATGACCTTCCCAGCCACCTCCGGACTCCCTGCTGCCCCCCCCCCCCCCATTTTCCCTCATGCTGAACTCATTGGTGAGGTCGCCGGTGGCTGAAACTCGCCAGAAAATGGGGCGCACCGGCAACAGCAAACCCTAGGGCTCTGGCGAGGTCGTGTGCGGTGATTTCTCCACCAAATGGTCAGTTCTTGAGCTCTAAAGCACCAGGGAATCAAGGAGAAGACCGACATGAGGTATAAACAGGCCGGGGAGAGCTCCAAACCTATCGGCACCGTGCACCCGACATGGTTCAGCGATATACCCTTGAGAAGAACTCGGATTCTTTGCTCCACACTCAATTTCTTGGTCTAAAATTGATGGAGGAGGTGTGCTAGGCAGTTAAGAACTTGTGTGCGGAGTTTGAAACACAGCCAACACGAATTGAGGACGAATTTTGCAATTCCTTACCTCAAGGTCAGTTTCGGCCGCCCGGGAGAAAAACTTGAAATTCTCCCTCTGTGATCAATGGCTTGGGCTTAGTTTTGGAGGTGAGCAACTAGGCTTGTAGGTGCACGGATGGGGTGGCTTGCTTGGGCATGATCACTGCTGGTTTGGGCTGGCCACGGTGATCAGTTCGGTTCTTCAGCTTTTACCCGAGAGCTGCAGAGCTTTTGCTGTTTTCTGATGCTAACGAGCTCGGGACCGTGGGGAAAAGTTGCTGGCCGGCTAGAGCAACCTTGGGCGCAGCTCTTTGCTGTTGGGGGATCGAGCAATCAGTGCTCAGGTTGCTGTGGTTTGATCGGAGAAACTGATTTGGAGAAGAACAGCGCGTGGCGCTGTTTGCTTCGGTTCTGAGCCAGGCTGTGGAGGGGATGGCTCACGTGGGGAGGCAAAGAGCTGAAGACTTCCCTCGGCGTCCTCAGCCACAGAGCAGGAGCTGGCGCTCAGAAACGTCGGTTTGCCTCCGGTGAGCAGGAGGTGGCGCTCTCCCGTGAACTGAGTCGGTTCATTCCCTCTATCGTATGACATGTGGGGTCCACCTCTCCCCCTTATCCCCAATTCAGTTTAAAATAGCAAACGAGCTCCAAATTTGATAAAATTTTGAGGATAGGTCAAAAGAAATATGAGGAACACAATGGTGCACTCAAATTTGAATTTTGGTGAAGTCGGAATTTGAAACTGAGATTTAAATTCAAATTCAAATTTTCTCCCGTTTAAATTCCAACAAATAGGAAATCCTTTTCAAATGCTTTGAAAATTTGCCGGGCTATTATTGGATGTGTGGAGAACCAAATGATAGCTTTAGATCTCCGTGTTCGGGAATTTTTGCAAGTTCAAGTTTCGACTTGGAGCTCACACCGTTAAATTCAAAAGTTTAAATTCCCTCTCGTTTTCTCGGTGTGACTTGTAGCTCCACTTGCTAAAATTTTGGGATTTCACATCCCTCCCCCCTTAAAAAGAATCTCGTCCCGAGATTCATAAAGAAGAGATGAAGTGGTAGAGAAGGAATTACCGGATATAAGCGGACAACAAGTCCGGATAGTTTGAACGGAGGTATTCTTCACTCTCCCATGTTGCTCCCTCCGTGGTATGATTGCTCCATAATACCTTATAGAATTGGAGCGTCCTATTCCTTGTCGACCGAGACTTTTCATCGATAATCCGGATTGGATGCTCGGTATAGGAGAGATCCGATTGCAATGTCTCGAGATCTTCATTGCGGACAGCAGTGTTATTCTTGAGACATTTCCTAAACTGAGAGATGTGAAATATATCATGCACCCCAGCGAGATTTGTCGGTAGCTCAAGCCGGTAAGCTACGGGTCCACATTTCTCCGTGATAGCAAATGGGCCAATAAATCGGGGAGTGAGCTTCCCTTTTACACCGAATCTGTGAACTCCCTTCATTGGAGTTACGCGGAGATATACGTACTCTCCGACGTTGAAGTTCAACGGTCGACGTCGCTGGTCTACATAGCTCTTCTGTCAAGATTGAGCAGCCTTTAAATTTGCTTGTATGACCAGAACTCGTTCTTCGGCATCATTGACAAGGTCAATCCTGAATGTCACTCTTTCACCGGATTCACACCAATTCAAAGGCATGCGACATCTCCGGCCGTAGAGAGCCTCGTACGGTGCCATCTTGATACTCGTTTGATAGCTGTTGTTGTACGAGAATTCCGCCAACGGTAAATAAGCATCCCAATTCTTACCGTGGTGGATGGCACACGCTCTCAACATATCTTCCAAGACTTGATTCACCCTCTCGGTTTGTCCATCGGTTTGAGGGTGATATGCGGAGCTTCTAAGCAATTTGGTTCCCAAAGATGCGTGTAGCTGTTCCCAGAAACGAGAAATGAACAGTGCACCACGATCTGAAAATATTGTTCTTGGAACTCCATGCTGACATAAGATTCGTTCAATGTATAACTCCGCATATTTCTTGGCATTGAATCCCACATTCATCGGTATGAAGTGTGCTGACTTGGTTAATCGATCAACGATTACCCAAACCGAATCATGCTTTCGAGATGTGAGTGGTAACCCGACAATAAAATCCATACTCACATCTTCCCACTTCCATGCCGGAATATGAAGGGGCTGCAGCAAACCAGGTTTCTTCATGTGATCTGCTTTCACCCTTCGACACGTATCACACTCGGATACGTATTTAGCTATTTCCCGCTTCATCCGTGTCCACCAAAACTTGTTTCTCAAATCTTGGTACATCTTGTTGCTTCCTGGATGAATGGAAAATTTTGATAGATCAGCTTCGTCTAATATCTTCTTATGAAGCTTCATGTTCCTCGGTACGACTATATGGTCCTTGAACCATAGCGTACCATTCTCATCTTTCCGGAAGCACTTAGCTTCTCCCTTGTCTATTCTCTTCCGGAGATGGGCCATGCCCTTATCTTTCTTTTGAGCTTCTACAATTTCATCACGAATTGTAGGAATGAGGGCAAGGTTAAACAATGACCCATAGGGAACCAAGCGCAGGCTCGGTTCTTCTTCTTCCATTGCAGCCATGGTTAGATTATGCACATGTGATTTCCGACTAAGTGCGTCGGCCACCACATTTGCTTTACCAGGATGGTAATGAATCTCCAGTTCATAATCCTTGATTAGCTCTAACCATCTTCGCTGCCTCATATTTAATTCCTTCTGTGTGAAGATGTACTTTAAACTCTTGTGGTCGGTGTAGAGGTGGACTAAGTTTCCAAGCAAATAGTGCCTCCACATCTTTAGAGCAAGAACCACAGCAGCTAACTCGAGATCATGTGTCGGATAATTCTGCTCATGATTCCGAAGCTGCCTGGATCCATACGCGACCACTCGCCCTTCTTGCATAAGAACGCAGCCAAGGCCGATGCCGGATGCATCGCAATAAACATCAAAAGCCTTAGTTGTATCGGGCTGCGACAACACGGGGGCTGTTGTGAGGTGCTTTACCAATGCTTTGAACGCCTCCTCACATGCTTCACTCCACACATATTTGTTACCTTTCTTCAAAAGTTCTGTCATCGGTTTAGAGACTTTGGAGAAATTTGGAATGAATCTCCGGTAGTAACCCGCTAAACCGAGAAAACTACGGACTTCGTGAACTGACTTTGGTGAACTCCAATTCAGCACTTGGACAATTTTGCTCGGATCAACCACAATGCCTTCGGAAGAAATAATGTGTCCAAGAAATGGCACTTGGTTGATCCAGAACTCGCACTTGCTGAATTTTGCATATAGTTTATGACCCCGTAGGCGTTGGAGCACAATATGCAGATGTTCGGCGTGTTCTTCCTCTGACTTAGAATATACTAAGATATCGTCGATGAAGACCACGACGAACTTGTCCAGCTCTGGCATGAAGACTGAATTCAGTAAGTACATAAAATGAGCCGGAGCATTAGTGAGTCCGAATGACATGACGAGATACTCATATAACCTGTATCTC
Organism: Neostapfia colusana; assembly: GCA_030760725.1. Classification (NCBI taxonomy): domain Eukaryota; kingdom Viridiplantae; phylum Streptophyta; class Magnoliopsida; order Poales; family Poaceae; genus Neostapfia; species Neostapfia colusana. The sequence continues at coordinate 25,051,304 of JASWHV010000017.1, read as the reverse complement.
GTTGAGAATGCCATCTTGGGTATGTCTTCCGCCCAGATTTTTATCTGGTGATATCCGGACTGAAGATCCATCTTCGAGAAAACCTTAGCACCCACTAGTTGATCGAAAAGCATATCGATACGTGGTAGTGGATACTTGTTCTTGATAGTTACGGCATTTAGCGGACGATAGTCCACACATAACCTCAGAGTCTTGTCCTTTTTCTTGACGAACAGCGCAGAGCATCCCCATGGTGACGAACTGGGTCGAATGAAGCCTTTGCTTAACAAATCATTCATCTGCTCTTCAGCTCCGCGAGTTCCTTCGGTGCCATTTTAAACGGCCTCCGAGAGATGGGTGTGGTTCCCGGTGCTAGTTCAATTTTGAACTCCATTTCACGTTCGGGCGGCATGCCCGGTAGGTTATCAGGAAACACGTCCGGATATTCCCGGACCACTGGAATGTCCTCCAGTTTCGTTACTTCCGCGCGATAGGCTTAACCTGTCCTCTTTTCCGTACAGATCAGACTCTTCTGTCCTCACCCAGATTTTGATTATGAAAATGGCAGTTTCATGTCTCAAGTTGCATATCAAAGTTATAAATAACTTCAATATCTTTCCAACGAGTATTTATTTGCCTTCATATCGACTTTGGATCGGGAGTTATGATATTTCAAAGTTGACAGAAATCTGGAACAATTTTTGACAGCACCTCCTCTGAAAGTGTCTGTTTTGTCCGCAAGATTTCATAAAATTAGACTCCAAATCAGGAGAAAATTTGCACTACAAAGTCGTAGCACATATCACAACCTTTCCAACGGTGTATTACATGACCCTTAGAAATTTTTCTACAGGAAGTTATGGTCGAAATACAGAAAATTCCAGAGAGCATTTTTGGTCTGCCCTGTTTTTGGACAGTTAACACTCATCTGAGATTTTCAGGCACTTGGAGGGAGATTATGTTCTGGAGTTCTACAGAAAAGTTGTAGAAGACTTCAAAACCTTTCCACAAATGTATCCCTAACTTCCATTGGTTCAACCAATCAAAAGTTATGCCCTGTTCAAGTTCAGCAAAAATTCTGCCAAAAACAGGGGAGATGGTTTCTAAGCAGTTGAGATGGAAACTATACTCCCAATTGACTCTTAGTTCAATATAGGAGTTCATTAACCCCGAATGGAATCCTAGACTCCAAAATTACTCTTTTATTTGAAAACTTTCTTTTCCATGCAGTTAAGAACATTTCACGGTACTACGTTTCCTCACCAAATCAAAAATCCTAACCGGCGTTATACCGGCATATATGTCTCAAGGGGTGGCACTAAAACGATCACTCACACATGTGTTCTAAATGGAATGTTCTACTCGTAGTTAAGTACCTGCAGAAAAACAATCAATAGTGATGCACACAAAGGTTTCCATTTCAGGCAGGTCCATATCATAGTAAAAACATACGCCCCGTATCATTGTCATACGGGCCGTCCTTGAGTCAAGTCACGTCTCAAGGTACATGGTCGTGTTTTCACACCACACGACAGGGAACCCGAGTAGAGCGCGAACGGGTCGTCGCGGTTGGGAATTTTATCAACCCAACGGATACCACCTACTGCCTCATGACCGTTGAGGCACGCCGATGGCGAGCGCTGCGTATGGCCCTTTGAACATTGAACATTCAAGAGTTGCATACTATCGTGTTGCTTACCACACGATGGGGTATTCTCACTTTTGCCTAAAGCACGCTGGAGATCAGCGTTTTCATATGCTCTCAGAACCATAGAGAGGTTCAGAGACTCATATTAACTACCGTGCCAAGCCACGGTATACCATTCCATACTATTACTCGTATGGCGAGTTACCACAATTGATCCGCCTGAGGTGGCGTACCTTAGCTCTTACCTCCACGTAGGTGCGTCATTACAGAATTAAAATACTGAATGTAACACACTTTTGGCTTGCCACCTTAAGTAACTATGCTACCAGTAGTGCTTATGTGGGCATACTATACGTTCCTCACTAGTATACTTCTAGGTTTTCAAAATTAAGCTCTTTTCATGTGTGCTATTCCCAATGCGGCTCTGATACCACGCCTGTGGGGAACCCCTTCCGGGATCCACACTCCAGGATACACATTGGGTGGTGCCGTGCGATGCGGCACCCAACAGCATACACGAAAAGAACCATAAAGTACAAAGTCTTTTATTTCTCAAGATAGTGTCATTTACAAAATAATGTACCACGAAGGTACACGCAGCGGAATATACATACACACTTACTCTCGGTCCTAACTATGCAAAAGAGAAGATGTCCAGCCCGCGGACGCTTCTTACTAGCTTCCACAAAGATGAGTGCAGCGGCAGGGTTTCCGGTGAGTCTCTGATGCCTCACCGAACAACCATCTTCATAGCAAATTTTATAACCTGCAAAACACTAATAATGCAACCGTGAGCACGATGGCTCAGCAAGACTTAACCGACACTCCTAACCATGAAACTCTACATGCAGTGATTTCTAACATAGGAAAAATATGATGCAACAACGACACGCCTAAATGTTGATCCTTACTTTCAGGTTTATAGCAGCAGATTTTTATGCCTTAGGCAGCCCTCACATCGGAAGTCCACAATCAAATAAGAAATGCTTTCCTCCGATGTGGTGATGCCCAAAGAGGAAAATAAACATAATGAGCTCTACAACTACAGCATACATGGTTGGCAATACAATGAATTTAAGAACTTCACATCAGCAATGATTCATCACACTTTATCTGGAATTTATTACTACGTCACAACTCAGTGAACAAGTGGTACTCATATAACCGCGAAGGGACGGTGATTGCAATCAGGACACACCCGGAATACACGACACATACACTCGCCTCGAAAGACTCATACAAGAGCTCTTTCTTACATTGTATGCAGCAACCTTTCACACGTCACTCCAATGCCGAACCAGTTCCGCCGACCTATCAGAAGGGCCACTACACGGAACACGTCGAAGTTGCTCCGCTAGCGGGTTTACACCTCTGACACCAACCCCCAAAGGACGGCCGTATAAGTTTCGACACAAGAGTACCCGAGTTACATCAGTTTATCGGGTCCCATATATCCGATATGCATCCGGTACTGTTCAAACTTGCTCAGCAGGGCGGCATATGCATCGGTCCTTAACCGACACAAACAGAGCTACAGCCACACAGGCCCAACGTCCTGCTGCTCCTACTCTCTGCTCGGTCTCATTTTCCACTCCAGAACTTTTATTTTCTATAATCATACCCCGCTGTGCCCACATCCTAAACTCGCGGGTAGCTCCCAACTACCCGACTTGTACCAGATCCTATACAACTTTAGCCTAGCAGAAACTACACGAAGGTAACCTATTCTACCCTGTACTCCAAGGGTTTGTGGGTCATGCATTTGGAGTATCAATCACCTTGACCTAATGCACAATACATACTAGACCCATAAAAGTGATACAAAGTAAAATGTAACTAAAAAGCTGTTAAATGCAAGCCGGGGCTTGCCTTATGTTGCTGCAGGTTTATTTCTAACTTAAAGTCAGTATATTGGCGATGATTAAATCTTCAACTTGCTGATCCGAGTCAAGTTGCTTGTCGACCTCCTTCGTCGTATTTCCTACCAACATGAATATGCATAGTTTTATTACGAGTAACTGAATTATAAAACAAATGTTTTTTAGGAACTAAGAATGGTTTATACAAACTCTAATGTGAGTGAGGAGCTCTGTTATGGACAAAAACAGAGGATATCTTTAGGTGGGCAGTGGATGTTTGTTGGAGGAAATGCAAAGATCTATTGCTAATGGACATAAGAAAGGTAGTAGAAAGAACCAGAACAAAACTGGAGAAGATGATCTCAATTTGCTCTGAAATTTTTACAGTGGACCATAGATCATACAGAGGGATGGCTTGCTAAATTTCAGACAAAGTTGATGGAAGATGTGGCCTAGGGAATTTTCTTACTATTTGGCTTCTCTGAACTCCTATGGCAATTATAGTGTCTTGTCATGCCCCAAATTTGGTTTTTCAGAAACTTGATAGTATCCTGAGACCATAGGACTTGGTTTCACCATTTTTGGAGCTTTCTACACCGAGATATGGATTTTAGAAGTTGGAGCTAAAAGCTGAAAATCATTCTGTTATTTTTCCTAATTTTCTGAGACATACAAGATTGAATCAACATTTAGACAAGCAAATGAAGTCCAATGTCTCTTAAAATTTTACTGTAGTTCAAGGATTTTTGGAAGAGTGTCCTGCCCAAATTTGGGAATTTTTCAATAAACAGAACTCCTGTAAAAATTCCTACAAGATTTTAATTAAATGAATTAATGAGCTAAATCCAGGAATTTCTATAAATATTGGGCTGCACCCCTGGATATTACTCTTTGAGAGGAATCCAACAAAATTTGTTTCACAATTTTTGGACACACCTACACAAAGTTATGACTCTCCAAAGTTTGAACTGAAATGGGAAAATCTGAAAAATGTTTAAATGCTGACAGTGGGTCCCACTCGTCATCCCTAACCTCCAGCCACGCGCCAAACAGACCAGTGGCGGCTGCCTCCAGTGAGGTCACCGGAAATGACCTTCCCAGCCACCTCCGGACTCCCTGCTGGCCGCCCCCCCATTTTCCCTCATGCTGAACTCATTGGTGAGGTCGCCGGCGGCTGAAACTCGCCGGAAAATGGGGCGCACCGGCAACAGCAAACCCTAGGGCTCCGGTGAGGTCGTGCGCGGTGATTTCTCCACCAAATGGTCGGTTCTTGAGCTCTAAAGCACCAGAGAATCATGGAGAAGACCGACATGAGGTCTAAACAGGCCGGTGAGAGCTCCAAACCTATCGGCACCGTGCACCCGACATGGTTCAGCGATATACCCTTGAAAAGAACTCGGATTCCTCGCTCCACACTCAATTTCTTGGTCTAAAATCGATGGAGGATCTGTGCTAGGCAGTTAAGAACTTGTGTGCGGAGTTTGAAACACAACCAACACGAATTGAGGACGAATTTTGCAATTCCTTACCTCAAGGTCAGTTTCGGCCGCCCGGGAGAAAAACTTGGAATTCTCCCTCTGTGATCAATGGCTTGGTCTTAGTTTTAGAGGTGAGCAACTAGGCTTGTAGGTGCACAGATGGGGTGGCTTGCTTGGGCGTGATCACTGCTGGTTTTGGCTGGCCACGGTGATCAGTTCGGTTCTTCAGCTTTTACCCGAGAGCTGCAGAGCTTTTGCTGTTTTCTGATGCTAACCAGCTCGAGACCATGGGGAAAAGTTGCTGGCCGGCTAGAGCACCCTTGGGCGCAGCTCTTTGCTTTTGGGGGCTCGAGCAATCAGTGCTCAGGTTGCTGTGGTTTGATCGGAGAAACTGATCGGGATAAGAACAGCGTGTGGCACTGTTTGCTTCGGTTATGAGCCAGGCTGTGGAGGGGATGGCTCACGTGGGGAGGCAAAGAGCTGAAGACTTCCCTCGGCGTCCTCAGCCATAGAGCAGGAGCTGGCGCTCAGCAACGTCGGTTTGCCTCCGGTGAGCAGGAGGTGGCGCTCTCCCGTGAACTGAGTCGGTTCACTCCCTCTACCATATGACATGTGGGGTCCACCTCTCCCCATTATCCCCAATTCAGTTTAAAATAGCAAATGAGCTCCAAATTTGATAAAATTTTGAGGGTAGGTCAAAAGAAATATGAGGAACACAATGGTGCACTCAAATTTTAATTTCGGTGAAGTCGGAATTTGAAACTGAGATTTAAATTCAAATTCGAATTTTCTCCCGTTTAAATTCCAACAAATAGGAAATCCTTTTCAAATGCTCTGAAAATTTGCCGGGCTATTATTGGATGTGTGGAGAACCAAATGATAGCTTTAGATCTCCGTGTTCGGGAATTTTTGCAAGTTCAAGTTTCGACTTGGAGCTCACACCATTAAATTCAAAAGTTTAAATTCCCTCTCGTTTTCTCGGTGTGACTTGTAGCTCCACTTACTAAAATTTTGGGATTTCACATGAGCTCGAGCTTCAAGAGGATATGACCTATGTGGAGCACCCTGTCCAAATTTTGGACATGAAGGAAAGGGTCACGAGGAACAAAGTGATCCGTTGGTGCAATGTACAGTGAAGCCATCACATGGAAGACGAAGCTACATGGGAGCGTGAGGAAGACCTCAAGGCAGAATTCCCTCACCTATTCTCTACTCTATCGAATCACGAGGGCGAGATTCAGTATAAGGGGGGCAGGTTTGTAACACCCTCAAATTCATTCCATGCATTGCATACATTTTTCATATAGAGAAACATTATAAAAAATAGAAATGGAGAAAGAATCATAAAAATGATGGCGAATGGGAAAAAGATAGCTGAAATGAGCCAATTCCAATTCGTCGAAGTGTGCTGTCGACACTTCCACGGGGCGCTGGACACGTGGCGCCTTCGGAGCTCACCCCTGCGGAAGGGGTGAGGTCCGGCCGCTGGACACGTGGCGCCCTCGGAACTCGCCTCTGAGGAGAAGTGAGGTCCAGCCCCGTTGGACATGTGGTGCCCTCGGAGCTCGTCTGTGAGAAGAGGGAATGTCCGGCCCGCTGGACACATGGCACCCCCGGAGCTCGTCTCTGAGGAGAGGGGAAGTCTGGCCCGCTGGACACATGGCACCCCCGGAGCTCGTCTCTAAGGAGAGGGGAGGTCCGGCCCGCTGGACACGTGGCACCCTCGGAGCTCGTCTATGAGGAGAGGGGAGATCCGGCCCGCTGGACACGTGGCGCCCTCGGAGCTCGCCTCTGAGGAGAGGCGAGGCCCGGATCTACTGACCATGTGGCTGCCCCGGAGCTCGCCTCTGAGGAGAAGGGAGGCCTGGCCCCGCTGGACACGTGGCGACTTCGGAGCTCACCCCTGCGGACGGGGCGAGGTCCTTAGGCGGATTTTTCTTCTGTGCGCCGGGGTACCCGGTACTGAGGGTACCGACACAATCTCCCCAAAAATTTCCCCAGATTTTGAGGATAAAATCTCCAAGGCTGCCGCATATAACTGAAAAGATAAGTTTGTTAAGATCCAAAACAAATTGAATAGGACTCTTATTTGAGCTCCAATTGGAGTAGGACTCTCCCCCTCCCCCCCTTTGCCGCAACCCCTTTCCCTTTCTCCCCCTCCCAAGTCGGTGACTTGGAGGTCCTTGCCTCCAACTCGCCGAGTTAGACCCCCCTTTGCCGGAGTTCAGTCGCCGGTGAACCCCCGCTGCTGCCATTGCTAGAAGGAAGACCCTGCCACCAAGAAGGAAGTGAGGTAGGTCTTCGTTACCCATCTTACGACATCGTCGCTGTTTCTACGCATCCGTTTTCTTCGCTCCCTTCGAACAGAAACTTTTTCGTGTGGACAGATCACGTTTTGATCGGTTTTTAACGGTGGAATTGATCTAGATCTTAAGTCAAGATCATCACCATGTCCACACTTGATCCCTAAACCCTTGTTCATCATAAAACCCCATGAAAGCCCATTAAAACATGCAAGAACACGTACAAACTGGTTTAATAAAACAGCACCATAGGATTTGCATCCATCTACTCCATTGCATCTTGAGTAAAGTTTGTGCATGATGATTGATTTCTGTGAATTTTGTATGTGCATGGTCGTGAGCAGAAGGACAAGCTCAGGAAGCCATCTACGAAGAACTACAGCACCAAGACTTCAAGACGCTTGAGCAACAAGAGCCACGGGAGCATGGCAAGTGCCCCTTGACCATATTGATCCCATGTTTTGAAACTGTTTTGTTTGCAAAAATGTGTATGCTTGAGTCAACTTGATGGAACACCTTTTTATAGGAGTTTACTAGTTTTGTTAACCATCCTTGTCACCGGGAAAGTTGATGAGTCGGGTATGGTCGTTTTCCTTTTTGCTTCGCTTAATCTACAGGATACGGAAGCTGAATTAAAACATGGTTAGCTACTTCACTCATATGAATAATGATAATGAGAACTTGATGATGATAATGAGCATGGAATCGGGGGTGATCTAGGCAAGCTTGGTTCGTTGATGTTGCTGAATGAGATGGTGGTTTACTTGCCGTAGATCTAAGGACCGGTTCATATCAGCACATGCAGGGAAAGCAGTGCCACCACAAGGCCAAATATGGGTGCGGCTTAGCTGACTAATTAGGTGTGTTGCTAGCTTGTTATGGACCGTGGATGGCATGAGGAATGGGAGTCGAGAGAGGACTGTCCTGGGAACTGCATGGCACAAGAGGGGGGCCCGTGGGTGGGAGAATGGTGATTTGAGCTTGCCGGTGAAACCTCAGTGAGTCCATACATCTAGTAGCCCCTTTGTAAAGGCTATTTTGTGATCTCTTGGCCATACACCGACGGTTGTATACTGGTATAATGGAGGTTCTGCAGTCGCCGACGGGTGACAAAATCACAAACTTGTGGGTAAAGTGGTGCCACCTCTGCAGAGTGTAAAACTATTATGATAGTCGTGCTTACGGTCACAAGCACCTGGCCAAATCACATAATTAGAGGGAAAACTTGGGATGGATGTTCGGTATGGTTATGGTATGGTCATTGGGATTGATTTTGGGACCGTTTTTAGTCATGACACTGAGTTTGGTTTCGGTTATATGAATATGAGATGGTTATGAATATTATGAGCATGAGATGAAGTTGAGAAAGATTAATGGCTGGTTGAGGCATGATAAGTGGTGAATTATGATGAAGGAATGTTGCTGTTATAACATGGTTAGTGTGGGATCAAACTCACTTAGAAATAGTTGCTATTTTTACCGCGTTTTGTGAAATAAAATTTGCTTGCTGCAATGAGCCTTTTTATTCCTACCTTGTTGTAAGCTACATGTCATACTTTTCCCGCACTTGCTGAGTATGACATGTACTCATCCTTGCATTATCACATAAACATCAGCAACAGGAGAAGAGTACTTCGAGGACCATGTGGAGTACTAGGCGTGTGAACTACCGTCAACATGCCTGTAGAGTTGAAGATGGAGCCGCTGCTGTTTAGTTGATTCCGCTATTGTTTAGAGACTTCCGCTGCAAGAATAAGATAGAGATTCATGAGTGAGACAATTAGTCAATGTAATAAAGTACTTAAACCCTATTTGTTCATGGTTATATTCTGAATTCAGTTTGTGGATTACATGTGTATGTGTGATGAACATCCTAGGCACACATATGCATTAACTTGGTTCTGTTTTCGGAACCGGGTGTCTCACGTGTAGACAGTAGTATATGTATAAGTAGTGACAATATGAGCACGACTTCTCGGAGACCCGAGAATAATGTATATTGTATAAAGTTTATGCTTTATCAATATATGTGAATGTTGTGCAAGTTACTCATGTGTCACTTCAATACCTACTGTTTCATATGGAATTTTAAGTATGACATGTGCTGATCGCTGCTGTTTTGAATTTCACAATGACTCTCACTCGTGCCAACCCAGATGTTGGGGGTTCTAGTCAGGGGGGAGAGGCCTCCTAACAGCCTCCCGAGGATTCCTCGGGACAGCAACAGCAGCAACAGCAACAACCGCCACCGCCACCACCAACGGTTACATTGGCCGACATCGTTGCGGCGATGGCAGGTTCTCATCAGCAGCACACAGAGTTGCTGCAGACCTTAATTGCGAATACGTCTCGACCGGAGAGACGTCAACACTGTGTGGAGCGCCAACAAAGCTCCTACTCTGACTTTCTGGCTACTCATCCCCTGGTATTCTCAAGGGCGGATGAACCCCTCGATGCGGACAACCAGCTCTGCACAATGGAGATGAAGTTCGGGCTGCTCCAAGTGTGTGAGCAGTGCAAGACTCAGTTCGCGGCCCAACTATTGTGCCTTGCAACCCACCAAGCGAGTTATGACCTGGGCGGAGTTCCGGACGGCCTTCAGGGCCTATCACATACCGCCGGGTCTTATGAAGAGGAAGACGCAGGAGTTCCTTCGCCTGCAGCAAGGAAGCAGGAACGCGCTGGAATACTCCAGGGCGTTCAATGAGCTCGCACTCTACGCGTTATATCACGCCGATACTGACAAGAAGGGGCGGGATCATTTTTACTAGGGGCTTAACCTGCTCCTGAAGGACAAGCTGGCGATGTTCAATCGCGGCAGCCTCAATGATGTTATTGATGCTGTAATTGTTCAGGAGGACTCCGGCAAGGAGTTAGCGGTGGCGGAGAAGAAGTGAAGCGCGCCGCAAAGCAGCGGAGAAGGAGGTGGTCCTTCTCAAAAATACCGGATGGTGTATCGCTCACCATCGGGTCAACACTGGCAGCCACCACAGAGGCCGATGCCATTCCGCAGTCGGCCATATTCTCCACCGGCATTTAGGCCGGCACTACCAACACCACCTCCACAGCAACAACAGCAGCAGCGGGTGATGCCGCGTGCGTTTGCACCTCAGCAGCGCACGCCGGGCTTTCGTCCCCCAAGCACCGGCCAGTCAGCAGCCACATCCTACAAATGTGGTCGCCCAGGACACTTCGCCAACAACTGTCCTGAGAGGCAAGGCGGTGGAGTAGCACCACATTTTCCGGGGAGGAATCAGCCCTGGAACCCCACTAATGCACGGCGAGCAAATTCTAAGCCCGGCACCGTCCACCAACTCGCCATAGAGGACGTGCCGGAGGGAGAGCCAATCCTTGCGGGTATGTTCCAACTCCACCAGCATCCCGCTATAGTATTATTTGATTCAGGCGCCACACATAGGTTCATTAGCCAAGCTTTCATTGCTAAATATAGCTTGCAAATACTACCCACCGAAAGTCCATACTTGATTTGTTCACCGGGTGGGAAAATTTCAGCAAGCATGATGGTTCCAAAAGCGCCATTATGCTTAGAGGGTAGAGTATACCCTATGTCTCTCATAGTTTTAGAGGGACAGAAGGTCGATGTCATCCTAGGGATGTCGTGGTTAACCCGCCATGGCACTGTTTTAGACACCGTCCTCCGAGTCATGCATTTGAACTCAGAAGTGCACGAGTCGCACTCTTTATTTCTGGACAGTCCAGGGATAAAACTTCCAAGTGTATATCAATCCACAACCATCAGATTGGAAGACATTCCAGTAGTCCGTGAGTTCCCTGACGTGTTCCCGGATGATTTACCGGAGATGCCGCCCAACCGAGAGGTGGAGTTCATGATTGAACTTGCACAGGGAACTATGCCAATATCCCGGACACTACAGAAATCCAGACAATAGACGACGGCCGAAAACCATTGTCAATAAGCACAATACCATCGTCAATAACTTATTGACGGTAAAACGTTATAGACGACGGTTTATGGCTGTCGTCAATTATTAGTCGTCAATAAGCTTATTGACAACAGCTAAATCCAGCTGTCGTCAATAAGCTACAGCAGCATATTGACGACGGCCAGGGTCAGGCTCTCGTCAATAAGCTAGCATATTGACGACGGCCAGGGTTTGTACTGTCGTCAATAACGATAGCTTATTGAGGCTGTCGTCAACAATGGCTTATTGACGACGGTTTCTGGTACCTGGCCGTCGTCAATACTAATGGCTTATTGAGGATGGCCAGGTACCAGAAACCGTCGTCAATAAGTTTGCAATTTTTTTTAAAAAACAGAAAATCCTGCACTGGCTTCGAGGCCAGCCCTGGCTCGATGGCCAGATCACAGGCAATCAAAAATACATCGTAGGAAGGCACAAAAACACTATACGCACGCCACACTACACTACGCTACCCTGACCGCTGCCACCGGAGTCCCGGAAGTCGTCGCGCGCTCATCCAAACGCCAGTTGCTGAGGGGATGGAGTTTCCTGAGCCCGCGTCGCCGATCCCTGTGATGTACATGTATAGTTAGACAAATTAGAAATTCACAAATATGTATATGATTAAATAAACTCATTACAAGTTAGAATTGAGCAAGTTAGCTAGATTTGGCTATGTTTGAATAAGTTTGCTCATATTTACTAAGTTTGAGAAGTATGGACTAGTAGTGTTTGTGTTTGAGCTAGTTCAACTAGTTTTGGCTATGTTTGAGTAAGTTTGCTCATATTTGACTATGGTTGAGTAAGTTGTACCATATTTTACCCAGTTTGAGGATGTTTAACTAGTTTTCCCTAAGTTTGAGTAAGTTTGATCAAATTCAACTAAATTTGAGCAAGTTTAACTAGTTGCAGCTATGATGAGAAATTTTGTACCTGTGCTCCTGACGTCGGCCCCTGTGGTAGCTGTATCGGTGGCGGCGCCCACTGAGGAAAGACAACAGGCTGTCCTGCGGCCATAGCCTGCAAATATGATGTAAATTATTATACACATCATTCATATATTAGAAACGTTGAGTACAACGATCTGAACTTACCTGCATGGCAGCTTGCAGCTATAGCATGTAGGAGTGTTGATACTCGTCCCTAGCCCGGAGCTCGGCTGCCTGTCTCTCGTCCCTAGCTCTGAGCTCGGCTGCCTGCCTCTCGTTCGCGAGACTCAGCGCTTCCTGCGTCCTCTGGAGCTCCTCCTGGACACTCTGGAGCTCCAGATCTCGGCTTCCATGCCTGCTGGATCCACCCTGCAATGAAGAGACCCTCGAGGAGACCATACAAGATGGCGCCCAAGGAATTGGCTGAACTGAAGATGCAGTTAATGGACCTGCTGGAGAAGGGTTTATTAGGCTGAGCTCCTTGCCATGGGGCTGTTCGGCATTATTTGTAAAGAAAAAGGATGAAACATTGCGTCTTTGCGTGGACTATCGTCCACTAAACGCCGTAACCATCAAGAACAAGTACCCGTTGCCACGGATCGACATGTTGTTTGATCAGTTGGTCAAAGCAAAGATTTTTTCCTAGATGGACTTAAGATCTGGGTACCATCAGATTAAGATACGGGCTGAGGATATTCTGAAGACGGCTTTCTCGACGAGGTACGGACTTTATGAGTACCTGGTCATGTCCTTCGGCCTCACCAACGCTCCAGCTCACTTCATGTACTTAATGAACTCGTATTCATGCCGGAGCTGGATAAGTTTGTCATGGTCTTCATCGACGACATATTGGTATATTCCAAGTCGGAGGAAGAACACGCGAAGCATCTGCGTATAGTCTTGCAACGGCTGCAGGATCACAAACTATACGCGAAATTCAGCAAGTGTGAATTCTAGATATCGCAAATGCCTTTCCTCGGGCATATTATCTCAGTGGAGGGCATCGCTGTAGACCCGAGTAAAATCACACAAGTGCTGAATTGGAAGTCCCCGAGAACTGTTCACTTGGTACAGAGTTTCCTCAGGCTCGCGGGATATTATCAGAGGTTCATTCCGAACTTCTCAAAGATTGCAAAGACTATGACTGAGCTGCTGAAGAAGGCTACCAAATACATTTGGAGTCCAGCACGTGAAGCAGCATTCAAGGCATTAGTAAAGCACCTAACATCAGCACCGGTTTTGGCGCAGCCAGACACAACAAAACCGTTTGATGTGTACTGCGATGCATCCGGCTTCGGGCTCGGATGTTTGCTGATGCAAGACCGAAGGGTGGTCACGTATGGATCACGGCAGCTCAGAAACCATGAGCAGAATTATCCAACTCATGACCTAGAGCTCGCTGCTGTGGTACTCGCACTCAAAATGTGGAGGCACTACCTACTCGGCAACCTCGTGCATTTATATACCAACCACAAAAGCCTCAAGTACATATTCACTCAGAAAGAGCTGAACATGAGGCAGCAAAGATGGTTAGAGTTGATAAAGGATTACGAAATAGAGATCCATTATCACCCCGGAAAGTAAACGTAGCGGCGGATGCGCTGAGTCGCAAGTCACACGTCAACAATCTGACCATCACACCGTTGGAAGAGAGCGAGCCACCACTGCATGTGATTCCACATGTAGCTCACTACAACTTATCTTTGATCCCCACAATCCGTGAAGAGATAGCGGCAGCTCAGAAACATGACAAGGGCATGTCGCATTTGCGGAGATGTGTAGACAGTGGGGAACTGAAATGTTTCCGGAAAGACGGAGACGGCATCCTATGGTTCAAGGACCAGATTGTCGTACCCCATAACCTAAAGTTACGGAAGAAAATCTTTGATGAGGCTCACTTGTCAAAGTTTTCTGTTCACCCCGGCAGCAACAAAATGTATCAAGAACTCAGAAACAAGTTCTGGTGGACACGAATGAAGCGGGAGATCGCAAAATACGTGTCTGAATGTGATACATGTCGAAGGGTGAAGGTGGACCACATGAGAAAACCGGGACTGCTACAACCGCTGGGCGTTCCTGCCTGGAAGTGGGAATGTGAGCATGGACTTCATCATCGGTTTACCCACCACGTTTCAGAAGCATGATTCCGTGTGGGTGATCGTCGACCGGCTCACCTAGGTTGCCCATTTTATCCCAATTAACACAAACCACAACGCCAAGAAGTATGCTGAATTGTACATCTCACGGATCTTATGCTTGTACGGCGTACCCCGCACCATCATATCGGATTGGGGCACCTTATTTGTGTCCCGTTTTTGGAGCAGCTACATGCTTCTTTGGAGACAAAACTGATCTGTAGTTCAGCGTACCACCCGCAGACGGATGGGAAAACCGAGTGGGTAAATCAGATTTTAGAGGATATGCTACGAGCTTGTGCTATCAACCACAGTAAGAATTGGGATGATCACTTATTGTTAGCCGAGTTCTCGTACAGCAATGGGTACTAAGCCAGCATCAAGATGGCACCTTACGAGGCACTATACGGGAGAAAATGCTGCACACCACTGAATTGGTGTGAATCTGGCGAAAGGGTCACCTTCGGGATTGATCTTGTCAACAACGCGGAGGAAAAGGTTCGGCTGATTCAAGCGAACCTAAAAGCCGCCCAATCCCGACAAAAACAGTATGCGGACCGGAGATGACGCCCGTTACAATTCGAAGTCGGGGACCACGTATATCTACGTGTGTCTCCAATGAAGGGCGTGAACAGATTCGGGGTGAGAGGAAAGTTGGCACCGTGATTCATCGGTCCATTCCAGATTACATAAAGATGTGGATCAGTTGCATACCGGCTAGAATTACCCGAAACACTTTCTGGTGTGCACGACGTCTTTCATATTTCTCAGCTGAGGAAGTGTCTTAAGCCAACTACCATTCAGCTGGAGGATATTGAAGAACTGAAACCGGATCTCACGTATCGGGAGGAACCGGTTCAGATAATCAATGAAAAGGACCGAACCACACGCAACCATACGTTGTGGTTCTACAAAGTTCTATGGAGTAATCACTCCGTAGACGTGATTCTTTTAAGGGGGGGAGGAATGTAAGGGCCTAAGTTTCGGCACACATCCAAAGTGTTCATCACACCTCACACACACCTCATTTGAGGAAAACTTATGAACACATTTGAAGAGCAAGTAACCACAATCAATATGGTCATTAGAGGATGAACTCACAAACGCAAAAGTGGTATTTCCCATATGCATCATATAGGGGCTGAGCTTATGGAAAACTCCTACACCTTGCTAGTAATGCTCATGCAAAAATTCACCCAAATCCGAAACCTTTTTGAGGTATTTTTGGGTATAACTAGAAAGAGGCTAGTTTGAACTCAAATTCAAATTCAAACTCCTTTTACCCCATGAATTCAAAAGTGGGATTCATATTCACACTTAGCACATTTTTGTGAGCTCACACACCAATTCTCACTCCATTTGGAGTTGATCTTGACATGAGCTAATTTTAGCAAATTCAAATTCAGTTTGAATTTCAAACTGCATATGTGCTGAAATTATATTCAAACACTCCACAATTTGAATTCTATCAAGTTCAAATGGGCGTTTGGTAGATAATTCAAATTCCAAAGGGTATTAGTGGGACTACTGTTTAGAGCAGTGGGAGGAAGTTAATTTCAGAGGTTAAAATGGAAGTGGGTCCCACCTGTCAGCCTCACTAGCAGTTTAATCGACTGAAGAACAGGGCACTTGGTTTCTCGGGCCGGAGCTGCGGTTGCCACCGAGCTGATTGCCGCTGCCAGTTCCTGCTCGGCCTGCGCCGTGTTCAACCAACGTTGACTCCCTCTTATCCCTGAAGCCGAGCCGGCTGGAGGCAGAGACGCCCAGTTCTTCGCTCCTCGCGCAAGAAAACGTTGTCTCGCCGACGCTCTCTCGGATTTGATCGGAGAGCCATCCACCACAGCCTCCCCACTCCCTCCAAGCTGCAAAATGGTACTATAGAGACTCTCCTCCTCCTTTCCCGTCGTAGGAACCAGTCGAGTTCGGTTGCTCTCGCCCCATACCAAAAGTTTTTCCGGTGAACTATGCTTTCCACACCTCGGGCTCCCGTGGAAAGCCTAAATGGGAAAGTGTCACGCCCAAGCTAAGGCATTACGGACGTGTTAGGGTCTTGTGTTGCTCACCCCCGAACCACAGCCCGAGTGGTTGATCACCGGCGACGAATTTTGTTTCTCCCTTCCATTCAGCGCAGACCGACCTTCAGGTGCGGATGCGCCAAATTCTTGTTCCATAGTTGTTTAGAGATACTCAAACTGAACCTACACGAGCTAGGCTTGGTAGCGAGCAACTTTCCTTCGCCGTCCTAGCAAGAAAACCTTGGTAGACCGGCCATTTCTAGCTTTTCTACCAGCGCTAATGGCGGAAGCCGTCGGGCGCACGGTGAGAGCTCACCTAGGACCTCTTCCGAGCTTCCTTGAGCCCATGCCAATCTTCCGTAGGGTGCACTGATGCTCTACGACCGATAGCTCGATCTTTTCGGGTGCTAGGAAGTCCGGCCGACACGGCCGAAGTTCTTCCGAAGCCGCCGCTCGTCGCCAGCCATGTTCCGGTAATTGTCACGTCAAGCTAAGTCCCGCACCGTGTTCCCCATGTGGGATTAGGCAGAGGCGGCGAAAATCGTGGAGTTTGGCACACGGCAAAGCCCCTCCGGCGAGCACTCCGGCGAAGGGGGTGGCGGTCGAGCGTGGGAGGTCGGGAGGTAGATGAAGCTCCCGGTCCCACGTGTCAGCGGCCGATGATTTAAACCAGGGATCAGCTGTGGCACCGGATTTGCTGTGTCTGCGTGCGAAGCACTCCGTATCCCCGTGTGTCGGCCGCTGAGGAGTTGACACGTAGCCCCGGTCCCACGCGCAGCGATTTAAACTTTTCCCCGATTTTCAGATTTGGTTCAAACTTCAAACCCACATAACTTTGGCTAGGAAACTCCAAATGAAGTGAACCAAATTTTGTTGGATTAAGCTCTCTGATTACTTTCCAACAAATCAAGCTTCACTTTTTGAAAATCCTAATTTCTCCAGAATTAATTCTTCAAATTTAAATTGTTTAGAATTTTAACTGGAGAACCCTTTGGAGGAAAATTCTTAAATTTATCTAGGATGGTCACCAAAATATCCCTGAGATACCATAAAAATTTCAGATCCATTTGAGCTAATTTGATCCACCTAATAGTGTGATTAATAAAACTGTTCCAGAGAAAATGGAAAATGTCCAGAAATATTTTCAGATTTTCCCTGAAATTGTGTAGCTCATATCTTTAGCTAGGAAACTTCAAATTAAGTGAAACCAACTCCATTAGAACACTATGAAAATATATTTTTCAGAAAGTCATGGCTTACTCCATAAAAGTCCCTAGAACACCCTAAGAGCTCCAATTAAGGCCAAGTACACAATTATTTTTAGAGGGCTCACATGAGCTGTGCTGCAAATGAAACTTGGTCAAGTCTCTGTTTAGGTTGTATACAAACCACAGTAAAAATTTCAGAGTCATTTGGCCTGTCTAGCAAGACTTATAGTCTTCACAAATTCAACTTCAATTCAAATGCATTCAAATTGATACATGTATGTATTTTCTCATGTAGTCGCTAAGGTTGAGGAGGACCCCAAAGTCTTAGACTTCATCACTCCAGAGGAACAGCTAGCCTACGATCAACAGCAGCAAGGCAAGCTCCGGTTTGCATTAACCATTTTTACAAATTTTACTCTTTTGAGAACTTACTTTGAGCACCCACTTAAATTTTGCATTAGAGTCTTGTTTGAAAACCCAAATGCATAGCCAAGAAAACCTTGGGTTGGGCTTAGGTGTTTAAAACTCGATGAGCTACCGCAATGCTAAGTTAGTGTAGGATTCGGTATAAGTCGAGTAGTTGGAACTGCTCACAAGAATTGGTTGATGCACACTACTCGGGTAAAGGTAGCAAATGAAACACATGGCAAGAAAAATGAGACCGAGCAGAGAGTAAGGGTAGAAGGACGTTGGGGCCTGGGTGCCATAGCTCCGCTTGTGTTGATTGAGGACCGCCGTGTGCGGGCCTGTTGAACAAGTTAGAACAGTACCGAAGACCTACCGGCTATATGGGAACCGGGAAACCGATGTAACTCGGGTAGCTGGGTGTTGAGGCATAGCTGGTCGTTCAGAGGGTAGGTTGAGAGCTTGAGGTGTAAATCGGCTGGCGGTACTGCGGATGCGCGCACAGAGACCTCTTGCTCGGGACGATTGGACTGGTTCAACATTTGGCTGACAGGTGAAAGGTAGTTTCGTACGACGTCCGTGATGGTTGCTGTAGGCAACATCGAGTACGGGCGTACGCGATGGGTTATTCAGGTAACCCTGCAGGTGTAACTCGATTATAATCACCATCCCTCA
Source organism: Neostapfia colusana (assembly GCA_030760725.1). NCBI lineage: Eukaryota > Viridiplantae > Streptophyta > Magnoliopsida > Poales > Poaceae > Neostapfia > Neostapfia colusana. The sequence goes on along the minus strand of JASWHV010000017.1, from coordinate 25,032,726 downwards.
CGGTCAGTGAGTACCACTTATTCACTGTACCATGACGTAGAAAGAACAGGCTAGAGTCGTGTAAAAGTTGCTGATTGAAAGCTATACCTTGATTGTCAATAACTTGCTGTAGTTTAGAGCTAATTAAAGTTATTTTCATCCTTGGGCAATCTCCATGAGAGAAATGCGTTCCTTGTTTGATTGCGGCTCTCTCATGTGCCTTAGCCTGAGGTTCTCCACAACTTGCTGCTAAAACTTGAAAGAAGGTTCAAATAATTAGGCGAGTTCTTTGCAACTTATTTATCTCATGTACCCTGAAACCCCTCATGTAGAAGTTTCATGTATAGGAGAGACGGGTCAGACTTGCTGAGCCATCGTGCTCACTGCTTGTGTTTGAAGCTTTTGCAGGGGTTTATGAGGAACGAACTCCCGAGGAGGAGACGGAACCCCAAGAGGGAAATCCCGTCGAGTTGGAGTCGTGCACGCCACTGAGTTAGTGTGCTTGTGTGCTAGCGGGGACACGTTCACGGGCTGAACGTGAACTCGATGCATAGTCTACGCCCGCGAGTGTAGACTGAACATATTTTGTTGTAAAAATGTTCATAAACTCATTTATGTAATAAAACTTTGCTTCCGCTTTGCATCTTTAATGTGCGTTATCCGGTGTTGTGCAACACAGAACCCCTCAGCGTGATCCTGGCTCGACAAGGCAAGAGGCCGTGTCATAAGTAGTCGCCAGTCACAATGTACTACCAAAAGCCGCTAAGATCCTCGTGGGATTTACCTGGATCCACGAGTATCTGAGTTGTGCTCAACGAGGAACTCAACCTAGTTTCCAATATTCTTGGCGCTCAAGTCTCAACCTCGCTCTAATACCAAAATTATTAGAAGTCCAAGCTCTCAACATAAGGAAAACTATAGTTACGACTCATCACAAGATATTACCGACATTAATGTCAATGTGTGTTGTCAATATCTAGAGGATTTGTATGATCACCCCTTAGAGTTCTGTCGAGGCGCATGAAACATGTTATAGAGTTCTTGCTTTGTTGTTGTAAAAGTCCCAAAAATGTGAATGCAAAGAAACGGGTGATTGAACGTCATTGTGTTTCTGGTTCATGGAAAATGGGACTTACAAAAACTTTCTTACATGGGATGGTATACATTAGGTGCAACCACATGGGTTCAAGCATGCCTTTGAAGGTGTTGGACCAAGGTGGAGCTAAACTCATGTGTAATCATACATGTACATGATAAAGAACAAAAATAAGGTCTTTAGTCCCAAAGGCTCAGCTCAAATTGCTGCCAAACTTTTGGATACACATGGAGTCTCATGCATTTGAATTGAGGAGAATGTGGTGGCAACATTCTGATTTGAGGGTGAGCCAAAAAAGGGAATGGACTATGATCATGTTGAGTTCATGCTGAATTCAAACATGTTAGACAAGGGAATGATTTGAGTTATGTCACATAAAATGATAAACTCAAACATGGACATGTGGGAAGAGCTAAAATCTTCTTTAACTCCTGTTGAACACATGTTAACCAGGGAAAGGATTCCACTCCCAAAAATCTAACTCATATGCACATTCCCTATGAGTAGAGGGGAGGGAAGTCTAAACCCCATTTTGAACCCTTGCAAAGCATTCATGGTCAGATGGTCCAAAAGCATATATATGAGATGACCATTGCAGTCCTCAGGTATTAAAGAGCTTAAGTTCCAAAATTGGAGAATGTTTGAGCTCATATACCAATTGCTCAAAGCCTTGTTTGAGATCACCTCGAATTCAAATTTGAGGGGCATAGCCAAACTGAACTTGTGAGGTTCAGATTGGGACCAAGGTTGATCAAGCATGGGCTAGGAGCAAACCAAAGTGTTTCACCCAAATTAAGATGGGTCATCCCAAAAGAGGACTTAAAATTCAGTTTGAATCAAAGGATTTACTTCAAAGAGAAGAAGACCATTTCCAGAGAGGAAATTCAAACTGTTGTTTGAAAATTTGTATTTGCAGTGGCCAACTCAAAGATCAGAGGGCATATTCGAACTCTCCAGGTTCAAATTATGAAGAAGGCAAATTTTGAGAAAATTTGGAGGTGCTTTGATATGTGTATCAAAGATACTTGTGAATTGTCATTGAAATTTGAATTCGAATTTGAAACTGAAGTAAAAAATTCCAAATTTCCAATTGGCCTTTGAATTTGAGATCTTCATAGCTGAATTTGCCATGTGCCAAGATTTGGAGATATTTGTGAAAGTTTTGGGGATAAGAAAGGGGGTGGACCCCACATGTCATTGGGAGGAGACTTACACCTGAAGAAAGCCTCTTCCTCTGTTCAGACCCGAGCACGGAGCGAGCCAGCGCGAGGCGCCACCGAAGGGGAGATTTGCTGCCAGCTCCCAGCTGCTTGAGCAGCGCTGGAGAGCTACTCGTGGCCCTGCTGCCCCTCTGCGTGATCATTCCCTCGTGACACCGAGCTACTCCCGTGTCCTTACCTCCTCGCGAGCAACCGACCGGAAAATTTCCAGCTCCATTGGAGCCCGGGATCAGTAGTGTTCTGTTCAACAAATTAGGTGATCACCACCCAAGTGATTAACCTCACTTCTCACTTGATGATAGTGCTTAGACACACACCCAAACCACCACCCCCAGTGTCATTTTAAATTCTTGAACAGATTTCCAGTTTTAAACATGGTTTTAGCATGTGTTAGCAAAAATTTTTATAATTAAACATGTATACATATTCATAACGTGTAGTGGTTATACGTGGATAAGTGAAGATTTGATCAAGGAGCAAGAAGGAAGGGATTAAGCTTCGAGTCATCATCAGCAACTAACTTCACACTCTTCTGACTTTAGTCACCTGCAAAACCAAGGCAAGCCCCGGTTTGCATTTAAGTTGTTTTATCAAGTTTTTCCTTTGTTCATCACTATGGGTCAAGGTTTGTATGTGCATTAGGTCGAGGATGTTTTATACTCCACTTGCATGACCAAAAAGAACCCTGGGATCAAGGGTAGCATGGTTTCATCGCTGTAGCATAAGGCTATGCTAAACAGACCAGGGCATCCGGTAGAAGACGAGTAGTTGGAATCTACTCGCGAGCTTGTTTTTAGGATCACATAAGTGTGGCTGGTAAGAGAGGCAAACTAAAGTTTACATTTCTAAAGATGAGACCGGGCAGGAGGGTTAGGCAGCGACAAGACGAGGTCTTGGTCGAGTAGCTCTGCCCGTGTCGGTCAAGGACCGAAGCGTATGCGGCCCTGGGAGCAAGTATTGAGTTGTGTACCGGATGCTTACTGATATATGGGAACCAGGAAACCGATGTACCAGATTCACTAGATTGTAGAGGCATACCACATCGTCTCGTTAGACCTATGAGCCCGAGACGGCGTGACCGGTTCTACAGTTTAGTGGCCTGAGAAAGGTTGCCACATACGACGTAATGAAGGACGCCAGAGTTGGGTCTTCAGAGGCGAGCGTATGTTTCGAGTTATCCGGGTAGTGTTTGATTCGAATCACCGTCCCTCGCGGTTATGAGTACCGCTTGCTCACTGCGCTGTGACGTAGTAATCAAGTTGTGTGGGAATAGTTTGCAAAGTTTTAAATGCTGTTATGCTAATTATAATTTGCATGAGAACCATGTTTGAAGTAGATATAGAGCAAACTAAAGTTATTTTCCACCTTGGGACAAGTAACATTGGAATGAAGCGTTTCTTGTTTGATTGTGGAGTTCCAATGTTGCTGGGCGCAAGGTCACTACTATTATGGCTAAAATCTGAAAATTAAGGATGAACTCGTAGGCGGGTCTTTTCGCAAATGACAGGCTTAAGTCTTAGGTTACTTTCATGTAGAGTTCCATGTCTTAGGAGAGACGGTTAAGTCTTTCTGAGCCTTTGTGCTCACTCTTGCTATATAAGTGGTTTTGCAGGTAACCCTCGACGCTATAAAGAAGGTTGTCCGGTGAGAATCGAGAATTCCCGAGTCATGTCACACTTGGAGGACCTAGCCGCTGCCATGTCTTCGTGTTGCTAGCGAGAGGAGTCCGCGGGCTGGACCTCTTCTCGAGTGCTTCTTAGATATTCAACGTGAGCTGGTTATAGACCTGCGCTGTAGCTATTTTATGTAAATTATTTACAAAGAACAATTTGTAAGCTTCCACTTTTGATTTATGTAATACATTGTTCCTTATATGTGTGCTGTTCGGTGCCGCATAACACGGCACCACCCAATGCGATTCCCGGGCGAGGCGGCATGGCCCCGTGATGGAGGTCGGGCCCTCTCAGCGTGGTATCAGAGCCGCATTGGTAATAGCGCACGGAATAAGAATGGTATCACGACAAAAACCTAGGATACAGTGAGGAAACGATATTAGGCCCACATAAGGACTATAGTAGTATAGTTACTTAAAGTGGCATAACTAACATACTTGTTATAATTCTGAAATTTTGATTATGTAACGACGCACCTACGCTAAGGTAAACATGGTAAGGAACGCCACCGAAAGCGGTTCAATTTCGGTTAGCTCCCCTGACGAGGAATGTGGTTCAGGGATAGGTCTCACAGCTTGGTGTGAGACGTCAATATGAAACTCTTGGACTCTTCATGTTCCTGAGTTCATATGAAACGCTGATCCCTAGCGTGCATTAGGCCAGTAAGTGGAGACCCCATCGTGTGGTCAGTAACGCGATAGTGTGTTCGTCTGGAAATAGCCCAGGAGGACATACGCAGCGCTTGACATCGGCTTGCCCTGCAGGGCAGTAGGTGGTATCCGTTGGATTGATAACATTCCCAACCGTGACGACCCGTTCATGACATACTCGGGTTCCCCGTCGTGTGGTGTTGAAACACGATCACGTACCTTGAGACGTGGCTTAACTCAAGGACGGCCGTATGACAATGATACGGGCGTTTGTATTTACTTTCAAATATGGAACTGCCTGAAATGAAACAACCTTTGAGTGCACCACTATTGAGTGTTTTTCTGTAGGTGCTAACCACGTACGTATCCCGTGTAGTACACGTGTGGGAGAGACCGTCTTAGTGTCACTGATCATACGTATATGCCGGTGTAATCCGGTTAGGATTTTTATTTTGGTGAGGCTACGTAGTACCGACCTGTTTCTTACGGTGCATCGACACCGTACTACACTTAATAACCTCTTCTCTATGAAGAAATGATTCATGAACTAACTTGCAACTAAAAATGGAAGTTTGAAACAAATATATTAGTTACTGAACTCTTATTTTGAGCTAAGACTCAAATGAGAGTATAACTAGGTGTCAAAGTTTTCAAAAAACAGAGTGCTCTGTTTCTGGCAGAAATTCTTGCTGGACTTTGACAGAACATGACTCTGAGTATATTTAACCAATTAAGGTGTATGATACAGTTCTGGAAAGATTTTCAAGTGCTCTACAACTTCCATGTAGACCCCCAGAGCAAAATCACACGTTAACTGGGTGAAAAGTCCAGTTGAAGGCAAACTGTTCAGAACCAGGACAGTACCAAAAACCTCTCTGGACCTTTCTGTTTTTAAGCCATAACCTCCTGTAGAAAAATCCTTAAGGAACCTATAATACACCGTCGGAAAGGTTATGAAATTTGCAACATTGTTGTAGTTCAGAGTTTGCTCAGATTCTTATTGTATTTCATATACAACTGTGATAAAGTAGCCACATACAAAGGTCATGCTGGCAAATTTTATCCAGGAATTCTGTCAACTTTGAGAAATCATAACTTTTGATCCAGAGATGATCTGGAAGCATTTGAGTACTCGTGGGAAAGATACTGAAGTTAACTTTAACTTTGGTATTCTACTTGGGTTATGAAAATGCTGCTAAACTGATCAAAATCTGGTTAAAGACAGGAGAATCCATTCTGAACAGAAAAGAGGACTGGCTAGGCCTATCCCACGGGAGTGATTAAACTCGAGGATAGTCCGGTGGGAGGTGAATATCCAATGTGTTTCCGATGAGTTACCGGGAGATGCCAGCTAACGGGACGTCAAGTTCAAGATTGAACTGACACCGGAAACAACACCGATTTCATGAAGGCTATATAAGATGGCACCCAATGAACTAGCGGAGTGAAGGAGCAACTAAGTGCACTTATGAGCAACGGTTTTACACAACCAAGCTTATCACCTGGGAGTTGCTCTGTGCTGTTCGTTGAGAAGAACGATGAGACACTAAGATTAAGTGTTGATTTTCGTTCACTCAATGCCGTCACTATAAAGGGCAATGAGGGTACTCTATGGTTTAAAGATCATATAGTTATACCTCGTAAGATGAAGCTCTACAGTCGGAAATGTCACACACCGTGGAAGTGGTGTGAGTACGGTGAAAGAGTACTGTTTAGGGTTGATTTGTCAACAAAGCCGATGGCCGAGTTTGAACGGTAGAAGCGAACTTGGAGGCTGTTCAATCCCGACAGCAAAATCACGATGGTCAAAGGCATCGACCGTTGCATTTCGACGGCGTAGAACACGTTGTCTTTGCGTGTCTCCGATGAAAGGAATTCACCGGTCCGATGTAAAGGGGGGATTTTGCTCCCCGAGCCTTAGATCCACTTGTTATCACGGAGAGATGTGGACCCGTAGCTTACTGGATGGAACTACCGGCAAGCCTTGCTGGTGTTCACGACATATTTCATATGTCACAGCTATGGAAGTGGCTAAAAGCTACCATTGCCGTCCACACCGAAGAACTTGAGTAGTTGAAGCTGGATCATACCTACACCAGGACACCGGTTCAGACTATCGATGAGAAGAATTCGGAACACCTGGAATCGGATATTAAGATTTTACCAGGTGTTGTGGGGTAATCATACCATGGGAGAAACAACGTGGAGAGCAAAGATTACCTCCGCATGAACTATCCGGAGTTTTTAGCGTCATACCACTTGGCATTACCGCTCCCGTCTCGTTCTCCTACTGGAATCTCGGGACGAGATTCTTTTTAAGGGGGGAGGAATGTAAAAGTCCCAAAAATGTGAATGCAATAAAACGGGTGATTGAACGTCATTGTGTTTCTGGTTCATGAAAAATGGGACTTACAAAAACTTTCTTACATGGGATGGTATACATTAGGTGCAACCACATGGGTTCAAGCATGCCTTTGAAGGTGTTGGACCAAGGTGGAGCTAAACTCATGTGTAATCATACATGTACATGAGAAAGAACAAAAATAAGGTCTTTAGTCCCAAAGGCTCAGCTCAAATTGCTGCCAAACTTTTGGATACACATGGAGTCTCATACATTTGAATTGAGGGGAATGTGGTGGCAACTTTCTGATTTGAGGGTGAGCCACAAAAGGGAATGGACTATGATCATGTTGAGTTCATGCTGAATTCAAACATGTTAGACAAGGGAATGATTTGAGTTATGTCACATAAAATGATAAACTCAAACATGAACATGTGGGAAGAGCTAAAATCTTCTTTAACTCCTGTTGAACACATGTTAACCTGGGAAAGGATTTCACTCCCAAAAATCTAACTCATATGCACATTCCCTATGAGTAGAGGGGAGGGAAGTCTAAACCCCATTTTGAACCCTTGCAAAGCATTCATGGTCAGATGGTCCAAAAGCATATATATGAGATGACCATTGCAGTCCTCAGGTATTAAAGAGCTTAAGTTCCAAAATTGTAGAGTGTTTGAGCTCATATACCAATTGTTCAAAGCCTTGTTTGAGATCACCTCGAATTCAAATTTGAGGGGCATAGCCAAACTGAACTTGTGAGGTTCAGCTTGGGACCAAGGTTGGTCAAGCATGGGCTAGGAGCAAACCAAAGAGTTTCACCCAAATTCAGATGGGTCATCCCAAAAGAGGACTTAAAATGCAGTTTGAATCAAAGGATTTACTTTAAAGAGAAGAAGACCATTTACAGGGAGGAAATTCAAACTGTTGTTTGAAAATTTGTATTTGCAGTGGCCAACTCAAAGATCAGAGGGCATATTCGAACTCTCCAGGTTCAAATTATGAAGAAGGCAAATTTTGAGAAAATTTGGAGGTGCTTTGATATGTGTATCAAAGATACTTGTGAATTGTCATTGAAATTTGAATTTGAAACTGAAGTAAAAAATTTCCAAATTTCCAATTAGCCTTTGAATTTGAGCTCTTCATAGCTGAATTTGCCATGTGCCAAGATTTGGAGATATTTGTGAAAGTTTTGGGGATAAGAAAGGGGGTGGACCCCACATGTCATTGGGAGGAGACTTACACCCGAAGAAAGCCTCTTCCTCTGTTCAGACCCGAGCCCGGAGCGAGCCAGCACGAGGCGCCACCGAAGGGGAGATTTGCCGCCAGCTCCCAGCTGCTTGAGCAGCGCTGGAGAGCTACTTGTGGCCCTGCTGCCCCTCTGCGTGATCATTCCCTCGTGACACCGAGCTACTCCCGTGTCCTTACCTCCTCGCGAGCAACCGACCGGAAAATTTCCGCCTCTAATCGGTCGATCCCCGGGAACCAACCGAACCCTACGCAACCATTTCACTGAGCCGCAAAATGGTCCTGAGGGAGCTCCTCTCACGTCCTCGGCGCAAGAGCAGTCAGGTTCCGGCCTCCCTTCCCTAGCAAAGCTCGTTTCCGAGGCAACCGAACGGCACAGCAGCTCGTCGTTCCCGTGGTCAGCCCACTCCATGGATTTTCCTAACCAAGCGAGGACAGCCATCGGTTTCCTTATGGTCACTGCTGCTTCCACCCAAACCACAAGGCGAGCCGTGAACCACCGAGCGAGAATTCGGAGAAACTTCGCCGGCGGCCATAGAACGACGTTCCGGTATGAATTCTCCAAATTTCCCCTCCCTTCTCGTATTTAGGTCACTAAACTGTGCTCAAAGGACCTAGACTCGAGTGCGACCCGATCCCCTCCCCAATCCTGGCTTGAAACCCCATATGAGCAGACCATTTTGAAGTTTCCGATCGGCGATCATGGCGGGAACCGCTGGGCACATGGTGAACCCCCACTTGTCGCCGTTTCCGAGCCAGTTTGAGGCCGTGCCGAGTTAGCCAGACCTCCACTGATGCTTTAGAGCGCATCAGTCGAACTTTTGGCAGGCTAGGGTGCTCGTGCCACGGCGGCGAAGTCTCACTGAGGTGTGCGCACGTCGCCGGCCTACTTCCGGCCACCGGCAGCCCGAGCCAACCCCGTAGAAATGTTCCCCGACCCTGAAAACCCCCAGCAAGTCTCCGGCCGAGAGGCGGCCGGGAAGCCAGGTACGGCGAGCTCCAGTGGAGCGCCGGCGAGGGGGAGGCGCGGGAGCGGGAGGAAGAAGAAGACCCCTCCGGCCCCACTCGTCAGTGGCGGAAGATAAAGGTGCCGATCCTCTGTGGCCCTGGATCAAGCTGTGACGACGCGGGAAAAAGTCTGTGACCCCGTGTGGCATAGTTCCCGCGGTTGACACGTGTACGAGGGGCCTGCAGTCAGAGTTTAAACAATTCTGTGATTAATTTGAATTCCAGATTAGTTCAAACTTTAGAACCTCATAACATTTACTAGGGAGCTCCAAATTTAGTGATTCAAATTGGGTTGGATTCAGGATGAAAAACTCTATCCAAATATGCAACCCAATTTGTATGAAAAACAATAGGAAATTCTGGAAAATTCTTTAAAGCGTTTTAGCAAAAGAATTTTAGAGGGAGTTTGGTTCATCCAAAAATCCCCAAATTTTACCAGGATATTCTTTATGATATTAGGAGACTCCTGTAAAAGTTTCAGATCGTTTGGAGTTGATTTAGTGAGGGTAATTCTGATTTCAAGTTTGTGTATTCAAATGAATACAAAACATTTTCAGAGAATTTCCAAACCTTGGAAATTCAGTTCTGGCCATCCCTTAGCTCCAAAAATCCTAGGAAAATTCATGCATGATCCCTGAGCTATGTATGAAATTGTATTTACTTTAATTGGCATGAAAGTGCAAATTTATGCAGAATTAATTCCTTTTTGCCTAAATGCTTAGGGAATTGTTCTGGGTGATCTACTTAATGAAATATTCCGAATTTTGGTCCAGAGGACTTTCTTGTGACAAGGAACTCACAAGAAAATTTCCAGCTCCATTGGAGCCCTGGATCAGTAGTGTTCTGTTCAACCAATTAGGTGATCACCACCCAAGTGACGAACCTCACTTCTCACTTGATGATAGTGCTTAGACACACACCCAAACCACCACCCCCAGTGTCATTTTAAATTCTTGAACAGAGTTCCAGTTTTAAACTTGGTTTTAGCATGTGTTAGCAAAAAAATTTATAATTAAACATGTATACATATTCATAACGTGTAGTGGTTATACGTGGATAAGTGAAGATTTGATCAAGGAGCAAGAAGGCAGGGATTAAACTTCGAGTCATCATCAGCAACTAACTTCATACTCTTCTGACTTTAGTCACCTGCAAAACCAAGGCAAGCCCCAGTTTGCATTTAAGTTGTTTTATCAAGTTTTTCCTTTGTTCATCACTATGGGTCAAGGTTTATATGTGCATTAGGTCGAGGATGTTTTATACTCCACTTGCATGACCAAAAAGAACCCTGGGATCAAGGGTAGCATGGTTTCATCGCTGTAGCATAAGGCTGTGCTAAAAGGACCAGGGCATCCGGTAGAAGACGAGTAGTTGGAATCTACTCGCGAGCTTGTTTTTAGGATCACATAAGTGTGGCTGGTAAGAGAGGCAAACTAAAGTTTACATTTCTAAAGATGAGACTGGGCAGGAGGGTTAGGCAGCGACAAGATGAGGTCTTGGTCGAGTAGCCTCTGCCCGTGTCGGTCAAGGACCGAAGCGTATGCGGCCCTGGGAGCAAGTATTGAGTTGTGTACTGGATGCTTACTGATATATGGGAACCAGGAAACCGATGTACCAGGTTCACTAGATTGTAGAGGCATACCACATCGTCTTGTTAGACCTATGAGCCCGAGACGGCGTGACCGGTTCTACAGTTTAGTGGCCTGAGAAAGGTTACCACATACGACGTAATGAAGGACGCCAGAGTTGGGTCTTCAGAGGCGGGCGTATGTGTCGAGTTATCCGGGTAGTGTTTGATTCGAATCACCGTCCCTCGCGGTTATGAGTACCGCTTGCTCACTGTGCTGTGACGTAGTAATCAAGTTGTATGGGAATAGTTTGCAAAGTTTTAAATGCTGTTATGCTAATTGTAATTTGCATGAGAACCTTGTTTGAAGTAGATATAGAGCAAACTAAAGTTATTTTCCACCTTGGGACAAGTAACATTGGAATGAAGCGTTTCTTGTTTGATTGTGGAGTTCCAATGTTGCTGGGCGCAAGGTCACTACTATTATGGCTAAAATCTGAAAATTAAGGATGAACTCGTAGGCGGGTCTTTTCGCAAATGACAGGCTTAAGTCTTAGGTTACTTTCATGTAGAGTTCCATGTCTTAGGAGAGACGGTTAAGTCTTTCTGAGCCTTTGTGCTCACTCTTGCTATATAAGTGGTTTTGCAGGTAACCCTCGACGCTATAAAGAAGGTTGTCCGGTGAGACTCGGGAATTCCCGAGTCATGTCACACTTGGAGGACCTAGCCGCTGCCATGTCTTCGTGTTGCTAGCGAGAGGAGTCCGCGGGCTGGACCTCTTCTCGAGTGCTTCTTAGATATTCAACGTGAGCTGGTTATAGACCTGCGCTGTAGCTATTTTATGTAAATTATTTACAAAGAACAATTTGTAAGCTTCCACTTTTGATTTATGTAATACATTGTTCCTTATATGTGTGCTGTTCGGTGCCGCATAACACGGCACCACCCAATGCGATTCCCGGGCGAGGCGGCACGGCCCCTTGATGGAGGTCGAGCCCTCTCAGTTGTCGTATTGAGTGAAGCGTGTTACAGAGTTTTTGTGTTTACTTGATTGTGTCTGGGCTCAATTGAGCTATCCCCCTCTCTGGCCCTAAGGCCTCCCCATTTATAGTATGAAGGGGGGCTCTCACAGTCATGGGTCAAAGTAGACAATAGTAATGATGGTACCTGGCCCGTCACGTCAATGACGTCGTCTTCAAATCTCTGGTGTCGCCTTGCCGCACCCTGTCCCATCCGAGATGGCTTTTGGCCACGAGCCTAACGAGTGCACGCGAGGGCGCTCATCAACTCAGCATTGAAGTGGTAGATTGGAAAGTAGGGGCCCACAAAAAGACCGACAACATGATGCTATGTTTTCAACCAAGGTGTGGTCGGCGCCATACGCCGATTCCCCACACGCAGGGAAGTGGGAGCGTGTCGTTCAATCGCGTGTCTTCTGCAGCCTCTGTCCAAGAGTATGGCAAGGTGGCGACCATGCTCCACCGATCACCTCCGGTCGCTACCCTAGGGTATCACAATGCCATCGGCCCCGACTTGGCCAGCATGCCCGGAGGCGTGCTGCTCCCTGACTCTTTTTAATGTTAAAGCTTGGTCATCTGTCTTGCAGACTTGTCTCTTCGTGATCTTGACTTCTTGTAGACTTGGGCCCGAAGGTCGCGTCTTTATCGGGGCGCTTCATTGTCGTCGTGGCTTACGAGATATCATCGCCACTTATGATGGTTAATGGAACCCCGTTCGAATACACTGACATAGCCGGGTTACACCCAACTCATCTCCTACTAGGACTCCAATCCTAATTCAACTACAGCAATCTCTCCATCCCTAGGACTGTGTCTCTAGGACTCCAGCTCTATTTCCTAGGGTTACAATTCTACTCAAACATGACTATCTCAGGCGCGCCTGCTGACTCCGTGCCTTAACCGCCTCCCTGGCCTCCCGCTGCACCGACAACCTCAAGCTCGGTCTCCCGTTGTGCTGCTAGAGTGCCGATATAATCAACCTCCTCAGTGCACCTTGTCGCCTTGATTTGGCCCAAGAAGCAATTGTCGAGGCAAGCAAAGAGACCCGAGGTAAATCCCGACGAATCGCAAGGGGAGGAGGTGACCCAGGCATGGATTGAGGCACCCAGTTAGTGTACTAGAGGTTTGTGTCCTTCCTCGAACATACACAAGTGGTGTACCCAAAGGCAACATGACTAAAGACTCGACATCCACGAACATTCCTGTGCACGGCTCTGACAGTGAGAGCATGGGCACAGGCGGTGGCAGCAACGGTACCATAGAAGGCCCTTGTGGGGTTTGTGAGGTGATGATTAGCTTCCCTGTTCTCACCAAGACCAAATATACGGAGTGGCCTATTATGATGAAGGTGAAGCTCAAGGCGCGGGTGTTGTGGAAGGCCATTGAGAAGTGCGATGTGGATGAGTAAGTGGACACGATGGCACTCGATGTCCTGCTTAGTGCCTTGCTCACGGAGATGATATCTACAGGAAGCTTGGAAGTGCATCAAACTCATGCGGGTTAAGGTGAAGAAGATGACGCAAAACAGTTGCGTTAGGAGTTCGATGCAACCATTTTCGAGGATGGCTAGAGTGTGGAGGGTTTCTCCCTCTGCCTGAGTGGGATGTTGTCACGTCTTGTGACAATCGTGGAGGTGGTAGAAGAATCAAAGGTCGTAGAGAATATGCTGCAAGGCATGCCACCTTGCTTCGAGCAAATCATGGTAGCGATCTTGACAATGTTGGATCCGTCATCCCTCATGCTCGCGGAGGTGACATGACAGTTGAGAGCAGCAGAGAGAGCCTTCAACAGGACACGGCATGGTGGAGGCTTCCACAACGGCAAGTTGTTACTCACTCAAGAGGAGTGGGAAGCATAGGTGAAGGAGGAGCAAACTGGTGATATGTCGGCTGGTTTGTCGAAGACGGGCGACCGTCAGAGGCATACGTCATCAACAATGGCTAGCTAGACGATGAGGGTTATGACATCAACATCTACAGCGGGATGATGAAGATATGTGAGGAATGTGGATGACTTCTCGCTCGGGTACGTCACATCTCCAACGGACTCTACACGATCCGGCTCAACGCCACACACCCGGTACGACGTGTACATGTGGCGGTGTCAGCCAAGAAGCAATCCTTGGAGTGGGAGGTAGCCGTGGAGAGGCCGCAGCGGCGCATGCACATAGGGAGGCGGCACAGGCGCAACAGGTGGAACATGAGAATGCAAGGTGGCGAGCAGATAACAGTGGATGCTACAAAGCGGCGCGTCAGCTTAGATCAGGTGGATCTGGAGCGACACAGCGAGACCCAACAGTCTTCTTCTGCAGCAACATGAATGCTTATAGAAGACTTGGTGCAAGGGAGGCTCGGCACACAGGGGAGTGATGATGATATCGTGACGACTCCATGTAACAAGGACTCAGAGGACATGACATGACAAGCCAAGGATAAGACACGCGAAAGTGTCAGGATCAGGAGGAGATTGTCGGATGATCATGGCCTTAGTGACTTGGGCCAGGGGTTGCGGGTCTGGCCTGGGCTTTAGGGAGCAACCCACAAGGGCACGCCTGAGGTTTGAGTCAGATCTTAACTCTAGAAAATAAAGTTGAAGTCGTAAAGATAAAGTCCTAGGGATGGAAATATTGCTACAGATTTGGATTAGGATTAGAATCCAAAAAGGGGGTTGCGTTAGGTGTAACCCAAATATGTAATGTCGGTAATCCCTTAGAATAAATCGTACCTCCAGGTTTCCCCACATTGAGAGCCTGGATTACTAACAGGCAGAAGCAGCAGTGGCTCCAGCATTGCTCAACCTTTTGCCTTGCCACCATATTGGAAATGTTCAGTAATGCGTGACTCTTCTTTTATTGTTTTTTTCTAGCATCAAGCCCCCAACTAAAATTGCTTGACCTAGACAATGCAAGCCCCGGACTACCCATCAAGTGAAATGACTTGCTTAACTAGTTGAATCATTAGCTAGCAGCCTAGGCTAACTAGATTGTTAGAGTATGTATTAGGGTAATTAATGTTATTTGGGTCATTAGATATTAGGCTACTTGGCCCTCAAGTCTTGGACCCCTATATATATGTACTCCCAACACCATAAATTAAACTAATCCAATCTTTTACACTAATACGGTATCAGCCTAACCCTAACCCTATCCCACCTCTCTCTCTCTCTCTCTCTCCCGCTCTCCAAGCCGCTGCCACCACGCCATGGCCGGCGTGCCACCGGTCGGTGAGACACCAGCGATCCTCCCCCTCTCTGGCGTGTGCTGTCCGTGAATCGGCGAGTCAATCTGGACAGTCCGGTTACCGATATTGAGAATAGCACCGTGATGATTAAACCAATACATCCCCATTATTACGTCTATCTTCTGCCCATCCAACATAATCAGCGACGTTAGGTATATTTTTCCTCTCAAACACAAAGCTGCTCGGGACACAATCTGACTAGCAGAGATATTTCCTCCCGGTGAACATATAAGATAACTCGTTGTGGGAGTATTGGTGGACAATTGGTGCTGATCCACGCATGATTTTCTGATAAAATTGTGGGTTGCACCGGAATCAAAAAGTATGAGAACAGGCATGTCTTTGAGAGTGAACATGCCCGCTAACACCAGTGCTCCCTCCGGGACATCCTCAATATCAAGATGTTGCACACTCCCGGATTGCAATGCTGTTATATTGACTTGAGCATGTGGCGGCATACCACCTGATAATGATGGTTGTCCGCTGTTCAACAACTTGTCCCAGCATTCTTGCCTAAAATGCCCAAAATGGTGGCAATAAGAACACGGATGTTTCCCTGGTTCTTCGTTGACATGCGGTTGAGAAGTTGATATACTTGGTTGCAGCAATGATGCACCAGAAATCAATCGTTGCTGCAGCAATGGTGTTGCTTCAAGACATGATTCTTGAGCAGGAAATCTGGGATATGTTGATCTTACTGGTGGCTACGATATTTCATCGGATGGTGTGTGATACACCAAATGGTATTTACAAGGAACAACTGGTGTGTCTTCTTGCACATCATCCCGATCCCTCTTCTCTGCTTGACACTCGAGTGTCGCTTGTTCTTGCAGCAGGGCAGCACTGATCAACTCGGTGTAATTGCCTTGATTGAACAAAGCCAGCCTATCTTTTAATATGGCACTCAGGCCATGGAAGAAGTAGTCACACCTTGCAGCTTCGCTCCTTGCATAGTCGGGACCATATTGTGCCAAATGGTTAAACCGTTTGACATACTCGAGGACACTTGACACGACCCCAACGGTCTTGTCGAGCCAGGATCACGCTGAAGGGTGCTGCGTTGCACAGCACCGTATAACACACGTCAAAGGTACAAAGCGGAAGCAAAAATTTTATTACATAAACGAGTTTATGACATGTTTACAGCAAAATATGTCCAGTCTACACTCACGGGCGTAGACTACGCATCAAGTCCACGTTCAGCCCTTGAACGTGTCCTTGCTAGCACACACGCACAATAACTCTGCGGCGTGCACGACTCCCACTCGACGGGGTTCCCCTCCTGGGGTTCCGTCTCCTCTTCGGGAGTCCCTTCCCCATAGAACCCTGCAAAAGCTTCAAACACAAGCAGTGAGCACGAAGGCTCAGCAAGTCTGACCCGTCTCACCTAACATGGAACTTCTACATGAGGGGTGATGGGTACATGAGGTAAAAATCATTTGCAAGGACTCGCCTAATTAGTAGAACCTTACTTTCAAGTTTTAGCAGCAGGTTGTGGAGAACCTTACGCTAAAGCACATGAGAGAGTCACAATCAAACAAGAAACACATTTCTCTCATGTACTTTGCCCAAAGTTGAAAAGAACTTTAGTTAGCTCTAAACTACAACAAACCATTAACAAGCAAAGTCCATCTTTCACTCAGCAGCATTTTAACATGTAACTAGCCTGTTCTTTCTACGTCACGGTACAGTGAACAAGTGGTACTCACTGACCGCGAGGGACGGCGATTATAATCGATTTACACCTGCAGGGTTACCCGAACAACCCGTCACGTACGCCCGTACTCGATGTTGCCTACAACAACCATCACGACGCCGTACGCGACTACCTTTCAACCGTTAGCCAAATGTTGAACCGGTCCAATCGTCCCGAGCAAGAGGTCTCTGCACGCGCATCTCAGTGCCGCTAGCCGATTTACACCTCGAGCTCTCAACCTACCCTCTGAACGACCAGCTATGCCTCAACACCCAGCTACCCGAGTTACATCGGTTTCCCGGTTCCCATATAGCCGGTAGGTCTTCGGTACTGTTCTAGCTTGTTCAACAGGCCCGCACACGGCTCGGTCCTCAATCGACACAAGCGGAGCTACCGCACACAGGCCCCAAAGTCCTGCTGCCCTTACTCTCCGCTCGGTCTCATCTTTCTTACCATGTGTATCATGTTCTATCTCTACCCGAGCGATGTGCCTCTAGCCTATTCTCGCGAGTAGTTCCGACTACTCGACTTGTACCGAATCCTACTCTATCTTAGCATTGCAGTAGCTAACGGGGTTGGTAAATACTAAACCCAACCCATGGTTTTCTTGGCTATGCAATTGGGTTTCCAAACAAGACTCTAATGCAAAGAATCATAATACTCAAGTAAGTGCTCAAAACAATAAAATTTGTAAAACGGTTAATGCAAACCGGAGCTTGCCTTGCTGCTCTTGGTCGTAGGCTAGCTGTTCCTCCGGAGTAACAAAGTCTAGGACTTCGGGTTCCTCCTCGACCTTAGCGACTACATGATAGAAGCAATACATGTATTAATTTAAATGCAGTTGTATTAACTTTTAACTTGTGAAGTATATAACTCTTACTAGACAAGCCCAATGACTGTCAAATTTTTACTGTGGCTTGTGTTACAACCTAAACAGAGACTTGGTCAAGTTTTAGTTGCAGCAAAGCTCATTTGAGCCCTCCACAATTAATCATGTACTTGACCTTAATTGAAGACTTTTAGGGTGTTCTAAGGATTTTCATGAAACAAACTATGACTTTCTGAAAACTAGATTTTCAGAGGGTTCTAATGGAGTTGGTATCACTTAATTTGAAGGTTCCTAACTAAAGATATGAGCTAAACAATTTCAGAGAAAATTCTGAAAATGTTTCTGAACATTTTCTATTTTTTTGGAACAGTTTCACTAATCACACCATTAGGTGGATCAAATGAGCTCAAATGGGTCTGAAATTTTTATGGTAGTTCAGAGATATTTTGGTGAACATCCCAGCGAAATTTCAGGATTTTCCTCCAAAATATTCTCCAGTTAAAATTCCTAACAGTTTAAATTTGAGGAATTAATTCTGGAGAAATAAGGGTTTTCATGAAGGTAAACTTGATTTTCTGGAAAGTGCTCAGAGAGCTGAATCCAGCAAAATTTGGTTCACTCGATTTGGAGCTTCCTAGCCAAAGTTATGAGGATTTGAAGTTTGAATGGAATCTGAAAATCGGGAGAAAAGTTTAAACTTGCGGGGGCCCGCCGGGACACGTGTCGAGCGCGGAGGTGTCCGGCACACTGAGGCCCACAGGGTTTTGCGCGCCAGCACACCAGATCCCGGCCGCAGCCCGATCCCGATTTAAAATACCTCCCGCTGACAGCTGGGGTCCACCCCCTACTTCAACCTCACGCCGCCCGCGCTCCGCCACCGAGGGACCTCGCCGGAGAGCTCGCCGGCAGCTTCTGTAAAGCTCCAAACTTCACGATCTTGGCCGCCCCTGCCTACTTTCACTCGGGGAACAGGATTCTGGGGTCAGCTCGTCGTGACAACGGCCGGTACATGGTCGGCGACGAGCCGCAGCCTCGGGAGAACTTCGGTCGCGTTGTCCACCCTCCCTAGCACCTCCCCCGATCAAGCTAAGGGTCGTCGAGCATCAGTGGACCATAGGAAAGGTCGACATGAGCTCTACGGAGCTCGGGAAGGGCTGTGTTGGGCTGTCACCGTGCGACCTAGGCCGGAAATCGGGATTTCTACTAAAACTCGAAGAACAGCGGTCTCCCTCCACGGTTCTTCGTGGTTCCTGCTCCTATGGACCCGCACGGGCTACTAGAAGTGATCCCCTCCATAAGAGGATGAGTGATGTAGTGTGGCTTACGAATTTCTCGGATCGGTACCGACCTCACTTTTGCACACCGTCGCGAAAATATGAAATTCCGGTCGGAGCAGTGCTTGTCACGCCGCTGGAGCTTGCGGAAATGAAAGAGGGGTTGGAGGCAAACCTCTTTGCTGTTCACAGCTCCGTGAACGGTGGGCTGTGGTAGCCGTAAGGACGGTTCCCGCAGCGGCGGCTCGGGCTGAACCGGCAGAGATAAGATCGCCGCGGTGGAGCTCGGGGAAGACCGCGCAGGGTCTGGAACCGATGCGAAGGTGTCGAAGATGGCTTGGTGCACCCGGTGCTGGTCTCAGATAGCCGAGAGGGTCACTGGATCGGCTGGGCGATGAGGAACCGAACGTTCACTCGGGCGGCGAGGTTCTTCGGCTTTTTGGGTGGAAGTGCGACGAGGCAGCGGTGGAAGGCGCCGGTGACCACTCGGGCGGTAGATAAAGACCCAGAGAGTCGGTTCCGCGGCTGAGATCGGCAAGCAGCTGGTGGCTTCGCCGTTTCTTCGCCGTGGCGGCAGCTGCAGCGCGCGCGGTTACCCGAGCTGAGCTCTCAGTCGGTTTCTTTTGCTTCAGTAGCTGACATGTGGGTCCCACCCGGGGTTTTAACCTCTGAAATTCACTCCTAATCACTGTTGTAAATAGTGAGCCCCAAAATACCCATGGTGATTCAAATTATTCACCCATGAGCCATTTGAATTGAGTAGGATTCAAATTGGGTTTGGTTTGAATGAATTTCAGCACATGTTCAGTTTGAAATTCAAATAAAGATTGAATTTGCCCCACTTAGCTCATGTCAAGATGAACTCCAAATGGAGTGAAAATTGGTGTGTGAGCTCACAAAAATGTGCTGACTAAGAATGTGCCTCCCACTTTTGAATTCATGGGATAAAAACAGTTTGAATTTGAATATGGTTTCAAACTGCCCTCTTCCTAACTATACCCAAAATGACTTCAAAAAGGTTTTGAATTTGGGTGAAACTTGGCATGGACATCCTTAGCAATGTGTAGGAGTTTTCATATGTCCAGCCCCTCTATATCAGATGCGGGAAATACCCCTTTTGCAATATGTGAGTTTGTTTTCTAATGAGCATGTTGATGGTGGTTACTTGCTCTTCATTTGTGTTCATCAACTTTCCTCAAATGAGGTGTGTGGTGTGGTGATGAACACTTCAAATATGTGTCTAAAACTGAGGCCCTTACAACACTCATGTCCCCCTGCTTCAAATTCCTAAATTCTTGCTGCTGGGATCTGATAAAACCCATAGGAATATGATGAGTATGGAATGCTTCATGAAATTCCACCCATTCCACTTGATGGCCCTCCGGAATGGTGGCGAGATAAGCGAACCACCAATTTCCGGTGGCTCCATGGAGCTGTTGAGATGCAAATAAAGTCTTCTGATACTCATCACACTCAAACACTCCAAACTTGGACTCCATAACCTGAAGCCACTGATCAGCTTCCACTGGTTCGTTGGCTTCCGTGAAAATTGGCGGTTGTGTCGCCAAGAAGTCCAAATAGGCGTTCCGAGGTGGAACGACCTGTTGTGTACGTTGAAGTATGCCTTGTTGTACCAAGGCTTGGAGTAGTTTTGTGTTCTCCTGATTCGACTTGACCATATGAGCCATGACATCCGCCCATACTGTCGATGGCGGTGCCCGTGGTGGAGTCGAGTCATCGCCGTCGGCGAGAACCTTCAGCCCTACTCGGAGAACGAATACGCACCATACTGCAAAAAGATAACTTTCAGGGGAGTCAAAACTTGATCTCAGCAGTATGTGGCAGTATGTAAAACATAACATGCTAAAACTGTATGAAAGCATAACAAAAATTCATGTTTACATATCTTCCTAAAGCCAACCTAATCAGTCCCCTATTCTGTACAGAACAGACCTTTTTGTACTTAACCAAGATTTTGATCCAGTTACCTGCATTTTCATTACTCAAGTTGAATACCAAAGTTAAAGTTAACTTCAGTATATTTTCAACTAGCACTCATATGCCCCTATATCATTTCTGGATCAAAAGTTATGATTGCTCAAAGTTGACAGAATTTCCGGATAAAATTTGCCAGCATCTCCTCTGAATGTGGCTTTTTTCATCACAGTTGTACATAACAAGAGAGTACAATTCTAGAACAAACTATGAATTAAAAAATGGTTGCAAATTTCATAACCTTTCCAATGGTGTATCATATGACCCTTAGGGATTTTTCTACAGAAAGTTATGGCTAATTTACAGAAACATCCAGAGAAGTTTGCAGCTGTCCTGTTTTCTGAACAGTTTGCATTCAACTGGACATTCAACCAGTTTAGCGTCTGATTTTGCTCTGGAGTTCTACATAAATGTTGTAGAGCACTTAAAAAAATTTACAGAACTGTATCATACAACTCCATTGGGTCAATCTATTCAGAGTTATGCTCTGTCAAAGTCCAACAAAAAATTCTGCCAGAACAGAGCACTCTGTTTTTGGATTAAATGAAGCCTAGCAAGTCTCTTCTTTGAAGCTTAGTTCAAATGAAAAGATCAGTAACTAATATGTGCTTTACAATATCCATTTTTAGTTTGAAAGTTAGTCATGAATGATTTCTTCATAGGAAAGAAGACTATCAAGTGTAGTATGGTGGCGATGCACGCTCGGAAGACCTCAAAATCTGTCGCTCTGAGGTGGTTTCATGCTAGGGTTGCTAAAGACAAGATGCTCGCCGGATAGTCCAGACTCTATGTGCAAAGTTTGACGACCTAAGAAGAATTGGAGAGGGAGAATTTGAAGATCCCGTACCGGACACTCGGTTTTCACCCGCTAGAGCAAAATCTTCAAATTAGCCGGCGATGATCCATGATTTGCTCCAAGCTTCGGAGGAGAGCAGCACCAAAGTAGTGCGCTTCCGTGGCCATGCTTGCTCGGGTGTGACAGCCGCTGTGGTGGGATGTCCACGTGCGCCCGGTCATCGGTTTGAGTTAGGTCGCGGCGGATGAAGCTGTTCACGGGGAAGGGAGGCCGAAACTTGCTAGCTCTCACGGTGAGGAGGTGAGGAACGGGTGCGCCGTGCTGTTTTGCAGCTCAGAGGGCAATGAGCATGAGTTTTTCCCGGTTTCCCGGTTGCTCCCGAGGCAGCGGCGCTGAGGTTCTCTGTTTATGCGTTTGCTCGCGAGGAGGAGGAGGCAAAGTCCTTTTGCTCGGTCTCTGAAGAGGTAGATCACGTCGAGAGCACAAGGAGGCATCCAACCAGTCGCCAGCACGAGGAAAATTCAACAAGAGGTGGCGCTGCGGCAGCAGCTCAGTGTCTCCCGGGAGAAGCTCCTCGTTGGAGTTGAAAACAGAGACCAAGACTTAGTGTGCAAGTCACAATTTTCAGCACAATGACATGTGGGCTCCACCCAAATTTCCTCCCCAAAAGATATCCTCAAGTTAATCCTCTCCAATTCCAAAGTTCTGAATTTCAAAGGTGGGCTAGAATTTGAATTTGCCAAAATCAGTTTAAATCTGAATTGCAAACTGAATTCAGTTTGAATTTGAAAATGCTTCCATTTTATTCCTTTTTAGCCCACTCTAAAATGAAAACTTTGTCACCCAACTTTTTCCTCAAATTCCAAAGCATAGGGCTGCATGAGTATTCAAAGTTTTTGGCCACAATTTGTGTGAACTTTGAATTTGAAATCTTATTTTTAATCCTTCATGCAAAGGGGTATTTAAGTCCTTATTGGTTCAACAACCTAAAATGAAAATGTGAGCCTCTTTTTGGATGAACATCCATGAACAACTTTGTGTGAAGAAAAATTTTTAGCAAGTCCCATTTTTCATGAATTTGCAACACATATTCAAGCCAATGTTTATTCATAAACATTTTTGGGACTTTTACATACCGTCCGTCGTCACTCGCACGGTTGTTCTCAAGCCAATCACACCTTGAGCTACGTGTTCACGTTACTAACCACGTGATGGGGTCTCTCCTACTTGCCTATAGCACGCCAGGGAAGGGCGTTGCTCGAATACCCCAAACTAAAGCTGGTCAGGTTACCTGCCACCCGTGATGCTCCATCCTTAAGCTTGTGTGCACTAGTGGACAGCGCTCACATGCACCCCCAAGACATATGAAGTTCCGAGATGCATGATTTTCCGACATATCAAATAGGTTAATATTGCCACTTTCTATACACTAATAACATCCTTATGTGGCCTAATAACTCGTTCCTCACCGAGTTTTTGAAAATTGAACCTTTTTAAGTGCGTTAAACCTCAACTATGCTATGATACCACGCTGTAATGACCTGAAGGTCCCGACATGCCAGGATCTCGCTGAGGGGTTCTGCGATAGACAGCACCGGATAACACACATAAAAGGCCATAAGAGAAAGCAGAATTTTATTACATAAACTAGTTTATGAACATAGTTACATCAAAATAACGTAAAGTCTGCACCCGCGGGCATGAACTAAGCAAAAGGTCTCACGTTCAGCCCGTGAACATGATCCCACTAGCACACACACACACACACACACACACACACACACACACATTAACATGGCGGCGTGCACGGCTCCCACTCGACGGTGGTTTCCCTTTGGGGGTCCGTCTCCTCCTTAGGAGCCTCCTCCTCATAGAACTCTGCAAACGCTTCAAACATAAGCAGTAAGCACAATGGCTCAGCAAGACTGACCCGTCTCACCTAAACATTAAACTCTATATGCTGGGTTTGCATTGTATAATAGGAAAGTATGTTGCAAAAGACACGCCTAATTAGTTGACTATTACTTTCAAGTTTTAGCCACAAGTTAGTGGGGAACCTTGTGCCAAGACACATAGGAAAGCCGCAATCAAACAAGAAACACATTTTTAATTGGCTCTAGGCTAAAGCATTTCATTAAAAAACAATGTAAAGCTTTCAACCAGCAACATTTTATCATGACAACTAGCCTATTCTTTCTACATCACAGTACAATGAACAAGTGGTACTCACTGGCTGCAAGGGACAGCGATTATAATCGATTTACACCTGCTGGGTTACCCGAATAACCCGTCACGTATGCCCGTACTCGACGATGCCTACAGCAACCATCACGGACGTCGTACGCAACCACCTTTCATCCGTTAGCCAAGTGTTAAGCCGGTCCTATCATCCCAAGCAGGAGGTATCTACACGGAGCATCCGCAGTGCCCGCTAGCCGATTTACACCTCACTGCTTTCAACCTACCCTCTGGACGACAAGCAATGCCTCAACAGATCACTACCCGAATTATATCGGTTTCCCGGTTCCCATATATCTGGTAGGTCATTGGTACTGTTCAAGCTTGCTCAACAGTGCCACACATGGCTTGGTCCTCAATCGACACAAGCAGAGCTATGGCACCCAGGCCCCAAAGTACTGCTGCCCTTACTCTCCGCTCGGTCTCATTTTCTTGCCATGTGATTCATTGTCTATCTTTCTAACTGAGTGGTGTGCCACGAAGCCTATTCTCGCGAGTAGTTCCAACTACTCGACTTGTACAGAAACCTATACCATTTTAGCATTGCAGTGGCTACTCAAGGTTTAAAACCTAAGCCCAAAACCTCTGGTTCTCTTGGCTATGCATTTGGGTTTCCAATCAAGACTCTAAAGCACAATTGTAGGAATTGCATAAAGTAAGTGAGCAAAACATAAGACTTTGTAAATGGGTTAATGCAAACCAGAGCTTGCCTTACTGCTGATCGTTAGCTAATTGTTCTTCCAGAGTAATGAAGTCTAGAACCTCCGGATCTTCTTCAATCTTAGCGACTACACGAAAAAGAAACATACGATGCGTGTCAATTAAAATGCATTTGAGTTATTGTGATAATGTGAAGACTATAAGTATAGCTAGACAGCCCTTTTGACTCTGAAATTTTTACTGTGGCTTGGTGACAACCTAACCAGGGACTTAGCCAAATTTCAATTGAAGCAAAGCTCATTTGAGCTCTGCACAAATAAATGTGTATTTGACCATATTTAGAGCTCTTATGACTTTCTAAGGATTTCCATGGGGCAAAACTTATTTTGTTGGAAAGTACTCAGAGAGCTGAATCCAACGAAATTTTGTTCACTCGATTTGGACACTTCTAGCAAAAGTTATGTGTGTATGGAGTTTGAACTCAAAACTGAAAATCGGGAAATGTTTAAATTCTGCCAGTGGGTCCAGGGCTACATGGCACTATTCGGGAGGAAGACACACAGGTTTACATGTTTACAACGCACATTCACAATTCGATCCGGGGTCACAGAAGATCTGGTTCCGTTCGAAATAGTGGCTGACGTGTGGGACCTGCGTCCATTTCTTCCTCCCCTCGCTCCCGCGCGCGGCGCTCCGCCCCTCGCCGGAGTTCGCTGAAACTTGCTTCTACGGCCACCTCCCGTGCTTTATCTCGCCACTAGGCTCTAAACCAACATGAGGAGCATTCCAGTGAAGTTTTCCCACGCCGGCAATGCCCCCTACTTAGCTCACGACGGCACAGCGGCTCACACTGACTCAGGCGACGTCGCCCGCCACCTCTAGCCCATCAAATACTGGGTTTTCAAGCTCTACAGCACCGGTGTGACATGTAGATGCTCGACATGAACTCAAGTTAGCTCGGGCGAGGATCTAAGTGAGCTCGCACCGTGCGCCCGACAGCTTCCGCCAATGGCGCCGTTAGAAAAACTCGAAATCGGCCGTCTACAGGGGTTTTCACACTAGGGTTGCAAAGGAAAGTTGTTCACTATCGATTCTATCTCGTGTATGTGAAGTTTGAGGAACCCTAAATGATTATGGAGCGAGAATTTGCAAAAATTGTACCCGAACCTCGGTTGGTGCTGGCCGTAGGGAAAACTGGAAATACTCCGGGGAGCTTCCACGGCTTGGGCTGAAGTTTGGAGGGAAGCAGCTCGGAGTTCTTGCGCTCCTATAGGCGTTCTTGCTTGGGCATGAAAGGCCACGGTTCGGGTTGTCCACGAGAGCCTCTGTAAAAGTCCCAAAAATGTGAATGCAAGGAAACGGATGTTTGAGCATCATTGTGTTTCGGGTTCATAAAAATTGGGACTTGTTTAAATTTTTCCACATGTGATGACACACATGAGTGTCCCACCATTCTCGCCTAGGAGCAATTGAGTGTTTGGCGAATAAAGTTAATTTAAAACCCATGTGTAAGCTCTCATGTACAAGGGGGAATGAAATTCAGAGTTTGAACTCAAATTGTTCAAGTCAAATTTCAAATTAGGGCAACCAATAGGAATGCAAACGGTTGTGCTAAAAACCTCATTTGCAGCAGCCAAACCAGAAATCAAGTTTCATATTTGAATTCCTCGGGTCCAAATTAGTGGGGAGGCAAAGTCTCATGAAGTTTTGGAGATAGTTTTGCTACCCATTTTTCAAA
Source organism: Neostapfia colusana (assembly GCA_030760725.1). Classification (NCBI taxonomy): domain Eukaryota; kingdom Viridiplantae; phylum Streptophyta; class Magnoliopsida; order Poales; family Poaceae; genus Neostapfia; species Neostapfia colusana. Next base: position 25,006,463 of record JASWHV010000017.1, on the reverse strand, counting down.
TGGACTTTAAATGGCATAGGAATTCAATTACAAATTTAAATATGGATGAAACTTGCTCTAGTATCCAAATTGAGTTCAGATTGTAGCCCCACACAACTGAATTTTGTAATTTGCCAATTTTGATAAATTTTGAGGGGATAAGGGGGACATTGGGGCCCACATGTCACAGAGCAGAGTAGACTTGCACCCTAAGTCTTCGGTCTCTGTTCCACTCAAACCCACCGAGGAGCACTTGCAGAGCACCACCGAAGGCTTAGCACTGCGCCACCTCCCCATAGTTTTCCCTGCGCTGGCGACCATCTTAACTGTTTCCTTCATGCTTGGTGTGATCTACTCCCCACAGCCCAAGACAATCGTGTTCTGTTTCTCCTCGCTCACAACACACTCGAACACAGCTTGTCCAAGCTTGCTGCCGCCGCGGTAACACAATCGGGAACCCACCAGACTTGTGCCACAGAGCCCCGCCGAGCTGAAAAAACGACGTTGTAGAACCCTCAGCTACCTCCTCGGTGCCGAAACTGAGCAAATTTCGGTTTCCTTTCCTCGGGCGCGCTGTTCTTCGCGGCGACCTAAACCCGCCGGTGATCGGACGCACGTGGGAAGCTCGCCACAGTGGCTTTCACGCCTGAGCAAGGGCACCCAAGGATGCACCATGGATCCGTGCTGCTCATCCGCAACCCTCAAGTCGAGCCATGGACCACCGAGCGCCAATTTGGAGTTTTTCCGTCGGAGGACACAATTCGACATTCCAGTACGAGACCAAGAAATTCTCCCTCGTTCTTCATTCTTAGGTCACCAGATTAGGAGCGAAGGAGCTAGGCTAGATGTAGGTGATCTCCTCTTTTCAAACCTAGCTTGAAGCCGGTGAGAGCCGACGTATTTTGAAGTTTTCCAAGCGCAAAACCGGCAATATCATTCGGTCGCATGATGAAAGCATAGTAGCCGCTGTTCCCGCACTTGTTTGCATCTTTGCCGAGCCTCCCTAGCATCCAAGGATGCTCTAGAGCCAATCATTCAAGCTTTTGGTGCGCTAGGACCACCGTCCGATGGCACAGGAGCTCTTTCGAGGCCGCCACACGTCGTCGGCACGTTTCTGGTTCTCTAGCGCCCACGCCGACCCCACCAAACGATTCCCCGTAGCTGCAAACCAACAGGCGGCGATCCTCTGGCTGGATGGCATCCGGGAACGCCCCTCCGGCGAGGCATCGCCTCAGTCTGGCGAGGGGGAGGGCGCACGCCGGAAGAAAGCGAGAGGAAGAAGGGTGGGGGAGGGCCCACCGGTCAGTGAGTGAATTTTAAACCCGAGATCGGATGTGGCTCGGGATCACGTGTGGATGTGCGCGGGGTAACCCTGTAGCCCATGTGTCCTCGAGTTTCATTGGCTAAGATTCAAAACGTGGGCCCAAGTCCATTTTCAATAGCAAAACAATTCCAGTCTTAGCTCCAACTTAGGAAATTCATAACTTTGTGTAGGAAACTCCAAATTTAGTAACTCAAATTGGGTTGGATTCATTTTGCAAAGATATATCCAAATATGAAACCCAATTTGTATGAAAGTCAATAATAAATTCTGGAAAATTCATTGAAATTTTTCTGAAAAAAGAATTATTGAGGGAGTTTGGTTCATCCAAAGATCCTAAAATTTTGCCGTAGTATTCTTTAGGATATTATTGAACTTTCAGAAAAATTTCATTTCATTTGGAGTTGATTTGAGTAGGAATTTCTAGAGTACAATCTTCTGTGCTCAAAATTGTCCAGAAACTTTTTCAGAAAATGGTTTTCCTTTGTAAAATCAGTTCTGGGAAATCCTTAGCTCCAAAAATCATAGGAAAATTTATACATGATCTATGAGCCATACTTTAAAGGGTAGTTCACTTGATTGGGCATGAAAATGCATATTACTCCAGCATTAATTCCTTGTAGCATAACTGCTTATAGAATTATTCTGGAGGAACTACTCAATGAAAAGTCCTGAATTTTGGACTAAGAAACTTTCTTGTGACCAGGAACTTACATGTAAAGTTTCAGCTCATGTTGAGCCTTAGAACTTTCTGTATGGGTTTTCCATTCTTATGTATATGAGAATTACATAGGAAACCTTGAGGGAATTATGAGGGGCACAATTTTCATTCACTTTAGCTGCAATTTGGCAAGCTAAGTTACTGAGTAGTGTATGACCTGCTGTAAAAATTTTTAAGTCAGTGGAGTTTCTAATATTCAGTTTCATTCAAAGCTTTTCAGCCACCTCATATATCTATTCTGTAACATAGACCATTAGGACTTCCTAGGGCAGATGAAGTTAACCTTTAAGTTTCTTTGCACAACAGAGGCAAACACATCCTTTTTAGCACTCCCACACCAGCCTCTGTTCTTAACAAGTTTAAGTTTTAAATTATCTAGTTGCATTATGAAACTTATACATATACTTGTCGATAGTGCTTACAACGAAGGCGGTCGACGACGGAGTTTGACGGAGTGTATTCACTGAAGTGAATCAGTTGATGAAGCCTCAAGGGAGAGAAGATTCTAACTAAATTATATACTACTTACCAGCAGCAACAAGGCAATCCCCGGTTTGCATTGAACAAGTTTTTAAAGTTTTGCTTTATATACATACTTAGTTTGAAGTATGTATGTGCATTAGGTATAGGATGGATGAAACCCCAAATGCATAACGAGATCATTCCAACAAGAGTGCGGGTAGTGTCTAATTCGTCGAGTAGTTTACGCTTTGCTTAATATGTATAGACTTCGGTACAAGTCGAGTAGTTGGAATCTACTCGCGAGTATAGGCGTTGGGACATACGGGATTGGTTCGAGTGATGTGAGATCACTTTAGTAAGAAAAATGAGACTAGGCAGGGGCTAGGGCGCAGCAAGAGGAAGTCTTGTGGGCGCAGCCCTGTCCGTGTCAATTGAGGACCGATCCGTGTCGGTCCTGCTGAACAAGTATTGAACGTACCGAAGGCATATGGGATATATGGGCCCCGATAAACCGATGTAACCTAAACCTCCGGGCATCGAGACATAGCACACCGATTTATAGGTGTAGGTTGAGGGCAGCCAGGTGGAAATCTTCTAACGGGCATAGAGAGATGCTCCGTGTAGGGAACCTCCTGCTCGTTTCGGTGTGACCGGTTCAACGTTTGGGCTGTTGGGTGAAAGGTTGTCCCATACGACACGGGGTGAGCGTGCTGTGTGCAGCTCCGCGTGTGGGCGTACTTGACGTGCTATTCAGGTATCCCTGCAGGTGTATATCGAGTTGATTCACCGTCCCTCGCTGTTATGAGTACCGCTTGTTCACTGAGTCGTGACGTAGGGTAATATATTAAATAATGTGATTCAATATTGCTGTTATGATTAACTTGTATTGCTACTTGTGTGCCACCAATTATCACTTACTAAATTTCACATTCATGAACTGTTAACTTGTGGCTAAGAGATGAATTAAGGATGAACTTGTAGGCGTGTCCTTTGCTGCAATTTGCCATCCCATGTTGGTTATGAACTGCATATAGAGTTTCATGTGTAGGTAAGGCGGTTAAGCCTTGCTGAGCCATTGTGCTCACGGTTGCTGCTATGAGTGTTTGCAGGTGAGGATTACCCCACGGACTCGGGGTACGAGTCCACCGGCGAGGGCAACCCTCCATCGGGGACCACGGCTGAGTGGGAGCCGTACACGCCACGCTGAGCTGAGGAGTGGAGCTAGTGTGGGTTGTCCATAGGGCCAGACAACCGACTTCTGTTAGTGGGCGTGAGTTGTAAAAATTTATCTTCCGCAGTTGTAGACTATGTATTTAGATGTAAACTGAAAGTTTGTACTACTTTATACATATTCAGTTGTTTGTCTATGTAATACAATGTTTGCCTTATGATGTGTGCTGTCAGGTGTCGCATCGTGCGGCACCACCCTCTGAGATCCTGGGCGTACGGATTCCGGTCCGTCACAGCCTCCCTTTCGGTTGTTGTTCGGCCGCCGCGCGAACACAGAGTTCCCCGGGTAGCAAGGCCTAACACCAGTCGGTGGCGCGTCGATAAAGTAAAGGGTGATGCCCTGGTGCCGTTTTGCCACTGAGGGACCACTGTTCGTGATCACGAAGACTGGTTTCTGATCGGCCGAGGTTGGCGGCGATGGCTCTGTTCTGTGCGAGAGAGAAGGGCTTCGGTTCTTCTGTTCGTGAGCAAACAGGATACGCCGAGGAGTGATAAGGACGTCGAGCAGCTAGTTCCAGCGCTATCACGGGAACCAGGAGGTGGCCGACATTTTTCCCTCGGTGGTGATCACTGCGTTGGCCCGAAGAACAGAGTAACCGGGTTCAGTCGGTTCAATCCGATGTATGGCTGACAGGGGGTCCCACCTCCAGTAATTTGTCCCAAAGACTTCAATTTCTACTACTCTGAATTTTGGAGACCCTAATATCCCTTGCACTTTGATCAATTTACCCAATGACCATTTGAATTTGAATAATTCAAAGTGTAAAATGGTTGGGATAAATTTGCAGCACACGTGAGGTTGAAATTCAAATTCGATTTGAATTTCCTCAAAATAGATCATGTCAAGATCAACTCCAAATGGAGTGAAAATTGGTGTGTGAACTGATAAAAATGTGCTGAGTGTGAATGTGAATCCCACTTTTGAATTTGTGAGATGAAACAAGTTTGAATGTGAATTTAAGTTCAAACTAGCCTTTTAGTGATTGTACCCAATAGTACCTCAAAGAGGTTTGGGTTTGGGTGAAATTTGGCATGAGCATTCCTAACAAAGTTTAGGGGTTAATCATATGCTCATCCCCTATATGATGCATGTGGAAAATACCACTTTTACATGCGACTTCATCTCCTAATAAATATATTTACGGTGATTACTTGCTCTTCAAATGTGTTCATGTTTTTACCACAGTTGAGCTGAGGTGTGGGTGTGATGAACACTTTTAGCACGTGAAAAACTTGGGCCCTTACAAGAGATTTAGATAATTCAGAAAAATTTACACAAACTTTCAATCCACTAATCATCACAGAGTCTCATACGAAAGCAAATGTGTGACGGCCTGGCCCTCGACGGGGTTGTGTCGCTCGCCCGGGAATCGCATTGGGTGGTGCCGTGCGATGCGGCACCCAACAGCATGCACGAAAAGATGGTAAGAACATGGGAAACCCTTTTATTATTCAACATAAGCTCTTTTACAACACAATGTACACACGCAACAGAATATAAAATCTGTACATCTACTCACTCTCGACCCTAACTATGCCGAAGAGAAGTCGTTCAGCCCGTGAACGCTTCCTACTAGCTTCACCAAAGTAATGCAGCGGCTAGGTTTCCAGTGATTTAAACGAACCGTGAGGTTCATCTCACCGAAGCACCCTCTTCATAGCAGGCATCCTGCTACCTGCAAAAACAATTAAGAAGCAACCGTGAGCACTAAGGCTCAGCAAATCTTAACCGTCAATCCTAAACATGTAACTCTACATGCAGGGGTAGTAAGACAGTAGGAACATGGATTTGCAAAATGAAGCTTGACTAAACTTGATCCTTATATTCAGATTCTCATAGCATTCATTTTAGTGGTCCTCATGCCTCACAACACCGGAAGTCCACAATCAAACAAGAAACGATTATCCCGATGTTGCTAGCCTAAGGTGGAATAGAAATTTAGATGGCACTATATCTACTTCAGTCAAGGTTACAATACAATGAAAGCCATAAACAACAAGTTAAGAGACTTAGTTCCTCCTCTTACTACGTCACGGCGCAGTGGGCAAGTATGCTCAATCCACTTCCACGAGCGACTGTGTTATGAATCAATTACAACCCGGAATACACGACACATACCCCGGCTCGAAAAAGTCACTCTTTCTTACGTTGTATGCAGCAACCTTTCACATGACACACCAACATAGAAAAATGTTTCACGCCGAGCAGGATGGTCCTCTACGCGGACACATCGAAGTTGCCCGCTAAAGGATTTACACCTCCCGCCTTCTCAACGACATTCCCACGTGAAGGATGAGTTTCTATATCACGGTCCATCGAGTTACATTGGATTCATGGGTCCCATACCCCACAATACATCCAGTACAGCTCAAACTTGTTCAGCAGGACCGCATACGCATGGTCCTTAACCGACATGGACGAGGCTAAAAACCAACCTCCACATTTGCCTTACCCTCCCGGCCCAGGCCCAATGTGGTCTCAAGCATTGTCACACCCATCATAGGTCGATACAACCTTGAGTGCTCCCTCCTACAGGAACTCCCCATCCCCATCTCATTTTTCATGAGGGTGCTCTTATAATTAACCTTACGCGAGTAAACTCCGTTACTCGACCTTTCTCGCGAGTAGCTTTTTACTACCCGACTTCTACCGAGCTAGCTACAACACTAGCTTAGCATCTACGATGAGGCAAAGCCTTTGATAACCATCTACTCAGTGATTTCATGGTAATGCAATTGGAGTTTCAAGCATCCTAAACGTAATGCACAATATCAAGTCTAACAACATTAGGTGAAAGTAAAGCAAAATTTAAAACGTAATTATATACAAACCGGGGCTTGCCTTGCTCAACGGTTTTGTTAGAGACTAGGAGTTAGTCTTCCTCTGGATAATCCGCCAAACTTGTCACGAGATGGAGATCCTCGCTGATTAGTTGAGTCCTTGTCGAACGTCGATGTCACGTGAGCTATTAAGATGCAATGAAAATATATTTCAAAAGTTCTTGAAAAATGCTTTACAAACTTTTGCACAAGTTAACTCACACTTAAGAGGGACAAACAACAGCAAGGTTTCTGATGTTGGATCTACAACCTTACAGAGGAAGAATACTAGGTGAAAAGGGAGGTAAAATTAATCACCATGTGATTAAGTCTTCATATGAACACCTAGACCTAAATAATGGTAGCTCAAGATCCATGGGTAAAATGAAGCTGAAAAAATAACCATGGCTTCAAGGTATAGTATGTAGGCAGTGTGCACAATTTGAGGTCCTGAAATGGCCCCATGTGATCACATTAATTTCTTATGTGGTTTTATCTAATCTGCCTTTGCCTCCTAGATCTTAAGCTTTTCTATGCTTAAAAATATACTTTTTTTGAAGTACAAAATGTCCTGAGTCCATAGGAATTGATTTTACCATTTTTGGAGTTTCCAACATGGAGATATGAATTTTACAAGGATTGGGGAAAAGCTGAAAATTGGATCTGTCCATTTTACTATTTTTCTGAGACATAGAGGATTGACACTTAATTTGGTGAAGCAAATGAGGTCCAATGACCCTGAAATTTTACTGGAGTTCCAGTATATTTAGAGGAAGGTTGCACCCAAAATTGGGAATTTTTCAATACACAGAACTGCTGGAATTAAATCAAAAAAAATCTCATTAAATTAATTAATGAGCCAAATCCAGGGATTTTCTGTGAGGGCCCGGTCCCGATCATGGGGCCGTGCCGCTCGCCCGGGAATAGCATTGGGTGGTGCCGTGCGATGTGGCACCCAACAGCACACATAATAAAGCGTCATATTACATAAATCAAGCGAAAGCTTACAAAGTGAAAATTTTACAAATACTTCTCAAAATATTCTACAGCGGAAGACTAATACAACTCACGTCTCATACCTATGCTAAGCAAACAGAGAAAGTGTCCAGCCCGCAGACCCTTCTCGCTAGCAACACTATCACAATAGCAGCGGCAGGGGTTGCCATGAGTTCACCACTCGGAGAGCTCCGAGTCTCATCGGACACCCGTACACATCAGCGTACAGTTATTACCTGCAAAACAACTTATGCAGTATCCGTGAGCATGAAGCTCAGCAAGACTTAACCGTCTCCCTAGTCATGAAACTCTACATGATAAAAATAGAGGGCTGAATATAGAAGTTTGCACAAAAGATGAACTTGAGCAAAAGGAAAGTCCTTGCTTTCAGTTTTAAGCAACTTTTATAGCCCTCGCACAATTTACATCGAGATTCCACAATCAAACAAGAAACGCTTCATCTCGATGTCACTTGCCCGGAGTGAAAGTAACTTTAGTGAGCTACCCTAGACTCATACAGACCTTGCGCCATCAACATCGAGACTCCACGATCAAACAAGAAATGCTTTGCCTCGACGCTACTAGCCCAAGGTGGAAATTAAATTTAGTGAAGTGTTGATCGTTCCTCATCTCCATTATGAGGATTTCTCACGAAGCATATTAAACGTTTCCCAGTTTATTACTACGTCACGACGCAGAGAACAAGTATGCTCGGTCCATTCCGCGAGCGACGGTGATTGCAATCAAAAACACCCGGCTGACACAACACGTATGCCTGTACTCGACGTTGCACACAGCAACCATCACTGACGTCGTACGCGGCAACCTTTCACATGACTCCCAAATGTCAAACCGGTCCCACCGACTGAGATTAAGTCTCTCTACAGAAAACCCTCATAGATCCGACTTCTCTATCCTTTCAGCATCGGCATCAGAAGGTGAGGTATGCCTCGACACCCAGGTTAACATGTTACATCGGTTTCCTGGGTCCCATATAGCTAGTATGCATCCGGTACACAACTCAAACTTGTCCAACGGGCCGCACACGAGAAAGGGCCTTAATTGACTCAGGCATAGACTAGGTGTAAAGGCCCAAGAAAAGGGACTTGCAAAAACTTTTCATCACCTCACAACACCACAGTTTTTGTTGTGGATAGCTTGTGAAAGTTTGTGAAGAGCAAGTAACCTCCATCAAAAGAGTGATTAGAGGGGAAAGCCTTCACTTTCACAAAGTAGGATTTCTACACATGAACATGAGAGGTTGAGCTCACCCCTAGGACTTAAAAAGTCTTGGGAAGGTTCAGGCCAAGTTTCATGCAAATCCAACACTTTTTGAGGCACTTTTGAAGGTATTTGAAAAAAAGGCCAATTTGAATGTAAATTCAAATTGCAGCAACTTTCGTCCCTCAAATTCAAAAGTTAGCTTCATATTCAAACTCAGCACATTTTTCTGAGTTAGCCCACCAATTTTCATCATCATTGGAGTTCATCTTGTCGGGAGCTAAATTTGCAAGAATTCGAAACTGAATTTGAATTTCAGTTCAAACATGAAGCAAATTTAGCCAAACAAAGTTCAAATTTGAGAACTCAAATTCAAACCAAAACTTAGGGGCTAAGTCTCACATTCAATTGTGAGTAGCTGAGGATATTTTGGCACAAACAGAATTGAGAAAAATTGGAAAAAGAATAAAAGGGGAGGCCACTCACCGAAGCTCGGCAACGGCCGGAACCATGCCCGCGACGGTGACAGAGGTTCTCCCTACTCCGGCGATGTCGCCCGGGCTACTTAGGGCCTTATTCTTCCAACGGTTTGCTCCTACAGCTCCGCTGTGGCATGCTGAGCATGGATATGAGCTTGGTTGGCCATGGAAATGGCCGGAACTAGGACCTCACCGTCGACCTAGGCCCGATATCGGTTGTGCTCAGAAAACTTCGAAGAACCGTAACCCTAGCCCATGGTTGTTGCTGGTTTTTGACCCTAGGTGGTCGTGGCAGGGTGTAGATCGTGTGTGTAGCTCGGTATGCCCGGTGATGAGCCAATACTCGTGGATTTTAGGATTTGGTGGTGGCTCGATCTTAAGACTACCGAAGCTTCCCCGGCGAAATCCTCCCCCGACAGTACACGAAATGAAGAACAGATTGTACCAGAAGGATTAGCACCTCAAGGCGGTTCTTTCTTGTGTTGCTCGTCGGGCACGAGAGCGCCTGTGTTGCTCAGACGCTGGCGATCAATGGAGGTCGGCGCTCTGTTCTTGCGCGGAACCAAGGAAGGAGCTCGGGTGGTGGTCGATCTCGTTCGGAAAACGGGAGAAGGGGCGGCGTAGCGTGTGCGCTGGCCTTTGAACCGCGACTTTTGCACCGTGAGGTGGCCGTTCGCACCAGTGTGTTCTCCAAGTCGAGTTAGGCACAGGCAGCAAATTTCATCGAAGGTCGGGCGGTGGAACGTCCGGCGGCGAGCGCTCCGGCGAAGCGCCGCCGCGGGAGCTGCGGGAGGGCGCGAGGTAGACGAAGGGGGGGCCGGGTCCACCGGTCAGCCCCTGGTCTCGCGCGGGGATCCGGTTGCGGCCGAGATTCGATGCGGCGGCGTGGGTAAAACCCCGTGGGCCACGGTGTGGCCTCATTCTGAGTGGGCCGGCTTGAGGAGTGGGCCCCACTCGCAGGATTTAAACATTTTGGGAATTTCCAGTTTTAGTTCAAACTTCAAATGAACAGAACTTTTGCTAGGAAAATACAAATTCAATGAACCAAATTTTGCTGAACTCAGAATTCTGAGTACTTTCCAGCAATATCAATTACAGCTCATGAAACCTAATAGTTTTCCAGAATTAATTCCCTAAATTTAAACTGTTGGGAATTTTATCTGGAGAATTACTTCATGAAAAATTCTGAAATTTGGCTGAGAGGTTCATTGGAAAATCCTTGAGTCACAGTAAAATTCTCAGAAGCATCCAAGTTCATTTAGTTCCCCTAATGGGGTGATTAAGTGAACTGCCCTGAGAAAATAGAAAAATGTACAGAAGCATTTTTCAGATTTTCTCAAATCTTAATTAGGGCATAACTTTCAGTAGAATACTTCAAATGACATGAAACCAATTCCATTAAAACCCTATTAAATTCTAGTTTCCAGAAACTAATGGTTGGAGCCATGAAAACCCCTGGAATTACATAGAGGCTTAAATATTGACCAAATGGTCTTTTATTTGTACAAGGTTCAAATGAACTTTGTTTCAAAGAAAACTTGGTCAAGACTCTGGTTAGGACTCTACCAAGCCACCATAAAAATTTCAGGACCAAAGGGGAGGGCTAGCTATAGTTATTAGTAATTATGCATTCAAGTTACACATTGCATTTAAATTGACATGTAGTATTTCATTAATGTGTAGTCGCTGAAGGCGAGGAGACTCCAGAAGTGCTCGACTTCCTCCTTCCGGACGAAGACCTAACCCCTGACCAGAAGCAACAAGGCAAGTCCCGGTTTGCATTAAGCCTTTTTTAAAGTTTTTACTTTGTTTACATACATAGAGTGAAGTGTGTATGTGCATTAGGTGTAGGATGGATGAATACCCCACTTTCATAACCAGAATTTTTCCCACAAGAGTGAGGGTAGTGTATAAGACCTCGAGTAGACAAGCTATGCTTAATGATTCATAGGACTTCGGTACAAGTTGAGTAGTTGGAATCTACTCGCGAGTTAGGTTTGGGACACACGGGTTTGGTTCGAGTGATGCGAGATCACTTTAGTAATGAAAATGAGACTAGGCAGGGGCTAGGGCGCAGCAAGAGGAAGTCTTGTGTGTGCAGCCCTGTCCGTGTCGATTGAGGACCGATCCGTGTGTGGCCCTGCTGAGCAAGTATTGAACGTACCGAAGGCATATCGGATATATGGGCCCCGATAAACTGATGTAGCCTAAACCTCCGGGCGTCGAGGCATAGCACACCGATTTATAGGTGTAGGTTGAGGGCAGCAAGGTGGAAATCTGCTAACGGGCATAGAGAGATGCTCCGTGTAGGGAACCTCCTGTCCGTTTCGGTGCGACCGGTTCGACGTTTGGGCTGTTGGGTGAAAGGTTGTCCCGTACGATATCGAGTGAGCGTGCTGTGCAGCTCCACGGGTGGGCGTACGTGACGTGCTCTTTGGGTTTCCCTGCAGGTGTATATCAAGTCGATTCGCCGTCCCTCACGGTGACGAGTACCGCTTGTTCACTGCATCGTAACGTAGTTAATGTATGAAATGTTATGCTTCAATGTTGCTGTCATGATATAATTGTATTGCTACCTGTGTGCCACCAAATATTGCTTACTAAATTTCATATTCCAGAACTGTTAACTTGTGGCTAAAAGATGAACTAAGGATGAACTTGTAGGCGTGGCCGTTGATGCACTGTTACTCTCCTATGTTCATTGTACCCCGTATGTAGAGTTCCATGCTTAGGTGAGTCGGTTAAGTCTTGTTGAGCCATCGTGCTCACGGTTTCTGCTTAAGTGTTTTTCAGGTGAGAAGCCACCCACGGACTCGGGTTACGAGTCCACCGGCGAGGACTACCCTCCGTCGGGGACTACGGCTGAGTGGGAGCCATACACGCCGCGCTGAGCTGAAACGTGCAGCTAGTGTGGGTTGCCCTAGGGCTGGGCAACCAACTTTTGCTAGATAGGCGGGCATGAGTTGTGTAATTTAGACTTCCTCTGTGTAATATAAACAATAGTTTGTAACTGAAGTTTGTACCGGTTTGTACATTCAGTTTGTTTTCCCATGAAATATAATGTGTCCTTATGACGTGTGCTGTCGGGTGTCGCATTGTGCGGCACAACCCTCTGCGATCCTGGATGAGCGGATCCCGGTCCGCCACAGCCTGGTATCAGAGCTGCATTGGAGATAGAACAGTACTTAAGGACTGTATTACGGGAAAAACTTAGGATTACGGTGAGGATTCGGTAGTTGCCCAAGTAAGGACTATATTAGCGTAGTTAATTAAAGTGGCAAAGACTAAACTACGTGTTTTAATTCTGAATTTCAATTATGTAACGACACACCTACGCTCTGGTAAGAATGGTAAGGAACGCCACCAAAAGCGGTTCAATTTCGGTTAGCTCCCCTGACGAGGAACGTGGTTCAGGGATAGGTCTCACAGCTTGGTGTGAGACGTCAATATGAAACTCTTGGACTCTTCATGTTCCTGAGTTCATATGAAACGCTGATCCCTAGCGTGCATTAGGCAAGTAAGTGGAGACCCCATCGCGTGGTCAGTAACGCGAGAGTGTGTTCGTCTGGAAATAGCCCAGGAGCACATACACAGCGCTTGCCATCGGCGTGCCCTGCAGGGCAGTAGGTGGTATCTGTTGGGTTGATAACATTCCCATCCATGACGACCCGTTCATGACATACTCGGGTTCCCCGTCGTGTGGTGTTGAAACACGATCACGTACCTTGAGACGTGACTTAGCTCAAGGACGGCCGTATGACAATGATACGGGCGTTTGTATTTACTTTTAAATATGATCCTGTCTGAAATGAAAACAACCATTGAGTGCACCATTATTGTGTGGTCTTCTGCAGGTACTAACCACGTATGTATCCATGTAGTAAACGTGTGCGAGAGACCGTTTAGTGCCACACTTGAGACGTATATGCCGGTATAATCCGGTTAGGATTTTCTTTTGTGAGGAACGTAGTACCGACATATTATAGGCATGTGCATGAAAAATAATGATAACAAGAAACTAAAATCACTAAGTTTCAACATTTAGGACCCTGGTTGGGTAGAAGAATGTGATAGTGGAGCAGGATAGCCAAAGGAATGAAAAACAGAGTGCTCTGTTTTGGAGGAGCAAGTTTTCTGATCTTCAACAGGGCATAACTCACAGGTCTTTTAGCCCAGGGAGGTGTGGTATATAGTTCTGGAAATGTATTTAAGTATGCTACAACTTTGTTGTAGACTTCCAGATCTGAAACACACCTTAAGATGGCCTAAATTCCATAGGAATGTAAACTGTCCAGAACCAGGACAGAGTTAAACACTCTCTGGACTGTTCTGTTTTTTCAAGCATAACTCCCAGTAGAAAAATCTAAGATGGTCATATGATACATCCTTGAAAAGGGTAGAAGATGTGTTACATCTTTGCAATTCAAAGTTTCTGAAATTTCAGCATAGATTTCAGTGGAAACCAGAGTTGAAAACAGCAACTTCCCAAGGGAGGTGCTGTTAAAATTATTCCCGGAATTCTGCTGACTTTGAATTACCATAACTTTTTAACCAGAGCTTATCTGAGGGCAAATAAGTACTCGTTGGAAATATACTGAAGTTAACTTTAACTTTGGTATTCAGCTTGAGTCATGAAAATGCCCAGAACCAGATCAAAATCTCGGATATGTAGAAATTGGTCATTCTGACAGAGGAATGACAGTTGAACTCATATGAGAGATTGTGGTACCCTAGAGGGGGTTTAAGTACTTCCAATGGGGTAGAACATGCTCATGAGAGGTTATCTTCAACTAGTGAAAGATCTGAGTATAGGTCTCACTCAAGTTTCTTTTACTAGAGACCATGTTTGTGTCATATTGAAGATAAAAGGGTAGTATACGTGATGACAACGCGATAGTAATGTCTCGTAGTGACCAAACCTAGTTATGGTGAGCTTCCAAAGAGGAGGTTCATCAAGTTGGATGTCATGGCTACAATACCATGGCGCTGTCTTGGAGACTCGAACACGGACGGTTCATTTAAACTCTCCATTCCACCGTCCACATTCCATGGTGTTAGACACACCAGTCCGGGAAATTTCAGCAATTAATAATGCTGAAGCTCTCAAGTTAGAGGACATCCCCGTAGTCCGGGAGTACCCCGACGTGTTCCCGGATGATCTTCCGGGTGTGCCATCTGAGCGGGATGTCGAGTTCAAGATCGAGCTTGCACCCGGGACTACGACCATATCACGGAGACCATACAAAATGGCTCCAAATGAGCTGGCTGAACTGAAAGAACAGCTCAATGATCTGTTGAGCAAGGGCTTCATTAGGCCGAATTCCTCGCCTTGGGGATGCTCAGCGCTGTTCGTAAAGAAGAAGGATGAAACCTTGAGGATGTGTGTGGATTACCGGCTGCTCAACGCTGTCACCATCAAGAATAAGTACCCACTGCCCCGCATCGACATATTGTTTGATCAACTTGTGGGTGCAAGTGTGTTCTCCAAGATGGACCTTCGCTCTGTATATCATCAGATAAAGATCCGGGCGGAGGATATCCTGAAGACGGCCTTCTCGACGAGATATGGATTATATGAATATCTCGTCATGTCCTTTGGTCTCAGAAACGCTCCAGCCCATTTCATGTATCTCATGAACTCGGTGTTCATGCCGGAGCTGGACAAGTTCGTGGTAGTCTTCATCGATGATATCTTGGTTTACTCCAAGACAGAAGCCGAACATGCCGAACACTTAAGGATCGTTTGTCAACGATTGCGAGACCACAAGCTCTATGCTGTTCAGCAAATGCGAGTTTTGGATCAGCCAAGTGCCATTCTTGGGACATATTATCTCAGCAGAAGGCATTGCGGTCGACCCAAGCAAAATAGAGAAAGTGCTGAAATGGAAAGCTCCCACTTCAGTCAATGAAGTCAGAAGCTTCCTCGGATTAGCGGGATACTATCGGAGATTCATTCCAAGCTTCTCCAAGCTCGCTAAACCGATGACAGAATTGGTGAAGAAGGGAATGAAATATGTTTGGAACACGGCGTGTGAAGGAGCGTTCCAAGCATTAGTGAAGCATCTCACAACAGCCCCGGTCTTAGCTCAGCCGGATACAACGAAGCCCTTCGACGTGTATTGTGACGCGTCCGGTATTGGGCTCGGCTGCGTGTTGATGCAAGAAGGACGTGTGGTCACATATGGCTCACGCCAACTTCGGAACCATGAGCAGCACTATCTGACTCATGATCTAGAGCTTGCTGCAGTGATTTTGGCGCTGAAAATGTGGAGGCACTATCTCCTGGGGAATCTGGTGCATCTCTACACCGACCACAAGAGCTTGAAATACATTTTCACCCAGAAGGAGCTGAACATGAGGCAAAGGAGGTGGTTAGAACTGATCAAATATTATGAAATTGAGATTCATTACCACCCCGGCAAGGCGAATGTGGTTGCCGACGTGCTGAGTCAGAAATCACATGTCCATAACCTCACCATTACACCGGTGGAGGAGGAAGAGCCGAGTTTATACTTGGTTCCTTATGGATCGCTTTACAACCTTGCCCTCATCCCTACCGTTAGGGAGGACATCATTGCAGCTCAGAAGATTGATAAGGGTATGGCACATCTCCGGAGACGGATAGACAACGGGGAGATCAAATGTTTCCGGAAGGATGATGTGGGGACGCTATGGTTCAATGACCGCATAGTTGTACCCTGGGATATGGAGTTAAGGAAAAAGATCCTTGATGAAGCTCACTTGTCCAAGTACTCCATTCATCCGGGCAGCAACAAAATGTACCAGGATTTGAAAAAGAAATTTTGGTGGACACGGATGAAGCGGGAGGTAGCGAAGTACGTATCTGAGTGCGATACGTGTAGACGAGTGAAGGCTGATCATATGAAGAAATCAGGGCTGTTGCAACCCCTGAAGATCCTGGCATGGAAATGGGAAGATGTAAGCATGGATTTCATTTTGGGATTGCCCCTAACTTCCAGCAAACATGATTCCATTTGGGTGATCGTCGATCCGTTAACCAAGACGGCTCACTTCATCCCGGTGAATACACGTTACAATGCCGGCAAATATGCGGAGTTGTACATAGCGGAGATTTTGTGCTTATATGGGGTACCCAAGACCATCGTCTCGGATCGAGGTGCATTATTTGTATCTCGCTTTTGGGAGCAGCTACACGCTGCATTGGGTACTAAGCGGATCAGGAGCTCCGCCTATCACCCTCAGACCGATGGCCAAACAGAGAGGGTGAATCAAGTAATAGAAGACATGTTGAGAGCATGTGCCATCCACCATGGTAGGAACTGGGATGATCACCTACCGTTGGCGGAATTCTCGTAATTCTCGTAAAATAACGGCTATCAGGCGAGTATCAAGATGGCACCCTACGAAGCCCTCTACGGTCGCAAATGCCGCACCCCATTAAACTGGTGCGAATCCGGTGAAAGGGTCACATTCAGGGTTTATGTGGTGAATGACGCCGAAGAGCGTGTTCGGACGATTCAAGCCAACTTGAAGGCCGCTCAATCCCAGCAGAAGAGCTACGCTTATAAGAGGCGTAGACCGTTGCACTTTGACGTCGGGGAACACGTGTACCTCCGCGTGTCTCCGATGAAGGGCGTACACCGGTTCGGTGTGAAGAGGAAACTCGCTCCTCGTTTCATTGGGCCCTATGCTATCACCGAGAAGTGTGGACCAGTGGCGTATAGACTGGAGCTACCGGCATCTCTTGCTGGTGTCCATGACGTTTTCCATGTTTCACAACTGAGAAAATGTCTGAAGCATACCGCTGCTGTTCCTACCGAAGACATCGGCGAGCTGCAACCGGATTTAACGTATGAGGAATATCCGGTGGCAATTCTTGATGAGAAAGCCAGAACCACGCGTAGCAGAACGCTGTGGTTCTACAAAATACTCTGGAGCAACCACACCGCCGAAGAAGCGACATGGGAGAGCGAGGAATTCCTTCGCTCAAATTACTCGGAGTTCATGGCATCTCAGCACGGGTAAGTCCCTATTACAACGCTGTCTCTTCTTTTATAATCTCAGGACGAGATTCTTTTAAGGGGGGAGGGATGTAAAGGCCTAAGAAAAGGGACTTGCAAAAAATTTTCATCACCTCACAACACCACAGTTTTTGTTGTGGATAGCTTGTGAAAGTTTGTGAAGAGCAAGTAACCTCCATCAAAAGAGTGATTAGAGGGGAAAGCCTTCACTTTCACAAAGTAGGATTTCTACACATGAACATGAGAGGTTGAGCTCACCCCTAGGACTTAAAAAGTCTTGGGAAGGTTCAGGCCAAGTTTCATGCAAATCCAACACTTTTTGAGACACTTTTGGAGGTATTTGAAAAAGAGGCCAATTTGAATGTAAATTCAAATTGCAGCAACTTCCGTCCCTCAAATTCAAAAGTTAGCTTCATATTCAAACTCAGCACATTTTTCTGAGTTATCCTACCAATTTTCATCATCATTGGAGTTCATCTTGTCAGGAGCTAAATTTGCAAGAATTCAAAACTGAATTTGAATTTCAGTTCAAACATGAAGCAAATTTAGCCAAACAAAGTTCAAATTTGAGAACTCAAATTCAAACCAAAACTTAGGGGCTAAGTCTCACATTCAATTGTGAGTAGCTGAGGATATTTTGGCACAAACAGGATTGAGAAAAATTGGAAAAAGAATAAAAGGGGAGGCCCACATGTCAGCAGTCTTAACAGAGAAGTTTCCTCGGGTGATTTTTCCTCGACCGAAGTCGAGCGCGCCAGCGCGACCGCGCTCCGACCACCAGCAGCCGTCGAATGGCCAACTCACGGTGCAAAAGTCGCGGCTCAAAGTCCAGCGCACACGCTACGCCGCCCCTTCTCCCGTTTTCCGAACGAGATCGACCACCACCCGAGCTCCTTCCTCGGTTCTGCGCAAGAACAGAGCGCCAACCTCCATTGATCGCCGGCGTCTGAGCAACACAGGCGCTCTCGTGCCCGACGAGCAACACAAGAAAGAACCGCCTTGAGGTGCTGATCCTTCTGGTCCAAACCGTTCTTCATTTCGTGTACTGTCGGGGGAGGATTTCGCTGGGGAAGCTTCGGTAGTCTTAAGACCGAGCCACCACCAAATCCTAAAATTCACGGGTATTGGCTCATCACCGGGCATACCGAGCTACACACACGATCTACACCCTGCCACGACCACCTAGGATCAAAAACCAGCAAGAACCATGGGCTAGGGTTACGGTTCTTCGAAGTTTTCTGAGCACAGCCGATATCGGGCCTAGGTCGATGGTGAAGTCCTAGTTCCGGCCATTTCCATGGCCAACCGAGCTCATATTTGTGCTCAGCATGCCACAGCGGAGATGTAGGAGCAAACCGTTGGAAGAATAAGGCCCTGAGTAGCCCGGGCGACATCGCCGGAGTAGGGAGAACCTCTATCACCGTCGCGGGCATGGTTCCGGCCGTTGCCGAGCTTCGGTGAGTGCACCAGTGTGTTCACCGAGTTGAGTTAGGCACAGGCGGCAAGTTTTATCGAAGGTCGGGTGGTGGAACCCCCGGCGGCGAGCGCTCCGGTGAAGCACCGCCACGGGAGCTGCGGGAGGGCGCGAGGTAGACGAAGGGGGGGCGGGTCCACCGGTCAGCCCCTGGTCTCGCGCGGGGATCCGGTTGCGGCCGGGATTCGGTGCGGCAGCGCAAGTAAAACCCCGTGGGCCGCGGTGTGGCCGCATTCTAAGTGGGCCGGCTTGAGGAGTGGGCCCCACTCGCAGAATTTAAACATTTTGTGAATTTCCAGTTTTAGTTCAAACTTCAAATGAATAGAACTTTTGCTAGGAAACTCCAAATTCAATGAACCTAATTTCGCTGAACTCAGAATTCTGAGTACTTTCCAGAAATACCAATAAGCTCATGAAACCTAATAGTTTTCCAGAATTAATTCCCTAAAGTTTAAACTGTTGGGAATTTTATCTGGAGAATTACTTCATGAAAAATTCTGAAATTTGGCTGAGAGGTTCATTGGAAAGTCCTTGAGTCACAGTAAAATTCTCAGAATCATCCAAGTTCATTTAGTTCCCCTAATGGGGTGATTAATTGAACTGCCCTGAGAAAATAGAAAAATGTACAGAAACATTTTTCAGATTTTCTCAAATCTTAATTAGGACATAACTTTCAGTAGAATTCTTCAAATGACATGAAACCAATTCCATTAAAACCCTCTTAAATTCTAGTTTCCAGAAAGTAATGGTTGGAGCCATGAAAACCCCTGGAATTACTTAGAGTCTCAAATATTGACCAAATGGGCTTTTATTTGTACAAGGTTCACATGAACTTTGTTTCAAA
Organism: Neostapfia colusana; assembly: GCA_030760725.1. Classification (NCBI taxonomy): domain Eukaryota; kingdom Viridiplantae; phylum Streptophyta; class Magnoliopsida; order Poales; family Poaceae; genus Neostapfia; species Neostapfia colusana. Next base: position 24,986,913 of record JASWHV010000017.1, on the reverse strand, counting down.
TGAAACTTGGTCAAGACTCTGGTTAGGACCCTACCAAGCCACCATAAAAATTTCAGGACCAAAGGGGAGGGCTAGCTATAGTTATTAGTAATTATGCATTCAAGTTACACATTGTATTTAAATTGACATGTAGTATTTCATTAACGTGTAGTCGCTGAAGGCGAGGAGACTCCGGAAGTGCTCGACTTCCTCCTTCTGGACGAAGACCTAACCCCTGACCAGCAGCAACAAGGCAAGCCCCGGTTTGCATTAAGCCTTTTTTAAAGTTTTTACTTTGTTTACATATGTAGAGTGAAGTGTGTATGTGCATGAGGTGTAGAATGGATGAATACCCCACTTGCATAACCAGAATTTTTCCCACAAGAGTGAGGGTAGTGTCTAAGACCTCGAGTAGACAATCTATGCTTAGTGATTCATAGGACTTCGGTACAAGTCGAGTAGTTGGAATCTACTCGCGAGTTAGGTTTGGGACACACGGGTTTGGTTCGAGTGATGCGAGATCACTTTAGTAATGAAAATGAGACTAGGCAGGGGCCACGGCGCAGCAAGAGAAAGTCTTGTGTGCGCAGCCCTGACCGTGTCGATTGAGGACCGATCCGTGTGCAGCCCTGTTGAGCAAGTATTGAACGTACCGAAGGCATATCGGATATATGGGCCCCGATAAACCGATGTAGCCTAAACCTCCGGGCGTCGAGACACAGCACACCGATTTATAGGTGTAGGTTGAGGGCAGCAAGATGGAAATCTGCTAACGGGCATAGAGAGATTCTCCGTGTAGGGAACCTCCTGTCCGTTTCGGTGCGACCGGTTCGATGTTTGGGCTGTTGGGTGAAAGGTTGTCCCGTACGACATCGAGTGAGCGTGCTGTGCAGCTCCACGGGTGGGCGTACGTGATGTGCTCTTTGGGTTTCCTGCAGGTGTATATCGAGTCAATTCACCGTCCCTCACGGTGACGAGTACCGCTTGTTCACTGCGTCGTAAAGTAGTTAATGTATGAAATGTTATGCTTCAATGTTGCTGTCATGATATAATTGTATTGCTACCTGTGTGCCACCAAATATTGCTTACTAAATTTCAGATTCCCGAACTGTTAACTTGTGGCTAAAAGATGAACTAAGGATGAACTTGTAGGCGTGTCCATTGATGCACTGTTACTCTCCTATGTTCATTGTACCCCTCATGTAGAGTTCCGTGCTTAGGTGAGTCGGTTAAGTCTTGTTGAGCCATCGTGCTCACGGTTGCTGCTTAAGTGTTTTTCAGGTGAGGAGCCACCCACAGACTCGGGTTACGAGTCCACTGGTGAGGGCTACCCTCCGTCGGGGATTACGGCTGAGTGGGAGCCGTACACGCTGCGCTGAGCTGAAACGTGCAGATAGTGTGGGTTGCCCTAGGGCTGGGCAACCAACTTTTGCTAGATAGGCGGGCATGAGTTGTGTAATTTAGACTTCCGCTGTGTAATATAAACAATAGTTTGTAACTGAAGTTTGTACCGGTTTGTAAATTCAGTTTGTTTTCCCATGAAATATAATGTGTCCTTATGATGTGTGTTGTCGGGTGTCGCATCGTGCGGCACTACCCTCTGCGATCCTGGATGAGCGGATCCCGGTCTGCCATACTAGGTTCACAGGACCACGTCCTTGAGCCTTCCATTCACTGCCCGGTCTCCATTCCCAACTATGAGGATCAATTCCCAACTCTTCCGATTGATCCCCCTTAATCCCTATTCACGAGTAGGAAACTGACTACTCGAGTTATGTCTCTTTTAATCCACTTTTGTTAACTTGAGATCAGCAGTAATAATCAATTGATAACCTACTCTACATTATACTCCAGGGTTTTCTGGGTCATGCATTTGGAGTGTCATACCACCTAGACTTAATGCAAGAAACTAAATGCTAGACAATATAAAGTGAATACAAATAAAAACTTGTAAGTTTTGATGCAAACCGGTGCCTGCCTTTGTTTTGAAGGTGACTTATATATATATGAAGTTCAGTTAGTGAAGACCACTTGGCTTGATCAATAGCTTTCCCCCTTCCTTGATCTCTACTCCGATGACTTCAAATTCTCCACATAGATACTGCACGTAATGAATATGCATATATGTTTGATTGTAAAAATTTTACTAACAAGTGCTAAAGATAAGTTTAAAACTGGAACTCTGTTTAAGAATTTAAAATGACACTGGTGCTAGTGGTCTGGGTTTGGGTTAAAGTATTATGATCAAGTGATAAGTGGGGTTTATCACTTGGGTGGTGATCACCTAATGAAGTTGAACAGAACATGACTGATCCAGGGCTCCAATGGAGTTGGAAATTTTCTTGTGAGTTCTTTGTCCCAAGAAAGTCATCTGGACCAATATTTGGAATTTTTCAATGAATAGATCACTCAGAATAATTCCCTAAGCCTTTAGGCAAAAAGGAATTAATTCTGAATAAACTTGCACTCTAATGCAAATTCAAGTGAACTACACTTTCAAAGATAGCTCAGGGAGTATGCATGAATGTTCCTAGGATTTTTGGAGCTAGGAATTTCCTAGGACTGAATTTCCAAGTTTTGGAAATTTTCTGAAATTGTTTCTGTTCTCCTTTGAACACAGCAAATTCAAATCTGAATTCCCCTAATAAAATGAACTTAAAATGAGCTGAACATTTTACATGAGTTTACTAACATCCTGAAGAATATTCTGGAAAAATTTGAGGATTTTCGGATAAACCAAACTCCCTCTAAAATTCTTTTGCTGAAAAGCTTTAAAGAATTTTCTATAATTAAATAATGAGTTTAATACACATTGGGTTGCACATTTGGATAGAACTATTCAATATGAACCCAACCCAATTTGAATCATTAATTTTGGAGCTTCCTAGCAAACGTTATGAGGTTCTAAAGTTTGGGGAAATCTGAAATTGAACTCTGTTCTTTTTTCCAATTTTTCAGAGGCATAAGAAATTAGCACCATATTTGGCCAAGCAAATATAACCCAATACAACTGAAATTTTTACTGGAGTTCAAGTATTTTTGGAAGAATCTCCTGCCCAAATTTGGGAATTTTCCAATACACAGAACTCCTGGAAAATTTCCTACAAGATTTTCATTATATGAATTTATGAGCCAAATCCATGTATTTTCATAAACATTGGGTTGTACCCCTGGATAATACTCTTTTATAGGAATCCAACAAAATTTATTTGACAATTTTTGGACACTACTACACAAAGTTGTGGCTCTCCAAAGTTTAAACTGAAAACTAAAAATCCTAAAATGTTTAAACGTTGACTGTGGGTCCAGGGGGACCACGTGTCACTTGCCGGGACAAGCCACATGGGGCCACTGGACTCTTCCCGCGCGGCCGCAAATAGATCCTGGAGCCGCAGCAGATCAGAAACTTAAATCACTGTCGCTGACACGCTGGACCCGCCAGTCGTCTTCAACCTCTAGCCACCCGCGCCCGCACGCCGCCGGGCTCGCCGGAACTGAGCTGAACTTTGCCGTACGGCCAGCTCCCGAGTCCTCCCTCACCGCTAGGGCCTAAAATTGTGCGCTGAACACAATGGGAACCTTTTCCCCAACCGGCAGTGGCTCTAACCTAGCCGGCGATGGTGTGGCGGCTCGGGATCATTTCGGCGATGTCGCCCGATGCTTCTAGCCCGCCAAAGCCTCGGTGGGAGGGCTCTACAGCACCGGGGGATCCCAGGGGAGGTCGACATGGCCATGCAAGGGCTCGGGGAAGGCTCTAACCATGGTTGCACCGTGGACCTTATCCTTCCCGCCTCGGTCACCGTTACAAAACCGTGAAATACCCAACCTACGTGCAATTTCAAACTAGGGATGTGAAGGGCTAATGATCGCCGACTACTGGCGGTCATGTATGCAAGTTTTTACGACCTAGGAACGAGCAGAGGGATCGAATTCGGGATTACCGTGCCGGAAGGTCGGTTTGTGCCCGCCGGAGAAACTTCCTTAAATTCGCGCTCGGTGGATCATGTCACGGCTTGAGCTTTGGATATGAGCACCACCGGGTCCTAGCGCACCTGAGGCCACTCTTGCTCAGCCATGAAAAACTCCCTGTCGAGCTGTCCACGTGCGACCTTGCCGTCGATTCTTATCCAGCCACCATGGGAACACGGAGTCCTCGGGTATAGGAGCTGAACACCGAGCAGTGGCACGTTGAGGAGGGAGAGGGCGAGGCCCTGGTGCCATTTTGCAACTCTCCAGCCTTTTTTCAAGCTCGCTAGAGCTGGCTGCCCATCGATTGGGGATGGCGGCGGGGGTTCTGTTCCTGTGCGCGAGAGAAGAAGCAAACCGAGGGTTCTCTCGGGGTTGTGGCACGGGAAAACACCGGTGGAGGTGGTATGAAAGGAGGGCCAGCTTGCCAGCACGAAGAAAACGAGCAGGAGGTGGCTCGGAGCTGCTCCTGCAGTGTCGTCCAGTGGAGTCTCTGTTGTCTCGGTTGCTTCGAGTGGGAAACTGAAGACTGGAGACTGAAGACTGAAGATCTTTTGGGCATATGACAAGTGGGTCCCACCTTCCCCCTTATCCCCTCTCAACAGCTATCAAATATCTCCACACTTCCGCAAATGCTGGGTATCAAATGGTGGGAATTCAAATCTGAAATATGTGTGGATATTTGGACAAGTTTCATCCAAATTCAAATGTATATTTGAATTCCTTGCAAATTTAAGCTCATTTGAAAGATGGATAGCAAATATCTTAAAAATTCATGAGACTTTGCCTACCCCCTAATTTGGACCTGAGGAATTCAAATATAAACTCTGATCTTTGATTTGGCTACTGCAAATGAGATTTTTAACACAACAGTTTGAAAATCATTGTGTCACTCTCATTTGATTTTTTTGAGTTGAACAAGTTGTTCCAAAATCTGGCTTTAGCTTTCTCACACCAATGGGAACTTCCCACTTTGGTTTTAGATCCCTCTTGGGTTCCATGTCTTCAAATAAAGATTTGAACTTGTGTGAAGAAAGCTCCCATGTGTGTTATCACATGTGAAAAAGTTTAAACAAGTCCCATTTTTGATACATAGGAAACCAACTTGGTGCAAACAAGAGTTTCTTTGTATTCATATTTTGGGACCTTTACATTTTCATAAACACTTGGCTGCACCCCTGGATAGTACTCTCTGAGAGGAATCCAATAAAATTTATTTCAGAATTTTTGGACACTCCTACAAAAAGTAGTGGCTATTTAAACTTTGAACTGAAATCTGGAAATTCTGAAAAGTTTAAACGCTGACAGCGGGTCCCACATGACAGGGCTTCTTCAACCGCGTGCCAAACAGCCGAGCGGCGGCGGTCTCCGGCGAGGTTCATGGGAACCGAGTTTCCGACCGCCTCCCGGGCTCGCCGCCCCCCCCCCCCCCACTATTTTGACTCGCTGAATTGATTTGTGAGGTCGCTGGTGGCCGGCGATGTCCGGAAAGGTGCGCGCACTGGCCACAGTGCCCACTAGGGTTCCGGCGACCTCGACCGAGCTCAACTCTTCACCAAACTTTCGGATTTTTGGCTCTAGAGCACCAGTGGAAGGTGTAGAAGGTGCAAATGGACGCTAAAACCGGTGAAACGGCCGGCAACACCGAGCTCCACGGTGACCCGAGGCGCTTTTTCCATGGCGGCACGAAAAACAGCAAGAACTCAGTCAATTATGGATGGTTTTTCTCAGTCCTTCTTCGAGGAGGGATGCTAGGAGGTGTACAAGCTGCGTGCAAGCCGTCTCGAGCGTTGGTGGATCATGTAACCCGAATTTGGGTTTAAACCGAGCTCGGCAAGTTTGCCCTAGGTTAATGGAATTCGGGAAATTCTCCACACCCGGTTGATCATTTGCTAAACATAGGGAAGCTACACGATCTATGGAGTATAGCGCATCTTTCTTGTACAGGGAGTTGGAGGCGACGACGGCTGTGGCGCTCTGTCCACGGTGACCCAAAGTGGAGTCCGCCGGTGCACCTCCAGCCAGCAACGCCGGGGTTGAGTAGGTAGAATGCCAAGAGCACACTGTGGCGATCGTTTTTGCTGTGGGGAGCTCGATCACCCGAGGCTCGGTTGTGGTGTGCGATCAGGTGACACCGAGAGCGGCACAGGGGTTCTTGCGTGGAGACAAACAGAGAGAGGCGCGCGAGCGAGCGAGGGGAGTAGAAGTTCGATTGTGCAGCCATCGTGGAAGATAAACGCAGAGGTAAACCGACCCGAAGAGCAGGAGGTGGCGCCGGCAATTCATCGGGAACGGGCTGCACCGAGCTGTTGTCCCGCGCTCAGCCGAGGGAAGAAAAGAACAGAGGCGGTTCTCAATTTGGGAGACTGACATGTGGGGCAGAGCATCTCATTTCTTTTCTATTCCCTGTTCTTTGAGATTCCCACACAAACATTATTCAAATCTCACCAAACTTGGAGAGCAGGCCAACATAACTATGAGGAACTCGAATCTGAAATCAGATTTTGAAATTAAGTTTGTTTGGTTCAGAATTCAAATTCAAATTTGAATTTGAACTCTCCCTCGAGTATTCCTCGGAATAAATAGTGTACGAGCTCCAAAAATATCCAAATTTGGATTATGAGCTCATTGGTACATAAGAAATGCATTAGTGAATTCACTTGTGTGCATTTGGACAATCTGGATATGAATCATTTTAAAATAATCAAAATTGTATTTGAATTTCCCTCCACTCTACTCATAGAGGATGTGTACATGAGTGTAATTTAGGGAGTGAAGTTCTTTACTCAGGTTATCATGTGTTAAGCATGAGCTAAAGAAAATTTTTAACTCTCCCTCATGTCCATTTTTGTGTTCATCATTTCATGTGACACAAACTCAAGCTTTCCTTTGCCTTAACTTTGTTTCATAAGGTGAAATAAAACTTTACAAAAGTTAGGGCTGTTACATTATGCAAACATAAAGACGAGGTTGTGGACAAGTGCCCATGGCTTCCACAACTCACGTCAAACACCAATCATTGATAAGCAAACTAACACAAATGAGTTCATGACGCGACTAATCGTTGGAATGCTAGATTAAGGGAAATAATATCTAAACGACTTGCATCACTGTGCTGGTTCCCCAGGGTCTTCATCTTCATGGTTGCTGCCCCTGACTCAGCTCTGGATGGGGAAGCGGGCGGTGGAGAAGTGCGACGACGCTTGTTCGCCCTGCAGTCTGGAGACTCAGGCGTCCAAGAGTCATTCTCGGACACACAGAGCTTGTTCTGATCCCCTCCTTCCCTCGCCCTCAAACAGGCACAAAGTGTAGCCTTGGTCCTCTACAGGATGTCACGTACATTCTAAAGCTCCTGCTGGCACTCCTGCAGTCTAGTCCTGAGCATAGCTGCATCCTCCAAGCACATATCCATATGCTCGTGGGTACTTCCATCCTGGACTGGTTGGTACTTGTATTCAGTTGTGCCGCTCTCGTGGTGGAGAACGTACATGTAGTCGGTCCTGTCCAGGTGACCACGGTTGATGTAGCTCTGACAGGTGATAGCCTCCCAGGTGGCATCTTTCTCAGCATTTGCCTGAGTCACCCTCCAAGCTGGTGAGTGGTGGATCTTGATCAAGCTGTTGTCGTGGTAGATCCTAGCCTCCACTACAGCAATACGACTCACTTACGACGGCCAAAACCGTCGTAAGTAAGGTCTAAACCATTGTAATTAGCTTAATTAAACCGGTTTAAGCCTAATTACGATGGTTTCTAGCCTTCGTCGGGATTTGGTCGTAAGTTAATTAACTTACGACAGCCACCGTCGTAAGTTACGCAACCGAGACAAATCACACAGTTATACAGACAAACAATACAATACACAATCGACAGTTCATTCATAAAGTCCAAGAAAATCTAAAAACACATAACGGCTACACACTCCCCTCACGACTACCTCCAAAGCTGTGAACGTCGTCTTCGCGCTTCCCTCCCGGTGTTGGTAGCTGGGGAGATGGAGTCTTTGCCTCCGTTGGTGAACCTTGCAAAGTAAATGAAAGTTAGACATGTCTATTCCTCTCTTTCCCTCTCTCTCCCTCATTCTCTCTCTCTCTTTCACTCTCAGTACTCCTCTTTCACTCACTCTCTCTCACTCTCGTTGTCCCTCTCCCCATCCCCCTCTCCCTTCTCTCTCGCTCTCGTTGCCCCTCTCCCCATCCCCCTCTCCGTCATTCTCTCTCTCTTTCACTCTCAGTACTCCTGTTTTACTCTCTCTCTCTCTCTCTCTCTCTTACTCTTGTTGTCCCTATCCCCATCGCCCTCTCCCTTATCTCTCTATTTCACTCTCACTACACCTCTTTCACTCTTTCCCCATCCCTTCGCGTGATACATATCTTTAGGCACTTTATGGGGCCGTGGAAAGATATCGCTGATCAATTTGATGAGGTTGTTGTAACAGTTATTAGAAAAGAAATACTTAGACTTAATTGTCATAAGTCTAGTCATGAAAGTGAGGAGGGTCACTTCCATATGTTCATGCAGCGGCTGTTCTAAAGCTTTGAGAAGCTCGAAGAACGCTTCAACCTCCGTTGTAGGTGGATCCTCCATAAGGTCTGGTTGTATAGCTTCTAGCATCTCATCCATCCTATCATCCCCCGTAATATCATCAATGTCCTCTGCCACTTCTTGTACAGTTTTAGAAGATATCTCGCCATGAAAGGTCCAGACCTCATAAAATGGCGTGTAACCGTTTCGACACAAATGTATCAAAAGTTCCACTTTGCCCAAAAACTTGGTATTATGGCATTTCATACATGGACATCGCACCTTATCGGTATTTGACAATGAAAATGCTCGATCTACAAAAGCATCTGTCTTGGCGAACCACTCATCTGAGTGACCACCAGATCTGCTCTTCCAAACAGTATACATCCAACTGCGGTCTTCACCCATGTTTTACTCGGCAGTACAAAGCTAGAGAAATTACGTTCACTTTACATCTATTGGAAGGGATAGATCCTAAACCCACCCAAGAGTGACCGAGAGGAGCATGCTTATAATGAGACGCGGGGTCCGGATCCAGACGAAATTTTGGCAGCATAACCCTGTTGTTCTCCAACTGCACGCCCGATAATGGTGAAGCGGAGAATATTAGGGTTACGCAAGTCAAAATTTTATCCAAATCTAGACCCCATGTCTCATCATAAGCATGCCCCCTCATTCACTCCCATGCTGTTAAAAAGGGACAATTCTGAACCTACACGCCTCACATGTGTAACGCATGTGAGACGGGCCGGTCCGAAACGGGTGACGCATATTGTATAGGTTACGTTAATCTTACATCTTGGAGTGATTTACCAGAGAGAGTTAAGAACGAGAGAGAGGAGGAAAGAACGAGAGAGAGAGAGAGAGAGAGAGAGAGAGAGAGAGGAAGTGGGCCAGCCGTCCTAAGTTATGCTCCATCGGGTCCCTCTAGTGATGATGTACGAGCCAAAGTTCGTCGCTATGGGCTTCTAGATCAAAACCGCAAAGAAAATGGTTCCGCAGGGTTCTCTATGGTGCTCTACTTTGTTTAAGCGCAGCAATGGGAAAATTGACTTTTAGGCAGCCCAACTGTCGGGCCATAAATGGGTTGTGCCGGGCTAAGCCGGCCCGAAGCCCGTTGATTTACATATCAATATTATACACTCAAGCAAACAAATTAAACTCAAATTTCTAACAATTTTTAACTAAATAATAAAATAAAACAAATAATTAACAAATAAACACACTAAATAATAAACAAAGAAAATTTACACCTAAATATGCAAATAAGAAAACTAATTACTGAACTAAGTAATATAATTAACAAATTAAATAACTAAACAATATCCAATATGAATCATTAACCAAATTATAAAATAAATATTAAACTAACTTAATAATCAACTAAACCAAAATAAAGTAACCTAATTAAGTAACAAATTAACTCAATAACAAAACTAATTAATAAAATAACAAAATTAATTATTAAATGAACTAAATAAATAACTTATACAATTAATAAAACTTACCTCGAAGTGGTGGCGAAGTGGGGCGGGCGGAAGCCACGGCGCGAACTCGGGAGGAGGCAACGGCGTGAACTCGGGCGACGGCGGGCGCGAGGTCGGTCAGGCTTGGGTGGCGGCGGGGCGGGCCAGGCGGCGCTGGTGACCTTAGGCGACGCGGGGGCTGGGCGCCGTGGCGGGGCTGGGCGGCGGCGGGGCCGGGAGGCGCTGGCGGGGCCGGGAGGTGCTGGGCTGGGAAGCGGCGGGGCCAGGCGGCACTAGCCTGAGGTGCGGCGGGGCTTGAGCGGCGGCACCTCGGGAAGAATAGCCCGAGCCCGGGGTCTGGGGTGGCGGATATAAATCGCTAATTACGACGGCCTAATAATTTACGACGGCCCAACTGCCAGGCCGTTGTAAGTTAGGTCTTATTTACAACGGGCCATGTACTTACGACGGCTTAGGGTGTTGGCCGTCGTAAGTTGTTTGTAATTTACGATGGGCCGCTAACTTACGATGAACGTGGGCCTACGGCCATCGTAAGCTAGTTTACTTACGACGGCTGACCAGGGCCGTCATAAGTTACGTTACTTACGACGGCTAGCCGTCGTAAGGTTACATGTTTCCTATAGTGTTCCGAGCTCCACTCTCGCGCTCTACGTGAATGGTCTTGGTAGTGTTGTAGTGCACTACCAGCTTGACGTTGTAGCCAGCGGTGTGGAGGATACATCGAAGACGCTGCAGCAGACTCCCTACAGCTACCCCGTGAGAGTGGTACGTCACAGGGTGATTCGCTTCCCTCAAGGCGGGTGCAGCTACAGGAACTCGTCCTTCGGTGGTCTTGCGAGCGGTGTGGATCATGCGAACCATCTAAAATAGAAAACATTTAAAATCAAGTGAGATAATGAGCAAATGAATACTCTATTTTGAACAATAGTTATGATGAGATGAATAAATAAGAGAACAATCTTAAATAACACTTTTACCCCACACAAGTTTGTAAAATAGTTTTTAAGAACATGATGTCCTTAAATACGTCTGTTTCTACCTAGGTTCACGTTCCTACGGGCAACCTGGCTCTGATATCACTTATGTCACACCCGGTTTTTCCGAAGACAAACCGAATGAATAAATACATGTATGCCAGGATCTGTTACTCATACATGTGGCGACAAATAGTGATTTATAAATTACAAGCCAAGTTCATCATAATAATTAAAGTATTACAATAACGTTCCAAGGACTTTATTGTGTTCAGAGTACAGCAAGTAACAATGCAGCGGAAATAATGTCTTGTGGGCTCCATTACAGGCGTTGCTAGGGGGACTCCGTAAACCTAGAATCCATCTTTAGGACCAAAGTCGTCGTTGTTGTACTCCACGTTATTACCTTGGCCTGAGCGCAAGTAAAACCAATGAAAAGCAAGCTTGAGTATTATTGGTACTCAGCAAGTGTGGGAAAGTAATGTTATGCAGGCTAGAACAAGGAGAGGCTAAAATCATGGTTAATGCACTACATAATTAAATCCTATCACCTTATGTCACACCCGGTATTCCATAAAAAATACCCGAGCGTATACTCACATGTATGCCAGGATCAGTTAAGTCATACATGTGCCGACAAGAGTGAAATATCATTATATTACATGCCAAAGTCAACGGTAACATTATATTACATCATATGTCATAATAGAATAATAAAAGTGTTATCACACTAATATTTACAACCAGCGGAAGTCTAAATAGTGGTCCTCCAATCCACAGGCGTTGCCCGGGGGTTACGCCAACCTAGAACAACTCCTCGGAATCGAAGTCCTCCTCATCAAAGTCTACATCTTCATTTGCACCTGAGCCAACATATGATATCCAACAAAAGCAAGTTTGAGTACCGAAGGTACTCAGCAAGTGTAGGAAAGAATGTTATGAAGGCCAATAGCAAGGGAAGGCTAACATGGTTAAGCACTATGCATTAATCCTAAGCCTTAGCTTTAATTAGTAACCTATCTTACTAAGTGATAATCCCACCAATCTCATAATTAAGTCATTAATGTTAGGTTACACCATCCAACAACCTCTTTCAATCCATATCCATGTTTCTCTAATCATGGACAAGTCCAAGCCGCTCTTGACCGTGAGCACGGCTGTCATGACAGTTTGGTTCTCTACAGAGATTGTACCACTTTACCCACAAGTAGTGATTTCATCCCCTGTTGCCAGGTGGACTAAGAAACCTCCCTGATATCCGTGGTTGCAAGCCACATTACACACTTCCTTTGGTGTGCGATCAGGAGATCACTACATGGCCTTTACAAAGGGTCTATCGGCAAGTACAAGCCCACTGAGGTTTCACCGCTGTAGTTCCTGGGAGTGACCCTCCCCTACAGAAGCCCCCTCTTGAGCCTTGCAGTTCCCAGGGCAGTCAAAAATGGACTCCCATTCCCCGCACCATCCAAACACTCATACTATACCGGCAAACTCCTAATTAATTGGCCAGGCTGCCCCATCTCAGTCTTGTGGTGGCACTATAAAGCCGGGTTAACTGTTCCATGAACCGGTCCTTAGAATCTAAGACAGGCACTAACTCATTCCCTAGTCTCGTGCACGAAGCACCAACCAAAACAACCAGCCTGTCTAGATTCCTTATACCATGACACACTCTTGTGTCTTTCATAAAATCCCACAAGACGAGTAACATCAATGTTCCATTCATTCTCTAAATTCTAGGTATGCATGGCTAAGCACATAAAATGATAACCATCAAATATCAATTAAGTCCCTCCATGGTTCAACAAGGAATGATAAAGGAATATAACTAGGGAAACAACCTAAATTAGGTTTCATATTAATGACATCATGCAAGCATTCTAACTAAACACCCTAGAATAGGAACAAAGTGGTCAAGGAACACTTGCCTTTGAATGAAGAGGGATTTACTTCAAACTCTTGCTCTTGAAGATTATGAAATAGTTCTTGGTTTGGTTCTATCCATACACATGCACACAAAACAATGCCAAGCATTACATAAGAATCTTGACAATGCACTTCAGTCATATATATTTGATTTTACACCTACACTTATTGATTTCATGTCATTTCATGTGAGTTGGAATGAAAGTAGGTTTCAATTGGGTATCTATATCCTTCTATTTTGCTTTTGCTATAGCCAAACACTCACTTTCAATTTGTGAGGTGATTTGAAATAATTTTAGTATTTTATTTGTAAATATGTTAATTTTGTTATAATTAATTAAATCCCAAAAATCATTTAAATTATTACTATAATGATTTTCAGAACTCATATTACTATTTTTCTACTTTTCAGAACCTATTTATGCATTTGGAACAGTTTCCAAAATTTTCCTTCATTATATAATATTTTTACCTATATTTTAGTATTTATTTAATACTTAAAAATTCTTTTCAGCCATTTAAATAATTATTCTGGAGTACAGAAACTTCAAATACCTAAAAAGTATAAAAACAGAATAGTCTTATGCTATTTAATGAATTTCTACAATTTTCTAATACTTATATTGTTTTTATTTTGATTTTTCAGAATTAATTTAATACCAAATAAATATTTTCAGTTTCTGAAAGTTATTATTTTTAACTTCAGAATTTGTTTTCTGTTCAGAATGTTTCAACAGTACTTTTAATAAATTTCCCACATTCTTCAGAGTTCATTTAACCTATTTTGATTAATTACAGAATTAAAAACAAACTTTTAAATTGATTTGGTTTGATTTGTAATAATTTCAAACTTTCTGGGGTTCAAATTGAAAATACAGAACTATTTTATTAATTTGCAAATTACACAGGGGCTATTTGGTTATTTTAAACTGAATTCCTAATTTCTAATAAGTCTAGGGTTAATCTTGCAATAAACAGGGGCTATTTTCTAGTTGTTTAAATCTCTAGGGGCCTAACCAGAAGATTCCTAACGTTTATAACTGTTTTGAATGTGGGCCGTTGGATCTGAGATCAACGGCCCAGATTTAAAATAACCGAACCGGTACGCATATTCTAATCAGAGCCGTTAACTCAAATCCGACGCACCAGAAGCGGCCACGTCGCCCTATACCTGTCTCCCCCGCGTCCGGCGGCCGCGCGATCGCCAGCGAGCGGCGGCGGTGGCCGGAATTTCTCGGTTTCTTTGATTTCTCCACCATTCTTTGATCTCTTGGTACCAGAAGAAAGAGGGGAGGACGGGGGACTCACCAAGGGGGTCCTCGGGGATCAGAAACGGCCGGAGAGGGTTGTCGACGGCGAGCAGTGGCGATCTCCGGCGATCTTCGTCGGCAGCGCTTCCCAAGCGTAGACCTTCGATGATTATTGTCGGGATTTCCTTCTGTAGGTCTTGTGATGGTGTAAGGAGGGTTAGAACCGAGGATCTCCGAGTGTATTCGAAGAATTTGAGTTTGTGGCGGTTTTTTCGATCGGAAGGAATTGGGGCGGTTTCTGCGGGGAAAATGACCGGGGGTCGGCTGTTTATATAGATGGGGAGGAGGCAGCAGCGTGGGGCGCGGCAGTTGCTGCAGAGGCGCCGAGTTTCGCACGTGGCCGAAGCAAATCATCCACATGCGATAATAGAGGGAGAAATGAGAGAGGGAGAGAGGAAGGCAGCGGTTGGGGTGAAGAAAACTGACGTGTGGGCTCCTTTGGCAGCGAGAGAGGAGAGAAGGGGGGCGGTTTTGATCCATTTGCTAAGAATTCGGGTATTACAACTCTACCCCCCTTAGGAAAATCTCGTCCTCGAGATTGGAGTTTACAAAGGAAATAGATTAGGAAATTGTGATTTGAGTTCATCTTCTCTTTCCCATGTAGCTTCTGCTTCTGAATGATGCTTCCATTGAACCTTTCACATCCGTATTATTTTGTTTCTTGTGACCTTTTCCATTGTGTCAAGAATTTTTATAGGGTACTCGGTATATGAAAGATCTTCTTGTACATCCAACTCATCCATTGGTAGTTGCTCTTCTGGTGTTCTTAAACACTTCTTGAGCTGTGATACGTGGAACACATCGTGTACGTCCGACAACCGAGAGGGTAACTCCAACTGATATGCTACCTCTCCTTTGCGTTCCAGTATCTTGAATGGTCCGATATACCGAGGTGCTAGCTTCTCTCTTACTTTAAATCTCTTTAGTCCATGCATGGGTGATACTTTGAGGTACACATAGTCTCCCACTTCGAAGACTAGTTCTCTTCGCCTTGTGTCCGCATAACTCTTTTGTCTTGTTTGGGCTATCTTTAAATTATTGCGAATTTCTCTTACTTTCTTTTCTGCATCTTTTAGTACCTCGGGTCCAAACACCTTATTCTCACCTATTTGATCCCAAAATAGTGGAGTTCTACATCTTCTTCCATATAGAGCCTCAAATGGGGACATTTTCATACTTGCTTGGTAGCTATTGTTGTAGGAGAATTCTGCATATGGCAAGTTCTTATCCCAACTCCTACTATTTTTGAGAGCACAAGCTCTGAGCATATCTTCAAGAATTTGATTGGTCCTTTCTGTTTGCCCGTCAGTTTGTGGACGATATGCAGAACTGAAATTTAATCGAGTTCCCATGGACTCATGTAATTTCTGCCAAAATCTTGAAGTGAACTGTGTACCTCTATCTGATACTATCTTTTTAGGTACACCATGTAGGCAGATTATTCTTGACATATACAGTTCTGCTAGTTTGGAACCGTTATAATTTTCCTTCACGGGAATGAAGTGAGCAACTTTGGTCAATCTATCCACTATCACCCATATTGAGTCATACCCTGTTTGTGTCCTGGGCAAACCCACTATGAAGTCCATCCCAATTTCTTCCCACTTCCATTCAGGTATCTTTAGTGGTTGTAACAGCCCTGCAGTCCTTTGGTGTTCTGCTTTGACTAGCTGATATGTGTCACACAGTGCCACATGCTCTGCAACATCTCTTTTCATACCGTACCACCAATACCTTGTCTTAAGATCATGATACATTTTTGTACTTCCAGGATGGATAGAATAATCTGAATCATGAGCTTCTTTCAAAATTAACTTCTTTATTTCCTTTATATCTAGTACACATATTCTTTTACCATGCCACACAATACCCTGCTCATTTTCTCTAAATCCAGGAGCCTTGTTTTCTTTGATCAACTCCTTGATTTCTTTGATCTTTTCATCGTCCTTTTTACCTTTTCGTATATCTTGTTCTAGAGTTGAATCAACTTCCATTGCTATGGCTTCTGTATGATTCACCAAGCATAAGTTGAGCTTTGCGAATTCTTCACAAAGTTGGGGTTGAAGATCTCTTATTGTTAACATGTTAACATGTGTCTTTCTGCTCAAGGCATCTGCAACCACATTAGCTTTTCCAGGATGGTAATTGATTCCCACATCAAAATCGTTAATGAACTCCAACCATCTCCTTTGCCGAAGGTTGAGATCTGGCTGAGTGAAGATATATTTCAAACTCTTATGATCGGTATAAATCTCAGTTCTTTTACCCATTAGGTAATGTCTCCATAACTTCAATGCATGTACAACTGCTGCCAACTCTAGATCATGGGTAGGATAGTTCTTCTCATGCTTCCGAAGTTGTCGGGAAGCATAGGCAATAACATGCCCTTCTTGCATAAGCACACATCCTAACCCTTGCCCTGAAGCATCACAATATACAGAGAATGATTTCTCCATATCGGGCATAACCAAGACTGGGGTAGTTGTTAACTTCTTCTTTAATTCTTGGAAGCTTGATTCGCACTCTTGAGACCATACAAAAGCAGCTCCTTTTTCCAACATCTTTGTGAGTGGCTTGGCTATTTTTGAAAATCCTTCAATGAACCTTCGGTAATAGCCTGCCAGTCCTAAGAAGCTTCAGATTTCACCGACATTCTCTGGTGTCTTCCACTTTTGCACACCAGATATCTTTTCTGGGTCTACTGAGATTCCTCCTTCGGAGATAATATGTCCCAGAAAAGCAACTTTCTTAAGCCAAAATTCACACTTACTGAATTTGGCATAAAGTTGGTTTTCTCTTAGCTTTTGTAATACTATTCTCAGGTGCTCTTCATGTTCTTTCTCATTCTTTGAGTATATGAGGATATAATCAATGAACACTACCACAAACTTGTCCAAGTATTTCATGAACACCTTATTCATAAGGTACATGAAATATGCCGGAGCATTTGTTAGTCCAAAAGGCATAACTGTATATTCATACAGTCCATACCTAGAAACAAATGTTGTCTTCGGAATATCCGATTCTCTTATCTTGAGTTGATGATATCCGGAACGGAGGTCAATCTTGGAGGATACACATGCACCTCTTAATTGATCAAACAAGTCCTCAATACGAGGTAAAGGGTACTTGTTTTTGATTGTCACTTCATTGAGGGTACGGTAATCTACACATAACCTCTTGGTTCCATCCTTCTTTGGTACAAATATGACCGGAGCTCCCCATGGTGAGCAACTAGGACGGATATACCCTTTCTCCCATAACTCTCGGATATGATCCTTGAGTTCTGCTAGCTGTTGGGTATCCATCCTATAAGGTCTTTTATATATATGAGCAGTACCAGGTACTAACTCTATAATGAATTCTACTTCTCGATCCGGTGGCATACCTGGTAACTCCTCGGGGAACACATCTGGAAATTCGTTGACAACCTTTATGTATTCAATAACTACTTCTGTCTTGTTGAGTTGAACATTTCCAGATGGTACTTGAATAGATGTGAACTCAACCTTTGTTCCATCCGTATGTGTTAATTCCACCGTTCTCATTGAACAATGTATAGCTCCTTTATATTTGGTTAACCAGTCCATTCCCAAGATGATATTTATCCCTTGTGATTCTATCACAATGAGGTTTGCAAGGAATTCTACTCCATTAACCCCTAGCTTTATCTTGGGACATACTTGTTTTGTCTTTATTTCTCCTCCAGGAGAATTTAGTAATAACACTCGATTCATAGATGTAGTTGGTAAGTTGTGCTTGGTTATGAATTCCTTGGCTATGAATGAGTGTGTTGCACCAGAGTCAAACAGAATTGTAGCAGGATAAGTATTGGCAGAGAACATACCAATCACCACATCTAGTGCCTCTTGTGCTTCTTCCATAGTCACATGATCCACCTTGCCACGCACAAGATTCTGTGGTTGAGGTGGCTTCTTGTTGGGGCACCGGTTGGCATAGTGTCCCGTTTCTCCACAGTTGAAGCATTGCCCTGTGACCTTGTTCATTGGTGCTTTGTTGCCTGGTTGTGCATTTGGGGGATTTGACCCTGCAGGACGGGGTTGGAAAGCAGGACATTGTTGCTGCACTTGTTGTCGCTGCTGTTGTGATTGAAAGGTTGGATTCCTAGCAGCAGGGTTGTAGCTCCTCTGAAACTGATTGGGAGATATAGGTCGATTCATTGCTCCCGTTGGCGGTGATGAGAAACGGGGCCGACTGTTGCTGCTAGAAGCCTGCCCTTGCCAATTCATTTTCCTCTTTCGCTCCTCAACTAACTTCTGTCTTTTTCTTTCCACTATGAAAGCCTTGTTGATGAGCTTTTGAAAACTTTCATAGTCACTTGAAGACATGGCATACTGTATTTCTGAGTTCAAGCCCTCAATGAAACAGTCTTGTTTCTTTTCATCTGTATCTATGTCTCCCGGAGCATAGCGAGATAACTATGTGAACTTGGTAAGGTACTCTCGCACGGACATGCTACCTTGTTTCAGGTTGAGGAACTCCTTCCGCTTGTTCTTAATTTCTCCTGCAGTAACATAGTGATTGCGGAAGGCGAGTTTGAACTCATTCCATGAGATACCTTCTGGATTCTCATGAGCTTCTTTGTATGCCGTCCACTAGTCCGCTGCAGATCCATATAGTTGGTGGGAAGCAAATAGTACTCTCTCACGTCCTGGGCATTGTATGATCTGCAACTTGTTCTCAATATTCTTGAGCCAATCATCAGCTTCTAATGGCTCTATAGCATTGTCAAACCTTGGTGGTTGGGTGCTTAGAAACTCATTTAACTTGGGTTGACGTGGTCCATTCTGAATTTGTGGTTGAGGTTGTTGCAGGTTGGCCACCACTTGTGTCAAGTTCTGAATGAGTTGGTTTTGCATGTTCATCATCTGCTGTATCACCTCCCCATCAGCTCTACGTGCAACACGTGGTTGCCATCCAGGCAAAGGAAACTCTGCAGCCTCATTGTTGTTGTTTCCTTCGTTGCGTCTCCTTCTTCCCGCCATCTATTGTGAAAGACTATGTTTAAACTTAATGTATAGATGTTCTCTTAAGTGTATTACGTTGTGCATAGACTTCACAAATCCTACACAACAGTTACAAAAGTTTCTACTTGTTTATTAAATGATCATGGTTGAAGCAAACTAAGCATTTATATTCCTTAATAGATATTTACGTACACTAACGAGGTTGTGAACATAAGCCTACGGCTTTCAAAACTCACGTTCATACACTAACACACATTACATCATCAACTTAAACAAGTACACTAATCAACCATTACACACTAGTCATTACACTACCATACATATGTACTACACGAGCTACTACATGAGCAAGGACACCTATCCTAGTTGTCCCCTGGGTTATGTGCATCCTCCCGTGGGTTCCTGCCATCACCATCAGGAGTGCTAGCCTCTGACTCAGCTGTGGAGGCCTCAGGTGATGGAGAAGTATGAGGGCGTTTGGCTGCCCTACGGTCTGGAGAGTCCGGAGTCCAAGTGTCTCCATCCGAAGCATAGAGATCACTCACTTCTCCATCCCTCATCCTCATCAGTCCACGCATTATGGCCTCCGTCTTCTTCAGAAGGTCACGGATGTCTTGAAGCTCTTGTTGGCAGTTCTGTAACCTGGTACTGACGTCCACTCCTACCTGAAGGCTCATATCCATCTGCACTATGTCACAACCTTCATGGATGGGCTCGTAGTTGAACACCGCACTTCCACTTTGTCGTCGAGGGGTGTACATGTATTGGGTCCCCTCAAGGGGGCCACGGTTGGTGTAGCTCTGGCAAGTGATTGCCTCCCAAGTGGCGTCCTTCTCAGCCTCTGCCATGGTAGACCTCCATGCTGGCGAGTTGTGGATCTTGAGCAACTTGTTCTCATAGTAGATCCTCGCCTGCGACTTCCACTCATCGCGTTCTGCGCGAGAGACTCGAGTGGTGTCGTACTGCACCTCTAGCTTGCCGGTGTAACCAGCACAGCGAAGGAGGTGTCTAAGGCGATCCACCATGCCCCTAGTAGACTCCTCGTGGGTCTGGTAGGTGGCGGGGTTGTCCACCTCCTCGACCGTGCGTTCTGCCAGCTGGTGTCGGGGAACTCGTCCTCCAGTGGACTTACGGGCCGTAAGATGTGTGCGTGCCATCTGTTTCAAGAAAAATTTAAAAATGTGTTAGAAAATAAACAATAATATAATTTTGAGTATAGATGAGGTTAGACAACATATATATAATTTAAGTAATCCTCCTTCTACAAAATATTTAGTAAAATAGTTTTTAATAAAATAGTGATGTCTATCCCGTCCATTTCTAACTAGGTTCGCGTCCTACGGGCAACCTTGGCTCTGATACCACTTTGTCACACCCGGTATTCCATAAAAAAATACCCGAGCGTATACTCACATGTATGCCAGGATCAGTTAAGTCATACATGTGCCGACAAGAGTGAAATATCATTATATTACATGCCAAAGTCAACGGTAACATTATATTACATCATATGTCATAATAGAATAATAAAAGTGTTATCACACTAATATTTACAACCAGCGGAAGTCTAAATAGTGGTCCTCCAATCCACAGGCGTCGCCCGGGGGTTACGCCAACCTAGAACAACTCCTCGGAATCGAAGTCCTCCTCATCAAAGTCTACATCTTCATTTGCACCTGAGCCAACATATGATATCCAACAAAAGCAAGTTTGAGTACCGAAGGTACTCAGCAAGTGTAGAAAAGAATGTTATGAAGGCCAATAGCAAGGGAAGGCTAACATGGTTAAGCACTATGCATTAATCCTAAGCCTTAGCTTTAATTAGCAACCTATCTTACTAAGTGATAATCCCACTGTCGAAGTGTTCAGTCGACACTTCCCCCGGGCCTGCACTGGGTAGCCCGCGGAGGTTCTTTTTTCGGTGGGGCTAGTCTCTAGCGGAGAGCTTGCGCAGATGGACGAGTTAGTAAGAGCTTGACACGGTGAGTTTTACGTGGTTCAGGCCGCCGGAGCGTAAAACCCTACGTCCACGGCGAGCTATGGAGCTCGCTGTATTGCTTGCTGCTCAGGACCAGAGGCCTGAGCTCGGGGGTGAGTTACAGCTTGAGAGTGTATGGCTAGCGTATGAGTTGCAAAGTGCGAACCAGGGTGCGAGTGGCTAAAGTGCGAACCCCTGCTAACGTCGCCTACCCGAGCCTTTTATAGTACAAGACTCGGGTGGCTTACAAGGGGGGCCGGGACCCGACAGGTAGTCCCGGGGAGATTGACTGATATCTACCGTATCTGCAGTTATGCCGGTAGTTGTCTCTGCCGAAGGCTTCTGAGTCTTTGTCTTGTAGCTCTGCCCATGCCGCATGCTAGTCGTAGTGGATGAGGACGGCGGGGGTGGCATGGGATGTCTTGTCGCTGCGTTTATTGGCTGGCAGGCTCTGACACTGCGCGCCAGTCTGTGATGCGACTAGGCGCAACGGCACCTGACAGAGGCGTGCTCCGCGTCTCCGCGTCTCGGGAAGGCGGGGCCTTGAATACCTTGTACGGGCAAGGTATGGGGCGTCTTTACGCCCGCTGCCTATCGCTCGGGGGCAGGCAACGCCGTTCTGCTGGCCACGTGGCGGGCCCGGAGCCCTCCTCAGAAGAGAGGGGGGGCCGGCCCCGCACGACACGTGGAGCCTTCGGACCTCTCCCCGTGGAGGGGGAGGATCGGCTTCTGTTGGCCACGTGGCGAGCCCGGAGCTCCTCTCTGAGGAGGGGGAGGTCCGGCACCTTCGGACCTCTCTCCCGCGGAGGGGGAGGTCCGGCTTCTGTATGCCACGTAGTGGGCCCGGAGCTCTCCTCTGTGGAGAGGGAGGTCCGGCCCCTCTCGACGCGTGGCGCCTTCGGAGCTCTCCCTGCGGAGAAGGGTGAGATCCTTAGGCATTTTCCCCTGTGTGCGGGGATACCCCATATCGAGGGTACCGACAGTGGCCCCCGGGCCCATCTCGGGGGAGATAGCGAGCCCGAGGTGGGACCTTCATCTCTTCTGATCCGCGCACTTTCTTGTCTTGAGTACTCCCTGTGCTGGCAGGGTCTTGACGGCTTCGGTGTTCAGCCTCTTAGGAGAGGGTGAAGCCTGGCATCGGAGCTCGGCCCGGCTGTGGGGGCGGAGGTCCGGAAGTCATCGGAGCTCAGGCCAGCGAAGGTCGTGAGGTCCGGCATCAGCGCTCGCCTCTGAAAGGAGGGCGAGGGCTGGCCTCGGAGCTCGGCCCAGCTGTGGGGGCGGAGTCCGGCACTGCTCAGTGGTCCCCCCTTTCCTATCCCTTAGTCTCATTTGGCTTACTGTCCCAGGACGGAATACGGGGCTTGGGTAATCCAGTGCACTTGGTCCCGGAGGTCTGGCCCCAGCCCCATTTAGGGTGTAACCGCCCGGCCCCCTGGTACTCAGACCGTAGCGCCGGGAGGCAGAGTGCGCATGCTTTGGGTGCAAGACCGGGCAAAGCCAGGCTCCTGACCTCTCGTTCTAGCGTAGGTCTTTTCTCGGAGGAGACCAACTGGCGGTGCAGTACCCTTATAGGGGGAGATCCAAAAGGCCACCGGGCCTCTGGCAGGTACCCCAAGCACTACCGCCTTCGGCAGGACGGCAAATATCGACTATGCATGAGAGCCGGAAAGAGGAGCCGAGTGTACAATGGCCGCACACTGTTGGGTAGCGACGGAGCGCCTGTCTTCACGCAGAGCGGGTCATGCGTGGCTTCGTCGTACGCCGGACACGGGGGGACCCCCATGGCTATATCAGGGGGAAGCATGGCTTCGGCCCCGCATACCATGTGGAAGGGTAGTTCCCGTGACCCGGCCCTGGGAAGTCCGGCTGGCCCTCGACATGGAGGAGCCGGTATCCCCCGACGGCTCTGGGTGCGCGTCTGCACCGGTTGTGTGGGTCTGCTTGGCGTGGACCTGGCACGGCATCCCTAACCGGTTTGACGGCGTCCAGGTGGCTCTCGGTCAGTAGAGCCATGCCGGGTGGCTTAACCGACCAACGTGCGGGACGATGAGCGTTCCCAGCACTCGCCTCCTTGGACTACTGCGAGCTAATCGCAGCCTTCCTCCTGGGTTATCCACCGCAATAGGATGTCGTGGCGCCATGCCAGTAAAGATACCAGCGCGTAGCACTTAGCCATCCGCACCACCCGTTCAGCGGATGCACGTTCATCAGGAAGGATGTCCTTCAAGGAGTCCCGGACCTCCGTGGTCCATGCATCGGGACTACTTGAGCTTCTGGATCTTGAGCGCTGGGTTGCACGGAGTCCCCAGTGACTCTTACGATCCTTTGGCAGCATCCAGGGCCGCCGGGACTGCCTAGCTTCGAGGCACTGGTTCAGCCCCCTTCGCCCGGCTCGGCGGGCCGGGCTGTGGACCGCAGCAACGTCCTCTCGAAGACTCCTTTGTGCTCAGGGGCTCCAATGGAGGCTTTTGTTGAGAGGTCGTCATCTGTGGCCGTGCAAGCGCGCGGTGCATGGCGCAGGTCCAAGGCAAGGAATTCTTTCTCCAACATCCGCACGTGAAGCAGATAAGCAGCTAGCTGTGGGTCATTGCAGGGGCATTCACCCTTAACTTGCTTGATAACTAGCTGGGAGTTGCCCTGCGCCAACAACTGGCGAGCGCCTAGAGACAGGACTGTCTTTTAGGCCAAAGATGAGTGCTTCATACTCTGCCAAGTTGTTGGTTGCCTTGGAATTGAGACGCACCATGTACCCAGACTGCTCCCCTGATGGCATGTGAAGCAGTACGCCGGCACCGGCCCCCTGCTTTCGCGAGGAGCCATCGAAGAAGAGCGTCCAGTGAGGCCCGGTGAAGACCGGAGCTCGGTACTTTGGTTCACCGTCTTCGCGGCCCCCTGGGTCAGCCTTCGTTGGCATCCACTCAGCCACGAAGTCAGCCAGTGCTTGGCTCTTGGCTGTCTGACGTGGTCGGGAGCTCAGCTTGAGCTCCGCCGTCTTCGGGCTGTCTTCCGGCTTCAGAAGCTGGCAGTGAGTGCCAGCTCCGCCCTCCGGTTGCTCTGGCGCACTTGTCCGCCAGGCTCAAGAGCTCAGAGACGTCGCGGACGTCTCTGGTCGCGAGCTTCTCAAGCATTTTCTCGTCCCGGACACCCTGTTGGAACGCCACCACCACAGAAGCACTTTGAATATGCGAGATGGTGTTGCATACCTGGGAGAACCGCTGGATGAAAGAGCACAACGACTCCCCAGGTTGCTGCTTGACGGCGTGGAGGTCAAGCTCCGTGCCGGGACGGGTGTAGGAGCTGCCGAAGTTGGCGACGAACTGCCGGCAGAGCTCTCCCCAGGAGGTTATGGACCCCTGAGGGAGATTCATGAGCCAAGACCGAGCTGGGCCGGTAAAGTCGACTGGGAAGTAGTTGGCCATGACAGCCTCATCCCCTCCTGCGGCAAGTACGGCGGCGGAGTCCCCCGCCGGGTTGACGCTGCCGTCGCACTTCCCGGGCAGGTGCGGCCAAAACTTGCGCGGCCACCTCGTGAAGCGGAGGTGGGGCTCCAGGGCCGTACATCCTGCCCCTGTTGCTGCAGGTGTTGGTGCCGCGAACGCTTGGTTCGCCACTGGCACAGTGTACCCCGGTATGGGCAAGGCTGCGCCATAGACCGGGGGCGCCGTTTGCAGGACATATGGCTGTGGCATATGCTGCATGGCGTATGTCTGGGGCAGAGTTCGCGTAGTGAAAGTCAGCGCCCAGGCAGGGTTGAGGCAGTCGTCATGCTGACGCCGGCCTCTTGGCTGCGACGCCTTTCTCGTCGCTGCTCGAGGAACACCCAGGCGTCTTGGCCCAGGTGGCATCGTTCCAGTTCAGTCCTCAGGTCCGTCGACGGAAGCCTCGTGGAGCTGGAATCCACCGTCTGTCCGTCAGCCGTTGGCGTGCGCGTCAGCGACACAGCCGGTTGGCCGGAGCGTCGTCCCCGCTGAAGTCAAGGGTTTGTGGCGGCGACGACAAGACGGTCTACCTCGCGAATCCACTGCTGGGTCGCTGCCTGAGGCGCGTCCCCAGCAAGCGGATTGTGCAGTAGCGCTCTTGCTGCGGCTAGCGCACCCCCGCCGGGTACGCCCAGCGCTACTGAAGACCTGACGCTGGTTGGAGCCTGCATTGCCGGGGTCGGCGCTGCCAGAGCCGGTTGCTGGCTCCCAGTGCAGGTACTAGTGCCGCGAACGCTTGGTTGCGCCTGGCACAGTGTACCCCGGTATGGGCAAGGTTGCGCCATAGGCCGGGGACGCCGCTTGCAGAGCACATGGTTGTGGCTTATGCTGTGCGGCGTACGCCTGGGGCAGAGCTCGCGTAGCGAAGGTCTGCCCTCCAGGCTGGGTCGAGGCCAACGTCATGTTGTCGCCAGCCTCTTGAGTGCGACGCCTTTCTCGACGTCGCTCGAGGAACACTCGGGCATCTTGGCCCAAGTGGCACCGTTCCAGCTCTGTCCTCAGGTCCGTCGACGGAAGCCTGGTGGAGCTGGAGTCCGCCGTCTGCTCGCCAACCATTGGCGTGCTCATCAGCGACATAGCCGGTTGTTCGGAGCGTCGTCCCCGCCGAAGTCGAGGGTTTGCGGCGGCGACGACGAGACGGTCTATCTCGCGAATCCACTGCTGGGTCGCTGCCCGAGGCGCGTCCCCAGCAAGCGGATTGTGCAGTAGCGCTCTTGCTGCGGCTGGCGCACCCCTGCCAGGTACGCCTAGCGCTACTGTAGACCTGACGTTGGTTGGAGCCTGCATTGCCGGGGTCGGTGCTGCCAGAGTCGGTTGCTGGCTCCCAGTGCAGGTACTGGTGCCGCGAACGCTTGGTTGCGCCTGACAAAGTGTATCCCGGTATGGGCAAGGTTGCGCCATAGGCCGGGGACGCCGCTTGCAGAGCACATGGTTGTGGCTTATGCTGCGCGGCGTACGCCTGGGGCAGAGCTCGCGTGGTGAAGGTCTGCCCTTCAGGTTGGGTCGAGGCCGGTTGTCGCCAGCCTCTTGAGTGCGACGCCTTTCTCGACGTCGCTAGAGGAACACTCAGGCATCTTGGCCCAAGTGGCATCGCTCCAGCTCTGCCCTCAGGTCCATCGGCGGAAACCTGGTGGAGTTGGGGTCCGCCGTCTGCCCGTCAACCGTTGGCGTGCGCGTTAGCGACACAGCCGGTTGACCGGAGCGTCGTCCCTGCCGAAGTCGAGGGTTCGCGGCGGCGACGATGAGGCGTTCCACCTCGCGGACCCACTGCTGGGTCGCTGAATGGGGCGCATCCCCAGCAGGTGGGTTGCGCAGTAGTGCTCTTGCTGCAGCTAGCGCACCCCCATGGTGCACGCCCAGCACTGTAGAAGATCTCACACTGGTCGGAGCCTGCATTGCCGGAGTCGGCTGCTGGCTACCAGCTTGTGCCGACACACTCCGTCCTGAGTGCGTCGACATGTACTCCCCGCTGGACACGGTTCGCCGTGAACGTGGGGGAGAGTTTGCCGCTGAAGGAAGCTTGGTCATCTTCGTCGGCGGAAACTCGTCGCGCAAGGGGAAAAGTCCCCTACCTGGCGCGCCAAATGTCGAAGTGTTTAGTCAACACATCCCCCGGGCCTGCACTGGGCAGCCCGCGGAGGTTCTTTTTTCGGTGGGGCTAGTCTCTAGCGGAGATCTTGCGTAGATGGACGAGTTAGTAAGAGCTTGACACGGCGAGTTTTACGTGGTTCAGGCCGCCGGAGCGTAAAACCCTACGTCCACGGCGAGCTATGGAGCTCGCTGTATTGCTTGCTGCTCAGGACCGGAGGCCTGAGCTCGGGGGTGAGTTACAGCTTGAGAGTGTATGGCTAGCGTATGAGTTGCAAAGTGCGAACCAGGGTGCGAGTGGCTAAAGTGCGAACCCCTGCTAACGTCGCCTACCCGAGCCTTTTATAGTACAAGACTCGGGTGGCTTACAAGGGTGGCCGGGACCCGACAGGTGGTCCCGGAGAGATTGACTGATATCTACCGTATCTGCAGTTATGCCGGTAGTTGTCTCTGCCGAAGGCTTCTGAGTCTTCGTCTTGTAGCTCTGCCCATGCCGCATGCTAGTCGTAGTGGATGATGACGGCGGGGGTGGCATGGGATGTCTTGTCGCTGCGTTTATTGGCTGGCAGGCTCTGACACTGCGCGCCAGTCTGTGATGCGACTGGGCGCAACGGCACCTGACAGAGGCGTGCTCCGCGTCTCCGCGTCTCGGGAAGGCGGGGGCCTTGAATACCTTGTACGAGCAAGGTACGGGGCGTCTTTACGCCCGCTGCCTATCGCTCGGGGGCAGGCAGCGCCGTTCTGCTGGCCACGTGGCAGGCCCGGAGCCCTCCTCAGAAGAGAGGGGGGCCGGCCCCGCAGGACACGTGGAGCCTTCGGACCTCTCCCCGCGGAGGGGGAGGTTCGGCTTCTGTTGGCCACGTGGCGAGCCCGGAGCTCCTCTCTGAGGAGGGGGAGGTCCGACCTCTCTGGACACGCGGCACCTTCGGACCTCTCTCCCGCGGAGGGGGAGGTCCGGCTTCTGTATGCCACGTGGTGGGCCCGGAGCTCTCCTCCGAGGAGAGGGAGGTCCGGCCCCGCTGGACGCGTGGCGCCTTCGGAGCTCTCCCTGCGGAGAAGGGCGAGATCCTTAGGCATTTTCCCCTGTGTGCGGGGGTACCCCATATCGAGGGTACCGACACCCACCAATCTCATAATTAAGTCATTAATGTTATGTTACACCACCCAACAACCTCTTTCAATCCATATCCATGTTTCTCTAATCATGGACAAGTCCAAGCCGCTCTTGACCGTGAGCACGGCTGTCATGACAGTTTGGTTCTCTGCAGAGATTGTACCACTTTACCCACAAGTAGTGATTTCATCCCCTGTTGCCAGGTGGACTAAGAAACCTCCCTGCTATCCGTGGTTGCAAGCCACATTACACACTTCCTTTGGTGTGCGATCAGGAGATCACTACATGGCCTTTACAAAGGGTGTACCGGCAAGTACAAGCCCACTGAGGTTTCACCGCTGTAGTTCCTAGGAGTAACCCTCCCCTACAGAAGCCCCCTCTTGAGCCTTGCAGTTCCTAGGGCAGTCAAAAATGGACTCTCATTCCCCGCACCATCCAAACACTCATACTATACCGGCAAACTCCTAATTAATTGGCCAAGCTGCCCCATCTCAGTCTTGTGGTGGCACTGTAAAGCCAGGTTAACTGTTCCATGGACCGGTCCTTAGAATCTAAGACAGGCACTAACTCATTCTCTAGTCTCGTGCACGAAGCACCAACCAAAACAACCAGCCTGTCTAGATTCCTAATACCATGACACACTCTTGTGTCTTTCATAAAATCCCACAAGACGAGTAACATCAATGTTCCATTCATTCTCTAAATTCTAGGTATGCATGGCTAAGCACATAAAATGATAACCATCAAATATCAATTAAGTCCCTCCATGGTTCAACAAGGAATGATAAAGGAATATAACTAGGGAAACAACCTAAATTAGGTTTCATATTAATGACATCATGCAAGCATTCTAACTAAACACCCTAGAATAGGAACAAAGTGGTCAAGGAACACTTGTCTTTGAATGAAGAGGGATTTACTTCAGACTCTTGCTCTTGAAGATTATGAAATAGTTCTTGGTTTGGTTCTA
Organism: Neostapfia colusana; assembly: GCA_030760725.1. Lineage (NCBI taxonomy): Eukaryota > Viridiplantae > Streptophyta > Magnoliopsida > Poales > Poaceae > Neostapfia > Neostapfia colusana. Next base: position 24,958,133 of record JASWHV010000017.1, on the reverse strand, counting down.
TCCATACACATGCACACAAAACAATGCCAAACATTACATAAGAATCTTGACAATGCACTTCAATCATATATATTTGATTTTACACCTACACTTATTGATTTCATGTCATTTCATGTGAGTTGGAATGAAAGTAGGTTTCAATTGGGTATCTATATCCTTCTATTTTGCTTTTGCTATAGCCAAACACTCACTTTCAATTTCTGAGGTGATTTGAAATAATTTTAGAATTTTATTTATACATATGTTAATTTTTATAATTAATTAAATCCCAAAAATCATTTAAATTATTCCTATAATGATTTTCAGAACTCATATTACTATTTTTCTACTTTTCAGAACCTATTTATGCATTTGGAACAGTTTCCAAAATTTTCCTTCATTATATAATATTTTTACCTATATATTAGTATTTATTTAATACTTAAAAATGCTTTTCAGCCATTTAAATAATTATTCTGGAGTACAGAAACTTCAAATACCTAAAAAGTATAAAAATAGAATAGTCTTATGCTATTTAATGAATTTCTACAATTTTCTAATACTTATATTGTTTTTATTTTGATTTTTCAGAATTAATTTAATACCAAATAAATATTTTCAGTTTCTGAAAGTTATTATTTTTAACTTCAGAATTTGTTTTCTGTTCAGAATGTTTCAACAGTACTTTTAATATATTTCCCACATTTTTCAGAGTTCATTTAACCTATTTTGATTAATTACAGAATTAAAAACAAACTTTTAAATTAATTTGTAATAATTTCAAACTTTCTGGGGTTCAAATTGAAAATACAGAACTATTTTATTAATTTGCAAATTACACAGGGGCTATTTGGTTATTTTAAACTGAATTCCTAATTTCTAATAATTCTAGGGTTAATCTTGCAATAAACAGGGGCTATTTTCTAGTTGTTTAAATCTCTAGGGGCCTAACCAGAAGATTCCTAATGTTTATAACTGTTTTGAATGTAGGCCGTTGGATCTGAGATCAACGGCACAGATTTAAAATAACTGAACCGGTACGCATATTCTAATCAGAGCCGTTAACTCAAATCCGACGCACCAGAAGCGGCCACGTCGCCCTATACCCGTCTCCCCCGTGTCCGGCGGCCGCGTGATCGCCGGCGAGCGGCGGCGGTGGCCGGAATTTCTCGGTTTCTTTGATTTCTCCACCATTCTTTGATCTCTTGGTACCAGAAGAAAGAGGGGGGGACGGGGGACTCACCAAGGGGGTCCTCGGGGATCAGAAACGGCCGGAGCGGGCTGTCGACGGCGAGCAGTGGCGATCTTCGTCGGCAGCGCTTCCCAAGCGTATACCTTTGATGATTATTGTCGGGATTTCCTTCTGGAGGTCTTGTGATGGTGTAGGGAGGGTTAGAACCGAGGATCTCCGAGTGTATTCGAAGAATTTGAGTTTGTGGCGGTTTTTCCGATCGGAAGGAATTGGGGCGGTTTCTGCGGGGAAAATGACCGGGGTCGGCTGTTTATATAGATGGGGAGGCGGCGGCGGCGTGGGACGCGGCATTTGCTGCAGAGGCGACGAGTTTCGCACGTGGCCGAAGCAAATCATCCACATGCGATAATAGAGGGAGAAATGAGAGAGGGAGAGAGGAAGGCAGCGGTTGGGGTGAAGAAAACTGACGTGTGGGCTCCTTTGGCAGCGAGAGAGGAGAGAAGGGGGGCGGTTTTGATCCATTTGCTAAGAATTCGGGTATTACACCTTAGCTTATTAAGCACCTATTTTACTACATGAGTGAAGTAGTCCCAATCCCATAACTTCATTTCCATTATTAATCTCCCCACTTAACATCCTCAACCTCTCACTTCATCGTCATCTAATCATGAAGAAGTTCAAGCCGCTCTTGACCGTGAGCACGGCTGTCATGACAAATTCAAACTCTGCAGAGTGTGTACCTCTTTACCCACAAGTACAGATTTCATCCCCCGTTGTCGGGTGGACTAGAGGACCTCCATTATGCCTGTGGCTGCGAACCACGTTCACACTTCCCAGGTGTGTAGCCAGGAGATCACTATGAGGCCTTTACAAAGGGATTCCCAATGAGTATGAGCTAACTGAGGTTTCACCCCTAACAACATCTAGGAGGCTCCAACCTCCGCTGCAGTGCCCTCCTCTTGAGCCTTGCAGTTCCTATTGTAGTCCAGCTGACACATATTCCCTGCACCTTCCAACACCCACACTACGTCGGAAATACACCTAATGAATTGGCCAAGCTGCCACATCTCAGCATGTGGTGGCACGGTAAAGCCAGGTTAAATGCTCCATGAACCCGAGTCCTTAGAACCCAGGCAAGCACTAAACACGAACCCGAGTCTCATGCACACAACACCAACCAATTCATCCATCTTGCCTAGATTTCTATCTCTGGCATAATTCATAATATTCCATTCAAGGGTAAATAATCAAGGTGGTGATCTCATGTCCTAATTGTCCCACTCTAAGCATGTCTAAGCATGAGTATGAATAAATAGCATAATGAGAAATTCCCAACCTAGGCTACAAGGAAACAAGATATGAAAAGCTAGGGAAACTTTCTAACATGGGTTTCATAATTCATATGACAATACAAATAATTCTAACTACACATCCTAGCTTAGGTGCAAAGTGGTCAAGGACGCTTGCCTTCTTCTTGCTGCTCCAGGAATGGAAAGTCTTGCTCCTGGAAGTTGAGAACCGGCTCTGGTGCTGGTTCTACTCATGCCAACATACACATAGCAAAAGCAAACAACATTCCATGAGAAAATCATTCACACATACACTCATGCAAATCAACCATACACAAACATAACTTTACTTTATTGTTTTAGCCTGAAATCACTAAAGTCTGCATATATGTGTAAATTTTAGTTCTCTCATGTTGAAATTCCCATTTTTAACCCACTATAATGTTTTATTCCCAACTTTGGTGTGTATATATATGCATATATATATATATATATATCACATTTAAACTTTACTTTTAGCCAAATTTCACACTAGATGAGTTGTATTCATGGATACATACACCTTTTGTACATATATATGCGGTTCCTAAATTGATTTCAGAATTTGAACTTATATATAAACTAATTTTCAACCTAAGTCACTTCCTTATTTGCTTACCACCATGTTTGAATACAAAAACTTGCATAAAATGTATTTTCAGCCCTAAAACAGAATTCTATACCTTATTCCTAAACTTTAAATCCTAATTTCATACTAAAAACCTTCTATGGGCTTTTCCTAAAGTGTTTATTATTTTACACACATTTCTGATTTATTTTTATGTCTAAAAATAGATTTTCAGCAATAAACGGAATTTAAATCATGTTTTCAGAGTTTTCTACCACTTAAAACTAAATTTCAGAATATTCTAAATGTTTCCAAATTGTTAGACCAACCTAAAATTAATTCACATGATTGTTTGCATTTCAAATAGATTCAAATGAAATTTTAAATGACTAATTGCATAAATTAAATGTTTCACAGGGTTTAAATTACAACCATACATTACTGCAGGATCTAAAATCTTATTTTCCTAAAGTTCAGGGACCTAGACATGCAAAACAGAAAGTTTTGCCTAATTTTCTAATTTTCCAGGGGCTAAAACAAGTAATTAAACGTGTTTGCATAGTTTCCCGAAAGTCCAGGGGGTAGCTCTGAAATTTCCAGGGCTAGATCTTTTTTTCCAAAACCCCATGGGGTAGCGTGCTAAATTCCTGGCGGGAATCGGCGCTTTGAACGTGGGTCGTCGGATTTTAAATGGGTGATCCCGATTAGATCATCGAAGGGGTACGCCGCCTTCTGTTTCTAGCCGTCGGACTTAAAATAAAGGCTTCACAGTGCGCCACGTCGCTCCGGCCAGGGGGGAGCGCTGCGCGCGGCGGAGAGCGACGATCTCGCCGAAGTAGTTCGGATCTTCGTCTACACACGCTAAAACTCGGACTTCTCGGCATAATTCGGCAGAGGGGAGGTAGGGGAGCTCACCTAGGCTACTTTCTTGGACCCGAAGAACTCAGAAATCGGTCGGCGACGAAGACAGGCGGCGGCGACTTGCTGTGCTCGTCGAAGTGGCAGTTGGGGTCGGCGATCCTTCGTTTTTTGGGTCGTAGAGCTTCCCTGTGTTCCAGCGATGGCGTACTGAGGATCAGAGAGAATCAATGTGAAGGAATTTGATGTCCTCACCGGTGGCCGGTGACTGACCCTTACCGAAACTCGGTGGCGTTGGTTTTCTTGTCGAGGACTCGTCCCGAAGTGAAAGCCTACGAGCTGTGCACAGTGCTGCGGAGGTGCGAGACCGGTTAGAAGAAAGAAATCGGCGCTGTGCAAGAAGGAATTCTGAAGTTTGGCGGCGGCGGCACTCACCGTGAAAAAATCCGATCGAGTGGGGAGGAAACGGATGGGGACTTCAGTTTTTATCGTGGCCGGGTGCGCGGAGGTGGTTGGAATCGTGCGGGATGGTGCTGGAAATCCTGCATCATGACGCGCGTGATGAATTCGGAAGCGGAGCGCGTGGTGTTCGGGCGTGGGAAGAGAGGGGCAGCGGTTGGGGGAAGAAGGCGGAGCTGACGTGTGGGGTCGGCACGTCAGTGGGAGGAGGAGTGGAGAAGGGGGCTGCGGGCTGGCTGGGCCCCACGGTTGAGTTTCGGCCTGAGTGCTATTTTTCTTTTCCCTTCCCTTTTTTCTTTTCTGTTTCTTTCTTCCAATTCAAATTTTGAGTTTGAATTTCCAACTTTTGGCACATGCACAACGTCCATTCGTTTTAAATTTGAATTTGAATTTTTTGGATGTTACTGGAGAAAAGGCATCTGCACCCACTTCAATCTCATCAACAATGAGAGGGAGTGATCTTTGTGCACAGGTAGGTCAGCGTCCACCCGGTATGAGTTCCAGGCGATCAGGATACTACCCCTTGTACCAGCTGCTGACAAGTAACAGTATTCATCTAAATTTCTTCCCACAATTTCATGACACATTTGTGCTGAGATGTCCTGAAGCTTTGTCTCTTGAAGGCATGCAATCGCCGGGTTGGCTGTTTGAATTGTTGCTAGAACTGCTTCGCGTAGAGCAGGCGAGTTCAAACCACGGACATTCCAATTTAATATAACTAGCTGTTGTTGTGCCCTGGAGAAGGAGCACTAACAAGCAACAGAAACAACACATCACCAGTACATTGGCCAATACGGAGTAGGCTGCAACCGGAGGCCCCAAAAGTGCTCCTCCTATCATTGCTACTACTGCAATACTTACGCAGCTTTATAAGAAAAGGAATTAACATCTGGTGATGTAACATCTTCGGACCCAGTGCTATGCCTCCACTTGCGCCACCAGTTCCCCCACGGCCAGTGTTGCCGCTGCCGTGGAGGTAGGGACGTTGTCCAGGCATATTGCCGCACGGATAGCATCAATGGCTTGCTTCGTGAGTGGTCTCTTATACATGGCAAGATACTTTGCCACAGCTTCGTCATTCACCGGCTCTCCAGAGCCTACAAGGTTCAGCTGCCTGATTAACCGGTTTGTCGCTCAGCGCGCGGTCGGCATGACCAACTGCCGTGCTGCCAGCCTCGCACTCTTGCACGAGGGCTCTGCTGAGGAAGGGCGTGCACGTTGCCGGGGCCGATGGTTTGGGCCCGGCCCCAGAAGAACAGGTGCCGCTGGTGGCGGGAACGCATGAGTCAAGAATGCGTCCGCAGGGGGTTACAGGTGCAGCTGCCGCGAACCCGTCTGGAGCAGCTGCCTGGTTGTTCTCATCTCCTTGGGGCAGTAGTGGTTGGCCATGGCTAACATTTGGGGGACCCGAGGTCGGCCCTCGTAGGCCCATTGCCTCCTCCAGCATCGGGTCTTGTAGCACATGAGTATGAATGCCGTCAGTCTGCTGGTGATCTGGAGTGAGGCGGGGCAGAAGGACCATGGAAAAGTCAGGCTGGAGCAGTGTAGCCTAAACCATCTGTGCGTCGGCTGCAGCAGCTTGCTCTTGGGGGCGTCGGTTGTTCTTGTCAGTCCCTTGACAGCCAGCAGCAGCACCAGAGTGACGCTTCATGCCATCCTTGCCGTCCGCTGGACGTGCCGACAAGGGCAGCAAGGGAGTTGAAATCCATCTCCTCACTGCACGCTGTCGCTCACGGCCACGATGTGACGATCTGGTGATCTCACGCGTCACTGTGGGTCGCCTTTGTTCAAGGTCTTGTGCTGGACGTCCACACGCATTGATGTTGAGGAGCCAGCCACCTCTTGGTGGCCTGTTCATATCGTCCGGGTCAGGATCACAATCGCCAGCAATGCCGCTTGGCATTTGTCGACAACATGATTGCAGTCTGCACCCAATCTGCCAAGCATCCGGGTAGCCTCAGCGCCAAACAAATTGCTGGAAGCGCGGGAGGCCTGACCCAGTTGAGTTCGAGGAGACCGAAGATGGAATTCCGCTGACTGGGGAGGATGGTGTCTCCGCCGGCACCTGCAAGTAATCAAAGTAGTGGTCAAGGTGGATGAGGAGGTCAACCTCAATCCACTCCGGCGGGGTGGATCACGCTGCTACCGATGGCGGTCCATAACCAGGGCTTGAGCGACCAGCTCACCCGGGAAGAATGTCGCCCTCATTACACATGGTAACAGATCAGGGTTTGACATCCATCCTACAAAGCCCAGCATCTCAGTGCCTTCTTGCAAGAAGGAGGCAGTATACATATGATCAAAAACCAGGACATTTCCAAAGACTTGGCGAATGCCTTCGGCTAACCACGCATGGAGTGGCATATTCTCCACAAAGATCTTCAACTGGTAAAACCATGGTCTTGCGTAGGAGCTCAGCCGCCATGGCTGAATTGTAAATCTCGCTCCACCCACTGTGAGGGAGCCAGCCCGTGCCGCAGCCTCCTACTGTGCCAGAGCGTTGAACATGGATAGGAACATCTCTGGATGGTGCCAGGAGACGCTGACGCTCTAACAAGGGATGTTCAGCTAACGATAGAGGGCCTAAGCTATTTCCCCCGTTGACGGCAACCTGCCTTCGACAGGGCCAGCGATGGTCACCACCCGACGTTGCAGCCGCTGGTAATCAGTCGTCATCGTGGCGCCAGCCACCACGGCAGAACGCCCGTGAGGGGGTTGCTGATTTGCATACCCCGCAATATAGGTGGCCTAAGACGGCATAGCGGCGGGTTGCGTGCGATTCTGACCAGCAGTCGTTGCAGCGTAGGAGAGGCCTTTCCGGGTTAGTGATTAAGGGCCAGGCAGCGGGGGGAACACAAGATGATCACGGATGTTGGGCTTAGCAGCTAGGAGGCAGGGGTGTATTGCGTGGTGGCCATCTTTCCTTGGAGGCAGGTGACAATGGCGGGCAAAGTGACCGCTCTGGAGGCAAGAAAAGCAGCGTGGAGGATCTCGACAGTTTGCAATGGTGTGGTCGGAAGCAAGGCAGCAGTAGCACCTGCCACGAAGGCGTGTTGAATGTCTGGCGAGGCCACTCAGGTCGTGGCTGATGGGTCACTAGGCCAGGCACAGGGACTCGACCCTTTCCACGTGTGCGGCACCTAGGTGGGACAGTGTGCCATGAAGAGGAGTTATTTTCACCTGCATCGGCCACTTGCTCTCCGGGAGAAGGGGCGATGGGAACCACAACTTTGTACTTCAGGCGTGGGAGCAACTCCGACAGCAAGGGTACAGGCAGGGAGTGGTCTAGGGAGGTAGACAGCTTCCCTGCTCCCTCAGTTGCTACTGCACCACCACGGGACTTCAATGAATCGAGTACATGATCTACCGCCCTAAGGCTGCCCGCAGCGGCAGCCTGTAAAGCGCCTGGCCGCCCAATGTAGCGGCGCCGAGCGCTGCGGCTGTCCGCAGCGGCAGCTGTAAACGCTGCGCTAATTAACAGATTTGCATAGTGCAGCTCTAAACGTGGAGGCGCACTGTAGCGCCGGTAGAAGAGAAAAAAAAAGAGAAACAAATAAAAAAGGAAAGAAGAGAAGTAAAAAAGAAAAGAAAAAAAGGAAAGAAGTGAGGAAAAAGAAGAAAAGAAAGAAAAATGGAAAATAAGAAGAAAGGAGAGGAAAAGTAAGAAAAAAAATTGGTGATTTTTTATAAGTTGTAAATATAATATTATTAACATAAAAATAGTTATATGCAATAAAATAAAATATGAGTTAGTTATATTATATAATAGAAAATAAATGACATTTGATATAGAGATCTAATTTAGAGGTAAACGAGTGCAGAGAATTGAACTGTAAAGGTAGGAATCTTTTAGAGATGACTGTAAAAGGATAGGAATATTATTTTAGAGATCCAATATAGAGGTCCACGAGTGCGACCAGTCTAAGACCATGGACAGCCGGCGTAGAGGCATGGGCAGTCGACTCAGGGGCATGGGCAGCCACCGTAGGGGCATGGGCAGTCAACTTAGGGGTATGGACCGCCAATGCAGTGGAGTGACCGGCCGCCCCGTTGCCTACCACGCTCGGCGAGATCACCGCTGGGCGCCGGGGGGCGCCATTGGTCGCCGGGGAGCCTCGCCTCAGTGAGGGTGGCGTCTTCTTCCGCCCCGTCAAAGGTAACGGGTTACCTACAGCTTCTAGTTCAGCATCCGCCTCCCTGAGGATGGCGAGGATGAATAACGCACTCTCGTCGTCAACAGCAGGGTCCTCCATGAAGAGCTTCGGGGTTCTGAGGGAGGAGGATGGCGTGCAGGGCGAGCTGGAGGGCTTTAGGGGTGATGAAGCTGACCGGAGCGAGATTTGGCTGGAGGAGGAGGGGCAACGGGGTGGGGGTTTGTGGGGACGCTGGCCAGGAATCGTATATGGTGGTGTTGTGCGATGCGGCACATATGTCTGTCATACATATTATTGTCTCACAGGGGGGTGAATATGCTTTTCGACGCTTCGTTAATCCCTGAAGCACTTAGTAGGTTTATCAAATACAGGGAAATTGGACTAGTCCGGTAGAGTGCGGACTAGTCCGTTTTCTACTCAGAGAAAAACCGGACTAGTCCGGTACTGTGCAGACTAGTCTGGTATGTGTGGACTAGAGAGATCAAAGTTGATCAATATTTTCACTTTTAATACTCTATGCAGCAGAAATTAATTTGATACTTAGATGTATTGCAAATGTGAAACAATGAATGACAGGGATCAACGTTGGTTTCAATGCTTCAATGTAAATTTCACAAGATTAATTAAACACTAGAATATGATGAACAATAAATGAACAAGAGTAAGAGACAAGTGTTTATCCCGAGGTTCGATTCCACGAAGTAAATCTACGTCTCCGTTGAGGAGTCCACTAAGGACCGGGTCTTCACCAACCCTACACTCGTTGAATCGCCACGAAGGTCGATTCTCTTCCACTAATCACAAAGGGCAAATAAATAGTTCAAGGGACCTTCTCACAAGTTGAGGGCTCCCCAAGAATTGCAATTAATGAGCATAACCAAACACACTCAGAAGATGAACAAATAACGAACAAGAGTATGCGAGATATCAAACCCAAGAGCTCAAGATGTGTAGAACAAGTCTCTCCTTTGATCAATTGCTAATCCCCAAAGACTTTATCCTTTTTGGGTTAGAATGTGTGGAGAGATGTGAATTTTGGGCTCTTGGGAGGTGTGACGGCGCAGGGGGTCAAAGGGTTATGTTGGTATGGCCGTACACCTCTTTTTATAGTAGAGTTTCCAATGGTTACGTTAGGGTTTGCGATGTCCGGACTAGTCCGTGGTTGACTCCGGACTAGTCCGGTGTGCGGTGTGTGGAAAACCCTAAGTCCGGACTAGTCCGTAAGAGTGTGGACTAGTCCGTTATCTATCCAGAGACAAAATCGGACTAGTCCGGTCCATATCGGACTAGTCCGTTTTCAGGTCAGAAAGAAAATCGAACTAGTCCGATTGATATCGGACTAGTCCGTACATGCTGATTTTGTGCAGTTAGTGTGATTTTTTTAACTTGAGCTCTTGGGGTGTGTTTCTCCAACACACTCTATACTAAGTAATCTAACCTTTTAAGCTCCTGAGCTCTTATCAATTTGGATCCTCCTTCTCCTTTCTTTTTACGCTTTCTTCCTAATTTCCTTAAGAACCCGCGCTCATCTCAACAATTTTGTTAGGGTCTCATTTGTTTGTCATAAGTTAACCAAAACCCACAAGGGATGCCTAGATGCACTTTCAATCTCCCCCTTTTTGGTGATTGATGACAACCAATTGAGATCACACAAATATGACAATAAAAATTTAGATTTTCATAAAATGTGCACATATGAGCTTTGGACAAAATAGGCAAAGTAGAAATAAGACATATGTGCACTCTTTATGGTGGGGTGCAGAACTGTGTGTGTGAGCAATAATTTTGATGTGAATATCATAATGAGCATAATCATAACATCATCAAGAGTCTCAATCCTACATAGCAGTTTTAAACATACGTCATTAATCAAAAGCATAACATAGTTATCATTTCACATCACATGTCCAAAAGCAGAATGATAGCATAATAGTATAAGTATTACAAAAGCATAATGACAGCACATGTCTTACAAAAACTCATTCCTCAAACTAGGACATGAAAGGATAAACCTACGACCTAAGACTCCCCCTCAATCTCTCCCCCTTTGGCATCAAGGCACCAAAAAGAAGGAGAGGAGGGATCTACTTGTCGTCGCCGGCTCACTCCTCGCTGTCGGTCCTTTCTTCATCTTCATCATCAAGCTGAGGAGGAGAAGGAGGACCAATAGTCGTGCCAAAGTAGGCACGCTCTGATGGAGAGAGAGGAGGAAGCTCTGTGAAGTCAGATGCAGAGTCCTCTGAGATGACTGGAGATCCAATGGGCTTAATCTCCAGTTTTTGGCATATTTCTTTGACATTGGCCTTCATGTATCTCATTTTTTATTTTCTTGCCTTGTTCATCTTATGAAGCTTCACTTCAGTTTTGCGGCAAGAACTAAAAATGGCAGCCAAATACTTCATAATTCCACTAGAGGACCCTTTGTGTGGAGAGGCCCTAGTCTTGGATGAAGGCCTTGCATCTTCTTGAGCTCTCTTTTGATGTTCTTCAGGTGAGCCAGGTGAGGGAGCAGCTGGAGAGAAGCTTGAGGAGGCTTCTGAGGCCTTAGAGAAGTGTGTCGACATTCTTCACAAACTCAATTCCTGTGACCTTTTCAATCATGAACATCAAGTATGGTGCATAGCCACAGGAATGGTTTGGTGTGCAGGATATGTTCACCATGTCATTCCAAATGTAATTGAAGATATCAAATCTTCTCCTCCTGCTGATTACTTTCATCAAGGTTCTCAAGTAACCTTGGACACTCCCGGCATCTCCATCCTTTAGAGCAATGGTCTTCCGGAGCACTCTGTTGAGAACAATGAAGAAGGGCTTCATGTTCTTGGTTGAGGGAGGATTGTATGTGAGTCGAGTATGATAGAGAAAATCCATCTTTTCCTTCTCAACAACTCTAAGATTGTGAATCGCAATCTCATCATTGCTGGTGTCCTCAAGATGCAGCAGTCTGGCAAACTCAGTATAAGAAATTGTGTACTTGGATCCATGTGTCATCCAAGTCACTTTATCTTCTCCATCGTGGGCAAAGTGGCAAGTTGCATAGAACTGGACAATGATCTTATCATTCTAGTTGTATCTGAAGGAGAGCAAGTCATTGAGACTGTGTCTCTCTGCAGCCTCTATAACCTCCTCAAAGACTTCACATCTCTTCTTTTCAAAATATGTCCAGTCGATCCATTGGCTGCGGACCACTGGAGTCTTCATTTGGAGGCCACGGAACTGTAGTAGTTCGAGACAAAGTTGCTCTAAAATCTTTTGTCTGCTGCCTTTTTGTTAGAGCTATAGGTATCAACCTTCCTCAGATTCCATGCCACATCACTTCTCTTGCCATTGAACTTCTGCTCCGAGGGATCCCTATTTCCTTGCCTTGGAGCTGTCATCTTAAGGGGACCAATTGGGATGGAAGCAAGCCCCTTACCCTTGCCCTTGGTTTGGCGTTGAGCCGCCGAGCTAGAACCAGCCACATTTGCTTTTGAAGCTAGTCTCTTGATTGTAACCTTTCGACGCACCCTAGGTGGGGTGAGCGAAGGCTCGGCAGCACGCTCTTGTCTCTTGTTGGAGCGAGACTCCAGAATATGAGACATCACATCTTGATCCATCTCGGCTTCAAAGTCGGAGAGATTCTCACTTGATCCCGTCATAATTTCTGACAAGGAAGATATAAAGGATATGAATAATTAAGGATGACAAGGGATTGCATTGAATTGACATAAGCTAAGATTCTGATCAGGGCATACCGGACTAGTCCAGTGTTCAGGGTCGGACTAGTCCGGAGTACCGGACTTGTCCGCCCTAATAACGGACTAGTCCGTTATGAGGCTGCTCAAGCCCTAACTTGTCAAAATTTGAGGTTATTCAATGCAAATATGATCTAGGGTACATTGAATACATCAATAGAGCATGCATTGACTAGAGGATCTAAGCTAATTGAGCAAAAGCAATGAAAATCAAAGGTTCTAGGATTCGGAGAGAAGTTTACCAAATCCTTCGATTCGAGGCGTTGAAGGAGTTCTTGATGCAGACTAGTCCGAGGTCTTTGATCCCTTTGCAGTGGAGATCGATTTCCACGGAAATTTGGGTGGTTTTGATGGAGAACTTGCAAATCCGCCTTAGGAGCACTTGAGTGAGGAGAGAGAGAGTGGGAAGGGTTGTGAGGATGAAGAAGATTAGGTTTGATCCGACCCTAGGGTTATGGAGTCGAAATATCGGACTAGTCCGGTCCATATCGGACTAGTCCATTTTCTTTGTCAGAGAGAAAGTCGGACTAGTCCGGTCTAACGGACCTAGTACGGACTAGTCTGCAAGTGCGGACTAGTCCGGGGTGACCACGGACTAGTCCGTGGTTGTAACACCCCAAATTTTTAGTCAAGACTCAAATTTTGATTTAGAACCATAAACCATGTTCAGAGGGGAATTTAGAAATTTTTGGACGTATTGCATGTTTTGCAAAAATTCAAATTCAAACTGGAATTCAAATTATACTCAAAACAGAAAAGAAATGAAAAAGAAAAAGGAAAGCCAGAAAAAAAACTGGCCAGTGGGCCGAAACCCCAGCCGGCCCAGCTAACCCCCGCGCAGCCCACCCCCGCGCGCGCCGCGCTGCCCCTCGCTGACATGTGGGACCCGCCTGTCATCCCTAACCCCGCGACCCCGGACTCTCTCCCGCGCGCGCGATCGCAACCGATCGGGAAACCTGTCCCCGCAGCCGAATTCCGGACCCAGCGGACTCCAACTCGATCACAACAGACCCACCGCCCTCCCCCGGCTATAAAAACCACCGATCCGATCAGTTTTCCTCACGCGATCGCCGATTTTCGCTCCGGTGAGAACCGAGACTTCGCCGGTGAATTCTGGCCGATCTAAGCTCGGAAACTCTGATCTAACTCGTTGGTCTTGATCCACCGCCTCCGGGGAACTTTGCAGGTGCAGAAAACCCGAAGACTTACGGTGCAAATCCAGCTCCGACGAGCTTCGCCGTGGTTTTGCCTCGGACCTCGCCGCCGAGCACTTTCCAGGACCCCCGAGCTCGAGAAAACCCCCGAGGTGAGATCCCTGACCTCCCCTCTACCGATCTATGCCATGAGATCACAGTTTTAGGCAGAATTCTCGAGGATCCGAAACTTTCCGGCGAGATCGCCGCTTCCCGCCGCCGTGCGCCGCCGGCAGCGCCGCCCGCGCTCGATCAGAGCGACGTGGCCGCTTGTGCGCCGTTTATTTTAAATCGCACGGTAGACTTTAAAACCCCGCGTACCGGTTCGATGTTATAATCTCAGCCGTCGGTTTAAAATCAGACGGTCCACGTCAGCCCCGCGTTATAAAGACTGGAATTCTTACGTGCTACCCCCTGGGGTTCTCTGGAACTGAGAGCTAGCCCCGGAAACTTCAGATCTAGCCCCTGGAACTCCAGAAAATCATGTAAATTCATTTAAAAATCAGTTTTAGCCCCTAGACTTAATAGAAATTAAGAAAAACACCTCTGAAAAGTGTAGCTAGACCCCTGGAAATTATGAAAATAATATTATAGACCCTGTAATGGGGTGAATTCCTTATTTTAGCCCTGTTTAGTATTTAATTTAGAAAATTGAATATGTAACTAGTGTTTAAATATTAAAAAGGGGGACAAACCTAATGGTCAAAATTATTAAAAAACTTTCTCAGTACTTAGAAAACTTTGGAGTGAGATAAAAATATATTTTTGGGCTGAAATAAATCTGTTTCATCTATTATTCACATTTAATAGTATAGGGACACATTTTTAAGTAAAGAATAGTTAAAGAAAAATAGGGAAAATAATTATGAAATAGTATACATCAGAAGCCAAGGTTAAAATATGATCTTAAATTATTTAGGACCAGAACCTAATCTGTTTAAGTAGTGTGTATTACTAATTTAATAATAAAATGCACAATTATGCATAAGAATATAAATCTGAAAATATAGAAACTAGTAAATGATAAATGGAGTTTCTAAAATACAAAGGATTCAGTTTAGGGTTGATAGAAATTATGAAGGCATATATGGAGAAGAAAAATACTTTTCATACATACTTGGTAGTTTAATATATAGGGAATTTATTTAAAACTGAAACACACATATATACATATATGTATATATATATATATAGGATGTGAGTATAAATATGAACACCAAAGTAAGAATCATACACATATAAATAAAAGTGTATGCAAGCCCCAAATCAACACACATAAAGTAACCACAACACATATAATGGTAAAGAATTTTCATAAATATGAATGTGTGGTTTGTATGAAGTGGAAGTGTGAACTATATCTTATGATTGTTGTTTTTCTTTTGCTATGTGTGATGGTATGAAGTAGAACCTGCTCAAGAACAAGTTATTCAATTCCAAGACCAAGACTACCCATTTCAAGAGCAGCAAGAAGGAGGCAAGTGTCCTTGACCACTTTGATCCTATGCTAGGATGTGTAGATAGAATTATTTGCATTGTCAAATGAAATATGAAACCCATGCTAGGAAAGTTTCCCTAGAATTGCATTACCTTGTTTCCTTGAAGCTTGGGTTGGGATTTATTTTGTCATGTCATTTATTTACATGCATATGCTTAGCCATGCTTAGAATGGGATATTTGGGACATGAAATCATCAGTTTATGTTACCATACTCTTGAATGAGATATTGTGAGTTATGTAGAGGTAGGGATCAAGGCAAGTTGGATGTTTTGGTTGTGTGCTGGGTGCACGAGACTTGGGTTTGTGTTTAGTACTTGCCTGGATCCTAAGGACCGGTTCATGGAGCATGTAACCCGGCTTTACAGTGCCAACCACATGCTGAGATGGGGCAGCTTAGCCAATTAATTAGGTGTATCCCCGGCGTAGTATGGGTGTGTTGGATGGTGCGGGGAATAGGAGTCAGCTGGACTGCCATATGAACCGCAAGGCTCAAGAGGGGGCCACTGCAGCGGGGTTGGAGCCTCTTGTATGCTGTTAGGGGTGAAACCTCAGTGGGCCCACGCTCGTCGGGAATCCCTTTGTAAAGGCTTCGTAGTGATCTCTTGGCCACACACCTGGGAAGTGTGAATGTGGATCGTAGCCACTGGCATAATGGAGGTTCTTTTAGTCCACCCGGCAACGGGGGATGAAATCACTACTTGTGGGTACAGTGGTACAAACTCTGCAGAGTCAAAACTGTCTTGACAGCCGTGCTCACGGTTAAGAGCGGCCTGGACTTATTCATGATTAGAGAATTGATGGTTTTGGAAGTTAAGCGGGGAGCTTAACATTGGAAATGATGTTATGGTTATTGGATTATGATGATGGGTTGGGAGATTGGGACCATTTCACCTGTGTAGTAATGTAGGTGCTTAATAAGCTAAGGTGATAGGTATTAATTGCGTAGTGCTTTAACCATGAGTTCAACCTCTCCTTGTTCTAGCCATGCATGATATAATTTTCCCACACTTGCTGAGTACCATTGGTACTCAACCTTGCATATTTGTTGGTTTATATTGCTGCTCAGGTCAAGATAATGAAGTGGTGTATAATGACCAAGACTTTGGACCCGAGGAAGGTTTTTAGGTTCATGAAGACCCCCGGGCAACGCCTGTGATGGAGCCCTAAAGAATAATATTCCGCTGCTAGTTTATTTACTTGTGATGAAGCATTAGTGTCCATTGAGACATTTGTGATGTAAGACTTACTTATATTCGACACCTGGCTTGTAATAAATGATGCTTCACTATTTGTCATCACATGTATGAGAAAATGATCCTGGCATACATGTGATATTCACTTGGTTGTTCTTCGGAAAAACCGGGTGTGACAGAGGTGGTATCAGAGCCAAGGTTGCCCGTAGGAACGTGGACCTAGGTAGAAATGGACGTATTTAAGGGCCCTATTTTCTTAAAAACTATTTTCCAAGGTGTGGGTGAAAAAGTGTTATCAAAAGAGTCATTTTCTTCATCTTACCCCAACTTTCATTCAAAAATAGGATTTTTGTTTGAAATTTTATCTAACCTAATTTTAAATTCTTTTGTTTTAGATGGTTCGCATGATTCGCACCGCTCGTAAATCCACGGGAGGGAGAGTTCCCGTAGTTGCCCTTGCTGAAAGAGAGGAGAGTCGTCCAGTGACGTACCTTTCCTACGGATTGGCAGTGGGAGATTTGTTGCGCCGTCTTCGACGTATGCTCGAAGCCGCCGGCAATACGGGCAAGCTCATCATCCACTATAACTCCACCAGGACCATCCGTGAGAAGAGGGAAGAATGGAGATCGGAGATGAGGATTATACACGAGAATCAGCTGCTTAAGATCCACCACTCTCCAGCTTGTCGAGCAACACAGGTTGACGCGGAGAGAGATGTCACTTGGGAGGCCATCACCTGCCAGAGCCACATCTATCGTCGCCACTTGGACAAAACTGAGTACATGTATGTCCTCCAACGTGAGAGTGGTACCACGGAGTACAAGTACCCACCGGTGCAGCAAGGGACTTCCCATGAGCACATGGACTTGTGCTTGGAGGATGCTGCTATGCTCAGCACTCGACTGCAGGAGTGTCAACAAGAGCTTCAGGATGTCCGAGATACTCTGAAGGAGACGGAGGCATTGCTGCGAGCTTGCTTAAAGACGAGAGAAAGGGGAGATGGGAATGAACTGTGTGTCACCATAAGTGATCCATGGACCCCTGACTCCCCGGATCGCCGAGCAATCAGGCGTCGTCGCACTTCTCCACCAGCAGCCTCCCCACCCAAAGCAGAGTCAGAAGGTAGCCGAAATGAGGAGGAAGATCCCGAGGAGCCAGCTCAAGAGGATGAGTAGTGTAGAGTCTTTCCCCTAGCTAGCAAGAGGTCGAGTAGTCGAGTCGTTACGTATTTAATGGTGTGATAATGCCTGGTGTGTAACGAGAGTTGTGGAAGCCATGAGCAAGTGTCCACAGCCTCGTCTTCAGATTGTTTTGCTTTGGTGTGTGAACCCACGGGAAATAATAGTGCATTTATTGGGTGTGAGATATAAAACCCTCGCAAGATTTTAACAAAACTTCAACACTTCAAAGTACAAACAAGTGAAAGTAGTAAGATGATACTAAATGCTTTCAAATTAACATTTGTTGATTCTGTCAGATGGCCGGAAGAGGAAAAGGACGTGCTGCCAACCCCGCCAACAACAATGATGAGGCATGCAACTCTCATCTTTCTGGAGGCCAGAACCGGGGTGGTCGCCGTGAAGAAATTGATCCTCTCCACCAAATGCTGGAGAATCAAAATCAGCTCATCCAGAACTTGACTCAAGTAGTGGCCAACTTGCATCAAGTTCCACCTCCACAAGCTGCACCACGCCAACCAAGGTTGAGTGAGTTTCTAGGAACTCAACCTCCAAAGTTTGCAAGTGCTGCTGAACCTCTGGAGGCAGATGATTGGCTGAAGACCATTGAAAGTAAGATGAGAATCATACAATGCCAAGGGTATGAGAGGGTGCTGTTTGCCTCTCATCAATTGCAGGGACCTGCTGCTGATTGGTGGACCGCCTACGTGGCCGCCCATCATGACCCTGAGAGCATCACTTGGGAAGAGTTCAAGCGTAGCTTCCGCAACCATTACATCCCAAGGGGTGAACTCAAAAACAAGAGGAAAGAGCTTTTGGGACTGCAGCAGGGAAACATGACGGTGAGGGAATACCTCACTAAATTCACTCAACTATCCCGTTATGCTCCACGAGACATAGAGACAGATGAGCAGAAACAAGATTGTTTCGTGGAAGGACTTACCGCAGAGATGCAGTGTGCAATGTCCTCCAATGAGTATGAAAGCTTTCAAAAGATGGTGGACAGAGCGTTTGTGGTGGAAAGAAAGCTAAAGGCCCTGGAAAATGAGAATAAGAGGAAGGCTGGGTGGTCACATCAAGCCTCAGGGAGCAACACCCGCCCACGTATGATGCAGCAACCTACGGGGCAGACGAGCCGTGCTGCGGTACCCTATTCAGCACCCAGAGGGTACAACCCAAACTACAGGCCTCCCGCAGCACCAGCACAGCCACAACGTCAGTTTGTACAACAGCCTCGCCCCGCATATCCACCTCGACCAGCAGTGCAAGGACCCCCAAACCAACCCCAAGACAACAAGGGCCAAGCATCTAAGATTGGGGTGCAATGTTTCAGCTGTGGTGAAGTGGG
The DNA here is from genome assembly GCA_030760725.1 of Neostapfia colusana. Classification (NCBI taxonomy): domain Eukaryota; kingdom Viridiplantae; phylum Streptophyta; class Magnoliopsida; order Poales; family Poaceae; genus Neostapfia; species Neostapfia colusana. The sequence continues at coordinate 24,939,449 of JASWHV010000017.1, read as the reverse complement.
GCACTACGCCCATAAGTGTCCAAAGAAGAAGCCCACGCAGCCACAGCAGCAGAACGTAATGAGAGGACGGGTGAACCACGTCACTATGGAGGAAGCACAAGAGGCACCCGACATGGTAGTTGGTAAGTTTCCTGCCAATTTACACCTTGCAACTCTGCTGTTTGATTCTGGTGCTACCCATTCGTTCATTGCTCAAGGGTTTGTTAAGAAGCATGACCTAGCAACCACACAAATGAACCATATGCTAGCGGTAAATTCTCCAGGTGGAGAAATAAGGACAAGACAAGTGTGTCCCAAAGTGAACCTAGACATTAATGGGGTAGTATTTACCGCTAACCTCATAGTGATCGACTCACAAGGGATAGATATTACTTTGGGTATGGATTGGTTGACCAAACATAAAGGAATCATCCATTGTTCGACCAGAACGGTGGAACTAACTCACCCTAGTGGCACAAGAGTGAAGTTCATAACGATACACGAGCCTAGGAGGGACATTAAATTAAATCAAGTGGAGGTGAAAGTTGAGGAAATCAGGACTATCAGGGAATATCCAGATGTTTTTCCGGAGGAGTTGCCAGGAATGCCTCCCGACCGTGACGTGGAATTCGCAATCGAGCTAGTACCGGGAACAGCCCCGATATACAAGAGACCTTATCGAATGGACTCCAAGCAGCTAGAAGAGCTCAAGGATCATTTGAGGGAATTGACGGAAAAGGGGTATGTTCGCCCTAGTTCCTCACCATGGGGAGCTCCGGTAATATTTGTGCCTAAGAAAGATGGAACTCAAAGGTTATGCGTGGATTACCGTGCCTTGAATGAGGTGACCATCAAGAACAAGTACCCATTACCCCGCATTGAAGACTTGTTTGATCAGTTGAGGGGAGCTTGCGTGTTCTCGAAAATTGATCTCAGGTCGGGATACCACCAACTCAAGATAAGGCAATCTGATATTCCCAAGACAGCTTTCGTATCTCGGTACGGACTGTATGAATACACTGTCATGCCTTTCGGGCTAACCAATGCCCCGGCATATTTCATGTACCTCATGAACAAGGTATTCATGGAATATCTGGACAAATTTGTGGTGGTTTTCATAGATGATATTCTCGTCTTCTCCAAAGATGAAGAAGAACATGAGAAACATCTAAGGTTGGTGTTACAGAGGCTGAGAGAACACCAACTATATGCCAAGTTGAGCAAGTGTGAGTTTTGGCTAAGGAGAGTTCCCTTTTTAGGACATATAATCTCGGAGGGAGGAATCTCCGTAGATCCCGCCAAAATCGAAGATATCCAGAAATGGAAAACCCCTGCAAATGTCGGGGAAGTTCGAAGCTTTTTGGGATTGGCTGGATACTATCGACGGTTTATTGAGGGATTCTCCAAGATCTCGAGACCTCTCACCAAACTGTTGGAAAAGGGAATCACATTCACCTGGACGCCACAGTGCGATACGAGCTTTCAGGAGCTAAAGAAGAGATTGACAACAGCCCCAGTGTTGGTTATGCCAGATATGCAGAAGAACTTCACGGTGTACTGCGATGCCTCTGGAAACGGGTTGGGATGTGTTCTCATGCAAGAGGGACATGTCGTGGCATATGCATCCCGACAGCTTCGGAAGCACGAGAAGAACTATCCTACACATGACCTAGAACTAGCTGCAGTGGTACACGCGTTGAAAATTTGGCGGCACTATTTGATGGGGAAGAGGACAGAGATATATACGGATCATAAGAGTTTGAAGTACATATTCACACAGCCAGATCTCAACCTTAGACAAAGGAGATGGTTAGAGCTAATCAATGACTTTGATGTAGGCATCAACTATCATCCCGAGAAAGCAAACGTCGTGGCCGATGCCTTGAGTCGGAAAGTGCAGGTCAATAAGTTGAGCTTGAAGGAAATGCCTGCAGAATTGAAGGACGAGGTGATAAGGCTCAATCTATGTCTAGTAAATAGTGGTGAAGCCATCGCCATGGAAGTGGACTCCACACTTGAGCAAGACATACGCGAGGGCCAAAAGAATGATGAGAAGATACAAGAGATCAGACAGCTCATCAAGGAAAATACAGCTCCTGGTTTTAGAGAGGATGAACAAGGAACGATGTGGCACGGGAAAAGGATCTGTGTGCCAGAAGTAAAGGAGATCCGTGAATTAATTTTGAAGGAGGCTCACGATTCCGACTATTCCATTCATCCTGGGAGTACGAAGATGTATCAGGACCTCAAAAGCAGGTATTGGTGGTATGGCATGAAGCGAGATGTCGTGGAACATGTTGCCCTATGTGACACATGTCAGTTGGTGAAAGCAGAACATCAACGACCCGCGGGATTGCTGCAACCACTCAAAGTGCCTGAATGGAAGTGGGAAGAGATCAGCATGGATTTTGTCGTGGGATTGCCTAGGACCCAGTCCGGGTATGATTCAATATGGGTTATTATTGATAGGCTAACCAAGGTAGCTCATTTCATTCCGGTGAAGGAAAGCTACAGCGGAACCAAATTGGCAGAATTGTACATGTCAAGGATTGTGTGTTACCATGGAGTGCCAAAGAAGATAGTGTCGGACCGAGGGACACAGTTCACCTCGAGGTTTTGGCAAAAGTTGCATGAAACCATGGGAACCCATCTGAATTTCAGCTCTGCCTATCATCCCCAAACTGACGGGCAGACGGAGAGAACCAATCAGATCCTTGAAGATATGTTAAGGGCATGTGCACTCAAAAACAATAGGAGTTGGGACAAGAACCTACCGTATGCGGAGTTTTCCTATAACAACAGTTATCAAGCTAGTATGAAGATGTCACCGTTTGAAGCTTTGTATGGAAGGAAATGCAGAACTCCCCTATTTTGGAACCAAACAGGAGAAAGTAAAGTGTTTGGTCCAGAAGTGCTACAAGAAGCCGAGGCAAAGGTGAGGGAGATTCGCAACAACTTGAGGATAGCACAGACACGCCAGAAGAGTTATGCTGATGTACGAAGAAGAGAGCTCGTTTTCAACGTGGGAGACTATGTTTATCTCAAGGTGTCCCCTATCAGAGGACTTCGTCGGTTCAAGGTGAAAGGGAAGTTGTCACCTCGATACATCGGACCCTTTCAAGTTTTGGAAAGAAAAGGCGAAGTGGCGTACCAACTAGAGTTGCCGGTTCATCTGTCGGACGTGCACGATGTATTCCATGTGTCGCAACTCAAGAAATGTCTGAGGACGCCTGAGGAGGTGTTACCCATGAATGAAGTAGATGTAGCTGAGGATTTGTCTTATGCCGAGCAACCATATAAGATTTTGGAGACAATGGAACGCCTCACTAGAAATAAAAGAATCCGGATGTGCAAGGTGCAGTGGAAGCATCACTCAGAAGAAGAAGCCACCTGGGAACGGGAAGATGAGCTTAAGGCACAATTTCCGGAATTGTTTTCTTAGAAACACCAATCTCGAGGACGAGATTTCTTTTAAGGGGGGTAGAGCTGTAACACCCCAAATTTTTAGTCAAGACTCAAATTTTGATTTAGAACCATAAACCATGTTCAGAGGGGAATTTAGAAATTTTTGGACGTATTGCATGTTTTGCAAAAATTCAAATTCAAACTGGAATTCAAATTATACTCAAAACAGAAAAGAAATGAAAAAGAAAAAGGAAAGCCAGAAAAAAAACTGGCCAGTGGGCCGAAACCCCAGCCGGCCCAGCTAACCCCCGCGCAGCCCGCCCCCGCGCGCGCCGCGCTGCCCCTCGCTGACATGTGGGACCCGCCTGTCATCCCTAACCCCGCGACCCCGGACTCTCTCCCGCGCGCGCGATCGCAACCGATCGGGAAACCTGTCCCCGCAGCCGAATTCCGGACCCAGCGGACTCCAACTCGATCACAACAGACCCACCGCCCTCCCCCGGCTATAAAAACCACCGATCCGATCAGTTTTCCTCACGCGATCGCCGATTTTCGCTCCGGTGAGCACCGAGACTTCGCCGGTGAATTCTGGCCGATCTAAGCTCGGAAACTCTGATCTAACTCGTTGGTCTTGATCCACCGCCTCCGGGGAACTTTGCAGGTGCAGAAAACCCGAAGACTTACGGTGCAAATCCAGCTCCGACGAGCTTCGCCGTGGTTTTGCCTCGGACCTCGCCGCCGAGCACTTTCCAGGACCCCCGAGCTCGAGAAAACCCCCGAGGTGAGATCCCTGACCTCCCCTCTACCGATCTATGCCATGAGATCACAGTTTTAGGCAGAATTCTCGAGGATCAGAAACTTTCCGGCGAGATCGCCGCTTCCCGCCGCCGTGCGCCGCCGGCAGCGCCGCCCGCGCTCGATCAGAGCGACGTGGCCGCTTGTGCGCCGTTTATTTTAAATCGCACGGTAGACTTTAAAACCCCGCGTACCGGTTCGATGTTATAATCTCAGCCGTCGGTTTAAAATCAGACGGTCCACGTCAGCCCCGCGTTATAAAGACTGGAATTCTTACGTGCTACCCCCTGGGGTTCTCTGGAACTGAGAGCTAGCCCCGGAAACTTCAGATCTAGCCCCTGGAACTCCAGAAAATCATGTAAATTCATTTAAAAATCAGTTTTAGCCCCTAGACTTAATAGAAATTAAGAAAAACACCTCTGAAAAGTGTAGCTAGACCCCTGGAAATTATGAAAATAATATTATAGACCCTGTAATGGGGTGAATTCCTTATTTTAGCCCTGTTTAGTATTTAATTTAGAAAATTGAATATGTAACTAGTGTTTAAATATTAAAAAGGGGGACAAACCTAATGGTCAAAATTATTAAAAAACTTTCTCAGTACTTAGAAAACTTTGGAGTGAGATAAAAATATATTTTTGGGCTGAAATAAATCTGTTTCATCTATTATTCACATTTAATAGTATAGGGACACATTTTTAAGTAAAGAATAGTTAAAGAAAAATAGGGAAAATAATTATGAAATAGTATACATCAGAAGCCAAGGTTAAAATATGATCTTAAATTATTTAGGACCAGAACCTAATCTGTTTAAGTAGTGTGTATTACTAATTTAATAATAAAATGCACAATTATGCATAAGAATATAAATCTGAAAATATAGAAACTAGTAAATGATAAATGGAGTTTCTAAAATACAAAGGATTCAGTTTAGGGTTGATAGAAATTATGAAGGCATATATGGAGAAGAAAAATACTTTTCATACATACTTGGTAGTTTAATATATAGGGAATTTATTTAAAACTGAAACACACATATATACATATATGTATATATATATATATAGGATGTGAGTATAAATATGAACACCAAAGTAAGAATCATACACATATAAATAAAAGTGTATGCAAGCCCCAAATCAACACACATAAAGTAACCACAACACATATAATGGTAAAGAATTTTCATAAATATGAATGTGTGGTTTGTATGAAGTGGAAGTGTGAACTATATCTTATGATTGTTGTTTTTCTTTTGCTATGTGTGATGGTATGAAGTAGAACCTGCTCAAGAACAAGTTATTCAATTCCAAGACCAAGACTACCCATTTCAAGAGCAGCAAGAAGGAGGCAAGTGTCCTTGACCACTTTGATCCTATGCTAGGATGTGTAGATAGAATTATTTGCATTGTCAAATGAAATATGAAACCCATGCTAGGAAAGTTTCCCTAGAATTGCATTACCTTGTTTCCTTGAAGCTTGGGTTGGGATTTATTTTGTCATGTCATTTATTTACATGCATATGCTTAGCCATGCTTAGAATGGGATATTTGGGACATGAAATCATCAGTTTATGTTACCATACTCTTGAATGAGATATTGTGAGTTATGTAGAGGTAGGGATCAAGGCAAGTTGGATGTTTTGGTTGTGTGCTGGGTGCACGAGACTTGGGTTTGTGTTTAGTACTTGCCTGGATCCTAAGGACCGGTTCATGGAGCATGTAACCCGGCTTTACAGTGCCAACCACATGCTGAGATGGGGCAGCTTAGCCAATTAATTAGGTGTATCCCCGGCGTAGTATGGGTGTGTTGGATGGTGCGGGGAATAGGAGTCAGCTGGACTGCCATATGAACCGCAAGGCTCAAGAGGGGGCCACTGCAGCGGGGTTGGAGCCTCTTGTATGCTGTTAGGGGTGAAACCTCAGTGGGCCCACGCTCGTCGGGAATCCCTTTGTAAAGGCTTCGTAGTGATCTCTTGGCCACACACCTGGGAAGTGTGAATGTGGATCGTAGCCACTGGCATAATGGAGGTTCTTTTAGTCCACCCGGCAACGGGGGATGAAATCACTACTTGTGGGTACAGTGGTACAAACTCTGCAGAGTCAAAACTGTCTTAACAGCCGTGCTCACGGTTAAGAGCGGCCTGGACTTATTCATGATTAGAGAATTGATGGTTTTGGAAGTTAAGCGGGGAGCTTAACATTGGAAATGATGTTATGGTTATTGGATTATGATGATGGGTTGGGAGATTGGGACCATTTCACCTGTGTAGTAATGTAGGTGCTTAATAAGCTAAGGTGATAGGTATTAATTGCGTAGTGCTTTAACCATGAGTTCAACCTCTCCTTGTTCTAGCCATGCATGATATAATTTTCCCACACTTGCTGAGTACCATTGGTACTCAACCTTGCATATTTGTTGGTTTATATTGCTGCTCAGGTCAAGATAATGAAGTGGTGTATAATGACCAAGACTTTGGACCCGAGGAAGGTTTTTAGGTTCATGAAGACCCCCGGGCAACGCCTGTGATGGAGCCCTAAAGAATAATATTCCGCTGCTAGTTTATTTACTTGTGATGAAGCATTAGTGTCCATTGAGACATTTGTGATGTAAGACTTACTTATATTCGACACCTGGCTTGTAATAAATGATGCTTCACTATTTGTCATCACATGTATGAGAAAATGATCCTGGCATACATGTGATATTCACTTGGTTGTTCTTCGGAAAAACCGGGTGTGACAGAGGTCCCTTGTACAGAAGTGTACAGAACATATATATATATATATATATGTATATATGTATTCAAAAGTTCCTATTAAGGAATAAGGGACAAAGGCACACAACACATATATTCTTGATGAATATGATCGGTAAACATACAACAATCAAGCTATGACCATGATAAACCAAGATCAAGTAACTAACTAGTTTTTAGGAGAAAAAATAGAGAGATGATTTTTTAACATAATTAACATGATTTTTAGGATGGCATACAGGTATGCAAGTTTTCAAGCCACGTTTCGAGCATCAAGGATATTTAGTTCATTTTGGAGCTCACAAAAGCGTTTTTCATCAAGTGGGTTGGTAAAGATATCGGCTAGTTGTTTTCAGTGTTGACATGGGAAATGGCTATGTCTTCTTTCATTGAGTGATCTCTCAAAAAATGATGTCGGATATCTATGTGTTTGGTTCTAGAGTGCTCAACAGGGTTATGGGCAATTTTAATTGCACTCTCATTGTCAAAAAGGAGTGGACTACGGCTCATATTGTAACTGTAATCACTGAGTTTGTCGCATCCAAAGGAGTTGTGCACAACAACTCCTGGCTGCAACATACTCCGCTTCGGCCGTGGATAAGGCAATTGAATTTTGTTTCTTGGATGACCAAGAAACTAAGGATCTACCTAGGAATTGGTAAGTGCCGGAAGTACTTTTTCTATCTACCTTGCATCCGGCATAATCTGCATCGGAGTATCCAATGAGATTGAATTTTGAACCTTTGGGATACCAAAGGCCTAGGTTGGGTGTATGAACTAAATATCTCAAGATCCTTTTAAGGCTGTCAAATGACATTCCTTAGGATTGGCTTGAAACCTTGCACACAAACATACACTCAACATGATATCAGGCCTAGATGCACATAAATAGAGTAAGGAGTCAATCATGGAACGATATATCTTTTGATCCACATTTGGTCTGTCTTCGTTGAGATCCAAGTGTCCATTAGTCGCCATGGGAGTCTTTATGGGCTTTGCCTTGTCCATTCCAAACTTCTTGAGAATGTCTTGAGTGTACTTTGTTTGGCTTATGAACGTCCCGTCCTTTTATTGCTTCACTTAGAATCCCAAGAAGTACCTCAATTCTCCCATCATGGACATCTCGAATCTATCTGTCATAATCTTGCTAAATTCTTGACAAAAGGATTTGTTAGTTGAACTAAATATAATATCATCAACATAGATTTGGCAAATGAAGAGATCATCATCAAAGTGTTTAGTGAACAAGGTGTAATCAGCTTTTCCAATCTTGAAGTCATTTTCAATCAAGAAATCTCTAAGACACTCATACCAAGCTCTAGGAGCTTGCTTGAGGCCATAGAGAGCCTTACGCAGTTTGAACACATAGTCGGGATGCTCTTGATATTCAAAACCGAGTGGTTGCTCCACGTACACCTCCTCCTTGATCGGTCCGTTGAGAAAGGCGCTTTTCACGTCCATTTGATAAAGTTTGAAATCATGGTGAGTAGCATATGCAAGTAATATACAAATTGATTCAAGCCTAGCTACGGGAGCAAAAGTCTCATTGAAATCCAAACCTTTGACTTGTGAGTACCCTTTTGCCACAAGTCGTGCCTTGTTCCTTGTTACCACACCATGTTCGTCTTGCTTGTTGCGGAAGACCCATTTAGTGCTGACGACGTTGGACTTGGTTCTTTCAACAAGCTCCCACACTTCGTTCATTTTGAAGTTGTTCAATTCTTCTTGCATCGCCATCACTCAGTCCGGATCTTTTAGTGCATCTTCAATCCTGTATGGTTCCAAAGAAGATACAAAAGAATAGTGTTCACAAAAATAAGCTATGCAAGATCTAGTTATTACTCCCTTTTGGATGTCACCGATTATGTTGTCGACGGGGTGATCTCTTTGGATGCTTTGATGTGGCACTTGTGGTCTTGAATCTTCATTATCATCTTCTTCTCCCCCTGCATAGTTGCCCTCATTGATGTTTTGATCTTTTTTTATTCTCTTGAGGTTGATCTTGTATGGAAGCTCCCCCTTTATCATTTTCCTCCACCTGTGGTTCATTTCTTCGTTCGCATTTGAAGGTGGCACTTGTGGTCGAACATCGCCCAATGCCATTCTTCTCAATGCTTGACACGGAGCTTCTTCTTTATCTAGCACACACTGATCAACTTGCTCTTCTTGAGAGCCGTTAGTTTCATCGAACACTACGTCACGTGCTACTTCAACAAGTCTGGAGGTTTTGTTGAAGAACGATAAGCGTAGGAGTTCGAATCATAGCCAAGTAAGAAAGTTTCATCGGACTTCGAAGCAAACTTCAAAGCCCTTGGCTTCTTATTTAAGATTTAACATTTTGAACCAAAAACTCCAAAATATGAAATATTCGGCTTGTTACCCGTGAGTAGTTCATATGAAGTTTTCTTGAGCAACCGATGAAGATATAGTCGGTTTATGGCGTGACAAGCGGTGTTAACCGCTTCAGCCCAAAACCTGTCCGAAGTCTTGTATTCATCGAGCATTGTCCTCGTCATCTCAATGAGAGTTCAGTTCTTCCTTTCAGCTACTCCGTTTTGTTGAGGAGTATATGGTGCTGAAAATTCGTGCTTTATCCCTTCTGCGTCTAGATACTCCTCAACTTGGGTGTTCTTGAATTCTGTCCCATTGTCACTTCGTATGTTCTTGATCTTCAATGAGAATTCATTTTGCGCACGCTTGATGAACTTCTTGAGGGTTCCTTGAGTCTCTGTCTTATCATGCAAAAAGAAAACCCATGTGAAGCGTGAAAAATCATCAACAATGACTAGACCGTATTTATTATCACCGATGCTTATGTAAGCAACTGGACCGAATAGATCCATGTGGAGGAGCTCAAGCAGTCTTGTTGTAGTCATGACATTCTTCGCGGGATGGGGTGCTCCTACTTGCTTCCCTGCTTGGCACGCTCTACAAGGCCTATCTTTCTCAAAAACAACATCCTTTAAACCTCGGATGTGATCGCCTTTAAGGATTTTTTGAAGATTCCTCATACCAACATGTGCTAGCCGTCTATGCCACAGCCAGCCCATGTTGGTCTTTGCAATCAAGCATGTGTCAAGTTCGGCTTTATCTTTGTTGAAGTCAACTAGATAAAATTTTCCCTTCAACACACCCTTGAATGCAATTGAGTTATCACTCCTTCTAAAGACAGTCATACCCTCGTTAGTGAATAAGCAATTATAACCCTTGTCACATAATTGAGATATGGACAAAAGGTTATAATCCAAGGAGTCAACGTGTAAAACATGAGAGAGAGTATGTTGTGATGAAATTGCAATTTTACCGGTACCAAGCACTCTTCCTTGACTATTATCACCAAAGTAAATGCCTTCGTTTGGATCTTCATTTTCTTCATATTCCATGAACATTCTTCTTTCTCCGGTCATGTGATTGGTGCATCCACTATCTAGCACCCATTTTGCTCCGCCGGATGAATAAGTCTACAAAAACAATTTATGCCTTGGTCTTAGGTACCCAAGCTTGCTTGGGTCCTTTGAGGTTAGTCACAAGTGATTTGGGCACCCACACATGAGACTTGGTGGTCCCATGGCGTGGCCCAACATATTTAGCATAAACTCTTCCAAGATTACTTTTCATAAGTACATATGACGCATCAAAAGTTCTAAATAGAAGTTGTTCATATGTGTTCACAGTGTTAAATTTATCAACATTATTAAGTTTTCTAACTTGAGAAGAGTCTCCCTTGACAAAGGCAATGAAACCCTTGTTATTCTTGTGGCTTCTAGCGTTTTGCTTTTCACCATAAGAATATCCAATGCCATATTTAACATTGGGAGGTCTTGTGACCGAGTATGCACTGCATGCATATTTGATCTTCTCCTTGTCTAATATGCCACTTTGAGAAGATTGCTTGTCCCTTGTCGAGTTTGGCTTTTTCTTCAAGGTAGTGTCACTTTTGGCACAAGCACAAGTAATACTAGTTTCAGATTTTATATGTTGAGACGGTGAGCTTGAAGTGGATGAAGAACCACTTTGCTTGAGTGACTCAACTTGTACCTCAAGGATCTTGTTAACTTTGGTTAAGTTAGCAAGTTCATCCTTGATGGTGGTGTTTGAGTCTTTTAACTTCAAGCAAGATTCCTTGCTTGAAGCTAACTCAAGTTCTAGTGATTTACTTCGCCCCTTTTCAAGTTCAAGAAGATTTTCAATCTCAAGATACTCCTCCTTTTGGGAGATGATCATATCTTCCTGACGATTGACTAACTTCTTCATATTAACAAGCTTATCAAATAGAAATTTCATCTTAGCAGTTGTCTTTTTGTCTAAACCCCTAAGCATATATTCATTTTCATCACTGCTATCATCCTCACTAGAAGTATCACTATCACTAGGAAAAGAATGTGAGAAGGAAGATTTAGTTGGTACCTTTCGTTTACCTTCCTTTGCCATTAGACAAGTGTTGTCGGTGTCCTTCCATGCGCCCATGGTTGGGAAGAGAGTGGATTTCTTGGTAGTCTTCTTTATGGCTATGGTGGCCATCTCCTCTTCTTCTTCAGATGAGGATTCATCATTGGAATCCCACTACTTCCCTAGATGCGCTTGGCCATATTGCTTCTTCTTCTTGAACATTTTCTTTGGTTGAGGCTTGTTGTCTTTAGTCTTCTTATTTTCATCATATGGACAATCTACTATGAAGTGATCGTATTCTCCGCAGTTATAGCATGCCCGTCTCATCTTGGGTCTTTGTTTGTCCCTTTGTCTTACTTCGTTTGAGCTGCTACCCTTTCTTCTTCTCATCATTTTCTTGAACTTATTCATGAACAAGATCATGTCTTCTTCATCGATATCACTACTTTCATTATCACTGTTGTCTTGTTCGTGAGCTTCTCAGGCTTCTTTTGATGCGGGTTTACAGGTTGACTTCAAGGCAACTCCTTTCTTCTTTGCCGAGGTGAGATCGGCAATTTCCTTGACGTGCTTGGCTTGCTTCTCCATCATTTCAATGTTGATGATCTTGCCAAGAAGTTCATCTGGGGTCATTTTCCGGTACCCAGGGCTTTCTCTAATCATAGAGCAAAGAGTCACGTTGCGAGGCATGAATGCTCTGAGAATCAACTTCACGACCTCATGATCATTCCACTTTTTGCCGCCATAGCTCGGACTTTGTTGATAAGATTCTTCAGTCGATTGTACATATCTTGTGGTGATTCATCTTCTTCTATCGCGAATCTTCCCAATTCACCTTCAATCATTGCTATTTTGGCTTCGCGTACATGACGGTCACCTTCATGTGCAGTTTGTAGTGTGTCCCATATCTTCTTGGCAATTTCGAGTATGTCCACCTTGGTGAACTCGTCTCGACTCAGTGATGACGTGATCACAGCTGCAACTTGAGCATTCCGATGAACGGCTTGTTCTTGGCTTGGGGTCAGTTCTTCATCATCATCCGGGATATCTATCCCTGTACACACTATATGCCACAAACTTGGGTTAAGAGATATAAGGTGCATTTTCATGTTTTGTCTCCACATTGAATAGTTATTGCCATCAAAGTAAGGTGCTTTGCCTAGAGAAATTGATAAGTAATGATTATTGTTAGAATTCAAACGCTCGTAATCAAAAGGATATCGGGAGTAGTCTGTGTGACTACCCCCTTTCTTCTTCTTTTCATCATTGGTGTTCTTCTTCCCTTTTGGGGAGATTGCCTTCTTCCGTAGAAGAGCCTTGAGTTGGAGCACCTCCTCATCATCGTCCTCACTGTCTTGAATGGTGTCGAGTAGCTTCTTTAGCTTTTGAGTCCTTTCATCATTACTCTTTTCATCGTCGATCTTCTTGTGTACATCTTTGATGTCCGACATTGTCTCTTCAAGCGGTGAGTCTCTTTTGAAGAGTTTGGCTTTGATACCAATTGAATGTAGCCTAGAGGAGGTGAATAGGCTTTTCGACGCTTCGTTAATCCCTCAAACACTTAGTAGGTTTATCAAATACAGGGAAATTGGACTAGTCCGGTAGAGTGCGGACTAGTTCGTTTTCTACTCAGAGAAACATCGGACTAGTCCGGTATACATGGACTAGAGAGATCAAAGTTGATCAATATTTTCACTTTTAGTACTCTATGCAGCAGAAATTAATTTGATACTTAGATGTATTGCAAATGTGAAACAATGAATGACAGAGATCAACGTTGGTTTCAATGCTTCAATGTAAATTTCAAAAGATTTATTAAACACTAGAATATGATGAACAATAAATGAACAAGAGTAGGAGACAAGTGTTTATCCCGAGGTTCAATTCGACGAGGGAAATCTACGTCCCCGTTAAGGAGTCCACTAAGGACCGGGTCTTCACCAACCCTACCCTTGCTGAATCGCCACGGAGGCTGATTCTCTTCCACTAATCACAAAGGGCAAATAAATCGTTCAAGGGGACTTCTCACAAGTTGAGGGCTCCCCAAGAATTACAATGAATGAGCACAACCAAACACACTCAAAAGATGAACATATAACGAACAAGAGTGTGCGAGAGATCAAACCCAAGAGCTCAAGATGTGTAGAACAAGTCTCTCCTTTGATCAATTGCTAATCCCCAAAGACTTGATCCTTTTTGGGTTAGAATGTGTGGAGAGATGTGAATTTTGGGCTCTTGGGAGGTGTCACGGTGCAGGGGGTCGAAGGGTTATGTTGGTATGGCCGTACACCTCTTTTTATAGTAGGGTTTCCAATGGTTACGTTAGGGTTTGCGATGTCCGAACTAGTCCGTGGTTGACTCCGGACTAGTCCGGTGTGCGGTGTGTGGATAACCCTAAGTGTTGTGAGATACCGGACTAGTCCGTAAGAGTGCGGACTAGTCCGTTGTCTATCCAGAGACAAAATCGGACTAGTCCGGTCCATATTGGACTAGTCTGTTTTCAGGTCAGAAAGAAAACCAGACTAGTCCGGTTGATATCGGACTAGTCCGCACATGCTGATTTTGTGCAGTTAGTGTGATTTCTTTTACTTGAGCTCTTGGGGTGTGTTTCTCCAACACACTCTATACTAAGTAATCTAATCTTTTCAGCTTCTGAGCTCTTATCAATTTGGATCCTCCTTCTCTTTTCTTTTTGTGCTTTCTTCCTAATTTCCTTAAGAACCTGCGCTCATCTCAACAATTTTGTTAGTGTCTCATTTGTTTGTCATCAACCAAACCCCGCAAGGGATGCCTAGATGCACTTTCACACGACACATATGCCCATCCAGACCGGTCATTAACCAATCCCATCAACGTCATATGTGACAACCTTTCACACGTCACCCAGAAATCAAACCGGTCCCACCGACTTGGAGAAAGTCTCACTACGGCAAACCCTCGTAGAGCCGACTTCTCTCTCCTTTCAGCATCTGCATAAGACAGTGAGGATTGCCTCGACACCCAGGTTAACATTTTACGTTGGTTTCCTGGGTCCCATATTGCCAGTATGCATCCGGTACACAACTCAAACTTGTCCAGCGGGGCCGCACACGAGAACGGGCCTTAATCGACTAAGACAGAGACTAGGTTCACAGGATCACGTCCTTGAGCCATCCATCCATACTGTAGGGTCTCCATTTCCCAATTAAGTGGATCAATTCTCAACTCTTCCGTTTGATCCCCCTTAATCCCGGTTCACGAGTAGCCTACTCGAGTTATGCCTCTTTTAATCCACTTTTCTTAACTTGATCACAGCAGTTATAATTAAGTAAAAACCTACTATAAATCAAACTCCAGGGATTTATTGGGTCATGCATGTGGAGTGTCATACAAACTAGACTTAGTGCAATAATAAAAAGCTAGACATTATAAAGTGAATACAAATAGAAGCTTGTAAATTTTGATGCAAACCGGGGCTTGCCTTATTGTTGATCTCAACTAAAGTTTCTGCCGATAGAAGCAAGTCAGTAGCCTCCGAGGTCTTCGCGAGATGTTTCGCTATCGAAATGATCAAATAAACGAAATGTGTCACATTATGAAATAATGTGCCATATCAAACTACAGAAACAAACTATATGCAAACCGAGGATTCTATGGTTGAAATTTTTACAGAGGTTTTCCAATATCATGCTAGGAGTATGGTAAAATTTTCAGCAACTTTTTAGGAAGGAGATGGCCACAAAACTTCTTGGCCGATTTAACCTTCAATGATTTATAGGAATTTAATTAGCCTTGATCACATTGAAGAATTTGACATCCTAATAGTTCTGGACCTAAGGTTCCTAGGAAAAACTGTTCCAAAATTTTCTAAGCCTTTTTGCTGGCCAGAATGGAGGATTGAAGTTAAATTCTATTTTCTGTAATTTGATTCTGTGATTTTTTAGCCTATTTAAATAAACTGAGAAAACCTACTGATTAAGCCACCTTAATCATCTCCAAAAATTTTAAGATTATTATTGGAGTTCAGGAACTATGAGAAAGAGATTCTTACCAAGAATGGGAATATTTCATCCAGCCATATTCCTGGACTTAATCCCTAAAGGAATAAATAAAAAGAATCCTACAGATATTCCTATGCATTTTCATAGCTAGCACTTTGTTTCTCTGCAAAGTACTCTTCATAAGGATTCCAACAAAATTTGTCTCACTATTTTTGGAGCTTTCTACACAGAGTTATGAATTTTCTAAGTTTGAACAACTCTCTGTTTTTATTTTACACAGAGCAATTCAAAAGTGGGGCCCACGGATCAGTCCTTTCTTCAACCTCGGACAGAGCCCGCGGGTGCACGCCGGACAGAGGAGTGGCGCAGCTCGTTCTCCCTCGTTTCTCCACCGTTCTTGCTCCGGTTTCGCCCTACATGATGCTTGGAACATGGTGCAACAGCCGGGCAACATTTCATCGAATGAAACCGGCCGGAAACGGGTCGGCACTGATGGCGGCACTCGGCGGCGCGGCATCGACGCGTTGCGGCTTGTCCCAAGCTGATTTCAACAGTCCAAGCTGCCATACAGCACCCATAGAGCTCATGGAGCATGGAACACAAACCAATTCTTGCAGCAAATGGCGGGAAGAGGGTGGTCACCGGAGGACTGACCCTTTTTTGCCGTCGGCGGCTAATTCTCGTCGCCCAGGGTCTGTGATTGCTGGTTTGATGCGTGCTTTGGCATGGGAGGTCACTAGGTGCCCTAGTAGCTGTTGTTTGAATTGTAGAACGGATGATCAAGCGAGTTGGACGAATTTCATGATTTATTTACCGTTGGTTCTTCACATACTCCGGTGCCAAAATCCAAATTCCGGCGAGCCAGCGACAGGGAAGAGCAAGAGGGCTACGTGATGATGAGCTAGACAGCCTTGCTAAGCTTTTTGTGCATTTGATCGGACCAGAGCTGCTCAGAGTAGCCCAGACGTCGAGTAGCAGTGGAGCGGCTTCGTGCTCTGTTTTGCGGAGGAAGAAATGGCTGCCACCGATCGGGGAAGGCCGTGCACAAGCTGAGGAGCGGTGGAATACGTTGAGGACCAATGGGCGCAGCTCGTGGGTGGCTCAACCAGGTGTCAACACTGTCGGGAGGTGGTCGTCGATGGGCACAGCAGAGAGCGGGCACCGTTTTCTCTTGGTGGGCATGTGAGGCAGTGTTCTGTGGATGTGATCGTGCAAGACAGAGAAGGAAACAGCCATTTGCTTTGTGCATCCACGGTATTTGTCGAGCAGCAAGTGCAGAGGATTGAACCGCCATTGGGAGCAAGCAGGGACACAACTCGGTGGAGCATTCAGCCCCTCGGTGGGCAAGCTCGCACAGAAGGAAACTGAAGTTGGTGTCTTTCCCACTTACAGGTGGATCCCACCAAAGTCTCCCCAAATCATATAAACTTAGCTCCAAATTTGAATTCAGAGATCTCAGCAAATTCTGAAATTTGAATTTGAATTAAGCGGGTTAACCTTCTCTTGCGCTCACATTAAAAAGGGCTGTGGTTTAATTTATTTGCGGCTAGGTTTCCTTTATTGCATTTAGCCGAAGTTTGAATTTGAAAAGTTGTAGCAAATTTCAAAGAACGAATTTGAATACAGTGACTAATCCTCCCTACTTCACATCCTATGTTTCACCTTCTTGGTGCTAAACCTTCTTTACAATAGTCTAGCCTTTATTTCATGTAGCCGGGTTTCAAATTTGAACACCCTACTTGGGAAGGAGTCTACTCTGCCGATTTGACTTCTCCAGGAAAACAAGCAATGCTCAACTTAGGGATTTTACAATCCTCCCTCCTTAAAAGAATCTCGTGCCGAGGTTAGTAAGAGAATGAGATGGAGGAGAATGTTACCGGTGATAGTTCGATGATAGTTCCGGGCAATTTATCCGAAGAAAAATCCTCGAATTTCCATGTAACCTCGACGTCGATGTGGTTATTCCACAGAA
This sequence comes from Neostapfia colusana, assembly GCA_030760725.1. NCBI lineage: Eukaryota > Viridiplantae > Streptophyta > Magnoliopsida > Poales > Poaceae > Neostapfia > Neostapfia colusana. The sequence goes on along the minus strand of JASWHV010000017.1, from coordinate 24,922,171 downwards.
CCTTGGAGAACCGTAACGATCGACGCATTGTTGCACGAGTCTTTGCGTCAAGGATTTGTACCGGTTTCTCGCTATAGGTGCGATCCGGTTTAAGGTTTCCATGCCTCCTGAAAGAACCTCCGTTGGCTCCTTCAAACATTTCCTTATTTGTGAGACGTGGAAGATGTTGTGGATGCCCGACAATGATGTTGGTAGCTCCAAACGGTATGCTACCAATTCACATCTTTCCGTAATGAGGAATTGGACCAACAACAGGAGAAGCTAACTTTCCCTTGACCCTGAGTCGACGAATTCCTTTCATCGGGGATACTCGGAGACAGACTTGATCTCTGACTTCCCAAAATACAAGGGTAGGCATTAACTCATTAACTCGTTGAAGTTACTCCTAATTACCAAGGTCAGTTTCCCCCTTACTTAGCATGGAGGATAAGAACGAGCCATTCGCATGCTCGTGCCTCCGGGTTCACGTAGTCAGGCGCGTATGGTACCAATGCTCGTGGCATCCCTCCCTCCTTGTTTCCAGACTAGAAACTCCTCGAGCTTCCCCTAGATTATTCCAGAAAGAACATGCTAAGCAATGCATGTCTTCCGGAATTACGTCCACGTGAGCTGATGTCCAGCTGGTAGGGATGCGAGCTGATTCGCCCACCAGGTACTGGCGGAGCTGTGAAGTTGTTGCGCCACATAAAGTACTTCCTGATGTTCGATGCATTGAAGCAACTCGAACTTAAACCCTATGGTACGGATCTAGTTATCCACCACCAGAGGATCCTCGGCCTCTATGATGACCGGCGGTTGAGTCACCAAAAACTCAAAGTATGAGCTGGTTTGAGGTTGGTGAGAGCCTTCGTATTGACATCCCTCTTGACAATTTGTTGATGGCTTGAATCTTCACTGTCCTAATCTTTACATGGATGACCAATAATTGTCTAGATTAACTGGGTCCTTAAAAACTTAGCGTAGTGCTTCCCCAACATGAATCAAGGTGTTTGATGAGATTAAACAATGAATCGTTAATCTCACCTCAAATTGGAATTTTAACCATTTAATCAAAAACTAAATGATTTGCTTGAACATAAGAGTAGACACAAGTCAAATCCACTTACTTTATCAACATAGCAAAGACCCACTACATACGGTAACCATAAGGGTGTCAAAGTCACCATATAATCTCTTAAGACTGTGTTCAAAGATTGTCGCGAGGTTGAGCAATCAATCGGTAAGCCCCGCGATGAGAAGTTAGTTTAGTTCCAACAATTATGGAACTCGGAGCTAAACAAGTCATGGATAAAAGTTTAGACAAATACAAGGGATGTTGAGTAATTGGTTTCCCTTGTATTACTCAATGGTTAGAATCAGCAACTTGATCAATAGTACAAGGATGTGATAAGACCAAGGTTAGTATACACTACTTAATGATTTGAAAGGAGGTACACAAGCTTGCTCAGTATTTTGGTATTTTATATGCTGTCTCGTTATTTATGATGCATAGTGATGCTGCACATGTGGTATGGTGCAATGCATATGCACATGGTATGGTGCAAAATGGTGCATATGTATGGTGCAAAATGGTGCATATGTATGATGCATCATCTTTTATATTTTGAGCAAGAGTTAGTACAACAATTCAAACACGAATAAGAATCGTTTCAGACTTTGCTAGGTACAAATAACTTGGTCATGAAAGGTGCTAAACAAGGACTGCCACTTTCATGTTGTGACCAAGTGCAATGGAATTGTTTCAAATGTTTGACAAGATTGTTGGGGAATATTCCATGAAAACTTAGCTACTAAACGTTGACTTCACCTTCTTCCTTTTCCTAAGTCTTCATCTAACCTTTCAGTGTGAAGAATGAACTACTAGTCCTAGCTCCTAGTTATAACCTCACCATACTAGGGTTGTCACTAATATGGATTTTCTAAACCTGCTTGTTCTCTTAATTCTTGTAAATGGAAACCTTATGTGGTTGAAGTCGAAGCTGATGATATAAAGAACACTCGGAACTTGTTATAGACTTCTGAGAGTAAGAAGACAAACACTCCTTACCACAACAAGTTATCAGGTGCTTCACCAATCAGTTTCCCGACAACTCGTATCCACAACTGACTAGTCTGCCCTAAAATTTCATTCTTGCCTGAGCTAACAGCAGACTCAAGACTCGAATGGAATACCAAAGTTCTGAATCACTTCCATATCCATCCATCGGTTTTTTATGTGACTCCATATCATTTCAGGTTCAACAGATATGAAGTTTGAAAGTTGATGGAAATTCAGGGAGAATTTCAGCAGTACCCTACCGAGAGGTACCCACTTTGATTCAACTTTTTCATATAGTTCCGAACCCAGTTTTTCAAAACTCACAACTACAAAGTTGTAGTGTAACTCACCATATTTTCCGAAATGTATCACACAACCCTTAAAAAAATGTAGACAGGAAGTGATGGCCCAAAACCATAAAAGTACAGAAACTGAACCAGCTTCTGTTCTATGGTATAAAATACTAATTTTAACTTGTGAATCTGTTGTGGGAATGAACAGAAAAATTGGAGAAGACTTCCATATCTTACCAACAAGTATTTATTTGCATTCAACTAAGTTCTAGATCGAAAGTTATGAGCTTCTAGAGTCGACATAAATTCTGGAAGAATTTCAGCAGCACCTCCCCTGTAAGTGCTCACTTTGAGTCAACTTCTCCATACAGTTAGAAACGTATATGGACCAAACTCATAATTAAAAAGTTGAAGAACAATTCATAATATTTCTAGAATTGTAAGATTTCCCATTTTACAACTCTTATACAGGAAGTTATAAGCAAAACTCTAATCAGTACAGAAACTATACATAGCCTTTGGGTACTCTGGACAGTTTCACTTGTACTGCGAATTTCACCTATTTACAGGAGTATTCTGCCCTGAGGTTGAACAGAAACATTGTAAAGAACTTCCCAAGCTTTTGAAACTGTGTTTATACGATCCCTTTGCATTCCTGGATCAAAAGAACGATCCCTTTGCATTCCTGGATCAAAAGACATGATGGTTCAAAGTTAACAGAATTCCTGGCAGGATTTTGACAAAACCTCTCCAGAGGTACCAAGTTTCAATCCACAATTCCAGTTAATTCCTATCCAGTTTTGGCAAAACTTTGAATTACAAAGTTGTAGAATATCTCATGACCTTTCCATAAATGTATCACAATACCCATAGATATTTTTTCACCGAGGGTTATGGTGGAATTACACAGACTCTGTTTCGGTTCTACCCATTTGTAGCAGTTTTTGGTTTCTAAGGTTTTTGACCAACTTTAAGTGTGTTTCTGTCCTAGAGGTTTGTATAAAAGTTTTTAGAGGACTTCTCCACCTTTCCAAAACTGTATCACACACTACCATTGGTCTTTTCTACAATGCGTAACACCCTATGTAAGTTTCAGCAAAAATACTGCCAAAACAGGGGAATCTGTTTTTGGGTCTCTCTACACTCACATATTCTTGAGTTGATTTCTAAACAAGTTTTAAGCAATTCCTTTGAACTGTATTTATGCAAATTCAACAGAATTTTCAAGTTTATTAGATGAGCAAGGTGTTCATGCAGTTTCCATGATAATGTCGGTACTACGTTCCTCACAAAAATAGAAAATCTTAATCGGATTACATCCGGCATATACGTTCTATTAGTGGCACTAGAATCATTCACTTGCAAATGTGTTCTGCTCGAATACGGATATGTGGTTAGTGTACCTGCAGAAAACCACTCAATAATGATGCACACATAGGTTTTTCATTCTAGGCAGGTCCATATCATAATAAAAACATACGCCCCGTATCATTTCCATACGGGCCGTCCTTGAGTCAAGCCACGTCTCAAGGTACATAGTCGCGTTTTCACACCACACGACGGGGAACCCGAGTAGAGCGTGAACGGGTCATCACGGTTGGGAATTTTATCAACCCAACGGATACCACCTACTGCCCTGCAGGGCACGCTGATGGAGAGCGCTTCGTATGTCCTCTTAGGCTACTTCTAGAAGAACACACTATCGTGTTACCGACCACACGGTGGGGTTTTCACTTTCTTGCCTAATGTGTGCTAGGGATCAGCATTTCATATGATCTCAGGAACATGAAGAGTTCAAGAGTTTCATATTGACGTCTCACAACAAGCTATGAGACCTATTTCCTGAACCTCGTCAGGGGAGCTAACCGAAATTGATCTGCTTTCGGTGGCATACCTTACCTCTTATCTGGTCGGTGGTGCGTCATTACAAAATATAGTAACAAATAAGTTAGTTAGCCACCATACATCACTTATGCTACTAATAGACCTTATGTGGGCCTAGTACCGATTCCTCACTCGTAAACTCTAAGTTTTTGAAAATACGTGTCTTTTCAGGTGTGCTATTACCAATGCGTCTCTGATACCACGTATGTGGGGACGCTGCCGCGGCAGTCCAGGAATCGCATTGGGTGGTGCCATGCGATGCGGCACCCAACAGAACACATCCAAAAAACACACATAAACAACATTATATGCCTATCATACATATTATTGTCTCATTTTATAAATAATGTACACGTGTATTGCAGCAGAAGATAAGAATACACTCACGGACTATAGCCTACGCTAAGCAAAATAAAGCCATCCTGCCTGCGGATGCTTCACACTAGCACCACATCAAAACCCGGTGGCGTGCAGGGTTCCAAGAAAGACTCACACCCCTCATTGGGTGCTGCCCCGCTCGGATCGCCCTACCTCCATAATGTTGCCTTATGCAACGTTACCTGCAAAACAATGGATCAACAAACCGTGAGCTTATGCTCAGCAAGACTTAACCGAAAACCTACACATGGAACTCTAAATGCTGATAATAGAGGGCTGAGAGGTTTACATAAACGATAAACCTGAGCTAATGGAGGATCCTTACTTCAAGTTTTAAGAAACTTTTATAACCCTCGCACAATTTACATCGAGAATCCACAATCAAACAAGAAACGCTTCATCTCGATACCACTTGCCCGAGGAGAAAGTAAATTTAGTGAGCTACCCTAGACCCATACATACCTTGCGCCATCAACGCTGAGACTCCACAATCAAACAAGAAACGCTTTGTCTCGACGCTACTAGCCCAAGGTAGAAAGTAAATTTAGCGAAGGTGTTGATCATCCCTCATCTCCAATATGAGGATTACTCACGAAGCATGTTAACTTTTCCCCAGTTTCTTACTACGTCACGACTCGGTGTACAAGTATGCTCAACCTCGGATAGAGCCCGCGGGTGCACGCCGGACAGAGGGGTGGCGCAGCTCGTTCTCCCTCGTTTCTCCACCATTCTTGCTACGGTTTTGCCCTACACGATGCTTGAACATGGCGCAACAGCCGGACAACATTTCGTCGCATGAAAATGGCCGGAAACGGGTCGGCACCGATGGCAGCGCTCGGCGGCACGGCATCGACGTATTCTGGCTTGTACCTAGTCGATTTAAACAGTCCAAACTGCCGTACAGCACCCCTAGAGGTCGTGGAGCATGGAACGCAAACTAATTCTTGTAGAAAATGGCGGGAAGAGGGTGGTCACCGGAGGACCGACCCGTTTTTGCCGCCGGCGACGAATTCTCATCGCCCGGAGCATGGTATGTCTGGTTTTATGTGTGGTTTGGCATTAGAGGTCACTATGGTCCCTAGTAGCTGTGGTTTGAATTGTAGAATGGATGATCAAGCGATTTGTACGAATTTCATAATTTATCTACCGTCGGTTCTTCACGTACTCCGGCGCCAAAATCCAAATTCCGGTGAGCCGGCGACGGGGAAGCAAGGGGGCTACAGGATGATGAGCTAGACAGCCGTGCTAATCTTTGTGTGCGTTTGCTCAGACCGGAGCCACTCGGAGTAGCCCGGACGTCGAGTAGCAGTGCAGCGGCTTTGTGCTCTGTTTTGCGGAGGAAGAAACGGTTGCCACCGATCGGGGAAGGCCGGGCACAAGCTGAGCAGCGGTGGTAAACATTGAGGACCGATGGGAGCAGCTCGTTGGTGGCTCAACCGGGCGTCAACACTGCCAGGAGGTGGTCGTCGATGGGCACAGCAGAGAGCGGGCGCCGTTTTCTCTCGGTGAGCGCGTGAGGCAGTGTTCTGTGGATGTGCTCGTGCGAGACAGAGAAGGAAACAGCCATTTGCTTTGTGCATCCACGATATTTGTCGAGCAGCAAGTGCAGAGGATTGAACCGCCATCGGGAGCAAGCAGGGGCACAGCTCAGTGGAGCACTCAGCCCCTCGGTGGGTAAGCTCACACAGAAGGAAACTGAAGTTGATGTCTTTCCCAATTACAGGTGGGTCCCACCGAAGTCTCCCCAAATCATACAAACTTAGCTCCAAATTTTAATTCAGAGATCTCAGCAAATTCTAAAATTTGAATTAAGCTGGTTAACCTTCTCTTGTGCTCACATTAAAAAGGGTTTTGGTCTAATTCTTTTGCGGCTAGGTTTCCTTTATTGCATGTAGCCGAAGTTCAAATTTGAAAAGTTGTAGCAAATTTTGAAGAACGAATTTGAATACAGTGACTAATCCTCCCTCGTGCCCCTACTTCACATCCTATGTTTCACCTTCTTGGTGCTAAACCTTCTTTACAATAGTCTAGCCTTTATTTCATGTAGCCGGGTTTCAAATTTGAAAACCCTACTTGGGAAGGAGTCTACTCTGCCAATTTGACTTATCCAGGAAAACAAGCAATGCTCAACTTGGGGATTTTACAGGGGTCTGGGCGCCCAGTAAGGTCTCTGTGGCCTGGACAACCAGCGGCAGGGGGTTTACAGCGGCAGCGGCAGCGGTAAGAGTGATAAATTCGACTTAGAGAGACGTTTACAGCCCGACTACAACCGTCCAAGAATGTCGCGCCTTAGCGACTGATACACTAACTCCAGCGGTTGTTCACGATCTTGTGGAGCATGATCAACCAAACCACTAGGGTTATTCCTACAAGAAATCGAAGAACCAGAAAGAACAAGATAAAGAGGAAACTCAATAAGGTGTGATTATGAATCAAGTAGAATGGATGGTCTACCCGACACACGTGTCTGCAAGGAAGTAGCAGAAGCTAAACTTACATCGAAACAAAACCCAAGTGTTCATGGCAGCAACTAAGAGATATAAATAGGTGGGAGGACGGCTGTTGGTATTTCTTACAAAACAGATTTGATATCCGCAAGCACACGGAATACCATCGTAGCCCTTCCCCTTAAGAGTATTCCCAAGGGTATAAAATCCAAGGAACGTGTGTGTTAATATTCTAACTGGCCACCCAAGGACACACAGCTTGTTCGGTAGGCAAAGTATAGAGAGGAATTCCTAAGTATTGTCCTTAATTCAAAGCAATCTACGGTTGTTGTTTGTTTCAGGCACGGGCTTACCCCTGGTTTACCAGAGCGACTCCCGCCAAGATCCTATGGCATAGTCGAATGTGGAGTATTACAAGGGACAGATAGGGCTGTCACCAGCCTACCTCTTCAATCCATGGGTCTATGAGATATCCACTGGTGATTTCTAACCTAAGCACCTCGCTTACGTTATAAATCACTACTCTAATCTTTTCAAATACAAAGCTAAGACTAGAGCCCCTAATTGAATAGAGAAATAAACTCACAAACAACTACTGAAATAAACTACTTTGAATTGAAGAATAAAACTTAAATAGAATTCAAAAAAGCTTACTCATTTGAGGAGAACTTCTGTAGAGGTACAAGTGTTGGAGAGGGACTTGACAAGCCAAGACTCCTCCTCCTCCTCCTCCCAGCTTCTCCTCACTTTCCTATCTAGGCAGCCTCTAAGGCAACACTAAGCCTATGGAATGGAGTAATAATCTCAAATTTGTGGTGTGTGTGAGTGAGGGGGCTATTCATACACGAGTTTAGGTCAGTTCCCGCCAGAATATGTGCGTGAATCAATCACCACCGCCTTCAGGGACATGAGGACCCGATGGTCCCGACATTCCGGGATCTCACTGAGGGATGTTGCGATTGACAACATCGGATAACACACATCAAAGACATACAGCGGAAGCTAAGTTTTATTACATAAACTTATTTATGAACATATTTACAACAAAATAGTGTTTATAATCTACACTCGCAGGCATAGACTAAGCAAAAAGAGTTCATGTTCAGCCCATGAATGTGTCCTCGCTAGCACACATGCAACCCATCTAACACGGCGGCGTGCACGTGCTCCCAGTCGACGGTGGATCCCTCTAGGGGACCCGTCTCCTCCTCGGGAGCCTCCTCTTCCTCATAAACCCCTGCAAACACTCCAACAACAAGCAGTGAGCACGAAGTCTCAGCAAGACTAACCCAACGTTGCTAAACATGCAACTCTACATGCCGGAATTGAGGAAAGCAATTTGCATAATGACTCGCCTACTTAGTTGATTCTTACTTTCAAGTTTTAGCCTCAAGTGAGTAGAAACCTTGTGCTAAGCCACATAGGGAGTCCACAATCAAACAAGAAACACATTCCTCCTATGTGTCCTGCCTAAGGTTGAAAAGAACTTTGATTTGCTCTAATCTAAAGCACATCATTAACAATCCATGTAAGACTTCCAAACAACAACTTTTATTCATGACAACTAGCCTGTTTTCTCAACATCGCAGTACAGTGAACAAGTGGTACTCACTGATCGCAAGGGGTGGCGATTATAATCGATTACACCTGCAGGGTTACCTAGATAACACGTCATGTACGCCCATACTCGATGTTGCCTACAACAACCATCCGAGACATCATACGCAACCACCTTTCACTCGTTAGCCAAGTGTTTAACCGGTCCTATCGTCCCGAGCAGGAGGTCCCTACGCGGAGCAACCTACGTGCCCGCTAGCGGATTTACACCTTGGTGCTCTCAACCAACCCCTTTGGACAACAAGCAATGCCTCAACATATCGGTACCCGAGTTACATCGGTTTCCCGGTTCCCATATAGCAGGTATGTCTTCCGTACATTTCTAGCTTGTTCAACAGGCCTGCACATGGCTCGCTCCTCAACTGACACAAGCAGAGCTATGGCAACACAGGCCCCACAGTCCTGCTGCTCCTACTCTCTACTCGGTCTCATTTTTCATCTCAATCGGAGTGGTGTGCTTCTAAGCCTATTCTCGCGAGTAGTTCTAACTACTCGACTTGTACTAAATCCTATACCATTGTAAGCATTGCTGTGGATACTCGAGGTTCAAAACTTGGACTCAAACCCTCTGGTTTTGATGGCTATGCAAGTGGGTTTTCAATCAATACTCTAATGCACAAAACATTTAACTCATGACGTATGTGAGAAAAGTAAAACTTTGTAAATAAGTTTAATGCAAACCGGAGCTTGCTTTGCTGCTGGTCGTCGACTAAACTTTATTCCGGAGGGATAAAATCCAAGATCTTCGGGTCTTCTTCGACTTTAGCGACTATACGAAATGGAATGAAAAATGTATGTCAAATTTAAATGCATTTGTGTGGAAGTGAGAATGTGAAGGCTGTAGGTCTAGCTAGACGACCCTTTTGACTCTGAGTTTTTACTTAGCCTGGTGACAACCTAAATAGAGACTGTTTCCATCAACTTGTGGACGTCCCATCTGATTCTCCGCGTCCCTAAATCCTCCTCCCTTTACTTGTTGATCATGTCCATGGTTCCTAATAACAATTAAATCATTCAATAGCAATCCATTCTCAAAATCACCTGGGTAGGAAGTTAGGAACGAGTTCACCTGCTGATTTAGTAACCGTGCTCGTCCTCTTATGATTAGTCCTTGTATATCAATGTGAGTATCCACTGTTGTGATGTCCTCATCATCCTCCCCCTCTTGAATCGGAGTCGTCCTCGACTCAAGATCATCTTCTTCCCCCAAGTATGGTCGTAAATCTGAAATGTTAAATGTAGGACTAACCCCAAAATCGGGAGGCAACTCAAGATTATATGCATTGTCATTGATCTTTTCAACAATCTTCAAAGGACCAGAAGCTCGTGACATAAGTTTAGATTTTCTCAAGTGAGGGAATCGTTCTTTTCTCAAATGTAGCCATACCAAGTCCCCTGGTTCAAGTTTTACTTCTTTTCTACCTTTACTACCAGAAATTTTATACTTCTCATTCATCCTTTCAATATTTTTCTTTGTAGTTTCATGCATCTTAAGAATGAATTCAGATCGTTGTGTAGCATCCAAATTTATAGTTTCAGAAGGAGGCAAAGGTAATAAATCAATAGGAGCACGGGGATTGAAACCATACACTACCTGGAATGGACTTACCTTTGTAGTAGAGTGAACTGACCTGTTGTAAGCAAATTCTATATGTGGTAAACAATCCTCCCAACCCTTTAAATTTGTTTTTAAAACAGCCCGCAACATAGTGGATAGAGTACGATTTACTAGCTCAGTTTGTCCATCGGTTTATGGGTGACATGTGGTTGAAAACAGCAGCTTGGTTCCCAATTTATACCACAAAGTTCTCCAAAAATGACTAAAAATTTTGCATCATGATCAGAAACAATGGTATTTGGCACACCATGTAGACGAATAATTTCCGTCATAAACAAATCAGCAATGTGTGAGGCATTATCATTCTTATGACAAGGTATGAAATGTGCCATTTTTGAGAAACGATCAACAACCACAAAAATATTATCCCTCCCCCTCTTAGTCCTAGTCAATCCCAAAACAAAATCCATGGAAATATCCTGCCAAGGTACACTAGGAACAGGAAGAGGCATATAAAGACCATGTGGGTTAAGTCGAGACTTAGCTTTATTGCAAGTAGTGCATCGTGACACATAGCGCTCGACATCACGTCTCATCTTTGGCCAAAAGAAGTGTGTGGCTAGCACGTCCTCCATTTTCTTCACTCCAAAATGTCCCATCAAACCTCCTCCATGTGCTTCCTGCAAAAGTAATAGGCAAATGGAACTAGCAGGAACACATAGCTTGTTAGAACGATACAGGAGGCCCTCCTATAGTACATATTTATTCCATGTTATTCCTTCTCTATAATTTTCAAAGGCATCTTTGAAGTCTGAATCTGTAGGATATAATCTTTTTATTGTTTCTAAACCAAATATTTTATGATCAAGTTGGGATAGCATGGTGTAACGTCTAGATAATGCATCTGCAATAACATTCTCCTTCCCTTTCTTATGCTTAATGATGTATGGAAATGATTCTATGAACTCAATCCATTTAGCATGTCGTTTATTCAGATTGTTTTGACACTTAAGATACTTCAAAGATTCATGATCGGAATGTATGACGAACTCCTTAGACCACAGGTAATGTTGCCAAGTTTGTAGAACTCGCACTAAGGCATACAATTCCTTGTCATAAGTAGAATAATTCAGAGAAGGACCATGCAATTTTTCACTAAAGAATGCAACGGGTTTACCTCCTTGTATGAGAACACCTCCAATACCAATGCCGCTTGCATCACATTCTTGCTCAAATGTCTTGTCAAAATCAGGAAGTTGTAGCAATGGTGCTTGTGTAAGCTTTGATTTGAGAACATCAAAAGCTTGTTGTTGCTGTTCGCCCCATCGAAACTGCACTCCCTTCTTCGTCAGTTCATGGAGAGGTGCTGCAATGGTGCTGAAATCCTGCACAAAGCGTCGATAAAAACCTGCAAGACCAAGAAAACTACGCACCTGCAAGAAGGCCGATGGAGTTGGCCAGCTAGTGATCGCCACAATTTTTGTCTCATCCATCTCAATTCCCGGCGATGAAACGACATATCCAAGAAACGAAACTTGATTGGTGCAAAAGACGCACTTTTCGAGGTTACCAAACAAACGTGCATCTCTCAAGACACTGAAAACAGCACGTAAGTGATTAAGATGTTCGTCATATGACTTGCTGTAAATGAGGATATCATCGAAGTAAACCACCACAAATTTTCCAATAAAAGGACGTAAAACCTCGTTCATTAATCGCATAAAAGTGCTAGGTGCATTAGTTAAACCAAAAGGCATTACTAACCACTCATGAAGTCCAAACTTGGTTTTAAATGCAGTTTTCCATTCATCTCCTAATGTCATTCAAATTTGGTGGTAACCACTACGCAAGTCAATTTTTGTGAAAATAATAGCACCACTCAATTCATCAAGCATGTCATCTAAGCGAGGAATAGGATAACGATATTGAATAGTGATGTTATTAATCGCTCTACAATCAACACACATGCGCCAGCTACCATCTTTCTTAGGAACCAAAAGAACAGGAACAGAACAAGGACTAAGGCTTTCACGAATATACCCACGGTTCAAAAGATCTTGAACTTGTCGCTGAATTTCCCTTGTCTCTTCCAGATTCGCCCTGTACGCCGCACGATTTGGCAAACTTGCCCCTGGAATCAAGTCGATCTTATGTTCAATGCCCCTCATAGGTGGTAATCTAAGGGGTATCTCAGGGGGAAACACATCCGCAAAATCCTGCAAAAGGTTAGCAACAGCAGGGGGCAATGCAATGGACACTTCATGAATTGAAAACATGGCTTCTTTGCATACTAAAGCGTAGTACATCCCCTTGGTATTAAATAAATCAGCAAGGTCAGATTTAGTTGTGAGCAACGAAGGTGATTTTAACTTAATTATTTGCTGTTTTTCAGAGTCTAGTGATTTTGTTGCCTTATCATCACGTGTTTTACTTTTCTCAAAATGTACAATTTCAGCAGGAGTCATAGGAAGCAAAGTGATTTTCTTTCCTTTATGCATCAGAGTATATTTATTAGTTCTACCATGATGAATAACATCAGTATGAAATTCCCAAGGACGTCCCAACAAAAGAGAACAAGCATCCATATGTACGACATCAAAATCAGCAAAATCATGGTAAGAACCAATTGAAAAATGTACCCTCGCTGTTTGTGTTACCCTAACCTTACCGCTGTTGTTGAACCACTAAATGTGGTATGGATGAGGGTGTGCTCTTGTTGTCAACCCAAGTTTCTTGACCACATCCGTGTTCACCAAGTTGTTGCAGCTGCCTCCATCAATTATAGTGTGCACGTGGCAGTCCTTGACGATGAGAAACATGTGAAAAAGATTGTGTCGTTGTAGCTTGTCATCCGCCTCAACTTTGGAGCTCAAAGTACGCTGCACAATTATGCTTCTATAATTTTCCGTTGCTGCAGTACCAAGTAGCTCTTCATCTATGCTATAGTAGTCATCTTTTGGTCCTGCAACGTTAGTAGCAAGAGAATATTCATCTTCAACATCCGAAGTACTACCATACCCGTCATCATCTCGTGCTATGTATGCTCGTTTGCTAGGGAAATCTTTCATCACATGACCAACTCCCTGGCAGCGGTGACACTTAATGTTGGAAGTTTGACTTGTGGAAGGAGTGGAAGACGTAGGCTTGAATGATGTCGTCTTGCTGCCCTCCGGCGCGCGAGGAAATGGAGCAGTAGATGAAGTTCGTTGGCCACCATTGGATGGTGTAGTGGCAGTAGGAAAACTCGAAGATGGTGCTGTTTTGGATGGTGTAGATGTTGAACTCTGTGTAAATGTGCTCCTCATGCATTGGTGCTGCTGCTGTTGGCGGCCCTGCAATTCTTTTTCTGCCAACATAGCCAGCTGAAATAATCTGTTAACAGTATCATATTCCTTATAATCAACAATGTCCTGAATTTCACGCCTCAACCCCCCATAAAAACGAGCTATTTTATCATCCATGTCCTCTACTACCCCACAACGCAACATACCCTTTTGTAACTCTTGATAATACTCCTCTATGGACATGTTACCTTGTCTAACAACAACAACAACAACCAAGCCTTTATCCCAAGCATGTTGGGGTCGGCTAGACATGAAACCCAATATCAATGAAGTAAAAGAGAGGAAGAGATATAAGAACAAGAAAAAATAAAAAAAAGAAAAAAAAGAAAAAAGGGGTAAAAAGAAAGAAAAAAAAAGACAAAAAAAGAAAAAAGAGAAAAAAAGAAAAAGAAAAGAAAAAACAAGACTAAGGTTATGGCACATGAATTGCTACTTTCCATGCGGTCCTATCATGAGCTAAGTCTCTAGATACATTCCAATCTCTCAAATCTCGTTTTACCGCCTCCTCCCAGGTCAACCTTGGTCATCCTCTACCCCTCCTAATATTTTCTCTACCTCTTAAAATCTCACTATTAACCGGTGCTTCTAGATGCCTCCGCTGGATATGTCCAAACCACCTAAGTCGATGTTGGACTAACTTCTATTCAATCGGCGCCACCCCTAACTTATCACGAATCGCCTCATTCCTTATTCGGTCTCTTCTCGTGTGCCCGCACATCCACCGTAGCATGCGCATCTCTGCGACACTCATTTGTTGGACATGTTGCCGTTTAGTTGGCTAACATTCCGCCCCATAAAGCATCGCGGGTCTGATCACCATCCTATAGAACTTCCCTTGTAGCTTTTGTGGGACCTTCCTATCACATAGGATTCCAGAGGCTTGTCGCCATTTCATCCACCCTACCTTGATCTTGTGGCAAACATCCTCATCAATATCGCCATTGCTTTGTAACATTGATCCTAAGTATCGAAAAGAGTCCCTTCTAGGTACTACTTGTCCTTGTAGACTAACATTTCCCTCTTCACGAGCAACACCACTAAAGTCACACCTCATATACTCGGTCTTGGTCCTACTAAGTCTATACCCCTTGGACTCTAAGGTTTGTCTCCATAACTCTAATTCTTACCAACACCATCCCTAGTTTCATCTACCAGCACTACATCATCGGCAAAGAGCATGCACCAAGGGATATCACCTTGTATATCCTTCGACACCTGATCCATCACCAAGGAAAAGATGTATGGGATCAAAGCTGATCCTTGATGTAGTCCTATCGTGATAGGAAATGCATCAGTATCACTATCACTTACGCGCACACTTGTCCTAACATTATTGTACATATCCTTGATAAGGGTAATGTACTTTGTTGGAACTTTATGTTTCTCTAGTGCCCACCACATGACTTACCTTGGTATCTTGTCATATGCCTTCTCCAAGTCAATGAACACCATATGCAAGTCCTTCTTCTGCTCCCTATATCTCTCCATAAGGTGACGAAGCAAGAAAATCACCTCCATTGTAGACCTCCCAGGCATAAAACCAAACTGGTTTTTAGTGACATTGGTCACTTTCCTCAGGTGGTGTTCAATCACTCTCTCCCAAAGCTTCATAGTATGACTCATAAGCTTAATCCCTCGATAATTAGTACAACTTTGAATATCACCTTTATTTTTGAAGATAGGTACTAATATACTTTTCCTCCATTCTTCAGGCATCTTGTTTGACTGAAAAATGTGGTTGAATAGCTTTGTGAGCCATACTATTGCCACGTCCCCAAGGCATCTCCACACCTCAATAGGGACATCATCGGGGCCGAGAGCCTTTCCTCCTTTCATCCTATTTAAGGTCTGCTTAACCTCAAACTCTTGTATCCTCCGCACGAACCGCCTGTTGGAGTCATCAAAGGAGTCATCCAACTCAACCATAGTGCTCCCATTCCCATCATTGAATAGCCCATTAAAGTAATCCCGCCATCTATTCTAAATCTCTTCATCCTTCACTAGAATGTGGTCAGTCTCATCTTTGATGCATTTAACTTGATTGAAATCCCTCATCTTTCTCTCGCGGATTTTTGCTATGTTGTATATGTCCTTTTCACCTTCTTTTGTCTCTAGTCTCTCATATAACTCATCATAGGCCTGTCCTCTTGCCTTACTCACAGCCCGCCTTGCATTTTTCTTGGCCTCTTTGTACTTAAGCATGTTGCTTGCGCTTCTATCATTATGCCAACTCTTGAAACACTCCTTCTTCTCCTTAATGGCTTTTTGTACATCCTCATTCCACCACCAAGTGTCTTTATCTACAAGTTTCCTTCCTTTTTTCACACCGAACACCTCACTAGCTACCTTCCTAATGCAAGTTGCCATCTTCACCCACATACTATCTACATCTCCATTTTCTGCCCAGGGTCCTTCTGTGATCACTCTATTTTTAAAGGATTCTTGTGGTTCTCCTTTCAACTTCCACCACTTTGTTCTTGTGATTTTGACACCTTTGTCCTGCAAAGAACATGTATGGAAGCGAAAGTCAACTACCACAAGCTTATGTTGTGTCACAATACACTCCCCGGTGATCACCTTACAATCTAGACACTCCCGTCTATCCCTTATCCTAGTGAGCACAAAGTCAATCTGGCTAGAGTGTTGGGCACTACTAAAGGTCACTAGGTGAGATTGCCTCTTCCTAAAGAGGGTGTTAGCTACCAACAGATCGTAGGCTACGGCAAAGTCTAGGATGTCCTTACCCTCTTGATTTCTATCACGGCATCCAAAGCCTCCATGTACTCCCTCAAATCCTAGGTTAGTTGCACCCACATGACCATTGAGATCTCCTCCTATGAGAAGTTTCTCGGTTATCGGTACACTACTAACCATATCCTCCAAGTCCTCCCAAAATTGCCTCTTAGCACTCATGTTGAGCCCAACTTGTGGGGCATAAGCACTAATGACGTTCAAGACAATGTCCCCAATTACTATCTTCATTAAGATGATCCTATCCCCTCGTCTTCGAACATCCACTACTCCATCCTTAAGACTCTTATCTATTAGAACACCTACGCCATTTCTAGTCCCAGCCGATCTAGAATACCAAAGCTTGAAACTGGTATTATCGACTTCTCTCACCTTCTCACCCGCCCATCTAGTCTCTTGTACACAAAGAATATTTACTCGTCTTCTAATGGAAACATCTACTAACTCATGTAGCTTCCCCATCAAGGATCCTACATTCCAACTACCCACCCAAAATCTATGTTCCTCGGCTAGCTTCCTTACGCTTTGCACCCGTCGAGTAAGATGCAAAGACCCTTGCTCACTTATCACTACATCCGGGTGATGAGGTAGCACGCCACTAAGGTGGTGGCGATCCGGCCCTTGCTCATTTAACAACATATCCGGGTTCTGATATGGCACGCCACTAAGGCGGTGGCGACCCGGCCCTTGCCCACTTAACACCATACCCGGGTTCCGATATGGCGCGTCGCTAAGAGGATTACGCCCCAACGAATTTCTATTGGGTTTCATTTCCATGAGAATGGCTAAGTGTAGTTGTTGGCTCACCAAGCCTATCACAACCCCTCCTCCTTTACCCGGGCTTGGGACCTTGGTCTAAGCGCTGCAATTTTTGCGAAGGTCCCGCTGAAAAGAAGGAGGAACAAAACGAATACGCATAGCTTCCTTTAATCTATCCCATGTTGGAGGATCAGTTCTAGTTTTAACAAGTTCATTCCACCATATGATAGCAAAATCCTTAAACTCACTAGTGGCTTGACGAACTCTATGTTGTTCAGGAACAAGGTGGGCATTAAATTTCTGCTCTACTGTCATCTCCCAATCAAGATATGCCTCAGCATCATAAGCACTAGAAAAAGAGGGTATTGTAAATTTGACTTTAGCAAAAGGTCATCAAGAGGGCGATTAAAATTGTTAAGACGATCATTGTAATTATAACGATTATTACCTCCCATACCTCGTAGATAACGTGGAAGTCGTGGTTGGTTGTTATGATCTTCCATATTATAAGCAACGTCTTCACGATCTTCAGCGAGAGGCAGCCGCACCTCAAGAGTATCCATCCGAACAACAAGATCAGCAAGTTGGCGATTCAAGGTCGTCAATGACGCCTCTGTCGATGCTTGGGTTTTGGTGAACATATCTGTCATTTCCCTCATCATGTCATGCAACTCAGCATGTTGAACACATTCATCATCCCTTTTATCTTCTGCCATTGTTAGTAGTAAACAAAAGACAACAAAAAGGTGTTATCCCTATCAACTACAAAGGATAGTGGCAATGTGAAAAGTGGAAGGGAGGAAACAATCTCTCTCTCTCAAGCGTCTTACCACGTTCTTACAAGTGTTCTCACCGACACAGCAGGTGGTAAACGGTGGACGGTGAGAACCAATGAAGCGTGAAGTGATTGCAAAGGTACCTGTTCTGCTCAAGAGGAAAGTGAAGCTTGGATGGCACAATATAGTGGCTAATAGGCAAAGAAAATCATTAACAGCAAAACAAAGTTGAATAAGTATTCAATGTAGGAACTGTTGCTGGTTAACAAATGTTCTCGGCCTAGCACAACACAAGGCGGTAGAGAGGCAAATAGAAGATCAGGAAGATATAAGCAACAAGTACAGCACAAGTGTATAGGCCAACTGTTTCAATTGTGTGCTGTCAATGCTTTAATATATGTGCTCTCTTCACTATTTTTTTTTCTTTTTTTAATATTTTTCTGATATTTTTTGTTTACTTGAGAGCATAAAAATAGGAAGCACACAACTTTGCAGCTCAATTGGATGTAAGATGTGGCCTATAGAAAATCAGGAAGATTCTTTAAAATTTGTGCTGAAACTTCGGAGGCCGGATAGGCTATCTTCCGAGGGGAATTTGGCCAAACAAATTTCGCCAAACACGGCAAAGCAGTGGAGAATCGGTTGTGAAATTTCGAGTAGATCAATTTGAAAAAAAAATCGCCCGATTTCGAGTTTGTATGCAAAAGTTATGGCCGTTTTAAGGTAGGCTACCCGAGTTACTATTTTTTTATGTTGATTCAAACTTGGTTTTGAAAAGGATCTCGCAATAGGATGTGAAAAACAATCGAAATTTAGCAACGACGGCTGATGGGATGTTGTGTGATGAATTAAGGAGGACTGGCACAATGGTTTGTCACCTGTTCTAGGGCTGGCGATGTGGGAGTTCATGCAAGGCGGCTAGCTAGGGCAAACCGATGATCTTGGTGGCTCGGTTTGTTGTTTAGGGATTGTGGAATAGGTGAGCAGCAAGAAAAACAAGGAAGAAAAATGATAACTACGACCCAAAAACACAAAGCTAAACCAGCAACAAGACTCGACCACACGAATGCAAACTCAACAATGCAAACTGAAAAACGAAAACTTGCAGGCACTATAGTCTAGGAATCGGTAACAAGATATGTTTTTTTGTGGATTTTTCTGTGGACTCTAGGTATGAAAAACAAAAACTAATCTAGTGGAAAATCAAAGTACCTCACGGGCAACCTGAAATCTGATACCAAATGATAAGTTGTTTAGGCCCGATCTTCCGAAAGGTAGGTCGATTGAAGTGGAGATCTCGACGTCGATGATCCGAGGAACTCGAGCAGACCCGAACACCCTGCAATCACTACACCACTGCTCCATTGGTTATCGATCGTGCTTCACACGCTTGACCTCGCCAAGAAGGCTATCCCTGCAGGTGCAACCGAGAACACAAGCAAGAACGACGAAGATGCAATCTGAAATTGCGAAATTAGGGTCTCACAAACCGTAGAACGGCGAAAGTGTTTAATCTAAGCAAAACCCACCAAATATGGCCGGCTGCTGCAGTATTTAAAGGCTAGAGTTCGACAATAAGACCCTTATACGCATCCCTAATGGACTCATACGGGATACAAGGCCCAAAAGCCCAATATGGTGGTGCAACACCGGATAAAACTCCGAATTAAACTTGTTTCGACAACTCCCAACGACTCCGGGCGAATTTTAATGTGGGACCAAAACCATTGCAAAGTTTATCTTCTCATCTTTCCATGCATATGTGGAACACCAAAAACAGAGTCCGTATGTATCCAGGGTGTCCGTTTTAAGATGTACTGCTCCTGGACTCCGAGTTGAACTCGAGTCCGAGTTGGTGACTGTTTCCATCAACTTATGGACGTCCCATCTGATTCTCAACGTCCCCAAATCCTCCTCCCTTTACTTGTTGATCATGTCCATGGTTCCTAATAACAATTAAATCATTCAATAGCAATCCATTCTCAAAATCACATGGGTAGGAAGTTAGGAATGAGTTCACCTGCTGATTTAGTAACCGTGCTCGTCCTCTTGTGATTGGTCCTTGTATATCAATGTGAGTATCCACTGTTGTGATGTCCTCATCACCACAAGCTCGAGTAAACGGCTCTAAAGCATCAGGGAAACCTACAGAACATCGATGTGGAAGCAAATGAGCTCAGGGATGGCGCTAAGTATCATGTCACTGTGCACCCGAGGTGACCCGACACGGTGGCAATCGACAAACCTTGAAATAGCCCTCCTACAGTCAGTTTCCCGCTAGCATTGTGAAGAGGGACTGACAGCTAGCCAGTCTAGATCCTTTGTGCATGATTCGGTGGCCTCTAAACTAGAATCAAAGTTGAATTCGATGGATTCTTACCCGGAGGTCCCTTTGCACACGCCGGAAGAAAATCGCCGAATTCACGGGCGACCTTTCACGGCTTGAGCAGCGAGTTGGGGAGGAGTAGCATAGAAGTCTGGCGCTCCTCTGGGAGTCCTTGATGAAGCATTAAAGTCTCTTAGATGGCTGCCCACGTGAGCTCCGAACGGCGGCAAGTTACGGTCTCTGCAAAGAACGTTCCATTGTGGGCGAGGAAGGCCGAAACTAGCTCGTTTTCGTGCCTAGGATGTAGAAGGATATGCTATGGTGCTGTTTTTCTACGCAGCAGGGCACCACATGCGAAGTGTTGCAAGTTCCCGATCGAGTACCGAGGTGACGATGGTTTTCGGTGGAGTTCTTGCGTGAGGACGACAGGACTTGGGTGTTACGGCGTTGCGAATGAAAAAATTGCACCATGGTTGAAAGAGCGCCGAGGGGCTGGTCTCCAGCGCGATCGCACGAAGCTGGAGGTGGCCAATCATTTTTCCCTCGGTGGCGCGCGCGTGAGAGGTCCGAAGAACAGAGCAACTCGGCTGTGAGGCGGTTCTTCTCGGTGTGTGGCTGACAGGGGGTCCCACCTCCACAATTTTGTCCTAAAAAATTCAATTTCTCACTGTTTCAAATTTGGGTGACCCTCCTGTCCTTTGATCTTTGATCAAACCACAAAATTGGGATTTGGTTTTTGAAGGAATCAAATTGTAGAAGTGGTTTGAATGGATTTGCAGCAAATCTGCAATTTGAAATTCAAATTTAGTTTGAATTTGCTCCAAATAGCCCATGTCAAGATCAATACCAAATGGGATGAAATTTGTTGGATGAGCTCATAAAAATGTGCTGAGTATGAACATGAATCCCTTTTTTGAATTCATGTGATGAAAGTAGTTTGAATTTGAATTTACATTCAAACTAGCCCTTTTAATAATTGTATCCAAAAGTACCTCAAAAAGGTATGGATTTGCATGAAACTTGGCATGAGCATTCCTAAGAAAGTTTAGAAGATAATTGTGACCTCAGCCTCTAAAGAGTTCATGTGGGAAATGGCACTTTTGGATTTTGTGAGTTCATCTTCTAATCACTCTATTATGGTGGTTACTTGCTATTCAAATGTGTTCATGTGATTACCACAATATGAGCTGTAGGGTGTGGTGTGATGAACACTTTAGAAAGTGAAAAACTTGGGCCTTTACAAGGGACCCACAGGGAGTCGACGCGTAGAGGGAGACCGAGTTTGGAGGGGGGGAATGAGTCGGTCTAACCCCTGGTTCGGTCGACCCCCCCCCCCCACGTGTCCCATTTGTTGTGTGCTTTCTTTTGGAGACTGGTAGGTGGGCCCTAGTTTCATCCCCGCGTGAATTGCCGTTGGGTTCCTTTCGGATATGCCTGAGAATGGGTCGATGAATCCATGTGTTGCCACGTGGCGACTCCTGATTGGTTGGAAACTAGTTTTCAGGATTGGTCCTTGCAATTCTTACTATTTTGGGGCATAATTAACCTGCATACAAATAGACACTAACACTTGCAGAAATGGTTAGTAATTAACTCCTACCACTATGTTGTGTTCTCCTTTTATACATTTTATGAGGTGAATTGACGGTCAATCATGACACTTAAGGACCGTCAACGATGACCATAGGGGTGTTGGGGTCATGCTCCAACCCTACGACGCATCAATAATTAGCTCAACTTGATATAAGGCCCATCGTGCCAAAATAGGGTGACTTAGCATCATGGATAGAAACAGGTGTCTATATTAAATTGATGATTATGGTGGACTCCAAATAGATATGTATGTGTGGTTGGACCCATTGGAAAGTAGACTTCAAATTCTTCCCATCAAGTACTTGAATGCCCAAATCGGAGTCCGTATAAGATTGTGGTGGCTGACACAAAGTGGGGGTGTTATGCTGTCCAAATACAACCCAGAAAACGTGTTGGATTCAATCTCTTTGTTTACTTGGGCTAAAATGGTGTGATCTGATGGGGGATGTTGATAACACTTGTATTTGGTCGCCAATCGACTCCTGTGATCCTTCATGTCTTCCAGGTGCATTCAACACTTTGCTTGATCCATGTAAGTATTGCTGAAATGAAAATGAAAACACTTTATGGTGCAGCACCGATTCATCGTTTGTGTGAAACACAATCCAAATATAGAACGGATCACCTTTGGATCAAATGCTAGTAATATGGTCATATCCGAGCTGGTGATGTTCCCATCAGTTCCTAATCAAAATTAAATCATGAAATAATAATATATTGAAAGTGCATCTAGGCTAAATCCCCGTGGATTTTGATGATTGATGACAACACTTAAGGGACTAATGATCATTACAAGTGTAAGTACAGGTGATTAAAAGATCGACGGAGATGGATGCACTCAAAAAGGGAAAAGAGGAGAAAAAGACAAAAATACACGAAGAAAAGAATTTAGGGTTTAAATTCTCTTGTGTTGAGTTAAGCCTTTTAGTATGAGTGTGTTCATACAGTCAAAGTGTTGAGAATCATCTAAGAGATCTTAGTCCAAGTTTGCGTTAGGTGGAGAGAAGAGTTGAGGCAGCCCTAAGAACAGGGTTGGACTTGTCCAGGTTGGAAGGCCGGACTAGTCCGGCCACATCGGACTAATCCGATGTTAGACGGACCAAGAGTTTCTGTGTAAGTTCGGACCTGTCCGTTTGGGAACGGAATAGTCCGTGGTGAGTATGTCTGAGTCCTTCAGGAACTAAGTCCTGAAGGACCGGACTAGTCTGCTCTGTCAGACTAGTCCATTTCTAACCGGAACAAGAGTTTCTGTGTGAGATCAGACTAGTCCTGTGTGGGTCAGACTAGTCCGTTTGAGACATGGAAGTGGCTGTGGGGACTAAGTTCTGGATGACCGGACTTGTCCGTCCCTTGAGGCCAGACTAGTCCGGTGTACCAGACTTGTCCGTTCTCAACTGGAACAGTTGTTTCTATGTGAGATCAGACTAATCCGTTACTGAACGGACTAGTCTGTTGTGTTGTGACCCTTTGAATTCAAAAGGAGGCAGGGGACCATTTGGTTGGTGAAGTGTGACATCACCGGTCCCACACAGGCCAGACTAGTCCGGGGTTAAAGGCCGGACTAGTCCGGACTTTTTCTGGTGGCAACGGCTAGTTACCGGGACCTCTATAAAAAGGGGACCCCGGGGCCTCTAAGGATAAAACTTGAACCCTAGCGCCGCCATAGCCTTCCTAGAGCTTTTCTGGCCCCTTCTCTTCAATTTTTTGAGCCCTAAGAGTGATTCTTGAGGGTTTGTGAGATTTGGGAAGAGGAGAAAAAAGGGGAGTGATTAGTATTGAGCTCTTGGTTTATTCTCTCACACTGACTGGGTTAAGTGAGATGTTGAGGGTGCTGATTTGGATGTTCTTTGAGCTATAGTCTTGTGGGAGCCTCAGTTTTTGAGTTGCCTCACGAATCATTGTAAACTCTTTGTGATCTAGTGAAAAACAAGCCAACCTTTGTGGTGGCTTAGTGTGGGTAGGGTTGAAAGCAACCCGGTCCTTTGTGGACTCCTCAACATGGACGTAGGCTTCTTTGTGAAGCTGAACCACGGCATAAATCATGTGCCCTGCATTTTCAGTTTGCCTCTAGTTTCTTGCTAGATCACTTCAAAGTTCTTTTCACTTATTATTTAAGTTTTGCGATCCATCTAGTTCTGGTAAATTACTCTCTCTATCAATATCACTACTAGATTGCTAGGTGATAATACTTCACTACTTGTTAAATAGATCAGCAAAACTTCTGAAGATCTCTGCTTTTGTGTTTAATTTCCTTTTGACCGGACAAGTCCTCCCCAAGACCGGACTAGTTCGCACTCTGCAACTAATTAGTTTTTAGTAAGTCAAATTTCAGATATTCCGCCTATTCACCCCCCCCCCCCTCTAGGCAACTTTCATATATTCTCAATTTCACATGGATAGGGACTTAGAAACGAGCTCACCTGATTATTGTTGTGCTCTTGCTTCTATGATTGGTCCTTGAATATGAACGAAAGTAATGTGTGTATCCACTGTACTGATGTCCTCATCATCTCCTCCTCTTGAATTAGAGTCATCCTCGACTCAAGCTCATCTTCCTCTTTCAAGTATGATATCAGATTTGTAATGTTAAATGGGGGACTAGCCCCAAAGTCAGGAGGCAAGTCTAGATTATATGCATTATCATTAATCTTTCCAAGAATCTTAAAAGGACCAGCAACTTGTGGCATGAGTTTAGATTTTCTCAAGTCACAAAATCGATTCTTTTCTCAAATGCAATCATACCAAATCACCTGGTTCAAGTTTTACTTCGTTCCTACCTTTACTACCGGCAATTCTATACTCCTCATTCATCTTTTAAATATTATTCTTTGTAGTTTCATGCATCTATAAAAATAAATTCAAATCGTTGTGTAACATCCAAATTTACAATTTCAGGAGGCAAAGCTAGTAAATCAATTGGAATACGAGGATTAAAATCATACACTATATGGATTGGACTTACCTTTATAGTAGAGTGAATAAACATGTTGTAAGCAAACTCAATGTGGTAAACATTCCCCCCCCCCATAATTTTAATTTAAAAAAAATAGCTCGCAACATAGTAGACAAAGTATGGATAACTACTTCGGCTTGTCCATTAGTGTGTGGGTGACATGTAGTGGTAAACAAAAATTTTGTCCCTAATTTATACCATGAAATTCTCTAAAGTTGATTTAAGAATTTTACATCACGATCAGAAACAATGGTATTGGCTCCATGTAAACGAACAATTTTGATATAAACAAATTACAAACATGAGAAGCATAGTCGTGCTTGTGATAAGGTATAAAATGGGACATTTTAGAAAAGCAATCGGGAAAAAATTGGCAAACACAAAAACACCATCCCTCCACATTTTAGTCCTAGGCGATCCCAATATAAAATCCATAGAAATATCCTCCAAAGGTATACTATGAACAGGAAGATCCATATAAAAACCATATGGATTAAGTGGAGATTAGCTTTGTTGCAAGTAGTGCATCATGACACATAGCGCTCAACATTTTAGCCAAAAGAAGTGTGTCTCGAGCATGTCCTTTGTCTCCTTCACTTCAAAATGTTCCATCAAATCTCCTCCATGTGCTTCCTGCAAAAGCAAAAGGCAAACGGAACTAACTGGAAGACACAACTTGTTAGCATTATAAAGGAGACCCTACCGCAACACATACTCATACAAAACTCTTACTTCTCTACAATTTTCAAAAGCATATTTG
Source organism: Neostapfia colusana (assembly GCA_030760725.1). Taxonomy (NCBI): domain Eukaryota; kingdom Viridiplantae; phylum Streptophyta; class Magnoliopsida; order Poales; family Poaceae; genus Neostapfia; species Neostapfia colusana. The sequence continues at coordinate 24,896,694 of JASWHV010000017.1, read as the reverse complement.
AAGTCCAAATCAGTAGCATGTAATATTATATTGTTTCTAAACCAACAAATTTGTGATCAAGTTGGGACATCATGGTATAACGTCTAGATAATGCATTCACAATGACATTTTCCTTTCCTTTCTTATGCTTAATAATGTATAGAAATAACACTATAAATTCAATCCATTTAGAATGTCATTTATTAAGATTTGTTTGACACTTGAGATACTTCAAAGATTCATGATCAGAATGTATGATAAATTCTTCAGATCAAAGATAATGTTGCCATTTGTAACACTCAAACTAAGGCATACAATTACTTATCAGAAGTAGAATAATTCAGAGAAGGATCACTCAATTTGTTACTAAAGAATGCAATGGGTTTACCTCCTTGTATGAGAACTCCTTCAATGCCAGTGCCGCTAGTATCACATTCTAGCTCAAGCATCTTGTGAAAGTCAGTAAGTTGTAGCAACGGTGTTCTTGTCAATTTTGATTTGAGAAATTAAAAGCTTGTTGTTGTTGTTCACTTCATCAAAAAGGCACTCCCTTCCTTGTTAACCTGTCAAGAGCTGACGCAATAGTGCTGAAATCTCACACAAAGCGTCGAAAAAATCTGCAAGACCAAGAAAACTACGTATCTGCATGACGGTGGTAGGAATTGGCTAGCTCGTGATGGCATCATTTTTTGCTGCATTTACATCAATTCCCTGTGAATAAAGAACATACCCAAAAAATGAGACTCGATGGGTGCAAAATACGCATTTCTCAAGATTAACAAACAAACGTTCATTTCGCAAGACAATAAACGATATGAAATGCTCAACATGTTCGTCATATGACTTTCTGTAAATGTGGATATCAACAAAGTAAACCACTACAAATTTTCTAATAAATGCACGTAAAACCTTGTCCATTTGTCGCATAAAAGTGCTAGGTGCATTAGTTAAACGAAAATCCATAACTAAATACTCATAAAGTCTAAACTACATTTTAAATACAGCTTTCATTCATCTCCTAATGCATTTCTAATTTGACGGTATCCAATACGCAAGTCGATTTTCATGAAGATAATAACACCACTCAATTCATCAAACATGCCATTTAGCCTAGGAATAGGATAGCGAAATTGAATTGTAATGTTATTAATGGCTCTATAATCAACACACATGCAATAGCTGCCATCTTTCTTAGGAACCAAAAGAATAGGAACATAACAAGGACTAAGACTTTTACGAATGTACCCGTGGTTCAAAAGATCTTAAGCTTGTCACTGAATTTCCCAAGTCTCCTCAGGATTGGCCCTACACGCTGCACGATTTGACAAACTTGCCCTTGAAATCAAGCCAATCTTACGCTCAATTCCCCTCATGGGTGGCAGCCCGGGGTGTATCTGGAGGGGAAACACATCCTCAAACTCCTGCAAAAGGTTAGCAACAACATGGGACAAATGCAATAGACACATCATGAAGTGAAAACAAGGCCCCTTTGCATACCAAACCATAGCACAACCATTAGACTCATTTAAAATAGCAAGAAGAGTTTTAGATGCAAGCAAAGTAGGAGATTCCATCCTCATGTCTTGCTGTTTTTCAAAACCTAAAGACCTCCTTACCTTATCATTACTTATCCTATTTTTCTCATATTGCACACTTTCAGTTAGTCATAGGAAGTAAACTAATTTTCTTTCCTTTATGCACGAGAGTGTATGTATTGGTTCTATCATGATGAATAGCATCTATATCAAATTCACAAGGATGCCCCAATGAAAGCGAACAAGCATCCATAGGCACAACATTGAAATAATCAAAATCATGGTACGAACCGATAGAAAATGCACTCTCGTTGTTTATGTTACGCTGACCTTACCGTTGTTGTTGAACCATTGAATGTGGTGTGGATGGGGATGTGCTCTCGTGTTCAAACCAAGCTTCTTGAACACCTCAATATTGACCAAATTGTTACAGCTACCACCATCGATGATGGTGTGTATAGTGTCGTTATAGCTTGTTGTCGGACTCCCTTGAGAACTCAAAGCTTGCTGCACAATTATGCTCCTATAGCTCTCCATCGCCGCGACACCAAGTACATCCTGGTTGGTGTTGTAGTTTTTATCATCTGTCCCTAGCAAGAGAATATCTATCTTCAACACCTACTAACATACTCGCCATCATAGGTTGCTATGTATGCCTATTTGCTAGGTAAATCTTTTAGTAATGTAACTACTGGCAGCGGTGACACTGAATGCTGCAAGTGCGACCCATAGAAGGAGTGGAAGGAGAAGGCTTGTAGGATCCTTAGTTGAAGTCGACTTGCTGCCCTCCGGTACACGAGATAGTGGATCAGAAGGTGTGAAATGTGGGGCACTGTTGGATGGCTTATTTGTTGGACAGCTCGAAGATGGTGTAAATTTGAATGGCGTAGACCTTGGTTGCAGCATGAATCTGCTCCTAAAACATTGTTGTTGTTGTTGTTGTTTGCAATTCTGCAGTTCTTTTCCTACCAACATAGCAAGCTGAAACAATTTGTTAATAGTATCATATTCTTTACAATCAACAATATCCTGAATCTCAAGTCTCGAAAACCCTATAAAACCTAGCAATTTTTTCATCCATGTACTTCACTACCCGCACAACGCAACATATCCTTTTTTTGTAACTCCTGGTATTACTTCTGCATGGACATGTTACCTTCATCTAAACGCTGTAATTTTTTGCGAAGGTCGCGTTGAAAAGAAGTGGAACAAATATAGCACGTACCTACTTATTCTAATTTGTCCCATGTTTGAGATTTTGACAAGTTCGGGAACAAGGTATGAATTAAATTACTGCTCTATTGTAAGCACCAGAAAATGAGGGTACGGTAAATTTGACTTTAGTAAAAGGATCATCAGAAGGACGATTATAGTTGTTATGATGATCATTGTAATTACAACGGTTATTACCTCCCATACCTCGACGATTACGTGAAAGTCATGGTTGTTCATTGTACATTTATTCCCCATACATAATCATCATCCCCATGTCCTTCAACAGGTGGTAGCCGAGTCTATATAGCATCAATCCGATCAACAAGACCAGAAAGTCGGCGGTCCGAATTCGCGAATGTGACCACGGTGGAGGTTTGACTCTTGGTGAAAGTCTTAGTCATCATCTTCATCATGTCACGTAACTCCGCATAAAGACCACATTCCTCATCCTTGTTTGAGCCTGCCATTGTTAGTAGAAAATATGTTATCCCTATCAACTATACAAGACAGTGGCAAGGTGGAAGAGGAATCACACACTCTCTCTCAAGCGTCTTACCACACTCTTACGAGTATTCTTACTAACACTACATATGGATAAACGGTAGCTCGTGTGAGGAAACAAACGAGTGTGGGTTGATTGCAAAGATGTACCTCTTTCGCTTCAGAAAAAGTGGAGCTTGGATGACACAATATGTGGCTAATAAGGAGTAAAAGTCGTAAACAGCAAAATAAAGTTTAGTAAGTATTAAATGTAGGAATTGTTGCTGGTTAAATAAGTTTTCTAGGTCTAGCAGTACAAGGAGTGAAAATACCATGCAAAGACACATAAAGAATAACTAACAACCGTAGCACAAAAAATAGGTCAATTGCTTTAAAATTAGTGCTTGTGATGCTTTAATATTCGTGCTCCCTCTTCACTATTTTTTCTGTTTTGTACAATTTTTCTGATATTTTTCCTGCAATCAAGAAATACAAAGTAAGAAGCACACAAATTTTTAGCTCAATTGGATCTACTATGTGGCTTGTAAAAAATTGATATGATTTTTTAAAAGTCGTGCTAAAATTTTGGAGGCCGGATAGTGTAACTTCCGAGGGAATTTAGCCAATCTAATTTATCCGGACGCGATAGAGTGGGAGGAAATCGGGTACGAAATTCCGAGTAGATCAATTTTTTAAAAAAATCACCTAAGTTTGAATTTTATGCGAAAGTTATGCCTGTTTTAAGAAAGGGCCTCCAACTCAAGGTTTCTCAAGAGAGATTTGAACTCGGTATCGGAATCGATCTCGCAATTGAATGCAAAAGATTGGGATATGGATCTGGCAACTAGTGGAATGGTGTATTGTAAGCAAGGAGGACTAGCGCAAATGGTTCCTGACCTATCTGAGGCTAGCAATGTGGTAGTTCACCCAAGGCCGCTAGCTAGGGCAAACCGATGATAGTGGTGGATTAGTTAATTGTTTGCGGATGGTGGACTAGGACAATAGCGAGGAAACAAGGCAAAAAGCAATGAACTAAGACCTAAAAATACAAAGCTAAATCAACAACAAGACTCGACCACACGAACACAAACTAAACAACGTAAACTAAAAACGAAGTTACAAGCACTAAGGGCTATAGGACACGAAGAACAGTGTTTTTTGTTTTTTAGTACTCTTTGTATGGAAAACAAAATGAATCTAATGGGAAGACAAAATTACCTAGCGGGCAACCTGAAATCCGATATCACTTGATGAGTATGCTACGCCTGATCTTTCGAAAGGTAAGTCGATTGAGGTGGAGAACTCGATATTGATGATTTGAGGTTTCGAGAAGAACATGAAATCCCACAATCACTACATCACCATTCTATTGGTTATCAACCGCACACATGTGATTTACCTCACCAAGAAGACTAATCATGGCAAGTGCAACCGAGAACACGAGCAAGAGGAAGAAGAAACTTGAATTCACTCAAGTTAGGTCTCAGAATCTGATGAATAAGGAATCACATATAACAGATTAGTATAAGCAAGAAAAGCCCAAACATGGTCAGTGATTGTTGTATTTATAGCCTACAGTTCAGCCACAAGACCTCTGGTCGCGTCCCTAACAGACTTGAACAGGATACAAGGCCCAATGACCCAATAGGTTGTGACGCAACATCTAAGAAACTTTGGACTCGACTTTGTTTCCATGATTACCATCGACTCCATTGAAAGGCTATCTTCTCCTCTTTTTGCGCATATAAAGAACGGGTGTCCGTTTTAATGTAGACTGCCCATGGGCTCCGAGTTGGGCTCCGTATCCAACTTGATGTGCACGTCTTGCTGACCCGCCATGCCCTCAAAGACTTTATTAAATACTTCTTGATTCTCTTCATGGTTTCTAAGCATACATAAATCATTAAATTGTAATCAATTCCTAATTTCACATGGGTAGGAACTTAAGAACGAAGTCACTTGATTATTTAGTTGTTGTGCTCTTGCTCTTGTGATTGATTCTTTAATATGAATCGAAGGATTGTATGTATCCACTGTATCGATGTCGTCATCATCCTCTAGGTGATGAGTGTCTTAGACCTGATCTCTTAAAAATAATTCGATTGAGGTGAAGGTCTTGACGTTGATAATCTAAGGCTCCAATCACTACACGATAGCTCTATTGGTTATATACCGTGCACACACGATCAACCTCTCCAAGAAGGTTAATTCTTGCAAATGCAACCTAGAACACAATTAAGAACGGTAAAGAAGCAATATGAAATCGTTGAAGTTGGGGTTCTACAAATCGAAGAACGGTGAAACTGTTGTATACCAAATTAGTCTAAGTAAAACCCTGTAATTAGTTGGTGGCTGCTGTATTGATAGCCTAGGGTTCGACCAAAAATCTTGGATGTGTCCCTAATAGACTTGGACTCGATACAAGACCTAATGACCTAATAGACGGTGACGCACCACCTGGCAGGTTTTGAACTAGACTTTGTTTTCATGATTCATGTCTACTCCAGAAGAATATGGAAGTGAGAATAGTGTCTTTAGAAAGGTTATATTCTTAGCTTCTTGTGGATATGTCGTCCAAAACACAGTCCTTACACGCCTTGAGCATCAGTTTGAAGGAAAATTGCTCCTAGACTCCGAGTTGGGCTTGAAGTCGAGTTGGACTTGACCTCCAACTTGATGTGGACGTCATTGTTAGTCCTTCATGCCCTTAGTCTTCCTCAATCTACTTCTTGAGTCTCTCCATGGTTAATAATCATAATTAAATTATTAAATAACAATCGATTATCTAATTCAAATTTAGAGGGACATAGGAACAAGTTCATATAATTATTTAGTTGTCACACTCCCGCTCTTGTGATTAGTCCTTCTATAGTGTGCATTGTTATGATGTTCTATCATATCAAGCTATCACAGCAAGCACAAGTACAACATGGGTCATGCCTGTATTAGACTTCCTTCATATAGGCTGCATTGTGGATAGTGACAACTGCAGTATCGAGAACCACTAGTGTCTCGACTCCTTGTGTCTTCCATGCCTATTAGTAAATGTGCACATAACCAGCAACAGGGATGATTTTTGTTTCCCATTAGTGCACTAACAGCAAGCACCTGTGCACCTTTTTTTTTTCTTGCTCGTAATTGCAACAAAATAAGTGTGACACATTGGTTCAGGAGGGATGAAAGGCAAGCATTCTGCGCTCATATATATAAGCATAGGTAGACTACGTGGTTGTTGGCCGATGCATATTTCAATCAATGAGCATAAGTATTCTGCTGACGCGTGACAATGTGCTGAGGGGTGTGCGGCATCTGTAGTACTCTTCTAATTATAATATAGGCCTTAAATGAATATTCACGTTCGAAAAATGTTTCACTCTGACAAATGAAGGGAAGAACAACATTGCCCCTGACGGATCATGAACATACTTAAACGTCAAAACATACAAAACACATACACCTAAGCACAGCCACAGATATACAAGAGAATACAGATCTCTCTTTCAAACGATTAGGATTCACTGCGAAATCTGTATTGTCTGAATATTCACGTGCGTCCAATGCAGTTGAACAAGGTTACATCGTGCTTCGCCACATGTTGCCTGGCAGAGAGTGCTATCTAAGTACAACTGCTGCATTTCTCAAGGCTAGATATCTTTGGACATATTCATCAGGAAGCATCCTGACCTGCTTGAACACCTCTGGATCAGCGTAACGCAATTTTGTCCTCGGATCCACATAAGGTGCCTGCAAGGAGACATTCAGTTCACTAGACACTTGGCAGCCAAAGGGCTTAAGTAATAGATATCAAAGAGCATCATCAACACAAATAAGTACACTATTGACTTCTCTTAATTTTTTGATGTTTTCACTCCTGTCTTACCACATACATTACTAGAAGCCCAAATGAGAATAGACTACCGGACTATTGCCATATGCCAAAATTATTAGCTGAGGATGTAAAATGCACAAAATACCAGGAGGGATGAAGTGAAGTTTGTACATGATGTCAGCTGATTATATTCCAATATACAAGTCACTAACATCATGGAACATAAAGTCACTCAGAATTAACAGTCAAAATGGACATTCATATACTGGGAACATGGCCCAACAAAATAACATGTTAGAATATTTTTTAGTTCAAAAACAAAAATGTTGTCCTAATGCAATCAAATAAAACTAGAGGGAGTGATATACACAAAGTTGAGTAAATCTGTAACAATTCAGCTCCAAAATTCAACTTTGATATCAAGATTGAAAAAAAGGGCTATTTTTTCTCAACGTCTTGGATGAATTTGGAAACTTTGCAAGTATACTTTGGGTACGCATAACTTTTTGATGAGAGGCGGCGACATATTGAAATACATGAATATCAAACTTCATGGTCGAACTCAACTTTGTATTTTAGGTGTTGTATTCCTAGCCTGTTGGGTGTATGGCAATAATGAGGGGTGAGGGGGCTTGGCGGGGGTATGATGTGGCCCGTGCCTGCAGCAGCTGCTGCTGTTGCATGCGCAAAAGGAGAGAGGGATGTGGTTACAGCAGGGATGGCAAGAGGGTGGGAGGGAGAGGCAAAGAGAGATGATCAACTCCATATTTCTTGCTTGTAAAATGACGGCTCCATGCCTTTCCTAACAAAACTCAACTCCAGAACAATCCGAATCCTTCCAAAACAAGGATTCCAACTTAAAGGGAAAGGCCTGCATTAGGCAGGCAAGGCAGCAGCAGCACCTTCTGCCCTAGGTGAGCAGGGCCAGCCCATGTCAGGACCCAGCTGTACTACAGCCATTTGGGCCCTAACAGAGATATGAAATTGAAAAAAGGGCCAAGATGACTTCGATCTTGAAAAGATAAAAACACCAAGTGCATTTTTTTACCTTTTCCCGGCTCCTTGCCAATTTCGTAAAATGTGTAAACTTTGCCTATGTTGTAATGACATAGCCGGTCTCAAGCCCGGATAAAGGAGGAGAGGTTGTGATAGGCTTGGCGAGCTAACAACTACACTTAGCCATTCTCATGGAAATGGAACCCAATAGAAATTCGTTGGGACGTGACCCTCTTAGCGACGCGCCATATCGAAACCCGGGTATGGTGTTAAGTGGGCAAGGGCCGGGTCGCCACTGCCTTAGTGGCGCGTCATATCAGAACCCGGATATGGTGTTAAATGGGCAAGGGCCGGATCGCCACTACCTTAGTCGCGCGCGACATCATCACCAGGATGTAGTGATAAGTGAGCAAAGGTCTTTTTTGCATCTTACTCGACGGGTGCAAAGCGTAAGGAAGCTAGCCGAGCAACATAGATTTCAGGTGGGTAGTTGGAATGTAGGATCCTTGACGGGGAAACTACGTGAGTTAGTTGATGTTGCCATTAGGAGATGAGTAAATATCCTTTATATACAAGAGACTAGATGGGCGGGTCAAAAGGCGAGAGAAGTCGAGAATAGCAGTGTCAAGCTTTGGTATTCTGAATTGGCTGGGACTAGAAATGACGTAGGTGTTCTAATAGATAAGAGTCTTAAGGATGGAGTAGTGGATGTTTGAAAACGATGGGATAGGATCATCTTAATCAAGATAGTTATTGGGGACATTGTCTTGAACGTCATTATTGCTTATACCCCACAGGTTGAGCTCAATATGAGTGTTGAGAGGCAATTTTAGGAGGACTTGGAGGATATGGTTAGTAATGTACCGATAACTGAGAAACTCCTCATAGGAGAAGATCTCAATGGTCATGTGGGTGCAACTAACGTAGAATTTGAGAGAGTACATGGAGGCTTTGGATGCGGTGATAGAAATCAAGGGGGTAAGGACATTCTAGATTTTGTCGTAGTCTATGATCTGTTGGTAGCTAACACCCTCTTTAGAAAGAGGCAATCTCACCTAGTGACCTTTAGTAGTGCCCAACACTCTAGCCAGATTGACTTTGTGCTCACTAGGATAAGGGATAGACGGGAGTGTCTAGATTGTAAGGTGATCACCGGGGAGTGTGTTGTGACACAACATAAGCTTGTGGTAGTTGACTTTCGCTTCCATACATGTTCTTTGTAGGACAAAGGTGTCAAAATCACAAGAACAAAGTGGTGGAAGTTGAAAGGAGAACCACAAGAATCCTTTAAAAATAGAGTGATCACAGAAGGACCCTGGGCAGAAAATGGAGGTGTAGATAGTATGTGGGTGAAGATGGCAACTTGCATTAGGAAGGTAGCTAGTGAGGTGTTCGGTGTGAAAAAAGGAAGGAAACTTGTAGATAAAGACACTTGGTGGTGGAATGAGGATGTACAAAAGGCCATTAAGGAGAAGAAGTGTTACAAGAGTTGGCATCATGATAGAAGTGCAAGCAACATGCTGAAGTACAAAGAGGCCAAGAAAAATGCAAGGCGGCTGTGAGTAAAGCAAGAGGACATGCCTATGATGAGTTATATAAGAGACTAGAAACAAACGAAGGTGAAAAGAACATATATAAGATAGCAAAAATTCGCAAGAGAAATATGGGATTTCAATTAAGTTTAATGTATCAAAGATGAGACTGACCGCATTTTAGTGAAGGATGAAGAAATTAAGAATAGATGGCGGGTTACTTTAATAGACTATTCAATGATGGGAATGGGAGCACTATGGTTGAGTTGGATGACCCCTTTGATGACTCCAACAGGCGGTTCGTGTGGAGGATATAAGAGTTTGAGGTTAAGAAGGACTTAAAAAGGATGAAAGGGGGAAAGACCCTCGGCGTGTCCCTTTTGAGGTGTGGAGATGCCTTGGAGATGTGACAATAGTATGGCTCACAAAACTATTCAACCACATTTTTCGGTCAAACAAGATGTCTGAAGAATGGAGGAAAAGTATATTAGTACCTATCTTAGAAAATAAAGGAGATATTCAAAGTTATACTAATTATCGAGAGATTAAGCTTATAAGTCATACTATGAAGCTTTGGAAGAGAGTGATTGAACACCGCCTGAGAAAAGTGACAAATGTCACTAAAAACTAGTTTAGTTTTATGCCCGGGAGGTCTACTATGAAGGCGTTTTTTTGCTTTGTCAGCTTATGGAGAGATATAGAGAGCAGAAGAAGGACCTACATATGGTGTTCATTGACTTGGAGAAGGCGTACGACAAGATACCAAGGTCAGTCATGTGGTGGGCACTAGAGAAACATAAAGTGTCAACAAAGTACATTACCCTTATCAAGAATATGTACAATAATGTTACGACAAGTGTGCGCGTAAGTGATAGTGAGACTGATGCATTTCCTATCACGGTAGGACTACATCAAGGATCAGCTTTGAGCACATACATCTTTTCCTTGGTGATGGATGAGGTGTCCAAGGATATACAAGGGGATATCCCTTGGTGTATGCTCTTTGCCGATGATGTAATGCTGGTAGATGAAACTAGTGATGGTGTTGATAAGAAATTAGAGTTATGGAGACAAACCTTAGAGTCCAATAGGTTCAGACTTAGTAGGACCAAGAGCGAGTATATGAGGTGTGACTTTAGTGGTGTTGGTTGTGAAGAGGAAAATGTTAGTCTACAAGGACAAATAGTACCTAGAAATGACTCTTTCCGATACTTAGGATCAATGTTACAAAACAATGGCGATATTGATGAGGATGTTTGCCACAGGATCAAGGTAGGGTGGATGAAATGGCGACAAGCCTCTAGAATCCTATGTGATAGAAAGGTCCCACAAAAGCTAAAAGAGAAGTTCTATAGGACCGTGATCAGACCCGCGATGTTATATGGGGCAGAATGTTGGCCAACTAAATGGCAACATGTCCAACAAATGAGCGTCGCAGAGATGCGTATGCTACGGTGGATGTGCGGGCACACGAGAAGAGACCGAATAAGGAATGAGGCGATTCGTGATAGGGTAGGGGTGGCGCCGATTGAAGACAAGTTAGTACAGCATCGACTAAGGTGGTTTAGACATATCCAGCGGAGACCTCCAGAAGCACCGGTTAACAGTGGGATTTTAAGAGGTAGAGAAAATATTAGGAGGGGTAGAGGACGACTAAGGTTGACCTGGGAGGAGGCGGCAAAACGAGATTTGAGAGATTGGAATGTATCCAGAGACTTAGCTTATGATACGACCGCATGGAAAGTAGCAATTCATGTGCCAGAATCTTAGTCTTTTTTCTTTTCTTTTTTCTTGTTACTCTTATATCTCTTCGTCTCTTTTACTTCATTGAAATATATATATATATATATAATTATTGGGTTTCATGCCTAGCTGATGTGGGCTGATCTGCCCCTGTCCCAGGCCGGCCCCTCCCTGGCCCAGGGCGGCCAGAACTGGGCCAAGTGGGCTGGTCAGCCCTGGCCCAGGCCGCCCCCCCCCCTTTCTAGAAGGAATTTGAGTTTAATCTTCTTAGAGATAGATTAAAAGATCCTTTGTAACAGATTATGACTCTTATAAGGGGGGGCTATATATACAAGCCAAAAACACCCCAAATTGTGAGAGATCAATACAGAAAATTTTCCTCCACTTTTCTAGCCCTAGCCGCCTCTCTCACTCCTGCCCTAGCCGCCGGCCTAGCCTCTGCCCTAGCCACCGCCCAGCTCCTACCCTAGCCGCCGCCTCCCTCTGCAGCCCTAGCCGCCATCCCTGTTTCCCCCTCTGTTCTACGCCTCATCAAAACCAGAACAGATTGGCGGCTTACCGATCTCTCCCCTGATCTGTTCTCCCAAGAACAGAATCAATCTGCTCAGTTTTCTGCACCAGAACTGTTCTTCTCCTTGCTGTTATTCCTCTGTTGTTGGCTGAAGAATTTTTCTGGTCTGTCTTCAGGGAAGACAGATCGATCTGCTAGGGCAGATCCGTTTATTCAGCAAGAACAGAGACAGTTTCAGCCCCGGAATTGCAACATTCGTGGTATCAGAGCCGGTTTCAACCCTAGGCTGAATTCTGCAAGATGTCGTCTACACCTACAAGCAGCGGCAGCGCCATCAGCCATGGCACACCCTCACCGGCAGCTCGTGAGGTGAACACCGGGACGAGGTTCCCCGTGCTCACCAAGACCAACTACGCGGAGTGGGCTGTCATGATGAAGATCAAGCTGAAGGCACGGCTGCTTTGGAAGGCCGTGGAGGAGGGGAACGTGAGCGAGCAGGAAGACATGATGGCGCTTGACATCTTGGTCAGCGCTGTCCCGCCGGAGATGATCACGACGATCGGAGAAAAGAGGACGGCGAAGGAGGCATGGGACACGATCGCCATCATGCGGGTCGGGGCCGACCGCGTGAAGAAGACGACGGCGCAGCAACTCCGGAAGGAGTTTGAAGACGCTGTCTTCAAGATGGCGAAAGTGTGGAGGACTTCTCCCTCCGCCTGAGCGGCATGCTATCACGGCTTGCGTCGCTAGGGGAGGAGATAGGAGAAGAGAGGGCCGTGGAGAACCTCCTGCGAAGCGTTCCAGAACGCTTCCAACAGATCGTGGTGGCGATCACGACACTGCTGGACGTGTCGACCCTCACCTTGTCGGAGGTGACGGGTCGTCTCAGGGCGGCTGAGAACGCTTTCGACTCGACGCAGCGGAAGGGAGGAGTACACAACGGCCAGCTGTACCTCACTTGGGAGGAGTGGGAGGCACAGCGGAAGGAGGAGCGGTCTACCCAGTCCGCGGGTTCTTCTAAGAGGGGCGGCCAAAAGGGCCCGCCCAAGAAGAACGGAGGCAAGAAGGGAGGTTCCGGAAAGGATATTCCGCGGGATCAGTGCAGGAAGTGCGGGAAGAAGGGCCACTGGGCCAGGGAGTGTCGGTCGAAGCCTAAGGAGGAGCCGCAGCAGCAGGCTTTCGTGGCAAAGGCGGAGGAGGAGGGCGCCTTGTTTATGACAAGGGTGGCCTCAGTACAGGAGGAGCTTGTACAGGAACGTCCTATGCGCCCACTGGAGATAGTGGAGGGACGTGTCTTCGCTCACCGCAGCAACGACGATGACTTTGACGACACTCGTTGGTACCTCGACACGGGCGCGACCAACCACATGACGGGTTCGCGCGCCGTCTTCTCCGAGCTCAACGAAAACATCGTCGGAACCATCAAGTTCGGCGATAATTCCGTCGTGCGTATCCAGGGGAAGGGTACGGTCCTATTCGCCGCCAAGACGGGTGAGCATAGGAGGCTCACCGGCGTCTACCTCATCCCACGCCTCACCACCAACCTCATCAGCGTCGGCCAGCTGGATGAGGATGGCTACAGCATCACGGTGCAAGGAGGAGTGATGCACATACGGGATGAGCAGCAGCGTCTCCTCACACGAGTTCAGCGCGACGACAGCAAGCTGTACTCCATCAGGCTCAACATCACACATCCGGTTTGCCTAACCGCGAGGCGTGATGATGTTGCGTGGCGTTGGCACGAACTCTACGGACACGTCGGCTTCCAGACGCTACGGAAGTTGGCGCGAGAGGAGATGGTGCTCGGGCTTCCGCAAATTGATCATGTCGATCAATTGTGCGAAGCTTGCTTGGTCGGGAAGCAGAGGCGCTCCAGCTTCCCCAAGCAAGCTCGGCGGCGCGCGGAGGGCGCGCTCGACCTTGTCCACGGCGACATCTGCGGGCCTATCACGCCGACGACTCCAGGTGGCAAGAAGATGTTCTTGTTGCTTGTAGATGACATGAGCCGCTATATGTGGCTCTATCTTCTAGCAACCAAGGACAAGGCGCCCGACTTAATTCAGCAATTCAAGGCGACAGATGAATTAGAGTCCGGGAGGAGGCTGAATCTACTCCGTACTGATCGCGGAGGGGAGTTCACCTCACAGAAATTCAGCGAGTACTGCGCTCAGCACGGAGTACAACGTCAGCTCACAGCCCCGTATACGCCGCAGCAAAACGGGGTTGTGGAGCGGCGCAACCAGACGGTGGTCGGCATGGCGAGGAGCATGTTGAAGGCGAAGGGTATGCCCGAGATATTTTGAGGTGAGGCAGTTATCACGGCTGTCTATATCCTGAATCGATCCCCTACCCGCGGCCTCGACGGGAAGACGCCAAATGAAGCTTGGCATGGCGAGCGACCAGCCGTCAATTATTTCCGAACTTTTGGGTGCGTGGGGCATGTCAAGAACACGCGCCCCAACCTGAAAAAGTTGGAAGACCGGAGTACTCCGATGATTTTTCTTGGCTATGCTGCAGGGGCGAAGGGCTATCGGATGTATAATCCGATTGATGGGCGCACACACATATCACGTGACGTGATATTCGACGAGGCGGCCAAGTGGGACTGGGGAGAAAGAGCAGGAGAAGAGGACTACACCACCTTCTACGTCAACTCCTTAGGTCCAGCAGGTGCTGGACCTGCTGTTTCAGCACCCGGGGAGGTGCTGCCGGGTCCGGAGGGGCCGAACAGCACCCCTGCAGTGCCCAGGAGGGGCACAGAAGGGTCTGTACAGACCCTAGGAGTTCCTGCGCCAGCCTCCAGACCTGCTGGAGAGAGTCGAGCACCTGCAGCGTCGCCCCAAGGGCCCCTGCAGGGGCTGTCCAGCGCAAATCAGGGCTGGGACAGTCCTGCACGGGGGTCAGCAGCAGTGGGGGGTTCCGGACTTGAAAATTCCAGCACCTTCATCACGCCCCGGAATCCTCCACGGCCCATCTGCTTCGCCTCACCGCTGTCGAACCCCGGCAGCAATGTTGTCGACGCCTACTACGATGACGGCGCTAAACTACGGTTCCGCACGATGCGCAACATACTCGGAACCCTCACCCCTCCTGGTCGAGCTGAGCGCCCACCAAGCTTGGAGGAGGGGGAGCTTATGTTCACCACCGCGGAGGAGACCACGTCCTTCGCCGATGCTGAGGAACACCCGTGTTGGAGACGGGCCATGCTCGAGGAGATGGAGTCCATAGAAGAAAACAAGACTTGGCAACTTGTTGATCTTCCTGCAGGACACAAGCCCATTGGCCTCAAATGGGTGTTTAAGGTGAAGAAGGACGAGCATGGGGAGGTGGTGAAGCACAAGGCTCGACTGGTGGCAAAAGGCTATGTCCAACGGCAAGGAATAGATTTTGACGAGGTATTTGCTCCTGTAGCTCGTCTCGAATCTATTCGTTTGCTCCTTGCAGTTGCTGCACACAAGGGGTGGGAGGTACACCACATGGATGTGAAGAGCGCCTTCCTGAACGACGACTTGATGGAGGAGCTGTACATCTCCCAACCCGCTGGCTTCATCATCGGCGGGGCCGAACACAAGGTGTATCGGCTCAAGAAAGCTTTATATGGACTTCGTCAGGCGCACAGGGCCTGGAATGCCAAGCTCAACGATAGCTTGCTATCGCTTGGTTTCCAGAAGAGTACGAGCGAGCACGGTATTTATTTCCGTGGGGCTGAAGATGAGAAGCTCATCGTCGGCGTGTACGTCGACGATCTTGTGATCACAGGAGGAGGCGATCTCAAGAAGTTCAAAGGGGAGATGATGAAGAGGTTCAAGATGAGCGACTTGGGTCACTTGTCGTATTATCTTGGCCTGGAGGTGCGGCAGACTGAAGAAGGGATAAGCGTTGGGCAGGCGGCCTACGCTTCCAAACTTGTCTCTAAAGCTGGCCTGGAAGGATGCAATCCCTGTGCATTTCCCATGGAGCAAGGCCTAAAGCTTTGCAAGACAAGTGATAGCCCGTTGGTGCATGAAACGGACTATAGGAGCTTGGTTGGAGGGTTGCGATACTTGGTGAACACACGTCCCAATCTTGCCTACTCGATCGGGTACGTGAGTCGGTTTCTGGAGGAGCCCAAGGAAGGTCACTTTGCTATAGTCAAACGCATTGTACGCTACATAGCGGGTACAATCAACTATGGAGTCTTTTATGCAAGAGGAGGAGACATGGAGCTTATTGGGTACTCGGATAGTGACTATGCGGGAGACGTGGAGGACCGCAAGAGCACAAGCGGGGTGCTGTTTTGTCTTGGAAACAGCCCCGTTTCATGCCAGTCCTGCAAGCAGAAGGTGGTGGCCTTGTCCTCATGTGAAGCAGAGTATATCGCAGCAGCTCAAGGGGCATGTCAAGGTGTATGGATGGCACGGCTGATGGAGGACTTAGCTGAAAAATCGAAGGCGTCGATGCTACGGGTTGATAACAAGTCAGCTATAGACTTGAGCAAGAACCCGGTACACCATGACAGGAGCAAGCACATCGACGTCAAGTACCACTACATACGGGAGAGTGTGGACAGCGGTACTATTGTGCTTGAGCAAATCACCACTCAAGACCAGATGGCGGACATCTTGACCAAGGCTCTTAGAAGACCGAAGTTCGTGGAGATGAGGAGAAGGATCGGGATCCTAGACATGGGCCAGTGTCAGGATCAGGAGGAAAATGTGGGCTGATCTGCCCGTGGCCCAGGCCAGCCCCTCCCTGGCCTAGGGCGGCCAGAACTGGGCCAAGTGGGCTGGTCAGCCCTGGCCCAGGCCGACCCCCCCCTTTCTAGAAGGTATTTGAGTTTAATCTTCTTAGAGATAGATTAAAAGATCCTTTGTAACAGATTAGGACTCTTGTAAGTGGAGGCTATATATACAAGCCAAAAACACCCCAAATTGTGAGAGATCAATACAGAAAATTTTCCTCCACTTTTCTAGCCCTAGCCGCCTCTCTCCCTCCTGCCCTAGCCGCTGGCCTAGCCTCTGCCCTAGCCGCCGCCCAGCTCCTGCCCTAGCCGCCGCCTCCCTCTGCAGCCCTAGCCGCCACCAGGGGCTAGAACCAGCCGCCATCCCTGTTTCCCCCTCTGTTCTGCGCCTCCATCAAAACCAGAACAGATTGGCGGCTTACCGATCTCTCCCCTGATTTGTTCTCCCAAGAACAGAATCAATCTGCTCAGTTTTCTGCACCAGAACTGTTCTTCTCCTTACTGTTATTCCTCTGTTGTTGGCTGAAGAATTTTTCTGGTCTGTCTTCAGGGAAGACAGATCGATCTGCTAGGGCAGATCGGTTTATTCAGCAAGAACAGAGACAGTTTCAGCGCCGGAATTGCAACAGCCGACCCCAACATGCTTGGGATAAAGGCTTGGTTGTTGTTGTCAACATAAGAATTTCAAGAGCTCAAACAGGGGCACCATGACAGCTACATTTTGACGATCAGAATAAAAAAAGATATGTAGGAAAAACAAAGCATGCAAGGTTTCTTACAAATAATAGTCACTTTTGAACGCGTATATGTGCCACAAGGGTCTGCATCTCATTGGACGGATGCGAAGGATAAGAAAGCTAACAAAGAAAAAAGCTTCCGGATGGATAGTTGGAATGTAAGATGCTTGACGGGGAAGCTACGGGAGTTAGTATATGTTGAGATTATGATGCGTGTAATATAATATATACAAAAGACTAGATGAGCGGATCAAAAGGCGAGAAAAGTTAAGTATCAATTTCAAACTTTGATATTCTTGCTCGACTACTACTAGGGATGGTGTAGGTGTCCTAATAGATAAGAATATCAAAAATGGAGTAGTGGATGTCTGAAGACGAGGGAACATGATCATTCTAGTCAAACTAGTTGTTGGGGACCTTAAGCTCCATAAATTGGGCTTGACATAAACGCTAAAAGGCAATTCTAGGACTTAGAGGATATAGTTAGTATTTTACCGGTAACCGAGAAGATCCTCATAGAAGGATATCTTAATAGCCGCGTCGTACAACAAACATCGAATACATGGAGGCTTTGGGTGTGGTGATAGAAACCAAAAGGGTAAGGACATCCTACACTTTATCGCAGCCTATGACCTGTTGCTAGCTAACACATTCTTTACGAAGAGACGATCTCACCTAGTGACCTTTAGTAGTGCTCAACACCCTAGCCAGGTTGATTTTATTCTCACTAGGGGAAGGGATAAGGGGGCTCGTTTAGATTGTAAGATGATTTCTCGGGAGTGTGTCATAGCACAAGATAAGCTTGCAGTAAATGAATTCGCTTTCACACTGGCGTTTTGTGAGGCAAATGTGTCAAAATCACAATAACAAAATGGTCGAAACTGAAAGGGGAAGCGTAACAATCCTCACGGAAGGACCTTATGGTGAAGAGAAAGGTGCGAACAGAATGTGGGTGAAGATGACAACTTGCATTAAGAAGGTAGCTAGTGAGATGCTTGGGATGGCAAAAGGAAAGAAACACGACGCTAAAGATACATGGTGGTGGAATGGGGATGTCCAAAAGGTTATCAAGGAGAATAAGTGCTATAAGAATCGTCATCATGGTAGAAGCACAAGTAACATGATGAAGTACAAAGAGGCCAAGAAAAATACAAAACGGGCTATGACTGAAGCAAGGGGTGGGCATATACAAGATGGCAAAAATTCACGAGAGTAAGATGAGAGGTCTCAACCAAGTTAAATACATTAAGGACGAGGGAAATCAGATTCTGCTGAAGGATGAAGAGATTAAGAATAGATAGAGAGATTACTTTGATGGATAGTTCAATGATAGGAATGGGAGCACTATGTCCAAGTCGGATGAGTTCTTTGATATTCAAAGTTGTGCTAACTAACGAGGAATTAAGCTTACGAGTCATACTATGACACTTTGGAATAGAGTGATTCATCAACGCTTCAGAAGAGTGATGAATGTTGCTAAAAAAACAATTTGGTTTTATAACTGAGAGATTTACTACAGAGGTGATTTTCTTGTTTTGTCAGACTATGGAGAGATATAGAAAACAAAAAGATCTACTTATGGTTTTCATTTACTTGAGAGGACACATAACAAGACACCAATACATTCATGTGATGGGCGCTAGAGAAACATAAAGTCCCAAAAAAATACATTACCCTTATCAGAGATGTGTACGCTAATGTTGTGAAAGCGTTCACACAAGTGATAGCGAGACCGATGCAATTTCAATCATGATAGGACTATACCAAGGGTTAGCCTTAAGTCAAGCATTTTTTAGTGATGGATGAGGTGTTGAAGGATATAAAAGGAGGTATTCCTTGATTTATTCTCTTTGCTTATGATGTGGTGCTAGTAGATAAAACTAGTGATGACGTCAATAAGAAACTAGAGTTATGAAGGTAGACATTAGAACTCGAGTGGTTTAGCCTTAGTAAGACCACGACTGAATATATGATATGTGAATTTAGTGATGTTAATCTAGATGGATAAATAGTGACTAAGACATTTCTTTCGATACTTGGGATCAATGCTACAAAGTAATGGTGAAATCGGTGAGAATGTTTGCTACAAAATCAAGACAGGTGGAGGTGACGAGCATCAGAAATCCTATGTGATAAAAAAATCCACAAAAACTAAAAGGTAAGCTTCACATGACGGTGATCAAATTATGATGTTATGTGGAGACGAATGTTGGCCAACTAAAGACGACATGTCCAATAAATGAGTGTCATGGAGATCTGCATGCTAGCCGGATGTGCGGCCACACAAGAAAAGACCGAATTTGAAACGAGGTAATACATGATAGGATAGGGGTGGCACTAATTGAAGAAAAGTTAGTCCAACACCGACTAATGTGGTTTGGACATATCAAGCAGAGACGTCTAGAAACACTAGTTAAAAGAGGGATCCTAAAGTGCAGAGAAATACTAGGAGGGGCGGAGGACGACCAAGGTCGGCATGAAAGGAGACGGTAAAAGAGGCTAAGATATTGGAATGTACCTAGAGATTAGACTCTTGATAGGAATACATGAAAATCAGCAATTCATATGTTGGAATCTTAGTTTAATTATACTTTGTTTACTCTTTTCTCTCTTTATTTTACCTCAATACATTTTGTTGGGTTTCATATCTAACCTACCCAACGTGCCTCTTATGATAAAAGCTTTATTGTTGTTGCTGTTTATGTGTCGACTGATAAAAAAATGCCTGTTTTTTGTAATTGCAGTTGGTCATAAGCTATATGTTGGTCTTTCTTCTAACCCAGCTAGCAGATTAGCAGTGCATAAATTGTAAAAAGACCAAGTTTATATAACCTACGGAGGCCTCTTAGATAAAATAACATATTAGGTTCTGTAAAGACGATAAAATAACATGTCAAACTAGAAGTTAACAATGCAAAATTAGGGTAATAGCACCACTGTGGCCTAATTCATCTCAGTTTGACGTCTAGACATCAAATTTAACAATTTTCACTGACCATCTCAAATATGTAAGCCCAAAAAGAGGAACTAAAATTGACATAAACTTACCTCAAAACCTGTAATGTCACAGTATCTCTTTGGTGGATAAATGGATGGAGGAGATTGAATGTTCAAATCTGCCAAACAAAATAGCATGAATATAAGGTTTTTGTCTCATGCTGCATAATTACATATGCAATATATTCAAGACAACATAGACGCTGGAACACTTATATTTCAATCATGGCAAGATCTTTGTTCTCTCATTATATATCTTCAATCATTGGCTGAAAATGATCTCGATCGAACAACAAGAGAGCATATTCTTATAATTGCATGGTGAAGGTGAACACGTGAAAAGATCTAGAAATTCAAAAAATCTTAAGAATAGAAACATCCTGTGGGCTGATCTGCCCCTGGCCCAGGGCGGCTAGAACTGGGCCAAGTGGGCCGGTCAGCCCTGGCCCAGGCCGGCCCCCTTTCTAGAAGGAATTTGAGTTTAATCTTCTTAGAGATAGATTAAAAGATCCTTTTTGTAACAGATTAGGACTCTTGTAAGGGGGGCTATATATACAAGCCAAAAACATCCCAAATAGAGAGATCAATAAAAAGAAAAATTCTCCACCTCCCTCCTGCCCTAGCCGCCGCCGCCTAGCCTCTGCCCTAGCCGCCGCCTCCCTGTGCCCTAGCCGCCACCAGGGGCAAGAACCAGCCGCCGCCCCTGTTTCTCCCTCTGTTCTGCGTCTCTTCAAAACCAGAACAGATTGGCGGCTTACCGATCTCTCCCCTGATCTGTTCTCCCAGTTACATAATCAATCTGCTCTACTTCTTACACCAGGATTGACTCTCCCCTGCTGTTCTGTACACCCAGAACAGAGCTGTTATTCCTCTGTTCTTGGCTGAAGAAAATTCTGGTCTGTCTTTAGGGAAGACAGATCGATCTGCTAGGGCAGATCGGTTTATTCAGCAAGAACAGAGACAGTTTCAACGCCGGAATTGCAACATTCGTGGTATCAGAGCCGGTTTCAACCCTAGGCTGAATTCTGCAAGATGTCGTATACACCTACAAGCAGCGACATCGCCATCAGTCATGGCACACCCTCACCGGCAGCTCGTGAGGTGAACACCGGGACGGGGTTCCCCGTGCTCACCAAGACCAACTACGCGGAGTGGGCTGTCATGATGAAGATCAAGCTGAAGGCACGGCTGCTTTGGAAGGCCGTGGAGGAGGGGAACGTGAGCGAGCAGGAAGACATGATGGCGCTTGACATCTTGGTCAGCGCTGTCCCGCCGGAGATGATCACGACGATCGGAGAAAAGAAGACGGCGAAGGAGGCATGGGACACGATCGCCATCATGCGGGTCGGGGCCGACCGCATGAAGAAGACGACGGCGCAGCAACTCCTGAAGGAGTTTGAAGACGCTGTCTTCAAGGATGGCGAAAGTGTGGAGGACTTCTCCCTCCGCCTGAGCGGCATGCTATCACGACTTGCGTCGCTAGGGGAGAAGATAGGAGAAGAGAGGGTCGTGGAGAAGCTCCTGCGAAACGTTCCAGAACGCTTCCAACAGATCGTGGTGGCGATCACGACACTGCTGGACGTGTCGACCCTCACCTTGTCGGAGGTGACGGGGCGTCTCAGGGCGGCTGAGAACGCTTTCGACTCGACGCAGCGGAAGGGAGGATTACACAACGGCCAGCTGTACCTCACTCGGGAGGAGTGGGAGGCACAGCGGAAGGAGGAGCGGTCTACCCAGTCCGCGGGTTCTTCTAAGAAGGGCGACCGAAAGGGCCCGCCCAAGAAGAACGGAGGCAAGAAGGGAGGTTCCGGAAAGGATATTCCGCGGGACCAGTGCAGGAAGTGCGGGAAGAAGGGCCACTGGGCCAGGGAGTGTCGGTCGAAGCCTAAGGAGGAGCCGCAGCAGCAGGCTTTCGTGGCAAAGGCGGAGGAGGAGGGCGCCTTGTTTATGACAAGGGTGGCCTCAGTACAGGAGGAGCCTGTACAGGAACGTCCTATGCGCCCACTGGAGATAGTGGAGGGACATGTCTTCGCTCACCGCAGCAACGACGATGACTTTGATGACACTCGTTGGTACCTCGACACGGACGCGACCAACCACATGACGGGTTCGCGCGCCGTCTTCTCCGAGCTCGACGAAAACGTCGTCGAAACCATCAAGTTCGGCGATAATTCCGTCGTGCGTATCCAGGGGAAGGGTACGGTCCTATTCGCCACCAAGACGGGTGAGCACAGGAGGGTCACCGGCGTCTACCTCATCCCACACCTCACCACCAACCTCATCAGCATCGGCCAGCTGGATGAGGATGGCTACAGCATCACGGTGCAAGGAGGAGTGATGCACATACGGGATGAGCAGCAGCATCTCCTCACACGAGTTCAGCACGACGACAGCAAGCTGTACTCCATCAGACTCAACATCACACGTCCGGTTTGCCTAACCGCGAGGCGTGATGATGTTGCATGGCGTTGGCACGAACGCTATGGACACGTCGGCTTCCAGGCGCTTCGGAAGTTGGCACGAGAGGAGATGGTGCTCGGGCTTCCGCAAATTGATCATGTCGATCAATTGTGCGAAGCTTGCTTGGTCGGGAAGCAGAGGCGCTCCAGCTTCCCCAAGCAAGCTCGGCGGCGCGCGGAGGCCGCGCTCGACCTTGTCCACGGCGACATCTGCGGGCCTATCACGCCGACGATTCGGTGGCAAGAAGATGTTCTTGTTACTTGTGGATGACATGAGCCGCTATATGTGGCTCTATCTTCTAGCAACCAAGGACAATGCGCCCGACTTAATTCAGCAATTCAAGGCGACAGGTGAATTAGAGTCCGGGAGGAGGCTGAAGCTACTCCGTATTTATCGTGGAGGGGAGTTCACCTCACAGGAGTTCGGCGAGTACTGCGCTCAGCATGGAGTACAACGTCAGCTCACAGCCCCGTATACGCCGCAGCAAAACGGGGTTGTGGAGCGGCGCAACCAGACGGTGGTCGGCATGGCGAGGAGCATGTTGAAGGCGAAGGGTATGCCCAGGATATTTTGGGGTGAGATAGTTATCACGGCTGTCTATATCCTGAATCGATCCCCCACCCACGGCCTCGACGGGAAGACGCCATATGAAGCTTGGCATGGAGAGCGACCATCCGTCAATTATTTCCGAACTTTTGGGTGCGTGGGGCATGTCAAGAACACGCGCCCCCACCTGAAAAAGTTGGAAGACCGGAGTACTCCGATGATTTTTCTTGGCTATGCTGCAGGGACGAAGGGCTATCGGATGTATAATCCGGCTGATGGGCGCACACACATATCACGTGACGTGATATTCGACGAGGCGGCCAAGTGGGACTTGGGAGAAGGAGCAGGAGAAGAGGACTACACCACCTTCCACGTCGACTCCTTAGGTCCAGCAGGTGCTGGACATGCTGTTTCAGCACCTGGAGAGGTGCTGCAGGGTCCGGAGGGGCCGAACAGCACCCCTACAGTGCCCAGGAGGGGCACAGAAGAGTCTGTACAGACCCTAGGAGTTCCTGCGCCAGCCTCCAGACCTGCTGGAGAGAGTCCAGCATCTGCAGCGTCGCCCCAAGGGCCCCTGCAGGGGCTGTCCAGCGCAAATCAGGGCTGGGACAGTCCTGCACGGGGGTCAGCAGCAGTGGGGGGTTCCGGACTTGAAGATTCCAGCACCTTCGTCACGCCCCGTAATCCTCCACGGCCCATCTGCTTCGCCTCACCGCTGTCGGACCCCGGCAGCAATGTTGTCGACGCCTACTACGACGACGGCGCGAAATTACGGTTCCGCACGATGCACAACATACTCGGAACCCTCACCCCTCCTGGTCGGGCAGAGCGCCCACCAAGCTTGGAGGAGGGGGAGCTTATGTTCACCACCGCGGAGGAGCCCACGTCCTTCGCCGATGCTGAGGAACACCCGTGCTGGAGACGGGCCATGCTCGAGGAGATGGAGTCCATAGAAGAAAATAAGACTTGGAAACTTGTTGATCTTCCAGCAGGACACAAGCCCATTGGCCTCAAATGGGTGTTTAAGGTGAAGAAGGACGAGCATGGGGAGGTGGTGAAGCACAAGGCTCGATTGGTGGCAAAAGGCTATGTCCAACGGCAAGGAATAGATTTTGACGAGGTATTTGCTCCTGTAGCTCGTCTCGAATCTATTCGATCGCTCCTTGCAGTTGCTGCACACAAGGGGTGGGAGGTACACCACATGGACGTGAAGAGCGCCTTCCTGAACGGCGACTTGATGGAGGAGGTGTACGTCTCCCAACCCGCTGGCTTCATCATCGACGGAGCCGAACACAAGGTGTATCTGCTCAAGAAAGCTTTATATGGACTTCGTCAGGCGCTCAGGGCCTGGAATGCCAAGCTCAACGATAGCTTGCTATCGCTTGGTTTCCAGAAGAGTACGAGCGAGCACGGGATTTATTTCCGTGGGGCTGAAGATGAGAAGCTCATCGTCGGCGTGTACGTCGACGATCTTGTGATCACAGGAGGAGGCGATCTCAAGAAGTTCAAAGGGGAGATGATGAAGAGGTTCAAGATGAGCGACTTGGGTCTCTTGTCATATTATCTTGGCCTGGAGGTGCGGCAAACTGATGCAGGGATAAGCGTTGGGCAGGCGGTCTACGCTTCCAAACTTGTCTCTAAAGCTGGTCTGGAAGGATGCAATCCCTGTGCATTTCCCATGGAGCAAGGCCTCAAGCTTTGCAAGACAAGTGATAGCCCGTTGGTGCATGCAACGGACTATAGGAGCTTGGTTGGAGAGCTGCGATACTTGGTGAACACACGTCCCGATCTTGCCTACTCGGTCGGGTACGTGAGTCGGTTTCTAGAGGAGCCCAAGGAGGATCACTTTGCTGCAGTCAAACGCATTGTACGCTACATAGCGGGTACAATCAACTATGGAGTCTTTTATGCAAGAGGAGGAGACATGGAGCTTATTGGGTACTCGGATAGTGACTATGTGGGAGACGTGGAGGACCGCAAGAGCACAAGCGGGGTGCTGTTTTGTCTTGGAAACAGCCCCGTTTCATGCCAGTCCTGCAAGCAGAAGGTGGTGGCCTTGTCCTCATGTGAAGCAGAGTATATCGCAGCAGCTCAAGGGGCATGTCAAGGTGTATGGATGGCACGGCTGATGGAGGACTTAGCTGAAAAATCGAAGGCGCCGGTGCTACGGGTTGATAACAAGTCAGCTATAGACTTGAGCAAGAACCCGGTACACCATGACAGGAGCAAGCACATCGATGTCAAGTACCACTACATACGGGAGTGTGTGTACAGCGGTACTATTGTGCTTGAGCAAATCTCCACTCAAGACCAAATGGCGGACATCTACCCCTCCTAATATTTTCTCTACCTCTTAAGATCCCACTGTTAACCGGTGCTTCTGGAGGTCTCCGTTGGATATGTCCAAACCACCTAAGTCGATGTTGGACTAACTTCTCTTCAATCGGCGCCACCCCTACCTTATCTCGAATCGCCTCATTCCTTATTCGGTCTCTTCTCGTGTGCCCGCACATCCACCGTAGCATGCGCATCTCTGCGACACTCATTTGTTGGACATGTTGCCGTTTAGTTGGCCAACATTCCGCCCCATAGAGCATCGCGGGTCTGATCACCGTCCTATAGAACTTCCCTTTTAGCTTTTGTGGGACTTTCCTATCACATAGGATTCCAGAGGCTTGTCGCCATTTCATCCACCCTACCTTGATCCTGTGGCAAACATCCTCATCAATATCGCCATTGCTTTGTAACATTGATCCTAAGTATCGGAAAGAGTCCCTTTTAGGTACTATTTGTCCTTGTAGACTAACATTTCCCTCTTCACGACCAACACCACTAAAGTCACACCTGATATACTCGGTTTTGGTCCTACTAAGTCTAAACCCCTTGGACTCTAAGGTTTGTCTCCATAACTCTAATTTCTTATCAACACCATCTCTAGTTCCATCTACCAGCACTACATCATCAGCAAAGAGCATGCACCAAGGGATATCCCCTTGTATATCCTTCGACACCTCATCCATCACCAAGGAAAAGATGTATGGGCTCAAAGCTGATTCTTGATGTAGTCCTACCGTGATAGGAAATGCATCAGTCTCACTATCACTTACGCGCACACTTGTCCTAACATTATTGTACATATCCTTGATAAGGGTAATGTACTTTGTTGGCACTTTATGTTTCTCTAGTGCCCACCACATGACTGACCTTGGTATCTTGTCGTACGCCTTCTCCAAGTCGATGAACACTATATGCAAGTCCTTCTTCTGCTCCCTATATCTCTCCATAAGCTGACGAAGCAAGAAAATCGCCTCCATTGTAGACCTCCCAGGCATAAAACCAAACTGGTTTTTAGTGACATTGGTCACTTTCCTCAGACGGTGTTCAATCACTCTCTCCCAAAGCTTCATAGTATGACTCATAAGCTTAATGCCTCGATAATTAGTACAACTTTGAATATCTCCTTTATTTTTGAAGATAGGTACTAATATACTTTTCCTCCATTCTTCAGGCATCTTGTTTGACCGAAAAATGTGGTTGAATAGCTTTGTGAGCCATACTATTGCCACGTCCCCAAGACATCTCCACACCTCAATAGGGACATCGTCAGGGCCAAGGGCCTTTCCTCCTTTCATCCTTTTTAAGGCCTCTTTAACCTCAAACTCTTGTATCCTCCGCACGAACCGCCTGTTGGAGTCATCAAAGGAGTCATCCAACTCAACCATAGTGCTCCCATTCCCATCATTGAATAGCCCATTAAAGTAATCACGCCATCTATTCTTAATCTCTTCATCCTTCACTAGAATGCGGTCAGTCTCATCTTTGATGCATTTAACTTGATTGAGATCCCTCATCTTTCTCTCGCGGATTTTTGCTACCTTGTATATGTCCTTTTCACCTTCTTTTGTCTCTAGTCTCTCATATAACTTATCATAGGCCTGTCCTCTTGCCTTACTCACAGCCCGCTTTGCATTCTTCTTAGCCTCTTTGTACTTAAGCATGTTGCTTGCGCTTCTATCATTATGCCAACTCTTGTAACACTCCTTCTTCTCCTTAATGGACTTTTGTACATCCTCATTCCACCACCAAGTGTCTTTATCTACAGGTTTCTTTCCCTTTGTCACACCGAACACCTCACTAGCTACCTTCCTAATGCAAGTTGCCATCTTCATCCACATACTATCTGCATCTCCATTTTCTGCCCAGGGTCCTTCTGTGATCACCCTATTTTTAAAGGATTCTTGTGATTCTCCCTTCAACTTCCACCACTTTGTTCTTGTGATTTTGACACCTTTGTCCCGCAAAGAGCATGTATGGAAGCGAAAGTCAGCTACCACAAGCTTATGTTGTGTCACAACACACTCCCCCGGGATCACCTTACAATCTAGACACTCCCGTCTATCCTTTCTCCTAGTGAGGACAAAGTCAATCTGGCTAGAGTGTTGGGCACTACTAAAGGTCACTAGGTGAGATTGCCTCTTCCTAAAGAGGGTGTTTGCTATCAGCAGATCATAGGCTACGGCAAAGTCTAGGATGTCCTTACCCTCTTGATTTCTATCGCCGCATCCAAAACCTCCATGTACTCCCTCAAATCCTAGGCTAGTTGCACCCACATGACCATTGAGATCTCCCCCTATGAGGAGTTTCTCGGTTATCGGTACACTACTAACCATATCCTCCAAGTCCTCCCAAAATTGCCTCTTAGCACTCATGTTGAGCCCAACTTGTGGGGCATAAGCACTAATGACGTTCAAGACAATGTCCCTAATTACTATCTTGATTAAGATGATCCTATCCCCTCGTCTTCGAACATCCACTACTCCATCCTTAAGACTCTTATCTATTAGAACACCTACGCCATTCCTAGTCCCAGCCGAACCAGAATACCAAAGCTTGAAACCGGTATTCTCGACTTCTCTCGCCTTTTGACCCGCCCATCTAGTCTCTTGTACACAAAGGATATTTACTCGTCTCCTAATGGCAACATCTACTAACTCACGTAGCTTCCCCGTCAAGGATCCTACATTCCAACTACCCACCCGAAATCTATGTTCCTCGGCTAGCTTCCTTACGCTTTGCACCCGTCGAGTAAGATGCAAAGACCCTTGCTCACTTATCACTACATCCGGGCGATGATGTAGCGCGCCACTAAGGTGGTGGCGATCCGGCCCTTGCTCACTTAACACCATATCCGGGTTCCGATATGGCGCGCCACTAAGGCGGTGGCGACCCGGCCCTTGCCCACTTAACACCATACCCGGGTTCCGATATGGCGCGTCGCTAAGAGGGTTACGCCCCAACGAATTTCTATTGGGTTTCATTTCCATGAGAATGGCTAAGTGTAAGTTGTTGGCTCGCCAAGCCTATCACAACCCCCTCCTCCTTTACCCGGGCTTGGGACCGGCTATGTCATTACAACATAGGCGGAGTTGTGAAAAGAACATATACAAGATGGTGAAAATCCGCAAGAGGAAGATAAGAGATCTCAATCAAGTTAAATGTATCAAAAACGAGACGGGTCACATTCTACTGAAGGATGAAAAGATTAATAATAGATGGCGATATTACTTTGATAGGCTATTTAATGATGGGAATAAGAGCATTATGCTCGAGCTAGATGACCCCTTTGATGACTCCAATAGGTAGTTCGTGAGGAGGATACAAAAGTTTGAGGTTAAGTAGGCCTTAAAAAAGATGAACGAGGACAGGCTCTCGACCCTGATGATGTCCCTATTGGAAGTGGAGATGTCTTAGGAACGTGACAATAGTATGGCTCACAAAGTTATTTAACCATATTTTTTAGTCAAACAAGATGCCTGGAGAGTAGAGCAAAAGTATATTAGTAACTATCTTCAAGAATAAAGGAGATAATCAAGGTTATACTAATTACCGAGGGATTAAATTTATTAGTCATACTATGAAGTTTTGGGAGAGAGTAATTGGAGAGTGACCAATGTCACTAAAAACTAGCTTGGTTTTATGCTTGGGAGGTCTACTATGAAGGCGATTTTCTTGCTTCGTCGGCTTATAGAGAGATATAGAGAACAAAAGAACCTACATATGGTGTTCATTGACTTGGAGAAGGCATATGACAAGATACCAAGATCGGCCATGTGGTGGGCGCTAGAGAAACATAAAGTGTCAACAAAGTACATTACCCTTATCAAGAATATGTACAATAATGTTGTGACAAGTGTGCGCGTAAGTGATAGTGAGACATATATATTTCCTATCACGATAAGACTGCACGAAGGATAAGTTTTGAGCTCATATATCTTTTCCTTAGCGATGCATGAGGGGTCGAAGGATATATAAGGGGATATCCCTTGGTGCATGTTCTTTGTCGATAATGTAGAGCTGGTAGATAAAACTAGGGACGGCATTGATAAGAAATTAGAGCTATGGAGACAAACCTTAGAGTCCAAGAGGTTTAGACTTAGTAGGACCAAGACCGGGTATATAAGTGACTTTAGAGGTATTGATGTGAAGAGGAAAATGTTATTTTATAAGACAAGTAGTACCTAGAAGGGACTACTTTCGATATTTAGGATCAATGTTACAGAGCAATGGCGATATTGACGATGATGTTTGCCACAGCATTAAGGTAGGGTGGATGAAATGGCGACAAGCCTTTGGATCCTATGTGATAGGAAGGTACCACAAAAGCAAAAAAGAAAGTTCTATAGGACGATGATCAGACCTGCAATGGTATATGGGGGTGGATGTTGGCCAACTAAAAGGCAACATGTCCAAACAAATGAGTGTCATAGAGATGCGTATGCTACGGTGAATGTGAGGTCACACAAGAAAAGACCGAATCAGGAATGAGTCGTGTCGAAGTGTGTAGCTGACACTTCCCCTGGGCCTGCTCTGGGCAGCCCGCGGAGGTTCTTTTTCGGAGGGGCTAGTCACTCGCGGAGAGCTTCAGCGTTAGGGACGATTGAGGGAGAAGCTTGACACGGGGGTTTTTACGTGGTTCAGGCCGCCGGAGCGTAAAACCCTACGTCCACGGTGAGCGGAGTTGCTCGCTGTATTGCTTGCTGCTCAGAACCGGAGTCCTGAGCTTGAGGGTGTGAGATGGCTAGAGTGCGAGAGTGCGTAAGAGGCGAACCCTTGCTAACGTCGCCTACCCGAGCCTTTTATAGTCCAAGGCTCGTGCGTCTTACAAGGTGGGCCCGGGACCCGACAGGTGGTCCCGGAGAGATTGCATGCCATCTACCGTATCTACAGTTATGTCGGTAGTTGTCTCTGGCGAAAGCTTCCGAGTCTTCGTTCTGCCGCCCTGCCCATGCCGCAAGCTAGTCGTAGTGGTTGATGATGGCAGGGGCGGCAGGGGATGTCTTGTCGCTGTGTTTATTGGCAGGCAGGCTCTGACACGGCGCGCCAGTCTACGATGTGACTGGGCGCAACGGCACCTGACAGAGGCGTGCTCCGCGTCTCCGCGCCTTGGGAAGGCATGGGCCTTGAATACCTTGTACAGGTAAGGTATGGCGCGTTTTTACTCTTGCTGCCTACCGCGCGGGGGCAGACAGCATTGCTCTGCTGGCCACGTGGTGGGCCCGGAGCTCTCCTCTGAGGAGAGGGAGGTCCGGCCCCGCAGGTCACGTGGAGCCCTCAGAGCTCTCCCCGCGGAGGGGGGAGGTCCGGCTTCTGCTGGCCACGTGGCGGGCCCGGAGCTCTCCTCTGAGGAAAGGGAGGTCCGGCCCCGCAGGACACGCGGAGCCTTCGGAGCTTTCCCTGCGAAGGGGGGAGGTCCGGCTCAGTTGGCCACGTGGCGGGTCCGGAGCTCTCCTCTGAGGAGAGGGAGGTCCGGCCCCGCTGGACACGTGGCGCCTTCGGAGCTCTCCCTACGGAGAAGGGCGAGGTCCTTAGGCATTTCTCCCTGTGCGCGGGGGTACCCCGTATCGAGGGTACCGACAGTGGCCCCCGAGCCCATCTCGGGGGAGATAGCGAGCCCGAGGTGGGGCCTCCGTCTCTTCCATTCCGCGCACCTTCTCTAAGACCCGCATTGACCGTTACCAGAGCACAAACAGTCACGGGATCGTGGGAGTGTGTGCCCACTTGATGGTTGCTTTTACTGCGGCGGTTCCCAAGGCTGCCACTTCTGGACGTCGCAGCGATTTTTTCGAGAACCGCCGAAGCGTCTTGCCGGCTCATTTCCTTGGGAGACTGACTTCTTAGCCCTCCGCTTTAGCTGGATGACTTAGGTCCACTTGTCATCGACGCTTGGTCTTGGAGCCGAAGCGGTTGCTGGAATAAGTCTTGTTGTCCTTTGGTCTTTGGTCCCCTAGTCCCTTGTACCCTAGTCCTTTAGTTTGTTGCACTTTAGTCCTTGGTCCTTGTTGTACTCTAGTCCTTTGGTGTTTGTGGCCCCAATTAGGACAGCATCTAAGGACACTAAGACATCATATTAAGGACACTAGGACAGCATCTTAGTGTCAGCCAAGGACAGCATATTAGGACAGCATCTAAGCATCTTAGACTAGCATCTTTGTGGCATATGCTTGGCTGCCATGGCAGCTATAAATATGTAGCCTCAACCTCTTGGGTTGGTATGGCATTGAGTGAGAAATAGACAAGAAAATTGCCCCAACTCCTAGTGTCATCCTCTCTTCCAATGAGAGTGAGAATTCAACTACTAACATCTGGTATCAGAGCCGTTCTATCCTACAGCTTAAACATCTCCTGCTCATCCCCTTCCCGCACCTCTCTCTGTCCGCAACCGGCAACAGGAACACCGGTTGTTCCAGCTCATTCCTCTCCTGCACAGACGAGCAGCAGCTTGTCTTCCACACACAACAGCCCTTCCCCACTAGTGCGCCATGTCCGACGGACAGTCTCAGCGCTCGGTCGCCTCGAGCGCGCGGCAGACGGAGGTCGCCACGGCAGAGGAGCGCGAGCGAGCGGCGGCAGAGACTGCGGCGACGGCGGCAATGGCGGAAAGGTTGGCGGCGGCAAAACTGGCGGCAGCAAGGGCGGAAGTGGAAGCAGTGGCGGCGACGGTTGTAGCGCGTGCGGCGGCAGCGGAGCTGGAGGCTCTGCGCGGCAGTAGCTCCAGTAGCTCTATCGACGGCGGCGTCGACGATGAGCTCAGGCCGGTGAGAGAGGCGGTGCGAGCACGAGAGGTGCAGCGAGCAGCCGCGCGCCCCCATGGGCACGGCAGCCGCAGCCTAGAGGGGCGCGGAAGCGCCGGTGGCGCTCCCGGCGGCGGCGGCTGGGTCGACGGAGAACGCAGCCATTACAGGCGGCGCGGTTCTCCCTCCCCGGACAGGTACCATGGACACCACGGGGTCCAGGCCATTGTCAGAGACGTCGGTCCCGGCGGTGGGTGGCCTACCCTCACCAAGACCAACTACGTCGAGTGGGCCGCGGTGATGAGGGTACGGCTCCAGGTGCGACACATGTGGGAAGCAGTTCAGTACGGCGACGGCGACTACTACGAGGATCGACGGGCGTTGGATGCCCTCATTGCTGCAGTCCCGCCCGAGATGCAGTTCTCGCTTTCCAAGAAGCGGACTGCTAAGGAGGCATGGGATGCCATCGCTGCGGCACGCATCGGCAACGACCGCGCCCGCAAGTCCACACTGCAGGCGCTTCGCAAGGAGTGGGAGAACCTGGCCTTTAAACCAGGTGAGGACGTTGATGACTTTGCTCTCCGTCTCAACACTTTGTTGCAGAAGTTGGTGCAGTTCGGCGACGACACCTACAACGAAGAGAGAGCTGTCGAGAAGCTCCTTCGGTGCATCCCCGAGAAGTACAAGCAGATCGCTCGCTCGATCGAGTCTCTGCTGGACCTCTCCACGATGTCGATCGAAGAGGCGATAGGTCGCCTCAAGGTCGTCGACAGCGACGAACCACAACCTCTCTCGGGGCCTATCACCATTGGCGGGAAGCTTCATCTCACTTGCGAGCAGTGGGAGGCTGGCCAGGGTGACCGGAAGAAGGGGGAGTCCTCTTCCTCGACAGGCGGCCGCAAGCGCGGCAAGTCGCGCAAGGGGCGCGGAGGTACCCAGGCCGGAGCACGCGGACGTACCGAGGGTGGCGCCCGCGGAGGCGCCCAGGGTGGCACCGTCGGCAACCACAAGCCGACACGAGACGACACCTGCCACAACTGTGGCAAGCTTGGTCATTGGGCCAGGGAGTGTCGACAGCCACGACGTGGCCAGACCCACGTGGCACAAGTGGAGAAGGAGGCCCACATGGCACAGGTAGAGGAGGAGCCAGCTTTGCTTCTGGCAAACGGAAGCATCAAGCCACCTCTAGTGGCATCGACTGCAGCGGCTCTCCTTCATCTTGATGAGCCAAAAGCACACGCTTTCCTCGACGACGGCTCCAGCAACGACAAGACTGACGGGTGGTGCCTCGACACCGGCGCCACCCATCACATGACCGGTCGACGGGAGTTCTTCGTTGAGCTTGACTCCAATGTCCGAGGCTCTGTCAAGTTTGGTGACGCCTCCGGCGTGGAGATCAAGGGTGTCGGCTCCGTCATCCTCACCGCCGAGTCTGGTGAGCACAGGTTGCTCGTCGGAGTCTACTACATCCCCGCGTTGAGAAACTCCATCATCAGCCTGGGACAGCTGGATGAGAACGGTTCGCGCGTGGAGATTAAGGACGGAGTCATGAGGATTTGGGATCGCCATCGTCGTCTTCTTGCCAAGGTAACTAGAGGCACCAATCGACTCTATGTCCTTCACGTGCAGGTAGCACAGCCTGTCTGCCTTGCCACTCGTCGGGACGACGAGGCATGGCAGTGGCACGAGCGCTTTGGGCATCTTCACTTCGAGGCCCTAAAGCAGCTCAGTGCCAAGGAGATGGTGTGAGGCATGCCATGCCTTGACCACGTGGAGCAGCTCTGCGACGTCTGCGTATTGACGAAGCAGAGGCGGCTTCCTTTTCCCCAACAGTCGAGCTTTCGAGCTAAGGAACGGCTCGAGCTCGTTCACGGAGACTTGTGTGGCCCGGTGACACCAGCTACACCAGGAGGACGACACTACTTCCTGCTTCTCGTCGACGACCTCTCCCGCTACATGTGGGTCGTGGTCCTTGGCAACAAGGGAGAGGCTGTGAATGCCATCAGGCGCGCGCAGGCCATTGCGGAGGCGGAGTGCGGCCGCAAACTGCGTGTGCTGCGCACCGACAACGGCGGCGAATTCACGGCGGCTGAATTCGCGTCGTATTGCGCGGATGAGGGTGTTCAGCGCCACTACTCCGCGCCCTACAGCCCGCAGCAGAACGGCGAAGTCGAGCGGCGCAACTAGACGGTTGTGGGGATGGCTCGGGCCCTCCTCAAGCAGAGGGGAATGCCGGCTATCTTCTGGGGAGAGGCGGTGGTGACGGCTGTCTACATCCTCAACCGCTCGCCCACCAAGGCTCTCAACGGCAGGACGCCGTACGAGGCTTGGTATGGGCGCAAGCCGGCGGTCTCTCATCTACGGGTCTTCGGCTGCCTCGCGTTTGCCAAGGAGCTTGGCCACATCAGAAAGCTCGACGACAGGAGCACTCCGGGGGTGTTCATCGGCTACGCGGAGGGCTCGAAGGCCTACCGCATTCTCGACCCAGAGACACAGCGTGTGCGCACGACGCGCGACGTTGTGTTCAACGAAGGGCGAGGATGGGTATGGGACAAGGCGGTGGACGACGGTTCGACCTCGACGCACGACGACTTCATCGTCGACTACGTCCACTTCAAGGGAGTTGGGGGAGTAGGCAACTCTTCTCCACCGAGCGTGTCTACCCCAGCCCCCAACCGTCCACCTCTACCTCAGCCGGCGACCCCACGCACTCCAGCACCGACGGCCACTCCTCCGGTCACGCCCACTCCGTCCCCAGCTCGTGTCGAGCACGACCCAGTGGAGTTTGTTACTCCGCTCTCCCACGACGAGGAGCGCCTCGACGGGAGCTATGACGGCGAGCAGTTGCGGTATCGCAAGATGGAGAACATTCTCAGCAACCAGCCGGTGCCGGGACTGGCCCCTCACGATCTGGATGATCAAGATCTGGAGGCGCAGTTGCACCTTGCGTGCGATGACGGCGAGCCTCGGTCTTTTGTGGAGGCTGAGAAACACGCGACATGGCGTGCTGCGATGCAGTCAGAGATGGACGCGGTTGAGACGAACCGCACTTGGGAGCTTGCTGATCTCCCTCGCGGTCACCGTGCGATCACCCTTAAGTGGGTGTTCAAGTTGAAGAGGGATGAAGCCGGCGCCATCGTCAAGCACAAGGCTCGCTTGGTGGCACACGGCTTCGTGCAGCAGGAGGGGATCGACTTCGACGATGCTTTTGCCCCCGTGGCACGGATGGAATCCGTGCGACTCCTTCTTGCACTCGCTGCTCAAGAAGGCTGGCGTGTCCAGCACATGGACGTCAAGTCGGCGTTCCTCAACGGCGACTTGAAGGAGGAGGTCTACGTACACCAGCCGCCGGGGTTTGTGGTCCCTGGCAAGGAGGGCAAGGTGTTGCGCCTGCGCAAGGCCCTCTATGGCTTGCGTCAGGCACCAAGGGCGTGGAATGCCAAGTTGGAGTCCACGCTCAAGAGGATGGGCTTCGGGCAATGTCCGCACGCGGTGGCCATCTACCGGCGGGGCAATGGATGAAACACCCTACTGGTGGGTGTCTACGTCGACGACTTGGTGATCACCGGCACCAAGGATGCGGAGGTGGCAGCGTTCAAGGAAGAGATGAAAGCCACCTTCCAGATGAGTGACCTGGGATCTCTCTCCTTCTACCTTGGGATTGAGGTGCACCAGGCCGACTCCGGGATCACACTTCGACAGACCGCCTACCCCAAGCGCATTGTTGAGCTAGCTGGGCTCACAAACTACAACCCAGCTCTCACTCCGATGGAGGAGAGGCTGAAGCTGAGCCGCGACAGCATGGCGGAGGAGGTGGACGCTACGCAGTACCGGCGTCTTGTGGGGAGCCTTCGCTACCTCACCCACACACGGCCGGACTTGGCATTCTCCGTCGGCTACGTTAGTCGGTTCCTGCAACGACCGACGACGGATCACCAACAGGCCGTGAAGAGGATCATCCGCTATGTTGCGGGGACTCTCGATCACGGCCTCCACTACCCGAGGTGTCCTAGGGAGGCACACCTTGTCGGGTACAGCGATAGCGACCATGCCGGCGACATCGACACCAGCAAGAGCACGAGCAGGATCCTCTTCTTCTTCGGCAAGTGCCTCGTTAGCTGGCAGTCGGTCAAGCAGCAGGTGGTGGCCCTGTCCAGCTGCGAGGTCGAGTACATAGCGGCCTCCACCGCTTCTACTCAGGCGCTCTGGCTTAGTCGACTGCTTGGTGATCTCCTCAGCAGAGACACTGGAGCGGTCGAACTCAGGGTGGACAACGTGTCCGCTCTGGCCCTGGCAAAGAATCCCGTTTTCCATGAACGGAGCAAGCACATCCGGGTGAGGTACCACTTCATCCGCAAATGCTTGGAGGAAGGGAGCATCAAGGCAAACTACATCAACACCAATGACCAGCTTGCGAACCTGCTCACGAAGCCCCTTGGGAGGCTCAAGTTCATTGAACTTCGCACCAAGATCGGAGGTCCAACCCTCTCAGAAGACGACGTACAAGACTTAGGGGGAGAATGCTGGAATAAGTCTTGTTATCCTTTGGTCTTTGGTCCCCTAGTCCCTTGTTCCCAAGGCTGCCACTTCTGGACGTCGCAGCGATTTTTTCGAGAACCGCCGAAGCGTCTTGCCGGCTCATTTCCTTGGGAGACTGACTTCTTAGCCCTCCGCTTTAGCTGGATGACTTAGGTCCACTTGTCATCGACGCTTGGTCTTGGAGCCGAAGCGGTTGCTGGAATAAGTCTTGTTGTCCTTTGGTCTTTGGTCCCCTAGTCCCTTGTACCCTAGTCCTTTAGTTTGTTGCACTTTAGTTCTTGGTCCTTGTTGTACTCTAGTCCTTTGGTCTTTGTGGCCCCAATTATTTCAGCATCTAAGGACACTAGGACATCATATTAAGGACACTAGGACAGCATCTTAGTGTCAGCCAAGGACAGCATATTAGGACAGCATCTAAGCATCTTAGACTAGCATCTTTGTGGCATATGCTTGGCTGCCATGGCAGCTATAAATATGTAGCCTCAACCTCTTAGGTTGGTATGGCATTGAGTGAGAAATAGACAAGAAAATTGCCCCAACTCCTAGTGTCATCCTCTCTTCCAATGAGAGTGAGAATTCAACTACTAACAGCGGTTGCACGAGCGGCGTATTCGAAGAGTTTCTGTTAGACTGCATGTATAGGGGGGGTAGGGGTATTTTAGTCTTTTGGTAATTAGGGTTGCTTAACCCTTAAGCTGTATCCCCCTATATATGTAACCCATTGACAGTCTGATTAATTGAGATATTTTTCCTAATCTAATTTGGTATCAGATTTTTTTTTCTCTCTCCTCACCCGCCGCGCCGCGCGAGCGCCTCTCCTCTTCTTGCGCCGCCGCGCGCTCCACCCCGCGGCCGCCGCGCGCCCTCCCTCGCGGCCGCCGCGCGCCCCTCCCTCGCGTCGCCGCGAGCTCCCCCTCGCGCCCGCCGCGCCCCCTCCCCTCGCGCTGCGGCGCGAGTCCTCTCTCCCGATGGCATCTACGACCTCCTCCGCCACCGCGGCCACGGGCGCCGCCGCCGCCTCAGCTACCGGCGCCGCCTCCGCCGCGACCTCTGGCGCCTCCACCGCGATCTCTGGCGCGGCCGCCGCGGGTACGCCTGCCCCGCTGCCTCCTCCTCTCTGTCAGATTGCGGCCGCTGCTGGGGTCAGGGCCCCTGACCCCGCCGACCAGGCCGCCCTCTTCCCTGGGGCTGCCGCCACTGGGCCTGGTGCTGCTGGTCGTCCCGCCACCTCCCCTGGGGCTGCCGCCACCAGATCAGGGGCTCCCAGCCCTGCAGCTGCTCTTCGTGTCTTCTCCCCCGGGCACACTGCCGCTGGACTCCTGGGGCCTGTTTCTGGTGCGGCCGGCCCGGCAGCAGGTGGGTCCCTCGGCCTTCCCAGTGCTGCCTGGCCGCCGGGTTTCGCTGCTGGTCCTGCTGTGAGCGCCGCTGGGCATACTATTCCTGCTGGATCCGGGGGACAGTCCTCTTCGCACGACGTCGCTACTGCCTTGGCCATCTCCCGTGAGCGGGAGCGAGTGCTCGTCCTCGCCTTGGAGCAGGAACGTGCTGCTGCGGCCTCTCTCACACGTCAGCTTGAGGAGTCTCCGCCCGCACAGTGGAGCGACACACAGGATACTCCAGGAGATGGTGCTGCCTATACTACCTACTCGGCGTCTCTCGTCGCTGCTCTACATGCCCAGGCGGCTGGCATACAGAACATCCGGACTCTTGTCCCGGTTGTTCTCAGCTCAGACTCTACATCCTTCGCTCGTTGGCGCAGCTTGCTTCTCTTGACGCTGCGACGCTTTCGACTGGAAGACCATGTGCTGCGAGATGACTGCCCACTGGACGACTCGTGGATCTGCATGGACAGTCTTGTCCTTGCATGGATCCTCGGCACACTTTCTGAGGAGCTTCAGGATATCGTCGCCCAGAAGGGTGGCGGTACGGCTCGTCAGGCCTGGCAGGTACTCGAGCTTCGCTTCCAGGGGAACCAAGCGACCCGAGCTCTCCATATCCGGGCCCGCTTTGGTTCCACTGTCCAGGGTGATCTCTCCATTACTGCATATTGTCGACAGATGAAGGGTATGGCTGACGCCCTTCGTGACCTTGGAGATCCCATCCCGGACAGTACTCTCGTTCTTCAGGTTCTTCAGGGCCTGAATGAACGCTACACCCACGTTCGCTCGTGGATTCTCCGCGAGAGGCCCTTCCCGACCTTCGAGAAGGTCTGGTCGGATCTCGAGCTTGAGGAGATCACCCAGGGCAGATCTACTGCTTCTTCCCCTGCCGCGGCTTTCTACGGCTCAGGGTCGTCT
This sequence comes from Neostapfia colusana, assembly GCA_030760725.1. Lineage (NCBI taxonomy): Eukaryota > Viridiplantae > Streptophyta > Magnoliopsida > Poales > Poaceae > Neostapfia > Neostapfia colusana. Next base: position 24,857,507 of record JASWHV010000017.1, on the reverse strand, counting down.
TCACGCCCTCCTCCACCTCCTGGTTCTGGAGGCCAGCCTCCTCGTCCACCTACCACACCAGGAGTCCCTGCTACCTCCGGTGGTGGTGGGAACCGTCGTCGTGGCCGACGTGGTGGCCGTGGTGGAGGGACTGGTGGAGGTGGTACGACCAGCACTGGTGCTGGTACTACTGGTGGCAGTAGCGGTGGTCGGGGTCAGGGTGGTGTGACCTGGCCCACACCCTACAACCCGTGGACAGGCCAGATCTCGATGTGGCCTGGACCGTCCCCGGGTCTCCCGGCACTTCGCCCACCACGTCCTCAGCCGGCTTACGTGACTACTCCGACTTTCGGCGGGCCGGTCTACGCTGCTGGTGGACAGTGGACCCTGCCTCCTGGTGGACCAGGCTACTCTGCTGGGCCCTCTTCTCTAGCCAACTGGGCTTCGGGAAACCCAGTTGGTCGGCCCGAGTCGTCGGCACCACACTCTGACCCTGCTCAGGGCTGGGATCGCCAGTCACTTGCGTCTTCTTTCAGTACGATGAGTCTCACACCACCTAGCCCCGAGTGGGTTGTGGACTCTGGAGCTTCGTACCACACCACCCCCGACGCTGGTATACTCTCTTCTACCCACCCTTCTCACCCTTCTTTTCCTTCTTCTATCGTTGTTGGGAATGGGTCTGTCCTTCCGGTCACCTCAGTAGGTGATTCGGGTTCGTCGGGGTCTTTCCATCTTCGTGATGTTCTTGTTGCTCCGGATATCATCCAGCATCTTCTTTCTGTTCGTCGATTTACCACTGACAACCATGTTTCTATCGAGTTTGATCCTCTTGGTTTGTCTGTGAAGGATCTTACTACCCGGCGTCTTCTTCTCCGATGTGAGAGCTCAGGGCCCCTGTACACGATGAGACTTCCTGCTTCCGCTTCGCCCTCGCCTTTTTGCCTGACTACAACAGCTCCGTCGACTACTTGGCATCGACGACTTGGTCACCCCGGTGCTGAAGTTATGTCGAAGCTGTTTCGTAGTTCAGTGATCTCGTGTACTAGGGATTCTCATGAGTCTTTATGCCATGCTTGTCAGTTGGGTCGCCATGTTCGGCTTCCTTTTCCACATTCTGTAACCCATGTGGAGCACCTTTTTGACCTGATTCATTGTGATCTGTGGACCTCACCTGTTCTCAGTGTTTCTGGCTACAAATATTATCTGGTGATCGTTGATGATTTTTCCCATTATTCGTGGACCTTTCCATTGCGACAGAAGTCCGATACGTTTGCTACTCTCTCTCACTTCTTCGCTTGGGTTTCCACACAGTTTGGGTGTACCATCAGGGTTGTCCAGTGCGACAACGGACGCGAGTTTGATAACTCCGCGTTTCGTCACTTCTTGCTTTCCCGTGGGGTCCAGTTGCGTATGTCTTGCCCTTACACTTCTCCCCAGAATGGTGAGGCCGAGCGTATGATTCGTACCACCAACGATGTTATGCGCTCCCTGATGTTCCAGGCTTCTATTCCTGCTTGTTACTGGGCAGAGGCCCTTCACACTGCTACCTTCCTCATTAATCGCCTTCCTACAAAGGCGATTAATGCTCCCACCCCTCACTTCGCCCTTTTTGGTACCACCCCTCTTTATGAGCACCTTCGAGTCTTCGGGTGTGCGTGCTACCCTAATCTTTCTGCTACCGCCCCTCATAAGCTCTCACCTCGTTCGACCCGATGTGTTTTTCTTGGGTACTCCCCCGATCATAAGGGGTACCGGTGTTTAGACCTCACTACTCGTCGTATCTTAGTCTCCCGACACGTCGTATTCGACGAGTCGTCCTTCCCTTTCGCTGGGTCTTCTCCTGATTCGGTCTCCGAGTTGGATTCTCTCTTTTCCACTGATCCTATGGCCGCTCCTGTCCAGCGACCGTGTTTTTTACCCTCTGCAGGTCTTCCTCTAGCTGTGCCAGACACGACCACGGTGTCTCAGACGCCACCTGTCGTGCCTCCGGCGGCTCCGGCGGCCTTGCCGCCACTGGCCGTCCCTCCGACGGTCCCGACGACGTCCGCTGCGCCACACGCGGCTCCAGCGTCTTCGACGACGTCCGCTGTGCCACGTGCGGTCTCTACGTCTCCGACGACGTCCGCTGCGCCACGCGCGGCCCCAGCGTCTCCGACGACGTCCGCTGCGCCACGCGCGGCCCCAGTGTCTCCGACGACGTCCGCTGCGCCACGCGCGGCTCCTGCGTCTCCGACGACGTCTGCTGCGCCACGCGCGGCCCCAGCGTCTCCGACGTCCTCCGTCACGCCTCACGTGTCTCCGACGCCCCCGACGGTGTCTTCGCCGTCGTCAGCCGTACCACCTACGGCCCCCGGACCGCGGTACGCCGATCCCGTTCTCGTCTATCATCGACGAGCGCGGGTTGGTGGACCGTCCTCTTCGCGCCCTGCTGACCAGGTGTACCACCCTCCGTTGCTTCACCGGGACCCTCGTCACGTTCACCCGATGGTGACTCGACGGGCTGCCGGCGTCCTTCGACCTGTGGAGCGCTTCTCCGGGGTTGTTCTCTCGTCCTCGACCACTCCGGAGCCTGCCTCGTCCTCGTCACCCATCTCGCCTATCCCCTCTTCTGTCCGTAGCGCCCTCGCCGATCCTCATTGGCGTCGGGCTATGGAAGAAGAGTATGCAGCCCTACTTGCCAACAGGACCTGGGAGCTGGTTCCCCGTCCTGCTCGTGGCAATGTTGTCACGGGCAAGTGGGTGTTCACGCATAAGCGGAGGGCGGATGGGTCTCTAGAGAGGTACAAGGCACGGTGGGTGCTTCGCGGTTTCACGCAGCGTCCCGGCGTCGACTACGATGAGACCTTCAGCCCGGTGGTGAAGCCGGCGACAGTTCGTACCGTTCTATCGCTGGCTCTGTCGCGTTCTTGGCCTGTCCACCAGCTGGACGTCAAGAATGCCTTTCTCCACGGGACGCTGACGGAGACGGTGTACTGTAGTCAGCCGACAGGGTTTGTTGATTCAGCTTGTCCAGACATGGTCTGCCGGCTGAACAAGTCCCTGTACGGGCTGAAGCAGGCACCTCGGGCCTGGTACAGCCGGTTCGCCTCCTTCCTGGTCTCGCTCGGGTTTGTCGAGGCCAAATCGGACACTTCGCTCTTCATCTACAGGCGTGAGGGTGACACCGTCTACCTCCTCCTGTACGTGGACGATATTGTCCTCACGGCGTCCAGCTCGGCTCTTCTTCAGCGCACGATCTCCGCCCTTCAGCGCGAGTTTGCGATGAAGGATCTTGGCCAGCTTCACCACTTCCTGGGCGTTGCGGTTGAGCACCGCCCGGGTGCTCTTTTCCTCCACCAGCGGCAGTACTGCCTGGATATCCTCGAACGAGCGGGCATGGCTGATTGCAAGCCATGCTCCACTCCCGTGGACACCCAGGCAAAGGTGTCTTCGGCCGATGGTGCTCCGGTAGCCGACCCCACCACTTACAGGAGTCTTGCTGGTGCACTGCAGTATCTCACCTTCACCAGGCCGGACATCTCCTATGCGGTTCAGCAGGTGTGTCTCCACATGCATGATCCGCGGGAGCCTCATCTCACGGCGGTGAAGCGGATCCTTCGGTACCTGCGTGGCACTCACGACTACGGTCTTCTTCTGCGGCGCGACTCTGCCTCCGAGTTGGTCGTCTACACCGACGCTGACTGGGCGGGCTGCCCGGATACTCGTCGGTCCACCTCCGGCTACGCCGTCTTCCTGGGCGGCAACCTCGTCTCCTGGTCCTCGAAGCGGCAGCACGTGGTGTCCCGCTCGAGTGCCGAGGCGGAATACCGCGCCGTGGCCAACGGTGTGGCCGAGTCTTACTGGCTTCAGCAGCTGCTTCAGGAGCTCTACTCTCCCCTCGCCCGGAGTACGTTGGTCTACTGCGACAACGTCAGCGCCGTCTACCTCTCTACCAACCCGGTGCAGCATCAGCGCACGAAGCACGTAGAGATCGATCTTCACTTTGTTCGTGAGCGGGTGGCTCTCGGGGAGGTGCGAGTCCTGCACGTACCGACGTCGTCGCAGTTCGCCGACATCTTCACCAAGGGACTTCCTTCGACGGTGTTCACCGAGTTCCGGTCCAGTCTCAACATCTGCCGTGGCTAGATGTTGGGACTGCGGGGGGGTGTTAGACTGCATGTATAGGGGGGGTAGGGGTATTTTAGTCTTTTGGTAATTAGGGTTGCTTAACCCTTAAGCTGTATCCCCCTATATATGTAACCCATTGACAGTCTGATTAATTGAGATATTTTTCCTAATCTAATTGTTTCGAATCGCTTTGAATCGCACCTGGGAAGTTTTAAAAGGGGATCTTACCCGCATCGCGGCTTCCCTTCGCACTTCCCAGCGCTTGCACCTTCCTTGAGTTCTTGCGCCTTTGTCTTCCCTGTTCTTAAGCTCTCTCCTGCCGTGGCTTCCAACCTGCCTCCGTCGCGTCTCGCTCAGTCGACCGAGCTCGGACCAGTGCACAGGCTGCTGGGCTGGCACGCGGAGGAGCAGAAACGCCGGCTCCGCCAGGGATCTCTCCCCCTGCTCCTGGAGAAGGGGGAGATGGTCTTCTTCACTGCCTACGCCATGGCGGGGTTTGTCCCGCCAATTTCTTCCTTCTTCGTCACGCTGCTGGAGACGTACGGTCTCCAACTCCACCACCTTTCCCCCAATTCCTTCGCGATGGTCGCCGTCTTCGTCCATTTCTGCGAGATGTTTGTGGGGGTGCACGCTTTAGCGACGCCCTTCCGCTACTTCTTCGTGTTGCGGACGACCGGGCGCAGCTCGAAGACTCAGCTAGGCGCGTACTACTTCCAGCATCGATGCAAGGATCCGAAGACCTCTGGGTACCTTCTACCTTTCGGTGCGTCAAGGTGGGAAAACTGGAGGGAGAACTGGGTGATCGTGCAGACCAACGAGCACGATCGCCTGCAGCTCCCAACTGCCGGCCCAACCACTGAGCGTCGCTTCTGGGAGGTACCGGAGCTGGAGCAGGAGTACACACCGGTCTTGGAGCGGATCCGGTTCCTGGCCAACGAGGGGCTGACGTCCCTGATGGTGCTAGTGGATTTCTTGTCGCGCCGTATTGCGCCCTTGCAGCAGCGCAACCGCCCGGCATGGTACTACACCGGCGAGCTCGACTGCACCAGGTTGGAGAGGGGTCTCGGCTCTGATCCTTCCGATGAAGAGTTGTACGAGATGGTGGCCAAGGTGAGCAGCGACTATGTCACCGGCGGCGACCTCGCCTTCCCGGCCTCTGGCACTCCCCTCTTCTTGGAGCCGCAGAGGAGGGTGGAGCTGCTACGGAAGATGTCGAATCTCGACGACATTGGGATCGTCGTTCGTCAGGTTGGGGATGCCCTCCGAGGCATCTCGATCCCCGGGACCGAGCGCTCCGGATCGGAGCGCGAGGCGTCTGTCGCTGTCCAACCCGCACCGAGGGCCGGCGGAACTCAGGCCACCGACAAGGGGAAGGGGAAGGAGCCGGCCCCCGGGCAGCCAGAGAAGAAATGTGGGGCGTCGCTTGCGCCGAGCCAGGGGGCCGGGGCACTCTTGCGCCCATCTCCCGGAGGCGCTGGTTCGTCGAGTGGCGACCCAAAGAGACCCTGGGTATCCCACTCCGGTGAGTCTCTTCTCGGACAGCGGCGGTCCGAGAAACCCCAAGCGTCCCGCCACCCTTCCTCAAGCGGAGGGGCTTCCAGGAAGGACGCCGGCGGGGCGACGCCCGAGAGTGTGTCGGGGGCTCAGATGCCACAGCCAGCGAGCGTTCCGGCTGCAGGTCCTGGCTGTTCTGCCCCGGCCCAGAGGCCGGGGCTCCAAGCCCGTTGGAGCGTTCACGCCGCCTAGTAAGTGTTGCTCTTTCTGGCTTGTAGAAGTAGCGTTCCCTTCTCCTCTCTTAGCCTGAGAGCTTCCTTTGCCTGCAGGGACTCACCGGCTGCCGGGGGCGAGCCTATTCCCCGGCCATCTCCAGTTGGCGGAGGCTCTACGCCGCAGCATCCGGGAACTGCGGTGGTTCCGACGGCCCCCAAGTCGGTGGGGGCTTCTTCTGTGCCGACGGGTTCGCCCTCTGCGGTGGTTGCGGCAGCACCTGCTCGTCCTCCTTCGCCAGCCCGAAAGTCCGGTGCTGAGGCTGGAGGGGCTGTTGTAGGCACAGATGCTGGCTCCCTGGCTCCCCCGGGTCAGCGTCTTGCCTCAGCTGCCGAGGCACCAGTACCTTCACCGGTCGTGGATGCGACGAGGGAGGTCAGGGGCGCGACTCCTGCCCCCGCCGCCCCGTTGCCCATATGGGATGCCTTGGGGCGTGCTCAGGCTGGCGTCCGACAGATCCAGGCCGCCTTTGAGCGAGAGAGGGGGGGTGCTGGCTGGAGAGAGGGAGCGCCTCCTTAGCTGGGAGCATCTCCTGCAGCAGCGGACCCAGGAGGCTAAGGCAGAGCTCGGCTCGAGGCAATCGAGGCTTGACGCCATGGGTGCTCTGCTCGATGCTCAGAAGAAAGCCGTCGGCCGCCTGGACTCAGAGACCCGGCGGCTCCGCGCTACTTTCCGCGAAGCTCAGGCCAAGGCCAAAGCGCGCTCTACTGTCGTGGAGGAGTTACGGCTGCAGGTAGTTCGCCGAGAGTGTGCCGTCGCCGAGCGGGAGCGTGTCGTGGCGACCCTGGAGGAGAAGGTCGCCGCACGGCTGGAGGCCAGAGAGGGCGAGCTGAGGGCTCGAGCCGAGGAGCTGGAGCTCCGCGAGTCGGCTGCTGCCGCGAGGGAGGAGCAATCGTCCCGGGAGCGCCAGGCGAGCTAGATCGCGAGCTAGCGGCCCGCCAAGAGGTAGAGAAGCTCCAGGCTTCGTGGTCTGTCGAGGCCCGGGCGGTCTGGAGCTTTGTTACTGAGGCGGGATCCGCCTTGGTTCCTCTTGGTTTCAGCCCGGTGCGGACGGAGGCTCCAGCGCAGGAGGTGTCTGGGGCAATCCCAGCGCTTGAGTCCATCGGCGCCAAGCTGGGCCGGCTCGAAGCGGTGATCGCCGACGAGCTTGAGGCGGAGGGACGAGGCCTGGCGAAGGAGGTCGCCACGCATGTGATGGCGTGCTTCCGGAGCCAAGACCCTTCCTTCTCTCTGGAGTCAGTCCGACTAGGGCCCGCCGTTGAGCAGGAAGAAGCTGTCAGGGCCGAGGTCGGGGACATGGCCGCCCTCGTGGCCTCTAGGTTCCAGCGGGAGTCCGGGGACTCTTAGGCATCCGCCCCTGTGGCTGAAAGGCCCTGTATCTCTTTCCCTTTTCTCTTTACTTTTGTTGAGTCTGTAGTCCAGCTCATGGAGCCTTGAATGAATAGACCCTTGTTATTTTCTGCGTCTGTGTGCTTTCGTCTTCTTCTTGGCTTGGCCTGACCGAGCCCTTAGCTCCGCAAGGCACTCAGAGGCCTTCACCAGTCTTGAAGCCCTGCACAGACACCTTCCCCAGGTCCTTATTGTGTTAAAGGCCCCGGAGGTCTCCGGAACTTGCCCCGTGAGAACGGAGAGGTCCGGATCTGCCGACCACGTGGCGGGCCCGGAGCTCTCCACTGAGAAGTTGGAGGTCCGACCCTGCGGGACACGTGGGGCCTTCGGAGCTCACCCCTGCGGAGGGGGCGAGGCCCGGCTCTGCCAGCCACGTGGTGGGCCTGGAGCTACCTGCTGAGGAGAGGGGGGCTCCGACCCCGCCAGACACGTGGGGCCTCCAGAGCCCGCCCCTGCGGAGGGGGCGAGGTCTGGATCCTTCGGTCTTGCATTGGAGCTCCGGTCTTGTGCGGTCCCGTAGTGGCCCCCTGGTGGATGTGGCCAATTGTTTGGGCGCTCCTATCATACTCTTGCGGGGAGCTAAGGCCGCGAGGTCCTGCACAGAAGTAAGGGAAACGTAGTTCTCCTTGGGGCTCCCCCTTCCCTATCTCAGTCTTATTTCGCTTACGATCCTGATCCGGTGTACGGTGCTTGGGAACTTCAGTGCGCGAAATGCCGAGAGCTCGAGGCCCCCTGGCCATCGGCAGGTACCTCAAACGCGACCGCCTTCGGTAGGATAGCAAATGCCGACTAGAGGTGAGAATGGGAAAAGGAAGCTGAGTGCATGGTGAGCATATACAGGAAGTGCGGTCATAAAAATTAATACGTAATTTAAATGAGCACGAGGGAAGAGTAAAGTAGGACAGGTTTCTTTCCATATAAATTTCCATAGGAGGAAGGCAGGCTAAACATGGAGTCAACGACCCGCCTCATTAAGAAGGGAAGCAAGACTCTACGCGCTTAGGGTCGAAACCAGGCCAAGCTGAGCGTAGTCCTGGACCGTCCCCTGAGACTTAGCTGCTCCGAGCGATGTTCCTGGACTCTATGGAATCTATTACAAAAAGAAGAGAATGTCCTATTATTGCTCTAGGGGTAGAACTTACGGAGGTGTTCTATGTTCCAAGGGTTCAGGAGTGGGTCCCCATCCTCGGTGGAAAGGCTAACGCACCCGGGGCGGCACACTTTTGTGACTCGGAAGGGACCTTCCCAGCTGGGGGAGAGTTTGTCGGTCCCTTCGCGAGAAAGTATGCTCCGCAACACCAGGTCGCCTTCCTGCAGCTCCCGGACACGCACAGACCTTTGGTGGTAGCGCCGGAACGCTTGTCGGTACCGTGCGTTGCGGAGTGCTGCATGTAATCGAGCCTCGTCGACAAGGTCGATGTCTTCACGCCGGAGGTTGTCCTGCGCGGCTTCGTCGTAAGCTCGGACGCGGAGGGACCCCATGGTGATCTCTAGGGGAAGCACAGCCTCGGCCCCGTATACCATGAAGAAGGGTGTCTCTCCAGTGGCCCGGCTCTGGGATGTCCGGTTAGCCCATAGTGTGCTCGGAAGCTCGTCCACTCACTTGGCGCCATGTTTCTTCAAGCCGGCATAGGTGCGGGTCTTGAGGCCCCGAAGAATCTCGGTGTTGGTCCTCTCAACTTGTCCATTGCTCTTTGGGTGAGCAACGGAGGCATAGCACACCTGGATGCCGAGGTCTTCGCAGTATTCTTGGAATGTTGCGCTGGTGAACTAGGTCCCGTTGTCAGTGATGATTCTGTTTGGGACCCCGAACCGGCAGACGATCGACTTGATGAACTTTACTGCGGATTGCTTGTTGATGGTGACGACGGGTGTGGCTTCCGGCCACTTGGTGAACTTGTCGATGGCGACGTAGAGGTACCGGAATCCCCCGACGGCTCTGGAGAATGGTCCCAGGATGTCCAACCCCCATACGGCGAACGGCCATGAGGGCGGGATCATCTGAACCGCCTGAGCCGGTGTATGGATCTGCTTGGCGTGGAACTGGCACGCCTTGCAGCTCTCGACCATCTTGACGGCATCCTGGAGTGCTGTCGGCCAGTAGAAGTCATGCCGGAAGGCTTTACCAACAAGCGTGCGTGAGGAAGAGTGACTCCCACATTCGCCTCCATGGATCTCAGCGAGCAAGTCGCAGCCTTCCCCCTGGGTTATGCACCGCAATAGGACGTGGTTGGCGCCACGCCGGTAGAGATCACCTTCTACCAGCGCGTACCTCTTAGCCATGCGCACGATCCGTTCAGCGGATACACGTTCATCATGGAGGATGTTGTCTTTCATGTAGTCCCGGATCTCCGTGATCCATGCATTGGGTCTGACTTGAGCTTCTGGATCTTGAGCGTTGGGTTGCACGGAGTCCCCAGTGACGCTTACGATCCTTGACGGCGTCCATGGCTGCAGGGCCGTTGGGACCGCCAGCTTCGAGGTGCTGGTCCAGCCCCCTTCGCCCGGCTCGGCAGGCCGGGCTGCGGGCCGCAGCAACGTCCTCTCGAAGACTCCTTCGGGCACAGGGGCTCCGGTGGAGGCCTTCGTTGAGAGGTCGTCAGCTGCGGCATTGCCAGCGTGCGGTACATGGCGCAGGTCCAAGGCGAGGAAGTCTTTCTCCAACATCTGCACGTGGAGCAGATAAGCACCTAGTTGTGGGTCATTGCAGGAGCATTCACCCTTAACTTGCTTGATGACTAGCTGGGAGTCGCCCTGTGCCAACAACTGGCGAGCGCCCAGAGACAGGGTTGTCTTTAGGCCAAAGATGAGTGTTTCATACTCTGCCATGTTGTTGGTTGCCTTGAAGTTGAGACGCACCATGTACCCAAACTGCTCCCCCGATGGCATGAGAAGCAGTACGCCGGCACCGGCACCCTGCTTTCGTGAGGAGCCGTCGAAGAAGAGCGTCCAGTGAGGCCCGGTGAAGACCGGAGCTCGGTGTTTCGGTTCACCGTCTCCGTGGCCCCCTGGGTCAGCCTTCATTGGCGTCCACTCAGCCACGAAGTCAGCCAGTGCTTGGCTCTTGACTGCATGGCGAGGAAGGAAGTCCAACTCAAACTCCGCCAGTTCCGCTGCCCATTTAGCGACATTGCCGGTCGCGTGAGGGCTGTGAAGGATCGCCTTCAGCGGATAGGAGGTGACCGCCGAGATCCGGTGGGCTTGAAAGTAGTGGTGGAGCTTCCTGGATGCCACGAGCACTGCATACAGCAGCTTGTGGACCTCCAGGTACCTTGTCTTGGCGTCGTGGAGGACTTCGCTGATGTAGTAGGCAGGCCTCTCGATGGTCCGGACCCTCCCTCCCGGGCCAGAGATGTCTTCATCCATTGGCTCAGGCCTACCGGAGGTAGGTGGGTCCAGGGGAGCTTCCGGGAGCTGGGACTCGAAGGCTCCTAGGCCGCCTTGGACCTCCGGGAGATCCCACTGGTTTTCCGAGAGCTCCGGGAGGTCCCGTTGGACCTCCGGGAGGTTGTCGTGGAGGTCCGGGAGGCCGTCTTGGACCTCCGGGAGGTTGTCTTGGAGGTCCGGGAGGCCATCTTGGACCTCCGGGGTCTCCTGGTGCTTGTCTTCTGCTATCGGAGCAGGCTGTGGTGACGAGAGGTCCGGCCGCTCTGCGACGAGGACCATGCTCACCACTTCAGTTGTTGCCGCGATGTAGAGCAACAAATGCTCTTCGGGCTCGGGGGCTACCATGATGGGTAGGGTCGTCAGGAGTTGCTTCAACTCCTGGAAAGCTTCTTCTGCTTCGTCGGTCCAAGCAAATGGACCGGATTTGCGCAGGAGCTTAAAGAAGGGGAGCGCTCGCTCTGCTAGCCTCGGTATAAACCGACTCAGCGCGGCTAGGCATCCCGTGAGTTTCTGGACTTCTTTGATGCGGGCGGGAGGCCGCATCAGGTCGATGGCCTTGATCTTCTCTGGGTTAGCCTCAATTCCTCGGTGTGAGACCAAGAATCCTAAGAGCTTTCCAGAGGATACGCCGAACACACACTTGTCGGGGTTCAGCTTGGTGCGCGTGGAGCGCAGTTTGTCAAAGACTAAGGCCAGGTTATCTAACAAGGATGAACTCTGCCTGACCTTAACAACGATGTCATCGACATACACCTCGACTAGGTCTCTTATTAACTCTCCAAAGGTTTTGTGCATTGCACGTACAAAGGTGGGAAGAGCATTCTTTAGGCCATAAGGCATAGAGACATAACAATACAGGTCGTCTACTGTGATGAAGGAGGTGTGCTCTTCATCTTCTCTAGACATAGGGATCTGATGGAAACCTGAGTAGGCGTCTAGGAAGCACAGCATATCACAGCCTGATGTCGAGTCTACTATTTGATCTATTCTAGGGAGAGGGAATGAATCTTTGGGACATGCCTTATTGAGACTGGTGTAGTCGATGCACATCCAGAGCTTCCCGCCGGCCTTCGGGACAACGACGGGGTTCGCCAACCACCGGGGGTGGTGGACTTCCCGTATGAAGCCAGCGTCCAGCAGCTTCTTGATTTCTTCTCGGATGAAGTTTTGCCGCTTGATGGACTGCTTGCGAGGCTTCTATTGGACTGGCCGGGCGTCGGGGAAGACCTTCAAGTGGTGCTCGATCACCTCCCTAGGGATCCCCGGCATCTGTGACGGCTGCCATGCAAACACGTCGATGTGTGCCGGAGGAAAGTGATGAGCGCGCCTTCCTATTTGCTATCCAGGCCCCCGGCTACCCGGGTGGTCTGGGCAGCATCGGCGCCGACTTGGACGACCTTCAGGGGGCATCGCCCTCGTCGAGGGGTTGCACACGGGGTGCTGTGGTAGAGGCACGGTGGCGTGCACTCAGGTGGAGCCGGTACGGTTCTGCACTGCCAGGGGCTAGTGCTCGAGCTGTTGCAAGTGCCTGGAGCTTTTCCAAGGCTGACACTGCAGCAGTGCGGTCTCCACGAATCCTGAGGACGCCTGTTGGTGTAGGCATCTTCAAGACGAGGTAGCCGTAGTGGGCTACTGTCATGAATCGGTACAGGGCTGGCCTGCCGATTATGGCGTTGAAGGGGAGGTCGATCTCCGTCACGTCGAACAGAATGTACTCTGTTCGATAGCTATCCGGTGCCCCAAAGGTCACCGAAAGGCTGATGTTGCCGTAGGGAACGACTTGTCCCGGCCCTACCCCTGAGAACGGGCTCGATGGGGTGAGCTTGGCCATCGGGGTCTGCAGCTTCTGGAAAGCTGCGCGGCTGATGAGGTTCAGCCCAGCCCCGCCATCTACCAGAACGTGGTACATCCTCACGTTGGCGATGGTGGGCGCTACCAAGAGCGATAGTTGGCCGGCCCCAGCCATGTTCCTGGGGCAGTCGGTGGCATCGAAGCTGATGGGGGTTCCCATCCACTTGAGGTGTGGCGCGGCACTTGGGAGGGGAGCCACCGGCGCTACCGCTCGGCGCAGAGTCTTAACCGCGCTTCGGGAGGAGGGATCAGCGGACCCGCCGTAGATGACGTAGAGCATCTTGCGACGCTCGTCATCGCTGGAGCTGGAGTCCTCATGGTTGCGCACCGCCTTCATGGCACGCTGAGGCTCCTGGAACTCCACTTGGTGGTCGGCGTTGTCTGGGGTGTCGACCTTCTGCTTGCCCTCCCTTTGACGGAAGGGTGGGGCATCAGTTTGCAGCTGCTTCCCTTTGCGGAAGCGCTCCGCGAGCTTCTGAATCCCCCGGCACTCGGCAGCAGTATGGTAACTGGTGCCGTGCACGGGGCATAGCTCGCCTTGGTCACCATCTGGAGTTGGTGACTGTCGCTGCCTTTTGTCGGGGCGTGGCCCCCGAGCTCCACTGGGTGCTACTGCTGCAGCAATGGGAGCCGAGGTCGGTGGCTTCATCTTGCCACCGCCCCAGTTCTTGATCTTCTTGCCGCTTCCATGGGAAGCAGCGCCAGATCCGGGTTGTCCTCCTGACTCGGAGGCTGGCAGTGAGTGTCAGTTCCGCCCTTCTGCTGCCCTGGCGCACTTGTCCGCCAGGCTGAAGAGCTCTGAGACGTCGCGAACCTCCCTGGTCGCGAGCTTCTCAAGCATCTTCTTGTCCCGGACACCCTGCCGGAACGCCACCACCACAGAAGCATTTTGGATGTGCGGGATGGTGTTCCGTACCTGGGAGAACCGCTGGATGAAGGAGCGCAGCGTCTCTCCAGGTTGTTGCTGGATGGCGTGGAGGTCGAGCTTCGTGCCAGGCCGGGTGTAGGAGCTGCCGAAGTTAGCAGTGAACTGCTGACAGAGCCCTCCCCAAGAGGTTATGGAACCCTGGGGGAGGTTCATGAGCCAAGACCGGGTTGGGCCGGTCAAGGCGACGGGGAAATAGTTGGCCATGACGGCCTCGTCCCCTCCTGCAGCAAGGATGGCGGTGCAGTAGATTTGGAGGAACTCTGCCGGGTTGACACTACCGTCGTACTTCTCGGGCAGGTGCGGCCGAAACTTGCGCGGCCACCTCACGAAGCGAAGGTGTGGCGCCAGGGCCGCACATCCTGCTCCTGTTGTTGCAGGCGTTGGTGCCGCGAACGCTTGGTTCGCTGCTGGCACTGCGTACCCCGGTATGGGCAAGGTTGCGCCATAGACCGGGGGCGCCATTTGCAGGGCATATGGCTGGGGCATATGCTGCGTGGCGTATGCCTGGGGCAGAGATCGCGTGGCGAACGTCTGCGCCTCAGGCTGGGTTGAGGCAGCCGACATGCTGTCGCCAGCCTCCTGGTTGCGACGCCTTTCTCGTCGTCGCCCAATGAACACTCGGGCATCTTTGCCCAAGTGGCATCGTTCCAGCTTCGTCCTCAGGTCCATCGATGGGAGCCTGGTGGAGCGGGAATCTGCCGTCTGCCCGTCAACCGTTGGCGTGCGCGTCAGCGACACAGCCGGTTGGCCGGGATGTCGTCCCCGCCGAAGTCGAGGGTTTGCGGCGACGACGACGAGACGGTCTACCTCGCGAATCCACTGCTGGGTCGCTGACTGAGGCGCGTCCCCAGCAGGTGGATTGCGCAGTAGCGCTCTTCATGCAGCTAGCGCGCCCCCGTGGGAGACGCTCAGAGCTGCAGAGGATCTCACGCTCGCTGGAGCCTGCGTTGCCAGAGTCGGCGCTGCCGGAGTCGGCTGCTGGCTTCCAGCTTGCGCCGACACAATCCGTCCAGAGTGTGTCGAGACGTAGTCCCCGCTAGTCACCGTTCGTCGTGAACGCGGGGGAGGAGAGCTTGCCGCTGAAGGAAGTTTCGTCATCTTCGCCGGCAGAAGCTCGTCGCGGAAGGGAAAAGCCCCCTACCTGGCGCGCCAAATGTCGAAATGTGTAGCCGACACTTCCCCTGGGCCTGCTCTGGGCAGCCCGCGGAGGTTCTTTTTTGGAGGGGCTAGTCACTCGCGGAGAGCTTCAGCGTTAGGCACGATTGAGGGAGAAGCTTGACACGGGGGTTTTTACGTGGTTCAGGCCGCCGGAGCGTAAAACCCTACGTCCACGATGAGCGGAGTTGCTCGTTGTATTGCTTGCTGCTCAGAACCGGAGTCCTGAGCTTGAGGGTGTGAGATGGCTAGAGTGCGAGAGTGCATAAGAGGCGAACCCTTGCTAACGTCGCCTACCCGAGCCTTTTATAGTCCAAGGCTCGTGCGGCTTACAAGGTGGGCCCGGGACCCGACAGGTGGTCCCGGGGAGATTGCATGCCATCTACCGTATCTACAGTTATGCCGGTAGTTGTCTCTGGCGAAAGCTTCCGAGTCTTCGTTCTGCCGCCCTGCCCATGCCGCAAGCTAGTCGTAGTGGTTGATGATGGCAGGGGCGGCAGGGGATGTCTTGTCGCTGTGTTTATTGGCGGGCAGGCTCTGACACGGCGCGCCAGTCTGCGATGTGACTGGGCACAACGGCACCTGACAGAGGCGTGCTCCGCGTCTCCGCGCCTTGGGAAGGCGCGGGCCTTGAATACCTTGTACGGGCAAGGTATGGCGCGTCTTTACTCTTGCTGCCTACCGCGCGGAGGCAGACAACATTACTCTGCTGGCCACGTGGTGGGCCCAGAGCTCTCCTCTGAGGAGAGGGAGGTCCGGCCCCGCAGGTCACGTGGAGCCCTCGGAGCTCTCCCCGCGGAGGGGGGAGGTCCGGCTTCTGCTGGCCACGTGGCGGGCCCGGAGCTCTCCTCTAAGGAGAGGGAGGTCCGGCCCCGCAGGACACGCGGAGCCTTCGGAGCTCTCCCCGCGGAGGGGGGAGGTCCGGCTCAGTTGGCCACGTGGCGCGTCCGGAGCCCTCCTCTGAGGAGAGGGAGGTCCGGCCGCGCTGGACACGTGGCGCCTTCGGAGCTCTCCCTGCGGAGAAGGGTGAGGTCCTTAGGCATTTCCCCCTGTGCGCGGGGGTACCCCATATCGAGGATACCGACAAGTCGATTTGTGATAAGGTAAGGGTGGCACCGATTGAAGAGAAGCAAGTCCAACATTGACTAAGGTGGTTTGGACATATCCAGTGGAGACCTTCAGAAGCACCGGTTAGCAGTGGAATTTTAAGAGGTAGAGCAAATTTAGGAGGGGCATAGGATGAGCAAGGTTGACTTGGGAGGAGGCGGTAAAACAAGACTTGAGAGATTGGAGTGTATCTAGAGACTTAGATCATGATAGGATTGCATGGAAAAGTAGTAATTCATGTCCCAAAATCTTAGTCTTTTTTATATTTTTTACTCTTATGTCTCTTCCACTCCTTTACTTCATTTAAAAAAGTAAAAATATTGGGTTTCATGTCTAGCCTACCCCCAACGTGCTTGGGACAAAGGATTTTTTGTTGTTGTCGTCGTCTACAAAAGTCAGACTGAATCAGCAACCAGTGAAAACGTAGACGATAAACGGTTGACAATCAGTCGACCATCATTTACTGTTTAATCGGTCTAAAAGGCCATTTAATTTCTTTTAGATACTGTTTAGACATAGACGGGTGTGTCCGTCTGGCGTTCAGACCGCCGTTTAAACAGCTGTTTAATTCTGTTTAGGAAAACACTATCAGCAACAACAAAGCATTTTATCCCAAGCAAGTTGGGGTAGGATAGAGATGAAACCCACAAATACGAGCAAGAACCAAAGTGGGAAAAAGGATGGGGGAGATGATAGCTATATAAGAAGCTAGCCAATCAAAAAGGGGGCCTTAAGGGAAGTTTCGAATCACTATTAATCTTTTAGGCCATGAGCTCGCTTAAAATTTTAAAATATGAGGAGAAAATCTATCTTCTTTTCGTAACTATTTGTAATAACTTAAACAGTGTTATACCAGTCTGTACCAAATATTACCATTATATAAATATATAATCATAACAATTCATCTGTATGTGCTTTACTCATGAATCATTATATAAGGATAGCATCTAAGTCATGTTTGCCACTTCAACAGTCAAATAGGTACTACAAGACAATGTCTGAATATGACATTTAGCAGCATAAAAAGTGTATAACAAACTGCACTTTTGTAGTTTTTATTTATGCTTTATACAGCTCAAATTATGTACCAATAGTATGCAGACCTAGCAACCTTAATGGAACAGCCTAAGTCGCAAAGGAACGAGAAGATATACAGTCACAGCAATTCGCCAGCATCAACACACTTTACATCTCAAAGACCTTGACTCAGATCATCATAGACAGAAGCAACGAAGATTAGCACCAAAGAAAGACTTAAACCCAGTAGTCATCTAATTCCTCGGGTCATCATGTCAGCATATAGTAGACTAGTAGTAGTCAATAACGGAACGGAAACGCACAAGCACGGCCAGAATGTGTAATAACGGAGCAACATCTTCAACCCTGGATGATCCAACATGAAGGATGCCGGCGATGCTCACAGTTGGGTTGGTCGGGAGGCATGGAGGAGGCGTCGGCGGCCTGGAGAAGGTAGCGGAGGTGCTTCCACTGGCGTCCGCGCGACTGGCCCTTGGGGTACTTGTCCGCCGTCTGCACCTTCTTGAACGAAAGGGTAGGCGCCAGCACCATCTCTGCCTTAACGACCTCCGACTCCATCCGCCGCCCGCTTTCGAGATCCAAGCTCTGGCACGAAGGATAAGGAGCCCGGGCTCGCGGCGGGTCCGCGGCCGTTTCGATGATAGGGTTCGATGTGCCGCAGATGGCCGGCGAGGGAGGCGTCTGTGGTGAGCGAGACGAGGAGGCGGCGGCGTGGTTGGGCGCAAAAGGCGCAACGCAGCGGAGATGGCGGACGGGACAATGGACGGGAACCCTAGATCATAGTACGAACGGTTGGGATAGCCGCTTTGTGTAACATCTGTGAGCGCATAATCTAAGGGCGTTAGCTAAGCGAGAAATCGAGTATTACGTCAGATAGTAAATATGAAAATTAATTCAAATAAAATTGGATTTTCAACCAGGTGCCTAACAATTTAATTTATCGAGCTTGCCCTAATAGTATTTTATATTATTAGGGGAGATGTTTTAATAAGTCATTTTCTAATAGCGTGTCATGTCAGTCTTCTCTTCTTCTTCCTCTAAGCATAAGACATTGTAAGTATATCGTGAGTTCGTGACAGAGACCAATTGGCACCGCAATGAGTTAGATGTGGGGTGCAAGGGCAGAAGTTGTCGATGGGATCTCAGGCGGCACGGTTTGGTGGTAGGCATGCACGAGGTTGACGCACGGCAAAGGTCCGAAGTGGTGTCGTGCGATGAGAAGACGAAATAGGTGAAATAGAGGCTGAGAGGATAACGAACACAGGGTTGACTAGGAGCATTGGGCCAACGAGGGTCTAGATAATATAGACCATGACCTGTTCACCAATTACTCATTGGCCCAATGCTTTTGCACCCTACCAATAATCATGTGGGAAAAATGTTATTATAGGACTTTTATTATGCGGTTTTGATGAAATATGATTTGTAGGATGGGTTTCAATAAAATAAGACTCTTAACATTGACGCTCAGTTAAAATAGAATTATGGCCTATTTTAACCCCTTATTTCTTTTCTCATTTTATTCTATTTTTAGACCACTGAAGATATCTGAGATACCCTGCTGTTAAGAATTGGTTCCTCTGCTCTACTTCCTTTGCTTCCCTTGAATCTGGCCGCCGCAGACATCTGATTTAAGAGCTTGTGTTTACCAGCATCTGTTTTTAGGATCAGATGAACAATTCTCAGGTTAATAGCAGCATGTACCCCTTCTTAGATAGGAAGGTTGGCAGCAAGTGATCCATGCTGATGATTTCCGCATTGTGTAGGGCGTGTAGCACATGCGCCAGACTTCCCTGGTGGCGACTACAGTTGGCACGGCGGGCGAGGGCGGCTAGCGCGGTAGGCAGCGGGAACGAGGGCGTCCGGTGCGGCAGGCAAGCAGGGTGGCGGTGGCTGGATTCAAAGGAAGCGAAGGAAACAAGGTAGCAGCGGTTGAATACTAAGAAACCGAAGGAAAAAAATCCAAGCAAAGATGAAAAAAATTAATTTTTAACAGGAGGGTATTTCGGACATTTTAGCTGGTCCAAAAATAGAACAAGATAAGAAAAAATATAAAAAGAAGTTAAAATAGACTATAATCTTATTTTAACGGGGTGTCGATGTTAAAGGTCCAACTTTATCCGAACATATCTTAACACTACCGAAAATCGATATATTTTTGTGTGCCACATACCCACGAAAATATGACAAAAGCCCACAAAAATAATTATTTTCGTGGGCCCAAGGCCCACAAAAATCACTTATTGAAATTAAATTTAATTTCATCGACGGCCTAAGAAAATAACGCTATTGTTGTCGGCGAAAGGAGACCCACGAAAATACTTATTTTCGTGAGCCAATCCTTGGCCCACGAAAATAATCTCAGGGTATTTTCGTGGGTCAATCCTTGGCCCATGAAATTAATGTCAGAGTATTTTTGTGTGCTAAGTTGTGGCCCACGAAAATAATGTCAGGGGTCAAGCTGTGACCCACGAAAATAGGTGCACTTATTTTCGTGTGCTTTTATAATACCAATGAAAATAATATGACCCTAATTTCATGGGTCACTGCTTGGCCCATGAAAATACATGAGATTATAGTCCGAAATACATTCTTATTATTCATGTTCGAGCACATAAACAAAATAATTAATTATCACTTAAACACACAATACAGATCACCCTTCATAACAAATGTAACAAACTCAATTTCACATTAGAACATCCATTACATAGTCCAAACGGTATTTAGCACGGTATACAACATGAACGAACACATAGATGTCACATGGTCCATACAACATTTTTATCAAATCAAGTCTTATCAAGCCAAAGTTTTTTTGGCCACATTAAGCTTTCCCAACAGCCCAACAATTGCCTCGACATCCTAATCTTTCGCTCACCGTTTTCTTGTATCAATCCAAAGTGAAGTATTTAGCATGACTGATAACATTCAAATGAAAAAGGAGCATGATATTTATTCTTCCTATTGCTTATTATACACGAGTTCCATTTGAAAACAAGATACATAATATATGATGCAAATGAAAACACGAAACTCTTGAAGGATTCTTCTTAGTAGTTATGATCAACTTACCTAATTGCTACCACCAGGAGCGAAGAACTGATTGAGAAAGTTGTCCCCTCCACCCCGTCCTCCTGAAAAAGATGCTTGCAATTTTGTAACAAGAGAATTCTAGAGGTTTTGTGGCCTTGAGGATGGTCCTTAATAATAAACAATGATACATGTTATAAGTATACTAACAGTTTATAGAAATGAAAGAGAACATAACGATGATATATACGCGTGTTCCAACGGGAAGAGGTTGTGGAGGCACCGGTAGCGGTGAAGATATTGGTAGCTATGGGGGCTGCAGTATCGGTGGCATGGTGGCAGGTAGTCTAAGCTGAGAAAAGTATCTCTAAAATCATCTTGAAATGTTTAGCATAATTCTACTGTAAATATACATGCATCTCTCGTTTAACATAAATATTTAAACTCTTATATTAATGTACTTGCATCGCTTGTTGCCATGTTGTCAGGTCCGAGAAGTAGTCATTTTGTGCTTTTATGCACTCTTCCTATCGTTTCATGTGGTCTTCTTGCAGCCTCATGTGGTCTCTTAATGCAGCCTGCTCCTCCTCCATTTGTTTCAATCTGGACTCATCTCCTGTATGAGTACGTCGAGAAGAACTCTGTTCGTTTTGTGTTGACAGTGACTTCGAGAGAACCACATTAGTGTTCATGACACCATTGAATATCGAATACCTGCAATAGTGATATGTCATAATTATAAGATGACACTTGGAAAAATTGAAGTATGTGAATACATGAATATAAGAGGAGTAAGTTCACCTCCCTTCCTCCACCGGATTCATACAAAGCCACTATGTTGACGTCTTCCTTTCTCTAATTGTAATCATCCCTATGACGTCGAACCACCTCTTCAGCATATTTCTCCTTCACAAAAACTAATTGTAAAGCTACTATACAATAATTGTATTGTTTAATAATTATATATGACGTACCAAGTTATGAGTAGCCGTTGGAGTGCATAATTGACTGTCATCTGTGCCCTATGCCCTCTTATATAAGCATTGATGAAAGAGGACTCCTCACCACTTTCAGTAGCCTACATATACATATTATTAATATAGTTACGCAAAAGCTAATATAATAAGAACAAATTGTAAATGTACTAATTTACCATTCGTTCCGATAGACGAATATTACCATCTCCACCGTAACGATGGAGAACTTCACCACCAGACTCACGGTTGATTCTCTTAGAGGTAGATTTCTCTCGATACTCACTCGATGCCCAATAAGTATATAAAATGCATAATAAACATCAGAACACTTAACCATCCAAGGAATCATTAGCTGACGATATTGATCGTCCTCTAGGTAAATTTTTGAAACTCCCATTCTCTTGTTCATCATCTATCCAAGTTTCTCATTGTAGTACAAGCACACAACTGTGATCCAAGCATTGTACATCATGTCATTCACAACTTTACGTGCAACTTTATAAAAGACTTTATGTGCTCTAGACTCGAGAGCAACGTCATGATCATCGAGCAAGCGATATCGTTTCTATAAAAATAACACAGGACTTGTATTAGAAAAAATATAATGGACATAATTATAGTGCAATGTAGTGAAAAGCGTACCCAAAAAATATGCCAGACTGCTCCTGCCACATTTTCATGCACAGCATGTGGAGCAATCTTATAATGCTCCTAGTTTATTGTAGGTTTCTATTCACCTTTCATATTCACAAGACCTGGATAATGATGGCGACATATAGCATCCAACGCTGCATTAGGCTGCCTAGGATGTTGTCGGTCATCCCAATCCAGATCATCCCATTGGCTACAAGTCAATATAACAACATATATTATTTGTCGAAAAAATTGTATATCTCCAATTCAATACTGAGTTTTATATTTACTAACCAGACATCTATAGGAGTGATCTGTAATCTCTGTTGTGGAGGCACAACCAGCGGGAGAGTGTTTGAACACCGATACTAAATGATTGTGGCAACTCTCCCGTATCTGTGTCACCCCCCTCGTCCTCCTTAGCTTCCTCATCAATATAGGCTCTTACCCCTGAATTTTGTTCCCGCCTCATAGAAATTTCTCCTGACCCTCCCCCTTGATCTTCTCGACACTCCTCCTGACCCTCCCCCTCCTCGATCCCTGCTCCATCTGAAATTAGAGAAATTAGGTTTTGCATGATGATATATGAGTAAATATAATAAAATTATAAAGACATAAACATGTTCATTAGCTTCTTTCATGCATCTTTTAAATGCCTCTCGTCTAGTATTATTTGAGGCACTACATTGAAAAAGAGAGTCTTGACTATGTAAAGAGCTAGCAGATCGACTCCCGCTTTTGCTTTAAATTTGGTCGAACGAAATCGAAACTCATTTACGTTGTAACGACCGAAACTCCTTGCTTTTATGGTTCCTTGAGAAAGTTGCGATAGGTCCTCATGAACGTTAGCATCGACCATGCACTACGAATTTAATGAGTTATACCAATGAGATTAACTTTGCAACAATAAAAGTAACATATAATAAGATAATGTTACATGCTTCCAAAACCAATTGACGAAGTTAGGCCCCCATGAAGGTCATCACGACGCATTTTTTAATTGTGTGCTTGTTGGTTGACGCGTATACTTCTAAAATTGTTTGTCGAAGTCGCTACATAATGCAAAATATTAGTACATTAGAACATGCCTCATGTAAAAAATGAGGAAAACATGAGGTGTTGCTTCGAGGTAATTAGAAAAACACTTACACAAAATATTTATCCATCTCTTCGATGTTTGTGTACATGTATAATATACATGAATTTCATTCTTCTTCTGAAACCGCATGCCTACAGCTGCCACCAAACGCTTTTCCCTTTCACAAAAAATACTTAGATTTCTAGCAGGAGCTTCTTCATCTATGTGGACCATGCTATCTCTTTCAGAGCAAATGCTTCTGCAATACACCCTTCTACTCTTGCTTTATTTAAAATCATTGCTCTAAGTTTCTTTAATGTCCTTTCAATGTGGTGCATCCACCGATATTGCATGGGCCCACAAACTTTGAGCTTCGTAAGGCAAATGCATAAGTAAATGTTGCATTATAAATCCTGGAGGGAATACCTTCTCCATTTTGCATATGAGTCACTACAGGAAACCGATCAATTTACAACGGCTAGAAACCGTTGTAAATAAGAGAAAACCGCTGTAAATAACTTATTTACGATGGTTTCTAGTCGTTTTCGTTAATTCGTCGTAAATAACGTTAATTATGACGGTCGCCGTCGTAAATAACTAACTTAAGACGGTCGTTCGTAGCCGTCATAAACAAAGGGCCATCGCCAATGGCCGTGCCATGTGGCGGGCTGGGCACATAACTTACGACGGCTTGGACCCCTGGCTGTCGTAAGTTATGTAGGTTAACTTACGACGCTTGTGGTCTAACCCATCGTAAGTTATGTAGGTTAACTTACGATGACCTGTATAATTGGTCATCATAAAAAAGGTTTTAAAAAAAAAACACAAAATAGCTACCCTGGCATGATGATCAGCTCATAGAACAGCTTCATATACACAACAAGATAGATATTCCATTATAATCATCCAAAATATAAAACAACGAGGGGCTAAACACTACCGTTCCACTGGCTCCTCCACTCGCTCCGGAGATGAAGAATCCGTCTCCTCGCCCTCCTCCCAGTGCCGGTAGTTGTGGCGGTGGAGTTTGAGCCTCCGTCGCCGATTCCTGCAATGCAAATAAATAGGTAAAGTGAGTTTGAGCTTCTAACTCACTGATTTCTTTACCCCCTTTCAGCCCCCCTCTCTATACCACTCCCTTTCTCTCTCTCACCCCCTCTCTCTACCACTCTGTCTCTCTCTCCCTCCTTCTCCCCCTTACTCTCACTCTCTCTCCCTCTCCCTCCTTCGCACTCTCACTTTCTCCCTTGCCATCTGCATCCCCCTCTCTCTACCACCCCTCTCTCTACCCCTTTGTCTCTCTCTCCCTCCCTCTTTCCCTTTTTACTCTCACTTTCTCTCCCTCTCCTCCTCTCTCTACCACTATCTTTCACTCTCACTCCCTCCCTCTCCCCCCTCACTCTCACTCTCTCCCCTCTACGACACTAAGTTTTTCTTAGATTAGAAAAATAGCAAATAAAAAATACATTACCTAGATGTCTGAATGTTCATGTGGTGGGGGCACCTGTGGCTGGCCCAACTGTGACGGCTGCCACGTAGGGGTCGGGATCTGCTGCCCACTTTGTCGAGCTAAGGCCTGTAATTGCAAAATATTCAATTATAGATACTAATGGAATGATATGAATTTAAATTAAATTACATTTAATTACTTACCTCCATCGCCGTCTACATCCGAGCCATGTAGTTTGCCATGTAGGCTGTCTGTTGCTCATCTGCGGCCCGGGCTATCTCCCTCTCTCTCTAGAGCTCCTCTCTCTCCCTCTGCCTCTGGACCTCCTTTCTCTCTCTCCGGATCTCGTCTCGCTCCCTATAGAGCTCCTCTATCTCGCTATGGGAGAGATGACGACTTGTATGGCCAATGGAGGAACCTTCAGTCGATGGAGTGACGATCGAAGGCCGTGGTACCCTCGAGTTGACAACTCCATCGAATATGGTAAACCTATAAAAGAATAAAAGAATAATAATTAAAAGAAGTGAGATTCTAAAGAAACAAAGAAAATGACCAACTAACCGTCCATGTGCCTTCCCGCCTCCGCTAGAGTACACGGTTTGAGGATCGATTGGCATGTTTTCCAAATCGTACCCTTCCTCGTGTATACTCACGGCCTCGTGCCCATACGTTTTAACAAAAGTAGTAAAATTGCGTATTAGTAACAACAATAGTATTAGTAACTGAAAGTGCATCTAGGCATTCCCTTGTGGGTTGGACGATTGATGACAAATGAATTGAGATCCTAATGAACTTGTTGAGATGAATGCAGATTAACTCGTGTAAGGTAAAAGTGGTGCACTCAAAAAGGTGAAAAATCATGTGATGAAGAAAAAAAGGAAAAGAACAGATTCATGAGCCAAGATCAGTGTAGACATACTTGTATATGATGTGAGTTAGAGACACATCTCAAGAGCTCAAAACCTTTACGTAGGGGTAAGAGATTAAAACATATCCCAATCACTCACAACATGGTGCACCGGACTAGTCGGCTCAAAAACTGGACTAGTCCGTTCAACTTTCTGTTGCCTCACAGCACGTGCACCGGACTAGCCCGCTTGGAAACCGGACTAGTCCAATCCACTCTCTAGAACCAATATTCACTTTGCACCGGACTAGTCGGCTTAGAAACCGGACTAGTCCGATCAACTCTCTGGAACCAACATTCACCTTGCACCGGACTAGTCGGCTTAGAAACCAAACTAGTCCGATCAACTCTCTGGAACCAACATTCACCTTGCACCGCACTAGTCCGCTCAGAAACCGGACTAGTCCGATCAACTCTCTAGAACCAGCATTCACCTTGCATCGGACTAGTCCGTTCAACTCTCTGGAACCGACATTCATCTTACACCGGACTAGTCCGCTCTTGGACCGTACTAGTCCGTTCAACTTTCTGTAAACACATCAAATTAGGGTTTCCACTGTGCTGCATGCAACACGAAAATTGTACACATCACACCGTACTAGTACGGTGAACATAGCGGACTAGTCCGACCGCCAGGGTTTTTGGAAACCTTATATAAATAGAGGTGCACGGCCACACAAAAAAAGACTCGACTCCCAGAGCCACCGCACGCCCCAAGAGCACAAAAAGCACCTCTCTCCACTCATTCTAAGCCCAGAAAGATTAAGTCTTTGTGGATTAAAGATTGGATCAAGGAGAGAGTAGTTCTTCTCGACATTGAGCTCTTGATTTGTCTTCTCTCACACAATAGCTGATCATTGTTCTTTGTTTGTGTGTGTGGGAGGAAGAATTACTTTCTGTAATCTTATGGAAGCTCTCAGATTGTGAGAACGCCCCACATACAATTGTTTACCCCTCTGTGTGGATAGTGGAATTGAATCGGCCTTTGTGCCGATTCAACGAGGGAAGGGTTGGTGAAGACCCGATCCTTGGTGGACTCCTCAACGGGGACGTAGATTCCTGGGTGGAATCAAACCTCGGGATAAAACCTTGTCTTGTGTCTTCTTGATCGTCCTTCAATTGCTAATTAAGGGTATTAGTCATCATTTGGTTTACATCGACACCTAGGGTTAAAATTGAGAGTTATTGTATCTTACTTCAATATACTTAAATAAGCATTTATTTTCTGCTGCACAAATACCTGAAGTAGGAACAAGTCTCACGATGATCTGTTAATTACGATCATACCGGACTAGTCCGCACCATATCGGACTAGTCTGACCCACCTGGAATTAATTAGTCTGCTAAGTGTTTCAGGAAACCGCCTAAAAATTCAAAGAGCTTATTCACCCCCCTCTAGGATACATTCAATAACAATTGAAATGATGAGTTTTAATAACTTACCAGTCGATCGGCCGCAACCTAACTGCACTCCCCAGGTTGGGATGGGTCCTTATGACCTCGCTTCTAGAGTTGAGTGGTTGTCGGTACCTGACCGGTATCGCGCTCCTGTAGATATGTGTTTGTGTATGCTAATTTTACTATGAAGACATACAAAGAATGGTTATTACTCTTACCATGCATTTAGCCAAACACACATAGCCATCGGGGCCATAGGAGTGCTTCCCGTCGGAACCTCTACATCCACGAGCCCTCCTGGACTTAGCGATGAAAGCATCGCTAGCCCGCATCAGGTAGAGAGCTCGGTATGCTTCGGGCCGACCCTCTAGCTAGGAAATACTGACCTGCACATATTTATTATGTCATTGACATACCATTTACATAACTAAGTATTGAAATAATTGAACACAAATAACTTACCTCCACGTACTGCTCCTCCGTGAAGTACATGTCCAAGGCCCTCCTAAACGGCTCCGACTGGTGCTCCTAATACCGCTTGAGGTACTCGTTCACGGCTTAAATACGAGCATACGACAACGCTTACGTTACAAGCTTCTGCGCTTTCCTGTTGAACATGACTCTAGCATGGTCCAACATGCTCTGACTCGTGTCCTCTAAACAGTACCTCAGCTATAAGAAAACAAATATTAAAGAGATATGCATTAACAATTAAATCAAGTTGAATAATGCTAGTTTACAAATTTTTATTAAGCATACTTACCATAAAATCCACCCACACAACCCCCTGAAGGTTGCTGTCGTGAGAGACCCGAGCGTAGTCATCCCACGATGTCGCAGGGACCCCGTCGATCACACCGGGATAGTGCAGACGCACTAAAGACCCGATGCAAACGGACACCTGTCTGTGGTGTCCATGACCCATGAACGATCAGTCGTACTAGGAGCTGCAAGAATTTAGTGAAGTCATTAATGTACCCACAAATAAAAGAACCTAAAAGTTGAATACTATGTGATAGTTTGCTTAAGTGTCTCCGACCGGACGAATAGTAACCCGCTCTGTAGGAATTTGAGAAGGAGACACAAAGTGCGTCCTCCTCATGCGCCGCCTCTGCTCTAGGACCACGTCTGGTGACCCGGAAGGCTGGTCACCACTAGAGCCCGAAGGCTCCATGCTAGGCACCTCCGCGGCAGCCATAGGCAACCCTGAAGGTTGTGGTGACACCCTAACCTCTGACTCTGACTCAGATGACTCTGAGTTAGACTACAAAATTGAAGGATTGATAAGAATAGTTAATTGGTAAGTGATATATAAGATAATGTAATTCGCAATGGAAATTTACCTCTGTGCGCTGTAAGGCCACAGATCTGCCCGCTAGGTCTGAGATGTGTCTCATCAGCTGAGAGCGTCTGTTCTCACCAGACGAACTGCCTCTAAAAAGGGTGTCCCATGCCTGCTTGAGGAATCCCCTAACCCCCTTCTCTTTCCCCTTCTCTGATGACATCCTTTTGTAAGAAGTAATTGATAAATATGCTAAGAAAATATACAAAGTTCTTATAATTTAGTGATCAAAAGGTTACTTGGAGTCAGTTTTAGAATTCATCCACATCACAATCCCTACTCCTTAAACCGGACCATCGATCTTGTTTCGTAATTTGTTTTCGTTTTCGTTTGCACATATCAGAAGTTTGTACATCGTCAGCGTCTCCAACTAAGTGATCGAGTTCAACACCAGGCTTGATAAAAAATGAGTCTGGCAACTCTTATTCTTGATAAACCTCGTCAACATCATTGATATCATGGTAACCATCATCTCTTGGAGTATATAACCGCTCTCCAGGATTCACCTTATGTACCACCCACAAAGCATTAAGCTTTTGACATGAATAAGGTAAATAATACACTTGATCCACTTGGTGTGCAAGAACAAATGTATCGTAGCCTCGTAGTCATTCGTTGTGTTTGACTTCCACAATGTCAAATTTGTTTTGTCGTCTTCCACGATTGTTGCCAAACCAATCATAGTCAAATAAGACGACTTGAAGTTCCTTATTCCTGGCAAAAGTAAATTCAAGGATTTTGTTAATGATCCCATAGTAATTAGTTTTGCATCCTTGAGAGTCACTTGCCCTCGTCACAACTCCGTATTACATGTTGTCACAAGAGGACGAAGAGTTTCAAATTGAGTTGTACCTTTTGATATAATATGGGCCATAGCTTCTAACTTTAACCAATCCATAGGATACTTATCGCAAGTCTTCATGGACGTCGGGCTCTTTCACGCACTGTCCAAATTATGAAGTTATAAGAATACTTTATGATAGTTATATTGGTTAAAGGATACTTTATAAATACTCATAAGTTAACTATAAAACATTACATATTCTCGGAACCAGGAAAAGAAATTAGGTCATCTATTTATTTTGTCCCGTCGCATCGTTTCTACTTGTTTGCTCGTAGGTTGATGCTTATGTCCAATTTTGCGTGTGGAACTCACTGGACGAAAAAAAACTTTCATGAATATAAATGTTGCATAATATGCCGATAATCATCAATGTTAGGATAAAAGTTACTAAAAATATTTGTCCTTCCCATCTATATTAGCATACATGTAGAGGAATGCATCCGTTGTTTCATCTGCGGTACAATTGTAGCTCCGGCTACCACCAATAGTAGTGCCCCTAGTTGCAAAAATAGAGAGATCGCTGCAAGGTGGATGCTCATCCATATTGTATCGTATCGCCGAAGAGTATTTACATTGTGTTCCTCATCAATGTAAACACTTGAAAAGTATCACACTTTCTTAAGGGTTAATGCTTCAGCGATACACCCTTTCACCCTTGTCGGTTGCCAACCATTGGCTTCAGATATCTAAGTGGTCTTTCAATGTGATACATCTATCTATATTGCACATGACCGCCTACTTTAGCTCAAATGGAAGATGGATAAGAAGATGTTGCATTGGGTTGAAGAACACTAGAGAAATTTTATTCTTAATAATAGTACATGTATCTCCTTGTCCAACTTATTCATCATCTCTACCGTGATTTCTTTAGCACAGAGTTGTCTATAGAAGTAGCTAAGCTCGGCTAACACCCTCCACGCAGCATCATCAAAATTGCTGTGAAACATAACAGGTAGGAGTCTTTCCATGATTATGTGATAATCATGATATTTCAACCCAATGAACTTTCCGTCTTCACATTCACGGCTCGTTTCAGACTAGTTGCGTAACCATCTGGGAATTTTAATCTTTTCAACCACTTCATGAATTCTTTCTTTTCTTTATATCAAAGACAAAAAGAAGCATGTGGCTTACCACCACTTTCAGAGAGCTCAAGAGTTGGACTGTTACAAAGCTTTGCCAGATCCTTTTGAGCCCGTCATATCCATGCATGTGCTTATTATACATTCGCCCATGTTACGCACCTGATGCACAACATCAATGTTATGCATTAAAATCAAGGACTTCACACACGGGAGCTCCCATATTCCATACATATGAGTCCTCCGTAACCTACAAAATATCCAGGACGACTTTCATCTACCACCTGTTTGTCCAACATATCAGAAGTTTCTGACTTGTTTTGATATTTTGGTGGTCCTTCCGTTACAACTGTATCCTTTCTGAAGACATACTTCTGTTGTTGAAACACATGATTTCGAGGCAACCAACGTCTATGACAATCAAAGTAATATATCTTGCCTCCATGAGTAAGTCAAATCAATCCATTTCCGAAGCACATATCGGACACGTCAAATGACCGTGAGTGCTCCATCCAGAAAACATATCGTATGCTGGAAAATCATGGACGGACCATAAGTAAGCAACCCGCAGGTTGAAATTTAGCTTCTTACAATAGTAGTACGCTTCAACTCCTGTCCACAATATTTTCGTTTCTTCAATCAACGGTTTCAACATCACGTTTAGAAGTGGCCCAGGATAATCCGATCCAGATATGATGAGGAAAAGAAACATGAATTCATACTTCATACAAAGAGATGGTGGTAGGTTGTATGAAACAACAAAGACGGGTCAACACGAGTATGGCGTAGCGTTTATACTAAATGGCGAGAAGCCATTTGTCACCACCCCGATGCGAACATTTCTCGCATCACTAGCAAAGTCTAGATCGAAGCGGTCCAACGCTATGACGCCTGGTCCCGTGAAAACCACGGATCCGAACTGATGCATATGTGTGCCCAGGATGTTCATCACACATACACATGTATCCACAAACTGAATTCAGAATATAACTACGAATAATAGGGTTTTACTACAATGTCTCATGAATCTTTAATCCATTCTAGCAGCGGAAGTCTTATTCTAGCAGCGGAAGTCTTCTAAACTATTGCGAAGCAAACTAAACAACAGCAGCGGCTCCATCTCCTACTCCATAGGCAAGTTGACGGTGGATCACACGCCTAGTACTCCACATGCTCTTCGAAATACTCTTCTCCTGTTGCTGATGATGTATGGTAATGCAAGGGTGAGTACATGTCGTACTCGGCAAGTGCGGAAATGCATGACATGTAGCTTACAACAAGGTAGGCATAAAAAGGCTCATTGCAGAAAGCAAAGTTTATTTCACAAAACATGATAAAAATAGCAACTAGCTTTAAGTGAATTTAATCCCAACATGTGACCAATTAAAACATCAACATACCTCTTTCATGATTCACCACTTTTCATATCTCATCCAAACATTAACCTTCCTCATCTTTCGTCTCATGCTCATGAATACCATATCATATTCAATTTCATCTCATAACCGAGACTAAAGGTCATTGTTTCGACTCAACAGTCCGAAAACAATTCTCATTACCAGGACTCAATAGTCCCGAAACCATTTCCAAAGACCAAACCAAACTAAACCAATAACCAAACCATATACCATCCCAATAACCATCCCAAACCTCCCATCTAATCATGTGAGTTGTCCAGGCGCTTGTGACTGTAAGCTCGGCTATAATGATAGTTTTACACTCTGTAGAGGTGGCACCACTTTACCCACAAGTTTGTGATTTCGTAACCCGTTGGCGACTGCAGAACCTCCATTATACCAGTACACAACCGTCGGTGTATGGCCAAGAGATCACAAAATAGCCTTTACAAAGGGGCTACTAGATGTATGGACTCACTAATGTTTCACCAGCAGGCTCGAATCACCATTCTCCCACTCGCGGGCCCCCTCTTGTGCCATGCAGTTCCCAGGGCAGTCCCCTCTCGACTCCCATTCCCCGTGCCTTCCACGGTCCATAAAAATCTAGCAACTTACCTAATTAGTCAGCTAAGCCGCATCCATATTTGGCCTTGTGGTGGCACTATTATCCTGGCATGGCTGGCATGAACCGGTCCTTAGATCTACGGCAAGTAAACCACCATCTCATTCTACCACTTCCACGAACCAAGCTCGCCTAGATCTCCCCTGATTCATGTTCATCAAGTTTTCATTATCATTATGAGTGCAGTAGTTAGACACATTCTATCGCTTCCCATATCCCGTAGATTAGCGAAGCAAAAAGCAAAGACGACCATACCCGACTCATAAACTTCCCTAGCGACAAGGGTGGTTAAAAAATAGTAAACTCCTATAAAAGGGTTTCCCATCAAGTTGACTCAAGCATACACAGTTTTCACAAACAAAACAACTTCAAAACATGGGATCAATATGGTCAAGGGGAACTTGCCTTGTTTCTGTGGCTTCTGTTGCTCACGGATCTCGAAGTCTTGTTGTTGTAGTTCATTGTAGATAGCTCCCTGAGCTTGTCCTTTTAATCACGATCACGCACAGACAAGATTCATAGTAATCAAACATCGTGCACAAACTTTACTCAAGATGCAATGATGCATATGCATGCAAATCCTATGGTGTTGTTTCATTAGATCAGTTTGTACGTGTTCTTGCATGTTTTAATGGCTTGTATGGGGTTTTATGATGAACATAGGTGTAAAGATCAAGTGCGGACGTGGTGATGATCTGGACTCAAGATCTAGATCAATTCCACCGTCAAAACCGATCAACACGTGATCTGTCCACACGAAAAAGCTTTTGTTCGAACAGATAAAAAAACAGATGCAAAGAAATCGTGATGATGTCGTAGGGTGGTAATGGAGACCTACCTTACTTCCTTCGGGGCCTTCCTCCTAGCAATGGCAGCAAAACAGATCGTCGACTCTCTTCCGGCGACGGCAAGACGTGTCAGGCTCGTCAGCGGCTCTCCGGCGATTGAACTCCGGCGTAGGGGTGTAACTTGGCGAGTTGGGGCTAGGGCTTCCAAGTCGTCGACTCGGGAGGTGAAAAAGAAGTACGTGTTTGGGGCCAACGGTTCTGGGTTCTATTTATAAGGGGTGAAAGAAGAGTCCTATCTTGATTGGATTTCAAATAAGAGTCCTATTTGATTTGTGTTTGAATCTTAACAACTTATCTCTAATCGATTTGGTGCGGTAGCAGCGTGAAATCGTGTCGGTTTCCCTCAGTACCGGGTATTCCCGTGCGTACAGGAGAAAAACTGCTCAAGGATCTCATCCTCCCACAGGGATAAGCTCCGGAGGCTCCACGTGTCTAGCGGGGGCCTAGGCCTCCCTGTTCCTCAGGGGCGAGCTCTAGTTGTGTCGCGTGTCAAGCGGGCGGGACCTCCCTCTCCCTCAGAGGCGAGCTCCGCGTGCGCCACGCGTCTGGCGAGCGGGACCTCCCTCTTCCTTAGAGGTGAGCTCTGCGTGCACCACGTGTCTGGTGGGTCAGGACCTCCCCTCTATCCAGAGACGAGCTCCGCGTACGCCATGTGTCAGTGCCGGACCTCCCCTCTCTTCGGAGGTGGCTCCGAATGTGCCACGTGTCAGTGCCGGAACTCCCTTCTCTTTGGAGGTGAGCTTCCGAGAGTGCCACATGTCCTAGCAGCGTTGGTTCTCCTTTCTACTCAGAGATAAGCTCCAAGAGTGACATGTGTCCAACAGCGTCGGACCTCCCGGAGGAGAGCTCCGAGGGTGACACATGTCCCGTAGTGTCAGACCTCCCGGAGGCAAGCTCCGAGGGTGACACGTATCCATCAGTGTCGGACCTCCCGGAGGCGAGCTCCGAGGGTGACACGTCTCCCGCAGTGTCGGACCTCTCGGAGGTGAGCTCCGAGAGAGACACGTTTCCCGCAGGGTTGAGCCTTGCTTTTCTGCAGCGACTAGCTCCGTTGGTGACACGTGTCCTGCGGGGCTAGACTTCGCTTCTCCGCAGAGACAAGTCTCGGAGGCAACACGTGTTCTGCGGGTCAGACCTCGCCCCTTCCATAGAGGCTAGCTCCGAGCCTGCCACGTGTCTGGCGGTGCCGGACCTCACCCCACTTCGCGGGGATGAGCTCCGAACGCGCCGCGTGGCCAGCGGCCGCGGGAAGTGCCTACATCGCTCCTCGGCGAACTGGAATTTGCTTTTTTTAGCTATCTTTCAGATTCTTTCTTCGTTTCTACTTCTTTTAAAATGTTTCTCTATATGAAATATGCATGCATGCGTGAATGTGAAATTGATGGTGTCACAAACGCCTTCCATGCTTCACCATCGGACAAGTGCGTCATGAATCCATTGTTCTGACATACACCTTCTTTGTGTCATCTCATGTGTCTGACTGCTCTTTTTGAAATAAGCAACCGCTTTAATCAGGGTGTCAAAGGTAAGTAACGAAGTTACTTATGTGCGACTTCTGTCATCACATTATCACCATCGTCGTCAACAAGTTTGACAAACCTCGATTTACCACATTTTAAGCACTTGTTCTCTTTCGCATGCTCTTTCCAAAAAAAAACATATAGTTGTCTGGACACACATCGATCTTCTCATATTTTATACCGAGACCAAACAACAATTTCTTCAACTAATATATATCTTTAGTCACTTTGTGGGGTTGTGGAAGGATATCGCTGATCAATTTGATTAGGTTGTTGTAACAGTTGTTGGAAAGGATGTACTTAGACTTAATTGCCATAAGTCTGCTGATGAATGTAAGGAGAGTCACTTCTATGTGTTCATGAAGCGGCTCTTCTGAAGCTTTGAGAAGCTTGAAGAATGCTTCTACCTCCATTGTTGGAGGATCCTCCGTAGCCTCTGGTTCAATAACTTGTATCATCTCATCCATCCGATCAACCCTCATGTTGTCATCATCCTCTTGCACTTCTTGTACGCCTTGAGAAGCTGTCTTGCCGTAAAAGCTTCACACCTCATAATGTGACATGTAACCGTTTCGACACAAGTGTATCGAAACAACATTTCGTACATGGCAGCGTACCTTATTGATCGTCGACAACAAAAAAATTCGATCTACAAAAGCATCTATCTTTGCGAACCATTCATCTGAGTGACCACCTTTCTTGTTCCAACCAGTATACATCCAACTACAGTCTTCACCCATGTTTGAGGCTACATATTAAAGACAGGGAAAATATCGTTAATTTATACTTTACTATATGTCACAACTATCAGAGTGTAAGCTGCGACACTCCTCCCAGCCTGCTCTGAAGCAGCCTGCAAGGTTCTTCTTTTTTCAGAGGGGGCTTGGTGCCCTACGCGACCTGGGCTTGAGAAAGCTGATGGACACCGAGATTTATATGGTTCGGGGCGCTGGAGCGTAATACCCTACGTCCATGGGAGTGCTTGTTCTATTGCTTGAGCATGTGCTCTTGTGCGTTGTGTGATCTGGGATGTGAAATCGGGAACCCTCTGCAGGGCGGTCACCCCGTTCCTTTTATAGCAAAAGGCCGAGGTGGTTACAATGGGGCATGGGGACCGACAGGTGGCCCCAGAGCTAAGTCAACCCTATACACAATATAGTGCTTCGTCCTCTGAGTAGAGTGGCCGGCGGGAGAGTTAAGTCCCGCCGTCTGGCGTGCTGAGCGCCCCCTAACCGTGTGTCAGGTGATGATGAAGACAACGTATTGTCGCCACGTCTTCTTGTGAGACCTATGTGTGCTGAATACATTGGCAATTAGGATAAAAGTTAGCATTAACATTCAAAGTTTTGAATATTGCCAAAACATTCTTCTGTGGCAAGGTCCGACAAGTTCTTTGTTAGGTCCGCCAAGTGTTGGCAAGGTCCGACGCAAGGTCCGGAGAGCTCCTGCAAGGTCCGAAGAGCTTCTGTGAGGTCCGGAGCTTGTTTTTAGGGAGCTCCCGTGAAGTTCAACTCGTAGAACTGCAGCGTCTTGTTTTTGCTTTTAACTCGCAATGTTTCAAACTTGCTTTATGGGAAGGTTTTCTTAGTATTAATTTGCTAAGTTTTTGGTGTGTTTTGGTGGTTATGGCTGTTATCATTTGATATGGTTTGCAACATGCTTATGTGACGTGCTCATGTAAGGTGTTGTGGTTTTCGAACTAACGTGAGTCAAGTCGAGGACTTGTGCTCGGAAGAATTGGTTGTTTATTCATGTGCAGGTGTTGCTTGAGTTCAAGACATGGCTGGTGACGGGATCCTTGGACTAGTCTCAGGGAGGAGATGAGGTTCCAACAACCAAGTTCGGGAGGAGCTGTGGTTGAGTTGATCGGGAGGTCGCGCAGCATGTTTGGATCAAGGGCAGTGCATATGAAGGTTGCGTGTATGTCGTTGGAAGGTGTTTGCACGTGTGCAAGGAGTGCATGGACGTGGCAACATTGTTCCAAGGCGTGATGAAGAGAAGTGGACGTAAAGAATTGGTCGGAAAGGTCCAACCGGCTGGATTGCGTACTCAGGATGAGGCTGAGTCGGATATGGCTCAAATATGGAAGATTTGAGTTGGTTATGATAGGATTTCGTACTAGGCACGAAGTTGAGTTGTTTTAGGAATGTTTAGGACGTTCCTAAGGTGTTTGGAAGTCTCACGATTGCTTCTATCTGTGAATAGAAGAGTCCTGAGCAGTTATGGTAAGTTAGGATACGAGTCCAATTAGGAGTAGGAGTCCTAGATTGGATTGTTTAGCTTTAGGGCTGGCTATAAAAGCAAGGGAGGCCAGAGCTCTCGTGTGTAGAGAACTTTGGGCTGTTCCTCTTGTGTTTCTATTGAATAAAGTTCATAGTTCCGAGTAGCTTTTGTGCCTTGTTCGTCCGACTTGTTGTTCGTCAAGTCTTTCTCGCCGAGTTTCTGGACAGACCGACATTGCTTTGGTGTTTCATTCATAACTCCAGTTTTACAGATCCGATTGATGTGATTCTTTTTGGGTTGTCTTCACAACTCAATTATATATCATCTGTGAAATTTTCACGAGCTTCGGATCTGTAGTTTTTGAGATACACGAGTTTCTTTGCAGCGTTGCAGATCTGTTTTATATCGGGTAGAACAGATTGATCTTCGTTTAATGTTTTGATCGTATCTCAAGTTTTACTTCGTGTTTTCAAGTGATTCTTGTTGCATTAGATCTGTGACTTGATTCTCTACCTCTCTACTTGATTTTTTACGGTTGAACACGTTTGAAAACACTTGCACACACGGTTTCTTTAACCGATTGATTTTTTGCTGAGGGGTTTTTGTTGTTTCCGCTGCAAAAAGTTTTAATCTACCATTCACCCCCTCTGGTAGCTTTTCACGTGCTCTTCGATCCTACAATTGGTATCAGATCCAAGGTGCTCTAATCTTTATGATTTGCACGGGTTTTACTAACCATCATGGAGAAGTACTCCGCAAAACCTTGTGTGTTCAATGTCATCGATTTTCAGGTTTGGAAGGCACGGATGGAGGCGTACATACAGGCGCAAGGCTTCGCCATATGGGAAAAGTGAAAGCATCTAGGCCCCCGTGAGATATGGTTTTGGTGATTAATGACAACCGTTCGTTATTACTAATGAGTTTGTGGATGCGAGGTTTCACATATATCACATCAACCGTTAATGAACTATCTATTCACACCATCTACTGCTCATTGGATACAAATGGAGACCCCTCAATGATCCATTCTAAGGGGTTATTCGATACTCATAAAAACTAAATGAAGAAATCATACAACGACTCTACTTTATCAAAATTGGCAACACAAGGAGCTCACACCTCATCGTAATATCATTTCAAACAAGTATCAAAGAGGTCACTCGAGAGGATTCTAAAAGATCAACTCAAAACAACTCGAAGCAAACAAGTTGCATTCACCGGATCATCCGATGTCTTACAAAAAGACTACATCGGTCGAGTTTGAGTTAGCAGAAGAAGAAGACCTTAGAGCCCAGTACACACCGGATCATCCGATGTGAAGGAAGTGGCACATCGGTTGAGTTCACCCGAAGGATGATATCTGAGTTACTCTGAAGATATACACACCGGATCATCCGATGATGAAATAAGTGTACATCGGTCAAATTCAACAGAGACAATATTTCTGACCCAATTCTGAAGATCAACTCACCGGATCATCCGATGATAAATTGAAGTAACATCGGTCGATTAAAAGATCCAACGGTTATATCCAACGGTCACATCTGACACGTGACATCAGCTAATTTGGAATTCGACCGATGATCATATAAAGGGGTGCATCGGAGGATCCGATGTTAACTGACAAAGTCTGCCCACTTTTCCAACGGCTATCTCGTGTGGGCTGGCTATAAATACCCCTCCAACCGGCCATTTCGATAAGTCTTGATCTCCTGAGCCTCACTACACATTCTCAAGCATTCAAGACCAAGAGCTACCACTTCCACACTTCAAAACCTCTTGTAATCCAACTATAGGTTATATCTAGCTAGAGAGAAGCTTGTGTGCGTCCATTCTTGGTGATTGGAATCTCTAGACTAGTGAGAGAGAGTGTCTTGGTGACTTCTCTCACCCTGTAAACGTTGGAGGAAGAAGAGATCACTCCGGAGCTTACCAAGGTGTTTGTGGAAGCCCGGAGGATCACCGTTGTACAAGGCTTGAGCTCCACCTTGCCGGAGAGGGCGAACGGAGAAAGATAGTGGATTCCCTTGTCTTGGTGACTTGGGAGTGGCCATACCCTTTGGTGGGTGCCACAACGTGGATGTAGGAAGATTTTTATGATCTTACCGAACCACGGGAAAAATCGCCGTGTCTCCGAGTCTCCGCGAGAGTTTGCATTTCTCTCCTCACTCCTTACTATTACGCTTTTACTGTTCCGCACTTAACTCTCTTACTTGCGTACTTAGTTCGCATAGGGAATTGGGCTTCAACCATTAAAGTTTTAAATTGCTCTAAAATTTTAAAAAGCCCAATTCACCCCCCCTCTTGGGCGTTTCGATCCTTACAATTGGTATCAGAGCCTGGTTGCTCATTGGATCATTCTAGCTTCACCGCTAGAGAGCAAAAATGGCCAAGAATGGGGGCTCGGTTCCTACCTTCGAGGGCAAGAATTTTGCTTATTGGAAAGCACGCATGCGCGCTTACCTTGAGGCAATTGCTCCCGAAGTGTGGGAAGCGACCCATGCGGGGTTTGGAAATCTTGACTATGTTGGAGACCAATTAAAATGGGATGCTAAGGCTAGAAATGCCATATATGAATGCATTAGTCAAGATGTTTTTGCTAGGATTGCTAGCAAGGAAAAAGCATGTGAAATTTGGGCATGTCTAGTTGAAATACATGAGGGCTCATCTCGTGTCAAAGAACTCAAATATCACATGCTTAAATCAAAATATGATGAATTTAGGATGCTTCCTCATGAAAACGTTAATCAAATGTTTTCTCGTTTAAATGTGCTCATTGAGGAAATTAATGCACTTGATATTGCTTCTCTTGGCAAGGGACTTATAAATCGCAAGATCCTCATGCTTCTACCCAAGCCCAAGTACAACATTATCAATTCAATGCTCCAAAAAGAGTCACTAGACAACATTGAAGTTTCGGAGCTCATTGGAGAAATTCATGCTCATGAAATGAGCGTACTTGGAATGATGGAGGAGTCATCATCAAAAACCATTGCTCTCAAGGCGTCAACCAAGAAGACAACTCTCAAGAAGAAGAAAGTGGTTGAGCCTAGCTCAAGTGAAGGAGAGCAAGAAACAAGTGAAGATGATGATGATGAGCTTGCTTTAATGATGAGAAAATTCTCACGCCTCAACTCTAAAATTGCAAAGAAGGGATACTCTTTTGATCCCAAAAAGAAAGCCTTCTTGCCAAGAAAAGATGAAAACAAGACGTGCTACAATTGTGGTGATCTAGGCCACATATCATATGACTGCCCAAGACCGGACAAAAGAAAGGAAATTAGCAAGCATCACAAGCTAGAAGAAAGTGATGGTGAAGAGGAGGTCAATCCCAAGCGCTCCTTTGGAAAGAAGAAATTTGACAAAGGCAAGAAAACCAAGCTCTTTCCAAAGAAAAGAAGAGGGCCTCAAAAGGTCTTCATGTGTGAAGCAAATGAGTGGATCACGGATGAAGAGTCAAGCGATGAAGATAGTGAAAATGAAGAAAACTTGGCGGGCCTCGCCATCGTCAACAAGAATGACTCCCCTCTTCGTCCACCTCCTATGTGCCTAATGGCGAAAGGTAACTCAAAGGTATGTGAAGACTCTAGCGATGATGATGAGGAGCTTTCACCCGATGAATTAGCATCCATGATTAGTGAATATCATGCCATGATAAAAAGGGAAAAGGCTAAGGTTAAGGCTCTTGAGCTAGCTCGTGCTAAGCTTGAAGGTGCTAACCTCGATTTGCATGACAAGTATGTAACCATACTTAAAGAGCATGACACGCTCAACTTAAATGTCAAACAAATCGAGGATGAAAATGCTACAATCAAGCTTAAGTATCATGAGCTTGACTTAGCTAACTTAGCACTCTTGGCAAAGCACAATGAGTTGGTTCAAGAACATGAAGTGCTTAACCGTGCTTATGAAGCTATTAAACTTAAATTGAAAAACACAAAGAAAGAAACCCTTGATGGCAAAATATCATCTAATTCACATGCCACTAATGTTTTGGATAAGTCTTTGCCTTTGAAAGCAAGCCCTAGGGAGAAGGAGCTAATGGACGAAATTGAAAGTCTTCGCACTAGTGTGGCAAGACTCTCTAAGGGGGAGGATAAGCACAAGGAAATCCTCTACCAACAAGCGAAAAGCTTCAACAAGAGAGGACTTGGATCCTTCCCGGTACCCAACAAAGGAAAGGTGCCCTCACCGGAGCTTAGGACAAGCTTCATCAAGGAAGTTGGGTCATATTGCCAACATTGTGAGGTCACCGGACATCACACGAGGGAATGTCCTCTTCCCAACCGTCCTTCTCCCAAATTGCCTCCTAACTACAAATCTACTTTCAATGATTATCACTATCTATTGAGCAAAGTAGGTGGAAAGGTGAAGGCAAGGTTCATCGGCAAAGACATCAAGGGCATGAAGGGGAAGCTCCCCAAGCAACTTTGGGTTCCAAAATCACTTGTATCACACATACAAGGACCTAAGTTGGCTTGGGTTCCTAAACTCAAAAACTAACTTCATGTGTGTAGGTGAACTACAAAGCCGGAGGAAAGCATTGGGTACTCGATAGTGGGTGCACTCAACATATGACCGGCAATGATGGTATGTTCACCTCCATAGAAAACCCCGGCAATCATGAACAAGTCACCTTTGGTGATAACTCAAAGGGGAAGGTAATTGGTTTGGGTAAAATTGCTATTTCTCATGATTTGTCCATCTCTAATGTGCTTTACGTTAAGTCTCTTAGCTTCAATTTACTTTCTATTGCACAATTATGTGATCTTGGACTAACATGCACATTTGACAAGAATGGTGTTGTGGTGACTAGTGAGTCAAGTAAAGAACTAATATTCAAAGGTTTTCGGCATGGACATCTTTACTTGGTGGACTTTTCCAACAAAAATGCTAGCTTGACCACTTGTCTTTTCACCAAGACTAGTTTGGGGTGGCTATGGCATCGGCGCATTGCTCACATTGGGATGAGCAAGCTCAAGAAGTCATTCAAGCTTGGGATGGTGACCGGCGTGAAGGATGTCACATTTGAGAAGAACAAGCTTTGTAGCGCATGTCAAGCCGGGAAGCAAGTTGCCTCACACCATCCGTTAAAGACAATGGTGTCAACCTCCAAGCCACTTGAACTACTTCACATGGACCTCTTCGGACCGTCCACGTATCAAAGCCTTGGCGGTAACCTCTATTGTCTTGTTATTGTTGATGACTACTCTCGCTATGCTTGGACATTGTTCCTAGGCGACAAGGGTGAAACTCCGGAAATCTTCAAGACCTTCGCTAAACGAGCTCAAAGGGAATTTCAACTTCCCATCATCAAGGTCCGGAGTGACAACGGCACCGAGTTCAAGAACTACAACATTGGGGAGTGGTGTGATCGTGAAGGCGTGAAGCACGAGTTTTCGGCCACATACACCCCTCAACAAAATGGTGTCGTTGAAAGGAAGAACAAGACTCTCATCACCCTTGCAAGAGCAATGCTTGATGACTATGGCACGTCGGAGAAGTTTTGGGCCGAAGCAATCAACACGGCGTGCCATGCTGCAAATAGGGTCTACCTTCATCGACTTCTTCAAAAGACCCCATATGAGCTCCTCATTGGGAGAAAGCCCAACATCTCCTACTTCCGAGTCTTCGGGTGCAAGTGCTACATCTACCGCAAGAAAAGGCTCGGTAAGTTTGAAAGAAGGTGTGATGTTGGTATCTTTCTTGGTTATGCGTCAAACTCAAAAGCATATCGAGTATTCAACCAAACCTCCGGGTTAGTTGAAGAAAGTTGTGATGTTGAGTTTGATGAGACTAATGGCTCCCAAGAGGAGGGTTTTGGTCATGATGATATAGATGATGAGCCTCTACGAGAAGCTATGAAGAACATGACCATAGGAGACATCAAGCCCGAAGTTGAGGAGAGCCATGATCAAGGGGGGAGCCTCAAGTTCCAACATCAACACCTCCATGGCGCCTCAAATTGATGAAGAAGAAGAGAAAAATGATCCATTGCCAATGCAAGATTCACATGCCACACAACACCAAGAAGAAGAAGAAGTCCAAGGTCAAGTCCAACCACAAGACGAGCAAGATGCCTCACCACCACCAAGTGCCTCACAACCTCTTATGAGGCATGGGCGCATCTCCAAGGCACATCCGATGGATCAAATCATCGGAAGTCCATCACGGGGAGTAAGTACTCGTTCTCGCCATGTTGCTTCATTTTGTGAGCACTACTCCTTTGTTTCGTGTGTAGAACCCACAAATATTGAGGAAGCACTCCAAGATCCAAATTGGGTGATGGCTATGCAAGAAGAACTCAACAACTTCACCCGCAATAAAGTTTGGGTACTGGAGGAGCGACCTAAGGACAAGAACGTCATCGGAACGAAGTGGGTGTACCGCAACAAACAAGACGAGAATGGCGTGGTGGTCCGCAACAAGGCAAGGCTTGTGGCCAAGGGTTTTTCACAAGTAGAAGGACTAGATTTTGGAGAAACCTTTGCCCCGGTCGCACGGTTAGAAGCTATTCGTATACTCCTAGCTTTTGCTTCACATCACAATATTATGCTTTATCAAATGGATGTGAAAAGTGCTTTCCTCAATGGTTATATTAACGAGCTTGTTTTCGTTGAGCAACCTCCCGGGTTTGAAGATCCGAGGAATCCTAACCATGTGTATAGGTTACACAAGGCACTCTACGGGCTCAAGCAAGCACCTAGGGCATGGTATGAACGTCTTAGGGATTTCCTAGTCATGCAAGGATTCAAGATCGGGAGGGTGGATACTACACTTTTCACCAAGGACATCAACGGGGATTTATTTCTTTGTCAAATTTACGTTGATGACATTATTTTTGGCTCGACTAACAAATCTCTTAGTCTTGAGTTTGGCACCATGATGTCTAGGGAGTTCGAGATGTCAATGATTGGAGAACTCAATTTCTTCCTAGGATTTCAAATCAAGCAACTTCAAGAGGGGACCTTCATCTACCAAGAAAAGTACACCAAAGACCTCTTGAAGAAGTTTGAAATGGAAGATTGCAGCTCAAGAAGCACTCCAATGGCAACAAATTGTCATCTCGACGCGGACATGGACGGTAAACCTATTGATCAATCTCATTACCGTTCCATGATTGGTTCATTATTATATCTTACCGCATCTAGGCCCGACATCATGTTTAGTGTGTGCTTGTGTGCTCGCTTTCAAGCAGCACCTAAAGAATCGCATCGTAAGGCGGTCTTTAGGATACTTAGGTATCTCAAGCATACCCCAAGTGTAGGTTTGTGGTACCCCAAGAACGCTAGTTTTCATCTCTTGGGTTACTCGGATTCGGACTTTGCTGGATGCCGTGTGGATCGCAAGAGTACATCCGGTGGGTGCCACTTACTTGGGCGTTCCCTAGTATCTTGGTCGAGCAAAAAGCAAAACTCCGTGGCTTTGTCCACCGCGGAGGCAGAGTATATAGCGGCCGGCGCATGTTGTGCCTAAATTCTATATATGAAGCAAACCCTTTTGGACTTTGGAATTAAGCTTGATTGTGTGCCTCTCCTTTGTGACAATGAAAGTGCGGTTAAGATAACTAGAAACCCCGTTCAACACTCCCGCACTAAGCACATTGATATTCGCCATCACTTCTTGCGGGACCATGAGGCTAAAGGAGACATCTCTTTGCAAGGTGTAAGGTCCGAAGAACAATTGGCAGATATCTTCACTAAACCACTTGACGAGAAAACTTTTTCTAGACTAAGAAGTGAATTAAATGTGCTAGATGCATCTAACGTCATGTAAGTTGCCATGTTCATGTAAGGCTGCATATCAAATAGGTCTTGTCTAACTCCCAAAGGATAGGGGCAAGCTAGAAATAGCTTTTCCTGAGGAAGCCTTTGGCAGGTTTAAACTTGGCAAGATAGATTTACATTACGCCTTGCATGATTCCTGCCATATAGACTTGCACTCATTCAATATCTTGCATCAGTTTGGTTGGCATTGCATACGGTAGATTGTCACAAAGGGGAACCACATCATGAGAAGGAGACTTGTTCAAAATGCAATAACTCAACTCATATGATGTGGATAAAGCAAAATTCTAAAGGTACATGCTTTAAAGAGATAGAAGTTCTCTACACTCTAGCTCACAAAGCATGGGCCATACATTTTCATGGTTTCACTCCTAACCCTGTGTGTTCTCTTTGCTTA
Source organism: Neostapfia colusana (assembly GCA_030760725.1). Classification (NCBI taxonomy): domain Eukaryota; kingdom Viridiplantae; phylum Streptophyta; class Magnoliopsida; order Poales; family Poaceae; genus Neostapfia; species Neostapfia colusana. The sequence continues at coordinate 24,813,261 of JASWHV010000017.1, read as the reverse complement.
AGGGCTTAGCCAATATGTGGCACTATATTTAAGGCCTTATATTAGAGGTTAGGAGTTGCCCAAAAAGTCCTAAGACCAATCCTTATCTTTGTGTGCTTAAGTCAAAGGACATATATGGGCAGTCTTAGAGTTTCTGTAGTCATCGGATTATCCGATGCTAGGGCCAGCAGATCATCGGATCAATTGGTGCTTCACCTCAGTGCTCAGATCAAGTCAGATGTCACAAATCAACCGATGAGTTCTTTTCAGAAGGCATCGGAGCACCCGATGTTTAGTCTTCCTGGTGCCCTGCAGAAATCGACCGATGATCACCAACTCAACGTCGGATCATCCGGTGTGCAAAGAGAGTCTTTGGAACAACTCTCTGTTGAACTCAACCGATGCATCCTCCGATGATCATCGGTCCATCCGGTGTTTTATGCGCGGCTAGGGTTTGCCCGTACAGTTTAAAAAGGGGGGTCGGCCGCCGATTCCTTTTTCCTTCTTTCCCGAGCTCCGCCGCCGCCCGACGCCCCCGTCGCCGTCCTCGCCTCCCTGCCGCAGCCGCCGCCTCCCTGCTGCAACCGCCACCGCCGCCGCATCACTGCCGCAGCCGCCGCCGCCTCCCTGCTGCAGCCGCCGCCGCCTCCCTACCGCCGCCGCCGCCCTTCGGCCGCCGCCGCCTCCCAGGTGCCGCCTTCGCCGCCTCCCACGCACAACCGCCTCTCCCGCGCACGCCACCTCCCGCGCGCGTCGTCTCCCCTCCACCACTCGCCGCCGGCACGCATCACCCTCTCCGCTAGGGTTTCGCCGAGGTTCACCGATTCGTCGATAAGGTTTGCTCCGTGCCGCGCAACGCCTTTCATTGTTTTCGTCGTGCATCTTCACCGACGCTAACCCTAGCTCTCAATTGCATCAAGATGGGTCGCGATCGCAAAGGAAAGGGCAAGGCTATTGAGGAGCCCGCCGCGAAGAAGCGCAAAATGTCCAAGGACACTCGTCGTGCGGAGTTGGCCGCTCGCGCCGCCGAGGAGCGTGAGCGCGGCCATCGCGGTTCCTTACGGATCCGCGAGTCCCGGCAGAGGCAGGAGCAGCCTCCGATCCAGCCGGTGCCTCCCGAGGGCTCCGACGAGGAGGAGACCGAGGTGCCGCCACTCATCCGCCGGCGCACCCCGAGGACTCGTGGGGGTGGACAGACCCCTACGGCGAGTCGGCGTCCCTCTGCGGCTGACCGCGCCGAGGACAGAGAGGCCGAAAGGGCCATCCACCTGATGGACACAGCTGTCCGTGTTGCCGAGGATGTCAGACTCACCGACTACAGGAAGACAAAGGCTAGGCAACTGAAGAAGCTCAGATGGTCAGTGATCCTTGAGGAGTGGTTCCCGCGGCCTAGGGACTCTCGAGTTGACTCCCGTTTCTGGACCCTGACACAGGCGTCCTTGTACGAGACTTACAGGCGTCGGGGTCACAAGCTATTCCAGCATAACAGCATTGACTGGGATCAGCTTGCAGTGGCAGCAGGACACGGGATCAGGCCCCTCTTTGAGAGATACAGAGGACTTGTGGATTTGCTCTCACACCAGAGGAGTGCCTACGTCGAGGAGTGGGTCAGGGTGTTCTACGCGACACTCTATGTTTCTGAGGGCCGTCGCTCGATCCACTTCATGTTCATGGGGCGGATCCACGACGTGTCTCGCGACTTGTTGGGCAGACTGCTCGGTGTGGAGCTTTCTACTACGTGTCTGCACCAGATAGTCTACGGAGACGCAGACCCGCCGAGGAGGCCACTGACTGGAGGAGTGGCACCACCTTTCGAGGAGATCAGAGGTCTGTTCACTCAGACGTTCACTCCTGACCAGCCGAGGGTGCCAGCTCTTCTCACCCCAGCAGCCCGGACAGTTCACCACGTCCTCAGGCGTACCCTGCTGCCGAGGTCCGGCTACTTGGAGGGATTCACGAGCCTTCAGCAGACCATCCTGTTCTATGTGATGAACGGGATGGAGTTCGACATAGTAGACATTCTAATCTGCGAAATGGAGGACGTGATCACCGATGGAGTTGGGATGCTACGACAGCTGGTCTTTGGTCACTGGATCTGTCACCTTCTTCACCAGCTGGTTCCAGAGGACACTCCAGGAGTCTCTCAGCTGACAGAGATGCACGTGACCCGGTTCAGCCACTACCGAGTCCCCACTCCGGGAGACCGCCGCCTTGGCCGTCCCGTCGAGCGTGAGGTACGAGCCAGACTGTCCGAGGAGGACTGGGCAGAGCTGACTCAGGAGGACGCAGAGCTGGCACAGGCAGAGGCTCAGGGAGGAGACCTACAGCACGTGTGGTCGGACAGCGACACCAGCGACAGTGTCGAGGAGTACTTCCCTCCTGCTCCTCCCTCACCGAGGCAGCACGACGCAGAGGCAGGAGGCTCAGCTGCTCCACCACCTTCACCTCCTCCAGTGTCAGAGGCTCAGGTGACTCAGCCGTCAGAGCTCACTGCTTTACTTCAGCGGATGGCTCAGCAGCAGGAGCAGCAGGCAGCTCGACAGGAGGAGCTTCAGAGGCAGCAGCAGGAGATGCAGCTGGAGATCGCCCGTCAGAGGCGAGAGGACACCGACAGGTTCACCAACCTTGTCGATCAGATGACGCGACGCACTCTGGACCAGCAGCAGCAGACTCAGCAGATGCTGTTGGGCATCCTGGGGTTGGTCACCAACCTCTATCAGCAGACAGGAGTCGCTCTTCCACCTCAGCACTCAGGACTCGGTCAGGTTCCAGGTGCACCGTCACTAGCGCCAGCTCCAGTACTGCCACCGACGCCGTTCCAGTCCTCACCTCTTCCGGCAGTACCTCCACCGGCGCCTGCAGCCTCAGCGGATCCCCCAGCAGCTCCAGCTCCAGCTCCCGCTCCAGCTCCAGCACCAGCGACCTCTACCTCCAGCAGCTCCGACGACAGCACCGTCGACGCCGACCGCTTCACCATCGCCAGGAGCGCGCCTGAGTCGTAGGCACTCGACTTCCCTTTTTTGGTGTCTTGATGCCAAAGGGGGAGAAGAGTTAGAGTCAGGGGGAGGGTTAGCTCAGTTCTAGGGGGAGTGTCTATGTCTACACTTTTGCTACTATATCTGAGATTGTCCTTTTGCTACTTTATTTGAGATTGATCGTTATTATTATTTGCTATTATTGTACTCCGGGTGCTACTCTGTGCTCTTACGCCTTATCGTTTATTATTTGAGCCTTCGAGCCACTTGTGTTACAAATTTGTACCTGTTATATTTCTTTTTGGAGCATTGTGTTTTAATTCAATTATATGCTCTACTCGTTGTGTTGTCATCAATCACCAAAAAGGGGGAGATTGAAAGCATCTAGGCCCCCGTGAGATATGGTTTTGGTGATTAATGACAACCGTTCGTTATTACTAATGAGTTTGTGGATGCGAGGTTTCACATATATCACATCAACCGTTAATGAACTATCTATTCACACCATCTACTGCTCATTGGATACAAATGGAGACCCCTCAATGATCCATTCTAAGGGGTTATTCGATACTCATAAAAACTAAATGAAGAAATCATACAACGACTCTACTTTATCAAAATTGGCAACACAAGGAGCTCACACCTCATCGTAATATCATTTCAAACAAGTATCAAAGAGGTCACTCGAGAGGATTCTAAAAGATCAACTCAAAACAACTCGAAGCAAACAAGTTGCATTCACCGGATCATCCGATGTCTTACAAAAAGACTACATCGGTCGAGTTTGAGTTAGCAGAAGAAGAAGACCTTAGAGCCCAGTACACACCGGATCATCCGATGTGAAGGAAGTGGCACATCGGTTGAGTTCACCCGAAGGATGATATCTGAGTTACTCTGAAGATATACACACCGGATCATCCGATGATGAAATAAGTGTACATCGGTCAAATTCAACAGAGACAATATTTCTGACCCAATTCTGAAGATCAACTCACCGGATCATCCGATGATAAATTGAAGTAACATCGGTCGATTAAAAGATCCAACGGTTATATCCAACGGTCACATCTGACACGTGACATCAGCTAATTTGGAATTCGACCGATGATCATATAAAGGGGTGCATCGGAGGATCCGATGTTAACTGACAAAGTCTGCCCACTTTTCCAACGGCTATCTCGTGTGGGCTGGCTATAAATACCCCTCCAACCGGCCATTTCGATAAGTCTTGATCTCCTGAGCCTCACTACACATTCTCAAGCATTCAAGACCAAGAGCTACCACTTCCACACTTCAAAACCTCTTGTAATCCAACTATAGGTTATATCTAGCTAGAGAGAAGCTTGTGTGCGTCCATTCTTGGTGATTGGAATCTCTAGACTAGTGAGAGAGAGTGTCTTGGTGACTTCTCTCACCTTGTAAACGTTGGAGGAAGAAGAGATCACTCCGGAGCTTACCAAGGTGTTTGTGGAAGCCCGGAGGATCACCGTTGTACAAGGCTTGAGCTCCACCTTGCCGGAGAGGGCGAACGGAGAAAGATAGTGGATTCCCTTGTCTTGGTGACTTGGGAGTGGCCATACCCTTTGGTGGGTGCCACAACGTGGATGTAGGAAGATTTTTATGATCTTACCGAACCACGGGAAAAATCGCCGTGTCTCCGAGTCTCCGCGAGAGTTTGCATTTCTCTCCTCACTCCTTACTATTACGCTTTTACTGTTCCGCACTTAACTCTCTTACTTGCGTACTTAGTTCGCATAGGGAATTGGGCTTCAACCATTAAAGTTTTAAATTGCTCTAAAATTTTAAAAAGCCCAATTCACCCCCCCCTCTTGGGCGTTTCGATCCTTACAAAAAGGTCTACCGGAACTTCGATGTACCACCCAACGATCAAGTTACGGCTGCGAACAGAGAGATGTTGACAACAACAACAAGGCTTGCAACTTGATCATCCAAGGATTGACTCAAAGCGACTTCGACCGTGTTGCACACCTCTGATCTGCATATGATGTTTGGAAAGCTCTTTGTGACTACCATGAAGGATCCAATACGATCAAGGAGGTAAGGCAAGATATGTTCAAGAAATAATACATGCGTTTTGAGATGCAACCCGGTGAGTCAATTGACGACCTTTTTGCTCGCTTTAATAAAATTCTCAGCAACTTGCGTAGTGTCAATGTTAACTTTTCAGATGCTGAAAATGCTAGATAATTGTTAGGAGCATTAGATATGTCAATTTGGGAGATGAAAGTTACATCTATTCATGAATCTACTGTCATGAGTTCTCTTACTTTAGACGTGCTTTATTCTAAATTGAAAACTCATGAAATTGACATCATCTCACGTAAAAACCCCAACAAGTCTATTGCATTTGTTTCGCAACGTGACATGTCTAGTTCTAGTCAATCATCATCTAGTGGTGCACTCTCTTTGCTGTCCTCTCTAACCCTTGAACAGATTGAAGAGTTTCCAGAGGAGGAGCTTGCACTCATCTCTACTCGGTTCTCAAAAGCATTGCAAAATGTGAGAACTAGAAGGAGAGGAAGCTCTGGACCTCAACGATGTTTTGAATGTGGTAAGACAGGACATTTTCGTACGGAGTGCCCTAACCTTTCAGGTCCGACTTCACGTGAAGAAAAGCAAATAGGGCCGAAGAAATTGTTTGCAAAGAATAAGAAGAAGAAAGATTTATCAATGCGCAACATAGTGCATAGTATGATCTCTGCACTTCAAGATTTCGGCTCAAGTGATGTGGACACCGGTAGTGATGAAGATGAAGAAGCTATAGCAAATATGTTCTGCATGGCAAGCAAGTCAAGTTCAAGCTCCGAGGAGGCAGAACACAACAGCGACGATGAAGAGGTATGTCCCACTTGCGAAGAAATGTGTGATGCTATTTCTCGTGCCACTGTTATATTAAAGAAAAAGGATAAAAAACTTAGGAACAATGCTGTTAAAATTGAATCACTAGAATCTAAAATTAATCGTTTAAAAACTTTGATTCCTAGTGATGATTCTTGTTCCTCATGTGATTTAATTTATGAACAATTATCCTCTTTAAGAAGTGCACACGCATCTACACTTGATAAACTTGAATTTGAAATTGAAAAGAACAAAGAGCTTGCTGCACTTAATGATAAAAATTTGAAAGATGCTTGTTGTTCTACAATTGATTTGCATTGTTCTTCATGTGATGATCTGAATAAGAAACTAAATGATGCTATGAATGAGATTTCTATTTTGAACAATGCTTTACGTGTGCATGAAGTTAAATATTGTTCAAATTGCAAACTAAAAGGAAAAACTTCATGTGAAAACTGTTTTGATCTGTCCAATAAACTTGATGACATGCATAGGACACTAGATCGGTTTTCTAATGCAAATAAGAACCTAAACTTGCTGCTGAATTCTTCCAAGTCTTGTAATGATAAAACTGGTTTAGCTTTTAATTCTCATGCTCATGCTAAGGCACACCCACCTAAAGTTGTAAAGTCATTAGGAAGCGGTTTGATTCAAACAGCTCCTAGACAAAAAGAGGTGATTTTCAAATCTGCAGGAGTACTGTCCCATTCGGGTTCTAATAAACGTGTTGCTTGCTCATCTAGACATGATAATAAGGTTATTTTTCATTGTACCTACTGTGGTAGAGATGGTCATGTCATGGATTTTTGTTATAGACTAGCTAAACACGATAAGAAACAAAGAATACTTGCTAGATCACATAACAACCAAGCAAAATCTGCTAGACCGAATGTTCGGAGCTTGCAACCTGCTGTAATGAGTCAAAAACTTGCTCCCGGACCTACTGTTTTTTGTGCTACATATAACACATCTTCTAAGTCAGTAGTTGGGAACAAAAATTTTCGATGTTTGGCTCATAAACCTGCTGTACCTTCTCAGCTTTCGCATGTTATTCCTGTTGGACGTCGTGTGACTCAGTACTGGATTCCTAAAAGTCTTTTAACTAACCCCAGTATTGAGTCATCGACGTATTGTGCTGCTGTGTAGGTTTCACGTTTGAGGAAGGAGAACATTTGGATTGTGGATTCAGGTTGCTCCGGTAACAAAGAATGGTTCTCCTCTCTCTCTTTTGTGTCACGTGTAGAAAATGTTACTTTCGCCGATAACTCTTCTACTCCCATAATTGCTAAAGGTTCGGTTAGAGTAAACAATCTCTACACTTTGAAAGATGTGGCACTTGTTAAAAATTTGAAATACAACTTGCTTTCGGTTTCACAATTGCTAGATGAAAATCTAGAGGTTAGCTTTGCTAAAAATTGCTGCAAGGTTGTAGATTCAAAAGGTGAGCTTTTGTTTAACATGTCTAGGTTTGGAAGAGTTTTTAAAGCTGATTTTGATTTGTCAACTTCTAAGCATCGGTGTCTAGTTGCTAATGATACAAAGGATCTATATTTTTGGCATCGTAGACTTGGTCACATAGGCTTTGATCATCTCACTCGTGTTAGTGCTCTCGATCGCATACGTGGGCTGCCGAAGCTTAAAAAGGACAATGATATTGTGTGCTCTTCTTGTAGACATGCTAAGTTTGTTGCAGGTTCACATGCTCCTCTCACAATAACCATGACAGCTGAACCGGGACAACTTTTACATCTTGAACACAGTAGGTCCGACACGTGTTCAATCCTTCGGAGGTAAATGGTATGTGCTTGTGATTGTTGATGATTATTCCAGATAATCTTGGGTTTATTTTATGGCATCTAAGAATGAAGCTTTTAGTCATTTTAGAACTTTATTTCTTAGATTATCTATTGATCACCCAGGATCATTAAAAGCAATTAGAAGTGATAACGGAACTGAGTTTAAAAACCAATCCTTTGATCACATTTGTGCTGAAAATGGAATAGATCATCAATACTCTTCACCCTATGTACCACAACAAAATGGTGTCATAGAAAGAAAGAACAGGACCTTAGTTGAGATGGCTAGGACTATGCTTGATGAATATCAAACTCCTAGGAAATTTTGGGCTGATGTAATTGCAACCGCTTGTTATGTCTCAAATTGTGTTTTCTTACGTGCTAAGCTTGGAAAAACCCCATATGAGCTCCGGTTTGGACATAGGCCTAGTGTTACACACTTTAGAGTTTTTGGTTGCAAATGCTTTGTTAAGAAACATGGTAATCTTGATAAATTTGAAGCTAGATCCATTGATGACATGTTTCTTGGTTATCCATCTCATACTAGAGGCTACCGTGTGCTTTTACTTGACACTAACAAAATTGTGGAGACTTGCGAGGTTTCTTTTGATGAATCTAGCCCAAGTATTAGCTCCAATATTGCAGGTCCGGATCCATATCCGCAGGGGGAGAGTATTTTTATTGAAGAAGATGAAGAAGTGGTGCTGCTGTCCGAAAACTCAGAAGTAAATAACGATCAAGCTGCTAATTTTGCACCACAACCAGCACCAACAGTCACTACTGTTGGTTCGGACCTTCCTCAATCAATAAGCTCTCCTAATCAAAGGTCCGAACATGAAGAATAAGGTGCTTGTGAAGTGTCTACTCCCCTCCGAGTACTCAAAAGTCATCCTCCACAACAAATCATTGGAAGCTTGCATGAACGAGTCACTCGATCCAGATTTTGCGATCCAAACTCTCATGCTCATTCTGCTTTTGTTGCTTCTTTTGAACCCAAGGATATATCACACGCACTCACTAATGAATCTTGGATTAATGCCATGCAAGAAGAGTTAGAAAATTTTGAAAGAAATAATGTTTGGAAACTTGTACCTCCACCTCAAGGTCACACATTAATTGGAACTAAATGGGTATTTAAAAATAAGCAAAGTGAGGATGGGGTTGTGGTTAGGAATAAATCTAGGTTGGTTGCTCAAGGTTTCACTCAAATTGAAGGTCTAGATTTTGATGAAACATTTGCTCCTGTTGCTAGATTAGAAGCTATAAGAATTTTATTAGCATTTGCTGCATCTAAAGGTTTCAAGTTATATCAAATGGATTTTAAAAGTGCTTTTCTTAATGGCTACATAGAGGAGGAGGTTTATGTTAAGCAACCACCGGATTTTGAAAATCCAAATTTCTTCCTAATCATGTTTACAAACTGTCCAAAGCCTTGTACGGTCTAAAACAAGCCCCTAGAGCATGGTATGATAGGTTAAAAATATTCTTACTTGAAAAGGGGTTTACCATGGGCAAGGTTGATAAAACTCTTTTTGTACTTAAGCATGGTAATGACTCATTATTCGTTCAAGTGTATGTGGATGATATTATCTTTGGTTGTGCTTCTCATGATCTCGTGTCCAAGTTTTCAGCTATGATGAGTTCAGAATTTGAGATGAGTATGATGGGAGAACTCACATACTTTTTGGGGCTGCAAATCAAGCAAACAAAAGAAGGAACTTTTGTGCATCAAACTAAGTATACAAAGGACCTTCTTAAGCGCTTCAACATGGACAAATGCAAGCCTCTTCGAACACCAATGAGAACAGCAACAACACTTGAACTTGACGAAGATGGTGACCCGATCGATAAAAAAGAATACAGAAGTATGATTGGATCACTTTTGTATCTCACGGCGTCAAGACCGGACATACAATTCAGCGTATGTCTTTGTGCATGTTTTCAAGCTTCTTCACGTGCTTCACATCGCCAAGCCATCAAAAGGATTCTCAGGTACCTACATGGAACTCAAGAATTTGGCATTTTTCTTCCTTCTTCCTCAACCGTTTCTTTGAAAGCTTTTCCGGATGCTGATTTTGGGGTTGTAGGATTGATAGGAAAAGTACTTCGGGTGCTTGTCATTTTCTTGGTAATTCACTTGTTGCTTGGTCCTCTAGAAAACAAAGTTCAGTTGCACAATCCACGGCCGAATCTGAATATGTAGCTGCGGCTAGCGCTTGCTCACAAATTCTTTGGATTGTTCAAACACTTAAGGACTATGGGGTTGATTTAGATAGTGTTCCACTGTTTTGTGATAACACTAGTGCAATTTGTATTGCTAAAAACCCCGTGAAACACTCTAGAACTAAGCACATTGACATTAGGTATCACTTTCTTTGTGATAATGTTGAAAAAGGAAACATTGTGCTTCACCATGTCGATACCGAACAACAATTGGCTGATATTTTTACAAAACCTTTGGATTTCACTCGTTTTTGTTTCATTCGTAGTGAAATAGGGGTTATGCATCCTCATAGCTTAAATTGAGGGGGAGTTTTTGAAACTTTGAAAGTCTATGTGTGAATCTGAAACTAAAATAATATGAGCATAGTATTTCATACATATATGACTTTGTGATTCCTTTTATAGACTGAAAGTTCTTACTACATTACTCATGTTATACATTTTGTAGTTTTTGCCATGACTAGTAATTGGAATAATTACTTACACTAAATCTGGTCATGATCGGACTTTCTTGCTGTTTTGAACTTGTTGCGTGCTCACAAGTGCTTTTAATCATAAAAAAAATTAATCAAGTGATCAGCTCACATGTTGAGTTTTCAAATAAAAAATTGAGAAAAGATCAAGAGAATATGCATGCATCGCACTTCTTCTTTTAAGATTGCTTATCATTGCAATAAGATATGAACTTGGAAGGAATTGTGTATGACTAAAACCATGTCCTTAAGCTTCTGATTGTCAAATGGCATAGGCTTGGCTTGGTTGGTTAGAATAAGGCTGATGCGGCATATAATCTCTTGCAAATATCATATGATCAATTTTGTGCCTTAAATGATTATGAATAATAAAAATGCAGCAACAAGTGTCATGTTTTCAGGTTTTGAAATAGTTGAGTAAGGGAGATCATGACTTGCTTAAACTAAAAAATACATTTGATCTCTAGCATGGCTTACACTACTTTATGTATCTCATTGATGTGATAGTGTAAGTAACCTGATAGTATGACTTGGATGAACTTTGTTTTGTATGTATATGTTATAATATGCTCATAACATTTAAAAATTTCTCTTTTGAACCTTGCTGAATACATTATCAAAGGGGGAGAAATATGTATAAGGAGAGATTTTTTTACACTTTGCATATGTTATACACTTTCTTCCTTCTCTGATTTTAAAAAATGGGGAGAAATTAATAAAGGGGGAGAAATGAGTTTTCAAATCTTTTCAAAACTTTTCATAAGCCAATGTTCGGATTTTAATTGGTGTTGCCAATGCATTCATCAAGGGGGAGATTGTGAGACCTATGTGTGCTGAATACATTGGCAATTAGGATAAAAGTTAGCATTAACATTCAAAGTTTTGAATATTGCCAAAACATTCTTCTGTGGCAAGGTCCGACAAGTTCTTTGTTAGGTCCGCCAAGTGTTAGCAAGGTCCGACGCAAGGTCCGGAGAGCTCCTGCAAGGTCCGAAGAGCTTCTGTGAGGTCCGGAGCTTGTTTTTAGGGAGCTCCCGTGAAGTTCAACTCGTAGAACTGCAGCGTCTTGTTTTTGCTTTTAACTCGCAATGTTTCAAACTTGCTTTATGGGAAGGTTTTCTTAGTATTAATTTGCTAAGTTTTTGGTGTGTTTTGGTGGTTATGGCTGTTATCATTTGATATGGTTTGCAACATGCTTATGTGACGTGCTCATGTAAGGTGTTGTGGTTTTCGAACTAACGTGAGTCAAGTCGAGGACTTGTGCTCGGAAGAATTGGTTGTTTATTCATGTGCAGGTGTTGCTTGAGTTCAAGACATGGCTGGTGACGGGATCCTTGGACTAGTCTCAGGGAGGAGATGAGGTTCCAACAACCAAGTTCGGGAGGAGCTGTGGTTGAGTTGATCGGGAGGTCGCGCAGCATGTTTGGATCAAGGGCAGTGCATATGAAGGTTGCGTGTATGTCGTTGGAAGGTGTTTGCACGTGTGCAAGGAGTGCATGTACGTGGCAACATTGTTCCAAGGCGTGATGAAGAGAAGTGGACGTAAAGAATTGGTCGGAAAGGTCCAACCGGCTGGATTGCGTACTCAGGCTGAGGCTGAGTCGGATATGGCTCAAATATGGAAGATTTGAGTTGGTTATGATAGGATTTCGTGCTAGGCACGAAGTTGTGTTGTTTTAGGAATGTTTAGAACGTTCCTAAGGTGTTTGGAAGTCTCACGATTGCTTCTATCTGTGAATAGGAGAGTCCTGAGCAGTTATGGTAAGTTAGGATATGAGTCCAATTAGGAGTAGGAGTCCTAGATTGGATTGTTTAGCCTGAGGGCTGGCTATAAAAGCAAGGGAGGCCAGAGCTCTCGTGTGTAGAGAACTTTGGGCTGTTCCTCTTGTGTTTCTATTGAATAAAGTTCATAGTTTCGAGGAGCTTTTGTGCCTTGTTCGTCCGACTTGTTGTTCGTTAAGTCTTTCTCGCCGAGTTTCTGGACAGACCGACGTTGCTTCGGTGTTTCGTTCATAACTCGAGTTTTACAGATCCGATTGACGTGATTCTTTTTGGGTTGTCTTCACAACTTAATTATCTATCATCTGTGAAATTTTCACGAGCTTCGGATCTGTAGTTTTTGAGATACACGAGTTTCTTTGCAGCGTTGCAGATCTGTTTTATATCGGGTAGAACAGATTGATCTTCGTTTAATGTTTTGATCGTATCTCAAGTTTTACTTTGTGTTTTCAAGTGATTCTTGTTGCATTAGATCCGTAACTTGATTCTATACCTCTCTACTTGATTTGTCACGGTTGAACACGTTTGAAAACACTGACACACACGGTTTCTTTAACCGATTGATTTTTTGCTGAGGGGTTTTTGTTGTTTCCGCTGCGAAAAGTTTTAATCTACCATTCACCCCCCCTCTGGTAGCTTTTCACGTGCTCTTCAATCCTACACTTCTCGCCCTGTTTGGGTGGCATTGTGCCGTTGGGTGGCACTGTACTGCTTTCACGCCTTGCCGTCCTGTCTTGTCACCATAATGGCTAATGGGCAAGGGATGGAGGCGTGTGAAGTGCACCATGCTTCCGGGGAAGGCGCAAGCCTTGAATGCGAAGCCTGATAGCGCACTTTCTTATTGACTCCGTCGACCCACGACCCACAATGGATCATGGAGCACATGGCGGCTCTGGAGCTCTTATCGACGGGCTTAGTCTCAGGGGACACATGGCAGCTCTGGACCTCACCTCAGCGGGGAGGCTCAGGCCGGAGCCCAGGGCACGTGTCTGTACCGGAGCTGTCCTCAGCGGGAAGGCGGCTCGGAGCAAGGGGACATGTGTCTGCCCCGGACCTCACCTCAGCGGGGAGGCTCTGGCCGGAGCCCAGGGCACGTGTCTGCACTGGAGCTGTCCTCAGCGGGGAGGCGGCTCGGAGCTAGGGGTCACGTGTCAGCCCCGGACCTCACCTCAGCGGGGAGGCTTGGGCCGGAGCCTAGAGCACGGGTCAGCTCTGGTGCTCATGCGCACGTGTCAGCCCCAGGGCTGACCATGACGTCTAGGGCACGTGACTTACGCTGGGGCCCACCTCAGCACGGAGGTGGGGCCTAGGTTGTCTTTTTACCCACTACGTGGGGGTACCCGGTCCGTAGGATACCGACAATGACCCTACTTCTATTGGAACGGATAGGTCCTAGACCCACCCAAGAGTGACTGTGAAAAACGTGCTTCTGACGAGACGCTAGGTCCGAATCCAGACAAAATTTTGTCAGCATAACCCTGCTGTTCTCCACTTGCACGCCTGATAATGGTGCAGGGGAGAACATCAGGGTTACGCTGTCGAAATCTCGTCTGGATTCAGACCCGCGTCTTGTCATAGGCACGTCCCTCGATCACTCACAGGCTATCCAAAAACTGACAATTCCGAACTTACCCGGCTCACATGCGTAACACATGTGGGCCGGGCCGGTTCAAAATGGGTGATGCATATTCTAAAGGTTTACGTTACTGTAAGGGCCCACACTTTTCACTTGCTAAAAGTGTTCATCGCACCCACATCTCACCTCATTTGTGGTAATCACATGAACACATTTGAAGAGCAAGTTACCACCGTAAATAGATTTATTAGGAGATGAACTCACACATGAAAAAGTGGTATTTCCCACAGGAATCATATAGGGGCTGAGCACATTATCAACTACTAAACTTTGTTAGGAATGCTCATGCCAAATTTCACCCAAATCCAAAACCTTTTGAAGTACTCTTGGATACAACCCTTAAAAGGCTAGTTTGAACTTGAATTCAAATTCAAACTCCTTTCATCCAATTAATTCAAAAGAGGGATTCATATTCACACTCAGCACATTTTTATGAGCTCACACACTAATTTTTACTCCATTTGGAGTTGATCTTTACATGAGCTAATTTGAGAAAATTCAAACCAAATTTGAATTTCAGTTCACAGTTGCTGCAAATTAAGTCAAACCAAATCACACTTTGAATTATTCAAATCCAAAGGGTCATTTGGGGGTTTGATCAAATTACAAAGGGTATTGGGGTCACTAATATTTGGAGCAGTAGGAATTTAATTTGTGAGGACAAATTGGATAGGGGGGGCCTTTCTGTCAGCCACCCATTTGCTCTAAACCGACTGAGCTCGTTTGCTCTGTTCTTCAGGCCTCCTACGCGCGCGCCACCGAGGGCAAATCGTCGGCCACCTCCTGCTTTGCTCGCGCGCGCTAGAGACCACCTGCTCGGCGTCATTAGCCCATACCCGACCCCTATCCGAACCATTTCACCACTCACAACGCGTTTTGTTTTGCTCTCGAGCGAAATAACAGCGCCGCACGCCCGAGCTCTCTGCTCAACTGTCGACCGGCCGAACCAGTGGCTTTCACGCTGAACTGAGGCCACAAACAATCTTGCTGACCCTTCCTTGACGTTCTCGCACCGGTTCCAGCCCGTGACCGACTTTCCTCGAGCTTCTCCGAGCCATTATCTTCTTTCTCGGTTCAACCCGAGCCGCCGCCGCGAGAACACATCGTCCGGCCACCACAGCCCTTCCTTTCCCGAGCTGTGAACATCAAAGAGGTTCGTTAAGGCCTCCTCTTCCTTCACCACAAACTCTGGCCGCATGCCATGGGCTGCTCTCGCTGGAATTTCACGTTTTTACGCCGGTGTACAAATGAGACTGCCAGCCAAGTTTCTAAAATTCATGCTACACATCGCACCACTCATCACCAAACTTAGCAAACTACTTTTAGATATCCGTGCGAGTTCATAGGATCAGAAACTTCGGAGAACCATCGAGTATAGTCGCTTTTCTACGAGTTTTGCAAATTTTCCCAATTTTTGACCTTGGTCGCACCGTGACATGCTATTTAGAGCCTTTTCCGAGCTAATTTAAGTTCACACCAATCTTCCCTAGGGTGCACTTATGTTGTACGACCCTTTGCTCAAGCTTTTGGGGTGTTAGGAAGTCCGACCAACGTGGCCGAAGTTCTTCCGAAGCCACCGCACGCCGCCGGCCATGTTCCAGTCATTCTCGGGTCGAGCTAAGGGCAGCAACGTGTTCCCCGTGCGGGATTAGGCAGAGGCGGCGAAAATCGTGAAGCTTGGCGCACTGCAAAGCCCCTCTGACGAGGGGGGCGGCGGCTGAGCGCGGGTGCGCGAGGTTTAAGACAACCCGCTGGCCACACATGTCAGCCTCGGTTATCCGGGCGCCAGATTTCCTGTGGCTCGGGATCAAAGTGTGGCTATGCGTATTTAACTCAGTGGCCCCGTGTGGCATTGTCTGAGAAGTCGCCACGTAGCCCCGGACCCGCTGGCAGGGTTTTAAACTTTTCCCCGATTTCAGTTTTTAGTTCAAACTTCAAACACATATAACTTTTGCTAGGAGTGTCCAAGTCGAGTGAACCAAATTTTGTTGTATTAAGATCTCTGAGTACTTTCCAGCAAACCAAGTTTCACTCCATGAAAACCTGTTTTCTCCAGAATTAATTCTCCAAAGTTTAAACTGGTTAGAATTGTAACTGGAGATCAGTTTAATGGAAAATTCTGAAATTTGGCCAGGATGTTCCTTGTAATATCCCTGAGCCACAATAAAAATTTCAGATCCATTCGAGCTCATTTAATCTACCTAATGGTGTGATTAAGGAAACTGGTCCAGAGAAAAAGAAAAATATCCATAAACATTTTTTAGATTTTCTCTGAACTTGTTTAGCTCATAACTTTGGATAGGGTTCTTCAAATTAGATGAAACCAATTCCATTAGAACCATATGAAAATATAGTTTCCAGAAACTCATGACTTGCTCCACGAAAATCCTTAGAAAACCATAAGAGATCTAATTAGGGCCAAATACACATCTATTTGTTCAGGGCGCAAATGAGCTTTGTCTCAAATGAAATTTGGCCAAGTTCCTGTTTAGGTTGTTACCAAACCTCAGTAAAAATTTTAGCAGCAAAAGGACTGTCTATCTATACTTATAGTCTTCACCGTATCAAGTCAATACAAATGCATTCAAATTTGACTCGCATCGTTTTTCCTTTTCGTGTAGTCGCTAAGATCGAAGAAGATAAACAGGTTCTGGACTTTATCACTCCAGAAGAACAATTAGCTTACGACCAGTAGGAAGGCAAGCTCCGGTTTGCATTAACCCATTTATAAATACTTATGTTTTGATCACTTACTTTATGCAATTCCTACAATTGTGCATTAGAGTCTTGATTGGAAACCCGAAGCATAGCCAAGAGAACCACGGGTTTTGGGCTTAGGTTTTAAACCTCGAATAGCCACTGCAATGCTAAAATGGTATAGGTTTCGGTACAAGTCGAGTAGTTGGAACTACTTGCGAGAATATGCTACAGGCACACTACTCGGTTAGAGATAGACAATGAATCGCATGGCAAGAAAATGAGACCGAGCGGAGAGTAAGGGTAGCAGGACTTTGGGGCCTGGATGTCATAGCTCTACTTGTGTCGATTGAGGCTGAGCCGTGCGTGGGCCTATTGAACAAGCTATAACAGTACCGAAGACCTACCGTATGTATGAAAACTAGGAAACCGATGTAATTCGGGTAGCGATCTCTTGAGGCATTGCTTGTCGTCTAGAGGGTAGGTTGAGAGCAGCGAGGTGTAAATCGGCTAGTGGGCACTGCGAACGCTCCGCATGGAGACCTCCTGCTCGGGACAATAGGACCGGTTCAACACATGGCTAACGGATGAAAGGTGGTTGCGTACGATGTTCGTGATGGTTGCTATAAGCAACTTCGTGTACGGGCGTACCTGACAGGTTATTCGGGTAACCCTGCAGGTGTAAATCGATTATAATCGCCGTCCCTCGTGGTCAGTGAGTACCACTTGTTAACTCTACCGTGACGTAGAAAGAACAGGCTAGTTGTCATGATAAAATGTTGCTAATTGAAAGCTTTACCTTGTTTGTTAATGAGATGCTTTTGTTTAAAGCCAATTAAAGTTCTTTTCAACTTTAGGCAAATAACATAAGATAAATGCATTTCTTATTTGATTGGGGCTTTCTTATGTGTCTTAGCACGAGGTTTTCCAATAATTTGCTGCTAAAATTTGAAAGTAAGGGTCAACTAAATAGGCATGTATTTTGCAATATATTTTCCTATCATACATTGCAAACCCAACATGTAGAGTTTAATGTTTAGGTAAGACGGGCCAGTCTTGCTGAGCCATCGTGCTCACTGCTTTTGTTTGAAGCGTTTGTAGGGTGCTATAAGGAGTATGCTCCCGAGGAAGAGACAAACCCCCAAGAGAGAAACACCGTCGAGTGGGAGCCGTGCACGCCACCGTGTTAGTATGTGTGTGTGCTAGTGAGGACACGTTCATGGGCTGAACATGAACTCTTTCGCTCAGTCTACGCCCGCGAGTGTAGACTTAACATTATTTTGATGTAACTATGTTCATAAACAAGTTCTGTAATAAAATTTTGCTTCTGCTTATTTATCGCTTTTATTGTGTTATCCATTGTTGTCTATCACCGCACCCCTCAGCAAGATCCTGGTTTGTCGAAATTGTCGGCTCCTTGCAGCTACTCATTCATTTTTGAGTCATTTACGAGAGAGAGAGAGAGAGAGAGGGAGAGGGAGAGAGAGAGAGAGAGAGAGGAAAGAACGAGAGAGAGGGGGGAGAGAATAGGGGTGACTGTCAACGCACGGGTCTGCGTCCATGCCAAGGTTTTTAAGTCGTCTAATCGACCCTAGTCGCCTTATGGGCGACTAGTCGACCCTAGTCGACCCCTAGTCGTCTAGGTTTTTTTAGCCCTCATTGGCCGACTAGTCGGACGACTAGTTTTCTAGTCGCCTTGATCGCTCGTTGTCCCTGATCGACCGTCAGCGACCGATATGGATGACTAATCATGACTTAGCGTCCGAGCGGGGGGCGCGCGTAGCGGCGGGGCCAACGAGTGCTTGGAATCCTTGCTGGCACTGTTCGCCTCTGTGCCCGCCACGATGGTTGTCATACTAATTATTGTCCTACTACCATCCTAAATAATTTAATATACATGCTCTCGTGACGGTGTATATAGCTAATTAACCGTCGTGAAGCAAATATCTACACTCAAATTTCTAACAATTTTTAACTAAATAATAAAAAAGAAAATAATTAACAAATAAACACACTGAATAATAAACAAAAAGACAATGTACAACTAAATAATCAAATAAGTACACTTACACTAATTAATGAACTAAGTAATATAGCTAACTAAATAACTAACTAATTAAATAACTAAACAATCTCCAAGGTTGATCAAGTAACCAAATTATAAAATAAATACTAAACTAAGTTAATAATCAACTAAACTAAAATTAAGTAACAAAGTAACTAAATTAATTAAAAAATGAACCAATTAACTAATTCATACAATTAATAAAACTTACCTCGAAGTGGCACCGAAACCGAGGCGAGCGCGGGGCGGGCTCGGGGCCAAGCGGCGATGGCGTGGGGCGGGCGGCGGCGGGGGGGGGGCTGGGCAGCTGCGGCGCGGAGCCGGGCGGCAACAGCTGCGGGCAGAGGCGGAGGGCGCGGGCTCGGGTGGCGCGGGCGAAGTCGAGCAGGCTTGGGCGGGCCGGGCCGGGTCGGCGGATATAATCATTAATTTACGACGGCCACTCCACGACCGTCGTAAATAACACTTATCTACGATGGCCAAAACCTGGCCGTCATAACTAACTATTTACAACGACCTATTTACGACGGCGGGTTTTGACCGTCATAATAACTTTATTTACGACAGTCAACCCTAAAATCGTCGTAAGTTACTGTAGCCATCGTAAGTATTGATTTTTCTTGTAGTGAGTAAAGGTATTTTTTTCTCCAATTTTTCCATCATTTGAACTGTAATTTCCTTGGCACATAGTTGTCTATAAAAGAAACTAAGTTTCACAAGTACTCTCGACACATCCTGATGCACATATCCACGAAACATTTCTGGAAAGAAGTCATTTAATGATTATATGATAATCGTACCTTTTCAGATTATTTAGTACCCAATTTTCAAGATTTGTTGTGTGTCTCAAACTAGCACAGTAACCGTCAGGAAACTTCAGTTGTTGCAACCACTTTAGGACTTCTTTCTTTTCACTAACTTTAAGGCAAAACGAAGCACGTGGCATCCTATGTTTTTTACTACCATCTTGTCTCACTTTCAGAGTAGAATTCAGACGATTACAAATCTCTGCTAAATCTTTTCGAGCCTTCAGATTGTCTTTTATGTTTTTGAAATTGAAACTTGTGCTAATGATACTTTTGGCTACATTGCGTTACTGGTGCATCACATTATTGTTGTGTAGCAGCAACATTGACTTAGTATAAGGGAGATCCCATAAGCCACTTATATGGTCCAATTGTGCTCATGACTGAAACCAAAGAACCCATCATCTATAGGGACCAGTTGATTGACCCATGCAGCAATATGAGCACTAGCCAAAAGTTTTGACGGACCCTTTGTTACAATAGTATCTTTCCGGAATGTATTACTTGCCTTCTAAATGGGTGATTTGTTGGTAGAAAGTATCCGTGGCAATCAAAGAAACACACTTGGCCCCCATGAGTAAGTCTAAAACAATCAGAACCCGATCCACAAATTGGACAACAAAGTTTATCGTGTGTGCTCCATCCTGAGAAAACCCCGTATGCAAAAAAATCATAAATTGACCACAAGTATGCTGCTCGCAAGTTAAATTTCTGATTTTTTGTAGCTGTCATACGCTTCTACTCTGATCTACAATTCTTTTAACTCTTCAATCAATGGTTGAAAAATATCCCTAAATTTTTCCTGGATGTTTACGTCCGAAAATGATTAGAGACAAGAACATGTTCATATTTCATACACATAGCTATCTGAAGGTTGTATGGAATAGCAAATATCGGCGAACATGAGTACGAGGCATAAGATATGTTGAATGGTGTGAAACCATCAGTGGGCAAACTAATATGAACATTTCTAGCATCTTTTGCAAAATATTCATCAAAAGAGTCCAGCGCCTTTGAAGACTGAGCATCAGACGGGTGTGTCATTACTCCCATTATTTCACGCACACCATCCTTATGCCACCGCATGTGTCTCGTAGTTGATTTAGATAGAAACAATCGTTGTAGTCTGGGTGCAAGAGGAATGTAACAAAGTTGTTTCTCTACCACTTTTGTCTTCACTAATTCTTCATCCTCATTTGTGTCCTCAATGTATCGAGATTGTTTACAAGTCGAGAAGTGTGTCAGATTTGCATTCTCTTTTCAGAAAAGCATACAATTGTTAGGACAACAATCAATCTTTTCATACTTAATACCAAGTCCTGCCAACAATTTCTTGGACTGATACATATCCCTCGGCAACTTATGATTCATCGGAAGAATGTCTGGTATCAAGTTGATAAGATCATCATAACACTTGTTCGACAAATTATACTTTGATTTTATAGACATGAGCTGAGTCACGCTCGCAAGAACAGACACTTTAGTGTGTTCATGCAACTGTTCATGCGATGCTGAGAGAATTCATAGAACTCTTCAACTTTGGGTCTAGAAATTTCATCAGATTCACCTGCACCACAATCACAATCTAGTGTTGCAACCATTTCTTCCATTTTGTCCTCATTTCCAACATCTCTCTGATGAACAACAGCATTACTTTGATATAGCTCACCATGCTCATACCATATTTCATAATATGGCATAAAACCAAATCGACACAAGTCTCGTTCCATCTCAAACTTCTCCCTACATAAAAAGTTACGGCACTTGTTGCATAGACATTTGATAAAAGTGTTGGACGATAAAGAGAAAGCATAACTGATAAAGGCTTTAGTATTGATGACCCATTCATCTGAAGGTGTTGCATTCTTCTACCAACCATCATACATCCATCGTCTATCATCACCCAATGACCAGACTATACAATGCAAGAACAAAGTACTAAGAAATTAGCATGTTCCAACAAAGAAAAGTGTTAGCACGATATTGTTATGAACTTATGAGACAAACCAAATTAATGGCTAACTAAAAAATATCATATCTAATGGAGGCGGAGCCGAACGGGGCTGGGGCGTGGACGGGGTGATAAAAAGGATGAAAAGTGTTCTGCACTACGAGAAGTAAAGGTAGTTACATTTAGAGGCCAACTCAAATGTCCATAGGACGCATCATGCACTGGGTTTACTATGGACGGCATGATGATCGGTTTGTTCCTTTTTTCTTTGCGTGGCGAAAAAGGAAAGTTGCAACTGCTGCTTTGAGCGCTGATTGCTGAGGGGGCAAAGGGACGGGCAAATTCAGAGTATTAAGGAACTCGCTGGACGGTTTCCTTTGCTCATGACTCATTCTAGTCAGTAGCGTAGGAGGAGAGGGCTGTGAATGTTTAGTCTTGTTCATCAGTAGCGTAGGCTTTGAAGCTACGGTGGACCAATATTTCTTCACACTAATAGAAGTACGTAAGACTGATGCAGCATACCAAATACATAACAGTATTAGTCCAGTGCGTTATCTCATGCGTAGCAAGAGTAGGTAAAATAGATGCTTAGCAGGGACTAGATCCATAACAACATTAATCCATAACATAATTAATCTAGTGGGTTATCTCATGCTTAGCATTAATCAATAAAAGCAGTCTCAAACTTCATATTAAACCATAATAGCAATCTCAAACTTCATATAATCCATAACAGCAATCTCATTCTTCAATGAATCCATAACAACAATCTAAGGCTTAGCATTATCAATAACAGCAATCTCATTCTTCAATTAATCCATAACAGCAATCTAACGCTAATCCATAACTCATTAGCTAGTACCCTTCAGTTATCCTTGTTGGCGAGGAGGAGAGGGCGTGGTCCAGTGGCAGCAGCGGTGAGGGCCGGGCGGGCGGCTCGGCCGAGGAGCGGCGGCAACCGAGTACCGGCTACACGGCTCGGAGGCAGGCGGCGTGGTGTTCCATAGGCGGGCGGCGCGGTGCCGCGGCTGCCCGGCGGTGCAGTGGCGCGGTGCCCCGGCGGCCGATAGGCGGGCGGCGCGGGGCGGCCCCGAGGCAGGCAGCGTGGTGGCTCGGTGGCCCGGTGGAGCGGCGGTGCGGTGGCGCTCGGCGCGGCGGCGCAGCAAAGGGACGTGGGAGGCGCTCGGTGCGGGCTCAGGTTGGAGAGATGCAACCGGTGGGACCCTATATCCCGTGTAATTTCATGAGCCAGGGGCCGACGAAAATGATCCATATTTTCGTGAGTCTGGTCAGTAGCGCACGAAAATGAACTTTATTTTTTAAGTCAGGGTCCTAACCCATGAAAATAACTTTTACTTTAGTGAGCCACTTTCTTAGCCCATGACAATAGTGTTTACTTTCGTGAGCTAGTATATGATATTTTCGTGAGTGGCAACGATAATAAATTGTGTCCACGAAAATAATTCGTATTCTTGTAGCGTAAAAGTACTATTTTATAGAAGGAGGAGATAGAAGTCCTATAATAATATTTTTCTCTTATTGTATACTATAAAAAACTCCAACAACCTGACAGGGCTCCCATCACATGCAAGGGAAATTAGCTTGGTGGTTTTTGGCCCTCATGGATATTCTTGTTTCAAGTGCTAGTCTGGCCCATCCACGGTGGTTAGGTCGCACTGGACCCAGCATTCCAAGAGAACAAATGACTCCAAACTTTTAGAAAAATCTTAGACTCATTTTTTCCCAAACAAACCTAGCGAGATTCTAATTCTAAATATGATATTTTCCTATGAAACATCTTATAGAAAGTTCCAAATAATGTTTTATTAAATTATAAATAGAAGAGACTTTTGAAAACATCTAAAGAATCAAATTCAAGTAAAGGAAATTATAGAATTTGTGAAAAAAATGGTTGCATAAATCATTGTTTCTTTAGGGATGGACAATAAATTCATCATGAGGTGCTGATGCTGGGGGTGACTATCCGGAAGGCCAAGTCCACAGAATTGAACAAGACTCAAGTACATGGAGGCCCATAGGAGTGGGCATAAAAACCAGGACCGAAAAACCAAAACCGAAACAAAAAGCCGAGACAAAAACCAAAAAAACTGAAATGTCGGGTACGGAGTGCTTGTTTGGGTAAAGAATCTAAATAACCAGTGTATAAATTTTGAGTTTGGGTACCACTCTCGGGTACCCAAATACCCAAACAAACGACTTATAAAATCTCAAGTTAAACTATAATATACAAACTATGAACAATCTAAATCTTGATATTTCATTTGTGAGTTGTGATATATGAAGTCGTTATATTGAATTTATGAATGACGTTGGGTTTGTGTTGACCATTGAGAAAATAAGATAAGTACAATGTGTATAACTCAGGTATTTCGGGTAAAACCAAAGACGAAACCGAATTATCCAAAATATTCGGGTACCTATATTCCTAAAAAATCTCGGGTAGTTGTCAGTGTTTTTACCACCGGCTAGTAACCGAATATTTTGCGTTTTATGTCTGAACGGCTAGCTAATAAAGATAATAATTTATAATGGTTCGGACAACGTGTCATACGTCCGGTCTAGGGTGTTCGTCGACCTTGTATTAGCTCAGGCGGTTTAAGGAACCGTGGTTACAAGCAATGCTATCCTGCATGCGAGAGCGAAGAGAAAGCCTAAGTGTCGTTTGTGTGTGAGTTGTGTTCGCCGTGGAGGGGAAGTTTTGAGCCTCCCCTTTTATAGCCCGGGTGCTTATACCTACCCGCGGCTCCTCACAAATGGGTTGGGGGCTTACATGGTGTGTCAGTGCCTATGGCGGCCCAAAGTGGTGTAGAAGCAATGAGTACACCTGCTCCCGTCTAGTCTATGGTCTATGTTTACTTTCTGTCTCTGTACACCCGCGCCGAGCGGGATGCGACGGATGGTGATGATGGCCCGACCGCGTGCTTGTCTTGTCGCACATGGCCTCCCACTCCGTCTTGAATTCCTTCTTCCGCCCTTAAAGTTTCTCGTCTGCCTCAGGTCTGGGCTCTAGCCCGAATTGCTCTTCACTCCGGCCTTGTTGGTTGGTCTTGAAGGTCGGACGTCTCTTCCGGCCTTGGAGGTCGGCTCACTCCTCGGGGCCGATTCTTGTGGTCGCGTCATCCTGAGTCTGGGCCCTAGGTTGGGACCCACAGAACCACGTGCCCCCTCGTGATTGGCTAGTTGGTTGCCTCTTGGGTACCATGGGTACGTTACCCCGTCAGTAGCCCCCGGGCCTTCGACTGATTTCCTTCTGAATCGGTCGGTAGCATGTTCCCATGCGTGTCGGAGGGCCTAAAAAGGATAAGAGAAAACGGAAGTTGTGTGATATTATTGTTTCTTTTTGGATTTTGCTATGTCCAAGCTCAAAGCCTTGGACACCAAGCCCATCGTGACCTTGAGTCGTTCGATAGCCCCCGAGCCCTTCCTTCACGGGTTGAGCTTGGTTCATTTAGCAAAATTCGCTTCACTCCCCGTCCGCAAACTGTTCGCGGGCTTGGAGGAGTTGAGCCAGATGGGAATTTACCTCGATGGCCGAATTCACGGGCTCGGTGAGCTGCCTAACAGGTAACTCCAAGTGGAACCGCACTGCCTCTCCGCGAGGACGGGGAAATCAGGTTGACATGATCGAGTCTTGATGCCAGAGTTCCATATGATATCTTTGGTACACTCGCGCGGATCCCGAGCCTTTCACAGGCCTGGGCGGCTCGATGCCGGCCCTTCGGGGGCTTACCAAGAGTCACCAAGACAAGATTCGGATATCAGACTTAGAGGTATGGGGAGCATCAGAGCTCTCAAGTGCACCATTGATGGTTCGTTCCGGGTGGTCCTTTCAACCTGCATGACAAGTGTACATTAGAACTGGAAATCTTGATCGTACCCTAAAAGTGGGCCATAAAAACTTACCTACTTACCTGGGCCTTTGATTCGTACGTGTCGTCGACGTCACGTCAAAGGTAGGTGAACATAAATGCACTCTTAATTCATATGGGTTCACACACCAAAGCAAAACAACCTGAAGACGAGGTTGTGGACAAACGCCCATGGCTTCCACAACTCACGTCACACACCAAGCATTAACACACCATTAACTAAGGTAACGACTCGACTACTCGACATCCTGCTAAACTAAGGGAAGGACTCTATTCTACTCGTATCACTGAGCTGGCTCTTCGGGATCTTCCTCGTTATTGCGGCTGCCATCTGACTCTGCTTTGGGTGGGGAAGCTGCTGGTGGAGAAGTGCGGCGTCGCCTGCTCGCCCGGCGATCTGGGGAGTCAGGAGTCCATGTGTCATTCATGGTGACACACAGTTCATTCCCATCTCCTCTTTCTCTTGCCCTCAAGCTGGCTCGAAGCAACGCCTCAGTCTCCTTCAGGGTGTCACGTACATCCTGAAGCTCCTGTTGACACTCCTGCAGTCGAGTGCTGAGCATAGCAGCATCCTCCAAGCACAAGTCCATGTGCTCATTGAAAGTCCCCTGCTGCATTGGCGGGTACTTGTACTCCGTTGTACCACTCTCACGCTGGAGGACATACATGTACTCAGTCCTGTCCAGGTGGCGACGGTAGATGTGACTCTGGCAGGTGATAGCCTCCCAGGTGACATCCTTCTCCGCATCGACCTGTGTCGCTCGACAAGCTGGAGAGCGGTGAATCTTAAGCAGCTGGTTTTCATGGATAATCCTCATTTCCGAACTTCATTCTTCCCACTTCTCACGGATGGTCCGGGTGGAGCTATAGTGTATGATTAGCTTGCCCGTATTGCCGGCGGCTTGGAGCATACGTCGAAGACGGCGCAACAAGCCTCCTACTACCAATCCGTAGGAGAGATACGTCACTGGACGATTCTCCTCTCTCAGGGCAAGGGCAACTACGGGAACTCTCCCTCCGGTGGACTTGCGGGCGTTGCGGATCATGCGAACCATCTAAAACATAAAACATTTAAAATTAAGTTAGATAAGATTTTTAAAAAAAATCCTATTTTGAATAAAAGTTGGGGGTAAGATGAATAAAGTGGCCCATTAAATAACACTTTTCAACCCACACCTTTGTAAAATAGTTTTTAAGAAAATAAGATCCTTAACTATGTCCATTTCTACCTAGGTCCACGTTCCTACGGGCAACCTTGGCTCTGATACCACTTCTGTCACACCCGGTTTCTCCGAAGAACAACCGAGTGAATATCACATGTATGCCACGATCATTTTCTCATACATGTGATGACAAGTAGTGAAGCATCATTTATTACAAGCCAGGTGTCGAATATAAATAAGTCTTACATAGCATATGTCTCGATGGACAATAATAAGTTCATAACATGTAAATAAAATAGTAGCGGAATATTATTCTTGTGGGCTCCATCACAGGCGTTGCCCGGGGGACTCCATGAACCTAGAATCCTTCTTCGGGTCCAAAGTCTTGGTCATTGAACACCACATCATCCCCTTGACCTGAGCAGCAATTTAAACCAACAAATATGCAAGTTTGAGTACCGTTGGTACTCAGCAAGTGTGGGAAAGTTATGTCATGCATGGCTAGAACAAGGAGAGGTTGAACTCATGGTTAAAGCACTACGCAATTAATACCTATCACCTTAGCTTATTAAGCACCTACATTACTACATAGGAGAAATGGTCCCAATCTCCTAACCCATCATCAAATAACCATAACCTCATTTCCAATGTTAAGCTCCCCGCTTAACATCCACAACTTCCAAAGTCATCATCCTATATTCATGAATAAGTCCAAGCCGCTCTTGACCGTGAGCACGGCTGTCATGACAGTTTTGACTCTGCAGAGTTTGCTCCACTGTACCCACATGTAGTGATTTCATCCCCTGTTGCCGGGTGGACTAAAAGAACCTCCATTATGCCAGTGGCTACGAACCACATTCACACTTCCCAGGTGTGTAGCCAGGAGATCCCTACGAAGCCTTTACAAAGGGATTCCCGACGAGCATGGGCCCACTGAGGTTTCACCCCTAACAGCATACAAGAGGCTCCAACCCCACTGCAGTGGCCCCCTCTTGAGCCTTGCGGTTCATATGGTAGTCCAGCTGACACCTATTCCCCGCACCATCCAACACACCCATACTACGCCGGGGATACACCTAATTAATTGGCCAAGCTGCCCCATCTCAGCATGCGGTTGGCACGGTAAAGCCAGGTTACATGCTCCATGAACCGGTCCTTAGGATCCAGGCAAGTACTAAACACAAACCCGAGTCTTGTGCACCCAGCACCAACCAAATCATCCAACTTGCCTTGATCCCTACCTCTACATAACTCATAATATCTCATTCAAGAGTAAGGTAAACAAATTGATGATCTCATATCTCAATTATCCCATTCTAAGCATGGCTAAGCATAAGTAATATGAATGAATGACATAATAAAGCAAAATCCCATCCCAAGCTACAAGGAAATAAGGTAATGCAATTCTAGGGAAACTTCCTAGCATGGGTTTCATATTTCAAATGACAATGCAAATAATTCTATCTACACATACTAGTATAGGAAGAAAGTGCTCAAGGACACTTGCCTTCTTCCTGCTGCTCTGGGAATGGATAGTCCTGATCTTGAAAGGGAAGAACTTGCTCTAGGGCAGGTTCTACTCATGTCAACACACATAGCAAAATACAACAACAATTCATAAGACATAGTTCACACTTTCACTCCACACATACATACATATGATAATCATTCACATTTCTATGTGTTTTGTTTACTCTACATGTGTTGATTTTTGATCTACATGCACTTTTAAACATATGTATATGATTTCTATCTTTTGTATTCAGATTTTCTGTTTGCACACTATCTATGAATTTCCAATTTAAACAACTTCTTTAATACACTCTTTAGCTACCAAGTTTGCATGGAAGGTAACTTCCTACTTCAAATGGATTTTCAGATCTTCTACCAATCCTAAACTGAAGTCTTTGGATTTGGAGACTTCATTTATCATTATCTAATCATGCACACCTATTTTCCTATATTTTCCAGATTTATTTCCTATGACTAAAAGTAAATTTTAATATTAAATAGTAGGGCATATCATCTAAACAGAATAGGTTCTGATCTAAAATATTAAATAATATATTTTGGAACTTCTCCTCTGATGTGAACTAATTTAAATTCATTTTTTCCAATTTTCAGAATTATTTCCTAGCCTAAAATATGTTTCTATAACTAATAAATATGAACAATCAACTAGACAGATTCATTTCAGCTAAAAATCTATTTTTAACTCATTCTAAAGTTTTCCAAATGCTAGGAGAGTTTAAACTTGAATTTACAATGTGTTTGCCTCACCTTTTAAATTTTAAATCCTAATCACATATTCAAATTCCTAAATTTAATATCATATAGGGTTAAAAAGGTAAACTCACCCCACTACAGGGTCTATTATATTATTTCATAAATTTCCAGGGGTCTAACTACACATAACAGAGGGGTTTTCCTAATTTTTATTAAGTCCAGGGGCTAAAACTGTTTTTTAAATGAATTTACATGAATTTCTGAAGTTCTAGGGGCTAGATTAGAAGTTTCCGGGGCTAGCTCGTGTTTTCCGAGATCCCCAGGGGGTAGCGCGTAAGAATCCCAGCCTTTATAATGCGGGGCCGACGTGGACCGTCCGATTTTAAACAGACGGCTCAGATTAGATCATCGAACCGGTACGCGCGGTTTTTAATTCTACCGTGCGATTTAAAGTAGACGGCGCATAAGCGGCCACGTCGCTCTGACCGTGCGCGGGCGGCGCTGCCCGGCGGCGCGCGGCGGCGGGAGGCGGCGATCTCGCCGGAAAACTTCGGATCTTCGTCTATTCTTCCTAAAACTGGGATTTCATGGCATAGATCGGTAGAGGGGAGGTCGGGGATCTCACCTCGGGGTTTTTCTTGAGCTCGGAGGTCCTGGAAGGCGGTCGACGACGAGGTCCGAGATGAAATCGCGGTGATGTTCGTCGGCGCTGTGACTGGAGCGCAAACCACCGAGTATTCTGCACCTGCATGATTCCCCAGAGGCGGTGGAACACGATCGGCGCGTTGGATCAGAAAATCCGAGCAGAGATCGAGAGATAACGGTGATCGGAGCTTCGGTTCTCACCGGAAGGAAAAACAGCCGATCGTGGGGGAAAACGGGACGATGCCGGTGTTTATATAGACGGGGGAGGGCGGCGTGTCGGTTGTGATCGAGTTTGAGTCGTCCGGGACCAGTTTCGGCTGGAGTTGCGGGTTTCCGGGGGTAGTTTTGATTCGGGGAGAGAGGAGTCCCGGGATCGTCCGAGCGCGCGCGCGAGGAGGAAGACGACGGCGGGCCCCGCGTGTCAGTGAGAGGGAAAAGGGGCGCGCGGCTGCGGGCTGGCGCGGGGGTAAGGTGGGCCGGCTGGTGGGTTTTGTTTTTTTCTTTCTTTTTTTATTTTTCTTTTCAGATTTGAATTCCAATTTGAATTTGAATTTCTGCACCACATGCAATACGTCCAAAAATTTTTAAATTCCCCTCTTAACAGGTTTTGGGGTGTTACAGCTCTACCCCCCTAAAAAAATCTCGTCCTCGAGATTGGTGGTTCTAGGAAAACAATTCCGGAAACTGTGCCTTAAGCTCGTCTTCTCGCTCCCATGTGGCTTCCTCTTCCGAGTGATGCTTCCACTGCACCTTGCACATCCGGATTCTTTTATTTCTTGTGAGGTGTTCCATTGTCTCCAAAATCTTGAACGGTTGTTCGACATAAGACAGATCCTCAGCTACGTCTACCTCATTCATGGGTAACATCTCTTCAGGCGTCCTTAGGCATTTCTTGAGCTGTGACACATGGAATACATCATGCACGTCCGATAGGCGAGCCGGTAATTCTTGTTGATATGTCACTTCGCCTTTCCTCTCCAGAACTTGAAAGGGTCCGATGAAGCGAGGTGATAACTTCCCTTTCACCTTGAACCGACGAAGTCCTCGAATAGGGGACACCTTGAGGTAGACATAGTCCCCTACGTTGAAAACAAGCTCTCTTCTCCGTACATCGGCATAGCTCTTTTGTCGTGTTTGTGCTATCCTCAAGTTGTTGCGGATCTCCCTCACTTTCGCGTCGGCATCTTGTAGTACCTCGGGTCCAAACACTTTACTTTCCCCGGCTTGGTTCCAGAATAGTGGGGTTCTGCACTTTCTCCCATACAAAGCATCAAATGGTGACATCTTCATACTAGCCTGATAGCTGTTGTTATAGGAGAACTCCGCATACAGTAAGTTCTTATCCCAGCTCCGATTGTTTTTGAGTGCACACGCTCTCAACATGTCCTCAAGGATCTGATTGGTTCTTTCCGTCTGTCCGTCAGTCTGGGGATGATAGGCAGAACTAAAGTTCAGATGAGTTCCCATGGTTTCATGTAACTTCTGCCAGAACCTTGAGGTGAACTGTGTCCCTCGATCTGACACTATCTTCTTTGGCACTCCATGGAAACACACGATCCTTGACATGTATAACTCTGCCAATTTGGATCCGCTGTAGCTTTCTTTCACTAGGATAAAATGAGCTACCTTGGTTAGCCTATCAATGATGACCCATATCGTATCATATCCTGATTGGGTCCTAGGTAATCCCACTATGAAATCCATACCGATTTCTTCCCATTTCCATTCAGGCACTTTAAGTGGTTGCAATAATCCTGCGGGTCATTGATGTTCTGCTTTCACCAACTGACATGTGTCACATAAGGCAACATGTTCCGCGACATCTCGCTTCATGCCATACCACCAATACCTGCTCTTGAGGTCATGGTACATCTTCGTACTCCCAGGATGAATGGAATAGTCTGAATCATGAGCTTCCTTCAAAATCAATTCACGGATCTCCTTTACTTCAGGCACACAGATTCTTTTCCCGTGCCACACCGTACCTTGTTCATCCTCTCTGAACCCAGGGGCTTTGTTTTCCTTGATGAGTTCTCTAATCTCTTGTATCTTCTCGTCATTCTTTTGACCATTGCGAATGTCTTTCTCTAAGGTGGAATCCACTTCCATGGTGATGGCTTCACCACTATTCACCAGACATAGATTGAGTTTTATAACCTCTTCCTTCAATTCTGTAGGCATGTCCTTCAAGCTTAACCTATTGACCTGCACCTTCCGGCTTAAAGCATCTGCCACGATGTTCACTTTCCCAGGATGATAGTTGATGCCCACATCAAAGTCGTTGATCAGCTCTAACCATCTCCTTTGCCTGAGGTTGAGATCTGGCTATGTGAAAATATACTTTAAGCTCTTATGGTCCGTATATATCTCTGTCCTCTTCCCCATCAAGTAATGCCGCCAAATCTTCAACGCGTGTACTACTGCAGCTAGCTCTAGGTCATGTGTAGGATAGTTCTTCTTGTGTTTCCGAAGCTGCCGGGACGCATAAGCCACGACATGCCCCTCTTGCATGAGAACACATCCCAACCCGTTTCCAGAAGCATCGCAGTACACCGAAAAGTTCTTCTGCATATCTGGCATAACTAGCACTAGGGCTGTTGTCAATCTTTTCTTTAGTTCCTAGAAACTCGTCTCGCACTACGGTGTCCATGTGAATGTGACTCCCTTCTCCAACAGTTTGGTGAGGGGTCCCGAGATCTTGGAGAAACCCTCGATAAACCGTCGATAATATCCAGCCAATCCCAAGAAGCTTCGAACTTCCCCGACATTCTCGGGGGTCTTCCACTTTTGTACATCCTCGATCTTAGCGGGGTCTACGAAGATTCCTCTCTCCGAGATTATATGTCCTAATAAGGGAACTCTCTTCAACCAAAACTCACACTTGCTTAACTTGGCATATAGTTGGTGTTCTCTCAGCTTCTGCAACACCAACCTTAGATGCCTCTCATGTTCTTCTTCATCTTTGGAAAAGACGAGAATGTCATCAATGAAAACCACCACAAATTTGTCCAGATATTCCATGAATACCTTGTTCATGAGATACATGAAGTATGCCGGGGCATTAGTTAGCCCGAAAGGCATGACGGTGTATTCATACAGTCCGTACCGAGATACAAAAGCTGTCTTGGGAATATCGGTTTGCCTTATCTTAAGTTGGTGGTATCCCGACCTGAGATCAATTTTCGAGAACACACAAGCTCCCCTCAACTGATCAAACAAGTCCTCAATGCGGGGTAATGGGTACTTGTTCTTGATGGTTACCTCATTCAATGCACGGTAGTCCACACATAGCCTTTGGTTCCCATCCTTCTTGGGCACAAATATCACTGGAGCTCCCCATGGTGAGGAACTAGGACGAATGTACCCCTTCTCTGTCAATTCTCATAAATGATCCTTGAGTTCTCCCAGCTGCTTGGAGTCCATCCGATAAGGCCTCTTGTATATCGGAGCTGTTCCAGGCACTAGCTCAATCGCGAATTCCACTTCACGATCAGGAGGCATACCTGGCAACTCCTCCGGAAAAAACGTCTGGATATTCCCTGATAATCCTGATCTCCTCCACTTTCACCTCAACTCGATTTAATTTAATGTCCCTCCTAGGCTCTCGTATTGTTATGAACTTTACTCTTGTGCCACTAGGGTAAGTTAGTTCCACCATCCTGGTCGAACAATGGATGATTCCCTTATGTTTGGTCAATCAATCCATGCCCAAAATAATATCTATCCCTTGTGAATCTATCACTATGAGGTTGGCAGTGAATACTACCCCATTAATGTCTAGATTCACCTTGGGACACACTTGTCTTGTCCTTATTTCTCCACCTGGAGAGTTTACTGCTAGCATATGGTTCATTTGTGTTGTTGCTAGATCATGCTTCTTAACAAACCCTTGGGCAATGAACGAGTGGGTAGCACCAGATTCGAACAACAGTGTTGCAATGTGTAAATTGGCAGGAAACTTACCAACTACCACGTCGGGTGCCTCTTGCGCTTCCTCCATGGTCACGTGGTTCACCCGTCCTCGCATCACATTCTGCTGTTGCGGCTGCACGGGCTTCTTCTTTGGGCACTTATGGGCGTAGTGCCCCACTTCACCACAGTTAAAGCATTGCACCCCAACCTTAGGTGCCAGGCCTTTGTTGTCTTGGGGTTGGTTTGGGGGTCCTTGTACTGCTGGTCGAGGTGGATATGCGGGGCGAGGCTGCTGTACAAACTGAAGTTGTGGCTGTGTTGGTGCCGACGGGGGCCTGAAATTCGGGTTGTACCCTCTCGGCGCGGAGTAGGGTACCGCAGCATGACTCGTCTGCCCTGCGGGTTGCTGCATCAGACGTGGGCGGGTGTTGCTATCCGAGGCTTGGTGTGACCATCCTGCCTTCCTCTTGTTTTCATTTTCCAAGGCCTTCAGCTTCCTTTCCACAACAAATGCTCTGTCCACCATCTTTTGGAAACTTTCATACTCGTTGGAGGACATTGCACACTGCATTTCCGCTGTAAGTCCTTCCACAAAGCAGTCCTGTTTCTGCTCATCAGTCTCTATGTCCCATGGGGCATAACGGGATAGTTGGGTGAATTTAGTGAGGTATTCCCTCACAGTCATGTTTCCTTGCTGCAGCACCAAGAACTCCTTTCTCTTGTTTTTGAGTTCACCCCTTGGTATGTAATGGTTGCGGAAGCTACGCTTGAACTCTTCCCAAGTGATGTTCTCAGGGTCATGATGGGCGGCCACGTAAGCGGTCCACCAATCAGCAGCAGGTCCATGCAATTGGTGAGAGGCAAACAGCACCCTCTCATACCCTTGGCATTGTATGATCCTCATCTTGCTCTCAATGGTCTTTAGCCAATCGTCTGCCTCCAGAGGTTCAGCAGCACTTGCAAACTTTGGGGGTTGAGTCCCTAGAAACTCGCTCAACCTTGGTTGGCGTGGTGCAACTTGTGGAGGTGGAGCTTGGTGCAAGTTGGCCACCACTTGAGTTAGGTTCTGGATGAGCTGATTCTGATTTTCAAGCATTTGGTGGATGAGATCAACTCCTTCACGGCGACCACCCCTCTCTTGTCCTCCAGAAAGATGAGGGTTGCCGGCCTCATCGTTGTTGTTGGCGGGGTTGGCACCACGACCCTTTCCTCTTCCGGCCATCTATCATGATTAACCAGATGTTAATTTAAAGCATTACGTATTAACTTACCAGTTTTTACTTGTTTAAACTTTAAGATTTTGAGAACTTATTTATATTTCCTGAGGATTTCCTGTCTTACGCGAACATAAATGCACTCTTAATTCATATGGGTTCACACACCAAAGCAAAACAACCTGAAGACGAGGTTGTGGACAAACGCCCATGGCTTCCACAACTCACGTCACACACCAAGCATTAACACACCATTAACTAAGGTAACGACTCGAGTACTCGACATCCTGCTAAACTAAGGGAAGGACTCTATTCTACTCGTATCACTGAGCTGGCTCTTTGGGATCTTCCTCGTTATTGCGGCTGCCCTCTGACTCTGCTTTGGGTGGGGAAGCTGCTGGTGGAGAAGTGCGGCGTCGCCTGCTCGCCCGGTGATCTGGGGAGTCAGGAGTCCATGTGTCATTCATGGTGACACACAGTTCATTCCCATCTCCTCTTTCTCTTGTCCTCAAGCTGGCTCGAAGCAACGCCTCAGTCTCCTTCAGGGTGTCACGTACATCCTGAAGCTCCTGTTGACACTCCTGCAGTCGAGTGCTGAGCATAGCAGCATCCTCCAAGCACAAGTCCATGTGCTCATGGGAAGTCCCCTGCTGCACTGGCGGGTACTTGTACTCCGTTGTACCACTCTCACGCTGGAGGACATACATGTACTCAATCCTGTCCAGGTGGCGACGGTAGATGTGACTTTGGCAGGTGATAGCCTCCCAGGTGGCATCCTTCTCCGCATCGACCTGTGTCACTCGACAAGCTGGAGAGCGGTGAACCTTAAGCATCTGATTTTCATTGATAATCCTCATTTCCGAACTCCATTCTTCCCGCTTCTCACGGATGGTCCGGGTGGAGCTATAGTGTATGATTAGCTTGCCCGTATTGCCGGCGGCTTGGAGCATACGTTAAAGACGGCGCAACAAGCCTCCTACTGCCAATCCATAGGAGAGATACGTCACCGGACGGTTCTCCTCTCTCAGGGCAAGGGCAACTACGGGAACTCTCCCTCCGGTGGACTTGCGGGCGGTGCGGATCATGCGAACCATCTAAAACATAAAGCATTTAAAATTAAGTTAGATAAGGTTTTAAAAAAATCCTATTTTGAATAAAAGTTGGGGGTAAGATGAATAAAGTGGCCCATTAAATAACACTTTTCAACCCACACCTTTGTAAAATAGTTTTTAAGAAAATAGGGTCCTTAACTACGTCCTTTTCTACCTAGGTCCACGTTCCTACGGGCAACCTTGGCTCTGATACCACTTCTGTCACACCCGGTTTCTCCG
The DNA here is from genome assembly GCA_030760725.1 of Neostapfia colusana. Classification (NCBI taxonomy): domain Eukaryota; kingdom Viridiplantae; phylum Streptophyta; class Magnoliopsida; order Poales; family Poaceae; genus Neostapfia; species Neostapfia colusana. The sequence goes on along the minus strand of JASWHV010000017.1, from coordinate 24,777,641 downwards.
AAGAACAACCGAGTGAATATCACATGTATGCCACGATCATTTTCTCATACATGTGATGACAAGTAGTGAAGCATCATTTATTACAAGCCAGGTGTCGAATATAAATAAGTCTTACATAGCATATGTCTCGATGGACAATAATAAGTTCATAACATGTAAATAAAATAGCAGCGGAATATTATTCTTGTGGGCTCCGTCACAGGCGTTGCCCGGGGGACTCCATGAACCTAGAATCCTTCTTCGGGTCCAAAGTCTTGGTCATTGAACACCACATCATCCCCTTGACCTGAGCAGCAATTTAAACCAACAAATATGCAAGTTTGAGTACCGTTGGTACTCAGCAAGTGTGGGAAAGTTATGTCATGCATGGCTAGAACAAGGAGAGGTTGAACTCATGGTTAAAGCACTACGCAATTAATACCTATCACCTTAGCTTATTAAGCACCTACATTACTACATAGGAGAAATGGTCCCAATCTCCTAACCCATCATCAAATAACCATAACCTCATTTCCAATGTTAAGCTCCCCGCTTAACATCCACAACTTCCAAAGTCATCATCCTATATTCATGAATAAGTCCAAGCCGCTCTTGACCGTGAGCACGGCTGTCATGACAGTTTTGACTCTGCAGAGTTTGCTCCACTGTACCCACATGTAGTGATTTCATCCCCTGTTGCCGGGTGGACTAAAAGAACCTCCATTATGCCAGTGGCTACGAACCACATTCACACTTCCCAGGTGTGTAGCCAGGAGATCCCTACGAAGCCTTTACAAAGGGATTCCCGACGAGCATGGGCCCACTGAGGTTTCACCCCTAACAGCATACAAGAGGCTCCAACCCCACTGCAGTGGCCCCCTCTTGAGCCTTGCGGTTCATATGGTAGTCCAGCTGACACCTATTCCCCGCACCATCCAACACACCCATACTACGCCGGGGATACACCTAATTAATTGGCCAAGCTGCCCCATCTCAGCATGCGGTTGGCACGGTAAAGCCAGGTTACATGCTCCATGAACCGGTCCTTAGGATCCAGGCAAGTACTAAACACAAACCCGAGTCTTGTGCACCCAGCACCAACCAAATCATCCAACTTGCCTTGATCCCTACCTCTACATAACTCATAATATCTCATTCAAGAGTAAGGTAAACAAATTGATGATCTCATATCTCAATTATCCCATTCTAAGCATGGCTAAGCATAAGTAATATGAATGAATGACATAATAAAGCAAAATCCCATCCCAAGCTACAAGGAAATAAGGTAATGCAATTCTAGGGAAACTTCCTAGCATGGGTTTCATATTTCAAATGACAATGCAAATAATTCTATCTACACATACTAGTATAGGAACAAAGTGGTCAAGGACACTTGCCTTCTTCCTGCTGCTCTGGGAATGGATAGTCCTGATCTTGAAAGGGAAGAACTTGCTCTAGGGCAGGTTCTACTCATGTCAACACACATAGCAAAATACAACAACAATCCATAAGACATAGTTCACACTTTCACTCCAAACATACATACATATGATAATCATTCACATTTCTATGTGTTTTGTTTACTCTACATGTGTTGATTTTTGGTCTACATGCACTTTTAAACATATGTATATGATTTCTAACTTTTGTATTCAGATTTTCTGTTTGCACACTATCTATGAATTTCCAATTTAAACAACTTCTTTAATACACTCTTTAGCTACCAAGTTTGCATGGAAGGTAACTTCCTACTTCAAATGGATTTTCAGATCTTCTACCAATCCTAAACTGAAGTCTTTGGATTTGGAGACTTCATTTATCATTATCTAATCATGCACACCTATTTTCCTATATTTTCCAGATTTATTTCCTATGACTAAAAGTAAATTTTAATATTAAATAGTAGGGCATATCATCTAAACAGAATAGGTTCTGATCTAAAATATTAAATAATATATTTTGGAACTTCTCCTCTGATGTGAACTAATTTAAATTCATTTTTTCCAATTTTCAGAATTATTTCCTAGCCTAAAATATGTTTCTATAACTAATAAATATGAACAATCAACTAGACAGATTCATTTCAGCTAAAAATCTATTTTTAACTCATTCTAAAGTTTTCCAAATGCTAGGAGAGTTTAAACTTGAATTTACAATGTGTTTGCCTCACCTTTTAAATTTTAAATCCTAACCACATATTGAAATTCCTAAATTTAATATCATATAGTGTTAAAAAGGTAAACTCACCCCACTACAGGGTCTATTATATTATTTCATAAATTTCCAAGGGTCTAACTACACATAACAGAGGGGTTTTCCTAATTTTTATTAAGTCCAGGGGCTAAAACTGATTTTTAAATGAATTTACATGAATTTCTGAAGTTCCAGGGGCTAGATCAGAAGTTTCCGGGGCTAGCTCGTGTTTTCTAAGATCCCAGGGGGTAGCGCGTAAGAATCCCGGCCTTTATAATGCGGGGCCGACGTGGACCGTCTGATTTTAAACAGACGGCTCAGATTAGATCATCGAACCGGTACGCGCGGTTTTTAATTCTACCGTGCGATTTAAAATAGATGGCGCATAAGCGGCCACGTTGCTCTGACCTGCGCGGGCGGCGCTGCCCGGCGGCGCGCGGCGGCGGGAGGCGGCGATCTCGCCGGAAAACTTCAGATCTTCGTCTATTCTTCCTAAAACTGGGATTTCATGGCATAGATCGGTAGAGGGGAGGTCGGGGATCTCACCTCGGGGTTTTTCTTGAGCTCGGAGGTCTTGGAAGGCGGTCGGCGACGAGGTCCGAGATGAAATCGCAGCGATGCTCGTCAGCGCTGTGTCAAGAGCGCAAACCACCGAGTTTTCTGCACCTGCATGATTCCCCGGAGGCGGTGGAACACGATCGGCGCGTTAGATCGGAAAATCCGAGCAGAGATCGAGAGATAACGGTGATCAGAGCTTCGGTTCTCACCGGGAGGAAAAACAGCCAATCGTGGGGGAAAAACGGGACGATGCCGACGTTATATAGATGGGGGAGGGCGGCGTGTCGGTTGTGATCGAGTTTGAGTCGTCCGGGACCAGAATTCGGCTGGAGTTGCGGGTTTCCGGGGGTAGTTTTGATTCGGGGGAGAGAGGAGTCCCGGGATCGGCCGAGCGCGCGCGAGGAGGAAGACGATGGCGGGCCCCGCGTGTCAGTGAGAGGGAAAAGGGGCGCGCGGCTGCGGGCTGACTCGGGGGTAAGGTGGGCCGGCTGGTGGGTTTCGGCCCACTGGCTGGGGTTTTGTTTTTTTTCTTTTTCTTTTTCTTTTCAGTTTTGAGTTGAATTTGAATTCCAATTTGAATTTGAATTTCTGCACCACATGCAATACGTCCAAAATTTTTTAAATTCCCCTCTTAACAGGTTTTGGGGTGTTACAGTAGGCGACGGGGCCAGACAAAGAGGCAGTTGGGAGAAAGGAAAACGACCCATGGCTTTTCAAATTATCGCGAACATCAAAGAGGCGGGTTAGTATGGCAGAAATTATGGCGGTCGTAGTGTTCCTAAAATTTTGGGAGGCGTGCGTGATAACAGTAGTGGGTGGCGTTACTGCAGGGTGGATGTGTCCATGGGCCCTGATGCCTTTCCTCGTTAGTGTTGTGGGCGTACTGCATAAACCGTCTTTGGGGCACAAGGTCTTTCTTTTACCGCTGAGCCCTCATTCTCCATTCCTTTCGCGCTCCTGCTCCCCTGCAAGTTTTGCTACTGTAAGTTTAGAGAAAACGAGAAGTCTGAGGAAGAGATTGAGCAGTCCCCTTTCTTCTTCTGCGTCTTCTTGCTGTCGACCATGTTGGACTGGATGAAATCCCGTGTCACCGTTGACCACCTCACTTTCCTGTGTGAATGGGGGATCCTCTCGGTTTTGGAGCTCTGGCGGATCTGCATCCCATCTGGGGAGACGGTGTCGTCACTGCATGAAGGTGAGGTCGTCAGCTTCTTCGTCTTCCATCTCCGTGGGTTGTGGCTTCCGGTGCACAAGTTTCTCGGCACCGCCCTCTTTCACTATGGCTTGGAGCTTCACCACTTGGCACCAAAACGATATCCTCCACGATGCCATCTTTTGCATGTTGTGCGAGGCATTCCTAGGGATCAAACCCCACTTCGAGTTGTGGAGGTGTTTCCTCTGGGTGCTATTGTCTTCTACGAATTCTCTGATTCCAGTGGTCGGCTGCGCCCGTATCCAGCTTCAGCGGGCCCAGCCACAGAACTTCGACATCCCGCTCCTAAAGCCCATGAAGAACTGGCGCCAGGACTGGTTCTACATCCGTAACGACGGCTCGGCGCTCCTGTCCTTTATGGGCCAGCCACCTGCCGTCCAGGAGCAATGGCAATGGGGGGTCGCGGAGGACAACACGCGGCAGGCTAACAGGCGACAAGTGGCCATCATCCTGGAACAAGTCGAGGTGCTGCAGGCGGAAGGGATGACCGGAGAGGTCATCCTGCTGATCTTCATTCAGCAAAGGATCCAACCTCTTCGGGTCCGGGCTCACGCCATGTGGCAGTATACCGGCTTGGCGACCCTATGCACGGGTCGACGAAGGACGTCTCCAAATCCGAGGTTCGGCGAAGGTTTCGAGACCTCACTGGGAAGGATGCAGAGATTGACGGGCATCACCCGCGTACCCTCTCCACGGATCGTCCCTCCACTTGGGTAAGCGTCCACCCTTCGTGCTATAATATTATAGTGGTTCTTTTTTGGCGCTCCATCCCGATCTTACGTCGTGATGTTTTGTTCAGGGGCTCAGTGGCCTAGTAGGCCTGCCGAAGCTGCTTGAGGACAAGGCAGAAAGGGAGGGGAGGGCTACGCGTGACGCTGCCCTGAAGGTGAGGAAAGACGACCACAAGGCCAGCCGTCTTCGTTGACAGCGGAGGCTAGAAGAACACTGGAGGGTGGTATGGGCCGCAGGGCCGCTGGAAAGGCCACCCCCTCCATGCCTTTCGAATTGGCGTCCCCCTTCTCCGGGTTGGATGACTCCTCGACGCTTGTAGAGTGGCGGAAGAGGAAGGCCGACGATAATGCTCCGGTCGTGAAGAAGGCTCGGACGGGTGAGGGGAGCGATTCTTCCTTACCTCCCGCACGTGCTTCTAGAGATTCGACAAAGGCTAGGTATTCCATGGCCAAGGACCCGAAGGCTCGTATGGAGGGACAAAAGCTCGCCACCCAATCTTTCGCGGATCGTGCTCTGATGGGGGCCTCGTTGGCACTCAACGCCCGGGCCCTCGCGCCTCATGCCGAGGTGGGGGGCTCGACCGCGGAAGCCTTGGCGGGTCGGGCAAAGGGTTGGCCATCCGCTGTCCATCCTGCAACCTGGTCATCCCCTGAGCGCTGGCTCCCGGGTGGTCGTGCCCCCGATCCGCACACGGTCGAAGAGGTTTATTCCTCGGTCTTTGCTCTTCCTTATTGTCCGGGCCTATTCTATCTTAGTTTTTTATTACTTGCCGCAAAGCGTACCAGCCAGGCGTCTTGTCCTTGTTGGGAGGTTCACTGCCTCCGTCCTCTGGTGCTTCTTCTGTTGAGCTTGCTCCATCGTTGATAGGAGGTGTGGAGCTGACAATGGAGGAGGTTCCCTCTCTCCTATCCGCTGTGGGGGCATATGAGCGACCTCTGCCGATCCCGGCTGCCACCGGGCTGGCCTCTATCGAGGCATAAGTGGATTCATCTCCGGAGGTGCCGCTAATTCGCTGGAGGTCATGGGGTCAGGCGATGGAAGAGGCTCTCGCGGTGGTGGCGTCTCCTCCCTCGGTTGTTGTCAATTCCCGGGCTTTAGAGCTCGAGGTTTTAGAAGAAGTGGCACTTACCGCTGCTCCGAGCCAAGACCTGGAGAGATTAGAGCTTCCTCCGACAGGCCAGAGACCCTTCGACTCTAGCGGCGTGGCGGGCTGGGAGGATGACGCTTCCTTCTTCTGTTCTAGGCTCGCCATAGCTGTGGAGCCGTTCGACTCTGGCCGGGATCATCTCGCGGACGCGGTCCAAAGGCTTAACCGTGGCGTGCTCTCGAGCGAGGTAAGTCTTGTTTTTTCCCGGCTCCCTTCTACATAGGCCGCCCTGGGGCTCATTCATGACTGTGTCTCTGATTTCCATTTTCTAGAGACTTGCCGGGCAAGAGGCCAAGCAGGAGCGGCTCCTCAATGTACCCCTTGGCTGCCAGGGGCCTGAGGCGGCGAAGTGGAAAGAGGAGGCTGAAAGGGCCCGGGCCGCGGCCGCGGCCACCCGAGAGGAAACAGACCGCCTCCGTGCTGCGATTGCCGCCACCTAGGAGGAGGCGGGTCGACTTTGCGAAGTGGCCGTCGCCCGGGAGGAGACCTCCCGGGAGATTCGCGCAAAGAAGGGGGCTGTGGCGGCGACCAAGGCGAATTCCACTGAGGAGATCACCAGGGCATGTACCGTGGCGAGGGCCTCTCGGGATGAGGCCGAGAGGGTCAAGGCTCGGGCGGATTAGTCCATTCGGGCTGCTAAGGATGCTTTCACCCAGGAGCTCGATAGTACGTCTTTTCACCGGGCTTTTGCCACACTTATATTTTCTTCGTTGCTAAGCCCTGTATTTTGCTTCCCAATAGCACTGGCGAAGAGTCCTCTCGTCGCGATGAAAGATCAGGTCGCCATCCGGGAAGTGAAGCTCGTGAGGACTAAGAAGGCCCGGGGGGAGATTTGCGAGGCCGTGATCGGGCCTGGGGGGAAATCATGGGGACTGATCTCTCGTCGTGGCAAAGCCATTGTCTGGGTCCACGCTGAAGAGAAAGAGCGACGGCCCCTCATGAGGGCGGGCGCGAAGGTCTGCGAAGCCGTGTTTGGGGCTCCAGAGTCTGCGACTCCAATGATGTCTAGAGCGGTGGCGTCTTGGCTCGGCGATGAGCTCAAGATTATAGGAACTCTGCGGAAGGAGCTTGAAGACCTTCCTGCCGCGAGTGAGGTTGCCAATGACCCAGTGCTTGGAAGCTTGGCTGCCCCTCTGGACCTGCAGTTGACTCATATTTTGTCATGACTTAGGGCACGTTTGGACCGGGTGGCAACCGTCGGGGCTCAAGTCGGTGCGCAGTTGGCCTTAGCCGTGGTTGTCTCCCACAACGATAGGGTCAACCTTCCGGCTATCGGGGAAGGCTTCGCTGTCGTCCGCTCCGAAGAAGACCTTCGGGCCATTGATGCCTGGGTCAAGCCTAATGCCTTTTCCCTAGCCGAAACGGTTACTATAGACTGCGTCTTAAGACACACCGACAGGAGTTAGACTGCTTGTATCTTTTTCTGTTTTTTTTTCTGCCTTGTAATATGGCCGTTCTTTCCCTTCGTGGCCCCTTCTTATAAAGACAACCGACTTTTCACTTTGTGTGCATTTATTTTCTCTCTTGCGCTGTGCTTTGGTCTAATAGTGAGCAACGCACCTTAGCGCCTTGTTTGGGTAATAATAAATGGAGTGTATTTAAATGTATACAAACAAAGCCTAACTCAGAAATATGGAAGAAGCATTCGGAGAAAACTTGTAGATGCTTTAAGGGTTTTGCTCATCTCACCCATGGCAGGTGGGTAGCCCCCGAGTGGCACGTGGCGTCTGAGCTAGTTGGCACACCAAGTGGTACTTGAATCATGCGGATCCGTCCGATCATCACCTGCTCGAGGTCGGGAGTACCGACCTATGTGGTGAGATGACGTACCCAAGTTTTAGTCTGGGGGGAGCTCTCCTTTATTCTTGAAAGTGGAAGTCGGACGGTGGATGACATGCTTATCCTTCGCCTAAGGTTGCGCTCCCTGATCCGCCTTCTCTTGCTTGATGGTACCTTTCAGTCGATGATTGTTGGGCTGTTGAAGATCATGAGGCAGCCGGTTGACTCGGGGAAGACGTGCTCCTCCTCGGGCACGTCCATCGCCTGCATGGACTTTTTGCCTTTGTTTTTCAGGGGACCCGACTCCTTTCCCAAAAAATGCTTGAGGAGGGCGCACTCCTTGAGGGTGTATCTGACCGAGAAGGTGTGATTGGTGCACGGCTTTTCCAACAATTTCTTGAAGTGGTCGGCCTATGTTTGGGCCTGCCTCTTGCCTTCGCAGTGTTCGGTTGTCGCGACCAGGTCCGAGTCTGCCTCAATTTGGTGCCGCCTATTGTCGGTTCCGATCCTCTTCCTCCTTTCATCCTTCTGACGAGGCGTGATGTATTTCCTCACGTCGGATGACGTTCTTGGTGTTGCCCGATCAAAGATTGCCCTAACCGGCTCTTCTCCTGAGGCGTGGTTAACGGCGATGTTGAGTAACTCCTTGGGGGTCCTTGGCTTGATGCAGCCGAGCTTGTGCACCAGGGACTTACAGGTCGTCCTAGAAAGGAACGCCCCGATGACATCCGCATATCAAAAATGAACGCTTGATGTATTGTCTCAAGGTTTCACCCTGCTTCTGCCAACACGCCTTGAGATCCCACAAATTTCTAGGACGCATGTAGGTACCTTGGAAGTTGCCGACAAAATTATCCTTTAGATCTTCCTAGCTTCGGATGTTGTTTGCTAGGAGGTATTCAAGTGTGCCAAGTAGATGGGGTGGTATTGGATGATGAAGTGGTCATCCGTCGCCCCACCAGCTCTACATGCCAAATGGTAGTCTTCTAGCCACACGTTGGGGTTCGACTCCCCATCGTACCTAGTGACGTTGATTGGGGCGCGAATGCGTAACGGGAAGTGTGCGTTGCGTATCTTCCTTCTGAAGGCCTTGGGCCCATGAGCGTCAGGGCTCAGGATTCGGTCCTTCCCACTGTCACAGCGCCCGCCCCGACGTGGTTGACGTCAGTGTTCGGGACACTGCTCTGCCGCCTCCTCCCTGACTCCTTTGCGAGCCTCGAGGACCCTGCGCAGGTCGGATAACCCCGTGCGCTTGTGCGTCGAGTTACGTGAAGGGTTAGACAAGCCAGTCTTTTTGGCCCGGCTTGGTGCTCTGAGCGTGCCCGCAGGAGCCGGTGCGGACGAACATCACTCTCTTGTGAGCAAGGGAACTCTCACATGTTGGGTCCTGGCCCTCTCTAGTAGCGAATGGAGGTTTTGGTACGTGCATCACGCCTCTGACTCTTTAGGCTCTAGGAGATTGCGCACCATGGCTGCTGCAGCCACCACGTTCTGGCTCGGTTGCTTGAAGCACAGCGGATCATGCAGGCTGGAAATAATGCTTGCCCATACCTAGCGGTCGCGTGCTCGCGCTTCGCTAGAACCAGGGTAGCGACTGCGTGATGCTTCCAACGTGGCTCTGTTCATGTTTGGTTGTGCCCTCTCCACAACGAGGGCGGCGTGGCACACCTCTAGCTGTTCGGCCAGCTCCTCACCATGGTATCGACACAATGCCTCCCAGTGCACGAGTTTTTGGCGAGAGGGGGTATCAATGAGAGGAGCGGTTAGAGAGGCGTCACCAGTTTCCGTGGCGTAGCACTCGCGGGAAGAGTAGTGGTCTTCGTCGGATCTGGCTTTGGTATCATGGTCATAGCCGGTCATGCCCTTCAAGAGGGGGAGGAGGGATGGTGACGTCTCGTCGACCATGCCCACGAAGCTTCCCTTGGGAATGCGGTCGATGACATTAGCAGTCGTGTCATCCATCAACCGTAGAATGCCGCCACTATCGACGAAGAAATCCATACTCCCGAAATAGAATATATGGTGGGGTGTGAAAACAACGTCGACCTCGAGCCTGTTGTCACGTGCGATTACAAACTCAAGTTGCCGAAATAGAGCTTCTTGCTGGCGCGGAAGCTTGAGCTCACGAAAGCTATCACAGAAGAAAATGAAAACGTGAAGTGGCCCCCTACCTGGCACGACAATTGTTGGTGTATTTACCACTGGCTAGTAATCGAATGCTTCCCATTTTGTGTCTGGATGGCTAGCTAATAAAGACAATGACTTATACTGGTTCAAACAACGTGTCCTACTTCTAGTCTAGGGTGTTCGTCGGCCTTGTATTAGCTCAAGCGGTTTAAGGAACCATGGTTACAAGCGAGGCTATCCCGCTTGCGAGAGCAAAGAGAATGCCTAAGTGTTGCATGTGTGTGAGCTGCATTCGTCGTGCTAGGGATACTTCTGAGCCTCCCCTTAAATACCCCGAACGTCTAGACCTACCCGCCGGCTCCTCATAAATGGGACGGGGCTTACATGGTGTGTCAGTGCCTAAGGCGACCCACAGTGGTGCAGGATCGATGAATACACATGCTCCCGTCTAGTCTACGGTCTACGTCTACTTTCCATCTCTGTACACCCGTGTCGAGCGGGATGGGATGGATGGTGATGATGGCCCGACGTCATGCTTGTCTTGTTGCACGTGGTGTGGCGCCCCTGTTCCGAGAACCCCCGGAACCGAGTTGATGCATATGTGTGCCCAGAATGTTCATCACACATACACATGTATCCACAAACTGAATTCAGAATATAACCACGAATAATAGGGTTTTAGTACAATGTCTCATGAATCTTTAATTCATTCTAGCAGCGGAAGTCTTATTCTAGCAGCGTAAGTCTTCTAAACTATTGTGGAAGCAAACTAAACAAAAGCAGCGGCTCCATCTCCTACTCCACAGGCAAGTTGACGGTGGATCACACGCCTAGTACTCCACATGCTCTTCGAAGTACTCTTCTCCTATTGCCTGTGATGTATGATAATGCAAGGGTGAGTACATGTCGTACTCAGCAAGAGCGGAAATGCATGACATGTAGCTTACAACAAGGTAGGTATAAAAAGGCTCATTGCAGAAAGCAAAGTTTATTTCACAAAACATGATAAAAACAACAACTAGCTTTAAGTGAATTTAATCCCAACATATATCCAATTAAAACACCAACATACCTCCATCATGATTCACCACTTCCCATGTCTCATCCAGACATTAATCTTTCTCATCTTTCGTATCATGCTCATGAATACCATCTCATATTCATGACCATCTCATCTCATATTCAATTTCATCTCATAACCGAGACCAAAGCTCATTATCACGACTCAACAGTCCGAAAACCAATCTCATTACCAGGACTCAACAGTCCCGAAACCAATTCCAAGACCAAACAAAACTAAACCAATAACGAAACCATATACCATCCCAATAACCATCCCAAATCTCCCATCTAATCATGTGAGTTGTCCAGGCGCTTGTGACCGTAAGCTCGGCTATCATGATAGTTTTACACTGTACAGAGGTGGCACCACTTTACCCACAAGTTTTTGATTTCATTACCCGTCGGCGACTGCAAAACCTCCATTATAACAGTACACAACCGCCGGTGTATGGTCAAGAGATCACAAAATAGCCTTTACAAAGGGGCTACTAGATGTATGGACTCACTAAGGTTTCACCAGCATGCTCGAATCACCATTCTCCCATCCGCGGGGCCCCTCTTGTGTCATGCAGATCCCAAGGCAATCCTCTCTTGACTCCCGTTCCCCGCGCCTTCCACGGTCCATAACAATCTAGCAACTTACCTAATTAGTCAGCTAAGCCCCACCCATATTTGGCCTTGTGGTGACACTGTTATCCTGGCATGGCTGGCATGAACCGGTCCTTAGATCGACGACAAGTAAACCACCATCTCATTCTACCACTTCCATGAACCAAGCTTGCCTAGATCTCCCCCGATTCATGTTCATCAAGTTTTCATTATCATTATGAGTGCAGTAGCTAGACACATTCTATCGCTTCCCATATCCCGTAGATTGGCGAAGCAAAAAGCAAAAACAACCATACCCGACTCATAAACTTCCCTAGCGACAAGGGTGGTTAAAAAAACTAGTAAACTCCTATAAAAGGGTTTCCCATCAAGTTGACTCAAGCATACACAGTTTTCGCAAACAAAACAGCTTCAAAACATGGGATCAATATGGTCAAGGGGCACTTACCTTGTTCCTGTGGCTTCTGTTGCTTACGGATCTCGAAATCTTGGTGCTGTATCCCTTCGTATATAGCTCCCTGAGCTTGTCCTTCTACTCACGATCACGCACATACAATATTTATAGCAATCAAACATCATGCACAAACTTTACTCAAGATGCAATGGTGCATATGCATGCTAACCTATGGTGCTGTTTTATTAGATCAGTTTGTACATGTTCTTGCATGTTTTAATGGGCTTGCATGGGTTTTACGATGAACAAGGGTGTAAGGATCAAGTGTGGACGTAGTGATGATCTGGACTGAAGATCTAGATCAATTCCACCGTCAAAAAACTGATCAGCACATGATCTGTCCACACGAAAAAGCTTCTGTTCGAAGGGATCGAAGAAACTGATGCAAAGAAACCGCGATGATGTCGTAAGGTGGTAATGGAGACCTATTGTAAGGGACTCAGTTATTGGCACACATTTGAAGTGTTCATCACCACACCACACACCTCATTTGAGGAAAGATGATGAACACAAATGAAGAGCAAGTAACCACCATCAACATGCTCATTAGAGAACAAACTCACATATTGCAAACGTGGCATTTTCCACATGTGATATAGATGGGCTGGGCATATGAAAACTCCTACACATTGCTAAGGATGTCCATGCCAAATTTCACCCAAATTCAAAACCTTTTTGAGGTCATTTTGGGTATAGTTAGAAAGAGGGCAGTTTGAAACCATATTCAAATTCAAACTGTTTTTATCCCATGAATTTAAAAGTGGGAGGCATATTCTTACTCAGCACATTTTTGTGAGCCCACACACCAATTTTCACTCCAATTGGAGTTGATCTTGACATAAGCTAAGTGGGACAAATTCAAACTTTATTTGAATTCAAAACTGAACTTGTGCTGAAATTCATTCAAACCAAACCTCATTTGAACTTTGATCAATTCAAATGGCTCATGGGTGTATAATTTGAATTACCAGGGGTACTATGGGGCTCACTGTTTACAACAGTGTTTAGGAGTAAATTTCAGAGGTTAAAACTGGAAGTGGGACCCACATGTCAGCCACCACTTCAACACAAACCGACTGAAACACAGCTCAATCGGTTCCCGGGTGCAGTGTGCGTGCCACCGGGGGGCAGCCGGCGCCAGCTCCTGCTGCGCGCTCCAAGCCGGAGACCAGTCGCCGGGCTACTTATCCCCTCCCCGGCGTGCTCCGATCGCCCATTCCCCGAGCTGCCGACGTACTCGGCCTGTTCTTCCACTGCAACCGCCGCCGCTCGAGCTCACACTTGATCAAGCCCGATCACTCGCGAGCACAGCCTCCTCCACAGCAAAACGGCACCGGGAGATCGTGAGCAACCTCCTAGACACCGTGTTGGCCAGTGAGCAAGCGTCCTCGAGCTGTACCGAACCGTTTCTCCGGCGAACCAAGCATCGCCGCCGATCGGGCTCTCGTGGACAGCACAACACAGCCATTGTCACGTCCTCTTCTCTACACAAGAAAGATGCGTGATTGTATGTAGATGGAGTAGCCGAAAGCCGTTTGGTGATTGATCAACCCTCGGCCGAGAATTTCCAAATTTACTCTTGATCAGTTCATAAGGACCGAGCTCACCTTCGGGTGAAATTCATGCTCTATGCACGAGGATTGGACAAGCTCGTTACCTAGTAGCTTCTACGCACGATAGCGCCCACGCTCGAACTGGAATTAGAGAAAACCATCGAGAATCGGCCATGATATGGCCGTTTTCCCCGCCGCCATGGCTGAACACCTCGGCTCACCGTCGAGAGCATAGTTGCCGGTATTTCTAGCTTCCACCCAGCCCTGGTTCGTGTTTCCCATGCTCTACTGATGCTCTCCGACCGATTCCCGATCGATTTGGTGCACGGGAGAGCGGGACCGACCTCACCGGAACCCTAGCAGGTGCTGTCACCGGTGCACATAAAAAAATTTAGATCTATTTGAGCTCATTTGATCCACCTAATGGTGTGATTAGTGAAACTGTTCCAGAGAAAATAGAAAATGTTCAGAAACATTTTCAGAATTTTCTCTGAAATTGTTTATGCTCATATCTTTAGCTAGGAACATTCAAATTAAGTGAGACCAACTCCATTAGAACCCTCTGAAAATCTAGTTTTCAGAAAGTCATAGTTTGTTTCATGAAAATCCTTAGAACACCCTAAAAGCCTTCAATTAAGGTCAAGTACATGATTAATTGTGGAGGGCTCAAATGAGCTTTCCTCAACTAAAACTTGACCAAGTCTCTGTTTAGGTTGTGACCAAGCCACAGTAAAAATTTCACAGTCATTGGGCTTGTCTAGTAAGAGTTATAGACTTCACAGGATTAAAAGTAAATACAACTGCATTTAAATTAATACATGTATTACTTCTATCATGTAGTCGCTAAGGTCGAGGAGGAACCCGAAGTCCTAGACTTCGTCACTCCGGAGGAGCAGCTAGCCTACGACCAAGAGCAGCAAGGCAAGCTCCGGTTTGCATTAACCCTTTTACAAGTTTTTATTGTTTTGAGCACATACATGATTACTTTATTCTTTGCATTAGAGTCTTGTTTGGAAACCCAACTGCATAGCCAAGAGAACCATGGGTTGGGTTTAGGATGGCAAACCCCGTTAGCTACTGCAATGCTAAGATAGAGTAGGATTCGGTACAAGTCGAGTAGCTGGAACTACTCGCGAGCATAGGCTAGAGGCACTCGACTTGGGGAGTGATAGCACATGAAACACATGGCAAGAAAATGAGACCAAGCGGAGGGTAAGGGCAGCAGGACTTTGGGGCCTGTGTGCTGTAGCTCCGCTTGTGTCGATTGAGGACCGAGCCGTGTGCGGGCCTGTTGAACAAGCTAGAACAGTACCGAAGACCTACCGGCTATATGGGAACCGAGAAACCGATGTAACTCGGGTAGCTGGGTATTGAGGCATTGCCCGTCGTTCAGAGGGTAGGTTGAGAGCTTGAGGTGTAAATCGGCTGGCGGCACTGAGATGCGCGTGCAGAGACCTCTTGCTCGGGACGATGGGACCGGTTCAATATTTGGCTGACGGGCGAAAGGTGGTTGCGTACGGCGTCCGTGATGGTTGTTGTAGGCAACATCGAGTACGGGCGTACGTGACGGGTTGTTCGGGTAACCCTGTAGGTGTAAATCGATTATAATCGCCATTCCTCGCGGTCAGTGAGTACCACTTGTTCACTGTACCGTGACGTAGAAAGAACAGGCTAGTTACATGTTAAAATGTTGCTGATTGAAAGATGGACTCTGAATGCTAATGATTTGCTGTAGTTTAGAGCTAACTAAAGTTCATTTCAACTTTGGGCAAAGTACATGAGAGAAATGCGTTTCTTGTTTGATTGCGGCTCTCTCATGTGCCTTAGCGTAAGGTTCTCCACAACCTGCTGCTAAAACTTGAAAGTAAGGTTCTACTAATTAGGCGAGTCCTTTGTAAATGATTTTATCTCATGTACCCATCACCCCTCATTTAGAAGTTCCATGTTTAGGTGAGACGTGTCAGACTTGCTGAGCCTTCGTGCTCACTGCTTGTGTTTGAAGCTTTTGCAGGGTTCTATGAGGAAGGGACTCCCGAAGAGGAGACGGAACCCCAGGAGGGGAACCCCGTCGAGTGGGAGTCGTGCACGCCGCAGAGTTAGTGTGCGTGTGTGCTAGCAAGGACACGTTCAAGGGCTGAACGTGGACTTGATGCGTAGTCTACGCCCGTGAGTGTAGACGGGACTTATTTTGATGTAAACATGTTCATAAACCAGTTTATTTAATTTTTTTTTGCTTCCGCTTTGTACCTTTGATGTGTGTTATCCGGTGTTGTGCAACGCAGCACCCCTCAGCGTGATCCTGGCTCGACAAGACCGTGGGGTCGTGTCAGCGTTGGTATCAGAGCTCGCTTGAGGTTTAACGCACTACAAAGGTCATCTTTTTCAAAAAAACCCAGTGAGGAACGAGTTAGTAGCCCGTATAAGGATGTTATTAGTATATAGAAAGTGGCATATTAACTTATTTGATTATGTCGGAAAAATCGTGTATCTCGGGACGATTATGTCTTGGGGGGTACACGTAAGCGCTGTCCACCAGTGCGCACAAGCTGAAGGGTGGAGCCCCACGGGTGGCAGGTAACCCGACCCGCTTTGATATCCTCTACGACTCTTCATGTCGTTTGGGGTATTCGAGCAACGTCTATCCCTGGCGTGCGTGGTGCAACTTGGGAGACCCCGTCACGTGGTCTGAAACGTGAACACGTAACTCAAGGCGTGTTTGGCTTGAGGACATCCGGGCGAGTGATGACGGCCGGGTGTACGAACTGTATGGATTCCGGGCTCGGTGTGCAGCCGAGTCTGATGATTGTTTGAGTTTCTACAGGTAGTCTGACCATGAAACGGTAGACGTGTAGCATCCGTGTGCGAGTGACGTTTAGTGCCACTGAATTAACGAAGCCGGCTAAGTCCGGTATAGGTTTTTCTTTGTGAGGACGTAGTACCGACATAATCTGGTGACGCATCGACGTAAAACCCCAACTAAATGAACAACTTCATTGTAAAAACTTGAAGGTTTTGATCCAAAGTAGTAAAACTTGATGTAACTCCTTCCCTTGAACAGGATATTCAAAGTAAACAAGTTTTCAACTTATAGGTTGTTAAGGACAGAGTACTCTGTTTCAGCTGAATTAGGGCTGAAGTTGATCAGAGGTTAGAGGTTGAGTTCTTTCGAGGTTGGGGTCATATGATACATTTCTGGAAAGCTTTGTAAGAGCTTTACAACTTTTCTGTTGAGATCCAGAGGTGTTTCATCCCTTAACCACTCGAAAAATGCAATAGAGTTGAAACTGTCCAGAAAACAGGACAGAGTAAAGACTCTCTGTAAACTCTCTGTAAATTAAGCATAACTTCCTGCTTAAAAATCCAAAAAATAGAAAATGAGGTAGTTATGGAAAGCTTATGATATGGGTTACAACTTTGTAACAGAAAGTTTTGTCAGATTAGGAACAGAATTAACTGGAATTCTTGGATTAAATCAGTACCTAAAGCAGGGAGGTGCTGTCCAGATTTCTCAAGAAATTCTGTTAACTTTGGCATATCATAACTCTTGAACCAGGACAGATATTAGGCCAAGCAAATACTTTATGGAAAGCTATTGAAGTTAGATTTAACTTTGATGTTGAGCTCCAGAACTAGTTTTGCCTTTAACATGGCCTAAATCAGGTTGATATGGAAACTGGTCAGGGCTGTCATGTTGAACAGCAGATCAGCAGTCAAATTTGTTTAAAATTTGAACTATGTTTCCAAGTTTTATGGGTTCAATGACATGTCTTATGTTGTAACTCAAAGGTTTACTGTTTAAGTAAATATTTGACATTTCTCAAATATATTTTTACAGATGACAGCAGATAAACAATTGGAGAACGGGTGGGTGGTGTCCCACTGTTCTCACCGTAGCGGCTACCCGGAAGCATTGTGGCAAATGCTCCAATATTTCGGGTACAACCAGATGCCGCAATACTTTGCCAAAGAAGAAGGCGAAGAGGGGAACAAGACGTGGACAATCCATGTCGAAGTCCCTGCAGGACCTATGCCACCCGGTTGGGTGCTGTTCACCGTCACGGTGAGAGGAAGACAACCGGAAGGAATGTGGCAAGTGGCAGCCCGTGACACTATGTCACGTTTCTGCCAACTACACGTGCAGGCTATGGAGGGCACTCCATACGCGCTCGTTCCGGTGGAGGGACGGGCACAACATGTGTGGGAAGACAGGTAACTGGAGGCAACGGACCCGAGTTGCCCAAGGTACAACCCCGCGGAGGCAAACCTTAGCCTCCAGATGAGGGCGGGAAACGCCGTGATGGACAGCCAAGCTGTTCATACGGAGCATCTCGCCACAAAGTTCAAGGAGAGCACAAGCTGTGGAGACCATTTTGAGAGTGCTCACAGCGCACTCCGCAATGTGCTCCTTCCGACGATCAAGCGACTGAATGAACAACACAATCAGTTGCGTCGTCTGAAGAAGGCAAGGAAAAAGAGCCGTGTTGACATCGCGGCATTGCAAGAACTGGTACAGAATCTGACCCAGCAGAACGAGGACCTTATTCAAGAGCGAGACGACGCTATTGAGGAAGGGCAAGGCTGGGAAGAAGATTACAACCAAGCCATGGACGAGGTGCATGCATTGCAGGACCTCGTACCTCCGGTGTTAGGCGTACCGGTGGTCTTGGGTCTTCCAGCAATGGGAGAACCCGGAATGGGAGAAGAGGTGGTAGATCCAGAGCTACCAGCAGAGGTACCGGAGGAGGACGACCCGCAGGAGGTCGAGTTCTACTCCGAGTAAGGGGTTACAGTTGCCATGTAGGGCAGCCAGGTTAGTGTAACCCAACTTTTGTAATCGGTGACATGTCGTGTAGACAGTAGCGTATGTATAGGTAGTGACGACATGAGCACGACTTCTCGGAGACCCGAGGATAATGTATCTTGTATAAAGTTTATTCTTTATCAATATATGTGAATGTTGTGCAAATTATTCATGTGTCACTTCAATACCTACTGTTGCATATGGAAATTTTTAAGTAAGACATGTGCTAATCGCTGCTGTTTTGAATTTCAGAATGACGCGTACTCGTGCCAACCCTGATGTTGGGGGCACTAGCCAAGGGGGAGAGACCTCCCAACCGCCTCCCGAGGACTCCTCGGGACAGCAGCAGCAACAGCAACAGCAAACACCGCCACCGCCACTGCCAACGGTTACATTGGCCGACATCGTCGCGGCAATGGCGGGTTCACATCAGCAGCACACGGAGTTGCTGCAAACGCTTATTGCCAATACGTCTCGCCCAGAGAGACGTCAAGACCATGAGGAGCGTCAACAGAGCTCCTACTCCGACTTCCTGGCGACTCATCCCCCTGTATTCTCAAGGGCGGATGAACCTCTTGACGCGGACAACTGGCTCCGCGCAATAGAGATGAAGTTCGGGCTGCTCCAGATAAGCGAGCAGCGCAAGACTCAGTTCGCGTCCAGCAGCTCCAAGGATCCACGAGCACGTGGTGGGCCAACTTCTGTGCCTCACAGCCCACCGACCGAGTGATGACCTGGACGGAGTTCCGGACGGCCTTCAGGGCCTATCATATATCGCCAGGTTTGATGAAGAGGAAGACGCAGGAGTTCCTGCACCTGCAGCAAGGGAGACAGAACGCGCTGGAATACTCCAGGGCGTTCAATGATCTCGCGTTTTATGCGTCGTATCATGCCGATACCGACGAGAAGCGGCGGGACCACTTTTACCAGGGGCTTAACCCGCTCCTGAAGGACAAATTGGCGATGTTCAATCGCGGCAGCCTCAACGACATCATTGATGCTGCGATTGTTCAGGAGGACTCCGGCAAGGAGTTAGCAGCGGCGGAGCGAAAGCGAAGCGCGCCACAAAGCAGTGGAGAAGGAGGCGGTCCTTCTCAGAAGTTTCGGATGGTGAATCGGCCACCATCAGGTCCACGCTAGCAGCCACCACAGCGGTCGATGCCGTTCCGCAGTCGACCGTACTCTTCACCGGCATTCAGGCCGGCACTGCCAGTACCACCTCCGCAACAACAGCAGCAGTGGGCGATGCCGCGTGCGTATGCACCTCATCAGCGCATGACGGGCTTTCGTCCCCCAAGCACTACACCAGCAGCGGCCACATGTTACAAGTGTGGTCGTCCAGGACACTTCGCGAGCAGTTGCCCGGAGAGGCAAGGCGGCGGAGTGGCACCGCAGTTTCTGGGGAGGAATCAACCCCGGAACCCTACTAATGCGCGGCGGGCAAACCCTAGGCCCGGCACTGTCCACCAGCTTGCCATAGAGGACGTGCCGGAGGGCGAGCCAATCCTTGCGGGTATGTTCCTACTCCACCAGCATCCCGCTATAGTACTGTTTGATTCAGGCGCCACGCATAATTTTATTAGCCAAGCTTTCATTGCTAAACACAGCTTGCCAATACTACCCACCGATAGTCCATATTTAATTTGTTCACCGGGTGGGAAGATTTCAGCAAGCATAATGGTTTCCAAAGCGCCATTATGCTTAGCGGGTAGAGTGTACCCCACGTCTCTCATTATCTTAGAGGGACAGAAGGTCGATGTCATCCTAGGGATATCGTGGTTAACCCGCCACGGCGCTGTTTTAGACACCGTCCTTCGAGTCGTGCACTTAAACTCAGAAGTGCACAGGTCTCACTCCTTATTTCTCGACAGTCCAGAAATAAAAATTCCAAGTGTCTATCAAGCCACAACCATCAGATTGGAAGATATCCCAGTGGTCCGAGAGTTCCCTGACGTATTCCCGGACGATTTGCCGACGATGCCGCCCGATAGAGAGGTGGAGTTCAAGATTGAACTTGCACCGGGAACCATGCCATATCCCGAAGGCCGTACAAGATGGCGCCCAAGGAGTTGGCTGAACTGAAGACTCAGCTCACGGACCTCCTGGAGAAGGGTTTTATTAGGCCGAGCTCCTCGCCATGGGGCTGTTCGGCGTTATTTGTCAAGAAGAAGGATGAGACGTTGCGGCTTTGCGTGGACTATCGTCCATTAAATGCCGTAACCATCAAGAACAAGTACCCGTTGCCACGGATCGACATGTTGTTTGATCAGTTGGTCGAAGCAAAGATCTTTTCCAAAATGGACTTAAGATCTGGGTACCATCAGATTAAGATAAAGGCTTAGGACATTCCGAAGACGGCTTTCTCGACGAGGTACAGACTTTATGAGTACCTGGTTATGTCCTTCGGCCTCACCAATGCTCCAGCTCACTTCATGTACTTGATGAACTCGGTATTCATGCCGGAGCTGGACAAGTTTGTCGTGGTCTTCATCGACGACATCCTGGTGTATTCCAAGTCGGAGGAAGATCACAAGAAACATCTGCGTATAGTCTTGCAACGGCTGCGGGACCACAAGTTATACGCGAAATTCAGCAAATGCGAGTTTTGGATATCGCAAGTGCCTTTTCTCGGGCATATCATCTCAGCGGAGGGTATCGCTGTGGACCCGAGCAAGATCACTCAAGTGCTGAATTGGAAATCCCTGAGAACTGTTCACGAGGTACGGAGTTTCCTCGGACTCGTGGGATATTATCGGAGGTTCATTCCGAACTTCTCGAAGATTGCCAAGCCTATGACAGAGCTACTGAAGAAGCCTACCAAATATGTTTGGAGTCCAGCGTGTGAAGCAGCATTGAAGGCTTTAGTCAAGCACCTGACATCATCACCGGTTTTGGCGCAGCCAGACACAACAAAACCGTTCGATGTGTACTGCGATGCATCCGGCATTGGGCTCGGATGTGTGCTGATGCAAGACCGAAGAGTGGTCGCGTATGGATCACGGCAGCTTAGAAACCATGAGCAAAATTATCCAACTCACGACTTGGAGCTCGCTGCCGTGGTACTTGCACTGAAAATGTGGAGGCACTACCTACTCGGTAACCTCGTACATCTATATACTGACCACAAAAGCCTCAAGTACATATTCACTCAAAAAGAGCTGAACATGAGGCAACGAAGATGGTTAGAACTGATAAAGGATTACGAAATAGAGCTCCATTATCATCCGGGCAAGGAAAACGTAGTGTCAGATGCGCTGAGCCGCAAGTCACACGTCAACAATCTGACCATCACACCGTTGGAAGAGAGCGAACCACCACTACATGTGATTCCACACGGAGCTCTCTACAACTTAGCTTTGATCCCCACCATCCGTGAAGAGATAGCGGCAGCCCAGAAGAATGACAATGGCATGTCGCATTTGCGGAGACGTGTAGACAGTGGGGAGCTGAAACGTTTTCGGAAGGACGGAGACGGCGTCCTATGGTTCAAGGACCGGATCGTCGTACCCCATAACCCGGAGTTACGGAAGAAAATCTTTGATGAGGCTCACTTGTCAAAGTTTTCTATTCACCCCGGCAGCAACAAAATGTATCAAGAACTCAGAAGCAAGTTTTGGTGGACACGGATGAAGCGTGAGACTGCAAAATACGTGTCCGAGTGTGATACATGTCGAAGGGTGAAGGCAAACCATATGCGGAAACCGGGACTGCTGCAACCACTGGGCATTCCTGCCTGGAAATGGGAGGATGTGAGCATGGACTTCATCGTCGGTTTGCCCACCACCTTGCAGAAACATGATTCTTTGTGGGTAATCGTCGATCGGCTCACCAAAGTTGCCCATTTCATCCCGGTCAACACCAACTACAACGCCAAGAAGTACGATGAACTGTACATCTCACGGATCCTATGCTTGTACGGCGTACCCCGTACCATCATATCAGATCGGGGCACTTTATTTGTGTCCCGTTTTTGGGAGCAGCTACACGCTGCCTTGGGGACGAAGTTGATCCGTAGTTCAGCATACCACCCGCAGACGGATGGGCAAACCGAGCGGGTAAATCAGATTCTAGAAGACATGCTACGAGCTTGCGCTATCAACCACGGCAAGAATTGGGATGATCACTTGCCGTTAGCCGAGTTCTCATACAATAATGGGTACCAAGCCAGCATCAAGATGGCACCTTACGAGGCGCTATACGGTAGGAAGTGCCGCACACCATTGAACTGGTGTGAGTCTGGCGAAAGGGTTACCTTCGGGATTGACCTTGTCAATAACGCGGAAGAAAAGGTTCAACTGATTCAAGCAAACCTAAAAGCCGCTCAATCCCGTCAGAAACAGTATGCGGACCGGAGAAGGCGCCCATTACAATTCGAAGTTGGAGATCACGTATATCTACGGGTGTCTCCAATGAAGGGCGTAAACAGATTTGGGGTGAGAGGAAAGTTGGCACCCCGATTCATCGGTCCATTCCAGATTACCGAAAGATGTGGATCAGTGGCATACCGGCTGGAATTACCAGAAGCACTTTCCGGTGTGCACGACGTCTTTCACATTTCCCAGCTGAGGAAGTGTCTCAAGCTATCAACTGCCGTTCAGCTGGAAGACATTGAAGAACTGCAACCGGATCTCACCTATTGGGAGGAACCGGTGCAGATTATTGATGAAAAGGCCCGAACCACACGCAACCGTACGTTTTGGTTCTACAAGGTTCTATGGAGTAATCACTCCGTGGACGAAGCGACATGGGAGAGCGAAGGATTTCTTCGCGCTAACTACCCCGACTTTTTCACGTCGCATATCCGGTAATTTCCACCGTCCTCTCTCTCATTTTCACCTTATAATCTTGGGACGAGATTCTTTTAAGGGGGGAGGAATGTAAGGGCCTCAGTTTTTGGCACACATTTGAAGTGTTCATCACCACACCACACACCTCATTTGAGGAAATATGATGAACACAAATGAAGAGCAAGTAACCACCATCAATATGCTCATTAGAGAACAAACTCACATATTGCAAAAGTGGCATTTTCCACATGTGATATAGATGGGCTGGGCATATGAAAACTCCTACACATTGCTAAGGATGTCCATGCCAAATTTCACCCAAATTCAAAACCTTTTTGAGGTCATTTTGGGTATAGTTAGAAAGAGGGCAGTTTGAAACCATATTCAAATTTAAACTGTTTTTATCCCATGAATTTAAAAGCGGGAGGCATATTCTTACTCAGCACATTTTTGTGAGCCCACACACCAATTTTCACTCCAATTGGAGTTGATCTTGACATAAGCTAAGTGGGACAAATTCAAACTTTATTTGAATTCAAAACTGAACTTGTGCTGAAATTCATTCAAACCAAACCTCATTTGAACTTTGATCAATTCAAATGGCTCATGGGTGTATAATTTGAATTACCAGGGGTACTATGGGGCTCACTGTTTACAACAGTGTTTAGGAGTAAATTTCAGAGGTTAAAACTGGAAGTGGGACCCACATGTCAGCCACCACTTCAACACAAACCGACTGAAACAAGCTCAATCGGTTCCCGGGTGCAGTGTGCGCGCGCCACCGGGGGGCAGCCGGCGCCAGCTCCTGCTGTGCGCTCCAAGCCGGAGACCAGTCACCGGGCTACTTATCCCCTCCCCGGCGTGCTCCGATCGCCCATTCCCCGAGCTGCCGACGTACTCGGCCTGTTCTTCCACTGCAACCGCCGCCGCTCGAGCTCACACTTGATCAAGCCCGATCACTCGCGAGCACAGCCTCCTCCACAGCAAAACGGCACCGGGAGATCTTGAGCAACCTCCTAGACACCGTGTTGGCCAGTGAGCAAGCGTCCTCGAGCTGTACCGAACCGTTTCTCCGGCGAACCAAGCATCGCCGCCGATCGGGCTCTCGTGGACAGCACAACACAGCCGTTGTCACGTCCTCTTCTATACACAAGAAAGGTGCTTGATTGTATGTAGATGGAGTAGCCGAAAGCCGTTTGGTGATTGATCAACCCTCGGCCGAGAATTTCCAAATTTACTCTTGATCAGTTCATAAGGACCGAGCTCACCTTCGGGTGAAATTCGTGCTCTATGCACGAGGGTTGGACAAGCTCGTTACCTAGTAGCTTCTACGCACAATAGCGCCCACGCTTGAACTGGAATTAGAGAAAACCATCGAGAATCGGCCATGATATGACCGTTTTCCCCGCCGCCATGGCTGAACACCTCGGCTCACTGTCGAGAGCATAGTTGCCGGTATTTCTAGCTTCCACCCAGCCCTGGTTCGTGTTTCCCATGCTCTACTGATGCTCTCCGACCGATTCCCGGTCGATTTGGTGCACTGGAGATCGGGACCGACCTCACCGGAACCCTAGCAGGTGCTGTCACCGGTGCGCACGGGTTTCCGGTCATCGCCGGCGGCCGGTGACCCCACCATCGAGTCCAGGGGGTCAGTATAGGGGCAGGCGGCGAGTTTCGGGCCGGGGGATGGCCGGGAACTCAATTCTGGCGAAGGTCGCCGGAGACCGCCGCCGCCGCGCAGTTGGCGCGAGGAGGGAGACGACGCACTGTGTGCGGGGCCCACAAGCAGGAGTTTAAACTTTTCCCCGAATTTCAGTTTCAGTTCAAACTTCAAATCCTTATAACTTTGGCTAGAGAGCTCCAAATCGAGTGAACCAAATTTTGCTGGATTAATCTCTCTGAGTACTTTCCAGCAAATCAAGTTTCACTTCATGAAATTCCTTATTTTTCCAGAATTAATTCCTCAAAATTTAAACTGTTTGGCATTTTAACTGGAGAGTCCTTTGGAGAAAAATCCTGAAATTTTGCTGGGATGTTCACCAAAATATCCCTGAACTACCATAAAAAGTTCAGATCCATTTGAGCTCATTTGATCCACCTAATGGTGTGATTAGTGAAACTGTTCCAGAGAAAATAGAAAATGTTCAGAAACATTTTCAGAATTTTCTCTGAAATTGTTTATGCTCATATCTTTAGCTAGGAACATTCAAATTAAGTGAGATCAACTCCATTAGAACCCTCTGAAAATCTAGTTTTCAGAAAGTCATAGTTTGTTTCATGAAAATCCTTAGAACACCCTAAAAGCCTTCAATTAAGGTCAAGTACATGACTAATTGTGGAGGGCTCAAATGAGCTTTGCTGCAACTAAAACTTGACCAAGTCTCTGTTTAGGTTGTGACCAAGCCAAAGTAAAAATTTCACAGTCATTGGGCTTGTCTAGTAAGAGTTATAGACTTCACAAGATTAAAAGTAAATACAACTGCATTTAAATTAATACATGTATTACTTCTATCATGTAGTCGCTAAGGTCGAGGAGGAACCCGAAGTCCTAGACTTCGTTACTCCAGAGGAGCAGCTAGCCTACGACCAAGAGCAGCAAGGCAAGCTCCAGTTTGCATTAACCCCTTTACAAGTTTTTATTGTTTTGAACACATACTTGATTACTTTATTCTTTGCATTAGAGTCTTGTTTGGAAACCCAACTGCATAGCCAAGAGAACCATGGGTTGGGTTTAGGATGGCAAACCCCGTTAGCTACTGCAATGCTAAGATAGAGTAGGATTCGGTACAAGTCGAGTAGTTGGAACTACTCGCGAGCATAGGCTAGAGGCACTCGACTCGGGTAGTGATAGCACATGAAACACATGGCAAGAAAATGAGACCAAGCGGAGGGTAAGGGCAGTAGGACTTTGGGGCCTGTGTGCTGTAGCTCCGCTTGTGTCGATTGAGGACCGAGCCGTGTGTGGGCCTGTTGAACAAGCTAGAACAGTACCGAAGACCTACCGGCTATATGGCAACCGGGAAACTGATGTAACTCGGGTAGCTGGGTATTGAGGCATTGCCCGTCGTTCAGAGGGTAGGTTGAGAGGTTGAGGTGTAAATCGGCTGGCGGCACTGAGATGCGCGTGCAGAGACCTCTTGCTTGGGACGATGGGACCGGTTCAATATTTGGCTGACGGGCGAAAGGTGGTTGCATACGGCGTCCGTGATGGTTGTTGTAGGCAACATCGAGTACGGGCGTACGTGACGGGTTGTTCGGGTAACCCTGCAGGTGTATATCGATTATAATTGCCGTCCCTCATGGTCAGTGAGTACCACTTGTTCACTGTACCGTGACGTAGAAAGAACAGGCTAGTTACATGTTAAAATGTTGCTGATTGAAAGATGGACTCTGAACGCTAATGATTTGCTGTAGTTTAGAGCTAACTAAATTTTATTTCAACTTTGGGCAAAGTACATGAGAGAAATGCATTTCTTGTTTGATTGCGGCTCTCTCATGTGCCTTAGCGTAAGGTTCTCCACAACCTGCTGCTAAAACTTGAAAGTAAGGTTCTACTAATTAGGCGAGTCCTTTGCAAATAATTTTATCTCATGTACCCATCACCCCTCATTTAGAAGTTCCATGTTTAGGTGAGACGGGTCAGACTTGCTGAGCCTTCGTGCTCACTGCTTGTGTTTGAAGCTTTTGCAGGGTTCTATGAGGAAGGGACTCCCGAAGACGAGACGGAACCCCAGGAGGGGAACCCCGTCGAGTGGGAGTCGTGCACGCCGCAGAGTTAGTGTGCGTGTGTGCTAGCAAGGACACGTTCAAGGGCTGAACGTGGACTTGATGCGTAGTCTACGCCCGTGAGTGTAGACGGGACTTATTTTGATGTAAACATGTTCATAAACCAGTTTATGTAATAAAATTTTGCTTCCGCTTTGTACCTTTGATGTGTGTTATCCGGTGCTGTGCAACGCAGCACCCCTCACCGTGATCCTGGCTCGACAAGACCGTGGGATCGTGTCACCTATCTTACTTCCTCCTAGCAATGGCAGCAGGACAGGTCGTCGGCTCTCTTCCGGTGACGGCAATCGTGACGGGCCCGTCGGCGGTCTCACCGGTGGTTGAACTCCGGCGAAGGGGGTTAGCTCGGCGAGTTGGGGGCTAGGGCCTCTAAGTTGTCGGCTCGGGAAGGTGTTACAGTCAAGGGGTGTTTCGGGTTCTATTTATAAGTGGTGAAAGAAGAGTCCTACTCCGATTGGATTTCAAAGAAGAGTCCTATTCAAATTGTTTTTGATCTTAACAACTTATCTCCAATCGATTTGGTTGCAGTATTCAAAGTGGAAGAATTTGTGTCAGTTTCCTCAGTACCGGGTACTCGCATACAGGGTAAAACCACTTAAGGATCTCGTTCTTCCGCAGGGATAAGCTCCGGAGGCTCCACGTGTCCAGCGGGGGCCGGGCTTCCCTTTTCCTCAGAGGCGAGCTCCGGTTGTGCCGCGTGTCAGGCGGGCGGGACCTCCCTCTCCTCAGAGGTGAGCTCCGCGTGCGCCACGTGTCTTGGCGGGTGGGACCTCCCTCTTCGCAGAGGCGAGCTCCGCATGCGCCACGTGTCAGTGCCGGATCTCCCCTCTCCTCAGAGGTGAGCTCCGAGAGTGCCATGTGTCCAGTAGCGTTGGACTTCCTTTCTCCGCAGAGACGAGCTCCGAGGTCGACACGTGTCCATCAGCGTCGGACCTTCCTTCTCCTCGGAGACGAGCTCCGAGGTCGACACGTGTCCATCAGTGTCAGACCTCCCTTCTCCTCGGAGACGAGCTCCGAGGTTGACACGTGTCCAACAGTGTCGGACCTCCCGGAGGTGAGCTCCATAGGTGACACGTGTCAAGCGGGGCCAGACCTCTCGGAGGCAAGGTCTGAGGGTGACACGTGTCCTACAGTGTCGGACCTCTCGGAGGTGAGCTCCGAAGGCGACGTGTTCCACGGGGTTGGGCCTTGCTTTTGCGCAACGACTAGCTCCGGTGACGACACGTGTCCTGCGGGGCTGGACCTCGCTTCTCCGCAGAGACAAGCCCCGGAGGCAACACGTGTCCTGTGGGTCGGACCTCGCCCCTTCCACAGAGATGAGCTCCAAGTCTGCCACGTGTTTTGTGGTGCCGGACCTCACCCCACTCCGCAGGGATGAGCTCCGAACGCGGCACGTGGCCAACAGGCCACGGGAAGTGTCTACAACGCTTCACGGTGAACTGGAATTGACTCTTTTTGGCTATATTTCTGATTCTTTCTTCGTTTCTACTTCTTTTAAAATGTTTATCTATATGAAATATGAATGCATGCATGATTACAAAATTGAGGGTTTTACAAACCTACCCCCCTTAAATTGAATCTCGCCCTCAAGATTCGATAGAGTGGAGAATAGATGAGGGAATTCTGCCTTGAGGTCTTCTTCACGTTCCCATGTAGATTTGGTTTCCGTGTGATAGTTCCATTGTACCTTGTACCAATGGATCACTTTGTTCCTTGTGACCCTTTCCTTCACGTCCAAAATTCGGACAGGGTGCTCTACATAGGTCAGGTCCTCTTGAAGTTCGAGCTCTTCCATGGGTACTTGCTCTTCTGGTACTCTCAAGCACTTCTTGAGCTGGGATACGTGAAACACGTCATGCACATCGGAGAGGTGCATTGGGAGCTCTAGTTGATAGACTACCTCTCCTCGCTTGCCCAAAATCTTGAAGGGTCTGATGTAGCGAGGTGCTAGCTTGCCTTTTACGTTGAAATGTCGTTGGCCTCGGATAGGCGATACCTTAAGGTACACGAAGTCTCCTACTTCGAAAGTCAACTTCCTTCGCCTATTGTCCGCATAGCCTTTCTGTCGTGACCAGGCAGCCTTCAAGTTCTCCTATATCATTTGGACTTGCTTCTCAGCCTCTTGTAGCACTTCGGGTCCAAACACTTGGTTCTCACCGGTCTCATTCCAAAACAGCGGCATTCTACACCGTCCCATACAATGCTTCAAAAGGTGACATCTTCAAGATGGCTTGGTAGCTGTTATTGTATGAGAACTCGACATACGGCAAGCTCCTATCCCAACTACGTCCATGTTTCAAAGCGCAGGCTCTCAACATGTCTTCCAAAATTTGGTTGGTCCTCTCAGTTTGCCCGTCGGTCTGCGGGTGGTAAGCGGAGCTAAAATCCAGTTGTGTACCCATAGCTTCATGCAGCTTCCTCCAGAACCTAGAGGTAAACTGAGAACCCCGATCTGAGACTATCCTCTTCGGAACTCCGTGGTGGCACACGATTTGCTCCATGTACAGATCGGCTAGATCTGCCACGCGGTACGTGGTTTTAACAGGAAGAAAATGAGCTGTTTTCGTCAATCGGTCCATGATAACCCAGATGGAGTCGTAGCCCGACCGAGTACGTGGCAATCCGATGATGAAATCCATACTGATGTCCTCCCAATTCCACTCGGGTACTTTCAATGGTTGCAACAGTCCAGCGGGTCTTTGATGTTCGGCCTTCACCCGTTGGCACGTGTCGCATAGGGCAACATATTCAGCTATGTCCCTCTTCATACCATCCAACCAATAACAAGTTTTCAAGTCCTTGTACATCTTTGTACTGCCGGAATGTATGGAATAAGGTGATTCATGTGCCTCCCTTTATATCGTGTCGCGGATATGCTTCACGTTAGGCACACAAATCCTTTTCCCTAACCAAAGCGTACCCTTCTCATCTTCGTTGAAGTCCTTTTCTATGCCTTGTCGGATCATTTCCTTGATCTCCTTGATTTCCTCATCCGTTGCTTGGCCATCTCTTATATCTTGTTCCAGTGAAGAGTGGAGTTCCATCACTTCCATCTCGTTTAAGAACCCAAGATGTAACCCTTCGAACTCCTTGCACAGCTCGGGCGGTAGCTCCCGAACCGTGAGTTGGTGACATGCTCCCTTTCGGCTCAATGCATCAGCTACTACATTGGCCTTTTCGGGATGATAGTTGATCCCAACATCTTAATCCTTGATGAGTTCCAACCATCGATGTTGCCTCAAATTTAGATCCGTTTGGGTTAATATAAACTTGAGGCTTTTATGATCCGTATAGATCTCACATCGATGACCAAGGATATAATGCCTCCAAATCTTCAAGGCATGTACCACGGCTGCTAGCTCCAAGTCATGTGTGGGATAATTCAGCTCGTGTTTCTTTAGTTGTCTCGATGCATAGGCTACCACTTGTCCTTCTTGCATGAGCACGCATCCGAGCCCTTGTCTTGATGCGTCACAATATATGTCAAAGCTCTTGCTTACGTCTGGCAATACCAAAACCAGCTCTGTGGTTAGCCTTTTCTTGAGCTCCTTAAAGCTCTCTTGACACGCTTGTGTCCACTGAAATGCTTTTCCTTTCATTAGCAATTCAGTCATAGGCTTTGCTATCTTTGAGAAATCCTTGATGAACCGGCGGTAGTATCCAACCATCCCAAGGAAACTCTGAATATCCCTCACGTTCTGCAGTTGGTTCCACTTCAGAACATCTCCCACTTTTCCGGGATCAACCGATGCTCCTTCCTCGGAGATGATGTGGCCTAGGAACGATTCTCCTTTAGCCAAAATTGACACTTGCTCAGCTTGGCATACAATTGATGCTCTCGTAGCTTTTGCAATGTCAATCTTAAATTTTCTTCATGTTCTTCCTCACTTTTTAAATATGCCATGATATCATCGATGAAAACCACGACGAACTTGTCCAAGTACTCCATGAAGACCTTATTCATGAGGTACATGAAATATGCGTGTGCATTCGTTAACCTAAAAGACATAACGGTATATTCATAGAAACCATACCGTGTTCGAAAGGCAGTCTTGGGTATATCAGAGGGTTTAATCTTCAGCTGGAAGTATCCCGACCGAAGATCAATCTTGGAGAAAATTCGGGCTCCCTTCATTTGGTCGAGGTCCTCTATACGGGGCAGAGGGTATTTATTCTTGATCGTCACCTCATTGAGAGACCTATAATCCACACACATCTATTGGGTCCCATCCTTCTTGTCTACGAAGAGCACGGGGGCTCCCCATGGTGATGAGCTTGGGCGAATAAAACCCTTTTCTAACTCTTCCTAAATTTGCTTCTTGAGTTCCACTAGTTCATTAACGGGCATCGTATAGGGCCTCTTTTCTATAGGTGCAGTTCCAGGTACCAAATCAATGGCAAACTCAATGTCCCACTCAGGTGGCATACCTGGAAGTTCTTCCGGGAATACGTCCGAAAATTCTTGAACCACCGGAATGTTGTGCAATGTTGCTTCTTCAACGTGGTTCAACGTTGCCTTCTCGGTTGCCGGTTGGGCTGACTCGAACTCAATGCGAGTACCATGCTCATTTGTCAACTGCACGCTCCTCTCAGCACATTGGATCACTCCATTGTGCTTGCTTAACCAATCCATTTCGAGTATTATGTCAAGCCCTTGGGAATCCAAGACAATAAGGTTGGCAAGGAAGTCTACCCCCCTTATTTTAAGGTTTACTTTCGGACATACTATATTAGTCATCATCTCTCCACTAGGAGAATTAACTAACATAGTATATTTCATGTGTGATATGGGTAGATTGTACTTGGCAACATACTTGGATGATATGAATGAATGTGATGCTCCATAATCAAATAAAATGATGGCTGGGTTGGAGTTGGCAAGGAACATACCAATCACGACATCCTCAGCCTGTTGTGCTTCCTCAACGGAGACATGATTCACGTTGCCACGAGCATAGTTCTGCTGTCCACGGTTGCCTTGATTGGCTCCTCCGTTCGTCCATGGGTTCTGCTTGGGCACGTTGCTCGGCAAGTTTGTGATTTCATCACCCGTCGGCGACTGCAAAACCTCCATTATACCAGTACACAACCGTCGGTGTATGGTCAAGAGATCACAAAATAACCTTTACAAAGGGGCTACTAGATGTATGGACTTACTAAGGTTTCACTAGCAGGCTCGAATCACCATTCTCCCATCCGCGGGCCCCCTCTTGTGTCATGCAGATCCCAAGGCAATCCTCTCTTGACTCCCGTTCCCCGCGCCTTCCACGGTCCATAACAATCTAGCAACTTACCTAATTAGTCAGCTAAGCCCCACCCATATTTGGCCTTGTGGTGGCACTGTTATCCTGGCATGGCTGGCATGAACCGGTCCTTAGATCAACGACAAGTAAACCACCATCTCATTCTACCACTTCCATGAACCAAGCTTGCCTAGATCTCCCCCGATTCATGTTCATCAAGTTTTCATTATCATTATGAGTGCAGTAGCTAGACACATTCTATCGCTTCCCATATCCCGTAGATTGGCGAAGCAAAAAGCAAAAACAACCATACCCGACTCATAAACTTCCCTAGCGACAAGGGTGGTTAAAAAAACTAGTAAACTCCTATAAAAGGGTTTCCCATCAAGTTGACTCAAGCATAAACAGTTTTCGCAAACAAAACAGCTTCAAAACATGGGATCAATATGGTCAAGGGGCACTTACCTTGTTCCTGTGGCTTCTGTTGCTTACGGATCTCGAAATCTTGGTGCTGTAGCCCTTCGTATATAGCTCCCTGAGCTTGTCCTTCTACTCACGATCACGCACATACAATATTTATAGCAATCAAACATCATGCACAAACTTTACTCAAGATGCAATGGTGCATATGCATGCTAACCTATGGTGCTGTTTTATTAGAACAGTTTGTACGTGTTCTTGCATGTTTTAATGGGCTTGCATGGGTTTTACGATGAACAAGGGTGTAAGGATCAAGTGTGGACGTGGTGATGATCTGGACTGAAGATCTAGATCAATTCCACCGTCAAAAAACTGATCAGCACGTGATCTGTCCACACGAAAAAGCTTCTGTTCGAAGGGATCGAAGAAACAGATGCAAAGAAACCGCGATGATGTCGTAAGGTGGTAATGGAGACCTACCTTACTTCCTCCTAGCAATGGCAGCAGGACATGTCGTTGGCTCTCTTCCGGCGATGGCGATCGTGACGGGGGTCGTCGGCGGTCTCACCGGTGGTTGAACTCCGGCGAAGGGGGTTAGCTCAGCGAGTTGGGGGCTAGGGCCTCTAAGTTTTCGGCTCGGGAAGGTGTTACGATCAAGGGGTGTTTCGGGTTCTATTTATAAGTGGTGAAAGAAGAGTCCTACTCCGATTGGATTTCAAAGAAGAGTCCTATTCAAATTGTTTTTGATCTTAACAACTTATCTCCAATCGATTTGGTTGCAGTGTTCAAAGTGGAAGAATTTGTGTCGGTTTCCTCAGTACCGGGTACTCGCATACAGGGGAAAACCACTTAAGGATCTCGTTCTTCCGCAGGGATAAGCTCCGGAGGCTCCACGTGTCCAGCGGGGGCCGGGCTTCCCTTTTCCTCAAAGGCGAGCTCCGGTTGTGCCGCGTGTCAGGCGGGCGGGACCTCCCTCTCCTCAGAGGCGAGCTCCGCGTGCGCCACATGTCTTGGCGGGTGGGACCTCCCTCTTCGTAGAGGCGAGCTCCGCGCGCGCCATGTGTCAGTGCCGGACCTCCTCTCTCCTCAGAGGTGAGCTCCGAGAGTGCCACGTGTCCAGTAGCGTTGGACTTCCTTTCTCCTCAGAGATGAGCTCCGAGGTTGACACGTGTCCATCAGTGTCGGACCTCCCTTCTCCTTAGAGACGAGCTCCGAGGTCGACACGTGTCCATCAGTGTCGGACCTCCCTTCTCCTCGGAGACGAGCTCCGAGGTCGACATGTGTCCAACAGTGTCGGACCTCCCGGAGGTGAGCTCTGAAGGTGACACGAGTCAAGCCGGGCCGGACCTCTCAGAGGCGAGCTCCGAGGGTGACACATGTCCTGCTGTGTCAGACCTCTCGGAGGTGAGCTCCGAAGGTGACACGTGTTCCGCGGGGTTGGGCCTTGCTTTTCCGCAGTGATTAGCTCCGGTGGCGACACGTGTCCTGAGGGGCTGGACCTCGCTTCTCCGCAGAGACAAGCCCCGGAGGCAACACGTGTCCTGCGGGTCGGACCTCGCCCCTCCCACAGAGGCGAGCTCCGAGCCGCCATGTGCCTGGCGGTGACGGACCTCACCCCACTCCGCAGGGATGAGCTCCGAACACGCCACGTGGCCAGCAGGCCGCGGGAAGTGTCTATAACGCTTCTCGGCGAACTGGAATTGGCTCTTTTTGATTATATTTCTGATTCTTTCTTCGTTTCTACTTCTTTTAAAATGTTTCTCTATATGAAATATGAATGCATGCATGATTACGAAATTGAGGGTGTCACACGTGGCCTCCCACTCCGTCTTGAACTCCTTTTGTCGCTCCGTCAAGTTGGCATTTAAGCCTCTTGTCTGCCTCCGGTCCGGGCTCTAGCCTGAATTGCTCTTCACTCAGGCCTTGTTGGTCGGTCTTGAAGGTTGGACGTCTTTTCCGACCTTGGAGGTCGGCTCACTCTTTGGGGCCGAGTCTTGCGGTCGCTCATCCTGAGTCGGGCCCTAGGTTGGGACCCACGGAGCCACGTGTCCCGTCATGACTGGCTAGCTGATTGCCTCTTGGGTACCCTGGTGCGGGGGCCCCCCTCCGGGTCCACACTTCAGGAATTGCATTGGGTGGTGCCGTGCAATGCGGCACCCAACAGCATACACGAAAAGACGGTACAAACATAGGAAATGCTTTATTTCTCAACATAAGATCTTTTACAACATATTGTAAAAAAGATGTACATACACAGTGGAATAAAACTAAATACATACTCACTCCCGGACCTAACTACGCTGAAGAGAAGTCGTCCAGCCCGTGGACGCTTCCTACTAGCTTCACAAGAAGTAAGGCATCGGCTAGGTTTCCGGTGACTTATACGAACCGTGAGGTCCGATGTCTCACCGAACAACCTTCTTCATAGCAGGCATCCTGCTACCTGCAAAATCAACTACGAAGCAACCGTGAGCACTAAGGATCAGTAAGTCTTAACCGACAATCCTAAACATGTAACTCTACATGCAGGAGTTGTAAGAAGATAGGAATATGAATTTGCAAAATGAAGCTTGGCCAAACCTTGATCCTTATATACAGATTCTTATAGCAGCAAGTTTTAATGGTACTCACGCATCACAACACCGGAAGTCCACAATCAAACAAGAAACGCTTATTCTGATGCTGCTAGCCTAAGGTGGAATAGAAATTTAGTTTGCACTATCACTACTTCAATCAAGGTTTCAGTACAATGATTAAGCCAAGAACAACATCTAAAGAGACTTAGTTCCTCTTCTTACTACATCACAGAGACATAAAGGATTGATACATCATTTGGCCAAACAACATAGGTCCAATGACTCTGAAATTTTTATCGGAGTTCAAGTACAATTAGCATAAGGTTCTGACCAAAATTGGAAATTTTCCAATAAACAGAACTCCTGGAATTAATTCTCTAAGGTTTTCCTTAAATGAATTAATGAGCCAAATCCAGATACTTTAATATATTAGGATGCGCCCTTGGATAGCACTCACTAAGGGGAATCCAACGCAATTTATTTGGGAATGTTTGGACACTTCTACACAAAGTTGTGGCTCTTTAAAGTTTGAACCAAAAACTGAAAAACAGGGAAATTTTTTAAAACCTTGCCAGTGGGTCCCACACCACAGCTCCTTCTCCTACCCCGTGCCAGCGCGCTCGGGTGGCGGCACCCTCCGGCGAGGTTCGCTGGAACTCCGGCTGCCTCCCAGGCTAAATCTCGCCGCCCCCCACCATTTTCCGCGACGCTGAATTCATCCAGGCGGTCGCCGGCCACCGGCGACGCTTGGAAATACTCGCGCACGGGCGGCAGTAGAACTTATATAGGGTTCCAGCGACGTCGGCCAACCTCATCTCTACACAAAACCTTCGGGTGTTTGGCTCTAGAGCAACAGGGGATCACAGGGAGCTCAGAATTGGATGCCAAGTCCGGTGAAACGGCCGACAACCTCGAGCTCCACGGTGACCCGAGGCCGTTTTCAATGGCGGCACGAAAACCAGCTAGCACTTAGCAAATTCTTGATGGTTTTCCCCGGTTCTTCTTCGAGGAGGGGTGCTAGTGGGTGTAGAAACTATCTGCAAGCTAGCTTGATCTTTGTTTGATCATGTAACCTGAATTTGGGTTTAGACCGAGACTTAGAAGGATGAACTAGGGTTCGGTATTTTCGGAAATTCTAAATACCTGGTTGATCATTTGCTAAAAGGATTTCGGCTACACCATCTAGAGATGTCAACGCACCCTTCTTGTGTAGGGAAATGAAGGCGACGATGGCCATGGCGTGCTGTCCACGGTAAACCGAAGCGAGCTCTGCCGGGCCACCTCGGGAGCTCGGTGATGATCTTCAATTTGCAGCCAACAGCAGCAAGCAACTCCGGAGTGGAGAAGGGCAAACGCCAGAGCACATGCGTGCACTTCTTTTGTGTGTGGAAAGCTCGGGCGGTGTGTGATCAGAAAACCGAGAGCACGGCGCCGGCTGTTCTTTGCGCGGGGGAGAAAGAACAGAGA
This sequence comes from Neostapfia colusana, assembly GCA_030760725.1. Taxonomy (NCBI): domain Eukaryota; kingdom Viridiplantae; phylum Streptophyta; class Magnoliopsida; order Poales; family Poaceae; genus Neostapfia; species Neostapfia colusana. Next base: position 24,741,155 of record JASWHV010000017.1, on the reverse strand, counting down.
GAGCTGAGCTACGAGTGAAGAGAAGAATTTCGGTTGTGCTACCCGCGTGGAAGATAAGAGCAGAGGCAACACTCAGGAGAGCAGGAGCTGGCGCCGGGAAATCGTCGGGAACAGTTCAGCTGGCGTGCTGTCGAGCGCCCGTGCGAGGGAACAGTCGGTTCTGAACAGAGCCAATGACATGTGGGGTCCACAGCCCCTAAATTCATCTCCCCTCTGTGCTTTAAGATTCCCACAAAGCTTTTGTCCAAAAATCACAAAAATTGGAGAATAGGCCAAAAGAAATATTAGGAGCTCGAACCTGAAATCAGATTTTGATATTGAGCTTGTTTGGTTCAGATTTCAAATTCTATTTTGAATTTGAATGTGCTCTCTATTATTCCTTTGAATAAATGGTAGATGACCTCCAAAAATATCCAAATTTGGAGTAGAAGCTCTTTGATTCATGTAGAATGCATTGGTGAATTCACTTGTATGCATTTGGACAATCTGAACATGAATCATTTTAAAAGATTCAAATTGTGTTTAGATTTCGCCCCATCCTCTTCATGGTAATTGTTGACATGAATTCAAATCAGGGGGTGAAGTTCTCTGCTCATGTTAACATGTGCTAATCATGAGTTGAAGAAATTTTTTAACTCCCTGACATGTCCATTGTGGGTTCATTATTTCATGTGACACATAATGACCCTTTTCTTCTCCTTAACTTTGCTTCATAAGTTGAAATGTAACTTTACAAAAGTTAGGGCTGTTACATTCCTCCCCCCTTAAAAGAATCTCTTCCCGAGATTACAAAAAGAAAGAGGAAGCGAGAAAGACTACTGTACATATGACTAACAAGTCGGGAAAATTTAAACAGAGGAAATCCTCGATTTCCCACGTTGCTTCATCAGCTGTGTGGTTGCTCCATAAGACATTGTAAAATCGCAACGTCCAATATCTTGTGGCGCAAGTCTTCTCGTCGATGATCTAGGTCGGATACTCGGAGTAGGTGAGATCCGGTTGAAGATCTTTGATGTTCTCCATGCGAACATCAGCTGGGTACTTAAGACATTGCCGCAGCTGAGAGACGTGGAAACCGTTATGAATTCATGAAAGTGACGTCGGTAACTTCAGATGATAAGCCATGGGTCCGCATAATTCGACAACGGCAAACGACCCGATGAATCGTGGAGCTCGTTTTACCTTCACTCTGAAGCGATGAATCCCTTTCATCGGAGAGAACGAAGATAAACGTGGTCTCCGATGTCGAAGTGGATTGGTCGACATCTTTTATCTTCATAACTTTTCCGCCGAGATTAAGCAGCCTTTAAGTTGGCTTGAATCACTCGCACTCGTTCCTCGGCTTCATTCACAAGATCAATCCCGTAGACCACTTTCTCGCCAGACTCACACCAATTCAGCGGTGTGCAGCACTTCCAGCCATAAAGAGCTTCATACAGTGCCATCTTGATGCTGGATTGATAACCGTTGTTATATGAGAATTCTGCTAACGGTAGGTGGTCATCCCAATTCTTCCCATGATTGATGACTCATGCCCTTAGCATATCCTCCAGAATCTGATTCATTCTTTCTGTTTGACCGTCAGTCTACGGATGATATGCTGAACTCCGAATTAAATTGGTTCCCAATAAAGCATGCAGTTGCTCCCAAAATCTGAATATGAACAATGCACCTCGGTCAGAGACAATGGTTCGGGGAACCCCGTGTAAACACACGATCGTTGAGATGAACAGCTCCGCATATTTCTTTGCCGCATATTTGGTATGGACTGGAGTAAAATGAGCTGTATTGGTCAACAGATCGACGATTACCCAAATAGAATCATGCTTGTTGCTGGTCATAGGTAATCTGACGATAAAGTCCATACTTATGTCTTCCCACTTCCATGCTGGAACCTTCAGTGGTTGAAGTGGTCCGGCTTTCCTCATATGATCGGCTTTAACCCGCCGACACTTATCACACTCGGATACATATTTTGCAATCTCTCTTTTTACCCGTGTCCACTAGAATTTAGATTTCAAATCCTGGTACATCTTATTGCTTCCCGGATGAACGGAGTACTTGAATAAATGAGCTTCATCCAATATTTTCCTCCGCAATTTCATATCCTGGGGTACAACTATGCGGTTATTAAACCATAGAGTACCCTCTTCATCCTTGTGGAACATTTTCACTTCACGCTGTCCACTCTTCTCCGTAGGTGAGACATACCCCTGTCTCTTGTAAAAGCCCAAGAATTTACTTGCTAGAGTGTTCATCATATCACCACACCACAGCTCATTTGGTGAAAGTCTTATGAACATTTGTGGAGCAAGTAAACACCATCAAAAGATGGATTAGAAGAAAAACCCATAACTCCAAAAAGTAGGAGCTCACACCTATAAACATGAGAGTCTGATCTCACCCTTAGGCTCTCAATATATTCTTAGGAGGACCCATGCCAAGTTTCATGCACAACGAAACCCTTTTGAACCACTTTTGGAAACATTTGTAAAAAGGGCTATTTGAATGCAAATTCAAATTTCAGCCATTTACATCACATGGATTCAAAAGTTGACTTCATATTCGAACTCAGAACTTTTTTCTGAGTTAGTCCACCAATTTTCATCCTCATTGTAGTTCATCTGGTCGGGAGCTAAATTTGCATTAATTCAAAACCGAATTTGAATTCCAAATTCAAATGTGAAGCAAATTTATCGAAAGCAACTTCAATTTGAGGAAATCAAATTCAACTCATGACTTGGTGGCTAAGTCTATCATTGAAGTGTGAGTAGCTGGGATATTTGCAGCAAGAAATGGGAAAAGAATTAAGGGGGAGAGAGGGCCCACAAGTCAGTCCCACAAACTGAGTGAACCGCCTTCTACTTGGGGCTCTGTTTTTCACTCGGCCTCTTCACTGGACGACGCTACCGAGCTGCTCTCGGTGCCACCTCCCGAGCGTGCACATTGTGCTAGCGACCAGAGCCGTGGCATTCTTGCCCCAAAGCCTCTACTCGTTGCTCACACCGAGTCGTTGCCCTGCCTTTGCACACGCTCGATAGTGTAGGATCGAAGAGCACGTGAAAAGCTACCAGAGGGGGGGGAATGGTAGATTAAAACTTTTCGCAGTGGAAACAACAAAAACCCCTCAGCAAAATATCAATCGGTTAAAGAAACCGTGTGTGCAAGTGTTTTCAAACGTGTTTAACCATGATAAATCAAGTAGAGAGGTAGAGAATCAAGTCACGGATCTAATGCAACAAGAATCACTTGAAAACACGAAGTAAAACTTGAGATACGATCAAAACATTAAACGAAGATCAATCTGTTCTACCCGATATAAAACAGATCTGCAACGCTGCAAAGAAACTCGTGTATCTCAAAAACTACAGATCCGAAGCTCGTGAAAATTTCACATATGATAGATAATTGAGTTGTGAAGACAAACCAAAAAGAATCACGTCAATCGGATCTGTAAAACTCGAGTTATGAATGAAACTCCGAAGCAACGTCGGTCTGTCCAGAAACTCAGCGAGAAAGACTTGACGAAAAACAAGTCGGACGAACAAGGCACAAAAGCTCCTCAAAACTATGAACTTTATTCAATAGAAACACAAGAGGAACAGCCCAAAGTTCTCTACCCACGAGAGCTCTGGCCTCCCTTGCTTTTATAGCCAGCCCTCAGGCTGAACAATCCAATCTAGGACTCCTACTCCTAATTGGACTCGTATCCTAACTTACCATAACTGCTCAGGACTCTCCTATTCGCAAATAGAAGCAATCGTAAGACTTCCAAACACCTTAGTAACATCCTAAACATTCCTAAAACAACTCAACTTCGTGCCTAGCACGAAATCCTATCATAACCAACTCAAATCTTCCATATTTGAGCCATATCCGACTCAGCCTCAGCTTGAGTACGCAATCCAGCCGGTTGGACCTTTCCGACCAATTCTTTACGTCCACTTCTCTTCATCACGCATTGGAACAATGTTGCCACGTCCATGCACTCCTTGCACACGTGCAAACACCTTCCAACGACGTATACGCAACCTTCATATTCACTGCCCTTGATCCAAACATGCTGCGCGACCTCCCGATCAACTCAACCACAGCTCCTCCCGGACTTGGTTGTTGGAACCTCATCTCCTCCCTGAGACTAGTCCAAGGATCCTTTCACCAGCCATGTCTTGAACTCAAGCAACACCTGCACATGAATAAACAACCAATTCTTCCGAGCACAAGTCCTCGACTTGACTCACGTTAGTTCGAAAACCACAACACCTTACATGAGCACGTCACATAAGCATGTTGCAAACCATATCAAATGATAACAGCCATAACCACCAAAACACACCAAAAACTTAGAAAATTAATACTAAGCAAACCTTCCCATAAAGCAAGTTTGAAACATTGCGAGTTAAAAGCAAAAACAAGACGCTGCAGTTCTACGAGTTGAACTTCACGGGAGCTCCCTAAAAACAAGCTCCGGACCTCACAAAAGCTCTCCGGACCTTGCAGGAGCTCTCCGGACCTTGCGTCGGACCTTGCCAACACTTGGCGGACCTAACAAAGAACTTGTCGGACCTTGCCACAGAAGAATGTTTTGGCAATATTCAAAACTTTGAATGTTAATGCTAACTTTTATCCTAATTGCCAATGTATTCAGCACACATAGGTCTCACAATCTCTCCCTTGATGAATGCATTGGCAACACCAATTAAAATCCGAACATTGGCTTATGAAAAGTTTTGAATAGCTTTGAAAACTCATTTCTCCCCCTTTATTAATTTCTCCCCATTTTTTAAAATCAGAGAAGGAAGAAAGTGTATAACATATGCAAAGTGTAAAAAAAATCTCTCCTTATACATATTTCTCCCCCTTTGACAATGTATTCAGCAAGGTTCAAAAGAGAAATTTTTAAATGTTATGAGCATATTATAACATATACATACAAAACAAAGCTCATCCAAGTCATACTATCAGGTTACTTACACTATCACATCAATGAGATACATAAAGTAGTGTAAGCCATGCTAGAGATCAAATGTATTTTTCAGATTAAGCAAGTCATGATCTCCCTTACTCAACTATTTCAAAACCTGAAAACATGACACTTGTTGCTGCATTTTTTTTATTCATAATCATTTAAGGCACAAAGTTGATCATACGATATTTGCAAGAGATTATATGCCGCATCAGCCTTATTCTAACCAACCAAGCCAAGCCTATGTCATTTGACAATCAGAAGCTTAAGGACATGGTTTTAGTCATACACAATTCCTTCCAAGTTCATATCTTAGTGCAATGATAAGCAATCTCAAAAGAGGAAGTGCGATGCATGCATATTCTCTTGATCTTTTCTCAATTTTTTATTTGAAAACTCAACATGTGAGCTGATCACTTGATTAATTTTTTATGATTAAAAGCACTTGTGAGCATGCAACAAGTTCAAAACAGCAAGAAAGTTCGATCATGACCAGATTTAGTGTAAGTAATTATTCCAATTACTAGTCATGGCAAAAACTACAAAATGTATAACATGAGTAATGTAGTAAGAACTTTCAGCCTGTAAAAGGAATCACAAAGTCATATATGTATGAAATACTATGCTCATATTATTTTAGTTTCAGATTCACACATAGACTTTCAAAGTTTTAAAAAAACTCCCCCTCAATTTAAGCCATGAGGATGCATAACCCCTATTTCACTACGAATGAAACAAAAACGAGTGAAATCCAAAGGTTTTGTAAAAATATCAGCCAATTGTTGTTCGGTATCGACATGGTGAAGCACAATGTTTCCTTTTTCAATATTATCACGAAGAAAGTGATACCTAATGTCAATGTGCTTAGTTCTAGAGTGTTTCACGGGGTTTTTAGCAATACAAATTGCACTAGTGTTATCACAAAACAGTGGAACACTATCTAAATCAACCCCATAGTCCTTAAGTGTTTGAACAATCCAAAGAATTTGTGAGCAAGCGCTAGCCACAGCTACATATTCAGATTCGGCCGTGGTTGTGCAACTGAACTTTGTTTTCTAGAGGACCAAGCAACAAGTGAATTACCAAGAAAATGACAAGCACCCGAAGTACTTTTCCTATCAATCCTACAACTCCCAAAATCAGCATCCGAAAAAGCTTTCAAAGAAACGGTTGAGGAAGAACGAAGAAAAATGCCAAATTCTTGAGTTCCATGTAGGTACCTGAGAATCCTTTTGATGGCTTGGCGATGTGAAGCACGTCGAGAAGCTTTAAAACGTGCACAAAGACATACGCTGAATTGTATGTCCGGTCTTGACGCCGTGAGATACAAAAGTGATCCAATCATACTTCTGTATTCTTTTTTATCGACCGGGTCACCATCTTCGTCAAGTTCAAGTGTTGTTGCTGTTCCCATTGGTGTCTGAAGAGGCTTACATTTGTCCATGTTGAAGCGCTTAAGAAGGTCCTTTGTATACTTAGTTTGATGCACAAAAGTTCCTTCTTTTGTTTGCTTGATTTGCAGCCCCAAAAAGTATGTGAGTTCTCCCATCATACTCATCTCAAATTCTGAACTCATCATAGCCGAAAACTTGGACACGAGATCATGAGAAGCACAACCAAAGATAATATCATCCACATACACTTGAACGAATAATGAGTCATTGCCATGCTTAAGTACAAAAAGAGTTTTATCAACCTTGCCCATGGTAAACCCCTTTTTAAGTAAGAATGTTTTTAACCTACCATACCATGCTCTAGGGGCTTGTTTTAGACTGTACAATGCTTTGGACAGTTTGTAAACATGATTAGGAAAATTTGGATTTTCAAAACCCGGTGGCTGCTTAACATAAACCTCCTCCTCTATGTAGCCATTAAGAAAAGCACTTTTAACATCCATTTGATATAACTTGAAATCTTTAGATGCAGCAAATGCTAATAAAATTCTTATAGCTTCTAATCTAGCAACAGGAGCAAATGTTTCATCAAAATCTAGACCTTTAATTTGAGTGAAACCTTGAGCAACCAACCTAGCTTTATTCCTAACCACAACCTCATCCTCACTTTGCTTATTTTTAAATACCCATTTAGTTCCAATTAATGTGTGACCTTGAGGTGGAGGTACAAGTTTCCAAATATTATTTCTTTCAAATTTTTCTAACTCTTCTTGCATGGCATTAATCCAAGATTCATTAGTGAGTGCGTATGATATATCCTTGGGTTCAAAAGAAGCAACAAAAGCAGAATGAGCATGAGAGTTTGGATTGCAAAACCTGGACCGAGTGACTCGTTCATGCAAGCTTCCAATGATTTGTTGTGGAGGATGACTTTTGAGTACTCGAAGGGGAGTAGACACTTCACAAGCACTTTCTTCTTCATGTTCAGACCTTTGATTAGGAGAGCTTGTTGATTGAGGAAGGTCCGAACCAGCAGTAGTGACTGTTGGTGCTGGTTGTGGTGCAAAATCAGCAGCTTGATCGTTATTTACTTCCGAGTTTTCGGGCAGCAGCACCACTTCTTCATCTTCTTCAATAAAAATACTCTCCCCCTGAGGATATGGATCCAGACCTGCAATATCGGAGCTAGTACTTGGGCTAGCTTCATCAAAAGAAACCTCGCAAGTCTCCACAATTTTGTTAGTGTCAAGTAAAAGCACACGGTAGCCTCTAGTATGAGATGGATAACCAAGAAACATGCCATCAACAGATCTAGCTTCAAATTTATCAAGATTACCATGTTTCTTAACAAAGCATTTGCAACCAAAAACCCTAAAGTGTGTAACACTAGGCCTATGTCCAAACCGGAGCTCATATGGGGTTTTTCCAAGCTTAGCACGCAAGAAAACACGATTTGAGACATAACAAGCGGTTGCAATTGCAATTGCATCAGCCCAAAATTTCCTAGGAGTTTGATATTCATCAAGCATAGTCCTAGCCATCTCAACTAAGGTCCTGTTCTTTCTTTCTACGACACCATTTTGTTGTGGTACATAGGGTGAAGAGTATTGATGATCTATTCCATTTTCAGCACAAAAGTGATCAAAGGATTGGTTTTTAAATTCAGTTCCGTTATCACTTCTAATTGCTTTTAATGATCCTGGGTGATCAATAGATAATCTAAGAAATAAAGTTCTAAAATGACTAAAAGCTTCATTCTTAGATGCCATAAAATAAACCCAAGAATATCTGGAATAATCATCAACAATCACAAGCACATACCATTTACCTCCGAAGGATTGAACACGTGCCGGACCTACTGTGTCAAGATGTAAAAGTTGTCCCGGTTCAGCTGTCATGGTCATTGTGAGAGGAGCATGTGAACCTGCAACAAACTTAGCATGTCTACAAGAAGAGCACACAATATCATTGTCCTTTTTAAGCTTCGGCAGCCCACGTATGCGATCGAGAGCACTAACACGAGTGAGATGATCAAAGCCTATGTGACCAAGTCTATGATGCCAAAAATATAGATCCTTTGTATCATTAGCAACTAGACACCGATGCTTAGAAGTTGACAAATCAAAATCAGCTTTAAAAACTCTTCTAAACCTAGACATGTTAAACAAAAGCTCACCTTTTGAATCTACAACTTTGCAGCAATTTTTAGCAAAGCTAACCTCTAGATTTTCATCTAGCAATTGTGAAACCGAAAGCAAGTTGTATTTCAAATTTTTAACAAGTGCCACATCTTTCAAAGTGTAGAGATTGTTTACTCTAACCGAACCTTTAGCAATTATGGGAGTAGAAGAGTTATCGGCGAAAGTAACATTTTCTACACGTGACACAAAAGAGAGAGAGGAGAACCATTCTTTGTTACCAGTCATGTGGCGTGAGCAACCTGAATCCACAATCCAAATGTTCTCCTTCCTCAAACGTGAAACCTACACAGCAGCACAATACGTCGATGACTCAATACTGAGGTTAGTTAAAAGACTTTTAGGAATCCAGTACTGAGTCACACGACTCCAGCAGGAATAACACGCGAAAGCTGAGAAGGTACAGCAAGTTTATGAGCCAAACATCAAAATTTTTTGTTCCCAACTACTGACTTAGAAGATGTGTTATATGTAGCACAAAAAACAGTAGGTCCGGGAGCAAGTTTTTGACTCATTACAGCAGGTTGCAAGCTCCGAACATTCGGTGTAGCAGATTTTGCTTGGTTGTTATGTGATCTAGCAAGTATTCTTTGTTTCTTATCGTGTTTAGCTAGTCTATAACAAAAATCCATGACATGACCATCTCTACCACAGTAGGTACAGTGAAAAATAACCTTATTATCATGTCTAGATGAGCAAGCAACACGTTTATTAGAACCCGAATGGGACAGTACTCCTGCAGATTTGAAAATCACCTCTTTTTGTCTAGGAGCTGTTTGAATCAAACCGCTTCCTAATGACTTTACAACTTTAGGTGGGTGTGCCTTAGCATGAGCATGAGAATTAAAACCTAAACCAGTTTTATCATTACAAGACTTGGAAGAATTCAGCAGCAAGTTTAGGTTCTTATTTGCATTAGAAAACCGATCTAGTGTCCTATGCATGTCATCAAGTTTATTGGACAGATCAAAGCAGTTTTCACATGAAGTTTTTCCTTTTAGTTTGCAATTTGAACAATATTTAACTTCATGCACACGTAAAGCATTGTTCAAAATAGAAATCTCATTCATAGCATCATTTAGTTTCTTATTCAGATCATCACATGAAGAACAATGCAAATCAATTGTAGAACAACAAGCATCTTTCAAATTTTTATCATTAAGTGCAGCAAGCTCTTTGTTCTTTTCAATTTCAAGTTCAAGTTTATCAAGTGTAGATGCGTGTGCACTTCTTAAAGAGGATAATTGTTCATAAATAAAATCACATGAGGAACAAGAATCATCACTAGGAATCAAAGTTTTTAAACGATTAATTTCAGATTCTAGTGATTCAATTTTAACAGCATTGCTCCTAAGTTTTTTTATCCATTTTCTTTAATATAACAGTGGCACGAGAAATAGCATCACACATTTCTTCGCAAGTGGGACATACCTCTTCATCGTCGCTGTTGTGTTATGCCTCCTCGGAGCTTGAACTTGACTTGCTCGCCATGCAGCACATATTTGCCATAGCTTCTTCATCTTCATCACTACCGGTGTCCACATCACTTGAGCCGAAATCTTGAAGTGCAGAGATCATACTATGCACTATGTTGCGCATTGATAAATCTTTCTTCTTCTTATTCTTTGCAAACGATTTCTTTGGCCTTGTTTGCTTTTCTTCACGTGAAGTCGGACCTGAAAAGTTAGGTCACTCCGTACGAAAATGTCCTGTCTTACCACATTCAAAACATCGTTGAGGTCCGGAGCTTCCTCTCCTTCTAGTTCTCACATTTTGCAATGCTTTTGAGAACCGAGTAGAGATGAGTGCAAGCTTCTCCTCTGGAAACTCTTCAATCTGTTCAAGGGTTAGAGAGGACAGCAAAGAGAGTGCACCACTAGATGATGATTGACTAGAACTAGACATGTCACGTTGCGAAACAAATGCAATAGACTTGTTGGGGTTTTTACGTGAGATGATGTCAATTTCATGAGTTTTCAATTTAGAATAAAGCACGTCTAAAGTAACAGAACTCATGACAGTAGATTCACGAATAGATGTAACTTTCATCTCCCAAATTGACATATCTAATGCTCCTAACAATTGTCTAGCATTTTCAGCATCTGAAAAGTTAACATTGACACTACGCAAGTTGCTGAGAATTTTATTAAAGCGAGCAAAAAGGTCATCAATTGACTCACCGGGTTGCATCTCAAAACGCATGTATTCTTTCTTGAACATATCTTGCCTTACCTCCTTGATCGTATTGGATCCTTCATGGTAGTCACAAAGAGCTTTCCAAACATCATATGCAGATCGGAGGTGTGCAACACGGTCAAAGTCGCTTTGAGTCAATCCTTGGATGATCAAGTTGCGAGCCTTGTTGTTTTTGTCAACATCTCTCATGTTCGCAGCCGTAACTTGATCGTTGGGTGGTACATCAAAGTTCCGGTAGACATTTTCCCATATGGCGAAGCCTTGCGCCTGTATGTAGGCCTCCATCCGCGCCTTCCAAACCTGAAAATCGATGCCATTGAACACACAAGGTTTTGCGGAGTACTTCTCCATGATGGTTAGTCAAAACACGTGCAAATCACAAGGATTAGAGCACCTTGGCTCTGATACCAATTGTAGGATAGAAGAGCACGTGAAAAGCTACCAGAGGGGGCTGAATGGTAGATTAAAACTTTTCGTACTGGAAACAATAAAAAACCCCCAGCAAAAAATCAATCGGTTAAATAAACCGTGGTGTGCAAGTGTTTTAAAACGTGTTCAACCATGAAAAATCAAGTAGAGAGGTAGAGAATCAAGTCACGGATCTAATGCAACAAGAATCACTTGAAAACATGAAGTAAAACTTGAGATACGATCAAAACATTAAACGAAGATCAATCTGTTCTACCCGATATAAAACAGATCTGCAACGCTGCAAAGAAACTCGTTTATCCCAAAAACTACAGATCCGAAGCTCATGAAAATTCACAGATGATAGATAATTGAGTTGTGAAGACAACCCAAAAAGAATCACGTCAATCGGATCTGTAAAACTCGAGTTATGAACGAAACACCGAAGCAACGTCGGTCTGTCCAGAAACTCGGCGAGAAAGACTTGACGAAAAACAAGTCGGATGAACAAGGCACAAAAGCTCCTCAAAACTATGAACTTTATTCAATAGAAACACAAGAGGAACAGCCCAAAGTTCTCTACCCACGAGAGCTCTGGCCTCCCTTGCTTTTATAGTCAGCCCTCAGGCTAAACAATCCAATCTAGGACTCCTACTCCTAATTGGACTCGTATCCTAACTTACCATAACTGCTCAGGACTCTCCTATTCGCAGATAGAAGCAATCGTGAGACTTCCAAACACCTTAGGAACGTCCTAAACATTCCTAAAACAACTCAACTTCGTGCCTAGCACGAAATCCTATCATAACCAACTCAAATCTTCCATATTTGAGCCATATCCGACTCAGCCTCAGCCTGAGTACGCAATCCAGCCGGTTGGACCTTTCCGACCAATTCTTTACGTCCACTTCTCTTCATCACGCCTTGGAACAATGTTGCCACATCCATGCACTCCTTGCACACGTGCAAACACCTTCCAACGACGTATACGCAACCTTCATATGCACTGCCCTTGATCCAAACATGCTGCGCGACCTCCCGATCAACTCAACCACAGCTCCTCCCGAACTTGGTTGTTGGAACCTCATCTCCTCCCTGAGACTAGTCCAAGGATCCCATCACCAGCCATGTCTTGAACTCAAGCAACACCTGCACATGAATAAACAACCAATTCTTCCGAGCACAAGTCCTCGACTTGACTCAAGTTAGTTCGAAAACCACAACACCTTACATGAGCACGTCACATAAGCATGTTGCAAACCATATCAAATGATAACAGCCATAACCACCAAAACACACCAAAAACTTAGCAAATTAATACTAAGCAAACCTTCCCATAAAGCAAGTTTGAAACATTGCGAGTTAAAAGCAAAAACAAGACGCTACAGTTCTACGAGTTGAACTTCACGGGAGCTCCCTAAAAACAAGCTCCAGACCTCACAGAAGCTCTCCGAACCTTGCAGGAGCTCTCCGGACCTTGCGTCGGACCTTGCCAACACTTGGCGGACCTAACAAAGAACTTATCGGACCTTGCCACAGAAGAATGTTTTGGCAATATTCAAAACTTTGAATGTTAATGCTAACTTTTATCCTAATTGCCAATGTATTCAGCACACATAAGTCTCACAGATAGCAAACACAGCCACCACCGCCGCCCTCTCGGTTCCCCGGTGCACCGCCGTTCTAAGCACTCCCGGGGCCGACCATCAACAGCAAATAGATGCGCCAGAGGCTGCTCGAATTCATGGTGAAAACCCTACACCCTTTCATGCACTGTCGAGGGAGAATTTCTCTGTTTACTTTTCGGTGTTCAAAGAACCGAGCCGGCCGAGAATCCAAAATTCTTGGTAGTCAGTCCATACTAGCTTGTTTTTCCTTTAGCCATACCTCCTAGGCCTTCCCACGGACCTCTAGGATCAACAACCGGCAAAAACCATCGACTAGGGTTGCTGTTTTTGAGTTTTTCTGATTGCCGCCGTTTTAGCCCTAGGTCGACGGTGAGGTCCTAGCTCTGTGGGGACCACCCCGTGGTTCACCCACTTCGGGATCATAGAGGGTGGTACCGTGCGATGCGGCACCCAACAACACACAAGAAAAGATTAAAATCAACATACAAACTTTTATTTTATATAAAAACAGCGGAAGTCTTTTTACAAAACTTAATTATAAAGCGGAAGTATTATACATAGCTAGTCTCTAATCCTATCTACGCAAAAGTGCAGCTGTCCAGCCTGGGGACGCTACACACTAGCAGCATAGAACCAGAGATCACGGCGGCATGCAAGGCTCCAGCTCGGCCGTGTACCCCGACGGGGGCACCGCCTTGTCCTCGGACCCCTTTTCATAGCTCTCACCTGCACACAGCTCAAATATTGCAACCGTGAGCACGATGGCTCAGCAAGGCTTAACCGACAACCCTAAACATGAAACTCTACATACAAAGATATGTAATATAGGACAAATACTTTGCAATAAAGACACGCCTACATGTTGATACTTACTTTCAGTTTTATAGCAACAGTTTCATGTGCCTTAGGCAGACCTCACATCGGGAGTCCACAATCTTACAAGAAACGCTTTCCTCTGATGTGGTGATGCCCAAAGTGGAAAATAAACTTAATTAGCTCTACAACTACAGCATGCAAGGTTTCAAGACATTAATAATTCAATGCAGCATATTCAGTTGGCTTATTTCACTTCTTACTATGTCACAATGCAGTGAACAAGCGGTACTCAAATAACCACGAGGGACGGTGATTGCAATCAGGGGACACCCGGATAACACGTCACATACACCCACTTTCAGAAGTGTGGTGCTTCACACCTTCCTACTCTGTTGTATGCAACAACCTTTCAAAGGCAACCTAAATGCCGAACCGGTCCATCCGTAACGGGCAGGAGGTCCCCTCGTGGAGCGTGTCTGTAACCACCGGCAGATTTACACCTTGCTACCCTCAACCCACTCCTATAAAATGGTTGAGTAAGCCTCGACACCCATGTTAACCAATTACAACGGTTTCCTGGTTCCCATATGCCAGTATGCATCTGGTACTGTTCGATACTTGTCCAGCAGGGCCGCACATGGCTTGGTCCTCAATCGACACCAACAGGGCAACACACGTGAGACATCCGCTCACTACATCCTACCCCCCCTGCTGGGTCTTAGTTTCACACTTTTAAGCCATTATCTACCTCTTTCCATACCGTGTGAACAAATACCAATCTCACGAGTAGATTCCAACCACTCGACTTCTACCGAGATCCTAAGAAACATTAGCATGGCATTCTCTACTCGTCGAGTTTGTAAACTACCCAACCCTCCATAGGATTGAAAGGTTATGCAAGTGGGGTTTCAATCACCCTAACTCTAATGCAAGCAATTCACCCTAACATAAGTGATACAAATGAAAAATTTGCAAAAGTACTTAAATGCAAACCGAGGCTTGCCTGGTTGCGAGTTAAATGGAAAGTCAACGTCTGGTGGGAGGATGTCCAATGGTTCCGGTGCGTCCTCAACTCCGTTCACTATATGAAATGTAGCAAAATATATGTATAAGTGTTAAGGACTTATAAGAATTGAATTTCTATTCCTAGCTACTGCTATTTAGGTTCCTTAATTGGCTTTGGGATTTTTCCAGTGGATACTAGACTCTCTAAGGATGATCTGAGCAAAATTTGGAGAAATTTCATTGCACATTGTGGACTCCAAAATTCCCACAAGTACTCTCTGAGTTTTGAGCCCAAATCTGGAGTTTTAACATGTCTAACAGTGGAAAATCTGAATAGGATAAGTCTCCATGGTTATAACCAAATTTGTTTCACCATTTTTGGAGCTACCAACAGAGATATATGAATTTTGGAAGTTGATAAGAAATGCTGAAAATGCCTCTGTTTATTTTCCCATTTTTCAGAGACATAAAAGATTGACACCACATTTGGTCAAGCAAATGAGGTCCAATGCCTCTGAAATTTTTACTGGAGTTCAACGATTTTTGGAAGAATGTCCTGCCCAAATTTGGGAATTTTCCAATAAGCAGAACTCCTGTGAAAATTCCAACAAGATTTTCACTAAATGAATTAATGAGCCAAATACAAAGATTTTCATAACCATTGGGCTGAACCCTTGGATAGTACTCTCTGAGAGAAATCCAACAAAATTTGTTTGACAATTTTTGGACATTCCTACACAAATTTATGGCTCTTCAAAGTTTGAACTGGAATAGGAAAATCCTGGAAAAGTTTAAACCCGACAGTGGGTCCCACTCGCCGTATTCTCTTCAACCTCGCGCCAAACAGAGGACCGGCGGCGTTCTCCAGCGAGGGCGGCGGGAACGGCATTCCCGGCCACCTCCCGGGACAAATCTCGCCGCTCCCCCATTTTTCACCCTGCTGAACACGATGGTGGTGTTGCCGGCGGCCGAAACTCGCCGGAAAATGGTGTGCACGGGTGACAGCAGGGTTTTGGACTCCGGCAAGGTCGGGAAGCTTCATTCCTCCACCAAACGATCGGCTCTCGGTCTCTAGAGCACCAGTGGGAGATGTATAAGCTAGAACAGGCTACCCAACTCGATGAAATGGCCGACAAACTAGGGTTCAACGGTGAGCCGAGGGGGTTTCCCATGGCGGCGTGAAAATCGGCTAGAACATGGCCAACTCCTGATGGTTTTCCTCGGTTCTTTGTTGAGGATGGGCGCTAGGGAGGGTAGAATCTATGTGCATGTTAGCTCGAGGTATGGTTGATTGTGTAACCCGAATTTGGGTTTGAACCGAGCTCTACTCTTCCACACTAGGGTTCAGGAAAGAAGGAAATTCAGGCTACCCGATGGATCATTTGCTACACGGCTTGCAGCTACACCACCAAGGTCTACCCACGCACCTTTCTTGTATAGGAAGTCGGAGGAGAGGGTGGCCGGATGGGGCTGTCGACGGTGAGCCGAAACGGTGAGGTCCGGTGCACCTCAAAGCTTTGACGCCAATCCGTGTTTTGTGAGCAGCTCCGAGTGGTAAACTTCAGAGGGAATATGGGAGGTGCTAGAGCACGTCAAGGTGCTACTCTTTGCTGTTTGGAGTTTGATCAAAACGAGCTCGCGTGGCTGAGGCTATCAAGAACAGAGGCGGCGCGGAACAAGCTTGTGTGTGCGGGAGGAAGAACAGCCAGAGCGAGCTGAGGAAACGAAATGGTGCTGTTGCACTCGGGCGTGGTGATCAGGACGAGCCCCCTGACGAGCAAGCAGGAGGTGGCGTCTTCGGCCTCGGGCACGGGTTGCACTGGGAGCTGGCGTTCGCTCGCTGTTTGACCTAAGGCAAGCAGAGGCGGTAAAGCATTTGGGTGGCTGACAAAGGGGTCAAACCCCCTCTATTTTTATCCAATTTCCCACTGATATTCTTCCCACAGATACTCAAAATTTAAGGCTATTCTTTGCCTCAAAGTTAAGGTTTGAAGAAGTTGAATTCAAATGATTTGAATTCAGGTGTGGAGTTTGAATTGTGTTTGGTCATTTGAATTTGAATTCTCCCTTTTGCATTGTCCCAAAAACATAGCAAACCAACTCCAATGTTTCTGTGGCATGGCTGCTAATTCAAATGTGAAGAACACGTTTGTGTAACCAAATTTGCAACTGGAGGAAATTGGGATTTGAAACTGAATTTGAAATTCAGATTAGAGTGCTTCCTCTTTTAATCCCAAACAAATACTAAAACCCCTCCAAAGGAGCTGAAATTTGGAAGGTTGAATATTTGAAATATGAAGACCAAAGTAATGAATTTAGATCTCCATGTTTGGAAGTTTTTGGGAAGTTTGAATTCTCACTTTGAACTTACACCGTTATAATTCAAAGTTTTAATTCCCCTCATTTTTCCTAAGTGTACATGTGTTGAAATTCTTGCTATCACTTTTTGGGTATTTTACAAGCTCTGGCTGTTTTCACGGTGAACCAGCGCCATATTCATGCTCAGCATGTCACCACGGATCTGTAGGAGTAAACCGTTCCAAAATTAGAGCCCTAGGTAGCTTGGGCGACATCACCGGGGTTGGAGTCGCCGCTGTCACCGTCGCGAGCATAGTTCCGGCCATCGCCGAGCTTCGGTGAGTGCACCAACGTGTTCCTTGAGCGAAGTTGGGCACAGGTGGCGAGTTTCGTCAAAGGTCATGCGGTAGAACAACCGGCGGCGAGCTCTCCGGTGAGGCGCCGCCGCGGAGAGCGCGGGTTGTCGCGAGGAAGACGAAGGGGGGCCGGGTCCACCGGTCAGCCTCTGTTTTCCAGCGTGGATCCGGTTGCAGCTGGGATTCGGTGCAGAAGCGCGGGTAAAACCCCGTGGGCTGCGGTGTGGCCGCGATCTCAGTGGACCGGTTTAAAGAGTGGGACCACAACCAGAGTTTAAACATTGCCAAGGATTTCATAATTTAGTTCAACTTCAAATGCCTATAACTTTTGCTAGGAAGCTCCAAATTGAGTGAACCAAATTTTATTGGATTCAACTCTTCGAGTACTATCCAGAAAAACAAGTTTCATCTCATGAAACTTAATCTTTTTCCAGAATTAATTCCCTACATTTTAAATTATTGAGAATTTTATCTTTAGAATTCTTTTATGGAAAATTCTGAAATTTGGCTAGGATGTTCATTTGAAAATCTTTGAGTCACAGGAAAAATTCATCCAAGTTCATTTAGTCCCCCTAATGGTGTGATCAAGTGAACTGCCCTGAAAAAATAGAAAAATGTACAGAAACATTTTTCAGATTTTCTCAAATCTTAATTAGGGCATAACTTCCTCTAGGATTCTTCAAATTACATGAAACCAACTCCACTAGAACCATCTCAAACTCTAGTTTCCAGAAAGTAATGGTTTGATCCATGAAAATTCCCAAAATTCCTTAGGAGCTCTAGTAATGACCATTTAGACTTTTATTTGTGCAGAGCTCCAATGAGCTTTGTTTCAAATGAAATTTGGTCAAGTGTCTAAGTAGGTTCTCACAAAGCCACAGTAAAATTTTCAGAGCTAATTAAGATGTCTAGCTAGAGTTACAGTCTTTATATACAAACTTCAACACATTTGCATTTAAATTGACATATCGATTGAATTGGTCAAGTGTAGTCGCTGAAGGCGAGGAGACCCCAGAAGTTTTGGACTTGCTACTTCCTGAGGAGACAGTAACATTTTCCCAGCAGCAACAAGGCAAGCCCCGGTTTTAATTTAACAAAGTTTATCAAGTTTTGATTTATATTCACTTAGTTTGAAGTATGTATGTGCATTAGGTGTAGGATGGATGAAACCCCAAATGCATAACGAGATTAATTCAAAAGAGTTAAGGTAGTATCTAAGTAATCGAGTAGATCATGCTTTGCTTAATGTAATAGGCTTCGGTACAAGTCGAGTAGTTGGAATCTACTCGCGAATATAGGGTGTGTCACACGGGATTGGTTCGAGATGTGAGACAACTTTAGTAAGAACAAAATGAGACTAGACAGGGGCTAGGACGCAGCAAGAGGAAGTCTTGTGTGCGTCGCCCTGTCCGTGTCGATTGAGGACCGATCAGTGTGCGGCCCATGCTGATCAAGTTTGAATCTACCGAAGGCATATCGGAAATATGGTCCCCGATAAAATGATGTAACCTATACCTCCGGGCGTCGAGGCATAACGCACCGATTTATAGGTGTATTCTGAGGGAAGCAAGGTGGAAATCCGCTAATGGGCATAGAGAGATGCTCTGTGTAGGGAACCTCCTGTACGTTTGGGTGCGACCGATTCGATGTTTAGGCTGTTTAGTGAAAGGTTGTCCCGTACGACATCTAGTGATCGTGCTGTGCAGCTCCACGGATGGGTGTACATAACGTGCTCTTCGGGTATCCCTGCAGGTGTATATCGAGTCGATTCACCGTCCCTCGCGGTGATGAGTACCACTTGGTCACTGAGTCATGACGTAGGTTAACATATGGAATGGTTGCTACTTATTACTGCTGCTATGAATAAATTATATTGCTACATGTGTGCCACCAAATATTGCTCACTAAATTTCAGATTCATGAAGAGTTAACTTGTGGCTAAAAGATGAGTTAAGGATGAACTTGTAGGCGTGTCCTTTACTGCAATTTACCATCCTATGTTGGTTATGACCTGCATGTAGAGTTTCCTGTGTAGGCGAGTCGGTTAAGACTTGCTGAGCCATCGTGCTCATGGTTGCTGCTATGAGTGTTTGCAGGTGAGGAGTTCCCCACGGACTAGGAGTACGAGTTCACCGGCGAGGGTTACCCTCCGTCGGGGACTACGGCTGAGTGGGAGCCGTACACGCCGCGTTGATGCTGAGTGAAGCTAGTGTGGGTTGTCCGTAGGGCCGGACAACCATCTTTTGCTAGTTAGGTGGGCGTGAGCTGTATAATTATCTTCCGCTGTAGTAAACTCTGTAGAGGAATTGTAACTGAAGTGTGTACCACTTTTGTACATATTCAGTTTATTTTCCATGTAATACTATGGTTGCCAAATGATGTGTGCTGTCGGGTGTCGCATCGTGCGGCACCACCCTCTGAGATCCTGGACGTAAGGATTCTGGTCCGTCACAGGCTGGCATCAGAGCCGCTTAAGGGATAGCACACTAAATAAGGATAGTATTACAGGAAAACTTAGGATTACACTGAGGATTCGCTAGTATGCCCAAGTAAGGACTGTATTAGTATAGTTACTTAAAGTGACATGACTAACATATGTGTTATAATTCTAAATTTTGATTATGTAAAGACGCACCTACGCTCAGGTAAGCATGGTAAGGAACACTACCAAAAGCGGTTCAATTTCGGTTAGCTCCCCTGACGAGGAATGTGGTTCAGGGATAGGTCTCACAGCTTGGTGTGAGACGTCAATATGAAACTCTTGAACTCTTCATGTTCCTGAGTTCATAAGAAATGCTGGTCCCTGGCATGCATTAGTCAAGAAAGTGGAAACCCCATCGTGTGGTTGGTAATGCTATAGTGTGTTCTTCTGAAAATAGCCTAGGAGGACATACGCAGTGCTTGCCATCGGCATGCCCTGCAGGGCAGTAGGTGGTATCTGTTGGGTTGATAAAATTCCCAACCATGACGACCCGTTCACACTCTACTAGGGTTCCCCGTTGTGTGGTGTGAAAACACAATCACGTACCTTGAGACGTGGCTTAACTCAAGGACGGCCGTATGGCAATGATACGAGTGTATGTATTTACTTTCAGATATGGACCTGCCTGAAATGACAACAACATTTGAGTGCATCACTATTGAGTGTTCTTCTGCAGGTACTAACCACGTACGTATCTCGTGTAGTACACGTGTGCGAGAGACCATTTAGTGCCACAATTGAGACATATATGCCGGTATAATCCGGTTAGGATGTTCCTTTTTGTGAGGAACGTAGTATCGACATGTAATAAGCATTTGCATTAAAGATAATGTTAACAAGGAACTAAGATAATCAAGTTTTTCAATATTTAGGACCCTGGTTGGGTAGAAAAATTCAACAGTTGATTAGTTTAGTTCAAAGGATTGAAAAACAGAGTGCTCTGTTTTGGCAGCAAGTTTGCTGAACTTTAACAGAGCATACCTCACAGGTTACTTAGCCAATGGGGGTGTGGGATATAGTTCTGGAAAGGGGTTTAAGTTCTCTACAGCTTTGTTGTAGACTTCCGGAGTAGAATCACACCTTAAACAGGTTGAAATTCCAGATGATTGGAAACTGTCCAGAACCAGGACAGATTCAAAAACTCTCTGTACTGTTCTGTTTTTCAAGCATAACTTCCGGTAGAAAAATCTAAAATTATCATATGATACGTTTTTGGAAAAGTTAGGATATGTGTTACATCTTTGTAATTCAAAGTTTTTGCAGTTGCAGCACAGAATTCGGTGGACCTTAGAATCGAAAACAGCAACTTGCAGAGGAGGTGCTGTTGAAATTCTTCCAGAAATTCTGTTGACTTTGAATTATCATAACTTTTTAACCAGATCTTATCTGAGGGCAGATAAATACTCGTTGGAAATCTACTGAAGTTAAATTTAACTTTGGTATTCATCATGAGTCATGAAAATGCCAGTTACCAGGTCAAAATCTGGGATATGTAGAAACTGGCAATTCTGGGCAGAGGGAATGACAGTTGAACTCATTTGAGAGATTGTTGTACCTTGGGGGTTTGATTACTACCAATGGGGTAGAACATACTCATGAGTGGTTATATTCAACTAGTGAAAGATTTGAGTATATTACCTACTCAAGTTCTTTTGCTAGATACCATGTTTGTGTCGTATTGAAGATAAAGAGTAGTATACGTGATGACAAAGCAATGTTAACGTCTCGTAGTGACCAAATCTAGTTGAGATGAACTTCCGAAGAGGAAGTCCATCAATTTTGGATTTCACTAATTGTATTTGGTCTGGTAATGGTGTAGCTTTTGCAAAGTTATTACATTATCCATGTACGAGATGTATCGCATATTTACCGTCTTATGTTTTACTCCTATTTTATGGACTGCATGGAGTTGCTGTGGGACTGATTTTATTGTTGTATGGTTGCAGATGGTTCGTACTCGGACCACGCACGAGGCCGGGGGCTCTAGTCAGCAAGGGGGTGATGACTCCCAGCTGCCTGCCTACGACAACACCCCGCAGCAATAACCACCACCGCCACCTCCGCTTACGCTAGCGGATGTGATCTCGGCGCTGGTGGGCTCTCGTGAGGAGCAGACCGACCTGCTCCGCACGATTGTGCAGAATACGTCCCAGGCGGGGTGACGTCAGGAGAGGGGGCCTCGTGAGCCCCACATCGCGACGTACTCGGATTTCATGAGTACGCTGTGGGGGACCACCCCGTTGTTCACCCACTCCAGGATCGCAGAGGGTGGTACCATGCGATGCGGCACCCAACAATACACACGAAAAGATTAAAGAACAACATACAAACTTTTATTTGATATATATCAGTGGAAGTCTTTTTACAAAAACTTAACTATAGAGCGGAAGTATATACATAGCTACTCTCTACTCCTATCTACGCAAAAGTGCAGCCCAGCATGGAACCAGAGATCAGGCGGCGTGCAGGGCTCCAGCTCGGCCATGTACCCCGACGGGGGCATCGCCTCGTCCTCGGACCCCTCCTTATAGCTCTCACCTGCACACAACTCAAATATTGCAACTGTGAGCACGATGGCTCAGCAAGACTTAATCGACACCCTAGTCATGGAACTCTACATGCACGGAGGTATAATATAGGACAAGGACTTTGCAATAAAGACACGCCTACATGTTGATCCTTAATTTCAGTTTTATAGCAACAGTTTAATGAGCTTTAGGCAGCCCTCACATCGGAAGTCCACAATCAAACAAGAAACGCTTTCCTCCGATGTGGTGATGCCCAAAGTGGAAGATAAACTT
Organism: Neostapfia colusana; assembly: GCA_030760725.1. Taxonomy (NCBI): domain Eukaryota; kingdom Viridiplantae; phylum Streptophyta; class Magnoliopsida; order Poales; family Poaceae; genus Neostapfia; species Neostapfia colusana. The sequence goes on along the minus strand of JASWHV010000017.1, from coordinate 24,718,607 downwards.
AATTAGCTCTACTTCTACAGCAAACATGGTTTCGAAACAGTAATAGTTCATCACAGCATATTATCATTCATCTGGCTTATTGCTCTTCTTACTACGTCACAGGACAGTGAACAAGCGGTACTCAAATAACCGCGAGGGACGGTGATTCGAATCAATAACACCCGGACAACACGTTGCATACACCCATTTCAGAAGCGTGATTCCACACCCCTTCCTACTCTGTTGTATGCAACAACCTTTCAAAGGCAACCCAAATGCCGAACCGGTCCATCCGTAACGGGCAGGAGGTCCCCGAGTGGAGCGTGACTGTGCCCACCGGCAGATTTACACCTTGCTACCCTCAACCCACTCATATTTACGGTTGGGTAAGCCTCGACACCCAGGTTAACCAATTACATCGGTTTCCTGCTTATGTCAGTATGCCATCCGGTACTGTTTCATACTTGTTCAGCAGGTCCGCACACGACTCGGTCCTCAATTGACACCAACAGGGCTACGCATGTGAGACCTCCGCTCACTGCTTCCTATCCCCTCTGATGGGTCTCATTTTCACCACTCTTAAGCCATTTTCTATTCTGACCAAACCGTGTGATAAAACCTTACCTCGCGAGTAGATTCCAACTACTTGACTTCTACCGAGATCCTAAGCATATTAGCACGGCATTCTCTACTCGTGGAGTTTGTAAACTACCCAACCCTCCATAGGATTCAAAAGGTTATACAAGTGGGGTTTCAATCACTCTAACTCTAATGCATACATTTCAACCTAGACATAAGTGATACAAATGAAAAACTTTATAAAAGGTACTTAAATGCAAACCGGGGCTTGCCTGGTTGTGAGATAAATGGGAATTCATCTTCTTGTGGGAGGACGTCCAAGGGCTCCGGTGCGTACTCAACTTCGGTCACTAAATAAAATGTAGCAAAATATATGTATAAGTATTAAGGACTTATAAGAAGTAAACTTCTATTCATAGCTACTGCTACTTAGGGTCCTTAATTGGCTTTGCGATTTTTCCAGTGGATACTAGACTCTCTAAGGATGATCTGAGCAAAATTTGGAGAAATTTCATTGAACCTTGTGGTCTCCAAAATTTCCACAAGTTCAAGTCTTCTCTGAATTTTGAGCCCAAATCAGGAGCGTTGACATAGCTAACAGTGGAAGATCTAATTAGGGTAGGTTTCCATGGTTCTAACACAATTTGTGTCACCATTTTTGGAGCTACCAACAGTGAGATATGAATTTTTGAAGTTGGACAGGAGTTCTGAAAAGTTTCTGTTTAAATTTGAATTTTCAAATAAAGTCTGAACTTTGGAAGGAAATTTAGCCTAGCAAAAGAACTCCAACGGAGCTAAAATTTTTACTGGAGGTCAGTAACTATGAAAAGGATTATCTGCCCAAATTTGGGAATGTTTCATAAAGAATTGCTCCTTAAATAAATCTCCAAAGGATTTACTAAAAACAATTCTACAGAAATTCCTGACCATTTTCATAGCAAGCAATTTGTTCCTCTGTGAATTACTCCTCATGAGGATTCCAACAAAATTGGTCTCACCCTTTTTGGAGTTCCCTACACAAAGTTATGGATTTTTCAAACTTGAATAACTTTCTGTTTGAAATTTACAGAGACTCAAAGGGGGGCCCACGGGTCAGATGTTTCTTCAACCTCCCACCAGAGAACGCGCGTGCACACCGGCACAGATCGTGGCGTGGCTTGTTCTCCCTCAATTCTGCACCAAATTAGCTCCGGTTTCGCCCTACACGATCCTTGGAACGTGGCGCAGCTGCCGGGCAAGGTTTCCCCGTATGAAAACGGTCGGAAATGTGTCGGCATCGGCAGGGCGGCTCAGGAGCGCGGCATAGAAACGTTCCGGCGTGTCACAAGCTTGTACCGATGAGATAAGTTGCCGTAAAGCATCCCTAGTGGTCGGGGAACATGGAACACAAGCCAATCCTTGCAGAAAATGGCGGGAAAAGGGGGTTCACTAGAGGACCAACCCGTTTTTGCCGCCGCCGGCGATTTCTCGTCGCCCGGGGCGTGTGGTGGACGGTTTGCTGTGGTATTTGGCGTGGCACTAGGATGGTGTGATGCTATGGCATGAACCGAAGAACAAATGATCAAGCATGTGGAGAGAATTTTCCGATTTGGTTTTGATCGGTTCTTCACGTGCACCGGTACCAAAACTCAAATTCCGACCAACCAGCAGTGGGGACGAGCAAGGGGAGGTCGGGAGCATGATCTTCACACCTTGGTGCACCTTAGGGATGTGTTGGTCGTGCGGAAGAGGCACTGGAACGGCCGGAAGACGAGAAGCAGCAAGGTACGGCGGTGCTCTGTTTTCTCCCGGTGAAGAACAGCTCGGGCACTGCAAGGGGAGGCCGGGAACAAGCTGCGGAGTGGAGGAACACGTCGAGGAGTCACCGGCGCAGCTCCTAGGGCGATCAACCGGTGCTAGGGGGGGTTGGAGGCTTCTGAACGATAAGCACAGAGGTGGGCGCGGAGGCTGAGGGTTCTTTGGTGTAGCGTGGAGAAAAGAAGAACTCAATTGTGCTGCTGCTTTAACTCTGGATAACCCACGCATGAGTTGCCTTCGGGAGAACGCTGCGGCAAGCAGCTCAGTGGAGTTTCGAGCTAGAGTGTGCTGCGGGAGCTGGCATGCTGGTGATCAACCGAGGAAAACAGAGAGTTCTTCTATGGGTGGCTGACTAGTGGGTCCCACCTCCTCCACTTTTAATCAGATTTTTCAACTGAGATTTTTACCACAGCTACTCACAATTGAATGCTTTACTTCACCTCAAAGCTAAGGTTTGAAATGTTGAATCCAATAATTTGAATTGTGGTGTGGAATTTGAATTGAGTATGGTCATTTGAATTTGAAATAGAATTTGAATTCTCCCTTTTGTATTGTTCCAAAAACATAGCAAACCAACTTCAAAGTTTATGATTTTTGGCATGGCTGCTAATTCAAATGTGGATAACACATTTGTGGAACCAAATGTGCAAATTGAGGAATTTGGGATTTGAAACTGAAATTCAAATTCAGATTAGAGGGCTTCCTCTTTTAATCCCAAACAAATATTAAAGCTCCTCCAAATGAGCTGAAATTTTGGAAGGTTGAATATTTGGAATATATGTTTGGAAGTTTTTGGGAAGTCTAAATCCTCACTTTGAACTTACACCGTTATAATTCAAAGTTTTAATTCCCCTCATTTTTCCTAAGTGTACATGAGCTGAATTTTTCTTGCTACCACTTTTTGGGGATTTTACATACGCATCCTACGGTGTTCACTGAAGTGGCGGAACCACTGGAGGCCGACAACTGGCTGCGGACGATCGAGTCCAAGTTCGGGCTGCTCCAATGCACGGAGCGGCAGAAGACTTTCTTCGCGGCGCAGCAGCTTCACGGTGCCGCCGGTGCGTGGTGGGCGAACTATGTCGTGTCACTACCTTCTGGCCACGCCGTCGAATGGACAAAGTTCCGGGAGGTGTTCCGTGCCTATCATATCCCTCCCGTCATGATGAAGAGGAAGTTCCAAGAGTTCTTGAAGCTGAAGCAAGGTGGGAGGAGTGCCCACGACTACTCCCGTGCGTTCAACCATCTGGCGCAGTATGCGTCGGATTATATCTCCACCGAGGAGAAGAAGCGCGAGCAGTTCTATCGGGGTTTAAACCCCGAGATGAGGACTCACCTCGTGCAATGCAATCGCGGCACCTTCAAGGATCTCGTCAATGCCGCGATTATGCAAAAGGATGCTCAGCGGGAATTGGCGGCTGAGCAGCGGAAGCGAAGCGCTCCACCGAGTAGTGGGGTGGAGCTCCTAAAAAATACCGCATGGTGTATCGGACACCATCCGGTCAGCAGTGGCATCCACCGGCGCGACCTCAAAAGTTTGGGGGTCGTTCTTTTCAGCCACCCCCATTTCGACCGCCGATGCCACCACCGTGACTGTAACAGCAGCAGCAGATGGTACCCCGGGCGTTTCTAACGCCACAACGCACCCTGGGATTCCGTCCGCCAGTCAGCGGAGGACCGCCTCGCTACACATGTTATACGTGTGGCCAGGCGGGTCATTTCTTGAAGGACTGTCCACAGGGGCAGCAAAGCAGCGGGCAAGCCCAATACCAGGGCGGTGCTCCTTGACGACCACCAGTCAAGAAGGGAGCTCAGCGAACGGGGGCGTTCATTATATCGACAATGAGAACACCCCGGAGGGAGAGAACATGCTGGCGGGTACGTTCACTCTCAACGACCGTGCAATCATCATTTTATTTGATTCTGGTTCAACCCACAACTTCATAAGTGCATCCTATGTGGTAAAGCAATCAACTGGAATTCTTTCCAACCGAGTGCTCATATATGATCTGCTCACCGGGAGGGAAGATTTAAGCAAATGTGATGATTCCGAAAGCACCACTGTGCTTAGGTGGGAAGATATATCCCACTAATATGATTATTCTTGAGGGTCAGAAGATTTATACAATCTTAGGAATGTCATGGCTAAGTTACCATGGCGCTGTCCTAGAAACTTTATCACGGACGGTTCACCTCAACTCCCCACTCCACCATCCGCATTCCCTCATACTAGACAATCCAGTCCCGGAAGTTTCAGCCACCTATCATATTGAAGCTCCCAAGTTAGAGGACATCCCCGTAGTACGAGAGTACCCCGACGTGTTCCCGGATGTTCTTCCGGGCATGCCACCTAAACGGGATGTGGAGTTCAAGACTGAACTTGCACCCGGGACTACACCCATATCGCGGAAACCGTACAAGATGGCTCTGAATGAGCTGGCTGAGTTGAAAGAACAGCTCAATGACTTGTTGAGCAAGAGTTTCATTAGGCCGAGTTCCTCACCTTGGGGATGCTCGGCGCTGTTCGTCAAGAAGAAGGATGAAACCTTGAGGCTGTGTGTGGATTACTGGCCGCTCAACGCCATCACCATCAAGAACAAATATCCACTGCCCCGCATTGACATCCTATTTGATCAACTTGTGGGTGCAAGTGTGTTTTCAAAGATGGACCTTCGCTTCGGGTATCATCAAATAAAGATCCGGGAGGAGGATATCCCGAAGACGGCATTCTAGACGAGATACAAACTATATTGTGACGCCCGGGAATCGCAGTGGGTGGTGCCGTGTGATGCGGCACCCAACAGCAAGCACAAAAAGTGGCGTCAGAACATAACGGAACCATTTTGTTACTCAAGATAATTTCTTTTACAACATAATATACACACGCAGCGGAAATTAAAATTAGCTGGACAAACTACTCACTCTCGACCCTAACTACGCCGAAGAAAAGTCGTTCAGCCTGTGAACGCTTCCTACTAGCTTCACCAAAGAAAGGCAGCGGCTAGGTTTCCGATGAGTTGAACAAACCGTGAGGTTCATCGTCTCACCGAACAACCCTCTTCATAGCAGGCATCCTGCTACCTGCAAAAACAACTCAGAAGCAACCGTGAGCACTAAGGCTCAGCAAGACTTAACCGTTACTCCTAAACATGTAACTCTAAATGCAATGGTAGTAAGACAGTAGGAATAGGAATTTGTAAAATACACCTCGACTAAACTTGATCCTTATATTCAGATTCTTTTAGCCTTCATTTTAGTGGTCCTCACGCCTAACAACATCGGAAGTCCACAATCAAACAAGAAACGCTTATCCCGATGTTGCTAGCCTAAGGTGGAAATGAAATTTAGTTGGCTCTATATCTACTTCAGTCAAGGTTCCAATACAGTGATTAATACACAAACAGCAAGTTAAGAGGCTTAGTTCCTCTTCTTACTAAGTCACGGCGCAGCGGGCAAGTATGCTCAATCCTCTTCCGCGAGCGACGGTGATTCGAATCAATAACAACCCGGAATACACGACACATACACCCGCCTCGAAAGACTCTCTCAAGAGCTCCTTCTTACGTTGTATGCAGCAACATTTCACACGACACCCCGACATAGAAAAACGCTTCGCGCCGAGCAGGATGGTCCTCTACGCGGACACGTCGAAGTTGCCCGCTAAAGGATTTACACCTCCCGCCTTCTCAACGCCATTCCCACGTGAAGGATGAGTTTCTATATCACGGTCCATCGAGTTACATCGGTTTCATGGGTCCCATACCCCACTATATATCCGGTACAGCTCAATCTTGTCCAGCAGGGCCGCATACATACGGCCCTTAACCGACACGGACGGGGCTACAACCAACCTCCACATTTGCCTTACCATCTCGGTCCAGGCCAAATGTGGTCTCAAGCATTGTCACACCCATCGCAGGTCGAGACCAACCTTGAGCGCTCCATCCTACAGGAACATCCCCGTCCCCATCTCATTTTCATGAGGGTGCTCTTATCATTTATCTCTCGCGAGTAACTCCATTACTCGACCTTTCTCGCGAGTAGCTTTTTACTACTCGACTTCTACCGAGGTAGCTACAACATTAGCCTAGCATCTACTACGAGGCAAAGCCTACACTAAACCTTCTACTCAGGGATGTAATAGCCATGCAAGTGGGTTTCAATCATCCTAGACATAATGCACAATATCAAGTCTAATACACATGAGGTGAAGTAAAGCAAAATTTAAAATGGTAACGATATGCAAACCGGGGCTAGCCTTGCTCAACGGTTTTGTTAGAAGCTAGGAGTTAGTATTCCTCCATAGAATCCGCCAAACTCTTCACGAGATGGAGATCCTCGCTGCAGAGTTGAGTCCTCGTCGAACGTCGACGTCAAGTGCTATTAAGATGATTTATGCACATGTATTCAAAAGCAATTTAGAAAGTGATTCAAAGTTGTTGTACAAGTTAACTCACACATAAGAGAGATAAACAACAGCAAGGTTTCTGTTGTTGGATCTAAAACTTAGAGATGATGGAAGCTAGGTGAAAAGGAGATACTAATAATCACCATGTGATTAAGTCCATTATATGAGCACTTAAACCTAAAAGATAGTAGCTCAAGTTCCAGAGGTCCAACGAAGCTGAGAATTTAACCACAGCTTCTATGGAAGCTATTTAGGCAGTGTGCGACAATTGAGCTCATGAAATGGCTCAAGGTGATCACAATAATTCCTTATGTGATTTTCACTAATCTGCCTTTACCCCCTAGGTATTAAGCTTTCCTATGCTTCAGAGTAGACTTTTTGTGAAGCACAAAATGTCCTGAGTCCATAGGAATTGGTTTTACCATTTTTGGAGTTTCCTACATGGAGATATGGATTTTAGAAGGATTGGGAAAAAGCTGAAATTGTCTCTGTTCATTTTTCCCATTTTTCAGAGACATAAGGAATGAACACATGATTTGACCAAGCAAATGAGGTCCAATGCCTCTGGTATTTTTACTGAAGTTCAAGGAATTTTGGAAGAATGTCCTGTCCAAATTTGAGAATTTTCCAATAAACATAACTCCTGTAAAAATTCATACAAGATTTTCCTTAAATGAATTAATGAGCCAAATCCAGGGATTTTCATAAACATTGGGCTGCACCCTCGGATATTACTCTTTGAGGGGAATCCAACAAAATTTGTTTCACAATTTTTGGACACTCCTACACAAAGTTATGGCTCTCCAAAGTTTGAACTGAATTGGGAAAATCTGTAAAATGTTTAAATGCCGACAGTGGGTCCCACCTGTCATCCCTAACCTCCAGACTCGTGCCAAACAGGGCAGTGGCGGCCCCCTCCGGCGAGGTCGCCGGAAAAGCACTTCCCAGCCACCTCCAGACCCCCTGCTGGCCGCCCCCCCCATATTTCCCCACGCTGAACACGTTGGTGAGGTCGCCGGCGGCTGAAACTCGCCGGGAAACAGGGCGCACCGGCCACAGCAAACCCTAGGGCTCCGGTGAGGTCTTGCACGGTGAATTCTCCATCAAATGGTCGGTTCTTGGGCTCTACAGCACCAGGGGATCATGTAGAAGACCGGCATGAGGTCTAAACAAGCTGGAGAGGGCTCTAAACCTATCGGCATCGTGCGCCCGATAGGGTCCAGCGGTATACCCTCTAAAAGAGCTCTGGTTGCTCACTCTACACTCAATTTCTTGGTCTAAAATCGATGGAGGAGGTGTGCTAGGCAGTTAACATCCTGTGTGTGAAGATTGAGACCCAACAAACACGATTTGAGGACGAATTTTACAATTCCTTACCTCAAGGTCCGTTTCTGCCGCCCGGGAGAAAAACTTGAAATTCTCCCTCTGTGATCAATGGCTAGGGCTGAGCTTCGGAGGTGAGCAACTAGACTTGTTGGTGCACATATGGGGTGGCTCGCTTGGGCGTGATTCCTTCTGGTTTGGGCTGTCCAGGGCGTCAAGTTTCGGTTCCTTGAGTTTGAACTCGGGAGCAGCAGCAAGCAAACCGTTTCTAGGCGCCGGTGAACTCAGGACGGCGGGGTGATGTGGCCAGCCGGCTAGAGCACTCATGGGCGAACCTTTTTCCTGTTGGAAGCTCGGGCAAAGGGGGCTTGGTTCAGCTGCTGGCGATCAGAGAAACAGAGGGGAGCTGCTGGTCTTCACTGTGTGCGGGGAGGAACGAGCAGAGGTCGAATCTTCAGTGATAAGGGCGAAGGAAGCAGCTCGCCAGCACAATTTGATCAAGGAGGAGGTGGCGTGGGGAGAAAACGGTGGCACCGGCGAGCAGCAGGTGTCCTGCGTGTGCTGCCCGAGTGAAACAGAGAAGCCTTCAGTCTCAAGTCTACTGACATGTGGGCCCCATGTTCCCCCTCTTATCCTCCGGTTCCAGATAAAATAGCAAACGAGCTCCGAATTTGATCAAACTTGGAGGATAGGTCAAAAGAATTATGAGTAACTCAAATCTGGAATCAGATTTTGAAATTGAGTTTGTTTGATTCAAAATTCAAATTTAAGTTTGAATTTGAACGTGCCCTCATTTAATCCTCGGAATAAATAGCAAATGATCCCCACAATTATTCCAATTTGGACCAGAAGCTCCTTAATACCTAGAAATTGCATTGGTGAATTCATTTGCAAGTATTTGGCAATCTGAATACGATTCCTTTTAAAAGGTTCAAAATTGTGTTTAAATTTCCCCTACTCTCCTCATAGAGAAGGTGCACATGAGTTAGAGTTTTGGGAGCGAAATTCTTTCCCCTAGGTTAACATGTGTTGAGCAAGGGCTATAGGAAAAACTTTAACTCCCTCACATGTCCATATTTGTGTTCATCATTTCATGTGACACAACTATAGTCTTTTATCGCCTTAACTTTATTTCATAAGTTGAAATTAAACTTTACAAAAGTTAGGGCCGTTACATTCCTCCCTCCTTAAAAGAATCTCGTCCCGAGATTACAAAAAGAAAGAAGAAGGGAGAACGACTACTGGACATATGGTACAAACAAGTCGGGAAAATTTAAACGGAGAAATTCCTCGCTTTCCCACGTAGCTTCATCAGCGGTGTGGTTGCTCCACAAGACTTTGTAAAATCGCAATGTCCGATTTCTTGTGGCGCGAGTCTTCTCGTCAATAATCTGTATCGGATACTCAGAATAAGTGAGATCCGGTTGAAGATCCTCAATTTTCTCCATATGAACTGCGGCTGGGTAATTAAAACATTGTGAATACCCGAAAGTGACGTCGGTAACTCCAGACGATAGGCCACGGGTCCGCATATCTCAGTGACAGCAAACGACCCGATGAATCGCGGAGCAAGCTTTCCCTTCACTCCGAACCGATGAATCCCTTTCATCGGAGAGACACAAAGATAAACGTGGTCCCCGATGTCAAAATGAAGAGGTCGACGTCTTTTGTCTGCATAGCTTTTCTGCCGAGATTGAGCAGCCTTTAGATTGGCTTGGATCACTCGCACTCATTCCTCGGCTTCATTCACAAGATCAATCCCGTCGACCCCTCTCTCGCTGGACACACACCAATTCAGTGGTGTGCAGCACTTCCGGCCATAAAGAGCTTCATACGGGGCCATCTTGATGCTGGATTGATAACCGTTATTATATGAGAATTCTGCTAACGGTAGCTGTTCATCCCAATTCTTCCCATGACTGATGACACATGCCCGTAGCATATCCTCCAGAGTCTGATTGACTCTCTCCTTTTGACCATCAGTTTGCGGATGATACACTGAACTCCGAATTAACTTGGTTCCCAAGGAAGCATGCAGTTGCTCCCAAAATCTGGATACGAATAACGCACCTCGATCAGAAATGATGGTGCGGGGAACCCCGTGTAAACACACGATTCTTGAGATGAACAGCTCCGCATACTTCTTTGCCACATATTTAGTATGGACTGGAATAAAATGTGCTGTCTTGGTCAAACGATCGACAATTACCCAAATAGAATCATGCTTGTTGCTGGTCATGGATAAACCGACGATGAAGTCCATACTTATGTCTTCTCACTTCCATGCTGGAACCTTCAGCGGTTGAAGTGGTCCGGCTTTCCTCATATGGTCGGCTTTAACCCGCCGACACGTATCACACTCGGATACGTTCTTCGCAATCTCTCTTTTCATCCGTGTCCACCAAAACTTAGATTTCAAGTCCTGGTACATCTTATTGCTTCCCGGATGAATGGAGTACTTGGATAAATGCGCTTCATCCAATATCTTCCTCCGCAATTTCATACTCCGGGGTACAACTATACGGTTGTTAAACCATAGAGTACCCTCTTCATCCTTGCAGAACATCTTCAACTCACCGCTGTCCACTCTCCTCCGGATGTGAAACATACCCCTGTCTCTCTTCTGAGCCTCTACAATCTCATCTCGGATTGTAGGAATAAGAGCGAGGTTGAACAGCGACCCATAGGGAACTAAGCGCAGGCTTGGTTCTCCTTCTTCATGTGCAGCCATGGCTAGATGGTGAACATGGGCTTTCCGACTAAGTGCGTCGGCAACCACATTCGCTTTGCCAGGATGGTAATGAATCTCAAGTTCATAGTCTTTGATCAATTCTAGCCATCTTCGCTGCCTCATATTCAGTTCTTTCTGTGTGAAGATGTACTTCAAGCTTTTGTGGTCAGTGTAGAGATGTACTAGATTGCCTAATAGATAATGTCTCCACATTTTCAATGCTAAGACCACTGCAGCTAGTTCAAGGTCGTGCGTCGGGTAATTCTGCTCATGACCCCTGAGTTGTCGGGATCCATACGCGACCACACGCCCTTCTTGCATCAACACACAACCCAAACCGATGCCGGATGCATCACAATAAACATCAAACGGCTTCGTTGTGTCCGGCTGGGCCAAAACTGGAGCTGTAGTGAGATACTTACTAAAGTTTGAAAAGCTTGTTCACATGAATTGCTCCAATCATACTTGGTGCTTTTCTTCAATAGCTCCGTCATAGGTTTAGCGACTTTGGAGAAGTTTGGAATGAATCTCCGGTAATAACCCGCTAAACCTAGGAAACTCCTCACTTCATGAACAGATGTTGGAGATTTCGAATTCAGCACTTGCTCGATTTTACTTGGGTCCACAGCGATGCCTTCCGCTGAAATAATATGCCCAAGAAACGGCACTTTGCTGATCCAAAACTCACATTTACTGAACTTTGCATAAAGGTTGTGATCTCTCAAGCGTTGGAGTACAATACGCAAATGTTCAGCATGTTCTTCTTCTGACTTTGAATAGACCAAAATGTCGTCGATGAAAACCATGACGAACTTGTCTAACTCCGGCATGAACACCGAGTTCATGAGATACATAAAGTTAGCCGGAGCATTGGTCAACCCAAAGGACATGACAAGATATTCATAAAGACCATATCTTGTTGACAACGCCGTCTTAGGTACATCTTCTGCCCGAATTTTTATCTGGTGATACCCGGACCGAAGATCCATCTTGGAAAATACCTTAGCACCCACTAGTTGATCGAACAAAATATCGATACGCGGTAGTGGATACTTATTCTTGATAGTGACAGCATTCAGTGGACGATAATCTACGCATAGTCTCAAAGTCTCGTCCTTCTTCTTCACGAAGAGTGCGGAACGGCCCCAAGGTGATGAACTTGGGCGTATAAAACCTTTGTCCATGAGGTCATTAAGCTGCTCCTTCAATTCTGCTAGCTCCTTTGGTGCCATTTTATATGGTCGCCGAGAAATAGGTGTTGTTCCCGGTGCAAGTTCAATCTTGAACTCAACATCACGTTCGGGTGGCATGCCCCGGCAAGTCTTTGGGAAACACATCTGGATATTCACATACCACTGGAATATCCTCATGTTTAGGAGCTTCAATCTGATGCACCGCTGCAACTCGTTGTGATGGATCCACAAGATTCAATATGTTGCAACCATGTATTGGGGAATTCAGTTGGACAGTCTGAGAGCTGATGTCAAAGATAGCTCCATAATGTGTCAACCATGACATCCCCAAGATAATATCAATCCTTTGGCCTTTGAGTATGACAAGGCTCGCAGGATAGATGTTTCCACCCAAACATAAAGGTGCCCGAGAGACCATTTCATCAGTTGATATCTTGCCTCCGGGTGAGCTGATATGAAACGGATACTTAACTGTGCTAAATGGAAGATTATTCTTCAGCACATAGTCTCTGCTAATAAAATTGTGGGTGGCCCCGGAATCGAACAAAATGAAAGTGGGCTGTTCATGTAACGTGAACATGCCCGCTAAAACTGGTTCGCCTTTAGCAATGTCCTCCAGAGCAGTGTAATTAACCCTGCCAGCTTTTGAAAGATTCTTCTTTGAAGGTTCACGGTGCTGATCTGAGCATTGATGAGATGACACATAATTGTGGCTCTGCTCAGCTCCACGACTGTTTCATGCTGCAGAAATCCTCAGCTCTCTACTAACACGAGGTGGATATAATTCGTGCGTAGCTGGTTGCGGTAGGGTTGCACGAATAATTTCTGTCAGCTGCTGTTGAGGTGGAGGCTCAAAAGTGATCAGCTCCAGCTGTGGTTGTGAGAGTTGCACCACAGGCTGAATTTGTTGCCTAACTGGCGAGTAATACCGCACTCTATAGTTCGGACGAACCTCGATATCACTGTCCGGCGGTATACTCCTTTTCAGCTCCGCTTCACAACGGAGATGCATGTCTTCTTTAATGATAGCGGCATTTACCAACTCAATGTAAATACCGTTATTGAACAAGGTCACTTGTTCCTGAAGTTCGACATTCAAACCTCAGAAGAAATACTCGCATTTCAACGCTTCCGAATCTACCATATGAGTGGCGTATTGCATCAAGTCTTCAAACTCTTTGAAGTACTCGTACGCAGTCCTTTCACCTTGCCTTAATTCCAGAAAGTCTTGATACTTTGTTCGAAGAATTCCTGAACAAATGTGACATGCCCAGAAAACATTCCGGAATTCATCCCACGTCACTCGATGACCTTCAGGAAGAGTAGCGATGTACTCCGCCCACCAAGCTCCAGCGGCTCCGTGGAGTTGTTGAGCGGCAAATAGAGTCTTCTGATATTCATCGCACTCTAGCATATCGAACTTGGCTTAAATACATTGGAGCCAATGAGCCGACTCCAACGGTTCTTTTGCTTCCGAGAAAACCGGTGGTTGTCTTGCTAAGAAATCCAGATAAGTGCTTGGCGGGGGATTTTGCTGTAGTGTCTCCTGTCGTATGCTTTTTCGCACCAACAGATCCAGAGACTCAGCCATCTTTGCCAAGATTTCCACCAATCCGGTTGATGATGTCGGCACTTCTTGTCGTGGCGAATTACTTTCGCCGTGACTCGACTCACCAACCCCACTCCTGGAATGAGCACGATCCATGCTGCAAGAATGAGCAATTTACGGTTAAAATTCAAAGTTTAAACTCAACTTGAATTGAAAACATAGCCGTAAAAACATCACATCAAGATTGCAGCATTACACAAGCTAACTAGGGTTTCGAAAATTCTGAAATCTACCAACTTTAACAAGTTTGTCCAAACCCTTGATTCCAACAGTAGGACAAACTGAAAAATAACTCGAGAACATGTTATGGAGCTTAGAGAAGTCTAAGACATCCCTGTCCACAACAAGTCTTAAGTTACATAGGCAATAAGGACTACTCTGTTCAGAATGACCAATAGGTCTTAATCCCAGAATTTGAATATGACAATGGCAATTTCATGTCTCAAGTTGAATATCAAAGTTATAGTTAACTTCAATATCTTCCCAACGAGTCTTCATTTGCCTTCATATCAGTTCTGGATCACAAGTTGTGATATTTCAAAGTTAACAGAAATCTGGAACAATTTTGACAGCACCTCCTTTGAAAGTGGCTGTTTTGTCCGCAAGATTTCATACAATTAAACTCCAAACCTGGAGAAACTTTGAACTACAAAGTCATAGCATATATCACAAGCTTTCCAACGGTGTATTACATGACCCTTAGAATTTTTTTCTATAAAAAGTTATGGTCGAAATACAGAAATTTCCAGAGAGCAATTTGTGCTTGCCCTGTTTTTGGGCAGTTCACACTCCTCTGAGAATTTCATCCATTTGGAGGGTGATTCTGATCTGGAGTTCTAATGAAGAGTTGTAGGAGACTTCAATAGATTTCCATAAATGTATCACTCACCTCCATTGGTTCAACGAAACAAAAGTTATGTCCTGTTCAACTTCAGAAAATTCTGCCGAAAATAGGGGAGGTTTCTCCTAAGTCTTTGTGAATAATTCTATACTCCCAACTGACTCTTAGTTCAATATAGGAGTTCATTAACCCCTAATAGAATCCTAGACTCCAAATTTACTCCTTTTTTTCAAACCTTCTTTTCATGCCGTTCAAAACATGTCACGGTACTACGTTTCCTCACCAAATTAAAATCCTAACCGGCTTTATACCGGCATATACGTTTCAAATGGTGGCACTAAAACGATCACTCACAAACGTTGTCTACACGACATGTACTAACGTGGATAAGGTACCTGCATAAAACCACTCAATAATGATGCACACATTGGTTTATCATTTCAGGCAGGTCCATATCATAGTAAAAACATACGCCCCGTATCATTGCCATACGGGCCGTCCTTGAGTCAAGCCACGTCTCAAGGTACATGATCGGGTTATTCACCACCCGACAGGGGCTCCACACCTTTGCAATAAAGCACACCGGTGGAACAGGGCTTTCGTATGCCTCATAGGACATGAAGAGTCCTAAAGAACACACTTCGTGTTACAAACCACACGATGGTGTCTCCTCCTCTTGCCCCTGGGTTTGCACACTGGAGGCTAGTGCCATTCATATGTCTCTAAGACATGAAGAGTCTTAGAAAACATATTCACTTCCCGTCCATTGCTGAACGGAACATCCCACACTACTTTCCTCGTATGGGTGAGCTAACTGAAATTGATCCGCTTTCGGTGGCGTTCCTTACCATTCTTACCTCCACATAGGTGCGTCATTACTGAATTTAAATATTGAAGAGTAACACACTGTTAGCTTGCCACCTTAAGTAACTATGCTAATAATACTCCTTATGTGGGCATACTATACGTTCCTCACTCGTATACTCCTAAGTTTTCAAAAATAGACCCTTTTCATGCGTGCTATTCCCAATGCGGCTCTGATACCACGCTGTGACGCCCGGGAATCGCAGTTGGTGGTGCCGTGCGATGTGGCACCCAACAGCAAGCACGAAAAGAGGCGTAAGAACGTAACGGAACCATTTTGTTACTCAAGATAATTTCTTTTACAACATAATATACACACGCAGTGGAAATTAAAATTAGCTGGACAAACTACTCACTCTCGACCCTAACTACGCCGAAGAGAAGTCGTTCAGCCCGTGAATGCTTCCTACTAGCTTCACCAAAGAAAGGCAGCGGCTAGGTTTCCGATGAGTTGAACGAACCGTGAGGTTCATCGTCTCACCGAACAACCCTCTTCATAGCAGGCATCCTTCTACCTGCAAAAACAACTCAGAAGCAACCGTGAGCACTAAGGCTCAGCAAGACTTAACCGTCACTCCTAAACATGTAACTCTAAATGCAATGGTAGTAAGACAGTAGGAATAGGAATTTGCAAAATACACCTCGACTAAACTTGATCCTTATATTCAGATTCTTTTAGCCTTCATTTTAGTGGTCCTCACGCCTCACAACATCGGAAGTCCACAATCAAACAAGAAACACTTATCCCGATGTTGATAGCCTAAGGTGGAAATGAAATTTAGTTGGCTCTATATCTACTTCAGTCAAGGTTCCAATACAGTGATTAATCCACAAACAGCAAGTTAAGAGGCTTAGTTCCTCTTCTTACTAAGTCACGGCGCAGTGGGCAAGTATGCTCAATCCTCTTCCGCGAGCGACGGTGATTCGAATCAATAACAACCCGGAATACACGACACATACACCCGCCTCGAAAGACTCTCTCAAGAGCTCTTTCTTACGTTGTATGCAGCAACCTTTCACACGACACCCCGACATAGAAAAACGCTTCGCGCCGAGCGGGATGGTCCTCTACGCGGACACGTCGAAGTTGCCCGCTAAAGGATTTTGTAAGGGCCTCAGTTTTTGACACATATTTGAGGTGTTCATCACCATACACACACACACACACACCTCATTTGAGGAAAGTTGATGAACACAAATGAGGAGCAAGTAACCACCATCAACATGCTCATTAGAAAACAAACTCACATATTGCAAAAGTGGTATTTCCCACATGTGATATAGAGGGGCTGGGCATATGAAAACTCCTACACATTGCTAAGGATGTCCATGCCAAGTTTCACCCAAATTCAAAACCTTTTTGAGGTCATTTTGGGTATAGTTAGAAAGAGGGCAGTTTGAAACCATATTCAAATTCAAACCAAATCCAATTTGAATTCTAATCAATTCAAATGGCTCATGGGTGAATAATTTGAATCACCAGGGGTATTTTGGGGCTCACTGGTTACAACAGTGATTAGGAGTAAATTTCAGAGGTTAAAACCCCGGTGGGACCCACATGTCATAGAAAGAAGGAGGGAAAACTTGCACACAAAGTCACAGCCTCGGTGGGAAATTCCACCGAGCAGCTGTCGGTTGTGCCACCGAGCAGCCACCGGCGCCACCAGCTGCTTCCCTCTCCCCGCGCTGGCGCCCAGGGCGGCTTGCTCGCGCCTCCACGCGACCGGCACCGCCTCACCCCGAGCAGGAGTCGGCTGGCTTTATCTCCTCGCATGTGAACCCGAGCAGCGGCAGTTCTTCTCCCCGCAGCTCACTGCTCGATCGGGAAAACCAGCGAAACGATCTCCTCCTTCGTTCCTGAGCTGCTAGACAGCAACCTGAGATCGCCCTCTACCTCCCCAACGCCAGAAACCCCGAACTCCGACCTCCCTCGGCCGAAAACGATCGCCACTGCGGCGACCTAGACTCAGCCAAGAGTCAGGCGCCCGTGGACAGCGTTCCACAGGCGTTTTCATGGTCCTGCAAGAGAGGCAACAGGAGCGCGCAGCCACCGTGCTGCTCTCCTCCAAGTTTGGAAGCAAACCGTGAAGAATCCACGGCGAATTCTCAGTTTTTGCTCCGGCGACCTTAAACTGAGCTTCCAGTACGGATCCTTCAAATTCTCACTCTAAGATCCTTCTTTAGCTATCAAATCTTGCACATAGACACTGGACTAGCCGGCGATCAAGTTCCTTTCTGCATCCGTGGCGTGAAACTGTCTAGAAGTGACGAATTTCGAGCTCGATCAAGAGTGGTCATGGCGGGCACGATCGGTCACACGGTGCCGACCGACTTGCCGCCATCTTTGAACCCTTTTGACACCTTGTCGAGCTTCCTAGAGGTACACTGATGCTGTAGGACCGTTTGTTCGAGGTGTTGGCGGGTTAGAACCCACGGTCGACGGCGCCGAACCTCAACCGAGGCCGCGGCACGTCGCCGGGCTATTTCCGGTCACCGCCAGCCCGAACTGACACCACCGACGTGTTCCTCGACGTCGACAACCCCCTGGCGGCGAGTTTCAGACCATGGGAGGGTCGGAAGCGGCGAGCCGGCGAGCTCCGGGTCTGCTCCGGCGAGGTCGGCGGCGCGGGCGCGAGAGAGCGTCGGGAGGAAGACGAAGCCGGCTGGCCCACGCGTCAGCGGCTGAAAAATTTAAATCGGGATCGGGTGTCGTCGGGATCGGCTGTGCTGGCGCGCAGGAACCCCGCAGACCACGGTGTGCCGTCGCCTCGGCGTGCGACGCGTGTCCCTGGGGCCCACCCGCAAGTTTAAACTTTTCCCCCGATTTTCATATTTCCTTCAAACTTCAAATCCTCATAACTTGAGCTAGAAAACTCCAAATTGAGTGAACAAAATTTTGTTGGATTCAGCTCTCTGAGTACTTTCCATCAAATCAAGTTTCACTTCATGAAAATCCTTATTTCTCCAGAATTAATTCCTCAAAATTTAAACTGTTTGGAATTTTAACTGGAGAATCCTTTGGAGGAAAATCCTGAAATTTTGCTGGGATGTTCACCAAAATATCCCTGAACTTCCATATAAATTTCAGATCCATTTAAGCTCATTTGGTCCACCTAATGGTGTGATTAGTGAAACTGTTCCAGAGAAAATAGAAAATGTTCAGAAACATTTTCAGAATTTTCTCTGAAATTGTTTAGCTCATATCCTTAGCTAGGAACCTTCAAATTAAGTGAGACCAACTCCATTAGAACCCTCTGAAAATCTAGTTTTCAGAAAATCATAGTTTGTTTCATGAAAATCCATAGAACACCCTAAAAGCCTTCAATTAAGGTCAAGTACATAATTAATTCTGGAGGGCTCAAATGAGCTTTGCTGCAACTAAAACTTGACCAAGTCTGTGTTTAGGTTGTGACCAAGCCACAGTAAAGGTTTCACAGTCATTGGGTTTGTCTAATAAGAGTTATAGACTTCACAAGTTTAAATTCAATCAAATACATTTAAATTAATACATATGTACTTGTATATCATGTAGTCGCTAAGGTCGAGGAGGAACCCGAAGTCCTAAAGTTCGTTACTCCGGAGGAACAGCTAGCCTACGACCAAGAGCAGCAAGGCAAGCTCCGGTTTGCATTAACCATTTTACAAATTTTTATTGTTTTGAGCACTTACTTGAGTATTATGATTCTTTGCATTAGAGTCTTGTTTGGAAACCCAATTGCATAGCCAAGAAAACCAAGGGTTGGGTTTAGGATTGCAAACCCCGTTATCTACTGCAATGCTAAGATAGTGTAGGATTCGGTACAAGTCGAGTAGTTGGAACTACTCGTGAGCATAGGTTAGAGGCACTCGACTCGGGTAGAGATAGCACATGAAACACATGGCAAGAAAATGAGACCAAGCGGAGGGTAAGGCAGTAGGACTTTGGGGCCTGTGTGCTGTAGCTCCGCTTGTGTCGATTGAGGACCGAGCCGTGTGCGGGCCTGTTGAACAAGCTAGAACAGTACCGAAGACCTACCGGCTATATGGGAACTGGGAAACTGATGTAACTCGGGTAGCTGGGTGTTGAGGCATAGCTGGTCGTTCAGAGGGTAGGTTGAGAGCTCGAGGTGTAAATCGGCTGGCGGCACTGAGATGCGCGTGCAGAGACCTCTTGCTCGGGACGATTGGACCGGTTCAACATGTGTCTAACGGGTGAAAGGTAGTTGCGTATGGCGTCCGTGATGGTTGTTGTAGGCAACATCGAGTACGGGCGTACATGACGGGTTGTTCGGGTAACCCTGCAGGTGTAAATCGACTATAATCACCGTCCCTCGCAGTCAGTGAGTACCACTTGTTCACTGTACCGTGATGTAGAAAGAACAGGCTAGTTACATGTTAAAATGTTGCTGATTGAAAGACGGACTTGATTGTTAATGAGATGCTGTATTTTAGAGCTAATTAAAGTTCCTTTCAACTTTGGGCAAAGTACATGAGAGAAATGCGTTTCTTGTTTGATTGCGGCTCTCTCATGTGCCTTAGCGTAAGGTTCTCCACAACCTGCTGCTAAAACATGAAAGTAA
This sequence comes from Neostapfia colusana, assembly GCA_030760725.1. Classification (NCBI taxonomy): domain Eukaryota; kingdom Viridiplantae; phylum Streptophyta; class Magnoliopsida; order Poales; family Poaceae; genus Neostapfia; species Neostapfia colusana. The sequence goes on along the minus strand of JASWHV010000017.1, from coordinate 24,698,724 downwards.
GGTTCTACTAATTAGGCGAGTCCTAGCAAATGATTTTTACCTCATGTAACCCATGAACCCTCATGTAGAAGTTCCATGTTTAGGTGAGACGGGTCAAACTTGTTGAGCCTTCGTGCTCACTGCTTGTGTTTGAAGCTTTTGCAGGGTTCGATGAGGAAGGGACTCCCGAAGAGGAGACGGAACCCCAGGAGGGGAACCCCGTCGAATGGGAGTCGTGCACGCCACAGAGTTAGTGTGCATGTGTGCTAGCAAGGACACGTTCAAGGGCTGAACGTGAACTTGATGCGTAGTCTACGCCCGTGAGGGTAGACTGGACTTATTTTGATGTAAACATGTTCATAAACTCGCTTATGTAATAAAATTTCGCTTCCGCTTTGTACCTTTGATGTGTGTTATCCGGTGCTGTGCAACGCAGCACCCCTCAGTGTGATCCTGGCTCGACAAGACCTTGGGGTCGTGTCAGCGCTTGTATCAGAGCTCGCTTGAGGTTTAACGCACTACAAAGGTCATCTTTTTCAAAAATCCAGTGAGGAACGAGTTAGTAGCCCGTATAAGGATGTTATTAGCATATAGAAAGTGGCATACTAACCTATTTGTCTATGTCGGAAAATCGTGCATCTCGGAACGTTTATGTCTTGGGGGGTGCACGTAAGCGCTGTCCACCAGTGCGCACAAGCTGAAGGGTGGAGCCCCACGGGTGGCAGGTAACCCGACCCGCTTTGATATCCTCTACGACTCTTCATGTCGTTTGGGGTATTCGAGCAACGTCTGTCCCTGGCGTGCGTGGTGCAACTTGGGAGACCCCGTCACGTGGTCTGAAACGTGAACACGTAACTCAAGGCGTGTTTGGCTTGAGAACATCCAGGCGAGTGATGACGGCCGGGTGTACGAACTGTATGGATTCCGGGCTCGGTGTGCAGCCGAGTCTGATGATTGTTTGAGTTTCTGCAGGTAGCCTGGCAACGAAACGGTAGACGTGTAGTATCCGTGTGCGAGTGACGTTTAGTGCCACTGAATTAACGAAGCCGGCTAAGTCCGGTATAGGTTGTTCTTTGTGAGGACGTAGTACCGACATGCTTTGGTGACGCATCGACGTCACACCCCACTAAATGAACAAACTCATTGTATAACTTGAAGGCTTTGATCCAAAGCACTAAAACTTGATGTAATTCCTTCCCTTAATCAGGATATTCAAAGTTAATAAATTTTCAACTTATAGGTTGCTAAGGACAGAACACTCTGTTTTCAGCTGAATTAAGGCTGAAGTTAAACAGAGGTTATAGGTTGAGTTCTTTCGAGGTTGGGGTCATATGATACATTTCTAGAAATCTTTGGAAGAGCTTTACAACTTTTCTGTTGAGGTCCAGAGGTGTTTTATCCCTTAACCAATTGAAAAATGCAGTAGAGTTGAAACTGTCCAGAAAACAGGGCAGAGCAAAGACTCTCTGTAAACTCTCTGTAAATTGAGCATAACTTCCTGCATAAAATTCTAAAAATATAAAATAAGGTAGTTCTGGAAATATTATGAGATGGGTTACAACTTTGTAACAGAAAGTTTTGTCAGATTGGGAGCAGAATTAACTGGAATTCTTGGATCAAATCAGTACCTAAAGCAGGGGGGTGCTGTCCAATTTTCTCCAGAAATTTTGTTAATTTTTAACCTCTCATAACTTTTGAACCAGGACAGATCTTAGGCCAAGCAAGTACTTTCTTGAAAGCTATTTAAGTTAGCTTTAACTTTGATGTTGAGCTCCAGAATTGGTTTTACCTTTGACAGGGCCTAAATCAGGTTGAAATAGAAACGGGTCAGGGCTGTCATGTTGAACAGCAGATCAGCAGTCAAATTTGCTTAAAATTTGAACTATGTTTCCAAGTTTTATGGGTTCAATGACATGTCTTATGTTATAACTCAGTGGTTTACTGTTTAAATAAATATTTGACATTTCTCAAATATAATTTTTACAGATGACAGCAGAAAAGCAGTTGGAGAATGGGTGGGTGGTGTCCCACTGTTCTCACCGCAGCGGCTATCCGGAAACATTGAGGCAGATGCTTCAATATTTCGGATATAACCAGACGCCACAGTACGTCACCAAGGAAGAAGGTGAAGAAGGGAACAAGATGTGGACAATCCATGTCGAAGTCCCTGCAGGACCTACGCCACCCGGTTGGGTGCCGTTCACCGTCACGGTGAGAGGAAGACAACCGGAAGGGATGTGGCAAGTGGCAGCCTGTGACACTATGTCACGTTTCTGCCAACTACACGTGCAGGCTATGGAGGGCACTCCATACGCGCTTGTTCTGGTGGAGGGACGGGCTCAGCATGTGTGGGAAGAGAGGTACCGGGAGGCAACAGATCCGGGTTGCCCAAGGTACAACCCCGCGGAGGCAAACCTTAGCCTCCAGATGAGGGCGGGAAACGCCGTGATGAACAGCCAAGCTGTTCATGCGGAGCATCTCGCCACAAAGCTCAAGGAGAGCACGAGCCATGGAGACCATTTCGAGAGTGCTCAAAGCGCACTCCGTAATGTGCTCCTTCCGACGATCAAGCGACTGAATGAACAACACAATCACTTGCATCGTCTGAAGAAGGCGAAGAAGAAAAGCCGTGTCGACATCGCGGCGTTGCAAGAGCTGGTGCAGACCCTAACCCAGCAGAATGAGGACCTTGCTCAAGAGCGGGACGACGCTATTGAGGAAGGACAAGGCTGGGAAGAGGACTACAACCAGGCTATGGATGAGGTGCATGCATTGCAGGACCTCATGCCTCTGGTATTGGGTATACCGGTGGTCTTGGGCCTTCCAGAAATGGGAGAACCCGAGATGGGAGAAGAGGTGGTAGATCCAGAGCCACCAGCAGAGGCACCGGAGAAGGACGACCCACAGGAGGTCGAGTTCTACTCCGAGTAAGGGGTTACAGTGGCCAAGTAGGGCAGCTAGGGTAATGTAACCCAACTTTTGTAATTGGTGACATGTCGTGTAGACAGTAGCGTATGTATAGGTAGTGACGACATGAGCATGACTTCTCGGGGACCCGAGAATAATGTATCTTGTATAAAGTTTATTCTTTATCAATATATGTGAATGTTGTGCAAATTACTCATGTGTCACTTCAATACCTACTGTTGCATATGGAATTTTAAGTATGACATGTGCTAATCGCTGCTGTTTGAATTTCAGAATGACGCATACTCGTGCCAACCCGGACGTTGGGGGTACTAGTCAAGGGGGAGAAACCTCCCAACAGCCTCCCGAGGACTCCTCGGGACAGCGGCAGCAACAGCAGCAACAGCAACAGCAAACACCGCCACTACCGACAGTTACATTGGCCGACATCGTCGCAGCAATGGCGGGTTCACACCAGCAGCACATGGAGTTGCTACAGACCCTCATCGCTAATACGTCTCGCCCAGAGAGACGTCAAGACCGTGAGGAGCGTCAACAGAGCTCCTACTCCGACTTCCTGGCGACTCATCCCCCTGTATTCTCAAGGGCGGATGAACCTCTTGACGCGGAGAACTGGCTCCCCGCAATAGAGATGAAGTTTGGGCTGCTCCAGATAAGCGAGCAGCGCAAGACTCAGTACGCGGTCCAGCAGCTTCAAGGATCCGCGAGCGCGTGGTGGGCCAACTTCTGTGCTTCACAGCCCACCGACCGAGTTATGACCTGGACGGAGTTCCCTACGACCTTCAGGGCCTATCACATACCGCCAGGTTTGATGAAGAAGAAGACGCAGGAGTTCTTACACCTGCAACAAGGGAGCCGGAACGCGCTGGAATACTCCAGGGCGTTCAACGATCTCGCGCTCTACGCGTCGTATCTCACAGATACTGACGAGAAGTGGCGGGGCCATTTTTACCAGGGGCTTAACCCGCTCCTGAAGGACAAGTTGGCGATGTTCAATCGCGGCAGCCTCAACGACATCATTGATGCCTCAATTGTTCAAGAGGACTCCGGCAAGGAGTTGGCGGCGGCAGAGCGAAAGCGAAGCGTGCCGCAAAGTAGCGGAGAAGGAGACGGTCCTTCTCAGAAGTTTCGGATGGTGAATCACCCACCATCAGGTCCACGCTGGCAGCCACCCCAGAGGTCGATGCCTTTTCGCAGTCGGCCGTACTCTTCACCGGCATTCAGGCCGGCACTGCCAGTACCACCTCCGCAACAACAGCAGCAGCAGGCGATGCCGCGTGCGTATGCACCTTAGCAACGCATGCCGGGCTTTCGTCGCCCGAGCACCACACCAGCAGCGGCCACATGTTACAAGTGTGGTCGTCCAGGGCGCTTCGCGAGTTGCCCGGAGAGGCAAGGCGGCGGAGTGGCACCGCAGTTTCCGGGGAGGAATCAACCCCGGAACCCTACTAATGCGCGGCGGGCAAACCCTAGGCCCGGCACCGTCCACCAGCTTGCCATAGAGGACGTGCCGGAGGGCGAGCCAATCCTTGCGGGTATGTTCCAACTCCACCAGCATCCCGCTATAATATTATTTGATTCAGGCGCCACGCATAGCTTCATTAGCCAAGCTTTCATTGATAAACATAGCTTGCAAATACTACCCACCGATAGTCCTTATGTGATCTGTTCACCGGGTGGGAAAATTTCAGCAAGCATGATGGTCCCAAAAGCGCCATTGTGCTTAGAGGGTAGAGTTTACCCTACGTCCCTCATAATCATAGAGGGACAAAAGGTCGATGTCATCTTAGGGATGTCGTGGTTAACCCGCCACGGCGCTGTTTTAGACACCGTCCTCCGAGTTGTGCACTTGAACTCAGAAGTGCACGAGTCTCACTCATTATTTCTGGACAGTCCAGAAATAAAACTTCCAAGTGCCTATCAAGCCACAACCATCAGATTGGGAGATATTCTAGTAGTCCGATAGTTCCCTGACGTGTTCCCGGAAGATTTACCGGGGATGCCGCCCGATAGAGAGGTGAAGTTCAAGATTGAACTTACACCGGGAACCATGCCAATATCCCGAAGGCCGTACAAGATGGCGCCCAAGGAATTGGCTGAACTGAAGACTCAGCTCACGGACCTTCTGGAGAAGGGTTTTATTAGGCCGAGCTCCTTGCCATGGGGCTGTTCGGCATTATTTGTGAAGAAGAAGGATGAGATGTTGCGGCTTTGCGTGGACTATCGTCCATTAAATGCCGTAACCATCAAGAACAAGTACCTGTTGCCACGGATCGACATGTTGTTTGATCAGTTGATCGAAGCAAAGATCTTTTCCAAGATGGATTTAACATCCGGGTACCATCAGATTAAGATAAGGGCTGAGGACATTCCAAAGATAACTTTCTCGACAAGGTACGTACTTTATGAGTACCTGGTCATGTCCTTCGGCCTCACCAATGCTCCAGCTCACTTCATGTACTTGATGAACTCGGTATTCATGCCGGAGCTGGACAAGTTTGTCGTGGTCTTCATCGATGACATCCTGGTATATTCCAAGTCGGAAGAAGATCACAAGAAGCATGTGCGTATAGTCTTGCAACGGCTGCGGGATCACAAACTATACGCAAAATTCAGCAAATGCAAGTTCTGGATATCACAAGTGTCTTTCCTCGGGCATATCATCTCAGCGGAGAGTATCGCTGTAGACCCGAGCAAGATCACTCAAGTGCTCAATTGGAAATCCCCGAGAACTGTTCATGAGGTACGGAGTTTCCTCGGACTCGCGGGATATTATCGGAGGTTCATTCCGAACTTCTCAAAGATTGCCAAGCCTATGACGGAGCTGCTGAAGAAGGCTACCAAATATGTTTGGAGTCCAGCATGTGAAGCAGCATTCAAGGCTTTAGTCAAGCACCTAACATCAGCACCGGTTTTGGCGCAGCCAGACACAACAAAACCGTTCGATGTGTACTGCGATGCATCCGGCATTGGGCTCGGATGTGTGCTGATGCAAGACCGAAGGGTGGTCACGTATGGATCACGGCAACTTAGAAACCATGAGCAGAATTATCCAACCCACGACTTGGAGCTTGCTGCCGTGGTACTTGCACTGAAAATGTGGAGGCACTACCTACTCGGTAACCTCGTACATTTATATACCGACCACAAAAGCCTCAAGTACATATTCACTCAGAAGGAGCTGAACATGAGGCAGCGAAGATGGTTAGAACTGATAAAGGATTACGAAATAGAGATCCATTATCATCCGGGCAAGGCAAACATAGTGGCAGATGCGCTGAGCCGCAAGTCTCACGTCAACAATCTGACCATCACACCGTTGGAAGAGAGCAAACCACCACTGCATGTGATTCCACATGGAGCTCTCTACAACCTAGCTTTGATCCCCACCATCCGTGAAGAGATAGCGGCTGCTCAGAAACATGACAAGGGCATGTCGCATTTGTGGAGACGTGTAGACAGTGGGGAGCTGAAATGTTTCCGGAAGGATGGAGACGACATCCTATGGTTCAAGGACCGGATCGTCGTACCACGAAACCCGGAGTTACGAAAGAAAATTTTGGATGAGGCTCACTTATCAAAATTTTCTATTCACCCCGGCAGCAACAAGATGTATCAAGAACTCAGAAGCAAGTTTTGGTGGACATGGATGAAACGGGAGACTGCAAAATACGTGTCCAAGTGTGATACATGTTGAAGGGTGAAGGCAGACCATATGCGGAAACCGGGACTGCTACAACCACTGGGCGTTCCTGCCTGGAAGTGGGAGGACGTGAGCATGGATTTCATCGTCGGTTTACCCACCACTCTTCAAAAGCATGATTTTGTGTGGGTGATCGTCGATCGGCTCACCAAAGTTGCCCATTTCATCCCGGTCAATACAAACTACAACGCCAAGAAGTACGCTGAACTGTACATCTTACTGATCCTATGCTTGTACGGCGTACCCCGTACAATCATATCAGACCGGGGTACTTTATTTGTGTCCCGTTTTTGGGAGCAGCTGCACGCTGCCTTGGGGACGAAGCTAATCTGTAGTTCAGCATACCAGCCGCAGACGGATGGACAAACCGAGCGGGTAAATCAAATCTTAGAAGACATGCTACGAGCTTGCGCTATCAACCACGGCAAGAATTGGGATGATCACTTGTCATTAGCCGAGTTCTCGTACAACAATGGGTACCAAGCCAGCATTAAGATGGCGCCCTACGAGGCGCTATACGGAAGAAAATGCCGCACACCACTGAATTGGTGTGAGTCTGGCGAAAGGGTTACCTTCGGGATTGACCTTGTCAACAACGCGGAAGAAAAGGTTCGACTGATTCATGCGAACCTAAAAGCAGCCCAATCCCGGCAGAAACAATATGCGGACCGGAGAAGACGCCCATTACAATTTGAAGTCGGGGATCACGTATACCTACGTGTGTCTCCAATGAAGGGCGTAAACAGATTTGGGGTGAGAAGAAAGTTAGCACCCCGATTCATCGGTCCATTCCAGATTTCCGAAAGATGTGGATCGGTAGCATACCGACTGAAATTACCAGAAGCACTTTCCGGTGTGCACGACGTCTTTCACATTTCCCAGCTGAGGAATTGTCTCAAGCTATCAACTACCGTTCAGCTGGAAGACATTGAAGAACTGCAACCGGCTCACCTATCGGGAGGAACCGGTTCAGATTATTGACGAAAGGGCCCGAACCACACACAACCGTACGTTGTGGTTCTACAAGATTCTATGGAGTAATCACTCCATGGACGAAGCGACGTGGGAGAGCAAAGGATTTCTTCGCGCTAACTACCCTGCCTTTTTCACGTCGCATATCCGGTAATTTTCCACCGTCCTCTCTCTCATTTTCACCTTATAATCTCGGGACGAGATTCTTTTAAGGGGGGAGGAATGTAAGGGCCTCAGTTTTTGACACATATTTGAGGTGTTCATCACCATACACACACACCTCATTTGAGGAAAGTTGATGAACACAAATGAAGAGCAAGTAACCACCATCAACATGCTCATTAGAAAACAAACTCACATATTGCAAAAGTGATATTTCCCACATGTGATATAGAGGGGCTGGGCATATGAAAACTCCTACGCATTTCTAAGGATGTCCATGCCAAGTTTCACCCAAATTCAAAACCTTTTTGAGGTCTTTTTGGCTATAGTTAGAAAGAGGGCAGTTTGAAACCATATTCAAATTCAAACTGTTTTTATCCCATGAATTTAAAAGTGAGAGGCATATTCTTATTCAGCACATTTTTGTGAGCTCACACATCAATTTTCACTCCATTTGGAGTTGATCTTAATATGAGCTAAGTGGGACAAATTCAAACTTTATTTTAATTCCAAACTGAACTTATGCTGAAATTCATTCAAACCAAACCCAATTTGAATTCTAATCAATTCAAATGGCTCATGGGTGAATAATTTGAATCACCAGGGGTATTTTGGGGCTCACTGTTTACAACAGTGATTAGGAGTAAATTTCAGAGGTTAAAACCCCGTGTGGGACCCACATGTCATAGAGAGAAGGAGAGAAAACTTGCACACAAAGTCACAGCCTCGGTGGGAAATTCCACCGAGCAGCTGTCAGCTGTGCCACCGAGCAGCCACCGGCGCCACCAGCTGCTTCCCTCTCCGCGCGCTGGCGCCCAGGGCGGCTTGCTCGCGCCTCCACGCGACCAGCACCACCTCAGCCCGAGCAGGAGTCGGCTGGCTTTGTCTCCTCGCGTGTGAACCCGAGCAGCGGCAGTTCTTCTCCCCGCAGCTCACTGCTCGATCGGGAAAACCAGCGAAACGATCTCCTCCTTCGTTCCTGAGCTACTAGACAGCAACCTGAGATTGCCCTCTACCTCCCCAACGCCAGAAACTCCGAACTCCGACCTCCCTCGGCCGAAAACAATCGCCACCCCGGCGACCTAGCCTCAGCCGAGAGTCAGGCGCCCGTGTACAGCGTTCCACAGGCGCTTTCATGGTCCAGCAAGAGAGGCAACAGGAGCGCGCGACCACCGTGCGGCTCTCCTCCAAGTTTGGAAGCAAACCGTGAAGAATCCACGGCGAATTCTCAGTTTTTGCTCCGGCGACCTTAAACTGAGCTTCCAGTACGGATCCTTCAAATTCTCACTCTAAGATCCTTCTTTAGCTATCAAATCTTGCACATAGACGCTGGACTAGCCGGCGATCAAGGTCCTTTCTGCATCCGTGGCGTGAAACTGTCTAGAAGTGACGAATTTCGAGCTCGATCAAGAGTGGTCATGGCGGGCACGATCGGTCACACGGTGCCGACCGACTTGCGGCCATCTTTGAACCCTTTTGACACCTTGTCGAGCTTCCTAGAGGTACACTGATGCTGTAGGACCGTTTGTTCGAGGTGTTGGCGGGTTAGAACCCACGGTCGACGGCGCCGAACCTCAACCGAGGCTGCGGCACATCGCCGGGCTATTTCCGGTCACCGCCAGCCCGAACTGACACCACCGACGTGTTCCTCGACGTCGACAACCCCCTGGCGGCGAGTTTCAGACCATGAGAGGGCCGGCAGCGGCGAGCCGGTGAGCTCCGGGTCTGCTCCGGTGAGGGCGGCGGCGCGGGCGCGAGAGAGCGTCGGGAGGAAGACGAAGCCAGCTGGCCCACGCCTCAGCGGCTGAAAAATTTAAATCGGGATCGGGTGTGGTCGGGATCGGCTGCGCTGGCGTGCAGGAACCCCGCAGACCACGGTGTGCCGTCGCCTCGGCGTGCGACGCGTGTCCCCGGGGCCCACCCGCAAGTTTAAACTTTTCCCCCGATTTTCAGATTTCCTTCAAACTTCAAATCCTCATAACTTGAGCTAGAAAACTCCAAATCAAGTGAACCAAATTTTATTGGACTCAGCTCTCTGAGTACTTTCCAGAAAATCAAGTTTCACTTCATAAAAATCCTTATTTCTCCAGAATTAATTCCTCAAAATTTAAAATGTTTGGACTTTTAACTGGAGAATCCTTTGGAGGAAAATCCTGAAATTTTGCTGGGATGTTCACCAAAATATCCCTGAACTACCGTAAAAATTTCAGATCCATTTAAGCTTATTTGGTCCACCTAATGGTGTGATTAGTGAAACTGTTCCAGAGAAAATAGAAAATATTCAGAAACATTTTTAGAATTTTCTCTGAAATTGTTTAGCTCATATCCTTAGCTAGGAACCTTCAAATTAAGTGAGACCAACTCCGTTAGAACCCTCTGAAAATCTAGTTTTCAGAAAATCATAGTTTGTTTCATAAAAATCCTTAGAACACCCTAAAAGCCTTCAATTAAGGTCAAGTACATAATTAATTGTGGAGGGCTCAAATGAGCTTTGCTGCAACTAAAACTTGACCAAGTCTGTGTTTAGGTTGTGACCAAGCCACAGTAAATGTTTCACAGTCATTGGGTTTGTCTAATAAGAGTTATAGACTTCACAAGTTTAAATTCAATCAAATACATTTAAATTAATACATATGTACTTGTATATCATGTAGTCGCTAAGGTCGAGGAGGAACCCGAAGTCCTAGACTTCGTTACTCCGGAGGAACAGCTAGCCTACGACCAAGAGCAGCAAGGCAAGCTCCGGTTTGCATTAACCATTTTACAAATTTTTATTGTTTTGAGCACTTACTTGAGTATTATGATTCTTTGCATTAGAGTCTTGTTTGGAAACCCAATTGCAAAGCCAAGAAAACCATGGGTTGGGTTTTGGATTGCAAACCCCGTTAGCTACTGCAATGCTAAGATAGTGTAGGATTCGGTACAAGTCGAGTAGTTGGAACTACTCGCGAGCATAGGTTAGAGGCACTCGACTCGGGTAGAGATAGCACATGAAACACATGGCAAGAAAATGAGACCAAGCGGAGGGTAAGGGCAGCAGGACTTTGGTGCCTGTGTGCTGTAGCTCCGCTTGTGTCGATTGAGGACCGAGCCGTGTGTGGGCCTGTTGAACAAGCTAGAACAGTACCGAAGTCCTACCGGCTATATGGGAACCGAGAAACTGATGTAACTCGGGTAGCTGGGTGTTGAGGCATAGCTGGTCGTTCAGAGGGTAGGTTGAGAGCTCGAGGTGTAAATCGGCTGGCGGCACTGAGATGCGTGTGCAGAGACCTCTTGCTCGGGACGATTGGACCGGTTCAACATGTGGCTAACGGGTGAAAGGTAGTTGCGTACGGCGTCCGTGATGGTTGTTATAGGCAACATCGAGTACGGGCGTACGTGACGGGTTGTTCGGGTAACCCTGCAGGTGTAAATCGATTATAATCGCCGTCCCTCGTGGTCAGTGAGTACCACTTGTTCACTGTACCATGACGTAGAAAGAACAGGCTAGTTACATGTTAAAATGTTGCTGATTGAAAGATGGACTTGATTGTTAATGAGATGCTGTGGTTTAGAGCTAATTAAAGTTCCTTTCAACTTTGGGCAAAGTACATGAGAGAAATGCATTTCTTGTTTGATTGCGGCTCTCTCATGTGCCTTAGCGTAAGGTTCTCCACAACCTGCTGCTAAAACTTGAATGTAAGGTTCTACTAATTAGGCGAGTCCTGGCAAATGATTTTTACCTCATGTAACCCATCAACCCTCATGTAGAAGTTCCATGTTTAGGTGAGACAGGTCATACTTGTTGAGCCTTCGTGCTCACTGCTTGTGTTTGAAGCTTTTGCAGGGTTCTATGAGGAGGGGACTCCCGAAGAGGAGACGGAATCCCAGGAGGGGAACCCCGTCGAATGGGAGTCGTGCACGCCGCAGAGTTAGTGTGCGTGTGTGCTAGCAAGGACACGTTCAAGGGCTGAACGTGAACTTGATGCGTAGTCTACGCCTGTGAGTGTAGACTGGACTTATTTTGATGTAAACATGTTCATAAACTAGCTTATGTAATAAAATTTCACTTCCGCTTTGTACCTTTGATGTGTGTTATCCGGTGCTGTGCAACGCAGCACCCCTCAGCGTGATCCTTGCTCGACAAGACCTTGGGGTCGTGTCAGATTTACACCTCCCGCCTTCTCAACGCCATTCCCACACGAAGGATGAGTTTCTATATCACGGTCCATCGTTACATCTGTTTCATGGGTCCCATACCCCACTATATATCCGGTACAGATCAATCTTGTCCAGCAGGGCCGCATACATACGGTCCTTAACCGACACGGACGGGGCTACAACCAACCTCCACATTTGCCTTACCATCCCGGTCCAGGCCAAATGTGGTCTCAAGCATTGTCACACCCATCGCAGGTCGAGACCAACCTTGAGCGCTCCATCCTACAGGAACATCCCCGTCCCCATCTCATTTTCATGAGGGTGCTCTTATCATTTATCTCCCGCGAGTAACTCCATTACTCAACCTTTCTCGCGAGTAGCTTTTTACTACTCGACTTCTACCGAGCTAGCTACAACATTAGCCTAGCATCTACTACAAGGCAAAGCCTACACTAAACCTTCTACTCAGGGATGTAATAGCCATGCAAGTGGGTTTCAATCATCCTAGACATAATGCACAATATCAAGTCTAATACACATGAGGTGAAGTAAAGCAAAATTTAAAATGGTAACGATATGCAAACCGGGGCTTGCCTTGCTCAACGGTTTTGTTAGAAGCTAGGAGTTAGTCTTCCTCCGGAGAATCCGCCAAACTCTTCACGAGATGGATATCCTCGCTGCAGAGTCGAGTCCTCGTCGAACGTCGACGTCAAGTGCTATTAAGATGATTTATGCACATGTATTCAAAAGCAATTTAGAAAGTGATTCAAAGTTGTTGTACAAGTTAACTCACACATAAGAGAGATAAACAACATCAAGGTTTCTGTTGTTGGATCTAAAACTTAGAGATGATGGAAGCTAGGTGAAAAGGAGATACTAATAATCACCATGTGATTAAGTCCATTATATGAACACTTAAACCTAAAAGATAGTAGCTCAAGTTCCAGAGGTCCAACGAAGCTGAGAATTTAACCACAGCTTCTATGGAAGCTATTTAGGCAGTGTGCAAAAATTGAGCTCATGAAATGGCTCAAGGTGATCACAATAATTCCTTATGTGATTTTCACTAATCTGCCTTTACCCCCTAGGTATTAAGCTTTCCTATGCTGCAGAGTAGACTTTTTGTGAAGCACAAAATGTCTTGAGTCCATAGGAATTGGTTTTACCATTTTTGGAGTTTCCTACATGGAGATATAGATTTTAGAAGGATTGGGAAAAAGCTGAAATTGTCTCTGTTCATTTTTCCCATTTTTCAGAGACATAAGGAATGAACACATCATTTGACCAAGCAAATGAGGTCCAATGCCTCTGAAATTTTTACTGAAGTTCAAGGAATTTTGGAAGAATGTCCTGTGCAAATTTGGGAATTTCCAATAAACAGAACTCCTGTAAAATTCATACAAGATTTTCCTTAAATGAATTAATGAGCCAAATCCAGGGATTTTTATAAATATTGGGCTGCACCCTTGGATAGTACTCTTTGAGAGGAATCCAACAAAAGTTGTTTCACAATTTTTGGACACTCCTACACAAAGTTATGGCTCTCCAAAGTTTGAACTGAATTGGGAAAATCTGTAAAATGTTTAAATGCCGACAGTGGGTCCCACCTGTCATCCCTAAACTCCAGACTCGCGCCAAACAGGGCAGTGGCAGCCCCCTCCGGCGAGGTCGGCAGAAAAGCACTTCGCAGCCACCTCCAGACCCCCTGCTGGCCGCCCCCCCATATTTCCCCACGCTGAACACGTTGGTGAGGTCGCCGGCGGCTGAAACTCGCCGGAAAACAGGGCGCACCGGCCACAGCAAACCCTAGGGCTCCGGCGAGGTCTTGCATGGTGAATTCTCCATCAAATGGTCGGGTTTTGGGCTCTACAGCACCAGGGGATCATGTAGAAGACCGGCATGAGGTCTAAACAAGCTGGAGAGGGCTCTAAACCTATCGGCACCGTGCACCCGATAGGGTCCAGCGGTATACCCTCTAAAAGAGCTCTGATTGCTCACTCTACACTCAATTTCTTGGTCTAAAATCGATGGAGGAGGTGTGCTAGGCAGTTAACATCCTGTGTGTGAAGTTTGAGACCCAACAAACACGATTTGAGGACGAATTTTACAATTCCTTACCTCAAGGTCCGTTTCTGCCGCCCGGGAGAAAAACTTGAAATTCTCCCTCTGTGATCAATGGCTAGGGCTGAGCTTCGGAGGTGAGCAACTAGACTTGTTGGTGCACAGATGGGTTGGCTCGCTTGGGCGTGATTCCTTCTGGTTTGGGCTGTCCACGGCGTCCAGTTTCGGTTCCTTGAGTTTGAACTCGGGAGCAGCAGCAAGCAAACCGTTTCTAGGCGCCGGTGAGCTCAGGACGGCGGGGTGAAGTGGCCAGCCAGCTAGAGCACTCATGGGCGAACCTTTTTGCTGTTGGAAGCTCGGGCAAAGGGGGCTTGGTTCAGTTGCTGGCGATCAGAGAAACAGAGGGGAGCTGCTGGTCTTCACTGTGTGTGGGGAGGAACGAGCAGAGGTCGAATCTTCAGTGATAAGGGCGAAGGAAGCAGCTCGCTAGCACAATTTGATCAAGGAGGAGGTGCCGTGGGGAGAAAACGGTGGCACCGGCGAGCAGCAGGTGTCCTGCGTGTGCTGCCCGAGTGAAACAGAGAAGCCTTCAGTCTCAAGTCTACTGACATGTGGGCCCCATGTTCCCCCTCTTATCCTCCGGTTCCGGATAAAATAGCAAACGAGCTCCGAATTTGATCAAACTTGGAGGATAGGTCAAAAGAATTATGAGTAACTCAAATCTGGAATCAGATTTTGAAATTGAGTTTGTTTGATTCAAAATTCAAATTTAAGTTTGAATTTGAACCTGCCCTCATTTAATCCTCGGAATAAATAGCAAATGATCCCCACAATTATTCCAATTTGGACCAGAAGCTCCTTAATACCTAGAAATTGCATTGGTGAATTCATTTGCAAGTATTTGGCAATCTCAATATGATTCCTTTTAAAAGGTTCAAAATTGTGTTTAAATTTCCCCCACTCTCCTCATAGAGAAGGTGCACATGAGTTAGAGTTTTGGGAGCGAAATTCTTTCCCCTAGGTTAACATGTGTTGAGCATGGGCTAGAGGAAAAACTTTAACTCCCTCACATGTCCATATTTGTGTTCATCATTTCATGTGACACAACTATAGTCTTTTATTGCCTTAACTTCATTTCATAAGTTGAAATCAAACTTTACAAAAGTTAGGGCCGTTACATATATGAATATCTCGACATATCTTTTGGTCTCACCAACACCCCGGCACATTTCATGTACCTCATGAAGCCGGTGTTCATGCCGGAGTTGGACAAGTTCGTGGTGGTGTTTGTAACACCCTCAATTTCGTAATCCTACATGCATTTATATTTCATGTAGAGGAACATTTTAAAATAAGTAGAAACAGAGAAGAAATAAAAAAGATAGCTAAAAAGAGCCAGTTCCATTTCGCCGAGAGCGCTGTAGACACTTCCCGCGGCCTGCTGGCCACGTGGTGTGTTGGGAGCTCACCCCTGCGTAGTGGGGAGAGGTACAGCACCGCCAGACACGTGGCAGGCTCGGAGCTAGCCTCTGTGGAAGGGGCGAGGTCCGACCCGCAGGACACGTGTTGCCTCCGGGGCTTGTCTCTGCGGAGAAACGAAATCCAGCCCCGTAGGACACGTGTCGCCACCGGAGCTAGTCGCTGCGAGGAAGCAAGGCCCAACCCGTGGAACACGTGTCCCTCTCGGAGCTCACTTCCGAGAGGTCCGACACCGCGGGATACGTGTCGCTCTCGGAGCTCACTTCCGAGAGGTCCAGCCCTGTTGGACACGTGTCACCTTCGGAACTTACCTCCGGGAGGTCCGGTCCTACTGGACACGTGTCACCTCCGGAGCTTACCTCCGGGAGGTCCGACACTACTGGACACATGTCACCTTCGGAGTTCACCTCCGGGAGGTCTGATACTGTTGGACACGTGTCATCCTTGGAGCTCACCTCCGAGGAGAAGACATTACATGACACGTGTCGACCTCGGAGCTCATCTCTGAGTCGAAAGCAGATTCGGCGCTGCTTGACACATGGCATTCTCGGAGCTCACCTCCGAAGAGAGGGGAGGTCCGGAATTGACACATGGCACATTAAGAGCCACCTCCGAAGAGAGGGGAGGTTCGACACTGACACGTGGCGTACGCTGAGCTCGTCTCTGGATAGAGGCGAGGTCCCGACCCACCTGACATGTGGCACACGCGGAGCTCGTCTCTGAGGGAGAGGGAGGTCCCGACCCGCCAGGACACGTGGCGCACGTGGAGCTTGCCTCCGAGGAGAGGGGAGGTCCCGCCCGCCATACACGCGGCACAACCGGAGCCCGCCTCTGAAGAAAAGGGAGGCCCGACCTCTGCTGGACACGTGGAGCCCCCAGAGCTCATCACCACGGAGGGAACGAGATCTGAAGCGGTTTCTCTTCGGTACATGAGTGCCCGACACGGAGGAAACCAACACGAACTCTTCTACGTTGAATACTGTAACCAAAGCAATTAGAGATAAGTTGTTAAGATTCAAAAATAATTTGAATAGGACTCTTATTTGAAATCCGATCAGATTAGGACTCTCCGTTTTCCTCTTATAAATAGAACCCGAAGCAACACCCTTGGTCATAACATCTATTTCTAAGCCGACAACTTAGAAGCCCTAGCCCCAAAACTTGCCGAGCTAAACCCCTTCACCGGAGTTCAGTCACCAGAGACCGCCGATAAGCTCGCCGTCGCCGGAAGAGAGCCCCGACAATCTGTCTTGTTAGGAGGAAGACCCCAAGGCCAAGAAGAACGTGAGGTAGGTCTTCGTTACCACCTTACGACCTCATCACGGTTTTTCTTTGCATCTGTTTCTTCGATCCCTTCGAAGCAGAAGCTTTTCTTGTGGACAAATCACGTGTTGATTGGTTTGATCTTAAGTTGAGATCATTACCACGCCCACATTTGATCCCTATACCTTGTTCGCCATAAAACCCCATGCAAGCCATGCAAGAACACGTACAAACTGATCTAATAAAATAGCACCATAGGATTAGCATGCATATGCACCATTGCATCTTGAGTAAAGTTTGTGCATGATATTGATTGCTGTAAATCTTGTATGTACGTGATTGTAAGTAGAAGGACAAGCTCAGGGAGCTGTCTACGACGAGCTACAACCTCCAGACTACGAGATCCAAGAGCACCAGAAACCACAGGAACAAGGCAAGTGCCCCTTGATCATATTGATCCCATGTTTTGGAAACTGTTTTGTTTGCGAAAACTGTTTATGCTGAGTCAACTTGATGGGAAACCCTTTGATAGGAGTTTACTAGTTTCGTTAACCACCCTTGTCACCCGGAAAGCTAATGAGTCGGGTATGGTCATTTTTGGTTTATGCTTCGCTGAGTCCACGAGATTATGGGAAGCGAGATAGATCATGTCTGGCTACTGCACTCTTGAGAATAAAGATAATGAAAACTTGATGAACATGAACCGGGGGAGATCTAGGCAAGCTTGGTTTTATGAAAGGGGTAGAATGAGATGGTGGTTTACTTGCCGTAGCTCTATGGACCGGTTCATGCCAGCCATGCTAGGATAACAGTGCCACCACAAGGCCAAATATGGATGCGGCTTAGCTGACTAATTAGGTAAGTTACTAGATTGTTATGGACCGTGGAAGGCGCGGGGAATGGGAGTCGAGTGAGGACTGCCTTGGGAACTGCATGGCACAAGAGGGGGCCCGTAGGTGGGAGAATGGTGATTCTAGCCTGCCGGTGAAACCTTAGTGAGTCCATACATCTAGTAGCCCCTTTGTAAAGGCTATTTTGTGATCTCTTGACCATACACCAATGGTTGTGTATTGGTATAATGGAGGTTTTGCAGTCGTCGACGGGTGACAAAATCACAAACTTGTGGGTAAAGTGGTGCCACCTCTGTAGAGTGTAAAACTATCATGATAGCCGAGCTTACGGTCACAAGCGCCTGGACAACTCACATGATTAGAGGGGATGGTTATTGGAAGGTTTGGTATGGATGTTTTGGTTATTGGGATGGTTTTTGGTTTGGTTATGGTTCGGTCATTGAGGTTTGGTTTCAAGACTGTTGAGTCTTGGTGATAAGATTGGTTTCGGACTGTTGATTCGAAACAATGAGCTTTGGTCTCGGTTATGAGACGAAATTAAACACGAGACGAGATGGTAGTGAATACAAGAGGGTATTCATGAGCTTTAAAGGTTGAAAGAGGTTTATGTCTGGATGGGACATGGAAAGTGGTGAATCACGATGGAGGTATGTTGATGTTTAATTACATGTTGGGATTACATTCATTTAAAGCTGGTTGCTGTTTCTACCATGTTTGTGAAATAAACTTTGCTTTATGCAGTGAGCCTTTTTATACCCACCTTGTTGTAAGCTACATGTCATACTTTCCGCACTTGCTGAGTACGTCATGTACTCACCCTTGCATTATCATACATCATCAGCAACAGGAGAGGAGTACTATGAAGACCACATGATTTGGAGTGTGAGCTACCATCAACCTTGCCTGTGGAGTAGGAAATGGAGCCGCTGCTGCTGCTTAGTTTTCTTCCGCAATAGTTTAGAAGACTTCCGCTGCTAGAATAAGACTTCCGCTGCTAGATTAAAGACTTCCGCTGCAATAGAGATTGACGTAATTAAGTACTTAAACCTATTCATTCGTGTTTATATATTCTGAATTCAGTTTGTGGTTATATGTGTATGTGTAATGAACATCCTAGGCACACATACGCATCAGTCTCGGTTCCGAGAGGTTTCCTCTCAGAACGGGGGCGTCACAGATTGTGGTATCAGAGTCACGGTTGATCGTAGGTCACACTCCTAGATAGGGCCCAAATTAGTATTAGAAGCCACGCTGATCGTAGGATGCAAGCCTAGGTAGAATGCATAGAATTGGCATTGGAACCACCTTGACCGTAGTATGCAAGCCTAGGATTGGTATCACCCCAAAATTACATAGGACCCCCATTGAATAAGCTTGAATAGGAGTTGTGTGAACTTTGTGATGATTGTTTGTGCTTGAGCTCTTAGTGTGAGTTGTGGGACGTTTCAGCGTTGTCCATATCCACACGTAGTAGAGAGATGTGAGATGCTTCGGCATGTGTTTACATCCTTATACAATAGAAGATATGTAGTTTATACCCTTGATGCATATAGTTGGGGAATCCATCTAAACTTCTAACCTTTATTCTACTCAACTCTCTCTCACAGATGGTGAGAGGAAACGCCGGCCGCCAAGTGAGGAACGTCCATGGCAACCAAGAGGATGGCCACGATAAAGTTCCTGCTAAACCCGGAGCTGGTGAAAACAACCTGGAACGGTTGATGGCCATGCAGAATTAGGTCATGCAAACCATGATCCAAACTTTGGGTCAGCTGCAAGCCAACAACAACAATAACCCCGTTCCGGTACCACCGCCACCACCACCGCCACCACCGCCGGCTCACAACCGACTGGGAGAGTTCATGAGAACTCGACCACCTATTTTCTCACAAGCTAATGACCCCATGGAGGCCGATGACTGGTTGAAGTCCATAGAGAAGAAGCTTGCCATCATACAGTGCAATGACCGAGAGAAGGTTCTCTTCGCGTCGCACCAACTTATGCGAGCAGCCGCTGACTGGTGGGACGCTCTCTGCAACGCTCATGTCAACCAGGAGACGATCACTTGGGCTGAGTTCAAGGAGAGTTTCCGCTCTCATTACATCCCTGCTGGTGTCATGATGCTCAAGAGGTAAGAGTTCGAAGGTCTCCGCCAAGGCAAGAAGAGCGTGAACGAGTACCTCAACAAGTTCACGCAATTATCACGGTATGCCCCTGAAGATGTCAACTCAGACCAACGGAAGCAGTACCTATTCATGAGAGGGTTGAACAATGAGAGCCAGGTTCAGCTCCTCAACAATGACTATGCGAGCTTCCAGAAGCTAGTTGACAAAGCCATCATGGTTGAGAGCAAGATCCGAGAGATCACACAAGAGGGCAAAAAAAGATGCCATACCAGCCGCAAGGGAGCAACGTACACCCTCGGTACATGACCCCAGCTGCACCGCAATATGGCTCATCTACTTCTGCTTTTCGCCCTAATCAACCACCACAGCAACATCCTACCATGCAAGCACCTTGTGTGCCTTTGCCTCCGGCGCCTCGTCCTAACATGGGTGCCCCTGCTCAAAACCCCCACACCAACATACCTGCTGTCATGGGCAACAAGGCATGCTTTGCATGCGGAGAAACGGGACTATTTGCGAGCCAGTGCCCGAGGAGAGGTCCTGGACAGCCAAGCAACGTGCCCAAGCAGAACTCACGGCTGAACGGAGGAGCTACGCAAAGCAACCGTGGACAGCAGAACTATGCTCGCGGCAACGTGAACCATGTTTCTGCTGAGGAAGCGCAACAGGCTGAGGACGTCGTGATTGGTATGTTCCTTGCCAACTCCAACCCAGCCACCATTTTATTTGATTCCGGAGCATCACATTCATTCATATCATCCAAGTATGTTGCCAAGTACAATCTACCCATATCACACTTGAAATATACTATGTTGGTTAATTCTCCTGGTGGAGAGATGACGACTAATATAGTATGTCCGAAAGTAAACCTTAAAATAAGGGGGGTAGACTTCCTTGCCAACCTCATTGTCTTGGATTCCCAAGGGCTTGACATAATACTCGGAATGGATTGGCTAAGCAAGCATAACGGAGTAATCCAATGTGCTGAGAGAAGCGTGCAGTTAACAAACGAGCACGGTACTCGTATCGAGTTCGAGTCAGCCCAACTGGCAACTGAGAAGGCAATGTTGAACCACATCGAAGGAGCAAGATTGGACAATATTCCAGTGGTTCAAGAATTCTCGGACGTGTTCCCGGAAGAACTTCCAGGTATGCCACCTGACTGGGACATTGAGTTCTTCATTGACTTGGTACCCGGAACTGCACCTATAGCAAAGACACCATATAGGATGCCCGTTAATGAACTGGTGGAACTCAAGAAGCAGATCCAGGAGCAGCTAGAGAAGGGTTTCATACGTCCAAGCTCGTCACCATTGGGAGCCCCCATGCTCTTCGTAGACAAGAAGGATGGGACCCAAAGGATGTGTGTGGACTATAGGTCTCTCAACGAGGTGACGATCAAGAACAAATACCCTCTGCCCCGTATAGAGGACCTATTTGACCAAATGAAAGGAGCCCGAGTGTTCTCTAAGATTGATCTTCGGTCAGGATACTTCCAGCTGAAGATTAAGCCCTCCGATATACCCAAGACCGCCTTTCAAACACGGTATGGTTCGTATGAATATACCGTTATGTCTTTTGGGATAACGAATGCACCCGCATATTTCATGTACCTCATGAACATGGTCTTCATGGAATACTTGGACATGTTCTTCGTGGTTTTCATCGACGATATCATGGTGTATTCGAAAAGTGAGGAAGAACATAAAGAACACTTGAGATTGACATTGCAAAAGCTGCGAGAGCATCAATTGTATGCCAAGCTCAGCAAGTGTCAATTTTGGCTAAAGGAGATATCATTCTTAGGCCACATCATCTCCGAGGAAGGAGTATCGGTTGATCCCAGAAAAGTGGGAGATGTTCTGAAGTGGAACCAACCGCAAAACGTGAGAGACATTCGAAGTTTTCTTGGGATGGCCGGATACTACCGCCGGTTCATCAAGGACTTCTCTAAGATAGCAAAGCCTATGCCAGAGTTGCTAACAAAGGGAAAAGCGTTCTAGTGGACCCCAGCGTGCCCAGAAAGCTTTGAGGAGCTCAAGAAAAGGCTAACCACAGCGCCGATTTTGGTATTGCCGGACGTAAGCAAGAGCTTTGACATATATTGTGACGCATCAAGACAAGGGCTCGGATGCGTGCTCATGCAAGAAGGACAAGTGGTAGCCTATGCATCAAGGCAACTAAAGAAACACGAGCTGAATTACCCCACACATGACTTGGAGTTAGCAGTCGTGGTACATGCCTTGAAGATTTGGAGGCATTATATCCTTGGTCATCGATGTGACATTTGTACAGATCATAAAAGCCTCAAGTACATATTCATCCAAACGGATCTGAATTTGAGGCGACGTCGATGGTTGGAACTCATCAAGGATTATGATGTTGGAATCAACTATCACCCCGGAAAGGCCAATGTAGTAGCTGATGCATTGAGCCGAAAGGGAGCATGTCACCAACTCACGGTTCGGGAGCTACCACCTGAGCTCCGCAAGGATTTCGAAAGGTTACATCTCAGGTTCTTAAATGAGAAGGAAGTGATGGAACTCCACTCTTTGTTGGAACAAGAGATAACAGACGGCCAAGCTACAGATGAGGAGATCAAGGAAAGGATCCACCAAGGCATAGAAAAGGACTTCAAGGAAGACAAGAAGGGTACGCTTTGGTTAGGAAAAAGGATTTGTGTGCCTAACGTGAAGCACATCCATGACACGATATTAAAGGAGGCACATGATTCACCTTATTCCATACATCCCGGAAGTACCAAGATGTACAAGGACTTGAACACTTGTTATTGGTGGGATGGTATGAAGAGGGACATAGCTGAATATGTTGCCCTATGTGACACTTGCCAATGGATGAAGGCCAAACATCAAAGACCCGCTGGACTGTTGCAACCATTGAAGGTACCTGAGTGGATGTGGAAAGACATCAGTATGGATTTCATCGTTGGTCTACCACGTACTCGATCGGGTTACGACTCCAAGTCAAAAGAAGAACACGCTGAACACTTGCGAATCATCCTTCAACGATTGTGGGACCATAAACCCTATGCCAAGTTCAGCAAATGTGAGTTTTGGATCAACCAGGTGCCATTTTTGGGACATATCATCTCAGTAGAAGGCATTGCGGTTGACCCAAGCGAAATTGAACAAGTGCTGAAATGGAAAGCCCCTACTTCTGTCCATGAAGTCAGAAGCTTCCCCGGTTTAGCGGAATATTACCGGAGATTCATTCCGAGCTTCTCCAAGCTTGCTAAGCCGATGACTGAACTATTGAAAAAGGGGACAAAATATGTTTGGAACTCAGCGTGTGAAGGAGCGTTCCTGGCATTGGTGAAGCATCTCACAACAGCCCCGGTCTTAGCTCAACGGATATGACTAAGCCTTTCGACGTGTATTGTGATGCGTCCGGTATTGGGCTTGGCTGCGTGTTGATCTGACTCATGCCAACTGCGAAACCACGAGCATCACTATCTGACTCATGATCTTGAGCTCGCTGCTGTGGTTTTGGCACTTAAAATGTGGAGGCACTATCTCCTGGGGAATTTGGTGCATCTCTACGGCGTCCACAAGAGCTTAAAATATATCTTCACCCAGAAGGAGCTGAATAAGAGGCAAAGGAGGTGGTTAGAATTAATCAAAGACTATGAAATTGAGATTCATTACCACCCTGGCAAGGCGAATGTGGTTGCCGACGCGTTGAGTCAGAAATCACATGTCCATAACCTCACCATTACACTGATGGAAGAGGAAGAGCCGAGTTTATACTTGGTTCCATATAAATCACTCTACAACCTTGCTCTCATCTCTACCATTAAGGATGATATTATTGCAGCTCAAAAAGTTGACAAGGGCATGGCACATCTTTGGAGACGGATAGACAGCGGGGATATCAAATATTTCTGAAGGATGATGAGGAGACGCTATGGTTCAACGACCGTATAGTCGTACCCCGAAATATGGAGCTGAGAAAGAAGATCCTTGATGAAGCTGACTTGTCTAAGTTCTCCATTCATCCGGGCAGCAATAAAATGTACCAAGATTTGAAGAGAAAATTTTGGTGGATACAAATGAAGCGGGAAGTTGCAAAGTACGTATCCAAGTGTGACGTGTAGATGAGTGAAGGCGGACCATATGAGAAAATCAGGGCTGTTGCAACCCCTAAAAATTCCAGCATGGAAGTGGAAAGATGTGAGCATGGATTTCATTGTGGGATTACCCATGACTTTCAACAAGCATGATTCCATTTGGGTAATCGTGGACCGGTTAACCGAGTCAGCTCACTTTATTCCCGTACATACACATTTCCATGCCAGCAGATATGCGGAGTTGTACATTCCAAGAATCTTGTGCTTGCACGGAGTACCCAATACCATAATATCAGATCGAGGGGCATTGTTCATGGCTCGTTTCTAGGAGCCGTCGCACGCTGCTTTGAGTACCAAACTGATTAGAATCTCCGCTTATCACCCTCAGACAGATGGGAAAACTAAGAGGGTGAATCAAGTGTTAAAAGACATGTTGAGAGCGTGTGCTGATGAGGACATCACAACAGTGGATACTCACATTGATATACAAGGACCAATCACAAGAGCACGAGCACGGTTACTAAATCAGCAGGTGAGCTTGTTCCTAACTTCCTACCCATGTGAGTTTGAGAATGGATTGCTATTTAATGATTTAATTATTATTAGGAACCATGGACATGCTCAACAAGTAAAGGGAGGAGGATTTGGGGACGTGGAGAACCAGATGGGACGTCCATAAGTTGATGGAAACAGTCGCCAACTCGGACTCGAGTTCAACTCGGAGTCCAGGAGCAGTCCATCTTAAAATGGACGTCCAGAATGCATACAGACTCCGTTTTGACGTTCTACATATGCATGGAAAGATGAGAAGATAAACTTTCCAATGGTTCTGGTACCACATTAAAATTCGCCAGGAGTCATTGGGAATTGTCAAAACAATCGAATTTGATGTTCTGTCCGGTGTTGCACCACCGTATTGGGCTTTTGGGCCTTGTATCCCGTATGAGTCCATTAGGGACGCGTCTAAGGGTTTTATGGACGAACCCTAGCCTTTAAATACTGCAGCCGCTGGCCATATTCCGTGGGTTTTGCTTAGATTAAACACTTTTGACGTTCTACGGTTTGTGAGACCTCAAATTCGCAATTTCAGATTGCATCTTCATCGTTCTTACTTGTGTTCTCGGTTGCACCTGCAGGGATAGCCTTCTTGGCGAGGTCAAGTGTGTGAATCACAGTTGATAACCAACGGAGCAGTGGTGTAGTGATTGCAGGGGTATTCGGGTCTGCTCGAGTGCCTCGGATCATCAACGTCGAGATCTCCACTTCAATCGACCTACCTTTCGGAAGATCGGGCCTAAACTACCCATCATTTGGTATCAGATTTCAGGTTGCCCGTGAGGTGCTTTGATTTCCCACTAGATTAGTTTTTGTTTTTCTTACCTAGAGTCCACAGAAAAAGCCACAAGAAATCATATCGTGTTTACCGATTCCTAGACCATAGTGTCTGCAAGTTTCGTTTTTCAGTTTGCATTATTGAGTTTGCATTCGTGTGGTCGAGTCTTGTTGCTGGTTTAGCATTGTGTTTTTGGGTCATAGTTATCGTTTTTGTTCCTTGTTTTTCTTGCTGCTCACCTATTCCACAATCCCTAAACAACAAACCGAGCCAACAAGATCATCGGTTTGCCCTAGCTAGCCGCCTTGCATGAACTCCCGCATCGCCAGCCCTACAACAGGTGACAAACCATTGTGCCAGTCCTCCTTGATTCATCACACAACATCCCATCATTCGTTGTTGCTAAATTCCAATTGTTTTTCACATCCTATTGCGAGATCTTTTTCAAAACGAGGTTGAATCAACATAAAAAACAGTAACTCGGGTAGCCTACCTTAAAACGGCCATAACTTTTGCATACAAACTCGAAATCAGGCAAAAAAAATTTCAAATTGAACTACTCAAAATTTCGCAACTTATTTTCCACCGCTTCACCGTGTTCGGCGAAATTTGTTTGGCCAAATTCCCCTCAGAAGATAGACTATCCGGCCTCTGAAGTTTCAGCTCTAATTTTAAAGAATCTTCCTGATTTCCTATAGGCCACATCTTACATCCAATTGAGCTGCAAAGTTGTGTGCTTTCTATTTTCATGCTCTCGAGTAAACAAAAAATATCAAAAAAATATTAAAAAATAGTGAAGAGAGCACATATATTAAAGCATTGACAGCACACACTTGAAAACAGTTGGCCTATACACTTGTGCTGTACTTCTTGGTTATATCTTTCTGATTTTCTATTTGCCTTTCTACTGCTTTGTATTGTGCTAGGCCTAGAACACTTATTAACCAGCAACAGTTCCTACATTTAATACTTATTCAACTTTGTTTGCTGTTAACGATTTTTTTTTGCTTATTAGCCACCATATTGTGCCATCCAAGCTCCACTTTTCCTCTTGAGCAGAACAGGTACCTTTGCAATCACTCCACGCTTCATTGGTTCTCACCGTCCACCGTTTACCACCTGCTGTGTCGGTAAGAACACTTGTAAGAACGTGGTAAGACTCTTGAGAGAGAGAGATTGTTTCCTTCCTTCCACTTTTCACATTGCCACTATCCTTTGTAGTTGATAGGGATAACATATTTTTGTTGTCTTTTGTTTACTACTAACAATGGCAGAAGATAAAAGGGATGATGAATGTGTTCAACATGCTGAGTTGCGTGACATGATGAGGGAAATGACAGATATGTTCACCAAAACCCAAGCATCGACAGAGGCATCATTGACGACCTTGAATCGCCATCTTGCTGATCTTGGTGTTCGGATGGATACTCTTGAGGCGCGGCTGCCTCTCGCTGAAGATCATGAAGACAGTGCTTATAATATGGAAGATCATAACACTCAACCACGACTTCCACTTTATCTACGAGGTATGGGAGGTAATAATCGTTATAATTACAATGATCGTCATAACAATTTTAATCGCCCTCTTGATGATCCTTTTGCTAAATTCAAATTTACTATACCCTCTTTTCTGGTGCTTATGATGCTGAGGCATATATTGATTGGGAGATGACAGTAGAGCAGAAATTTAAAGCCCACCTTGTTCCTAAACAACATAGAGTTCGTCAAGCCACTAGTGAGTTTAAGGATTTTGCTATCATATGGTGGAATGAACTTGTTAACACTAGAACTGATCCTCCAACATGGGATAGATTAAAGGAAGCTATGCGTGTTTGTTTTGTTCCTCCTTCTTTTCAGCGGGACCTTCGCAAAAAATTGCAGTGCTTAGACCAAGGTAACAGGTCCGTAGAGGAGTATTATCAAGAGTTACAAAAGGGTATGTTGCGCTGTGGGGTAGTAGAGGACATGGATGATAAAATAGCTCGTTTTTATGGGGGGGTTGAGGCTTGAAATTCAGGACATTGTTGATTATAAGGAATATGATACTGTTAACAGATTATTTCAGCTGGCTATGTTGGCAGAAAAAGAATTGCAGGGCGGCCAACAGCAGCAGCACCAACGCACGAGGAGCACCTTCACACCGCGTTCGACATCTAGACCATCCAAAACAGCACCATCTTCAAGTTTTCCTACTGCCACTACACCATCCAATTGTGACCAATGAACTTTATCTACTGCTCCATTTTCTCGCGCGCCGGAGGGCAGCAAGACGACACCATTCAAGTCTACATCTTCCACTCCTTCCACGAGTCGAAATTCCAACATTAAGTGTCACCGCTGCCAGGGAGTTGGTCATGTGATGAAAGATTGCCCTAGCAAACGAGCATACATAGCACGATATGATGGCGGGTATGTTAGTACTTCCGATGTTGAAGATGAATATTCTCTTGCTACTAATGTTGCAGGACCAAAAGATGACCACTATAGCACAGATGAAGAGGTACTTGGTACTGCAGCAACGGAAAACTATAGAAGCATAATTGTGCAGCGTGCTTTGAGCTCCAAAGTTGAGGTGGATGACAAGCTACAGTGACACAATCTTTTTCACATGTTTCTCATCGTCAAGGACTGCCGTGTGCACACTATAATTGATGGCGGCAGTTGCAATAACTTGGTGAACACGGATGTGGTCAAGAAACTTGGATTGACAACAAGAGCACACCCTCATACATACCACATTCAGTGGTTCAACAACAGCGGTAAGGTTAGGGTAACACAAACAGCGAGAGTACATTTTTTGATTGGTTCTTACCATGATTTTGCCGATTTTGATGTGTACCTATGGATGCCTGTTCTCTTTTGTTGGGACATCCTTGGGAATTTGATACGGATGCTATTCATCATGGTAGAACTAATAAATATACTCTAATGCATAAAGGAAAGAAAATCACTTTGCTTCCTATGACTCCTGCTGAAATTGTACATTTGGAGAAAAGTAAAACAAGTGATGATAAGGCAACAAAATCACTAGACTCTGAAAAACAGCAAGTAATTAAGTTAAAATCACCTTTGCTGCTCACAACTAAATCTGACCTTGCTGATTTATTTATTACCAAGGGGATGTACTATGATTTAGTATGCAAGGAAGCCATGTTTTCGCTTCATGAAGTGTCCATTGCATTGCCCCCTGCTGTTGCTAACCTTTTGCAGGATTTTGCAGATGTGTTCCCCCTCGAGATACCCCCTAGATTACCACTTATGAGGGGCATTGAACATAAGATCGACTTGATTCCAGGGGCAAGTTTGCCAAATCGTGCGGCGTACAGGGTGATTCCGGAAGAGACAAGGGAAATTCAGCGACAAGTTTAAGATCTTTTGAACCGCGGATATATTCGTGAAAGCCTTAGTCCTTGTTCTGTTCCTGTTCTTTTGGTTCCTAAGAAAGATGGTAGCTGGCGCATGTGTGTTGATTGTAGAGCGATTAATAACATCACCATTCGATATCGTTATCCTATTCCTCGCTTAGATGACATGATTGATGAATTGTGTGGTGCTATTATTTTCACAAAAAATGACTTGCGTAGTGGTTACCACCAAATTAGAATGGCACTAGGAGATGAGTGAAAAATTGCATTTAAAACCAAGTTTGGACTTTATGAGTGGTTAGTCATGCCTTTTGGTTTAACTAATGCACCTAGCACTTTTATGCGATTAATGAACGAGGTTTTACGTGCTTTTATTGGAAAATTTGTGGTGGTTTACTTTGATGATATCCTCATTTACAGCAAGTCATATGACGAACATCTTAATCATTTATGTGCTGTTTTCAATGTCTTGAGAGATGCAAGTTTGTTTGGTAACCTCGAAAAGTGTGTCTTTTGCACCAATCGAGTTTCGTTTCTTGGATATGTCGTTTCATCGCAGGGAATTGAGATGGATGAGGCAAAAATTGTGGCGATCACTAGCTGGCCAATTCCATCGACCGTCACCAGGTGCGTATTTTCTTGGTCTTGCAGGTTTTTATCGACGCTTTGTGCGGGATTTCAGCACCATTGCAACACCTCTCCATGAACTGACGAAGAAGGGAGTGCAGTTTCGATGGGGCGAACAGCAGCAAGAAGCTTTTGATGTTTTCAAATCAAAGCTTACACAAGCACCATTGCTACAACTTCCTGATTTTGACAAGACATTTGAGCTAGAATGTGATGCAAGCGGCATTGGTATTGGAGGTGTTCTCATACAAGGAGGTAAACCCGTTGCATTCTTTAGTGAAAAATTGCATGGTACTTCTCTGAATTATTCTACTTATGATAAGGAATTGTATGCCTTAGTGCGAGTTCTACAAACTTGGCAACATTACCTGTGGTCTAAGGAGTTCGTCATACACTCCGATCATGAATCTTTGAAGTATCTTAAGTGTCAAACCAATCTGAATAAACGACATGCTAAATGGATTGAGTTCATAGAATTGTTTGCATACATCATTAAGCATAAGAAAGGGAAGGAGAATGTTATTGAAGATACATTATCTAGACGTTACACCATGCTGTCCCAACTTGATCATAAAATATTTGGTTTGGAAACAATAAAAGGATTATATCCTACTGATTTGGACTTCAAAGATGCCTTTGAAAATTTTAGAGAAAGAATAACTTGGAATAAATATGTACTACGGGAGGGCCTCCTCTATCATGCTAACAAGCTATGTGTTCCTGCTAGTTCCGTTCGCCTATTACTTTTGCAGGAAGCACATGGAGGAGGTTTGATGGGACATTTTGGAGTGAAGAAAACTGAGGACGTGCTGGCCACACACTTCTTTTGGCCAAAGATGAGACGTGATGTCGAGCGCTACGTGTCACGATGCACTACTTGCAATAAAGCTAAGTCTCGACTTAACCCACATGGTCTTTATATGCTTCTTCCTGTTCCTAGTGTACCTTGGCAGGATCTTTCCATGGATTTTGATTTGGGATTGCCTAGGACTAAAAGGGGGAGGGATAGTATTTTTGTGGTTGTTGATCGTTTCTCCAAAATGGCACATTTTATATCTTGTCATAAGAATGATAATGCCTCACACATTTCTGATTTATTTATGACGGAAATTATTCGTTTACATGGAGTGCCAAATACCATTGTTTCTGATCGTGATGCAAAATTTTTAAGTCATTTTTGGAAAACTTTGTGGTATAAATTGGAAACCAAGCTGCTGTTTTCAACCACATGTCACCCACAAACCGATGGACAAACTGAGGTAGTAAATCGTACTCTATCCACTATGTTGCGGGCTGTTTTAAAAACAAATTTAAAGGGTGTGGAGGATTGTTTACCACATATAGAATTTGCTTACAATAGGTCAGTTCACTCTACTACAAAGGTAAGCCCATTCCAGGTAATGTATGGTTTCAATCCCTGTGCTCCTATTGATTTATTACCTTTGCCTTCTTCTGAAACTATAAATTTGAATGCTACACAACAATCTGAATTCATTCTTAAGATGCATGAAACTACAAAGAAAAATATTGAAAGGATGAATGAGAAGTATATAATTTCTGATAGTAAAGGTAGAAAAGAAGTAAAACTTGAATCAGGGGACTTGGTATGGCTACATTTGAGAAAAGAACGATTCCCTCACTTGAGAAAATCTAAACTTATGCCACGAGCTGCTGGCCCTTTTACGATTGTTGAAAAGATCAATGACAATGCATATAAGCTTGAGTTGCCTCCGGATTTTGGGGTTAGTCCCACATTTAACATTTCAGATTTATGACCATACTTGGGAGAAGAAGATGATCTTGAGTCATGGACGACTTCGATTAAAGAGGGGGAGGATGATGAGGACATCACAACAGTGGATACTCACATTGATATACAAGGACCAATCACAAGAGCACGAGCACGGTTACTAAATCAGTAGGTGAACTCGTTCCTAACTTCCTACCCATGTGAGTTTGAGAATGAATTGCTACTTAATGATTTAATTGTTATTAGGAACCATGGACATGATCAACAAGTAAAGGGAGGATGATTTGGGCACGTGGAGAACCAGATGGGACATCCACAAGTTGATGGAAACAGTCGCCAACTCGGACTCGAGTTCAAATCGGAGTCCAGGAGCAGTCCACCTTAAAATGGACGCCCAGGATGCATACAGACTCCGTTTTTGACGTTCTATATATGCATGGAAAGTTGAGAAGATAAAATTTCCAATGGTTCTGGTCCCACATTAAAATTCGCCAGGAGTCATTGGGAATTTTCGAAACAAGTCGAATTAAATGTTCTGTCCGGTGTTGCACCACCGTATTGGGCTTTTGGGCCTTGTATCCCGTATGAGTCCATTAGGGACGCGTCTAAGGGTTTTATGGACGAACCCTAGCCTTTAAATACTGCAGCCACCTGCCATATTTGATGGGTTTTGCTTATATTAAACACTTTCTCTGTTCTACAGTTTGTGAGACCCCAATTTCGCAATTTCAGATTGCATCTTCATCGTTCTTGCTTGTGTTCTCGGTTGCACCTGCAGGGATAGCCTTCTTGGTGAGGTCAAGCGTGTGAAGCACGGTTGATAACCAACGGAGCAGTGGTGTATTGATTGCAGGGGTATTCGGGTCTGCTCGAGTGCCTCGGATCATCAACATTGAGATCTCCACTTCAATCGACCTACCTTTCAGAAGATCGAGCCTAAACTACTCATCATGTGCCATCCACCACGGTAGAAATTGGGATGATCATCTAATGTTGGCGGAATTCTCGTACAACAATGGCTATCAAGCGAGTATCAAGATGGCACCATATGAGGCTCTCTACGGTCGCAAATGCCACACCCCATTGAACTGGTGCGAGTCCGGTGAAAGGGTCACGTTCAGGATTGATTTAGTGAACGACGCCGAAGAGCACGTTCGGATGATTCAAGCCAACTTGAAGGCCGCCCAATCCCGAAAGAAGAGTTACGCTGATAAGAGGCGTAGGCCGCTGCACTTCGATGTCAGGGAACACGTGTACCTTCGTGTGTCTCCGATGAAAGGCGTGCACCAATTCGGCGTGAAGGGGAAACTCGCTCCTCGATTTATTGGACCCTGTGCCATCACCAAGAAGTGCGGACCAGTGGCGTACCGACTGGAACTACCAGCATCGCTCGCTGGTTTTCCATGTTTCACAACTCCGGAAATGTCTGAAGTATACGGCTACTGTTCCTACCGAAGACATTGGCGAGCTACAACCGGATTTGACTTATGCTGAGTATCTGGTGAAGATTATTGATGAGAAGGCTCGGACCACGCGTAACCGAATGCTGTGGTTCTACAAGATATTGTGGAGCAACCACACCGCTCAGGAAGCGACGTGGGAGAGCGAGGAGTTCCTTCGCTCAAACTACCCGGACTTCATGGCATCTTATCACCAGTAATTTCCTCTTACATCTTCGTCTCTTCTTTTGTAATCTCGGGATGAGATTCTTTTAAGGGGGGAGGGATGTAAAAACCCAAGAATTTACTTGCTAGAGTGTTCATCACATCACCACACCACAGCTCATTTGGTGGAAGTCTTATGAACATTTGTGAAGAGCAAGTAAACACCATCAAAAGATGGATTAGAGGGAAAACCCACAACTCCAAAAAGTAGGAGCTCACACCTATAAACATGAGAGGCTGAACTCACCCTTAGGCCCTAAATATTCTTAGGAGGGCTCATGCCAAGTTTCATGCAAATCCAAACCGTTTTGAGCCACTTTTGGAAACATTTGTAAAAAGCGCTATTTTAATGCAAATTCAAATTTCAGTCATTTCCATCACTTGGATTCAAAAGTTGACTTCATATTCAAACTCAGAACTTTTTTCTGAGTTAGTCCACCAATTTTCATCCTCATTGTAGTTCATCTGGTCGGGAGCTAAATTTGCATTAATTCAAAACCGAATTTGAATTCCAAATTCAAATGTGAAGCAAATTTAGCCAAACCAACTTCGATTTGAGGAAATCAAATTCAACTCCTGACTTGGTGGCTAAGTCTATCATTGAAATGTGAGTAGCTGGGATATTTGCAGCAAGAAATGGGAAAAGAATTAAGGGGGAGAGAGGGCCCACAAGTCAGTCCCACAAACTGAGTGAACCGCCTTCTACTTGGGGCTCTGTTTATCACTCGGCCTCTTCACCGGACGACGCCACCAAGCTGCTCTCGGTGCCACTTCCCGAGCATGCACGTTGTGCTGGCGACCAGAGCCATGGCATTCTTGCCCCGAAGCCTCTACTCGTTGCTCACACCGAGTCGTTGCCCTGCCTTCACACACGCTCGATAGCAAACACAGCCACCACCACCGCCCTCTCAGTTCCCCGGTGCACCGTCGTTCTAAGCACTCTCGGGGCCGACCATCAACAGCAAATAGACGCGCCAGAGGCTGCTCGAACTCACGGTGAAAAACCTACACCCTTCCATGCACTGTCGAGGGAGAATTTCTCCATTTACTTTTCGGTGTTCAAAGAACTGAGCTGGCTGAGAATCCAAAATTTTTGGTGGTCAGTCCATACTAGCTGTTTTTCCTTTAGCCATACCTCCTAGGCCTTCCCACGGACCTCTAGGATCAACAACCGGCAAAAACCATCGACTAGGGTTGCTGTTCTTCAAGTTTTTCCAATCGCTGCCGTTTTTAGCCCTAGGTCGACGGTGAGGTCCTAGCTCCGGCCATTTTCATGGTGAACCAATGCCATATTCATGCTCAGCTTGTCACCATGAAGCTGTAGGAGGAAACCGTTCCAAAATTAGGGCCCTAGGTAGCTCGGGCGACATCACCGGAGTTGGAGTCACCGCTGTCACCGTCACGAGCATAGTTCTGGGCATCGCCGAGCTTTGGTGAGTGCACCAATGTGTTCCTTGAGTGAAGTTGGGTACAGGCGGTGAGTTTCGTCGAAGATCGTGCAGTAGAACGACCGGCGGCGAGCTCTCCGACGAGGCACCGCCGCGGGGAGCGCGGGTTGTCACGAGGAAGACAAAGGGGGGGGCGGGTCCACCGGTCAGCCTCTATCTTCCAGCGGGGATCCGGTTGCAGCTGGGATTCGGTGCGGCAGCGCGGGTAAAACCCCGTGGGCTGCGGTGTGGCCGCGATCTCAGTGGACCGGTTTAAAGGGTGAGGCCCACAACCAGAGTTTAAACATTTCCGATGATTTCAGAATTTAGTTCAACTTCAAATGCTTCTAGGAAGCTCCAAATTGAGTGAACCAAATTTTTATGGATTCAGCTCTTTGAGTACTATCCAGCAAAACAAGTTTCAGCTCATGAAACTTAATCTTTTTCCAGAATTAATTCCCTACTGTTTAAATTGTTGAGAATTTTATCTTTAGAATCTTTATGGAAAATTCTGAAATTTGGTTAGGATGTTCATTTGAAAATCATTGAGTCACCGGAAAAATTTCAGATCCATCCAAGTTCATTTAGTCCCGCTAATGGTGTGATAAAGTGAACTGCCCTGAGCAAATATAAAAATGTACAGAAACATTTTTCATATTTTCTCAAATCTTGATTAGGGCATAACTTCCTCTAGGATTCTTCAAATTACATGAAACCGACTCCATTAGAACCATCTCAAACTCTAGTTTCCAGAAAGTAATGGTTTGATCCATGAAAATCCCTGGAAATCCTTAGGAGCTCTAGTAATGACCATTTAGACTTTTATTTGTGCAGAGCTCCAATGAGCTTTGTTTCAAATGAAATTTGGTCAAGTCTAAAAGTAGGTTCTCACCAAGCCACAGTAAAATTTCGGAGATAATTAAGATGTCTAAATAGAGTTACAGTCTTTATATACAAACTTCAACACATTTGCATTTAAATTGACATATCGATTGAATTGATCACGTGTAGTCGCTGAAGGCGAGGAGACCACGGAAGTTTTGGACTTCCTACTTCCTGAGGAGATACTAACATTTTCCCAGCAGCAACAAGGCAAGTACCGGTTTGCATTTAACAAAGTTTATCAAGTTTTGATTTATATTCACTTAGTTTGAAGTATGTATGTCCATTAGGTGTAGGATGGATGAAACCCCAAATGCATAACTAGATTAATCCAAAAGGAGTGAGGGTAGTGTCCAAGTCATCAAGTAGATCATGCTTTGCTTAATGTAATAGGCTTCGATACAAGTCGAGTAGTTGGAATCTACTCGCGAGTATAGGGTATGTCACACGGGATTGGTTCAAGATGTGAGACAACTTTAGTAAGAACAAAATGAGACTAGAAATGGGCTAGGACGCATCAAGAGGAAGTCTTGTGTGCGTCGCCCTGTCTGTGTTGATTGAGGAACGATTCGTGTGCAGCCCATGCTGATCAAATTTGAATGTACCGAAGGCATATCGGATATATGGGCCCCGATAAACTGATGTAACCTATACCTCCGTGCGTCGAGGCATAACGCACCGATTTATAGGTGTAGGCTGAGGGCAGCAAGGTGGAAATCCGCTAATGGACATAGAGAGATGCTTTGTGTAGGGAACCTCCTGTCCGTTTGGGTGCGACCGGTTCAACATTTGGGCTGTTTGGTGAAAGGTTGTCCCGTACGACATCGAGTGAGCGTGTTGTGCAGCTCCACGGGTGGGCGTACGTGACGTGCTCTTCGGGTATCCCTGCAGGTGTATATCGAGTCGATTCGCCGTCCCACACGGTGATGAGTACCACTTGGTCACTGAGTCATGACGTAGGTTAACATATGGAATGGTTGCTATGTATTACTGCTGCTATGAATAAATTGTATTGTTACATGTGTGCCACCAAATATTGCTCACTAAATTTCAGATTCATGAACCGTTAACTTGTGGCTAAAATATGAACTAAGGACGAACATGTAGGCATGTCCTTTGTTGCAATTCACCATCCTATGTTGGTTATGACCTGCATGTAGAGTTTCCTGTGTAGGTGAGTCGGTAAATACTTGCTGAGCCATCGTGCTCACGGTTGCTGCTATGAGTGTTTGCAGATGAGGAGTTCCCCACGGACTCGGAGTACGAGTCCACCGGCGAGGGCTACCCTCCGTCGGGAACTACGGCCGAGTGGGAGCCGTACACGCCGCGTTGATGCTGAGTAAAGCTAGTGTGGGTTGTCCGTAGGGCCGGACACCATCTTTTGCTAGTTAGGTGGGCGTGAGTTGTATAATTATATTCTGCTGTAGTAAACTCTATAGAGGAATTGTAACTGAAGTGTGTACCACTTTTGTACATATTCATTTTGTTTTCAATGTAATACTATGGTTGCCTTATGATGTGTGCTTTCAGGTGTCGCATCGTGCGGCACCACCCAATGAGATCCTGGATGTACGGATTCCGGTCCGTCACATCTCTCTTCTGAGGCTCTACAATCTCATCTCGGATTGTAGGAATAAGAGCGAGATTGAACAGCGATCCATAGGGAACTAAGCGCAAGCTTGGTTCTCCTTCTTCATTTGCAACCATGGCTAAATTGTGAACATGGGTTTTCCAACTAAGTGCGTTGGCAACTACATTCGCCTTGCCTGGATAGTAATGAATCTCAAGTTCATAATCCTTGATTAATTCTAGCCATCTTCGCTGCCTCATGTTCAGTTCTTTTCGTGTGAAGATGTAATTCAAGCTTTTGTGGTCAGTGTAGAGACGTACTAGATTGCCTAGTAAATAATGTCTTCACATTTTCAAAGCAAGAACCACTGCAGCTAGTTCAAGGTCGTGCGTCGGGTAATTCTTCTCATGACCCCTTAGTTATCGGGATCCATACGCAACCACACGTCCTTCATGCATCAGCACACAACCAAGACCGATGCCGAATGCATCACAATAAACATCAAAAGGTTTTGTTGTGTCCAGCTGAGCCAAAACTGGAGTTATAGCTAGATACTTCACTAATGTTTGAAGGTGTGGAGACCCCGGAAGTTTTGGACTTCCTACTTCCTGAGGAGATACTAACATTTTCCCAGCAACAACAAGGCAAGTCCCGGTTTGCATTTAACAAGGTTTATCAAGTTTTGATTTATTTTCACTTAGTTTGAAGTATGTGTGTGCATTAGGTATAGGATGGATGAAACCCCAAATGCATAACCAGATTAATTCAAAAGGAGTGAGGGTAGTGTCCAAGTCATCCAGTAGATCATGCTTTGCTTAATGTAATAGGCTTCGGTACAAGTCGAGTAGTTGGAATCTACTCGCGAGTATAGGGTATGTCACACAGGATTGGTTCAAGATGTGAGACAACTTTAGTAAGAACAAAATGAGACTAGAAACGGGATAGGACGCAGCAAGAGGAAGTCTTGTGTGCATCGCCCTGTCTGTGTTGATTGAGGACCGATTCGTGTGCAGCCCATGCTGATCAAGTTTGAATGTACCGAAGGCATATCGGATATATGGGCCCCGATAAACTGATGTAACCTATACCTCCGGGCGTTGAGGCATAACACACCAATTTATAGGTGTAGGCTGAGGGAAGCAAGGTGGAAATCTGCTAATGGACATAGAGAGATGCTTTGTGTAGGGAACCTCCTGTCCGTTTGGGTGTGACCGGTTCAACATATGGGCTGTTTGGTGAAAGGTTGTCCCGTACGACATCGAGTGAGCATGTTGTGCAGCTCCACGGGTGGGCGTACGTGACGTGCTCTTCGGGTATCCCTGCAGGTGTATATCGAGTCGATTCGCCGTCCCTCACGGTGATGAGTACCACTTGGTCACTGAGTCATGATGTAGGTTAACATATGGAATGGTTGCTATGTATTACTGCTGCTATGAATAAATTGTATTGTTACATGTGTGCCACCAAATATTGCTCACTAAATTTCAGATTCATGAACCGTTAACTTGTGGCTAAAATATGAACTAAGGACGAAAGTGTAGGTATGTCCTTTGTTGCAATTCACCATCCTATGTTGGTTATGACCTGCATGTAGAGTTTCCTGTGTAAGTGAGTCGGTAAAGACTTGCTGAGCCATCGTGCTCATGGTTGCTGCTATGAGTGTTTGCAGGTGAGGAGTTCCCCACGGACTCGGAGTACGAGTCCACCGGCGAGGGCTACCCTCCGTCGGGGACTACGGCCGAGTGGGAGCCGTACACACCGCGTTGATGCTGAGTGAAGCTAGTGTGGGTTGTCCGTAGGGCCGGACACCATCTTTTGCTAGTTAGGTGGGCGTGAGTTGTATAATTATCTTCTGCTGTAGTAAACTCTATAGAGGAATTGTAACTGAAGTGTGTACTACTTTTGTACATATTCATTTTGTTTTCAATGTAATACTATGGTTGCCTTATGATGTGTGCTTTCAGGTGTCCCATCGTGTGGCACCACCCTATGAGATCCTGGATGTACGGATTCCGGTCCGTCACATCTCTCTTCTGAGGCTCTACAATCTCATCTCGGATTGTAGGAATAAGAGCGAGATTTAACAGCGATCCATAGGGAACTAAGCGCAAGCTTGGTTCTCCTTCTTCATTTGCAATCATGGCTAAATTGTGAACATGGGTTTTCCAACTAAGTGCGTTGGCAACTACATTCGCCTTGCCTGGATAGTAATGAATCTCAAGTTCATAATCCTTGATTAATTCTAGCCATCTTCGCTGCCTCATGTTCAGTTCTTTTTGTGTGAAGATGTAATTCAAGCTTTTGTGGTCAGTGTAGAGACGTACTAGATTGTCTAGTAAATAATGTCTTCACATTTTCAAAGCAAGAACCACTGCAGCTAGTTCAAGGTCGTGCGTCGGGTAATTCTTCTCATGACCCCTTAGTTATCGGGATCCATACGCAACCACGCGTCCTTCTTGCATCAGCACACAACCAAGACCGATGCCGAATGCATCACAATAAACATCAAAAGGTTTTGTTGTGTACAGCTGAGCCAAAACTGGAGTTATAGCTAGATACTTCACTAATGTTTGAAGGTGAGGAGACCCCGGAAGTTTTGGACTTCCTACTTCCTGAGGAGATACTAACATTTTCCCAGCAACAACAAGGCAAGTCCCGGTTTGCATTTAACAAGGTTTATCAAGTTTTGATTTATTTTCACTTAGTTTGAAGTATGTATGTGCATTAGGTGTAGGATGGATGAAACCCCAAATGCATAACCAGATTAATTCAAAAGGAGTGAGGGTAGTGTCCAAGTCATCCAGTAGATCATGCTTTGCTTAATGTAATAGGCTTCGGTACAAGTCGAGTAGTTGGAATCTACTCGTGAGTATAGGGTATGTCACACAGGATTGGTTCAAGATGTGAGACAACTTCAGTAAGAACAAAATGAGACTAGAAACGGGCTAGGACGCAGCAAGAGGAAGTCTTGTGTGCATCGCCCTGTCTGTGTTGATTGAGGACCGATTCATGTGCAGCCCATGCTGATCAAGTTTGAATGTACCGAAGGCATATCGGATATATGGGCCCCGATAAACTGATGTAACCTATACCTCTGGGTGTCGAGGCATAACGCACCGATTTATAGGTGTAGGCTGAGGGAAGCAAGGTGGAAATCTGCTAATGGACATAGAGAGATGCTTTGTGTAGGGAACCTCCTGTCCGTTTGGGTGCGACCAGTTCAACATTTGGGCTGTTTGGTGAAAGGTTGTCCCGTACGACATCGAGTGAGCATGTTGTGCAGCTCCACGGATGGGCGTACGTGACGTGCTCTTCGGGTATCCTGCAGGTGTATATCGAGTCGATTCGCCGTCCCTCATGGTGATGAGTACCACTTGGTCACTGAGTCATGACGTAGGTTAACATATGGAATGGTTGCTATGTATTACTGCTGCTATGAATAAATTGTATTGTTACATGTGTGCCACCAAATATTGCTCACTAAATTTCAGATTCATGAACCGTTAACTTGTGGCTAAAATATGAACTAAGGACGAATGTGTAGGCATGTCCTTTGTTGCAATTCACCATACTATGTTGGTTATGACCTGCATGTAGAGTTTCCTGTGTAGGTGAGTCGATTAATACTTGCTGAGCCATCGTGCTCACAGTTGCTGCTATGAGTGTTTGCAGGTGAGGAGTTCCCCAAGGACTCGGAGTACGAGTCCACCGGCGAGGGCTATCCTCCGTCGGGGACTACGACCGAGTGGGAGCCGTACACGCCGTGTTGATGCTGAGTGAAGCTAGTGTGGGTTGTCCGTAGGGCCGGACACCATATTTTGCTAGTTAGGTGGGCATGAGTTGTATAATTATCTTCTTCTGTAGTACACTCTGTAGAGGAATTGTAACTGAAGTGTGTACCACTTTTGTACATATTCATTTTGTTTTCAATGTAATACTATGGTTGCCTTATGATGTGTGCTTTCAGGTGTCGCATCGTGCGGCACCACCCTCTGAGATTCTGGACGTATGGATTCCGGTCCGTCTCATCTCTCTTCTGAGGCTCTACAATCTCATCTTGGATTGTAGGAATAAGAGCGAGATTGAACAGCGATCCATGGGGAACTAAGCGCAAGCTTGGTTCTCCTTCTTCATTTGCAACCATGGCTAAATTATGAACATGGGCTTTCCAACTAAGTGCGTTGGCAACTACATTCACCTTGCCTGGATAGTAATGAATCTCAAGTTTATAATCCTTGATCAATTCTAGCCATCTTTTCTGCCTCATGTTCAGTTCTTTTTGTGTGAAGATGTAATTCAAGCTTTTGTGGCCAGTGTAGAGATGTACTAGATTGCCTAGTAAATAATGTCTTCACATTTTCAAAGCAAGGACCACTGCAGCTAGTTCAAGGTCGTGCGTGAGGTAATTCTTCTCATGACCACTTAGTTATCGGGATCCATACGCAACCACCATCCTTCTTGCATCAGCACACAACCAAGACCGATGCCGAATGCATCACAATAAACATTAAAAAGTTTTGTTGTGTCCGGCTGAGCCAAAACTGGAGTTATAGTGATATACTTCACTAATGTTTGAAAAGCTTGTTCCATGATTGACTCCAGTCATACTTGGTGCTTTTCTTCAACAGCTCCGTCATAGGTTTAGCGACTTTGGAGATGTTTGGAATAAATCTCTGGTAATAACCTGCTAAACATTGGAAACTCGTCACTTCATGAACAGATGTGGGAGATTTCCAATTCAGCACTTGCTCGATTTTACTTGGATCCACAGTGATGCCTTCAGCTGAAATAATATGTCCAAGAAACAACACTTGGCTGATCCAAAACTCAAATTTACTGAACTTTGCATATAATTTGTGATCTCTCAATCTTTGGAGTACAATACAACAAATGTTCAGCGTGTTCTTCTTCTAATTTAGAATAGACTAATATGTCATCGATGAAAACCACGACGAACTTGTCTAACTCCGGCATGAACACATAGTTCACGAGATACATAAAATAAGCCAGAGCATTGGTCAATCCAAAGGACATGACAAGGTATTCATAAAGTCCATATCTTGTCGAGAACGCCGTCTTGGGTACATCTTCCACCCGGATTTTTATCTGGTGATACCCAGACCGAAGATCCATCTTGGAGAATACCTTAGCACCCACTAGTTGATCTAATAAAATATCTATGCGCGGTAGTGGATACTTATTCTTGATAGTGACAACATTCAATGGACGATAATCTATGCATAGCCTCAATGTTTCGTCCTTCTTCTTCACAAAGAGTGCAGAACAGCCCCAAGGTGATGAACTTGGGCGTATAAAAATCTTTGTCCATGAGGTCATTTAGCTGTTCCTTCAATTCTGCTAGCTCGTTCGGTGCCATCTTGTACGGTCACCGAGAAATTGGTGTGGTTCCCAGTGCTAGTTCTATTTTAAAATCCACATCAAGTTCAGGCGGCATGCCTGGCAAGTCGTTGGGAAACATGTATGGATATTCACATACCACTGAGATATCCTCCAGTTTAGAAGCTTCAGTATGATACACTGCTGCAACTTGTTGTGATGGATCCACAAGATTCAATGTGTTGCAACCGTGTATTG
Source organism: Neostapfia colusana (assembly GCA_030760725.1). Taxonomy (NCBI): domain Eukaryota; kingdom Viridiplantae; phylum Streptophyta; class Magnoliopsida; order Poales; family Poaceae; genus Neostapfia; species Neostapfia colusana. The sequence goes on along the minus strand of JASWHV010000017.1, from coordinate 24,656,760 downwards.
GGGAATTCAATTGAACAGTCCGAAAGCTGATGTCAAAGATAGCTCCATAATGTGTCAACCATGACGTCCCCAAGATAACATCAATCCTTTGGCCCTTGAGTATGATAAGGCTTGCAGGATAGATGTTTCCATCCAAACACAAAGGTGCCCGAGAGACCATCTCATCAGTTGATATCTTGCCTCCAAGTGAGCTTATATGAAACGGATGTTTGACCGTGCTGAATGTAAGATGATTCTTCAGCACAAAGTCTTTGCTAATAAAATTGTGGGTGGCCCCGGAATAAAACAAAATAAAGTGGGTTATCCATGTAAAGTGAACATGCCGCTAAAACTGGTTCACCTTCTGAAATATCTTCAATAACAGCATAGTTAACCCTGCCAACTTCTGAAACAACTTTCTTTGAATGTTCAACGTGCTTATCTGAGCATTTGTGAGACGGCAAATGATTGTGGCTCTGCTCAGCTCCACGACGGTCTCGTGCTATAGAAATCCTCAGCTTTCTACTAACATGAGGTGGAGATAAGCCCTGCACCACTGGTTGTGGTAGGGTAGTATGAATAACTTCTGATTACTGCTGTTGATGTGGAGGCTCATAAGTGATTAACTTCAGCTCTGGTTGTGAGAGTTGCACCACAGGCTGAATTTCCTGCTGGAGTGGCGAGTAATACCACACTCGATAGTTCGGAGGAACCTCACTATCACTATCCGGCGGTATACTCCTTTTCAGCTTGCTTTACAACGGAGATGCATGTCTTCTTTAATAATAGAGGCATTTAGCAACTCGTTGTAAATACTGTTATTGAATAAAGCCAGTTGCTCCTTAAGTTCGACATTCGGACCTCGGAAGAAGTAATCACACTTCATAGCTTCCGAGTCGACAATATGAGTGGTGTATTGCATCAAGTAATTAAACTCCTTGAAATACTCGTACGCACTCATTTCTCCTTGCTTTAACGCCAGGAAATCTTGATACTTTGTTCGAAGAATCCCAGAACAAATGTGATGTGCCCGGAAAACACTCCGGAATACCTCCCACTTCACACGATGATCTTCAGGCAGAGTTGTAATGTACTTCTCCCACCAAGCTCCAGCGGCAACGTGGAGTTGTTGGGCAGCAAATAAAGGCTTTTGGTAATCATCACACTCAAGCATATTGAACTTGGCTTCAATACATTGGATCCAATGATCCGACTCCAATGGTTCTTTTTCTTTCGAGAAAACTAGTGGTTGTCTTGCTAAAAGTCCAAATAAGTGCTTGGCAGGGGATTTTGCTGTAGCGTCTCCTGTCGGATGCTTTGTTGCACCAACATATCCAAAGACTCAGCCATCTTTCCCAAGACTTCCGCCCATCCGGTTGATGATGTCGGCACTTGTGGTTGTGGCGAATTATTCCCGCCATGACTCAACTCACCAACCTAACACGTGGAATGGGGGTGATCCATAATGATCCTCAGAATTTTTTCTACAAGAAGTTATGGTCAAAATACAGAAAATTCCAGAGTATTTTTGTCTGCCTTGTTTTTTGATAGTTCACACTCATCTGAGATTTTCATCCACTTGGAAGATGATTCTGTTCTGGACTTCTACAGAAAAGTTGTAGAGGACTTCCAAACATTTCCAGAAATGTATCATAAACTTCCATTGGTTCAACCTAACAAAAGTTATGTCCTGTTCAACTTCAGCAAAATTCTGCCGAAAACAGGGGAGGTTGTTCCTAAGTCTTTTAGAATCAATCTATACTCCCAACTGACTCTTAGTTCAATATGTGAGTTCAATAACCCCTATTCGAATCCTAAACTTCAAACTTACTCTTTTCTTTGAGAATTTCCTTTTTATGCAGTTAACAACACATCACGATACTACGTTTCCTCACCAAGTCAAAATCCTAACCGGCTTTATACCGGCATATACGTCTCAAAGGATGGCACTAGAAATGGTCAGTCACAAACGTTTTCTAAAAGCAATGTTCTAACGTGGTCAAGGTACCTACATAAAACCACTCAATAGTGAAGCACACAAGGGTTTAGCATTTCAGGCAGTTCCATATCATAGTAAAAACATACGCCCCGTATCATTGCCATACGGGTCGTCCTTGAGTCAGGCCACGTCTCAAGGTATATGATCGGGTTATTCACCACCCGACAGAGGGCTCCACACCTTTGCAATTAAGAACACCGGTGGAACAACACTTTCATATCCTCTTAGGACATGAAGAGTCCTAGAGAACATACTTCGTTTTACTAACCACACGATGGGGTCTCCTCCTCTTGCCCCTGGGTTTGCGCACTGGAGGCTAGTGCATTTCATATGTCTCTAAGACATGAAGAGTCTTAGAAAACATATTTACTTCCCGTCCATTTCTGAACGGGACATCCCACACTACTTTCCTCGTATGGGGGAGCTAACCCAAATTGATCCACTTTCGGTGGCCTTCCTTACCATGCTTATCTCAACGTAGGTGTGTCATTACATAATTGAAATACAGAAATGTAACACAAGTCAGCTTGTCACCTTAAATAGTTATGCTATTATAGTCCTTGTACGGGCCTACTATCCGTTCCTCACTCATATACTTCTAAGTTCTTGAAAATAGACTCTTTTCATGCTTGATATTCTCAACCTGGCTCTGATACCATGGTTGTAGGGCCCCCTCCAGGTCCGCACTCTAGGAATCGCATTGGGTGGTGCCGTGCGATGCGGCATCCAACAGCATACACAAAAAGACGGTACAAACATAGGAAATGCTTTATTCCTCAAGATAAAATCTTTTACAATGGAAATAAAACTAAATACATACTAACTCTTGGACCTAACTATGCTGAAGAGAAGTTGTCCATCCCATGGACGCTTCCTACTAGCTTCACAAGAAGTAAGGCAACGGCTAGGTTTCCGGTGACTTATACGAACCGTGAGGTCCGATGTCTCACCGAACAACCTTCTTCATTGCAGGCATCCTGCTACATGCAAAAACAACTACGAAGCAACCATGAGCACTAAGGCTCAGCAAGTCTTAACCGACAATCCTAAACATGTAACTCTACATGCAGGAGTTGTAAGAAGATAGGAATATGAATTTGCAAAATGAAGCTTGGCTAAACCTAGATCCTTATATTCAGATTCTTATAGCAGCAAGTTTTAATGGTCCTCACGCATCACAACACCGGGAGTCCACAATCAAACAAGAAACGCTTATTTTGATGTTGCTAGCCTAAGATGGAATATAAATTTAGTTTGCACCATCACTACTTCAATCAAGGTTTCAGTACAATGATTAAGCCAAGAACAACATCTTAAGAGACTTAGTTCCTCTTCTTACTCCGTCACAGCACAATGGGCAAGTATGCTCAATCCATAACCTCAAGCGATGGTGATTTGAATCAATAACAACCCGGAATACACGACACATACACCCGCCTCGAAAGACTCACACAAGAGCTCTTTCTTACGTTGTATGCAGCAACCTTTCATGCGACAACCCGACATAGAAAAACGCTTCGCCCCGAGCAGGATGGTCCTCTATGCGGACATGTCGAAGTTGCCTGCTAAAGGATTTACACCTCCCGCCTTCTCAACGCCGTTCCCAGGCGAAGGATGAGTTTCTACACCATGGTCCATCGAGTTACGTCGGTTTCATGGGTCTCATACCCCACTATATATCCGATACAGATCAAAATTGTCCAGCAGGGCCACATACGGCGCGGTCCTTAACCGACACGGACGGGGCTAATACCCAATCTCCACATTGGCCTTACCACAACCGGCCCAAGCCCAATGTGGTCCCAAGCATTGTCACACCCATCGGGTCGAGACAACCTTGAGCGTTCCATCCTATAGGAACTCCCCGTCCCCATCTCACTTTCTTTGAGGGTGCTCTTATCAACAACTTCCTCTCGCGAGTAGACTCCGCTACTCGACCTTTCTCGCGAGTAGCTTTTAACTACTCGACTTCTACCGAGCTCTCTACAATATTAGCCTAGCCACCTACAACGAGGCAAATCCTACAATAGACCTTCTATTCAGGGTTATAATAGCCATGCAAGTGGGTATCAAGCATCCTACACGTAATGCACAATATCAACTCTAATCAACTTTAAGTGAGTAAAGACAAAATTTAAAAAGGAAATTATATGCAAACCTGGGCTTGCCTTGCTCAATGGTTTTGTTAGTGAAACTAGGAAGAAGTCCGTCACGAGAGAGGAGATCCTTGCCCCTGAGTTGATCTCCTCGTCGAGCTTCAACGTCACGTGCTATTGATATGAAATGCACATATATTCGAAAGCAATTTAGAAAAATGCTTTAAAACTATTGTACAAGTTAACTAATACTAAGAGGGGAAAACCACAGCAAGGTTTGTGTTGTTGGATCTACCACATTAGAGAGGAATATGCTAAGTGAAATGAAGATAATATTAATCACTATGTGATTAAGTCTTTATATGAGCACCTAGACCTAAAGAAGGCTAGCTCAAGTTCCAGAGGTCCAATGAAACTGAAAATTTACTAGTAATTTCAAAGGAGGGTATGTAGGCAGTGTGCAAAATTTGAGCTCAAGAAATAGCTCAATGTGGTAACAACAATTCCTTATGTGGTTTTAACTATTCTGCCTTTACCTCTTAGTTCTTGAGCTTTCCTATGCCGAAAAGTTGTCTTTTTCTGATGTACACAATGTCCTGAGTCCATAGGAATCGGTTTTACCATTTTTGGAGTTTCCTACATGGAGATATGGATTTTTCCAGTTTGGTAAAAGGCTGAAAAATGCCTCTGTTCTTTTTCCCATTTTCAGAGACATAAAGGATTGATACATAATTTGTCCAACCAAATGAGGTCCAATGAATATGAAATTTTTACTGGAGTTCAATTACATTTATAGGAAGGTTCTTCCCAAAATTGGGAATTTTCCAATAAACAGAACTCCTGGAATTAACTCTCTAAATTTTGAATTAAATGAATTAATGAGCCAAATCCAGAGGCTCCCAGAATTATTGGGATGCACCCTTGGATAGTACTCACAGAGAGGAATCCAACGCAATTTATTTGGGAATTTTTGGAGACTCCTAGACAAAGTTGTGGCTGCTTAAAGTTTGAACAAAAAACTGAAAAACAGGTAAATGTTTAAAATCCTGTCAGTGGGTCCCACACAACAGCTCCTTCTCCTACCTCACGCCAGCGCGCTCGGGTGGTGGTGCCCTTCGGCGAGGTTCACCGGAACCGAGTTTACGGCCTCCTCCCGGGCCAAATCTCGCCGCCACCCCATTTTCCGCGACGCTGAATTCATCTAGGGGGTCGTCGGCCACAGGCGACACCCGGAAATACTCGCGCACGGGCGGCAGTGGAACTTAGGGTTCCGGTGATGTCGAGCGACCTCATCTCTACACAAAACGTTTGGATGTTTGTCTCTAGAGCAAAGGGGATCACGCGGAGCGCAGAATTGGACGCCAAGTCCAATGAAACGGCTGTCAACCTCGAGCTCCACGGTGACCCGAAGCCGTTTTCAATGGCGGCATGAAAAACAGCTAGCACTTAGCCAATTCTTGATGGTTTTCCTCGGTTCTTCTTCAAGGAGGCGCTAGTGGGATTGGAAACTATTTGCAAGTGTGACGCCCGGTCCCGTAAAACATGGAACCCAGCTAATGCATATGTGTGCCCAAGATGTTCATCACACATACACATGTAATCCACAAACTGAATTCAGAATATAACCACGAATAATAGGTTTTAAGTACTTTATTACATCAATCTCTAACTTATTCTTGCAGCAGAAGTCTCTAACTTATTCTAGCAGCGGAAGTCTCTAAATGATAGCGGAAGCAAACTAAACAGCAGTAGCGGCTCCATCTCCAACTCCACTGGCAAGTTGACGGTAGTTCACACGCCTAGTACTCCACATGGTCTTCGAAGTACTCCTCTCCTGTTGCTGATGTTTGTATGATAACGCACGGGTGAGTACATGTCGTACTCAGCAAGTGCGGGAAAAGTATGACATGTAGCTTACAACAAGGTAGGAATAAAAATGCTCATTACAGAAAGCAAATTTCATTTCACAAAACACGATAAAAACAGCAACTGATTCTTAGTGAGTTAAATCCCAACATAACCATGTTATAACAGCAACATACCTCCATTATGTATCAACCAGCCATTAATCATTCTCAACTTTCATCTCATGCTCATGATATCCATAACCATCTCATATTCATAATATCCATAACCATCTCATATTCATCTCTCCAAAACCATCTCATATTCATATCACCAAAACCATACTCATTGTCAAGACTCAACAGTCCTGAAACCAATCCCAATGACCATACCATAACCATACCAATAACCATCCCGATAACCATCCCAATAACCATCCCATCTAATCATGTGAGTTGGCCAGGCGCTTGTGACCGTAAGCACGGCTATCATGATAGTTTTACACTCTTAAGAGGTTGCACCACTTTACCCACAAGTTTGTGATTTCGTCACCTATCGACGACTGCAGAACCTCCATTATACCAGTACACAACCGTCTGTGTATGGCCAAGAGATCACAAAATAGCCTTTACAAAGGGGTTACTAGATATATGGACTCACTAAGGTTTCACCAGCAGGCTCGAATCACCATTCTCCCACCTACGGGCCCCCAGGGCAATTCTCTCTCGACTCCCATTCCCCGCGCCTTCCATGGTCCATAACAATCTAGCAACTTACCTAATTAGTCAGCTAAGCCGCACCCATATTTGGCCTTGTGGTGGCACTGTTTTCCTGACATATGCTGGCATGAACCGGTTCTTAGATCTACGGCAAGTAAGCCACCATCTCATTCTACCACATCCACGAACCAAGCTTTCCTAGATCTCCCCCGATTCAAGTTCATTATCATCATCAAGTTCTCATTAACATTATTCATATGAGTGCAGTAGCTAGACACGTTCTATCTCGCTTCCCATATCCCGTAGATTAGCGAAGCAAAAAGGAAAAACAACCATACCCGACTCATTAACTTTCCCAGCGATAAGGGTGGTTAACAAAACTAGTAAACTCCTATAAAAGGGTATCCCATCAAGTTGACTCAAGCATACACGTTTTTGCAAACAAAACAGTTTCAAAACATGGGATCAATATGGTCAAGGGGCACTTGCCTTGTTCCTGTGGCTTTTGTTGCTCACGTGTCTCGAAGTCTTGGTGCTGTAGTCCTTCATAGATAGCTTCCTGAGCTTGTCCTTCTACTCACGACCACGCACATACAAAATTGTAGCAATCAAACATCATGCACAAACTGTACTCAAGATGCAATGATGTAGATGGATGCAAATCCTATGGTGCAGTTTAGTTTGTACGTGTTTCTGCATATTTTAATAGGCTTGCATGGGTTTTATGGTGAACAAAGGTGTAAGGATCAAGTGTGGATGTGGTGATGATCTTGACTCAAGATCTAGATCAATTCCACTGTCAAAAACCGATCAACATGTGATCTGTCCACACGAAAAAGCTCCTGTTCGAAGAAACAGATGCGTAGAAACCGCGATGATGTCGTAAGGTGGTAACGAAGACCTACCTCACTTCTCCCTGGTGGCAGGGTCTTCTTCCTAGCAATGGCAGCAGGACAGATCATTGGCTCTCTTCCAGCGACGGCGAGCGTGACAGGGCTCGTTGGCGGTCTCACCGGTGGCTGAACTCCGGCAAAGGGGGTTAACTCAGCGAGTTGGGGGCTAGGTCCTCTAAGTTGTCGACTTGAGAAAAGGTGTGGTCAAGGGGGTTTTTGGGTTCTATTTATAAAGGGATAAAGAAGAGTCCTACTCTGATTGGATTTCAAATAAGAGTCCTATTCAATTTTGTTTTGGATCTTAACAACTTATCTTCAATTGATTTGGGTGCGGTATCAACGTGGAAGAAATCGTGTCGGTTTCCTCAGTACTGGGTACTCACGCACAGGGGAAAAACTGCTTAAGGATCTCGTCCTTACGCAGGGATGGGCTACTGAGGCTCCACGTGTCCAGCGGGGGCCTGGCCTCCCTTTTCTGCAGAAGCGAGCTCCGGGTGCGCCACGTGTCTGGCGGGCGATACCTCCCTTTCCCTCAGAGGCGAGCTCTGGGGGCGCCACGTGTCAGTTCCGTACCTCCCCTCTCCTCAGAGGCGAGCTCCGAGAGCGCCATGTGTCAGTTCCGGACCTCCCCTCTCCTCAGAGGCGAGCTCCGAGAGTGCCACGTGTCTAGCAGCGCCGAACTTCTTTTCTCCTCAGAGATGAGCTCTGAGGCCGACAGTTGTCCAACAGCATCGGACCACCCTTCTCCTCGGAGGTAAGCTCCGAGGACGACACGTGTCCCGTAGTGTCAGACCTTCCTTCTCCTCGGAGGTGAGCTCCGAGGATGACACGTGTCCATCGGGACCGGACCTCACTCCCTCCGCAGGGGTGAACTCCGAGAGCGACACGTGTCCAGCGGAGCTGGGCCTCGCTTCTCCGCAGAGACAAGCTACGGAGGTGACACGTGTCCCGCGGGGTTGGGCCTAGCTTCCCCACAGAGACTAGCTCCGGGGACAACACGTGTCCAGCGGGGCCGGGCCTCGCCCTTTCCGCAGAGGCGATCTCCGAGCCCGCCGCATGGCCAGCAGGCCGTGGAAAATGTCGACGCCGCTCCTCGGTGAATTGGAATTGGCTCCTTTTAGCTATCTTTCTCCTGTTCTACTTCTTTAAAAATGTTTATCTATATGAAATATGTATGCAGGCATGGATACGAAATTGAGGGTGTCACAAACCTACCCCCCTTAAACTGAATCTCGCCCTCGAGATTCGATAGAGTGGAGAATAGATGAGGTAATTCTGCCTTGATGTCTTCCTCACGTTCCCATGTAGCTTCGGCTTCCGTGTGATGGCTCCGTTGTACCGTGCACCAACGGATCACTTTGTTCCTCGTGACCCTTTCCTTTACGTCCAAAATTTGGATAGGGTGCTCTACATAGGTCAGATCCTCTTGAAGCTCGAGCTCATCCATTGATACTTGTTCTTCTAGTACTCTAAGCACTTCTTGAGTTGGGATTTGTAAAACACATCATGCACGTCGGAGAGGTGCGTTGGGAGCTCTAGTTGATAGGCTACTTCTCCTCGCTTGCCCAAAATCTTAAATGGCCCAATGTAGCGAGGTGCTAATTTGCCCTTGACATTAAACCGTCGTTGGCCTCGGATAGGCGATACCTTAAGGTACACGAAATCTCCTACTTCGAAAGTCAACTTTCTTCGCCTATTGTCCACATAACCTTTTTGTCGTGACTGAGCAGCCTTCAAGTTCTCCCGTATCGTTTGGACTTGCTTCTCAGCTTCTTGCAGCACTTCGGGTCCAAACACTTGGCTTTCTCCGGTCTCATTCCAGAACGGCGGGGTTCTACACTGTCTACCATACAATGCTTCGAAAGGTGACATCTTCAAGCTGGCTTGATAGCTGTTATTGTATGAGAACTCAGCATATGGCAAGCTCCTATCCCAACTACGCCCATGTTTCAAGGTGCAGGCTCTCAACATGTCCTCCAAAATTTGATTTGTCCTCTCAGTTTGCCCGTCGGTTTGCGAGTGATAAGTGGAGCTAAAATCCAATCGTGTACCCATAGCCTCATGCAGCTTCTTCCAGAACCTAGAGGTAAATTGGGTACCCCGATCTGAAACTATCCTCTTCGGAACTCCATGACGGCACACGATTTGCTCCATGTACAGCTCGGCTAGTTCTGCAACGCGGTATGTGGTTCTAACAGGAAGAAAATGGGTTGTTTTTGTCAATCGGTCCACAATAACCCAGATGGAGTCCTAACCCGACCGAGTATGTGGTAATCCGACGATGAAATCCATTCTGATGTCTTCCCACTTCCACTCGGGTACTTTCAATGGTTGCACCAGTCCAGCGGGTCTTTGATGTTCGGCCTTCACCCGTTGGCACGTGTCGCATAAGGCAACATACTCAGCTATGTCCCTTTTCATACCATCTCACCAATAACAAGTTTTCAGTTCCTTGTACATCTTTGTAGTGCCGGGATGTATGGAATAAGGTGAATCATGTGCCTCCTTTAATATCGTGTCGCAGATGTGCTTCACGTTAGGCACACAAATCCTTTTCCCTAACCAAAGCTTACCCTTCTCATCTTCCTTGAAGTCCTTTTCTATGCCTTGTCGGATCCTTTCCTTGATCTCCTTGATTTTCTCATCCATTGCTTGGCCATCTCTTATCTCTTGTTCCAGCGAAAAAATGGAGTTCCATCACTTCCATTTCGTTCAAGAACCCGAGATGTAACCATTCGAACTCCTTGCGTAGCTCGGGCGGTAGCTCCCGAACCGTGAGTTGGTGACATGCTCCCTTTCGGCTCAATGCATCAGCTACTACATTGGCCTTTCCGGGGTGATAGTGGATTCCAACATCATAATCCTTGATGAGTTCCAACCATCGACGTTGCCTCAAATTCAGATCCGTTTGGGTGAATATGTACTTGAGGCTTTTGTGATCCGTATAGATCTCACATCGGTGGCCAAGGATGTAATGTCTCCAAATCTTCAAGGCATGTACCACGGCTGCGAGTTCCAAATCATGTGTGGGGAAATTCAGCTCATGTTTCTTTAGTTGTCCTGACGCATAGGCTACCACTTGTCCTTCTTGCATGAGCACACATCCAAGCCCTTGTCTCGATGCGTCACAATATATGTCAAAACTCTTGCTTACGTCCGGCAATACCAAAACCGGTGCTGTGGTTAGCCTTTTCTTGAGCTCCTCAAAGCTTTCTTGGCATGCTGGTGTCCATTGGAATGTTCTTCCCTTCATTAGTAACTCCGTCATAAGCTTCGCTATTTTGGAGAAGTCCTTGATGAACCGTTGGTAGTATCCAGCCATCCCAAGAAAACTCCGAATATCCCTTACGTTTTGCGGTTGGTTCCACTTCCGAACATCTCCCACTTTTCTGGGATCAACCGATACTCCTTTCTCGGAGATGATGTGGCCTAGGAATGATATCTCCTTTAGCCAAAATTGACACTTGTTGAACTTGGCATACAATTGATGCTCTTGTAGTTTCTGCAATGTCAATCTGAAGTGTTCTTCATGTTCTTCCTTACTTTTTGAATACACCATGATATTGTTGATGAAAACCACGACGAACTTGTCCAAGTACTCCATGAAGACCTTATTCATGAGGTACATGAAATATGCAGGTGCATTCGTCAACCCAAAAACATAACGGTTTATTCATAAGAACTATACCGTGTTCAAAAGGCAGTCTTGGGTATGTCGGAGGGCTTAATCTTGAGCTAGAAGTATCCTGACCGAAGATCGATCTTGGAGAAAACTCGGGCACCTTTCATTTGGTCAAACAGGTCCTCTATACGGGGCAACGGGTATTTATTCTTGACCGTCACCTCATTGAGAGACCTATAATCCACACACATCCTTTGAGTCCCATCCTTCTTGCCTACGAAGAGCACGGGGGCTCCCCATGGTGACGAGCTTGGGCGTATAAAACCCTTTTATAGCTGCTCCTGAATTTGCTTCTTGAGTTCCACTAGTTCATTAACGGGCATCCTATATGGCCTCTTTGCTATCGGTGCAGTTCCAGGTACCAAATCAATGGCAAACTCAATGTCCCGGTCAGGTGGCATACCTGGAAGTTCTTCCAGGAACACGTCTGAAAATTCTTGAACCACCGGAATTCTTTCCAATGTTGCTTCTTCGACGTGGTTCAATGTTGCCTTCTCGGTTGCCGGTTGGGCTGACTCGAACTCAATATGAGTTCCGTGCTCGTTTGTCAACTGCACGCTCCTCTTAGCACATTGTATTACTCCGTTGTGCTTGCTTAATGTAATACCCTCAATTTTGTAATCATGCATAGGAACATTTTTAAATAAGTAGAAACAGAGAAGAAAATCAAAAAGATAGCTAAAAAAGAGCCAGTTCCAGTTCGCCGAGAGCGTTGTAGACACTTTCCGCGGCCTGCTGGCCACGTGGCGTGTTGGGAGCTCATCCCTGCGAAGTGGGGAGAGGTCCGGCACTGCCAGACACGTGGCAGGCTCGGAGCTAGCCTCTGTGGAAGGGTTGAGGTCCGACCCACTGAACACGTGTTGCCTCCGGGGCTTGTCTCTGCGGAGAAGTGAAGTCCAGCCCCGCAGGACACGTGTCGCCACCGGGGCTGGTCACTGCAGAGAAGAAAAGGTCCAGCCATGCTGGACACGTGTCACTCTCAGAGCTCACTTCCGAGAGGTCCGACACCGCGGGACACGTGTCGCTCTCGGAGCTCACTTCCGAGAAGACCAATACTGCGGGACACGTGTCGCTCTCGGAACTTACCTCTGAGAGGTCCGGTCCTACTGGACACATGTCACCTCCGGAGCTCACCTCCAGGAGGTCTGATACTGTTGGACACGTGTCATCCTCGGAGCTCACATCCGAGGAGAAGACACTGCAGGACACGTGTCAGCCTCGGAGCTCGCCTCCGAGAGGTCCCACCCTAAGGGAGATCCGGAATTGACACATGGCACATTCATAACCACCTCCGAAGAGAGGGAGGTCCAGGATTGACACATGGCACATTCAAAGCCACCTCTGGAGAGATGGGTGGTCCGGCACTGACACATGGCGTACGCGGAGCTCGTCTCTGGATAGAGGGGAGGTTCCGACCCGCCAGGACATGTGGCGCACACGGAGCTCGCCTCTGAGAAGAGGAAAGGTCCCGCCCGCCTGACACGCGGCACAACCGGAGCCCACCTCTACGGAAAAGGGAGACCCGGCCTCTGCTGGACACATGTGTAAAGGTCCAAAAAATATGAATACAAAGAGACTCTTGTTTGCAAAAGTTGGTTTCATATGTATGAAATTTGGGACTTGTTAAAACTTTTTCCCCACATGTGATAACACACATGAGGGCTTTCTTCACACAAGTTCAAATGTTTATTTGAAAACTTGGAACCCAAGAGGGGTCTAAAACCAAGATGGAAAGTTCCCATATGTGTGAGAAAACTGAAGTCAGATTTGGAACAAACTTGTTCAACTCAAAATTCAAATGAGAGCAACACTATGAATTTCAAAACTGTTGTGCTACAAATCTCATTTGCAGCAGCCAAAATAAAAATCAGATTTCATATTTGAATTCCTTGGGTCCAAATTAGGGGGTGTGCAAAGTTTCATGATTTATGGAAATGATTTGCAACCCATTTTCCAAAATGGACTTTAAATAACAAAGAATTCAAATGCATGTTTGAATTTGGATGAAACTTGCTCAATTGTCCAAATCCTCTCAGATTTAAACTCTCACAATTTAATTCCATCATATTCAAATTTTGGGAGATAATTTACAGGACAAGGAGGCTGTGAACTGTGGGACCCACATGTCATTGAGGGGAACTGAAAATTGCAAAAGATCTCACTGTGTTGGGTCTCTGTTTGCTTTCCTCCCACGCGAAGCAACGGCAGGACCGAATTCTCTCCGGGCGACACCGAGGATCAGCCGACGCCTCCACCTCCTGGTGATTTTCATCACGCTGGAGGGCTGCCTGGGCGTCTATACCCTCTGCCGACCTCCCGTTCGCCCTTATCACCGAGACACCACAGCTTCCTTCTCCTCGTGCGAGAAACAGAACCGAGCGGCCGACGCTCGAGCAAATCGCTCGGCCACCGCCTAGCTAGCGTGCGAGCCTCAGCTGATCAGCTAAACAACACCACAATCCTCCCCACGACCTCCTCGAGCCATCACCGAGTGTGTTCGTGCCCTCACCAAGAACACCCTGTTCCCGCGGCGGCCGAACACCACGGCGACGAGGTGCTCCCGTGGCCAGCTCCCCAGAGCGGTTTTCACGACCAAGCAAGAGGACCCCGGGACGCGCCAGAGTTCTCTGCAGCTTCCATTCGAAGTGCAGCACGTGTCTTCGCCTCTCGCCGATGAATTTTGGGATTCCGCTCCGACCGGTGCAATCGGACCCGCGGGTATGAATCCATAAAATTCTTGAGTTATATTCGCTTTGAGCGTTGCAAATTGCACACACGGGACATAGACGTGCTTAGCAACCACTTTCCTTTTTAAACCTAGCTAGAAACACATTCTGCACGATGTATGTTCGATCTTTCTAACGGCGGTTTTGGTAGAAACCGTCGGGCACTCGATGAACCCTAGGAAGGAGTCATTCCCAAGCCCATATGCGGCCATGCCTAGCGTTGCCAACCTCCACTGGTGCTGTAGAGTCTTTCCAGGGAGCTTTTGGCGGGCTAAAGCATCGGGGCGACGTCGCCGGACTCCCTCAGAACCGCTGCACCGGCGCGGGATGGGTTAGGGGCTTCGCCGGTCCATAGAACTCATTCCGTCGTGTTCCTCGGGTTAAATAAGGGCCTGGCGGCGAGTAACAGCTCGGGAGTTGGCCGGAGCGACGAAAACCGACAAACTCCGGTGAGTCCGGCGGCGCAGAAACGCGGGGGCGGGAGGTAGACGAAGATACTGCCGGCCCCACGCGTCAGTCGCACAGAAGCAGTGGCCGGATCCTCTGTGGCGCCGGATTAACTGTGACAACGCGGGAAACAGTTCTGTGGCCCCGTGTGGTGCTTCCCCGACGCCTGACACGTGCCCCCTGGTCCCACCGTCAGTTTAAACTTTTTCCCGGATTTATTTGTAAAGGTCCCAAAAATATGAATACAAAGAGACTCTGGTTTGCAAAAGTTTGTTTCATATGAGTGAAATTTGGGACTTGTTAAAACTTTTCCCCACATGTGATGACACACATGAGGGTTTTCTTCACAGAAGTCAAATGTTTATTTGAGAACTTGGAACCCTAGAGGGGTCTAAAACCAAGATGGGAAGTTCCCATAGGTGTGAGAAAACTCAAATCAGATTTGGGACAAACTTGTTTAACTCAAAGTTCAAATGAGAGCAACACTATGAATTTCAAAACTGTTGTGCTACAAATATCATTTGCAGCAGCCAAAATCAAAATCAGATTTCAAATTTGAATTCCTTGGGTCCAAATTAGGGTGTATGCAAAGTTTTATGATTTATGGAAAAGGTTTGCAACCCATTTTCCAAAATGGACTTTAAATAACAAAGAATTCAAATGCATATTTGAATTTGGATGAAACTTGCCCAATTATCCAAATACATACCAGATTTGAATTCCCACAATTGAATTCCATCAATATTCAAATTTGGGGGATATTTTGGAGAGGGATAAGGGAAGACTGAGCAGTGGGACCCACATGTCATTGAGGGAACTGAACAATTGCTAAAGATCTTCAGTACACGGTCTCTGTTTGCTTTCCTCCCACGCGAAGCAACGGCAGAACCGAATCCTCTCCGGGCGACACCGAGGCTCAGCTGATGCCTCCACCTCCTGGTGATTTTCATCGCGCTGGAAGAGCTGCTGGACGCCTATACCCTCTCCCATGCTCCCGTCCGCCTTATCACCGAGGACCCGGCGTTGTTTCCTTCTCCTCGCGCGAGAAAACAGAACAGAGCTGCCGACGCTCGAGCAATCGATCGGCCATCGCCTAGCTCACACGCGAGCCTCGGCTGAGCGACCAAACACCACTACAGACCCTCTTCCAACGTCCTCGCGCCATTTCGGCGTGAGTTTAGCCGTCACAGCCCGAGAGAACCGAGTTCCCGCAGCGGCCGAACACCCCGGCGACGAAGTGCTCTCATGGACAGCTCCACAGAGGGGTTTTCACGACCAAGCAAGAGGGCCTCTGGGTGCGCAAGAGCTCCCTGCAGCTTCCACCCAAAGCACAGAGCTTGTCCTTGCGTCTTGCCGACGAATTTCAAGATTTCCCTCCGGCCGGCTCAAACCGAGGTGCGGGTAAGAGTCTCTTAAATTCTCGCGCTATGATTGTGTAGAGCACTGCAAATTTCACTCACATGAACTAGACTTGCTTAGCAACCACTTTCCTTTTAAAACCTAGCTAGAAACAGACTGTGCACGGCGCAATTTCAATCTTGCCGACGGCAGTTTTGGTAGAACACGTCGGGCACACGGTGAACCCTAGTTTAGAGCCATTTCCGAGCTGTTTCATCCCCATGTCGATGTTTCCTAGCATTCGCCGGTGCTTTAGAACCTGAAAACCGGAGCTTGGGAGGCTTAGGGCGTCGGGGTAGCGTCATCGGACTTCATCCGAGCCGCTGCACCGGTGCGGGGTGGTTTAGAGACGTCGCCGATCTGTGGAAGCCACACCAGTGTGTTCCTCGCACAAAATGAGGGCCTGGCGGCGAGTAACAGCTCGGGAGTTGGCCGGAGCAACAAAAACCGGCGAACTCCGGCGAGCCTGGCGGCGCAGAAGTGCGGGGGCGGGAGGTAGACGAAGATACTGCCGGCCCCATGCGTCAGTCGCACAGCAACAGTGGTCGGATCCTCTGTGGCGCCGGACCGTCTGTGACAGCACGGGAAACAATCCTGTGACCCCGTGTGGCGCCCTCCCGGTAACAGACATGTGTCCCCTGGTCCCACCGTCAGTTTAAACTTTTTCCCGGATTTATTCAAATCCCAGATTTTCCCCCAAACTTTAGAAGAGCATAACTTTTGCTAGGAACATCCAAATTTAGTGATTCAAATTGGGTTAGATTCAGATTGACAAACTCTATCTAAATATGCAACCCAATTTGTATGAAAGTCTTTATGTAATTCTGGAAAATTCGTTAAAACGTTTCAGCAAAAGAATTTTAGAGGGAGTTTGGTTTATCCAAAAATCCTCAAATTTTTCCAGAATATTCTCTAAGCTGTTATTATACTCCTGTAAATGTTTCAGCTCATTTGGAGTTGAGTTGATCAGGGTAATTCAGATTGTAAGCTACTGTGTTCAATTGAATACAGAGACATTTTCAGAGAATTTCCCAAAACTTGTAAATTCAGTTCTGGGCAATTCTTAGATCCAAAAATCCTAGGAAAATTCATGCAATCTCTATGAACTATAATTGAAATTCTGGTTCACTGAGTTTGACATGAACATAGGTGTTACCTCAGAATTAATTCTTCTTTGCATAATTGCTTAGAAAATTGTTCTGAATAAACCACACAATGAAAAGTGCTAATTTTTGGTCCAGATAACTTTCTTGTGATAAGGAACTCACATGAAAATTTTCAGCTCCATTGGAGCTCTGGATCACCACTGTTATGTGTAACCTCTTAAGGGGGATCAACACTTAAGTAGGAGAAGCACTCAACATTTGATCATAGTGTTTAAACCCAACCCAAACCACTAGCACCAGTGTCATTTTAAATTCTTAAACAGAGTTCCAGTTTTAAAACTGTCCTTAGATCTTATTAGCAAAAGCTTTTCAATTAAATACATATGCATGATCATATCGTGTAGCATCTATGTGAAGAACGTGAGAAGGACTTAAAGGGAAGATCAAGAAGGAAGGAAAGCAAGTGATCAAGCTCCAAGTGATCGTCACTAACTGATTGTATCTTAGTCACCTGCAAAACAGGCAAGCCCCGGTTTGCATTTGAACAGTTTTACAAAGCATTTTCATTTTTAGAGATCATAGCTTTGCATCGCTGATTGCATTAAGTCTAGTTGATATTGAAAACCCCACTTGCATGATCAGAAATACCTAAGAGAGAAAGGGTAGAATAGGATCTCCTCGAGGGAATTTGGCTACGCTAATGTTAGTAGGAAAGGTCCGGTAGAAGTCGAGTAGTTGGAATCTAGTCGCGAGTTTAGGGCTGGTTTATTCGGGGCGGGTCCAAAATAGATAAGATGAGGGAAGTTCACGCATAAGAAATGGAAACCTGGCAGGGAGGTTTAGATGCAGAAGGTTGCGGACCGTGCATGCATAGCCCTGCCTGTGTCGGTTAAGGCCTGTCCGTGCTTGGCCGTGTTGGACAAGTTTGAGTTGTGTACCGGGCGCATACTGGCTATATGGGACCCAGGAAACCGATGTACCTTGGGAGATCCATAGTGGAACTTTTCCAACTTCCTTAGGATTTCAGCGTCAGGGTAGCAGGAGGTAACTCGCTTAAGAACATACCACTGCGGGTATGTACCTTGAGGGAGCTTGCGTACTCGGGGCAGTTGGACTGCGTCCAATGTGGAAGATCTTGGGAAAGGTGGCCACGTACAACGTCAGTCGAGGTTGCTGCCGGCAACTCGGAGTACGGGTGTACGTGTCGTGTAGTCCGGGCGTGTACTGATTTGAATCACCATCGCTCGCGGTTATATGAGCATACTTGCCCACTGCTTCTTGACGTAGTAACAACTGGAACTGGTTATCTTTTAAACTTGATAGGACTGTGATGTAACTTGTATTGCAACCATGATTGATTTAGAGATAGGCTCATTAAACTTTACTTTCTCCTTGTGCAAGGAGCATCGCAACAAAGCGTTTCTTGTTTGATTGTGGAATTGCGATGCTTTTCGGTTCAAGGTCTGCACAATGAGGCTTAAAATCTAAAAGTTAAGGATCAATTTTAGGCGAGTCCTTTATGCAAATCTAGCCAACCCAATTGCAACCGTCGTGCATGTAGAGTTTCTTGTTTAAGAGAGACGGGTCAGACTTGCTGAGCCTATGTGCTCACGATTGCTATATAAGTGGTTTTGCAGGTTAACACCGATGCTAAAAAGAAGGTTGTCCGGTGAGACTCGGAGACTTCCGAGTCGCTTAATACAGGGAGAACCCAGTCGCTCTATTGTCTTCGTGTTGCTAGCGAGAGTAGTCCGCGGGCTGGACTTCATCTCGAGTGCTCTTTAGTTATTCGACGTGAGTTGTTATAGACTTCCGCTGTAGTTACTTGATGTAAATTATTTATAAAGAAAAACTTGTAAGCTTCCGCTATTGTTTTATGTAATACATTGTTCCTTGTATGTGTGTTGTTGGGTGCCGCACAACACGGCACCATCCAATGCGAGTCCCGGGCGAGTGGCCGGTCTCAGAACTGTGACAAGTGGTATCATTAGCTGAGCCCTGTCTCAGTCGGTACCCGGCCCGTGTCAGCTGGTATCAGAGCCGCATTGATAATAGCGCACGTAATAAGGATCGTATTACGACAAAAATTTAGGTTACGGTGAGGATACGGTACTAGGCCCACATAAGGATTACTATTAGCTTATTATGAAGGTGGCAAACTAACTTATTTGTTATGTCGGAAAATCGTGCATCTCGGGACGAGTTATGTCTTGGGGGGTGCACGTAAGCGCTGTCCACCAGTGCGCACAAGCTGAAGGGTGGAGTCCCACGGGTGGCAGGTAACCCGACCCGCTTTAGTATCCTCTACGACTCTTCATGTCGTTTGGGGTACTCGAGCAACGCCCTTCCCTGGCGTGCTGCAGGCAAGTTTGAGAAACCCCGTCACGTGTTTAGTAACGTGAACACGTAGCTCAACGCGTGTTTGGCTTGAGAACACCTGTGCGAGTGATGACGGACGGGTGTAAGAACTGTATGGATACCGGGTTCAGTGTGCAGCCGGACCTGACGATTGAGTGTGACTTATGCAGGATTAATCACGAAACCGTAGTACGAATAGAACACATTTGTGAGTGACCGTTTAGTGCCACCTAAGATACGAATATGCCAGTATAATCCGGTTAGGATTTTCTTTTGGTGAGGCTACGTAGTACCGACATGCTTCTTACGGTGCATCGACGCCGTACTAAACTTTATAACTCCTTTCCTTTGAGGAAATGACTCATGAACTAACTTTAAACTAAAAATGGAAGTTTGAAACAGATATTAGTTATTGAACTCTTATTTTGAGCTAAGATTCAAATGAGAGAAGGACTAGGCTTCAAAGATTTCAAAAACAGAGTGCTCGGTTTTTGGCAGGAATTTTTGCTGCTTTAACAAAGCATAACTCTGAGTAGCTTGACCCAATCAAGGTGTATGATACAGTTCCTGAAATATTTTCAAGTAATCTACAACTTATTTGTAGAGCTCCAGAGCAAAATCACACGCTAAATGGGTAGAAAGTTCAGAGGAAGGTAAACTGTCCAGAACCAGGACAGCAGCAAAACCTCTCTAGACCATTCTGTTTTTAAGCCATAACTTTCTGTAGAAAAACCCTTAAGAAGCCTATGATACACCCTGGGTAAGGTTATGAAATGTGCGACATTGTTGTAGATCAAAGTTTGTTCAGATTCTTATTGTATTTACATATGCAACTGTGATAAAATCAGCCACGTACAAAGGAGGTGCTGGCAAATTTTATCCAGGAATCCTGTCAACTTTGGAAAATCATAACTTTTAATACGGATATGATCTGGAGGCATATGAGTGCTCGTTGGAAAGATACTGAAGTTAACTTTAACTTTAGTATTCGACTTGAGTTAACAAAATGCTCTTAACTAGATCAAAATCTGGAGATAGTGCATAAAGGTCTGTTCTGTACAGATAGGCTGGATAGCTATGCCTACTAAGGAGTTGTGTAAACATGAATTTTATTACTGCTTTCATAAAGTTTTGACATATTCATGTTTCATTAGTCTCACATACTTCTGAGTTCTTGTTTAACTATTCTCAACTATATTTTTGCAGTATGGTTCGTACTCGCTCTAGGAGTAGGGCCGGGAGTTCTCGCCGAGGCGGTGATGCTTCTATTCCACCGCCGGAACCACCATCCACGGGATGGATGGAACTTATGACTCGAATCGTCGAGTCTAACCAAGAGAACACTAGGATACTCCAAGAAGCAACGCAAGAACACACACGCTTAATTCAAGCTTTGGTACAGCAAGGTGTACTCCAGAACACGCAACAAGTCGTTCCACCTCGGAACGCTTATCTGGATTTCTTGGCGACTCAACCGCCTATCTTTACTGAAGGCACCGAACCTGTGGAAGCAGATCAATGGCTTCATGTCATGGAGTCCAAATTCAGATTATTCGAGTGTGATGAAGTGCAAAAGACAAAGTTTGCCGCTCAGCGACTCCATGGGGCCGCCGGAAACTGGTGGGTGGATCATCTTGCCACCATCCCGGATGACCATCAAGTGACATGGAGTGAGTTTTGTGAAGCCTTTTGTACTCGTTACATACCATTAGGTATTTTCAAGGCAAAGCGGGAGGACTTTTTGGGCTTGAAGCAAGGGGACATGAGTGTCCTCGAGTATGTAAGAAGGTTTAATCTTTTGGCCCAATATGCTTCCGAATATGTGGCGAAAGAAGAGGCATGGTGTGACCTATTCTTCCATGGCCTGAGTGCCATATTACAGGATAAGTTGGCCGTACACAATAACGGTAGTTACACCGACATGGTCGATGCGGCTTTCATCCAAGAGAAGCCGACACTTGAGTGGCAAGCTGAGAAGAGAAAGATGAGTGAGATCGAGCAGGCTAGCACAAGTTATGTGCCTCCAAAGTACCGTTTGGTGTATCAAGCGCCACCTGGTGAAAGATGGAGGCCACCTGTACGATCAACTCCTCAGAGCTTGATTTCTGGTCAAGTTCTACAACTTGCATCACCTCCACAGCCGCAGCATCAGACGGTGGTTTGTGCTCCATTGCTGCAGCCATGTGTACCTAGCATTCCACCGCAAGTCAACGAAGAACCGGAGAGACATCCGTGTTTCACTTGTAGGTGTATGGGCCATTATACTAGGCATTGTCTGGAGGGAACTCAAGGATGCGGGTTATCATATTTACAACAATACAACCCGTACCTTAATCTGCAGACAGGAGGGCAGATAAGGGGCAATATTCACTATACGGTGATTGATGATGTTCCGGAAGGAGAAGCCGCTTTAGCAGGGATATTTTCTCTGAATCAGCTACCGGTTTTAGTTCTCTTTGATTCTGGTGCCACACACAACTTCATTAGCCAATCTTTTTGTGGCTCAACATCAGCTCCAAACAGTTTATACAAAGAGGCAATACCTCATATCTTCGCCCAGGGGAAGCAGTACCGCAAGTGAGGTTGTCTCCCGAGCACCTCTTTGTTTGTGGGGTAGAATATACCCTACGACTGTCATTATTCTTGAAGGTCTGAAGATCGACATCATTTTGGGGATGTCGTGGTTGAATTACCACCAGGCGGTTCTTAACATCAGCTCCAGGACCGTTAAGCTCAACTCCCCACAGCACGGTCTTCATATATTAGTTCTGGGTGCCAGACAACAGCAGATTGCAACAGTGAACCACACGGAAGCTGTTAAGATAGAGGACATTCCGGTGGTACGTGAGTATCCAGATGTGTTTCCCGATGATTTACCGGGCATGCCGCCCGAACGAGACGTTGAGTTCAAGATTGAACTTATACCGGGAACAACACCGATATCACGAAGGCCGTACAAGATGGCACCCAATGAACTGGCAGAATTGAAGACACAGCTGAATGACCTAATGAGCAAGGGCTTTATATGACTGAGTTCGTCACCTTGGGGTTGTTCAACATTGTTTGTCAAAAAGAAGGACGAAACACTACGGCTTTGTGTTGATTATCGTCCTTTGAACGCTGTTACCATAAAGAACAAGTATCCAGTACCTCGCATTGATATGCTCTTCGATCAATTAGTGGGTGCGAAGGTAATTTTGAAGATGGATCTTCGGTCTGGATATCACCAGATTAAAATCCGGGCAGAAGACATTCCGAAGACGGCATTCTCAATGAGATACGGGCTGTATGAGTATCTTGTTATGTCTTTTGGTTTGACCAACGCCCCGGCACACTTTATGTACCTGATGAATTCATTGTTCATGCTGGAGTTGGATAAATTCGTCATTGTCTTCATCGACGATATCTTGGTGTACTCCAAGTCAGAGGAAGAACATGCTGAACATCTGCATATTGTGCTACAAAGATTGCGAGATCATCAGCTCTATGCAAAATTCAGCAAGTGTGAATTCTGGATTAATCAAGTACCTTTTCTCGGACACATCATTTCAGCGGAGGGCATCGCTGTAGATCCGAGTAAGATTATCCAAGTACAGAAATGGGAGTCACCAAAGTCAGTACATGAAATCTGTAGCTTCCTCGGTTTAGCGGGTTATTACCGGATGTTCATTCTGGGTTTCTCCAAGATTGCTAAACCGATGACGGAATTATTAAAGAAGAATACCAGATTTGTGTGGGGTGCTGTGTGTGAACAAGCTTTCAAGATTTTAGTGAAGCATCTCACAACAGCCCCAGTTCTTGCTCAGCCAGATACGACAAAGCCATTCGACGTTTATTGCGATGCATCTGGCATTGGTCTTGGCTGCGTGCTGATGCAAGAAAGACGAGTGGTCGCTTATGGATCTCGTCAACTCAGAACTCACGAGCAGCATTATCCAACTCATGATCTTGAGTTAGCTGCCGTGGTCCTTGCTTTGAAGATGTGGAGGCATTACTTGCTCAGAAATCTTGTACACCTCTACACCGACCACAAGAGCTTGAAGTACATCTTCACTCAGAAAGAACTGAACATGAGGCAACGAAGATGGCTAGAGCTCATTAAAGAATATGAACTTGAGATTCATTATCATCCAGGAAAGGCGAATGTGGTCACCGATGCGCTCAGTCGTAAGGCGCATATCCATCACCTAACTATTGCTGAAATGGATGATGAAGAACCAAGCCTCCGTGTCGTCCCGTATGGAGCTCTCTATAATCTCGCTCTCATTCCTACCATCCGAGAGGAGATCATTGAAGCTCAACGGAAAGACAAGGGTATGTTTCACATACGGCGAAGGATAGACAACGGAGAAATGAAGTGCTTCCAGAAGGACGAGGATGGTACCTTGTGGTTCAACAACCGGATTGTAGTACCCCGGGATATGGGACTACGGAAGAAAATTTTGGATGAAGCTCATTTGTCCAAGTTTTCCATTCATTCGGGCAGCAACAAAATGTAACAAGATATCCGGAAGAAGTTTTGGTGGACACATATGAAACGTGAGGTTGCAAAATACATTTCAGAGTGTGATACGTGTCGAAGAGTCAAGGCTGACCATGTAAAGAAGTCAGGCCTGTTGCAACCATTGCAAGTACCGGCATGGAAGTGGGAAGACTTGAGTATGGACTTCATCGCCGGGTTGCCGATGACCTCCCACAACCATGATTCGATTTGGGTAATCATGGACCGATTAACCAAATCAGCACATTTAATCCCTGTGCATACAAGATATAACGCAAAACAGTATGCGGAGCTGTACATAGCACGGATCTTGTGCTTACATGGAGTTCCCCGGACCATTGTGTCAGATAGAGGATCGCTGTTCGTAGCCCGTTTCTGGGAGCAGCTACACGCATCCTTGGGGACAAAGTTGATTATAAGCTCTGCGTATCATCCTCAAACCGATGGGCAAACTGAGAGGGTGAATCAAATACCGGAAGATATGCTAAGAGCATGTGCCATCCACCATGGTAAGAGCTGGGATGATCACTTACCGCTGGCGGAGTTCTCGTACAACAACGGATATCAGACGAGCATCAAAATGGCACCATATGAAGCTCTATACGGCCGGAAGTGCCGTACGCCATTGAATTGGTGTGAGTCCGGTGAACGAGTAACGTTCGGGGTTGATCTTGTCAATGAAGCCGAAGAGAGAGTTCGGATAATACAAGAGAACCTCAAAGATGCCCAATCTCGTCAAAAGAGCTACGCGGATCAGAGGCGTCGACCGCTGCATTTCGAAGTCGGAGAGCACGTGTATCTTCGTGTGATCCGATGAAAGGGATTCATCGGTTCGGTGTCAAGGGGAAACTTGCTCCCCGATTCATCGGTCCGTTTGCTATAACGGAGAAGTGCGGAAACGTAGCCTACCGGCTGGAACTACCAGCAAGCCTTGCCGGTATTCACGACATATTTCACGTGTCCCAGCTGCGGAAGTGTCTCAAGTTTACCGCTGCCTTCCGCACTGAAGACATTGACGAGTTGAAGCCGGATCTCACCTACGTCGAGCAACCTATTCAGATTATCGACGAAAAGACCCGGATCACCCGGAACCGGACTTTGAAATTTTACAGTCCTGTGGAGTAATCATACCCAGGAAGAGGCGACGTGGGAAACCGAAGATTACATCCACAAGAACTATCCGGAGCTTTTGTCATAAACTTGTAATTACCTTTAGTCTCGTTCTTCTTTTGAATCTCAGGACGAGAATCCTTTTAAGGGGGGGGGAATGTAAAGGTCCCAAAAATATGAATACAAAGAGACTCTGGTTTGCAAAAAATTGTTTCATATGAGTGAAATTTGGGACTTGTTAAAACTTTTCCCCACATGTGATGACACACATGAGGGTTTTCTTCACAGAAGTCAAATGTTTATTTGAGAACTTGGAACCCTAGAAGGGTCTAAAACCAAGATGGGAAGTTCCCATAGGTGTGAGAAAACTCAAATCAGATTTGGGACAAACTTGTTTAACTCAAAGTTCAAATGAGAGCAACACTATGAATTTCAAAACTGTTGTGCTACAAATATCATTTGCAGCAGCCAAAATAAAAATCAGATTTCAAATTTGAATTCCTTGGGTCCAAATTAGGGGGTATGCAAAGTTTTATGATTTATGGAAAAGGTTTGCAACCCATTTTCCAAAATGGACTTTAAATAATTGCATTTGGATGAAACTTGCCCAATTATCCAAATACATACCAGATTTGGATTCCCACAATTGAATTCCATCAATATTCAAATTTGGGGGATATTTTGGAGAGGGATAAGGGAAGACTGAGCAGTGGGACCCACATGTCATTGAGGGAACTGAACAATTGCTAAAGATCTTCAGTACACGGTCTCTGTTTGCTTTCCTCCAACGCGAAGCAACGGCAGAACCGAATCCTCTCCGGGCGACACCGAGGCTCAGCCGACGCCTCCACCTACTGGTGATTTTCATCGTGCTGGAAGAGCTGCTGGACGCCTATACCCTCTCCCGTGCTCCCGTTCACCTTATCACCGAGGACCCGGCGTTGTTTCCTTCTCGCGCGAGAAAACAGAACAGAGCTGCCGACGCTCGAGCAATCGATTGGCCATCGCCTAGCTCGCACGCGAGCCTCGGCTGAGCGACCAAACACCACTACAGACCCTCCTCCAACATCCTCGCGCCATTTTTGCGTGAGTTTAGCCGTCACAGCCCGAGAGAACAGAGTTCCCGCGGCGGCCGAACACCCCGGCGACGAAGTGCTCTCATGGACAGCTCCACAGAGGGGTTTCACGACCAAGCAAGAGGGCCTTTGGGCGTGCAAGAGCTCTCTGCAGCTTCCACCCGAAGCACAGAGCTTGTCCTTGCGTCTTGCCGATGAATTTCAACATTTCCCTCCGGCCGGCTCAAACCGAGGTGCGGGTAAGAGTCCGTTAAATTCTCGCACAGTGATTGTGTAGGGCACTGCAAATTTCTGTAAAAGTCCCAAAAACGTGAATGCAAAGGAATGGATGATTGAACGTCATTGTGTTTCTGTTCATGAAAAATGGGACTTACAAAAACTTTCTTACATGGGATGGTACACATGAGGTGCAATCACGTGGGTTCAAGCATGCCTTTGGATGTGTGGACCGGGGTGGAGTTAAACTCATGTTTAATCATACATGTACATGAGAAAGAACAACAGTAAGATCTTTAGTCTCAAAGGCTCAACTCAAATTGCTGCCAATCTTTTGGATACACATGGAGCCTCATACCTTTGAATTGAGGAGAATGTGGTGGCAACTTTCTGATTTGAGGGTGAGCCAAAAAGGGAATGGACTATGATCATGTTGAGTTCATGCTGAATTCAAACCTGTTAGACAAGGGAATGATTTGAGTTATGTCACATAAAATGATAAACTCAAACATGGACATGTGGGAAGAGCTAAAATCTTCTTTAACTCCTGTTGAACACATGTTAACCCGGGAAAGGATTTCACTCCCAAAAAGCTAACTCATATGCACATTCTCTATGAGTAGAGGGGAGGGAAGTTTAAACCCCATTTTTTTGAACCCTGGCAAAGCATTCATGTTCAGATGGCCCAAAAGCATATATGTGAGATGACCATTGCAGTCCTCAGGTGTTAAAGAGCTTAAGTTCCAAAATTAGAGAGATTTTGAGCTCATATACCATTTGTTCAAAGCCTTGGTTGAGATCACCATCAAATTCAAATTTGAGGGGCATGGTCAAAACTGAACTTGTGAGGTTCAGCTTGGTACCAAGATTGATCAAGCATGGGCTAGGAGCAAACCAAAGTGTTTCACCCAAATTCAGATGGGTCATCACCAAAGAGGACTTAAATTTCAGTTTGAATTAAATGGGTTACTTCAAGGCAAAGAAGGCCCTTTTCAAAAAGGAAATTCAAACTGTTGTTTGAAAATTTGTATTTGCAATGGCCAACTTAAGGATCATATGGCATATTTGAATTCCTCAGGTCCAAATTATGAGGGAGACAAATTTTGAGAAAATTTGGAGGAGCTTTGATATGAGTATCAAAGGGGCTTAGGAATTTCCTTCAAATTTGAATTTAAATTTGAACTGAAGGACACAGGTCAAAATTCCAAACAACTTTTGAATCTGAGCTCTTCAGAAGTTAAATTTGCTTTGTGCCAAATTTTGGAAGATCTTTTAGGAGGAGCAAGGGTGGACCCACTTGCCATTGAGTCAAATAAACTTGCTCCTTAAGTCTCTCTGCCTGTCACTGGCGCCCAGCTGTCTGTGAGAGGGAGCCCGGTCTTCGTTTCTCGTCTGCTGAGCGCACGACAGCAGCAGCACCGTGGCGACAGCGCGCGCGCTCGTGGCATCCCGGATGTCTCCACGAGGGAACCGCCTCAGCCCCGATATTACCCACGGACGGCTGCCGCACGAAGGAGAACTGATCGTGTTTTCCCACTCCCGTGGCAGCTCCTGTGTGTACAGCCCCTCCCGCCGCTACCGCGCCCATCAGAGCAACGGCGACCGGCCGCCTCAGTAGCTCCCACACTGATCTAAGCTTCCCCACGGTGTCGCCGGGTCTCCCTCGAGGTGTTCAGCACCAGAGACCGACGTTTCTCCCACGGGAACGTAGCGTCGAGCTCGGTTCTCCTCCACAGCACCGAAGGAAGCCGCCACAATAAGATCACGTCGCCCGGCCACCACAGAGCACCTCCCGTCGTGCTGCAAAAGCAAAAAAGGTGCGCCTGTAACCCTTCTTGCTCCACAGACGCGCTGGTAGCTTGTCACCGGCCGTGCTCGCCGGAATTTGGTTTTTCCCGTGGACGTGCAATATGAACCACGTGCAGAAAACCGGGAAATTCGGGCAACACGGTGCACCACTCATCACCAGGCTTATAAACTCAGCTGTAGACACCCGTGCGGGCACGTGGGATCAAGAACTAGAGAGAACCGTCGAGGAAACCTTCGGTTCTTCGGGTTTTTCGAGTTTTCACCGAAATCCACCTAGGTCGCACAGTGAGCTCCTAGTTACCGAGGTTTCTCGCGAGATCAGAACCGAGAACGTTGCTCCCTAGGTCGTGGCGATGCTGTAGGAGCTAACCGGAGCAAGGTTGTGGTAGTACTAGCAACGTCGCCGAAGTTGCCGAAGCCACTGTCACCGTCGCGCCTAGGGTTCCGGCCATCTTCGATCGGAGGTAAGGCCGGCAACGTGTTCCTCGCATGAAAATATGCAGTGGCGGCGAAAATCAACAAGTTCCGAGGACCGGAACCCCTTCCCGGCGAGGTCTCCGGCGAGCCCGGCGGCGGGGTCGCGCGGGAGCCGGAGGAAGACGAAGACGGGGGGCTGGCCCACGCATCAGTCTCTGTTGCGAGGGAGTGGGATTTTCTGTGGCCTCGGATCGGTCTGTGACAACGCGGGGACGGTTCTGTGGCCCCGTGTGGCGTGATTCCAGCAGCTGACACGTGTATGATGGACCCACCGTCAGAGTTTGAATATTTCCCGAATTAATTTGAATTCCAGATTTAGTTCAAATTTTAGAACCTCATAACTTTTGCTAGGAAGCTCCAAATTTAGTGATTCAAATTGGGTTGGATTCAGGATTAATAGCTATATCCAAATATGCATCTAAATTTGCATGAAAACCAATAGAAAATTCTGGAGAATTCTTTAAAGCTTTTCAGCAAAAGAATTTTAGAGGGAGTTTGGTTCATCCAAAATTCCCCAAATTTTGCCAGGATATTAGTTAGGATATTAGGAGACCCCTGTAAAAGTTTCACTCATTTGGAGTTGATTTAGTAAGGGTAATTCTAATTTCAAGTTTCTGTATTCAGATAAATACAGAAACATTTTCAGAGAATTTCCAAAACTTGGAATTTCAGTTCTGGGCATTCCTTAGCTCAAAAAATCCTAGGAAAAATTCAGGCATACTCTCTGAACTATGCTTGAAATTGTAGTTCACTTAGATTTGCATGAAAGTGCAAATTTATTCAGAATTAATTCCTTTTTGCTGAAATGCTTAGGGAATTATTCTGGGTGATCTACTTAGTGAAACATTCTGAATTTTGGTCCAGAGGACTTTCTTGTGACATGGAACTCACAAGAAAATTTCCAGCTCCATTGGATCCCTAGATCATTATGTCCTGTTCAACCTCATTAGTTGATCCCCACCCAAGTGATGAACCTCACTTCTCACTTGATGATAGTGCTTACACACACACACCCAAACCACCACCCCCAGTGTCATTTTAAATTCTTGAACAGAGTTCCAGTTTTAAACTTGGCTTTAGCACTGGTTAGCAAAAGTTTTATAATTAAACATATATGCATATTCGTAACATGTAGTAATTGAACGTGGATAAGTGAAGCTTTGATCAAGGAGCAAGAAGGCAGGGATTAAGCTTCAAGTCATCATCAGCAACTAACTTCATATTATCTGACTTTAGTCACCTGCAAAACCAAGGCAAGCCCCGGTTTGCATTTAAGTTGTTTTTAAAGTTTTCCTTTTGCTCACTACTATTGGTCAAAGTTTGTATGTGCATTAGGTCAAGGATGTTTTATACTCCACTTGCATAACCAAACATGAACCCTGAGGTCAAGGGTAGAATTGTGTCATCGTTGTAGAATAAGGCCGTGCTAAATAGGCGAGGACATCCGGTAGAAGACGAGTAGTTGGAATCTACTCGCGAGCTTTGTTTTAGGATCACATAAGTGGGGTTGGGAAGAGAGGCAAACTAAAGTTTACGTTTATAAAGATGAGACCGGGCAGGAGAGTTAGGTAGCGACAAGACGAGGTCTTGGTCGAGTAGCTCTGCCCGTGTCGGTCAAGGACCGAAGCGTATGCGGCCCTGGGAGCAAGTATTGAGTTGTGTACCAGATTCTTACTGATATATGGGGACCAGGAAACCGATGTACCAGGTTCACTAGATTGTAGAGGCATACCACATCGTCTCGTTAGACCTATGAGCCCGAGACGGCGCGACCGGTTCTACAGTCTAGTGTCCTGAGAAAGGTTGCCACATACGACGTAATGAAGGACGCCAGAGTTGGGTCTTCAGAGGCGGGCGTATGTGTCGAGTTATCCGGGTAGTGTTTGATTCGAATCACCGTCCCTCGCGGTTATGAGTACCGCTTGCTCACTACGCTGTGACGTAGTAATCAAGTTGTGTGGAAATAGTTTGCAAAGTTTTAAATGCTGATATGATAATTGTAAATTGCATGAGAACCATGTTTGAAGTCGATATAGAGCAAACTAAAGTTATTTTTCCACCTTGGGACAAGCAACATTGGAATGAAGCGTTTCTTGTTTGATTGTGGAGTTCCAATGTTGCTGGGCGCAAGGTCACTACTATTATGGCTAAAACCTGAAAGTTAAGGATGAACTCGTAGGCGAGTCTTTCCGCAAAAGACAGGCTTAAGTCTTAGGTTACTTTCAT
Organism: Neostapfia colusana; assembly: GCA_030760725.1. Taxonomy (NCBI): domain Eukaryota; kingdom Viridiplantae; phylum Streptophyta; class Magnoliopsida; order Poales; family Poaceae; genus Neostapfia; species Neostapfia colusana. Next base: position 24,626,097 of record JASWHV010000017.1, on the reverse strand, counting down.
ATAGAGTTTCATGTCTTAGGAAGAGACGGTTAAGTCTTGCTGAGTCTTTGTGCTCACTCTTGCTATATAAGTGGTTTTGCAGGTAAACCTCGACGCTATAAAAAAAAGGTTGTCCGGTGAGACTCGGGAACTTCCGAGTCATGTCACACTTGGAGAACCTCGCCGCTGCCATGTCTTCGTGTTGCTAGCGAAAAGAGTCCGCGGGCTGGACCGCCTTTTGAGTGCTTCTTAGATACTCAACGTGAGCTCTATAGACTTCCGCTGTAGCTATTTTATGTAAATTATTTATAAAGAACATTTGTAAGCTTCCGCTTTGATTTATGTAATACATTGTTCCTTATATGTGTGCTGTTGGGTGCCGCATAACACGACACCACCCAAATGCGATCCCCGGGTGAGGCGGCACGACCCCGTGATCGAGGTCGGGCCCTCTCAATTTCACTCACATGAAGTAGACTTGCTTAGCAACCACTTTCCTTTTGAAACCTAGCTAGAAACACATTGTGCACGGCGCAATTTCAATCTTGCCGACGGCAGTTTTGGTAGAACACGTCGGGCACATGGTGAACCCTAGTTTAGAACCATTTCCGAGCCGTTTCATCCCCATGTCGACGTTTCCTAGCGTTCGCCGGTGCTTTAGAACCTGAAAACCGGAGCTTGGGAGGCTTAGGGCGTCAGGGTAGCGTCGCCGGACTTCATCCGAGCCGCTGCACCGGTGTGGGGTGGTTTAGAGACGTCGCCGATCTGTGGAAGTCACACCAGTGTGTTCCTTGCACAAAATGAGGGCCTGGCGGCGAGTAACAGCTCAGGAGTTGGCCGGAGCGACGAAAACCGGCGAACTCCGGTGAGCCCGGCGGCGCAGAAGCGAGGGGGCGGGAGGTAGACGAAGATACTGTCGGCCCCACGCGTCAGTCGCAGAGCAACAGTGGACGGATCCTCTGTGGCGCCGGATTAACTGTGACAACGCGGGAAACAGTTCTGTGGCCCCGTGTGGTGCTTCCCCGACGCCTGACACGTGCCCCCTGGTCCCACCATCAGTTTAAACTTTTTCCCGGATTTATTCAAATTCCAGAATTTCCCCAAACTTTAGAAGAGCATAACTTTTGCTAGGAAACTCCAAATTTAGTGATTCAAATTGGGCTAGATTCAGATTGACAAACTCTATCCAAATATTCAACCCAATTTGTATGAAAGTTTTTATTTAGTTCTGGAAAATTCTTTAGATCTTTTCAGAAAAAGAACTTTAGAGGGAGTTTGGTTTATCCAAAAATCCTCAAATTTCGCCCTAATATTCCTTAAGGTATTATTAGACTCCTGTAAAAGTTTCAGCTCAATTAGAGTTGATTTGGTCAGGAGAATTCAGATTGTAAGTACCTGTATTCAAATAAATACAGAAACATTTTCAGAGAATTTCCAAAACTTGTAAATTCAGTTCTAGGCAATTCTTAGCTCCAAAAATCCTAGGAAAATTCGTGCGAGCTCTATGAACTATAATTGAAATTGTGGTTCACTGAGTTTAACATGAACATGGGTTTTACCTCAGAATTAATTCTTCCTTGCTTAATTGCTTAGAAAGTTGTTCTGGATAAACTACTCAGTGAAAAGTGCTAAGTTTTGATCCAGTTAACTTTCTTGTGATAAGGAACTCACATGAAAAGTTTCAGCTCCATTGGAGCCCTGGATCACCACTGTCATGTGTAACCTCTTGAGGTGATCAACACTTAAGTGGGAAAGGCACTCAACATTTGATCATAGTGTTTAAACCCAACCCAAACCACTAGCACCAGTGTCATTTTAAATTCTTAAAAATAGTTCCAGTTTTAAACTGTCATTAGACCTTATTAGCAAAAGCTTTTCAATTAAATACCTATGCATGATCATATCGTGTAGCATATACGTGAAGAACGTGAGAAGGACTTAAAGTGAAGATCAAGGAGGAAGGAAAGCAAGTGATCAAGCCCAAGTGATCATCACTAACTGATTATATTCCTAGTCACCTGCAAAACAAGCATGCCCCGGTTTGCATTTGAACAGTTTTATAAAGCATTTTCATTTGTAGAGATTATAGCTTTGCATCGTTGCTTGCATTAAGTCTAGATGATATTGAAAACCCCACTTGCATGACCAGAAATACCTAAGAGAAAAAGGGTAGAATAGTACCTCCTTGAGGGAATTTGGCTACGCTAATGTTAGTAGGAAAGGTCCGGTAGAAGTCGAGTAGTTGGAATCTACTTGCGAGTTTAGGGCTGGTTTATTCGGGGCGGGTCCAAAATAGAAAAGATGAGGGAAGTTCACGCATAAGAAATGGAGACCGGGCAGGGAGGTTTAGATGCAGCAGGTTGTAGGCCATGCGTGCATAGCCCTGCCTGTGTCGGTTAAGGCCCGTCCCTGCTTGGCCCTGTTGGACAAGTTTGAGTTGTGTACCGGGCACATACTGGACATATGGGACCCAGGAAACCGATGTACCTTGGGAGATCCATAGTAGAACTTTTCCAACTGCCTTAGGCTTTCGGCGTCAGGGTAGCAGGAGGTAACTCGCTTAAGAACATACCACTGCGGGTATGTACCTTGAGGGAGTTTGCATACTCAGGGCAGTTGGACTGCGTCCAATGTGGAAGATTTTTGGAAAGGTGTCCGCGTACAACGTCAGTCGAGGTTGCTGCCGGCAACTCGGAGTACGGGTGTACGTGTCGTGTAGTCCGGGCATGTACTGATTCGAATCACCATCGCTCGCGGTTATATGAGCATACTTGCCCACTGCGTCTTGACGTAGTAACAACTGGAACTGGTTATCTTTTGAACTTGATAAGACTGTGATGTAACTTGTATTGCAACCATGATTGATTTAGAGATAGGCTCATTAAGCTTTACTTTCTTCTTGTGCAAGGAGCATCGCAACAAAGCGTTTCTTGTTTGATTGTGGAATTGTGATGCTTTTCGGCTCAAGGTCTGTACAATGAGGCTTAAAATTTGAAAGTTAAGGATCAATTTTAGGTGAGTCCTTTGTGCAAATCTAGCCAACCCAATTGCAACCGCCGTGCATGTAGAGTTTCTTGTTTAGGAGAGACGGGTCGGACTTGCTGAGCCTATGTGCTCACGCTTGCTATATAAGTGGTTTTGCAGGTTAACATCGATGCTAAGATGGAGGTTGTCCGGTGAGACTCGGAGACTTCTGAGTCAGGTAACACATGGAGAACCAGCCTCTGCTGCTTGTATTCGTGTTGCTAGCGAGAGGAGTCCGCGGGCTGGACTTCATCTCGAGTGCTCTTAGTTATTCGACGTGAGTTTGTTATAGACTTCCGCTATAGTTACTTGATGTAAAGTATTTACGAAGAAAAACTTGTAAGCTTCCGCTATTGTTTTATGTAATACATTGTTCCTTGTATGTGTGCTGTTGGGTGCCGCACAACACGGCACCACCCAATGCGAGTCCCGGGCGAGTGGCCGGTCTCAGAACTGTGACAAGGGGTATCATTAGCTGAGCCCTGTCTCAGTCGGTATTGGCCTGTCTCAACGTGGAGCCTCTGGAGCTCATCACCGCGAAGGTGACGAGATCTGAAGCGGTTTTTCCTTAGGTACACGAGTGCCCGACACAAGGAAACTGACACGAACTCTTCTACGTTGAATATTGTAACCAAATCGATTAGAGATAAGTTGTTAAGATTCTAACACGAACCAAAATGTGACTCTTATTTGAAATCCAATCAGATTAGGACTCTTCTTTTCCTGGTTATAAATAGAACCCGAAACAACACCGTTGGTCGTAACACGTTCTCAAGTCGACGACTTGAAGCCCTAGCCCCAAAACTCGCCGAACTAAACCCCTTTGCCAGAGATCGCCAACAATCTCGCCGTCGCCGGAAGAGAGCCCTGACGATCTGTCTTGCTAGGAGGAAGACCCTGAGGCCAAGAAGAACGTAAGGTAGGTCTCCATTACCACCTTACAACATCATTGCGGTTTTCTTTGCATCTGTTCTTCAATCTCTTCGAACAGAAGCTCTTTCATGTGGACAGATCACGTGTTGATCGGTTTGATCTTGAGTCCAGATCATTGCCACGTTCACATTTGATCCTTACACCTTGTTCATCGTAAAAGCCCATGCAAGCCATGCAATAACACGTACGAACTGATCTAATAAAACTGCACCATAGGATTAACATGCATATGCACCGTTGCATCTTGAGTAAAGTTTGTGCATGATATTGATTGCTGTAAATCTTGTATGCATGTGATTATAAGTAGAAGGACAAGCTCAGGGAGCTATATACGAAGGATTTTAGCAACGGGACTTTGAGATCCAATAGCACCAAAAACCATAGGAACAAGGCAAGTGCCCCTTGACCATATTGATCCCATGTTTTGGAAACTGTTTTGTTTGCGAAAACTGTTTATGCTTGAGTCAACTTGATCGGGAAACCTTTCATAGGAGTTTACTAGTTTTGTTAACCACCCTTGTCGCTGGGAAAGTTAATGAGCCGGGTATGGTTTTTGCTTTTATGCTTCGCCGAGTCCATGGGATATGGGAAGCGAGATAAATGTGTCTAGCTAAATGCACTCGTATGAATAATGAGAAACGGATGATGTTAATGAACATGAATCGGAGGGAGATCTAGGCAAGCTTGATTTGTGAATGAGGTAGAATGAGATGGTGGTTTACTTGCCGTAGATCTAAGGACCAGTTCATGCCAGCCATGCCAGGATAACAGTGCCACCACAAGGCCAAATACGGGTGCGGCTTAGCTGACTAATTAGGTAAGTTACTAGATTGTTATGGACCATGGAAGGCGCGGGGAATGGGAGTCGAGTGAGGACTGCCATGGGAACTGCATGGCACAAGAGGGTGCCCGTAGGTGGGAGAATTAGAGATTCTAGCCTGCCGGTGAAACCTTAGTGAGTCCATACATCTAGTAGCCCCTTTGTAAAGGCTATTTTGTGATCTCTTGACCATACACTGACAGCTGTGTACTGATATAATGGAGGTTCTGCAGTCGCCGACGGGTGACGAAATCACAAACTTGTAGGTAAAGTGGTGCCACCTCTGCAGAGTGTAAAACTACCATGATAGTCGTGCTTCCGGTCACAAGCGCCTGGACAACCCACATGATTAGATGGGATGGTTATGGGGAGGTTATGGTTTTTGGTTTGGTTTGGGATGGTTTTTGGTTTGGTTATGGTTGGTCATTAAGGTTTGGTTTTAAAGATTGTTGAGTCTTGATTATGAGATTGGTTTCGGACTGTTGAGTCGAAACTATGAGCTTTGGTCTCGGTTATGAGACGGAATTAAACATGAGATGGTAGTGAATACAAGAGGGTATTCATGAGCTTAAAAGGTTGAGAAAGATCAATGTCTCGATGAGACATGGAAAGTGGTGAATCATGATGGAGGTATGTTGATGTTTAAGTATATGTTGGGATTATATTCATTTAAAAATAGTTGCTGTTTTTACCATGTTTTGTGAAATAAACTTTGCTTTCTTCAATGAGCCTTTTATACCTACCTTGTTGTAAGCTACATGTCATACTTTCCGCACTTGCTAAGTACGTCATGTACTCACCCTTGCATTATCATACATCATCAGCAACAGGAGAGGAGTACTATGAAGACCACGTGGAGTATTATGAGTGTGATCTGCCCTCAACCTTGCCTGTGGAGTAGAAGATGGAGCCGCTGCTGCTGCTTAGTTGCTTCCGCAATAGTTAGAAGACTTCCGCTGCTAGAATAGATTAGAGACTTCCGCTGCAATAAAGATTGATGTAATAAAGTACCTGAACCCTATTCATTCGTGGTATTATTCTGAGTTCAGTTTGTGAATATATGTGTATGTGTGATGAACATCCTGGGCACACATACGCATCAGTCTCGGTTCCGAGGGGTTCTCTCTCAGAACGGGGGCGTCACACTTAACCAATCCATTCCAAGTATTATATCAAGCCCTTGGGAATCCAAGACAATAAGGTTGGCAAGGAAGTTTACCCTCCTTATTTTAAGGTTTACTTTCGGACATACTATATTAGTCCTCATCTCTCCACCGGGAGAATTAACCAACATAGTATATTTTATGTGTGACATGGGCAGGTTGTACTTGGCAACATACTTGGATGATATGAATGAATGTGATGCTCCGGAATCAAATAAAATAGTGGCTGGGTTGGAGTTGGCAAGGAACATACCAATCACGACGTCCTCAGCCTGTTGCGCTTCCTCAGCGAGACATGATTCACGTTGCCACGAGCAAAATTCTGCTGCCCACGGTTGCCTTGATTAGCTCCTCCGTTCGGCCGTGGGTTCTGCTTGGGCACGTTGCTTGGCTGTCCAAGGCCTTTCCTTGGGCACTGACTTGCGAAGTGTCCCGTCTCTCCGCATGAAAAGCATGCCTTGTTGCCCAAGACAGCAGGAACGTTGGGGCGAGGGTGGTTTTGAGCATAAGCGCCCATGTTGGATCGGGGCGCAGGGGGCAAAGGCACACGAGGTGCTTGCATAGCAGGATGTTGCTGTGGTGGTTGATTAGGGCAAAAAGTAGAAGCGGACGAGCCATACTGTGGTGCAGCTGGGGGCATGAAACGGGAACGTACATTGCTCCCTTGTGGCTGGTATGGCATCTTTCTCTTGCCCTCTTCCTCGATCTCACGGATCTTGCTCTCAACCACTATAGCTTTGTCATCTAGCTTCTAGAAGTTTGCATAGTCGTTGTTGAGAAGTTGAACTTGGATCTCATTGTTCAACCCTCTCATGAACAAGTATTGCTTCCTTTGATCCGAGTTGACATCCTCGGGGGCATACCTTGACAGCTGCATGAACTTGTTGAGGTACTCATTCACACTCTTCTGTCCTTGGCGGAGACCTTCGAACTCTTGCCTTTTTAGCATCATGACTCCAGCAGGGACGTAATGAGAGCGGAAACTCTCCTTGAACTCAGTCCAAGTAATAGTCTCCTGGTTGACATGAGCATTGCAAAGAGCGTCCCACCAGTCAGCGGCTGCTCCCATAAGTTGGTGCGATGCGAAGAGAACTTTCTCTCGATCATTGCACTGAACAATGGCAAGCTTCTTCTCCATGGATTTCAACCAAGCGTCAGCCTCCATGGGATCATTAGCTTGTGCAAAAGTAGGCGATCGAGTCCTCATGAACTCTCCCAATCTGTTGTGAGCCGGCGGTGGTGGCGGTGGTGGTGGTGGTGCAGGAACGGGGTTAGGATGGTTGTTGGTTTTGGCTTGCAGCTGTCCCAAAGTTTGTATCATGGTTTGCTTGAGTGGGTTCTGCATAGCCATCAACCGTTCAATGTTGTTTCCACCAGCCCCGGGGTTAATATTATCAGGAACTTCAACGTGGTCATCCTCTTGGGGTTCATGGTTGCCACGAATGTTCCTCCTTTGTCGGCTGGCATTTTCTCTCACCATCTATGAGAGAGAGTTGAGTAAAATAGAAGTTATAAGTTTAGTTTGATCCCCCAACTATATGCATCAAGGTGGATGGACTAAATATATTCTGTTATTACTATATGAGGATGTGAACACATGCCGAGGCATCTCACATCTCTCTACTATGTGTGGATATGGTCAACGTTGAAACGTCCCACAACTCACACTAAGCACACAAACACAAGCAATCATCACAAAATTTCACACCACTCCTATTCAAGCTTATTCAATGGGAGTCCTAAACTTAATCATATGAACCGGTGCTGTTTCCGCCATGTGACGGGGGTGATCCATGCATGGGTGCATGCCATGGTGAGTTGGCAGTCCATGTATGGTTAGATGGCGTTGATCGGGAACACCAGATCCATCTATAAATGGGACATGAGAAAACTTTGAGAAGGAAGAAATAACTCCAAAACATCAGAAGTTATGGAGCAAGAAAGCAAGGGTGTTGCTGTCCAAAAGAAGAGACAAGGAGGGGTTGAATTAACAAGGAAGTGCAGCAGCAAGTAATTTTTTTGAAAATAGTAGTTTAGAGGAGTATTCCTATGTGTTCTAGAGTGTCCATTCTACCTAGGCTTGCATCCTACGGTCAATGTGGTTCTGATGCCAATCTGTGCACTCTACCTAGGCTTGCGTCCTACGGTCAACGTAGCTCTGATACCAATTTATGACGCCCGGTCCCGTAAAACATGGAACCCAGCTAATGCATATGTGTGCCCAGGATGTTCATCACACATACACATGTAATCCACAAACTGAATTCAGAATATAACCATGAATAACAGGGTTTAAGTACTTTATTACATCAATCTCTAACTTATTCTTGCAGCGGAAGTCTCTAACTTATTCTAGCAGCGGAAGTCTCTAAACGATAGCAGAAGCAAACTAAACAGCAGCAGCGGCTCCATCTCCAACTCCACAGGCAAGTTGACGATAGTTCGCACGCCTAGTACTCCACATGGTCTTCAAAGTACTTCTCTCCTGTTGCTGATGTTTGTATGATAACGCAAGGGTGAGTACATGTCATACTCAGCAAGTGTGGGAAAAGTATGACATGCAGCTTACAACAAGGTAGGAATAAAAAGGCTCATTGCAGAAAGAAAATTTTATTTCACAAAACACGATAAAAACAGTAACTGATTCTTAGTGAGTTAAATCCCAACATAACCATGTTATAACAGCAACATACCTCCATCATGTCTCAACCAGCCATTAATCTTTCTCAACTTTCATCTTATACTCATGATATCCATAACCATCTCATATTCATCTCTCCAAAACCATCTCATATTCATATCTCCAAAACCATACTCATTGTCAAGACTCAACAGTCCCGGAACCAATCCCAATGACCATACCATAACCATACCAATAACCATCCTGATAACCATCCCATCTAATCATGTGAGTTGGCCAGGCGCTTGTGACCGTAAGCACGGCTATCATGATAGTTTTACACTCTTAAGAGGTTGCACCACTTTACCCACAAGTTTGTGATTTCGTCACCCATCGGCGACTTCAGAACCTCCATTATACCAGTACACAACCGTCGGTGTATGGGCAAAAGATCACAAAATAGCCTTTACAAAGGGGTTACTAGATGTATGGACTCACTAAGATTTCACCAGCAGGCTCGAATCACCATTCTCCCACCTACGGGCCCCCTCTTGTGCCATGCGGTTCCCAGGGCAGTCCTCTCTCGACTCCCATTCCCCGCGCCTTCCATGGTCCATAACAATCTAGCAACTTACCTAATTAGTCAGCTAAGCCGCACCCATATTTGGCCTTGTGGTGGCACTGTTTTCCTAGCATGTGTTGGCATGAACCGGTCCTTAGATCTACGGCAAGTAAGCCACCATCTCATTCTACCACATCCACGAACCAAGCTTGCCTAGATCTCCCCCAATTCATGTTCAATATCATCATCAAGTTCTCATTAACATTATTCATATGAGTGCAGTAGCTAGACATGTTCTATCTCGCTTCCCATATCTCGTAGATTAGCGAAGCAAAAAGGAAAAACAACCATACCCGACTCATTAACTTTCCCAGCGACAAGGGTGATTAACAAAACTAGTAAACTCCTATAAAAGGATATCCCATCAAGTTGACTCAAGCATACACGTTTTCGCAAACAAAACAGTTTCAAAACATGGGATCAATATGGTCAAGGGGCACTTGCCTTGTTCCTGTGGCTTTTGTTGCTCACGTGTCTCAAAGTCTTGGTGCTGTAGTCCTTCGTAGATAGCTTCCTGAGCTTTTCCTTCTACTCACGACCACGCACATACAAAATTGTAGCAATCAAACATCATGCACAAACTGTACTCAAGATGCAATGATATAGATGGATGCCAATCCTATGGTGCAGTTTAATTTGTACGTGCTCTTGCATGTTTTAATAGGCTTGCATGGGTTTTATGGTGAACAAAGGTGTATGTATCAAGTGTGGATGTGGTGATGATCTTGACTCAAGATCTAGATCAATTCCACCGTCAAAAACCGATGAACATGTGATCTATCAACACGAAAAAGCTTCTGTTCAAAGAAACAGATGCGTAGAAACCGTGGTGATGTCGTAAGGTGGTAACGAAGACCTACCTCACTTCTCCCTGGTGGCAGGGTCTTCCTCCTAGCAATGGCAGCAGGACAGATCGTCGACTCTCTTCCGGCGACGGCAAGCGTGACAGGGCTTGTCGGCGGTCTCACCGGTGGCTGAACTCCGGCGAAGGAGGTTAACTCGGCGAGTTGGGGGCTAGGGCCTCTAAGTGTCGACTTGGGAAAAGGTGTTACGGTCAAGGGGGTTTTCGGGTTCAAATTATAAAGGGATAAAGAAGAGTCCTACTCTGATTGGATTTCAAATAAGAGTCCTATTCAATTTTGTTTTGGATCTTAACAACTTATCTTCAATTGATTTGGGTGCGGTATCAACGTGAAATAAATCATGTCGGTTTCCTCAGTACCGGTTACTCGCGCACAGGGGAAAAACCGCTTAAGGATCTCATCCTTCCGCAGGGATGGGCTCCGGAGGCTCCACGTGTCCAGCGGGGGCCTGGCCTCCCTTTTCCCGCAGAAGCGAGCTCCGGGTGCGCCACGTGTCTAGCGGGCGGGACCTCCCTTTCCCTCAGAGGCGAGCTCTAGGGGCTCCACGTGTCAGTTCTGGACCTCCCCTCTCCTCTGAGGCGAGCTCTGAGAGTGCCACGTGTCAGTTCCGGACTTCCCCTCTCCTCAGAGGCGAGCTTCGAGAGTGCGACGTGTCAGTTCCGGACCTCCCCTCTCCTCAGAGGCGAGCTCCGAGAGTGCCACGTGTCTAGCAGCGCCAGACTTCTTTTCTCCTCAGAGAAGAGCTCCGAGCTCGACACGTGTCCAACAGCATCAGACCTCCCTTCTCCTCGGAGGTAAGCTATGAGGATCACACGTGTCATGCAGTGTCGGACCTTCCTTCTCTTTGGAGGTGGGCTCCGAGGACGGCACATGTCCATCGGGACCGGACCTCACTCCCTCCACAGGGGTGAACTCCGAGAGCGACACGTGTCCAGCGGAGCTGGGCCTCGCTTCTCCACAGAGACTAGCTCCGGAGGCGACACGTGTCCCGCGGGGTTGGGCCTCGCTTCCCCGCAGAGACTAGCTCCGGGGACAACACGTGTCCAGCGGGGCCAGGCCTCGCCCTTTCTGCAGAGGTGAGCTCCGAGCCTGCCGCGTGGCCAGCAGGCCGCGGAAAGTGTTGACGGCGCTCCTCGGTGAATTGGAATTGGCTCCTTTTAGCTATCTTTCTCCTGTTCTACTTCTTTAAAAATGTTTCTCTATATGAAATATGTATGCAGGCATGGATACGAAATTGAGGGTGTCACAGCAAGCTAGCTGGATCTTTGGTTGATCATGTAACCCTAATTTGGGTTTAGACCGAGACTTAGGAGGATGAACTAGGGTTAGGTAGTTTTGGAAATTCTAACTACCCGCTTGATCATTTGCTAAAAGGTTTTTGGCTACACCATCTAGGATGCCAACACACCTTTCTTGTGTAGGGAAATGAAGGCAACGATGGCTGTGGTGTGCTGTCCACGGTGAATCAAAGCGAGCTCCGCCGGGGCACCTCGGGAGCTCGTCTTCAATTTGCAGCCAACAGTAGCAAGCAATGCCGGAGTGGAGAAGGGCAAACGCCAGATCACATGGGTGCGCTTCTTTTATGTGTGGAAAGCTAGATCATTCGAGTTAGAGTGGCGGTATGTGATTGGAAAACCGAGAGCACAGCATCGGCTGTTCTTCGCGCGCGGGAGAAAGAACAGCGAGAGCTTAGCTACAAGTGAAGAGAAGAATTTCGGTTGTGCTACACGTGTGGAAGATAAGAGCAGAGGCAACGCTCGGGAGAGCAGGAGATGGCACCGGTAAATTGTTGGGAATGGTTCGGCCGGCATGCTGTCGAGCGCCCGTGCGAGGGAAGAGTCGGTTCTGAACAGAGGCAATGACATGGGGGTCCACAGCCCCTAAATTCATCTCCCCCTGTGCTTTAAGATTCCCACAAAGCTTTTGTCCAAAAATCAGCAAAATTGGAGAATAGGCCAAAAGAAATATGGGGAACTCGAGTCTGAAATCAGATTTTGATATTGAGCTTGTTTGGTTCAGATTTCAAATTCAAATTTGAATTTGAATGTGCTCTCAATTATTCCTTTGAATAAATGGTAGATGAGCTCCAAAAATATCCAAATTTGGAGTAGAAGCTTTTTGATACATGTATAATGCATTGGTTAATTCACTTGTATGCAATTGGACAATCTGAACATGAACCCTTTTAAAAGATTCAAATTGTGTTTAAATTTCCCCCGTCCTCTTCATAGTAATTGTTGACATGAATTCAAATCAGGGAGTGAAGTTCTCTGCTCATGTTAACATGTGCTAATCATGAGTTGAAGAAATTTTTTAACTCCCTCACATGTCCATTGTGGGTTCATTATTTCATGTGATACATAATGACCCTTTTCTTCTCCTTAACTTTGCTTCATAAGTTGAAATGTAACTTTACAAAAGGTAGGGCTGTTACACCTTGGTATGTTACCCCATCAGTAGTGATTTCAAAAAACCAAATTTCAAAAAGATCGAAACACCCGAACCGAAATATCAGGTAGAATGAACATCCACTCTTAGAGGTTCGTATATTATAGAGTTACCGAACGACTACACCTACTAAGACTTTATCCTCGTATGGAAGGTGGAGTCCGAGTGAGGATATTGTTTGGACTCTGTAAAGATAAGGAAAAGAATCCACACGTATCAAGACTAAACATAGCAAGTTATAGATGGAATCTTTGTTAGATGAATCTACTTTATAACTGACCCAGGTCATGTTTTAAGACCCCTGGACCCTATAAAAGAGGGGGAGAGGCAACGAGTCGGGAATCAGACATCTGATATCCAATACCACAGTAGCAACTCTCATAAATCGCTGTAATCTCGCTATTAAAAGAAAACCAATCAAACAGGGTATCATATTATCTTGCCGCGAAGGTATTAAACCTGAATAACTCATGTCTTATGTTACTGTTGCAACCATCGATATGTAGGTACCTTTATTTACTCTCCCTCGATCTTGTTCTATAAAGTCCCTTGTGTCAATTGGCGTGCCAGCCTGCCAGGAAGGGGATTCACGTGTTATGATGGTCGCAGTGTATATTGCGAGGGCCTCACGGCCTCGTCGAGCCAGGATCACACTGAGGAGAGCTGTGTTGCACAGCACCGGATAACACACATAAAATGGTATAAAGCGGAAGCAAAGTTTTATTGCATAAACGATATTATGAATATTTTTACAACAAAATATTTTCAGTCTACACTCACGGGCATAGCTATGCCTCGAGTTCACGTTCAGCCCGTGAACGTGTCCTCGCTAGCACACACGCACACTAACACGGCGACGTGCACGACTCCCGCTCGACGGGGTTTCCCTCTTGGGGTTCCGTCTCCTCCTCAGAAGTCCCTTCCTCATAACACCCTGCAAAAGCTTCAAACACAAGCAGTGAGCACGATGCCTCAGCAAGTCTGACCCGTCTCTCCTATACATGAAACTTCTACATGAGGGATTCAGGGTACACGAGGTAAATAAGTTGCAAAGGACTCGCCTAATTATTTGAACCTTACTTTCAAGTTTTAGCAGCAGGTTGTGGAGAACCTCACGCTAAGGCACATGAGAGAGCCGCAATCAAACAAGAAACGCATTGCTCTCATGTACTTTGCCCAAGGTTGAAAAGAACTTTAATTCACTCTAAACTACAGCAAGTCATTAACAATCAAGGTATAGCTTTCAATCAGCAGCTTTTACATGACTCTAGCATGTTCTTTCTACGTCACGGTACAGTGAACAAGTGGTACTCACTGACCATGAGGGATGGCGATTATAATCGATTTACGCCTCCAGGGTTACCCGAATAACCAGTCACGTACGCCTGTACTCGATGTTGCCTACAGGAACCATCACGGACGTCGTACACAACCACCTTTCATCCATCAGCCAAATGTTGAACCGGTCCTATCGTCCCGAGCAAGAGGTCTCTGCGCGCGCATCCGCAGTGCCGCCAGCTGATTTACACCTCAAGCTCTCAACCTACCCTCTGGACGACAAGCAATGCCTCAACACCCAGCTACCAGAATTACATCGGTTTCCCGGTTCCCATATATCCGGTAGGTCTTTGGTACTGTTCTAGCTTGTTCAACAGGCCCGCACATGGCTTGGTCCTCAATCTACATGAGCGGAGCTATGGCACCCAGGCTCCAACGTCCTGCTGCCCTTACCCTCCGCTCGGTCTCATTTTTCTTGCCATGTGTTCCATTTGCTATCTTTACCCGAGTAGTGCGCCTCTAGCCTATTCTCGCGAGCAGTTCCAACTACTCGACTTGTACCGAATCCTACACTATCCTGGCATTGCAGTAGCTAATAGAGGTTTACAAACCTAAGCCCAACCCAGGGTTTTCTTGGCTATGCCTTTGGGTTTTCAAACACGACTCTAATGCAAAATTTAAGTGGGTGCTCAAAGTAAGTTCTCAAAACAGTAAAATTTATAAAAAGGCTAATGAAAACCGGAGCTTGCCTTGCTGCTATTGGTTGAAGGCTAGCTGTTCTTCTGGAGTGATGAAGTCTAAAACTTCAGGCTCCTCCTCAACCTTAGCGACTACATGAGATAAATACATATATGTATCAATTTGAATGCATTTGAATTGAAGTTGAATTTGTGAGGACTATAAGTCTTAATAGACAGGCCCAATGACTCTGAAATTTTTGCTGTGGTTTGGATACAACCTAAACAGAAACTTGGCCAAGTTTCATTTGCAGCAAAGCTCATTTGATCTCTCCATAAATAATTGTGTACTTGTCTTTAATTGGAGCTCTTAGGATGTTCTAGGGGTTTTCATGGAGCAAGCCATGACTTTCTGAAAACTATATTTTCATATGGTTCTAATGGAGTTGGTTTCACTTAATTTGAAGGCTCCAAGCTAAAGATATGAGCTAAACAATTTCAGGGAAATTCTGAAAATGTTTCTGGACAATTTCCATTTTCTCTGGAACAGTTTTATTAATCACACCATTAGGTGGATCAAATGAGCTCGAATGGATCTGAAATTTTTATTGTAGCTCAAGGATATTATGGTGAACATCCTGGCAAAATTTCAGAATTTCCCCCCAAAAGGTTATCCAGTTAAAATTCTAAACATTTTAAATTTTGAAGAATTAATTCTGGAGAAATAAGGATTTTCATAAGGTGAAACTTGATTTGTTGGAAAGTACTCAGAGAGCTGAATCCAACAAAATTTGGTTAACTCGATTTGGAGTTTTCTATCCAAAGTTATGTGGGTTTGAAATTGAACTAAATCTGAAAATCGGGGAAATGTTTAAAACACTGCACGTGGGTCCCACGCACAGTGCCTTCTTCAACCTCCTGCCAGCGCCCGAGCGCGCGACACACAGCGAAGGTGGTGTGGCTCGTTCTCAGCCGTTGCTGCCTAATTCTCGACACAGATTCTTCCTACGTGACCCTTGGAGCACGGCGCGCACGCCGGGCAACTTCTCGCGCCTCGACATCGCCGGGAACATAGTTGGCGACGGTGGCGGCGGGATTTGAGCTCGGGTCTGATGGTGATAGCTCGTCTCGGCGGTGAATACGATCAACCAGCGGGTCACAAAGCACCACTAGGGCACAGGAAAGCTAACCTGCCCTCCTCTTGGCCGGAGATCGCCGAGAAAGTAGACTTCACTAGCGACCCGAGCCGTTTTCACCGGCGGTGGCCAAAATATGGTGCTCTGCTCACTGGTTGATCATCATCGCTAGGATTTGTCTGAGGTAACCGTGAGGTGCTACTCTAGCTTCAGCTCGACCAGGATCTCCAGTAATCAAGTGATCAAGATGAATTTCGGATTTTGGTTCTCGGTGTTCTATACGACGATCGTCGGGAAAAAAGAAATTCTGGCTAACCGGCGCTAAGATGGAGCTAGGGAGCTAGGGGAAAGCTACTAGACCTTGATGCTAACTTCAGAGACCAGTTGTCTGCGCCAGAGAAGCTTGGAGCTACCCGGGCGACAGTGTCAAGTCGGAGGTGCTTCGGAATGAATTGGGAAGTGGAAGATTGGCTCGGGAAGCTCGAGGGGAGCTGATCACGAGCAACTGAGGGTCGGAGCACGTCGAGCAAAGGTCAGCAGTGCCGTTTGTGGCCTCAGTTCGCGGTGGAAGTAACATGTTACGCCGGTCGACGGCGAGGTGGTGGTTTTGGGATGCGGCAGCTTTCTCCGGTTTCACGGTGTGGGAGAACACCGAGGCAGTGTGAAAACAAACTTCTGTCGTCGGTGGCTCGGAGATAAGAAGCTGAGGACGTCGGTCAGGAGCTGGAACCACCGAGCAGGAGGTGGCGCCAATCGCTTTTCACGCCGTGGCGCGAGCTGCTTCAGCCCGCTAAACAGAGCACGGCGCCTCAGTCGGTTCTCCTCGGTTGAGTGACTGACAGGGGGGCCCACTTCACATTTTAACCTCCAAACTTCAATTTTCCTACTGCTCTAAACAGTAATGCCCCTAATACCCTTTTCAATTTGAATTATCCACCAAATGCCCATTTGAACTTGATAGAATTCAAATTGTGAAGTGTTTGAATATATTTATAGCACATATGCAGTTTGAAATTCAAATTGAATTTGAATTTTCTAAACTTGGATCATGTCAAGATCAATTCCAAATGGAGTGAAAATTGGGGTATGAGCTCACAAAAATATGCTGAGTGTGAATATGAATCCCATTTTTGAATTCATGGGATGAAAGGAGTTTGAATTTGAATTGGAGTTCAAATTAGCCTCTTTCCAATTGTACCCAAAAATACCTCAAAAAGTTTTGGATTTGGGTGAAATTTGGCATGAGCATTCCTAGCAAGGTGTAGGAGTTTTTCATATGCTAAGCCCCTATACGATGCATGTGGGAAATATCACTTTTGCATTTTGTGAGTTCATCCTCTAATGACTATATTGATTGTGGTTACTTGCTCTTCAAATGTGTTCATAAGTTGTCCTCAAATGAGGTGTGTGTGGTGTGATGAACACTTTGGATGTGTGCAAAAACTTAGGCCCTTACATTCCTCCCCCCTTAAAAGAATCTCGTCCCGAGATTATAAGGTGAAAATGAGAGAGAGGACGGTGGGAAATTACCGTATGTGCGACGTGAAAACGTTGGGGTAGTTAGCGTGAAGAATTCCTTCGCTCTCCCATGTTGCTTCATCTACGGAGTGATTACTCCATAGAACTTTGTAGAACCACAATGTACGGTTGCGTGTGGTTTGGGCCTTTTCATCAATTATCTGAACCGGTTCCTCCCAATACGTGAGATCCGGTTTCAGTTCTTCAATATCCCCCAGCTGAATGGTAGTTGATAGCTTAAGACACTTCCTCAGCTGAGAAATGTGAAAGACGCCGTGCACACCGGAAAGTGTCACCTGTAATTCCAGCCGGTATGCAACTGATCCACATCTTTCCACAATCTGAAATGGACCGATGAATCGGGGTGCCAACTTTCCTCTCACCCCGAATCTGTTTACGCCCTTCATTGGAGACACACGTAGATACACATAATCCCCAACTTCGAATTGTAATGGGCGTCTTCTCTGGTCCGCATACTGTTTTTGTCGGGATTGGGCGGCCTTTAGGTTCGCTTGAATCATCTGAACCTTTTCCTTCGCATGGTTAACAAGATCAATCCCAAAGGTGACCCTTTCGCCAGACTCACACCAATTCAGCGGTGTTTGGCATTTTCTCCCGTATAGCGCCTCATGGGGCGCCATCTTAATGCTGGCTTGGTACCCATTGTTGTACGAGAACTCGGCTAACGGTAAGTGATCATCCCAATTCTTACCGTGGTTGATAGCATAAGCTCATAACATATCCTCTAAAATTTGATTTACCCACTCAGTTTGCCCATCCGTCTGCGGGTGGTACGCTGAACTACGGATCAGCTTCGTCCCCAATGCAGCGTGTAGCTGCTCTATAAAATGGGACACAAATAAAGTGCCCCGATCCGATATGATGGTGCGGGGTACGCCGTACAAGCATAGGATCCGTGAGATGTACATTTAAGCATACTTCTTGGCATTGTAGTTGGTGTTGACCGGGATAAAATGGGCAACTTTGGTGAGCCGATCGACGATCACCCACACGGAATCATGCTTCTTAAATGTGGTGGGTAAACCGACGATGAAGTCCATGCTCACATCTTCCCACTTCCAGGCAGGAGCGCCCAGCAGTTGTAGCAGTCCCGGTTTTCTCATGTGGTCTGCCTTCACCCTTCGACATGTATCACATTCGAACACGTATTTTGCGATCTCCAGCTTCATTCGTGTCCACCAAAACTTGTTTCTGAGTTCATGATACATTTTTTTGCTGCTGGGGTGAATAGAAAACTTTTACAAGTGAGCCTCATCAAAGATTTTCTTCCGTAACTCCGGGTTACGGGGTACGACAATCCGGTCCTTGAACCATAGGACGCTGTCTCCATCTTTCCGGAAACATTTCAGCTCCCCACTGTCTACACGTCTCCGCAAATGCGACATGCCCTTGTCATGTTTCTGAGCTGCCACTATTTCTTCACGGATGGTGAGGATCAAAGCTAAGTTGTAGAGAGCTCCATGTGGAATCACGTGCAGTGGTGGCTCGCTCTCGTCCAACGGTGTGATGGTCAGATTGTTGATGTGTGACTTGCGACTCAGCGCATCCGCCACTACGTTTGCTTTGTGGGGGTGATAATGGATCTCTATTTCGTAATCCTTTATCAATTCTAACCATCTTCGCTGCCTCATGTTCAGATCTTTCTGAGTGAATATGTACTTGAGGCTTTTGTGGTCGGTATATAAAGCACGAGATTACCGAGTAGGTAGTGTCTCCACATTTTGAGTGCGAGTACCACGGCAGCGAGCTCTAAGTCATGAGTTGGGTAATTCTGCTCATGGTTTCTGAGCTGCCGTGATCCATACGCGACCACCCTTCGGTCTTGCATCAGCACACATCCGAACCCGATGTCGGATGCATCGCAGTACACATCGAACGGTTTTGTTGTGTCTGGCTGCGCAAAACCGGTTCTAATGTTAGGTGTTTCACTAATGTCCTTGAACGCTGCTTCACATGCTGGACTCCAAACATAGTTGGTAGCCTTTTTCAGCAGCTCAGTCATAGGCTTTGCAATCTTTGAGAAGTTCGGAATGAACCTCCGATAATATCCCGCGAGTCCGAGGAAGCTCCGTACCTCATGAACAGTTATCGGGGACTTCCAATTCAGCACTTGTGTGATTTTACTCGGGTCTACAGCGATGCCCTCCGCTGAGATAATATGCCCAAGAAAAGGCACCTGCGATATCCAGAATTCGCACTTGCTGAATTTCGCGTATAGTTGGTGATCCCGCAGCCGTTGCAAGACTATACGCAGATGCTTCGTGTGTTCTTCCTCCGACTTGGAATATACCAATATGTCGTCGATGAAGATCACGACAAACTTGTCCAGCTCTGGCATAAATACCGAGTTCATCAAATACATGAAGTGAGCTGGAGCATTGGTGAGGCCGAAGGACATGACCAGGTACTCGTAGAGTCTGTACCTCGTCGAGAACGCCGTCTTCGGAATATCCTCAGCCTGTATCTTAATCTGATGGTACCTAGATCTTAAGTCCATCTTGGAAAAGGTCTTTGCTTCGACCAACTGATCAAACAACATGTCGACCCGTGGTAACAGGTACTTGTTCTTGATCATTACGGCGTTTAGTGGATGATAGTCCATGCAAAGCCACAATGTCTCGTCTTTCTTCTTCACAAAAAATACCGAACAACCCCATGGCGAGAAGCTCGGCCTAATAAAACCCTTCTCCAACAGGTCCGTTAACTGTGTCTTTAGTTCAGCCAATTCCTTGGGCGTCTTCTTGTACGGCCTTCGGGATATTGGCATAGTTCCCGGTGCAAGTTCAATCTTGAACTCCACGTCTCGGTCGGGCGGCATCCCCGGTAAGTCATCCAGGAACACGTCAGGGAACTCACGGACTACTGGAATATCTTCCAATCTGATGGTGGTAGCTTAATATACACTTGGAAGTTTTATTTCTGGACTCTCCAGAAATAATGAATGTGACTCATGCATTTCTGAGTGTAGATGCACGACTGGGAGGACGGTGTCTAAAATAGCGCCGTGGTGGGTTAACCACGACATCCCTAAGATGACATCAACCTTTTGTCCCTCTAAAGCTATGAGAGACGTGGGGTATATTCTACCCGCTAAGCATAATGGTACTTCGGAAACCATCATGCTTGCTGAAATCTTCCCACCAAGTGAACAAATCAAATATGGACTTTTGGTGGGTAGTATTTGCAAGCTGCGTTTAGCAACAAAAGCTTGGCTAATAAAATTATGCGTGGCGCCTGAATCAAATAACACTATGGCGGGATGTTGGTGCAGTTGGAACATACCCGCAAGGATTGGCTCTCCCTCCGGCACGTCCTCTATGGCGAGTTAGTGGATGGTGCCGGGCTTAGGATTTGCCCACCACGCATTAGTGGGGTTCCGGGGATGATTCCTCCCCGGAAACTGTGGTGCTACTCCGCCGCCTTGCCTCTCAAGACAGTTATTGGCAAAGTGTCCTGGGCAACCACATTAGAAGCATGTGGCTGCTGACTCGCCCGTGCTTGGGGGACGAAATCCCGGCATGCGCTGCTGAGGTGCAAACGCACGCGGCATCACCCGCTGCTGCTGTTGTTGCTGTGGAGGTGGTACTGGTAGTGCCGGCCTGAATGCCTGTGGAGAATAGGGCCGACTGCAGAATGGCATCGGCCTCTGTGGTGGCTGCCAACGTTGAAGCGATGGTGAGCGATTCACCATCTGGTATTTTTGAGAAGGACCACCTCCTTCTCCGCTGCTCTGTGGCACGCTTCGCTTCCTCTCCGCCGCCGCTAACTCCTTGCCGGAGTCCTCCTGAACAATCACAGCATCAATAATATCATTGAGGCTGCTGCAATTGGACATCGTCAGCTTGTCTTTCAGGAGTGGGTTAAGCCTCTGGTAAAAATGATCCCGCCGCTTCTCGTCAGTATCGACGTGATAAGAAGCGTAGAGTGTCAGATCATTGAATGCCCTGGAGTATTCCAGCGTGTTCCGGCTTCCTTGCTGCAGGCGAAGTAACTCCTGCGTGTTCCTCTTCATAAGACCCAGCGGTATGTGATAGGCCCTGAAGGCCGTCCAGAACTCCGCCCAGGTCATAACTCACTCGGTGGGTTGCGAGGCACAGTAGTTCTCCCACCAAGCGCTCACAGATCCTTGCAGTTGTTGGATCGTGAACTGAGTCTTGTGCTGCTCACTCACTTGGAGCAGCCCGAACTTCATCTCCATCGTGCGTAGCCAGTTGTCCGCATCGAGGGGTTCATCCGCCCTTGAGAATACTGGGGGATGAGTAGCCAGAAAGTCGGAGTAGGAGCTTTGTTGGTGCTCCTCACGATCTTAATGCCTCTCGGGTCGAGACATATTTGCAATAAGCGTCTGCAGCAACTCCGTGTGCTGCTGATGAGAACCCACCATAGCTGCAACGATGTCGGCCAATGTAAGCGTTGGTGGTGGCGGTTGTTGCTGTTGCTGTTGCTGCTGTTGCTGTCCCGAGGAATCCTCGGGAGGCTGTTGGAGGCATCTCCCCCCTGACTAGAACCCCCAACGTCTATGTTGGCACGAGTGCGAGTCATTCTGAAATTCAAAACAGCAGCGATCAGCACATATCATACTTAAAATTCCATATGAAACAGTAGGTATTGAAGTGACACATGAATAACTTGCACAACACTCACATATATTGATAAAGCATAAACTTTATACAAGATACATTATTATCGGGTCTTCGAGAAGTTGTGCTCATGTCTTCACTACCTATACATATACTATTGTCTACACAACATGTCACCGATTACAAAAGTTTTTCCTACACCACCTTGCTGCCCTACTTGGCAATGGTAACTCACTACTCGGAGTAGAACTCAACCTCCTGTGGTTCGTCCTCCTCTGCTACCTCTGCTGGTGGCTCCGGGTCCATGACCTCCTCTTCCGGTTCAGGTTCCCCCATCGCTGGGATACCAAAACCACGGGTACGGCACCTACCATCGGTAGGCCCGTTAACGGAGGTACGAGGTCCTGCAATGCATGCACCTCGTCCATGGCCTGGTTGTAATCCTCTTCCCAGCCTTGCCCCTCGTCAATAGCGTCATCACGCTCTTGAGTGAGGACCTCATTTTTCTGGGTCAAGGCCTGCACTTGCTGTTGCAAAGCCGTGATGTCGACACGGCTTTTCTTCTTTGCCTTCTTCAGACGATGCAACTGATTATGTTGTTCATTCAGTAGCTTTATCGTCAGAAGGAGAACATTGCAGAGTGCGCCGTGAGCACTCTCGAAATGGTGTCCATGGCTGGTGCTCTCCTTGAGCTTCACGGCAAGACAATCCATATGAACAGCTTGGCTATCCGTCACGGCTTTTCCTGCCCTCAACTGGAGGCTGAGGTTCGCCTCCGCGGGGTTGTACCTTATGCAACCCGGATCTGTTGCCTCCACGTACCTTTCCCTCCACACATGATTAGCTCGTCCCTCCACCGGAACGAGCGTGTATGGAGTACCCTCCATAGCTCTCACGTGTAGTTGGCAGAAATGCGACATGGTGTCGTGTCACACCCGGTTTGTCCAAAGAACAACCGAGTGAATATCACATGTATGCCAGGATCATTTTCTCATACATGTGATGACAAATAGTGAAGCATCATTTATTACAAGACAAATGTTTGAATATAAAACAAGTCTTACATAGCATAATGTCTTGATGGACGGTAATATGTTCATAACATGTAAATAAAACAGCAGCGGAATATAAATCTTGTGGGCTCCGTCACATGTGTTGCCCGGGGGACTCCGTGAACCTAGAATCCTTCTTCGGGTCCGAAGTCTTGGTCATTGAACACCACATCATTCCCTTGGCCTGAGCAGCAATTAAAACCAACAGAAAAGCAAGCTTGAGTACCGTTGGTACTCAGCAAGTGAGGGAAAGTTATGTCATGCATGGCTAGAGCAAGGAGAGGTTGAACTCATGGTTAAAGCACTACACAATTAATACCTATCGCCTTAGCTTATTAAGCACCTACATTACTACATAGGTGAAATGGTCCCAATCTCCCAACCCATCATCAAAATCAAGTAACCATAACATCATTTCCAATGTTAAGCTCCCCGCTTAACATCCTCAACTTCCAAATTCATCATCCTCTAATCATGAATAAGTCCAAGCCGCTCTTGACCGTGAGCATGGGTGTCATGACAATTTTGACTCTGCAGAGTTTGCACCACTGTACCCACATGTAGTGATTTCATCCCCCGTTGCCGGGTGGACTAAAAGAACCTCCATTATGCCAGTGGCCGCGAACCACGTTCACACTTCCTAGGTGTGTAGCTAGGAGATCACTACGAGGCCTTTACAAAGGGATTTCTGACGAGCGTGGGCCCACTGAGGTTTCACCCCTAACAGCATACAAGAGGCTCCAACCCCGCTGCAGTGGCCCCCTTTTGAGCCTTGCGGTTCATATGGTAGTACAGCTGACACCTATTCCCCGCACCATCCAAACACCCATAGTACGCCGGAGGTACACCTAATTAATTGGCCAAGCTGCCCCATCTGAGCATGTGGTTGGCACGGTAAAGCCAGGTTACATGTTCCATGAACCGGTCCTTAGGATCCAGGCAAGCACTAAACACAAACACGAGTCTTGTGCACACAGCACCAACCAAATCATCCAACTTGCCTCGATCCCTACCTCTACATAACTCATAATATCTCATTCAAGAGTAAGGTAAATAAGTTGATGATCTCATATCCCACGTATCCCATTCTAAGCATGACTAAGCATAAGTAATATGAATGAATGACATAATAAAATAAATCCCAACCCAGGCTACAAGGAAGTTAGATAATGAAAATCTAAGGAAACTTCCTAGCTTGGGTACCATATTCCAAATTGACAATGCAATTAATTAAATTCTAACTACACATCCTAGTATAGGATTAAAGTGGTCAAGGACACTTGCCTTCTTCCTGTTGCTCTGGGAATGGAAAGTCTTGATCTTGAAAGGTGAGAACCTGCTCTGGGGCTGGTTCTACTCATGCCAATACACACATAGCAAAAGAAAACAACATTCCATAAGCCATAGTCCACACTTCCACTCATGCAAACCGCACATACATACATATGAAAGTCATTCACATTTTTAAGTGTTGTGGTTACCCTAGATGTGTTGATTTTAGGCCTACATGCACTTTTAAACATATATATTATTTCTAACTTTTGTATTCAGATTTCTAATTGCACACTATATATGAATTTCCAATTTGAACAAATTCTCTATATTTGATTAATACACTTCTTAGCCACAAAATTTGCATGAATGATAATTTCCTACTCCAAATAGGTTTTCAGATCTTCTACAAAATCTTAATTTGAAGTTTTTAGATTTGGAGACCTCATTTAACATTTTCTAATTATGCATACCTATTTTCCTATATTTTCACATTTATTTTCTATGCCTAAAAGTGAACTTTAATTATTAAAATAGTAATACATATCACCTAAACAGAATAGGTTCTGATCTAAAATGTTCAATAAAATATCTTTGAACTTCCTCTCTGATGGTGATCAAATTAAATTTATTTTACCCATTTTAAGAATTATTTTCTAGCCTAAAAATGAATTCCAGAAATTATAAAAGTAAACAGCACTTAGTCAGATTTCATTTCAGTCTAAAATCAGTTCTCAACTCATTCTAAATGTTTTCCAAGTGTTAGGAAAATTTACATTTGTATTTACACATGTGTTTACATCACCATTTGAATTTAAATTCTACTCATATGTTCAAATTTCTGAATTTAATACCCTATAGGGTCTAAAGGGCAAATCCACCCTACTGCAGGGTCTACTTTACTATTTCCTAAATTTTCAGGGGTCTAATTACACAAAACAGAGAGGTTTTCCTAATTTTTATTAAGTCCAGGGGCTAAAACTGATTTTTAAATGAATTTACATGAATTTATGAAGGTCCATGAGCTAGATCAGAAGTTTCCGGGGCTAGCTCGTGTTTTCCGAGATCCCCAGGGGGTAGCGCGTAAGATTCCCGGCCTTTATAACGCGGGGCTGACGTGGGCCGTTGGATTTAAAACAGGCGGCTGGGATTATAACGCGAAGCGGTACGGGTTAGATCTATTCGGGACCGCACGATTTAAAATGGACGGGCCTCAGGGGGCCACGTCGCCCTGGCCGTGTGCTGGCGGCGCTGCCCGGCGGCGCGCGGCGGCGGGAGGCGGCGATCTCACCGGAGAACTTCGGGTTTTCGTCTATACTTCCTAAAACTTGGATTCCTTGGCATAGAACGGAAGAGGGGAGGTAGGGGATCTCAACTCGGGATTTTTCTTGAGCTCGGAGGCCCTGGAAGTCGGTCGGCGACAAGGTCCGAGGGGAAAACGCGGCGGTGCTCACCGAAGCTGTGTCTAGAGCGCAAAACACCGGGTTTCCTTCACCTGCATGACTCCCCGGCGGCGGTGGAACACGACAAGCTCGTTAGATCAGAGAATCCGGACGAGAATCAAAGGAAAACGGCGGTGGGAGCTTCGGTTCTCACCGAGGACTGAGGCGGCCGATCGGGGAGGAAAAAGGGGTGGATTTCGGCATTTAAATGGGCGAGGGAGAGCGGCGGGGGTTGGTTTAGATGTGCAGCAGCGCGTGGGCTGGACATCGTGGCTCCGGAGCAAGAAAATCGGCGTGGCAGCGGCGATCGGCGCGGAAGTAGCATGGCGGTTAGGTGCGTGCGCGGGGAGGGGGATGACACATGGGCCCCGCGCGTCAGAGAGAGGGAGAGGGGGGGAGCAGCCGCGGGATTTGGGCCGGCTGAGGTGGGTTTCGGCCCACTGGCCGTTTTTCTTTTTCTTTTTTCCTTTTCCTTTTCTGTTTGGATTCAAATTTGAATTCCAGTTTAAATTTGAATTGCTTCACCACATGCAATACATCCAAAAATTTTTAAATTCCCCTCTTTAACAGGTTTTGGGGTGTTACATGTCGCGGGCTGCTACTTGCCACATTTCCTCCAGTTGTCTACCTCTCACCGTGACGGTGAACGGCACCCAACTAGATGGCGTAGGTCCTGCAGGAACTTCGACATGGATTATCCACGTCTTGTTCCCTTCCTCGCCTTCTTCCTTGGCGAGGTACTGAGGCATCTCTACGTACCTGAAATATTGAAGCATTTGCTTCAACACTTCCGGATAACCGCTGCGGTGGGAACAGTGGGATACCACCCACTGGTTCTCTAGTTGTCTATCCTCTGTCATCTGTAGAAACATATTTGAAAAAGGTCAAATATTAATTTCAACAGTAATTCATTGAGTTATAATATAAAACATGTCATTGAACTCATAAAACTTGGAAACACAACTCAAACTTAGAGTAATTTGATTGTTGGTCTGCTGCCCAAACTGACAGCCCTGACCAGTTTCCCTTTCAACCTGATTTAGACTATTCTAAAGAAAAACCAATTCTGTAGCTCAACATCCAAGTTAAATCTAACTTCAATAGCTTTCCAGAAAATATTTACTTGGCCTAAGATCTGTCCTGGTTCAAAAGTTATGAGATGTCAAAGTTGACAGAATTTCTGGAGACAATTGGACAGCACCTCCCTGCTTGAGGTACTGATTTGATCCAAGAATACCATTTAATTCTACACCAAATTTGACAAAACTTTCTGTTACAAAGTTGTAACCCACCTCATGAACTTTTTATAACTACCTCATTTTCTATTTTTGGATTTTTATGCAGGAAGTTATGCTCAATTTACAGAGAGTTATAGAGAGTATTTGCTCTGCCCTGTTTTCTGGACAGTTTCAACTCTACTGCATTTTTTGACTAGTTAAGGGATGAAACACCTCTGGATATCATCAGAAAAGTTGTAAAGCTCTCCCAAAGATTTCCAGAAATGTATCATATGACCCTAACCTCGAAAGAACTCAACCTCTAACCTCTGTTTAACTTCAGCCTTATTTCAGCTGAAGACATGGAACTCTTTCCTTAGTATCCTATAAGTTGAAAACTTGTTAGCTTTGAACATCCTGAGTAAGGGAAGAAGTTACATCACCGTTTTAGTTACATCCTGAGTTTTACAATGATGTTTATCATTTAGTGGGGTGTGACGTCGAAGCGTCACCAGTACATGTCGGTACAACGTTCCTCACAAAGAAAAACCTATACAAGACTTAGCCGGCTTCGTTAGTTCAGTGGAACTAAACATCTCTCGCACACGGATGCTACTCGTCTACCGATTCGTGGTTAGACTACCTGCAAATAACTCACACAATCAGCAGACTCGGCTGCACATCGAGCCCGGTCCCAATACAGTTCATACACCTGTCCGTCATCACTCGCACGGGTGTTCTCAAGCCAAACACGCCTTGAGCTACGTCGTCACGTTACTGACCACGTGACGGGGTCTCCCAAACTTGCCCGTAGCACACCAGGGAAGGGCGTTGCTCAAATACCCCAAATAACATGAAGAGTGGTAGAGGATATTAAAGAGGGTCGGGTTACCTGCCACCCGTGAGGCTCCACCCTTCAGCTTGTGCGCACTGGTGGACAGCGCTTACATACAACCCAAGACATATGACGTCCCGAGATGCACGATTTTTTGACATAAGCAAATAGGTTAGTATTGCCACTTTCTATATACTAATAACATCCTTATATGGGCTACTAACTCGTTCCTCACCGAGTTTTAAAAAAAGATGACCTTTTTAGTGCGTTAAACCTCAAGCGAGCTCTGATACCACACTGCGAGGGCCTCACGGCCTCATCGAGCCAGGATCACGCTAAGGGATGTTGCGTTGCACAGCACCGGATAACACACATAAAATTGTTTAAAGCGTAAGCAAATTTTTATTATATAAATGAGTTTATGAACATTTTTATAACAAAATGTGTTCAGTCTACACTCACGGGCGTAGACTACGCCTCGAGTTCATGTTCAACCCGTGAACGTGTCCCCGCTAGCACACACACACACTAACACGGCGGCGTGCACGACACCCACTCGACGGGGTTTCCCTCTTGGGGTTCCGTCTCCTCCTCGGGAGTCCCTTCCTCATAACACCCTGCAAAATCTTCAAACACAAGTAGTGAGCACGATGGTTCAACAAGTCTGACCCGTATCTCCTATACATGAAACTTCTACATGAGGGATTCAGGGTACATGAGGTAAATATGTTGCAAAGGACTCGCCTAATTATTTGAACCTTACTTTCAAGTTTTAGCAGCAGGTTGTGGAGAACCTCACGCTAAGGCACATGAGAGAGACGCAATCAAACAAGAAACGCATTTCTCTCATGTACTTTACCCAAGGTTGAAAAGAACTTTAATTCACTCTAAACTACAGCAAGTCATTAACAATCAAGTTATAGCTTTCAATCAGCAACTTTTACATGACTCTAGTTCTTTCTACGTCACGGTACAGTGAACAAGTGGTATTCACCGACCGCGAGGGACGGCGGTTATAGTCGATTTACACCTGCAGGGTTACCCGAATAACCCGTCACGTACGCCTGTACTCGATGTTGCCTACAGCAACCATCACGGGCGTCGTACGCAACCACCTTTCATCCGTCAGCCAAATGTTGAACCGGTCCTATCGTCCCGAGCAAGAGATCTCTGCACGCGCATCCGCAGTGCCGCCAGCTGATTTACACCTCAAGCTCTCAACCTACCCTCTGGATGACAAGCAATGCATCAACACCCAGCTACCCGAATTACATCGGTTTCCCGGTTCCCATATATCCGGTAGGTCTTTGGTACTGTTCTAGCTTGTTCAACAGGCCCGCACACGGCTCGGTCCTCAATCGACACGAGCGGAGCTATGGCACCCAGGCCCCAACGTCCTGCTGCCCTTACTCTCCGCTCGGTCTCATTTTTCCTGCCATGTGTTCCATTTGCTATCTTTACCCGAGTAGTGTGCCTCTAGCCTATTCTCGCGAGCAGTTCCAACTACTCGACTTGTACCGAATCCTACACTATCCTGGCATTGCAGTAGCTAATCATGGTTTACAAACCTAAGCCCAACCCAGGGTTTTCTTGGCTATGCCTTTGGGTTTTCAAAAAAGTCTCTAATGCAAAATTTAAGTGGGTGCTCAAAGTAAGTTCTCAAAACAGTAAAATTTATAAAAAGGCTAATGCAAACCGAAGCTTCCCTTGCTACTGTTGGTTGTAGGCTAGCTTTTCTTCTTGAGTGATGAAGTCTAAAACTTCAGGCTCCTCCTCAACCTTAGCGACTACATGAGATAAATACATATATTTATCAATTTGAATGCATCTGAATTGAAATTAAATTTGCGAGGACTATAAGTCTTACTAGACAGGCCCAATGACTCAGAAATTTTTGCTGTAGTTTGGATACAACCTAAAAAGAGACTTGGCCAAGTTTCATTTGCAGCAAAGCTCATTTGAGCTCTCCACAAATAATTGCGTACTTGGCCTTAATTGAAGCTCTCAGGGTGTTCTAGGGGTTTTCATGGAGAAATTCATGAATTTCTGAAAACTAGATTTTCAGATGGTTCTATTAGAGTTTGTTTCACTTAATTTGAAGGTTCCTAGCTAAATATATGAGCTAAACAATATCAGGGAAATTCTGAAAATGTTTCTGGATATTTTCCATTTTCTCTAGAACAGTTTATTAATCACATCATTAGGTGGATCAAATTAGCTCGAATGGATCTGACATTTTTATGGTAGCTCAAGGATATTATGGTGAACATCCTGGCCAAATTTCAGAATTTTCCTCCCAAGGGTTCTCCAGTTAAAATTCTAAACATTTTAAATTTTGAAGAATTAATTCTGGAGAAATAAGGATTTTCATAAGGTGAAACTTTATTTTTTGGAAAGTACTCAGATAGATGAATCCAACAAAAAAATTTTCACTTGATTTGCAGTTTCCTACCCTAAGTTATGTGGGTTTGGAATTAAACTGAATCTGAAAATCAGGGAAATGTTTAAAACACTGCACGTGGGTCCCACACACAGTGCCTTCTTCAACCTCCCGCCAGCGCCCGAGCGCGCGAGGCACAGCGACGGTGGCACGGCTTGTTCTCGGCTGTTGCTGCCTAATTCTCAACATGGTTTCTTCCCACGTGACCCTTGGAGCACGGCGCACATGCCGGGCAACTTCTCACGCCTCGACATCGCCGGTTACGTAGTCGGCGACGGTGGCGGTGGGATTTGAGCTCGGGTCCGATGGTGCTAACTCGTCTCGGCGGTGAACACGATCAACCAGCTGGTCGCAAAGCACAACTGGGGCATGGGAAAGCTAACCCTGCCCTCCTCTTGGCCGGAGATCGCCAGGAAAGTAGACTTCACTGGCGACCCGAGCCGTTTTCCCCGGCGGTGGCCAAAATTCGGTGCTCTGCTCACTGGATTGATCATCATCGCTAGGATTTGGCTGAGGTAACCGTGAGGTGCTACTCTAGCTTCAGCTTGACCAGGATCTCCAGTAATCAAGTGATCAAGATGAATTTCGGATTTTGGTTCTCGGTGTTCTATACGACGATCGTCGGGAAAAATGAAATTCCGGCTAACCGGCGCTAAGATGGAGCTAGGGAGCTACGGGAAAGCTACTAGACCTCGATGCTAACCTCAGAGACCAGTTGGCTGCGCCAGAGAAGCTTGGAGCTACCCGGGCGACGGTGTCAAGTCGGAGGCGCTTCGGAATGAATCGGGAAGTGCAAGATTGGCTCGGGGAAGCTCGAGGGGAGCTGATCACGAGCAACTGAGGGTTGGAGCACGTCGAGCAAAGGTCGGCGGTGCCGTTTGTGGCCTCAGCTCGCGGTGGGAGGAACAGGTTTGGCCGGTCGACGGCGAGGTGGTGGTTTCGGGGCGCGGCAGCTTTCTTCGGTTTCTCGGTGTGGGAGAACGCCGAGGCAGTGTGAAAACAAACTGCTGTCGTCGGTGGCTCGGAGATAAGAAGTTGAGGACGTCGGTCAGGAGCTGGAACCACCGAGCAGGAGGTGGCGCCAATTGCTTCACACCGTGGCGCGAGCTGCTTCAGCCCGCTAAACAGAGCACGGCGTCTCAGTCGGTTCTCCTCGGTTGAGTGACTGACAGGGGGCCCACTTCACATTTTAACCTCCAAACTTCAATTTCCCTACTGCTCTAAACAGTAATGCCCTTAATGCCCTTTTCAATTTGAATTATCCACCAAATGCCTATTTGAGCTTGATAGAATTTAAATTGTGAAGTGTTTGAATATATTTATAGCACATATGCAGTTTGAATATCAAATTGAATTTGAATTTGCTAAAATCGGCTCATGTCAAGATCAACTCCAAATGGAGTGAAAATTGGGGTGTGAGCTCACAAAAATGTGCTGAGTGTGAATATGAATCCCACTTTTGAATTCATGGGATGAAAGGAGTTTGAATTTTAATTGGAGTTCAAATTAGCCTCTTTCTAATTATACCCAAAAATACCTCAAAAAGGTTTTGGATTTGGGTGAAATTTGGCATGAGCATTCCTAGCAAGGTGTAGGAGTTTTTCATATGCTAAGCCCCTATATAATGCATGTGAGAAATACTACTTTTATATTTTGTGAGTTCATCCTCTAATGACCATATTGATTGTGGTTACTTGCTCTTCAAATATGTTCATAAGTTGTCCTTAAATGAGGTGTGTGTGGTGTGATGAACACTTTGGATGTGTGCAAAAACTTAGACCCTTACATATATGATCTTAATGACTTTAGGTTCAATGATTGGCGATTTCTCCATCCGCTTTGGTTCAATCGATTTCCTTGCCCATCAGTCAACTATACGTCCGACCATCGCCTCTATATAAGATATGAATTTCAAGATCGAAGGTTTTGACTTCCATATAAACTAGGCTGGCATAATCTCACTGCTTGAGTCCATCCCCAACACCTGGGAGCCAACGAACCCGTCATACTCCAAAGATGATTCATGTTTCGTCAGTATGATACTAGTTGACTCAAACATTGTTCTGTCTAATTGCGACTCTGATCAAAGTACTAGTGGTAAAGGTTTAATCTATGAGGTTATGATGATTAATCATATAAATGAGTCAATCAACGCTCCTGATCAGATGACCCGAACGTGAACTAACCATTAGGGTCGCAGGTCGACGACCCATATTTGATCCCGAGAACGCCAATCACGGAACAAACTCCTCCCGAGTAGATGGAAACCTACCGTAAAGTCGTCAATGAGCAGACGATTCACTTGGAAGCTTGGCTAAAAGTACAGACGGAAAAAGTTTCCCTCGACCCGACCAAGCAAACTCTACTTGAGGCACCACAACATCCCTGGTCAGAGTCGAGTCAATCTGAATGGACGTAGCGCGTAATCTGAGCAATGATAGTATGGAGGAATGCCAGATCTATGGCCCTGTTTGGCATGGCTTAAACTTGTTAAAAAAGCAGCTTGTCTGAAAAGCTGGTGAACAGCAGCTTAAGCTTATATTCTGCTTTTAGTTCATTCTGAGAAGCAGCTGAACTAATAAGCTGCTGGAGAAGCTGACTGTTTGGTACACCCGCAGCTTATTTTTATAAAAAAGCTGGTTCAGAAGCTGTCCCAAACAGGGCCTATAACACACGGGAAGCCAATATGATTGTAGCAGCTAGAAAATCTGTAAATCCCAGATGATGCGTCCGCCACAGAGACACAACATCAAGCTTAGCGACCATAAACACGACACTAAAGCAAACGACTGACAAAAGAGATTGACAAACTCTCAACTGTGAAACATCATCATATTCGTCATTGCTTCGGTCTAGGGCTGGCCCTGACTTTTTTGAGGCTCGGGGCCAACAAAAAACTTAGTCCCTTATTGACCGAGAATATAAAAAGATAATTTATTAATTATAACTATATTATAAATATTATTGCCATTAATCATGTCACAATAATAAGTTTGACATATAAAAAACATACTTAGATGAGAGAAAAATAAGAGAAAATTAATTAGTCAAGATGTAGTATATGTGGAAAAATCAATTAAAGACAGCGGCGATGAAGTGTTAGCATGCAACACTGGAGCCTTGAGCAGTCCAGCAGCATCACAGTCACAACAGCCAACAGACGAGAATACGAGCTAGGATTCGACGATTGGCGTCTAGTTCAGGAGAATAGTGAGGCAACGACGTGGAGGGGATCAACCTCTACCGGGTTTGCATAGCAATGAGGGTTGTTGGAAACTCCGGTTTTTTTATGTTAGGATGGGCACCTATGTCAAATATATAACCCTAATCCGCTATACCATTGATTGTTATTCTTGATTTATTAATTTTTTCATATGCCAGTTTGATTGCATTCGTTTATGTAGTTGTGGTGTGATAGAATTTACCGACTAATTCAGACGGGGTCCCTTAATTTTCGGAGACCCAGGGCAGTTGCCGCACCTGGGACACTGCCCCAGGGCCGGCCCCGCTTTGACCTGACCAGCGATGCAACAACTCAAGACTGATCATCGAGATAGAACAACACATCGACGATACAACTTATCCTCGCGTCCCGCACGCCAACCTCGACGCGAAGATGATTTACTCCTAGAGCAAGAAGATTCTCCCCGCGATGCTCAATGACTATTTGAAGGCCGTCCCCACAATATTCCTGTATCACGACCGGAGAAGACAAAGATGTGCCGAATACCAACATCGATATAAAAACCTCAATGACTACTTGAAGGCCGTCCAAGTCGCTGGCAAAGATAAGTATGTAGTTATGCAAAACCTATAGCTACATCTCGTGGGATTAGCACACTGTTGAACGAACTTCCAACCAATAGCATACATTTGTGAAATGACCTTGGGCAAACCTTCACCACAAACTTTAGGAGTACCTACAAATGATCGGCGAGCATACAAATGCTCGTGTCCAACCCCGGATTCATGTCACTCTCAGTCACTCATCAGGACCACCTAGGCTGCTTTAATGGCAAAGAAACGACCACCTAAAGCGACGGGGACAATGACACAAGCACGTGTCGATCTAGAAAAAACGTAGTACAAATGCCATGCCATGTCATTTTTTAAAGGGTTTGTTGTGTATATAGTCTTGGTTACAAGTCTAATTCTAATTTTACCTTTGAAAATTAAGGTTTGTGATTTTACCCCTACTTTTTTGAAACGAAGTCAAAATATACCTCTACCCGTTATTGGTTGTTAACGGTGTTAAATATAATGAAAAAAAGACATAAATGCCCTTATGATTTTACCCCTAGTTTGCTGTGTGCTTGTGATTTTTATCACTATTTTGTAGGGGTAAAATCATAAACACATATTAAAAGGTCGGGTAAAATCATAAGGACATTTTAATCTTTTTTATTATAATTTAATATCGCTAACACCTATAACGGAGTAGAGGAATACTTTGACTTTATTTCGGAAAAATAGAGGTAAAATCACAATTAGACTTCCATCCAAGAGTATAAACACGATAACCCTTTTTTTAAACCGGCTTATATGTTAAACAGGAATATGCTGGGGTTGCCAGCTTTCAGGTATTACAAAAAGAATATGAGCCAAGCAATACGAAAGATTATATATCATGCAAGGTCTATAATATGTGGACATAGAAGATTCTTCCTTTCTTCTTGGCGGGAACATAAAAATACTCTTCCTGATCCAGCATAAGATTAGCATTCACTCTGGGCCAGGGACGTGAACCACACGAACATGGTTCCCACACAGCAGAGGCTCGCCATGCCCGGCGACGAAGGAAGGATGCATATCGTCCTCTTCCCGTTCCCGGCGCAGGGCCACTTCGCCGCTTTCCTCTCCGTCGCTGGCCACCTCCACCGCGCGCGGCCATCCGCTACCGTCACGCTTATCTCCACCCCCGGCAACGTGGCTGCCCTCCACGCCAGGGCCGCCGCGTCGCTGCCGTTCCTCCGGTTCCACGCGCTTCCCTTCGTGCCGGAGGAGCACGGTCTGCCCGCTGGAGGCGAGTCCACCGACGCGCTCTCCTTCCCCCACTTCCTCGCGCTGTTCGAGGCCACCGAGTCGCCCTCGCTCCGCGCCTCCTTCGACGAATACGTGACCAACGCCGGCACCGACAGCACGCCGGTCCGCGTAGTCATCGTCGCCGACCCGTTCCTCTCGTGGACCACCGACGTCGCGCGCCGGCGCGGCGCCGTGCACGCGTTCTTCGTGTCCTGCGGCGCGTTCGGCAGCACGGTGTACCACTCCCTGTGGAACCACCAGCCGCACCTGCGCGCACCCGACGCTGACGCGTTCCGGCTGCCGGACCACCCGGAGGTCACCGTCCACCGCTCACAGCTACCGAGGTCCTTCCTGGCCGCCGACGGAACAGACCCGTGGTCGGCCTACCATCACCGGCAGATAGCGCAAGCGTACAGCACCGACGCTCTGCTTGTCAACACCACGGAGGAGTTCGAGCCAGCCGGGATGCGCATGCTCCGAAGAACCATGGGCGTGCCGGTATGGCCCGTTGGTCCGCTGGTGCGCCTCCCGACGCAGGAGCGTTTTGACAGCGACAGCGACAGCATCATCCGGTGGTTGGACGCCCGGGAAGCGAAGTCTGTGCTGTATATCTCATTTGGATCCCACAACAGCTTACGCCTGGAGCAAATGAAGGAACTGGCAGCGGCGCTAGAACTCAACGGCAGGCCGTTCGTCTGGGCCATCAGGCCGCCGGTGACTTATAACGACGGCGAAAGCACCACCACGCCAAGAGCAGACAGCTGGCTGCCGGAAGGATTCGAGGAGCGCGTGCGCGGCAACGACATGGGCCTCCTGATCCACGGGTGGGCGCCGCAGCTGAGGATCCTGGCGCACGCCTCCACTGGCGCGTTCCTTAGCCACTGCGGCTGGAACTCGGTGCTGGAGAGCGTGATGCACAGCGTGCCCATCATCGGCTGGCCGCTCTCCGGCGAGCAGTTCTACAACGCGGAGATGCTGGACGAGGAGTGGGGGGTGTGCGTGGAGGTGGCGAGGGGGAACGATGCCGGGGACTCATCCGTCGCGGAGCGGGCGAGGCTTGCAGAGGCCGTGGAGACGGTCATGGGGGATACCACGAAGGGCACCGTGATGCGGCAGCGTGCGAGGGAGCTTCAGAAGCTTATAAGCGGAGCACAGAGCGATGGCGGTTCGTCCGTGGAAGCACTGGAGGAATTTTTCACCTCGATTCGGCGTGGTACTTCTGCCAACAACCACTGATGCCGGTGTGACTACTTGATATCCTGTTCTAGACTTATTATGCAACAGCAATGTACTCTGGAATATGACTTGTGCATCTCGTCCAAATTCTGTATGTGTGGTTGTAGAGTACCTCGTGGCACAGACTAGATGAACACGCGCCACCCTCCATCCACCCACCCTCTGGTTCTGATAAACAACGGAATTCATCCTGCTCTCGTCATGGATCAGAAAATGCTACTGGCTTTGGACACAAAATGACTACCACTGAAATGTTACATGTCTTCATTTTAGATCTACGATGGATACATATTTCTGTACAGAAAATGAGCTGCAAAGCAGGTAGAAATCACTGTCCGTGCCTCAACATCAGGTAAGTCGCAAGTTATACCCGGAAGCAGTTGAACTCAATATTAATACAGTTTGTTTATGGCATCTAGAATATCTGAATATTTTTTTAACAACTGTGGCAGTGCGCCAGTGTTTTAAAATGACACTTATAGTCAGACCAATACTTAGTGTTCCAGAATATAATTTGAATAGAGATGAAAATCGAGAGATACTACAGTTGCAGTTGTTCTTGAGACATGAAAATGGTCTGCGGGAAACTGAATGCGGTGACTCCGCACCAGCGGCCGTAGGGGTCGGGCAACCCACCTCGGCGACCCCACCTTGGTGAATCCGCCCACTGCGACTCCGCCTCAGGGATGCCACCCCAGTGACTCCGGTGGTCGTTGGGGCGTCCCAGAGAGATCTGCAGTGAAGGAGGGGCCAAACCTTCCTGCCCAACCCAGTCCTCAGCCACAAGTCGATGAGGGACGGAATGGAGGAGGGAGGAAGAAGCAACCCGATCTAGCAACTGCTAGATCCAATCCAGGAAGGGGCATCAGAGGAAGGCCGTGGCGGTTGCATGGCCAACTGGAGGGGTAGGAGGGCGCAGTGAGCAAGCCATCAGGGCTCCGCCGTCCTTCACCGAAAGCGTCGCTGACAGTCGAAGCACCAAGACCGCCACCATCGCATGCCAACGACGACATGCAGGTCAACACCGACGCAGGTACTTAAACATATCCGTCTGGTTCTACTAGGCTGATAATAGAAATATGATGTGCGAGGAGGAAAGCCACACCCCCACGCCAGCAACTACGCCGGCGTCGACCCAAACGGGGCCGACTGCCATTGAAATCCCCTCTCCACTGCTGGAGACCCCTGTGCCGCCTGATGCCCCACCGTCATCGGAACATTTGTGCACACTCAGACACCAACACTCGCGGAATTCCCATCATCGGAGCAATTCGAGGTAGCCCGATGCACTCCTTTCTCCGAACACAAGACCCCGGAATTTGCAAGTGAAAATGTCCGGAACGTTCTGGAGCTTGAAGCCGAAGGAACTTTCTCCCTCCTTCCTGTACTGCTTGCTGAAATCTCCGACTCTGAGGAAGAAACACCTTCCGCCTACTCGTCCATAGGGAGATTGGAACCCCCTTCCCCATCACAGACAGCTTCGCAACCAGAGGGAAATCGGAGGTCGCCCTCCCTGCTGAACCCGACGCTATTAGCAATGCCTCTCCTTCAATGCGACCTAACCGGATCCCATTCAGACCTTACACCAACATCAAAGTGCTCCAGCCTCACCACCCAGTCACAATCACAAGCGAATACGAATGAGCTGGACTCCTCAAAGACAAGGCCCCCTTGCACGCAGGCAGATCCTACCTTTCCATCCCCAAAGGCTCTAGGCCTGATCCAACCTTGCATTGAGGGAAGTAAACACCATCCCACGAAAGAAGCAGAGATTCCGGGGCTGGCCACAGAAAGAACTGATAGAAGCCCAATGGACACTCCCCATGAGGAGAAGCCTGCCGCTCAGCCATGTAGGAAACCAGCTACCAAGACAGTCACCCTGCCATCTAAGCTAGCAACCTCTCACTGGCTGGCGTCAGAAATCTGGGTTCAGAGGCAAAAGGACCTGCCTACTGACTTGAAGGATCATAGCTTCAAGATCTCAAGCAATACATCAGACTCATTAGAATGGATACGGGTGGTTTCCAAAGCAAGCAGGAGGAGGACCGGACAGCTCCTTCCGGACAAGTCGAGGCGATCTGTGGTTTTGGCGGACTCTCAACCAATGGGAAAACGGGCGAGTCGACCCTCCCACCAGCACAGAGGAGCCCAAAAAACAAGAACTGCATTCACCCCGTTCAGCGCTCAGACAGAACTCTCACAGGGACAGCAATTGCCTGTCGCTTGCAGGGAAAAAGGGACCAGCCGCCCACCCTCAATCGTCATTCTTGCCGACTGCACAGTCGAGCCCTCAGTCTGCCAGGACATGGGTGCACCAAAAGTCCCCAGTAGACTTAGGCCTATTCAGGGGCCACTGCTTTAGGTGCCTGGCCACAGATCACCGACGCTCCCAATGTCGAGATTCAATAAGATGTCTCGCATGCGGGGGGGGGGGGGGGGGGGGGGGGGGGACGGACATTTCGCGCGAGCATGCTGCGCCTTTAGACATCCATTCCAGACTCCTAAACCAGACATCAATTCCAGAGTCTCATTCCCACCACTAGTAAGCACAGTTCGACACCAAAAAGTTTCTTACACGACAGCAGTAGCCGGTCATCTTGCCCCAGCTTCAACTCCAGCCCAGATGTCGGACTCCTTGGCGCACATACCTGGGTTTCCCCAAGGCCGCCCCACAGAGGGTTCTGCAATGGTGGTTCCAGGGGGACCATGGCCACGGACTGCAATGCTCTATTATCTTCCGCCGTGTCGATCACGGGGCTAGACCGAAGCTGCCGGGCCGACATCCTAGATATGATGGCTGCAGTAAGTGGCCAATTCAATATCCCTCAAAGCAACATCACCGTCTCCCGCCACTATCCTGAGGACTTCCTAGTCCGATTTGACTTCACCGAGCAACAAGCATTTGCAGTTCGCAGGGGTAGCATCTTCCTCGATGGCACCAACTTAGCAGTCAAGCCATGGCGGGTGTGGTATGCGCCGACGCACTGACACTTCCGTGTCAAGATGTGCGTCGAATATCTCCCCCTGCATGCATGGTGCTAGGACAGAATCAGGAAGATCTTCGGAGACCACTGCCTTTTTGACTGCATGGAGGAACAATCCTTCACCAGGGCAAACACAGAAATCTGCGTATTTTGGGCATGGACGGCTGATCCCAGCCGCATTCCATGCACAAAGCAGGCGGCCTTCTTCCCACCGCGAAGGTCGCACCTGCTGGATGTGCCGGCGGCAGACTACCCCCCAGAGGGTATCACGACGGAGCTAATCATCCACCTGGAGGAGATCCAGGGCTGGTCTCCAATCATCAGCCATAGCAGAAACTCTGGATCCAGGGGTTGGCCGTTGTCCATCAAGCTGGGCCAACCGAGCGGCCGCGTCCTCGGCTCATACGGTTCAATTGGAGGAGAGGCATTCCGGATGACTCAATCCATCCCCCTGACTGGATACACATGAACCGTGTCACCATCTGCATCATCAAAATTGGCACAATGATGATGGGAGCGATGACCAGGGCCAGCGCACAGAGCAGCACGGTGAAAGTGGCATCACCCGGCCAAGGGGCGAACACACACACGCTAGTAGAACAGCCCCAACCCCCGGTGGCAAATGTAAAAGTGTAGCGATCGACACTTCCCCCAGGCCTTCTTCAGGGTAGCCCGCGGAGGTTCTTTTTCGGAGGGGCTAGTCTTCTCGAGAGGGTCGCGCGTTGGTTGTGAAGGAGATGTTTGACACAAGGATTTTTACGTGGTTCGGGCCGCTGGAGCGTAAAACCCTACGTCCACGGGAGCAGTGCTGCTCAATGTATTGCTTGAGGCTTAGAACCGGAGTTCTAAGCTTGGTGTTCTGGATGGGCTAAGTGTCGAATGCCAAGGGATCCGAACCCTTTGCAACGTTGCCTACCCGAGCCTTTTATAGTTCAAGGCTCGGGCGGCATACAAAGTGGGCCCCAAGACCCGACAGGTGGCCCCGGGGTGATTTCCTGCCATCTATCATATCTTGCAGTGAATGCTAGTAGTTGTCACTGGTAGTAGTTTCTTAGTTGCCATCCTGTCATCCTGCCAGTGCCGCAAGCTAGGCGTAGCGGCTAATGATGGCAGGGACGACAGAGCATGTCTTGTCGCTGTGTTTATTGGTCTGCGGCTCCTGACATGGCGTGCCTGTCTTCACTGTGACGCGATTGGTCACTGTGTCTCCTGACAGAGGCATGCGCCGCGTCTCCGCGCCTTGGGAAGGCGCGAGTCTTGAATGTCTTGATTGGACAAGGCACGACGTGCCTTTACTCCTGTTGCCTACCGCGCCAGGGCGGGCAGCACTACACGTGGCCACGTGGCAGGCCCAGGGCCCACCTCTGAGGAGAGGGGAGGCCTGGCCCCGCTGGACACGTGGCACCTTCAGAGCTCACCCCCGCGGAGGGGGTGAGGTCCGGTTCTGCCGGCCACGTGGAAGGCCCGAGGCTCACCTCTGAGGAGAGGGGAGGCCCGGCCCTGCTGGAAACGTGGCGCCTTCGGGGCTCACTCCTGCGGAGGTGGCTAGGCCCGACTCTATCGGCCACGTGGCAGGCCCGGGGCTCGCCTCCAAGGAGAGGGAGCAGCCCGTCCCTTCTGGACACGTGGCGCCCTCGGAGCTCACCCCGGCGGAGGGGGCAAGGTCCTTAGGCAGTTTTCTCCAGTGCGCGGGGGTACCCCGTATTGCGGGTACCGATAGTGGCCCCCCGGGCCCACCTCGGGGGAGATAATGATCTCGAGGTGGGGCCTTCACCCTTTCTACCCCGCGCACTTTCTTGGAAATCCCTTTCGACCGTTGCAAGGGCAACAAAGGGTCGTGGGGACGTGACTCCTGCTTTGAAAGTTGCTTTAACTTTGGTGGTTCCCAAGGCTGCCACTACTGCTCGTTGCAGCGCCGTCGTTCCCAAGGTGGCCACTACTGCTCGTCGCAGCGCCTTGTCAGGAATCTCCAGGTTGTCCACTTTGGGGACTGACTTCTTGGTCCACCGCTTCTGCAGGATGGCTTGGGCCCTCTTGTCATTGTCGCTAGGGCTTGGACCGGGGGCGTCTGCCCCGAGCGGCGCATACGAATCATTTCAAATTGCTTCTGGGAGGTTTAAAGGGAAGCCCTTCTGCATCGCAGGCTTTACTTTGCACATCTCCCTATGCCTGAGCCTTCCTTGTTCATTCGTGCACCCAAGCCTCCTCTGCCTTCCAAGTTCCTGCACCTTCGCCTCCGATGGCTTCCAACCTGCCCCCGCCGCGCATCGCCCGGACAAAGGACCTTGGGCCGGTGCACA
Source organism: Neostapfia colusana (assembly GCA_030760725.1). Lineage (NCBI taxonomy): Eukaryota > Viridiplantae > Streptophyta > Magnoliopsida > Poales > Poaceae > Neostapfia > Neostapfia colusana. The sequence goes on along the minus strand of JASWHV010000017.1, from coordinate 24,584,615 downwards.
TGCTTCTCGGATGGCACTCTGAGGAGCAGAAGCTTTGTCTTCGACGGGGATCTCTGCCACTGCGTCTGGGGAGAGGGGAGACTGTCCTCTTCCTCGCCTATGCCTTGGCTGGGTTTGTCCCGCCGATTTCTTCCTTCTTCGTGACTCTTCTGGAGACTTATGCTCTTCAGCTCCACCACCTCTCCCCGAACTCCTTCGCTTTGGCTGCTGTCTTTGTGCACTTCTGCGAGATGTTCGTGGGGGTGCATGCTTCAGTGACGCTCTTCCGTCACTTCTTCTTGCTGCGGACGACCGGGCGCAGCTCGAAGAACCAGCTGGGAGCATACTACTTCCAGCACCGCAACAAGGACCCAAAGGTCTCCAAGTACCTTCTACCCTTCAACGCCTCAAGGTGGGAGAACTGGAGGGAAGACTGGGTGATCGTGACAAATGACAAACACGATCGTCTTCAGCTGCCGACTGAGGCTCCAACCACCGGGCGCCACTTCTGGGAGGAGTGCCCGGAACTGGAGCTGGAGTACACGCCAGTCCTGGAGCGGATCCAGTTCCTGGCGGAGCAGGGACTGACATCACTGATGGTGCTGGCGGACTTCCTGTCGTGCCGCATGGCGCCTCTGCAGCAGCTCAGCCGCCCCGCGTGGTGCTACACTAGCATGCATGACTGCACCAGGCTGGAGACTGGATTAGACTCCGGTCCGTCTGTTGAGATGCTGAAGGAGATGGTGGTGAGGGTGAGCAGCGACATCCTTGATGGCCACGCTCTAGTAGTCCCTGCTTCCTGCCTCCCTCTCTTTGTGGAGCCGACACAGAGGTCGAAGCTGCTCCGGGGATGCCAACCTTGGACGATATCGGAATCGCCGTGCGCCAGATTGGTGATGACTCTCGGGGGATCTCGATCACCGAGGTTGACCGCTCCAGAGCCCAGCGCGAGGCGTCAGCCGATGCCCAACCCGCGCCGAGGGGCGACAGAGCTCAGACTGTCGACAAGGGGAAGGGCAAGGTGCCGGCCTCCAGCTCACCGAAGAGTAAGCGCTCCCGGTCTCTGCTGAGGGCCTCGTTCGCGCCGAGCCAGGGGACCGGAGTGCCCCAGCGCCCTTCATTAGGAGGCGTCGACTCGTCGGGCGGTGACCCAAAGAGGCCTCGGGTCTTCCGCGCCGACGGAACTCCCCTTGGACAGCGGCGGTCGGAGGAGCCCCGGGTGTCCCAGCCTCCTTCCACAGGTGGAGCTCCGAGGAGGGACACTGGTGCCGTGGTGTCCGGGACTCAGCCGGGGGCGCAGGCGTACCGGCCTTCAGGTGCTTCAGGAGCTGGTACGGCGAGCGGCGCCAGAGGTGCTGCCGGCGGGAGCTCCGCTGCTCCATCTCCCAGGGGCGCTGCAGGTGCACCCCCTGTTCCGCCAGTCCAGGTGCCTTCGGCGCAGGCCCCGGTGGCGACGGCAGGCTCCGACGGCCCTGCCCCGGCTCGGAAGCCAGGGCTCCATGCCCGCTGGAATGTTCTTGTTCCTCGGTAAGTTGCACTTACCGGATCTCAGTACTTGCGTACTTTAATTCTTCTTCTCTTGTCTTGAGTGTTCCCTGTGCTTGTAGGGACTCGTCGGCCGCCGGGGACACGTCTGTTCCCCAGCCAACTTCGGTTGGTAGGGGCTCAGTGCCGCAGCGTCTGGGCGCCACGGCATCTCCACCTGCCCCCGTGCAGGCCCAGATGTCTCCTCCTTCTGGCCCGGCGGTACCAGCTCTTCCGACGATGGCGGTGCCTGCTCCTCCTCCTTCGCCAGCTCGGGAACCGACTGCTGTTGAAGACTCGGCAGATCAGGCTGGTGGCGACCAGCCTTCGGGTGCTGGTGCAGGAGGAGCTGATGCAGGTCCTCTGGTGGGCGACGAGCAGGAGCGCATCGGGTCTGGCCCCGCCTCAGCGCCATCTTCTCCTGAGCGGCGCGTCGTTGTGGCTCCCCCGAGTTTTGTGGCGCCGGCGTCCCCTCCGTAAGATGGTGACGCCATGGAGGAGGTTCGCGGTGCGCCTTCGGCCTCTGCTGCCCCACTGTCCCTGTCGGACGCCGTGGAACTTACTCAGTCTAGCGTCCGGCAGGTTCAGGCTGCGCTCGAGCGCAAGCGGGAGGTCTTGGCGGATGAGAGGGACCGCCTCCACGGCTGGGGGCGGCTCTTGAAGCTGCAGACCAGGGAGGTCGAGGCGAAGCTCGACGCTAAGAGGGCGAGGCTCGACGCTGAGGAGAAGCTCCTTGACGTGCAGAGGAAAGCCGTCGACCGCCTGGACACCAAGACCCGGAGGATCATGCGGGAGGCCCGAGAGGCCTATGACGGTGTCCAGGCTCGCTCCACCGCCAATGAGGAGATGCGGTTGCAGGTGGTGCAGCGCGAGTGTGCCGTCGCGGAGCGGGAGCGCGCCGTGGCAGTCAAGGAGAAGGAGGTCGCCGAGCTGCTGGAGGCGGGAGAAGGTGACCTGAAGGCCAGGGCCGGAGAGCTGGAACTCCGGGAGGCTGCCTTGGCCGGAAGGGAGGAGCAGGTTGCCCAGGACCGCCAGGTGATGCTGAACCAAGAGCTTGCTGCCTACTTCCGGGCGTCGGAGTTGGAGAGGCTCACCCGGGACTTCCAGCTCCGGGAGAATGACTTGCGGCCAAGGAGAGGAGGTTCGCCGAGGAAGGACCTGGCGCCCTGCTGGCGGCTCCTCTGGAGGTGGAGCAGCTCTGAGCTTCGAGGACCGCCGAGGCCCAGGGAGTCTGGGGCTTCATTGGGAAGGCAGAGTCTGCTCTGGTACCTCTCAGCTTCAGCCCATGAGGACGGGGGCACCGGCGCAAGAGGTGGCCCAGGCGCTCCCGGCACTTGAGTCTGTCGACGCCGAGCTGGAGAGGCTAGGAGCCGTGATCGCCGACGAGCTCGAGGTCGAGGGGAGGAGCTTGGTGAAGGAAGTCGCCGTGCACGTGCTTACGTGCTTCCAGAGCTGGGACTCCTCCATCTCTCTGGAGCCGGTGGTACGGGCCCATCGTCACGCAGGAGGAGGTCGCCAGGGCCGGAGTTAGAGACGTCGCCGCCCTTGTCGCGTCTAGGTTCCAGTGGGAGGTCGGGGACTCCTAGATGCTCGCCCTTGTAGCTGCAGGGATTTTGTATCTTTTGTTTTCCGTCTATAGACCAGCTCGTGGAACTTTTCAGTGAACAAACTTGTTGTCTTGTGTGCCTGTGCTTCTTACATTCTTTTCTTGGCTTGCCCTGCCCGAGCCTTTAGCTCCGTAAGGCCCCGGGAGGTCTCCACCGATCTCAAAGCTTTGCACAGACACCTCCCTTGGGCCCTTGTTCACATAAGGACCCAAGGGGTCTTGAGTTGGAGTTTGGAGCTCCGGTCTTGAGAAGCCTTGGGACTTCAGTACTGCCGGGTGCTCCGGCCTTCCCTTGTGCGGTCCCTGTAGTGGCCCCCTGGTAGGTGTGGCCAATGCATTGGGCACACCTACCCCATTCCTACGGGGGAGCTAAGGCCAGGGCCCCCCTGACTGTCTGGAGCACGCCAGAGGTCTAGGAGGCCTCTCAGGAGGTCCTGCACACAAGTAGGGAAACCATAATTCTGATTGGGGGCTCTCCCTTTCCTGTCTCTTAGTCTTATTTGGCTTACAGTGCTGAGCCGGTATACGGGGCTTGGGTAATTCAGTACGCCCAGCATCGGAGGTCCGTCTCTCTCCTTGGTCAGGGTGCAACCGTCCGGCCCCTAGTACTAGACCGTAGCGCTGAGGAGGCAGAGTGCACACGCTTTGGGTACGGAACCAGGCAAAGCAGGCTGCACACCCTAGACCTTTCGGGAGGCAGAGTGCGTACGCTTTGGGTACAGAACCAGGCAAAGTAGGCTACGCACCCTGGACCCCCCTGGTCTGGCGTAGGTTTTTCCTGGAGGAGACCAAGTGGCGTCACAATATCTAACTCGGGGAGGTCTGAGAGGCCCCCTAGCCTTCGGCAGGTACCTCAGGCACGACTGCCTTCGGCAAGATGGCAAATGCCGACTAGTCATGAGAGTGAGAAAGGAGGGCCGAGTGTACGATGGGCGTACACTGTCTTTGATCATGGGGAGGTGATCATAAAAATTAATGCGTAATTTAAATGAACACATAAGAGAGCGTGGTAGGACAGGGTTCTTTTCATTCATATGCATCCATAGAAGGAAGACATGTTGTACATGGATGCAACGACCCACCCCATTGTGAAGGGGGGCAGGGTCTACGCGCTTAGGGTACGGAACCAGGCTAAGCTGGACGTAGCCCTGAACCGCCCCCTGGGGCTTAGTTGCTCCAAGCGCTGCTCCTGGGCTCTATGGGATCTATTACAGAAAGAAGAAAAAACCTGTCCTACTACTGCTCTAAGGATAGAACTTACAGAGGTGTTCTATGTTCCAAGGGTTTGGGAGCGGGTCCCCGTCCTCGGTAGCAAGGCGTACGCAACCGGGGCGGCAAACTTTCGTGACCTGGAAGGGACCTTCCCAGCTGGGAGAGAGTTTGTTGGTCCCTTCTCGAGAAAGTATGCGCCGCAGCACCAGGTCGCCTTCCTTGAGCTCCCGAGCACGCACGGACCTCTGGTGGTAGCGCCGGAGCGCCTGCTGGTACCGTTCGTTGCACAGTGTTGCTTGCCATCTTGCCTCGTCGATGAGGTCGATGTCCTCACGCCGTTGCTGGTCCTGCGCGGCTTCGTCGTAAGCTCGGACGCAGGGGGACCCCATGGTGACCTCCGGGGGAAGCACGGCTTTGGCCCTGTAGACCATGAAGAAGGGTGTCTCCCCTGTGGCCTGGCTCTGGGATATCCGGCTAGCCCACAGTGCGCATGGAACCTCGTCCACCCACTTGGCACCATGCTTCTCCAAGCTAGCATAGGTGCGAGTCTTGAGGCCCCGAAGGATCTCGACGTTGGCCCTCTTGACTTGCCCATTGCTCTTTGGATCAGCAACAGAGGCATAGCACACCTGAATGCCAAGTTCATTGTAGTACTCTTGGAATGCTGCATTGGTGAACTGGGTTTCGTTGTCGGTGATGATCCTATTCGGGACCCCGAACCTGCAGACGATCGACCTAATGAACTTGACTGCGGATTGCTTGTTGATGGTGACGACTGGTGCAGCTTCCAGCCACTTGGTGAACTTGTCGATGGCAACGTAGAGGTACCAGTATCCCCCGACGGCTCTGGGGAAGGGCCCCAAGATGTCCAACCCCCATACCACGAACGGCCACGAGGGCGGGATCATCTGCAGCGTTTGCGCCGGTGTGTGGATCTGCTTGGCATGGAACTGGCACGCCTTGCATCTCTTGACCAGCTTGATGACATCCATGAGGGCTGTCGGCCAGTAGAAGCCACACAGGAAGGCTTTACCGACCAGCGTGCAGGAAGATGCGTGGTTCCTGCACTCGCCTTCGTGGATTGCTACGAGCAGGTCGCAGCCTTCCTCCTGGGTTATGCACCGCAATAGGATGCCGTTGGCGCCACGCCGGTAGAGATCCCCTTCTACCAGCGTGTATCTCATAGCCATCCACACAATCCGCTCAGCGGATGCATGTTCATCAGGAAGGATGTTGTCCTTCAAGTAGTCCCGAACCTCCGTGATCCATGCATCGGGACTGACTTGAGCTTCTGGATCTTGGGCGCTGGGTATCACGGAGTCCCCAGTGGCGCATACGATCCTTGGCGGGCACCATGGCTGCAGGGCCGCCGGGACCGCCAGCTTCGAGGTTCTGGTCTTGCCCCCTTCGCCCGGTTCGGCAGGCCAGGTTGTGGGTCACGACAACGTCCTTTCGAAGGCTCCTTCGGGCACCGGGGCTCTGGTAGAGGCCTTCGTTGACATGTCGTCGACGACGGTGTTGTCGGCGTGCGGTACATGGCACAGGTCCAAGGCTTCAAAGTCCTTCTCCAGCATCTGCACGTAGAGCAGATAGACATCTAATTGTGGGTCGTTGCAGGAGCATTCACCCTTGACTTGCTTGATGATTAGCTGGGAGTCGCCCTTGACCAGCAACTAGTGGACGCCGAGGGACAGCGCCGTCTTCAGGCCGAAGATGAGAGCTTCATACTCGGCCATGTTGTTGGTTGCCTTGAAGTTGAGATTTTGCACCATGTACTTGAACTGCTCCCCCGTTGGCATGAGTAGTAGTACGCTGGCTCTGGCCCCCTGCTTCCGCGAGGAGCCGTCGAAGTAGAGCGTCTAGTGAGGCTCGGTGAAGATCAGTGCCCTGGGCTCCGGTTCTCCGCCTTCAGGGCCCCCTGGGTTGGTTGGTGATGGCATCCACTCGGCCACGAAGTCAGCTAGTGCTTGGCTCTTGACCGCATGATATGGTAGGAAGTCCAGCTCGAACTCCGCCAGTTCCGCAGCCCACTTGGCCACGTTGCCAGGCGCGTTGGGGCTATGGAGGATGGTCCTCAGCGGGTAGGAGGTGACCACCCAGATCCGGTGGGCTTGAAAGTACTGCCGGAGCTTCCTGGACGCCACGAGCACTGCATACAACAGCTTATGTACTTCCAGGTACCTAGTCTTGGCGTCGTGGAGGACTTCGCTGATGTAGTAGACGGGCCTTTGGACGTTCCGGACCCTCCGTGGGGGATCCGGTACGTCTTCCTCCATGAGCGCTGGACCTTGGGACCTCCTGTCCTCTAGGTCCGGGGCTACCTCCGGGGGCTGGGACCCGGAGGCTTCTCGACCGTCTTGGATCTCTAGGAGGTCGCCTTGGACCTCCGGGAGGTCATCTTGTACCTTCGGGAGGTCGTCTTGGACCTTGGAGAAGTCGTCTTGGACCTCCGGGAGGTCTTCTTGGAACATCGGGAGGTCCGCTGTGGTCTCTGGAGCCTGGGCCTTAGAGATCTCCTGGCTGTCGGGCCCCCCCATGGGGCCTAGGCAGCCTTGGTGCTTGACTTCTGCTGCTGGAGCAGGCTTTAGTGGCGAGGGGTCCGGCCGCTCTGTGACTAGGACCATGCTCACCACTTCTGTCATCACCGCGATGTAGAGTAGTAGATGCTCACCGGGCTCAGGGGCTACCATGACGGGCAGAGTCGTCAGGTGCTGCTTCAGCTCCTGGAATGCTTCCTCTGCTTCTTCGGTCCAAACAAATGGACCAACTTTGCACAGGAGCTTGAAGAAGGGAAGAGCCTGCTCAGCTAGCCTTGGTATGAACCGACTGAGCGCAGCTAGACATCCCGTGAGTTTCTGGAGATCCTTGATGCGAGCCAGGGGTCGCATCAGCTCGATGGCCTTGATCTTCTTTGGGTTGGCCTCGATCCCTCGGTGTGAGACCAGGAATCCAAGGAGCTTTCCAGAGGAGACATCAAACACGCACTTGTCCGGGTTTAGCTTCGTGCGTGTGGAGCGCAGATTGTCAAAGACTAGAGGTAGGTTATCTAACAAGGATGTGCTTTGTCTGACTTTGACAACGATGTTGTCGAAGTGTAGCTGTCGACACTTCCCCCGGGCCTGCTCAGGGCAGCCCGTAGAGGTTCTTTTTCGGAGGGGATAGTCCTCTCGGAGGGTCTCGCGTGTTGGACGAAGGAAGGAGATGATTGACACAGGGATCTTACGTGGTTCGGGCCGCCGGAGCGTAAAACCCTACGTCCACGGGAGTGCTTGGAGCACTAGTTTCCTTGAGTATGTGGATGACCTAGAGGGAGTTAGGAAAAATGTCGAACTCCTTGTAACGTTGCCTACCCGAGCCTTTTTTAATCCAAGGCTCGGGTGGCTTACAAGGTGACAGGTGGCCCCGGGGTCATTTCCTACCAGCTACTATGTCTTGGCACTGGCTTCGAGGTCATCGTCCTTCCGCCCTGTGCATGCCGCAGGCTAGGCGTAGAGGCTGATGATGGCAGGGGCAGCAGGGCATGTCTTGTCGCTGTGCAGCTTCTGACACTGTGCGTCTGTCTTGACTGCGACTGGTCACAGTGCCTCCTGACTGGCGTGCGCCGTGCCTCCGCGTCTTGGGAAGGCGCGGCCTGTCTTGACTGTGACTGGTCACAGTGGCGCCTGGCAGGTGTGCGCCGCGCCTTCGCGTCTCAGGAAGGTGGGGGTCTTGAATGCCTTGTACGGAAAAGGCATGGCACGCCTTTACTCCTGCTGCCTACGGCGCCGGGTGGGCAGCGCTGCACGTGGCAGGCCCGGAGCTATCCTCTGAGGAGAGGGGAGCTCCAGCCTTACTGGACACGTGGCGCCTTCGGAGCTTGCCCCTGCGGAGGGGGCGTGGTCCGGCCTTCTGAGCCACATGGCAGGCCCGGAGCTATCCTCTGAGGAGAGTGGAGCTCCAGCCCAACTGGACACGTGGCGCCTTCAGAGCTCGCCCCTGCGGAGGGGGCGAGGTCCGGCCTTCTGAGTCACGTGGTAGGCCCGGAGCTATCCTCTAAGGAGAGGGGAGCTCTGCTCCTACTGGACACGTTGCGCCTTCGGAGCTCGCCCCTGCGGAGGGGGCGGGGTCCGGCCTTCTGAGCCACGTGGCAGGCTCGGAGCTATCTTCTGAGGAGTGGGGAGCTTCGGCCCTACTGGACACGTGGCGCCTTCGGAGCTCGCCCCTGCGGAGGGGGCGAGGTACGGCCTTCTGGGCCACGTGGCAGGCCCGGAGCTATCCTCTGAGGAGAGGGGAGCTCCGTCCCTATCGGACACGTGGCCTCTTCGGAGCTCGCCCCTATGGAGGGGGCGAGGTCTGGCCTTCTGGGCCACGTGGCAGGCCCGGAGCTGTCCTCTGAGGAGAGGGGAGCTCCGGCCCTGCCGGACATGTGGCGCCCTCAGAGCTCACCCCTGCGGAGGGGGCGAGGTCCTTAGGCGATTTCACCCTATGCGTGGGGGTACCCGGTATTGAGGGTACTGACAGTGGCCCCCGGGCCCATCTCGGTAAAGATAGCGAGCCTAGGGTGGGGCCTTCCCCTTGTCTTCCCCGCGCACTTTCTTGTGGGTTCCCTGTATTTGTAGTGTCTTGCCCTCTTCGGAGCTCATCCTTGTGGAAGGGGAGAGGTCCGACTTCCAAGCTCGCCTCTGAGGAGAGGTAGAGGTCCGGCTTTGGAACTCGCCTCTTAGGAGAGGTAGAGGTCCGGCTTTGGTGTTCACCCCTGCGGAGGGGGTGAAGACTGGCATCAGAGGCCACCCCTGCTGAGGGGGTGAGGTCTGGCATCGGAGCTTAGCCCTGTGAAAGGGGGAGGTCCGGAAGGCATCGGAGCTCAAGCCAGCGAAGGGCGTGAGGTCCGGAGGTCATCGGAGCTCAGGCCAGCAGAGGGCGTGAGGTCCGGAGGTCATCGGAGCTCAGGCCAGCGGAGGGAGTGAGGTCCGGAGGTCATCGGAGCTTAGGCCAGCGGAAGGCGTGAGGTCCGGAGGTCATCGGAGCTCAGGCCAGCAGAGGGCGTGAGGTCCGAGGTCATCGGAGCTCAGGCCAGCGGAGGGCATGAGGTCCGGAGGTCATCGGAGCTCAGGCCAGCGGAGGGCGTGAGGTCCGTCATCAGGGCTCGCCTCTGAGAAGAGGGTGAGGGCTGGCATCGGAGCTCAAGCCAGCGGAGGGCGTGAGGTCCGGAGGTCATCGAAGCTCAGGCCAGCGGAGGGCGTGAGGTCTGGAGGTCATCGGAGCTCAGGCCATCGGAGGGCGTGAGGTCCGGCATCAGGGCTTGCCTCTGAGAAGAGGGCGAGGGCTGGCATCGGAGCTCAGGCCAGTGGAGGGCGTGAGGTCCGGAGGTCATCGGAGCTCAGGCCAGCGGAGGGCATGAGGTCCAGAGGTCTTCGGAGCTCAGGCCAGCGGAGGGCGTGAGGTCCGGCATCAGGGCTCGCCTCTGAGAAGAGGGCGAGGGCTGGCATCAGAGGTCACCCCTGCCAAGGGGGTGAGGTCCGGCATCGGAGCTCAGCCCTGTGGAAGGGGGAGGTCCGGAGGTCATCGGATGTGACACCCTCAATTTCGTAATCATGTATGCATTCATAATTTATGTAGAGAAACATTTTAAAATGAATAGAAACAAAGAAGGAATAAAAAAGATAGCCAAAAAGAGCCAATTCCAGTTCACCTAGAGCGCCGTAGACGTTTTCCGCGGCCCGCTGGCCACGTGGCGTGTTCGGATCTCATCCCCGCGAAGGGGGTGAGGTCCGCCGCTAAACCGGCTACGTGGCAGGCTCGGGGATCATCCCAGCAAAAGGGGAGAGGTCCGACCCCGTGGGACACGTGTTGCCCTTGGAGCTAGCCTCTGCTGAAAAGCGAGGCCAGTCCCGTAGGACACGTGTCAGCTGTGGAGCTAGTCACTGCGGAGAAAGAAAGGTCCAGCCGCGCGGGACACGTGTCGCTCTCGAAGCACGCCTCCGAGAGGTCCGACCCCGCTAGACACGTTTCACTCTCGGAGCTTACCTCTGGGAGGTCCGACACTACTGGACACGTGTCACCTCAGGAGCTTACCTCCGGGAGGTCCGACACTACTGGACACGTGTCACCTCCGGGAGGTCTGACGCTGATGAACACATGTCGACCTCGGAGCTCGCCTCCGAGAAGTAAGAAAGATTGGCGCTGCTGACACGTGGCATTCTCAGAGCTCACCTCCGAAGAGAGGGGAGGTCCAGAATGGACACGTGGCACTACCAGAGCCCACCTCCAAAGAGAAGAGAGGTCCGACACTGACACGTGGCACCCCCGGAGCCACCTCCGAAGAGAGGGGAGGTCCGGAACTAACACGTGGCGTATGCGGAGCTCGTCTCTAGAGAGAGGGGAGGTCCCAACCCACCAGACACGTGGCGCACGCGGAGCTCACCTCTGAGGGAGAGGGAGGTCCCGACTCGCAAGGACACGTGGCGCACGCGGAGCTCGCCTCTGAGGAGAGGGAGGTCTTGCCCGCCTGACACGCGGCACAACAGGAGCCCGCCTCTGCGGGAAAAGGGATCCCGGCCTCCGCAGGACACGTGGAGCGTCCGGAGCTCATCACCGCGGAGTAGACGAGATTTGAAGCGGTTTTTCTTCTGTACGCGCGGAAATACCAACACGAAAGGAAACTGACACGAATTCCACATTGCTACCGCACCAAATCGATTGAAGATAAGTTGTTAAAATTCAAACACAAATCAAATAGGACTCTTATTCAAATTCTGATCAGAGTAGGACTCTTCGTTTCCTCTTATAAATAGAACCAAAAATTTTTGGCCACAACCACGAACTTCTTTTTCACCTCCCGAAGTCGTCGACTTGGAGCCCTAGCCCCCAACATGCCGAGCTAAGCCTCTTTGCCAGAGTTTAGTCGCCGGAGAGCTGCCGACAAGCCCCGACACGATCGCCGGAGGAGAGTCGACGATCTGTTTTGCTGCCACTGCTAGGAGGAAGGTCCCGAAGAGAGTAAGGTAGGTCTCCATTACCACCTTACGACAAGATCACGATTTTCTTTGCATCTGTTCTTCGATCTTTTCGAACAGAAGCTTTTTCATCGACATATCATGTGTTGATCGGTTTGATCTAGATCTTGAGTCCAGATTATCGCCACATCCACATTTGATCTATACACCTCTGTTCATCATAAAAAACCCCATGCAAGCTGTCGAAGTGTTCAGTCGACACTTCCCCCGGGCCTGCACTGGGCAGCCCGCGGAGGTTCTTTTTTCGGTGGGGCTAGTTCCTAGCTGAGAGCTTGCGCAGATGGACGAGTTAGTAAGAGCTTGACACAGCGAGTTTTACGTGGTTCAGGCCGCCGGAGCGTAAAACCCTACGTCCACGGCGAGCTATGGAGCTCGCTGTATTGCTTGCTGCTCAGGGCCGGAGTCCTGAGCTTGGGAGTGAGTTACAGCTTGAGAGTGTAAGGCTAGCGTATGAGTTGCAGAGTGCGAACCCCTGCTATCATCACCTACCCGAGCCTTTTATAGTCCAAGACTCGGGCGGTTTACAAGGGGAGCCGGGACCCGACAGGTGGTCCCGGGAAGATAGTCTATTATCTACCGTATCTGCAGTTATGCCGGTAGTTGTCTCTGGTCAAAGGCTTCTGAGTCTTCATCTTGCCGCCCTGCCCATGCCGCATGCTAGTCGTAGTGGTTGATGACGGCGCAGGCGGCATGGGATGTCTTGTCACGGTGTTTATTAGCTGGCAGGTTCTGACACCGCGCGCCAGTCTGTGATGCGATTGGGCGCAACGACACCTGACAGAGGCGTGCTCCGCATCTCCACGTCTTGGGAAGACGCGGGCCTTGAATACCTTGTACGGGCAAGGTATGGGGCGTCTTTACGCCCGCTGCCTATCGCTCAGGAGCAGGCAGCGCCGTTCTGCTGCCACGTGGCGGGCCCGGAGCCCTTCTCAGAGGAGAGGAGGGCCCGGTCCGCAGGGCATGTGGAGCCTCCGGACCTCTCCCCGCGGAGGGGGAGACTCGGCTTCTTTCGACCACGTGGCGGGTCCAGAGCCCTCCTCTAAGGTGAGGGAGGTCCGGCCCCGCTGGACGCGTGGCGCCTTCGGACCTCTCTCCCGCGGAGGGGGAGGTCCGGTTTCTGTATGCCACGTGGCGGGCCCGGAGCTCTCCTCTGAGGAGAGGGAGGTCTGGCCCCGCCGGACGCGTGGCGCCTTCGGAGCTCTCCCTGCGGAGAAGGGAGAGTTCCTTAGGCATTTTCCCCTGTGCGCGGGGGTACCCCATATCTCAGGTACCGACAGTGGCCCCCGGGCCCATCTCGGGGGAGATAGCGAGCCCGAGGTGGGACCTCCGTCTCTTCCGATCCGCGCACTTTCTCTAAGTTCCGAATTGACCGCTGCCGGAGCATGAACGGCCGCGGGATCGTGGAAGCGTGCGCTCATTTGATGGTTGCTTTTACTGCGGCGGTTCCCAAGACTGCCACTTCTCCCTTTTTTATCGAGTCTGTAGTTCAGCTCATGGAGCCTCGCTTAGTTCGACTCTTTTAGATGTCTGTGTCTGTGATGCTTTTTCTCTCCTTCTTGGCTTTGCCTGACTGAGTCCTTAGCTCCGCAAGGTACTCAGAGGCCATCTCCAATCTCGGAGCCCCGCATAGACACCTTCCCCGGGTCCTAACCGTGTTAGGGCCCCCCGGGGGTCTCCGGATCTCGCCCCATGGGGGGCTCCAAATCTGCCTGCCACGTGGCGGGTCTGGAGCCCCTCCTTAAGAGGGGGGAGCTCCGGCCATGCTGGACACGTAGGGCTTTCGGAGCCCTCCCACCAGGGGGGGAGGTCCGGTTTCCGCCTGCCACATGGCGAGCCCGGAGCCCTCCTCAGAGCTCCGGGCCCGCTGGACATGTGGGGCCCTCGGGTCCCGCCCCTGCTGGAGGGGCAGGTCCCGGTCCTTCCAGTCCTAGGCCAGAGTAGTTGGCAGCTCCTTTCCCCCTACTTCATGCAGTCCCTGTTGCCGTAACCTGGAGGTCCTGCACACAGGCAGAGGAAAAGTAATTCTCCTCGGGGGGTCCTCCCCTCCCGTCTCCTAGTCTTATCCGTCTTACGATCCTGATCCGTTATACGGGGCTTGGGCAATTCTGTGCACGAGGCGCCGGAGCTCCGGCTCCCTCCGAGGTCCGGGTACGGCCGTCCGATCCCTAGTACCGGGCCATGCGCTGGGGAAGCAGAGTGCATGTGCTTTGGGTTCATGACCAGGCAAAGCGGTTGTACTCCCCTGTACCTCCGGAGGGCAGGATGCGCATGCTTTGGGCTCATGGCCTGCTAAGCTGGATACGCACCCTGGACCCCCCATGCACAACACAGGCCTTTCCTGGAGGTAACCAACTGGCACCGCAACACCTGACTGGGGGAGGCTCGAGAGACTCACTCGGCCATCGGCAGGTGCCTCAAGCGCAGCCGCCTTCGGTAGGATAGCGAATGCCAACTATGGATGAGCGCAGGAGAGGGGGAGCTAGATGTACGATGAACATACAAAGATAGTGCGATCATAAAAATTAATGCATAATTTAAATGAGCGCATGAGAGAGAGCTAAGTAGAACAGGTCTCTGTATTCGTGGCCATAGATGGAATTCTTGCTGTACATGGAGGCAATATTCCGCCTCGTCTACAAGGGAAGCAAGACTCTACGCGCTTAGGGTCGGAACCAGGCTAAACTGGACGTAGTCCTGTACCGTCCCTTGAGATTTAGCTGCCTCAAGCTCTGTTCCCAAATCCTATGTGTCGGTACCTGAGATATGGGGTATCCCCGCGCACAGGGTAAAATGCCTAAAGTGCTCGCCCTTCTCCGCAGGGAGAGCTCCGAAGGCGCCACGCGTCTGGCGGGGCCGGACCTCCCCCTCCTCAGAGGAGAGCTCCGGGCCCGACACGTGGCATACAGAAGCCGGACCTCCCCCTCCGTGGGAGAGAGGTCCGAAGACGCCACGCGTCCAGCGAGGCCGGACCTCCCTCTCCTCAGAGGTGAGCTCCGGGCCCCCCGCGTGGCATGCAGAAGCCGGACCTCCCCCTCCGCGGGGGAGAAGGTCCGAAGGCGCCACGCGTCCAGCGGGGCCGGACCTCCCTCTCCTTAGAGAAGTGCTCCGGACCTGCCACGTGGCTGGAGGAACGGTGCTGCCTGCCCCCGGGCGGTAGGCAGCGGGTGTAAAGGCGCCCCACACCTTGCCCTTACAAGGTATTCAAGGCCCGCGTCTTCCCAAGACGCGGAGACACGGAGCACGCGTCTGTCAGGTGCCGTTGCGCCCAGTCGCATCACAGACTGGCGCGCGGTGTCAGAACCTGCCAGGAAATAAACGCCGCGACAAGACATCCCATGCCGCCTGCGCCGTCATCAACCACTATGACTAGTGCGCGGCATGGGCAGGGCGGCAAAATGAAGACTCAGAAGCCTTCGACCGGAGGCAACCACCGGCATAACTACAGATACGGTAGATAATAGACAATCTTCCCGGGACCACCTGTCGTGTCCTGGCTTCCCTTGTAAGCCGCCCGAGCCTTGGACTATAAAAGGCTCGGGTAGGCGTCGATAGCAAGGGTTCGCATTCTGCATCTCATACGCTAGCCATACACTCTCAAGCTGTAACTCACCCCCAAGCTCAGGCCCCCGGCCCTGAGCAGCAAGCAATACAGCGAGCTCCATAGCTCGCCGTGGACGTAGGGTTTTACGCTCCGGCGGCCTGAACCACGTAAAACTTCCCGTGTCAAGCTCTCACTAACTCGTCCATTCGCGCAAGCTCTCCGCTAGGAACTAGCCCCTCCGAAAAAAGAACCTCCGCGGGCTGCCCAGTGCAGGCCCGGGGGAAGTGTCGATCGCACACTTCGACATTTGGCGCGCCAGGAAGGGGGCTTTTCCCCTAGCGCGACGAGTTTCCGCCAACGAAGATGACCAAGCTCCCTTCGGCGGCAAGCTCACCTCCCCCGCCTCCGCGGCAAGCCGCGGATAGGGGGGAGTACAAGCCAACACACTCCGGACGGAGTGTGTCAGTACAAGCTGGGAGCCAGCAACCGGCTCTGGCAGCGCCGACCCCGGCAATGCAGGCTCCAACCAGCGTCATATCTCCAGTAGCGCCGGGCGTACCCGGAAGGGGCGCGCTAGCTGCAGCAAGAGCGCTACTGCACAATCCGCCCGCTGGAGACGCGCCTCAGGCAGCGACCCAGCGGTGGATTCTCGAGGTAGACCGTCTTGTCGTCGCTGCCGCAAGCCCACGACTCCGGCGGAGATGACACTCCAACCAGCCGGCCGTGTCGCTGATACGCACGCCGATGGCTGATGAACAGACGGCAGAATCCAGCTCTGCCAGCCCTCAATCGATGGATCCGAGGACAGAGCTGGAGCGGTGTCACTCGGGTCAAGATGCCCGGGTATACCTCGAGCAACGCCGAGAAAGGCGTCGCTACCAAGGAGCTGACGACAGCATGACGTCGGCCTCGGCCCAGCCTGAAGAGCAGACCTTCGCCATGCGACCTCTGCCCCAGGCCTGCGCTGTGCAGAATATGCCACAGTCATATGTACTGCAGATGGCGCCCCCGGCCTACGGTGCAGCTTTGCCCGTAACGGGGTACACTGTGCCAGGTGCGAACACAGCGTTCGCGGCACCAGAACCTGCGGTGACAGAAGCAGGATGTGCAGCCCTCGCGCCCCATCTTCGCTTTGCGAAGTGGCCGCGCAAGTTTCGGCCACACCTGCCCGAGAAGTACGACGGCAGCGTCAACCCGGCGGAGTTTCTCCAGATCTACTCCACCGCCGTACTTGCCGCAGGAGGGAATGAAGCCGTCATGGCCAATTACTTCCCTGTCGCCTTGACCGGTCCAGCCCGGTCTTGGCTCATGAACCTCCCCCAAGGTTCCGTCACCTCCTGGGGAGAGCTTTGCCGACAGTTCGTAGCCAACTTCGGCAGCTCCTACACCCGGCCTGGCACGGAGCTCGACCTCCACGCCGTCCAGCAGCAGCCTGGGGAGTCGCTGCGCTCTTTCATCCAGCGGTTCTCCCAGGTGCGGAACACCATCCCACACATTCAAAATGCTTCTGTGGTGGTGGCGTTCCGGCAAGGCGTCCGGGACAAGAAGATGCTCGAGAAGCTCACGACCAGGGAGGTCCGCGACGTCTCAGAGCTCTTCAGCTTGGCGGACAAATGCGCCAGAGCTGCCGAAGGACGGAACTGGCACTCGCTGCCATCCTCCGAGTCAGGGGGACTGCCCGGATCCAGTCCTACTCCCTGTGGAAGCAGCAGGAAGGCCAAGGGCCGGGGCAGAAGCAAGATAGAGTCACCGACCGCAGTCCCAGTCATCACTGTAGCGACGCTCGGTGGGGCTTGAGGGCCGCGCCCCGACAAGAAGCAGCTAAGATCACCAATCCCAGAAGGTGATAAAGGCAGTATGTGCCCCGTGCACGGAAGCTGTCGCCACACTGCTGCCGAGTGCCGGGAGATCCGAAGGCTCGCAGAGCGTTTCCGCAAGGAGAAGCGGCAGCGGGCTGATGACCTGCCCTTCCGTCCAAAGGAAGGTGAGCAGAGGGTGGATGTTCCAGATAACATCGACCACCCAGAGGAGATCCGGGAGCCTCCGCGTGTCGTGAAGGCGGCACGCAATCACGAGGATTCCGACTCCAGCGGCGATGAGCGTCGGAAGAAGCTCTACGTCATATACGGCGGGTCCGCCGACCCCTCGTCCCGAAGCGCAGTCAAGACCCTGCGCCGAGCGGTAGCGTCGGTGGCGCCACTCCCAAGTGCGGCACCGCACCTAAAGTGGATGGGGACCCCCATCAGCTTTGATGCCACCGACTGCCCCAGGAACATGGCTGGGGCCGGCCAGCTGCCGCTCCTGGTGGCCCCTACCATCGCCAACGTGAGAATGTACCACGTTTTGGTGGATGGAGGGGCTGGGCTGAACCTCATCAGCCGTGCAGCTTTCCAGAAGCTGCAGATCCCGATGGCCAAGCTCACCCCGTCGAGTCCGTTCTCAGGGGTAGGGCCGGGACAGGTTATCCCCTACGGCAGCATTAGTCTCCCGGTGACCATCGGGGCTCCGGACAGCTATCGAACAGAGTACATCCGGTTCGACGTAGCGGAGATAGACCTCCCCTTCAACGCCATAATCGGCAGGCCAGCCCTGTACCGGTTCATGGCTGTAGCCCATTACGGCTACCTTGTCCTGAAGATGCCAACGCCGACAGGTGTTCTCAGGATTCGTGGGGACCGCACTGCTGCAGTGTCGGCCCTGGAGAAGCTCCAAGCACTCGCAACAGCTGGGGCCTCAGCCCCCGGCAATACGGAATCGGACCAGCTCCGCCCGTGTGCACGTCACCGTGCTTCCACTACAGCACCCCGAGTGCAACCTCTCGACGAGGGCGGCGTCCCCTTAAAGGTCGTCCAAGTCGGCGTCGAAGCTACCCAGACCACCCGGGTAGCCGGGGGCCTGGATAGTAAATAGGAAGGCGCGCTCGTCACCTTCCTCCGGCACAACGTCGACGTGTTTGCATGGCAGCCGTCACAGATGCCGGGGATCCCCAGGAAGGTGATCGAGCACCACTTGAAAGTCTTCCCCGACGCCCGGCCGGTTCAACAGAAGCCCCGCAAGCAGTCCATTGAGCGGCAGAACTTCATCCGTGAGGAAGTCAAGAAGCTGCTGGACGCTGGCTTCATACGGGAGGTCCACCACCCACGATGGTTGGCGAACCCCGTCGTTGTCCCGAAGGCCGGCGGGAAGCTCCGGATGTGTATCGACTACACCAGTCTCAATAAGGCATGTCCTAAAGATCCATTCCCTCTCCCTAGAATAGACCAAATAGTATACTCAACGTCAGGCTGTGATATGCTGTGCTTCCTAGACGCCTATTCGGGTTTCCATCAGATCCCCATGTCTAGGGAGGACGAGGAGCACACCTCCTTCATCACAGTGGACGGCCTTTATTGCTATGTGTCTATGCCTTATGGCCTAAAGAATGCACTCCCCACCTTTGTGCGGGCAATGTACAAAACCTTTGGGGAGTTAATAAGAGACCTGGTTGAGGTGTATGTCGATGACATAGTTGTCAAGGTCAAGCAGGGTTCGTCCCTGCTAGATAACCTGGCCCTAGTCTTTGACAAGTTGCGCTCTACACGCACCAAGCTGAACCCAGATAAATGTGTGTTCGGCGTGTCCTCTGGGAAGCTCTTAGGGTTCCTAGTCTCGCACCGGGGGATTGAGGCCAACCCAGAGAAGATCAAGGCCATCGACTTGATGCGGCCCCCTGCCCGTGTCAAAGATGTCCAGAAACTCACAGGATGTCTAGCCGCGCTGAGTCGGTTTATACCGAGGCTAGCAGAGCGGGCACTCCCTTTCTTTAAGCTCCTGCGCAAGTCGGGCCCCTTTGCCTGGTCTGACGAAGCGGAAGAGGCTTTCCAGGAGTTGAAGCGACTCCTGACGACCCTACCAGTCATGGTAGCCCCTGAGCCCGGAGAGCACCTGTTGCTCTACATCGCGGCGACAACTGAAGTAGTGAGTATGGTCCTCGTCGCAGAGCGGCCGGACCCCTCATCTTCACAACCTGCTCCGGTAGCAGAAGACAGACGCCAGGAGGCCCCGCAGGACCAAGACGGTCTCCCAGGCCTCCAAGGCAACCTCCCGGAGGTCCAGGTCGGCCTCCCGGAGGTCCTGGGCAGTCTCCCGGACCTCCAAGATAAACCCCCGGGGGCCCCGCAGGAACCCCCGGGGGCCAAATGAGACCTCCCAGAGGTCCCCCAAGACCCCCCGGAGCTCCCGAACAATCAAGATAGCCTAAGGGCCTCCGGGTCCCAGCTCCCGGAGGTCCCCGTGGGTCCGCCCACCTCCAGAGGGCCAATAGACGAGGACCTCCCAGACCTGAGAAAGAGGGTTCGAACCGTACAGAGGCCTGTCTACTACGTCAGCGAAGTACTTCATGAAGCCAAGACAAGGTACCTGGAAGTCCACAAGCTGCTGTATGCGGTGCTCGTTGCCTCCAGGAAGCTCCGCCATTACTTCCAGGCCCACCGGGTCTCGGTAGTCACCTCGTATCCACTGAAGACAATTCTTCACAGCCCCCATGCGACGGGCAACGTTGCTAAATGGGCGGCGGAGCTAGCGGAGTTTGAGCTGGACTTCCTCCCACGCCATGCAATCGAGAGCCAAGCACTGGCTGACTTTGTGGCGGAGTGGACACCAACGGAGGCTGACCCAGGGGGCCATGGGGGCGGAGAACCGGAGCACCAAGCTCCGGTCTTCACCGAACCCCACTGGACACTCTTCTTCGACGGCTCCTCGCGAAAGCAGGGGGCCGGTGCCGGCGTACTGCTCCTCATGCCATCGGGGGAACAGTTTGGGTATATGGTGCGTCTCAACTTCAAGGCAACCAACAACATGGCGGAGTATGAAGCACTCATCTTTGGCCTGCAGACAGCCCTGTCTTTAGGAGCTCGCCAGTTGTTGGCACAGGGCGACTCCCAGCTGGTCATCAAGCAAGTCAAGGGCAAATGCTCCTGCAATGACCCCCAGCTAGCTGCATATCTGCTTCACGTGCAGATGTTGGAGAAGGAATTCCTCGCCTTGGACCTGCACCACGTACCGCGCGCCGGTAATACCGCAGCCGACGACCTTTCAACGAAGGCTTCCACCGGAGCCCCTGCGCCCGAAGGAGTCTTTGAGAGGACGTTGCTGCGGCCCACAGCCCGGCCCGCCGAGCCGGGCGAAGGGGGCTTGACCAGCACCTCGAAGCTAGCGGTCCCGGTGGCCCTACAACCGTGGGCGCCGCCAAGGATTGTAAGCGTCATTGGGGACTCCGTGCAACCCAGCGCTCAAGATCCAGAAGCTCAAGTCAGACCCGATGCATGGATCACGGAGATCCGGGACTACTTGAAGGACAATATCCTCCCTGATGAACATGCAACCGCTGAACGGATTGTGCGTATGGCTAAGAGGTACGCGCTGATAGAGGGGGATCTCTACCGGCGTGGCGCCAACCACATCCTATTGCGGTGTATAACCCAGGGGGAAGGCTGCGACTTGCTCGCTGAGATCCATGGAGGTGAATGTGGAAGTCATTCTTCCTCACGCACGCTTGTCGGTAAAGCCTTCCGGCATGGCTTCTACTGGCCGACAGCACTCCAGGATGCCGTCAAGCTGGTCGAGAGCTGCAAGGCGTGCCAGTTCCACGCCAAGCAGATCCATACACCGGCTCAGGCGGTACAGATGATCCCGCCCTCGTGGCCGTTTGCCGTGTGGGGGCTGGACATCCTGGGGCCATTCCCCAGAACCGTCGGGGGGTTCCGGTACCTCTATGTCGCCATCGACAAGTTCACCAAGTGGCCGGAAGCTACACCAGTTGTCACCATTAATAAGCAATCAGCAGTAAAATTCATCAGGTCCATTGTCTGCCGGTTCGGGGTCCCAAACAGGATCATCACTGACAATGGGACCCAGTTCACCAGCGCAGCATTTCAAGACTACTGCGAGGACCATGGCATTCAGGTATGCTATGCCTCGGTCGCTCACCCGAAGAGCAATGGGAAAGTCGAGAGGGCCAATGCGGAGATTCTCCGGGGCCTCAAGACTCGTACCTTCGCCAGCCTGAAGAAACATGGTGCCAATTGGGTAGATGAACTTCCGAGCACGCTATGGGCTAACCGGACATCCCAGAGCCGGGCCACCGGGGAGACACCCTTCTTCATGGTGTACGGGGCCGAAGCTGTACTTCCTCCAGAAATCACCATGAAGTCTCACCGTGTCCGGGCTTACGACGAAGCCGTGCAGGACAACCTCCGGCATGGAGAAATCGACCTCGTCGACGAGGTCCGATTACATGCGGCACTCCGTAACGCGCGGTACAGACAGGCGCTTCGGCGCTACCACCAGAGGTCTGTGCGTGCCCGGGAGCTGCAGGAAGGTGACC
The DNA here is from genome assembly GCA_030760725.1 of Neostapfia colusana. Classification (NCBI taxonomy): domain Eukaryota; kingdom Viridiplantae; phylum Streptophyta; class Magnoliopsida; order Poales; family Poaceae; genus Neostapfia; species Neostapfia colusana. Next base: position 24,563,394 of record JASWHV010000017.1, on the reverse strand, counting down.
TGGTGTTGCGGCGCATACTTTCTAGCGAAGGGGCCCACAAACTCTCCCCTAATTGGGAAGGCCCCTTCCGAGTCACGAAAGTATGCCGCCCCGGGTGTGTGCGCCTTTCCACCGAGGATGGGGACCTGCTCCCGAATCCTTGGAACATAGAACACCTCCGTAAGTTCTACCCCTAAGAGCAAAAATAGGTCAGTACTTTCTTTTCGTAATGAACCCCATAGAGTCCAGGAGCAGCGCTCGGAGCAGCTAAACCCCAGGGGACGGTCCAGGACTACGTTTAGCTTTGCCTGGTTCCGACTCCAAGCGCGTAGAGTCTTGCTTCCCCTCTTAATGGGGTGGGTCGTGGCCTCCATGTTTAGCCTGCCTTCCTCCTATGGAAGGTTGTGCGAAAAGAAGTCTGCCCTACTTTGCTCTTTCCTTGTACTCATTTGAATTGTGAATTGAGTTACTTTTTTATCACCCTTGCAGTACATGGCTGCCGTGTGCTCAGCTCCCCCTCTCTACAAACCCCCAAGCATCAAGCGTATGGTTGGGGGCTGTAAGTCAAATAAGACTGTAAAACAAGGGAGGGGGAGCCCCCAAGGAGAATTACGTTTCCTCTACCTGTGTGCAGGACTTCCAGGACTGCGGCAACGGGGACTGCGTGAAGTAGGGGGAAAGGAGCTACCAACTACTTTGACCCAGGGCTAGAGGGGGCGGGACCCAGGGGTCCCACGAGTCCAGCAGGCCCGGAACTCTCCCCTTCCTTGAGAGGGGCTCCGGGCTCGCCACGTGGCAGACGGAAGCCGGACCTCCCCCCGCGGTGGAAGAGCTCCGAAAGCCCTGCGTGCTCAACATGACCGGGGCTCCCGTCCCCGCAGTAAGAGCAATCATCAAGTGGGCGTACACTCTCACGACCCCGCAGCCGTTCGTGCTCCGGCAGCGGTCATGTCGGGACTTAGAGAAAGTGCGCGGATCGGAAGAGACGGAGGTCCCACCTCGGGCTCGCTATCTCCCCCGAGATGGGCCCGGGGGCCACTGTCGGTACCTGAGATATGGGGTACCCTCGCGCACAGGGTAAAATGCCTAAAGTGCTCGCCCTTCTCCGCAGGGAGAGCTCCGAAGGCGCCACGCATCTGGCGGGGCCGGACTTCCCTCTCCTCAGAGGAGAGCTCCGGGCCCGACACATGGCATACAGAAGCCGGACCTCCCCCTCCGTGGGAGAGAGGTCCGAAGACGCCACGCGTCCAGCGAGGCCGGACCTTCCTCTCCTCAGAGGTGAGCTCCGGGCCCGCCGCGTGGCATGCAGAAGCCAGACCTCCCCCTCCGCGGGGGAGAAGGTCCGAAGGCGCCACGCGTCCAGCGGGGCCGGACCTCCCTCTCCTCAGAGAAGAGCTCCGGACCTGCCACGTGGCTGGAGGAACGGTGCTGCCTGCCCCCGGGCGGTAGGCAGCGGGCGTAAAGGCGCCCCACACCTTGCCCGTACAAGGTATTCAAGGCCCGTGTCTTCCCAAGACGCGGAGACACGGAGCACGCGTCTGTCAGGTGCCGTTGCGCCCAGTCGCATCACAGACTGGTGCGCGGTGTCAGAACCTGCCAGGAAATAAACGCCGCGACAAGACATCCCATGCCGCCTGCGCCGTCATCAACCACTATGAATAGTGCGCGGCATGGGCAGGGCGGCAAAATGAATACTCAGAAGCCTTCGACCGGAGGCAACCACCGGCATAACTACAGATACGGTAGATAATAGACAATCTTCCCGGGACCACCTGTCGGGTCCCGGCTTCCCTTGTAAGCCGCCCGAGCCTTGGACTATAAAAGGCTCGGGTAGGCGTTGATAGCAAGGGTTCGCATTCTGCAACTCATACGCTAGCCATACACTCTCAAGCTGTAACTCACCCCTAAGCTCAGGCCCCCGGCCCTGAGCAGCAAGCAATACAGCGAGCTCCATAGCTCGCCGTGGACGTAGGGTTTTACGCTCCGGCGGCCTGAACCACGTAAAACTTCCCATGTCAAGCTCTCACTAACTCGTCCATTCGCGCAAGCTCTCCGCTAGGAACTAGCCCCTCCGAAAAAAGAACCTCCGCAGGCTGCCCAGTGCAGGCCCGGGGGAAGTGTCGATCGCACACTTCGACACTACGGGATTCATTACAGAAGATGATAACCCTGTTCTACTGATGCTCGGGAAGTAGAACTTACAGTGATGCTTCATGGCAATAGTCTTTTGGGAACGGATCCCACATTCGGTTGAAAGGCATGTGTACCTGGGGCGGCAGCTTTCATGATTCAGAAGGGACCTTCCCTGCTGGGGGAGAGCTTATGGGTCCTTCTTGGAATAGAGCATGCCGCGACACCAGGTTGCCCTCTTGCAGGCCCCCGATGCGTTCGGTTCTTTGGCGGTAGTGCTTAGAGCATCAGCCGAGACCGCGCGTTGTGGGGTGTTACCTGCAGCCGAGTCTCGTCGACGAGGTTGTCATCTTCACGCTGGATCAGGTCCTGCGCGGCTTCTCCTGGGGGCCCCCGGGGAGTTCTCCCCTTCTGGCTAAGGCCTTCAAGGGGTAGGTGGACCCGGGCTCGTCTTGGATGACCTAAGGCGTCTTCCCCTTCTAGCAAGGCCTTCAAGGGGTTGACGGACCATGGGCGGCCCCCGGGAGGTATGTCCAAGGCACGGAGGCGTGGCGCAGTTGACTACCGCCCTGGCCCGTCACCGTCAGAGCTGGAGTCCTCGCCGTTATGCACTGTCTTTATGACGCGCTGAGGCTCCTGGAACCCCACCTGATGGGCGGCAGTGACTGGGGCATCGACCTTCTGTTTGCCATCCCTCTGAGGGTAAGGCGGTGCTTCAGCTCTCTGCTGTCTTCCTTTGCGGAGGCGCTCTGCGAGTCTCTGGATATCCAAGCACTCGGCAGCAGTATGGTTGCCGGCGCCATGCACGGGGCATAGTCCGCCCTTGTCACTGTCTGGGGCCGGTGACTGCCGCTGCCTTTTGTCGGGGCGTGGCCCCCGAGCTCCACTAGCCGTCGCTGCTGCGGCGACGGGAGCCGTGAACGATGATCTCATCTTGCCACCCACCGGTTCTTGGCCTTCTTGCCACCCCCATAGGCAGCAGCGCCAGACCTGGGTTGTCCACCTGGCTCGGAGGTCGGCAGAGAGTGCCAGTTCCGCCCTTCAGCTGCTCTGGCGCATTTGTCCGCCAGACTGAAGAGCTCAGAGACGTCGCGGACCTCTCTGGTCGCGAGCTTCTCAAGCATTTTCTCGTCCCGGACACCCTGTCGGAACGCCACCACCACAGAGGCACTTTGGATATGCGGGATGGTGTTGCGTACCTGGGAGAACCGCTGGATGAAAGAGCGCAGCGACTCCCCAGGTTGTTGCTTGACGGCGTGGAGGTCAAGCTCCGTGCCGGGACGGGTGTAGGAGCTGCCGAAGTTGGCAACGAACTGCCGGCAGAGCTCTCCCCAGGAGGTTATGGACCCCTGAGGTAGATTCATGAGCCAAGACCGAGCTGGGCCGGTCAAGGCGACGGGGAAGTAGTTGGCCATGACAGCCTCATCCCCTCCTGCGGCAAGTACGGCGGTGGAGTAGATCTGTAAGAACTCCGCTGGGTTGACGCTACCGTCGTACTTCTCGGGCAGGTGCGGACAGAACTTGCGCGGCCACCTCGCGAAGCGAAGGTGGGGTGCAAGGGCCGCACATCCTGCACCTGCTGCTGCAGGTATTGGCGCTGCGAACGCTTGGTTCGCACTTGGCACCGCGTATCCTGGCATGGGCAAGGCTGCACCGTAGACCGGGGGCGCTGCTTGCGGCGCATATGGTTGCGGCATATGCTGCGCGGCATATGCCTGAGGCAGGGCTCGCGTGGCGAAGACCTGCCCTTCAGGTTGTGTCGAGGCCGACGACATGCTGTCGCCAGCCTCATGGTTGCGACGCCTTTCTCGGCGTCGCTCGAGGTACACCCGGGCGTCCTGGCCCAAGTGGCACCGTTCCAGCTCCCTTCTCAGGTCCGTCGACAGGAGCCTGGAGGAGCTGGAGTCCGCCGTTAGCCCGTCAACCGTGGGCGTGCGCGTCAGCAACACAGCCGGTTGTCCTGGGCGCCGTCCTCGCTGAAACCGAGGGTTCGCGGCGGCGACGACGAGGCGGTCCACCTCGCGGACCCATTGCTGGGTCGCTGAATGGGGCGCATCCCCCGCGGGTGGGTTGCGCAGCAGCGCTCTTGCTGCAGCTAGCGCACCCCCATGGTGTACGCTCAGCGCTGCAGAAGATCTCACACTGGTCGGAGCCTGCATCGCCGGAGTCGGCGTTGCCGGAGTCGGCTGCTGGCTACCAGCTTGTGCCGACACACTCCGTCCTGAGTGTGTTGACATGTACTCCCCAGTGGTCACGGTTCGCCATGAATGCGGAGGGGGAGAGTTTGCCGCTGAAGGAAGCATGGTCATCTTCGTCGGCGGAAACTCGTCGCGCTAGGAGAAAAGCCCCTTCCTGGCGCGCCAAATGTCGAAGTGTTCAGTCGACACTTCCCCCGGGCCTGCACTGGGCAGCCCGCGGAGGTTCTTTTTTCGGTGGGGCTAGTTCCTAGCGGAGAGCTTGCGCAGATGGACGAGTTAGTAAGAGCTTGACACGGCGAGTTTTACGTGGTTCAGGCCGCCGGAGCGTAAAACCCTACGTCCACGGCGAGCTATGGAGCTCGCTGTATTGCTTGCTGCTCAGGGCCGGAGTCCTGAGCTTGGGAGTGAGTTACAGCTTGAGAGTGTAAGGCTAGCGTATGAGTTGCAGAGTGCGAACCCCTGCTATCGTCACCTACCCGAGCCTTTTATAGTCCAAGACTCGGGCGGTTTACAAGGGGAGCCGCGACCCGACAGGTGGTCCCGGGAAGATTGTCTATTATCTACCGTATCTGCAGTTATGCCGGTAGTTGTCTCTGGTCGAAGGCTTCTGAGTCTTCATCTTGCGGCCCTGCCCATGCCGCATGCTAGTCGTAGTGGTTGATGACGGCGCAGGTGGCATGAGATGTCTTGTCCCGGTGTTTATTAGCTGGCAGGTTCTAACACCGCGCGCCAGTCTGTGATGCGACTGGGCGCAACGGCACCTGACAGAGGCGTGCTCCGCGTCTTGGGAAGACGCGGGCCTTGAATACCTTGTACGGGCAAGGTATGGGGTGTCTTTACGCCCGCTGCCTATCGCTCAGGGGCAGGCAACGTCGTTCTGCTGCCACGTGGCGGGCCCGGAGCCCTTCTCAGAGGAGAGGAGGGCCCGGTCCGCGGGGCATGTGGAGCCTCCGGACCTCTCCCCGTGGAGGGGGAGACTCGGCTTCTGTCGACCACGTGGCGGGCCCGGAGCCCTCCTCTGAGGAGAGGGAGATCCGGCCCCGCTGGACGCGTGGCGCCTTCGGACCTCTCTCCCGCAGAGGGGGAGGTCTGACTTCTGTATGCCACGTGGCGGGCCCGGAGCTCTCCTCTGAGGAGAGGGAGGTCCGGCCCCGCCGGACGCGTGGTGCCTTTGGAGCTCTCCCTGCGGAGAAGGGCGAGTTCCTTAGGCATTTTCCCCTGTGCGTGGGGGTACCCCATATCTCAGGTACCGACACAAGCCATGCAAGAACACGTACAAACTAAACAGCAACATAGGTTTAGCATGCATATGCATCATTGCATCTTAAAGTAGAGTTTGTGTGTGATTATTGATTGCTATGAATCTTGTATGTGCGTGATCGTGAATAGATAGACAAGCTCAGGGAACTACCTACGACAGACTACAACAGCAAGAATTTGAGCATCAGAAACCGCAAGAACAAGGCAAGTGCCCCTTGACCATATTGATCCTGTGTTTTTGGAAAACTATTTTGTTTGCAAAAGGTGTGTATGCTTGAGTCAACGTGATGGGAAACCCTTTCATAGGAGTTTACTATTAACCACCCTTGTCACGGAGAAAGTTAATGAGTCGGGTATGGTTTTGTTTTTATGCTTCGCTGAGTCCACAGGATACAGGAAGCGAGATAGATGTGTCTAGCTAACTGCACTCGTATGAATAATGAGAAACGGATATTGTTAATGAACATGAATTGGAGGGAGATCTAGGCAAGCTTGGTTTGTGAATGAGGTAGAATGAGATGGTGGATACTTGCCGTAGATATAAGGACCAATTCATGCGAGCCATGCCAGGATAACAGTGCCACCACAAGGCCAAGTATGGGTGCGGCTTAGCTGACTAATTAGGTAAGTTACTAGATTGTTATGGACCGTGGAAGGCGCAGGGAATGAGAGTCGAGTGAGCACTGCCCTGGGAACTGCATGGCACAAGAGGGGGCCTGTAGGTGGGAGAATTGGAGATTCTATCCTGCCGGTGAAACCTTAGTGAGTCCATACATCTAGTAGCCCCTTTGTAAAGGCTATTTTGTGATCTCTTGACCATACACCGACGGTTGTATACTGGTATAATGGAGGTTCTGCAGTCGCCGACGGGTGACGAAATCACAAACTTGTGGGTAAAGTGGTACAAACTCTGCAGAGTGTAAAACTATCATGATAGCCGAGCTTACGGTCATGAGTGCCTGGACAACCCACATGATTAGATGGGATGGTGTCGGTACCCGCGATATGGGGTACCCCCGCGCACAGGGGAAAATGCCTAAGGACCTCGCTCTTCTCCGCAGGGAGAGCTCCGAAGGCGCCACGTATCCAGCGGGGCCGGACCTCCCTCTCCTCAGAGGAGAGCTCCGGGCCCGCCACGTGGCCAGCAGCAGCCGGACCTCCCCCTTCTGTGGGGAGAGCTCCGAAGGCGCCACGTGTCCCGCGGGACCGGACCTCCCCCTCCATAGAGGAGAGCTCCAGGCCCGCCACGTGGCCGACAGAAGCCGGACCTCCCCCCTCCGCGGGGAGAGGTCCGAAGGCTCCACGTGTCCCGCGGGGCCGGACCTCCCTCTTCTCAGAGGAGAGCTCTGGGCCCGCCACGTGTCCAGCAGAACAGCGCTGCCTGCCCCCGCGCAGTAGGCAGCAGGCGTAAAGACGCACCATACCTTGCCCGTACAAGGTATTCAAGGCCCGCGCCTTCCCAAGACGCGTAGACGCGGAGCACGCCACTGTAAGGTGCCGTTGCGCCCAGTCGCATCGCAGACTGGCGCGCAGTGTCAGAACCTGTCAGCCAATAAACACAGCGACAAGACATCCCCTGCCGTCCCCGCCGTCATCAACCACTGCAACTAGCTTGTGGCATGGGCAGGGCGGCAGAACGAAGGCTCGGAAGCCTTCGCCAGAGACAACTACCGACATAACTGCGGATACGATAGTCGGCAGGCAATCTCCCCAGGACCACCTGTCGGGTCCCGGGCCCCCCTTGTAGGCCACATGAGTCTTGGACTATAAAAGGCTCGGGTAGGCAACGTTAGCAAGGGTTCGCACTCCAGCAACTCACACCCTAGGCATAACTCACCCTCAAGCTCAGGACTCTAGGTTCTGAGCAACAAGCAATACAGTGAGCACCTCTGCTCACCGTGGACGTAGGGTTTTACGCTCCGGCGGCCCGAACCACGTAAAACTCGCCGTGTCAAGCTCCTCCCTCACTCATCCCTTACGCTTAAGATCTCCGCAAGCGACTAGCCCCTCCGAAAAAGAACCTCCGCGGGCTGCCCAGAGCAGGTCCGGGGGAAGTGTCGACCACACACTTCAACATTTTGCGCGCCAGGTAGGGGACTTTTCCCTTGCGCGACGAGTTTCCGCCGACGAAGATGACGAAGCTTCCTTCAGCGGCAAGCTCTCCTCCCCCGCGTTCACGGAGGACCGTGACTAGCGGGGAATACGTGTCGACACACTCAGGCGGAGTGTGTCGGCGCAAGCTGGAAGCCAGCAGCTGGCTCCGGCAACGCCGACTCCGGCAATGCAGGCTCCGACTAGCGTGAGATCTTCTGCAGCGCTGAGCGTTCCCCACGGGGGTGCGCTGGCTGCAGCAAGAGCGCTACTGCACAATCCGCCTGCTGGGGACGCGCCCCATTCAGCGACCCAGCAGTGGATTCGCGAGGTAGACCGTCTTGTCGTCGCCGCCGCAAACCCTCAACTTCGGCGGGGACGACGCTCCGGCCAACCGGCTGTGTCGCTGACGCGCACGCCGACGGTTGACGGACAGACGGCGGATTCCAGCTCCACCAGGCTTCTGTCGACAGACCTGAGGACTGAGCTGGAACGGTGCCACTTGGGCCAAGACGCCCGAGTGTTCCTCGAGCGACGATGAGAAAGGCGTCGCAGCCAAGAGGCCGGCGTCAGCATGACGTCTGCCTCAACCCTGCCTGAGGCGCAGACTTTCGCCACGCGAACTCTGCCCCAGGCGTACGCCACGCAGCATATGCCACAGCCATATGCCCTGCAAACAGCGCCCCCCGTCTATGGCGTAGCCTTGCCAATACCGGGGTACACAGTGCCTACAGCGAACCAAGCGTTCGCGGCACCAACGCCTGCGGCAACAGGAGCAGGATGTGCGGCCCTGGCGCCCCACCTTCGCTTCGCGAGGTGGCCGCGCAAGTTTCGGCCGCACCTGCCCGAGAAGTACGAGGCAGCGTCAACCCGGCGGAGTTCCTCCAGATCTACTCCACCGCCGTACTTGCCGCAGGAGGGGATGAGGCCGTCATGGCCAACTACTTCCCCGTCGCCTTGACCGGCCCAGCCCGGCCTTGGCTCATGAACCTCCCCCAGGGTTTGATAACTTCCTGGGGAGAGCTCTGCCGGCAGTTCACCACCAACTTCGGCAGTTCCTACACCCGGTCTGGCACGGAGCTCGACCTCCATCCCATCCATCAACAACCTAGAGAATCGCTGCGCTCTTTCATCCAACGGTTCTCCCAGGTACGGAACACCATCCCACATATCCAAAACGCTTCTGTGGTGGTGGCGTTCTGGCAAGGCGTTCGGGACAAGAAGATGCTCGAGAAGCTCACGACCAGAGAGTTCCACGACGTCTCCGAGCTCTTCAGCCTGGTGGACAAGTGCGCCAGAGCAGCAGAAGGGCGGAACTGGCACTCCCTGCCAGCCTCTGAGTCAAGAGGGCAGCCAGGATCTGGCGCCGCTTCTTATGGAAGCAGCAGGAAGATCAAGAACCAGGGCGGTGGCAAGATAAAACCGCCGGCCGCGGCTCCCGTTGCCGCAGCAGCGGCACCCAGTGGAGCTCGGGGGCCGCGCCCCGACAAAAGGCAGCGATAGTCACCAGCCCCAGATGGTGACCAAGACAAGCTATGCCCCGTGCATGGCAGTTGTCGCCATACTACTGCTGAGTGATTCAGAAGCTCGTGGAGCGCTTCCGCAAAGGGAAGCAGCAGCGCACTGATGCCCTACCCTTTCGCCAAAGGGAGGGCAAGCAGAAGGTCGACGCCCCAGACAGCATCGACCACCAAGCGGGGTTCCAGGAGCCTTAGCGCGCCGTGAAGGCGGTGCGCAACCATGAAGACTCCAGATCCAGCGAAGATGAGCGTCGAAAGAAGCTCTACGTTATATACGGCGGGTCCGCCGACCCCTCGTCCCAAAGCGCAGTTAAGACTCTGCGCCGAGTGGTAGCGTCGGTGGCACCACTCCCAGGTGCCGCAGCGCACCTCAAGTGGATGGGGACCCCCATCAGCTTTGATGCCACCGACTGCCCCAGGAACATGGCTGGGGCCGGCCAACTACCACTCTTGGTAGCGCCCACCATCGCCAACGTGAGGATGTACCACATTTTGGTAGATGGCGGAGCTGGGCTGAACCTCATCAGCCGTGCAGCTTTCCAGAAGCTGCAGATCCCGATGGCCAAGCTCACCCCGTCGAGCCCGTTCTCAGGGGTAGGGCCGGGACAAGTCGTCCCCTACGGTAACATCAGCCTTCCGGTGACCTTTGGGGCACCGGACAGCTACCGGACAGAGTACATTCTGTTCGACGTAGCGGAGATCGACCTCCCCTTCAACGCCATAATCGGCAGGCCATCCCTGTACCGGTTCATGGCAGCATCCCACTACGGCTACCTCGTCCTAAAGATGCCTACACCAACAGGCATCCTCAGGATTCGTGGGGACCATACTTCTGCGGTGTTGGCCTTGGAAAAGCTCCAGGCACTTGCGACAGCACGAGCACCAGCCCCTGGCAGTGTGGATCCAGACCGGCTCCGCCCGAGTGCACGCCACCGTGCCTCTGCCACTGCACCCCGTGTGCAACCCCTTGACGAGGGCAACGTCCACCTGAAGGTCGTCCAAGTTGGCGCCGACGCTGCCCAGACCACCCGGGTAGCCGGGGGTCTGGATAGTAAATAGGAAGGTGCACTCATCACCTTCCTCCGGCACAACATCGACGTGTTTGCATGGCAGCCGTCGCAGATGCCGGGGATCCATAGGGAGGTGATTGAGCACCACTTGAAGATCTTCCCCGAAGCCCGGCCAGTCCAACAGAAGCCTCGCAAGCAGTCCATCGAGCAGCAGAACTTCATCCGAGAAGAGATCAAGAAGCTGCTAGATGCTGGCTTCATACGGGAAGTCCACCACCCCCGGTGGTTGGCGAACCCCATCGTTGTCCCGAAGGCCGGTGGGAAGCTCCGGATGTGCATCGACTACACCAGTCTCAATAAGGCATGTCCCAAAGATCCATTCCCTCTCCCCAGAATAGATCAAATAGTAGACTTGACATCAGGCTGCGATATGCTGTGCTTCCTAGACGCCTACTCGGGTTTCCATCAGATCCCCATGTCTAGAGAAGATGAAGAGTACACCTCCTTCATCACAGTAGATGGCCTGTATTGTTATGTCTCTATGCCTTATGGCCTAAAGAATGCTCTCCCCACCTTTGTACGTGCAATGCACAAAACCTTTGGAGAGTTAATAAGAGACATAGTTGAGGTGTATGTCGACGACATCGTTGTCAAGGTCAGGCAGAGCTCATCTTTGTTAGATAACCTAGCCTTAGTCTTTGACAAATTGCGCTCCACGCGCACCAAGCTGAACCCCGACAAATGTGTGTTCGGTGTATCCTCTGGGAAACTCTTAGGGTTCCTGGTATCGCACCGGGGAATTGAGGACAACCCAGAGAAGATCAAGGCCATCGACTTGATGCGGCCTCCTGCCCGCATCAAAGAAGTCCAGAAACTCACGGGATGCCTAGCCGCGCTGAGTCGGTTTATACCGAGACTAGCAGAGCGGGCACTCGCCTTCTTTAAGCTCCTGCGCAGATCCGGTCCATTCGCCTGGACTGACGAAGCAGAAGAAGCTTTCCAGGAGTTGAAGCGGCTCCTGACGACTCTACCTATCATGGTGGCCCCCGAGCCCGGAGAGCATCTGTTGCTCTACATCGCGACGACAACTGAAGTGGTGAGTATGGTCCTCGTCGCAGAGCGGCCGGACCTCTCGTCTTCAAAGCCTGCTCCGGTAGCAGGAGACAGACGCCAGGAAACACCGGAGGTCCAAGACGGCCTCCCGGACCTCCAAGACAACCTCCCGGAGGTCCAGGGCAGCCTCCCGGACCTCCAAGACGACCTCTCGGGGGCCCAACGGGACCTCCTGGAGGTCCAGCAGGACCCCCAGGAGCTCCCGGAGAACCAGCGGGACCTCTCGGAGGGCCAAGGTGGCTTAGGAGCCTTCGAGTTCCAACTTCCGGAAGCCCCCTGGACCCACATACCTCTGGCAGGCCAGAGCCAGTGGATGAAGACCTCTCTGACCTAAGAGACAGGGTCCGGGCCATCCAGAGGCCTGTCTACTACATCAGCGAAGTCCTCCACGACGCCAAGACAAGGTACCTGGAAGTCCACAAGCTGCTGTATGCAGTGCTCGTGGCGTCCAGGAAGCTCCGCCACTACTTTCAGGCCCACCGGGTCTCGGTAGTCACCTCCTGTCGATGTGTTCGGTCGACACTTCCCCCGTGCCTGCACTGGGCAGCCCGCGGAGGTTCTTTTTTGGGTGGGGCTAGTCCCTTGCGGAGAGCTTGCGCGGATGGACGAGTTAGTAAGAGCTTGACACTGTGAGTTTTACGTGGTTCAAGCCACCGGAGCGTAAAACCCTACGTCCACGGTGAGCTATGGAGCTCGCTGTATTGCTTGCTGCTCAGGGCCGGAGTCCTGAGCTTGGGGGTGACTTACAGCTTGGGTGAGAATGGCTAGCGTATGAGTTGCAGAGGTGCGAACCCAGAGTGCGAATGGCTAGAGTGCGAACCCTTGCTAACGTCGCCCACCCGAGCCTTTTATAGTCTAAGACTCGAGTGGCTTACAAGGGGGGCCCGGGACCCGACAGGTGGTCCCGGGGAGATCGACTGTTATCTACCGTATCTGCAGTTGTGCCGGTAGTTGTCTCTGGCGAAGGCTTCTGAGTCTTCGTCTTGCCGCCCTGCCCATGCCGCATGCTAGTCGTAGTGGTTGATGACGGCGGAGGCGGCATGGGATGTCTTGTCGCTGCGTTTATTGGCTGGCAGGCTCTGACACCGCGCGCCAGTCTGTGATGCGACTGGGCGCAACGGCACCTGACAGAGGCGTGCTCCGCGTCTCCGCGTCTTTGGAAGACTCAGGCCTTGAATACCTTGTACGGGCAAGGTATGGGGCATCTTTACGCCCACTGCCTACCGCTCGGGGGCAGGCAGCGTTCTTCTGCTAGACACGTGGCGGGCCCGGAGCCCTCCTCAGAGGAGAGGGGGGTCCGGCCCCGCAGGACACGTGGAGCCTTCGGACCTCTCCCTGTGGAGGGGGGAGGTCCGGCTTCTGTCGGCCACGTGGCGGGTCCGGAGCTCTCCTCTAAGGAGGGGGAGGTCCGGCCCCGTGGGACATGTGGCACCTTCGGAGCTCTCCCCACGGAGGGGGGAGGTCTGGCTGCTGTAGGCCACGTGGCGAGCCCGAAGCTCTCCTCTGAGGGGAGGGAGGTCCGGCCCCATTGGACACGTGGCGCCTTCGGAGCTTTCCCTGCGGAGAAGGGCGAGATCCTTAGGCATTTTCCCCTGTGCGCGGGGGTACCCCATATCGCGGGTACCGACAGTGGCCCCCAGGCTCACCTCGGGGGAGGTAACGAGCCCGAGGTGAGGCCTTCTCCTACCCGCGTACTTTCTTGTCTTGAGTACTCCCTGTGCTGGCAGGGTCTTGACGGCTTCGGAGTTCAGCCTCTTAGGAGAGGGTGAAGCCTGGCATCAGAGCTCGGCCCGGCTGTTGGGGTGGAGGTCCGGAAGTCATCGGAGCTCAGGTCCACGAAGGGCGTGAGGTCCGGCATCAGGGCTCGCCTCTGAAAGGAGGGCAAGGGCTGGCATCGGAGCTCGGCCCAGCTGTGGGGGCGGAGGTCCGGAAGTCATCGGAACTCAGGCCAGCGAAGGGCGTGAGGTCCGGCATCAGCGCTTGCCTCTGAAAGGAGGGCGAGGGCTGGCCTCGGAGCTCGGCCTGGCTGTGGAGGCGGAGCCCGGAAGTCATCGGAGCTCAGGCCAGCGAAGGGCGTGAGGTCCGGTATCAGCGCTCGCCTCTGAAAGGAGGGCGAGGGCTGGCCTCGGAGCTCAGCCCGGCTGTGGGGGCGGAGTCCGGAAGTCATCGGAGCTCAGGCCAGCGAAGGGCGTGAGGTCCGGCATCAGCACTCGCCTCTGAAAGGAGGGCGAGGGCTGGCCTCGGAGCTCGGCCTGGCTGTGGAGGCTCAGTCCGGAAGTCATCGGAGCTCAGGCCAACGAAGGGCGTGAGGTCCGGCATCAGCGCTCGCCTCTGAAAGGAGGGCGAGGGCTGGCCTCGGAGCTCGGCCCAGCTGTGGGGGCGGAGGTCTGGAAGTCATCGGAACTCAGGCCAGCGAAGGGCGTGAGGTCCGGCATCAGCGCTCGCCTCTGAAAGGAGGGCGAGGGCTGGCCTCGGAGCTCAGCCTTGCTGTGGAGGCGGAGCCCGGAAGTCATCGGAGCTCAGGCCAGCGAAGGGTGTGAGGTCCGGCGTCAGCGCTCGCCTCTGAAAGGAGGGCGAGGGCTGGCCTCGGAGCTCGGCCCAGCTACGGGGGCGGAGTCCAGAAGTCATCGGAGCTCAGGCCAACGAAGGGCGTGAGGTCCGGTATCAGCGCTCGCCTCTGAAAGGAGGGTGAGGGCTGGCTCGGAGCTCAGCCCGGCTATGGGGGCGGAGTCCGGAAGTCATCGGAGCTCAGGCCAACGAAGGGCGTGAGGTCCGGTATCAGCGCTCGCCTCTGAAAGGAGGGCGAGGGCTGGCCTCGGAGCTCAGCCCTGCTGTGGGGGCGGAGTCCAGAAGTCATCGGAGGTCAGGCCAGCGAAGGGCATGAGGTCCGGCATCAGCGCTCGCCTCTGAAAGGAGGGCGAGGGCTGGCCTCGGAGCTCGGCCTGGCTGTGGAGGCGGAGTCCGGAAGTCATCGGAGCTCAGGCCAACGAAGGGCGTGAGGTCCGGCATCAGCGCTCGCCTCTGAAAGGAGGGCGAGGGCTGGCCTCGGAGCTCGGCCCAGCTGTGGGGGCGGGGTCCGGAACTGCTCAGTGGTCCCCCCTTTCCTGTCCCTTAGTCTCATTTGGCTTACTGTCCCAGGCCGGAATACGGGGCTTGAGTAATCCAGTGCACTTGGTCCCGGAGGTCTGGCCCCAGCCCCAGTCAGGGTGTAACCGTCCGGCCCCCTGGTACTCAGACCGTAGCGCCGGGGGGCAGAGTGCGCATGCTTTGGGTACAAGACCGGGCAAAGCAAGGCTCCTGACCCCCCGGTCTAGCATAGGTCTTTTCTCGGAGGAGACCAACTGGCGGTACAGTACCCTTACAGGGGGAGATCCAAAAGGCCACCGGGCCTCTGGCAGGTACCCCAAGCACTACCGCCTTCGGCAGGACGGCAAATATCGACTATGCATGAGAGCAGGAAAGAGGAACCAAGTGTACAATGGACGCACACTGTCTAGAGCGTAGGGAGGTGTTCATATAAATTAATGCGTAATTTAAATAAACACCTAAGTAAGCATGGTGAACTTACTGGGGTGGCGTCGGAGCGCCTGTCTTCACGCAGAGCGGGTCATGCGTGGCTTCGTCGTACGCCGGACACGGGGAGACCCCCCATGGCGATCTCAGGGGGAAGCACGGCTTCGGCCCCGCATACCATGTGGAAGGGTAGTTCCCGTGACCCGGCCCTGGGAAATCCGGCTGGCCCTCGACATGGAGGAGCTGGTATCCCCCGACGGCTTTGGGTGCGCGTCTGCAACGGTTGTGTGGGTCTGCTTGGCGTGGACCTGGCACGCATTGCATCCCTAACCGGTTTGACGGCGTCCATGTGGCTCTCGGTCAGTAGGAGCCATGCCGGGTGGCTTAACCGACCAGCGTGCGGGACGATGAGCGTTCCCAGCACTCGCCTCCTTGGACTACTGCGAGCTATTCACAGCCTTCCTCCTGGGTTATGCACCGCAATAGGATGTCGTGGCGCCACACCAGTAAAGATACCAGCGCGTAGCACTTAGCCATCTGCACCACCCGTTCAGCGAATGCACGTTCATCAGGAAGGATGTCCTTCAAGGAGTCCCGGACCTCCGTGGTCCATGCATCGGGACTACTTGAGCTTCTGGATCTTGAGCCCTGGGTTGCACGGAGTCCCCAGTGACGCTTACGATCCTTTGGCGGCATCCATGGCTGCAGGGCCGCCGGGACTGCCTAGCTTCGAGGCACTGGTTCAGCCCCCTTCGCCCGGCTCGGCGGGCTGGTCTGTGGACCGCAGCAACGTCCTCTCGAAGACTCCTTCGGGCGCAGGGGCTCCGATGGAGGCCTTCGTTGAGAGGTCGTCAGCTGCGGCCTTGCCAGCGCGCGGTACATGGCGCAGGTCCAAGGCGAGGAAGTCTTTCTCCAACATCCGCACGTGGAGCAGATAAGCAGCTAGCTGTGGGTCATTGCAGGGGTATTCACCCTTAACTTGCTTGATAACTAGCTGGGAGTCGCCCTGTGCCAACAACTGGCGAGCGCCCAGAGACAGGACTGTCTTTTAGGCCAAAGATGAGTGCTTCATACTCTGCCAAGTTGTTGGTTGTCTTGGAATTGAGACGCACCATGTACCCAGACTGCTCCCCCGATGACATGAGAAGAAGTACGCCGGCACTGGCCCCCTGCTTTCGCGAGGAGCCGTCGAAGAAGAGCGTCCAGTGAGGCCCGATGAAGACCGGACCTCGGTACATTGGTTCACCGTCTTCGCGGCCCCCTGGGTCAGCCTTCGTTGGCATCCACTCAGCCACAAAGTCAGCCAGTGCTTGGCTCTTGGCTGTCTGACGTGGTCTGGAGCTCAGCTTGAACTCCGCCGTCTTCAGGCTGTCTTGCGGCTTCAGAAGCTGGCAGTGAGTGCCAATTCCACCCTTCGGCTGCTCTGGCGCACTTGTCCGCCAGGCTGAAGAGCTCAGAGGCATCGCAGACCTCTCTGGTCGCAAGCTTCTCAAGCATCTTCTCGTCTCGGACACCCTGCCGGAACGCTACCACCACAGAAGCACTTCGAATGTGCGGGATGGTGTTGCGTACCTGGGAGAACCGCTGGATGAAGGAGCGCAGCGACTCCCCAGGTTGTTGCTTGATGGCGTGGAGGTCAAGCTCCGTGCCGGGACGGGTGTAGGAGCTGCCGAAGTTGGCGATGAACTGCCGGCAGAGCTCTCCCCAGGAAGTTATGGAACCCTGAGGGAGGTTCATTAGCCAAGACCGGGCTGGGCTGGTCAAGGCGACGGGGAAGTAGTTGGCCATGACAGCCTCATCCCCTCCTGCTGCAAGTACGGCGGTGGAGTAGATCTGGAGGAACTCCGCCGGGTTGACACTGCCGTCGTACTTTTCAGGTAGGTGCGGCCGAAACTTGCGCGGCCACCTCGCGAAGCGAAGGTGGGGTGCAAGGGCCGCACATCCTGCTCCTGTTGCCGCAGGTATTGGTGCCGCGAACGCTTGGTTCGCACCTGGCACAGTGTACCCCCGTATGGGCAAGGCTGCTCCATAGACCGGGGGCGCCGTCTGCAGGGCATATGGTTGTGGCATATGCTGCGCGGCGTACGCCTGGGGCAGAGCTCGCGTGGCAAAGATCTGCCCTTCAGGCTGGGTCGAGGCCAACGTCATGCTGTCGCCAGCCTCTCGGTTGCGACGCCTTTCTCGACGTCGCTCGAGGAACACTCGGGCATCTTGGCCCAAGTGGCATAGCTCCAGCTCTGCCCTCAGGTCCGTCGGCGGAAACCCGGTGGAGCTGGAGTCCGCCGTCTGCCCGTCAACCGTTGGCGTGCGCGTCAGCGACACAGCCGGTTGGCCGGGGCGTCGCCCTCGCCGAAACCGAGGGTTTGCAGCGGCGACGACGAGGCGGTCCACCTCGCGGACCCACTGCTGGGTCGCTGAGTGGGGCGCATCCCCAGCAGGTGGGTTGCGCAGTAGAGCTCTTGCTGCAGCTAGCACACCCCCATGGGGTACGCTCAGCGCTGCAGAAGATCTCACGCTGGTCGGAGCCTGCATTGCCGGAGTCGGCGTTGCCGGAGTCGGCTGCTGGCTAACAGCTTGTGCCGACACACTCCGTCCTGAGTGCGTCGACATGTACTCCCCGCTGGTCACGGTTCGCCGTGAACGCGGGGGAGGAGAGTTTGCCGCTGAAGGAAGCTTGGTCATCTTCGTCGGCAGAAACTCGTCGCACAAGGGAAAAGCCCCCTACCTGGCACGCCAAATGTCGAAGTGTTCGGTCGACACTTCCCCCGGGCCTACACTGGGCAGCCTGCGGAGGTTCTTTTTTCGGTGGGGCTAGTCCCTTGCGGAGAGCTTGCGCGGATGGACGAGTTAGTAAGAGCTTGACACTGTGAGTTTTACGTGGTTCAGGCCGCCGGAGCGTAAAACCCTACGTCCACGGTGAGCTTTGGAGCTCGCTGTATTGCTTGCTGCTCAGGGCCGGAGTCCTGAGCTTGGGGGTGAGTTACAGCTTGGGTGAGAATGGCTAGCGTATGAGTTGCAGAGGTGCGAACCCAGGGTGCGAATGGCTAGAGTGCGAACCCTTGCTAACGTCGCCCACCCGAGCCTTTTATAGTCTAAGACTCGAGTGGCTTACAAGGGGGGGCCGGGACCCGATAGGTGGTCCCGGGGAGATCGGCTGTTATCTACCGTATCTGCAGTTATGCCGGTAGTTGTCTCTGGCGAAGGCTTCTGAGTCTTCGTCTTGCCACCCTGCCCATGCCGCATGCTAGTCGTAGTGGTTGATGACGGCGGAGGCGACATGGGATGTCTTGTCGCTGCGTTTATTGGCTGGCAGGCTCTGACACCGCCCGCCAGTCTGTGATGCGACTGGGCGCAACGGCACCTGACAGAGGCGTGCTCTGCGTCTTGGGAAGACGCGGGCCTTGAATACCTTGTACGGGCAAGGTATGGGGCGTCTTTACACCCACTGCCTACCGCTCGGGGGCAGGCAGCGTTCTTCTGCTCGACACGTGGCGGGCCCGGAGCCCTCCTCAGAGGAGAGGGGGGTCCGGCCCCGCAGGACACGTGGAGCCTTCGGACCTCTCCCCGCGGAGGGGGGAGGTCCAGCTTCTGTAGGCCATGTGGCGGGTCCGGAGCTCTCCTCTAAGGAGGGGGAGGTCCGGCCCCGCGGGACATGTGGCACCTTCGGAGCTCTCCCCACGGAGGGGGGAGGTCTGGCTGCTGTAGGCCACGTGGCGAGCCCGGAGCTCTCCTCTGAGGGGAGGGAGGTCCGGCCCCACTGGACACGTGGCGCCTTCGGAGCTTTCCCCACGGAGAAGGGCGAGATCCTTAGGCATTTTCCCCTGTGCGCAGGGGTACCCCATATCGCGGGTACCGACACCTCCTATCCACTGAAGACGATCCTTCACAGCCCCCATGCGACCGGCAACGTCGCTAAGTGGGCAGCGGAGCTGGCGGAGTTCGAGCTGGACTTCCTTCCTCGCCATGCAGTCAAAAGCCAAGCACTGGATGACTTCGTGGCAGAGTGGACACCAACGAAGGCTGACCCAGGGGGCCACGAAGACGGTGAACCAAAGCACCGAGCTCCGGTCTTCACCGAGCCCCACTGGACGCTCTTCTTCGACGGCTCCTCGCGAAAGAAGAGGGCCGGTGCCGGCATACTGCTTCTCATGCCATCGGGGGAGCAGTTTGGGTACATGGTGCGTCTCAATTTCAAGGCAACCAACAACATGGCAGAGTATGAAGCACTCATCTTTGGCCTACAGACAGCCCTCTCTCTGGGCGCTCGCCAGTTGTTGGCACAGGGCAACTCCCAGCTGGTTATCAAGCAAGTTAAGGGCGAATGCTCCTGCAATGACCCGCAGCTGGCTGCTTATCTGCTCCACGTGCAGATGCTGGAGAAAAACTTCCTCGCCTTGGACCTGCGCCATGTACCGCGGGCTGGCAATGCCGCAGCTGATGAACTTTCAACGAAGGTCTCCACCGGAGCCCCTGTGCCCGAAGGAGTCTTCGAGAGGACGTTGCTGCAGCCCACAGCCCGGCCCGCCGAGCCGGGCGAAGGGGGCTGGATCAGCACCTTGAAGCTGGCGGTCCCGGCGGCCCTGCAGCCATGGACGCCGCCAAGGATCGTAAGCGTCACTAGGGACTCCGTGCAACCCAGCGCTCAAGATCCAGACGCTCAAGTCAGACCCGATGCATGGATCACGGAGATCTGGGACAACTTGAAAGACAACATCCTCCCTGATGAACGTGTATCCGCTGAACGGATTGTGCGCATGGCTAAGAGATACACGTTGGTAGAAGGGGATCTCTACCGACGTGGCGCCAACCACGTCCTATTGCGGTGCATAACCCAGGGGGAAGGCTGCGACTTGCTCGCTGAGATCCATGGAGGCGAATGTGGGAGTCACTCTTCCTCACGCGCGCTTGTCGGTAAAGCCTTCCGGCATGGCTTCTACTGGCCGACAGCACTCCAGGATGCCGTCAAGCTGGTCGAGAACTGCAAGGCGTGCCAGTTCCACGCCAAGCAGATCCATACACCGGCTCAGGCGGTACAGATGATCCCGCCCTCATGGCCGTTTGCCGTATGGGGGTTGGACATCCTGGGACCATTCCCCAGAGCCGTCGGGGGATTCCGGTACCTCTATGTCGCCATCGACAAGTTCACCAAGTGGCCGGAAGCCACACCAGTCATCACCATCAACAAGCAATCCGCAGTAAAGTTCATCAAGTCGATTGTCTGCCGGTTCGGGGTCCCGAACAGAATCATCACCGACAATGGGACCCAGTTCACCAGCGCAGCGTTCCAAGACTACTGCAAAGACCTCGGCATCCAGGTGTGCTATGCCTTTGTAGCTCACCCAAAGAGCAATGGGCAAGTCGAGAGGGCCAACGCCGAGATTCTTCGGGGCCTCAAGACTCGCACCTATGCCAACCTGAAGAAACATGGTGCCAATTGGGTGGATGAGCTTCCGAGCACACTATGGGCTAACCGGACATCCCAGAGCCGGGCCACCGGAGAGACACCCTTCTTCATGGTGTATGGGGCCGAAGTTGTGCTTCCCCTAGAGATCACCATGAAGTCTCACCGTGTCCGAGCTTATGACGAAGCCGCGCAGGACAACCTCCAGCGTGGAGAAATCGACCTCGTCGACGAGGTCCGATTGCATGCAGCGCTCCGTAACGCACGGTACAGACAAGCGCTCCGCCGCTACCACCAGAGGTCTGTGCATGCCCGGGAGCTGCAGGAAGGTGACCTGGTGCTGCGGCGCATACTTTCTCGTGAAGGGACCCACAAACTCTCCCCTAGTTGGGAAGGTCCCTTCCGAGTCACAAAAGTGTGCCGTCCCGGGTGCGTACGCCTTTCCACCGAGGATGGGGACCCACTCCCGAACCCTTGGAACATAGAGCACCTCTGTAAGTTCTACCCCTAGAGCAATAATAGGACAGTCTCTTCTTTTTTTAATATATTCCATAGAGTCCAGGAACAGCGCTCGGAGCAGCTAAGCCTTAGGAGACGGTACAGGGCCACGTTCAGCTTTGCCTGGTTCCGACCCCAAGCGCGTATAGTCTTGCTTCCCTTCTTAATGGGGCGGGTCGTGGCCTCCATGTTTAGCCTGCCTTCCTCCTATGGAAATTTATATGAAAAGAAACCTGTCCTACTTTGCTCTTCCCTTATGCTCATTTAAATTACGTATTAAATTTTTATGACTGCACTTCCGGCATATGCTCACCATGCCCTCAGCTCCCTCTTCTCATTCTCACCTCTAGTCGGCTCTTGCTGCCCTACCAAAGGCGGTTGCGTTGGAGGTACCTGCCGATGGCCAGGGGGGCCCAAGCTCCCGGCACTTCCCACGCTATAGTCCCCAAGCATCGTACATGTGGATGGGGACCGTAAGCCAAATAAGACTATGAGATAGAGGAGGGGGAGCCCCAAGGAGAATTATGTTTCCCTTACTTGTGTGCAGGACCTGTCGCCCTCAGCTCCCCGCAGGAGTATGGTAGGAGCACCCAACCAATGGGGGACACCTACCAGGGGGCCGCTACGGGATCGCGCAAGACCGGAACTCCAAGGTAAGACCGAGGAATCCGGACCTCGCCACCTCTGCAGGGGAGAGACCCAAAGGTCCCACGTGTCCAGCGCGGCCGGACCTCCCTTTCCTCAAGAGGGATCCCCGGGCCCGCCATGTGGATGACAGAAGCCGGACCTCCCTCCCTCCGCGGGGAGAGGTCCGAAGGCTCCACGTGTCCCGCGGGGCCGGACCTCCCTCTCCTCAGAGGAGAGCTCCGGGCCCGCCACGTGGCTAGCAGGCCCAGACCTCCCCATTCTCATGGGGCGGGTCCTAGAGACCTCCGGGGCCCTTAATACAGTAAGGACCCGGGGAAGGTGTCTGCGCAGAGCTTCGAGATTGGTGAAGGCCTCTGAGTACCTTGCGGAGCTAAGGGCTCGGCCAGGCGAGACCAAGAAGAAGACAAGAGTATCACTGGCACAAAGGGTCACAGGAGTCTATTTATTCATGGCTCCATGAGCTGGACTACAGACTCGATAAAAAGAAATAAACAACCCCTAGGTTCCCCTGGCTCGCGTCGGAACCTGGAGGCTGCAAGAGCGTCCACGTCCCCGACTTCAGCCCTGGCGGCGTTCTCCCGCTCCGTGACCCGAGCGCAGGGATCACCTCATCCATCACCAGCGCAAGGGCCGGTGTCATCAAGGATGCTCCTGAAGCCCCCTCCGCCATTTGAGCAATTTCCTTGGAGACTCTGCCGCCTGGAGTCCTCCTTGGTGCCCTAGCAGCGTTCTCCCGCTCCATGACCCGAGCGCAGGTGTCGGTACCTGGGATATGGGGTACCCCCGCGCACAAGGTAAAATGCCTAAGGAACTCGCCCTTCTCCGCAGGGAGAGCTCCGAAGGCGCCACGCGTCCGGCGGGGCCGGACCTCCCTCTCCTCAGAGGAGAGCTCCGGGCCCGCCACGTGGCATACAGAAGCCGGACCTCCCCCTCCGCGGGAGAGAGGTCCGAAGGCGCCGCGTGTCCAGCGGGACCGGACCTCCCTCTCCTCAGAGGAGAGCTCCGGGCCCGCCACGTGGCCAACAGAAGCCGAGCCTCTCCCTCCGCGGGGAGAGGTCCGGAGGCTCCACGTGCCCCGCGGGACTGACCCTTCTCTTCTCTGAGAAGGGCTCCAGGCCCGCCACGTGGCAGCAGAGCGACGCTGCCTGCCCCGAGCGATAGACAGCGGGCGTAAATACGCCCCATACCTTGCCCGTACAAGGTATTCAAGGCCCGCGTCTTCCCAAGACGCGGAGACGCGGAGCACGCTTCTGTCAGGTGCCGTTGCGCCCAGTCGCATCACAGACTGGCGCGCGGTGTCAGAACCTGTCAGCCAATAAACACCGCGACAAGACATCCCATGCCGCCTGCGCCGTCATCAACCACTACGACTAGCGTGCGGCATGGGCAGGGCGGCAAGATGAAGACTCAGAAGCCTTCGACCAGAGACAACTACCGGCATAACTCCAGATACGGTAGATAATAGACAATCTTCCCGGGACCACCTGTCGTGTCCCGGCTCCCCTTGTAAGCCGTCCGAGTCTTGGACTATAAAAGGCTCGGGTAGGCGTCGATAGCAAGGGTTCGCACTTTGCAACTCGTACGCGAGCCATACACTCTCAAGCTGTAACTCACCCCCAAGCTCAGGCCTCCGGCCCCGAGCAGCAAGCAATACAGCGAGCTCCATAGCTCGCCGTGGACGTAGGGTTTTACGCTCCGGCGGCCTGAACCACGTAAAACTCGCCGTGTCAAGCTCTTACTAACTCATCCATCTGCGCAAGCTCTCCGCTAGAGACTAGCCCCACCAAAAAAAGAACCTCCACGGGCTGCCCAGTGCAGGCCCGGGGGAAGTGTCGACTGAACACTTCGACATTTGGCGCGCCAGGTAGGGGGCTTTTCTCCTAGCGCGACGAGTTTCCGCCAACGAAGATGACCAAGCTTCCTTCAGCGGCAAACTCTCCCCCTCCGCGTTCACGGCGAACCGTGACCACTGGGGAGTACATGTTGACACACTCAGGACGGAGTGTGTCAGCACAAGCGCATAGCCAGCAGCCGACTCCGGCTATGCAGGCTCCGACCAGTGTGAGATCTTCTGCAGCGCTGAGCGTACACCATGGAGGTGCGCTAGCTGCAGCAAGAGTGCTGCTGCGCAACCCACCTGCGGGGGATGCACCCCATTAAGCGACCCAGCAATGGGTCCGCGAGGTGGACCGCCTCGTCGTCGCCGCCGCGAACCCTCGGTTTCGGCGAGGACGGCGCCCAGGACAACCGGCTGTGTCGCTGACGCGCACACCCACGGTTGACGGGCTAACGGCGGATTCCAGCTCCTCCAGGCTCCTGTCGACGGACCTGCGAAGGGAACTGGAACGGTGCCACTTGGGCCAGGACGCCCGGGTGTACCTCGAGCGACGCCGAGAAAGGCATCGCAACCATGAGGCTGGCGACAGCATGTCGTCGGCCTCGACACAACCTGAAGGGCAGGCATTTGCCACGCGAGCCCTGCCTCAGGCATATGCTGCGCAGCATATGCCACAACTATATGCGCCGCAAGCAGCGGCCCCGGTCTATGGTGCAGCCTTGCCCATGCCGGGATACGCGGTGCCAAGTGCGAACCAAGCGTTCGCAGTGCCAGTACCTGCAGCAGAAGGTGCAGGATGTGCGGCCCTTGCACCCCACCTTCGCTTCGCAAGGTGGCCACGCAAGTTTCGCCCGCACCTGCCCGAGAAGTATGACGGCAGCGTCAACCCAGCGGAGTTCCTCCAGATCTACTCCACCGCCATACTTGCCGCAGGAGGGGACGAGGCTGTCATGGCAAACTACTTCCCCGTCGCCTTGACCGGCCCAGCTCGGTCTTGGCTCATGAATCTACCTCAGGGGTCCATAACCTCCTGGGTAGAGCTCTGCCGGCAGTTCGTCGCCAACTTCGGCAGCTCCTACACCCGTCCCGGCACGGAGCTTGACCTCCACGCCGTCAAGCAACAACCTGGGGAGTCGCTGCGCTCTTTTATCCAGCGGTTCTCTCAGGTACGCAACACCATCCCACATATCCAAAGTGCCTCTGTGGTGGTGGCGTTCCGACAGGGTGTCCGGGACGAGAAAATGCTTGAGAAGCTCGCGACCAGAGAGGTCCGCGACGTCTCGGAGCTCTTCAGCCTGGCGGACAAGTGCGCCAGAGCAGCTGAAGGGCGGAACTGGCACGCTCTGCCGACCTCCGAGTCAGGAGGACAGCCCGGGTCTGGTGCTGCTGCCTATGGGGGTGGCAAGAAGACCAAGAACCGGGGGAGTGGAAAGATGAAGTCACCATTCATGGCCCCTGTCGCCGCAGCTGCGACGACCAGTGGAGCTCGGGGGCCACGCCCCGACAAAAGGCAGCGGCAATCACCGGTCCCAGACAGTGACCAGGGCGGGCTATGCCCTGTGCATGGCACCAGCAACCATACTGCTGCCGAGTGCTGGGAGATCCAGAGGCTTGCAGAGCGCTTCCGAAAAGGAAGACAGCAGAGGGCTGAAGCACCGCCCTATCCTCAGAAGGATGGCAAACAGAAGGTCGATGCCCCAGTCACCGCTGCCCATCAGGTGGGGTTTCAGGAGCCTCAGCGTGTCATAAAGACAGTGCATGACGGTGAGGACTCCAGTTCCGACGGTGACAGGCCAGGGCATTAGCCAACTGCGGCGCGCCTCCGTGCCTTGAACATACCTCTCGGGAGCCGCCTAAGGTCTGTCAACCCCTTGAAGGCCTCGCCAGAAGGGGAAGACGCCTTAGGTCATCCAAGACGAGCCTGGGCCTACCTACCCCTTGAAGGCCTTAGCCAGCGGGGGAGAACTCTCCGGGGGCCCCCAGGAGAATCCGCGCAGGACCTGATCCAGCGCGAAGATAACAACCTCGTCGACAAGACTCGGCTGCAAGGAACACCCACAACGCGCGGTCTCGGCTAATGCACTAAGCACTACCGCCAAAGAACCAAACGCGTCGGGGGCCTGCAGGAGGGCAACTTGGTGAAGCGGGAAGGTCCCTTCCGAATCATGAAAGCTGCCGCCCCAAGTACACATGCCTTCCAACCGAGAGTGGGATCCATTCCCAAAAATCCTTGCCATGAAGCAACACTGTAAGTCCTACTTCCTGAGCATCAATAGAACAGGGTTATTCCCTTCTGTAATAGATCCCATAGAATTTAGGAACAGAGCTTGGGGCAGCTAAGTCTCAAGGGACGGTACAGGACTACGTCCAGTTTAGCCTGGTTCCGACCCTAAGCGCGTAGAGTCTTGCTTCCCTTGTAGACAAGGCGGAACATTGCCTCCATGTACAGCCAGAATTCCACCTATGGGCACGAATACAGAAACCTGTTCTACTTAGCTCTCTCTCATGCGCTCATTTAAATTATGCATTAATTTTTATGATCGCACTATCTCTGTATGTTCATCGTACATCTAGCTCCCCCTCTCCTGTGCTCATCCATAGTCGGCATTCGCTATCCTACTGAAGGCGGCTGCGCTTGAGGCACCTGCCGATGGCCGAGTGAGTCTCTCGGGCCTCCCCCAGTCAGGTGTTGCGGTGCCAGTTGGTTACCTCCAGGAAAGGCCTGCGTTGTGCATGGGGGGTCCAGGGTGCGTATCCAGCTTAGCCGGCCCTGAGCCCAAAGCATGCGCATCGTGCCCTCCGGAGGTACAGGGGAGTACAACCGCTTTGCCTGGTCATGAACCCAAAGCACGTGCACTCTGCTTCCCCAGAGCATGGCCCGGTACTAGGGATCGGACGGCCGTACCCGGACCTCGGAGGGAGCCGGAGCTCCAGCGCCTCGTGCACAGAATTGCCCAAGCCCCGTATAGCGAGTCAGGATCGTAAGACGGATAAGACTAGGAGACGGGAGGGGAGGACCCCCTGAGGAGAATTACGTTTCCTATGCCTGTGTGCAGGACCTCCAGGTTACGGCAACAGGGACTGCATGAAGCAGGGGGGAAAGGAGCTACCAACTACTCCGGCCTAGGACTGGAAGGACCGGGACCTGCCCCTCTAGCAGGGGCGGGACCCAGGGGCCCCACTTGTCCAGCGGGCCCGGAACTCTCTCCTCCCTTGAGGAGGGCGCCGGGCATGCCACGTGGCAGGGGGAAACCAGACCCCCCCCCCCACGGTGGGAGGGCTCTGAAAGCCCTGCGTGTCCAACATGGCCGGAGCTTCCGCCTCTTAAGGAGGAGCTCCGGACCCGCCATGTGGCAGGCAGATTTGGAGCTCCCCATAGGGCGAGATCCGGAGACCTCCGGGGGCCCCTAACACGGTTAGGACCCGGGGAGGGTGTCTGTGCAAAGCTCCGAGATTGGAAATGGCCTCTGAGTACCTTGCGGAGCTAAGGACTCATTCAGGCAAAGCCAAGAAGGAGAGAAAAAGCATCACAGACACAAATATCCAAAAGAGTCAAATTAAGTGAGGCTCCATGAGCTGCACTACAGACTCGATAAAAAGGGAGGAACAAGTCCTAAGGACCTCCCGGCTCCCGCCGGAACCTTGCGGCTATAAGGGCGGCCACATCCTCGACTTCTGCCCTGGCAGCTTGCTCCCGCTCTGCGGCTGGGCCCTCTCTCGCTGGTTCTAGCGAAAAAGAGGGGTCGCGGCTCTTAAAGCATGCCAGCACATGTGAGGCGACCTCTAAGGCTAGGCCGCGCCCCTCGGCCTCAAGCTCGCTGGCGACCACCGAGTCTAGCCTGTCCAGCTTGGCGCCGATCGACTCCAGCGCGGGGATCACCTCCAACGCAGGGGCCGCGGTCCTCACCGGACTGAAGCCAAGAGGGATCAGGGCGGACCCCGCTCGATCCACGAAGCTCGAGACCGCAAGAGCCTCGGAGGACCGCAAGGCCGAAAGCACCTCCACCTCGCGGCGGGCCACCTGCAGAGCCTCCAGGTTCCTCTCGGAGAATTCCTTCTCCTTGGCCGCCAGGGAGCTCTCCCGAAGGTGGAGAGTCTTGGCGAGCCGCTCCATCTCAGCGGCCTTGAAGTCGGCGGTCAACTCCCGGTCCAAGACCGCCCGGCGATCACGGGAGACCTGTTCCTCCCTCAAGTCGAGGTCTGCCTTCAGGATCTCCAGCTCCTCGATTCAAGCTCGAAGGTCATCCTCGCCCGCCGCC
Organism: Neostapfia colusana; assembly: GCA_030760725.1. NCBI lineage: Eukaryota > Viridiplantae > Streptophyta > Magnoliopsida > Poales > Poaceae > Neostapfia > Neostapfia colusana. The sequence continues at coordinate 24,535,937 of JASWHV010000017.1, read as the reverse complement.
AGCTGCGCGGCGACCCTCTCCGCCTCAGCTGCCATGGAACGCTCCCGTTCCTCAACGGCGAGTTCACGGCGCTCCAACCGCTGCCGCATCTCCACAGCAGCAGAGAGGCTCTCTTCAGCCCGGGCGTGTGCCTCCAGAGCCTCCCTGTTGATCCGCCGCGATTGGGTGTCCATGTGGTCGACAGCCCGCTTCATCCGGTCGAGGAGCACTTCCCTGAAGTCAAGCAGCTCCCGCCTGGAGTCGAGCTTGCTCTTAACCTTCACGGTCCTCTCCCGCAAAAGGTTCCCCTAGGTGAGGAGGCGATCTCGTTCAACCGTATAGTCCTCCCGCTCGCGACCTAGTGCAGCCAAGACCCGCGGTAGAGAGGTCCGAAGGCGCCGCGTGTCCAGCGGGGCCGGACCTCCCTCTCCTCAGAGGAGAGCTCCGGGCCCGCCATGTGGCCAAAAGAAGCCGAGCCTCTTTCTCCGCGGGGAGAGGTCCGGAGGCTCCACGTGCCCCGCGGGACTGACCCTTCTCTTCTCTGAGAAGGGCTCCGGGCCCGCCACGTGGCAGCAGAGCGACGCTGCCTGCCCCGAGCGATAGGCAGCGGGCGTAAATACGCCCCATACCTTGCCCGTACAAGGTATTCAAGGCCCGTGTCTTCCCAAGACGCGGAGACGCGGAGCACGCTTCTGTCAGGTGCCGTTGCGCCCAGTCGCATCACAGACTGGCGCGCGGTGTCAGAACCTGTCAGCCAATAAACACCGCGACAAGACATCCCGTGCCGCCTGCGCCGTCATCAACCACTACGACTAGCGTGCGGCATGGGCAGGGCGGCAAGATGAAGACTCAGAAGCCTTCGACCAGAGACAACTACCGGCATAACTGCAGATACGGTAGATAATAGACAATCTTCCCGGGACCACCTGTCGGGTCCCGGCTCCCCTTGTAAGCCGCCTGAGTCTTGGACTATAAAAGGCTCGGGTTGGCGTCGATAGCAAGGGTTCGCACTTTGCAACTCATATGCGAGCCATACACTCTCAAGCTGTAACTCACCCCCAAGCTCAGGCCTCCAGCCCCGAGCAGCAAGCAATACAGCGAGCTCCATAGCTCACCGTGGACGTAGGGTTTTAAGCTCCGGTGGCCTGAACCACGTAAAACTCGCCGTGTCAAGCTCTTACTAACTCGTCCATCTGCGCAAGCTCTCCGCTAGAGACTAGCCCCATCGAAAAAAGAACCTCCGCGGGCTGCCCAGTGCAGGCCCGGGGGAAGTGTCGACTGAACACTTCGACAGCAGGGATCACCCCGGCCATCACCGGCGCAAGGGCCGGTGTCATCAAGGATGCTTCTGAAGCCTCCTCCGCCGCTTGAGCAGTTTCCTTGGAGACTCTGTCGTTTGGAGTCCTCCTTGGTGCTTTAGGAGTTTCCTTGGAGACTCCTCCGCCCGAAGCCTCCTGTCAGCAGTTTCTTTGGAGACTCCACCGCTTGAGGAGAAAGGACGCAACGACTTCCATGCAGGCTCCCTGGATCCCTGACTTGGTGCAGACGCCGCCGCTGGAAGAAATCGAGCGCGATCCTCCTCCGGAGGCGGGTTAGAAGCCATGGGAGAAGACAAGGTTGCAGGGACTCAAGGAAGCTGCGAGTGCTGGAAGCCTTATAAGGGGAACCTACCCACGTTGCGGCTTCCTTTCACACCCTCCAGGTACAATTCAAAGTGATTCGAAACTCTTCGAATACGCCGCATCAGCAACCGCTTCGTCTCCAAGACCGAGCGCTGATGACAGGTGGACCCAAGCCGCCCAGCTGAAGCGGTGAGTCAAGGAGTCAGTCACCCAAGAAGACGAGCCGGCATGGTGCCTCGGCGGTTCCCGAAGAAAGCGCCGCAACATGCAGGAGTGGCAGCCTTGGGAACTGCCGCAGTAAAAGCAACCATCAAGTGGGCGTACGCTCCCACGACCCCGTGACTGTTCGTGCTCCGGCAGCGGTCAATGCGGGACTTGGAGGAAGTGCGCGGAACAGAAGAGACGGAGGCCCCACCTCGGGCTCGCTATCTCCCCCGAGATGGGCCCGGGGGCCACTGTCGGTACCCGCGATATGGGGTACCCCCGCGCACAGGGGAAAATGCCTAAGGATCTCGACCTTCTCTGCAGGGAGAGCTCCGAAGGCGCCATGTGTCCAGCGGGGCCGGACCTCCCTCTCCACAGAGGAGAGCTCCGGGCCCGCCACGTGGCCAGCAGCAGCCGGACCTCCCCCCTCCGTGGGGAGAGCTCCGAAGGCGCCACGTGTCCCGCGGGACCGGACCTCCCCCTCCACAGAGGAGAGCTCTAGGCCCGCCACGTGGCCGACAGAAGCCGGACCTCCCCCTCCGCGGGGAGAGGTCCGAAGGCTCCACGTGTCCCGCGGGGCCGGACCTCCCTCTCCTCATAGGAGAGCTCCGGGCCCGCCACGTGTCCAGCAGAACAGCATTGCCTGCCCCCGCGCGGTAGGCAACAGGCGTAAAGACGCACCATACCTTGCGCGTACAAGGTATTCAAGGCCCGCGCTTTCCCAAGACACGGAGACGTGGAGCACGCCTTTGTCAGGTGCCGTTGCACCCAGTCGCATCGCAGACTGGTGCGCAGTGTCAGAACCTGCCAGCCAATAAACACAGCGACAAGACATCCCCTACCGTCCCCCGGTCATCAACCACTGCGACTAGCTTGCGGCATGGGCAGGGCGGCAGAATGAAGGCTCGGAAGCCTTCGCCAGAGACAGCTACCGACATAACTGCGGATACGATAGTCGGCAGACAATCTCCCCGGGACCACCTGTCAGGTCCCGGGCCCCCCTTGTAAGCCACACGAGTCTTGGACTATAAAAGGCTCGGGTAGGCAACGTTAGCAAGGGTTCGCACTCCAGCAACTCACACCCTAGGCATAACTCACTCTCAAGCTCAGGACTCCGGTTCTGAGCAACAAGCAATACAGCGAGCACCTCTGCTCACCGTGGACGTAGGGTTTTACGCTCCGGTGGCCCGAACCACGTAAAACTCGCCGTGTCAAGCTCCTCCCTCACTCGTCCCTTACGCTTAAGCTCTCCGCAAGCGACTAGCCCCTCCGAAAAAGAACCTCCGCGGGCTGCCCAGAGCAGGTCCGAGGGAAGTGTCGACCACACACTTCGACAGATGGTTTTTGGGATGGTATTGGTTTGGTTATGGTTTGGTCTTTGGATTTGGTTTTCGGGACTGTTGAGTCTGGGTAATGAGATTGGTTGCATGACTGTTGAGTCATGGCAATGAGATTTGGTCTCGGAATGATTCAGAATTAAATATGAGATGAAATGGTAGTGAATACAAGATGGTATTCATGAAATGGTAGTGAATACGAGATGGTATTCATGAGCAAAAGTTGAGAAAGATACATGTCTGGAAGAGACATGAAAAGTGGTGAATCATGATGGAGGTATGTTGATGTTTAAATACATGTTGGGATTACATTCATTTAAAGCTAAGTTGCTGTTTTTATCGTGTTTTGAGAAATAAACTTTGCTTTCTGCAATGAGCCTTTTTATACCTACCTTGGGTAAGCTACATGTCATACTTCCCGCACTTGTTGAGTACATCATGTACTCACCCTTGCATTATCATACATCATCAGCAACAGGAGAGGAGTACTTCGACGAGCATGTGGAGTACTAGGCGTGAGATCCACCCTCAACCTTGCCTGTGGAGTAGGAGATGGAGCCGCTGCTGCTGCTTAGTTGCTTCCGCACTAGTTAGATACCTTCCGCTGCTAGAATAAAGACTTCCGCTGCTAAATTTAGTTAGAGACTTCCGCTGCAAGAACATTGATATAATAAAGTACTTGAACCCTATTCATTCATAGTATTATATTTTGAATTCAGTTTGTGGATGATATGTGTATGTGTGATGAACATCCTGGGCACACATATGCATCAGTCTCGGTTCTGAGGTTCTCTTGGAACCAGGGCGTCACAGATTGGTATCAAAGCCACGGTTGATCGTAGGTCACACGCCTAGATAGAAAACACAAATTGGTATCAACCTACCATGGTTGATCGTAGGCCATACGCCTAAATAGGAATCACAGATTAAAGCCTAGGTAAGACCACAGATTGGTATCATATTAGCATTAGAGCCACTATGACCATAGGATGCAAGCCTAGAATGCATAGATTGGCATCAAAACCACCTTGACCATAGGATGCAAGCCTAGGAGAAGCCATAGTTGGATCACAGATTGGTATCACCCCAAACCACCTTGACATAGGGTGAAGTCACATATTGGTATCACCCTAAACCACATAGGACTCCCATTGAATAAGCTTGAATAGGAGTGTGTGAACCTTTGTTATGATTGTTTGTGCTTGTGTGCTTAGTGTGAGTTGTGGGACGTTTCAGCGTTGTCCATATCCACACATAGTAGAGAGGTGTGAGATGCCTCGGCACTTGTTCACATCCTCATATAGGACGATATAAAGTCCATCCACCTTGATGCATATAGTTAGGGGGATCCATCTAACCTTCTAACCTCTATTCTATCCAACTCTCTCTCACAGATGGTGAGAGGAAACACCGGCCGTCAAGGGAGGAACGTCCATGGCAACCAAGAAGAGGACCACGTTGAGGTTCCTGAGAATAACAACCCTAGAGCTGGTGCAAACAACCTAGAACCGTTGATAGCTATGCAAAATCAGCTCATGCAAACAATGATCCATACTTTGGGTCAGTTGCAAGCCAACAACAACAACCCCGTTCCTGCACCCACGCCACCACCAGCGCCGGCTCACAACAGACTGGGAGAGTTCATCAGGACTCGACCACCCACTTTTGCTCAAGCTAATGATCCCATGGAGGCCGATGACTGGTTGAAGTCCATGGAGAAGAAGCTTGGCATAGTTCCGTGCAATGACCGAGAGAAAGTTCTCTTCGCATCGCACCAACTCATGGGAGCAGCCGCCGACTGGTGGGACGCCCTTTGTAATGCTCATGACAACCCGGAGACTATTACTTGGACCGAGTTCAAGGAGAGTTTCTGCTCTCATTACATCCCTGCTGGTGTCATGATGCTCAAACTGCAGGAGTTTGAAGGTCTCCGCCAAGGCAAGAAGACCGTGAACGAGTATCTCAACAAGTTCACGCACCTTTCACGGTATGCCCCCAAAGATGTCAACTCAGACCAACGGAAGCAGTACTTGTTCATGAGAGGGTTGAACAATGAGATCCAGGTTCAGCTCCTCAACAATGACTATGCGAACTTCCAGAAGCTGGTTGACAAAGCCATAGTGGTTGAAAGCAAGATCCGGGAGATCGAGCAAGAGGACAAAAGAAAGATGCCATACCAGCCACAAGGGAGCAATGTACGCCCTCGGTACATGCCTCCAGCTGCACCTCAGTATGGGTCGTTTTGCCCTAATCAGCCACCACAGCAACGTCCTGCCATGCAAGCACCTCATGTGCCTTTGCCTCCAGCGCCCCGTCCAAACGTGGGCGCTCCTGTTCAAACATAACCCACGGTCAAACGGAGGAGCCAATCAAGGCAACTGTGGACAACAGAACTATGCTCGTGGTAACGTGAACCATGTCTCTGCTGAGGAAGCACAACAGGTTGAGGACGTCGTGATTGGTATGTTTCTTGCGAACTCCAACTCAGCCACCATTTTATTTGATTCCGGAGAATCGCATTCGTTCATATCATCCAAGTATGTTGCCAAGTATAATCTACCCATATCACACTTGAAATATACTATGTTGGTTAATTCTCCCGGTGGAGAGATGAGGACTAATATAGTATGTCCGAAAGTAAACCTTAAGATAAGGGGGGTAGACTTCCTTGCCAACCTCATTGTCTTGGATTCCCAAGGGCTCGACATAATACTCGGAATGGATTGGATAAGCAAGCACAACGGAGTGATCCAATGTGCTAAGAGGAGCGTGCAGTTGACCAACGAGCACGGTACTCGTATCGAGTTTGAGTCAGCCCAACTGACAACCGAGAAGGCAACGTTGAACCACGTCGAAGAAGCAACATTGGACAGCATTCTGGCAGTTCAAGAATTCTCGGACGTGTTCCCGAAAGAACTTCCAGGTATGCCACCTGACCGGGACATTGAGTTTTCCATTGACCTAGTACCCGGAACCGCACCTATAGCAAAGAGACCATATAGGATGCCCGTTAATGAACTAGTGGAGCTCAAGAAGCAAATTCAGGAGCAGTTAGAGAAGGGTTTTATACGCCCAAGCTCGTCACCCTAGGGAGCCCCCGTGCTCTTCGTGGACAATAAAGATGGGACCCAGAGGATGTGTGTGGACTATAGGTCTCTCAATGAGGTGACGATAAAGAATAAATATCCTTTGCCCCGAATAGAAGACCTATTCGACCAGATGAAAGGAGCCCGAGTTTTCTCCAAAATTGATCTTCGGTCGGGATACTTCCAACTGAAGATTAAACCCTCCAATATACCCAAGACTGCCTTTCGAACACGGTATGGTTCGTATGAATATACCGTTATGTCTTTTGGGTTAACAAATGCACCTGCAAATTTCATGTACCTCATGAACAAGGTCTTCATGGAGTACTTGGATAAGTTCATCGTGGTTTTCATCGACGATATCATGGTGTATTCAAAAAGTGAGGAACATGAAGAACATTTGAGATTGACCTTGCAGAAACTACGAGAGCATCAATTGTATGCCAAGCTCAGCAAGTGTCAATTCTGGCTAAAGGAGATATCGTTCCTAGGCCACATCATCTCCGAGGAAGGAGTATCGATTGATCCCAGAAAAGTGTAAGATGTTCTGAAGTGGAACCAACCGCAAAACGTGAGGGATATTCGGAGTTTTCTTGGGATGGCTGGATACTACCGACACTTCATCAAGGACTTCTCCAAAATAGCGAAGCCTATGATGGAGCTACTGATAAAAAGGAAGGCGTTCTAGTGGACCCCAGCGTGCCAAGAAAGCTTTGAGGAGCTCAAGAAAAGGCTAATCACAGCACCGGTTCTGGTATTGCCAGACGTAAGCAAGAGCTTTGACATATATTGTGACGCATCCAGACAAGGGCTTGGATGTGTGCTCATGCAAGAAGGACAAGTGGTAGCCTATGCCTCACGACAACTCAACAAACACGAGCTTAATTACCCTACCCATGACCTGGAGCTAGCAGCCGTAGTGCATGCATTGAAGATTTAGAGACATTATATCCTTGGTCATCGATGTGAGATCTATACGGATTATAAAAGTCTCAAGTACATATTCACCCAAACGGATTTGAATTTGAGGCAACGTCGATGGTTGGAGCTCATCAAGGATTATAATGTTGGAATCAACTATCACCCCGGAAAGGCCAATGTAGTAGCTGATGCATTGAGCCGAAAGGGAGCATGTCACCAACTCACGGTTCGGGAGCTGCCGCCCGAGCTGCGCAAGGAGTTTGAACGGTTACATCTAGGATTCTTGAACGAGATGGACGTTGTCGGTACCCTTGATACGGGGTACCCTTGCGCACAGGGGGAAATGCCTAAGGACCTCGCCCTTCTCCGCAGGGAGAGCTCCGAAGGCGCCATGTGTCTAGCGGGGCCGGACCTCCCTCTCCTCAGAGGAGAGCTCCGGACTTGCCATGTGGCCAACTGAGCCGGACCTCCCCCCTCCGCGGGGAGAGCTCCGAAGGATCCACGTGTCCCGCAGGGCCGGACCTCCCTCTCCTCAGAGGAGAGCTCCGGGCCCGCCATGTGGCTAGCCCGAGTGGAAGTGGGAAGACTTCTGCCATGGCTTTCCTTGAACTCTTGTGCCTTTGTCTTCCCTGTCCTTGAGCTCTTGTGCCTTTGTCTTCCCTGTCCTTGAGCTCTCCCCTGCCATGGCTTCCAACCTGCTCCCGTCGCGTCTCGTTCGTTCGGCCGGGCTGGGGCCAGTGCGCCGGCTGTTGGGCTGGCACACGGAGGAGCAGAAACGCCGGCTCCGCCAGGGATCTCTCCCCCTGCTCCTGGAAAAGGGGGAGATGGTCTTCTTCACTGCCTACGCCATGGCGGGGTTCATCCCGCCAATTTCTTCCTTCTTCATCACATTGCTGGAGACGTATGGCCTCCAGCTCCACCACCTTTCCCCCAACTCCTTCGCGATGGCCGCCGTCTTCGTCCATTTCTGTGAGATGTTTGTGGGGGTGCATGCTTCAGTGACGCTCTTCCGCTACTTCTTCGTGTTGCGGACGACCGGGCGCGGCTCGAAGACCCAGATGGGAGCGTACTATTTCCAGCATCGCTGCAAGGACCCAAAGGTCTCTGGGTACCTTCTACCTTTCAGTGCGTCAAGGTGGGAAAACTGGAAGAGAACTGGGTGATCGTGCAGACCGACGAGCATGATCGCCTGCAGCTCCCAACTGCTGGCCCAACCACCAAGCGTCGCTTCTGGGAGGAGGTCCCAGAGCAGGAGCAGGAATACTGTCGGTACCTGAGATATGGGGTACCCCCGCGCACAGGGTAAAATGCCTAAGGAACTCGCCCTTCTCCGCAGGGAGAGCTCCGAAGACGCCACGCGTCCGGCGGGGCCGGACCTCCCTCTCCTCAGAGGAGAGCTCCGGGCCCGCCATGTGGCATACAGAAGCCGGACCTCCCCCTCCGCGGGAGAGAGGTCCGAAGGTGCCGCGTGTCCAGCGGGGTCAGACCTCCCTCTCCTCAGAGGAGACCTCCGGCCCCGCCACGTGGCCAACAGAAGCCGAGCCTCTCCCTCCGCGGGGAGAGGTCCGGAGGCTCCACGTGCCCCGCGGGACTGACCCTTCTCTCCTCTGAGAAGGGCTTCGGGCCCGCCACGTGGCAGCAGAACGACGCTGCCTGCCCCGAGCGATAGGCAGCGGGCGTAAAGACGCCCCATACCTTGCCCGTACAAGGTATTCAAGGCCCGCGTCTTCCCAAGACGCGGAGGCGCGGAGCACGCTTCTGTCAGGTGCCGTTGCGCCCAGTCGCATCACAGACTGGCGTGCGGTGTCAGAACCTGCCAGCCAATAAACACCACGACAAGACATCCCTTGCCGCCTGCGCCGTCATCAACCACTACGACTGGCATGCAGCATGGGCAGGGCGGCAAGATGAAGACTCAGAAGCCTTCGACCAGAGGCAACTACCGGCATAACTGCGGATATGGTAGATGATAGACAATCTTCCCGGGACCACCTGTCAGGTCCCGGCCCCCCTTGTAAGCTGCCCGAGCCTTGGACTATAAAAGGCTCGGGTAGGCGTCGATAGCAGGGGTTCGCACTTTGCAACTCATACGCTAGCCATACACTCTCAAGCTGTAACTCACACCCAAGCTCAGGCCTCCGGCCCCGAGCAGCAACAAATACAGCGAGCTCCATAGCTCGCCGTGGACGTAGGTTTTACGCTCCGGCGGCCTGAACCACGTAAAACTCGCCGTGTCAAGCTCTTACTAACTCGTCCATCTGCTCAAGCTCTCCGCTAGAGACTAGCCCCACCGAAAAAAGAACCTCCGCGGGCTTCCCAGTGCAGGCCCGGGGGAAGTGTCGACTGAACACTTCAACATTTGGCGCGCCAGGAAGGGGGCTTTTCTCCTAGCGCGATGAGTTTCCGCCGACGAAGATGACCAAGCTTCCTTCAGCGGCAAACTCTCCCCCTCCGCGTTCACGGCAAACCGTGACCACTGGGGAGTACATGTCGACACACTCAGGACGGAGTGTGTCAGCACAAGCTGGTAGCCAGCAGCCGACTTCGGCAACGCCGACTCCGGCTATGCAGGCCCCGACCAGTATAAGATCTTCTGCAGCGCTGAGCGTACACATGGAGGTGCGCTAGCTGCAGCAAGAGCGCTGCTGCGCAACCCACCTGCGGGGGATGCGCCCCATTCAGTGACCCAGCAATGGGTCCGCGAGGTGGACCGCCTCGTCGTCGCCGCCGCGAACCCTCGGTTTCGGCGAGGACGGCGCCCAGGACAACCGGCTGTGTCGCTGACGCGCACACCCACGGTTGACGGGCTAACGGCAGATTCCAGCTCCTCCAGGCTCCTGTCGACGGACCTGCGAATGGATCTGGAACGGTGCCACTTGGGCCAGGACGCCCGGGTGTACCTCGAGCGACGCCGAGAAAGGCGTCGCAACCATGAGGCTGGCGACAGCATGTCGTCGGCCTCGACACAACCTGAAGGGCAGGTCTTTGCCACGCGAGCCCTGCCTCAGGCATATGCTGCGCAGCATATGCCACAACCATATGCGCCGCAAGCAGCGGCCCCGGTCTATGGTGCAGCCTTGCCCACGCCGGGATACGCGGTGCCAAGTGCGAACCAAGTGTTTGCAGCGCCAGTACCTGCAGCAGCAGGTGCAGGATGTGCGGCCCTTGCACCCCACATTCTCTTCGCGAGGTGGCCGCGCAAGTTCCGGCCGCACCTGCCCGAAAAGTACGACGGTAGCGTCAACCCGGCGGAGTTCCTCCAGATCTACTCCACCGCCATACTTGCCGTAGGAGGGGACAAGGCTGTCATGGCCAACTACTTCCCCGTCGCCTTGACCGGCCCAGCTCGGTCTTGGCTCATGAATCTACCTCAGGGGTCTATAACCTCCTGGGGAGAGCTCTGCCGGCAATTCGTCGCCAACTTCGGCAGCTTCTACACCCGTCCCGGCACGGAGCTTGACCTCCACGCCGTCAAGCAACAGCCTTGGGAGTCGCTGCGCTCTTTCATCCAGCGGTTCTCCCAGGTACGCAACACCATCCCGCATATTCAGAACGCTTCTGTGGTGGTGGCGTTCCGGCAAGGCGTTCGGGACAGGAAGATGCTCGAGAAGCTCGCGACCAGGGAGGTCCACGATGCCTCAGAACTCTTCAACCTGGCGGACAAGTGTGCCAGAGCAGCCGAAGGGCGGAACTGGCACTCTCTGCCGGCCCCCAAGCCAGGGGGTCAGCCGGGATCCACGGCGCTTCGTACGGAAGTAGCATAAAATCATCAGCCGCGGTCCCTGTTGCCGCAACGGCGGCGCCCAGTGGAGCTCGGGGGCCGCGCCGTGACAAGAGGCCGCGACAATCACCGGCCCCAGACGGGGGCCAGGATGAATTATGCCCTGTGCATGGCACCAGTTATCATACCGCTACCGAATGCCGGGAAATCCAGAAGCTCGCGGAGCGCTTCCGGAAAGGGAAGCAGCCTCTAACTGATGCCCCACCCAACAATCAAAGGGGCGGCAAGCAGAAGGGCGAGGCCCGAGACAGCGTCGACCGCCAGGTGGAGTTCCAGGAGCTTCAGCACGCCGTAAAGGCAGTGCGCAGTCATGGGAGCCCCAGCTCCAGTGATGACGACCACCGGAAGATGCTCTATGTCATCTTCGGCAGGTCCGCTGACCCCCCGTCCCGGAGCACGGCTAAGGCCTTGCGTCGAGCGGTAGCGTCGGTGACTCCCCTCCCAGGTGCAGCACCACACCTCAGGTGGATGGGAACCCCCATCAGCTTCGATGACACCGACTGCCCCAGGAACATGGCTGGGGCCGGCCAACTGCCGCTCGTGGTGGCCCCCACCATCGCCAACATGAAGATGTACCACGTTTTGGTGGATGGCGGGGCTGGGCTGAACCTCATCAGTCGCGCAGCCTTCCAGAAGCTGCAGGTCCCGATGGCCAAGCTCACCCCATCGAGCCCGTTCTCAGGGGTGGGACCTGGACAGGTCGTTCCCTACGGCCACGTCAGCCTCCCGGTGACCTTTGGGGCACCGGACAGCTACCGGACAGAGTACGTTCTGTTCGACGTGGCCGAGATTGACCTCCCCTTCAACGCCATAATCGGCAGGCCAGCCCTGTACCGATTCATGGCAGTAGCCCACTACGGCTACCTTGTCTTGAAGATGCCTACACCAACAGGCGTCCTCAAGGTTTGTGGAGACCGTGCTGCTGCAGTGTTAGCCTTGGAAAAGCTTCAGGCGCTTACAGCGACTAGAGCGCCAACCCTCGGCAGCGCAGAACCAAACCAGCTCCACCCAAGTGCACGCCACCGTGCCTCTACCACAGCACCCCGCGTGCAACCCCTCGATGAGCACCCACCGTGCCTCTAATCAGCGCCGATGCCATCCAGACCACCCGGGTAGCTGGGGGCCTGGATAGCAAATAGGAAGGCGCGCTCGTTGCCCCCCTCCGGCACAATGTCGATGTGCTGCATGACAGCTGTTGCCGAGGCTAGAGATCCCTAGGGAGGTGATTGAGCACTACTTAAAGGTCTTTCCCGACGTCCAGCCGTCCGACAAGACGGAGAGTCCGCCGCTCCCGACGCTTGGCAAACCGTGTTGTTATCCCGAAGGCCAGCGAGAAGCTCCGGAAGCGCATCCACTACACCAGCCTCAATAAGGCATGCCCTAAAGACCTATTTTCTCTCCCTATGATAGACCAAATAGTAGACTCGATGCCAGGCTGTGACATGCTGCGCTTCCCAAATGCTTGCTAGGGCTCCCATCAGACCCCTGTGTCTGGAGTAGTTGAAGGGCACCCTTTACCTGCTAACCCCGGCATAAACTGACTCGGCGTAGCTAGGGGTCCCGCGAATTTCTGGTCTTCGCACCAATGGCTTTGACCCCATACCACCGTAACCTGTTTCGCTACCAAGAAGCAAGCACCGAAAAACCCCGGAGGCCCAAACCGGACCTCGGATTCCCGACACAACCTCCCGGAGGACCAGCAGGACCTCCCGGAGGTGCAATGGGACCCCTCCCCGGAGGCCCAGCAGGACCCCCCGGAGCTCCTGGGACATCAGCGGAGCTTCCCGGAAGGCCCAAAGCAGCCTGGGGACCTCCGAGTATCGAGCACCCGGCGGTCTCCCCAGGCTGAAAGCTATCCTCCACATCCCCCACGCGATGGACAATGGCGCCGAATGGGCGGTGGAGCTACTGAAGTTTGACCTAGGCTCCCTTTCCCGTCATGCAGACATTAACCGAGCACTAGTTGACTTGTGGCTGAAGTAGACGCACGCTCAGGGGGCCACGAAGACGGTGAAACAGGACCCTGAGCCCTGACCTTCACCAGGCCTTACCGAATGATGTTCGTCGACGGCTCCTTGCGAAAGCAGGGGGCCGATGCTAGCGTACTTGTCGAAGTGTGCGATCGACACTTCCCCCGGGCCTGCACTGGGCAGCCCGCGGAGGTTCTTTTTTCGGAGGGGCTAGTTCCTAGCGGAGAGCTTGCGCGAATGGATGAGTTAGTGAGAGCTTGACACGGGAAGTTTTACGTGGTTCAGGCCGCCGGAGCGTAAAACCCTACGTCCACGGCGAGCTATGGAGCTCGCTGTATTGCTTGCTGCTCAGGGCCGGGGGCCTGAGCTTGGGGGTGAGTTACAGCTTGAGAGTGTATGGCTAGCGTATGAGTTGCAGAATGCAAACCCTTGCTATCGACGCCTACCCAAGCCTTTTATAGTCCAAGGCTCGGGCGGCTTACAAGGGAAGCCGGGACCCGACAGGTGGTCCTGGGGAGATTGTCTATTATCTACCGTATCTGTAGTTATGCCGGTGGTTGCCTCCGGTCGAAGGCTTCTGAGTCTTCCTTTTGCCGCCCTGCCCATGCCGTGCGCTAGTCGTAGTGGTTGATGACGGCGCAGGCGGCATGGGATGTCTTGTCGCGGCGTTTATTACCTGGCAGGTTCTGACACCGCGCGCCAGTCTGTGATGCGACTGGACGCAACGGCACCTGACAGGCGCGTGCTCCGCGTTTCCGCGTCTTGGGAAGACGCGGGCCTTGAATTCCTTGTACGGGCAAGGTGAGGGGCGCCTTTACGCCCGCTGCCTACCGCTCGGGGGCAGGCAGCACCATTCTTCCAGCCACGTGGCGGGTCCGGAGCTCTTCTCTGAGGAGAGGGAGGTCCGGCCCCGCTGGACGCGTGGCGCCTTCGGACCTCTCTCCCGCGGAGGGGGAGGTCCGACTTCTGCATGCCACATGGCGGGCCCGGAGCTCACCTCTGAGGAGAGGGAGGTCCGGCCTCGCTGGACGCGTGGCGTCTTCGGACCTCTCTCCCACGGAGGGGGAGGTCCGGCTTCTGTATGCCACGTGGCGGGCCCGGAGCTCTCCTCTGAGGAGAGGGAGGTCCGGCCCCGCCAGACGCGTGGCGCCTTCGGAGCTCGCCCTCAGGGCGAGCACCTTAGGCATTTTACTCTGTGCGCGGGGGTACCCCATATCTCAGGTACCGACAGTGGCCCCCGGGCCCATCTCGGGGGAGATAGCGAGCCCGAGGTGGGACCTCCGTCTCTTCCGATCCGCGCACTTTCTCTAAGTCCCAACTTAACCGCTGCTGGAGCACGAACGGCCGCGGGGTCGTGAGAGCGTGCGCCCACTTGATGATTGCTTTTACTGCGGTGGTTCCGAAGGCTGCCACTTCTGCACGTTGCGGCGCTTTCTTCAGGAACCGCCGAAGGGCCTTGCCAGCTCATCTTCTTAGGAGACTGACTCCTTGCCCCCACCGCTTCAGTTAAGCGGCTTGGGCCCACCCGTCATCGGCACTCGGTCTAGGAACTGAAGCGGTTGCGGGTGCGGGGTATCCGAAGAGTTCCGAATCGCTTGGAACTGCACCGGGAAGCTTTTTAGAGGGGGTCTCACCCACGTTGTAGCTTCCCTTCACACTTCTCTGCGTTTCTTCTTGGACTCTTGCGCTTTTTCTTCCTTGCCTTTGAGCTCTCCCTTGCCATGGCTTCCAACCCGCTGCCAGAGAAGAAACGCGCCCGATCTCCTCCAGCAACGGCGCCGGTGCCAAGTCGGGGTTCTGGGGTGCCTGACACTCCCTCCGGTGGCGACTTGAAGAGGCCCCGGGCTGATGTGCTAGGGGAAGCCTCTGTGGCGTCCCCTGTTCCGCCAGTCCAAGCGACTGCGGAGCGGTCGTCGGAGACGGTAGCGGGCTCTGGAAATCCTACCCCTGCTCGGAAGTCGGGGTTCAGAGCCCGCTGGAGTGTCCGCGTTTCCCGGCCTTCCCCGTCTTGCGGGGAATCTGTGCCGACGCGCTCGGAGCCAGGGGCGACCGCTGCGGCTGCCAGGCCAGCGCGGACTTCTCCTGTTCCAGTGTGCCCGGACTCCGCGGCGGCGCCGTCTCTTCCTGCCGAGACGGTTACCGCGGCCCCCGGGCCAGCACAGGTTGATCCTGCACTAGGCGGCCTGGCTTCTTCTCCAGCTCCGTCTTCCCCGGCTCGTCCCCCTCCTCAGGTCAAGGAGCCTGAAGCTGAAGAAAGTCTGGCTGGCCCGGCTGCTAGGGCCGCTGGGCCAGCTTCTCCTGATCGGCGTCTCGTCTCGGCGGCTGGCGCGCCGGCTCTTCCCGAGGACGAGGTAATGGAGGAGGTCGGAGGGACTGCCCCAGCTTCTGTTGCTCCATTGCCTCTAGCGGACGCCTTCGCGCTCGCCGAGTCGAGCGTCCGGCAGGTCTTGGCTGCACTAGGGCGCGAGCGGGAGGATTATACGGTTGAACGGGACCGCCTCCTCACCTGGGGGAACCTTTTGCGGGAGAGGACCGCAAAGGTTAAGAGCGAGCTCGACTCCAGGCGGGAGTTGCTCGACTTCCGGGAAACGCTCGTCGACCGGATGAAGCGGGCTGTTGACCGCATGGACACCAAGTCGCGGCGGATCAACAGGGAGGCCCTGGAGGCTCACGCCCGGGACGAAGAGAGCCTCTCAGCTGCTGTGGAAATACGGCAGCGGTTGGAGCACCGCAAACTCGCCGTTGAGGAGCGGGAGCGTTCCGTGGCAGCTGAGGCAGAGAGGGTCGCTGCGCAGCTGGCTGCGGGCGAGGATGACCTCCGAGCTCGGATGGAGGAACTGGAGATTCTGAAGGCAGACCTCGACTTGAGGGATGAACAGGTCTCCCATGATCGCCGGGCGGTCTTGGACCGCGAGTTGACTGCCGGCTTCAGGGCCGCTGAGTTGGAGCGGCTAGCCGAGACCCTCCGCCTTCGGGAGAGTTCCCTGGCGGCCCAGGAGAAGGAATTCTCCGAGAGGAACCTGGAGGCTCTGCGGGCGGCCCGTCGCGAGGTGGAGGAACTCTCAGCCCTACGGTCCTCCGAGGCCCTTGCGGTCTCAGGCTTCGTGGATCGGGCGGGGTCCGCCCTGATCCCTCTCGGTTTCAGTCCGGTGAGGGCCGCAACTCCCGCATTGCAGGTGGCAGAGGTGATCCCTGCATTGGAGTCGATCGGCGCCAAGCTGGACAGACTCGACTCGGTGGTCGCCAGCGAGCTTGAAGCCGAGGGCCGCGGCTTGGCTTTAGAGGTCGCCTCGCATGTGCTGGCATGCTTCAAGAGCCGCGACCCCTCTTTCTCACTGGAGCCAGCAAGAGAGGGCCCAGCCGCGGAGCGGGAGGAAGCTGCCAGGGCTGAAGTCGCGGATGTGGCCGCCCTTGTAGCAGCAAAGTTCCGGCGAGAGCCGGGTGATCCTTAGGACTTGCTTTTCCCTTTTTTATTGAGTCTATAGTCCAGCTCAAGGAGCCTTGCTTAAATTGACTCTCTTGGATACTTGTGTCTGTGATGCTTTTCCCTCCTTCTTGGCTTTGCCTGGCTGAGTCCTTAGCTCCGCAAGGTACTCAGAGGTCATTTCCAATCTCGGAGCTTCGCTCAGACACCCCCCGGGTCCTAACCGTGTTAGGGGCCCCCGGAGGTCTCCGAACCTCGTCCTATGGGGGGCTCCAAATCTGCCAGCCACGTGGTGGGTCCGGAGCTCCTCCTCAAGAGACGGGAGCTCCGGCCATATTGGACACGTAGGGCTTTCGGAGCCCTCCCGCTGAGGGGGGAGGTCCGGTTCCTGCCTGCCACGTGGCGAGCCCGGAGCCCTCCTCAAGGAAGGAGAGAGTTCCGGGCCTGCTGGACACATGGGGCCCCCGGGCCCCGCCCCTGCTGGAGGGGCAGGTCCCGGTCCTTCCAGTCCCAGGCCGGTGTAGCTGGTAGCTCCTTTCCCCCTGCTTCATGCAGTCCCTGTTGCCGTAACCTGAAGGTCCTGCACACAGGTAGAGGAAACGTAATTCTCCTCGGGGGGTCCTCCCCTCCTGTCTCCTAGTCTTATCTGTCTTATGGTCCTGGCCCACTATACGGGGCTTGGGCAATTCTGTGCACGAGGCGCCGGAGCTCCGGCTCCCTCCAAGGTCTGGGTACAGCCGTCCGATCCCTAGTACCGGGCCATGCGTTGGGGAAGCAGGGTGCACGTGCTTTGGGTTCATGACCAGGCAAAGCGGACGTACTCCCCTGGACCTCCGGAGAGCAGGATGCGCATGCTTTGGGCTCTGGGCTGGCTAAGCTGGATACGCACCCTGGACCCCCCATGCACAACGCTGGCCTTTCCTGGAGGTGACCAACTGACACCGCAACACCTGACTGGGGGAGGCCCGAGAGACTCACTCGGCCATCGGCAGGTGCCTCAAGCGCAGCCGCCTTCGGGAGGATAGCAAATGCCGACTATGGATGAGCGCAGGAGAGGGGGAGCTAGACGTATGATGAACATACAGAGATAGTGCGATCATAAAAATTAATGCATAATTTAAATGAGCGCATGAGAAGGAGCTAAGTAGAACAGGTCTCTGTATTCGCGCCCATAGGTGGAACTCTGGCTGTTCGTGGGGGCAATGTTCCGCCTCGTCTACAAGGGAAGCAAGACTCTACGCGCTTAGGGTCGGAACCAGGCTAAACTGGACGTAGTCCTGTACCGTCCCTTGAGACTTAGCTACCCCAAGCTCTGTTCCTAAGTTCAATGGGGTCTATTACAGAAGTGAATAACCCTGTTCTACCGATGCTCAGTAAGTAGGACTTACAGTGTTGCTCCATGGCAAGGACTTTTGGGAATGGATCCCACTCTCGGTTGAAAGGCATGTGTACCTGGGGCGGCAGCTTTCATGATTCGGAAGGGACCTTCCCTGCTGGGGGAGAGCTTATGGGTCCTTCTTGGAATATAGCGTGCCGCTTCACCAGGCTGCCTTCTTGCGGGCCCCCGTCCCATCTGGTTCTTTGGCAGTAGTGCTTAGAGCATTAGCCGAGACCGTGCGTTGTGGGGTGTTCCCTGCAAGCCTAGTCTTGTCGAAGTTGTTGTCTTCACGCTGGATCAGGTCCTGCATGGCTTCTCTCCGGGGCCCCCGGGGAGTTCTCCCCTTCTGGCTAAGGCCTTCAAGGGGTAGGTGGCCCGGGCTCGCCTTGGATGACCTAAGGCGTCTCCCCCTTCTGGCAAGGCCTTCAAGGGGTTGACGGACCCTAGGCGGCCCCCGAGAGGTATGTTCGAGGCACGGAGGCGTGCCGCAGCTGGCTAACACCTTGGCCTGTCACCGTCAGAACTGGAGTCCTCACCGTCATGCACTGTCTTTATGACACGCTGAGGCTCCTGGAACCCCACTTGGTGGGCAGCGGTGACTGGGGCATCGGCCTTCTGTTTGCCATCCCTCTGAGGGTAGGGCGGTGCTTCAGCCCTCTGCTGTCTTCCATTACGGAAGCGCTCTGCGAGCCTCTGGATCTCCCAGCACTCGGCAGCTGTATGGTTGCAGGTGCCATGCACGGGGCATAGCCCGCCCTGGCCACTGTCTGGGGCCGGTGATTGCCGCTGCCTCTTGTCGGGGCGCGGCCCCCGAGCTCCGCTGGTTGTCGCAGCTGCGGCGACGGGGGCCGTGAATGGTGGCTTCATCTTTCCACTTCCCCGGTTCTTGGTCTTCTTGCTACCCCCATAGGCAGCAGCACCGGACCCGGGCTGCCCTCCTGACTCGGAGGCCGGTAGTGCGTGCCAGTTCCGCCCTTCGGCTGCCCTGGCGCACTTATCCGCCAGGCTAAAGAGCTCCGGGACGTCGCGGACCTCTCTGGTCGCGAGCTTCTCGAGCATTTTCTCGTCCCGGACACCCTGTCGGAACGCCACCACCACAGAAGCGCCTTGGATATGTGGGATGGTGTTGCGCACCTGAGAGAACCGCTGGATGAAAGAGCGCAGCGACTCCCCAGGTTGTTGCTTGACGGTGTGGAGATCGAGCTCCGTGCCGGGACGGGTGTAGGAGCTGCCGAAGTTGTCGACGAACTGCCGGCAGAGCTCACCCCAGGAGGTTATGGACCCCTGGGGCAGATTCATGAGCCAGGACCGGGCTGGGCCGGTCAAGGCGACGGGAAAGTAGTTGGCCATGACAGCCTCATCGCCTCCTGCAGCAAGTACGGCGGTGGAGTAGATCTGGAAAAACTCCGCCGGGTTGACGCTTCCGTCGTACTTCTCGGGCAGGTGCGGGCGAAACTTGCGCGGCCACCTTGCGAAGCGAAGGTGGGGCGCAAGGGCCGCACATCCTGCACCTGCTGCTGTAGGTACTGGTGCTGCGAGCAGGTGGTTCACACCTGGAAGCACGTATCCCGGCATGGGCAAGGCTGCACCATAGGCCGGGGCCGCTACTTGCGGCGCATATGGTGGTGGCATATGTTGCGCAGCATATGCCTGAGGCGGGGCTCGCATGGCGAAGGCCTGCCCTTCCGGTTGTGTCGAGGCCGATGACATGCTGTCGCCTACCTCATGGTTGCGACGCCTCTCTCGACGTCGCTCGAGGTACACTCGGGCGTCCTGCCCCAAGTGGCACCACTCCAGTTCCCTTCGCAGGTCCGTCGACAGGAGCCTGGAGGAGCTGGAATCCGCCGTTAGCCCGTCAACCGTGGGTGTGCGCGTCAGCGACACAGCTGGTTGCCCTGGGCCCCGCCCTCGCTGAAACCGAGGGTTCGCGGCGGCGACGACGAGGCGGTCCACCTCACGGACCCATTGCTGGGTTTCTGAATGGGGTGCATCCCCTGCAGGTGGGTTGCGCAGCAGCGCCCTTGCTGCAGCTAGCGCACCTCCATGGTGTACGCTCAGCGCTGCAGAAGACCTTACGCTGGTCGGGGCCTGCATAGCCGGAGTCGGCTGCTGGCTACCCGCTTGTGCCGACACACTCCGTCCTGAGTGCGTCGACATGTACTCTCCGCTGGTCACGGTTCGCCTTGAATGCGGAGGAGGAGAGCTCGCCGCTGAAGGGAGCTTGGTCATCTTCGTTGGCGGAAACTCGTCGCGCTAGGGGAAAAGCCCCCTACCTGGCGCGCCAAATGTCGAAGTGTGCAATCGACACTTCCCCCGGGCCTGCACTGGGCAGCCCGCGGAGGTTCTTTTTTCGGAGGGGCTAGTTCCTAGCGGAGACCTTGCGCGAATGGACGAGTTAGTGAGAGCTTGACACGGGAAGTTTTACGTGGTTCAGGCCGCCGGAGCGTAAAACCCTACGTCCACGGCGAGCTATGGAGCTCGCTGTATTGCTTGCTGCTCAGGGCCGGGGGCCTGAGCTTGGGGGTGAGTTACAGCTTGAGAGTGTATGGCTAGCGTATGAGTTGCAGAATGCGAACCCTTGCTATCGACGCCTACCCAAGCCTTTTATAGTCCAAGGCTCGGGCGGCTTACAAGGGAAGCCGGGACCCGACAGGTGGTCCCGGGGAGATTGTCTATTATCTACCGTATCTGTAGTTATGCCGGTGGTTGCCTCCGGTCGAAGGCTTCTGAGTCTTCCTTTTGCCGCCCTGCCCATGCCGTGCGCTAGTCGTAGTGGTTGATGACGGCGCAGGCGGCATGGGATGTCTTGTCGCGGCATTTATTACCTGGCAGGTTCTGACACCGCGCGCCAGTCTGTGATGCGACTGGACGCAACGGCACCTGACAGGCGCGTGCTCCGCGTTTCCGCGTCTTGGGAAGACGCGGGCCTTGAATTCCTTGTACGGGCAAGGTGAGGGGCGCCTTTACGCCCGCTGCCTACCGCTCGGGGGCAGGCAGCACCGTTCTTCCAGCCACGTGGCGGGTCCGGAGCTCTTCTCTGAGGAGAGGGAGGTCCGGCCTGGCTGGACGCGTGGCGCCTTCGGAACTCTCTCCCGCGGAGGGGGAGGTCCGACTTCTGCATGCCACGTGGCGGGCCCGGAGCTCACCTCTGAGGAGAGGGAGGTCCGGCCTCGCTGGACGCGTGGCGTCTTCGGACCTCTCTCCCGCGGAGGGGGAGGTCTGGCTTCTGTATGCCACGTGGCGGGCCCGGAGCTCTCCTCTGAGGAGAGGGAGGTCCGGCCCCGCCAGACGCGTGGCGCCTTCGGAGCTCTCCCTGCGGAGAAGGGCGAGCACCTTAGGCATTTTACCCTGTGCGCGGGGGTACCCCATATCTTAGGTACCGACAGTACTGTTCCTCACGCCATCGGGGGAGCAGTCTGGTATGTGGTGCGTTTCAATTCCAAGGCAGCCAGCAACATAGTAAAGTATGAAGAGCTCATCCTTCTTGCTAGTCGTTGGCTCAGGGCAACTCCCAGTCTGGTTATCGACCAAGATGGTGGAGACAGACCTCCTCGCCTTGGACCAGCACCGCGTACCGCGCGCTAGCATGGCCGCAGCTGACGACCTTTCAACGAAGACCCCCACCGGAGCCACTGTGCCCAAAGGGGGCTCTGAGAGGACGTTGCCGTGGCCCACAGCCCGGCCCGCCGAGCCGGATGAAGGGGGCTAGACCAGCACCTCGAAGCTGGCGGTCCCGGCGGCAATGGACGTCGCCAAGGATCACAAGCGTCACTGGGGACTCCGTGCAACCCAGCGCTCAAGATCCAGATGCTCAAGTCAGACCCGATGCATGGATCACGGAGGTCCGGGACTACTTGAAAGACAATATCCTCCCTGATGAACGTGTATCCGCTGAACGGATTGTGCGTATGGCTAAGAGACACATGGCGGTAGAGGGGGATCTCTACCGACGTGGCGCCAACCACATCCTATTGTGGTGTATAACCCAGGGGGAAGGCTGCGACTTGTTCGCTGAGATCCATGGAGGCGAATGTGGGAGTCACTCTTCCTCACGCACGCTTGTCGGTAAAGCCTTTTGGCATGGCTTCTACTAGCCGTCAACACTCCAGGATGCCGTCGAGCTGGTCGAGAGCTGCTAGGCGTGCCTGTTCCACGCCAAGCAGATCCATACACCGGCTTGGACGGTACAGATGATCCAGCCCACATGGCCATTTTCCATACTGGGGCTGGACATCCCGGGCCTGGGACCATTCCCCGGAACCGAGGACGGGGACCCGCTCCCGAACCTTCGGAACACGGAACACCGCTGTAAGTTCTACCCCTAGAGCAACAATAGGACAGACCCTTCTTTTTATAATAAATTCCATAAAAGTCCAAGAACAGGGCTTGGAGCAACTAAGCCTCAGGGGACGGTCCAGGACTACGTTCAGCTTCACCTGGTTCCGACCCCAAGCGCGTAGAGTCTTGCTTCCCTTGAGGTGGGTCGTGGCCTACATATTCGGCCCGCCTTCCCCCATATGGAAATTTATATGAAAAGAAACCTGCCCTACGTTGCTCTTCTTTGGTACTCATTTAATTTACTTATTAAATTTTTATGATTACCCTACTAGCGCGTGCTCACATGCGTTCAACTCCCTCTTCTCATTCTCATCTTTAGTCGGAATTTGCTGCCCTGCCAAAGGCGGTTGCGCGGGAGGTACCGGCTGAAAGCCAGGGGGGCCCCAAGCCCCCGGCACTTCGCGCACGGTAGTTCCCAAGCACCATATAAGTGGACGGGGACCGTAAGCCAGATAAGACTAAGAGATAGAGGGGGGGAGCCCCCAAGGAGAATTACTTTTTCCTTACTTGTGTGCAGGACCTCTCAGCCTCAGCTCCCCGCAGGAGTATGGTAGGCGCATCCATCCAATAGAACGCACCTACCAGGGGGCCGCTACGGGATCGCGCAAGGCCAAAAACCCCAAGGTAAGATCAAAGAGCTAGACCTCACAGGGGCGAGGCCCGAAGGCCCCACGTGTCCAGCAGGGCCAGACCTTCCATCTCCTTGAGGGGAGCTCCGAGACCGCCGCGTGGTCTACAGAAGTCGGACCTCCCCCCTCTGCGGGGAGAGGCCCGAGGACTCCACGTGCCCTGCAAGCCCGGACCTCCCCTCAGGCGGGAGCTCCGGGCCCGCCACGTGACCAACAGGCCCGGACCCCCCTCCGATCTCATGAGGCGGGTCTTGGAGACCTCCGGAACCCTTAGTATACAGTGAGGACCCGGAGAAGGTGTCTATGCAGAGCTTCGAGATTGGTCAAGGCCTCCGAGTCCTTGCGGAGCTAAGGACTCGGTCAGGAAAAGCCAAGAAGAAGACTAGGACATGCAGACACAGAAAGAAACAGGAGTCTGTCCATACGAAGGCTCCACGAGCTGGGCTACAGACTCAACAAAAATAAAAAGGAAGTACAGGGCCTTGTGGACACGAGGGCAGATGCCTAGGAGTCCCCGGACTCCCGATGAAACCTAGAGGCCACGAGGGCAGCTAAGTCCTCGACTTCGGCCCTGGCAGCTTCCTCCCGATCGGCGACGGGTCCTAGACGGACCGGCCCCAGAGAAAAGGAAGGGTCTCGGCTAACGAAGCATGACAGAACGTGCATAGCAACCTCCTTCGCGAGGCCCCGACCTTCCGCTTCCAGCTCATCGGCGATCACTGATTCGAGCCGACCTAGCTCGTCGCCGAGATACTCAAGGGCCGGGGCCGCTTCGGACATCGGCCGCGCTGGGGTCTCCACCTGCACAGGGCTGAAACCAAGAGGAGCCAAGGCGGATCCCGCCTTGGCAATGAAGCACCAGACCGCCTGGGCCTCGGCAGTCCGCAAGGACTGGAGCCTCTCTACCTCTTGGCGAGCCGCTAGCTCGCGATCCATCGCCGCCTGACGCTCCTTGGAGAACTGCTCCTCCCTCGCGGCGACAGCCGACTCACGGAGCTCCAGCTCCTCGGACCGAGCCCTTAGCTCCTCCACCTTGGCCCTCAGCCGGGCGGTGGTCTTCTCCTCCTCGGCCGCAGCAGCGCGTTCCCGATCAGCGACGGTGTGCTCCCGACGGGCTACCTGCAGCTGCAACTCCTCCGCGGCGGCGGAACACCCCTTGGCTTTGGCTTCAGCTTGGGCCAGAGCCTTGCGGTAGGTGGCACGAACCCGCTGGGCCTCTGACTCCAAGCGGCTAATGGCCTTCTTCTGAGTGCCAAGCAGAGCACTCATGGCCTCAAGCCTTGACTGCCTTGAGTCAAGGTCCGCCCGGGCCCGCTGCTGCCAGCTGAGAAGGCGTTCCCCCTCGCCGGCCAATGCCTTCCGCTCCTGCTCAAAGGCAGATTGGAGCTGCCGGGCGCTGGTCTGGACACGCCCCAGGGCGTCCCACACGGGCGCCGGAGCAGGGGGGATAGGAGTTGCGCCGCTGGACCCCCCTGACGAGTCTAAGACCGGCGGGGGCGCCGGCGCCTCAGCAACCATGGTGGGGCGCTGTCCTAAGCAGGCCAGGGGGCCAGCAGGCGCACCTACAGCAGCCCTCCCGGTCTCAAGACCTGGCTTCTGGACTGGTGAAGGAGGGCGGGTAGGAGCAGATGCGTCCACCGCGGAAAATGAACCCGCTGGTGCAGAGGGTGCCCCCGTCGATTTGGGAGCCATGGGAGCCGCCACGGTCCCCAGGTGCTGAGGCGCGGAGCTTCCGCTGGTTGAAGGCGGCCGGATAAGAGGCCCGCCCCTGGCAGCCGGTCGGTCCCTGCAAGAATAAGAAGCCCTCAGAATAAGAGAAGAGGCAAGAGCTCGGCTCCTATAAGCCAGAAAGAATAACACTTACTGGGCAGCATGAGCGCTCCAGCGAGCTTGCAGCACTGGCCTCTGGGCTATAGCTGAACCGCCGGGACCAGCGGCTGGAACGGTCGCGGAATGGGACGCCTGGATCCCCGGCGCACTCGCCGGCGTTGCTCCACCAACATCCGTCCTGGGAGCCCCTCCGCTTGAGGATGGATGGCGAGGTACTTGGGCTGATTCGGACGGCTGCTGTCTGGGGAGAGACCCGCCAGGGAGGGACACTCGGGACCTCTTCGGGTCGCCACCCGATGGACCAGCGCCTCCGGGAGATGGGAGCAAAGTAGCTCCGGCACCCTGACTCGGCACAGGCGGCACCCTCGGAGGAGACCGGGTGCGTTTCTTCTCTAGATGCCCGGGGGCCGGCTCTTTTCCTTTCCCTTTGTCAGCGGCTTGGGTTCCGTCGGCTCTGGGGGAGGGTTTGACAGCAGCGGATGCCTCATGCCCTGACCCGGGGTGCTCGGTTCCTTGAATGGTGATACCCCGGAAGGCATCCCCGACCTGCCGGACGGCGATCCCGATATCATCAAGGTTCGGCATCTTCCGCAGGAGCTCTGACCTCCTCTGAGGCTCCAAGAAGAGGGGGGTGGCAGAGGGCGGAAGGGCGGGGTCGCCACTGGGAATGTAGTCACCGCTCACCTTGCTCACCATCTCGTTCAGCTCCTCGTCGGAAGGGTCAGAGCCGGGGCCTCTCTCCAGCCTGGTACAGTCCTGCTCGCCGGTGTAGTACCACGCTGGGCGGCTACGCTGCTGCAAGGGAGCAATACGGCGCGACACAAAGTCCATCAGCACCATTAGGAACGTCAGCCCCTCGTTGGCCAAGAACCGGATCCACTCCAAGACCGGGGTGTACTCCTGCTCCAGCTCAGGGATCTCCTCCCAGAAGCGGCGATCGGTGGTTGGGCCGGCGGTTGGGAGTTGTAGGCGATCGTGCTCGTCGGTCTGCACTACCACCCAGCTCTCCCTCCAGTTTTCCCACCTTGATGCGCTGAAGGGCAGGAGGTATCCGGAGACCTTGGGGTCTTTGCAGCGATGCTGGAAGTAGTATGCCCCCATCTGAGTCTTTGAGCCGCGCCCAGTCGTCCGCAGCACAAAGAAGTGGCGGAAGAGCGTCACGGAGGCGTGCACCCCCACGAACATCTCGCAGAAGTGGACAAAAACAGCAGCCATTGCGAAGGAATTGGGGGAAAGATGGTGGAGCTGGAGACCGTATGTCTCCAGCAGGGTGACAAAGAAGGAAGAAATCGGCGGAACGAACCCCGCTAGAGCATAAGCGTTGAAGAAGACTATCTCCCCCTTTTCCAGGACCAGGGGGAGAGATCCTCAGCGAAGCCGATGTTTCTGCTCTTCTGAGCACCAGCCCAGCAGCCTGCGCACTGGCCCGAGCTCGGAAGAGCGAACGAGGCGCGTCGGGAGCAAGTTGGAAGCCATGGCGAAAGAGGGCGCAAGGGCAGGAGAGCCGGGGCGCAAGAGTTCAAGGGAAGAACGAGCGCAATGTGAAGGGAAGCCGCGATGCGGGTGAGATCCCCTTTTAAAACTTTCCAGGGATGGATCGAGGTAATTCGAAAACCTCCGGAAACATCGCGTCGGCGACCTCGTTGGCTCCGAGACTGGGCGCCAATGAAAGGTGTACCCAAGCCGCCCAACTGAAGCGGTGGGGGCAAGGAGTCAGTCTCCTGAGAAGGTGAGCCGGCAAGGCACTTCGGCGGTTCCCGAAGAAAGTGCCGCAACGTGCAGAAGTGGCAGTCTTGGGAACCGCCGCAGTAAAAGCAACCTTCAATTAAGCGCACGCTCCCACGATCCTGTGGCCGCTCGTGCTCCGGCAGCGGTCAATTCGGGACTTAGAGAAAGTGCGCGGATCGGAAGAGACGGAGGTCCCACCTCGGGCTCACTATCTCCCCCGAGATGGGCCCGGGGGCCACTATCGGTACCTGAGATATGGGGTACCCCCGCGCACAGGGTAAAATGCCTAAGGAACTCGCCCTTCTCCGCAGGGAGAGCTCCGAAGGCGCCACGCGTCCGGCGGGGCCGGACCTCCCTCTTCTCAGAGGAGAGCTCCGGGCCTGCCACGTGGCATACAGAAGCCGGACCTCCCCCTCCACGGGAGAGAGGTCCGAAGGCGCCGCGTGTCCAGCGGGGCCGGACCTCCCTCTCCTCAGAGGAGAGCTCCGAGCCCGCCACGTGGCCAACAGAAGCCGAGCCTCTCCCTCCGCGGGGAGAGGTCCGGAGGCTCCACGTGCCCCGCGGGACTGACCCTTCTCTCCTCTGAGAAGGGCTTTGGGCCCGCCACGTGGCAGCAGAACGACGCTGCCTGCCCCGAGCGATAGGCAGCGGGCGTAAAGACGCCCCATACCTTGCCTGTACAAGGTATTCAAGGCCCGCGTCTTCCCAAGACGCGGAGGCACGGAGCACGCTTCTGTCAGGTGCCGTTGCGCCCAGTCGCATCACAGACTGGCGCGCGGTGTCAGAACCTGCCAGCCAATAAACACCACGACAAGACATCCCATGCCGCCTGCGCCGTCATCAACCACTACGACTGGCATGCGGCATGGGCTGGGCGGCAAGATGAAGACTCAGAAGCCTTCGACCAGAGGCAACTACCGGCATAACTGCGGATATGGTAGATGATAGACAATCTTCCCGGGACCACCTGTCGGGTCCCGGCCCCCCTTGTAAGCTGCCCGAGCCTTGGACTATAAAAGGCTCGGGTAGGTGTCGATAGCAGGGGTTCGCACTTTGCAACTCATACGCTAGCCATACACTCTCAAGCTGTAACTCACCCCCAAGTTCAGGCCTCCGGCCCTGAGCAGCAAGAAATACAGCGAGCTCCATAGCTCGCCGTGGACGTAGGGTTTTACGCTCCGGCGGTCTCAACCACGTAAAACTCGCCGTGTCAAGCTCTTACTAACTCGTCCATCTGCGCAAGCTCTCCGCTAGAGACTAGCCCCACCGAAAAAAGAACCTCCGCGGGCTGCCCAGTGCAGGCCCGGGGGAAGTGTCGGCTGAACACTTCGACAAGTACGCACCGGTCTTGGAACGGATCCGGTTCTTGGCCAACGAGGGGCTAACGTCCCTGATGGTGCTAATGGATTTCTTGTCATGCCGTATTGCGCCCTTGCAGCAGCGCAACCGACCGGCGTGGTACTACACTGGTGAGCAGGACTGCACCAGGTTGGAGAGAGGTCTCGGCTCCGATCCTTCCGATGAGGAGCTGTAAGAGATGGTGGGCAAGGAGAGCGGCGACTACGTCCCCAGTGGCGACCCTGTCTTCCCGGCCTCTGCCACTCCCCTCTTCCTAGAACCGCAGAGGAGGTCAGAGTTACTGCGGAAGATGCCGAACCTCGACGACATCGGGATCGCCGTTCGGCGGGTTGGGGATACACTCTGGGGTATCTTGATCCCTGGGACCGAGCGCTCTGGATCGGAGCACGAGGCATTTGTCGCCGCCCAACCCGCCCCGATGGCCGGCGGAACTCAAGCCGCCGACAAGGGGAAAGGGAAGGAGCCGGCCCCCGGGCAGCCAGAGAAGAAGCGTGCCCGGTCTCCTCCGAGGGCGTTGCTTGCGCCGAGTCAGGGGGCCGGGGCACCCTTGCGTCCATCTCCCGGAGGCGCTGGTCCATCGGGTGGCGACCCAAAGAGACCCCGGGTGTTGCACTCAGGCGCGTCTCTTCCCGGACAGCGAGAGTCCGAGGAGCCCCAAGCGTCCCGCCACCCTTCCTCAGGCGGAGGGGGTTCTAGGAAGGACGCCGGTGGGGCGACGCCGGGGAGTGTGCCGGGGGCCTAGGCGCCATGGCCCGCGAACGTTCCGGCCACAGGTCCTGGCGGTTCTACCCCGGTCCAGAGGTCAGGGCTACAAGCCCGTTGGAGCGCTCACGTCGCCCAGTAAGTGTTGCTCTTTCTGACTTGTAGGAGTAGCGTTCCCTTTTCCTCTCTTAGCTTGAGAGTTTTCTTTGCCTGCAGGGGCTCACCGGCTGCCGGGGGCGAGCCTGTTCCCCGGCCATCTCCAGTTGGCAGAGGCTCCGCGCAGCAGCATCCGGGAACTACGGTGGTTCCAACGGCCCCCAAGTCGGCAGGGGCTTCATCTGCAGTGGCTGCGGCAGCACCTGTTCGTCCTCCTTCACCAGCCCGGAAGTCCGGTGCTGAGGCTGGAAGGGCCGCTGTAGGTGCAGTTGCTGGCTCCCTGGCTCCCTCAGGTCAGCGTCTTGCTTCGGTTGCTGAGGCACCAGCACCTCCGCCGGTCGTAGACGCGACAGGGGAGGTCAGGGGCACGACTCTTGTCCCCGCTGTCCCGGTGCCCATGTGGGATGCCCTGGGGCGTGTTCAGACTGGCGCCCGACAGTTCCAGGCCGCCTTTGAGCGGGAGCGGGGGGCGCTGGCTGGAGAGAGGGAACGCCTTCTTAGTTGGGAGCACCTCCTACAGCAGCGGACCCAGGAGGCTAAGGCGGAGCTTGACTCGAGGTAGTCGAGACTTGAGGCCATGGGTGCTCTGCTCGATGCTCAGAAGAAAGCCGTCAGTCGCCTGGACTCAGAGACCCGACGGCTCCGCGCTTCCTACCGCGAAGCCCTGGCCCAGGTCGAAGCCAAGGCCGAGGCGCGCTCTGTTGCCGCGGAGGAGTTGCGGCTGCAGGTAGTTCGTCGAGAGTGCGCCGTCGCCGATCGGGAATGTGCTGTGGTGGCCGAGGAGGAGAAGATTGCCACACGGCTGAAGGCCAGAGAGGGCGAGCTGAGGGCTCGGGCCGAGGAGCTGGAGCTCCGCGAGTCGGCTGCCGCTGCGAGGGAGGAGCAATCCTCCCGGGAGTGCCAGGCGGCGTTGGATCACGAGCTGGCGGCTCGCCAAGAGGTAGAGAAGCTCCAGTCTTCGCGGTCTGCCAAGGCCCGGGCGGTCTGGGGCTCTATTACCGAGGCGGGGTCCGCCTTGGTTCTTCTTGGTTTCAGCCCGGTGCGGATGGAGGCTCCAGCGCAGGAGGTGTCCGAGGCAATCCTGGCGCTTGAGTCCATCGGCGGCAAGCTGGGCCGGCTTGAAGCGGTGATCACCGACGAGCTTGAGGTGAAGGGACAGGGCCTGGCGAAGGAGGTCGCTACGCATGTGCTGGCGTGCTTCCGGAGCAAAGACCCTTCCTTCTCTCTGGAGCCAGTCCGTCTAGGGCCTGCCGCCGAGCGGGAGGAAGCTGCCAGGGCCGAGGTTGAGGACGTGGCCGCCCTTGTGTCCTCTAGGTTCCAACGGGAGTCCGAGGACTCTTAGGCATCCGCCCCCGTGGCTAAAAGGCCCTGTACCTTCTTATTCTTTTTTATTTTTGTTGAGTCTGTAGCCCAGCTCACGGAGCCTTGAGTGAATAGACTCTTGTTATCTTCTGTGTCTTTGTGCTTTAGTCTTCTTCTTGGTTTTGCCTGGCCGAGCCCTTAGCTCCGCAAGGTACTCAAAGGCCTTCACCAATCTCGAAGCTCTGCACAGACACCTTCCCCGGGTCCTTACTGTATTAAGGGCCCCGGAGGTCTCTAGGACCCGCCTCATGAGAATGGGGAGGTCCGGACCTGCTAGCCACGTGGCGGACCTGGAGCTCCTTTCTGAGAAGAGGGAGGCCCGGCCCCGCGGGACACGTGGAGCCTTCGGAGCTCTCCCCGTGGAGGGGGGAGGTCCGGCTTCTGCTGGCCACGTGGCGGGCCCGGAGCTATCCTCTGAGGAGAGGGAGGTCCGGCCCCTGCGGAACACGTGGAGCCTTCGGAGCTCTCCCCCGGGGGGGGGGGGGGGGGAGGTCCGGTTTCTGCCGACCATGTGGCGGGCCCAGAGCACCCCCCTGAGGAGAGGGAGGTCCGGCCCCGCTAGACACGTGGGGCCTTCGGGGCTCGCCCCTGCGGAGGTGGCGAGGTCCGGATCCTTCGGTCTTACCTTGGAGTTCCGGTCTTGCGCGATCCCGTAGCGGCCCCCTGGTAGGTGCGGCCCATTGGTTGGGTGCTCCTACCATACTCCTGCGGGGAGCCGAGGCCGAGAGGTCCTACACACAAGGAAGGGAAACGTAATTCTCCTTGGGGCTCCCCCTTCCCTATCTCATAGTCTTATTTGGCTTACGGTCCCCATCCATTTGTACGGTGCTTGGGGACTACCGTGCATGAAGAGTCGGGGGCTCGGGGCCCCCTAGCCATCGGCAGGTACCTCCAACGCAACCGCCTTCGGTAGGGCGGCAAATGCCGACTAGAGGTGAGAATGAGAAAAGGGAGCTGAGCGCATGGTGAGCATACACCGTAAGTGCGGTCATAAAAATTTAATACGTAATTTAAATGAGCACAAGGGAAGAGCAAAGTAGGACAGGGTTCTTTTCATATAAATTTCCATAGGAGGAAGGCAGGCTAAACATGGAGGCAACGACCCGTCCCATTAAAAAGGGAAGCAAGACTCTACGTGCTTAGGGTTGGAACCAGGCCAAGCTGAACGTAATCCTGGACCATCCCCTGAGACTTAGCGGCTACGAGCGCTGTTCCTGGACTCTATGGAATCTATTACAAAAGGAAGAGGCTGTCCTACTATTGCCCTAGGGGTAGATCTTACGGAGGTGTTCTATGTTCCAAGGGTGCGGGAGCGGATCCCCATCCTCAGTGGAAAGGCGTACGCACCCGGGACGGCACACTTTTGTGACTTGGAAAGGACCTTCCCAGCTAGGGGAGAGTTTGTGGGTCCCTTCAAGAGAAAGTATGCGCCGCAACACAAGGTTGCCTTCCTGCAACTCCCAAACACGCACAGACCTCTGGTGGTAGCGCCGGAGCGCTTGTCTGTACCATGCGTTGCGGAGTTCTGCATGCAATCGGGCCTCGTCGACGAGGTCGATGTCTCCACGCCGGAGGTTGTCCTGCACGGCTTCGTCGTAATCCCGGACACGGTGAGACTTCATGGTGATCTCTGGGGGGAGCACAGCTTCGGCTCCGTATACCATGAAGAAGGGTGTCTCTCCGGTGGCCCGGCTTTGGAATGTCCGGTGAGCCCATAGTGTGCTCGGAAGCTCATCCACCCAATTGGTACCATGTTTCTTCAAGCCGGCATAGGTGCGAGTCTTGAGGCCTCGAAGAATCTCAGCGTTGGCCCTCTCGACTTGCTCATTGCTCTTTGGGTGAGCAACAGAGGCATAGCACACCTGGATGCCAAGGTCTTCGCAGTAGTCTTGGAAGGCTGCGCTGGTGAACTGGGTCCCGTTGTCGGTGATGATTCTGTTCGGGACCCCGAACCGGCAGACAATCGACTTGATGAACTTTACTGCGGATTGCTTGTTGATGGTGATGACTGGTGTGGCTTCCGGCCACTTGGTGAACTTGTTGATGGTGACGTAGAGGTACCGGAATCCCCCGACGGCTCTGGGGAATGGTCCCAGGATGTCCAACCCCCATACGGCAAACGGCCATGAGGGCGGGATCATCTGTACCGCCTGAGCTGGTGTATAGATCTGCTTGGCGTGGAACTGGCACGCCTTGCAGCTCTCGACCAGCTTGACGGCATCCTGGAGTGCTGTTGGCCAGTAGAAGCCATGTCGGAAGGCTTTACCGACAAGTGTGTGTGAGGAAGAGTGACTCCCACATTCGCCTCCATGGATCTCAGCGAGCAAGTCGCAGCCTTCCCCCTGGGTTATGCACCGCAATAGGACGTGGTTGGCGCCACGCTGGTAGAGATCCCCTTCTACCAGCGCGTATCTTAGCCATGCGCATGATCTGTTCAGCGGATACACGTTCATCAGGGAGGATGTTGTCTTTCAAGTAGTACCGGATCTCCGTGATCCATGCATCGGGTCTGACTTGAGCTTCTGGATCTTGAGCGCTGGGTTGCACGGAGTCCCCAGTGATGCTTACGATCCTTGGCAGTGTCCATAGCTGTAGGGCCGCCGGGACCGCCAGCTTCGAGGTGCTGGTCCAGCCCCCTTCGCCTGGCTCGGCAGGCCGGGCTGTGGGCCGCAGCAACGTCCTCTCGAAGACTCCTTCGGGCACAGGGGCTCCGGTGGAGGCCTTCATTGAGAGGTCGTCAGCTGCGGCATTGCCAGCACGTGGTACATGGCGCAGGTCCAAGGCGAGGAAGTCTTTCTCCAACATCTGCACGTGGAGCAGGTAAGCAGCTAGCTGTGGGTCATTGCAGGAGCATTCACCCTTAACTTGCTTGATAACTAGCTGGGAGTCGCCCTGTGCCAACAACTGGCGAGCACCCAGAGACAGGGCTGTCTTTAGGCCAAAGATGAGTGCTTCATACTCTGCCATGTTGTTGGTTGCCTTGAAATTGAGACGCACCATATACCCAAACTGCTCCCCCGATGGCATGAGAAGCAGTACGCCGGCACCGGCCCCCTGCTTTCGCG
This sequence comes from Neostapfia colusana, assembly GCA_030760725.1. NCBI lineage: Eukaryota > Viridiplantae > Streptophyta > Magnoliopsida > Poales > Poaceae > Neostapfia > Neostapfia colusana. The sequence continues at coordinate 24,503,066 of JASWHV010000017.1, read as the reverse complement.
AGGAGCCGTCGAAGAAGAGCGTCCAGTGAGGCCCAGTGAAGACCGGAGCTCGGTGCTTTGGTTCACCGTCTTCGTGGCACCCTGGGTCAGCTTTCGTTGGCGTCCACTCAGCCACGAAGTCAGCCAGCGCTTCGCTCTTGACTGCATGACGAGGAAGGAAGTCTAGCTCAAACTCCGCCAGCTCCGCTGCCCATTTAGCGACATTGCCAGTCCCGTGGGGGCTGTGAAGGATAGCCTTCAGTGGATAGGAGGTGACCACCGAGACCCGGTGGGCCTGGAAGTAGTGGCGGAGCTTCCTGGACGCCACGAGCACTGCATACAGCAGCTTGTGGACCTCCAGGTACCTTGTCTCGGCGTCATGGAGGACTTCGCTGATGTAGTAGACAGGCCTCTGGATGGTCCAGACCCTCCCTCCCAGGCCAGAGATGTCTTCATCCATTGGCTCAGGCCTACCGGAGGTGGGTGGGTCCAGGGGGCTGCCGGGAGCTGGGACTCAAAGGCTCCCAAGCCGCCTTGGACCTCCAGGAGGTCCCGCTGGTTTTCCGGGAGCTCCGGGAGGTCCCGTTGGGCCTCCGGGAGGTCACGTTGGTCCTCCGGGAGGTTGTCGTGGAGGTCCAGGGGTCCGTCTTGGACCTCCGGGGGATTGTCTTGGAGGTCCGGGAGGTCGTCTTGGACCTCCGGGGTTTCCTGGTGCCTGTCTCCTGCTACCGGAGCAGGCTGTGGCAACGAGAGGTCCGGCCGCTCTGCGACGAGGACCATACTCACCACTTCAGTTGTCGCCGCGATGTAGAGCAACAAATGCTCTTCGGGCTCGGGGGCTACCATGATGGGTAGGGTCGTCAGGAGTTGCTTCAACTCCTGGAAAGCTTCTTCTGCTTCGTCGGTCCAAGTAAATGGACCGGATTTGTGCAGGAGCTTAAAGAAGGGGAGCGCTCGCTCTGCTAACCTCGGTATAAACCGACTCAGCGCGGCTAGGCATCCCATGAGTTTCTGGACTTCTTTGATGCGGGCGGGGGGCCGCATCAAGTCGATGGCCTTGATCATCTCTGGGTTGGCCTCAATTCCTCGGTGTGAGACTAGGAATCCTAAGAGTTTTCTAGAGGATACGCCGAACACACACTTGTCGGGTTCAGCTTGGTGCGCGTAGAGCGCAGTTTATCAAAGACTAAGGCCAGGTTATCTAGCAGGGATGAACTCCACCTAACCTTGACAACGATGTCATCGACATACACCTCAACTAAGTCTCTTATTAACTCCCCGAAGGTTTTGTGCATTGCACGTACAAAGGTGGGAAGAGCATTCTTTAGGCCATAAGGCATAGAGACATAACAGTACAGGCCGTCTACTGTGATGAAGGAGGTGTGCTCTTCATCTTCTCTAGACATAGGGATTTGAAGGAAACCCGAGTAGACATCTAGGAAGCACAGCATATCGCAGCCCGATGTCGAGTCTACTATTTGATCTATTCTAGGGAGAGGTAATGGATCTTTGGGACATGCCTTACTGAGACTGATGTAGTCGATGCACATCCGGAGCTTCCCGCCAGCCTTCGGGACAACAACGGGGTTCGCCAACCACCGGGGGTGGTGGACTTCCCGTATGAAGCCAGCGTCCAGCAGCTTCTTGATTTCTTCCCGGATGAAGTTTTGCCGCTCGATGGACTTCTTGCGGGGCTTCTGTTGGACTGGACGGGCATCGGGGAAGACCTTCAAGTGGTGCTCGATCACCTCCCTAGGGATCCCCGGCATCTGCGACGGCTGCCATGCAAACACGTCGATGTTGTGCCGGAGGAAGGTGACGAGCGCGCCTTCCTATTTGCTATCCAGGCCCCCGGCTACCCGGGTGGTCTGGGTGGCATCGGCACCGAATTGGACGAGCTTCAGGGGGACGTCGCCCTCATCGAGGGGTTGCACACGGGGTGCTGCGGTAGAGGCACGGCGGCGTGCACTCGGGTGGAGCCGGTCCGGTTCTGCACTGCCAGGTGCTGGTGCTCTAGCTGTTGCAAGCGCTTGGAGATTTTCCAAGGCTGACACTGCAGCAGTGCGGTCTCCACGAATCCTGAGGACGCCTGTTGGTGTAGGCATCTTCAAGACGAGGTAGCCGTAGTGAGCTACTGCCATGAATCGGTACAGGGCTGGCCTGCCAATTATGGCGTTGAAGGGGAGGTCGATCTCCGCCACATCGAACAGAATGTACTCTGTCCGATAGCTGTCCGGTGCCCCAAAATGTAAGGGCCTCAGTTTTTGACACATATTTGAAGTGTTCATCACCATACACACACACCTCATTTGAGGAAAGTTGATGAACACAAATGAAGAGCAAGTAACCACCATCAACATGCTCATTAGAAAAATAAACTCACATATTGCAAAAGTGGTATTTCCCACATGTGATATAGGTGGGCTGGACATATGAAAACTCCTACACATTGCTAAGGATGTCCATGCCAAGTTTCACCCAAATTAAAAACCTTTTTGAGGTCATTTTGGGTATAGTTAGGAAGAGGGCAGTTTGAAACCATATTCAAATTCAAACTGTTTTTATCCCATGAATTTAAAAGTGGGAGGCATATTCTTATTCAGCACATTTTTGTGAGCTCACACACCAATTTTCACTCCATTTGGAGTTGATGTTGACATGAGCTAAGTGGGACGAATTCAAACTTTATTTGAATTTGTCGGTACCTGAGATATGGGGTACCCCCGCGCACAGGGTAAAATGCCTAAGGTGCTCGCCCTTCTCCGCAGGGAGAGCTCCGAAGGCGCCACGCGTCTGGCGGGGCCGGACCTCCCTCTCCTCAGAGGAGAGCTCCGGGCCCGCCACGTGGCATACAGAAGCCGGACCTCCCCCTCCGCGGGAGAGAGGTCCGAAGACGCCACGCGTCCAGCGAGGCCGGACCTCCCTCTCCTCAGAGGTGAGCTCCGGGCCCGCCACGTGGCATGCAGAAGTCGGACCTCCCCCTCCGCGGGAGAGAGGTCCGAAGGCGCCACGCGTCCAGCGGGGCCGGACCTCCCTCTCCTCAGAGAAGAGCTCCGGACCCGCCACGTGGCTGGAAGAACGGTGCTGCCTGCCCCCGAGCGGTAGGCAGCGGGCGTAAAGGCGCCCCTCACCTTGCCCGTACAAAGAATTCAAGGCCCGCGTCTTCCCAAGACGCGGAAACGTGGAGCACGCGCCTGTCAGGTGCCGTTGCGTCCAGTCGCATCACAGACTGGCGCGCGGTGTCAGAACCAGCCAGGTAATAAACGCCGCAACAAGACATCCCATGCCGCCTGCGCCGTCATCAACCACTACGACTAGCGCACGGCATGGGCAGGGCGGCAAAAGGAAGACTCAGAAGCCTTCGACCGGAGGCAACCACCGGCATAACTACAGATACGGTAGATAATAGACAATCTCCCCGGGACCACCTGTCGGGTCCCGGCTTCCCTTGTAAGCCGCCCGAGCCTTGGACTATAAAAGGCTCGGGTAGGCGTCGATAGCAAGGGTTCGCATTCTGCAACTCATACGCTAGCCATACACTCTCAAGCTGTAACTCACCCCCAAGCTCTGGCCCCCGGCCCTGAGCAGCAAGCAATACAGCGAGCTCCATAGCTCGCCGTGGACGTAGGGTTTTACGCTCCGGCGGCCTGAACCACGTAAAACTTTCCGTGTCAAGCTCTCACTAACTCGTCCATTCGCGCAAGCTCTCCGCTAGGAATTAGCCCCTCCGAAAAAAGAACCTCCGCGGGCTGCCCAGTGCAGGCCCGGGGGAAGTGTCGATCGCACACTTCGACATTTGGCGCGCCAGGTAGGGGGCTTTTCCCCTAGCGTGACGAGTTTCCGCCAACGAAGATGACCAAGCTCCCTTCAGCGGCAAGCTCTCCTCCTCCGCATTCACGGCGAACCGTGAACAGCGGAGAGTACATGTCGACGCACTCAGGACGGAGTGTGTCGGCACAAGTGGGTAGCCAGCAGCCGACTCCGGCAACGCCGACTCCGGCTATGCAGGCCCCGACCAGCGTAAGGTCTTCTGCAGCGCTGGGCGTACACCATGGAGGTGCGCTAGCTGCAGCAAGGGCGCTGCTGCGCGACCCACCTGCAGGGGATGCACCCCATTCAGCAACCCAGCAATGGGTCCGTGAGGTGGACCGCCTCGTCGTCGCCGCCGCGAACCCTCGATTTCGGCGAGGGCGGCGCCCAGGGCAACCAGCTGTGTCGCTGAAGCGCACACCCACGGTTGACGGGCTAACGGCGGATTCCAGCTCCTCCAGGCTCCTGTCGACGGACCTGCGAAGGGAACTGGAGCGGTGCCACTTGGGGCAGGACGCCCGAGTGTACCTCGAGCGACGTCGAGAGAGGCGTCGCAACCATGAGGCAGGCGACAGCATGTCATCGGCCTCGACACAACCGGAAGGGCAGGCCTTCGCCATGCGAGCCCCGCCTCAGGCATATGCTGCGCAACATATGCCACCACCATATGCGCCGCAAGTAGCGGCCCCGGCCTATGGTGCAGCCTTGCCCATGCCGGGATACGTGCTGCCAGGTGTGAACCACCTGCTCGCAGCACCAGTACCTACAGCAGCAGGTGCAGGATGTGCGGCCCTTGCGCCCCACCTTCGCTTCGCAAGGTGGCCGCGCAAGTTTCGCCCGCACTTGCCCGAGAAGTACGACGGAAGCGTCAACCCGGCGGAGTTCCTCCAGATCTACTCCACCACCGTACATGCTGCAGGAGGCGATGAGGCTGTCATGGACAACTACTTTCCCGTCGCCTTGACCGGCCCAGCCCGGTCCTGGCTCATGAATCTACCCCAGGGGTCCATAACCTCCTGGGGTGAGCTCTGCCGGCAGTTCGTCGCCAACTTCGGCAGCTCCTACACCCGTCCCGGCACGGAGCTCGATCTCCACGCCGTCAAGCAACAACCTGGGGAGTCGCTGCGCTCTTTCATCCAGCGGTTCTCTCAGGTGCGCAACACCATCCCACATATCCAAGGCACCTCTGTGGTGGTGGCGTTCCGACAGGGTGTCCGGGACGAGAAAATGCTCGAGAAGCTCGCGACCAGAGAGGTCCGCGACGTCCCGGAGCTCTTTAGCCTGGCGGATAAGTGCGCCAGGGCAGCCGAAGGGCGGAACTGGCACGCACTACCGGCCTCCGAGTCAGGAGGGCAGCCCGGGTCCGGTGCTGCTGCCTATGGGGGTAGCAAGAAGACCAAGAACCGGGGAAGTGGAAAGATGAAGCCACCATTCACGGCCCCCGTCACCGCAGCTGCGACAACCAGTGGAGCTCGGGGGCCGCGCCCCGACAAGAGGCAGCGGCAATCACCGGCCCCAGACAGTGGCCAGGGCGGGCTATGCCCCGTGCATGGCACCTGCAACCATACAGCTGCCGAGTGCTGGGAGATCCAGAGGCTCGCAGAGCGCTTCCGTAATGGAAGACAGCAGAGGGCTGAAGCACCGCCCTACCCTCAGAGGGATGGCAAACAGAGGGCCGATGCCCCAGTCACCGCTGCCCACCAAGTGGGGTTCCAGGAGCCTCAGCGTGTCATAAAGACAGTGCATGATGGTGAGGACTCCAGTTCTGACGGTGACGGGCCAAGGTGTTAGCCAGCTGCGGCACGCCTCCGTGCCTCGAACATACCTCTCGGGGGCCGCCTAGGGTCCGTCAACCCCTTGAAGGCCTTGCCAGAAGGGGGAGACGCCTTAGGTCATCCAAGGCGAGCCCGGGTCCACCTACCCCTTGAAGGCCTTAGCCAGAAGGGGAGAACTCCCCGGGGGCCCCGGAGAGAAGCCACACAGGACCTGATCCAGCGTGAAGACAACAACTTCGACAAGACTCGGCTTGCAGGGAACACCCCACAACGCACGGTCTCGGCTAATGCTCTAAGTACTACTGCCAAAGAACCAGATTCGACGGGGGCCCGCAAGAAGGCAGCCTGGTGAAGCGGCACGCTATATTCCAAGAAGGACCCATAAGCTCTCCCCCAGCAGGGAAGGTCCCTTCCGAATCATGAAAGCTGCCGCCTCAGGTACACATGCCTTTCAACCGAGAGTGGGATCCATTCCCAAAAGTCCTTGCCATGGAGCAACACTGTAAGTCCTACTTACTGAGCGTCGGTAGAACAGGGTTATTCACTTCTGTAATAGACCCCATAGAACTTAGGAACAGAGCTTGGGGTAGCTAAGTCTCAAGGGACGGTACAGGACTACGTCCAGTTTAGCCTGGTTCTGACCCTAAGCGCGTAGAGTCTTGCTTCCCTTGTAGACGAGGCGGAACATTGCCCCCACGAATAGCCAGAATTCCACCTATGGGCGCGAATACAGAGACCTGTTCTACTTAGCTCCTTCTCATGCGCTCATTTAAATTATGCATTAATTTTTATGATCGCACTATCTCTGTATGTTCATCATACGTCTAGCTCCCCCTCTCCTGCGCTCATCCATAGTCGGCATTTTCTATCCTCCCGAAGCCGGCTGCGCTTGAGGCACCTGCCGATGGCCGAGTGAGTCTCTCGGTCCTCCCCCAGTCAGGTGTTGCGGTGTCAGTTGGTCACCTCCAGGAAAGGCCAGCGTTGTGCATGGGGGGTCCAGGGTGCGTATCCAGCTTAGCCGGCCCAGAGCCCAAAGCATGCGCATCCTGCTCTCCGGAGGTCCAGGGGAGTACGTCCGCTTTGCCTGGTCATGAACCCAAAGCGCGTGCACCCTGCTTCCCCAACGCATGGCCCGGTACTAGGGATCGGACGGCCGTACCCAGACCTCGGAGGGAGCCGGAGCTCCGGCGCCTCGTGCACAGAATTGCCCAAGCCCCGTATAGCGGGCCAGGACCATAAGACAGATAAGACTAGGAGACAGGAGGGGAGGACCCCCCGAGGAGAATTACGTTTCCTCTACCTGTGTGCAGGACCTTCATGTTACGGCAACAGGGACTGCATGAAGCAGGGGGAAAGGAGCTACCAGCTACACCGGCCTGGGACTGGAAGGACCGGGACCTGCCCCTCCAGCAGGGGCGGGGCCCGGGGGCCCCACGTGTCCAGCAGGCCCGTAACTCTCTCCTTCCTTGAGGAGGGCTCCGGGCTCGCCACGTGGCAGGCAGGAACCGGACCTCCCCCCTCAGCGGGAGGGCTCCGAAAGCCCTACGTGTCCAATATGGCCGGAGCTCCCGTCTCTTGAGGAGGAGCTCCGGACCCACCACGTGGCCGGCAGATTTGGAGCCCCCCATAGGGCGAGGTTCGGAGACCCCCGGGGGCCCCTAACACGGTTAGGACCCGGGGGGGTGTCTGAGCGAAGCTCCGAGATTGGAAATGACCCCTGAGTACCTTGCGGAGCTAAGGACTCAGCCAGGCAAAGCCAAGAAGGAGGGAAAAGCATCACAGACACAAGTATCCAAGAGAGTCAATTTAAGCAAGGCTCCTTGAGCTGGACTACAGACTCGATAAAAAAGGGAAAAGCAAGTCCTAAGGATCACCCGGCTCTCGCCGGAACCTTGCTGCTACAAGGGCGGCCACATCCGCGACTTCAGCCCTGGCAGCTTCCTCCCGCTCCGCGGCTGGGCCCTCTCTTGCTGGCTCCAGTGAGAAAGAGGGGTCGCGGCTCTTGAAGCATGCCAGCACATGCGAGGCGACCTCTAAAGCCAAGCCGCGGCTCTCGGCTTCAAGCTCGCTGGCAACCACCGAGTCGAGTCTGTCCAGCTTGGCGCCGATCGACTCCAATGCAGGGATCACCTCTGCCACCTGCAATGCGGGAGTTGCGGCCCTCACCGGACTGAAACCGAGAGGGATCAGGGCGGACCCCGCCCGATCCATGAAGCCTGAGACCGCAAGGGCCTCGGAGGACCGTAGGGCTGAGAGTTCCTCCACCTCGCGACGGGCCGCCCGCAGAGCCTCCAGGTTCCTCTCGGAGAATTCCTTCTCCTGGGCCGCCAGGGAACTCTCCCGAAGGCGGAGGGTCTCGGCTAGCCGCTCCAACTCAGCGGCCCTGAAGCCGGCAGTCAACTCGCGGTCCAAGACCGCCTGGCGATCATGGGAGACCTGTTCATCCCTCAAGTCGAGGTCTGCCTTCAGAATCTCCAGTTCCTCCATCCGAGCTCGGAGGTCATCCTCGCCCGCAGCCAGCTGCGCGGCGACCCTCTCTGCCTCAGCTGCCACAGAACGCTCCCGCTCCTCAACGGCGAGTTCGCGGCGCTCCAACCGCTGCCGTATTTCCACAGCAGCTGAGAGGCTCTCTTCGGCCCGGGCGTGAGCCCCCAGGGCCTCCCTGTTGATCCGCCGCGACTGGGTGTCCATGCGGTCAACAGCCCGCTTCATCCGGTCGACGAGCGTTTCCCGGAAGTCGAGCAACTCCTGCCTGGAGTCGAGCTCGCTCTTAACCTTCGCGGTCCTCTCCCGCAAAAGGTTCCCCCAGGTGAGGAGGCGGTCCCGTTCAACCGTATACTCCTCCCGCTCGCGCCCTAGTGCAGCCAAGACCTGCCGGACGCTCGACTCGGCGAGCGCGAAGGCGTCCGCTAGAGGCAATGGAGCAACAGAAGCTGGGGCAGTCCCTCCGACCTCCTCCATTACCTCGTCCTCGGGAAGAGCCGGCGCGCCAGCCGCCGAGACGAGACGCCGATCAGGAGAAGCTGGCCCAGCGGCCCTAGCAGCCGGGCCAGCCAGACTTTCTTCAGCTTCAGGCTCCTTGACCTGAGGAGGGGGATGAGCCGGGGAAGACGGAGCTGGAGAAGAAGCCAGGCCGCCTAGTGCAGGATCAACCTGTGCTGGCCCGGGGGCCGCGGTAACCGTCTCGGCAGGAAGAGACGGCGCTGCCGCGGAGTCCGGGCACACCGGAACAGGAGAAGTCCGCGCTGGCCTGGCAGCCGCAGCGGTCGCCCCTGGCTCCGAGCGCGTCGGCACAGATTCCCTGCAAGACGGGGAAGGCTGGGAAACGCGGACACTCCACCGGGCTCTGAACCCCGACTTCCGAGCCGGGGTAGGATTTCCAGAGCCTGCTACCGTCTCCGACGACCGCTCCGCAGTCGCTTGGACTGGCGGAACAGGGGACGCCACAGAGGCTTCCCCTAGCACATCAGCCCGGGGCCTCTTCAAGTCGCCACCGGAGGGAGTGTCAGGCACCCCAGAACCCCGACTTGGCACCGGCGCCGTTGCTGGAGGAGATCGGGCGCGTTTCTTCTCTGGCAGCGGGTTGGAAGCCATGGCAAGGGAGAGCTCAAAGGCAAGGAAGCAAAAGCGCAAGAGTCCATGAAGAAACGCAGAGAAGTGCGAAGGGAAGCTACAACGTGGGTGAGACCCCCTCTAAAAAGCTTCCCGGTGCAGTTCCAAGCGATTCGGAACTCTTCGGATACCCCGCACCCCGCAACCGCTTCGGTTCCTAGACCGAGTGCCGATGACGGGTGGGCCCAAGCCGCTTAACTGAAGCGGTGGGGGCAAGGAGTCAGTCTCCTAAGAAGATGAGCCGGCAAGGCCCTTCGGCGGTTCCCGAAGAAAGCGCCGCAACGTGCAGAAGTGGCAGCCTTGGGAACCACCGCAGTAAAAGCAATCATCAAGTGGGCACACGCTCTCACGACCCCGCGGCCGTTCGTGCTCCAGCAGCGGTTAAGTCGGGATTTAGAGAAAGTGCGCGGATCGGAAGAGACGGAGGTCCCACCTCGGGCTCGCTATCTCCCCCGAGATGGGCCCGGGGGCCACTGTCGGTACCTGAGATATGGGGTACCCCCGCGCACAGGGTAAAATGCCTAAGGTGCTCGCCCTTCTCCGCAGGGAGAGCTCCGAAGGCGCCACGCGTCTGGCGGGGCCGGACCTCCCTCTCCTCAGAGGAGAGCTCCGGGCCCGCCACGTGGCATACAGAAGCCGGACCTCCCCCTCCGCGGGAGAGAGGTCCGAAGACGCCACGCGTCCAGCGAGGCTGGACCTCCCTCTCCTCAGAGGTAAGCTCCGGGCCCGCCACGTGGCATGCAGAAGTCGGACCTCCCCCTCCGCGGAAGAGAGGTCCGAAGGCGCCACGCGTCCAGCAGGGCCGGACCTCCCTCTCCTCAGAGAAGAGCTCCGGACCCGCCACGTGGCTGGAAGAACGGTGCTGCCTGCCCCCGAGCGGTAGGCAGCGGGCGTAAAGGCACCCCTCACCTTGCCCGTACAAGGAATTCAAGGCCCGCGTCTTCCCAAGACGCGGAAACGCGGAGCACGCGCCTGTCAGGTGCCGTTGCGTCCAGTCGCATCACAGACTGGCGCGCGGTGTCAGAACCAGCCAGGTAATAAACGCCGCGACAAGACATCCCATGCCGCCTGCGCCGTCATCAACCACTACGACTAGCACACGGCATGGGCAGGGCGGCAAAAGGAAGACTCAGAAGCCTTCGACCGGAGGCAACCACCGGCATAACTACAGATACGGTAGATAATAGACAATCTCCCCGGGACCACCTGTCAGGTCCCGGCTTCCCTTGTAAGCCGCCCGAGCCTTGGACTATAAAAGGCTCGGGTAGGCGTCGATAGCAAGGGTTCGCATTCTGCAACTCGTACGCTAGCCATACACTCTCAAGCTGTAACTCACCCCCAAGCTCTGGCCCCCGGCCCTGAGCAGCAAGCAATACAGCGAGCTCCATAGCTCGCCGTGGACGTAGGGTTTTACGCTCCGGCGGCCTGAACCACGTAAAACTTCCCGTGTCAAGCTCTCACTAACTCGTCCATTCGCGCAAGCTCTCCGCTAGGAATTAGCCCCTCCGAAAAAAGAACCTCCGCGGGCTGCCCAGTGCAGGCCCGGGGGAAGTGTCGATCGCACACTTCGACAGAATTCAAAACTGAACTTGTGCTGAAATTCATTCAAACCAAACCCAATTTGAATTCTACTCAATTCAAATGGCTCATGGGTGAATAATTTGAACTCCCAGGGGTATTTTGGGGCTCACTGTTTACAACAGTGATTAGGAGTAAATTTCAGAGGTTAAAACCCTGGGTGGGACCCACATGTCATAGAGGCAAGGAGGAGAAACTTGCACCCAAAGTCAGAATCTCGGTGAGAACTTCCACCGAGCAGCTGCCGACTCCACGCTCGGGAGCAGCTGCGCTCGCCACCGAGGAGCAGCAGCGCCACCAGCTGCTTCCCGCGCCCACAGGCGAGCCCAAGGGCGGTTCCAGGGCCCCCTTAATGCGCTCCACGGGGGCAGGCACCGATCATTTCCTCCTCTCCCGTGATCACCGAGCCACCGACCTGCCGCCTCTCTGCTCGATCGGAGAACCGTGAAACCAGCTCGCCTTCTCCCTCCCCAAGCTGCTAGACGGTCACCTGAGATCGCACTCTACCTCCCCAACGCCAGAAACCCCGAGATCCGACCTCCGGTGCTCGAAAACGATCGCCACCGCGGTGACCTAGCCTCAGCCGAGAGTTAGGCGCCTGTGGACAGCGTTGCACAGGCGTTTTCACGGTCCAGCAAGGGAGGCAACGGGAGCGCGCAACCGCCGTGCTGCTCTCCTCCAAGTTTGGAAGCAAACCGTGAAGAATCCACAGAGAATTTCCAGTTTTTGCTCTGACGACCGTGAACCGAGCTTCTGGTACGGATTCTTCAAATTCTCGCTCTATGATCTTTCGGTGGTTATCAAATCTTGCACATAGACGCTGGACTAGCCGGCGATCAAGTTCTTTTCTGCATCCGTTGCGTGAAACTGTCTAGGAGTGACGAATTTCGAGCTCGATCAAGGGCGGTCATGGCGGGCACGATCGGTCACACGGTGCCGACCGACTTGCCACTATCCCTGAACCCTTTTGACACCTTGTCGAGCTTCCTAGAGGTACACTGATGCTGTAGGACCATTTGTTCGAAGTGTTGGCATGTTAGAAGCCACGGTCGACGGCGCCAAACCTCAACCGAGGCCGCGACACGTCGCCGGGCTATTTCCGGTCACCCCCAGCCCGACCTGACACCACCGGCGTGTTCCTCGACGCCAACAACCCCCTGGCGGCGATTTTCAGACCATGGGAGGTCCGGCAGCGGCGAGCCGGCAAGCTCCGGGTCTGCTCCGGCGAGGTCGGCGGCGCGGGCGCGAGAGAGCGGCAGGAGGAAGACGAAGCCGGCTGGCCCACGTGTCAGCGGCTGAAGAATTTAAATCTGGATAGGGTGTGGACGGGATCGGCTGTGCTGGCACGCAAATACCCTGTGGGCCTCAGTGTGCCGGATACCTCCGCGCTCAACACGTGTCCCCGCGGGCCCCCGGCCGATTTAAACTTTTCCCCCGAATTTCAGATTTCTTCCAAACTTCAAATCCTTATAACTTTGGCTAGAAAGCTCCAAATCGAGTGAACCAAATTTTGTTGGATTCAGCTCTCTGAGAACTTTCCAGCAAATCAAGTTTCACTTCATGAAAATCCTTGTTTCTCCAGAATTAATTCCTCAAAATTTAAACTGTTTGGAATTTTAACTGGAGAATCCTTTGGAGGAAAATCCTGAAATTTTGCTGGGATGTTCACCAAACTATTCCTGAACTACCATAAAAATTTCAGATCCATTTGAGCTCATATGAGCCACCAAATGGTGTGATTAGTGAAACTGTTCCAGAGAAAATAGAAAATGTTCAGAAACATTTTCAGAATTTTCTCTGAAATTGTTTAGCTCATATCTTTAGATAGGAACCTTCAAATTAAGTGGGATCAACTCCATTAGAACCCTCTGAAAATCTAGTTTTCAGAAAGTCATAGTTTGTTTCATGAAAATCCTTAGAACACCCTAAAAGACTTCAATTAAGGTCAAGTACATAATTAATTGTGGAGGGCTCAAATGAGCTTTGCTGCAAGTAAAACTTGACCAAGTCTCTGTCTAGGTTGTAACCAAGCCACAGTAAAAGTTTCATAGTCAGTGAGTCTGTCTAGTGGTACTTATAAGCTTCACAAGTTCAAGCCTAATACAAATGCATTTAAATTGATACATGTATTTCTTCTATCATGTAGTCGCTAAGGTCGAGGAGGAACCCGAAGTCCTAGACTTTGTTACTCCAGAGGAGCAGCTAGCCTACGACCAAGAGCAGCAAGGCAAGCCCCGGTTTGCATTAACCGTTTTTACAAATTTTTATTGTTTTGAGCACTTACTTGAGTATTATGATTCTTTGCATTAGAGTCTTGTGTGGAAACCTAAATGCATAGCCAAGAAAACCATGGATTGGGTTTAGGATTGCAAACCCCGTTAGCTACTGTGTCGAAGTGTGCGATCGACACTTCCCCCGGGCCTGCACTTGGCAGCCCGCGGAGGTTCTTTTTTCGGCGGGGCTAGTCTCCTAGCGGAAAGCTTGCGCGGATGGACGAGTTAGCGAGAGCTTGACACGGCGAGTTTTACGTGGTTCAGGCCGCCGGAGCGTAAAACCCTACGTCCACGGCGAGCTATGGAGCTCGCTGTATTGCTTGCTGCTCAGGGCCGGAGGCCTGAGCTTGGTGGTGAGTTACAGCTTGAGAGTGTATGGCTAGCGTATGAGTTGCAAAGTGCGAACCCTTGCTATCGACGCCTACCCGAGCCTTTTATAGTCCAAGGCTCGGGCGGCTTACAAGGGAAGCCGGGACCCGACAGGTGGTCCCGGGAAGATTGTCTATTATCTACCGTATCTGTAGTTACGCCGGTGGTTGCCTCTGGTCGAAGGCTTCTGAGTCTTCCTCTTGCCGCCCTGCCCATGCCGCATGCTAGTCGTAGTGGTTGATGACGGCGCAGGCAGCATGGGATGTCTTGTCGCGGCGTTTATTGGCTGGCAGGTTCTGACACCGCGCGCCAGTCTGTGATGCGACTGGGCGCAACGGCACCTGACAGACGCGTGCTCCGCGTTTCCGCGTCTTGGGAAGACGCGGGCCTTGAATACCTTGTACGGGCAAGGTGTGGGGCGCCTTTACGCCCGCCGCCTACCGCTCGGGGGCAGGCAGCACCGTTCTTCTGGCCACGTGGCGGGTCCGGAGCCCTTCTCTGAGGCGAGAAGGGTCCGGCCTGCGGGGCACGTGGAGCCTCCGGACCTCTCCCCGCGGAAGGGGGAGGTCCAGCCTCTGTATGCCACGTGGCGGGCCCGGAGCTCTCCTATGCGGAGAGAGAGGTCCGGCCCCGCTGGACGCGTGGCGTCTTCGGACCTCTCTCCCGCGGAGGGGGAGGTCCGGCTTCTGTATGCCACGTGGCGGGCCCGGAGCTCTCCTCGGAGGAGAGGGAGGCCCGGCCCCGCCGGACGCGTGGCGCCTTCGGAGCTCTCCCTGCGGAGAAGGGCGAGTACCTTAGGCATTTTACCCTGTGCGCGGGGGTACCCCATATCTCAGGTACCGACAGTGGCCCCCGGGCCCATCTCGGGGGAGATAACGAGCCCGAGGTGGGACCTCCGTCTCTTCCGATCCGCGCACTTTCTCTAAGTCCCGAATTGGCCGCTGCCGGAGCACGAACGGCCGCGAGGTCGTGCGCTCACTTGATGACTGCTTTTACTGCGGAGACGGGAGCCCCGGCCATGTTGAACACGCAGGGCTTTCGGAGCTCTCCCACCGCGGGGGCAGGTCCGGTTTCCGCCTGCCACGTGGCGAGCCCGGAGCCCTTCTCAAGGGAGGAGAGAGTTCCGGGCCTGCTGGATACATGGGGCCCCCGGGTCCCGCCCCCTCTAGCCCTGGGTCGAAGTAGTTGGTAGCTCCTTTCCCCCTACTTCATGCAGTCCCCGTTGCCGCAACCTGGAAGTCCTGCACACAGGTAGAGGAAACGTAATTCTCCTTGGGGGCTCCCCCTCCCTTATCTCATGGTCTTATTTGACTTACAGCCCCAACCATATGCTTGATGCTTGGGGACTTGTAGAGAGGGGGAGCTGAGCACATGGCAACCATGTACTGCAAGGGCGATAAAAAAGAACTCAATTCACAATATAAATGAGTACAAGGAAAGAGCAAAGTAGGGCAGACTTCTTTTCGTACAACCTTCCATAGGAGGAAGGCAGGCTAAACATGGAGGCCACGACCCACCCCATTAAGAGGGGAAGCAAGACTCTACGCGCTTGGAGTCGGAACCAGGCAAAGCTGAACGTAGTCCTGGACCGTCCCCTGGGGTTTAGCTGCTCCGAGCGCTGCTCCTGGACTCTATGGGGTTCATTACGAAAAGAAAGTACTGTCCTATTTTTGCTCTTAGGGATAGAACTTACGGAGGTGTTCTATGTTCCAAGTGTTCGGGAGCAGGTCCCCATCCTCGGTGGAAAGGCGCACACACCCGGGGCGGCATACTTTCGCGACTCGGAAGGGGCCTTCCCAACTAGGGGAGAGTTTGTGGGCCCCTTCGCGAGAAAGTATGCGCCGCAACACCAGGTCACCTTCCTGCAGCTCCCGGGCACGCACAGACCTCTGGTGGTAGCACCGAAGCGCCTGTCTGTACCGCGCGTTACGGAGTGCCGCATGTAATCGGACCTCGTCGACGAGGTCGATTTCTCCACGCTGGAGGTTGTCCTGCGTGGCTTCGTCATAAGCCCGGACACGGTGAGACTTCATGGTGATTTCTGGATGGAGTACAGCTTCAGCCCCGTACACCATGAAGAAGGGTGTCTCCCCGGTGGCCCGGCTCTGGGATGTCCGGTTAGCCCATAGTGTGCTCGGAAGTTCATCTACCCAATTGGCACCATGTTTCTTCAGGCTGGCGAAGGTACAAGTCTTGAGGCCCCGGAGAATCTCCGCATTGGTCCTCTCGACTTGCCCATTGCTCTTCGGGTGGGCGACAGAGGCATAGCATACCTCAATGCCAAGGTCCTCGCAGTAGTCTTGGAACGCTGAGCTGGTGAACTGGGTCCCATTGTCAGTGATGATCCTGTTTGGGACCCTGAACCGGCAGACAATAGACCTGATGAATTTTACTGCGGATTGTTTATTGATGGTGACAACTGGTGTAGCTTCCGGCCACTTGGTGAACTTGTCGATAGCAACATAGAGGTACCGGAACCCCCCGACGGTTCTGGGAAATGGTCCCAGGATGTCCAGCACCCACACGGCAAACGGCCACGAGGGCGGGATCATCTGTACCGCCTGAGCCGGTGTATGGATCTGCTTGGCGTGGAACTGGCACGCCTTGCAGCTCTCGACCAGCTTGACGGCATCCTGGAGTGCTGTCGGCCAGTAGAAGCCATGCCGGAAGGCTTTACCGACAAGCGTGCGTGAGGAAGAATGACTTCCACATTCACCTCCATGGATCTCAGCGAGCAAGTCGCAGCCTTCCCCCTGGGTTATACACCGCAATAGGATGTGGTTGGCGCCACGCCGGTAGAGATCCCCCTCTACCAGCGCGTACCTCTTAGCCATACGCACAATCCGTTCAGCGGTTGCATGTTCATCAGGGAGGATATTGTCCTTCAAGTAGTCCCAGATCTCCGTGATCCATGCATCGGGTCTGACTTGAGCTTCTGGATCTTGAGCGCTGGGTTGCACGGAGTCCCCAGTGACGCTTACGATCCTTGGCGGCGCCCACAGTTGTAGGGCCGCCGGGACCGCCAGCTTCGAGGTGCTGGTAAAGCCCCCTTCGCCCGGCTCGGCGGGCTGGGCTGTGGGCCGCAGCAACGTCCTCAAGAAGACTCCTTCGGGCGCAGGGGCTCCAGTGGAAGCCTTCGTTGAAAGGTCGTCGGCTGCGGTATTACCGGCGCGCGGTACGTGGTGCAGATCCAAGACGAGGAATTCTTTCTCCAACATCTGCACGTGAAGCAGATATGCAGCTAGCTGGGGGTCATTGCAGGAGCATTCGCCCTTGACTTTCTTGATGACCAGCTGGGAGTCGCCCTGTGCCAACAACTGGCGAGCGCCTAAAGACAGGGCTGTCTGCAGGCCAAAGATGAGGGCTTCATACTCCGCCATGTTGTTGGTTGCCTTGAAATTGAGACGCACCATATACCCAAACTGTTCCCCCGATGGCATGAGGAGCAGTACGCCGGCACCGGCCCCCTGCTTTCGCGAGGAGCCATCGAAGAAGAGTGTCCAGTGGGGTTCGGTGAAGATCGGAGCTTGGTGCTCCGGTTCTCCGCCCCCATGGCCCCCTGGGTCAGTCTCCGTTGGTGTCCACTCCGCCACAAAGTCAGCCAGTGCTTGGCTCTTGACTGCATGGCGTGGGAGGAAGTCCAGCTCAAACTCCGCCAGCTCCGCCGCCCATTTAGCAACGTTGCCAGTCGCATGGGGGCTGTGAAGAATTGACTTCAATGGATACGAGGTGACTACCGAGACCCGGTGGGCCGGGAAGTAATGGCGGAGCTTTCTGGAGGCCACGAGCACCGCATACAGCAGCTTGTGGACTTCCAGGTACCTTGTGTTGGCATCATGAAGTACTTCGCTGATGTAGTAGACAGGCCTCTGGACGGTTCGAACCCTCTTTCTCAGGCCTGGGAGGTCCTCGTCCATTGGCCCTGGCCCACTGGAGGTGGGTGGACCCACGGGGCCCTCCGGGAGCTGGGACCCGGAGGCCCTTAAGCTATCTTGATTGTCCGGGAGCTCCGGGGGGTCTTGGAGGACCTCTGGGAGGTCCCATTTGGCCCCCGGGGTGTCCCGCAGGGCCCCCGGGGGTTTATCTTGGAGGTCCGGGAGACTGCCCAGGACCTCCGGGAGGCCGACCTGGACCTCCGGGAGGTTGCCTTGGAGGCCCGGGAGACCGTCTTGGTCCTGCGGGGCCTCCTGGCGTCTGTCTTCTGCTACCGGAGCAGGTTGTGAAGATGAGGGATCCGGCCACTCTGCGACGAGGACCATACTTACTACTTCAGTTGTGGCCGCGATGTAGAGCAACAGGTGCTCTCCGGGCTCAGGGGCTACCATGATTGGTAGGGTTGTCAGGAGTCGCTTCAACTCCTGGAAAGCCTCTTCTGCTTTGTCAGTCCAAGCAAAAGGGCCTGACTTGCGCAGGAGCTTAAAGAAAGGGAGTGCCCGCTCTTCTAGCCTCGGTATCAACCGACTCAGCGCGGCTAGACATCCCGTGAGTTTCTGGACATCCTTGACGCGGGCAGGGGGCCGCATCAAGTCGATGGCCTTGATCTTCTCTGGATTGGCCTCAATCCCTCGGTGCGAGACCAGGAACCCTAAGAGCTTCCCAGAGGACACGCCGAACACACATTTATCTGGGTTCAACTTGGTGCGCGTAGAGCGCAACTTGTCAAAGACTAAAGCTAGGTTATCTAGCAGGGACGGACCCTGCTTGACCTTGACAACTATGTCATCGACATACACCTCAACCAGGTGTCTTATTAACTCCCCAAAGGTTTTGTGCATTGCCCGCACAAAGGTGGGGAGTGCATTCTTTAGGCCGTAAGGCATAGACACATAGCAATAAAGGCCGTCTACTGTGATGAAGGAGGTGTGCTCCTCGTCCTCCCTAGACATGGGGATCTGATGGAAACCCGAGTAGGCATCTAGGAAGCACAGCATATCACAGCCTGACGTTGAGTCTACTATTTGATCTATTCTAGGGAGAGGGAATGGATCTTTAGGACATGCCTTATTGAGACTGGTGTAGTCGATGCACATCCGGAGCTTCCCGCCAGCCTTCGGGACAACGACGGGGTTCGCCAACCATCGGGGGTGGTGGACTTCCCGTATGAAGCCAGCGTCCAGCAGCTTCTTGACTTCCTCACGGATGAAGTTTTGCCGCTCGATGGACTGCTTGCGGGGCTTCTGTTGAACTGGCCGGGCGTCGGGGAAGACTTTCAAGTGGTGCTCGATCACCTTCCTGGGGATCCCCGGCATCTGCGACGGCTGCCATGCAAACACGTCGACGTTGTGCCGGAGGAAGGTGACGAGCGCGCCTTCCTATTTACTATCCAGGCCCCCGGCTACCCGGGTGGTCTGGGTAGCTTCGGCGCCGACTTGGACGACCTTAAAGGGGACGCCGCCCTCGTCGAGAGGTTGCACCCGGGGTGCTGTGGTGGAAGCACGGTGACGTGCGTTCGGGCGGAGCTGGTCCGACTCCGTATTGCCGGGGGTTGATGCCCCAGCTGTTGCGAGTGCTTGGAGCTTCTCCAGGGCCGACACTGCAGCAGTGCGGTCCCCTCGAATCCTGAGAACATCTGTCGGTGTCGGCATCTTCAGAACAAGGTAGCCGTAATGGGCTACAGCCATGAACCGGTACAGGGCTGGCCTGCCGATTATGGCGTTGAAGGGGAGGTCTATCTCCGCTACGTCGAACAGAATGTACTCTGTTCGATAGCTGTCCGGAGCCCCGAAGGTCACCGGGAGACTAATGTTGCCGTAGGGGATAACCTGTCCCGGCCCTACCCCTGAGAACGGGCTCGACGGGGTGAGCTTGACCATCGGGATTTGCAGCTTCTGGAAAGCTGCACGGCTGATGAGGTTCAGCCCAGCCCCTCCATCCACCAAAACGTGGTACATTCTCACGTTGGCGATGGTAGGGGCCACCAGGAGCGGTAGTTGGCCGGCCCCAGCCATGTTCCTGGGGCAGTCGGTGGCATCAAAGCTGATGGGGGTCCCCATCCACTTTAGGTGCGGTGCAGCACTTGGGAGTGGCGCCACCGACGCTACCGCTCGGCGCAGAGTCTTGACTGCGCTTCGGGACGAGGGGTCGGCGGACCCGCCGTATATGACGTAGAGCTTCTTCCGACGCTCATCGTCGTTGGAGCCGGAATCCTCGTGATTGCGTGCCGCCTTCACGACACGCAGAGGCTCCTGGATCTCCTCTGGGTGGTCGATGTTGTCTGGAACATCCACCCTCTGCTCATCTTCCTTTGGACGGAAGGGCAGGGCATCAGCCCGCTGCCGCTTCTCCTTGCGGAAGCGCTCTGCGAGCCTTCGGATCTCCTGGCACTCGGCAGCAGTGTGGCGACAGCTGCCGTGCACGGGGCACATATTGTCTTTATCACCTTCTGGGATTGGTGATCTTCGCTGCTTCTTGTCGGGGCGCGGCCCCCGAGCCCCACCGAGCGTCACTGCAGTGACGACTGGGGCTGCGGTCGGTGACTCTATCTTGCTTCTGCCTCGGTTCTTGGCCTTCCTGCTGCCTCCACAGGGAGTAGGACTAGATCCGGGCAGTCCCCTGACTCGGAGGATGGCAGCGAGTGCCAGTTCCGTCCTTCGGCTGCTCTGGCGCATTTGTCTGCCAAGCTGAAGAGCTCTGAGACGTCGCGGACCTCCCTGGTCGCGAGCTTCTCGAGCATCTTCCTGTCCCGGACGCCTTGCCGGAACGCCACCACCACAGAAGCATTTTGAATGTGTGGGATGGTGTTCCGCACCTGGGAGAACCGCTGGATGAAAGAGCGCAGCGACTCCCCAGGCTGCTGCTGGATGGCATGGAGGTCAAGCTCCGTGCCAGGCCGGGTGTAGGAGCTGCCGAAGTTGGCTACGAACTGTCGGCAAAGCTCTCCCCAGGAGGTGACGGAACACTGGGGGAGGTTCATGAGCCAAGACCGGGCTGGACCGGTCAAGGCGACAGGGAAGTAATTGGCCATGACGGCTTCATTCCCTCCTGCGGCAAGTACGGCGGTGGAGTAGATCTGGAGGAACTCCGCCGGGTTGACGCTGCCGTCGTACTTCTTGGGCAGGTGTGGCCGAAACTTGCGCGGCCACTTCGCAAAGCGAAGATGGGGCGCGAGGGCTGCACACCCTGCCTCTGTCACCGCAGGTTCTGGTGCCGCGAACGCTGGGTTCGCACTAGGCACAGTGTACCCTGGTACGGGCAAAGCTGCACCATAGGCCGGGGGCGCCATCTGCAGTACATATAACTGTGGCATATTCTGCACGGCGCAGGCCTGGGGCAGAGATCGCATGGCGAAGGTCTGCTCTTCAGGCTGGGTCGAGGTCGACGTCATGCTGTCGCCAGCCTCTTGGTAGCGACGCCTTTCTCGGCGTTGCTCGAGGTATACCCGGGCATCTTGACCCGAGCGACACCGCTCCAGCTCTGTCCTCAGATCCATCGATTGAGGGCTGGCAGAGCTGGAATCTGCCGTCTGTTCGTCAACCATCGGCGTGCGTATCAGCGACACGGCCGGCTGGTCAGAGTGTCGTCTCCGCCGGAGTCGCGGGCTTGCGGCAGCGACGAGGAGACGGTCTACCTCGAGAATCCACCGCTGGGTCGCTGCCTGAGGCGCATCCCCAGCGGGCGGATTGTGCAGTAGCGCTCTTGCTGCAGCTAGCGCACCCCCTCCGGGTACGCCCGGCGCTACTGAAGATCTGACGCTGGTTGGAGCCTGCATTGCCGGGGTCGGCGCTGCCAGAGCCGGTTGCTGGCTCCCAGCTTGTACTGACACACTCCGTCCCGAGTGTGTTGGCTTGTACTCCCCCTGGTCGCGGTTCGCCGCGGAGGCGGGGAAGGTGAGCTTGCCGCCGAAGGGAGCTTGGTCATCTTCGTCGGCGGAAACTCGTCGCGCTAGGGGAAAAGCCCCCTTCCTGGCGCGCCAAATGTCGAAGTGTGCGATCGACACTTCCCCCGGACCTGCACTGGGCAGCCCGCGGAGGTTCTTTTTTCGGCGGGGCTAGTCTCCTAGCGGAAAGCTTGCGCGGATGGACGAGTTAGCGAGAGCTTGACACGGCGAGTTTTACGTGGTTCAGGCCGCCGGAGCGTAAAACCCTACGTCCACGGCGAGCTATGGAGCTCGCTGTATTGCTTGCTGCTCAGGGCCGGAGGCCTGAGCTTGGTGGTGAGTTACAGCTTGAGAGTGTATGGCTAGCGTATGAGTTGCAAAGTGCAAACCCTTGCTATCGACGCCTACCCGAGCCTTTTATAGTCCAAGGCTCGGGCGGCTTACAAGGGAAGCCGGGACCCGACAGGTGGTCCCGGGAAGATTGTCTATTATCTACCGTATCTGTAGTTATGCCGGTGGTTGCCTCTGGTCGAAGGCTTCTGAGTCTTCCTCTTGCCGCCCTGCCCATGCCGCATGCTAGTCGTAGTGGTTGATGACGGTGCAGGTGGTATGGGATGTCTTGTCGCGGCGTTTATTGGCTGGCAGGTTCTGACACCGCGCGCCAGTCTGTGATGCGACTGGGCGCAACGGCACCTGACAGACGCGTGCTCCGTGTTTCCGCGTCTTGGGAAGACGCGGGCCTTGAATACCTTGTACGGGCAAGGTGTGGGGCGCCTTTACGCCCGCCGCCTACCTCTCGGGGGCAGGCAGCACCGTTCTTCTGGCCACGTGGCGGGTCCGGAGCCCTTCTCTGAGGCGAGAAGGGTCCGGCCTGCGGGGCACGTGGAGCCTCCGGACCTCTCCCCGTGGAGGGGGAGGTCCAGCCTCTGTATGCAATGTGGCGGGCCCGGAGCTCTCCTCTGCGAAGAGAGAGAGGTCCGGCCTGCTGGACGCGTGGCGTCTTCGGACCTCTCTCCCGCGGAGGGGGAGGTCCGGCTTCTGTATGCCACGTGGCGGGCCTGGAGCTCTCCTCGGAGGAGAGGGAGGCCCGGCCCCGCCGGACGCGTGGCGCCTTCGGAGCTCTCCCTGCGGAGAAGGGCGAGTACCTTAGGCATTTTACCCTGTGCGCGGGGGTACCCCATATCTCAGGTACCGACATACTGCAACGCTAAGGTAGTGTAGGATTTGGTACAAGTCGAGTAGTTGGACTACTCGCGAGAATAGGCTAGAGGCACATCGCTCGGGTAGAGATAGCACATGATACACATGGCAAGAAAGATGAGACCGAGCGGAGAGTAAGGGCAGCAGGACTTTGGGGCCTGTGTGCTATAGCTCCGCTTGTGTCGATTGAGGACCGAGCCGTGTGCGGCCCTGTTGAACAAGCTAGAACAGTACCGAAGACCTACCGGCCATATGGGAACCGGGAAACCGATGTAACTCGGGTAGCTGGGTATTGAGGCATTGCCCGTCGTTCAGAGGGTAGGTTGAGAGCTCGAGGTGTAAATCGGCTGGCGGCACTGAGATGCGCGTGCAGAGACCTCTTGCTCGGGACGATGGGACCGGTTCAATATTTGGCTGACGGGTGAAAGGTAGTTGCGTACGGCGTCCGTGATGGTTGTTGTAGGCAACATCGAGTACGGGCGTACGTGACGGGTTGTTCGGGTAACCCTGCAGGTGTAAATCGATTATAATCGCCGTCCCTCGCGGTCAGTGAGTACCACTTGTTCACTGTACCGTGACGTAGAAAGAACAGGCTAGTTACATGTTAAAATGTTGCTGATTGAAAGATGGACTTGATTGCTAATGATTTGCTGTAGTTTAGAGCTAACTAAAGTTCATTTCAACTTTGGGCAAAGTACATGAGAGAAATGTGTTTCTTGTTTGATTGCGGCTCTCTCATGTGCCTTAGCGTAAGGTTCTCCACAACCTGCTGCTAAAACTTGAAAGTAAGGTTCTACTAATTAGGCGAGTCCATGCAAATGATTTTTACCTCATGTAACCCATCACCACTCATGTAGAAGTTCCATGTTTAGGTGAGACGGGTCAGACTTGCTGAGCCTTCATGCTCACTGCTTGTGTTTGAAGCTTTTGCAGGGTTCTATGAGGAAGGGACTCCCGAAGAGGAGACGGAACCCCAGGAGGGGAACCCCGTCGAGTAGGAGTCGTGCACGCCGCAGAGTTAGTGTGCGTGTGTGCTAGCAAGGACACGTTCAAGGGCTGAACGTGGACTTGATGCGTAGTCTACGCCCGTGAGTGTAGACTGGAACTATTTTGATGTAAACATGTTCATAAACTTGTTTATGTAATAAAATTTCGCTTCCGCTTTGTACCTTTGACGTGTGTCGGTACCCGCGATATGGGGTACCCCCGCGCACAGGGGAAAATGCCTAAGGAACTCGCCCTTCTCCGCAGGGAGAGCTCCGAAGGCGCCACGCGTCCTGCGGGGCCGGACCTCCCTCTCCTCAGAGGAAAGCTCCGGGCCCGCCATGTGGCATACAGAAGCCGGACCTCCCCCCTCCGCGGGAGAGAGGTCCGAAGGCGCCACGTGTCCAGCAGGGCCGGACCTCCCTCTTCTCAGAGGAGAGCTCCGGGCTTGCCACGTGGCCGACAGAAGCCGGACCTCCCCCTCTGCGGGGAGAGGTCCGGAGGCTCCACGTGTCCTGCGGGGCCAGACCCCCCTCTCCTCTGAGGAGGGCTCCGGGCCTGCCACGTGTCCAGCAGAAGAACGCTGCCTGCCCCCGAGCGGTAGGCAGCGGGCGTAAAGTCGCCCATACCTTGCCCGTACAAGGTATTCACGGCCCGCGCCTTCCCAAGACGCGGAGATGCGGACCACGCCTCTGTCAGGTGCCGTTGCGCCCAGTCACATCACAGACTGGCACGCGGTGTCAGAGCCTGCCAGACAATAAACGCAGCGACAAGACATCCCATGCCGCTCCCGCCGCCATCAACCACTACGGCTAGCATGCGGCATGGGCAGGGCGGCAAGACGAAGACTCAGAAGCCTTCGCCAGAGACAACTACCGACATAACTGCGGATACAAAAGTCTGCAGGCAATCTCCCCGGGACCACCTGTCGGGTCCCGGGCCCCCCTTGTAAGCCACACGAGCCTTGGACTATAAAAGGCTCGGGTAGGCAACGTTAGCAAGGGTTCGCACTCCTGCAACTCATACGCTAGATATCAGTCATCCCCAAGCTCAGGACTCTGGTTCTGGGCAACCAGCAATACAGCGAGCTCCTCAGCTCGCCGTGGACGTAGGGTTATACGCTCCGGCAGCCTGAACCACGTAAAACTTGCCGTGTCAAGCTCTTCCTTAATTCGTCCATACGCTTAAGCTCTCCGCAAGTGACTAGCCCCTCCGAAAAAAGAACCTCCGCTGGCTGCCCAGTGCAGGTCCGGGGGAAGTGTCGACCGAACACTTTGATATTTGGCGCGCCCGTTAGGGGCTTTTCCCTTGCGCGATGAGTTCCCGCCGACGAAGATGACCAAGCTTCCTTCAGCGGCAAACTCTCCTCCCCCGCGTTCGCGGCGAACCGTGACCAGGGGGGAGTACATGTCGACACACTCAGGACGGAGTGTGTCGGCGCAAGCTGGGAGCCAGCAGCCGGCTCTGGCAGCGCCGGCCCCGGCAATGCAGGCTCCAACCAGCGTCAGGTCTTCAGCAGTGCTGGGCGTACCCCGCGGGGGTGCGCTAGCTGCAGCAAGAGCCCTACTGCACAATCCGCCTGCTGGGGACGCGCCTCAGGCAGTGACCCAGCAGTGGATTTGCGAGGTAGACCGTCTCGTCGTCACCGCCGCAAACCCTCGACTTCGGCGGGGACGACGCTCCGGCCAACCGGCTGTGTCGCTGATGCGCACGCCAATGGTTGTCGAGCAGACGGCAGATTCCAGCTCCACCAGGCTCCAGTCGACGGATCTGAGGACAGAGCTGGAACGGTGTCACTTGGGCCAGGATGCCCGGGTATACCTTGAGCGACGTCGAGAAAGGCGTCGCAACCAAGAGGCTGGCGACAGCGTGACATCGGCCTTGACCCAGCCTGAAGAGCAGACTTTCGCCACGTGATCTCTGCCCCAGGCTTACGCCGTGCAGAATATGCCACAGCCATATGTCCTGCAAACGGCGTCCCCGGCCTATGGCGCAGCCTTGCCCATACTGAGGTGCACTGTGCCAGGTGCGAACCAAGCGTTCGCGGCACCAATACCTGTGGCAACAGGAGCAGGATGTGCGGCCCTTGCACCCCACCTTCGCTTCGTGAGGTGGCCGAGCAAGTTTCGGCCGCACCTGCCCGAGAAGTACGACGGCAGCGTCAACCCGGCGGAGTTCCTCCAGATCTACTCCACCGCCGTACTTGCCGCAGGAGGGGATGAGGCCGTCATGGCCAATATTTCCCTGTCGCCTTGACCGGTCCAGCTCGGTCTTGGCTCATGAACCTCCCCCAGGGGTCCATAACTTCCTGGGGAGAGCTCTGCCGGCAGTTCATTGCCAACTTCGGCAGTTCCTACACCCGGCCTAGCACGGAGCTCGACCTCCACGCCATCCAGCAACAACCTGGGGAGTCGCTGCGCTCCTTCATCCAGCGGTTCTCCCAGGTGTGGAACACCATCCCACACATCCAAAACGCTTCTGTGGTGGTGGCGTTCCGGCAAGGCGTCCGGGACAAGAAGATGCTCGAGAAGCTCGCGACTAGAGAGGTCCGCGATGTCTCCGAGCTCTTCAGCCTGGCAGACAAGTGCGCCAGAACAGCCGAAGGGCGAAACTGGCACTCACTGCCGACCTCCGAGTCAGGAGGACAGCCCGGATCTGGCCCTACTTCCCATGGAGGAAGCAAGAAGGCCAAGAACCGAGGCAGAGGCAAGATAGAATCACCGACCGCAGCTCCTGTTGCCGCAGCAGCGGCACTCAGTGGGGCTCGGGGGCCGCGCCCCGACAAGAGGCAGCAAAGGTCACCAACCCCAGAAGGTGATCAAGACAAGCTATGCCCCGTGCACGGAAGCTGTCGCCACACTACTGCCGAGTGCCGGGAGATCCGGAAGCTCGCAGAGCGCTTCCGCAAAGGGAAGCAGCAGCGGACTGATGCCCCACCCTTCCGTCAAAGGGAGGGCAAGCAGAAGGTCGACGTCCCGAACAGCGTCGACCACCAAGTGGAGTTCCAGGAGCCTCAGCGCGCCGTGAAGGCGGTACGCAACCATGAGGACTCAAGCTCCAGCGACGATGAGCGTCGAAAGAAGCTCTACGTCATATACGGCGGGTCCGCCGACCCCTCGTCTCGAAGCGTAGTCAAGACTTTGCGCCGAGCGGTAGCGCCACTCCCCAGTGCCGCACCGCACCTCAAGTGGATGGGAACCCCCATCAGCTTTGACGCCACCGACTGCCCCAGGAACATGGCTGGGGCCGGCCAACTACCGCTCTTTGTAGCTCCTACCATCGCCAACGTGAGGATGTACCACGTTTTGGTAGATGGTGGAGCTGAGATGAACCTCATCAGCCGTGCAGCTTTCCAGAAGCTGCAGATCCCGATGGCCAAGCTCACCCCGTCGAGCCCGTTCTCAGGGGTAGGGCCGGGACAGGTCGTTCCCTATGGCAACATCAGCCTCCCGGTGACCTTTGGAGCTCCGGACAGCTATTGGACAGAATACATTCTGTTCGACGTAGCGGAGATCGACCTCACCTTCAACGCCATAATTGGCAGGCCAGCCCTGTACCGATTCATGGCAGTAGCCCACTACGGCTACCTCGTCCTAAAGATGCCTACACCAACGGGCGTCCTCAGGGTTCGTGGAGACTGCACTGCTGCAGTGTCAGCCTTAGAGAAACTCCAAGCGCTCGCAACAGCTGGGGCATCGGCCCGTGGCAATGCAGAGCCGGACCAGCTCCACCCGAGTGCATGCCACCGTGCCTCCGCCACAGCACCCCGGGTGCAACCCCTCGATGAGGACGGTGTCCCCTTAAAGGTCGTCCAAGTCGGCGCCGAAGCCGCCCAGACCACCTGGGTAGCCGGGGGCCTGGATAGCAAATAGGAAGGCGTGCTCGTCACCTTTCTCCGGCACAACATTGACGTGTTTGCATGGCAGCCGTCACAGATGCCGGGGATCCCCAGGGAGGTGATCGAGCACCACTTAAAAGTCTTCCCCGACGCCCGGCCGGTTCAACAGAAGCCCCGCAAGCAGTCCATCGAGCGGCAAAACTTCATTCGCGAAGAAATCAAGAAGCTGCTGGACGCTGGCTTCATATGGGAAGTCCACCACCCGCGGTGGTTGGCAAACCCCGCCGTTGTCCCGAAGGCCGGCGGGAAGCTCCGGATGTGCATCGACTACACCAGTCTCAATAAGGCATGTCCCAAAGATCCATTCCCTCTCCCTAGAATAGATCAAATAGTAGACTCAACATCAGGCTGTGATATGCTGTGCTTCCTAGACGCCTACTCGGGTTTCCATCAGATCCCCATGTCTAGGGAGGATGAAGAGCACACCTCCTTCATCACAGTAGATGGCCTTTATTGTTATGTCTCTATGCCTTACGGCCTAAAGAATGCTCTCCCCACCTTTGTGCGAGCAATGCACAAAACCTTTGGAGAGTTAATAAGAGACTTAGTTGAGGTGTACGTCGATGATATCGTTGTCAAGGTCAAGCAGGGTTCATCTTTGTTAGATAACCTAGCCTTAGTTTTTGACAAATTGCGCTCTACGCGCACTAAGCTGAACCCCGACAAATGTGTGTTCGGTGTATCCTCTGGGAAGCTCTTAGGATTCCTGGTCTCGCACCGGGGGATTGAGGCCAACCCAGAGAAGATCAAGGCCATCGACTTGATGCGGCCTCCCGCCCGCGTCAAAGATGTCCAGAAACTTACGGGGTGCCTAGCCGCGCTGAGTCGGTTTATACCGAGGCTAGCAGAGCGGGCACTCCCTTTCTTTAAGCTCCTGCGCAAGTCCGGCCCATTTGCCTGGACTGATGAAGCAGAAGAGGCTTTCTAGGAGTTGAAGCGGCTCCTGACGACCCTACCTATCATGGTATCCCCAGAGCCCGGAGAGCACCTGTTGCTCTACATCGCGGCAACAACCGAGGTGGTGAGTATGGTCCTCGTCGCAGAGCGGCCGGACCTCTCATCTTCACGACCTGCTCCGACAGCAGAAGACAGACGCCGTGAGGCCCCGCAGGACCAAGACGGTCTCTCGGACCTCCAAGGCAACCTCCCGGAGGTCCAGGGCGGTCTCCCTGACCCCCAAGATACACCCCCGGGGGCCCTGTGGGACCCCCCGGGGGCCCAACGGGACCTCCTAAAGATCCCGCAGGACCCTCCGGAGCTCCTGGAGAACCAGCGGGGCCCCCCGGAGGGTCAAGATAGCTTAAGGGCCTCCGGGTTCCAACTCCCGGAGGCCCCCTTGGACCCACTCATCTCCAGCGGACCAGGTCCAATGGATGAAGACCTCCCAGACCTAAGAGAGAGGGTCCGAACCATCTAGAGGCCTGTCTACTACATCAGCGAAGTACTTCATGATGCCAAGACAAGGTACCTAGAAGTCCACAAGCTTCTGTATGCGGTGCTCGTGGCCTCTAGGAAGCTCCGCCATTACTTCCAGGCCCACCGGGTCTCGGTAGTCACCTCCTATCCGCTGAAGACGATTCTTCACAGCCCCCATGCGACTGGCAACGTCGCTAAGTGGGCGGCGGAGCTGGCGGAGTTCGAGCTGGACTTCCTTTCTCGCCATGCAGTCAAAAGCCAAGCACCGGCCGACTTTGTGGCAGAGTGGACACCAACAATGACTGACCCAGGGGGCCACGAAGACGGTGAACCAGAGCACCAAGCTCCGGTCTTCACCGAGCCCCACTGGACGCTGTTCTTCGACGGCTCCTCGCGAAAGCAGGGGGCCGGTGCCGGCGTACTGCTCCTCATGCCATCGGGGGAACAGTTTGGGTACATGGTGCATCTCAATTTCAAGGCAATCAACAACATGGCAGAGTATGAAGCACTCATGTTTGGCCTACAGACAGCCCTGTCTCTAGGCGCTCGCCAGTTGTTGGCACAGGGCGACTCCCAGCTGGTTATCAAACAAGTCAAGGGTGAATGCTCCTGCAATGACCCACAGCTAGCTGCTTATCTGCTTCACGTGCAGATGTTGGAGAAAGACTTCCTCGCCTTGGACCTGCGCCACGTACCGCGCGCTGGCAATGCCGCAGCTGATGACCTTTCAACGAAGGCTCCCACCGGAGCTCCCGTGCCCGAAGGAGTCTTCGAGAGGACGTTGCTGCGGCCCACAGCCCGGCCCGCCAAGCCGGGCGAAGGGGGTTGACCAGCACCTCGAAGCTGGCGGTCTCGGCGGCCCTGCAGCCATGGATGCTGCCAAGGATCGTAAGCGTCACTGGGGACTCCGTGCAACCCAGCGCTCAAGATCCAGAAGCTCAAGTCAGACCCGATGCATGGATCACGGAGATCCGGGACTACTAGAAAGACAACATCCTCCCTGTTGAACATGCAACCGCTGAACGGATCGTGCGTATGGCTAAGAGATACGCGCTGGTAGAGGGGGATCTCTACCGGCGTGGCGCCAACCACGTCCTATTGCGGTGCATAACCCAGGGGGAAGGCTGCGACTTGCTCGCTGAGATCCATGGAGGCGAATGTGGGAGTCACTCTTCCTCATGCACGCTCGTCAGTAAAGCCTTCCGGCATGGCTTCTACTGGCCGACAGCCCTCCAGGATGCCGTCAGGCTGGTCGAGGGCTGCAAGGCGTGCCAGTTCCACGCCAAGCAGATCCATACACTGGCTCAGGCGGTACAGATGATCCCGCCCTCATGGCCGTTTGCCGTATGGGGGCTGGACATCCTGGGACCATTCCCCAGAACCGTCGGGGGATTCCGATACCTCTATGTCGCCATCGACAAGTTCACCAAGTGGCCAAAAGCCACACCAGTTGTCACCATCAACAAGCAATCTGCAGTGAAGTTCATCAAGTCGATTGTCTACCGGTTCGGGGTCCCGAACAGAATCATCACCGACAACGGGACCCAGTTCACCATCGCAGCCTTCCAAGACTACTGCGAAGACCTCGGCATTCAGGTGTGCTATGCCTCTGTTGCTCACCCAAAGAGCAATGGGCAAGTCGAGAGGGCCAACACGGAGATTCTCCGGGGCCTTAAGACCCACACCTATGCTAGTCTGAAGAAACATGATGCTAATTGGGTGGATGAGCTTCCAAGCACACTATGGGCTAACCGGACATCCCAGAGCCGGGCCACAGGAGAGACACCCTTCTTCATGGTGTATGGGGCCGAAGCCGTACTTCCCCCAGAGATCACCATGAATTCTCACCGTGTCCGGGCTTACGACAAAGCCGCGCAGGACGACCTCCGGTGTGGAGAAATCGACCTCGTCGACGAGGTCCGATTGCATGCAGCTCTCCGTAACGCACGGTACAGACAAGCGCTCCGTCGCTACCACCAGAGGTCTGTGCATGTCCGGGAGCTGCAGGAAGGTGACCTGGTGCTGCGGCGCATACTTTTTCGCGAAGGGACCCACAAACTCTCCCCTAGTTGGGAAGGTCCCCTTCGAGTCACAAAAGTGTGCCGCCCCGGGTGCGTACGCCTTTCCACCGAAGATGGGGACCTGCCCCCGAACCCTTGGAACATAGAGCACCTCCGTAAGTTCTACCCTTAGAGCAAAGATAGGACAGTCTCTTCTTTTCATAATAAATTCTATAGAGTCCAGGAACAGCGCTCGGAGCAGCTAAGCCCCAGGGGACGGTACAAGACTACGTTCAGCTTTGCCTGGTTCCGACTCCAAGCGCGTAGAGTCTTGCTTCCCTTCTTAATGGGGCGGGTCGTGGCCTCCATGTTTAGCCTGCCTTCCTCCTATGGAAAATTATATGAAAAGAAACCTGTTCTACTTTGCTCTTTCCTCACACTCATTTAAAATTATGTATTAAATTTCTTATGATTACACTTCCGGCGTATGCCCGCCATGCGCTCGGCTCCCCCTGCTCATTCTCACCCCTAGTCAGCATTTGCTGCCCTACCAGAGGCGGTAGCGTTGGAGGTACCTGCCGATGGTCAAAGGGGCCCCGGGCCCCCGGCACTTCGCGCACTATGGTCCCCAAGCACCGTGCATATGGTTAGGGACCGTAAGCCAAATAAGACTATGAGATAAATGAGGGGGAGCCCCCAAGGAGAATTACGTTTCACTTACTTGTGTGCAGGACCTCTCGGCCTCAACTCCCTTCAGGAGTATGCCCTTAACAGGGGGCCACAACGGGATCGCGCAAGACCGGAACTCCAAGGCAAGACCGAAGGGCCCATGTGTCCAGCGGGACCGGACCTCCCTCTCCTCTGGGGAGAGCTCCGGGCCCGCCACGTGGCCGGCAGATCCGGGCCTCCCCATCCTCATGAAGCGGGCCCCGGAGACCTCCGGGGCCCTTAGTACAGTAAGGACCCGGGGAAGGCACTGGAGCAGAGCGTCGGGATTGGAGAAGACCTCTGAGCACCTTGCGGAGCTAAGGGCTCGGCCAGGCAAAACCAAGAAGAAAACGAGCTGGTAAGGTACTCCGGCGGTTCCCAGAGAAAGCGTCTCAACGTGCAGAAGTGGTGGTCTTGGGAACCGCCGTAGTAAAGGAAACCATCAAGTGGGCACACGCTCCCACGGCCCCGCGACTGTTCGTGCTCTGGCAGCGGTCAATGCGGGACTTAGAAAAAGTGCGCGGATCAGAAGAGACGGAGGTCCCACCTCGGGCTCGCTATCTCCCCCGAGATGGGCCCAGGGGCCACTGTCGGTACCCGCGATATGGGGTACCCCCGCGCACAGGGGGAAATGCCTAAGGAACTCGCCCTTCTCCGCAGGGAGAGCTCTGAAGGTGCCACGCATCCGGCGGGGCCGGACCTCCCTCTCCTCAGAGGAAAGCTCCGGGCCCGCCACGTGGCATACAGAAGCCGGACTTCCCCCCTCCGCGGGAGAGAGGTCCGAAGGCGCCACGTGTCCAGCAGGGCCGAACCTCCTTCTTCTCAGAGGAGAGCTCCGGGCTTGCCACGTGGACGACAGAAGCCGGACCTCCCCCACTGCGGGGAGAGGTCCGGAGGCTCCACGTGTCCTGTGGAGCTGGACCCCCCTCTCCTCTGAGGAGGGCTCCGGGCCCGCCACGTGTCTAGCAGAAGAACGCTGCCTGCCCCCGAGCGGTAGGCAGCGGGCATAAAGTCGCCCCATACCTTGCCCGTACAAGGTATTCAAGGCCCGCGCCTTCCCAAGACGCAGAGACGCGGAGCACGCCTCTGTCAGGTGCCGTTGCGCCCAGTCACATCACAGACTGGCGCGCGGTGTCAGAGCCTGCCAGCCAATAAACTCAGCGACAAGACATCCCATGCCGCTCCCGCCGCCATCAACCACTACGGCTAGCATGCGGCATGGGCAGGGCAGCAAGACGAAGACTCAGAAGACTTCGCCAGAGACAACTACCGACATAACTGCGGATACATTAGTCTGCAGGCAATCTCCCCAGGACCACCTGTCGGGTCCCGGGCCCCCCTTGTACGCCACACGAGCCTTGGACTATAAAAGGCTCGGGTAGGCAACGTTAGCAAGGGTTCGCACTCCCGCAACTCATACGCTAGACATCAGTCATCCCCAAGCTCAGGACTCGGGTTCTGAGCAACCAGCAATACAGCGAGCTCCTCAGCTCACCGTGGACGTAGGGTTATACGCTCCGGCGGCCTGAACCACGTAAAACTCGCCGTGTCAAGCTCTTCCTTAATTCGTCCATACGCTTAAGCTCTCCGCAATTGACTAGCCCCTCCGAAAAAAGAACCTCCGCGGGCTGCCCAGTGCATGTCTGGGGGAAGTGTCGACCGAACACTTCGACAATGTTTGTTATCCGGTGCTGTGCAACGCAGCACCCCTCAGCGTGATCCTGGCTCGACAAGACTGTTGGGGTCGTGTCAGCGTGGTATCAGAGCTCGCTTGAGGTTTAACGCACTACAAGGGTCATCTTTTTCAAAAATCCAGTGAGGAACGAGTTAGTAGCCCGTATAAGGATGCTATTAGCATATAGAAAGTGGCATAATAACCTATTTGTTTATGTCGGAAAATCGTGTTTATGTCTTGGGGGGTACACGTAAGCGCTGTCCACCAGTGCGCACAAGCTGAAGGGTGGAGCCCCACGGGTGGCAGGTAACCCGACCCGCTTTGATATCCTCTGCGACTCTTCATGTCGTTTGGGGTATTCGAGCAACGTATGTCCCCGGCATGCGTGGTGCAATTTGGGAGACCCCGTCACGTGGTCTGAAACGTGAACACGTAGCTCAAGGCGTGTTTGGCTTGAGAACATCCGGGCGAGTGATGACGGCCGGGTGTACGAACTGTATGGATTCCGGGCTCGGTGTGCAGCCGAGTCTGACAATTGCTTGAGTTTCTGCAGGTAGCCTGACCACGAAACGGTAGACGGGTAGCATCCGTGTGCGAGTGACGATTAGTGCCACTGAACTAACGAAGCCGGCTAAGTCCGGTATAGGTTTTTCTTTGTGAGGACGTAGTACCGACATGCTCTGGTGACGCATCGACGTCACACCCAACTAAATGAACAACTTGATTATAAAAACTTGAAGGTTTTGATCCAAAGCAGTAAAACTTTGCTGTAACCTCTTCCTTAAATCAGGATATTCAAAGTTAACAAGTTTTCAACTTATAGGTTATTAAGGACAGAGTACTCTGTTTCAGGTGAATCAGGGCTGAAGTTGATCAGAGGTTAGAGGTTGAGTTCTTTCGAGGTTGGGGTATTATGATACATTTCTGGAAA
The DNA here is from genome assembly GCA_030760725.1 of Neostapfia colusana. Classification (NCBI taxonomy): domain Eukaryota; kingdom Viridiplantae; phylum Streptophyta; class Magnoliopsida; order Poales; family Poaceae; genus Neostapfia; species Neostapfia colusana. Next base: position 24,469,042 of record JASWHV010000017.1, on the reverse strand, counting down.
GCTTTGGAAGAGCTTTACAACTCTTCTGTTGAGGTCCAGAGGTGTTTCATCCCTTAACCACTCCAAAAATGCAGTAGAGTTGAAACTGTCCAGAAAACAGGACAGAGTAAAGACTCTCTGTAAACTCTCTGTAAATTAAGCATAACTTCCTGCTTAAACATCCAAAAATAGAAAATGAGGTAGTTCTGGAAAGCTTATGAGATGGGTTACAACTTTGTAACAGAAAGTTCTGTCATATTAGGAACATAATTAACTGGGATTCTTGGATCAAATCAGTACCTAAAGCAGGGAGGTGCTGTCCAATTTTCTCCAGAAATTCTGTTAACTTTGACACCTCGTAACTTTTGAACCAGGACTCATCTTAGGCCAAGCAAATACTTTCTGGATAGATATTGAAGTTAGCTTTAACTTTGATGTTGAGCTCCAGAATTGGTTTTGCATTTAACACAGCCTAACTGATCAGGGCTGTCATGTTGAACAGCAGATCAGCAGTCAAATTTGTTTAAAATTTGAACTATGTTTCCAAGTTTTATGGGTTCAATGACATGTCTTATGTTATAACTCAGAGGTTTACTGTTTAAATAAATATTTGACATTTCTCAAATATATTTTGACAGATGACAGCAGATAAACAGTTGGAGAACGGGTGGGTGGTGTCCCACTGTTCTCACCGCAACGGCTATCCGGAAGTATTGAGGCAGATGCTTCAATATTTCGGATACAACCAGATGCCACAGTACTTCGCCAAGGAAGAGGGCGAAGAGGGGAACAAGACGTGGACAATCCATGTCGAGGTCCCTGCAGGACCTACGCCACCCGGTTGGGTGCCGTTCACCATCACGGTGAGAGGAAGACAACCGGAAGGGATGTGGCAAGTGGCAGCCCGTGACACCATGTCACGTTTCTGCCAACTACACGTGCAAGCTATGGAGGGTACTCCATACGTGCTCATTCCGGTGGAGGGACGGGCTCAGCATGTGTGGGAAGAGAGGTACCTGGAGGCAACGGATCCGAGTTGCCCAAGGTACAACCCCGCGGTGGCAAACCTTAGCCTTCAGATGAGGGCGGGAAACGCTGTGATGAACAGCCAAGCTGTTCATACGGAGCATCTTGCCACAAAGCTCAAGGAGAGCACGAGCCGTGGAGACCATTTCGAGAGTGCTCACAGGGCACTCCACAATGTGCTCCTTCCGACGATCAAGCGACTGAATGAACAACACATTCAGTTGCATCGTCTGAAGAAGGCAAAGAAGAAGAGCCGTGTCGACATCGCAGCGTTACAGGAACTGGTACATATTCTGACCCAGCAGAACGAGGACCTTGCTCAAGAGCGAGACGATGCTATTGAGGAAGGGCAAGGCTGGGAAGAGGACTACAACCAAGCCATGGACGAGGTGCATGCATTGCAGGACCTCGTACCTCCGGTGTTAGGCGTACCGGTGGTCTTGGGCCTTCCAGCTATGGGAGAACCCGGGATGGGAGAAGAGGTGGTAGATCCAGAGCCACCAGCAGAGGTACCGGAGGAGGACGACCCGCAGGAGGTCGAGTTCTACTCCGAGTAGGGGGTTACAATTTCCATGTAGGGCAGCTAGGGTAGTGTAACCCAAATTTTGTAATCGGTGACATGTCGTGTAGACAGTAGCGTATGTATAAGTAGTGACGACATGAGCACGACTTCTCGGAGACCGAGAATGATGTACCTTGTATAAAGTTTATGCTTTATCAATATATGTGAATGTTGTGCAAATTAATCATGTGTCACTTCAATACCTACTGTTGCATATGGAATTCTAAGTAAGACGTGTCCTAATCGCTGCTGTTTTGAATTTCAGAATGACGCGTACTCGTGCCAACCCGGACGTTGGGGGTACCAGTCAAGGGGGAGAGACCTCCCAACAGCCTCCCGAGGACTCCTCGGGACAGCAGCAGCAGAAACAGCAACAGCAAACACCTCCACCGCCACTGCCAACGGTTACATTGGCCGACATCGTCGCGGCAATGGAGGGTTCACATCAGCAGCACACGGAGTTGCTGCAGACTCTCATCGCCAATACGTCTCGCCCAGAGAGACGTCAAGACCGTGAGGAGCGACAACAGAGCTCCTACTCCGACTTCCTGGCGACTCATCCCCCGGTATTCTCAAGGGCGGATGAACCTCTTGACGCGGACAACTGGCTCCGCGCAATAGAGATGAAGTTTGGGCTGCTCCAGATAAGTGAGCAGCGCAAGACTCAGTTCGCGGTCCAGCAGCTCCAGGGATCCGCGAGCGCGTGGTGGGCCAACTTCTGTGCTTCACAGCCCACCGACCGAGTGATGACCTGGACGGAGTTCTGGACGGCCTTCAGGGCCTATCATATACCGCCAGGTTTGATGAAGCAGAAGACGCAGGAGTTCTTACACCTGCAACAAGGGAGCCGGAATGCGCTGGAATACTCCAGGGCATTCAACGATCTCACGCTCTATGCATCGTATCACGCAGATACTGATGAGAAGCGGCGGGACCACTTTTACCAGGGGCTTAACCCGCTCCTGAAGGACAAGTTGGCGATGTTCAATCGCGGCAGCATCAACGACATCATTGACGCTGCGATTGTTCAAGAAGACTCCGGCAAGGAGTTAGCAGCGGCGGAGCGAAAGCGAAGCGCGCCGCAGAGCAGCGGAGAAGGAGGCGGTCCTTCTCAGAAGTTTCGGATGGTGAATCGCCCACCATCAGGTCCACGCTGGCAGCCACCACAGCGATCGATGCCGTTCCGCAGTCGGCCGTACTCTTCACCAGCATTCAGGCCGGCACTGCCAGTACCACCTCCGCAACAACAGAAGCAGCAGCGGGCGATGCCGCGTGCGTATGCACCTCAGCAGCGCATGCCGGGCTTTCGTCCCCCGAGCACTACACCAGCAGCGGCCACATGTTACAAGTGTGGTCGTCCAGGACACTTCGCGAGCAGTTGCCCGGAGAGGCAAGGCGGCGGAGTGGCACCGCAGTTTCCGGGGAGGAATCAACCCTGGGACCCTACTAATGCGCGGCGGGCAAACCCTAGGCCCGGCACCATCCACCAGCTTGCCATAGAGGACGTGCCTGAGGGCGAGCCAATCCTTGCGGGTATGTTCCAACTCCACCAGCATTCCGCTATAGTACTGTTTGATTCAGGCGCCACACATAATTTTATTAGCCAAGCTTTCATTGCTAAACACAGCTTGCCAATACTACCCACCGATAGTCCATATTTAATTTGTTCACCGGGTAGGAAGATTTCAGCAAGCATAATGGTTTCCAAAGCACCATTATGCTTAGCGGGTAGAGTGTACCCCACGTCTCTCATTATCTTAGAGGGACAGAAGGTCGATGTCATCCTAGGGATGTCGTGGTTAGCCTGCCACGGCACTGTTTTAGACACCGTCCTTCGAGTCGTGCACTTAAACTCAGAGGTGCACGGTTCTCACTCATTATTTCTGGACAGTCCAGAAATAAAACTTCCAAGTGTCTATCAAGCCACAGCCATCAGATTGGAAGATATTCCAGTGGTCCGAGAGTTCCCTGACGTATTCCCGGATGATTTGCCGGGGATGCCACCCGATAGAGAGGTGGAGTTCAATATTGAACTTGCACCGGGAACCATGCCAATATCCCGAAGGCTGTACAAGATGGCGCCCAAGGAATTGGCTGAACTGAAGACTCAGCTCACGGACCTTCTGGAGAAGGGTTTTATTAGGCCGAGCTCCTCACCATGGGGCTGTTCGGCATTATTTGTCAAGAAGAAGGATGAGACGTTACGGCTTTGTGTGGACTACCGTCCATCAAATGTCGTAACCATCAATAACAAGTACCCGTTGCCACGGATCGACATGTTGTTTGATCAGTTAGTCGAAGCAAAGATCTTTTCCAAGATGGTTTTAAGATCCGGATACCATCAGATTAAGATAAGGGATGAGGACATTCCAAAGACAGCTTTCTCGACAACGTACAGACTTTATGAGTACCTGGTCATGTCCTTCGGCCTCACCAATGCTCCAGCTCACTTCATGTACTTAATGAACTCAGTATTCATGCCGGAGCTGGACAAGTTTGTCGTGGTCTTCATCGATGACATCCTGGTATATTCCAAGTTGGAGGAAGATCACAAGAAGCATCTGCGTATAGTCTTGCAACGGCTGCGGGATCACAAGCTATACGCGAAATTCAGCAAATGTGAGTTCTGGATATCACAAGTGCCTCTCCTCGGGCATACCATCTCAGCGGAGGGTATCGCTGTGGACCCGAGCAAGATCACTCAAGTGCTGAATTGGAAATCCCCGAGGACTGTTCACGAGGTACGGAGTTTCCTCAGACTCGCGGGATATTATCGGAGGTTCATTCCAAACTTCTCGAAGATTGCCAAGCCAATGACAGAGCTGCTGAAGAAGGCTACCAAATATGTTTGGAGTCCAGCATGCGAAGCAGCATTCAAGGCTTTAGTCAAGAACCTGACATCAGCACCGGTTTTGGCGCAGCCAGACACAACAAAACCGTTCGATGTGTACTGCGATGCATCCGGCATTGGGCTCGGATGTGTGCTGATGCAAGACCGAAGAGTGGTCGCGTATGGATCACGGCAGCTTAGAAACCATGAGCAGAATTATCCAACCCATGACTTGGAGCTCGCTGCCGTGGCACTTGCACTGAAAATGTGGAGGCACTACCTACTTGGTAACCTCGTACATTTATATACCGACCACAAAAGCCTCAAGTACATATTCACTGAGAAGGAGCTGAACATGAGGCAACGAAGATGGTTAGAACTGATAAAGGATTACGAAATAGAGATCCATTATCATCCGGGCAAGGCAAACGTAGTGGCAGATGCGCTGAGCCGCAAGTCACACGTCAACAATCTGACCATCACACAGTTGGAAGAGAGCGAACCACCACTACATGTAATTCCACATGGAGCTCTCTACAACCTAGCTTTGATCCCCACCATCCGTGAAGAGATAGCGGCAGCCCAGAAGAATGACAAGGGCATGTCACATTTGCGGAGACGTGTAGACAGTGGGGAGCTGAAATGTTTCCGGAAGGACGGAGATGGCGTCCTATGGTTCAAGGACCGGATCGTCGTACCCCGTAACCCGGAATTACGGAAGAAGATCTTTGATGAGGCTCACTTGTCAAAGTTTTCCATTCACCCCGGCAGCTACAAAATGTATCAAGAACTCAGAAGCAAGTTTTGGTGGACACGGATGAAGCGTGAGACTGCAAAATACGTGTCCGAGTGTGATACATGTCGAAGGGTGAAGGCAGACCATATGCGGAACCCGGGACTGCTACAACCACTGGGCATTCCTGCCTGGAAGTGGGAGGATGTGAGCATGGACTTCATCGTCGGTTTACCCACAACTTTTCAGAAGCACGATTCTGTGTGGGTGATCGTCGACCGTCTCACCAAAGTTGCCCATTTCATCCCAGTCAACACCAACTACAACGCCAAGAAGTACACTGAACTATACATCTCACGGATCCTATGCTTGTACGGCGTACCCCGTACCATCATATCGGATCGGGGCACTTTATTTGTGTCCTGTTTTTGTGAGCAGCTACCCGCTGCCTTTGGGACGAAGCTGATCCGTAGTTCAGCGTACCACCCGCAGACAGACGGGCAAACCGAGCGGGTAAATCAAATCTTAGAAGACATGCTACGAGCTTGTGCTATCAACCACAGCAAGAATTGGGATGATCACTTGCCGTTAGCCGAGTTCTCGTACAACAATGGGTACCAAGCCAGCATAAAGATGGCGCCCTACGAGGCGCTATACGGAAGAAAATGCCGCACACCGTTGAACTGGTGTGAGTCTGGCGAAAGGGTTACCTTCGGGATTGACCTTGTCAACAACGCGGAAGAAAAGGTTCGACTGATTCAAGCGAACCTAAAAGCCGCCCAATCCCGTCAGAAACAGTATGCGGACTGGAGAAGACGCCCATTACAATTTGAAGTCGGAGATCACGTATATCTACGTGTGTCTCCGATGAAGGGCGTAAACAGATTCGGGGTGAAGGGAAAGTTAGCACCCCGATTCATCGGTCCATTCCAGATTGCCGAAAGATGTGGATCAGCAGCATACCGGCTGAAATTACCAGAAGCACTTTCCGGTGTGCACGACGTCTTTCACATTTCCCAGCTGAGGAAGTGTCTCAAGCTATCAACTACCGTTCTGCTGGAGGACATTGAAGCACTGCAACCGGATCTCACCTATCGGGAGGAACCGGTTCAGATTATTGACGAAAAGGACCGAACCACATGCAACCGTACATTGTGGTTCTACAAGGTTCTATGGAGTAATCACTCCGTGGACGAAGCGACATGGGAGAGCGAAGGATTCCTTCGCGCCAACCACCCCAACTTTTTCACATCGCATATCCGGTAATTTTTCCACCGTCCTCTCTCTCATTTTCACCTTATAATCTCGGGACGAGATCCTTTTAAGGGGGGAGGAATGTAAGGGCCTCAGTTTTTGACACATATTTGAAGTGTTCATCACCATACACACACACATCTCATTTGAGGAAAGTTGATGAACACAAATGAAGAGCAAGTAACCACCATCAACATGCTCATTAGAAAAACAAACTCACATATTGCAAAAGTGGTATTTCCCACATGTGATATAGGTGGGCTGGACATATTAAAACTCCTACACATTGCTAAGGATGTCCATGCCAAGTTTCACCCAAATTCAAAACTGTCGAAGTGTGCGATCGACACTTCCCCCGGGCCTGCACTGGGCAGCCCGCGGAGGTTCTTTTTTCGGCGGGCTAGTCTTCTAGCGGAAAGCTTGCGCGGATGGACGAGTTAGCGAGAGCTTGACACGGCGAGTTTTATGTGGTTCAGGCCGCCAGAGCGTAAAACCCTACGTCCACGGCGAGCTATGGAGCTCGCTGTATTGCTTGCTGCTCAGGGCCGGAGGACTGAGCTTGGGGGTGAGTTACAGCTTGAGAGTGTATGGCTAGCGTATGAGTTGCAAAGTGCGAACCCTTGCTATCGACGCCTACCTGAGCCTTTTATAGTCCAAGACTCGGGCGGCTTACAAGGGAAGCCGGGACCCGACAGGTGGTCCCGGGAAGATTGTCTTTTATCTATTGTATCTGCAGTTATGCCGGTAGTTGTCTCTGATCCAAGGCTTCTGAGTCTTCATCTTGCCGCCCTGCCCATGCCGCATGCTAGTCGTAGTGGTTGATGACGGCGCAGGCGGCATGGGATGTCTTGTCGCGGTGTTTATTGGCTGACAGGTTCTGACACTGCGCGCCAGTCTGTGATGCGACTGGGCGCAACGGCACCTGACAGAGGCGTGCTCCGCGTCTCCGCGTCTTGGGAAGGCGCGGGCCTTGAATACCTTGTACGGGCAAGGTATGGAGCGTCTTTACGCCCGCTGCCTATCGCTCGGGGGCAGGCAGCGCCGTTCTGCTGGCCACGTGGCGGGCCCGGAGCCCTCCTCAGAAGAGAGGGGGGTCCGGCCCCGCAGGACACGTGGAGCCTTCGGACCTCTCCCCGCAGAGGGGGAGGTTCGGCTTCTGTTGGCCACACGGCGAGCCCGGAGCTCCTCTCTGAGGAGAGGGAGGTCCGGCCTCTCCGGACGCGCGGCACCTTCGGACCTCTCTCCCGCGGAGGGGGAGGTCCGGCTTCTGTATGCCACGTGGTGGGCCCGGAGCTCTCCCCTGAGGAGAGGGAGGTCCAGCCCCGCTGGACGCGTGGCGCCTTCGGAGCTCTCCCTGCGGAGAAGGGCGAGATCCTTAGGCATTTTCCCCTGTGCGCGGGGGTACCCCATATTGAGGGTACCGACAGTGGCCCCCGGGCCCATATCGGGGGAGATAGCGAGCCCGAGGTGGGACCTTCGTCTCTTCTGATCCGCGCACTTTCTTGTCTTGAGTACTCCCTGTGCTGGCAGGGTCTTGACGGCTTCGGTGTTCAGCCTCTTAGGAGAGGGTGAAGCCTGGCATCGGAGCTCGGCCCGGCTGTGGGGGCGGAGGTCCGGAAGTCATCGGAGCTCAGGCCAGCGAAGGGCGTGAGGTCCGGCATCAGCGCTCGCCTCTGAAAGGAGGGCGAGGGCTGGCCTCGGAGCTCGGCCCAGCTATGGGGGCGGAGTCCGAAAGTCATCGGAGCTCAGGCCAGCGAAGGGCGTGAGGTCCGGCATCAACGCTCGCCTCTGAAAGGAGGGCAAGGGCTGGCCTCGGAGCTCGGCCTGGCTGTGGAGGCGGAGTCCGGAAGTCATCGGAGCTCAGGCCAGTGAAGGGCGTGAGGTCCGGCATCAGCGCTCGCCTCTGAAAGGAGGGCGAGGGCTGGCCTCGGAGCTCGGCCCAGCTGTGGGGGCGGAGGTCTGGAACTGCTCATTGGCCCCCCTTTCCTATCCCTTAGTCTCATTTGGCTTACTGTCCCAGGCCGGAATACGGGGCTTGGGTAATCCAGTGCACTTGGTCCCGGAGGTCTGGCCCCAGCCCCAGTCAGGGTGTAACCGCCCGGCCCCTGGTACTCAGACCGTAGCGCCGGGAGGCAGAGTGCGCATGCTTTGGGTGCAAGACCGGGCAAAACAAGGCTCCTGACCCCCCGTCCTAGCGTAGGTCTTTTCTCGGAGGAGACCAACTGGCGGTGCAGTACCCTTATAGGGGGAGATCCAAAAGGCCACCGGGCCTCTGGCAGGTATCCCAAGCACTACCGCCTTCGGCAGGACGGCAAATATCGACTATGCATGAGAGCCGGAAAGAGGAGCCGAGTGTACAATGGACGCACACTGTCTAGAGCGTGGGGAGGTGTTCATATAAATTAATGCGTAATTTAAATAAACACCTAAGTAAGCATGGTGAACTTACTGGGTAGCGTCGGAGCGCCTGTCTTCACGCAGAGCGGATCATGCGTGGCTTCGTCGTACGCCGGACACGGGGGGACCCCCATGGCTATATCAGGGGGAAGCATGGCTTTGGCCCCGCATACCATGTGGAAGGGTAGTTCCCGTGACCCGGCCCTGGGAAGTCCGGCTGGCCCTCGACATGGAGGAGCCGGTATCCCCCGACGGCTCTGGGTGCGCGTCTGCACCGGTTGTGTGGGTCTGCTTGGCGTGGACCTGGCACGCATTGCATCCCTAACCGGTTTGACGGCATCCAGGTGGCTCTCGGTCAGTAGGAGCCATGCCGGGTGGCTTAACCGACCAACGTGCGGGACGATGAGCGTTCCCAGCACTCGCCTCCTTGGACTACTGCGAGCTAATCGCAGCCTTCCTCCTGGGTTATGCACCACAATAGGATGTCGTGGCGCCACGCCAGTGAAGATACCAGCGCGTAGCACTTAGCCATCCGCACCACCCGTTCAGCGGATGCACGTTCATCAGGAAGGATGTCCTTCAAGGAGTCCCGGACCTCCGTGGTCCATGCATCGAGACTACTTGAGCTTCTGGATCTTGAGCGCTGGGTTGCACGGAGTTCCCAGTGACTCTTACGATCCTTTGGCGGCATCCAGGGCCGCCGGGACTGCCTAGCTTCAAGGCACTGGTTCAGCCCCCTTCGCCCGGCTCGGCGGGCCGGGCTGTGGGCTGCAGCAACGTCCTCTCGAAGACTCCTTCATGCGCAGGGGCTCCGATGGAGGCTTTCGCTGAGAGGTCGTCAGCTGCGGCCGTGCAAGCGCGCGGTACATGGCGCAGGTCCAAGGCGAGGGATTCTTTCTCCAACATCCGCACGTGAAGCAGATAAGCAGCTAGCTGTGGGTCATTGCAGGGGCATTTACCCTTAACTTGCTTGATAACTAGCTGGGAGTCGCCCTGTGCCAACAACTGGCGAGCGCCCAGAGACAGGACTGTCTTTTAGGCCAAAGATGAGTGCTTCATACTGTGCCAAGTTGTTGGTTGCCTTGGAATTGAGACGCACCATGTACCCAGACTGCTCCCCCGATGGCATGAGAAGCAGTACGCTAGCACCGGCACCCTGCTTTCACGAGGAGCCGTCGAAGAAGAGCGTCCAGTGAGGCCCGGTGAAGACCGGAGCTCGGTACTTTGGTTCACCGTCTTCGCGGCCCCCTGGGTCAGCCTTCGTTGGCGTCCACTCAGCCACGAAGTCAGCCAGTGCTTGGCTCTTGGCTGCCTGACGTGGTCGGGAGCTCAGCTTGAACTCCACCGTCTTCGGGCTGTCTTCCGGCTTCGGAAGCTGGCAGTGAGTGCCAGCTCCGCCCTCCGGCTGCTCTGGCGCACTTGTCCGCCAGGCTGAAGGGCTCGGAGGCATCGCAGACCTCTCTGGTTGCAAGCCTCCCAAGCATCTTCTTGTCCTGGACACTGTCGAAGTGCCGCGACACTTCCCCCGGGCCTGCACTGGGCAGCCCGCGGAGGTTCTTTTTTCGGCGGGGCTAGTCTCCTAGCGGAAAGCTTGCGCGGATGGACGAGTTAGCGAGAGCTTGACACGGCGAGTTTTACGTGGTTCAGGCTGCCGGAGCGTAAAACCCTACGTCCACGGCGAGCTATGGAGCTCGCTGTATTGCTTGCTGCTCAGGGCCGGAGGCCTGAGCTTGGGGGTGAGTTACAGCTTGAGAGTGTATGGCTAGCGTATGAGTTGCAAAGTGCGAACCCTTGCTATCGACGCCTACCCGAGCCTTTTATAGTCCAAGACTCGGGCGGCTTACAAGGGAAGCCGGGACCCGACAGGTGGTCTCGGGAAGATTGTCTTTTATCTATTGTATCTGCAGTTATGCCGGTAGTTGTCTCTGGTCGAAGGCTTCTGAGTCTTCATCTTGCCGCCCTGCCCATGCCGCATGCTAGTCGTAGTGGTTGATGACGGCGCAGGCGGCATGGGATGTCTTGTCGCGGTGTTTATTGGCTGACAGGTTCTGACACTGCAAGCCAGTCTGTGATGCGACTGGGCGCAACGGCACCTGACAGAGGCGTGCTCCACGTCTCCGTGTCTTGGGAAGGCGCGGGCCTTGAATACCTTGTACGGGCAAGGTATAGGGCGTCTTTACGCCCGCTGCCTATCGCTCGGGGGCAGGCAGCGCCGTTCTGCTGGCCACGTGGCGGGCCCGGAGCCCTCCTCAGAAGAGAGGGGGGTCCGGCCCCGCAGGACACGTGGAGCCTTCGGACCTCTCCCCGCGGAGGGGGAGGTTCGGCTTCTGTTGGCCACGCGGCGAGCCTGGAGCTCCTCTCTGAGGAGAGGGAGGTCCGGCCTCTCCGGACGCGCGGCACCTTCGGACCTCTCTCCCGCGGAGGGGGAGGTCCGGCTTCTGTATGCCACGTGGTGGGCCCGGAGCTCTCCTCTGAGGAGAGGGAGGTCCGGCCCTGCTGGACGCGTGGCGCCTTCGGAGCTCTCCCTGCGGAGAAGGGCGAGATCCTTAGACATTTTCCCCTGTGCGCGGGGGTACCCCATATCGAGGGTACCGACAAAAACCTTTTTGAGATCATTTTGGGTATAGTTCAGAAGAGGGCAGTTTGAAACCATATTCAAATTCAAACTGTTTTTATCCCATGAATTTAAAAGTGGGAGGCATATTCTTATTCAGCTCATTTTTGTGAGCTCACACACCAATTTTCACTCCATTTGGAGTTGATCTTGACATGAGCTAAGTGGGACAAATTCAAACTTTATTTGAATTCAAAACTGAACTTGTGCTGAAATTCATTCAAACCAAACCCAATTTGAATTCTACTCAATTCAAATGGCTCATGGGTGAATAATTCGAATACCCAGGGGTATTTTGGGGCTCACTGTTTACAACAGTGATTAGGAGTAAATTTCAGAGGTTAAAACCCCGGGTGGGACCCACATGTCATAGAGGGAAGGAGGAGAAACTTGCACCCAAAGTCAGAATCTCGGTGGGAACTTCCACCGAGCAGCTGCCGACTCCACGCTCGGGAGCAGCTGCGCTCGCCACCGAGGAGCAGCAGCGCCACCAGCTGCTCCCCGCGCCCACACGCGAGCCCAAGGGCAGTTCCAGGGACCTCTTAAGGCGCTCCACGGGGGCAGGCACCGATCATTTCCTCCTCCCCCGTGATCACTGAGCCACCGACCTGCCGCCTCTCTGCTCGATCGGAGAACCGCGAAACCAGCTTGCCTTCTCCCTCCCCGAGCTGCTAGACGGTCACCTGAGATCGCACTCTACCTCCCCAACGCCAGAAACCCCGAGCTCCGACCTCCGGTGCTCGAAAACGATCGCCACCGCGGCGACCTAGCCTCAGCCGAGAGTCAGGCGCCCGTGGACAGCGTTCCACAGGCGTTTTCACGGTCCAGCAAGGGAGGCAACGGGAGCGCGCGACCGCCGTGCTGCTCTCCTCCAAGTTTGGAAGCAAACCGTGAAAAATCCATAGAGAATTTCCAGTTTTTGCTCCGGCGACCGTAAACCGAGCTTCCGGTATGGATTCTTCAAATTCTCGCTCTATGATCTTTCAGTGGTTATCAAATCTTGCACATAGACGCTGGACTAGCCGGTGATCAAGTTGTTTTCTGCATCCGTGGCGTGAAACTGTCTAGGAGTGACGAATTTCGAGCTCGATCAAGGGCGGTCATGGTGGGCACGATCGGTCACACGGTGCCGACCGACTTGCCGCCATCGCTGAACCCTTTTGACACCTTGTTGAGCTTCCTAGAGGTACACTGATGCTGTAGGACCGTTTGTTTGAAGTGTTGGCATGTTAGAAGCCACGGTCGACGGCGCCGAACCTCAACCGAGGCCGCGACACGTTGCCGGGCTATTTCCGGTCACCCCCAGCCCGACCTGACACCACCGACGTGTTCCTCGACGCTGACAACCCCCTGGCGGCGAGTTTCAGACCATGGGAGGTCCGGCAGCGGCGAGCCGGCGAGCTCCGGGTCTGCTCCGGCGAGGTCGGCGGCGCGGGCACAAGAGAGCGGCGGGAGGAAGACGAAGCCGACTGGCCCACGTGTCAGCGGCTGAAGAATTTAAATCGGGATCAGGTGTGGCCGGGATCGGCTGTGCTGGCGCGCAAATACCCTGTGGGCCTCAGTGTGCCGGACACCTCCACGCTCAACACGTGTCCCCGCGGGCCCCCGGCCGATTTAAACTTTTTCCCCCGAATTTCAGATTTCTTCCAAACTTCAAATCCTTATAACTTTGGCTAGAAAGCTCCAAATCGAGTGAACAAAATTTAGTTGGATTCAGCTTTCTGAGCACTTTCCAGCAAATCAAGTTTCACTTCATGAAAATCCTTGTTTCTCCAGAATTAATTCCTCAAAGTTTAAACTGTTTGGAATTTTAACTGGAGAATACTTTGGAGGAAACTCCTGAAATTTTGCTGGGATGTTCACCAAAATATTCCTGAACTACCATAAAAAGTTCAGATCCATTTGAGCTCATATGATCCACCTAATGGTGTGATTAGTGAAACTGTTCCAGAGAAAATAGAAAATGTTCAGAAACATTTTCAGAATTTTCTCTGAAGTTGTTTAGCTCATATCTTTAGATAGGAACCTTCAAATTAAGTGGGACCAACTCCATTAGAACCCTCTGAAAATCTAGTTTTCAGAAAGTCATAGTTTGTTTCATGAAAATCCTTAGAACACCCTAAAAGCCTTCAATTAAGGTCAAGTACATAATTAATTGTGGAGGGCTCAAATGAGCTTTGCTGCAACTAAAACTTGACCAAGTCTCTGTCTAGGTTGTAACCAAGCCACAGTAAAAGTTTCATAGTCAGTGAGTCTGTCTAGTGGTACTTATAAGCTTCACAAGTTCAAACCTAATACAAATGCATTTAAATTGATACATGTATTTCTTCTATCATGTAGTCGCTAAGGTTGAGGAGGAACCCGAAGTCCTAGACTTCGTTACTCCAGAGGAGCAGCTAGCCTACGACCAAGAGCAGCAAGGCAAGCCCCGGTTTGCATTAACCGTTTTTACAAATTTTTATTGTTTTGAGCACTTACTTGAGTATTATGATTCTTTGCATTAGAGTCTTGTGTGGAAACCCAACTGCATAGCCAAGAAAACCATGGATTAGGTTTAGGATTGCAAACCCCGTTAGCTACTGCAATGCTAAGGTAGTGTAGGATTTGGTACAAGTCGAGTAGTTGGACTACTCACGAGAATAGGCTAGAGGCACATCGCTCGGGTAGAGATAGCACATGATACACATGGCAAGAAAGATGAGACCGAGCGGAGAGTATGGGCAGCAGGACTTTGGGGCCTGTGTGCTATAGCTCAGCTTGTGTCGATTGAGGACCGAGCCGTGTGCGGGCCTGTTGAACAAGCTAGAACAGTACCGAAGACCTACCGACCATATGGGAACCGGGAAACTGATGTAACTCGGGTAGCTGGGTATTGAGGCATTGCCCGTCGTTCAGAGGGTAGGTTGAGAGCTCGAGGTGTAAATTGGCTGGCGGCACTGAGATGCGCGTGCAGAGACCTCTTGCTCGGGACGATGGGACCGGTTCAATATTTGGCTGACGGGTGAAAGATAGTTGCGTACGGCGTCCGTGATGGTTGTTGTAGGCAACATCGAGTACGGGCGTACATGACGGGTTGTTCGGGTAACCCTGCAGGTGTAAATCGATTAATCGCCGTCCCTCGCGGTCAGTGAGTACCACTTGTTCACTGTACCGTGACATAGAAAGAACAGGCTAGTTACATGTTAAAATGTTGCTGATTAAAAGATGGACTTGATTGCTAATGATTTGCTGTAGTTTAGAGCTAACTAAAGTTCATTTCAACTTTGTGCAAAGTACATGAGAGAAATGCGTTTCTTGTTTGATGCGGCTCTCTCATGTGCCTTAGCGTAAGGTTCTCCACAACCTGCTGCTAAAACTTGAAAGTAAGGTTCTACTAATTAGGTGAGTCCTTGCAAATGATTTTTACCTCATGTAACCCATCACCCCTCATGTAGAACTTCCATGTTTAGGTGAGACGGGTCAGACTTGCTGAGCCTTCATGCTCACTGCTTGTGTTTGAAGCTTTTGCAGGGTTCTATGAGGAAGGGACTCCCGAAGAGGAGACGGAACCCCAGCAGGGGAACCCCGTCGAGTGGGAGTCGTGCACGCCGCAGAGTTAGTGTGCGTGTGTGCTAGCAAGGACACGTTCAAGGGCAGAATGTGGACTTGATGCGTAGTTTATGCCCGTGAGTGTAGACTGGAACTATTTTTATGTAAACATGTTCATAAACTTGTTTATGTAATAAAATTTCGCTTCCGCTTTGTACCTTTGACGTGTGTTATCCGGTGCTGTGCAACGCAGCACCCCTCAGCGTGATCCTGGCTCGACAAGACCGTTGGGGTCGTGTCACAAAGGTCACCGGAAGGCTGATGTTGCCGTAGGGAATGACCTGTCCCGGCCCTACCCCTGAGAACGGGCTCGATGGGGTGAGTTTGGCCATCAGGATCTGCAGCTTCTGGAAAGCTGCACGACTGATGAGGTTCAGTCTAGCCCCGCCATCCACCAGAACATGGTACATCCTCACGTTGGCGATGGTGGGCGCTACCAAGAGCGGCAGTTGGCCGGCCCCAGCCATGTTCCTGGGGCAGTCGGTGGCATCGAAGCTGATGGGGGTTCCCATCCACTTGAGGTGCAGCGCGGCACTTGGGAGGGGAGCCACCGACGCTACCACTCGGCACAGGGTCTTAACCGCGCTTTGGGATGAGGGGTCAGCGGACCCACCGTAGATGACGTAGAGCATCTTCCGGCGCTCGTCATCACTGGAGCTGGAGTCCTCATGGTTGCGCACCGCCTTCACGGCGCGCTGAGGCTCCTGGAACTCCATCTGGTGGTCGACGTTGTCTGGGGCGTCGACCTTCTGCTTGCCCTCCCTTTGACGGTAGGGTGGGGCATCAGTTCGAAGCTTCTTCCCTTTCCAGAAGCGCTCCGTGAGCTTCTGGATCTCCCGGCACTCGGCAGCAGTATGGTAACTGGTGCCGTGCACGGGGCATAGCTCGCCTTGGTCACCATCTGGAGCTGGTGACTGTCGCTGCCTTTTGTCGGGGCGCGGCCCCCGAGCCCCACTGGGTGCTGCTGCTGTGGCAACGGGAGCCGCGGCCGGTGGCTTCATCTTGCCACCGCCCCGGTTCTTGATCTTCTTGCCGCTTCCATAGGAAGCGGCGCCAGATCCTGGCTGCCCTCCTGACTCAGAGGCTGGCAGGGAGTGCCAGTTCCGCCCTTCTGCTGCTCTGGCGCACTTGTCGGCCAGGCTGAAGAGCTCTGAGACGTCGCGGACCTCTCTGGTCGCGAGCTTCTCAAGCATCTTCTTGTCCCGGACGCCTTGCCGGAATGCCACCACCACAGAAGTATTTTGGATAGTTGGGATGGTGTTCCGTACCTGGGAGAACCGCTGGATGAAGGAGCGTAGCGATTCTCCAGGTTGTTGCTGGACAGCGTGGAGGTCGAGCTCCGTGCCAGGCCGGGTGTAGGAGCTGCCGAAGTTGGCGGTGAACTGCCGGCAGAGCTCTCCCCAGGAGGTTATGGAACCCTGGGGGAGGTTCATGAGCCAAGACCGGGCCGGGCCGGTCAAGGCGACGGTGAAGTAGTTGGCCATGACGGCCTCGTCCCCTCCTGCAGCAAGGACGGCGGTGGAGTAGATCTGGAGGAACTCCGCCGGGTTGACGCTGCCGTCGTACTTCTCGGGCAGGTGCGGCCAAAACTTGCACGGCCACCTCGCGAAGCGAAGGTGGGGTGCCAGGGCCGCACATCCTGCTCCTGTTGCTGCAGGCGTTGGTGCCGCGAACGCTTGGTTCGCTGCGGGCAGTGTACCCCGGTATGGGCAAGGCTGCGCCATAGACCGGGGGCGCCGTTTGCAGGGCATATGGCTGTGGCATATGCTGCGTGGCGTATGCCTGGGGCAGAGATCGCGTGGCAAAAGTCTGCGCCTCAGGCAGGGTTGAGGCAGACGTCATGCTGTCGCCGGCCTCTTGGCTGCGACGCCTTTCTTGTCGTCGCTCGAGGAACACTCGGGCATCTTGGCCCAAGTGGCATCATTCCAGCTCTGTCCTCAGGTCCATCGATGGGAGCCTGGTGGAGCTGGAATCTGCCGTCTGCCCGTCAACCGTTGGTGTGCACGTCAGCGGCACAGCCGGTTGGCCGGGGTGTCGTCCCCGCCGAAGTCGAGGGTTTGCGGCGGCAACGACGAGATGGTCTACTTCACGAATCCACTGCTGGGTCGCTGACTGAGGCGCGTCCCCAGCAGGTGGATTTCATAGTAGCGCCCTTGCTGCAGCTAGCGCGCCCCCGTGGGGGACGCTCAGCACTGTAGAAGATCTCACGCTAGCTGGAGCCTGCATTGCCGGAGCCTGCGCTGCCGGAGTTGGCTGCTGGCTTCCAGCTTGTGCCGACACACTCCGTCCAGAGTGTGTCGAGACGTAGTCCCCGCTTGTCACGGTCCGTCGTGAACGTGGGGGAGGAGAGCTTGCCGCTGAAGGAAGCTTCGTCATCTTCGTCGGCAGAAGCTCGTCGCGCAAGGGAAAAACCCCCTACCTGGCGCGCCAAATGTCGAAGTGTGTGGTCGACACTTCCCCCGGACCTGCTCTGGGCAGCCCGCGGAGGTTCTTTTTTTGGAGGGGCTAGACGCTTGTGGAGAGCTTTAGCGTTAGGGACGAGTGAGGGAGAAGCTTGACACGGCGAGTTTTACGTGGTTCAGGCCGCCGGAGCGTAAAACCCTACGTCCACGGTGAGCAGAGGTGCTCGCTGTATTGCTTGTTGCTCAAAACCGGAGTCCTGAGCTTGAGGGTGAGTGATGTCTAGAGTGCGAGTTCCCAGAGTTCGAACTCTTGCTAACGTTGCCTACCCGAGGCTTTTATAGTCCAAGGCTTGAGTGGCTTACAAGGGGGGCCCGGGACCCGACAGGTGGTCCCGGGGAGATTGTCTGCCGACTACCGTATCTGCAGTTATGCCGGTAGTTGTCTCGGGCGAAGGCTTCTGAGTCTTCGTTCTGCTGCCGTGCCCATGCCGCAAGCTAGTCGTAGTGATTGATGATGTCAGGGGCAGCAGGGGATGTCTTGTTGCTGTGATTATTGGTGGGCAGGCTCTGACACGGCGCACCAGTCTGTGATGCGACTGGTCGCAATGGCACCTGATAGAGGCGTGCTCCGCGTCTCCGTGTCTAGGGAAGGCGCGGGCCTTGAATACCTTGTACGGGCAAGGTATGGTGCGTCTTTACGCCCGCTGCCTACCGCGCGGGGGCAGGCAGCGTTGTCTTGCTGGCCACGTGGTGGGCCCGGATCTTGCTGGCCACGTGGCGGGCCCGGAGCTATCCTCTGAGGAGAGGGAGGTCCGGCCCCGCGGGACACGTGGAGCCTTCCGAGCTCTCCCCGCGGAGGTGGGAGGTCCAACTTCTGCTAGCCACGCGGCGGGCCCGGAGCTCTCCTCTGAGGAGAGGGAGGTCCGGCCCCGCGGGACACGTGGAGCCTTCGGAGCTCTCCCTGCGGAGGGGGGAGGTCAGCTCAGTTGGCCACGTGGCGAGCCCGGAGCTCTCCTCTGAGGAGAGGGAGGTCCGGCCCCGCTAGACACGTGGCGCCTTTGGAGCTCTCCCTGTGGAGAAGGGCGAGGTCCTTAGGCATTTCCCCCTGTGCACGAGGGTACCCCGTATCGAGGGTACCGACAACACACTTTGATATTTTGCGCGCCAGGTAGGGGGCTTTTCCCTTGCGCGACGAGCTTCTACCGACGAAGATGACGAAGCTTCCTTCAGCGGCAAGCTCTCCTCCCCCACGTTCACGATGGACCGTGACAAGCAGGGACTACGTCTCGACACACTCTGGACGGAGTGTGTCGGCACAAGATGGAAGCCAGCAGCCATCTCCGGCAGCGCCGACTCCGGCAATGCAGGCTCCAGCTAGCGTGGGATCTTCTGCAGCGCTGAGCGTCCCCCACGGGGGCGCGCTAGCTGCAGCAAGAGCGCTACTGCAAAATCCACCTGCTGGGGACGCGCCTCAGTCAACAACCCAGCAGTGGATTCGCGAAGTAGACCGTCTCGTCGCCGCCGCCGCAAACCCTCGACTTCAGCGGGGACGATGCCCCGGCCAACCGGCTGTGTCGTTGACGCGCACACCAACGGTTGACGGGCAGACGGCAGATTCCAGCTCCACCAGGCTCTCATCGATGGACCTGAGGACAGAGCTGGAACGATGCCACTTGGGCCAAGATGCCCGAGTGTTCCTCGAGCGACGACGAGAAAGGCGTCGCAGTCAAGAGGCCGACGACAGCATGACGTCTGCCTCGACCCTTCCTGAGGCGCATACTTTCGCCACGCGATCTCCGCCTCAGGCATACGCCATGCAGCATATGCCACAGCCATATGCCCTGCAAACGGCGCCCCCGGTCTATGACGCAGCCTTGCCCATACCGGGGTACACATTGCCAGCAGCGAACCAAGAGTTCGCGGCACCAACGCCTGCAGCAACAGGAGCAGGATATGCGGCCCTGGCGCCCCACCTTCGCTTCGCGAGGTGGCCGCGCAAGTTTCGGCCGCACCTGCCCGAGAAGTACGACGGCAGCGTCAACCCGGCGGAGTTCCTCCAGATCTACTCCACCGCCGTCCTTGCCGCAGGAGGGGACGAGGCCGTCATGGCCAACTACTTGGATCATGAACCTCCCCCAGGGTCTTGGATCATGAACCTCCCCCAGGGTTCCATAACCTTTTGGGGAGAGCTCTGCCGGCAGTTCACCGCCAACTTCGGCAGCTCCTACACCCGGCCTGGCACGGAGCTCGACCTCCACGCCGTCCAGCAACAACCTGGAGAATCGCTACGCTCCTTCATCCAGCGGTTCTCCCAGGTACACAACACCATCCCGCACATTCAAAGTGCTTCTGTGGTGGTGGCGTTCCGGCAGGGTGTCCCGGACGAGAAGATGCTTGAGAAGCTCGTGACCAGAGAGGTCCGTGACGTCTCAGAGCTCTTCAGCCTGGCGGACAAGTGCGCCAGAGCAGCAGAAGGGCGGAACTGGCACTCTCTGCCAGCCTCCAAGTCAGGAGGACAGCCCGGATCTGGTGCTGCTTCCTATGGAAGCGGCAAGAGGACCAAGAACCGGGGCGGTGGCAAGATGAAGTCACCGGCCGCGGCTCCCGTTGCCGCAGCAGCAGCACTCAATGGAGCTCTGGGGCCGCGCCCCGACAAATGGCAGCGACAATCACCGGCTCCAGATGGTGACCAAGGCGAGCTATGCCCCGTGCATGGCACCAGCCAGCATACTGCTGCCGAGTGCTGGGACATCCAGAGGCTCGCGGAGCGCTTCCGCAAAGGGAGGCAGCTACGAGCTGATGCTCCGCCCTTCCGTCAAAGGGAGGGCAAGCAGAAGGTCGACGCCTCAGTCAGCGCCGGCCACCAGGTGGGGTTTCAGGAGCCTCAGCGCGTCATAAAAGACGGTGCACAATGGTGAGGACTCCAGCTCCCGTGATGACGGGCCGGGGCAGTAGCCGACTACGGCTGCCCCGAAAAATTCAGTGGAGACTGCACTGCTGCGGTCTCAACCTTGGAGAAGCTCCAAGTAGTTGCAGCAGCCCAAGCACCAGCCCCGACGGTGCAGAACCGGGCCAGCTCCACCTGAAAGACGTCTTTGTGCCTCGGCCTTACCTCCTTGGGGCTGCCCAGGGTCTGTCTACCTCTTGACGGCCTTCACCAGAAGGGGAAAGACACCTTGAGTCTCCCAAGAAGAGTCCGGGTCCTCCTACCTCTTGACGGCCTTAGCCAGAAGGGGAGGGTACCTGGGGCTCCCAGGAGAAGCCGCGCAGGACCCGCTCCAGCGTGAAGATAACGACCTCGACAACGAGGCCCGGCTGCAGGTGACACCCCACAACGCACGGCCTCGGCTGGTGCTCTAGCACTACCGCCAAAGGGCCAAGCGCGTCAGGGACCTGTGAGAAGGCAATCTGGTGCTGCGGCATACACTTTCCCGCGAAGGACCTATAAACGCTCCCCCAGCCGGGAAGGTCCCTTCCGAGTCACGAAAGTTGCCGTTCCAGGTACACATGCCTTTCAACCAAGGATGGGATCCGTTCCCGAATCCTTAGCATGGAACATCACAGTAAGTTCTACCTTTTGAGCACTGGTAGAACAGGGCCATACCCTTTTGTAATAAATCCCATAGAGTCCAGGAACAGCGCTCAGAGCAGCTAAGTCTCAGGGGATGGTCTAGGACCACGTCCAGCTTGGCCTGGTTCCGACCCTAAGCGCGTAGAGTCTTGCTTCCCTTCTTAATGGGGCAGGTCGTTGCCTCCATGTACAGCCTGTCTTCCTCCTATGGGCATTTACACAGAAACCTGTTCTACCTCGCTCTCTCTCATGTGTTCATTAAAATTATGTATTAACTTTTATGACCGCACTTTCTATGTATGCTCAACATACGTTTAGCTCCCCTTTTCCCGCGCTCATCCATAGTCAGCATTCGCTAACCTACCGAAGGCGGTTGCGCTTGAGGCACCTGCCAATGGCCAGGGGGCCTCTCGGGCCTCCCCTAGTCAGGTGTTGCGGTGCCAGTTGGTCACCTCCAGGAAAGGCCTGCGCCGTGCATGGGGGGTCCAGGGTGCGTATCCAGCTCAGCCGGCTTTGTACCCAAAGCATGCGCACCCTGCCCTCCGGAGGTCCAGGAGAGTATAGCCGCTTTGCCTGGTTCCGTACCCAAAGCCTGTGCACTGTGCTTCCCCGGCGCACGGTCCGGTACTAGGGGCCGGACGGTCGTACCCGGACCTTGAAAGGAGCCGGAGCCCCGGTGCCTCGCACACAGAATTGCCCAAGCCCCGTATACCGGACTAGGACCGTAAGCCGAATAAGACTAAGAGACGGGGAGGGGAGGACCCCCCGAGGAGAATTACGTTTCCTCTACCTGTGTGCAGGACCTCCAGGTTAAGGCTACGGGGGCTGCATGAGGTGGGGGGCAAGGAGCTTCCGGCTACTCCAGCGCAGGACCGGAAGGTCCGGGTTTCGCCCCTTCAACAGGGACGAGGCTCGAAGGCTCCACGTGTCCAGCAGGGCCGGAACTCCCGCCTCCTCAGGAGGGGCTCTGGACCCGCCACGTGGCCGGCAGAAGCCGGACCTCCCCCTCTGGGGAGGGGGGGAAGCTCTGAAGGCCCCACGTGTCCAGCGGGGCCGGAGCTGCCGCCTCCTCAGGAGGGGCTCCGGACCCACCACGTGGCCGGCAGAAGCCGGACCTCCCCCTCCGGGGGGGGAAGCTCCAAAGGCTCCACTTGTCCCACGGGGCCGGACCTCCCTCTCCTCAGAGGGGAGATCCGGGCCCGCCATGTGGCCAGCAGATCCGGACCTCCCCATCCTCATGGGGCGAGCTCCAGAGACCTCCGGGGCCCTTAATACAATAAGGACCCGGGGAGGGTGTCTGTGCAGAGCTTCGAGATTGGTTAAGGCCTCTGAGTACCTTGCGGAGCTAAGGACTTGGCCAAGCAAAGCCAAGAAGAAGACAAAAGCATAACAGGCACAAAAGGTCATAAGAGTCTATTTATTCATGGCTCCATGAGCTAGACTACAGACTCAATAAAAATAAAAAGGGGGAAATACAAGCCCTAGGGTCCCCCTGGGTCGCGCCGGAACCTGGAGGCTACAAGGGCGGCCACATCCCCGACTTCAGCCCTGGCGGTCTCCTCCCGCTCTGCGACAGGGCCCTCTCTCACTGGCTCCAATGAGAAAGAAGGGTCTCGGCTCATGAAGCATGTCAACACATGCGTGGCAACCTCCAAGGCCAGGCCCCGTCCCTCTGCCTCAAGCTCGCTGGCGACCACCGCGTCTAGCCTGCTCAGCTTGGCGCCGATTGACTCCAGCGCGGGGATCACTTCAGCCACCTTCAGCGCAGGAGCCACCGCCTTCACCGGGCTGAAGCCAAGAGGGACCAAGGCGGACCCCGCTTGGTCGACAAAGCTCGAGACCGCACGGGCCTCGGAGGACCGCGAGGCCGAGAGCTCCTCTACCTCGCGGCGGGCTGCCCGCAGGGCGTCGCGGCTTCCCTAAGAGAATTCCTTCTCCTTGGCCGCCAGGGAGCTTTCCCGAAGGCGGCGAGTCTGGGCAAGCCGCTCCAACTCTGAAACCCGGAAGTCGGCAGCCAACTCCCGATCCAGGATCGCCTGGCACTCCCACGAGACCTGCTCTTCCCTCATGGCAAGGCCTGCCTTCTGGGCCTCTAGCTCCCTGGCCTGAGCTTGCAGGTCGCCCTCACCTGCCGCCAGCCGTGCAGCGACCCTCTCCGCCTCTGCCGCCACAGAGAGCTCCTGGTCCTCAACGGCGCGCTTGCTGGGCTCCAGCCTCTGCCGTACCTCCTCCACGGTAGAGAGGCTCTCCTCGGCCCGGGCATGCACCTCAAGGGCCTCCCTGTGGAGCCGCCGCGTCTCGGAGTCCAGACGGTCGATAGCCCGCTTCTGCCGGTCGAGTTGCGCTTCCATGATGTCAAGCGACTCCCGCCTGGAGTCGAGCTCGCCCTTGACCTTCGCGGTCTGCTCCCGCAAAAGATTCCCCCAGGTGAGGAGGCAATCCCTCTCAACCGCCTGCTCCTCTCGCACACGACCAAGCGCGGCCAAGACCTGCTGGACGCTCGCTTGGGCGAGCACGAGGGCATCCGCCAGGGGCAGTGGGGCAGCAGAGGCCGGAGCGGCGCCCCCGACCTCCTCCATCACATCAACCTCAAGAGAAGACGACGCACCGGCGACCGGGATGAGACGGCAGTCAGGAGAAGCCGGCACCGGAACTTCGACAGACGGACCCACCGAACCCTCACTGACAGCTGGCTCCTCAGCTGGTGGAGAGGGACGAGTGGAGGGAGTCAACGCTGAAATAGAAGCCGGGCTGCCTGGTACAGGGCGAGCCTGCGCTGGCTTGGGGGCCGCGGTAACTGTATCGACAGGGGGAGTTGGTGCTGCCATAGAATCTGGGCAGACCGGTACAGAAGTAACTCGCGCTGGCTTGGGGGCCGCAGCAGCTGTCCCGGTTTCCGAGCGCTGCAGCGCGGACTCCCTATCAGTCGTGGACGGCCGAGAAACGTGAGCACTCCAACGGGCTCTGAACCCCGGTTTCTGAGCCGGGGTAGGACCACTAGAGCCCGCCATCGCCGCTGATGGCCGCTCCGCAGTCACCCGGACTGACGGAGCAGGGGATGCTCTGAAGCTCCCCTCGACACATCAGCAGTCTCCTTGGAGACTCCACCACCTGAGGAGGGAGGACGTGACGCCTGGGAACCTTCAGCCGGCCATCGTTCAAGAGGGGTCCCATCGGGATGATGAGTCCGAGACCTCTTGGGGTCGCCACCGGATGAAGCGCCATCTCCAAAAGTAGGCCGCGCAGGCGCCCTGGTTCCTTGACTTGGCACAGACGCAGCCGCTAGAGGAGATCGAGCACGCTTCTTCTCTGGAGGCGGGTTGGAAGCCATGGAAGGACAAAGGCGCAAGAGTTCAAGGAAAGTGCAAGCGCTGGGAAGTGCGAAGGGAAGCCGCGATGCGGGTAACATCCCCTTTTAAAACTTCCCAGGTGCGATTCAAAGTGATTCAAAACTCTTCGAATACACCGCATGGGCAACCGCTTCGGCTCCAAGACCGAGCGCCGATGACAGGTGGACCCAAGTCGTCCAGCTGAAGCGGTGGGCCAAGAAGTCAGTCTCCCAAAAAAAAAGTGCCGCAACATGCAGAAGTGGCAGCCTTGGGAACCGCCGTAGTAAAAGCAACCATCAAGTGGGCGCACGGTCCCACGATCCCACGACTGTTCGTGCTCCGGCAACGGTCAATGCAGGACTTAGAGAAAGTGCGTGGAACGGAAGAGACGGAGGCCTCACCTCGAGCTCGCTATCTCCCCCGAGATGGGCCCAGGGGCCACTGTCGGTACCCTCGATACGGGGTACCCTCGCGCACAGGGGGAAATGCCTAAGGACCTTGCCCTTCTCCGCAGGGAGAGCTCCGAAGGCGCCACGTGTCTAGCGGGGCCGGACCTCCCTCTCCTCAGAGGAGAGCTCCGGACTCGCCACGTGGCCAACTGAGCCGGACCTCCCCCCTCCGTGCGGAGAGCTCCGAAGGCTCCATGTGTCCCGTGGGGCCAGACCTCCCTCTCCTCAGAGGAGAGCTCCGGGCCCGCCATGTGGCTAGCAGAAGCCGGACCTCCCCCCTCCGCGGGGAGAGCTCCAAAGGCTCCACGTGTCCCACGGGGCCGGACTTCCCTCTCCTCAGAGGAGAGCTCCGGGCCCGCCACGTGGCCTACAGGACGATGCTGCCTGCCCCCGCGCGGTAGGCAGCGGGCGTAAAGACGCACCATACCTTGCCCGTACAAGGTATTCAAGGCCCGCACCTTCCCAAGACGCGGAGGCGCGGAGCACGCCTCTGTCAGGTGCCGCTGCGCCTAGTCGCATCACAGACTGGCGCGCCGTGTCAGAGCCTGCCCGCCAATAAACACAGCAACAAGACATCCCCTGCCGCCCCTGCCGTCATCAACCACTACGACTAGCTTGCGGCATGGGCAGGGCGGCAGAACGAAGACTCGGAAGCCTTCGCTGGAGACAACTACCGGCATAACTGCAGATAAGGTAGATGGCAGGCAATCTCCCTTGGACCACCTGTCGGGTCCCAGGCCCACCTTGTAAGCCACTCGAGCCTTGGACTATAAAAGGCTCGGGTAGGCGATGTTAGCAAGGGTTCAAACTCTGGGAAGTCGCACTCTAGACATCACTCACCCTCAAGCTCAGGACTTCGGTTCTGAGCAACAAGCAATACAGCGAGCACCTCTGCTCACCGTGGACGTAGGGTTTTATGCTCCGGCGGCCTGAACCACATAAAACTCGCCGTGTCAAGCTTCTCCCTCACTCGTCCCTAACGCTAAAGCTCTCCACAAGCGTCTAGCCCCTCCGAAAAGGAACCTCCGTGGGCTGCCCAGAGCAGGTCCAGGGGAAGTGTCGACCACACACTTCGACAGAGGTGATGGAACTCCACGGGCCAAGCAACGGATGAATAGATCAAGGAGAGGATCTGACAAAGAATAGAAAAGGATTTCAAGGAAGACGAGAAGGGTACGCTTTGGCTAGGAAAAATGATTTGTGTGCCTAACGTGAAGCACATCCTCGACACGATATTAAAGGAGGCACATGACTCACCTTATTCCATACATCCCGGAAGTACCAAGATGTACAAGGACCTGAAAACTTGTTATTGGTAGGATGGTATGAAAAGGGACGTAGCCGAGTATGTTACCCTATGCGACACATGCCAATGGGTGAAGGCTGAACATCAAAGATCCGCTGGACTGTTGCAACCCTTAAAGGTACCCGAGTGGAAGTGGGAAGACATCAGTATGGATTTCATCGTCGGATTGCCATGTACTCAGTCGGGTTACGACTACATCTGGGTTATCGTAGACCGATTGACGAAAACAGACCATTTTCTTCCTGTTAAAACCGTGTACAACGTTGCACAACTAGTCGAGCTGTACATGGAGCAAATCGTGTGCCTCCATGGAGTCCCGAAGAGGATAGTCTCAGATTGGGATTCTTAGTTTACCTCTAAGTTTTGGAGGAAGCTGCAGAAAGCTATGGGTACACGACTAGATTTTAGCTCCGCTTACCACCCGCAGACCGACGGGCAACAGAAAGGACAAATCAAATTTTGGAGGACATGTTCAGAGCTTGCGCCTTGAAACATGGGCGTAGTTGGGATAGGAGCTTGCCATATGCCGAGTTCTCCTATAACAACAGCTATCAAGCCAGCTTGAAGATGTCACCTTTCAAAGCATTGTACGGTAGACGGTGTAGAATGCTGTTGTTTTGGAACGAGACCGGAGAGAACCAAGTGTTTAGACCCGAAGTGCTACAAGAGGCTGAGAAGCAAGTCCAAACCATACGGGAGAATTTGAAGGCTGCTCAGTCACGACGGAAAGGCTATGCGGACAATAGGCGAAGGAAGTTGACTTTCGAAGTAGGAGGCTTCGTATACCTTAAAGTATCGCCTATCCGAGGCCAACGACGTTTCAACGTCAAAGGCAAGCTAGCACCTTGCTGCATCAGGCCATTTAAGATTTTAGTCAAGCGAGGAGAAGTAGCCTATCAATTAGAGCTCCTGATGCACCTCTCCGACGTGCATGACATGTTTCACGTATCCCAGCTCAAGAAGTGCTTGAGAGTACCAGAAGAGCAAGTACCAATGGATGATCTCAAACTTCAAGAGGATCTGACCTATGCAGAGCACCCCGTCCGAATTTTGGACGTAAAGGAAAGGGTCACGAGGAATAAAGTGATCCGATGGTGCAAGGTACAATGGGGCCATCACACAGAAGCAGAAGCTACATGGGAGCGTGAGGAAGATATCAAGACAGAGTTCCCTCATCTATTCTATACTAACGAATCTCAAGGGCGACATTCAATTTAAGGGGGGTAGATTTGTGACACCCTCAATTTCATAATCATGTATGCATTCATAATTTATGTAGAGAAACATTTTAAAATGGATAGAAACAGAGAAGGAATAAAAAAGATAGCCAAAAAGAACCAATTCCAGTTCGCCTAGAGCACCGTAGACGTTTTCCGCGGCCCGCTGGCCACGTGGCGTGTTCGGAGCTCATCCCCATGAAGGGGGAGAGGTCCGCCGCTAAACCGGCTACGTGGCAGGCTCGGGGCTCATCCCTGCAAAAGGGGAGAGGTACGACCCCGTGGGACACGTGTTGCCCCCGGAGCTAGCCTCTGCGGAAAAGCGAGGCCAGTTCCGTAGGACACGTGTCGACTGTGGAGCTAGTCACTGCGGAGAAAGAAAGGTCCAGCCGCGCGGGATACGTGTCGCTCTCGGAGCACGCCCCCGAGAGGTCCGACCCCACAAGACACGTGTCACTCTCGGAACTTTCCTCCGGGAGGTCCGACACTACTGGACACGTGTCACCTCCGGAGCTTACCTCCAGGAGGTCCGACACTACTGGACACGTGTCACCCCCGGAGCTCAACTTCGGGAGGTCTGACACTGATGAACATGTGTCAACCTCGGAGCTCGCCTCCGACAAGTAAGAAAGATCGGCGCTGCTGACACATGGCATTCTTGAAGCTCACCTCCGAAGAGAGGGGAGGTCCAGAACAGACACGTGGCACTACCGGAGCCCACCTTCGAAGAGAAGGGAGGTTGGGCACTGACACGTGGCACCTCCGGAGCCACCTCCGAAGAGAGGGGAGGTCCGGAACTGACACGTGGCGTATGCGGAGCTCGTCTCTGGAGAGAGGGGAGGTCCCAACCCACAAGACACGTGGCGCATGCGGAGCTCGCCTCTGAGGGAGAGGGAGGTCCCGACTCACCAGGACACGTGGCGCACGTGGAGCTCGCCTCTAAGGAGAGGGAGGTCTCGCCCGCCTGACATGCGGCACAACAGGAGCCCGCCTCTGCGGGAAAAGGGAGCCCGGCCTCCGCAGGACACGTGGAGCCACCGGAGCTCATCACCACGGAGGAGACAAGATTTGAAGCGATTTCTCTTCTGTACGTGTGGGAATACCGACACGGAAGGAAACCGACATGAATTCCACATTGCTACCACAACAAATCGATTGAAGATAAGTTGTTAAGATTCATACACAAATCAAATAGGACTCTTATTCGAATTCCGATCAGAGTAGGACTCTTCATTTCCTCTTATAAATAGAACCGAAAATCTTTGGCCGCAACCACAAACTTATTTTCCACCTCCCAAAGTCGTTGACTTGGAGCCTTAGCCCCCAACTCGCCGAGCTAAGCCTCTTCACCGGAGTTTAGTCGCCGGAGAGCCACCGACAAGCCCCGACACGATCGCCGGAGGAGAGCCGACGATCTGTTTTGCTGCCATTGCTAGGAGGAAGGTCCGGAAGAGAGTATGGTAGGTCTCCATTACCACCTTACGACAAGATCGCGGTTTTCTTTGCATCTGTTCTTTGATCTTTTCGAACAGAAGCTTTTTCATGGACAGATCACGTGTTGATTGGTTTGATCTAGATCTTGAGTCCAGATCATCGCCACGTTCACATTTGATCTATACACCTCTGTTCGTCGTAAAAACCCCATGCAAGCCATGCAAGAACACGTACAAACTAAACTACAACATAGTATTAGCATGCATATGCATCATTGCATCTTAAAGTAGAGTTTGTGCATGATTATTGATTGCTATGAATCTTGTATGTGCGTGATCGCAAATAGAAGGACAAGCTTAGGGAGCTACCTACGACGGACTACAACAGCAAGAATTTGAGCAACAGAAATCACAAGAACAAGGCAAGTGCCCCTTGACCATATTGATCGTATGTTTTTGGAAAACTGTTTTGTTTGCAAAAGGTGTGTATGCATGAGTCAACATGATGGGAAACCCTTTCATAGGAGTTTACTAGTTTTGTTAACTACCCTTGTCACCGGGAAAGTTAATGAGTCGGGTATGGTTTTTGTTTTTATGCTTTGCTGAGTCCACGGGATATGGGAAGCGAGATAGATGTGTCTAGCTAACTGCATTCATATGAATAATGAGAAACGGATGTTGTTAATGAACATGAATCGGAGGGAGATCTAGGCAAGCTTAGTTTGTGAATGAGGTAGAATGAGATGGTGGCTACTTGTCGTAGATCTAAGGACTGGTTCATGCGAGCCATGCCAGGATAACAGTGCCACCACAAGGCCAAGTATGGGTGCTGCTTAGCTGACTAATTAGGTAAGTTACTAGATTGTTATGGACCATGGAAGGCGCGGGGAATGGGAGTCTAGTGAGGACTGCCCTGGGAACTGCATGGCACAAGAGGGGCCCGTAGGTGGGAGAATTGGAGATTCTAGCCTGCCAGTGAAACCTTAGTGAGTCCATACATCTAGTAGCCCATTTGTAAAGGCTATTTTGTGATCTCTTGATCATACACTGACGGTTGTGTAATAGTATAATGGAGGTTCTGCAGTCGTCGACGGGTGACGAAATCACAAACTTGTGGGTAAAGTGGTACAAACTCTGCAGAGTGTAAAACTATCATGATAGCCGAGCTTACGGTCATGAGTGCTTGGCCAACCCACATGATTAGATGGGATTGTTTTTGGGATGGTTTTTGGGTTGGTATTGGTTTGGTTATGGTCTGGTCTTTGGATTTGGTTTTCGGGACTGTTGAATCTGGGTAATGAGATTGGTTACATGATTGTTGAGTCATGGCAATGAGATTTGGTCTCGGAATGAGACAGATTAAATATGAGATGAAATGTTAGTGAATACGAGATGGTATTCATGAGATGGTAGTGAATACGAGATGGTATTCATGAGCAAAAGTTGAGAAAGATACATGTCTGGAAGAGACATGAAAAGTGGTGAATCATGATGGAGGTATGTTGATGTTTAAATACATGTTGGGATTACATTCATTTAAAGCTAAGTTGTTGTTTTTATCGTGTTTTGAGAAATAAACTTTGCTTTCTGCAATGAGCCTTTTTATACCTACCTTGTGGTAAGTTACATGTCATACTTCCCGCACTTGCTGAGTACATCATGTACTAATCCTTGCATTATCATACATCATCAGCAACAGGAGAGGAGTACTTCGACGAGCATGTGGAGTACTAGGCGTGAGATCCACCCTCAACCTTGCCTGTGGAGTAGGAGATGGAGCCGCTGCTGCTGCTTAGTTGCTTCCGCACTAGTTACAAGACTTCCGCTGCTAGAATAAAGACTTCCGCTGCTAAATTTAGTTAGACACTTCCGCTGCAAGAACATTGATGTAATAAAGTACTTGAACCCTATTCATTCGTGGTATTATATTCTGAATTCAGTTTGTGGATGATATGTGTATGTGTGATGAGCATCCTAGGCACACATACGCATCAGTCTCGGTTCCGAGGTTCTCTTGGAACCAGGGCGTCACAGATTGGTATCAGAGCCACGGTTGATTGTAGGTCACACGCCTAGATAGAAAACACAAATTGGTATCAACCTACCAAGGTTGATCGTAGGCCACACGCCTAAATAGGAATCACAGATCAAAGCCTAGGTAAGACCACATATTTGTATTAGATTATCATTAGAGCCACTATGACCATAGAATGCAAGCCTAGAATGCATAGATTGGCATCAAAACCACCTTGACCATAGGATGCAAGCCTAGGAGAAGCCATAGTTGGATCACAGATTGGTATCACCCCAAACCACCTCGACATAGGGTGAAGTCACAGATTGGTGTCACCGTAAACCACATAGGACTCCCATTGAATAAGCTTGAATAGGAGTGTGTGAACCTTTGTGATGATTGTTTGTGCTTGTGTGCTTAGTGTGAATTGTGGGATGTTTCAGCGTTGTCCATATACACACATAGTAGAGAGGTGTGAGATGCCTCGGCGGAGGGCATGAGGTCCGGAGGTCATCGGAGCTTACGCCAACGAAGGGCGTGAGGTCCAGAGGTCATCGGAGCTTAGGCCAGCGGAGGGTGTGAGGTCCAGCATCAGAGTTCACCCATGCTGGAGGGGTGCGGTCTGGTACTGCCGACAACGTGTCAAGCCCGGGGCTCGCCTCCGAGGAGAGGGGAGGCCCGGCCCTGTTGGACACGTGGCGCCTTTGGAGCTGACCCCCGTGGAGGGGGTGAGGTCCGGCACTGCCCAGAGGTCCTCCTTTCCTTGTCTCTTAGTCTTATTTGACTTATAGTTTTGGGCCGGTATACGGGGCTTAGGCCATCCAGTACACTTGGTCCCGGAGGTCCGGCTCCCGCCATAGCCAGGGTGTAACCGTCCGGCCCTTAGTACTCAGACCGTAGTGCTGGGGAGGCAGAGTGCGCATGCTTTGGGTGCAGGACCTAGCAAAGCAAGGCTCCTGGACCTCCCGCTTTGGCGTAGGTCTTTTCCTGGAGGAGACCAACTGGCGTCACAGTACTCTAACTGGGGGAGGTCCGAGAAGCCCCTGGGCCTTTGGCAGGTACCTCAAGCATGACCGCACTTGGTAGGATAGCAAATGTCGACTATTTATGAGAGTGAGAAAGGAGGGCCAAATGTACGATGGGCGTACACTGTCTAGAGCGCGGGGAGGTGATCATATAAATTAATGCGTAATTTAAATGAAAATCTAAGTAAGTGTGGTAGGACTTATAGAGGTACGGTCGGAGCGCCTTCCTTGAGCTCCCATGCACGGACCCGCGGTGGTAGCGCCGGAGCTCTCGCCGGTACCGTGCGATCCGGAGCGTTGCTCGCCATATTGCCTCATCGACGAGGTAGATGACCTCACGCAGGAGCTGGTCCTGTGTGGCTTCGTCGTACGCTCGGACACGGGGGGACCCCCATGGTGATCTCCGGGGGAAGCATGGCTTCGGCCCCGCATACCATGTGGAAGGGTGATTCCCGTGACCCGGCCCTGGGATGTCCAGCTGGCCCCCGACGTAGAGGAGCCGGTATCCCCCGACAGTACTGGGTGCAGCGTCTGCACCGGTTGTTTGGGTCTGCTCGGCATGAACCTGGCACGCCTTGCATCTCCTAACTGGCTTGACGGCATCCATGAGGCTGTCGGTCTGTAGAAGCCATGCCGGATGGTTCTACCGACCAGTGTGTGGGATGGTGAGCGTTCCCAGCACTCGCCTCCGTGGATTACTACGAGCTGGTCGCAGCCTTCCTCCTGGGTTATGCACCGCAATAGGATGTCGTGGCACCACGCCAGTAAAGGTACTGGCGCGTAGCACTTAGCCATACGCACAATCCATTTAGAGAATGCACGTTCATCAGGAAGGATGTCTTTTAAGAAGTCCCGGACCTCCGTGGTCCATGCACCGGGGCTACTTGAGCTTCTGGATCTTGGGCGCTGGGTAGCACGGAGTCCCTAGTGGCGCATACGATCCTTTGGTAAGCACCATGGCTGCAGTGCTGCCGGGACCGCCAGCTTCTATGTGCTGGTCTCCCCCCCTTCGCCCGGTTCGGCAGTTCGGGTTGTGAGTCGCGGCAACGTCCCTTCGAAGGCTCCTTGGGGCTTTGGGGCTCCAGTGGAGGCCTTCGTTGACAGGTTGTTGGCGACGGTGTCGTCGGTGCGCGGTACATGACACAAGTCCAAGGTACCCAAACCGCTCCCCCATTGGCATGAGTAGCAGCACGCCGTCGGAGTAGAACGTCCAGTGAAGCTCGGTGGGGGCCGGTGCTCGAAGCTCCGGTTCTCCACCTTCAGGGACCCTTTGGGTTGCCTGGTGGTGGCGTCCACCTGACCACAAAGTCAGTCGGTGCTTGGCTCTTGACTGTCTGACGTGGTTGGGAGTTCAGCTTGAACTCTGCCGTCTTCGAGCTGTCCTCCGACTTTGGAGGCTGGCTGTGAGTGCCAGTGACGCCCTTCTGCTGCCCTGGCGCACTTGTCCGCCAGTCTGAAGAGCTCCGAGACGTCTCACACCTCCCTGGTGGCCAACTTCTTGAGCATCTTCTTGTCCCTCACCCCCTGTCGGAATGTGACCACCACTGATGCATCCAGGATGTGGGGGGTGGTGTTCCGTACTTGGGAGAACCGCTGGATGAAGGAGCGCAGTGATTCTCCCGGTTGTTGTCGTATGGCCTGGAGGTCCAGCTCCGTGCCGGGACGCGTGTAGGAGCTGCTGAAGTTCACCATGAACTGTCGGCATAGCTCCCCCAGGAGGTTATGGAATCCTGGGGCAGGTTCATGAACCATGACCGCGACGGGCCGGTCAAGGCGACGGGAAAGTAGTTGGCCATGACGGCTTCATCCCCTCCTGCCGCTACGATGGCAGTAGAGTAGACCTGCAGGAACTCCACCGTGTTGACGCTTCCGTCGTACTTCTCCGGCAGGTGTGGCCGGAATTTGCGTGGCCACACTGCGAAGCGGAGGTGTGGCGCCAGGGCCACACACCCCGTCCCCGCTGCTGCAAATTCTGGTGCCGCGAACCGTTGGACGGCTGCTGGCACGGTGAACCCGGGATGGGCATTGGAGGACCATATACCGGGGTCGCCGACTGCGGGACATATGGTTTATGCATATGCTGCATGGCGTACGCCTAGGGCATAGGTCGCATGGTGAATGTCTGCGGTCCAAGCTGAGTCGAGGCCGTCGGCGTGCTGTAGATGGCCTCTTGGATGCGACGCCTTTGCCGCTGCCACTCGATGGTGATGCGAGCATCTTCTCCCGAGCAGCGTCGCTCCAGTTCTATCCTCAGGTCTGCTGTTGAGAGCCTGGATGAACGGGAGTCTACCGTTTGCCCATCAACCATTGGTGTGCGTGACAGCGAGACACCTGGTTGAGCAGGGCGTCGTCCCCTCCGCAGCGGAGGGTTGACGGCAGCAGCGACGAGGTAGTTGACGTCGTGGATCCACTGCTGGGTAGCCCCCTGGGGAGCGTCTTCTGCAGGTGGATTGTCCAGGAGCTCTTCTGCTGCGGCTAGTGCATTTGCTTGAGTGGCACTCCGCGCCGCAGCAGATCTTGAGGTTGTTGCTCGCCGCGAACGATGGCGCGAAGAGCTTGCCTCTGAAGGAAGCTTCATCATCCTCGTCGGCATAGACCCGTTGCTAGAGGGAAAATCCCCCTACCTGGCGTGCCAAATGTCGAAGTGTAGCTGTCGACACTTCCCCCGGGCCTGCTCAGGGCAGCCCGCGGAGGTTCTTTTTTGGAGGGGCTAGTCCTCTCGGAGGGTCTCGCGTGTTGGACGAATGAGGAGATGATTGACACAGGGATCTTTACATGGTTCGGGCCGCCGGAGCATAAAACCCTACGTCCATGGAGTGCTTGGAGCACTAGTTTCCTTGAGTATGTGGATGACCTAGAGGGAGTTGGGAAAAATGCCGAACCCCTTGTAACGTTGCCTACCCGAGCCTTTTATAATCAAGGCTTGGGCGGCTTACAAGGTGGGCCCCGAGGCCCGACAGGTGGCCCGGGGTGATTTCCTACCAGCTACTATGTCTTGGCGCTGGCTTCGAGGTCATCGTCCTGCCGCCCTACCCATGCTGCAGGCTAGGCGTAGAGGCTGATGATGGCAGGGACGGCAGGGCATGTCTTGTCGCTGTGCAGCTTCTGACGCTATGCGTCTGTCTTAACTGTGATTGGTCACAGTGCCTCCTGACAGGCGTGCGCCGCGCCTCCACGTCTTGGGAAGGTGTGGCCTGTCTTGACTGTGACTGGTCACAGTGGCGCCTGGCAGGCGTGCGCTGTGTCTCCTCGTCTCGGGAAGGTGCGGGTCTTGAATGCCTTGTATGGTAAAGGCATGGCGCGCCTTTACTCCTGCTACCTACCACGCCAGGCGGGCAGCGCTGCACGTGGCCACGTGGCAGGCCCGGAGCTATCCTTTGAGGAGAGGGGAGCTCCGGCCTTACTGGACACGTGGTGCCTTCGGAGCTCGCCCCTGTGGAGGGGGCATGGTCCGGCCTTCTGAGCCACGTTGCAGGCCCGGAGCTATCCTCTGAGGAGAGGGGAGCTCCGGCCTACTGGACACGTGGCGCCTTCGGAGCTCGCTCCTGCGGAGGGGGTGAGGTCCGGCCTTCTGAGCCACGTGGTAGGCCCGGAGCTATCCTATGAGGAGAGGGGAGCTCCGGCGCTACTGGACACGTGACGCCTTTGGAGCTCGCCCCTGTGGAGGGGGCGGGGTCCGGCCTTCTGAGCCACGTAGCAGGCTCGGAGCTATCTTCTGAGGAGAGGGGAGCTCCGGCTTTACTGGACACGTGGCACGTTCGGAGCTCGCC
This sequence comes from Neostapfia colusana, assembly GCA_030760725.1. NCBI lineage: Eukaryota > Viridiplantae > Streptophyta > Magnoliopsida > Poales > Poaceae > Neostapfia > Neostapfia colusana. The sequence goes on along the minus strand of JASWHV010000017.1, from coordinate 24,433,543 downwards.
CCTGCGGAGGGGGCGAGGTCCGGCCTTCTGGGCCACGTGGCAGGCCCGGAGCTATCCTCTGAGGAGAGGGGAGCTCCGTCCCTACCAGACACGTGGCGCCTTCGGAGCTCGCCCCTGCGGAGGGGGCGAGGTCCGGCCTTCTGGGCCACGTGGCAGGCCTGGAGCTGTCCTCTGAGGAGAGGGGAGCTCCGGCCCTGCCAGACACGTGGCGCCCTCGGAGCTCACCCCTGCGGAGGGGGCGAGGTCCTTAGGCGATTTCACCCTGTGCGCGGGGGTACCTGGTATTGAGGGTACTGACAGATGTCAGCGACATACACCTCTACTAAGTTTTGGATTAGATCTCCAAATGTTTTATGCATAGTGCGTACAAAAGTAGGGAGAGGATTTTTCATACCATAAGGCATGGAGACATAACAATACAGGCCATCTACTGTTATAAAAGCAGTGTGTTCTTCATCTTCTCTAGACATTGGAATTTGGAGGAAGCCTGAGTAGGCGTCTAGGAAGCATAACATATCAAAGTCTGATGTATAGTCTACAATTTGATCTATTCTAGGGAGAGGGAATGGACCTTTTGGGTAAGCCTTATCGAGACTTGTGTAGTCGATGCACATCCAGAGCTTCCCACCGGCCTTCGGGACGACAACAGGATTCGCCAACCACCGTGGGTGGTGGACCTCCCGTATGAAGCCAGCATTGAGCAGCTTCTTGATTTCTTCATGGATGAAGTTCTGCTGCTCAATGGACTACTTCCGGGGCTTCTGCTGGATCGGCCGAGCATCGGGGAAGATCTTCAGATGGTGCTCAATCACCTCCCTAGGGATCCCGGGCATCTGTGACGGTTGCCACGCGAACACGTCGACGTTGTCTCGGAGGAAGGTGATGAGCGCGCTTTCCTATTTGCTATCCAGGCCCCCGGCTATCTGGGTGGTATGGGCAGCATCGGAGATGACTTGGACAACCTTCAGGGGGACGTCGCCTTCGTCGGAGGGTTGCACTCGGGGTGCAGAGGTCGATGCATGGTGGCGTGCACTCGGGTGGAGCTGGCCCGGTTCTGCACCGCTAGGGGCTGGTGCTCAGGCTGCCGCAAGTGCTTGGACTGCGGCAGTGCGGTCTCCACGGATCCTGAGGACGCAGATAGGTGTAGGCATCTTCAGGACGAGGTAGCCGTAGTGGGCTACCACCATGAACCGGTACAGAGCCGGTCTGCCAATAATGGCGTTGAAGGGGAGGTCGACCTCCGCCACGTCGAACAGAATGTATTCTGTCCGGTAGTTGTCCGGTGCTCCGAAGGTCACCGGAAGGCTGATGTTGCCATATGGGACGACTTGTCCGGGGCCTACCCCTGAGAATGGACTCGATGGGGTGAGCTTGGCCATCGGAATCTGCAGCTTCTGGAAAGTTGCATGACTGATGAGGTTGAGGCCGGCCCCACCATCCACCAGTACGTGGTACATCTTCATGTTGGCGATGGTTGGAGCTACCAAGAGGGGTAGCTGTACGGCACCAGCCATGTTCTTGGGGCAGTCGGAGGCGTTGAAGCTGATGGGGGTCCCTACCCACTTGAGGTGCGGTGCTGTGCTTGGGGTAGGGGCCACCGACGCCACTGCTCGGCGCAGGGTCTTGACTGCGTTCCGGGATGAGGGGTCCGAGGACCCTCCGTAGATGACGTGGAGCGCCTTCCGGTGCTCGTCTTCACTGGAGATGGAGTCCCCACGGTTGTGGACAGTCTTCACGGCGCGCTGAGGCTCCTGGTACCCCATCTCCTGGTCGCCATTGTCCCGGGGGTCGACCTTCTGCTTGCCCTCCCTCTGGCGGAATGGAGCACCATCTGCGCGTGGTTGCTTCCCCTCGCGGAAGCGCTCCGTGAGCTTCTTGATCTCCCGGCACTCACCAGCAGTGTGGCTCCTGGTGTTGTGTACCGGGCACGGCTCACTTCGGTCATCTCCGTCGGGTGACTGTCGTGGCCTCTTGTCAGGGCGCGGCCCCTGAGCTCCGCCGGGTGTTGCGGTTGCAGCAACGGGAGCTCCGGTCGGCGGCTTGATCTTGCCACAGCCTTTCTTCTTGCTCTTCTTGCTGCTCCCTTGGGACACAGCGCTAGCTCCGGGCTGCCCTCCTGCTTCGGAGGCTGGCTGTGAGTGTCAGCTACGCCCTTCTGCTGCTCTGGCACACTTGTCCACCAGACTGAAGAGCTCTGAGACATCTCGCACCTCCCTGGTGGCCAACTTCTCGAGCATCTTCTCATCCCTAACACCCTATCGGAATGCAACCACCACTGATGCATTCTGGATGTGGGGGATGGTGTTTCGCACCTGGGAGAATCGTTGGATGAAGGAACGCAGGGATTCTCCCGGTTGCTTTCGCACAGCGTGGAGGTCTAGCTCCGTGCCGGGACGCGTGTAGGAGCTGCCAAAGTTCGCCATGAACTGTCGGCACATCTCCCCCCAGGAAGTTATGGAACCCTAGGGTAGGTTCATGAGCCATGACCGTGCTGGACCGGTCAAGGCGACGGGGAAGTAGTTGGCCATGACGGCCTCATCCCCTCCTGCCGCGAGGATGGCAGTGGAGTAGATCTGCAGGAACTCTGCAGGGTTGACGCTTCCGTCATACTTCTCCGGCAGGTGTGGCCGGAACTTGCGCGGCCACACTGCGAAGCGGAGGTGGGGGCCCAGGGCCACACACCCCGCCCCTGCTGCTACAGATCCTTGTGCCGCGAACCCTTGGTCCGCTGCTGGCACGGTGTACCCCAGCATGGGAAATGGTGCACCATATACCGGGGGCGCCACCTGCAAGGCATATGGCTTCTGCATATGCTGCGTGGCGTACGCCTGGGGCAGAGGTCACATGGCGAACGTCTGCGGCCCAGGGTGAGTTGAGACAGTCGACATTCTGTAGTCAGCCTCGTGGTTGCGACGCCTCTCCCGCCGTCTCTCGATGGTCATGCGGGCATCTTCCCCCAAGCGACGTCGCTCCAGCTCTGACCTCAGATCAGCCGTTGAGAGCTTGGTGGAGCGGGAGTCTGCCGTCTGCAGGTCAACCGTGGGTGTGCGCGACACATCTGGTTGACCGGAGCGCCGTCCCCGCCACAGCGGAGGGTTGGCGGCAGTAGCAACGAGGTGGTCGACATCGCGGATCCACTGCTGGGTGGCCCCCTGGAGAGCGTCCACAGCAGGCGGATTATGCAGGGAGTGCTCGTGCTGCAGCTAGTGCGCTTGCTGGGGTAGCACTCTGCGCTGCAGCAGATCTTGGGCTTGTAGGAGTCCACGTTGGTGGAGTCAGACGCGGGCTCCCAACCTGTCTGGACACACTCCTCCCTTAGTGCGTCGAGACATAAGCCTCGCTGGTCATCGTTCGCCGGGAACGAGGGCGAGGAGAGATTGCCGCTGAAGGAAGCTTCATCATCTTCGTCGGCGCAGACCCATCTTGAGGGAGAAAAACCCCCTACCTGACTCGCCAAATGTCAAAGTGTAGCGATCGACAATTCCCCCGGGCCTGCTTTAGGGCAGCACGTGGAGGTTCTTTTTAAGAGGGGCTAGTATTCTCGAGAGGGTCGCGTGTTGGTTGTGAAGGAGATGATTGACACAAGGATTTTTACGTGGTTCGGGCCGCCGGAGCGTAAAACCCTACGTCCATGGGAGCAGTGTTGCTCGATGTATTGCTTGAGGCTTAGAACCGGAGTTCTAAGATTGGTGTTCTGGATGAGCTAAGTGTCGAATGCCAAGGGATCCAAACCCTTTGCAACGTTGTCTACTCGAGCCATTTATAGTTCAAGGCTCGGGGGGCTTACAAAGTGGGCCCCAGGACCCGACAGGTGGCCCCGGGGTGATTTCCTGCCATCTACCATATCTTGCAGTGAATGCTGGTAGTTGTCTCTGGCAGTAGCTTCTTAATCGCCATCCTGTCGTCCTGCTAGTGCCGCAAGCTAGGCGTAGCGGCTGATGATGGCAGGGACGGCAGGGCATGTTTTGTCGCTCTGTTTATTGGTCTGCGGCTCCTGACATGGCATGCCTGTCTTCATTGTGACGCGATTGGTCACAGTGTATCCTGACAGAGGCGTGTGCCGCGTCTCCGTGCCTTGGGAAGCGCGAGTCTTGAATGTCTTGATTGGACAAGGCACGGCGTGCTTTTACTCCTGCTGCCTACCGCGCCAGGGTGGGCAGCACTGCACGTGGCCACGTAGCAGGCCCAGGGCCCACCTCTGAGGAGAGGGGAGGCCTTGCCCTGCTGGACACGTGGCACCTTCGGAGCTCACCCCCATGGAGGGGGTGAGGTCCGGTTCTGCTGGCCACGTGGCAGGCCCGGGGCTCACCTCTGAGGAGAGGGGAGGCCTGGCCCTGCTGGACACGTGGCGCCTTCGGGGCTCAACCCGAGGGGGTGAGGCCTGGCTCTATCGGCCATGTGGCAGGCCCGGGGCTCGCCTCCGAGGATAGGGAGCAGCCCGGCCCTGCTGGACACATGGCGCCCTCGGAGCTCACCCCGGCGGAGGCAGCGAGGTCCTTAGGCAGTTTTCTCCTGTGCGCGGAGGTACCCCGTATTCCGGGTACCGACAGCAACCATCACCATGGTGGATGCCATCACCTCCAACTAGCTGATCAACCGTCCCGAGATCGGCGAGCTTCCATTTCACCGGCGCGCTTGCGAAGGCGCGACCCCCAGCGAAGAGATGATGAAGAATGGGAGCGCTGACGTTCTCACTCACTGGTCAGTAGGCGAGGTACTCATATATCCTGTGTGGAGGCTCCCAGGACCACAGTCCTCGCTCCAAGGGACATGGAGCCAGCAAGGCTCAGCTAGGCCACACGGGAGGATCAAGCACCGACCCTATTATGACATCGCTAGTCGGCCTCGACCACACTACCCCTCTGCCCACTGCGAGCCACGCAGAACAGCCCCTGGAGCCGATGCTGCACGAGTTCGGCATTACGAAATCGCTGGCGCTCACTTCGCTGAGCCGCACGACAACCCAAGCCCTTAAGGGCCAAGGGGTAGAGGCTGCAGAGGGCACAGGGGCTGGTAACGACATGGGCAAGATCAAAGAAACGGGAGCTGTCACAGCAACCTGGGCACACATGGGGGAGACCATCAGCACAGAGCCAAATGCTGCATTCCCAATGGAAACCCTTCATCAGCTCACGCCTCTAACCTCAAACCTGGAGCCGTGTGAGAAGACCCGGGTATGCGACCTACAGTCTTCAGATGAACCTAATGCTCTGATGCATATGGAACCACATTCAACCGAGCAAGTTGGGGTCGAACCATCCAACATGAACCGCGGAATGCCGAGCCCTGCACCTGGGGGGCTGGACAGCCCCTTCGGGAAAGCAGCAAATGACAGCTTCATCACACAATTTTTCAAATCACCGCCTCCTGCTCGGCTACCCACCCCAGTGCCGCCAAAAGGAAAACCGCGCGCTCGCACGGTATCTGCAGAACCACTGGTCAGGAGTGCAAGGCAAGCTGGCTGGAAGTCAGCTATCCCTAAGGCGCAGCGAGCAACTCAACGCTTAATCCAGAAGTTCGATCTGATGGGGGGGGGGGAGAGCCCATAACAGAAGAAGTCATGAAGAAGTATGCGGCAATCTACGACCAGCCCCTGCCCCCCCAAGGCGCTGGAAGCAATCCATGCCCTCACAAGCATTGCAAATGGAGACATTGCCTGTGCACCGCCACCTTGGCAGCGGAGGAGTTTGCAGCACAGGCAGCGGCTGCATAAAATGATATGCTAGTAGCGGGAGCCTACACAAGCCCATTATGTTAACCAGGCTATTAGAACCAGTAATTGTTAGGGAAGGGGTGTCCTCATCTTGGGGTTTGGCTGGAGGCACACCTGACGGAGTAATGTACTCAATGTTATGTATTGTGCAACTGTGCACCTGGGACTGGAAGGAAAGCTCAGGCGACCCCCCTCCCCTAAGTAGGCCAAGTGGTATGTGCCAGTTGTTAAGCGAAGTGCTGTTATATGTTCCAAATGGCCTCAGGAATCTCGGTTCTTAGCTGGAATGTTAGAGGACTGAACCTCCCAGCCCACCGCCAGGCTGTACGAGAAATAATAAAAGCTGCATGCCCTACCATTATAACCCTGCAAGAAACCAAGCTGCAGGTTATAGATGGAAGCATCGCATGTAAAACCACTTGGCCAGGGTTTGAGTTTGAGTACCTTTCAGCAAATGGTATGTCATGTGGGGGTGCACGTACAGGCGCCGCCGTGACGTGCGCCGCGCCACAGAACGTGCCGCATGCGCACAGGAGGAGGACACCACGAGGGCTAAGATTGGAAAGAGAGATTAGTTTCTATTTTTATGAGATTAGTTTCTATTTTTACCCCTTAAGTTTAGGAAAGATTGGTTAAGGCCTGAGGCCATATATTCTGTAACCGCAGATTGAGAAGGCAAGCAATAGATTATTATTCCTGATTTCCCGTCTCTTCCTCAACCAAGCCGACGGCAGAGGGGAAAAACCTCGCCGGCGACGACGGACCGCGGCTACGAGCTCCGTAGCCAAGGGCCAGCTACCCTAGTTCTCGACACCCTTGACAACCTGGTATCAGCTACCAGGCGTTCCTCGTCCCCATCTGCTCCGCCGCCGCAACAGCCCTCCACCGTTGCGCCACCTCTAGCTGCCGTGTCGCACCCGTCAGCCATGTCTGAACCATCCACCGCCGACCTGGCCAAGCTGATCGAGACCCTGACATGACGGTGGTGTCCCTGCAGACGTCCGTGGCCGCGCTCCAGCAGGAGCGGCCCGCCGCCTCATCGACCAGTCCTGGAGGCAACGAGGGGCAGCGGAACCACGATCGACCACCACGGTTCCAGAAGATGGACTTTCCCCGCTATGACGGGAAAACCGATCCGCTGATCTTCACCAATCGCTGTGAGTCGTATTTTCATCAGCAGCGAATCATGGAGGAGGAGAAGGTCTGGATGGCCTCCTACAATTTGGAGGAGGGCGCACAGATGTGGTACATCCAGGTCCAGACGGACGAGGGCACCCCGTCCTTGTGTCGCTTCAAGGAGCTGTTGCATCTGCGTTATGGACCGCCTTTGCGCTCTGCCCCGCTGGCCGAATTGGCCGAATGCCGGCGCACGAGCACGGTCGCCGAGTATCAAGATCGGTTCCAGGCGCTCCTCCCTCGTGCTGGTCCGCTTACTGAGGCGCAGCGGGTTCAGCTGTTCACCGGAGGTCTTCAACCGCCGCTCAGCATCGACGTCCGGATCCATAACCCCCAGTCCCTGGCCGCCGCCATGAGTTTGGCTCGCCAGTTTGAACTGAGGGAGCAGTACAACGCCCTTGCTGCCAGGGCGCCGCCCCGTCCTTTGCTGCCGACTCCGGCCGCCCGCCTGGCTCCGGCCATGCCACAGGGTGCCAAAGCAGCCACCCCCGCGACAATCACCGTCGAGGGCCGCCCCTCAAACGCCTTACCCAGGCGGAACAGGAAGAGCGCCGCTGCCTTGGACTCTGTTACAATTGCGACGACAAATTCACCAGGGGCCACAACCGTGTGTGCAAACAGTTGTTCCTCCTCGACAGTATTGAGGAGGACGACGATGGGCCGGCCATGGAGGCTGCCGAGGATGTGGGGACTGGTGAAGCGCCCGTGTTCTCCCTCCAGGCCCTAGCCGGGGTCGCCTTCACCGACACGATGCAACTGGAGGTCGGGCTGGGATCCGCATCCCTCGTCGCCCTGCTCGACTTGGGCAGCACCCACAACTTCATCTCGGAGGCCGCTGCCCTTCGAACTGGCCTGCCTATCCAGCACCGACCTCGCCTCACGGCTCTGGTCACCAACGGCGAACGCGTCGCGTGCGTCGGCGTCATCCACGACGCTCCGCTGACCGTCGGTGGCATTTCGTTCCCCGCCGATCTCTACGTTATGCCCTTGGCGGGGTACGATGTCGTCCTCGGCACCCGGTGGCTCGCCGTGCTTGGCCCGATCGTGTGGGATTTCAGCAACCGCGAGGTCTCCTTCACATACCAGAACCGCGCTTTCTGCTGGCAGGGGCTGGCGGGTCCTCACGTGCCGGCCGTGAGCACGACCACGGCTAGCAGCTCGCTCCTCGACGAGCTCTTGGCGGATTTTGACGACATATTCGGCGAGCCACACGGCCTGCCCCCATCGCGCAGCCATTACCACAGCATTAACTTGGTACCGGGGGTACCACCGGTGGCCGTTCGACCATACCGCTACCCTGCTTTGCACAAGGACGAACTGGAGCGTCAATGTGCGTCCATGCTGTACCAGGGGATTATTCGGCGCAGCAGCTCGGCGCTCTCATCACCAGTCCTTCTCGTCAAGAAGGCGGACGGCTCATGGCGGTTCTGTGTCGACTACCGTGCGCTGAACGCCATCACCATCAAGGACGCTTTCCCCATTCCGGTCGTCGACGAGCTTCTGGATGAACTCCATGGCGCCCGATTATTCATCAAGCTCGACCTCCGATCCGGCTACCATCAGGTCCTTATGAAGCCGGAGGACATCGACAAGACTGCGTTCCAGACGCATGACGCCTTCTATGAGTTCTTGGTCATGCCGTTCGGGCTATGCAATGCCCCTGCCACATTCCAGTCACTCATGAACGACGTGTTGCGCGCCTACCTCCGCCGGTTTGTGCTTGTCTTCTTTGACGATATTTTGATATACAGCGCTTCCTGGGTGGATCATCTGCGCCACCTCCGTGTCGTTCTCGCGGTGCTCCGTCAACATCAGCTTTTCGTCAAGCGCTCCAAGTGCTCCTTCGGCGTGGACATTGTCTCCTATCTCGGGCACACCATATCTGCGGCAGGTGTGGCCATGGATCCGACCAAGGTCCAGGCCATCCACGATTGGCCTCAACCACGCTCGGCGTGGGCAGTGCGTGGCTTCCTCGGCTTGGCAGGGTACTACAGGAAGTTTGTCCACAACTACGGCACCATCACTGCTCCTCTCACAGCCCTTCTGAAAAAGGAGGGGTTCACCTGGAACGACAACGCAGCAGCGGCCTTCAATGCCCTCAAAGGGGCGGTGACGTCGGCGCCAGTACTGGCACTGCCGGACTTCGCCAAGCCATTCGTTATCGAGTGCGACGCCTCGACCTACGGTTTCGGGGTGGTGCTGGTCCAGGAAGGCCATCCCGTCACGTTCTTCAGCAGGCCGGTGGCGCGTACGAGCGAGAACTCATCGGTCTGGTACAGACCGTACAGCATTGGCGGCCGTACTTGTGGGGACGACGCTTCATCGTCAAGACAGACCACTACAGTCTCAAGTACCTGCTCGACCAGCGCCTTGCCACGATTCCGCAACACCATTGGGTCGGCAAGCTGTTGGGTTTCGACTTCGCCGTCGAATACAAGTCCGGCTCTGCGAACGTCGTGGCTGATGCCCTCTCCCGCCGTGACACTGAGGAGGGCGCCTTACTGGCTATTTCGGCGCCTCGTTTTGACTTCATCGGCCATCTTCGTCACGCACAGGCCACGGATCCGGCACTGGTGGCCATCCACGAGGTGGTTTGCGCGGGTACACGCACCGCGCCGTGGACAGTGGTCGATGACATGGTCACCTACGGAGGGCGCCTCTACATTCCACCCACCTCCCCGCTGCTGCAGGAGATCGTGGAGGCCGTCCATGAGGATGGGCACGAGGGCGTCCATCGCACGCTCCACCGCCTCCACCACGGCTTTCATTTTCCTAACATGCGTCGTGTGGTGCAGGACTTCGTGCGGTCGTGCCCTACTTGTCAGCGCTACAAGTCAGAGCACCTACACCCAGCAGGGCTGCTTATGCCGCTGCCTGTTCCAGCGGCGGTCTGGTCCGACATCGGTATCGACTTCGTGGAAGCGTTACCAAGGGTGAATGGGAAGACGGTCATTCTCTCCGTAGTCGACCGGTTCAGCAAGTACTGCCACTTTATTCCCTTCGCGCACCCATACACGGCGGAATCTGTGGCACAGGCTTTCTTCGCCGACACTGTTCACCTCCATGGCGTCCCGCAATCCATCGTCTCCGACCGAGACCCGGTGTTCACTTCGTCGTTCTGGCGCGAGCTCATGCGGCTTATGGGAACCAAGCTGCACATGACGTCAGCTTTCCACCCACAGTCGGACGGTCAGACGGAGTCTGCCAACCGCGTCATCGTGATGTACCTGCGTTGTTTCACCGGAGATCGTCCCCGCCAGTGGCTGCGCTGGTTGCCGTGGGCCGAATACATCTACAACACCGCATACCAGACCTCTCTCCGGGACACACCGTTCTGCGTGGTATATGGCCGTGACCCTCCGTCCATCCGCTCTTATGAGCCAGTGGAGACGAGGGTGGCTGCCGTCGCCCAGGACATGGAGGCTCGGGAGGCCTTCCTGGCTGATGTTCGTTACCGCCTGGAGCAGGCACAGGCGGCCCAGAAGCTCCACTACGACCGGCAGCATCGGCAGGTCTCTTATCAGGTCGGCGATTGGGCACTACTTCGACTCCGGCAGCGTGCAGCAGCCTCCCTACCCAGGACGTCCACGGGTAAGCTGAAGCCCCGATTTGTGGGACCCTACCGCATCACCGAGATCATCAACGATGTCGCGGTCCGCCTGGAACTGCCCCTGGGTGCCCGACTTCATGATGTGTTCCATGTTGGCGTACTCAAGAAGTTCGTCGGCGCACCTCCGGCATCGCCCCCGACCCTGCCGGCCAACCACAACGGCGCGGTGATTCCAGAACCGCTACATGTCGAGAAAGCTCGCTTGGCGCGTGGGGTTCGTCAGGTCCTTGTCCACTGGCGCGGCGAGCCAGCGGAGTCTGCTTCGTGGGAGGACCTCAATGAGTTCCGCATCAAGTACCCCGACTTTCAGCTCGAGGACAAGCTGGACCTCAAGGGGGGGAGAGATGTCATGTGGGGGCGCACGTACAGGCGCCGCCGTGACGTGCGCCGCGCCACAGAACGCGCCGCATGCGCACAGGAGGAGGACCCCACGAGGGCTAAGATTGGAAAGAGAGATTAGTTTCTATTTTTATGAGATTAGTTTCTATTTTTACCCCTTAAGTTTAGGAAAGGTTGGTTAAGGCCTGAGGCCATATATTCTGTAACCGCAAGTTGGGAAGGCAAGCAATAGATTATTATTCCTAATTTCCCGTCTCTTTCTCAACCAAGCCAACGGCAGAGGGGAAAAACCTCGCCGGCGATGACGGACCGCGGCTACGAGCTCCGTAGCCAAGGGCCAGCTACCCTAGGTCTCGGCGCCCTTGACATGGTACCAGGGGTGGCATTCTCTTAGCGTGGAACCCGGACCATATCACTCTCACAAATAAGGTGCAACGGACATATTCACTATCGGTAACTATCAAGTAGCGAACAACAAGTCTAGCTTCACACATAACAGCAGTCTACAGACCAACCGAGGACGCTGCCAAGTTGGAATTCCTCCAGGAACTGGTCGACTGCAAACCCCCATCAGGAGATCTGTGGCTTTGCCTTGGAGGTTTCAACATAATATACGAGGCCAAGGACAAAAGCAACAACAACCTTAATTGGCGTCTCATGGGCTCATTCCACAAAGCCCTGGAGGACACCAACCTTATGGAGATTGCGCTCCAAAACAGACGCTTCACTTGGAGCAACGAGAGACAAAACCCCACCATGGTTCGGCTCGACCATGCCTTTGTTAATCCTGATTGGGAGCTACTGTGCAGTGGCTATGGCCTGCAGGCACTCACTTCGTCGATGTCCGACCATTGCCTCATCTTCCTTCGCCCGCTGGAAATACCAATCAGGCAGGCACACTTCAAATTCGAAAATTTCTGGTTAAAAGTACCTGAATTCCTGGAAGTGGTTGCCAGCGCCTAGGGTGCACCAGTGCAGAGCATGTCTCCAATCAGTGCCTCCAACTGCAAGATGTTGCGCATCACAAAATCCTTACGTAGATAGAGCCGCACGCTGTTTGGGAAGGCCAGAATGCAACTTCATATTGCCAAGGAATTAATATATCGGTTGGACTTAGCCCAAGAGAACAGGCAGCTCTCAGAGGAGGAAATCCAGATCAAGAAAGACCTAAAGTGCAAGGTACTTGGACTGGCTGCCATCGAGCGCTCCTGACGCAGGCAGGCATCCCGAATAACCTGGCTGCGAGAGGGTGATGGCTGCACTAAGTTTTTCCACATCAAAGCCAATGCCTGCTCAAGGAAAAACTTCATCTCCTGCCTGAAAGACGAAACTGGCTGCTACATCTGGTCACACTCAAGAAAAGAAGAAATACTCGAACACTTTTGAAGTATCATTGGCACATAACAACAGCGGCAATGCACACTAAGCTGGCAGGCGTTCGGGTTATCAAGGGTCCTGGGAGACGACATTGACATACCTTTTACAGAGGAGGAAATATGGAAGGTCATCAGCACATCTCCGATAGAAAAGGCTCCGGGGCCTGATGGATTTACCGGTGCCTTCTACAGGAAATGTTGGCCGATAATTAAGCACGACCTCATAGCAGCACTACAAAGTATATATAATCTGCAAGCTGGGCCGCTGTAAAATCCCACACTTGTTTTCCCATGTAAAATGAACTTGTGAGATTCAGGTCACAATCATGAGTGAGCTAGTGTTCTATAAAGTGAAAAGAGTGTTTACTCAAAATCTAAATTTTGTCATCCCAAAAAGAGGATTCAAAACTGTTGGTTCAAATTTTATGTTTGAGGCATTCAAATTTGAAAGCTGACCCCATCATTGAAATCATCAGCTCCAAATTTTTGGCAATACACAATTTCACAACATTTCGATGTGGTTTGACTATGTATTTGTAAGAGGACATTAAATGGCATTTGAGTTCAAATTCAAATTCGAACTTGGAAGAAACTTTGCCACATGTCCAAATGAATTCCAAAATTTAGCTATCCATATTTGAATTGATCACCTGCTAAATCTGGAAGATATTTAGGAAGATATTTTGGGGAGGAAAATGGGTGGACCCACATGTCATTGAGTCATTGTGACTTGCACCCGAAGTTTAGTCTCTGTTCAGTGTCAAGCACATACCGAAGAGCGTTCTCCGAGCGCCACCGATTGCAGACGAGCCACGTCCCCATTGCTTCATCGCGCTGGCAACCAGCTTGTGGGATGCCACAGCTCTCGGCGCGATCTTCTCCCTCACAGACCGAGACAATACTTCTTTGCTTCCTCCTCTCACACGACACACAGAGAACAGAGCAACTAAACCGCCGCTGCCTCAATTCCGATTGGGAAACCGGCAGACCTCACACACACCGCCCCTCTGAGATGCAAAACGGTTCTGCGTGAGCTAACCCTTTCCTCAGCGCAAAAATGGCTCGAGCTACGGCTTCACAAACCTAGAACACCGTTTCTTCGCAGCGACTGAGCGGTGCCGATGATCGGGCGCAAGAGGACAGCTCACACCCGAGGCTTTCACGCCTGAGCAAGGACGGATAAAGGGGCGCACGACCTTCACGCTGCTTCCACCCAAACCTCTAGCCAAGCAGTGGACGACCGAGAGCGAATTCGGGAATTTTGCTCCGGCGTGCACAAACCGAGCGACTGGTACGAAAATCCAAAATTCTCATTCCCTATTCGTTTTTAGATCACCAACTCTTGCACACAGGGGCTGGACTAGCCGGCGATCGTTTGCTCTTCACAACCCTAGCTCGGAAACGCACATAGACAGTACAATTTCTAGGTTTTCTGAGCTCACACGCGGCGGATGTCTCGGGCGCGGTGACAACCTAGTTGGAGCCGTTGCCGAGCAAGTTTGAGGCCATGTTGATCATCCTCGAGGTCCACTGGTGCTGTAGCGCCGTTCACCTGAGAGTTTGGCGGGCTAAGACGATCGGACGACGGCGCCAGAGTGGTCCCGAGGCCGCCGCACGCTGCGGACCGGTTTCCAGCCACGGGCAGCCCGAGAAAACCTCACCAACGGATTCCCCGTCCTCAAAAAACCCCCGGGTGGCGAAATTCGGGCGAGGGGGAGGAGCTGCTGCCGGCGAGGTCACCGCCCGCGCGAGAAAGTGAGCGGGAGGAGGAAGAAAGGGTTGGGCCCTGCGGTCAGTGCTAGAATTTAAAATTCGGATCGGCTGTGGCTCTCTGATCCGGTGTGGCTACGCCCTAATAACCGTGTAGCCCCAGTGTGGCTCGAATCTCATTCGCTGCAGTTTAAAACCGTGGGCCCAGTCAATTTCCAGTAGCAAATAAATTCCAGATTTTGCCACCACTTTGGAAATTCATATCTATGTGTAGGAAACTCCAAATTGAATGATTCAAATTGGGTTGGATTCAGTTTGCAAAGATATATCCAAATAGGAACCCCAATTTGTATGAAAGGCAATAATAAATTCTGGAAAATTCTTTGAAGGTTTTCTGAAAAAAGAATATTGAGGGAATTTTGGAGATATTTTGTTATCCATTTTCCAAATGGACTTCAAATTGCATAGGAATTCAAATTACAAATTCGAATTTGGTTGAAACTTGCCCAATTATCCAAATGCAGTTCAGATTTCAACTCCAAACAATTGAATTGGTCATTTGTCAAAGTTGGAGATATTTTAGAGGGATAAGGAGGGGCTGACTGTGGGACCTACATGTCATTGGGTGGGGCAGCAGACTTACAAGTGAAGTTGCTCTCTGTTTCACTCGAGCAGACCGAAGTCTCACCCGGGCGACACCGGGACACACCGAGGACACCTCCTCGTGGCCTCACTCGCACTGGAGAGCTGCATCCCAGCATCATCACCTCATCCCGTGCTCATTTTTCCCACAGAACTGAGGGCCGACCTCTGTTCTTCCTCACGCACGGACTAAACCGAGCACTGCCTCGCCGCCACTTCGGTCTCAATCGGGAAACCTCGTTCCTCTGCGTACCAAGCCTCAAGCAGTAGCAAAACGGCACCACGGATCCCTCCACGACCTCCTCGGACCACAGCCGACCGATTCTTCGCCTTCCTCACGCGGGAACAACTTCTTCTTGTGGCGGTCGAACTCAACCGAAGAAGGAGGGTCACGTGGACAGCCCGACTGGGAGCTTCTCACGGCCGAGCAAGAGCATCCTTGGGAGCGCTAGGACTTGATGATGCTCATCTCCAAAGCTCAAGCCCAACCATGGATCATCACCAGCGAATTTTGGGATTTTCTTCTGGCCGGCACAAAACGACCCGCGGGTACTAAACCTTCGAATTCTCGATCAATTCTTGCTTAGCGCCCACAAAATTGCACCCACATGAGCTAGAATTGATAGTGAACAATTTTGCTTCGCAACCCTAGCGTGAAAACGTCGGTAGATGGCCTATTACGAGTTTTTGCGACGGCGACCGTAGCGGTGAGCCTCGGGCGCATGATGAAAGCTACCTTGGAGCCCTTCCCGAACCTTTGTGTGTCCATGTCGAGCATCACCGTAGCCCACTGATGCTGTAGAGCCGTTTAACTGGGCGTTTGGCAGGCTAGCACGTCGGGGCGATGTCGCCAGAGTCGGATTGTAGCCGCCGCACGCCACGAGCTAGGTTGGAGGCTTTGCCGGCTCGGGTAAACCACACTAGGCTGTTCCTCAGGTTGAATTAGGCCCCTACATCAAGTGGTAGCATAGGAGGTGGCCGGAGAGGCGAGTTCCGGTGAGCTCCGGGCGCGGGCTCGCGCGGGAGCCAAAGGTAGAAGAAGGGTGCTCCGGCCCCCACCCGTCGGTGGCAGTAAAGTTTAAACTGGATTCGCTGTGGCTACGGTATCCCTTGTGGCTATGGTCAGAAATCGTGTGGACCACGGTGTTGCTGCGCTGAGAAGCCGCCACGTCACCCCATGACCCACAGTCAGACATTTAAAACTTTTCCCCGGTTTATTTGAATTTCAGATTTTCTTCAAATTTTGGAAGAGCGTAACTTTTGCTAGGAAACTCCAAAATTAGTGATTCAAATTGGGTTAGGTTCAGGTTGAAAAACCCTATCCAATTATGCAACCCAATTTGTATTAAAATCAATATTTAATTCTGGAAAATTCTTTAAATACTTTCAGCAAAAGAATTTTAGAGGGAGTTTGGTTCATCCAAAAATACTCAAATTTTGTCATAATAATCCATAGGATGTTAATGAAGTCCTGTAAAAATTTCATCTCAATTGGAGTTGATTTGAGTTGGAGAATTCAGATTTCAATTTGTTGTGCTCAAATGAATACAGAAACTTTTCAGAAAAAGTCCCAAACTTGAAAAATTCAGTTCTGGCCAATTCTTAGCTCCAAAAATCCTAGGGAAATTCATGCAGGCTCTATGAACTATAATTGAAATGGTAGTTCACTAAGTTTGGCATGAACATGTGAATTAATTCAAAATTAATTCCTTTTTGCTTATTTGCTTAGGGAATGGTTCTGAATTAACCACTCAATGAAAAGTGTTAATTTTTGGTCCAGATTACTTTCTTGTGACAAGGAACTCACATGAAAAATTTAAGCTCCATTGGAGCTGTGGATCCTCACTTTTCTGTTTATCCCCTTTAGGTGATTAAACCACAAAGTGAGGGATACACTTAGCCTTAATCATTTTTGCTTAACCTAAACCCATCCACTAGCACCAGTGTCATTTTAAATTCTTAAACAGAGTTCCAGTTTTTTACTTGTCATTAGATCTTGTTAGAAAAAGTTTTACAATTAAATACATATGCATTTCATATTGTCATCGACGTGGGAGATTGTGAAGCAAAAGGGAGTTGGATCAAGGAGTAAGGTGATCAGCAACACAAACTGATTGTAAAATCTAGTCACCTGCAAAACAGACAAACCCCGGTTTGCATTCAAGCAATTTGATAAAGTCTTTTCATTTCTAGAGATCATAGCTATGAAATATTGATTGCATTAGATCTACATGATATTGCAAACCCAATTGCATGACCATAGTTACCCAAGAGAGAAAGGGTAGATTAGCACCTGCTCGAGTGGATTTAGGCTACACTAAAGGTTACTTTGGAAGGACCTGTAGAAGTTAAGTAGATGGAATCTTGTAACACCCTCAATTTCACTACCATGCATTGCATACATTTTTCATGTAGAAAAGCATTTAAAAAGAAGAAGAAATAAAGAGAGGAATATAGAAGCAAATAAAATAATAAAAGGGAATAGAAATGGAAAATAATGAAAATAAATAGGAAAGGATAAGAAATAAAAAGAAAAAGAAAAATAAATAAAATAGCCAAATTGGGCCACCCCAATTTTTCCCCAAATTTCCCCCTTCCCCAATTTGTTTCCATTTTTCCTGATTTTCCCCAAATTCCCCAAACTTCCACTACGGGGAATTTCCCCCACATTGGGGGGAGGGGGGATTTTCCCCCAAATTGGCCGCACCAAATTAGGCGGGGGGGGGGGGGGGGGGGGGGGTGGCGGGGGACCCTAATTGGGCCCCACCCCTTGGCCACAGCCCATTAGGGGGAACCCTAGTCCCACCTCTAGGACTCTTTTGGGTTTTTATTTTCTAATTAAATACTAGCCATTGGATGAAAATAAATAATAAAATCCTAGCCACCCTAGCTCTTTTCCCCCTTATAAATATAACCCCCTCCCTAGCCGCCCACCCCTTTTTCTTTTTGGCCGCCGCCCCCTGCTGCCAAGCCGCGCCCCCTTGCTGCCAAGTCACTGACTCCCCCCCCTGCCAGAATTCAGCCACCGTCGAGCCCCGTCACGCCTCGCCGTCACCGGAGAAGAAGTCCCGACGTTCTGCCCTACCCGCAGCCCCATAATTCTCCACGAAAAATCCTCCGCTGCTGCCATTGCTAGGAGGGAGGCCCTGCCACAAGGAAGAAGTGAGGTAGGTCTTCGTTACCCCTCTTACAACGTCGCCGTTGTTTCTACGCACCTGTTTTCTTCACCATCTGCGAACAGAAAAATTCTGCGTGTGGAGGCCCCTTCCAAAAAAATGCCCCAATTTTCGCTAGACCGTGTTTTGGTCAATTTTTGACGGTGGGATTGATCTACAAAGTGGGCCAAGATCATCACCACGTCCACCCTTGATCCCAGCAACCTTGATCATAATAAAACCCCATGGAAAGCCTATCAAAACATGCAAGAACATATGCAAACTGATTTTATAAAACTGCACCATAGGAATTGCATTCATTCACCTCATTGCATCTTGAGTAATGTTTGTGCATGATAATTGATTGCTGTAAATTTCATATGTGCGTTGTCGTCAGTAGAAGAACAAGCTCAAGAGGTCGTCTATGAGGAGCTACAGCACCAAGAATTAGAGACGCTTGAGAAACACGAGCCACGGGAGCAAGGCAACTGTCCCTTGACCATATTGATCACATGTTTTCAAAACTGTTTTGCTTGCTAAATCTCCTATGCTTGAGTCAACTTGATGGGACACCATTTTATAGGAGTTTACTAGCTTTGTTAACCATCCTTGTCGCCAGAAAAGTTGATGAGTCGGGTATTGTCATTTTTCCTTTTTGCTTCGCTCAACTTACAGGATATGGGAAGCTGAAATAAAACTTGTTTGCTATTGCACTCATGATATTAAAGATGACGAGAACTTGATGATGTTGATGAGCATGGAATCGGAGATATCTAGGCAAGCTTGGTTCGTGGATGTTGCTGAATGAGATGGTGGTTTACTTGCCGTAGATCTAAGGATCGGTTCATGCGAGCACATGCCAGGAAAACAGTGCCACCACAAGGCCAATATGGGTGCGGCTTAGCTGACTAATTAGGTGTGTTGCTAGCTCGTTATGGACCGTTGGATGGTGCGGGGAATGGGAGTTGAGAGGGACGGCCCTGGGAACTGCATGGCACAAGAGGGGGCCCATGGATGGGAGAATGGAGATTCGAGCCTGCCGGTGAAACCTCAGTGGGTCCGTACATTCTAGTAGCCCCTTTAGGTTTGTAACACCCTCAATTTCACTACCATGCATGGCATACATTTTTCATGTAGAAAAGCATTTAAAAAGAAGAAGAAATAAAGAGAGGAATATCGAAGCAAATAAAATAATAAAAGGGAATAGAAATGGAAAATAAATAGGAAAGGAAAAGAAATAAAAATAAAAATAAATAAATAAAATAGCCAAATTGGGCCACCCCAATTTTTCCCCAAATTTCCCCATTCCCAAATTTTTCCCAATTTTCCTGATTTTCCAAAAAATTCCCCTAGGGTGAATTTCCCCCACATTTGGGGGATGATTTTTTCTCCAAATTGGTCATACCAAATTAGGGGGGGGGGCTAATTGGGCCCCACCTCCTTGGCCGCAGCCCATTAGGGGGGGAACCCTAGTCCCCCACCTCTAGGACTCTTTTGTTCCCCCACCTCTAGGACTCTTTTGTTCCCCCATCTCTAGGACTCTTTTGTTCCCCCACCTCCAGGACTTTTTGGACTTTTATTTTCTAATTAAATCCTAGTCATTGGATGAAAATAAATAGTAAAATCCTAGCCACCCTAGCTATTTTCCCCCTTATAAATATAACTCCCCCCTAGCCGCCCACCCCTTTTATTTTTGGCCGCCGCCCCCCTGCTGCCAAGCCGCGCCCCCTTGCTGCCAAGTCGACGACTTCTCCCCCCTTGAGGCCTTCTACGAGGAGCTACAACACCAAGACTTAGAGACACTTGAGAAACACGAGCCACGGGAGCAAGGCAAGTGCCCCTTGACCATATTGATCCCATGTTTTTGAAACTGTTTTGCTTGTGAAAACTCGTATGCTTGAGTCAACTTGATGGGACACCATTTTATAGGGGTTTACTAGCTTTTTAACCATCCTTGTCGCCGGGAAAGTTGATGAGTCTGGTATGGTCATTTTTCCTTTTGCTTCGCTCAACTTACGGGATACAGGAAGCTGAAATGGAACTTGTTAGCTACTGCACTCATGATATTAAAGATGATGAGAACATGATGATGTCGATGAGCATTGAATTGGGGATATCTAGGCAAGCTTGGTTCGTGGCTGTTGCTGAATGAGATGGTGGTTTACTTGTCGTAGATCTAAGGACCAGTTCATGCAAGCACATGCCAGGAAAATTGTGCCACCAAAAGGCCAAATATGGATGCGGCTTAGCTGACTAATTAGGTTTGTTGCTAGCTTGTTATGGACCGTTGGATAGTATGGGGAATGGGAGTCGAGAGGGACTGCCCGGGGAACTGCATGGCACAAGAGGGGGCCCGTGGGTGGAAGAATGGAGATTCGAGCCTGCCGGTGAAACCTCAGTGGGTCCGTACATTCTAGTAGCCCCTTTGTAAAGGCTATTTTCTGATCTCTTGGCCATACACCGATGGTTGTGTACTGGTATAACGGAGGTTCTCTCTAGTCGCCGATGGGTGACAAAATCATAAACTTGTGGGTGAAGTGGTGCCACCTCTGCAGAGTGTAAAACTATCATGATAGTCATGCTTCCAGTCACAAGCACCTGTCCAACTTCCATGATTAGAGGCAAAACTTGGGATGTTTATTCGGGTATGGTCATTGGGACTGGTTTTGGGACTGTTTTGAGTCATGACAATGAATTTGGCTTCGGCTATATGAAAATGAGATGGTGATGAATAATTATGAGTATGGTATGAACTTGAGAAAGATTAATGGCTGGTTGAGGCTTGATAAATGTTGAATTATGATGAAGGAATGTTGATGAATTACTTGGTTATGATGGGGTTTAACTCACTTAGAAATAGCTGCTGTTTTTACCATGTTTGTAAAATAAAATTTGCTTGTTGCAATGAGCCGCTTTATTCCCTGCCTTGTTGTAAGCTACATGTCATACTTTTCCCGCACTTGTTGAGTACGACATGTACTGACCCTTGCATTCCCACACATATATCAGCTACAGGAGAAGAATATTTTGAGGAACATGTGGAGTACTAGGCGTGCGCACTACCGTCAACATGCCTGTGAAGTTGAAGTTGGAGCCTGTTGTCTTAGCCATTATCCGCTGTTGTTTAGAGTCTTCCGCTGCTAAATAAGTTGGATATTCATGAGTGAGACATTGAGTCAATGCAGTAAAGTATTTAAACATTACTCGTGCGTGGTTATATTCTGAATTTCAGTTTGTGGAATACATGTGTTTGTGTGATGAACATCCTAGGCACACATATGCATTCACTTGGTTCAATTTTCAGAACCGGGTGTCATAAATATACTCGTGAGTTTAGGGCTTGGTTTCATCAGAACGGGTTATGAATAGAATCAGTGAGGAAAAATTCACAAATGACAAAATGAGACCGGACAGGGAGATTTACATGCAGCAGGCTGCAGACCGTGCGTGCATAGCCCTGCCTGTGTTGGTTAAGGCCCGTCCGTGCTTGGCCCTGTTGGACAAATTTGAGTTGTATACCGGCGCATACTGGCAATATGGGACCCAGGAAACCGATTTACCTCGTGAAATCCACATTGGAACTTTTCCAATTGGCTTAGGCTTTAAGAGTCAGTACAGCAGGAGGTAACTCGCTCAAGAACATATCACTGCAGGTATGTACCTTGAGGGAGCTTGCTGTTCAGGGCGATCGGATTGCATCCGGTGTGGAAGAACTTGGGAAAGGTGGCTGCGTACAACATCGGTCGAGGTTGCTGTTGGCAACTCAGAGTATGGGTGTACGTGTCGTGCAGTCCGGACGTGTCCTGGTTCGAATCACCATCGCTCACGGTTATATGAGCATACTTGCCCACTGTGTCTTGACGTAGTAAGAATTGAAGTGAATTATTTTGAATTGATAAGGATTGTGATCTAACTTGTTTGGCAACCATGTTTGAGTTAGAGATAGTGCAAACTAAGTTTACTTCACCTTGTGCAAGAAACATCACAACAAAGCGTTTCTTGTTTGATTGTGGAGTTGCGAAGCTGACCGGCTCAAGGTCTTTAAAATGAGGCTTAAAATTTGAAATTTAAGGATCAACTGTAGGTGAGTTCTTTATGCAAATTTAACTACCTTTTTCAATCCGTCGTGCATGTAGAGTTTCTTGTTTAGAGGAGACGGATCAGTCTTGCTAAGCCTATGTTCTCACGCTTGCTATATGAGTGGTTTTGTAGGTTAAAATCGATGCTATGAGGAGGTTGTCTGGTGAGACTCGGAGACTTCCGAGTTGTTAAACACATGGAGAACCCAGCCGCTGCAGTTGTCTTCGTGTTGCTAGCGAGAAGAGTCCGCGGGCTGGACATCTTCTCGAGTGCTTATTAGATAACAAGCGTAGTCTTCCGCTGTAGCTATTTGATGTAAATAATTTACAAAGAACACTTGTAAGCTTCCACTTTTGATTTATGTGATATGGTTTAACTTATATGTGTGTTGTTGGGTGCCGCATATCACGGCACCACCCAATGCGATTCCTGGACGAGCGGCACGGCTCCGTGATCGGGTCGGGCCCTGCCAGCGTGGTATCAGAGCTGCATTGGGAATAGCGCACGGAATAAGGATTGTATTACGACAAAAACATAGGATACGGTGAGAAAACGATACTAGGCCCACATAAGGACTACTATATTAGCCTAATATGAAGGTGGCAACCTAACTTATGTGTTATGTCAGAAAATCATGCATCTCGGGACTTTCCATGTCTTGAGGGGTGCATGTATGCGCTGTCCATCAGTGCGTACAAGCTTAAGGGTGGAGCCTCACGGGTGGCAAGTAACCCGGCCAGCTTTGGTATCCTCTATTGACTCTTCATGTTGTTTGGGATATTCGAGCAATGCCCTTCCCTGGCGTTCTACGGGCAAGTACGGGAGACCCCGTCACGTGGTTAGTAACATGAACACGTAGCTCAAGGCGTGTTTGGCTTGAGAACCACCCGTGCGAGTGAAGACAAATGGGTGTATGGAACTGTATTGGGACCGGGTTCGGTGTGCAGCCGAACCTGATGATTGTGTGTGACTTATGCAGATATTTGTAACACCCTCAATTTCGTATCCATGCATCCATACATATTTCATATAGAGAAACATTTTAAAAGAAGTAGAATGGGAGAAAGGTAACTAAAAAGAGCCAATTCCAATTCACCGAGGAGCGCCGTCGACACTTCCCGCGGCCTGCTGGCCACGTGGCGCCTTCGGAGCTCATCCCCGCGGAGGGGGATGAGGTCCGGCACTGCTGGCCACGTGGCAGGCTCGGAGCTCGCCTGTACGGAAAGGGGCGAGGTCCGGCCCCGCGGGACATGTGTCGCCTCCGGAGCTAGTCTCCACGGAGAAGCGAGGCCCAGGTCCGCTGGACACGTGTCGCTCTCGGAGTTCACCCCTGTGGAGGGAGTGAGGTCCGGTCCCGATAGACACGTGTCATCCTCGGAGCTCACCTCTGAGGAGAAGGGAGGTCCGACACTGCTGGACACGTGTCATCCTCGGAGCACACCTTCGAGGAGAAGGGAGGTCCGACACTACGGGACACGTGTCAACCTCGGAGCTCGCCTCTGAGGAGAAAGGAAGTCCGGCGCTGCTGGACACGTGGCACTCTTGGAGCTCGCCTCTGAGGAGAGGGGAGGTCCGGAATTGACACATGGCACTCTCGAAGCTCGCCTCTGAGGAGAGGGGAGGTCCGACACTGACACGTGGCACTCTTGGAGCTCGCCTCTGAGGAGAGGGGAGGTCCGGCACTGACATGTGGTGCCCCCAGAACTCGCCTCTGTAGAAAGGGGAGGCCCGACCCGCCAGACACGTGGCGCACACGGAGCTCGCCTCTGAGGGAGAGGGAGGTCCCGCCCGCCAGACACTTGGCACATGCGGAGCTCGCCTCTGAGGGAGAGGGAGGTCCCGCCCGCCAGACACGTGGTGCAACCGGAGCTCGCCCCTAAGGAAAAGGGAGGCCCGGCCCACGCTGGACGCGTGGAGCCTCCGGAGCTCATCCCTGTGGAAGGACGAGATCCTTAAGAGGTTTTCCCCTGTGCGTGAGTACCCGGTACTGAGGAAACTGACACGATTTCTTCCACGCTGCTACCACACACAAATCAATTGGAGATAAGTTGTTAAGATCCAAAATAAATTGAATAGGACTCTTATTTGAATTCCAATCGGAGTAGAACTCTTATTTGTCCCTTTATAAATAGAACCTGAAAACCCCCTTGGCCGTAACACCTTTTCCCAAGTCGATAACTTAGAGGCCCTAGCCCCCAACTCGCCGAGCTGACCCCCTCCGCTGAAGTTCAGCCATCGGTGAGACCGCCAACGAGCCCCGTCACGCTCGCCGTCGCCGGAAGAGAGCCGACGATCTGTCCTGCTTCCGTTGCTAGGAGGAAGGCCGAGGTAGGTCTTTGTTACCACCTTACGATATCATCGCGGTTTCTACGCATCTGTTTCTTCGAACATAAGCTTTTTCGTGTGGACAGATCATGTGTTGATCGGTTTTTGACGGTGGAATTGATCTAGATCCTGAGTCAAGATCATCACCACGTCCACACTTGATCCTTACACCTTTGTTCACCATAAAACCCCATGCAAGCCATTAAAACACACAAAAACACGTACAAACTGGTTTAATAAAACAGTACCATAGGATTTGCATCCATCTACATCATTGCATCTTGAGTAAAGTTTGTGCATGATGTTTGATTGTTATAATTTTGTATGTGCATGGTCGTGAGTAGAAGAACAAGCTCAGGAAGCTATCTATGAAGGACTACAACACCAAGACTTCGAGACACGTGAGCAACAAAAGCCACAGGAACAAGGCAAGTGCCCCTTGACCATATTGATCCCATGTTTTGGAACTGTTTTGTTTGTGAAAACGTGTGTGCTTTAGTCAACTTGATGGGACATCATTTTATAGGAATTTACTAGTTTTGTTAACCACCCTTGTCGCCGGGAAAGTTGATGAGTCGGGTACGGTCATTTTTCCTTTTTGCTTCGCTTAGCTATGGGATACGGGAAGGCGAAGTAGAACATGTCTAAGTACTGCACTCATATGAATAATGATGATGAGAACTTGACGATAATAATGAGCATAGAATCGGGGGAGATCTAGGCAAGCTTGGTTCGTGGATGTGGTAGAATGAGATGGTGGTTTACTTGCCGTAGATCTAAGGACCGGTTCATGCCAGCACATGCCAGGAAAACAGTGCCACCACAAGGCCAAATATGTGTGCGGCTTAGCTGACTAATTAGGTAAGTTGCTAGATTGTTATGGACCGTGGAAGGCGCGGGGAATAGGAATCGAGAGAGGACTGCCCTGGGAACTACATGGCACAAGAGGGGGCCCGTAGGTGGGACAATGGTGATTCGAGCCTGCTGGTGAAACCTTAGTGAGTCCATACATCTAGTAGCCCCTTTGTAAAGGCTATTTTGTGATCTCTTGGCCATACACCGACGGTTGTGTACTGGTATAATGGAGGTTCTACAGTACCCGATGGGTGACGAAATCACAAACTTGTGGGTAAATTGGTGCCACCTCTGCAGAGTGTAAAACTATCATGATAGCCAGGCTTACGGTCACAAGCGCCTGGAAAACTCACATGATTAGATGGGATGGTTATTGGGATGGTTATTGGTATGGTTATGGTATGGTCTTGGAATTGGTTTCGGGACTGTTGAGTCTTGGTAATGAGAATGATATTGGGAATGTTGAGTCATGACAATGAGTTTTGGTTCGGTTATATGATTATGAGATGGATATACATATAAGATGAAGTTGAGAAAAGTTAATGGCTGGATGAGACATGATAAGTGGTAAATTATGATGGAGGTATGTTGCTGTTTTAATTGGATATATATTGGGATTAAATTTCACTTAAAGATAGTTGCTGTTTTTATCATGTTTGTGAAATAAACTTTGCTTTCTGCAATGAGCCTTTTTGTTCCTACCTTGTTGTAAGCTACATGTCATACATTCTCTGCACTTGCTGAGTACGACATGTACTCACCCTTGCATTATCATACAAACATCAGCAACAGGAGAAGAGTACTTCAAAGATCATGTAGAGTACTAGGCGTGCGAACTACCATCAACTTGCCTGTGGAGTTGAAGATGGAGCCACTGCCGTGCTTAGTTTGCTTCCGCTATCGTTTAGAGACTTCCGCTGCTAGAATAAGATAGAGACTTTCACTGCAAGAATAAGTTAGAGATTGATGTAATAAAGTTCTTAAACCCTATTATTCGTGGTTATATTCTGAATTCAGTTTGTGGATTACATGTGTATGTGTGATGAACATCCTGGGCACACATATGCATTAGCTGGGTTCCGTGTTTTACGGGACCGGGCGTCACAGATTGGTATTAGAGCCACGTTGACCGTAGGATGCAAGCCTAGGTAGAATGCACAGATTGGCATCAGAACCACATTGACTGTAGGATGCAATCCTAGGTAGAATGGACACTCTAAAACACATAGGAACATCCCTCTAAACTGCTATTTTCGAAAATTTCTTGCTGCTGCACTTCCTTGTCAATTCAGCCACCGCAAAGTGCTATTTTCAGCCCTCTTTTCTCTTCTTGTGGACAGCAACACCTTTGTTTTCTTGCTCCATAACTTCTAATGCTTTGGAGTTATTTCTTCCTTCTCTAAAAGTTTCTCATGTCCTATTTTTAGGTGCCAGTGATCAGGAGCACGACACACATAAGTACTCGTTCACCACCATGTGGGAGTGCACTTAACCCCATTGAGGTGTCTGATATATTGACCACCCCGTCACATGGCGGGAACAGCACCGGTTCACATGAATAAGTTTAGGATTCCCATTGAATAAACTGTCATAGGAACGTTTAAACCGTAGTAGTTTGAATAGGAGTGGTATGTGAACTTTTTTGATGATTGCTTGTGTTGTGTGCTTAGTGTGAGTTGTGGGACGCTTCAACGTTGTCCATATCCCCACATAGTAGAGAGATGTGAGATGCTTCGGCATGTGTTCATATCCTCATATAGTAATAACAGAATATATTTAGTCCATCCACCTTGATGCATATAGTTGGCGGGGTCAAACTGAACTTCTAACTTCTATTCTACTCAACTCTCTCTCACAGATGGTGAGGGAAAACGCCAGCCGTCAAAGGAGGAACGTTCGTGGCAACCATGAACCCCAAGAGGAGGGCCACGTTGAAGTTCCTGAGAATGCTGACCCCGGGGCAGATGCAAACAACATTGAACAATTGATGGCTATGCAGAACCAACTCATGCAATCCATGATACAAACTTTGGGCCAGCTGCAAGCCAACAACAACAACCATCCTAACCCCGTTCTTGCACCACCGCCACCACCGCCGGCTCACAACAGACTGGGAGAGTGTAAGGGCCTAAGTTTTTGGCACATACTCAAAGTGTTCAGCACCACACACACACTTCATTTGAAGAAACTTGATGAGTACATTTGAAGAGCAAGTAAACACAATCAACATGCTCATTAGTGAATGAACTCACAATATACAAAAGTGGCATTTCCCACATACATCATATAGGGGCTGGGCACATGAAAAATTCCTACACCTTGCTAGGAATGTCCATGCCAAATTTCCCCCAAATCCAAAACCTTTTGAGGTCTTTTGGGTATAACTAGCAAAAGGGTGGTTTGAACTTAAATTCAAATTCAAAGTATTTTCTATCCCCTGAATTCAAAAGTGGGAGGCATATTCTTACTCAGCACAATTTTGTGAGCTCACACACCAATTTTCACTCCATTTGGAGTTGATCTTGACATGAGCTAAGTTTAGCAAATTCAAACTTTATTTGAATTTCAAACTGCATATGTGCTGAAATTTAGTCAAACAAAAACCAATTTAAATTCTATCCAATTCAAATGGCAAAGGGGTAGATAATTCAAATTACCAGGGTTAATTGGGTCTCTACTGTTTAGAGCAGTGGGAAAATTTTAATTTCAGAGGTTAAGCCCCGGGTGGGACCCACATGTCAGCCTCTAGAGCAAATTCAACCGACTGAAGACTCAACACTCGGTTTCTCGGGGTTCATCCGAGGGCGCCACCGAGCTGATTGCCGGGACAGCTCCTGCTCGGGCTGGCCGCGTCGACCGACGTCGCCCTGCCTTCTTATCCCCGAGCCCGAGCCGGCGAGCGAGATATTCGGCTGCTTCTCTGCTCCCTCGCGCAAGAAAAACAGCTCTCGCTGCCGCTCTCTCGGTTGATCGGAGAAGCCCACGATCACAGCCTCTCCACCCCCTGCAACCTGCAAAACGGTAAGAAGGACTCTCCTTCTCCTTCCGCATTGCTGTAAATTGGCTGAACTCGGACGATCTCGACCATGCCGAGAGTTCTTTTCGGTGACCTAAGTCCGCCGCACCTCGGGCTCCTGTGGACAGCCCAAACGGGAGGGTGTTACGCCCAAGCTAAGGCGTCCCTGGACACGTTAGGGACTGGTGCTGCTCACCCCCGAGCCATAGCCCGAGTGTTTGATCACCAGCGACGAATTTCAGTTTTCGCTTTCACTCGGCGCAGACCGACCTTCGGGTGCGGATCCGCCAAATTCTCACCCCATAGTAGTTTAGAGACCCTCAAACTGTTCCTACACGATCTAGGCTTAGTGGCGCACAAGTTAGCTTCGCAACACCTAGCGTGGGAACCTCCATACATGGCGTATTTCAAAGCTTGCCAACGGCGGCTTGTGCGCGAAGCATCGTGTGCACGGTGAGGGGCCTACAAAGGACCTCTCCCGAGCTGGTTTGAGCCCATGCCGAGCTTCCCTAGGGATCACTGATGCTCTCCGGCCTTTTGCTCGATCGGTTGGGGTGCTAGGAGGACCAGCCGACATGGCCGAAGTTCTTCCGAAGCCGCCGCTCGTCGCCGACTATGTGCCGGTAATTTTCATGACGAGCTGAGCCCAGCATCATGTTCCCCGGATGGATTTAGGCAGAGGTGGTCAAAATCATGGAGTTTGGAACACCACAGAGGCTAACGGCGAGCTCTCCGGCGAGGGGTCGCGGCGGCCGAGCGCGGGAGGCCGGAGGTAGACGAATCCCCCGGTCCCACGCATCAGCGGCAGATATTTTAAAATCGGGATTCGCTGTGGTACCGGATCGGGTGCGGCTGTGCGTGAAAGATTCCGTAGCCCCGTGTGTCGACCGCTGAGGAGCTGACACGTAGCCCCGGTCCCACACGCAGCAGTTTAAACTTTTCCCGATTTTCAGATTTAGTTCAAACTTCAAACCCACATAACTTTGGCTAGGAAACTCCAAATCGAGTGAACCAAATTGTGTTGGATTCAGCTCTCTGAGTACCCTTTGGATTCAGCTCTCTGAGTACCCCAGAATTAATTATTCAAAATTCAAACTGGTTAGAATTTTAACTAGAGAACCCTTGGGAGGAAAAGTCTGAAATATTGCTGGGATGTTCACCAAAATATCCCTGAGCTACCATAAAAATTTCAGATCCATTTGAACTCGTTTGATCCATCTAATAGTGTGATTAATAAAACTGTTCCAGAGAAAATAGAAAATGTCCAGAAACATTTTCAGAATTTCTCTGAAATTGTTTAGCTCATATCTCTAGCTAGGAAACTTCAAATTAAGTGAGACCAAGTCCATTAGAACCTTCTGAAAATCTAGTTTTCAGAAAGTCATGGCTTGCTCCATGAAAATCCCTAGAACACCCTAGGAGCTCCAATTAAGGTCAAGTACGTAATTATTTGTGGAGAGCTCAAATGAGCTTTACTGCAATTAAAACTTGACAAAGTCTCTGTTTAGGTTGTAATCAAACCACAGCAAAAATTTCAGAGTCATTAGATCTGTTTAGTTAAGACTTATAGTCTTCACAAGTTTAAGTTCAATTCAAATGCATTTAAATTGATACATATACTTGATTTCTCATGTAGTCGCTAAGGTTGAGGAGGAACCCGAAGTCTTAGACTTCGTCACTCCGGAAGAGCAGCTAGCCTACGACCAAGAGCAGCAAGGCAAGCCCCGGTTTGCATTAACCTTTTCATAAAGTTTTATTGTTTTGAGAACTTACTTTGAGTACCACTTACTTCTTGCACTAGAGTCTTGTTTGAAACCCAAATGCATAGCCAAGAAAACCATGGGTTGGGATTAGGATTGAGAACCCCATTTAGCTACTTCAATGCTAAGATAGTGTAGGATTCGGTACAAGTCGAGTAGTTGGAACTACTCGCGAGGATAGGCTAGAGGCACATTGCTCGGGTAGAGGTAGCAAATGAAACACATGGCAAGAAAAATGAGACCGAGCGGAGAGTAAGGGCAGCAGGACTTTGGGGCCTGGGTGCTATAGCTCCGCTTGTGTCGATTGAGGACCGAGCCATTTGCGGGCCTGTTGAACAAGCTAGAACAGTACCAAAGACCTATCGGCTATATGGGAACCGGGAAACCGATGTAACTCGGGTAGCTGGGTGTTGAGGCATAGCTGGTCGTTCAGAGGGTAGGTTGAGAGCTCGAGGTGTAAATCGGCTGGCGGCACTGTGGATGCGCGCAAAGAGACCTCTTGCTCGGGACGATCGGACCGGTTCAACATTTGGCTAACGGGTGAAAGGTGGTTGTGTATGACGTTCGTGATGGTTTCCATAGGCAACATCAAGTACGGGTGTACGTGACAGGTTATTCGGGTAACCCTGCAGGTGTAAATCGATTATAATCGCCGTCCCTCGCGGTCAGTGAGTACCACTTGTTCACTGTACCGTGTCATAGAAAGAACAGGCTAGATACATGTTAAAAGTTTGCTGATTTGAAAGACATACTTTGCTTGTTAATGCCTTGTTGTAGTTTAGAGCTAATTAAAGTTCTTTTCAACTTTGGGCAAAGTACATGAGAGAAATGTGTTTCTTGTTTGATTGCGGCTCTCTCATGTGCCTTAGCGTAAGGTTCTCCACAATCTGCTGCTAAAACTTGAAAGTAAGGTTCCACTTATTAGGCGAGTCCTTTGCAACTTGTTTTACCTCTTGTAGCCTATAACCCTTCATGTAGAAGTTTCATGTATAGGAGAGACGGGTCAGTCTTGCTGAGCCATCGTGCTCACTTCTTGTGTTTGAAGCTTTTGCAGGGTTCTATGAGGAAGGGACTCCCGAGGAGGAGACCAAACCCCAGGAGGGGAACCCCGTCGAGTGGGAGTCGTGCACGCCGCCGTGTTAGTGTGTGTGCGTTCTAGCGTGGACACGTTCACGGGCTGAACGTGAACTCGATGCGTAGTCAACGCCCGTGAGGGTAGACTGAACGTATTTTGTTGTACAAATGTTCACAAACCTGTTTATGTAATAAAACTTTGCTTCCGCTTTGTATCTTTGATGTGTGTTATCTGGTGCTGTGCAACGCAGCACCCCTCAGTGTGATCCTGGCTCGACAAGGTCGTGGGGTCGTGTCAGTGTGGTATCAGAGCTCGCTTGAGGTTTAACGCACTACGAAAGTTATCTTTTTCAAAAAAAAATCGGTGAGGAACGAGTTAGTAGCCCATATAAGGATGTTATTAGTGTATAGAAAGTGGCATACTAACCTATTTGATTATGTCGAAAAATTGTGCATCTCAGGACGCTTTATGTCTTTGGGGTTGCACGTAAGCACTGTCCACCAGTGCGCACAAGCTGAAGGGTGGAGCCCCACGGGTGGCAGGTAACCCGACTCGCTTTAGTATCCTCTACGACTCTTCATGTCGTTCGGGGTATTCGAGCAACGTCTGTCCCGGGTGTGTTTTGGTCAATTTGGGAGACCCCGTCACGTGGTCAGTAACGTGAACATGTAGCTCAAGGTGTGCTTGGCTTGAGAACATCCGGGCGAGTGATGATGGCCAGGTGTACGAACTGTATGGATACCGGGCTCGGTGTGCAGCCGGGTCTGACGATTGTTTGAGTTATCTGCAGGTAGTCTAACCACGAAACGGTAGACGTTTAGCATCCGTGTGCGATTGACGTTTAGTGCCACTGAACTAACGAAGCCGACTAAGTCCGGTATAGGTTTTTCTTTGTGAGGACGTAGTACCGACATGATCTGGTGACGCATCGACGTCACATCTCACTAAATGAGCAACTGCATTGTAAAACTTGAAAGTTTTAATCCAGAGCACTAAAACATGATGTAACTCCTTTCCTTAATCAGGATATTCAATTTTAACAAGTTTTCAACTTATAGGATACTAAGGACAGAGTCCCCTGTTTTCAGCTGAATTAAGGCTGCAGTTAATCAGAGGTTAGAGGTTGAGTTCTTTCGAGGTTGGGGTCATATGATACATTTATGAAAAGCTTTGGAAAAGATTTACAACTTTTCTGCTGATGTACAGAGATGTTTCATCCCCTAACCAATCGAAAAATGCAGTAGAGTTGAAACTGTCCAGAAAACAGGGCAGAGCAAACACTCTCTGTAACTCTCTGTAAATTGAGCATAACTTCCTGCATAAAAATCCAAAAATAGAAAATGAGGTAGTTCTGAAAATTTTATGAGATGGATTACAACTTTGTAACAGAAAGTTTTGTCAGATTGGGAGTAGAATTAACTGGAATTCTTGGATCAAATCAGTATCTCAAACAGGGTGGTGCTGTCCAATTTTCTTCAGAAATTATGTTAACTTTGACATCTCCTAACTTTTGAACCAGGACAGATCTTAGGCCAAGCAAAAACTTTCTGGAAAGCTACTGAAGTGAGCTTTAACTTTTGTGCTGAGCTCCAGGATTGGTTTTGCTTTTAGCATGGTCTAAATCAGGTTGGAATGGAAACTGGTCAGGACTGTCATGATTGGACAGCAAATCAGCAGTCAAATTTGTATAAATTTGAACTATGTTTCCAAGTTTTATGAGTTCAATGACATGTTTTATGTTATAACTCAATGGTTTACTGTTCAAATAAATATTTGACATTTCTCAAATATGTTTCTACAGATAACAGCGGATAGACAGTTGGAGAACGGGTAGGTGGAATCTCACTGTCCTCACCACAGCGGCTATCCGGAAGCCTTGAGGCAAATGCTTCAATATTTCGGGTATAACAAGATGCCACAGTACTTCGCCAAAGAAGAAGGCGAGGAGGGGAATAAGATGTGGACGATCCATGTCGAAATTCCTGCAGGACCTACGCCACCCGGTTGGGCACCGTTCACCGTTACGGTGAGAGGTAGACAGCCGGAGGGAATGTGGCAAATGGCAGCCCGTGACACTATGTCGTGTTTCTGCCAACTACATGTGAGAGCTATGGAGGGCACTCCATACACGCTCGTTCCGGTGGAGGGACGGGCTAATCATGTGTGGGAAGAAAGGTACAGGGAGGCAACAGATCCGAGTTGCCCAAGGTACAACCCCACGGAGGCGAACCTCAGCCTCCAGATAAGGGCGGGAAAGGCCGTGATGGATAGCCAAGGTTTTCATACGGAATGTCTCGCCATGAGGCTCAAGGAGAGCAACAGCCATGGAGATCATTTCGCGAGTGCTCACAGCGCACTCCGCAATGTTCTCCTTCTGACGATTAAGCGACTGAACGAACAATATAATCAGTTGCATCATCTGAAGAAGGCGAAGAAGAAAAGCCGTGTCGACATCGCGGCCTTGCAACAACAGGTGCAGGCTCTGACCTAGCAGAACGAGGTCCTCACTCAAGAGTGGGACGACGCTATTGAGGAGGGGCAAGGCTGGGAAGAGGACTACAACCAAGCCATGGACGAGGTGCACGCGTTGCAGGACCTCGTACCTCCGGTAATGGGCATACCGGTGGTAGGTTCCGTACCCGTGGTCTTGGATCTTCCAGCAATGGGAGAACCCGAGCCGGAAGAGGAGATTGTAGACCCATAGCCACCAGCAGAGGTACCGGAGGAGGACGACTCACAGGAGGTCGAGTTCTACTCCGAGTAGGGGGTTACCGTTGCCAAATAGGGCAGCTGGGGTAATGTAACCCAAACTTTTGTAATCGGTGACATGTCATGTAGACATTAGTGCATGTATAGGTAGTGACGACATGAGCACGACTTCTCGGAGACCCAAGACTAATGTATTTTGTATAAAGTTTATGCTTTTATCAATATATGTGAATGTTGTGCAAATTATTCATGCGTCACTTCAATACCTACTGTTTCATATGGAATTTTAAGTATGACATGTGCTGGTCGCTGCTGTTTTGAATTTCAGAATGACTCGTACTCGTGCCAACCCATACGTTGGGGGTTCCAGTCAGGGGGGAGAGACCTCCCAACAGCCTCCCGAGGACTCCTCGGGACAGCAACAACAACATCCGCCGCCGCCACCACCAACGGTTACATTGGCCGCCATCGTTGCGGCAATGGCGGGTTCTCATCAGTAGCACACGGAGTTGCTGCAAACTCTCATTGCAAATACGTCTCGACCAGAGAGGCGTCAAGATCGTGAGGAGCGCCAACAGAGCTCCTACTCCAATTTTCTGGCTACTCACCCCCCGGTATTCTCAAGGGCAGATGAACCCCTCGATGCGGACAACTGGCTCCGCACGATGGAAATGAAGTTCGGGCTGCTCCAAGTGAGTGGGCAGCGCAAGACTCAGTTCGCGGTCCAACAGCTCCAGGGATCCGTGAGCACGTGGTGGGCGAACTACTGTGCTTCGCAGCCCACCGAGCGAGTTATGACCTGGGCGGAATTTCGGACGGCCTTCAGGGCCTATCACATACCGCTGGGTCTAAAGAAGAGGATGACGCAGGAGTTCTTGCACCTGCAGCAAGGGAGCCGGAATGCGCTGGAATACTCCAGGGCGTTCAATGATCTTGCGCTCTACGCTTCGTATCACGCCGATACCGACGAGAAGCGACGGGATCATTTCTATCAGGGGCTTAACCCGCTCCTGATGGACAAGCTGGTGATGTTCAATTGCGGCAGCCTCAACGATATAATTGATGCTGCGATTGTTCAGGAGGACTCCAGCAAGGAGTTAGCGGCGGCGGAAAGGAAGCGAAGCGCGCCACAAAGCAGCGGAGAAGGAGGTGGTCCTTCTCAAAAATACCGGATGGTGAATCGCCCACCATCAGGTCCATGCTGGCAGCCACCACAGAGGCCGATGCCATTCCACAGTCGGCCATATTCTTCACCGTCATTCAGGCCGGCACTGCCAGTACCACCTCCGCATCAACAACAGAAGCGGGCAATGCCGTGTGCGTATGCACCTCCGCAGCGCATGCCGGGCTTTTGTTCCCTGAACACCGGCCAAGCAGCAGCCACATGCTACAAATGTGGTCGTCCAGGACACTTCGCCAGCAGTTGTCCGGAGAGGCAAGGCGGCGGAGTTGCACCGCAACTTCCGGTCAGGAATCAGCCCCGGAACCTCACTAATGCGCGGCAGGCAAACCCTAGGCCCGGCACCGTCCACCAACTTGCCATAGAGGACATGCAGGAGGATGAACCAATCCTTGCGGGTATGTTCTAACTCCACCAGCATCCTGCCATAGTGTTGTTTGATTCAGGCACCACACGTAGCTTTGTTAGCCAAGCATTCATGGCTAAATACAGCTTGCAAATACTACCCACCGATTGTCCATACTTGATTTGTTCACCGGGTGGGAAAATTTCAGCAAGCATGATGGTTCCAAAAGCGCTATTATGCTTAGCGGGTAGAGTGTACCCTACGTCTCTCATAATTTTAGAGGGTCAAAAGGTTGATGTCATCTTAGGGATGTCGTGGTTAACCCGCCATGGCACTGTGTTAGACACCATCCTCCGAGTCGTGCACTTGAACTCAGAAGTGCACGAATCTCATTCCTTATTTCTGGACAGTCCAGAAATAAAACTTCCAAGTGTGTATCAATCCACAACCATCAGATTGGAAGATATTCCAGTGGTCCGTGAGTTCCCTGACGTGTTCCCGGATGATTTACCGGGGATGCCGCCCGACAGAGAGGTGGAGTTCAAGATTGAACTTGCACCAGGAACCATGTCAATATTCCGAAGGCCGTACAAGATGGCGCCCAAGGAATTTGCTGAACTGAAGACTCAGCTAACGGACTTGCTAGAGAAGGGTTTAATTAGGCCAAGCTCCTCGCCATGGGGCTGTTCGGCATTATTTGTGAAGAAGAAAGATGAGACATTGCGGCTTTGCATGGACTATCGTCCACTAAACGCCGTAACCATCAAGAACATGTACCCGTTGCGACGGATGGACATGTTGTTTGATCAGTTGGTCGAAGCAAAGATCTTTTCCAAGATGGACTTAAGATCCGGGTACCACCAGATTAAGATACGGGCTGAGGACATTCCGAAGACGGCTTTCTCGACGAGGTAAGGGCTTTATGAGTACCTGGTCATGTCCTTCGGTCTCACCAACGCTCCAGCTCACTTCATGTATTTGATGAACTCAGTATTCATGCCGGAGCTGGATAAGTTTGTCGTGGTCTTCATCGACGACATACTGGTATATTCCAAGTCGGAGGAAGAACACAAGAAGCATCTGCGTATAGTCTTGCAACGGCTGCGGGATCACAAGCTATACGCAAAATTCAGCAAGTGCGAATTCTGGATATCGCAAGTGCCTTTTCTCGAGCATATCATCTCAGCAGAGGGCATCGCTGTAGACCCGAGTAAGATCACACAAGTGCTGAATTGGAAATCCCCGAGAACTGTTCACAAGGTACGGAGTTTCCTCGGACTCGCGGGATATTATCGGAAGTTCGTTCCGAACTTCTCGAAGATTGCCAAGCCTATGACAGAGCTGCTAAAGAAGGCTACCAAATATGTTTGGAGTCCAGCATGTGAAGCAGCGTTCAAGGCATTAGTGAAACACCTAACATCAGCACCGGTTTTGGCGCAGCCAGACACAACAAAACTGTTCGATGTGTACTGCGATGCATCCGGCATTGGGCTCAGATGTGTGCTGATACAAGACCGAAGAGTGGTCGCGTATGGATCACGGCAGCTCAGGAACCATGAGCAGAATTATCCAACTCACGACTTGGAGCTCGCTGCCGTGGTGCCCGCACTTAAAATGTGGAGGCACTACCTACTCGGTAACCTCATACATTTATATACCGACCACAAAAGCCTGAAGTACATATTCACTCAGAAGGAGCTAAACATGAGGAAGTGAAGATGGTTAGAGTTGATAAAGGATTACGATATAGAGATCCATTATCACACCAGCAAGGCAAACGTAGTGTCAGATGTGCTGAGCCGCAAGTCACACGTCAACAATCTGACCATCACACCGGTGGAAGAGAGCGAATCATCACTGCATGTGATTCCACATGGAGCTCTCTACAACTTAGCTTTGATCTCCACCATCTGTGAAGAGATAGCGGCAGCAGAGAAACATGACAAGGGCATGTCGCATTTGCGGAGACGTATAGACAGTGCGGAGCTGAAATGTTTCCGGAAAGACGGAGACGGCGTCCTATGGTTTAAGGACCGGATCGTCGTACCCCGTAAACCGGAGTTACAGAAGAAAATCTTTGATGAGGCTCACTTGTCAAAGTTTTCTATTCACCACGGCAGCAACAAAATGTCTCAAGAACTCAGAAGCAAGTTTTGGTGGACACGGATGAAGCGGGAGATCACAAAGTACGTGTCCAAGTGTGATACATGTCGAAGGGTAAAAGCAGATCATATGCGGAAACCGGGACTGCTACAACAACTGGGCATTCCTGCCTGGAAGTGGGAGGATGTGAGCATGGACTTCATCGTCGGTTTACCCACCACTTTTCAGAAACATGATTCTGTGTGGGCGATCATCGACCGGCTCACCAAAGTTGCCCATTTCATCCCGGTCAACACCAACTATAATGCCAAGAAGTATGCTGAACTGTACATCTCACGGATCTTATGCTTGTACGGCGTACCCCATACCATCATATCGGATCGGGGCACCTTATTTGTGTCCCGTTTTTGGGAGCAGCTACATGCCGCGTTGGGAACAAAGCTGATCCGTAGTTCAGCATACCACCCGTAGACGGATGGGCAAACTGAGCGGGTAAACCAAATCTTAGAAGATATGCTACGAGCTTGCGCTATCAACCATGGCAAGAACTGGGATGATCACTTGCCGTTGGCCGAGTTCTCGTACAACAATGGGTACCAGGCCAGCATCAAGATGGCGCCTTATGAGGCGCTATATGGGAGAAAATGCCGCACACCACTGAATTGGTGTGAGTCTGGCGAAAGGGTTACCTTCTGGATTGATATTGTCAACAACGCGGAGGAAAAGGTTTGACTGATTCAAGCGAACCTAAAAGCCGCCCAATCCCGACAGAAACAATATGCGGACCGGAGAAGACGCCCATTACAGTTTGAAGTCGGGATCACGTATACCTACGCGTGTCTCCAATGAAGGGCGTGAACAGATTCGGGGTGAGAGGAAAGTTGGCACCCCGATTCATCGGTCCATTTCAGATTACAGAAAGATGTGGATCGGTAGCATACCAGCTGAAATTAGCAAAAGCACTTTCCGGTGTGCACGACGTCTTTCACATCTCCCAGCTGAGGAAGTGTCTCAAGCTATCAACTGCCGTTCAGCTGGAGGATATAGAAGAACTGAAACCGGATCTCACGTATCGGGGGAACCGGTTCAGATTATTGATGAAAAGGCCCAAACCACACGCAACCGTACGTTTTGGTTCTACAAAGTTCGATGGAGTAATCACTCCGTGGATGAAGTGGCATGGGAGATCGAAGGATTTCTTCGTGCAAACTACCCCGACTTTTTTCACGTCGCATATACGGTAATTTTTCCACCATCCTCTCTCTCATTTTCACCTTATAATCTCGGGACGAGATTCTTTTAAGGGGAGAGGAATGTAAGGGCCTAAGTTTTTGGCACATACTCAAAGTGTTCAGCACCACACACACACTTCATTTGAAGAAACTTGATGAGTACATTTGAAGAGCAAGTAAACACCATCAACATGCTCATTAGTGAATGAACTCACAAGATACAAAAGTGGAATTTCCCACATGCATCATATAGGGGCTGGGCATATGAAAAATTCCTACACCTTGCTAGGAATGTCCATGCTGAATTCCCCCAAATCCAAAACCTTTTGAGGTCTTTTGGGTATAACTAGAAAAAGGGTGGTTTGAACTTAAATTCAAATTCAAACTGTTTCTATCCCCTGAATTCAAAAGTGGGAGGCATATTCTTATCAATTTTGTGAGCTCACACACCAATATTCACTCCATTTGGAGTTGATCTTGACATGAGCTAAGTTTAGCAGATTCAAACTTTATTTGAATTTCAAACTGCATACGTGCTGAAATTTAGTCAAACAAAAACCAATTTGAATTCTATCCTATTCAAATGGCCCAGGGGTAGATAATTCAAATGACCAGGGTTAATTGGGTCTCTACTATTTAGAGCAGTGGGAAAAATTTAATTTCATAGGTTAAACCCCGGGTGGGACCCACATGTCAGCCTCTAGAGCAAATTCAACCGACTGAAGACTCAACACTCGGTTTCTCGGGCTTCATCCGAGGGCGCCACCGAGCTGGTCGCCGGGACAGCTCCTGCTTGGGCTGGTCGCGTCAACAGACGTCGCCCTGCCTTCTTATCCCCGAGCCCGAGCCGGCGAGCGAGATATTTGGCTGCTTCTCTGCTCCCTCGCGCAAGAAAAACAGCTCTCGCCGCTGCTCTCTTGGTTGATCGGAGAAGCCCACGATCACAGCCTCTCCACCCCCTCCAAGTTGCAAAACGGCACTAAGGACTCTCCTTTTCCTTCCCCGTTGCTGGAAATTGGCTGAACTCACGATCTCGACCATGCCGAGAGTTCTTTTCGGTGACCTAAGTCCGATGCACCTCGGGCTCCTGTGGACAGCCCAAACGGGAGGGTGTTACGCCCAAGCTAAGGCGTCCCTGGACGCGTTAGGGACTGGTGCTGCTCACCCCCGAGCCATAGCCCGAGTGTTTGATCACCGGCGACGAATTTCAGTTTTCCCTTTCACTCGGTGCAGACCGACCTTCGGGTGCGGATCTGCCAAATTCTCACCCCATAGTGGTTTAGAGACCCTCAAACTGTTCCTACATGATCTAGGCTTAGTGGCGCACAAGTTAGCTTGGCAACACCTAGCGTGGGGACCTCCATACATGGCGTATTTTGAAGCTTGCCAACGGCGGCTTGTGGAGGAAGCATCGGGCACACGGTGAGGGCCTACTTAGGACCTCTCCCGGGCTGCTTCGAGCCCATGCTGAGCTTCCCTAGGGATCACTGATGCTCTCTGGCCTTTTGCTCGATCGGTTGGGGTGCTAGGAGGACCGGCTAACACGGCCGAAGTTCTTCCGAAGCCGCCGCTCGTCACCGACTATATGCCGGTGATTTTCATGACGAGCTGAGCCCAGCATCGTGTTCCATGGATGGATTTAGGCAGAGGAGGTCAAAATCATGGAGTTTGGAACACCACAGAGGCCACCGGTGAGCTCTCAGGCGAGGGGTCGCGGCGGCCGAGCGCGGGAGGCCGGAGGTAGATGAAGCCCCCCGGTCCCATGTGTCAGCGGCAGATATTTTAAAACCGGGATTCGCTGTGGCACCGGATCGGGTGCGGCTGCGCACGAAAGATTCCGTAGCCCCGTGTGTCGACCGCTGAGGAGCTGACACGTAGCCCCGGTCCCACATGCAGTGGTTTAAATTTTTTCCCGATTTTCAGATTTAGTTCAAACTTCAAACCCACATAACTTTGGCTAGGAAACTCCAAATCGAGTGAACCAATTTTTTTGGATTCAGCTCTCTTAGTACTTTACATCAAATCAAGTTCCACTATATGAAAATCTTTATTTCTCCAGAATTAATTCTTCAAAATTCAAACTGGTTAGAATTTTAACTAGAGAACCCTTTTGAGGAGAAGTCTTAAATTTTGCTGGGATGTTCACCAAAATATCCCTGAACTACCATAAAAATTTCAGATCCAGTTGAGCTCGTTTGATCCACCTAATAGTGTGATCAATAAAACTGTTCCAGAGAAAATAGAAAATGTCCAGAAACATTTTCAGAATTTCTCTGAAATTGTTTAGCTCATATCTCTAGCTAGGAACCTTCAAATTAAGTGAGACCAACTCCATTATAACTCTCTGAAAATCTAGTTTTTAGAAAGTCATGGCTTGCTCAATGAAAATCCCTAGAACACCCTAGGAGCTCCAATTAAGGTCAAGTACGTAATTATTTGTGGAGAGCTCAAATGAGCTTTACTGCAATTAAAACTTGACCAAGTCTCTGTTTAGGTTGTAATCAAACCACAGTAAAAATTTCAGAGTCATTAGATCTGTTTAGTAAGACTTATAGTCTTCACAAGTTTAAATTCAATTCAAATGCATTTAAATTGATACATATACTTGATTTCTCATGTAGTCGCTAAGGTTGAGGAGGAACCCGAAGTCTTAGACTTCATCACTCCGGAAGAGCAGCTAGCCTATGACCAAGAGCAGCAAGGCAAGACCCGGTTTGCATTAACCTTTTCATAAAGTTTTATTGTTTTGAGAACTTACTTTGAGTACCACTTACTTCTTGCACTAGAGTCTTGTTTGAAATCCAAATGCATAGCCAAGAAAACCATGGGTTGGAATTAGGATTGAAAACCCTGTTTAGGTACTGCAATGCTAAGATAGTGTAGGATTCGGTACAAGTCAAGTAGTTGGAACTACTCGCGAGGATAGACTAGAGGCACATTGCTCGGGTAGAGATAGCAAATGAAACACATGGCAAGAAAAATGAGACCGAGCGGAGAGTAAGGGCAGCAGGACTTTGGGGCCTGGGTGCTATAGCTCCGCTTGTGTCGATTGAGTACCGAGCCGTGTGCGGGCCTGTTGAACAAGCTAGAACAGTACCGAAGACCTACCGGCTATATGGGAACTGGGAAACCGATGTAACTCGGGTAGCTGGGTGTTGAGGCATAGCTGGTCGTTCAGAGGGTAGGTTGAGAGCTCGAGGTGTAAATCGGTTGGCGGCACTGTGGATGCACGCGCAGAGATCTCTTGCTCAGGACGATCGGACCGGTTCAACATTTGGCTAACGGGTGAAAGGTGGTTGTGTACGACGTCCGTGATGGTTGCTGTAGGCAACATCGAGTACGGGCGTACGTGACGGGTAATTCGGGTAACCCTGCAGGTGTAAATCGATTATAATCGCCGTCCCTCGTGGTCAGTGAGTACCACTTGTTCACTGTACTGTGATGTAGAGAGAACATACTTTGAAAGACATACTTTGCTTGTTAATGCCTTGTTGTAGTTTAGAGCTAATTAAAGTTATTTTCAACTTTGGGCAAAGTACATGAGAGAAATGTGTTTCTTGTTTGATTGCATCTCTCTCATGTGCCTTAGCGTAAGGTTCTCCACAATCTGCTGCTAAAACTTGAAAGTAAGGTTACACCTCTTAGGCGAGTCCTTTGTAACTTGTTTTACCTCATGTAGCCTATAACCCTTCATGTAGAAGTTTCATGTATAGGAGAGACGGGTCAGTCTTGCTGAGCCATCGTGCTCACTGCTTATGTTTGAAGCTTTTGCAGGGTTCTATGAGGAAGGGACTTCCGAGGAGGAGACGGAACCCCAGGAGGGGAACCTCGTCGAGTGGGAGTCGTGCACGCCGCCGTGTTAGTGTGTGTGCGTGCTAGCGGGGACACGTTCACGGGCTCAACGTGAACTCTATGCGTAGTCTATGCCCGTGAGTATAGACTGAACGTATTTTGTTGTACAAATGTTCACAAACCTGTTTATGTAATAAAACTTTGCTTCCGCTTTGTATCTTTGATGTGTGTCATCCGGTGTTGTGCAACGCAGCACCCCTCAGCGTGATCCTGGCTCAACAAGGCTGTGGGGTCGTGTCAGAGAGTTTATGAGGACTCGACCGCCTACTTTTGAACAAGCTAATGACCCCATCGAGGCTGATGACTGTTTGAAAGTCATAGAGAAGAAGCTTGACATTGTTCAGTGCAATGATCGGGAGGAAGTTCTCTTCGCATCGCACCAACTTATGGGAGCAGCCACTGACTGGTGGGACGCTCTTTGCAATACTCATGTAAACCAGGAGACTATCACTTGGACTGAGTTCAAGGAGAGTTTCCGCTCTCATTACGTCCCTACTGGAGTCATGATGATTTAAAGGCAAGAGTTTGAAGGTCTCCGCCAAGGCAGGAAGAGCGTGGATGAGTACCTCAACAAGTTCACGCAGCTGTCAAGGTATGCCCCCGAGGATGTCAACTCAGATCAAAGGAAGCAATACTTGTTCATGAGAGGGTTGAACAATGAGATCCAAGTTCAACTGCTCAACAATGACTATGCAAACTTCCAGAAGCTAGTTGACAAAGCTATAGTGGTTGAGAGCAAGATCCGTGAGATCGAGCAAGAGGGCAAGAGAAAGATGCCATACCAGCCACAAGGGAGCAATGTACGTCCCCGTTTCATGCCCCCAGCTGCACCACAGTATGGCTCGTCTGTTTCTACTTTCCGCCCTAATCAACCACCACAGCAACGTCCTGTTATGCAAGCACCTCGTGTGCCTTTGCCTCCTGCGCCCCGACCCAACATGGGCGCTTACACTCAAAACCACCCTCGCCCCAACGTCCCTGCTGTATTGGGCAACAAGGCATGATTTTCATGCGGAGAGACAGGACACTTTCCAAGTCAGTGCCCAAGGAAAGGCCTTGGACAGCCAAGCAACGCGCCCAAGCAGAACCCACGACCGAACGGAGGAGCTAATCAAGGCAACCGTGGGCAGCAGAACTATGCTCGTGGCAATGTGAATCATGTCTCCGCTGAGGAAGCGCAACAGGCTGAGGACATCGTGATTGGTATGTTCCTTGCCAACTCCAACCCAGCCACTGTTTTATTTGATTCCGGAGCATCGCATTCATTCATATCATCCAAGTATGTTGCCAAGTATAACCTGCCCATATCACACATGAAATATACTATGTTGGTTAATTCTCCCTGTGGAGAGATGAGGACTAATATAGTATGTACCAAAGTAAACCTTAAAATAAGGGGGTAGACTTCCTTGCCAACCTTATTGTCTTGGATTCCCAAGGGCTTGATATAATACTTGGAATGGATTGGTTAAGCAAGCACAACGGAATAATACAATGTGCTAAGAGGAGTGTGCAGTTGACAAACTAGCACGGAACTCGTATTGAGTTCGAGTCAGCCCAACTGGCAACCGAGAAGGCAACGTTGAACCACGTCGAAGAAGCAACATTGGAAAGCATTCCGGTGGTTCAAGAATTTTCGGACGTGTTCCCGGAAGAACTTCCAGGTATGCCACCTGACCAGGACATTGAGTTTGCCATTGATTTGGTACCTGGAACCGCACCTATAGCAAAGAGGCCATATAGGATGCCCGTTAATAAACTAGTGGAACTCAAGAAGCAAATTCAGGAGCAGCTAGAAAAGGGTTTTATACGCCCAAGCTCGTCACCGTGGGGAGGCCCCGTGCTCTTCATAGACAAGAAGGATGGGACCCAAAGGATGGGTGTGGATTATAGGTCTCTCAATGAGGTGACGATCAAGAATAAATACCCGCTGCCTCGTATAGAAGACCTGTTCGACCAAATGAAGGGTGCCCAAATTTTCTCTAAGATTGATCTTCGGTCGGGATATTTCCAGCTGAAGATTAAGCTCTCCGACATACCCAAGACTGCCTTTCGAACAGGGTATGGTTCGTATGAA
This sequence comes from Neostapfia colusana, assembly GCA_030760725.1. Classification (NCBI taxonomy): domain Eukaryota; kingdom Viridiplantae; phylum Streptophyta; class Magnoliopsida; order Poales; family Poaceae; genus Neostapfia; species Neostapfia colusana. The sequence continues at coordinate 24,389,212 of JASWHV010000017.1, read as the reverse complement.
TATACCGTTATGTCTTTTGGGTTAACGAGTGCACCTGCATATTTCATGTACCTCATGAATAAGGTCTTCATGGAGTACTTGGACAAGTTCGTCGTGGTTTTCATCGACGATATCATGGTGTATTCAAAAAGTGAGGAAGAACATGAAGAACACTTGAGATTGACATTTTAGAGACTGCGAGAGCATCAATTGTATGCCAAGCTCAGAGGGTGTCAATTTTTGCTAAAGGAGATATTGTTCCTGGGCCACATCATCTCCGAGGAAGGAGTATCGGTTGATCCCGGAAAAGTGGGAGATGTTCTAAAGTGGAACCAACCGCAGAATGTGAGAGATATTTGGAGTTTCCTTGGGATGGCTGGATACTACCACCGGTTCATCAAGGATTTCTCCAAAATAGCGAAGCCTATGACGGAGTTACTAATGAAGGGAAAAGCATTCCAATGGACACCAGCGTGCCAAGAAAGCTTTGAGGAGCTCAAGAAAAGGCTAACCACAGTGCCGGTCTTGGTATTGCCGGACGTAAGCAAGAGCTTTGACATATATTGTGACGCATCAAGACAAGGGCTTGGATGTGTGCTCATGCAAGAAGGACAAGTGGTAGCCTATGCGTCAAGACAACTAAAGAAACATGAGCTAAATTACCCCACACATGACTTGGAACTCGCAGCCGCGGTACATGCCTTGAAAATTTGGAGACATTACATCCCTCGCCACCGATGTGAGATCTATACGGATCACAAAAGCCTCAAGTACATATTCACCCAAACGGATTTGAATTTGAGGCAACGTCGATGGTTGGAACTCATCAAGGATTATGATGTGGGAATCAATTATCACCCCGGAAAGGCCAATGTAGTAGCTGATGCATTGAGCCAAAAGAGAGCATGTCACCAACTAACGGTTTGGGAGCTACCGTTCAAGCTGCGCAAGGAGTTCGAACGGTTACATCTCCGGTTCTTGAACGAGATGGAAGTGATAGAACTCAACTCTTTGCTGGAACAAGAAATACAAGAGGGCCAAGCAACGGATGAAGAAATCAAGGAAATCAAGTAAAGGATCCGACAAGGCAAAGAAAAGGATTTCAAGGAAGACGAGAAGGGCACGCTTTGGTTAGGGAGAAGGATTTGTGTGCCTAACGTGAAGCACATCCGCGACCCGATATTAAAGGAGGTACGTGATTCACCCTATTCCATACATCCCGGCTGTACAAAGATGTACAAGGACCTGAAAACTTGCTATTGGTGGGATGGTATGAAAAGGGACATAGCTGAATATGTTGCCTTATGTGACACGTGCCAACGGGTGAAGGCCGAACATCAAAGATCTGCTGGACTGTTGCAGCCATTGAAAGTGCCTGAGTGGAAGTGGGAAGACATCAGCATGGATTTCATCGTCGGATTACCACGTACTCGGTCGGGTTACGACTCAATCTGGGTTATTGTGGACCGATTGATGAAAACATGTAAAGGTCTCAAAATTTTGAATACAAAGAAACACTTGTTTGCAAAAGTTGGTTTCATATGTATGAAATTTGGGACTTGTTAAAACTTTTCCACATGTGATAACACACATGAGGGTTTTCTTCACACAAGTTTAAATGTTTAATTGAAGACTTGGAACCCAAGAGGGGTCTAAAACAAAGATGGGAAGTTCCCATGTGTGTGAGAAAACTAAAGACATATTTAGAACAAACTTGTTCAAACTCAAAATTCAAATGAGAACAACACAATGGAATTCAAAACTGTTGTGCTGAAAATCTCATTTGTAGCAGCCAAAATAAAAATCAGATTTCATATTTGAATTCCTTGGGTCCAAATTAGGGGGTGTGCAAAGTTTCATGATTTATGGAAATGATTTGCAACCCATTTTCCAAAATGGACTTTAAATAGCAAAGAATTCAAATGCATGTTTGAATTTGGATGAAACTTGCCCAATTATCTAAATGCATATAAGATTTAAACTTCCCCAATTAAATTCCATCAATATTCAAACTTGGGAGATATTTTAGAAGAGATAAGAAGGAACTGAGCAATGGGACCCACATGTCATTGGGAGGGCTGAAAATTTGCAAAAAGTTCTTCAGTGAAGCACTCAGTCTCTGTTTGCTTACCTCCCACGAGAAGCAATCGGCAGAGCCGACAGCGGCGCTCACCGCCTCGGACGACCGCCTCCCCACGGGAACCGCCTCATCCAAGGCTTTATTGCCCCCTGCCGGGCTCCTTTTTCCCTCTCATCACCGAAGCCCCGAAGCCTCGGCCTGTTCTTCCTTCTCGCGCAAGAAAAACCGACCGAGCGCTGCCGCCGAGCTCTCGGTCGATCGACCCTCACCTAGCCCGCGTGAGGACGTCAGCTAAGCAGCAAAACCACACCACAGACTCCCCTCTGACGTCCTCGTGCCACTCCAACGTGAGTTCCGCCCTCCCAAACCGAGATAAACCGGTTCCCGCGGCGGGCTGGCACACAACGGCGACAACGTGCTCTCGTGGAAAGCTTCAACCAGAGTGTGTCACGACCGAGCACGGCCACTTTTGGACGCGCAGGAGCTCCGTGCAGCTTCCACCCAGAGCACAGAGCTTGTCTCTGCCCCTGGCCGACGAATTTCGGGAATTCACTCCGGCCGGTGTAAACCGACCTTCGGGTATGGGTCTGCGAAATTCCCGATTGATTTATGTTTACATACCACGAAACTTCGCACACACAGGCGAGACATGTAGGCACACCAGTTCTCTTTTGAAACCTCGCATGAAAAACACTATGCGCGGTGCAATTTCAATCTTTACGACGGCGACTATGGCGGGGAGGTGCGGGTGCACGGTGAACCCTAAGTTGGAGCCGTTCCCGAGCCCATATGCGGCCATGCCAAACTTGGCCAACCTCCACTGGTGCTGTAGAGCCCTTCTAGGAAGCTTATGGCGGGCTACCTCAACGGGGCGACGTCGCCGGACTTCATCCGAGCTGACGCGCCGTCGCGGGCTACTTTGGGGGCCCTGCCAGCCCGAGAAAAACCCCACCAGCGTGTTCCTCACGTTGAATTAGGGGCTAGCGGCAAGTTTCAGAAGTTGCGATGGCCGGACGACCAATCTCGGAGCTACTCCGGCGAGCCCAGCGGCGGTATCGCGCGGGAGCGCGAGGTTGAAGAAGACCTCGCCGGTCCCGCCTGTCAGCGACTCGGGAGAGGGGGCTAGATATTCTGTGGCACGGGATCGATTGTAACAGCACGGGAAATGACCCTGTGACCCCATGTGGCACGCTCCCGGTGACTGACACGTGCCCCTGGTCCCACAGTCAGGTTTAAACTTTTTCCCGGATTTATTCAAATTCCAGTTTTTTTCCCCAAACTTTGGAAGAGCATAACTTTTGCTAGGAACCTCCAAATTTAGTGATTCAAATTGAGTTAGATTCAGATTGACAAACTATATACAAATATGCAACCCAATTTGTATGAAAGTCTTTTATTTAATTATAGAAAATTCTTTAAATCTTTTCAGCAAAAGAATTTTAGAGGGAGTTTGGTCTATCCAAAAATCCTCACATTTTGCCACAACATTCTTTGGGGTGTTCTTAGACTCCTGTAAAAATTTCAGCTCATTTGGAGTTGATTTGGTCAGGAGAATTCAGATTGTAATTACTGTATTCAAATGAATACAGAAACATTTTCAGAGAATTTCCAAAATTTGTAAATTCAGTTTTGGGCAATTTTTGGCTCCAAAAATCCTAGGAAAATTCATGTAGACTATATGAACTATAATTGAAATTGTGGTTCACTGAGTTTGACATGAACATGGGTGTTACCTCAGAATTAATTGATCTTTGATTAAACACTTAGAGAATTGTTCTGAATAAACCACTCCATGAAAAGTGCTAAATTTTGGTCCAGAGGACTTTCTTGTGACAAGGAACTCACATGAAAATTCTCAGCTCCATTAGAGCTCTGGATCACCACTGTCATGTGTAATCTCTTAAGGTGATCAACACTTAAGTGGGAAAAGCACTCAACATCTGATCATAGTGTTTAAACCCAACCCAAACCACTAGCACCAGTGTCATTTTAAATTTTTAAACAGAGTTCCAGTTTTTAAAACTGTCATTTGATCTTATCAACAAAAGGCTTTTCAATTAAATACACATGCATGATCATATCGTGTAGCATATACGTGAAGGAGGGAGAAGGACTTAAAGTGAAGATCAAGAAGGAAGGGAAAACAAGTGATCAAGCTCCAAGTGATCGTCACTAACTGATTGTAACCTTAGTCACCTGCAAAACAGGCAAGCCCCGGTTTGCAATTGAACAGTTTTATAAAGCATTTTCATTTGTAGAGTTCATAGCTTTGCATAATTGATTGCAGTAAGTCTAGATGATATTGAAAACCCCACTTGCATGACCAGAAATACCTAAGAGAGAAAGGGTAGAATAGCACCTCCTCGAGTGGATTTGGCTACGCTAAATGTTAGTAGGAAAGGTCCGGTAGAAGTCGAGTAGTTGGAAGCTACTCGCGAGTTTAGGGCTGGGTTACTTGGAACGGGTCCAATGTAGAAAAGATGAGGAAAGTTCACACATAAGAAATGGAGACCGGGCAGGGAGGTTTAGATGCAGCGGGTTGCAGGCCGTGCATGCATAGCCCTGCCTGTGTCGGTTAAGGCCCGTCCGTGCTTGGCCCTGTTGGACAAGTTTGAGTTGTGTACCGGGCGCATACTGGCTATATGGGACCCAGGAAACCGATGTACCTTGGGAGATCCATAGTGGAACTTTTCCAACTGCCTTAGGCTTTCGGCGTCAGGGTAGCAGGAGGTACCTCGCTTAAGAACATACCACTGCGGGTATGTACCTTGAGGGAGCTTGCATACTCGGGGCAGTTGGACTGCGTCCAATGTGGAAGATCTTGGGAAAGGTGGCCGCGTACAACGTCAGTCGAGGTTGCTGCCGGCAACTCGGAGTACGGGTGTACGTGTCGTGTAGTCCAGGCGTGTACTGATTCGAATCACCGTCGCTCACGGTCATATGAGCATACTTTCCCACTGCGTATTGACGTAGTAAGAACTGAAACTGGTTATCTTTTGAACTTAATAAGACTGTGATGTAATTTGTATTACAACCATGATTGAAATTAGAGATAGGCTCATTAAACTTTACTTTCACTTCGTGCAAGGAGCATCGCAACAAAGCGTTTCTTGTTTGATTGTGGAGTTGCGATGCTTTTCGGCTCAAGGTCCGCACAATGAGGCTTAAAATTCTGAAAGTTAAGGATCAACTTTAGGCGAGTCCTTTATGCAAATATAGCCGACCCAATTGCAACCGTCATGCATGTAGAGTTTCTTGTTTAGGAGAGACAGGTCAGACTTGCTGAGCCTATGTGCTCACGCTTGCTATATGAGTGGTTCTGCAGGTTAACATCGATGCTGAAAAGAAGGTTGTCCGGTGAGACTCGGAGACTTCTGAGTCGTTTAACACAGGGAGGACCCAGCCGCTGCTGTTGTCTTCGTGTTGCTAGCGAGAGGAGTCCGCGGGCTGGACTTCATCTCGAGTGCTCTTAGTTATTCAACGTGAGTTGATATAGACTTCCGCTGTAGTTACTTGATGTAAAGTATTTACAAAGAAAAACTTGTAAGCTTCCGCTATTGTTTTATGTAATACATTGTTCCTCATATGTGTGCTGTTGGGTGCCGCACAACACGGCACCACCCAATGCGATCCCCGGGCGAGTGGCCTGTCTCAGTTGATGGGCCCGCGTCAGCTGGTATCAGAGCCGCATTGGGAATGGCACACGGAATAAGGAAGGTATTACGACAAAAATTTAGGTTACGGTGAGGATACGGTACTAGGCCCACATAAGGATTACTATTAGCTTAATATGAAGGTGGCAACCTAACTTATTTGTTATGTCGGAAGATCGTGCATCTCGGGACGCTTTATGTCTTGGGGGGTGCACGTAAGTGCTGTCCACCAGTGCGCACAAGCTGAAGGGTGGAGCCCCACGGGTGGCAGGTAACCCGACCCGCTTTAGTATCCTCTACGACTCTTCATGTCGTTTGGGGTATTCAAGCAACATATGTCCCTGGCGTGCGTGGTGCAATTTGGGAAACCCCGTCACGTGGTTAGTAACGTGAACACGTAGCTCAAGGCGTGTTTGGCTTGAGAACACCTGTGCGAGTGATGATGGACAGGTGTAAGAACTGTATGGATATCGGGTTCGGTGTGCAGCCGGACCTGACGATTGAGTGTGACTTGTGCAGGATTAACCACGAAACCGTACTACGAATAGTACACGTTTGCAAGTGACCATTTTAGTGCCACCTAAGATACATTTATGCCGGTATAATCCGGTTAGGATTTTCTTTTGGTGAGGCTACGTAGTACCGACATGCTTCTTACGGTGCATCGACGCCGTACTAAACTTAATAACCCCTTCCCTTTGAATAAATGACTCATGAACTAACTTTCAACTAAAAACGAAATTTTGAAACAAATAATAGTTATTGAACTCTTGTTTTGAGCTAAGATTCAAATGAGAGGAAGACTAGGCTTCAAAGATTTTAAAAACAGAGTGCTCTGTTTCCGGCAGAAATTCTTGCTGGACTTTAACAGAGCATGACTCTGAGTAGATCGACCCAATTAAGGTGTATGGTACAGTTCTGGAAAGGTATTCAAGATCTCTACAACTGCTTTGTAGACCTCCAGAGCCAAATCACATGCTAATTGGGTAGAAAGTTCAGAGGAAGGTGAATTGTCCAGAACCAGGACAGCAACAAAACCTCTCTGGACCTTTCTGTTTTTAAGCCATAACTTTCTGTAGAAAAATACTTAAGAAGCCTATGATACACCATTGGATAGGTTATGGAATGTGAAACATTGTTGTAATTCAAAGTTTGTCAGATTCTTATTGTATTTACATATACAACTGTGAAAAAAATCAGCCACGTACAAAGGAGGTGCTGGCAAATTTTATCCAGGAATTCTGTCATCTTCGGAAAATCATAACTCTTAATCCAGAGATGATCTGCAGGCATATGAGTACTCGTTGGAAGGATACTAAAGTTAACTTTTAATTTGGTATGCAATTTGAGTTATGAAAATGCTTATAACTAGATCGAAATCTGGAGATAGTGCATAAAGGTCTGTTCTGTACAGATAGGCTGGATAGCTATGCCTACTAAGGAGTTGTGTAAACATGAATTTTGTTACTGCTTTCATAAAGTTTTGACATAATCATGTTTCCATTAGTCTCACATACTGCTGAGTTCTTGTTTAACTCTTCTCAACTACATGTTTGCAGTATGGTTCGTACTCGCTCTAGGAGTAGGGCCGGAAGTTCTCGTCGAGGTGGTGATGCTTCTATTCCACCGTCGGAACCACCATACACAGGATGGATGGATCTTATGACTTGAGTCATCGAGTCTAACCAAGAAAACACTAGGCTACTCCAAGAAGCAACGCAGGAACACACACGCTTACTCCAAGCATTGGTACAGCAAGGCGCACTCCAGAACACGCAACAAGCCGTTCCATCTCAGGACGCTTATCTGGACTTCTTGGCAACTCAACCGCCTATCTTTACTGAAGCCACCGAACCTGTGGAAGCAGATCAATGGCTTCGTGTCATGGAATCAAAATTTGGAGTATTCGAGTGTGATGAAGTGCAGAAGACCAAGTTTGCCGCTCAGCAACTCCATGGAGCCGCCGGAAACTGGTGGGTTGAACATCTTGCCACTATTCCGAAGGACCACCAAGTAGCATGGAGTGAATTTTGTGAAGCCTTTCGTACTCGTTACATACCACTAGGTATTGTCAAGGCAAAGCGGGAGGAATTTTTGGGCTTGAAGCAAGGGGACATGAGTGTCCTCGAGTATGTCAGAAGGTTTAATCTTTTGGCCCAATATGCTCCCGAATATGTGGCGAAAGAAGAGGCACGGTGTGACCTATTCTTCCATGGCCTGAGTGCCATATTACAGGATAAGTTGGCCGTACAAAACAACGGAAGTTACACCGACATGGTCGATGCGGCTTTCATTCAAGAGAAGCCAACACTTGAGTGGCAAGCTGAGAAGAGAAAGATGAGTGAGATCGAGCAGGCCAGCACAAGTTATGTTCCTCGGAAGTACCGTTTGGTGTATCAAACGCCACTCGGTGAAAGATGGAGGCCACCTGTACGATCAACTCCTCAGAGATTGATTGCTGGTCAAGTTCTACAACTTGCACCACCTCCACAGCCGCAGCATCAGACGGTGGTTTGTGCTCCATCGCTGCAGCCATGTGTGCCTAGCATCCCACCGCAAGTCAACAAAGAACCGGAGAGGCATCCGTGTTTTACTTGTGGGCGTATGGGCCATTAAGCTAGGCAATGTCTGGAGGAAATTCAAGATGCAGGTCATCATATTTACAACAATACGACGCGTACCTTAATCTGCAGATAGGAGGGCAGATAAGGGGCAATATTCACTATACTGTGATTGATGCTATTCTGGAAGGAGAAGCCGCTTTAGCAGGGATGTTTTCTCTGAATTAGCTACCGGTTTTAGTTCTCTTTGATTCCGGTGCCACACACAACTTCATTAGCCAATCTTTTGTGGCTCAACATCAGCTCCAAACAGTTTATACAAAGAGGCAATACCTCATATCTTCGCCCGGAGGCAGCAGTACCGCAAGCGAGGTTGTCTCCCGAGCACCTCTTTGTTTGGAGGGTAAAATATACCCTACGACCCTCATTATTCTTGAAGGTCTGAAGATCGACATCATTTTGGGGATGTGGTTAAATTACCACCAGGCGGTTCTTAACATCAGCTCTAAGACCGTTGAGCTCAACTCCCCACAGCACGGTCTTCACATATTAATTCTGGGCGCCAGACGGCAACAGATTGCAACAGTGAACCACACGGAAGCTGTTAAGATAGAGGACATTCCGGTGGTACGTGAGTATCCGGATGTGTTTCCCGAAGATTTACCGGGCATGCCGCCCGAACGAGACGTTGAGTTCAAGATTGAACTTATACCGGGAACCACACCGATATCACGAAGGCCGTACAAGATGGCACCCAATGAACTGGCAGAATTGAAGACACAGCTGAATGACCTAATGAGCAAGGGCTTTATACGACCGAGTTCGTCACCTTGGGGTTGTTCAACGTTGTTTGTCAAAAAGAAGGATGAAACACTACGGCTTTGTGTGGATTATCGTCCTTTGAACGCCGTTACCATCAAGAACAAGTATCCACTACCTCGCATTGATATGCTCTTCGATCAATTAGTGGGTGCGAAGGTATTTTCAAAGATGGATCTTCGGTCCGGATATCATCAGATTAAAATCCGGGCAGAAGATATTCCAAAAACGGCATTCTCAACGAGATACGGGCTGTATGGGTATCTTGTTATGTCTTTTGGTTTGACCAACGCCCCGGCACACTTTATGTACCTAATGAATTCAGTATTCATGCCGGAGTTGGATAAATTCGTCATTGTCTTCATCGACGATATCTTGGTGTACTCCAAGTCAGAAGAAGAACATGCTGAACATCTGCATATTGTGCTACAAAGATTGCGAGATCATCAGCTCTATGCAAAATTCAGCAAGTGTGAATTCTGGATTAATCAAGTACCATTTCTCGGACACATTATTTCAGCGGAGGGCATCGCTGTAGATCCAAGTAATATTATCCAAGTACAGAAATGGGAGTCACCAAAGTCAGTACATGAAATCCGTAGCTTCCTCGGTTTAGCGGGTTATTACCGGAGGTTCATTTCCGGGTTTATCCAAGATTGCTAAACCGATGACGGAATTATTAAAGAAGAACACCAGGTTTATGTGGGGTGCTGTGTGTGAACAAGCTTTCAAGACTAAGCATCTCACAACAGCCCCAGTTCTTGCTCAGCCGGATACGACAAAGCCATTCGACGTTTATTGTGATGCATCTGGCATCGGTCTTGGCTGCGTGCTGATGCAAGAAAGACGAGTGGTCGCTTATGGATCTTGTCAACTCAGAACTCACGAGCAGCATTATCCAACTCATGATCTTGAGTTAGCTGCCGTGGTCCTTGCTTTGAAGATGTGGAGGCATTACTTGCTCGGAAATCTTGTACACCTCTACACCGATCACAAGAGCTTAAAGTACATCTTCACTCAAAAAGAATTGAACATGAGGCAACGAAGATGGCTAGAGCTCATTAAAGATTATGAACTTGAGATTCATTATCATCCAGGAAAGGCGAATGTGGTCGCCGATGCGCTCAGTCGTAAGGCGCATATCCATCACCCAACTATTGCTGAAATGGATGATGAAGAACCCAGTCTCCGTGTCATCCTGTATGGAGCTCTCTATAATCTCGCTCTCATTCCTACCATCCCAGAGGAGATCATTGAAGCTCAACGAAAAGACAAGGGTATGTTTCACATACGGTGAAGGATAGACAACGGAGAAATGAAGTGCTTCCGGAAGGACGATGAAGGTACTTTGTGGTTCAACGACCGGATTGTAGTACCCCGGGATATGGGACTACGGAAGAAAGTTTTGGATGAAGCTCATTTGTCCAAGTTTTCCATTCATTCGGGCAGTAATAAGATGTACCAAGATCTCCGAAGAAGTTTTGGTGGACACGTATGAAACGTGAAGTTGCAAAATACGTTTCAGAATGTGATACGTGTCGAAGAGTCAAGGCCGACCATATGAAGAAGTCAGGCCTGTTGCAGCCATTGCAAGTACCAGCATGGAAGTGGGAAGACTTGAGTATGGACTTCATCGTCGGGTTGCCGATGACCTCCCACAACCATGATTCAATTTGGGTAATCGTGGACCGGTTAACTAAATTAGCACATTTCATCCCTGTGCATACTAGGTACAACGCAAAGCAGTATGCAGAGCTGTACATAGCACGGATCTTGTGCTTACATGGAGTTCCCCGGACCATTGTGTCAGATAGAGGATCGCTGTTCGTAGCCCGTTTCTGGGAGCAGCTACATGCATCCTTGGGGAGGAAGTTGATTAGAAGCTCTGCATATCACTCTCAAACCGATGGGCAAACTGAGAGGGTGAATCAAATACTAGAAGATATGCTGAGAGCATGTGTCATCCACCACGGTAAGAGCTGGGATGATCACTTACCGCTGGCGGAGTTCTCGTACAACAACAGATATCATACGAGCATTAAAATGGCACCATATGAAGCTCTATACGGCCGGAAGTGCCGTACGCCATTGAACTGGTGTGAGTCCGGTGAACGAGTAACGTTCGGGGTTGATCTTGTCAATGAAGCCGAAGAGAGAGTTCGGATAATACAAGAGAACCTCAAAGATGCCCAATCTCGTCAAAAGAGCTACGCGGATCAGAGGCGTCGACCGCTGCATTTCGATGTCGGAGAGCACGTGTATCTTTGTGTATCTCCGATGAAAGGAATTCATCGGTTCGGTGTCAAGGGGAAACTTGCTCCCCGATTCATCGGTCCGTTTGCTATCACGGAGAAGTGTGGCACTGTAGCCTACTGGCTGGAACTACCGGCAAGCCTTGCTGGTATTCACGACATATTTCACGTGTCCCAGCTACGGAAGTGTCTCAAGTTTACCGCTGCCGTCCGCACCGAAGACATCGACGAGTTGAAGCCGGATCTCACCTATGTCGAGCAACCTGTACAGATTATCGACGAAAAGACCCGGACCACCAGGAACCGGACTTTGAAATTTTACAAAGTCCTGTGGAGTAATCATACCCCGGAAGAGGCGACGTGGGAAACCGAAGATTACATCCACAAGAACTATCCGGAGCTTTTGTCATAAACTTTGTAATTACCTCCCGTCTCGTTCTTCTTTTGAATCTCGGGACGAGATTCCTTTTAAGGGGGGAGGAATGTAAAGGTCTCAAAATTTTGAATACAAAGAAACACTCGTTTGCAAAAGTTGGTTTCATAAGTATGAAATTTGGGACTTGTTAAAACTTTTCCACATGTGATAACACACATGAGGGTTTTCTTCACACAAGTTTAAATGTTTAATTGAAGACTTGGAACCCAAGAGGGGTCTAAAACAAAGATGGGAAGTTCCCATGTGTGTGAGAAAACTAAAGACAGATTTAGAACAAACTTGTTCAAACTCAAAATTCAAATGAGAGCAACACAATGGAATTCAAAACTGCTGTGCTGAAAATCTCATTTGTAGCAGCCAAAATAAAAATCAGATTTCATATTTGAATTCCTTGGGTCCAAATTAGGGGGTGTGCAAAGTTTCATGATTTATGGAAATGATTTGCAACCCATTTTTCAAAATGGACTTTAAATAGCAAAGAATTCAAATGCATGTTTGAATTTGGATGAAACTTGCCCAATTATCCAAATGCATATCAGATTTAAACTTCCCCAATTAAATTCCATCAATATTCAAACTTGGCAGATATTTTAGAAGAGATAAGAAGGAACTGAGCAATGGGACCCACATGTCATTGGGAGGGCTGAAAATTTGCAAAAAGATCTTCAGTGAAGCACCCAGTCTCTGTTTGCTTACCTCCCACGAGAAGCAAACGGCAGAGCCGACAGCGGCGCTCACGGCCTCAGACGACCGCCTCCCCACGGGAACTGCCTCATCCAAGGCTTTATTACCCCCTGCCGGGCTCCTTTTTCCCTCTCATCACCGAAGAATATTAGAGGGAGTTTGGTTTATCCAAAAATCCTCAAATTTTGCCAGAACATTCTTTAGGGTGTTCTTAGACTCCTGTAAAAGTTTCAGCTCATTTGGAGTTGATCTGGTCAGGAGAATTCAGATTGTTAGTTACTGTATTCAAATGAATACAGAAACATTTTCAGAGAATTTCCAAAACTTGTAAATTCAGTTTTGGGCAATTCTTGGCTCCACAAATCCTAGGAAAATTCATGTAGACTCTATGAACTATAATTGAAATTGTGGTTCACTGAGTTTGACATGAACATGGGTTTTACCTCAGAATTAATTCATCTTTAATTAAACACTTAGAGAATTGTTCTGAATAAACCACTCCATGAAAAGTGCTAAATTTTGGTCCAGAGGACTTTCTTGTCACAAGGAACTCACATGAAAATTCTCAGCTCCATTAGAGCTCTGGATCACCACTGTCATGTGTAATCTCTTAAGGTGATCAACACTTAAGTGGGAAAAGCACTCAACATCTGATCATAGTGTTTAAACCCAACCCAAACCACTAGCACCAGTGTCATTTTAAATTATTAAACAGAGTTCCAGTTTTTAAAACTGTCATTTGATCTTATTAACAAAAGGCTTTTCAATTAAATACACATGCATGATCATATCGTGTAGCATATACATGAAGGAGGGAGAAGGACTTAAAGTGAAGATCAAGAAGGAAGGGAAAACAAGTGATCAAGCTCCAAGTGATCGTCACTAACTGATTGTAACCTTAGTCACCTGCAAAACAGGCAAGCCCCGGTTTGCAATTGAACAGTTTTATAAAGCATTTTCATTTGTAGAGATCATAGCTTTGCATCATTGATTGCAATAAGTCTAGATGATATTGAAAACCCCACTTGCATGACCAGAAATACCTAAGAGAGAAAGGGTAGAATAGCACCTCCTCGAGTGGATTTGGCTACGCTAAATGTTAGTAGGAAAGGTCTGGTAGAAGTCGAGTAGTTGGAAGCTACTCGCGAGTTTAGGGCTGGGTTACTTGGAACGGGTCCAATGTAGAAAAGATGAGGAAAGTTCACACATAAGAAATGGAGACCGGGCAGGGAGGTTTAGATGCAGCGGGTTGCAGGCCGTGCGTGCATAGCCCTGCCTGTGTTGGTTAAGGCCCGTCCGTGCTTGGCCCTGTTGGACAAGTTTAAGTTGTGTACCGGGCGCATACTGGCTATATGGGACCCAGGAAACCGATGTACCTTGGGAGATCCATAGTGGAACTTTTCCAACTGCCTTAGGCTTTCGGCGTCAGGGTAGCAGGAGGTACCTCGCTTAAGAACATACCACTGCGGGTATGTACCTTGAGGGAGCTTGCGTACTCGGGGCAGTTGGACTGCGTCCAATGTGGAAGATCTTGGGAAAGGTGGCCGCGTACAACGTCAGTCGAGGTTGCTGCCGGCAACTCGGAGTACGGGTGTACGTGTCGTGTAGTCCGGGCGTATACTGATTCGAATCACCGTCGCTCGCGGTCATATGAGCATACTTGCCCACTGCGTCTTGACGTAGTAAGAACTGAAACTGGTTATCTTTTGAACTTGATAAGACTGTGATGTAATTTGTATTACAACCATGATTGAATTAGAGATAGGCTCATTAAACTTTACTTTCACTTTGTGCAAGGAGCATCGCAACAAAGCGTTTCTTGTTTGATTGTGGAGTTGCGATGTTTTTCGGCTCAAGGTCCGCACAATGAGGCTTAAAATTCTGAAAGTTAAGGATCAACTTTAGGCGAGTCCTTTATGCAAATATAGCCGACCCAATTGCAACCGTCGTGCATGTAGAGTTTCTTGTTTAGGAGAGACGGGTCAGACTTGCTGAGCCTATGTGCTCACGCTTGCTATATGACTGGTCTTGCAGGTTAACATCAATGCTGAAAAGAAGGTTGTCCGGTGAGACTCGGAGACTTCCGAGTCGTTTAACACAGGGAGGACCCAGCCGCTGCTGTTGTCTTCGTGTTGCTAGCGAGAGGAGTCCACGGGCTGGACTTCATCTCGAGTGCTCTTAGTTATTCAACGTGAGTTGATATAGACTTCCGTTGTAGTTACTTGATGTAAACTATTTACAAAGAAAAACTTGTAAGCTTCCGCTATTGTTTTATGTAATACATTGTTCCTCATATGTGTGCTGTTGGGTGCCGCACAACACGGCACCACCCAATGCGATCCCCGGGCGAGTGGCCTGTCTCAGTTGATGGGCCCACGTCAAAACAGCCCATTTTCTTCCTGTTAGAACCACGTACCGTGTCGCAGAACTAGCCGAGCTGTACATGGAGCAAGTCGTATGCCGTCATGGAGTTCTGAAGAGGATAGTTTCAGGTCGGGGTACCTAATTTACCTCTAGGTTCTGGAAGAAGATGCATGAGGCTATGGGTACACGACTGGATTTTAGCTCCGCTTAGCACCCGCAAACCGACGGGCAAACTGAGAGGACAAATCAAATTTTGGAGGACATGTTGAGAGCCTGCGCCTTGAAACATGGGCATAGTTGGGACAGGAGTTTGCCGTATGCCGAGTTCTCATACAATAACAGCTATCAAGCTAGCTTGAAGATGTCACCTTTCGAAGCATTGTAAGGTAGACGGTGTAGAACGCCGCTGTTCTGGAGTGAGACCGGAGAGAACCAAGTGTTTGGACCCGAAGTGCTGCAAGAAGCTGAGAAGCAAGTCCAAACGATACAGGAGAACTTGAAGGTTGCTCAGTCACGACAAAAAGCTTATGCGGACAATAGGCGAAGAAAGTTGACCTTCGAAGTAGGAGACTTCGTGTACCTTAAGGTATCGCCTATCTGAGGCCAACGACGGTTCAACGTCAAATGCAAGTTAGCACCTCACTATATCGGGCCATTTCGGATTTTGGGCAAGCGAGTAGAAGTATCCTATCAACTAGAGCTGCCAACGTACCTCTCCGACGTGCATTACGTGTTTCACGTATCCCAACTCAAGAAGTGCTTGAGAGTTCCGGAAGAACAAGCACCAAAGGATGAGCTCGAGCTTCAAGAGGATCTGATCTATGTAGAGCACCCTGTCCAAATTTTGGACGTGAAGGAAAGGGTCACGAGGAACAAAGTGATCCGTTGGTGCAAGGTACAATGGAGCCATCACACGGAAGCCGAAGCTACATGGGAATGTGAGGAAGACATCAAGGCAGAATTCCCTCATCTATTCTCTACTCTATTGAATCTCGAGGGCGAGATTCAGTTTAAGGGGGGTAGGTTTGTAACACCCTCAATTTCGTATCCATGCATGCATACATATTTCATATAGAGAAACATTTTAAAAGAAGTAGAACGGGAGAAAGATAACCAAAAAGAGCCAATTCCAATTCACCGAGGAGCACCGTCGACACTTCCCACGGCCTGCTGGCCATGTGGCTCCTTCAGAGCTCATCCCCGCGGAGGGGGATGAGGTCCGGCACTGCTGGCCACGTGGCAGGCTCGGAGCTCGCCTCTACGGAAAGGGACGAGGTCCGGCCCCACGGGACACGTGTTGCCTCCGGAGCTAGTCTCTGCGGAGAAGCGAGGCCCAGCTCCACTGGACACGTGTCGCTCTCGGAGTTCAACCCTGCGGAGGGAGTGAGGTCCGGTCCCGATGGACACGTATCATCCTCGGAGCTCACCTCCGAGGAGAAGGGAGGTCCGACACTGCTGGACACGTGTCGTCCTCGGAGCACACCTTCGAGGAGAATGGAGGTCCAACACTACGGGATACGTGTCGACCTCGAAGCTCACATCTGAGGAGAAGGGAGGTTGACACTACGGGACACGTGTCGACCTCGGAGCTCGCCTCTGAGGAGAAAGGAAGTCCGGCGCTGCTGGACACATGGCACTCTTGGAGCTCGCCTCTGAGGACAGGGGAGGTCCAGCACTAACACGTGGCATTATCGGAGCTTGCCTCTGAGGAGAGGGGAGGTCCGGCACTGACACGTGGACTCTCGGAGCTCGCCTCTGAGGAGAGGGGAGGTCCGGCACTGACACGTGGCGCCTCCAGAACTCGCCTCTGTAGAAAGGGGAGGCCCGACCCGCCAGACACGTGGCGCACGCGGAGCTCGCCTCTGAGGGAGAGGGAGGTCCCGCCCGCCAGACACGTGGCGCACCTGGAGCTCACCCCTGAGGAAAAGGGAGGCCCGGCCCATGCTGGACGCGTGGAGCCTCCGGAGCTCATCCCTGCGGAAGGACAAGATCCTTAAGCGGTTTTCCCCCTGTGCGTGAGTACCCGGTACTGAGGAAACCGACACGATTTCTTCCACACCGCTACCGCAACCAAATCAATTGGAGATAAGTTGTTAAGATACAAAACAAATTGAATATGACTCTTATTTAAATTCCAATCGGAGTAGGATTTTTCTTTATCCCTTTATAAATAGAACCCAAAAACCCCCTTGGTCGTAACACCTTTTCCCAAGTCGACAACTTAGAGGCCCTAGCCCCCAACTCGCCGAGTTAACCCCCTTCGCCGGAGTTCAGCCACCGGTGAGACCGCCGACAAGCCCCGTCACGCTCGCCGTCGCCGGAAGAATGCCAACGATTTGTCCTGCTGCCGTTGCTAGGAGGAAGGCCGAGGTAGGTCTTCGTTACCACCTTACGACATCATCACGGTTTCTACGCATCTATTTCTTTGAACAGAAGCTTTTTCATGTGGACAGATCATGTGTTGATCGGTTTTTGACGGTGGAATTGATCTAGATCTTGAGTCAAGATCATCACCACGTCCACACTTGATCCTTACACCTTTGTTCACCATAAAACCTCATGCAAACCATTAAAACACGCAAGAACACGTACAAATTGGTTTAATAAAACAGCACCATAGGATTTGCATCCATCTACATCATTGCATCTTGAGTAAAGTTTGTGCATGATGTTTGATTGTTATAATTTTGTATGTGCGTGGTCGTGAGTAGAAGGAAAAGCTCAGGAAGTTATCTACGAAGTACTACAACACCAAGACTTCGAGACACGTGAGCAACAAAAGCCACATGAACAAGGCAAGTGCCCTTTGACCATATTGATCCCATGTTTTGGAACTGTTTTGTTTGCGAAAACGTGTGTGCTTGAGTCAACTTGATGGGACATCCTTTTATAGGAGTTTACTAGTTTTGTTAACCACCCTTGTCGCCGGGAAAGTTGATGAGTCGGGTATGGTCGTTTTTCGTTTTTGCTTCGCTTAGCTACGGGATACGGGAAGGCGAAGTAGAACATGTCTAAGTACTGCACTCATATGAATAATGATGATGAGAACTTGACGATAATAATGAGCATAGAATCGGGGGAGATCTAGGCAACCTTGGTTCGTGGATGTGGTATAATTAGATGGTGGTTTACTTGCCGTAGATCTAAGGACCGGTTCATGACAGCACATGCCAGGAAAACAGTGCCACGACAAGGCCAAATATGGGTGCGGCTTAGCTGACTAATTAGGTAAGTTGCTAGATTGTTATGGACCGTGGAAGGCGCAGGGATGGGAGTCGAGAGAGGACTGCCCTGGGAACTGCATGGCACAAGAGGGGGCCCGTAGGTGGGAGAATGGTGATTTGAGCCTGCTGGTGAAACCTTAGTGAGTCCATACATCTAGTAGACCCTTTGTAAAGGCTGTTTTGTGATCTCTTGGCCATACACCGATGGTTGTGTACTGGTATAATAGAGGTTCTGCAGTCGCTGATGGGTGACGAAATCACAAACTTGTGGGTAATGTGGTGCCACCTCTGTAGAGTGTAAAACTATCATGATAGCCGTGCTTACGGTCACAAGTGTCTGGCCAACTCACATGATTAGATGGGATGGTTATGGCATGGTCTTGGAATTGGTTTCGGGACTGTTGAGGCTTGGTAATGAGAATGATTTTGGGACTGTTGAGTCATGACAATGAGTTGTGGTTCGGTTATATGATTATGAGATGGATATACGTATAAGATGGTTATTATGAGCATGAGATGAAGTTGAGAAAGGTTAATGGCTGGATGAGACATGATAAGTGGTGAATTATGATGGAGGTATGTTGCTGTTTTAATTGGATATATATTGGGATTAAATTCACTTAAATATAGTTTCTGTTTTTATCATGTTTGTGAAATAAACTTTGCTTTCTGCAATGAGCCTTTTTATTCCTACCTTGTTGTAAGCTACATGTCATACATTTCCCGCACTTGCTGAGTACGACATGTACTCACCCTTGCATTATCATACAAACATCAGCAACAGGAGAAGAGTACTTTGAAGCTCATGTGGAGTACTAGGCATGCGAACTACCATCAACTTGCCTGTGGAGTTGAAGATGGAGCCGCTGCTGTGCTTAGTTTGCTTCCGCTATCGTTTAGAGACTTCTGCTGCTAGAATAAGATAGAGACTTCCGCTGCAAGAATAATTTAGAGATTGATGTAATAAAGTACTTAAACCCTATTGTTCGTGGTTATATTCTGAATTCAGTTTGTGGATTACATGTGTATATGTGATGAACATCCTGAGCACACATATGCATTAGCTGGGTTCCGTGTTTTACGGGACCGAGCATCACAGATTGGTATCAGAGCCACGTTGACCGTAGGACGCAAGCCTAGGTTGAATGCACAGATTGGCATCAGAACCACATTGACCGTAGGATGCAAGCCTAGGTAGAATGGACACTCTAAAACACATAGGAACATCACTCTAAACCACTATTTTCGAAAATTGCTTGCTGCTGCACTTCCTTGTCAATTCAGCCACCGCAAAGTGCTATTTTCAGCCCTCTTTTCTCTTCTTGTGGACAGCAACACCTTTGTTTTCTTGCTCCATAACTTGTGATATTTTGGAGTTATTTCTTCCTTCTCTAAAAGTTTCTCATGTCCTATTTTTAGGTGCCAGTGATGAGGAGCATGACACACATAAGTACTCGTTCACCACCACGTGGGAGTGCACTTAACCCCATTGAGGTGTCAGATATATTGACCACCCCGTCACATGGCGGGAACAGCACCGGTTCACATGAATAAGTTTAGGATTCCCATTGAATAAACTGTGATAGGAATATTTAAACCATAGTAGTTTGAATAGGAGTGGTATGTGAACTTTTTTTGATGATTGCTTGTGTTGTGTCCTTAGTGTGAGTTGTGGGACGTTTCAGCGTTGTCCATATCCATACATAGTAGAGAGATGTGAGATGCTTTGGCATGTGTTCACATCCTCATATAGTAATAACAGAATATATTTAGTCCATCCACCTTGATGCATATAGTTGGGGGGGTCAAACTAAACTTCTAACTTCTATTCTACTCAACTCTCTCTCACAGATGGTGAGGGAAAACGCCAGCCGTCAAAGGAAGAACGTTCGTGGCAACCATGAACCCCAAGAGGAGGGCCATGTTGAAGTTCCTGAGAATGCTGACCCCGGGACTGGTGCAAACAACCTTGAACGGTTGATGGCTATGCAGAACCAACTCATGCAAACCATGATACAAACTTTGGGCCAGCTGCAAGCCAACAACAACAACCATCCTAACCCCGTTCTTGCACCACCACCACCACCACCGCCACTAGCGCTGGCTCATAACAGACTTGGAGAGTTCATGAGGACTCGACCTCATACTCTTGCACAAGCTAATGACCCCATGGAGGCTGATGACTGTTTGAAATCCATAGAGAAGAAGCTTGCCATTGTTCAGTGCAATGATCTGGAGGAAGTTCTCTTTGCATCGCACCAACTTATGGGAGCAGCCGCTGAGTGGTGGGACGCTCTTTGCAATGCTCATGTCAACCAGGAGACTATCACTTGGACTGAGTTCAAGGAGAGTTTCTGCTCTCATTACGTCCCTGCTGGGGTCATGATGCTTAAAAGGCAAGAGTTTGAAGGTCTCCACCAAGGCAGGAAGAGCGTGAATGAGTACCTCAACAAGTTCACGCAGCTGTCAAGGTATGCCCCCGAGGATGTCAACTCGGATCAAAGGAAGCAATACTTGTTCATGAGAGGGTTGAACAATGAGATCCAAGTTCAATTGCTCAACAATGGCTATGCAAACTTCCAGAAGCTAGTTGATAAAACTATAGTGGTTGAGAGCAAGATCCGTGAGATCGAGCAAGAGGTCAAGAGAAAGATGCCATACCAGCCACAAGGGAGCAATGTACGTCCCCGTTTCATGCCCCCAGCTGCACCACAGTATGGCTCGTCCGTTTCTACTTTTCGCCCTAATCAACCACAACAAAAACGTCCTGCTCGTGTGCCTCGAGTAAGGCCGGGAGTTCTCGTCGAGGCGGTGATGAGTCTATTCCAACGTCTGAACCACAATCCACTGGATGGATGGATCTTATGACTCGAGCTGTCGAGTCTAACCAAGAGAATACATGGCTACTCCAAGAAGCAACTCAAGAGAACACACGATTGCTCCAAGCCTTAGTACAGCAAGGCATACTTCAACACAAGCAACATGCCGTTCCACCTCAGAATGCTTATCTGGATTTCTTGGAGACTCAACCGCCAATCTTTATAGAAGCTACCAAACCCCGTGGAAGCGGATCGGTGGCTTCGTGTCATGGAATCCAAATACGGAGTATTCGAGTGTGGTGAAGTTCAGAAGACAATGTTGCCGCTCCACAACTTCATGGAGCCGCCAGAAACTGGTGGGTTGAACACCTTGCCACCATTCCGGAAGGCCATCATGTGACATGGAGTGAGTTCTTTGAAGCTTTTCGTGCTCACATACCAATAGGAATTATCAAGAACAATCGGGAGGATTTTTGAAGTTGAAGCAAGGGGACATGAATGTCCTCGAGTATGTCCAAAGGTTTAACCATTTGGCTCAATATGCTCCCGAATATGTGGCGATAGAAGCTGACGGTGTGATTTATACTTCCACGGTTTGAGTGCCATATTACAGGAGCGGTTAGCTGTGTTCAACAAAGGCAATTACACCGACATGGTCGATGCGGCTCTCATACAAGAAAACCCGACACTCGAGTGTCAAGCAGAGAAAAGAAAATTGAGTGAGATCGAGCAGGCCAGCACAAGTTATGTGCCTCAAAAAATACTGTTTGGTGTACCGAACGCCATCCGGTGAAATATGGAGGCCACCTGTACGATCAACTCCTCAAAGGTTGATTGCTTGTCAAGTACCACAACTTGCACCACCTCCACAGCAGCAGCATCAGGCGGTGGTTTGTGCTCCATCATTGCAGTCATGTGTACCTAGCATCTGATGAGTGGTTTAGGCCCGATCTTCCAAAAGGTAGGTCGATTGAGGTGGAGAACTCGACGTTGATGATCCGTGGCACTCGAGCAGTTCGAACACCCCTGCAATCACTACACCACTGCTCCGTTGGTTATCAAACATGCAGCACACGATTGACCTCGCCAAGAAGGCTAATCCCTGCAGGTGCAACCGAGAACATGAGCAAGAACGTAGAAGACGTGATCTGAAAATCACGAAGTTGGGGTTTCACAAGAACCGTAGAACGGCGGCTGTTTATCTAAGCAAAACCCACCGAATATGGCCGGCGGCTGCAGTATTTAAAGGCTAGGGTTCGTCCATAAGACCGTTAGACACGTCCCTAATGGACTCATACGAGATACAAGGTCCAAAAACCCAATACGGTGGTGCAACACCGGACAGAACTCTGAATTCGACTTGTTTCGACAACTCCCAACGACTCCTGGTGAATTTTAATGTGGGACCCGAACCATTGGAAAGTTTATCTTCTCATCTTTCCATGCATATGTAGAATGTCAAAAAACAGAGTCCGTTGCATACTGGGCGTCTGTTTTAAGATGGACCGCTCCTGGACTCCGAGTTGAACTCGGGTCCGAGTTGGTGACTGTTTCCATTAACTTGTGGACGTCCCATCTGGTTCTCCACGTCCCCAAAACCTCCTCCCTTTACTTGTTGATTATGTCCATGGTTCCTAATAACAATTAAATCATTCAATAGCAATCCATTCTCAAAATCACATGGGTAGGAAGTTAGGAACGAGTTCACCTGCTGATTTAGTAACCGTGCTCGTGCTCTTGTGATTGGTCCTTGTATATCAATGTGAGTATCCACTATTGTGATGTCCTCATCATCCTCCCCCTCTTGAATCGGAGTCGTCCTCAACTCAAGATCATCTTCTTCCCCAAGTATGGTCGTAAATCTGAAATGTTAAATGTGGGACTAACCCCAAAATCGGGAGGCAACTCAAGCTTATATGCATTGTCATTGATCTTTTCAACAATCTTAAAAGGACCAGCAGCTCGTGGCATAAGTTTAGATTTTCTCAAGTGAGGGAATCGTTCTTTTCTCAAATGTAGCCATACCAAGTCCCCTGGTTCAAGTTTTACTTCTTTTCTACCTTTACTACCAGAAATTCTATACTTCTCATTCATCCTTCCAATATTTTTCTTTGTAGTTTCATGCATCTTAAGATTGAATTCAGATCGTTGTGTAGCATCCTAATTTATACTTTCAGAAGGAGGCGAAGGTAATAAATCAATAGGAGCACGGGGATTGAAACCATACACTACCTGGAATGGGCTTACCTTTGTAGTAGAGTGAACTGACCTGTTGTAAGCAAATTCTATATGTGGTAAACAATCTTCCCAACCCTTTAAATTTGTTTTTAAAATAGCCCGCAACATAGTGGATAGAGTATGATTTACTACCTCAGTTTGTCCATCGGTTTGTGGGTGACATGTGGTTGAAAACAGCAGCTTGGTTCCCAATTTATACCACAAAGTTCTCCAAAAATGACTTAAAAATTTTGCATCACGATCAGAAACAATGGTATTTGGTACACCATGTAAACGAATAATTTCCGTCATAAACAAATCAGCAATGTGTGAGGCATTATCATTCTTATGACAAGGTATAAAATGTGCCATTCTGGAGAAACGATCAACAACCACAAAAATACTATCCCTCCCCCTCTTAGTCCTAGGCAATCCCAAAATAAAATCCATGGAAATATCCTGCCAAGGTACACTAGGAACATGAAGAGGCATATAAATACCATGTGAGTTAAGTCGAGACTTAGCTTTATTGCAAGTAGTGCATCGTGACACGTAGCGCTCGACATCACGTCTCATCTTTGGCCAAAAGAAGTGTGTGGCCAGCACGTCCTCCATTTTCTTCACTTCAAAATGTCCCATCAAACCTACTCCATGTGCTTCCTGCAAAAGTAATAGGCGAACGGAACTAGCAGGAACACATAGCTTGTTAGCACGATAGAGGAGGCCCTCCCGTAGTACATATTTATTCCATGTTCTTCCTTCTCTACAATTTTCAAAGACATCTTTGAAGTCCAAATCAGTAGGATATAATCCTTTTATTGTTTATAAACCAAATATTTTATGATCAAGTTGGGACAGCATGGTATAACGTCTAGATAATGCATCTTCAATGACATTCTCCTTCCCTTTCTTATGCTTAATGATGTATGGAAATGATTCTATGAACTCAATCCATTTAGCATGTCGTTTATTCAGATTGTTTTGGCACTTAAGATACTTCAAAGATTCATGATCGGAATGTATGACGAACTCCTTAGACCAAAGGTAATGTTGCCAAGTTTGACTCGCACTAAGGCATACAATTCGATATCATAAGTAGAATAATTCAGAGAAGGACCATGCAATTTTTCACTAAACAATGCAACGGGTTTACCTCCTTGTATGAGAACACCTCCAATACCAATGCCGCTTGCATCACATTCTAGCTAAAATGTCTTGTCAAAATCAGAAAGTTGTAGCAATGGTGCTTGTGTAAGCTTTGATTTGAGAACATCAAAAGCTTGTTGCTGCTGTTCGCCCCATCAAAACTGCACTCCCTTCTTCGTCAGTTCATGGAGAGGTGCTGCAATGGTGCTGAAATCCCACACAAAGCGTCGATAAAAACCTGCAAGACCAAGAAAACTATGCACCTGTGTGACGGTCGATGGAGTTGGCCAGCTAGTGATCGCCACAATTTTTGCCTCATCCATCTCAATTCCCTGCGATGAAACGACATATCCAAGAAACAAAACTCGATTGGTGCAAAAGACGCACTTTTCGAGGTTACCAAACAAACGTGCATCTCTCAAGACACTGAAAACAGCACGTAAATGATTAAGATGTTCGTCATATGACTTGCTGTAAATGAGGATATCATCGAAGTAAACCACCACAAATTTTCCAATAAAAGCATGTAAAACCTCGTTCATTAATCGCATAAAAGTGCTAGGTGCATTAGTTAAACCAAAAGGCATTATTAACCACTCATAAAGTCCAAACTTGGTTTTAAATGCAGTTTTCCATTCATCTCCTAGTGCCATTCTAATTTGGTGGTAACCACTACGCAAGTCAATTTTTGTGAAAATAATAGCACCACTCAATTCATCAAGCATGTCATCTAAGCGAGGAATAGGATAACGATATCGAATGGTGATGTTATTAATCGCTCTACAATCAACACACATGCGCCAGCTACCATCTTTCTTAGGAACCAAAAGAACAGGAACAGAACAAGTATTAAGGCTTTCATGAATATACCCGTGGTTCAAAAGATCTTGAACTTGTCGCTGAATTTCCCTTGTCTCTTCCGGATTCGCCCTGTACACCGCACGATTTGGCAAACTTGCCCCTGGAATCAAGTCGATCTTATGTTCAATACCCCTCATAGGTGGTAATCCAGGGGGTATCTCGGGAGAAAACACATCCACAAAATCCTGCAAAAGGTTAGCAACAGCAGGGGGCAATGCAATGGACACTTCATGAATTGAAAACATGGCTTCTTTGCATACTAAAGCGTAGTACATCCCCTTGGTATTAAATAAATCAGCAAGGTCAGATTTAGTTGTGAGCAACGAAGGTGATTTTAACTTAATTACATGCTGTTTTTCAGAGTCTAGTGATTTTGTTGCCTTATCATCACGTGTTTTACTTTTCTCAAAATGTACAATTTCAGCAGGAGTCATAGGAAGCAAAGTGATTTTCTTTCCTTTATGCATCAGAGTATATTTATTAGTTCTACCATGATGAATAGCATCCGTATCAAATTCCCAAGGACGTCCCAACAAAAGAGAACAAGCATCCATAGGTACGACATCAAAATCGGCAAAATCATGGTAAGAACCAATCAAAAAATGTACCCTCGCTGTTTGTGTTACCCTAACTGTTGAAGTGTGTTGTCGACACTTCCCCGGACCTGCTCTGGGCAGCCCGCGGAGGTTCTTTTTCAGAGGGGTTAGTCGCTTGCGGAGAGCTTAAGCGTAGGGACGAGTGAGGGAGGAGCTTGACACGGCGTGTTTTACGTGGTTCGGGCCGCCGGAGCGTAAAACCCTACGTCCACGGTGAGCAGAGGTGCTCGCTGTATTGCCTGTTGCTCAGAACCGGAGTCCTGAGCTTGAGGGTGAGTATGCCTAGGGTGAGAGTTGCTGGAGTGCGAACCCTTGCTAACGTTGCCTACCCGAGCCTTTTATAGTCCAAGGCTCGTGTGGCTTACAACGGGGGCTCGGGACCCGACAGGTGGTCCCGGGGAGATTTCCTGCCGACTATCGTATCCGCAGTTATGTTGGCAGTTGTCTCTGGCGAAGGCTGCCGAGCCTTCGTCCTGCCGCCCTGCCCATGCCGCAAGCTAGCCGTAGTGGTTGATGATGGCGGGGCGGCAGGGGATGTCTTGTCGCTGTGTTTATTGGCTGGCAGGCTCTGACACGTGTAAGGGCCTCAGTTTTTGACACACATTTGCAGTGTTCATCACCACACCACACACCTCATTTGAGGAAGAATGATGAACACAAATGAAGAGCAAGTAACAATTATCAACATGCTCATTAGAGGACAAACTCACACATTGCAAAAGTGGTATTTCCCACATGTGATATAGATGGGCTGGACATATGAAAACTCCTACACTTTACTAAGGATGTCGATGCCAAGTTTCACCCAAATTCAAAACCTTTTTGAGGTCAGTTTGGGTATAGTTAGGAAGAGGGCAGTTTGAAACCATATTCAAATTCAAACTGTTTTTATCCCATGAATTTAAAAGTGGAAGGCATATTCTTACTCAGCACATTTTTGTGAGCTCACACACCAATTTTCACTCCATTTGGAGTTGATCTTGACATGAGCTAAGGGGGAGAAATTCAAACTTTATTTGAATTTCAAACTGAACTGTGCTGAAATTCATTCAAACCAAACCTCATTTGAACTTTGATCAATTCAAATGGCTCATGGGTGAATAATTTGAATTGCCAAGGGTAGTATGGGGTTCACTGTTTACAACAGTGATTAGGAGTAAATTTCAGAGGTTAAAACTGGAGGTGGGACCCACATGTCAGCCACTGCTCAGATCAAACCGACTGAGACTTTTTCACTCGGGTCGCCGAGCCGCAGCGGTGATCGCCACCGAGGGCAGCCGCCGTGCCAGCAGCTGCTTGCCCACGCGCGGGCGTGAGGCGGTGCAGAGCCTTCTTAAGGCGCCTGCCCCCCCTCCTCGGCCGAGGCACCGCCGTTCTTCCCCGCAAGAACTCAGCGCCGGCCAAAAACTTCCGCAGCTCGGACTTGATCGGAGAACGCAGATCGCAACTCCCTCCGTCCACTCCAGAGCCCCAGCAAGGTACTAGAAACCTTCCTCCGTCCTCCCCGTTGCTAGAATTCGGTTGAAGCCGATTGATATCGGCTGTGCCGAAAGATCAAATTCGGGACTTGGAACCGCCGCACCTCGGGCTCTCGTGGACAGCCCAACCAGGGCGTTGTCACGCCCGAGCCAAGGCACCCTTGGACGCGCGGGTGACCGGTGCTGCTCATCCCCGAGCCACAGCTCGAGTGGTTGCTCACCGGCGGCGAATTTCCATTTTTCCCCTTTCTGTGTGCAGAACGACCTTCGGGTACGATTCTGTTTAATTCGTGCTCTAGAAAGGATTAGAGGGCCTCAGGCCGCTCTCACACGAGCTAGACACGGTAACGCACAAGTTACCTTCACAACCCTGGCCGGAGAACCTCTGTGCCCGGCGTAATTTGAGGTCTACCAATGGAGGAATGAACGGGCGGCATGGGGCGCACGGTGAGGACCTATTTCGGGCCTTCCCCGAGCTGCCTCGAGCTCATGTCGACCTTCTCTGAGG
Source organism: Neostapfia colusana (assembly GCA_030760725.1). Lineage (NCBI taxonomy): Eukaryota > Viridiplantae > Streptophyta > Magnoliopsida > Poales > Poaceae > Neostapfia > Neostapfia colusana. Next base: position 24,361,535 of record JASWHV010000017.1, on the reverse strand, counting down.
TCCACTGATGCTCCCCGACCGGTTTTCCCAAGTAGCTGAGGTGCTAGGGTAGTCAGCCGACATGGCCGAAGTCGTTCTGAGGTGGCGGCTCGTCGCCGACCATGCTCCGGCCGTTGTCATGAGCAGCTGACCCTCGGATCCTGTTCCCCGAGTAAAAGTAGGCAGGGGCGGCCAGAATCGAGAAGTTTGGATCTGTACAGCAGCCGGCGGCGAGCTCTCCGGCGAGATTCCTCGGCGGCGGGGCGCGGGTGTCACGAGGTTGAAGAAGGGGGTGGACCCCAGCTGTCAGCGGGAAATATTTTGAATCGGGATCCGGCTGCGGTCGGGATCGGGTGTGCTGGCGCGTAAAATCATTGTGGGCCGCGGTGTGCTGTCGCCTCGGCGTGCGACGCGTGTCCCCTGGGCCCACGCGCGAGTTTAAACTTTTCACCGATTTTCAGATTTCCTTCAAACTTCAAATCCTCATAACTTTGGCTAGAAAGCTCCAAATTGAGTGAACCAAATTTTGCTGGATTCATCTCTCTGAGTACTTTCCAGAAAATCAAGTTTCACTTCATGAATTTCCTTATTTCTCCAGAATTAATTCCTCAAAGTTTAAACTGTTAGGAATTTTAACTGGAGAATTCTTTGGAGGAAAATCCTGAAATTTTGCTGAGATGTTCACCAAAATATCCTTCAACTACCATAAAAATTTAAGATCCAATTGAGCTCATTTAATCCACCTAATGGTGTGATTAGTGAAACTGTTCCAGAGAAAATAGAAAATGTTCAGAAACATTTTTCAGAATTTTCTCTGAAATTGTTTAGTTCATATCTTTAGTTAGGAACTTCCAAATTAAGTGAGACCAACTCCATTAGAACCCTCTGAAAATTAGTTTTCAGAAAGTCATAGTTTGTTGCATGAAAATTCCTAGGACACCCTAAGAGTTCCAATTAAGGTCAAGGACATAATTAATTGTGGAGGGCTCAAATGAGCTTTGCTGCAACTAAAACTTGACCAAGTATTTGTTTAGGTTGTAACCAAGCCACAGTAAAAGTTTCACAGTCATTAGGTCTGTCTAGCAAGGGTTAGAGACTTCACAATTTCAAAGTTAATACAAATGCATTTAAATTGATACATATATTGCTCTTATTATGTAGTCGCTAAGGTCGAGGAGGAACCCGAAGTCCTAGACTTCGTAACTCCAGAGGAGCAGTTAGCCTACGACCAAGAGCAGCAAGGCAAGCCCCGGTTTGCATTAACCGTTTTTACAAATTTTTATTGTTTTGAGCACATACTTGTTTTCTTTACTCTGTGCATTAGAGTCTTGTTTGAAAGCCCCACTGCATAGCCAAGAAAACCATGGGTTGGGTTTAGGATTGCAAACCCCGCTATCTACTGCATTGCTAGAATAGAGTAGGATTCGGTACAAGTCGAGTAGTTGGGACTACTCGCGAGCATAGGCTAGAGGCACTCGACTCGGGTAGTGATAGCACATGAAACACATGGCAAGGAAATGAGACCAAGCGGAGAGTAAGGGCAGCAGGACTTTGGGGCCTGTGTGCTGTAGCTCCGCTTGTGTCGATTGAGGACCGAGCCGTGTGCGGGCCTGTTGAACAAGCTAGAACAGTACCGAAGACCTACCGGCTATATGGGAACCGGGAAACTGATGTAACTCGGGTAGCTGGGTGTTGAGGCATAGCTGGTCGTTCAGAGGGTAGGTTGAGAGCTCGAGGTGTAAATCGGCTGGCGGCACTGAGATGCGCGTGCAGAGACCTCTTGCTCGGGACGATTGGACCGGTTCAACATTTGGCTAACGGGTGAAAGGTAGTCGCGTACGGCGTCCGTGATGGTTGCTGTAGGCAACATCGAGTACGGGCGTACGTGACGGGTTGTTCGGGTAACCCTGCAGGTGTAAATCGATTATAATCGCCGTCCCTCGCGGTCAGTGAGTACCACTTGTTCACTGTACCGTGACGTAGAAAGAACAGGCTAGTCACATGTTAAAATGTTGCTGATTGAAAGCTGGACATTGATTGTTAATGATATGCTGTAGTTTAGAGCTAACTAAAGTTCTTTTCAACTTTGGGCAAAGTACATGAGAGAAATGCGTTTCTTGTTTGATTGCGGCTCTCTCATGTGCCTTAGCGTAAGGTTCTCCACAACCTGCTGCTAAAACTTGAAAGTAAGGTTCTACTAATTAGGCGAGTCCTTGCAACTGATTTTTACCTCATGTAACCCATTACCCTCATGTAGAAGTTCCATGTTTAGGTGAGACGGGTCAGACTTGCTGAGCCTTCGTGCTCACTGCTTGTGTTTGAAGCTTTTGCAGGGTTCTATGAGGAAGGGACTCCCGAAGAGGAGACGGAACCCCAGGAGGGGAACCCCGTCGAGTGGGAGTCGTGCACGCCGCAGAGTTAGTGTGCGTGTGTGCTAGCAAGGACACGTTCGAGGGCTGAACGTGCACTTGATGCTTAGTCTACGCCCGCGAGTGTAGACTGAACTTATTTTGATGTAAACATGTTCATAAACTTGTTTATGTAATAAAATTTCCGCTTCCGCTTTGTACCCTTGACGTGTGTTATACGGTGCTGTGCAACGCAGCACCCCTCAGCGTGATCCTGGCTCGACAGGACCATTGGGGTCGTGTCAGCGTGGTATCAGAGCTCGCTTGAGGTTTAACACAGTACAAAGGTCTTCTTTTTCAAAAATCCAGTGAGGAACGAGTTAGTAGCCCGTATAAGGATGTTATTAGTATATAGAAAGTGGCATATTAACCTATTTGTTATGTCGGAAAATCGTGCACCTCGGGACGTTCATGTCTTGGGGGGTGTACGTAAGCGCTGTCCACCAGTGCGCACAAGCTGAAGGGTGGAGCCCCACGGGTGGCAGGTAACCTGACCCGCTTTAGTATCCTCTACGACTCTTCATGTCGTTTGGGGTATTCGAGCAACGTCTATCCCTGGCGTGCGTGGTGCAACTTGGGAGACCCCGTCACGTGGTCTGAAACGTGAACACGTAACTCAAGGCGTGTTTGGCTTGAGAACATCCTGGCGAGTGATGACGGCCGGGTGTACGAACTGTATGGATTCCGGGCTCGGTGTGCAGCCGAGTCTGATGATTGTTTGAGTTTCTGCAGGTAGCCTGACCACGAAACGGTAGACGTGTAGCATCCGTGTGCGAGTGACGGTTAGTGCCACTGAATTAACGAAGCCGGCTAAGTCCGGTATAGGTTTTTCCTTTGTGAGGACGTAGTACCGACATAATCTGGTGACGCATCGACGTCACACCCAACTAAATAAACAACTTAATTGCAAAAACTGGAAGGTTTTTATCCAAAGTAGTAAAACTTGATGTAACTCCTTCCCTTGTACAGGATATTCAAAGTTAACAAGTTTTCAACTTATAGGTTGTTAAGGACAGAGCACTTTGTTTTCAGCTGAATCAAGGCTGGAGTTAATCAGAGGTTAGAGGTTGAGTTCTTTCGAGGTTGGGGTCGTATGATACATTTCTGGAAAGCTTTGGAAGAGCTTTACAACTTTTCTGTTGAGTTCCAGAGGTGTTTCATCCCTTAACCACTCGAAAAATGCAGTAGAGTTGAAACTGTCCAGAAAACAGGACAGAATAAAGACTCTCTGTAGACTCTCTGTAAATTAAGCATAACTTCCTGCATAAAAATCCAAAAATAGAAAATGAGGTAGTTCTGGAAAGATTATGAGATGGGTTACAACGTTGTAACAGAAAGTTTTGTCAGATTAGGAATAGAATTAACTGGGATTCTTGGATCAAATCAGTACCTAAGGCAGGGAGGTGCTGTCCAATTGTTTCCAGAAATTCTGTTAACTTCGACATCTCATAACTTTTGAACCATGACCGATTTTAGGCCAAGCAAATACTTTTTGGAAATCTATTGGAGTTAGCTTTAACTTTGATGTTGAGCTCCAGAACTGGTTTTGCTTTTAACATGGCCTAAATCAGGTTGAAATGGAAACTGGTCAGAGCTGTCATGGGAACAGCAAATCAGCAGTCAAATTTGTTTAAAAATTTGAACTATGTTTCCAAGTTTTATGGGTTCAATGACATGTTTTATGTTATAACTCAGGGGTTTACTGTTTAAATAAATATTTGACAATTCTCAAATATATTTTTACAGATGGCAGCAGATAAACAGTTGGAGAACGGGTGGGTGGCTTCCCACTGTTCTGACCGTAGCGGCTACCCGGAAGCGTTGTGGCAAATGCTCCAATATTTCGGGTATAGTCAGATGCCGCAGTACTTCGCCAAGGAAGAAGGCGAGGGGGGCAACAAGACGTGGACGATCCATGTCGAGGTTCCTGCAGGACCTACGCCACCCGGTTGGGTGCCATTCACCGTCACGGTGAGAGGAAGACAACCGGAAGGGATGTGGCAAGTGGCAGCCCGTGACACTATGTCACGTTTCTGCCAACTGCACGTGCAGGCTATGGAGGGCACTCCATACGCACTCGTTCCGGTGGAGGGGCGAGCCCAGCATGTGTGGGAAGAGAGGCACCGGGAAGCAACGGACCCAAGTTGCCCAAGGTACAACCCCGCGGAGGCAAATCTCAGCCTCCAGATGAGGGCGGGAAACGCCGTGATGGACAGCCAAGCTGTTCATACGGAGCATCTCGCCACAAAGCTCAAGGAGAGCACAAGCCGTGGAGATCATTTCGAGAGTGCTCACAGCGCACTCCGCAATGTGCTCCTTCCGACGATCAAGCGACTGAATGAACAACACAATCAGTTGCGTCGTCTGAAGAAGGCAAGGAAGAAGAGCCGTGTTGACATCGCGGCGTTGCAAGAGCTGGTGCAGACCCTAACCCAGCAGAATGAGGACCTTACTCAAGAGCGGGACGACGCTATTGAGGAAGGACAAGGCTGGGAAGAGGACTACAACCAAGCTATGGACGAGGTGCATGCTTTGCAGGACCTCGTGCCCCCGGTGTTAGGCGTACCGGTAGTCTTGGGTCTTCCAGCAATGGGAGAACCCGGGATGGGAGAAGAGGTGGTAGACCCAGAGCCACCAGCAGAGGTACCGGAGGAGGACAACCCCCAGGAGGTCGAGTTCTACTCCGAGTAGGGGGTTACGGTTGCCAAGTAGGGCAGCCAGGGTAGCGTAACCCAACTTTTGTAATCGGTGACATGTCGTGTAGACAGTAGCGTATGTATAGGTAGTGACGACATGAGCACGACTTCTCGGAGATCCGAGAATAATGTATCTTGTATAAAGTTTATGCTTTATCAATATATGTGAATGTTGTGCAAATTAATCATGCGTCGCTTCAATACCTACTGTTGCTTATGGAAATTTTAAGTAAGACATGTGCTAATCGCTGCTGTTTTGAATTTCAGAATGACGCGTACTCGTGCCAACCCGGACGTTGGGGGTACCAGTCAAGGGGGAGAGACCTCCCAACCACCTCCCGAGGACTCCTCGGGACAACAACAGCAACAGCAGCAACAGCAACAGCAAACACCGCCACCGCCACTGCCAACGGTTACATTGGCCGACATCGTCGCGGCAATGGCGGGCTCGCATCAGCAGCACACGGAGTTGCTGCAGACTCTCATAGCCAATACGTCTCACCCAGAGAGACGTCAAGATCGTGAGGAGCGCCAACAGAGCTCCTACTCCGACTTCCTGGCGACTCATCCCCCAGTATTCTTAAGGGCGGATGAACCACTTGACGCGGACAACTGGCTCCGCGCCATAGAAATGAAGTTCGGGCTGCTCCAAATCAGCGAGCAGCGCAAGACTCAGTTTGCGGTCCAGCAGCTCCAAGGATCCGCGAGCGCGTGGTGGGCCAACTTCTGTGCTTCACAGCCCACCGACCGAGTGATGACCTGGGCGGAGTTCCGGACGGCCTTCAGGGCCTATCATATACCGCCAGGTCTGATGAAGAGGAAGACGCAGGAGTTCCTACACCTGCAACAAGGGAGCCGGAACGCGCTGGAATACTCCAGGGCGTTTAACGATCTCGCGCTATATGCGTCGTATCATGCTGATACCGACAAGAAGCGGCGGGACCATTTTTACCAGGGGCTTAACCCGCTCCTGAAGGACAAGTTGGCGATGTTCAATCGCGGCAGCCTCAACGACATCATTGATGCTGCGATTGTTCAGGAGGACTCCGGTAAGGAGTTGGCGGCGGCAGAGCGAAAGCGAAGCGCGCCGCAGAGCAGCGGAGAAGGGGGTGGTCCTTCTCAGAAGTTTCGGATGGTGAATCACCCACCATCAGGTCCACGCTGGCAGCCACCACAGCGGTCGATGCCGTTCCGCAGTCGGCCGTACTCTTCACTGGCATTTCGGCCAGCACTGCCAGCACCACCGCCACAACAACAACAGCAGCGGGCGATGCCGCGTGCGTTTGCACCTCAGCAACGCATGCCGGGCTTTCGTCCACCGAGCACTCCACCAGCAGCGGCCACATGTTACAAGTGTGGTCGTCCAGGGCACTTCGCGAGCAGTTGCCCGGAGAGGCAAGGCGGCGGAGTGGCACCACAGTTTCCGGGGAGGAATCAACCCCGGAACCCTACTAATGCGCGGCGGGCAAACCCTAGGCCCGGCACTGTCCACCAACTTGCCATTGAGGACGTGCCGGAGGGCGAGCCAATCCTTGCGGGTATGTTCCAACTCCACCAGCATCCCGCTATAGTACTATTTGATTCAGGCGCCATGCATAGTTTCATTAGCCAAGCTTTCATTGATAAGTATAGCTTGCAAATACTACCCACCGATAGTCCTTATGTGATCTGTTCACCGGGTGGGAAGATTTCAGCAAGCATGATGGTCCCAAAAGCGCCATTGTGCTTAGAGGGTAGAGTTTACCCTACGTCTCTCATAATTTTAGAGGGACAAAAGGTCGATGTCATCTTAGGGATGTCGTGGTTAACCCGCCACGGCGCTGTTTTAGACACCGTCCTCCGAGTCGTGCACTTGAACTCCGAAGTGCACGAGTCTCACTCATTATTTCTGGACAGTCCAGAAATAAAACTTCCAAGTGTCTATCAAGCCACAACCATCAGATTGGAAGATATTCCGGTGGTCCGAGAGTTCCCTGAAGTATTCCCGGACGATTTGCCGGGGATGCCACCCGATAGAGAGGTGGAGTTCAAGATTGAACTTGCACCGGGAACCATGCCAATATCCCGAAGGCCGTACAAGATGGCGCCCAAGGAGTTGGCTGAACTGAAGACTCAGCTCACGGACCTTCTGGAAAAGGGTTTTATTAGGCCGAGCTCCTCATCATGGGGATGTTCGGCATTATTTGTCAAGAAGAAGGATGATACGTTGAGGCTTTGCGTGGACTATCATCCATTAAATGCCGTAACCATCAAGAACAAGTACCCGTTGCCACGGATCGACATGTTGTTTGATCAGTTGGTCGAAGCAAAGATCTTTTCCAAAATGGATTTAAGATTCAGGTACCATCAGATTAAGATAAGGGCTGAGGACATTCCGAAGACGGCTTTCTCGACGAGGTACGGACTTTATGAGTACCTGGTCATGTCCTTTGGCCTCACCAATGCTCCAGCTCACTTCATGTACTTAATGAACTCGGTGTTCATGCCGGAGCTGGACAAGTTTGTCGTGGTCTTCATCGACGACATCCTGGTATATTCCAAGTCGGAGGAAGATCACAAGAAACATCTGCGTATAGTCTTGCAACGGCTGCGGGATCACAAGTTATACGCAAAATTCAGCAAATGCGAGTTTTGGATATCGCAAGTGCCTTTCCTCGAGCATATCATCTCAGCGGAGGGCATCGCTGTGGACCCGAGCAAGATCACTCAAGTGCTGAATTGGAAATCCCCGAGAACTGTTCACGAGGTACGGAGTTTCCTCGGACTCGCGGGATATTATCGGAGGTTCATTCCGAACTTCTCGAAGATTGCCAAGCCAATGACAGAGCTGCTGAAGAAGGCTACCAAATATGTTTGGAGTCCAACATGTGAAGCAGCATTCAAGGCTTTAGTCAAGCACCTGACATCAGCACCGGTTTTGGCGCAGCCAGACACAACAAAACCGTTCGATGTGTACTGCGATGCATCCGGCATTGGGCTCGGGTGTGTGCTGATGCAAGACCGAAGAGTGGTCGCGTATGGATCACGGCAGCTTAGAAACCACGAGCAAAATTATCCAACTCACGACTTGGAGCTCGCTGCCGTGGTACTTGCACTAAAAATGTGGAGGCACTACCTACTCGGTAACCTCGTACATTTATATACCAACCACAAAAGCCTCAAGTACATATTCACTCAGAAGGAGCTGAACATGAGGCAACGAATATGGTTACAACTGATAAAGGATTACGAAATAGAGATCCATTATCATCCGGGCAAAGCAAACGTAGTGGCAGATGCGCTGAGCCGCAAGTCACACGTCAATAATCTGACCATCACACCGTTGGAAGAGAGCGAACCACCACTCCATGTGATTCCACACGGAGCTCTCTACAACCTAGCTTTGATCCCCACCATCCGTGAAGAGATAGCGGCAGCCCAGAAGAATGACAAGGGCATGTCACATTTACGGAGACGTGTAGACAGTGGGGAGTTGAAATGTTTCCGGAAGGACGGAGACGGCGTCCTATGGTTCAAGGACCGGATCGTCGTACCCCGAAACCCGGAGTTACGGAAGAAAATCTTTGATGAGGCTCACTTATCAAAGTTTTCTATTCACCCCAGCAGCAACAAAATGTATCAAGAGCTTAGAAGCAAGTTTTGGTGGACACGGATGAAGCGTGAGATTGCAAAATACGTGTCCGAGTGTGATACATGTCGAAGGGTGAAGGCAGACCACATGCGGAAACCGGGACTGTTGCAACCACTGGGCATTCCTGCCTGGAAGTGGGAGGACGTGAGCATGGACTTCATCGTCGGTTTACCCACCACCTTGCAGAAACATGATTCCGTGTGGGTGATCGTCGATCGGCTCGCCAAAGTTGCCCATTTCATCCCGGTCAACACCAACTACAACGCCAAGAAGTACGCTGAACTGTACATCTCACGGATCCTATGCTTGTACGGCGTACCCCGTACTATCATATCGGATCGGGGCACTTTATTTGTGTCCCATTTTTGGGAGCAGCTGCACGCTGCCTTGGGGACGAAGCTGATCCATAGTTCAGCCTACCACCCGCAGACGGATGGACAAACCGAGCGGGTAAATCAGATTCTAGAAGACATGCTACGAGCTTGCGCTATCAACCACGGCAAGAATTGGGATGATCACTTGCCGTTAGCTGAGTTCTCGTACAACAATGGGTACCAAGCCAGCATCAAGATGGCGCCCTACGAGGCGCTATACGGAAGAAAATGCCGCACACCGTTGAACTGGTGTGAGTCTGGCGAAAGGGTTACCTTCGGGATTGACCTTGTCAACAACGCGGAAGAAAAGGTTCGACTAATTCAAGCGAACCTAAAAGCCGCTCAATCCCATCTGAAACAGTATGCGGACCGGAGAAGGCGCCCATTACAATTCGAAGTTGGAGATCACGTATATCTACGGGTGTCTCCAATGAAGGGCATAAACAGATTTGGGGTGAGAGGAAAGTTGGCACCCCGAGTCATCGGTCCATTCCAGATTACCGAAAGATGTGGATCGGTGGCATACCGGCTGAAATTGCCAGAAGCACTTTCCGGTGTGCACGACGTCTTTCACATTTCCCAGCTGAGGAAGTGTCTCAAGCTATCAACTACCGTTCAGCTGGAAGACATTGAAGAACTGCAACCGGATCTCACCTATCGGGAGGAACCGGTGCAGATTATTGATGAAAAGGCCCGAACCACACGCAACCGTACGTTGTGGTTCTACAAGGTTCTATGGAGCAATCACTCCATGGACGAAGCGACATGGGAGAGCGAAGAATTCCTTCGCACTAACTACCCCGACTTTTTCATGTCGCATATCCGGTAATTTTCCACCGTCCTCTCTCACATTTTCACCTTATAATCTCGGGACGAGATTCTTTTAAGGGGAGAGGAATGTGAGGGCCTCAGTTTTTGACACACATTTGCAGTGTTCATCACCACACCACACACCTCATTTGAGGAAGAATGATGAACACAAATGAAGAGCAAGTAACAATTATCAACATGCTCATTAGAGGACAAACTCACACATTGCAAAAGTGGTATTTCCCACATGTGATATAGATGGGCTGGACATATGAAAACTCCTACACTTTACTAAGGATGTCGATGCCAAGTTTCACCCAAATTCAAAACCTTTTTGAGGTCAGTTTGGGTATAGTTAGGAAGAGGGCAGTTTGAAACCATATTCAAATTCAAACTGTTTTTATCCCATGAATTTAAAAGTGGAAGGCATATTCTTACTCAGCACATTTTTGTGAGCTCACACACCAATTTTCACTCCATTTGGAGTTGATCTTGACATGAGCTAAGGGGGAGAAATTCAAACTTTATTTGAATTTCAAACTGAACTGTGCTGAAATTCATTCAAACCAAACCTCATTTGAACTTTGATCAATTCAAATGGCTCATGGGTGAATAACTTGAATTGCCAAGGGTAGTATGGGGTTCACTGTTTACAACAGTGATTAGGAGTAAATTTCAGAGGTTAAAACTGGAGGTGGGACCCACATGTCAGCCACTGCTCAGATCAAACCGACTGAGACTTTTTCACTCAGGTCGCCGAGCCGCAGCGGTGATCGCCACCGAGGGCAGCCGCCGCGCCAGCATCTGCTTGCCCACGCGCGGGCGTGAGGCGGTGCAGAGCCTTCTTAAGGCGCCTGCCCCCCCTCCTCGGCCGAGGCACCGCCGTTCTTCCCCGCAAGCACTCAGCGCCGGCCGAAAACTTCCGCAGCTCGGACTTGATCGGAGAACGCCGATCGCAACTCCCTCCGTCCACTCCAGAGCCCCAGCAAGGTACTAGAAACCTTCCTCCGTCCTCCCCGTTGCTAGAATTCGGTTGAAGCCGATTGATATCGGCTGTGCCGAAAGATCAAATTCGGGACTTGGAACCGCCGCACCTCGGGCTCTCGTGGACAGCCCAACCAGGGCGTTGTCATGCCCGAGCCAAGGCACCCTTGGACGCGCGGGTGACCGGTGCTGCTCATCCCCGAGCCACAGCTCGAGTGGTTGCTCACCGGCGGCGAATTTCCATTTTTCCCCTTTCTGTGTGCAGAACGACCTTCGGGTACGATTCTGTTTAATTCGTGCTCTAGAAAGGATTAGAGGGCCTCAGGCCGCTCTCACACGAGCTAGACACGGTAACGCACAAGTTACCTTCACAACCCTGGGCCGGAGAACCTCTGTGCCCGGCGTAATTTGAGGTCTACCAATGGCGGAATGAACGGGCGGCATCGGGCGCACGGTGAGGACCTATTTCGGGCCTTCCCCGAGCTGCCTCGAGCTCATGTCGACCTTCTCTGAGGTCCACTGATGCTCCCCGACCGGTTTTCCCAAGTAGCTGAGGTGCTAGGGTAGTCAGCCGACATGGCCGAAGTCGTTCTGAGGTGGCGGCTCGTCGCCGACCATGCTCCGGCCGTTGTCATGAGCAGCTGACCCTCGGATCCTGTTCCCCGAGTAAAAGTAGGCAGGGGCGGCCAGAATCGAGAAGTTTGGATCTATACAGCAGCCGGCGGCGAGCTCTCCGGCGAGATTCCTCGGCGGCGGGGCGCGGGTGTCGCGAGGTTGAAGAAGGGGGTGGACCCCAGCTGTCAGCGGGAAATATTTTGAATCGGGATCCGGCTGCGGTCGGGATCGGGTGTGCTGGCGCGTAAAATCATTGTGGGCCGTGGTGTGCTGTCACCTCGGCGTGCGACGCGTGTCCCCTGGGCCCACGCGCGAGTTTAAACTTTTCACCGATTTTCAGATTTCCTTCAAACTTCAAATCCTCATAACTTTGGCTAGAAAGCTCCAAATTGAGTGAACCAAATTTTGCTGGATTCATCTCTCTGAGTACTTTCCAGAAAATCAAGTTTCACTTCATGAATTTCCTTATTTCTCCAGAATTAATTCCTCAAAGTTTAAACTGTTAGGAATTTTAACTGGAGAATTCTTTGGAGGAAAATCCTGAAATTTTGCTGAGATGTTCACCAAATTATCCTTTAACTACCATAAAAATTTAAGATCCAATTGAGCTCATTTAATCCACCTAATGGTGTGATTAGTGAAACTGTTCCAGAGAAAATAGAAAATGTTCAGAAACATTTTTCAGAATTTTCTCTGAAATTGTTTAGTTCATATCTTTAGTTAGGAACTTCCAAATTAAGTGAGACCAACTCCATTAGAACCCTCTGAAAATCTAGTTTTCAGAAAGTCATAGTTTGTTGCATGAAAATTCCTAGGACACCCTAAGAGTTCCAATTAAGGTCAAGGACATAATTAATTGTGGAGGGCTCAAATGAGCTTTGCTGCAACTAAAACTTGACCAAGTATTTGTTTAGGTTGTAACCAAGCCACAGTAAAAGTTTCACAGTCATTAGGTCTGTCTAGCAAGGGTTAGAGACTTCACAATTTCAAAGTTAATACAAATGCATTTAAATTGATACATATATTGCTCTTATTATGTAGTCGCTAAGGTCGAGGAGGAACCCGAAGTCCTAGACTTCGTAACTCCAGAGGAGCAGTTAGCCTACGACCAAGAGCAGCAAGGCAAGCCCCGGTTTGCATTAACCGTTTTTACAAATTTTTATTGTTTTGAGCACATACTTGTTTCCTTTACTCTGTGCATTAGAGTCTTGTTTGAAAGCCCCACTGCATAGCCAAGAAAACCATGGGTTGGGTTTAGGATTGCAAACCCCGCTATCTACTGCATTGCTAGAATAGAGTAGGATTCGGTACAAGTCGAGTAGTTGGGACTACTCACGAGCATAGGCTAGAGGCACTCGACTCGGGTAGTGATAGCACATGAAACACATGGCAAGAAAATGAGACCAAGCGGAGAGTAAGGGCAGCAGGACTTTGGGGCCTGTGTGCTGTAGCTCCGCTTGTGTCGATTGAGGACCGAGCCGTGTGCGGGCCTGTTGAACAAGCTAGAACAGTACCGAAGACCTACCGGCTATATGGGAACCGGGAAACTGATGTAACTCGGGTAGCTGGGTGTTGAGGCATAGCTGGTCGTTCAGAGGGTAGGTTGAGAGCTCGAGGTGTAAATCGGCTGGCGGCACTGAGATGCGCGTGCAGAGACCTCTTGCTCGGGACGATTGGACCGGTTCAACATTTGGCTAACGGGTGAAAGGTAGTCGCGTACGGCGTCCGTGATGGTTGCTGTAGGCAACATCGAGTACGGGCGTACGTGACGGGTTGTTCGGGTAACCCTGCAGGTGTAAATCGATTATAATCGCCGTCCCTCGCGGTCAGTGAGTACCACTTGTTCACTGTACCGTGACGTAGAAAGAACAGGCTAGTCACATGTTAAAATGTTGCTGATTGAAAGCTGGACATTGATTGTTAATGATATGCTGTAGTTTAGAGCTAACTAAAGTTCTTTTCAACTTTGAGAAAAGTACATGAGAGAAATGTGTTTCTTGTTTGATTGCGGCTCTCTCATGTGCCTTAGCGTAAGGTTCTCCACAACCTGCTGCTAAAACTTGAAAGTAAGGTTCTACTAATTAGGCGAGTCCTTGCAACTGATTTTTACCTCATGTAACCCATTACCCTCATGTAGAAGTTCCATGTTTAGGTGAGACGGGTCAGACTTGCTGAGCCTTCGTGCTCACTGCTTGTGTTTGAAGCTTTTGCAGGGTTCTATGAGGAAGGGACTCCCGAAGAGGAGACGGAACCCCAGGAGGGGAACCCCGTCGAGTGGGAGTCGTGCACGCCGCAGAGTTAGTGTGCGTGTGTGCTAGCAAGGACACGTTCGAGGGCTGAACGTGCACTTGATGCTTAGTCTATGCCCGCGAGTGTAGACTGAACTTATTTTGATGTAAACATGTTCATAAACTTGTTTATGTAATAAAATTTCCGCTTCCGCTTTGTACCTTTGACGTGTGTTATACGGTGTTGTGCAACGCAGCACCCCTCAGCATGATCCTGGCTTGACAGGACCATTGGGGTCGTGTCAACACGCACGCCAGTCTGTGATATGACTGGGCGCAATGGCACCTGACAGAGGCGTGCTCCGCGTCTTCGCGTCTTGGGAAGGTGCGGGTCTAGAATGCATTGTACGGTAAAGGCATGACGCGCCTTTACTCCTGCTGCCTACCGCGCCGGGCGGCAGCACTGCTCTGCTGGCCACGTGTCGGACCCGGAGCTCTCCTCTGAGGAGAGGGGGGGGCTCCGGCTCCACTGGACACGTGGAGCCTTCGGAGCTCACCCCCGCGGAGGGGGCGAGGTCCGGTCTTCCGGGCCACGTGGCAGGCTCGAAGCTATTCTTTGAGGAGAGGAGAGCCCCGGCCCTGCCGGACACGTGGCGCCTTCGGAGCTCGACCTTGCGGAGGGGTTGAGGTTCGGCCTCCTGGGCCACGTGGCAGGCTCGGAGCTATCCTCCGTGGGGAGGGGGGCTCCGGCCCCGCTGGACACGTGGCGCCTTCAAACGTCGCCCCTGCAGAGGGAGCGAGGTCCTTAGGAAGTTTTACGCTGTGCGCGGGGGTACCGACAGTGGCCCCCGGGCTCACCTCGGAGAGGTAACGAGCCCGAGGTGGGGCCTTCTCCTACCTGTGCACTTTCTTGTATTGAGTACTCCCTGTGCTGGTAGGGTCTTGACGGCTTCGGAGTTGAGCCTCTGAGGAGAGGGTGAAGCCTGGCATCGGAGCTCTGCCCTTGTGAAAGGGGGAGGTCTGGCCTCGGAGCTCGCCTCTGAGAAGAGGAGTGGTCCGGGAAGTCATCGGAGCTCAGGCCCACGAAGGGCGTGAGGTCCGGCGTCAGGGGTCGCCTCTGAAAGGAGGGCGAGGGCTGGCATCGGAGCTCGGCCCAGCTGCGGGGGCGGAGGTCCGGAGGTCATCGGAGCTCAGGCCAGCGAAGGGCGTGAGGTCCGGAAGTCATCGGAGCTCAGGCCAGCGAAGGGCGTGAGGTCCGGAGGTCATTGGAGCTCAGGCCAGCGAAGGGCGTGAGGTCTGGAAGTCATCGGAGCTCAGGCCAGCGAAGGGCGTGAGGTCCGGCATCAGCGCTCGCCTCTGAAAGGAGGGCGAGGGCTGGCCTCGGAGCTCGGCCCAGCCGTGGGGGGCGGAGGTCCGGAAGTCATCGGAGCTCAGGCCAGCGAAGGGCGTGAGGTCCGGAGGTCATCGGAGCTCAGGCCAGCGAAGGGCGTGAGGTCCGGAAGTCATCGGAGCTCAGGCCAGTGAAGGGCGTGAGGTCCGGCATCAGCGCTCGCCTCTGAAAGGAGGGCGAGGGCTGGCCTCGGAGCTCGGCCCAACTGTGGGGGGGCGGAGGTCCGGAAGTCATCGGAGCTCAGGCCAGCGAAGGACGTGAGGTCCGGCATCAGCGCTCACCTCTGAAAGGAGGGCGAGGGCTGGCCTCGGAGCTCGGCCCAGCTGTGGGGGGCAGAGGTCCGTAAGTCATCGGAGCTCAGGCCAGCGAAGGGCGTGAGGTCCGGAAGTCATCGGAGCTCAGGCCAGCGAAGGGCGTGAGGTACGGAGGTCATCGGAGCTCAGGCCAGCGAAGGGCGTGAGGTCCAGAAGTCATCGGAGCTCAAGCCAGCGAAGGGCTTGAGGTCCGGCATCAGTTCTCGCCTCTGAAAGGAGGGCGAGGGCTGGCCTCGGAGCTCGGCCCAGCTGTGGGGGGCGGAGGTCCAGAAGTCATCGGAGCTCAGGCCAGCGAAAGGCATGAGGTCCGGCATCAGCGCTCGCCTCTGGAAGGAGGGCGAGGGCTGGCCTCGGAGCTCGGCCCAGCTGTGGGGGCGGAGGTCCGGAAGTCATCGGAGCTCAGGCCAGCGAAGGGCGTGAGGTCCAGCATCAGCGCTTGCCTCTGAAAGGAGGGCGAGGGCTGGCCTCGGAGCTCGGCCAAGCTGTGGGGGCGGAGTCCGGTACTGCTCAGAAGTCCTCCCTTTCCTGTCCCTTAGTCTCATTTGGCCTACTGTCCCGGGCCAGAATACGGGGCTTGGGTAATCCAGTGCACTTGGTCCCGGAGGTCTGGCCCTCAGCCCCATTTAGGGTGTAACCGTCCGACCCCCTGGTACTCAGACCGTAGCGCTGGGGGGCGGAGTGCGCATGCTTTGGGTGCAGGACCGGGCAAAGCAAGGCTCCTGACCCCCCGGTCTAGCGTAGGTATTTTCTCGGAGGAGACCAACTGGCGCGACAGTACCCTTACAGAGGGAGGTCTGAAAGGCCCTCGGGCCTCTGGCAGGTACCCCATGCACTACCACCTTC
The DNA here is from genome assembly GCA_030760725.1 of Neostapfia colusana. NCBI lineage: Eukaryota > Viridiplantae > Streptophyta > Magnoliopsida > Poales > Poaceae > Neostapfia > Neostapfia colusana. The sequence continues at coordinate 24,345,263 of JASWHV010000017.1, read as the reverse complement.
GGCAGGATGGCAAATATCGACTATGCATGAGCGCAGGAAAGAGGAACCGAGTGTACAATGGATGTACACTGTCTAGAGCGTGGGAAGGTGATCATATAAATTAATACGTAATTTAAATAAACACCTAAGTAAGCATGGTGAACTTACTGGGGTAGCGTCGGAGCGCCATGTCCTCATGCAGAGCGGGTCATGCGTGGCTTCGTCGTACGCTCGGACACGGGGGCACCCCCATGGCGATCTCAGGGGGAAGCATGGCTTCGGCCCCGCATACCATGTAGAAGGGTAGTTCCCGTGACCCGGCCCTGGGAAGTCCGGCTGGCCCTCGACATAGAGGAGCCAGTATCCCCCTACGGCTTTGGGTGCGCGTCTGCACCGGTTGTGTGGGTCTGCTTGGCATGGACCTGGCACGCATTGCATCTCCTAACCGGTTTTACGGCGTCCAGGTGGCTCTCGGTCAGTAGGAGCCATGCCGGGTGGCTTAACCGACTAGCGTGCGGGACGATGAGCGTTCCCAGCACTCGCCTCCGTGGACTACTGCAAGCTAGTCGCAGCCTTCCTCCTGGGTTATGCACCGCAATAGGATGCTGTGGTGCCACGCCAGTAAAGATACCAGCGCGTAGCACTTAGCCATCCGCACAATCCGTTCAGCGAATGCACGTTCATCAGGAAGGATGTCCTTCAAGGAGTCCCGGACCTCCGTGGTCCATGCATCGGGACTACTTGAGCTTCTGGATCTTGAGCGCTGGGTTGCACGGAGTCCCCAGTGACGCTTACGATCCTTTGGCGGCGTCCATGGCTGCAGGGCCGCCGGGACCGCCAGCTTCGAGGTGCTGGTCCAGCCCCCTTCGCCCGGCTCGGCGGGCCGGGCTGTGGGCCGCAGCAACGTCCTCTCGAAGACTCCTTCGGCCACAGGGGCTCCGGTGGAGGCCTTCAATGAGAGGTCGTCAGCTTCGGCCTTGCCAGCGCGCGGTACATGGCACAGGTCCAAGGCGAGGAAGTCTTTCTCCAACATCCGCATGTGGAGCAGATAAGCAGCTAGCTGTGGGTCATTGCTGGGGCATTCACCCTTAACTTGCTTGATAACTAGCTGGGAGTCGCCCTGCGCCAACAACTGGCGAGCGCCCAGAGACAGGACTGTCTTTTAGGCCAAAGATGAGTGCTTCATACTCTGCCAAGTTGTTGGTTGCCTTGGAATTGAGACGCACCATGTACCCAGACTGCTCCCCCGATGGCATGAGAAGCAGTACGCCGGCATCGGCCCCCTGCTTTCGCGAGGAGCCGTCAAAGAAGAGCATCCAGTGAGGCCCGGTGAAGACCGGAGCTCGGTGCTTTGGTTCACCGTCTTTGCGGCCCCCTGGGTCAGCCTTCGTTGGCGTCCACTCAGCCACGAAGTCAGCCAGTGCTTGGCTCTTGACTGTCTGACGTGGTCGGGAGCTCAGCTTGAACTCCGCTGTCTTCGGGCTGTCTTCTGGCTTCGGAAGCTGGCAGTGAGTGCCAATGACGCCCGTCTTCTGCTCCGGCGCACTTGTCCGCCAGGATGAAGAGCCCCGAGATGTCTTGCACCTCCCTGGTGGCCAACTTCTCGAGCATCTTCTTGTCCCTCACACCTTGTCGGAATGCGACCACCGCTGATGCATTCGGGATGTGGGGGATGGTGTTGCGTACCTGGGAGAACCGCTGGATGAAGGAGCACAGTGATTCCCCATGTTGTTGTTTGATGGCGTGGAGGTCAAGCCCCGTGCCTGGACGGGTGTAGGAACTGCCGAAGTTGGCAATGAACTGCTGGCAGAGCTCTCCCCAGGAAGTTATGGAACCCTGGGGGATGTTCATGAGCCAAGACCGGGCCGGTCAAGGCGACGGGGAAGTAGTTGGCCATGACGGCCTCATCCCCTCCTGCGGTAAGTACGGTGGTGGAGTAGATCTGGAGGAACTCGCCGGGTTGACGCTGCCGTCGTACTTCTCGGGCAGGTGCGGCCGAAACTTGCGCGTCCACCTCACGAAGCGAAGGTGGGGCACCAGGGCCGCACATCCTACCCCTGTTGCTGCAGGCGTTGGTGTCGCGAACGCTTGGTTCGCTGCTGGCACAGTGTACCCCGGTATGGGCAAGGCTGCGCCATAGACCGGGGGCACCGTTTGCAGGGCATATGGCTGTGGCATATGCTGCGTGGCGTATGCCTGGGGCAGAGTTCGCGTGGTGAAAGCCTGCGCCTCAGGCAAGGTTGAGGCAGTCGTCATGCTGCCGCCGGCCTCTTGGCTGCGACGCCTTTCTCGTCGTCGCTCAAGGAACACTCGGGCGTCTTGGCCCAAGTGGCACCGTTCCAGCTCAGTCCTCAGGTCCGTCGACGGAAGCCTGGTGGAGCTAGAATCCTCCGTCTGTCCGTCAACCGTCGGCGTGCGCGTCAGCGACACAGCCGGTTGGCCGGAGCGTCGTCCCCGCCGAAGTCGAGGGTTTGCGGCGGCGACGACGAGACGGTCTACCTCACGAATCCACTGTTGGGTCGCTGAATAGGGCGCGTCCCCAGCAGGTGGATTGTGCAGTAACGCTCTTGCTGCAGCCAGCACACCCCCGTGGGGAACGCTCAGCGCTGCAGAAGATCTCACGCTAGTCGGAGCTTGCATTGCCGGAGTCGGCGTTGCCGGAGTCGGCTGCTGGCTTCCAGCTTGCGCTGACACACTCCATCCTGAGTGTGTCGACACGTACTCCCCGCTAGTCACGGTTCGTCGTGAACGCGGGGGAGGAGAGCTTGCCGCTGAAGGAAGCTTCGTCATCTTCGCCGGCAGAAACTCGTCGCGCAATGGAAAAGCCCCCTACCTGGCGCGCCAAATGTCGAAGTGTGTTGTCGACACTTCCCCCGGACCTGCTCTGGGCAGCCCGTGGAGGTTCTTTTTCGGAGGGGCTAGTCGCTTGCGGAGAGCTTAAGCGTAGGGACGAGTGAGGGAGGAGCTTGACACGGCGAGTTTTACGTGGTTCGGGCCACCGGAGCGTAAAACCCTACGTCCGCGGTGAGCAGAGGTGCTCGCTGTATTGCCTGTTGCTCAGAACCGGAGTCCTGAGCTTGAGGGTGAGTACGCCTAGGGTGTGAGTTGCTGGAGTGCGAACCCTTGCTAACGTTGCCTACCCGAGCCTTTTATAGTCCAAGGCTCGTGTGGCTTACAAGGGGGGCCCGGGACCCGACAGGTGGTCCCGGGGAGATTTCCTGCCGACTATCGTATCCGCAGTTATATTGGCAGTTGTCTCTGGCGAAGGCTGCCGAGCCTTCGTCCTGCCGCCCTGCCCATGCCGCAAGATAGCCGTAGTGGTTGATGACGGCGGGGGCGGGCAGGGGACGTCTTGTCGCTGTGTTTATTGGCTGGCAGGCTCTGACACGGTGCGCCAGTCTGTGATATGACTGGGTGCAACGACACTTGACAGAGGCGTGCTCCGCGTCTTCGCGTCTTGGGAAGGCGCGGGTCTTGAATGCTTTGTACGGCAAAGGCATGGCGCGCCTTTACTCTTGCTGCCTACCGCGCCAGGCGGCAGCACTGCTCTGCTGGCCACGTGTTGGACCCGGAGCTCTCCTCTGAGGAGAGGGGGGCTCCGGCTCCGTTGGACACGTGGAGCCTTCGGAGCTCACCCCCGCGGAGGGGGCGAAGTCCGGTCTTCTGGGCCACGTGGCAGGCTCGGAGCTATCCTTTGAGGAGAGGAGAGCCCCGGCCCTGCCGGACACGTGGCGCCTTCGGAGCTCGCCCTTGCGGAGGGGGTGAGGTCTGGCCTCCTGGGCCACGTGGCAGGCTCGGAGCTATCCTCCGTGGGGAGGGGAGCTCTGGCCCCGCTGGACACGTGGCGCCTTCAAACCTCGCCCCTGCAGAGGGAGCGAGGTCCTTAGGAAGTTTTACGCTGTGCGCGGGGGTACCCGGTATTGAGGGTACCGACACTAACCTTACCGCTGTTGTTGAACCACTGAATGTGGTATGGATGAGGGTGTGCTCTTGTTGTCAACCCAAGTTTCTTGGCCACATCCGTGTTCACCAAGTTGTTGCAACTGCCTCCATCAATTATAGTGTGCACACGGCAGTCCTTGACGATGAGAAACATGTGAAGAAGATTGTGTCACTGTAGCTTGTCATCCGCCTCAACTTTGGAGCTCAAAGCACGCTGCACAATTATGCTTCTATAGTTTTCCGTTGCTGCAGTACCAAGTACCTCTTCATCTGTGCTATAGTGGTCATCTTTTGGTCCTGCAACGTTAGTAGCAAGAGAATATTCATCTTCAACATCCGAAGTACTATCATACCCGCCATCATCTCGTGCTATGTATGCTCTTGCTAGGGCAATCTTTCATCACATGACCAACACCCTGGCAGCGGTGACACTTAATGTTGGAAGTTCGACTCGTGGAAGGAGTGGAAGATGTAGGCTTGAATGGTGTCGTCTTGCTGCCCTCCGGCGCGCGAGGAAATGGAGCAGTAGATGAAGTTCGTTGGCCACCATTGGATGGTGTAGTGGCAGTAGGAAAACTCAAAAGATGGTGCTGTTTTGGATGGTGTAGATGTCGAACGCGGTGTGAAGGTGCTCCTCGTGCGTTGGTGCTGCTGCTGTTGGCGGCCCTGCAATTCCTTTTCTGCCAACATAGCCAGCTGAAATAATCTGTTAACAGTATCATATTCCTTATAATCAACAATGTCCTGAATTTCACGCCTCAACCCCCATAAAAACGAGCTATTTTATGATCCATGTCCTCTACTACCCCACAGCACAACATACCATTCTGTAATTCTTGATAATACTCCTAGGACATGTTACCTTGGTCTAAGCGCTGCAATTTTTGTGAAGGTCCCGCTGAAAAGAAGGAGGAACAAAATGAACACGCATAGCTTCCTTTAATCTATCCCATGTTGGAGGATCAGTTCTAGTTTTAACAAGTTCATTCCACAATATGATAGCAAAATCCTTAAACTCACTAGTGGCTTGACGAACTCTATGTTGTTCAGGAACAAGATGGGCATTAAATTTCTGTTCTACTGTCATCTCCCAATCAAGATATGCCTCAGCGTCATAAGCACCAGAAAAAGAGGGTATAGTAAATTTGACTTTAGCAAAAGGATCATCAAGAGGGCGATTAAAATTGTTATGACGATCATTGTAATTATAACAATTATTACCTCCCATACCTCATAGATAACGTGGAAGTCGTGGTTGATTGTTATGATCTTCCATATTATAAGTGTCGTCTTCACGATCTTCAGCGAGAGGCAGCCTCGCCTCAAGAGTATCCATCCGAACAACAAGATCAGCAAGTTGGCGATTCAAGGTCGTCAACGACGCCTCTGTCGATGCTTGCGTTTTGGTGAACATATCTGTCATTTCCCTCATCATGTCACACAACTCAGCATGTTGAACACATTCATCATCCCTTTTATCTTCTGCCATTGTTAATAGTAAACAAAAGACAACAAAAAGATGTTATCCCTATCAACTACAAAGGATAGTGGCAATGTGAAAAGTGGAAGGAAGGAAACAATCTCTCTCTCTCTCAAACGTCTTACCACGTTCTTACAAGTGTTCTTACCGACACAGCAGGTGGTAAACGGTGGACGCTGAGAACCAATGAAGCGTGGAGTGAGTGCAAAGGTACTTGTTCTGCTCAAGAGGAAAAGTGGAGCTTGGATGGTACAATATGGTGGCCAATAAGCAAAAATCGTTAACAGCAAAAACAAAGTTGAATAAGTATTCAATGTAGGAACTGTTGCTGATTAACAAGTGTTCTAGGCCTAGCACAACACAAGGCAGTAGAAAGGCAAATAGAAGATCAGGAAGATATAAGCAACAAGTACAACACAAGTGTATAGGCCAACTGTTTTCAAGTGTGTGTTGTCAATGCTTTAATATCTATGCTCTCTTCACTATTTTTTCTTTTTTTATATTTTTCTGATATTTTTTGTTTACTCGAGAGCACAAAAATAGGAAGCACACAACTTTGCAGCTCAATTGGATGTAAGATGTGGCCTATAGAAAATCAGGAAGATTCTTTAAAATTTGTGCTGAAACTTCGGAGGCCGGATAGTCTATCTTCTGAGGGGAATTTGGCCAAACAAATTTCACCGATCATGTCAAAGCGGTGGAAAATCGGTTGCAAAATTTTGAGTAGATCAATTTGAAAAAAAAAATCGCCCAATTTCGAGTTCGTATGCAAAAGTTATGGCTGTTTTAAGGTAGGCTACTCGAGTTACTGTTTTTTATGTTGATTCAAACTCGGTTTTGAAAAAGATCTCGCAATAGGATGTGAAAAACAATCGGAATTTAGCAACGACGGCTGATGGGATGTTGTGTGATGAATCAAGGAGGACTGGCACAATTGTTTGTCACCTGTTCTAGGGCTGGTGATGCGGGAGTTCACGCAAGGCGGCTAGCTAGGGCAAACCAATGATCTTGGTGGCTCGGTTTGTTGTTTAGGGATTGTGGAATGGGTGAGCACCAAGAAAGACAAGGAAGAAAAATGATAACTACGACCCAAAAACACAAAGCTAAACCAGCAACAAGACTCGACCACACGAATGCAAACTCAACAATGCAAACTGAAAAACGAAAATTGCAGGCACTATGGTCTAGGAATCGGTAAACACGATATGTTTTTTGTGGCTTTTCTGTGGACTATAGGTATGAAAAACAAAAACTAATCTAGTGGGAAATCAAAGTACCTCACGGGCAACCTGGCTCTGATACCAATTGATGAGTGGTTTAGGCCTGATCTTCCGAAAGGTAGGTCGATTGAGGTGGAGAACTTGACGTTGATGATCCGTGGCACTCGAGCAGTTCGAACACCCCTGCAATCACTACACCACTGCTCCATTGGTTATCAAACGTGCAGCACACACTTGACCTTGCCAAGAAGGCTAATCCCTGCAGGTGCAACCGAGAATACGAGCAAGAACGTAGAAGACGTGATCTGAAAATCACGAAGTTGGGGTTTCACAAGAACCGTAGAACGGCAGCTGTTTATCTAAGCAAAACCCACCGAATATGGCCGGCGGCTGCAGTATTTAAAGGCTAGTGTTCGTCCATAAGACCCTTAGACACGTCCCTAATGGACTCATACGGGATACAAGGTCCAAAAGCCCAATACGGTGGTGCAACACCGGACAAAACTCTGAATTCGACTTGTTTCGACAACTCCCAACGACTCCTAGCGAATTTTAATGTGGGACCAGAACCATTGGAAAGTTTATCTTCTCATCTTTCCATGCATATGTAGAACATCAAAAACAGAGTCCGTATGCATCCTGGGCGTCTGTTTTAAGATGGACTGCTCCTGGACTCCGAGTTGAACTCGGGTCCGAGTTGGTGACTGTTTCCATCAACTTGTGGACGTCCCATCTGGTTCTCCACATCCCCAAAACCTCCTCCCTTTACTTGTTGATCATGTCCATGGTTCATAATAACAATTAAATCATTCAATAGCAATCTATTCTCAAAATCACATGGGTAGGAAGTTAGGAACGAGTTCACCTGCTGATTTAGTAACCGTGCTCGTGCTCTTGTGATTGGTACTTGTATATCAATGTGAGTATCCACTGTTGTGATGTCCTCATCAGCATCCAACCGCAAGCCAGCGAAGAACCGGAGAGATATCCGTGTTTCACTTGTCGGCATATTGACACGACCCCACTGGGTCCTGTCGAGCCAGGATCACGCTGAGGGGTGCTGCGTTGCACAGCACCGTATAACACACGTCAAAGGTGCAAAGCGGAAGCGGAAGCTTTATTACATAAACAAGTTTATGCACATGTTTACATCAAAATAAGTTTAGTCCACACTCGCGGGCGTAGACTAAGCATCAAGTGCACGTTCAGCCCTCGAACGTGTCCTTGCTAGCACACACGCACACTAACTCTGCGGCGTGCACGACTCCCACTCGACGGGGTTCCCCTCCTGGGGTTCCGTCTCCTCTTCGGGAGTCCCTTCCTCATAGAACCCTGCAAAAAGCTTCAAACACAAGCAGTGAGCACGAAGGCTCAGCAAGTCTGACCCGTCTCACCTAAACATGGAACTTCTACATGAGGGTAATGGGTTGCATGAGGTAAAAATCATTTGCAAGGACTCACCTAATTAGTAGAACCTTACTTTCAAGTTTTAGCAGCAGGTTGTGGAGAACTTTACGCTAAGGCACATGAGAGAGCCGCAATCAAACAAGAAACGCATTTCTCTCATGTACTTTGCCCAAAGTTGAAAAGAACTTTAGTTAGCACTAAACTACAGCATATCATTAACAATCAATGTCCAGATTTCAATCAGCAACATTTTAACATGTAACTAGCCTGTTCTTTCTACGTCACGGTACAGTGAACAAGTGGTACTCACTGACCGCGAGGGACGGCGATTATAATCGATTTACACCTGCAGGGTTACCCGAACAACCCGTCACGTACGCCCGTACTCGATGTTGCCTACAACAACCATCACGGACGCCGTACGCGACTACCTTTCACCCGTTAGCCAAATATTGAACCGGTCCCATCGTCCCGAGCAAGAGGTCCCTGCACGCGCATCTCTGTGCCGCCAGCTGATTTACACCTCGAGCTCTCAACCTACCCTCTGAACGACGGGCAATGCCTCAATACCCAGCTACCCGAATTACATCAGTTTCCCGGTTCCCATATAGCCGGTAGGTCTTCGGTACTGTTCTAGCTTGTTCAACAGGCCCGCACACGGCTCGGTCCTCAATCGACACAAGCGGAGCTACAGCACACAGGCCCCAAAGTCCTGCTGCCCTTACTCTCCGTTCGGTCTCATTTTCTTGCCATGTGTTTCATGTGCTATCTCTACCCGAGCGATGTGCCTCTAGCCTATTCTCGCGAGTAGTTCCAACTACTCGACTTGTACCGAATCCTACTCTATCCTAGCAATGCAGTGGCTAACGAGGTTTGCAATCCTAAACCCAACCCGTGGTTTTCTTGGCTATGCAGTTGGATTTCCAAACAAGACTCTAATGCACAGAACAAAGGAAACAAGTATGTGCTCAAAACAATAAAAATTTGTAAAAAGGTTAATGCAAACCGGGGCTTGCCTTGCTGCTCTTGGTCGTAGGCTAGCTGTTCCTCCGGAGTAACGAAGTCTAGGACTTCGGGTTCCTCCTCGACCTTAGCGACTACATGATAAGAACAATGTATGTATTAATTTAAGTGCATTTGTATTAACTTTGAAGTTGTGAAGTCTACAACCTTTGCTAGACAGACCTAAAGACTGTGAAACTTTTACTGTGGCCTGGTTACAACCTAAACAGAGACTTGGTCAAGTTTTAGTTGCAGCAAAGCTCAATTGAGCCCTCCACAATTAATTATGTCCTTGACCTTAATTAAAGGCTTTTAGGGTGTTCTAAGGATTTTCATGAAACAAACTATGACTTTCTGAAAACTAGATTTTCAGAGGGTTCTAATGGAGTTGGTCTCACTTAATTTGGAAGTCTCTAACTAAAGATATGAGCTAAACAATTTCAGAGAAAATTCTGAAAATGTTTCTGAACATTTTCTATTCTCTCTGGAACAGTTTCACTAATCACACCATTAGGTGGATTAAATGAACTCAAATAGACCTGAAATTATTATGGTAGTTCAAGGATATTTTGGTGAACATCTCAGCAAAATTTCAGGATTTTCCTCCAAAGGATTCTCCAGTTAAAATTCCTAACAGTTTAAATTTTGAGGAATTAATTCTGGAGAAATAAGGAATTTCATGGAGTGAAACTTGATTTTCTGGAAAGTACTCAGAGAGCTGAATCCAGCAAAATTTGGTTCACTCAATTTGGAGCTTTCTAGCCAAAGTTATAAGGATTTGAAGTTTGAAGGAAATCTGAAAATCGGGAAAAAGTTTAAACTCGCGCGTGGGCCTAGGGGACACGCGTCGCACGCCTAGGCGACGGCACATCGCGGCCCACAAGGATTTTGCGCGCCAGCACACCCGATCCTGGCCGCAGCCGGATCCCGATTCAAAATATCGGCCGCTGACAGCTGGGGTCCACCCCCTTCTTCAACCTCGCGACACCCGCGCTCCGCCGCAGAGGGACCTCGCCGGAGAGCTCGCCGCCGGCTGCTGTACAGCTCCAAACTTCTTGATTCTGGCCGCCCCTGCCTACTTTTACTTGGGGAACAGGATCCGAGGGTCAGCTGCTCATGACAACGGCCGGAGCATGGTCGGCGACGAGCCGCCATATCGGAATGACTTCGGCCATGTCGGCTGACTCTCCTAGTACCTCAGCTACTTGGGAAATCGGTCGGGGAGCATCAGTGGACCTCAGAGAAGGTCGACATGAACTCGAGGCAGCTCGGGGAAGGCCCGAAATAGGTCCTCACCGTGCGCCCGATACCCCCCGTTCGTTCCGCCATTAGTAGACCTTAAATTTCGCCGGGCACAGAGGTTCTCCGGCCCAGGGTTGTGAAGGCAACTTGTGCGTCACCGTGTCTAGCTCGTGTGGGAGTGGCCTAAGGCCCTCTAATACTTTCTAGAGCACGAATTAAACAGAATCGTACCCGAAGGTCGTTCTGCACACAGAAAGGGGAAAACTGGAAATTCGCCGCCGGTGAGCAACCACTCGAGCTGTGGCTCGGGGATGAGCAGCACCGGTCACCTGCGCGTCCAAGGGTGCCTTGGCTCGGGCGTGACAACGCCCAGGTTGGGCTGTCCACGAGAGCCCGAGGTGCGGCGGTTTCCAGTTCCAATCTTTATCTTTCGGCACAGCCGATAGCACTCGGTTTCAATCGACTTCTAGCAATGGGGAGGATGGAGGAAGGTCTCTAGTACCTTGCTGGGACCCTGAAGTGGAAGGAGGGAGCTGCGATCGGCTTGATCAAGCGGGAGCTCGAGCGGCGGCGATGGCAGTAGAAAAACAAGTGGTGTACGTCGGCAGCTCGGGGAATAGCGACTGAAGCACGCCGGGGAGGGAATAAATAGCCCGGCGGCTGGCCTCCGGCTTGGGGCGCGCAGCAGGAGCTGGCGCCGGCTGCCCCCCTTCGGTGGCGCGCGCACACAGCAGCCGGGAACCGACTGAACTGTGTTTCAGTCGGTTTGCTTTGAGGCAGAGGCTGACATGTGGGTCCCACCCCTCTTTTAACCTCTGAAATTTACTCCTAACAGCTGTGGTAAACAGTGAACCCTATTCTACCCTTGGCAATTCAAATTATTCACCCAAGAGCCATTTGAATTGATCAAAGTTCACATGAGGTTTGGTTTGAATGAATTTCAGCACAAGTGCAGTTTGAAATTCAAATAAAGTTTGAATTTCTCCCCCTTAGCTCATGTCAAGATCAACTCCAAATGGAGTGAAAATTGGTGTGTGAGCTCACAAAAATGTGCTGAGTAAGAATATGCCTTCCACTTTCAAATTCATGGCATAAAAACAGTTTGAATTTGAATATGGTTTCAAACTGCCCTCTTCTTAACTATACCCAAAATGACCTCAAAAAGGTTTTGAGTTTGGGTGAAACTTGGCATGGACATCCTTAGCAAAGTGTAGGAGTTTTCATATGTCCAGCCCATCTATATCACATGTGGGAACCACCACTTTTGCAATGTGTGAGTTTGTTCTCTAATGAGCATGTTGATAATTGTTACTTGCTCTTCATTCGTGTTCATCATTCTTGCTCAAATGAGGTGTGTGGTGTGGTGATGAACACTGCAAATGGTTGTCAAAACTGAGGCCCTTACATTCCTCCCCCCTTAAAAGAATCTCGTCCCGAGATTATAAGGTGAAAATGAGAGAGAGGACGGTGGAAAATTACCGGATATGCGACGTGAAAAAGTCGGGGTAGTTAGTGCGAAGGAATTCCTCGCTCTCCCATGTCGCTTCATCCATGGAGTGATTACTCCATAAGACCTTGTAGAACCACAACGTACGGTTGCGTGTGGTTCGGGCCTTCTCATCAATAACCTGCACCGGTTCCTCCCGATAGGTGAGATCCGGTTGCAGATCTTCAATGTCTTCCAGCTGACTGGTAGTTGATAGCTTGAGACACTTCCTCAGCTGGGAAATGTGAAAGACGTCGTGCACACCGGAAAGTGCTTCTGGTAATTTCAGTCGGTATGCTACCGATCCACATCTTTCGGTAATCTGGAATGGACCGATGAATCGGGGTGCCAACTTTCCTCTCACCCCAAATCTGTTTACGCCCTTCATTGGAGACACCCGTAGATATACGTGGTCCCCAACTTCGAATTGTAATGGGCGCCTTCTCCGGTCCGCATACTGTTTCTGACGGGATTGAGCGGCTTTTAGGTTCGCTTGAATTAGTCGAACCTTTTCTTCCGCGTTGTTGACAAGGTCAATCCCGAAGGTAACCCTTTCGCCAGACTCACACCAGTTCAATGGTGTGCGGCATTTTCTTCCGTATAGCGCCTCGTAGGGCGCCATCTTGATGCTGGCTTGGTACCCATTGTTGTACGAGAACTCGGCTAACGGCAAGTGATCATCCCAATTCTTGCCGTGGTCGATAGCGCAAGCTCGTAGCATGTCTTCTAGAATCTGATTCACCCGCTCAGTTTGTCCATCCGTCTGCGGGTGGTAGGCTGAACTACGGATCAGCTTCGTCCCCAAGGCAGCGTGTAGCTGCTCCCAAAAACGGGACACAAATAAAGTGCCCCGGTCCGATATGATGGTACGGGGTACGCCGTATAAGCATAGAATCCGTGAGATGTACAGTTCAGCGTACTTCTTGGCGTTGTAGTTGGTGTTGACCGGGATGAAATGGGCAACTTTGGGGAGTCGATCGACGATCACCCACACAGAATCATGTTTCTGTAAGGTGGTGGGTAAACCGACGACGAAGTCCATGCTCACGTCTTCCCACTTCCAGGCAGGAATGCCCAGCGGTTGCAGCAGTCCCGGCTTCCGCATGTGGTCTGCCTTCACCCTTCGACATGTATCACACTCGGACACGTATTTTGCAGTCTCACGCTTCATCCGTGTCCACCAAAACTTTCTTCTGAGTTCTTGATACATTTTGTTGCTGCCGGGGTGAATAGAAAACTTTGATAAGTGAGCCTCATCAAAGATTTTCTTCCGTAACTCCGGGTTTCGGGGTACGACGATCCGGTCCTTGAACCATAGGACGCCGTCTCCGTCCTTCCGGAAACATTTCAACTCCCCACTGTCTACACGTCTCCGCAAATGTGACATGCCCTTGTCATTCTTCTGGGCTGCCGCTATCTCTTCACGGATGGTGGGGATCAAAGCTAAGTTGTAGAGAGCTCCGTGTGGAATCACATGTAGTGGTGGTTCGCTCTCTTCCAACGGTGTGATGGTCAGATTATTAACGTGTGACTTGCGGCTCAGCGCATCTGCCACAACGTTTGCCTTGCCCGGATGATAATGGATCTCTATTTCGTAATCCTTTATCAGTTCCAACCATCTTCGTTGCCTCATGTTCAACTCCTTCTGAGTGAATATGTACTTGAGGCTTTTGTGGTCGGTATATAAATGTACGAGGTTACCGAGTAGGTAGTGCCTCCACATCTTCAGTGCAAGTACCACGGCAGCGAGCTCCAAATCGTGAGTTGGATAATTTTGCTCATGGTTCCTAAGCTGCCGTGATCCATACGCGACCACTCTTCGGTCTTGCATCAGCACACATCCGAGCCCAATGCCGGATGCATCGCAGTACACATCGAACGGTTTTGTTGTGTCTGGCTGCGCCAAAACCGGTGCTGATGTCAGGTGCTTGACTAAAGCCTTGAATGCTGCTTCACATGCTGGACTCCAAACATATTTGGTAGCCTTCTTCAGCAGCTCTGTCATTGGCTTGGCAATCTTCGAGAAGTTCGGAATGAACCTCCGATAATATCCCGCGAGTCCGAGGAAACTCCGTACCTCATGAACAGTTCTCGGGGATTTCCAATTCAGCACTTGCGTGATCTTGCTCGGGTCCACAGCGATACCCTCCGCTGAGATGATATGCCCGAGGAAAGGCACTTGCGATATCCAAAACTCGCATTTGCTGAACTTTGCGTATAACTTGTGATCCCGCAGCCGTTGCAAGACTATACGCAGATGTTTCTTGTGATCTTCCTCCGACTTGGAATATACCAGGATGTCGTCGATGAAGACCATGACAAACTTGTCCAGCTCCGGCATGAACACCGAGTTCATTAAGTACATGAAGTGAGCTGGAGCATTGGTGAGGCCAAAGGACATGACCAGGTACTCATAAAGTCCGTACCTTGTCGAGAAAGCTGTCTTTGGAATGTCCTCCGCCCTTATCTTAATCTGATGGTACCCGGATCTTAAATCCATCTTGGAAAAGATCTTTGCTTCGACCAACTGATCAAACAACATGTCGATCCGTGGCAACGGGTACTTGTTCTTGATGGTTACGGCATTTAATGGACGATAGTACACGCAAAGCCGTAACGTTTCATCCTTCTTCTTGACAAATAATGCCGAACAGCCCCATGGCGAGGAGCTCGGCCTAATAAAACCCTTCTCCAGAAGGTCCGTGAGCTGAGTCTTCAGTTCAGCCAACTCCTTGGGTGCCATCTTGTACGGCCTTCGGGATATTGGCATGGTTCCCGGTGCAAGTTCAATCTTGAACTCCACCTCTCTATCGGGTGGCATCCCCGGCAATTCGTCCGGGAACACATCCGGGAACTCTCCGACCACTGGAATGTCTTCCAATCTGATGGTTGTGGCTTGATAGACACTTGGAAGTTTTATTTCTGGACTGTCCAGAAATAATGAGTGAGAACCGTGCACCTCTGAGTTTAAGTGCACGACTCGAAGGACGGTGTCTAAAACAGCGCCGTGGCGGGTTAACCACGACATCCCTAGGATGACATCGACCTTCTGTCCCTCTAAGATAATGAGAGACGTGGGGTACACTCTACCCGCTAAGTATAATGGTGCTTTGGAGACCATTACGCTTGCTGAAATCTTCCCACCCGGTGAACAAATTAAATATGGACTATCGGTGGGTAGTATTGGCAAGCTGTGTTTAGCAATGAAAGCCTGGCTAATAAAATTATGCGTGGCGCCCGAATCAAATAGTACTATAGCGGGATGCTGGTGGAGTTGGAACATACCCGCAAGGATTGGCTCGCCCTCCGGCACGTCCTCAATGGCAAGCTGGTGGACAGTACCGGGCCTAGGGTTCGCCCGCCGCGCATTAGTAGGGTTCCGGGGTTGATTCCTCCCCGGAAACTGTGGTGCCACTCCGCCGCCTTGCCTCTCCGGGCAACTGCTCGCGAAGTGTCCTGGACGACCACACTTGTAACATGTGGCCGCTGCTGGTGGAGTACTCGGGGGACGAAAGCCCGGCATGCGTTGCGGAGGTGCAAACGCACGCGGCATCGCCCGCTGCTGCTGCTGTTGTTGCGGTGGTGCTGGCAGTGCCGGCCGGAATGCCGGTGAAGAATACGGCCGACCGCGGAACGGCATCGACCGCTGTGGTGGTTGCCAGCGTGGACCTGATGGTGGGCGATTCACCATCCGAAACTTCTGAGAAGGACCGCCTCCTTCTCCGCTGCTCTGCGGCGTGCTTCGCTTTTGCTCTGCCGCCGCCAACTCCTTGCCAGAGTGCTCCTGAACAATCGCAGCATCAATTATGTCGTTGAGGCTGCCGCGATTGAACATCGCCAGCTTGTCCTTCAGGAGCGGGTTAAGCCCCTGGTAAAAGTGGTCCCGCCGCCTCTCGTCCGTATCTGCGTGATACGACGCGTAGAGCGCGAGATCGTTGAACGCTCTGGAATATTCCAGCGCGTTCCGGCTCCCTTGTTGCAGGTGTAGGAACTCCTGCGTCTTCCTCTTCATCAAACCGGGCGGTATATGATAGGCCCTGAAGGCCGTCCGGAACTCCGCCCAGGTTATCACTCGGTCGGTGGGTTGTGAAGCACAAAAGTTGGCCCACCACGCGCTCGCGGATCCCTGGAGCTGCTGGACCGCGAACTGAGTCTTGCGCTGCTCGCTGATTTGGAGCAGCCCGAACTTCATCTCTATGGCGCGGAGCCAGTTGTCCGCGTCAAGTGGTTCATCTGCCCTTGAGAATACAGGGGGATGAGTCGCCAGGAAGTCGGAGTAGGAGCTCTGTTGACGCTCCTCGCGATCTTGACGTCTCTCTGGGCGAGACATATTCGCAATTAACGTTTGCAGCAGCTCTGTATGCTGCTGATGTGAACCCGCCATTGCCGCGACAATGTCGGCCAATGTAACCGTTGGCAGTGGCGGTGGCGGTGTTTGCTGTTTCTGTTGCTGTTGCTGTCCCGAGGAGTCCTCGGGAGGCGGTTGGGAGGTCTCTCTCCCTTGGCTAGTACCTCCAACATCAGGGTTGGCACGAGTACGCGTCATTCTGAAATTCACCCAGCAGCAATTAGCACATGTCTTACTCAAAATTCCATAAACAGCAGTAGTATTGAAGCGACGCATGATTATCTTGCACAACATTCACATATATTGATAAAGCATAAACTTTATACAAGATACATTATTCTCGGATCTCCGAGACGTCGTGCTCATGTCGTCACTACCTATACATACGCTACTGTCTACACGACATGTCACCGATTACAAAAGTTGGGTTACGCTACCCTAGCTGCCCTACTTGGCAACCGTAACCTCCTACTCGGAGTAGAACTCGACCTCCTGTGGGTCGTCCTCCTCCGGTACCTCAGCTGGTGGCTCTGGATCTACCACCTCTTCTCCCATTCCGGGCTCTCCCATGGCTGGAAGACCCAAGACCACCGGTATGCCTAACACCGGGGGCACGAGGTCCTGCAATGCATGCACCTCGTCCATAGCCTGGTTGTAGTCCTCTTCCCAGCCTTGTCCTTCCTCAATAGCGTCGTCCCGCTCTTGAGCAAGGTCCTCATTCTGCTGGGTTAGGGTCTGCACCAGCTCTTGCAATGCCGCGATGTCGACACGGCCCTTCTTCTTTGCCTTCTTCAGACGACGCAACTGATTGTGTTGTTCATTCAGTCGCTTGATCGTCGGAAGGAGCACATTGCGGAGTGCACTGTGAGCATTCTCGAAATGATCTCCACGGCTTGTGCTCTCCTTGAGCTTGGTGGCGAGATGCTCCGTATGAACAGCTTGGCTGTCCATCACAGCGTTTCCCGCCCTCATTTGGAGACTGAGATTTGCCTCCGCGGGGTTGTACCTTGGGCAAGTCGGGTCTGTTGCCTCCAGGTACCTCTCTTCCCACACATGCTGAGCTCGTCCCTCCACCGGAACGAGTGCGTATGGAGTTCCCTCCATAGCCTGCACGTGTAGTTGGCAGAAACGTGACATAGTGTCACGGGCTGCCACTTGCCACATCCCTTCCGGTTGTCTTCCTCTCACCGTGACGGTGAATGACACCCAACCGGGTGGCGTAGGTCCTGCGGAAACCTCGACATGGATCGTCCATGTCTTGTTCCCCTCTTCGCCTTCTTCCTTGGCGAAGTATTGCGGCATCTGGTTGTACCCGAAATATTGGAGCATTTGCCACAATGCTTCCGGGTAGCCGCTACGGTCAGAGCAGTGGGAAACTACCCACCCGTTCTCCAACCGTTTATCTGCTACCATCTGTAAAAATATATTTGAGAAATGTAAAATGTTTATTTGAACAGTAAACCATTGAGTTATAACATAAGATATGTCATTGAACCCATAACGCTTGGAAACATAGTTCAAATTTTTAAACAAAATTTGACTGCTGATCTGCTGTTACCATGACAGCCCTGACCAGTTTCCATATCAATCTGATTTAGGCCAGATTAAAAGCAAAACCAGTCCTGGAGCTCAACATCAAAGTTGAAGTTAACTTCAATATCTTTCCAGAAAGTATTTGGTTGGCCTAAGATCTGTCCTGGTTCACAAGTTATGAGATGTCAAAGTTAACAGAATTTCTGGGAACAATTGGACAGCACCTCCCTGCTTTAGGTACTGAATTGATCCAAGAATCCCAGTTAATTCTGTTCCTAATATGACAAAACTTTCTGTCACAAAGTTGTAACCCATCTCATAAGCTTTCCAGAACTACCTCATTTTCTATTTTTGGATTTTTATACAGGAAGTTATGCTTAATTTACAGAGAGTCTACAGAGAGTCTTTGCTCCGTCCTGTTTTCTGGACAGTTTCAACTCTACTGCATTTTTCGAGTGGTTAAGGGAGGAAACACCTCTGGAACTCAACAGAAAAGTTGTAAAGCTCCTCCAAAGCTTTCCAGAGATGTATCATACGACCCCAACCTCGAAAGAACTCAACCTCTAACCTCTGATTAACTCCAGCCTTAATTTAGCTGAAAACAGAGTGCTCTGTCCTTAACATCCTATAAGTTGAAAACTTGTTTAACTTTGAATATCCTGTTCAAGGGAAGGAGTTACATCAAGTTTTACTACTTTGGATTAAAACCTTCCAGTTTTTACAATGGAGTTGTTTATTTAGTTGGGTGTGACGTCGATGCGTCACCAGATTTTTGTCGGTACTACGTCCTCACAAAGGAAAAACCTATACCGGACTTAGCCGGCTTCGTTAGTTCAGTGGCACTACTCGTCACTCGCACACGGACGCTACACGTCTACCGTTTCGTGGTAAGGCTACCTGCAGAAATTCAACCAATCATCAGACTCGGCTGCACACCGAGCCCGGAATCTATACAGTTTGTACACCCGGCCGTCATCACTCGCCCGGATGTTCTCAAGCCAAACACGCCTTGAGTTACGTGTTCACGTTTCAGACCATGTGACGGGGTCTCCCATGTTGCACCACGCACGCCAGGGACAGACGTTGCTCGAATACCCCACACGACATGAAGAGTCGTAGAGGATATCAAAGCGGGTCGGGTTACCTGCCACCCGTGGGGCTCCACCCTTCAGCTTGTGCGCACTGGTGGACAGCGCTTACGTGCACCCCCCAAGACATGAACGTCCCGAGATGCACGATTTTCCGACATAACAAATAGGTTAATATGCCACTTTCTATATACTAATAACATCCTTATACGGGCTACTAACTCGTTCCTCACTGGATTTTTGAAAAAGGAGACCTTTGTACTGTGTTAAACCTCAAGCGAGCTCTGATACCACGCTGACACGACCCCACTGGGTCCTGTCGAGCCAGGATCACGCTGAGGGGTGCTGCGTTGCACAGCACCGTATAACACACGTCAAAGGTGCAAAGCGGAAGCTTTATTACATAAACAAGTTTATGCACATGTTTACATCAAAATAAGTTTAGTCCACACTCGCGGGCGTAGACTAAGCATCAAGTGCACGTTCAGCCCTCGAACGTGTCCTTGCTAGCACACACGCACACTAACTCTGCGGCGTGCACGACTCCCACTCGACGGGGTTCCCCTCCTGGGGTTCCGTCTCCTCTTCGGGAGTCCCTTCCTCATAGAACCCTGCAAAAAGCTTCAAACACAAGCAGTGAGCACGAAGGCTCAGCAAGTCTGACCCGTCTCACCTAAACATGGAACTTCTACATGAGGGTAATGGGTTGCATGAGGTAAAAATCATTTGCAAGGACTCGCCTAATTAGTAGAACCTTACTTTCAAGTTTTAGCAGCAGGTTGTGGAGAACTTTACGCTAAGGCACATGAGAGAGCCGCAATCAAACAAGAAACGCATTTCTCTCATGTACTTTGCCCAAAGTTGAAAAGAACTTTAGTTAGCACTAAACTACAGCATATCATTAACAATCAATGTCCAGATTTCAATCAGCAACATTTTAACATGTAACTAGCCTGTTTTTTCTACGTCACGGTACAGTGAACAAGTGGTACTCACTGACCGCGAGGGACGGCGATTATAATCGATTTACACCTGCAGGGTTACCCGAACAACCCGTCACGTACGCCCGTACTCGATGTTGCCTACAACAACCATCACGGACGCCGTACTCGACTACCTTTCACCCGTTAGCCAAATATTGAACCGGTCCCATCGTCCCGAGCAAGAGGTCCCTGCACGCGCATCTCTGTGCCGCCAGCTGATTTACACCTCGAGCTCTCAACCTACCCTCTGAACGACGGGCAATGCCTCAATACCCAGCTACCCGAGTTACATCAGTTTCCCGGTTCCCATATAGCCGGTAGGTCTTCGGTACTGTTCTAGCTTGTTCAACAGGCCCGCACACGGCTCGGTCCTCAATCGACACAAGCGGAGCTACAGCACACAGGCCCCAAAGTCCTGCTGCCCTTACTCTCCGTTCGGTCTCATTTTCTTGCCATGTGTTTCATGTGCTATCTCTACCCGAGCGATGTGCCTCTAGCCTATTCTCACGAGTAGTTCCAACTACTCGACTTGTACCGAATCCTACTCTATCCTAGCAATGCAGTGGCTAACGAGGTTTGCAATCCTAAACCCAACCCGTGGTTTTCTTGGCTATGCAGTTGGATTTCCAAACAAGACTCTAATGCACAGAACAAAGGAAACAAGTATGTGCTCAAAACAATAAAAATTTGTAAAAAGGTTAATGCAAACCGGGGCTTGCCTTGCTGCTCTTGGTCGTAGGCTAGCTGTTCCTCCGGAGTAACGAAGTCTAGGACTTCGGGTTCCTCCTCGACCTTAGCGACTACATGATAAGAACAATGTATGTATTAATTTAAGTGCATTTGTATTAACTTTGAAGTTGTGAAGTCTACAACCTTTGCTAGACAGACCTAAAGACTGTGAAACTTTTACTGTGGCTTGGTTACAACCTAAACAGAGACTTGGTCAAGTTTTAGTTGCAGCAAAGCTCAATTGAGCCCTCCACAATTAATTATGTCCTTGACCTTAATTAAAGGCTTTTAGGGTGTTCTAAGGATTTTCATGAAACAAACTATGACTTTCTGAAAACTAGATTTTCAGAGGGTTCTAATGGAGTTGGTCTCACTTAATTTGGAAGTCTCTAACTAAAGATATGAGCTAAACAATTTCAGAGAAAATTCTGAAAATGTTTCTGAACATTTTCTATTCTCTCTGGAACAGTTTCACTAATCACACCATTAGGTGGATTAAATGAACTCAAATAGACCTGAAATTTTTATGGTAGTTCAAGGATATTTTGGTGAACATCTCAGCAAAATTTCAGGATTTTCCTCCAAAGGATTCTCCAGTTAAAATTCCTAACAGTTTAAAATTTGAGGAATTAATTCTGGAGAAATAAGGAATTTCATGGAGTGAAACTTGATTTTCTGGAAAGTACTCAGAGAGCTGAATCCAGCAAAATTTGGTTCACTCAATTTGGAGCTTTCTAGCCAAAGTTATAAGGATTTGAAGTTTGAAGGAAATCTGAAAATCGGGGAAAAGTTTAAACTCGCGCGTGGGCATAGGGGACACGCGTCGCACGCCTAGGCGATGGCACATCGCGGCCCACAAGGATTTTGCGTGCCAGCACACCCGATCCTGGCCGCAGCCGGATCCCGATTCAAAATATCGGCCGCTGACAGCTGGGGTCCACCCCCTTCTTCAACCTCGCGACACCCGCGCTCCGCCGCCTAGGGACCTCGCCGGAGAGCTCGCCGCCGGCTGCTGTACAGCTCCAAACTTCTTGATTCTGGCCGCCCCTGCCTACTTTTACTTGGGGAACAGGATCCGAGGGTCAGCTGCTCATGACAACGGCCGGAGCATGGTCGGCGACGAGCCGCCATATCGGAATGACTTCGGCCATGTCGGCTGACTCTCCTAGTACCTCAGCTACTTGGGAAATCGGTCGGGGAGCATCAGTGGACCTCAGAGAAGGTCGACATGAACTCGAGGCAGCTCGGGGAAGGCCCGAAATAGGTCCTCACCGTGCGCCCGATACCCCCCGTTCGTTCCGCCATTAGTAGACCTTAAATTTCGCCGGGCACAGAGGTTCTCCGGCCCAGGGTTGTGAAGGCAACTTGTGCGTCACCGTGTCTAGCTCGTGTGGGGGTGGCCTAAGGCCCTCTAATCCTTTCTAGAGCACGAATTAAACAGAATCGTACCCGAAGGTCGTTCTGCACACAGAAAGGGGAAAAGTGGAAATTCGCCGCCGGTGAGCAACCACTCGAGCTGTGGCTCGGGGATGAGCAGCACCGTTCACCTGCGCGTCCAAGGGTGCCTTGGCTCGGGCGTGACAACGCCCAGGTTGGGCTGTCCACGAGAGCCCGAGGTGCGGCGGTTTCCAGTTCCGATCTTTATCTTTCGGCACAGCCGATAGCACTCGGTTTCAATCGACTTCTAGCAATGGGGAGGATGGAGGAAGGTCTCTAGTACCTTGCTGGGACCCTGAAGTGGAAGGAGGGAGCTGCGATCGGCTTGATCAAGCGGGAGCTCGAGCGGCGGCGATGGCAGTAGAAAAACAAGTGGTGTACGTCGGCAGCTCGGGGAATAGCGACTGAAGCACGCCGGGGAGGGAATAAATAGCCCGGCGGCTGGCCTCCGGCTTGGGGCGCGCAGCAGGAGCTGGCGCCGGCTGCCCCCCTTCGGTGGCGCGCGCACACAGCAGCCGGGAACCGACTGAACTGTGTTTCAGTCGGTTTGCTTTGAGGCAGAGGCTGACATGTGGGTCCCACCCCTCTTTTAACCTCTGAAATTTACTCCTAACAGCTGTGGTAAACAGTGAACCCTATTCTACCCTTGGCAATTCAAATTATTCACCCAAGAGCCATTTGAATTGATCAAAGTTCACATGAGGTTTGGTTTGAATGAATTTCAGCACAAGTGCAGTTTGAAATTCAAATAAAGTTTGAATTTCTCCCCCTTAGCTCATGTCAAGATCAACTCCAAATGGAGTGAAAATTGGTGTGTGAGCTCACAAAAATGTGCTGAGTAAGAATATGCCTTCCACTTTCAAAATCATGGCATAAAAACAGTTTGAATTTGAATATGGTTTCAAACTGCCCTCTTCTTAACTATACCCAAAATGACCTCAAAAAGGTTTTGAGTTTGGGTGAAACTTGGCATGGACATCCTTAGCAAAGTGTAGGAGTTTTCATATGTCCAGCCCATCTATATCACATGTGGGAACCACCACTTTTGCAATGTGTGAGTTTGTTCTCTAATGAGCATGTTGATAATTGTTACTTGCTCTTCATTCGTGTTCATCATTCTTGCTCAAATGAGGTGTGTGGTGTGGTGATGAACACTGCAAATGGTTGTCAAAACTGAGGCCCTTACACATATGGGCCATTATGCTAGGTATTGTCCAGAGGGAATTCAAGGCTGCGGGTCATCATATTTGCAATATTCAGACCCGTACCTATATCTGCAGAAAAGATGGCATACAAGGGGCAGCACTCACTACACAGTGATTGATAATGTTTCGGAAGGAGAAACCGCGTTAGCAGGGATGTTTTCTCTGAATTAGCTACCGATTTTAACTCTCTTTGATTCCGGTGCCACACACAACTTTATTAGCCAATCTTTTGTGGCTCAACATCAGCTCCAAACAACCTTTACAAAGAGTCAATACCTCATATCTTCGCCCGGGGGCGGCATTACAGCAAGCGAGATTGTCTCCCAAGCATTTCATTGTTTGGGGGGTAAAACATACCCCACCACCCTCATCATTCTTGGGGGTCTAAAGGTCGACATTATTTTGGGGATGTCGTGGTTGAATTACCACAATGCGGTTCTCAGTATCAGTTCTTGAAACGTTGAGCTCAACTCCCCACAGCACGGTCTTCATATATTATTTTTGGGCACCAGTCAGCAACATATTGCAACAATGAACCACACAAAAACTGTGAAGATAGATGACATTTTGGTAGTACGTGAATATCCGGATGTGTTTCCCAATGATTTACCAGGCATGCCGCCCGAACAAGACGTAGAGTTCAAGATTGAACTTGCGCCGGGTACAACACCGGTATCACGAAGGCCGTACAAGATGGCACCCAATGAATTGGCAGAATTAAAGACACAACTGAATGACCTAATGAGCAAGGGTTTCATACGACCAAGTTCATCACCTTGGGGTTGTTCAACATTGTTTGTCAAGAAGAAGGACAAAACACTACGGCTTTGTGTTGATTATCGTCCTCTTAATGTTGTGACCATCAATAACAAGAATCCACTACCTCGCATTGATATGCTCTTCGATCAATTAGTGGGTGCTAAAGTATTCTCGAAGATGGATCTTAGATCTGGATATCATCAGATTAAAATCCGGGCAGAAGATATTCCGAAGACGGTATTCTCGACGAGATACGGGCTATACAAGTATCTCATTATGTCTTTTGGGTTGACCAACACTCCGGCTCACTTTATGTACTGATGAATTCATTGTTCATGCCGGAGTTGGATAAATTCGTCGTTATCTTCGTCGACGATATCTTGGTGTACTCCAAGTCAGAGGAAGAACATGCTTAGCATCTGCATATCGTGCTACAAAAATTGCGAGATCACCAGCTCTATGAAAAATTCAGCATCTCTCTATGCCCATTAGCGGATTTCCACCTTGCTGCCCTCAACCTACACCTATAAATCGGTGTGTTATGCCTCGATGCCCAGAGGTATAGGTTACATCAGTTTATCGGACCCCATATATCGGATATTCCTTCAGTACATTCAAACTTGATCAGCGTAAGATGCACACGGATCAGTCCTCAATCGACACGGACAGGGCTACGCACACAATACTTACTCTTGCTGCGTCCTAGCCCCCTGCCTAGTCTCATTTTTCTTGCTAAAGTTGTCTCACATCTCGAACCAATCCCGTGTGTGACGGACCCTATACTCACGAGTAGATTCCAACTACTCGACTTGTACGGAAGTCTATAAACATTAAGCAAAGCATTATCTACTCGAGGACTTAGACGCTACCCTCACTCCTTTTGGAATAATCTGGTAATGCATTTGGGGTTTCATCCATCCTACACCTAATGCACACACATACTTGAAGCTAAGTGAATATAAAGCAAAACTTTATAAAACTTGTTAAATGCAGACCGGGCTTGCCTTGTTGCTGCTGGTCAGTGGTTAATGGCTCCTCCGGAGGTATGAAGTCCAAAATCTCTGGGATCTCCTCGCGTTCAGCGACTACACATGATCAATTCAATCGATAAGTCAATTTAAATGCAATGTCTGGAATTTAACATATAAAGAACTATAACTCTAGCTAGGCATCTCATTTGGCTCTGAAATTTTTACTGTGGCTTGGTAAGAACCTAACCAGAGATCACCAAATCCCATTTGAAACAAAGCTCATTTGAGCTCTGCACAAATAAAAGTTTAAATGATCATTACTAGAGTTGCTAAGGATTTCCAGAGATTTTTATGGATCAACTCATTACTTTCTGGAAACTATAATTTGAGATGGTTCTAATGGAGTTGGTTTCATGTAATTTGAATAATCTTAGAGAAAGTTATGCCCTAATCAAGATTTGAGAAAATTCTGAAAATATTTCTGTATTTTTTCTATTTTCCCAGGGCAGTTCACTTAATCGCACCATTAGGGGGACTAAATGCCCCCGGATGGATCTAAAAATTTGCTTTGACTCAAGGATTGTCAAATGAACATCCTAGCCAAATTTTAGAATTTCCCATAAAGGAATTCTCCAGATAAAATTCCCAATAGTTTAAATTTTAGGGAATTAATTCTGGAAACATAATAAGTTTAATGAACTGAAACTTGTTTTGCTGGATAGTGCACAAAGAGCTTAATCCAACAAAATTTGGTTCACTAAATTTGGAGCTTCCGAGCAAAAGTTATGGGCATTTGAAATTTGAACTAAAATCTGAAAATCTTAGAAATGTTTAAAACTCTGACCGTGGGGCCCACCATTTAAATGGCCCACTGGGCTTGCGGCTTCACCCACGCTGCCGCATAGGATCACAGCCGCAATCCGATCCCCGTTGGAACACAGAGGCTGACCAGTGGACCCGGCCCCCCTTCATCTTCCTCGCGACACCGGCGCTCCCCCCGGCGGCGCACTCCGGCGAGGCTCGCCACCCGTCATTCTACTGCTCGAAGCTCGATCAAACTTGCCGCCTGGGCCTAAGTTCGCACGGGGAACCTTCTGAGGGGGTCGGCTAGGGTTGGAGATGGCAAGAAACTATCCCGCGACGGTGACAGCAGGAGGTAACTCGATCAAGAACATATCACTGCGGGTATGTACCTTGACTTTCTATTCTGGACGATCGGACTGCATCCGGTGTGGAAGTGTTACAAAATTGCGTATTATTCTAAATCCAGATTCAACATTGAGGCAAGTTTCACATATATTCAAAACTGTCATGCGAATTTCACTGAGCAGTAGGTAGATCAATATAATAAAAACTAGGGGAGGCATATGGACTCACTTTGATTTTGTCGGTGCTTTGATAAGCACAAATTATAGTTAAAACGAACCGTTGATGTAGAAGTTGCAGTTCGTCCGTGAGGCAGCGCAGAATGATGTCAATCAGCTTTGAGCGGCTGCGCAGATGCGCTGCCCAGAAACCTTATTGCCGTCCCTCGTGCAGGCTTCACAACGGCAACGGTTCGGAGATACCGCTCACCCTCCTCCTTTGTGCACGCCAAGAAAGAGGATCGGTGAAGTATGGCCACTCAAACACCACAGCACAGAATTCCAAAGGAAGGAAGAAGAATAGATGAGAGAAAATTTCTCTGTACTCAAACCTGAACGTATCCTGGGCCTTATATAGGCACAGCTGCTCTCTAGAAGCCATTTCCCCTCAATAACAACCACTAAAGGCCGCTGGCCAATTAATGGTGTTTATGACAATAAAAGAATGATATTCATGGCAATGAACAAATGATGTTTATGACAATAAACGAACGGTGTTTATGGCAATAAAAAGAATGGTGTTTATGGCAATAAAACATGCACTAATTCTCTATTAGTACAAAATAATTCAGATATTGTGAAGGATACAAGTGGCAAAATACACTCAATGCAGCTGCGCCTCAGTCGCACGTCACAAGTCACAAGTCACGCGGAAGAACACGCGAAAAATCGCGGATACACGCGCGCGTGTGCGTGTGTGTGAGTACATATATAGCCAACCCCTCATTATATTATTGCTTTTTCTATTCAGCCATGGGTATGAGGGCTACTATATAAGTTGGTTTGCACCATTTTGAACTAGCAATATGGGACTAAAACCAACAGCCATGTTGCTTTGGAATTTCAGCTGAATGGGCCACTTGAATGGCCCAAATTCCAACAATCCCCCACCAATTCCAAAGCAAGGAATGGAGGACAAAGGATCATTGTGTTGTAGTGTTGTTTTATATATCAGTCTTTTGGTATAAGTCCCGTACGGGTTGAACTTATACCTAGAATAGCAAGATTCATCTTCCCACGACTGAAGAATGGACTAGACCTTGAATTCTCAGCCTCTTGTGTAAATATTTCACTTGAGATCATAACTGATACTAGGCTGCCAGACAACCTCACCTATCTGGAGCGTTAACAGTCTGCTCCCGTATCTTCTCATGAGCCTTTATGAGAATGCCCTATTCTCATGAACTGTGACCTACAGTTGAGCTCAAGTAGGTGTTTCCCTTCAAGATATCCTGTAGGCTAATATCTTTACAACGGAAAACATTAAGGCTTAATTTATGCCAACCTTCCATACAGTAAAGAGTACTTGGTGTCATTTGAACATGGGTATATTTTTTTTACATGTACTCTTTGGTTACATCAGTCAACTTGTTTTTCCTAGTACCTAAATCACGGGATCTTCGATCAAAAGGACAGGTTACCATTGTGATGTAACTTCAAGTGGGCCTCATACCCATGTTCTTAGACATCACGGAAATCACATTTCATGATAATCCCTTTGTGAAAAAGTCTGCCAGATTATTTTCACTTCTCACATAGCTCGCAGCTATAACTCCGGAGTTTTTCATCTTCCTGACAGATTTCAGTCTACGCTTGATGTGCTTGTTGGACTTTGAATTATCCTTTGTATTCATAACCTGAGCTAGCATTGATTGGTTATCGCAATACATTAGGATAGGCGGTACTGGCTTTTAAACAAAAGGTAAGTCCATCAATAGCTCTCTTAGCCATTCAGCCTCATGAGTAGCTGTTTCTAGTGCTACAAGTTCTGCCTCTGTGGTGGACTTTGTTAATATAGTCTGTTTACAAGACCTCCATAAAACTGCAGCACCAGCAAGCGTAAACACAAAGCCACTCATGGCCTTCATCTCATCCGCATCTGAGATCCAATTAGAATCACTATATCCCTCCAACGCTGGGGGATATCCCGTATAGTGAATTCCAAGTGAGGTCGTGCCTCTCAAATAGCGAACACCCGTTCAAGTGTCGTCCAATGATTATCTCATGGGTTTTATGTAAACCGACTAAGTTTGCTCACAGCATAGGAGATATCAGGTCGCGTGGCACCAGCTAGATACATAAGAGAACCGATTATTTGTGAATATCTCAGTTGATCTTTTCCCTCTCCCACGAATTTTTTAAGCTTGATGCTTGCATCATAGGGAGTTGGAGAGACTTTACAGTTCTCAAAGCCAAAGCGAGAAAGAATTTTCTTTGTATAGTGAGATTGATTTAGAGTGATCCCATCCTCACTTTTAATCAACTTTATATTCAGAATTACATCTGCCGGTCCCAAGTCTTTCATGTCAAAGCATCGAGACAAGAAAGATTTGATCTCATCAATCACGCTTGTGCTTGTTCCAAAAATCAGTATGTCATCGACATACAAGCACAATATTACTCCTTGACCCCCACCATAATGATAGTACACACATTTGTCTGCCTCATTCATGTTGAATCCGGCTAATGTCAAAGTGAAGTCAAATTTTTTATGCCATTGTTTGGGTGCTTGCTTTAGACCATACAAGGATTTTATTAATTTACACACTTTATTCTCTTGCCCAGGAATTTTATAACCATCTGGTTGGTCCATATATATTTCTTCCTCTAACTCCCCGTAAAGGAAAGCCGTCTTTACATCCATTTGATGTACAAGTAGACCATAGGAAGAAGCAATCGCAAGCAACACTCTAATAGTGGTAATTCGGGCAACAGGAGAGTATGTGTCAAATAAATCCTCTCCTTCTTTTTGTGTAAATCCCTTGGCCACAAGCCTAGCCTTGTACTTCTCAATAGTACCATCCGGCTTTAATTTCTTTTTGAAGATCCACTTACAGCCAATTGGTTTACACCCACTTGGAAAATCGGTGATCTCCCAAGTCCCATTTGACATGATGGAGTCCATCTCACTATGGACTGCCTCTTTCCAATACTCTGCATCTGGAGAAGCATATGCCTCTGAAAGAGTATTGGGCACATTATCTATAATATAAAAATAAAGTCATCACCAAAGGATTTCGCAATCTTTTGTCTCTTACTCCTATGAAGAAATTCTGGATCGACTAAATTGTTATCATCTCTAGATGGTGTGTTTGTTTCGTCGTTTGATTGAGGTGGTGTGTAGTCCTCAGGAGCAGTTATATGAGTATGGTTATTCTCATTATAAGATCCGCAGGGAGAGCTCCGAAGGCTCCACGTGTCCTGCGGGGCCGGACCTCCCTCTCCTCAGAGGAGAGCTCCGGGCCCGCCACATGGCCAGCAGAGCCGAACCTCCCTCCTCCGCGGGGAGAGTTCCGAAGGCTCCACATGTTCTGCGGGGCTGGACCTCCCTCTCCTCAGAGGAGAGCTCCGGGCCCTCCACATGGCCAGCAGAGCCGGACCTCCCTTCTACGCAGGGAGAGCTCCGAAGGCTCCACGTGTCCTGCAGGGCCGGACCTCCCTCTCCTCAGAGGAGAGCTCCGGGCCCGCCACGTGGCCAGCAGAGCCGAACCTCCCCCCTCCGTGGGGAGAGTTCCAAAGGCTCCACGTTCCTGCGGGGCTGGACCTCCCTCTCCTTAGAGGAGAGCTCCGGGCCCGCCACGTGGCCAGCAGAGCCGGACCTCCCCCCTCCGCGGGGAGAGCTCCGAAGGCTCCACGTGTCCTGTGGGGCCGGACCTCCCTCTCCTCAGAGAAGAGCTCCGGGACCGCCACGTGGCCAGCAGAGCCGGACCTTGTAAAAGTCCCAAAAATGTGTATGAATAAAAACCAAGGTTTGAGTTCATAG
The DNA here is from genome assembly GCA_030760725.1 of Neostapfia colusana. Taxonomy (NCBI): domain Eukaryota; kingdom Viridiplantae; phylum Streptophyta; class Magnoliopsida; order Poales; family Poaceae; genus Neostapfia; species Neostapfia colusana. The sequence continues at coordinate 24,315,325 of JASWHV010000017.1, read as the reverse complement.
GTGTGGTAAAGACATGAAAAATGGGACTTGCTAAAACTTTTCTTCATGAAAAGTAATACATGGATGACCATACAAAATGAGGCTCACATTTTTATTTAAAAGTGTTGAACCAATAAAAAGTTAAATACCTCTTTGCATGTAAGTTTAAAAATCAGATTCGAAATTCAAAGTTCACACATGTGGTGACCAAAAACTTTGAATAAACATGCAGCCATATAGTTGGAATTATAGGGAAAAGTTTGATCACAAACTTTTCATTTGTAGGGTGGGCTCCAAAAGGAGTTAAAGAGAAGCATTTGCAAGTTCTAGCCGAATTCAAATTTGTCATACAAATTCAAACTGAATTTGAAGAGTTCAAATTCTAGCCACCCCTTTTTAAACTTAGAATTCTGGGAATTGAGAGGATCAGCTTGAGAAGATATTTGGGAGGTAAATGTGGAGTGGGACCCACATGTCATAGAGCTAAAGAGGGTGCCTTGCATACTAAGTCTCAGCCTCGGTGGGAAATTTCATCGAGCAGCTCGCGTGAGCCATGAGCAGCTTCCACCGTGGAGGCACTGGGAGGCTCGGCAGCACCACCAGCTGCTTCATTCCCCCATGCGCGGCGCCCAGAGGCGGTTCAGCGGCTTGATCACCCCCCTGGCTGAAGCAAAGCCCATTTGTTTTCCCTTCTCACGAGCGACACTAAACAGAGCCGTGTTCTTCTCCTCACTGCTCGGTCGATCAGAAAACCGAAGGCATGCTCGCGCCCCCTCCTTCCCGAGCGGCTAGACACCACCGCGAGCTCGGCCTCCACCTCCCTGACCTGAAAGCAAGCAAGCTTCTACCTCCTGTGCCCGAGAACCACCGCCACAGCGGTGACCTAGTTGCAACCGACGACCGGGCTCACGTGGCCAGCCCTCCACAGGAACTTTCACGGCCGAGCGAGAGCGGCAAAAGGAGCGCACGGACTCCACGCTGCTTCCACCTGAAGCTCAAGCCACGTCGTGAGCTCTCGCCGGCGAATTCCAAGATTTCGCTCCGGCGGCCTCAACCCGAGCTCCCGGTAAAGTTCCTTAAAATTCCCCCTCTCCAATCCTCCGCAGATCATAAAACTTTGCACGTAGATGCTGGATTAGCCGGCGATCAATTATCCTTTTGCATCCCTCGCACGAAAACGCCTCAGAGCGACGAAATTCAAGCTCGACTAGGGGTGTACATGGCGGACACATTCGGTCGCACGAGGACAACCTAATTGCAGCCACTCCCGAGCTACTTTGAGGTCGTGCCGATCTTCCTAGAGCTGCGCTGGTTCTGTAGAGCTCATCGGTGCAAGTGTTGGCGGGCTGGAGACCTCGGGCAACGGCGCCGAACCACAACAGTAGCCGTCGCACGTCGCCGAGCTGGTTCCGGCCACCGGCAGCCTAAACCGACCCCACCACTGTGTTCCTCGATGCCCTAAACACCCTGGCGGCAAGTCCTAGTCCGGATGGTGGCCGGGAACGGCAGGCCGGCAAGCACCGACGTGCTCCGGCGAGGGGAAACGCGCGGGCGCGAGAGAGCCGGCGGGAGGTTGAAGAACGGGTGGGCCCCGTCTGTCAGCAGCAGAAAATTTAAACCCGTGATCAATTGTGGCTGGGATGCAGTGTGTTGGCGCGCTGCGAAGCTGTGGCCCCGGTGTGGCCCAATCCTGATTGGCTGGGATTTAAAACAGTGGGTCCAGCCGAATTTTCAGTAGGAAAACAATTCCAGAGTTGGTTCAAACTTTGGAAATTCATAGCTCCTGGTAGAAACCTCCAATTTGAGTGATTCCACTTGGGTTGGATTCATCTCTCTGAGTTCTATCCAAATATGAACTCAGATTTGTATGAAAGTTAATATTATATTCTTGAAAATTCTTGGAAGTGTTTCTGAAAAAGAATTATTGAGGGAGTTTGGTTTATCCAAAAATCCCCAAATTTTTCCAGAATATTCTTTAGCATAGTGTTGACCTTCTAGCGAAAGTTCAGCTCATTTGAAGATCATTTGTGTAGGAATTTGCTAAAATGCAAACTACTGTGTTCAAAAGAGTCCAGAAACATTTTCAAAAAATGTTTCCCACTTCAAAAATCTATTCTGAGCAATCCATAGCTCCAAAAATCATAGGAAAATTTAGACAAGCTCTCTGAGACATACTTGGAATTGTAGTTCACTTAATTGGGCATGAAAATGCACATTACTTCAGAATTAATTCTTTTGATTACAAATGCTTAAAGAATTGTTCTGGAAGAACTACTCAAGTTAAAGGTCTGGATTTTGAACCAAATGACTCTCATGTGACCAGGAGCTCACATGTAAATTATCAGCCCAAGTTGAGCTGTATAACTCCCTGTTCCTATTCTCCATACTTATGTATAGGTGGAGATACATGAGAGACCTTGTGAGAATTATAGAGGACACAATTTAACCCCACCTTAGCTGCAATTTAGCAAGCTAAATCCTTAGGTAGTATAGAACCTGCTGTAAAAGTTTTGAGGCCATTGGAGTTCTTGTTATTTAGTTGCACTCAAATCTTTTCAGCTTATCTATTATGTTCATTAGGGAAAATGGTTAGTGTATAGCTAAGGCCTTAAGGTCAATTTAGTTTAAGTCTGTTTCTTTGCACAACAGAGGCATACCAAGCCATTCTTTTCTTTTCCACACAACCTCTGTTCCTAAAAAATTAATTCCATAACTTCTTTCCATTACATTCCATAAAACATGTGCATATGCATTTCAATAGGAACCACAACGAAGGGGATTCTAAGGAGTGATTCATTGAAGTGGATCAAGCTCCGGAGAATCAAGGGTGGATCAGCAAGGACACTAACTGGTTATATACGACTACCCTGCAAAACGGGCAAGCTCCAGTTTGCATTTAACAGCTTTAAGTTTTTACTTTGCATTCACTTTCGGTTAAGATATGAATTGTGCATTAGGTCTAGTGTTTGATACTCCTCTTGCATAGCCAAATGACCCATGGAGTATTGGGTAGGTGTTTTTCACCATGTAGAATTGCCATGCTTAAGTAGGGTTCGGTAATAGTCGAGTGGTGAGATGCTACTCGCGTGTTCAGGAACAACAGGGGCATACGGGATTGGTTCATAAATGAATTAGCAAGTTAAAGTTGAGACCGGAAGGTTGTAGGAGCAGCAGGACATAGGGGCATGGGTGCTATAGACATGTCCGTGCCGGTCAAGGACCGATTCGTATGCGGCCCTGTTGAGCAAGTTTGAGTTGTGTACCAGACTCATGCTGGCTATATGGGACCCAGTAATCCGATGTACCTCGGGAAGCTGTCGTTGGGACTTTTCGGGTCGCCTCAGGCAGACGGCCGGTGTGCGGTATGTGGGGAACATTCTCATGACATCTCACGTCGGCAGGTGCACCATGAGAGTGGCTACTGTACGGGGCGACTTGATCGATTCAGCGGGGGTGAAACGGGGGAAAGGCTGCCACGTACGACGTCAGTGATGGTTCTTGTAGGCAACGTTGAGTACGGGCGTACGTGTCGTGTAGTCTGGGTGTTATTGATTCGAATCACCGTCGCTCGCGGAATGGACCGAGCATACTTGTTCTCACAGTCGTGACGTAGTAAGAACTTGCATGAGAAAGGAACTAATCATATTGATGTGAAGTATCATACTAGCTTTGTATTGGATCATGATGAATAGGCTAGTACAAACTCGATTCTTTTATGCCATGAGCAATTTACATCGGGGGAAAGTGTTTCTTGTTTGATAGTGGACTCCCGATGTGGTGTTCCCAGGGTTACTTAAAATGCTGCAATTAATACCTGAAAGTAAGGACTCACTTTTAGGCGAGTTTAATTATGCTTATGCCATCCTATTTTAGGTTCATAGCCTCACATAGAGTTTCATGTTTAGGGTGACGGTTAAGTCTTGCTGAGCGTTATGCTCACGGATGCTATCCGAGTTGTTTTGCAGGTATTATGACTTCATGCTTATGAGAAGGGATGCCGATGAGACTCGGGAACCTCCGAGTACTTACCCAAAGAGCATCCTCGCCGTTGCAGATTGTCTTCGTGTTGCTAGTAAGAGACAGTCCGCGGGCTGGACTGTTTCTTTGTTGCTAAGATAGAGATGAATCGTGAGAGAGATAGTCTTCCGCTGTAGCTTACTCTGATATACTTATTTGTAAAACATTCTTGTACGCTTCCGCCAACTATTTATGTAATGTGATGTGTGTTTGTTCGACCCGTGTGCTGTTGGGTGCCGCATATCACGGCACCACCCAATGAGATCCTGTCCCTCACAGCATGGTATCAGAGCTGTGACGAGTGGTGCCAGAGCCCTGTCACATTTAATACCAGAGCGGCTGTCTCAGCTGGTATCAGAGCTACGTTGGGAATAAAGCACGAATTGAGCATCATATTATGTTAAAAACTTAGGATACGGTGAGATAACGGTACTAGGCCCACATAAGGACTATTATTAGCACAATATGAAAGTGGCATCTAACTTATTTGTTATGTCGAAAAATCGTGCATCTCGGGACGGTTTATGTCTTGGGGGGTGAACGTATGCGCTGTCCACCAGTGCGCACAAGCTGAAGGGTGGAGCCTCACGGGTGGCAGGTAACCCGACCCGCTTTAGTATCCTCTACGACTCTTCATGTCATTTGGGGTATTCGAGCAACGTCTGTCCCTGGCATGCGTGGTGCAATTTGGGAGACCCCGTCACGTGGTCAGTAATGTGAACACGTAGCTCAAGGCGTGTTTGGCTTGAGAACATCTGGGCGAGTGATGACGGCCGGGTGTACGAACTGTATGGATACCGGGTTCGGTGTGCAGCCGGACCTGATGATTGAGTGTGGCTTATGTATGTACTAACCTTGAAAACCTTAGTACGTGTAGAACACGTTTGCAAGTGATCATTTTAGTGCCACCTAAGGATACATATATGCCGGTGTAATCCGGTTAGGTTTTTCTTTGGTGAGGTAACGTAGTACCGTCATATGTCTTACGGTGCATCGTCACCGTACTACACTTAATAGTATTCTTTCCTATGAAGAAATCATTCATGACTAACTTTCAAACTAAAAAATGGATGTTGGAAAGCACATATTAGTTACTGAACTCTTCATTTGAACTAAGTTTCAAAGAAGAGAATTATTAGGCTTCTTTTGATCTCAAAGACAGAGTGCTCTGTTCAGACAGAATTTTTTCTGGACTTTAACAGAGAGTAACTCTGATTAGCTTGACCCAATGGAGGTGTTTGATACAGTTGTGGAAAGGTTTTTAAGTGCTCTACAGCTTTTCTGTAGAACTCCAGAGCCAAATCAGACATCAAATTGGTTGAATGTCCAGTTGAATGCAAACTGTTCAGAAAACAGAACAGCTGCACCCTTCTCTGGATGTTTCTGTAAATTGGCCATAACATTCTGTAGAAAAATCTCTAAGGGTCAGATAATATACTGTTGGAAAGGTTATGAAATTTGCAATGATTTTGTAGTTCATAGTTTGTTCAGAATTGTACCCCATTTGTATGTAAAACTGTGATGAAAACAGCCACATACAAAGGTGGTGCTGGCAAATTTTATCCAGAAATTCGGTCAGTTTTGAACAATCATAACCTCTGATTAAGGGATGATCCAGAGGCATGTGAGTACTCGTTGAAAAGATACTGAAGTTAACTTTAACTTTGGTATTCGACATGAGTTATGAGAATGCTGGTAACTGGATCCAAATCTGGGTTAAGTACAGAAAGGTCGGTTCTGTACAGAATAGAGGGATCGTTTTATGTTGGCTTTAGAAAGATGTGTAAACATGAAGTATTGTTATGCTTTCATAAAGTTTTAGCATGTTCATGTTTTGCATACTTTCACATACTACTGAGATCAAGTTTTGACTCTCCTTAAAATGATGCTTTTGCAGTATGGTGTGTACTCATTCACCGAGTAGGGCTGAAGGTTCTCGCCGAGACAGTGATGACTCGACTCCACCACGGGCACCGCCATCAACGGTATGGGCGGATGTCATGGCTCAGATGGTTGAGTCAAGTCAAGATAACACCAGACTACTCCAAGCCTTGGTACAATAGGGTTTACTCCAACGTGCACAACAGGACGTTCCACCTTGAAACGCCTATTTGGATTTCTTGGCGACACAACCGCCAATTTTCATAGAAGCCAAGGAACCAGTGGAAGCTGATCAGTGGCTTCGAGTTATGGAGTCCAAGTTTGGAGTGTTTGAGTGCAACGAATATCAGAAGACATTATTTGCAGCTCAACAGCTCCATGGAGCCGCCGGAAATTGGTGGTTTGCTTATCTCGCCACCGTTCCGGAAGGCCATCAAGTGGAATGGATGGAATTTCGTGAAGCATTCCGTGCTCGACACATTCCTATGGGTTTTATCAAGGCCCAGCAGCAGCAATTCAGGAACTTGAAGCAAGGGGACATGAGTGTCCTCGATTATGCAAACGGTTCAACCTTTGGGCACAATATGCTCCTGCTTATGCGACGAGTGAAGCTGCAAGGTGTGACTACTTCTTCTATGGCCTGAGTGCCATATTAAAAGATAAGTTGGCTTTGTTCAATCAAGGCAGTTACACCGAGTTGATCAGTGCTGCCCTGCTGCAAGAACAAGCGACACTTGAGTGTCAAGCAGAGAAGAGGGACCGGGAGGATGTGCAAGAAGACACACCAGTTGTTCCTCGTAAGTACCGTGTGGGGTATCACACACCATCCGATGAACTATGGCATGCACCAGTAAGATCAACTCAGTACAGATTACCTGCTCAAGAATCATGTCTTGAAGTAACACCATTGCCGCAGCAACGAATGATACATGTTGCATCATTGCTGCAGCCAAGTACATCTACCTCTCTACCACAAGTCAACGAAGAACCGAGGAAACCTCAGTGTTCTTATTGCCACCGTTCTGGGCATTTTAGGCAGGAATGCCGGGAGAAGTTGGTGAACACCAAACAGCCATCATCATCAGGTGGTATGCCGCCACCTGCTCAAGTCAACATAACAGCATTGCAATCCGGGAGTGTGCAACATCTTGCTATTGAGGATGTCCCGGAGGGAGCACCGGTGTTAGCGGGCATGTTTACTCTCAAGGACGTGCCCGTGTTGGTACTTTTTGATTCCGGTGCAACCCACAATTTCATCAGCAAAACATGCGTGGATCAGCACCAATTATCCATCAATACTCCCGCAACGAGTTTTCTTATACGTTCACCGGGAGGAAATATCTCTGCCAATCAGATTGTGTCCCGAGCAGCTTTGTGTTTGGGCGGAAAAATATACCCAACATCGCTGATTATGTTGGATAGGCAGAAGATAGACATAATATTGGGGATGTCTTGGTTAAATCGTCACGGTGCCGTTCTCAATATCGGTAACCGGACTGTCCAGATTGACTCACCGATTCACGGACAGAACGCGCTGTTTTTAGACAGTGAAGACCCAGATATGGTAGAGGCCTACCACACGGAAACGCTGAAGCTTGAAGATATTCTGGTGGTACGTGATTATCCTGACGTATTTCCCGACGACTTACCGGGCATGCCGCCCGAACGGAACGTCGAGTTCAAGATCGAACTGGCGCTGGGAACGACGCCTATCTCACGAAGGCCTTACAATATGGCACCTAACGAGCTAGCGGAGTTGAAAGAGCAACTAAATGAACTCATGAGCAAGGGTTTCATACGACCAAGTTCTTCACCTTGGGGTTGCTCTGCGCTGTTCGTTAAGAAGAAGGACGAAACACTACGGCTATGTGTTGATTACCGTCCTCTAAATGCTGTCACGATCAAGAACAAGTATCCTTTTCCCCGCATCGACATCCTGTTCGATCAACTTGTGGATGCAAAGGTATTTTCGAAGATGGATCTTCGGTCGGGGTATCATCAAATCAAGATCCGACCGGAAGACATACCGAAGACAGCTTTCTCGACGAGATATGGACTCTATGAGTATCTCATCATGTCATTTGGGCTAACCAACGCTCTGGCACACTTCATGTACTTGATGAATTCTGTGTTCATGCCAGAGTTAGACAAGTTCGTCGTGGTATTCATCGACGACATTTTGGTTTACTCCAAATCTGAAGAATAGCACACTGAACATCTGCGTATCATGCTACAACGGTTGAGGGAGCACAAATTATATGCCAAATTCAGCAAGTGCGAATTTTGGATTGATCAAGTGCCTTTCCTAGGCCATATTATTTCAGCAGAAGGTATTGCCGTGGACCCCAGCAAGATTAAACAAGTGCTGAAGTGGGAATCTCCCAAATCAGTCCACGAGGTCCGAAGTTTCCTAGTTTTAGCGGGGTATTATCGGAGGTTTATTCCGAGCTTCTCAAAAATTGCTAAACCAATGATGGAGCTGCTGAAGAAGGGCACAAAATACATGTGGAATGCAGCATGTGAAGCCGCATTCAAAACTTTGGTGAAACATCTCACAACAGCTCCGGTTCTTGCTCAGCCGGACACGACAAAGCCATTTGATGTATACTGTGATGCATCCGGCATCGGTCTCGGCTGCGTTCTTATGCAAGGCGTGCGTGTAGTCGCCTATGGGTCTCGTCAACTGCGAAACCACGAGCAGCATTATCCAACTCACGAACTTGAGCTTGCTGCTGTGGTGTTGGCATTAAAGATGTGGAGGCATTACCTACATGGTAATCTTGTTCACCTCTACACAGACCATAAAAGCTTGAAGTATATCTTCACGTAGAAGGAGCTGAATATGAGACAACGGAGATGGTTGGAGCTCATAAAAGATTATGAGATTGAGATCCACTATCATCCGGGAAAAGCAAACGTGGTTTCCGACGTGCTTAGTCGGAAAGCCCACGTTCACAACTTAGCGGCTGCTGAGTTGTAAGATGAAGAACCATGCCTCCGTCTCATTCCGTATGGCGTGCTTTATAATCTCGCGCTCATTCCAACGATCCGTGAAGAGATTGTTGAGGCTCAAAGAAGAGACAGAGGTATGTCTCACATACGGAGAAGACTAGACAACGTGTAAGGGCCTCAGTTTTTGACACATATTTGAGGTGTCCATCACCATACACACACACCTCATTTGAGGAAATTTGATGAACACAAGTGAAGAGCAAGTAACCACCATCAACATGCTCATTAGAGAACAAACTCACATATTGCAAAAGTGGTATTTTCCACATGTGATATAGAGGGGCTGGGCATATGAAAACTTCTACACATTGCTAAGGATGTCCATGCCCAGTTTCACCCAAATTCAAACCTTTTTGAGGTCATTTTGGGTATAGATAGAAAGAAGGCAGTTTGGAACCATATTCAAATTCAAACTGTTTTTATCCCATGAATTCAAAAGTGGGAGGCATAATCTTATTCAGCACATTTTTGTGAGCTCACACACCAATTTTAACTCCATTTGGAGTTGATCTTGACATGAGCTAAGTGGGACAAATTCAAACTTTATTTGAATTCTAAACTGAACTTGTGCTGAAATTCATTCAAGCCAAACCCAATTTGGATTCTAATCAATTCAAATGGTTCATGGGTGAATAATTTGAAGCACCAGGGGTATTTTGGGGCTCACTGTTTACAAGAGTGATTAGGAGTAAATTTCAGAGGTTAAAACCCCGGGTGGGACCCACATGTCATAGAGAGAAGGAGGGAAGTCTTGCACACAAAGTCACAGCCTCGGTGGGGAATTCCACCGAGCAGCTGTCGGCTGTGCCACCGAGCAGCCACCGGCACCACCAGCTGCTTCCCTCTCCGCGCGCTGGCGCCCAGGGCAGCTTGCTCGCGCCTCCACGCGACCGGCACCGCCTCAGCCCGAGCAGGAATCGGCTGGCTTTATCTCCTCGCGTGTGAACCCGAGCAGCGGCAGTTCTTCTCCCCGCAGCTCACTGCTCGATCGGGAAAACCAGCAAACGATCTCCTCCTTCGTTCCTGAGCTGCTAGACAGCAACCTGAGATCGCACTCCACCTCCCCAACGCCAGAAACCCCGAGCTCCGACCTCCCTTGCCCGAAAACGATCGCCACCGCGGCGACCTAGCCTCAGCCGAGAGTCAGGAGCCCGTGGACAGCGTTCCACAGGCGTTTTCACGGTCCAGCAAGAGAGGCAACAAGAGCGCGTGACCACCGTGCTGCTCTCCTCCAAGTTTGGAAGCAAACCGTGAAGAATCCACGGCGAATTCTCAATTTTTGCTCCGGCGACCGTAAACCGAGCTTCCGGTACGGATCCTTCAAATTCTCGCTCTAAGATCCTTCTCTAGCTATCAAATCTTGCACATAGACGCTGGACTAGCCGGCGATCAAGTTCTTTTCTGCATCCGTGGCGTGAAACTGTCTAGGAATGACGAATTTCGAGCTCGATCAAGGACGGTCATGGCGGGCACGATCGGTCACACGGTGCCAACCGACTTGCCGCCAACTTTGAACCCTTTTGACACCTTGTCGAGCTTCCTAGAGGTACACTGATGCTGTAGGACCGATTGTTCGAGGTGTTGGCGGGTTAGAACCCACGGTCGACGGCGCCGAACCTCAACCGAGGCCGCGGCACGTCGCCGGGCTATTTCCGGTCACCGCCAGCCCGAACTGACACCACCGACGTGTTCCTCGACGTCGACAACCCCCTGGCGGCGAGTTCAGACCTTGGGATGGCCGGCAGCGTCGAGCCAGCGAGCTCCGGGTCTGCTCCGGCGAGGGGAGGCGGCGCGGGCGCGCGGGTGCGTCGGGAGGAAGACGAAGCCTGCTAGCCCACGCGTCAACGTCTCAAAATTTTAAATCGGGATCAGGTGTGGCCAGGATCGAGTGTGCTGGCGCGCAAAGACCCTGTGAGCCGCGGTGTGCGGTCGCCTCGGCGCTCAACACGTGTCCCCGCGGGCCCCGGCAGATTTAAACTTTTCCCCCCATTTTCAGATTTCCTTTAAACTTCAAATCCTCATAACTTTGGCTAGAAACCTCCAAATCGAGTGAACCAAATTTTGTTGGATTCAGCTCTCTGAGCACTTTCCATAAAATCAAATTTCACTTCATGAAAACCCTTAGTTCTCCAGAATTAAGTCCTCAAAATTTAAACTGTTTGGAATTTTAACTGGAGGATCCTTTGGAGGAAAATCCTGAAATTTTGCTGGGATGTTCACCAAAATATCCCTGAACTACCATAAAAATTTCAGATCCATTTGAGCTCATTTAATCCACCTAATGGTGTGATTATTGAAACTGTTCCAGAGAAAATAGAAAATGTTCAGAAACATTTTCAGAATTGTCTCTGAAATTGTTTAGCTCATATCTTTAGCTATGAACCTTCAAATTAAGTGAGACCAACTCCATTAGAACCCTCTGAAAATCTAGTTTTCAGAAAGTCATAGTTTGTTTCATGAAAATCCTTAGAACATCCTAAAAGCCTTCAATTATGGTCAAGTACATAATTAATTGTGGAGGGCTCAAATGAGCTTTGCTGCAACTAAAACTTGAGCAAGTCTCTGTTTAGGTTGTAACCAAGCCACAGTAAAAGTTTCACAGTCATTGGGCTTGTCTAGTAAGAGTTATAGACTTCACAAGTTTAAAAGTTAATACAAAAGCATTTAAATTAATACATGTACTGCTTCTATCATGTAGTCGCTAAGGTCGAGGAGGAACCCGAAGTCCTAGACTTTGTTACTCCGGAGGAGCAGCTAGCCTACGACCAAGAGCAGCAAGGCAAACTCCGGTTTGCATTACCCTTTTTACAAATTTTTATTGTTTGAGCACTTACTTGAGTATCATTATTACTTGCATTCGAGTCTTGTTTGGAAACCCAATTGCATAGCCAAGAAAACCAGGGGTTGGGTTTAGGCTTGCAAAACCCCGTTAGCTACTGCAAAGCTAAGTTAGGGTAGGATTCGGTACAAGTCTAGTAGTTGGAACTACTCGCGAGCATAGGCTAGAGGCACTCGACTCGGGTAGAGATAGCACATGAAACACATGGCAAGAAAATGAGACCAAACGGAGGGTAAGGGCAGCAGGACTTTGGGGCCTGTGTGCTATAGCTCCGCTTGTGTCGATTGAGGACCGAGCCGTGTGCAGGCCTGTTGAACAAGCTAGAACAGTACCGAAGACCTACCGGCTATATGGGAACCGGGAAACCGATGTAACTCGGGTAGCTGGGTGTTGAGGCATAGCTGGTCGTTCAGAGGGTAGGTTGAGAGCTCGAGGTGTAAATCGGCTGGCGGCACTGAGATGCGCGTGCAGAGACCTCTTGCTCGGGACTATTGGACCGGTTCAACATTTGGCTAACGGGTGAAAGGTAGTTGCGTACGGCGTCCGTGATGGTTGTTGTAGGCAACATCGAGTACGGGCGTACGTGACGGGTTGTTCGGGTAACCCTGCAGGTGTAAATCGATTATAATCACCGTCCCTCGCGGTTAGTGAGTACCACTTGTTCACTGTACCGTGACGTATAAAGAACAGGCTAGTTACATGTTAAAATGTTGCTGATTGAAAGATGGACTTTGCTTGTTAATGGTTTGTTGTAGTTTAGATCTAACTAAAGTTCCTTTCAACTTTGGGCAAAGTACAAGAGAGAAATGCGTTTCTTGTTTGATTGCGGCTCTCTCATGTGCCTTAGCGTAAGGTTCTCTACAACCTGCTGCTAAAACTTGAAAGTAAGGTTCTACTAATTAGGCGAGTCCTTGCAAATGATTTTTACCTCATGTAACCCATCAACCCTCATGTAGAAGTTCCATGTTTAGGTGAGACGGGTCAGTCTTGCTGAGCCTTCGTGCTCACTGCTTGTTTTTGATGCTTTTGCAGGGTTTTATGAGGAAGGGACTCCCGAAGAGGAGACGGAACCCCAGGAGGGGAACCCCGTCGAGTGGGAGTCGTGCACGCCGCAGAGTTAGTGTGCGTGTGTGCTAGCAAGGACACGTTCAAGGGCTGAACGTGAACTTGACGCGTAGTCTACGCCCGTGAGTGTAGACTGGACTTGTTTTGATGTAAACATGTTCAGAAACCTCTTTATGTAATAAACTTTGCTTCCGCTTTGTACCTTTGACGTGTGTTATACGGTGCTGTGCAACGCAGCACCCCTCAGCATGATCCTGGCTCGACAAGACCGTGGGGTCGTGTCACAATGGAGAGGTGAAATGTTTCCGGAAGGATGAGAACGGTACGATATGGTTTAACGACCGTATAGTGGTACCGCGCAATATGAAACTCCGGAAGAAGATCTTGGATGAATCCCACCTGTCTAAATTTTCCATTCATCCCGGAAGTAACAAGATGTACCAAGATTTGAAACAGAAATTTTGGTGGACGAGGGTGAAGAGGGAGATTGCTAAATACGTATCCGAATGTGATACGTATAGACGGGTCAAGGCTGATCATATGCGGAAAGCCGGACCGCTACAACCTTTGAAGATACCGGCATGGAAATGGGAGGATGTGAGTATGGACTTCATCGTCGGATTACCGCTCACATCCCGGAAGCATGACTCGATATGGGTGATCGTTGACCGGTTGACGAAGTCGGCTCATTTCATACCGGTGAACACTCATTTTTGAGCCAAGCAATATGCAGACTTATACATCTCCAGAATTATATGCTCACATGGTGTCCCGAAGACCATCATCTCAGATCGAGGTGCGCTGTTTGTTGCTCGTTTTTGGGAGCAGCTGCATGCCTCGTTGGGCACCAAGCTGATTAGAAGCTCTGCATATCACCCTCAAACCGATGGACAAAACCGAGAGGGTGAACCAGATGCTGGAAGATATGTTGAGGGCATGTGCCATCCACCACGGTAGGAATTGGGACGATCACTTACCATTGGCGGAGTTTTCATACAACAACGGTTATCAAGCGAGTATTAAAATGGCACCGTATGAAGCTCTCTACGGCTGGAAGTGTCGCACACCACTGAATTGGTGTGAGTCCGGCGAAAGAGTTATGTTTGGGATTGATCTTGTGAACGAAGCCGAAGACCGAGTTCGGTTGATACAAGAGAACTTGAAGGCTGCACAATCCCGACAGAAGAGCTACGCTGATCAAAGGTGTAGGCCATTACATTTTGACGTCGGAGAGCACGTGTATCTTCGTGTGTCTCCGATGAAGGGAATTCACCGGTTCGGTGTAAAGGGGAAACTCGCTCCCCGTTTTATTGGTCCTTTTGATATCACGGAGAAGTGTGGACCCGTAGCCTACCGGCTGGAACTACCGGCAAGTCTAGCGGGTGTTCATGATGTATTTCATGTGTCACAGCTGCGGAAGTGCCTCAAATTCACCGCTGCTGTTCGCACCGAGGACATCGACGAATTGAAACCGGACCTTACCTACACCGAGCGACCGGTTCAGAATTTGGATGAAAAGGCCCGGGTAACCCAGAACCGAACGATCAGATTCTTCAAGGTGCTGTGGAGTAATCATACCGGGGAAGAGGCAACGTGGGAAAGTGAAGAGTACCTCCGCACCAACTATCCGGAACTTTTGGCTTTGTACAGTTTGTAATTGCCTCTCCCGTCTCGTTCCTCTTTTGTAATCTCGGGACGAGATTCTTTTAAGGGGGGAGGAATGTAAAAGTCCCAAAAATGTGTATGAATAAAAACCAAGGTTTGAGTTCATAGGTGTGGCAAAGACATGAAAAATGGGACTTGCTAAAACTTTTCTTCATGCAAAGTAATACATGGATGACCATCCAAAATGAGGCTCACATTTTTATTTAAAAGTGTTGAACCAATAAGGAGTTAAATACCTCTTTGCATGTAAGTTTAAAAATCAGATTTGAAATTCAAAGTTCACACATGTGGTGACCAAAAACTTTGAATAAACATGCAGCCATATAGTTGGAATTATAGGGAAAAGTTTGATCACAAACTTTTCATTTGTAGGGTGGGCTCAAAAAGGAGTTAAAGAGAAGCATTTGCAAGTTCTAGCCGAATTCAAATTTGTCATACAAATTCAAACTGAATTTGAAGAGTTCAAATTCTAGCCACCCCTTTTTAAACTTAGAATTCTGGGAATTGAGAGGATCAGCTTGAAAAGATATTTGGGAGGTAAATGTGGAGTGGGACCCAAATGTCATAGAGCTAAAGAGGGTGTCTTGCACACTAAGTCTCAGCCTCGGTGGGAAATTTCATCGAGCAGCTCGTGTGAGCCACGAGCAGCTTCCACCGTGGAGGCACTGGGAGGCTCGGCAGCGCCACCAGCTGCTTCATTCCCCCACGCGCGGCGCCCATAGGCGGTTCAAGTGCTTGATCACCCCCCTGGCCGAAGCAAAGCCCATTCGTTTTCCCTTCTCGAGGAGCGACACTAAACAGAGCCGTGTTCTTCTCCTCACTGCTCGGTCGATCGGAAAACCGAAGGCATGCTCGCGCCCCCTCCTTCCCGAGCGGCTAGACACCACCGCGAGCTCGGCCTCCACCTCCCTGACCTGAAAGCAAGCAAGCTTCGGCCTCCTGTGCCCGAGAACCACCACCACAGCGGCGACCTAGTTGCAACCGACTACCGGGCGCACGTGGCCAGCCCTCCACAGCAACTTTCACGGCCGAGTGAGAGCGGAAAAAGGAGCGCACGGACTCCATGCTGCTTCCACCTGAAGCTCAAGCCACGTCGTGAGTTCTCGCCGGTGAATTCCAAGAATTTGCTCCAGCGGCCTCAACCCGAGCTCCCGGTACAGTTCCTTAAAATTCCCCCTCTCCAATCCTCCGCAGATCATAAAACTTTGCACGTAGATGCTGGATTAGCAGGCGATCAATTCTCCTTTTGCATCCCTCGCACGAAAACGCCTCAGAGCGACGGAATTCAAGCTCGACTAGGGAGGTTCATGGCGGACACATTCGGTCGCACGAGGACAACCTAATTGCAGCCACTCCCGAGCTATTTTGAGGTCGTGCCGATCTTCCTAGAGCTGCGCTGGTGCTGTAGAGCTCATCGGTGCAAGTGTTGGCGGGCTAGAGACCTTGGGCGACGGCGCCGAACCACAACAGTAGCCGCCGCACGTCGCCGAGCTGGTTCCGGCCACCGGCAGCCTAAACCGATCCCACCACCATGTTCCTCGATGCCCTAAACCCCCTGGTGGCAAGTCCTAGTCCATATGGTGGCCGGGAACGGCGGGGCGGCGAGCACCGACGTGCTCCGGCGAGGGGGAAACGCGCGGGCGCGAGAGAGCCGGCGGGAGGTTGAAGAACAGGTGGGCCCTGTCTGTCAGCAGAAGAAAATTTAAACCCATGATCAATTGTGGCTGGGATCCAGTGTGTTGGCGCGCTGGGAAGCTGTGGCCCTGGTGTGGCCCAATCCTGATTGGCTGGGATTTAAAACAGTGGGTCCAGCCGAATTTTCAGTAGGAAAACAATTCCAGAGTTGGTTCAAACTTTGGAAATTCATAGCTCCTGGTAGAAACCTCCAATTTTAGTGATTCCACTTGGGTTTGATTCATCTCTCTGAGCTCTATCCAAATATGAACTCAGATTTTTATGGAAGTTAATATTATATTCTGGAAAAATTCTTGGAAGTGTTTCTGAAAAAGAATTATTGAGGGAGTTTGGTTTATCCAAAAATCCCCAAATTTTGCCAGAATATTCTTTAGCATAGCGTTGACCTTCTAGAAAAATTTCAGCTCATTTGAAGATCATTTGAGTAGGAATTTGCTAAAATGCAAACTACTGTGTTCAAAAGAGTCCAGAAACATTTTCAAAAAATGTTTCCCACTTCAAAAATCTATTCTGGGCAATCCATAGCTCCAAAAATCATAGGAAAATTTAGGTAAGCTCTATAAGACATACTTGCAATTGTAGTTTACTTAATTGGGCATGAAAATGCACATTACTTCAGAATTAATTCTTTTGAGTACAAATGCTTAAAGAATTGTTCTGGAAGAACTACTCAAGTTAAAGGTCTGGATTTTGGACAAAATGACTCTCATGTGACCAGGAGCTCACATGTAAATTATCAGCCCAAGTTGATCTGTAGAACTCCCTGTTCCTATTCTCCATACTTATGTATAAGTGGGGATACATGAGAGACCTTGTGAGAATTATAGAGGACACAATTTAACCCCATTAATTCCATAACTTCTTTCCATTACATTCCATAAAACATGTGCATATGCATTTCAATAGGAACCACAACGAAGGGGTCAGCAAGGACACTAACTGGTTATATACGACTACCCTGCAAAACAGGCAAGCTCCGGTTTGCATTTAACAGCTTTAAGTTTTTACTTTGTATTCACTTTCGGTTAAGATATGAATTGTGCATTAGGTCTAGTGTTTGATACTCTTCTTGCATAGCCAAATGACCCATGGAGTATTGGGTTGGTGTTTTCACCGTGTAGAATTGCCATGCTTAAGTAGGGTTCGGTAGTAGTCGAGTGGTGAGATGCTACTCGCGTGTTCAGGAACAACAGGGGCATACGGGATTGGTTCATAAACGAATTAGCAAGTTTAAGTTGAGACCGGAAGGTTGTAGGAGCAGCAGGACATAGGGGCCTGGCTGCTATAGACCTGTCCGTGTCGGTCAAGGACCGATCTGTATGCGGCCCTGTTGAGCAAGTTTGAGTTGTGTACCAGACTCATGTTGGCTATATGGGACCCAGTAAACCGATGTACCTCGGGAAGCTATCGTTGGGACTTTTCGGGTCGCCTCAGGCAGACGGCCGGTGTGCAGTATGTGGGGAACATTCTCATGACATCTCACGTCGGCAGGTGCACCATGAGAGTGGCTACTGTACGGGGCGACTTGATCGATTCAGCGGGGGTGAAACGGGAGAAAGGCTGCCACGTACGACGTCAGTGATGGTTGTTGTAGGCAACGCCGAGTACGGGCGTACGTGTCGTGTAGTCCGGGTGTTATTGATTCGAATCACCGTCGCTCGCGGAATGGACCGAGCATACTTGTTCTCACAGTCGTGACGTAGTAAGAACTTGCATGAGAAAGGAACTAATCATATTGATGTGAAGTATCATACTAGCTTTGTATTGGATCCTGATGAATAGGCTAGTACGAACTCAATTCTTTTATGCCATGACCAATTTACATCGGGGGAAAGCATTTCTTGTTTGATTGTGGACTCCCGATATGGCGTGCCCAGGGTTACTTAAAATGCTGCAATTAATACCTGAAAGTAAGGATTTACTTTTAGGTGAGTTTAATTATGCTTATGCCATCCTTTTTTAGGTTCATAACCTCACATGGAGTTTCATGTTTAGGGTGACGGTTAAGTCTTGCTGAGCGTTATGCTCACGGATGCTATCCGAGTTGTTTTGCAGGTATTCTGACTTCGTGCTTATGAGAAGGGATGCCGATGAGACTCGGGAACCTCCGAGTGCTTACCCAAAGAGCATCCTCGTCGCTGCAGGTTGTCTTCGTGTTGCTAGTAAGAGACAGTCCGCGGGCTGGACTGTTTCTTTGTTGCTAAGATAGAGATGAATCATGAGAGAGATAGTCTTCCGCTGTAGCTTACTCTGATATACTTATTTATAAAACATTCTTGTACGCTTCCGCAAACTATATTTGTAATGTGATGTGTGTTTCTTCGACCCGTGTGCTGTTGTGTGCCGCATATCACGGCACCACCCAACGAGATCCTGTCCCTCACAGCGTGGTATCAGAGCTGTGACGAGTGGTGCCAGAGCCCTGTCACAGTTGATACTAGAGCGGCTGTCTCAGACCTCCTCCCCTCCACGGGGAGAGCTCTGAAGGCTCCACGTGTCCAGCGGGGCCGGACCTCACTCTCCTCAGAGGTGAGCTCCGGGCCCACCACGTGGCAGCAAAGCAGCGCTGCCTACCCGGCATGGTAGGCGGCAGGAGTAAAAGCGCACCATGTCCTTGCCGTACAAGACATTCAAGGCCCGCGCCTTCCCAAGACGCGGAGACGCGGCGCACGTCTGCCAGGCGCCACTGTAGCCAGTCTCGGTCAAGACAGGACGCACCAACCCAAGACGAGAAGACAGGCACGCAATGTCAGAGGTTGTACGCCAATATACACAGCGACAAGACATCCCCGTCCGACCCTGCCATCATCAACCACTACGCCTAGCTTGCGGCGTGGGCAGGGCGGCAGGGCGGAGACTCGGAAGCCCTCGCCAGTGACAACTACCGGCATTTTACTGCGAGATATGGTAGATGGCAGGCAATCTTCCCGGGACCACCTGTCGGGTCCCGGGCCACCCTTTGTAAGCCGCCCGAGCCTTCGACTATAAAAGGCTCGAGTAGGCAACGTTGCAGAGGGTTCGCACCTTAACAGTTTCGCCCCTTGCACACTCACACTCGAGGGGGTTCGCACTTCAGCGATTAACCCCCATTGCATCCAACATTTAGCTCAGCTCATCTTCAAGCAATACAGCGAGCTCCTCAGCTCACCGTGGACGTAGGGTTTTACGCTCCGGCGGCCTGAACCACGTAAAAAATCTCTGTGTCAACCTTCTCCTTCCTTCGTCCCTAGCGCGTAAGCCCTCCGGGAGATGACTAGCCCCTCCGAAAAAGAACCTTCGCGGGCTGCCCAGAGCAGTCCCGGGGGAAGTGTCGACGGCACACTTTGACATTTGGCGCGCCAGGTAGGGGCTTTTTCCCTCGTGCGACGAGCTTACGCCGACGAACATAACGAAGCTTCCTTCAGTGGCAAGCTCTCCTCGCCCACGTTCCTGACGAACGGTGACCAGCGAGGACTACGTCTCGACACACCCAGGATGGAGTGTGTCAGTGCAAGCTGGAAGCTAGCAGCCGACTCCGGCAACACGGACTCCAGCAAGCCCAAGATCTGCTGCAGCATCAAGTGTCTCCCATGGGAGCGCACTAGCTGCAGCACGAGCGCTTCTACGCAATCCACCTATTGGGGACGCGCCTCAGGCAGCGACCCAGCAGTGGATTCGCGACGTCGACCGTCTCGTCGTCACCGCCACCAACCCTCAGCTTCGGCGGGGACGACGTCCCGGTCAACCGGGTGTGTCGCTGACGCGCACGCCAACGGTTGACGGGCAGACGGCAGACTCCCGCTCCACCAGGCTCCCAACTGCAGACCTGAGGTCGGAACTGGAACGATGTCACCTGGGAGAAGATGCCCGTGTGACCATCGAGCGACGCTGAGAAAGGCGTCGCAACCACGAGGTCGGCGACAGCATGTCGATCGCCTCGACTCAGCCTGGGCCGCAGACGTTCGCTACGCGATCTCTGCCCCAAGCATACGCCATGCAGCATATGCACCAGACATATGCTCTGCAGATGGCGCCCCCAGTCTATGGCGCAACTTTGCCCATGCCGGGGTACACGGTGCCGACAGCGGAACAAGCGTTCGCGGCACCAGGACCTGCAGCAACAGGAGCAGGATGTGCAGCCTTGGCGCCACACCTTCGCTTCGCGATGTGGCCACGCAAGTTCCGGCCACACCTGACCGAGAAGTACGACGGCAGCGTCAACCCGGCGGAGTTCCTCCAGATCTATTTCACCACCATCCTTCCTGCAGGAGGGGATGAGGCCGTCATGGCCAACTACTTCCCCGTCGCCTTGACTGGCCCAGCTCGGTCTTGGCTCATGAATCTCCCCCAGGGTTCCATAACCTCCTGGGGAGAGATCTGCTGGCAGTTTACTGCAAACTTCGGCAGCTCCTACACCCGGCCCGGAACGGAACTCGACCTCCACGCCATCCAGCAACAACCTGGAGAGTCGCTGCGCTCCTTCATCCAGCGGTTCTCCCAGGTATGGAACACCATCCCTCATATCCAAAATGCTTCTGTGGTGGTGGCGTTCCGACAGGGTGTGAGGGACAAGAAGATGCTCGAGAAGCTCGTGACCAGAGAAGTGCGCGACGTCTCGAAGCTCTTCAGCCTGGTGGACAAGTGCGCCAGGGCAGCAGAAGGGCGGAACTGGCACTCACAGCCAGCCTCTAAAGCCGGAGGACAGCCCGGATCTGGCGCTGCTTCCCATGGAAGCAGCAAGAAGATCAAGAACAAGGGCGGTGGCAAGATGAAGCCACCGACCGAAGCTCCCGTTGCTGCAGCAGAAGCACCCAGTGGAGCTCGGGAGCCACGCCCCGACAAGAGGCCGTGACAGTCACCAGCCCCAGACGGTGACCACGGCGAGCCGTGCCCCGTGGACAACACCAGCAGCCACACTGCTGCTGATTGCCGGGAAATCCAGAAGCTCGCGGAGCGCTTCCGCAAGGGGAAGCAACCGCGTGCGGATGCCCCTCCCTTCTGTCAGAGGGAGAGCAAGCAGAAGGTCGACGCCTGGGACAACGTCGACCAGTAGATGGAGTTCCAGGAGCCCCAGCGCGGCGTAAAGGCGGTGCACAACCACGAGGGCTCCAGCTCCAGCAAAGACGAGCGCCGGAAGGCGCTCTACGTCATCTACGGCTGGTCCTCTGACCCCTCGTCTCGGAGTGCAGTCAAGACTCTACACCGAGCAGTGGCGTCAGTGGCTCCTGTCCCAAGCGCAGCGCCGCACCTCAAGTGGCTCCTGTCCCCATCAGCTTCGATGCCACCGACTGCCCCAAGAACATGGCTGGGGCCGGGCATCTACCGCTCTTGGTAGCTCCCACCATCGCCAATGTGAAGATGTACCATGTTCTGATAGATGGCGGGGCCGGCCTGAACCTCATCAGCCGCGCAGCTTTCCAGAAGCTGCAAATCCCGATGGCCAAGCTCACCCCCTCGAGCCCGTTCTCAGGGGTAGGGCCGGGACAAGTCGTCCTCTACGGCAACATCAGCCTTCCGGTCACCTTCGGGGCACCGGACAGCTACCGGACAGAATACATTCTGTTCGATGTGGCGGAGATCGACCTCCCCTTCAACGCCATCATCGGCAGGCCAGCCCTGTACTGGTTCATGGCAGTAGCCCACTACGGCTACCTAGTCTTGATGATGCCTACACCAACAGGCGTCCTCAAGATCCATGGAGACCGTACTGTTGCAGTTTCAGCCTTGGAGAAGCTCCAAGCACTTGCAGCAGCCCGAGCACCAGCCCATGGCGGTGCGGAACCGGGCCAGCTCCACCCGAGTGCGCGCCCCGTGCCTCGGCTTTACCTCCCGAGGGCTGCCCCAGCTCTGTCAACCTCTTTTCGGCCTGAGCCAATAGAGGAAGACACCCTGGGTCCCCCAGGGAGAATCCACGCAGGACCAGCTCCGGCGTGAAGACATCAACCTCATCGACGAGGCTTGATTACAGGCAATGCTCCGCAACGCACGGTACCGGCAAGCGCTCCGGTGCTACCACCAAAGGACCGTGCGTGTCCAGGAGCTCCAAGAAGGCGACCTGGTGCTGCAGCGCATACTTTCTTGCGAAGGGACCGACGAACTCTCCCCCAGCTAGGAAGGTCCCTTCCGAGTCACAAAACTTTGCCGCCCCGGGTGCGTACGCCTTTCCACCGAGGATGGGGATCCGCTCCCAAACCTTTGGAACGTAGAACACCTTCGTAAGTTCTATCCCTAGAGCAGTAGTAGGACAGTTCTTTTCTTTCTGTAATAGATCCTATAGAGTCCGGGAACAGCGCTCGGAGCAGCTAAGCCTCAGGGGACGGTCCAGGACTACGTTCAGCTTGGCCTGGTTCCGACCCTAAGCACGTAGAGTCTTGCTTCCCTTCTTAATGGGGCGGGTCGTTGCCTCCATGTTTAGCCTGCCTTCCTCCTATGGGCATTTATACAGAAAGAATCATGTTCTACCATGCTCTTACTTATGTGTTCATTTAAATTACGCATTAATTTTTATGATCACTTTCACATCAACCCAGTGTATGTTCTCTGTACACTTATCTCTCTCTTCCCGCTCTCATCCCTAGTCGGCATTTGCTATCCTACCGAAGACGGTCGTGCTTGAGGTACCTGCCGATGGCCAGGGGGCCTCTCGGGCCTCCCCCAGTCAGGTGCTGCGATGCCAGTTGGTCACCTCCAGGAAAAACCGATGCTGTGCATGGGCGGTCCAGGGTGCGTAGCCTGCTTTGCCTGGTTCAACCCAAAGCGTGTGCACCCTGCCCTTCGAAGGTCCAGGGGAGTACAGCCTGCTTTTCCTGGTTCCGTACCGAAAGCCTGTGCACTCTGCCTCCCCAGCGTTGCGGTCTAGTACCGGGGGGCCGGACGGTCGTACCCTGACCTCGGAGGGAGCCGGACCCCCAGCGCCGGGCGCACTGAATCGCCCAAGCCCCGTATACCAGAACAGGACCGTAAGCCAAATAAGACTAAGAGATAGGGTAGGGAGAGCCCCCAAGGAGAATTACGGTTCCCTTACTTGTGTGCAGGACCTCCTGGCCTTAGTTCCCTCGCAGGAGTATGGTAGGTGTGCCCAAACCATTGGCCACACCTACCAGGGGCACTACGGGGACCACGCGAGGAGAGACCGGAGCTCCTGACTACTCCAACGCAAGACCGGTGGATTCGGACCTTGCCCCCTCTGCGGGGTCGGGTTCCGAAGGCCCCACGTTTCCGACGGGGCCAGGCCCCCCTCTCCTCGGAGGATAGCTCCGGGCCCGCCACATGGCCGGCAGAGCCGGACCTCGCCCCCTCCGAAGGGGCGAGCTCCGAAGGCTCCATGTGTCCCGCGGGGCCGGACCACCCTCTCCTCAGAGGAGCTCCGGGCCTGCCACGTGGCCAGCAGATCTGAGCTCCTCCCATCCTCACGGGGCATGCTCCGAAGACCCCTTGGGTCCTTATCACAACAAGGACCAGAGGAAGGTGTCTGTGCAAGACTTCAAGATCGGTGAAGACCTCCCGAAGTCCTTGCGGAGCTAAGGACTCGGGCGGGCCAAGCCAAGAAGAAGATAAAAAAACATAGACACAAAAAACAACAAGAGTCTATTCACTCATTTAAAGCTCCAAGATCTGGACTACAGACTCAAAAAAAAGATACAAGGCCCTTCGACTACAAGGGTGAGCGCCTAGGAGTCCTCAGACTCCCACCGGAACCTAGACGCTACAAGGGCGGCCACGTCCCAGACTCTGACCCTGGCGGCTTCCTCCCGCTCGACGATGGGGCCCTGCCTCACCGGCTACAGGGAGAGGGAGGGATCCCAGCTTCGGAAGCACGCCAGCACATGCGTGGCAACCTCTTTTGCCAAGTTCCTCCCCTCGACTTCGAGCTCGTTGGCCACCACAGTCTCGAGCCGCTCCAACTTAGCGCTGATAGCCTTGAGCTCCGGGAGCGCCTCAGCCACCTCCTGCGCCGGAGCCCCCAGCCTCACGGGACTGAAACCAAGGGGCAACAGGGCGGACTCCGCTTCGCCAACAAAGCTCCAGACCGCCTTGGCCTCGACGGTCCACGAAGCCTTGAGCTCCTCCACCTCCTAGCGGGCCGCCAGCAGGGCGCCGGGCTCTTCCACGGAGAATCTCTTCTCCTTGGCCGCCAGAGAGTCCTCCCGAAGCTGGAGATCCCGGGTAAGCTGCTCCAACTCTGATGCCCGGAAGTCGGCCGCCAACTCCCGGTCCATCACCGTCTGGCGCTCCCGGGAGGCCTGCTCCTCCCTCTCAGCCAGAGCTGCCTCCCGAAGCTCCAGCTCTCCGGCCCGGGCCTTCAGGTCGCCCTCGCAAGCCTCCAGCCACTTGGCGACCTTCTTCTCCTCGACGGCCATGGCTCGCTCCCGATCTGCAACGGCGCACTCGCGACGTGCCAACTGCATACGCAGCTCCTCCATGGCATCGACAGCCGCTGACCTTCGAAAAGGCGAAGGAGGAGGAGCGGGCACCACCGCTGCCGTCGCAGAAGCCGGTCCAACCGGCACAGAAGGTGGAGGCACCTGCACCGGCTCGGGGGCCGGAGAAGCCACCGCAGCCTCTGGACGCTGTGGCCTAGGACCTCCGCTAGCCGGAGAAGGCCGGGGAACAGACATGTTCCCAGCAGCCCATGAGTCCCTGCGAGCATGGGGACCCCTCAAGACAAGAAAAAAAAGAAATAAGCGAGTGTCAAGATCCGGTGAGTATGAGCTTACCGAGGAACTCGGACACTCCAGCGGGCATGGAGCCCCGGCTTCGGAGCTGGGGTAGGACCGCCGGAGTCTGGCGCCACCAACGGAACCTACGCCAAAGGTACCCGGGCCGGCGGAACAGGGGGTGCATCCGGAGCCCCCGCTCGGGGCTCCTCGGACCGCCGCTGTCCGAGAGGAGTCCCGTCGGAGCAAAAGACCCGAGGCCTCTTGGGCTTGCCGCCCGACGAACCAACGCCTCCTGAAGGCGAGCACAGGGGAACCCCGGTCCCCTGGCTTGGCGCAAATGGTGCCCTCGAAGGCGACCGGGCGTGCTTCTCTGGCAACCCGGAGGCCGCGTCCTTCCCCTTTCCCTTGTCGACGGTCCGAGCTCCATCGGCCTCCGGTGCAGGATAGGCAACAGGTGACGCCTCGCGCTCCCCTCCGGAGCGCTCAACCCCGGAGATCGAGATCTCTCAGGAGGCGTCCCCAACCTGACACAGGACGATCCCGATGTCGTCCAGGGTCGGCATCTCCTGCAACAGTCTCGATCTCAGCAATGGCTCCATGGAGAGAGGGGAGCAGGAAGCTGGCAACGTGAGGGAGTTTTCATCAAGGAGGTCGCTGCTGACATACGACAATATCTCCCTCAGCTCTTCCTTGGAAGGAACTGAGTCTGAGCCCCTCTCCACCCTGGTGCAGTCATGAATGCCGGTGAAATACCACGCCGGGCGGCTGCGCTGCTGCAGCGGTGCAATGCGCTGTGACAAGAAGCTTTCGAGCACCATCAGAGACATCCATCCCTGCTCCGCCAGGGACCGGATCCGCGCCAAGATTGGCGCGTATTCAGGCTCCAACACCGGGCTCTCCTCCCAGAGGCGATGCTCGGTGGTTGGAGCACCGGTTGGCAACTGGAGGCAATCGTGCCCATCAGTCTTCACGATCACCCAGTGGACACTCCAGCCTTCCCACCTCGCCGCGCTGAAGGGCAGAAGGTACCCGGAGACCTTCGGGTCCTTGCAGCGATGCTGGAAGTAGTATGCCCCCAGCTGGTTCCTCGATCCACGCCCGGTCATCCACAGCATGAAGAAGTGACAGAAGAGCGTCACCGAGGCGCGCACTCCCACAAACATTTCGCAGAAGTGCACGAAGACGGCGACCATGGTGACGGAGTTGGGGGAGAGGTGATGAAGCTGGAGACCGTACGTCTCCAGCAATGTCACGAAGAACAAAGAGATTGGCGGGATGAACCCCGCCAAGCCATAGGCGGTGAAGAAGACAATCTCCCCCGCCCGCAGACGTAGTGGGAGAGTCCCTCGCCGGAGGCAGCGCCGCTGCTCCACTGAATGCCACCCCAGCAACCTGCGCACCGGTCTAAGGTCTTCTGATCGGGCGAAGCTCGGCGGAGGAAGGTTGGAAGCCATCAGCAGTGGAGGCGCAAGACGTGGGAGACGAAGGCGCAAGAGCTCGAAGAAACAAGGGGGGCTCGGGCGCAGGGGAGTTTGCAAAGGGAAGCCTGCGATGCAGATGAGATCCCCTTTGAACTTCCCAGAAGCGATTCAAAATGCTTCTCATGCCCCGCTCAGAGCAGACGCCCCAAGTCCAAGAACAGGCGTCGATGACCAGCAGAAGCGGTGGACCAAGAAGTCAGTCCCCCAGGAAGTCGATCCAACGGGACGGTTTGGCGGTCCCCGAAAAGGCGTTGCGATGTGCAGAAGTGGCAGCCTTGGGAACCGCCATAGTAAAAGCAGCCATCAAGCAGAGCTCACGCCCCCACGATCCCACGACTGTTCGTGCTCCAGCAACAGCCAAAGCGGGTCTTCGAGAAGGTGCGCGGAGTAGAAGAGACGGGAGCCCCACCTCGGGCTCGTTATCTCCCCCGAGATGGGCCCGGGGGCCACTGTCGGTACCCTCAATATGGGGTACCCCCACGCACAGGGGAAAATCATCTAAGGACTTTGCCCCCTCCGCAGGGGCAAGGCCTGAAAGCCCCACGTGTCCTGCGGGGCCGGACCTCCCTCTCCTCAGAGGAGAGCTCCAGGCCCGCCACGTGCCCAGCAGAGCCGGACCTCCCCCTCCCCGGGGAGAGCCCTGAAGGCTCCACGTATCCTACGGGGCCGGACCTCCCTCTCCTCAGAGGAGAGCTCTGGTCCCGCCACGTGGCCAGCAGAGCCGTACCTCCCCCCTCCGTGGGGAGAGCTCCGAAGGCTCCACGTGTCCAGCGGGGCCGGACCTCCCTCTCCTCAGAAGAGAGCTCTGGGCCCGCCATGTGGCATCAAAGCAGCGCTGCCTACCTGGCACGGTAGGCGGCAGGAGTAAAAGCGCACCATGTCCTTGCCGTACAAGACATTCAAGGCCCGCACCTTCCCAAGGCGCGGAGACGTGGCGCACATCTGCCAGGCGCCACTGTGGCCAGTCACGGTCAAGACAGGACGCACCAACACAAGACGAGAAGACAGGCACGCAATGTCAGAGGCTGTACGCCAATAAACACAGCGACAAGACATCCCCTGCCGACCCTGCCATCATCAATCACTACGCCTAGCATGCAGCGTGGGCAGGGCGGAAGGGCGGAGACTCGGAAGCCCTTGCCAGTGACAACTACCGGCACTACTTTGAGATATGGTAGATGGCAGGCAATCTCCCTGGGACCACCTGTCGAGTCCCGGGCCACCCTTTGTAAGCCGCCCGAGCCTTGGACTATAAAAGGCTCGGGTAGGCAACGTTGCAGAGGGTTCGTGCCTTAACGGTTACGCCCCTTGCACACTCACACTCGAGGGGGTTCGCACTTCAGCGATTCACCCCCATTGCATCCAACATTTAGCTCAGCACATCTTCAAGCAATACAGCGGGCTCCTTAGCTCACCGTGGACGTAGGGTTTTACGCTCCGGCGGTCTGGACCACGTAAAAAATCTCTGTGTCAACCTTCTCCTTCCTTCGTCCCTAGCGCGTAAGCCCTCCGAGAGAGGACTAGCCCCTCCGAAAAAAGAACCTCCGCAGGCTGCCCAGAGCAGGCCTGGGGGAAGTGTCGACGGCACACTTCGACAGCATCCGAAGCACCAGTCATTGCTAGAATAATAGAATAAACGCAACAATAAGGTATCTAGAATGTTAGAAAATTGCGTATTATTCTAAATCCATATTCAACATTGAAGCAAGTTTCACATATATTTAAAACTGCCATGCGAATTTCACTGAGCAGTAGGTAGATCAATACAATAAAAACTAGGGGAGGCATATGGACTCACTTTGATTTTGTCGGTGCTTTGATAAGCACAAATTATAGTTAAAACGAACCGTTGATGTAGAAGTTGCAGTTCGTTCGTGAGGCAGCGAAGAACGATGTCGATCAGCTTTGAGCGGTCCCGCAGATGCGCTGTCCAGAAACCTTATTGTCGTCCCTCGTGCAAGCTTCACGACGGCAACGGTTCGGAGATACCGCTCACCCTCCTCCTCGGTGCACGCCAAGAAAGAGGATTTGTGAAGTATGGCCACTCAAACACCACAGCACAGAATTCCAAAGGAAGGAAGAAGAATATATGAGAGGAAATTTCTCTGTACTCAAACCTGAACGTACCCAGGGCCTTATATAGGCACAGCTGCTCTCTAGAAGCCATTTCCCCTCAATAACAACCACTAAAGGCTGCTGGCCAATTAATGGTGTTTATGACAATAAAAGAATTATATTCATAGCAATGAACAAATGATGTTTATGACAATAAACGAACGGTGTTTATGGCGATAAAAAGAATGGTGTTTATGGCAATAAAACATGCACTAATTCTCTATTAGTACAAAATAATTCAGATATTGTGAAGGATACAAGTGGCAAAATACACTCAATACAGCCGCGCCTCAGTCGCACGTCGCAAGTCACAAGTCACGCGGAAGAACACGCGAAAAATCGCGGATAGGCGCGCGCGTGCGTGTGTGTGAGTACATATATTGCCAACCCCTCATTATATTATTGCTTTTTCTATTCAGCCATGGGTATGAGGGCTACTATATAAGTTGGTTTGCACCATTTTGAACTAGCAATATGGGACTAAAACCAACAGTCACGTTGCTTTGGAGTTTCAGCTGAATGGGTCACTTGAATGGCCCAAATTCCAACAGGAAGAACTTGGGAAAGGTGGCTGCGTACAGCATCGGTCGAGGTTGCTGCTGGC
The DNA here is from genome assembly GCA_030760725.1 of Neostapfia colusana. Classification (NCBI taxonomy): domain Eukaryota; kingdom Viridiplantae; phylum Streptophyta; class Magnoliopsida; order Poales; family Poaceae; genus Neostapfia; species Neostapfia colusana. Next base: position 24,286,333 of record JASWHV010000017.1, on the reverse strand, counting down.
AACTCGGAGTATGGGTGTACGTGTCGTGCAGTCCGGGCGTGTTCTGGTTCGAATCACCGTCGCTCGTGGTTATATGAGCATACTTGCCCACTGCTTCTTGACGTAGTAAGAATTGATATGAATTATTTTGAATTGATAAGGATTGTGATCTAACTTGTTTGGTAACCATGTTTGAGTTAGAGATAGTGCAAACTAAGTTTACTTCACCTTGTGCAAGAAGCATCGCAACAAAGCGTTTCTTGTTTGATTGTGGAGTTGCGATGCTGTCCGGCTCAAGGTCTTTAAAATAAGGCTTAAAATTTGAAAGTTAAGGATCAACTGTAAGTGAGTTCTTTATGAAAATGTAACTACCTTTTTCAATCCGTCGTGCATGTAGAGTTTCTTGTTTAGAGGAGACGGATCAGTCTTGCTAAGCCTATGTACTCACGCTTGCTATATGAGTGATTTTGCAGGTTAACATCTATGCTATGAGGAGGTTGTCCGGTGAGACTCGGAGACTTCTGAGTCATTTAACACATGGAGAACCTAGCCGCTGCAGTTGTCTTCGTGTTGCTTGCGAGAAGAGTTCGCAGGCTGGACATATTCTCAAGTGTTTATTAGATAATAAACGTGAGATGAACTAGTCTTCCGCTGTAGCTATTTGATGTAAATTATTTACAAAGAACACTTGTAAGCTTCCACTTTTGATTTATGTGATACGGTTTAACTTATATGTGTGCCATTGGGTGCCGCATATCACGGCACCACCCAATGTGATTCCTGAGCGAGCGGCACGGCCCCATGATCGGGTCGGGCCTTGTCAGCGTGGTATCAGAGCCGCATTGGGAATAGCGCATGGAATAAGTGTGGGAAACCCCTTCCGGGATCCACACTCCAGGATACACATTGTGTGGTGCCGTGCGATGCGGCACAGAACAGCATACACGAAAAGAACCATAAAGTATAAAGTCTTTTATTTCTCAAGATAATGTCATTTACAAAATATTGTACCATGAGGGTACAGCAGCCGAATATACATACATACTTACTCTCGGTTCTAACTATGCAAAAGAGAAAATGTCCAACCCGTGGACGCTTCTTACTAGCTTCCACAAAGATAAGGGCAGCGGCAGGGTTTCCGGTGAGTCTCTGATGGCTAACCGAACAACCATCTTCATAGCAAATTTTATAATCTGCAAAACACTAATAATGCAACCGTGAGCACGATGGCTCAGCAAGACTTAACCGACACTCCTAAACATGGAACTCTACGTGCAGGGATTACTAACATAGGAAAAGTATGATGCAATAACGACACACCTACATGTTAATCCTTACTTTCAGTTTAATAGCAGCAGATTATTATGCCTTAGACACCCCTCACATCGGAAGTCCACAATCAAACAAGAAATGCTTTCCTATAATGTGGTGATGCCCAAAGTGGAATATAAACTTAGTGAGCTCTACAACTATAGCATACATGGTTGCCAATACAATGAATTTAAGAACTTCACATCAGCAATAATTCATCTTACTTCATCTAGAAATAATTACTACGTCACAACTCAGTGAACAAGTGGTACTCATATAACCGCGAGGGACAGTGATTCAAATCAGGACACACCCGGAATACATGACACATACACCCGCCTCGAAAGACTCACGCGAGCTCTTTCTTACGTTGTATGCAGCAACCTTTCACCCGTCACTCCAATGTCGAACAAGTTCCGCCGACCCATCAGAAGGGCCACTACACGGAACACGTCTAAGTTGCTCCGCTAGCGGGTTTACACCTCTGACACCAACCCCCAAAGGACGGTCGTATAATTTTCAACACGAGAGTACCCGAGTTACATCGGTTTCCTGGACCCCCATAATTCCAGTATGCATCCAGTACTGTTCAAACTTGCTCAGCAGGGCGGCATACGCATTGGTCCTTAACCGACACAAACAGAGCTATAGCCACACAGGCCCAACGTCCTGCTACTCCTACTCTCTGCTCGGTCTCATTTTTCATTCCAGAACTTTCATTCTCTAGAATCATACCCCGCTGAACCAACATCCTAAACTCGCGAGTAGCTTCCAACTACCTGACTTGTACCGGATCCTATACAACTTAAGCCTAGCAAAATCTACACGAAGGTAACCTGTTCTACCCTGTACTCCAAGGGTTTTTGGGTCATGCATTTGGAGTATCAATCACCTTGATCTAATGCACAATTCATACTAGACCAATAGAAGTGATACAAAGTAAAATGTAACTAAAAAGCTGTTAAATGCAAATTGGGGCTTGCCTTATGTTACTGCAGGTTTAGTTCTACTTTATAGTCAGTATCCTGGCGATGAGTTAAGCGTCAACTTGCTGCTCTGAGTCAAGTTGCTCGTCGACCTCCTTCGTCGCATTTCCTACCGACATGAATATGCACAGTTTTATGTTGCAAGTAAAGACATTATAAAACAAAAATGTTTTATGACTTAAGAAAGGGTTCTAACTAAGACTCGAGAATTCGGTTTGGCTATGTGCTGGAACAGAGACAGGAACATTGTGAGCATTGGAGAGTTTTGGAACTCAAGTTCAAAGAACTAGATAAAGGATATAAGGATAAAACTAGAAAGGATTAGCAGAAACTTGAGAAGATGATCTCAACTTGCTCTGAAATTTTTACAGTGGTCCATAGATCATACAGAGGTATGGCTTGCAAAATTTCAAACAAAGTTGATGTAAGATGTGGCCTAAAGAATTTCCTTAGCTATTTGACTTCTCTAAATTCCTATGGCAATTCTAGGGTCTTGGCATGCTCCAAATGTGGTTTTTCAGAAACTTGAGAGTCTCATGAGTCCATAGGACTTGGTTTCACCATTTTTGGAGCTTCCTACACAGAGGTATGGAGTTTAGAAGTTGGAGGTAAAAGCTGAAAATCATTCTGTTATTTTTCCTAATTTTTAGAGACATACAAGATTGAATCAACATTTGGCAAAGCAAATGAAATCAAATTCCTCTGAAAGTTTTACTGGAGTTCAAGGACTTTTGGAAGAATTTCTTGCCCAAATTTAAGAATTTTCAAATAAACAGAACTCCTGTAAAAATTCCTACAATATTTTCTTTACATGAATTAATGAGCCAAATCCAGGGATTTTCATAAATATTGGGCTAAACCTCTGGATAGCACTCTTTGAGAGGAATCCAACAAAATTTATTTCACAATTTTTGGAGGTTCCTACACAAAGTTATGGCTCTCCAAAGTTTAAACCGAATTAGGAAAATCTGGAAAAGTTTAAACACTGCCCGTGGGTCCCACCTGTCATCCCTAACATTTAGCCTCGCGCCAAACAGGGGAGTGGCGGCTCGCTCCGGCGAGGGTCACCGGAAAGGACCTTCCCGGCTACCTCCAGTCCCCCTGCTGGCCTCCCCCCCCCCATTTTCCCCCATGCTGAACCTGTTGGTGAGGTCGCCGGCGGCTGAAACTCGCCGGAAAATATGGTGCACCGGCAACAGCAAACACTAGGGCTCCGGCGAGGTCGTGCACGGTGAATTCTCCACCAAATGGTCGGTTCTTGGGCTCTAAAGCACCAGGGGATCGTTTAGAAGACTGACATGAGGTCTAAACAAGCCGGGATGCGCTCCAAACCTATCGGCACCGTACACCCAACATGGTCCAGCGGTATACCCTCGAAAAGAACTAGGATTCCTCGCTCTACACTCAATTTCTCGGTCTAAAATCGATGGAGTAGGTGTGCTAGGCAGTTAAGATCCTGTGGGTGAAGTTTGAAACACAACAAACACGATTTGAGGATGAATTTTGCAATTCCTTACCTCAAGGTCAGTTTCTGCCGCCCCGGAGAAAATCTTGAAATTCTCCCTCTTTGATCAATGGCTAGGGATTAGCTTCGGAGGTGATCAACTAGGCTTGTAGGTGCACCGATAGGGTGGCTTTCTTGGACGTGATCACTCCTGGTTTGGGCTGGCCACGGCAATCAGCGTTTACCCGAGAGCTGCAGAACCTTTGCTGTTTTCCGGTGCAAACAAACTCGGGACAGGGGAGGAGAAGGGCTGGCTGGCTACAGCACTGGTGGTCGCAGCTCTTTGCTGTTGGGGGCTCGAGCAATCGGTGCTCAGGTTGCTGTGGTTGATCGGGAGAAGCTGAACGGTGGTGTTCTTCAGCGTTTTCTTTCGGGAGCAGAACCGCGAGGGTGAGAGCGAGCTGAGAGATGTGAAGTCCCTCTGTTAGAGCCGGGGGAGCCACACAAGGGAGCAGGAGGTGGCATCGGCAATGCGCCGGCGAGCAGGAGCTGGCGCACGCATGAGTGAGGAGCAGAGTCGGTTGAAGCCTTTTTTGTATGACATGTGGGGTCCACCTCTCCCCCTTATCCCCCAATTCCGTTTAAAATAGCAAACAAGCTCCAATTTTGATGAAACTCGGAGAATAGGCCAAAAGAAATGTGAGCAACACAATGGTGCACTCAGATTTGAATTTCGGTGAAGTCAGAATTTGAAACTGAGATTTAAATTCAAACTCAAATTTTTCTCCCGTTTAAATTCCAACAAATAGGAAATCCTTTTCAAATGCTCTGAAAATTTGCCAGGCTATTGTTGGATGTGTGGAGAACCAAATGAAAGCTTTAGATCTCCGTGTTCGGGAATTTTTGCAAGTTCGAGTTTAGACTTGGAGCTCACACCTTTAAATTCAAAAGTTTAAATTCCCTCACATTTTCTCTGTGTGAATTGTTGCTCCACTTGCTATAATTTTGGGATTTCACAATAAGGATCGTATTACGACAAAAACATAGGATACGGTGAGAAAACGGTACTAGGCCCACATACGGACTACTATATTAGCCTAATAGGAAGGTGGCAACCTAACTTATGTGTTATGTCAGAAAATCATGCATCTCGAGACTTTCCATGTCTTGAGGGGTGCACGTATGCACTGTCCACCAGTGCGCACAAGCTTAAGGGTGGAGTCTCATGGGTGGCAGGTAACCCGGTCAGTTTTGGTATCCTCTATGACTCTTCATGTCGTTTGGGGTATTCGAGCAACGCCCTTCCCTGGTGTGCTACAGGCAAGTAGAGGAGACCCGTCACATGGTTAGTAACATGAACACGTGGCTCAAGACGTGTTTGGCTTGATAACACCCGTGCGAGTGACAACGGATGGGTGTATGGAACTGTATTGGGACCGGGTTCGGTGTGCAGCCGAACCTGATGATTGTGTGTGACTTATGCAGATATTAACCACGAAACCGTAGTATGAGTAGCACACGTTTGCGAGTGACTGTCTTAGTGCCACCGATACGGATATGCCGGTATAATCCGGTTAGGGTTTTCTTTTGGTGAGGCAACATAGTACCAACATGTCTCTTACGGTGCATCGACACCGTACTAAACTTAATAACCTATTCCATATGAAGAAATGATTCATGAACTAAATTTCAACTAAAAATGGAAGTTTAAAACAAATATTAGTTACTGAACTCTTATTTTGAGCTAAGATTCAAATGAGAGAATGACTAGGCTTCAAAAGTTTCAAAAACAGAGTGCTCTGTTCTGGCAGGAATTCTTGCTGGAATTTGGCAGAGTATAACTCTGAGTACATTTAACCAATGGAGGTGTATGATACAGTTTTGGAAATATTTTTAAGTGATCTACAACTTCTCTGTAGACCTCCAGAGCAAAATCACAATCTATGTTGGTGGAAAGTCCAGTTGAAGGCAAACTGTCCAGAACCAGGACAGAAGCAAAACCTCTCTGGATATTTCTGTATTTCAGCCATAACTCTCTTTAGAAAAATCCCTAAGGAGCCTATGACACACCGTTGGAAAGGTTATTAAATGTTCAATATTGGTGTAGTTCAAAGTTTGTTCAGATTCATATTGTATTTGCATATATAACTGAGATAAAAATAGCCACATTCAAAGGAGATGCTGGCAAATTTTATCCAGGAATACTGTCAACTTTGGAACATCATAACTTTTGATTCAGAAGTGATATGGATGCATATGAATACTCTTTCGAAATATATTAAAGTAACTTTAACTTTGGTATTCAACTTAAGTTATGAAAATGCTTTTAACTGGATCAAAATCTGGATTTAGTGCATAAAGGTCTGTTCTGTACAGAAAAGAGGACTGGCTATGCCTACTTTAAGGATTTATGTAAACAAGAATTTTGTTACCGCTTTCATAAAGTTTTGACATATTCAAAATTTAGATACCTTCACATACTGCTGAGTTCATGTTTGACTCATCTTGAAATGTAATTTTTGCAGTATGGTTCGTATGCGCTCTTCGAGTAAGGCCGAGAGTTCTCATCGAGGCGGCGATGAGTCTATTCCACCGTCGGAACCACAATCCACGGGATGGATGGATCTTATGACTCGAGTTGTCGAGTCTAACCAATAGAACACATGGCTACTCCAAGAAGCAACTCAAGAGAACACACGATTGCTCCAAGCCTTAATACAGCAAGGCATACTTCAACACACGCAACAAGTCGTTCCACCTTGGAACGCTTATCTGGATTTCTTGGAGACTCAACCACCAATCTTTACAGAAGCTACTGAACCCATGGAAGCGGATCAGTGGCTTCGTGTCATGGAATCCAAATATGGAGTATTCGAGTGTGATGAAGTTCAGAAGACAATGTTTGCCGCTCAACAACTCCATGGAGCCGCCGGAAACTGGTGGGTTGAACACCTTGCCACCATTCCGGAAGGCCATCACGTGACATGGAGTGAGTTCTGTGAAGCCTTTCGTGCTCACATACCAATAGGAATTATCAAGAACAATCGGGAGGAATTTTTGAAGTTGAAGCAAGGAGAGATGAATGTCCTCGAGTATGTCCAAAGGTTTAACCATTACGGTCCCGAATATGTAGCGATAGAAGCTGACGGTGTGATTTATACTTCCATGGTTTGAGTGCCATATTACAGGAGAGGTTGTCTGTATTCAACAGAGGCAATTACAACGACATGGTCGATGCGGCTCTCATACAAGAAAACCCGACACTCGAGTGGCAAACAGAGAAAAGAAAATTGAGTGAGATCGAGCAGGCCAGCACAAGTTATGTGCCCCAAAAAATACCGTTTGGTGTAACGAACGCCATCCGATGAAATATGGAGGCCACCTGTACGATCAACTCCTCAAAGGTTGATTGCTTGTCAAGTACAACAACTTGCACCACCTCCACAGCAGCAGCATCCGGCGGTGGTTTGTGCTCCATCATTGCAGTCATGTGTACCTAGCATCCAACCGCAAGTCAGCAAAGAACCGGAAAGATATCCGTATTTCACTTGTCGGCGTATGGGCCATTATGCTAGGTATTGTCCGGAGTGAATTCAAGGCTGCGGGTCATCATATTTGCAATATTCAGACCTGTACGTATATCTGCAGAAAAGAGGGCAGACAAGGGGCAGCATTCACTACATAGTGATTGATAATGTTTCGTAAGGAGAAACCGCGTTAGCAGGGATGTTTTCTCTGAATCAGCTACCGGTTTTAACTCTCTTTGATTCCGGTGCCACACACAACTTTATTAGCCAATATTTTGTGGCTCAACATCAGCTCCAAACAACCTTTACAAAGAGCCAATACCTCATATCTTCGCCCGGGGCAGCATTACAGCAAGCGAGGTTGTCTCCCGAGCACCTCTTTGTTTGGGGGGCAAAACATACCCCACCACCCTCATCATTCTTGGGGGTCTGAAGATCGACATTATTTTGGGGATGTCGTGGTTGAATTACCACAATGCGGTTCTCAATATCAGTTCTCGAACCGTTGAGCTCAACTCCCCACAGCACGGTCTTCATATATTATATCTGGGCGCCAGTCGGCAACAGATTGCAACATTGAACCACACGAAAACTGTGAAGATAGAGGATATTCCAGTGGTACGTGAATATCCGGATGTGTTTCCCGATAATTTACCGGGCATACCGCCCGAACGGGACGTAGAGTTCAAGATTGAACTTGCGCCGGGTACAACACCGATATCACGAAGGCCATACAAGATGGCACCAAATGAATTGGCGAAATTGAAGACACGACTGAATTACCTAATGAGCAAGGATTTCATACGACCAAGTTCATCACCTTGGGGTTGTTCAACATTGTTTGTCAAGAAGAATGACGAAACACTACGGCTTTGTGTTGATTATCGTCCTCCTAATGCTGTGACCATCAATAACAAGTATCTACTACCTCGCATTGATATGCTCTTCGATCAATTAGTGGGTGCTAAAGTATTCTCAAATATGGATCTTTAGGTCCGGATATCATCAGATTAAAATCCAGGCAGAAGATATTTCAAAGAAGGCAGAAGATATTTCAAAGACGGCATTCTCGACGAGATACGGGCTATACGAGTATCTCGTTATGTCTTTTGGGTTGACCAACGCTCTGGCTCACTTTATGTACCTGATGAATCCATTGTTCATGCCGGAGTTGTATAAATTCATCGTTGTTTTCATGGACTATATCTTGGTGTACTCCTAGTCAGAGGAAGAACATGTTGAGCATCTGCATATTGTGCTACAAAGATTGCGAGATCACCAGCTCTTTTCAAAATTCAGCAAGTGTGAATTCTGGATTAATCAAGTAGCTTTTCTTGGACACATTATTTCAATGGAGGGCATCGCTGTTGATCTGAGTAAGATTATCCAAGTGCAGAAATGGGAGTCACCAAAGTCTGTGCATGAAATCCGTAGCTTCCTCGGTTTAGCGGGTTATTACCGGAGGTTCATTCCGGGCTTCTACAAGATAGCTAAACCAATGATGGAACTATTGAAGAAGAGTACCAGATTTGTGTGTGGTGCTGTGTTTGAACAAGCTTTCAAGACTTTAGTGAAGCATCTCACAACAGCGCCAGTGCTTGCTCAGCCGGATACGACGAAGCCATTCGACGTTTATTGCGATGCATCTGGCATCGGTCTTGGCTGTGTGCTAATACAAGAAGGACGAGTGGTCGCTTATGGATCTTGTCAACTCAGAAACCATGAGCAACATTATCCAACTCATGATCTTGAGTTAGCTGTCGTGGTCCTTGCTTTGAAGATGTGGAGGCATTACTTGCTCGGAAATCTTGTACACCTCTACACCGACCACAAGAGGTTGAAATACATCTTCACTCAGAAAGAATTCAACATGAGGCAACGAAGATAGCTAGAGCTCATTAAAGATTATGAACTTGAGATTCATTATCATCCGGAAAAGGCGAATGTGGTCGCCGATGCGCTCAGTCGTAAGGCGCATATCCACCACTTGACTATTGCTGAAATGGATGATGAAGAACCAAGCCAACCTGTCATCCCGTATGGGGCGCTCTATAATCTTGCTCTCATTCCTACCATCCAAGAGGAGATCATTGAAGATCAAAGAAAATGTGACGGACCAAAATCCGTACACTCCAAGATCACAGAGGGTGGTGTCGCACGATGCGACACTCGACAGCAGACACGATAAGGAAAACATAGTATTACATTGAAAACATGTTGAATATGTACAAAAGTAGTACACTCTTCAGTTACAACTCCTCTACAGAGTCTACTACAGAGGAAGGTTTTTATACAACTCACGCCAACACCTAACTAGCAAAAGTTGGTTGTCCGGCCCTACGGACAACCCACACTAGCTCCACTCAGCCGTAGTCCTCGACGGAGGGTAGCCCTCGCCGGTGGACTCATACTCAGAGTCCGTGGGGTACTCCTCACCTGCAAACACTCATAGCAGCAACCGTGAGCACGATGGCTCAGCGAGTCTTAACCGAATCTCCTACACATGAAACTCTACAAGCAAGTCATAACACAGGTAAGATGGCAAATTGCAACGAAGGACACGCCTAGAAGTTCATCCTTAATTCTTCTTTTAGCCACAAGTTAATGGTTCATGAATCTAAAATTTAGTGAGCAATATTTGGTGGCACACATGTAGTAATACAAGTTATACATATCAGCAGTATTGAATCACATCATTCCCTGATTTAACTACGTCACGACTCAGTGACCAAGTGGTACTCATTACCGCGAGGGACGGCAAATCGACTCAATATACACCTGCAGAGATACCCGAATAGCACGTCACATACGCCCACCCATGGAGCTGCACAGCACGCTCACTCGATGTCGTATGGAACAACCTTTCACCAAACAGCGCAAATGTCAAACCGGTCGCACCCAAACGGACAGGAGGTTCCCTACACGGAGCATCTCTCTATGCCCGTTAGCGGATTTCCACTTTGTTGCCCTCAACCTACACCTATAAATCGGTGCGTTATGCCTCGATGCCCGGATGTATATGTTACATCAGTTTATCAGACCCCATATATCCGATATGCCTTTGGTACATTCAAACTTGATCAGCATGGACCGCACACGGATCGGTCCTCAATCGACATGGACAGGGCTACGCACACAAGACTTACTCTTGCTGCGCCCTTGCCCCCTGCCTAGTCTCATTTTTCTTGCTAAAGTTGTCTCACATCTCGAACCAATCCCGTGTGTGACGGACCCTATACTCGCGAGTAGATTCCAACTACTCGACTTGTACCGAAGTCTATAAACATTAAGCAAAGCATGATCTACTTGAGGACTTAGACTCTACCCTCACTCCTTTTGGAATATTTTGGTAATGCATTTGGGATTGTATCCATCCTACACCTAATGCACACACATACTTCAAGCTAAGTGAATATAAAGCAAAACTTTATAAAACTTATTAAATGCAGACCGGGGCTTGCCTTGTTGCTGCTAGTCAGTGATTAATGGCTCCTCCGGAGGTCTGATGTCCAAAATCTCTGGGGTCTCCTCGCGTTCAGCGACTACATGTGATCAATTCAATCGATATGTCAATTTAAATGCAAATGTTTGGAATTTAACATATAAAAAACTATAACTCTAGCTAGACATCTCATTTGGCTCTGAAATTTTTACTGTGGCTTGGTAAGAACCTAACCAGAGATGACCAAATCCCATTTGAAACAAAGCTCATTTGAGCTCTGCACAAATAAAAGTTTAAATGATCATTACTAGAGTTGCTAAGGATTTCCAGATATTTTTATGGATCAACTCATTACTTTTTGGAAACTATAGTTTGAGATGGTTCTAATGGAGTTAGTTTCATGTAATTTCAATAATCTTAGAGAAAGTTATGCCCTAATCAAGATCTGAGAAATTTCTGAAAATGTTTCTGTACATTTTTTCTATTTTCTCAGGGCAGTTCACTTAATCACACCATTAGGGGGACTAAATTGACTCGGATGGATCTAAAAATTTTCCTGTGACTCAAGGATTTTCAAATAAACATCCTAGCCAAATTTCAGAATTTTCCATAAAGGAATTCTCCAGATAAAATTTCCAATAGTTTGAATTTTAGGGAATTAATTCTGGAAAAATAATAAGTTTAATGAACTGAAACTTATTTTGCTGGATAGTACACAAAGAGATTAATCCAACAAAATTTGGAGCTTCCTAGCAAATGTTATGGGAATTTGAAGTTTGAACTAAAATCCGAAGATCTGAGAAATGTTTAAAACTCTAACCGCGGGCCCACCATTTAAACCGGCCCACTGAGCTTGCGGCCATACCACAGCCCACGGGGTTTCACCCATGCTGCCGCACCGGTTCACAGCCACAATCCAATCCCCGTTGGAAAACAGAGGCTGACCGGTAGACCCGGCCCCCCCCTTCATCTTCCTCGCGACACCGGCACTCCCCCCGGCGGCGCACTCCGGCGAGGCTCGCTGCCCGTCGTTCTACTGCTCGAAGCTCGATCAAACTTGCCGCCTGGGCCTATGTTCGCAAGGGGAACCTTCTGAGGGGGTCGTCTAGGGTTGGAGATGGCCGGAAACTATCCCACGATTGTCACAGCGGCGACTCCAACTCCGGTGATGTCGCCCGAGCTATACAGGGCCTTATTTTTAGAACGGTTTCTCCCTACAGCTCCGTGGTGACATGCTGAGCACGAAAATGAACTCGGTTTGCCATGGCAATGGCCGGACCTAGGACCTCACCGCCGACCTAGAGCTAAAAACAGTGGTGATCGGAAAAACTCGAAGAACAACAACCATAGTCGATGGTTTTCGCTGGTTGTTGATTCTAGAGGTTCGGTGGAAGGCCTAGGACGTATGGCTAAAGGAAAACGAGCTAGTATGGACTGATCACCAAGAATTTTGAGTCGAGTCCCCTCTCGGTCCTAAGAACGGCTAATCGGTAAACCTCAAAATACTCCCTCGCTACTGAATGAAATAGAGGAAGGTGTTCACCGGAAGATCGAGGAGAGGATGGCGCGTGTTTTTGCTGTAGGTTATCGCCCGAGTTGTGTCCTGTATGGAGGAGGCGACGGGGAGCCGAGAGGTGCTTAAACGGTGAGAAACAGAGACGACACGCGCGCGTGAGTAAGGGCAAGAGCGGTGAAATGGTTCCGGGTGTGGCCGAACAACGTGGGAAGGACGTCTTCGCGCGGTCTGATCTCCGGAGCATGAGATGGAACGGTGACTTTGTTGGGGCGGGGTTCTACCGCGCGCTGGAGAGATCTCGGTGCTCGGCCGAAGAATAGAGCCGGTTTGCCTCTGTGTAGCTGACCAGTGGGCCCTCTCCCCTCTATTCTTTTCTATTTTTCCCTGATATTCTCCCCCCGACAACTACTCACATTTAAAAGCTATACTTACACACCAAGTCATGGTTTGAATTTTTGAAAATTCAAATAGACTCAAATTCTGGTGTGGAATTTGAAATGCATTCGGATCTTTGACTTTGAATTTCAAATTAAGTTTCGAAGTAATCCGATTATAGCTCCCGACAAGACGAACTCCAATGGAGGTGAAAATTGGTGGAGTAACTCAGAGAAATGTGCTGAGTTGGAATATTAAGTCAACTTTTGAATTAAAGTGATCAAAGTAGCTGAAATTTGAATTTGCATTCAAATTAGCCCTTTTTGCAACTGTATCCGAAAGTGCCTCAAAAGACTTTAAACTTGCATGAAATTTGGCATGAGCACTCCTAAGAATCTTTAGGGCCTAATGGTGAGCTTAGCCTCTCATGTTTATAGGTATGAGACCCTAACTTTTGTATTTGTGAGTTCTCCCTCTAATCCACCTCTTGATGGTGTTTACTTGCTCTTCACATGTGTTCATGAGCTATCCAAAAAATGAGCTGGTTTGTGGTGATGTGGTGAACACTCTAACAAGTAAATTCTTGGGCTTTTACAGAAAAGACAAGGGTATATCTCACATACGGTGGAGAATTGACAACGGAGAAATGAAATGCTTCCGGAAGGACGAATAAGGTACGTTGTGGTTCAACGACCAGATAGTAGTACCCCAGGATATGGGACTACGGAAGAAAATTTTGGATGAAGCTCAATTGTCCAAATTTTCCATTCATCTGAGCAGCAATATAATGTACCAAGATCTCCAGAAGAAATTTTGGTGGACACGTATGAAATGTGAAGTTGCAAAGTACGTTTCAGAATGTGATACGTGTCGAAGAGTCAAGGCCGACCATGTGAAGAAGTCGGGCCTGTTGCAACCATTGCAAATACCGGCATGGAAGTGGAAATACTTGAGTATGGATTTCATTGTCGGGTTGCCGATGACATCCCATAACCATGATTCAATTTGGGTAATCATCGACCAGTTAACCAAATCAGCACACTTCATCCCTGTGCATACCAGATACAACGCAAAGCAGTATGCGGAGTTGTACATAGCACGAATCTTGTACTTACATGGAGTTCCCCGTACCATTGTGACCGACAGAGGATCGCTGTTTGTAGCCCGTTTCTGGGAACAACTACACGCATCCTTGGGAACCAAATTGATTCGAAGCTCCCCGTATCACCCTCAAACCGATGGGCAAACTGAGAGGGTGAATCAAGTACTTGAAGATATGCTAAGAGCGTGTGCCATCCACCACGGTAAGAACTAGGATGATCACTTATCGTTGGCGGAGTTCTCGTACAACAACAGGTATCAAACGAGCATCAAAATGGCACCCTATGAAGCTCTATATGGCCAGAAGTGCCGTACACTATTAAATTGGTGCGAGTCCGGTGAACGAGTAACATTCGGGGTTGATCTTGTCAACGAAGCCGGAGCGAGAGTTCGGATTATACAAGAGAACCTCAAAGCTTCTCAATCTCGTCAAAAGAGCTACGCGGATCAAAGGCGTCGACCGCTGCATTTCGATGTCGGAGAGCACGTGTATCTTCATGTATCTATGATGAAAGGAATTCATCGGTTTGGTGTCAAGGGGAAACTTGCTTCCCAATTCATCGATCCATTTTTTATCACAGAGAAGTGTGGAACCGTAGACTACCAGCTTGAACTATCGGCAAGCCTTGCTGGTATTCACGACATATTTCACGTGTCACAGCTGCGGAAGTGTCTCAAGTTTACCATTGATGTCCAAACCAATGACATCAATGAGCTAAAGCCGGATCTCACATACACCAAGCAGCCCATTTAGATTATCGATGAGAAGACCCAGATCACATAGAATCAGACTTAGAAATTTTACAAAGTTCTATGGAGTAATCATACCACGGAAGAGGCGATGTGGGGAAGTGAAGATTACATCCACAAGAGTTATCCGGAACTTTTATCATAGACTTTGTAAATTACCCTCCCGTCTCGTTGTTCTTTTGTAATCTCTGGACAATATTCTTTTAAAGGGGGAGGAATGTAAAGGTACCAAAAATATGAATACAATGAAACTGAAGTTTGAAACAAACATTTGATTTCATATGTATAAAAATTGGGACTTATTTAAACTTTTACATGTGATCATGCACATAAGAGCTCTCTCTACACAAGCTCATGTTTTATTTGCATGCTTGGAACCAAGGTGGATTTAAAACCACAGATGTGAAGTTATCATGTGCAAAAGAAAGTTTCAAATCAGCTTTTGAACTAAATTTGTTCAATTCAAATTTCAAATGAGGGCAACACAATGGAAATGCAAATTGTTGTGTTCAAACTCTCATTTGCAGCAGCTAAATTTAAAATCAGATTCCATATTTGAATTCCTTGGGTCCAAATTAGTGAGTATGCAAAGTTTCATGAATTTTTGAGATGTTTTGTTATCCATTTTCTAAATGGATTTTAAATTACATAGGAATTCAAATTACGAATTTGAATTTGGATGAAACTTGCCCAATATTCAAATGCAGTTCAGATTTCAACTCCAAACAACTGAATTGGTCATTTGTCAAAGTTGGATATATTTTAGAGGGATAAGGAGGGGCTGACTTGTGGGACCTACATGTCATTGGGTGGGAAGCAGACTTACAAGTGAAGTTGCTCTCTGTTCCACTCGAGCAGACCGAAGTCTCACCCGGGCGACACCGAGTGATGAGGACATCTCTCCTTTGCATACAATGCAAGGACCGATCACTAGAGCACGTGCACGACAATTGGATCTCCAGGTACGTTCTAACTTTGTCAATTGTTTTTTCAGAACTTACGCTTGTTTCCTTGCATGTTTTATTGATTAGGAACAATGGAGAGGACCAGCAAGGGCTGGGAGGAGTCCAAGGAGTCAAGGAGGAGGAGATAGGACGTGCACACCAAGGAGGAACCCAAGTACAACTCGACTTTGACTCCACCTCGGGTTCTAGGAGCTGCCTTCACCAAAACTGACGTCCCGGACACATACGGAGTCGGATTTGGACATTCTATATATGGTTGGAACCGTGATTTCATAAAGCTTCCAATGGAACCAGCCCCACCTCAAAATTCCTTCTAAGTTGACGGGAATCAGTGAAACAAGTGGGCATCCAGAATCTGTCCGGTGCTGCGCCACCGCCTTTTGGGCTGCTGGCCCGTGTAACGTGTGGAAGCCCATTAGGGTTGCGTCCAGGGGTCTTTCACGTCCCTAAACTCCTTTTTATACAGCAGCCATCACCACATTAGGGCGGGTTTTGCTTAGTTACAATCTGTCATTAAACCGTGTCATCGATCATCGGTTGTGAGACCCCAAATACGTGATCAATTCAGTTTTGATTACAACTTCTCTGTTCTTGCTTGTGTTCTTGATTGCGCTTGCAGGGATAAGTCTTCGTGGCGAGGTCATTCGTGTGACACGGGTGATAACCAATGGAGCAGTGGTGTAGTGATTGTGGGGTTTCGTTCATTCGGAGCCTTGGATCATCAACGTCGAGATCTCCACCCAATCAAGTTTACCCTACCTCTCGAAAGATCGGGACTCATCCTCCTATCAATTGGTATGAGATTCCAGGTTCACCGTGAGGTATACTTGTGTGCCCTTTAGATTTATTTTGTTTCAGTCCTATCGTCCACAAAAAGGCACAAAAAAATTTTAGTTTCCCTGACCTACAACCCCCGCTCAACCTTTTGCACAATTTAGTTTCGGAGTCCGTAGTTCTGAGTTTGTGTCCTAGGTTGAGTCTGGTTGCTAGTTTAGATTTGTTTTGGTTCAGTTTTGTTTCTTCCATCCGCTGCCATCTACAAAAAACCAATCTACAAAAAAAAATTTCATCCACCGATTCGTTTCTGTTGCAGTTTCCACCACCACCAAAACCTGATTCGGGGTATCCTCCTTAAAACGGGCATAACTTTTCGCTTGTAACTCCGATTGAGGCACATTTTTTTCCTGGAAAGGTCTCGAAAAAGTCCACATACGATACACCATCTACGCCGGTCACGACGTTTTCAAAAAAACTAAAAAAAATTAAGAAGGCCCTCGTTTCAAACTCTGAAGTTCCAGCACCAGTTTTTCCAATCGCTCCTGAATTTGTGTCGATCTCATCTTTCATTGATTTGAGCTAATACTTGGTGCTGTTCTATTCTTGTGCCCCTGGTTGAGAGAAAATATCAAAAAATAAAGAGAAAAAAAAAAGAAGATTTTGATTTCTACTAGTGCTTCAAGACAAAAACAGGAGGCTAAGGGGTTTTCTAGTTGTGCTATTTCTGTGTGAGTGCTGAATACTTGCTGATATTATCCTTGTTGTTCATCATCATTCATCCTTGTCCTTGCTTGTTGCCACAACTGTTCTAATACATTCTTAGGCCAGCAACTAGGTGAAATTCTTTGGACACTTATTCAGCATTGCTATCTGTTACTAACTTGTGTGCCACATACATATACTGCATTTGAGCCTTCCAAGCTCCACCTTCTCTCGAGCAGAATAGGTAACCTTTGCAATCACACCCACTCTCTGTTTGCTTCACACCGGTTACCGTTGGCCACCTGCAGTGCTGGTAAGAAACTTGTAAGAGCGGGGTAAGACGCATCTTACTGATCGATTCTCCACCCACTTCGGAGAGCGTAGTAATAGGGTTCTTCACGATTTTTTTGTATTCGTTTTTGTTTTGTACTAACAATGACAGGAAAGAAGCCTATGGATAAGACCTCTGGTTCTACACCTCTAGATGATGATGAGTGTGTTTCGCATATGGAACTAAGGGACATGATGCGGGCAATGACCGAAGCTTTCAACAATTACCAGACCACTACAACAGCCACCTTTCAGAGGCTCCATACAAGTGTTGCTGGTCTGACCACACGGTTGGACGAGATGGAGACTCGTCTTTCCCAACAAGCTACACCCTCGATCATCCTTGATGGTGATGCACATGCTCACTACGACACAGAGGATGACTTCAATAACGATGTGGTTGATGCACAGCAGCGCCGTCGCCCTTGACAAAATCGTCAAGGTATGGGAGGTAGACCTCGTCCTCATGCTCCTGAACAAGATAATGATCCTTATGCTAAGATTAAGTTTTCTATTCCACCATTTTATGGATCTTATGATGCTGAGACTTACTTGGATTGGGAGATGACGGTAGAACAAAAATTTAGCTCTCATCTTGTTCCTGAGCGACATAGAGTTAGACAAGCCACTAGTGAGTTTAAAGATTTTGCTATAATTTGGTGGAATGAACTTGTCAATACACGTAATGCACCACAGACATGGGCTGCGTTAAAAGAAGAGATGCGCGCTAGGTTTGTTCCTCCTTCATATAGACGTGATCTTCTTAAGAAATTTCAACGCTTTGATCAGGGTGATATGACTGTCCAAGAGTACTACCAAGAGTTGCAGAAAGGTATGCTTTGTTGTGGGGTAGTTGAGGATCAGGAAGACCAAATTGTTAGGTTTTATGGGGGCTTGCGGCGTGAGATCCAGGACATAGTTGACTACAAGGAATATCATTCTATTTAACGTTTATTTCAACTTGCTATGTTAGCAGAAAAAGAAGTGCAGGGTCACCAACAGCAGCGGCGGAACAACACCTTCACGCCACGACAATTTCCGGTGCCATCCAAAGCAGCACCCTCCTCGAGCGTATGTGCTTCTACACCACCATCCACGGGTGTTGTACGCAGCAGCATCGCACCTTCTACATCACGGGGACAAGATAACAGCAAGTCCCAGATGCCTCCAGGTGTTGCAGCAAAGGCGGCTGCACCCAACACTTCGACAAGTCGCAGCTCCGACATCAAGTGCCCCCGCTGCCAGGGACTTGGCCTTATGCAACGAGATTGCCCCAGCAAACGGGCGATCATTGCCACTGCTGATGGTGGGTATGTTAGTGCTTCTGATATTGAAGATGAAAATATTATTGCAACTAACATTTAAGGTTCGGATGATGGTGCTGAGGAGGTTCTTGGTACATCTGCGACAAACAACTATAGGACTTTTGATTGTGCAGCAAGCTTTGAGTGCCACGGTTCGAGAGGACGACAACCGCCAACGTCACAACCTTTTCAACATGTTTCTCATCGTCAAGGACTGCCGTGTACATACCATCATTGATGGTGGTAGCTGCAACAATTTGGTGAATGTTGAGGTGGTCAAGAAGCTTGGCTTGACCACACGGGAGCATCCCCACCCTTATCACATTCAATGGTTTAACAACAATGGTAAGGTAAAGGTAACACAAACAGCAAGGATACATTTTTCCATTGGTTCTTATCATGATTTTGCTGATTTTGATGTGGTACCTATGGATGCTTGTTCTCTTTTATTGGGACGTCCTTGGGAGTTTGATACTGATGCTATTCACCATGGTCGATCTAATAAGTATACTCTCATGCATAAGGGCAAGAAAATTGTGTTGCTTCCTTTGAGTCCCACTGAAATTGTACAATTTGAGCAGGAGAAAAAGAATAATGCTAAGCCAAAGGGTGTTTTCAATTCTGAAATTCAGCAAAGTTGAAAAATCCTATTTTGCTTGCAACTAAATCTGATCTTGATGATTTATATGCCTCTAATGAAACTTGCTATGCTTTAGCGTGCAAACATGCTTTATATTCCATTGAGGATACATCCATTGTCTTGCCACTTGTTGTTGCTAACCTTTTGCAGGAATATATGGATGTTTTTCCATCAGAGATACCCCCTGGATTACCACCTGTGCGAGGCATTGAGCACACGATTGATTTGGTTCCAGGGGTGAGCTTGCCAAACCGTGCTGCCTACAGGACCAACCCCGACGAGACTAAGGAAATCCAGCGACAAGTCCAAGATCTTCTGGACCGTGGGTACATTCGTGAGAGCCTTAGTCCTTGTTCTGTTCCTGTTCTTTTGGTTCCAAAAAAAAGATGGCACTTGGCGCATGTGTGTTGATTGTAGAGCCATCAATAACATTACTGTGACGCCCTCAATTCTGTGGAAAACCACGGAATTCGAGAACTAATGCATATGTGTGCCCAGGATGTTCATCACACATACACATATGATCCACAAACTGAATTCAGAATATATATCACCACGAATAACAGAGTTTATTACAATATCTCACGAGTCTTGGACTCATGCGCACAGCGGAGGTCGTATTTCTATGCAGCGGAAGTCTTTATTCTAAGGCGGAAGTAATCTAGCTAGGGCGGAAGCAAATCTAAGCAGAAGTGGCTCCATCTCTACTACCTCCACAGGCATGGTTGAGAATAGATCACATGCCCTAATGCTCCACTTGGTCTTCATAGTAGTCTTCTCCTGCTGCTGATGAGGAGATAATAATGCAAGTTTGAGTACAATGATGTACTCAGCAAGTGCGGGAAAAACATGATATGTAGCTCATAACAAGGTAGGTATAAAAAGGCTCATTTGCAGAAAAGTTGTTTTATAAAAACATGGTAAAACAGCAACTTAACTTTATGTAATCCCAGCATGTATTAAATTACCAACATACCTCCATCACTTTCCATGTTCCACCCGAACATTAACCAACTTCATTCTTACTCACGAATACCTCCTCGTATTCGCTACCATATTATCTCATGAACAACTTCGTCTTACACCGAGACTAATCTCGTTGCCATGACTCAACAGTCATGCAACCATCTTACCATACGGACTCAACAGTCCCCAAAACCAAACCATAAACAAAACAAAACCAGAACCAGAACTTTCCCAATAACCATCCCAACTAATCATGGCAGTTGGCCAGGCGCTCGTGACCGTAAGCTCGGCTATCATGATAGTTTTAGAACTCTGCAGAGTTTGCAACTCTTTAACCACAAGTTTGTGATTTCGTCACCTGTCGGCGACTGCAGAACCTCCATTATACCAGTACACAACCGTTGGTGTATGGCCAAGAGATCACAAAATAGCCTTTACAAAGGGGTTACTAGATGTATGGACTCACTAAGGTTTCACCGACAGGCTAGAATCTCCAATTCTCCCACCCACGGGCCCCCTCTTGTGCCATGCAGTTCCCAGGGCAGTCCTCACTCGACTCCCATTCCCCGCGCCTTCCAAAGTCCATAACACTCTAGCAACTTACCTAATTACTCAGCTAAGCCGCAATCATACTTGGCCTTGTGGTGGCACTGTTATCCTAGCATGTGCAAGCATGAACCGGTCCTTAGATCTACGGCAAGTGAACCACCATCTCATGCTACCTCATTCACAAACCCAGGCTTGCCTAGATATCCCTCCGATCCACGTTTATCAACATCATCAGTTGCTCCAATGAAGAGTGGATCTCCATTATTTCCATGTTGTTCAAAAATCCGGGGTGTAACCGTTCGAACTCCTTACGTAGTTCGGGTGGTAGTTCCTGAACCGTGAGTTGGTGACATGCTCCCTTTCGGCTCAATTGATCAGCTACTACATTGGCCTTCCCGGGGTGGTAGTTGATTCCAACATCATAATCCTTGATGAGTTCCAACCATCGACGTTGCCTCAAATTCAAGTTCGTTTGTGTAAATATGTACTTGAGGCTTTTATGATCCGTATAGATCTCACATCGATGACCAAGGATATAATGTCTCCAAATCTTCAATGCATGCACTACTGTGGCTAGCTCCAAGTCATGTGTAGGATAATTAAGCTCGTGCTTCTTTAATTGTCGTGAGGCATAGGCTACCACTTGTCCCTCTTGCATGAGCACACATCCGAGCCCCTGTCTGGATGCGTCACAATATATGTCAAAGCTCTTGCTTATGTCTGGCAATACCAGAACTGGTGTTGTGGTTAGCCTTTTCTTGAGTTCCTCAAAACTTCCTTGGCAGGCTGGTGTCCATTGGAAGACCTTTCCCTTCATTAGCAACTCCGTCATAGGCTTTGCTATCTTAGAGAAGTCTTTAATGAAGCGTCGATAGTATCCGGCCATCCCAAGAAAACTCCGAACATCCCTCACGCTCTGCGATTGGTCCCACTTCAGAACATCTCTCACTTTTCCGGGATAAACCGATACCCCTTCCTTGGAGACGATGTGGCCTAGGAAAGATATTCCCTTTAGCCAAAATTGACACTTGTTGAGCTTGGCATACAATTGATGGTCACGCAATTTCTGCAAGGTCAATTTCAAATGTTCTTCATGCTCCTCCTCACTCTTTGAATACACCATAATGTCATCGATGAAAACCACGACGAACTTGTCCAAGTACTCCATGAAAACATTTTTCATAAGGTACATGAAGTATGCGGGTGCATTTGTCAACCCAAAAGACATGACAGTATATTCATACGAACCATACCATGTTCGAAAGGCTGTCTTGGGTATATCGGAGGGCTTAATCTTCAGCTAGAAGTATCCCGACCGAAGATCAATCTTGGAGAACACTCGGGCTCCTTTCATTTGGTCGAATAGGTCCTCTATACGGGGCAGAGGGTACTTGTTCTTGATTGTTACTTCGTTGAGAGACCTATAGTCCACGCACATCCTTTGGGTTCCATCCTTCTTGTCTACGAAGAGCACCGGAGCTCCCCATGGCGACGAGCTTGGTCGTATAAAACCCTTCTCCAACTGTTCTTGAATTTGTTTCTTGAGTTCTACTAGCTCATTGACGGGCATCCTATAGGGTCTCTTGGCTATGGGTGCAGTTCCGGGTACCAAATCTATGGCAAATTCGATGTCCCGGTCAGGTGGCATACCTGGAAGCTCTTCCGGGAACACGTCCGAAAATTCTTGAACCACTGGAATGCTGTCCAATGTTGTTCCTTTGACGTGGTTCAAAATTGCCCGTTCGGTTGTTTGCTGGGCTGACTCAAACTCGACACGAATACTGTGCTCGTTTGTCAACTGCACGCTCCTTTCAGCACATTGGATTACTCCATTGTGCTTGCATAACCAATCCATTCCGAGTATAATGTCAATCCCTTGGGAGTCCAAGACAATAAGGTTGGCAAGGAAGTCTACCCCCTTATTTTAAGGCTTACTTTCAGACATACTATATTAGTCCTCATTTCTCCTCCGGGAGAATTAACTAACATAGCACATTCTAAGTGGGATACGGGTAGATGATGTTTGGCAACATATTTGGATGATATGAAAGAATGTGATGCTCCAGAATCAAATAAGATGGTGGCTGGGTTGGAGTTGGCAAGGAACATACCAATTACGACGTCCTCAGCCTGTTGTGCTTCCTCAGCAGAGACATGATTCACGTGGCCACGAGCATAGTTCTGCTGTCCACGGTTTCCTTGATTGTCCCCTCTGCTCGGTCGCAGGTTCTGCTTGGGCACGTTACCTTGCTGTCCAGGGCCTCTCCTCGGTCACTGGTTCACGAAGTGGCCTACTTCACCACATGCAAAGCATGCCCTGTTGCCTACGGCAGCAGGTACGTTGGGGCAGGGGTTTTGAACAGGAGCGCCATTGTTAGGTCGGGGCGCAGGAGGCATGGGCACACGAGGTTCTGGTGCAATGGGTCGTTGCTGTGGTGGCTGACCAGGGCAGTATGCCGGAGTGGTCGATCCATACTGCGGTGCAGGGGGCATGTACCGAGGTCGTACGTTGCTCCCTTGAGGCTGGTATGTCATCTTCCTCTTGCATTCTCGCTCGATCTCTCGGATCTTGTTTTCAACAACTATGGCCTTGTCAACCAGCTTCTGGAAGCTTACGTGGTCATTGTTGAGGAGCTGAACCTGGATCTCATTGTTCAACCCTCTCATGAACAGGTACTGCTTCCTCTGGTCTGAGTTGACATCTTTGGGGGCATACCGGGACAGTTGTATGAACTTGTTGAGATACTCGTTCACACTTTTCTGTCCTTGGCGGAGACCTTCGAACTCCTGCCTCTTGAGCATCATTACACCAGCAGGGATGTAATGAGAGCGGAAACTTTCCTTGAACTCGGTCCAAGTGATTGTCTCCGGGTCGGCATGAGCATTCCTCAGGGCATCCCACCAGTCAGCTGCAGCTCCCGTAAGTTGGTGCGACGCAAAGAGAACCTTCTCTCGGTCATTGCACTGAGCAATGGCAAGCTTTTTCTCCATAGATTTTAACCAATCATCGGCCTCCATGGGGTCGCTGGCTTGAGCAAAGGTGGGTGGTCGAGTCCTCATGAACTCTCCCAACCTGTTGTGAGCCGGCGATGGTGGTGGCGGTGGTGCCGGAACGGGGTTTTGGTTGGCCTGCAACTGACCCAAAGTTTGGATCATGGTTTGCATAAGCTGGTTTTGCATGGCCATCAACCTTTCCAGATGGTTCTCGCCAGCTCAGGGGATAGCAGGAACTTCATCATGGTCATCCTCTTGGATGTTCCTGCGGTCGGCGTTTCCTCTCACCATCTGTGAGAGAGGACGAAATGGAATAGAAGGTTAGAAGATTAGATACATGCATCAAGGTGAGTTTGGACTATATATATATACTAGCCCATATGAGGATGTGAACAAGTGCCGAAGCATCTCACACCTCTTTCTTCTTACGTGTGGATATGGACAACGTTTTGGGACGTCCCACGACTCACACTAAGCACTCAATCGCAAACAATCATTGCAAGGGCTCACACAACTCCTATCCAAGGATGGCTTCCTATGTCAAGGTAGTTTCAAGGCCAATCTAAGCGTCCTAGGGTGCTTCCTTTGGTCAGCGTGGCTTAACTACCAATCTGTGTCTAATTTCCTATTTAGGTGTGTAACCTAATGTTAACCCGTGGCTCTAATATCAATCTGAGGTTTCTATCCAGGTGTGTAACCTACTGTCAACCCGTGGCTCTAATACCAATCTGTGACGCCCTCAATTCTGTGGAAAACCACGGAATTCGAGAACTAATGCATATGTGTGCCCAGGATGTTCATCACACATACACATATGATCCACAAACTGAATTCAGAATATATATCACCATGAATAACAGAGTTTATTACAATATCTCATGAGTCTTGGACTCATGCTCACAGCGGAGGTCGTATTTCTATGCAGCGGA
Source organism: Neostapfia colusana (assembly GCA_030760725.1). Taxonomy (NCBI): domain Eukaryota; kingdom Viridiplantae; phylum Streptophyta; class Magnoliopsida; order Poales; family Poaceae; genus Neostapfia; species Neostapfia colusana. The sequence continues at coordinate 24,261,746 of JASWHV010000017.1, read as the reverse complement.
AGTCTTTATTCTAAGGTGGAAGCAATCTAGCTAGGGCGGAAGCAAATCTAAGCAGAAGTGGCTCCATCTCTACTCCGTCCACAGGCAAGGTTGATAATAGATCACACGCCCTAATGCCCCACTTGGTCTTCATAGTAGTCTTCTCCTGCTGCTGATGAGGAGATAATAATGCAAGTTTGAGTACAATTATGTACTCAGCAAGTGCGGGAAAAACATGATATGTAGCTCATAACAAGGTAGGTATAAAAAGGCTCATTTGCAGAAAAGTTGTTTTATAAAAACATGGTAAAACAGCAACTTAACTTTATGTAATCCCAGCATGTATTAAATTACCAACATACCTCCATCACTTTTCATGTTCCACCCGAACATTAACCAACTTCATTCTTACTCACGAATACCTCCTCGTATTCGCTACCATCTTATCTCATGAACAACTTCGTCTCACACCGAGACTTATCTCGTTGCCATGACTCAACAGTCATGCAACCATCTTACCACCCGGACTCAACAGTCCCCAAAACCAAACCATAAACAAAACAATAACCAGAACCTTCCCAATAACCATCCCAACTAATCATGGCAGTTGGCCAGGCGCTCGTGACCGTAAGCTCGGCTATCATGATAGTTTTAGAACTCTGCAGAGTTTGCACCTCTTTACCCACAAGTTTGTGATTTCGTCACCCGTCGGCGACTGCAGAACCTCCATTATACCAGTACACAACCGTTGGTGTATGGCAAGGAGATCACAAAATAGCCTTTACAAAGGGGTTACTAGATGTATGGACTCACTAAGGTTTCACCGGCAGGCTAGAATCTCCAATTCTCCCACCCACGGGCCCCCTCTTGTGCCATGCAGTTCCCAGGGCAGTCCTCACTCGACTCCCATTCCCCGCGCCTTCCACAGTCCATAACACTCTAGCAACTTACCTAATTACTCAGCTAAGCCGCACCCATACTTGGCCTTGTGGTGGCACTGTTATCCTGGCATGTGCATGCATGAACCGGTCCTTAGATCTATGGCAAGTGAACCACCATCTCATGCTACCTCATTCGCAAACCCAGGCTTGCCTACATATCCCTCCGATCCACGTTTATTAACATCATCAGTTTCTCATTATCATTACGAGTGCAGTTAGCTAGACACATCTATCTCGCTTCCCAATCCCATAGACTCAGCGAAGCATAAAGCAAAAACCATACCCGACTCATAAACTTCCCTGGTGACAAGGGTGGTTTAACCAATACTAGTAAACTCCTATAAAAGGGTTTCCCATCATGTTTGACTCAGCATACACACCTTTTCGCAAAACAAAACAGTTTCACCCAAAACATAGGATCAATATGATCAAGGAGCACTTGCCTTGTTCTTGCGGTTCCGGTGGTTCTTGGATCTCAAAACCTTGTTGCTGTAGTTCATCGTAGACAGCTTCCTGAGCTTGTCCTGCTATGTAGGATCACGTGCATACAAGATTCACAGCAATCAATATCATGCACAAACCTTAAACTAGATGTGATGATGCACATGCATGCTATCCTACGATTAGTTTTTTATTAGATTGGTTTGTTCGTGTTCTTGCATGGCTTGCATGGGCAGAGGTGTTAAGATCAAAGGTGGACGTGGTGATGATCTTGTCTTTTAGGTCAACCTGATCATCATGTGATCTGTCCACGAGAAGGCTTCTGTTCGAAAGGAACCAAAGAACAGATGCAAAGAAAGCACGACGATGTCGTAAGGCGGTATTGGAGACCTACCTTACGTTCTTTCTCGGTCTCGAGGTCCTCCTCAGATCGTTGGGCTTTCCTCCGGCGATCTTCCTTGCTGCACTCCGGCGATGGTTTTCTCGGCGAGTTAGGGCTAGGGCTCTAAGTCGTCGGCTCAGGAGTTGGAAAAGAAGTTTTGTGCTTTCGGCCAGCGGTTCTGGTTCTATTTATAATCGGGAAGAAAAGAGTCCTAATCTGATTGTATCCCGAATAAAAGTCTTATTCAGATCATCGTTGGATTCTATCATCTTATCTTTAGTTGATTTGATGCGGTAACGTTGTGCAATTCAGGTCGGTTTCCCTTACGTACCAGTATTCTTACGCGTAAAAACCGCTCCAGAACTCGTTACCTCGGTGATGAGCTCCGGAAGCTCCACGTGTCCTCCGGGGCCTGGTATCTCCTTCTCCGCAGAGACGAGCTCTGGTGTGCCGCGTGTCAAACGATTGAGACCTCCCTTTTCCTTCGGAGGTGAGCTCCGCGTGCGCCACGTATCCTGGCGGTCGGGACCTCCTCTCTTACTCGGAGGTGGCTCTGCGCACGCCACGTGTTAGTGCTGGTCTTTACTTCTTTCCACAGAGACGTACTCCATGGTCGACACGTGTCCAACAGTGTCGGACCTCCCGGAGATAAGCTCCGGTGGCGACACGTGTCCCATAGAAATGTCTTTGCTTCTTCCACAGAGGCTAGCTCCGAGCAACACGTGTTTCTCAGGGTCGGACCTCTCCCTCTTAGCGGAGATGAGCCCCGAGCCTGCCACGTAGCCAGCTCAGTGGCGGACCTCTCCCCACTTCGCAGGGATGAGCTCCGAACACGCCACGTGGCCAGCGGGCCGCGGAAGTTGTCTTCGACGCTTTCTGTGAACTGGATTCGGCTCTTACTGGCTATCTATTTGATAATCCCTCTGTTCCTACTTTCTTTAAAATGTTTTCTCTACATGAAATATGAATACATGCAGAAGCCAGAGATGAGGGTGTCACACACTACCATTCGTTATCGCTATCCTATTCCTAGATTGGATGACATGCTTGATGAGTTGAGTGGTTCTGTTATTTTCTCCAAGATTGATTTGCGTAGTGGGTATCATCAGATTCGTATGGCTTTAGGTGATGAATGGAAAACTGCTTTTAAAACTAAATTCGGACTTTATGAATGGTTAGTCATGCCATTTGGTTTAACTAATGCGCCTAGCACTTTCATGAGGTTGATAAATGAGGTTTTACGTGCTTTCATTGGTAAATTTGTGGTGGTTTACTTTGATGATATCCTTATTTACAGCAAGTCATATGATGAGCGTCTTGAACATTTGCGTGCTGTTTTTAATGTCTTGCGCGATGCACGTTTATATGGTAACCTTGAGAAGTGCACCTTTTGCACCGATCGTATGTCTTTTCTTGGGTATGTTGTTACTTCACAGGGCATTGAGGTGGACGAGGCAAAGATTGTTGCCATCACGAGCTGGCCACTTCCGACTACGGTCACACAGGTTCAGAGTTTTCTTGGTCTCGCAGGTTTCTACCGGCGTTTCGTGCGGGATTTCAGAACCATTGCGGCACCTCTCCACGAGTTGACAAAGCATGGAGTGCCGTTTCGATGGGGACCAGCACAACAACAAGCTTTTGATGTTCTCAAGTCGAAGCTCACACAAGCACCATTGCTGCAACTTCCTGATTTTGAGAATACCTTCGAGCTTGAATGTGACGCGAGCGGCATTGGCATTGGAGGAGTGCTAATTCAAGGAGGTAAACCTGTTGCCTTCTTTAGTGAAAAATTGCATGGGCCTTCGCTGAATTATTCTACTAATGACAAAGAACTTTATGCTTTAGTGCGTGTCTTGCAAACTTGGCAACATTACCTATGGTCTAAAGAATTTGTCATACATTCAGATCATGAGTCTTTGAAGTATCTTAAAGGACAAGCTAATCTGAACAAACGTCATGCTAAATGAATTGAGTTCATAGAATCATTTCCTTACATCATTAAACATAAGAAAGGGAAAGACAATGTGATTGCCGATGCTTTATCTAGACGTTATACCATGCTGTCCCAACTTTCTCATAAAATCTTTGGTTTGGAAACCATAAAGAGGTTATATGCTACTGATTTGGACTTCAAAGATGCCTTTGAAAATTGTAGAGAGGGAAGAACGTGGCAAAAATTCCTGCTGCGTGAAGGCCTTCTCTACCGTGCTAACAAGTTGTGTGTTCCAGCTAGCTCCGTTCGTCTTTTGTTGTTGCAGGAAGCGCATGGAGGTGGTTTGATGGGACATTTTGGTGTTAAAAAGACAGAGGATGTGCTGGCCGCTCACTTCTTTTGGCCACGAATGAGGCGTGATGTGGAGCGCTATGTTTCACGTTGCACGACATGCAACAAAGCTAAGTCTCGACTTAACCCACATGGTCTTTATATGCCTCTTCCGGTTCCTAGTGCACCTTGGGAGGATATTTCTATTGACTTTGTTTTAGGATTGCCTAGAACAAAGAGGGGGAGGGATAGTGTCTTTGTGGTTGTTGATCGTTTCTCTAAAATGGCTCATTTTATACCCTACAACAAGACCGATAATGCTTCACATGTTGCTGATTTGTTCTTTAATGAGGTTGTGCGTTTGCATGGTGTTCCCAATACTATTGTTTCTGATAGGGATGCTAAGTTTTTGAGTCACTTTTGGAGAACTTTATGGTATAAATTGGGAACAAAGTTGCTGTTTTCTACTACTTGTCATCCACAAACTGATGGATAAACGGAGGTAGTTAATCGTACCTTATCTACTATGTTACGGGCTGTTTTGAAAGACAATTTGAGGTTGTGGGAGGAGTGTTTGCCACATATTGAGTTTTCTTATAACAGGTCTATTCACTCCACAACCAAGTTAAGTCCGTTTATGGTAGTCTATGGTTTCAATCCTCATGCTCCAATTGATTTGCTACCTTTACCACATACTGAAATTGTGAACTTGGATGCTACACAACGTTCTGAATTTATTCTTAAGTTGCATGAAACTACTAAGTTACAAATTGAAAAAATGAATGAAAAGTATCGCATTGCTGCTAGTAAAGGTAGGAAGGAGGTAAAATTGGAACCCGGTGATTTGGTGTGGGTTCATTTGAGAAAAGATAGGTTCCCGGATTTGAGAAAGTCCAAACTCATGCCACGTGCTCCTGGACCTTTTGAGGTTCTTGAGAAGATAAATGACAATGCATATAAACTTGAGTTGCCTCCCGAGTTTGGGGTTAGTCCCACATTTAACATTTCAGATTTGAAGCCATACTTGGGTGAGGAAGATGAGCTTGAGTCGAGGACAACTCCAATTCAAGAGGGGGAGGATGATGAGGACATTTCTCCTTTGCATACAATGCAAGGACCGATCACTAGAACACGTGCACGACAATTGGATCTCCAGGTATGTTCTAACCTTGTCAATTGTTTTTCAGAACTTACGCTTGTTTCCCTGCATGTTTTATTGATTAGGAACAATGGAGAGGACCAGCAAGGGCTGGGAGGAGTCCAAGGAGTCAAGGAGGAGGAGATAGGACGTGCACACTAAGGAGGAACCCAAGTACAACTCGACTTCGACTCCACCTCGGGTTCCAGGAGCTGCCTTCACCAAAACTGACGTCCCGGACACATACAGAGTCGGATTTGGACGTTCTATATATGGTTGGAACCGTGATTTCATAAAGCTTCCAATGGAACCAGCCTCACCTCAAAATTCGTTCTAAGTTGATGGGAATCAGCGAAAAAAGTGGGCATCCAGAATCTGTCCGGTGCTGCGCCACCACCTTTTGGGCTGCTGGCCCGTGTAACGTGTGGAAGCCCATTAGGGTTGCGTCCAGGGGTCTTGCATGCCCCTAAACTCCTTTTTATACAGCAGCCATCACCACATTAGGGTGGGTTTTGCTTAGTTACAATCTGTCATTGAACAGTGTCGCCGATCATTGGTTGTGAGACCCCAAATTCGTGATCAGTTCAGTTTTGATTGCAACTTCTCGGTTCTTGCTTGTGTTCTTGATTGCGCTTGCAGGATAAGCCTTCATGGCGAGGTCATTCGTGTGGCACGGTTGATAACCAAAGGAGCAGTTGTGTAGTGATTGCGGGGTTTCGTTCGTTCAGAGCCTTGGATCATCAACGTCGAGATCTCCACCCAATCAAGTTTACCCTACCTCTCGGAAGATCGTGACTCATCCTCCTATCACCGAGACACACCGAGGACACCTCCTCACGGCCTCACTCACGCTGGTGAGCTGATTCCTGGCATCATCACCTCATCTCGTGCTCGTTCTGCCCAATGAACCGAGGACCGACCTCTGTTCTTCCTCACGCATGGACTAAACCGAGCACTGCCTCACCGCCACTTTGGTCTCGATCGTGAAACCCCATTCCTGTGCGTACCAAGCCTCAAGCAGTAGCAAAACGGCACCACGGATCCCTCCACGACCTCCTAGGACCACAGCCGTCCGGTTCTTGGCCTTCCTCACGCGGGAACAACTTCTTCTTGCGGCGGTCGAACTCAACCGAAGGAGGCTCACGTGGAAAGCCCGACTGGGAGCTTCTCACGGCCAAGCAAGAGCTTCCTTGGGAGCACTAGGACTTCACGCTGCTCACCTCCGAAGCTCAAGCCCAATCGTGGATCGTTGCTGGCGAATTTTGGGATTTTCTTCCGGCTGGCGCAAAATGACCCGCGGGTACGGAACCTTCGAATTGTCAATCAATTCTTGCTTAGCGCTCACAAAATTGCACCCACACGAGCTAGACTTGATAGTGAACGATTTTGCTTCGCAACCCTTGCATGAAAATGTCGGCGACCGTAGCGGTGAGCTTCTGGTGCACGATGAAAGCTATCTTGGAGCCCTTCCCGAGCCTTTGTGCATCCATGTCAAGTATTACCATAGCCCACTGATGATGTTGAGCCATTTAACCGGGCATTTCGCGGGCTAGCACGTCGGGGCGACGTCGCCGGAGTTGGATTGTAGCCGCCGCACGCCGCGAGCTGGGTTGGAGGCTTTGCCGGCTCGGGTAAACCACACCAGGGTGTTCCTCGGGTTGAATTAGGCCCTGGCGGCTAGTGGGAGCGCAGGAGGCGGCCGGAGAGGCCAGTTCCGGCGAGCTCCGGGCGCGGGCTCGCGCGGAAGCCAAAGGTAGAAGAAAGGTGCTCTGGCCCCACCCGTCAGTGGCAGTGAAGTTTAAACTGGATTCGCTGTGGCTACGGAATCCCTTGTGGCTACGGTTGGAAATCGTGTGGACCACGGCGTTGTTGCGCTGAGAAGCCGCTACGTCACCCCGTGACCCAATGTCAGACATTTGAAAATTTTCCCCGGTTTATTTGAATTTCAGATTTTTTTCAAACTTTGGAAGAGCATAACTTTTGCTAGGCAACTCCACAATTAGTGATTCAAATTGGGTTAGGTTCAGATTGAAAAACTTTATCTGATTATGCAACCCAATTTGTATGAAAATCAATATTTCATTCTGTAAAATTCTTTAAAACTTTTCAGAAAAAGCATTTTAGAGGGAGCTTGGTTCATCCAAAAATCCTCAAAATTTGCTAGATTAGTCCTTAGGATGTTATTGAACTCCTGTAAAAATTTCAGATAAATTGGAGTTGATTTGAGTAGGAGAATTAAGATTTCAATTTGCTGTGTTCAAATGAATACAGAAACTTTTCAGAAAAAGTCCCAAAATTGAAAAATTCAGTTCTGGGGAATTCTTAGCTCCAAAAATCCTAGAAAAATTCATGAAGGCTCTATGAACTATAATTGAAATGTTAGTTCACTAAGTTTGGCATGAACATGTGAGTTACTTCAAAATTAATTCCTTTTTCTTATTTCCTTAGGGAATTGTTCTGAATTAACCACTCAATGGAAAGTGTTAATTTTTGGTCCAGATTACTTTCTTGTGATAAGGAACTCACATGAAAAATTTCAGCTCCATTGGAGCTCTGGATCCTCACTTTTCTGTTTATCCCCTTTAGGTGATTAAACCACAAAGTGAGGGATGCACTTAGCCTTAATCATTTTTGCTTAACCCAAACCCACCCACTAGCACCAGTGTAATTTTAAATTCTTAAACAGGGTTCCAGTTTTTAACTTATCATTAGATCTTGTTATAAAAAGCTTTACAATTAAATACATATGCATTTCATATCGTATAGTCATCGACGTGGGAGATTGTGAAGCAAAAGGGAGTTGGATCAAGGAGTAAGGTGATCAAGCCTCAAGTGATCAGCAACACTAACTGATTGTAAAATCTAGTCACCTGCAAAATAGGCAAGCCCCTGTTTGCATTCAAGTAAGTTTATAAAGTCTTTTCATTTCTAGAGATCATAGCTATGAAATATTGATTGCATTAGGTCTAGATGATATTGGAAACCCAATTGCATGACCAGAGTAACCCAAGAGAGAAAGGGTAGATTAGCACCTTCTCGAGTGGATTTAGGCTACGCTAAAGGTTACTTTGGAAGGACCGGTAGAAGTCGAGTAGTTGGACTCTACTCGTGAGTTTAGGGCTTGGTTTCATCGGAAAGGGTTATGAATAGAATCAGTGAGGAAAAATTCACAAGTGAGAAAATGAGACCGGGCAGGGAGATTTACATGCAGCAGGCTGCTGACTGTGCATGCATAGCCTTGCCTGTGTCGGTTAAGGCTCGTCCATGCTTGGCCCTGTTGGACAAGTTTGAGTTGTGTATCGGGCGCATACTGGCTATATGGGACCCAGGAAACCGATGTACCTCGTGAGATCCATATTGGAACTTTTCCAATAGGCTTAGGCTTTCGGCATCAATACAGCAGGAGGCAACTAGCTCAAGAACATATCACTGTGGGTATGTACCTTCAGGGAGCTTGCTATTCGGGGCGATCGGACTGCGTCCGGTGTGGAAGAACTTGGGAAAGGTGGCTGCGTACAACATTGGTCGAGGTTGCTGCTGGTAACTCGGAGTATGGGTGTATGTGTCGTCAGTCCGGGCGTGTCCTGGTTCGAATCACCGTCGCTCGCGGTTATATGAGCATACTTTCCCACCGTGTCTTGACATAGTAAGAATTGAAGTGAATTACTTTGAATTGATAAGGATTGTGATCTAACCTGTTTGGCAACCATGTTTGAGTTAGAGATAGTGCAAACTAAGTTTATTGTGCAAGAAGCATCGCAACAAAGCGTTTCTTGTTTGATTGTAGAGTTGTGATGTTGTCCGGCTCAAGGTCTTTAAAATGAGGTATAAAATCTGAAAGTTAAGGATCAACTGTAGGCGAGTCCTTTAGACAAATTCAACTACCTTTTCAATACATCGTGCATGTAGAGTTTCTTGTTTAGAGGAGACGGATCAGTCTTGCTGAGCCTATGTGCTCATGCTTGCTATATGAGTGGTTTTGCAGGTTAACATCAATGCTATATGGAGGTTGTCCAGTGAGACTCGGAGACTTTCGAGTCATTTAACACATGGAGAACCCAGCTGCTACAGTTGTCTTCGTGTTGCTAGCGAGAAGAGTCCACGGGATGGACATCTTCTTGAGTGCTTATTAGATAATAAACTTGAGATGAACTAGTCTTCTGCTGTAGTTATTTGATGTAAATTATTTACAAAGAACACTTGTAAGCTTCCACTTATTATTTATGTGATACGGATTTATTTATATATGTTTTGTTGGGTGCCGCATATCGCGGCACCACCCAATGCGATTCCCGGGCGAGCGCACGGCCCCATGATCGGGTCGGGCCCTATCAAATTCATAGCTCCAACAATCATAGAAAAATTCAGGCATGATCTATGAATCATACTTGAAATTGTAGTTCACTTTATTGGGCTTGAAAATGCACGGTACTTCAGAATTAATTCTTTTTAGTAGAAATGCTTAAGGAATTATTCTGGAGGAACTACTCAAGTAAAAGGCCTGAATTTTTTACCAAAGTACTTTCTTGTGACAAGGAACTCACATATAAAGTTTCAGCTCAAGTTGAGCCTTGCGACATCAAGGTATCAGAGCAGCATTGGGAATAGTGCACGGATTATGGATCATATTACGATAAAAACTTAGGATACGGTGAGAAAACGGTACTAGTCCCACATAAAGACTACTATATTAGCATATTATGAAGGTGGCAACCGAACATACTTGCTAATGTCAGAAAAGCATGCATCTCGGGACTCCATATGTCTTGGAGGTGCATGTAAGCGCTGTCCACCCCGGCCTCCCTGCGCGCCGCCGCCCACCCCGACCTACCAGTGCACCGCCGCCGCCACCCACTCCGGCCTCCCCGCGCGCCTTTGCCGCCATCGACCCCGGCTTCCTCGCGCGCCTTTGCTGCCGCCGCCCCGGCCGGCCCTCCCGCCCCCGACTGCCCCGCCCCGACCCGGTCGGCCCCGACCGCCCCCCCACAGACCCGGCCCCGCCCCGACCCATTGAGGTTTTTTAATTAGTTTTAGTTAATTAGCTTATTTTTTAATTAGTTTTAATTAATTAGCTCCTTACCCGCTAGATCCCTGCCCCGCCCGCCCCGCCCGCGGGGTCCCTCCCCTGCCCGCCCCGCCCGCCAGCTCCTTGCCCGCCCTGCCCGCCAACTTACTATTCTTTAAATTGTTTAATTGTTTATTTTGTTTCGAATCTTTCAATGAGATTATAATTAGTCAATTGATTGATTATGAGTGTGTACTATTAATACGTATATTAACGGCTTTCGAGCCGGTCCGACCCGGCACGGCCCGACCCGGCATGGCCCAACCCGGCCCGACCTGGCAAGGCCCAATTTAGCCCGACCCGGCATGGTCCGACCCGACCCAGCAAGGCCCAATCCAACCCAACCCGGCACGGCCTAACCCGACCTATCCTGGCAAGGCCCAATCCGGTCCAACCCGGCACGGCCCAATTGCACCCCGAGCTGGCACGACCCAACCCGGCCCAACCTGGCAAGGCCCAATCCGGCCCGACCTGGCACGGCCCAATCCCGCCCCGACCCGGCACGGCCTAGATGGTTTTAGTCGCAACTTATGTGTCGAGACGAGCACGAATGCGAACAGCGACAATGACTTGTAACTTTCAACGGTGACGCGTCGTCCCTTTGAACTTTCAACTCTGACCAACTTACCCCCTCTTTCTCGTTATTTCCTATCTTGTAAATGACTGAAAAATGAAAATGAGTAACATAACCAATAGAAATTTATTACCCGTTTTGAATCTGTAAGTCTCACATGCGATAGGCATGTGACGCGTGCATGTTCAGAAATGTCCCTTTTTGGACAGCCTGAGAGTGACCAAGGACGTGTTTTTGACGAGTTAAATACGGGGTCTGGATCTGGATGTGATTTCGACAGCATAACCCTAATGTTCTGTGTTGCACCATTTTTGGCGTGCAGTTGGAGAACAGCGGGGTTATGCTGCCAAAATTTTGTCCAGATTTGGACACCGTGTCTCGTCATAAGGACGTTACCTCAGTCACTCTTAGGTGGGTTTAGGACCTATCTGCCTAGTTGTAGTGGATGGTACAAGACATGGAAATGTACTAATAATGATTTGTTCGCTTTGAAGGTATAACCTCAGACATGGCTGAAGACTGAACTTGGATGTATTCTGGTTGGACAAAGAATGGGCATCACTCAAAGGAGTGGTTTACCAGGTGCTTTTATACAACAAGCTTTTTCGTTGTGCAACAGGAGCAAGGTGCGGTGCCCATGTAAATGTTAGAATGCAAAATTTTTCGACAAGGTGATGTTGACATTTCACTTGTGTTGAAATGGTTTCATGCAAAAGTATGAGGTATGGTACTTCCATGGTGAGACACGCTCTAAAGCTGTAGAAGATGAAGTGGTGGATGATAGCATGGGAGTCGATTGGATGGACGAGATGCTTGAATCCGTAGATCCTGAGTTGACGGAGGATGCTCCTACAACGGAGGTTCAAACGCTCTTTGAGCTTCTCAAAGCTTTAGAAGCGCCGCTGCATAAACACACAAAAGTGACTCTTCTTAATTTCATGACCAGACTCATGGCAATTAAGTCTAAATATTTTTTCTTCAACAACTGTTACAACAATCTCATCAAATTGATCAGCAATATCCTTCCTCGACCGCATAAAGTGCCGAAAGATATGTACCAGTCCAAGAAATTGATTTCTGGTCTTGGTATGAAATATGAGAAGATTGGTGTCTGCCCATACAACTGTATGCTTTTTTGGAAAGAGCATGCAAACGAGAAGAATTGCTTATAGTGTGGCAAATCAAGGTTTGTCGAGGTTGATAATAACGAAGGAGAATGTGTACAGACTAAAGTCGCACATAAGTAGGTTTGTTACTTGCCTGTAACACCTCGGTTGAATCGTTTGTTTCTCTCAAAAAGAACTGCCAGACATATGAGATGGCACAAAGAAGGTGTCATGGTGCACCCGTCCGACGGTGAGGCATGAAAGGCGTTGGACCGTTTCGATCCAGATTTCGCCAACGATGCAAGAAATGTTTGCATCGGGTTACCGACAGATGGCTTCTCGCCGTTCAGAACAAATGTCACACCATACTCATGTTGACCTGTGTTTGCTATTCCGTACAACTTACCGCCATCTCTCTGTATGAAGTATGAATTCATGTTCCTTTGCCTCATCGTTCCTAGACCACATCATCCTGGTTCATGACTCAACATGATGTTGAAGCCGTTGATTGAAGAGTTGAAATTGTTATGGGCAGGAATCAAAGCGTACGATTGTCACAAAAAGCATAAAATCAATCTTAGATCTGCATACTTGTGGTCTGTTCATGGTTTTCCTGCATACGCCATGTTTTCCGGCTGGAGTGCTCATGGTCGTTTGACATGTCCGATATGTGCTGCGGACATGGAATATTTTCGTCTTAGTCATGGTGGCAAGATATGTTACTTCGATTGTCATCGATGTTGGCTACCTCAGAAACACATGTTCAGACAACAAATGAATGCCTTTAGAAAGAACAACGTTGCCACAAAAGGACCACCGCAACGTTTGAATTGGCCATGTTGGACAAGCTAGTGCCAGATGAAAATTGTCCTGAATATTTTGTTGGTTACGAAGAGGACCACAATTGGACTCATGTATTTGTATTATAAGAACTACCGTATGTGAAGTTCTTAATTCTAATGCATAACATTGATGTCATGCACCATGATCGTAATATGAGTGAATCCGTCATAAACACATGCTTGGATGTGATGGGCAAAAAAAAGACATTATTAAGGCTCGAAAAGATTTGGTAGACGTTTGTAACCATCCAAGTCTTGAGCTCTCTGAAACTGGTGGCAAACCACGCGCTACTTTTTGTCTTAGACCTAAAGAAAAGAAAGAAGTGTTGCGGTGGTTGAAAAACTTGAAATTCCCTAATGGTTATGCTGCTAGCCTGAGACGAGCTGTGAATGTTAAGATGGGAAAGCTCACTGGGTTGAAAAGTCATGATTATCATATAATCATGGAAAGACTTTTGTCGGTTATGTTTTGGGGCTACCTTGACGATGCAGTGTGGAAGGTGTTAGCCGAGCTGAGCTATTTTTATAGACAACTTTATGCTAAAAAATCACAAAGGAGATGATGGAGAAGTTGGAAAATGAGATACCAGTTTTGGTATGTAAGATGGAAAAAGTTTTCCCTCCAGGGTTCTTCAACCCAATGCAACACCTCCTAATCCATCTTCCATATGAAGCTAAATTGGGCGGCCCTATTCAATACAGGTGGATGTACCACATTGAAAGAGCACTCAGGTGTCTTAAATCAATGGTTCGCAATAGAGCAAGGGATGAAGAATGCATCGTCGAAGCATTTACATTTCAGGAGATAGGCTACTTCTCAAGTGTTTATTTTATAGAATAACACAATGTTAATGCTCCTATGTTGCGCTACAATGTCGATGAAGCACCCCCTTGTAGCGACCTCTCCATATTTCAAATGAGAGGCACTACCGTTGGTAGTAGCATGATGTGCGACGTTAAAACAGAAGAAAAGACGACTGCTTTGCTCTATATGTACGCTAATATAGACGGGATGGACAGATATTTCAAGTAAGTGTTTGTTCACCAGCTATACTAATTGGTATAAATTTGCTATACATATATTGTAATCGTTATTTTTATTATATATGTAGTGAGTTTGATCGCCAAAATTGGAAATCTAAGCATCAACCTACGAGCAAGCAAGTAGAAACGATGCGACATTATGGACTAAATGGAGGGCCTAACTTTCAATCTTGGTTTAGAGATCATGGAACGTTTTCTTATCTTTATTCTAATATGACTTACGAGTGTTGCTCGATATAGTCTTCTAACGTCTATATTTTGGACAGGTGCAAAAAAGATGCTCGTGTCCATGAGGACTTGCATGAGCTGTCCTACAGATCCATTAAAGTTAGAAGCTATGGTCGATACGACGTCAATGGTTTTTGATTCCGTTCAACTGAATTTGAAGCACTTCGTCCACTTGCGGCAACTTTGTAATACCGATGCTGTGACTACGGTTGTTAACGCCAAAGGACGGGAAACTAATTATTTTGGGATCATTAAAAATATCCTTGAATTCAGTTTTGCAGGGAATAAGGAGCTTAAAGTAGTCTTCTTTGACTGCAAATGGTTTGACAACAATAACGGAACTCGACATAACCAATTTGGCATGGTAGAAGTCAAACACAACGAACGGCTATGAGCCCAGGACACCTTCGTCCTTGCCTATCAAGTCCAACAGGTGTATTATTTACATTATCCATATAAAAATCTACTTGCTTGGTGGGTTGTACACAAGGTGAATCCTCGTGAGTAGTTACATACACCAAATGATGCTGGGTACCAAGATAGTTTGTTGAACGTTGAGATTGATGAGGTTTACAAAGAACAAGAGTTGCCAAACACTTTTGTCATATGACCTGGTCTAGGTCTCGATGAGTTAGTTGGAGATGCTCAAGATTTATAGACTTGTAAAATGCGAAAGCGAAAATGAAAAATAATCACGACAGAAGATCGGTGGTCCGGATTAAGGAGTAGATTTCATGGTTGTGATACTGGTGAATTTTGAAACAGATTTTGAGTAACGTCTTATATATTTTCAAGTAACATCTTATATCTCTTCTTTTGTCTTATATATTTTCCTTTACATTCATTAACAATTTTTCATTCAATAGGATGTCGTTGAGCAGTGGCAGAAGAAAGGGAAAGGCGAGGAGTCTAGCTAGAGGTTTCTTACGTAGGGCAGCTGACGTCTTTCAGGGTAGTACGTCTAGCGGACTTTCTGCTAGACGGACTGCTTTGATGAGTAAGCTACCGGAGCTGAGAGGCGCGGTCAGACGAGGTAAATAACATTTCGTGAATCTTATAATGTCAATAATTACTTCATTCATCTATATTACAGTTCTTTTAAATTATCTAGGAGGACTCTAGGTCCGAGGACTCAGAGACGAGAGGTCCTTTGCAGCCAGCACAAGCTTACCACCCTTCGGGGTCGGATAGCCAGCCTATGGACCCGCCTGTGGGCTCTTCCGGTGACCACTCCTCTGGGTCACCTGACGTCGAGCCACCTCAGAGGCGTCGGACTAGGAAGAGTCACTATGTGGCTCCTCCTCCGACTCCTGCAAATCCAGATGACCGGATAGTTATTCGTCAGGTTGGCGATATGTAAGTAAATCTCTAATTCTTCAATTGATATTATTTTAGCGTTCTAGATGTATTGATTTATCATCCTTTATCAGGTTTTGATATGATGACTCGTTCACGGGTCAAGGATGCCACAAACAGGTGAGCAGTGTCCTCGGGCAGCTTATGCACTACCCCGGTGTAGTGAAAAGTGTCCCCGCCACGTCGTGGAACGATTACGCCACCGCCCAGCACGTTGCTCACGGCAACCACCAGGAGGCTGTGTGGTTCGATTTCATGGTAAGCATGAATCATATATTTCTGTAATACAAGTCTATAATATGGTTAATACCAATGATGTAAAAATATGTTTTTTAGGCACGGTACCGTTTGGAGGACGAGGCCGAGGTGGACTACGCCCGAGCCGTGTTCCAGAAGAACGCTCGGAAGCAAAATACGCAGTCGCTATCGAACGCAAGAATTCAAGCGACGAGAGCGTACATGAAGCTGCATTCGGAAGAGGGCGAGCTACGGGCATTTAGAAACGTGGCTTCCAGGTACTTCACGGTGGAGCAGTACGCAGAGGTAAATTGTAAAATATTTATTTCAAAATGTGGAAGAAGCACAATAGGTAAATAGTCTATAACCTAATAATAAATATATGCAGGTCGGTGTAGCGTGGTTAGACGGCCGTTCGGAGGACTACCGTGCCCTGTGTGCTCTGTGGGCGAGTCAGGGGTTCCAAGAAGTTTGTAGGACCCGTCGAAAGAGCAAAGGGGTGGATGGGAAGCACACGTTTGGTGCGGACGGCTACTTACTCTGGCTAAACGCATGGTAAGTGTGATTACCATTATTTTGTAATATGTTAAAATTATTCATTGAACTAACACATATACATAGAAGCGCGAGAGTGGTCAAGAGTCGACTCTGATTCAGGTCTAGAAGCGGGATCATAGGGGAAGTGACCTGTCACAGCCTGACCAGTTGTGCTCTCAGGCGGCGTCGGACGCATTGGTGAGTTGTTTCGTATTTGTATTGAGTTTTCTTAAATATTTTTGATGATATTATCTTTTCTTCTTTGTAGGTAAGGTATGGGCAGGAGGCGGAGCGGCTTCACGGTGAAGGCTTCGATTGGCATAGCGCGCCATTATCCCTGAAGCAGCGTATGCAACTAGAGGCGGGAAACCTCACGGACGGTAAGTTCTCTTTTTTATTATTTAATGTTAATAAATTTAAGATTCAAAAATTTAATACTATTTTTTCTTCCGTAGGTTCGCCATCTTTGATGGAGTTGTCGACTCGAGGGAGGCTCTTCATTGCGGCAGGCGGGATCGAGATAGCCTAGCTCCTTGGAGCTCCAGAGTGTTCGGGACGAGCTCCGCTGGACACAGGAGGAGCTCCGGCTAAAAAGGGAGCAGCTCTGGCAAGAAAGGGAGCGTCAAGCCACGGCAAGCAGGGCTCAGTACGAGTATCAAGCCTCGTTCATGCTATAGACGCAAACGGCAATGCAGGTATGTAACGATCGTTTTAATTAATATTTCTAACATATCAATGATGGGTGTATGATAATGTTTTCTGTTCACAGGCTATGGCAGCAGGGCAACCCGTCGTCTTTCCACAGTGGCAGCCCCCATAGGAACCACATGCACTGTTTACAAGAGCAGAGGTACAAACATAGCCATATTTGACGAAATTTAGCCAAATTTATTAGAATATCATCAAACTTAGTCAAACATAGCCAAAACTAGTTTAACTTGATCGATTCTAGAATGTAATAAGCTCACTTAGGCAAATATGCATTTTAAAACTTATAACTTTTATAACAACACTTATACATAACATGGCTCCGCGACCGAGGCTCACACGCCATCGCCGCAACTACCGGGAGGACGAGTTCCCGGGTTCTGGAGGTAGCGCATGTGGTAGTGTGTAGTGTGGTGTATGTGTCTAGCTAGTGTAGACGTTTATAATATTTTTACTGCATATTGTTATTGTTATTGTTGACTGCCTGTATGAGCTGGCCATCGAGATAGGGCTGGCCTCGAAGCCAGAGCAATATTTTCTAATTTAAAAAAAATTACCAAACTTATTCATGATGGTTTCCTGGTGCTGGCCATCGTAAATAAGCCACTAATATTTACGACGGCCAAGACTAGCCGTCGTAAATAAGTCACTAGTATTTATGACGGCTGGTGTCGACTGTCATAAATATTGGGTCTATTCACGACGGCCCGTCGTGAATAAATTCCCCCTGCCACGTGGCAGTCGGGACTTTTCAGCCGTCGTAAATAATCTTATTTACGACGGACGTCGTTGTTAACAACCTTATTTATGACTATTTATCGGTGACGGCCAAAAATCGCCGTGAATAAGGCTTCCCTGTCGTGAATAACTATTTGCCCTTTATTAACGACGGTTTCTAGCCATCGCCGTCGTTAATTGTTCATATTCCTGTAGTGATGGAGGTGTATGATACAGTTCTGGAAATATTTTTAAGTGCTCTACAACTTCTCTGTAGACCTCCAGAGCAAAATCACACGCTAAATTGGTTGAATGTCCAGTTGAATGCAAGTTGTCCAGAAATAGGGCAGATGCAAACCTCTCTAGATGTTTTTGTAAATTTGCCATAACTTTCTGTAGAAAATTCATAAGGTTCATATGATACACCGTTAGAAATTTTATGAAATTTGCAATAATTTCATAGTTCATAGTTTGTGCATATTTGTACTATATGTTTACGTACAACTGTGATAAAAACAGCCACATCCAGACGAGATGCTGGCAAATTTTATCTAAAAATTATGTCAACTTTGAGCAATCATAACTTTTGATCCAGAGATGATCTATAGGTATATAAATACTTGTTGGAAAGATACTGAAGTTAATTGTAACTTTGATATGAAACTTGAGTTACGAAAATACTTTTAACTGGATCAAAATCTGGGTTGAGTGCAGAAAGGTCTCTTCTGTACAACAAGTAGGACGGATTATGCCTACTTTAGGGAAATGTAAACATGAATTTTTCTTATATTTTCATAAATTTTTAGCATGTTCAAGTTTTACATATTTTCACATAATGCTAATATCAAGTTTTGAGTCTCCTCAAAATTATCTTTTTGCAGTATGGTGCGTACTCGTTCTTCGAGTATGGTTGAAGGTTCTCGCCGAGACGGCGATGACTCGACTCCACTGCGGACACTGCCTTCAACGGTATGGACGGATGTCATGGCTCAGAGGGTTGAGTCGAATCAGGAGAACACAAAATTGCTCCAAGCCTTGGTATAGCAAGGCATGCTACATCGAGCACAACAGGTCGTTCCACCTCGGAACGCCTATTTGGACTTCTTGGCGACTCAACCGCCAATATTCACGGAAGCTACCAAACCCATGTAAGCGGATCAGTGCTTCGGGTTATGGAGTCCAAATTTGAAATGTTCGAGTGTGATGATTATCAGAAGACATTATTTGCAGCTCAACAACTCCATGGAGCCGCCAAAAATTGGTGGTTCAAATATCTCACCACTATTATGGAAGACCATCAAGTAGAATGAACGGAATTTCGTGAAGCATTCCATGCTCGTCACATTCCTACGGGTTTTATCAAGACCAAGCGGGAAGAATTCAGGAAGTTGAAGCAAGGGGATATGACTCTCCTCGATTGTGTCAAACGGTTCAACCATTTGGCATAATATGCTCCCGACTATGTGACAATCGAAGCTGCAAGGTGTGATTACTTTTTCCATGGCTTGAGTGCCATATTAAAGGAGTACCATAGGTTGGCTTTGTTCAATCAAGGCAATTACACCGAGTTGGTCAATGCTGCCATGCTGCAAGAACAGGCGACACTTGAGTACCAAGCAGAAAAGAGGGACCGGGGTGATGTGCAAAAAGACACAACCTTTGTTCCTCGTAAATACTGTTTGGTATATCACACACCATCTGACGAAATAAGGCGACCACCAGTAAGATCAACTCATCATAGATTTCCTGTTCAAGAATCATGTCTTGAAGCACCATCACAACCGCAGCAACGAATGATTTCTGGTGCCTCATTGCTGTAGCCAAGTACATCAACTTCTCAACTTCAAGTCACCGAAGAACCGAGAAAATATCCTTGTTCTTATTGCCACCGTTTTGGGCATTTTACTCAAGAATGTCGGGAGAAGTTTTTGAATAGAGGACAACCATCATCATCAGGTGGTATGCGGTTACGTGCTCAATTAGACATACCAGCATTGCAATCCGGGAATCTGCAACATCTTGCTATTGAGGATGTCCCGGAGGGAGCACCGGTGTTAGCGGGCATGTTCACTCTTAAAGACGTACCTGTGTTTATACTTTTTGATTCCGGTGCTACCCACTCATCAGCAAATCATGCGAGGATCAGCACCAACTATCCACCAATACTCCCACGACTAGTTATCTTATACATTCACCAGGAGGAAGTATATCTGCCAATAAGATTGTGTCCCGAGCAGCTTTATATTTGGGAGGAACAATATACACAACATCGCTGATGATCACCTGCTAAATTTGGAAGATATTTTGGGGAGGAAAATTGGTGGACCCACATGTTATTGAGTCATTGTGACTTGCACCTGAAGTTTAGTCTCTGTTCAGTGTCGAGCACAGACCGAAGAGCGTTCTCCGAGCGCCACCGATTGCAGCCGAGCCATGACCCCGTTGTTTCATCGCACTGGCGACCAGCTTGTGTGGTGCCACAGCTCTCGGCGCGATCCTCTCCCTCACAGACCGAGACAATACTTCTTTGCTTACTCCTCACACACGACACACGGAGAACAGAGCAACCACACCGCCGCTGCCTCAGTTCCGATCGAGAAACCGGCAAACCTCATGCACACCGCCCCTCTGAGCTGCAAAACGGTTCTGCGTGAGCTAACCCTACTTCCTCGGTGCACATACGGCTCGAGCTACGGCTTCGCGAACCAAGAACACCGTTTATTCGCAGCGACCAAGCGGTGCCGATGATCGGGCGCACGTGGAAAGATCACACCCGAGGCTTTCACGCCAGAGGAAGGACAGATAAAGGGGCGCACGACCTCCATGCTGCTTCCACCCAAACCTCAAGCCAAGCCGTGGACGACCAAGAGCGAATTCAGGAATTTTGCTCCGGCGTGCACAAACTGAGCGACCGGTACAAAAATCCAAAATTCTCATTCCCTATTCATTTTTAGATCACCAACTCTTGCACACAGGGGCTGGACTAGCCGGCGATCGTTTGCTCTTCACAACCCTAGCTCGGAAACGCACGTAGACAGCACAATTTCTAGGATTTTCGAGCTCAAATACGGCGGATGTCTCGGGGGCACGGTGACAATCTTGTTGGAGCCATTCCCGAGCATGTTTGAGGCCATGTCGATCAACCTTGAGGTCCACTGGTGCTGTAGCGCCGTTCACCCGAGAGTTTAGCGGGCTAAGACGACCGGACGATGGCGCCAGGGTGGTCCCGAGGCCTCCGCACGCTGCCGACCGGTTTCCGGCCACGGGCAACCCGAGAAAACCTCACCAACGGATTCCCCATCCTCAAAAACCCTCTGGCGGCAAAATTCGGGCCGGAAAATGACCGGAGAGCAAGGGGCCGAGGGGGGAGGAGCTGCTGCCGGCGAGATCACCACGCGCGCGATAAGGTGAGCCGGAGGAGGAAGAAAGGGTCGAGCCCAGCGGTCAGTGACTATAATTTAAAATTCGGGTCGACCGTGTCTCTCTGATCCGGTGTGGCTGCGTGCTAATAACCGTGTAGCCTCGATGTGGCCCGAATCTCATTGGCTGCAGTTTAAAACTGTGGGCCCAGTCAATTTCCAGGAGCAAATTGATTCCAGATTTTGCCACCACTTTGGAATATCATATCTGTGTGTAGGAAACTCCAAATTGAACGATTCAAATTGGCTTAGATTCAGTTTGCAAAGATCTATCCAAATAGGAACCCCAATTTGTATGAAAGTCAATAATAAATTCTGGAAAATTCTTTGAATGTTTTCTAAAAAGAACTATTGAGGGAGTTTGGTTCATCCAAAAATCCTCAAATTTTGCCAGAATATTCTCTTGGATATTATTGACATTGTAGCAAAATTTCAGATCATTTGAAGTTGATTTTAGTAAGAATTTGCTGAGTGAAATCTGCTGCACTCTAAATGGTCCAGAAACTTTTTCAGAAAAGGTTTCCAATTTGTAAAATCTATTCTAGGCAATTCATAGCTCCAAAAATCATAGAAAAATTCAGGCATGCTCTATGAATCATACTTGAAATTGTATTTTACTTTATTGGGCATGAAAATGCACAGTACTTCAGAATTAATTCTTTTTAATAGAAATGCTTAAGGAATTATTCTGGAGGAACTACTCAAGTAAAAGGCCTGAATTTTGGACCAAAGTACTTTCTTGTGACCGGGAACTCAAATGTAAAGTTTCAGCTCCAGTTGAGACTTAGATCTTCCTGTCCTTGTTCTCCAATCTTATGTATGTGAGAAAAACATAGGGATTAGTGTGGGAATTATGGGAGACACAATTTCCTTCCACTTTTGCTGAAATTTGGCAAGCTAAGTCCCTCTATAGTGTATGACTTCCTGCAAAAATTTCGAAGTCATTGGAGATCACAATCTTTAGTTATATCCCAATCATTCTAGCTCATCTTATATGCTCATTAGGAATCTTAGTTAGTCTTATAACTAAACTCCTAAGGCAGATTGATTAAATCTTGATGTTTCTTTGCACAACAGAGGCGACAAAGCCATTCTTAGCATTTCCACACAGCCTCTGTTCTTCACAAGTTTAAGTCGTTAAGTATTTAAATTGCATTATAAAAGCTTATGCATATACATGTCGATAGTGCTCACAACGAAGGATTTCGACGAAGCCATCCCTTGACGTGTGGATCAGTTGAGAAAAATCAGAAGGATCAATGGATAGAAGATCACTAACTGCTATTATATACTACTTCCCTACAAAACAGGCAAGCCCGATTTGCATTTAATAGCTTTTAAATTTTTACTTTGTATTCATTATTTTGGTTAGGATATGAAATGTACATTAGGTCTAGTTGTTTTGATACTCCTCTTGCATGACCAGAGAAACCTATGGAGTATTGGGTAGGTATCTTTTCATCGTGTAGAAACTGCCATGCTTAATTAGGGTTCAGTAGAAGTCGAGTGGTTGGACGCTACTCGCATGAATAGGAGAAAAGGGGGCATACGAGATTGGTTCAGAAAATTGTTAGCAAGTTAAAGTTGACCGGACAGGTTGTAGGAGCAACAGGACATAGGGGCCGGGGTGCGTTAGGCCTGTCCGTGTCGGTCAAGGACCAATCCGTATGCGGCCCTGTTGAGCAAGTTTGAGTTGTGTACCGGACTCATGCTGGCTATATGGGACCTAGTAAACCGATGTACCTCGGGAAGCTTGCGTTGGGACTTTTCCGGTCGCCTTAGGAGAGAGGTCGGAGTGCAGTATGTGGGTAACACTCTCATGAAATCTCATGTTTGTAGGTGCACCATAAGAGTGGCTACTGTACGGGACGATCGGATCGATTTGACGTAGGTGAAACAGGGGAAAGGCTGCCACGTACGACATCAGTGATGGTTGCTATAGGCAACGTCGAGTACGGGCATACATGTCGTGTAGTCCGGGTGTTTTTTATTCGAATCACCGTCACCCACGGTAGTGAGCATACTTGTTCTCACAGTCGTGACGTAGTAAGAACATGCATGAGAAAGGAACTAATCACTATGGTTTAAAGTTGATACTAGCATGGTGATGTTACCTTTTATGAATAGACTAGTGCGAACTCGATTCATTTACACATTGAGCAATTTGCATCGGGGAAAAGCGTTTCTTGTTTGATTGTGGACTCTCAATGTGGCGTGCCCAAGGTTACTCTTAATTTACTGCTAATAAGACTTGAAAGTAAGGATTCATATTTAGGTGAGTTTATTATGCAATTTGCTATCCTACTTTATGTCTTAACCTTCATGTAGAGTTTCATGACTAGGTTTAACGGTTAAGTCTTGCTGAGCTTTATGCTCACAGATACTATACTAATTGTTTTGCAAGTATTAACTCTATGCTTATGAGTATGGTTGCCAATGAGACTCAGAAACCTCCGAGTGGTTACTCATGAGCATCCTTGCCGCTGCTGGTTGTGATTCGTGTTGCTAGTAAGAAACGTCCGCAGGCTGGACAATTTCTTTGTTGTTGAGTTAGAAATGAGTCGTGAGAGTTATAGTCTTCTCTTGTAGATTATTTTGAGATAAGTATTTGTAAATTAACTCTTTGTGCGCTTTCGCAAATGATTTATTTAATATGATGTTACCTTCACTCGTGTGTTGTTGGGTGCCGCACCGCATGACACCACCCAACGCGATTCCAGGGTGAGCGTGCACGGACCCAAGATCCGAGGACGGGCACGCCCCGACAGCCGCTGCATAAAGTCAACAAAGCAGTCATCACGCTACTGCCAAAAAATGAGATCGCCGAGGTGCCAAACAATTTTGCCCAATAAGCCTTGTCCACTCGTTTACTAAACTGATCGGCAAGATCCTTGCACTGCGACTGTCTAAACACATTGATCAATTAGTCACCCCAGTCCAAACTGCCTTCGTCAAAAGGCGACACATTCAAGACAACTTTCTCATGGTCTGCAACATGGCTAGAGCCTTTCATCGCCACGGGAGGCCTATTATTCTACTTAAACTCGATATTTCACGTGCATTCGACACGATCTCGTGGTAATTCATGCTGGAGATGATGGAGAATAGAGGATTGCCAGCAAGATGGCGTGATTGGATGGCATTGTTGTTTGCATCGTTATCATCTTGTGTTCGGCTAAATAGAGCCCTAGGGCAAGCCATTACTCATCATCAAGGGTTGCACCAAGGTGACCCAATTTCTCCCTTTCTATTTATACTGGCAATGGACACTCTTCACAGGCTGATCAATCAAGCAGCGGAAGAGGTCACGCTAACGGCACTACCTGGACCACAACTTGGGCCGAGAATGTCCCTCTATGCGGATGACATGGTGATGTTCCTCAATCTGATACATGCGGATGTTAGCGCTACGCTAGCAATTCTTCACCACTTTGGTGAGGCAACAAGGCTGAAGATTAATGTAGCCAAAAGCTCAATACTACCAATTAGCTGTGACCAAATCCAACTAGACTCATTGCTATAGGAGTTCACAGGGCAACGAGTGGATTTTCCCATCTCCTACCTGGGTCTGCCGATACACACTGGCAGGTTCAAACTGAATCAGTTTCAAATAATACAAGATCGTGCTAATGCAAAGTTGACAGGATGGCAGAAAGGGCTACTAAGTCTCGGGGTAAGAAGAGAACTAGTAAGAGCATTCTTGGGCTCCCTACCGATATATCTTGTGTCGGCACTCAAACCGCCCAAGAAAATTTTCAGGAGTTTTGATAAAATTAGAAGGCGGTTCCTGTGGGCTGGAGGTTAACAACTCACAGGGGGCAAGTGCAAGGTTAACTGGGGGCAAGTATGCAAACTGATACAGCTCGGAGGCCTAGGCATCATTGACCTTGAGCGCTACAGTCGAGCACTGAGGTTCAGGTGGCTATGGCTGGGATGGATGCAGCCACGCAGGCCATGGCTGAACATAGACCTTCCCATAGATACAATCGACAAATGCCTATTTGCAGCTTCCACAACAGTCACGGTTCACAATGGTCGTACGGCCTTGTTTTGGCAGTCCAGCTGGGCTCAAGGTCCAACGCCGATGTCTTTGTTTCCCTCACTTTGCAAGGCCAGCAAGGGAAAAGGAAAAAGAGTTGCTGCAGCATTGGTGGATAATAGATGGATACAAGATCTCTTGCCCATTACTAGCATGGAAATGATATTGCAATACGTACAGCTGTGGAGCATGACAATATCACTACTGCATGGGACCAATCTCGAAGCCGAGGACCAGATCACATGGAAGTTCTCTGTCTCTGGAACCTTCTCTGTTAAATCAGCATATCATATACAATTTGAAGGTAGTACCCGGTCAAACTTCAAAGAGATGGTATGGAGCAGCTGGGCGCCATCAAGGTACAAAATATTTATCTGGATGCTCCTCCAAAACAGGATTTGGACAGCCGATCGTCTCTAACACCGTCAATGGCCGAATAACTATTTCTGCCCCTTTTGCCAGATGAGCTTAGAGACGACATTGCATATTTTTGGAGAGTGTCCGGTGACTCGGCAGGTGTGGATGGCGATTTACTCTTAGCTGCCAGTGCTAAGATTGGATGCGGCCACCAAATGTGTAATTGGAGACCCACAATCATGGTTCCACTCAGTAGCTCCTGAAGGCCGTGCAAGTAATTCAAAAGGATCTAGATCTATTATCTTGTGGTCATATGGGCGATTTGGCGTGAACAAAATACAAGGATATTCCAGGCAGTGGAACGCCCCATCCCTGAAATAGTGAGCGGTATCAAAGATGAAATAACGTTCAGGTGTAGGGCTGGTGCAAAAGATGTAGCCGCTCTTATGGAGACCCAACACCAGGGATGAAGCGGTCCTTTGTGTGACGTGCTACATATGCAAAATTAAGTATGTACATCTCATACGTGTACTGAATCTGTAATTGTGACTGTAACACTCTTCTCATCGTCCTTATAATATAAACCGGTTCCTCCGGTGTTTTTCGAAAAAAAATGAAAATGGTCTCTGTATTTAGTCCAGGAGATGATCCAAACCCACCAAACAACAAAACCTAGCAAGTATCAACAATTAAGAAAATATAATTCTACAAGCAACCATCACACAAGAACCATTCGAAAATGATTCCCTACCTTATTGCCATAACACCAAGGTCAGAACAACTCAACTTTTTTTTGGATAAATCAACAAACTTTTGTCGTCTCACATCAATTCATGACATCACCTGAAGCAGACACAAATTTGCAAGAACAGATCAAGTCAACAACCATTACCGCAATTTGTAAGAACTTAAACATCATGGTCATAATCTGCAAGCAAGCAATAAGATACCACAGGAAATTAACCCAGCCATTCTCAGCAGAATAATCAGGATTCAAGAACAGAACCACATTTTAACTCGTTCATTCTCAGCAGGACAGACAGATATCACATTTTTTTCAGCAAAGCCATTAGAGCACTCAATTCAGATGCACTACTCCACTTGCTCCTCTAAACATCAAAGAATATAATAGGTGGGCATCAAATAACAGCCTGCTGGAATCTCGCTGATTGGGAGGCATGCCACTTGGTAGCAGAGGCTCGTTCGTCACATATCTACAACACATAGGAGCAACGATTCAACATGTGAAACCCTAGACAAAGTGGGAGTGAAAGAATGAGAAAGTTCCACATGCCGGTGACACGACCCCACGGTCTTATCGAGCCAGGATCACGCTGAGGGGTGCTGCGTTGCACAACATCGAATAACACACATCAAAGGTACAAAAGCGGAAGCAAAGTTTTATTACACAAACGGGTTTAAGAACATTTTTACAATAAAATGTGTTCGGTCCACACTCGCGGGTGTAGACTACGCATCAAGTTCACGTTCAGCCCGTGAACGTGTCCTTGCTAGCACACACGCACACTAACACGGCGGCATGCACGACTCCCACTCGACGGGGTTCCCCTCCTGGGGTTCCGTCTCCTCCTCAGGAGTCCCTTCCTCATAGAACCCTGCAAAAGCTTCAAACACAAGCAGTGAGCACGAAGGCTCAACAAGACTGACCCGTCTCTCCTAAACATGAAACTTCTACATGAGGGATGATAGGTACATGAGGTAAAACAAGTTGCAAAGGACTCGCCTAATTAGTGGAACCTTACTTTCCAGTTTTAGCAGCAGGTTGTGGAGAACCTTACGCTAAGGCACATGAGAGAGCCGCAATCAAACAAGAAACGCATTTCTCTCATGTACTTTGCCCAAAGTTGAAAGGAATTTTAATTAGCTCTAAACTACAACAATCATTAACAATCAAGTCCATCTTTCAATCAGCAACATTTTAACATGTAACTAGCCTGTTCTTTCTACGTCACGGTACAGTGAACAAGTGGTACTCACTGACCGCGAGGGACAGCGATTATAATCGATTTACCCTGCAGGGTTACCCGAATAACCCGTCACGTACGCCCGTACTCGATGTTGCCTACAGCAACCATCACGGACGCCGTACGCAACTACCTTTCACCCGTCAGCCAAATGTTGAACCGGTCCAATCGTCCCGAGCAAGAGGTCTCTGCACGCGCATCTCGGAGCCGCCAGCCGATTTACACCTCGAGCTCTCAACCTACCCTCTGAACGACCAGCTATGCCTCAACACCCAGCTACCCGAGTTACATCGGTTTCCAGGTTCCCATATAGTCGGTAGGTCTTCAGTACTGTTCTAGCTTGTTCAACAGACCCGCACACGGCTCGGTCCTCAATCGACACAAGCGGAGCTATAGCACACAGGCCCCAAAGTCCTGCTGCCCTTACTCTCCGCTCGGTCTCATTTGCTTGCCATGTGTTTCATGTGCTATTTCTACCCGAGTCGAGTGCCTCTAGCCTATCCTCGCGAGTAGTTCCAACTACTCAACTTGTACCGAATCCTACACTATCTTAGCATTGCAGTAGTTAACGAGGTTTTCAATCCTAATCCCAAACCATGGCATTCTTGGCTATGCAATTGGGTTTTCAAACAAGACTCTAGTGCAAGAAATAATGATACTCAAGTAAGTGCTCAAAACAATAAAAGTTTGTAAAAAGATTAATGCAAACCGGAGCTTGCCTTGCTGCTCTTGGTCGTAGGCTAGCTGCTCCTCCGGAGTAACGAAGTCTAGGACTTCGGGTTCCTCCTCGACCTTAGCGACTACATGATATAAGAAGTACATGTATTAATTTAAATGTATTTGAGTTGAATTTAAACTTGTGAAGGTTGTAAGTCTTACTATACAGACTCAATAACTCTGAAATTTTTACTGTGGCTTGGTTACAACCTAAACAGAGGCTTGGTCAAGTTTTAGTTGCAGCACAGCTCAAATTGAGCCCTCCACAAATAATCATGTCCTTGACCTTAATTGGAACTCTTAGGGTGTTCTAGGGATTTTCATGGAGCAAGCCATGCCTTTCTGAAAACTAGATTTTCAGAGGGTTCTAATGGAGTTGGTCTCACTTAATTTGAAGGTTCCTAGCTAAAGATATGAGCTAAACAATTTTAGAGAAAATTCTAAAAATGTTTCTGAACATTTTCTATTTTCTCTGGAACAGTTTCACTAATCACACCATTAGGTGGATCAAATGAGCTCAAATGAATCTGAAATTTTTATGGTAGTTCAGAGACATTTTGGTGAACATCCCAACAAAATTTCAGAATTTTCCTCCAAGGGATTCTCCAGTTAAAATTCCACATATTTTAAATTTTGAGGAATTAATTCTGGATAATTAAGGATTTTCATGAAGTGGAACTTGATTTTCTGGAAAGTGCTCAGAGAGCTGAACCCAACAAAATTTGGTTCACTCGATATGGAGCTTCCTAACCAAAGTTATGAGGATTTGAAGTTTGAACTAAAACTGAAATTCGAGGAAAAGTTTAAACTCCTGCCCGTGGGCCCCGCATACAGTGCGTCGTCTCCCTCCTCGCGCCAACTGCTTGGCGGCGGCGGTCTCCGGCGACCTTCGCCGAAATTGAGTCCCCGGCCACCCCCCGGTCCGAAACTCGCCGCCTGCCCCTTTCCTGACCTCCCGAACTCGATGGTGGGCTCGCCGGCTACCGGCGATGACCGGAAACCCGTGCGCACCGGTGACAGCACGTGCTAGGGTTCCGATGAGGTCGGCTTTGCTCTCCCGTGCACCAAATTGATCGGGAATCGGTCGGAGAGCATCAGTGAAGCACGGGGAACATGAACCAGGGCTGCGTGGAAGCTAGAAATGCCGGCAACTATGCTCTCGACGGTGAGCCGAGGTGCTCAGCCACGGCGGCGGGGAAAACGACCATATTACGTCCAATTCTTGATGGTTTTCTCTGATTCCAGTTCGAGCGTGGGCGCTAACATGTGTAGAATCTACTAGGTAACGGGTTTGACCAACCCTAGCGTGTAGAGCACGAATTTCACTCAAAGGTGAGCTCGGCTCTTATGAACTGACCGAGAGTAACTTTGGAAATTCTCGACCGATGGTTGATCAATTGCCAAACGGCTTTCGGCTACTCCATCTGCATACACTCATGCACCTTTCTTGTGTAGAGAATTGGACGTGACAACGGCCGTGTCGTGCTGTCCACGAGAGCCTGATTGGCGGCGATGCTTGGTCCGCCGGAGAAGAGATCCGGTGTAGCTTGAGGACGCCTGCTCACTGGCCAACACGGGGTCTAGGAGGTTGCTCACGATCTCCCGGTGCCGTTTTGCTACGGAGGAGGTTGTGCTTGCGAGTGATCAGACTGATCAAGCGCAAGATCGAGAGGCGGCGGGTTGCAGTGGAGCTCGGTTGGAAAAACAGGCCGAGCACGTCGGGAACTCGGGAGATAAGTGACGGGAGCACGCCGGGGAGGGGATAAGAAGCCCGGGCGACTAGTCTCCGGCTCGGGGCACGCAGCAGGAGCTGGCGCCGGCCGCCCCTCGGTGGCGCGCGAGCACTGCAC
Organism: Neostapfia colusana; assembly: GCA_030760725.1. Lineage (NCBI taxonomy): Eukaryota > Viridiplantae > Streptophyta > Magnoliopsida > Poales > Poaceae > Neostapfia > Neostapfia colusana. The sequence goes on along the minus strand of JASWHV010000017.1, from coordinate 24,231,821 downwards.
CCGGGAACCGAGTGTGCTGAGTTTCAGTCGGTTCGATTTGAACCAGTGGCTGATATGTGAGTCCCACTTTCAATTTTAACCTCTGAACTTAACTCCAATTCACTGTTGTAAACAGTACTTCCCACAAAGCCCTGGTGATTTGAATTATCTACCCTTGAGCCATTTGAATTGGTTAAAATTCAAATTGGGTTTGGTTTGGATAAATTTTAGCACATGTTCAGTTTGAAATTCAAATAAAGTTTGAATTTGCCCCACTTAGCTCATGTCAAGATCAACTCCAAATAGAGTGAAAATTGGTGTGTGAGCTCACAAAAATGTGCTGAATAAGAATATGCCTCCCACTTTTGAATTCATGGGATCAAAATAGTTTGAATTTGAATTTGAGTTTAAACTATCATCTTTCCATCTATACCCAAAAGAACCTCAAAAAGGTTTTGAATTTGGGTGAAACTTGGCATGGACATTCCTAGCACTATGTAGGAGTTTTCATATGCACAGCCCCTATATATCACATGTGGGAATTGCCACTTTTGCATCTTGTGAGTTTGTTTTCTAATGAGCATGTTGATGGTGGTTACTTGCTCTTAAAATTTGTTCATCAACTTGCTTCAAATGAGGTGTGTGTGGTGATGAACACTTCAAACATGTGTCAAAAAACTGAGGCCCTTACAGCCGGCGCCGTGTTCGTTCAGAGAAGGGTAGGGAGCCGCCGTTGCCACTGTCCATCTAGAGAAGGGCAGGGCACCGCCTTCACCGCCGTCAGTCTAGTGAAGAAGTTGTCACCATGTTTGGAAGGAGAGGAGAGCGACAAAAGGTACTTACTTTTTGAGGAGTCGTTGAACTCCCGCACTGGTTGGAATAGTTCAGGAGTGGACCGACCTAATCTATGACGAACTAAACGCAGTTTTGACCCATAATGAGTATTTTGTCTAGATTTATATTTAATCCACGTGTGGTGTGGATCGGCTCCGATTACACTCTGATTCCAGGCTTCCAAACGAGATGTAAAGAATGAGATTGATGTGATTTTCACACTAAAATTTACCAAATAACATATTAACATAATATAGATGAGGACTCTACAAGATGCATATACCAGCAGTGTCACGATCGGGTAACTTTAACCAGGGCCACCGGCCACGGACCCTGCGGACGGTGATGGTTGATATAAAACATTTCTGCCAAGGTTTTAAAAAAACACATTTCTGCCAACGTTTCAAAAAAAAACATATTCCTGCCAAAAGGCACCAAAATTTGGAAATCCTCGTTGTTGATGGGTAGCCCCTCTGGCCCAAGCACCGCAATTCCGTTCCTTGTAGCCAGCCCAGATCACCTCCCTCGTTCTTGGGAGATGCACCGTAGCCTCCACCGACCGTGCCCGTGGAACCCTAGCTTCCGGTAAGGAGGGAGAGAGCTCGGGCTCTCGTCCAGGACCGAGAGGTGTTCCGGGGGTGCCTTGCGGGGCGGTAACCAGACGGTGCACGGGCGCATCAGCTCAGGAGTGCGGATTGCAGGCGCGGCAATACCCGTGGGAAGCGGAGTAGCCGGGGCCGGGCAGGCCGGCATTCTGTGTCAGGTAGTTTTCTATTCATCCTGATGCTCGTAGTTTGATCTGGAAATTGGAGGTTTTACAATTCGAATTAGTACAATAACCAAATGACAGGGGGATTTTAAAATGGGATTTATCCGTGTGCTGAAAGAGTTATTTTCTTCGAATTAGTGTGAAAACTAAGTTTAGAATTTGTACAGGAGCCTGGCTCTTAGAATCACTGTTTGTTAGTTAGGTCATGCTTAGTTAGAGAAGTATTTTCCCAAAGGTAACTGATGCCAAGACTGTTATGTTCACGTTAGTCTATCGTGTTTTAACTATTTCTATTGAACATCCCTAAAAATCCTATTTCTATTGAACATATATGCATACTTTTGAACCTATTTGTATTGGAGTTATGACACAATCAACTCAATTGTTTTAACTGTTGGACTTATGCATACCACTGACTGGAAATGTTTTGAGTTCACCTCCTAACAATTGGCCTGAAAATTTTTGGTTTCATAGACTGAACAAGAAGGAAGCAAAGGCTTCAAAGAAGATTGAGAAGGGTTGAAGAATGTCACTTGGTTATGCTCAGAAGCTATCCTATCGGGAGGAGCTAGGCGAAGTGGGAATGCCCGAAATCTTTGATTCTCCTGAAATTCTCCAGAATAAGGTCGATTTCTTTGACATGATTTCACCTATTTTTTCCTTTCTTTTTGCTTTTTTGTTGACTATATAAACTTATTTAATATTTTTTGTGACTTCTATTGTTGACACTATGACGGTAGTTTATAGCCATTGCCATTTTAGACTATTATTGCAAATCCTTCCCTTATAGTAGGGTTTTGGTTCAAGCAGCATTCACTTTGAATATATAAATGTGATGAGGCAAAAAACAGAAAAATATTGTTTGTCCTTTTTTTTTCTTACAATTCATTGTGAGTTTGATTGTCTGGAGCCTTGTTATGACTTATGAGTTATGACCTCTTATGAAACTAATTGTGTGTGATAAAGTGAGATTGAACATGCTTTATTAATGAATTTCGTAAGTATAGAAGAATGGTGCAACAACAGAAGCACATTCATGTCCAGGGGTTTCAGGGGTATTTATAGTAGATGCCACCAACCCTTAGCGGATTACAATAATGCCCAAGGCATAACGGTACAGACATTTCACAAGGACACTTAGCAAACTATGCACAACTGTATCCGTGGGGATCCCACACCCAGGCCTTCCTTTCACTAGTCTTCACCTAACCCTGAAGGTTGTCATTTTATTGCCACCCTTTGGTCTCCTTGTCTGATGGCTTTGTCCGACTCAAGCCGTCCGCTTCCCTACACTGGCGATCATCACTTCTGGCTTCTTTCCTTTGGGCTAGCTGAGGGGGATTTGGAACCAGGTTGTTAAGGTGTCGCTTAAGCGACGCTTAAGCGCTAAGGCGCCCACGGACTCTAAGGCGTCCTATCACCTTATAATCCGGCGTAAGGCGACATACCGAGGGGGGGGGGATCTGCCTGAGAAAGAAGGGGCGGGGGTGGCGCCGCCGGCAGAGGAAGCCAATGGGGGGTGGCGGGCACACTGACCTGCGCCTGGGGAAGAACCGCCCGTGGGAGGCTGAGCACCGGCAGATCCGCGCTGCGGGAGCACGCAGGGAGCCGACAATTCTGCGCAGAGGATCGGAGGCCGAGCGCCGGCAGATCCGCCGCTGCGCGAGGCACGCAGGGAGCCGCCGGGGGGGTTGGGGGGCGGGGGGGGGGGGGGGGGGGGGGGAGGGCAGTTCCGGGCAGAGGATTGGAGGCCGAGCGCCGCTCGGGTGGAGGTGATCGAAGGCGAAGTTCCGTCTGGGGGGCGGCGGCGCTGGGGTATTCGGTGGGTGGTTAAGGGTTTAGGGTGTGGAGTTGGGCCGGGTTTAATGTGTTAGTATCTGAAGTATTACTCTCATGGAGAGGATGACACTAAGAGTTGGGAAATTTTTCTTGTTTCATTTCACACACAATGCCATGCCCAACCTAGGGGTTGGGGTTACATATTTATAGCTGAGGCAGCCAAGCATATACCTAGATGCTAGTCTAAGATGCTGTCCTACCAAAGGACTAATATGCTGTCCTAACAAGGACTGAGATGCTGTCCTAACTAGGGGCCACACAGACCAAGAGTACAAGACTTATTCCTTGATTCTCCCCCTAAGTCTTGTGCGTTGTCTTCTGGGAGAGTTGGGACCATCCCGATCCTGGAGCAAAGCTCAAGGAACGTGATCCTCCCAAGGGGCTTGGTGAGCAGGTCTGCAAGCTGGTCCTTGGTGTTGATGTAGCACGCCTTGATGCTCCCTTCCTCCAAGCAGCCTCGGAGAAAGTGGTACCTCACCCGGATGTGCTTGCTCCGTTCATGAAAGACGGGGTTCTTTGCTAGTGCCAGAGCGGACTTGTTGTCCACCCTGAGTTCCGCCGCTCCGGTGTCTTTGCCGAGGAGATCACCAAGCAGTCGAACTAGCCAGAGCGCCTGAGTCGAAGCGGTAGAGGCCACTATGTACTCGGCCTCGCAGCTGGACAGAGCCACCACCTGCTGCTTGACCGACTGCCAGCCAACGAGGCACTTGCCGAGGAAGAAGAGAATCCTGCTCGTGCTCTTGCTAGTGTTGATGTCGCCGGCATGGTCGCTGTACCCGACAAGGTGTGCCGCCCCAGGGCACCTTGGGTAGTAGAGGCCGTGGTCGAGAGTCCCCGCAACGTAGCGGATGATCCTCTTCACAGCCTGCTGGTGCTCCGTCGGTCGCTGCATGAACCGACTGACGTAGCCGACAGAGAATGCCAAGTCCGGCCGTGTGTGGGCGAGGTAGCGAAGGCTCCCCACAAGACGTCGATACTGCGTGGCGTCCACCTCCTCCGTCGTGCTGTTGCGGCTCAGCTTCAGTCTCTCCATGGGAGTGAGAGCTGGGTTGCAGTCTGTGAGCCTAGCCAGCTCAACAATGCGCTTGGCGTAGGCAGTCTGTCGAAGCATGATCCCGGAGTTGGCCTGGTGCACCTCGATACCCAGGTAGAAGGAGAGAGATCCAGGTCACTCATCTGGAAGGTGGCTTCCATCGCTTCCTTGAATGCTGCCACCTCCGCATCGTTGGTGCCGGTGATCACCAAGTCGTCGACGTAGACACCCACCAGTAGGACATTTCCTCCATTGCCCCGTCGGTAGATGGCCGTCTCGTGCGGGCTTTGCTCGAAGCCCATCCCCTTGAGCGTGGAGTCCAACTTGGCATTCCACGCCCTTGGTGCCTGTCGCAGGCCATAGAGGGCCTTGCACAGACGCAACACCTTGCCCTCCTTCCCAGGAATCGTAAATCCCGGCGGCTGGTGCACATAGACCTCATCCTTTAAATCGCCGTTAAGAAACACCGACTTGACATCCATGTGCTGAACCCGCCAGCCTCCCTGAGCAGCCAGCGCAAGGAGAAGTCGCACAGATGCCATCCACGCCACGGGCGCGAAGGCATCGTCGAAGTCGATCCCCTCCTGTTGCATGAAACCGCGTGCCACCAAGCGAGCCTTGTGCTTGACGATGGCGCCGGCTTCATCCCTCTTCAGCTTGAACACCCACTTAAGGGTGATCGCGCGGTGACCATGAGGGAGGTCAGCAAGCTCCCAGGTGCGGTTGTTCTCAACCGCGTCCATCTCCGACTGCATCGCGGCACACCATGCCGCGTGTCTCTCAGTCTCCGCGAAAGACCAAGGCTCGCCGTCGTCGCATGCAAGATGCAACTGCGCCTCCAGATCACGAGGGACCAGTCCCGGCACCGACTGGTCACCGAGAAGATTCTCCATCGTACGATACCGCAACGGCTCGCCGTCGTGGTACGCGTCGATGCGCGCCTCGTCGTGGGAGAGCGGAGTAACGAACTCCACCGGTTTGTGCTGGACACGATCTGGTGTCGGAGTGGACGTACCCGGAGGGATGGCAGTCGGTGCTGGAGTGCGTGGGGTCGCTGGCTGTGGTGGTGGAGAGGTCGTCGTAGCCGAGGTCGTGACTGGGGAGCGTGGCGCTGAAGTCTGTGGAGAAGAGCTGCCTACTCCCCCAGTTCCCTGAAGTGGACGTACTCGATGATGAAGTTGTCGTATGTCGGAGTCGGGCCGTCGTCTACCGCCTTGTCCCATGCCCATCCCCGCCCTTCATTGAAGACTACATCATGTGCCGTGCGCACGCGTCGTGTTCCTAGGTCTAGAATGCGGTAGGCCTTCGAGCCCTCCGCGTAGCTGATGAACACCCCTGGAGTGCTCCTGTCGTCGAGCTTGCTGATGTGGCCAAGCTCCTTGGCGAACGCTAGGCAGCCGAAGACCCGTAGGTGAGAGACTGTCGGCTTGCGCCCATGCCAAGCCTCGTACAGCGTCCTGCTGTTGAGAGCCTTGGTGGGCGAGCGGTTGAGGATATAGACCGTCGTCACCACCGCCTCTCCCCAGAAGATAGCCGACATTCCCCTCTGCTTGAGGAGGGCCCGAGCCATCCCCACAACCGTCTGGTTGCATCGCTCGACGACGCCGTTCTGCTGCGGGCTGTACGGCGCGGAGTAGTGGCGCTGAACACCCTCATCCGCGCAGTACGACACAAATTCAGCCGCCGTGAATTCGCCGCCGTTGTCGGTGCGCAACACCCGCAGCTTGCGGCCGCACTCCGCCTCCGCAATGGCCTGTGCGCGCCTGATGGCATTCGCAGCCTCTCCCTTGCTGCTGAGGACCATCACCCACATGTAGCGGGAGAGGTCATCGACAAGCAGCAGGAAGTAACGTCGTCCTCCCGGTGTAGCCGGTGTCACCTGTCCACACAAGTCCCCGTGCACGAGATCGAGCCGCTCCTTGGCTCGGAAGCTCGAGTGCTGGGGAAAGGGAAGCCGCCTCTGCTTTGTCACTACGCAGACATCGCAGAACTGCTCCACATGGTCAAGGCACGGCAGGCCCCGTACCATCTCCTTGGCACTGAGCCGCTTCAGGGCCTTGAAGTGAAGGTGCCCAAAGCGCTCATATCACTGCCATGCCTCGTCATCCCGGCGAGTAGCAAGGCAGAGAGGCTGTGCTACCTGCACGTTAAGGACGTAGAGTCGATTGGTGCCTCTGGTTACCTTGGCGAGAAGGCGACGATGACGATCCCAAATCCTCATGACTCCGTCCTTGATCTCCACGCGCGAACCGTTCTCATCCAGCTGGCCCATGCTGATGATAGAGTTTCTCAACGCGGGGATGTAGTAGACTCCGACAAGCAGCCTGTGCTCACCAGACTCGGTGGTGAGGATGGTGGAGCCGACGCCCTTGATCTCCACACCAGAGGTGTCCCCAAACTTGACGAAGCCTCGAACATTGGGGTCGAACTCAGTGAAGAACTCCCGTCGACCAGCCATGTGATGGGTGACGCCGGTGTCGAGGCACCACCCGTCAGTCTTGTCGTTGCTGGAGCTGTCACAGAGAAAGGCTTGTGCTCTCGGCTCATCGATGTGGAGGAGAACCGTTGCGGCCGATGCCACTGGAGGTGGCTCGATGCTTGCGTGTGCCAGGAGCAGAGCCGGCTCCTCCTCCTCCACCTGTGCGACATGGGCCTGGCCACGTCATTGCTGCCGACACTCCCTGGCCCAATGACCAAGCTTGCCACAGTTGTGGCAGGTGTCGTCTCGTGCTGGCTTTCGGTTGCTGGCGGCACCGCTTTGGGCGCCTCCGTGGGCGCCACCCTTGGCACGTCTCTGCGCCCCAGCTTGGGCACCTCCGCGCCCCTTGCTTGGCTTGCCGCGCTTGCGACCGCCTTTCGAGGAGGAGGGCTCCCCCTTCTTCCTGTCATCTTGGCAGGCCTCCCACTGCTCCCGAGTGAGATGTAGCTTCCCGCCGATGGTGATAGGCCCCGAGAGTGGCTGAGATTCGTCGCTGTCGATGACCTTGAGGCGGCTTATCGCCTCTTCGATCGACATCGTGGAGAGGTCCAGCAGAGACTCGATCGAGCGAGCGATCTGCTTGTACTTCTTGGGGACGCAACGGAAGAGCTTCTCGATGGCTTTCTCCTCGTTGTAGGTGTCGTCACCGAACTGCACCATCTTCTGCAGTAGTGTGTTGAGACGGAGAGCAAAGTCATGAACATCCTCACCTGGTTTGAAGGTCAGGTTCTCCCACTCCTTGCGGAGTGCCTGCAGTGTGGTCTTGCGGGCGCGGTCGCTGCCGATGCGTGCCGCAGCGATGGCGTCCCAGGCCTCCTTGGCAGTTCGCTTGTTGGAAAGCGAGAACTGCATCTCAGGCGGTACTGCAGCAATGAGAGCATCCAGCGCCCGTCGATCCTCGTAGTAGTCGACGTCGCCGTACCGGACTGCTTCCCACATGTGCCACACTTGGATCCGTATCCTCATCACCGCTTCCCACATGTGCCACCCACCGCCGGGACCAACATCCCTGACAATGGCTTGGATCCCGTGGTGACCATGGTACCTGTTCGGGGAGGGAGAGTCGCGCCGCCTCTAAATGCCTCGATCTCCGTCGACCCAACCACCCCCGTCGGGCGCGTCGCCAGCGCGTCCGCGCCCGTCTAGGCTGCAGCCGCGCACTCATGGGGGTGCGCGTCTACCCATTGTGGCGTCTGTGGTCGTGCTACCTTCCTCGCCAGTCTGAGGTCTTCGTTGGTGCCGCCGTCGGTAGAATCAGAGCCTCTGTCGCAACCGCTACGCAGAGCCCCAAGCTCTGTTGCAGCCGCACGCGCTGCATCCGCAGCCGCTGCTGCTTCTACTTCCGCCTTCGCCGCTGCCAGTTCCACCGCCGCCAGCCTCGCCACCCTCGCTGCAGCCTCTGCTGCTGCTCGCTCGCGTTCTTCTGCCGCGGCGACCTCGGCCTCCTGCCGATGCCGTGCGCTCGAAGCGACCGAGTGCTGAGACTGTCCTTCGGACATGGCGCGCTAGTGGGGGAGTGCTGTCTGGGGAAGAGGCTGTCTCAGACAATCTGTGCAGAAGAGAAGGAATGAGTTGAAACAACCGGTATTATTGCTGTCGGCTGAAGACGAAGAGAGGCGTGGGAAGGAGATGAGCAGGAGATGTCTAGGCTACAGGATAGAACGGCTCTGATACCACTTGTTAGCATCTGAAGTATTACTCTTATGGAGAGGATGACACTAAGAGTTGGGAAATTTTTCTTGTTTCATTTCACACACAATGCCATGCCCAACCGAGGGGGGGGGGGATCTGCCTGAGAAAGAAGGGGCGGGGGTGGCGCCGCCGGCGGAGGAAGCCAATGGGGGGTGGCGGGCACACTGACCTGCGCCTGGGGAAGAACCGCCCGTGGGAGGCTGAGCACCGGCAGATCCGCGCTGCGGGAGCACGCAGGGAGCCGACAATTCTGCGCAGAGGATCGGAGGCCGAGCGCCGGCAGATCCGCCGCTGCGCGAGGCACGCAGGGAGCCGCCGGGGGGGTTGGGGGGCGGGGGGGAGGGGGGAGGGCAGTTCCGGGCAGAGGATTGGAGGCCGAGCGCCGCTCGGGTGGAGGTGATCGAAGGCGAAGTTCCGTCTGGGGGGCGGCGGCGCTGGGGTATTCGGTGGGTGGTTAAGGGTTTAGGGTGTGGAGTTGGGCCGGGTTTAATGTGTTAGTATCTGAAGTATTACTCTCATGGAGAGGATGACACTAAGAGTTGGGAAATTTTTCTTGTTTCATTTCACACACAATGCCATGCCCAACCTAGGGGTTGGGGTTACATATTTATAGCTGAGGCAGCCAAGCATATACCTAGATGCTAGTCTAAGATGCTGTCCTACCAAAGGACTAATATGCTGTCCTAACAAGGACTGAGATGCTGTCCTCTTGGTCTAAGATGTTTTCCTACCAAAGGACTAATCTGCTGTCCTAACAAGGACTGAGATGCTGTCCTAACTAGGGGCCACACAGACCAAGAGTACAAGACTTATTCCTTGATTCTCCCCCTAAGTCTTGTGCGTTGTCTTCTGGGAGAGTTGGGACCATCCCGATCCTGGAGCAAAGCTCAAGGAACGTGATCCTCCCAAGGGGCTTGGTGAGCAGGTCTGCAAGCTGGTCCTTGGTGTTGATGTAGCACGCCTTGATGCTCCCTTCCTCCAAGCAGCCTCGGAGAAAGTGGTACCTCACCCGGATGTGCTTGCTCCGTTCATGAAAGACGGGGTTCTTTGCTAGAGCCAGAGCGGACTTGTTGTCCACCCTGAGTTCCGCCGCTCCGGTGTCTTTGCCGAGGAGATCACCAAGCAGTCGAACTAGCCAGAGCGCCTGAGTCGAAGCGGTAGAGGCCACTATGTACTCGGCCTCGCAGCTGGACAGAGCCACCACCTGCTGCTTGACCGACTGCCAGCCAACGAGGCACTTGCCGAGGAAGAAGAGAATCCTGCTCGTGCTCTTGCTAGTGTTGATGTCGCCGGCATGGTCGCTGTACCCGACAAGGTGTGCCGCCCCAGGGCACCTTGGGTAGTAGAGGCCGTGGTCGAGAGTCCCCGCAACGTAGCGGATGATCCTCTTCACAGCCTGCTGGTGCTCCGTCGGTCGCTGCATGAACCGACTGACGTAGCCGACAGAGAATGCCAAGTCCGGCCGTGTGTGGGCGAGGTAGCGAAGGCTCCCCACAAGACGTCGATACTGCGTGGCGTCCACCTCCTCCGTCGTGCTGTTGCGGCTCAGCTTCAGTCTCTCCATGGGAGTGAGAGCTGGGTTGCAGTCTGTGAGCCTAGCCAGCTCAACAATGCGCTTGGCGTAGGCAGTCTGTCAAAGCATGATCCCGGAGTTGGCCTGGTGCACCTCGATACCCAGGTAGAAGGAGAGAGATCCAGGTCACTCATCTGGAAGGTGGCTTCCATCGCTTCCTTGAATGCTGCCACCTCCGCATCGTTGGTGCCGGTGATCACCAAGTCGTCGACGTAGACACCCACCAGTAGGACATTTCCTCCATTGCCCCGTCGGTAGATGGCCGTCTCGTGCGGGCTTTGCTCGAAGCCCATCCCCTTGAGCGTGGAGTCCAACTTGGCATTCCACGCCCTTGGTGCCTGTCGCAGGCCATAGAGGGCCTTGCACAGACGCAACACCTTGCCCTCCTTCCCAGGAATCGTAAATCCCGGCGGCTGGTGCACATAGACCTCATCCTTTAAATCGCCGTTAAGAAACACCGACTTGACATCCATGTGCTGAACCCGCCAGCCTCCCTGAGCAGCCAGCGCAAGGAGAAGTCGCACAGATGCCATCCACGCCACCGGCGCGAAGGCATCGTCGAAGTCGATCCCCTCCTGTTGCATGAAACCGCGTGCCACCAAGCGAGCCTTGTGCTTGACGATGGCGCCGGCTTCATCCCTCTTCAGCTTGAACACCCACTTAAGGGTGATCGCGCGGTGACCATGAGGGAGGTCAGCAAGCTCCCAGGTGCGGTTGTTCTCAACCGCGTCCATCTCCGACTGCATCGCGGCACACCATGCCGCGTGTCTCTCAGTCTCCGCGAAAGACCGAGGCTCGCCGTCGTCGCATGCAAGATGCAACTGCGCCTCCAGATCACGAGGGACCAGTCCCGGCACCGACTGGTCACCGAGAAGATTCTCCATCGTACGATACCGCAACGGCTCGCCGTCGTGGTACGCGTCGATGCGCGCCTCGTCGTGGGAGAGCGGAGTAACGAACTCCACCGGTTTGTGCTGGACACGATCTGGTGTCGGAGTGGACGTACCCGGAGGGATGGCAGTCGGTGCTGGAGTGCGTGGGGTCGCTGGCTGTGGTGGTGGAGAGGTCGTCGTAGCCGAGGTCGTGACTGGGGAGCGTGGCGCTGAAGTCTGTGGAGAAGAGCTGCCTACTCCCCCAGTTCCCTGAAGTGGACGTACTCGATGATGAAGTTGTCGTATGTCGGAGTCGGGCCGTCGTCTACCGCCTTGTCCCATGCCCATCCCCGCCCTTCATTGAAGACTACATCATGTGCCGTGCGCACGCGTCGTGTTCCTAGGTCTAGAATGCGGTAGGCCTTCGAGCCCTCCGCGTAGCTGATGAACACCCCTGGAGTGCTCCTGTCGTCGAGCTTGCTGATGTGGCCAAGCTCCTTGGCGAACGCTAGGCAGCCGAAGACCCGTAGGTGAGAGACTGTCGGCTTGCGCCCATGCCAAGCCTCGTACAGCGTCCTGCTGTTGAGAGCCTTGGTGGGCGAGCGGTTGAGGATATAGACCGTCGTCACCACCGCCTCTCCCCAGAAGATAGCCGACATTCCCCTCTGCTTGAGGAGGGCCCGAGCCATCCCCACAACCGTCTGGTTGCATCGCTCGACGACGCCGTTCTGCTGCGGGCTGTACGGCGCGGAGTAGTGGCGCTGAACACCCTCATCCGCGCAGTACGACACAAATTCAGCCGCCGTGAATTCGCCGCCGTTGTCGGTGCGCAACACCCGCAGCTTGCGGCCGCACTCCGCCTCCGCAATGGCCTGTGCGCGCCTGATGGCATTCGCAGCCTCTCCCTTGCTGCTGAGGACCATCACCCACATGTAGCGGGAGAGGTCATCGACAAGCAGCAGGAAGTAACGTCGTCCTCCCGGTGTAGCCGGTGTCACCTGTCCACACAAGTCCCCGTGCACGAGATCGAGCCGCTCCTTGGCTCGGAAGCTCGAGTGCTGGGGAAAGGGAAGCCGCCTCTGCTTTGTCACTACGCAGACATCGCAGAACTGCTCCACATGGTCAAGGCACGGCAGGCCCCGTACCATCTCCTTGGCACTGAGCCGCTTCAGGGCCTTGAAGTGAAGGTGCCCAAAGCGCTCATATCACTGCCATGCCTCGTCATCCCGGCGAGTAGCAAGGCAGAGAGGCTGTGCTACCTGCACGTTAAGGACGTAGAGTCGATTGGTGCCTCTGGTTACCTTGGCGAGAAGGCGACGATGACGATCCCAAATCCTCATGACTCCGTCCTTGATCTCCACGCGCGAACCGTTCTCATCCAGCTGGCCCATGCTGATGATAGAGTTTCTCAACGCGGGGATGTAGTAGACTCCGACAAGCAGCCTGTGCTCACCAGACTCGGTGGTGAGGATGGTGGAGCCGACGCCCTTGATCTCCACACCAGAGGTGTCCCCAAACTTGACGAAGCCTCGAACATTGGGGTCGAACTCAGTGAAGAACTCCCGTCGACCAGCCATGTGATGGGTGACGCCGGTGTCGAGGCACCACCCGTCAGTCTTGTCGTTGCTGGAGCTGTCACAGAGAAAGGCTTGTGCTCTCGGCTCATCGATGTGGAGGAGAACCGTTGCGGCCGATGCCACTGGAGGTGGCTCGATGCTTGCGTGTGCCAGGAGCAGAGCCGACTCCTCCTCCTCCACCTGTGCGACATGGGCCTGGCCACGTCATTGCTGCCGACACTCCCTGGCCCAATGACCAAGCTTGCCACAGTTGTGGCAGGTGTCGTCTCGTGCTGGCTTTCGGTTGCTGGCGGCGCCGCTTTGGGCGCCTCCGTGGGCGCCACCCTTGGCACGTCTCTGCGCCCCAGCTTGGGCACCTCCGCGCCCCTTGCTTGGCTTGCCGCGCTTGCGACCGCCTTTCGAGGAGGAGGGCTCCCCCTTCTTCCTGTCATCTTGGCAGGCCTCCCACTGCTCCCGAGTGAGATGTAGCTTCCCGCCGATGGTGATAGGCCCCGAGAGTGGCTGAGATTCGTCGCTGTCGATGACCTTGAGGCGGCTTATCGCCTCTTCGATCGACATCGTGGAGAGGTCCAGCAGAGACTCGATCGAGCGAGCGATCTGCTTGTACTTCTTGGGGACGCAACGGAAGAGCTTCTCGATGGCTTTCTCCTCGTTGTAGGTGTCGTCACCGAACTGCACCATCTTCTGCAGTAGTGTGTTGAGACGGAGAGCAAAGTCATGAACATCCTCACCTGGTTTGAAGGTCAGGTTCTCCCACTCCTTGCGGAGTGCCTGCAGTGTGGTCTTGCGGGCGCGGTCGCTGCCGATGCGTGCCGCAGCGATGGCGTCCCAGGCCTCCTTGGCAGTTCGCTTGTTGGAAAGCGAGAACTGCATCTCAGGCGGTACTGCAGCAATGAGAGCATCCAGCGCCCGTCGATCCTCGTAGTAGTCGACGTCGCCGTACCGGACTGCTTCCCACATGTGCCACACTTGGATCCGTATCCTCATCACCGCTTCCCACATGTGCCACCCACCGCCGGGACCAACATCCCTGACAATGGCTTGGATCCCGTGGTGACCATGGTACCTGTTCAGGGAGGGAGAGTCGCGCCGCCTCTAAATGCCTCGATCTCCGTCGACCCAACCACCCCCGTCGGGCGCGTCGCCAGCGCGTCCGCGCCCGTCTAGGCTGCAGCCGCGCACTCATGGGGGTGCGCGTCTACCCATTGTGGCGTCTGTGGTCGTGCTACCTTCCTCGCCAGTCTGAGGTCTTCGTTGGTGCCGCCGTCGGTAGAATCAGAGCCTCTGTCGCAACCGCTACGCAGAGCCCCAAGCTCTGTTGCAGCCGCACGCGCTGCATCCGCAGCCGCTGCTGCTTCTACTTCCGCCTTCGCCGCTGCCAGTTCCACCGCCGCCAGCCTCGCCACCCTCGCTGCAGCCTCTGCTGCTGCTCGCTCGCGTTCTTCTGCCGCGGCGACCTCGGCCTCCTGCCGATGCCGTGCGCTCGAAGCGACCGAGTGCTGAGACTGTCCTTCGGACATGGCGCGCTAGTGGGGGAGTGCTGTCTGGGGAAGAGGCTGTCTCAGACAATCTGTGCAGAAGAGAAGGAATGAGTTGAAACAACCGGTATTATTGCTGTCGGCTGAAGACGAAGAGAGGCGTGGGAAGGAGATGAGCAGGAGATGTCTAGGCTACAGGATAGAACGGCTCTGATACCACTTGTTAGCATCTGAAGTATTACTCTTATGGAGAGGATGACACTAAGAGTTGGGAAATTTTTCTTGTTTCATTTCACACACAATGCCATGCCCAACCGAGGGGGGGGGATCTGCCTGAGAAAGAAGGGGCGGGGGTGGCGCCGCCGGCGGAGGAAGCCAATGGGGGGTGGCGGGCACACTGACCTGCGCCTGGGGAAGAACCGCCCGTGGGAGGCTGAGCACCGGCAGATCCGCGCTGCGGGAGCACGCAGGGAGCCGACAATTCTGCGCAGAGGATCGGAGGCCGAGCGCCGGCAGATCCGCCGCTGCGCGAGGCACGCAGGGAGCCGCCGGGGGGGTTGGGGGGCGGGGGGGAGGGGGGAGGGCAGTTCCGGGCAGAGGATTGGAGGCCGAGCGCCGCTCGGGTGGAGGTGATCGAAGGCGAAGTTCCGTCTGGGGGGCGGCGGCGCTGGGGTATTCGGTGGGTGGTTAAGGGTTTAGGGTGTGGAGTTGGGCCGGGTTTAATGTGTTAGTATCTGAAGTATTACTCTCATGGAGAGGATGACACTAAGAGTTGGGAAATTTTTCTTGTTTCATTTCACACACAATGCCATGCCCAACCTAGGGGTTGGGGTTACATATTTATAGCTGAGGCAGCCAAGCATATACCTAGATGCTAGTCTAAGATGCTGTCCTACCAAAGGACTAATATGCTGTCCTAACAAGGACTGAGATGCTGTCCTCTTGGTCTAAGATGTTTTCCTACCAAAGGACTAATCTGCTGTCCTAACAAGGACTGAGATGCTGTCCTAACTAGGGGCCACACAGACCAAGAGTACAAGACTTATTCCTTGATTCTCCCCCTAAGTCTTGTGCGTTGTCTTCTGGGAGAGTTGGGACCATCCCGATCCTGGAGCAAAGCTCAAGGAACGTGATCCTCCCAAGGGGCTTGGTGAGCAGGTCTGCAAGCTGGTCCTTGGTGTTGATGTAGCACGCCTTGATGTTCCCTTCCTCCAAGCAGCCTCGGAGAAAGTGGTACCTCACCCGGATGTGCTTGCTCCGTTCATGAAAGACGGGGTTCTTTGCTAGAGCCAGAGCGGACTTGTTGTCCACCCTGAGTTCCGCCGCTCCGGTGTCTTTGCCGAGGAGATCACCAAGCAGTCGAACTAGCCAGAGCGCCTGAGTCGAAGCGGTAGAGGCCACTATGTACTCGGCCTCGCAGCTGGACAGAGCCACCACCTGCTGCTTGACCGACTGCCAGCCAACGAGGCACTTGCCGAGGAAGAAGAGAATCCTGCTCGTGCTCTTGCTAGTGTTGATGTCGCCGGCATGGTCGCTGTACCCGACAAGGTGTGCCGCCCCAGGGCACCTTGGGTAGTAGAGGTCGTGGTCGAGAGTCCCCGCAACGTAGCGGATGATCCTCTTCACAGCCTGCTGGTGCTCCGTCGGTCGCTGCATGAACCGACTGACGTAGCCGACAGAGAATGCCAAGTCCGGCCGTGTGTGGGCGAGGTAGCGAAGGCTCCCCACAAGACGTCGATACTGCGTGGCGTCCACCTCCTCCGTCGTGCTGTTGCGGCTCAGCTTCAGTCTCTCCATGGGAGTGAGAGCTGGGTTGCAGTCTGTGAGCCTAGCCAGCTCAACAATGCGCTTGGCGTAGGCAGTCTGTCGAAGCATGATCCCGGAGTTGGCCTGGTGCACCTCGATACCCAGGTAGAAGGAGAGAGATCCAGGTCACTCATCTGGAAGGTGGCTTCCATCGCTTCCTTGAATGCTGCCACCTCCGCATCGTTGGTGCCGGTGATCACCAAGTCGTCGACGTAGACACCCACCAGTAGGACATTTCCTCCATTGCCCCGTCGGTAGATGGCCGTCTCGTGCGGGCTTTGCTCGAAGCCCATCCCCTTGAGCGTGGAGTCCAACTTGGCATTCCACGCCCTTGGTGCCTGTCGCAGGCCATAGAGGGCCTTGCACAGACGCAACACCTTGCCCTCCTTCCCAGGAATCGTAAATCCCGGCGGCTGGTGCACATAGACCTCATCCTTTAAATCGCCGTTAAGAAACACCGACTTGACATCCATGTGCTGAACCCGCCAGCCTCCCTGAGCAGCCAGCGCAAGGAGAAGTCGCACAGATGCCATCCACGCCACGGGCGCGAAGGCATCGTCGAAGTCGATCCCCTCCTGTTGCATGAAACCGCGTGCCACCAAGCGAGCCTTGTGCTTGACGATGGCGCCGGCTTCATCCCTCTTCAGCTTGAACACCCACTTAAGGGTGATCGCGCGGTGACCATGAGGGAGGTCAGCAAGCTCCCAGGTGCGGTTGTTCTCAACCGCGTCCATCTCCGACTGCATCGCGGCACACCATGCCGCGTGTCTCTCAGTCTCCGCGAAAGACCGAGGCTCGCCGTCGTCGCATGCAAGATGCAACTGCGCCTCCAGATCACGAGGGACCAGTCCCGGCACCGACTGGTCACCGAGAAGATTCTCCATCGTACGATACCGCAACGGCTCGCCGTCGTGGTACGCGTCGATGCGCGCCTCGTCGTGGGAGAGCGGAGTAACGAACTCCACCGGTTTGTGCTGGACACGATCTGGTGTCGGAGTGGACGTACCCGGAGGGATGGCAGTCGGTGCTGGAGTGCGTGGGGTCGCTGGCTGTGGTGGTGGAGAGGTCGTCGTAGCCGAGGTCGTGACTGGGGAGCGTGGCGCTGAAGTCTGTGGAGAAGAGCTGCCTACTCCCCCAGTTCCCTGAAGTGGACGTACTCGATGATGAAGTTGTCGTATGTCGGAGTCGAGCCGTCGTCTACCGCCTTGTCCCATGCCCATCCCCGCCCTTCATTGAAGACTACATCATGTGCCGTGCGCACGCGTCGTGTTCCTAGGTCTAGAATGCGGTAGGCCTTCGAGCCCTCCGCGTAGCTGATGAACACCCCTAGAGTGCTCCTGTCGTCGAGCTTGCTGATGTGGCCAAGCTCCTTGGCGAACGCTAGGCAGCCGAAGACCCGTAGGTGAGAGACTGTCGGCTTGCGCCCATGCCAAGCCTCGTACAGCGTCCTGCTGTTGAGAGCCTTGGTGGGCGAGCGGTTGAGGATATAGACCGTCGTCACCACCGCCTCTCCCCAGAAGATAGCCGACATTCCCCTCTGCTTGAGGAGGGCCCGAGCCATCCCCACAACCGTCTGGTTGCATCGCTCGACGACGCCGTTCTGCTGCGGGCTGTACGGCGCGGAGTAGTGGCGCTGAACACCCTCATCCGCGCAGTACGACACAAATTCAGCCGCCGTGAATTCGCCGCCGTTGTCGGTGCGCAGCACCCGCAGCTTGCGGCCGCACTCCGCCTCCGCAATGGCTTGTGCGCGCCTGATGGCATTCGCAGCCTCTCCCTTGCTGCTGAGGACCATCACCCACATGTAGCGGGAGAGGTCATCGACAAGCAGCAGGAAGTAACGTCGTCCTCCCGGTGTAGCCGGTGTCACCTGTCCACACAAGTCCCCGTGCACGAGATCGAGCCACTCCTTGGCTCGGAAGCTCGAGTGCTGGGGAAAGGGAAGCCGCC
This sequence comes from Neostapfia colusana, assembly GCA_030760725.1. Classification (NCBI taxonomy): domain Eukaryota; kingdom Viridiplantae; phylum Streptophyta; class Magnoliopsida; order Poales; family Poaceae; genus Neostapfia; species Neostapfia colusana. The sequence continues at coordinate 24,213,940 of JASWHV010000017.1, read as the reverse complement.
TCTGCTTTGTCACTACGCAGACATCGCAGAACTGCTCCACATGGTCAAGGCACGGCAGGCCCCGTACCATCTCCTTGGCACTGAGCCGCTTCAGGGCCTTGAAGTGAAGGTGCCCAAAGCGCTCATATCACTGCCATGCCTCGTCATCCCGGCGAGTAGCAAGGCAGAGAGGCTGTGCTACCTGCACGTTAAGGACGTAGAGTCGATTGGTGCCTCTGGTTACCTTGGCGAGAAGGCGACGATGACGATCCCAAATCCTCATGACTCCGTCCTTGATCTCCACGCGCGAACCGTTCTCATCCAGCTGGCCCATGCTGATGATAGAGTTTCTCAACGCGGGGATGTAGTAGACTCCGACAAGCAGCCTGTGCTCACCAGACTCGGTGGTGAGGATGATGGAGCCGACGCCCTTGATCTCCACACCAGAGGTGTCCCCAAACTTGACGAAGCCTCGAACATTGGGGTCGAACTCAGTGAAGAACTCCCGTCGACCAGCCATGTGATGGGTGACGCCGGTGTCGAGGCACCACCCGTCAGTCTTGTCGTTGCTGGAGCTGTCACAGAGAAAGGCGTGTGCTCTCGGCTCATCGATGTGGAGGAGAACCGTTGCGGCCGATGCCACTGGAGGTGGCTCGATGCTTGCGTGTGCCAGGAGCAGAGCCGGCTCCTCCTCCTCCACCTGTGCGACATGGGCCTGGCCACGTCATTGCTGCCGACACTCCCTGGCCCAATGACCAAGCTTGCCACAGTTGTGGCAGGTGTCGTCTCGTGCTGGCTTTCGGTTGCTGGCGGCGCCGCTTTGGGCGCCTCCGTGGGCGCCACCCTTGGCACGTCTCTGCGCCCCAGCTTGGGCACCTCCGCGCCCCTTGCTTGGCTTGCCGCGCTTGCGACCGCCTTTCGAGGAGGAGGGCTCCCCCTTCTTCCTGTCATCTTGGCAGGCCTCCCACTGCTCCCGAGTGAGATGTAGCTTCCCGCCGATGGTGATAGGCCCCGAGAGTGGCTGAGATTCGTCGCTGTCGATGACCTTGAGGCGGCTTATCGCCTCTTCGATCGACATCGTGGAGAGGTCCAGCAGAGACTCGATCGAGCGAGCGATCTGCTTGTACTTCTTGGGGACGCAACGGAAGAGCTTCTCGATGGCTTTCTCCTCGTTGTAGGTGTCGTCACCGAACTGCACCATCTTCTGCAGTAGTGTGTTGAGACGGAGAGCAAAGTCATGAACATCCTCACCTGGTTTGAAGGTCAGGTTCTCCCACTCCTTGCGGAGTGCCTGCAGTGTGGTCTTGCGGGCGCGGTCGCTGCCGATGCGTGCCGCAGCGATGGCGTCCCAGGCCTCCTTGGCAGTTCGCTTGTTGGAAAGCGAGAACTGCATCTCAGGCGGTACTGCAGCAATGAGAGCATCCAGCGCCCGTCGATCCTCGTAGTAGTCGACGTCGCCGTACCGGACTGCTTCCCACATGTGCCACACTTGGATCCGTATCCTCATCACCGCTTCCCACATGTGCCACCCACCGCCGGGACCAACATCCCTGACAATGGCTTGGATCCCGTGGTGACCATGGTACCTGTTCGGGGAGGGAGAGTCGCGCCGCCTCTAAATGCCTCGATCTCCGTCGACCCAACCACCCCCGTCGGGCGCGTCGCCAGCGCGTCCGCGCCCGTCTAGGCTGCAGCCGCGCACTCATGGGGGTGCGCGTCTACCCATTGTGGCGTCTGTGGTCGTGCTACCTTCCTCGCCAGTCTGAGGTCTTCGTTGGTGCCGCCGTCGGTAGAATCAGAGACTCTGTCGCAACCGCTACGCAGAGCCCCAAGCTCTGTTGCAGCCGCACGCGCTGCATCCGCAGCCGCTGCTGCTTCTACTTCCGCCTTCGCCGCTGCCAGTTCCACCGCCGCCAGCCTCGCCACCCTCGCTGCAGCCTCTGCTGCTGCTCGCTCGCGTTCTTCTGCCGCGGCGACCTCGGCCTCCTGCCGATGCCGTGCGCTCGAAGCGACCGAGTGCTGAGACTGTCCTTCGGACATGGCGCGCTAGTGGGGGAGTGCTGTCTGGGGAAGAGGCTGTCTCAGACAATCTGTGCAGAAGAGAAGGAATGAGTTGAAACAACCGGTATTATTGCTGTCGGCTGAAGACGAAGAGAGGCGTGGGAAGGAGATGAGCAGGAGATGTCTAGGCTACAGGATAGAACGGCTCTGATACCACTTGTTAGCATCTGAAGTATTACTCTTATGGAGAGGATGACACTAAGAGTTGGGAAATTTTTCTTGTTTCATTTCACACACAATGCCATGCCCAACCTAGGGGTTGGGGTTACATATTTATAGCTGAGGCAGCCAAGCATATACCTAGATGCTAGTCTAAGATGCTGTCCTACCAAAAGGCTAATATGCTGTCCTAACAAGGATTGAGATGCTGTCCTTTTGGTCTAAGATGCTTTCCCACCAAAGGACTAATCTGCTGTCCTAACAAGGAGTGAGATGCTGTCCTAACTAGGGGCCACACAGACCAAGAGTACAAGACTTATTCCTGCACAATGGGTCTGTGGAGTTGGGCCAGAACCAGTGGGTCTAGCTGGGCAAGTCTTTCTGTTTTATTTTTTTTACAATACACTTGTTAATATAAAATGATATTGTTAATAATATTTTCCTATATTTCTAGATTATTAAGGCGTCGCCTCGTCTTACGCCTTATCGCTTAAAAGGTAAAAGGGGGTAGGTCGCCTTATGTCGCCTTACCGCCTTAATAACTATGATTTGGAATCTACCCCCCAAAACATACTTCATACTGTGCTACACTTTCGGAAAACATATGGCAATGAATTAGTAACCTTGCTATTCCATATGTAGATATTATTATTTTAGACAAAATCCCATGTATGTCACTGATTAAATCCCAAATCCCTTTTATGCCACTGTCAATGACTGGTGGCTACCATGTGTCATACACACATCGATGGCATATTAGGGATTAGATGTTTTACCAGTGGCATACAAAGAAATTCCTTATTTTATATATTGATAGGCATTTATCAAATGATTTCCTTAACTTGCCAACATTGTTTTGATTTTTTCCTGTATTGTTTTGCAGATAGAAGAGCTTGCAGCCATGGTGCAAAAGGTTTGTGACTATCATTGTGGTTCATGTTTATACTTCTTGTATTGAGTTGTATATTGCAATTGCATTGAAACTTGTGCCTTTATAATGTGCAGAGTAAGCATTTAGTGGTGTTTACTGGAGCAGGGATATCAACTTCATCAGGCATACCTGATTTTCGAGGGCCCAAGGGTGTCTGGACCTTGCAGGTAGTACCAGTGTCAATGCTACTTCCTCTTAATACGATTCCAGAGTGTAATCAATTTATTTTTTAGATGATATTCGCTACATGATTCCAGACATTCCTTCATGTCTTTTGTGTACACACGACTCACAATCGAGTGCATGACAAATAGCATTATGTAGATGTTGCATTCACATATGGATATGATATCTGACTAGATTATAATGGGGAAGGATAGACAGTTAGGCCTTATGCTTTGCCTAGAGCTTGAGAGATATTGGGAGTGGGAGAGTATTTTCTTCATTTATTGATTGAATACAAATGACACAACATAAAGAGAGATAGAGCCGCCCCTAACTGATCTAACCAACTAATCTTATCCCTAATTAACCTAACTTAAGGGCTAAGCAAGGGAGGCGCTACAGTAACCACGTTGCTACAGTACCAGGCCCAAGGGCCTGCCCATATCATTAGGTACCCTCCAAAAGGACTAACCTTCGTAGAATGCTGCCATTTTATTATTTTAACAAGCCATCTTTATTTTCATTACTAGCTCTTCCCTTGTGAATATACTTCTTCATGAAATACTATTTGGACGCATAGTTTCAATTGTATATACTATAGCGTGCAGGAAAAGGTGTTCCAAATGCATCACTTCCTTTTCATCGAGCTGTCCCAAGCATGACTCATATGGCACTAGTTGAATTGGAGAGAGCAGGACTTCTGAAGTTTGTCATTAGTCAGGTGTGCTCTATTTAAGCTAAATCTAATGTATTGAATATTTGGTACCTATTTATAGCTCCATTACAAGATCAGTACATAGGGATTGCAGATATTCTTCATTGTTCTCATCTTAATGATTAGGACTATTTAACATAAAATATATCCTATGATTATTTTAGTTGTTTTCTGTGTGAGCAGTGGATTACTTCAGGCACACATTTAATTTGAGAAGTTCCTATTTTCCAGAATGTCGATAGCCTACATCTTCGTTCTGGTTTCCCAAGAGAGAAGCTGGCTGAATTACATGGCAATTCTTTTAAGGAGATCTGCCCGTGCTGTAAAACTGAGTATGACATGGTTTAGTTTACATGTATTTACTCCTTGTTAGGGAGATGTATCATGCCCTATCTTATGTAAGAGACCCTTCTATATATTGAAGGTACCTTCGTGATTTTGAAATTGAGACAATAGGACTGAAGGATACCGCGAGACGTTGCTCTGGTAAGACGTGCGGAGCTAGACTGAAGGATACAGTTCTAGACTGGGAGGTAAATGTTACATCTTCAACATATTAAGCTACTTCTCAAAAAGTACAAGGGCCATTATAAGCTACAGAATTTTTTTTTCCTTTGGCAACTTGAAGTGCTATGAATTACCAGAATTGTAATATTCAGTAGAGTTTCACTTGCAGTAGTACCTTGAAATTAATTCAATGATCCAAACCTAACATGTTATTTGTTTTAGTTGGAAAAACACAAAATATTTGACAGTGCTTCTATGTTTTCCAAAACGGTGGAAAACTCATTGATAGCTTGATTTATTACTAAAAGAGTAAAAATACTGCTTTAGGGATTGTGTTTTCTCTTTCCAGTGGTGCATCGTGGCTTTAAATTTGTGTGTGTATTTTATTTTCTTTTTCTCTTTTTAGCCGTGCTGAAAGATTCTGTATTACCAGCAACCTCAAAGCTGTAGTTTTGTTGCTTCTTGAGCGATCAGAACCCTAGAAATCCGGTATGCTTAGCAAATATTTGCTCAAGTCTTATTCAATTTTATGATATTATGTAAATACTTTCTTTCTAAGAGAACGCTTTTGAGCATGAAACTCGTTAGGTTCACTAGACTGGAAAAATATAGTTACCGCTCATTGATTCGAAGTTTCCTGCGAGTTTAATCAATGATGTTAGATGGGTAAACACATTTTGCAGGATGTTTTACCCCCCGAGGAGATGAATTCTGCCAAGGAGCATTGTCGATCAGCTGATCTCGTCCTATGTCTAGGAACTAGGTATTGGCCTTATTACCCTCACGTCATCGTGGGAATAGTGCGATTTTAGTGTATGTTGTACTAACATAGCCGGTCCCAAGCCCGGTTAAAGGAGGAGGGGTTGTGATAGGCTTGGCGAGCCAACAACTACACTTAACCATTCTCATGGAAATGAAACCCAATATAAATTCGTTGGGGCGTAATCCTCTTAGCGACGCGCCATATCAAAACCCGGGTATGGTGTTAAGTGAGCAAGGGCCGGGTCGCCACCGCCTTAGTGGTGCGCTATATCGGAACCCGGATATGGTGTTAAATGAGCAAGGGCCGGATCGCCACCACCTTAGTGGCACGCTACATCATCGCCCAGATATAGTGATAAGTAAGCAAGGGTTTTTGCATCTTACTCGACGGGTGCAAAGCATAAGGAAGCTAGCCGAGGAAAATAGATTTCGGGTGGGTAGTTGGAATGTAGGATCCTTGACGGGGAAACTACGTGAGTTAGTAGATGTTGCCATTAGGAGACGAGTAAATATCCTTTGTGTACAAGAGACTAGAAGGGCGGGTCAAAAGACGAGAGAAGTCGAGAATACCGGTTTCAAGATTTGGTATTCTAGATCGGCTGGGACTATTAATGGCGTAGGTGTTCTAATAGATAAGAGTCTTAAGGATGGAGTAGTGGATGTTCGAACACGAGGGGATAGGATCATCTTAATCAAGATAGTAATTGGGGGCATTGTCTTGAATGTCATTACTACAGGCCTATGATGAGTTATATGAGAGACTAGAGACAAAAGAAGATGAAAAAGACATATACAAGATAGCAAAAATCTGCGAGAGAAAGATGAGGGATTTCAATCAAGTTAAATGCATCAAATATGAGACTGACCGTATTCTAGTGAAGGATGAAGAGATTAAGAATAGATGGCGGGATTACTTTAATGGGCTATTCAATGATGAGAATGGGAGCACTATGGTTGAGTTGGATGACTCCTTTGATGACTCCAACAGACGGTTCGTGTGGAGGATACAAGAGTTTGAGGTTAAGGAGGCCTTAAAAAGGATGAAAGGAGGAAAGGCCCTCGGCCCTGATGATGTCCCTATTGAGGTGTGGAGATGCCTTGGGGACGTGGCAATAGTATGGCTCACAAAGCTATTCAACCATATTTTTCAGTTAAACAAGATGCCTGAAGAATGGAGGAAAAATATATTAGTATCTATCTTCAAAAATAAAGTAGATATTCAAAGTTGTACTAATTATCGAGGGATTAAGCTTATGAGTCATACTATGAAGCTTTGGGAGAGAGTGATTGAACACCGTCTGAGGAAAGTGACCAATGTCACTAAAAACCAGTTTGGTATTTATGTCTGGGAGGTCTACTATGGAGGTGATTTTTTTTTGCTTCGTCAGCTTATGGAGAGATATAGGAGATATAGGGAGCAGAAGAAGGACCTGCATATGGTGTTTATTGACATAGAGAAGGCGTACGACAAGATACCAAGGTCAGTCATATGGTGGGCACTAGAGAAACATAAAGTGCCAACAAAGTACATTACCCTTATCAAGAATATGTAGAATAATGTTAGGACAAGTGTGCGCGTAAGTGATAGTGAGACTGATGCATTTGCTATCACGGTAGGACTACATCAAGGATCAACTTTGAGCCCATACATCTTTTCCTTGGTGATGGATGATGTGTTGAAGGATATACAAGGGGATATTCCTTGGTGCATGCTCTTTGCCGATGATGTAGTGCTGGTAGATGAAACTAGGGATGATGTTGATAAGAAATTAGAGTTATGGAGACAAACCTTAGAATCCAAGAGGTTTAGACTTAGTAGGACCAAGACCGAGTATATGAGGTGTGACTTTAGTGGTGTTGGTCGTGAAGAGGGAAATGTTAGTCTACAAGGACAAATAGTACCTAGAAGGGACTCTTTCCGATACTTAGGATCAATGTTACACGTGCTTCGTGCGAACGAAGTGAAGATTAATCTCCACGTGCTTCGTGCGCTGATGCTGCACTGGGTTGGTGGAGAGGTAAACGGCGCTGACGTTGTCGCAGTCGACAATATACTCCGGGCGAGGGGGGAGTGGAGCTCCTGAAGCAGCTGTTGAAGCCAGGAGGCCTCAGCCACGCCGTTGGCCACGGTGCGGTACTCCGCCTCAACACTCGAGCGGGACACCACGTGCTGCCGCTTCGAGGATCAGGAGACGAGGTTGCCGCCCAGGAAGACGGCGTAGCTAGAGGTGGACCGACGGGTATCCGGACAACCTGCCCAGTCAGCGTCGGTGTAGACGACCAGCTCGGAAGCAGAGTCGCGCCGCAGAAGAAGACCGTAGTCGTGGGTGCCCCGCAGGTACCGGAGGATCCGCTTCATCGCCGTGAGATGCGACTCCCGCGGATCATGCATGTGGAGACACACCTGCTGAACCGCGTAGGAGATGTCCGGCCTGGTGAAGGTGAGGTACTGCAAGGCACCGACAAGACTCCTGTGAGAGGTGGGGTCAGCGACAGGAACGTCGTCGGCCGAGGACACCTTTGCCTGAGTGTCCACCGGAGTGGAGCACGGCTTGCAATAAGCCATGCCCGCTCTCTCGAGGATGTCCAGGCAGTACTGGCGCTGGTGGAGGAACAGAGCGTTCGGTCGGTGCTCGACCGCAACACCCAAGAAGTGGTGGAGCTGGCCAAGGTCCATCGCGAACTCCCGCTGCAGGGCGGAGATCGTGCGCTGAAGGAGAGCCGAACTTGACGCCATGAGGACAATGTCGTCCACGTACAGGAGGAGGTAGACAGTGTCAACCTCACGCCTGTAGACGAAGAGCGAAGTGTCCGACTTGGCCTCGACGAAGCCGAGCGAGACCAGGAAGGAGGCGAACCGGCTGTACCAAGCCTGAGGCACCTGCTTCAGCCCGTACAGGGACTTGTTCAGCCGACAGATCATGTCTGGACGGGCTGAATCAACGAACCCTGTTGGCTGACTGCAGTACACCGTCTCCGTCAGCGTCCCGTGGAGGAAGGCGTTCTTGACGTCCAGCTGGTGGACAGGCCAAGAACGCGACAGAGCCAGCGACAGAACGGTGCGAACCGTCACCGGCTTCACCACCGGGCTGATGGTCTCGTCGTAGTCGATGCCGGGGCGCTGCGTGAAACCGCGAAGAACCCACCGTGCCTTGTACCTCTCCAGAGACCCATCCACCCTCTTCTTATGCGTGAACACCCACTTGCCCGTGACAACATTGCCACGACCAGGACGGAGAACAAGGTCCCAAGTCCGGTTGGCAAGCAGGGCCGCATACTCTTCTTCCATAGCCCGACGCCAGTGAGGATCGACGAGGGTGCTACGGACAGAAGAGGGGATAGGTGAGATGGGTGACGAGGCAGGCGGTGGGGGGGGGGGGTCGACGACGAGAGGACGACCCCGGAGAAACGCTCCACCGGTCGGAGAACCTCAGCGGCCCGCCGGGTCACCATCGGGTGAACATGACGGGGGTCCCGATGGAGCAGTGGAGGGTGGTACACCGGAGGCTCGGGGCGGGAAGTGGCTAGAGCACCGACCCGCGCTCGTCGCTGATAGACAAGAGCGGGGTCGGCGTACCACGCCACAGGAGCCGCGCGTGGTGCAGTAGTCGACGTCGGGGACGCCAAGGCCGCGCTCGGCGCAGCAGGCGTCGACAGGGACGCCGGAACCACGCTCGGCGTAGCAGTCGTCGTCGGGGACGTCGGGGCCGCGCATGGCGCAGCAGGCGACTCCGGGGACACCGGGGCCGCACGGAGCGCAACTGGCGACATCAGGGACGCCAGTGCCGCGCGTGGCGCAGCAAGTGGTGTCAGGGACGCCGGGGCCGTGCGTGGCGCAGCAGGTGGCGTCAGGGACGTCGGTGCCACGTAAGGCACAGCAGGTGGCGTGGAAGATGCCAAAGCTACGCGTGGCGCAGCGGGTGGGTAACCTGCAAGAGGTAAAAGGCAACGTTGCTGTACAGGAGCGGCCTCAAGGTCAGTAGAGAAGAGGGAATCCAACTCAACGACGAAGTCAGAAGACAGGGTGGAAAAGGGAAAGGAAGACTCGTCGAAGACGACGTGTTGAGAGATCAAGATACGACGGGTGGTAGGGTCAAGGCACCGAAACCCCTTATGGTCAGGGGAGTACCCAAGGAAAACACACCGAGTCGAGCGAGGCGCAAGCTTATGAAGAGCCGTGGCGGAGAGGTTAGGGTAGTAAGCGCACCCGAAGACTCGAAGGTGGTCGTAGAGAGGAGGGGTAACGAACAAAGCGAAGTGAGGGGTGGGAGCACTAATCACCTTAGTAGGAAGGCGATTAATGAGGTAGGTGGCGGTGTGAAGCGTCTCCGCCCAGTAGCGAGCAGGGGTAGAAGTCTGAAACATCAGGGAGCGCATGACATCGTTGGTGATCCGAATCATGCGCTCAGCCTTGCCGTTCTGGGGGGAAGTGTATGGGCAAGACATGCGCAACTGAACACCGCGAGAAAGCAGAAAGTCACGGAACGTAGAGTTGTCAAACTCGCACCCGTTATCGCACTGGACCGCACGGATCGTGCGCCTAAACTGGGTGGACACCCAAGCGAAGAAGTGAGAAAGAGTGCCGAACGTACCAAACTTCTGTCGCAAGAGAAAAGTCTATGAATAGTGCGAAAAATCATCAACGACCACCAAGTAATACTTATATCTAGAAACACTAAGAACAGGTGAAGTCCAAAGATCACAGTGAATCAAATCAAAGATGCGCTCGACACGAGTGACAGAATACGGAAAAGGAAGTGGAACGTGGCGACCCAACTGACAAGCATGGCAAAGAGACTCATGAGTACTCCGAGTACACGAAATCACTGAACTACCAGACAACTTCGATATAGCATCAACACCGGGGTGGCCAAGCCGACGATGCCAAATGGTCAAAGATGTTAGACTGTACGTATAGGGGGCAGGGGCATTTTAGTCTTTTGGTATTAGGGTTGCTTAACCCTTAAGCTGTGTCCCCCTATATATGTATCTACTTGACAGGCTGTTAATGATTTAATTACTTTCCTAATCTAATTTGGTATCAGATTACTTTTTCTCTCTCCTCTCCCGATCTCACCCTGATGCCATCTACGGGCGCCGCCGCCGCCGCAGCCACGGGCGCCGCCTCCGCCGCGGCCTCGGGCGCCGCCGCCGTGACCTCGGGCGCGGCCGCCGTGGGCGCGCCGGCCCCGCCGCCCCCTCCTCTCGATTTCTGCCCGGTCGCGGCCGCTGCTGGGCTCAGCGCCGCTGACCTCGCCGACCCGGCCGCCCCCTACCCTGCGCCCGCCGCCACCGGGTCTGGCGGCGCCGGCCGCCCCGCCACCTCTCCTGGGGGCGCCGCCGCCAGATCCGGGGCTCCCAGCCCTGCGGCTGGCCTCCATGCCATCTCCCCCGGGCACACAGCCGCTGGACTACTCGGGCCCGGCTCTGGTGTGGCCGGCCCAGCCGCAGGCGGGTCCCTCGGCCTCCCCAGCGCCGCCTGGCCGCCGGGTTTCGCTGCTGGCATGGTTGGACCCGCCGGAGGACAGCACTGTCCCAGTACCGCCTGGCTGCCAAGCCACGGTGGCCCTGCTTTGAGCGCCGCCGGGCATGCTGTCCCTGCTGGATCCGGGGGACAGCCCTCTTCGCACGTCTCCGACGTCGCGACTGCCCTGGCCATCTCCCGTGAGCGGGAACGAGCGCTCGTCCTCGCCTTGGAGCAGGAACGTGCTGCTGCGGCCTCTCTCACACGTCAGCTCGAGGAGTCTCCGCCCGTACAGTGGAGCGACGCACAGGATACTCCAGGAGATGATGCTGCTTATACTACCTACTCGACGTCTCTTGTCGCTGCTCTACATGCCCAGGCGGCTGGCATACAGAACATCCGGACTCTTGTCCCGGTTGTTCTCAGCTCCGACTATACTTCCTTCGCTCGTTGGCGCAGCTTGCTTCTCCTGACGCTGCGACGCTTTCGGCTGGAAGACCATGTGCCGCGAGATGACTGCCCACTGGACGACTCGTGGATCTGCATGGACAGTCTTGTCCTTGCATGGATTCTCGGCACACTTTCTGAGGAGCTTTAGGATATCGTCACCCAGAAGGGTGGCGGTACAGCTCGTCAGGCCTGGCAGGTCCTCGAGCTTCGCTTCCAGGGGAACCAAGCGACCCGAGCTCTCCATATCCGGGCCCGCTTTGGTTCCACTGTCCAGGGTGATCTCTCCATTACTGCATATTGTCGACAGATGAAGGGTATGGCGGACGCCCTTCGTGACCTTGGAGATCTCATCCCGGACAGTACCCTCGTTCTTCAGGTCCTTCAGGGCCTGAATGAGCGCTACACCCACGTTCGCTCGTGGATTCTCCGCGAGAAGCCCTTTCCGACCTTCGAGAAGGTCTGGTCGGACCTCGAGCTCGAGGAGATCACCCAGGGCGGCTCTACTGCTTCCTTCCCTGCCGCGGCCTTCTACGGCTCAGGGTCGTCTTCACGCCCTCCTCCACCTGCTGGTTCTGGGGGCCAGCTTCCTCGTCCACCTACCACACCAGGAGTCCCTGCTACCTCCGGTGGTGGTGAGAACCGCCGTCGTGGCAGACGTGGTGGCCGTGGTGGAGGGACTGGTGGAGGTGGTACGACCAGTGCTGGTGGTACCCCTGGTGGTGCTGGTACTACTGGTGGCAGTAGAGGTGGTCGGGGTCAGGGTGGTGTGACCTGGCCCACACCCTTTAACCCGTGGACTGGCTAGATCTTGATGTGGTCTGGGCCGTCCCCGGGTCTCCCGGCACTTCGCCCACCACGTCCTCAGCCGGCTTACGTGACTACTCCGACTTACGGCGGGCCTGTCTACGCTGCTGGTGGACAGTGGACCCTGCCCCCTGGTGGACCAGGCTACTCTGCTGCTGGGCCCTCCTCTCTGGCCAACTGGGCTTCGGGGAACCCAGTTGGTCGGCCCAAGTTGTCGGCACCACACTCTGACCCTGCTCAGGGCTGGGATCGCCAGTCACTTGCGTCTTCTTTCAGTACGATGAGTCTCACACCACCTAGCCCCGAGTGGGTTGTGGACTCCGGAGCTTCGTACCACACCACCCCTGACGCTGGTATACTTTCTTCTACCCACCCTTCCCACCCTTCTTTTCCTTCTTCTATCGTTGTTGGGAATGGGTCTGTCCTTCCGGTCACCTCAGTAGGTGACTCGGGTTGGTTGGGGTCTTTCCGTCTTCGTGATGTTCTTGTTGCTCCGGACATCATTCATCACCTTCTTTCTGTTCGTCGATTTACCACTGACAACCATGTTTCTATCGAGTTTGATCCTTTTGGTTTGTCTGTGAAGGATCTTACTACCCGGCGTCTTCTTCTCCGATGTGAGAGCTCAGGGCCCCTGTACACGATGAGACTTCCTGCTTCCGCTTCGCCCTCGCCTTTTTGCCTGACTACGACAGCTCCGTCGACTACTTGGCATCGTCGACTTGGCCACCCCGGTGCTGAAGTTATGTCGAAGCTGTTTCGTAGTTTAGTGATCTCGTGTACTAGGGATTCTCATGAGTCTTTATGCCATGCTTGTCAGTTGGGTTACCATGTTCGGCTTCCTTTTCCACATTCTGTAACCCATGTGGAGCACCTTTTTGACCTGATTCACTGTGATCTATGGACCTCACCTGTTCTCAGTGTTTCTGGCTACAAATATTATCTGGTGATTGTTGATGATTTTTCCCATTATTCGTGGACCTTTCCATTGCGACAGAAGTCCGATACGTTTGCTACTCTCTCTCACTTCTTCGCTTGGGTTTCCACACAGTTTGGGTGTACCATCAGGGCTGTCCAGTGCGACAACGGCCGCGAGTTTGATAACTCCGCGTTTTGTCACTTCTTGCTTTCCCACGGGGTCCAATTCCGCATGTCTTGCCCTTACACTTCCCCCCAGAATGGCAAGGCCGAGCGTATGATTCATACCACCAACGATGTCATGCGCTCCCTGATGTTCCAGGCTTCTATTCCTGCTTGCTACTGGGCAGAGGCCCTTCACACCGCTACCTTCCTCATTAATCGCCTTCCTACAAAGGCGATTAGTGCTCCCACCCCTCACTTCGCTCTTTTTGGTACCACCCCTCTTTATGAGCACCTTCGAGTCTTCGGGTGTGCGTGCTACCCTAATCTTTCTGCTACCGCCCCTCATAAGCTCGCGCCTCGTTCGACTCGATGTGTTTTTCTTGGGTACTCCCCCGATCATAAGGGGTACCGGTGTCTAGACCTCACTACTCGTCGTATCTTGGTCTCCCGACACGTCGTATTCGACGAGTCCTCCTTCCCTTTCGCTGGGTCTTCTTCTGATTCGGTCTCCGAGTTGGATTCTCTCTTTTCCACTGATCCTACGGCCGCTCCTGTCCAGCGACCTTGTTTTTTACCCTCTGCAGGTCTTCCTCTAGCTGCGCCAGACACGACCACGGTGTCTCAGACGCCACCTGTCGTGCCTCTCGCGGCTCCGGCGTCCTTGCCGCCACTGGCCGTTCCTCCGACGGCCCCGACGTCGTCTGCTGCGCCACGCGCGGCTCCAGCGTCTCCGACGACGTCCGCTGCGCCACGCGCGGCCCCAGCGTCTCCGACGACGTCCGCTGCGCCACGCGCGGCCCCAGCGTCTCCGACGACGTCCGCTACGCCACGCGCGGCCCCAGCGTCTCTGACGGCGTCCGCTGCGCCACGCGCGGCTCCAGCGTCTCCGGCGTCGTCCGTCACGCCTCACGTGACTTCGATGTCCACGACAGTGTCTCCGACGCCCACGACGGTGTCTTCGCCGTCGTCAGCCGCACCACCTGCGGCCCCTGGACCTCGGTACGCCGATCCCGCTTTCGTCTATCAGCGACGAGCGCGGATTGGTGGACCGTCCTCTTCGCGCCCTGCGGACCTGGTGTACCACCCTCCGCTGCTTCACCGGGACCCTCGTCACGTTCACCCGATGGTGACTCGACGGGCTGCCGGCGTCCTTCGACCTGTGGAGCGCTTCTCCGGGGTCGTTCTCTCGTCCTCGACCCCTCCGGAGCCTGCCTCGTCACCCATCTCGCCTATCCCCTCTTCTGTCCGTAGCGCCCTCGCCGATCCTCATTGGTGTCGGGCTATGGAAGAAGAGTATGCGCCCTACTTGCCAACCGGACCTGGGACCTGGTTCCCCGTCCTGGTCGTGGCAATGTTGTCACGGGCAAGTGGGTATTCACGCATAAGAGGAGGGCGGATGGGTCTCTAGAGAGGTACAAGGCACGGTGGGTGCTTCGCGGTTTCACGCAGCGTCCCGGCGTTGACTACGACGAGACCTTCAGCCCGGTGGTGAAGCCGGCGATAGTTCGTACCGTTCTGTCGCTGGCTCTGTCGCGTTCTTGGCCTGTCCACCAGCTGGACGTCAAGAACGCCTTTCTCCACGGGACGTTGACGAGACGGTGTACTGTAGTCAGCCGACAGGGTTTGTTGATTCAGCCCGTCCCGACATGGTCTGCCGGCTGAACAAGTCCCTGTACGGGTTGAAGCAGGCGCCTCGGGCCTGGTACAGCCGGTTCGCCTCCTTCCTGGTCTCGCTCGGCTTCGTCGAGGCCAAGTCAGACACTTCGCTCTTCATCTACATGCGTGAGGGTGACACTGTCTACCTCCTCCTGTACGTTGACGATATTGTCCTCACGGCGTCCAGCCCGACTCTTCTTCAGCGCACGATCTCCGCCCTGCAGCGATCTCGGCCAGCTCCACCACTTCCTGGGCGTTGCGGTCGAGCACCGCCCGGGTGCTCCGTTCCTCCACCAGCGCCAGTACTGCCTGGATATCCTCGAGCGAGCGGGCATGGCTGATTGCAAGCCGTGCTCCACTCCCGTGGACACCCAGGCAAAGGTGTCTTCGGTCGACGGCGCCCCGGTCGGCGACCCCACCACTTACAGGAGTCTTGCAGGTGCACTCCAGTATCTCACCTTCACCAGGCCGGACATCTCCTACGCGGTTCAACAGGTGTGTCTCCACATGCATGATCCGCGGGAGCCACATCTCACGGCGGTGAAGCGGATCCTTCGGTACCTGCGTGGCACTCACGACTACGGCCTTCTTCTGCGGCGCGACTCTGCCTCCGAGCTGGTCGTCTACACCGACGCTGACTGGGCGGGCTGCCCGGACACCCGTCGGTCCACCTCCGGCTACGCCGTCTTCCTGGGCGGCAACCTCGTCTCCTGGTCCTCGAAGCGGCAGCACGTGGTGTCCCGCTCGAGTGCCGAGGCGGAATACCGCGCCGTGGCCAACGGCGTGGCCGAGTCCTCCTGGCTTCAGCAGCTGCTTCAGGAGCTCCACTCTCCCCTCGCTCGGAGTACGTTGGTCTACTGCGACAACGTCAGCGCCGTCTACCTGTCCACCAACCCGGTGCAACATCAACGCACGAAGCATGTAGGGATCGACCTTCACTTTGTTCGTGAGCGGGTGACTCTCGGGGAGGTGCGAGTCCTGCACGTTCCGACGTCGTCGCAGTTCGCCGACATCTTCACCAAGGGACTTCCTTCGACGGTGTTCACCGAGTTTCGGTCCAGTCTCAACATCTGCCGTGGCTAGATGTTGGGACTGCGGGGGGGGGGGGGGGGTGTTAGACTGTACGTATAGGGGGCAGGGGCATTTTAGTCTTTTGGTATTAGGGTTGCTTAACACTTAAGCTGTGTCCCCCTATATATGTATCTCCTTGACAGGCTGTTAATGATTTGATTACTTTCCTAATCTAATTGAAGAGACTGTCGTAGTCAGGGCAAGAGGCGGAGTGGAAGTAGGAAGACGCATCGTGTACAGGGGACCAATACTCTCACAGCGAAAGAGAATGCGTCGAGTAATAAGATCCTTCACAGTTAAACTATAAGGATCGAACTCAATGGAAACATGGTTGTTAGTAGTAAAACGACGAACGGAAAAAAGATGCCGAATGATGTCAGGAGCAACAAGAACATTACGTAGCTGAAACGAATCCGGCGAACCCGAGTCACCTACTGAGGTGACTGGAAGAGCCGACCCATTCCCAACAACGATAGATGAAGGATCAGAGGGACGGGAAGGGCGGGTAGAAGAGAGGATACCGACGTCAGGGGTTGTGTGGTACGAGGCACCGGAGTCCACCACCCAGTCAGGGCCAGACGACGTGACACCCCGCAGGTAGACTGACAGTGTAGAACGGGTCGCGACATGCCCTGGCGGTGGCGGCGCCGGGAAGGAAGACAACACGCTCGGACCCTCGACGGTCGTGCCAATAGAGTAGGCAACAGTCGGTCCAAGGACACCAGCCGATGGCGGCCGGGTACCCTGTGGCGATGATTGGGTCTGAACAGGAAACAACGGTCGCATGTCAGGAGGCAAGGCCGCGGCGGCCCAAGGTGGCGTGGCCGAGCCGGCGGCGGCATGGTGTACGGCGGCGTCGGCTGCCAGGTCAGAGCCAGTGATGACCGGATGTGGGCCGGTGGTGGCGGCCGAGGCGAGGCGGCGGAGGCCCTTAGTGGCGTGGCAGCGTACGGAGGCGGCTGCGGCCGGATCGGAGCCAGCGATAACCAGAGCTGGGCCGTCTGCGGTAGGGGCGAGGCAGCGACAGCCCACGGGGACGCCGCCGAGCCGGCGGTGGCTACAGGGGCGAGGCGGCGGCAGCCGAGGGCGGCGCGGCGGCTGTGGCGGAGGGTGGCACAACGGCGACGACCGAGGGTGGCGGCCCGGCCCACGCGTCCGGCAGCGGCGCGGCCCGGGCGGACGGCGGCAGCGTGATGGAGGCGGCGCCCCGCGGCGGCCGGATCTGACCACCAGGTGGCGGTGCAGCCCACGTGGCCCAAGCGGACGGCGGCGGCGTTGGTGAGGCAGCGGCTGCCCTGGGCGGCGCTGGTGAGGTGCCGACGACCCAGGGCGGCGCTGCCTAGCCGGTGGCGGCCGACCTCGAGGGCGGGGCGGCCACGCGCGGAACTGGCGAGGCGACCGCGGCCCAGCCAGCGGCGGCCGACCCTGAGGGTGGGGCGTCCCTCGGCGGTGCTGGGGAGGCGGCGGCGGCGAATGGTCCCGAGGGCGGGGCGGCGACAACAGAGGCGGAGAGAGGGAAGGAAGGAGGGGCAGGGGCCAGCGGTGGCGGCGGCGCGCCGGTTGGCGGTGGCTTCGGCGGCCCGCTCGACTGCATTTCAGGAGAGAGAGGAGAAAGAGTGTCTGATACCAAATTGGAAGGGAAAAGTTATCTCCATTAACTTCACAAAAGATACATATAGGGTACATTACAAGAGGGGCAAGAAGCCACACCCATATGGACTAAAGTGCCCCTAAATACACAATAGTCTAACACTTTCTATTATTGATATTAAAAAATGAATACACCACAAAAGGCTTACACTGCTTCTGGCTGCCACTAGTTTCTAGTGATAGTCAGTTGGCTGCAGTGCTTCATAGCCACTGAAGCATTTGAAGCACTGACTTTTGACATACCAAAATATTAATGTAAGATCAATTATTTTTAGGTCAACTTCAACTTTTGCAGTGCAAAATCTTTTGCATGATAGTTTAAGCCCTTGTGTATCTGCTTTTAAGTATGGAATGAACATGGCTTGATGCTTTCATGCCAAATGTTTGCTCCTTTGTTATGAAAATAATATATAACATGAGTGGTACCGAGGACACTACAACCGTGGCCACATCATTTATAGTTTTTTTTTTCAAGCAAACAGTCATAACATGGATAATTCAGCTGCACACATTACATTGTGCATTCTTTCTTTTTCTGCATTTACTTATTTAATGTGGCTGAAGGGCGGGCTTGGCGCAATGGTAGAGTCTCTCCACTTGAGTCCTGGAGGTCCCCGGGTTCGAACCAGCCTCCTTGCAAATTAAGCAAGGGAAATGCTATCTAGAAATTTCCTTCCCCATACTCCATATTATGTGGGAGCTTTCAGCACTAGGTACACCCTTTTTACTTATTTAATGTGGCTATAGCCAATAGCAGGGGGACCTAATAGGATGCATGGGTATGCAGCTGTATACCCATATACTACATATGTATATTGGTGACTGTAATTTGGGCAAAAATCATGACACGTGTGTGAACCAAACAAAAAAAAAGAATTTTCAATCTCCGTTGAACAAGAAAAGGAATGTCTTGCTATATAAATTTCCGTTTGCTTTTTGAAATGCTTTATGATCATGTTCCTGTTCCTAATTTCCAATACTGTGCAGCTTGCAGATTACTCCTGCATGTAATATGCCTCTGTTGTCAATCAAGAATGGAGGGAGGGTAGCTATTGTAAATCTTCAGGTACATGCTATTAAATAATATTGTATACTTGTTTATCTTTTTTTTTCGAGGGAAACTTGAGTATCAGAAAACAATAGTAACTTACATACTTTATTCTGTTTTAAATTAACATCACAAAGTTACCTTTTTAGAACTTTTTTTAAATAAAGTTACCTTAATAGAGTTGGAGAACATTCCTTTTTTATCACTTAAAGCTGCACTCAACCTCTTGGATTCCAGTATTTACCCTTGATCACGTGTGAATGATCAGAATATTTGGATGTTTCCTTTTTTGGTTTTTTTGGGAAATAAATCAAAATTCAAACTGGTCTTTAACTTGTGTTAGACTGTGTAATTAGTGGGATAATCAGGGGCATTTTAGTCCTTTGGATGGGATTAGGCTTAGGGGTTTAATAGTCTTTTCCCCTCACCTAATCCCTCTATACATTGTAACCTTAACCCCTCTGCATTCCATCGACTCTCCTGTAATATGGTATCAGAGCTAGGTTAATCTAGGATTAGGGATTAACCCTAATCACATGGTGCAGCCACCGCTACCACCATCTCCCAGCGCGCCGCCTCCGCCCTACCGCATGGCGCCGTCGCCATCTCCCAACGCGCAACCACCGCTCTCACTTGATCATAGCGCGCCGTCGCCGCCCCCAAATCCCATGACGCAGCCGCTGCTGCCATCTCCCAACGCGCAGCCCCCGCCGCCGCTGCTGGGCGCTGCGCCGCCGTCGGGCTTCAGGGCGAGCGCGCGTGGATCGCCGCCGCACCCAGCCAGCGCGCAGGGGGACCGCCGCTGCCAGCCTGCCAGGCGGTTTACCGGGAGGGGGGGGTGTCGCCGGATTGGCTGGCGCCCCCCTCCCTTGGCCGACCACAACCTTTGTTCCGCAGGGGTGGGGGGGGGGGGGGGGGGGTTGGCACGCCCCTCCCTCGGCCGGTCGCTGCCTCTGTTCCAGGGGTGCTGTCGCTGCCACCGTGTCTCCGAGGACCGGACCAGCCGCCGGCGGACCTCTTGTAGGTACCACCTGCAAACCTGCCACCGCCGTCATTTTCATGGCAGGTACTACCTCCGGGCTACAAGATTCCACCGCCACGTCTACCGGCCTCGACATCGACGGGGCACCACGACCACCGTCCCGCTGGTGATCCCGTTTCCAGTCGCTGGCGCCGCTGCTGATAGCGTGGCTACTGCCTCCTTCTACGGCACCGACACGACGGACACCTTCGGCATTGCCGCAGCCCTGGCTGCCTCTCGCGAGCACGAGCGGGCATATGCTCTCGCATTGAAGCAGGAGCGTGCCTCTGTGGCTGCTCTATCTCACCAGCTCGAGGAGAGTGCTCACCAACCGATGAATGCTGCCTATGAGCCTCCCTCAGACGCTGGTATATACTCAACTTCACTTGTGACTGCTCTTCATGCACAGGCCGCTGAGATTTAGAACATCCGAACGCTCGTGCCGGTTGTCCTCAGTTTCAAGTCTACCTCATACGCCCGGTGGCGTGACCTTGTGCTCCTCACGCCGAGGTGCTTCCGCCTCGACGACCATGTCCTCCAGGACGACTCTCCGGTGGATGTCTCCTGGTTCAACATGGACAACCTGGTCCTGTCCTAGATCCTTGGCTCCCTCTCTGAGGAGCTACAGCACATAGTCGGGCAGCGCGGTGGCGGCACTGCTCGTTGGGCCTGGCTAGTCCTCGAGCAGCGCTTTCTGGGGAACCGCGTGACTCGAGTCCTCCACATTAGCACGTGGTTCCAGAACACCGTCCAGGGTGACCGCTCCGTCTCCGCCTACTGCCGGGAGATGGAGGGCATGGCGGATGCTCTACGTGACCTTGGCGAGCCGGTCACTGACAGCGCTCTCGTCCTTTGGGTCCTTCAGGGCCTGAATGAGCGCTATTGTGACCTACGGACGTGGCTTCTCCGTCTGGAGCCACCCCTACTGTTGGTACCCTCAATACCGCGTACCCCCGCGCACAGGAGGAAACCGCCTAAGGACCTCGCCTCCTCCGCAGTGGCGAGCTCTGGGGCGCCGCGTATCCAGCAGGACCGGAGCTCCCCTCTCCTCAGAGGATAGCTCCGGGCCTGCCACGTGGCCTGAAGGCCGGACCTCGCCCCCTCCGCAGGGGCGAGCTCCGAAGGAGCCACGCGTCCGGTAGGGCCAGAGCTCCCCTCTCCTCAGAGGATAGCTCCGGGCCTGCCACGTGGCCCAGAAGGTGGGACCTCGCCCCCTCCGCAGGGGCGAGGTCCGATGGCGCCACATGTCCAGTAAGGCCGGAGCTCCCCTCTCCTCAGAGGATAGCTCCGGGCCTGCCACGTGGCCCAGAAGGCCGGACCTCGCCCCCTCCGTAGGGGCGAGCTCCGAAGGAGCCACGCGTCCGGCACGGCCAGAGCTACCCTCTCCTCAGAGGATAGCTCCGGGCTTGCCACGTGGCCCAGAAGGTCGGACCTCGCCCCTTCCGCAGGGGCGAGCTCCGAAGGAGCCACGTGTCTAGTAGGGCTGGAGCTCCCCTCTCCTCAGAGGATAGCTCCGGGCATGCCACGTGGCCACGAGCAGCGCTGCCCGCCCGGCGCGGTAGGCAGCAGGAGTAAAGGCGCGCCATGCCTTTACCGTACAAGGCATTCAAGACTCGTGCCTTCCCAAGACGCGGAGGCGCGGCGCACGCCTGTCAGGAGGCACTGTGATCTGTCGCAGTCAAGACAGGCGCGCAGTGTCAGAAGCTGCACAACGACAAGACATGCCCTGCCGCCCCTGCTATCATCAACGGCTACACTTAGCCTGCGACATGGGCAGGGCGGCAGGACGAGGACCTCGTAGCCAGCGCCAAGACTAGGTAGCTGGTAGGAAATCGCCCCGGGGCCACCTGTCGGGCCCTGTGGCCCACCTTGTAAGCCGCCCGAGCCTTGGACTATAAAAGGCTCGGGTAGGCAACGTTGCAAGGGGTTCGCCACTTTGCTGGTTCGAACTCCAGCGAGTTCAGCTCCCTCTAGGCCAAGGGTTCGGCAGTTCGCCACCCATCCACATACTCATGGAGACCAGTGCTCCAAGCACTCCCGTGGACGTAGGGTTTTACGCTCCGGTGGCCCGAACCACGTAAAAGTCCCGGTGTCAATCATCTC
This sequence comes from Neostapfia colusana, assembly GCA_030760725.1. Taxonomy (NCBI): domain Eukaryota; kingdom Viridiplantae; phylum Streptophyta; class Magnoliopsida; order Poales; family Poaceae; genus Neostapfia; species Neostapfia colusana. The sequence goes on along the minus strand of JASWHV010000017.1, from coordinate 24,192,311 downwards.
CTTCCTTCGTCCACCACGCGAGACCCTCCGAGAGGACTAGCCCCTCCGAAAAAGAACCTCCGCGGGCCGCCCTGAGCAGGCTCGGGGGAAGTATCGACCGCAGACGCTTCGACATTTGGCGCGCCAGGTAAGGGGCTTTTCCCTCTGGCGACGGGTCTACGCCGACGAAGATGACGAAGCTTCCTTCAGAGGCAAGCTCTTCGCGCCACCGTTCCAGGCGAACTCCGTCAACCATAAGATCTGCTGCGGCGCGGAGTGCAACTCAAGCAAGGGCATTAGCCGCCACAGAAGCGCTCCTGGTCAGTCCACCCGCTGCAGATGCTCCCCAGGGGGCCGCCCAGCACCTGCAAGACTCCTGTAAGTAGTGGGGTCAGAGACGGGTGTCCCGTCGGTAGCGGAGAGCTTCGCCTGAGTATCCACTGCAGTGGAGCACGGCTTGCACTCAGCCATGCCCGCTCGCTGGAGGATATCCAGGCAGTATTGTCGCTGGTGAAGGAATAAGCCGCCTGGTTGGTCCTCGACCGCAATGCCCAGGAAGTGGTGGAGACGACCCAGGTCCTTCATAGCGAACTCCTGCTGTAAAGCGGAAATGGTGCGCCGAAGGAGAGCCAGACTAGACGCTGTTAGTACAATGTCATCGACGTACAGTAGGAGGTAAGCAGTGTCACTGCCACGTCGATAGACAAACAGCGAAGTGTCCGACTTAGCTTCGACGAACCCCTGTGAGACCAAGAAGGAGGCGAACCGGCTATACCAGGCTCGCGGTGCCTGCTTCAGTCCGTATAGGGATTTGTTTAGCTTACAGACCATGTCTGGGTGAGCTGAATCAACAAACCCCGCCGGCTGACTGCAGTACACCGTCTCGGTCAGTGTACCGTGGAGGAAGGCATTCTTGACGTCCAACTGGTGGACAGGCCAAGAACGCGAGAGAGCCAGCGACAGAACGGTACGAACCGTTGCCGGCTTTACCACCGGGCTGAAGGTCTCGTCGTAGTCGACTCCAGGGCGCTGAGTGAAACCCCGGAGTACCCACCGTGCCTTGTACCTCTCCAAGGTACCATCCGCCTTCTTCTTGTGCGTGAACACCCACTTGCCTGTGACAATATTGCCACGACCAGGATGGGGAACCAGGTCCGGTTGGCAAGCAGAGCCTCATACTCTTCCTCCATAGCGCGGCGCCAGTGAGGGTCGGCGAGGGCGCTACACACGGAAGTAGGTATGGGTGAGATCGAAGAAGAATCGGTCGGTGGAGAAGTCGTCGACGAGAAGGCAGCTCCAGCGAAGCGCTCAACTGGCCGAAGACTCCCGGACGCACGTCGAGTCACCATCGGGTGGACGTGACCAGGTTCCCTGTGGAGAAGAGGAGGGTTGTACACCGGACGCTCGGGTACACCAACCTTCTCTCGTCTCGGGGCCACGCGTGGTGCAGCTGGAGTCGGGCCGCCCCCCCGTGCTCGTCGCTGGTAGACATGTACGGGGTCGGCGAAGCGAGAAATCGCCGTCGGTGCAGCGCCTGGTGACGTCGGGCTTGCTGCAGGTGATGTCGGGGAAGCTGAGGCCACGTGTGGCGCAGTAGTCGACGTTGGGGACGCCGAGGCCGCGCTTGGCGCAGCAGGCGTCGTCGGGGACACCGGGGCCGCGCGTGGTGCAGTGGGTGACGTCGGGGGTGCCGAGGCCGCGCGTGGCGCAGCTGGTGGCATCGGGGACGCCGGTGCCGCGCGTGGCGCAGCAAGTGGCGTCAGGGACGCCGGGGCCACGTAAGGCACAACAGGTGGCGTGGAAGACGCCGAAGTCGTGCGTGGTGCAGCGGGTGGGTAACCTGCAAGAGGTAACCGACAAGGTCGCTGTACAGGAGCGGCCTCGGGGTCAGTAGAGAAGAGGGAATCAAACTCAGCGACGGAGTCAGAGGACGGGGTGGAAAAGGGAAAGGAAGACTCGTCGAAGACGACGTGTCGGGAGATCATGATACGACGAGTGGTGGGGTCAAGGCACCTGTACCCCTTATGGTCAGGGGAGTACCCAAGGAAAACACACTGAGTCGAGCGAGGCGCAAGCTTATGGGGAGCTGTGGCAGAGAGGTTCGGGTAGCAAGCGCACTCGAAGATGGTTGTAAAGAGGATGGGTGCCGAACAAAGCGAAGTGAGGGGTGGGAGCACTAATCGCCTTAGTAGGAAGGCGATTAATGAGGTAGGTGGCAGTGTGAAGCGCCTCCGCCCAGTAGCGAGCAGGGGTAGAAGCCTGAAACATCAGGGAGCGCATGACATCATTCAGCACCTTCTTTCCGTTCGTCGTTTTACTACTGACAACCATGTTTCCCTTGAGTTTGATCCTTATGGTGTAACTGTGAAAGATCTTACTACTCGACGCATTCTCTTTCGCTGTGATAGAACGGGTCCCCTGTACACGATGCGTCTTCCTGCTTCCGCTCCGCCTTTGCCCTGACTACGACAACTTCTTCGACCATTTGGCATCGTCGGCTTGGCCACCCCGGTGCTGATGCTATGTCGAAGTTGTCTGGTAGTTCAGTGATTTCGTGTACTCGGGGTACCCATGAGTCTCTTTGCCATGCTTGTCAGTTGGGTCGCCATGTTCGACTTCCTTTTCCGCACTCTGTCACTCGTGTCGAGCACATCTTTGATTTGATTCACTGTGATCTTTGGACTTCACCTGTTCTTAGTGTTTCTGGATGCAAGTATTACTTGGTGGTAGTGGATGATTTTTCGCACTATTCGTGGACTTTTTCCTTGCGACAGAAGTCTGATACTTTCGGTACTCTTTCTCACTTCTTCGCTTGGGTGTCCACCCAGTTTGGGCGCACGATTCGTGCGGTCCAGTGCGACAACGGATGTGAGTTTTACAACTCTACGTTCCGTGACTTTCTGCTTTCTCGCGGTGTTCAGTTGCGCATGTCATGCCCGTACACTTCCTCCAACACGGCAAGGCTGAGCGCATGATTTGGACCACCAACGATGTCATGCGCTCCCTGATGTTTCAGGCTTCAACAACGATAGATGAAGGATCAGAGGGACGGGAATGGCGGGTAGAGGAGAGCAGTGTTTTCAAGTCGTCCGACTAATCGCGATTAGTCGCGATTAGTCGTCCTTATCGCCCAGTTGATCACGATCAGGCCTATCGACTCGATCAGGGCGACTAGAAACCTAGTCGTCCGACTAGTCGTCCTAGTCGGGCGACTAGTCGTCCGACTAGGGGGTCTGGCGATCAGGCTGACTTTGAAAAAAATATGGGCCTCCTGCTGCTAGCCCATTAGGGTTCAGTACCTTCTCTCCTTTGTTCTGTTTAACTCCTCTGCTCTTTTCGATCCCAGCAAAAAATGGAGGCTTCCAACTTGATGATGACATGCTTTTTTAGAATAAATTGTTGCTGAACTGAACTTTTGTTTTTATGAACTAAATTACGAATTGTTTGTCTATTTTTTAGTCTTTCTGAACTCTTGCTATTAACATAGTGCATAAATGTGAACTCTTGCTGTTTTTATTGTCTCTGTGTTTTAACTCTTGTTGTTTGTTGAACTGTTCAGAAACAGAAGTTCTAATGCTGCCTTTGTGTTGTGAGTATAATAGTATATGTTTCTCCTAATCAACTATTGACTGTTTTATCCATCTAGTCAGTCTATATATCTCTTGTGTAATACTAATGGAGAATGCTCTTGTTTATAAATATATATCTGTACATATATATATACACAATATGTTGTAAACTGCTAATATATGATTATATATATATATATATATATATATATATATATATAGGGTCGACTAGAAACCTGCAACAGAAAATAGACAGGACGACTAGAGGGTCGACTAGGATCGACTAGGGTCGACTAGTCGCCCTAGTCGACGATTAGTCGTCCTAGTCGACCTAGTCGCCCCTCAAGCGACTAGGGTCGACTAGGCGACTTGAAAACATTGGAGGAGAGGATACCTACGTCAGGGGTGGTGCGGTACGAGGCACCGGAGTCCACCACCCAGTCAGGGCCAGAGGGCGTGAGACCCCGCAGGTAGACCGACGGTGTAGAATGGGTCGCGACATTGCCCCGGCGGTGGCGGCGCCGGGAAGGAAGACAACACGCTCGGACTCTCAACGGTGGTGCCAACAGAGTAGGCACCAGCCGATCTAGGGTAGGCAACAGAGTAGGCGGCACTGTCGTAGGGGGCTGCAGGACCGGCGGCCCAAGGGGCGGCTGCAGCTGCCGCGGGCCAGGCAGCGGCACGATCGTGGGGCGCTGCAGAGGTGACGACGGCAGGCCAGGCGGCAGCAGCGGCTCGAGGGGGTGGCAGCGTTGGGGGCTGCAGGAGCGCCGGCGGCGCATGGTGGCAGCGGCGCGGCGGCGGCCCAGGGCGGCTGCGAGGCGGCGCCAACTGCGGTTGGCAAGGGTCCAGCGGCTGTACCCCCGGGCGTCTGCCAGTCCCAAATCCGGTCGGTACGGGCGCAGATACGGCGGCGGCGCCCCAGGGCGTGGAGGCCCAGGGAACAGCGGCGCGGGCTGGGGGTGCGCCGGCGGCAGAGACAGCGGCCCCATTAGGTGGTGCGGCGGCGTGGCTGGGCTGCGCACCGGCGGCGGCAATACCAGCAGGCGGCGCAGCAGCGCAAGCGCGCGGCTCCGGCGGTCGACGCGCCGGCGAGGCCGGCGGCAGCGCAGGCACGCGGGGCGCTGGCGGCGGCGGCGGTGCAGGGCCACTGCGGCGGCGGCGGCTGGGCCTGGGTCATTAGGGTTAGGGTTAGGCCCTAATCCTAATTAGTTCCTAGCTGATACCATATTAGAGTAGCAATTGTGGCTGTATTAGATGATCAGAATAATGAGGTACAGGGATGATTATATAGAGAGATTAGGTGAGGGAAAAAGACTAAACTACCCCTAACCCTAATCCCTCACTAATGACTAATATGCCCCTGTGACACACATAATTACAGTGTCTAACAGTGACAAAGCAGAGGCGGCTCCCCTTTCCCCAGCATTCGAGCTTCCGAGCCAAGGAGCGGCTCGACCTCGTGCACAGGGACTTGTGTGGCCCGGTGACACCGGCTACACCGGGAGGACGACGTTACTTCCTGCTGCTTGTCGATGACCTCTCCCGTTACATGTGGGTGATGGTCCTCGGCAACAAGGGAGAGGCTGCGAACGCCATAAGTCCCGCGCAGGCCATTGCGGAGGCGGAGTGCGTCCGCAAGCTGCGCGTCCTGCGCACCGACAATGGTGGCGAATTCACGGCGGCTGAATTCACGTCGTACTGCGCGGATGAGGGTGTTCAACGCCACTACTCCGCGCCGTACAACCCGCAGCAGAACGGCGTCGTCGAGCGACGTAACTAGACGGTTGTGGGGATAGCTCGGGCCCTCCTCAAGCAGAGGGGAATGCCGGCTATCTTCTGGGAAGAGGCGGTGGTGACGGCGGTCTACATCCTCAACCGCTCGCCCACCAAGGCTCTCAATGGCAGGACGCTGTACGAGGCTTGGCATGGGCGCAAGCCGACAGTCTCTCACCTACGGGTCTTCGGCTGTCTAGCATTCGCCAAGGAGCTTGGCCACATCAGCAAGCTCGACGACAGGAGCACTCCAGGCGTGTTCATCGGCTACGCGGAGGGCTCGAAGGCCTACCGCATTCTTGACCCAGGAACACAGCGCGTGCGCACGACACGTGATGTAGTGTTCAATGAAGGGCGAGGATGGGCATGGGACAAGGCAGTAGACGACCGCTCGACTCTGACATACGACAACTTCATCGTCGAGTACGTCCACTTCAAGGGAACTGGGGGAGTAGGCAGCTCTTCTCCACCAACTTCAGCGCAACGCTCCCCAGTCGTGACCTCGGCTGTGACGACCTCTCCACCACCACAGCCGGCGACCCCACGCACTCCAGCACCGACTGCCATCCCTCCGGGTACGTCCACTCCGACACCAGCTCGTGTCGAGCACAAACCGGTGTAGTTCGTTACTCCGCTCTCCCACGACGAGGAGCTCATCGACGCGTACCATGATGGCGAGCCGTTGCGGTATCGTACGATGGAGGATCTTCTCGGTGACCAGTCAGTGCCGGGACTGGTCCCTCGCGATCTGGAGGCGCAGTTGCATCTTGCGTGCGACGACGAGCCTCGGTCTTTCGCGGAGGCTGAGAGACACGCGGCATGGCGTGCCGCGATGCAGTCGGAGATGGACGCGATTGAGAACAACCGCACCTGGGAGCTTGCTGACCTCCCTCATGGTCACCGCGCGATCACCCTTAAGTGGGTGTTCAAGCTGAAGAGGGATGAAGTCGACGCCATCGTCAAGCACAAGGCTCGCTTGGTGGCACGCGGTTTCGTGCAACAGGAGGGGATCGACTTCAACGATGCCTTCGCGCCCGTGGCGTGGATGGAATCTGTGCGACTCCTCCTTGCGCTGGCTGCTCAGTAAAAGAGGGCTAATGATGATTGTAATGAGATGATGGAAAAGCTGGAGTACAGGTGTGATTATATAGAGGGATTAGGAGGGGAGAAAAGACTAAACTACCCCTAACACTAATCCCTCTCTAATGACTAATATACCCTGTGTCACACCCCTAATTACAGTGTCTAACACCCCCCCGCAGTCACAACATCTAGCCGCTACAGATGTTGAGACTGGACCGAAACTCGGAGAACAGCGATGACGAGAGGCCCTTCGTGAAGATGTCGGCGAACTGCGTCGTCGTCGGGACATGGTGTACGCGAACCTCGCCCCGTGCAACCCGCTCACGAACAAAATGAAGGTCGATCTCCACATGCTTCGTGTGCTGATGCTGGACCGGGTTGGTGGAGAGGTACATGGCGCTGACGTTGTCGCAGTAGATGAGGGTGCTCTTGATGACATGAGTGTGGAGCTCCTGAAGTAGCTGCTGAAGCCAGGAGGCCTCAGCTACGCCGTTAGCCACGGCGCGATACTCCGCCTCAGCACTCGAGCGCGACACTACGGGCTGTCGCTTTGAGGACCAGGAGACAAGGTTGCCGCCCAGGAAGACGGCGTACCCAGAAGTAGAGCGTCGTGTGTCCGGGCAGCCTGCGCAGTCAACGTCTGTGTACACAACCAGCTCGGAGGCCGTGTCACGCTGAAGAAGGAGGCCGTAGTCGAGGGTGCCTCGTAGGTACCGAAGAATCCGATTGACAACGGTGAGATGCGGTTCCCTCGGGTCATGCATGTGGAGGCATACCTGCTGGACCGCATATGAGATATCTTGCCTGGTGAAGGTGAGGTACTGGAGAGCACCTGCAAGACTCCTGTAAGAAGTGGGGTCAGAGACGGGTGTCCCGTCGGTGGCGGAGAGCTTCGCCTGAGTATCCACTGGAGTGGAGCACGACTTGCAATCAGCCATGCTCGCCCGCTGGAGGATATCCAGACAGTACTGTCGCTGGTGAAGGAATAGGCCGCCTGGTCGGTCGTCGACCGTAATACCCATGAAGTGGTGGAGACGACCTAGGTCCTTCATAGCGAACTCCTGCTGTAAGGCAGAAATGGTTCGCTGAAGCAGAGTCGGACTAGATGCTGTTAGTACAATGTCATCGACGTACAGTAAGAGGTAAGCTGTGTCACTGCCCCGTCGATAGACAAACAGCGAAGTGTCCGACTTAGCTTTAACAAACCCCTGTGAGACCAAGAAAGAGGCGAACCGGCTGTACCAAGCTCGCGGTGCCTGCTTCAGTCCGTACAGGGATTTGTTCAGCTTACAGACCATGTCTGGGTGAGCTGAATCTACAAATCCTACCGGCTGACTGCAGTACACCGTCTCGGTCAGTGTACCGTGGAGGAAGGCGTTCTTGACGTCCAACTGGTGGACGGGCCAAGAACGTGAGAGAGCTAGCGACAGTACGGTACGAACTGTCGCCGACTTCACCACCGGGCTGAAAGTCTCGTCGTAGGCAACTCCAGGGCGCTGAGTGAAGCCCCGGAGTACCCAACGAGCCTTGTATCTCTCCAAGGTGCCATCCGCCTTCTTCTTATGCATGAATACCCACTTGCCTGTGACAACATTGCCACGACCAGGACGGGGAACCAGGTCCCAGGTCCGGTTGGCAAGCAAGGCCTCATACTCTTTCTCCATAGCGCGGCGCCAGTTAGGGTCGGTGAGGGCGCTACGCACGGAAGTAGGTATGGGCGAGATCGAAGAAGGCTCGGTCGGTGGAGATGTCGTCGACTAGAAAGCGGCACCATCGAACCGCTCCACTGGTCGAAGACTCCCGGACGCACGTCGAGTCACCATCGGGTGAACGTGACCAGGATCCCTGTGAAGTAGAGGGGGGTTGTACACCGACCGCTCGGGTACAACCATCTTCTCTCTTCGTGGGTAGACGAGAGTGGGTCTCGATGCCGCGCGTGGCGTCGCCGGAGCAGGAGCCCCTCCTCGCGCTCGTCGCTGGTAGACAAGTGCGGGGTCAGCAAAACAAGAAGACGTCGTCGGTGCTGCGCGTGGCGCGGCTGGTGGCGTCGTACTCGTTGCAGGTGACGTCGGGGAGGTAGCTGGTGATGCCGCTGGTGCCGTACGTGGTACAGCTGGTGACGCCGAGGGCACCTGGGGTACATTAGATGGTGTCGGGGAAGCCGAGGCCGCGCGTGGCGCAGCAGGTGACGTCGGAGGCGTCGATGCCACACGGGGTGCAGTGGGTGACGCCTGAGACATCGATGCCACACGAGGTGCAGCAATCGGTGTCGAGGGCATCTGGGACATAGCTCGTGTCGATCCTGCAGAAGAAATAGGCCAAGGCAACTGGGGGCAGCCTCGGGGTCAGTAGGAAAAAGGGAGTCCAACTCTGTGGTGGAATCAGAAGAGGTGGTGGAAAAAGGAAAAGATGACTCGTCGAAGACGACGTGCCGAGAGATCAAAAGACGGTGGGTGGTGAGATCTAAGCATCGGTAACCCTTATGATCATGGGAATACCCAAGAAAAACACACCGTGTCGAGCAGGGCGCAAGCTTATGTGGGGCGGTGGCGGAAAGATTAGGGTAGCAAGTGCATCCGAAAACTCGAAGGTGATAATAAAGAGGATTAGTGCCATATAGAGCAAAGTAGGGGGTGGAGGCACGAATCGCCTTGGTGGGAAGACGATTGATCAGAAGTGTGACAGTATGAAGAGCCTCCACCCAGTATCGGGCTGGAATAGATGCCTCGAACATCAGGGAGCGTATGACATCATTAATGGTGCGAATCATGCGCTCTGCCTTGCCGTTTTGAGGAGAGGTATACGGACAAGACATGCGTAGCTGTACCCCATGTGCGGAGAGAAAATTACGAAACGCAAAGTTATCAAACTCACGTCCGTTATCGCACTGGACAGCTCTGTTGGAAATCCGGGGATTAATTTCCTCTAATCTCTTCTCTTGATCTATTCTCAAAGGGGGGGCTGTATATATAGCCCCAAATTACAGAGTCCTTATCTAATACTAACTCCTACTCTTATTGGACTAGGACTCTATCTCTAACACCAATTATTCTAGAAAAACGGGATTATATCCAACAATCACCCCCTAATCTCGTTTTTCTAGATCACACTCACACTAATTAGGATGGAGACACACTTCCACCCTAAACACACTTTCGGGATGGACACAACTGCACCCCCAGGATGGTCACATCTACACCCTGCACAACTCAATTTTGGGATGGGCACGTCTTCATCCCCAGGATGGCCGCATCTTCATCCTGTACACAAATTCGGGTTGGTCACATATTCAACCCCAGGATGGGCTCATCTTCATCCTGCACACGCATTTAGGTTGGTCACATCTTCAACCCCAGGATGGACTCATCTTCATCCTGCATTTGATCTCGGAATGGACACATCTTCATTCCGACCACATTCGAGATGGTCACATCTTCATCTCGAGCACACCTCGCATTGGCCTGCTTTTCCGCACGCGACAGAGCACCCAATATTCTTCTTCGTCACCTTCATCGTCGTGGCGATAGCACCTCGGGTCGGTGATCTCGTACTCCTCCAAGATCCATCCCGTGCTACGACGCTTCCCGAGTTCTCCGCGCATGTAGAAGCAAAACTTGACCATACGCCATTGCACCACAACTCCCATATTGGAAATTGACTGTGCACACTTGGTCGCGCTATGCTTCCAGATGTCGCCGCCACTAGACTGCTGTACTCGAGGCTTGCTCCGCCTGCGTAACGTGAAGAAATATCCCAAGTCACGCAGGTTGTAGTTTGCTAACAGGTCCCACGGCGTCACATCATAGAAGTCTGCTTCTATCACAATGCCCACCTCACGCGGTGGAAAACCACGCAGCTGTGGTCGGAGAAAGTGAAGCACCAACTCGTCCTCTGTTGGTCTGAAAGTCGAATTATGTGTCATGTTCTGCAGACACCTCCTTGATTATGGGCTAGCACTTGACTTCCTCTAGCCCACCTCAGCCAAGCCGGCCCAGCTGAGCACACTAGGCCTTTGTTGGCCCAGGTCAGCCCAGCTGGCCCACTCTATCTCCCAAACCCTAGCAGCATCTCTCTCCAAGCCAGCCGCCAGCTTCCAGTGCTCGCCGCCGTGCTCCAAGGCAGAGCTGCCGCCACCTCTTTGCTCTGCCCAGCCGCTTGGCTCACCTCCCCGCCAGATGCGTCTCCGCGCTCCTCCACGCCGCCCTGGACCACCAGGACCTCGGCCTCCTCGACGGCGGCCTTCCGCGCGGCAGCAGCTGTTGCCCAGCTCGAGCACAGCGGGCCCAGTTCCGCTGTTGTTGCCACCTTCCGACCGCTCGCCCGCCTTGGACAACCCCGGTCTGGGGACCTTCCTCCTCAAGCAGGCGCGTGACGCCATGGTCTCCGAGGACCCCGAGCCGCTGCGGCACTCGAGCGCCCGTGGCTCCGAGCTCGATCTCGTCATGAGCCTCTGCGTCGACCGACGGGGAAGCCGACCGCAGGGACCGCCGGAGCGCTGCACCGCCTACCAGCCTACCCTCGACGCGCTCCTCGCCCATCTGAGGTACGCTCATCCCTTGATCCGCCTGCCTCGGCGCGGTACCCTCCCTCTGCTCAGTCGCCGCCTCTTCTGCCTTGCACACCGCGCAGCCCTGCACGGCCTCCTCCCCTCCGACAGCCACCGAGCTCCCCCTGTGAGATCCCGTTGGCCACGTTCGATCGCTTCTTGCTGCCGGGTGTCAGCAGCTCCGCGCCAGCACAGCCGCCGCCGAGGACGCCTCCCGCAGACCGTGCGCCCGCCGCCCTTGCAGCTTGTGCCCGCCCGGCCACCTGCGCCGCCTCCTCCGCGCGCCTAGGGGTTGGCCGCCCCGGGAGCATGTTCTCCCGGGGCAGCACAGGGTTAGATCCTAAACCCTAGCTCTGATGCCAATTGTTGGAAATCCGGGGATTAATTTCCTCTAATCTCTTCTCTTGATCTATTCTCAAAGGGGGGGCTGTATATATAGCCCCAAATTACAGAGTCCTTATCTAATACTAACTCCTACTCTTATTGGACTAGGACTCTATCTCTAACACCAATTATTCTAGAAAAACGGGATTATATCCAACAAGCTCGAATGGTACGCTCGAATTGAGTAGAAATCCAAACGAAGAAGTGAGAAAGAGTGACGAAAGTCTCAGACTTCAATCGTAATGGAAAAGTCCAGAAGTGAGAAAAATCATCAATTATCACCAAATAGTAATTAAAGCCCGATATACTGGAAATGGGAGATGTCCACAAATCACAATGTATAAGATCGAATGAGTGCTCAACATGAGTCACAGATGTGGGAAAAGGGAGGCGAATATGGCGACCAAGCTGACAGGCATGACATAGGGAGTCATGTGTACCCCTAGAACACGAGATAACTGAGCTACTGGACAACTTTGACATAGCATCTGCACCAGGGTGGCCAAGCCGACGATGCCAGATGGTAGATGAAGCTGTCGTAGTCAAAGCAAATGGCGGTGATGCAGCGGAAGTAGGAAGCCGAAGTGTGTATAGGGGCCCCGAGCTATCACATCGGAAAAGAGGTCCCCGGGTGGAAATATCCTTCACAGACAAACCGAAAGGATCAAATTCAATGGAAACATTGTTGTAAGTGGTAAAACGGCAAACAGAAAGTAAGTTCTGAATGATATCCGGAGCAACAAGCCGGAGCATCTTAGAATCACCTACTGAGGTGACCGGAAGAACGGACCCATTTCCAACAACGATAGATGAAGGAAAAGAGGGATTGGGAGGATGGGTGGAAGAGAGTATACCGGAATTAGGAGTGGTATGATATGATGCTTCGGAATCAACTACCCAGTCGGCACCAGGTGGTGTAAGGTGCATGGTGCTGAAGGAGGAAGCAAGCGACTGTCGATCCCACGTCGACGGTGGCTCCTGAAGGGGTGCCGATGGCTCTGAGTTCCCAACAGGGTAGTCAGTGCCTCCGTAGGTCGGGGCTGACTGTCCGCCAGAAGAGTATCCAGGCCCACTATAGGCCTGAGCTATCGGCCCACCAGCACTGTGGGCTGGTCCACTGTAGCCGGGGGTAGCCGTGAACGCTGGCTGAGGACGTGGTGGTCGTGGAGGCTGAGAACCCAGGGACGGTCCAGGCCACATGTAGATCTGGCCAGTCCACGGGTTGTAGGGTGTGGGCCAGGGTGCACCTCCCTGGCCGGTACCACCACTACTACCAGTAGTCGAAGCCGTGGGGGTGCTGCCTGCACTGCTGCCACCACGGCCGCCGTTCTTTCCTCGGCGACGACGGTTTCCACCTCCTGTACTGGTAGGAGTAGAAGGTGGACGTGACGGTGGTCCACCAGCCGCTGGTAAGGGTGGACGAGGGGACTGCCCGGAGCCATAGAAAGCTGTGGCAGATCCAGAGCCAGTAGAGCCTCCTGCAGTGATCTCTTCAAGTTCAAGATCAGACCATACCTTCTCGAAGGTAGGTAGTGGCTCCAGTCGAAGTAGCCATGTCCGTAGGTGACAATAGCGCTCGTTCAGGCCCTGAAGGACCTGAAGGACAAGAGCGCTGTCGGTGACCGGCTCACCAAGGTCACGTAGGGCATCCGCCATGCCCTTCATCTCCTGACAATAGGTGGAGATGGAACGATCACCCTGAACGGTGTTCTGGAACCGAGTGCTGATGTGGAGGGCTCGAGTCGCATGGTTCCCTAGAAACCGTTGCTCGAGGACTAGCCAGACCTGTCGAGCAGTACCGCCACCGCGCTGCCTGACGATGTCCTGTAGCTCCTCTGTCAGGGAGCCAAGGATCCAGGATAGTAACAGGCTGTCCATGCTGATCCAGGACACCTGTACTGAAGACTCATCCTGGAGGACGTGGTCATCGAGGCAGTAGCGCCTCAGCGTGAGGAGCACCATATCACGCCACCGGGCATATGAGGTGGACTCGGAACTGAGAACAACCGGCACGAGCGTCCGGATGTTCTGAATCCCTGCGGCCTGTGCATGAAGAGCGGCCACAAGCAAAGTCGAGTACGTACCAGCGTCCGAGGGAGGCTCATGGACAGCACTCGTTGATCGGCGAGCACTCTCCTCAAGTTGGTGGGATAGTGATGCCACGGAGGCACGCTCCTGCTCTAGGGCAAGGGCGAGTGCCCGCTCGCGTTCGCGAGAGGCAGCCAGTGCTGCGGCGATGTCAGATGTCTCTGCAGTGTCGGTGCCGTAGGAAGAAGCTGTGTTCTCCGCAGTAGCACCGGCGGCTGGGAACGGAATCGGCGGGATCGCCGTGGTGCTCCCGTCGATGTCGAGGCCGGTGGCGTCCTGTAGCACGGAGGTACATGCCATGAAGGTAACAGCAGTGGCGGGGTTGCTGGAGGTACCAACGAGGGGTTCACCGGCGGCTAGACCGGTTCTCGAGAAGGAGGGGGCGGCTGCAGAACCAGCAGCGAGGGGCCTGGGGGCTGTGGCACCTCCTAAGAAGGCGGCGCCCCCTCCAGAGGCTGCTGTTCCTCCAGTTTCAGCAGTCCAGAGGGCGGCGCCCCCTCCAGTGGGGCCGGCGAACCCCCCAGGGGCGGCGGCGGCCCAGGCAGGCCAGGGGGTGGCGCTCCCTCCAATGGGGCCGGCGGACCCCCAGGGGCGGAGCACCGAGGGGCGGCGGCGGCCCAGGCAGGGGAGGCGGCGCCCCCCCGTGCGCGCGCGGCCCCCATCCGTGTGGGGGCGGCTCGAATCCGGGCAGAGCCGCCCCGATCTCCAGGGCGCTGCGGCCCCGGATCCGGATGTGGCGGCTGCCCCTCCCTGCGCCCAGGGTGGGGTAGCGGCGGCCCCCCCCCCCCCCCCCCCCCCCCCCCCCGCGTGCGCAGCCCCTATCCGGCGGCGGCTCGGCGGTGGTTCTGGCGGCGGCGTGCGCCCAGGGCTGCTGCGGGGGCGGTTGGCCCATTAGGATTAGTGTTAGCCCTAATCCTAATTATTCCTAGCTAATGATACCATGAAAGAGGGCTAATAAGCTAGAGTACAGGTGTGATTATATAGAGGGATTAGGAGGGGAGAAAAAGACTAAACTACCCCTAATCCCTCTCTAATGACTAATATACCCCTGTGTCACACCCCTAATTACAGTGTCTAACACTCAGGGAGGCTGGCGGGTTCAGCACATGGATGTCAAGTCGGTGTTTCTTAACGGCGATTTAAAGGAGGAGGTCTATGTGCACCAGCCGCCGGGATTTACGATTCCTGGCAAGGAGGGTAAGGTGTTGCGCCTGCGCAAGGCCCTCTATGGCCTGCGGCAGGCACCAAGGGCGTGGAATGCCAAGTTGGACTCCACGCTCAAGGGGATGGGCTTCGAGCAAAGCCCGCAGGAGGCGGCCATCTACCGACGGGGCAATGGAGGAAATGCCCTACTGGTGGGTGTCTACGTCGACGACTTGGTGATCACCGGCACCAAGGATGCGGAGGTGGCAGCATTCAAGGAAGCGATGAAAGCCACCTTCCAGATGAGTGACCTAGGATCTCTCCTTCTACCTGGGGTTCGAGGTGCACCAGGCTGACTCCGGGATCATGCTTCGACAGACTGCCTACGCCAAGCGTATTGTTGAGCTGGCTGGGCTCGCAGACTGCAACCCAGCTCTCACTCCCATGGAGCAGAGACTGAAGCTGAGCCGCAACAGTACGACGGAGGAGGTGGACGCCACGCAGTATCAACGTTTTGTGGGGAGCCTTCGCTACCTCGCCCACACACGGCCGGACTTGGCATTCTCTGTCGGCTACGTCAGTCGGTTCATGCAACGACCAACGACGGAGCACCAGCAGGCTGTGAAGAGGATCATCCGCTACGTTGCGGGCACTCTCGACCACGACCTCTACTACCCGAGGTGCCCTGTGGAGGCACACCTTGTCGGGTACAGCGACATCGACCACGCCGGCGACATCGACACTAGCAAGAGCACGAGCGGGATTCTCTTCTTCCTCGGCAAGTGCCTCGTTAGCTGGCAGTCGGTCAAGCAGCAGGTGGTGGCCCTGTCCAGCTGCGAGGCCGAGTACATAGCGGCCTCTACTGCTTCAACTCAGGCGCTCTGGCTAGTTCGACTACTTGGTGCTCTCCTCGGCAAAGACACCGGAGCGGTGGAACTCTGGGTGGACAACAAGTCCGCTCTGGCTCTAGCAAAGAGCCCTGTCTTTCATGAACGGAGCAACCACATCCGGGTGAGGTACCACTTCCTCCGAGGCTGCTTGGAGGAAGAGAGCATGAAGGCGTGCTACATCAACACCAAGAACCAGCTTGCAGACCTGCTCACCAAGCCCCTTGGGAGGATTACGTTCCTTGAGCTTTGCTCCAGGACCGGGATGGTCCAACTCTCCCACAAGACAACGCACAAGACTTAGGGGGAGAATGAAGGAATAAGTCTTGTACTCTTGGTCTGTGTGTCCCCTAGTTAGGACAGCATTTCAGTTCTTAGCAGGACAGCATCTTAGTCCTTTGGTAGGACAACATCTTAGACCAAGAGGACAACATCTTAGTCCTTTAGTAGGACAGCATATTAGTCCTTTGGTAGGACAACATCTTAGTCCTTTGGTAGGACAGCATCTTAGACCAAGAGGACAACATCTTAGTCCTTTGGTAGGACAACATCTTAGACAAGCATCTAGGTATATGCTTGGCTGCCTTAGCTATAAATATGTAACTCCAACCCCTAGGTTGGCATGACATTGTGTGTGGAATGAAACAAGAAAAATTTCCCAACTCTTAGTGTCTTCCTCTCCATGAGAGTAGTACTTCAGATACTAACACTTCTCAGAGGCTGAGCTCCGATGACCTCCGGACCTCCCCTCTTCTCAGAGGCTGAGCTCCGATGACCTCCGGACCTCCCCTCTTCTCAGAGGCTGAGCTCCGATGACCTCCAGGCCTCCCCTCTTCTCAGAGGCTGAGCTCCAATGACCTCCGGGCCTCCCCTCTTCTCAGAGGCTGAGCTCCGATGAACTCCGAACCTCCCCTCTTCTCAGAGGCTGAGCTCCGATGACCTCTGGACCTCCGCCCCCAAGCAGGGCGGAGCTCCGACGACTTTCGGACCTCTGCCCCCACAGCAGAGCCGAGCTTCGATGCGAGACCTCACCCCCTCAGCAGGGGTGACCTCTGATGCCAGCCCTCGCCCTCTCCTCAGAGGCGAGTCCTGTTGTTGGACCTCGCGCTTTCCTCGGAGGCGAGCTCCGATGCCGGACTTCACCCCCTCCGCAGGGCTGAGCTCCGAAGAGGGCAAGACCCTACAAGCACTGGAATACTCAAGACAAGGAAGTGCGCGAGGAAGACAAGGGGAAGGCCCCACCCCGGACTCGCTATCTCACCTGAGATGGGCCCGGGGGCCACTGTCGGTACCCTCAATACCGGGTACCCCACGCACAGGAGGAAACCGCCTAAGGACCTCACCCCCTCCGCAGGGGCGAGCTCTGGGGGCGCCGCGTGTCCAGCAGGACCGGAGCTCCCCTCTCCTTAGAGGATAGCTCCGGGCCTGCCACGTGGCCTGAAGGCCGGACCTCGCCCCCTCCGCAGGGGCGAGCTCCGAAGGAGCCACGCGTCCGGCAGGGCCGGAGCTCCCCTCTCCTCAGAGGATAGCTCCGGGCCTGCCACGTGGCCCAGAACGCCGGACCTCGCCCCCTCCGCAGGGGCGAGGTCCGATGGCGCCACGTGTCCAGTAGGGCCGGAGCTCCCCTCTCCTCAGAGGATAGCTGCGTGCCTGCCATGTGGCCATGTGCAACGCTGCCCGCCCGGCGCGGTAGGCAGCAGGAGTAAAGGCGCGCCATGCCTTTACCGTACAAGGCATTCAAGACCCACGCCTTCCCAAGACGCGGAGGCGCGGTGCACGCCTGCCAGGCGCCACTGTGACCAGTCACAGTCAAGGCAGGCCGCACCTTCCCAAGACGCGGAGGCGCGGCGCACGCCTTTCAGGAGGCACTGTGACCTGTCGCAGTCAAGACAGGTGCGCAGTGTCAGAAGCTGCACAGCGACAAGACAAGACATGCCCTGCCGCCCCTGCCACCACCAACGGTGTGATTGAGCCACTCCTAAATCATCACTCCTAAACATGTAACTCTAAATGCAGGGGTAGTAAGACAGTAGAAACAGGAATTTGCAAAAATGCAGCTTGACTAAACTTGATCCTTATATTCAGATTCTTTTAGCCTTCATTTTAGTGGTCCTCACGCCTCACAACATCGGAAGTCCACAATCAAACAAGAAACGCTTATCCCGATGTTGCTAGCCTAAGGTGAAAATGAAATTTAGTTGGCTCTATATCTACTTTAGTCAAGGTTCCAATACAGTGATTAATCCACAAACAGCAAGTTAAGAGACTTAGTTCATCTTCTTACTAAGTCACGGCGCAGTGGGCAAGTATGCTCAATCCTCTTCCACGAGCGATGGTGATTCGAATCAATAACAACCCGGAATACACGACACATACACCCGCCTCGAAAGACTCTCTCAAGAGCTCTTTCTTATGTTGTATGCAGCAACCTTTCACACGACACCCCAACATAGAAAAACGTTTCGCGCCGAGCAGGATGGTCATTTGCGCGGACACGTCGAAGTTGCCCGCTAAAGGATTTACACCTCCCGCCTTCTCAACGCCATTTCCACGCGAAGGATGAGTTTCTATATCACGGTCCATCGAGTTACATCGGTTTCATGGGTCCCATACCCCACTATATATCCGGTACAACTCAATCTTGTCCAGCAGGGCCGCATACATACGGTCCTTAACCGACACGGACGGAGCTACAACCAGCCTCCACATTTGCCTTACCATCCCGGTCCAGACCAAATGTGGTCTCAAGCATTGTCACACCCATCGCAGGTCGAGACCAACCTTGAGCGCTCCATCCTACAGGAACATCCCCGTTCCCATCTCATTTTCATGAGGGTGCTCTTATCATCAACCCCTCGCGAGTAACTCCATTACTCGACCTTTCTCGCGAGTAGCTTTTTACTACTCAACTTCTACCGAGCTAGCTACAACATTAGCCTAGCATCTACAACGAGGCAAAGTCTATACTAAACCTTCTACTCAGGCATGTAATAGTCATGCAAGTGGGTTTCAATTATCCTTGACATAATGCACAATATAAAGTCTAATAAACATGAGGTGAAGTAAAGCAAAATCTAAAACGGTAACGATATGCAAACCGGGGCTTGCCTTGCTCAACGGTTTTGTTAGAAGCTAGGAGTTAGTCTTCCTCCAGAGAATCCGCCAAATTCGTCACGAGATGGAGATCCTCGCTGCGGAGTCGAGTCCTCGTCGAACATCGACGTCACGTGCTATTAAGATGATTTATGCACATGTATTCAAAAGTAATTTAGAAAATGATTCAAAGTTGTTGTACAAGTTAACTCACACATAAGAGAGACAAACAACAACAAGGTTTCTGTTGTTGGATCTAAACCTTAGAGAAGATGAAAACTAGGGTGAAAAGAGATACTAGTAATCACCATGTGATTAAGTCCATTATATGAACACTTAAACCTAAAAGATGGTAGCTCAAGTTCTAGAGGTCCAATGAAGCTGAAAATTTAACCACAGCTTCTATGGTAGGTGTCGAAGTGTGTAGCCGACACTTCGCCCGGGCCTGCTCTGGGCAGCCCGCGGAGGTTCTTTTTCGGTGGGGCTAGTCACTCACGGAGAGTTTCAGCGTTCGGGACGATTGAGGGAGAAGCTTGACACGGGGATTTTTACGTGGTTCAGGCCGCTGGAGCGTAAAACCCTACGTCCACGGTGAGCAGAGTTGCTCGTTGTATTGCTTGCTGCTCAGAACCGGAGTCCTGAGCTTGAGGGTGTCGAATGTCGAATGGCTAGGGTGCGAGAGTGTGTAAGAGGCGAACCCTTGCTAATGTTGCCTACCCGAGCCTTTTATAGTCCAAGGCTCAAGCGGCTTACAAGGTGGGCTCGGGACCCGACAGGTGGTCCCGGGGAGATTGACTGCCATCTACCGTATCTGCAGTTACGCAGGTAGTTGTCTCTGGCGAGGGCTCCCGAGTCTTCGTTCTGCCGCCCTGCCCATGCCGCAAGCTAGTCGTAGTGGTTGATGATGGCAGGGGCGACAGGGGATGTCTTGTCGCTGTGTTTATGGGCGGGCAGACTCTGACGCGACGTGCCAGTCTGCGATGTGACTGGGCGCAACGGCACCTGACAGAGGCGTGTTCCGCGTCTCCGCGCCTTGGGAAGGCGCGGGTCTTGAATACCTTGTATGGGCAAGGTATGACGCGTCTTTACTCTTGCTGCCTACCGTGCGGGGGCAGGCAGCGCTGCTCTGCTGGCCACGTGGCGGGCTCGGGGCTCTCCTCTGAGGAGAGGGAGGTATTGACAGTGGCCCCCGGGCCCATCTCGGGGGAGATAGCGAGCCCGAGGTGGGCCCCCCGTCTCTTCCATTCCGCGCACCTTCTCTAAGACCCGCATTGACCGTTGCCGGAGCCTACAGGTGGCAAGAAGATGTTCTTGTTGCTTGTGGATGACATGAGCCGCTATATGTGGCTCTATCTTCTAGCAACCAAGGACAAGGCGCCCGACTTAATTCAGCAATTCAAGGCGACAGCTGAATTAGAGTCCGGGAGGAGGCTGAAGCTACTCCGTACTGATCGCGGAGGGGAGTTCACCTCACAGGAGTTCGGCGAGTACTGCGCTCAGCACGGAGTACAACGTCAGCTCACAGCCCCGTATACGTCGCAGCAAAACGGGGTTGTGGAGCGGCGCAACCAGACGGTGGTCGGCATGGCGAGGAGCATGTTGAAGGCGAAGGGTATGCCCGGGATATTTTGGGGTGAGGCAGTTATCACGGCTGTCTATATCCTGAATCGATCCCCTACCCGTAGCCTCGACGGGAAGACGCCATATAAAGCTTGGCATGGAGAGCGACCAGCCGTCAATTATTTCCGAACTTTTGGGTGTGTGGGGCATGTCAAGAACACGCGCCTCCACCTGAAAAAGTTGGAAGATCGGAGTACTCCGATGATTTTTCTTGGCTATGCTGTAGGGAGGAAGGGCTATCGGATGTATAATCCGGCTGATGGGCGCACACACATATCACGTGACGTGATATTCGACGAGGCGGCCAAGTGGGACTTGGGAAAAGGAGCAGAGAAGAGGACTACACCACCTTCCACGTCGACTCCTTAGGTCCAGTAGGTGCTGGACATGCTGTTTCAGCACCTGGAGAGGTGCTGCAGGGTCCGGAGGGGCCGAACAGCACCCCTGCAGTGCCCAGGAGGGGCACAGAAGGGTCTGTACAGACCCTAGGAGTTCCTGCGCGAGCCTCCAGACCTGCTGGAGAGAGTCCAGCACCTGCAGCGTCGCCCCAAAGGCCCCTCCAGGGGCTGTCCAGCGCAAATCAGGGCTGGGACAGTCCTGCACGGGGTCAGCAGCAGCGGGGGATTCCGGACTTGAAGATTCCAGCACCTTCGTCACGCCCCAGAATCCTCCACGGCCCATCTGCTTCGCCTCACCGCTGTCGGACCCCGGCAGCAATGTTGTCGACGCCTACTACGACGACGGCGCGAAACTACGGTTCCATACGATGCGCAACATACTCGGAACCCTCACCCCTCCTGGTCGGGCTGAGCTCCCACCAAGCTTGGAGGAGGGGGAGCTTATGTTCACCACCGCGGAGGAGCCCACGTCCTTCGCCGATGCTGAGGAACACCCGTGCTGGAGAGGGGCCATGCTCGAGGAGATGGAGTCCATAGAAGAAAACAAGACTTGGAAACTTGTTGGTCTTCCTGCAGGACACAAGCCCATTGGCCTCAAATGGGTGTTTAAGGTGAAGAAGGACGAGCATGGGGAGGTGGTGAAGCACAAGGCTCGACTGGTGGCAAAAGGCTATGTCCAACGGCAAGGAATATATTTTGACGAGGTATTTGCTCCTGTAGCTCGTCTCGAATCTATTCGCTTGCTCCTTGCAGTTGCTGCACACAAGGGGTGGGAGGTACACCACATGGACGTGAAGAGCGCCTTCCTGAACGACGACTTGATGGAGGAGGTGTACGTCTCCCAACCTGCTGGCTTCATCATCGACGGAGCCGAACACAAGGTGTATCGGCTCAAGAAAGCTTTATATAGACTTCGTCAGGCGCCCAAGGCCTGGAATGCCAAACTCAACGATAGCTTGCTATCGCTTGGTTTCCAGAAGAGTACAAGCGAGCACGGGATTTATTTCCGTGGAGCTGAAGATGAGAAGCTCATCGTCGGCGTGTACGTCGATGATCTTGTGATCACAGGAGGAGGCGATCTCAAGAAGTTCAAAGGGGAGATGATGAAGAGGTTCAAGATGAGCGACTTGGGTCTCTTGTCATATTATCTTGGCTTGGAGGTGCGGTAGACTGATGCAGGGATAAGCGTTGGGCAGGCGACCTACGCTTCCAAACTTGTCTCTAAAGCTAGCTTGGAAGGATGCAATCCCTGTGCATTTCCCATGGAGCAAGGCCTCAAGCTTTGCAAGACAAGTGATAGCCCGTTGGTGCATGCAACGGACTATAGGAGCTTGGTTGGAGGGCTGCGATACTTGGTGAACACACGTCCCGATCTTGCCTACTAGGTCGGGTACGTGAGTCGGTTTCTGGAGGAGCCCAAGGAGGATCACTTTGCTGCAGTCAAACGCATTATACACTACATAGCGGGTACAATCAACTATGGAGTCTTTTATTCAAGAGGAGGAGACATGGAGCTTATTGGGTACTCGGATAGTGACTATGCGGGAGACGTGGAGGACCGCAAGAGCACAAGCGGGGTGCTATTTTGTCTTGGAAACAGCCCCGTTTCATGGCAGTCCTGCAAGCAGAAGATGGTGGCCTTGTCCTCATGTGAAGCAGAGCATATCGCAGCAGCTCAAGGGGCATGTCAAGGTGTATGGATGACACGGCTGATGGAGGACTTAGCTGAAAAATCGAAGGCGCCAATGCTGCGGGTTGATAACAAGTCAACTATAGACTTGAGCAAGAACCCGGTACACCATGACAGAAGCAAGTATATCGATGTCAAGTACCACTACATACGGGAGTGTGTGGACAGCGGTACTATTGTGCTTGAGCAAATCTCCACTCAAGACCAGATGGCGGATATCTTGACCAAGGCCCTTGGAAGACAGAAGTTCGTGGAGATGAGAAGAAGGATCGGGATCCTAGACATGCACAAGTGTCAGGATCAGGAGGAGATTGTAGATTGATCCTTCCTCTGCTGGGCCTATTCCCGGTCCAACAACCCAGGCCCAAGCCCAGCTCGCCCAGGCCTGGCCCAATAGCCCAGGCCCAGCTCGCCCAGGAGGGGGCACACAGATTGAGTCAGTTCTGATCTGAACAGATCAGAACCAGTTTAGATAGAGTTTGTTTGATATAAGATTTGATTAGTTTTAAATCTGTTAGGAATATATCTGTAAAAGGCTATAAATAGCCAGGTATTCTCAAGGAAAAAAACACCTCCTCCCAGATTAATCCTCCACCTTTTTCCCTGCGCTGAACTCTCCCTGCTCACGTAACCTTCAGCTGGCAGAACAGATCTGCTACAGTAGATCACAGTGTGCAGCACGTCCAGCAGTCCTTGTGCTCTGTTCTCTACTGCTGTAGGGGTCTGTTCTCTCCTGTAGACACGCCAGACTCTCCTCTCTGTCCTGTTCTACTTGCTGCTACTAGTCCCTGCTCTCAGGACAGCAAGAACAGCACCCAGGTGGGGTGCTAAACTGCTGCAGGGGATCACCAGCAAGGTGGAACAGAGGCAGGTTTTTGGTGTGTTCAACACCGGAATTGCAACAGACGCCCTCGTGCTCACCCAGACGAGCGTCCGACAGGTTTTGGCCGCGCTCGGTCGCGAGCAGGAGGAGCAGGTAGGTGAGAGGGATTGCCTCCTCACCTGGGGGCGCCTTTTGAGGGAGCGGACCGAGGAGGTCAAGGAGGAGCTTGACTCTAGGCGGGCGTCGCTCGATGTCATGGAGGTGCTCCTCGACCGTCAGAAGAGGGCCGTCGACCGTCTGGACTCCGAGACGCGGCGGCTCCACAAGGAGGCCCTCGAGGCGCATGCCCGGGCCGAGGAGAACTTCTCTGCTTTGGAGGAGGTGCGGCAGAGGCTGGCGCGCCGTGAGCGCGCCGTCGCGGACCAGGAGCGCTCCGTGGCGGCCGAGGCGGAGAAAGTCGCTGCGCGGCTGGCTGCGGGTGAGGGCGACCTGCGGGCCCGGGCTACGGAGCTAGAGACCCGGAAGGCAGACCTGGTCGCGAGGGAGGAGCAGGTCTCCTGGGAGCGCCAGGCGATCCTGGATCGGGAGCTGGCAGCCGACTTCCGGGCTTTAGAGTTGGAGCGGCTTGCCCAGACTCTCCAGCTTCGGGAAAGCTCTCTGGCAGCCAAGGAGAAGGAGTTCTCCGAGGGGAGCCTCGACACCTTGCTGGCAGTCCGCCGCGAGGTGGAGGAGCTCCTGGTCTCGCGGTCCTCCGAGGCCCGTGCGGTCTCGAGCTTCGTCGCCCAGGCAGGGTCCGCCCTGGTCCCCCTTGGCTTCAGCCCGGTGAAGACAGCGGCCCCTGCGCTGAAGGTGGCCGAGGTGATCCCCGCGCTCGAGTCTATCGGTGCCAAGCTGAACAGGCTAGATGCGGTGGTCGCCGGTGAGCTCGAGGCAGAGGGACGGGGCCTGGCGATGGAGGTTGCCACGCACGTGTTGGCGTGCTTCCGGAGCCGGGATCCTTCCTTCTCACTAGAGCCAGCGAGACAGGGCCCCGCCACGGAGCGGGAGGAAGCCGCCAGGGCTGAAGTCGGGGACGTGGCTGCCCTTGTAGCCTCTAGGTTCCGGCGCGAGCCAGGGGAATCCTAGGACTTGTATCTTTTCCTTTTTTTTCATTGAGTCTGTAGTCCAGCTCGTGGAGCCTTGAATGAATAGACTCTTGTTATTTTCCGTGTCTGTGTGCTTTTGTCTTCTTCTTGGCTTGGCCTGGCCAAGCCCTTAGCTCCGCAAGGTACTCAGAGGTCTTCACCAATCTTGAAGCCCTGCACAGACACCTTCCCCGGGTCCTTATTGTGTTAAGGGCCCCAGAGGTCTCCGGAACACGCCCCGTGAGAACGGGGAGGTCCGGATCTGCCGACCACGTGGCGGGCCCGGAGCTCTCCTTTGAGGAGATGGAGGTCCGGCCCCGCTGGACACGTGGGGCCTTCGGGGCTCACCCCCGCGGAGGGGGCGAGGCTTGGCTCTGTCGGCCACGTGGCGGGCCCGGAGCTCCTCCTGAGGAGAGGGGAGCTCCGGCCCCGCTGGACACGTGGGGCCTTCGGGGCTCGCCCTTGCAGAAGGGGCGAAACCCGAATCCTCCGGTCTTGTGCTGGAGTAGCCGATGGCTCTTTGCCCCCCTTCATGCGGTCCCTGTAGCTAAAAACTGGAGATCCTGCACATAGGTAGAGGAAGCGTAATTCTCCTCGGGGGGTTCTCCCCTCCCCGTCTCTTAGTTTTATTTGGCTTACGGTCCTAGTCCGATATACGGGGTTTGGGCAATTCTGTGCGCGAGGCGCCGGGGCTTCGGCTCCCTCCAAGGTCAGGGTACGACCGTCCGGCCCCTAGTACTGGACCGTACGCCGGGGAAGCAGAGTGCACATGCTTTCGGTACGGAACCAGGCAAAGCGGCTGTATTCCCGTGGACCTCCGAAGGGCAGGGCACACACGCTTTGGGTCGGAACCGACAAAGCAGGCTACGCACCCTGGACCCCCCATGCACAGCGCAGGCCTTTCCTGGAGGTGGCCAACTGGCGCCGCAACACCTGACTGGGTGAGGCCCGAAAGGCCCCCTGGCCATCGGCAGGTGCCTAAGGCGCAACCGACTTCGGTAGGATAGCAAATGCTGACTATGGATGAGAGCGGAAAGGTGGAGCTAAATGTACGGTGAGCATACATAGAAAGTGCGGTCATAAAAATTAATGCGTAATTTAAATGAGCACATAAGTAAGAGCGTGGTAGAACAAGTTTTTGTGTAAATGCCCATAGGAGGAAGACAGGCTGAACATGGAGGCAACGACCCGCCCCATTAAGAAGGGAAGCAAGATTCTACGCGCTTGAGGTCGGAACCAGGCCAAGCTGGACGTAGTCTTGGACCGTCCCCTGAGGCTTAGCTGCTCTGAGCGCTGTTCCTGGAGCCTATGGGGGCTATTACAGAAAGGAAAATGCCTGTTCTACTAATGCTCAGGAGATAGAACTTACTGTGATGTTCCGTGCTCCAAGGGTTTGGGAGCGGATCCCATCCTTGGTGGAGAGGCGTATGTACCTGGGACGGCAACTTTCGTGACTCGGAAGGGACCTTCCCGGCTGGGGGAGAGTTTATAGGTCCTTCGCGGGAAAGTGTGCGCCGCGGCACCAAGTCGCCTTCTTGTAGCTCCCCGACGCGCTTGGTCCTTTGGCGGTAGTGCCGGAGCACCAGCCAGTGCCGTGCGTTGTGGGGTGTTGCCTGCAATCGTGCCTCGTCGATGAGGTTGATATCTTCACGCTGGAGCGGGTCCTGCGCGGCTTCTCCCGGGGGCCCCGGGGTGCCTTCCTCTATTGGCTCAGGCCGACAAGAGGTAGGCGGTCCCGGATTCTTCTTGGGGGACCCAGGATGTCTTCTTCCATTGGCTCAGGCCGACAGGAGGTTGACGGATCCTAGGCGGCCCCCGGGAGGTGAGGCCGAGACACAGAGACGTGCACTCGGGTAGAGCTGGCCCGGTTCTGCACCGCCGGGGGCTGGTGCTTGGGCTGCTGCAACTGCTTGGAGCTTCTCCAAGGCTGATACCGCAGCAGTGCAGTCTCCACAGATCTTTTGGGGCAGCCGTAGTCGGCTACCGCCCTGACTCGTCGTCACTGGAGCTGGAGTCCTCATAGTTGTGTATCGTCTTTACGGCGCGCTGAGGCTCCTGGAACCCCACCTGGAACCCCTCCCTTTGACGGAAGGGAGGGGCATCAGCACGCAGTTGCTTCCCCTCGCGGAAGCGCTCCGCGAGCTTCTGAATCTCCGGACACTCAGCAGCAGTATGGTTGCTGGTGTCGTGCACGGGGCATGGCTCGCCTTGGTCACCATCTGGAGCTGGTGACTGTCGCTGCCTCTTGTCGGGGCGTGGCCCCCGAGCTCCACTAGGTGCTGCTGCTGCAGCAACGGGGGCTGCGGTCGGTGGCTTCATCTTGCCACCGCCCCGGTTCTTGATCTTCTTGCCGCTTCCATGGGAAGCAGCACCAGATCCCGACTGTCCTCCTGACTCGGAGGCTGGCAGTGAGTGCCAGTTCCGCCCTTCTGCTGCCAGGCTGAAGAGCTCTGAGACGTCACGAACCTCTCTGGTCGCGAGCTTCTCAAGCATTTTCTTGTCCCGTACACCCTGCCGGAACGCCACCACCACAAAAGCATTTTGGATATGCGGGATGGTGTTTCGTACCTGGGAGAACCGCTGGATGAAGGAGCGCAGTGTCTCTTCAGGTTGTTGCTGGATGGCGTGGAGGTCGAGGTCCGTGCCAGGCCGGGTGTAGGAGCTGCCGAAGTTAGCAGTGATCTGCCGGCAGGGCTCTCCCCAGGAGGTTATGGAACCCTGGGGGAGGTTCATGAGCCAAGACCGGGCTGGGCCGGTCAAGGCTACGGGGAAGTAGTTGGCCATGACGGCCTCGTCCCCCCCTGTAGCAAGGATGGCGGTGGAGTAGATCTGGAGGAACTCCGCCGGGTTGACGTTGCCATCGTACTTCTCGGGCAGGTGCGGTCGGAACTTGCGGGACCACTTCGTGAAGCGAAGGTGTGGCGCCAGGGCCGCACATCCTGCTCCTGTTGCTGCAGGCGTTGGTGCCGCGAACGCTTGGTTTGCTGCTGGCACTGTGTACCCCGATACGGGCAAGGCTGCGCCATAGTCCGGGGGCACCATTTGCAGGGCATATGACTGGGGCATATGCTGCGTGGCGTATGCCTGGGGCAGAGATCGCGTGGCGAACGTCTGCGCCTCAGGCTGGGTCGAGGCGGTTGACATGCTGTCGCCGGCCTCCTGGTTGCGACGCCTTTCTCGCCGTCACTCAATGAGCACTCGGGCATCTTTGCCCAAGTGGCATCGTTCCAGCTCCGACCTTAGGTCCGCCGATGGGAGCCTGGTGGAGCGGGAATCTGCCGTCTGCCCGTCAACCGTTGGCGTGCGCGTCAGTGAGGGTTGGCGGCGGCGACGACGAGACGGTCTACGTCGCGAATCCACTGCTGGGTCGCTGACTGAGGCGCGTCCCCAGCAGGTGGATTGCGCAGTAGCGCTCTTGCTGCAGCTAGTGCGCCCCCGTGGGAGACACTCAGCGCTGCAAAGGATCTCACGCTTGCTGGAGCCTGCGCTGCCGGAGTCGACGCTGCCGGAGTCGGCTGCTGGCTTCCAGCTTGCGCCGACACACTTCGTCCTGAGTGTGTCGAGACGTAGTCCCCGCTAGTCACTGTTCGTCGTGAACGTGGGCAGGGAGAGCTTGCCGCTGAAGGGAGCTTCGTCATCTTCGTTAGCAGAAGCTCGTCGCGCAAGGGAAAAGCCCCCTACCTGGCGCGCCAAATGTCGAAGTGTGTAGCCGACACTTCCCCCGGGCCTGCTCTGGGCAGCCCGCGGAAGTTCTTTTTCGGTGGGGCTAGTCAATCACAGAGAGCTTCAGCGTTAGGGACGATTGAGGGAGAAGCTTGACACGGGGATTTTTATGTGGTTCAGGTCGCCGGAGCGTAAAACCCTACGTCCACGGTGAGCAGAGTTGCTCGTTGTATTGCTTGCTGCTCAGAACCGGAGTCCTGAGCTTGAGGGTGTCATATGTCGAATGGCTATGGTGCGAGAGTGTGTAAGAGGCGAACCCTTGCTAACGTTGCCTACCCGAGCCTTTTATAGTCCAAGGCTCGAGCGGCTTACAAGGTGGGCCCGGGACCCGACAGGTGGTCTCGGGGAGATTGCCTGCCATCTACCGTATCTGCAGTTACGCCGGTAGTTGTCTCTGGCGAGGGCTTCCGAGTCTTCGTTCTGCCGCCCTGCCCATGCCGCAAGCTAGTCGTAGTGGTTGATGATGGCAGGGGCGGCAGGGGATGTCTTATCGCTGTGTTTATGGGCGGGCAGGCTCTGACGCGGCGCGCCAGTCTGCATTGTGACTAGACGCAACGGCACTTGATAGAGGCGTGTTCCGCGTCTCCGCGCCTTGGGAAGGCGCGAGTCTTGAATACCTTGTACGGGCAAGGTATGGCGTGTCTTTACTCTTGCTGCCTACCGCGCGGGGGCAGGCAGCGCTGCTCTGCTGGCCACGTGGCGGGCCCGGAGCTCTCCTCTGAGGAGAGGGAGGTTCGGTTCCGCGGAACACGTGGAGCCTTCGTTGCTCTGCCCGCGGAGGGGGGAGGTCCGGCTTCTGCGGGCCACGTGGCGGGCCCGGAGCTCTGCTCTGAGGAGAGGGAGGTCCGGCCCCGCAGGACACGTGGAGCCTCCGGAGGTCTCCCCGCGGAGGGGGGAGGTCCGGCTCAGTTGGTCACGTGGCGGGTCCGGAGCTCTCCTCTGAGGAGAGGGAGGTCCGGCCCCGCTGGACACATGGCGCCTTCGGAGCTCTCCCTGCGGAGAAGGGCGAGGTCCTTAGGCATTTTCCCCTGTGCGCGGGGTACCTTGTATTGAGGGTACCGACAGTAGGTATTTAGGCAGTGTGCAAAAATTGAGCTCATGAAATGGCTCAAGGTGATCACAATAATTCCTTATGTGATTTTCACTAATTCGCCTTTACCCCCTAGGTATTAAGCTTTCCTATGCTGCAAAGTAGACTTTTTGTGAAGTACAAAATATCCTGAGTCCATAGGAATTGGTTTTACCATTTTTGGAGTTTCCTACATGGAGATATGAATTTTAGAAGGATTGGGAAAAGGTGAAAATGTCTCTGTTCATTTTTCCCATTTTTCAGAGACATAAGAAATGAATACATCATTTGACCAAGCAAATGAGGTCCAATGCCTCTGAAATTTTTACTGGAGTTCAAGGAATTTTGGAAGAATACTCTGTCTAAATTTGGGAATTTTCCAATAAACAGAACTCCTTTAAAAATTCCTACAATATTTTCCTTAAATGAATTAATGAGCCAAATACAGGGATTTTCATAAACATTGGGCTGCACCCCTGGATAGTACTCTTTGAGAGGAATCCAACAAAATTTGTTTCACAATTTTTGGACACTCCTACACAAAGTTATGACTCTCCAAAGTTTGAACTAAAGTGGGAAAATCTGAAAAATGTTTAAATGCCGACAGTGGGTCCCACCTGTCATCCCTAACCTCCAGACTCGCGCCAAACAGGGCAATGGCGGCCCCCTCCGGTGAGGTCGCCGGAAAAGCACTTCCCAGCCACCTCCAGACCCCCTGCTGGCCGCCCCCCATATTTCCCCACGCTGAACACGTTGGTGAGGTCGCCGGCGGCTGAAACTCGCCGAAAAACAGGGCGCACCGGCCATAGCAAACCCTAGGGCTCCGGCGAGGTCGTGCACGGTGAATTCTCCACCAAATGGTCGGTTCTTGGGCTCTAAAGCACCAGAGGATCATGTAGAAGACCGGCATGAGGTCTAAACAAGCTGGGAGGGCTCTAAACCTATCGGCACCGTGCGCCCGATAGGGTCCAGCGGTATACCCTCAAAAAGAACCTGGATTCCTCACTCTGCACTCAATTTCTTGGTCCAAAATCGATGAAGGTGTGCCAGGCAGTTAACATCCTGTGTGTGAAGTTTGAGACCCAACAAACACGATTTGAGTACGAATTTTACAATTCCTTACCTCAAGGTCTGTTTCTGCCGCCCGGGAGAAAAACTTAAAATTCTCCCTCTGTGATCAATGGTTAGGGCTGAGCTTCGAGGGTGATCAACTAGTTTTGTAGGTGCACCGATGGGGTGGCTTGCTTGGGCGTGATCACTCCTGGTTTGGGCTGGCCACGGTGATAAGTTTCGGTCCTCCGACGATCAACACGGGAGCAGCAGAAACTTTTCTGCTTCTAGGCGCCGGTGAGCTCGGGACGGCGGAGGAAAGTTGACAGCCGGCTAGAGCACTCAGGGGCGAACCTTTTTGCTGTTGAAGGCGCGAGCAACCGAGCTCCGGTGCGTGCTGTGCGGTGGGAAGAAGCAGAGGGGCAGGTTTCTGCTCAGGAAAAGCTGAGAACGTGCACCAGCGAGAGAGAAATAGCAGTTCGCTTGTGCAGCCTCCTGGGAAGATAAGAGCACCGGAGAGGAGGAGGTGGCGTCGGGGTAGCCAGCACCGAGCTGCTGCTGTCGTGCTCTCCGTCGACGAAGAACAGAGCTGAGTCGGTTTGCATTTTTGTGAGACTGACCGGTGGGGTCCACAGCCACAATTTTCCCTCTTTTCCCCCATTTCGATTTAAAATAGCAAACGAGATCCGAATTTGATCAAACTTGGAGGATAGGTCAAAAGAACTATGAGTAACTCAAATCTAAAATCAGATTTTGAAGTTGAGTTTGTTTGTGTTAGACTGTATGTATAGGGGGTAGGGGCATTTTAGTCCTTTGGTATTAGGGTTGCTTAACCCTTAAGCTGTGTCCCCCTATATATGTAACCCATTGACAGGCTGTTAATAGATTGATTACTTTTCCCTAATCTAATTTGGTATCAGATTGTTCTTCTCTCTCCTCGCCCGGCCGCCGCGCGCGCGCACTACCGGCCACTGCGCGCTCCTCTCGCGGCCACCGCGCGCTCCCCTCACGGCTGCCGCGAGCTCCCCTCGCGCCGCCGCGCGCCCTCCTCCCCCGATCTCTCTTCGATGGCATCTACGAGCGCCGCCGCCGCCGCGGCCACGGGCGCCGCCGCCGCCGCAGCCACGGGCGCCGCGTCCGCCGCAGCCTCGGGCGCCGCCGCCGCCGCGACCTCGGGCGCGGCCGCCGCGGGTGCGCCGGTCCCGCCGCCCCCTCCTCTCTGCCCGGTCGCGGCCGTTGCTGGGCTCAGCGCCGCTGACCCCGCCGACCCGGCCGCCCCCTTCCCTGCGCCCGCCGCCACCGGGCCTGGCGCCGCCGGCCGCCCCGCCACCTCTCCTGGGGGCGCTGCCGCCAGATCCGGGGCTCCCAGCCCTGCGGCTGGCCTCCGTGTCTTCTCCCCCGGGCACACAGCCGCTGGACTCCTCGGGCCCGGCTCTGGTGTGGCCGGCCCAGCCGCAGGCGGGTCCCTCGGCCTCCCCAGCGCCGCCTGGCCGCCGGGTTTTGCCGCTGGCATGGCTGGACCAGCCGGAGGACAGCACTGTCCCAGTACCGCCTGGCTGCCAAGCCACGGTGGTCCTGCTGTGAGCGCCGCCGGGCATGCTGTCCCAGCTGGATCCGGGGGACAGTCCTCTTCGCACATCTCCGACGTCGCGACTGTCCTGGCCATCTCCCGTGAGCGGGAACGAGCGCTCGTCCTCGCCTTGGAGCAGGAACGTGCTGCTGCGGCCTCTCTCACACGTCAGCTCGAGGAGTCTCCGCCCGCACAGTGGAGCGACACACAGGATACTCCAGGAGATGGTGCTGCTTATACTACCTACTCGGCGTCTCTCGTCGCTGCTCTACATGCCCAGGCGGCTGGCATACAGAACATCCGGACTCTTGTCCCGGTTGTTCTCAGCTCCGACTCTACTTCCTTCGCTCGTTGGCGCAGCTTGCTTCTCCTGACGCTACGACGCTTTCGGCTGGAAGACCATGTGCTGCGAGATGACTGCCCACTGGACGACTCGTGGATCTGCATGGACAGTCTTGTCCTTGCATGGATCCTCGGCACACTTTCTGAGGAGCTTCAGGATATCGTCGCCCAGAAGGGTGGCGATACAGCTCGTCAGGCCTGGCAGGTCCTCGAGCTTCGCTTCCAGGGGAACCAAGCGACCCGAGCTCTCCATATCCGGGCTCGCTTTGGTTCCACTGTCTAGGGTGATCTCTCCATTACTGCATATTGTCGACAGATGAAGGGTATGGCGGACGCCCTTCGTGACCTTGGAGATCCCATCCCGGACAGTACTCTCGTTCTTCTGGTCCTTCAGGGCCTGAATGAGCGCTACACCCACGTTCGCTCGTGGATTCTCCGTGAGAAGCCCTTCCTGACCTTCGAGAAGGTCTGGTCGGACCTCGAGCTCGAGGAGATCACCCAGGGCGGCTCTACTACTTCTTCCCCTGCCGCGGCCTTCTACGGCTCAGGGTCGTCTTCACGCCCTCCTCCACCTGCTGGTTCTGGGGGCCAGCTTCCTCGTCCACCTACCACACCAGGAGTCCCTGCTACCTCCGGTGGTGGTGGGAACCGCCGTCGTGGACGACGTGGTGGCCGTGGTGGACGTGGTACGACCAGTGCTGGCGGTACCCCTGGTGGTGCTGGTACTACTGGTGGCAGTAGCGGTGGTCGGGGGTCAGGGTGGTGTGACTTGGCCCACACCCTACAACCCGGACAGGCCAGATCTCGATGTGGCCTGGGCCGTCCCCGGGTCTCCGGACACTTCGCCCACCACGTCCTCAGCCGACTTACGTGACTACTCCGACTTACGGTGGGCCGGTCTACGCTGCTGGTGGACAGTGGACCCTGCCCCCTGGTGGACCAGGCTACTCTGCTGCTGGGCCCTCCTCTCTAGCCAACTGGGCTTCGGGAAACCTAGTTGGTCGGCCCGAGTCGTCGGCACCACACTCTGACCCTGCTCAGGGCTGGGATCGCCAGTCACTTGCGTCTTCTTTCAGTACGATGAGTCTCACACCACCTAGCCCTGAGTGGGTTGTGGACTCCGGAGCTTCGTACCACACCACCCCCGATGATGGTATACGCTCTTCTACCCACCCTTCTTTTCCTTCTTCTATCGTTGTTGGGAATGGGTCTGTCCTTCCGGTCACCTCAGTAGGTGACTCGGGTTCGTCGGGGTCTTTCCGTCTTCGTGATGTTCTTGTTGCTCCGGACATCATCCAACACCTTCTTTCTGTTCGTCGATTTACCACTGACAACCATGTTTCTATCGAGTTTGATCCTTTTGGTTTGTGACGTCTTCTTCTCCGATGTGAGAGCTCAGGGCCCCTGTACACGATGAGACTTCCTGCTTCCGCTTCGCCCTCGCCTTTTTGCCTGACTACGACAGCTCCGTCGACTACTTGGCATCGTCGACTTGGCCACCCCGGTGCTGAAGTTATGTCGAAGGTGTTTCGTAGTTCAGTGATCTCGTGTACTAGGGATTCTCATGAGTCTTTATGCCATGCTTGTCAGTTGGGTCGCCATGTTCGGCTTCCTTTTCCACATTCTGTAACCCATGTGGAGCACCTTTTTGTCCTGATCCACTGTGATCTATGGACCTCACCTGTTCTCAGTGTTTCTGGCTACAAATATTATCTGGTGATTGTTGATGATTTTCCCATTATTCGTGGACCTTTCCATTGCGACAGAAGTCCGATACGTTTGCTACTCTCTCTCACTTCTTCGTTTGGGTTTCCACACAGTTTGGGTGTAGCATCAGGGCTGTCCAGTGCGACAACGGCCGCGAGTTTGATAACTCCGCGTTTCGTCACTTCTTGCTTTCCCACGGGGTCCAGTTGCGCATGTCTTGCCGTTACACTTCTCCCCAGAATGGCAAGGCCGAGAGTATGATTCGTACCACCAACGATGTCATGCGCTCCCTGATGTTCCAGGCTTCTATTCCTGCTTGCTACTGGGCAGAGGCCCTTCACACTGCTACTTCCTCATTAATCGCCTTCCTACAAAGGCGATTAGTGCTCCCACCCCTCACTTCGCTCTTTTTGGTACCACCCCTCTTTATGAGCACCTTCGAGTCTTCGGGTGTGCGTGCTATCCTAATCTTTCTGCTACCGCCCCTCATAAGCTCGCGCTTCGTTCGACTCGATGTGTTTTTATTGGGTACTCCCCGATCATAAGGGGTACCGGTGTCTAGACCTCACTACTCGTCGTATCTTGGTCTCCCGACACGTCGTATTCGACGAGTCCTCTTTCCCTTTCGCTGGGTCTTCTTCTGATTCGGTCTCCGAGTTGGATTCTCTTTTTTCCGCTGATCCTACGGCCGCTCCTGTCCAGCGACCTTGTTTTTTACCCTCTGCAGGTCTTCCTCTAGCTGCGCCAGACACGACCACGGTGTCTCAGACGCCACCTGTCGTGCCTCCCGCGGCTCCGGCGTCCTTGCCGCCACTGGCCGTCCCTTCGACGGTCCCGACGTCGTCTGCTGCGCCACGCGCGGTTCCAGCGTCTCCGACGACGTCCGCTGCGCCACGCGCGGCCCCTGCGTCTCCGACGACGTCCGCTGCGCCACGCGCGGCCCCAGCGTTTCCGGCGACGTCCGCTGCGCCACGCGCGGCCCCTGCGTCTCCGACGACGTCTGCTGCGCCACGCGCGGCCCCAGCGTCTCCGACATCCTCCGTCACGCCCCACGTGTCTCCGACGCCCATGACGGTGTCTTCGCCGTCGTCAGCCGCACCACCTGCGGCCCCTAGACCGCGGTACGCCGATCCCGCTCTCGTCTATCATCGACGAGCGCGGATTGGTGGACCGTCCTCTTCGCGCCCTGCGGACCTGGTGTACCACCCTCCGCTGCTTCACCGGGACCCTCGTCACGTTCACCCGATGCTGACTCGACGGGCTGCCGGCGTCCTTCGACCTGTGGAGCGCTTCTCCGGGGTCGTTCTCTCGTCCTCGACCCCTCCGGAGCCTGCCTCGTCACCCATCTCGCCTATCCCCTCTTCTGTCCGTAGCGCCCTCGCCGATCCTCATTGGCGTCGGGCTATGGAAGAAGAGTATGCGACCCTACTTGCCAACCGGACCTGGGACCTGGTTCCCCGTCCTGGTCGTGGCAATGTTGTCACGGGCAAGTGGGTGTTCACGCATAAGCGGAGGGCGGATGGGTCTCTAGAGAGGTACAAGGCACGATGGGTGCTTCGCGGTTTCACGCAGCGTCCCTGCGTCGACTACGACGAGACCTTCAGCCCTGTGGTGAAGCCGGCGACAGTTCATACCGTTCTGTCGCTGGCTCTGTAGCGTTCTTGGCCTGTCCACCAGCTGGACGTCAAGAACGCCTTTCTCCACGGGACGTTGACGGAGACGGTGTATTGTAGTCAGCCGACAGGGTTTGTTGATTCAGCCCGTCCAGACATGGTCTGCCGGCTGAACAAGTCCCTGTACAGGCTGAAGCAGGCGCCTCGGGCCTGGTACAGCCGGTTCGCCTCCTTCCTGGTCTCGCTCGGCTTCGTCGAGGCCAAGTCGGACACTTCGCTCTTCATCTACAGGCGTGAGGGTGACACTGTCTACCTCCTCTTGTACGTGGACGATATTGTCCTCACGGCGTCCAACTCGGCTCTTCTTCAGCGCACGATCTCCGCCCTGCAGCGCGAGTTTGCGATGAAGGATCTCGGCCAGCTCCACCACTTCCTGGGCGTTGCGGTCGAGCACCGCTCGAGTGCTCTGTTCCTCCACCAGCGCCAGTAGTGCCTGGATATCCTCGAGCGAGCGGGCATGGCTGATTGCAAGCCGTGCTCCACTCCCGTGGACACCCAGGCAAAGGTGTCTTCGGCCGATGGCGCCCCGGTAGCCGACCCCACCACTTACCGGAGTCTTGCTGGTGCACTGCAGTATCTTGCCTTCACCAGGCCGGACATCTCCTAGGCGGTTCAGCAGGTGTGTCTCCACATGCATGATCCGCGGGAGCCCCATCTCACGGCGGTGAAGCGGATCCTTCGGTACCTGCGTGGCACTCACGACTACGGTCTTCTTCTGCGGCGCAACTCTGCCTCCGAGCTGGTCGTCTACACCGACGCTGACTGGGCGGGCTGCCCGGAAACCCGTCGGTCCACCTCCGGCTACGCCGTCTTCCTGGGCGGCAACCTCGTCTCCTGGTCCTCGAAGCGGCAGCACGTGGTGTCCCGCTCGAGCGCCGAGGCGGAATACCGCGCCGTGGCCAACGGTGTGGCCGAGTCCTCCTGGCTTCAGCAGCTGCTTCAGGAGCTCCATTCTCCCCTCGTCCGGAGTACGTTGGTCTACTGCGACAACGTCAGCGCCGTCTACCTCTCCACCAACCCGGTGCAGCATCAGCGCACGAAGCACGTAGAGATCGATCTTCACTTTGTTCGTGAGCGGGTGGCTCTTGAGGAGGTGCGAGTCCTGCACGTACCGACGTCGTCGCAGTTCGCCGACATCTTCACCAAGGGACTTCCTTCGACGGTGTTCACCGAGTTTTGGTCCAGTCTCAACATTTGCCGTGGCTAGATGTTAGGACTGCGGGGGGGGGGGGGGGGGGGTGTTAGACTGTATGTATAGGGGGTAGGGGCATTTTAGTCTTTTGGTATTAGGGTTGCTTAACCCTTAAGCTGTGTCTCCCTATATATGTAACCCATTGACAGACTGTTAATTGAGATTACTTTTCCCTAATCTAATTGTCTTGTCGCTATGTTTATTGGTGTACAGTCTCTGACGCGGCGTGCCAGTCTTCACTGCGATGTGACTGGGCGCAACGACACTTGACAGAGGCATGCTCCGTGTCTCCGCGTCTTGGGAAGGCGCGGGTCTTTGAATACCTTGTACAGACAAGGTATGGCGCGTCTTTACTCTTGCTGCCTACCGCGCAGGGGCAGGTAGCGCGGCTCTGCTGGCCACGTGGCGGGCCCGGAGCTCTCATCTAAGGAGAGGGAGGTCCGGCCCCGCTGGACACGTGGAGCCTTCGGAGCTCTCCCCGCGGAGGGGGGAGGTCCGACTCTGCTGGCCACGTGGTGGGCCCGGAGCTCTCCTCTGAGGAGAGGGAGGTCCGGCCCCGCTGGACACGTGGAGCCTTCGGAGCTCTCCCCGCGGAGGGGGGAGATCCGGCTCTGTTGGCCACGTGGCGGGCCCAGGGCTCTCCTCTGAGGAGAGGGAGGTCTGGTCCCGCTGGACACGTGGAGCCTTCGGAGCTCTCCCCGCGGAGGGGGGAGGTCCAGCTCTGTTGGCCACGTGGCGGGCCCAGGGCTCTCCTCGGTGCAGAGGGAGGTCTGGCCCCACGGGGTACGTGGCGCCCTCGGAGCTCTCCCCGCGGAGAGGGGCGAGGTCCTTAGGCAGTTTCCCCTGTGCGCGGGGTACCCCATATTGAGGGTACCGGCAGATGATTTTTCTCACTTTTCGTGAACTTTTCCAATTACGATTGAAGTCTGAGACTTTTGTTACTTTTTCTCACTTCTTCGTTTGGATATCCACTTAGTTTGGGCGCACCATCCGAGCTGTCCAGTGCGATAATGGATGCGAGTTCGATAACTCGGCATTTCGTAACTTTCTCTACGCTCATAGGGTACAACTGCGCATGTCTTGTCCGTATACCTCTCCTCAGAACGGCAAGGCTGAGTGCATGATTCGTACCACCAACGACGTCATGCGCTCCCTGATGTTTTAGGCATCCATTCCTGCTCGATACTGGGTGGAGGCTCTCCACACTGCCACTCTTCTGATTAATCGCCTCCTACCAAGGCGATTCATGCCTCCACCCCCTATTTCGCTTTATATGTCACCACTCCTCTTTACGACCACCTTCGAGTTTTCGGGTGCGCTTGCTACCCTAATCTTTCTGCCACCGCCCCACATAAGCTTGCGCCCCGCTCGACACGATGTATTTTCCTCGGGTATTCCCTTGATCATAAGGGTTACTGGTGCTTAGATCTCACCACTCACCACCTCTTGATCTCTCGACACGTCATCTTCGATGAGGCCTCATTTCCCTTCTCCACCACCTCTTCCGATTCCACCACAGAGCTGAATTCTCTTTTTCCCACTGACTCTGAGGCTGCTCCCCAGCTGCCTTGGCCTCTTTCTTCTGCAGGTCGACACGCGCTACGCCATGCGCGGCACAGGGCCCCCCGACGTCACCTGCTGCATCACGTGCGGCATCGACGCCTCCAGCGTCACCTGCTGCACCTCGGGTGGTCTCGACGCCACCAGCTGCGCCACGTGCGGCATCGGCGTCTCCGTCGTTGCCCACTGCACCTCGGGTGACCACTACGTCACCCGCTGCACCATGCGCTGCCTCGGCCTCCCTGACGTCACCTGCAGGAGCCCGATGTCCCCGACGTTACCAGCCGCACCAGGCGTGGCCCCGACTGCGACCCTGATTTCTCGCTTCACCAACCCCGCACTTGCCTACCAACGACGAGCGCGGGATGGTGCCCCAGCTCCAGCTGCGCCACGCGCGGCACCAGAGTCCTTCACGCCAGTCGGTGCGCCACGCGCGGCCACGAGACCCACTCGTCTATGAACGACGGGAGCGGGGTGGTGCTCTAGCTCCTGCTCGCTCTGAGCGCCCGGTGTACAATCCTCCTCTGCTCCACAGGGACCTTGGTCACGTTCACCCAATGGTGACTTGACGTGCGTCCGAGACTCTCCGGCCGGTTGAGCGCTTCTTCAGAGCTGTCTTCTCGTCGACGACATCTCCACCGCCCAACTCTTCTTCGATCTCGCCCATACCGATTTCCGTCTGTAGCGCCCTCGCCGACCCTCACTGGCGTCGCGCTATGAAGGAAGAGTATGCGGCCCTGCTTGCCAACCGGACCTGGGACCTGGTTCCCTGCCTCTGGCAATGTTGTCACGGGCAAGTGAGTATTCATACATAAGAAGAAGACGGACGGTACCTTGGAGAGGTGCAAGGCTTGGTGGGTACATCGGGGCTTCACTCAGCGCCCTGGAGTAGACTACGACGAGACCTTCAGCCCGGTGGTGAAGCCGGCAACGGTTCGTACCGTTCTGTCGCTGGCTCGTCGCTGGCTCTCTCACGTTCTTGGCCCGT
Organism: Neostapfia colusana; assembly: GCA_030760725.1. NCBI lineage: Eukaryota > Viridiplantae > Streptophyta > Magnoliopsida > Poales > Poaceae > Neostapfia > Neostapfia colusana. The sequence continues at coordinate 24,153,234 of JASWHV010000017.1, read as the reverse complement.
CCACCAGTTGGACGTCAAGAATGCCTTCCTCCATGGTACACTGACATCTCGCGTTCTTGGCCCGTCCACCAGTTGGACGTCAAGAATGCCTTTCTCCACGGTACACTAACAGAGATGGTGTACTGCAGTCAGCCGATAGGGTTTGTTGACTCCGCTCATCCAGACATGGTCTGTAAGCTAAACAAATCCCTGTACGGTTTGAAGCAGGCAGCGTGAGCCTGGTATAGCCGGTTCGCTTCTTTCTTGGTCTCACTGGGCTTCATCGAAGCCAAGTCGGACACTTCGCTGTTTGTCTATCGACGTTACAGTGACACTGCTTATCTTCTATTTTACGGTGATGATATTGTACTGACAACGTCCAGTCTAGCTCTTCTTCGGCATACTATCTCTACTTTACAGCAGGAGTTCGCTATGAAGGACTTGGGCCGCCTCCACCACTTTCTGCGTATTGCGGTCGAGGACCGACTAGGCGGCTTGTTCTTTCACCAACGACAACACTGTCTGGACGTCCTCCAGCAAGCAAGCATGGCTGAGTGCAAGCCGTGCTCCACTCCAGTTGATACCTAGGCGAAGCTCTCCGCTACTAACGTGACACCCATCACTGACCATACTACTTACAGGAGTCTTGCAGGTGTTCTTCAGTACCTCACCTTCAACAGGCCGGATATCTCCTACGCGGTTCAGCTGGTGTACCTCCACATGTATGACCCGAGGGAGCCGCACCTCACCGTTGTGAAGCGGATTCTTCGGTACCTGCGTGTCACCCTCGACTACGGCCTCCTCCTTCGTCGTGACTCGGCCTCCAAGCTGGTCGTGTACACCGACGCTGACTGTGTAGGCTGCCCGAACACTTGCCGGTCTACCTCTGGTTACGCCGTCTTCCTGGGCGGTAACCTCGTCTCCTGGTCCTCGAAGCGACAACACGTGGTGTCGCGCTCGAGTGCTGAGGCGGATTACCGCGCCGTGGCTGACGGCGTGGCTGAGACTTCCTGGCTTCAGCAGCTACTTCAGGAGCTCCACACTCCCGTCACCAGGAGCACTCTGATCTACTGCGACAACGTCAGCGTCGTGTACCTCTCCACCAACCTGGTCCAGCATTAGCGCACGAAGCATGTGGAGATTGACCTTCAATTTGTTCGTGAGCGGGTTGCACGTGGCGAGGTTTGGGTACATCATGTCCCGACAACGTCACAGTTCGCCGACATCTTCACGAAGGGGCTCCCGTCGTCGCTGTTCTCTGAGTTTCGGTTCAGTCTGAACATCTGCTGTGGCTAGATGTTGGTACTACGCGGGGGGGGGGGGGTGTGTTAGACTGTGTAATTAGTGGGATAATCAGGGGCAGTTTAGCTCTTTGGATGGGATTAGGGTTGGGGGTTAATAGTCTTTTCTCTTCACCTAATGCCTCTATATATTGTAACCTTAACCCCTCTGATTAGTCATTCCATTGACTCTCCTCTAATAACTTGGAACAATTTTCATTTTGGAAGCTGAAGTGGTGCTTCCTATCTATTTAGTAGCTATATGTTGGGAAAATGGTATGATTACCAACTAATAATGCATTTTCAAAGTTCTTAGAATGTGATTCCTTCTTCACTTTCAGACGACTCCAAAGGATAAGAAGGCAAGCCTTGTCATCCATGGACTTGTGGATAAGGTACTTTTACAAACCTCTTAGAAGATTTGAGTTCCATTGTTCTTGTTATCTATTGCTTTCCAAGGGTAATCACCATACTAAGGGTAAACGGTGAAGGGAAAGGTGTCCTAAGGGAGCCATAGGGCTATTAGATTGGGGTGCATATTACTGTTGGGTTGAGAAATAACTATTCCATTCTTTTTTTTATTGTAACAGGCAACTCTATGGACCAATTCGCCTCCTAATAATTACTTCTAGAGTAGATTTATCATATTTGTCGACTTCTTATTACTTATTGAACCATGTCAAACTCTTTTCTAATCAAACTCATATCTCAAACAGCTTATTCTGTGTCTACATTTTTTTTCATGCACAGGTCATTGTGGAGGTCATGAGGATGCTGAATCTGCGAATCCCTCCTTATATACGTACTGACTTTGTTCGGCTTAGTCTTCGGCACACATTAAGAAGTATGATTGTCTCACGAAGTCACCATTTCAATAATTACTTAAAAATTTATAATTGCCTATAGGACATCAAGGTTGGTGAACAATGTTGAGTGCTAGTCAGCATTTTCAAGGCGTCGTCTAGGCATCGCCTAGGCGTCCAGTCGGTGACAGACGGACGCTAGGGCGGCTCACCTCGCCTGGCCGGTTGTCGCCGCCTCCGCCGCTGTCGGTGCCGCCGCCGCCGCCACTGCCGCCGCCGCTGTCCACCCCTAGCGCCGCCGCAGACCGCTGCCTAGCGCCGCCTCGTCGCCTCAAAGTGCCATCGCCGCCGCCTCACAGTGTCACCACCGCCGATAGTGGAGAAAAGAGGGAGAGAGGGTGAGGAGAAAACTAGGGTAAGATGACTTTTATATACCCCCAGTAAAAATGAGGACCGTCGGATCTCATCCGACGATCCACAATAGTTCGGCCGAAATGAGGTCCGCTCGCCCGTCTGCCTCCTTCGCCTGCCCGCTCGCCTGCCTCCACCCGCCTGCCCGCCTCCTCCGCCGCCTAACTGGCCGCTCGCCTCCTCTGCCTGTCCGGTCGCCTGCCTCCTCTGCTGCCGCCGCCGCCGGCGCACCTACCCGCCACGCCCAGGCGCCCCGCTGGCGCCTAGGCGTCCAGACGGGCATTCACAAGCTTGGTGCTAGTATGATGAAAACTACCTTGTTGACATGGCTCTAAGCGACAGAAGATTATGATTATCTGACTGAATTAAATGTCTATACTTTATTTTCGAAATGTGTTTCAATTGCTTGTTTTGCAGAGAAATGTGTAAGATGGACTCTCCGTGTAACCAGTATTCATGGTCTGCGAGCACCTTTGTCATTTCTTAACTCTGTTGAGGTTGTGCACTCTCAACTCCTGTAATTTATCATTATTCTTATGGCACAGTATTCTTTATGCACTTTCGTATAAGGAGATAATTCATTGAGCCACACGTTAAGTGACGTGTAACTATAGGACAATTGTCACCATTTTTAGCTCTGTTAAAGATCTTTTAAGCTCTCTGATCTACCTTGCACCCATTCAAGTGTTAATGGAGCATTCACATGGATCTTAATATGCTATTTTTTCCATGTTACACCAGAATATTTTTATAGGAAAACTGTTCGGAAGGCATAGAAACAAAGTAAATTCCAGAATCTAAAGTGTTTTGACCGAGGTTACAAAAAGTATAACATCTTTAGCCCATTTCAAAAAACTACTACTATTTTGATATTGGATTGCAAAATGTTGCAACTTGCTCCCTTGCTGACACCATGGGCTTACCTATCAGCCTCTCTGATATGTAACCGTTGATGTTGATCAATGTGTGAAACTAGTTGTAGTTTTCTGCATCATACTCTACCATCTGTTGTATTTTGTTTACTCAAACAATAATGATCTTATTGTTATCTTTTATATCTCAACTGTTTTTAAGTGTTTATTTACCCTATATACATGTGACATAAGCAACTTATGGCAACACATTTTCTCCCCATTGATAAAAAACACAAATGAAATAGTGTGCTTGCATTGGATGACTACATGATCCATTGAGATTTTCAACATATTATGAATTATAATTTTTGAATTTTATATAGATGGATTATTTTGTATGCAAAGATTATGTAGTTATATTTGGTGAAAATGGGATGGACCTCTATGGTGAAGAAGAGGAAGAAGAATATACCAATACGGCCACATCTGACTGTTGAGGAGGCTATGCTTGTTACAGATAATCTAGTTTTTCTAGATAAGATAGAGTTAGAGATAGATTACAAGTTCATATCAATTTAGAGTCGAAGTCTAGTGAGTAATGTTAGACTAGGATTCTATATGTAATTGAGATTTATATAGCCAATCATATTTGAGGAATAAATTAAGATGAAAAGTTGGGGATTAATCAACCCGAAATTACAGCAATTGGTAACCAGAGCCAAGGTTTAAGATCAATCGCTGCCCCGAGAGGATGTGCTCCCGTGGGGGCGCAATGAGGAGAAAGCAGGTAGGTGGCGCGGATCTGACAACGGATGAATCTGCCACAGATCAAGGCGATTTCCTCGAGCAACAGCTGAATCCGACGCGCATCCCGGGATAACAATCTCTCGTCCCGGACCTTGACGTACAACACGACGCACGCCACGAAGCGAGCGAGCGGGAGGGCCTGGTGAAGCGGCCATGTCCGATAGTGAGGAGGAAGGCCAAAGCGCCATGTGGCCCGTGGTGGGCGTGTACAAGGAGAACGCGACACGATACGAGTTGGCCGGATCGAAGGAGGCGGCAAAGAGATATCGAGGTGAGGCGGGGCGGGCGGGACGTACCATGTTGTTGTCGTACTCGATGGCATGCTCCATGTGGAAGGTGCTGTTCTTTGTGATGATGCCCTAGCAGATCACGTGGGTGCTCTTGTCTATTAGAAGATGAAAACATAATTGGATCCCATTGATGGGGGATTAGTGCACATATATAGGGATACAAGACTTGAGGCTCAAGTAGCCTCATGGCTAATGACGGATTTACCCTCTAATCCTAGTACCCTAACACATATGCGCTAACACGCCCCCGCAATCACAACATCTAGCCACGGTAGATGTTGAGACTGGATCAGAACTCCGAGAACACCGACGAAGGAAGCCCCTTACTAAAGATGTCGGTGAACTGGAAGGTCGTAGGGACGTTGAGCACTCGAGCATCGCCGATGGCGGCACGCTCACGAACAAAGTGTAGGCCGATCTCCACATGCTTCGTGCGCTGGTACTGAACAGAGTTGGTGGAGAGGTAGACCGCGCTGACGTTGTCATAGTAGACGAGCGTGCTCCGAGTGAGGGGAATGTGGAGCTCCAGGAGCAGCTGCCGAAGCCAACAATCCTCAGCCACACCGTTGGCCACGACTCGGTACTCAGCCTCGACACTCGAGCAGGAGATGACGTGCTGCCGCTTCGACGACCAGGAGACAAGGTTGCCACCCAAGAACACGACGTAGCCAGAGGTGGACCTACGCGTGTTCGGGCAACCCACCCAGTGAGCGTCAGTGTAGACCATCTCATATGCTAAGGACCGATCGAGTAGGAGGCCGTAATGGAGGGTACACTGAAGGTACCGGGGGTCTGCTTCACAGAGGTGAGGTGCGACTCCCATGGATCGTGCATATGAAGACACACCTGCTGAACCGCGTAGGAGATATCCGGCCTGGTGAAGGTGAGGTACTGATGAGCATCTGCAAGGTTCTTGAAAGCAAAGGGAACACTGACAGTAGCACCCTCTCCCGAGAAGACCTTGGGCTAGGTGTCGACCGGAGTAGTGCACGACTTGCAATTAGCCATGCCAGCCCGCTCAAGGATCTCAACGATGTACTGTCGATGCTGAAGGAATAGGCCATCGGGTCGGCGCTCAACTGTAATACCCACGAAGTGGTGTAGATGGCCCAGATCCTTCATAGCGAACTTCTGCTGTAAAGCTGAAATAGTGCACTGTAAGATGGTTGAACTGGATGCCGTAAGGACAATGTCATCGACGTATAGCAGGAGGTACACAGTGCCCACCCCGCTCCGGTGGACGAAGAGGGAGGTGTCCGACTTGGCCTCGACGAAACCCAACAAGACCAAGAAGGAAGCAAACCTACTGTACCATGCCCGAGGTGCCCGCTTCAGACCATATAGCGACTTGTTCATCCTACAGAGCATATCTGGATGAGTTGAATCCACGAACCCTGTTGGCTGACTGCAGTACAACGTCTCTATCAAAGTGCTGTGGAGAAAGGCGTTCTTGACGTCCAATTGGTGAACAGACCAAGAACGCGAGACAACCAATGTTAGAACGCTACGGACGGTGGACGACTTCACCACCGGACTGAAGGTCTAGTCGTAGTCAACTCCGGACCGCTAAGTGAAACCCCGAAGAACCCAACGAGCCTTGTACCTCTTAAGAGAACCATCTGCCTTCTTGTGTGTGAACACCCACGTGGCAGTAACAATGTTGCCACGAGAGGGACGTTGCACCAAATCTTAGGTCTTGTTAGCAAGTAGGGCCTCATACTCCATTTCCATAGCGTGTTGTCAGTGAGGATCGGCGAGAGCGCTACGAACAGAGGTCAGGACAAATGTGATCGGCGAAAAGGCAGAGAGTGGTGAAGGTGTGGCCGACGAGAGGGCGAGACCGGAGAAGTGGTTGACAGGCCAGAGAACCCTGGCAGCCCGCCGAGTCACCATCGGGTGGACGTGATGGGGATCTCGGTGAAGAATTGGAGGATGGTACACCGGAGGCTCGACGGAAACACAAGCCGATACACATGCCCGCACACGTCGCTGATAGTTGCGCACAAAGTCGGCGAAACATGGTAGGGCTGCACCGGTCGTAGAAGAAGGCGGCGGAGTCGTCCTCAGCGCGGTCAGGGACGTCGGGGCCACGCATGGCGTGGCAGGTGACGTCGAGGCCACGCGTGGCGCGACAGCTGATGTCGGGGCCGCGGGTGGCATGACAAGGGACGTTGGGGCCACGCGTGGCGCGGCGGAGAACGTCGGGTCCGCGCGTGGCATGACACGTGATGTCGGGACCACGCGTGGTGCAGTCGGGGACACCACGAGTGGCGTCGGGTCTGTCCACAGTGCAACAGAAGGTGCCGTGGCCGCGCGTGGCGCGGCCTGTCCCGCAAGAGGCAAAAAAAAGGTGGCTGTATAGGGGAAGCTACAGGGTCAGTGTCAAACAGAGAGTCCAACTTTGTAGCCGAGTCGGAGGTGGAGATAGAAGTGGAGAAAGGAAAGGAGGACTCGTTGAAGACGATGTGTCGAGAGATCAAGAGGCGGTGGGTGGAGAGATCAAGCATCGATATCCCTTGTGATCAGTAGGGGTGGGTACATTTAACAAATAACCGCAAAACTGAACCGAACGGCATCGAACCAAGCCAAAATGCGCAGTTAACTGATTTTTTTTAAATGCGATTACCATTTTTCTGTATTTTGGTTAACGGAATAAAATTCGGTTATCACATCGTATTAACCGAATAACTGATTTAACCGAAATTTTTAACACGCACTATCATATAACCCATAAAAATAAAGCTCAATAGTACTAATTTTGGTCCTCACCAAAATTCTATCATATCATACTCCAATCTTAATAATCTCCGTCCATCATGAGCACAAATATGTCATTTTTTTATTTATTACTATTTTTACGTGTTTATTATTATTTTTGCCCAATAAATTATATCACAAATTAAAGTGCGGTTAACCGCAAAACCGTACCGAATTAATTGCAACCGAATTGTGCGGTTCTGACTTTTTTTTGGGTCAAATTCGGTTATTAATTTTTTTATAACCGAAATTTCTCTAAACCAAATTAATCGAATTGAATTAATCGAATTAACCGAATGCCCACGCCTAGTGATCAGAGGAGTACCCGAGAAAGACGCCGCGAGTGGAGCGGGTCGCAAGCTTGTGAGGAGCAGTGACAGAAAGATTAGGGTAGCAAGCGCATCCGAAGACTCGAAGGTGATCATAGATGGGAGAGGTGTCGAGTAGGGCGAAATGAGGAGTGGGAGAGTTAATCACCTTTGTAGGAAGACGTTTATGGAGGTAGGTGGTAGTGTGAAGGGACTCAGGTCAGAACCGAGCAGGAACGGAGGCCTGGAACAACAAGGAGCACATGATGTTGTTAGTAGTGCAAATCATACGCTCAGCCTTGCCGTCCTGAGGAGAGATGTATGGACAAGACATGCGTAGATGTACACCGTGAGAGAGGAAGAATTCACGAGACATGGAGTTATCAAACTCGCGTCCGTTATCGCAATGAACAACCCGACTGGTGTGGCCGAACTGAGTGGACACCCATGCGAAGAAGTGAGAAAGCGTGGAGAATGCATCAGACTTCAAACGCAAGGGAAAAGTCCATGAGTATTATGAAAAATCATCAAGAACAACTAGATAGTATCTATATTCAAAAACACTTTTGACAGGAGTTGTTCATAGATCACAGTGTATGAGATCAAAAATATGCGCTGCCAGAGAAGTAGCGCTAGAAAGGGGAGGCCCAACATGACGACCTAACTGACATGCATAGCATAAGGACTCATGGATGCCCCTAGTACACCAGATGACTAAACTACTAGACAACTTGGACAAAGCATCACGACTAGGGTGGCCAAGGTGACGGTGCCAGGTGGTGGACGATGGCGTAGTAGTCAAAGCGTGCGGCGTGGATGAAGAAGAAACAGGAAGCCGCAAAGTGTACAGGGGTCGAGAGCTACCACAACGAAGGAGAAGACGACGGTAGAAAGATCCTTCACAAACAAACCAAAAGGGTCAAACTCCATGGAATAGGAGTTGTCAGTGGTAAACTGACGAACAGAAAGAAGATGTTGAATAATGTCAGGAGGAACAAGCACATTGCGAAGACGAAAAGGTCCACGAGGATCCGAGTCACCTACTGAGGTGACTGGAAGAGGAGCCATTTCCGACAACGATAGAAGAAGGAAAAGAAGGGTGGGAGGAGAGGATACCCACGTCAGGAGTGTTGTGATAGGAGGCTCCTGAGTCAGCCACCCAGTCGGTGGGAGGAGTCAAGGTCATCGTGATAAACGAGTTAGCAAGTGATTCCTGATCCCACCCGACAGTGTACGGCGGCTAGAACGGAGCCATGTGTGGCTGCTGTGGTGGCTGGGGAAGTAGCGGAAGCTGGTGCGACACCAAGATGACTGGAGGAGGGTATTCCGGAGGACAGTCGTGCCTGCCAGGAACCGGAGTAGCGAGGAAAGCCGGCTAGGGGCGCTGTGGGCGTGGTACCGAGACACCTGGAGACGGGCTAGACCACGTAGTGATCTAACCGGTCCATGGGTTGTAGAGAGACGACCAGGGAGCACTACCCTGGCCAGAGCCTCCACCCCCGCCACCGACACCTCCACCACCACGTCTGCGACGTTGACGGTTGCCACCACCAGATAGAGATGGCAATGGGTCGCTTCGGGTTGGGTGGAGCAAAAACCCGTCTGAAACAAAAGAGGTTGCGGGTTAAATTTGAGACCCGCACCAGTAGGTGAGGATTTGCACCCGCACCCGTTGGGTTTTGGGTGGCCGTCGGGTTTCACTTTTTTTTTATAAACATACTACAACGTTTAATAAATAAGTCTAAAAATCATTCATTTTAAATGACAATGCAACAAAAAATATTAAGTTACTTATAAAGATTGTAAATATAGGTTACGATAAGTAAGATGAAATAATTAAATTATAAAAACAATCAATTTGACTTTAAATTATAAACATAAATTAATCGGGTACCCGCGGATGCAAAATAAAGCCGCACTCGTACCCGCGACAAGTTGGATCGGGTGCCGGTTAGACCTACGGGTGAAAAATCCCACCCGCACCTGCACACGTCGGGTGCAAAACCTGTCGGGTACACACACCCGCAGGTGGGCTTGCCATCCCTACCACCTGAGCCGCCAGACGCTCCAGGGCTGGCAGAAGGACGAGGTGCGCCAGGCGCTGGAGCAGAAGGACGCGCGAGCGGACCACTAGAGGTATTCGAGGACGCAGGAGGGCGCTGGGGCTGCCTGGAGCTAGACTGGTAGAGAGCCGTGGCCGGGGTAGTGTACTACGGTTCCCTTGGTGATCTCGAGGACGAGGTCGTTCCGGACCTGCTGAAAGTGGGACACGAAACATACCGGACGATCCAAGTCCGTAGGTGCTCGTAACGCTCGTTATGTCCGTGAAGGAGGTTGAGGATGAGCGTACTATCGGGGACTGGCTCGTCGAGGTCACGGACAGAGTCCGCCATGCCCTTCATCCGACGGCAGTACTCGGTGACGGAGAGGTCGCCCTAGACGAAGACCTAGAAGGTCGTGTCGAAGTGGAGAGCGTTGGTCTCTCGGTTGCCGAGGAACTACTCCGCGATGGCAACCCAGGCCTGGCAAACAGTGCCCCCCTCCCCCCGCTCGCGGACGATGTCCTGCAACTCGATGGTGATGGATCTCATAATTGAGGATAGGACCACACTGTCCATACTGATCCAGAGGGGGCCGCTAGGCACCGATCAGTGAGGACGTGGTCGTCGAGGGTGTAGCGCCGTAGGGTTAGGAGGACGAGGTCGCGCCAACGGGCGCAAGAGGCTGGGCCGAGGACGACCGGGACTAATGCCCGGATGTTCTGCACCCCGGCGGCCTTGGCGTGGAGGTTGGCAACAATGGAATCCTCATAGGAGAGGTGATCCGTGTCTTTGTCGTGAGGGAGGTGAGTGCCGTCGATCGGAACACTCCTGAACCGGTGCTCGACCACCTCGAGCCGACGGGCGAGAACATATGCCGTGGCGCGCTCCTGCTCCCAAGCAAGGACTATTGCTCGCTCGTGCCCCGAGCAGCGGCAAGAGTGGCAACTAGGGCGGTGTGAGTTGTACCATCACGAGGTGTCGCAGTCGGATCCGCGGAGGCGAAGACGGGGCTGGATCAGAGTGGGGCAGCACTGGATCCACCCGTCGGGCCACCCAAGGCGAGGGGGAAGGTGGCTTTTTACCCAATCCTGGCCGCAGCGGTGGTGGAGGTGTGGGGGAAGGGAGTGCCACTGCCGGAGGAGAGGGGGAAGGGGGCGGCGCCCCCAAGTCCAGTCATGGCGCTGCTGGAGACAATGGGAAAGGGGGCGGCGCCCCCAATCCCAGGTGTAGCGGTGGCGGCGCCCCCAAATCCGGCCATGGCGGTGCTGAAACTAAGGGGGACAGGGGCGGTGCCACCAGATCCGATCGCAGGGATGCCGAAGACGAGAGGGAAGGGGGCGGCACCCCTGCTCTTAGCAGCGACGGCGCTCGAGAGGCGCGTACTGGCGGCGCCAGGGGCAGCACTCGGGAGGCACGTGCTGGCGGTGCCAAGGGCAGCGGCGGGGGTGGCTGGGCTTGCGGCCAGCAGGAAGGGAAGTAGGGCGGCGCCAGAGAGGGAGGAGGGGGCCGCCGGAGGCTCACCGGCCGGTGGCGCACTGGCTATGGTGGCGGTGGCGGCTGAGATCTGGGAGAGAGAAGGTAAGGGTGGGCTAGGGTTTGGCTGATACCATATTAGAAGATGAAAACAAAATTGGATTACATTGATGGGGGAATAGTGTACATATATAGGGGTACAAGACTTAAGGGCCAAGTAGCCTCATGGCTAATGACTGATTTACCCTCTAATCCTAATGCTCCCAACAGATATACACTAACATTGTCGATGAACACCACTAGCGACGGCGCGGCCACCGCGGCAAAGCCTAAGGAGGCGAGACGCTGCGGACCCCAGCAGGTGCGACGCGTGGCAGGCCATGGCGCGGTGCTGGAGATGGTGGCTGCTGCTGGGGTTTGGAGGAGGTTAGGCCGGCTGGGTTGAGTTGGGCGAGAGGAGGTCAAGAGAGCTCGGTCGGGCTGGGCCTGGTTGTTGGGTTGGGCTGGACTTCTTGGTGTTGGTCATCTGCAAGGGAGGTGTACCTAGAGACATTACAGAAGTAGTTCGTGACAACGGTGGTGGCTGTGAGCGTCACACAAAGGTGTGCTCGGGTTGTAGATGTGCCCACCTCGATATGAGCCCATCCTGGGGTTAAAGATGTGTCCAATCCAAATTAGTGAGAGTGTTATCTAGAAAAACAAGATTAGAGGGTGATTGTAAGAGATAATCTCGTTTTTCTAGATAATATAGAGTTAGAGATAGATTACAAGTCAATCTCAATTTAGAGTAGGAGTCTAGAGAGTAGTATTAGAGTAGGATTCTATATGTAATTTGGGCTATATATAGCCAACCATATTTGAGGAACAAATCAAGAGAAAAAGTTAGAGATTAATCAAGCTGGAATTACAACAAGGCTTAGTTCTTAGTACTTGTAATAGACAGGACAATACAGATAATCATCACCTAATAGTATAACAGGACCCGTGTAGTTTTCTTTGCAATGTTATGGAAGTTAGAAGCTTCTCTCTGGATCCCGAATATATGTCTGTTTGACTTTGACTATCAATTGCCAATCGATGATGTATATTGACAACATAATCTCCATAATGTTACTCTAACAAACTTGAGACCCATAATATACACTTTTTTCTATTTGAAGTAAAATATTTTTATAGATATAAAGGGTCAAAGTGTTACATTGTAGGCCATGTCAATGTCCAATGGATTTATATTTTCTCGATTGGAGGAGTAGTGATGAAGCTTCTGAAAAAATGTTCTTCAAATGTTGTCGTCTGAAACCAGAGACCATAGTGGGATTCCATTTGGAACAAATATGTTACTGTAATTTTTATGTATGAAACAGGTTTCCTTTCCAGAACGACCTGATATGAAGCCTGTAATGCTTAAGGAGCAACCATTTTCCTTGCAAAGGTATGGAAGTCCCCCAATCTATGTATTACCCATGGTGCTTTGTATCGTGCTTCACAGTGAGGAAATGCCTACTTTGTAGGGAGACATCAATGAATAGGCCATTTGTCATGCTGTTGACATTTAACTTCAGTGATGGTTGTGGCTGTTCATGCTCATCAGTTGAATGGCCTGTTGATTTCCAGGTGAGCAGGCCACTCTTTTCTTGGTCTGTTTTTGTTACTATAATTTAGATTCTACGATTTACCTTAAATGGGAAGGTTTTGTACTGAGGAATCATGGTCAGGAAAAGTTAGAAAAGTTAATGTATCGGCAGGTGAGTGACTGCTACTGCTGAGCCCTTTTATATAAGCCAAATGGAAAAAGTATACTTTGAGTTACTCTCCAAATTTCGAGCTTTAGGATAAATATTAGTGTTCCGAAAGGCGTTTGTTGTCGCTGAAGAAGGAAGAACACTGATGAATGCACGCACACAAGTGCGAGCTTGAACAGGCACTCTTACACACACACACCGGTGGACACACGCACACGTATAAGAGGCTTTTGGTGCTGCCAAAACGTGCTGCGTTTTATGTTCATAATGCACTTAAATAAACTGAACCAAGCAAACCAACTGACCCGTTAGTTGCTCCATGACCGAGCTCAGCGTGAGCCTGATCCTTGGTCATGAGCGAGCTGAGCGGATCAGAACAAACAAAGCCATCCATGCCACTCACCTTGACCATGTACACGTAAAAGGCGGACACTCATGAACGATGCCGTTGCGGCCACATGACCGGCTCTACGTGCCCGTATCACACACGACACTTCCACTTTGCAGCATATGCCGTGCGATACGGTCGGATCCTAAGATGCCTACGTGCAAATACACCTGACCGGCCAAGACGTGGACAAACCCCACGCTGCATGTGCCAGATTATTTGGTGAGAAAACAAAGTACTAAGTAATGCGCAACAGGATTTTAACAAATCACCCTCTAATCCTGTTGCCTAGAAACCCTTCACCTTAACAACACCAAGGCACTGACTCAGCTCAATGAACCTGACGCGCCCTACTGCTTTTATGAGAAGATCAGCAAGTTGTCCTTCCGTTCAAATGTGATCAACCTGCACCTTGCCATCCTCGATGCATTCACGAATAAAATAAAAATGATTGTCAATATGCTTACTTCGGTCGTGATGCACCGTGTTCTTGCTTAGCGCGATCGTCGATTTGTTGTTGACGTACAACTTCACTTTCATTGGTTCAAATCCAGCGATCTCTTCGTAGAGACGACTCAGCCAGATGGCTTGGCATGTCGCCGTTGCCGCCGCCATGTACTCCGCTTCACATGATGATAGGGAACGACCAGGGTTGTGAATCCACGCCTGGACGCCTAGGCGCCCGCCGGCCGCCGGGACGCCTAGGCGCCTAGGCGGTAGCCTAGGCGAGCGCCAGGCAAGGAGGGGAGGCGGGTGTGGCAGCGGCGGCGGCAGCAGAGGAGGCGGGCAGCCAGCTAGGCGGCGGAGGAGGCGGAGGAGGCAGTGCGGGCGGGCGGAGGAGGCAGGGCGGGCGGGTGGGCCTCACGGCCAAACTATTGTGGACCGTCGGATGAGATCCGACGGTCCTCATTTTCACTGGGGTATATAAATATACCCTACCCTAGTTTTCTCCTCACCCTCTCTCCCTCTTTTCTCCACTCCCGGCGGCGGCGGCAGTGAGGCGGCGGGGTGGACAGCGGAGGTGGCGGCGGCACCTACGGCGGCGGCGGTGGCAATCTACGGCGGCGGTGGCGGCACCTACGGCGGCGCCAGGCGAGGTGGCAGCAGGCGGAGAGGGCGCCAGGCGAGGTGGCGGCGGGCGGAGGGGGTGCAGGCGAGGTGGCTGCGGGCGGAGGGGTCGCCGGCGGCGGGCGGAGGCAGCGGCGTCACCCGACCAGGCGAGGCGAGCCGCCCTGGCGTTCGCGCGCCACCGACTGGACGCCTAGGCGTCGCCTCAAAAACGCTGGGAACGGCCTTTTGCTTTTGTGACATCCAGGTAATGTGACCGCTGTTGAGGAAGAACACCACTCCAGTGGTGCTCTTGCGGTCGTTGACGTCGTCGGTGAGGTCGCTGTCACTCTAACTGACTACTGCAGCCTCCTCTGTGCCTCTCTTGTAACAACATCAATAGCCAATGGTCCCTTGGACATAGCGTAGGATTTGTTCCACCGCCGCTCAGTGTGGCGCGCCCAATGTCTTAATGTGCTTGCCGATGATGCCGACCATGGTTGTTAAGGCGTCGCTTAAGCGACGCTCAAGCGGTAAGGTGACCGGCGGCGGTAAGGCGTCCCTATCGCCTTAATCCCGAGCTTAAGGCGTCCCTAAGGCGTCCGGGGCGTCCTTGAGGCGTCCGCCGAGGCGAGCTCAAGGCGACGCCTTAGCTTGGGATCGAATCGGACCTTATTCAGGTTCAGCCCAGTCGCTCGGTGCGTATAAGAGACAGAAACAGAGGAGGTTAGGGTTGGCGGCGGCGGCGGCTCAGAGCAAGGCGACGGCGACTCGGCCTTGCGCGGCGCTCCCCAGGCTCGACGGTGCGGTGCTCCCCTGCTTGGCGGCGGCGACGGGTTTCCTGCTCGGCGGCGGCGGCTCCTGCTCGGTCGGCGGCGGCTCTTCCTCTCTTCTGCTCGGGGCTCGGGCTCCCTGCTCTCAGGTCCCTGTCCTAGTTTGTTCCGCTCGGCCGCTCGGGCTCTGTCCGGGTCCGGTGACTTGTAACTGGTAAGCCTAACGCCTCCGATTCTGTCTCTCTCATGTGATGATGTGAATGAGTAATAACTGAATGTAGATTGAGCTGTCTCAAGTCCTCATGTCATGTACGAATTTGCTTGCTGCTCATGTAGGATATACAATTGACAATGAATTCAATGGAGAGTGCTGGTTCTGCTTCCGTCGATGCTCCTATGAATGCAGATGCTTGTGATCCAATGGCTGATCCTAAACGAAGAGTAAAGTCCAATGATCCAGGATGGAAGTACGGTTATTGGACGGAAATTGAGAGCAGAGACAAGGTGACATGCAATCTTTGCAAGACCGTGACAACATGAGGAATCAAAAGGTTGAAAAAGCATCTTGCAGGTGGATATGCTGATACTCATATATGCTCCAAGACTACCACTGAGATTAGGAAAGAAATAATAGCTTACCTAGAAAAAAATAAAAGAACTAGACCAATTTTCCTAGATTATGATGTTGAGGACAATTCTCAGTCCGTTGTTCAGCCAAGTTCAGGGACAACTGCTAAAAGGAGGAGAGTCATGTTTGAAATGAAGACCTTAAAGAAGACACAAGATGCAACATCACAATCATAATCTGGGAAAGTTACAAGCATGCTCCGAATAACACCTGAACAAGTTGTGGATGATAGGCGTTCTTCAGGACCACACCAAACCATCATTGAGGCTAGCACAAAGTCTAAGGCTGACAGGAATTATGTGAACATGCAATGGGCTTTATGGTTTTATGAATGTGGTGTACCCTTTAATGCTATAAACTTCATACAGTTTCATATTGCTTGTGAGGCCACAACACAATATGGTTCAGTGTATGTGCCTCCTAGTATGCATGAGATCAAGGAGCCTTTACTTCATGAGTGTTTAAATGATACAAGCAATTTGAGGGCTGATCATGAGTTAGCATGGAAGACTTATGGCTGCACACTTATGTCCGACGGATGGACCGATAGAAGGGGGCATCACTTGATCAAATAGCCTACACAAGCATCGTGATGCCTTGAGGGGTCTATTTGTGAGTGAAGCATGGAACCAAAACAAATTAGCAAAGACTGAGGATGGAAAGAATGTTTGTGACATTATTCTTGCTAAGGTGTTTTGGTCCTCAGTTGAAGATTGTCTTAGAGCTTCGGCACCTCTTCTTATTGTGCTTAGGGCGGTTGATGCTGATGAAAGACCAGCCATGCCTGAGGTTGCAGCTCTAATGAATGTTGCAAAAGAGAAGATAAGTGCTAGTTTTCCTACCCAAAATAAGCAAGCCTTGCTGAAAAGAATCTTGGACATTATTGAGCGTAGATGGGTCTCACAAATGGACCATCCATTGTATGGAGCTGCTCTTTTTTTGAACCCAGGAAAATTCTTTGTAATACAAAGGAAGGGAGATGATAGATATGTGGGTGAGCTAAGGAGTTGCTTCAATGATGTGCTTGCAAGAATGGAACCCGATGAAGAAGTTCGGGCCAAGATTGATAACTATGCAATGCAATCTCAAGACCAACGAGGGCCTATCTTCTCAAACGTCATGGCACAACAACAAGTTCAACTAAAAAGCCCTCGTAAGTATCGGTGCTTTGCTTGCTAGTTTCTCTTCTCCATATTAATTCTATTACTAGTTTGTAACTAATATATGCTTACATTTCTCATTATAGTTGATTGGTGGCGTTCATATGGTGGTCGAGCATTTGAATTGTAAAGCTTTGCAAAATGTCTAGTTAGCCTTTGTGCTTCATCATCTGGTTGTGAGCGGAATTGGAGTACCTTTGAATTTGTAAATATTGGAATCCACAATCCGTATATTAGAGTTGCATAATCCATATACTCATTTAGCTTCTCATTGCTTAATTAATAGATGCACACAAAAAAGGAACTGGTTGCTACACAAGAGGTTGAATGACTTAGTTTTTGTTTCATACAACCGGAAGATGCAAAGTAGGTTTCAAAAGAGGAGGGAGAACGCTGGCCCAAGTTATGACCCATTGGTCATTGAAGATTTTGATTGGGACAATGAATGGATAGACTCATTGTTTGTTCACACCGGTAGGGATAATGCTGATCTTCTTGACCTCACATGGGATCATGTTGATGAAGACGTTGAAGTATCAAGCTCGCTTCAAGGTCGTAACCTTCCAAGACAAGCTAGCAGAATGAACACATACCAAAAGTGTGCAAGAATGAGGGCACAAGAAGTTGAGAAAGGTGAAGAAGATGCTAATGATTCGGACTTGGAGGAAGATCCACATGATGACATAGACGTGACTGATAGTGATGAAGATACGGATGGAGATGATGGTGGAGAAGAAAATAATTCTACAATTCCCGATGAGTTTGACGATGGATATTGAGACTTGAGAGTTTGAGAGATGAGATTATGGGACTTGAGAGTTTGAGAGATGTTGAAATTTTAGTCTTTTTTATCTTATGTTGAACTACTTGTCTACTTCTATTTTCTAATTACTACTTTCATCCTTATTTATTTGGAATTTATTCATTTTTCTATATTTATTTATTATTAAGGCGCCGCCTTGTCTTACGCCTTATCGCTTAAAAGGTAAAAAAGGGGTCGGTCGACTTAGCTCGCCTTACCGCCTTAATAACTATAATGCCAACAGCGTGGGTGGTGTCCGATTTAGTGTTGCAGAGGTAGCGCAAGCTACCCGCAACACTCCGGTACTTGGTACATCGACAACGCTGTTGGCATCACCTTTGAATAGTCGCAGCCTGCCCTCCATCGGTGCGCGACACGGGTTACAGTTCCCCATGCCAGCCTGCTACAGCACCTTCTCAGCATATGTGCTTTGGTCGCGCATCACGTTGTTCGACCTCAATGCCCAAATAATATGTCAATAGGCCTAGATCGCTCATGTCAAACAGATTTTTTATCTGCTCCTTAAAGCCTTCTATCTCCTTGACGTCTACGCCAGCGATGACAAGTCATCAACATAGACGCCAACAAGCAGGGTGCCTGCCCTTGTCGACCTCCTTTAGACAACATGCTCCAGTGGGCTTTGCTCAAAACCAAGGGTTGTGCGCGCAGCGTCCAGCTTCATGTTCCACGCGCGCGGCGCCTGTCGCAGCCAGTAGAGCGCCTTGTGTAGTTTTAGCACCTCGTGCTCGGAGTCGATGAAGCCGGGTGGCTGGTGCATGTACATCTCGACGAGGTCGCCATTGAAGAAAATCGACTTCATGTCCATATGGTGCACCTGTCACCCAGAATGTGTGGCGAGCGCTAGCAGCACGCGCACCGTTTCCATGCGCGCTACCGGCGCAAACACTTCATCGAAGTCCACCCCCTATCGCTGCACATATCTCTTTGTAACACGTCTTGCTTTATGCTTCACAATATTTCTAGCAACATCCTTCTTTACCTTGAAGACCCATTTCAGGCCTATCGCCTTATGTCCAGCCGGAAGTGCAGCAAACTCCTAGGTGTCATTGCTGCGAATTGCGTCAAGTTCATCCTCCATGGCACGTTTCCAGCATGGCTGTTGGGTTCTTCAGCAACCTGCAAACGGAGAAGATTTTCTTCCACCTGTTCTTCTTCCTAGGCTTCATCCATCTCGTTGAATATGCTGGGCATTCGCCGGTATCGCAGCGTTCGACAGCCGATGTCGTATCGCTCCATGTCGTGCGATGGCGGCGTTGCCAGTTATGGACATGTGGAGGTGGTGTTGTTGGGGTCTTCTGCTTAGGGCTGCCATGGCCCTTTGCTGCTCACATCACAAGTTGCAGCGTCTCCATCAAATCATTTCTGCCGGCGTCCAGCAGATCAGGATACACCACCTTGAGCGCGGTGGACAGTGTGGGAGGCGCGCTTGTACCTGCGCTCCAGTTCCACTTGCAGTGCTCTTCGAAGATCACATCGCGCGAGATGTGTAGTTGCTTCTTCACCGGATCATACACCAGGTAGGCCTTGGCGCCGTCTTCATAGCCGACGAACAACATCGGCATTGAGTGATCAACCAACTTGTCGATGCCAGGGCTGAGACGCTTCACGTGCGCCACGCAGCCAAACACCCAATTATGATGCACCTTCAGCTTCCTGTTGGGCCATGCCTCATAAGGCGTCCTTCCATCAAGGCTGCGTGTAGGCGCGCGGTTCAGGAGATAGACCGCAGCGCCTCGGCCTAGAAATTTGCCAGAACCCCCATGCTCTTCAGAAGACAGCGAGCCATCTCCATCACCGTTTGATTACGGCGTTCAACGACACCATTCTGTTGCGGCGTATACGGTTCAGTATTGCAGTGCTTGATGCCGTGCTCGTCGCAGTACTCTCGGAACGCACCAGAGTTGAACTCATTGTCACGGTCCGAGCGAAACTCCATGAGCCTCCTTTACTTTGTTGCCTCGGCGAGCGCCTTCACCCGCTTGAAGCGCTTCAACGCCCCATCCTTGGACTTCATCACCTCAATCCACATGAAGCGGCTGTAATCATCAACAATCAAGAGAAAATACCTGTTGTTGCCCATCGTGGCTGGTTTGATCGGCCCGCACAAGTCACTGTGCACAAGCTCTAGTCCACGTTCGGCGCGGTATGTGGACACTTGTTGCAACACGATGCGGTGCTGCTTCCCAAGAGCACATCCATCGCAGAACTCGTCGACGCGATCAATCAGCGGTATTCCTTCCGCCATGCTCTTATGCGCGAGTGCATACAGCGAGCGGAAGTTGAAGTGGCCGTAGCGCACATTCCACAACCACGCCTCCTTCTAGGTCGCAGATAGGAGACATACAAGCGCCACCATCTTAACCTTGATGGTGTACAACCGATCCTTAGAGCCCGCCACCCGAGTGAGCAGCGCGCGCTGACGGTCGAACAGCTGCAGCACACCATTCTCGACCACCACCTTGCAACCTTGCTGATTTAGTTTCTCGAGACTCACGATGTTGCTACGTAACTTGAGGATCAAGTACACATCAGTGAGTGCTTGGTGGCCCTTTTGGCGGCTCTCGTAGACGACTGGGCGGCGTCCGCAGATGTTGACGGCAGATCCATCACCGAATTTGACAGGACTCTTGACTGTCTCGTCGAGCATGGTGAACACGTCCTTGTCACCGGGCACCGGTGTCAAGGTACCGCACTCCGGCGCCAACGTTCATCTGCATGACATGCTCTTCATTCAGGTTGATGATCTCTGCACTTGGATCGTCCTCACGGCCGTCGCTCTGCTGCAGTGACGCGTCGTGCTCGACCTCATCGCACACCTGTGCTAGCAAGATCGCTGGCTGCTCGTCCTTACCCTACACAAGGTGTGCCTCCTCGTGCTTGTCACGCCGTTCTCGGCACGGGTTGCGGCACTCATTGGCGAAGTGCCCGTAGATGCCACAGTTGTGGCACTTCCCGTTCTGCCGCGACAGCTTATCCTGACTGCCACCGTCACGTCCACCACGACGGCCTCGGCCGCGCGCCTTGCCACGGCTGCAACTGCTGTCGTCGCTGAAGGAGCCACCTCTCTGCTCCATCTTCTTTTGGCGGGCCTTCCACTCCTCGATGAGGAGCAGACGACTCCCTGAGCCTTCATCATTGCTGTCCTCGTTGAGGCGCTCCTCAACGACGTGGAGCCGGCCCGTGAGCTCATCCCGTGAGCTCATCCACGGACATGGTGGTGAGGTTAAGCATGGACTTGATAGCGATGGCAACCTGCACGAATTTGGAAGGAACAACACGTAGGAACTTACGTACCACCTTCACCTCTTCAAGGTTTTCTTTAAGGGAACAGAGATCCCCAACGAGTCCTGAAATTCACATCGAGAACTCATCCACCGTCTCGCCATCTCGGAACGAGATGGTCTCAAACTCCTTTTGGAGCTTCTGCGCATTCGCCTTGCGGACGTGCTCCACACCGATGCGCCGGGCCGCGATGGTGTCCCATGCCATCTTCGTCGTCTCCTTGATCGCAAGCGAAGCGACACGCGCATCTCCTCTAGAACAGAGCGCAGTATCACTGCCAATGCAAGGCGATCCTCGCGTAGCGGCGTGTCGCCCGTCTCGACTGCGTCCCACAGACCCTTCGCCTGCAAATTCACCATCATGACCACGGACCATTGGGGGTAGTTGGTCCGTGTTAGCATCGGCCAGACGAGGTCACCACCGCTGCCCCCGGCGTCCCTCACGCCTACTGCACGATCACCTCGCCTCTGCTGCGTCGCATCGTGCTTCACCCGTGACTCTGCGCACGATTGTGCGGCGCTCCCTCTGGCGTGTATGGCTCAGATGCCACTTGTTGTCGCTGAAGAACACTGGTGAATGCACGCACACAAGAGCAAGCTTGAACAGGCACTCTCACACATGCACACCGGTGGACACACGCACACGTATAAGAGACTTTTGATGCTGCCGAAACGTGCAACATTTTCTGTTCATAATAGTGAGAAGGAAATGAACTCTCTTCAATAATGCCAAGGGGGGGTTACATATATAGGGTACACACAGTCTAACATCCCCCCTCAGTCGAAACTCTGGCTGCGACAGATGTTGAGACTGGACAACAACACACTTCCTACATGAGGAAACACAAACGCACTCTAATAAGACCCCCTCGCAGTCACAACATCTAGCCGTGGCAGATGTTGAGACTGAACCAAAAGACCCTACATACATGAGTAAACACACATGCTAACAGCTTCCCGCTGAAAACACCGTAGAAGAGCCCACTCACGCTCCCGAGCGGTGACGAGGACGGAGTGGGCCGTCAACACCTCGCCATGAGGGGCACAACCAGTAGAGATGGCCCAAGTACGCGTGGCGGAGGGCGGTGACGCATGCGAAAGGCCGGCTGTGCTGAGTAGGAGGGATGCGCGCGGAAAGCAGGCAGCGCAGAGTAGGAAGAACACGCGCGACGAAGGCCGACGGCGCGGGGTAGGAGGGCAAGGACGCGTGCGGAAGGCCGGCAGCGTGGGATAGGAGGGCAGGGACTCGTGCGGAAGGCCGACATCGCGAGATAGGAGGGCAGGGACGCGCGCGGAAGGCCGACAACGTGGGGTAGGAGGGATGCACGCGGCGAAGGCCGACGGCGCGGGGTAGGAGGGCAGAGACGCGCGTGGAAGGCTGGCAGCGCGGGGTAGGAGGGATGCGCGCGAAGAAGTCCGATGGTGCGGGGTAGGAGGGCAGGGACGCGTGCGGAAGGCCGACATCACGGGGTAGGAGGAGGGACGCGCGCGGAAGGTCGACAGCGCGGAATACACACACGGAAGGCTGGCAGCGCGGGATAGGAGGGCATGGACGCGCGCGGAAGGCCGGCAGCGCGGGATAGGAGGGGTGAAGGCATTGCTGTGGCCATGGGGAGGAGCGGAGGCGCTGCGGCTTGGAGGGCTGAGCCGTCATGCAGTGTCCACAAACAGCGCACTGGAGGAGGGTGCCGCGGGCACCAGCGAGCGGCGGCACAATGTAGACCAGCGAACGCGGCAGCATCACCTAGCCTCGACCCAAGAACCGCTCGGGAGGCCGGTGGCGGTGCTCTGGTGGGTCCAGAGGCGCGGCGGCGGCACGCGGGAAGCCGGCGGCAGCCGGGAAGGCTGGCGGTGGCGGGCAGAGGAGAGGGGGCCGGCAGGGGCGTGGCCGGTGAGCAGGAGCGGTGGTGGAGGGCGAGGGCGGCGGCGTAGGTGCCACACCCGGCGGCCAGAGGTGCGGCGGCAGCGGATCCGGCCGCGCCAGGGCCGGGGAAGCCGCCGGCGGCGGATCTAGCCGCTCCGGGGCCGGGGAAGCCGGCGGCGACGCTCGGGGACGGCGTCGCGCGGCCGCTGCGCTACGGCGGCGGGGTCCAGAGGCGCGGCGGCGGGCCGCGGGAGATGGCGAAGGGCTCTCCTTTGGCGCCGACGCCGATGCGTCGGGTCGAGGACGCGTCGCGACTATTGACGGAGGTTGGCGGCGGATCCGGGAGGGTGGCCACGCCGCTCAGTAGGTTGGCGACGACGCTGGTGGCCGGAGGCGGCGCTCAGGAGGCCGACCGCGGCGCTTAGTCGGGTCTGGCTGCTATGGCGGCGTCCAGCGCGGCAGCTCGCGCGGGTCCCGCTGGATCTCGGGGCGACCGAGCGGGCGCACGCGGAGGCCACGCGAAGCGGGCCGCTGCCGGCTCACCGGCCAGCTGCGGCGGCGCTGCTATATTGGAGAATGCGGCGGCGGCTGTGGTGGGAGAGGCGACGGCTGGTGAGAGGAGGCCCAAGGGTAAACCCTAATCTGATACCAAGTGAGAAGGAAATGAACTCTCTTCAATAATGTCAAGGGGGTTACATATATAGGGTACACACAGTCTAACAATAATGCATTTAAATAAGCTGAACGAGTCAAACCAACTGATCCGTTAGTTGCTCCATGATCGAGCTCAGCGCGAGCCTGATCCCTGGTCATGTGCGAGCTGAGCGGATCAGAAGAAACAAAGCCACACATGCCACTCACCTTGACCATACACACGTACAAGGTGGACATTCATGAACTATGCCGTTGCGGCCACATGACCGGCTCTACGCGCCCGTATCACACATGCCACTTCCACTTTGCAGCGTATGCCGTGCGATACGGCCGGATCCTAAGATGGCTACGTGCAAATACACCTGATCGACCAAGACGTGGACAAACCCCACGCTGGATATGCCAGATTATTTCCTGAGAAAACAAAGTACCAAGTAATGTGCAACAGAATTTCAGAAGCGTTGTGAGGCGGGTGGCTAGGCGAGCTTCAGCGCTCCGCACTGGCCGCTCGCCTCGCCTCGGTAGGTAGGTGGTTGCGAGGCAACGGGGGGGGGGGGGTCCTAGAGCGCAGGCGAAGGTGCGGGCCGAGCCTTGAGGGGGGCACGAAGTCTGGCAGCGGGGCGAAGAAGGCAGCCCTGCAGGGGGGATGGATCCTAGCGAGCAGGTGCGGTGAGGAGGGAGGGGGAGTGAATCCTCATTAGTTGGAGGAGGCTAGGTCAAAGCCTGGCGGTGTGAAGGCAGCGCTGTGGGCTGGACTGCGTGCGAGTAAGAGGAGCCGCAGGAAAGGATGGCTGGCCCATGGTGCTGCACTGGAGAGAGGAAAAAAGAATAGGGTTGTGATGGTCGATTTGCAATATAGTCGCCATGCGCGGGATGTGCACAGACACCAGAATTAAATCTGAGTCGTATATGAACTCGGTTAAAAAAGAGTCCAGTTTGTTTAAAATTCAGTAGTACAGATTCAATCAGTTTAGTTTGTTAAGTTTCAGAGTTAGAATCGGTTGTTAAATAGAGTCCAGATTATATTAGAGATAGAGTCCTAGAGTTTCCAAAAGATGTAATAGTGGGCGGCTATATATGCCAGCCAAGATTAATGAGAATCGTGTAGTTTTTGAGTCACAATAATTTACCTCCCGAGCTCTGTTTGTTGGCGACACCCTTTAGTCGCCGGCGATCAGAATTCAGGCGCGGCGGGAGCGCCCTCGGCCTCCATCCTTCCACCCGTGTAATCTCCGATCTAGCAAGAAAAGAGGGAGCTCCTGTCACAATTTGGTATCAGATTCTAGGGCCGATTCCATGGGAGACTACAAGGACGCAATGGAAGCGCTGGGAACAGCAATCAAGGACATCAACGAGAAGTTCGCAAGACTGAACACATCTATCAACGAAATAGGAGGACAGGTAAAACTCCAAGCCACGTAGCTGGCAGGCTTGACTTCGATCAAAGCAGATATGCATGACATGAAACAGCAGCTGTCTGCACACAACGTGGCAATATCACGGTTGGAGAAGGCGCCAAGCGGCCAAAACAGAGTTGATCAGGAACCACCAATTCAGAACCTGCACAGCAAAAATAATAGGACATCAAATACAGATCATGGGACCGACCCTATCTTTAATCTGGATGGGCAGAGTGCACACCGCAACAATGAAGCTAATGAGCAGCACCAGGGTCACATGTTTCCACATTAGCTCCATCGTGTTAAATTCCATGTTTATAATGGCTCTTCAGACCCTCTGCCATGGCTTAACAAATGCCAACAGTTTTTTAAAGGTCAAGACATACAAGAGGCTGATAAGGTATGGTATGCCACACTCCACTTAGAAGGTGCTGTAGACTTATGATACTACCGATTGTCCCGTGACCATGGTGAACCACCTTGGTCTAAATTTGTGTCCTTTGTTCAGCAATGGTTTGGTCCACCATTGAGTTCAAATATCCTCGGGGAGCTTGCCAAATTGAACCAACTAGGCAAAGTGGCTGAATACCAGGAACAGTTTTTGCAACTGCTGTGCAGATGTGATCCAATGAGTGATAGGAGTGCAATGAGCTTATTTACAGCAGGGCTCCGCCAACCACTACGATCGGATGTAGAATTACAGAGACCTTCGTTGGAAGAAGCAATGAACCTAGCAAGAGCATATGAACAACGTAGCACATTCACCTTTGAAGCCAAGCAAATACCGTTCCAAACAGTAGGTTGGACCAAAGACAAAAGTGATATTCTAGCTCCTGCCAACTCAAGCTCATCAGCTGGAAACACAAGGCATGTTTTTTCAGATTTCTTAATAAAGATGAAATGGTAGAGAGTAGGGCAAAAGGACTCTGTTATAATTGTGATGAAAAGTTCTCAATGGAGCATAGGAAAAATTGCCCTAAACTTTTTCATATAGCACTGGATTTTGATGGGGGTGGCGACCTATATGTTCATGTTCAGGACGAAAATGAAGATACACCAGAAATCTCCCTATATGCTATTACTGGTATTCAAAACAGAGACTTAATGAGAATTCACATTCAGGTTGAAAATCAGAAACTCATTGCTCTCATTGACTCGGGGTCCAGACACAATTTTATATCTGAAGAAGCAGCTAAGAGGGTGGGGTTACAACTTGCATTACAGCAAGGATTGCAGGTGTTAGTGGCTAATGGAGACAAGGTACATAGCCCGGGTTATTGTTGCAAAGTACCAACACAGATCAAAGACACTACTTTTCACATAGACTTCTTTGCTATATTATTGGGGGATCTCAATGTTGTGTTCGGTGTGCAATGGTTTCACACACTAGGTCCAATCCTATGGGATTTCGACTCCATGAAAATGTCATTTTGGCAAGGACAAAAAAAATCATATGGGAAGGACTACCAGCTCATACAATTTTCAAACAAAAAAGAAAATGCTGCCCTGTCCGTTTTTTATTGGATTCTCTTTTGGAAGAATTCAGTGATCTATTCACATCCCCAACAGGCTTACCACCACCACGTGAGTGTGATCATAAAATACATCTGCTACCAGGTACAACTCCGGTAGTAAGACCATATAGATACCCACCAACTCAGAAAGCAGAGTTGGAAATGCCAATGCGCAGAGTTAGTGGCACAAGGACTTATCCGTAAAAGTACCTCAGCTTATTCCTCACCTGTTCTCTTAGTGAAAAAACAGGAT
Organism: Neostapfia colusana; assembly: GCA_030760725.1. Taxonomy (NCBI): domain Eukaryota; kingdom Viridiplantae; phylum Streptophyta; class Magnoliopsida; order Poales; family Poaceae; genus Neostapfia; species Neostapfia colusana. Next base: position 24,126,703 of record JASWHV010000017.1, on the reverse strand, counting down.
GGCACATGGAGATTATGCATTGACTACCGGGCACTTAACAACAAAACAGTGAAAGATAAGTTTCCAATTACTGTTGTGGATGAATTATTAGATGAACTCAATGGAAGCTGCTTTTTTACTAAGCTTGATCTGCGCTCAGGGTACCACCAAGTGCGCATGTTCACTGATGATATAGCAAAAACAATATTCAGAACTCATGAATGACTATTCGAGTTCTTGGTGATGCCTTTCGGCTTAACTAACGCGCCAACAACTTCTTGATGAATTCTGTGTTGCAACCTTATTTAAGATGATTTGTGCTGGTATTTCTTGATGACATATTAATCTGCACAAGACATGGTCTGAACATCTACAACATATCCGTATGGTGTTTCTCTTGCTACGACGCCATCACCTTTATTTAAAACAATCCAAGTGTGCTTTTGGCGAGGAATCCGTGTCTTATCTAGGTCATGTCATTTCAAAACATGGAGTATCGATAGAACACCTCTAAAGTTGAAGTCGTTTAGCGCTGGCCTTCCCAAAATCAGTTCGAGCCTTAAGAGAATTTCTAGGCCTTACGGGTTATTATCGAAAGTTTATCAAAAATTTTGGTTCCATAGCAGCGCCGCTAACTAAATTGTTGTCCAAACAAGGATTCTTCTTGTCAACAGATGCAAAGTTACCATTCACATCTTTAAAAAATGCCCTGAACTCAGCGTCGGTATTACAATTACCTAACTTTTCATCTACTTTCATCATAGAATGTGATGCTTCAGGAACAGGGTTTGGGACAGTCTTACATCAAGGAGGGGGGCCACTGGCTTATTTCAGTAGGCCAATTCTACTTAGACATTTAATGTTGGCTGCTTATGAAAGAGAACTAATTGGTCTAGTTTACGCTGTACGGCATCGGTGACCATATTTGTGGAGAAGACCATTTGTGATTCGTACTGATCATTATAGTCTTAAATTCTTTCGTGATCAACGTTTGTCCACAATACCACAACATCATTCGGTGAGCAAGTTATTTGGCTTTGATTTTTTTGTGAAATTCAAACCAGGACGTCTAAACAAAGTAGCTGATGCATTGTCTAGACGAGATCCTAAACCAGCCTCAATCTTAACAATATTAAGCCCTAATTTTGATTTACTCAAAGATATCAGAAAGGAGGTTTCTGAAAATTCAGACCTCATTGAGTTACAACAGAAAATAAATGAGGGCACTATGGGGGCAAAATGGTCTTTATGCGATGGTTTAATTTCACACAAGAAAAGAATTTATATTCATCAAGCCTCACCACTTATATTAACTATTTTGCAAGCATCTCATGATATTCGACATGAAGGAGGGGAAAAACACTGCATAGGGCGCGCCATGATTTTACTTGGCAAGGGATCCATAAAACAGTGTAGTATTTTGTGAAGGCTTGTGTCATTTGTCAGCAGAATAAAACTCTGAACGAGCATCCAACAGGTCACCTCCAGTCTCTACCTATTCCTCAGCATGTATGGGAAGATATAGCTTTGGATTTCATTGAATCTATCAGTCATTTTAACTGTGGTTGATCGGTTTTCAAAATATGCACACTTTATACCTCTTTCCCACTCATATACCGCAGAAACTATCGCAAAGGTTTTGTTCTCAGAAATAGTGAGGCTTCATGGGATGCCATCCACAATTGTGTCTGATCGTGATCCGGTTTTTAGCAGTAAATTTTAGCAAGAATTATTTAAACTACAAGGAGTTCAATTGCTGATAAGCACGACATTTCACCCACAAACTGATGGCCAGTCAGAGGCTGTTTACAAGGTAATTGCTATGTATCTAAGATGCATGACAGGAGATAGACCCAAGCAAGGGGTTCAATGGTTACCTTGGGCTAAATATTGCTATAACACATCATATCATACTTCATTAAAATCTACCCTATTTAAAGTGGTATATGACCGAGATCCACCTCAGCTCTGTTCTTACATTACAGGCACGAATTCAAGAGTAATCGCTGTTAACCAAACATTGCTGGATCGTGATCAGTTTTTGAAAGAAGTCCGTGAGAGGCTTCAACAAGCTCAACGGCATGATAATTATTACTACAATATAAAGCATCACCCTTTGAAGTTTCAAGTGGGACAATGGGTTTGGTTTCGCATTCATAATCGTGCCTCACCAGTTGGGATACAAGGACCAAAAATAAAATTATCACCACGATTTTATGGTCCTTATCAGATATCAGAGAAGATTGGATTGGTTGCATATAAATTAATATTGCCACCAAAAAGTCGTCTACATCCAGTTTTCCATGTGGGTTTGCTAAAACCGTTCATCGGAATACCTCCCACCTCTCCACCAAGCTTACCACCTCTTTACAATGGAACGATAGTTATTATACCAGTTTCTGTTTTAAGATCATGTCTATACAGAGGAAAATGGCAGATATTGGTTAGATGGGAAGGAAGTGCTGATTCTGAAGATTCATGAGAAGATGTGGAAGATTTCAAAAAATTATATCCAACAGTCAAGCTCGAGGACGAGCTTTTTCACGAGGAAGGGAGAGGTATGATGGTCGGTTTGCAATATAGTCACCGTGTGAGGGATGTGCGTAGACACCATAATTAAATCTTAGTCGTATATGAATTCGGTTAAAAAAGAGTCCAGTTTGTTTAAAATTCAGTAGTACAGATTCAACCAGTTTAGTTTGTTAACTTTCAGTGTTAGAATCGGTTGTTTAAATAGAGTCCAGATTATATTAGAGATAGAGTCCTAGAGTTTCCAAAAGATGTAATAGTGGGCGGCTATATATGCCAGCCAAGATTAATGAGAATCGTGTAGTTTTTGAGTCACAATAATTTACCTCGCAGGCTCTGTTTGTCGGCGACACCCTGAAGTCGCTGACGAAATGAATTCGGGTGCGGAGGGAGCGCCCTAGACCTCCATCCTTCCACCCGTATAATCTCCGATCTAGCAAGAAAAGAGGGAGCTCCTGTCCCAAGGGTGAAAGCAGGCTATGAAAAACTACCGATATTTTGGATCCGCTCCACCTTTTCTTTTATATCCAACATGAGAACCATCTGAGGTTAGAGATACTTTTCAGGAGGCAAAGACATCTCTCGAGGTTGTTAGACTCTGTAATTGTGTGTGGGACACAGGGGTAGTTTAGTCATTAGTGAGGGATTAGGGTTAGGGGTAGTTTAGTCTTTGCCCCTCACCTAATCCCTCTATATAATCATCCCTGTACACTCATTATCTTAATCATCTAATACAGCCACAATTAGCCCTCTATTATGGTATCATTAGCTAAGAATTGATTAGGATTAGGGCTTAACCCTAACCCTAACGGCCCAGCCGCCGCCGCCAGCCTAGGCTTGCGCCGCCGCCACCCTCACCGGTGCGCCGCCCGCCGGAGCCGCCACCGCCCTCGCCGGCGCGCCGTCCGTCGGAGCCGCCGCCGCCCCCGCAGGCGCGCCGCTCGCCCACGCCACCGCGCCCCACGCCCACGCCGCCGCGTCCAGGGCCATTGTGCCTCACGCTGCCACCGCCGCGCCCTGGGTTGTGCCCGTCAGTGCCGCCGCCGCTAGCCACCACGCCGCTGCGCTGTGGGCCGCCGCAGCCCCGGCTGGATCTGCGCCGCCGCCCGAATTCAGGCCGAATCGGCACTCGCACGGGGGAGCCGCCGCCGACTCTGGAGGGGCCTGTGCGGCCGCTGCTGCCCCCTGGTCCGTCGCCCCTTGGCCCGCAGCCGCCGCCGCCTCTGAAGGGGCTGGCGCGGCCGCCCCTTGGCCTGCAACCGCCGCTGCTGCTGAAGGCGCCGCCACTGCCGCCGCCACCCCCTGGTCTGCTCGGCCATCCATGTTTTCGGTCCCTGGAGGTGCTGCCGCCTCTCCTATGACTCCGAAGACTGGTCCGACCACCGGCGGACCTCTTATAGGTACCACCGGCAAACCCGCCACCGCTGTCGTTTTCATGGCAGGTACCTCTGGTCTACGGGACTCTACCGTCACCAGCCTCGACATCGATTGGAGCACCACGACTACTGTCCCGCCGATTCTGTTTCCAGTCGCCGGTGCCGCTGCTGATAACGCAGCTACTTCTTCCTATGGCACCCACACAACGGACACCTCCGACATCGCCGCAGCACTGGCTGCCTCTCACAAACGCGAGCGGGCACTCGCTCTCTCCCTAGAGCAGGAGCGTGCCTCCGTGACGGCGCTATCTCACCAGTTCGAGGAGAGTGCTCACCGACCGATGAGTGCTGCCCACGAGCCTCCCTCGAACGCTGGTACGTACTCGGCTTCACTTGTGGCCGCTCTTCATGCGCTGGCCGCTAGGATTCAGAACATCTGGACGCTTGTGCCGGTTGTTCTCAGCTCCGAGTCCACTTCATATGCCCGGTGGCGTGACCTGGTGCTCCTCACGTTAAGGCGTTACTGGCTCGACGACCACGTACTCCAGGACGATTCTTTAGTGGAGGTATCTTGGATCAGCATGGACAGCTTGGTCCTATCTTGGATCCTTGGCTCCCTGACGGAGGAGCTACAGGACATCGTCAGGTAGTGCGGTGGCGGCACTGCTCGACGGGCCTGGCTGGCCCTTGAGCAGCGGTTTCTAGGAAACCGCGCGACTCGGTTCGAGAACACCGTCCAGGGTGAACGCTCTGTCTCCACCTCCTGCCGGGAGATGAAGGGCATGGCGGATGCTCTACGTGACCTTGGCGAGCCGGTCACCGATAGCGCTCTTGTTCTTCGGGTCCTTCAGGGCCTGAATGAGCGCTATTGTCACCTACGGACGTGGCTACTCTGCTGGAGCCACTCCCTACCTTCGAGAAGGTATGGTCTGATCTTGAGCTTGAGGAGATCACTATAGGAGGCTCTACTAGCTCCGGTGCTGTCACATCCTTTTATGGCTCTGGCAGTCCCCTCGTCCACCCTTGCCAGCCGCTGGTGGACCACCGTCACGACCACCTTCCACCCTAGGCACTCCTGCCAGTACTGAAGGTGGAAATCGTCGCCGCCGAGGCAAGCACGGCGGCCGTGGTGGAGGTAGCATGCAGGCGGCACTCCTACACCCACTACTCCGACTACTGGTGGTAGCGGTGGTACCGGCCGGGGAGGTGCACCCTAGCCCACACCCTACAACCCGTGGACTGGCCAAATCTACATGTGGCCTGGGCCGTCTCCGGGTTCTCAGCCTCCACGACCACCACGCCCCCAGCCGGCGTTTGTAGCCACCCCGGGCTACAGTGGACCAGCCTACAGTGTTGGTGGGCCGCCAACTCAGGCCTACGGTGGGCCTGGCTATCCTTCTGGCGGACTGTCCGCCTCGACCTACGGAGGCACCGACTGTCCTGTTAGGTACTCGGAGCCGTCGGGACCTCTCCAGGAGCCACCCTCGACGTGGGATCGACAGTCGCTGGCTTCTTCCTTCAGCATCATGCACCTTACTCCACCAGGTGCCGACTGGGTAGTTGACTCCAGAGCGTCATACCATACCACTCCTAATGCTGGTATACTCTCTTCCACCCATCCTCCCAATCCATCTTTTCCTTCATCTATCGTTGTTGGGAATGTGTCTGTTCTTCCGGTCACCTCAGTAAGTGATTCCGGTTTCCCGGGTTCTTTCCAGCTTAAAAACATTCTTGTCGATTCAAAACTTGCTTCCTGTCCGTCGTTTTACCACTGACAACAATGTTTCCATTGAGTTTAATCCTTTTGGTTTGTCTGTGAAGGATCTTTCTTCCCAGCGACCTCTTTTTCGATGTGATAGCTTGGAGCCCCTATACACACTTCGACTTTCTACTTCCGCTGCATCACCGCCTTCTGCTTTGACTACGACAGCTTCATCCACCATTTGGCATCGCCGGCTTGGCCACCCTGGTGCAGATGCTATGTCGAAGTTGTCCAGTAGTTCGATTATCTCGTGTTCTAGGGGCACACATGACTCCTTATGTCATGCTTGTCAGCTTGGTCGCCATGTTCAGTTTCCTTTTCCCACTTCTCTTACTCATGTTGAGTACGTTTTTTATCTTATATATTATGATTTGTGGACATCACCCATTACCATTGTATCGGGCTTTAATTATTACTTAGTGATCATTGATAATTTTTCTCACTTTTCCTAAACTTTTCCATTACGATTGAAGTCTGAGACTTTCGTTACTCTTTCTCACTTCTTCATTTGGATTTCCACTCAGTTTGGGCGCACCATCCGAGCTGTCCAGTGTGATAACGGACACGAGTTCGATAAGTCTGCGTTTCGTAACTTTCTCTCCGCACATGGGGTACAACTACGCATGTCTTGTCCGTATACCTCTCCTCAAAACGGTAAGGCAGAGCGCATGATTCACACCACCAATGATGTCATGCGCTCCTTGATGTTCCAGGCATCTGTTTCAGCCCGATACTGGGTAGAGGCTCTCCATACTGCCACACTTCTGATTAATCTCTTTCTACCAAGGCGATTCGTGCTTCCACCCCCTTCTTTGCTCTATATGGCACCGATCCTCTTTACGATCACCTTCGAGTTTTCGGGTGCGCTTGCTACCCTAACCTTTTCGCCACTGCCCCACATAAGCTTGCGCCCCGCTCGACACGATGTGTTTTTCTCGGGTATTCCCTTGATCATAAGGGGTATCGGTGCTTAGATCTCACCACTCACCGCCTTTTGATCTCTCGGCATGTCATTTTCGACGAGTCCTCCTTTCCTTTCTCCACCACCTCTTCCGGTTCCACCACATAGCTGAATTCTCTTTTCCTACTGACCCCGAGGCTGCACCCCAGCTGCCTTGGCCTCTTTCTTCTGCAGGTTCGAGTTCGACACACGCTACACCTCAGGTGCCTCCGGAGTCACCTGCTGCACCACGTGTGGCACCGACGCCTCCGACGTCACCTGCTGCGCCTCGGGTGACCCCTCCGTCACCAGCTGTGCCACGCGCGGCCTCGGCCTCCCCGACGTCACCTGTTGTACCTCGGGTGGCCCCGACGTCACCAGCTGTGCCACGCGCGGCATCGTACATCGATGACATTCTACTGACAGCATCTAGTCTAGCTCTGCTTCGGCCCACCATTTCTGCTTGACAGCAGGAGTTCGCTAGGAAGGACCTGGGCCGCCTCCACCACTTCATGGGTATTGCGGTCGAGGATCGATCAGACGGCTTGTTCCTTCATCAGCGACAGTACTGCCTGGATATCCACTAGCGAGCGGGCATGGCTGAGTGCAACCGTGCTCCACTCCAGTGGATACTCAGGCGAAGCTCTCTGCTACCGACGGGACACCCGTCACTGACCCCACTGCTTACAGGAGTCCTGCATCCTGCAGGTGCTCTTCAGTACTTTACCTTCACCAGGCCGGATATTTCCTATGCGGTTCAGCAGGTGTGCCTCCACATGCATGACCCGAGGGAGCCGCACCTCACCGCTACAAACAACAAACAACAACAACAACCAAGCCTTTATCCCAAGCCTGTTGGGGTCGGCTAGACATGAAAACCAATATCAATAAAGTAAAAGAGAGGAAGAGATATAAGAACAAGGAAAAAAGAAAAAAAGAAAAAGAGAAAAAGGAAAAAGAGAAAAGAAATAAGAAAAAAGGAAAAGAAAAGAGAAAAGAAAAACGAAAAAAAGAAAAAGAAAAAAACAAGACTACGATTCTGGCACATGAATTGCTACTTTCCATGCGGTCCTATCATGAGCTAAGTCTCTGGATACATTCCAATCTCTCAAATCTCGTTTTACCACCTCCTCCCAGGTCAACCTTGGTCGTCCTCTACCCCTCCTAATATTTTCTCTACCTCTTAAAATCCCACTGTTAACCGGTGCTTCTGGAGGTCTCCGTTGGATATGTCCAAACCAGCTATGTCGATGTTGGACTAACTTCTCTTCAATCGGCGCCACCCCTACCTTATCACGAATCGCCTCATTACTTATTCGGTCTCTTCTCGTGTGCCCGCACATCCACCGTAGCATTCGCATCTCTGCGACACTCATTTGTTGGACATGTTGCCGTTTAGTTGGCCAACATTCCGCCCCATAGAGCATCGCGGGTCTGATCACCGTCCTATAGAACTTCCCTTTTAGCTTTTGTGGGACTTTCCTATCACATAGGATTCCAGAGGCTTGCCGCCATTTCATCCACCCTACCTTGATCCTGTGGCAAACATCCTCATCAATATCGCCATTGCTTTGTAACATTGATCCTAAGTATCGGAAAGAGTCCTTTCTAGGTACTATTTGTCCTTGTAGACTAACATTTCCCTCTTCACGACCAACACCACTAAAGTCACACCTCATATACTCGGTTTTGGTCCTACTAAGTCTAAACCCCTTGGACTCTAAGGTTTGTCTCCATAACTCTAATTTCTTATCAACACCATCTCTAGTTTCATCTACCAGCACTACATCATCAGCAAAGAGCATGCACCAAGGGATATCCCCTTGTATATCCTTCGACACCTTATCCATCACCAAGGAAAAGATGTATGGGCTCAAAGCTGATCCTTGATGTAGTCCTACCGTGATAGGAAATGCATCAGTCTCACTATCACTTACGCGCACACTTGTCCTAACATTATTGTACGTATCCTTGATAAGGGTAATGTACTTTGTTGGCACTTTATGTTTCTCTAGTGCCTACCACATGACAGACCTTGGTATCTTGTCGTACGCCTTTTCCAAGTCGATGAACACCATATGCAAGTCCTTCTTCTGCTCCCTATATCTCTCCATAAGCTGACGAAGCAAGAAACTCGCCTCCATTGTAGACCTCCCAGGCATAAAACCAAACTGGTTTTTAGTGACATTGGTTACTTTCCTCAGGCGGTGTTCAATCACTCTCTCCCAAAGCTTCATAGTATGACTCATAAGCTTAATACCTCGATAATTAGTACAACTTTGAATATCTCCTTTATTTTTGAAGATAGCTACTAATATACTTTTCCTCCATTCTCCAGGCATCTTGTTTGACCGAAAAATGTGGTTGAATAGCTTTGTGAGCCATACTATTGCGACGTCCCCAAGACATCTCCACACCTCAATAGGGACATCGTCAGGGCCGAGGGCCTTTCCTCCTTTCATCCTCTTTAAGGCCTCCTTAACCTCAAACTCTTGTATCCTCCGCACGAACCGCCTGTTGGAGTCATCAAAGGAGTCATCCAACTCAACCATAGTGCTCCCATTCCCATCATTGAATAGCCCATTAAAGTAATCACGCCATCTATTCTTAATCTCTTCATCCTTCACTAGAATGCGGTCAGTCTCATTTTTGATGCATTTAACTTGATTGAGATCCCTCATCTTTCTCTCACGGATTTTTGCTACCTTGTATATGTCCTTTTCACCTTCTTTTCTCCCTAGTCTCTCATATAACTTATCATAGGCCTGTCCTCTTGCCTTACTCACAACCCGCCTTGCATTCTTCTTAGCCTCTTTGTACTTAAGCATGTTGCTTGCGCTTCTATCATTATGCCAACTCTTATAACACTCCTTCTTCTCTTTAATGGCCTTTTGTACATCCTCATTCCACCACCAAGTGTCTTTATCTACAAGTTTCTTTCCCTTTGTCACACCGAACACCTCACTAGCTACCTTCCTAATGCCGCACCTCACCGCTGTGAAGCGGATTCTTCGGTATCTACGAGGCACCCTCGACTACGGCCTCCTCCTTCGACGTGACGCGACCTTCGAGATGGTCGTGTACACCGACGCTGATTAGGGTTACGGGTAGTTTAGTCTTTTCCCCTCACCTAATCCCTCTATATAATCATCCCTGTACCCTCATTATCTTAATCATCTAATACAGCCACAATTAGCCCTCTATCAGAGGTTTTGCCAAATCTTATAATTAAAGAATATGTATATTAATCCCCCAACAATGGAACCCGATTCAGTTTTTATCCTCTAATATGGTATCAGCAGACCTAACCCTAGACCCCCCCCTCTCTCCCTCCCTCCCCCCCCCCTCTCTCTCTCTCTCTCTCTCCCTCCCTCCCTTCCTCTCTCTCCCGCTCCCGCCACTCTCTCTCCCCCTCCCTCTCCCACTCTCTCCCTCCCTCGCTCGCTCTTACTCTCCCTCTCCCCCCGTTCTCTTTCCGGTGGGCTGCCACTAATGGGGGTGGCCGCCCGATCTGCAGCTGCCGCGGGCTTCTTTCCCCAGCGCTGCCACCGCCGCCGGTCTCCTCCCCCCGGGTGCTGCTGTTGCTGGCCCCTCCACCTGGGCACGGCCGTCGCGCTGTTCCCTCCACCAGGGCGCAGCAGCTGCCGGTCTCATTCCACTGGGCATGGGCCCTTGCCCCATCACCGGGCCGCCCCTGCTTCTGCCTTACGCATCTGCTGCTCCTTCCTTCTGGCCGGGCCCCTCGCAGGCCAGATTCAGGCCACCACCCCGAACTTCCTCCTCGGCTGATCGGTCCTAATCCGGTCACGATTTCGCCTCTGCGGAACCGACTACGACTCCTTTGAGAGGACTCACTCCGCCCTCGTCACCGCGTTGGCTGCTGCTCGGGAGCGTGAGCATGCTATCACTCTCGCCTGGGAGCAGGAGCGCGCCTTCGTAGATGCCCTCGCTCGTTAGCTCGAGGTGGTCGGGCATCGGCTTGGGGATCACCTCTTCTACGAGGCTTCCATCGTTGCCAACCTCCACGTCTAGGCGGCTTGTATCAGAGCGTTCGGTCCCTAGTCCCGGTCATCCTCGACCATGCTGCTCCTCCTACGCCCGTTGGCGCGACCTCGTCCTCCTCACCCTGCGGCACTACGCCCTCGACGATCACGTCCTCACCGACGGGTGCCCAACGGCCCCCTCCTCGATCCATATGGACAACATGGTCCTCTCCTGGATCCTGGGGTCCATCACCGTCAAGCTACAAGACATCGTCCGCGAGCGGGGAGGCACTGCTCGCCAGGCCTGGGTTGCCATCGAGGAGTAGTTTGTGGTAACTGGGAGGCCCGGGCTCTGCACCTCAATGCGTCCTTCCGGATCTTCGTTCAGGGCGACCTCACTTTCATTGAGTACTACCGCCAGATGAACGGCATGGTGGACTCCCTCCATTACCTCGGCGAGCCGGTCTTCGATCGTACGCCTTGACGTCACCGGCCGTGCCACACGGACTCGGATGTCACCTGCCACGCCACGAGTGGCCCCGACGTACCTGACTGCGCCGAGGACGGCTTCGCCGCCTCCTACCACGACCAACGCAGCCCCACCACGTTTTGCCGACCCCGTGTGCGTCTATCAGCGACGTGTGCGGGCAGGTGCACCGGCTGATGTCCCCGCAGCCTCCTGTGTACCATCCTCCGCTTCTTCACCGAGATCCCCGTCACGTCTACCTGATGGTGACTCGTCAGGCTGCCGGGGTTCTCCGGCCTGTCGATCGCTTCTCCGGTCTCGCCCTCTCGTTGGCCACACCTTCACTGCCCTCTACCTCCCTGCCAATCTCGTCTGTCCCGACCTTTGTTCGTAGCGCTCTCACCAATCCTCACTGGCGACACGCTATGAAAGAAGAGTACGAGGCCCTACTTGCCAACAAGACCTAGGATTTGGTGCCACGTCCCTTTCGTGGCAACATTGGTACTAGCAAGTGGGTGTTCACGCACAAGAAGAAGGCGGATGGTTCTCTTGAGAGGTACAAGGCTCGTTGGGTCGTTCGAGGTTTCTTTCAGCGGCTTAGAGTTGACTACGACAAGACCTTTAGTCTGATGTTGAAGCCGGCCACCGTCCGCACTATTGTGATGTTGGTTGTCTCACATTCTTGGCCTGTTCACCAGTTGAACGTCAAGAACGCCTTCCTCCATGACACTTTGACAAAGATGGTGTACTGCAGTCAGCTGACAGTGTTCGTGGATTCAACTTGTCAGAATATGGTCTATAGGCTGAACACGTCGCTGTGTGGTCTGAAGCAGACAACTCGGGCTTGGTACAACAGGTTTGCTCTCTTCTTGGTTTCGCTGGGCTTCGCCGAGGTCAAGTTGGACACCTCCCTCTTCGTCTACCGGAGCCGGGGGGGGGGGGCACTGTGTACCTCCTGCTATACGTCGATGACATTGTCTTCACGGTGTCCAGACCATCTTACAGCGCACTATTTCAGCTTTACAGCAGGAGTTCTCTATGAAGGATCTTGGTCAACTCCACCATTTCTTGGGTATTACAGTTGAGCGCCGACCCGATGGCTTATTCCTTCAATAGCAGTAGTACAACGCTGAGATCTTTGAGCAGGCTGGCATGGCGGATTGCAAGCCGTGCACTACTTTGGTCGACACCTAGGCCAAGGTTTCCTCAGGAGATGGTGCTCCTGTCAGTGATCCCACTGCTTTCAGAAGTCTTGCAGGTGCTTTTCAGTACCTCACCTTCACCAGGCCGGATATCTTCTACGCGGTTTAGCAGGTGTGTCTTCATATGCACGATGTAGGAAGCCACACCTCACCGCTGTGAAGCGGATCCTCTGGTACCTTCAAGGTACCCTCAACTATGGCCTCCGTCTTCGTCGGTTCTCAACATCTGAGTTGGTCGTCTACACTGACGCTGACTAGGCGGGTTGCCCGGACACGCGTAGGTCTACCTCTGGCTACGTCATGTTCCTTGGTGGCAACCTCGTCTATTGGTCATCGAAGCGGCGGCACGTCGTCTCCCGCTCGAGTGCCGAGGCCGAGTACCGCGCCTTGGCCAATGGTGTGGCTAAGGCTTGTTGGCTTTGGCAGCTGCTCCTGGAGCTCCAGTCCCCTTACTCGGAGCACGCTTATCTACTGCGACAACGCCAGCACAGTGTACCTCTCCACCAACACTGTTTAGCACCAACGCACTAAGCATATGGAGATCGACCTCCATTTTGTTCGTGAGCGCGTCGCCATCGGTGATGTCCGAGTGCTCCACATCCCCACGACCTCCCAATTCGCCGACATCTTCACCAAGGGGCTTCCTTCGTCGGTGTTCTCGGAGTTCCGATCCAGTCTCAACATCTGTCATGGCTAGATGTTGTGACTGCGGGGGTGTTAGTGTATATGTGTTGGGAGTATTAGGATGAGAGGGTAAATTGGTCATTAGTCATGAGGCTACTTGGCGCTCAAGTCTTGTACCCCTATATATGTACACTATTCCCCCATCAATGGAATCCAATTCAGTTTTCATCCTCTAATACTGCTCACGTACATCTAGGGTTGTTTGTTTGGAGCTAGAACGTACGTGTCGGCAGGTTTATTGTTAGATTTAAAGTTGAGATTTTGATTTAAAGATAACTCTGGACATTCTTCCTGAAATTTCTGGTTAATGATACTAGCTGTAAACGTGCATGTAAACAAGTTTATTTTTGGCGTGCTCTGACCTGATAAATATTTAGTCAACACTCAGGTTTTTAGTTTCGGATCAATATCCTGTTTTTTTAGCAGTTATTCTCATGTCATGCGTCAGCACCTCATGTACCCTATGAACGAGGAAACTTTCTTTTGCCAAATTTTCGAGAACTGGGCCCAGACATGGGAACTGGCCTCTAAATTCAGTTATTTCTTTCTTTTTGTTTTCTGTAAGGAATCACCTTCTTCTTTATTTTATTTCTCCAACGCCATCTTGTATTAGCATTAGTATCAACATTTCCCTCTGTAAAAACTAAAACAACCCCTTCTTCCCTAGTATAATAAATTTATAAACCTTAGTTCAGTTAGGAACATCTGCATGCACTAGATGGGAACGAATCAAAGAGACATCAGTGCGGACTATCACAATTTAGTACTTAACTAAAGATCAAACAATATTGTATTTTGGAAAATAAAAGCTAACAGGTAATTAATGTGGACCAGTTACATTTGTTGCTAGATTTTTCAATTGTGAACTACATTACATGTATTTACCACGTCCCTGATTCTTTTAGCATATTTTTTTGTAATATTGTGCCTTGCACTCTCCATAGTTTAGTGGCCAACTATGTACATAAAATCTTTGGTTTGTGCCTTTTGTCCTTGATAAATTTGGTACATACCATCTTTTTTGGATTGATCCGTTAGCATAATCTTGTGACTAAATTTATCACTGTCAAGTAGATCTTCTGTTTTGCTTGACATAGATTTGATAAGCAACCTGCACTATGCAGAAGCCAAAAGGTAGCTTTGTTACAGATAAGAGTCTCGTCCTACGGGAGCTGCAGTGTGCGGCAGAGCAGCAGTCTTGCGCCGGACAACAAGAAATTCTGGAAAGGGAGAGCCTGCCAAGGGTTGAGACTTCTACTCATGCTATTGTGACGAACATCGTTAGGTATGCCACCGAAGATGACAAGGTGGCACCACTCAGGGATAATGAAGTGAAACACAGCAGCAGCAGCCCTACAAAACGGCATATGGAAGACGCTGCAGGTTCCGACTCAGGGCGGCTAAAGAAGCTGAAGTACAACTTTCTGGAAGATGAGAAGCTGGACTGCTAAAACTAAAAAAAAAGGGGTGTACCTAGTGCCGAAGGCCACACATGTGGGGTCAGGGGAAGGGTTATTTCTAGACAGCCTTACCTCTACTTTTTACAGAGAGGCTGGTTCGAACTCAAGACCTCAGGACACAAGTGGAGATACACTACCACTGCTAAAACTGTAGAACTAAAAAGGTTGTATGTTTCTTTTGTTGTTAGGCGAGTTAGATAGCATAGATTCATGAGAAGTTCACGTGCAAGGAGCTGATCCATTTGTCTAGGTATGAAAAAGGTGTGGTGCACAGGAAATGAGAGATGTATTGAAAAGAGAGGTGTATTAGAAAGTCAGAATAATAAGTTTGGGAAACTGAACAGGCTAGGATGACAAGTAATATGGGACGGAAGGAGTAATCAGAAAAGGATAAAGAACTCTTGTTGCACAACAAAACAATGTAGGGTGTAGGCTGGGCTTTTGTATGATACAACCAGCATAGTTTGCATACCTTCTGAAGAAAATATTTTGAGGATGGCCCAAGTGTTTTTGATTTGCCACCTATGCTCTACAAGTAATATTTGGTACACTTGTTTTTTTCTAGGCGCATGATATGTAGTCGCCCAACTGTCGGCCCTTGCGAAATTGTCGTTCCAGATTAAGCTGCAACTTTGTTGTTTTCGTTAGTTGCCAGATCCAGTATGTAATATTTACGGTCATTTGCTCATGGTTGCTCGTTTGTAAGGTCGACAACTCCTAAATGTTAACCATCGTTCTGTTCCGCATTGCCTATCAGTTGTTTTGCACTTATATGACATTCTTACACTTTCATTTTACAATGTGAACCTTTTTCTAATAAGAAATCATAACTTTTCAAATTTAAATGGATTTCATTAAATTTTCAATTCTAAAATAATTTATTTTTATAGTACTGATTTTAAATTATAAAAGATTCTAGTAAAAGGTATTTTCCTAAATGAATAATTTATCTTTGTTTATTCACTTAAAAATAAATTTATTTGATTATTTTTGTATTTTATTTTACCTTGAACTTTTAATTTTTATTTAAATATATTTATTCTAGCCTGAAATACCTATAAATTTTTTGATTTGGTTTATGAAATGATTTAACTTTTGGGTTCGCTTACTTTTTTTTGCATTTTTAATTGTCTCAAAAGTCCTTCCAAAATATTTATCTAACCTTCTAGATTTAATATTTATGTTGAAATTCTTTTTATTAATTTAATTGAATTTTAACTGTTTTAAAAAACTAAAATAATTATGGGAATTAAAAACAAGCCCCTATAGTTCCTCGTGTGCCAAAAACCACCCTAGTCAACCCTTACACCTCTCTTTCTTTTCCCTGTATAGACCAGTAAAGGGGCTTGATTATGGGCTCTATCACAATTTAAATCAATTCTAATTATATATTAGTTTAAAAATTAATATAAATTTGATCCACCCTTGAAATATCTAGTTCATTTTTAGACCTGTTACTAGGCCTACTAGGTCGTCCCTGCTCCCCTTACATACCATTTTCTTTTATTCCCAATGCACCAGGCCAACGCAGCAAGTCGTTGCCCTTGCACGCTGGCCTAGTAGGCCGCACCCCAGCAAATCTCCTCGTAGCCTAGGCATGTGTAGAGGTGGGAGTCGGGCTGGGCTGGCACGGCCTGGAACTTTCGCGCTTTGGGTTGATTTGGCCCGTGGCCCGAAAGCATGATGGGCCTTTTCGGGCCGGGCCGGTAGGCACGAACTGGAGACCTGTGGCTCGAGCATAGCTCGTTTATTGAAAAAAATCCAAAAAATCCAAAAAAGAAAATAAAAAATCTGTAAAATAAAAAAATCCAAAAGTGCAATAAAATCCAAACCCACAAGTATAGACCTAACCCATTTCGGGGCAGCAGGCGGCTTCGGGCTGTAGTGGTTCTCTCTCACAAGTCTGAACCTAACCCATTTCGGGCCGATGGCCCTTTTCGAGCTGATGGGCTTATTTCGGGCCGTGTCAGTCCGAGCACCGCCTGAAAATCATTTTCGTGCCGGGCCGCCAGACCACGCCGAACCCGGGCACGGTATAGCCCGAAATACCGTGCCGAGCCGGCCCGACCTGAATATATTTTGGGCCTATTGCGTGCCTGGGCCGTGCCGGCCCGTCGGGCTTCGGCCCGCCCGGAATTGGCCCGGCCCAAGTCCCAGCTCTAGTCATGTGCTGCCCCATGCAAATTCTCCTTCTAGCAATCTATCCTTCTAACAATAGATCCTATTAACACTTTTGTCATTTTTATGCCATGGGCAGTGTATTTATTTTTGGTATGCTTTGCGCAAATACCATTTTATGCCCTGGAATTGTATAGGATGGTGAAGATCAAGGTTTATGATAACGGAGCAATATTATTAAATGAGGCAAGCGCCCTTCACCATTTTACTCTTAGTTTTAAAAATATTTTGTTTGTGAACATGCTTGCTTGTGTCAAACTTGATGGGTAGCTATTGTTAGGGTTTACTAGTTACTGTTTTATCATTCTTTGACGCGATATCCTATCTACAAAGTTGTTTGTGGGTAGTTATGCTTAGCCTTTCTCAATGGGTATAGTTTCGGGTGATGTAACCTGATTAATTATACTTCGTGCATAGGAGAGCATTATGGTAATTTGGTTACCAACATGAATGATTGGAGGTCATGGTTTGAGTTAGGGCGATCAACGAGTTGACCTCGTGCGATCTTGCACTTTCAAAATCGAGCTCGTTAAAAATTCGAGCCGAGGCTAGAATCCATTTGATCCTATAGTTAAGCTCAAGTTCGACTTGATAAGACTCATCTAACTAGTTAGCCTCGGCTGATGCTCGTAAAAGCTCGAGTTCGAGCTCAAGAGGCTCATTTAAACAACAACAATAAACAATATTTAAGGAAAAATAATATTAAGTAATTTTTACAATATTAAACTTATCTAACCGAGTCTTATTAAGCTCGAGCTTGTCAGGCTCGCGAGTTTTGACTTAATCTCGAGTTCAGCTAGTTTATTTTTGAGTCGACATTGAATCAAGCTTTTAACGAGCCGAACTCAAGTAGCTCATGAGCTTCGAGCTTCATTGACAACTCTAGTTTGAGTGAGTGGATGGTTGAGATTGTGGCGGAGTATGGATGAGACTTGGATTTTTACAAGTCTTGCTTGAATTTTCTAAGGAACGTACTTGAAGTGGCAACTCAGGGTAATAGTGGTACCACAGGACTAATATGGTTAAGGCTTGACTGATTAATTAGTAGCTCTCCAAGAGTGGGGAATAGAGCTTAGAAGGGCTATACTGGATATGAATGACTCAAGAGGGGGCTCCTCGAATGATGAGCCAACCTGAAGGGTTATCACATGTGGACGGGAGTGAAACCTTAGTGCTCTCGTACATATTAGATCATTTGTAAAAGCCTCATAGTGATCTACTCACGATACACCAAAGAAAGTGTGCGTGTGGCTAGGTACCACAACAAGATAGGTACTTTAGTCCACCTATCTAGAGGAGACTAAATTATGACTATAGATTAAGTGGTGTAACCTCTACAGAATATAAAATTATAATGATAGTCATGCTTACAATCACAAGCGTTTTGGATTCTCACTTGATTAGATGGTAATTATGGATTGTTTGATTGGTTGGTTATGGTTGGTGGTATGGTTCAGGTAGTAGTTGATGGTTTGGATTTTTTATGTGGTTGACCTCACACATAGTAAATAGGTTACTTTTTGAACCAGATGCAAATATAATAAAATTTATGAAATAGAACAACTATAAGCTTTGTTTACTTTAGCCAACATGTTATACTTCCACACACTTTGGAGTATGTATGTACTCACATGGACCACAAACCTTTTTTTACTTGCTACTCAATGAATGAAGACGTCAAGAGTTGAATGAAGGCAACTAAGGGAAAAACTAGGTATGTTTTTTTTTCTTGTCAACTACCTATAGATCGTCACTGTAATAATTAATTTGATTTAATAGACATATTGCTCTTTTACTATAAAAATTGTCATGTGTGTGTAAAAATTTGATCCTAAGCACGCATACATATATCCAGTTCTGGTCCTTAAAACCGGGATATGACAACCTGCTAGTATCTGTATCATATGTTCGATCACCTAAGAGTACTACCACTACAATAGAAACAATCATTTGTATCGGTTCATAATTGACATTTGTACCGTTGCAGATCTAGTCCTAAAAACTCGGTGCTAATAATAAGGGATATAAGTAGTGGTTCTGAAACAGTACACATAAGAGTTATCGGAACCAATTCCAGTCATGAACCGGTTCTGATATGTATTCCAGGCAAAATAAATAAATTATAGGTACACAGAATCCTAATGCATCACAATCCAAGCCACTTCTTTGTCCTAACCTATAAATACGATCAAGATGTCTGATTCAGTATTTCTGGCTGATACAAACAAGTGGATTCCAAGAGGAAGTTTGCAACTATCCAAATTTGACTTCTTTAATGTAACAATGAAAACTGAATCTTCCTTCAAGACCTGTTTGAAAAAAGATGTAAGTATAGGCTTTTGAAAGGTCCTGCGGCCAAGAGATGGAAATATTCTCGGATTTTACTCAAACATACCAGCTCAACAATGGTTTCAAGAAGATCTAGGTTAATGGTTGGCGAACCAATCAATTTCTTCAGCTTAAGAAAGACAATAGGTGATAGTACGTGGCTGGAAATTTCAAACCCAGTTGTGCCCAACAGTTCTGTAGATTGAACATAAAGGGTATCACAAAGAAAGTCGTGGATTATACACCATTTCATTGTCATAAAGAAACTTGTTAAAAAAAGCTTTAGAAAAACACTCCCTGGAACTCCATAATGCTCGGCAAGGCCATGTTTGGACTTGCCAAGCACACTGAAAGAATGACTCTCCTACAAAATAAGATGGAACTGATATTTTTCCTTCAACTTGAGATCTCATCCAAGGGGGCTATTTGCCTAGAGGTCTGCATCGCCCAGAATAAACACGCGCTTATCAATACGATACACTCACAAAAAGCACCACACCTGGTAGATGGATTCTACAACAATGTAGCATCTAATGTTTTCAACATGCTTGTTTCCATAAGTAAATTTCTCCAGAGTGCTCGCAAGTGAAAAGAAAGCAATGTTCAAGCCCTCCAACAACAACAGCAAGAAAAATATAGTGTTTATGAACCGCAAGGTGGTGCACCATGTTCTCTCTGCACTTGAACAGATCAACATGAGCGATGTGGACACTGAAAGTGATGATGATGACAACACTTCGCCCAAAAGCAACAACAAGAAGCGACATTGGCCACTTTTATGTCTTCTGGCAAGCAACTGAAGCTCAAGCACGGTGAAGGATGGATTGAACATCAATAATTACGAGGTAACCCCCCCCTACAAAGACCTTTCTCATGTTGTTTAATTTCTTGGTACCCTTCTTGAGAAATAGGATAAAAACATAGAAAGTACGATTCTAAATTTGACTCACTATAATATTAAATTGAATGTTTATAAACTTTGATTCTAAGTGATTGTTCATACTTCTTGTGAGCTGATTTATGAGCAATTGTCCCCTTTTAAAGATATACATGCCAATACACTTAATCAACTCGATCTTGAGACTGAAAGAACGAATTATAATATCTATTGAGCAAAAAATGATAGATGCTAGTTGTTCTACTGATAACTTGTATTGTTCTAGCTGCCATGATTTGAATATGAAGTTGAATAATGCTAAAACAAAAATATTTGACTTGAACAATGCTTTGCGCACACATGAGATTCATACTTGTTCTAATTATAAATAAAAAGAAAAAACTTCATGTGACTCAAGGGATGTAGAACCTGAAAATTTAGGATAATTTGCACGAAAAAGTTCTGACTCACCACATTCGAAACATCTTTGAGAGCCACCACTTACTCTCCTCCCAGTTCTCATGTTTTGCAACGCTTTTGATAACTGATTTGAGAGAAGTGGTAGCTCCTCCGGGAACTCCTCAATCTATTCAAGTGTTAGAGAGGACAACAAAGCAAGTGTACCACATGATGAAGCTTGGCTAGAGGTAGGCATATCACATTGTGAAACAAATATAAGTGGTTTGTTGAGGTTTTTACATGAGATTATGTCAAGTTAATGAGTTTTTAACTTAGAATGCAGGACGTATTAAGTAAGTGTGCTCATGACAGTATAGAGGTGACTTTCATGTCTCAAATTGATATTTCTAATGCACTTAACAATTGCCTAGAATCCTCAGTATCCGAATAAACAATATTGACACTATGCAAGTTGTCAAGAATTTTTTAAAGCGCGTGAATAAATCTAACGCGGGCTGATCTCGATGCGCATGTACTCCACATTGTACATGTCTTGTCGTACTTCTATTATGGTTTTGAAGCGTTCATGATAGTCTTACAAATCATTTGACACGTCGTATGCTGACTTCAAGTGGGCAACACGATCAAAGTCGCCTCGGGTCGGTCCTTTCATGATCAACTTGGGCACCTTATAGTTGTTGGCTTCCTTTATATTAGCAGTTGTCACATCTTCGTTTGGTACCACGACAAAAGGGCTTGAATACTTTCTCATAGATAGCAAAGCCTTGCGCATGAATGTAAGTCTTCATCTGAGCCTTCCAAACATTAAAATCAATGCCAGCGAACATATATGGTTTTATAGAATATCTGTATTGAGTCTAATATAAAAACTAGTAAAGATTGTTAGATTAATGATAACTTGGCTCTGATACCACTTGTAGAATCAAAGAATACGAGATCAGCTACCAAGGGGGTGAATGATAGATCAAGCAAAAAATTTAGAACCACTAAATAAAAACTGATCTGTCTTAAAAGCACATGTGTGCGAGTAGGTTTTATGACCTAAAATATAATAAAACTCCAGATAAGGTAGAGAAATAACTTAGAGATCCAACACGACAAAAATCACGTTAATAGATTGAGTAAAACTCAATTTATAATAAAAAACGTGAGCAAAAGCAATATGATCTACTCGAGCAAAGATCCAATATGTAATAAGGCAAAAACTCTCGTGTGATGTGTGAATCATGACTCCAGTGATATTTAAATATTTACAAATGATATAAAATTGAGTTGCGAAGCTAACACAAAAAGAATCACATCAATTGGATGGGTAGAATGAAAGTTATGGCCAAAAGAGTGAAGCAACGTCAATATGAGCGAAACCGACGGGCAAAACTTGAGAAAAACAACCCAGATGATCACAGCAAAAAAGCTCGACACATTGTTACTTGGAAAAATACACGAAAGCCAGCTGCAGGGTTGCCTCGCTCACAGCCAAGTCCCCTTTATTTATATCCAAAGACTCCAGTCTACGAAAACCAAGTAGGACACCTCTAAAGGACTCTTGTTCAACTAGTACATCTTTTAACCTACTTGAACTCTATATATTGCCACATAGATCAAAATACTAACCTTCCAAAACTCTTCGGTTGTTGACACAAGAGTTATGGACACAAAGAACTCAAAATCAGACCATAACTTGGACTCTCCAGCCTGAACTCGCAACCAACTAGAAATCAAATTTTTGCTGGCCAAAACAGGCCGATTTCCTAACAAAACGCACGTCCAAATCCATATGATTCAGACTCCAACTCGGATTCACGTCTTAACTTACCATCGATCAACTGTTTCATGTCCAAACGTAGAAGAATAATGCCACAAACTTGTGACAACCTCCACACACGTTCAAACAACTTCACCACGTCTTGGAAAAATATTGCCACATCCGTGCACTACTTGCACACGTGCACACCTTCCAAACACGTTCAACCTTCCTTTTTTATCGTCCAAAAATGTTGGAATCACGTCACAACCTTGTGCCATCTCTACACTTGTGCCCATGTTTTGACTCGTCCCATACACCTTCATAGGCACCGTTCTTGATCCAAACACTTAGCAAAACTTTTGACAAATTTACGACCGTTGCGCTCTCTCGCTCTAGAAACCGCCGCGCCGGCACCGCCACCACTTGTCTTCCACGATCCCGTCCACGGAGTACGCCGCTGCCTCGTCCTCGTCCCTATCCTCGGAGCACTCCGCCGCCTTGACCCTGCCCTCGGAGCATGCCACCGCCGTTCCTCTTCCTCAAGATCTTTGTCATTGTCGCGTTGCCGTCGTCGACCTCGACTCCTCCGCCTCGACCTCGACAATGG
The DNA here is from genome assembly GCA_030760725.1 of Neostapfia colusana. NCBI lineage: Eukaryota > Viridiplantae > Streptophyta > Magnoliopsida > Poales > Poaceae > Neostapfia > Neostapfia colusana. The sequence continues at coordinate 24,104,165 of JASWHV010000017.1, read as the reverse complement.
TATCAAGCCCTAACTATTAATTTTGAAGATGTCTCAGTCGGAGCATCAGCAGCAGATCGAAGAGGCTCAACAGCAGACTCCACAACAGCAGCAAAGTCATCACACTCATGAAGAGGATGCATCGGTTGGATCACATTCAGAAATTACCTATCGTCAATGAAAGAAAAGGTCCCAGACGTCGTGGTCGACAGACGTTATTAGTGTTGGTGAGGTCAATGACGAAGGCTTATCCCTGGACACAATACGAGATTGTTAAGGGTTTATGGTCTAGCTACCAGGCAAAGGATGTCGCTAACCTTGCAGAGATTTGATGAGTTGACAAAAAATGAAAAGGATCAACTCTTCGAAAACTCTATTCAAGCATACATGTAATATCCGAAAGAGCTGAAGCAGAAGGGGAAGAAGCTAGCTATGAATATCATCTCTCATGCTTGGAGGAGCTACAAGAGTAAGGTTGTGAAGATTTGGAGGAACCAGGACACCCCACAAGGCCGATAGGTTCTATAACTGGCGAGCAACTTACCCGTGATTGGACTGATATCATGTCCGTTCTTGACGAGTAAGTTCCTTCTTCACTTTAGTTTCCCAATGTTTCGTCATTGCATAATAATTTTACATTAACTATGAATGTTTATTTTTAGGGCTTTTGACACGTACGTGGTTAAGGTGCTAGGAGGACATATCACGCTCTGGGCAACACATGCGGCTTCCATGTCTGCTTAAGCATGGTTCTATTTGGAGAGCGCGCGAATTGCAATGTATGTGTAAGTGCATTTATTTTATTTTATTATTAACCTTTTGATAATTCTCATTTTATCTTGTGGCAAGACTACGAAACCGCCTTTAAAAACACAGCTGGTTCTAGCCTCGAGCACATTAGAGAGAGGGTATGCAAGTCCATCTTTTCTGAAATCATTAATCCAAAGGGAGCATTTTATTACAATATACAGGATTAGATGACAGTTATAATTTGTGTAATTAGTTACTTGGGAAGCAGGATGAACAGGTGGTATTCTTTTGTATATAATAGTTACTTGGTAAGTAGGATGAACAGGGGGGCATTCTTTGTGTATTACTTGGTAACCACGGTTGATAATTTCTTAATATTTGATTGGTCAATATAACTTAATGTGTGATCTCCATTTTGTTATACATATGTTTATGTATGTGTATGTTTCTGATACTGACAAAGCGGCTGCCAAATCCTGGCTAGCTCTAGGATGCAGCCGGCAACCAGGATAATCAGGGAGAGAAATTTAATAAGGGACGAGCTAAAATAGAGAACATCTCGAATTTTTTCTGTAAAGGAGATGAGCCGCCTAAAGGCCCGTCTCGGGTATCTTACAATAAGAAGACGCACTTTATTAAAGCTCGTCTCCAATGTGTCCTAATCGGCGACGCGCCCGGGTGCTCGTCTCCGATGACTCTGTAATGGGAGACGCGACGAAGGATACGCGCAGTCAGCTCGTCTCCGTTCTTTGTGCGGGCACGTCTCGGATGAGCCTTTCTCACGTAGTATTTTTGCTTAGGAATGATGGAGATGATTAAAGGATGAAAACGGTTGGATACAGCCGGATAAAGGCTGAATCATTTTCATATTCATATACCAATTTCGGAATCGAAGTCGGAAACGGTATCGTCAGAAACGAATTCGGTATCGGATATGTCAGATATATAGGAAACGGATCAATTGAATCTGAAACATGTAGGTATCGGACGGACTGGGAAATTTATTTCAAAACATATTTTTCCATACTATGTAATATTACAATATAATATCAAAATTACCATATTAAATAATATAGTCGAATATATGTGAATCAACATATAATATTTATACATACACAACCAAAAATAACATGTATTTAAAATTTTAAAAAACTAACACATAGTACATACATTAACATTTCACACAACCACATATGACACATGAAAATACAGTTTATTCTAGTCATTCCAGCTCACAATAGAAAATTATTGGTGAAGAGATTATTTAATTTTTAGCTTGCATGTGGATTTTCTTAATTTCTTATTATTTAAATGATTTTTGAATGGCTATAGTTAGTTTACTAGTATTCATAATTTATTTTATAAAATTATCACTTTCATTATGCTCTAGAGATCAAATAATTTTTTTAGATTTTTCTATAATTTTATGTATCCAAGAACTGTATTTTAGAATATCCTTGTGTGCAATTTCTGTGTGGACTTAGAAATTTTCTAAGTATATGGGTTGAGGCCGAACAAATTTAATTGAGCTGATTTATATTTGTATTTTAAACGGATAAAATCTATCCAAATAAATATGGATATCTAGCCGAGTAGTCGGATATTGATCCAAACCACTTTCAATCCGATATTCGAAAGTAAAATCCGAATCCAAAAAATATCCGACAAAAAGATATGGATTGGATATTTTTAAAAATGGTAATGGATGGTCTGGAAAATATCCGATCCGTTTCACCCCTAGAGATGATCAAGAGGGGAGGGGAGTCGTGCAGGCTAGATTCAGACAATGAAATAGTGCCGACTTGTGACGGCCACCACGACGACCCGATAAGACTTCGATTTGGGCGTTCAAGTACATTATGGAAAGATCATGAAGTCTAATTTCCAATGGATCCAACAACACATCCATATCTATTCGGAGTCGGCCATAATTGTCATTTTACTACAGACACCTGTTTCTGTCTACGGTGCTGCACCACCCTATTTGGGCCCAATGGGTTGTGCATCAAGTTGAGTCCACTAGGGAAGCATGCTAGGGTTTTAGCATGGCTCCAACACCCCTGTATTCATCCTCTCAGTTCTTTATACCCCTAGCTGCCACTAGAAACACCGGGTTTTATTTAGATACAAGTTTAGCTATTGCTACTGCCTTGTAGACGTGTGTGTCGACTAGAACATTCGTTCGACTTGTTTAGAACTCCACCTAATTGTGATTTGAATTTGAATCATTCATACTTTATCTCGCAATTCCATGCAAGTTTTACTTGTTCTTTCTAGTTCTTCGATTGCTTGCAGGACAAGTGCCCTCATGGCTGGATTATCGCGCACCGCAAGATCGCGATAACCATTATTTGGTGTATCGGTTCTAAGGCACGACATTATTGGACGGTTATAGTTAGACTGTGAACATCATCTCCATCCACCAATTGAGTTTTACATCGCCAACGAAAGATCAAACCACCTCACCACCTATCAATTTAGGTTGGATTGTATGGCGGTATGCCTGTTTTAGATCTAAGGACCGATTCGTGAAGCGACCACCTAGTAACAATAGTGCCACCATAGGGTCGATAATGGGTAAGATTTAGCTGAATAATTAGGTGTACTATCGGTACTATATGGACCAGATGGTGGAGTGGGGAATGAGAGTCGTGGGAGCCCGTCCTGTGATCTTAACAACACAAGAGGGGTCCTTGGGTTAGATTGATACTTAGTTGGAGTCATCCTTCTCGGTGAAACCTTAGTGGGCCCGTACATGCTGTTAGTCCGTTTGTGAAGGCTATTTTTGTGATCTCTTAGTCGCACATAAAAGGTAGTGTGCATGTGGTATAAAGGAGGTTCTTTAGTTATTGATAGGTGATGAAATCACGAACTTGTGGGTAAAGTGGTGCCACTTCTTCAGAGTGTAAAATTGTCTTAATAGTCATGCTCATAATTACGAGCTGCCTAGAGCGTCACATCATTATATGGATAGGATTGATCGTTAAATATTGGTTTTAGTCTGTTATGGTTGATGATTATGTCTGCTTAATAGTGGTCCAATGATGATGATGATTATGGGTGGTTAATAATGGTGGATATGGTTGTTATGGAATATGTTGGAATTGATATAAGTTGGATATTGATGTTAGTTGGTTATGTTGGGATTGACCTCATCTAGTAATTATAGGTTGCATTTAAAACACTGTGAACTAAACATGCTTTGTGCAATAAAACCTCTTTTTGTCATCCTTGTTTTTGGCCCACATGTCATAATTTTTCACAGTTGCTGAGTACGACATGTACTTACACTTGCTATTACACACTTGCTGCTATAAGAGAAACATTTTGTGTCACACCCTGAATTTTAAAATCAAATAAAAATCGGTATGAACTAAAATTTTTGGGAAATCTTAAACTTAAGCTAGTTTCTAAAAAAGGGCCAAGACGTATAAAAGTACATACATGCTGCGTCAATGTAACACCCCAAATTTTGATTCAAAACTCTAAACCATGTTCAGAGGGGAATTTAAAAATTTTTGGACGTGTTGCATGTTTTGCAAAAATTCAAATTCAAACTGGAATTCAAATTATACTCAAAACAGAAAAGAAATGGAAAAAGAGAAACGAGAAAAAACCGGCCAGTGGGCCGAAACCCGCCAGCCGGCCCAGTTTCCCCGCGCCAGCCCGCCCCCGCGCGCGCCGCGCTGTCTCTCACAGACGGGTGGGACCCGCCTGTCATCCCTAACCCCGCGACCCCGGACTCTCTCCCGCGCGCGCGATCGCAACCGACCGGATTTCCGCGTCCCGCCGTCCGAATTCTGGTCCCAAACGACACAAACTCGATCGCAACAGACCCACCGCCCTCCCCCGGCTATAAAAACCCCAGCCCCGATCGGTTTTTCTCACGCGATCGCCAATTTTCACTCCGGTGAGCACCGAGACTTCGCCGGTGAATTCTGGCCGATCTAAGCTCGGAAACTCTGATCTAACTCGCTGGTCTTGATCCACCGCCTCCGGGGAACTTTGCAGGTGCAGAAAACTCGGAGACTTACGGTGAAAACCCAGCGCCGACGAGCTTCGCCGTGGTTTTGCCTCGGACCTCGCCGCCGAGCACTTTCCAGGACCCCCGAGCTCAAGAAAACCCCCGAGGTGAGATCCCCGACCTCCCCTCTACCGATCTATGCCATAAGATCACAGTTCTAGGCAGAATTCTCGAGGATCCGAAAGTTTCCGGCGAGATCGCCGCTTCCCGCCGCCGTGCGCCGCCGGCAGCGCCGCCCGCGCTCGATCAGAGCGACGTGGCCGCTTGTGCGCCGTTTATTTTAAATCGCACGGTAGACTTTAAAACCCCGCGTACCGGTTCGATGTTATAATCTCAGCCGTCGGTTTAAAATCGGACGGTCCACGTCAGCCCCGCGTTATAAAGACTGGAATTCTTACGTGCTACCCCCTGGGGTTCTCGGGAAATAAGAGCTAGCCCCGGAAACTTCAGATCTAGCCCCTGGAACTCCAGAAAATCATGTAAATTCATTTAAAAATCAGTTTTAGCCCCTGGACTTAATAAAAATTAGGAAAAACACCTCTGATAAGTGTAGCTAGACCCCTGGAAATTATGAAAATAATATTATAGACCCTGTAATGGGGTAAGTTCATTATTTTAGCCCTGTTTAGTATTTAATTTAGAAAATTGAATATGTGACTAGTATTTAAAAATTAAAAAGTGGGTCAAACATAATTGTCAAGATTAATTAAAAACTTTCTCAGTACTTAGAAAACCTTGGAGTGAGATAAAACTATATTTTGGGCTGAAATGAATCTGTTTTATTTGTTATACACATTTAATTGTATAGGGACACATTTTTAAGTAAAGAATAGCTATAGAAAAGTAGGGAAAATAATTATGAAATAGTTTACATCAGAGGCCAAGGTCAAAATATGTTATTAAATTATTTAGGACCAAAACCTATACTGTTTAGATGATGTGTATTACTAATTTCATAATAAAATACACAATTATGCATAGGAATATAAATCTGAAAATATAGCAACTAGTAAATGATAAATGGAGTTTTTAAAATCCAAAGAGTTCAGTTTAGGGTTGATAGAAATTATGAAGGCACATATGGAGAAGAAAAATACTTTTCATACATACTTGGTAGTTTAATATAAGGAATTTATTTAAAACTGAAACACACACACACACATATATATATATATATATAGTATGTAAGTATAAATATGAACACCAAAGTAGGAATCATACACATATAAATAAAAGTGTATGCAAGCCACAGATCAACACATAAAGTAACCACAACACATATAATGGTGAATGAATTTCATAAAAATGAATGTGTGGTTTGTATGAAGTAAGAAGTGTGAACTATGTCTTATGATTGTTATTTTTCTTTTGCTATGTGTGATGGTATGAAGTAGAACCTGTTCAAGAGCAAGTTATTCCTTTCCAAGATCAGGACTACCCATTTCAAGAGCAGCAAGAAGGAGGCAAGTGTCCTTGACCACTTTGATCCTATGCTAGGATGTGTAGCTAGAATTAATTGCATTGTCAATTTAAATATGAAACCCATGCTAGAAAGTTTCCCTAGAATTGCATTACCTTGTTTCCTTGTAGCTTGGGTTGGGATTTATTTTGTCATGTCATTTAATTACATGCATATGCTTAGCCATGCTTAGAATGGGATATTTGGGATATGAGATCATCAGTTTATTATACCATACTCTTGAATGAGATATTGTGAGTTATGTAGAGGTAGGGATCAAGGCAAGTTGGATTTTTGGTTGTGTGCTGGGTGCACGAGACTTGGGTTTGTGTTTAGTACTTGCCTGGATCCTAAGGACCGGTTCATGGAGCATGTAACCCGGCTTTACAGTGCCAACCACATGCTGAGATGGGGCAGCTTGGCCAATTAATTAGGTGTATCCCCGGCGTAGTATGGGTGTGTTGGATGGTGCGGGGAGTAGGTGTCAGCTGGACTACCATATGAACCGCAAGGCTCAAGAGGGGGCCACTGCAGCGGGGTTGGAGCCTCTTGTATGCTGTTAGGGGTGAAACCTCAGTGGGCCCACGCTCGTCGGGAATCCCTTTGTAAAGGCTTCGTAGTGATCTCCTGGCTGCACACCTGGGAAGTGTGAATGTGGATCGTAGCCACTGGCATAATGGAGGTTCTTTTAGTCCACCCGGCAACGGGGGATGAAATCACTACATGTGGGTACAGTGGTACAAACTCTGCAGAGTCAAAACTGTCTTGACAGCCGTGCTCACGGTTAAGAGCGGCCTGGACTTATTCATGATTAGAGGATTGATGGTTTTGGAAGTTAAGCGGGGAGCTTAACATTGGTAATGATGTTATGGTTATTGGATTATGATGATGGGATGGGAGATTGGGACCATTTCACCTGTGTAGTAATGTAGGTGCTTAATAAGCTAAGGTGATAGGTATTGATTGCGTAGTGTTTTAACCATGAGTTCAACCTCTCCTTGTTCTAGCCATGCATGATATAATTTTCCCACACTTGCTGAGTACCATTGGTACTCAACCTTGCATTTTTGTTGGTTTATATTGCTGCTCAGGTCAAGATAATGAGGTGGTGTATAATGACCAAGATTTTGGACCCGAGGAAGGTTTTTAGGTTCATGAAGACCCTCGGGCAACGCCTGTGATAGAGCCCTCAAGAACAATTTTCCGCTGCTAGTTTATTTACTTGTGATGAACTTATTATTGTCCATCGAGACGTTTACTATGTAAGACTTACTTATATTCGACACCTGGCTTGTAATAAATGATGCTTCACTATTTGTCATCACATGTATGAGAAAATGATCCTGGCATACATGTGATATTCACTTGGTTGTTCTTCGGAAAAACCGGGTGTGACAGTCAACTACAAAAAAAACTTGCACTTAAGCAAATAAGAGTGTAACCAAGTCTTAGAGGAAACCAGAATTTCAGTAAAGTCTATATATATATATATATATATATAGAGAGACAAGACTCACACACATATACATATAGAATTCAAAACACTTAGTATGTTTTAATAGCAGAACTTGAAAGAGAAGTGGTGGTGACACACACACACACACACATATATATATATATATATATATATATATGATGGCCATTTCAACCAAAATTTCATAAGAAAATCGAGTGCAAGTCGTCTCAAATAAAATTTTCAAGAACATCAACACAGACATGCAACACAAGAATCTAATAGCAATACAAGGAATAAAATAAAGGTAAAACGACATGTGTATATATAAATAAAATTATGTATGTATGTTTAGCAATACACGCACATATATATACATTTAGTGTGTGTGTATATAACCAGCTAATAAATTATTTAAAACAAATGAGTTTAAATTGGTCCAAGTAGCACTTCTGCGCATATACACGCATAGATGTGACAACCTTTATTTTAAATCCATATACAAATCGTGTATGACAAATGTTAACTCGAATTACTAGTAAATTACCCAGTGCAAGCCAAATCCAAATTCAAAACTAAAAAAATCAGATTCAAGATTCAAAAACAAAATATAGAAAATGATAAGAACCCTCCTCTTTCTGAGCCCAGCCCATCTCCTCCCCCCCTTCATTTTCTGGCGTAGCCCAGCTCTTCCCGAGCCGGCCCAGCCCTCTTTTCTCTCCTCTCCCCCTTCCTTGTGTGCATACCGGCCTTCCTCGGCCCAAGACCCCTACCACCCCCATCTTCTTCTTCCTCCTCCCGCTCACCTCGTCTGCCCGCGCCACCCGGCAACTCAATGCTCTTCTGCCCTAGTCGCCCTCCATCAATCCCACGCCATACCCCGAATTCCTGGCCGCCTTTCTCAGTCATGCGCAAGAAAATATCGGCCGCCACCCGCCTCGACGGGAACTGCCATTGCCGAGCTACTGAAGGACCCCACCACCTCTCCACATGCTCACCACCATGTCCATGAAGCACCCAAACCCATAGCCAAGCAGATTCAAGCACGATCCGAAGCCAATTTTGAAGTTCACCTCCTTCTTCCCCAAGTCCAGCAACCTTCGAATATGCCGCCGGTGAGCCTCCTTACCTCTTTCTTTCTCTTCCTTCGGCGTCCCTAGAAGTTCATAGAGTCCTGCTGCCCGCTAGAGCTCACGCTAAGGCTTTGTAGGAGTGCCCGCTCTGAGGACCGCCACTCACCGTCGCTATTTGTCGTTACCGGCTGCCCATGCAGCGCCCCCGGCTGTGCTAGCCACCCTACACTGATCCACACACACCCGCACACACGCCCGACCCGTTGAACCGAAGAAAAACGCGCGCGAGTGCAAGTTCAAAAAGCACCGCCACGGTGACAAACTCCGGCGAGCCTTAGCTGTCGCTCCGGTGACTTTTGAGGCCGATATACCACCACAGATGGACTCCCCACATCGCATAGAACACCGGCATGTTAGTACTCCAAGGAGATGAAAAAGTTAAACTTCCGGCTAGCCACCGACGAACTACTCTGGCAGGAGACCACCACCTCTCTCTATCCTACATGGCACACACTTTGAACTCACGTGGCATGCCACATCAGAAAAACTGCACACTTGGCTACACAGTCAGACGCACCTCAGCCTCTAGGACCCATTGCTTGCATGGCAGATGAGGTGGCATACAACTCAACACATTTGCCCACATGGCAGCCTAGTCAACATCCACCTCACTGCCACATCAGCCTAGTCCATACCCTTTCAGTTAAAACCCCTCTGTGGACTTGATCCACATGAACCAAGGACACATACATGTACTGGCAGACCTAGCCCACATGTTAGACACCATAAATACTGAAACTTTCTAAGTCCACACCTAAGTGTACATAGAACATTTTGGAATACACTCCTTAGTGTCGAAAAATTCTGAAAATTCTCTAAAAATGTTATTTAAATTTTAAAACATAATAAAAGTGAGTAGTTGCCAATTTAGGCTGTATACAATCTATAAATTATCTATATCTTGCCATAAATCATTTAATTAGTTAAAATATAAGAGAATTTATGCGTAAGCTCCATATTAAGTAGCACACTTCCAAATACATATCTAAAAGTTTATCAAAATTCCTAGTAAATAATATTTTATCTCTAGAATATAATAAAAGTAATACGTGTCCAAAACAAATCATGGGAAGTGAGAAGTTAACTACGACCACATAGAAATCATTTAAATAACCACAAATTAGGGAAAATCACACACGAGCTTGAAATTAAGTAATATTCTCACCAAAATTTTTAAAAAATGTCAGTAGTTATATTGTTGGAGTTTTATTTGGATTTCTTAGAGTTTCCTTGAGTTTAGAACTTATTCGTGTAAACTACGTACTATAGCAAACGAGGAACTGGTCGAGGAACCGAAAGACCTGGATTACGAAGAACTTCTAGAAGTTTATGAAGGCAAGCTCTAATTCCTTGATCATATTGATCCTATAATTTCGTAAATGCTCCTATTAGCCTGTTTTTACCATGCATGTATGTGTGACTATTTTAAATATTGTTGTAGCTAAGACCCACTTGATTAGTGGTAGCGTCATTATGTCAATAGACTGGCCGACGAGTTAGTTTTATAGCTTCAAGATGATGATTTGATATTCTTGGTGGTTACTTGATCTTCAATAACGTAGCTCAATGTCATCACCGATAAAACAAAATCTTGTCATCGGCTATCCGTTAAACTAGCAAGTAGCATGTCAGTCTCTCATCATCCAAGCCAGAGGGTTGACATAGTGACAGTCACATGAAAATATGTGAAATACCACAGACCCCTCCTTGACCTTGGTGACCTTACCACCTTGATATCCTAAGGACCCGTCATCGCACTATTAAGTGATGATGGGTGTGCCCCCTTGTGAGTAGAAGTGCTTGGGAACCCCTGCGATGTTCGCATCACAACATACTACAACTACTAACAAGACTTGCGAGAAGTGTTAAATATGTCTTGGTGGTGTGCGTTAGGAAGTGAGGGCGGGTGTTCAGCTAGCAAATTGGTGCTAAGTGAAGTGGGGTGGTGTGGCTGAGGCCGGATGTGGTGAGTGAGTAGATATGTATTTCAGTGTGGTCCACCTGCTGTGGACTTGAAGGAGCTGCCTCACCAACATAAGGACCGGTTCATATGACCTCATCATAGTGATTTCGTACAACCATAGAACCTGTATAGGCAAGACTCCCTCTACCTTGTTGGTGACTTCCACATGAGCCATCTGGTGGCGTGTAGGGCACGATAGACCAGGAAAAGACACGCGGGAGTCATTACCCGTGCCCCGCCTAGGAAAGTAATTGCCCGAATAGCCTTGTGATTGTGGTGTTACTCAGGGAAGATGAGGTGAGCATTATGTTACTCCCTTGCTAGGAGTACTTGACATGTGGGTAAAGCGTACAACCTCTGCATAGTGTAAACATCCGGATAACCGTTGTCACAATCTTTGACATACTATGTCATGAGCTCCTATTGATTAGTCCTTGAATGACTCCTTGATTTGAATTGTGTGGCAGTACCTGCTGTGATATGGATATCAGGGTTGCGTGCCAAAGATAGTAGTGCCATGGGGCTCGAATGCTCAAATAAAACATAGGGAACTGGTGGGATGGAGTTCAACTCCCCCAGGTCCCACCAACTAAAATCATGATTCAGCTACCCTCCTTCTTTGCAAACCACTTTCTAAGAGAACTATGACGCCCGGTCCTGTGAAAACGGATCCGAACTAATGCATATGTGTGCCTAGGATGTTCATCACACATACGCATATAATCCACAAACTGAATTCAGAATATAACCACGAATAATAGGGTTTAAGTACTTTTGTTACATAAATCTCTAACATGTTCTTGCAGCGGAAGTCTCTAACTTATTCTAGCAGCGGAAGTCTCTAACAATAGCGGAAGCAACTAAGCGTGGCAGCGGCTCCATCTTCATCTCCATCCCCACAGGCAAGTTGACGGTAGATCGCATGCCTAATACTCCACATGGTATTTAAAGTACTCCTCTCCTGTTGCTAATGATTATATGATAATGCAAGGGTGAGTACATGTCGTACTCAGCAAGTGCAGGAAAAAGTATGACATGTAGCTTACAACAAGGTAGGAACAATAACGCTCATTGCAGAAAGAAAAGTTTATTTCACAACCATGATAAAAACAACTTATCATTAAGTGAATTTAATCCCAGCATATATCCAATTAAAACATCAACATACCTCCTTCATAAATTACCACCTTTCATGACTCAACCAACCATAAATCTTTCTCAACTTTCATCTTATGCTCATTGTCGAATTGTGTTGCCGACACTTCCCCCCGGCCTGCTCTGGGCAGCCCGTGGAGGTTCTTTTTCGGAGGGGCTAGTCACTCACGGAGAGCTCACGCGTTAGGGACGATGGAAGGAGAAGCTTGACACAGTGATTTTTACGTGGTTCAGGCCGCCGGAGCGTAAAACCCTATGTCCACGGTAAACAGAGATGCTCGTTGTATTGCTTGGTGCTCAGGAGTGAACCCTGCGTAAGAGTGTGTAAAAGGCGAACCCTCAGGTGCGAATGGCTGAGGAGCGAACCCTTGCTAACGTTGCCTACCCGAGCCTTTTATAGTCCAAGGCTCGGGTGGCTTACAAGGTGTCCCGGGACCCGACAAGTGGTCCCGGGGAGATTGCCTGCCATCTACCGTATCCGCAGTTACGCCAGCAGTTGTCTCTGGCGAGGGCTTCTAAGTCTTTGTTCTGCTGCCCTGCCCATGCCACAGGCTAGTCGTAGTGGTTGATGATGGCAGGGGCGGTAGGGGATGTCTTGTCGCTGTGTTTATTGGCATACAGCCCCTGACGCGGCGCGCCAGTCTTCACTGCGATGTGATTGGACACAACGGCACCTGACAGAGGCATGCTCCGCGTCTCTGCGCCTTGGGATGGCGCGAGTTTTGAATACCTTGTACGGGCAAGGTATGGCGCGTCTTTACTCTTGCTGCCTACCGCGCGGGGGCAGGCAGCGCTGTTCTGCTGGCCATGTGGCGGGCTCGGAGCCCTCCTCTGATGAGAGGGGGGTCCGGCCGCGCTGGACACGTGGAGCCTTCGGAGCTCTCCCCGTGGAGGGGGGAGATCCGGCTTTGCCGACCACGTAGCGGGCTCGGAGCCCTCCTCTGAGGAAAGGGAGGTCCGGCCCCGCTGGACACGTGGGGCCTTCGCAGCTCTCCCCATGGAGGGGGGAGGTCCGGCTCTGTTGGCCACATGGCGGGCCCGAAGCTATCCTCTGAGGAGAGGGAGGTCCGGCCCCGCTGGACACGTGGCACCCTCGGAGCTCTCCCCGCGGAGAGGGGCGAGGTCCTTAGGCAGTTTCCCCTGTGCGCGGGGGTACCCCATATTGAGGGTACCCACAATGGCCCCCGGGCCCATCTCGGGGGAGATAACAAGCCCGAGGTGGGGCCCCCGTCTCTTCTACTCCGCGCACCTTCTCGAAAACCCGCATTGACCGTTGCCAGAGCACGAACAGTCGCGGGATCGTGGGAGCATGTGCCCCACTTGATGGCAGCTTTTACTGCGGCGGTTCCCAAGGCTGCCACTTCTGCATGTCGCAGCGCCTTTTCAGGAACCACCGAAGCGTCCTGCCGGCTCATCTCCTTAGGAGACTGACTTCTTGGCCCACCGCTTCAGCTGGACGGCTTGGGTCCACTTGTCATCGACGCTTGGTCTCTGAGCTGAAGCGGTTGTCCAAGCAGCGTATTCGAATAGTTTTGAATCGCTTTGAATCGCGCCTGGGAAGTTTAAAAGGGGATCTCGCCTACATCGCGGCTTCCCTTCGCACTTCCCTGCGCTTGAATCTTCCTTGTTCCTTCGAGCTCTTGCGCCCTTGTCTTCCTTGTTCTTGAGCTTCCATCTGCCATGGCTTCCAACTTGCCTCCGGAGAAAAAACGTGCCCGGTCTTTTCCGGCGGCGGCGTTCACGCCAAGTCAGGGAACCAGGGCGCCTGCGCGTCCTTCTCCTGGAGATGTCAGCTCGTCTGGTGGCGACTCCAAGAGACCTCGGGCTCTTTATTCCGATGGGACTCCACTCGAACGGCGGCGGCCCGAGGGTCCCCGGGCGTCACGCCCTCCGTCCTCAGGTGGTGGAGCTTCGAGGGGGAGCACCGGTGCGGCGATGCCCAGGGGCGAGTCTAGAGCTCAGGCGCCCCGGTCAGCGAGCATCCCAGCTGCAGGTTCGGCAGAAAGTGGTGCCAGAAGGAGCAGCCCTGGGACTCCTGCAGGGGCGCAGGCGCCCCGGGCCTTGGGAGTTGGATCGACGCCTAGGGGGGCTTCGGAAGCGTCCCCTGCTCCGCCGGTCTGGGTGACTGCGGGGCAGCACTCGGCGGTGATAGCGGGCTCTAATGGTCCTTCCCCGGCCCAGAAGCCAGGGTTCAGAGCCCATTGGAGCGCTCGTGTCCCTCGGTAAGTGTCGCCCTTACCGGGTTCCAGAGCCTGCATTCTTTTCTTCTTTCCTTAACTCGAGAGCCTTCCATGTTGGCAGGGACTCATAGAGTACCGGTAACGTTTCCGTTTCCCGGCCATCTCCGGCTGACGGGGGATCTGCACCACAGCGCCCAGAAGCTGAAGCGGCTCCGGCGGCCCCCAAGCTGGCGTAGGCTCCTCCTGCGCCGGTCGGTCCGGCTCCTGCGGCAGCGACGTCAACACCCGCTCATCCCCCTTCGCCAGCTCGGGAGCCGGCAGTTGTTGAAGGTTCGGTGGGGCCGGGTGGCGGCGTCCCGCCTTCTAGTGTCGAAGCGGGAGAAGCAGCCACGGGCCCTACGGTGGGCAGTGAACCGGGGTGCGTCGGGAGTGGCCCCGCTCCTGTGTCGGCTTTTCCTGATCAGCGCCTTATCCTGGTCGCCGAAGCGCCAGCTCCACCTATAGACGACGTGATGGAGGAAGTCGGGGGCGCGGCTTCGACCTCTGCCGCCCCGCTGCCCCTGGCGGACGCCTTTGAGCTTGCCCAGACAAGCGTTCGGCAGGTCCTGGCCGCGCTCGGTCGTGAGCGAGAGGAGCAGGCAGGAGAGAGGGATCGCCTCCTCAGCTTGGGGCGCCTCTTGAAGCAGCGGACCGAGGAGGTCAGGGCGGAGCTTGACTCGAGGCGGACGTCGCTCGATGTCATGGAGGCGCTTCTTGACCGTCAGAAGAAGGTCGTCGACCGCCTGGACTCCGAGACTCGGCGGCTCCACCAGGAGACCCCTGAGGCACATGCCCGGGTCGAGGCGAACTTTTCTGCTTTGGAGGAGGTGCGGCTGAAGCTGGCGCGCTGTGAGCGCGTCATCGCAGACCGGGAGCACGCCGTGGCGGCTGAGGCGAGGAAGGTCACCACGCGGCTGGCGGCTGGCGAGGGCGACCTGAGGTCCCGAGCTAAGGAGATAGAGACCCGGGAGGTGGATCTGGTCGCAAGGGAGGAGCAGGTCTCCCGGGAGCGCCAGGTGGTTCTGGATCGGGAGCTAGCAGTCGACCTCCGGGCTTCGGAGTTGGAACAGCTCGCCTAGGGTCTCCGGCTTCCTGAAGGCTCTCTGGCAGCCAAGGAGAAGAAATTCTCTGAGGAAGGTCGTGACGCCTTGTTGGCAGCCCGCCGCGAGATGGAGGAGCTCCAGGCCTCGCGGTCTGCCGATGCCCGAGCGGTCTGGAGCATCGTCGACCAGGCAGGGTCCGCCCTGGTCCCCCTTGGCTTCAGCCCCGTG
The DNA here is from genome assembly GCA_030760725.1 of Neostapfia colusana. NCBI lineage: Eukaryota > Viridiplantae > Streptophyta > Magnoliopsida > Poales > Poaceae > Neostapfia > Neostapfia colusana. The sequence goes on along the minus strand of JASWHV010000017.1, from coordinate 24,088,759 downwards.
AGGGCAGCGGCTCCGTCGCAGAAGGTGGCCGAGGTGATCCCTGTGCTCGAGTCCATTGGCCCCAAGCTAGACAGGCTTGAAGTGGTGGTCGCCGGCGAGCTTGAGGCAGAGGGACGGGCTCTGGCGATGGAGGTTGCTACGCACGTGCTGACGTGCTTCCAGAGCTGGAATCCCTCCCTCTCTCTGGAGCCAGTGAAGCAGGGTCCCGCCGCAGAGCGGGAGGAAGCGGCCAGGGCTGAAGTCGGGGACGTGGCGTCCCTTGTAGCCTCTAGGTTCCGGCGCGAGCCAGGGGAATCCTAGGGATTGTACCTTTTCTTTTTTTGCTTTTGTTGGGTCTGTAGTCCATCTCATGGAGACTTGAATGAATATATCCTTGTTGTTTTCTGTGCCTGTGTTCTTTCATCTTCTTCTCGGTTTGGCCTGCCCGAGTCCTTAGCTCCGCAAGGTACTCAGAGGTCTCCACCAATCTCGAAGTCTTACACAAACACCTTCCTAGGGTCCTTATTGTGCTAAGGGCCCAAGGGGTCTTCGGAGCTCACCCCGTGAGGACGGGGGGAGGCCCGGATCTGCTGACCACGTGGCGGGAATGGAGCTCCTCTGAGGAGGGGGTGGCCCGGCCCTGCGGGACACGTGGAGCTTTCGGAGCCCACCCCAGCGGAGGGGGGCGGAGTCCGGCTCTACCGGCCACGTGGCGAGCCCGGGGCTATCCTCTAAGGAGAGGGGAGCTCCGGTCTCGCTGGTACACGTGGGGCCTTCGCGGCTCGCCCCTGCGGAGGGGGCGAGACCCGGATCCTCCGGTCTTGCGCTGGAGTAGTCGATAGCTCCGGCCCTACCCTGTGCAGTCCCCGTAGCTAAAACCTGAAGGTCCCTCACACAGGTAGAGGAAGAGTAATTCTCCTCGAGGGCTTTCCCTTCCCCGTCTCTTAGTCTTATTCGGCGTACGGTCCTGGTCCGGTATACGGGGCTTGGGCAATTCTGTGCGCGAGGCGCCGGGGGTCCGGCTCCCTCCGAGGTCAGGGTACGACCGTCCGGCCCCTAGTACCAGACCTAACGCCGGGGAGGCAGAGTGTACAGGCTTTCGGTACGGAACCAGGCAAAGCGGCTGTACTCCCATGGACCTCCGAAGGACAGGGCGCGCACGCTTTGGGTCGGAACTAGGCAAAGCAGGCTACGCACCCTGGCCCCCCCATGCACAGCGTAGGCCTTTCCTGGAGGTGACCAACTGGCACCGCAGCACCTGACTGGGGGAGGCCCGAAGTTCCCCTGGCCATCGGCAGGTACCTCAAGCGCAACCGCCTTCGGTAGGATAGCAAGTGCCAACTATGGATGAGAACGGGAAAGGGGAGCTAAATGTACGGTGAGCATACATGGAAAGTGCGGTCATAGAAATTAATGCGTAATTTAAATGAGCACATAAGTAAGAGCATGGTAGAACAGGTTTCTGTGTAAATGCACATAGGAGGAAGGCAGGCTGAACATGGAGGCAACGACCCGCCCCATTAAGAAGGGAAGCAAGACTCTACGCGCTTGGGGTCGGAACCAGGCCAAGTTGAACGTAGTCCTGGACCGTCCCCTGAGGCTTAGCTGCTCCGAGCGCTGTTCCTGGAGCCTATGGGATCCATTACAAAAAGGGAAAGGCATGTTCTACTAATGCTCTAGGGTTAGAACTTACTATGATGTTCCATGTTCCAAGGGTTCGGGAGCGGATCCCATCCTTGGTGGAGAGGCGTATGTACCTGGGGCGGCAATTTTTGTGACTCGGAAGGGACCTTCCCGGCTGGGGGAGAGTTTATAGGTCCTTCGCGAGAAAGTGTGTGCCGCGGCACCAGGTCGCCTTCTTGTAGCTCCCAAACGCGCTTGGTCCTTTGGCGGTAGCGCCGGAGCACCAGCCGGGGCCGTGCGTTGTGGAGTGTTGCTTGTAATCGTGCCTCGTCGACGAGGTCGATATATTCACGCCAGAGCTGGTCCTGCCGGCTTCTCTGGGGGGCTCCGGGGTACCTTCCTCTATTGGCTCAGGCCGACAAGAGGTAGGCGGACCCGAACTCTTCTTGGGGGATCCAGGAGGTTCTTTTTCCATTGGCTCAGGCCGACAGGAAGTAGGTGAACCCGGACCCTCCTTGGGGGACCCAAGATGTCTTCTTCCATTGGCTCGGACCGACAGGAGGTTGACGGATCCTGGGCGGCCCCCGGGAGGTGAGGCCGAGGCACGGGAGCGTGCACTCGGGTGGAGCTGGCCCGGTTCTGCACCGCCGGGACTGGTGCTTGGGCTGCTGAAATTCTTGGAGCTTTTCCAAGGCTGACGCTGCTGCAGTGCAGTCTCCACAGATCTTGAGGATGCCCGTTGGTGTAGGCATCTTCAAGACGAGGCAGCCGTAGTGGGCTACTGCCATGATTCATCATCGCTGGAGCTGGAGTCTTCATGGTTCTGTACCACCTTCACGGCGCGCTGAGGCTCCTGGAACTCCACCTGGTGGTCGACATTGTCTTTTGTCGGGGCGTGGCTCCCGAGCTCCACTGGGTGCTGCTGCTGCAGCAACAGGAGCTGCGGTCGGTGGCTTCATCTTGCCACCGCCCCGGTTCTTGATCTTCTTGCTGCTTCCATGGGAAGCAGCGCTAGATCCGGGCTGTCCTCCTGACTCGGAGGCTGGCTGTGAGTGCCAGTTCCGCCCTTCTGCCGTCCTGGCGCACTTGTCCGCCAGGCTGAAGAGCTCTAAGACGTCACGAACCTCTCTAGTCGCGAGCTTCTCGAGCATCTTCTTGTCCCATACACCCTGCCGGAACGCCACCACCACAGAAGCATTTTGGATATGCGGGATGGTGTTCCGCACTTGGGAGAACCGCTGGATGAAGGAGCGCAGCGTCTCTCCAGGCTGTTGTTGGATGGCATGGAGGTCGAGCTCTGTGTCAGGCCGGGTGTAGGAGCTGCCGAAGTTCGCAGTAAACTGCCGGCAGAGCTCTCCCTAGGAGGTTATGGAACCCTGGGGGAGATTCATGAGCCAAGACCAGGCTAGGCCGGTCAAGGCGACGGGGAAGTAGTTGGCCATGACGGCCTCGTCCCCTCCTGCAGCAAGGATGGCGGTGGAGTAGATCTGGAGGAACTCCGCCGGGTTGACGCTGCCATCGTACTTCTCGGGCAGGTGTGGCCGGAACTTGTGCGGCCACTTTGCGAAGCGAAGGTGTGGCGTCAGGGCCGCACATCCTGCTCTTGTTGCTGCAGGTATTGGTGCCGCGAACGCTTAGTTCGCTGTCGGCACTGTGTACCCCGGTATGGGCAAGGTTGCGCCATAGACCGGGGGCACCATTTGCAGGGCATATGGCTGGGGCATATGTTGCGTGGCGAACGTCTGCGGCTCAGGCTGGGTCGAGGCGGTTGACATGCTGTCGCCGGCCTCTTGGTTGCGATGCCTTTCTCGCCGCCGCTCGATGACCACTCGGGCATCCTTGCCTAGGTGGCATCATTCTAGCTCCGACCTCAGGTCCGCCGATGGGATCCTGATGGAGTGAGAGTCTGTCGTCTGCCCGTCAACCGTTGGTGTGCGCGTCAGCGACACAGCCGGTTGACTGGGACGACGTCCCCGCTGAAGTTGAGGGTTGGCAGCGGCGACGACGAGACGGTCTACGTCGCGAATCCACTGCTGGGTCGCTGACTGAGGTGCGTCCCCAGCAGGTGGATTGTGCAGTAGCGCTCGTGCTGCAGCTAGTGCGTTCCCGTGGGAGACACTCAGCGCTGCAGCAGATCTTGGGCTTGCTGGAGTCTGCGCTGCCGGAGTCGGCTGCTGGCTTCCAGCTTGCATCGACACACTCCGTCCTGAGTGTGTCGAGACGTAGTCCCCGCTGGTCACCGTTCGTCGCGAACGTGGGCGGGGGGAGCTTGCCGCAGAAGGAAGCTTCGTCATCTTCGTCGGTGAAAGCTCGTCTCACAAGGGAGAAGTCCCCTACCTGGCGCGCCAAATGTCGAAGTGTGTTGCCGACACTTCCCCCGGGCCTGCTATGGGCAGCCCGCGGAGGTTATTTTTCGGAGGAGCTAGTCACTCACGGAGAGCTCACGCGTTAGGGACGATGGAAGGAGAAGCTTGACACAGGAATTTTTACGTGGTTCAGGCCGCCGGAGCGTAAAACCCTACGTCCACGGTGAGCAGAGATGCTCGTTGTATTGCTAGGTGCTCAGGAGCGAACCCTGCGTGAGAGTGTGTAAAAGGCGAACCCTCAGGTGTGAATGGCTGAGGAGCGAACCCTTGCTAACGTTGCCTAACCGAGCCTTTTATAGTCCAAGGCTCGGGTGGCTTACAAGGTGGGCCCGGGACCCGATAGATGGTCCCGGGGAGATTGCATGCCATCTACCGTATCCGCAGTTACACCGGCAGTTGTCTCTAGCGAGGGCTTCTAAGTCTTTGTCCTGCCTCCCTGCCCATGCCGCAGGCTAGTCGTAGTGGTTGATGATGGCAGGGGCGGCAGGGGATGTCTTGTCGCTGTGTTTATTGGCGTACAGCCTCTGACGCGGTGCGCCAGTCTTCACTGCGATGTGATTGGGCACAACATTACCTGACAGAGGCGTGCTCCGCGTCTCCGCGCCTTGGGAAGGCGCGAGTCTTGAATACCTTGTACGGGCAAGGTATGGCGCGTCTTTACTCTTGCTGCCTACCGCGCGGGGGCAGGCAGCGCTGTTCTGCTGGCCACGTGGCGGGCCCGGAGCCCTCCTCTGAGGAGAGGGGGGTCCGGCCCCGCTGGACACGTGGAGCCTTCGGAGCTTTCCCACGGAGGGGGGAGATCTGGCTTTGCCGACCACGTGGCGGGCCCGGAGCCCTCCTCTGAGGAGAGAGAGGTCCGGCCCCGCTGGACACGTGGGGCCTTCGGAGCTCTCCCCTCGGAGGGGGGAGGTCCGGCTCTGTTGGCCACATGGCGGGCCCGGAAGTATCCTCTGAGGAGAGGGAGGTCCGGCCCTGCTGGACACGTGGCGCCGTCGGAGCTCTCCCCACGGAGAGGGGCGAGGTCCTTAGGCAGTTTCCCCTGTGCGCGGGGGTACCCCATATTGAGGGTACCGACACCCATCTCATGATCATATCCATCTCATGATCATATAACTAAAACCATCTCATGTTCAAGACTCAACAGTCCCGAAACCATTCTCATTACCAAGACTCAACAGTCCCGAAACCATTCTCATAGACCACACCATAACCATACCGACATCCATACCAAATAACCATCCCAATAACCATACCGAATAACCATCTCAAACCATCCATCCCAAACCATCCCATCTAATCATGTGAGTTGGCCAGGCGCTTGTGACCATAAGCACGGCTATCATGATAGTTTTTACACTCTTAAGAGTTTGCACCACTTTACCCACAAGTTTGTGTTTTTGTCACCCATTGGCGACTGCAGAACCTCCATTATACCAGTACACAACCTTCGTTGTATGGCCAAGAGATCACAAAATAACCTTTACAAAGGGGCTACTAGATGTATGGACTCACTAAGGTTTCACCAGCAGGTTAGAATCACCATTCTCCCACCTACGGGCCCCCTCTTGTGCCATGCAATTCCCAGGACAATCCTCTCTCGACTCCCATTCCCCGCGCCTTCCACAGTCCATAACACTCTAGCAACTTACCTAATTAGTTACCTAAGCCGCACCCATATTGGCTTTATGGTGGCACTGTATTCCTGGCATGTGCTGGCATGAACCGGTCCTTAGATCTACGGCAAGTATACCACCATCTCATTCTACCACATCCACGAACCAAGCTTGCCAGATCTCCCCCAATTCATGTTCATTATCATCATCAAGTTCTCATTATCATTGTTCATATTAGTGCAGTAGCTAGACACATTCTATCTTGCTTCCCATATCCCGTAGACTCAGCGAAGCAAAAGCAAAAACGACCATACCCGACTCATCAACTTTCCCGACGACAAGGGTGGTTAACAAAACTAGTAAACTCCTATAAAAGGGTTTCCCATCAAGTTGACTCAAGCACACACACGTTTTCGCAAACAAAACAGTTCCAAAAACATGGGATCAATATGGTCAATGGGCACTTGTCTCATTCCCGTGGCTTCTGTTGCTCATGGATCTCAAAGTCTTGGTGTTGTGGTCCTTCGTAGATCGCTCCCTGAGCTTGTCCTTCTACTCACGATCACGCACATACAAGATTCACATCAATCAATCATCATGCACAAACTTTACTTAAGATGCAATGGTGTAGGTGCATGCTGATCCTATGGTGTAGTCAGTTGGTACGTGTTCTCGGATGTTTTAAGGAATTTGCATGGGGTTTTACGATAAACAAGGGTGTAAGGATCAAATGTGGACGTGGTTATGATCTTGTATCAAGATCTAGATCAAACCGATCAACACGTGATCTGTCCACACAAAAAAGCTTCTGTTCGAAGGGATCGAAGAAACAGATGTGAAGAAAACCGCGATGATATCGTAAGGTGGTAATGAATACCTGCCTCACTTCTCTTTGGTGTCGGGGCCTTCCTCCTAGCAATGGCAGAAAACGGTTCGGTTCTCTTCCGGCGACGGCGAGCGTGTCGGGGCTCGTCGGCGGTCTCAACGGAGACTGAACTCCGGCGAAGGGGGTTAACTCGGTGAGTTGGGGGGCTAGGGCCTCTAAGTCGCTGACTCGAGAGGGAAAGAATAGGTACGTGGTTGCGGCCAGGGGGTTTTGGGTTCTATTTATAAGGGGTCAGAAAGAGTCCTACTCTGATTGGATTTCAAATAGGAGTCCTATTCAATGTGTTTTTAGATCTTAATAACTTATCTCTAATTGATTTGGTTGCAGTATTCAACGTGGAAGAATTCGTGTCGGTTTCCTCAGTACCGGGTACTCGCGCACAGGGGAAAACCGCTTAAGAATCTCGTCCTTCCGCAGGGATAAGCTCCGGAGGCTCCACGTGTCCGGCAGGGGCCTGGCCTCCCTTTCTCGCAGAGACAAGCTCCGGTTGCGCCACGTGTCTGGCGGGTGGGACCTCCCTCTCCCTCAGAGGCGAGCTCCGCATGCACCACGTGTTCTGGCGGGTGGGACCTCCCTCTCCCTCAGAGGCGAGCTCCGCGTGCGCCACATGTCTGTTCCAGACCTCCCCTCTCTTTAGCGGCGAGCTCTAAGAGTGCCACGTGTCAGTTCCAGACCTCCCCTCTCTTCAGAGGCAAGCTCCGAGAGTGCCACATGTCAAGCAGCGCCGGACTTCCTTTCTTCTCAGGGACAAGCTCCGAGGTCGACATGTGTCCCTTAGTATCGGACCTCCCTTCTCCTCGGAAGTGAGCTCCGAGGATGACACGTGTCCAATAGCATCAGACCTTTCTTCTCCTCGGAAACGAGCTCCGAGGTTGACACGTGTCCAACAGTGTCGGACCTCTCGGAGGTGAGCTCCGAGGGAGACACATGTCCAGCGGGGCCAGACCTCTCGGAGGCGAGCTCCGAGAGCGACACGTGTCCCGCAGGGTTGAGCCTTGCTTCTCCGCAGCGACTAGCTCCGGAGGTGACACGTGTCCTGCGGGGCTGGACCTTGCTTTTCCGCAGCGACAAGCCCCGAAGGATACACGTGTCCTGCGGGCCGGACCTCGCCACCTCCATAGAAGCGAGCTCCTAGCCTCCCACGTGGCCGGTGGTGCCGGTTCTCACCCCTCCCGCCAGGATGAGCTCCGAAGGCGCCATGTGGCCAACGGGCCGCGGGAAGTTTCTACAGCGCTCCTCGGCGAACTGGAATTGGCTCTTTTTGGCTATCTTTCTGATTCTTTCTCCATTTCTACTTCTTTTAAAATGTTTTCTCTATAAGAATTATGTATGCATGCATGGATACGAAATTGAGGGTGTCACAAGAACCCTGCATGAAATGCTTTTTGGGCAACTCTAAGCCATATCGCCACACCTTGCTACAACCCTCTTGCATGAAACGCTTCCCCTTGTGTAGTGTTAGGGCTTGCTGAGTACCTTTCATACTCACTCTTGCATAATTCATGACCCTCAGAGGATGATGAAGTACGAAGAAGGCGAGGCATGTATCAATGACGAGTAGGTCTAGTTCTATGCCCAAGGCTACCTGAGGGGCAGGGTGCCGCCTATTCTGCTGTTATTCAACTCTTTTGTTTTCAAAGGCCTTGCAGGCCATATGGATGTAATCTAGGACATGCTCGTAAGATCGTGATGGTACTATTGAGAATAAAATAATTTATGGAGCTCGATACATTCTGTTGTGCATGCCAACTACTGATCCAGAGATTGGTATGGGAAGCAGAAGTGGACCCCGGTAAATGTGGGTCCTCACACCTGGTGAAGATTTCTTCGAGTGCTCGGCATGTGTACCCTCAGTCGATTGCCTGTGGAGTTGGAATCACCTACACTAGTCTATTTCCGCTGTAGTATTAATAAAGACTATATTGACACTTTTAGATTATATAATAAAGCTATTTTATTTACTTGCGTATTGATGTATTCTGGTTTATCACTTATGATGTCACTGTGTATATATGAAACTGCATCCTGGGCACACGTATTATATCCTGGTTTGTTCTTGAAAACCAGGTGTGACATTCAGTGAGGAAAATACCGAATCTGACGAGGTTGTTGAGAGGAAAGCCACATGTTGACAGTCTTAGTGAATGCCATATTACACCTTGCCGGTTTATATAAGGCAAGGTGGGAGGCGTTATTGACTTCATGTCATATGTTGAACTGCGTTCTAAAAAATAAAGAGGAGTTGGTTGGAAGAAAGCATCACTTTCTTAGTTGTACACTTGGGATGTTTGGCAAAGGTCGACCTACTAATATCCAATAAACCAAGCTTGGACCAAAAGCAGTGGACTATATCTTTTTAGGTTATGCTTAGCGGAGCATTGACTATAGATTTTTCTTAGTTAAACTTGACTCGCCCTCGAGATTCGATAGAGTGGAGAATAGATGAGGGGATTCTGCCTTGAGGTCTTCCTCACGTTCCCATGTAGCTTCGGCTTCCATGTGATGGCTCCATTGTACCTTGCACCATCGGATTACTTTGTTCCTCGTGACCCTTTCCTTCACGTCCAAAATTTTGACAGGGTGCTCTACATAGGTCAGATCCTCTTGAAGCTCAAGCTCATCCATTGGTACTTGTTCTTCTGGTACTCTCAAATACTTCTTGAGCTGGGATACGTGAAACACGTCATGCATGTCGGAGAGGTGCGTTGGGAGCTCTAGTTGATAGACTACCTCTCCTCGCTTGCCCAAAATCTTAAATGGTCCGATATAACGAGGTGCTAGCTTACCTTTGACGTTGAAACGTCGTTGGCCTCGGATAGGCGATACCTTAAGGTATACGAAGTCTCCTACTTCGAAAGTCAACTTTCTTCGCCTATTGTCCGCATAACCTTTTTGTCGTGACTGAGCAGCCTTCAAGTTCTCCCGTATTGTTTGGACTTGCTTCTCAGCTTCTTGCAGCACTTCGGGTCCAAACACTTGGTTTTCTCTGGTCTCGTTCCAGAACAGCAGCGTTCTACACTGTCTATCGTACAATGCTTCGAAAGGTGACATCTTCAAGCTGGCTTGATAGCTGTTATTGTATGAGAACTCAGCATACGGAAAGCTCCTATCCCGACTACGCCCATGTTTCAAGGCGCAGGCTCTCAACATGTCCTCCAAAATTTGATTTGTCCTCTCAGTTTGCCCATCAGTTTGCGGGTAATAAGCGGAGCTAAAATCCAGTCGTGTACCCATAGCCTCATGCAGTTTCTTCCAAAACCTAGAGGTAAATTGGGTACCCTGATATGAAACTATCCTCTCCGGAACTCCATGACGGCACATGATTTTCTCCATGTACAGCTCGGCTAGTTCTGCGACGTGGTACGTGGTTCTAACAGGGCCGAGTACGTGGTAATCCGACGATGAAGTCCATGCTGATGTCTTCTCATTTCCACTCGGATACTTTCAATGGTTGCAACAGTCCAGCGGGTCTTTGATGTTCGGCCTTCACCCGTTGGCACGTATCGCATGGCAACATATTCAGCTATGTCCCTTTTCATACCATCCCACCAATAACAAGTTTTCAAGTCCTTGTACATATTTGTACTGTTGGGATGTATGGAATAAGGTGAGTCATGTGCGTCCTTTAATATCGTGTCGCGGATGTGCTTCACGTTAGGCACACAAATCCTTTTCCCTAACCAAAGTGTACCCTTCTCGTCTTCCTTGAAGTCCTTTTCTATGCCTTGTCGGATTCTTTCCTTGATCTCCTTGATTTCCTCATCTGTTGATTGACCATCTCTTATCTCTTGTTTTAGCGAAGAGTGGAGTTCCATCACTTCCATCTCGTTCAAGAACCCGAGATGTAACCGTTCAAACTCCTTGCGTAGCTCGGGTGGTAGCTCCCGAACCATGAGTTGGTACATAGTCCCTTTCGGCTCAAAGCATCAGCTACTACATTGGCCTTTTTGGGGTGATAGTTGATTCCAACATCATAATCCTTGATGAGTTACAACCATCGACGTTGCCTCAAATTCAAATCCGTTTGGGTGAATATGTACTTGAGGCTTTTGTGATCCGTATAGATCTCACATCAGTGGCCAAGGATGTAATGTCTCCAAATCTTCAAGGCATGTACCACGGCTGCGAGTTCCAAGTCATGTGTGGGGTAATTCAGCTCGTGTTTCTTTAGTTGTCTTGACGCATAGGCTACCGCTTGTCCCTCTTGCATGAGCACACATCCAAGCCCTTGTCTTGATGCCTCACAATATATGTCAAAGCTCTTGCTTACGTCCGGCAATACCAAAACCGGCGATGTGGCTAGCCTTTTCTTGAGCTCCTCAAAGCTTTCTTGGCATGCTGGTGTCCATTGGAATGCTTTTCCCTTCATTAGTAGCTCCGTCATAGGCTTTGCTACTTTGGAGAAGTTCTTGATAAAACGTCGGTAGTATCCAGCCATCCCAAGAAAACTCCGAATATCTCTCACGTTTTGCGGTTGGTTCCACTTCAGAACATCTCCCACTTTTCCGGGATCAACCGATACTCCTTCCTTGTAGATGATGTGGCCTAGGAACGATATCTCCCTTTACCAAAGTTGACACTTGCTGAACTTGGCATACAATTTATGCTCTCACAGCTTTTGCAATGTCAATCTCAAATGTTCTTCATGTTCTTCCTCACTTTTTGAATACACCATGATATCGTCGATGAAAACCACGACAAACTTGTCCAAGTACTCCATGAAGACCTTATTCATGAGGTACATGAAATATGCAGGTGCATTCGTTAACCCAAAAGACATGACGGTATATTCATAGGGACCATATCGTGTTTGAAAGGCAGTCTTGGGTATATCGGAGGGCCTAATCTTCAGCTGGAAATATCCCGACCGAATATCAATCTTGGAGAACACTCTGGCACCTTTCATTTGGTCAAATAGGTCCTCTATACGGGGCAGCAGGTATTTGTTCTTGATTGTCACCTCATTGAGAGACCTATAATCCACACACATCCTTTGGGTCCCATCCTTCTTGTCCACGAAGAGCACGGGGGCTCCCCACGGTGACGAGCTTGGGCGTATAAAACCCTTTTCTAGCTGCTCCTGAATTTGCTTCTTAAGTTCCACTAGTTCATTAACGGGCATCCTATATGGCCTCTTTGCTATAGGTGCAGTTCCAGGTACCAAATCAATGGTAAACTCAATGTCCCGGTCAGGTGGCATACCTGGAAGTTCGTCCGGGAATACGTCCAAAAATTCTTGAACCACCAGAATGCTTTCCAATGTTGCTCCTTTGACGTGGTTCAACGTTGCCTTCTCGGTTGCCGGTTTGGCTGACTCAAACTCAATACGAGTACCGTGCTCGTTTGTCGACTGCACGCTCCTCTCAGCACATTGGATTACTCCGTTGTGCTTGCTAACCAATCCATTCCGAGTATTATGTCAAGCCCTTGGGAATCCAAGACAATAAGGTTGGCAAGGAAGTCTACCCCCCTTATTTTAAGGTTTACTTTCGGACATACTATATTAGTCCTCATCTCTCCACCGGGAGAATTAACCAACATAGTATATTTCATGTGTGATATGGGTAGGTTACACTTGGCAACATACTTGGATGATATGAATGAATGTGATGCTCCAGAATCAAATAAAATGGTGGCTGGGTTGGAGTTGGCAAGGAACATACTAATCACGACGTTCTCAGCCTGTTGTGCTTCCTCAGCGGAGACATGATTCACGTTGCCACGAGCATAGTTCTGTTGCCCACGGTTACCTTGTGTAGCTCCTCCATTCGGTCGTGGGTTCTGCTTGGGCGCGTTGCTTGGCTATCCAAGGCCTTTCCTCGGGCACTGACTTGCAAAGTGTCCCGTCTCTCCGCATGCAAAGCACGCCTTGTTGCCCAAGACAGCAGGGACGTTGGGATGAGGGTGGTTTTGAGCATGAGCGCCCATGTTGGGTCGGGACGCCAGAGGCAAAGGCACACGATGTGCTTGCATAACAAGACGTTACTATGGTGGTTGATTAGGGTGAAAAGTAGAAGTGGACGAGCCATACTGTGGTCCAGCTGGGGGCATGTACCGGGGGCGTACGTTGCTCCCTTGTGGCTGGTATGGCATCTTTCTCTTGCCCTCTTGCTCGATCTCACGGATCTTTCTCTCAACCACTATGGCTTTGTCAACTAGCTTCTGGAAGTTTGCATAGTCATTGTTGAGAAGTTGAACTTAGATCTCATTGTTCAACCCTCTCATGAACAAGTATTGCTTCCTTTGGTCCGACTTAACATCCTCGGGGGCATACCTTGAAAGCTGCGTGAACTTGTTGAGGTACTCATTCACTCTCTTCTTTCCTTGGCGGAGACCTTCAAACTCTTGCCTTTTTAGCATCATGACTCCAACAGGGACGTAATGAGATCGGAAACTCTCCTTGAACTCAGTCCAAGTGATAGTCTCCTGGTTGACATGAGCGTTGCAAAGAGCGTCCCACCAGTCAGCGGCTGCTCCCATAAGTTGGTGCGATGCGAAGAGAACTTTCTCCCGATCATTGCACTGAACAATGTCAAGCTTCTTCTCCATGAACTTCAACCAATCATCGGCCTCCATGGGATCATTAGCTTGTGCAAAACTGGGTGGTCGAGTCCTCATGAACTCTCCCAATCTTTTGTGAGCTTGCGGTGGTGGCGGTGGTGGTGCAGGAACAGGATTAGGATGGTTGTTGTTGGCTTGCAGCTGACCCAAAGTTTGGATCATAGTTTGCATGAGCTGGTTCTGCATAGCCATCAACCTTTCAAGGTTGTTTCCACCAGTCCCGGGGTTAACATTCCCAGGAACTTCATCGTGGTCATCCTCTTGCGGTTCCTGGTTGCTACGGACGTTCCTCCTTTGACGGCCGGCGTGTTCTCTCACCATCTGTGAGAGAGAGTTGGGTAGAATAGAGGTTAGAAGTTTTAGATTGATCCCCCCAACTATATGCATCAAGTGTATGAATTATATATCAACCTATATGAGGATGTGAACACATGCCGAAGCATCTCACATCTCTCTACTATGTGTGGATATGGACAATGCTGAAGCGTCCCAAAACTCACACTAAGGACACAAGCACAAACAATCATCACAAAAATTCACACCAATCCTATTCAAGCTTCTATGGTTTAAACGTTCGTATGTGTTTTAGGGTGTCCATTCTGCATAGGCTTGCATCCTATGGTCAAGGTGGTTCCGATGCAAATCTATGCATTCTACCTAGGCTTGCGTCCTATGGTTAACGTGGCTCTAATGTCAATCTGTGCATTGTACCAATCTATGACTAGGCCTGCGTCCTACGGTCAACGTGGCAGCTCTGATACCAATCTGTGACGCCCGGTCCCGTGAAAACGGATCTAAACTAATGCATATGTGTGCCTAGGATGTTCATCACACATACGCATATAATCCACAAACTGAATTCAGAATATAACCATGAATAATAGGGTTTAAGTACTTTTGTTACATCAATCTCTAACATGTTCTTGCAGCGGAAGTCTCTAACTTATTCTAGCAGCGTAAGTCTCTAACGATAGCAGAAGTAACTAAGCATGGCAGCGGCTCCATCTTCAACTCCATCCCCACAGGCAAGTTGACGGTAGATCGCACGCCTAATACTCCACATGGTCTTCAAAGTACTCCTCTCTTGTTGCTAATAATTGTATGATAATGCAAGGGTGAGTACATGTCGTACTCAGCAAGTACAGGAAAAAGTATGACATGTAGCTTATGTGAGACCTATGTGTGCTGAATACATTGGCAATTAGGATAAAAGTTAGCATTAACATTCAAAGTTTTGAATATTGCCAAAACATTCTTCTGTGGCAAGGTCCGACAACTTCTTTGTTAGGTCCGCCAAGTGTTGGCAAGGTCCGGAGAGCTTCTGCAAGGTCCGGAGAGCTTCTGTGAGGTCCGGAGCTTGTTTTTAGGGAGCTCCCGTGAAGTTCAACTCGTAGAACTGCAGCGTCTTGTTTTTGCTTTTAACTCGCAATGTTTCAAACTTGCTTTATGGGAAGGTTTGCTTAGTATTAATTTGCTAAGTTTTTGGTGTGTTTTGATGGTTATGGCTGTTATCATTTGATATGGTTTGCAACATGCTTATGTGACGTGCTCATATAAGGTGTTGTGGTTTTCGAACTAACGTGAGTCAAGTCGAGGACTTGTGCTCGAAAGAATTGGTTGTTTATTCATGTGCAGGTGTTGCTTGAGTTCAATACATGGCTGGTGACGGGATCCTTGGACTAGTCTCAGGGAGGAGATGAGGTTCCAACAACCAAGTTCGGGAGGAGCTGTGGTTGAGTTGATCGGGAGGTCGCGCAGCATGTTTGGATCAAGGGCAGTGCATATGAAGGTTGCATGTACGTCGTTGGAAGGTGTTTGCACATGTGCAAGGAGTGCATGGACGTGGCAACATTGTTCCAAGGCGTGATGAAGAGAAGTGGACATAAAGAATTGGTCGGAAAGGTCCAACCGGCTGGATTGCGTGCTCAGGCTGAGGCTGGGTCGGATATGGCTCAAATATGGAAGATTTGAGTTGGTTATGATAGGATTTCGTGCTAGGCACGAAGTTGAGTTGTTTTAGAAATGTTTAGAACGTTCCTAAGGTGTTTGGAAGTCTCACGATTGCTTCTATCTACGAATAGGAGAGTCCTGAGCAGTTATGGTAAGTTAGGATACGAGTTCAATTAGGAGTAGGAGTCATAGATTGGATTGTTTAGCCTGAGGGCTGGCTATAAAAGCAAGAGAGGCCAGAGCTCTCGTGGAGAGAGAACTTTGGGCTGTTCCTCTTGTGTTTCTATTGAATAAAGTTCATAGTTTCGAGGAGCTTTTGTGCCTTGTTCGTCCGATTTGTTTTTCATCAAGTCTTTCTCGCCGAGTTTCTGAACAGACCGACGTTGCTTCGGTGTTTCGTTCATAACTCGAGTTTTACAGATCCGATTGACGTGATTCTTTTTGGGTTGTCTTCACAACTCAATTATCTATCATCTTCGAAATTTTCACGAGCTTCGGATCTGTAGTTTTTGAGATACACGAGTTTCTTTGCAGCGTTGCAAATCTGTTTTATATCGGGTAGAACAGATTGATCTTCGTTTAATGTTTTGATCGTATCTCAAGTTTTACTTCGTGTTTTCAAGTGATTCTTGTTGCATTAGATCCGTGACTTGATTCTCTACCTCTCTAATTGATTTGTCACAGTTGAACACGTTTGAAAATACTTGCACACACGGTTTCTTTAACCGATTGATTTTTTGCTGAGGGGTTTTTGTTGTTTCCGCTGCGAAAAGTTTTAATCTACCATTCACCCCCCTATGGTAGCTTTTCACGTGCTCTTCGATCCTAGAATTGGTATCAGAGCCAAGGTGCTCTAATCTTTGTGATTTGCACGTGTTTTGACTAACCATCATGGAGAAGTACTCCGCAAAACCTTCTGTGTTCAATGGCATCGATTTTCAGGTTTGGAAGGCGCGGATGGAGGCCTACATACAGGCGCAAGGCTTCGCCATATGGGAAAAGGTCTACCGGAACTTCGATGTACCACCCAACGATCAAGTTACGACTGCGAACATGAGAGATGTTGACAACAACAACAAGGCTCGCAACTTGATCATCCAAGGATTGACTCAAAGCGACTTCGACCGTGTTGCACACCTCCGATCTGCATATGATGTTTGGAAAGCTCTTTGTGACTACCATGAAGGACCCAATACGATCAAGGAGGTAAGGCAATATATGTTCAAGAAAGAATACATGCGTTTTGAGATGCAACCCGGTGAGTCAATTGACGACCTTTTTGCTCGCTTTAATAAAATTCTCAGCAACTTGCGTAGTGTCAATGTTAACTTTTTAGATGCTGAAAATGCTAGACAATTGTTAGAGCATTAGATATGTCAATTTGGGAGATGAAAGTTACATCTATTCGTGAATCTACTGTCATGAGTTCTCTTACTTTAGACGTGCTTTATTCTAAATTGAAAACTCATGAAATTGACATCATCTCACGTAAAAACCCCAACAAGTCTATTGCATTTGTTTCGCAACGTGACATGTCTAGTTCTAGTCAATCATTTCCTAGTGGTGCACTCTCTTTGCTGTCCTCTCTAACCCTTGAACAGATTGAAGAGTTTCGAGAGGAGGAGCTTGCACTCATCTCTACTCGGTTCTCAAAAGAATTGCAAAATGTGAGAACTAGAAGGAGAGGAAGCTCCGGACCTCAACGATGTTTTGAATGTGGTAAGACAGGACATTTTCGTACGGAGTGCCCTAACCTTTCAGGTCCGACTTCACGTGAAGAAAAGCAAACAAGGCCAAAGAAATTGTTTGCAAAGAATAAGAATAAGAAAGATTTATCAATGCGCAACATAGTGCATAGTATGATCTCTGCACTTCAAGATTTCGGCTCAAGTGATGTGGACACCAGTAGTGATGAAGATGAAGAAGCTATGACAAATATGTGCTGCATGGCGAGCAAGTCAAGTTCAAGCTCCGAGGAGGCAGAACATAACAGCGACGATGAAGAGGTATGTCCCACTTGCGAAGAAATGTGTGATGCTATTTCTCGTGCCACTGTTATATTAAAGAAAAAGGATAAAAAACTTAGGAACAATGCTGTTAAAATTGAATCACTAGAATCTGAAATTAATCGTTTAAAAACTTTGATTCCTAGTGATGATTCTTGTTCCTCATGTGATTTAATTTATGAACAATTATCCTCTTTAAGAAGTGCACACGCATCTACACTTGATAAACTTGAACTTGAAATTGAAAAGAACAAAGAGCTTGCTGCACTTAATGATAAAGATTTGAAAGATGCTTGTTGTTCTACAATTGATTTGCATTGTTCTTCATGTGATGATCTGAATAAGAAACTAAATGATGCTATGAATGAGATTTCTATTTTGAACAATGCTTTACGTGTGCATAAAGTTAAATATTGTTCAAATTGCAAACTAAAAGGAAAAACGTCATGTGAAAACTGCTTTGATCTGTCCAATAAACTTGATGACATGCATAGGACACTAGATCGGTTTTCTAATGCAAATAAGAACCTAAACTTGCTGCTGAATTCTTCCAAGTCTTGTAATGATAAAACTGGTTTAGGTTTTAATTCTCATGCTCATGCTAAGGCACACCCACCTAAAGTTGTAAAGTCATTAGGAAGCGGTTTGATTCAAACAGCTCCTAGACAAAAAGAGGTGATTTTCAAATCTGCAGGAGTACTGTCCCATTCGGGTTCTAATAAACGTGTTGCTTGCTCATCTAGACATGATAATAAGGTTATTTTTCATTGTACCTACTGTGGTAGAGATGGTCATGTCATGGATTTTTGTTACAGACTAGCTAAACACGATAAGAAACAAAGAATACTTGCTAGATCACATAACAACCAAGCAAAATCTGCTAGACCGAATGTTCGGAGCTTGCAACCTGCTGTAATGAGTCAAAAACTTGCTCCCGGACCTACTGTTTTTTGTGCTACATATAACACATCTTCTAAGTCAGTAGTTGGGAACAAAAAATTTCGATGTTTGGCTCATAAACTTGCTGTACCTTCTCAGCTTTCGCGTGTTATTCCTGCTGGAGTCGTGTGACTCAGTACTGGATTCCTAAAAGTCTTTTAACTAACCCCAGTATTGAGTCATCGACGTATTGTGCTGCTGTGTAGGTTTCACGTTTGAGGAAGGAGAACATTTGGATTGTGGATTCAGGTTGCTCACGCCACATGACCGGTAACAAAGAATGGTTCTCCTCTCTCTCTTTTGTGTCACGTGTAGAAAATGTTACTTTCGCCGATAACTCTTCTACTCCCATAATTGCTAAAGGTTCGGTTAGAGTAAACAATCTCTACACTTTGAAAGATGTGGCACTTGTTAAAAATTTGAAATACAACTTGCTTTCGGTTTCACAATTGCTAGATGAAAATCTAGAGGTTAGCTTTGCTAAAAATTGCTGCAAAGTTGTAGATTCAAAAGGTGAGCTTTTGTTTAACATGTCTAGGTTTGGAAGAGTTTTTAAAGCTGATTTTGATTTGTCAACTTCTAAGCATCGGTGTCTAGTTGCTAATGATACAAAGGATCTATATTTTTGGCATCATAGACTTGGTCACATAGGCTTTGATCATCTCACTCGTGTTAGTGCTCTCGATCGCATACGTGGGCTGTCGAAGCTTAAAAAGGACAATGATATTGTGTGCTCTTCTTGTAGACATGCTAAGTTTGTTGCAGGTTCACATGCTCCTCTCACAATACCATGATAGCTGAACCGGGACAACTTTTACATCTTGACACAGTAGGTCCGGCACGTGTTCAATCCTTCGGAAGTAAATGGTATGTGCTTGTGATTGTTGATGATTATTCAAGATATTCTTGGGTTTATTTTATGGCATCTAAGAATGAAGCTTTTAGTCATTTTAGAACTTTATTTCTTAGATTATCTATTGATCACCCAGGATCATTAAAAGCAATTAGAAGTGATAACGGAACTGAATTTAAAAACCAATCCTTTGATCACTTTTGTGCTGAAAATGGAATAGATCATCAATACTCTTCACCCTATGTACCACAACAAAATGGTGTCGTAGAAAGAAAGAACAGGACCTTAGTTGAGATGGCTAGGACTATGCTTGATGAATATCAAACTCCTAGGAAATTTTGGGCTGATGCAATTGCAACCGCTTGTTATGTCTCAAATCGTGTTTTCTTGCGTGCTAAGCTTGGAAAAACCCCATATGAGCTCCGGTTTGGACATAGGCCTAGTGTTACACACTTTAGGGTTTTTGGTTGCAAATGCTTTGTTAAGAAACATGGTAATCTTGATAAATTTGAAGCTAGATCTGTTGATGGCATGTTTCTTGGTTATCCATCTCATACTAGAGGCTACCGTGTGCTTTTACTTGACACTAACAAAATTGTGGAGACTTGCGAGGTTTCTTTTGATGAAGCTAGCCCAAGTACTAGCTCCGATATTGCAGGTCCGGATCCATATCCGCAGCGGGAGAGTATTTTTATTGAAGAAGATGAAGAAGTGGTGCTGCTGCCCGAAAACTCGGAAGTAAATAACGATCAAGCTGCTGATCTTGCACCACAACCAGCACCAACAGTCACTACTGCTGGTTCAGACCTTCCTCAATCAACAAGCTCTCCTAATCAAAGGTCCGAACATGAAGAAGAAGGTGCTTGTGAAGTGTATACTTCCCTTCGAGTACTTAAAAGTCATCCTCCACAACAAATCATTGGAAGCTTGCATGAACGAGTCATTCGGTCCAGGTTTTGCGATCCAAACTCTCATGCTCATTCTGCTTTTGTTGCTTCTTTTGAACCCAAGGATATATCACACGCACTCACTAATGAATCTTGGATTAATGCCATGCAAGAAGAGTTAGAAAATTTTGAAAGAAATAATGTTTGGAAACTTGTACCTCCACCTCAAGGTCACACATTAATTGGAACTAAATGTGTATTTAAAAATAAGCAAAGTGAGTATGGGGTTGTGGTTAGGAATAAAGCTAGGTTGGTTGCTCAAGATTTCACTCAAATTGAAGGTCTAGATTTTGATGAAACATTTGCTCCTGTTGCTAGATTAGAAGCTATAAGAATTTTATTAGCATTTGCTGCATCTAAAGGTTTCAAGTTATATCAAATGGATGTTAAAAGTGCTTTTCTTAATGGCTACATAGAGGAGGAGGTTTATGTTAAGCAGCCACCGGGTTTTGAAAATCCAAATTTTCCTTATCATGTTTACAAACTGTCCAAAGCCTTGTACGGTCTAAAACAAGCCCCTAGAGCATGGTATGATAGGTTAAAAACATTCTTACTTGAAAAGGGGTTTACCATGGGCAAGGTTGATAAAACTCTTTTTGTACTTAAGCATGGCAATGACTCATTATTCGTTCAAGTGTATGTGGATGATATTATCTTTGGTTGTGCTTCTCATGATCTCGTGTCCAAGTTTTCAGCTATGATGAGTTCAGAATTTGAGATGAGTATGATGGGAGAACTCACATACTTTTTGGGGCTGCAAATCAAGCAAACAAAAGAAGGAACTTTTGTGCATCAAACTAAGTATACAAAGGACCTTCTTAAGCGCTTCAACATGGACAAATACAAGCCTCTTCAGACACCAATGGGAACAGCAACAACACTTGAACTTGACGAAGATGGTGACCCAGTCGATAAAAAAGAATACAGAAGTATGATTGGATCACTTTTGTATCTCACGGCGTCAAGACCGGACATACAATTCAGCGTATGTCTTTGTGCACGTTTTCAAGCTTCTCCACGTGCTTCACATCGCCAAGCCATAAAAAGATTCTCAGGTACCTACATGGAACTCAAGAATTTGGCATTTTTCTTCCTTCTTTCTCAACCGTTTCTTTGAAAGCTTTTTCGGATGCTGATTTTGGGGGTTGTAGGATTGATAGGAAAAGTACTTCGGGTGCTTGTCATTTTCTTGGTAATTCACTTGTTGCTTGGTCCTCTAGAAAACAAAGTTCAGTTGCACAATCCACGGCCGAATCTGAATATGTAGCTGCGGCTAGCGCTTGCTCACAAATTCTTTGGATTGTTCAAACACTTAAGGACTATGGGGTTGATTTAGATAGTGTTCCACTGTTTTGTGATAACACTAGTGCAATTTGTATTTCTTAAAACCCCGTGAAACACTCTAGAACTAAGCACATTGACATTAGGTATCACTTTCTTCGTGATAATGTTGAAAAAGGAAACATTGTGCTTCACCATGTTGATACCGAACAACAATTGGCTGATATTTTTACAAAACCTTTGGATTTCACTCATTTTTGTTTCATTCGTAGTGAAATAGGGGTTATGCATCCTCATGGCTTAAATTGAGGGGGAGTTTTTGAAACTTTGAAAGTCTATGTGTGAATCTGAAACTAAAATAATATGAGCATAGTATTTCATACATATATGACTTTGTGATTCCTTTTACAGGCTGAAAGTTCTTACTACATTACTCATGTTATACATTTTGTAGTTTTTGCCATGACTAGTAATTGGAATAATTACTTACACTAAATCTGGTCATGATCGAACTTTCTTGCTGTTTTGAACTTGTTGCGTGCTCACAAGTGCTTTTAATCATAAAAAATTAATCAAGTGATCAGCTCACATGTTGAGTTTTCAAATAAAAATTTGAGAAAAGATCAAGAGAATATGCATGCATCGCACTTCTTCTTTTGAGATTGCTTATCATTGCACTAAGACATGAACTTGGAAGGAATTGTGTATGACTAAAACCATGTCCTTAGCTTCTGATTGTCAAATGACATAGGCTTGGCTTGGTTGGTTAGAATAAGGCTGATGCGGCATATAATCTCTTGCAAATATCATATGATCAACTTTGTGCCTTAAATGATTATGAATAATAAAAATGCAGCAACAAGTGTCATGTTTTCAGCTTTTGAAATAGTTGAGTAAGGGAGATCATGACTTGCTTAAACTGAAAAATACATTTGATCTCTAGCATGGCTTACACTACTTTATGTATCTCATTGATGTGATAGTGTAAGTAACCTGATAGTATGACTTGGATGAGCTTTGTTTTGTATGTATATGTTATAATATGCTCATAACATTTAAAAATTTCTCCTTTGAACCTTGCTGAATACATTGTCAAAGGGGGAGAAATATGTATAAGGAGAGATTTTTTTACACTTTGCATATGTTATACACTTTCTTCCTTCTCTAATTTTAAAAAAAGGGGAGAAATTAATAAAGGGGGAGAAATGAGTTTTCAAAGCTTTTCAAAACTTTTCATAAGCCAATGTTCGGATTTTAATTGGTGTTGCCAATGCATTCATCAAGGGGGAGATTGTGAGACCTATGTGTGCTGAATACATTGGCAATTAGGATAAAAGTTAGCATTAACATTCAAAGTTTTGAATATTGCCAAAACATTCTTCTGTGGCAAGGTCCGACAACTTCTTTGTTAGGTCCGCCAAGTGTTGGCAAGGTCCGGAGAGCTTCTGTGAGGTCCGGAGCTTGTTTTTAGGGAGCTCCCGTGAAGTTCAACTCGTAGAACTGCAGCGTCTTGTTTTTGCTTTTAACTCGCAATGTTTCAAAGTTGCTTTATGGGAAGGTTTGCTTAGTATTAATTTGCTAAGTTTTTGGTGTGTTTTGATGGTTATGGCTGTTATCATTTGATATGGTTTGCAACATGCTTATGTGACGTGCTCATGTAAGGTGTTGTGGTTTTCGAACTAACGTGAGTCAAGTCGAGGACTTGTGCTCAGAAGAATTGGTTGTTTATTCATGTGCAGGTGTTGCTTGAGTTCAAGACATGGCTGCTGACGGGATCCTTGGACTAGTCTCAGGGAGGAGATGAGGTTCCAACAACCAAGTTCGGGAGGAGCTGTGGTTGAGTTGATCGGGAGGTCGCGCATCATGTTTGGATCAAGGGCAGTGCATATGAAGGTTGCGTGTACGTCGTTGGAAGGTGTTTGCATGTGTGCAAGGAGTGCATGGACGTGGCAACAGCTGGATTGCGTACTCAGGCTGAGGCTGAGTCGGATATGGCTCAAATATGGAAGATTTTAGTTGGTTATGATAGGATTTCGTGCTAGGCACGAAGTTGAGTTGTTTTAGGAATGTTTATGAAGTTCCTAAGGTGTTTGGAAGTCTCACGATTGCTTCTATCTGCGAATAGGAGAGTCCTGAGCAGTTATGGTAAGTTAGGATACGAGTCCAATTAGGAGTAGGAGTCCTAGATTGGATTGTTTAGCCTGAGGGCTGGCTATAAAAGCAAGGGAGGCCAGAGCTCTCATGGAGAGAGAACTTTGGGCTGTTCCTCTTGTGTTTCTATTGAATAAAGTTCATAGTTTCGAGGAGCTTTTGTGCCTTGTTCGTCCGATTTGTTTTTCGTCAAGTCTTTCTCGCCGAGTTCCTGGACAGACCGACGTTGCTTCGGTGTTTCGTTCATAACTCGAGTTTTACAGATCCGATTGACGTGATTCTTTTTTAGTTGTCTTCACAACTCAATTATCTATCATCTGTGAAATTTTCACGAGCTTCAGATCTGTAGTTTTTGAGATCCACAAGTTTCTTTGCAGCATTGCAAATCTGTTTTATATCGGGTAGAACAGATTGATCTTCGTTTAATGTTTTGTTCGTATCTCAAGTTTTACTTCGTGTTTTCAAGTGATTCTTGTTGCATTATATCCGTGACTTGATTCTCTACCTCTCTACTTGATTTTTCACGGTTGAACACGTTTGAAAACATTTGCACACACGGTTTCTTTGACCGATTGATTTTTTGCTGAGGGGTTTTTATTGTTTCCGCTGCGAAAAGTTTTAATCTACCATTCACCCCCCCCTCTGGTAGCTTTTCACGTGCTCTTCGATCCTACAGCTTACAACAAGGTAGGAACAAAAAGGCTCATTACAGAAAGCAAAGTTTATTTCACAACCATGATAAAAACAACAACTTATCTTTAAGTGAATTTAATCCCAGCATATATCCAATTAAAACATCAACATACCTCCTTCATAAATTACCACTTTTCATGACTCAACCAACCATAAATCTTTCTCAACTTTCATCTTATGCTCATAATAACCATCTCATGATCATATAACCAAAACCATCTCATGTTCAAGACTCAATAGTCCCAAAACCATTCTCATTCCCAAGACTCAACAGTCCCGAAACCATTCTCATAGACCACACCATGACCATACCGACATCCATACCAAATAACCTCCCAATAACCATCCCAATAACCATACCGAATAACCATCTCGAACCATCCATCCCAAACCATCGCATCTAATCATGTGAGTTCGCCAGGCGCTTGTGACCGTAAGCACGGCTATCATGATAGTTTTTACACTCTTAAGAGTTTGCACCACTTTACCCACAAGTTTGTGATTTCGTCACCCGTCGGCAACTGCAGAACCTCCATTATACCAGTACACAACCGTCGGTGTATGGCCAAAAGATCACAAAATAGCCTTTACAAAGGGGCTACTAGATGTATGGACTCACTAAGGTTCCACCAGCAGGCTAGAATCACCATTCTCCCACCTATGGGCCCCCTCTTGTGCCATGCAGTTCCCAGGACAGTCCTCTCTTGACTCCCCGCGCCTTCCACGGTCCAGGAGTTATTGTTGTTTAGGAGTTATTCATGCTTTAGGATTTGTTGTTGTTTAGGAGTTGTTGTTGTGTTATGTTATATTATTATATATGCTTAGGTTTAGGTTAATAGCATATCCTAGGCCATGAGGGCCCTCGCCCCCTACTTCCTGACGCCGCTCGCTCCCGCCTCCTCCCGCACCCGGCACCGGACCTCATCTCCTCGCTATCGGACAGCGCCGGACCCAACCTCCTATGCGCCGTCCTCCGCCACACTGCTGTGAGGAGGGCCGCGCTGCTGCTCATTATGGGGCATGATGGGTTCTCCTCCCCAGAGGTGTGCCTGCATTACCTGCTCGCGTCAGGAAATATGGACTCTGTGGCGGAGCTCGATGGAATATGTCTCTCTCTCAATCTTTCCTTCTCTTTCTCTTCTTTTCCCTCTCTCACTTAAATGACTCAAAATGAAAGATTGACGTAAACCATTACAATATGCGTCACCCGTTTCGAACCGGCCCGTCTCACATGTGTTACGCAGCGGAGCGCCTGGTAAGTTTCATGACCTCTCAAATTAGTTGACACTATATATGGCTTTGAACTTACACAATTTCATTATTTTTCAGACTAGGTATGGGCAAGAGGCTGTGAGGATACACGGCGAAGGGTTCGATTGGGAAAACTCCCCCAACATCGACCCTCAAGCCGCATATGCAAGCGGAGGTGGAAAAGCACACGGAAGGTGAATTCATTTACTTTCATTGTTTTCAATTCATGATTATTTGATTTTACCTTGAATTGATTCGTTTTTTGTAGGCTCGCCATATTCTCTAGAGTCGTCAACTCTAGGGAGACACGACCTGCGAGAGGCAGCTCCTCGCAGTCTTCGGCTGCTGGCGCAGGCTCCTCCAGCCGCCGTGTCACCGAGAGAGATCTCGAGGTCATGGCACTTCGGGAGAGATTGGCCCGGCATGAGGAGGCCTTGGCGAGAGAGCGAGAGAACAACAGGGCTGCCATGGCGTACCATGCGCCCTATATGGCACAGATGCAAGCAGCAATGGAAGTAAGAAACATACAATTATACTTTAATTACATTGCATTTCAATCAGTTTTGTAAATTGTAATGTTTGAAATGACAGACGCTAGCTCGACAGCAAGGGCAGCAAATCCAGATACCGTTGTGGCAGCCATCTCCGTTCGTGCTGCAGCCGTCGCCACCACAGGAGCAGTTTCTTGGAGTACAGGTACAAAAAGGAAGTTACATTGAGTTCAACTAAACAATTGAATACGAGAACACCGTTGTAAACTTGTACATATGTCAGTGTGTTTTGCAGGGATCAGGGACGGAGGCTCAGACTGCATCGCCGCAGCTAAGGGCGCCAGGTTCGCCGCGGCAGGATGACTGCTTTGCTCCCGGAGGTAGTGGAGGGGCTAGTAATCAATAGACTTGTGATTTTGTTTTTGATTGTGTGGATGTCAGACTTCGTGATTGTAGATGTGTACTATTGCACCTTGTTGTGATTTTGTATGTCAAACTGTTTTATTTTTGTCATGTTGTTGTGGATGTGTAGCTGGCCATCGAGCCAGGTTAGCCATTTTTTGTTTTTTTTTTAAATGGAAAAGCTTATATACGACGGCCTGTATAGTTTATATACAACGGTCGCTATATAGGGACGTCGTAAATAATCCTAAATTATATACGACGGTTGGGCCCAGGCTGTCGTATATAAGCTCTTATATACGACAGCCAGGGCCCAGCTATCGTATATAAAGGCCCCGGCCCACTAGCCCAAGTCTACGAAACGGGCCGTTATATATAAGGGGCCGTCGTATATATACTGTTATATACGATGGCGCCGTCGTATATAACTATATATACGACAAAATATATACGACGGCCACAAACCGTCGTATATAAACACCTGCCGTCGTATATAGATTATATACAACGGCTTCTACTTTATATATGACAGTTTTTGCCGTCGTATGCTGACGGGAATCCTGTAGTGCCTAGTCTGATTGGATTTCAAATAAGAGTCATATTCAATGTGTTTTTAGATCTTAACAACTTGTCTCTAATCGATTTGGTTGCAGTATTCAACGTGGAAGAATTCGTGTCGGTTTCCTCAGTACCGGGTACTCGCGCACAGGGGAAAACCGCTTAAGAATCTCATCCTTCCGCAGGGATAAGCTCCGGAGGCTCCACGTGTCCGGCGGGGGCCTGGCCACCCTTTCCCACAGAGACAAGGTCCGGTTGCGCCACATGTCTGGCGGGCGGGACCTCCCTCTCCCTCAGAGGCGAGCTCCGCGTGCGCCACGTGTTCTGGCGGGCGGGACTTCCCTCTCCCTCAGAGGCGAGCTCCGCGTGTGTCACGTGTCTGTTCCGGACCTCCCCTCTCTTCAGAGGCGAGCTCTAAGAGTGCCACGTGTCAGTTCTAGACCTCCCCTCTCTTAAGAGGCGAGCTCCGAGAGTGCCACGAGTCAAGCAGCGCCGGACTTCCTTTCTTCTCAGAGACGAGCTCCGAGGTCGACATGTGTCCCATAGTGTCAGACCTCCCTTCTCCTCGGAGGTGAGCTCTGAGGACGACACATGTCCAATAGCGTCGGACCTTTCTTCTCCTAGGAGACGAGCTCCAAGGTTGACATGTGTCCAACAGTGTCGGACCTCTCAGAGGTGAGCTTCGAGGGTGACACATGTCCAGCGGGGCCGGACCTCTCGGAGGCGAGCTCCGAGAGCGACACGTGTCCCGCAGGGTTGAGCCTTGCTTCTCCGCAGCCACTAGCTCCGGAGGTGACACGTGTCCTGCGGGGCTGGACCTCACTTTTCCGCAGCGACAAGCCCCGAAGGCTACACGTGTCCTGCAGGCCGGACCTCGCCCCCTCCGCAGAGGCGAGCTCCTAGCCTGCCACGTGGCCGGTGGTGCCGGACCTCACCCCTCCCACCAGGATGAGCTCCGATGGCGCCACGTGGCCAGCGGGCCGCGGGAAGTGTTTACAGCGCTCCTCGGCGAACCGGAATTGGCTCTTTTCGGCTATCTTTCAGATTCTTTCTCCGTTTCTACTTCTTTTAAAATGTTTTCTCTATAAGAATTATGTATGAATGCATGGATACGAAATTGAGGGTGTCAGAAGAACCCTGCATGAAATGCTTTTTGGGCAACTCTAAGCCATATCGCCACACCTTGCTACAACCCTCTTGCATGAAATGCTTCCCCTTGTGTAGTGTTAGGGCTTGCTGAGTATCTTTCGTACTCACTCTTGCATAATTCATGACCCTCAGAGGATGATGAAGAAGAATACGAAGAAAGCGAGGCACGTATCAATGACAAGTAGGTCTAGTTCTATGCCCAAGGCTACCTGAGGGGCAGGATGCCGCCTATTCTTCTGTTATTCAACTCTTTTGTTTTCAGAGGCCTTGCAGGCCATATGGATGTAATCTAAGACATACTCATAAGACCATGATCGTCCTATTGAGAATAAAATAATTTATGGAGCTCGGTACATTTTGTTGTGCGTGCCAACTACTGATCCAGGGATTGGTACGGGAAGCAGAAGTGGACTCCGGTAAATGTTGGTCCTCACACCTGGTGAAGATTTCTTTGAGTGCTAGGCATGTGTACCCTCAGTCGATTGCCTGTGGAGTTGGAATCACCTACACTAGTCTATTTCCGCTGTAATATTAATAAAGACTATATTGACACTTTTAGATTATATAATAAAGCTATTTTATTTACTTGTGTATTGATGTATTCAGGTTTATCACTTATGATGTCACTGTGTATATATGAAACTGCATCCTGGGCAGACGTATTATATCCTGGTTTGTTCTTGAAAACCAGGTGTGACATTCAGTGAGGAAAATACCGAATCTGACGAGGTTGTTGAGAGGAAAGCCACATGTTGACAGTCTTAGTGAATGCCATATTACACCTTGCTGGTTTATATAAGGCAAGGTGGGAGGCGTTATTGACTTCATATCACATGTTGAACTGCGTTCTAAAAAATAAAGAGGAGTTGGTTGGAAGAAAGCATCACTTTCTTAGTTGTACGCTTGGGATGTTTGGCAAAGGTCGACCTACTAATATCCAATAAACCAAGCTTGGACCAAAAGCAGTGGACTATATCTTTTTAGGTTATGCTTAGCCGAGCATTAACTATAGATTTTTCTTAGTTAAACTCGATGTGCCTGATATGTGTGTTGATACTATAATCACTACAGGATTCCCGTCAGCATACGACGGCCGAAGCCGTCGTATATAAGTCCAAAGCTATCGTATATAATCTATATACGACAGCTGGAGATTATATACGACGGTTTGTGGCCGTCGTATATATCTTATCGTATATAATCTTATATACGACGGCACCATCGTATATAAGTTTATATATACGACTGTCTCTAATTTACGATGGCCCGTTTTGTATAAAAGGGCCAGTGGGTTGGGCCCTTATATACGACGGTCCTGGGCCCTCGCCATGTATATAAGCTCTTATATACGACGGTCTAGGCCTAGCCATCGTATATTATATAGGCTTACATACGATGGCCCTCTATAGAAACCGTCGTATATAATTCATACAGGCCATCGTAAATAAGGTTTTCCATTTAAAAAAATAGAAAATGGCTAACCTGGCTCAATGGCCAGCTACACAGTCAATTACGAAATAGATTCACATTGAGAACATCACATCCATAACCACAATAACAAAGTGCAATAGTACATCAACAATCACGAAGTCGTCACATCCACATTCAAAAACAGATTCACAAAGCTACTCATTACCAGCCCCTCCACTACCTCCGGAGGCGAAGAAGTCATCCTGACGCGGCGAACCTGGCACTTGTAGCTGCGGCGATGGAGTCTGAGCCTCCGTCCCTGAGCCCTGTGAAACACGGTGACATATATATAAGTTTACAACGGTGTTTTTTTTCAATTGTTTAGTTGAACTTAATGTAACTTCCTTTTTGTACCTGTACTCCAAGAAACTGCTCCTGTGGTGGCATCGGTTGTAGCACAGGCGGCGGTGGCTGCCAAAACGGTATCTGGATTTGCTGCCCTTGCTGTCGAGCTAGCGCCTGTCATTTCAAACATTACAATCTATATTTTATTGAAATGCAATGTAATTAAAGTACAATTGTATGTTTCTTACTTCCATTGCCACTTACATCTGTGCCATATAGGACGCATGTTACGCCATGGCAGCCCTGTTGCTATCTCGCTCCCTCGCCAAGGTCTTCTCCTACCGGGCCAAGCTATCCCGAAGCGCCATCACCTCGAGATCTCTCTCGGTGACACGACGGCTGTAGGAGCCTGCGCCAGTAGCCGAAGATTGCGAGGAGCCGCCTCTCGCAGGTCGTGCCTCCCTGGAGTCGATGACTCTAGAGAATATGGCAAGCCTACAAAAAAATGAATCACTTCAAGGTAAAATCAAATAATCTTGAATTGAAAACAATGAAAGTAAATGAACTCACCTTCCGTGTGCTTTTTCACCTCCGCTTGCATACGCGGCTTGAGGGTCGATGTTGGGGGAGTTTTCCCAATCGAACCCTTCGCCGTGTATCCTCACAGCCTCTTGCCCATACCTAGTTTGAAAATAATGAAATTGTGTAAGTTCAACAACATATATAGTGTCAACTAATTTGAAAGGTCATGAAACTTACCAGCCGCTCCACTGTGTACTAACTGCACTGCTCTGGCTGAGAAGGGTCAGCGTGACCTCTCCTATAGACCGCAGTAGCGCTCAGTCGCACGTCGGTCTCCTTTTCCTGTGAACATATGTTAGTACGAACAATACTACATTATGAATATAAAAAACCACCAAGAAACTTACCATATGTTTAGCCATCCGCACGAAACCCTGTACGCCCATACCGTGCTTCCCCGAGCTTCCTCTGGCATCTCGAGCCTTCTTGGACTTAGCGATGAACTCATCGCTAGCCCAATACCTGCAAAGGGCTCGGTAATCTTAAGTTCGTCCCTGTAACAAGGAGACACTAACATGCACACATGCGTAGTTTATTAGATGTTACTTACCAAAAGTAATGTGAATAATTTAAAGAATACGCAACTTATCTCTGCGTACTGCTCCTCCGTCAAGTACGTGTCGGAGGCGTCTTTGAACGAACCAACCTCGTGGTTGTGGAGCTTTAAGTAGTTGTTAACTACTTGACTCTGAGCATTCAAAAGCATCTGCATAACAAGCTTCCAAGCGTTCACTTTGAACACAGAGCGAGCGTGATCCATCTGCTCGATAGGGTCCTCAAGGCGGTACCTGAGCTGTAGGAAGCCAACGCAGTTCGACATGCGCACATTAATATTTAAAGGGACATAAAAATTGAAACTTCAAATATTTATGAAAGTTACTTACCCAAAAATCCGCCCACACGACTCCCTGTAGGTTGTCATTCTGCTGGTGAGGAACGCGCGCGTAGTTGTCCCAGGACGTAGCTGCACGTCCATCGATCGCACCGGGGTAGTGCAGACGCACTAAGTTCCCGATGCAACCGTTCACCGTCCTGTGGTGTTTCTGCCCATCATACGAAAAGTCCTCCCAAGAACTAAAAAGACATTTGTTAAGTCATTAAGTAAGACCATAGTATTTGAGAACAAATAGAAATGAATACTTTATTAATGCGTTACCTGTCTCCAACTGGACGAATAATTACCGGCTCTCTAGGAATCGGTGCCGGACCAACAAAGTTACTCCTCCTCGTACGTCTCCTCCGCTGCGGCACCACATCTGGTGACCCAGAAGGCTGGTCACCGGATGTTCCCTCGGGCTAGGTGCCCTCGGGCTCGCTGGGCAGACTGCCCTCGGGATGCCTGCCTGAGGGCTGGCTGCCAGAGGGCTCGCTCCCCGAGGGCACGCTGCGCTGCGTACCCGTCTCCTGAGGTGCCGCTCTGGCCTCGGACTCATAGTCCGAATCAGACTACAATGGTAAAGTAAGTAAGTTAAATTGAAAAGGTGATTTTAAGAATTTTGTCCATTGTAGAAAATTTTACCTCTATATGCTGCAAACTGACAACCCTATCCCGCATCTCCGGACACGCACTTAACAGCTGAGTGCGTCTGCTCCCGCTGTAAGTGGAATCGTAAAAGTAGTCATCTCTCTCCTGTGGGGGGAGGAAACCCCTCACCCTCAGCGCCTTCTTCCCCTTTGAACCCTTCGAACCCTTGCTCGACGACATCCTGTAAGCGATAATTAGTGAGTAATCAGTTAAAAATTTAATGTAAGTGATAATTAATGTTACATTCATTTTAAAAAACATTACTCATAATTAGTTTCAAAATTCATCAACATCACAATCTGTCATCGTGACCTGTTTACGTTTCTGCTTTCGCATTGTAAATGTCTCTACATCTTCAACGTCTCCAACTAAGTTATTGAGTCCTGCACCAGGCTCGATGATAAAAAAGTCTGGCAACTCTTCGTCTTGGTAAACTTTATCAGTGTCTCCACTATCATGATAACCATCATCTCCAGGAGTATAAAAGCGTTCACGAGGATTCACCTTATATACCACCCACCAAGCGCTAAGCTTCTTGCATGGATAAGGTAGATAATACACTTGCTCCACTTGATGTGCAAGAACGTATGTATCTAAACCTCGTAAGTGTTCGTTGTGATTCACTTCCACCATGCCAAATTAATTTTCTCGAGTTCCATGATTGTTATCAAACCAATCGCAATCAAAGAACACCACTCGAAGTTCCTTATTGCCAGCGAAAGTAAACTCCAGAATTTTGTTAATGATTCCATAGTAATTGGTTTCTTTCCCTTCTGAGTCGATTGCCCTTGTCACAACTCCGCAATTTGATGTTCCTGCGAGAGGACGAAGAGATTCGACTTGAGTTGTACGGAATCAGAAGCCATTTACGTCATATCGACCATAGCTTCTAACTTTCACTAATCCATAAGATAATCATCGTAAATCTTGATGGATGTCAGTGTTCACTAATACATAAGCTCAAAACCAGGATAGGAAATTAGGCTCTCCAATAATTCTAGCTCATCGCATCGTTTCTACTTGCTTCCTCGTAGGTTGATGACATTGTTTCCAGTTTTGGTTGTGGAACTCGCTGTACACACAAAACTGCTGGGACCCACCGCCGAGACGACGACGCTCCGCCAGGACCTCGTTGGGTGGTGCCGTGATATGTGGCACCCAACAGCACACGGGTGAAGAAACACATCACATTACATAAATCATTTGCGGAAGCATACAAAAGTGTTTTACAAATACTTATCTCACAATAAGCTACAACGGAAGACTATAACTCTCACGACTCAATTCTAACTTAGCAACAAAGAAACAGTCCAGCCCGCGGATGTTTCTTACTAGCAACACGAAGAATAATCTGTAGCGGTGAGGATGCTCTTGAGTAACCACTCGGAGGTTCCTGAGTCTCATCGGCATCCCTTCATACCATGAGGTCAATCCTGCAAAACAACTTGGATAGCATCCATGAGCATAAGGCTTAGCAAGACTTGACCGTCACCCTAGTCATGAAACTCTACATGAGGTTATGAACATAAAGTAGAATGGTATAATGCATAATAAAACTTGCCTAAAAGTGAATCCTTACTTTCAGGTATTATTTGCAGCAATTTAAGTAACCTTGGGCATGCCACATCGGGAGTCCACAATCAAACAAGAAACGCCTTCCCCCGATGTAATTTGCTCATGGCATAAAAGAATCGAGTTTGCACTAGCCTATTCATCAAGATCCAATACAAAGCTAGTATGAAACTTCAAACCAATGTGATTAGTTCCTTTCTCATGCAAGTTCTTACTACGTCACAACTGTGAGAACAAGTATGCTCGGTCCATTCCGCGAGCGACGGTGATTCGAATCAATAACACCTGGACTACACGACACGTACGCTCGTACTCGACGTTGCCTACAACAACCATCACTAACGTCGTACATGGCAGCCTTTCTCCCGTTTCACCCCCGTTGAATCGATCAAGTCGCCCCATACAGTAGCCACTCTCATGGTGCACCTACCGACATGAGATGTTATGAGAATGTTACCCACATACTTTACACCGGCCGTCTCCCCTAAGGCGACCCAAAAAAGCTCAACGCAAGCTTCCCGAGGTACATCGGTTTACTGGGTCCCATATATCCAGCATGAGTCCGGTACACAACTCAAACTTGTTCAACAGGGCCGCATACGGATCGGTCCTTGACCGACACGAACAGGTCTATAGCACCCAGGCCCCTATGTCTTGCTGCCCCTACAACATTTCGGTCTCAACTTTAACTTGCTAATTCATTTTTGAACCAATCCCGTATTGCCCCTATTGTTCCTGAACATGCGAGTAGCATCTCACCACTCGACTTCTACCGAACCTTACTTAAGCATGGCAGTTCTACAAGATATAAAGACATCTACCCAATACTCCATGGGTTTATTTGGTTATGCAGAGGAGTATCAATCATCTAGACCTAATGCACATTTCATATCTTAACCGAAAGGGAATACAAAATAAAAACTTAAAGGCTGTTAAATGCTAACCAGAGCTTGCCTGTTTTGCAGGGTAGTTCAGTTAGTGATCCTTGCTGATCAAGCCTTGATTCTCCGGAGTCTGATCCACTTCAATGAATCACTTCTTTGAATCCCCTTCGTCGTGAATCCTAATGAAATGTTCATGCACAATTTTTATGGAATGCAATGGAAATAATTATAGAATGGAATTCTTAGGAACAGAGGTTGTATGGAAAAGCAAAGAATGGCCTGGTTTGCCTCGGTTGTACAAAGAAACAGGAATGACTAACTTGGTCTTAATGTTTAAGCTATACCCTAATTAATCCTTCCTAATGAACATAAAAGATGAGCTGAGAATATTTGAATGCAACTGAAGAACAAGAACTCCAATGGCCTCAAAACTTTTACAGCAGGTTCTATACTACCTAGGGATTTAGCTTGCCAAATTGCAGCTAATTTGGAGCCAAATAGTGTTCCCAATAATTCCTACAATGTCTTATGTACTTTCCCCCTATACATAAGTATGAAGAACAGGAACAGGGAGTTCAAGGGCTCAATTGAGCTGATGATTTACATGTGAGTTCCGGGTAACATGAAAGTTATTTGGTCCAAAATTCATACCTTTTTCTTGAGTAGTTCCTCCAAAACAATTCTTTAAGCATTTCTACTCTAAAGAATTAATTCTGAAGTAATGTGCATTTTCATGCCCAATTAAGTGAACTACAATTTCAAGTATGTCTCAGAGAGCTTGCCTAAATTTTACTATGATTTTTGGAGCTATGGATTGCCCAGAATAGATTTTACAAGTGGGAAACATTTTCTGAAAATGTTTCTGGATTCTTATGAACACAGCAGATTGTATTTAGCAAATTCCAACTCAAATGACATTCAAATGAGCTGAAAATATTCTAGAAGGTCAAAAGATGCTAAAGAATATTCTGGCAAAATTTGAGGATTTTTGGATAAACCAAACTCCCTCAATAATTCTTTTTCAGAAAACCTTCAAAGCATTTTCCAGAATTATATATTGACTTTCATACAAATCTGAGTTCATATTTGGATAGATCTCTGCAAACTGAATCCAACCCAATTTGAATCACTCCATTTGGAGGTTTCTACAAAGATCTATGATTTTCCAAAGTTGGAAGCCACTCTGGAATTGTTTTCCTTACTGAAATTCAACTGGGCCCGCTATTAAATCAAGCCAATAGGAAATGGGCCACACCGGGCTTACAGAGTTCTAGCACGCCAGCACAGAAAATCCGGGCCACAGCCGATCCCAGAGACCGCCGGGGCCCACGGCTTTCTTCTTCCTCTGGCCGTCTTTCCGCGCCCGCGCGTTTCTCCTCGCCGGAGCAAATCGGTGCTTGCCGGATCGCCGCTGCTGGCCACCGCTCGAGCTAAGGTTCGCCGCCAGGGGGCTTTTGTCGCCGAGGAACACGGTGGTGAAGTGTTTTAGGGCTGCCGATGCTCGGAACACGGTCGGCCACGTGCGGCGGTCTCGGTTGAACTTCGGCATTGTTGGCCGGGGTTCCCAGCCCACCAAAAGCTCGACCCCTTAGCTCTACAGCACCAGTGGATGATCGCCAAGCTCGGCAAGGCCATGAATTAGCTCGGAAACAGCGGTAAATGGATCGGCACCGTGCGCCTGATCGGTCCCGCCGTGATCACGCTCGGGAGACATCAAAATCCTCTGCTCCGAGGCGATTTCATGCTAGGATCGCTAAAGGGAATATGATCGCCGGCTAGTCCAGCCGCTATATGCAAAGTTTGACAACCTAAGAAGGATTGGAGAGGGGGGATTTGAAGAAATCATACCGGATGCTCTGGTTGAATTCGCTGGAGCAAAAACTTCGAATTTGCTGGCTATGCTCCACGGTTTGCCCCAAGACTTTGGTGAGAGCAACACGGTAGCTGTGTGCTCCCGTTGCCGCCCTTGCTCGGTCGTGAAAACTCCTGTGGAGATCTGTCCACGAGCGCCCGATCATCGGTTGAAGTTAGGTCACCGTGGGTGATGTTGATCACGGGGAAAAGAGGCCGAAGCTCGCGAGTTACTGGGTCGGGGAGGTGTGTACTGAGCTCGTGGTGCTGTCTAGAAGCTCGGGGAGGAGAGGGGCGTGAGTTTCTGCCGGTTTCCCAATCAAGCCGAAGTAGCGGAAGGGAGAAGGAGCTCTGCTCGGTGTTCGCGCGAGGAGGAGGAAACGAAAGGGGTTTTGCTCGGTCTGAGGGAGTGGCTCACGTAGAAGAGCACGAGAGAATCGCCTCTGGGCGCCAGCGCGTGGGAGGAGGGAAGCAGGAGGTGGCTCAGCAGCCACTCGGTGGCACACGGGTGAAAATCCTCGGTGAGGTGAGAACAGAGAGTATTTTCTTCCTTTGCAAGTCGAATTTGCTCACTGACGTGTGGGTCCCACCCCACATTTTCCTTCCAAAATGAAGTGTACATGGGTCCCGATCTTCTGAAAGGTTCTGATAACTCTCGATTTGGTGGAGAGTTGACACAAATCGATCCGGCTTCCGAACAACACGTTCTGAACCCTGCAATCGCAGCACCACGTCTCCTCAGGTTATCAACCAATATTGCGCGGTTGACCTTGCCAAGAAGGCTAATCCTTGCCTGCGAATCCAAGAACACAAGCAAGAACAAGAAAGAATGCAACCAAATTGCTGAAAGATATGAAGCACTCAAGTTGGGGTCTCACAAACCGATGAACGGCGAAACTGTTCTTGACAGAATAATCTAAGCAAAACCCAGCTGTTTGTGACGGCGGTTAGGGGGTATAAAGGAGGTGGAGGAATACCAGGGGGTGCTGGGGTCGTGACCTAACCCTAAGACACGTACATAATGGACTTGGACTCGATACAAGGCCCAATGGCCCAACCAGGTGATGCAACACCCTGACATACTCTAAACTTTATATTGTTTCGAAGTTTCCCGTCGACTCCGTTGGAATTTTGATGTGGGGCCAGTTCCATTGGAAATTTTATCCTCTCAGCTTTCCGTGCATATGTAGAACGTCAAAAACGGAGTCCGTATGCCTCCCGTGCATCCATTTTAAGGTGGACTGCTCCTGGGCCCGAGTTGGACTCGAGTTTGAGTTGGGCTCGGTCTCTAACTTATTGTTGGCGTATTTTCTGGTACTCCACACCTCCAAACCCCTCTCCATGTATCTCCATGTCCTCTCCATAGTTCCTAATCATAATTAATCCATTAGGTAGCAACATACTCTCAAAATTCACATATAAAGAATTGTTCAGGAACGAGCTCACCTCTAAATTCAATTGTCGTGCTCAAGCTCTAGTAATTGGACCTTGCATGTCTACCATGTGAGTGTTGTGTATATCTGCAGGAGTGATGTCCACATCATGCTCCCCCTCTTGCATTGGAGTCGTCCTCGACTCAAGCTCATCTTCTTCTCCCAAATGTGGCCTCAAATCTTAAATGTTAAAGGTGGGACTAACCCCAAACTCGGGAGGCAACTCAAGTTTATATGCATTATCATTAATCTTCTCAAGTATTTTAAAAGGACCATCAGCTCTAGGCATCAATTTAGACTTTCTCAGTTCTGGAAATCTATCCTTTCTCAAGTGTAACCAAAATAAATCACCCGGTTCAAGTCTAACTTCCTGCCTACCTTTACTACCAGCAATTCTATATTTTTCATTCATCCTTTAAATATTGTGTTTAGTGGTCTCATGAATTTTCAAAATAAAATAAACACGTTCCTTTGCATCATTATGAGTTCTCTCACTAGTAGGTAAAGGTAAGATATCAATAGGAGCACGAGGATTGAGTCCATACACTACCCGAAAAGGACTTACCTTGGTGGTAGAATGTGTTGCCCGATTATATGCAAACTCCACATGTGGCAAACATTCTTCCCACATCTTTAAATTTTTCTTCAAAACAGCTCTCAACATGGTGCCCAAAGTGTGGTTCACTACTTCTGTTTGCCCATCAATTTGTGGGTGACATGTTGTAGATAACAACAGTTTTGTACCCAATTTGTTCCATAGGGTGCGCCAAAAGTGACTCAAAAATTTAGCATCACGATCTGAAACAATAGTAGAAGGCATACCATGCAAGCGAACAATCTCCTTGAAAAAAAGGTCGGCAATATGTACAACATCATCACTTTTCTGACACAGTATAAAATGTGCCATCTTAGAAAAACGATCCACCACAACAAAAATATTGTCCCTCCCCCTCTTAGTCCTAGGCAATCCCAAAACAAAGTCCATAGAGATATCCGCCCAAGAACTGGAAGGAGTGGGAAGAGGCATGTATAAACCATGTGGATTCAAACGGGACTTAGCTTTCTGACATGTGGTGCAGCGAGCCACAAACCGCTCTACATCTCTCCTCATCTTTGGCCAAAAGAAATGTGTGGCTAGAACATCCTCCGTCTTCTTTGCGCCAAAATGGCCCATCAAACCTCCACCATGTGCCTCCTGTGTGATGGCTTGAGGTATTGGCCAGCTCTTGATCGCTTGAATTTTCATCTCATCCACCTCAATTCCCTGTGGAGTCACAACATAGCCAAGAAAGGAAACTCGATTCGTACAAAAGATGCACTTCTCAAGGTTACCAAATAAACGTGCATCTCTCCAAGCATTAAAAACAGCACGTAAATGATCCATATGTTCATCCAATGACTTGCTATAAATCAAGATATCATCAAAGTAAACCACCACAAATTTTCCAATAAAAGCTCTCAAAACCTCATTCATCAAACGCATGAATGTACTTGGTGCATTAGTTAAACCAAAAGGCATTACTAACCACTCATACAACCCAAATTTGGTTTTGAAAGCTGTTTTCCATTCATCTCCCAATTTCATTCTTATTTGGTGGTAACCACTACGCAAGTCAATCTTAGTGAAAATTATGGAACCACACAACTCATCAAGCATGTCGTCTAGCCTAGGAATAGGATAACGATACCTTATAGTAATATTATTAATGGCTCTACAATCAACACACATACGCCAAGTACCATCTTTCTTAGGAACCAAAAGTACAGGAACATCACAAGAACTAAGGCTTTCACGTACATACCCACGGTCCGAAAGGTCTTGGACTTGCCGCTGAACTTCCTTAGTCTCCTCGGGGTTGGTCCTATATGCAGCACGGTTTGGCAAAATTGCACCTGGAATCAAATCAATTTGATGTTCAATCCCTCTCAAAGGTGGAAGTCCCAGGGGTATCTCAGCTGGAAAAATATCCTCATACTCTTGCAACAAGTTAGTAGCTGCTGGAGGCAAAGACCTAGCAATATCATCAATGGAGAACAAAACTTGTTTGCACACCAATGCACAGCAAATATCATGATCAGAAATTTCAGCAAGGTCTGATTTTGTAGCAAGCATTACACGACCCTTCCATTTAATTCCCTCAGTCTTAGAACTAGGTGTAGATCTCTCATTATTTTGTGGTAACAACAAATTAATGACTTGTTGATTTTCTGATTTAGAACTACTAGAAATTCCAGCTCTCTCCCTATCAGCTTGTACAATTTCAGCAGGAGTCAAAGGTAGCAAAGTAATTTTCCTTCCTTTATGCATAAAAGTATATTTATTACTTCTACCATGGTGCAAAGCATCCTTATCATGTTCCCAAGGTCGACCCAATAAAAGTGAACACGCTTGCATGGGTCCACATCACAATCAACGGAATCAACATATGTACCAATGGAAAACGGAATTCTGCAAGTTTGTGTTACCTTAGCTCTTTCAGAATCATTCAACCATTGAATATAGTACGGATGTGGGTGTGGTCGTGTATTCAAGCTAAGCTTCTTGACCAATTCAGAACTCACCAAGTTGTTGCAGCTTCCTCCATCAATGATGACACGTGCTCGCCGGTTCT
Organism: Neostapfia colusana; assembly: GCA_030760725.1. Taxonomy (NCBI): domain Eukaryota; kingdom Viridiplantae; phylum Streptophyta; class Magnoliopsida; order Poales; family Poaceae; genus Neostapfia; species Neostapfia colusana. Next base: position 24,048,846 of record JASWHV010000017.1, on the reverse strand, counting down.
TGATGACAAAGAAAATCTGAAACAAATTATGGTGTTGTAATCTATCAAGTTGTTGTACCTGTGTGTTCAGCACCCGCTGCACAATGATGTTCATGTAGGCTGATGTGTCTTCACTCCCAAAAACATGTCCCTCATCATTGTCCATGGCAGCTTCATCATCATTGTTGTCTTCGACATCGGAGGTGCTGATGTATCCTCCCTCTTCTGTAGCCACGTATGCCCGCTGACTAGGACAATCTTTTTGCACATGACCAAGACCATGGCAGCGGTGGCACTGAATGCCGGAAGTGCGTCCTGTTGAAGCAACGGATGAAGCACTTTTGGTGGGTACCTGCATGAAATTTTTACCCGAATCCGCAGGTCGTGCCGGTGGTGGTTTCGGTGCTGCTGAAACATTGTTGCTGCCAGAAGGAAGCTTGGCTGCTGGTTTTGGTGAAAGGGCATCAAAACGGAATGACTTGGATGCCCCCGAAGATGTTGTCGTGCGTGGAGTGTAGGAGGCACCGCTGCTGCTCTTGTTCTTTTGTTGACGATCCTGTAACTCCTTTTCTGCAAGCATAGCAAGCTGGAACAACTGGTTGACAGTATTAAATTCCTTATAATCAACAATATCCTGTATCTCACGTCTCAACCCCCCATAGAAACGACAAATTTTATCTTCAGTGTCCTCTACTACCCCACATCGTATCATACCCTTTTGAAGCTCCGCATAATAATCTTGGACAGAATTATTTCCCTGCTCTAAGCGCTGCAATTTCTTTCGTAAATCACGTTGGTAGGATGGAGGAACAAAACGATTACGCATAGCTCTTTTTAAACGTTCCAATGTATCAGGTTGTAAGCGTGTGGTACCTAGTTCATTCCACCATATTATAGCAAAATCCTTAAACTCACTAGTGGCTTGTCGAACTCTATGTTGTTCAGGAACAAGGTGGGAATTAAATTTCTGCTCAACCGTCATTTCCCAATCAAAATATGCCTCAGCATCATAAGCACCAGAAAATGAAGGTATGGAAAATTTAACTTTAGCAAAAGGGTCATCAAGAGGGCGGTTATTGTTACCACGCATATTGTTTCCTACCATACCATGAGTGTTTTGACGAAGGCATTGACGTAGATGTACATTCTGTGCAGCACGTGTATCCACCTCTCCATTGACATCACACAACACGTCTTCTTCTCCTTCAAAGTTGTTGTGGTGGGTAGCATCATGGCTGAATGGTAGGTGGGTCTCCATATCATCAATCCTTCCAACTAGCGAGCTTAAGCGTTTGTCCAACCTCTCAAGGGTGTGGGGTATTCTCTGTTCAGCAAGATAATCTTTTACCCCTTGTGCGATTGCTTCCTTGACATACTTCATCATTTGTTCTATGTAACCCTTCATCTCACTTTTCAAAACACACTCCGTAGGATCAACATGATCTGACATTGTTAGCAAGAATAATATGAAAAACAACAAGATTATCCCTATCAACTACTACGCAATGATGGTGGAACTCACAAAGCAATGGGTCGAGTCTTATCAAGCTCTTACAAGTTTCTTACCACAACAAGGCAAAGGATACCTGGACGACGTGATTCAGCGATTGCAAGGGTCAAAAACTTGTGCTGTTCGAAAGGATGAATGTGGAGTTTGGATGGCCAAATATATGTGAGTAGCACACAATTCAATAACAGATAGTAATGCTGAATAGATGTCCAAACACTTGTCCTAGTTGCTGGCCTACTCGTGTCTTATCCCGGATGTTATGAACAAGACAGCAAGAAGTATGAATGATAAGGACAATAATTGAGCAGGAATAATTGCACCACAAGGCAAAATAACACACCCAAGTTTTGATATTTGTGCTCCTCTTCACAAATTTTCTTTTCTATATTTTTTTCTTTGATTTTTCTTTATATCTGCCGTGAAATCAGGAGCACTAATATACACGTCGCACAAATTTTCAGCTCACTTGGAAAAAAGAAGATGTGGACAACAGAAATTCAATATGTTTCTTTATGATTATTGTTGAGCCTTTAGATGCCAAATAATCAATCTTCCAAAGTGAATCTGGGCAATATAATTTAACCCAATGCCAAGGTTATGGCTGTTTTAAGACAGCACCACAGGATTATGTTTTTGGTGGAGCTGAATTGGAAACGGTGGTGAGAAAAAAATTGGATATGATGGTGACAACGTGTGGGATGGTGTGCGTATATCAAGGAGGATAAACTCACGTAATATGTGATGAAAACTGAAGAACAAGGATAACCCTAGAACAATGAATAGTTATGGTGATCGATTTGATAATGATTGTGGCAGCTAGGGTTTCGATGGAATGCAGCGGATGAAATAACAAAGTAGGAACAAAACATGACTAAACCAGCAACAAAACACGAACTAGGACACAAATTCAACACTATGGACTCCAAAACAGAATTGTGCAAAAGGCTAAACCTGGTCTGGGATGGGTAAACCTATGACTATAATTTTTTTTTGGCTTTTTCGTGGACGATAGGACGAGTTCAAGATAAACAAAACTAGGGGAAGGCGAACCTGACGGTGCACCTAAAGCTCTGATTACCACTTGATGTGTACAGGGGTCCCGATCTTCCAAAAGGTTCTGATAACTCTCGATTTGGTAGAGACTTGACACAAATCGATCCGGCTTCCGAACAACACATTCTGAACCCTGCAATCGCAGCACCACGTCTCCTCAGGTTATCAACCGATATTGCGTGGTTGACCTCGCCAGGAAGGCTAATCCTTGCCTGCGAATCAAAGAACACAAGCAAGAACAATAAAGAATGCAACCAAAATGCTGAAAGATATGAAGCACTCAAGTTGGGGTCTCACAAACCGATGAACGGCGAAACTGTTCTTGACAGAATAATCTAAGCAAAACTCAGCTGTTTGTGATGGCGGCTAGGGGTATAAAGGAGGTGGAGGACGACCAGGGGGTGCTGGGGTCGTGACCTAACCCTAAGACACGTACATAATGGACTTGGACTCGATACAAGGCCCAATGACCCAACTAGGTGATGCAACACCCTGACAGACTCTAAACTTTATATTGTTTCGAAGTTTCCCGTCTACTCCGAGGGAATTTTGAGGTGGGGCCAGTTCCATTGGAAAGTTTATCCTCTCATATTTCCGTGCATATGTAGAACGTCAAAAACGGAGTCCGTATGCCAACTGTGCATCCATTTTAAGGTGGACTGCTCCTAGGCCCGAGTTGGACTCGAGTTTGAGTTGGGCTCGGTCTCTAACTTCTTGTTGGCGTATTTTCTGGTCCTCCACGCCTCCAAACCCCTCTCCATGTATCTCCATGTCCTCTGCATGGTTCCTAATCATAATTAATCCATTAGGTAGCAACATACTCTCAAAATTCACATATAAAGAATTGTTCAGGAACGAGCTCACCTCTAAATTCAATTGTCGTGCTCGAGCTCTAGTAATTGGACCTTGCATGTCTACCATGTGAGTGTTGTGTATATCTGCAGGAGTGATGTCCACATCACAAAATATCTTCTCAAGTTAATCCTCCCAAATTCCAAAACTCTGGGTTTTAAAGGTGGGCTAGAATTTGAATTCACCAATTTCAGTTTGAATTTGCATAGCAAATTTGAATTTGGTTGGAGTTTTGAAACTGCTTCCATAATTCCTTTTTGGAGCCCACCCTATAAATGAAAAGTTTGTCATCAAACTTTTTCCACAACTTCCAACTATATGGCTGCATGTTTATTCAAAGTTTTTGGCCATCATTTGTGTGCACTTTGAATTTAAAATCTGATTTTCAAACTTACATGCAAAGAGGTATTTTAAATCCTTATTGGTTCAACACCTTCAAATAAAGATGTGAGCCTCATTTTGGATAATCATCCATGTATCACTTTGCATGAAGAAAAGTTTTAGCAAGTCCCATTTTTCATGTCTTTGCCACACATATGAACTCAAACCTCGATTTTATTTATATACATTTTTGGGACTTTTACATTCCTCCCCCCTTAAAAGAATCTTGTCCCGAGATTACAAAAGAAGACGAGACGGGAGAGGTAATTTACAATCTTTACAAAGATAAAAGTTCCGGGTAGTTGGTGCGGAGGTAATCTTCACTTTCCCACGTCGCCTCTTCCGCGGTATGATTACTCCACAGCACCTTGTAAAATTTGATCGTCCGGTTCAGGGTTACCCGGGTCTTTTCATCCAAAATCTGAACCGGTCGCTCGGTGTAGGTAAGGTCCGGTTTCAATTCGTCGATTTCCTCAGTGCGGACAGCAGCGGTGAATTTGAGGCACTTCAGCAGCTGTGACACATGAAATACATCATGAACACCTGCTAGACTTGCCTGTAGCTCCAGCCGGTAGGCTACGGGTCCGCACTTCTCCGTAATAGCAAAAGGACATATAAAGCAGGGAGCGAGTTTCCCCTTTACACCGAACCGGTGAATTCCCTTCATCGGAGATACACGAAGGTAAACGTGCTCTCCGACGTCAAAATGCAATGGCCTACACCTTTGATCAGCGTAGCTCTTCCGTCGGGATTGTGCAGCCTTCAAATTTTCTTGTATCAACCGAACTCGGTCTTCGGCTTCGTTGACAAGATCAACCCCAAACAGAACTCTTTCGCCGGACTCACACCAATCCAGCAGTGTGCGACACTTCCGGCCGTAGAGAGCTTCATACGGTGCCATTTTAATACTCGCTTGATACCCGTTGTTGTATGAAAACTCCGCCAATGATAGGTGATTATCCCAATTCCTACCGTGGTGGATGGAACACGCTCTCAACATGTCCTCAAGCACTTGGTTTACCCTCTCGGTTTGTCCATCGGTTTGAGGGTGATATGCGGAGCTCCTAATCAGTTTGGCGCCCAACGAGGCATGCAGCTGATCCCAAAACCGAGCAACGAACAGCGCACCTCGATCTGAAACGATGGTCTTCGGAACATCAGGTGAGCATATAATCCTCGAAATATATAGCTCCACATATTGCCTTGCTCGATAATGAGTGTTCACCGGTATGAAATGAGCTGATTTCATCAACCGGTCGACGATCACCCATATCGAGTTATGCTTCCGGGATGCGAGTGGTAATCCGACGATGAAATCTGTGAGGCCCGGCCCGGGAATCGCAGTGGGTGGCGCCGTGCGATGCGGCACCCAACAGCATGCACAAAAAGAGGCTCAAGAACATAATGAAACCGTTTTGTTACTCAATATAAGTTCTTTTACAACATAAGTACACATGCAGCGGAATGTAAAAACTGGACAATCTACTCACTCTTGACCCTAACTACGCCGAAGAGAAGTCGTTCAGCCCGTGAATGCTTCCTACTAGCTTCACCAAAGAAAGGCAGCGGCTAGGTTTCCAATGAGTATAACGAACCGTGAGGTTCGTCGTCTCACCGAACAACCCTCTTCATAGCAGGCATACTGCTACCTGCAAAACAACTCAAAAGCAACCGTGAGCACTAAGGCTCAGCAAGACTTAACCATCAATCCTAAACATGTAACTCTACATGCAAGGGTAGTAAGACAATAGGAATATGTATTTGCAAAAATGAAGCTTGACTAAACTTGATCCTTATATTCAGATTCTTATAGACTTCATTTTAGTGGTCCTCACGCCTCACAACACCGAAGTCCACAATCAAACAAGAAACGCTTATCCTGATGTTGCTAGCCTAAGGTGGAATATAAATTTAGTTGGCTCTATATCTACTTCAGTCAAGGTTTCAATACAATGATTAATCCATAAACAGCATGTTAAGAGACTTAGTTCCTCTTCTTACTACGTCACGGCGCAGTGGGAAAGTATGCTCAATCCTCTTCCGTGAGCGACGGTGATTCGAATCAATAACAACCCGGAATACACGACACATACACCCGCCTCGAAAGACTCTCTCAAGATCTCTTTCTTACGTTGTATGCATTAACCTTTCACACAACACCCTGACATAGAAAAACGTTTCGTGCCGAGCAGGATGGTCCCCTAGCGGACACGTCGAAGTTGCCCGCTAAAGGATTTACACCTCCCGCCTTCTCAACGCCATTCCCACGCGAAGGATGAGTTTCTATGTCACGGTCCATCGAGTTACATCGGTTTCATGGGTCCCATACCCCACTATATATTCGGTACAGCTCAATCTTGTCCAGCAGGGCCGCATACATACGATCCTTAACCGACACAGACGGAGCTACAACCAACCTCCACATTTGCCTTACCATCCTGGCCCAGGCCAAGTGTGGTCTCAAGCATTGTCACACCCATCTCAGGTCGAGACCAACCTTGAGCGCTCCATCCTACAGGAACATCCTTGTTCCTATCTCATTTTCATGAGGGTGCTCTTATCATCAACCTCTCAAGAGTAACTCCCTTACTCGAAAATTCTCGCGAGTAGCTTTTTACTACTCGACTTCTACTGAGCTTGCTACAACATTAGCCTATCATCTACTATGAGTCAAAGCCTACACTAAGCCTTCTACTCAGGGATGTAATATCCATGCAAGTAGGTTTTCAATCATCCTAGACATAATGCACAGTATCAAGTCTAATAACCATGAGGTGAAGTAAAGCAAAATTTAAAATGGTAATGATATGCAAACTGGGGCTTGCCTTGCTCAACGTTTTTGTTAGAAGATAGAAGTTAGTCTTCCTCTGGAGAATCCGCCAAACTCGTCACGAGATGGAGATCCTCGCTGCGGAGTTGAGTCCTTGTTGAACGTCGACGTCACGTGCTATTAAGATGATTTATGCACATGTATTCAAAAGCAATTTAGAAAATGATTCAAAACTGTTGTACCAGTTAACTCACACCTAAAAGGGACAAACAACAGCAAGGTTTCTGTTGTTGGATCTACAACCTTAGAGATGATGAAAGCTAGGGTGAGAAGGAGATACTAGTAATATTCATGTGATTAAGTCCATTATATGAACACTTAAACCTAAAAGATGGTAGCTCCGGTTCCATAGGTCCAATGAATCTGAAAATTTAACCACAGCTTCTGTGGAAGGTATTTAGGAAGTGTGCAAAAATTGAGCTCATGACATGGCTTCATGTGAGCACAACAAATCCTTATGTGGTTTTCACTAATCTGCCTTTACCCCATAGATATTAAGCTTTCCTATGCTGCAAAGTATACTTTTTGTGAAGTACAAAATGTCCTGAGTCCATAGGAATTTGTTTTACCATTTTTGGAGTTTCCTACATGGAGCTATGAATTTTACAAAGATTGGGGAAAAGCTGAAAATGTCTCTGTTCATTTTTCCCATTTTTCAGAGACATAAGGAATGAACACATCATTTGACCAATCAAATGCGGTCCAATGCCTCTTAAATTTTTACTGGAGTTCAAGGAATTTTGGTAGAACTTTCTGTCCAAATTTGGGAATTTTCCAATAAACAGAACTCCTGTAAAAATTCATACAAGATTTTATTTAATGAGTTAATGAGCCAAATCCAGGGATTTTCATAAACATTGGGCTGCACCCCTGGGTAGTACTCTTTTAGAGGAATCCAACAAAATTTGTTTCACAATTTTTTGACAATCCTACTCAAAGTTATGGCTCTCCAAAGTTTGAACTGAATTGGGAAAATCTGGAAAATGTTTAAATGCCGACAGTGGGTCCCACTCATCATCCCTAACCTTCAGCTTCGCGCCAAACAGAGCAGTGGCGGCTCCCTCCGGCGAGGTCGCCGGAAAGGCACTTCCCAGCCACCTCCGGACCCCCTGCTGGCCGCCCCCCCCCATTTTCCCCACACGCGCAACACATTGGTGACGTCGCCGGCGGCTGAAACTCGCCGGAAAACAGGGCGGACCGGCAACAGCAAACCCTAGGGCTCTGGCAAGGTCATGCACGGTGAATTCTCCACCAAATGGTCGGTTCTTGGGCTCTAAAGCACTAGGCGATCATGTAGAAGACCGACATGAGGTCTAAACAAGCCGGGGAGCGCTCCAAACCTATCGGCACCATGCGCCTGATATGGTCCAGCGGTATACCCTCGAAAGGACTTGGATTCCTTGCTCTACACTCAATTTCTTGGTCTAAAATTGATGGAGGAGGTGCGCTAGGCAGTTAACATCCTCTGTGTGAAGTTTGAAACACAACAAACAAGATTTGAGGATGAATTTTGCAATTCCTTACCTCAAGGTCAGTTTCTGTCGCCCGGGAGAAAAACTTTAAATTCTCCCTCTGTGATCAATGGCTAGGGCTGAGCTTCGGAGGTGAGCAACTAGGCTTGTAGGTGCACCGATGAGGTGGCTTGATTGGGCGTGATCACTCCCTGGTTTGGGCTGGCCACGGCGATCAGTTCCAGTTTCTTCAGTTTCAACTCAGGAGCAGTGGAAACTTTGCTGTTTCTAGGCGCCAGTGAGCTCGGGACGGCGGAGGAAATTTGCCAGCCGGCTAGAGCACTCATGGGCGAAGGTATTTGCTGTGGGAAGCTCAGGCAAATAGCGTTCGGTTCAGCCTGGGCGATCCAAGGAACAGAGAGCGGCTGCTGTGCTTCACTGCATGACAGCAGCAGAGGAATACGCGCGAGTGAGCGAGAAGATGGAACTTCGCTTGTGCAACCTTCGGGGGAGATAAGGGAAGAGGCTATATGACTGAATAGGAGGAAGTGGCACCGGAGATCATCGTGCACGATCGGCGCTCAGCCGAGGAAAACAGAACCGAGTCAGGTTGTGCTTTTGTGAGACTGACTGGTGGGGTCCACAGCCACAATTCTCCCTCTTATCCCCCATTTCGATTTAAAATAGCAAATGAGCTCCAAATTTTATCAAACTTGGAGTATAGATCAAAAAAATTATGAGGAACTCAAATCTGAAATCATATTTTGAAATTGAGTTTATTTGGTTCAAAATTCAAATTTAAGTTTGAATTTGAATGCGCCCTCATTTAATCCCCGGAATAAATAGTATATGAAACCAAAAATTCTCCAAATTTGAAACTTAGGCTATTGAATACATGATAAATGCATATATGATCTCACATATAGGCCTTTGTACAATCTGAATATGAATCCTTTTAAAAGGATCAAAATTGTGTTTAAATTTCCTCCACTCTCCTCATAGAGAAGGTGCACATGAGTTAGAGTTTTGGGAGTGAAATTCTTTCCCCTAGGTTAACATGTGTTGAGCATGGGCTAGAGAAATTTTTTAACTCCCTCACATGTCCATTTGTGTGTTCATCATTTCATGTGACACAATTATAGTCTTTCTTTTCCTCACTTCGTTTCACAACGTGAAATAAAACTTTACAAAATATACGGCTGTTACAAAATCCATACTCACATCCTCCCATTTCCATGCCGGTATCTTCAAAGGTTGTAGCGGTCCGTCTTTCTGCATATGATCAGCCTTGACCCGTCTACACGTATCACACTCGGATACGTATTTAGCGATTTCCCTCTTCATCCTCGTCCACCAAAATTTCTGTTTCAGATCTTGGTACATCTTGTTACTTCCGGGATGAATGGAAAACTTCGACAGGTGGGCTTCATCCAAGATCTTCTTCCGGAGTTCCATATTGCGCGGTACCACTATACGGTCGTTAAACCATATCATACCGTTCTCATCCTTCCGGAAGCATTTCACTTCTCCGTTGTCTAGTCTTCTTCGTATGTGAGACATACCTCTGTCTCTTCTTTGAGCCTCAACAATCTCTTCACGGATCGTTGAAATGAGCATGAGATTATAAAGCACGCCATATGGAATGACACGGAGACTTGGTTCTTCATCTCCCAACTCAGCAGCCGCCAAGTTGTGAACATGGGCTTTCCGACTAAGCGTGTCAGCAACCACGTTTGCTTTTCCTGGATTGTAGTGGATCTCAATTTCATAATCTTTGATGAGCTCCAACCACCTCTGTTGTCTCATATTCAGCTCCTTCTGCATGAAGATATACCTCAAACTTTTATGGTCGATGTAGAGGTGAACAAGATTACCAAGTAGATAATGCCTCTACATCTTTAACGCCAACACCACAGCAGCAAGCTCGAGATCGTGACTTGGATAATGCTGCTCGTGGTTTCACAGTTCACAAGACCCATAGGCGACTACACGCCCTTCTTGCATCAGAACACAACCGAGACCGATGCCGGATGCATCACAATATACATCAAATGGCTTCGTCGTGTCCGGCTGAGCAAGAACTGGAGCTGTTATGAGATGTTTCACCAAGGTTTTGAATGCAGCTTCACATGCTGCATTCCACATGTATTTTGTGCCCTTCTTCAGCAGCTCCGTCATTGGTTTAGCAATCTTTGAGAAGCTCGGAATGAACCTCCGATAATGCCCCGCTAAACCTAGGAAACTTTGGACCTCGTGGACTGATTTGGGAGATTCCCACTTCAGTACTTGTTCAGTTTTGCTGCTGAAATAATATGGCCTAGGAAAGGCACTTGATCAATCCAGAACTCGCACTTGCTGAACTTGGCATATAATTTGTGCTCCCTCAACCGTTGCAGCACGATACGCAGATGTTCAGCATGCTCTTCTTTAGATTTGGAGTAAACCAATATGTCGTCGATGAAGACCACAACGAACTTGTATAACTCCGGCATGAATACAGAATTCATCAAGTACATGAAGTGTGCCAGAGCGTTGGTTAACCCAAATGACATGACGAGGTACTCATAGAGTCCGTATCTCATCGAGAAATCTGTCTTTCGTATGTCCTTCGGTCGGATTTTAATTTGATGATATCCTGACCGAAGATCCATCTTTGAGAATACCTTTGCACCCACAAGTTGATCGAACAAGATGTCGATGCGGGGCAAAGGATACTTGTTCTTTATTGTGACAGCATTTAGAGGATGATAATCAACACATAGCCACAGTGTTTCGTCCTTCTTCTTAACGAACAGCACAGAGCAACCCCAAGGGTGAAGAACTTGGTCGTATGAAACCCTTGCTCATGAGTTCATTTAGCTGCTCCTTCAACTCCGCTAGCTCGTTAGGTGACATCTTGTAAGGCCTTCATGAGATAGGTGTTGTTCCCGGCGCCAGTTCAATCTTGAACTCGACGTCCCGTTCGGGCGGCATGCCCGGTAAATCATCGGGAAATACGTCGGTATAATCACGTACCACCGGAATATCTTCAAGCTTAAGCGCTTCCATGTGGTAGGCCTCTACCATATCTGGGTCTTCGCTGTCTAAAAACAGCGTGTGCTGTCCATGAATCAGCGAGTCAATCTAGACAGTCCAGTTACCAATATTGAGAACAGCACCGTGACGATTTAACCAAGACATCCCCAATATTATGTCTATTTTCTACCTATCCAACATAATCAGCGATGTTGGGTAAATTTTTCTCCCTAAGCACAAAGCTGCTCAGGACACAATCTGATTAGCAGCGATATTTCCTCCCGGTGAACGTATAAGATAACTCGTTGTTGGAGTATTGGTGGATAATTGGTGCTGATCCACACATGTTTTGCTGATAAATTGTGGGTTGCACCGGAATCAAAAACTATGAGCACGGGCACGTCTTTGAGAGTAAACATGCCCGCTGACACCGGTGCTCCCTCCGTGACATCTTCAATAGCAAGATGTTGCACACTCCCGGATTTCAATGCTGTTATATTGACTTGAGCAGGTGGTGGCATACCACCTGATAATGATGGTTGTCTGGTGTTCAACAACTTCTCCCGGCATTCTTGCCTAAAATGCCCATAATGGTGGCAATAAGAACACAGGTATTTCCCCGATCCTTCGTTGACTTGTGGTTGAGAAATTGATGTGCTTGGCTGCAGCAATGATGCAACAGGTATCATTCGTTGCTGCGGCAATGGTGTTGCTTCAAGACATGATTCTTGAGCAGGAAGTCTGTACTGAGTTGATCTTATTGGCGCTTCCCATAGTTCATCGGATGGTGTGTGATACACCACACGGTATTTACGAGGAACAACTGGTGTGTCTTCTTGCACACCATCTCGGTCCCTCTTCTCTGCTTGACACTCAAGTGTCATTTGTTCTTGCAGCAGGGCAGCACTGATCAACTCGGTGTAATTGCCTTAATTGAACAAAGCTAACTTATCTTTTAATACGGCACTCAGGCCATAGAAAAAGTAGTCACACTTTGCAGCTTCGCTCGTCACATAGGCAGGAGCATATTGTGCCAAAAGGTTGAACCATTTGACATAATCGAGAACACTTATGTCCCCCTGCTTCAAGTTCCTAAATTCTTGCTGCGGGGCCTTGATAAAACCCATAGGAATGTGACGAGCACGGAATGCTTCACGAAATTCCGTCCATTCCACTTGATGGCCTTCCGGAACGGTGGCGAGATAAGTGAACCACCAATTTCCGGCGGCTCCATGGAGCTGTTGAGCTGCAAATAAGGTCTTCTGATATTCATCACACTCGAACACTCCAAACTTGGACCCCATAACCCGAAGCCACTGATCCGCTTCCACTGGTTCGTTGACATCCGTGAAAATTGGCGGTTGTGTCTCCAAGAAGTCCAAATAGGCGTTCCGAGGTGAAACGACCTGTGTACACGTTGGAGTAAGCCCTGTTGTACCAAGGCTTAGAGTAGTCTTGTGTTCTCTTGACTTGACTCGACCATCTGAGCCATGACATCCGCCCATACCGCTGATGGCGGTGCCCGTGGTGGGGTGGAGTCATCGCCGTCTCGGCGAGAACCCTCAGCCCTACTCGGAGATTGAGTATGCACCATACTGCAAAAGAATAATTTTGAGGGGAGTCAAAACTTGATCTCAGCATTATGTGAAAGTATGTAAAAACATGAACATACTAAAACTTTATGAAAGCATAACAAAATCTCATGTTTACACATCTTCCCAAAGCCAACATAATTAATTCCCTATTCTGTACAGAACCGACCTTTCTATACTTAACCCAGATTTTGATCCGGTTAGTAGCATTTTCATAACTCAAGTTGAATACCAAAGTTCAAGTTAACTTCAGTTTATTTTCAAAGAGTACTCATATGCCCCTAGATCATTTCTGGATCAAAAGTTATGATTGTTCAAAGTGACAGAATTTCTGGACAAAATTTGCCAGCATCTCCTTTGTATGTGGCTGTTTTCATCACAGTTGTACATACAATTGGAGTACAATTCTGAACAAAATATGAACTACAAACTTGTTGCAAACTTCATAACCTTTCCAATGGTGTATCATATGACCCTTAGGGATTTTTATACAGAATATTATGGCTAATTTACAGAAACATCCAGAGAGGTTTGTAGCTGTCCTTTTTTCTGAACAGTTTGTATTCATCTGGACATTCAACCAGTTTGACTTCTGAGTTTGCTCGGCAAGTCTACAGAAAAGTTTTAGAGCACTTAAAAACCTTTCCAGAACTGTACCACACACCCACAGTGGGTCAAGCTACTCAGAGTTATGCTCTGTCAAAGTCCAGCAAAAATTTCTGCCAGAACAGAGCACTCTGTTTTTTAGATCAAAAGAAGCCTAGCAATTCTCTTCTTTGAAACTTAGTTCAAATGAAGACATAAGTAACTAATATGTGCTTTCCAACATCCATTTTTAGTTTGGAAGTTAGTCATGAATGATTTATTCATAGGAAAGAAGACTATCAAGTGTAGTACGGTGGCGATGCACCGTAAGACATATGACGATACTACGTTACCTCACAAAATAAAATCCTAACCGGATTACACCGGCATATAAGTATCCATAGGTGGCACTAAAACGGTCACTCAAAAACGTGTTCTACACAAACTATGGTTTTCGTGGTTAGTACCTACATAAAACACACTCAATCATCAGGTTCGGCTGCACACTGAACCCGGTCCCAATACAGTTTGTACACCCGTCCGTCATCACTCGCCCAGGTGTTCTCAAGCCAAACACGCTTTGAGCTACGACGTTACTGAACATGTGATGGGGTCTCCCATACTTTCCCAAAGCACGTCAGGGAAGGGCGTTGCTCGAATACCCCAAACGACATGAAGAGTCGTAGAGGATACTAAAGCGGGTCGGGTTACCTGCCACCCGTGGGGCTTCACCCTTCAGCTTGTGCGCACTGGTGGACAGCGCTTACGTGCACCCCCCCAAGACATAGAACGTCCTGAGATGCACAATTTTCTGACATAACAAATAGGTTAGATTACCACCTTCATAATATGCTAATATAGTAGTCCTTATGTGGGCCTAATACCGTTATCTCACCGTATCCTAAATTTGTAACGTAATATGATGCTCAATCCGTGCTCTGTTCCCAACGCAGCTCTGATACCACGCTGGCGGGACCTGCCGCCGAGACGACGACGCCCCGCCAGGACCTCGTTGGGTGGTGCCGTGATATGCGGCACCCAACAGCACACGTGTGAAGAAACATATCACATTACATAAATCATTTGCGGAAGCGTACAAAAGTGTTTTACAAATACTTATCTCAAAATAAGCTACAGCGGAAGACTATAACTCTCACGACTCAATTCTAGCTTAGCAACAAAGAAACAGTCCAGCCCGCGGACGTTTCTTACTAGCAACACGAAGAACAATCTGCAGCGGCGAGGATGCTCTTGAGTAACCACTCGGAGGTTCCCGAGCCTCATCGGCATCCCTTCATAGCATGAGGCCAATCCTGCAAAACAACTCGGATAGCATCCGTGAGCATAACGCTCAGCAAGACTTAACCTTCACCCTAGTCATGAAACTCTACATGAGTTTATGAACATAAAGTAGGATGGTATAATGCATAATAAAACTCACCTAAAAGTGAATCCTTACTTTCAGGTATTATTTGCAGCAATTTAAGTAACCTTGGGCACGCCACATCGGGAGTCCACAATCAAACAAGAAACACTTTCCCCCGATGTAATTTGCTCACGGCATAAAAGAATCCAGTTTGCACTAGCCTGTTTACCAAGATCTAATACAAAGCTAGTATGAAACTTCAAACCAATGTGATTAGTTCCTTTCTCATGCAAGTTCTTACTATGTCACGACTGTGAGAACAAGTATGCTCGATCCATTCTGCGAGAGACGGTGATTCAAATTAATAACACCAGGACTACACGACACGTACGCCCGTACTCGATGTTGCCTACAACAACCACCACTAACGTCGTACGTGGCAGCCTTTCTCCCGTTTCACCCCTGTTAAATCAATCAAGTCGCCCCATACAGAAGCCACTCTCATGGTGCACCTACCGACATGAGATGTCATGAGAATGTTACCCACATAATGCACAACGGCTGTCTCGCCTGAGGCGACCTGAAAAGGCTCAACGCAAGCTTCCCGAGGTACATCGGTTTACTAGGTCCCATATATCCAGCATGAGTCCGGTACACAACTCAAACTTGTTCAACAGGGCTGCATACGGATCGGTCCTTGACCAACACGGACATGTCTATAGCACCCAGGCCCCTATGTCCTGCTTCCCCTACAACCTTCCGGTCTCAACTTTAACTTGCTAATTCATTTTTGAACCAATCCCATATGCCCCTGTTGTTCCTGAATATGCGAGTAGCATCTCACCACTCGACTTCTACCGAACCATACTTAAGCATGGCAGTTCTACATGATGTAAAGACATCTACTCAATACTCTATGGGTTTATTTGGTTATGCAAGAGGAGTATCAATCATCTAGATCTAATGCACATTTCATATATTAACCGAAAGTGAATACAAAATAAAAACTTAAAGGTTGTTAAATGCAAACCGGAGCTTGCCTGCTTTGCAGGGTAGTCGTATATATTCAGTTAGTGATCCTTGCTGATCAAGCCTTGATTCTCTAGAGTCTGACCCACTTCAATGAACCGCTCCTTTGAAATGTATATGCACAATTTTTATGGAATGCAATGGGAAGAATTATTGAATGGATTTATTAGGAACATAGGTTGTGTGGAAAATCCAAGAATGGCCTGGTTTGCCTCTGTTGTGCAAAGAAACATGAATGACTAACTTGTTCTTAATGTTTAAGCTATACCATAATTAATCCTTCCTAATGAACATAAAGGATGAGCTGAGAAGATTTGAATGCAACTGAAGAACAAGAACTCCAATGGCCTCAAAACTTTTACAGCAGGATCTATACTACCGAGGGGTTTAGCTTGCCAAATTGCAGCTAATGTGGAGCCAAATAGTGTTCCCCATAATTCCTACAATGTCTTATGTACTTTCCCCCTATACATAAGTATGAAGAACAGCAACAGGGAGTTCAAGGGCTCAACTTGAGCTGATGATTTACATGTGAGTTCCTGGTCACATGAAAGTTATTTTGTCCAAAATTTAGATCTTTTTCTTGAGTAGTTCCTCCAGAACAATTCTTTAAGCATTTCTATTCTAAAGAATTAATTCTGAAGTAACGTGCATTTTCATGCCCAATTAAGTGAACTACAATTTCAAGTATGTCTCAAAGAGCTTGCCTAAATTTTCCTACGATTTTTGGAGCTATAGATTGCCCAGAATAGATTTTACAAGTGGGAAATATTTTCTGAAAATGTTTCTGGATTCTTATGAGCACAGAAGATTGTATTTAGAAAATTTCAAATGACCTTCACATGAGCTGAAAATTTGCTAGAAGGTCAACAATATGCTAAAGAATATTCTGGCAAAATTTGAGGATTTTTTGATAAACCAAACTCCCTCAATAATTCTTTTTCAGAAAACCTTCAAAGAATTTTCCAGAATTATATATTGACTTTAATACAAATCTGAGTTCATATTTGGATAGATCTCTGCAAACTGAATCCAACCCAATTTGAATCACTCCATTTGGAGGTTTCTACAAAGAGCTATGATTTTCCAAATTTTGAAGCCACTCTAGAATTGTTTTCCTTACTGAAATTCAACTGGGCCCGCTATTTAAATCCCAGCCAATAGGAAATGGGCCACACCGGGTTTACAGAGTTATATCGTGCCAGCACAGAAGATCCGGGCCACAGCCAATCCCAGTTCAATTTTTTTCACCGCTGACCACCGGGGCCCACGGCTTTCTTCTTCCTCTTGCCGTCTTTCCGCGCCCGCGCATTTCTCCTCGCCGGAGCAAATCGGTGCTCGCCGAATCACCGCTGCCAGCCACCGCTCGTGCTAAAGTTCGCCACCAGGGGGTTTTTGACGCCGAGGAACACGGTGGTGAAGTGTTTTGGGGCTGCTGATGCTCTGAACACGGTCGGCCACGTGCGGCGGCCTCGGTTGAACTTCGGCATCGTTGGCCGTGTAATGGCTCTCTAGGATCATAGACTGTCCCCACATACCACCACTCGTCTTTTCTGCGCACTTTGTCCTCACTCGCGCGCACCCGGGAAAACTTCCCAGTCGGTCAACCATCCCCAAATTCCTCCGGGCCAAGCACGCTAAACCCCGGAGTTCTTTGCAGGTGGGCTTCCGGAAAAGAAGGTATACCTTGGTGGTATGAGTACTCTATCAATCCTATTAAGCCGGGAGTCAGGATATCACACAATCCACCCCCCTTAGAAGACCGACGTCCTCGTCGGTCAACGCCAAGACAGGAACGTCCCCTCTTAGCCACGTCCGTACGTTCAGTGCTGGCATACGCATACCGTACGTCCGGTTAGCAGCATACGTACCATACCGTGTCCCACACAGAGGACCCACGCGTCATGCATACGTACCCACGTCCTCGACCCGTACGCTACCGTATCCTTCTCACTGACCCGTACGCACCCGTGAAACTGCGAGGATCGGCTCTGATACCATTTGTAATGGCTCTCTAGGATCATAGACTGTCCCCACATACCACCACTCGTCTTTTCTGCGCACTTTGTCCTCACTCGCGCGCACCCGGGAAAACTTCCCAGTTGGTCACCCATCCCCAAATTCCTCCGGGCCAAGCACGCTTAACCCCGGAGTTCTTTGCAGGTGGGCTTCCGGAAAAGAAGGTATACCTTGGTGGTATGAGTACTCTATCAATCCTATTAAGCCGGGAGTCAAGATATCACACAATTGCTCTCATGTAAAAGTCCCAAAACTTGTAAATAGAAAACTTGAGCTATGGATGAAGTTGAGTTTAAATACAAGAAATGGGACTTACAAAAACTTTTGTTTACTCATGAAAGTGTTGGCAAGTGCTATAAAACTTTGAAATCAGTTTGAAATAAGAGGGCCACTTCCAAAAAGAAGAAGGGCATGTTTCAAAAGAGGAAATTCAAACTGTTGTTTAAAAAGTTATATTTGCAATGACCAACTCAAAGATCAGAGGGCATATTCAAACTCCCCAGGTTCAAATTGTAGAGGGGGCAAATTTGGAGCAAATTTGGAGGTGCTTTGATAGGAATATCAAAGGAACTTGTAAATCTCATCCAAATTTGAATTTAAACTCAAAAGTGAGGAATAACTTATCAAATTGCCAAATGACTTTTGGATTTAAGTTCCTCAGAGCTGAAGTTTACAATGTGCCAAAAGTTGGGATATTTAGGAGAGGAAGTGAGTGGGACCCAATTGTCATTGAGGAGAGGGGGAGACTTAGCACATAAGCAACAGTCTCTCTGTTCAGACTCAAACCGGATCACTGTTTTTCGCTCGAAGGACCGAACGCACGCGCGCCACCGAAACCACGCGACCGCCAGCTCCCGAGCTGCTTCGACGTCGGTTCCCCTCGCCCTTATCGTCCCCCCACCGAGAGTGCACACCTCACAGCACCGAGCCACGTCCGAGCCACGCGCCCTCCTCGCCACAGCGCCGTTTCCGGGAGCTTTTGCCGCCGCCGCGCCCACACGCTCGGGCTCCCGTCGTCAACCCTCTCCCCGAGCCGTGGACACCCGGACGAGCTCGAAAGCAACGTCGCCCACACTCCCTGAAGCTGTCAAGGCCAGTTCTGAGGGTGCAGCGGGCTGCAATCGCCTCGGCGAGCCGGTTCTTCCCCGGCGGACCAACCTCGGCGACTTGACTTCAAACCAAGCCACTCCGGTGTTTCACGCCCAACAAATCCACGAAAAAGGTTGGTTACCACCCCTCCTTGCTGTCCACCGAGTTCGGGGTCAGTTCATGGGACCACCTAGCCGGAATTTGAGTTTTACTCACGGCGGTTTCTTCGGGTCGCCGGCTCCAGACCGGGAAATTCTCCCCCGAGGTGTGAGGGCTTCCAGTTGTGTGCTGTTGTCATGATCCTCAGCCTCCTACGGACCTCCTCGACCAAACAGCGCCCGATTCCATCAACCCTAGCCGAAGAAAGCCCAGTTTTTACACTGTCGCCGCAAAAACCACCTCGGGCGCACGGTGACAGCATAGCTAGCGGCCTCTCCAAGCAAAATTGAGCACACGTCGATGATCTACACCTTCCACTGATGCTGTAGCGCTAATCCTTCGTGCTTTTGGCGAGCTAGAACAGCGGCGCTACGTCGCCGAAGCTCGGTTAAGCCGCCACACCGTCGCGAGCTCGGTTAGGGCCGACGTCGGTGTGGGGAAACCCTCTCCCCGTGATCAGCGCACGAAATTAGGGGCTGACGGCAAGTTTGAGCACGGGAAGTGAACGGAGGCCCGGGTTCTTAAGTTTTCCGGCGAGCTCCGGCGGCGGGGGTCGCGCGGGAGCCGGAGGAAGACGAAGGTGGTCGGTCCCACCCGTCAGCGGCTGAAGTTAAACATACGGGATTCTCTGTGGCCTCGGATCAAACTGTGACAATGCGGGAAATACTCTATAACCCGTGTGGCTCGTGTTTCAGCGGTCGACACGTGGCCCTGTGGCCCGCAGTCAGGGTTTAAACTTTTTCCGAATTAATTTGAATTCCAGATTCGGTTCAAACTTTGGATCTGCATAACTTTTGCTAGAGAGCTCCAAATTTAGTGATTCAAATTGGGTTGGATTCAGGATGAAATGCTCTATCCAAATATGCAACCCCATTTGCATGAAAACGAATAGAAAATTCTGGAAAATTCTTTAAAGCTTTTCAGCAAAAGAATTTTAGAGGGAGTTTGGTTCATCCAAAATTTCCCAAATTTTGCCAGAGTATTCTTTAGGATATTAGGAGACTCCTGTTAAAGTTTCAGCTCATTTGGAGTTGATTTAGTTAGGGTAATTCTAATTCCAAGTTTCTGTATTCAAATAAGTACAGAAACATTTTCAGAGAATTTCCAAAACTTGGAAATTCAGTTCTGGGCATTCCTGAACTCCAAAAATCCTAGGAAAATTCAGACATACTCTCTGAGCTATGTATGAAATTATAGTTCACTTGGAATTGCATGAAAGTGCAAATTTAATCAGAATTAATTCCTTTTTGCTTAAATGCTTAGGGAATTGTTCTGGGTGATCCAATTAGTGAAATGTTCTGAATTTTGGTCCAGAGGACTTTCTTGTGACAAGGAACTCACAAGAAAATTTCCAGCTCCATTGGAGCCCTGGATCATTATGTCCTGTCCAACCATTATTAGTTGATCACCACCCAAGTGATGAACCTCACTTCTCACTTGAGGATAGTGCTTAGACACACATCCAAACCACCACCCCCAGTGTCATTCTAAATTCTTAAACAAAGTTCCAGTTTTAAACTTGGCTTTAGCATTTGTTAGCAAAAATTTTTATAATTGAACATGTATGCATGTTCCTAACGTGTAGTGATTAAACGTGGAAAGTGAAGAAGGAGGAGGTGAACTTGGATCAAGGAGCAAGAAGGCAGGGATTAAGCCTCAAGTCATCATCAGCAACTAACTTCATCTTACCTGACTTAAGTCACCTGCAAAACCAAGGCAAGCCCCGGTTTGCACTTAAGTTGTTTTTAAAGTTTTCCCTTTGTTCACTACATTTGGTCAAGGTTTGTATGTGCATTAGGTCAAGGATGAGTGATACTCCACTTGCATAACCAAACATGAACCCTGAGGTCAAGGGTAGAAATGTGTCATCGCTGTAGCATAGGGCAATGCTAAATAGACTAGGGCATCCGGTAGAAGACGAGTAGTTGGAATCTACTCGCGAGCTATAGTTCAGAAGATCATAAGTGTGGTTGGGAAAGGAAGCAAACTAAAGTTTACATTTCTAAAGATGAGACCGGGCAGAGGGGTTAGGCTGCGACAAGACGAGGTCTTGGTCGAGTAGCTCTGCCTGTGTCGGTTAAGGACCGATGCGTATGCCGCGTCCAGGAGCAAGTATTGAGTTGTGTACCGGATGCTTACTGACATATGGGAATCAGGAAACCGATGTACCAGGTTCACTGGATTGTAGAGGCATACCACATCGTCTCGTTAGACCTATGAGCCCGAGACGGCGCGACCGGTTCTACAGTTTAGTGTCCTGAGAAAGGTTGCCACATACGACGTAATGAAGGACGCCAGAGTTGGGTCTTCAGAGGCGGGCGTATGTGTCGAGTTATCCGGGTAGTGTTTGATTCGAATCACCGTCCCTCGCGGTTATTGAGTACCGCTTGCTCCCATGTTGTGACGTAGTTAATCAACTTGTGTGGAAACAGTTTGCAAAAAGTTTAATTGCTGTTGTGATTATGTTAAGTTGCATGAAAACCATGTTTGAAGTAGAGATAGAGCAAACTAAATTTATTTTTCACCTTGGGACAAGTAACATTGGAATGAAGCGTTTCTTGTTTGATTGTGGAGTTCCAATGTTGCTGGGCGCAAGGTCACTACTATTATGGCTAAAATCTGAAAGTTAAGGATGAACTCGTAGGCGAGTCTTTTCGCAAAGGACAGGCTTAGGTCTTAGGTTACTTTCACATAGAGTTCCATGCTTTAGGAGAGACGGTTAAGTCTTGCTGAGCCTTTGTGCTCACTCTTGCTATATAAGTGGTTTTGCAGGTAAGCATCGACGCTATAAAGAAGGTTGTCCGGTGAGACTCGGGAACTTCCGAGTCATATCACCCTTGGAGAACCTAGCCGCTGCCATGTCTTCGTGTTGCTAGCGAGAGGAGTCCGCGGGCTGGAACTCTTCTCGGTGCTTCATAGTTATTCTACGTGAGCTGGTTATCGACTTCCGCTGTAGCTAATTTGTGTAAATTATTTACAAAGAATAATTGTAACCTTCCGCTTTTGATTTATGTAATACTGTGTTCCTTATATGTGTGCTGTTGGGTGCCGCATAACACGGCACCACCCAATGCGATTCCTCGGGCAAGGCGGCACGGCCCTGTGATCGGGGTCGGGCCCCCTCAGCGTGGTATCAGAGCCGCATTGGTAATAGCACACGGAGTAAGGATCGTATTACGACAAAAACTTAGGATACGGTGAGGAAACGATATTAGGCCCACATAAGGACTATAGTAGTGTAGTTACTTAAAGTGGCAAGACTAACATATGTGTTTTAATTCTGAATTTTCATTATGTAACGACGCACCTACATTCAGGTAAGAATGGTAAGGAACGCCACCGAAAGCGGTTCAATTTCGGTTAGCTCCCCTGACGAGGAAAGTGGTTCAGGGTTAGATCTCACAGCTTGGTGTGAGATGTTAATATGAAACTCTTGGACTCTTCATGTTCCTGAGTTCATATGAAACGCTGATCCCTAGCGTGCATTAGGCAAGTAAGTGGAGACCCCATCGTGTGGTCAGTAACGCGATAGTGTGTTCATCTGGAAGTAGCCCAGGAGAACATACGCAGCGCTTGCCATCGGCGTGCCCTGCAGGGCAGTAGGTGGTATCCGTTGGGTTGATAACATTCCCAACCGTGACGACCCGTTCATGACATACTCGGGTTCCCCGTCGTGTGGTGTTGAAACACGATCGCGTACCTTGAGACGTGACTTAACTCAAGGACGGCCGTATGACAATGATACGGGCGTTTGTATTTATTTTCAATTATGGAACTGCCTGAAATGAAACAACCCTTGAGTGCACCACTATTGAGTGTTCTTCTGCAGGTACTAACCCCGTACGTATCCCGTGTAGTACACGTGTGCGAGGGACCGTCTTAGTGCCACTGATAAAACGGATATGCCGGTATAATCCGGTTTAGGATTTTCTTTTGGTGAGGCAACGTAGTACCGACATGTTCTTACGGTGCATCGACGCCGTACTACACATAATAACCTCGTCCCTATGAAGAAATGATTCATGAACTAACTTTCAACTAAAAATGGAAGTTTGAAACAAATATTAGTTATTGAACTCTTATTTTGAGCTAAGATTCAAATGAGAGTATAACTAGGTGTCAAAGTTTTCAAAAACAGAGAGCTCTGTTTCTGGCAGAAATTCTTGCTGGACTTTAACAGAGCATAAATGTGAGTAGCTTGACCCAAATGAGGTGTATGATACAGTTCTGGAAATATTTTCAAGTGTTCTACAACTTCCTTGTAGACCTCCGGAGCAGAATCACATGTTACATGGGTGAAAAGTCCAGTTGAAGCAAACTGTTCAGAACCAGGACAGTAGCAAAAACCTCTCAGGACCTTTCTGTTTTTAAGCCACAACTTCCTGTAGAAAAATCCTTAAGAAGCCTATAATCCACCGTTGGAAAGGTTATGAAATTGCAATATTGTTGTAGTTCAAAGTTTGCGCAGATTCTTATGTATTTTCATATACAACTGTGATAAAAGTAGCCACATACAAAGGAGATGCTGGCAAATTTTATCCAGGGATTCTGTCAACTTTGAGAAATCATAAATTTTGATCCAGAGATGATCTGGAAGCGTTGGAATACTCGTTGGAAAGATGCTGAAGTTAACTTTGACTTTGGTATTCAACGTGAGTTATGAAAATGCTGTTAAACGGATCCACATATGGTTAAGTGCAGAAAAGTCTTCTGTGCAGAAAAGAGGACTGACTAGGCCTATCCCACGGAAGTGATTAAACTCGAGGAGTTTCTGGTGGGACGTAAATATCCAATGTGTTTCCAATGAGTTACCGGGCAATGCCAGCTAACGGGACGTCAAGTTCAAGATTGAACTGACGCCGGAAACAACACTGGTTTCACGAAGGCCGTATAAGATGGCACCCAATGAACTAGCGGAGTGGAAGGAGCAACTAAGTGCGCTTATGAGCAAAGGTTTTATATGACCAAGCTCATCACCTTGGGGTTGCTCTGCACTGTTCGTTAAGAAGAACGAGGAGACACTAAGATTAAGTGTTGATTTTCGTTCACTTAATGGTGTCACTATAAAGGGCAATGAGGGTACTCTATGGTTTAAAGACCATATAGATATACCTCGTAAGATGAAGTTCTACTGCCGGAAATGTCGCACACCACTGAAGTGGTGTGAGTACGGAAGAAGAGTACGGATCGGGGTTGGTTAGTCAACACAGAAATGTCCAAGTTCGAGCGGTAGAAGCGAACTTGGAGACTGTACAATCCCGACAGAAAAGTTAAGATGGTCAAAGGCATAGACCGGTACATTTCGATGGCGGAAAACACGTTTGTCTTCGCGTGTCTCCGATGGAAAGGAATTCACCGGTCCAATGTAAAGGGGAGATTTTGCTTCCCTAGCCTTAGCTCCATTTGCTGTCACAGAAAAGTGCAGACCCGTAGCTTACCGGCTGTAACTACTGGCAAACTTTGCTAGTATTCATGACATATTGCATGTGTCACAGCTACGGAGGTACTTTAAAACTACCATTGCTGTCCACACCGAAGAACTTGACTAGTTGAAGCCGGATCGTACATACACTGAGTGACCGGTTCAGACTAGCGATGAGAAGAATCCGGAACACCTGGGATCGGATATTAAGATTTTACCAGGTACTGTGGGTTAGTCATACCATGGAAGAAACAACGTGGAGAGCAAAGATTACCTCCGCATGAACTATCCGGAGTTTTTATCGTCATACCACTTGGCCTTACCTCTCCCGTCTCGTTCTCCTATTGGAATCTCGGGACGAGATTCTTTTTAAGGGGGGAGGAATGTAAAAGTCCCAAAACTTGTAAATAGAAAACTTGAGCTATGGATGAAGTTGAGTTTAAATACAAGAAATGGGACTTACAAAAACTTTTGTTTACTCATGAAAGTGTTGGCAAGTGCTATAAAACTTTGAAATCAGTTTGAAATAAGAGGGCCACTTCCAAAAAGAAGAAGGGCATGTTTCAAAAGAGGAAATTCAAACTGTTGTTTAAAAAGTTATATTTGCAATGACCAACTCAAAGATCAGAGGGCATATTCAAACTCCCCAGGTTCAAATTGTAGAGGGGGCAAATTTGGAGCAAATTTGGAGGTGCTTTGATAGGAATATCAAAGGAACTTGTAAATCTCATCCAAATTTGAATTTAAACTCAAAAGTGAGGAATAACTTATCAAATTGCCAAATGACTTTTGGATTTAAGTTCCTCAGAGCTGAAGTTTACAATGTGCCAAAAGTTGGGATATTTAGGAGAGGAAGTGAGTGGGACCCAATTGTCATTGAGGAGAGGGGGAGACTTAGCACATAAGCAACAGTCTCTCTGTTCAGACTCAAACCGGATCACTGTTTTTCGCTCGAAGGACCGAACGCACGCGCGCCACCGAAACCACGCGACCGCCAGCTCCCGAGCTGCTTCGACGTCGGTTCCCCTCGCCCTTATCGTCCCCCCACCGAGAGTGCACACCTCACAGCACCGAGCCACGTCCGAGCCACGCGCCCTCCTCGCCACAGCGCCGTTTCCGGGAGCTTTTGCCGCCGCCGCGCCCACACACTCGGGCTCCCGTCGTCAACCCTCTCCCCGAGCCGTGGACACCCGGACGAGCTCGAAAGCAACGTCGCCCACACTCCCTGAAGCTGTCAAGGCCAGTTCTGAGGGTGCAGCGGGCTGCAATCGCCTCGGCGAGCCGGTTCTTCCCCGGTGGACCAACCTCGGTGACTTGACTTCAAACCAAGCCACTCCGGTGTTTCACGCCCAACAAATCCACGAAAAAGGTTGGTTACCACCCCTCCTTGCTGTCCACCAAGTTCGGGGTCAGTTCATGGGACCACCTAGCCGGAATTTGAGTTTTACTCACGGCGGTTTCTTCGGGTCGCCGGCTCCAGACCGGGAAATTCTCCCCCGAGGTGTGAGGGCTTCCAGTTGTGTGCTGGTGTCATGAACCTCAGCCTCCTACGGACCTCCTCGACCAAACAGCGCCCGATTCCATCAACCCTAGCCGAAGAAAGCCCAGTTTTTACACTGTCGCCGCAAAAACCACCTCGGGCGCACGGTGACAGCATAGCTAGCGGCCTCTCCAAGCAAAATTGAGCACACGTCGATGATCTACACCTTCCACTGATGCTGTAGCGCTAATCCTTCGTGCTTTTGGCGAGCTAGAACAGCGGCGCTACGTCGCCGAAGCTCGGTTAAGCCGCCACACCGTCGCGAGCTCGGTTAGGGCCGACGTCGGTGTGGGGAAACCCTCTCCCCGTGATCAGCGCACGAAATTAGGGGCTGACGGCAAGTTTGAGCACGGGAAGTGAACGGAGGCCCGGGTTCTGAAGTTTTCCGGCGAGCTCCGGCGGCGGGGGTCGCGCGGGAGCCGGAGGAAGACGAAGGTGGTCGGTCCCACCCGTCAGCGGCTGAAGTTAAACATACGGGATTCTCTGTGGCCTCGGATCAAACTGTGACAATGCGGGAAATACTCTGTAACCCGTGTGGCTCGTGTTTCAGCGGTCGACACGTGGCCCTGTGGCCCGCAGTCAGGGTTTAAACTTTTTCCGAATTAATTTGAATTCCAGATTCGGTTCAAACTTTGGATCTGCATAACTTTTGCTAGAGAGCTCCAAATTTAGTGATTCAAATTGGGTTGGATTCAGGATGAAATGCTCTATCCAAATATGCAACCCCATTTGCATGAAAACGAATAGAAAATTCTGGAAAATTCTTTAAAGCTTTTCAGCAAAAGAATTTTAGAGGGAGTTTGGTTCATCCAAAATTTCCCAAATTTTGCCAGAATATTCTTTAGAATATTAGGAGACTCCTGTTAAAGTTTCAGCTCATTTGGAGTTGATTAGTTAGGGTAATTCTAATTCCAAGTTTCTGTATTCAAATAAGTACAGAAACATTTTCAGAGAATTTCCAAAACTTGGAAATTCAGTTCTGGGCATTCCTGAACTCCAAAAATCCTAGGAAAATTCAGACATACTCTCTGAGCTATGTATGAAATTATAGTTCACATGGAATTGCATGAAAGTGCAAATTTAATCAGAATTAATTCCTTTTTTTCTTAAATGCTTAGGGAATTGTTCTGGGTGATCCAATTAGTGAAATGTTCTGAATTTTGGTCCAG
Organism: Neostapfia colusana; assembly: GCA_030760725.1. Classification (NCBI taxonomy): domain Eukaryota; kingdom Viridiplantae; phylum Streptophyta; class Magnoliopsida; order Poales; family Poaceae; genus Neostapfia; species Neostapfia colusana. The sequence continues at coordinate 24,021,805 of JASWHV010000017.1, read as the reverse complement.
AGGACTTTCTTGTGACAAGGAACTCACAAGAAAATTTCCAGCTCCATTGGAGCCTGGATCATTATGTCCTGTCCAACCATTATTAGTTGATCACCACCCAAGTGATGAACCTCACTTCTCACTTGAGGATAGTGCTTAGACACACATCCAAACCACCACCCCCAGTGTCATTTTAAATTCTTAAACAAAGTTCCAGTTTTAAACTTGGCTTTAGCATTTGTTAGCAAAAAGTTTTATAATTGAACATGTATGCATGTTCCTAACGTGTAGTGATTAAACGTGGAAAGTGAAGAAGGAGGAGGTGAACTTGGATCAAGGAGCAAGAAGGCAGGGATTAAGCCTCAAGTCATCATCAGCAACTAACTTCATCTTACCTGACTTAAGTCACCTGCAAAACCAAGGCAAGCCCCGGTTTGCACTTAAGTTGTTTTTAAAGTTTTCCCTTTGTTCACTACATTTGGTCAAGGTTTGTATGTGCATTAGGTCAAGGATGAGTGATACTCCACTTGCATAACCAAACATGAACCCTGAGGTCAAGGGTAGAAATGTGTCATCGCTGTAGCATAGGGCAATGCTAAATAGACTAGGGCATCCGGTAGAAGACGAGTAGTTGGAATCTACTCACGAGCTATAGTTCAGAAGATCATAAGTGTGGTTGGGAAAGGAAGCAAACTAAAGTTTACATTTCTAAAGATGAGACCGGGCAGAGGGGTTAGGCTGCGACAAGACGAGGTCTTGGTCGAGTAGCTCTGCCTGTGTCGGTTAAGGACCGATGCGTATGCCGCGTCCAGGAGCAAGTATTGAGTTGTGTACCGGATGCTTACTGACATATGGGAATCAGGAAACCGATGTACCAGGTTCACTGGATTGTAGAGGCATACCACATCGTCTCGTTAGACCTATGAGCCCGAGACGGCGCGACCGGTTCTACAGTTTAGTGTCCTGAGAAAGGTTGCCACATACGACGTAATGAAGGACGCCAGAGTTGGGTCTTCAGAGGCGGGCGTATGTGTCGAGTTATCCGGGTAGTGTTTGATTCGAATCACCGTCCCTCGCGGTTATTGAGTACCGCTTGCTCCCATGTTGTGACGTAGTTAATCAACTTGTGTGGAAACAGTTTGCAAAAAGTTTAATTGCTGTTGTGATTATGTTAAGTTGCATGAAAACCATGTTTGAAGTAGAGATAGAGCAAACTAAATTTATTTTTCACCTTGGGACAAGTAACATTGGAATGAAGCGTTTCTTGTTTGATTGTGGAGTTCCAATGTTGCTGGGCGCAAGGTCACTACTATTATGGCTAAAATCTGAAAGTTAAGGATGAACTCGTAGGCGAGTCTTTTCGCAAAGGACAGGCTTAGGTCTTAGGTTACTTTCACATAGAGTTCCATGCTTTAGGAGAGACGGTTAAGTCTTGCTGAGCCTTTGTGCTCACTCTTGCTATATAAGTGGTTTTGCAGGTAAGCATCGACGCTATAAAGAAGGTTGTCCGGTGAGACTCGGGAACTTCCGAGTCATATCACCCTTGGAGAACCTAGCCGCTGCCATGTCTTCGTGTTGCTAGCGAGAGGAGTCCGCGGGCTGGACCTCTTCTCGGTGCTTCATAGTTATTCTACGTGAGCTGGTTATCGACTTCCGCTGTAGCTAATTTGTGTAAATTATTTACAAAGAATAATTGTAACCTTCCGCTTTTGATTTATGTAATACTGTGTTCCTTATATGTGTGCTGTTGGGTGCCGCATAACACGGCACCACCCAATGCGATTCCTCGGGCAAGGCGGCACGGCCCTGTGATCGGGGTCGGGCCCCCTCAGGCTGGGGTTCCCAGCCCGCCAAAAGCTCGACCCCTTAGCTCTACAGCACCAGTGTTTGATCGCCAAGCTCGGCAAGGCCATGAATTAGCTCGGAAACAGCGGTAACTGGATCGGCACCGTGCGCCCGATTGGTCCCGCCGTGATCACGCTCGGGAGACTTCAAAATCCTCTGCTCCGAGGCGATTTCATGCTAGGATCACTAAAGGAAATATGATCGCCGGCTAGTCCAGCTGCTTTGTGCAAAGTTTGACAACCTAAGAAGGATTGGAGAGGTGGAATTTGAAGAAATCGTACCGGATGCTCGGGTTGAACTCACCGGAGCAAAAACTTCAAATTCGCTGGCTACGCTCCACGGTTTGCTCCAAGACTTGGGTGAGAGCAACACGGTATCTGTGCGCTCCCGTTGCCGCCCTTGCTCGGTCGTGAAAACTCCTGTGGCAAGCTGCCCACGAGCGCCCAATCGTCGGTTGAAGTTAGGTCGCCATGGATGATGTTGATCATGGGGAAAAGAGGTTGAAGCTCGCTAGTTACTGGGTCGGGGAGGTGTGTACCGAGCTCGTGGTGCTGTCTAGCAGTTCGGGGAGGAGAGGGGCGCGAGTTTCTGCCAGTTTCCCAATCAAGCCGAAGCAGAGGAAGGGAGAAGGAGCTCTGCTCGGTGTTCGCGCGAGGAGGAGGAAACAAAAGGGGTTTTGCTCGGTCTGAGGGAGTGGATCACGTAGAAGAGCACGAGGGAACCGCCTCTGAGCGCCAGCGCGTGGGAGGAGGGAAGCAGGAGGTAGCTCAGCAGCCACTCGGTGGCACACGGGTCAAAATCCTCGGTGAGGTGAGAACAGAGAGTATTTGCTTCCGTTGCAAGTCAAATTTGCTCACTGACGTGTGGGTCCCACCCCACATTTTCCTCCCAAAATATCTTATCAAGTTAATCCTCCCAAATTCCAAAAACTCTGAGTTTGAAAAGGTGGGCCAGAATTTGAATTCACCAATTTCAGTTTGAATTTGCATAGCAAATTTGAATTTGATTGGAGTTTTTAAAATGCTTCCATAATTCCTTTTTGGAGCCCACCCTAAAAATGAAAAGTCTGTCATCAAACGTTTTCACAATTTCCATCTATATGGCTGCATGTTTATTCAAAGTTTTTGGCCATCATTTGTGTGCACTTTGAATTTAAAATCTGATATTCAAACTTACATGCAAAGAGGTATTTTAAATCCTTATTGGTTCAACACCTTCAAATAAAGATGTGAGCCTCATTTTGGATAATCATCCATGTATCACTTTGCATGAAGAAAAGTTTTAGCAAGTCCCATTTTCATGTCTTTGCCACACATATGAACTCAAACCTCGGTTTTATTCATATACATTTTTGGGACTTTTTAAAAAACATATGTTGTCGATATTATCATACATGTATTGGTAAATACAATAATCATCATAAATGTAAGAGAAACACTTACTCGAAATATTTCTCCATGCCATCGATATTAGCATACATGTAGAGTAAAGCTGCAGCCCTTTCTCTTTCAGTAAAATCGTATGTCGTGTTGCTGCCAACAGTAGTTCCCCATGATTCAAAAATAGAGAGATCACTAACAAAGTGGTTCGTCATCTACATTGTATCGCATTGCCGAAGTATTGATATTATTTTCCTCTGCAAAGTAGAAACTAGAAAAGTAACCTACTTTCTTTAGAGTAAATGCTTCGGCAATGCACCCTTCAACCCTTGCTCTGTCGCCAACCATAGTTTTCAGATATCTCAATGCTCTTTCAATATGGTACATCCATCTATATTGCACAGGACCACCAACTTTTGCTTTGAATGGAAGATGGATAAGAAGATGCTGCATTGGATTGAAGAAACCAGGAGGAAATTTTTTCCATCTTACATAAAAGTAGTATCTCCTTCTCTAACTTCTCCATCATGCCTTTTGTTATTTCTTTGGCACATAGCTGCCTATAAAATAGTGAGAGCTCAGCTAACATCTTCCACGCCGCATCATCTAGATATCCCCGAAACATAACAGGTAAGAGTCTTTTTATTATTATATGATAATCATGACTCTTCAACCCAGTGAGCTTTCCCGTTTTGACATTCACGGCTCGTCTCAATCTAGCAGCATAACCATCTGGGAATTTCAAAGTTTTCAACCATTCCATAACTTGTTTCTTTTCTTTAGGCCGAAGCATGAAAGAAGCATGTGGCTTACCACCGCTTTCAGAGAGCTCAAGAGTAGGTCGATTATAAATCTTGGCCAAATCCTTTCGAGCCTTTAAGTTGTCTTTCATTTTGACCGTGATATCCATGCACGTGCTTATGATACATTCGGCCATGTTACGCTCCTGATGCATTACATCAATATTATGCATTAGTATCAATGACTTCACATATGGTAGCTCCCAAATTCCACATACATGAGTCCAGCTGTGAACATTTATATAATCTACAAAGAATCCAGGGCGAGCTTCATCAGGGACTAGTTTGTCCAACACATCGGATACTTCATACCCGCTTAGGCGTTTAGGTGGTTCCTTAGTGGCAACAGTATCTTTTCTGAAGACATTCCTCTGTTGCCTGAATGGGTGGTTTCGAGGAAGCCAACGCCTATGACAATCAAAGTAGCTTATCTTGCCACCATTTGTAAGTCAGAAACACTCTGTGTCAGACACACTTATGGGATACGACAAATGACCATGTGTGCTCCATCCGGAAAACATGCCGTATGCAGGGAAATTATGGACATACCACAAATAAGCAGCTCAAAGGTTGAATTTATGCTTCTTGTAACAGTCATACGCTTCAACTCCAGTCCACAACATTTTCAATTTTTCGATCAATGGCTTCAACATCACATTGAGACGTGATCCCGGATGATCTGGTCCTGGTATAATGAGGCTAAGAAACATGAGCTCGTACTTCATACAAAGAGAAGGTGATAGGTCGTACGGAATAACAAAGACGGGCCAACAGGAGTATGGTGTGTCATTTGTACTGAAAGGTGAAAATCCATCCGTCGCTAACCCGATGCAAACATTTGTCGCATCACTAGCAAAAGCAGGATCGAAAGAGTCCAAAGACTTCCATGCATCACCATCCGACAGATGGGTCATTTAAAGGTTTATGTCAATCTTTCATTTTTGAGTCATTTAAAAGAGAGAGAGGAAAGAATGCGAGAGGGAAGGAAAGATTGAGAGAGAGACAGAGAAGTGGGTCAGCCGTCCTAAGTTATGCACAGTGTTCATAAGTCGTCCGACTAATCGCGGTTAATCACGATTAGTCGTCCTTATCACCCATGTGAGAACAATTAGGTCCGTCAACCCGATCAGGGCAACTAAAAACCTAGTTGTCCGATTAGAAGGCTCCGGTGATCGGACGACTTATTGAATGACGCTGCCGGCCGCTGTTGCTTGACCACCGGTGCCCCCACTCCCGCCATCGACCAGCCGCCGACACCCCTGCAACCGCCATCGCCTCTGCAGCCGTCGGTGCCCCTATAGTCGCCGTCGCCCGGCCGCCGATGCCTCCGCAACATCCACCATCACCTGGCCACCGCCATCACTTGTCTGCTGCCATCACTAGTGACTTAGGGTTAGGATGGAGGAATGGGTTAGGGTTAGGATGGAGGCTTTTTTAATATAACACAATATGAAATCAGGACCGTCAGATATCATCTGACGGTTTAGATCCAGTGGACTTCCATGGCCTGGCCTAGCCAAACTCGGCTCCAATCCGCCCAAGCACCCACTCAGCCGCAACCGTCCGAGTCCCGATTGCTTAGCTGCCACCGTTCGTGTCCCAGTTGCTCAGCCACCGCCGTGCGAGTCCCGACTGCACCGCTGCCCGAGTCCAGGCTCCAGCCGCCGCCGCAGCTCGCATCCCGCCGCAGCCCACCGCCGCCGTATGGCCACCTCCGGTTCCGTGTCCGTCGCCTCTGACCCCTTGTACGCTCCTTGCCCTCTGTATCGACTTTGTATTGACATGAGAACACAGAGGACGACCTGAGGACGACTAGGCATCGATTAGGGTCGATTAGTTGCCCTAATCAATGACTAATCATCCTAGTCCTTATCGGTCCCTAGGCGACTAGGGTCGATTAGGCAACTTGTGAACCTTGGTTATGCCCCGCCGGGGCCTGCCGTTAACTTACGACGGCTTTAGGGTTAGTCGACCAGCTCACAACACGACACACTAAATGGGCATTGACGTGCCTTAATCGAGTTGTGCCGGTTTTAACATAAACAAATCTATGCATCTTCTAAACATAACAAATTTCGTAACATAAGAATATATGACCATGGTTTATTAACCTAAACCTAAGCACTATGTAACATGATTAAGCATGATTAACATCACAACAATAAATATGATTAAGCATGATTAATATAACAACAATAAATCCTAAACACTATTAACCTAAACCTAAGCATATATAATAACAGGTAATTTGCAAAGGACAACTAATTAGCAAAATTATGAACTACTATTCTACTACATGAGCATAATTACCAACTAATTAGCGTAATTATCAAGTAATTGAAATAGCTGAAAATTTACTTGCGGCGAAAGCGACGGTCGGCGAGGGCGACGGGCGGCGACGGATGGGCGGCTCAGGGAGCCCGGCGTGGGGGCCGGCGGTTTGGGGAGGGCGGCGGCGTGGTGAGGGCGGTGGCGCAGGGTTGAGGCGAGGCGGCGGCGTGTGAGGAAACAAGTTAGGGTTGGGCCCGATGGGCTGTATATAGGGACTATATACGATGGCCAGACTAACATACAACGGCCCAGGGCTGGCTGTCGTATATTAGTTCTATTTACGACAGCCATGTCACAAACGACGGCTGTACCGTCGTATATAAACTTATATATGACGTCCTCTTCGGGCCTTCATATATAAGGTTATATACGACGGCTGGCCGTCGTATGTTGACCTGTTTCCTGTAGTGAATAGAATCATGTGATGCAACATTTTTCTAGAATATGTTTGCTTAGAAAGGTATGCACAACATTGTTAGGATTTCCTATGAAATATTTCTTAAATTTATTACATCTATTTAGTATTTTAAATAACAACTCGAGGACGTCCTTGAGAACGAACACAATGGAACTCCTGTAAGGAGTAAGAGACAAAGGCTTGTAAAATTATATGGGAATGATTTTATTGTGTACTTTATGGATGATACGTCTAAATAAATCATAGAGGCATATGCATATCGCAAAGTATATAATTATAAAAAAAATAGTGAGATGGTCTCAATTCTTTCTAATGCAACATGGAAATTATTTTAATGGTCATATGGTTGTAAAATTTTGGTTTGTAAGTTGGTGTTAAAAACAAGCATAGACCTGATGATACTATTGATAAGTATAAGGCCTGACTAGTGCCAAAGGCTATACTCGAAGAGAAGGCGAATATTACTTTAACACCTATTGACTCATCGCTAAATTGACCATTATTCAAGTATTACTTTCCCTAGCTCCCTTTTATGGTCTTATTGTTCATCAACTAGATGTGGAGACAAGTTTATTTAATGGACTTTTGGATAAGGAAATATATACAGAACAACCTGATGGGTTTGTCCTACGGGTCAAAAGAGAAAGGTGTACAAATTATTAAAACTTTGTATGACCTGAAACAAGCATCTAAGCAATGGCAAGAGAAGTTTGATAAAGCTAATAGGACCATATACTATCATCATGGTGGGGCGATAGTGTTATATGATGCTTGTATATGGATGACATACTCATTTTTTATACAAGCATTAATGTAATCAATAAGGTCAAGTATTTCCTATTAAAATATGTTGATATGAAATATCTGGTGGAAGTTCATGTTATTCTAAACATAAAGCTGAATAAAGATGTGAATGGAATTATTTTATCGGAATCTCACTATATTAAGAAGATTTTAAGTCGGTTTAGCTTTATGGATGACAAGATTTTTTCAATGACTTATGGTTCCGGTGTGACACTTTGAAAGAATAAGAAATAACCAAGAGATAATTAAGTTAGTCTCAAATGATCAGTTCATTCATGTACTTAGCGAGGGCGACCCGACCTAATATATGTTTTGTTGTGAGCAAATTCAACAGGCTCGTGTCAAACCCTAGTATTGATCAGTAACATCCACTTGAAAGGGTAATGAGCTACTCGAGAGGTACAATGCATTATAGGATTCACTGTTTAGGGCATCCAACCGTGATTGAATGTTATACTAACTTGAACTGGATCTTACATGTTGATTAGCTCTACGCCGCAATTGGGTATATGTTTGCCTTAGAGGTGGGGCAGTGTCATGAAGGGCTTGCAATAAAACCGTATTGAAAAGGTCAACAGTGAAAGAAGAACTTATTGCTTTAGAGACAATCAATGCAGAGGCAGGGATGCAAGATCTCTTGATGGACTTATGTGTCGTTGAAAACCATTAACAACTATCTTATAAATTTCGACAACCGAACGGTTATTGCTAAAGTGAATAGTCTGTGACGGACCGGAATCCATACGTCCAGGATCTCAGAGGGTGGTGTCTCACGATGCGACATCCGACAGCACACACCATAAGGCACATATGTATTACATAGAAAATAAACTGAATGTGTACAAAGTAGTACAAACCTTCAGTTTATAACTAATTACAAAGTCTACAACAGCGGAAGCTAAATTTTTACAACTCATGCCCACCTAACTAGCAAAAGTCGGTTGTCCAGCCCTAAGGACAACCCACACTAGCTCCACTCCTCAGCTTAGCGCGGCGTGTACGGTTCTCACTCAGCCGTGGTCCCCGATGGAGGGTAGCCCTCGCTGGTTATTTGTTTATTGTATTATACCTTTATATATTCTAGATATATAGAATAGAAGAATCTCGATTTGTCAAGTCTCATGATCGTATCAAGATATATTTTAATTTGGCTCGATCTTTTAAAATAAAAGATCGAGCCAAATTTAATTGCAATCAATTAGAAGAATAAAGAAGAATTATTGCATTTCGTAACTCATTTTTTCTCTTTCTATTTCGCTTCTTAATCGATGGTATCTACCGGCTTGAAGTCGAATGTGATCGCTTTCCATACTTCACAAGCTGCGGCTAGTTCAGGACTCCATTTGCAAGCTGCTCGGATAATTTCATTACCTTCACGAGCAAGATCGCGTCCTTCGTTACGAGCTTGTACACAGGCTTCTAAAGCCACCCGATTAGCTGCTGCACCTGGTGCATTCCCCCAAGGATGTCCTAAAGTTCCTCCACCAAATTGTAATACGGAATCGTCTCCAAAGATTTCGGTCAGAGCTGGCATATGCCAAACGTGAATACCCCCTGAAGCCACCGGTATAACACCTGGCATGGATACCCAGTCCTGCATGAAAAAGATACCGCGAGAACGATCTTTTTCAATATAATCATCACGCAATAAATCAACAAAACCTAAAGTCATTTCGCGTTCCCCTTCTAACTTACCTACTACTGTACCGGAGTGGATATGATCTCCCCCAGACATACACAATGCTTTAGCTAATACACGGAAATGGATACCATGATTTTTCTGTCTATCAATAACTGCATGCATTGCTCGGTGAATGTGAAGAAGTAGGCCGTTGTCGCGGCAATAATGAGCCAAAGTAGTATTTGCGGTGAATCCTCCAGTTATGTAGTCATGCATTATAATAGGAACCCCTAATTCCCTCGAAAATACAGCTCTCTTAATCATTTCTTCGCATGTACCTGCAGTCGCATTCAAGTAATGCCCCTTGATTTCGCCGGTTTCGGCTTGTGCTTTATAAATAGCTTCGGCACAAAAGACAAAACGGTCTCTCCAGCGCATAAATGGTTGTGAGTTTACGTTTTCATCATCTTTCGTAAAATCAAGTCCACCGCGTAGACACTCATAACATGCTCTACCGTAATTTTTTGCGGATAATCCCAATTTTGGTTTAATAGTACATCCCAATAAAGGACGACCATACTTGTTCAACTTATCCCTTTCAACTTGGATACCATGAGGCGGACCTTGGAAAGTTTTTGCATAAGCAGGAGGAATTCGTAGATCCTCCAAACGTAGAGCACGTAGGGCTTTGAAACCAAATACATTACCCACAATGGAAGTAAACATGTTAGTAACAGAACCCTCTTCAAATAGATCTAATGGATAAGCTACATAACAGATATATTGACTGTCTTCCCCAGGAACGGGTTCGATGTGATAGCATCGTCCTTTGTAACGATCAAGACTGGTAAGTCCATCAGTCCAAACAGTTGTCCATGTACCAGTGGAAGATTCCGCAGCTACTGCAGCCCCTGCTTCTTCAGGCGGAACCCCGGGCTGAGGAGTTACTCGGAATGCTGCCAAGATATCAGTATCCTTGGTTTCGTATTCCGGGGAGTAGTAAGTCAATTTATAATCTTTAACACCAGCTTGAAATCCAACACCTGCTTTAGTTTCTGTTTGTGGTGACATAAGTCCCTCCCTACAACTCATGAATTAAGAATTCTCACAACGACAGGGTCTACTCGATATGGACTAAGGGTAAATGAAACCTTTGCAAAAATCTTAAAAAAACATATTCAATTAATATCAACTCATTAAATAAAAAAGGGAGTATGCTTAAGTTAATGAATATGTTTCATTCATATATAATGCGTACACCCTGTGTACGTCCTATCCTATAGGAATTCAACTATAGGAATTTGATATGAATTGAGTTGTTGTTATGGTAAGTTAACATGGTTCATTATTAAACCATAGATTTGATTCACCAAATCCATTATTATTGTATACTCTTTGATAGATATAGCGCAACCCAAACTAATCCCTTAATCCTTATTTTACAATTTTATAAGTTCTTATCTTAATAGGCCCCCTTTCTTATTTTGAATCTAAATACCTAAATACTAAGAAATTTTGAATCTAAATACCTAAATACTAAGAAAATTCTCTGTTGACAGCAATCTATGCTTCACAGTAGTATATATTTTGTATATCGAAGTCCTAGACAGGAAAGTAGAAGAGGCAAATATCCTTGACAAAAGGAAAAAATTTTATGAAAAAAAAGATTGATTGAACTTTCCACCGGACTCATTCCATGAGTAAACGAGTGAATGGGATTCGCTTAGGCAACGAAATCAAGTGCTAGTCCCCTTTTCTTTTTTATTGAATTAACTAATTCATTTCCTTTTAACTTTTTTATTTTTGGATATTTTTTATTTGATTTGGCATTATTCAACAAAAAAAGAAAAATTTCGACAAATTCTTTTTTTATAATTATGTGATAATTATGAGAACCAATTGTACTACTTCGCGTCCCGAGGTTTCCACAATTGAACAAAAAAATGCAGGGCGTATTGATCAAATTATTGGACCCGTGCTGGATATCACTTTTCCCCCGGGCAAGTTGCCTTATATTTATAACGCTTTGATAGTCAAGAGTCGGGACACTGCTGATAAGCAAATTAATGTGACTTGTGAAGTACAACAATTATTAGGAAATAATCGAGTTAGAGCTGTAGCTATGAGTGCTACAGACGGGTTGATGAGAGGAATGGAAGTGATTGACACAGGAGCTCCTCTTAGTGTTCCGGTTGGTGGAGCTACTCTCGGACGAATTTTTAACGTTCTTGGGGAGCCTATTGACAATTTGGGTCCTGTAGATACTAGTGCAACATTCCCTATTCATAGATCCGCACCTGCCTTTATTGAGTTAGATACGAAATTATCTATCTTTGAAACAGGTATTAAGGTGGTCGATCTTTTAGCTCCTTATCGGCATGGAGGAAAAATCGGACTATTTGGGGGGGGGGGCAGGAGTAGGTAAAACAGTACTCATCATGGAATTAATCAATAACATTGCTAAAGCTCATGGAGGCGTATCCGTATTTGGCGGAGTAGGGGAACGGACTCATGAAGGAAATGATCTTTATATGGAGATGAAGGAATCTGGAGTAATTAATGAAAAAAATATTGAGGAATCAAAGGTAGCTCTACTCTATGGACAAATGAATGAACCGCCGGGAGCTCGTATGAGAGTTGGGTTAACTGCCCTAACCATGGCAGAATATTTCCGAGATGTTGATAAGCAAGACATGCTTTTATTCATCGATAATATCTTTCGTTTTGTTCAAGCAGGATCGGAGGTATCTGCCTTATTAGGGAGAATGCCCTCTGCAGTGGGTTATCAACCTACCCTTAGTACAGAAATGGGTTCTTTACAAGAAAGAGTTGCTTCTACCAACAAGGGATCGATAACTTTGATCCAAGCTGTTTATGTACCTGCGGACGATTTGACCGACCCTGCTCCTGCCACGACATTTGCACATTTGGACGCTACTACCGTACTTTCCAGAGGATTAGCTTCCAAGGGGATTTATCCCGCAGTAGACCCCTTAGATTCAACCTCAACTATGTTACAGCCTCGGATCGTTGGCAAGGACCATTATGAAACTGTGCAAAGAGTTAAAGAAACTTTACAGCGTTACAAGGAACTTCAGGACATTATTGCAATTCTTGGGTTGGATGAATTATCGGAGGAGGATCGTTTAACTGTAGCAAGAGCACAAAAAATTGAGCGGTTCTTATCACAACCGTTCTTTGTGGCAGAAGTTTTTACCGGTTCTCCAGGAAAGTATGTTAGTCTTGCAGAAATAATTAGGGGGTTTCAACTAATCCTTTCCGGAGAATTAGATGCCCTACCCGAACAGGCTTTTTATTTGGTGGGGAACATCGATGAAGCTAGCACAAAAGCTATAAACTTAGAAGAGGAGAACAAATTGAAGAAATGAAATTAAATCTTTATGTACTGACTCCTAAACGAATTATTTGGGATTGTGAAGTGAAAGAAATCATTTTACCTACTAATAGCGGCCAAATTGGTGTATTACCAAACCACGCCCCCATTAACACAGCTGTGGATATGGGTCCTTTGAGGATCCGGTGTGGGCATTAGAGCATTGAGAGGACCTTTCCCTAGTACGAGAGGACCGGGAAGGATGCACCTCTGGTGTACCAGTTATCGTGCCTACGGTAAACGCTGGGTAGCCAAGTGCGGAGAGGATAACTGCTGAAAGCATATAAGTAGTAAGTCCACCCCAAGATGAGTGCTCTCTCCTCCGACTTCCCTAGAGCCTCCGGTGTCACAGCCGAGACAGCGACGGGTTCTCCACCCATACGGGGATGGAGCGACAGAAGTATGGAAATAGGATAAGGTAGCGGCGAGACGAGCAGTTTAAATAGGTGTCAAGTGGAAGTGCAGTGATGTATGCAGCTGAGGCATCCTAACGAACAAACAATTTGAACCTTGTTTCTACACGACCTGATCAAATAGATCAGGCACTTGCCATCTATCTTCATTGTTCAACTCTTTGATGAAAAGATGAAAAAACCAAAAAAAACTCTGCCCTTCCATCTCTTGGATAAATAGAGAGGGAGGGTAGAGTCCTTTGGTGTCCCTTCCAGTTAAGAATTGGGGCTTCACAATTACTAGCCAATATTTCTCTCATGCCTTTTCTCGTTCATGGTTCGATATTCTGGTGTCCTAGGCGTAGAGGAACCACACCAATCCATCCCGAATTTGGTGGTTAAACTCTACTGCGGTGACGATACTGTAGGGGAGGTCCTGCGGCAAAATAGCTCGATGTCAGAATGATAAAAAGCTTAACACCTCTTATTTGACTTCACTATTTTGAAATACGAAAAAGATCCAAATCCAAAACGCAAAGGTCGTCTTATTCAAAACCTCAATCATCACATCCCCTCTCTCCCACTTCACACTCAGAACACACTGTTCTTATAGAGAGAAAGGCGCTTTCCCATCTTCTTAACCCGAAATGAAATGGCTGAGGAGAAGAAGGTTCCTTTTGGGGGGTACCCCCGGGAAGAGATCCAGTGGAGACCGGGTGGGTCTGTAGCTCAGAGGATTAGAGCACGTGGCTACGAACCACGGTGTCGGGGGTTCGAATCCCTCCTCGCCCACAGCCTTCCAAAGGGGGAAGGGCCCTTACTTTCTACCTGAGGGTAGGAAAATCATTATCGGAATAGCGGACGTAAAGCTATTGAACTTGGGTATGCTCTTTCCTTTTGTCGAAGTGGAATCGTAGAACAGAATGTGATACGATGAGATAGAATGCAATAGAAACAAGGATAGCGAACGGGTTACCTACTCCTAAGGGTCAAAGCAAGCTTTTTAATTCTATTCTTTATTCTTACATTAAAGAATGAATCAAATCTCCCCAAGTAGGATTCGAACCTACGACCAGTCAGTTAATAGCCGACCGCTCTACCACTGAGCTACTGAGGAACAAGGGGAGATTCGACCTCCTAGAGTTCAACTCCCGCTCTCAACCCATGAACAATATGAGTCCGAAGCTTCTTTCGTAACTCCCGGAATTTCTTCGTAGTGGCTCCGTTCCATGCCTCATTTCATAGGGAAGTCCAAAGTGGCTCTATTTCATTCGATTTCACTTCCTAGCACTTCCTATCATTTAATATCCATCCCTTTGGTCTTATTGACATAAGAGGTGCCATTTATAGTCTATCTCTTTCTATATATGGAAAGTCAAGAAATTCTCATCGAAACATCGAGAAATTGTGCATATAGAAAACTCTAAAGAAAGAAAAAAGGAGACCCATGCCATGATTTTCAAATCTTTTCTACTTAGTAGTCTAAGTTTCTCGATGAGGATAATTAATTCGGTCGTTGTGGTCGGACTCTATTATGGATTTCTGACCACATTCTACATAGATCCCTCTTAGATCTTCTTTCTCCAATCTTGGGTTAGGGAAGAAGGAGATATTCGCGACTACTGGTGGTTTCATTATGGGGCAGCTCATGATCTTCATATCGATCTATTATCCACCTCCGCATCTATTCTTTCTTAGCTAAACGGGTGGAAGATCCATCCAATTTGGTTATATCATGAACTCGAAAAACGGATCTGAATGTGACTGAAATGCACGATCTTCACAGGTATCACTTTTCACGATACTTAAACCTAAAAGGTGGAATAGCGATTTTCGAACCATTTCCTATAAGAGAATGGTTTCCATTACTTTGAGAAATGGATATTTATCAAACTATAGCTATTGCATTAAAGAAGAAAAGAAACTAATAGAAGTCGAAGACGCGGAATGGTAGTGAATAGAGAAAAAGATTCTTATGATTTTCTTGTTCCTGAAAATATTCTATCTATCTCCTAGACGCTGTAGAGAATTGAGAATTTTTCATGTCTTTCAATTCTCGTACTCGTAATTGGAAAGTTACGGAAGGAGATCCATCATTTTGCAATGAAAACAACATAAAAAACTCTGGACAATTTCGAAATCAGACCAAGCGTCTTAATACATATGCAAAAAAAATTCATTATTGGCCCACCATTGATTACAAGATTTAGCTTTTATGAATCGCTATTGCTTTGATACGAATAATGGCAGTCGTTTCAGTATGTTAAGGATACAGATGTATCCACAATTCATTTAGAGTTACTTAATAGCCTATTTCTTATACTATATCTCTCTCCCGTGAAATTCTCGAGCCGAAAGATGGATGCATATGTTGTGTTTCATTTTGCTAAATGATATCAATTAAATGGTGTATCAATTCTATAAATTGGATATAGCAATAAATAAATCAGCAAAATTCTTTTATTTTAGATAGAAGAAACATTTCTTCTATCTAAAATAAAAGAATGTACCATTCTATCCAAATCCAATTTGCATCGATAAAATAAATCCAAATTTTAGATTCCAGCAGTAGATGAATAATTGCAAATTTTTGTGCGCACGAGATTCGAATAACTTCAAAATAACTGACATAATTTTTTATTTTTCCTGATCAGAAAAATACATGAAAAAGAAAGGAGGTAGAAATTTTTTGATTTATGGTTAAAGAAGAAAAACAAGAAAACAGGGGTTCTGTTGAATTTCAAGTATTCAGTTTCACCAATAAGATACGGAGACTTGCTTCACATTTGGAATTACACAAAAAAGATTTTTCATCGGAAAGAGGTCTACGAAGACTTTTGGGAAAACGTCAACGTTTGCTGGCTTATTTGGCAAAGAAAAATAGAGTACGTTATAAGAAATTAATAAGTCAGTTGGATATTCGGGAGAAGTAATTTAATCGTGTGTTTCGAATTTTTTTCTTATTTTATTAGTAGTCTTATAGTAGTCTTAGATTTTGCATTTTGATGAGCCTCGTTTTGAGGAATTCATGGAATAATGAATTAAGGAAGAAAAAAGAATATGAGTCTACCGTTTACAAGAAAAGATATAATGATAGTCAATATGGTCCCTCACCACCCATCAATGCATGGTGTTCTTCGACTGATCGTTACTCTCGATGGTGAAGATGTTGTTGATTGTGAACCCATATTAGGCTATTTACACAGAGGAATGGAAAAAATCGCAGAAAATAGAACTATTATACAATACTTGCCTTATGTAACATGGTGGGACTATTTAGCTACTATGTTTACAGAAGCTATAACGGTAAATGCACCAGAATTCTTAGAGAATATTCAAATACCACAAAGAGCCAGCTATATTCGGGTAATTATGTTAGAATTGAGCCGTATAGCTTCTCACTTGTTATGGCTTGGGCCTTTTATGGCGGATCTCGGCGCACAGACTCCTTTTTTCTACATTTTTAGAGAGAGAGAATTGATATATGATCTATTTGAAGCTGCTACAGGTATGCGAATGATGCATAATTACTTTCGCATTGGCGGAGTAGCTGCGGATCTACCTTATGGATGGATGGATAAATGTTTAGATTTCTGTGATTATTTTTTACGAGGAGTTGTTGAATATCAACAACTTATTACACAGAATCCTATTTTTTTAGAACGAGTTGAAGGAGTGGGTTTTATTAGCGGAGAAGAAGCTGTAAATTGGGGCTTATCGGGACCAATGTTACGAGCTTCTGGAATACAATGGGATCTTCGTAAAATTGATCCTTATGAGTGTTACAATCAATTCGATTGGAAAGTCCAATGGCAAAAAGGAGATGATTCATTAGCTCGCTATTTAGTACGAATTGGTGAAATGAAGGAATCCATTAAAATTATTCAACAGGTTGTAGAGGAAATTCCTGGAGGCCCTTATGAAAATTTAGAAGCCCGACGCTTTAATAAAGCAAAGAATTCGGAATGGAATGATTTTGAATATAGATTTCTTGGTAAAAAAATCTTCCCCAAATTTTGAATTATCAAAGCAAGAGCTTTATGTAAGAGTAGAAGCTCCAAAAGGTGAATTAGGAATTTATCTGGTAGGAGATGACAGTCTTTTCCCCTGGAGATGGAAAATCCGTCCACCCGGTTTTATTAATTTACAAATTCTTCCTCGGCTAGTTAAAAAAATGAAATTGGCTGATATCATGACGATATTAGGTAGTATAGATATCATTATGGGGGAAGTTGATCGTTGAAATGATAATAGATAGGGTAGAGGTAGAAACTATCAATTCTTTTTCGAAATCGGAATTATTAAAAGAAGTCTATGGACTGATATGGATTCTACCTATTTTGACCCTCTTACTGGGAATCACAATAGAAGTACTTGTAATTGTGTGGTTAGAAAGAGAAATATCCGCATCAATACAACAACGTATTGGTCCTGAATATGCCGGCCCCCTAGGACTGCTTCAAGCTATAGCAGATGGAACTAAGCTGATTTTTAAAGAGGATATCCTCCCATCCCGAGGAGAGATTCCTTTATTTAGCATTGGACCCTCTATAGCAGTCATATCCGTTTTATTAAGTTTTTTAGTTATCCCTTTTGGATATCATTTAGTTTTAGCTCATCTTAGTATTGGTGTTTTTTTATGGATTTCCATTTCAAGTATTGCTCCTATTGGTCTTCTTATGGCAGGATATAGCTCAAATAATAAATATTCTTTTTCAGGTGGTCTGCGAGCAGCTGCTCAATCTATTAGTTATGAAATACCATTAACTTTTTGTGTGCTAGCAATATCTCTACGTGTGATTCGTTAAAAAAGGAGCTTTTCCTCTAAAATCCATTGAATACTTATCTTCCTTTTCTTATTCTGTATTCAGGTCGGTAAGTCAAACTAGATAGCTATATGAGTGAAACAAAACAGCTTATTAATTTGTAGTAAAAATAAAAAATCTCATTTCCTACGTACAAGAAAAAGTTGAAGTAAACATAAGCAGTGTAAACTCTTTACCCCAAGATTGAGATTGTTTGATTAGTCATCATATCTTGAAGCGGGCAAGAATAAAGGATTCGCGATATGGAATTCCATTACTAGAATATTTTTAGTTATTACTATAACTTATAACCATATAAAAGAATCCATAAAAAGTTAGTGAGGGATTAGGAACACTAAAGTACATAAAGGATTAGTAATGAGAGAATCTAAATCATTAGACATTTTTCTTCATAAAAGGAATCATAATAAGGACTTGAAATTGGTGGAAATGATCAAGTAGTACTTTCTTCGGATTCCGATCCAGAGTATATTCCCATTCACTTGTTAAAGAAATAGCTATCAAGAACGAATTAACCCTTTATTTCTTTTTTCTTTTTAAGTATCCCCTTCCCCGGGAAAGAAGAATAGGACAAAAGATATGGAATGCAATACAAAAAAGATCTTTATTTATTATTTCTGTTATCTATAATCATACAGAATGGAATTCATCATGAACTAATATCCAATTCTTTTCATTTATTAATTGCTATAACGAGTGTTTTATTCCAATATTAAGTTATTACTGAATAAGAAAAAACTGTCATTTTATTATATAAAGGATAAGATCAATTCAGAAGTTATTATTTTAGCAGACGGAATTGCTCTGGTCTAATTTAGGACTTTCCAATCAATTTTATCTTACCCAATTTTATCTAGGCCGGGGGATAAAATCGAAAAGGAATAATCCTTTTTTCTGATCATAGAGGAGCCGTATGAAGCTAAGGTTTCATGTACGGTTTTGGAATAGCGGTGGGAACTGTGATGTTATCATCGACTATGATTATCTAACAGTTCAAGTACGGTTGATATAGTTGAAGCACAGTCAAAATATGGTTTTTTTGGATGGAATCTTTGGCGTCAGCCTATAGGTTTTCTAGTTTTTCTAATTTCTTCTTTGGCAAAATGTGAAAGATTACCCTTTGATTTATGAGAAGCAGAGGAAGAATTAGTAGCGGGTTATCAAACCGAATATTCCGGTATTAAATATGGTTTATTTTATCTTGCTTCTTACCTAAATTTATTAGTTTCCTCTTTATTTGTAACTATTCTCTACTTAGGTGGATGGAATTTTTCTATTCCCTATATATCCTTTTTTGGATTTTTCCAAATGAATAAAATTGTGGGAATTTTGGAAATAATAATGAGTATCCTTATTACATTAACTAAAGCTTTTTTATTTCTCTTCATTTCTATCACAATAAGATGGACTTTACCCCGGATGAGAATGGATCAGTTATTAAATCTTGGATGGAAATTTCTTTTACCTATTTCTCTGGGCAATCTCTTATTAACAACTTCTTCCCAACTAGTTTCACTATAAATAAGATAATACAATAACAGTAAGAATATCTTCAACACAAAAGTTCTCTCAAACAAGAGAAAGAAACATACCTTTTTTATAGATATTTAGAATATGTTCCCTATGATAACTGGGTTCATTAGTTATGGTCAACAAACAATACGTGCCGCAAGATACATTGGTCAAGGTTTCATAATTACCTTATCCCACACAAATCGTTTACCTGTAACGATTCACTACCCTTATGAAAAATCAATTACATCAGAGCGTTTCCGTGGGCGAATACACTTTGAATTTGATAAATGTATTGCTTGTGAAGTATGTGTTCGTGTATGCCCAATAGATCTACCCCTTGTGGATTGGAGATTTGAAAAGGATATTAAAAAGAAACAATTGCTTAATTATAGTATTGATTTCGGAGTTTGTATATTTTGTGGTAACTGTGTTGAATATTATCCGACAAACTGTTTATCAATGACTGAGGAATATGAACTTTCTACTTATGATCGTCATGAATTGAATTACAATCAAATTGCTTTGAGTCGGTTACCAGTCTCCATAATGGGAGATTATACAATTCAAACAATTAGGAATTCGCCTCAAAGTAAAATAGACGAAGAAAAATCTTGGAATTCAAGAACGATTACTGATTACTAGGATTTTTTTGTTAGAAAAATCCAATAGTTTTTTACTAACTATAAAGAAAAATGAATAACTACTGCTTATTAAAAATTATTCATGACTTAAAATGAGAGTAAATTTTCGTGATGTGATTTCTAACTATACAATTTATATAGAAATATCCTAACCCCTTTTTCTTTCCTTGAATCTTTTAGTTTTAGTCAGTTCATGAAAAATTTTATACTATTAATTTATTCTTATCCATAATGGATTTACCTGGACCAATACATGAGATTCTTGTGCTATTTGGGGGATTTGTTCTTCTACTAGGAGGTCTAGGAGTAGTATTACTTACCAACCCAATTTATTCTGCCTTTTCGCTGGGATTAGTTCTTGTTTGTATATCCTTATTCTATTTTTTATTGAATTCCTACTTTGTAGCTGTCGCACAACTTTTTATTTATGTTGGAGCCATAAATGTCTTGATCATATTTGCTGTAATGTTTGTAAATGGCTCAGAGCGGTCTAAAGATAAGAATTATTGGACTATTGGAGATGGGTTTACTTCACTCGTTTCTATAACTATTCCTTTTTCACTAATGACTACTATCCCAAATACGTCATGGTATGGAATTCTTTGGACTACAAGATCAAACCAAATAGTAGAACAGCGTCTCATAAATAACGTTCAACAAATTAGGATTCATTTAGCAACCGATTTTTATCTCCCGTTTGAACTCATTTCCCTAATTCTTCTAGTTTCTTTAATAGGTGCAATTACTATGGCTTGACAATAAAAAATTCTTAGAATTTCAAATCTAAAAAATAACTAAAGAATAAAACTATTTTGATTTAGTAAAATCCATCTACTGTCAACACAACAAATACTTTCTTTTCTCTTTTGTTGTGTAATTGTTCTATTCTAATTAATTGAATCGGTTCAATTCTTGTCCTCATATTGAAATGAATTGAGATTGATAAGGAGTTAGTTAATGATGTTTGAGCATGTACTTTTTTTGAGTGTCTATTTATTTTTGATTGGTATCTATGGATTGATTACAAGCCGAAACATGGTTAGAACTCTAATATGTCTTGAACTTATACTGAATTCAATTAATCTAAATCTCGTAACATTTTCTGCTCTATTTGATAGTCGTCAATTAAAAGGAGACATTTTCGCAATTTTTGTTATAGCTCTTGCGGCGGCTGAAGCAGCTATTGGACTATCCATTCTTTCTTCCATCCATGGTAACAGGAAATCAACTCGTATCAATCAATCGAATTTTTTAAATAATTAGACATAGAATTCTCTAAACAAAGGCGCATATATAATAATATGGAACATTAAGATTAAAAAAAATTCGAGTCTTCTTTTCTTATTTTTATTTATGAATACCCATTTTTGAAGTAGGTTATTTCAGAGTATTCTTTTTTACTTATTGAATTTTGCATTTTTGCAATTCATTGATATTGCAATATTCAAATTGCAATAATTTATATTGCAAAGATAATAGCCAATTTTTTTTGGCTAATTCAAATTAGTATGTAGAATTCGTATAATTATGACTGTTGAAGCCTTAAATTCAAGTCTCTTGGCTCTTTTCACGCTTTGTCACAAACAGATTAAGAAATATATTGCATTATTTATTAAAGTTTGGATAAACCATTGCTTCGTCTGGTGTCTACAACACATATAACTTATATAGTACTAATTTCATTTTTACCAGATCGAAAATTGTTATGTTGAAAAGGAAAATTTCTAGATCCAATGTCACATTCTGTAAAAATTTATGATACATGTATAGGATGCACTCAATGTGTACGAGCTTGTCCAACAGATGTATTAGAAATGATACCTTGGGATGGATGTAAAGCCAAGCAAATTGCTTCTGCGCCGAGAACCGAAGATTGTGTGGGTTATAAGAGATGCGAATCCGCCTGCCCAACAGATTTTTTAAGTGTCCGCGTTTATTTAGGGCCTGAAACAACCCGCAGCATGGCTCTATCTTATTGATATGTTACAAAAAACTCCACTTGAATCGTCTGATTCCTCTTTACCGAAGAAGCCTGTGCTCAAAATAATCGAGCATGGGCTTTTCTGGTCAAAACGTATCTTGTCTTTATTACTTTATCATGAGTTATTTTCCTTGGTTAACAATACTTGTTGTTTTGCCGATATTTGCAGGTTCATTAATTTTCTTTTTACCCCATAAAGGAAACAAAATCGTTAGGTGGTATACTATATCTATTTGTTTATTAGAATTCCTTCTAATGACTTATGCATTCTGTTATCATTTCCAATTAGAGGATCCCTTAATCCAATTAAGGGATGATTTCAAATGGATAGATGCTTTTGATTTCCACTGGAGATTGGGAATCGATGGACTTTCATTAGGATCTATTTTATTGACAGGATTTATCACTACTTTAGCTACTTTAGCGGCTTGGCCAATTACCCGGAATTCGCGATTATTCTATTTCCTGATGCTAGCAATGTATAGCGGCCAAATAAGATTATTTTCTTCACAAGGCCTTTTACTTTTTTTTTATCATGTGGGAGTTAGAATTAATTCCTGTTTACTTACTTTTATCCATGTGGGGGGGGGAGGCGTCTATATTCAGCTACCAAGTTTATTTTGTATACTGCAGGTGGTTCCATTTTTTTCTTAATCGGAGTTCTGGGTATGGGCTTATATGGTTCCAACGAACCAAGATTAGACTTGGAACGATTGATTAATCAATCATACCCTGCTACATTGGAAATACTACTTTATTTTGGCTTCCTTATTGCTTATGCTGTCAAATTGTCGATTATACCTCTACATACGTGGTTACCAGATACCCACGGGAAGCACATTCCAGTACATGTATGCTTTTAGCGGGAATCCTATTAAAGATGGGAGCATACGGATTGATTCGGATCAATATGGAATTGTTATCTCATGCTCATTATCTATTTTCCCCCTGGTTGGTAATAATAGGAGCGGTGCAAATAATCTATGCAGCTTCAACTTCTCTTGGTCAACGAAATTTCAAAAAAAGAATAGCCTACTCCTCCGTATCTCATATGGGTTTCATAATTATAGGAATTGGTTCCATAACCAACATTGGACTAAATGGTGCTATTTTACAAATATTATCCCATGGATTTATCGGTGCTACACTATTTTTCTTGGCAGAAACGGCTTGTGATAGAATGCGTCTTGTTTATCTCGAAGAACTGGGAGGGATATCTATACCAATGCCAAAAATGTTTACTATGTTTAGTAGCTTTTCAATGGCTTCTCTTGCCTTACCAGGAATGAGCGGTTTTGTTGCAGAATTAGTAGTATTTTTTGGACTAATTACTAGTCCAAAATTTATGTTAATGCCAAAAATGCTAATTACTTTTGTAATGGCAATTGGAATGATATTAACTCCTATTTATTTATTATCTATGTTACGCCAGATGTTCTATGGATACAAGTTATTTCATGTTCCAAACACAAATTTACTGGATTCTGGACCACGAGAACTCTTTCTTTTAATCTGTATCTTTTTACCAGTAATAGGAATTGGTATTTATCCAGATTTTGTTCTCTCGCTATCCGTTGACAGGGTAGAGGCTCTCTTATCTAATTATTATCCTAAATAGAATTTTCTTTTTATTACTATTTCCTCCGCTTAATCGATAACCATTTGCTACCAATGGGGGAATTGCTTCTTCCAATCTAGATGATTGGATTTGCACCAAAGGAAACCACAAATTCCATATACCGTAGAAATCTAGGAGAGAGAAGCTCTATCCTATTCATTGGTACCGATCATGGATATTTCCAAAATTGTCTTATTTGGTTGAACTCATGATCTGAACAAGTCGCACATACACCCTAGCACATGTTCCTCGACGCTGAGGACATCCCTTAAGCGCGGGCGTTTTTCTAGCATTTCGTATTGGCTGTCTTGCATTTCTAATAAGTTGTTTAACCGTTGGCATGTCGTATGTATATAGAAAAAAAGGATTGGTTTAGATCGATCTTAACCTGATGATTCATCATCATGAAGTATTTCTATTTTCTAAAAAATCGCATAAAACCTGAATTTAGATTTGAAATAAATTTACAAGAAATTCAGCCACTACCAATCCTTAAACATTTCTGGAAACCATACTGGATCAGTATCGCAGTGCTCGTCAATCATTTCATCCCCTACAATATCGACAAGTCCATAAGCTTTGGCTTCGTCTGCTGACAGAAAAACATCCCTTTCCATGTCTTCGGATACAACCCAAAAAGGCTTGCCTGTTCTTAGTGCATAAACCCTTGTGATCATTTTGTGAACTTTGTGTAACTCTTCCACTTCTAGTAAAAATTCTGGTGTCCTTGCCCGATAATAAGCACTAGCCGGTTGGTGAAGCATAATTCTAGCGTGAGGGAATGCTATACGTTTAGTGGGTTCTCCTCCAAGCAGAATGAAGGAGGCCATGGACGCGGCTATTCCGAGGCATATTGTATATATATCTGGTGTCACCGTTTGCATTGTATCAAAAATCGCCATTCCTGAGATTAGCCACCCGCCGGGGGAGTTTATAAACAAAAAAATATCTCTAATTCCATCTTCTATACTGAGATATACCATGAGACCTGTAATATGATTCGTGATTTCGCAACGAATCTCTTGACCTAAAAAAAGTGTCCTTTCTCGATACATAACATTGTATAAGTCAACCCAAGTCGCTTCTTCATCTCCGGGAATCCGGTAAGGTACTTTTGGAACACCAATGGGCATATTAGATTAATATTATTAGATTTAAGTAAGAAAACTACACTTTAATATGGAAACTTAAGAATGGAAGAGAAAGAAAGAATCCGCAGTTTATTATCTTCATTTTTTTCTTATTCTATAAGAATACTATAGATTCTATTAATACATGGATTGAAATGATACATAGATTGAAAAATTATACATATAAGGAAGGTAAGACAGATTGAATAAAGAAAAAGGAATCTGTGATTCGAATGATAAACAAAGAGGGATTAGGGATCTATTCTTCGTTTTTGGAAATAGCCCAAGCTACCCATTGCATATTGGCACTTATCGAGTATAGAATAGATCTGCTTCTCTTTCTTCTTACAAACAGAATTGGCTTCTTATTTTTAATGGAATGAAATAAATATTCACGCTTTCTGACACAGAATCCCCTAGAAGGGTTAGGTACATAGGATATGGATAGTCTTTTCCAATGTGATAAAATAAAACGACATTGTGTCTATTTTTCTTTGCTAAAGGGGTATTTCCATGGGTTTGCCTTGGTATCGTGTTCATACTGTCGTATTGAATGATCCGGGTCGATTGCTTGCGGTGCATATAATGCATACAGCTCTAGTTTCTGGTTGGGCTGGCTCGATGGCTTTATACGAATTAGCGGTTTTTGATCCCTCTGATCCTGTTCTGGATCCAATGTGGAGACAAGGTATGTTCGCCATCTCCTTCATGACTCGTTTAGGAATAACCAATTCGTGGGGTGGTTGGAGTATTTCAGGAGGAACTGTAACGAATCCGGGTATTTGGAGTTACGAAGGTGTGGCAGGTGCGCATATTGTGTTTTCTGGCTTGTGTTTCTTGGCAGCTATCTGGCATTGGGTTTATTGGGACCTAGGAATATTCTGTGATGATCGGATGGGAAAACCTTCTTTGGATTTGCCCAAGATCTTTGGAATTCATTTATTTCTTGCAGGGGTGGCTTGTTTTGGCTTTGGTGCATTTCATGTAACCGGTTTGTATGGTCCTGGGATATGGGTGTCCGATCCTTATGGACTAACAGGAAAAGTACAAGCTGTAAATCCTGCGTGGGGTGCAGAAGGTTTTGATCCTTTCGTTCCGGGAGGAATAGCTTCACATCATATTGCTGCGGGTACACTGGGCATATTAGCGGGCCTATTCCATCTTAGTGTCCGTCCGCCTCAACGTCTATACAAAGGATTACGTATGGGCAATATTGAAACTGTACTTTCCAGTAGTATCGCTGCTGTTTTTTTTGCAGCTTTCGTAGTTGCCGGAACTATGTGGTATGGATCGGCAACTACCCCAATCGAATTATTTGGACCTACTCGTTATCAGTGGGATCAGGGATACTTTCAGCAAGAAATATATCGAAGAGTTAGCGATGGGTTAGCCGAAAATCTTAGTTTATCAGAAGCTTGGTCTAAAATTCCCGAAAAATTAGCTTTTTATGATTATATTGGTAATAATCAGGCAAAGGGGGGATTATTCAGAGCAGGCTCAATGGACAATGGGGATGGAATAGATGTTGGATGGTTAGGACATCCCGTCTTTAGAGATAAAGAAGGGCGCGAGCTTTTTGTACGTCGTATGCCTACTTTTTTTGAAACATTTCCAGTAGTTTTGGTAGATGAAGAGGGAATTGTGAGAGCGGACGTTCCTTTTAGAAGAGCAGAATCCAAATATAGCGTTGAACAAGTAGGCGTAACGGTGGAGTTCTATGGTGGCGGACTTAATGGAGTAAGTTATTCTGATCCTGCTACTGTAAAAAAATATGCGAGGCGTGCCCAATTAGGAGAAATTTTTGAATTAGATCGAGCTACTTTGAAATCAGATGGTGTTTTTCGCAGCAGTCCAAGGGGTTGGTTCACTTTTGGTCATGCTACTTTGCTTTGCTCTTCTGTTTCGGACACATTTGGCATGGCGCTCGAACCCTGTTCCGAGATACCCCGAGTCCGTGGGGTAGTCCTCACCTGCAAAACACTCATAGCAGCAACCGTGAGCACGATGGCTCAGCAGGTCTTAACCGACTCACCTATACATGAAACTCTACATGCAGTTCATAACCAACATGGGATGGCACATTGCAGCAAAGGACATGCCTACAAGTTCATCCTTAATTCATCTTTTGGCCACAAGTTATCAGTTCGTGAATCTGAAATTTAGTAAGCGATATTTGGTGGCACACATGTAGCAATACAAGTTATTCATAACAACAATATTGAATCACATCATTTCATATATTAACCTACATCACGACTCAGTGACCAAGTGGTACTCATCACCGTGAGGGCCGGTGAATCAACTCGATATACACCTGCAGGGAAACCCGAAGAGCACGTCTCATACGCCCACCCGTGGAGCTGCACAGCACACTCACTCGATGTCGTATGGGACAACCTTTCACGAAACAGCCCAAACGTCGAACCGATCGCACCCAAACAAACAGGAGGTTCTCTACATGGAGCATCTCTCTATGCCCGTTAGCGGATTTCCACCTTTCTGCCCTCAACCTACACATATAAATCAGTGCGTTATGCCTTGACGCCCGGAGGTATAGGTTACATCAGTTTATCGGGGCCCATATATCTTATATGCCTTTGGTACGTTCAAACTTGATCAGTGTGGGCCGCACAGGGATCGGTCCTCAATCGACACGGATAGGGCAGCACCCACAAGACTTCCTATTGCTGCGCCCTAGCCCATGCCTAGTCTCATTTTCTTACTAAAGTGATTTCACATCACTCGAACCAATCCCGTGTGTCCCAAAGCCTATACTTGCAAGTAGATTCCAACTACTCGACTTGTACCAAAGTCTATACACATTAAGCAGAGCATATACTACTCGACGACTTAGACACTACCCTCACTCTTGTGGGAATGATCTGGTTATGCATTTGGATTTCATCCATCCTACACCTAATGCACATAAATACCTCAAGCTACAGTATATAAAAAGTAAAACGTGATAAACTTTGTTAAATGAAACCGGGGCTTGCCTTGTTACTGCTGGTCGGATGTTAGCGACTCGTCCGGAAGTAGGAAGTCCAACACTTCCAGGGTCTCTTCGTCTTTAGCGACTACACGTAAGCAATGTACGATATGTTAATTTACATGCAATGTGTTAAACTGAGTATGTAAAGACCATAACTCTAGCTAGCCCTCTCCTTTGGCTCTGAAATTTTTATGGTGGTTTGGTAGGGTCCTAACCAGATACTTGACCTAGTTTCATTTGAAACAAAGTTCATTTGAGCTCTGTACAAATAAAAGTCTATTTGGTCATTACTAGATCTTCTAAGGATTTCCAGTGATTTTCATGGCTCAAACCATTACTTTCTGGAAACTAGAGTTTGGGATGGTTCTAATGGAATTGATATCATGTCATTTGAAGAATCCTAGACGAAGTTATGCCCTCAACAAGATTTGAGAAAATCTGAAAAATGTTTCTGTACATTTGTCCATTTTCTCAGGGAAGTTCACTTAATCACACCATTAGGGGGACTAAATGAACTTGAATGGATCTGAAAATTTTTCCTGTGACTCAAGGATTTTCAAATGAACATCCTAGCAAAATTTCAGAATTTTCCATAAAAGAATTCTCCAAATAAAATTCCCCACATTTTAAAACTTAGGGAATTAATTCTGGAGAAATAATAAGTTTCATGAGTTGAAACTGGTTTTGATGGATATAACTCGAAGAGATGAATCCAAAAAAATTTGGTTCACTTAATTTGGAGATTCCTAGTCAGAGATATGGATTTTTGAAACTTGATCGAAAGTCTGAAATGGGCTCTGTGTATTTTTCCTATTTTTCAGAAACCTAAAGTATTGACACCACATTTGGCCAAGAAAATAAGGTCCAATGCCTATGAAATTTTTACTGGAGTTCAAGTATTTTTGGAAGATTGTCCTTCCCAAATTTGGGAAATTTCCAATACACGACACTCCTGTAAAAATTCCTACAAAATTTTCATTAAATGACTTAATGAGCCAATTTAGGGACTTTCATAAAATTTGGGATGCACCCCTAGACACTACTCACTGAGAGGAATCCGATGGAATTTATTTCACAATTTTTGGAGGTTACTATAAAAAGTTATGAGGAATAGAAGTTGAACTAAACTGAAAATTGGGAGAAATGTATAAATTCTTGCGCACGGGCCCCACAGCACAGTTCTTTCTCCCTCCTCGCGCCAACAGCCGAGCTGCGGCAGCGCTCTCCAGCGAGCCCCGCGGAAAGTGCCTTCCCGGCCTTCCCTTGCCCCCAAACTCGCCGCCTCCCCCTTTTGGACCATGGGCAACTCCTCCTCGTGGTCGGCCGAGGACCCCGATCACCGGAAACCCTTCGGCGGCGGGCGGCAGCGGCGGTTGGACTTCGGCGGTGTCACACTCGTGCTAGGAGGGCTCAAATCCTTTGGTTTTTCTTCCTAGAGTACCGTAGTGGATCCCTTGTCACTGGCGCGAGCTCACATCAGCTCAAAAGATGCTGCAAATACGAGCTCATCGGCGACCTAGGGCAAAAATCGGTGCCGGCTAAAAATTCTCGAAGAACAGCGCCTACACTTGATGATTTTCGATGCTTTTTGATCCTAGAGGAGCGTGGGAGGGTGTAGATCATGTCTATGTCTCGGCACAAGTGACGATGGCTTGATTACTACAAATTTCCGAAGTTTGTGTGGCTCGGTTCTAAGCATACCGAAGCAAGGAACGGGAAAATTCTCCACCGTCGATGCATGAGAAGAGGAGAGAGTGGCACGGTCATGTCTAGCACCTTAGGGCGGATGTTTTTCGTGTATAATGTCGGCCACAAAGAAGCCTCTAGCGCTCAGACGCCAGGGAGCAGCGAGGTCGGGCGCGTGTGCTAGTTGCTTCGGTTGTGTGAGGAGAAAGTGAACAATGAGAGGGGAAGAAACGAGTCACGACAGAGGCACCGGTTGCTTCACTTGGCATCCTTCTCTAGCGAGCAGGAGGTGGCGCTCGGGCAATGTCGGTTGGTTGACGTTGCCGGGAGGTGGCGCGCGCTCCCGACTCTCTGGGGTCGGTTTGCATTCTGTGAGACTGACTGGTGGGGTCCACCACCCCAACTCTTCCTCCTCTCTGTGCTTTAGGATTCCCACACGGCTTTTGTCCAAAAATTTCCAAAATTGGAGGGTAGACCAAAATAAATGTGAGGAACACAATGGGGCACTCGAATTTGAATTTCGGTGAAGTTGGAATTTGAAACTGAGTTTAAATTCAAATTCGAATTGTCGCCTATTTTTAACTCCAACAAATAGGCAATACTTTCCAAAGGAGCTGAAACTTTGCCGGGCTATTATCGGATGTGTGGAGAATCAAATGGTAGATTTAGGTCTCCGTAGTTGGACATTTTTGCATGTTTACTTTAGCATTTGGAGCTCACACCGTTGTATTCAAAATTTTAAATTCCCTCACATTTTCTCAGTGTGAATTTTAGCTCCACTTGCTAGACTTTTGGGATTTCACAATAGTTATAAGGATCATGTAAAGTCATCAATACATGTGAATATATTTCTAAAGTCTATCAGAAAAATAAGAAACTCCGGATTAATAGCCGTTTTGTACTTTTAAACAAACAAAAACCTAGTAGGTCCCTTTATTAAGGGACTATTATGGAATATGATAGAAAGTGTATCGAGATAGATAGATGACACCCATTAGTGTGACACTGTAGTACTAACTCAACCTTCGTGATTGAAGACCCCATAAAATAGGATATGTGAAAGACAAGCTACTAGTTAATAGAGTAGAGTATTTTGTGAGACTCTATCTGGAGATGCCCAACTTGTAAGATAGGTTGGAATTATGACTTGATGCGTTCTATTGGCTATGCTTAACAAAGATGTTTACTATAGTATACTTTTGAAAGAAAAACAAACACACACACACACACACACACATATATATATATATATATATATATATATGAGCTCCAACTGTATAACGTCGTAGTCTATGGGACTTGTGTAATCTCTATTAATCTTATGAAGAGACCGGTTAACATGATGTGTATACTCCACATACGGGATAGACTTTGATGCTCGGCTGCTGGTTATTATCTTTAAGTGAAATCAATTCACGTAAAACTTACAATTCAAGGTACACTTCATTATTCAACTTGTGATCCCAAGTAGCTTAAATCTCTAGACAAAATTTTAACTTAACAGTCTCTCTTAATACACTAATGTGTTAAACAAGTAACGAGAACAGAGGTTAAATGATTTGAGATGTGTGTGGGGGGTTGAAACTTTGGCTTATATCGAGCGTAACAAAATAAAATTCCTAAATAAATATCAAATCGACGTGTATGGCACGAGGTAGGTGCTAAGATTATCCTCAAAGGAAGAGTAAGGGGGAGAGATATATACTCTTAAGTGAGAGTGCGCTACCACTCTCCAAGTAAGTAAGAAGTGGAGTGGTACACGTGCACTCCTCCACCAGCTCCTCTTCCTCCTTGTGCGCATGCCTCCCCTGCTTTGCCTCGTCATTTGCATGCACCTCATTTCATGAATCGAGTTGTGTCAACATTTTGTTTTTGCTGTTCAGAAAACTTAGTCGCCGATTGATGCGTCACAAAGGTTGGATTAGTTTGGGCAGCTCTTTAATATAATGTTGTTGTAATCAACAGGGATTCTTGATCTGATCTATATAAAGAGACGTGCTGCATACACCATATATAGAAAATAAAACACGATCTAGGTTTTACTTACTCTTGTTGCTCTACCACCATATTCTTCTCCATCCCAATCGCCTGCATGATCTGCTAATGGGATGACAGGTCTCTAGAACACTGCTCTTGTGATCTTGCATCAGAAGGGGGCGAATAAGATTTTCCGAAAGCGCTTTGTATGATTGTCCGCGTCCAAGTATAGGGTGCTGCTTCGTGCCATCTACAATGTTGTCTTCTTCGAAGAGTCTATGCTAACATTATTGTCAATTGCATCACCGCTACAATAGCTGCAACGATATCATATATTGCCAATGGGGCATGCATCATGACGATTTGATCTGTTATTTTAATGTGATTTTTGTTATTTACGCATCACCACTGTTACTTTTAGTTGGTGTATTTACTCAAGAAATCATGTAAACTTCTAACACACACTATACCTAGGAAGTGCGTTTCTTTAACCGTGCACCATGCCATGCTGCTATTTGAAAAAATGAAGCTTCCGTACAATAAAAACAGCCATTCGTATTGTCACATCAAAACCTGTTGAACCAGAACCGCTTCAGAAAGGTTATCAATATGGATTCAGCGTTGCAACATCAATCGTTACTACATGGTGAACCAATGCAGAAAACAGTTATCAGTAATGGTTCTTAACTAGAAAAGTTTCTGTTATGAACCAGTACAAATATGTATTACAATATATATGAATGTCTTTTTATTCACGACCACCAGATGAAGTCTTGTTTTTTCCTTCTCCGATATAGCATGTTCTTGTTCTCTCTTCTGGAGTTCCCCATCGCTGTTCCTCAGCACACACAAGCACCCATCGACGAGCAACCAGCGATAGCACCACTCCCTTCTCGTGACAGTGAAAACAGGTTAAAGGAGGCAGGACATCTCCTTCTCCTTGTCCCCCACCTTCCCTTTTCCTGTGTATTTTTCTTCCCCCCCCCCTAATAATTCAGTAATTTTCTCCTCTCCTTCTTAGATCTCATGTTGACTTGTGGAATATTGCACAATTTTCTAGGTCACTGTCATCTATTCAACTTATAAGCCAAGCGAGGCAAATTATGTTATGGAGAGGTACTTGCGTTCCTCAATATAGAACAGTTTTACAAAGCAGCCAGTAGTTACTCATTTACAATAATGTTATTGATTTTCCGCATTGTAGATATGGGATGAAATTTATGGATGAGTATCAATCTATTATGACTAGAAAACTTGGGTTAAACAAATATGACAAGAAGTTAATTAGTAAGTTGCTTAACAACTTGGCTACCGACAAGGTGGATTATACCAACTTTTCCCACCTTCTTTCGAACATCAAAGCTGACGTGACATTTCATAATATGAGCTTCTTGTTCAACTAAAAGCTGCACTCCTAGGTGTTAGACTGTGTAATTTAGTTGGCTAATCAGGGGCATTTTAGTCCTTTGTAGGGGATTAGGGTTAGGGGCAGTTTAGTCCTTTCCCCTCACCTAATCCCTCTATATAATGTACCCTTTGACCCCCATATTAATCATCCAATACAGTCTAGAATTGTTCCTCTCTAATATGGTATCATTAGCTAGGTTAGATTAAGGATTAGGGATTAACCCTAGCCCTCATGGCTCAGCCGCCGCATTGGGCCGCCGCCAACGCGCCGCCGCCCTCGGACACCGCCGGTGCGCCGCCACCCTGGGCTGCCACCGGCGCCTCTGCCACCCAATCCTGCTGCCAGCCCCAACCCACCGCCACCTCTGCAGCCGCAGCCGCCACCCAATTCCGCAGCCAACCCCGACCCGCTGCCGGCGCCACTGCGCCGCTGACCTGGGCTGCCGTCGGCGCCACCGCGCCGCTGCCAGCGCATCTGCAGCCGCAGCCGCCACTCCAGCCCCCGCCGCCCATCCAGCCGCCGCCGCGCTACCTCATCCCGCCACTGCAGGAAACAGTGCCTCCTCTCCTGCACGCGCTGCACCTGCTGCACTGCCGCCCAGGGCTGCTGCCACAGCGCCGCCTCCCTGGGACATGGCGCCCCTCCCTGCCGCAGCCATTGCACCTGATGCGAGGCCGCCGCAGCCCCTGGATTTGTGGCATCGCTGGGCCCAGCGCACGGGGAGGCCAAAGCCGCCGCGTCTCCGAGGACTGGACCGGCTGCCGGCGGACCTCTTGTAGGTACTACTGGCAAGCCTACCGCCGCCGTTATTTTCAAGGAAGGGACTACGTCCGGGCATCACGATTCCACCACCACCAACGTCTACATCAATGGGAGCATCACGACCACCGTCCCACCGGTGATCCCGTCTCCAGCCACAAGCGCTACTGCTGACAGCGCGGTTGCTGCCTCCTTCTACGGCACCGACACGTTGGACACCTCTGGCATCGCTGCAGCCCTGGCTGCCTCTCGTGAGCACGAGCGGGCACTTGCTCTCGCCCAGGAGCAGGAGCGTGCCTTCGTAGCCGCTCTATTTCACCAGCTCGAGGAGAGTGCTCACCGACCGATGGGTGCTGCCTACGAGTCCGTCTCAGATGTTGGTACGTACTCGGCTTCACTTGTGGCTGCTCTTCATGCACAGGCCGCCGGGATTCAGAACATCCGGACACTCGTGCCGGTTGCGCTCAGCTCCGAGTCTACCTCATATGCCCGGTGGTGTGACCTGGTGTTCCTCACACTGAGGCGCTTCCGCCTCGACGACCATGTCCTCTAGGACGGCTCTTCAGTGGATGTCTCCTGGATCAGCATGGACAGCTTAGTCCTATCCTGGATCCTTGGCTCTCTGTCGGAGGAGCTACATGACATCGTCAGACAGCGCGGTGGTGGTACCGTTCGACGGGGTTGGCTGGTCCTTGAGCAGCATTTTCTAGGGAACCGTGTGACTCGAGCCCTCCACATCAGCGCTCGGTTCCAAAACACTGTCCAGGATGATCGCTCCGTCTCCGCCTACTGTCGAGAGATGAAGGGCATGGCGGATGCTCTACGCGACCTTGACGAAACGGTCACTGATAGTGCTCTCGTCCTTTGGGTCCTTCAGGGCCTGAATGAGTGCTATTGTCACCTACGGACGTGGCTACTCCGTCTGAAGCTACCCCCTACCTTCGAGAAGGTATGGTCTGACCTTGAGCTTCAGGAGATCACTACAGGAGGCTCTACTGGCTCCGGGTCTTCCACAACCTTTTATGGCTCTAGGCAGTCCCCTTGTCCACCCTCACCAGCTGCTGGTGGACCACCGTCACAACCACCTTCCACCCCAGGCACTCCTGCTGGTACTGGGGGTGGAAATCGTCGTTGTCGGGGCAAGCACAACGGCCGTGGTGGAGGTAGCAGTGCAGGCGGCACTCCTACACCCACTACTCCGGCTACCGATGGTAGTGGTGGTACCGGCCGGGGAGGTGCACCCTGGCCCACACCCTACAACCCGTGGACTAGCCAGATCTACATGTGGCCTGGGCCGTCTCTGGGTTCTCAGCCACCATGACCACCACGCTCCCAGCCGGCGTTCGTAGCCACCTCGGGCTACAGTGGACCAGCCTACAGTGCTGGTGGGTCGCTGACCCAGGCCTACGGTGGGCCTAACGACCCTTCTAGCGGATAGTCAGCCTCGATCTACGGAGGCACCAACTATCCTGTTGGGTACTAGGAGCCGTCGGCACCTATCCAGGAACCACCCTCGACATGGGATCGACAGTCGCTGGCCTCTTCCTTGAGCACCATGCACCTTACTCCACCAGGTGCCAACTGGATAGTTGACTCTAGAGCGTCATACCATACCACTCCAAATGCTGGTGTACTCTCTTCCACCCACCCTTCCAATCCCTCTTTTCCTTCATCTATCGTTGTTGGGAATGGGTCTGTTCTTCCTGTCACCTCAGTAGGTGATTTCGGTCTCCCGGGTTCTTTCTAGCTTAAAAACATTATTGTCACTCCGGATATCATTCAAAACTTGCTTTTTATCCGTCATTTTACCACTAACAACAATGTTTCCATTGAGTTTGATCCGTTTGGTTTGTCTGTGAAGGATCTTTCTACCCGGCGACCTCTTTTTTGATGTGATAGCTCGGGGCCCCTGTACACACTTCAACTTCCTACTTCCGCTGCATCACCGCCTTTTGCTTTGACTATTACAGCTTCATCTACCATTTGGCATCGCTGGCTTGGCCACCCTGGTGCAGATGCTATGTCGAAGTTGTCCAGTAGTTCTGTTATCTCGTGTTCTAGAGGCACACATGACTCCTTATGTCATGCTTGTCAGCTTGGTCACCATGTTCAGCTTCCTTTTCCCATTTCTGTGACTCATGTTGAGCATGTTTTTAATCTTATACATTGTGATTAGTGGACATCACCCATCATCAGTGTATCGGACTTTAATTATTACTTGGTGATCATTGATTATTTTTCTCATTTTTCGTGGACTTTTCCATTACGATTGAAGTCTGAGACTTTCGTTACTCTTCTCACTTCTTTGTTTGGATTTCCACTCGGTTTGGGTGCCCCATCTGAAATGTTCAGTGTGTAACGGACGCGAGTTTGATAACTCTGCGTTTCGTAACTTTCTCTCCGCACATGGGGTACAGCTACGCATGTCTTGTCCATATACCTCCCCTCAAAACGGCAAGGCAGAGCGCATGATTCGCACCACCAATGATGTCATGGGCTCCCTGATGTTCCAGGCATCAGTTCCAGGCCGATACTGGGTTGAGGCTCTCCATACTGCCACACTTCTGATTAATCGCCTTCCCACCAAGGTGATTCGTGCCTCCACCCCCTACTTCGCTTTATGTAGCACCGATCCTCTTTACGATCACCTTCAAGTTTCCAGGTGCGCTTGCTACCCTAACCTTTCCGCCACTGCCCCGTATAAGCTTGCGCCCCGCTCGACATGGTGTGTTTTTGTCGGGTATTCCCTTGATCATAAGGGGTACCGGTGCTTAGATCTCACTACCCACCATCTTTTGATCTCTCGACATGTTGTCTTCGACGACTCCTCCTTTCCCTTCTCCACCACCTCTTCTAGTTCCACCACAGAGCTGGATTCCCTTTTTCCCGCTAACCCCGAGGCTGCTCCCCAGCTTCCTTGGCCTCTTTCTTCTGCAGGTTTGACACGCGCTACGCCTCAGGTGCCCCCCCCCCCCGGTGTCACCTGCTGCACCACGTGCGGCATCGACGCCTCTAGAGTCACCTGCTTACCTTGGGTGGCCCCGACGTCACCAGCGGCGCCACATACGGCATCGACGTCTCCGGCGTCGCCTGCTGCGCCTCGGGTGACCCCTATGTCACCACCTGCGCCACGTGCGGCCTCGGCTTCCCCAACATCACCTGCAGCGAGCCCGACGTCCCTGACGTCACCTGTTGCACTAGGCGTAGCACTAACGATGACTTCTCGCTTCGCCGATGCCGCACTTGTCTACTAGCGACCAGCGCGGGATGGGGCCCTAGCTCCAGCTGCGCCACGCACGGCATCGGAGTCCTCTACACCAGTAGTCATGCCACGCGCGGCCTCGAGACCCACTCTTGTCTACCCACGACGAGAGAAGGTTGTTGTACCCGAGCGCCTGGTGTACAACCCTCCTCTTCTCCACAGGGATCCTAGTCACGTCCACCCGATGGTGACTCGATGTGCGTCTGGGAGTCTCCGGCCGGTTGAGCGCTTCTCCGAAGCTGCCCTCTCGTCCAGGACGTCTCCACCGACCGACTCTTCTTCGATCTCACCCATACCGACTTCCGTCCGTAGCGCCCTTGCCGGCCCTCACTGGCGCTACGCTATGGAGGAAGAGTATGAGGCCCTGCTTGCCAACCAGACCTGGGGCCTGGTTCCCCACCCCGGTCGTGGCAATGTTGTCCCAGGCAAGTGGGTATTCACACATAAGAAGATGGTGGACGGTAGCTTGGAGAGGTATAAGGCTCGATGGGTACTTTGGGGCTTCACTCAGTGCCCTGGAGTCGACTACGACGAGACCTTCAGTCCGGTGGTGAAGCTAGCGACGGTTCGTACCATTCTATCGCTGGCTCTCTCGCGTTCTTGGCCCGTCCACTAGTTGGACGTCAAGAACGCCTTTCTCCAGCAGTCAGCCGACTGGATTTGTTAACTCAGCTCATCCAGACATGGTATGTAAGCTGAACAAATCCCTGTATGGTCTGAAGCAGGCACCAAGAGCCTGGTATAGCCGTTTCGCCTCCTTCTTGGTCTCACAGGGCTTCGTCAAAGCTAAGTCGTACACCTCGTTGTTTGTATATCGACGTGGCAGTGACACTGCTTACCTTCAACTGTACGTCGATGACATTGTACTGACAGCGTCCAGTCCGGCTCTTCTTCGGCGCACTATTTCTACTTTACAGCAGGAGTTCGCTTTGAAGGACCTGGGCCGCCTCTACCACTTCCTGGGTATTGCGGTCGAGGACCGACCAGGCGGCTTGTTCCTTCACCAACGACAGTACTGCCTGGATATCCTGCAGCGAGCGGGCATGGCTGAGTGCAAGCCGTGCTCCACTCTAGTGGATACTCAGGCGAAGCTCTCCGCTACCGACGGGACACCCGTCACTGACCCTACTGCTCACAGGAGTCTTGTAGCTGCCCTTCAGTACCTCACCTTCACCAGGCCGGACATCTCCTATGCAGTTCAGCAAGTGTGCCTCCACATGCATGACCCAAGGGAGCCGCACCTGTGACGCCCTCAATTCTGTGGAAAACCACGGAACCGAGAACTGATGCATATGTGTGCCCAGGATGTTCATCGCACATACATATATGTTCCACAAACTGAATTCAGAATATATATAACCACGAATAACAGAGTTTATTACAATGTTTCATGAGTCTTGGACTCATGCTCACAGCGGAAGTCTTAATCTAACAGCGGAAGTCTTATTTCTATGCAGTGGAAGTCTTCTAACTAGTGCAGAAGCAATTCTAAGCAATAGCGGCTTCATCTCTACTCCATCCCCACAGGCAAGGTTGAGAACAGATTACGTGCCTAATGCTCCACTTGGTCTTCATAATAATCTTCTCCTGTTGCTGATGATGAAATAATAATGCAAGTTTGAGTACAATGATGTACTCAACAAGTGCGGGAAAAATATGATATGTTGCTCATAACAAGGTAGGTATAAAAAGGCTCATTGCAGAAAGCAAAGTTATTTATCAAAACCATGATAAAACAATAACTCATCTTTAGGTGAATGTAATCCCAACATGTGTTAAAATACCAATCATACCTACATTATGCTCATTACCTTCCATGTCACAATCAATCAACCTCATTCTAACTCACGAATACCTCCTCGTATTCGCTACCATCTCACGAATACCATCTCGTATTCGCTACCATCTCATCTCATAAACAACTTCGTCTCACACCGAGATCAACCTTGTTGCCATGAATCAACAGTCATGCAACCCATCTTATCACCCGGACTCAACAGTCCCAAAATCGAAACCAAACCATCCAAAACCATAACCAATAACCATGTCCAATAACCATCCCAACTAATCATGGAAGTTGGTCAGACGCTCGTGACCGTAAGCTCGTCTATCATGATAGTTTTAAGACTCTGCAGAGTTTGCACCTCTTTACCCACAAGTTTGTGATTTCGTCACCCGTCGGCGACTGCAGAACCTCCATTATACCAGTACACAACCGTCGGTGTATGGCCAAGAGATGACAAAATAGCCTTTACAAAGGGGCTACGAGATGTATGGACTCACTAAGGTTTTACCGGCAGGCTAGAATCTCCAATTCTCCCACCCACGGGCCCCCTCTTGTGCCATGCAGTTCCCAGGGCAGTCCTCACTCGACTCCCATTCCCCGCGTCTTCCACGGTCCATAAAAATCTAGCAACTTACCTAATTACTCAGCTAAGCCGCAGCCATACTTGGCCTTGTGGTGGCACTGTTATCCTAGCATGTGCTCGCATGAACCGGTCCTTATATCTACGGCAAGTAAAACCACCATCTCATGGTACCTCATTCACAAACCCAGTCTTGCCTAGATCTCCCTCCGATCCATGTTCATTAACAACATCAGTTTCTCATTATCATTATGAGTGCAGTTAGCTAGACACATCTATCTCGCTTCCCAATCCCATGGA
Organism: Neostapfia colusana; assembly: GCA_030760725.1. NCBI lineage: Eukaryota > Viridiplantae > Streptophyta > Magnoliopsida > Poales > Poaceae > Neostapfia > Neostapfia colusana. The sequence continues at coordinate 23,982,381 of JASWHV010000017.1, read as the reverse complement.
CTCAGCGAAGCATAAAAGTAAAAACCATACCCGACTCAATAACATCACTGGTGACAAGGGTGGTTTAACCAAAGCTAGTAAACTCCTATAAAAGGGTTTCCCATCATGTTTGACTCAGCACACACACCTTTTCGCAAACAAAACAGTTTTTCAAAACATAGGATCAATATGGTCAAGGAGCACTTGCCTTGTTCTTGCGGTTCCGGTTGCTCTTGGATCTCGAAACCTTGTTGCAGCTCGTCGTAGACAGCTCCCTGAGCTTGTCCTGCTATACAGGATCGCGCACATACAAGATCCACAACAATCAATATCATGCATAAACTTCAACTAGATGCGATGATGCATATGCATGCTATTCTAGGATCAGTTTTTATTAGATCGGTTTGTACGTGTACTTGCATGGTTTTATGATGAACAGAGGTGTTCGGATCAAATGTGGACGTGGCGATGATCTTGTCTTTAGATCAACCCGATCAACAAGTGATCTGTCCACGAGAAAGCTTCTGTTCAAAAGGAATCGAAGAACAGATGCAAAGAAAACACGACAATGTCGTAAGGTGATATTGGAGGCCTACCTTATGTTCTTCTCGGTCTTGGGGTCCTTCTCTGATCAGACAGATCTTTGGGCTCTCTTCCGGTGATCTTCCTCGACTGAACTTTGGCGATGGGCTTACTCGGTGAGTTGGGGCTAGGGCTCTAAGTCGTCGGCTTAGGAGAAAAGAAGTTTGTGGTTTCGGCCAGAGATTCAGGGTTCTATTTATAATCGGGAGAAGAAGAGTCCTAATCTGATTGGATCTCGGATAAGAGTCCTATTCAAATTGTTTCCTAGATTTTCAACCACTTTATCTTAGATTGATTCGGTGCGGTAACATTGTGGATTCAGGTCGGTTTCTTCTCCGTACCGATACTTCTACGCGTACAGAATCCAAAAACCGTTGCAGAACCCGTTACCTCCGTGGTGATGAGCTCCGGAAGCTCCACGTGTCCATCGGGGTCCTGGTCTCTCCTTTTCCACAGAGACGAGCCCCGGTTGTGCCGCGTGTCAAGCGAGCGAGACCTCCCTTTCTCCAGAGGTGAGCTCCGCGTGCGCCACGTATCCTGGCGGTCAGGATCTCCTCTCTTATTCGGAGGTGGCTCCGCGCACGCCACATGTCAGTGTCGCACCTTTCCTCTCTCCGGAGGTGAGCTCCGTGAATGCCACGTGTAAAGTAGCGCCAGACTCCCTTTTTCCTCAGAGACGGGCTCCGAGGTAGACACGTGTCCAACAGTGTCGGACTTCCCGGAGATAAGCTCCGGTGGCGACATGTGTTCAATAGAACAGGACCTCTCCGAGGCATCCTCCGAGATCGACACGTATCCCGCGTGACGGGTCCTCTGATTTCCGTGGTGACTAGCTCCAAAGGTGACATGTGTCCTGTGGGAATGCCTTTGCTTCTTCCGCAGAGGCTAGCTCCGGGGGCAACACGTGTCCCACAGGGTCGGACATCTGCGGAGATGAGCCCCGAGCCTGCCACGTAGCCAGTTTAGCGGCGGACCTCTCCCCACTTCGCAGGGATGAGCTCCGAACACGCCACGTGGCCAGCGGGCCGCGGAAGTTGTCTTCGGCGCTTTCTGGAAACTGGAATCGGCTCTTATTGGCTATCTTTTTGATATTTTTCTCTGTTCCTACTTCTTTTAAAATGTTCTCTCTTCATGAAACATGAATATATGCAGAAACCAAAGAATGAGGGTGTCACAAATCTACCCCCCTTAAATTGAATCTCGCCCTCGAGATTCATTAGTAGAGAACAGATGGGGAAATTCTGCCTTGATGTCTTATTCACGCTCCCATGTGGCTTCAGCTTCGGTGTGATGGCTCCATTGTACCTTGCACCATCGGATCACTTTGTTCTTGGTGACCCTTTACTTTACGTCCAAAATTTGGACAAGGTGTTCCGCATAAGTCAGGTCCTCTTGAAGTTCAAGCTCTTCCATTGATATTTGCTCCTCTGGTATTCTCAAGCACTTCTTGAGCTGGGATACATGAAACACGTCATGTACATCGGAGAGATATGTTGGGAGCTCTAGATGATAGGCTACTTCTCCTCGCTTGTCCAAAATCTTAAATGGTACGATGTAGCGAGGCGCTAGCTTGCCTTTGACGTTGAAACGTCGTTGGCCTCGGATAGGCGATACCTTAAGGTATACGAAGTCTCCTATTTCGAAAGTCAACTTCATTCGCCTATTGTCTACATAGCCTTTCTGTCGTGACTGAGCAGCCTTTAAGTTCTCCCGTATCGTTTGGACTTGCTTTTCAGCTTCTTGTAGCACTTCGGGTCCAAACACCTAGTTCTCTTCGGTTTCGTTCCAGAACAGCGGCGTTCTACACCGTCTACCATATAATGCTTCGAAAGGCGACATTTTCAAGCTAGCTTGATAGCTGTTGTTATAGGAGAATTCGGCATACGGTAAACTCCTATCCCAACTACGCCCACATTTCAAGGCGCAAGCTCTCAACATGTCCTCCAAAATTTGGTTTGTCCTTTCGGTTTGTCCATCGGTTTGTGGGTGATAGGCGGAGCTAAAATCCAGTCGTGTACCCATAGCTTTCTGCAGCTTCCTCCAGAATATAGAGGTAAACTGAGAACCTCAATCGGAGACTATCCTCCTCGGGGCTCCATGACGGCACACGATCTGCTCCATGTACAACTCGGCTAATTGTGCAACGTTGTACTTGGCCCTTATAGGGAGAAAATGGGCGGTTTTCGTCAATCGGTCCACGATAACCCAGATAGAGTCATAACCCGACTGAGTACGTGGCAATCCAACGATGAAATCCATACTGATTTCCTCCCACTTCCACTCGGGTACCTACAAAGGTTGCAACAATCCAGCGGGTCTTTGATGTTCGGCCTTCACCCGTTGGCATATGTCGCATAGGGCAACGTATTCGGCTATGTCCCTTTTCATACCATCCCACCAATAACAAGTCTTCAAGTCCTTGTACATTTTGGTACTCCCGGGATGTATGGAATAGGGTGAATCATGTGCCTCTTTTAATATCATGTCGCGGAGTTGCTTCACGTTAGGCACACAAATCCTTTTTCCTAGCCAAAGCGTACCCTTCTCATCTTCTTTGAAATCCTTCTCTATTCCTTGTCGGATCCTTCCCTTGATCTCCTCATCCGTTGCTTGGCCATCTCTTATCTCTTGCTCCAATGAAGAGTGGATCTCCATCATTTCCATGCTGTTCAAGAATCCGAGGTGTAACCGTTTGAACTCCTTACGTAGTTCGGGTGGTAGCTCCTGAACCGTGAGTTGGTGACATGCTCCCTTCCTGCTCAATGCATCAGCTACTACATTGGCGTTCCCAGGGTGGTAGTTGATTCCAACATCATAATCCTTGATAAGTTCCAACCATTGATGTTGCCTCAAATTCACGTCTGTTTGTGTAAATATGTACTTGAGGCTTTTATGATCCGTATAGATCTCACATCGATGACCAAGGATATAATGTCTCCAAATCTTCAATGCATGCACTACTGCTGCTAGCTCCAAGTCATGTGTAGGATAATTAAGCTCATGCTTCTTTAATTGTCGTGAGGCATAGGCTACCACTTGTCCTTCTTGCATGAGCACACATCCGAGCCCCTGTCTGGATGTGTCACAATATATGTCAAAGCTCTTGCTTACGTCCGGCAATACCAAAATCGGCGCTGTGGTTAGCCTTTTCTTGAGTTCCTAAAAACTTTCTTGGCATGTTGGTGTCCATCGAAAGGCTTTTCCCTTCGTTAGCAACTCCATCATAGGTTTTGCTATCTTAGAGAAGTCCTTAATGAAGCGTCAGTAGTATCCAGCTATCCCAAGAAAACTCTGAATATCCCTCGCGTTTTGCAGTTGGTCCCACTTCAGAACATCCCTCACTTTTCCGGGATCAACTGATACCCCTTCTTCAGAGATAATGTGGCCTAGGAACGATATTTCCTTTAGCCAAAATTGACACTTGTTAAGCTTGGCATACAATTGATGCTCACGCATTTTCTTCAAGGTCAATTTCAAATGTTCTTCATGCTCCTCCTCACTTTTTGAATACACCATAATGTCGTTGATAAAAACCACGACGAACTTATCCAAGTACTCCATGAAGACCTTGTTCATAAGGTACATGAAGTATGCGGGTGCATTTGTTAACCCAAAAGACATGACGGTATATTCATATGAACCATACCGTGTTCGAAAGGCTGTCTTGGGTATATCGAAGGGCTTAATCTTCAGCTGGAAGTATCCCGACCGAAGATCAATCTTGGAGAACACTCGGGCTCCTTTCATTTGGTCGAATAGGTCCTCTATACGGGGCAGAGGGTATTTGTTCTTGAATGTCACCTCGTTGAGAGACCTATAGTCCACGCGCATCCTTTGGGTTCCATCCTTCTTGTCTACGAAGAGCACAGGAGCTCACCACGGTAATGAGCTTGGACGTATAAAACCCTTCTCCAACTACTCCTGAATTTGCTTCTTGAGTTCTACTAGTTCATTGACGGGCATCCTATAGGGTCTCTTTGCTATGGGTGCAGTTCCGGGTACCAAATCAATGGCAAACTCAATATCCCGATCAGGTGGCATACCTGGAAGCTCTTCTGGAAACACGTCCGAGAATTCTTGAACCACTGGAATGCTGTCCAATGTTGCTCCTTCGACGTGGTTCAAGATTGCCTTCTCAGTGGTTTGTTGGGCTGACTCAAACTCGACACGGATACCGTGCTCATTAGTTAACTGCACGCTCCTTTCAGCACATTGGATTACCCCATTGTGCTTGCTTAACCAATCCATCCCGAGTATTATGTCAAGCCCTTGGGAATCCAAGACAATGAGGTTGGCAAGGAAGTCTACCCCCCTTATTTTAAGGCTTACTTTCATACATACTATATTAGTCCTCATCTCTCCTCCGGGAGAATTAACTAACATAGTACATATTAAGTGTGATATGGGTAGATTATGCTTGGCAACAAACTTGGATGATATGAAGGAATGTGATGCTCCAGAATCAAATAAGATGGTGGCCGGGTTGGAGTTGGCAAGGAACATACCGATTATGACGTCCTCAGCCTGTTGTGCTTCCTCAGCAGAGACATGGTTCACGTTGCCGCGAGCATAGTTCTGCTGTCTACGGTTTCCTTGATTGTCCCCTCCGTTTGGTCGCGGGTTCTGTTTGGGCACGTTGCCTTGCTGTCCAGGGCCTCTCCTTGGGCACTGGCTCGCGAAGTGTCCTGTTTCCCCGCATGCAAAGCATGCCCTGTTGCCTACGGCAGCAGGTACGTTGGGGCGAGGGTTTTGAACAGAAGCGCCCATGTTAGGTCGGGGCACAGGAGGCATGGGCACACGAGGTGCTGGTGCAATGGGTCGTTGTTGTGGTGGCTGACTAGGGTGGTATGCAGGGGCGGTCGATCCATACTGTGGTGCGGCCGGGGCATGTACCGAGGTCGTACGTTGCTCCCTTGGGACTGGTATGGCATCTTCCTCTTGCACTCTCGCTCGATCTCTCGGATCTTGCTTTCCACTACTATAGCCTTGTCAACCAGTTTCTGAAAGCTTGCGTAGTCATTGTTGAGGAGCTGAACCTAGATCTCATTGTTCAACCCTCTCATGAACAGATATTGCTTCCTCTGGTCTGAGTTGACATCTTCAGGGGCATACCGGGACAGTTGTGTGAACTTGTTGAGATACTCATTCACGCTTCTCTGTCCTTTGCGGATACCTTCAAACTCCTGTCTCTTGAGCATCATTACACCAGCAGGGATGTAATGAGAGTGGAAGCTCTCCTTGAACTCAGTCCAAGTGATCGTCTCCGGGTCGACATGAGCATTGCATAGGGCATCCCACCAGTCAGCGGCAGCTCCCATAAGTTGGTGTGACGCAAAGAGAACCTTCTCTCGGTCATTGCACTGCACTATGGCAAGCTTCTTCTCCATGGATTTCAACCAGTCGTCGGCCTCCATGGGATCGTTAGCTTGAGCAAAGGTGGGTGGTCGAGTCCTCATGAACTCACCCAGTCTATTATGAGCCGGCGGCGGTGCTGGAACAGGGTTGTTGTTGTTGGCCTGCAACTGACCCAAAGTTTGGATCATGGTTTGCGTAAGTTGATTCTGCATGGCCATCAACAGTTTCAGGTGGTTCTCACCAGCTCCCGGGTTAACAGGAACTTCATCGTGACCATCCTCTTGGTTGTCACGGGCGTTCCTTTGGCCGGCGTTTCCTCTCACCATATGTGAGAGAGAACAAAATAGAATAGAAGGTTAGAAGGTTAGGTAGATCCTCTCAACTATATGCATCAAGGTGGGTTGGACTATATATATATATATATATATATATATATATATATATATATATATATATATATTAGCCCATATGAGGATGTGAACAAGTACCGAAGCGTCTCACATCTCTTTCTACTTATATGTGGATATGGACAACGTTTTGAGACATCCCACAACTCACACTAAGCACACATTTCACAAACAATCATTACAAGGGCTCACACAACTCCTATTTAAGGCTGATTTCCTATGGCAAGGTAGTTTCAAGGCCAATCTAAGCACCCTAGGCTTGCACCCTATGGCCAGCGTGGCTTAGCTACCAATTTGTGTCTGATACCAATCTGTGATTGTATCTAGGTGTGTAATCTACCCTTATCCGTGGCTTTCGATACCAATCTGTGTTTCCTATTTAGGCGTGTAACCCACTGTCAACCGTGACTCTGATATCAATCTGTGACGCCCTCAATTCTGTGGAAAACCACGGAACCGAGAACTGATGCATATGTGTGCCCAGGATGTTCATCACACATACACATATGTTCCACAAACTGAATTCAGAATATATATATATAACCGCGAATAACATAGTTTATTACAATGTTTTATGAGTCTTGGACTCATGCTCACAGCGGAAGTCTTAATCTAACAGCGGAAGTCTTCTAACTAGTGCAGAAGCAATTCTAAGCAATAGCGGCTCCATCTCTAGTTCATCCCCACAGGCAAGGTTGAGAACAGATTACGCGCCTAATGCTCCACTTGGTCTTCATAATAATCTTCTCCTGTTGTTGATGATGAAATAATAATGCAAGTTTGAGTACAATGATGTACTCAGCAAGTGCGGGAAAAATATGATATGTAGCTCATAACAAGGTAGGTATAAAAAGGCTCATTGCAGAAAGCAAAGTTATTTATCAAAACCATGATAAAACAGTAATTCATCTTTAAGTGAATGTAATCCCAACATGTGTTAAAATACCAATCATACCTCCATTATGCTCATTACCTTTCATGTCACAATCAATCAACCTCATTCTTGCTCACGAATACCTCCTCGTATTCGCTACCATCTCACAAATACCATCTCGTATTCGCTACCATCTCATCTCATAAACAACTTCGTCTCACACCGAGACCAACCTTGTTGTCATGAATCAACAGTCATACAACCAATCTTATCACCCGGACTCAACAGTCCCGAACAAAACCAAAACCAAACCATCCAAAACCATAACCAATAACCATCCCAACTAATCATGGAAGTTGGCCAGGCGCTCATGACCGTAAGCTCGGCTATCATGATAGTTTTAAGACTCTGCAGAGTTTGCACCTCTTTACCCACAAGTTTGTGATTTCGTCACCCGTCGGTGACTGCGGAACCTCCATTATACCAGTACACAACCATCGGTGTATGGCCAAGAGATCACAAAATAGCCTTTACAAAGCGGCTACTAGATGTATGGCCTCACTAAGGTTTCACCGGCAGGCTAGAATCTCCAATTCTCCCACCCACGGGCCCACTCTTGTGCCATGCAGTTCCCAGGGCAGTCCTCACTCGACTCCCATTCCCCGCGCCTTCCACGGTCCATAACAATCTAGCAACTTACCTAATTACTCAGCTAAGTCGCACCCATACTTGGCCTTGTGGTGGCACTGTTATCCTGGCATGTGCTTGCATGAACCGGTCCTTAAATCTACGGCAAGTAAAACCACCATCTCATGGTACCTCATTCACAAACCAGTCTTGCCTAGATCTCCCTCCGATCCATGTTCATTAACAACATCAGTTTCTCATTATCATTATGAGTGCAGTTAGCTAGACACATCTATCTCGCTTCCCAATCCCATGGACTCAGCGAAGCATAAAAGTAAAAACCATACCCGACTCAATAACATCCCTGGCGACAAGGGTGGTTTAACCGAAGCTAGTAAACTCCTATAAAAGGGTTTCCCATCATGTTTGACTCAGCACACACACCTTTTCGCAAACAAAACAGTTTTTCCAAAACATAGGATCAATATGGTCAAGGAGCACTTGCCTTGTTCTTGCGGTTCCGGTTGCTCTTGGATCTTGAAACCTTGTTGTTGCAGCTCATCGTAGACAGCTCCCTGAGCTTGTCCTGCTATACAGGATCGCGCACATACAAGATCCACAGCAATCAATATCATGCATAAACTTCAACTAGATGCGATGATGCATATGCATGCTATCCTAGGATCAGTGCACGCCACATGTCAGTGCCGGACCTTCCCTCTCTCCGGAGGTGAGCTCCGTGAATGCCACGCATCAAGTAGCGCCAGACACCCTTTTTCCTCAGAGACGGGCTCCGAGGTAGACACGTGTCCAACAGTGTCGGACTTCCCGGAGATAAGCTCCGGTGGCGGCATGTGTTCAATAGAACCAGACCTCTCGGAGGCGTCCTCCGAGATCGACACGTATCCCGCGCGATGGGTCCTCTGATTTCCGCGGTGACTAGCTCCGAAAGTGACATGTGTCCTGAGGAAATGCCTTTGCTTCTTCCGCAGAGGCTAGCTCTGGGGGCAACACGTGTCCCACAGGGTCGGACCTCTCCTCCTTTGCGGAGATGAGCCCCGAGCCTGCCACGTAGCCAGTTTAGCGGCGGACCTCTCCCCACTTCGCAGGGATGAGCTCCGAGCATGCCACGTGGCCAGCGGGCCGCGGAAGTTGTCTTCGACGCTTTCTAGAAACTGGATGCGGCTCTTATTGGCTATCTTTTTGATATTTTTCTCTGTTCCTACTTTTTTAAAATGTTCTCTCTTCATGAAACATGAATATATGCAGAAACCAAAAAAATGAGGGTGTCACAGCACCTCACCGCTGTGAAGTGGATTCTTCGGTACCTGCATGGAACCCTCGACTATGGCCTCCTCCTTCGACGTGATGCGGCCTCCGAGCTGGTCGTGTACACCAATGCTGACTGGGCAGGCTGCCCGGACACTCGCCGGTCTACCTCTAGGTACGCCGTCTTCCTGGGTGGTAATCTCGTCTCCTGGTCCTCGAAGTGACAGCACGTGGTGTCACGTTCGAGTGCTGAGGTGGAGTATCACGCCGTGGCTAACAGCGTGGCTGAGGCTTCCTGGCTTCAGCAGCTGCTTCAGGAGCTCCACACTCCCGTCGCAAGGAGCACCCTGATCTACTGCAACAATGTCAGCGTCGTGTACCTCTCCACCAACCCGGTCCGTCATCAGCGCACGAAGCATGTGGAGATTGACCTCCGCCTTGTTCGTGAGCAGGTTGCACGTGGCGAGGTTCGGGTACATCATGTCCCGACGACGATGCAGTTTGCCGACATCTTCACGAAGGGCCTCCCATCGTTGTTGTTCTCGGAGTTTCGGTCCAGTCTCAACATCTGCAGTGGCTAGATGTTGTGACTGCGGGGGTGTTAGACTGTGTAATTTAGTGGGCTAATCAGGGGCATTTTAGTCCTTTGTAGGGGATTAGGTTTAGGGGAAGTTTAGTCCTTCCCCCCCACCTAATCCCTCTATATAATGTACCCCCAGATTAATCATCCAATACAGTTTAGAATTGTTCCTCTCTAATACTAGGTATTGGAGTTAAAGATATGTGCTCTTAATCCTGTTTTATTTTTTTACTTGTATGTGCTTGAATCTACATGAGGTTTGCATTCTTCTACTAATTTTGATTAATGACAAATAAATTATTTACCCTGCTTTTAAGTACAAATTATCATTATGCAGCTCTCTATATTATAGCTTTGGTTGCAACATTTCGTTCTTCAGTTTACCCTGCTCATTGCAACAGTTTATAGATTGAATATATTTATAGGTTAGGACAAATAAGTGGTTTGGGTGGTAATGCATTGGCATTCTAGTACCCGGAATTTATTTTTTGTCCGAAATAGATATCAGTACCGGTTCATATCTGAAACCAGTTGCGATAATCGATTATTAGAACCGGTTCATAACTAGCTATAAACGTTTATGATAACACTTATCTGTACCACTAGTGATATTGTTTGTTATCAGTACCGAGTTTTTTGTACTGGTTTTAGAACCAATAGAAAGTAAGTTATGAACCGGTACGGACAATTGTAGTATTCAGCCTTGGGCATTAAATCAAAAGCCCAATATTCTTTTGAAAAGCAAGAAATGAATGACCCAGAGTAGAGCACTAGCCGTCGGGTCTGGTTTAAACAAACAACACGAATGGATACATTGATTTGAACCCCAACCAGACTAAAAACAATGTTACTGTCATCGAGACTGCTGCATTGCAAAACAAAGATTTTTCAGTTTTTTGGTTTCCAGTTGGATGATGACGACCATTGAGGGTATCTTATTGCTGGTCCAATGGATGTCATTTGTTGTTCAAGTAAGAAGGCGGTGTGCCAATGCAGTGGAGGATAATAAGTAAGCTGGCACTCTGTGCTAGCAATGTCGGGACCAGCGACCGTGGATCTAGCATAGGTGGGGAGCAAGACGACGTCCTTTTTGCTCGGTTGTGTGTGATTCGGATAGAACAAGGAAATGCAGTGACCGCTTGGTGGGATGGGAGGGCTGTCGTCATTGATAAATAAAACAGTTACCCTATCTTTTGTTTTTGATACAAAAAACGTGGTTGAAACTTCAGCTTGTTTTGTGGGATAGAATGGATCACATAGATGTTCTTTTGCTGCAAATATATTGTCAAGTGTGTAGCCGACACTTCTCCGGGCATGCTCTGGGCAGCCCGCGGAGGTTCTTTTTCGGAGGGGCTAGTCACTCACGGCGAGCTTACGCGTTAGGGACGATGGAGGGAGAAGCTTGACACAGGGATTTTTACGTGGTTCAGGCCCCCGGAGCGTAATACCCTACGTCCACGATGAGCGGAGTCCTGAGCTTGAGGATGACCTAAGCGCTCGGATGCAGGAGCGTAAGTGTGCCAAGACTCGAACCCTCAGGTGTGAATGGCTGAGGCGCGAACCGCTAAAGTGCCAACCCTGCGTGAGAGTGTGAAAAAGGTGAACCCTTTCTAACGTTGCCTACCCGAGCCTTTTATAGTCCAAGGCTCGGGTGGCTTACAAGGTGGGCCCGGGACCCGATACGTGGTCCCGGGGAGATTGCCTGCCATCTACCGTATCTGCAGTTACGCCAGTAGTTGTCTCTGGCGAGGGCTTCAAAGTCTTCGTTCCGCCGCCCTGCCCATGCCGCAAGCTAGTTATAGTGGTTGGCAGGGGCAGCAGGGGATGTCTTGTCACTATGTTTATTGGCGTGCAGCCTCTGACGTGGCGCGCCAGTCTTCACTACGATGTGATTGGGCGCAACGGCACCTGACAGAGGCGTGCTCCGCGTCTCCGCGCCTTGGGAAGGTGCGGGTCTTGAATACCTTGTACTGACAAGGTGTGGCGCGTCTTTACTCTTGCTGCCTACCGCGCGGGGGCAGGCAGCGCTGCTCTGCTGGCCACGTGGCGGCCTCAGAGCTCTCCTCTGAGGAGAGGGAGGTCCGGCCCCGCTGGACACGTGGAGCCTTCGGAGCTCTCCCCGTGGAGGGGGGAGGTCCGGCTCTGCTGGCCACGTGGCGGGCTCGGAGTCCTCCTCTGAGGAGAGGGAGGTCCGGCCCCGCTGGACACGTGGAGCCTTCGGAGCTCTCCCTGCGGAGGGGGGAGGTCCGGCTCTGCTAGCCACGTGGCAGGCCCGGAGCTCTCCTCTGAGGAGAGGGAGGTCCGGCCCCGCTGGACACATGGAGCCTCCGGAGCTCTCCCCGTGGAGGGGGGAGGTCCGGCTCAGTTGGCCATGTGGCGGGCCCGGAGCTTACCTCTGAGGAGAGGGATGTCCGGCCCTGCTGGACATGTGGCACCTTAAGAGCTATCCCTGCGGAGAAGGGCGAGGTCCTTAGGCAGTTTCCCCTGTGCGCGGGGGTACCCCATATTGAGGGTACCGACAGTGGCCCCCGGGCCCATCTCGGGGGAGATAGCGAGCCCGAGGTGGGTCCCCCATATATTCCACTCCACGCACCTTGTCGAAGACCCGCATTGACCGTTGCCAGCGCACGAACAGTCGCGGGATCGTGGGAGCGTGTGCCCCACTTGATGGTTGATTTTACTGTGGCGGTTCCCACGGCTGCCACTTTTGCACGTCGCAGCGCCTTTTCGGGAACCGCCAAAGCGTCTTGCCGGCTCGTCTCCTTGGGAGACTGACTTCTTGGCCCACCGCTTCAGATGGATGGCTTGGGTCCACTTGTCATGGACGCTTGGTCTTGGATCTGAAGCGATTGTCCAAGCGGCGTATTCGAAGAGTTTCGAATCGCTTTGAATCGCGCCTGGGAAGTTTAAAAGGAGATCTCACCCGCATCGCGGCTTCCCTTCGCACTTCCCAGCGCTTTCATCTTCCTTGTTTCCATGAGATCTTGCGCCCTTGTCTTCTCTGTGCTTGAGTTTCCATCTGCCATGGCTTCTAACTTGCCTCCGGAGAAGAAAGCGCCCAGTCTCCTCCGGTGGCGGCGTTTGCTCCAAGTCAGAGATCCAGGGCGCCTGCACGTCCTGCTTCTGGAGATGGTCTCTCGTTCGGTGGCGACTCCAAGAGGCCTCGGGCTCATCATCCCGATGGGACTCCTCTCGAGCGGCGATGGACTGAAGGTTCCCGGGCATCGCGTCCTCCTTCCTCACGAGGTGGAGCCTCGAGGGGGAGCGCTGGTGCGGCGATGCCCAGGGGCGAGTGTAGAGCTCAGGCGCCTGGGGCCTCGGGAGCCGGATCGGCGCCTAGGGGGGGATTCAGAAGCATCCCCTGCTCCGCCAGTCCAGGCGACTGCGGGGCAGCCTTCAGCAGCGACGGCAGGCTCTAGTGGACCTACCCCGGCTCGGAAGCCAGGGTTGAGAGCCCGTTGGAGCGCTCGTGTCCCCCGGTGAGTGTCGTCTACCGGGTTCGAGAGCCTGTATTCTTTCCTTCTTTTCTTAACTCGGGAGCCTCCCATGTTTGCAGGGACCCCTCGAGTGCCGGTAACGTTTCCGTTTCCCGGCCATCCCCGACCGACGGGGGATCTGCGCCGCAGAGCCTGGCAGCTGAAGCGGTTCCGGCGGCCCCCAAGCCGGCGCAGGCTCCTTCTGCGCCGGTCGGTCCGGCTACTGCGGCAGTGGCGACACCTACCGTTCATCCCCCTTCACCAGCTCAGGAGTCGGTTGTTGCTGAAGGTTCGGCGGGACCGGCTAGCGGTGTCCGGCCTCCTGCTGTCGAAGCGGGAGAAGCTGCCATGGGCCCTACGGCGGGCAGCGAACCGGGGTGCACCGGGAGCAAGCCTGCTCCAGTGCCGGCTTCTCCTGATCAGCGCCTTATCCCGGTCGCCGGAGTGTCAACTTCTCCTAAAGAGGACGTGATGGAGGAAGTCGGGGGCGCGGCTTCGGCCTATGCCGCCCCGCTGCCCTTGGCGGACGCCCTCGAGCTCGCCCAGACGAGCGTTCGGCAGGTTCTGGCCGCGCTCGGTCGCGAGTGGGTGGGGCAGGCAGAAGAGAGGGATCGCCTCCTCACCTGGGGGCGCCTCTTGAAGGAGTAGACCGAGGAGGTCAGGGAAGAGCTTGACTCGAGGCGGGCATCGCTCGATGTCATGGAGGCGCTCCTTGACCGTCAGAAGAGGGCCGTCGACCGCCTGGACTCTGAGACACGGCGGCTCCACAAGGAGGACCTCGAGGCACATGCCCGGACCGAGGTGAACTTCTCTGCCTTGGAGGAGGTGCAGCTGAAGCTGGCGTGCCGCGAGCGTGTCATTGCTGACCGAGAGCAGGCCGTGGCGGCTGAGGCGATGAAGGTCACCGCACAGCTGACGGCTGGCGAGGGCGACCTGAGGGCCCGAGCTAAGGAGCTGGAGACCCGGAAGGCAGATCTGGTCGCGAGGGAGGAGCAAGTCTCCCGAGAGCTCCAGGCGGTCCTGGATCGGGAGCTAGCTGCCGACTTCTGGGGTTCGGAGTTGGAGCGGCTTGCCCAGAGTCTTCAGCTCCGGGAAGACTCTCTGGCAGCCACGGAGAAGGAATTCTCCGAGGAGGGCCTCGACGCCTTGCTGGCAGCCCGCCGCGAGATGGAGGTGCTCCTGGCCTCGCGGTCCTCCGAGGCCCGGGCGGTTTCGAGCTTCGTCGACCAGGCAGGGTCCGCCCTGGTCCCCCTTGGCTTAAGCCCGGTGAGGGCAGCGGCCCCGGCGCAGAAGGTGGCCGAGGTGATCCCCGCGCTCGAGTCTATCAGCGCCAAGCTGAACAGGCCTGAAGCGGTGGTCGCCGGTGAGCTCGAGGAGGAGGGACGGGGCCTGGCAATGGAGGTTGCTACGCACGTGCTAGCGTGGTTCCGGAGCCGGGATCCCTCCTTCTCACTGGAGCCAGTGAGGCAGGGCCCCGCCGCGGAGCAGGAGGAAGCCGCCAGGGCTGAAGTCGGGGATGTGGCCGCCCTTGTAGCCTCTAGATTCCGGCGTGAGCCAGGGGAATCCTAGGGCTTGTATCTTTCTTTTTTGTTTTTGTTGAGTCTTTAGTCTAGCTCATGGAGCCTCGAATGAATAGACTCATGTTGTTTTCTACATCTGCTTACTTTTATCTTCTTCTTGGTTTGGCCTGCCCGAATCCTTAGCTCCGCAAGGTACTTAAAGGTCTTCACCAATCTTGAAGTCTTACAAAGATACCTTCCTAGGGTCCTTGCTGTGCTAAGGGCCCAAGGGGTCTCCGGAGCTCGCCCCGTGAGGACGGGGAGGTCTAGATCTGCCGACAACATGGCGGGCCCGGAGGTCTCCTCTGAGAAGATGGAGGTCCGACCCCACGGGACACGTGGAGCCTTCGGAGCCCACCCCTGTGGGAGGGGGGGGCGAGGCTCGGCTCTGCCGGCCACGTGGCGGGCCCGGAGCTTCCCTCTGAGGAGAGGGGAGCTCCGGCCCCGCTGGACACGTGGGGCCTTCGGGGCTCGCCCCTGCGGAAGGGGCGAGATCCGGATCCTCCGGTCTTGCGCTGGAGTAGTCGATAGCTTCTGCCTTCCCCTGTGCGGTTCCCGTAGATAAAACCTGAAGGTCCTGCACACAGGTAGAGGAAGTGTAATTCTCCTCGAGGGATTTCCCTTCCCCGTCTCTTAGTCTTATTTGGCTTATGGTCCTGGTCCGGTATACGGGGCTTGGGCAATTCTGTGCGCGAGGCGCCGGGGGTCCGACTCCCTCCGAGGTCAGCGTACGATCGTCCGGCCCCTAGTACCAGACCTAACGCCGGGGAGGCAGAGTGTACAGGCTTTCGGTACGGAACCAGGCAAAGCGGTTGTACTCCCCTGGACCTCCGAAGGACAGGGCGCGCACGCTTTGGGTCGGAACCAACAAAGCAGGCTACGCACCCTGGACCCTCCATGCACAGCGTAGGGCTTTCCTGGAGGTGACCAACTGGCACCACAACACCTGACTGGGGGAGTCCCGAAAGGCCCCCTGGCCATCGGCAGGTGCCTCAAGCGCAACCGCCTTCGGTAGGATAGCAAATGCTGACTATGGATGAGAGCGGAAAAGGGGAGCTAAATGTACGGTGAGCATACATGGAAAGTGCGGTCATAGAAATTAATGCGTAATTTAAATGAGCACATAAGTGAGAGCATGGTAGAACAGGTTTCTGTGTAAATGCCCATAGGAGGAAGGCAGGCTGCACATGGAGGCAATGACCCGCCCCATTAAGAAGGGAAGCAAGACTCTACGCGCTTGGGGTCGGAACCAGGCCAAGCTGAACGTAGTCCTGGACCGTCCCCTGAGGATTAGCTGCTCCGAGCGCTGTTCCTGGAGCCTATGGGATCCATTACAAAAAGGGAAAGGCATGTTCTACTAATGCTCTAGGGTTAGAACTTACTGTGATGTTCCATATTCCAAGGGTTCGGGAGTGGATCCCATCCTTGGTGGAGAGGCGTATGTACCTGGGGCGGCAATTTTTGTGACTCGGAAGGGACCTTCCCGGCTGGGGGAGAGTTTATAGGTCCTTCGGGGGAAAGTGTGCGCCGTGGCACCAGGTCGCCTTCTTGTAGCTCCCAGACGCGCTTGGTCCTTTGGCGGTAGCGCCGGAGCGCCAGCCGGGACTGTGCGTTGTGGAGTGTTGCTTGTAATCGTGCCTCGTCGACGAGGTCGATATCTTCACGCCGGAGCTGGTCCTGCGCGGCTTCTCCCGGGAGCCCCGGGGTACCTTCCTCTATTGGCTCAGGCCGACAAGAGGTAGGCGGACCCGGACTCTTCTTGGGGGACCCAGGATGTCTTCTTCCATTGGCTCAAGCCGACAGGAGGTTGACGGATCCTGGGCGGCCCTCGGGAGGTGAGGCCGAGGCACAGAGACGTGTGCTCGGGTGGAGCTGGCCCGGTTCTGCACCGCCGAGGGCTGGTGCTTGGGCTGCTGCAATTGCTTGGAGCTTTTCCAAGGCTGATACCGCAGCAGTGCAGTCTCCACAGATCTTTGGGGCAGTCGTAGTGGGCTACCGCCCTAACTCTTCATCGTTGGAGCTGGAGTCCTCATAGTTGTGCACCGCCTTCACGGCGCGCTGAGGCTCCTGGAACCCCACCTGGTGGTCGATGTTGTCTTGGGTGTCGACCTTCTGCTGGCCCTCCCTTTGACGGAGGGAGGGGCGTCAGCACGCGGTTGCTTCCCCTTGCGGAATCGCTCCACGAGCTTCTGAATCTCCCGGCACTCAGCAGCAGTATGGCTGCTGGTGTTGTGCACGGGGCACGGCTCGCCTTGGTCACCATCTGGGGCTGGTGACTGCCGCTGCCTCTTGTCGGGGCGTGGCCCCTGAGCTCCACTGGGTGCTGCTGCTGCAGCAACGGGAGGTGCGGTCGGTGGCTTCATCTTGCCACCGCCCCGGTTCTTGATGTTCTTGCTGCTTCCATGAGAAGCAGCGCTAGATCCGGGCTGTCCTCCTGATTCAGAGGCTGGCTGTGAGTGCCAGTTCCGCCCTTCTGCTGCCCTGGCGCACTTGTCCGCCAGGCTGAAGAGCTCTGAGACGTCGCGAACCTCTCTGGTCGCGAGCTTCTCAAGCATCTTCTTGTCCCGTACACCCTGCCAGAACGCCACCACCACAGAAGCATTTTGGATATGCGGGATGGTGTTCTGTACCTAGGAGAACTGCTGGATGAAGGAGCGCAGCGTCTCTCCAGGTTGTTGTTGGATGGCGTGGAGGTCGATCTCCGTGCTAGGCCGGGTGTAGGAGCTGCCGAAGTTAGCAGAGAACTGCCGGCAGAGCTCTCCCCAGGAGGTTATGGAACCCTGGGGGAGATTCATGAGCCAAGAGCGGGCTGGGCCGGTCAATGCGATGGGGAAGTAGTTGGCCATGACGGCCTCGTCCCCTCCTGCAGCAAGGATGGCGGTGGAGTAGATCTGGAGGAACTCCGCCGGGTTGACGCTGCCGTCGTACTTCTCGGGCAGGTGCGGCCGGAACTTGCGTGGCCACTTCGCGAAAAGAAGGTGTGGTGCCAGGGCCGCACATCCTGCTCCTGTTGCTGCAGGTGTTGGTGCCGTGAACGCTTGGTTCGTTGTCGGCACTGTATACCCCGGTATGGGCAAGGCTGCGCCATAGACCGGGGGCACCATTTGCAGGGTATATGAATGGGGCATATGTTGCGTGGCGTATTCCTGGGGCAGAGATCGCGTGGCGAACGTCTGCGGCTCAGGCTGGGTCGAGGCGGTTGACATGCTATCGCCGGCCTCTTGGTTGCGACGCCTTTCTCGCCGTCGCTCGATGACCACTCAAGCATCTTTTCCCATGTGGCGCCGTTCCAGCTTCGACCTCAGGTCCGCCGATGGGAGCCTGGTGGAGCGGGAATCTGCCGTCTGCCCGTCAACCGTTGGTGTGTGCGTCAGCGACACAGCCGGTTGACTGGGACGTCGTCCCCGCCGAAGTTGAGGGTTGGCGGCGACGACGAGACGGTCTACGTCGCGAATCCACTGCTAGGTCGCTGACTGAGGCGCGTCCCCAGCAGGTGGATTGCGCAGTAGCGCTCGTGCTGCAGCTAGTGCGCCCCCGTGGGAGGCACTCAGCGCTGCAGTGGATCTTGCGCTCGCTGGAGCCTGCGCTGCCGGAGTCGGCTGCTAGCTCCCAGCTTGCACCGACACACTCCGTCCTGAGTGTGTCGAGACGTAGTCCCCGCTGGTCACCGTTCGTCGCGAACGTGGGCGGGGAGAGCTTGCCGCTGAAGGAAGCTTCATCATCTCCGTCGGCGGAAGCTCGTCGCGCAAGGGAAAAGCCCCCTACCTGGCGCGCCAAATGTCGAAGTGTGTAGCTGACACTTCCCCCGGGCCTGCTCTGGGCAGCCCGCGGAGGTTCTTTTTCGGAGGGGCTAGTCACTCACGGAGAGCTTACGCGTTAGGGATGATGGAGGGAGAAGCTTGACACAGGGATTTTTACGTGGTTCAGGCCGCCGGAGCGTAATACCCTACGTCCACGATGAGCAGAGGTGCTCGTTGTATTGCTTGGTGCTCAGAACCGGAGTCCTGAGCTTGAGGATGACCTAAGCACTCGGATGCAGGAGCGTAAGTGTGCCAAGAGTCGAACCCTCATGTGTGAATGGCTGAGGCACGAACCGCTAAAGTGCCAACCCTGCGTGAGAGTGTGAAAAAGGCGAACCCTTGCTAATGTTGCCTACCCGAGCCTTTTATAGTCCAAGGCTCGGGTGGCTTACAAGGTGGGCCCGGGACCCAACAGGTGGTCCCGGGGAGATTGCCTGCCATCTACCGTATCTGCAGTTATGCCGGTAGTTGTCTCTGGCGAGGGCTTCAAAGTCTTCGTTCCGCCGCCCTGCCCATGCCGCAAGCTAGTCGTAGTGGTTGGCAGGGGCGGCAGGGGATGTCTTGTCACTGTGTTTATTGGCGTGCAGCCTCTGACGCGACGCGCCAGTCTTCACTGCGATGTGATTGGGCGCAACGGCACCTGACAGAGGCGTGCTCCGCGTCTCCGCGCCTTGGGAAGGCGCGGGTCTTGAATACCTTGTACGGGCAAGGTATGACGCGTCTTTACTCTTGCTGCCTACCGCGCGGGGCAGGCATCGCTGCTCTGCTGGCCACGTGGCGGGCCCGGAGCTCTCCTCTGAGGAGAGGGAGGTCCGGCCCCGCTGGACACGTGGAGCCTTCGGAGCTCTCCCCGCGGAGAGGGGAGGTCCGGCTCTGCTGGCCACATGGCGGGCCTGGAGCCCTCCTGTGAGGAGAGGGAGGTCCGGCTCCGCTGGACACGTGGAGCCTTCAGAGCTCTCCCGGCAGAGGGGGGAGGTCCGGCTCTGCTGGCCACATGGCGGGCCCGGAGCTCTCCTGTGAGGAGAGGGAGGTCCGGCCCCACTGGACACGTGGAGCCTCCGGAGCTCTCCCTGTGGAGGGGGGAGGTCCGGCTCAGTTGGCCACGTGGCGGGCCCGGAGCTTACCTCTAAGGAGAGGGATGTCCGGCCCCGCTGGACACGTGGTGCCTTAGGAGCTCTCCCTGCGGAGAAGGGTGAGGTCCTTAGACAGTTTCCCCTGTGCGCGGGGGTACCCCATATTGAGGGTACCGACAGATATCGACATAGAAAACATAACGACCACAAATATATTAGCTACGGTCTCCAGCTGAAGTCGACAAAAAGCAACACAAAATGAACACTGCAATACAAGGACTTTAATCCATACCATATAATCTAAGACAGACCTTATCACAGCTGATGTGCCTCATTCATTAAGGAGATGTTCTCATTTGGCCATGTCATAGGTAAATAGCACAGTTGATATACACCATTTAGTAGCTACCGAGAGCACACAACCAAGGGCTCCAAATCGGTCCAGCCGCAACTATAAACTGTCGTCTAGAGGCGTAACCCAGGCACACCCCTCCATGGCCCATCTGATGGTGTCGCCTCATGCGGCAGCGGCGCAGACCGGCAGATCGTTCTCCTCTGTCGGCCGCTGCTTGAGGACGGGGTTGCTCTCGAAGAAGTTGACCGGCTTGAGGTCGAAACTGGAGGACACGGTGGGCATGATGGGGAAGTCCTCCTGGCAAGGGATGTGGTGGAACCCCAGCGTGTACCACAGCACCAGATCCTTGTTCTCAATCGGACGGTTCCTGTTCCGCCACATATATATATAGATCACATTGTTATGTTAGATCAAAAGGACCATAAAAGTTTCTCCAGTTCGATGGATCAACATATGTATATATACTCACCTCTCAGACCATGTAGCCAGCGTGTCCTCCCCTTTACTCTGATACACGAACAGACCACCGGCCCATTCCTCGCTCTTGTTGTAGGGTGTCACCCATATCTGTTTTGTAAGAGTAAATAAAAAGTAATGTTACATAAACCATATATTCCTTTCATTCACAAATTATTACCGTTGGGACAACATAATTCTAGTTTAAATTTTAATTAATTCTTGGCATATATTTGGAGATATCTCACCTGGTTGTTTGTGAAAGCACCTCTCTTCTGTGGCGGATCCTCTTGGTCCAACAAGCTCGCAGCAGTACCGGCAGGGACGACCTTGTAGCCGACCGGGTTCCCAACACGTGTCTTCTTTGTCGGGTTAATAACGTGGAACTCGGCAGGCTCGTAGAGCTTCAGGCGGACCCGGGCGTCCTTCTCGGTCTGGGCGACGTGTCGGGTGGCCTTGAGGTAGCTCCGCCGGGGAGACTCCCCGGGCGTGGTCACCTGCCGGGCCATCTCAACCCGGACGAAGGAGTTGTTGGCGCCGTCCACGTCCATGTCGAGGCGAAAGGTGACGAAGTGGTCGTGGATGACACCGATGACGTTCTCGGAGAGGAGGGTGCCGTGCATGTCCTCGTTCTTCCGGACCTGGTTCATGTGGGCGTACGGCGTGGCCTTCACCATGAGGATCCCGCTGAGACCAACCTGCGACAATGCATTTGTGCCGTTGCACAAAAACAAGGGTGAGCCACCATGGCGATGTGGATAGTTAAGCGACTCGAAACAACACAACTATGGATAAAAAGTTATTGGAAGACGTAATTATAGTATGCGCTCTAGCTGAATTATCGGTACAAACAAGAAATGCTAAATGAATATTGTTTTTGCTAAAGACACGAACAGGATAACGGACATCGACAATCCCTTGACAAATGAAAACAAGGAAAATGACACTCATTTGTTTGACAGTTTGGGTGGTGGCCAGTAGGATCCAATGGTTGTGGACGTTCGTGTGATGTGAAGCTCCACTACCAAGGATCCCTGATCCTTGTATTTTGAAAATCAACAAATAACTGGACCTATGAGAATCTAACTGCTGCTAGTCCTCCAGACAGTAGACACATATATTTTTTCTTATAACACCAACTGTCTTGAGAACTAAAACTCATGGCACAAAAAAATCCTTAGAACTGAAATTGACATCCTCTAAGCTATGCGTTAATTTGTCCCCACTTGTTCCTTTTGATGAGAGGTGGTGGTCGATGGTTAGGTACCTTGATCCGGACAAGACCATCCATCTGGAACTCCCAGTCCACGATGTAGTCGTAGTTAGCAACGGACGCCGCCATGCGCGCCACCAACGTCACCATCGGCCGCGACTCCCTTATCTGTATCACACCGCCGCATTGTAGGAGAGCACACAGCAAACACATCAGTGTCACTCCAAGACAAATCGACACAACACAGTTACATCATGGGTAGAGGGACAGATCGATTGATAGCTATCTCTAATTCCACCTACTCTGTGCTTTGGAGCCTTTCTATAGGAGGGCATTGATATCGTACAAAATTGAGAAAGGTTTTTCATTTCTTCTGCAAATTTCTGCTTTCTTACATGAGCAAAAAAATTTGACCCTTTTAAACCATAACTGCAATATATTTTTTTAATTATTTTGCTTGCGTGATGCCAGTAGTTTAACTTCAACATAGAAAATGGTCAAGTTCAATTGGTGACGGATCATGATCAGTGCCTAGTACACATCAAGCCACAATAGTCTATGTCATCCATTGGCACCAGTGCTTATATATTAGAGTACAGACACACATTCTCTAGCTAAAGGTCTGACTATACTGAAAAAGAAATGTATCAGGCAAGTATTTGTGAACGGGAATGTTAATTTTCAATCGACTGAAATATAGGGTCCTTTCACTCAACACGTGAGAAAACCGATTTATTTCAAGATTCGTGCGATCACTACTACAACAAGCTTCATCTCACACGGCTCTAAGCGTATTAGCACACACGGTTTTCAAAACCGCCTGAAACGAAGCGTCTATGATAATCAGCAATTTTCACAGGCGGAAATTTAAACCGCCTGGTGAAAAAGGTTATCACGGGCGGTTCTATACCTACGACTAGCCGCCTATGAAGACTCTTTATCACAGGAGGAAACTTAAACCGCCTATTGTTAGTTGTTTTCTTCTATTTTTATAAGATTATATGTTGACTATAGAAAAAATTATTGATATATATATTGACTATAGAAAAAAGATTGTAAGTTACTGTCGAAGTGTGTGGTCGATACTTCCCCCGGACCTGCTCTGGACAGCCCGCGGAGGTTCTTTTTCGGAGGGGCCAGTCGCTTGCGGAGAGCTTAAGCGTAAGGGGCGAGTGAGGGAGGAGCTTGACACGGCGAGTTTTACGTGGTTCGGGCCGCCGGAGCGTAAAACCCTACGTCCACGGTGAGCAGAAGTGCTCGCTGTATTGCTTGTTGCTCAGAACCGGAGTCCTAAGCTTGAGGATGAGTTATGCCTAGGGTGTGAGTTGCTGGAGTGCGAACCCTTGCTAACGTTGCCTACCCGAGCCTTTTATAGTCCAAGACTCGTGTGGCTTACAAGGGGGGTCCGGGACCCGAAAGGTGGTCCCGGGGAGATTGCCTGCCGACTATCGTATCTGCAGTTATGTCGGTAGTTGTCTATAGCGAAGGCTTCCGAGCCTTCGTTCTGCCGCCGTGCCCATGTCCCAAGCTAGTCGCAGTGGTTGATGACGGCGGGGACGGCAGGGGATGTCTTGTCGCTGTGTTTATTGGCTGGCAGGTTCTGACACTGCGCGCCAGTCTGCGATGCGACTGGGCGCAACGACACCTGACAGAGGCGTGCTCCGCGTCTCCGCATCTTGGGAAGGCGCGGGCCTTGAAGACCTTGTACGGGAAAGGTATGGTGCGTCTTTACGCCTGCTGCCTACCGCGCGGGGGCAGGCAGCGCTGTTCTGCTGGACACGTGGCGGGCCCGGAGCTCTCCTCTGAGGAGAGGGAGGTCCGGCCCTGCGGGACATGTGGAGCCTTTGGACCTCTCCCGGCGGAGGGGGGAGGTCCGGCTTCTGTAGGCCACGTGGCGGGCCTGGAGCTCTCCTCTGTGGAGGGGGAGGTCCGGTCCCACGGGACACGTGGCGCCTTCGGAGCTCTCCCCACGGAGGGGAGGTCGGCTGCTGCTGGCCATGTGGCGGGCCCGGAGCTCTCCTCTGAGGAGGGGGAGGTCCGGCCCCGCTGGACACGTGGCGCCTTCGGAGCTCTCCCTACGGAGAAGGGCGAGATCCTTAGGCATTTCCCCTGTGCGCGGGGGTACCCCATATAGCGGGTACCGACAGTGGCCCTCGGGCCCATCTCGGGGGAGATAGCGAGCCCGAGGTGGGGCCTCCGTCTCTTCTGTTGGACTGCTTGCGGGGCTTCTGTTGGACTGGTCGGGCGTCGGGGAAGCTCCGGATGTGCATCGACTACACCAGTCTCAAAAAGGCATGTCCCAAAGATCCATTCCCTCTCCCTAGAATAGATCAAATAGTAGACTTGACATCAGGCTGCGATATGTTGTGCTTCCTAGACGCCTACTCGGGTTTCCATCAGATCCCTATGTCTAGAGTAGATGAAGAGCACACCTCCTTCATCACAGTAGATGGTCTGTACTGCTATGTCTCTATGCCTTATAGCCTAAAGAACGCTCTCCCTACCTTTGTACGTGCAATGCACAAAACCTTCGGGGAGTTGATAAGAGATTTAGTTGAGGTGTATGTCGATGACATCGTTGTTAAGGTCAGGCAGAGTTCATCCCTACTAGATAACCTGGCCTTAGTCTTCGACAAACTACGCTCTACGCGCACCAAGCTGAACCCCGACAAGTGTGTGTTCGGCGTATCCTCTAGAAAACTCTTAGGATTCCTGGTCTCACACCGAGGAATTGAGGCTAACCCAGAGAAGATCAAGGCCATCGACTTGATGCGGCCCCCCGCCCGCATCAAAGAAGTCCAGAAACTCACGGGATGCCTAGCCGCGCTGAGTCGGTTTATACCGAGGTTAGCAGAGTGAGCGCTCCCCTTCTTTAAGCTTCTGCGCAAGTCCGGTCCATTTTCTTGGACCGAGGAAGCAGAAGAAGCTTTCCAGGAGCTGAAGCAACTCCTGACAGCCCTACCCATAATGGTAGCCCCCGAGCCCGAAGAGCATCTGTTGCTCTACATCACGGCGACAGCTGAAGTGGCGAGTATGGTCCTCGTCGCAGAGCGGCCAGACCTCTCATCGGAACAGCCTGCTCCGGTAGCAGGAGACAGGCGCTAGGAAACCCCGGAGGTCCAAGACGACCCCCCGGATCTCCAAGACAACCTCCTGGAGGTCCAAAACGGACCCCCGGACCTCCATGACAACCTCCCGGAGGACCAGCAGGACCTCCCGGAGGTGCAACGGGACCCCCCGGAGGTCCAACAGAACCTCCCGGAAGTCCAACGGGACCTCCCGGAGGTCCAAGGCGGCTTGGGAGACTTCGAGTATCAGCTCCCGGCAGCCTCCCTGGGTCCACCCACCTCCCGTAGGCCTGAGCCCATGGATGAAGATATCTCTGACCTGGGAGGGAGGGAGGGTCCGAACCATCTAGAGGCCTGTCTACTACATCAGCGAGGTCCTCCATGACGCCAAGACAAGGTACCTGGAGGTCCATAAGCTGCTGTATGCAGTGCTCGTGGCGTCCAGGAAGCTCCGCCACTACTTCCAAGCCCACCGGGTCTCGGTGGTCACCTCCTATCCGCTGAAGGCTATCCTTCACAGCCCCCACGCGACTGGCAATGTCGCTAAATGGGCAGCGGAGCTGGCGGAGTTTTAGCTGGACTTCCTTCCTCATCATGCAGTCAAGAGCTAAGCACTGGCTGACTTCGTGGCTGAGTGGACGCCAACGAAGGCTGACCCAGGGGGCCATGAAGATGGTGAACTAGAGCGCCGAGCTCCGGCCTTCACCGGGCCTTACTGGACGCTCTTCTTTGACGGCTCCTCGCGAAAGCAGGGGGCCAGTGCCGGCGTACTGCTTCTCATGCCATCGGGGGAGCAGTTTGGGTATATGGTGCGTCTCCATTTCAAGGCAACCAACAACATGGCAGAGTATGAAGCACTCATCTTTGGCCTAAAGACAGCCCTGTCTCTGGGTGCTCGCCAGTTGTTGGCACAGGGTGATTCCCAGCTAGTTATCAAGCATGTTAAGGGTGAATGCTCCTGCAATGACCCACAGCTAGCTGCTTACCTGCTCCATGTGCAGATGTTGGAGAAAGACTTCCTCGCCCTGGACCTGCGCCACGTACCGCGCGCTGGCAATGCCGCAGCTGACGACCTCTCAACGAAGGTCTCCACCGGAGCCCCTGTGCCCGAAGGAGTCTTCGAGAGGACATTGCTGTGGCCCACAGCCCGGCCCGCCGAGCCGGGCGAAGGGGGCTGGACCAGCACCTCGAAGCTAGCGGTCCCGGCGGCCCTGCAGCCATGGACGCCGCCAAGGATCGTAAGCGTCACTGGGGACTCCGTGCAACCCAGCGCTCAAGATCCAGACGCTCAAGTCAGACCCGATGCATGGATCACGGAGATCCGGTACTACTTGAAAGACAACATCCTCACTGATGAACGTGTATCCGCTGAACGGATCGTGCGCATGGCTAAGAGATACGCGTTGGTAGAAGGGGATCTCTACCGATGTGGCGCCAACCACGTCCTATTGCGGTGCATAACCCAGGGGAAAGGCTGCGACTTGCTCACTGAGATCCATGGAGACGAATGTGGGAGTCACTCTTCCTCACGCACGCTTGTCGGTAAAGCCTTCCGGCATGGCTTCTACTGGCCGACAGCACTCCAGGATGCCGTCAAGCTGGTCGAGAGCTGCAAGGCGTGCCAGTTCCACGCCAAGCAGATCCATACACCGGCTCAGGCGGTACAGATGATCCCGCCCTCATGGTCGTTTGCCGTATGGGGGCTGGACATCCTGGGACCATTCCCCAGAGCCGTCGGGGGATTCCGGTACCTCTATGTCGCCATCGACAAGTTCACCAAGTGGCCGGAAGCCACACCAGTCGCCACCATTGTTGAAGTGTGCGATCGACACTTCCCTCGGGCCTGCACTGGGCAGCCCACGGAGGTTCTTTTTTCGGAGGGGCTAGTTCCTAGCGGAGAGCTTGCGCAGATGGACGAGTTAGTGAGAGCTTGACACGGGGAGTTTTACGTGGTTCAGGCCGCCGGAGCGTAAAACCCTACGTCCATGGCGAGCTATGGAGCTCGCTGTATTGCTTGCTGCTCAGGGCCGGGGGCCTGAGCTTGGGGGTGAGTTACAGCTTGAGATTGTATGGCTGGCGTATGAGTTGCAGAATGCGAACCCTTGCTATCGACGCCTACCCGAGCCTTTTATAGTCCAAGGCTCGGGCGGCTTACAAGGGAAGCCGGGACCCAACAAGTGGTCTCGGGAAGATTGTCTATTATCTACCATATCTGTAGTTATGCTGGTGGTTGCCTCCGGTCGAAGGCTTCTGAGTCTTCCTTTTGCCGCCCTGCCCATGCCGTGCGCTAGTCGTAGTGGTTGATGACGGCGCAGGCGGCATGGGATGTCTTGTCGCGGCGTTTATTACCTGTCAGGTTCTGACACCGCGCGCCAGTCTGTGATGCGACTGGACGCAACGGCACCTGACAGGCGCGTGCTCCGCATTTCCGCGTCTTGGGAAGACGCGGGCCTTAAATACCTTGTACGGGCAAGGTGAGGGGCGCCTTTACGCCCGCTGCCTACCGCTCGGGGGCAGGCAGCACCGTTCTTCTAGCCACGTGGCGGGTCCGGAGCTCTTCTCTGAGGAGAGGGAGGTCCGGCCCCGCTGGACGCGTGGCGCCTTCGGACCTCTCTCCCGCGGAGGGGGAGGTCCCTCTTCTGCATGCCATGTGGCGGGCCCGGAGTTCACCTCTTAGGAGAGGGAGGTCCGGCCCCGCTGGACGCGTGGCGCCTTCGGACCTCTCTCCCACGGAGGGGGAGGTCCGGCTTTTGTATGCCATGTGGCGGGCCCGGAGCTCTCCTCTGAGGAGAGGGAGGTCCGGCCCCGCCAGACGCGTGGCGCCTTCAGAGCTTTCCCTGCGGAGAAGGGCGAGCACCTTAGGCATTTCACCCTGTGCGCGGGGGTACCCCATATCTTAGGTACCGACAGTGGCCCCCGGGCCCATCTCGGGGGAGATAGCGAGCCCGAGGTGGGACCTCCGTCTCTTCCGATCCGCGCACTTTCTCTAAGTCCCGACTTGACCGCTGCCGGAGCACGAACGGCCGCAGGGTCGTGAGGGCGTGCGCCCACTTGATGACTGCTTTTACTGCGGAGACGGGAGCCCTGACCATGTTGAACACGCAGGGCTTTCGGAGCTCTTTCACCGCGGGGGTAGGTCCGGCTTCCGCCTGCCACGTGGCGAGCCCGGAGCCCCTCTCAAGGAAGGAGAGAGTTCCGGGCCTGCTGGACACGTGGGGCCCCCGGGTCCCGCCCCCTCTAGCCCCGGGTCAAAGTAGTTGTTAGCTCCTTTCCCCCTACTTCACACAGTCCTCGTTGCCGCGACCTGGAAGTCCTGCACACAGGTAGAGGAAACGTAATTCTCCTTGGGCCCCCCCCGCTCCCTTATCTCATAGTCTTATTTGACTTACAGCCCCCAACCATATGCTTGATGCTTGGGGACTTGTAGAGAGGGGAGCTGAGCACATGACAACCATGTACTGCAAGGGTGATAAAAAATAACTCAATTCACAATTCAAATGAGTACAAGGAAAGAGCAAAGTAGGGCAGACTTCTTTTCGTACAACCCTCCATAGGAGGAAGGCAGGCTAAACATGGAGGCCACAACCCACCCCATTAAGAGGGGAAGCAAGACTCTACGCGCTTGGAGTCAGAACCAGGCAAAGCTGAACGTAGTCCTGGACCGTCCCCTGGGGTTTAGCTGCTCCGAGCGCTGCTCCTGGACTCTATGGGGTTCATTACGAAAAGAAAGTACTGACCTATTTTTGCTCTTAGGGGTAGAACTTACGGAAGTGTTCTATGTTCCAAGGATTCGGGAGCAGGTCCCCATCTTCGGTGGAAAGGCGCACACACCCGGGGCGGCATACTTTCGTGACTCAGAAGGGGCCTTCCCAACTAGGGGAGAGTTTGTGGGCCCCTTCGCGAGGAAGTATGCGCCGCAACACCAGGTCACCTTCCTGCAGCTCCCGGGCACGCACAGACCTCTGGTGGTAGCGCCGAAGCGCCTGTCTGTACCGCGCGTTACGGAGTGCCGCATGTAATCGGACCTCATCAACGAGGTCGATCTCTCCACGCCGGAGGTTGTCCTGCGTGGCCTCGTCGTAAGCTCGGACACGGCGAGACTTCATGGTGATTTCTGGGGGGAGTACAGCTTCGGCCCCGTACACCATGAAGAAGGGTGTCTCCCCGGTGGCCCGGCTCTGGGATGTCCGGTTAGCCCATAGTGTGCTCGGAAGTTCATCTACCCAATTGGCACCATGCTTCTTCAGGCTGGCGAAGGTACGAGTCTTGAGGCTCCGGAGAATCTCCGCATTGGCCCTCTCGACTTGCCCATTGCTCTTCGGGTGAGCGACAGAGGCATAGCATACCTGAATGCCAAGGTCCTCGCAGTAGTCTTGGAACGCTGCGCTGGTGAACTGGGTCCCATTGTCAGTGATGATCCTATTTGGGACCCCGAACCGGCAGACAATGGACCTGATGAATTTTACTGCTGATTGTTTATTGATGGTGACAACTGGTGTAGCTTCCGGCCATTTGGTGAACTTGTCGATAGCGACATAGAGGTACCGGAACCCCCCGACGGTTCTGCAGAATGGTCCCAGGATGTCCAGCCCCCACACGGCAAACGGCCACGAGGGCGGGATCATCTGTACCGCCTGAGCCGGTGTTTGGATCTGCTTGGCGTGGAACTGGCACGCCTTGCAGCTCTCGACCAGCTTGACGGCATCCTGGAGTGCTGTCGGCCAGTAGAAGCCGTGCCGGAAGGCTTTACCGACAGGCGTGCGTGAGGAAGAATGACTTCCACATTCGCCTCCATGGATCTCAGCGAGCAAGTCGCAGCCTTCCCCCTAGGTTATACACCGCAATAGGATGTGGTTGGTGCCACGCCGGTAGAGATCCCCCTCTACCAGCGCATACCTCTTAGCCATACGCACAATCCGTTCAGCGGTTGCATGTTCATCAGGGAGGATATTGTCCTTCAAGTAGTCTCGGATCTCTGTGATCCATGCATCGGGTCTGACTTGAGCTTCTGGATCTTGTGCGCTGGGTTGCACGGAGTCCCCAGTGACGCTTACGATCCTTGGCGGCGCCCACGGTTGTAGGGCCGCCGGGACCGCCAGCTTCGAGGTGCTGGTCAAGCCCCCTTCGCCCGGCTCGGCAGGCCGGGCTGTGGGCCGCAGCAACGTCCTCTCGAAGACTCCTTCGGGCGCAGGGGCTCCGGTGGAAGCCTTCGTTGAAAGGTCATCGGCTGCGGTATTACCGGCGCGCGGTACGTGGTGCAGGTCCAAGGCGAGGAATTCTTTCTCCAACATCTGCACGTGAAGCAGATATGCAGCTAGCTGGGGGTCATTGCAGGAGCATTCGCCCTTGACTTGCTTGATGACCAGCTGGGAGTCGCCCTGTGCCAACAACTGGCGAGCGCCTAAAGACAGGGCAGTCTGCAGGCCAAAGATGAGTGCTTCATACTCCGCCATGTTGTTGGTTGCCTTAAAATTGAGACGCACCATATACCCAAACTGTTTCCCCGATGGCATGAGGAGCAGTACGCCGGCACCGGCTCCCTGCTTTCGCGAGGAGCCGTCGAAGAAGAGTGTCCAGTGGGGTTCGGTGAAGACCGGAGCTTGGTGCTCCGGTTCTCCGCCCCCATGGCCCCCTGGGTCAGTCTCCGTTGGTGTCCACTCCGCCACAAAGTCAGCCAGTGCTTGGCTCTTGACTGCATGGCGTGGGAGGAAGTCCAGCTCAAACTCCGCCAGCTCCGCCGCCCATTTAGCAACGTTGCCAGTCGCATGGGGGCTGTGAAGAATTGTCTTCAGTGGATACGAGGTGACTACCGAGACCCGGTGGGCCTGGAAGTAATGGCGGAGCTTCCTGGAGGCAACGAGCACCGCATACAGCAGCTTGTGGACTTCCAGGTACCTTGTCTTGGCATCATGAAGTACTTCGCTGATGTAGTAGACAGGCCTCTGTACGGATCGAACCCTCTTTCTCAGGCCTGGGGGGTCCTCGTCCATTGGCCCACTGGAGGTGGGCGGACCCATGGGGGCCTCCGGGAGCTGGGACCCGGAGGCCCTTAAGCTATCTTGATTGTCCGAGAGCTCCGGGGGGTCTTGGGGGACCTCTGGGAGGTCCCATTTGGCCCCCGGGGAGTCCCGCGGGGCCCCCGGGGGTTTATCTTGGAGGTCCGGGAGACTGCCCGGGACCTCCGGGAGGCCGGCCTGGACCTCCGGGAGGTTGCCTTGGAGGCCCGGGAGACCGTCTTGGTCCTGTGGGGCCTCCTGGCGTCTGTCTTCTGCTACCGGAGCAGGTTGTGAAGATGAGGGGTCCGGCCGCTCTGCGACGAGGACCATACTCACTACTTCAGTTGTCGCCGCGATGTAGAGCAACAGGTGCTCTCCGGGCTCAGGGGCTACCATGATTGGTAGGGTCTTCAGGAGTCGCTTCAACTCCTGGAAAGCCTCTTCTGCTTCGTCAGTCCAGGCAAAAGGGCCTGACTTGCGCAGGAGCTTAAAGAAAGGGAGTGCCTGCTCTGCTAGCCTCGGCATAAACCGACTCAGCACGGCTAGACATCCTGTGAGTTTCTGGACATCCTTGACGCGGGCAGGGGGGCCGCATCAAGTCGATGGCCTTGATCTTCTCTGGGTTGGCCTCAATCCCCCGGTGTGAGACCAGGAACCCTAAGAGCTTCCCAGAGGACACGCCGAACACACATTTATCTGGGTTCAGCTTGGTGCGCGTAGAGCGCAACTTGTCGAAGACTAAGGCTAGGTTATCTAGCAGGGACGGACCCTGCTTGACCTTGACAACTATGTCATCGACATACACCTCAACCAGGTCTCTTATTAACTCCCCAAAGGTTTTGTGCATTGCCCGCACAAAGGTGGGGAGTGCATTCTTTAGGCCGTAGGGCATAGACACATAACAATAAAGGCCGTCTACTGTGATGAAGGAGGTGTGCTCCTCGTCCTCCCTAGACATGGGGATCTGGTGGAAACCCGAGTAGGCGTCTAGGAAGCACAACATATCACAGCCTGACGTTGAGTCTACTATTTGATCTATTCTAGGGAGAGGGAATGGATCTTTAGGACATGCCTTATTGAGACTGGTGTAGTCGATGCACATCCGGAGCTTCCCGCCAGCCTTCGGGACAACGACGGGGTTCGCCAACCATCGAGGGTGGTGGACCTCCCGTATGAAGCCAGCGTCTAGCAGCTTCTTGACTTCTTCACGGATGAAGTTCTGCCGCTCGATGGACTGCTTGCGGGGCTTCTGTTGAACCGGCCGGGCGTCAGGGAAGACTTTCAAGTGGTGCTCGATCACCTTCCTGGGGATCCCCGGCATCTGTGACGGCTGCCATGCAAACACGTCGACGTTGTGCCGGAGGAAGGTGACGAGCGCGCCTTCCTATTTGCTATCCAGGCCCCCGGCTACCCGGGTGGTCTGGGTAGCTTCGGCGCCGACTTGGACGACCTTTAAGGGGACGCCGCCCTCGTCGAGAAGTTGCACCCGGGGTGCTGTGGTGGAAGCACGGTGACGTGCGCACGGGCGGAGCTGGTCCGGTTCCGTATTGCCAGGGGCTGAGGCCCGAGCTGTCGCGAGTGCTTGGAGCTTCTCCAGGGCCGACACTGCAGCAGTTCGGTCCCCACGAATCCTGAGAACACCTGTCGGTGTTGGCATCTTCAGGACAAGGTAGCCGTAATGGGCTACAGCCATGAACCGGTACAGGGCTGGCCTGCCGATTATGGCGTTGAAGGGGAGGTCTATCTCCGCTACGTCGAACAGAATGTACTCTGTTCGATAGCTGTCCGGGGCCCCGAAGGTCACCGGGAGACTAATGTTGCCGTAGGGGATAACCTGTCCCGGCCCTACCCCTGAGAACGGACTCGACGGGGTGAGCTTGGCCATCGGGATTTGCAGCTTCTGGAAAGCTGCACGGCTGATGAGGTTCAGCCCAGCCCCTCCATCCACCAAAACGTGGTACATTCTCGCGTTGGCGATGGTAGGGGCCACCAGGAGCGGTAGTTGGCCGGCCCCAGCCATGTTCCTGGGGCAGTCAGTGGCATCAAAGCTGATGGGGGTCCCCATCCACTTTAGGTGCGGTGCAGCACTTGGGAGTGGCGCCACCGACGCTACCGCTCGGTGCAGAGTCTTGACTGCGCTTCGGGACGAGGGGTCGGCGGACCCGCCGTATATGACGTAGAGCTTCTTCCGACGCTCATCGCCGCTGGAGCCGGAATCCTCGTGATTGCGTGCCGCCTTCACGACACGCGGAGGCTCCTGGATCTCCTCTGGGTGGTCGATGTTGTCTGGAACGTCCACCCTCTGCTCATCTTCCTTCGAACGGAAGGGCAGGTCATCAGCCCGCTGCCGCTTCTCCTTGCGGAAGCGCTCTGCGAGCCTTCGGATCTCCCGGCACTCGGCAGCAGTGTGGCGACAGCTGCCATGCACGGGGCACATATTGTCTTTATCACCTTCTGGGATTGGTGATCTTCGCTGCTTCTTGTCGGGGCGCGGCCCCCGAGCCCCACCGAGCGTCGCTGCAGTGACGACTGGGGCTGCGGTCGGTGACTCTTTCTTGCTTCTGCCTCTGCTCTTGGCCTTCCCGCTGCCTCCACAGGGAGTAGGACTGGATCCGGGCAGTCCCCCTGACTCGGAGGATGGCAGCGAGTGCCAGTTCCGTCCTTCGGCAGCTCTGGCGCATTTGTCTGCCAAGCTGAAGAGCTCTGAGACGTCGCGGACCTCCCTGGTCGCGAGCTTCTCGAGCATCTTCCTGTCCCGGACGCCTTGCCGGAACGCCACCACCACAGAAGCATTTTGAACGTGTGGGATGGTGTTCCGCACCTGGGAGAACCGCTGGATGAAAGATCGCAGCGACTCCCCAGGTTGCTGCTGGACGGCGTGGAGGTCGAGCTCCGTGCCAGGCCGGGTGTAGGAGCTGCCGAAGTTGGCTACGAACTGTCGGCAAAGCTCTCCCCAGGAGGTGACGGAACCTTGGGGGAGGTTCATGAGCCAAGACCGGGCTGGACCGGTCAAGGCGACAGGGAAGTAATTGGCCATGACGGCTTCATTCCCTCCTGCGGCAAGTACGGCGGTGGAGTAGATCTGGAGGAACTCCGCCGGGTTGACGCTGCCGTCGTACTTCTCGGGCAGGTGTGGCTGAAACTTGCGAGGCCACTTCGTAAAGCGAAGATGGGGCGTGAGGGCTGCACACCCTGCTTTTGTCACCGCAGGTTCTGGTGCCGCGAACGCGGAGTTCGCACCAGGCACAGTGTACCCCGGTACGGGCAAAGCTGCACCATGGGCCGGGGGCGCCATCTGCAGTACATATGACTGTGGCATATTCTGCACGGCGCAGGCCTGGGGCAGAGATCGCATGGCGAAGGTCTGCTCTTCAGGCTGGGTCGAGGCTGACGTCATGCTGTCGTCAGCTTCTTGGTAGCGACGCCTTTCTCGGCGTTGCTCGAGGTATACCCGGGCATCTTGACCTGAGCGACACCGCTCCAGCTCTGTCCTCAGATCCATCAACTGAGGGCTGGCAGAGCTGGAATCTGCTGTCTGTTCATCAACCATCGGCGTGCGTATCAGCGACACGGCCGGCTGGTCAGAGTGCCGTCTCCGCCGGAGTCGCGGGCTTGCGGCAGCGACGACAAGACGGTCTACCTCGAGAATCCACCACTGGGTCGCCGCCTGAGGCGCGTCTCCAGCGGGCGGATTGTGCAGTAGCG
Source organism: Neostapfia colusana (assembly GCA_030760725.1). Classification (NCBI taxonomy): domain Eukaryota; kingdom Viridiplantae; phylum Streptophyta; class Magnoliopsida; order Poales; family Poaceae; genus Neostapfia; species Neostapfia colusana. The sequence goes on along the minus strand of JASWHV010000017.1, from coordinate 23,948,007 downwards.
CTCTTGCTGCAGCTAGCGCACCCCTTCCGGGTACGCCCGGCGCTACCGGAGATATGACGCTGGTTGGAGCCTGCATTGCCCGGGTCGGCGCTGCCAGAGCCGGTTGCTGGCTCCCAGCTTGTACTGACACACTCCGTCCTGAGTGTGTTGGCTTGTACTCCCCCCTAGCCGCGGCTCGCCGCGGAGGCGGGGGAGGTGAGCTTGCCGCCGAAGAGAGCTTGGTCATCTTCGTCGGCGGAAACTCGTCGCGCTAGGGGAAAAGCCCCCTACCTGGCGCGCCAAATGTTGAAGTGTGCGATCGACACTTCCCCCGGGCCTGCACTGGGCAGCCCGCGGAGGTTCTTTTTTCGGAGGGGCTAGTTCCTAGCGGAGAGCTTGCGCAGATGGGCGAGTTAGTGAGAGCTTGACACGGGGAGTTTTACGTGGTTCAGGCCGCCGGAGCGTAAAACCCTACGTCCACGGCGAGCTATGGAGCTCGCTGTATTGCTTGCTGCTCAGGGCCGGGGGCCTGAGCTTGGGGGTGAGTTACAGCTTGAGAGTGTATGGCTGGCGTATGAGTTGCAGAATGCGAACCCTTGCTATCGACGCCTACCCGAGCCTTTTATAGTCCAAGGCTCGGGCGGCTTACAAGGGTTTTACGCTCATACGCCAGCCGACGAGTTTCCGCCGATGAAGATGACCAAGCTCCCTTCGGCGGCAAGCTCACCTCCCCCGCCTCCGCGGCGAGCCGCGGCTAGGGGGGAGTACAAGCCAACACACTCAGGACGGAGTGTGTCAGTACAAGCTGGGAGCCAGCAACCGGCTCTGGCAGCGCCGACCCCGGCAATGCAGGCTCCAACCAGCGTCATATCTCCGGTAGCGCCGGGCGTACCCGGAAGGGTGCGCTAGCTGCAGCAAGAGCGCTACTGCACAATCCGCCCGCTGGAGACGCGCCTCAGGCGGCGACCCAGCGGTGGATTCTCGAGGTAGACTGTCTTGTCGTCGCTGCCGCAAGCCCGCGACTCCGGCGGAGACGGCACTCTGACCAGCCTGCCGTGTCGCTGATACGCACGCCGATGGTTGATGAACAGACGGCAGATTCCAGCTCTGCCAGCCCTCAATTGATGGATCTGAGGACAGAGCTGGAGCGGTGTCGCTCGGGTCAAGATGCCCGGGTATACCTCGAGCAACGCCGAGAAAGGCGTCGCTACCAAGAAGCTGACGACAGCATGACGTCGGCCTCGACCCAGCCTGAAGAGCAGACCTTCGCCATGCGATCTCTGCCCCAGGCCTGCGCCGTGCAGAATATGCCACAGTCATATGTACTGCAGATGGCGCCCCCGGCCTATGGTGCAGCTTTGCCCGTACCGGGGTACACTGTGCCTGGTGCGAACTCCGCGTTCGCGGCACCAGAACCTGCGGTGACAAAAGCAGGGTGTGCAGCCCTCACGCCCCATCTTCGCTTTGCGAAGTGGCCGCGCAAGTTTCAGCCACACCTGCCCGAGAAGTACGACGGCAGCGTCAACCCGGCGGAGTTCCTCCAGATCTACTCCACCGCTGTACTTGCCGCAGGAGGGAATGAAGCCGTCATGGCCAATTACTTCCCTGTCGCCTTGACCGGTCCAGCCCGGTCTTGGCTCATGAACCTCCCCCAAGGTTCCGTCACCTCCTGGGGAGAGCTTTGCCGACAGTTCGTAGCCAACTTCGGCAGCTCCTACACCCGGCCTGGCACGGAGCTCGACCTCCACGCCGTCCAGCAGCAACCTGGGGAGTCGCTGCGCTCTTTCATCCAGCGGTTCTCCCAGGTGTGGAACACCATCCCACACATTCAAAATGCTTCTGTGGTGGTGGCCTTCCGGCAAGGTGTCCGGGACAGGAAGATGCTCGAGAAGCTCGCGACCAGGGAGGTCCGCGACGTCTCAGAGCTCTTCAGCTTGGCAGACAAATGCGCCAGAGCTGCCAAAGGACGGAACTGGCACTCGCTGCCATCCTCCGAGTCAGGGGGACTGCCCGGATCCAGTCCTACTCCCTGTGGAGGCAGAGGGAAGGCCAAGAGCAGAGGCAGAAGCAAGAAAGAGTCACCGACCGCAGCCCCAGTCGTCACTGCAGCGACGCTCGGTGGGGCTCGGGGGCCGCGCCCCGACAAGAAGCAGCGAAGATCACCAATCCCAGAAGGTGATAAAGACAATATGTGCCCCGTGCACGGAAGCTGTCGCCACACTGCTGCCGAGTGCCGGGAGATCCGAAGGCTCGCAGAGCGCTTCTGCAAGGAGAAGCGGCAGCGGGCTGATGACCTGCCCTTCCGTTCGAAGGAAGATGAGCAGAGGGTGGACGTTCCAGACAACATCGACCACCCAGAGGAGATCCAGGAGCCTCCGCGTGTCGTGAAGGCGGCACGCAATCACGAGGATTCCGGCTCCAGCGGCGATGAGCGTCGGAAGAAGCTCTACGTCATATACGGCGGGTCCGCCGACCCCTCGTCCCGAAGCGCAGTCAAGACTCTGCGCCGAGCGGTAGCGTCGGTGGCGCCACTCCCAAGTGCTGCACCGCACCTAAAGTGGATGGGGACCCCCATCAGCTTTGATGCCACTGACTGCCCCAGGAACATGGCTGGGGCCGGCCAACTACCGCTCCTAGTGGCCCCTACCATCGCCAACGTGAGAATGTACCACGTTTTGGTGGATGGAGGGGCTGGGCTGAACCTCATCAGCCGTGCAGCTTTCCAGAAGCTGCAAATCCCGATGCCAAGCTCACCCCGTCGAGTCCGTTCTCAGGGGTAGGGCCAGGACAGGTTATCCCCTACCTGGCGTGCAAATGTTGAAGTGTGCGATCGACACTTCCCCCGGGCCTGCACTGGGCAGCCCGCGGAGGTTCTTTTTTCGGAGGGGCTAGTTCCTAGCGGAGAGCTTGCGCAGATGGACGAGTTAGTGAGAGCTTGACACGGGGAGTTTTACGTGGTTCAGGCCGCCGGAGCGTAAAACCCTACGTCCACGGCGAGCTATGGAGCTCACTGTATTGCTTGCTGCTCAGGGCCGGGGGCCTGAGCTTGGGGGTGAGTTACAGCTTGAGAGTGTATGGCTGGCGTATGAGTTGCAGAATGCGAACCCTTGCTATCGACGCCTACCTGAGCCTTTTATAGTCCAAGGCTCGGGCGGCTTACAAGGGAAGCCGGGACCCGACAAGTGGTCCCGGGAAGATTGTCTATTATCTACCATATCTGTAGTTATGCTGGTGGTTGCCTCCGGTCGAAGGCTTCTGAGTCTTCCTTTTGCCGCCCTTCCCATGCCGTGCGCTAGTCGTAGTGGTTGATGACGGCGCAGGCGGCATGGGATGTCTTGTCGCGGCGTTTATTACCTGTCAGGTTCTGACACCGCGCGCCAGTCTGTGATGCGACTGGACGCAACGGCACCTGACAGGCGCGTGATCTGCGTTTCCGTGTCTTGGGAAGACGCGGGCCTTGAATACCTTGTACGGGCAAGGTGGGGGGCGCCTTTACGCCCGCTGCCTACCGCTCGGGGGCAGGCAGCACCGTTCTTCTAGCCACGTGGCGGGTCTGGAGCTCTTCTCTGAGGAGAGGGAGGTCCGGCCCCGCTGGACGCGTGGCGCCTTCAGACCTCTCTCCCGCGGAGGGGGAGGTCCCTCTTCTGCATGCCACGTGGCGGGCCCGGAGTTCACCTCTTAGGAGAGGGAGGTCCGGCCCCGCTGGACGCGTGGTGCCTTCGGACCTCTCTCCCGTGGAGGGGGAGGTCCGGCTTCTGTATGCCACGTGGCGGGCCCGGAGCTCTCCTCTGAGGAGAGGGAGGTCCGGCCCCGCCAGACGCGTGGCGCCTTCGGAGCTTTCCCTGCGGAGAAGGGCGAGCACCTTAGGCATTTCACCCTGTGCACGGGGGTACCCCATATCTTAGGTACCGACAACCATCAACAAGCAATCCGCAGTAAAGTTCATCAAGTCGATTGTCTGCCGGTTCGGGGTCCCGAATAGAATCATCACCGACAACGGGACCCAATTCACCAGCGCAGCGTTCCAAGACTACTGCGAATACCTCGGCATCCAGGTGTGCTATGCCTCTGTTGCTCACCCAAAGAGCAATGGGCAAGTTGAGAGGGCCAACACCGAGATTCTTCGGGGCCTCAAGACTCGCACATATGCCAGCCTGAAGAAACATGGTGCCAATTGGATGGATGAGCTTCCGAGCACACTATGGGCTAACCGGACATCCCAGAGCCGGGCCACCGGAGAGACACCCTTCTTCATGGTGTATGGGGTCGAAGTTGTGCTTCCCCCAGAGATCACCATGAAGTCTCACCGTGTCCGAGCTTACGACGAAGCCGCGTAGGACAACCTCCGGCGTGGAGAAATCGACCTCGTCGACGAGGTCTGATTGCATGCAGCACTCCGTAACGCACGGTACAGACAAGCGCTCCGCCGCTACCACCAGAGGTCTGTGCGTGCCCGAGAGCTGCAGGAAGGCGACCTGGTGCTGCGGCGCATACTTTCTCGCGAAGGGACCCACAAACTCTCCCCTAGTTGGGAAGGTCCCTTCCGAGTCACAAAAGTGTGCCATCCCGGGTGTGTACGCCTTTCCACTGAGGATGGAGACCCACTCCCGAACCCTTGGAACATAGAACACCTCCGTAAGTTCTACCCCTAGAGCAATAATAGGACAGTCTCTTCTTTTTGTAATAGATTCCATAGAGTCCAGGAACAGTGCTCGGAGCAGCTAAGCCTCAGGGGACGGTCCAGGACTACGTTCAGCTTTGCCTGGTTCCGACCCCAAGCGCGTTGAGTCTTGCTTCCCTTCTTAATGGGGCGGGTCATGGCCTCCATGTTTAGCCTGCCTTCCTCCTATGGAAATTTATATGAAAAGAAACCTGTCCTGCTTTGCTCTTCCTTGGTGCTCATTTAAATTACGTATTAAATTTTTAAGACTGCACTTCTGGCATATGCTCACCATGCGCTCAGCTCCCTCTTCTCATTCTCACCTCTAGTCGGCATTTGCTGCCCTACCAAAGGCGGTTGTGTTGGAGGTACCTACCGATGGCCAGGGGGGCCCCGAACTCCCGGCACTTCGCGCACGGTAGTCCCCAAGCACCGTATAAGTGGATGGGGACCGTAAGCCAAATAAGACTATGAGATAGAGGAGGGGGAGCCCCCAAGGAGAATTACGTTTCCCTTACTTGTGTGCAGGACCTCTCGGCCTTAGCTCCCCGCAGGAGTATGGTAGGTACATCCAACCAATGGGACGCACCTACCAGGGGGCCGCTACGGGATCGCGCAAGACCGGAACTCCAAGGTAAGACCGAAGAATCCAGACCTCGCCACCTCCGCAGGGGCGAGACCCGAAGGTTCCACGTGTCCAGCGGGGCCGGACCTCCCTCTCCTCAGGGGGGAGCTCCGGGCCTGCCACGTGGCCTATAGAAGCCGGACCCCCCCCTCCGTGGGGAGAGGTCTGAAGGCTCCACGTGTCCCGCGGGGCCGGACCTCTCTCTCCTCAGAGGAGAGCTCCAGGCCCGCCATGTGGCTAGCAGGCCCAGACCTCCTCATTCTCATGGGGCGGGTCCTGGAGACCTTCGGGGCCCTTAATACAGTAAGGACCTGGGGAAGGTGTCTGTGCAGAGCTTCAAGATTGGTCAAGGCCTCTAAGTACCTTGCGGAGCTAAGGACTCGGCCAGACAAAACCAAGAAGAAGACTAAAGCACGCAGACACAGAAGAGAACAAGAGTATGTTCATACAAGGCTCCATGAGCTGGGCTACAGACTCAACAAAAATAAAAAAGGAGGTACAGGGCCTTGTGGCCACGGGGGCAGATGCCTAAGAGTCTCCGGACTCCCGTTGGAACCTAGAGGCCACAAGGGCGGCCACGTCCTCGACCTCGGCCCTGGCAGCTTCCTCTCGCTCGGCAACGGGTCCTAGACGGACTAGCTCCAGAGAGAAGGAAGGGTCTTGGCTCCGGAAGCACGCCAGTACGTGCGTAGCGACCTCCTTCACTAGGCCCCGTCCTTCCACCTCAAGCTCGTCGGCGATCACTGTTTCGAGCCGGCCCAGCTTGCCGCCGATGGACTTAAGTGCCGGGAATGCCTCGGAAATCTCCTGTGCCGGAGCCTCCATCTGCACCGGGCTGAAACCAAGAGGAGCCAAGGCGGACCCCGCATCGGCAATAAAGCCCCAGACTGCCTGGGCCTCGGTAGACCGCGAAGACTGGAGCTTCTCTACCTCTTGGCGAGCCGCCAGCTCGTGATCCAACACCGCCTGGCGCTCCCGGGAGGATTGCTCCTCCCTCGCAGCAGCAGCCAACTCACGGAGCTCCAGCTCCTCGGTCTGAGCCCTCAGCTCGCCCTCTGTGGCCTTCAGCCATGCGGCGATCTTCTCCTCCTCGGCCGCGGCAGCACGTTCCCGATCGGCGACGGCACACTCTCGACGAGCTACCTGCAGTCGCAACTCCTCCGCGGCGGCAGAGCGCGCCTCGACCTTGGCTTCAACATGGGCCAGGGCCTCGCGGTAGGAAGCGCGAAGCCGCCGGGTCTCTGACTCCAGGCGGCTGATGGCTTTCTTCTGAGTGTCAAGCAGAGCACTCATGGCCTCAAACCTTGACTGCCTCGAGTCAAGCTCCGCCGTAGCCTCCTGGGTCCGCTGCTGCAGGAGGTGCTCCCATCTGAGAAGGTGTTCCCTCTCTCCGGCCAGCACCCTCTGCTCCCGCTCAAAGGCGGCCTGGAACTATCGGGCGCTGGTCTGGACACACCCCAAGGCATCCCACATGGGCGCCGGGACAGAGGGGACAGGAGTCGTGCCCCTGACCCCCCCTGTCGCGTCTAAGACCGGCGGAGGTGCTGGTGCCTCAGCAACCGGAGCAAGACGCTGTCCTGAGGGAGCCAGGGAGCCAGAAGCTGCACCTACAGCGACCCTTCCAGCCTCAGGACCGGACTTCCGGGCTGGTGAAGGAGGGCGGACAGGTGCGGCTGCAGCCGCCGCGGAGGGCGAACTCGCCGGCACAAAAGAAGCCCCCGCCGAATTGGGGGCCATTGGAACCATCGCGGTTCCCAGATGTTGTGGCGCAGAGCCTCCACCAATTGGAGATGGCCGGGTAAGAGGCCCGCCCTCGGCAGCCGGTCGGTCCCTGCAAGAAAAGAAAGCCCTCAGGCTAAGAGAGGGGACGAGAACGCTACTCCTACAAGCCAGAAGGAGCAACACTTACTGGGCGACATGAGCGCTCCAACGGGCTTGTAGCCCCGACCTCTGGGTTGCAGTTGGACCGCCAGGACCTGCGGCTAGAACGGTCATGGGCTGTGGCGTCTGGACCCCCGGCACACTCCCCGACGTCGCCCCACCAGCGTCCGTCCTAGAAGCCCCACCGCCTGAGGAAGGATGACGAGACACTTGGGGTTCTTCGGACTGCCGCTGTCCGGGAAGAGACCCGCTGGAGTGGGACACCCGGGGCCTCTTTGGGTCGCCACTCGATGGACCAGCGCCCCCGGGAGATGGGTGCAAGGGAGCCCCAACTCCCTGACTCGGCGCAGGCAGCGCCCTCGGAGGAGACCGGGCGCGTTTCTTCTCCGGATGCCAAGGGGCCGGCTCCTTCCCCTTCCCCTTGTCGGCGGCTTGAGTACCGCCGTCTCTTGGGATGGGTTGGGCAGCGACAGACGCCTCGCGCCCCGATCCAGAGCGCTCGGTTGGCATCCCCAACCTGTCGGACAGCGATCCCGATGTCGTCGAGGTTCGGCATCTTCCGCAGTAGCTCTGACCTCCTCTGCAGCTCTAAGAAGAGGGGAGTGGCAGAGGATGGGAGGGCGGGGTCACCACTGGGGATGAAGTCGCCGCTCACCTTGCCCACCATCTCGTACAACTCCTCGTCAGAAGGATCAGAGCCGGGACCCCTCTCCAACCTGGTACAGTCCTGCTCACCAGTGTAGTACCACGCTGGGCGACTGCGCTGCTGCAAGGGCGCAATACGGTGTGACATGAAATCCATCAGCACCATCAGAGACGTTAGCCCCTCGTTGGCCAAGAACCGGATCCGCTCCAAGACCGGTGTGTACTCCTGCTCCAACTCTGGGACCTCCTCCCAGAAGCGACGCTCGGTGGTTGGGCCCGCAGTCGGGAGCTGCAGGCGATCGTGCTCATCGGTCTGCACGACCACCCAGCTCTCCCTCCAGTTTTCCCACCTCAACGCACTGAAAGGCAGAAGGTACCCAGAGACCTTTGGGTCCTTGCAGCGATGCTAGAAATAGTACGCCTCCATATGGGTCTTCGAGCCGCGCCCGGTCGTCCGCAACACGAAGAAGTAGCGAAAGAGCGTCACCGAAGCGTGCACCCCCACAAACATCTCACAGAAGTGGACGAAGACAGCGGCCATTGCGAAGGAGTTGGGAGAGAGGTGGTGGAGCTGGAGACCATACGTCTCCAGCATTGTGACGAAGAAGGAGGAAATTGGCGGGACGAACCCCGCCAGGGCGTAGGCAGTAAAGAAGACCATCTCCCCCTTTTCCAGGAGCAGGGGGAGAGATCCCCGGTGGAGCCGGAGTTTCTGTTCCTCCGTGTGCCAGCCTAGCAGCCTGCGCACTGGCCCGAGCTCGGCGGAACGAACGAGACGCGTCGGGAGCAGGTTGGAAGCCATGACGGGGGGAAGCTCAAGGACAGGAAGACAAAGGCGCAAGAGTTCAAGGAAAGAGCGAGCGCTAGGAAGTGCAAAGGGAAGCCGCGATGCGGGTAATATCCCCTTTTAAAACTTTCCAGGAACGATTCGAAGTGATTCGAAACCCTTCGAATACACCGCATGGGCAACCGCATCGGCTCCAAGACCGAGCGCCGATGACAGGTGGGCCGAAGCTGCCCAGCTGAAGCGGTGGGTCAAGGAGTCAGTCTCCCAAGAAGATGAGCCGGCAAGGTGCTTCGGTGGTTCCCGAAGAAAGCAATGCAATGTGCAGAAGTGGCAGCCTTCGGAACCGCCGTAGTAAAAGCAACCATCAAGTGGGCGCACGCTCCAACGATCCCGCGACTGTTCGTGCTCTGGCAGCGGTCAATGCGGGACTTAGAGAAAGTGCGCGGAACAGGAGAGATGGAGGCCCCACCTCAGGCTCGCTATCTCCCCCGACATGGGCTCGGGGGCCACTGTCAGTACCCGCGATATGGGGTACCCTCGCGCACAGGGGAAAATGCCTAAGGATCTCGCCCTTCTCCGTAGGGAGAGCTCCGAAGGCGCCACATGTCCAGCGGGGCCGGACCTCCCTCTCCTCAGAGGAGAGCTCCGGGCCCGCCACGTGGCCAACAGCAGCCAGACCTCCCCTCCGTGGGGAGGGCTCCGAAGGCGCCACGTGTCCCACGGGGCCGGACCTCCCCCTCCTCACAGGAGAGCTCCGGGCCCGCCACGTGGCCGACAGAAGTCGGACCTCCCCCCTCCGCGGGGAGAGGTCCGAAGGCTCCACGTGTCCTGCGGGGCCGGACCTCCCTCTCCTCAGAGGAGAGCTCTAGGCCCGCCACGTGTCCAGCAGAACAGCGCTGCCTGCCCCAAGCGGTAGGCAGCGGGCGTAAAGACGCACCATACCTTGCCCGTACAAGGTATTCAAGGCTCGCGCCTTCCCAAGACGCGGAGACGCAGAGCACGCCTCTGTCAGGTGCCGTTGCGCCCAGTCGCATCGCAGACTGGCGCGCAGTGTCAGAACCTGCTAGCCAATAAACACAGCGACAAGACATCCCTTGCCACCTCCGCCGTCATCAACCACTATGACTAGCATGCGGCATAGGCAGGGCGGCAAGACGAAGACTCGGAAGCCTTCGCCAGAGACAACTACCGACATAACTACGAATACGATAGTCGGCAGGCAATCTCCCCGGGACCACCTGTCGGGTCCCGGACCCCCCTTGTAAGCCACACGAGTCTTGGACTATAAAAGGCTCGGGTAGGCAACGTTAGCAAGGGTTTGCACTCCAGCAACTCACACCCTAGGCATAACTCACCCTCAACCTCAGGACTCCGGTTCTGAGCAACAAGCAATACAGCGAGCACCTCTGCTCACCGTGGACATAGGGTTTTACGCTCCGGCGGCACGAACCACGTAAAAATCGCCGTGTCAAGCTCCTCCCTCACTCGTCCCTTACGCTTAAGCTCTCCGCAAGCAACTAGCCCCTCCGAAAAAGAACCTCCGCGGGCTGCCCAGAGCAGGTCCGGGGGAAGTGTCGACCACACACTTCAACATTTGGTCGCGCAAGACCGGAACTCCAAGGTAAGACCGAGGAATCCGGACCTCGCCACCTCCGCAGGGACGAGACCCGAAGGTCCCACGTGTCCAGCGGGACCGGACCTCCCTGTCCTCAGGAGGGAGCCCCGGGCCCGCCACGTGGCCGACAGAAGCCGGACCTCCCCCCTCCGCGGGGAGAGGTCCGAAGGCTCCACGTGTCCCGCGGGGCCGGACCTCCCTCTCCTCAGAGGAGAGCTCCGGGCCCGCCACGTGGCTAGCAGGCCCGGACCTCCCCATTCTCATGGGGCGGGTCCTGGAGACCTCCGAGGCCCTTAATACAGTAAGGACCCGGGGAAGGTGTCTGCGCAGAGCTTCGAGATCGGTGAAGGCCTCTAAGTACCTTGCGGAGCTAAGGGCTCGGCCAGGCGAAACCAAGAACAAGACAAGAGTATCACAGGCACAAAGGGTCACAGGAGTCTATTTATTCATGGCTCCATGAGCTGGACTACAGACTCGATAAAAAGAAATAAACAAGCCCTAGGTTCCCCTGGCTCGCGCCGGAACCTGGAGGCTGCAAGAGAGGCCACGTCACCGACTTCAGCCCTGGCGGCGTTCTCCCGCTCCGTGAACCGAGCGCAGGGATCACCTCGGCCATCACCAGCGCAAGGGTCGGTGTCATCAAGGATGCTCCTGAAGCCCCCTCCGCCGTTTGAGCAGTTTCCTTGGAGACTCTCTCGCCTGGAGTCCTCCTTGGTGCCCTGGCAGCGTTCTCCCGCTCCGTGACCCGAGCACAGGGATCACCCCGGCCATCACCGGCGCAAGGGCCGGTGTCATCAAGGATGCTTTTGAAGCCTCCTCCGACGCTTGAGCAGTTTCCTTGGAGACTCTGTAGCCTGGAGTCCTCCTTGGTGCTTCAGGAGTTTCCTTGGAGACTCCTCCGCCCGAAGCCTCCTCGGCGTGTCAGCAGTTTCTTTGGAGACTCCACCGCTTGAGGAGAAAGGACGTAACGCCTGGCATGCAGGCTCCCTGGATCCTTGACTTGGTGCAGACGCCGTCGCTGGAAGAAATCGAGCGTGATCCTTCTCCGGAGGCGGGTTAGAAGCCATGGGAGAAGACAAGGTTGCAGGGACTCAAGGAAGCTGCGAGTGCTGGAAGCCTTATAAGGGGAACCTACCCACGTTGCGGCTTCCTTTCACACCCTCCAGGTACAATTCAAAGCGATTCGAAACTCTTCGAATACGCCGCATCGGCAACCGCTTCGGCTCCAAGACCGAGCGCCGATGACAGGTGGACCCAAGCCGCCAGCTAAAGCGGTGAGTCAAGGAGTCAGTCACCCAAGAAGACGAGCCGGCATGGTGCCTCGGCGGTTCCCGAAGAAAGCGCCGCGACATGCAGGAGTGGCAGCCTTAGGAACCGCTGTAGTAAAAGCAACCATCAAGTGGGCGTACGCTCCCACGACCCCGCGACTGTTCGTGCTCCGGCAGCGGTCAATGCGGGACTTGGAGGAAGTGCGCGGAACAGAAGAGACGGAGGCCCCACCTCGGGCTCGCTATCTCCCCCGAGATGGGCCCGGGGGCCACTGTCGATACCCGCGATATGGGGTACCCCGCGCACAGGGGAAAATGCCTATCGCACAGGGGAAAAGGGCCACTGTCGGTACCCGCGATATGGGCCCGGGGGCCACTGTCGGTACCCGCGATATGGGGTACCCCGCGCACAGCCTGTAAATGTTTTGAGTGGAATGACCCCCTTATTCCAGCCGACTGAATATTACTCCCATCTACGCCGGTCAAGATTCCTCTTTCAAAACTACTGTTCAAGATTTTTATAAAGCAGAGAAAAGGGAAAAGATACTAGTGTTGAAAATATCACTAATCTTTATCAGTGTTTCGTCACATTTTGCACAAATGGACCACGAGCTTTATATTTGTCGTGGCATGCCTTGGCTTGATGCAGCTGCATTTGTGCCTTTGAGAATAATTCAAAAATGCCCACCGCAAGCTTTTATCATCTAAAATTAGTTTCCGTCATAACCATCCCCATTGATATAGACTTCAAAGTATATATCATGGACTTCGAGCTATTTATAACCACAAGCCCCTGAAGCAGATATTTTTCATATGGTTTTATAAACTAGGAAAGTTTGAATCGAACGATTAGAAATACGTTCCATGTGCTGTTTAGGATCTTGGTCTTTGTTCTTCAACATCTGTTCGTAGTGTTGGAAATATTCTAAGCGAAAATCTATGTCACCTTCAGGAGGAACAGGTACCCTTGTCATGGCGTGCACCTAAACCTATCTAGCATACGTACGTGACTCGTAAGCCTCGGCATCCTGACACACACATAGAAAGGGACAAGACGTGCACTTACGTCCATGCCGGTGATGGGGCTCTCCGAGTGTCGCCACGCGATGTCACCGGCGTACCTCTCGAAGACGCATATCATGTTCTCCCGGACGTACGGCCGGCCGTCGGCGGCGGCGAAGACGCCGTCGAGGTAGCGCGCATGGCGCGGGCAGTCGTTGAGCGGGACCAGCGGCATGGCCAGCAGGCCGAAGCCGTACTCGCCGGCGTCCATGTACGTCTTGAAGTACCACGCCTCGGTTGGGTCCATGTACGGCACGAAGAGCTCCGACGCCATGCCCTTGTACAGCACGTCCCGGTGCGCGCCGGTGGCCGGGTCCTGCACCCGCGCGCGCGACACCACCATGCCGGCGCGGGCGTCCGCCTTGAGGTGGAGCTCCCACCCGCCCCACCGCACCGTGTGCCCGTCCTCCACCTCCAGCCCCGGCCCCGACGCCGGCGGCTCCATCGACGGCGGACGTACTTTCTGGAAGCGGGTGCCGTCGACCTTGGCAGCGTGACGGGCGTAGCGGTAGTCAGTGTTCTCCGCGGACGGGATGGGGATGCCGGCGCCGCGGTCGGAGATGTGGACGACCTCCCTGGTGTCCATGTCCACCAGCACGGTGAGGCCCTCGATGGGGCGCATGTAGAAGTTGGCCGTGCCCTCGGCGGAGTAGCACTGGACCTTGATCAGCCGGCGGTTCTCCTCGGTGGGGCCGTACCACCCGACGGAGATGGGCAGGCAGGACACGTCCGACATCCGGACGGCGCGGCGGCGGACGGTGGCGTTGAACGCCGGGTCGCTGAACGGCTCCCAGCAGAGCGTGCTCTGCTCGTCCATGGTCATGGTCGGGTATCCAGATGCGGGGACAGGCAGTGGAGCCACGGCTCCGGCGTCGAGGTCGACGGCGAGCACGTGGGACTCGCCACGGAAGCGGACGACCGCCACGGCGCGGCGCGGGGGGAGCGGATCGGCGCCCTTCCGCCAGCGCAGGACCACCGGCTTGTTCGGCTCGTCGAGCGCGAGCGAGTGCACGAACAGGGAGGACGGCGACGACGCGAACGTCGGGTGCGCGAGGAGGAGCTCCCTCGCGCGGTTGATCTCGGTGACGGTGAGCGGGTCGAGTGGGTGCTGCGGCACGTCGGTCTCATGTGACCGCGGCTTCGGCGGCTTCCGGTCTATCGTGCGGCGGCACGCCCACGGCGCGAACCGGCTGCAGCCGGTATCGTCAAAGAAAGAGGAGGTTGCCGTGTCGATGTTGCGCGGCAGGCGGAAGGCAGAACGGACTACGAGGAGGACGAGGGCGGCGCCGAGGGTGAGGAAGATGAGCCGCAGCACGGAGGTGGAGTGATCCATTGGAGCGCGCGGTGTCTTCTTTGGCCTTTGCACAGTGAGCTGAATGAGAAGCGGTCCAGTGACCTGTATATATGGAAAAATCCTTCCTCCGAAAGAAAAAACTGTGGTTGCTTGGGGGTTGGTAAGATGTGGACATCCATGGTGGTCAGGATCGGATGGCGCTAGCATCTAGTTACTTGATGCTTTTCTTTGGATGAACAGCTTTGTTTTTTTTTTAAAGTTCGATGAACGGCTTTATTTGGTGCGAGGAAAATTCGACAACGTTTATTTCATACACTCCAGTTAAATTCTTTCAATGTTTTTGTGCTCCGAGTTCGACCCAACTCATATATTTATGTTTCAGTTCATACTGTCCTAGAGAATGTAATAAGGCTGTACATATTATAGCTGCACAAGTGTTTTGATCTGAATACAGAAGAAACTACTAATCTTCTTGTCCCTGGTGCCAAGCGAAGAATGGGTCAGAAAACACTAGCAGGAAAAACTAACCGGAGAAACATCAACACACCATTGCCCTTTGTTTTGTTGGCCAAACTTGATTGTGTTGCCCAGTCAGCGCTGCATCTAGGTTGAGCCGACCCAGGCCATTGTGATTCCCTGAACCCAACTTGTTTCCACATCGTATTCAGAAAACATCTGTCCAGCTGCAAATTTTGCACACCTTGTTCTTTCAAAAAGAACTAGCAAGATGCTAATAGCTTCATATATTATTAACATGCTTTCAATATCTATTGGCATCAAAGAGGTGACAATAGAAGAACAAAATTTAATTAAACTACAGAAAGAAAATCTAGCCTTGGATTTTGCGGTACTACAAAAGTTCGTCTAGTTCTAATCTTACAAATCTTCACGTGAAATGAAGTTTTTTTTCTTTTCAATAAGCAAAACTTTTATTAATTTCATGACTCTTATGTCGAGTTAATATAACAATCTTGAAAATTACATTTCCAACATCTGCATAATAGATGCACACATTCGTAGATTAGATTGTCATCCCCGCCTAGGAAGAAACATTCCTTCGCAATCTGCGCCAATTGTTGACATGCCACCAAGACTAAAAGTGTTGGAATTTTGGCCTAATTCCCATGCAGTAAATAACAATAGTTCCAAATAAATCTCTGTCGAAGTGTGCGGTCGACACTTCCCCCGGGCCTGCACTGAGCAGCCCGCGGAGGTTCTTTTTTCGGAGGGGCTAGTCCCTAGCGGAGAGCTTGCGCAGATGGACGAGTTAGTAAGAGCTTGACACGGCGAGTTTTACGTGGTTCAGGCCGCCGGAGCGTAAAACCCTATGTCCACAGCGAGCTATGGAGCTCGCTGTATTGCTTGCTGCTCAGGGCCGGAGGCCTGAACTTGGGGGTGAGTTACAGCTTGAGAGTGTATGGCTAGCGTATGAGTTGCAAAGTGCGAACCCTTGCTATCGACGCCTACCCGAGCCTTTTATAGTCCAAGACTCGAGCGGCTTACAAGGGAAGCCGGGACCCGACAGGTGGTCCTGGGAAGATTGTCTATTATCTACCGTATCTGCAGTTATGCCGGTAGTTGTCTCTGGTCGAAGGCTTCTGAGTCTTCATCTTTCCGCCCTGCCCATGCCGCATGCTAGTCGTAGTGGTTGATGACGGCGCAGACGGCATGGGATGTCTTGTCGCGGTGTTTATTGGCTGACAGGTTCTGACACCGCGCGCCAGTCCGTGATGCGACTGGGCGCAACGGCACCTGACAGAAGCGTGCTCCGCGTCTTGGGAAGACGCGGGCCTTGAATACCTTGTACGGGCAAGGTATGGAGCGTATTTACGCCCGCTGCCTATTGCTCGGGGCAGGCAGCGTCGCTCTGCTGCCACGTGGCGGGCCCGGAGCCCTTGTCAGAGAAGAGGAGGGTCAGCCCCGCGGGGCACGCGGAGCCTCCGGACCTCTCCCCGCAGAGGGGGAGGTCCGGCTTCTGTATGCCACGTGGCGGGCCCGGAGCTCTTCTCTGAGGAGAGGGAGGTCCGGCCCCGCTGGACACGCGGCGCCTTCGGGCCTCTCTCCCGCGGAGGGGGAGGTCCGGCTTCTGTATGCCACGTGGCGGGCCCGAAGCTCTCCTCTGAGGAGAGGGAGGTCCGGCCCCGCCGGACGCGTGGCGTCTTCGGAGCTCTCCCTGCGGAGAAGGGCGAGTTCCTTAGGCATTTTACCCTGTGCGCGGGGGTACCCCATATCTCAGGTACCGACAGTGGCCCCTGTGGCGGACCGGAATCCGCTCATCCAGGATCGCAGAGGGTGATGCCGCGCGATGCGACACCCGACAGCACACGTCATAAGAACACAATATATTACATGGGAAAAACAGCTGAAACTGTACAAATAAGTACAAACTTCAGTTACAATTATTTTTCTATTACACAGCGGAAGACTACACTAAACAACTCACGCCCGCCTATCTAGCAAAAGTCGGTTGCCCCGCCCTAGGGCAACCCACACTAGCTGCACGTCTCAGCTCAGCGCGGCGTGTACGGCTCCCACTCAGCCGTGGTCCCCGACGGAGGGTAACCCTCGCCGGTGGACTCGTACTCCGAGTCCGTGGGTGGCTCCTCACCTGAAAAACACTTAAGCAGCAACCGTGAGCACGAAGGCTCAGCAAGGCTTAACCGACTAACCTAAGCATGAAACTCTACATGAGGTATACCAAGACATAGGTTGGTAGCATTTCAGCAAAACGACACGCCTACAAGTTCATCCTTAGTTCATCTTTTAGCAACAAGTTAACAGTTCATGAAATCTGAAATTTAGTAAGCAGTATTTGGTGGCACACATGTAGCAATACAATTATATCAATCAGCATCATTGAATCACCATATTTCATCCATTAGTCTACGTTACGACGCAGTGAACAAGCAGTACTCGTCACCGCGAGGGACGGCGAATCGACTCGATATACACCTGCAGGGAAAACCCAAAGAGCACGTCACGTACGCCCACCCGTGGAGCTGCACAGCACGCTCACTCGATGTCGTACGGGACAACCTTTCACCCAACAGCCCAAACGTCGAACCGGTCGCACCGAAACGAGCAGGAGGTTCCCCACACGGAGCATCTCTCTATGCCCGTTGGCAGATTTCCACCTTGCTGCCCTCAACCTACACCTATAAATCGGTGTGCTATGCCTCGACGCCCGGAGGTTTAGGCTACATCGGTTTATCGGGGCCCATATATCCGATATGCCTTCGGTACGTTCAATACTTGTTCAGCAGGGCCGCACACGGATCGGTCCTCAATCGACACGGGCAGGGCTGCGCACACAAGACTCTCTCTTGCTGCGCCCTAGCCCCTGCCTAGTCTCATTTTCATTACTAAAGTGATCTCACATCACTCAACCGAACCCGTGTGTCCCACTGCCTATCTCGCGAGTAGATTCCAACTACTCGACTTGTACCGAAGTCCTATGACTCATTACGCATAGCCCGTCTACTCGAGGTCTTAGACACTACCCTCACTCTTTTAGGAACCTTTGGTTATGCAAGTGGGGTTCCATTCATCCTACACCTAATGCACAATCATACTTCACATGACTCATGTAAACAAAAGAAGACTTATAAAAAGGTTAATGCAAACCGGGGCTTGCCTTGTTGCTGCTGGTCAGGAGTTAGCTCTTCGCCCGGAAGAAGGAAGTCCAGCACTTCCGGAGTCTCTTCTTCAACGGCTACACGTTAATGAAATACTACATGTTAATTTAGATGCACAGGTGAGTTTTAGAGTAAGACTTCTACTATTGGTTCTAATACCTAGCCTCTATCACCTGGAACTTTGTTTAAGAATTTAAAGATGAACTGGTGTTGGTGGTTTGGCTTGGACTTAGTCACATGGTTAAGTGCTAAGTGGTTTTCCCCCTTTTCCATCTTAATACCTTAAGTGGGTAAACAGGACAGGGGTGATCTAGAGCTCCAATGGAGCTGAGAATTTTTATGTGAGTTCCTTGTCACAAGCAAACTCTCTGGACCAAACCTTAGCACTTTTCATGGAATGGTTTGCTCAGAGTAATTTCTTTAGCAAATAAGCAAGGAGGAATTAATTCTGAGGTCAGACCCCTGTTCATGCTCAACTTGATGATCTAGAATTTCAATTATAGCTCATAGAGTTTGCATGAATTTTCCTAGCATTTTTGGATTCAAGGTTTGCCCAGAATTGAATTTCCAAGTTTTGGAAATTCTCTGAAAATGTTTCTGCATTCAAATGAACACAGCACTTTCCAATTTGAATTGCTCTGACCAAATCGACTCCAAATGGTCTGAAACTTTTACAGGGGTTTACTAATGTCCTAAAGAACATTCTGGTGATATTTGGGGATTTTTGGATGAACCAAACTCCCTCTAAAATTCTTTTGCTGAAAAGCTTTAAAGAATTTTCCAGAATTAATTAATGGGTTTCATACAAATTGGGTTGTATCTCTGGACAGAGCTAGGCAAGATGAATCCAACCCAACTTGAATCACTAAATTTGGAGCTTCCTAGCCACGGTTATGGATTTCTAAAGTTTGAGCTAATCCCTGAATTATTTTCCTACAGAAAATCCCCTCCCGCGCTAAACCAGAGGCTGACAGCGGGGCCCGCCCATTTAAATTGAACTAACCGCGCGCTCGCGCGCGATTAACACAGGGGCTGACAGGTGGGGCCACGCCCTTCGTCTACCTCCCGACGTCGCCGCCCCGAGCCGCCGGAGCTCCGGCGAGGTCAGCGTTCCCGGCGATCTAGCTCACCGGAGCCGACGAGACTCGCCGCCCCCACGTAATCTCGGGTGCTGAACCCGCTGGACACCATGTCGCCGCCGGCTAACCGCCATAGCTCGCCGGCGACGAGCCCTATGCCTCTGTGCTACCTCGGCAATGTGTTCCCGCCCTTCTGACCGTTTTCTTCGTGCGCTAATCGCGTCGCCACACTCAGGGAAACCTCGGGAAACTCGGCATGAGCTCTGTTGGCCCCTAAACGGCCGGCAACCCAGACCTCACCGGCGACCCCCTCCTCCGCCATACTGTCCTAGGGTGAACTTAGGGTTCCGGCGGTGATTTCCTTCCGGTTTTCGAACGAGAAGGGTCGCCAGAACCTCTAGATACTCTCTCACAGCTCCGTTCGGCCTCCCACCCACTATGCTTCCCAAATTTCTGCTAAACCTAATTGGGTCCCGAAAGGAGCTACTCGCCCTAAACTGAGAAATTCTCCGCGCACAGAGGTCGAACCTTGGAACGGTTTGCGCGGTGGTCTTGAGGACGATCTAGCGCTCCACTTTCCTATGGAGGTCGAAGCCGGAAGATGATCACAGCTGGGGTGGCACACGATCGGAGCTCGGGCGACTAGGCTGCTGGTTACAGAACTTCGCGAGAATCAGTAACTCGCCGGCGGTCTCGGGCCTTTTATAGGCTCCTGAGGCCAGGGGAGAGCGCGACACCTGCTGTGCCACCTCCTCTGCCGAAGCAGGAGCTGGCCGGCCGAGGTGGTCGGTCGCCGCCGCTGGCTGCAGCTGGCGAGCGCGCTCGGTCGAGGGGTCGGCTGAAGAGACTTCGGTGCTAAGTCTACTGATCAGTGGGCCTCCCCTCTAACTCTTTTGTTTTTTCCAATTTTCTGAATTCTGTTGTGCCAAAATATCCTCAGCTACTCACAATTTAATGTGAGACTTAGTCACCAAGCCTTTGTTTGAATTTGAATTCTCAAATTCAAACTTTGTTTGGTTAAATTTGCTTCATATTCAAACTGAAATTCAAATTCAGTTTTGAATTCTTGCAAATTTAGCTCTTGACAAGATGAGCTCCAATGGAGATGAAAGTTGGTGGGTTCACTCAGAAAAATGTGCTGAGTATAGATATGGAGCTAACTTTTGAATTTGGGTGATGAAAGTTGCTGCAATTTGAATTTACATTCAAATTGGCCTCCTTTTGAAATAACCCAAAAGTGCCTCCAAAAATTGTTGAATTTGCATGAGCTTTGGACTGAACCTTCCCAAGACTTTTTAAATTCTAGGGGTGAGCTCAACCTCTCATGCTCATTTGTAGAAACCCTATATTATGAAAGTGAAGGCTTTCCCCTCTAATCATTCTTTTGATGGAGGTTACTTGCTCTTCACAACATTTCCTATGGTGTCCAAAATAAAAACTGTGGTGTTGTGAGGTGAAGAAAAGTTTTTGCAAGTCCCTTTTCTTGGGCTTTTACATCCCTCCCCCCTTAAAAGAATCTCGTCCCGAGATTATAAAAGAAGAGATACCGATGTAATAGGGATTTACCCGTGTTGAGAAGCCATAAACTCCGGGTAATTTGAGCGAAGGAACTCCTCGCTCTCCCACGTCGCTTCTTCGGCGGTGTGGTTGCTCCAGAGTATTTTGTAGAACCACAATGTTCTGCTGCGTGTGGTCCTGGCTTTCTCATCAAGAATTCCCACCGGATATTCATCATAGGTTAAATCCGGTTTCAGCTCGCCGATGTCTTCGGTAGGAACAGCAGCTGTATGCTTCAAGCATTTTCGCAGTTGCGAAACATGGAAAATATCATGGACACCAGCCAGAGATGCCGGTAGCTCCAATCGATACGCTGCTGGTCCACACTTCTCGGTGATAGCGTAGGGTCCAATGAAACGGGGAGCGAGCTTCCCCTTCACACCGAATCGGTGCATGCCCTTCATTGGAGATACGCGGAGGTACACGTGTTCCCCAACGTCAAAGTGTAACGGCCTACGCCTCTTATCAGCGTAGCTCTTCTGTCGGGATTGAGCGGCCTTCAAATTGGCTTGAATTGTCCGAACGCGCTCCTCGGCGTCGTTCACCATATCAACCCCGAATGTGACCCTTTCACCGGACTCGCACCAATTTAATGGGGTGCGGCATTTACGACCATAGAGAGCTTCGTAAGGTGCCATTTTGATACTCGCCTGATAACCGTTGTTGTACGAGAATTCCGCCAAGGGTAGGTGATCATCCCAGTTCCTACCATGGTGGATGGCACATGCTCTCAACATGTCTTCCAGGACTTGATTCACCCTTTCTGTCTGACCATCCGTCTGAGGGTGATAGGCGGAGCTCCTGATCAACTTAGTACCCAATGCAGCGTGTAGCTGCTCCCAAAAGCGAGATACAAATAATGCACCTCGATCTGAGACAATGGTCTTGGGTATCCCGTATAGGCATAGAATCTTTGCTATGTATAGCTCCGCATATTTGCCGGCATTGTAACGTGTATTCACCGGAATGAAGTGAGCCGTCTTGGTTAACCGATCAACGATTACCCATATGGAATCATGCTTGTTGGCTGTTAGAGGTAATCCTACAATGAAATCCATGCTCACATCTTCCCATTTCCATGCCGGGATCTTCAGGGGTTGCAACAGCCCTGATTTCTTCATGTGATCAGCTTTCACTCGTCTACACGTATCGCACTCGGATACGTACTTAGCTACCTCCCGCTTCATCCGTGTCCACCAAAATTTCTTTTTCAAATCTTGGTACATTTTGTTGCTGCCCGGATGAATGGAGTATTTGGACAAGTGAGCTTCATCGAGGATCTTTTTCCTCAACTTCATATCTCGGGGTACGACTATGCGGTCATTGAACCACAGCGTCCCCTCATCATCCTTCCGGAAACATTTGATCTCCCCATCGTCAATTCGTCTCCGGAGATGTGCCATGCCTTTATCTGTTTTCTGAGCTGCAATGATGTCCTCCCTAATAGTAGGGATGAGGGCAAGGTTGTACAGTGATCCATAAGGAACCAAGTATAAACTTGGCTCTTCCTCCTCCACCGGTGTAATGGTGAGGTGATGGACATGTGATTTCCGACTCAGCGCGTCGGCAACCACATTCGCCTTGCCGGGGTGGTAATGGATCTCAATCTCATAATCTTTGATCAGTTCTAACCACCTCCTCTGCCTCATGTTCAGCTCCTTCTGGGTGAAAATGTATTTCAAGCTCTTGTGGTCGGTGTAAAGATGCACCAAGTTCCCCAGGAGATAGTGCCTCCACATTTTCAGCGCCAACACCACGGCAGCAAGTTCAAGATCGTGAGTCGGGTAGTGCTGCTCATGGTTCCGAAGTTGGCGTGAGCCATAAGCGATCACACGTCCTTCCTGCATCAACACGCAGCCAAGCCCAATACCGGACGCGTCACAATACACGTCGAAGGGCTTTGTTGTATCCGGCTGAGCTAATACCGGGGCTGTTGTGAGATGCTTCACCAATGTTCGGAACGCTTCTTCACACGCGGTGTTCCAAACATATTTTGTCCCTTTCTTCAGCAACTCTGTCATCGGCTTAGCGAGCTTGGAGAAACTTGGGATGAATCTCCGATAGTATCCCGCTAACCCGAGGAAGCTTCTGACTTCATGGACTGAAGTGGGAGCTTTCCATTTCAACACTTCCTCTATTTTACTTGGGTCAACCGCAATGCCTTCAGCTGAGATGATATGTCCCAAAAATGGCACTTGGCTGATCCAAAATTCGCATTTGCTGAACTTGGCGTAGAGCTTGTGGTCTCGCAATCGTTGAAGAACGATCCGCAAGTGTTCGGCATGTTCAGCTTCGGTCTTGGAGTAAACCAAGATGTCGTCGATGAACACTACCACGAACTTGTCCAGCTCCGGCATGAACACCGAGTTCATGAGATACATGAAATGGGCTGGAGCATTTGTGAGACCAAAGGACATGACGAGATATTCGTATAAGCCGTATCTCGTCGAGAATGCCGTCTTCGGGATATCCTCCGCCCGGATCTTGATCTGGTGATATCCAGAGCGAAGGTCCATCTTTGAGAATACACTTGCCCCCACAAGTTGATCAAACAAGATGTCAATACGGGGCAGTGGGTACTTATTCTTGATAGTGACGGCGTTGAGCGGCCGGTAATCCACACACAGCCTCAGGGTCTCATCCTTCTTCTTCACGAATAGCGCCGAGCATCCCCAAGGCGAGGAACTCGGCCTAATGAAACCCTTGCTCAACCAATCATTGAGCTGTTCTTTTAATTCAGCCAGCTCATTTGGAGCCATCTTGTATGGTCTCCGTGATATGGGCGTAGTCCCGGGTGCAAGTTCAATCTTGAACTCGACATCCCGCTCAGGTGGCATGCCCGGAAGATCATCCGGGAACACATCAGGATACTCCCGGACTACGGGGATGTCTTCTAACTTGAGAACTTCAGCATTATTGATTGCTAAAACTTCCCGGACTGGCGTGTCTAACATCATGGAATGCGGACGGTGGAATGGAGAATTCAAGTGGACCGTCCGGGTCCGAGTCTCTAGGACAGCGCCATGGTATTGCAGCCATGACATCCCTAAGATTGCATCAATCTTTTGTCCCATAAGGATTATCAAGGTGGTGGGATATAGCTTCCCGCCTAAGCACAGAGGTGCCTTTGGAATCATCATATTAGCTGAAATCTTCCCTCCCGGTGAGCATATCATATAAGTGCAGTCGGTTGGGAAGACTTGCAATTGATGTTTAGCCACATAAGATGCACTTATAAAGCTGTGGGTTGCACCAGAATCAAATAATATGACGATGGCTTGATGGTTGAGAGTAAACGTACCCGCCAGCACGTTGTCTCCCTCTGGGGCGTCCTCATTGTCGAGGTTGCGGACACCCCCAGTCCGCTGACCAACCTTCTTCGCCGGAGGTCGGCCTCGAGCACCGCCCTGAAACTGGGCTTGTCCGCTGCTCTGCTGCCCCTGGGGACAGTCCTTCGCAAAGTGGCCCGCCTGGCCACACGTGAAGCAGGTGAAACGGGGCGGTCCCCCGCTGATCGGTGGGCGGAAACCTGGGGCGCGTTGTGGCGGTGGAAACGCCCGGGGTACCGTCTGCTGTTGCTGCTGTCTTGGTGGTGGCATCGGCGGACGGAACGGAGGTGCCTGAAAGGGACGTCCCCCGAACCGTTGCGGTCGCGCCGGTGGTTGCCACTGCTGCCCGGATGGTGTCCGATACACCATACGGTACTTCTGGGGAGCGCCACTCCCACTGCTGCTAGGTGGAGCGCTGCGCTTCTTCTGCTCAGCTGCTAACTCCCGCTGAGCGTCCTCTTGCATGATGGCGGCATTGACTAGGTCGTTGAATGTGCCGCGGTTCCATTGTACGAGGTGGGTCTTCATTTCGGGATGTAACCCCCGATAGAAGTGCTCCCTCTTCTTCTCCTCCGTGGAGATGTAGTCTGACGCATACTGCGCCAGATGGTTGAAGGCACGGGAGTAGTCGTGGGCACTCCTCCCGCCCTGCTTTAGTTCCAAAAATTCTTGAAACTTTCTCTTCATTATTCCGGGAGGAATGTGATAGGCGCGGAACGCCTCCCGGAACTCTTGCCATTCCACGGCATGGCCAGCCGGACGTGAGGCGACATAATTCGCCCACCACGCACCAGCGGCACCGTGGAGCTGCTGTGCTGCGAACAGCGTCTTCTGCCGCTCCGTACACTGGAGCAGCCCGAACTTGGACTCGATAGTCCGCAGCCAGTTGTCCGCCTCCAGTGGTTCTTCAGCTTCGGTGAACACTGGAGGGTGCGTACTCATGAAATCCGAGTACGACACTTCGCGGGGCTCACGAGGCCCTCGCTCTTGACGTCCTCCCGCCTGGGACGTATTCTGCACGATCGTGCGGAGCAGGTCGGTCTGCTCCTCACGACCTCCCACCAATGCCGCTATCACATCCGCTAGAGTAAGCGGAGGCGGCGGTGGTGGCTGCTGCTGCGGGGTGCTGTCGTAGGCCGGTGGCTGGGAGTCATCGCCTCCAGCTTGGCTAGAGC
Organism: Neostapfia colusana; assembly: GCA_030760725.1. Lineage (NCBI taxonomy): Eukaryota > Viridiplantae > Streptophyta > Magnoliopsida > Poales > Poaceae > Neostapfia > Neostapfia colusana. The sequence goes on along the minus strand of JASWHV010000017.1, from coordinate 23,923,416 downwards.
CACCAACCTCGTGCGTGGTCCTAGTACGAACCATCTGCAACCATACGACATTAACCATCAGTTCCGCAACATTTTGCATGCAGTCCAATAGAACTGGGGGTAAAAACCTCATGACAACCAAAACATGCAAAATATCTCGTAAGTAGATGATGTAATAACTTTGCACAAGCTACCCCATTACCAGACCAAACACAAGTTAGCTTAATCCAACTTGATGAACCCCCTCTTTGGAAGCTCACCATAACTGGGTTTGGTCTCTACGAGACATTATTATTGCGTTGTCATCACGTATAACACCCTTTTCAATGAGTTCAACCGTCATTCTTCTGTCGGAATGACCAGTTGCTACCTATTCCAAGTTTTGATCTGGTTCTGTGCATTTTCATGACTCAATATGAATACCAAAGTTAAAGTTAACTTCAGTATCTTTCCAACGAGTATGCATTTGCCCCCAGATCAGATTTGGCTAAAAAGTTATGCTAATTCAAAGTCAGCAGAATTTCTGGAAGAATTTTAACAGCACCTCCCTTGGAAGTGGCTGTCTTCAACCCTAATTCTCCCTAATTTCTGTGCTGAAACTTCAGAAACTTTGAATTGCAAAGATGTCACACATCTTCTACTCTTTCTAAGCGTGTATTATATGACAATTTTAGATTTTTCTACTGGGAGTTATATTTGAAAAACATATCAGTTCAGAGGATGTTTTACTCTGCCCTGGTTCTGGACAGTTTACATTCCTCTGGGATTTCAGCCATCTTAAGGCGAGTTTCAGCTCTGGAAGTCTACAACAAAGTTGTAGAGTACTTGAATACCTTTCCAGAGCTATATAGCACACCTCCCTGGGCTAAAAGACCTGTGAGTTATGCCCTGTTGAAGATCAGCAAACATGTTGCCCAAAACAGAGCACTCTGTTTTTCAGTCTCTTTTGGAACTACACTCATCACCATCCCATTCTTATACCCAACCAGGGTCCTAACTGTTGAACCTATAGATTTTAATTCTTTGTCATCATTATACTCATGCATATGCCTACAATGTCTCGGTACTACGTTCCTCACAAAAGAAAATCCTAACCGGATCATACCGGCATATACGTCTCGAGTGTGGCACTAAACGGTCTCTCGCACACGTTTTCTACACGGATACATACGTGGTTAGTACCTGCAGAAGACCACACAATGATGGTGCACTCAAAGTTTGTTCATTTCAGGCAGTTCCATATCTAAAAGTAATTACAAACGCCCGTATCATTTCCATACGGCCGTCCTTGAGCTAAGTCACGTCTCAAGGCACGTGATCGTGTTTCAACACCACACGACGGGGAACCCGAGTATGTCATGAACGGGTCGTCACGGTTGGGAATGTTATCAACCCAACAGATACCACCTACTGCCCTGCAGGGCACGCCGATGGCAAGCGCTGCGTATGTCCTCCTGGGCTATTTCCAGACGAACACACTCTCGCGTTACTGACCACGCGATGGGGTCTCCACTTACTTGCCTAATGCACGCTAGGGATCAGCGTTTCATATGAACTCAGGGACATGAAGAGTCCAAGAGCTTCATATTGACATCTCACACCAAGCTGTGAGATCAATCCCTGAACCACGTTCCTCGTCAGGGAGAGCTAACCGAAATTGAACCGCTTTCGGTGGCGTTCCTTACCATACTTACCAGAGCGTAGGTGCGTCGTTACATAATTGAAATTCAGAATTATAACACATAAGTTAGTCTTTGCCACTTTAAGTAACTAGGCTAATATAGTCCTTACTTGGGCAACTACCGATTCCTCACCGTATACCTAAGTTTTTTCCCATAATGCAGTCCTTAAGTACTGTGCTATCCCCACTGCAGCTCTGATACCAGGCTGTGGCGGACCGGAATCCGCTCATCCAGGATCGCAGAGGGTGATGCCGCGCGATGCGACACCCGACAGCACACGTCATAAGAACACAATATATTACATGGGAAAAACAGCTGAAACTGTACAAATAAGTACAAACTTCAGTTACAATTATTTTTCTATTACACAGCGGAAGACTACACTAAACAACTCACGCCCGCCTATCTAGCAAAAGTCGGTTGCCCCGCCCTAGGGCAACCCACACTAGCTGCACGTCTCAGCTCAGCGCGGCGTGTACGGCTCCCACTCAGCCGTGGTCCCCGACGGAGGGTAACCCTCGCCGGTGGACTCGTACTCCGAGTCCGTGGGTGGCTCCTCACCTGAAAAACACTTAAGCAGCAACCGTGAGCACGAAGGCTCAGCAAGGCTTAACCGACTAACCTAAGCATGAAACTCTACATGAGGTATACCAAGACATAGGTTGGTAGCATTTCAGCAAAACGACACGCCTACAAGTTCATCCTTAGTTCATCTTTTAGCAACAAGTTAACAGTTCATGAAATCTGAAATTTAGTAAGCAGTATTTGGTGGCACACATGTAGCAATACAATTATATCAATCAGCATCATTGAATCACCATATTTCATCCATTAGTCTACGTTACGACGCAGTGAACAAGCAGTACTCGTCACCGCGAGGGACGGCGAATCGACTCGATATACACCTGCAGGGAAAACCCAAAGAGCACGTCACGTACGCCCACCCGTGGAGCTGCACAGCACGCTCACTCGATGTCGTACGGGACAACCTTTCACCCAACAGCCCAAACGTCGAACCGGTCGCACCGAAACGAGCAGGAGGTTCCCCACACGGAGCATCTCTCTATGCCCGTTGGCAGATTTCCACCTTGCTGCCCTCAACCTACACCTATAAATCGGTGTGCTATGCCTCGACGCCCGGAGGTTTAGGCTACATCGGTTTATCGGGGCCCATATATCCGATATGCCTTCGGTACGTTCAATACTTGTTCAGCAGGGCCGCACACGGATCGGTCCTCAATCGACACGGGCAGGGCTGCGCACACAAGACTCTCTCTTGCTGCGCCCTAGCCCCTGCCTAGTCTCATTTTCATTACTAAAGTGATCTCACATCACTCAACCGAACCCGTGTGTCCCACTGCCTATCTCGCGAGTAGATTCCAACTACTCGACTTGTACCGAAGTCCTATGACTCATTACGCATAGCCCGTCTACTCGAGGTCTTAGACACTACCCTCACTCTTTTAGGAACCTTTGGTTATGCAAGTGGGGTTCCATTCATCCTACACCTAATGCACAATCATACTTCACATGACTCATGTAAACAAAAGAAGACTTATAAAAAGGTTAATGCAAACCGGGGCTTGCCTTGTTGCTGCTGGTCAGGAGTTAGCTCTTCGCCCGGAAGAAGGAAGTCCAGCACTTCCGGAGTCTCTTCTTCAACGGCTACACGTTAATGAAATACTACATGTTAATTTAGATGCACAGGTGAGTTTTAGAGTAAGACTTCTACTATTGGTTCTAATACCTAGCCTCTATCACCTGGAACTTTGTTTAAGAATTTAAAGATGAACTGGTGTTGGTGGTTTGGCTTGGACTTAGTCACATGGTTAAGTGCTAAGTGGTTTTCCCCCTTTTCCATCTTAATACCTTAAGTGGGTAAACAGGACAGGGGTGATCTAGAGCTCCAATGGAGCTGAGAATTTTTATGTGAGTTCCTTGTCACAAGCAAACTCTCTGGACCAAACCTTAGCACTTTTCATGGAATGGTTTGCTCAGAGTAATTTCTTTAGCAAATAAGCAAGGAGGAATTAATTCTGAGGTCAGACCCCTGTTCATGCTCAACTTGATGATCTAGAATTTCAATTATAGCTCATAGAGTTTGCATGAATTTTCCTAGCATTTTTGGATTCAAGGTTTGCCCAGAATTGAATTTCCAAGTTTTGGAAATTCTCTGAAAATGTTTCTGCATTCAAATGAACACAGCACTTTCCAATTTGAATTGCTCTGACCAAATCGACTCCAAATGGTCTGAAACTTTTACAGGGGTTTACTAATGTCCTAAAGAACATTCTGGTGATATTTGGGGATTTTTGGATGAACCAAACTCCCTCTAAAATTCTTTTGCTGAAAAGCTTTAAAGAATTTTCCAGAATTAATTAATGGGTTTCATACAAATTGGGTTGTATCTCTGGACAGAGCTAGGCAAGATGAATCCAACCCAACTTGAATCACTAAATTTGGAGCTTCCTAGCCACGGTTATGGATTTCTAAAGTTTGAGCTAATCCCTGAATTATTTTCCTACAGAAAATCCCCTCCCGCGCTAAACCAGAGGCTGACAGCGGGGCCCGCCCATTTAAATTGAACTAACCGCGCGCTCGCGCGCGATTAACACAGGGGCTGACAGGTGGGGCCGCGCCCTTCGTCTACCTCCCGACGTCGCCGCCCCGAGCCGCCGGAGCTCCGGCGAGGTCAGCGTTCCCGGCGATCTAGCTCACCGGAGCCGACGAGACTCGCCGCCCCCACGTAATCTCGGGTGCTGAACCCGCTGGACACCATGTCGCCGCCGGCTAACCGCCATAGCTCGCCGGCGACGAGCCCTATGCCTCTGTGCTACCTCGGCAATGTGTTCCCGCCCTTCTGACCGTTTTCTTCGTGCGCTAATCGCGTCGCCACACTCAGGGAAACCTCGGGAAACTCGGCATGAGCTCTGTTGGCCCCTAAACGGCCGGCAACCCAGACCTCACCGGCGACCCCCTCCTCCGCCATACTGTCCTAGGGTGAACTTAGGGTTCCGGCGGTGATTTCCTTCCGGTTTTCGAACGAGAAGGGTCGCCAGAACCTCTAGATACTCTCTCACAGCTCCGTTCGGCCTCCCACCCACTATGCTTCCCAAATTTCTGCTAAACCTAATTGGGTCCCGAAAGGAGCTACTCGCCCTAAACTGAGAAATTCTCCGCGCACAGAGGTCGAACCTTGGAACGGTTTGCGCGGTGGTCTTGAGGACGATCTAGCGCTCCACTTTCCTATGGAGGTCGAAGCCGGAAGATGATCACAGCTGGGGTGGCACACGATCGGAGCTCGGGCGACTAGGCTGCTGGTTACAGAACTTCGCGAGAATCAGTAACTCGCCGGCGGTCTCGGGCCTTTTATAGGCTCCTGAGGCCAGGGGAGAGCGCGACACCTGCTGTGCCACCTCCTCTGCCGAAGCAGGAGCTGGCCGGCCGAGGTGGTCGGTCGCCGCCGCTGGCTGCAGCTGGCGAGCGCGCTCGGTCGAGGGGTCGGCTGAAGAGACTTCGGTGCTAAGTCTACTGATCAGTGGGCCTCCCCTCTAACTCTTTTGTTTTTTCCAATTTTCTGAATTCTGTTGTGCCAAAATATCCTCAGCTACTCACAATTTAATGTGAGACTTAGTCACCAAGCCTTTGTTTGAATTTGAATTCTCAAATTCAAACTTTGTTTGGTTAAATTTGCTTCATATTCAAACTGAAATTCAAATTCAGTTTTGAATTCTTGCAAATTTAGCTCTTGACAAGATGAGCTCCAATGGAGATGAAAGTTGGTGGGTTCACTCAGAAAAATGTGCTGAGTATAGATATGGAGCTAACTTTTGAATTTGGGTGATGAAAGTTGCTGCAATTTGAATTTACATTCAAATTGGCCTCCTTTTGAAATAACCCAAAAGTGCCTCCAAAAATTGTTGAATTTGCATGAGCTTTGGACTGAACCTTCCCAAGACTTTTTAAATTCTAGGGGTGAGCTCAACCTCTCATGCTCATTTGTAGAAACCCTATATTATGAAAGTGAAGGCTTTCCCCTCTAATCATTCTTTTGATGGAGGTTACTTGCTCTTCACAACATTTCCTATGGTGTCCAAAATAAAAACTGTGGTGTTGTGAGGTGAAGAAAAGTTTTTGCAAGTCCCTTTTCTTGGGCTTTTACAGCCCCCGGGCCCATCTCGGGGGAGATAGCGAGCCCGAGGTGGGACCTCCGTCTCTTCCGATCCGCGCACTTCCTCTAAGTCCCGAATTGACCGCTGCCGGAGCATGAACGGCCACGGGATCGTGGGAGCATGCGCTCACTTGATGGTTGCTTTTACTGCGGCGGTTCCCAAGACTGCAACTTTTGCACGTTGTGGCGCTTTCTTCGGGAACCGCCAAAGTGCCTTGCCGGCTCATCTTCTCAGGAGACTGACTCCTTGCCCCCACCGCTTCAGTCAGGCGGTTCGGGCCCACCCATCATCGGCACTCGGTTTAGGAACCGAAGCGGTCGCCGACGCGGGGTATCCGAAGAGTTCCGAATCGCTTGGGATTGCACCCGGGAAGGTGTTTTAGAGGGGGCCTTACCCACATTGCAGCTTCCCTTCGCACTTCTCTGTGTTTTGCCTCGGACTCTTGCGCTTTTGCTCTCTTGCCTTTGAGTTCTCCCTTGCCATGGCATCCAACCCACCGCCAGAGAAGAAGCGCGCTCGATCTCCTCTAGCAGCGGCGTCTGTGCCATGTCGGGATTCTGGGGTGCCGGACACTCCCTCCGGTGGCGACTCTAAGAGGCCCCGGGTTGATGCGCTGGGGGAAGCTTCTGGGGCGCCCCCTGTTCCGCCAGTCCAAGCGACTGCGGAGCGGCCGTCGGTGACGGTAGCGGGCTCTGGAAGTCCTACCCCGGCTCGGAAGTCGGGGTTCAGAGCCCGCTGGAGTGTCCGCGCTTCCCGGCCTTCCCCGACTTGCGGGGAATCTGTACCGCTGCGCTCGGAGCCAGGGGTACCTGCCGCGGCCCCCAGGCCAGCGCGAACTTCTCCAGTTCCGGTGTGCCCGGACTCCGTGGCGGCGTCGTCTCTTCCTGCCGAGACGGCAACCGCGGCCCCCCAAGCCAGTGCAGGTTGACCCTGCACTAGACGGCCCGACCTCTTCTTCAGCACCGCCTTCCCCGGCTCGCCCCTCTCCTCAGGTCAAGGAGCCAGAAGTTGAAGAGAGCCCGGCTGGCCTTGCTGCCAGAGCCTCGGAGCCTGCTTCTCCTGATCGGCGTCTCGTCTCGGTTGCTGGTGTATCAGCTCTTCCTGAGGACGAGGTAATGGAGGAGGTCGGGGGGACTGGCCCGGCCTCTGTTGCTCCATTGCCTCTGGCGGACGCCTTCGCACTTGCCGAGTCGAGCGTCCGGCAGGTCTTGGCTGCACTGGGGCGCGAGCGGGAGGAGTATACGGTTGAACGGGACCGCCTCCTCATCTGGGGGAACCTTTTGCGGGAGAGGACCGCGAAGGTTAAGAGTGAGCTCGACTCCAGGCGGGAGTTGCTCGACTTCAGGGAAGCGCTCCTTGACCGGATGAAGCGGGCTGTCGACCGCATGGACACCGAATCGCGGCGATCAACCGGGAGACCCTGGAGGCACACGCCCGGGCCGAGGAGAGCCTCTCTGCTGCTGTGGAGATCCGGCAGCAGTTGGAGCGCCGTGAACTCGCCGTTGAGGAACGGGAGCGTTGCATGGCAGCTGAGGCGGAGAGGGTCGCCGCGCAGCTGGCTGCGGGCGAGGATGACCTTCGAGCTCGGATGGAGGAGCTGGAGATCCTGAAGGAAGACCTCGACTTGAGGGAGGAACAGGTCTCCCGTGATCGCCGGGCGGTCTTGGACCGGGAGTTGACCGCCGGCTTCAAGGCCGCTGAGTTGGAGCGGCTCGCCAAGGCTCTCCACCTTCGGGAGAGCTCCCTGGCGGCCAAGGAGAAGGAATTCTCCGAGAGGAACCTGGAGGCTCTGCAGGCGGCCCGCCGTGAGGTGGAGGAGCTTTCGGCCCTGCGGTCCTCCGAGGCTCTTGCAGTCTCGAGCTTCGTGGATCGAGCGGGGTCCGCCCTGATCCCTCTTGGCTTCAGTCCGGTGAGGGCCGTGGTCCCTGCGTTGGGGGTGATCCCCGCGCTAGAGTCGATCGGCGCCAAGCTGGACAGGCTAGACTCGGTGGTCGCCAGCGAGCTTGAGGCCGAGGGACGCGGCCTAGCCTTAGAGGTCGCTTCACATGTGCTGGCATGCTTTAAGAGCCGCGACCCCTCTTTTTCGTTAGAACCAGCGAGAGAGGGCCCAGCCGCAGAGCGGGAGCAAGTTGCCAGGGCAGAAGTCGAGGATGTGGCCGCCCTTATAGCCGCAAGGTTCCGGCGGGAGCCGGGAGGTCCTTAGGACTTGTTTCTCCCTTTTTATCGAGTCTGTAGTCCAGCTCATGGAGCCTTGCTTAATTTGACTCTTTTGGATACTTGTGTCTGTGATGCTTTTTCTCTCCTTCTTGGCTTTGCCTGGCTGAGTCCTTAGCTCCGCAAGGTACTCAGAGGCCATTTCCAATCTCGGAGCTTTGCACAGACACCCTCCCCGGGTCCTAACCGTGTTAGGGGCCCCCGGAGGTCTCCGGATCTCGCCCTATGGGGAGCTCCAGATCTGCCTGCCACGTGGCGGGTCCGGAGCTCCTTCCTAACAGGCGGGAGCTCCGGCCATGTTGGACACGTAGGGCTTTCGGAGCCCTCCCACTGAGGGGGAGGTCCGGCTTCTGCCCACCACGTGGCGAGCCCGGAGCCCTCCTCAAGGGAGGAGAGAGTTCCGGGCCCGCTGGACACGTGGGGCCCCCGGGTCCCGCCCCTGCTGGAGGGGCAGGTCCCGGTCCTTCCAGTCCTAGGCCGGAGTAGCTGGTAGCTCCTTTCCCCCGCTTCATGCAGTCCCTGTTGCCGTAACCTGGAGGTCCTGCACACTGGCAGAGGAAACGTAATTCTCCTCGGGGGGTCCTCCCCTCCCGTCTCCTAGTCTTATTCGTCTTACGACCCCGATCCTCTATACGGGGCTTGGGCAATTCTGTGCACGAGGCACTGGAGCTCCGGCTCCCTCCGAGGTCCGGGTACGGCCGTCCGATCCCTAGTACCAAGCCATGCGCTGGGGAAGCAGAGTGCACACGCTTTGGGTTCATGACCAGGAAAAGCGGACGTACTCCCCTGGACCTCCGGAGGGCAGGATGCGCATGCTTTGGGCTCTGGGCCGGCTAAGATGGATACGCACCCTGGACCCCCCATGCACAACGCAGGCCTTTCCTGGAGGTAACCAACTGGCACCGCAACACCTGACTGGGGGAGGCCCGAGAGACCCACTCGGCCATCGGCAGGTGCCTCAAGCGCAGCCGCCTTCGGAAGGATAGCGAATGCCGACTATGGATGAGCACAGGAGAAGTGGAGCTAGATGTACGATGAACATACAGAGATAGTGTGATCATAGAAATTAATGCATAATTTAAATGAGCGCATGAGAGAGAGCTAAGTAGAACGGGGCTCTGTATTCGTACCCATAGATGGAATTATGGCTGTACAGGGAGGCAATGTTCCGCCTTGTCTTCAAGGGAAGCAAGACTCTACGCGCTTAGGGTCGGAACCAGGCTAAACTGGACGTAGTCCTGTACCGTCCCTTGAGACTTAGCTGCCCCGAGCGCTGTTCCTAAATTCTATGGGATCTATTACAGAAGGGAATAACCCTGTTCTACTGATGCTCAGGAAGTAGGACTTACAGCGTTGCTCCATGGCAAGGATTTTTGGGAACGGATCCCACTCTCGGTTGGAAGGCATGTGTGCTTGGGGTGGCAGCTTTCATGATTCGAAAGGGACCTTCCCTGCTGGGGGAGAGCTTATGGGTCCTTCTTGGAATAGAGCGTGTTGCTTCACCAAGTTGCCCTCCTGCAGGCCCCCGACGCGTTTGGTTCTTTGGCGGTAGTGCTTAGAGCATTAGCCGAGACCGTGCGTTGCGGGGTGTTTCCTGCAGCCGAGTCTTGTCGTCGAGGTTGTTATCTTCGCGCTGGATCAGGTCCTGCGCGGCTTCTCCTGGGGGCCCCCAGGGAGTTCTCCCCTTCTGGCTAAGGCCTTCAAGGGGTAGGTAGACCCGGGCTCGTCTTGGATGACCTAAGGCGTCTTCCCCTTCTGGCGAGGCCTTCAAGGGGTTGACAGACCTTAGGCGGCCCCCGAGAGGTATGTTCGTGGCCCGGAGGCGCACCGCAGTTGGCTAACGCCCTGGCCTGTCACCGTCGGAACTGGAGTCCTCACCGTCATGCACTGTCTTTATGACACGCTGAGGCTCCTGGAACCCCACCTGGTGGGCAGCAGTGACTGGGGCATCGACCTTCTGTTTGCCATCCCTCTGAGGGTAGGGCGGCGCTTCAGCCCTCTGCTGTCTTCCTTTGCGGAAGCGCTCTGCGAGCCTCTGGATCTCCCAGCACTCGGCAGCAGTATGGTTGCAGGTGCCATGCACGGGGCATAGCCCGCCTTGGTCACTGTCTGGGGCCGGTGATTGCCGCTGCCTTTTGTCGGGGCGTGGCCCCCGAGCTCCACTGGTCGTCGTAGCTGCGGCGACGGGGGCCGTGAATGGTGACTTCATCTTGCCACCCCCCCGGTTCTTGGTCTTCTTGCCACCCCCATAGGCAGCAGCACCGGACCCGGGCTGTCCTCCTAACTCGGAGGTCGGCAGAGCGTGCCAGTTCCGCCCTTCAGCTGCTCTGGAGCACTTGTCCGCCAGGCTGAAGAGCTCTGAGACGTCGCGGACCTCTCTGGTCGCGAGCTTCTCAAGCATTTTCTCGTCCCGGACACCCTGTCGGAACGCCACCACCACAGAGGCACTTTGGATATGCGGGATGGTGTTGCGTACCTGAGAGAACCGCTGGATGAAAGAGCACAGCGACTCCCCAGGTTGTTGCTTGACGGCGTGGAGGTCAAGCTCCGTGCCGGGACGGGTGTAGGAGCTGCCGAAGTTGGCGACGAACTGCCGGCAGAGCTCTCCCCAGGAGGTTATGGACCCCTGAGGTAGATTCATGAGCCAAGACCGAGCTGGGCTTGTCAAGGCGACGGGGAAGTAGTTGGCCATGACAGCCTCATCCCCTCCTGCGGCAAGTACGGCGGTGGAGTAGATCTGAAGGAACTCCGCTGGGTTGACGCTACCGTCGTACTTCTCGGGCAGATGCAGGCGAAACTTGCGTGGCCACCTTGCGAAGCGAAGGTGGGGTGCAAGGGCCGCACATCCTACACCTGCTGCTGCAGGTACTGGCGCTGCGAACGCTTGGTTCGCACCTGGCACCGCATATCTCGGCATGGGCAAGGCTGCACCATAGGCCGGGGCCGCTACTTGCGGCGCATATAGCTGTGGCATATGCTGCGCAGCATAGGCCTGAGGCAGGGCTCGCGTGGCGAAGGCCTGCCCTTCTGGTTGCGTCGAGGCCGACGACATGCTGTCGCCTGCCTCATGGCTGCGACGCCTCTCTCGGCGTCGCTCGAGGTACACCCGGGCGTCCTGGCCCAAGTGGCACCGTTCCAGTTTCCTTCGCAGGTCCGTCGACAGGAGCCTGGAGGAGCTGGAATCCGCCGTCAGCCCGTCAACCGTGGGTGTGCGCGTCAGCGACACAGCCGGTTGTCCTGGGCGCCGTCCTCGCCGAAACCGAGGGTTCGTGGCGGCGACGACGAGGCGGTCCACCTCGCGGACCCACTGCTGGGTCGCTGAATGGGGCGCATCTCCCGCAGGTGGGTTGCACAGAAGCGCTCTTGCTGCAGCTAGCGCACCTCCACGGTGTACGCTCAGCGCTGCAGAAGATCTCACACTGGTCGGGGCCTGCATAGCCGGAGTCGGCGTTGCCGGAGTCGGCTGCTGCTACCAGCTTGTGCCGACACACTCCGTCCTGAGTGTGTCGACATGTACTCCCCAGTGGTCACGGTTCGCCGTGAACGCGGAGGGGGACAGTTTGCCGCTGAAGGAAGCTTGGTCATCTTCGTTGGCGGAAACTCGTCGCGCTAGGAGAAAAGCCCCCTACCTGGCGCGCCAAATGTCGAAGTGTGCGGTCGACACTTCCCCCGGGCCTGCACTGGGCAGCCCGCGGAGGTTCTTTTTTCGGAGGAGCTAGTCCCTAGCGGAGAGCTTGCGCAGATGGACGAGTTAGTAAGAGCTTGACACGGCGAGTTTTACGTGGTTCAGGCCGCCGGAGCGTAAAACCCTACGTCCACGGCGAGCTATGGAGCTCGCTGTATTGCTTGCTGCTCAGGGCCGGAGGCCTGAGCTTGGGGGTGAGTTACAGCTTGAGAGTGTATGGCTAGCGTATGAGTTGCAAAGTGCGAACCCTTGCTATCGACGCCTACCCGAGCCTTTTATAGTCCAAGACTCGGGCGGCTTACAAGGGAAGCCGGGACCCGACAGGTGGTCCCGGGAAGATTGTCTATTATCTACCGTATCTGCAGTTATGCCGGTAGTTGTCTCTGGTCGAAGGCTTCTGAGTCTTCATCTTGCCGCCCTGCCCATGCTGCATGCTAGTCGTAGTGGTTGATGACGGCGCAGGTGGCATGGGATGTCTTGTCGCGGTGTTTATTGGCTGACAGGTTCTGACACCGCGCGCCAGTCCGTGATGCGACTGGGCGCAACGGCACCTGACAGAAGCGTGCTCCGCGTCTCCGCGTCTTGGGAAGACGCGGGCCTTGAATACCTTGTACGGGCAAGGTATGGAGCGTATTTACACCCGCTGCCTATCGCTCGGGGCAGGCAGCATCGCTCTGCTGCCACGTGGCGGGCCCGGAGCCCTTCTCAGAGAAGAGGAGGGTCAGCCCCGCGGGGCACGCGGAGCCTCTGGACCTCTCCCCGCGGAGGGGGAGGTCCGACTTCTGTATGCCATGTGGCGGGCCCGGAGCTCTTCTCTGAGGAGAGGGAGGTCCGACCCCGCTGGACACGCGGCGCCTTCGGGCCTCTCTCCCGCGGAGGGGGAGGTCCGGCTTCTGTATGCCACGTGGCGGGCCCGGAGCTCTCCTCTGAGGAGAGGGAGGTCCGGCCCCGCCAGACGCGTGGCGTCTTCGGAGCTCTCCCTGCGGAGAAGGGCGAGTTCCTTAGGCATTTTACCCTGTGCGCGGGGGTACCCCATATCTCAGGTACCGACAATCTCAAAGACCCATTAGTGCAAGAGAGGGTGGTACTAATAATTTAGTACCACATGGGAAGTTTGAGAGAATCAACTCCTACATATAAGGTAGGTTGTTCTTCCACTCCTCATTGAGAGGTAAGAAGAGAGGAGAGAGGTGGCCCACGCGTGTTCCTCCTGGCTCGCCTCGCCACGCCACGCCACGCCACGCCTCGAGCCGAGCCCAACTTTTATTTTTGCTGCAGAAAAATTCGGTTGGGCGTTTTGGGCTTACGAATTGGGCTGAGTCAGTTAGAGACCGGATCGGACACTACTACAAAAACCGCCTGTGATAAAGAGTCTTCACATGCGGATTCATGAAGGGTAAGACCACATGTGATAACCTTTTTCACAGTCGGTTTGAGTTTCCGCATGTGATAATAGGTTTGGAGCCGTCTGAGATGAAGCTAGTTGTATTAGTATCTGCATGTTGCAGATAAATCGGATCCACAACCGAATCGATCTCTAACAGAGACTCTATATATTGTGGCGTGCGCGACAGAGGAAAATATACTCGAAACAAATCATTCCCACGTTCCAGTTTCTTGCGCCTCCATTGTCTACTCCATCCCGAGTGTCGGCGTGCGCCGACGATCGGGAGAGCAGGTCTCCGAAACCGCTCGCCCTTCCGATCCTGCACAGGGAGAGGGCGAATAAAGTTTCCGGGAAGCGCTCTACGCGACTGCTCGAGTTCTTCATCACGGGTCGCCTACCGCTGAGATCGAGCGCTCCTTCCCAGCGTCGCCACCAACGTCTGCACCGACCGTCTGTCGTCACATCTATGTTTGCAGCAAATTCTCCAGTTTTAGATCGGTACGCCTAATCTGACTTCTCGTTTGCTGGTGTTTCTCGCTGTTCGAAGTCGTGGTTTTCCGGAATTAATCAGTAAATTTCCTATTTCTTCTAACAATCCAAAAACCTTATTTCAGCAATTTCTTATTTTAAACGTGATGACTTTGGCCGATGCACTGAGGTAGGAGAAATTCTCTGGTGTGCACTTCAAGAGGTGGCAAGTTAAGACCACGCTCTAGCTTCAATCGCTTAAGATCTTCTGGGTAACCGAGGGCAGACCTCAAGGTTCTTTGATTGTTGAAGAACAGCCAAAGTTTGAGGAAGCCAATGTTGCCCTGAGAGGATGTATCTTAAGCATTCTTGACAACAAGCTCTGTGACGTTTATCTAGCAGTCACAGATGGGGAAAGAGTTGTGGGATGCACTAAACGCTAAGTATGGTGTAACCGATGTAGGTTGTGAACTGTATATCATGGAGAGCTTCCATGACTACAAGATGGTTAACACCCGTCCTGTAGTCGAACAGGCTCATGAGATACAATGTATGGCGAGAGAACTCGATCTCCTTAACTGTTCTTTGCCAGACAAGTTTTTGGCTGGTTGCATTATTGCAAAGTTGCCTCCCTCGTGGAGGAACTTCGCCACAACTCTAAAACACAAGAGACAGGAAATATCAGTTAAAAACCTGAGAGCATCTCTTGATGTTGAGGAGAAGGCTCGGGCTAAGGACTCTACTGAGAAAGGAGCTGAGGGTCATTCTAGCGCCAATGCAAATATGGTGAAGAAACCTAATGTCAAGAATAAAGGGAACAACAAGTCTCAGTTCAAGCCAAACAAAACTACTGCTTTCAAGAAGAAGTCAAACAAAGTCAATGAGGGATATTATACCTGTGGTGAGCACGGACATTTTTCCAAGAACTGTCTTGACAAGGCAGATCGTAGAGGGAAAAAGAATGTCAACATTGTGACATCTAGCAATGCGGATGGGTACGGTAATTCCTTTACTGTTATGTCTGTTATTCAAACACCATCCTGGTGGTTTGATACGGGTGCTAATGTCCATGTATGTTCTGACATGTCTATGTTTACTTCTTACCAGTTCGAATGGGATTCCTCCGTCCTAATGGGGAATGGGTCACATGCTTTTGTTCGTGGTGTTGGCACGGTCGATCTGAAGTTCACTTCGGGAAAGATTGTCCAACTGAGAAACGTGAAGCATGTCCCTACTATGAACAAGAATCTTGTTAGCGGTTCCCTTCTATGTAGACATGGGTTCAAAGTAGTTTTAGAGTACAATAAAATAGTTGTGTCGAAGCATGGACAATTTATTGGTAAAGACTATGTAAAATAGTTGTTCCACTTTTCTTTGTCAGAGTTTAATAGTAAGTCAGTAAACCATATTTATGGAAGTGTTAATGATGATGCGAATGTTTGGCATTCTCGTTTATGTCATGTTAATTTTGGTCTTAAGTTAATTCCGGAATTCACCATCGCCAAAGGTTCTAAGTGCCATAGTTGTGTGCAATCAAAGCAACCTCGAAAACCTCAGAAGGCAGCCGAGGAGAGAAACCTGGCACCTTTAGAACTCATACATTCTGATCTATGCGAGATGAATGGTATGTTGACAGAAGGTGGAAAGAAATACTTTATGATGCTAATAGATGATTCAACTAGATTCTGCTATGTATAATTGTTGCAAACTAAAGATGGAGCTTTAGACTACTTTAAATCCATAAAGCTGAAGTAGAAAATACACAAACTGAATGTTCATCACACATACACATGTATTCCATAAACTGAATTCAGAATATAATCACGAATAAATAGAGTTTAAGTACATTATTACAATTACTCAATGTCTCACTCATGAATATCTAACTTATTCTTGCAGCGGAAGACTCTAAACGACAGCCGAAAATGGCTAAGATAGCAGGCTCCAACTTCAACTCCACAGGCATGTTGACGGTAGTGCGCACGCCTAGTACTCCACATGGTCCTCAAAGTATTATTCTCCTGTAGCTGATGTATATGTGGGAATACAAGGGTGATTACATGTCGTACTCAGCAAGTGCGGGAAAAGTATGACATATAGCTTACAACAAGGTAGGAAATAAAAATGTGAATTGCAGCAAGCAAATTTTATTTCACAAACATGGTAAAAACATCAACTATTTCTCGGTGAGTTAAATCCTAACATAACCAAATAATTATCAACATTCCTTCATCATAATTCACCATTTATCAAGCCTCAACCAGTCCATAATCTTTCTCAAGTCCATCTCATACTCATAATTATTCATAACCATCTCATTTTCATAGAACCGAAACCAAATTCATTGTCATGACCCAAAACAGTCCCAAAACCAATCCTAATGACCAGTACCAAATAACCAATCCCAAGTTTTGCCTATAATCATGGAAGTTAGCCAGGTGCTTGTAACCGAAAGCACGACTATCATGATAGTTTTACACTCTATAGAGGTGGCACCACTTTACCCACAAGTTCGTGATTTCGTCACTCATCGGCGACTAGAAAGAACCTCCATTATACCAGTACACAACCGTCGGTGTATGGCCAAGAGATCACAAAATAGCCTTTATAAAGGGGTTACTAGGATGTACGGACCCATTGAGGTTTCACCGGCAGGCTCGAATCTCCATTCTCCCACCCATGGCCCCCCTCTTGTGCCATGCAGTTCCCAGGGCAGTCCCTCTCGACTCCCATTCTCTGCACCATCCAACGGTCCATAACAAGCAGCAACACACCTAATTAGTCAGCTATGTCACACCCATATTTGGCCTTGTGGTGGCACTATTTTTGTGGCATGTGCTTGCACAAACCTGTCCTTAGATCTACGGCAAGCAAACCACCATCTCATTCAGCAACATCCACGAACCAAGCTTGCCTAGATCTCCCCGATTCCATGCTCATTAACATCATCAAGTTCTCATCATGTTAAATCTTATGAGTGCAGTAGCTAACCATGTTTTATTTCAGCTTCCCGTATCCCGTAAGTTATGTGAAGCAAAAAGGAAAAACGACCATACCCGACTCGTCAACTTTCCCGTCGACAAGGATGGTTAACAAAACTAGTAAACTCCTATAAAAATGGTGTCCCATCAAGTTGACTCAAGCATACGGGTTTTCGCAAGCAATACAGTTTCAAAAACATAGGATCAATATAGTCAAGGGGCACTTGCCTTGCTCCCATGGCTCGTGTTGCTCAAGCGTCTCAAAGTCTTGGTGCTGTAGCTCCTCGTAGACGGCCTCTTGAGCTTGTCCTTCTACTCATGACCACGCACATACAAAATTTATAGCAATCAATTATCATGCAAAAACTCTACTCAAGATGTAAAGAGGTGAATGAATGCAATTCCTATGGTGCAGTTTTATAAAATCAGTTTGCACGTGTTCTTGCATGTTTTAATAGGCTTCTATGGGGTTTTATGATGATTAAGGTTGCTTGGGTCAAGCGTGGATGTGGTTATGATCTTAACACCTTGTGTAGATTAATCCCACCGTCAAAAATCGACCGAAACATGGTCTGTCCACATGCTGCATTTTCTGCCTGCAGGGGGTGAAAAAAACGGGTGCGTCGAAATAGTGGCGACGTTGTAAAAGGGGTAACTAAGACCTAACTCACTTCTTCCTTTCGGCAGGGCCTCCCTCCTTGCAATGGCAGCAGCGGGAGATTTTCTAGGGAGAATTATGAGGCTGCAGCTAGGGCAGAACGTCGGGGCTTCTTCTCCGGCGACAGCGAGGCGTGACGGAGCTCGACAATGGCCAAATTCCGGCAGGGGGGGGTCGGCGACTTGTCAGCAGGGGGCGGCGGCCAAGAAAAGAGAGAGGGGTGGGCGGCTAGGGGGGAGAGTTATATTTATAAGGGGGAAAGAGCTAGGGTGGCTAGGATTTTAGCAAATCAAATATCCAATGGCTGAGATTTGATTTTAAAAGAGGTGGGAGCTAGGGGCTGAGATTTTATTATTTATTTTCCACCAATGGGTAGGATTTAATTAGAAAATAAAAGCCCAAAAGATTCCAAAGGGGGGGCGGCTAGGGTTTCCCCACCTAATGGACTGCGGCCAAGGGGGTGGGGCCCAATTAGGGTTCCCCCTAATAAGGTGCAACCAAATTAGGGGGAAAATCCCCCCAAATGTGGGGGAAAACCCCCCAAGGGGAAATTTGGGGAAAATCAGGAAATTTGGGAAAAAATTGGAAAATTATGGGAGAGGGGAATTTGGGGGGAAAATTGGGATGGCGCAATTTGGCTATTTTATTTTTGTTTTTCTTTTTATTTATTTCCTTTTCTATTTATTTTCATTATTTTCCATTTCTATTTCCTTTTATTATTTTATTTGCTTCTATATTCCTCTCTTTATTTCTTCTTCTTTTTAAATGCTTCCCTATATGAAAAATGTATGCAATGCATGGTAGTAAAATTGAGGATGTTACAAATGCCATGTTATACACTTCCGATTTATCTAAGGCATGGTGGGAGGAGGTGCTATTGACTTCATGTCATGTCCTAAACCGCGTTCCAAACAAGAATAAAGAGAAAACCCCTTATGAGGAGTGCGTTGGGAGAAAACCATCACTTTCATACTTGCGTACTTGGGGGTGTTTGGCAAAGGTCGATATCCCAATCTACAAGAAATGCAAGATTGGACCAAAGACAGTGGATTGTATCTTTCTAGGCTATGCTCAATGGAGTACGGCGTATAGATTTTTAATAGTTAAATCTGAGATAGCTGATATGCATGTTGATACTATTATAGAATCTCGTGATGTAACATTTTTTGAGGATATATTTCCTATTAAAGATATGCATAACATTGTTAGGATTTCTTCTGAACTTAATCCTGAATCCACCACAACTAGCGAGTTGCTTGAAATACTATTTGAGAACGTCCTAGAGGAGGAACACAATGAAACAACTCAGACGAGTAAGAGACAGAGGATTACAAAATCCTTTGGTGATGATTTCATTGTGTACCTTGTGGACGACACTCCTAAATCCATTGCAGAGGCATATGCATCTCCTGATGCATATGAATGGAAAGAAGTTGTTCATAGTGATATGGACTCAATTCTTTCAAATGGAACTTGGGAGTTAACTGAACGACTGTACGGGTACAAACAAGTAGGTTGTAAGTGGGTGTTCAAGAAGAAGCTCAGGCCTTATGGTACTATTGAGAAGTACAAGGCGAGACTAGTTGCAAAGGGCTCTACACAAAAGGAAGGTGAAGACTATTTTGACACCTATTCACCTGTCGCCAGATTGACGACAATCCGAGTACTACTTTCTCTGGTTGTATCTTATGGTCTGATCATTCATCAAATGGATGTGAGGACAGCTTTCCTTAATGGAGAGTTGGAAGAGGAAATCTATATGGATCAGCCTGATGGGTTCGTAGTAAAAGGTGAAGAGAGAAAGGTGTGCAAATTGTTGAAATCCTTATATGGACAGAAACAAGAACCTAAGTAATGGCATGAAAAGTTCGACAATACATTGATGTCTGCGGGCTTTGTCATTGATGAGGCTGATCGGTGCGTGTACTATCGCCATGGTGGGGGTGATAATATTATATTATGCTTGTATGTGGATGACATACTCATTTTTGTTATAAGGATTAATATAATCTCTTAGGTGAAGTCTTTTATATCAATGTGCTTTGATATGAAAGAACTGGGAGAGGCTAATGTCATTTTCAACATTAAGCTGAATAAGGATGAGAGTGGAATTACTTTAATGCAATCCCACTATGTTGAGAAAATTTTGAGTCGGTTCGGCTTTATGGATAGCAAGATTTCTCCAACACCCTATGATCCCAGCATGATACTCAGAAAGAACAAGAAAGAGCAAAGAGATCAACTTAAATATTCTGAGATGATCGGTTCACTCATGTACTTAGCAAGCGCAACCCGCTCTGATATCTCATTTTCTGTGAGCAAACTGAGCAGGTTCATGTCAAACCTGGGTACATATCATTGGCATGCACTTGAGAGGGTTATGCGCTATCTAAGAGATACAATGAGTTATGAAATTCACTATACGGGGCATGTAAGGGCCTAAATTTTTGACACATAATTGAAGTGTTCATCACCACACCTTACACCTCATTTGAGGAAAGATGATGAACACAAATGAAGAGCAAGTAACCACCATCAACATGCTCATTAGAGAACAGACTCACATATTGCAAAAGTGGTATTTCCCACATGTGATATAGGTGGGCTGGACATATGAAAACTCCTACACATTGCTAAGGATGTCCATGCCAAGTTTCACCCAAATTCAAAACCTTTTTGAGGTCATTTTGGGTATAGCTAGGAAGAGGGCAGTTTGAAACCATATTCAAATTCAAACTGTTTTATCCCATGAATTTAAAAGTGGGAGGCAGATTCTTATTCAGCACATTTTTGTGAGCTCACACACCAATTTTCACTCCATTTGGAGTTGATCTTGACATGAGCTAAGTGGGACAAATTCAAACTTTATTTGAATTCAAAACTGAACTTGTGCTGAAATTCATTCAAATCAAACCCCATTTGAATTCTACTCAATTCAAATGGCTCATGGGTGAATAATTTGAATCACCATGGGTATTTTGGGACTCACTGTTTACAACAGTGATTAGGAGTAAATTTCAGAGGTTAAAATTTGCAGTGGGACCCACATGTCAGCCACTGAAGGAGATCAACCGAGTGGACTTTCAGCACTCGGGTCCCCGAGCTTCTCCCGAGAGCGCCACCAAGGGGAGGCCGCCGCGCCACCACCTGCTTGCCGCCCACGGTCGCTGAACCGACTCCCTGGGTCTTTATCTACCCGCCCGAGCGGTCACCGACGCCTCCCATCGCTGCCTCGCCGCACCTTCACTCAAAACGCCGAAACACCTCGCCGCCCGAGCAAACCTTCAGTTCCTCATCGCCCGGCCAATCCAGTGACCCTCCCAGCGATCTGAGACCAGCACCGGGTGCGCCAAGCCATCTCCAACACCCTCGCATCGGTTCCAGACCCTGCGCGGTCTTCCCCGAGCTCCACCGCGGCGATCTTGTCTCTGCCGGTTCAGCTCGAGCCGCCGCTGCGGGAACAGCCCTTCCGGCCACCACAGCCCACCGTTCACGGAGCTGTAAACAGCAAAGAGGTTCGCCTTCAACCCCTCTTTCTTTTCCGTAAGCTCCGGCGGCGTGACAAGCGCTGCTCAAGCCGGAATTTCATGTTTTCGCGACGGTGTGCAAAAGTGAGGTTTGCACCGATCCGAGAAATTCATAAGCCACACTGCATCATTTGTCCTCGCATGGAGAGGATCACTTCTAGTAGCCCGTGCGGATCCATAGGAGCAAGAACCACGAAGAACCGTGGAGGGAAACCGCTGTTCTTCGAGTTTTAGTAGAAATCCCGATTTCCGGCCTAGGTCACACGGTGACAGCCCAACACAGCCTTTCCCGAGCTCCATAGAGCTCATGTCGACCTTTCCTATGGTCCACTGATGCTCGACGACCCTTAGCTCGATCGGGGGAGGTGCTAGGGAGGGTGGACAACGCGACCGAAGTTCTTCCGAGGTTGCGGCTCGTCGCCGACCTGGTGGCGGCTGTTGTCATGACGATCTGACCCCAGAATCCTGTTCCCCAAGTGGAAATAGGCAGGGGCGGCCAGAATCGTGAAGTTTGGAGCTTTACAGAAGCCGGCGGCGAGCTCTCCGGCGAGACTCCTCGGCGGCAGAACGCGGGCAGCGGGAGGTTGATGAAGGGGTGGACCCCAGCTGTCAGCGGAAGATATTTTAAATCAGGATCGGGCTGTGGCCGGGATCCGCTGTGCTGGCGCGCAAATACCCTGTGAGATCCGGTGTGCCGGACATCTCCACGCTCGACACGTGTCCCCGCGGGCCCCCGAGAGTTTAAACTTTTTCCCCGATTCTCAGAATTCTTCCAAACTTCAAATCCTCATAACTTTGGCTCGAAAGCTCCAAATTGAGTGAACCAAATTTTGCTGGATTCAGCTCTCTGAGTAATTTCCAGCAAATCAAGTTTCACTTCATGAAATTCCTTATTTCTCCAGAATTAATTCCTCAAAATTTAAACTGTTTGGAATTTTAACTGGAGAATCCTTTAGAGGAAAATCCTGAAATTTTTCTGGGATGTTCACCAAAATATCTCTGAACTACCATAAAAATTTCAGACCCATTGGAGCTCATTTGATCCACCTAATGGTGTGATTAGTGAAACTGTTCCAGAGAAAATAGAAAATGTTCAGAAACATTTTCAGAATTTTCTCTGAAATTGTTTAGCTCATATCTTTATCTAGGAACATCCAAATTAAGTGAGGCCAACTCCATTAGAACCCTCTGAAAATATAGTTTTCAGAAAGTCATAGTTTGTTTCATGAAAATCCTTAGAGCACCCTAAGAGTTCCAATTGAGGTCAAGGACATAATTAATTGTGGAGGGCTCAAATGAGCTTTGCTGCAACTAAAACTTGACCAAGTCTCTAATTAGGTCGTAACCAAGCCACAGTAAAAGTTTTACAGTCATTGAGTCTGTCTAGTGGGACTTATAAGCTTCACAAGTTCAAACTTAATACAAATGCATTCAAATTAATACATGTACCTCTCTTATCATGTAGTCGCTAAGGTCAAGGAGGAACCCGAAGTCCTAGGCTTCGTTACTCCGGAGGAACAGCTAGCCTACGACCAAGAGCAGCAAGGCAAGCTCCGGTTTGCATTACCCTTTTTACAAATATTTATTGTTTTGAGCACATCTTTGAATAACTATGATTCTTTGCATTAGAGTCTTGATTGGAAACCCAACTGCATAGCCAAGAAAACCATGGGTTGGGTTTAGGATTGCAAAACCTCGTTAGCACTGCATTTCTAAGATAGAGTAGGATTCGATACAAGTCGAGTAGTTGGAACTACTCGCGAGCATAGGCTAGAGGCACTCGACTCGGGTAGTGATAGCACATGAAACACATGGCAAGAAAATGAGACCAAGCGGAGGGTAAGGGCAGCAGGACTTTGGGGCCTGTGTGCTGTAGCTCCGTTTGTGTCGATTGAGGACCGAGCCATGTGTGGGCCTTTTGAACAAGCTAGAACAGTACCGAAGACCTACCAGCTATATGGGAACCGGGAAACTGATGTAACTCGGGTAGCTGGGTATTGAGGCATTGCCCGTCGTTCAGAGGGTAGGTTGAGAGCTTGAGGTGTAAATCGGCTGGCGGCACTGAGATGCGCGTGCAGAGACCTCTTGCTCGGGACGATGGGACCGGTTCAATATTTGGCTGACTGGCGAAAGGTAGTTGCGTACGGTGTCCGTGATGGTTGTTGTAGGCAATATCGAGTACGGGCGTACGTGACGGGTTGTTCGGGTAACCCTGCAGGTGTAAATCGATTATAATCGCCGTCCCTCATGGTCAGTGAGTACCACTTGTTCACTGTACCGTGACGTAGAAAGAACAGGCTAGTCACATGTTAAAATGTTGCTGATTGAACGATGGACATCGATTGTTAATGATATGCTGTAGTTTAGAGCTAACTAAAGTTCTTTTCAACTTTGGGCAAAGTACATGAGAGAAATGCGTTTCTTGTTTGATTGCGGCTCTCTCATGTGCCTTAGCGTAAGGTTCTCCACAACCTGCTGCTAAAACCTGAAAATAAGGTTCTACCAATTAGGCGAGTCCTTGCAAATGATTTTTACCTCATGTAACCCATTACCCCTCATGTAGAAGTTCCATGTTTAGGTGAGACGGGTCAGACTTGCTGAGCCTTCGTGCTCACTGCTTGTGTTTGAAGCTTCTGCAGGGTTCTATGAGGAAGGGACTCCCGAAGAGGAGACGGAACCCCAGGAGGGGAATTCCGTCGAGTGGGAGTCGTGCACGCCGCAGAGTTAGTGTGCGTGTGTGCTAGCAAGGACACGTTCAAGGGCTGAACGTGGACTTGATGCGTAGTCTACGCCCGTGAGTGTAGACTGGACTTATTTTGATGTAAACATGTTCATAAACTTGTTTATGTAATAAACTTTCGCTTCCGCTTTGTACCTTTGACGTGTGTTATCCGGTGCTGTGCAACGCAGCACCCCTCAGCGTGATCCTGGCTCGACAGGACCTTTGGGGTCGTGTTAGTGTTGGTATCAGAGCTCGCTTGAGGTTTAACGCACTACAAAGGTCATCTTTTTCAAAAATCCAGTGAGGAACGATTAGTAGCCTGTATAAGGATGTTATTAGCATATAGAAAGTGGCATATTAACTATTTGATTATGTCGGAAAATCGTGCATCTCGGGACGTGTATGTCCTGGGGGGTGCACGTAAGCGCTGTCCACCAGTGTGCACAAGCTGAAGGGTGGAGCCCCACGGGTGGCAGGTAACCCGACCCGCTTTGATATCCTCTACGACTCTTCATGTCGTTTGGGGTATTCGAGCAACGTCTGTCCCTGGCATGCGTGGTGCAACTTGGGAGACCCCGTCACGTGGTCTGAAACGTGAACATGTAACTCAAGGCGTGTTTGGCTTGAGAACATTCGGGCGAGTGATGACGGCCGGGTGTACGAACTGTATGGATTCCGGGCTCGGTGTGCAGCCGAGTCTGATGATTGATTGAGTTTCTGCAGGTAGCCTGACCACGAAACGGTAGACGTGTAGAATCCGTGTGCGAGTGACGTTTAGTGCCACTGAATTAACGAAGCCGGCTAAGCCCGGTATAGGTTTTTCTTTGTGAGGACGTAGTACCGACATAATCTGGTGACGCATCGACGTCACACCCCATTAAATGAACAACTTCATCTAAAACTTGAAGATTTTGATCTGAAGTAGTAAAACTTGATGTAACTCCTTCCCTTGAACAGGATATTCAAAGTTAACAGGTTTTCAACTTATAGGTTGTTAAGGACAGAGCACTCCGTTTTCAGCTGAATCAAGGCTGAAGTTAATCAGAGGTTAGAGGTAGAGTTCTTTCGAGGTTGGGGTCATATGATACATTTCTGGAAAGCTTTGGAAAAGCTTTACAACTTTTCTGTTGAGGTCCAGAGGTGTTTCATCCCTTAACCAATCGAAAAATGCAGTAGAGTTGGAACTGTCCAGAAAACAGGACAGAGCAAAGACTCTCTGTAAACTCTCTGTAAATTAAGCATAACATCCTTATTAAAAATCCAAAAATAGAAAATGAGGTAGTTCTGGAAAGCTTATGAGATGGGTTACAACTTTGTAACAGAAAGTTTTGTCATATTAGGAACAGAATTAACAGGAATTCTTGGATGAAATCAGTACCTAAAGCAGGGAGGTGCTGTCCAATTGTTTCCAGAAATTCTGCTAACTTTGACGTCTCATAACTTTTGAACCAGGACAGATCTTAGGCCAAGCAAATACTTTCTGGAAAGCTATTGAAGTTAGATTTAACTTTGACGTTGAGCTCCAGAACTAGTTTTGCATTTAGCATGGCCTAAATCTGGTTGATATGGAAACTGGTCAGGGCTGTCATGGGAACAGCAGATCAGCAGTCAAATTTGTTTAAAATTTGAACTGTGTTTCCAAGTTCTATGGGTTCAATGACATGTCTTATGTTATAACTCAGTGGTTTACTGTTTAAATAAATATTTGACATTTCTCAAATATATTTTTACAGATGACAGCAGATAGACAGTTGGAGAACGGGTGGGTGGTCTCCCACTGTTCTCATCGTAGCGGCTACCCGGAAGAATTGTGGCAAATGCTCCAATATTTCGGGTACAACCAGTTGCCGCAGTACATCGTCAAGGAAGAAGGCGAAGAGGGGAACAAGACATGGACGATCCATGTCGAAGTCCCTGCAGGACCTACGCCACCCGGTTGGGTGCCGTTCACCGTCACGGTGAGAGGAAGACAACCGGAAGGGATGTGGCAAGTGGCAGGCCGTGACACTATGTCACGTTTCTGCCAACTACACGTGCAGGCTATGGAGGGTACTCCATACGCGCTCGTTCCGGTGGAGGGACGGGCTCAGCATGTGTGGGAAGAGAGGTACCTGGAGGCAACAGATCCGAGTTGCCTAAGGTACAACCCCGCGGAGGCAAATCTCAGCCTCCATATGAGGGCGGGAAACGCTGTGATGGACAGCCAAGCTGTTCATACGGAGCATCTCGCCACCAAGCTCAAGGAGAGCACGAGCCGTGGAGACCACTTAGAGAGTGCTCACAGCGCCCTCCACAATGTGCTCCTTCTGACGATCAAGCGACTGAATGAACAACACAATCAGTTGCATCGTCTGAAGAAGGCGAAGAGAAAGAGCCGTGTTGACATCGCGGCATTGCAAGAACTGGTACAGAATCTGACCCAGCAGAACAAGGAACTTACTCAAGAGCGGGACAACACTATTGAGGAAGGGCAAGGCTGGGAAGAAGGTTACAACCAGGCTATGGACGAGGTGCATGCTTTGCAGGACCTCGTACCTCTGGTATTGGGCATACCGGTGGTCTTGGGTCTTCCAGCAATGGGGGAACCCGGAATGGGAGAAGAGGTGGTAGATCCAGAGCCACCAGCAGAGGTACCGGAGGAGGACGACCCACAGGAGGTCGAGTTCTACTCCGAGTAGGGGGTTACAGTTGCCATGTAGGACAGCCAGGGTAGTGTAGCCCAAATTTTGTAATCGGTGACATGTCGTCTAGACAGTAGTGTATGTATAGGTAGTGACGACATGAGCACGACTTCTCGGAGACCCGAGAATAATGTATCTTGTATAAAGTTTATGCTTTATCAATATATGTGAATGTTGTGCAAATTAATCATGTGTCACTTCAATACCTACTGTTGCATATGGAATTTTAAGTAAGACATGTGCTAATCGCTGCTGTTTTGAATTTCAGAATGACGCATACTCGTGCCAACCCGGACGTTGGGGCTACCAGTCAAGGGGGAGAGACCTCCCAACCACCTCCCGAGGACTCCTCGGGACAGCAGCAGCAACAGCAACAGCAAACACCGCCACCGCCACTACCGACAATTACATTGGCCGACATCGTCGCAGCAATGGCGGGTTCACACCAGCAGCACACAGAGTTGCTGCAAACTCTAATTGCGAATACGTCTCGCCCAGAGAGACGTCAAGACCGTGAGGAGCGTCAACAGAGCTCCTACTCTGACTTCCTGGCGACTCATCCCCCTGTATTCTCAAGGGTGGATGAACCACTTGACGCGGACAACTGGCTCCGCGCCATAGAGATGAAGTTCGGGCTGCTCCAGATAAGCGAGCAGCGCAAGACTTAGTTCGCGGTCCAGCAGCTCCAAGGATCCGCGAGCGCGTGGTGGGCCAACTTCTGTGCTTCATAGCCCACCGACCGAGTGATGACCTGGACGGAGTTCCGGACGGCCTTCAGGGCCTATCATATACCGCCAGGTTTAATGAAGAGGAAGACGTAGGAGTTCCTGCACCTGCAACAAGGGAGCCAGAACACGCTGGAATACTCCAGGGCGTTCAACGATCTCGCGCTTTACGCGTCGTATCATGCCGATACCGACGAGAAGCGGCGGGACCATTTTTACCAGGTGCTTAACCCGCTCCTGAAGGACAAGTTGGCGATGTTCAATCGCGGCAGCCTCAACGACATCATTGATGCTGCGATTGTTAAGGAGGACTCCGGCAAGGAGTTGGCGGCGGCAGAGCGAAAGCGAAGCATGCCGCAGAGCAGCGGAGAAGGAGGCGGTCCTTCCCAGAAGTTTCGGATGGTGAATCGCCCACCATCAGGTCCACGCTGGCAGCCACCACAGCGGTCGATGCCATTCCGCAGTCGGCCGTACTCTTCATCGGCACTCAGGCCGGCACTGCCAGTACCACCTCCGCAACAACAGCAGCAGCGGGCGATGCCGCGTGCGTATGCACCTCAGCAGCGCATGCCGGGCTTTCATCCCCCGAGCACTACACCAGCAGCGGCCACATGTTACAAGTGTGGTCGTCCAGGACACTTCGCGAGCAGTTGCCCGGAGAGGCAAGGCAGCAGAGTGGCACCGCAGTTTCCGGGGAGGAATCAACCCCGGAACCCTACTAATGCGCGGTGGGCAAACCCTAGGCCCGACACCGTCCACCAGCTTGCCATTGAGGACGTGCCGGAGGGCGAGCCAATCCTTGCGGGTATGTTCCAACTCCACCAGCATCCCGCTATAGTACTGTTTGATTCAGGCGTCACGCATAATTTTATTAGCCAAGCTTTCATTGCTAAACACAGCTTGCCAATACTACCCACCGGTAGTCCATATTTAATTTGTTCACCGGGTGGGAAGATTTCAGCAAGCGTAATGGTTTCCAAAGCACCATTATGCTTAGCGGGTAGAGTGTACCCCGCGTCTCTCATTATCTTAGAGGGACAGAAGGTCGATGTCATCCTAGGGATGTCGTGGTTAACCCGCCACGGCGCTGTTTTAGACACCGTCCTTCGAGTTGTGCACTTAAACTCAGAAGTGCACGGGTCTCACTCATTATTTCTGGACAGTCCAGAAATAAAACTTCCAAGTGTCTATCAAGCCACGACTATCAGATTGGAAGATATTCCAGTGGTCCGAGAGTTCCCTGATGTATTCCCGGACGATTTGCCGGGGATGCCGCCCGATAGAGAGGTGGAGTTCAAGATTGAACTTGCACCGGGAACCATGCCAATATCCCGAAGGCCGTACAATATGGCGCCCAAGGAGTTGGCTGAACTGAAGACTCAACTCACAGACCTTCTGGAGAAGGGTTTTATTAGGCCGAGCTCCTCGCCATGGGGCTGTTCGGCATTATTTGTCAAGAAGAAGAATGAGACGTTACGGCTTTGCGTGGACTATCGTCCATTAAATGCCGTAACCATCAAGAACAAGTACCCGTTGCCGCGGATCGACATGTTGTTTGATCAGTTGGTCGAAGCAAAGATCTTTTCCAAGATGGATTTAAGATCCGGGTACCATCAGATTAAGATAAGGGCTGAGGACATTCCAAAGACAGCTTTCTCGACGAGGTACGGACTTTATGAGTACCTGGTCATGTCCTTCGGCCACACCAATGCTCCAGCTCACTTCATGTACTTGATGAACTCGGTATTCATGCCGGAGCTGGACAAGTTTGTCGTGGTCTTCATCGACGACATTCTGGTATATTCCAAGTCGGAAGAAGATCACAAGAAACATCTGCGTATAGTTTTACAACGGCTGCGGGACCACAAGTTATACGCGAAATTCAGCAAATGTGAATTTTGGATATCGCAAGTGCCTTTTCTCGGGCATATCATCTCAGCGGAGGGTATCGCTGTGGACCCGAGCAAGATCACTCAAGTGCTGAATTGGAAATCCCCGAGAACTGTTCACGAGGTACGGAGTTTCCTCGGACTCGCGGGATATTATTGGAGGTTCATTCCGAACTTCTCGAAGATTGCCAAGCCAATGACAGAGCTGCTGAAGAAGGCTACCAAATATGTTTGGAGTCCAGCATGTGAAGCAGCATTCAAGGCTTTAGTCAAGCACCTGACATCAGCACCGGTTTTGGCGCAGCCAGACACAACAAAACCGTTCGATGTGTACTGCGATGCATCCGGCATTGGGCTCGGATGTGTGCTGATGCAAGACAGAAGAGTGGTCGCGTATGGATCACGGCATCTTAGAAACCATGAGCAGAATTATCCAACTCACGACTTGGAGCTCGCTGCCGTGGTACTCGCACTCAAGATGTGGAGGCACTACCTACTCGGTAACCTCGTACATTTATATACCGACCACAAAAGCCTCAAGTACATATTCACTCAGAAAGAGCTGAACATGAGGCAACGAAGATGGTTAGAATTGATAAAGGATTACGAAATAGAGATCCATTATCATCCGGGCAAGGCAAACGTAGTGGCAGATGCACTGAGCCGCAAGTCACACGTCAACAATCTGACCATCACACCGTTAGAAGAGAGCGAACCACCACTACATGTGATTCCACACGGAGCTCTCTACAACCTAGCTTTGATCCCCACCATCCGCGAAGAGATAGCGGCAGCCCAGAAGAATGACAAGGGCATGTCGCATTTGCGGAGACGTGTAGACAGTGGGGAGCTGAAATGTTTCCGGAAGGACGGAGACGACGTCCTATGGTTCAAGGACCGGATCGTCATACCCCGAGACCCGGAGTTATGGAAGAAAATCTTTGATGAGGCTCACTTGTCAAAGTTTTCTATTCACCCCGGCAGCAAAAAGATGTATCAAGAACTCAGAAGCAAGTTTTGGTGGACACGGATGAAACGAGAAACTGCAAAATACGTGTCCGAGTGTGATACATATCGAAGGGTGAAGGCAGACCACATGCGGAAACTGGGACTGCTGCAACCACTGAGCATTTCTGCCTGGAAATGGGAGGATGTGAGCATGGACTTCATCGTCGGTTTACCCACCACCTTGCAGAAACATGATTCAGTGTGGGTGATCGTCGATCGGCTCACCAAAGTTGCCCATTTCATCCCGGTCAACACCAACTACAACACCAAGAAGTACGCTGAACTGTACATCTCACGGATCCTATGCTTGTACGGCGTACCCCGTACTATCATATCGGATCGGGGCACTTTATTTGTTTCCCGTTTTTGGGAGCAGCTGCACGCTGCCTTGGGGACGAAGTTGATCCGTAGTTCAGCATACCACCCGCAGACGGATGGGCAAACCGAGCGGGTAAATCAGATTCTAGAAGACATGCTACGAGCTTGCGCTATCAACCACGTCAAGAATTGGGATGATCACTTGCCGTTAGCCGAATTCTCGTACAATAATGGGTACCAAGCCAGCATCAAGATGGCACCTTACGAGGCGCTATACGGTAGGAAGTGTCGCACACCATTGAACTGGTGTGAGTCTGGCGAAAGGGTTACCTTCGGGATTGACCTTGTCAACAATGCGGAAGAAAAGGTTCGACTGATTCAAGCTAACCTAAAAGCCGCTCAATCCCGTCAGAAACAGTATGCGGACCGGAGAAGGCGCCCATTACAATTCGAAGTTGGAGATCACATATACCTATGGGTGTCTCCAATGAAGGGCGTAAACAGATTTGGGGTGAGAGGAAAGTTAGCACCCCGATTCATCGGTCCATTCCAGATTACCGAAAGATGTGGATCAGTGGCATACCGGCTGAAATTACCAGAAGCACTTTCCGGTGTGCACGACGTCTTTCACATTTCCCAGCTGAGGAAGTGTCTTAAGCTATCAACTACCGTTCAGCTGGAAGATATTAAAGAACTGCAACCGGATCTCACCTATCGAGAAAAACCGGTGCAGATTATTGATGAAAAGGCCCGAACCACACGCAACCGTACGTTGTGGTTCTACAAGGTTCTATGGAGTAATCACTCCATGGACGAAGCGACATGGGAGAGCGAAGAATTTCTTCACGCTAACTACCCCGACTTTTTCACGTCGCATATCCGGTAATTTTCCACCGTCCTCTCTCTCATTTTCACCTTATAATCTCGGGACGAGATTCTTTTAAGGGGGGAGGAATGTAAGGGCCTCAGTTTTTGACACATAATTGAAGTGTTCATCACCACACCACACACCTCATTTGAGGAAAGATGATGAACACAAATGAAGAGCAAGTAACCACCATCAACATGCTCATTAGAGAACAAACTCACATATTGCAAAAGTGGTATTTCCCACATGTGATATAGGTGGGCTGGACATATGAAAACTCCTACACATTGCTAAGGATGTCCATGCCAAGTTTCACCCAAATTCAAAACCTTTTTGAGGTCATTTTGGGTATAGCTAGGAAGAGGGCAGTTTGAAACCATATTCAAATTCAAACTGTTTTATCCCATGAATTTAAAAGTGGGAGGCAGATTCTTATTCAGCACATTTTTGTGAGCTCACACACCAATTTTCACTCCATTTGGAGTTGATCTTGACATGAGCTATGTGGGACAAATTCAAACTTTATTTGAATTCAAAACTGAACTTGTGCTGAAATTCATTCAAATCAAACCCCATTTGAATTCTACTCAATTCAAATGGCTCATGGGTGAATAATTTGAATCACCATGGGTATTTTGGGACTCACTGTTTACAACAGTGATTAGGAGTAAATTTCAGAGGTTAAAATTTGCAGTGGGACCCACATGTCAGCCACTGAAGGAGATCAACCGAGTGGACTTTCAGCACTCGGGTCCCCGAGCTTCTCCCGAGAGCGCCACCGAGGGGAGGCCGCCGCGCCACCACCTGCTTGCCGCCCACGGTCGCTGAACCGACTCCCTGGGTCTTTATCTACCCGCCCGAGCGGTCACCGACGCCTCCCATCGCTGCCTCGCCGCACCTTCACTCAAAACGCCGAAACACCTCGCCGCCCGAGCAAACCTTCGGTTCCTCATCGCCCGGCCAATCCAGTGACCCTCCCGGCAATCTGAGACCAGCACCGGGTGCGCCAAGCCATCTCCAACGCCCTCGCATTGGTTCCAGACCCTGCGCGGTCTTCCCCGAGCTCCACCGCGGCGATCTTGTCTCTGCCGGTTCAGCTCGAGCCGCCGCTGCGGGAACAGCCCTTCCGGCCACCACAGCCCACCGTTCACGGAGCTCTAAACAGCAAAGAGGTTCACCTTCAACCCCTCTTTCTTTTCCGTAAGCTCCGGCGGCGTGACAAGCGCTGCTCAAGCCGGAATTTCATGTTTTCGCGACGGTATGCAAAAGTGAGGTTTGCATCGATCCAAGAAATTCGTAAGCCACACTGCATCATTTGTCCTCTCATGGAGAGGATCACTTCTAGTAGCCCGTGCGGATCCATAGGAGCAAGAACCACGAAGAACCGTGGAGGGAAACCGCTGTTCTTCGAGTTTTAGTAGAAATCTCGATTTCCGGCCTAGGTCACACGGTGACAGCCCAACACAGCCTTTCCCGAGCTCCATAGAGCTCATGTCGATCTTTCCTATGGTCCACTGATGCTCGACGACCCTTAGCTCGATCGGGGGAGGTGCTAGGGAGGGTGGACAACGCGACCGAAGTTCTTCCGAGGTTGCGGCTCGTCGCCGACCAGGTGGCGGCCGTTGTCATGATGATTTGACCCCAGAATCCTGTTCCCCGAGTGGAAATAGGCAGGGGCGGCCAGAATCGTGAAGTTTGGAGCTTTACAGAAGCCGCCGGCGAGCTCTCCGGCGAGGCTCCTCGGCGGCAGAACGCGGGCAGCGGGAGGTTGACGAAGGGGTGGACCCCAGCTGTCAGCGGGAGATATTTTAAATCGGGATCGGGCTGCGGCCGGGATCAGCTGTGCTGGCGCGCAAATACCCTGTGAGCACCGATGTGCCGGACACCTCCGCGCTCGACACGTGTCCCCGCGGGCCCCCGAGAGTTTAAAATTTTTCCCCGATTTTCAGAATTCTTCCAAACTTCAAATCCTTATAACTTTGGCTAGAAAGCTCCAAATCGAGTGAACCAAATTTTGCTGGATTCAGCTCTCTGAGTACTTTCCAGCAAATCAAGTTTCACTTCATGAAATTCCTTATTTCTCCAGAATTAATTCCTCAAAGTTTAAATTGTTTGGAATTTTAACTGGAGAATCCTTTGGAGGAAAATTCTGAAATTTTGCTGGGATGTTCATCAAAATATCCCTGAACTACCATAGAAATTTAAGACCCATTGGAGCTCATTTGATCCACCTAATGGTGTGATTAGTGAAACTGTTCCAGAGAAAATAGAAAATGTTCAGAAACATTTTCAGAATTTTCTCTGAAATTGTTTAGCTCATATCTTTAGCTAGGAACATCCAAATTAAGTGAGGCCAACTCCATTAGAACCCTATGAAAATCTAGTTTTCAGAAAGTCATAGTTTGTTTCATGAAAATCCTTAGAGCACCCTAAGAGTTCCAATTGAGGTCAAGGACATAATTAATTGTGGAGGGCTCAAATGAGCTTTGCTGCAACTAAAACTTGACCAAGTCTCTAATTAGGTTGTAACCAAGCCACAGTAAAAGTTTTACAGTCATTGAGTCTGTCTAGTGGGACTTATAAGCTTCACAAGTTCAAACTTAATACAAATGCATTCAAATTAATACATGTACCTCTCTTATCATGTAGTCGCTAAGGTCGAGGAGGAACCCAAAGTCCTAGACTTCGTTACTCCGGAGGAACAGCTAGCCTACGACCAAGAGCAGCAAGGCAGGCTCCGGTTTGCATTACCCTTTTTACAAATATGTATTGTTTTGAGCACATCTTTGAATAACTATGATTCTTTGCATTAGAGTCTTGATTGGAAACCCAACTGCATAGCCAAGAAAACCATGGGTTGGGTTTAGGATTGCAAAACCTCGTTAGCACTGCATTGCTAAGATAGAGTAGGATTCGGTACAAGTCGAGTAGTTGGAACTACTCGCGAGCATAGGCTAGAGGCACTCGACTCGGGTAGTGATAGCACATGAAACACATGGCAAGAAAATGAGACCAAGCGGAGGGTAAGGGCAGCAGGACTTTGGGGCCTGTGTGCTGTGGCTCTGTTTGTGTCGATTGAGGACCGAGCCATGTGCGGGCCTGTTGAACAAGCTAGAACAGTACCGAAGACTTACCGGCTATATGGGAACCGGGAACTGATGTAACTCGGGTAGCTGGGTATTGAGGCATTGCCCGTCGTTCAGAGGGTAGGTTGAGAGCTTGAGGTGTAAATCGGCTGGCGGCACTGAGATGCGCGTGCAGAGACCTCTTGCTCGGGACGATGGGACCGGTTCAATATTTGGCTGACGGGTGAAAGGTAGTTGCATACGGCGTCCGTGATGGTTGTTGTAGGCAATATCGAGTACGGGCGTACGTGACGGGTTGTTCGGGTAATCCTGCAGGTGTAAATCGATTATAATCGCCGTCCCTCGCGGTCAGTGAGTACCACTTGTTCACTGTACCGTGACGTAGAAAGAACAGGCTAGTCACATGTTAAAATGTTGCTGATTCAACAATGGACATCGATTGTTAATGATATGCTGTAGTTTAGAGCTAACTAAAGTTCTTTTCAACTTTGGGCAAAGTACATGAGAGAAATGCGTTTCTTGTTTGATTGCGGCTCTCTCATGTGCCTTAGTGTAAGGTTCTCCACAACCTGCTGCTAAAACCTGAAAATAAGGTTCTACTAATTAGGCGAGTCCTTGCAAATGATTTTTACCTCATGTAACCCATTACCCCTCATGTAGAAGTTCCATGTTTAGGTGAGACGGGTCAGACTTGCTGAGCCTTCTTGCTCACTGCTTGTGTTTGAAGCTTTTGCAGGGTTCTATGAGGAAGGGACTCCCGAAGAGGAGACGGAACCCCAGGAGGGGAATTCCGTCGAGTGGGAGTCATGCACGCCGCAGAGTTAGTGTGCGTGTGTGCTAGCAAGGACACGTTCAAGGGCTGAACGTGGACTTGATGTGTAGTCTATGCCCGTGAGTGTAGACTGGACTTATTTTGATGTAAACATGTTCATAAACTTGTTTATGTAATAAAATTTCGCTTCCGCTTTGTACCTTTGACGTGTGTTATCCGGTGCTGTGCAACGCAGCACCCCTCAGCGTGATCCTGGCTCGACAGGACCTTTGGGGTCGTGTCAGGGCATCCGGCTGTGCCTGAAGGATATAGTGATTCAAACTGGATCTTTGATGTTGATGAGCTCTATGCCACGAGTGGATATGTGTTTACTCTTGCTGGTGGCGCCATATCATGGAGGTCTTGCAAACAGACCATATTGACAAGGTCAACCATGGAAGCATAACTCACTTCTTTAGAGACAGCAACTGCAGAGGCAGAATGGCTGCGAGAGCCGTTGATGGATTTGCCTATGGTCGAGAAATCATTGCCGGCAATCCTTATGAACTGTGACAATCAAACGGTGATTGCTAAAGTGACCAGTTCTAAGGATAATGCAAAATCATCAAGACACGTCAAGAGACATTTGAAATCTGTCAGGAAAATGAGGAACTCCAGAGTTGTTACTTGTCGGTACTCTGCAGACCGGGTACCCCCACGTAGTGGGTAAAAGACAGCCTGGGCCCTGCCCCCCTTCTAAGGCAGGCCCCAGCATAAGCCACGTGCCATGGACCCCATGGTCAGCCCTGGGGCTACCACGTGCGCTTGAGCTTCGGAGTTGACACGTGCCCAGGGCTCCGACCTGAAGCCTCCTCGCTGAGGTGTGGTCCGGAGCTGCCACGTGTCCCCAGCTCTGAGCCGCCTCCCCGCTGAGGACAGCTCCGGTGCTGATACTTGTCCCGGGCTCTGATCCGAGCCTCCGTGCTGAGGTGAGGTCCAGAGCAGCCACGTGTCCTCTAGCTCCGAGCCGCCTCCCCGCTGAGGACAGCTCCGGTGCTGATACATGTCAAGCAAAGGTCCGATTCCCCGCACTCCAGATCATACTACGCACAAGCGCTCACACAAAAGCAATAAAACAAACACACCCATGGACGTAGTGTATTACGCTCAGGCGGCCCGAACCACGTAAATCCCAGTGTTCATCCGCTCTCTCGTGCCCAGGTCACGAAGGGTGCCAAGCCCCTCCGGAAAAAAGAACCTCTCGGGCTGCTTCCGAGCGACCGGGGGAAGTGTCGCATCTCACACTCCGACATTTGGCGTGCCAGGAAGGGGGGTTTTATGCTCTCTCCTCGCGACCATGGTGAACATCACTTCTTATGGCGATCCTTATCACCCTCCTCGCTGTCATCTCCAGACGGGAGACGACAAAGTTACCTCCCCCTCCGGGGTGGGTAGGTCTTGTCAGGCTGGCGGTCAGACATTCAGCGTCCCACTGATGGCCCCAACGCCTAAATCCATCCGAATTGGCGACTGGAATGCTGGAGCCCCTAAGGCGCCCGTGGTGCTCAGGTCGGGACGGACTGACAACCGTGCGGATGGTGCGCCATCAGTGTTCACACCGCCAGTGGTCGCTTCCTCTCGGCCTCCCTCTTCCCCGGCAGTAGCGACAACACCACCACGGCCGAGCCCAGAGAGTGTGCTGGATGCAGCGGTGCTCTGCTCCACATCCCTTCGGGTGAGGGTGCCACCCCTGCGGCGGTGGAGCAGTGGCAGTGTGACGTTGATCATCTCGTCGCCGCCGCCATGAACTCTCCTGCCTACAGGAGACACCCGGCTGAACCCACGCTGGCCCAGTTGTGTACGCCGACGGTGGCCCGTGGGGTAGTAGCACCATGCGCGACGGCCACGCCTGACCTTAGGGTCGAGTTGAACCGTCGTTTCGCGAGCGAGGACGGTTGCACCACCATCGAGCGACGCAGCGAGAGGCGTCGCAACCTCGAAGAAGGGTATCGCTCACCGAGCGCGGTACCGGCGGGCCACGCTCCCCCTGCACCTGCCTCCTTAGGGGCAGTAGGAGGCTGCATGGCACTCCCCCCGCATCTTCGTATGGTGGTCTGGCCACCCAAGTTCCAGCCCCACCTGCCGGAGAAATATGATGGGACAGTCAATCCCGCCGAGTTCCTGCAGATCTACTCCACCTCCATCCTAGCTGCAGGAGGGGATGAGGCCGTCATGGCCATCTACTTCCCTGTGGCTCTGACCGGCACAGCCCGGTCATGGCTTATGAACCTTCCCCCGGGATCCATCACGTCCTGGGAAGAGTTGTGCTGGAGGTTTACAGCTAACTTTGGGAGTTTCTACACGCGCCCCGGCACCGAGCTCGACCTCCATGCCGTGCGCCAGCGCGATGAAGAGTTGCTGTGATCCTTCATCCAACGGTTCTCTT
The DNA here is from genome assembly GCA_030760725.1 of Neostapfia colusana. Lineage (NCBI taxonomy): Eukaryota > Viridiplantae > Streptophyta > Magnoliopsida > Poales > Poaceae > Neostapfia > Neostapfia colusana. The sequence goes on along the minus strand of JASWHV010000017.1, from coordinate 23,886,169 downwards.
AGGTCAGGAACACCATCCCCTGCATCTCCAACGCCTCCGTCATCGTCGCCTTCCGGCAAGGCGTCCGCGACAAGATGATGCTCGAGAAGTTAGCCACGCATGACGTGCAAGACGTCTCCGAGCTCTTCAGCCTGGCTGAAAAATGTGCCAGGGCGGCGGAAGGCCGAGACTGGAACTCATGACCCGCCTCCTCGATGGGGAGTGCCGGAGAGGCTGCTGCGTCACGTAGCGGCAAGAAGAACAAGACCGGAGGCAAGAACAAGCCTCTAGCTGGGGCACACACCGCAGCTCTAGTCGCGGCTGATGGGGGCCGAGCCCCGCAACTAGACAAGCGCCCGTGACTGTCGTCTGTAGGCGACGACGGCCAGTGGTGCCCGGTGCACAACACTGGCATCCACGGCGCTAACGACTGCCGCGAGATCAAGAAGCTCACGGAATGCTTCTGCGAGCTGCAACAGCAGCGGCCGCGCCAAGACGGTGCACCCTCCCGCCAGCGGGAGGGCAAACAAAAGGCCAAACCCGAGGCCGATGCTGAGCAGGATATGGAGTATGAAGAAGCCGAGATGGCATTGAAAGCCGTCTGTGGCCACTCCGAATCCAGCGATCATAGCGAGCGTCGCAAGACGCTCCATGCCTAACTAGGCGTTCCCCCCTCTCCGTCGTGCGACAAGAGAAAATTCCCTTTTACACTAGTGTAGGGGTTCGAGGCCACCCTCCCCCCAGGACATACCAAGGGCTCTCCCGATGTCCAAAACACGGCGAAGCCACGCAGGGTCAGCTTCTGCATGAAGAAATCGACCTCGTCGACGAGGCAACATGGCTAGAGTCTGCTTGAAATGCGCTACACCGCAAAATGCTCCGGTAATGGTACGCGTAGAGTAGGCAGCCCAAGGTAGGGCCACCTAGTGCCTCGACTAATGCTTTCTCTAGGAGGGGTGACAAACCCTCCCCCCAGCTGGGAGGGTCCCTCTTGACCAGTACAAGTATGCCACTCCAGGAGCGCCCGCTTGGCTACAGGGGAATGGGTATCTCTACCCAGACCACAGGACATAGAGCACCTCTGTAAGTTCTATCCTTAGCATGCAATGGTAGGATATTTTCCTTTTTCTCTTTCTTGTAAGGGTGTCATAGTGTCTAGGAACAGCGCTTAGAACAACTAAGTCCCGGAGGGATCAATCTACCCTTGTCATCCGAGGTGGGTCGCTGCCTTCTTACATGTCCTGTTACCTCCTTTTACTCGAAGGAAGCCATAAATAAGAAAAATTTATCCTACCTTGCACGCTTTATTTATAGTTTGTGCTAGCTCATGCATATCAACTATAAAAGGCATGTACAGAGCCTGTCCTACACACTTGTCCTATGTCCCGTGTCACTGGAAGGTCTCCTCGCTGAAAGGTTAAGGCCCGTGGGAGGTCTAGGATGTGTAGCCTGCTATGCCTGGTTCTGTACCACTAGCGTGCACATCCTGCCTCCCCACCAGCTACAACTGAGTACTTGGGGGCCAGAAAAAACACATCTATGGACAAGAGAAGTAATCGGACCCTGAACATTGCCCCCATATCTTTCGTACTTTCTTTCCATACCACTCCGGCCGTGTGGGCAGTTACTTTTTTTTTCTTGTCCAACCGTAGCAAGAGCTGTGCTATCCTTATACTGGCGGGTCTGCTTGAAGTACCTGAGGTATACCCGGGGATCCTGCGGTTGTCTCATTGCTCGGGGGCCTTATGGCGCCAAATGGTCCCTCCCCCAAAAATCTTACGCCAGCGGGAGGTCCAGGGATGTAGCCTGCTATGTCTGGTTCTATACCCTTAGCGTGCGTACCCTGCCTCTCCAGCGCTACAGCCCAGTACCGGGGAGCTGGACGGCTCATACCCCCGAGCAAAAGTCTCGACCGTAGCTTAAGGGATCTTTGGTTATCTCATTGCCTGGGGGCCCTATGGCGCCTAACATCCCTCCCCCAAAAAGCTTACGCTCAAGGGAGGTCTAGGGGCGTAGCCTGCTATGCGTGGTTCCGTACCCTTAGCGTGCGTACCCTGCCTCTCCAGCGCTACGGCTCGGTACCGGGGAACCGGATGGCTCATACCTCTTGGCAAGGCTTTAACCATAACCCGGGTGGTCCACATTGAATTTCCCAAGCCCTGCAGCCTAACTAAGGACCACAAGCCGAAGCAAAGCTACCAAACGTGGAAGGGTGACCAGAGAGCACGACTACTCCATTTTCCGGTCGTGACTGCAGGTTCGCATAGGTCCTTGGCGCTTAGGACCTCCCAGTGGGTCCGATGCTGACGTCCTGCCACATCCAGTGGTAGGTGCGCCTCGAAATGAGGGCCACACCAACCAGGGGGCCATCACGGTGAACCACGCGGGAAGGACGTCGGACCACTGCAGCAGCAAGCAGGAGACTCGAAGCACCAGCTGCGACTAGCTGAAGACAGGAGCGAACTCTTGTTGGGTCCTTGCACCACCGAGGACCTGCAAGGAGTGGTAGTGTAAACGTCCGAAAAATGTATATGAATAAATCGAAGTTTGAATTCTAGGGTTTGCAAATTCATGAAAAATGGGATTTGCTAAAACTTTTCTTCATGCAAAGTTGTTCATGGATGTTCATCCAAAAAGAGGCTCACATGTTCATTTGAATGTGTTGATCCAATATGGACTTAAACATTTATTTGCATGAAGGTTAAAACTCAGAATTTCAAATTCAAAGTTCCCACAAATTGTGGCCAAAACTTTGAATACTCATGCAGCCCTATACTTTGGAATTTGAGGAAAAAGTTGGGTGGAAAACTTTTCATTTTAGAGTGGGCTAAAAAGGAGTCTAAGAGAAGCATATTTCAAATTCAAACTGAATTAAATTTGCAAGTCAAATTTAAACTGAATTCAGAGAATTCGAATTCTAGCCCACTTTTCAAACTCAGAACTTTGGAGTGGGAAGGATTAACTTGAGGAGATCTTTTGAGAGGAGAAACATGGGTGGACCCCACATGTCATTGGGATATTTGTGACTTGCACCAAAAGTAACTCAGTCTCCCCGGGTCTTTGTTTTCAACTCCAACGAGGAGCTTCTCCCGGGCGACACCAGGCTGCTGCCGCCACCTCCCGTGCATTTCCCTCGCGCTGGCACCAGTATGTGGGCTTCCTCAGGCATGATCCTCCTCTTCACAACACCGAGCAAAGCGTTCTTTGCTTCTTCCTCACGAGTAAACACACGAGCAGAGCCCCACAGAGCCGCCTCCTCGGCAAACGATCAGAACCCGGAAACACTTGTGCCGCAAATCCCTCCGAGCGGCAAAACCACACCAGTGGGTCACTCTTCACTTCCTTGCCCAAAAACAGCCGAGCTCCGGCTTCCCCACCCCTAGAATGACCTCCTTCCGCGGCGACCTAAAACAGCCGCCATCCGGGCGCACGTGGACAGCTCGCCACAGCGGCTGTCACGGCCGAGCAAGGGCGGCAACGGAAGCGCACAGACTCCACGCTGCTTCCACCCAAAGCTCAAGCCAAGCCGTGGAAATTGTCGGCGAGTTTGGGAATTTTGTCAGAGTGGATTCAAACCGACGTTCAGGTACTTACCACCAAAATTCTAACTTGTTAATCCTCCTTAGATCATCAAACTTTGCACACACATGCTGGACTAGCCGGCGATCATCTTCCCTTTAGCAACCCTAGCGTGAAACTGACTCGGAGTGGCGAATTTCAAGGTTTTCCGACCGCGTCTATGGCGGTACCCCGCGGGCGCACGGTGAAACCTCCTTTGCCGCCATTTCCGAGCCATATTGAGGCCTTCTCGATCTTCCCTAATACCCACTGGTGCTGTAGAGCGTTTTGATCGAGTGTTTGGCGAGCTAGAGAGGCCGGCCGACGACGCCGAATTGCACCCGAGGCCGCCGCACGTCGCTGAGGGTATTCTGGCCATCGGCAGCCCGAGCTAGCCCCATCATCATGCTCCACGGCCTCCCAAACCCACTGGTGGCAAGCCTCAGCCCGGTTGGCGACAGGAAACACCGAGCCGGCGAGCTCTGACGTCGGTCCCACGAGCTGAGCGGCGCGCGGCCACGGGAACGGTCGGGAGGTAGGAGAAGGAGCTGGGCCCCACGCATCAGCAACTGGAAAATTTAAAAAGAAGATCTTCTGTGGCTCGGATCCCCTGTGGCTGCGTGCGCTGGACCGTGTAGCCCGGTGTGGACAAAAATCTATTGGCTGAAGTTTAAAACGCGGGCTCAATTCCATTTCCCGTAGCAAAATAATTACAGAGATTGCCACAACTTTGGAAAATCATATCTTGGTGTAGGAACCTCCAATTTGAGTGATCGAAGTTGGGATGGATTCATTTGCAAAGATCTATCCAAATATGAACCCCAATTTGTATGATAGTCAATAATAAATTCTGGAAAATGCTTTGAAGGTTTTCAGAAAAAGAATTATGGAGGGAGTTTGGTTCATCCAAAAATCCTCAAGTTTTTCTAGAATATTCTTTAGGATATTGTTGACCGTCTAGCAAATTTTCAGCTCATTTGAAGATGATTTGAGTAGGAATTTGCTAAATACAAACTGCTGTGTTCATAAGGGTCCAGAAATTTTTCAGAAAATGTTGCCCATGTGTAGAATCAATTCTAGCTCCAAAAATCATGAGAAAATTCAGACAAGCTCTCTGAGTCATACTTGAAATTTTAGTTCCCTGAATTGGGCATGAATATGCACATTACTCCAGAATTAATTCTTTTGATTAGAAATGCTTAAGGAATTGTTCTGGAGGAACTACTCAAGTAAAAGGTCTAAATTTTGGATCAAATTACTTTCATGTGACCAGGAACTCACATGTAAATTATCAGCTCAAGTTGAGCCTTAGAACTCCCTGTCCTTGTTCTACCATGCTTATGTATGTGGGAAAATACATAAGACTCTTGTGGGAATTATGGTAGACACGTATTCTTCCCACTTCAGCTGCAATTTGGCAAGCTAAATCCCTAGGTAGTATAGAACACGCTGTAAAAGTTTTGAAGCCATTAGAGTTCTTGTTCTTCTGTTGCATTCAAATCTTTTCAGCTCATCTCTTATGGTCATTAGAAAACTTAGTTAGAAACTAAAACACTAAAACAAATTTAGTTCCTTAATGTTTCTTTGCACAAAAGAATCAAACCAAGCCATTCCTAAATTTTTTTTGAATTTCCACACAGCCTCTGTTCTTAAGAAATCAAGCCTTTAACTCCTTGAGTCGCATTATAAAAATTTGTGCATATACATTTCAATAGGATCCACAACGAAGGGGATTCGAAGGAGTGATTCATTGAAGTGGATCAGACTCCGGAGGATCAAGGGGTTGATCAGCATGGATCAGTAACTGTATTTATACTACTACCCTGCAAAACCGGCAAGCTCCGGTTTGCATTTAACAACTGTTAAGTTTTTATTTTGTATTCACTCTTTCGGTTAAGATCTGAGATGTGCATTAGGTCTAGTTGCTTTGATACTCCTCTTGCATGACTAAATGAACCTATGGAGTATTGGGTAGGTGTCTTTTCATCGTGTAGAACGGCCATGCTTAAGTAAAGTTTGGTAGAAGTCAAGTGGTGAGATGCTACTCGCATGATCAGGATAAACAGGGGCATACAGGATTGGTTCAAAAATGTGTTAGCAAGTTAAAGTTGAGACCGGCAGATTGTAGGAGCAGCATGACATAGGGGCCTGGGTGCATTAGACCTGTCCGTGTTGGTCAAGGACCGATCCCTATGCGGCCCTGTTGAGCAAATTTGAGATGTGTACCGAACTCATGCTGGCTATATGGGACCCAGTAAACCAATGTACCTCAGGAAGCTTACGTTGAGCCTTTTTGGGTCGCCTCAGGCAAGAGGGCCGGTGTGCAGTATGTGGGTAACATTCTCATGACATCTCATGTCGGTAGTTGCACCATGAGAGTGTCTACTCTACGGGGCGATTTGATCGATTCAACGTGGCTGAAACGGGAGAAAGGCTGCCACATACAACGTCAGTGATTGTTGCTGTAGGCAACATCGAGTACGGACGTACGTGTCGTGTAGTCCGGGTGTTATTGATTTGAATCACCGCCGCTCATAGAAAAGGACCGGGCATACTTGTTCTCACAGTCGTGACGTAGTATGAACTTGCATGAGAAAGGAACTAATCATGTTGGCTTGAAGTTTATACTATCTTTGTGATGTATCTTTGATGAATAGTTAGAGCAAACTCGATTCGTTTCCACCGTGAGCAAATTACATAGGGGGAAAGTGTTTCTTGTTTGATTGTGGACTCCCGATAAGGCGTGCCCAAGGTTACTATTAATTTTTTGCAAATAACATCTGAAAGTAAGTGTAAAATCCCCAAAAAGTGGTAGCAAGAAAAATTCAGCTCATGTACACTTAGGAAAAATGAGGGGAATTAAAACTTTGAATTATAACGGTGTAAGTTCGAAGCGAGGATTCAAACTTCCTAAAAACTTCCAAACATGGAGATCTAAATGCATAACTTGGATCTTCATATTCCAAATATTCAACCTTCCAAATTTCAGCTCATTTGGAGGAGTTTTAGTATTTGTTTTGGATTAAAAGAAGAAGCCCTCTAATCTAAATTTAAAATTCAGTTTCAAATTCCAATTTCCTCAATTTGCAAATTTGGTTCCACAAATGTGTTCTCCACATTTGAATTAGCATCCATGTGACACGACCCCACGGTCTTGTCGAGCCAGGATCACGCTGAGGGGTGCTGCGTTGCACAGCACCGGATAACACACATCAAAGGTACAAAGCGGAAGCGAAATTTTATTACATAAATGAGTTTATGAACATTTTTATATCAAAATAGGTCCAGTCTACACTCACGGGCGTAGACTACGCATAAAGTTCATGTTCAGCCCGTGAACATGTCCTTGCTAGCACACACGCACACTAACACGGCGGCGTGCACGACTCCCAATCGACGGGGTTCCCCTCCTGGGGTTCCGTCTCCTCCTCGGGAGTCCCTTCGTCATAGAACCCTGCAAAAGCTTCAAACACAAGCAGTGAGCACGAAGGCTCAGCAAGACTGACCCGTCTCCCCTAAACATGGAACTTCTACATGATGGTTGATAGGTTACATGAGGTAAAATCATTTGCAAGGACTCGCCTAATTAGTAGAACCTTACTTTCAAGTTTTAGCAGCAGGTTGTGGAGAACCTTACGCTAAGGCACATGAGAGAGCCGCAATCAAACAAGAAACACATTTCTCTCATGTACTTTGCCCAAAGTTGAAAAGAACTTTAGTTAGCTCTAGACTACAGAAAATCATTAGCAATCAAGTCCATCTTTCAATCAGCAACATTTTAACATGTAACTAGCCTGTTCTTTCTACGTCACGGTACAGTGAACAAGTGGTACTCACTGACTGCGAGGGACGGTGATTATAATCGATTTACACCTGCAGGGTTACCCGAATAACCCGTCACGTACGCCCGTACTCGATGATGCCTACAACAACAATCACGGACGCCGTACGCAACTACCTTTCACCCGTTAGCCAAATGTTGAACCGGTCCAATCGTCTTGAGCAAGAGGTCTCTGCACGCGCATCTCAGTGCCGCCAGCCGATTTACACCTCGAGCTCTCAACCTACCCTCTGAATGACCAGCTATGCCTCAACACCCAGCTACCCGAGTTACATCGGTTTCCCGGTTCCCATATAGCCGGTAGGTCTTCGGTACTGTTCTAGCTTGTTCAACAGGCCCGCACATGGCTCGGTCCTCAATCGACACAAGCGGAGCTATAGCACCCAGGCCCCAAAGTCCTGCTGCCCTTACTCTCCGCTCAGTCTCATTTTTCTTGCCATGTGTATCATGTGCTATCTCTACCCGAGTCGAGTGTCTCTAGCCTATGCTCGCGAGTAGTTGCAACTACTCGACTTGTACCGAATCCTACTCTATCTTAGCATTGCAGTAGCTAACGGGGCTTGCAATCCTAATTCCCAACCCATGGTTTTCTGGACTATGCAGTTGGGTTTTCAAGCAAGACTCTAATGCGAGAAATAATAATACTCAAGTAAGTGCTCAAAACAATAAAAATTTGTAAAAAGGTTAATGCAAACCGGAGCTTGCCTTGCTGCTCTTGGTCGTAGGCTAGCTGCTCCTCCGGAGTAACGAAGTCTAGGACTTCGGGTTCCTCCTCGACCTTAGCGACTACATGATATAAGAAGTACATGTATAAATTTGAATGCATTTGTATTGAGTTTAAACTTGTGAAGTTTATAAGTCCCACTAGACAGACACAAAGACTGTGAAACTTTTACTGTGGCTTGGTCACAACCTAAACAGAGACTTGATCAAGTTTTAGTTGCAGCAAAGCTCATTTGAGCCCTCCACAATTAATTATGTCCTTGACCTTAATTGGAACTCTTAGGGTGCTCTAGGGATTTTCATGGAATAAGCCATGACTTTCTGAAAACTAGATTTTCAGAGGTTTCTAATGGAGTTTTTCTCACTTAATTTGAAGGTTCCTAACTAAAAATATGAGCTACACAATTTCAGAGAAAATTCTGAAAATGTTTCTGAACATTTTCTATTTTCTCTGGAACAGTTTCACTAATCACACCATTAGGTGGATCAAATGAGATCAAATTGATCTGAAAATTTTATGGTAGTAAAGGGATATTTTGGTGAACATCCCAGCAAAATTTCAGAATTTTCCCCCAAAGGATTCTCCAGTTAAAATTCCAAACAATTTAAACTTTGAGGAATTAATTCTGGAGAATTAAGGATTTTCATGAAGTGAAACTTGATTTGCTGGAAAGTGGTCAGAGAGCTGAATCCAACAAAATTTGGTTCACTCGATTTGGAGTTTTCTAGCCAAAGTTATGAGGATTTGAAGTTTGAATGGAATCTGAAATTCGGGAAAAAGTTTAAACTTGCAGGTGGGCCACGGGGACACGTGTTGCTCTCTGGGGCGTCGGCACACCGTGGTCTGCGGGGTTCCTGCGTGCCAGAACAACAGATCCCAGCCGCACCCGATCCTGGTTTGAATTTTTAAGCCGCTGACGGCTGGGCCCCGCGTCATCTTCTTCCTCCCGACGCGCCCTCGCGCCCGTGCCGCCTCCCCTCGCCGGAGCAGACCCGGAGCTCGCCGGACCGGCATTCCCGGCCCCCGCCCAGCCAGAGACTCACCGCCAGAGGGTTTAGGGCATCGAGGAACACATTGGTGGGCTCTGTTTGGGGTGTCGGTGGCCGGAACCAGCTCCGCGACGTGCGGCGGCTACTGCTGTGGTTCGGCACCGTTGTCCGAGGTCTCTAGCCCGCCATCGCTTGCGCCGATGGGCTCTACATCACCAGCGCAGCTCTAGGTAGCTCGACATGACCTCAGAGTAGCTCGGAAGTTACCGTAAATACGGTTTCACCATGCGACCGAATGGTTCTGCGGCGGACACTCCGAATAGAGCTTAAATCCCGCCGCTCCAAGGCGTTCTCATGCGATGGATGCTAAAGGAGATTTGATCACCGGCTAATCCAGCATATTTGTGCAAAATTTGATGACTCAAGGAGGGATAGAGAAGGAGAATTTTAAAGAACTGTACCGGAAGCTCGGGCTGAGGTCGCCGGAGCAAATTCTCGGAATTCGCCGTCGAGAGTGCATGGCATGGCTTGAGCTTCAGGTGGAAGCAGCGTGGAGTCCGAGCGCTCCTTTTTCTGCCCTTGCACGGCTGTGAAAGTGGCTGTGGTGTGCTGCCCACGTGAGACCGATCGCCGTCCTTCAGCTAAGTCACGGCGGTCATCGTTGATCATGGGAACAGGGACCGAAACCCGGTGGTTCAGGTGTTGGGAGGGTGGTGCTTGAGCTCAGCGTGTTGCCTAGCAACTAGGGGAGGCGAGGGTGCGATTGTTTGCTGTGTTTTCCCGATCGACCGCAAGCTCGGGGAAAAGAAGAATGGCGCCGCCCGGTGTCGCCCGCGAGGATAAGAAGGCATCTGGTCTTCACTCGGCTGAGGCGGTGACGGTCGCGTGGGGGCGCGAGCAGGCCGCCCTGAGCGCCAGCGCGCGAAGGGAGAAGCAGCTGGTGGCGCCGGTTGCTTCTTGGTGGCACAGCCGGCAGCTGCTCGGTGGAATTTCCCGCCGAGTCTGTGACTTTGTGTGCAAGTCTTCCTTCTTATCTCTATGTCATGTGGGTCCCACTCTATGTTTTAACCTCTGGCCTTAACTCCAAATTACTCTTGTAAACAGTAATCCCCAAAAAGCCCCTGGTGATTTTAATTATCAACCCTTGAGCCATTTGAATTGGTTAAATTCAAATTGGGTTTGGTTTGTATGAATTTCAGCACATGTTCAGTTTTAAAATTCAAATATGGTTTGAATTTGCCCCACTTAACTTATGTCAAGATCAACTCCAAATGGAGTGAAAATTGGTGTGTGGACTCACAATAATGTGCTGAGTAAGAATATGCCTCCCACTTTTGAATTTATGGGATCAAAACAGTTTGAATTTGCATTTGAGTTCAAACTGTCCTCTTTCTATATATACCCAAAATGACCTCAAAAAGGTTTTGAATTTGGGTGAAACTCGGCATGGACCTTCCTAACAATGTGTAGGAGTTTTCACATGCCCAGCCCCTCTATATCACATGTGGGAAATACCACTTTTGCAATATGTGAGTTTGTTCTCTAATGAGAATGTTGATAATGGTTACTTGCTCTTCAATTGTGTTCGTCCACTTTCTTCAAATGAGGTGTGTGGTGTGGTGATGAACACTTTAAACATGTGTCAAAAACTGAGGCCTTTACACCATGCTAAAAATAAGAAACTTTGGAGTTGGTTTGCTATGTTTTTGGAGCAATGCAAAAAGGAGAATTCAAATTTCATTTCAAATTCAAATGACCATACCCAATTCAAACTTCATAACAGAATTCAAATCAGTTGAATTCAACCTTTTCAAACCTTAACTTTGAGGCAAAGCATAGCCTTAAATTTTGAGTAGCTGGGGGAGAAATATCAGTGGAAACTGGATAAAAATTAGAGGTGGTGGGACCCCTTTGTCAGCCACATAAATGTTCACCGCCTCTGCTGAATTTGGTTGAACAGTGAGCGCTCGACAGCTCTCGGTTGCAACTCGCTCCCGAGAAGCACCGCACAACCTCCTGTTGCTCCGGCTACGTGATCACCCGTCCACGCCACAGCCGCAGCACATTTTCCTTTGCCCTCTCGGTCTTCAGCCGACGTGCTTCCCAGCCCTCTGCTCGAGCGCACGAGCAAAACCACCGAGCTACACTGATCTGCTCGGGTTCCCGTTGTTGATCATAGTCCGGCGACACCAGCACCTAGCTGAGCCACCAACTAGCGCCGCCGGAGCCGCCTCGACGTTTTCCACCCTCTCGTAGGCCATGGCTGACCGTCTACACCGGCGTTGAGCTGTTCTGCTTCGAAGAAAACAGAGCACGACACCGCCGCCTCGGTTCCACGTCTCCCGGCCGACTCCGACCTCCCCAGTACGAGGAAAACCACCCAGAGGTGCATCATGGAGTCTAGTTTCTCACACCGACGTCCTTTTGTACTTTACCACCGCCGGCTAGCCGGAATTTGGAGATTTCTGACGGTGCATGTGGAGGACCGATCGAGACAACTTAAGGAAATTCTTCACACATGTTGGATCATCGGGTCTCCGGTCTTAGACACGGCTACTAGAGCTCCTAGTGCCATCCCACGCTGAAGCACGAAGCAAATCATCTTTTCTACAACCCTAGCGACGAGAATCCGTCGTCGCCGGCTGAAACGGCTATGTTCACCGTCGAGCTCCCATTTGCGGGCATTTTCAGCTCCGGCTAGGGATAGCATCATGTTCTACGTACTCCAGGGATGGTGTACGACCCCTTAGATCACCGTTTAAGGCTTGGGACGTGCGGTTCATCACTGGCACCACGCCACCGAGCCGCCTCGCCGTTGCCGATGGGTTTCCCGGCGTTTTCATAACCCAAAACCTTGCCCGGCTGCTAGGCTGTGATCCGAGGGTGGTGTAGCACGAAACCGCAGAGAGAATGATGGAGAAATGGGCGAGCACAAGGTGCGCCATAGTCGGGTCCGGCGTGCACGCGCGGGGCCTGTCGAGAGGTGGAAGAAGCATCTGACCAGTGGGCCCCCCTTTGAGTCTCTGTGTAAATTTCAAACAGAAAGTTATTCAAGTTCGAAAAATCCATAACTTTGTGTAGGGAACTCCAAAAAAGGTGAGACCAATTTTGTTGGAATTCTCATAAGTAGTACTTCACAGAGGAACAAAATGCTTGCTATGAAAATGCCCAGGAATTTCTGTAGAATTGTTTTTAGTAAATCTTTGGAGATTTATTTCAGGAGCAATTCTTTATGAAACATTCCCAAATTTGGGCAGCTAATGTTTTTCATAGTAACTGATCTCCAGTAAAAATTTGAGCTTCATTGGAGTTCATTTGCTAGACTAAATTGCCTTCCAAAGTTCAGCCTTTAATTGGAAATTCAAATTTAAACAGAAACTTTTTCAGAACTCCTATCCAACTTCAAAAATTCATATCTCTCTGTTGGTAGCTCCAAAAATGGTGAACCAAATTTTGTTAGAACCATGGGGACTTACCCTAATCAGATCTTCCACTGTTAGCTATGTCAAAACTCCTGATTTGGGCTCAAAATTCAGAGAAGCATTGTGCTTGTGGGAATTTTAGAAACCACATTGTGCAATGACATATCTCCAAATTTTTCTCAGATCATCCTTAGAGAGTCTAGTATTCACTGTAAAAATCCCAAAGCCAATTAAGGATCCTAAATAGCAGTAGTTTTGAATAGAAGTTTACTTCTTATAAGGCCTTAATACTTATACATATATTTTGTTACATTTCATAATAGTGACCGAAGTTGAGGACGCACCGGAGCCCTTGGACGTCCTTCCACCTGAAGCTAACTTTCCATTTGACTCACAACCAGGCAAGCCCCGGTTTGCATTTAAGTACTTTTGCAAATTTTTTATTTGTATCACTTATGTCTAGGGTGAATGCTTGCAATAGAGTTAGGGTGATTGAAACCCCACTTGCATAACCTTTTAAATCCTATGGAGGGTTGGGTAGTTTACAGACTCGTCGAGTAGAGAATGCCATGCTAATATGCTTAGGATCTCGGTAGAAGTCGAGTAGTTGGAATCTACTCGCAAGGTAAGGCTTTATCACACGGTTTGGTCAGAATAGAAAATGGCTTAAGAGTGGAGAAAATGAGACCCAGCAGGGGGGGATAGGAAGCACTGAGCAGAGGTCTCACGTGCGTAGCCCTGTTGGTGTCGATTGAGGACCGAGTTGTGTGCGGGCCTGCTGAACAAGTATCGAACAATACCGGATGGCATACTGACATAAGCAGGAAACTGATATAATTGGTTAAACTGGGTGCCGAGGCTAACAAAACCGTAAATAGGAGTGGGTTGAGGGTAGCAAGGTGTAAATCTGCCGGTGGACACAGTCACGCTCCACGCGGGGACCTCTTGCCCGTTACGGATGGACTGGTTCGGTATTTGGGTTGCCTTTGAAAGGTTGTTGCATACAACAGAGTAGGAAGGGGTGTGGAATCACGCTTCTGAAAGTGGGTGTATGCAACGTGTTGTCTGGGTGTCTCCTGATTGCAATCACCGTCCCTCGCGGTTATTTGAGTACCACTTGTTCACTATTCTGTGACGTAGTAAGAAGTGAAATAAGCCAGATGAATGATAATATGCTGTGATGAAATATTAATGTTTTGGAAACCATATCTGCTGTAGATGTAGAGCTAATTAAGTTTATTTCCCGCTTTGGGCATCACCACATCGGAGGAAAGTGTTTCTTGTTTGATTGTGGACTTCCGATGTGAGGGCTGCCTAAGGCACATGAATCTGTTGCTATAAAACTGAAAGTAAGGATCCACTTATAGGCGTGTCTTTGTTGCAAAGCCCCTTGTCCTATCTTACCATCCCTGCATGTAGAGTTCCATGCCTAGGCTAGTCGGTTAAGCCTTGCTGAGCCATCGTGCTCACGGTTGCAATATTTGAGCTGTGTGCAGGTGAGAGCTATGAGGAGGGGTCTGAGGACGAGGCGGTGCCCCTGTCGGGGTACACGGCTGCTGCACGCCGCCGTGATCTCCGGTTAAATGCTGCTAGTGTGTAGCGTCCCCGGGCTGGACGGCTACACTTTTGCTTAGTTAGGATTTGAGAGTAGTTATGTATATAACTTCTGCTGTATAATTAACTTTTGTAAAAGACTTCGGCTGTTTTATATCAAATGAAAGTTTGTATGTTGTTCTTAATTCTTTTCATGTGTGCTGTTGGGTGCCGCATCGCACGGCACCACCCTATGCGATCCTGGAGTGGGTGAACCGCGGGGTGGTCCCCCCAGTAAGGATTCACTTATAGGCGAGTTTATTATGCATTATACTATCCCACTTTATGTTTATACCCTCATGTAGATTTTCATGAGTAGGTTTGACGGTTAAGTCTTGCTGAGCTTTATGCTCACGGATTCTATCCGAGTTGTTTTGCAGGTATTGACTTCATGCTTATGAGAAGGGGTGCCGATGAGACTCGGAAACCTCAGTGTGGTTACTCATGAGCATCATCGCCACTGCGGTTTGTTCTTCGTGTTGCTAGTAAGAAACGTCCGCGGGCTGGACTGTTTCTTTGTTGCTAAGTTAGAAATGATCCGTGAGAGTTATAGTCTTCTGCTGTAGTAATATTTGAGGTAAGTATTTGTAAAATACTCTTTTTACGGTTCCGCAACGCTTTGTGTAATATGATGTTTCCTCGACCCGTATGCTGTTGGGTGCCGCATCGCACGGCACCACCCGATGAGGTCCTGTGGCGAGCGGCACGGCCCCGTGAATTAACGGGTGGTCCGGGGCGCACCCCTGACAGCATGGTATCAGAGCTGCGTTGGGAATAGCGTATGGATTGAGTATCATATTACGATAAAAACTTAAGATACGGTGAGATAACGGTACTAGGCCCACATAAGGACTACTATATTAGCATAATATGAAGGTGGCAACCTAACCTATTTGTCTATGTCGGAAAATCATGCATCTCAGGACTTTTCATGTCTTGGGGGGTGCATGTAAGCACTGTCTACCAGTGCGCACAAGCTGAAGGGTGGAGCCCCACGGGTGGCAGGTAACCTGGCCAACTTGGGTATCCTCTACGAGTCTTCATGTCGTTTGGGGTATTTGAGCAACGCCCTTCCCTGGCATGCTACGAGCAAGTATGGGAGACCACGTCACGTGGTTAGTAACGTGAACATGTAGCTCAAGGCGTGTTTGGATTGAGAACACCCGTGCGAGTGTTGACGGACGGGTGTATGAACGGTATTGGGACCGGTTCGGTGTGCAGCCGAACCTGACGATTGTGTATTTTATGCAGCTACTAACCATGAAAATCATAGTACGATTAGAACACGTTTGTGAGTGACTGTTCTTAGTGCCACCTAAGGATACGTATATGCCGGTGTATCCGGTTAGGATTTTTCTTTTGTGAGGTAACGTAGTACCGTCATATGTCTTACGGTGCATCATCACCGTACTACACTTGATAGTTTTTTTTCCTATGAAGAACTCATTCATGACTAACTTTCAACTAAAAATGGATGTTTTGAAGCACATATTAATTACTGAGCTCTTCATTTGAACTAAGCTTCAAAGAAGAGACCTGCTAGGCTTCATTTGACCCAAAAACAGAGTGCTCTGTTCTGGCAGAAATTTTTGCTGGAATTTGACAGAGCATAACTTTGAGTATCTTGACTAAATGGAGATGTATGATACAGTTCTGGAAAGTTTTTTAAGTTATCTACAACTTTTATGTAGACCTCCAGAGGAAAACCAGAAGCCAAATTGGTTGAATGTCCAGTTGAATGCAAACTGTTCAGAAAACAGGACAGCTGCAAACACCTCTGGATGTTTCTGTATATTAGCCATAGCTTTCTGTAGAAAAATTCCTAAGGGTCATATGATACACCGTTGGAAAGGTTATGAAATTTAAAACAATTTTGTAGTTCAGAGTTTGTTCAGAATTGTAATCTATTTTTGTCTACAACTGTGATAAAACAGCCACATTCTGAGGAGATGCTGGCAAATTTTATCCAGAAACTCTGTCAACTTTGAGCAATCATAACTTTTCATCGAGAAATGATCTGGAGGCATATGAGTACTCATTGGAAATATACTGAAGTTAACTTTAACTTTGGTATTCAACTTGAGCTATTAAAGTGCTGATAACCGGATCAAAATCTGTGTTAAGTACAGAAAGGTCTGTTCTGTACAGAATAGGGGACTGATTATGTTGGCTTTAGGAAGATGTGTAAACATGAAATTTTGTTATGCTTTCATAAAGTTTTAGCATGTTCATGTTTTACATACTTACACATACTGCTGAGATTAAGTTTTGACTTCCCTCAAAATTATCCTTTTGCAGTATGGTGTGTACTCGTTCTCCGAGTAGGGCTGAAGGTTCTCGCCGAGTCAGCGATGACTGGACTCCACCACGGGCACCACCATCAAAGGTATGGGTGGATGTCATGGCTCAGATGGTCAAGTCGAATCAAGAGAACACCCGGTTACTCCAAACCTTGGTACAGCAAGGCATGCTCCAACAAACACAACAGGTCATTCCACCTCGGAATGCCTATTTGGACTTCTTGGCGACTCAACCGCCAATTTTCATGGAAGCTAATGAACCAGTGGAAGATGATCAGTGGCTTTGGGTTATGGAGTCCATGTTTGGAGTGTTCGAGTGCGATGATTATCAGAAGACATTATTTGCAGCTCAACAGCTCCATGGAGCCGCCCAAAATTGGTGGTTCGCTTATCCCGCCACCATTCCGGAAGGCCATCAAGTGGAATGGACGGAATTTCGTGAAGCATTCCGTGCTCGTCACATTCCTATGGGTTTTATCAAGGCCCAACAGCAGGAATCCAGGAACTTGAAGCAGGGGAACATAAATGTCCTTGATTATGTCAAACTGTTTAACCATTTGGCACAATATGCTCCTGACTATGCGACGAGCGAAGCTGCAAGGTGTGACTAATTTTTACATGGCTTGAGTGCCATATTAAAGGATAGATTGGCTTTGTTCAATCAAGGCAATTACACCAAGTTGATCAATGCTGCCCTGCTGCAAGAACAAGCGACATTTGAGTGTCAAGCAGAAAAGGGGGACCGGGATGATGTGCAAGAAGACACACCAGTTGTTCCTCGTAAATACCGTGTGGTGTATCACACACCATCCAATGAACTATGGCAATCACCAGTAAGATCAACTCAGTACAGATTTTCTGCTCAAGAATTATGTCTTGAAGCACCACCACAGCTGCAGCAACGATCGGTTTCTGGTACATCATTGCTGCAGCCAAGTAAATCAACTTCTCAACCGCAAGTTAGCGAAGAACCGGAGAAACATCCATGTTCTTATTGCCACCGTTCTGGGCATTTTATGCAAGAATGCCGGGAGAAGTTGTTGAACAGCGGACAACCATCATCATCAGGTGGTATGCCGCCACATGCTCAAGTAAACATAACAGCATTGCGATCCGGGAGTGTGCAACATCTTGCTATCAAGGATGTCCCGGAGGGAGCACCGGTGTTAGTGGGCATGTTCACTCTTAAAGCCATGCCCGTGCTCATACTTTTTGATTCCGGTGCAACCCACAATTTTATCAGCAAATCATGTGTGGATCAGCACCAACTATCCACCAATACTTCCGCAATGAATTATCTTATACGTTCACTGGGAGGAAAAATCTACCCAACATCGCTGATTATGTTGGATGGGCAGAAGATAGACGTAATATTGGGGACGTCTTGGTTAAACCATCACGGTGCCGTTCTCAATATCGGTAACCGGGCTGTTCAGATTGACTCACCGATTCATGAACAGCACACGCTGTTTTTAGACAGCGAAGATCAAGAAATGGGAGAGGCTTACCACACGGAAGCGATTAAACTTGAAGATATTCCAGTGGTACGTGATTATCCTGACATGTTTCCTGATGATTTACTGGGCATGCCGCCGGAACGGGACGTCGAGTTCAAGGTTGAACTGGCACCAGAAACAATACCTATCTCATGAAGGCCTTACAAGATGGCACGTAACAAATTAGCGGAGTTGAAAGAGCAGCTAAATGAACTCATGAGCAAGGGTTTCATACGACCAAGTTCTTCACCTTGGGGTTGCTCTACGCTGTTTGTTAAGAAGAAGGACGAAACACTGAGGCTATATGTTGACTATCGTCCTCTAAATGCTGTCACAATAAAGAACAAGTATCCTTTGCCCCAAATCGACATTTTATTCGATCAACTTGTGGGTACAAAGGTATTCTCGAAGATCGATCTTCGGTCGGGATATCATCAAATCAAAATCCGACCGGAGGACATACCGAAGACAGCTTTCTCGACGAGATACGAACTTTATGAGTACCTTGTCATGTCGTTTGGGTTAACCAACGCTCCAGCACACTTCATGTATTTGATGAATTATATGTTCATGCCGGAGTTAGACAAGTTCATCGTGGTATTCATTGACGTCATTTTGGTTTACTCCAAGTCAGAAGAAGAGCACGCTAAACATTTGTGTATCGTGCTGCAACGGCTGAGGGAGCACAAATTATATGCCAAGTTCAGCAAGTGGAGTTCTGGATTGATCAAGTGCCTTTTCTAGGCCATATTATTTCAGCAGAGGGCATTGCCATGGACCCTAGCAAAATTGAACAAGTGCTGAGATGGGAATCTCTCAAATCTGTCCACAAGGTCCGAAGTTTCCTAGGTTTAGCGGGGTATTATCGGAGGTTCATTCCGAGCTTCTCAAAAATTGCTAAACCAATGACGGAGCTGCTGAAGAAGGGCACTAAATACCTGCGGAATGCAGCATGTGAAGTCGCATTCAAAACTCTGGTGAAACATCTCACAACAGCTCCAGTTCTTGCTCAGCCGGACACAACGAAGCCATTTGATGTCTATTGTGATGCATACGGCATCGGTCTCGGCTGTGTTCTGATACAAGAAGGGCGTGTAGTCGCTTACGGGTCTCGTCAACTGTGAGACCACGAGCAGCATTATCCAACTCATGATCTCGAGCTTGCTGCTGTGGTGTTGGCGTTAAAGATGTGGAGGCATTATTTACTTGGTAATCTTGTCCACCTCTACACCGACCATAAAAGCTTGAAGTATATCTTCACGCAGAAGGAGCTGAATATGAGACAACGGAGATGGTTGGAGCTTATAAAATATTATGAAATCGAGATCCACTACCATCCGGGAAAAGCAAACGTAGTTGCTGACGTGCTTAGTCGGAAAGCCCACGTTCACAACTTGAAGGTTGCTGAGTTAGGAGATGAAGAACCGAGTCTCCGTATCATTCCGTATGGAGCACTTTATAATCTTGCTCTTATTCCAACAATCCGTGAAGAGATTGTTGAGGCTCAAAGGAGAGACAGGGGTATGTCTCACAGACGGAGAAGACTAGACAATGGAGAGGTGAAATGTTTCCGAAAGGATGAGAACGGTACACTATGGTTTAACAACTGTATAGTGGCACCGCGTAATATGAAACTCCGGAAGAAGATCTTGGATGAAGCCCACCTGTCGAAGTTTCCCATTTATCCCGGCAGTAACAAGATGTACCCAGATTTTAAACAAAAATTTTGGTGGACGCAGATGAAGAGGGAAATTGCTAAGTACGAATCCGAGTGTGATACGTGTAGATGGGTCAAGGCTGATCATATACAGAAAGCCGGACCGCTACAACCACTGAATATACCGGCATGGAAATGGGAGGATGTGAGTATGGATTTCATCGTCGGATTACCGCTCACATCCCGGAAGCATGACTCGATTTGGGTGATCATTGACCGGTTGACCAAATCAGCTCATTCATACCGGTGAACACTCATTATCGAGCCAAGCAATATGCGGAGTTATATATCTCAAGAATTATATGCTCACATGGTATCCCGAAGACCATCATTTTAGATCGGGGTGCGCTGTTTGTTGCTCGTTTTTGGGAGCAACTGCATGCCTCGTTGGGCACCAAGCTGATTAGAAGCTCCGCATATCACCCTCAATCTGACGGACAAATGGAGAGGGTGAACCAAGTGCTAGAAGATATGTTGAGGGCGTGTGCCATCTACCACGGTAAGAATTGGGATGATCACTTACCGTTGGCAGAGTTTTCATACAACAACAGGTATCAAGCAAGTATAAAATGGCACCGTATGAAGCTCTCTACGGCCGGAAGTGTCGCACACTGCTGAATTGGTGTGAGTCCGGCAAAAGAGTTCTGTTCGGGGTTGATCTTGTGAACGAAGCTGAAGACCGAGTTCGGTTGATACAAGAGAATTTGAAGGCTGCACAATCCCGATAGAAGAGCTACGCTGATCAAAGGCGTAGGCCATTGCATTTTGACATCGGGGAGCATGTCTATCTTCGTGTATCTCCGATGAAGTGACTTCACCAGTTTGGTGTAAAGGGGAAACTCGCTCCCCACTTTATAGGTCCATTTGCTATCACGGAGAAGTGCGGACTCGTAGCCTACCGACTGGAACTACCGTCAAGTCTTGCAGGTGTTCATGACGTGTTTCATGTGTCACAGTTGCGGAAGTGCCTCAAATTCACCGCTGCTGTCCGCACAGAAGAAATCAACGAATTGAAACCGGATCTTACCTACACTAAGCGAACGGTTCAGATTGTAGATGAAAAGACCCGGGTAACCCAGAACCGGATGATAAAATTTTTCAAGGTGCTGTGGAGTAATCATACCGCAGAAGAAGCAACGTGGGAAAGTGAAGATTTTCTCTGCACCAATTATCCGGAACTTTTATCTTTGTACAGTTTGTAATTACCTCTCCCGTCTCTTTCTTCTTTTGTAATCTCGGGATGAGATTCTTTTAAGGGGGGAGGAATGTAAAAGTCTCAAAAATGTATACGAATAAACCAAAGTTTGAATTCTAGGGTTTGCAAATTCATGAAAAATTGGACTTGCTAAAACTTTTCTTCATGCAAAGTTGTTCATGGATGTTCATCCAAAAAGAGGCTCACATGTTCATTTGAATGTGTTTAACCAATATGGACTTAAACATTTATTTGCATGAAGGTTAAAACTCAGAATTTCAAATTCAATGTTCACACAAATTGTGGCCAAAACTTTGAATACTCATGCAGCCCTATACTTTGGAATTTGAGGAAAAAGCTAAGTGGCAAACTTTTCATTTTAGAGTGGGCTAAAAAGGAGTTTAAGAGAAGCATATTTCAAATTCAAACTGAATTCAATTTGCAAGTCATTAAACTGAATTCAGACAATTCAAATTCTAGGCCACTTTTCAAACTTAGAACTTTGGAATGGGAAGGATTAACTTGAGGAGATCTTTTGAGAGGAGAAACATGGGTGGACCCCACATGTCATTGGGATATTTGTGACTTGCACCCAAAGTAACTCAGTCTCCTCGGGTCTCTGTTTTCAACTCCAACGAGGAACTTCTCCCGGGCGATACCGAGCTACTGCCACCACCTCCCATGGATTTCCCTCGCGCTGGCACCAGTGTGCGGGCTTCCTCTGGCGTGATCCTCCTCTTCACAACACCGAGCAAAGCGTTCTTTGCTTCTTCCACACGAGTAAACACACGAGCAGAGCCCCACAGCGCCGCCTCCTCGGCGATCAATTGGAACCCAGCAACACTTGTGCCACAGAGCCCTCAGAGCGGCAAAACCACACCAGTGGGTCACTCTTCACTTCCTCGACGCCAAAACAGCCGAGCTCCGGCTTCCCCACCCCTAGAACGACCTCCTTCCGCGGCGACCTAAAACAGCGGCCATCCGGGCGCACGTGGACAGCTCGCCACAGCGGCTGTCACGGCCGAGCAAGGGCGTCAACGGAATCGCACGGACTCCTTGCTGCTTCCACCCCGAAGATCAAGCCAAACCGTGGAGTATCGCCGGCGAATTAGGGAATTTTGTCCCGGCGGCTTCAAACCGACGTTCAGGTACTTACCGCCAAAATTCTCACTCGTTAATCCTCCTTAGATCATCAAACTTTGCATACACGGGCTGGACTAGCCGGCGATCATCTTCCCTTTAGCAACCCTAGCGTGAAACCGACTCGGAGTGGAGAATTTCAAGGTTTTCCCAGCGCGTCTATGGCGGTACCCCGTGGGCGAACGGTGAAACCTCCTTTGCCACCATTTCCGAGCCATGTTGAGGCCTTGTCGATCTTCCCTAAGACCCACTGGTGCTGTAGAGCGTTTTGGTCGAGTGTTTGGCGAGCTAGAGAGGCCGGCCATCGACACCGAAGTGCACCCAAGGCCACCGCACGTCGCCGATGGTATTCCGGCCACCGGCAGCCCGAGCGAGCCCCATCATCGTGCTCCACGGCCTCCCAAACCAACCGACGAGCTGAGCGGCGCGCGGGAACGGTCGGGAGGTAGGAAAAGGAGCCGGGCCCCACACGTCAGCGACTGGAAAATTTAAAAAGAAGATCTGCTGTGGCTCGGATCTCCTGTGGCTGCGCGCGCTGGACCGTGTAGCCCCCTGTGGCCAAAAATCTATTGGCTGAAGTTTAAAACGCGGGCCCAATTCCATTTCCCGTAGCAAAATAATTCTAGAGATTGCCACAACTTTGGAAAATCATATCTTGGTGTAGGAACCTCCAATTTGAGTGATCCAATTTGGGTTGGATTCATTTGCAAAGATATATCCAAATATGAACCCCAATTTGTATGCTATTTAATAATAAATTCTGGAAAAATCTTTGAAGGTTTTCTGAAAAAGAATTATTGAGAAAGTTTGGTTCATCCAAAAATCCTCAAGTTTTGCCAGAATATTCTTTAGGATATTGTTGACCTTCTAGCAAATTTTCAGCTCATTTGAAGATGATTTGAGTAGGAATTTGCTAAATACAAACTACTGTGTTCATAAGGGTCCAGAAACATTTTCAGAAAATGTTGCCCACTTGTAAAATCCATTCTAGGCAAATCATAGCTCCAAAAATCATGAGAAAATTCAGACAAGCTCTCTGAGTCATACTTGAAATTTTAGTGCCCTGAATTGAGCATGAATATGCACATTACTCCATAATTAATTCTTTTGAGTAGAAATTCTTAAGGAATTGTTCTGGAGGAACTACTCAAGTAAAAGGTCTAAATGTTGGATCAAATTACTTTCATGTGACCAGGAACTCACATGTAAATTATAAGCTCATGTTGAGCCTTAGAACTCCCTGTCCTTGTTCTACCAAGCTTATGTATGTGTGAAAATATATAAGACTCTTGTGGGAATTATGGTAGACACATATTCTACCCACTTTAGCTGCAATTTGGCAAGCTGAATCCCTAGGTAATATAGAACATGCTGTAAACGTTTTGAAGCCATTGGAGTTCTTGTTCTTCAGTTGCATTCAAATCTTTTAAGCTCATCTCTTATGGTCATTAGTAAACTTAGTTAGTTAGAAACTAAAACACTAAAACAAATTTAGTACCTTCATGTTTCTTTGCACAACAGACGCAAACCAAGCCATTCATGGCATTTCCACACAGCCTATGTTCTTAAGAAATCATGTATTTAACTCCTTGAATTGCATTATAAAAATTTGTGCATATACATTTCAATAGGATCCACAACGAAGGGGATTCGAAGGAGTGATTCATTGAAGTGGATCAGACTCCGGACAATCAAGGGGTTGATCAGCAAGGATCACTAACTGTATTTATACTAATACCCTGCAAAACAGGCAAGCTTCAGTTTGCATTTAACAGCTGTTAAGTTTTTATTTTGTATTCACTCTTTCGGTTAAGATCTAAGATGTGCATTAGGTATAGTTGCTTTGATACTCCTCTTGCATGACCAAATGAACCCATGGAGTATTGGGTAGGTGTATTTTCATCGTGTAGAACTGCCATGCTTAAGTAAAATTCAGTAGAGGTCGAGTGGTGAGATGCTACTCGCATGATCAGGATACACAGGGGCATACGGGATTGGTTCAAAAATGTGCTAGCAAGTTAAAGTTGAGATCAGTAGGTTGTACAAACAGCAGGACATAGGGGCCTGGGTGCATTAGACCTGTCCGTGTCGGTCAAGGACCGATCCGTATGCAGCTCTGTTGAGCAAGTTTGAGAGGTGTACCAGACTCATGCTGGCTATATGGGACCCAGTAAACCGATGTACCTCGGGAAGCTTGCGTTGAGCCTTTTCGGGGTGCCTCAGGCCAGAGGGCCGGTGTGCAGTATGTGGGTAACATTCTCATGACATCTCATGTCAGTAGGTTCACCATGAAAGTGGCTACTGTACGGGGTGATTTGATTCATTCAACATGGGTGAAACGGGGGAAAGGCTGCCACGTACGACGTCAATGATGGTTTCTGTAGGCAACGTTGAGTACGGGCGTACATGTCATGTAGTCCAGGTGTTATTGATTCGAATCACCGTTGCTCGTGGAAAAGGACCGAGCATACTTGTTCTCACAGTCGTGACGTAGTAAGAACTTGCATGAGAAAGGAACTAATCATTTTAGCTTGAAGTTTATACTATCTTTGTGATGTATCTTTGATGAATAGTTAGAGCAAACTCGATTCGTTTCCACCGTGAGCAAATTACATCGGGGGAAAGCGTTTCTTGTTTGATTGTGGACTCCCGACGTGGCATGCCCAAGGTTACTATTAATTTGCTGCAAATAACATCTGAAAGTAAGGATTCACTTTTAGGCGAGTTCATTATGCATTATACTATCCCACTTTATGTTTATACCCTCATGTAGAGTTTCATGACTAGGTTTGACGGTTAAGTCTTGCTGAGATTTATGCTCACGAATGCTATCCGAGTTGTTTTGTGGGTATTGACTTCATGCTTATGAGAAGGGGTGCCGATGAGACTCAGAAACCTCCGAGTGGTTACTCATGAGCATCCTCGCCGCTGCAGTTTGTTCTTTATGTTGCTAGTAAGAAACATCCACGGGCTGGACTGTTTCTTTGTTGCTAAGTTGGAAATGAGCCGTGAGAGTTATAGTGTTCCGCTGTAGTAATATTTGAGATAAGTATTTATAAAACATTCTTTTTACGCTTCCGTAACTCTTTGTGTCATATGATGTTTCCTCGACCCGTATGCTGTTGGATGCCGCATCGCATGGCACCACCTGACAAGGTCCTCGGGCAAGCGGCGCACGGCCCCGTGAATGAACGGGTGGTCCAGGGCGCGCCCTTGACAGGTAGCCACACTGCCGGAGCGCCCTGGGTCTTTACGCTGCTAAGGACCCAGAGGAACAAGCTTGGGACATCGGAAAAGAGCTACCCACGTCGGCTAAGTTATTCCGGACCTTTACGCTGCCAAGGGTCTGAAGTCTACATCAAAAACTCAAGGTAACATAAGTCTTGAAATAAAAAGTCTTTGATAATAGCAGGGCTCTGGCATACACAGGAGGATACAAAGCAAGCGGGAGACCTAGGAGATACCTGTGCTGGAACCTAGCAGCTATAAGTCGAGCGGCTTCCTCCACGGAAGATTTCGCCACCTCTGACAGCTCTGCACAGTGGCCCTCCACCACAGGTTCTAGGGAGATGCAGGGGTCAGAGCTCTGAAGGCAGGTGAGCACATGCCCTTCCACCATCTGAGCCAGGGCTTTGCCTTCGGCCTCCAGGTGCTCCCCCACGACATTCTCCAGTGTCAGGAGCGTCTCTCCGGCTGAGTCCAGAGCAGAGAATGCCTGGTTCCCTCTCGGACCGGTCCTCCGAGGCGCAAGGGGCTAATGCCGAAGGGTTCCAGAGTCGCCTCTGCATGGCCAAGGAAGTCCCAGACATTCTCTGCTTTAGTGGCATGAGAAGCCCGGAGATCTTCGACCTCCTTGATGGAATAAGCCAGCTCCCCCACCGGACTCCTCCTCGCCAGCTCCTGTCCCCGAGCGGCTAGCTCCTGCTCCAGAGCAACCAGGGCCTGCTCCCTGGTGGCTAGCCGCGTAGCCCGCTCCTCTAGGTCAGACTCCCTGGATGCAGCGGAATGTAAAATCCCCATGTTGAGCCTTGCTGGTGTTTGTGTGGAATTCAAATCAGCAGGGGATACTCCTCCTAAATTTGTTTTCAAACTCGAACTTTTGCCACATGAAATAAGGGTTAGACTACGATAAAGGAAGTGTCACAAAAAGAAGTTGAATCACAGGATTTGAAATAGGGTCACGAGAGAGGATGAGCCACTATATTCAAATTCGTCCTTCAAAATTTGCTACCTCTTTTCAAATTCAAACTTCGGCTACATGACATAAAGAAAAGTTACAAAAGGAATTTAGCCGAAAAGGAAATAAACCCAACAGTTCAAATGCGAGCACAACCGAGGGTTAACGCCACAGTATTCAAATTCAAACTTTTGGAATTTGCTGCAACTTTTAGATTTGAATTGGGAGCCACTGTTATTCGGGAGGGAGAAGACTGCCGGTGGGACCCGCACATCATTGGAACCGAGAACCCTCAGTTTTCCTTCTCTGCGAGCTCGACACAGAGGCAGCTACCGAGCTGCTGCTCGTGCCTTGCTCCCGAAGGCAGGCAATTCCATGGCGTTGTTGATTGTTAGCCACAGCAGCTGCACAACTCAATTGCCGTTTCTCTGCTCACACAAACAACCGAAGACTTTCCTCCGTGCGACGTTGTTTCCACAGTTTGAATTATCCACAGATTCAAATTAAAAATGCATTTGAATTTAGGAGCTACTGAGTGTGGGGGAAAACTGCCGGTGGGCCCTGCAGGTCAGTGTGACAGGGACAAAGATCACTCTTGCTTTCTTTGTGAGCGTGACACCGAGGGCGAGAGCGCTCCACCGAGCTGCTTGTGACTTGCTTCTGAAGGCACTCCAGTTCTTTTCGGTGTTGATCGATAAGCCTCTTCGCTACACAATCGAAGTCCCGTTTTCCCTGCTCGCTTGCTATCCTTGCAAGTTAAACCGAAGAAGGACATCGCTCCCTCACGCACTCAACAGAGAGAAACATCCCTCGGTGCTGCCCTCGGCTGCCTCAGCGGCGATTGCCTTCCGGCCACGGTGGCGCCCGGGGGAACCACCCAGAAGCTGCGCCAGAGTCTCCTCAACATCTTCCACACAATTTCAACTCGTGCCTGGCCTTTTCCGATGGACGCTACCCAGTTCTCCTTCCGCAAAACAGAGCAACGACGCGCTCTCACTGCTACACATCGACCGGCTGCTCCAGCGCCCCTACGGCTTGATCAAAGCCACCCTAAGGTGCGCCACAACATGTAGATACACATTTCAGACCCCTTTTGCTCTTCCCCGTCGCCGGCTTACCGGAATTTGAGTTGTGGTGCCGGTGAACGTGAAGAACCGCCGAAAACTAAATCGAGAAATTCGTTCCAAGCGCTTGATCATAGTTGCTCCGGTTCAAGACACAGAAACTAGCAACCCTAGCACCCTTCCACGCCGAAGCACGCATCAAACCGGCCATCCCACGCCCCGGGCAACGAGAATTCGCCATCGGCGGCAAAAACGGGTCGGGTCTCCGGTGACCGCCCTATTCCCGCCGATTGCTGCACAAATTGAGGAGTGTTCCATGCTCCACAGGCTCTGGGGATGCTTTAGGGCAACTTAGCTCGCCGGCCAGAACGCCAGAACGCGTTGATGCCGAGCTCCCGAGCCGCCCCACCAATGCCGACCCATCTCCGGCCATTTTCATGCACGGAAACCTAGCCCGGCAGCTGCGCCACGTTCCAAGGATCGTTTAGGGCGAAACCGGAGCTAATTTGGTGGAGAATTGAGGGAGAACGAACCGTGCCACGATCTCTGCCGGTGTGCACCCACGGGCTCTGGCGAGAGGTTGAAGAAACACCTGACCCATGGGCCCCATGTTTCACTGTTCTGTGTAAAATCAAACAGAGAGTTGTTCAAACTTGGAAACTCCATTACTCTGTGTAGAAAGCTCCAAAAATAGTGAGACAAATTTTGTTGGATTCCTTAAGTGGAGTACTTTGCATAGAAACAAATTTCTAGCTATGAAAATGCCTAGGAATTTCTGTAGAATTCTTTTTATTTATTCCTCTAGGGAGTAATTCCAGGAAATTGGCTTGTTGAAATATTCCCATTTTTTGTCATAATATCTTTCTCACAGTCCCTGAGCTCCATTATATATTTCAGGATTTTTGGAGATGATTAAGAGGGCTTAATCAGTAGGTTTTTCTCAGGGTTATTTAAATGGGCTGAAAAATCACAGAAGCAAATTTCAGAAAAATGGAATGAACTTCAATCCTCCATTCTGGCCAGCAGAAGCCTTAGAAAAATTTGAAACAATTTTTCCTAGAAACCTTAGATCCATACCTATTAGGATATCAAATTTCTCCATATGAACAAGTTTAATTAAATTCCTATAAATCATTGAAAGTTAAAGGTTCCAAAAATTCTTGTGCCCATTTTCTGTCTCAAAAGCTTCTGAAAATTTTACCATACCCCTATCATGAGTTTAGAAAGATTATGTAAAAATTTCAACCATATACTCTTCTGTCTACTTAGGTTTTGCTTCTGTAGTTTGCTTATAGCACATTATTTCATAATGTGATGCATTTCTTTAATTGATCATTTCGATAGAAATATTTCTCGAGAAGACTTCGGAGGCCGCTGACCTGAATCCTATTGACAGAAACTTTAGTCGGGATCAACACTAAGGTAAGCCCCGATTTGCATAAAAACTTACAAGTTTTTATTTGTATTCACTTTATAATGTCTAGCATTTTGTTTATTGCATTAAGTCTAGGTGGTATGACACTCCAAATGCATGACCCAGAAAACCCTGGAGTATAATGTAGAGTAGGTTATCAATTGATTATAACTGCTGATCTCAAGTTAACAAAAGTGGATTAAAAGAGGCATAACTTGAGTAGGCAATTTCCTACTCGTGAACTGTGATTAAGGGGGATTTGATGATCGGGCAGTGGATGGAAGGCTCAAGGACGTGGTCCCGTGAACCTAGTCTATGTCTGAGTCGATTAAGGCCCGTTCTCGTGTGTGGCCCCGCTGGACAAGTTTGAGATGTGTACCGGATGCATACTGGCTATATGGGACCTAGGAAACCGATGTAACAAGTTAACCTGGGTGTCGAGGCATACCCCACCGTATCATGTAGATGCTTAAAGGATAGATATGTCCGCTCTACGAGGGTTTGCCGTAGTGAGACTTAGTCCCAGTCGGTGGGACCGCTTCGACATTTGGATGTCGTGTGAAAGGTTGCCATGTACGACGTCAGTGATGGTTGTTTTGTGCAACGTCGAGTACGGGCATACGTGTCATGTCAGCCGGGTGTTTTTGATTGCAATCACCGTCGCTCGCGGTAGTGAGCATACTTGTACATTGAGTCGTGACATAGTAATAAACTGGGAAAAATTTAATATGCTTCGTGAGTAATCCTCATAATGGAGATGAGGAATGATCAACACTTTCACTAAATTTATTTTCCACCTTGGGCTAGTAGCATTGAGGCAAAGCATTTCTTGTTTGATTGTGGAGTCTCGATGTTGATGGCGCAAGGTCTGTATGGGTCTAGGGTAGCTCACTAAAGTTACTTTCACCTGGGGCAAGTGACATCGAGATGAAGAATTTCTTGTTTGATTGTGGAGTCTCTATGTAAATTGTGCGAGGGCTATAAAAGTTGCTTAAAACTTGAAGTAAGGACTCTCCTTTAGCTCAAGTTCAGATTTTGTGCAAACTTCTATAATAAGCCTTCTATTTTCAGCATTTAGAGTTTCATGACTAGGGTTGATGGTTAAGTCTTGCTGAGCATAAGCTCACGGTTTGTTGATCCATTGTTTTGCAGGTAACGTTGCATAAGGCAACGTTAGGAAGGAAGGGAGATCCAAGCGGGGCAGCACCCAATGAGAGGTGTGAGTCTCACTTTGGAACCCTGCATGCCGCTGGGTTTTTGATGTGGCGCTAGTGTGAGGCATCCACGGGCAGGATGACTTCATTTTGCTTAGCGTAGGCTATAGTCCGTGAGTGTATTCTTATTTTCTGCTGCAATGTACACTTGTATATTATTTGTAAAATGAGACAATATTATGTATTAAAAACATATATTGTTGTGTATGTGTATTTTTCGGCGATGTGCTATTAGGGGCCGCATCATACGGCACCACCCAATGCGATTCCTGGACTGTCAGGACGGGGCCCTCACAAACGTGGTATCAGAGCCGCATTGGGAATAGCACACCTAAAAAGACATGTATTTTCAAAAACTTAGAGTTTACGAGTGAGGAAATCGGTACTAGGCCCACATAAGGTCTATTAGTAGATATGTGATGTATGGTGGCTAACTAACATACTTGTTACTATTTTCTGTAACGACGCACCGCCAACCAGGTAAGAGGTAAGGAATGCCACCGAAAGCGGATCAATTTTGGTTACCTACCCTGACGAGGAAAGTGGTTCAGGGTATAGGTCTCACAGCTTGGTGTGAGATGTCAATATGAAACTCTTGAACTCTTCATGTTCCTAAGTTCATATGAAACGTTGGTCCCTTGCATGCATTAGGCAAGAAAGTGGAAACCCCATCGTGTGGTCGGTAACGCGATAGTGTGTTCTTCTGGAAATAGCCTAGGAGGACATGCGCAGCGCTTGCCATCAGCGTGCCCTGTAGGGCAGTAGGTGGTATCGGATGGGTTGATAAAATTCCCAATCGTGACGACCCGTTCGCGCTCTACTCGGGTTCCCTGTCGTGTGGTGTGAAAACACGACCATGTATCTTGAGACATGACTTGACTCAAGGACGGCCCGTATGGAAATGATACGGGGCGTATGTTTTTATTATGATATGGACCTGCCTGAAATGACAACCCTATGTGTGCTTCATCATTGAGTGGTTTTCTGCAGGTACACTAACCACGTATCCATATTACGAGTAGAACACATTTGCATGTGAACGATTCTAGTGCCACTAATAGACCAGGATGTTCTATTTTTGTGAGGAACATAGTACCGGCATTATCATGGAAATTGCATGAACATCTCTCTTATCTCATAAACTTGAAGATTCTGTAGAATTTGCATGAAGACAGTTCATAGTAATTACTCAAAACTCATTAGGAACCAACTCAAGAATATGTGAGTGTAGAGAGACCCAAAAACAGAGTCCCCTGTTTTGGCATTATTTTTGCTGAAATTTACATAGGGTGTTACTCATTGTAGAAAAGACCAATGGTAGTGTGTGATATAGTTTTGAAAATGTGGAGAAGTCCTCTAAAACTTTTCTATAACCCTCCAGGACAGAAACACATTTAAAGTTGGTCAAAAACCTTGGAAACCAAAAACTGCTACAAATGGATAGAACCAAAACAGAGTCTCTGTAATTCCACCATAACTCTCGGTGCAAAAATCTCTAAGGGTATTGTAATACATTTATGGAAAGGGCATGAGATATTCTACAGCTTTGTAATTCAAATTTTTGCCAAAACTGGAGAAGAATTAACTGGAATTGTGGATTGAAGCCAGGTACGTCTGGGGAGGTGCTGTCAAAATCCTGCCAGAAATTCTGTTAACTTTGAACCATCATATATTTTGATCCAGGAATGAAAAGGGGTCATATAAATACATTTTGGAAATATTTGGAAGTTCTTTACAATGTTTATGTTCAATCGAAGGGCAGAATCCTCCTGTTAAGGGTTGAATCTGCAGTACAAATGAAACTGTCCAGAGTATCCAAAGGCTGTGCATAGTTTCTGTACTGATTGGAGTTTTGCTTATAACTTCCTGTATAAGAGTTGTAAAATGGGAAATTTTACAATTCTAGAAAGCTTATGAATTGTTATTCAACTTAGTAATTATGAGTTTGGTCCATATACGTTTCGAACTGTATGGAAAGGTTGACCCAAAGTGAGAACTTACAGGGGAGGTGCTGCTGAAATTTTTCCAGAATTTCTGTCAACTCCAAAAACTCATAAATTTCGATATAGAACTTAGTTGAAGGAAAATAAATACTCGTTGGAAATATATGGAAGTATTCTCAAATTTTTCTGTTCATTCCCACAACAGATGCACAAGTTAAATTAGGATTTATACCATAGAACAGAAGCTGGTTCAGTTTCTGTACTTTTATGGTTTTGGACCATCACTTCCTGTATACACTTTATCAAAGGTTGTGTGATAAATTTCTGGAAATATGGTGAGTTAGGCTACAACTTTGTAGTTGTGAGTTCTGACAAACTTGGTCCAGAACTGTATGAAAAAGTTGAATCAAAGTGGGTACCTTTCGGTGGGGTACTGCTGAAATTCTCCCTAAATTTCTATCAACTTTCAAATTTCATATCTGTTGAACTTGAGCTGATATGGAGTCACATAACTAACCGTTTGAAAGATACTGAAGTGATCCAGAACTTTGGTATTCTCCTCTGGTCTTAATTCTGCTGCCATGGAATTTTTAGTGCAGACCGGTCAGTTGTGAGCCGAGTTGTCGGGAAGCTGATCGGTCAAGCACCGGACGACTTGTTGTGAGTAGGAGTGTTTTTATACTCTCCGAAGTTCATAACAGGCTCCTAGTACTCTCCATAGCATCATTGCCCACTTAAATCACAGAAGGTGGTCAGTTACAAGACCATCCCTAGAGATGAAGATAGACTACAATATCACTCCTCTCGGCAATCAAAATTGGGGTAGTTTCCGCTCTAGGAGGCTAGGGTTGTGCATTACCTTCCCATAAGAATATTATGGATTAAGCTCCCGATATCCTACTTTGGGACTTAAGGAGGGAGGAGTACATCCAAGTAAACCAAAGCATGGATCAACCAATTGTTATACACCAAAGTATGATATCACCCAGAAACAAGTGGGAAGTACTACACTAAGCTTTTAAGGACCCAGTTAATCTAGACAAGTGTTGGTTATCCATGTCAAGATTAGGACAGTGAAGATTCAAGCCATCAACAAACCGTCAAGGAGGGTGTCAAGATGAAGGCTCTCGCCAACCTCAAACGAGCTCATACTTTAAGTTTCTGGCGACTCAACCACCGGTCATCATAGAGGCCAAAGATCCTCTGGTGGCGGATAACTAGATCCGAACCATAGAGTTTAAGTTCGAGTTGCTTCAATGCATCGAACATCAGAAAGTACTGTATGTGGCGCAACAACTTCACAGTTCCACCGGTATTTGGTGAGCAAATCAGCTCGCATCCCTACCAGTTGGACATCAGCTCACGTGGACATAATACCGGGAAACATGCCTTGCTTAGCATGTTCTTTCCGGAATAATCCAGGGGAAGCTCGAGGAGTTTCTAGTCTGGAAACAAATAGGGAGGGATGCCACGAGCATTGGTACCATATGCGCCTGACTACGTGAACCCGGAGGCACGAGATTGCGAGTGGCTCGTTCGTAGCCTCCATGCTACGTAAGGGAGAAACTGACCTTGGTAATTCAGAGTAACTTCAACGAGATAATGAGTTAATGCCGACCCTTGTGTTTTGGAAGTCGGAGATCAAGTCTGTCTCCGAGTATTCTTGATGAAAGGAATTCACCGATTCGGGGTCAAGGGAAAGCTAGCTTCTCGTGTTGTTGGTCCAGTTCCTCATTACGGAAAGATGTGAATCGGTAGCATACCGTTTGGAGCTACCCACATCATTGCCGGGCATACATGATGTCTTTCATGTCTCACAACTAAGGAAATGTTTGAAGGAGCCGACGGAAGTTCTTTCAAGAGGCATGGAAACCTTAAACCGGATCTCACCTACAGCGAGAAACCGGTACAAATCCTCGACGCAAAGACTCGTGAAACTAGGCGTCGATCGTTGTGGTTCTGCAAGGTTTTGTGGAATAACCACACCAACGAAGAGTTTACCTGGGAAATCAAGGATTTTTCTTTGGATGAATTGCCCGAAACTGTTATCGAACTATCACCGGTAACATTCTTGTCCATCTCGTTCTTTTATTAATCTCGGGACGAGATTATTTTAAGGAGGGAGGATTGTAAAATCCCCATGTTGAGCCTTGCTGGTGTTCTTGTGGAATTCAAATCAGCAGGGGATACTCCTCCTAAATTTGTTTTCAAACTCAAACTTTTGCCACAAGAAATAAGGGTTAGACTACGATGAAGGAAGTGTCGCAAAAAGAAGGTGACTCACAGGATTTGAAATAGGGTCCGGAGAGAGGATGAGTCACTATATTCAAATTCATCCTTCGAAATTTGCTACCACTTTTCAAATTCAAATTTCGGGTACATGAGATAAAGAAAAGTTACAAAAGGAATTTAGCCGAAAAGGAAATAAACCCGACAGTTCAAATGCGAGCACAACCGAGGGTTAACGCCGCAGTATTTAAATTCAAACTTTTGGAATTTGCTGCAACTTTTAGATTTGAATTGGGAGCCACTGTTATTCGGGAGGGAGAAGACTGCTGGTGGGACCCACACATCATTGGAACCGAGAACCCTCAGTTTTCCTTCTCCCCGAGCTCGACACCGAGGCAGCTACCGAGCTGCTGCTCGTGCCTTGCTCCCGAAGGCAGGCAATTCCACAGCGTTGTTGATCGTTAGCCACAGCAGCTGCACAACTCAATTGCCGTTTCTCTGCTCACACAGACAACCGAAGACTTTCCTCCGTGCGACGTTGTTTCCACAGTTTGAATTATCCACAGATTCAAATTAAAAATGCATTTGAATTTAGGAGCTACTGAGTGTGGGGAAAAACTGCCGGTAGGCCCTACAGGTCAGTGTGACAGAGACAAAGATCACTCTTGCTTTCTTTGTGAGCGTGACACCGAGGGCGAGAGCGCTCCACCGAGCTGCTTGTTACTTGCTTCCGAAGGCACTCCAGTTCTTTTTGGTGTTGATCGATAAGCCTCTTCGCTGCACAATCGAAGTCCCGTTTTCCCAGCTCGCTTGCTATCCTCGCAAGTTAAACCGGAGAAGAACATCGCTCCCTCACGCACTCAACGGAGAGAAACATCCCTCGTTGCTGCCCTCGGCTGCCTCAGCGGTGATTGCCTTCCGGCCACGGTGGCGCCCGGGGGAACCACCCAGAAGCTGCGCCGGAGTCTCCTCAACATCTTCCACATAATTTCAACTCATGCCTGGCCTTTTCCGATGGACGCCACCCAGTTCTCCTTCCGCAAAACAGAGCAACGACGTGCTCTCACTGCTACACGTTGACTGGCTTCTCCAGCGCCCCTACGGCTTGATCAAATCCACTCTAAGGTGTGCCAAGACATGTAGATACGCATTTCAGACCCCTTTTGCTCTTCCCCGTCGCCGGCTTGCCGTAATTTGAGTTGTGGCGCCGGTGAACGTGAAGAACCGCCGAAAACTAAATCGAGAAATTCGTTCCAAGCGCTTGATCATAGTTGCTCCTGTTCAAGCCACATAAACTAGCAACCCTAGTGCCCTCCCATGCCGAAGCACGCATCAAACCGGCCTACCCATGCCCAGGGCGATGAGAATTCGCCGCGGAGGCAAAAACAGGTCGGGTCTCAGGTGACCGCCCTATTCCTGCTGATTGCTGCACAAATTTAGGTGCGTTCCATGCTCCACGAGCTCTGGGGATGCTTTAGGGCAACGTAGCTCGCCAGGAGAAGCTTGGGACACTCCAGAACGCGTTGATGCCGAGCTCCCGAGCCGCCCCGCCAATGCCGACCCATCTCCGGCCGTTTTCATGCGGGGAAACCTTGCCCGGCAGCTGTGCCACGTTCCAGGGCGAAACCGGAGCTAATTTGGTGGAGAATTGAGGGAGAACGAGCCGCGCCACGATCTCTGCCGGTGTGCACCCGCGGGCTCTGGCGAGAGGTTAAAGAAACACCTGACCCGTGGGCCCCACGTTTGACTGTTCTGTGTAAAATCAAACAGAGAGTTGTTCAAACTTGGAAAATCCATAACTCTGTGTAGAAAGCTCCAAAAATAGTTAGACAAATTTTGTTGGATTCCTTAAGAGGAGTACTTTGCATATAATTCTTTTTAGTTATCTCTTTAGGGAGTAATTCCAGGAAATTGGCTTGTTGAAATATTCCCATTTTTGTCATGATCTCTTTCTCATAGTCCCTGAGCTCCAGTAGAAATTTCAGGATTTTTGGAGATGATTAAGAGGGCTTAATCAGTAGGTTTTTCTCAGGGTTATTTAAATGAGCTGAAAAATCACAGAAGCAAATTTTAGAAAAATGGAATGAACTTCAATCCTCCATTCTGGTCAGCAGAAGCCTTAGAAAAATATGAAACAAATTTTCCTAGAAACCTTAGGTCCAGGCCTATTCAGATATCGAATTTCACCATATGACCAAGTTTAATCCTATAATCATTGAAAATTAAAGGTTCCAAGAATTCTTGTGCCCATTTTCTGTCTCAAAAGCTTCTGAAAATTTTACCATACTCCTATCATGAGTTTAGAAAGACTCTGTAAAAATTTCAACCATAGACTCCTCTGTCTTCTTAGGTTTGCTTCTGTAGTTTGCTTATAGCACATTATTTCATAATGTGACGCATTTCTCTAATTGATCATTTCAATAGAAATATTTCTCGAGAAGACTTCGGATGCCACTGACTTGAATCCTATTGACAGAAACTTTAGTCGGGATCAACACTAAGGCAAGCCCCGGTTTGCATAAAAACTTACAAGTTTTTATTTGTATTCACTTTATAATGTCTAGCATTTTGTTTATTGCATTAAGTCTAGGTGGCATGACACTCCAGATGCATGACCCAGAAAACCCTGGAGTATAATGTCGAGTAGGTTATAAATTGATTATAACTGCTGATCTCAAGTTAACAAAAGTGGATTAAAAGAGGCATAACTCGAGTAGGCAGTTTCCTACTCATGAACCGAGATTAAGGGGGATCAATCCGAAGAGTTGAGAATTTGATCTTCATAGTTGGGAATGGAGACCGGGCAGTGGATGGAAGGCTCAAGGACGTGGTCCCGTGAACCTAATCTATGTCTGAGTCGATTAAGGCCCGTTCTCATTTGCGGCCCCGCTTGACAAGTTTGAGATGTGTACCAGATGCATACTGGCTATATGGGACCTAGGAAACCGATGTAACATATTAACCTGGGTGTCGAGGCATACCCCACCGTCTGATGCAGATGCTGAAAGGATAGAGAAGTCGGCTCTATGAGGGCTTGCCATAGTGAGACTTAATCCCAGTCGGTGGGACCGGTTTGACATTTGGGTGTCGTGTGAAAGGTTGCCACGTACAACGTCAGTGATGGTTGCTGTGTGCAACGTCGAGTACGGGCATACGTGTCGTGTCAGCTGGGTGTTTTTGATTGTAATCACCATCGCTCGCGGTAGTGAGCATACTTGTACACTGAGTCGTGACGTAGTAATAAACTGGCAAAATTTAATATGCTTCGTGAGTAATCCTCATAATGGAGATGAGCAATGATCAACACTTTCACTAAATTTATTTTCCACCTTGGGCTAGTAGCGTCGAGGCAAAGCATTTCTTCTTTGATTGTGGAGTCTCGACGTTGATGGCGCAAGGTCTGTATGGGTCTAGGGTAGCTCACTAAACTTACTTTCACCTCGGGCAAGTGACATCGAGATGAAACATTTCTTGTTTGATTGTGGAGTCTCGATGTAAATTGTGCGAGGGCTATAAAGTTGCTTAAAACTTGAAGTAAGGACTCTCCTTTAGCTCAAGTTCAGATTTTGTGCAAACTTCTATAATCAGCCTTCTATTTTCAGCATGTAGAGTTTCATGGTTAGGGTTGACGGTTAAGTCTTGCTGAGCATAAGCTCACGGTTTGTTGATCCATTGTTTTGCAGGTAACGTTGCACAAGGCAACATTAGGGAGGAAGGGAGATCCGAGCGAGGCAGCACCCAATGAGGGGTGTGAGTCTCACTTTGGAACCCTGCACGTCGCCAGGTTTTTGATGTGGCACTATTGTGAGGCATCCGCGGGCAGGATGGCTTCATTTTGCTTAGCGTAGGCTATAGTCCGTGAGTGTATTCTTATCTTCCGCTGCATTGTACACTTGTACATTATTTGTAAAATGAGACAATATTATGTATTAAAGACATATATTGTTGTGTATGTGTGTTTTTTGGTGATGTGCTGTTAGGTGCCGCATCGCACGGCACCACCCAATGCGATTCCTGGACTGTCGGGGCAGGGCCCTCACACGGAGACCTCCCAGTCATGGATGCCCTAAAGCCGCTTCTCCAGGTGCATCCGTTCCGCCTCAAAGGCAGCCAGACGGTTGGAGATCTCCCTCTCCCTCGCCTCCGCCGCCTCCTCCCGACAAATGAGTATCTCTCGGAGCTCCGTCAGGGCTGCGAGACGTGCATCGGCGGAGGCATGGAGGCTCTCGGCCTCAGCTTGGCACTTATCCGCATTCCTATGGAGGTCTGCGACAGCGGCCTCTGTCTCCTTCAACACCTGCTCCTGAGCCTCAAGCCATTCCTCCTGAGCCCGAGCCTTCACCCTGGTGGACTAGACCCGCGCCTTCAGTAGGTCGTCCCAGTTCAGCCCACTCTTGCTCGAGTGCGTCTTGCATTTGGTCCAGAACAGAGTGGACATCCCTTGTGGCCCTGGGGACCGGGACAGCCTTCAGCATGGTCAGGTGAGGCAACGCCTCGACACCCTCTGGCTCTTCGGCCACCTGTGAGAATGCCACCATGGCAACTTGCGAAGGGAGAGGAGGAGGGTTGGCAGCCCGCCCAGCAGCAGTCACATTGCTACCAGTGGCGTCAGTGCCCGCCGGCTGGCTGGCCTCGGGGGCCCGGGTGTTGACATCCAGAACGGCCTCCGGCATAGGCTCCGGCAGCACCGCCAGTGTTGGAGCTTCGGCGGACAAGGAGCTCCGACTCCTAGACTGCTGCGATGGAGGAGGAACAGAAGTGCTCTGCTGGGAAGCCCTACAAAAAGAAGCACCAAGCATCAACTACGGCATCCAGCAGCTCAGTACACAGCCTCGTAAGGTTGAGCCGTACCTGGAGGCCTGGAAGTTCCACTCCGTGCGGAGCTTCTTACGTGGGGGGCTCGAGCCACTTGCCCCCGCCGACGTTGAGCTCACCTCTGCTGGTTTCGGAGATGGCGGAGCCTCGGGGGTCTTCGTCAACGAAGACACCACTTCAGGAGCCTTCCCTGCTGAGGACCCCGACATCGAAGATGTGCCCTAAGCTGGGGCGGCCCTCGACGGATGAGAAGCCGACGGCATTGTTGGGATCTGCCTTGGAGGTCCAGAAGTGCCAAACACCCTTCCCGCGACCGCCAGGACTGCTCCAGCAGCGGCGGCTCCTGAGCTGCCCCAGGCGTCAGCTGCCGGGCCCGGTGCGGGATCCCGGGAAGCCTGGGAAGCCCTCGCCTGGGGGGCGGAGACGAAGGTTCCATCAGAACGGACCAGCTTCCTCTTTGACGCTCTGCCAGTCTTTGGGGCATCCTGGGATGGCGAACGGGGGCGTGCCACAGATTCAGGCCTCCCTGTCGACTCTCTCCCCCTGCTTGTGGAGTGAGTCTGGTGCAGGCCTGGTAGACCACCGGAGCCATCCACGCCGGGGATTTCAATACCAGTGAGGGATCCCCAATCTGCCGCACTGCAACATTGATGTCGTCCAGTGTCGGCAGTTCCCTCAACAGCCTCAACCGCACCTGTGGGTTGAGGTTGACGGGCTGGAAGCTCGTGGGCGGGGTAATGGAGTCATCGGTGATCAGGTCGCAGGAGAGCTTCTGCAGCATCACCTCCAACATCTCCCAATTTGGCGACGCCTCTGCTCCGTGCTCCAACCGGGTCATGTCGCCCTTCCCGGTGTACTGCCAAGCTGCCCGGATACGCTGCTGGAGGGGAGCGATCCGGCGAGACAGGAAGTCAGCCAAGACCATCAGCGAGGTCAGGACTTCCTCCACCAAGTGCTTGATCCTCTCCAGCACCGGCGTGTAGGCGCCCTGCAGGTCGGAGATCTCATCCCCGATGGCCACCTCGGTCATTGGTGGGCCACTCGGCAGCTCCAGGCGGTCGTGGACGTCGGTCTGGGTAATCACTCAGTCCTCCCTCCAGTGCTCCCGCTTCCCGGGAGTGAAGGGCGCGATGTAAGTCGTGGAGTGCCTCCCTCGGTGCTGGAAGTAATAAGACCCCAGCTGGCTTGTGCTTCTCCCCGAGGCACTCAACGAGAAGAACACCCTGAAGAGCCACACCGAAGGCCGTACGCTTACAAACATCTCGTAGAAGTGGACGA
This sequence comes from Neostapfia colusana, assembly GCA_030760725.1. NCBI lineage: Eukaryota > Viridiplantae > Streptophyta > Magnoliopsida > Poales > Poaceae > Neostapfia > Neostapfia colusana. Next base: position 23,846,081 of record JASWHV010000017.1, on the reverse strand, counting down.
AGACGACCACTAGCGCGAGGGCGTGTGGCGTGAGGTCCTGCTACTGGAGCCCATACACCTCCAGCAGGGTGAGGAGGAAAGATGACGCCGGAAGCGCGAACCCGGACAACACGCACGAGGTGAAGAGTACCACCTCGCCGGGTTGCATGTTGGTTAGTGGGACCCTCCTACGGCGGATCTTCCCATCGAACGTGGTCGACTGCCAGCCGGGCAAGTGCCTCACAATAGCGATGTCGCCATCGCTCCTGAGCCTAGATGAATGGAGGCTGGAAGACATAGTGGCGAGGAAAGGTTGTGGGCGCTAGGGAGCAGAGGCTTCGAGCATACAGGAGGGAGGCGAAGATTGCAAAAGGTGGAAGGGAATCATCCTTCTTCAGAAGGATCCCTTTTATATGTCCGCAGCATCCAGCAGGGCAATAGGCGCAACATTTGGGTTTCCACTGTGCCACACCGTGGGTTACCTGTCTCCCCCGATGATAAGTAGGACCCAGGTCCACCCATCAGACACTGGGGTCAGGTGGGTAACTTCTCGGGAACGTCCGACGGTTCTCGGGAAAAGCGACATGGTGGAACTGCAGCGGTCTACCCAAAGGCTGCAACAGTAAATGCCCCGAGGAAACTCCTCGAACACGTCGCCACGACCAGCCAGTTAAGAGAAAGCACGTGTCCACTATGCGACGACGTGCTGCAGCTCTGACTGGCGAGTATGCCCACTACACCAAGGGCATGCATCCTTTTCGTCTCCCAGGAACAACCACTTGCCCACTATGCGAGGTTCTCGCCACCACTTCGTTTTACAAAATATAGGTTCGAAGCCACCATGCGGGAGATATGGGGGCCCCACTTGCAGGCTTAGAGCCTCCCCTGAGATGGGCTCGGGGGCCACTGTTGGTACTCTGCAGACCAGGTACCCCCGCGTAGTGAGTAAAAGACAGCTTGGGCCCCGCCCCCCTCCTGAGGCGGGCCCTAGCATAAGCCACGTGCCCTGGATCCCATGGTCATCCGTGGGGCTACGCGTGCGCATGAGCTCTAGAGCTAACACGTGCCCAGGGCTCTGACCTGAAGCCTCCTCGTTGAGGTGAGGTCCGGAGCTGTCACGTGTCCTCGGCTCTGAGCCGCCTCCCCGCTAAGGATAGCTCTGGTGCTGATACGTGTCCCGAGCTCCGGTCTAAGCCTCCCCACTAAGGTGAGGTCCGGAGCTGCCACGTATCCTCCGGCTCCAAGCCGCCTCCCCATTGAGGACAACTCCAGAGCTGCCCCACGTCTCCAGACATCATGCCCGTCGATGAGAGCTCCATAGCTACCCACGCACCCCACGATCCCTCATGGGCCCTAGGTGGACAAAGTCAAGAAGGAAGTGCGCTGTCAGGCTTTGCATTCAAGGCTCGCGCCTTCCCCAGGAGCTTGGCGCACTACACACGCTTCCTTCCCTTGCATGTTCCCCATTATGGTGACAAGACGGGACGGCGGGGCACAACAGCAATACAGTGTCTGCCCAACGGCACTAAGCCACCGAAGCAGGGCGAAGAGACACGGCAACAAGACGGTATCTTCATCATCACCTCATATGAGATCAGAGGTGCTCGGCGTGCCAAACGGAGGGACTTAACTCCCCCGCCGGCCACTCTACTCAGAGGATGAAGCCCTAGATCGTGTATAGGATACTCAAAGCTTTGGGGCCATCTGTCGGGCCCTAAGCCTCATTGTAACCACACCAACCTTGAACTATAAAAGGACCGGGTTGACCACCCTGCAAAGGGCCGATTTCCCACATTCCAGATCATACTACGCACAAGCGCTCACGCAAAAGCAATCGAACAAACTCACCCGTGGACCTAGGGTATTACGCTCAGGCTGCCCGAACCACGTAAATGCCAGTGTTCATCCGCTCTCTCGAGCCCAGGTCGTGAAGGGTGCCAAGATCCCTCCGGAAAAAAAGAACCTCACGGGCTGCTTCTGAGCAGACTGGGAGGAGTGTCGCAGCTCACACTCCGACGTTACATTTTTGTACATACAAACAGACAAAAATCTGGCATATCCCTTTATGAAGGCACTACCATGGAACGTGATAGAAACTGCATCGAGGGAGATGGGTTTGAGACCCATGACTGTGACACCATAGTGGTAACCCAACCTATGTGATCGGAGATCCCGTGAAGTAGTATCTGGGGAAAACAAGCTAGTGCTTCACCGAGGAGAGTATTTCAATGGGACCCTCTCTATGTGAAGATGCACGACTATACTCTCAAACTGTAAGGCAGATCAGCAATTTGCCTTAATGTGTTTCTGTTGGCTATGTGTAGCAAATATGATGTCCTACAGGGCAATCTTGAAAGAAACGCCCCTATATGAGCGCCGACTATCCAACGTCGCAGTCTGTGAGATTTGAGTAATCTCTAGAAAGCTCATGAAGAGACCAGGGAGTACGACGCATATGCTCCACCCGCGGGGTAGACTACTGGTAGTCAAGTACTAGTAAGGTCTTTAGGTGAAGTCAGTTCACACAAAACCTGCAATTCAAGGCTTAGTCCATTGTTCAAGTTGTGAACTGATGTAACTTAAAGATCTAGGCAGAAGTTCAACTTAACAGCCTCTGCTGAAACGTTAGTATATCAAACAAGGAACAAGAATGACCTCTCTTCTAATGACTTTGAGATCTGGTGGGGGTTTGTTTGAATTTCGGCCCAAGGCCCATGCAGAAAATAACAATAATGCCAAATAAATCTCAAAGGCCTATTAGTGCAAGAGAGGGTGGTGCTAATGGTTTAGTACCACATGGGAAGTTTGAAGGAAGAAACTCCTACATATAGGGGAGGTTGTTTTTCCACTCCTTAGTGAGAGGTAAGTATAAAAGTCCCAAAAATGTATATGAAATAAACCGAGGCTTGAAGTCTATGTGTGCAAATTCATGAAAATGGGACTTGCTAAATCTTCTCTTCACGCAAAGTGGTACATGGATGTTCACAAAAAGAGGCTCACATGTTCATTTGAATATGTTGAACCAATATGTACTTAAAACACTCATGTGCATGAAAGTTAAAAATTAGCTTTTCAAATTCAAAGTCCACCGCAAATTGTGGCCAAACTTTTGAATTCACATGCAACCACCCATTCTTGAATTGAGGAATGTTAGGGTGGCAAAATTTTCATTTTTAGGTTGGGCTAAAAAGGAATTAACTAGGAGCAGTTGCAAATTCAAACCAAATTCAAATTTGCAATGCAAATTCAAACTGAATTCAGTGCATTCAAATTCTAGCACACTTTTGAAATTCAGAGCTGTTGAATTGAGGAGATGGATATGAGTAGATCTTTTGAGAGGAAGAATGGGTGGACCCCACATGTCATTGAGCAATATGACTTGCAAATGAAGTATTGGGTCTCTGTTTTTCCACTTCACCGAGGAGCCTTCACCGGGTGTCACCGAGAGTTTCTGCCGCCACCTCCTGCTCCTCACCACGCGCTGGCACCAGTGTGTGAGCTTCCTCTCGGCGTGATCCTCTAACTATCCTACACATGACTTGGAACTAGCAGCAGTAGTGCATGCATTAAAGATTTGGAGACATTATATCCTTGGTCATCGATGTGAGATCTATACGGATCAAAAAAGCCTCAAGTACATATTCACACAAACAGACTTGAATTTGAGGCAACGTCGATGGTTGGAACTCATCAAGGATTACGATGTTGGAATCAACTGCCACACTGGAAGGGCCAATGTAGTAGCTGATGCATTGAGCCGGAAGGGAGCATGTCACCAAATCATGGTTCGGGAGCTACCACCCAAACTACGGAAGGAGTTCGAACGGTTACACCTCGGATTCGTGAACAACATGGAAGTAATGGAACTCCACTCTTCATTGGAGCAAGAGATAAGAAATGGCCAAGCAATGGATGGGGAGATCAAGGAAATCAAAGAAAGGATCCGACAAGGAATAGAGAAGGATTTCTAGGAAGATGAGAAGGGTACGCTTTGGCTAGGAAAAAAGATTTCTGTGCCTAACGTGAAGCACATCCGTGACATGATATTAAAATAGGCACATGATTCACCATATTCCATACATCCCGGAAGTACCAAAATGTACAAGGACTTGAAGACTTGTTATTGGTGGGATGTTATGAAAAAGGACATAGCCGAGTACGTTGCCCTATGCGACACATGCCAACGGGTGAAGGCCGAACATCAAAGACCCGCTGGATTGTTGCAACCCTTGAAGGTACCCGAGTGGAAGCGGGAGGACATTAGTATGGATTTCATCGTTGGATTGCCACGTACTCCATCGGGTTATGACTCCATCTGGGTTATCGTGGACGGAGTCATCACCCCCTTGTTGACTAGAGCCCCCGACCTCATGCGTGGCCCGAGTACAAACCATCTGCAACCATATGACAATAAAATCAGTCCCACAGCATACTCCATGCAGTCCAATAAAATAGGCGTAAAACATAATGACAATAAACATGCGATACATCTTGTACATGGATAATGTAATAACTTTGCACAAGCTACACCATTAACTTTGCACGAGCTACACCATAACTTCAGTAGCTTTCCAACGAGTATTTATTTGGCCCCAGATCAGCTCTGGTTAAAAAGTTATGACAATTCAAAGTCAACAGAATTTCTGGAAGAATTTCAACAACACCTCCTTTGGAAGTTGCTGTTTTCAACTCTAAATTCCACTGAATTCCGTGCTGCAATTGCAGAACATTTGAATTACAAAGATGTAACACATCTCCTAACCTTTCCAGAAATGTATCGTATGAAAATTTTAGATTTTTCTACAGGACGTTATGCTTGAAAAACAGAACAGTATAGAGAGTTTTGAATCTGTCCTGGTTCTGGACAGTTTACAATCATCCGGAATTTCAACCAGTTTAAGTTGTGATTCTGCTCTGGAAGTCTACCACAAAGTTATAGAGCACTTAATCTCCATTACAGAACTATATCCCACACCCCCATTGGCTAAGTAACCTGTGAGTTATGCTCTGTTTAAATTCAGCAACCTTGCTGCCAAAACAGAGCACTCTGTTTTTCAATCCCTTTGAGCTAAACTAATCAACTGTTGAATTTTTCTACCCAACCAGGGTCCTAAATGTTGAAACTTGGTTATCTTAGTTCCTTGTTACCATTATATTTAATGCAAATACTTATTACATGTTGGTACTATGTTCCTCACAAAAAGGGAAAACCTAACCGGATTATACCGGCATATACGTCTCAATTGTGGCACTACACGGTCTCTCGCACACGTGTACTACACGGGATATGTACGTGGTTAGTACCTGCAGAAGAACACTCAATAGCGATGTAATCAAAGGTTGTTGTCATTTCAGGCAGGTCTATATTTGAAAGTAAATACATACGCCCGTATCAATAACATATGGCCGTCATTGAGTTAAGCCACGTCTCAAGGTACGTGATCATGTTTTCACACCACACGACGGGGAACCTGAGTAGAACGTGAACGGGTCATCATGGTTGGGGAACCTGCAGAAGAACACCAACAGTTACCACCTACTGCCCTGCAGGGCACGCCGATGGCAAGTGCTGTGTATGTCCTCCTAGGCTATTTCCAGAAGAACACACTATCAAGTTACCAACCACACGATAGGGGTTTTCACTTTCTTGCCTAATGCACGCCAGTGACCAGCGTTTCATATGAACTCAGGAACATGAAGAGTTCAAGAGTTTCATATTGGCATTCCACACCAAGCTGTGAGACCTATCCCTGAAGCACCTTGCTCATCAGGGGAGCTAACCGAAATTGAACCGCTTTCGGTGGCATTCCTTACCATGCTTACCTGAGCGTAGGTGCGTCATTACATAATCAAAATTCATAATTATAACAAGTATGTTAGTCATGCCACTTTAAGTAACTATACTACTACAGTCCTTATTTGGGCATACTAGCGATTCCTCACCGTAATCCTAAGTTTTCCCGTAATACTGTCCTTATTTAGTGTGCTATCCCCTAAGCAGCTCTGATGCCAGCCTGTGACGGACTGAAATCCACACGCCCAGGATCTCAGAGGGTGGTGCCGCATGATGCGACACCCAACAGCACACACCATAAGGAAACACATGGTATTACATCGAAAACAAACTGAATATGTACAAAATAGTACAAACCTTCAGTTTACATTTATCTACATAGTCTACAACAGAGGAAGCTAAATTTTTACAACTCACGCTCACCTAACTAGCAAAAGTAGGTTGTCCAGCCCTATGGACAACCCACACTAGCTCCACTCCTCAGCTTAGCGCGACGTGTATGACTCCCACTCAGCCGTGGTCCCCGATGGAGGGTAGCCCTCGCCGGTGGACTCGTACCCCGAGTCCGTGGGGTAGTCCTCATCTGCAAAACACTCATAGCAGCAACGTGAGCACAATGGCTCAGCAAGTCTTAACCGACGCGCCTACACATGAAACTCTACATGCAGGTCATAACGAAGATAGGATGGTAAATTGCAGCAAGCGGACACGCTTACAAGTTCATCCTTAGTTCATCTTTTAGCCACAATTTAACGGTTCAGGAATTTGAAATTTAGTGAGCAATATTTGGTGGCATACATGTAGCAATACAATTTATACATATCAGCAGAATTGAATCACAATATTCCATAATTTATCTACGTCATGACACAGTGAACAAGCGGTACTCATAACTGTGAGGGACGGTGAATCGACTCGATATACACCTGCAGGGATACCCGAAGAGCACGTCACGTACGCCCACCCATGGAGCTGCACATCACACTCACTCGATGTCGTACGGGACAACATTTCACCAAACAGCCCAAACGTCGAACCGGTCGCACCCAAATGGACAGGAGGTTCCCTACACGGAGCATCTCTCTATGCCCGTTAGCGGATTTCCAGCTTGCTGCCCTCAACCTACACCTATAAATCGGTGTGTTATGTCTCGACGCCCGGAGGTATAGGTTACATCAGTTTATTGGACCCTATATATCCGATATGCCTTCGGTACATTCAAACTTGCTCAGCGGGGCCACACACGAATCGGTCCTCAATCGACATGGACAGGGCTACACACACAAGACTTCCTCTTGATGCGCCCTAGCCACTGCCTAGCCTCAGTTTATTCTTACTAAAGTTTTCTCATAATTCGAACCAATTCCTGTGTGACAAACCCTATACTCGTGAGTAGATTCCAACTACTCGACTTGTACCGAAGTTCTATGAACATTAAGCACAGCCCGACTACTCGAGGACATAGACACTTCCCTCACTCTTGTTGGAATAATCTGGTTATGCACTTGGGGTTTCATCCATCCTATACCTAATGCAGAGAAATACCTCATGCTAAGTGTACATAAAGCAAAACTTTGTAAAACATGTTAAATACAAACCGGGGCTTGCCTTGTTGCTGCTGGTCAGGGGTTAGGGTCTCGTCCAGAATTAGGAAGTCCAACACTTCCGGGGTCTCCTCGCCTTCAGCAACTACACGTGAGCAATGTAACGATATGTCAATTTAAATGCAATGTGTTAAATTGAGTATGTAAAGACCATAACTGTAGCTAGATATCCCCTTTGGATCTGAAATTTTTATGGTGGCTTGGTATGGTCCTAACCAGAGTCTTGACCAAGTTTCATTTGAATCCAAGCTCATTTGAGCTTTGCACAAACAAAAGTCTATTTGGTCATTACTAGAGCTCCTAAGGATTTCCAGGGATTTTCATGGATCAAACCATTACTTTATGGAAACTAGAGTTTGAGATGGTTCTAATGGAGTTGGTCTAATGCAATTTGAAGAATCCTAGAGAAAGTTATGCCCTAATCAAGATTTGAGAAAAATCTGAAAAATGTTTCTTTTCATTTTTTCTATTTTCTCAGGGCAGTTCACTTAATCATACCATTAGGGCGACTAAATTAACTTGGATGGATAGGAAATTTTTTCTGTTACTCAAGGATTTTCAAATGAACATCCTAGCCAAATGTCAGAATTTTCCATAAAGGAATTTTCCAGATAAAATTCCCAACAATTTAAATTTTAGGGAATTAATTCTGAAAAAACAATAAGTTTCATGAACTGAAACTTGTTTTTATGGATAGTACTCAAAAAGATGAATCCAACAAAATTTGGTTCACTTAATTTGGAGCTTCCTAGCAAAAGTTATGGCTAGTTGAAGTTTGAACTAAAACTGAAAATCTTAGAAATGTTTAAACCCTGCACGTGGGCCCCACCCGTGCCTTTCTTCTTCCCCGCGGGCGCCCGAGCTCGGGTGGCGGCGATCTCCGGTGAGGTCTTCCGGAATGGATTTCCTCTCCTCCTTAGGGCTACAGCTCGCCGCCTCTACATTTTTGGACACGAGGAACTCATCCCAGGGGTCGGCCGAAGCTCTAGGTGGCAGGAAACTGGTCACCAACGGGCCACAGCTATGGAGTAACTTCGGCGACGTCACGTGGCCCCGACAGAGGCTCATTCCGAGCAACTCTTGGCCCTACAGCTTCGTGGTCACCTTCTAAGCATAGACCTGGCGTTGGTTCACCGTGAAAATGGCCGGAAATGTGAGACGGGCCCATACAACTGAGACAGGACACTCGCCCAGGAATCGCATTGGGTGGTGCCGTGTTGTGCGGCACCCAACAGCACACATATGAGGAACAATGTATTACATAAAACAATAGTGGAAGCTTACAAGTTTTTCTTTGTAAATACTTTACATCAAGTAACTACAGCGGAAGTCTATATCAACTCACGTCGAATAAATAAGAGCACTCGAAATGAAGTCCAGCCCGCGGACTCCTCTCGCTAGCAACACGAAGACAACAGCAGCGGCTGGGTTCTCCCTGTGTTAAATGACTTGGAAGTATCCGAGTCTCACCGGACAACCTTCTTCCTAGCGTCAATGTTAACCTGCAAAACCACTTATATAGCAAGCGTGAGCACATAGGCTCAGCAAGTCTGACCCGTCTCTCCTAAACAAGAAACTCTACATGAACGACGGTTTCAATTGGGTCGGCTAGATTTGCATAAAGGACTCGCCTAAAGTTGATCCTTAACTTTCAGATTTTTAAGCCTCATTGTGCGGACCTTGAGCCGAAAAGCATCGCAACTCCACAATCAAACAAGAAACGCTTTGTTGTGATGCTCCTTGCACAAAGTGAAAGTAAAGTTTAATGAGCCTATTTCTAAATGAATCATGGTTGTAATACAAATTACATCACAGTCTTATCAAGTTCAAAAGATAACCAGTTTCAGTTCTTACTACGTCAAGACGCAGTGGGCAAGTATGCTCATATAACCGCGAGCGACGGTGATTCGAATCAGTACACGCCCGGACTACATGACACGTACACCCGTACTCCGAGTTGCCGGCAGCAACCTCGACTGACGTTGTACGCTGCCACCTTTCCCAAGATCTTCCACATTGGACGCAGTCCAACTCCCCCGAGTACTCAAGCTCCCTCAAGGTACATACCTGCAGTGGTATGTTCTTAAGCGAGGTACCTCCTGCTACCCTGACGCCAAAAGCCTAAGGCAGTTGGAAAAGTTCCACTATGGATCTCCCAAGGTACATCGGTTTCCTGGGTCCCATATAGCCAGTATGCGCCCGGTACACAACTCAAACTTGTCCAACAGGGTCAAGCACGGACGGGCCTTAACCGACACAGGAAGGGCTATGCACGCACGGCCTGCAACCTGCTGCATCTAAACCTCCCTGCCCGGTCTCCATTTCTTATGTGCAAACTTTCCTCATCTTTTCTAATTCGGACCCGTTCCGAGTAAACCAGCCCTAAACTCGTGAGTAGCTTCCAACTACTCGACTTCTACCGGACCTTTCCTACTAACATTTAGCGTAGCCAAATCCACTCGAGGAGGTGTTATTCTACCCTTTCTCTCTTAGGTATTTCTGGTCATGCAAGTGGGGTTTTCAATATCATCTAGACTTACTGCAATCAATGATGCAAAGCTATGATCTCTACAAATGAAAATGCTTTATAAAACTGTTCAAATGCAAACCGGGGCTTGCCTGTTTTGCAGGTGACTAAGATTACAATCAGTTAGTGACGATCACTTGGAGCTTGATCACTTGTTTTCCTCCCTCCTTGATCTTCACTTCAAGTCCTTCTCCCCTTCTTCACGTATATGCTACACGATATGGTCATGCATATGTATTTAATTGAAAAGCTTTTACTAATAAGATCTAATGATAGTTTTAAAACTGGAACTCTGTTCAAGAATTTAAAAGGACACTGGTGCTAGTGGTTTGGTTGGGTTTAAACACTATGATAAAATGTTGAGTGCTTTTCCCACTTAAGTGTTCATCACCTTAAGAGATTACACATGACAGTGGTGATCCAGAGCTCCAATGGAGCTGGAAATTTGCATGTGAGTTCCTTGTCACAAGAAAGTCCTCTGGACTAAATTTAGCACTTTTCATGGAGTGGTTTATTCAGAACAATTCTCTAAGTGTTTAATCAAAGATGAATTAATTCTGAGGTAACACCCATGTTCATGTCAAACTCAGTGAACCACAATTTCAAATATAGTTCATAGAGTCTACATGAATTTTCCTAGGATTTTTGGAGCTAAGAATTACCCAGAACTGAATTTACCAGTTTTGGAAATTCTCTGAAAAATGTTTCTGTATTCAATTGAACACAGCAAATTACAATCTCAATTACCCTGATCAATTCAACTCCAAATGATCTGAAACTTTTACAGGAGCCTAATAGAACCCTAAAGAATATTCTGGAAAAATTGTAGGATTTTTGGATAAACCAAACTCCCTCTAAAATTCTTTTGCTGAAAAGCTTTAAAGAAATTTCCAGAACTAAATAAAGATTTCCGTACAAATTGGGTTGCATATTTGGATAGAGTTTGTCAATCTGAATCTAACCCAATTTGAATCACTAAATTTGGAGGTTCCTAGCAAAAGTTATGCTCTTCTAAAGTTTGGGGAAAAATATGGAATTTGAATAAATCCGAGAAATGTTTAAACCTGACTGTGGGAACAAGGGGCACGTGTCAGCTGCCGGGAGCGCGCCACACGGGGTCACAGAATGGTTTCCCGCGCTGTAACAGCCGATCCCGTGCCACAGAGTATCCGTCCCCCTCTCCCGAGTCGCTGACAGGCGGGACCGGCGAGGTCGTCTTCAACCTCCCGCTCCCGCGCGACCCCACCGCCGGGCTCGCCGGAGTAGCTCCGGGATCGGTCGTCCGGCCATCGCAACTGCTGAAACTTGCTGCTAGCCCCTAATTCAACGTGAGGAACATGCTGGTGGGGTTTTCTCGGGCTGGAAGGTCCCCCAAACTAGCCCGCGACGGCGCACCGGCTCGGATGAAGTCCGGCGATGTCGACCCGACGCTCTAGCCCGTCAAAAGCTTCCTGGAAAGGCTCTACAGCACCAGTGGAGGTTGGCAAAGCTAGGCATGGCCGCACATGGGCTCGGGAACGGCTCCAACCTAGGGTTCACCGTGCACCCGCACCTTCCCGCCATAGCCGCCGTCGTAAAAAGTGAAATTGCACCGTGCACAGCGTGTTTCGTGCGAAGTTTCAAAAGAACTGGTGCGCCTACATGTCTAGCCTGTATGTGCGAAGTTTCGTGGTGTCTAAACATAGATCAATCGAGAATTTCGCAGAGCCATACCCGCGGGTCAGTTTTCACCGGCCGGAGAGGATCTTCGGAATTCGTCGTCGAGAGGCAGAGACAAGCTCTGTGCTTTGGATGGAAGCTGCACGGAGCTCCTGCGCGTCCCAGAGTGGCCTTGCTTGGTCGTGACAAGCTATGGAGGAGGCTTTCCACGGGAGCATGTTGTCGCCGTTGTGTGGCGGCCGCCGCGGGAACTCTCCGTTCTCGGTGCAGAGAGCGTGAATCTGCTCAGTGATGGCTCGAGGGAGTCGTGGGGACGATGGTGGTGTTGTTTGGCCGATCAGCCAGGGCTTGCACGCAAGCTAGGCGGTGGGTGATCGGTTTAGAGCTCGGTGGAGGCTCTGCTCGTTTCACGTGTGGGGAGAGCAGGAACAGCCCGTGGCTTCGGTAAAAAGGCAAGAGAGGGAGTGTGGCGGTAGCTGCCGACGTCCAGCAGCTCTCCAGCGCGAAGGGGAGCCAGCAGGAGGTGGCTGCGGATGGTACTCGGTGTCGCTCGGGGAAGGATCGGTCTGCTGTTGCTTCGCGTGGGAGGAAAGCAAAGGGAGACTGTGTACTGAAGATCTTTTGCAAATTTCAGTGCTCCCAATGACATGTGGGCCCCACATGTCAGTCCTTCCTTATCTCCTTTAAATATCTCCCAAGTTTGAATATTGAGGGAATTCCATTGTGGGAATTCAAATCTGATATGCATATGAATAATTGGGCAAGTTTCATCCAAATTCAAATATGCATTTGAATTCTTTGTCATTTAAAGTCCATTTTGGAAAATGGGTTGCAAATCATTTTCATAAATCATGAAACTTTGCACACCCCCTAATTTGGACCCAAGGAATTCAAATATGAAATCTGATTTTAAAGTTGACTGCTGCAAATGAGATTTTCAGCACAATAGTTTTGAATTCCATTGTGTTGCTCTCATTTGAATTTTGAGTTTGAACAAGTTTGTTCCAAAATCTGATTTTTGTCTTCTCACACATATGGGAACTTCCCATCTTGGTTTTAGACCCCTCTAGGGTTCCAAGTTCTCAAATAAACATTTGACTTGTGTGAAGAAACCCTCATGTGTGTTTTCACATGTGGGGAAAAGTTTTAACAAGTCCCAAATTTCACTCATATGAAACAAAACTTTTGCAACAAAGAGTTTCTTTGTATTCACATTTTTGGGACCTTTACATTCCTCCCCCCTTAAAAGGAATCTCGTCCCGAGATTCAAAAGAGGAATGAGAGGGGAGGTAATTACAAAGTTTATGACAAAAGCTCCGGATAGTTCTTGTGGATGTAATCTTCGGTCTCCCACGTCGCCTCTTCCGGGGTATGATTACTCCACAGGACTTTGTAAAATTTCAAAGTCCGATTCCTGGTGGTCTGGGTCTTTTCATCGATAATCTGTACAGGTTGCTCGACATAGGTGAGATCTGGCTTCAACTCGTCGATGTCTTCGGTGCGGATGGCAGCGGTAAACTTGAGACACTTCCTTAGCTGGGACACGTGAAATATGTCGTGAATACCGGCAAGGCTTGCCGGTAGTTCCAACCGGTAGGCTACAGTTCATCACTTCTCCGTTATGGCAAAAGGACCGATGAATCGGGGAGAAAGTTTCCCCTTGACACCGAACCGATGAATCCCCTTCATCGGAGACACAAGAAGATACACGTGCTCTCTGACTTCGAAATGCAGCGGTCGACGTCTCTGGTCCGTGTAGCTCTTTTGACGAGATTGGGCAGCTTTGAGGTTCTCTTGTATTATCCGAACTCTCTCTTCGGCTTCATTGACAAGATCAACCCCGAGCGTTACTCGTTCACCGGATTCGCACCAATTCAATGGTGTACGGCACTTCCGGGCATATAGAGCTTCATATGGTGCCATTTTAATGCTCGTCTGATATCTGTTGTTGTACGAGAACTCTGCCAGCGGTAAGTGATCATCCCAGCTCTTACAGTGGTGGATGGCACATGCTCTTAGCATATCTTCCAGTATTTGATTCACCCTCTCAGTTTGCCCATCGGTTTGAGGATGATACGCAGAGCTTCTAATCAACTTCGTCCCCAAGGAGGCGTGTAGCTGTTCCTAGAAACGGGCTACGAACAGCGATCCTCTATATGACACAATGGTCCGGGAATCTCCATGTAAGCACAAGATCCGTGCTATGTACAGCTCCACATACTGCTTTGCGTTGTACCTAGTATGCACAGGGATGAAATGTGCTGATTTGGTTAACCGGTCCATGATTACCCAAATTGAATCATGGTTGTGGGAGGTCATCGGCAACCCGACGATGAAGTCCATGCTTAAGTCTTCCCACTTCCATGCCGGTACTTGCAGTGGTTGCAACAGGCCTGACTTCTTCATATGGTCGGCCTTGACTCTTCGACATGTATCACACTCTGAAACGTATTTTGCAACTTCACGTTTCATACGTGTCCACCAAAACTTCTTCCGGATATCTTGGCACATTTTGTTGCTGCCCGGATGAGTGGAAAACTTGGACAAATGAGCTTCATCCAAAATTTTCTTCCGTAGTCCCATATCCCAGGGTACTACAATCCGGTCGTTGAACCACAAAGTACCTTCATCGTCCTTCCGGAAGCACTTCATTTCTCCGTTGTCTATCCTTCGCCGTATGTGAAACATACCCTTGTCTTTTCGTTGAGCTTCAATGATCTCCTCTCGGATGGTAGGGATGAGAGCAAGATTATAGAGAGCTCCATACAGGATGACACGGAGGCTTGATTCGTCATCATCCATTTCAGCGATACTTAGGTGATGGATATGCGCCTTACAACTGAGCACATCGGCGACCACATTTGCCTTTCCTGGATGATAATGAATCTCAAGTTCATAATTTTTAATGAGCTCTAGCCATCTTCGTTGCCTCATGTTCAATTCTCGCAATCTTTGTACCCCAAACGACATGAAGAGTCGTAGAGGATACTAAAGCGGGTCGGGTTACCTGCCACCCGTGGGGCTCCACCCTTCAGCTTGTGCTCACTGGTGGACAGCGCTTACGTGCACCCCCCAAGACATAACTCGTCCCGAGATGCACGATTTTCTGACATAACAAATAAGTTAGTTTGCCACCTTCATAATAAGCTAATAGTAATCCTTATGTGGGCCTAATACCGTTTCCTCACCGTATCCTAAATTTTGGTCGTAATACCTTCCTTATTCCGTGCGCTATTACCAATGCAGCGCTGATACCAGCTGAGACGGGCCCATCCAACTGAGACAGGCCACTCGCCCGGGAATCACATTGGGTGGTGCCGTGTTGTGCGGCACCCAACAGCACACATATGAGGAACAATGTATTACATAAAACAATAGCGGAAGCTTACAAGTTTTTCTTTGTAAATACTTTACATCAAGTAACTACAGCGGAAGTCTATATCAACTCACGTCGAATAACTAAGAGCACTCGAGATAAAGTCCAGCACGCGGACTCCTCTCGCTAGCAACACGAAGACAACAGCAGCGGCTGGGTTCTCCCTGTGTTAAACGACTCGGAACTCTCCGAGTCTCACCGGACAACCTTCTTCCTAGCGTCGATGTTAACCTGCAAAACCACTTATAAGCAAGCGTGAGCACATAGGCTCAGCAAGTCTGACCCGTCTCTCCTAAACAAGAAACTCTACATGAACGACGGTTTCAATTGGGCCGGCTAGATTTGCATAAAGGACTCGCCTAAAGTTGATCCTTAACTTTCAGATTTTTAAGCCTCACTGTGCGGACCTTGAGCCGAAAAGCATTGCAACTCCACAATCAAACAAGAAACGCTTTGTTGCGATGCTCCTTGCACAAAGTGAAAGTGAAGTTTAACGAGCCTATTTCTAAATCAATCATGGTTGTAATACAAATTACATCACAGTCTTATCAAGTTCAAAAGATAACCAGTTTCAGTTCTTACTACGTCAAGACGCAGTGGGCAAGTATGCTCATATAACCGCGAGCGATGGTGATTCGAATCAGTACACGCCCGGACTACACGACACGTACACCCGTACTCCGAGTTGCCGGCAGCAACCTCGACTGACGTTGTACGCTGCCACCTTTCCCAAGATCTTCCACATTGGACGCAGTCCAACTGCCCCTAGTATGCAAGCTCCCTCAAGGTACATACCCGCAGTGGTATGTTCTTAAGCGAGGTACCTCCTGCTACCCTGACGCCGAAAGCCTAAGGCAGTTGGAAAAGTTCCACTATGGATCTCCCAAGGTACATCGGTTTCCTGGGTCCCATATAGCCAGTATGCGCCCGGTACACAACTCAAACTTGTCCAACAGGGCCAAGCACGGACGGGCCTTAACCGACATAGGCAGGGCTATGCACGCACAGCCTGCAACCTGTTGCATCTAAACCTCCCTGCCCGGTCTCCATTTCTTATGTGCAAACTTTCCTCATCTTTTCTAATTCGGACCCGTTCCGAGTAAACCAGCCCTAAACTCGCGAGTAGCTTCCAACTACTTGACTTCTACCGGACCTTTCGTACTAAAATTTAGCGTAGCCAAATCCACTCGAGGAGGTTCTATTCTACCCTTTCTCTTTTAGGTATTTCTGGTCATGCAAGTGGGGTTTTCAATATCATCTAGACTTACTGCAATCAATGATGCAAAGCTATGATCTATACAAATGAAAATGTTTTATAAAACTGTTCAAATGCAAACTGGGGCTTGACTGTTTTGCAGGTGACTAAGATTACAATCAGTTAGTGATGATCACTTGGAGCTTGATCACTAGTTTTCCTCCCTCCTTGATCTTCACTTCAAGTCCTTCTCCCCTTCTTCACGTATATGCTACACGATATGGTCATGCATATGTATTTAATTGAAAAGCTTTTACTAATAAGATATAATGATAGTTTTAAAACTGGAACTCTGTTCAAGAATTTAAAAGGACACTGGTGCTAGTGGTTTGGGTTGGTTTTAAACACTATGATCAAATGTTGTGTGCTTTTCCCACTTAAGTGTTGATCACCTTAAGAGATTACACATGACAGTGGTGATCCAGAGCTCCAATGGAGCTGGAAATTTTCATGTGAGTTCCTTGTCACAAGAAAGTCCTCTGGACCAAAATTTAGCACTTATCATTGAGTGGTTTATTCAGAACAATTCTCTAAGTGTTTAATCAAAGATGAATTAATTCTGAGGTAACACCCATGTTCATGTCAAACTCAGTGAACCAAAATTTCAAATATAGTTCATAGAGTCTACATGAATTTTCCTAGGATTTTTGGAGCTAAGAATTGCCCAGAACTGAATTTACCAGTTTTGGAAATTCTCTGAAAAATGTTTCTGTATTCAATTGAACTCAGCAACTTACAATCTGAATTACCCTGATCAATTCAACTCCAAATGAGCTGAAACTTTTACAGGAGTCTAATAACACCCTAAAGAATATTCTGGAAAACTTTGATGATTTTTGGATAAACCAAACTCCCTCTAAAATCCTTTTGCTGAAAAGATTTAAAGAATTTTCCAGACTTAAATAAAGACTTTCGTACAAATTGGGTTGCATATTTGGATAGAGTTTGTCAATCTGAATCTAACCCAATTTGAATCACTAAATTTGGAGGTTCCTAGCAAAAGTTATGCTCTTCTAAAGTTTGGGGAAAAATCTGGAATTTGAATAAATCCGATAAATGTTTAAATCTGACTGTGGGACCAAGGGGCACGTGTCAGCTGCCGGGAGCGCGCCACACGGGGTCACAGAATTGTTTCCCGCGCTGTCACAGCCGATCCCGCGCCACAGAGTATCCGGCCCCCTCTCCCGAGTCACTGACAGGCGGGACCGGCGAGGTCGTCTTCAACCTCCCGCTCCCGCGCGACCCCATCGCTGGGCTCGCCGGAGTAGCTCCGGGATCGGTTGTCCGGCCATCAAAACTGCTAAAACTTGCCGCTAGCCCCTAATTCAACGTGAGGAACATGCTGGTGGGGTTTTCTCGGGCTGGCAGGTCCCCCAAACTAGCCCGCGACGGCGCACCGGCTCGGATGATGTCCGGCAACGTCGACCCGACGCTCTAGCCCGTCAAAAGCTTCCTGGAAAGGCTCTACAGCACCTGTGGAGGTTGGCAAAGCTAGGCATGGCTGCACATGGGCTCGGGAACGGCTCCAACCTAGGGTTCACCGTGCACCCGCACCATCCCGCCATAGCCGCCGTCGTAAAAATTGAAATTGCACCATGCACAACGTGTTTCGTGCGAAGTTTCAAAAGAGAACTGGTGCGCCTACATGTCTAGCCTGTGTGTGCGAAGTTTCGTGGTGTCTAAACATAGATCAATCGAGAATTTCACAGAGCCATATCCGCGGGTCAGTTTTCACCGGCCGGAGAGGATCTTTGAAATTCGTCGTCGAGAGGCAGAGACAAGCTCTGTGCTTCGGGTGGAAGCTGCACGGAGCTCCTGCGCGTCCCAGAGTGGCCTTGCTTGGTCGTGACAAGCTCTGGAGGAGGCTGTCCACGGGAGCACGTTGTCACCGTTATGTGGCGGCCACCGCGGGAACTCGCCGTTCTCGGTGCAGAGAGCGTGAATCCGCTCAGTGATGGCTCGAGGGAGTCGTGGGGACGATGGTGGTGTTGTTTGGCCGATCAGCCGGGGCTTGCACGCAAGCTAGGCGGTGGGCGATCGGTTTAGAGCTCGGCGGCGGCTCTGCTTGTTTCACGCGTGGGGAGAGCAGGAACAGCCCGTGGCTTCGGTAAAAAGGCGAGAGAGGGAGTGTGGCGGTAGCTGCCGACGTCCAGCAGCTCTCCAGCGTGAAGGGGAGCCAGCAGGAGGTGGCTGCGGCTGGTACTCGGTGTCGCTCGGGGAAGGATCGGTCTGCTGTTGCTTCGCGTGGGAGGAAAGCAAAGGGAGACTGTGTACTGAAGATCTTTTGCAAATATCAGTGCTCCCAATGACATGTGGGTCCCACATGTCAGTCCTTCCTTATCTCCTTCTAAATATCTCCCAAGTTTGAATATTGAGGGAATTCTATTATGGGAATTCAAATCTGATATGCATATGGATAATTGGGCAAGTTTCATCCAAATTGTGGATAATTGGGCAAGTTTCATCCAAATTCAAATATGCATTTGAATTCTTTGTCATTTAAAGTCCATTTTGGAAAATGGGTTGCAAATCATTTTCATAAATCATGGAACTTTGCACACCCCCTAATTTGGACCCAAGGAATTCAAATATGAAATCTGATTTTAATGTTGACTGCTGCAAATGAGATTTTCAGCACAACAGTTTTGAATTCCATTGTGTTGCTCTCATTTGAATTTTGAGTTTGAACAAGTTTGTTCCAAAATCTGATTTTTGTCTTCTCACACATATGGGAACTTCCCATCTTGGTTTTAGACCCCTCTAGGGTTCCAAGTTCTCTAATAAACATTTGACTTGTGTGAAGAAAACCCTCATGTGTGTTATCACATGTGGGGAAAAGTTTTAACAAGTCCAAAATTTCACTCATATGAAACAAAACTTTTGCAACCAAGAGTTTCTTTGTATTCACATTTTTGGGACCTTTACATTCCTCCCCCCTTAAAAGGAATCTCGTCCCGAGATTCAAAAGAGGAACGAGAGGGGAGGTAATTACAAAGTTTATGACAAAAGCTCCGAATAGTTCTTGTGGATGTAATCTTCGGTGTCCCACGTCGCCTCTTCCGGGGTATGATTATTCCACAGGACTTTGTAAAATTTCAAAGTCCGATTCCTGGTGGTCCGGGTCTTTTCGTCGATAATCTGTACAGGTTGCTCGACATAGGTGATATCCGGCTTCAACTCATCGATGTCTTCGGTGCGGGTGGCAGAGGTAATCTTGAGACACTTCCTTAGCTGGGACCCGTGAAATATGTCGTGAATACCGGCAAGGCTTGCCGGTAGTTCCAACCGGTAGGCTACAGTTCCTCACTTCTCCGTTATGGCAAAAGGACCGATGAATCGGGGAGAAAGTTTCCCCTTGACACCGAACCGATGAATCCCCTTCATCGGAGACACAAGAAGATACACGTGCTCTCTGACTTCGAAATGCAGCGGTCGACGTCTCTGGTCCGTGTAGCTCTTTTGACGAGATTGGGCAGCTTTGAGGTTCTCTTGTATTATCCGAACTCTCTCTTCGGCTTCATTGACAAGATCAACCCCGAGCGTTACTCGTTCACCGGATTCGCACCAATTCAATGGTGTACGGCACTTCCGGGCATATAGAGTTTCATATGGTGCCATTTTAATGCTCGTCTGATATCTGTTGTTGTACGAGAACTCTGCCAGCGGTAAGTGATCATCCCAGCTCTTACCGTGGTGGATGGCACATGCTCTTAGCATATCTTCCAGTATTTGATTCACCCTCTCAGTTTGCCCATCGGTTTGAGGATGATACGCAGAGCTTCTAATCAACTTCGTCCCCAAGGAGGCGTGTAGCTGTTCCTAGAAACGGGCTACGAACAGCGATCCTCTATATGACACAATGGTCCGGGAATCTCCATGTAAGCACAAGATCCGTGCTATGTACAGCTCCACATACTGCTTTGCGTTGTACCTAGTATGCACAGGGATGAAATGTGCTGATTTGGTTAACCGGTCCATGATTACCCAAATTGAATCATGGTTGTGGGAGGTCATCGGCAACCCGACGATGAAGTCCATGCTTAAGTCTTCCCACTTCCATGCCGGTACTTGCAGTGGTTGCAACAGGCCTGACTTCTTCATATGGTCGGCCTTGACTCTTTGACATGTATCACACTCTGAAACGTATTTTGCAACTTCACGTTTCATACGTGGCCACCAAAACTTCTTCCGGATATCTTGGCACATTTTGTTGCTGCCCGGATGAGTGGAAAACTTGGACAAATGAGCTTCATCCAAAATTTTCTTCCGTAGTCCCATATCCCAGGGTACTACAATCCGGTCGTTGAACCACAAAGTACCTTCATCGTCCTTCCGGAAGCACTT
Source organism: Neostapfia colusana (assembly GCA_030760725.1). Lineage (NCBI taxonomy): Eukaryota > Viridiplantae > Streptophyta > Magnoliopsida > Poales > Poaceae > Neostapfia > Neostapfia colusana. The sequence goes on along the minus strand of JASWHV010000017.1, from coordinate 23,825,543 downwards.
CATTTCTCCGTTGTCTATCCTTCGCCGTATGTGAAACATACCCTTGTCTTTTCGTTGAGCTTCAATGATCTCCTCTCGGATGGTAGGGATGAGAGCAAGATTATAGAGAGCTCCATACAGGATGACACGGAGGCTTGATTCGTCATCATCCATTTCAGCGATACTTAGGTGATGGATATGCGCCTTACGACTGAGCACATCGGCGACCACATTTGCCTTTCCTGGATGATAATGAATCTCAAGTTCATAATCTTTAATGAGCTCTAGCCATCTTCGTTGCCTCATGTTCAATTCTTTCTGAGTGAAGATGTACTTTAAGCTCTTGTGGTCGGTGTAGAGGTGTACAAGATTTCCGAGCAAGTAATGCCTCCACATCTTCAAAGCAAGGACCACGGCAGCTAACTCGAGATCATGAGTTGGATAATGCTGCTCGTGAGTTCTGAGTTGACGAGATCCATAAGCGACCACTCGCCTTTCTTGCATCAGCACGCAACCAAGACCGATGCCAGATGCATCGCAATAAACGTCGAATGGCTTTGTCGTATCCGGCTGAGGAAGAACTGGGGCTGTTGTGAGATGCTTCACTAGGGTCTTGAAAGCTTGCTCACACGCAGCACCCCACATAAATCTGGTGTTCTTCTTTAATAATTCCGTCATCGGTTTAGCGATCTTGGAGAAACCCAGAACGAACCTCCGGTAATAACCCGCTAAACCGAGGAAGCTACGGATTTCATGTACTGACTTTGGTGACTCCCATTTCTGTACTTGGATAATCTTACTCGGATCTACAGCGATGCCCTCCGCTGAAATGATGTATCCGAGAAATGGTACTTGATTAATCCAGAATTCACACTTGCTGAATTTTGCATAGAGCTGATGATCTCGCAATCTTTGTAGCACAATATGCAGATGTTCAGCATGTTCTTCCTCTGACTTAGAGTACACCAAGATATCGTCGATGAAGACAACGACGAATTTATCCAACTCCGGCATGAACACTGAATTCATCAGGTACATAAAGTGTGCCGGGGCGTTGGTCAAACCAAAAGACATAACGAGATACTCATACAGCCCGTATCTCGTTGAGAATGCTGTCTTCGGAATATCTTCTACCTGGATTTTAATCTGATGACATCCGGATCGAAGATCCATCTTCGAAAATACCTTCGCACCCACTAATTGATCGAAGAGCATATCAATGCGAGGCAGTGGATACTTGTTCTTGATGGTAACGACATTCAAAGGACGATAATCAACACAAAGCCGTAGTGTTTCGTCCTTCTTTTTGACAAACAACGCTGAACAACCCCAAGGTGACGAACTCGATCGTATAAAGCCCTTGCTCATTAGGTCGTTCAGCTGTGTCTTCAATTCTGCCAGTTCATTGGGTGCCATCTTGTATGGCCTTCGTGATATCGGTGTTGTTCCCGGTATAAGTTCAATCTTGAACTCAACGTCTCGCTCGGGCGGCATGCCCGGTAAATCCTCGGGAAATACATCCGGATACTCACGTACCACCGGAATGTCCTCTATCTTGACAGCTTCCGTATGGTTCACTGTTGCAATCTGCTGCCGTCTGGCGCCCAGAATTAATATATGAAGACCGTGATGTGGGGAGTTGAGCTCAACGGTCCTGGAGCTGATGTTAAGAACCGCCTGGTGGTAATTCAACCACGACATCCCCAAAATGATGTCGATCTTCAGACCTTCAATAATAATGAGGGTCGTAGGGTATATTTTACCCCCCAAACAAAGAGGTGCTGAAGAGACAACCTCGCTTGCGGTACTGCTGCCCCCGGGCGAAGATATGAGGTATTGCCTCTTTGTATAAACTGTTTGGAGCTGATGTTGAGCCACGAAAGATTGGCTAATGAAATTGTGTGTGGCACCGGAATCAAAGAGAATCAAAACCGGTAGCTGATTCAGAGAAAAGACCCCTGCTAAAGCGGCTTCTCCTTCCGGAACATCATCAATCACAGTATAGTGAATGTTGCCCCTTATCTGCCCTCCTGTCTGCAGATTGAGGTACGGGTCGTATTGTTGTAAATATGATGACCCGTAGCCTCGAGTTCCCTCCGGACATTGCCTAGCATTATGGCCCATACGCCCACAAGTAAAACACGGATGTCTCTCCTGTTCTTCGTTAACTTGCGGTGGACTGCTAGGTACAAATGGCTGCAGCGATGGAGCACAAACCACCGTCTGATGCTGCGGCTGTGGAGGTGGTGCAAGTTGTAGAACTTGACCAGTAATCAATCTCCGAGTAGTTGATCGTACAGGTGGCCTCCATCTTTCACCGGGTGGTGTTTGACACACCAAACGGTACTTTTGAGGCACATAACTTGTGCTGGCCTGCTCGATCTCATTCATCTTTCTCTTCTCGGCTTGCCACTCAAGTGTCGGCTTCTCTTGAATGAAAGCCGCATCGACCATGTCGGTGTAACTGCCGTTATTGTATACGGCCAGCTTTTCCCGTAATATGGCACTCAGGCCATGGAAGAATAGGTCACACCGTGCCTCTTCTTTCACCACATATTCGGGAGCATATTGGGCCAAAAGGTTAAACCTTCTAACATACTCGTGGACACTCATGTCCCCTTGCTTCAAGCCCAAAAATTCCTCCCGCTTTGCCTCGACAATACCTAGTGGTATGTAACGAGTACGAAAGGCTTCACAAAACTCCCTCGACGTCACTTTATGGTCCTCCGGAATGGTGACAAGATGTTCAACCCACCAGTTTCCGGCGGCTCCATGGAGTTGCTGAGCGGCAAACTTTGTCTTCTGCACTTCATCACACTCGAATACTCCAAATTTTAACTCCATGACACAAAGCCATTGATCTGCTTCCACAGGTTCGGTGGCTTCAGTAAAGATAGGCGGTTGAGTCGCCAAGAAATCCAGATAAGCGTCCCGAGATGGAACGGCTTGTTGCGTGTTCTGGAGTACGCCTTGCTGTACCAAAGCTTGGAGTAAGCGTGTGTGTTCTTGTGTTGCTTCTTGGAGTAGCCTTGCGTTCTCTTGATTAGACTCGACGACTCGAGTCATAAGATCCATCCATCCCGTGGATGGTGATTCCGATGGTGGAATAGAAGCATCACCACCTCGACGAGAACTTCCGGCCCTACTCCTAGAGCGAGTACGAACCATGCTGCATAAATGTAGTTAAGAAGAGTTAAACAAGAACTCAGCAGTATGTGAGACTAATGAAAACATGAATATGTCAAAACTTTATGGAAGCAGTAACAAGATCCATGTTTACACAACTCCTTAGTAGACATGACTATTCAGTCTATCTGTACAGAACAGACCTTTATGCACATTCTCCAGATTCTGATCTAGTTAATAGCATTTTCATATCTCGAGTTGAATACCAATAAGTATCCTTCCAACAAGCACTCATATGCCTTCAGATCATCTCTGGATTAAAAGTTATGATTTTCCAAAGTTGACAGAATTCCTGGATAAAATTTGCCAGCATCTCCTTTGTATGTGGCTGATTTTATCACAGTTGTATATGCAAATACAATAAGAATCTGAATGAACTTTGAATTACAACAATGTTGAACATTTCATAACCTTTACAATGGTGTATCATAGGCTTCTTAAGGGTTTTTCTACAGAAAGTTATGGCTTAAAAACAAAAAGGTCCAGAGAGGTTTTGCTGCTGTCCTGGTTCTGGACAGTTTACCTTCCTCTGAACTTTCTACCCATTTAGCTTGTGATTTTGCTCTGGAGCTCTACAAATAAGTTGTAGATTACTTGAGAAGCTTTCCAGAACCGTATCATACACCTTAATTGGGTCAAGCTACTAAGAGCTATGCTCTGTTAAAGTCCAGCAAAAATTTCTGCCGAAAACAGAGCACTCTGTTTGTAAAATCTTTGAAGCCTAGGGTCCCTCTCATTTGAATCTTAGCTCAAAATAAGAGTTCAGTAATAATATTTGTTTAAAACTTCTATTTTTATTTGAAAGTTAGTTCATGAGTCATTTCTTCAAAGGAAAGGGTTATTATGTTTAGTACGGCGTCGATGCACCGTAAGAAGCATGTCGATACTACGTAGCCTCACCAAAATAAATGCTAACCAGATTATACCGGCATAAACGTATCTTAGGTGGCACTAAAATGGTCACTCGCAAACGTGTACTATTCGTACTACCGTTTCGTGGTTAATCCTGCATAAGTCACACTCAATCGTCAGGTCCGGCTGCACACCGAACCCGGTATCCATACAGTTCTTACACCCGTCCGTCATCACTCGCACAGGGGTTCTCAAGCCAAACACGCCTTGAGCTACGTGTTCACGTTACTAACCACGTGACGGGATTTCCCAAATTGCACCACACACGCCCGGGACAGACGTTGCTCGAGTACCCCAAACGACATGAAGAGTCGTAGAGGATACTAAAGTGGGTCGGGTTACCTGCCACCCGTGGGGCTCCACCCTTCAGCTTGTGCGCACTGGTGGACAGCGCTTACGTGCACCCCCCAAGACATAACTCGTCCCGAGAGGCACGATTTTCTGACATAACAAATAAGTTAGTTTGCCACCTTCATAATAAGCTAATAGTAATCCTTATGTGGGCCTAATACCGTTTCCTCACCGTATCCTAAATTTTTGTAGTAATACATTCCTTATTCCGTGCGCTATTACCAATGCGGCTCTGATACCAGCTGAGACGGGCCCATCCAACTGAGACAGGCCACTCGCCCGAGAATCACATTGGGTGGTGCCGTGTTGTGCGGCACCCAACAGCACACATATGAGGAACAATGTATTACATAAAACAATAGCGGAAGCTTACAAGTTTTTCTTTGTAAATACTTTACATCAAGTAACTACAGCGGAAGTCTATATCAACTCACGTCGAATAACTAAGAGCACTCGAGATGAAGTCCTGCACGCGGACTCCTCTCGCTAGCAACACGAAGATAACAGCAGCGGCTGGGTTCTCCCTGTGTTAAATGACTCGGAACTCTCCGAGTCTCACCGGACAACCTTCTTCCTAGCGTCGATGTTAACCTGCAAAACCACTTATATAGCAAGCGTGGGCACATAGGTCAGCAAGTCTGACCCGTCTCCACTAAACAAGAAACTCTACATGAACGACGGTTTCAATTGGGCCGGCTAGATTTGCATAAAGGACTCGCCTAAAGTTGATCCTTAACTTTCAGATTTTTAAGCCTCACTGTGCGGACCTTGAGCCGAAAAGCATTGCAACTCCACAATCAAACAAGAAACGCTTTGTTGCGATGCTCCTTGCACAAAGTGAAAGTAAAGTTTAATGAGCCTATTTCTAAATCAATCATGGTTGTAATACAAATTACATCACAGTCTTATCAAGTTCAAAAGATAACAAGTTTCAGTTCTTACTACGTCAAGACGCAGTGGGCAAGTATGCTCATATAACCGTGAGCGATGGTGATTCGAATCAGTACACGCCCGGACTACACGACACGTACACCCGTACTCCGAGTTGCCGGCAGCAACCTCGACTGACGTTGTACGCTGCTACCTTTCCCAAGATCTTCCACATTGGACGCAGTCCAACTGCCCCGAGTATGCAAGCTCCCTCAAGGTACATACCCGCAGTGGTATGTTCTTAAGCGAGGTACCTCCTGCTACCCTGAGGCCGAAAGCCTAAGGCAGTTGGAAAAGTTCCACTATGGATCTCCCAAGGTACATCAGTTTCCTGGGTCCCATATAGCTAGTATGCGCCCGGTACACAACTCAAACTTGTCCAACAGGGCCAAGCACGGACGGGCCTTAACCGACATAGGCAGGGCTATGCACGCACAGCCTGCAACCTGCTGCATCTAAACCTCCCTGCCCGGTCTCCATTTCTTATGTGCAAACTTTTCTCATCTTTTCTAATTCGGACCCGTTCCGAGTAAACCAGCCCTAAACTCGCGAGTAGCTTCCAACTACTCAACTTCTACCGGACCTTTCGTACTAACATTTAGCGTAGCCAAATCCACTCGAGGAGGTGCTATTCTACCCTTTCTCTCTTAGGTATTTCTGGTCATGCAAGTGGGGTTTTCAATATCATCTAGACTTACTGCAATCAATGATGCAAAGCTATGATCTCTACAAATGAAAATGCTTTATAAAACTGTTCAAATGCAAACCACGGCTTGCCTGTTTTGCAGGTGACTAAGATTACAATCAGTTAGTGACGATCACTTGGAGCTTGATCACTTGTTTTCCTCCCTCCTTGATCTTCACTTCAAGTCCTTCTCCCCTTCTTCACGTATATGCTACACGATATGGTTATGCATATGTATTTAATTGAAAAGCTTTTACTAATAAGATATAATGATAGTTTTAAAACTGGAACTCTGTTCAAGAATTTAAAAGGACACTGGTGCTAGTGGTTTGGGTTGGGTTTAAACACTATGATGAAATATTGAGTGCTTTTCCCACTTAAGTGTTGATCACCTTAAGAGATTACACATGACAGTGGTGATCCAGAGCTCCAAAGGAGCTGGAAATTTTCATGTGAGTTCCTTGTCACAAGAAAGTCCTCTGGACCAAAATTTAGCACTTTTCATGGAGTGGTTTATTCAGAACATTTCTCTAAGTGTTTAATCAAAGATGAATTAATTCTGGGGTAACTCCCATGTTCATGTCAAAATTAGTGAACCAAAATTTCAAATATAGTTCATAGAGTCTACATGAATTTTCCTAGGAATTTTGGAGATAAGAATTGCCCAGAACTGAATTTACCAGTTTTGGAAATTCTCTGAAAAATGTTTCTGTATTCAATTGAACACAGCAACTTACAATCTGAATTACCCTGATCAATTCAACTCCAAATGAGCTTAAACTTTTGCAGGAGTCTAATAACACCCTAAAGAATATTCTGGAAAAATTTGAGGATTTTTGGATAAACCAAACTCCCTCTAAAATTCTTTAGCTGAAAAGATTTAGAGAATTTTCCAGACTTAAATAAAGACTTTCGTACAAATTGGGTTGCATATTTGGATAGAGTTTGTCAATCTGAATCTAACCCAATTTGAATCACTAAATTTGGAGGTTCCTAGCAAAAGTTATGCTCTTCTAAAGTTTGGGGAAAAATCTGGAATTTGAATAAATCCGATAAATGTTTAAACCTGACTGTGGGACCAAGGGGCACGTGTCAGCTGCCGGGAGCGTGCCACACGGGGTCACAGAATTGTTTCCCGCGCTGTCACAGCCGATCCCGCACAACAGAGTATCCGGCCCCCTCTCCCGAGTCGCTGACAGGCGGGACCGGCGAGGTCGTCTTCAACCTCCCGCTCCCGCGCGACCCCACCGCTGGGCTCGCCGGAGTAGCTCCGGGATCGGTTGTCCGGCCATCGAAACTGCTGAAACTTGCCGCTAGCCCCTAATTCAACGTGAGGAACATGCTGGTGGGGTTTTCTCGGGCTGGCAGGTCCCCCAAACTAGCCCGCGACGGCGCACCGGCTCGGATGATGTCTGACGACGTTGACCCGACGCTCTAGCCCGTCAAAAGCTTCCTGGAAAGGCTCTACAGCAGCATTGGAGGTTGGCAAAGCTAGGCATGGCTGCACATGGGCTCGGGAACGGCTCCAACCTAGGGTTCACCGTGCACCCGCACCGTCCCGCCATAGCCGCCGTCGTAAAAATTGAAATTGCACCATGCACAGCGTGTTTCGTGCGAAGTTTCAAAAGAGAACAGGTGCGCCTACATGTCTAGCCTGTGTGTGCGAAGTTTCGTGGTGTCTAAACATAGATCAATCGAGAATTTCGCAGAGCCATATCCGCGGGTCAGTTTTCACCGGCCGGAGAGGATCTTTGAAATTCGTCGTCGAGAGGCAGAGACAAGCTCTGTGCTTCGGGTGGAAGCTGCACGGAGCTCCTGCGCGTCCCAGAGTGGCCTTGCTTGGTCGTGACAAGCTCTGGAGGAGGCTGTCCACGGGAGCACGTTGTCGCCGTTGTGTGGCGGCCACCGCGGGAACTTGCCGTTCTCGGTGCAGAGAGCGTGAATCCGCTCAGTGATGGCTCGAGGGAGTCGTGGGGACGATGGTTGTGTTGTTTGGCCGATCAGCCGGGGCTTGCACGCAAGCTAGGCGGTGGGCGATCGGTTTAGAGCTCAGCGGCGGCTCTGCTCGTTTCACGCATGGGGAGAGCAGGAACAGCCCGTGGCTTCGGTAAAAAGGCGAGAGAGGGAGTGTGGCGGTAGCTGCCGACGTCCAGCAGCTCTCCAGCGCGAAGGGGAGCCAGCAGGAGGTGGCTGCGGCTGGTACTCGGTGTCGCTCGGGGAAGGATCGGTCTGCTGCTGCTTCGCGTGGGAGGAAAGCAAAGGGAGACTGTGTACTGAAGATCTTTTGCAAATATCAGTGCTCCCAATGACATGTGGGTCCCACATGTCAGTCCTTCCTTATCTCCTTCTAAATATCTCCCAAGTTTGAATATTGAGGGAATTCCATTGTGGGAATTCAAATCTGATATGCATTTGGATAATTGGGCAAGTTTCATCCAAATTCAAATATGCATTTGAATTCTTTGTCATTTAAAGTCCATTTTGGAAAATGGGTTGCAAATCATTTTCATAAATCATGAAACTTTGCACACCACCTAATTTGGACCCAAGGAATTCAAATATGAAATCTGATTTTAAAGTTGACTGCTGCAAATGAGATTTTCAGCACAACAGTTTTGAATTCCATTGTGTTGCTCTCATTTGAATTTTGAGTTTGAACAAGTTTGTTCCAAAATCTGATTTTGTCTTCTCACACATATGGGAACTTCCCATCTTGGTTTTATACCCCTCTAGGGTTCCAAGTTCTCAAATAAACATTTGACTTGTGTGAAGAAAACCCTCATGTGTGTTATCACATGTGGGGAAAAGTTTTAACAAGTCCCAAATTTCACTCATATGAAATAAAACTTTTGCAACCAAGAGTTTCTTTGTATTCACATTTTTGGGACCTTTACAAAATGGGAGTTCATCGTCGACCTAGGTCACATATCAGCGGCAACGCAGAAAACTCAATAAGCAGCTCCTAAACTCGACAGTTTCCGATGATTTTTGATCCTAAGTGGTCGCAGGGAGGCCTAGAACACGTGTGTAGCTCGGCTTATGCCATGGGGGATTAATCACTACAAATTTTTTGAGTTTTGGCCGGCTCGGTTCTTTGAACACCGAAAGGATAACCAGGGAAATTCTCCCTCGGAGAGGGATGAGAGGAGCGGTTAGCATGGGCGTGTTAAGCACCTTAAGGCGGTCGACTTTGCTGTAGATCATCGGCCATGAAATGCTTGGAACAGCGGCGTGTCCGGGAACCGAGAGGGCGGCCGGAGATGGTTTCTTCGCGCGTGGGAGCAGACAGGGGTGGCACGAGCTGGGAGAGAAAGAGGCTACTACTTGTGCAGCGTACAGGTGATAAGCGTGAGTGCGAGCTGATCCTGAGAAACGCTGGCGCGTGCGTGGGCTCGACGGTGAGGCGGCAGCGCGCTGGCGCGCTCTCGGCAGCCGCCCGAAGAAACAGAGGCGGTTCACTCTGTTGATCAGGCTGACCTGTGGGCCCCCTCTCCCATCTAATTCATTATTCAGTTTGTTTTTGATGTAATACCATGTGTTTCCTTATGGTATGTGCTGTCAGGTGTCGCATCATGCGGCACCACCCTCTGAGATCCTGGGCGTGCCAATTTCAGTCCGTCACACGCCTCTGAAGACCCAAATCTGGTGTCCTTCATTACATTGTATGTGGCAACCTTTCGCAGGACACCCGAATGTAGAACCGGTCGCGCCGTCTCGGGCTCATAGGTCTAACGAGATGATGTGGTATGCCTCTACAATCCAGTTAACCTGGTACATCGGTTTCCTGGGTCCCATATACCAGTAAGCATCTGGTACACAACTCAATACTTGCTCAGCGGGGCCGCACACGAGAACGGTTCTTAATCGACACAGGCAGAGCTACTCGATCAAGACCTCGTCTTGTCGCTTCCTACACCCTCTGCCCAGTCTCATCTTTGGAAACATAATCACCATACCCCTGTGAACCCGAACTATAGCTCGCGAGAAGATTCTAACTACCCGACTTCTACCGGATGTCATATCCTGTTCAGCATGGCAATATTCTACAGCGGGACACTTCTTCTACCCTTGACTCGAGGATTTATTTGGTCATGCAGTTGGAGTATAAATCATTCTTGACCTAATGGACAAACAAACTCCAAAGCATAGTAGTGAACAAAGTAAAAAAACTTTATAAACAACTTAAATGCAAACCGGAGCTTGCCTTTGTTTTGCAGGTGACTAAAGTCATATAATTATGCAGTTAGTTGCTGATGACTTGAAGCTTCATCACTGCTCTTCTTGCTCCTTGATCACAACTCTATTTGCTTCCCAATGCTCCACGTAAATCACTACACGTCATGAACATGCACATGTATTCAAAGTAAATATTTTGCCCTCAAGGCCTAAGGACAAGTTGAAAACAGAATTATGTTTCTAGGCTGGACATTGAGATGGTCTTAGTGGATGAATCTGGATTTATCTAAGTGGGTTAGACACTAAGTGTTGTCACTAGTGGTTGTATTTTTCACCTAGGAATGTTGTATCAAAAAGAAAACACTGATCCAGAGCTCAAATTTATCTGAGAATTTTCCTGTGAGTTCCTTGTCACAAGAATACATCCTGGACCAAAATTCAGAATTGTTCAATGAGTATTCATCCAGAACAATTCCTTAAGCATTTAGGCAAATAGGAATTAATTCTGAATTAATTTGCACTTTCATGCAAATTCAAGTGAACCACAATTCCAGACATAGCTCAGGGACTATGCATGAATTTTCATAGGAATTTTTGGAGCTAGAAATTGCCCAGAGTGGATTTTTCAAAGTATGAATTAACTCTGAAAAAAAATTCTGGACTTTTTGAACACAGTAGCTTGTAATCTAAACTTTTGTACTCAAATCAATTCCAAATGAGCTGAAAATTTAGCGGGAGTTCAATAATATCCTTAGGAATATTCAGGCAAAATTTGGGGATTTTTGGATGAAGCAAACTCCTTCAAAAATTCTTTTACTAAAAATATTCAAAGAATTTTCAGAACTTATTATTGACTTTCATACAAATTGGGTTGCACATTTAGATAGAGCTTTCTAAGCTGAATCTAACCCAATTCGAATAACCCAATTTGGAGTTTCTTAGCAAAATTTATGAGGTTCTAAAGTTTGAACTAAATCTGTGAATTCAAATAAACCGGGAAAATTCAAACTCTGACTGCGGGTCCGGGGTGACGTGGTGCCACCAGAGCCACCGAAACACGGGGCCACAGGGATCCCCTCATGCAGCCACAATTGGATCTGGTTCCACAGAAGATCAATTCTCCCCGCAACAGAGACAGGCATGTGGGCTAGCCCCCAGTCGTCTTCTTCCTCTCGCCCCCGCGCCGGCCCGCTGCTGAGCTCACCGGAGAGCTCGCCGGGAGGGGTTTCCGGTGCTCCAAACTTTCTGATTCTCGCCGCCTCTACATGGTTTCATGCGGGGAACACGTTGCCGTCCTTCACTCGGACCGAATATATCCGGAAACCTACGCGCGACGGCGACCGTGGCTGCGGCATGTCCGGCGACGTAGCTAGGGCTCTGTGATGCACCAAAAGCTTCGCCGTTTGCTCGTACAGCACCACTGAACCGAGGAGAACACGGATCCACACGCTGATCTCGCTGAAACTCATCGGAAGTAGGACCTCACCGACGGACTAGGTCAAAATCCGGCAAAATTCGGAAAACTCGAAGAACTTCGGTTAGGGTCAACGGTTTTCCGTGGTGTTTGATCCTATGAACTCGCACAGAGGTATAGGAGGTGTGTTCTACGTGGTGTATAGTTTGGTTTACCGTGCGGCACGAATTTTTGGTTGGAATAGCTTCGGTGCCTATTGCATGCCAACGAGAAAACGGTGAAACTCCGGCGAGACACGCCATGGCATGCTGCTGGAGTTGGGAGGAGAGTAGAAGGGTTCTAGACGGACCTTTAGGCATTTAATGCTCGGTGGAAGAACGATTCTAGCAGCCGGGCGACGGGTTCTTGTCGCGGCGGCTCGACACGGTGCCGGGAAGAAAAGATGAGCCCGGATCTGGGTTTCCAGTGGAGGGATCGTCGAGTTCTTGCGTCGTGCCGTGCAATGCGGCACCCAACAGCATGCACAAAAATAAACTTAAGAACATATGAAACCCTTTATTTACTCGAGATAAGATCTTTTACAACATAAAGTACACACGCAGCGGAATTAAAACCTGGACAACTACTCACTCTCGACCCTAACTACGCCGAAGAGAAGTCATTCAGCCCGTGAACGCTTCCTACTAGGTTTACCAAAGAAAGGCAGCGGCTAGGTTTCCAATGAGTTGAACGAACCGTGAGGTTCGTCGTCTCACCGAACAACCCTCTTCATAGCAGGCATCATGCTACCAGCAAAAACAACTCAGAAGCAACCGTGAGCACTAAGGCTTAGCAAGTCTTAACCGTCAATCCTAAACATGTAGCTCTACATGCAGGGGTAGTAAGACAGTAGGAACATGAATTTGCAAAATGAAGCTTGACTAAACTTGATCCTTATATTCATGTAACACCCCAAAAATCTTGTTAAGACCCAAAATCATGTTAAGAGGGGAACTTAAAATTTTTTGGATGTGTTGCATGTTTTGCAACAATTTAAATTCAAACTGGAATTCAAATTAAACTTAAAACAGAAAAGAAATAGAAAAAGAAAAGGAAAACAGAAAAAAAACCGGCCAGTGGGCCGAAACCCACCAGCCGGCCCAACCTGCCCCCGCGCCAGCCCGCAGCCGCGCGCCCGCGCTCTCTCTCTCAGATAGGTGGGACCCACCTGTCATCCCAAACCCCCGATCGTCCAAAACTCGGACTGTTCACCCGCGCGCGCGCGATCGCAACCGACCGGATTTCCGGCCAAATTCTGGTTCCGGAGGACTCCCACTCGATCTAAACAAACCCGCCGCCCTTCGCCGTCTATAAAAACCCCGGCCTCGTTCTGTTTTTCCCACGTGATCCGTCGATTTTACTCCGGTGAGAAACCGAGCCTTCTCCGGCGAATTCTGGCCGATCTAAGCTCGGAAATTCTGATCTAACTCGCTGGTATTAATCCACCGCCTCCGGGGAACCCTACAGGTGCAGAAAACTCGGTGACTTGCGGTTTAAACACAGCGCCGACGAGCCTCGCCGTGGTTTCAATTCGGACCTCATCGCCGACCGCCTTTCAGGACCTCCGAGCTCAAGAAAACCCCCGAGGTGAGATCCCTGACCTCTCCTCCACCGATCTATGCCATAACATCACAGTTCTAGAAAGAATTCTCGAAGATCCGAAAGTCTCCGGCGAGATCGCCGCCTCCCGCCGCGGTGCGCCGCCGGGCAGCGCCGCCCGCGCTCGATCAGAGCGACGTGGCCGCTTGTAAGCCGTCTATTTTAAATCGCACGGTAGACTTTAAATCCTTGCGTACCGGTTCGGCGTTATAATCTCAGCCGTTTGTTTTAAATAGGACGGTCCACGTCAGCCCCGCGTTATAAAGACTGGAAATCTTACGTGCTACCCCCTGGGGTTCTCGAGAAATAAGAGCTAGCCCCGGAAACTTCTGATCTAGCCCCTAGAACTTCAGAAAATCATGTAAATTCATTTAAAAATCAGTTCTAGCCCCTGGACTTAATAAAAATTAGGAAAAACTCCTCTGTTATGTATAGCTAGACCCCTGAAAATTGTTAAAATAATATTATAGACCCTGTAGTGGGGTGAGTTTACCTTTTTAGCCCTGTTTAATATTTAATTTAGGAAATTGAATATGTGGCTAGTGTTTAAAATTTAAAAAGTGGGACAAACATATTGTCAAAATTAAATTAAAAACTTTCTCAGTATTTAGAAAACTTTGAAGTGAGATAAAAATATATTTTGTGCTGAAATGAATCTGTTTAATTTATTATTCACATTTAGGGACATATTTTTAAGTAAAGAATAGTTCTGGAAAATAGGGAAAATAATTGTAAAATAGTTTACATCAGAGGAAAAGGTCAAAAATATATTAGTAAATATTTTAGAATCAGAACCTATTCTGTTTAGATGATGTGTCTTGTTATTTTCATAATAAAGTTCACATTTAGGCATAGGAAATAAATCTGAAAATATAGCAACTAGTAAATGATAAATGGAGTTCTAAAATCCAAAGAATTCAGTTTAGGGTTGGTAGAAATTCTGAAGACACATATGGAGAAGGAAAATACCTTTCATGCATACTTGGTAGCTAAAAGGTGTAGTAATTGAATATAAGGAATTTATTTAAGTTGGAAACTCATATATATAGTATGTAAGTATAAATGTGAACACAAAAGTAGGAATCATATACACATGATTAAAAGTGCATGTAAGCCAGAAATCAACACACATAGAGTAACCACAACACATATAATGGTGAATGACTTTCATAAATATGAATGTGTGGTTTGTATGAAGTGGAAGTGTGAACTATGTCTTATGGATTGTTGTTTTTCTTTTGCTATGTGTGATGGTATGATGTAGAACCTGCTCAAGAGCAAGTTATTCCTTTCCAAGATCAGGACTACCCATTTCAAGAGCAGCAGGAAGGAGGCAAGTGTCCTTGACCACTTTGATCCTGTGCTAGGATGTGTAGATAGAATTATTTGCATTGTCAAATGAAATATGAAACCCATGCTAGGAAGTTTCCCTAGAATTGTATTACCTTGTTTCCTTGTAGCTTGGGTTGGGATTTATTTTATCATGTCATTTATTATTATGCATATGCTTAGCCATGCTTAGAATGGGATATTGGGATATGAGATCATCAGTTTATTTTACCATACTCTTGAATGAGATATTGTGAGTTATGTAGAGGTAGAGATCAAGGCAAGTTTGGATGTTTTGGTTGTGTGCTGGGTGCACGAGACTCGGGTTTGTGTTTAGTACTTGCCTGGATCCTAAGGACCGGTTCATGGAGCATGTAACCTGGCTTTACAGTGCCAACCACATGCTGAGATGGGGCAGCTTGGCCAATTAATTAGGTGTATCCCCGGTGTAGTATGGGTGTGTTGGATGGTGCGGGGAGTAGGTGTCAGCTGGACTACCATATGAACCGCAAGGCTCAAGAGGGGGCCACTGCAGCGGGGTTGGAGCCTCTTGTATGCTGTTAGGGGTGAAACCTCAGTGGACCCACGCTCGTCGGGAATCTCTTTGTAAAGGCTTCGTAGTGATCTCCTGGCTACACACCTGGGAAGTGTGAATGTGGTTCGTAGCCACTGGCATAATGGAGGTTCTTTTAGTCCACCCGGCAACGGGGGATGAAATCACTACATGTGGGTACAGTGGTGCAAACTCCGTAGAGTCAAAACTGTCATGACAGCCGTGCTCACGGTCAAGAGCGGCTTGGACTTATTCATGATTAGAGGATTGATGGTTTTGGAAGTTGTGGATGTTAAGCGGGGAGCTTAACATTGGAAATGATGTTATGGTTATTGGATTATGATGATGGGATGGGAGATTGGGACCACTTCACCTGTGTAGTAATGTAGGTGCTTAATAAGCTAAGGTGATAGGTATTAATTGCGTAGTGCTTTAACCATGAGTTCAACCTCTCCTTGTTCTAGCCATGCATGATATAATTTTCCCACACTTGCTGAGTACCATTGGTACTCAACCTTGCATGTTTTGTTGGTTTATATTGCTGCTCAGGTCAAGATAATGAGGTGGTGTATAATGACCAAGACTTTGGACCAGAAGAAGGTTTCTAAATTCATGGAGACCCCCGGGCAACGCCTGTGACGGAGCCCTCAAGAATAATATTCCGCTGCTAGTTTATTTACTTGTGATGAACTTATTATTGTCCATCGAGACATTTACTATGTAAGACTTATTTATATTCGACACCTGGCTTGTAATAAATGATGCTTCACTATTTGTCATCACATGTATGAGAAAATGATCCTGGCATACATGTGATATTCACTTGGTTGTTCTTCGGAAAAACCGGGTGTGACAGAAGTGGTATCAGAGCCAAGGTTGCCCGTAGGAACGTGGACCTAGGTAGAAATGGACGTATTTAAGGGCCTTATTTTCTTAAAACTATTTTTACAAGGTGTGTGTGGAAAAGTGTTATTTAATGAGTCACTTTCTTCATCTTACCCCAATTTTCATTCAAAATAGGATTTTTGTTTAAAAAGTTTATCTAACCTAAGTTTAAGTGCTTTTTGTTTTAGATGGTTCGCATGATTCGCACCGCTCGCAAGTCCACAGGAGGGAGAGTTCCCGTAGTTGCCCTTGCCGAAAGAGAGGAGAGCCGTCCGGTGACGTACCTTTCCTACGGATTGGCAGTAGGAGGCTTGTTGCGCCGTCTTCGACGTATGCTCGAAGCCGGCGGTAATACGGGCAAGCTAATCATCCACTATAACTCCACCAGGACCATCCGTGAGAAGAGGGAAGAATGGAGTTAAGAGATGAGGATTATACACGAAAATCAGCTGCTTAAGATCCACCGCTCTCCAGCCTGTAGAGCGACACAGGTCGATGCAGAGAAGGATGTCACCTGGGAGGCCATCACCTGCTAGAGTCACATCTATCATCGCCACCTGGACAGGACTGAGTACATGTATGTCCTCCAGCGTGGGAGTGGTACCACAGAGTACAAGTACCCGCCAGTGCAGCAAGGGACTTCCCATGAGCACATGGACTTGTGCTTGGAGGATGCTGCTATGCTCAGCACTCGACTGCAGGAGTGTCAGCAAGAGCTTCAGGATGTTCGGGAAACCCTGAAGGAAACGGAGGCGTTGCTGCGAGCCTGCTTGAGGGCGAGAGAAAGAGGAGATGGGAATGAACTGTGTGTCACCGTGAATGATACATGGACTCCTGACTCCCCAGATCGCCGAGCGATCAGGCGTCGTCGCACTTCTCCACCAGCAGCCTGCCCACCCAAAGCAGAGTCAGAAGGCAGCCAAAATGATGAGGAAGATCCCGAGGAGCCAGCTCAAGAAAACGAGTAGCGTAGAGCCTTTCCCTTGAATTAGAAGGATGTCGAGTAGTCGAGTCGTTACGTTAGTTAATGGTGTGTTAATGCTTGGTGTGTGATGTGAGTTGTGGAAGCCATGAGCAATTGTCCACAGCCTCGTCTTTAGATTGTTTTGCTTTGGTGTGTGAACCCACATGAAATAATATTGCATTTATTTTTGTGTGAGAAATGAACCCTCAGAAAAGTATAACAAAGCCTCAACACTTCAAAGTACAAACAAGTGAAAGTAGTAAGATGATACTAAATGCTTTCAAATTAACATTGGTTGATTCTGCCAGATGGCCGGAAGAGGAAAAGGACGTGCTGCCAACCCTGCCAACAACAACGAGGAGGCATGCAACCCTCATCTTTCTGGAGGCCAGGACCGGGGTGGTCGCCGTGAAGGAGTTGATCCCCTCCACCAAATGCTGGAGAATCAAAGCTCATCCAGAACTTGACTCAAGTGGTGGCCAACTTGCATCAAGTTCCACCTCCACAAGTTGCACCACGCCAACCAAGGTTGAGTGAGTTTCTAGGAACTCAACCTCCAAAATTTGCAAGTGCTGCTGAACCTCTGGAGGCAGATGATTGGATTAAGACCATTGAGATCAAGATGAGGATCATACAGTGCCAAGGGTATGAGAGGGTGTTGTTTGCCTCTCATCAATTGCATGGACCTGCTGCTGATTGGTGGACCGCCTATGTGGCTGCCCATCATGACCCTGAGAACATCACTTGGGAAGAGTTCAAGCGTAGCTTCCGCAACCATTACATCCCAAGAGGTGAACTCAAAAACAAGAGGAAGGAGTTTTTGGGACTGCAACAGGGAAACATGACGGTGAGGGAATACCTCACTAAATTTACTCAACTATCCCATTATGCCCCACGGGACATAGAGACTGATGAGCAGAAACAAGATTGTTTCGTGGAGGGACTTACCGCAGAGATGCAGTGTGCAATGTCCTCAAATGAGTATGAAAGCTTCCAAAAGATGGTGAACAGAGCATTTGTGGTAGAAAGGAAGCTAAAGGCCTTGGAGAATGAGAATAAGAGGAAGGTCGGGTGGTCACATCAAGCCTCAGGGAGCAACACCCACCCACGTCTGATGCAGCAACCTGCAGGGCAGACGAACCGTGCGGCGGTACCCTACTCAGAACCAAGAGGGTACAACCCAAACTACAGGCCTCCGGCAGCATCAGCGCAGCCACAACGTCAGTTTGTACAGCAGCCTCGCCCCGCATATCCACCTCGACCAGCAGTACAGGGACCTCCAAACCAACCCCAAGACAACAAAGGCCAGGCACCTAAGGTTGGGGTGCAATGTTTTAGCTGCGGTGAAGTGGGGCACTACGCCCATAAATGCCCAAAGAAGAAGCCCGCACAGCCACAACAGCAGAATGTGATGCGAGGACGGGTGAACCACGTCACTATGGAGGAAGCGCAAGAGGCACCCGACGTGGTAGTTGGTAAGTTTCCTGCCAATTTACACCTTGCAACCCTGCTGTTTGATTCTGGTGCTACCCACTCGTTCATTGCTCAAGGGTTTGTTAAGAAGCATGACCTAGCAAGAACACAAATGAACCATATGCTAGCCGTAAACTCTTCAGATGGAGAAATAAGGACAAGACAAGTGTGTCCCAAAGTGAACCCAGACATTAATGGGGTAGTATTTACTGCTAACCTCATAGTGATAGATTCACAAGGGATAGATATTATTTTGGGTATGGATTGGTTGACCAAACATAGAGGAATCATCCATTGTTCGACCAGAACGGTGGAACTAACTCACCCTAGTGGCACAAGAGTAAAGTTCATAACAATACACGAGCCTAGGAGGGACATTAAATTAAATCAAGTTGAGGTGAAAGTTGAGGAAATCAGGACCATCAGGGAATATCCAGATGTTTTTTTCGGAGGAGTTGCCAGGTATGCCTCCCGATCGTGAAGTGGAATTTGCAATTGAGCTAGTACCTGGAACAGCCCCGATATACAAGAGACCTTATCAGATGGACTCCAAGCAGCTAGAAGAACTCAAGGATCATTTAAGAGAATTGACGGAGAAGGGGTATATTCGCCCTAGTTCCTCACCATGGGGAGCTCTGGTGATATTTGTGCCCAAGAAGGATGGAACCCAAAGGTTATGCGTGGATTACCGTGCCTTGAATGAGGTAACCATCAAGAACAAGTACCCATTACCCCGCATTGAAGACTTGTTTGATCAGTTGAGGGGAGCTTGTGTGTTCTCGAAAATTGATCTCAGGTCGGGATACCACCAACTCAAGATAAGGCAATCTGATATTCCCAAGATAGCTTTCGTATCTCGGTACGGACTGTATGAATACACTGTCATGCCTTTCGGGCTAACTAATGCCCCGACATACTTCATGTATCTCATGAACAAGGTATTCATGGAATATCTGGACAAATTTGTGGTGGTTTTCATAGATGACATTCTCGTCTTCTCCAAAGATGAAGAAGAACATGAGAAACATCTAAGGTTGGTGTTGCAGAGGCTAAGAGAACACCAACTATATGCCAAGTTGAGCAAGTGTGAGTTTTGGCTGAAGAGAGTTCCCTTCTTAGGACATATAATCTCAGAGGGAGGAATCTCCGTGGATCCTGCCAAAATCGAGGATATACAGAAGTGGAAGACCCCTGAAAATGTCGGGGAAGTTCGAAACTTCTTGGGATTGGCTGGATACTATCGACGGTCTATTGAGGGATTCTCCAAGATCTCGAGACCTCTCACCAAACTGTTGGAGAAGGGAATCACATTCACATGGACGCCACAGTGCGAGACGAGTTTTCAGGAGCTAAAGAAAAGATTGACAACAGCCCAAGTGTTGGTTATGCCAGATATACAGAAGAATTTCACGGTGTACTGCGATGCCTCTGGAAACGGGTTGGGATGTGTTCTCATGCAAGAAGGGCATGTTGTGGCATATGCATCCCAACAGCTTCGGAAGCACGAGAAAAACTATCCTACACATGACTTAGAACTAGCCACAGTGGTACACGCATTGAAAATTTGGCGACACTATTTGATGGGGAAGAGGACAGAGATATATACGGATCATAAGAGTTTGAAGTACATTTTTACACAGCCAGATCTCAACCTCAGACAAAGAAGATGGTTAGAGCTAATCAATGACTTTGATGTGGGCATCAACTATCATCCTGGGAAGGCAAACGTCGTGGCCGATGCTTTAAGTCGGAAAGTGCAGGTCAATAAGTTGAGCTTGAAGAACATGCCTGTAGAATTGAAGGACGAGGTTATAAGGCTCAATCTATGCTTGGTAAATAGTGGTGAAGCCATCGCCATGGAAGTGGATTCCACACTCGAGCGAGACATACGCGAGGGTCAAAAGAATGACGAGAAGATACGAGAGATCAGACAACTCATCAAGGAAAATAAAGCTCCTGGTTTTAGAGAGGATGAACAAGGAATGGTGTGGCACGGGAAAAGAATCTGTGTGCCAGAAGTAAAGGAGATCCGTGAATTGATTTTGAAGGAGGATCATGATTCTGACTATTCCATTCATCCTGGGAGTACGAAGATATACCAGGACCTCAAAAGCAGGTATTGGTGGTATGGCATGAAGCGAGATGTCGCGGAACATGTTGCCCTATGTGACACATGTCAGTTGGTGAAAGCAGAACATCAACGACCCGCGGGATTATTGCAACCACTCAAAGTGCCTGAATGGAAATGGGAAGAAATCGGTATGGATTTCATAGTAGGACTGCCTAGGACCCAATCAGGATATGATTCGATATGGGTCATCATTGACAGGCTAACCAAGGTAGCTCATTTCATCCCCGTGAAAGAAAGCTACAGCGGATCCAAATTGGCGGAGTTGTACATGTCAAGGATCGTGTGTTACCATGGGATGCCAAAGAAGATAGTGTCGGATCGAGGGACACAGTTCACCTCAAGGTTCTGGCAGAAGTTGCACGAAACCATGGGAACTCATCTGAATTTCAGCTCTGCCTATCATCCCCAAACTGACGGGCAGACGGAAAGAACCAATCAGATTCTTGAAGATATGCTGAGGGCATGTGCACTCAAAAACAATCGGAGTTGGGATAAGAACTTACCGTATGCGGAGTTTTCCTATAATAACAGCTACCAAGCTATTATGAAGATGTCACCGTTTGAAGCTTTGTACGGGAGGAAGTGCAGAACTCCCCTATTTTGGAACTAAACGGGGGAAAGTAAAGTGTTTGGTCTAGAAGTACTACAAGAAGTCGAGGCGAAGGTGAGGGAAATTCGCAACAACTTGAGGATAGCACAGACACGCCAAAAGAGCTATGCCGATGTACGAAGAAGAGAGCTCGTTTTCAACGCGGGAGACTATGTCTATCTCAAGGTGTTCCCTATCAGAGGACTTCGTCGGTTCAAGGTGAAAGGGAAGTTGTCACCTAGATACATGGGACCCTTTCAAGTTCTGGAAAGGAAAGGCGAAGTGACGTATCAACTAGAGTTACCGGCTCGTCTATCGGATGTGCACGATGTATTCCATGTGTCACAACTCAAGAAATGCCTGAGGACGCCTGAAAAGGTGTTACCCATGAATGAAGTGGACGTAGCTGAGGATTTGTCTTATGCCAAGCAACCATACAAGATTTTGGAGACAATGGAACGCCTCACCAGAAATAAAAGAATCCGGATGTGCAAGGTGCAGTGGAAGCATCACTCAGAAGAGGAAGCCACCTGGGAGCGAGAAGATGAGCTCAAGGCACAATTTCCGGAATTGTTTTCTTAGAACCACCAATCTCGAGGACGAGATTTCTTTTAAGGGGGGTAGAGCTATAACACCCCAAAAATCTTGTTAAGACCCAAAATCATGTTAAGAGGAAAATTTAGAAATTTTTGGACGTGTTGCATGTTTTGCAACAATTTAAATTCAAACTGGAATTCAAATTAAACTCAAAACAGAAAAGAAATAGAAAAAGAAAAAGGAAAACAGAAAAAAAACCGGCCAGTGGGCCAAAACCCACCAGCCGGCCCACCCTGCCTCCGCGCCAGCCCGCAGCCGCGTGCCCGCGCTCTCTCTCTCAGACAGGTGGGACCCACCTGTCATCCCTAACCCCCGATCGTCAGAAACTCGGACTGTTCACCCGCGCGCGCGCGATCGCAACCGACCGGATTTCTGGCCGAATTCTGGTTCCGGAGGACTCCCACTCGATCTAAACAAACCCGCCGCCCTTTTCCGTCTATAAAAACCCCGGCCTCGTTCTGTTTTTCCCATGCGATCCGTCGATTTTACTCCGGTGAGAAACCGAGCCTTCTCCGGCGAATTCTGGCCGATCTAAGCTCGGAAATTCTGATCTAACTCGCTGGTATTGATCCACCGCCTCCGGGGAACCCTGCAGGTGCAGAAAACTCGGTGACTTGCGGTTTAAACACAGCGCCGACGAGCCTCGCCGTGGTTTCAATTCGGACCTCGTCGCCGACCGCCTTCCAGGACCTCTGAGCTCAAGAAAACCCCCGAGGTGAGATCCCTGACCTCTCCTCCACCGATCTATGCCATAAGATCACAGTTCTAGGAAGAATTCTCGAAGATCCGAAAGTCTCCGGCGAGATCGCCGCCTACCGCCGCCGTGCGCCGCCGGGCTGCGCCGCCCGCGCTCGATCAGAGCGACGTGGCCGCTTGTGCGACTTCTATTTTAAATCGCACGGTAGACTTTAAATCCCCGCGTACCGGTTCGGCATTATAATCTCAGCCGTTTGTTTTAAATCGGACGGTCCACGTCAGTCCCGCGTTATAAAGACTGGAAATCTTACGTGCTACCCCCTGGGGTTCTCGGGAAATAAGAGCTAGCCCTAGAAACTTCTGATCTAGCCCCTGGAACTTCAGAAAATCATGTAAATTCATTTAAAAATCAGTTCTAGCCCCTGGACTTAATAAAAATTAGGAAAAACTCCTCTGTTATGTATAGCTAGACCCCTGAAAATTGTTAAAATAATATCATAGACCCTGTAGTGGGGTGAGTTTACCTTTTTAGCCCTGTTTAATATTTAATTTAGGAAATTGAATATGTGGCTAGTGTTTAAAATTTAAAAAGTGGGACAAACATATTGTCAAAATTAAATTAAAAACTTTCTCAGTATTTAGAAAACTTTGGAGTGAGATAAAAATATATTTTGGGCTGAAATGAATCTGTTTAATTTATTATTCACATTTAGGGACACATTTTTAAGTAAAGAATAGTTCTGGAAAATAGGGAAAATAATTGTAAAATAGTTTACATCAGAGGAAAGGGTCAAAAATATATTAGTAAATATTTTAGAATCAGAACCTATTCTGTTTAGATGATGTGTCTTGTTATTTTCATAATAAAGTTCACATTTAGGCATAGGAAATAAATCTGAAAATATAGCAACTAGTAAATGATAAATGGAGTTCTAAAATCCAAAGAATTCAGTTTAGGGTTGGTAGAAATTCTGAAGACACATATGGAGAAGGAAAATACCTTTCATGCATACTTGGTAGCTAAAAGGTGTAGTAATTGAATATAAGGAATTTATTTAAGTTGGAAACTCATATATATAGTATGTAAGTATAAATGTGAACACAAAAGTAGGAATCATATACACATGATTAAAAGTGCATGTAAGCCAGAAATCAACACACATAGAGTAACCACAACACATATAATGGTGAATGACTTTCATAAATATGAATGTGTGGTTTGTATGAAGTGGAAGTGTGAACTATGTCTTATGGATTGTTGTTTTTCTTTTGCTATGTGTGATGGTATGATGTAGAACCTGCTCAAGAGCAAGTTATTCCTTTCCAAGATCAGGACTACCCATTTCAAGAGCAGCAGGAAGGAGGCAAGTGTCCTTGACCACTTTGATCCTGTGCTAGGATGTGTAGATAGAATTATTTGCATTGTCAAATGAAATATGAAACCCATGCTAGGAAGTTTCCCTAGAATTGTATTACCTTGTTTCCTTGTAGCTTGGGTTGGGATTTATTTTATCATGTCATTTATTATTATGTATATGCTTAGCCATGCTTAGAATGGGATATTTGGGATATGAGATCATCAGTTTATTTTACCATACTCTTGAATGAGATATTGTGAGTTATGTAGAGGTAGGGATCAAGGCAAGTTTGGATGTTTTGGTTGTGTGCTGGGTGCACGAGACTCGGGTTTGTGTTTAGTACTTGCCTGGATCCTAAGGACCGGTTCATGGAGCATGTAACCTGGCTTTACAGTGCCAACCACATGCTGAGATGGGGCAGCTTGGCTAATTAATTAGGTGTATCCCCGGCGTAGTATGGGTGTGTTGGATGGTGCGGGGAGTAGGTGTCAGCTGGACTACCATATGAACCGCAAGGCTCAAGAGGGGGCCACTGCAGCGGGGTTGGAGCCTGTTGTATGCTGTTAGGGGTGAAACCTCAGTGGGCCCACGCTCGTCGGGAATCTCTTTGTAAAGGCTTCGTAGTGATCTCCTGGCTACACACCTGGGAAGTGTGAATGTGGTTCGTAGCCACTGGCATAATGGAGGTTCTTTTAGTCCACCCGGCAACGGGGGATGAAATCACTACATGTGGGTACAGTGGTGCAAACTCTACAGAGTCAAAACTGTCATGACAGCCGTGCTCACGGTCAAGAGCGGCTTGGACTTATTCATGATTAGAGGATTGATGGTTTTGGAAGTTGTGGATGTTAAGCGGGGAGCTTAACATTGGAAATGATGTTATGGTTATTGGATTATGATGATGGGATGGGAGATTGGGACCACTTCACCTGTGTAGTAATGTAGGTGCTTAATAAGCTAAGGTGATAGGTATTAATTGCGTAGTGCTTTAACCATGAGTTCAACCTCTCCTTGTTCTAGCCATGCATGATATAATTTTCCCACACTTGCTGAGTACCATTGGTACTCAACCTTGCATATTTTGTTGGTTTATATTGCTGCTCAGGTCAAGATAATGAGGTGGTGTATAATGACCCAGACTTTGGACCCGAAGAAGGTTTCTAAGTTCATGGAGACCCCCGGGCAACGCCTGTGACGGAGCCCTCAAGAATAATATTCCGCTGCTAGTTTATTTACTTGTGATGAACTTATTATTGTCCATCGAGACATTTACTATGTAAGACTTATTTATATTCGACACCTGGCTTGTAATAAATGATGCTTCACTATTTGTCATCACATGTATGAGAAAATGATCCTGGCATACATGTGATATTCACTTGGTTGTTCTTCGGAAAAAACGGGTGTGACAATTCAGATTCTTATAGCCTTCATTTTAGTGGTCCTCACGCCTCACAACACCGGAAGTCCACAATCAAACAAGAAACGCTTATCCCGATGTTGCTAGCCTAAGGTGGAAATGAACTTTAGTTAGCACTATAGCTAATTCAGTCAAGGTTCCAAAACAGTGATTAATCCATGATCAGCATGTTAAGAGACTTAGTTCCTCTTCTTACTACTTCACGGCGCAGTGGGCAAGTATGCTCAATCCTCTTCCGCGAGCGACGGTGATTCGAACCAATAACAACCCGGAATACACGACACATACACCCGCCTCGAAAGACTCTCTCAAGAGCTCTTTCTTACGTTGTATGCAGCAACCTTCCACCCGACACCCCAACATATTTCGCACCGAGCAGGATGGTCCTCTACGCGGACACGTCGAAGTTGCCTTCTAAAGGATTTACACATCCCGCCTTCTCAACGTCATTACCATGCGAAGGATGAGTTTCTATATCATGGTCCATCGAGTTACATCGGTTTCATGGGTCCCATACCTCATATATCCAGTACAGCTCAATCTTGTCCAGCAGAGCCGCATACGTGCGGTCCTTAACTGATACGGACGGGGCTAAACCCAACCTCCACATTGGCCTTACCATCCCAGCCCAGGCCCAATATGGTCTCAAGCATTGTCACACCCATCGCAGGTCGAGACCAACCTTGAGCGCTCCATCCTACAGGAACTCCCCGTCCCCATCTCATTTTTTATAAGAGTGCTCTTATCATCAACCTCTTGCGAGTAACTCCATTACTTGACCTTTTCGCGAGTAGCTTTTTACTACTCGACTTCTACCGAGTTAGCTACAACATTAGCCTAGCATCTACTCTGAGGCAAAGCCTACACTAAACCTTATACTCAGGGATGTAATATCCATGCAGGTGGGTTTCAATCATCCTAGGCATAATGCACAAATATCAAGTCTAATAACCATGAGGTGAGTAAAGCAAAATTTAAAACGGTAATTATATGTAAACCAGGGCTTGCCTTGCTCAACGATTTTGTTAGAAGCTAGGAGTTAGTCTTCCTCCGGAGAATCTGCCAAACTCGTCACGAGATGGAGATCCTCGCTGCGGAGTTGAGTCCTCGTTGCACGTCGACGTCACGTGAGCTATTGAGATGATTATGCACATATATTCAAAAGCAATTTAGAAAATGTTTTAAGAACTGTTGTTATAGTTAACTCACACATAAGAGGGATAAACAACAGCAAGGTTTCTGTTGTTGGATCTCTAATCCTAGAGATGATGAAAGATAGGTGAAAAGGAGATACTAGTATTCACCATGTGATTAAGTCCATTATATGGACACTTAAACCTAAAGGATGGTAGCTCCAGTTATATAGGTACAATGAAGCTGAAAATTTGACCACGGCTTCTATGGAAGGTATTTAGGCAGTGTGCAAAAATTGAGCTCATGAAATGGCTCAATGTGATCACAATAATTCCTTATGTGATTTTCACTAGTCTGCCTTTACCCCCTAGGTATTAAGCTTTCCTATGCTGCAAAGTAGACTTTTTTTGAAGTACAAAAATGTCTTGAGTCCATAGGAATTGGTTTTACCATTTTTAGAGTTTCCTACATGGAGATATGGATTTTACAAGTTTGGGTGAAAGTCTGAAAATGTCTATGTTCATTTTTCCTATTTTTCAGAGACATAAGGAATGAACACATCATTTTACCAAGAATATGAGGTCCAATGCCTCTGAAATTTTTACTGGAGTTCAAGGAGTTTTGGAAGAATGTCCTGTCCAATTTTGGGAATTTTCCAATAAACAGAACTCCTGTAAAAATTCCTACAAAATTTCCAATAAATGAATTAATGAGCCAAATCCAGAGATTTTCATAAATATTAGGCTGCACCCATGGATAGCTCTTTGAGAGGAATCCAACAAAATTTATTTGACAATTTTTGGACATTCCTACACAAAGTTATGGCTCTCCAATGTTTGAACTGAATTGGGGAAAATCTGGAAATGTTTAAACACCGACAGTGGGTCCCACGCGCAAGTCTTCATCTTCAACCTCGCGCCAACCGACCCAGTGACGGCACAATCCGGCGAGGGTCGCCGGAAGGGCCTTCCCGGCTGCCTCCCAAGCCCAATCTCACCGCCCCCCTTATTTGGGACGCCGAACACGATGGAAGGTTCGCCGGCAGCCGTAGCTCACCTGAAACCACCGCACACCGGCAACAGCGAGAACTAGGGCTCCGCCGAGGTAGTGGCGGCTCGTTTCTTCACCAAAGGATCGGGTTTTTGGCTCTAGAGCACCAGGAGATCGTGTAGAAGGTCGACATGGGGTTTAAACGAACCGGGGAGCGCTCCAAACCCATCGGCACCGTGCGCCCGACGTGGTCGCCGATACTCCCTTGAAAAGAACTCGGATTTCTTTCTATACACCTAATTTCGCGGCCTAGGATCGAGGGAGGAAGCGCGCTAACTAGTGTGGAAGCTCTGTGCGAAGTTTGAAGCCTTAACAACTTGAATCGACGACGAATTTCACAAAGTTTTACCTCGGGGTCAAGTTGTGCCGCCGGGGAGGAAAACTCAAAATTCTCCCTCTGTGATCAATGGCTAGGGCTGAGATTCAGAGAGGAGTAGCTAGGGTCGACGGTGCACCGAGGGGCTGGCTTTCTTTGGCTTGACCTCCCTCGGTGTGATCTGTCCACGGTGGCCGACTTAATTTACTTCGGTTTCAACATGGGCGCAACTAGGACTTCGGACTCCCGCACGCAAAGGAGCGGGGAGAACCGGGAGTTGGCACTGGCAGCTGCCTAAGAACGTGTTGGCGAGGCTTTTCGCTGTGTAAGGCTCGAGCATCCGGTGCTCGGGTTCTACGATGTGAACAGGAGAAACAGAGCGGCGGTTGTGTTCTTCTCGGGCGGAAAACTCACGGCAGCAGGGTAGAACGGGGAGAAAGCAAAGAAGCTTTGTTGCACTCGTGTGCAGGGATTAGGCCGGGCAACCGATCTAGCAAGCAGGAGGTGGTGCCAAAAACTTCGCCGGGAAGTCTTCTGCCAGCGCTGTCGCTCGTGTGTGCACCCGAGAGGAAAAACAGAGGCGGTTGAGTGTAACGTGTGGCTGACAGATGGGGTCCACAGCCCTATAATTATCTCCTCCCTCTATGCTTTAATTTTCCCGCACCGCCTTTGTCCGAATTCTACCAAAATTGCATGGCAGACCAAACAATTTACAAGGAATTTGAATCTGAAATCAGATTTCAAAATTTAGCATGTTCGGTTCAGTTTTCAAATTCAAATTTTAATTTGAACTCTCCCTCAAATATTCCTTGGAATAATTGGTATACGAGCTCCAACAATATCCGAATTTTGATCATGAGCTCATTGATACATGGGGAATGCATCGGTAAATTCATTTGGATGCATTTATACAATCTGGATATGACTCCTTTTAAAAGATTCAAATCGTGTTTAAATTCCCTCCACTCTCTACACATGGAGTATGTGCACATGAGTGCCATTTAGGGAGTAAAGTTCTTTCCCAAGGTTAACATGTGTTGAGCATGGGCTAGAGAAAAGTTTTAACTCCATCGCATGTCCATTTGTGTGTTCATCATTTTATGTATACAAATATAGCCTTTCTTCGCCTTAACTTTGCTTCATAAGTTGAAATCAAACTTTACAAAAGTTAGGGCTGTTACAGTCGTCACGTCGAGGGAGGGTTGGCGACACTGTGGGTAAGCTCAGCTCAGAGTGAAAACTACCGAGGCGTCCGGCCGCTGGTGGACCGATTGTCTCGTGCGTGCGGCGTGAGCTCGGCAAGTAGGGCACGTGAGAAGGAACGCACAGGCCGCGGGGTCGGTTTGTGGAGTGAAAAGATCTCGGTTTTGGTCTTGGAGAGCAAAGACTCAAGCTCTGTTTTGCTCAGGAGGTGGCAGCGGCACTGCCTCTGTGGTACGAGCTACTGTTCAGTGGCTTCAGTTGGTTCGAGTGCAAGCCAAAAAAATAGAGACTTTGGTTGCAAGTTTGCTCCTCTCAATGACAAGTGGGTCCCACAATTCTCTCGCCAAAATATCTCCAATTTGGCATGTTACATAATTCAGTCATTAGGATCTCAAATCATAAATCCCTTTGGAGATTTGTAAAAGTTTACCTAAGCTTCAAATTTGAATTTGAATTCTTAGGAAATCCAAAGTCCTTGACATGAATAGTAAAGTAACTCCAAACTTCATCAAATTTTGCATTCCTCTTAATTTGGACCTGAAGAATTTAAATATGGATTCAAACTTTGAATTTGGCTGCTGCAATTAGGATGTTTGCAACCACAGTTTGTATCCTCTATTTGAGATGACCACATTTGAATTTTAGTAAACATTTGGATTCAAAAGTGGACATTGAAATATGTCCTTGCACATGTAAACTTTACACATGGGGTTTCCAACCTTGGTTTAACACATCTCAAATGAGTATTAGAGCTTGGTTGGGTAGACATCCATGTGTATCACCACGTGTTAGAAAGTTTTAGTAAGTCCCATTTCTTGAATTTGAAACCCAACTATATTCATAACTCAAGTCTTGCATTGACAAGTTTTGGGATTTTTACATTCCTCCCCCCTTAAAAAGAATTTTGTCCCGAGATTCACAATTAAGAACAATGTGGGGAGGACGACTATCGGACATAAGCCTCTAATAGCTCCGAATGATTGAACTGTAAATACTCCTCACTTTCCCATGTAGCTTTGTCAGACGTGTGATTCTCCCATAACACATTGAAAAACCGCAACGTCCATTTTCTTGTTTCGCAAGTCTTCTCATCAATTATCCGGGTTGGACACTCAACATAAGTGATGTTTGGCTTCAAATCTTCTATGCCTTCCGTGAGAATTCCCGTTGGAACTTTCACGCACTTCTGCAACTGAGATATGTGGAAGACGTTATGAACTTTGGCTAAGGGTTCTGGTAACTCCAAATGGTATGCCACGGATCCACATCTTTCGATGATGGCAAAGGGACCGATAAAACGCGAAGCTAATTTTCCTTTCACTCTGAATCGGTGAATTCCTTTCATCGGAGATACGCGGAGATATACGTGGTCTCCAACTTGAAAGTTCAGAGGACGACGTCTCTTATCCGCATAGCTCTTTTGTCTAGACTGGGCGGCCTTAAGATTTGCTTGAATAAGCTTTACCTGCTGTTCAGCTTCATTTACGAGATCAATCCCGTAAATAACTCTCTCGCCAGATTCACACTAGTTCAAGGGTGTGCGGCACTTTCGGCCGTAGAGAGCTTCATAAGGTGCCATCTTGATACTTGCTTGATATCCATTGTTATAAGCGAATTCCGCCAATGGTAGATGATCATCCCATCCTTTACCGTGGTGTATGGCACATGCTCGAAGCATATCTTTGATAACTTGGTTCACCCTCTCTGTTTGCCCATCAGTTTGAGGATGATATGCGGAGCTTCTAATCAATTTGGTTCCCAGTGAGGCATGTAGCTGCTCCCAGAAATGAGCAATGAACAACGTGCCTCGATCGGAGATGATCGTGCGGGGAACTCCATGTAAGCACAATATTCTTGCAATATACAGCTCCGCATACTTCTTGGCATGAAACCCCGTATGTACCGGGATGAAATGTGCTGATTTGGTTAACCGATCAACGATCACCCAAATCAAGTCATGCTTATTAGATGTGAGAGGTAATCCAACAATGAAGTCCATACTAATATCCCCCCACTTCCATGCCGGAATGCTTAGCGGTTGCAATGTACCCGCTTTCTTCATGTGGTTGGCTTTAACTCACCGATACGTATCACATTCTGATACGTATTTAGCAATCTCCTGTTTCATCTGGGTCCACCAAATTTAGTTTTCAATTCTTGATATATTTTGTTGCTGCCCGGATGAATAGAAAATTTGGACAAGTGAGCCTCATCCAAAATTTTCTTCCGTAGTCTCATATCACGGGGTAGAACTATCCGGTCCTTGAACCATAAGGTACGTTCATCATATAACCGGAAACATTTTATTTCCCCGTTCTTCAACCTTCTTCTAATATCAGACATGCCCTTGTCTTGCTTTTGAGCTTTCATAACCTCCTCTTTTAATGTGGATATGAGAGCAAGATTATGTAGAGCTCCATCTGGAACCAAGTAGAGACTCGGTTCTTCCTCTTCTATCGATATAATGGTCAGATTGTGAATATGTGATTTTCGGATGAGTGCTACGGAAACCACATTTGCCTTGCCCGGATGATAATGAATTTCAATATCATAGTCTTCGATCAGCTCTAACCATTGCCGTTGTCGCATATTCAAGTCTTTTTGAGTGAATATGTACTTCAGGCTTTTATGATTGGTGTAGAGATGAATAGATTTCCCAATAAGTAGTGTCTCTACATCTTCAAAGCTACTACCACGGCAGCAAGCTCAAGATCATGAGTCGGATAATGTTGTTCATGATTCCATAATTGCCGTGACCTATATGCGACCACATGTCCTCCTTTCATGAGTACGCAACCAAGTCCGATGGCGGACGCATCACAATAAACATCAAAGGGCTTGGTTGTATGCGGTTGGGCTAAAACCGGGGCTGTTGTCAGGTGTTTCACCAACGCTTGAAAAGCTTCCTCACATGGCTTGCTCCAATCATATTTGTAACACCCCAAAACCTGCTAAAGAGGGGAATTTAAAATTTTTGGACGTAATGCATGTGGTGAAGCAGTTCAAATTAAAACTGGAATTCAAATTTAAATCAAAACAGAAAAGGAAAAAGAAAAAGAAAAACGGCCAGTGGGTCGAAACCCACCTCGGCCGGCCCAAAACCAGCGCCCGCTCCCCCCTCCCTCTCTCTGACGCGCGGGGCCCGCATGTCATCTCCTTACCCGCGCGCGCCCCAACCGCCACCGCTACTCCAGCGCCTGATCGCACCCGTCGCTCCCGAAACCCGCGCTCGCACACCCCGATCTTCGGTCCCGGGCACTCCAGCGTGATCTCAACCGACCCCGCCGCCCTCCCTCGCCATTTAAACGCCGAAAATCTGCCCCTTCCTCCCCGATCGGCCACAACCAACACAAGGTGGGAAGCACCGGCGCTGCTGCCCTTTTTTTCGGCTTTCTCTTCCGGTCTTCCCCACGCTAACGTGCTTGCAGTGCTTGACCGCCTCCAGAGAAGCTCATCGCCGAAGAAAATCCGAGGAGGATTGACCCCATTGCTCTCCCACCGAAGATCGCCTTCGGTCGCCGTCCCTCGCCACCGTTGAGCCCTCCCGACCCCTTCGGATCCAAGAAAACCGCACTGGTGAGCTCTCCTGTCTTCCCTCTGCCGTTTGATACCAAAAAGGGCGGGTGTGAGCGTCTGTAGATGAAGATCCGCGACCTCGCCGGCGAGATCGCACCGCTGCCGCCGTGCGCAGCAGTGCGCGCGGGCAAACTCCGGCCAGGAGCGACGTGGCCTCTTGTGGGCCGTCTATTTTAAATCGTGTGGCGCATAATAGGAACCCGGCGTACCCCTTCGCAATCTAATCATGACCCTCCATTTAAAATCGGACGGTCCACGTCAGCCCCGCATTATGAAGGCTGGAAATCTTGCGCGCTACCACCTGGACTTGTTAGAAAAGAATAGCTAGCCCTTGAAACCTTCTGATCTAGCTCCTGGACTTTCAGAAATTCATGTAAGTTCATTTAAAAATCAGTTTTAGCCCCTGGACTTAATAAAAATTAGGAAATCCTTTCTGTTTTGTGTAAGTAGGCCCCTGAAAATTTAGGAAATAGTAAATTTGTGACACCCTCATCTCGGGTGTCAGCATATGTTCATGTTTTATGAAGAAGAAAAACATTTTAAGAAAAGAGGGAACAGAAACAAGTATCAAAAGGATAGCCAGTAAAGCTCTCTGAGAGCGCCGAAGGCAACTTCCACGACCAGCAGACCACGTGGCGTGTTCGGAACTCATTCCCGAGAGATTGGGAGAGGTCTGACGCTAAACTGGATACGTGGCAGGCTCGGGGGTCACCTCCGCATTTGGAAAGAGGTCTGACCCTGTGGGACACGTGCTGCCCACGGAGCTAGCCTCTGCGGAAGAAGCAAAGGCATTTTTCATAGGACACGTGTCAATCTCGGAGCTCATCTCAGAGAAAAGTGCGGATCTATTGAACACGCGTCGCCACCGGAGCTTATCTCCGGAGGCCCCTCGTTGCTGGATACGTGTCAATCTCGGGGCATGTCCCAGAGGGAAGGAGAGGAGGAAGACCGGCACTAACACGTGGCGTGCACGGAGCTCACCTCCAAAGAAGAGGGAGGTCTCGATCGATTGACACGCGGCGCAATCGGAGCTCGTCTTTGCGGACGAGGAGATACCAGGCCCAGAGGACACGTGGAGCTTCCGGAGCTCATCATCACGGAGGTAATGAGTTCTGGGGCGGCTGTTATGCGTAAGGGCACCGGTACGCAACAGAAACCGATCTAAAATCCACGATGATTACCAAAGATGAGACGTTAGGATCCAACAAAGATCTGAATAAGACTCTTATTCAGGATACAAGCAGATTAGGACTCTTCTCTTCCCGATTATAAATAGAACCCAAAACCTCTGGCCGAAACCACGAACTTCTCTTTCAACTCCTGAGTCGACGACTTAGCGCCCTAGCCCTAACTCGCCGAGCAAAACATCGCCGAAGTGCAACAAGGGAAATCATCGGAGAAGAACCGAGTGGTCTGAGGAGGACCTCGAAGTCAAGAAGAGCGTGAGGTTGGACTTCAATACCACCTTACGACATCATGGTGTTCATCTCTTGCATCTGTTCTTCAATTCCTTTCGAACAGAAACTTTCTCGTGGGCAGATCACTCGATGATCAGTTTGATCTAAAAACAAGATCATCGCCACGACCACCTTTGATCCGAACACCTCTGTCCATGCAAGCCATGCAAGGGCACACCAATCTAATAAAAATCATAGGATAGCATGCATGTGCATCATCACATCTAGTTTAAGGTTTGCACATGATATTGATTGCTGGGAATCTTGTATGCACGTGAATCCTACATAGCAGGACAAGCTCAGGAAGCTGTCCATGACGAGCTGCAGCAACAAGGTTTTGAGAATCGAGAACAACCAGAACCGCAAGAACAAGGCAAGTGCTCCTTGACCATGTTGATCCTATGTTTTGGGTAAAGCTATTTTGTTTTGAAAAGGTGTGTGTGCTGAGTCAAACATGATGGGAAAACCCTTTTATAGGAGTTTACTAGTTTTGGTTGAACCACACTTGTCGCCTGGGAAATTTATGAGTCGGGTATGGTTTTTGCTTTATGCTTCGCTGAGTCTATGGGATTGGGAAGCGAGATAGATGTGTCTAGCTAACCGCACTTGTAAATGATAATGAGAAACTGACGATGTTAATGAACGTGGGTCGAAGGGAGATCTAGGCAAGACTGAGTTTGTGAATGAGGTAGCATGAGACGGTGGTGTACTTGCCATAGATCTAAGGACCAGTTCATGCATGCACATGCCAGGATGACAGTGCCACCACAAGGCCAAGTATGGGTGCGGCTTAGCTGAGTAATTAGGTAAAGTTGCTAGAGTGTTATGGACTGTGGAAGGCGCGGGGAATGGGAGTCGAGTGAGGACTGCCCTGGGAACTGCATGGCACAAGAGGGGGCCCGTGGGTGGGAGAATTGGAGATTCTAGCCTGCCGATGAAACCTTAGTGAGTCCATACATCTAGTAACCCCTTTGTAAAGGCTATTTTGTGATCTCTTGGCCATACACCGACGGTTGTGTACTGGTATAATGGAGGTTCTGCAGTCGCCGACGGGTGACGAAATCACAAACTTGTGGGTAAAGAGGTGCAAACTCTGCAGAGTTATTAAAACTATCATGATAGCCGAGCTTACGGTCACGAGCACCTGGCTAAACTGCCATGATTAGATGGGATGGTTATTGGGAAGGTTCTTGGTTATGGTTGTGGGTTTGGTTATGGTTTGGTTTGGAATTGTTAAGTCTGGATGATGAAAGGGTTGCATGACTGGTGGGTCATGATATGAGATTGGTCTCGGTGCGAGACAAGGTTGTTTCATGAGGTGAGATGGTAGCGAATACGAGGAGGTATTCGTGAGTATGGGTAAAGGATTGGTTAATGTTTGGATGGAACACGGGAAGTGATGGAGGTATGTTGGTAATTTCATACATGCTGGGACTACATTCATCTAAAGATAAGTTGCTGTTTTATTACGGTTTTATAAATCTGCTTTTCTGTAAATAAGCATTTTATACCTACCTTGTTTATGAGTTGCATATCATGTGTTATTCCCGCACTTGTTGAGTACATCATTGTGCTCAAACTTGCATTATTATTTCTTCATCAACAGCAAGAGAAGGCTACTATGAAGATCAAGTGGAGCATTATGGCGTGTGATCTGTTCTCAACCTTGCCTGTGGAGGGAGTAGAGATGGAGCCACTTCTGCTTAGTTTTGCTTCCGCATTAGTTTTTGCTTCCGCATTTAAATAAAGATTTCCGCTGCGTAGAAATAAAGACTTCCGCTGTGAGCATGAGTCCAAGACTCATGAGGTGTTGTAATAAACTCTGTTATTCGTGGTAATATATAATCTGAATTCAGTTTGTGGAACGTATGTGTATGTGTGATGAACATCCTGGGCACACATATGCATTAGTTCTCGGTTCCGTGGTTTTCCACAGAATTGAGGGCGTCACAGATTGGTATCAGAGCCACGGGTTGACAGTAAGTTACACGCCTAGATAGAAACCTTAGATTGATATTAGAGTCACGGGTTAACAGCAAGTTACACCCCTAAATAGAAATCACAGGTAGCTAAGCCACGCGGACCAAAGGAAGCATCCTAGGGTGAATAGCTTAGATTGGCCTTGAAACCACCTTGACATCGGAAACCATCCTTGAATAGGAGTTGAGTGGGCCCTTGTGATGATTATTTGTGAATATGTGCTTAGTGTGAGTTGTGGGACGTCTCAAAAACGTTGTCCATATCCACACGTAAGAAGAAGGAGGTGTGAGATGTTTCGGCACTTGCTCACATCCTCATAAGGGCTAATATATATAGTCCAACTCACCTTGATGCATATAGTTGAAAGGACCTACCTAACTTTCTAACCTTCTATTACTATTTCGCTCTCTCTCACAGATGGTGAGAGGAAACGCCAGCCGAAGGAACGTCCAGGAAGATGACCACGAGGAAGTTCCTGCTAACCCCGGAGCTGGCAAAAACAACCTAGAAAGGTTGATGGCCATGCAAAACCAGCTTATGCAAACCATGATCCAAACTTTGGGTCAGTTGCAGGCCAACCAAAACTCCGTTCCGGCACCACCGCCACCACCACCGCTGGCTCATAACAGGTTGGGAGAGTTCATGAGGACTCGACCACCCACCTTTGCTCAAGCAAGCGATCCAATGGAGGCCGATGATTGGTTGAAATCCATGGAGAAGAAGCTTGCCATTGTTCAGTGCAATGACCGAGAGAAGGTTCTCTTTGCGTCGCACCAACTGATGGGAGCAGCTGCTGACTGGTGGGATGCCTTGAGCAACGCCCATGCCAACCCGGAGACAATCACTTGGACTGAGTTCAAGGAAAGTTTCCGCTCCCACTATATCCCTGTTGGCGTAATGATGCTCAAGAGGCAGGAGTTTGAAGGTCTCCGACAAGGACAGAGAAGTGTGAATGAATATCTCAACAAGTTCATACAACTGTCCCGGTATGCCCCCGAAGATGTCAACTCGGATCAGAAGAAGCAGTACCTGTTCATGAGAGGGTTGAACAATGAGATCCAAGTTCAGCTCCTCAACAATGACTACGTAAGCTTCCAGAAGCTGGTTGATAAGGCTATTGTGGTGGAAAACAAGATCCGAGAGATTGAGCGCGAGTGCAAAAGGAAGATGCCATACCAGCCCCAAGGGAGCAACGTACGACCTAGGTACATGACCCCTGCACCGCAGTATGGACCAACCACTCCTACGTACCGCCCTGATCAGCCACCACAGCAACGGTTTGTTGCACCGGCACCTCGAGTGCCCATGCCTCCTGCGCCACAGCCTAACAATGGCGCTCCTATTCAAAACCCCCGCCCCAACGTACCTGCTGCCGTAGGCAACAGGGCATGCTTTGCATGCGGGGAAGTAGGCCACTTCGCTAACCAGTGCCCGAAGAGAGGCCCTGGACAGCAAGGTAACGTGCCCAAGCAGAATCAGCGACCAAACGGAGGGGACAACCAAGGGAACCGAGGACCGCAGAACTATGCTCGTGGCCACGTTAACCATGTCACTGCTGAGGAAGCTCAACAGGCTAAGGACGTCGCAATTGGTATGTTCCTTGCCAACTCCAACCCAGTCACCATTTTATTTGATTCTGGAGCATCACATTCCTTCATATCATCCGAATATGTTGCCAAACATCATCTACCCGTATCCCACCTCGAATGTGCTATGTTAGTTAATTCTCCCGGAGGAGAAATGAGGACTAATATAGTATGTCCTAAAGTAAGCCTTAAAATAAGGGGGGTAGACTTCCTTGCCAACCTTGTTGTCTTGGACTTCCACGGAATTGACATCATACTCGGAATGGACTGGTTAAGCAAGCACAAAGGAGTAATCCAATGCGCTGAGAAAAGCGTGCAGTTGACAAACGAACACGGTATCCGTGTCGAGTTTGAGTCAGCCCAGCAAGCAACCGAACGGGCGGATTTGAACCATGATGAAAGAATAGCATTGGACAACATTCCAGTGGTTCAGGAATTTTCGGACGTGTTTCCAGAAGAACTTTCAGGTATGCCACCTGACCGGGACGTCGAGTTTGCCATAGATTTGGTACCTGGAACTGCACCCATAGCTAAGAGACCATATAGGATGCCCGTCAACGAGTTAGTAGAACTCAAGAAGCAAATTCAAGAACAGTTGGAGAAGGGTTTTATCCAGCCAAGCTCGTAACCATGGGGAGCTCCGGTACTCTTCGTGGATAAGAAGGACGGAACCCAAAGAATGTGCGTGGACTACAGGTCTCTCAACGAGGTAACAATCAAGAATAAATACCCTCTGCCCCGTTTAGAGGACCTGTTTGATCAAATGAAAGGAGCCCAAGTATTCTCCAAGATTGATCTTCGGTCGGGATATTTCCAGCTGAAGATTAAGCCCTCCGATATACCTAAGACAGCCTTTCGGACACGGTATGGTTTATATGAATATACCGTTATGTCTTTTGGATTAACAAATGCACCCGCGTACTTCATGTACCTTATGAACAAGGTTTTTATGGAGTACTTGGACAAGTTTATCGTGGTTTTCATCGATGACATTATGGTATATTCAAAGAGTGAGGAGGAGCATGAAGAACATCTGAGATTGACCTTGCAGAAGTTGTGTGAGCATCAATTGTATGCCAAACTCAACAAGTGTCAATTTTGGCTTAAGGAAGTATCTTTCCTAGGCCACATCATCTCCAAGGAAGGGGTATTGGTTGATCCTGGAAAGGTGAGAGATGTTCTAAAGTGGGACCAACCGAAGAGTGTGAGGGATATTCGAAGTTTCCTTGGGATGGCAGGATACTATCGGCGCTTCATTAAAGCCTTCTCCAAGATAGCAAAGCCTATGACGGGGTTGTTAATGAAGGGAAAAGTCTTTCAATGGACACAAGCCTGCCAAGAAAGTTTTGAGGAGCTCAAGAAAAGGCTAACCACAGCACCAGTTCTGGTATTGCCAGACGTAAGCAAGAGTTTTGACATATATTGTGACGCATCCAGACAAGGGCTCGGATGTGTACTCATGCAGAAAGGACAAGTGGTAGCCTATGCCTCACGACAATTAAAGAAGCATGAGCTTAACTATCCTACTCATGATTTGGAGTTAGCAGCAGTGGTGCATGCATTGAAGATTTGGAGACATTATATCCTTGGTCATCGATGTGAGATCTATACAGATCATAAAAGCCTCAAGTACATATTTACACAAACGGACTTGAATTTGAGGCAACGTCGATGGTTAGAACTTATAAAGGATTATGATGTGGGAATCAACTACCACCCCGGGAAGGCCAATGTGGTCGCTGACGCATTGAGCAGAAAGGGAGCATGCCACCAACTCACGGTTCGGGAGCTACCACCCGGACTTCGAAAGGAGTTCGAACGGTTACACCTCGGATTCTTGAATAACGTGGAGATAATATAGATCCACTCCCCATTGGAGCAAGAAATAAGAGAGGGCCAAGCAACGGACGAGGGGATCAAGGAGATCAAGGAAAGAATCCGACAAGGGATAGAAAAGGATTTCAAGGAGGATGAAAAGGGTATGCTTTGGCTAGGAAAAAGGATTTGTGTGCCAAACTGTAAGTGCATCTAGGATATCCCTTGTGGGTTTTGGCTAATTGATGACGAACATATGAGATCCTAATGAAACTATTAAGATGATTGCAGGATAAACAAAGTGAACTGGCTCGGCACACACAAAAAGATGAAAAATAGAGTGATGCCCGAAAAGGAAGACGTTAGTGGAATTTAGAGGAGCAAAGTTGATATAAATGTATAGGTTGTGTGTGAAAGAGACACATCCCAAGTGCTCATGACTTTGCGTAAGGGTAAGGGGTTTAAAAATCAACTAAAATCCACTGAAAACCGGACTAGTCCGTTCATGGACCGAACTAGTCCATTTAACTTTCTGAAAGACGCAAACATAGTGCACCGGACTAGTCCGCCTTGTGAACCGGACTTGTCCGGTCAGCTCACTGGAATGCAAACGGACAGGTCCGGTTTTAGACCGGACTAGTCCGGTCATGTCTCTGTTGTCCTCTTTAGAGGACTACGGACTAGTCCATCCAAGCGATAGGACTAGTCCGCTAAAGTTTCTGAAACCCCATCTCACATAGCACCGGACAAGTCCGGTTTGTGGACCGGACTAGTCCGGTTAACCCACTGGAAGTAGGCCGGACAAGTCCGATCATATACCGGACTAGTCCGGTAGTAGGTTTAACAACGGTAACTTTTTGGGAAAGCCTATAAAAAGAGGTCCTTCGTCTTTTCCCGAAGGAGACATGACTTATACTGTCAAAAACTGAAACCCTAGCGCCGCCACCTATCCCAAGAGCCCAAAAACACGTCTTCCCACACATCTAAGGTGCAAAAAGGTGAAGATCAATAAAATACTTGGATTTGGAATTGGGAGATCGTCGTTCCTTCGTTGTGAGCTCTTGGGGTTTGATCTCTCTACACTCATATTCTGCATTGTAATTTTTTGAGTGTATTTGATCAACTTCTCATTGTAATTCTTGAGGGAGCCCTCAACGTGTGAGGTTGCCCCATAAACACGGTGATTACACTTGATAGTGAAGTCAAGTCGGCCTGTGTGGTGACTTGAAGAGGGAAAGGGTTGGGAACCCGGCTCTGTGTGAGCTTCCTCAACGAGGACGTAGATCTCTTGGTGAGATCGAACCTCGGTAAAAATTCGTGTCTTTTGTCTCTCATTTGTTTTACATCTTGATACATTAGATCACTAGTTTGCTAGTCATCGTTTGAGTTCCTTACAAGTTTGCACGTGCATCCATACAATAAATTTAAGTTATAAAAATTGTTGTTCTTATTCCGCTGCTATAAGATTAAATTTGTGAGACACACTTAATCAACTCAAATAATTCAGCACACCGGACTAGTCCGCCCACACAACCGGACTAGTCCGGTCAGTCAAGTTTCTGATAACTTTATTAAGTGTGCAGGAATTCTTTAAAGGCCTATTCACCCCCCCTCTAGGCCACATTCAATTGGTATCAGAGCCAAGTTCTCCATCAACGAGACTCACATCTCGGAGAGATCAATGGCCTCTGAGAAAAACAACGATATCCCGAAGACGAGCAACAACGATGAGGAGCAAGAAGCCAAAGCCTTCGATGTGCTGAAAGGGCGTCGGGTTCATTCAGCTCGGGAGCCGGCTGGTTCAGATCAAACGTTGGGTCCAGTGGTGATGGCTTACTTTCTCTGCAGGGTCTGGCCCGTCCTTTAGCTTAGGAAGGGAGTTTTCAAAGTCTTTCTCGGATCTACCGGACTTGGTGTAGGACGTCGTCTTCAAGCTGCCGAAGTCCACATGACGATGAAGAAGTGAGGCAGCTAAAAGCACTCCTGAGAAAGAAACTGCTGGCACAAAAAGGAAAAGAGGAAGAAAAGACGATGGGGAGTGGTCATCACGACTACTCCCGGTATCCTTACAACTACAACCGTCTCAATTCAAATAATCATTATCTCTCTATTCCTATGGGAAGGCCCCCACAGTTTGACGGAAGTGACTACACCATGTGGAAGTATAACATGAAGATGCATCTGATATCCCTGAACCCTAGTCTGTGGCACATTGTTTGCACAATTATCGATATTCCGGACACGGATGATGAACTCACCCCAGAACAAGAACAGGAGATTCACAGAAACGCACAAGCCGTCGCTGTGATCACATCATCACTAAGCATAGAGGAATTCACCAAGATCGATGGGTTAGAAAGTGCAAAAGAAATCTGGGATACCCTCAAGACAGCTCACGAAGGAAATAGGTCAGTTCATGAAGCCAAGATCGAAATGCTTGAAGGAGAGTTGGGGAGATTTGCTATTGAAGAAGGCGAATCACCTCAAGACATGTACAACCGGATGAAAGCACTCATCAACAAAATCCGTGCCTATGGAAGTAAGAAATGGACTGATCACGAGGTAGTCAAAAGGATGATAAGAGCCTTCATGCCAAGAAACGTCACACTTTGCTCAATGATTAGAGAAAGCCCCGGGTTTCACAAAATGACTCCCGATGAGTTATTGGGAAAGATCATAAATCATGAAATGATGGAGAAAGAGGCTCAATACGTCAAAGACTTAGCCGAGCTCACCTCTTCTAAAAAGAAAGAAGTTGCTCTCAAAGCAACGTGCAGACCCAAACTCAAAGAAACTCGTGAAGACCAAGATGATGGAGATACAAGCGACGAAAGCACCGATCTTGATGACGAAGAAATGGTACTCTTCATCAAAAAGTTCAAACGCATGATGAAGAGAAGACACGGCAACAATTCACATGAAGGCAAAATCAAGGATAAAGGAAAATCCAAGACTCGACGTACTTGCTACAACTGCGGAGAGTATGGTCACTTCATGGTGGACTGTACTTATGAAGAAAACAAAAAGAAGAAGGAAACAAGATCTCAAGAAAAGAAAAATTTCAGAAAAAGAAGACAAGCCCATCAAGCTCACATTGGGAAGGAGTGGGACTCAAACGACGAGTCCTCCTCCGATGAAGAAGAAGAGATGGCCACTATCGCAGTCAAGAAACCAACTATGAGAGCCACACTCTTTCCGAACATGGGAGGACGGGACGTGAACAACCACACTTGTCTTATGGCTAAGGAAGGCAAGAAAAAGGTTAGACTTACTTCTCCTATACTAAATTCCTCCATTGATGACTTTGATAGCTCTAGTGATAATGAAGAATTATTTAGAGGGCTAAGTAAAATTGCTTTAAAGAAAATGGAAATGTTGTCGAACGAAATCTTTGAAAAGGAAGAACTTGTCAACCGAAAAGAAGATATGCTCATCCGTGAGAGGAAGAGATATCAAGAAGTTGAAAAGCTTCTTGAGCTTGAAAGAGAGAAGAATGAGTCACTTTAGTTAGAGCTAGTCTTGAGTAAGGAAACCTACTCAAAGTTAGAGGACTCGCACATTGCAATCAAGGAAGAACTTGCTAACTTGTCAGAAGTTAACAAAATCCTTGAGGTGCAAGTTGAGTCGCTCAAACAAAGTGACTCCTCTTCCTCCAAGAGCTCTTCCTCCAAAGATATGAGCTCGACAACAATAAGAACCTGCACCTTCTCTAGTAAGAAGAATGTAATTTCTAATGCTTCAACCTCTCATGACATGCATTCTTCTCAAAACGGCATCTTTGATAAGGAGAAGATCAAATATGCACGAAGTGCATATATGATCACTAGACCTCCCAATGTCAAAGATAGTCTTGGCTTTGACAGGAACAGACACATGTCTACTCCTAATCATGCTAAGAATAGAATCATTTTTGTTAAAGAAAAATCCCATGAATCTGAGCTACAAACACTGTTCCATACATTTGATGCTTCTTATGTTCTCATGAAAAACAAGTATGGAAAAGTCATTGCTAAATATACAGGGCCACGCCACAAGAACTTAAAAACTTGTGTGTGGGTGCCCAAGACTCTTGTGACTAACCTGAGAGGACCCAAGCAAGCTTGGGTACCTAAAACCCAGAAATAATTCTATTTTGCAGGCTTACTCCTCCGGTGGATCTAAGTGGGTGCTAGATAGCGGATGCACAAATCATATGACCGGAGAGAGAGGTATGTTTGTGGAATACGAGTGCAACAAGGATCCAAGTGAAGGTATATACTTTGGAGACAACAGCCAAGGAAAGGTCCTTGGTAGTGGTAACATTGAAATATCCTCTCAACACACCTTATCTAATGTTTTACATGTAGACTCTCTAGATTATAATCTTTTATCAATATCTCAACTATGCGACAAAGGTTACAACTGCTTATTCACTAATGAGGGTGTGACCGTCTTTAGAAGAAGCGATGGCTCGATTGCATTCAAGGGGTTGTTGAAGGGAAAGCTTTATCTTGTTGACTTCAACAAAGATAAAGCCGAACTCAACACTTGCTTGGTTGCTAAGACCAACATGGGATGGCTGTGGCATAGACGGCTAGCCCATGTTGGAATGAGAAATCTGCAGAAACTTCTAAAAGGTGGTCACATCCGTGGTCTTAAGGATGTGGTTTTTGAAAAAGACAGGCCGTGCAGCGCTTGTCAAGCAGGAAAACAGGTTGGAGCACCACACCCCGCCAAGAATGTGATGACCACCGCTAAACCGCTGGAACTTCTCCACATGGATCTCTTTGGTCCAATTGCGTACATCAGCATCGGCGGTAACAAATACGGTTTAGTAATTGTTGATGATTTTTCAAGATTTACCTGGGTATTTTTCTTGTATGATAAATCAGAAACTCAAGGAATCCTCAAGAAGTTCTTGAAAAGAGCTCAAAATGAATTCTCATCAACCATAAAGAATATCAGAAGTGACAATGGGACAGAATTCAAGAACACCCAAGTTGAAGAATATCTCAATGAAGAAGGTATAAAGCATGAATTCTCGGCACCCTACTCTCCTCAACAAAACGGGGTGGCTGAAAGGAAGAACGGAACATTGATCGAAATGGCGAGAACAATGTTGGATGAATACAAGACATCAGACCGATTTTGGGCAGAAGCAGTGAACACCGCTTGTCATGCCACAAATCGGTTGTACCTTCATCGACTAATGAAGAAAACTCCATATGAGCTTCTCACGGGTAAAAAGCCTAACGTTTCCTATTTCAAAGTTTTTGGTTGCAAATGTTTTATTCTGAACAAGAAACCAAGGGCCTCGAAGTTTGCTTCAAAGTCCGATGAAGGATTCTTGCTCGGATATGAATCGAATGCCTACGCCTATCGTGTCTTCAACAAGGTGTCCGGCCTTGTTGAAGTAGCGCATGACGTAGTGTTCGATGAAACTAACGGCTCATAAGTGGAGCAAGTCGATAAGTCTATGCTAGATAAGGAGGAAGCTCCATGTGAAGCGCTGAAGAAAATGGCACTTGGTGATATCCTACCACGAGAGGAGACACAAGATGAATTTCAACAAAGAAGCAATGATCAAGGGGGAGCTCCTACACAAGATCAAGTTGA
Source organism: Neostapfia colusana (assembly GCA_030760725.1). Taxonomy (NCBI): domain Eukaryota; kingdom Viridiplantae; phylum Streptophyta; class Magnoliopsida; order Poales; family Poaceae; genus Neostapfia; species Neostapfia colusana. The sequence continues at coordinate 23,780,565 of JASWHV010000017.1, read as the reverse complement.
GGAAGATCAAGAAAATCAAGATGATCATGGAAGCCATGATCTAGGGGGAGACATGACACATGAAGACAATGAAGAACAAACAACTATACAAATTCCACACTCAAGAGTACATCAGTGTGTGCAAAGGGATCATCCTGTCAACAATATCATTGGAGATATTGCTAAGGGAGTAACTACTAGATCTCAAATTGCAAATTTTTGTGAACATTATTCTTTTGTGTCTTTTCTGGAGCCATACAGGGTAGAAGAAGCCTTAAGGGATCCTGACTGGGTGATTGCGATGCAAGAGGAGCTGAACAACTTCAAAAGAAATGAAGTGTGGGAGCTGGTGGAAAGACCAAGGGCGAACATCGTTGGAACCAAATGGGTCTTTCGGAACGAGCAAGATGAACATGGAGTAGTGACAAGAAATAAAGCGAGGTTGGTGGCCAAAGGTTATTCTCAAGTGGAAGGTTTGGATTTCGATGAAACCTTCGCTCCTGTAGCTAGACTTGAGTCCATTCGCATTTTATTGGCATATGCTACTCACCATAATTTTAAGTTGTATCAAATGGATGTCAAGAGTGCCTTTCTCAATGGTCCGATAAAGGAGGAAGTCTATGTGGAGCAGCCACCGGGGTTCGAAGATCAGAAGTATCCCAACCATGTCTATAAACTGCGTAAGGCTCTCTATGGCCTCAACTCGAGCCTGGTATGAGTGCCTTAGAGATTTTCTGATTCAAAATGGATTCAAAATTGGTAAAGTTGACTATACACTCTTTACTAAACATTTTGATGATCATTTATTCGTATGTCAAATTTATGTTGATGATATTATCTTTGGATCCACTAACAAGTCCTTCTGTGAAGAATTTAGCAAAATAATGACAGACAGGTTCGAGATGTCAATGATGGGTGAATTGAAGTTCTTCTTGGGATTTCAAGTAAAGCAACTAAGAGAAGGTACATTTATAAGCCAAACTAAATATACACAAGACATTCTCAAGAAATTCAATATGGACAAAGCCAAACCCATCAAGACACCCATGGCCATCAACGGACATCTCGACCTCAATGAAGACGGTCCAAATGTGGGCCAAAAGGTATATCGGTCCATGATTGGCTCCTTACTATACTTATGTGCATCTAGGCCAGATATTATGCTTAGTGTTTGCATGTGTGCAAGGTTTCAAGCCGCACCTAAAGTGTGTCACTTAATTGCTGTAAAAAGAATCCTAAGGTACCTTGTGCACACACCCAACTTGGGCCTTTGGTATCCCAAAGGATCCAAGTTTAACTTGATAGGGTATTCCGACGCCGACTATGCAGGATGCAAAGTCGATAGAAAGAGCACGTCATGAACTTGTCAATTTCTTGGTAGGTCCCTAGTTTCTTGGTCATCTAAAAAGCAAAACTCCATTGCTCTTTCCACAGCGGAAGCAGAGTATGTTGCAGCCGGTAGTTGCTGTGCGCAACTGCTTTGGATGCAACAAACTCTTAGGGACTACGGCTACAATCTAAGTCATATCCCGCTTCTATGCGATAATGAAAGTGCTATAAAGATTGCACACAACCCTGTAGAGCACTCAAGAACTAAACACATAGACATCCGTCATCACTTTCTTAGAGATCATTCATTAAAAGGTGACATAGCTATTTCACATGTTAGTACTGAAAAACAACTTGCAGATATTTTTACCAAACCATTAGATGAGAAAAGGTTCTGTGAACTAAGAAATGAGCTAAATATTCTTGACTCTCGAAATGTGGCTTGAAACATTGCAGACCTGGTTGCAACTTAAATTGTTCCTCCGTATTGTCAAAAATGCTCCTCCTCTCCTTTCTACTCAGAAAACTATTCTTAATGAATAAATTTTATGGATTATGACCATTGTTCGATTGTTGATTGCCTACTGGTCGTAATCACCAAGACTACTTGCAAAATTGTTGTCCTTGGATCACTATTAGTTATCTATATATATATATATATATCAAGTCTGTTGGAAACGGACTAGTCCGATTTCCAACCGGACTAGTCCGGACAGACAACAATTAGGTTAACTCAGGGGTACCGGACTAGTCCGCTACCATGACCGGACTAGTCCGATCAGTCGAATATAGAAGCAGTTAGCCGGACCAAACGCCTCCCTCTCCACTCATAAGCACTTTGTCTCACTCTCTCTCCTAAACCCTAGCTCTCAAAGTGATTTTCGAGTTGAGCCCTCAAATTCGGAGTTTTCTCCGTGAAAAAGCCTCTTCTCGACGAGGGGATCCTACTTTCCGGACTCATCCGGACTGATTTCCACTCCTTCAACGCGAATCTTCAAATCTTGGTAAATCCCCCCCAAAACCAAAATCTCAATTTTTCTAGCTCTAGCTAGTTTCCTTTGATTTTAAAAGGATGTACATTGCATAAATAGATGTATTCCTACCACTTTCCTACCCTTGTGTCCTTAAATAGGAGATTTGCTTCAAATGAAACATTCAAGTTAGGGTTCTTATGCTAGGCCGGACTAGTCCGGCGTTCAGATGCGGACAAGTCCGGTCCACCGGACTAGTCTGCACTCTGAAACCGGACAAGTCCGGTCTCTGACAGTTGAACCCCTACATTCCCATTTGAAGTCGATAATGCGTCCGTTTGCATCTAATCCTTAAACTCCTTATCAGGCATCATGTCTTCAGGATCAGATGACGGCTCTTTTCACATTGACGAAGAAGTTCAACGTGAAAGAGTGAGGAGAGCTAAGGAGGGAGTGATGAAGAAGAGACATGATGTCAATGCTCACTCTCCACCCTCCGACGACAATCTACCTAAGAAGAGGAAAGTCATCATCAAAAGGCCTCAAAGGAAAGATGCTGCTGAGGGCTCGTCAAGGCCAAGAAGAGTTCTCAATAAAGGGAAGGGACTTGCTAGTGGCCCCATTGGGCCTCTGAAATTGAAAAATCCCGTTCACCGCAACAGGCAGCCTTCAAGTGACGATTTCACTGGAAAAGGAAATGAGCTAGCTGATAACTTCAGGAAGATTGAAGTGTATGGCCGACCTAAACAATGTACTGATCCAAGGTTCTGGAGCAACTTCCATGCAGACTACTACGAGCATGTGTACATGAAGATGAAGAATCCCGTAGTAGAGAGTCAATGGCTAAATGTTGAATACCTGAAGTCGAAGAGGTATCCTGCCTTTCGTGAGATGGTGGAGGCCTTAGAGAGGCACGGTTTGACGGACCTGCTATCCTTTGAGTATGACTGGAACAATGAAGTCATTACCCAGTTTTACTCCACTCTCTACTTTGCTCGGGATGATGGAGACAGTCTTACTTGGATGACTCATGGTTCAAGGTATAGTGTCACTTATGATGAATTTGCTAGGATTCTTCACCTCCAAAACACTTTGGATCATGAACTGGTCATTCATAATCTGAAACCCCTGGAGAAGGAGGAACTTGAATTTCTCTATGACACAAGGATGCCATATGTTCCTCCCACCATCAAATATCTAAAGCCCTTCTTTGTGGTTCTAAATAGAGTCTTGAGAAAGATGATAGCTCCGAAGGATGGAGATGCAGGAACTATACAAGGAACCTAGAGGACTCTCATGAAAGTCATTAGTGGGAGGAGACCATTCAATGTCTTTGAGTATATCTACAACGACATTGTGAACATCTCAATTACCCCCAATAGGTCCTGTGGATACGCACCGTATATCATGTACATGATTGAGAAAGTGACGGGACTCGAGTTTGTCAAGGATGTCAAGCATACGGGGTTGAAGCCGCAAAAACCCACCGAGTACACTCTTCCTCCAGCTCCAACTGCCCCGTCCTCTCCACCAGTGGAGAGGAGATTAAAGCAAGCTCATGATGACACTAGGTCTGCAGCTGCTCCTCCTTGTTCTCCACCTGCCCAAGAATCATCTAGCGGCATCCTCAAGATGTTCTCCTCTATCTTTGCCTGCTGCCGTAAGATCGAAGACAGGCAACGCAAAGAAAAGCTTGCAAGGAAGAAACATCTACAGTACGTCAATGCAAATATCAAGTCTATCTGTGCAAAGCTTGAGATTGAGCCTGTTGGATCACCGCCCGCCTCCGAGGACTCAGAGGAAGATCCTGCTCCCATGGATGCTGAAGATGAAGATCAGACTGAGACTGACGAAGGAGGCAGCGATGAGTGATTCCCCTCAATTTTTCCCTTTTTGGTGTCTTGATGCCAAAGGGGGAGAGATTGAGATGGAAGATTGAGATTAGACTTGGACTTTTTCTATCTAGTATTAGTCATTAAGATCTTTTGTGATCAAGGACATGTACCTATTTTTAAAATCTTGTAATGCACTATTTCTTTTCTTATGTGTGATGTACTATGCTCTAATGCCCACTTACATGTTCACTACTGTTTGCCATAAGGTGTGTGCATATGTGAGAAGCTTTTTGTGAATTCTTTATTATTCTCATATGTACACACCTTATGAAAATCAACCTTTTATTCTCAATTGTGATATCTCAAATGGTTGTCATCAATCACCAAAAAGGGGGAGATTGTAAGTGCATCTAGGATATCCCTTGTGGGTTTTGGCTAATTGATGACGAACATATGAGATCCTAATGAAACTATTAAGATGATTGCAGGATAAACAAAGTGAACTGGCTTGGCACACACAAAAAGATGAAAAATAGAGTGATGCCCGAAAAGGAAGACGTTAGTGGAATTTAGAGGAGCAAAGTTGATATAAATGTATAGGTTGTGTGTGAAAGAGACACATCCCAAGTGCTCATGACTTTGCGTAAGGGTAAGGGGTTTAAAAATCAACTAAAATAAACTGAAAACAGGACTAGTCCGTTCATGCACCGGACTTGTCCGTTTAACTTTCTGAAAGACGCAAACATAGTGCACCGGACTAGTCCACCTTGTGAACCGGACTAGTCCGGTCAGCTCACTGGAATGCAACCAGACAAGTCCGGTTTTAGACCGGACTAGTCCGGTCATGTCTCTGTTGTCCTCTTTAGAGGACTACGGACTAGTCCATCCAAGCGACAGGACTAGTCCGCTAAAGTTTCTGAAACCCCATCTCACATAGCACCGGACAAGTCCGGTTTGTGGACCGGACTAGTCCGGTTAACCCACTAGAAGTAGGCCGGACAAGTCCGATCATATACCGGACTAGTCCGGTAGTAGGTTTAACAACGGTAATTTTTGGGAAAGCCTATAAAAAGAGGTCCTTCATCTTTTCCCGAAGGAGACACGACTTATACTGTCAAAAACTGAAACCCTAGCGCCGCCACCTGTCCCAAGAGCCCCAAAACACGTCTTCCCACACATCTAAGGTGCAAAAAGGTGAAGATCAATAAAATACTTGGATTTGGAATTGGGAGATCGTCGTTCCTTCGTTGTGAGCTCTTGGGGTTTGATCTCTCTACACTCATATTCTGCATTGTAATCTTTTTGAGTGTATTTGATCAACTTCTCATTGTAATTCTTGTGGGAGCCCTCAACGTGTGAGGTTGCCCCATAAACACGGTGATTATACTTGATAGTGAAGTCAAGTCGGCCTGTGTGGTGACTTGAAGAGGGAAAGGGTTGGGAACCCGGCTCTGTGTGAGCTTCCTCAACGAGGACGTAGATCTCTTGGTGAGATCGAATCTTGGTAAAAATTCGTGTCTTTTGTCTCTCATTTGTTTTACATCTTGATACATTAGATCACTAGTTTGCTAGTCATTGTTTGAGTTCCTTACAAGTTTGCACGTGCATCCATACAATAAATTTAAGTTATAAAAACTGTTGTTCTTATTCCGCTGCTATAAGATTAAATTTGTGAGACACACTTAATCAACTCAAATAATTCAGCACACCGGACTAGTCCGCCCACACAACCGGACTAGTCCGGTCAGTCAAGTTTCTGATAACTTTATTAAGTGTGCAAGAATTCTTTAAAGGCCTATTCACCCCCCCCTCTAGGCCACATTCACAAACATAAGACACCTTCGCGACATGATATTGAAGGAGGCACATGATTCACCCTATTCCATACATCCAGGGAGCACCAAAATGTACAAGGACTTGAAAACTTGCTATTGGTGGGATGGTATGAAGAGGGATATAGCCGAATACGTTGCCCTATGCGACACATGCCAACGGGTAAAGGCCGAACATCAAAAACCCGCTGGATTGTTGCAACCTTTGAAAATACCTGAATGGAAATGGGAGGACATCAGTATGGACTTTATTGTCGGATTGCCAAGAACTCAGTCAGGATACGATTCCATCTGGGTCATTGTGGACCGGTTGACGAAAACCGCCCATTTTCTTCCGGTAAAGACCAGTTACAACGTTACACAGTTGGCAGAGTTGTACATGGAGCAGATCGTGTGCCGACATGGAGTTCCAAAGAGGATAGTCTCAGATCGAGGTTCTCAGTTTACCTCTAGATTCTGGAGGAAGCTGCAGAAAGCCATGGGTACACGACTGGATTTTAGCTCCGCCTATTACCCACAAACTGATGGGCAAACCGAAAGGACGAACCAAATTTTGGAGGACATGTTGAGAGCTTGCGCCTTGAAACGTGGGCGTAGTTGGGATAGGAGTTTACCGTATGCCGAGTTCTCCTATAACAACAGCTATCAAGCTAGCTTGAAGATGTCGCCTTTCGAAGCCTTATATGGCAGTCGGTGTAGAACGCCGCTGTTCTGGAACGAGACTGGAGAGAACCAGGTGTTTGGACCCGAAGTATTACAAGAGGCTGAAAAGCAAGTCCAAACGATACGGGAAAACTTAAAGGCTGCTCAGTCACGACAGAAAGGCTATGCGGACAATAGGCGTAGGAAGTTGACCTTTGAAGTAGGAGACTTCGTATACCTTAAGGTATCGCCTATCCGAGGCCAACGACGTTTTAACGTCAAAGGCAAACTAGCGCCTCGCTACATCGGACCATTTAAGATTTTGGACAAGCGAGGAGAAGTAGCCTATCAACTAGAGCTCCCAAACCACCTCTGCGACGTACATGACGTGTTTCATGTATCCCAGCTCAAGAAGTGCTTGAGAGTACCAGAGGAACAAGTGTCAATGGGAGAACTTAAACTTCAAGAAGACCTGACCTACGCAGAACACCCTGTCCGAATCTTGGACGTAAAGGAAAGGGTCACCCAAAACAAAGTGATTCGATGGTGCAAGGTACAATGGAGCCATCACACTGAAGCTGAAGCCACATGGGAACGTGAAGAGGATATCAAGGTAGAATTTCCCCATCTATTTCCTACTAACGAATCTCGAGGGCGAGATTCAAATTTAGGGGGGTAGATTTGTGACACCCTCATCTCGGGTGTCAGCATATGTTCATGTTTTATGAAGAAGAAAAACATTTTAAGAAAAGAGGGAACAGAAACAAGTATCAAAAGGATAGCCAGTAAATCTCTCTGAGAGCGCCGAAGGCAACTTCCACGACCAGCAGACCACGTGGCGTGTTCGGAACTCATTCCCGAGAGATTGGGAGAGGTCCGACGCTAAACTGGATACGTGGCAGGCTCGGGGGTCACCTCCGCATTTGGAAAGAGGTCCGACCCTGTGGGACACGTGCTGCCCACGGAGCTAGCCTCTGCGGAAGAAGCAAAGGCATTTTTCATAGGACACGTGTCAATCTCGGAGCTCATCTCAGAGAAAAGTGCGGATCTATTGAACACGCGTCGCCACCGGAGCTTATCTCCGGAGGCCCCTCGTTGCTGGACACGTGTCAATCTCGGGGCATGTCCCTGAGGGAAGGAGAGGAGGAAGACCGGCACTAACACGTGGCGTGCGCGGAGCTCACCTCCAAAGAAGAGGGAGGTCTCGATCGATTGACACGCGGCGCAATCGGAGCTCGTCTTTGCGGACGAGGAGATACCAGGCCCGGAGGACACGTGGAGCTTCCGGAGCTCATCATCACGGAGGTAATGAGTTCTGGGGCGGCTGTTATGCGTAAGGGCACCGGTACGCAACAGAAACCGATCTAAAATCCACGATGATTACCAAAGATGAGACGTTAGGATCCAACAAAGATCTGAATAAGACTCGTATTCAGGATACAAGCAGATTAGGACTCTTCTCTTCCCGATTATAAATAGAACCCAAAACCTCTGGCCGAAACCACGAACTTCTCTTTCAACTCTTGAGCCGACGACTTAGCGCCCTAGCCCTAACTCGCCGAGCAAAACATCGCCGAAGCGCAACAAGGGAAATCATCGGAGAAGAACCGAGTGGTCTGAGGAGGACCTCGAAGTCAAGAAGAGCGTGAGGTAGGACTTCAATACCACCTTACGACATCATGGTGTTCATCTCTTGCATCTGTTCTTCAATTCCTTTCGAACAGAAGCTTTCTCGTGGGCAGATCACTCGATGATCAGTTTGATCTAAAAACAAGATCATCGCCACGACCACCTTTGATCCGAACACCTCTGTCCATGCAAGCCATGCAAGGGCACACCAATCTAATAAAAATCATAGGATAGCATGCATGTGCATCATCACATCTAGTTTAAGGTTTGCACATGATATTGATTGCTGGGAATCTTGTATGCACGTGAATCCTACATAGCAGGACAAGCTCAGGAAGCTGCCCACGACGAGCTGCAGCAACAAGGTTTTAAGAATCGAGAACAACCGGAACCGCAAGAACAAGGCAAGTGCTCCTTGACCATGTTGATCCTATGTTTTGGGTAAAGCTATTTTGTTTTGAAAAGGTGTGTGTGCTGAGTCAAACATGATGGGAAAACCCTTTTATAGGAGTTTACTAGTTTTGGTTGAACCACACTTGTCGCCTGGGAAATTTATGAGTTGGGTATGGTTTTTGCTTTATGCTTCGCTGAATCTATGGGATTGGGAAGCGAGATAGATGTGTCTAGCTAACCGCACTTGTAAATGATAATAAGAAACTGACGATGTTAATGAACGTGGGTCGAAGGGAGATCTAGGCAAGACTGGGTTTGTGAATGAGGTAGCATGAGACGGTGGTGTACTTGCCATAGATCTAAGGACCGGTTCATGCATGCACATGCCAGGATGACAGTGCCACCACAAGGCCAAGTATGGGTGCGGCTTAGATGAGTAATTAGGTAAAGTTGCTAGAGTGTTATGGACTGTGGAAGGCGCAGGGAATGGGAGTCGAGTGAGGACTGCCCTGGGAACTGCATGGCACAAGAGGGGGCCCGTGGGTGGGAGAATTGGAGATTCTAGCCTGCCGGTGAAACCTTAGTGAGTCCATACATCTAGTAACCCCTTTGTAAAGGCTATTTTGTGATCTCTTGGCCATACACCGACGGTTGTGTACTGGTATAATGGAGGTTCTGCAGTCGCCGACGGGTGACGAAATCACAAACTTGTGGGTAAAGAGGTGCAAACTCTGCAGAGTTATTAAAACTATCATGATAGCCGAGCTTACGGTCACGAGCACCTGGCTAAACTGCCATGATTAGATGGGATGGTTATTGGGAAGGTTCTTGGTTATGGTTGTGGATTTGGTTATGGTTTGGTTTGGAATTGTTAAGTCTGGATGATGAAAGGGTTGCATGACTGGTGGGTCATGATATGAGATTGGTCTCGGTGCGAGACAAGGTTGTTTCATGAGGTGAGATGGTAGCGAATACGAGGAGGTATTCGTGAGTATGGGTAAAGGATTGGTTAATGTTTGGATGGAACACGGGAAGTTATGGAGGTATGTTGGTAATTTCATACATGCTGGGACTACATTCATCTAAAGATAAGTTGTTGTTTTATTACGGTTTTATAAATCTGCTTTTCTGCAAATAAGCCTTTTATACCTACCTTGTTTATGAGCTGCATATCATGTGTTATTCCCGCACTTGCTGAGTACATCATTGTGCTCAAACTTGCATTATTATTTCTTCATCAACAGCAAGAGAAGGCTACTATGAAGATCAAGTGGAGCATTATGGCGTGTGATCTGTTCTCAACCTTGCCTGTGGAGGGAGTAGAGATGGAGCCACTTCTGCTTAGTTTTGCTTCCGCATTAGTTTTTGCTTCCGCATTTAAATAAAGATTTCCGCTGCGTAGAAATAAAGACTTCCGCTGTGAGCATGAGTCCAAGACTCATGAGGTGTTGTAATAAACTCTGTTATTCGTGGTAATATATAATCTGAATTCAGTTTGTGGAACGTATGTGTATGTGTGATGAACATCCTGGGCACACATATGCATTAGTTCTCGGTTCCGTGGTTTTCCACAGAATTGAGGGCGTCACAAAATTAGACCCTGCAGTAGGGGGGATTTGCACTTCAGACCTTATAGGATATTAAATTGAGAAATTTGAACATGTGATTAGGATTTAAATTCAAATGGTGATGCAAACACATGTGCAAATACAAATTTAAATTTTCCTAGCACTTGGAAAACCTTTAGAATGAGTTAAAATCTGATTTTAGGCTGAAATGAGATTTGACTAAGTGCTGCCTACTTTTATTATTTCTGGAAATACATTTTTAGGCTAGGAAATAATTCTGAAAATGGGTAAAACAAATTCAATTTGAATCCCCACCAGAGGGGAAGTTCAAAAATTTTTTATTGAACATTTTAGATCAGAACCTATTCTGTTTTAGTGATATGTCTTACTATTTTAATATTAAAGTTCACTTTTAGGCATAGAAAATAAATTTGAAAATATGTGAAAATAGGTATGCATAATTAGAAAAAGTTAAATGAAGTCTCCAAATCTAAAAACTTCAATTTAGGATTTTGTAGAAGATCTGAAAACCTATTTGGAGAAGGAAATTATCTTTCCTGCAAACTTTGTGTCTAAGAAGTGTATTAATTAAATATAGAGAATTTGTTCAAATTGGAAATTCATATATAGTGTGCAATTATAAATCTGAATACAAAAGTTAGAAATAATATATATGTTTAAAAGTGCATGTAGGCCTAAAATCAACACATCTAGGGTAACCACAACACTTAAAAATGTGAATGACTTTCATATGTATGTATGTGTGGTTTGCATGAGTGGAAGTGTGGACTATGGCTTATGGATTGTTGTTTTCTTTTGCTATGTGTATTGGCATGAGTAGAACCAGCCCCAGAGCAGGTTCACACCTTTCAAGATCAAGACTTTCCATTCCCAGAGCAGCAGAAAGAAGGCAAGTGTCCTTGACCACTTTGATCCTATACTAGGATGTGTAGTTAGAATTTAATTAATTGCATTGTCAATTTGGAATATGGTACCCAAGCTAGAAAGTTTCCCTACATTTTCATTATCTTACTTTCTTGTAGCCTGGGTTGGGATTTATTTTATTATGTCATTCATTCATATTACTTATTCTTAGCCATGCTTAGAATGGGATAAGTGGGATATGAGATCATCAACTTATTTACCTTACTCTTGAATGAGATATTATGAGTTATGTAGAGGTAGGGATCGAGGCAAGTTGGATGATTTGGTTGGTGCTGTGTGCACGAGACTCGGGTTTGTGTTTAGTGCTTGCTTGGATCCTAAGGACTGGTTCATGGAGCATGTAACCTGGCTTTACCGTACCAACCACATGCTAAGATGGGGCTGCTTGGCCAATTAATTAGGTGTATCTCCGGCGTAGTATGGGTGTTTGGATGGTGCGGGGAATAGGTGTCAGCTGGACTACCATATGAACCGCAAGGCTCAAGAGGGGGCCACTGCAGCGGGGTTGGAGCCTCTTGTATACTGTTAGGGGTGAAACCTCAGTGGGCCCATGCTCGTCGGGAATCCCTTTGTAAAGGCCTCGTAGTGATCTCCTGGCTACACACCTGGGAAGAAACGTGGTTCGCGGCCACTGGCATAATGGAGGTTCTTTTAGTCCACCTGGCAACGGAGGATGAAATCACTACATGTGGGTACAGTGGTGCAAACTCTGCAGAGTCAAAACTGTCATGACAGCCGTGCTCACGGTCAAGAGCGGCTTGGACTTATTCATGATTAGAGGATGATGAATTTGGAAGTTGAGGATGTTGAGCGGGGAGCTTAACATTGGAAATGATGTTATAGATTACTTGATTTTGATGATGGGTTGGGAGATTGGGACCATTTCACCTGTGTAGTAATGTAGGTGCTTAATAAGCTGAGGTGACAGGTATTAATTGCTTAGTGCTTTAACCATGAGTTCAACCTCTCCTTGCTCAAGCCATGCATGACATAACTTTCCCACACTTGCTGAGTACCAAAGGTACTCAAGCTTGCTTTTTTGTTGGTTTTAATTGCTGCTCAGGCCAAGGGAATGACGTGGTGTTCAATGACCAAGACTTCGGACCCGAAGAAGGATTCTAGGTTCACGGAGTCCCCCAGGCAACTCCTGTGACGGAGCCCACAAGATTTATATTCCGCTGCTGTTTTATTTACATGTTATGAACATATTATCGTCCATCGAGATATTATGCTATGTAAGACTTATTTTTTTATTTGAACTCTTGGCTTGTAATAAATGATGCTTCACTATTTGTCATCACATGTATGAGAAAATGATCCTGGCATACATGTGATATTCACTCGGTTGTTCTTTGGACAAACCGGGTGTGACAATATTTGATGCTCTTCTTCAATTGTTCCGTCATAGGTTTAGAAATTTTTGACAAACTCGGGATGAACCTTCGATAATATCCCGCAAAACCTAAGAAGCTACGAACTTCATGGACTGATGTTTGAGACTTCCATTTCAGCACTTGTTCAATCTTGCTTGGATCAACAGCGATGCCTTCTGCTGAAATAATATGTCCAAGAAACGGCACTTGGTTGATCAAGAATTCACATTTACTAAACTTTGCATAGAGCTTGTGATCTCTCAAATGTTGAAGCTCAATATGCAAATGTTTAGAGTGTTCCTCCTCTGATTTGGAATAGACCAAGATATCGTGGATAAATACCATGGCAAATCGATCCAATTCCAAACTTTACTCAAGTTAACTATAGATTCTTTATTTGAGTTAAATACCAAAGTTTTAGTAAACTTCAGTATCTTTCCAATGCTTATTTGTGGTCCCTCATAGCTGTTCTGTTTTTACAGATACGAAGTTTTCAAATCAACAGAAATCCTGGAAAATTTCTGCAGCACCTCCTTTAAAAGTGTCTGATTTGAACCCACAACAAAATTTATTTCCAGACAGAATATGGAAAGACACTTAAAAACAAAGTTGTAGGATATTTCCCATAGTTTCCAACGGTATGAGGCATGACCCTAGGGAAATTTCCTTTCAAAACTTATGGCCAGATTACAAAAAAGTACAGTGAACATTTTGCCCTGTCCTGGTTCTGACCAGTTCTGGAAATCTGAAATTTTCACTAAGTTGCAATCTTATTGTGCCTTGGGTTTGTAAACAACATATCTAAAGGACTTCCTAATCTTTCCATCCATGTCAAGAACACTCCATTTGGTTACTCGGAACTAAAGTTATGCCCTGACAAAGTCCAGCGACACCGCTGCCCAAAAACAGAGGATGCTCTGTTTTGGTAGCGTGGTTCCGGTTAACGCTTCTTCACTTCGACATTGGCACGGGTGCTAAAATTTGAAGTTTGTTTCAACCTAAGTTCAAAACCTTTTATTTCAACTCAAGGTTGGGTCTTTTATTCAGTCCTACATCCTTACCTTATCATATATACAATTTTTCATCCAATGTCGGTACTACGTATTCTCACCAAAGAAAAACCTATACCGGTGTAACAGGCAATCATTTTGGCAGTGGCATTACTCGATCACTCTCAAACGTACTATACACGAGATATGTAAACATGGTTAGTACCATCAGAAGAACACCCAATAGTATGCATACACGGTTTTGTCATTTCAGGCAGGTCCATATCATAGTAAAAACATACGCCCCGTATCGTTGCCATATGGGCCGTCCTTGAGTTAATCCACGTCTCAAGGTACACGATCGAGTTATTCACCACCCAAAGGGGGGCTCCACACCTTTGCAACAAAGCACACCGGTGGAACAGCGCTTTCGTATGCCTCATAGGACATGAAGAGTCCTAGAGCACATACTTCGTGTTACAAACCACATGATGGGGTCTCCTCCTCTTGCCCCTGGGTTTGCGCACTGGAGGCTAGTGCCGTTCATATGTCTCTAAAACATGAAGAGTCATAGAAAATGAGACGGCCCCACGGGACCTCGTCGGGTGGTGCCGTGTTATGCGGCACCCAACAGCACACGGGTTGCAGAAACACATCATATTACATAAATAGTTTAGCGGAAGCGTACAAGAATGTTTTACAAATAGTTATATCAGAGTAAACTATAGCGGAAGACTATCTCTCACGACTTATATCTAAACTAGCAACAAAGAAACGGTCCAGCCCGCAGACGTTCCCTACTAGCAACACGAAGACAATCTGCAGCAGCGAGGATGCTCTTTGAGTAAGCACTCGGAGGTTCCCGAGTCTCATTGGCACCCCTTCTCATAAGCATCAAGTCAATTACCTGCAAAACAACTCGGATAGCATCCGTGAGCATAACGCTCAGCAAGGCTTAACCGTCACCCTAAACATGAAACTCTAAGTGAGGTTATGAACCTAACATAGGATGGCATAAGCATAATTAAACTCGCCTAAAAGTGCATCCTTACTTTCAGGTATTAATTGCAGCATTTTAAGTAACCATGGGCACGCCACATCGGGAGTCCACAATCAGACAAGAAACGCTTTCCCCCGATGTAAATTGCTCATGGCATAAAAGAATCGAGTTTGCACTAGCCTATTCATCAAGCTTCAATACAAGGTAGAATAATACTTCACATCAAGATGATTAATTCCTTTCTCATGCAAGTTTTTACTACGTCACGACTGTGAGAACAAGTATGCTCGGTCCATTCCGCGAGCGACGGTGATTCGAATCAATAACACCCGGACTACACGACACGTACGCCCGTACTCGACGTTGCCTACAACAACCATCACTGACGTCGTACGTGGCAGCCTTTCCCCCGTTTCACCCCCGCTGAATCGATCAAGTCGCCCCGTACAGTAGCTACTCTCATGGTGCACCTTCCGACGTGAGATGTCATGAGAATATTCCCCACATACTGCACACCGGCCGTCCGCCTGAGGCGACCCGAAAAGTCCCAACGACAGCTTCCCGAGGTACATCGGTTTACTGGGTCCCATATAGCCAGCATGAGTCCGGTACACAACTGAAACTTGTTCAACAGGGCCGCATACGGATCGGTCCTTGACCGACACGGACAGGTCTACAGCACCCAGGCCCCTATGTCCTGCTGCTCCTACAACCTTCCGGTCTCAACTTTAACTTGCTAATTCAATTACGAACCAATCCCGTATGCCCCTGTTGTTCCTAAATCTGCGAGTAGCATCTCACCACTCGACTTCTACCGAACCGTACTTAAGCATGGCAGTTCTACACGGTGAAAGACACCTACCCAATACTCCATGGGTCATTTGGCTATGCAAGAGGAGTATCAATCACTAGACCTAATGCACAGTTCATATCTTGACCGAAAGTGAGTACAAAATAAAAACTTAACAGCTGTTAAATGCAAACGGGAGCTTGCCTGTTTTGCAGGGTAGTCGTATATAACCAGTTAGTGTCCTTGCAGACCCACCCTTGACTCTCCGGAGCTTGATCCACTTCGATGAATCACTCCTTTGAGTCCCCTTCGTTGTGGTTCCTATTGAGATGCATATGCACATATTTTATAGAATGTAATGGAAAGAAGTTATGGAATTAATTTCTTAATACAGAGGTTGTGTGGAAAAGCCAAGCATGGCTTGGTTTGCCTCTGTTGTGCAAAGAACAGAAATAAACTAATTTGTCCTAAAGGCTTTAGCTATACACTAATTATGTTCCGTAATAAACATAATAGATAAGCTAAAAGGATTTGAGTGCAACTGAAGAACAAGAACTCCAATGGCCTCAAAACTTTTACAGCAGGTTCTATACTACCTAAGGATTTAGCTTGCCGATTGCAGCTAATGTGGAGTCATATTGTGTCCTCCCCATAATTCTCACAACATCTCTTATGTATTTCCACATATACACAAGTATGGAGAATAAGAACAGGGAGTTCCAGGACTCATCTTGGGCTGATAATTTACATGTGAGTTCTTGATCACATGAGAGTCATCTGGTCCAAAATTCAGCCCTTTTACTTGGGCAGCTCCCCAGAACAATTCTTTAAGCATTTGTACTCAACAGAATTAATTCTGTAGTAATGTGCACTTTCATGCCCAACTAAGTGAACTACAATTCCAAGTATGTCCCAGAGAGCTTGCCTAAATTTTCCTATGATTTTTGGAGCTATCGATTGCTCAGAACAGATTTTAGAAGTGGGAAACATTTTCTGAAAATGTTTCTGGACTCTTATGAACGCAGCAGATTGTTTTTAGCAAATTCCTACTCAAATGATCTTCAAATGAGCTGAAAATTTGCTATAAGGTCAACAATATGCTAACGAATATTCTGGCAAAATTTGGGTATTTTTGGATAACCCAAACTCCCTCAATAATTCTTTTTCAGAAAACCTTCCAAGAATTTTCCAGAATTAAATAATTTGTTTCATACAAATTGGATTGTAGATTTGGACAGAGCTATTCAATATGAATCCAACCCAATTTGAATCACTAAATTTGGGGATTCCTAGCAAGAGTTATGAGGTTCTAAAGTTTGGGGAAAAAATTCTGAAATTGACCTCTGTTTATTTTCCCATTTTCAGAGACATAAGGAATTAACACCACATTTGGCCAAGCAAATGAGGTCCAATGCTTCTGAAAATTTTACTGGAGTTCAAGTATTTTTGGAAGACTCTCCTGCCCAAATTTGGGGATTTTCCAATACATAGAACTCCTGGAAAAATTCCCACAAGCTTTTCCTTCTATGAATTAATGAGCCAAAACCAGGGGTTTTCATAATTATTGGGTTGTACCTCTGGATATTACTCTCTTAAAGGAATCCAACAAAATTTATCTCACTATTTTTGGAGCTTCCTACACCAAGTTATGTATTTTACAAGTTTGCACAACTCTCTGTTTGATTTTAAACAGCACAGTCGCGCGTGGGGCCCACGGGTCAGGTGCTTCTTCAACCTCCCGCCAGAGCCCGCGGGTGCACACCGGCAGAAAACTTGGCATGGCTCGTTCTCCCTCATTTCTCCACCAAATGAGCTCCGGTTTCGCCCTACATGCTCCTGGGAACGTGGCGCAGCTGCCGGGCAAGGTTTCCCCGCGTGAAAACGGCTGTAGGTGGGTCGGCACCGGCGGGGAGGCTCAGGAGCTCGACATGGACGCGTTCCAGCGTGTCCAAGGCATCTCCCGGCGAGCTACGATGTCCTACAGCATCCCTATGGTTCTAGGAACATGGAACGGAGGTCAGATCGTGCAGGAAGTGGCTGCAACCTAGTCGTCACCGTGGACCGTGGCAGTTTTTGGCCGCCGGCGACGATTTCTCGTCGCCCGGGGCATAGGAGGGTCGGTTTCCTATGGTTTTCGGCGTGGGAGGGTGCTAGGACATCTAGTTGCTGTGGTTTGAATTGTAGGAGGTATGATCAATCGGTTTGGGAGAATTTCACGAATTAAACACGGTTTGTTCTATACGTGCGCCGGTGCCAAAAATCGAATTCCGGCGAGCCGGCGTCGGGGGAGAGCAGGAGGACGACGGGATGAGGATCAGCACCTCCTGGCGCACCTCTGTGGCCTCTTGAGCCTGCCGGAGAGGCGCTGAGCTGGCCGGGAGACAGCGAGCAGGGGAGCAGCACGGTGAGGTGCTCGGCTCTCAGTTTGTTTGCGAGGAGAAGAAAGCAATTGTGCCTTGCTTCGGCCGGGGGGGCACGTGATCACGTTGGGGGCGCGGCCAGGACCGACCCCAGGGCGCCAGCGCGTGGAGACCGGCAGCAGGAGCTGTCACCGGCAAGCTGCTCGGTGGCGCTCGCAAGCTGCTCGGGAAAAGTTCCCACCGAGAGCAAAACTTAGGGAGTAAGTCTCCTCCTTTAGCTCTATGACCTGTGGGTCCCACCTCCCATTTCTTCACCAAATATCTTCTCAAGCTGATCTTTTCACTCCCCAAAATGCTAAGTTTGAAAAAGGTGGGCTAGAATTTGAATTCTTCAAATTCAGTTTGAATTTGCAAGACTAAACCTAAATTTGGTTTAGAATTTGCAATTTCTTCTATTTTAGTTCTCTTTTAAGCCCACCCTACAAATGGAAAGTTGGTGATAACCTTTTCCCTAAAAACTCAACTATATGGCTGCATGTTAATTCAAAGTTTTTGGGTCACCATATGTGTGAACTTTGAATTTCAAATCTGAATTTTAAACTTACATGCAAAGAGGTATTTAACTCCTTATTGGTCCAACACTTTTAAATAAAAAGGTGAACCTCATGTTGGATGTTCATCCATGTATTACCTTGCATGAAGAAAAGTTTTAGCAAGTCCCATTTTTCATGTCTTTGCCACACATATGAACTCAAACTTTAGTTTTAATTCATACACATTTTTCGGACTTTTATATTCCTCTCCCTTAAAAGAATCTCGTCCCGAGATTACAAAAGAGGAACGAGACGGGAGAGGTAAATTACAAACTGTACAAAGATAAAAGTTCTGGGTAGTTGGTGCGGAGATAATCTTCACTTTCCCACGTCGCCTCTTCCGCGGTGTGATTACTCCACAGCACCTTGAAAAATCGGATCGTCTGGTTCCGGGTTACCCGGGTCTTTTCATCCAAAATCTAAACCGGTCGCTCGGTGTAGGTCAGGTCCGGTTTCAATTCGTCGATTTCCTCGGTGCGAACAGCAGCGGTGAATTTGAGGCACTTCCGCAGCTGTGAAACATGAAATACATCATGAACACCCGCTAGACTTGCCGGTAATTCCAGCCGGTAGGCTACAGGTCCGCACTTCAACGTGATAGCAAAAGGACCAATAAAACGGGGAGCGAGTTTCCCCTTTACACAGAACCGGTGAATTCCCTTCATCGGAGATACACGAAGGTACACGTGCTCTCCGACGTCAAAATGCAATGGCCTACGCCTTTGATCAGCGTAGCTCTTCTGTCGGGATTGGGCAGCCTTTAAGTTCTCTTGTATCAACCGAACCCGGTCTTCGGCTTCGTTGACAAGATCAATCCCAAACAGAACTCTTTCGCCGGACTCACACCAATTCAGCGGTGTGCGACACTTCCGGTCGTAGAGAGCTTCATACGGTGCCATTTTAATACTCGCTTGATAACCGTTGTTGTATGAAAACTCCGCTAGCGGTAGGTGATCATCCCAATTCCTACCGTGGTGGATGGTACACGCTCTTAACATGTCCTCAAGCACTTGATTCACCCTCTCGGTTTGTCCATCGGTTTGAGGGTGATATGCGGAGCTCCTAATCAGCTTGGTGCCCAACGAGGCATGCAGCTGCTCCCAAAAACGAGCAACAAACAACGCACCTCGATCTGAAATGATGGTCTTCGGGACACCATGTGAGCATATAATTCTGGAGATGAATAACTCCGCATATTGCCTTACTCGATAATGAGTGTTCACTGGTATGAAATGAGCTGATTTCGTCAACCGGTCGACGATCACCCATATCGAGTCATGCTTCTTGGATGTGAGTGGTAATCCGACGATGAAGTCCATACCCACATCCTCCCATTTCCACGCCGGAATCTTCAAAGGTTGTAGCGGTCCGGCTTTCCGCATATGATCAGCCTTGACCCGTCTACACGTATCGCATTCGGATACGTATTTAGCAATCTCCCTCTTCATCCTCGTCCACCAAAATTTCTGTTTCAAATCTTGGTACATCTTGTTACTTCCGGGATGAATGGAAAACTTTGACAGGTGGGCTTCATCCAAGATCTTCTTCCGGAGTTTCATATTGCACGGTACCACTATACGGTTGTTAAACCATATTGTACCGTTCTCATCCTTCCGGAAGCATTTCACCTCTCCGTTGTCCAGTCTTCTCCGTATGTGAGACATACCTCTGTCTATTCTTTGAGCCTCAACAATCTCTTCACGGATTGTTGGAATGAGCGCGAGATTATAAAGCGCGCCATACGGAATGACACGGAGGCTGGGTTCTTCATCTTCCAACTCAGCAACCGCTAAGTTGTGAATGTGGGCTTTCCGACTAAGCGCGTCGGCAACCACGTTGGCTTTTCCCGGGTGATAGTGGATCTCAATTTCATAATCTTTTATGAGCTCCAACCATCTCCGTTGTCTCATATTCAGCTCCTTCTGCGTGAAGATATACTTCAAGCTTTTATGGTCGGTGTAGAGGTGAACAAGATTACCAAGCAGGTAATGCCTCCACATCTTCAACGCCAACACCACAGCAGCAAGCTCAAGATCGTGAGTTGGATAATGCTGCTCGTGGTTTCGCAGTTGACGAGACCCATAGGCAACTACACGCCCTTCTTGCTTCAGAACGCAGCCGAGACCGATGCCGGATGCATCACAGTATACACCGAATGGCTTCGTCGTGTCCGGTTGAGCAAGAACTGGAGCCGTTGTGAGATGTTTCACCAAAGTTTTGAATGCGGCTTCACATGCTGCATTCCACATGTATTTAGTGCCCTTCTTCAGCAGCTCCGTCATTGGTTTAGCAATCTTTGAGAAGCTCGGAGTAAACCTCCGATAATACCCCGCTAAACCTAGGAAACTTCGGACCTCGTGGACTGATTTGGGAGGTTCCCACTTCAGCACTTGTTCAATCTTGCTGGGGTCCATGGCAATCCCTTCTACTGAAATAATATGGCCAAGGAAAGGCACTTGATCAATCCAAAATTCGCACTTGCTAAACTTGGCATACAATTGGTGCTCCCGTAACCGTTGTAGCACAGTACGCAGATGTTCCGCGTGCTCTTCTTCAGATTTGGAGTAAACCAATATGTCATCGATGAATACCACGACGAACTTGTCTAACTCCGGCATGAACACAGAATTCATCAAATACATGAAGTGTGCCGGAGCGTTGGTTAATCCAAATGACATGACGAGGTACTCGTAGAGTCCGTATCTCGTCGAGAAAGCTGTCTTCGGTATGTCCTCCGGTCGGATCTTGATTTGATGATAGCCCGACCGAAGATCCATCTTCGAAAATACCTTTGCACCCACAAGTTGATCGAACAGGATGTCGATGCGAGGCAAAGGATACTTGTTCTTGATCGTGACAGCATTGAGGGGACGATAATCAACACATAGCCGTAGTGTTTCGTCCTTCTTCTTAACGAACAGCGCTGAGCAACCCCAAGGTGAAGAACTTGGTCGTATGAAACCCTTGCTCATAAGTTCATTCAGTTGCTCTTTCAACTCCGCTAGCTCGTTAGGTGCCATCTTGTAAGGCCTTCGTGAAATAGGCGTCGTTCCCGGCGCCAGTTCAATTTTGAACTCGACGTCCCGTTCGGGCGGCATGCCCGGTAAATCATCGGGAAATACGTCGGGATAATCACGTAACACCGGAATATCTTCAAGCTTCAGCACTTCCGTGTGGTAGGCCTCTACCATGTCTGGGTCTTTGCTGTCTAAAAACAGCGTGTGCTGTCCGTGAATCGGCGAGTCAATCCGGACAGTCCGGTTACCGATATTGAGAACGGCACCGTGACGATTTAACCAAGACATCCCCAATATAATGTCTATCTTCTGCCTATCCAACATAATCAGCGATTTTGGGTATATTTTTCCACCCAAACACAAAGCTGCTCGGGACACAATCTGATTGGCAGAGATATTTCCTCCCGGTGATCGTATAAGAAAACTCGTTGTGGGAGTATTGGTGGATAATTGGTGCTGATCCACGCATGTTTTGCTGATAAAATTGTGGGTTGCACCTGAATCAAAAAGTACCAACACGGGCACGTCCTAGAGAGTAAACATGCCCGCTAACACCGGTGCTCCCTCCGGGACATCCTCAATCGCAAGATGTTGCACACTCCCGGATTGCAATGCTGTTATGTTGACTTGAGCAGGTGGAGGCATACCACCTGATGATGATAGCTGTATGGTGTTTACCAACTTCTCCCGGCATTCCTGCCTAAAATGCCCAAAACGGTGGCAATAAGAACACGGAGGTTTCCCCGGTTCTTCGTTGACTTGTGGTTGAGAAGTTGAGGCACTTGGCTGCAGCAATGATGCAACAGATGTCATTCGTTGCTGAGGCAAAGGTGTTGCTTCAAGACATGATTCTTGAGCAGGAAATCTGTACGGAGTTGATCTCCCTGGTGCTTGCCATATCACATCGGATGGTGTGTGATACACCACACAGTATTTATGAGGAATGATTGGTGTGTCTTCTTGCACATCCTATCGGTCCCTCTTCTCTGCTTGACACTCAAGTGTCGCTTGTTCTTGCAGCAGAGCAGCACTGATCAACTCGGTGTAACTGCCTTGATTGAACAAAGATAACTTCTCTTTTAGTATGGCACTCAAGCCAAAGAAAAAGTAGTCACACATTGCAGCTTCGCTCGTTGCATAAGCAGGAGCATATTGTGCCAGAAGGTTGAATCGTCTGACATAATCGAGGACACTCATGTTCCCCTGCTTCAAGTTTCTGAATTCTTGCTGCTGGGCCTTGATAAAACCCATAGGAATGTGACGAGCCCGGAATGCTTCACGAAATTCCGTCCATTCCACTTGATGGCCTTCCGGAACGGTGGCGAGATACGCAAACCACCAATTTCCGGCGGCTCCATGGAGCTGTTGAGCTGCAAATGATGTCTTCTGATACTCGTCGCACTCAAACACTCCAAACTTGGACTCCATAACTCGAAGCCACTGATCAGCTTCCACTGGTTCATGGGCTTCCGTGAAGATTGGCGGTTGTGTCGCCAAGAAATCCAAGTAGGCGTTCCGAGGTGGAACGTCCTGTTGTGCATGCTGGAGTAAGCCCTGTTGTACCAAGGCTTGAAGTAGTCTTGTGTTCTCTTGACTTGACTCGACCATCTGAGCCATGACATCCGCCCATACCGTTGATGGCGGTGCCCGTGGTGGAGTCGAGTCATCATTGTCTTGACGAGAACTATCAACCCTACTCGGAGAATGAGTACGCACCATACTGCACAAAGATAATTTGTGAGGGGAGTCAAAATATGATCTCAGCAGTATGTGAAAGTATGTAAAACATGAACATGCTAAAACTTTATGAAAGCATAACAAAATTTCATGTTTACACATCTTTCTAAAGCCAACATATTCAGTCCCTCATTCTGTACAGAACAGACCTTTATGTACTCAACCCAGAATTTGATCCAGTTATTAGCATTTTCATAACTCAAGTTGAATACCAAAGTTAAAGTTAACTTCAGTATATTTTCAACGAGTACTCACATGCCCCTAGATCATTTCTGGAACAAAAGTTAGGATTGTTCAAAGTTGACAGAATTTCTGGCTAAAATTTGCCAGCACCTCCTTTGTATGTGGCTGTTTTCATCACAGTTTTACATACAACTGGGGTACAATTCTGAACAGACTATGAACTACAAAATCGTTGTAAGTTTCATAACCTTTCCAACGGTGTATTACATGACCCTTAGAAAATTTTCTACAGATTGTTATGACCAATTTACCGAAACATCCAGAGAAGTTTGCAGCTGCTCTGTTTTCTGAACAGTTTGCATTCATCTGGACGTTCAACCAAGTTGGTGTCGGATTTGGCTCTGGAGTTCTACAGAAAAGTTTTAGAGCCCTTAATAAACTTTCCAGAACTGTCTCAAACACCTCCATTGGGTCAAACTAATTAGAGTTACGCTCTGTTAAAGACCAGAAAAATTTCTGTCTGACCAGAGCACTCTGTCTTTGAGATCAAAAGGAGCCTAACAAGTCTCTTCTTTGAAACTTAGTTCAAATGAAGAGCTCAGTAGCTAATATGTGATTTATCACATCCATTTTTAGTTTGGAAGTTAGTCATGAATGATTTCTTCATAGGTAAGAATACTATCCAGTGTAGTACGGTGACGATGCACCGTAAGACATATGACGGTACTACGTTGCGTCACCAAAGAAAAACCTAACCGGATTACACCGGCATACACGTATCATTAGGTGGCACTAAAACGGTCACTCGCAAACGTGTTCTACACGCACTAATTTTTTCGTGGTTAGCACCTACATAAGCCACACTCAATCATCAGGTCCGGCTGCACACCGAACCCGGTATCCATAACAGTTTGTACACCCGGCCGTCATCACTCGCCCAGGTGTTCTCAAGCCAAACACGCCTTGAGCTATGTGTTCACGTTACTGACCACGTGACGAGGTCTCTCAAATTGCACCACGCACGCCAGGGAAGACGTTGCTCGAATACCCCAAACGACATGAAGAGTCGTAGAGGATAATAAAGCGGGTCGGGTTACCTGCCACCCGTGGGGCTCCACCCTTCAGCTTGTGCGCACTGGTGGACAGCGCATACGTGCATCCCCCAAGACATAGACGTCCCGAGATGCACGATTTTCCGACATAACAAATAGGTTAGCTTGCCACCTTCATATTATGCTAATAGTAGTCCTTATGTGGGCCTAGTACCGTTATCTCACCGTATCCTAAGTTTTTGACATAATATGATGCTCAATCCGTGCTCTGTTCCCAACGCAGCTCTGATACCACGCTGAGACGGCCCCACGGGACCTCGTCGGGTGGTGCCGTGTTATGCGGCACCCAACAGCACACGGGTTGCAGAAACACATCATATTACATAAATAGTTTAGCGGAAGCGTACAAGAATGTTTTACAAATAGTTATATCAGAGTAAACTATAGCAGAAGACTATCACTCTCACAACTTATATCTAAACTAGCAACAAAGAAACGGTCCAGCCCGCGGACGTTCCTTACTAGCAACACGAAGACAATCTGCAGCGGCGAGGATGCTCTTTGAGTAAGCACTCGGAGGTTCCCGAGTCTCATTGGCACCCCTTCTCATAAGCATCGAGTCAATTACCTGCAAAACAACTCGGATAGCATCCGTGAGCATAACGCTCAGCAAGGCTTAACCGTCACCCTAAATATGAAACTCTAAGTGAGGTTATGAACCTAACATAGGATGGCATAAGCATAATTAAACTCTCCTAAAAGTGCATCCTTACTTTCAGGTATTAATTGCAGCATTATAAGTAACCCTGAGCACGCCATATCGGGAGTCCACAATCAGACAAGAAACGCTTTTCCCCGATGTAAATTGCTCATGGCATAAAAGAATCGAGTTTGCACTAGCCTATTCATCAAGCTTCAATACAAGGTAGAATAATACTTCACATCAAGATGATTAATTCCTTTCTCATGCAAGTTTTTACTACGTCACGACTGTGAGAACAAGTATGCTCGGTCCATTCCGCGAGCGACGGTGATTCGAATCAATAACACCCAGACTACACGACACGTACGCCCGTAC
The DNA here is from genome assembly GCA_030760725.1 of Neostapfia colusana. NCBI lineage: Eukaryota > Viridiplantae > Streptophyta > Magnoliopsida > Poales > Poaceae > Neostapfia > Neostapfia colusana. Next base: position 23,755,270 of record JASWHV010000017.1, on the reverse strand, counting down.
TTGATGTTGCCTACAACAACCATCACTGACGTCGTACGTGGCAGCCTTTCCCCCGTTTCACCCTCGCTGAATCGATCAAGTCGCCCCGTACAGTAGCTACTCTCATGGTGAACCTTCCGACGTGAGATGTCATGAGAATATTCCCCACATACTGCACACCGGCCGTCCGCCTGAGGCGACCCAAAAAGTCCCAACGACAGCTTCCCGAGGTACATCGGTTTACTGGGTCCCATATAGCCAGCATGAGTCCGGTACACAACTCAAACTTGTTCAACAGGGCCGCATACGGATCGGTCCTTGACCGACACGGACAGGTCTACAGCACCCAGGCCCCTATGTCCTGCTGCTCCTACAACCTTCCGGTCTCAACTTTAACTTGCTAATTCAATTACGAACCAATCTCGTATGCCCCTGTTGTTCCTAAATCTGCGAGTAGCATCTCACCACTCGACTTCTACCGAACCGTACTTAAGCATGGCAGTTCTACACGGTGAAAGACACCTACCCAATACTCCATGGGTCATTTGGCTATGCAAGAGGAGTATCAATCACTAGACCTAATGCACAGTTCATATCTTGACCGAAAGTGAGTACAAAATAAAAACTTAACAGCTGTTAAATGCAAACCGGAGCTTGCCTGTTTTGCAGGGTAGTCGTATATAACCAGTTAGTGTCCTTGCAGACCCACCCTTGACTCTCCGGAGCTTGATCCACTTCGATGAATCACTCCTTTGAGTCCCCTTCGTTGTGGTTCCTATTGAGATGCATATGCACATATTTTATAGAATGTAATGGAAAGAAGTTATGGAATTAATTTCTTAGTACAGAGGTTGTGTGGAAAAGCCAGTCATGGCTTGGTTTGCCTCTGTTGTGCAAAGAACAGAAATAAACTAATTTGTCCTAAAGGCTTTAGCTATACACTAATTATGTTCCGTAATAAACATAATAGATAAGCTAAAAGGATTTGAGTGCAACTGAAGAACAAGAACTCCAATGGCCTCAAAACTTTTACAGCAGGTTCTATACTACCTAAGGATTTAGCTTGCCAATTGCAGCTAATGTGGAGTCATATTGTGTCCTCCCCATAATTCTCACAACATCTCTTATGTATTTCCACATATACACAAGTATGGAGAATAAGAACAGGGAGTTCCAGGACTCATCTTGGGCTGATAATTTACATGTGAGTTCTTGATCACATGAGAGTCATCTGGTCCAAAATTCAGCCCTTTTACTTGGGTAGTTCTCCCAGAACAATTCTTTAAGCATTTGTACTCAACAGAATTAATTCTGTAGTAATGTGCACTTTCATGCCCAACTAAGTGAACTACAATTCCAAGTATGTCCCAGAGAGCTTTCATAAATTTTCCTATGATTTTTGGAGCTATCGATTGCTCAGAACAGATTTTAGAAGTGGGAAACATTTTCTGAAAATGTTTCTGGACTCTTATGAACGCAGCAGATTGTTTTTAGCAAATTCCTACTCAAATGATCTTCAAATGAGCTGAAAATTTGCTAGAAGGTCAACAATAGTCTAAAGAATATTCTGGCAAAATTTGGGTATTTTTGGATAACCTAAACTCCCTCAATAATTCTTTTTCAGAAAAACTTCCAAGAATTTTCCAGAATTAAATAATTTGTTTCATACAAATTGGATTGTATATTTGGACAGAGCTATTCAATATGAATCCAACCCAATTTGAATCACTAAATTTGGGGATTCCTAGCAAGAGTTATGAGGTTCTAAATTTTGGGGAAAAAAATTCTGAAATTGACCTCTGTTTATTTTCCCATTTTCAGAGACATAAGGAATTAACACAACATTTGGCCAAGCAAATGAGGTCCAATGCTTCTGAAAATTTTACTGGAGTTCAAGTATTTTTGGAAGACTATCCTGCCCGAATTTGGGGATTTTCCAATACATAGAACTCCTGGAAAAATTCCCACAAGCTTTTCCTTCTATGAATTAATGAGCCAAAACCAGGGGTTTTAATAATTATTGGGTTGTACCTATGGATAGTACTCTCTTAAAGGAATCCAACAAAATTTATCTCACTATTGTTGGAGCTTCCTACACCAAGTTATGCATTTTACAAGTTTGCACAACTCTCTGTTTGATTTTAAACAGCACAGTCGCGCGTGGGGCCCACGGGTCAGGTGCTTCTTCAACCTCCCGCCAGAGCCCGCGGGTGCACACCGGCAGAAAACTTGGCATGGCTCGTTCTCCCTCATTTCTCCACCAAATGAGCTCTGGTTTCGCCCTACATGCTCCTGGGAACGTGGCGCAGCTGCCGGGCAAGGTTTCCCCGCGTGAAAACGGCTGTAGGTGGGTCGGCACCGGCGGGGAGGCTCGGGAGCTCGACATGGACGCGTTCCAGCGTGTCCAAGGCATCTCCCGGCGAGCTACGATGTCCTACAGAATCCCTATGGTTCTAGGAACATGGAACGGAGGTCAGATCGTGCAGGAAGTGGCTGCAACCTAGTCGTCACCGTGGACCGTGGCAGTTTTTGGCCTCCGGCGACGATTTCTCGTCGCCCGGGGCATAGGAGGGTCGGTTTCCTTTGGTTTTTGGCGTGGGAGGGCGCTAGGACATCTAGTTGCTGTGGTTTGAATTGTAGGTGGTATGATCAATCGGTTTGGGAGAATTTCACGAATTAAACACGGTCTGTTCTATACGTGCGCCGGTGCCAAAAATCGAATTCCGGCGAGCCGGCGTCGGGGGAGAGCAGGAGGACGACGGGATGAGGATCAGTACCTCCTGGCGCACCTCTGTGGCCTCTTGAGCCTGCCGGAGAGGCGCTGGGCTGGCCGGGAGACAGCGAGCAGGGGAGCAGCGCGGTGAGGTGCTCGGCTCTCAGTTTGTTTGCGAGGAGAAGAAAGCAATTGTGCCTTGCTTCGGCCGGGGGGGCACGTGATCACGTTGGGGGCGCGGCCAGGACCGACCCCAGGGCGCCAGCGCGTGGAGACCGGCAGCAGGAGCTGTCACCGGCAAACTGCTCGGTGGCGCTCGCAAGCTGCTCGGGAAAAGTTCCCACCGAGAGCAAAACTTAGGGAGTAAGTCTCCTCCTTTAGCTCTATGACCTGTGGGTCCCATCCCCCATTTCTTCACCAAATATCTTCTCAAGCTGATCTTTTCACTCCCCAAAATGCTAAGTTTGAAAAAGGTGGGCTAGAATTTGAATTCTTCAAATTCAGTTTGAATTTGCAAGACTAAACCTAAATTTGGTTTAGAATTTGCAATTTCTTCTATTTTAGTTCTCTTTTAAGCCCACCCTACAAATGGAAAGTTGGTGATAACCTTTTCCCTAAAAACTCAACTATATGGCTGCATGTTAATTCAAAGTTTTTGGGTCACCATATGTGTGAACTTTGAATTTCAAATCTGAATTTTAAACTTACATGCAAAGAGGTATTTAACTCCTTATTGGTCCAACACTTTTAAATAAAAAGGTGAACCTCATGTTGGATGTTCATCCATGTATTACCTTGCATGAAGAAAAGTTTTAGCAAGTCCCATTTTTCATGTCTTTGCCACACATATGAACTCAAACTTTAGTTTTAATTCATACACATTTTTCGGACTTTTACAGCAAATATATTCACTTTCCGTTTCTTGCCAAATGGAACATCTCATGCTACTTTAATCGCATGAGGGAGCTAACCAAAATTGAACCGCTTTTGGTGGCGTTCCTTACCATTCTTACCTCCACGTAGGTGCGTCGTTACGTAAATGAAATGCAAAACAGTAACACAAAAGTTAGCATTGCCACCTTACTTAGCTATGCTAATAATACTTCTTATGTAGGCATTAATCAATTCCTCACTCGTAAATCCTAGTTTTCAAAAACTTATTCACTTTCAGACGTGCTATTCCCAATGCGGCTCTGATACCACGACTGTGGGGCCAGATGCCCCAACACTCCAGGAATCGCATTGGGTGATGCTGTGTTACGCGACACCGACTACCACACACAGAAATGAATCCAAGGCATACACAAGTGTGTATTAAACAAGAGATCTATTTTATAAATAATAATGTACACTCTAATGTACAGCAGAGGAATATAAAATCAGAGTTGCAGCAGAATTATAACTGTAATCACTCTCATGAACCTAGCTAAGCAGCAAAGAAGTTATCCCGCCTGAGGATAACACTTTCTAGCAGCAGGGAAGGTATTCGGCGGCGAGCAGGGTTTCTTGTGACCATGCAGCCAAGAATGGCGCGGTCATGCTTAACCCTTCACGGTATACGGCGGATTACCTACAAAACAAAAAATCTGCAAGAGTGAACACGAAGGCTCAGCAAGGCTTAATCGTCTTTCCTAAGGCATGCAACTCTACATGAAGGTAACTTAAGACATAAACATGTAAGTTACATAAAGACTCGCCTACACGTTCATCTTTAATTTTCATATTTTAGCCGTCACAGTAATGAACTTGCGCCGAGCAACATTTAAACTCCACAATCAAACAAGAAACGCTTCATTCCAATGTTACTTGTCTCAAGGTGGAAAATAACTTTAATTTGCTCTATCTCTACTTCATACATGGTTATCATGCAATTCAATTTATCCTAACAGCATATAAACTTGCAAACTGTTGTCACTCAACTTTGATTACTACGTCACAACAAAGTGAGCAAGCAGTACTCATATCTGCGAGGGACAGTGATTCGAATCAAACACTGCCAGGCTTACTCGACACATACGCCCGCCTGTGAAGACCCAAATCTGGCATCCTTCATTACGTCGTATGTGGCAAACTTTTGCAGGACACCCGACTGTAGAACCGGTCGCGCCGTTTCAGGCTCATAGGTCTAACGAGACGATGTGATATGCCTCTACAATCCAGTTAACCTAGTACATCGGATTCCTGGGTCCCATATACCAGTAAGCATCTGGTACACAACTCAATACTTGCTCAGTAGGACCACACACGAGAACGGTCCTTAACCGACACAGGCAGAGCTACTCGACCAAGACCTCATCTTGTCGCTGCCTACACCCTCTTCCCAGTCTCATCTTTGGAAACATAAACTTTAATTTGCTTGCTTACACCATACCCGTGTGAACGGGAACTATAGCTCGCGAGTAGATTTCAACTACCCGACTTCTACTGGAATATCATATCCTGTTTAGCATGGCCATATTACCCAGTGGGACACTTCTTCTACCCTTGACTCGAGGATTTATTTGGTCATGCAGTTGGAGTATAAAATCATTCTTGACCTAATGCACAAACAAATTTTAAACCATAGTAGTGAACAAAGTAAAAACTTTATAAACAACTTAAAATGCAAACCGGAGCATGCCTTTGTTTTGCAGGTGACTAAAGTCAGATAATTATGCAGTTAGTTGCTGATGACATGAAGCTTAGTCACTGCCCTTCATGCTCCTTGATCACAACTCTATTTGCTTCCCAATGCTCCACGTAAATCACTACATGTCATGAACATGCACATGTATTCAAAGTAAACATTTTACCATCAAGGCCTAAGGACAAGTTGAAAACAGAATTATGTTTATAGGCTGGACTTTGAGATGATCTTAGTGGATGAATCTGGATTTAGCTAAGTGGGTTAAACACTAAGTGTTTTCACTAGTGGTTGTATTTTCACCTAGGAATGTTGTATAAAAAAACACTGATCCAAAGTTCAAATTTATCTTAGAATTTTCCTGTGAGTTCCTTGTCACAATAAAACATTCTGGACCAAAAGTCGTAATTGTTCAATGAGTATTTCATCCAGAACAATTCCCTAAGCATTTAGGAAAAAAGGAATTAACTCTGGATAAATTTGCACATTCATGCAAATTCAAGTGAACCAAAATTTCAAACATAGGTCATGGAGAATTCATGAATTTTCATAGGAATTTTTGGAGCTAGGAATTGCCCAGAGTGGATTTTTCAAAGTATGAATTAACTCTGAAAAAATTTCTGGACTTTTTGAACACAGCAGATTGTAATCTAAACTTTCATACTCAAATCAATAATGTCCCAGCGAATGTTCTGGCCAAATTTGGGGATTTTTGGATGAACCAAACTCCCTCAAAAGTTCTTTTACTCAAAAGATTCAAAGAATTTTTTAGAACTTATTATTGACTTCCATACAAATTGGGTTGCACATTTGGATAGAGCTTTCCAAGCTGAATCTAACCCAATTTGAATCACCCAATTTGGAATTTCCTATCCAAATTTATGAGGTTCTAAAGTCTAAACTAAATCTGTGAATTCAAATAAACCTGGAAAAATTCAAACTCTGACAGCGGGTCCGGGATGATGTGGCGCCACCAGAGCCACCGAAACACGGGGCCACAGGGATCCTGTCGTGCAGCCACAATTGGATCTGGTGCCACAGAAGATCAATTCTCCCCGCAACAGAGACTGACGTGTGGGCCAGCCCCCAGTCGTCTTCTTCCTCTCGCCCCCGCGCCAGCCCGCCGCCGAGCTCGCCGGGAGGGGTTTCTGCTGCTCCAAACTTGCTGATTCTTGCCACCTCTATGTGGTTTCGTGCGGGGAACACGTTGCCGGCCTTCACTCGGACCAAAGATGGCCGGAAACCTACGCGCGATGGCGAACGTGGCTGTGCCATGTCCAGTGACGTAGCTAGGGCTCTGTGATGCACCAAAAGCTTCACCGTTTGCTCGTACAGCACCACTGCACCAAGAAGAATACGGATCCACACGCTGATCTCGCTGAAACTTGTTGGAAGTAGGACCTCACCGTCGGGCTAGGTTAAAATCCGGCGAAATTTGGAAAACTCGAAGAACTTTGGTTAGGGTCGACGGTTTTCCGTGGTGTTTGATCCTATGAACTCGCACAGAGGTATAGGAGGTGTGTTCTACGTGGTGTGTGGTTCGGTTTACCATGCGGCACGAATTTTTGGTTGGAGTAGCTTCGGTGCCTATTGCATGCCGTCGGAAAACGGTGAAATTTCAGCGAGACACGCCATGGCATGCTGCCGGAGTTGAGAGGAGAGTAGAAGGGTTCTAGACGGACCTTTAGGCATTTAAAGCTCGGCGGAAGAACAATTCTTGATGCCAGACGATGAATTCTTGTCACGGCGGCTCGACACGGTGCCGGGAAGAATAGATGAGCTCCTCTCTGGGGTTCCGGTGGAGGGATCGTCGAGTTCTTGTGTCGGCACGTCGAGGGAGGGTCAGCGACGCTGCAGGTGAGCTCAGCTCGGCGTGAAAACTACCGAGGCGTCCAGGTGCCGGTGGACCAATCGTCTCGTGCGTGTGGCGTGAGCTCTGCGGTTAGGGCACATGAGAAGGACGCACAGGCCGCAGGGTCAGTTTGTGGGGTGAAAAGATCTCGGTTTTATCTGTGGAGAGCAAAGACTCAAGCTCGGTTTTGCTCGGGAGGTGGCTGCGGCGCTGCCTCGGTGGCGCGAGCTGCTGTTCAGTGGCTTCAGTCGGTTCGAGTGCAAGCCGAGAAAAAAACTGAGACATTGGTTGCAAGTTTGCTCCTCTCAATGACAAGTGGGTCCCACAATTCTCTCCCCAAAATATATCCAATTTGGCATGTTACATAATTCAGTCACGAGGAGCTCAAATCTTAAATCCCTTTGGAGAATTGCCAGCTTCAAATTTGAATTCTAAGGAAATTCCAAGTCCACCTTGACATGAATAGTAAAGTAACTCCAAACTTCATCAAATTTTGCATTCCTCTTAATTTGGACCTGAAGAATTTAAATATGGATTCAAACTTTGAATTTTGCTGCTGCAATTAGGATGTTTGCAACCACAGTTTGTATCCTCTATTTGAGATGGCCACATTTGAATTTTAGTAAACATTTGGATTCAAAAGTGGACTTTGAAATATGTCCTTGCACATGTAAACTTTACACATGGGGTTTAATCCAACCTTGGTTTAACACATCTCAAATGAGTATTAGAGCTCGGTTGGGTAGACATCCATGTGTATCACCATGTGTTAGAAAGTTTTAGTAAGTCCCATTTCTTGAATTTGAAACCCAACTATATTCATAACTCAAGTCTTGCATTTACAAGTTTTGGGACTTTTACAGAGCAGGAGAAGTTTGTCGTGGTCTTCATCGACGACATCCTGGTTTATTTTAAGTCGGAGGAGGAACACGCGAAGCACCTGCGTATAGTCTTGCAACGGCTGTGAGATCACAAGCTATACGTGAAATTTAGCAAGTGCGAATTACGGATATCGCAAGTAACTTTCCTAGGGCTTATTATCTCAGAGGAGGGCATCGCTGTAGATCCGAGCAAGATTGCACAAGTGCTGAATTGGAAGTCCCCGAGGTCTGTCCACGAGGTACGAAATTTCCTCGGACTCGCGGGATATTATCGGAGGTTCATTCCGAACTTCTCGGAGATTGCCAAGCCTATGACTGAGCTGCTGAAGAAGGCTACCAAATATGTTTGGAGTCCAGCATCTGAAGCAGCATTCAAGGCTTTAGTGAAGCACCTAACATGAGCACTGGTTTTGGCGCAGTCAGACACAACAAAACCGTTTGATGTGTACTGCGATGCATCCAGCATTGGGATCGGATGTGTGCTGATGCAAGACCGAAGGATGGTCATGTATGGATCATGGCAGCTCCGAAATAATGAGCAAAAGTATCCAACTCATGACTTAGAACTCGCTGCTGTGGTACTCGCACTCAATATGTGGAGGCACTACCTACTCGGTGACCTCGTACATTATATACCGACCACAAGAGCCTCAAGTACATTTTCACTCAGAAGGAGTTGAAAATGAGGCAGCGAAGATGGTTGGATCTGATAAAGGATTACGAAATTGAGATCCATTATCGCCCCGACAAGGCAAACGTGGTGGCGGATGGGCTGAGTCGCAAGTCACACCTTCATAATCTGACCATCACTGTGGCGGACCGGAATCCGCTCATCCAGGATCGCAGAGGGTGATGCCGCACGATGCGACACCCGACAGCACACATCATAAGGGTACATTGTATTACATAGAAAACCAACTGAAACTGTAAAAAATAGTACACTGCTCAGTTATAAACTAATGTTTACATTACACAGCGGAAGTTAAATTTGTACAACTCACGCCCGCCTATCTAGCAAAAGTCGGTTGCCCAGCCCTCGGGTAACCCACACTAGCTGCACTCCTCATCTTAGCTCGGCGTGTACGGCTCCCACTAAGCCGTGGTCCCCGATGGAGGGTAACCCTCGCCGGTGGACTCGTAACCCGAGTGCGTGGGTGGCTCCTCACCTGAAAAACACTTAAGCAGAAACCATGAGCACGATGGCTCAACAAGACTTAACCGACTCACCTAGGCATGAAACTCTACATGTAGTGTACAATGAACATGGGATGGTAAAATTGCAGCAAACGGACACGCCTAGAAGTTCATCCTTAGTTCATCTTTTAGCCACAAGTTAACAGTTCAGGAATCTGAAATTTAGTAAGCAATATTTGGTGGCACACATGTAGCAATACAAGCATACATATCAGCAGAATTGAGTCATTACATTTCATGATTTATCTACGTTACGATGCAGTGAACAAGCGGTACTCGTCACCACGAGGGATGGCGAATCGACTCGATATACACCTGCAGGGATACCCAAAGAGCACGTCACGTACGCCCACCCGTGGAGCTGCACAGCACGCTCACTCGATGTCGTACGGGACAACCTTTCACCCAACAGCCCAAACATCAAACCGGTCGCACCGAAACGGACAGGAGGTTCCCTACACGGAGCATCTCTCTATGCCCGTTAGCAGATTTCCACCTTGCTGCTCTCAACCTACACCTATAAATCGGTGTGCTATTCCTCGACGCCCGGAGGTTTAGGTAACATCGGTTTATCGGGGCCCATATATCTAATATGCCTTCGGTACGTTCAATACTTGTTCAGCAGGGCCGCACACGGATCGGTCCTCAATCGACATGGACAGGTCTGCGCATACAAGACTTCCTCTTGCTGCGCCCTAGCCTCTGCCTAGTCTCATTTTCATTACTAAAGTGATCTCACATCAGACGAACCAATCCCGTGTGCCCAAGCCTAACTCGCGAGTAGATTCCAAATACTCGACTTGTACCGAATTCTTATGAATCATTAAGCATGGCCTGTCTACTCGAGGACTTAGACACTACCCTCACTCTCTTAGGAAACATCTGGTTATGCATTTGGGTTTCATCCATCCTACACCTAATGCACATCCATACCTCACACTAAACATGTAAACAAAACAAAACAAAACTTTGTAAAAGGGGTTAATGCAAACCGGGGCTTGCCTTGTTGCTGCTGGTCAGGGGTTAGGGCTTCGTCCGAAAGAAGGAAGTCGAGCACTTCCGGAGCCTCCTCGCCTTCAGCGACTACACGTTAATGAAATACTACATGTCAATTCAAATGCAAGGTTTAGAATTGAATAAGTAATTACTATAACTCTAGCTAAACCTCTCCTTTGTTTCTGGAATTTTTATGGTGGCTTTGTAGGGGCCTAACCAGAGTCTTGACCAAGTTTCATTTGAAACAAGGTTCATTTGAGCCTTGTACAAATAAAAGCTTATTTGGTCAATATTAGAGCCTCTAAGGAATTCCAGCGGTTTTCATGGTCCCAACCATTACTTTCTGGAAACTAGAATTTGACATGTTTCTAATGGAATTGGTTTCATGTCATTGAAGAATTCTAGAAGAAGTTATGCCCTAAACAAGATTTGAAAAAATCTGAAAAATGTTTCTGTACATTTTTCTATTTTCTCAGGGCAGTTCACTTAATCACCCCATTAGGGGGACCAAATGAACTTGGATGAGTCTGAAAATTTTACTGTGACTCAAGGATTTTCCAATAAACCTCTCAGCCAAATTTCAGAATTTTTCATGAAGTAATCCTCCAGATAAAATTCCTAACATTTTACAATTTAGGGATTTAATTCTAGAACACTATTAAGTTTCATGAGCTGAAATTTGTGTTGCTGGAAAGTACTCAAAATTCTGAGTTCAGCAAAATTTGTTTCACTGAATTTGGAGCTTCCTAGCTGAAGTTATATGTAAATGAAGTTTGAACTAAAACTGGAAATTCCTAGAAAAGTTCAAACTCTGCGTGCGGGCCCCACAACACAGTACCGTCTTCCTCCTCGCACCAACGGCCCGCTGTGGCGGTAATCTACGGCGAGCTCCTCGGACCCCGACTTTCCTGCCTTCCCCAGCCCGGAGACTTGCCACCTCCCCCTTTTGGACCACGGGCAACTCATCCCCGAGGTCGGCCGGGGACTCCGGTCACCGGAAACCCATCGGCCACGGGCAGCAGTGGCAGTTGGAGTCTGGCAACGTCGCCCTCGTGCTAGGAGGGCTCAAACACTTCGGTATTTCTCCCTAGAGCACCGTGGCGACCTCCTAAACACCGGCGTGGACTCAAATCAGCTCAACAGAGGCCGCAACTACGAGCTCATCGGCGACCTAAGATGAAAATTGGTGCTGATGCAAAAACCTCGAAGAACATCACCCAGACTCAACGAAACTCGATGGTTTTTGATCCTAGAGACGCGTGGGTGAGTTTAGACCATGTCTTTAGCTCGGTCCAGGGGGTAGTGGCTTGCTTGCGATGAATTCCCGGATTTCGTGTGGCTCGGTTCTAAACACACCAACGCACTAATCAACCAAATTCCCTGCCGATCGTGCGAGAGAGAGGGCGAGGTCGGTAGGGTTGTGATCAGCACCTCGGAGTGGATATTTCTCGTGTAGCTTGTCGGGCATGATAGCACCTGTGCCACCCGGGCGCCGGTGATCAGCGAGGTCGACCCGAGGTGGAGTGTTTCGGTCATGCGCGAGAGAGAAGGGAGAGCGCGAGGACTGCACGTGGTCGCGTGGTTACTCGATCCCGGTGTCTCCCCTGCTTCCTTAGCCTCCCCCGAGCAGGAAGTGGCACCAGCTGTGGTGGTCGGGCGCCGGTGCAGACGTGCTGGCGCGCGCGAGGCTTTGGCCGGTGAAAAGATCAACCGAAGAAACTTCAGTGTGAAGGCTTATGATATGTGGGTCCCTCCCCTCTAATACTCTTCTAATTTTTCATCTCTGTTTTTGCTGAAAATATCCCCAGCTACTCACAATTGAATGTGAGATTTAATCACCAAGTCACAGTTTGAATTTGATTTCTCAAATTTGAAATTTGTTTGGCTAAATTTGCTTCACATTTGAACTGAAATTCAAATTCAGTTTTGAATTATTGCAAATTTGGCTTCCGACAAGATGAAGTCCAATGGGGATGAAAATTGGTGGACTAACTCAGAAAAATGCGCTGAGTTTGAATATGAAGCCAACTTTTGAATTCAAGTGATGAAAGTTGCTGCAATTTGAATTTGCATTCAAATTGGCCCCTTTTTGAATTGTCTCCAAAAGTGCCTCAAAAAGTGTTGGATTTGCATGGAATTTGGCCTGAGCCTTCCCAAGAATATATAAGGCCTAGTGGTGAGCTCAACCTTTCATCTTCATGTGTAACAATCCCACTTTTTGGAAGTTAGGGCTTTCCCCTCTAATCACCCTTTTGATAATGGTTACTTGCTCTTCACAAGTATTCACAAGATATCCACAACAAAAGCTGTGGTGTGGTGAGGTGATGGAAAATTTTTGCAAGTCCCTTTTCTTGGGCTTTTACATCCCTCTCCCCTTAAAAGAATCTCGTCCCGAGATTACAAAAGAAGAGACAGCGATGTAATAAGAACTCACCCGTGCTGAGACGCCATGAACTCCGGGTAATTTGAGCGAAGGAATCCCTCGCCCTCCCACGTCGCTTCTCTGGCTGTGTGGTTTCTCCAGAGTATCTTTTAGAACCACAACGTTCGGCTACGTGTGGTCCGGGCCTTCTCATCAATAATTTCCACCGGATATTCTTCATACGTCAAATCCGGTTGCAGCTCACCGATGTCTTCAGTGGGAACAGCAGCCGTATGCTTCAGATATTTTCGCAGTTGTGAAACATGGAAAACATCGTGAACACCGGCGAGAGATGCCGGTAGTTCCAGTCTGTATGCCACTGGTCCACACTTCTCGGTGATGGCATAAGGTCCAATGAATCGGGGAGCGAGTTTCCCCTTCACGTCGAACCGGTGCACGCCTTTCATCGGAGATACACGTGTTCCCTGACGTCAAAGTGCAACGGCCTACGCCTCTTATCAGCGTAGCTTTTCTGCCGGGATTGAGCGGCCTTCAAGTTGGCTTAGATCATCCAAACGCGCTCTTCGGCGTCGTTCACCACATCAACCCCGAATGTGACCCTTTCACCGGACTCGCACCAGTTTAATGGGGTGCGGCACTTGCAACTGTAGAGAGCTTCATATGGTGCCATCTTGATACTCGCTTGACAGCCGTTATTGTACGAGAATTCTGCCAACGGTAGGTGATCATCCAAGCTCCTACCGTGGTGGATGGCACATTCTCTCAACATGTCTTCCAGTACTTGATTCACCCTCTCTGTTTGGCCGTCTGTCCGAGGGTGATAGGCAGAGCTCCTAATCAGCTCGGTACCCAATGCAGCGTGCAACTGCTCCCAAAAGTGAGACACACGCACCTCGATCTGAGACTATGGTCTTGGGTACCACATATAAGCATAGAATTTTCTCTATGTATAGCTCCGCATATTTGCCGGCATTGTAACGTGTATGCACAGGGATGAAGTGAGCCGTCTTGGTTAACCGATCAACGATTACCCAAATGGAATCATGCTTGTTGGATGTCAGGGGTAATCCCACAATGAAATCCATGCTCACATCTTCCCACTTCCATCCCGGGATTTTCAGGGGTTGCAGCGGCCCTGATTTTCTCATATGATCAGCTTTCACTCGTCTACACGTATCACACTCGGATATGTACTGCACTACTTCCCGCTTCATCCATGTCCACCAAAATTTATTTTTCAAATATTGGTACATTTTGTTGCTGCCCGGATGAATGGATTATTTAGACAAGTGAGCTTCATCAAGAATCTTTTTCCTCAGTTCCATATCTCGGGGTACGACTATGCGGCCATTGAACCACAGCGTCCCCTCATCATCCTTCCGGAAACATTTGATTTCCCCGTTGTTTATCCATCTCCGGAGATGTGCCATACCCTTGTCAACCTTCCGAGCTGCAATGATGTCCTCCCTAATGGTAGGGATGAGGGCAAGGTTGTAGAGTGATCCATAAGGAACCAAGTATAAACTCGGCTCTTCCTCCTCCATCGGTGTAATGGTGAGGTTATGGACATGTGATTTCCAACTCATGCGTCGGCAACCACATTCGCCTTGCCGGGGTGGTAATGAATCTCAATCTCATAGTCTTTGATTAGTTCTAACCACCTCCTTTGCCTCATATTCAGCTCCTTCTGGGTGAAAATGTACTTCAAGCTCTTGTGATCGGTGTAGAGATGCACTAAATTCCCCAGGAGATAGTGCCTCCACATTTTCAGCGCCAACACCACAGCAGCAAGCTCAAGATCATGAGTTGGGTAATGCTGCTCATGGTTCCGAAGTTGGCGTGAGCCATATGCGACCACACATCCTTCCTGCATCAACACACAGCCGAGCCCAATACTGGATGCATCACACTACACGTCGAAGGGCTTGGTTGTATCCGGTTGAGCTAAGACCGGGGCTGTTGTGAGATTCTTCACTAATGCTTGGAACGCTCCCTCACACGCCGTGTTCCAAACATATTTTGTTCCTTTTTTCAGCAACTCTGTCATCGGCTTAGAAGCTTGGAGAAGCTTGGAATGAATCTCCGATAGTATCCCGCTAAACCGAGGAAGCTTCTGACTTCATGTACTGAAGTGGGAGCTTTCCACTTTAGCACTTGCTCAATTTTGCTTGGGTCAACCGCAATGCCTTCCGCTGAGATTATATGTCTCAAAAATGGCACTTGGCTGATCCAAAAGTCACATTTGCTGAACTTGGCGTAGAGTTTGTGGTCTCGCAATCATTGAAGAATGATCCGCAAGTGTTCGGCATGTTCTGCTTCTGTCTTGGAGTAAACCAAGATATCATCAATGAACACCACCACGAACCTTTCCAGCTCCGGCATGAACACCGGGTTCATGAGATACAAGAAATGTGCTGGAGCATTAATGAGACCAAAAGACATGATGAGATATTCATATAAGCCATATCTCGTCGAGAAGGCCGTCTTCGGGATATCCTCCGCCCGGATTTTTATTTGATGATATCCAGAGCGAAGGTCCATCTTGGAGAACACACTCGCACCCACAATTTGATCAAACAGAATGTCAATGCGGGGCAGTGGGTATTTGTTCTTAATGGTGGCGGCGTTGAGCGGCCAGTAATCCACACACAGCCTCAAGGTTTCATCCTTCTTCTTTACGAACAGTGCCGAGCATCTCCAAGGTGAGGAACTCGGCCTAATGAAACCTTTGCTCAACAGATCATTGAGCTGCTCTTTCAGTTCAGCCAGCTCGTTTGGAGCCATTTTATATGGTCTCCGTGATATGGGCGTAGTCCCGGGTGCAAGCTCAATCTTGAACTCGACATCCCGCTCAGGTGGCATGCCCGGAAGATCATCCGGAAACACGTCGGGATATTTCCAGACTACGGGGATGTCCTCTAACTTGAGAGCTTCAGTATTATTTATTGCTGAAACTTCCCGGACTGGAGTGTCTAACACCATGGAATGCGGACGGTGGAATGGAGAATTCAAATGAACCGTCCGTGTCCGAGTGTCCCAGACAGCGCCATGGTAGTGTAACCATGACATCCCTAAGATTGCATCAATCTTTTGCCCCGTAAGGATTATAAAGGTGGTGGGATATAGCTTCCCACCTAAGCATAGAGGTGCCTTTGGAATCATCATATTTGCCGAAATCTTCCCTCCCGGTGAGCAGATCACATATGTGCAGTCGGTTGGGAAGACTTGCATTTGATGCTTAGCCACATAGGATGCACTTATAAAACTGTGGGTTGCACCAGAATCGAATAAAATGATGACTGCTTGGTCGTTGAGAGTGAACGTACCCGCCAGCACGTTGTCTCCCTTTGGGGCGTCCTCATTGTCGAAGTTGCGAACACCCCCAGTCTGCTGACCAACCTTCTTGACCGGAGGTCGGCCTCGAGCACCGCCCTGGAACTGGGCTTGCCCGCTGCTCTGCTGCCCCCTGGGGACAGTCCTTCGAGAAATGGCCCACCTGGCCACACGTAAAGCATGTGTAGCGAGGCGGTCCTCCGCTGATCGGCGGACGGAAACCCGGGGCACGTTGTGGCGGTGGGAACGCCCGGGGTGTCGTCTGCTGCTGCTGTTGCAGTCGCGGTGGTGGCATCGGCAGTCAGAAGGGGGTGACTGAAAAGAACGACCCTCGAACTGTTGATGTCGCGCCGGTGGATGCCACTGCTGTCCCGATGGTGCCCGATACACCATGCGGTACTTCTGGGGAGTGCCACCCCCACTGCTGGGTGGAGTGCCGTGCTTCCGCTGCTCAGCCGCCAACTCCCGCTGAGCATCTTCTTGCATAATCGCGGCATTAACGAGATCGTTGAAGGTGCCGCGATTGCATTGGACGAGATGCGTTCATCTCGGGGTGTAACCCCCGATAGAAGTGCTCCCGCTTCTTCTCCTCGGTGGAGACGTAGTCCAACGCATAATGCGCCAGATGGTTGAAGGCACGGGAGTAGTCATGGGCACTCCTCCCACCCAGCTTCAGCTGCAAGAATTCTTGGAACTTCCACTTCATTATCCCGGGAGGGATATGATAGGCGCGGAACGCCTCCCGGAATTCTCCCCACTCCACGGCATGGCCAGCCGGACGTGAGGCGACATAATTCGCCCACCACGCACCAGCGGCACCGTGAAGCTGCTGCGCCGCGAACAGAGTCTTTTGCTGCTCCGTACATTGGAGCAGCCCGAACTTGGACTCGATTGTCCGCAGCCAGTGGTCGTCCTCCAGTGGTTCTGCTGCTTCTGTGAACACCGGAGGGTGCGTACTCATGAAGTCCGAGTACGTCACCTCACGGGGCTCACGAGGCCCCCTCTCTTGATGCCCCCCCCCCCGCCTGGGACGTATTCTGCACAATCGTGTGGAGCAGGTCGGTCTGCTCCTCACGATTACCCACCAGGGCCGCGATCACATCCGCTAGTGTAAGCGGAGGCGGCGGTGGTGGTTGTTGCTGCGGGGTGCTATCGTAGGCAGGTGGCTGGGAGTCATCACCTCCCTGCTGGCTAGAGCCACCAATCTCATGCGTGGTCCGAGTGCAAACCATCTGCAACCATACGACAATAAACATCAGTCCCGCAACATATTTCATGCAGTCCAATAAAATAGGCGTAAAACTTATGACATTAAAACATGCGATGCATATCGTATTCAGATAATATAATAACTTTGCACAAGCTACCCATTGCCAGACCAAATACAAGCTAGTTAAATCCAACTTGATGGACTCCCTCTTTGGAAGTTCATCTCAACTAGGTTTGGTCACTACGAGACGTTGAAATCGCTTTGTCATCACATATACCACCCTTTTATCTTCAATATGACACAAACATGGTCTCTAGCAAAAGAAACTTGAGTAAGATATATACTCAATCTTTCACTAGTTGAATATAACCACTCATGAGTATGTACTACCCCATTGGAAGTACTTAAACCCCCCCCCCTAGGGTACAACAATCTCTCAATTGAGTTAAACTGTCATTCCTCTGTCAGGATAAACAGTTTCTACATACCCAGATTTTGATCTGGTTCTGGTGATTTTCGTGACTCGAGCTGAATACTAAAGTTAAAGTTAACTTCAGTATATTTCCAACGAGTATTTATTTGCCCTCAGATCATCTCTGGTTTAAAAGTTATGGTAATTCAAAGTCACAGAATTTCTGGAAGAATTTCAACAGCACCTCCTTTTTAAGTTGCTATTTTCAACTCTGATTTCAGCTTCATTACGTGCTACAATTGCAGAAACTTTGAATTACAAAGATGTAACACCTCTCCTACCCTTTCCAAATATGTATCATATGATATATTCAGAACTTTCTACAGGAAGTTATGCTTGAAAAACAGAACAGTCCAGAGAGTGTTTTTGACTCTGTCCTGGTTCTGGACAGTTTACATCCCTCTGAGATTTAAGCCATCTTAAGGTGTGATTCAGCTCTGGGGGTCTACAACAAGGCTGTAGGGTACTTTAATAACTTTCCAGAACTATATCCCACACCTCTATTGGATAAATAATCTGTGAGTTATGCCCTGTCAAAGTTCAGCAAACTTGCTGCCCAAAACAGAGCTCTCTGTTTTTCAATCTCTTGGACTACACTGATCAACTATTGAACTTCTCTACCCAAACAGGGTCCTAAATGCTGAAACTTAGTGACTTTAATTCCTTTTATCATTATCTTTCATGCACATGCCTATGCTATGTCGGTATTATGTTCCTCACAAAAATAAAATCCTAACCGGATTATACCGGCATATACGTCTCAAGTGTGGCACTAGACGGCTCTCGCACACGTATACTACACGAGATACATACATGGTTAGTACCTGCAGAAGACCATACAATAATGATGCACTAAATGGTTGTTTCCATTTCAGGCAGGTCCATATTTGAAAGTAAATACAAACGCCCGTATCATTGTCATAAGGCTGTCCTTGAGTTAAGCCATGTCTCAAGGTACGTGATCGTGTTTCAACACCACACGACAGGGAACCCGAGTAGAGCACGAACGGGTCGTCACGGTTGGGAATTTTATCATCCCAACAGATACCACCTACTGCCCTGTAGGGCACGCCGATGGCAAGCATTGTGTATGTCCTCTTGGGCTATTTCCAGACGAACACACTATCGCGTTACTGACCACACGATGGGGTCTCCACTTGCTTGCCTAATGCACGCTAGGGATCATCGTTTCATATGAACTCAGGAACATGAAGAGTCCAAGAGTTTCATAATGACGTCTCACACCAAGCTGTGAGACCAATCCCTGAACCACATTCCTCGTCAGGGGAGCTAACTGAAATTGAACCGATTTCGGTGGCGTTCCTTACCATTCTTACCATAGCTTAGGTGCGTCGTTACATAATTGAAATTCAGAATTATAGCACATAGGTTAGTCTTGCCACTTTAAGTAACTATGCTAATATAGTCCTTACTTGGGCAAACTACCGAATCCTCACCGTAAATCTAAGTTTTCCCGTAATACAATCCTTAATTAGTGTGCTATCCCCAATGCAGCTCTGATACCAGGCTGTGGCGGACCGGAATCCGCTCATCCAGGATCGCAGAGGGTAGTGCCGCACGATGCGACACCCGACAGCACACATCATAAGGGTACATTGTATTACATAGAAAACCAACTGAAACTGTACAAAATAGTACACTGCTCAGTTGCAAACTAATGTTTACATTACACAGCGGAAGTTAAATTTGTACAACTCACGCCTGCCTATCTAGCAAAAGTCGGTTGCCCAGCCCTAGGGCAACCCACACTAGCTGCACTCCTCGGCTTAGCGCGGCGTGTACGGCTCCCACTCAGCCATGGTCCCCGACGGAGGGTAACCCTCGCCGGTGGACTCGTAACCCGAGTCCGTGGGTGCCTCCTCACCTGAAAAACACTTAAGTAGCAACCATGAGCACGATGGCTCAACAAGACTTAACCGACTCACCTAGGCATGAAACTCTACATGTAGTATACAATGAACATGGGACGGTAAAATTGCAGCAAATGGACACGCATAAAAGTTCATCCTTAGTTCATCTTTTAGCCACAAGTTAACAGTTCAGGAATCTGAAATTTAGTAAGCAATATTTGGTGGCACACATGTAGCAATACAAGCATACATATCAGCAGAATTGAGTTATTACATTCCATGATTTATCTACGTTACGACACAGTGAACAAGTGGTACTCGTCACCGCGAGGGACGGTGAATCGACTCGATATACACCTGCAAGGATACCCAAAGAGCACGTCACGTACGCCCACCCGTGGAGCTGCACAGCACGCTCACTCGATGTCGTACGGGACAACCTTTCACCCAACAGCCCAAACGTCGAACCGGTCGCACCGAAACGGACAGGAGGTTCCCTACACGGAGCATCTCTCTATGCCCGTTAGCAGATTTCCACCTTGGTGCCGTCAACCTACACCTATAAATCGGTGTGCTATGCCTGGACGCCCGGAGGTTTAGGTTACATCGGTTTATCGGGGTCCATATATCCGATATGCCTTCGGTACGTTCAATACTTGTTCAGCAGGGCCGCACATGGATCGGTCCTCAATCAACACGGACAGGTCTGCACACACAAGACTTCCTCTTGCTGCGCCCTAGCCCCTTCCTAGTCTCATTTTCATTACTAAAGTGATCTCACATCACTCGAACCAATCCCGTGTGCCCAAGCCTAACTCACGAGTAGATTCCAACTACTCGACTTGTATCGAAGTCCTATGAATCATTAAGCATGGCCTGTCTACTCGAGGACATAGACACTACCCTCACTCTCTTAGGAAACATCTGGTTATGCATTTGGGTTTCATCCATCCTACACCTAATGCACATCCATACCTCACACTAAACATGTAAACAAAACAAAACTTTGTAAAAGGGGTTAATGCAAACCGGGGCTTGCCTTATCGCTGCTGGTCAGGGGTTAGGGCTTCGTCCGGAAGAAGGAAGTCGAGCACTTCCGGAGCCTCCTCGCCTTCAGCGACTATACGTTAATAAAATACTACATGTCAATTCAAATGTAAGGTTTAGAATTGAATAAGTAATTACTATAACTCTAGCTAAACCTCCCCTTTGGTTCTGGAATTTTTATGGTGGCTTGGTAGGGGCCTAACCAGAGTCTTGACCAAGTTTTATTTGAAACAATGTTCATTTGAGCCTTGTACAAATAAAAGCCTATTTGGTCAATATTAGAGCCTCTAAGGAATTCCAGAGGTTTTCATGGTCCCAACCATTACTTTCTGGAAACTAGAATTTGAGATGGTTCAAATAGAATTGGTTTCATGTCATTTGAAGAATTCTATAGGAAGTTATGCCCTAAACAAGATTTGAGAAAATCTGAAATATGTTTCTGTACATTTTTCTATTTTCTCAGGGCAGTTCACTTAATCACCTCATTAGGGGGACCAAATAAACTTGGATGAGTCTGAAAGTTTTACTGTGTCTCAAGGATTTTCTAAAGAACCTCTCAGCCAAATTTCAGAATTTTTCATGAAGTAATCCTCCAGATAAAATTCCTAACAGTTTAAATTTAGGGATTTAATCCTGGAAGACTGTTAAGTTTCATGAGCTGAAATTTGTATTGCTGGAAATTACTCAAAATTCTGAGTTCAGCAAAATTTGGTTCACTGAAATTGGAGCTTCCTAGCCGAAGTTATATGCAAATGAAGTTTGAACTAAAACTGGAAATTTCTAGAAAAGTTCAAACTCTGAGTGCGGGCCCCACAACACAGTACCGTCTTCCTCCTCGCGCCAATGGCCCGCTGCGGCGGTAATCTGCAGCGAGCTCCTCGGACCCCGACTTTCCTGTCTTCCCCAGACCGGAGACTTGCCACCTCCCCCTTTTGGACCACGGGCAACTCATCCCCGAGGTCGGCCGGGGACTCCGGTCACCGGAAACCCATCGGCGACGGGCGGCAGTGGAGGTTGGAGTCCGGCAAGGTCGCCCTCATGCTAGGAGGGCTCAAACACTTCGGTCTTTCTCCCTAGAGCACCGTGACGTCCTCCTAAACACCGGCGTGGACTCAAATCAGCTCAACAGAGGCCGCAACTACGAGCTCATCGGCGACCTAAGATGAAAATCTGTGCTGATGCAAAAACCTCAAAGAACATCACCCAGACTCGATGAAACTCGATGGTTTTTTATCCTAGAGATGCGTGGGTGAGTCTAGACCATGTCTTTAGCTCGGTCCAGGGGGTAGTGGCTTTCTTGCGACGAATTCCAGGATTTTGTGTGGCTCGGTTCCAAACACACCGACGCACTAGTCAACCAAATTCCCTGCCGATCGTGCAAGAGAGAGGGCGAGGTCGGTATGGTTGTGATCAGCACCTCGGAGCGGACCTTTCTCCTGTAGCTCGTCGGGCATGATAGCGCCTGTGCCGCCCGGGCGCTGGTGATCAGCGAGGTTGACCCGAGGTGGAGTGTTTCCGTCGTGCGTGAGAGAGAAGGGAGAGCGAGAGGACTGCACGTGGTCGTGTGGTTACTCGATCCCGGTGTCTCCCCTGCGTCCTTAGCCTCCCCCAGAGCAGGAGGTGGCACCAGCTGTGGCCGGCAGGCGCCGGTGCGGACGTGCTGGCGCGCGCGAGGCTTCGGCCGGTGAAAAGATCAACCGAAGAAACTTCAGTGTGAAGGCTTCTGACATGTGGGTCCCTCCCCTCTAATACTCTTCTAATTTTTCATCTCTGTGTTTTGCTGAAAATATCCCCAGCTACTCATAATTGAATGTGAGAATTAATCACCAAGTCACAGTTTGAATTTGGTTTCTCAAATTTGAAATTTGTTTGGCTAAATTTGCTTCACATTTGAACTGAAATTCAAATTCAGTTTTGAATTATTGCAAATTTGGTTTCCGACAAGATAAAGTCCAATGGGGATGAAAATTGGTGGACTAACTCAGAAAAATGTGCTGAGTTTGAATAGGAAGCCAACTTTTGAATTCTAGTGATGAAAGTTGCTGCAATTAGAATTTGCATTCAAATTGGCCACTTTTTGAATTGTCTCCAAAACTGCCTCAAAAAGTGTTGGATTTGCATGGAATTTGGCCTGAGCCTTCCCAAGAATATATAATGCCTAGGGGTGAGCTCAACCTTTCTTGTTCATGTGTAACAATCCCACTTTTTTGAAGTTAGGGCTTTCCCCTCTAATCACCATTGCATATGGTTCCCCATGGAGCTCTCGACATCTTAGCTCTTATCCCCACCATCCGTGAAGAGATAGCGGCAGCCCAGAAAAATGACAAGGGTATGTCGCATTTTTGGAGACGTGTAGACAGTGGGGAGCTGAAATGTTTTCGGAAGGATGGAGACGGTGTCCTGTTGTTCAAAAATAGGATAGTCGTACCCCGTAACCCGGATTTACGGAAGAAAATCTTTGACGAGGCTCACTTGTCAAAGTTCTCTATTCACCCCGGCAGCAACAAAATGTATCAAGAACTCAGGGGCAAATTTTTGTGGACACGGATGAAGCAGGAGATTGCTAAATACGTATCCGAGTGTGATACATGCCGGAGGGTTAAGGCTGACCACATGAGGAAACCGGGATTCCTACAACCGCTAGGCATTCCTCCATGGAAGTGGGAGGATGTGAGCATGGATTTCATCATCGGTTTACCCACTACATTTCAGAAACATGATTCAGTGTGGGTGATCATCGACCGCCTCACAAAAGTTTCCCATTTTATCTTGGTCAATACCAACTACAATGCCAAGAAGTATGCTGAACTGTACGTATCACGGATTCTTTGCTTATACGGCATACCCCGCACTATTATCTCGGATCGGGGCACTTTATTTGTGTCTCGTTTTTGGGAGCAGTTACATGCTGCATTGGGTACGAAACTGATCCGTAGTTCAGCATACCACTCACAGATGGATGGGCAAACCGAGCGGGTAAATCAAATCCTAAATGAAATGTTACGAGCTTGTGCTATCAACCACGGTAAGAATTGGGATGATCACTTACCGTTAGCCGAGTTCTCGTACAATAATGGGTACCAGGACAGCATCAAGAATAGGGATGATCAATTACCATTACCCTACAAGGCGCTATACAGAAGGAAATGCCGCACACCGCTGATTTGGTGTGAATCCGGCGAAAGGGTCACTTTTGGGATTGAACTTGACAACAATGCGGAAGAAAAAATTTGGCTGACTCAAGCGAACTTAAAAGCCGCCCAATCCCGACAAAAACAATATGCGGACCGCAGAAGACGTCCTCTACAATTTGAGGATGGAGATCACGTGTATCTACGTGTGTCTCCAATGTCCTGTCCAAATTTGGGATTTTCCAATAAACAGAACTCCTGTAAAAATTCATAGAATATTTTCCTTAAATGAATTAATGAGCTAAATCCATGGATTTTTCATAAGTTTGGGCTGCTCCCGTGGATAGTACTCTTTTAGAGGAATCCAACAAAATTTATTTGACAATTTTTGGACATTCCTACACAAAGTTATCGCTCTCAAAAGTTTGAACTGAATTGGGGAAAATCTGGAAATGTTTAAACACTGACAGTGGGTCCCACGTGACAGTCTTCAACTTCAACCTCACACCAACTGACCCAGTGCCGGCGCCCTCCGGCGAGGGTCGCCGGAAGGGCCTTCCTGCCGCATTCCGAGCCCATTCTTGCCCCCCCCCCCTATTTGGGATGCTGAACACGATGGGATGTTCGCCGGCGTCCGTAGCTCACCGGAAACCATCGCGCACCGGCAACAGCGAGAGCTAGGGCTCTGGCAAGGTAGTGGCGGCTCGTTTCTTAACCAAAGGATTAGGTTTTTGTCCCTAGAGCACCATAGGATCGTGTAGAAGATCGACATGGGGTTTCAACGAACCAGGGAGCGCTCCAAACCCATCGGCAGCGTGCGCCCGACGTGGTCCGGTGATACTCGCTTGAAAAGAACTCGGATTTCTTGCTCTACACCTAATTTATCGACCTAGGATCAAGGCAGGAAGTGCACTAACTAGTGTGGAAGCTCTGTGTGAAGTTTCAAGCCTTGACAACTCGAATTGACGATGAATTTATCAAAGTCTTACCTCAGGGTCAAGTTGTGCCGCCCGGGAGGAAAACTCAAAATTCTCCCTCTGTGATCAATGGCTAGGGATGAGCTTCGGAGAGGAGTAGCTAGGGTCAACGGTGCACCAAGGGGCTGACTTTCTTTGGCGTGACCTCCCTCGGTGTGAGCTGTCCACGGTGGCCGACTTGGTTTACTTTGGTTTCAACACGGGCGCAACTAGGACTTCGGACTCCCACACGCAAAGGAACGGGGAGAACCAGGAGTTGGCACTGGCATCTGCCTAAGCACGTGTTGGTGAGTCTTTTCGCTGTGTAAGGCTCAAGCATCCGGTGCTCGGGTGATATGGCATGAACAGTAGAAACAGAGCGGCGGTTGTGTTCTTCTCGGGCGGAAAACTCACGGGAGCGAGGTAGAACGGGGAGAAAGCAAAGAAGCTTTGTTGCACTCGTCTGCAAGGATTAGGCTGGGTAACCGATCGAGCAAGCAGGAGGTGGTTCCAAAAACTTCGCCGGGAAGTCTTCTGCCAGCGCAGTCGCTCATGTGTGCACCCGAGAGGAAAAACAGAGGCGGTTGAGTGTAACGTGTGGCTGACAGATGGGGTCCACATCCCTACAATTATCTCCTCCCTCTATGCTTTAATTTTCAAGCACCGCCTTTGTCCGAATTCTACCAAAATTGTACGGCCGGCCAAGCAATTTACGAGGAATTTTAATCTGAAATCAGATTTCAAAATGTAGCTCGTTTGGTTCAGTTTTCAAATTCACATTTGAATTTGAACTCTCCCTCGAATATTCCTAGGAATAATTGGTATACGAGCTCCAACAATATCCAAATTTTGATCATGAGCTCATTGACACATAGGGAATGCATCGGTGAATTCATTTGGATGCATTTATACAATCTGGATATGACTCCTTTTAAAAGATTCAAATTGTGTTTAAATTACCTCCACTCTCTACACACGGAGTATGTGCACATGAGTGCCATTTAGGGAGTAAAGTTCTTTCCCAAGGTTAACATGTGTTGAGCATGGGCTAGAGAAAAGTTTTAACTCCCTCACATGTCCATTTGTGTGTTCATCATTTGATGACACAAATATAGCATTTCTTTGCCTTAACTTTGTTTCATAAGTTGAAATCAAACTTTACAAAATTTAGGGCTGTTACATTCCTCCCCCCATAAAAGAATCTCGTCCCGAGATTATAAAAAGAAAGAGGAAGGGAGAAAAACTACTGGACATATGGTACAAACAAGTCGGGAAAATTTAAACGGGGAAAATCCTCGCTTTCCCACGTGGCTTCATCAGCGGTGTGGTTGCTCCACAGGATTTTGTAAAATCGCAATGTCTGATTTCTTGTGGTGCGAGTCTTCTCGTCGATAATCTGGATCGGATACTCAGAATAAGTAAGATTCGGTTGAAGATCCTCAATATTCTCCATATGAACTGCAGTTGGGTACTTAAGACATTTCCGCAGCTGAGATACGCGGAAAACATTGTGAATACCCGAAAGTGATGTCGGTAGCTCCAGACAATAGCCCACGGGTCCGAATATCTCAGTGACAGCAAACGGCCCGATGAATCACGGAGCTAGTTTTCCCTTCCCACCAAAACTATGAACCCCTTTCATCGCAGAGACACAAAGATACACGTGGTCCCCAATGTCGAAGTGGAGAGATCGACGTCGTTTGTCTGCATAGCTCTTCTGCCGAGATTGAGCAGCCTTTAAGTTGGCTTGAATCACTCGCACTCGTTCCTCATCTTTGTTCACCAGATCAATCCCGTACACCACTCTCTCGCCGGACTCACACCAATTCAGCGGTGTGCGGCACTTTCGGCCATAAAGAGCTTCATACGGAGCCATCTTGATGCTGGCTTCGTAACCGTTATTATATGAGAATTCTGCTAACGGTAGATGGTCATCCCAATTCTTCCCATGATTGATGACACATGCCCGTAGCATATCCTCCAGAATCTTATTTACCCTTTCCGTTTGACCATCAGTTTGCGGGTGATACGCTGAACTCCAAATTAACTTGGTTCCCAAGGAAGCATGCAGTTGCTCCAAAAATCTGGATACGAATAACACACCTCGATCAGAAATGATGGTGCGAGGAACCCCGTGTAAACACACGATTCTCGATATGAACAGCTCTGCATACTTCTTTGCCACATATTTAATACGGACTGGAATAAAATGAGCTGTCTTGGTCAAACGATCGATGATTACCCAAATAGAATCATGCTTGTTGCTGGTCATGGGTAAACCAACAATGAAGTCCATACTTATGTCTTCGCACTTCCATGCTGGAACATTCAGCGGTTGAAGTGGTCCGGCTTCCCGCATATGGTCGGCTTTAACCTGCCGACACGTATCACACTCGGATATGTACTTTGCAATCTCTCTTTTCATCCATGTCCACCCGATCTTAGATTTCAAGTCCTGATACATCTTGCTGCTTCCCGGATGAATGGAGTACTTGGATGAATGAGCTTCATCCAATATCTTCCTTCGCAATTTCATATTCCAGGGTACAACTATTCGGTTGTTAAACAAGAGCGTACCCTCTTCATCCTTGCGGAACATTTTCAACTCACCGCTGTCCACCCTTCTCCGGATATGAGACATACCCATGTATCTCTTCTGCGCCTCTACAATCTCATCTCGGATTGTAGGAATAAGAGAGAGGTTGAACAGCGATCCATAGGGAACTAAGTGCAGGCTTGTTTCTCCTTCTTCCTCTGCAGCCATGGCTAAATGGTGAACATGGGCCTTCCGACTAAGTGCATCGGCAACCACATTCGCCTTGCCCGGATGGTAATGAATTTCAAGTTCGTAATCCTTGATCAATTTGAGCCATCTTCGCTGCCTCATATTCAGTTATTTCTGTTTGAAGATGTACTTTAAGCTTTTGTGGTTAGTGCAGAGATTTACTAGATTGCCTAGTAGATAATGTCTCCACATTTTTAATGCTAAGACCGCTGCAGCTAGTTCAAGGTCGTGCGTCGGGTAATTCTGGTCATGACCCCTAAGTTGTTAGGATCCATACGAGACCATGCTCCTTCTTGCATCAACACACAACCCAAACCAATGCCGGATGCATCACAATAAACATCAAACAGCTTCGTTGTGTCCGGCTGGGCTAAAACTGGAGCTTTGGTGAGACGCTTCACTAAAGTTTGAAAAGCTTGTTCACATGAATTGCTCCAATCGTACTTGGTGCTTTTCTTCAACAGCTCCATCATAGGTTTAGTGACTTTGGAGAAGTTTGGAATGAATCTTCGGTAATAACCCGGTAAACCTAGGAAACTCCTCACTTCATGAACATATGTTGGAGATTTCCAATTCAGCACTTGCTCGATTTTACTTGGGTCCACAGCGATGCCTTCCGATGAAATAATATGCCCAAGAAACGGCACTTTGCTGATCCAAAGCTCACATTTACTGAACTTTGCATATAGCTTGTGATCTCTCAAGCATTGGAGTACAATACGCAAATGTTCAGCGTGTTCTTCTGACATTGAATAGACCAAGATGTAGTCGATGAAAACCACGACGAACTGGTCTAGCTCTGGCATGAACACAGAGTTCATGAGATACATAAAATGAGCCAGAGCATTGGTCAACCCAAATGAAATGACAAAATATTCGTAAAGACCATATCTTGTCAAGAATGCCATCTTAGGTACATCTTCTGCCCGGATTTTTATCTAATGATAACTGGACCGAAGATCCATCTTGGAGAATACTTTAGCACCCACTAGTTGATCGAACAAAATATCGATGAGCGGTAGTGGATACTTTGATAGTGACAGCATTCAGTGGACGATAATCTCCTCCGGTGGATCTAAGTGGGTGCTAGATAGCGGATGCACAAATCACATGACCGGAGAGAGAGATATGTTTGTGGAGTACGAGTACAACGAGGATCCAAGTGAAGGCATATACTTTGGAGACAACAGC
This sequence comes from Neostapfia colusana, assembly GCA_030760725.1. NCBI lineage: Eukaryota > Viridiplantae > Streptophyta > Magnoliopsida > Poales > Poaceae > Neostapfia > Neostapfia colusana. Next base: position 23,726,653 of record JASWHV010000017.1, on the reverse strand, counting down.
CAAGGAAAGGTCCTTGGTAGCGGTAACATTGAAATATCTCCTCAACACACTTTATCTAATGTTTTACATGTAGACTCCCTAGATTATAACCTTTTGTCAATATCACAACTATGCAACAAAGGTTATAACTGTTTATTCACTAATGAGGGTGTGACCGTTTTTAGAAGAAGCGATGGCTCGATTGCATTCAAGGGAATGTTGAAGGGAAAGCTTTATCTTGTTGATTTCAACAAAGATAAAGCCGAACTAAACACTTGCTTGGTTGCTAAAACCAACATGGGATGGCTGTGGCACAGACGGCTAGCCCATGTTGGGATGAGAAATCTGCAGAAACTTCTAAAAGGTGGCCACATCCGAGGTCTAAAGGATGTGTTTTTTGAGAAAGACAGGTCGTGCAGCGCTTGCCAGGCGGGAAAACAAGTCGAAGCACCACACCCTGCTAAGAATATAATGACCACTACAAGACCACTGGAACTTCTTCATATGGATCTATTTGGTCCAATTGCTTACATAAGCATCGGCGGTAACAAATACGGTTTAGTAATTGTTGATGATTTTTCAAGATTTACCTGGGTATTTTTCTTGTATGATAAATCAGAAACTCAGGTAATCCTCAAGAAGTTCCTGAAAAGAGCCCAGAACGAATTCTCATCAACCATGAAGAACATCAGAAGTGACAACGGGACAGAATTCAAGAATACACAAGTTGAAGAGTATCTCGATGAAGAAGGGATAAATCATGAGTTCTCGGCACCCTACTCTCCTCAACAAAACGGGGTGGCCGAAAGGAAGAACAGAACATTGATTGAAATGGAAAGAACAATGTTGGACGAATACAAGACATCAGATCGATTTTGGGAAGAAGCGGTGAACACTGCTTGTCATGCCACAAATCGGTTGTACCTTCACCGACTACTGAAGAAAACTCCATATGAGCTCCTTACCGGTAAAAAGCCTAATGTTTCTTATTTCAAAGTTTTTGGTTGTAAATGTTTTATTCTGAACAAGAAACCGAGGGCTTCGAAGTTTGCTTCGAAGTCCGATGAAGGGTTCTTGCTCGGCTATGAATCGAATGCCTACGCCTATCGTGTCTTCAACAAGGTGTCCGGCCTTGTTGAAGTAGCACGTGATGTAGTGTTCGATGAAACTAACGGCTCACAAGTGGAGCAAGTCGATAAGTGTATGCTAGATAAAGAGGAAGCTCCATGTGAAGCGCTGAAGAAAATGGCACTTGGTGATATTCTACCACAAGAGCAAACGCAAGACTCAAATGCACAAGGTGAACCTCAACAAGGAAGCAATGATCAAGGGGGAGCTTTCACACAAAATCAAGTGGAGGAAGATCAAGAAGATCAAGATAATCATGGAAGCAATGATCTAGGGGGAGACAATGAACATGAAGATGATGAAGAACAAGCAGCTACACAAGTTCCTCACCCAAGAGTACACCAGAGTGTACAAAGAGACCATGCTGTCAACAATATCATTGGTGATATTGCTAAGGGAGTAACTACTAGATCTCGCGTTGCAAATTTTTGTGAATACTATTCTTTTGTCTCTTTTCTGGAACCATACAGGGTAGATGAAGCCTTAAGGGATCCAGACTGGGTGATGGCAATGCAAGAAGAATTGAACAACTTCAAAAGAAATGAAGTGTGGGAGCTGGTGGAAAGACCAAGGGCGAACATCGTTGGAACCAAATGGGTTTTTCGGAACAAGCAAGATGAACATGGAGTAGTAACAAGAAATAAAGCGAGGCTGGTGGCCAAGGGTTATTCTCAGGTCGAAGGTTTGGACTTTGACAAAACTTTCGCTCCCGTAGCTAGACTTGAGTCCATTCGTATTTTATTGGCATATGATACTCACCATAATTTTAAGTTGTATCAAATGGACGTCAAAAGTGCCTTCCTCAACGGTCCGATAAAGGAGGAAGTTTATGTGGAGCATCCACCAGGATTCAAAGACCAAGAGTATCCTAACCACGTCTATAAACTGCGTAAGGCTCTCTATGGCCTCAAACAAGCTCCTCGAGCTTGGTATGAGTGCCTTAGAGATTTTCTAACTCAAAATAGATTCAAAATTGGTAAAGCTGACTATACACTCTTCACTAAACATTTCGATGATCATCTATTTGTATGTCAAATTTACGTTGATGATATTATCTTTGGATCCACTAACAAGTCTTTCTGTGAGGAATTTAGCAAAATTATGACAGATAGGTTCGAGATGTCGATGATGGGCGAATTGAAGTTCTTCTTGGGATTCCAAGTGAAGCAACTGAGAGAAGGCACATTTATAAGCCAAACCAAATACACATAGAACATCCTCAAGAAATTCAATATGGACAAAGCCAAGCCCATCAAGACACCCATGGCAATCAACGGACATCTCGATCTCGATGAAGAAGGTCCAAATGTGGACCAAAAGGTATATATGTCAATGATCGGCTCCTTACTTTACTTATGTGCATCTAGGCCAGATATTATGCTTAGTGTATGCATGTGTGCTAGGTTTCAAGCCGCACCTAAAGAGTGTCACTTAATTGCTGTAAGAAGAATCCTAAGGTATCTTGTGCACACACCAAACTTGGGCCTTTGGTATCCCAAAGGATCCAAGTTTAACTTGATAGGTTATTCTGATGTCGACTATGCAGGATGCAAAGTCGATAGAAAGAGCATTTCAGGGACTTGTCAATTTCTTGGCAGATCCCTAGTTTCTTGGTCATCTAAAAAGCAAAACTCTTGCTCTTTCAACAGCGGAAGCAGAGTATGTTGCAGCAGGTAGTTGTTGTGCACAACTACTTTGGATGTGACAGACTCTTAGAGACTACGGCTACAATCTAAATCATATTCCGCTTCTATGTGATAATGAAAGCGCGATAAAAATTGCACACAACCCAGTAGAGCACTCAAGAACTAAGCACATAGATATTCGTCATCACATTCTTAGAGATCACTCATTAAAAGGTGACATTGAAATTTCACATGTTAGAACTGAAAAACAACTAGCAGATATTTTTACCAAACCATTAGATGAGAAAAGGTTTTGTGAGATAAGAAATGAACTTAATATTCTTGACTCTCGAAATGTGGCTTGAAACGTTGCATACCTGGTTGCAACCTCAAATGTTACATTTTATTGTAAAAACCGCTCCTCATCTCTTTTTTCTTCTAAGAAAACTATTTTAAAGAAGAAATCTTGCGAAATATGACCATTGATTGATTGTTGCTTGCCTACTGGTCGTAATTACCAAGATTATTTGCAAAAATTAGTGTCCTTGGATCACCTCTAAACTCTACTATCTACATCAAGTCTGTTGGAACCGGACTTGTCCGGTTGTCGACCGGACTAGTCCGGACAGACGACACAATTAGGTTAATTCAGGGGCACCGGCCTAATCCGGTCAGTCGCATATAGAAGCAATTGGCCGGACCAAACCCCTCCCTCTCCACTCATAAGCACTTTGTCTCACCCCCTCTCCTAAACCCTAGCTCCCAAAGTGATTTTCTAGTTGAGCCCTCAAACTCGAAGTTTTCTCCGTGAAAAAGCCTCTCCTCGACGAGTGGATTCTACTCTCTGGACTCATCCGGATAGATTCTTGCTCCTTCAACGCGAATCTTCAAATCTTGGTAAATTCCCCCCCTAAAAGCAAAATCTCAACTTTTCTAGTTCTAGCTAGTTTCTTTTGATCTCAAAAGGATGTACATTGCCTCAATAGATGCATTCCTACCACTTTCCTGCCTTTGTGTCCTTAGATAGGAGATTTGATTCAAATGAAACATTAGGGTTCTTATGCCAGGCCGGACTAGTCCAGCGCACAGATGCGGACAAGTCCGGTCCACCGGACAAGTCCGCACTCTGAAACCGGACAAGTCCGGTCTCTGACAGATGAACCCCTACATTCCAATTTGAAGTCGATAATGAGTCCGTTCGCATCTAATCCTTGAACTCCTTATCAGGCACCATGTCTTCAGGCTCAGCTGACGGCTCTTTTCACCTTGACGAAGAGGTTCAACGTGAAAGAGTGAGGAGAGCCAAGGTGGGAGAGATGAAGAAAAGACATGATGTCAATGTCCACTCTTCACCTTCCGACGAAAATTTGCCTAAGAGGAAAGTAATTGTGAAGAAGCCTCAAGGGAAGGCTATGGCCGAGAGCTCCTCAGGACCTAAGAGGACTCTCAATAAAGGGAAGGGGCTTGCTAGTGGCCCCATTGGGCCTCTGAAAATGAAAAATCCCGTTCATCGCAACAGGCAACCTTCAGATAAGGATTATAGTGGAAAAGGGGGTGAACTAGCTGACAAGTTCAGAAAAGCAGAAGTGTATAATCAGCCCAGAGAGTCAGCTGACCCCAGATTTTGGAGTAATTTTCATGCTGATTACTATGAACATGTGTATCGGAAGATGAAGCATCCCGTTGTCGAAAGTCAGTGGGTTGATATTGATTATCATCAATCCAAGAGATGTCAAGCTTATCAGGAGGTTGTGACAGCCCTCGAGCTTCATGGGCTAAAAGAACTATTCTCTTTCCAGTGTGACTGGAATGATGAAGTCATCACGCAATTCTACTCCACTCTCTACTTCGCTCGTGATGACAACGACAGGATGATTTGGATGACACATGGGTCTCAGTACAGTGTCACATATGAAGATTTTGCAAGGATCCTTCATCTTGAGCATACTTTGGACAATGAACTTGTGATTCACAACATGAAACCACTGGAGAAGGATCAGCTGGACTTTCTCTATGATACAAGAATGCCATTCAGGCCTCCAACCACAAAATACATGAAGCCCTTCTTTGTAGTCCTCAATCGGATATTGAGGAAGACTATAGCTCCTAAAGAGGGAGATGCAGGGACTGTTCAGGGCACCCTCAGAACCTTAATGAAGGTCATAAGCAAGAAGAGGAAATTCAATGTGTTTGAGTACATCTACAATGACATTGTCAATATCTTTATCAATCCCATACGGTCTTGCGGCTATGCACCCCACATAATGTTCATGATTGAGAAAGTAACAGGATTGGAGTTCGTAAAGGATGTGACTCACACTAGACTTAGGCCCCAAAAGCCCACTATATATTCTGCTCCTGCCTCACCTGGAGAAGAAAGAAGATCCAAGAGAGCTCAAGAGGAGCCAAGATCTGAGGCTGCAGCTACCACTCATGCAACCTCCTCTACTCGGGAATCCTCAAGTGGCATCTTCAAGATGCTATCTTCTATCTTTGCCTCTTGCCGCAAAGTTGAAGTTAAGCAACATGAAGAGAGATTGGCCGGGAAGAAGCATCAAAGATATGTAAAAGCCAACATCCAAGCCATCTGTGCCAAACTGGAAATTGAGCCACAAGGGTCACTTGAGGTTTCTGAGGACTCAGCTGAAGACTTCACTGAAATGCCAACCTTCACTGACCAAGAGTTGAGCTCCCTTGGGTTTGGTGGTGGTTCAGCTGCTAAACCTCTACATGGTCAAGATGATGAAGATCAAGGTGAAGAGGAAGATGAAGATAGGACTGAGAGTGAAAGTGGGAACGGCGATGAGTGATTCCACTCAATTTTTCTCTTTTTGGTGCCTTGATGCCAAAGGGGGAGAGATTATCTAGGATAAGTTATTAAGGACTTGTGATCGAGGACTTATGATCGAGGACTTGTACTTATTTTTAGAACTATTGTAATTTGACTATTTACCTTATGTGTGATGCTCACATCTATGGTTGTTATCTTTTATCCTCGTTCATCACATTTTTGTTGATCACACATTTGTTAGGCACCCCACCATAAGGTGTGTGTATATGAGAGAAGTTTTTCTTGTTAGTTATTCATTATTCTCATATATGCACACGTTATGAAAAATCAATTTTTTCTCTTAATTGTGATATCTCAAATGGTTGTCATCAATCACCAAAAAGGGGGAGATTAAAAGTGCATCTAGGGTATCCCTTGTGGGTTTTGGAGAATTGATGACAAGCATATGAGATCCTAATGAAATGATTGCGGGACAAACAAAGTGAACTAGCTCGGTGCACACAAAAAGATGAAAAATAGAGTGCTGCCCGAAAATGAAGACTTTAGTGGAATTTAGAAGAGCAAAGTAGATGTAAATGTATAGGGTGTGTGTGAGATACACATCCCAAGAGCTCATGACTTTGCATAAGGGTAAGGGGTTTAATAATCAACTAAAATCCACTGGACACCGGGCTAGTTCGTTCATGGACCGGACTAGTCCGGTCAGCTTACGGGAATGCAACCGGACAAGTC